>BTCW01000018.1:39178518-49178518 GCA_033239725.1 Echinochloa phyllopogon
ACGACCACCAGGAACCCTGCGTGAACCCGAGCGAGGACCCCTCGAAGGCGGAACTCGAAGCCTCGGGTCAAGGGGGGTTGTCGGCAGACGAAGCCGAAGTGATGGAGATCGATGAGGACCCACCCTCTCGAGACTGGCGTGACCAGTACCTCGCTTGGATCGATCGAGGGGAGCTGCCCTTGGATCATACCGAGGCGCGACGCGTCGCCAGGAAGGCCAAGTCGTTCGTCACGATCGACGGGGAGTTGTACAAGCGTAGTCCCTTAGGGATCCTACAACGATGCATCCCCATCCCCGAGGGCAGGGAGCTGATTCGAGACATACAACCGGCGTGTGCGGCCACCATGCTGCACCACGCACCCTCGTCGACAACGCGTTCTGACAGGGCTTTTACTGGCCCACGACGGTTGCTGACGCCAACGAGGTCATGCGCACCTGCGATGGGTGCCAGTTCTACATGCTCAAAACCCACCTCCCTGCGCATACTCTATAGATGATCCCCGTCATGTGGCCCTTCGCTGTGTGGGGATTGGACCTCGTAGGTCCTCTGCGAGCAGCGCCCGGGGGCTTCACTCACCTGCTGGTGGCCGTCGACAAATTTTCGAAATGGATCGAGGCTCGAGCCATCAGTAGCATCAAATCGGAGCAAGCCGTGCAGTTCTTCACGGACATCATCCACAGGGTACCCAATTCGATAATCACGGATAATGGCACCCAGTTCACGGGCAAGAAGTTCTTGGAATTTTGCGATAGTTACCACATCTGCATGGATTGGGCGGCTGTAGCGCATCCACAAACAAACGGCCAAGTGAAGCGTGCCAATGGCATGATACTACAAGGCCTAAAGCCAAGAATCTTCAACAAGTTCAACAGGTTCGGTTGAAAATGGGTCACGGAGCTACCCTCGGTCGTCTGGAGCCTCAGGACAACCCCGAGCAGGGCCACGGGCTTCACACCATTCTTCCTCGTCTACGGAGCCGAGGCCATCCTCCCCATCGACTTGGAATACGGGTCCCCGAGGCTCAGAGCTTACCAAGAGGATCAAAACCAGCGAGCCTGCAAGGACTCGCTGGATTGCGTGGATGAGGCCCGCGACGTGGCACTCTTACACTCAGCAAGGTACCAATAATCCCTCCGACGATAACAAGCGCAGAAGGTTCGACTTCGAGACAAGACAATCGAGAGCGCCACAAGATCACGCCGCCGTGGGAATGACCCTACATCATCGCGGAGGTCCTGAAACCTGGCACGTACAAGCTCGCGAACGAGAAGGGCGAAGTCTTTCCCAACGCCTGGAACATACAACAGCTACGTTGCTTCTATCCATGAGCTTTTCAGTTTATTTGTACATATGTAAATTTCGTAATAGTTAATAAAGAAAGTTCATGAACAGGAGGACTCATCTTTACCCTCGGTAAAGCCAAGTCCCCCTCGGGGGCTACATTGGGGGGCTACCCCCCCTGTTGTCCCATTTTTTTGCAAACCTCTTTTCCAAAATGTTAACGCTTTATGCCTCGAACGCTCAGAATGAAGGATGCTGGGCGTGAACTAACTAACACCGAGGCTGGCCGAGTCGTGGGACTGCCTACGCCTCCGAGAGGATATGGCATCCCCCTCGCTGCTTTGGGCCTAAGTTATTTATGAATGCGACCTTCCCGGCCGAGATCTCTCTAAGTAATGAGGAGAATGCGATAACATAAAAAACAAGATTGCGAATAATTATTTACATTATTTCCCATGAACTTGTTCATTACAAATCAAAACCTAATCTAGATAAACTTTGGGCCTACACGCCTGAGCCTCTCAGGGCGCGTCTTCTCCGTCTCGGGAGTCAGCTGCTGCGGCGTCGCCCTCCTCGTCCGCCTTGAGAAAGACGTCGCCCTCGAACAGCTTGGCGAGCGTCGCAGCAGTGCCCTCGGCAGCGGCATCAGCCCCCTCGACGATGGCCACCGCTGCATCGTCATCGAGGTCCTCGACGACGATGTAGCCCGCGGCCAACGCCTCGAGGTCAACGAGGAAGTGCATCGAGATGATGCCAAGGGTCTTTTGCACACCGAGCCGCAGGGCACCCTTTAGGTGCTTGGTGACGCAGTCTCCTAGGGCCCTTAGGCGGCTCGACATCGAGCTTCCCGAAGGGACCTCCTCGCCCTCGAGCTCTCGACACGCGGCAATGGCGGCCCCTCCAGGCTCTCGAGGTCCTCCTGGGCCTTTGAGTACGCAACCTGGAGCGAGTCCGCCGACGCCGACGTGTCGGCCACGATTTTCCACAGCTCTGAAACAAAGATAGAAAACGTTAGAATGAGCCTCGACGAACCCAAAGCTGGCAAAAACACAAAGGTAAGATGACTTACCCTTGACCCGCCTCTGCTCCTCCTCCAGAAGCGCACACGCGGCGCTGGCCTCCTGCTGGAGCGCGGCCTTTTCTCCCTCGTGCGCTGTACGCTCCTGCTGCAGCTCGGCCTGTACGGCAGAGAGCGACGCGTCTTCGAGCACCGCATGCTCTTGCTGGCGCCCCTCCACCGCCGCGAGCGCCTCGGCCTTCTCCCGCAGCGCGACGCCCAGTTGCTCGGCAACCTGGGCCTTCTGCTCCGCCAGCGCCCTTTGAGCGTCGCACTCCTCAGCCGCTTGGCCAGGCCCTCCATTGCCGCCAGCGCCTCCTCTTTCTCCTTGAGCGCGGCGCCCAGCCTCGAAACCTCTTGGGCTCATTGCTCTACTAATTTTCGCTGGGCGTCACGCTCGTCCCTTGTGCGGGTCAACTCCAGCCCGCGCCTCAGCCAGCACTTCATGGAGCTTGTTCAGTTCAAAGTGGAGCTTGTTGTTCTCCTCCGTAACCCAGCTAAGTTGGGCGTGTTGTTGGGAAATGTAGGAGATCTTGTCTCCCGCAAGCTCTCTTAGTTGCTGCCAAGAGGAAACACGCAGTCAGAATCTGCGCATGAATGCGCAAAAAATCACCTAACGACTTCAGGATCAACGGGCTTACCTGGTGGATGGCGAAGCTCCTGGACGTGTGGAGAGCGAGGCATCGTCGAGGGTGCTCTGCAGAGCAGACCCAGCCTGGCGATACTCCTTCCATAACCCCCGCTCCACCTCCGTGGCTTCTATTAGCGTTGGGGGAGCACGGGCAGGTGAGGCTCTAGCTCGACCCAAGAACTCACCAGTTGCGAGGCCTCAGGCAAGTCCTCCATGGCCACCAGGGCACCCCCGTCGCCCTTGATCACGGCCGGGTCGGCGACAGCCGTGGCCTCGACGATCACCTCAGGGGCGGCTGCAGCTGCTGGAGCGCGCAGGCCGACACCTCCGACTTCAAGAGTCGGGGTGGTGCCCACGGTGCGCTCCGGCGGCACTGAGTCCACAGCCTTGAGCCGCAGCGCCCCTGCCTATGCGATCAGTGCCGCCTCCGTCACTACGCCAGGGGCCGCCAAGGCTGGAGGCATGACCTCCGGCATTCCTGCCATAGCTCCGCGCTCGGCTTCGCCACCATCGGCGGCCTGAGTTACGTCCCAGTGCGGCTTGGGGTTGCCAGCTCCATGACATTGCCCACAGGCGCGGGCGCATCCACCACCACCACGTCTGGGGCCGCATCCTCTGTGCAGCCCTCGACGCCGGCACCCGCGGCGCTTCCCTCGCTGCGTTCTTACCATGATCTCGCAGCCCCAGCGCTGCTTGATACCTAGCAACAACGGCCTCGGCTGACGGGGGAAAGCCGGCCGAAGGTTGCACCTGCGCATGTGGGGTGGCTAACGCTCCCAGCTTCAGCGCCTTGGTGGACGCAAGTGATGGGGAGGTAAGCGCGGCAGTCCGGCTGATGAACAGAAACGTGAGTTAGCAAATAATGAAAGCATGATCAAAAAGATAAACGACGAGCAAATGGGAGCGGAACTCACCGGGTCACCACCGACAGCTTGCGCTTCCTCGATCCGCTCGAGGGCTGCGCACCCCTCGAGCTGGGCGTGGGTTGGGACGGCGCGACAGGAGCAGGCGCGATGGGCGTCCGCGCCCTCGAGGGCGCCGGGGCATCGAGGGCCCCCTTGTCCACCCCTGAGGCGGGCGTAGATCGAGCCTGCGCGGCGATGGGCATGGAGTCTCCCGCCTCCACCATGGCCGACGACGAAGGTCCCATAAGGTCATCGGACGAGACTTCGTCCGGCTCGGGGGTACTCTCTGGGGTGGTTAGCGGGGAGCGGCCCTGCTTCTCCCGCTTGCGGTTCTCCTTCTCATGAGCAAGCTTGCGCTGCTTCTCCCGCTCACGCTTCTTCTTTTCAGCGTCCTTCTTCGCCTTCCGCCTCTCGGCGTGAAGGCAGTTCGCCTCACGAACTTCGGGGAGAGGGTGATTCGAACGATATCCCTTGCGAGACAACCCCAGAAACCAACATTGCATTTAGATACGAAGTGACACAAAAGGAAATAGAATCGATCAAGCCTCAAGGGTGAGTCACTTACGAATCAGAGGTGGCCCGCCTTGGGACGCATCTTGATGGTCCAAAGAGCCGCGTCGGAGCAGTCCAGCTTGGAGCACTCCACCGTGCACTTTGCCCTCTGACTGGCGTGGGCTCCTCTGACATGCGCAAACCCTCGAAGGGGACCCCCGGCTTCAGCTCCTAGATGGGGATCTTTCTCTCCATCAGCGGCACCACCCTTGGCCGATGGAAGTTGGCGATGACGGCCGCCGCGGTCAGTCCCTCCTTCGCCAGGACACGTAGCGCATCGGTGAAGACCGTGAGCTTGGCCTGGCGGTCGACTGGGGACACGCCGTGCAACCAGGTGAGGCCCTTCTCCCGAAGGACTTTGCCTGTGTACGCCGGAAGTAGCCCACCATTGTTGCGCAGGTAGAACCACCCCTTGTCCCAGTCTTGGTTGTTGGAGGTCATCGTGCAGGGGATGTACAGGTTCCTCTGGGTCTCACAGGCGTGGATGGCAAGGCCGCCGGCACGAAAGGCCTTCCGGACTCCCCGTGTCTCGGTGGAGGTCGTGAAAAGTTCACCCCGGAAGAGGTGAACCCACAGATCCCAGTGCTCTTCGACCCCCAGGTACACCCCGCAAGATGACATTGGGGGCGAAGTTGTGCAGCTCCACCTGGTAGTGCTTGCACAACCCGCGCACAAATCGTCCGGCGGGGGCGCCGAACCCCCGCTCGTGCAACCGCGCCAGGCTGACGACGTAGCACAGTGGGGGAGACGGCTCCCCATGCGACGGTAGCGGAGCGATCCACTCCAGCTTCTCCGGAGTTGAAATCTTAGGCAGTAGCCCAACCTCGACGAGGCTTGCGAGGTAGCTCGCGTCCGCGGTGGACGGGCTCCATGCTGCGGGGTCCCTGATCTCAACCATGGTGATGGGCGAACAGGTGGCGAAGGCGGGCTAAGCGGCGCGGCCGGGTAGAGCTTGGAACGGCGAAAGCCGGGGGGAACGCGGAGTTTTCTCTCTCTCTCTTCTTCCCTGTGACAGAGCTCAGAGAGGCGAAGGCAAAGGGAGGCGAATGGCTAAGGTAAAAGGATTGACTCCTCTGATTCCTCGTTTTATACCCCGGCACAGTTAATGCGGTAGGCGCGGCTCTCACTGACGACTGGGCCCCATTAGGGAGTAAAAAACCATGCACGTGCAATCCAAGGCAGCATTACGGCCCGTCGCTTTGGAACCGCTCGCATGCGCGCCATCCATGCCTAAAAAGGCGCGCCCCACCCCACCTGCCATGGGCCACGTTAGCCACGTCCGCGCGAATGACCCGGTCAAGTTGAAGACCAAGCGGTGGCGTCCCCCCGGGAGTTCCTTCTGAGGTAAGGCACATCTTCGTGAGGCCCCACTGATCAGGGGTTCGAAGCCTGGCCCGTCGGGGGTTTGACAGGCGCCCTCGATCCAAAGAGTCAGGGGCAACCCGGGCATGCTCGATAGAGCCTACCCACGAACGCGGTCCTCAGGGGCGTCCGGTGCTGCGTTCAACGCCAGACAAAGGCATCCGGGTCAAAGTGTCCCAACGAGGGAGAGCAACGAGCCTTCGACTCCTATTGAATGGAGTCGAGCCCTGCCCAGCAAACCTTTGCAAGCACTTTCATGTGACGTGTCTCCGGACCACGAAGCCGACCTATCCTATCGAACGGGGCTCGGACGTCCACTTGAACCACCCGATAACAGCTCACCGAGGCATCTATGGCTCGTCGCCCGCTCGTGGGTAGCATGGATTCCCTCACCCCTCCCTGCGCAAGGGCGACGAGGGTCGTACTATGAAGACGAGGCAGACCCCTGATCGACCCCGCTTGGGGCAGGGCTCGGGGGCTCCTCGCACTACGGCTTCTTTGAGTAAACCATGCCGTCGCGCGGGAATGAATTCCTATATCGGGCCAGCCCCCTCGACTACTCGAACAGAGAGTGGTTCGTTTGGGGGCAACATCATCGAGTCAGCGTAGATTGCCGATGCCGGCTGAAAGAATGCCGAAGCTGGCTGGAACAAATGCTAGACGAACGCATCACCCAACGAATCACATGCCCAAAGTGTTCATAACCCTTGGACGAGTGTGCTCACTACTCCAAGGCCTCGGGGGCTACACCCGCGGGTGCGCTAGCGCGCCCCCACGGAAACTCATGAAGAGTCAGAAGGGAGCTCCACACGCAGCACCCTGGTGAGGCACAAGCCTTTGCCGGACTAATCTACGTCCAGCCAAGGCTCGGGGGCTACTGTGGGGGACGATCTTAAGGGGTCCCCTAACCTAAGGGATAATCACCCCAAAAAAACACAAATGAACCAAAACCAAATCCCCATGGGCCAAAGGAAGACCAGAACATGCCCGAGGCCCACACCACTTGACGGCCCAACAGCCGCTCGAGCTTCTCCCATCGAAGGCCCGACGTGCGGGCTTACCTCCCTCGAGCGAACACCCCGACTCCGCCTCGCTCGAGGCCATCTGTTCCAACAAAGGGCATCCAAACGACTGTCCACCTCGCCTGACAGAAGCGTTGAATGCCCGACGTCCCTATGGGGTGCCCAAGTCAAAAGGAAAATTGCCTCCCATGCCGACTGGCGCGACCCGGGGCACTATGCGGCCAACTCCGACAACTGTGCAACTGACGCCGGTCGCTGTGCAAGCACTGCAGCACCCTGTGCGGACAGGCGAGTGTCACCTCGGCGCACGGTTCTGACCATCCTTATCCATCCCCCATCACGAAACCCTCGAACGAGCATGGGGAAGCCCTCGAATGGGCGTACGGGCGAAGACCGGGTGCAGGCGCTGATCGGTGCAGTCGCACGAACAACAAGGTCAGGTTCCATCTGCCAACTCTGGTCACTGCTCCGCTATCCCCGACGCTGTGCGTGACCGCGCGACCCTGTATCACCAACTCCTCTCGCTGTGCCGACGTGCGAGGCCCATACCTGAACAATACTGAAGGCCCTGGCGCTCCTGTGTCGCCAACCCTGGTACGGATTCTACGACAAGGCCCTCGAAGGACACAAGAGAACCCTCGAACGGGTGTGCGGGCGACGACTGAGCTCAGACATTGATCGGCGTAACCCCTCGAAGACACTTCAAGACAAGCACAGTGACACGTACCTTCTACAGGAGCCGCCACACCATCGTCTATGAAAGTTGGTAGAGGTTCATCGATTTGCGCCGGGCTAAAGGATACGCAGGACGGCCTCCACTTCCGGCGCCATACTCACCAGTACCTGAAATTGTAGATCTTACTGTACAATGCATGTAACTTTGCCCCTTCTTGAACTATAAAAGCGGAGGTAGACGCCCGGCCAAGGGCCGACGGCAGACAGGCAAACAAACGAGCACACACATACAACGACGACTAGAGTTCTCAACACGACCACCGATCACGCACGGGACTTGGAGGTCTCCACCTCCTCTCCCATCACGGTTGTAAACCCCTACTCCAAGCACCCTGGTGTGGAGTAATACAGTGCGAGCACCCCCCTTTGCTGGACGTACGGCCCCGCGGCCGGAATCAGGATAAACCGGTGTCATTTGTGTTATCCTTCGTACCGACCATCGGGAGAGTGGGCGCAGCGCATTCGTTCTAGTTAGTGTCGGAAAACCAATCTGGACACCGACACATATGTATTTTGCATATCTTTATTTCATCCCGTTTAACGAACTCTCAAATGAGGTGAAACTTCCGCAGTGCATGTTTGTTCTTCTAGTGATTCATAGGCTCCTTAGCCTGCACAATTGCCCCATTGTTGTCATAGTAGAGTTCCAATGGGCTAGATGCATGAGGAAACACACCAAGCTCAATGAGGAACTTCCTCATCCAAACACCTTCCTTCGCTGCTTCCGAAGCTACGATGTACTCGGCTTCCGTTGTAGAATCAGCCACAGTATCTTGCTTAGAACTTTTCCAGCTAACCGCACCACCATTTTATCGTGAACACAAATCCCAATTGCGATTTTGAATCACCTGGATCAGTGTAACCTGTTACAATGAGCTCCTCCTCACCTCCATAAACTAGGAACACATCTTTACTCCTTCTACAGTACTTAAGAATTTTTTTCACCATTGTATAGTGACTTTCACCCGGATCAGACTGGTGCCTGCTCGTAACAGTTAGAGCATATGAGACATCTAGACACTGATAGCATACATGATATATCCAATTACCGAAGCGTAAGGGACCTTACTAATGCGCTCCTGCTCATCAGGCGTCAAAGGACACTGAGTCTTGCTGAGGTGTATGCCATGTGACATAGACAAGAACCCTTTCTTGGACTGTTCCATGCTGAACCAATTCAAAAAATTGTCAATATAAGTATCCTGGCTTAATCCTACAAGCCTCCTCGATCTATCTCTATATATCCTTATGCCTAGAATGTATGCAGCTTTCCCTAAGTCCTTCATAGAAGAACTATTTTTCAGTGAAGTCTTAACGGATTTTAGCATAGGAATATCATTCCCAATCAACAATATGTCATCCACATACAAGATTAGAAATGCAATAGAGCTCCCACTTTCCTTCTTATAAACACAAGCCTATTCTTCATTCTGATGGAAGCCAATCCCTTTTACTACCTCATCAAAATGAAGGTTCCAACTCCGAGATACTTTCTTTAATCCATAGATGGATTTCTGAAGCTTACATATTTTTCCAGCATTAATTGGATCGATAAAACCTTCGGGTTGTATCATATATACATCCTCATCCAGATTCCCATTTAGGAAAGCTATTTTCACATCCATCTGTCTTATCTCATAATCGAAATATGCAGCTATTGCTAGAATGATCCGAATAGATTTAAGCATCACTACTGGCGAGAATGTCTCGTCGTAGTCAACTACTTGAACTTGTCGAAAAGCTTTTGCAATAAGTTGTGCTTTATAGACGTTGTCACACCCGAATTTACACAGAAACCCGAATGCGGCCATATGTGTGCCAAGGAAGTCATAGTACACATATAGCGAGCAAATATGATAAACATATAACATATGCTTGAATAAATTCTTGAATAAATAGAGTTTTACATCAGAGTGCATCATAAATAAACTAACCAATACAACGGAAGACTAATAACTCTCAAACTAAGCGGAGCTGCAATCCACAGGGACTTTGACTGGGAGATCACAACTCAGTATTACGGCAGATCTTCTGGAAACTCAGCAGCAGACTCATGCACAACCCAATATGTTTACCCATCCAGGATTTTGTTGAATAAATGACAAGTGTAAGTAAACATTTACTTAGCAAGTATAGCATGGGTGTATGAAGGCTCAAAATAAGGCTAGACACGGTTTAACTGCATTAGCACTTTTAGTTGGTTCGTTTTAGCATTACCCAAGTTACTACAAGTGAATGAAAACCTAGTTCCAACCCAATTAATACTGTATAAGTGACATTAAGCATAATAAAACATCATATTCTAATAAAAAAGGATCCAGGCCGCTCGTGACCCTGAGCAAGGCTATCATGATAGCTTTTACACTCTGCAGAGGTTACGCCCTTTACCCACCAGTCACGTAAAAGCTCAAATGAACTTTAAACCAAACGATGCGGAGGTGGATCAGACCTCACAAATCTCACTTCTGAGATGTGACCGCATAGGGACGCTACAAGGCTTTTCACAAGACATCATAACAAGACAGTGGCCGCTATGGTACAACACAGGTAGTATGGCCCAAGGCACCGAGATCGACTTACGCCTACAGAGTCACACCATAAGGGGGTCGATGGCGTCCAAAGTGCGGGCATCACACCCAACAATGCGCAACGTGTGGAGTTCCCCATCACTGGGACTCCCAACACGGGACTGTGCCTCACGACGACATAGCCGACGGATTACCCGTGCTCGGTGGATCAAACCATACACTCACGAGTGGTTCTCATAGCGCCGTCGGCCACTCCGGTAACCACTGGCAAGCTAGAGACGTACAAGCTACTTGACCAAGACCAGAGCCATAATAGTTCTAGCGGTGGCGACAGGCTCCTGGGTTACCGCTGTAAGAACCGGACCTTATGGAGAGACACTAGGGCAAAGCACGAAGCACATGCTCTAGCTCCCTAAACCAAGTTGCTAAAAAGCAAGTTTTATCATTACGTTAAAGTGTACCATTTAGTCAAAGTTAACAATTAAACAGAGGTGACAGTAGCTGCGCATAGCAAAGATTACTACCCATATGCATAAACCCAAGGTAAACAAGGACAGGAGAAACAAAACTAGGTACAACCTTAAAGGAACATCAATTATTCACATGCATGTATGAAATAATTTAATACAAAGTGGATAGGTAGCAAGGATTGTCCATGCTATAACTTGCCTTCCTTAAAGGGCGGCTACTTGAATTCCACCACGAACTTGTCAATGTAGTCCATGAACACACTATTCATTAGGTACATGAAGTATGCAGGAGCATTGGTCAGCCCAAAGGACATAACCGTGAACTCGTACAACCCGTACCGAGTAGTGAAAGCCGTCTTGGGTATGTCTGACGACCGGATTCTCATCTAATGGTAACCCGATCGAAGATCTATCTTGGAGAACACACAAGCTCCCTTCAGCTAATCAAACAGATCATCAATTCTTGGCAGCGGGTACTTGTTCTTGATGGTCACTTCGTTGAGGGCTCGATAGTCCACACACATCCTCTATGTCCCATCCTTCTTGTCCACGAACTACATTGGCACTCCCCATGGTGATGAGCTATGATGAATATACCCCTTGGCTAGCAAGGAGCTCAGTTCTTCCTTGAGCTTTTCTAGTTCCTTTACTCCCATTCTATATGTCCTTTTAGCTATAGGTGTAGTGCCAGGTTTAAGTTCAATAACGAATTTAACTTCGCGTTCCGGGGGCATACTTAGCAATTCATCTGGGAACACATCCGGGAACTCGCTCACCACCCTGATGTCTTCAAGAGCTGTACCCTCAGCTTGGTTGACTTGACACTGCTCTGAGGAACTGGATGCCTGGTACTCCACCTTATCACCGGACTTCGCCGTCAGTTGTACGGCCCTCTTGGCGCATTGGATCACCGCTTCATATCTGGCTAACCAGCTTATTCCCAGAATTAAGTCGAACCCAATAGAAATGACGGCTCTGGAGCAGCGTAAGCTAGCTCGTTGTTCCCCTCCTGGGGAGCTAACTAACATGGGGTTCCCCATTGGTCGCAGAGTCAACATATTCTTTTGGACAAATGCAGCAGAGATGAAAGCATGCGAAGCTCTAGAACTGAATAAAACAGTTGTGGGGGTCGAGTTGACAAGAAATGTACCCACAACTATGTTAGTAGCTCTGTCTGCGGTTTCTGCACCCATGTGGTTGACTTTGCCTCTAGCGGGGTTCTGGGGTACTTGGTTGGCCTGCACCTGCTGCTGTCCAGCCTGCTGGTTGGGGTTCTGGGTCTTCTTGGGGTAGACATTGGCAAAGTGCCCCTGCTCTCCACAGTGGTAACACACCCTAGGCCCCACTGGTGTGTTATTGATGGGGTTGGGGCGATGAACAGGACCTTGCTGCACCTGGTTGCATTGAGCTGGAGCATTCTGCAAGAGTCATTGCTGTTGTGGCGCCTGAGGGTACTGGGGGCGCTGCTGGTACTGGCCACGGTTGAGTGAGCCGGGCTGACTCTGAAAGCGCTGCTGGTTCCCCATCTACTGACTTCCCTGAGGAGGAACGAAACGGGGGCGACTGCTGCTCCCGGTATGCTGGCCCTGGAACTTCCTCTTCTTCTCCTCGATCTCACGACGCTTGTGTTCCAGCATCAAAGCGACGTCCACCAGTTCCTGAAAGTTGGGGAACTTGGTGCACATCAGCTGGTACTGCAGTGCATCCTACAAGCCGTCATGGAACTGGGTCTGCTTCTTCTTGTCTGTGGCCACATCCTCTGGAGCGTAACGGGCCAGCTCGATGAACTTGTCATGGTAAGCGGTGACACTCATCCCTTCCTACCTCAGTGCCAGGAACTCCTTCTCCAGGGTCATCAGGGCTTCTGGCACATGGTGGGAGCGGAAGCTGCTACGGAACTCCTGCTAGGTGATCTGAGTATGATCGGGGTGAGCGTACTGGTATGAATGCCACCAGTCCAGTGCTGGTCCTTGAAGCTGTCCTCCAGCGTACAACACCTTCTCCAGGTCGATGCACTGCGCGATGTCAAGCTGTCTCTCCACCGCCTTGAGCCAATCATCAGCCTACAGGGGGTCAGTGGCCTTGCTGAAGGTAGGAGGACGTCCCTTCAGAAATTCAGCCCTCTTGTCCCTGGGCGGCATGTGAGGCTGGTGAGGCAGGTTCTGTTGTTGTTGCTGCATCAACGCCATGGTCTGGGCCATCTGCTGTATCAGCTGAGTCTGCGTGAGCATCATCTGCTCGATGGTGGGCGGCGGAGGTGGTGGTGGTGCCTGGTTCTGGTTGGCTCCACTGCCACTAGCGTTGCTCCTTGTGTTAACCATCTATTATCAGTGGTAGTTCTTGTAAGGATGGATGATTTCATAGATATAGAGCAAGAGAAATAAATACCCCCTCTACGTAAGCATTAATGTCCTTAAACCGTAGCCCAACATCTAGATGGTAGTAGACTCGCGTCTACCCCCATCATAATCATTACAAAAATCCAAATCAAGCATATGCATAATAATAATGAAGTCAAGCACATAGAGACAAAAATCACACAAGACTCGACAGCACTAGTTATGAAAAGCGTAACTAGACGATTCATATCACAAAATCATGGTGGTCTACTAGGATTTGACAACCGTTCTAACTAAGCTACGATCCTACAGTCAGAACGGCTCTGATACCAATCTGTCACACCTGGATTTACACAGAAACCCGAATGCGGCCATATGTGTGCCCAGGAAGTCATATTACACATATAACGAACAAATATGATAAACAGAGAACATATTCTTGAATAAATTCTTCAATAAATGGAGTTTTATATCAGAGTGCATCATAAATAAAATAACCAATATAGTGAAAGACTAATAACTCTCAAACTAAGTGGAGCCGCAATCGACAGGGACTCTGACTGGAAGATCACAACTCAGTAGTACGGCGGATCTTCTGGAAACTCAGCAGCAGACTCATGCACAGCCCAATCTGTTTACCCATCTGGGATTTTGTTGAATAAATGATAAGTGTAAGTAAACATTTACTTAGCAAGTATAGCACGGGTGTGTGAATGCTCAAAATAAGGCTAGACACGGTTTAACTGCATTAGCACTTTTAGTTGGTTCGTTTTAGCATTACCCAAGTTACTACAAGTGAATGAAAACCCAGTTACAACCCAATTAATACAGTATAAGTGCATTAAGCATAATAAAACATCATATTCTAATAAAAATGATCCAGACCGCTCGTGACCCTAAGCAAGGCTATCATGATAGATTTTACACTGTGTAGAGGTTTCGCCTTTTACCCACCAGTCGCGTAAAAGCTCAAACGAACTTTAAACCCAACCACGCGGAGGTGGATCAGACCTCACAAATCACACTTCCAAGGTGTGACCGCATAGGGACGCTACGAGGCTTTTCACAAGACACCTTAACAAGACAGTGGCCGCTATGGTACAACACAGGTAGTATGGCCCAAGGCACCGAGATCGACTTACGCCTATGGAGTCACACCATAAGGGGGTCGATGGCGTCCAAAGCGCGGGAATCACACCCAAGAATGCGCAACGTGTGGAGTTCCCTATCGCAGGGACTCCCAACACGGGACTGTGCCTCACGGGGACATAGCCGAGGGATCGCCCGTCCTCGGTGGATCAAACCATACACTCATGAGTGGTTATCATAGCATCGTCAGCCACTCCGGTAACCACTGGCAAGCTAGAGACGTACAAGCTACTTGACCAAGACCAAAGCCATAATAGTTCTAGCGGTGGCGACAGGCTCCTGGGTTGCCGCTTTAAGAACCGGACCTTATGGAGAGACACTAAGCACATGCTCTAGCGCTCTAAACCAAGTTGCTAAAAAGCAAGTTTTATCATTATGTTAAAGTGTACCATTAAGTCAAATTTAACAATTAAACAGAGGTGGCAGTAGCTGGGTATAGCAAAGATTACTACCCATATGCATAAATCCAAGGTAAACAAGGACAGGAGAAACAAAACTAGGTACAACCTTAAAGGTACATCAATTTAGACACATGCATGTATGAAATAATTTAATACAAAGTGGGTAGGTAGCAAGGATTGTCCGTGCTATAACTTGCCTTCCTCAAAGGGTGGCTGCTGCTGCTACTGTGAGTCCTGTCCCTGGAAGTCCTCCTCGTACTCGAAGTCCAAAGCGAAATGTTCATCGACTGGACACGAATCACCACGCAAACATCCACGCAAGCTAGTAGATGCAAACGAAAATAATCTATTAGAATAGTATACTAAACAGTAGAAAGAGTACAAAAGAAGGTTTTGGAAATATTCTACGCTTCGCTACGAACACATGAGCGCAAAAATCACACTAATTGGACTTAAAACGGAGAAGATATGGCGTTTCTAAGATCCAGGGACCTGCTGGCAAGTTTTCAAAAGTTCCAGGGGCTTATTTGTGAAAAACTGAGGGCCTAAACATAATTTAACATAAAAACTCGAGGGCTAACATGCAAAACTAACCTAAATGGATGGCGGGTTCTATTATTTGAAAACTCTGGGTCCTAAACGCGAAGAAAGGACGTAAAGGTAAATTCATTTTGAACTTGACTGAACCGCGGGTTGAATACCAGAAAGTAGGGGAGCTCTTTAGCAAAAGTGCACCCGCTGACCGGTATGAGTCTGTTTTGACTCAGGGCTTGGGCGAGCGACGGCCGTTCGATCAAGATCCAGCAGTGGGGATCGGGTTGGGGGAGCGGTTGGCGGCGGGGAAGGGCAAACGCGGCGGCGCCGCCACTGTGCTCGACGAGGGCTCGCCGGAGCTGGGCAGTTCCCGGGCTAGGGGCCTCTATTAGCCATGGGGTCGGGACCTAGGGCACCAGGACGACATGGCGAGTCCAGCTAGGTAGCTCAAGTCGAGGAGGGGGCGAAGCAGTGGCCGGGCGGCGTGAACCGGCGGCCGGCTGTTGTCGGCGTGGTGGGGCGAGTGCGTCGGAGTGGGAAAGGATGCGAGAGGGGGCCTGGGGCAGGTACTCACCACGTGGCTCGGGGAGGTCGGAGCTACGGCGAATCGTCGGATCGACGGCGGCCGCGGAGCTTCGGGCGGCGGCGACGTGGGGGGCTCGAGGGGAGGCGGCGCTGAGGGAGTTGGGCTCGTTGGGAAGGTCGATGAGGGTCAAGGTGTGGAGGGGCTGGCTTTTATAGCCCCGGGGGAGGGCTCTTCGGCGTGCGTGCCAAGGAAACCGGTGGAGGCGGCGGCCGGATCAAGCTTCCTATGTGGGGAGCTCTTTCCAACAGGGGAGGCGCGACGCGAAAGGAAATGGACGGCGGGGAAACTTCCACGAAGGAGCGGGGTGGGTCCAGGGGTGCGTGGAGGTGGCCTTGGTGCAGGCCGAGACGGTGGCTGGAGTTGGGCCAGGCTTGAGCCAGTGTCCGACGCGAGGTACGGGATGGTCCCGACGGGTGGGGCCTGCCTGTCAGCGACACAGGAGAGAGAGGGGCTTGAGGCCGGGCCGTAGTTGGGCCGGAAGCGGCTGGCCGCTGGGCCGGCCTGGCGTAGGGGGGGAAGAGAAGGGGAGGCTGGGCCGCGCGCGGGGAAGAGGCCTAGGTGGAGGAGAGAGCAGCTGGCCTGAGCGGGGAGGAAAAAGGCAGGCCGGGCTGGGGAAGAGAAGTGGAGGGGTTGAAGCGAGCTAGGCCAGGAGTTTGAGGGGCAAAGCTGAACCTTGGCCAAAAAGACTATTTTAGAAGTCAAACAAGTGCACTTCAAATTTGAATTTAAATTAAATATAAATTCCAATTGATTTGCACACAACGAAAACTCAATACAGCCAGCATGAATGCCACAAAAATATTTCTACAACTTATATTTGATTTTAATATTCATGAATAGTTCATTTAACCTATATTAATCATGAACAGTTAATTAAAAAGTAAATAAATTACTAAAATTTTTAAATAGGCTATTTTTGGGTGTTACAGACGTTAACATTTGCGTCCATATCTATCTTTCTCTTAAAGATCCATTTGCACTCTATGGGTCTCACACCATCAGGCGGGTCAACCAAGTTCCAAACTTGATTATGTCCCATGGAATCTATCTCAGATCTCATGGCACTTTGTCGTTTCTCAGAATTTGAGTCCATCATTACTTCCGCTTCTCGGTCAACCAAGTTCCAAACTTGATTATGTCCCATGGAATCTATCTCGGATCTCATGGCACTTTGTCGTTTCTTAGAATTTGAGTGCATCATTGCTTCCGCATAGGTCCTAGGCTCATCGTTGTCCATCAATAATATGTCACGCTCTCCCATAACTAGGAGATATATTCTATTAGTTGTGCGACGTGGCCTTTCGGACGTTCGTGGTTGTGGCGGTTCTTCTATTGTCACTAGTACCTCAACTTGTTCTGCTACGTTAGCATCACTTGTAAAGTCTTGCCTCATAGGCTCATCTCGAACTTCTTCAAGATACACCTTCTATCCACTTTTCTCGCTTTTGAGAAACTCTTTCTCCAAGAAAACACCATTCCCAGTGACAAACACTTTGCCCTCTGATCAGTTGTAGAAATAATATCCAATTGTTTCCTTTGGATATCCCATGAATATGCACTTGTCCGACTTTGGTGTAAGCTTGTCCGACTGAAGTCGCTTGACATATGCTTCACAACCCCAAATTTTCAGAAAAGGCAAACTGGGAATCTTGCCAGTCCATATCTCATATGATGTCTTCTCCACAGACTTAGACGACATCCTATTTAGTATGAAAGCTGTTGTTTCTAGAGCATAACCCCAAAACGATAACGGTAGGTCTAAGTGGCTGATCATTGATCTAACCATGTCCAACAAAGTTCGATTACATCGCTCGGACACACCGTTTCTCTGAGGTGTTCTAGGCGGCGTAACCTGTGGAATAATTCTGCAACTCTTTAGATGAGTGCTAAACTCGTGGCTCAAATATTTGCCTCCATGATCAGATCACAAGGCCTTAATTTTCTTGCCACACTGTTTTTTGACTTCATTCTGAAACTCCTTGAACTTTTCAAAAGTTTCTGACTTGTGCTTTATCAAGTAGACGTAGTCATATCTACTGAAATCATCAGTGAAAGTTATGAAAATATTGGAATCCACCTCGAGTTGTCATGCTCATTGGTTGACACACATCCATATGTATGAGTTCCAACAAGTCTTGTGCCCTCTTAGGAAAACCAGTGAAATGCGTCATGGTCATCTTGCCTAGAAAACAAGCTTCACATGTCTCGTATGATTCAAAATCAAACGAAGTTAAAAGTCAACATAATGGAGCTTCTCCATGCACTTCTCACTTATATTACAGATAGATGAATCATCAAGATGTAAATAAACAATCCATTCACAATGGATGCAGAGCCACAAACATGCCATTCCTAGAGATCACACAACTATTGTTTTCACTTGCAAGTGAATAACCATCCTTCATCAAACATGAAGGAGACACAATGTTTTGACTTAAACTAGGAACAAAATAACAATTATTTAACTCCATAATAAATCCTGATGGGAGGTGGAGTTACATCGTCCCGACGGTCAAAGCAGCAACTCTTGCATTATTGCCGACGCGGAAATTAACTTTGCCTCTTCCCACGTTTGTACTTCTTATTAGTTCCTGCATCGAATTATAAATATGAGCAACCGATCCGGCATCAAATACCTAAGAATTAATACAAGAATCAATGAGAAAAATGTCTGTAACATGAATGACAAGTGTACCTGATGCGAAAGTACTCTTACTACCGCCATTCTTCAGAGAAGCTAGGTACAGCTTGGAATTCCTCTTCTAGCGACCAAGTTCCTTATAGAAGAAGCACTCTTTATCTGCAGCAGGTCCAAGTTTAGCCTAGGACATTGGGTTTGGCTAAGAGATCGCATCTTTAGCCTTTCCTTTCTTCTTCCAAGATTTGCCCTTCTTCTTAAAGTTAAGCATGTTTTGGATCATCATCAGATGGCTGTTGCTAGCGCTTTTCTTTATATCAGCCTCTGCTATCTTAAGCATGCCACACAACTCATTCAATCCTTTCTCCACCCCATGCATGTGGTAGTTTGAGATGAAGTTCCCAAAGCTAGGCGGAAGCGATGCTAGAATAAAATTAGTGGCCAACTCTGGGCCAACTAGGAAGCCTAGCTTCTCCAACCGCTGGGCGTAACCAACCAATTTGATCACATGTGGTTCTACTGCTGCACCTTCTGCTAGCTTGGTCTCCACAAAGGCCTTCGAGACATTGAATCTTTCAGTCCTGGCCTGAGTTTGGAACATATCTTTGAGAACCCCGATCATATTGTGGGCCTCATAGTTCGCCTCAAATTGCATTTGCAGCTCGGGTTTCATGCAAGCAAGGATAAGGAAACTCACTTCAAGATTGGCATCACATGCTCTCTTGTAAGCATTTTTCACAGCATGAGTTGCATCATCAGCATGATCTAGTGGTAATGCGGTATCTAGAACTTCTTCCTTTTTCTCAGCCCTGAGAACAATTCTCAGGTTGCGGATCCAATCCGCATAGTTTGTTCCATTCAACTTATCCTTCTCAAGGACCGAACGTAAAGAAAATGATGTGCTAGGTGCCATTGATCTACAACATAAATAATGCAAAATACTAAGACAACATATCTATAACAGTGTAAAATACATTAAACAATTTAACAGAATCTACTCCCACTAAAATCAATATCCCTCCCTTCATTAGTGAGCTTTAGCATCATCGCTAGAAGACATGATAAATCGGTAAGGAACCCTTTGCTAATCATATCACATATGACTCCTGTTGTTGGGTGACATCTCTATGTCTCGGCACCCAACCTTTATGCCCTAAGGTCATTAACCATTAAGATGACCTTGTCTAAGTTAACCAACCCTCTGTACAAGTAAGTATCTGATACGAACCCATCTAGTCAAGGAAAACTAGTGGCACCCTATTTTCATAGACCCACCACTAATTGTACAAGACATGTGACGGTGCAAGGTTTAGTTGGGAGGGCATTCAAAACTTAAACATTGCGAGGGATCATTCTACTTCTACCATCGCATGCAGAAAAATTAACCATTATCGTCGCATATGTAGAAGTAAAACAATAAGAACGACATTCACATAGTAATGACATGTTATGGCCCATTAACACATGGTGATCTCTATCTCCATTGTACTGTCCATCATGATGATCTCCATCTCCATGATCCATGTATGTCATCCTCCAATGATGAGTACTCCAAGAACTATCTAACGCATGCCAGTAAAATAAATTACACAACCGCGCATTAGATCATCACAAGTTGGCACACATGCCATTATATCAAATTGACAATACATATGGCTCCAGTTGTGCCCTACTCACAACGTGCAGGTCATGATTAATTACATACATGCATCATATACACATAGGGCCATACCGATCACATGAATCTATAAAAACAAGTTAGTCGATTCCAACGTCCAAACTTAAATCGCCGAAAACTCTATCTTCCTGGCCCTTTTTGCAAATCTAAATTCAGCGAAACCGCCATTGGCTGTCAAAATCATGTGTAAACTTTTATGCAAAAGTTATGGTTGCTTTACGAATAACCTGTTTTTCACGCAAAACCCGACAATGTAGCAGATCCAATCTACACCGTCGCGCATCGCCATGCGCCTGGCCATTGACCTAAGTTTGATTCGACCAATCCAATTGATCTACATCTTACCATGACTTGTTTTACGTGTATCACTGTCACACTTGGATTTACACAGAAACCCGAATGCGGCCATATGTGTGCCCAGGAAGTCATAGTACACATATAGCAAACAAATATGACAAACAGAGAACATATGCTTGAATAAATAGAGTTTTACATCAGAGTTTAACATAAATAAACTAACCAATACAGCGGAAGACTAAAAACTCTCAACTAAGTGAAGCCGCAATCCATAGGGACTCTAACTGGGAGAACGCAACTAAGTAGTACGGTAGATCTTCTGGAAACTCAGCAGCAGACTCATGCACTACCCAATCTGTTACCCATCCTGGATTTTGTTGAATAAATGACAATTGTAAGTAAAACATTTACTTAGCAAATATAGCACGGGTGTATGAAGGCTCAAAGTAAGGCTAGATATGGTTGAACTGCATTAGCTAGTTGGTTCATTTTATCATTAACCAAGTTACTACAAGTGAACAGAACCTAGTTGCAACCCAATTAATAAAGTATAAGTGACATTAAGCATAAATAAACATCATCTTCTAATAAAAAAGGATCCAAGCCGCTCATGACCCTGAGCAAGGCTATCATGATAGATTTACACTCTGTAGAGGTTTCGCCCTTTACAGACCAGTCGCGTAAAAGTTCAAAGGAACTTTGCACCCAACCACGCAAACATCACACTTTCGAGGTATGACTGCATAGGGATGCTACGAGGCTTTTCACAAGACACCCTAACAAGACAGTAGCCGATTATGGTACAGTATAGGCAGCATGGCCCAGGCACCGAGATTGATGTACGCCTACAGAGTCACACCATAGGGGGGTCAATGGTGTCCAGAGCGCGGGCATCACACCCAACAATGCGCAACGTGTGGAGTTCCCCATCGCAGGGACTCCCAGCACGGGACTGTCTCACATGGACATAGCCGATGGATCTCCCGTCCTCGGTGGATCAAGACGTACTCTCACCCATGTTTTGCCGCCGTCGGACCCGTCGGTAACCATTGGCAAGCTAGAGACTACATGCTACTTGACCAAGACTAGAGCCATAATAGTTCTAGCGGTGGCGACAGGCCCCTGGGTTGCCGCTTTAAGAACCGAACCTTATGGAGAGACACTAGAACGAAGCACGAAGCACATGCTCTAGCTCCCTAAACCAAGTTGCTAAAAAGCAAGTTTTATCATTAATGTCAAAGTGAACCATTATGTCAAGATTAACAGTTAAACGCTGGTGATAGTAGCTGCGCATAGCAAAGATCTACCCATATGCATAAACCCAAGGTAATCAAAGGTTAGGATAATCAAGACTAGGTAGAACCTTAAAGGTACATCAATTTAGACACATGCATGTATGAAATAATTTATTGCAAAGTGGGTAGGTAGCAAGGACTGTCTATGTCGATGATTTATGTCGAGCACATCTGCCTGGGCGTACCCCAAGGAGTAGATTTGTGGGTCTCGCCGAGTTCTAGGAACGATAGTACACGAACAACACAAAGATTTAGACAGGTTTGGGCCACGAGTAGCGTAATACCCTACGTCGTGTGTGCTTGATTGTATTGCACGTGGGTTGAGTTGTTTTGAGGGGGTCCCTGCTCCTCCTTATATATCCGGGGAGCAGAGTTACAAGTTGGTTACACAAACTACTCGTATACAGCAAGGATTATTACAATAAGGTAATCTATTATGTATCCTGTTCGAATACGAGTAGTTTCATTAATCAACTACGCCGTCATGTACCCTAACAGGCTAGTTCGGAGTAGTCGGATCAAAACTCTCCATATCGAGTAGTCTAATCCCTTGGATGAGTGGCCCTAGGGATCCTGGCCCCACAAGCCCCCGAGCATCTTGCGCCTTTGCTTCAAATCTTGAATCATTTTTAACATCTTCGAGTAGTTGGAGCTAAGCCCAAGACGCTCAAATATTCTCTGACGAGTAGTTTCATTGGCGTGCATCTTTTAGATGCACCCAATGAGTATAGCCCCCGAGCCTACGAGTACTTTTAAGTAGTCGTTGGGTCGAACACTGCTCTCTTTATTTATTCTAAGCAATGAACGCTAATATATACTCAATGATTGTAGCCTCCGGAGTGTGTATACTTTTTAAGCAATCACATAAGCATAACAATCTCCAAGTTGTTTCCAAATGTATAAATTGATCAGCTATAGTTTTGTGTCTGCGAGTGGTTTTGTTAAAACCAGTCGAATATCTTTTTTCACAACCTGTATCCTCAAATCTCGGAGGAAATCAAATCCCGGATTATCCGCTAACAGCCCCCGAGCTTTAAATCAAAAAATATCTTTGATTTAAAGATCTAAATAATCTCCAGGAATCCGTAGTCATTGAATCCGAGATTTTCGCCGGCAAAAACTAACTTAGGAATGTTCTTGCGAACAAACCATTCCTTGTAATAGAATGCGATACGCCGTGGATACTGTTCCAAATAGTAACCCTAACCAGAGGTTATAAATCTGGGGTGCGACTGTCATTCGTTTCATAGCTTTGAGTGCATCACCATCGCCTTTCTTCTGCACATCGTAGCTTCCTGAGCGTTTAGGGTTCCCTCTGTTCCCATCTCTTGTGAATGCGAGAAAAAAGCAGAGTCTTAACCCGCTCTGCAACCATGGGCCAAAAGAAAGCTGCCACAAAAAACACTGAGAAGACCACCTCTAACAAGCCTGCGGAGAAGAAAACACCAAGGAAAAGGGTTTCCTTGGTGGATCCAAACACAAAGCCAAATTGCAAGACCCATCCTTCTCCAGCCGATGCTTGGAAATATTGTACCGCGAAAGAGGGAGATCTCCATAACTTGGTAGCGCAAGGTTTGCTGTTATCCCAAGAAACTCTTGAGTGGAAAGCTTGCTTTGATTTGCAATTTTCTACTGAAAACACAAATGAGATTCCTTTGTTTGCTTCTTTCTGTGAACGTGGAGTTGGTCTTCCAATTTCCTCCTTTTTTCGCGAGCTCCTTGACTTTTATAAGATCCAACTACATCATCTGAATCCCAATGGGATTTTGAACATCGCTGTTTTTGTTCATGTTTGCGAAACATTCCTTGGCATCAAACCCAATCTTGCTCTATTCCGCACCCTCTACCATATAAAGCCACACCCAAATTTCCAAAGGATGGAGGTGGTCCGTGGAGCGGGAATTCAATTCCGCCAGAGGATGAAGGAGCAGTGGTTTTCCATGCCTCAAGGAATCATGTGGAGATTGGAAGTCCGAGTGGTTCATAATCGGTGAGTACTCAAAAACGTGTACTTCTTCTTTGATATTTATAATCAATGTACTTTGTTATACACTAATCATGTTCCTGTGTAATTGTAATACAACAGGGAATCATGGAAAAAGCTGCCTTGTGAAAGATGGATGGTATCCCAGGGATCTATCGAACTGGAATACGAAGCCAACTGCTGAAGAAGCTAAGGATGTACCTGCTTTGTTAAAGAGAGTACAATCCTTGAAGAATAAAGGCTTGACTGGAGTAGGGATAGAATTCAGCTTCCTCAAGCGGAGAACCCAACCACTCCAGGAGCGCATCAACCTTGGGTACAAGTACGAGGGGAATGCAAATCCCTCTCAGATGGTGCCTGAAGAGTTGTCGGATGAGACAGTTCTGATGCGTCTGTCACGCATGTTCTCTGGTGTGAACAACAAGAAACCATTCATCACCAAGGAGTTCTGCAAAAGTCAATCTCCTAGTTCTATAAGTACTCACATCCTTTGTAATTTAAATTTGAGTAGTTATAAACATGCATCTTGATGTTGACTCTTCTGATATAGTCAGCTACTGATTCTGATGGGCCAATTGGTGGCCTTTCCCCACAAGATTGGGAAATTTTTAGAAAGAGTTCTTGAGAAAAGTCAGAGCCATCCAATGAAGATATCAAAGCAGTCACTGACAGTATAGAAGAACTCGTAGCAGAGTCAGAAGGAAACATAGCTGCCCCCGATGACAGTCAAGTGAATCCTCAAGGTAAGATAATTCTTTTTGTGATCTTCATAATAGAATCCGAGTACTTTTTCCTTTTCGCCATTTGATTTTCTTGTACTATTTCTAAAAACAGAGGGTACGAAAATAGTACCAGCTGTTCCTGCGGGGGTAAAGTGGAAGAGAACTGCTCGATCTCGATCAGAAACCCCATCAGGAGCGTACGTGCCTGGAGCAGAGGAGGGTCAGCGAATCAAACTCTCCAAATTCATTACCTCCGTGCAAAGCTCATCGACCACAAGTGTTATGGCGAGTGGTACCACAGGGAGCACAACCAGCTCCAAGTTGGGTGTTCTGAAGTTGAAGAAGTTCAACTTCAAGCCGAAAACCACCGCGCTTATAAATTAAGTATATTGAATCAAATATTATTCCATTTGTGCTGTCATTCAGATACTTAGATTGCTTCCTTTATGAAGAGCACCATCCACCGCACTTGTGGGCGCACTGCAAGCGCACCAAGAGTAAATATTGAAAAGAGCAGAAGAAACAGAGCACGTCGAAGAGGACGTAACCCCTGTTGCCGCTGATGAAGGTGCCGGAGTTCCAGAGTTGAACCTAGCACCATAAAAGAACTCGACTGACACCAATCTGGCTCCAGAAGCAAGCCCAGCGGAAACCACAAATCAAGGAGGCACTGACAGGCCGCCGTCAATTGTGGAGGTAGGTCATATTGCACTTGCTTTGAATTTGATGTCCTTGAATTGTATATGAATAACACTTGTGCAAATCTTGAAGGTTGATATGGCGACTAAAGAAGTCGCCAACATTATTATTGAAGAAAGTACTCCATAACAACAGGGAGAAGCATCCGCACCATTAAGTAATACTTGGAAAGAACTTGTCCTTTTGAGTAGTATCCATGCCATATGAATCTGTTAATGATTATAGTACTAAATGCAGGGTCAACTATCAGCAGAAGAACCTGATAATGAAGCAATGCTATTGAAACAACACTTGGAAGCTGCTCTGGTAAGAGAAAAGCTTAGTAGCGAGTAGTTAATAGAGTAATCATTAACTGAAGTCAAATGCAGGTGCTGGTAGATAAGTTGGAAAAGACCAAAGATGCAAGCCTAGAGTCCCAGATAAAGGAACTCGAAGAAGACCTTGCAGCTGCTTATGAGGCGCGGGAGAAAGCCATAGTTGATGGTCAGAACCTGATTTCTCACTTACACAAACAACTCGAAGGAATAGGAGATGAGAAATCTCGGTTAGACACTCGTAACCGAGCATTGATTCGAGACAATAACAGTAAGTTAAGCCAATGTTGTACACTTAGACCATTAAATTAGTCGCATGAAGTATAATCATAGACTTGTCTTGTTTCTGTAGGGTTGAAGAAGGAATTGGTGGAAGAGCAGAGCAGCAATACATCATGGTACAACCAGACGCAATCAAAGACTGAAGACTGTGCCCGCTTGGAGAAAGAACTCGAAAAGCTTAGCGAGAAATTTACCAAGGAGCATCAAATCTGTGTCTATATGGAGCCGTCCTGCGCCAAGGCTTTGGATGGCCAACAAGTGAAACAGCAAGAAGTGGAGGATCTCCAGGCCGAGAAAAAGCCATAGAAGAAGCAATCCTTACCATCATTGAGATGGTAACGCTTGAAGGTTCTTCCGCTGCGAACCAGTCAATCCTGGAGTGGATCAGCGCAGTATCTGGGCAGATCACCAACTTTTGCAAGAGTACCATGAAGGAGTGCATCAATCAGCTGCTGGCAATGGTGAAGGCGCACAATCCAAACGCCAAGCTCGAAGTCGTGGAGCTACCGGAAGGAGTAGACATCGAGGAGTTTGAGGCTCTGGTGAAGGAAACGGAGCCAGTAGCTGATACTTTTATCGATTCATTAGAGTAGTTCTGAGTTGTAATTTGAAGTACTCATTTGAATACTTTGCTTTGTAAGCCATATTGAATGCTTGTCCTGATTATAACCTTTGCTACTTGTTTAAAGTAGTCGTTATGAAATACTACTAGTTAAGTAGTATCTTTCGAGTGGTTTATACAAACTTAAGGTACTACGGGTAGTAGTCTATCTGATAAATTGCTACTGTTTAAGTAGTCCAGTGGTCGTGTAAGGTTCACAACTAGGCTATGTAGAATAGAAATAGTTGTATCAAGCCTTGTTAAGGCCTATCAATTTTGCTAATGCAAGGCGAGAGAGTTATGCGTATATGCATGAGTATTCTGTACTTGTTAGTACTTTGAGCACCTTTAGGTGATACTTTAGGGAAATGAGTGCATTTGGTACAACACTAATTCCTCAAAGCTTTCATTGAGAAAGCCAAACAATCAAAGGAAACGAGACTATCGCCTTCGACCGTGTATAGGTGAGGGTAGCTCATCCAAGATTCTTAGGTTTTTTATACCTCCTTTTAAAAAGGAGTATTGGTTTCTTTTGATCGAGGGTAGAAGACTACCCGAGTACCATGCTACGAATAGTGTCGATATGCATAAGGTAGAGTTTTCTCTAATGAGATATGGTTTGATAAAAAATGCCACAACTTGTAGATGGCGGAGAAAGATAACTTTATTGATTTGTAATCAAAGTTCTTTTACATCGAAGAAGATACAATTTCCCGTGTTATGGGTAGAATTTGTGGAGATGCTCTATGTTCCATACATTTGGCAATTCTTCGCCTTCTGGAGTTTGCAATTGATATGTGTCGATGATTTATATCGAGCACATTTGTCTGGGGGTACCCCAAAGAGTAGATTGGTGGGTCTCGCCGAGTTCTAGGAACGACAGTGCACGAACAACACAAAGATTTAGACAGGTTCGGGCCGCGAGTACCGTAATACCCTACGTCCTGTGTGCTTGATTGTATTGCACATGAGTTGAGTTGTTCCGAGGGGGTCCCTGCTCCTCCTTATATACCCGGGGAGCAGAGTTACAAATCGATTACACAGGCTACTCGTATCCGACCTGGATGGTTCCAATAAGGTAATCTATCATGTATACTATTCGAATACGAGTAGTTTTACTATTTGACTACATCGTCCTATACCTTATCTGGCTAGTCCAAAGCAGTCGGATCATAACTCTCCATATCGAGTAGTTTAATTCCTTAGATGAGTGGCCCTAGGGATCCTGGCCCCACAAGCCCCCGAGCATCTTGCGCCTTTGCTTCCTCTTGAATCTTTTTAACATCTTCGAGTAGTTAGAGCTAAGCCCAAGATGCTCAAATCTCTTCCGACGAGTAGTTTCTTTAGAGTGCATCTTTTGATCCATCCAATAGGCGTAGCCCCCGAGCCTCCGAGTACTCGTTAAGCAGTCGAAGGTTAAAAAAACTAATCTTGAATTTCACATGAGTAGTCTAATGGTGCGCACCAAGTAGATGCAACCATCGAGCTTCGAGTAGTTTTATTAAAACTAGTCAAAGGTCTTGAATAAAGCATAATAGGCTTAAAGGAAATTGTATCTTTCAAATGCGACCCTGAATCAACGAGTACTTTTAAGAAGTCGTTGGATTGAGTACTGCTCCTCTTATTTACTCTGAGGAATGAATGGTAATACATACTCGATAATTGTCTCCTCCAGAATGTGCGTATTTTTTCGAATAACCGCATAAGCACAACAACTTTCGAGTTGTTTCCAAATGTAAGAATTGATCAACTATAATTTTGTATCTATGAGTGGTTTTGTTAAAACTAGTTGAAGATCTTTTTCCACGGCTTTCCTCCTTAAATCCCGGAAGCCATCAAATCCCTGATTATCCACTAGCAGCCCCCGAGCTTTGAATCAAAGATTATCTTTGATTTGAAGATCTCAACAATCACCAGGAGTCTATTGTCATTGAATCCGATATTTTTGTCGGGAAAAACTAACTTAGGTTTCCCTGTAACAGAATGCGATACGCCGGAGATACTGTTCCAAACAGTAACCCTAACCGAAGGTTATAAATCTAAAGTGAGACCTTCATTTGTTTCATAACTTTGAGCGCAACACCATTGCCTTTTGTCTCTTTATCGTAGCTTCCTGAGCATTTAGAACTTTCTCTGTTTCCATCCCTTGTGAATGTCAGAAAAAAGCAAAGTCTTAACTCGATCTGCAACCATGGGCCAAAAGAAAGCTGACGCCAAAACCACAGAGAAAGCCACTGCTGTTAAGCCTGCGGAGAAGAAAGCACTAAGGAAAAGGGTTTCCTTGGTAGATCCAAACACAAAGCCAGATTGCAAAACCCATCCTTCTCCGGCCGATGCTTGGAAGTATTGCACCGCGAAGGAAGGAGATCTCCATGCCCTGGTGCAACAAGGTTTGCTTTTGTCCTAGGAAACTCTTGAGTAGAGAGCTTGCTTCAATGCGCAATTTCCCACCGAAAACACAAATGAAATTTCTTTATTTGTGTCTTTCTGTGAACGCGGAGTTGGTCCTTTTTCCGTGAGCTCCTTGATTTTTACAAACTCCAACTCCATCATCTGAATCCTAATGGGATTCTGAACATTGTTGTCTTTGTACATGCTTGTGAAACATTTCTTGGCATCAATCCGAATCTTGCTCTATTCTGCACTCTTTATCATATAAAGCCCCATCCAAATTTCCAAAGGATGGAAGTGGTTGGAGGATCGGGAATTCAATTCCGCCAAAGGATGAAAGAACAGTGGTTCTCCATGCCCGTTAAGGAGTCGTGTGGAGATTGGAAGTCTGAGTGGTTCATAATCGGTGAGTAGTCAAAAAATGAGTACTCTTTCTGTAGTATTTACGATCGATGTACTTTGTTATACACTAATCCTATTCCTGTGTAATTGTAATACAGCAGGGAATCATGAAAAGAGCTGTCCTGTCAAAGATGGATGGTATCCAAGGGATCTATCCAATTGGAACACAAAGCCAACTGCTGAAGAAGCCAAGGATGTGCCTACTTTGTTAAAGCGAGTACAATCCTTGAAGAATAAAGGCTTGACTAGGGTAGGGATAGCGTTCAGTTTCCTCAAGAGAAGAATCCAACCACTCCAGGAGCGTATCAACCTTGGATATAAGTATAAGGGGAATGCAGATCCTTCTCGGATGGTGCCAGAAGAACTTTCAGATGAGACCGTGCTGATGCACCTATCGCGCATGTTTGGTAATGTGAACAACAAGAAACCATACATCGCCAAGGAATTCTGTAAAGGCCAATCTCCTAGTTGTGTAAGTACTCGCGGCCTTTAAATTTGAGTTATTATGAACATGCATCTTGATGCTAATTCTTCTAGTGTAGTCGGCCACTGATTCTGATGGACCAATTGGTGACCTTTCTCCACAAGATTGGGAGAAGTTCAGAAAGAGTTCTTCGGACAAGTCAGAGCCATCCAATGAAAAAGTCAAGGTGATTGCTGATAGTGTAGAAGAACTCGAAGCAATATCCGAAGAAAAGACAGCTGCCCCGGATGACAACCAAGTTAATCTTCAAGGTAAGAGAATTCATCATAATAAAATCCGAGTACTTTATCTGTTCCGCCATTTAATTTTCTTGCACTATTTCTGAAAAACAGAGGATACGGAAATAATACCAACTGTTCCTGCAGGGGTAAAGCGGAAGAGAACTACTCGATCTCGATCAGAGACCCCATCAGGAGCATACGTGCCTGTAGCAGAAGAAGGTAAACGAATCAAGCTCTCCAAATTTATTACCGCCGTTCAAAGCTCATCGACCACAAGTGCCATGGCGAGTGGTACCACAGGGAGCACAATCACCTCCAAAGTGGGTGTTCTGAAGTTAAAGAAGTTCAACTTTAAGCCAAAAACCACCGCGCTGATAAAGTAAGTATGTTAAATCGAATATAATTCAATTGTGCTGTCATTCAGTTGTTGAATCTTGCTTCCTTTCTGAAGAGCACCATCTAGCGCACTTGTGAGCGCGCTGCAAGCGCATCAAGAACAACAATTGAAGAAAGCTGAAGAAACAGAGCATGTTGAAGGAGAAGTCATCCCCGTTGCCGTTGATGAAGATGGCGGGGTTTCAAAATTGAGCCAATCGCCAGAGAAGAAGTCATTTGATACCAATCTGGCTTCAGAAGCAAACCCAGTGGAAACCACAAACCAGGGAGGTACCGATGGGCCGCCATCAATTGTGGAGGTAAATTATATAGCATTTGCTCTAAATTTTTCCTGGAATTCTATATGAATAATGCTTGTGAAATCATGAAGGTTGATATGGAGACTGAAGAAGTCGTCAACATTGTTATTAAAGAAAGTACTCCACCACCACAAGGGAAGACTTCTGATAATGAAGCAATGAAGCTGAAACAACACTTGGAAGCCGCTCTGGTAAGAGAAAAGCATAGTCCAAAGTAGTTAATAGAGTAATTATTAACTAATGTCAAATGCAGGCATTGGTAGATAAATTGGAGAAAAACAGAGATGCAAGTCTAGAGTCCCGAATAAAAGAACTCGAAGAAGATCTTGCGGCTGCCTATGAGGCACGAGAAAAAGCTCGAGTTGATAATCAAGACTTGGTTTCTCAATTACATAAATAACTCGAAGGAATGGGAGATGAGAAATCTCGACTGGACACTCGTAACCGGGAATTGATCTGAGACAACAATAGTAAGTGAAGCAAGTGTTGTACACTTAATCATTAATTTAGTCGTATGAAGTTTAATCATAGACTTGTCTTGTTTCTGCAGGATTGAAGAAAGAACTGGTTGAAGAGCAGAGCAACAGCACATCATGGTACAACCTGGCGCAATCCAAAATCGAAGACTGTGCCCGCTTGGAGAAAGAGCTCAAAGATCTTAGTGAAAAATTTGCCAAGGAGCATCAGATCCGTGTAGACATGGAGCAATCTTGTGCCAGGGCCTTGCCTAGACAACAAGCTAAACAACAAGAAGTGGAAGATCTCCGAGCTGAGAAAAAGGCCATAGAAGAAGCGGTGCTCCCCATCATTGAGATGGTAACACCCGAAAGTGTTGCTACGGCTAACCAGTTGATCTTGGAGTGGATCAGCGCGGTACCTGGGCAGATTACCAATTTTTGCAAGAGTACCATGAAGGAATGCATCAATCAGCTGCTAGAAATGGTGAAAGCGCACAATCCAAACGTGAAACTTGAAGTCGTAGTGCTTCCAGAAGGAATGGAGATCGAACGATTCGAAGCTTTGGTGAAAGAAACGGAACCAGTCGCAGATACTTTCATTGATTCATTAGAATAGTTCTGCATTGTAACTTGAAGTACTCATTCGAACACTCTGTTTTGGAGCCAATATAAATGCTTGTCATGTATATAATGTTTACTAGTTGTTTAAAGTAGTCATTATGAAATACTACTATGTAAGTATTATCTTTCGAGTAGTTTGTGCACACGCAAAGTACTGTGGGCAGTATACTTGATGAATGGCTACTTTTTAAGTAGTCCAGTGGTCGTGTAAGGTTCACAACTAGAAATAGTTGAATCAAGCCTTGTTAAGGTCTAGCAATTTTGCTAATGCAAGGAGAAATGTTATGCATATAAGCATAAGTATTCTGTACTTGTTAGTACTTTGAGCACCTTTAGGTGACATTTTTAGGAGAATGAGTGCAGTTGGTACAACACTAATTCCTGGAGCTTTCACCGAGAAAGCCAAATAATCAAAAGAAAGGAGATTATCGCCTTCGACCATGTATAGGTGAGGGTAACTCATCCAAGATTTTTAGGTGTTTTATACCTCCTTTTAAAAGGGAATCTTGGCTTCTTTTGAACGGGAGTAGAAAACTACCCGAATACCGTGCGACAACTAGCGTCGATATGCGCATGGTAGAGTTTTATCTAATGAGATAAAAGATGCCATAACTTGTAGATGGCAGAAAAATATAACTTTATTAATTTTTGATCAAGGGTTGTTTACAACGACTCATATGCAATCTCCCGTGTTATGGGTAGAATTTGCGGAGATGCTCTATGTTCCACACATTTGGCAATTCCTCTCCCTCCGGGGTTTGCAGCCGGCACGTACTAGGTCCAGTGACTTGTTTTACAAGAAAGGGACCTTCCCATCGAGACATAAGCTTGTGCAGCCCTTCAGGCTTTTGGATTCGGCGTAGTACCAAGTCTCCTATAGTTAAGTATCGAGGTTGAACAGAGCATTGATGAAAGCGACGCAATCCTTGAAGATAACGCGTGTTCTGGATAAGAGCTGCTACTTGAGCTTCCTCGACGCCATCAACATCCTGGGACCTTCCTTGATGAGCGAGTTGTTCATCGTAATTCTCCAAACGTGGAGCTTCCCATAATAGATCAGTAGGCAAAACTGCTTCAGAGTCATAAACCAAGAAATATGGTGATTGGCCGGTAGCCCTGCTGGGTTGAGTGCGTAGCCCCCAAAGCACCGCGGGCAATTCCTTTGCCCATTTACCGCAAGTATTTCTTCAAAGGCTCATACAATCTAGGTTTTAACCCTTGCAGTAACAAACCATTCGCTTTTTCCACCTATCCATTGACACGAGGATGAGCAACTAAAGCATAATGTATCTCGATGGAGTATCTATCACAATAGTCTTGGAATTCTTCACTGGTGAATACAGAGCCTAGGTCTGTGATGATGTTGTGAGGAACTCCAAATCTCTGGGCAATACCATCAAAGAATTTGATCAAATTACCAGCTTTAGCATTTACTAAGGGTATTGCTTCGATCCACTTAGTGAATTTATCGATGGCTACAACAAGCTACTCGAATCCACCTGGAGCTTTGGTGAGCGGACCAACGAGATCAAGACCCCAATAGGTGAAAGGCCATGATAGCGGGATAGTGTTGAGGTCGTGTGCTGGGACATGAGCTTGTCGTGCGAAGAACTGACATCCTTGACATTTTTTAACAATGTCCTCTGCATCACGTTTGGCTGTTGGCCAGAAGAAACCCGGACTCGACTTGGGGAATCCCGAGCGAACTTGGAGTTAGGATCGAACTCGGAGTTGGGGCCGAGGTCGAATTGGGAGTAGTCGTCGAGTAGGGGCCGGGGTTGTTCGCAAGGTAGCTCGCAAACCCACCATTGCTTAAGACGATGAAGGTCCATGCACCGAAAATGAAGGTGGCTCCTTCCTCGACGTCGGCGATCTTGAAGGCGGTTGATCCCATCATCCCTGATGTGAGCTTTCGGTGAGGGCCCCACGGTGGGTGCCAAGTGTTGATAATTTATATTGAGCACGTCTGTCTGGTGGTACCCCAGAGAGTAGATTGGTGGGTCTCGCCGAGTTCTAGGAACGACAGTGCACGAACAACACAAAGATTTAGACAGGTTCGGGCCGCGAGTACCGTAATACCCTACGTCATGTGTGCTTGATTGTATTGTTAGTGAGTTGAGTTGTTTTGAGGGGGTCCCTGCTCCTCCTTATATACCCGGGGAGCAGAGTTACAAATCGATTACACAGGCTACTCGTATCCGACCTGGATGGTTACAATATGGTAATCTATCATGTATACTATTCGAATACGAGTAGTTTTACTATTTGACTACATCATCCTATACCTTATCTGGCTAGTCCAAAGCAGTCGGATCATAACTCTCCATATCGAGTAGTTTAATTCCTTAGATGAGTGGCCCTAGGGATCCTGGCCCCATAATATGTCCCGGGTCCAATGACTTGTTTTACCAGAAAGGAACCTTACCACCGTGACATAAGCTTGTGCAACCTGTCAGGCTTTTGGATTCGACGTAGTACCAAGTCTCCTATGGTAAAGGATCGAGGTTGGACAGAGCGCTGATGAAAGCGGTGCAATCCTTGGAGATAACACGTGTTCTGGATAAGAGTTGCTACTCGAGCTTCTTCGACGCCATCAACATCCTGGGACCTTTCTTGATGAGTGAGTTGTTCATCATAGTTCTCCAGACGCGGAGCTTCCCATAGGAGATCAGCAGGTAAAACTGCTTCGGAGCCGTACACCAGGAAGTACGGTGACTGTCCGGTAGCCCTACTGGGCTGGATGCATAGCCCCCAAATCACCGCGGGCAACTCTTTGGCCCATTTACCGTCGTATTTCTTCAAAGGCTCGTACAATCTGGGTTTTAACCCTTGCAGTAACAAGCCGTTGGCCTTTTCAACCTGCCCATTGGCACGAATATGAGCAATTGAAGCATAGTGTATCTCAATCGAGTACCTGTCGCAATAGTCTTAGAATTCTTTAATGGTGAATACAGAGCCTAGGTCTGTGATGATGTTGTGAGGAACTCCGAATCTCTGGACGATACCATCGAAGAATTTGATCAAATTACCGGCTTTGGCGTTTACTAAGGGTACTACTTCAATCCACTTGGTGAATTTATCGATGGCTACGATAAGCCACTCGAATCCATCTGGAGCTTTGGTGAGCGGACCGACGAGGTCAAGACCCCAACAGGCGAAAGGCCATGACAGTGGGATAGTGTTGAGGTCATGTGGTGGGACATGAGCTTGTCGAGCGAAGAACTGACAATGACACTTCGTGACAATATCCTCTGCATCAGCTTTGGTTGTAGGCCAGTAGGAACCCGCTCTGTAAGGTTTATCGACCAAGGTTTGTGAAGCAGCATGATTACCACATACATCGCTATGAATTTCTTGTAGTAGGGCTTTTCCTTGATCAGTTGTGATGCATTTCATCAAGACGTTGACCGAAGCCCCACGCCTATAGAGTACATTGTCCACCACCACGTAGTTAGCAGCTTGTCGTCGAATACGTATTTGCTCTTGCTGCTCCTGTGGCAATTTATGATCTTTCAAGTACTCGATGAAGGGAGTCATCCAGTCGGTGTCAATTACCATGATATGTGTATTCGGCTGGGACTAGAGTTGGGTGGTTTCGTCTCGTGCTGGCTCCTTAATGGATGGCTGGAGTAGTTCTTGGACAAATATTTCTGCTGGGACTTCGGCTCGATGTGACCCTAGTTTTGACAGAGCATCTACGGCGACGTTGTAATCGCGAACGACATGGTGAAACTCCAGGCCAAGGAAGTTTCGTTCCAATTTATGAACCTCTTTGACATAGGCATCCATCGTCTCTTTAGAAGCATCCCAATCTTTGTTAACTTGGTTAATGGCGACAGCCGAATCGCCATAGACGACAAGTCACTTGATACCAAGTGACGCTGCCAAGCGGAGCCCGTGCAACATAGCCTCATATTCTGCTTCATTGTTGGTGACCTGGAATAAAATTTGTAGAACGTACTTGAGTTGATCACATTTAGGAGATATGAGAAGTACAACTGCGCCTCCTCCTTCAAGTTTGAGTGACCCATCAAAGTACATGATCCAGTGCTCAGGGTGAGTAGTTGTCGTAGAATTTTGAATTTATGTCCATTCGACCGTGAAATCAGCAAGGGCCTGGGACTTGACGGCTGTCTGAGATGTGAAGTCAAGGTGGTACGCTCCAATTTCAGCCTTGCACTTGCAGATGCGACCTATTGCATCTGGATTATTGAGGATTTCACCTAGTGGAAATTTGGTTACGACTGTGATGTTGAAAGCTTGGAAATAATGTCGTAACTTCCGCGATGTGATGAAGATAGCGTAGAGTAGTTTTTGGACTTACGGGTAACGAATCTTGGACTCGGAAAGTACTTCGCTGATGTAGTAAATTGGCCTCTGTACTGGGAATACATGGCCGTCCTCTTGTCTTTCGACTACCATTACAGTGCTGACAACATGGGTTGTGGCTGCAATGTATAGGTAGAGATGATCACCCTCCATAGGTGCTGTTAGTACTGGCGAAGTAGATAAATATGTTTTGAGTTCTTCGAATGTCGTGTGCTTCTTTCGTCCAAGAGAACTTATCCTGCTTTTTAAGCAGTTTGAAGAAAGGGAGACCTTTTTCGCCAAATCTTGAGATTAACCTGTTTAAGGCCGCGATGCATCCCGTCAGCTTCTGGACATCTTTTATACTCTTTGGTGCTTCCATTGTAAGGATTGCCGAGATCTTTGCTGATTGGCTTCGATGCCCCTATTGCTGACCATGAACCGCAGAAGCTTCCCTGATGGAACACTGAAAACACATTTGGTTAGGTTTAGTTTCCAACGGAATGTTCTAAGGTTGTCAAAGGTATCTTGTAGATCATTGATGAGATGTTCTGACTGCCTTGTTTTGACGACCTCATCATCAACATATGTCTCTACATTGTGTCCGATTTGTTTGGATAGACACTTTTGTATGGCTCGTTGATATGTGGCGCCTGCGTTCTTCAGTCCAAAAGACATAGTTGTATAGCAGTAAGCGCCGAAGGGGGTGATGAAGGATGTCTTGATCTAATCTTCTTTCTTTAATGCTATCTGATGGTATCCCGAGTAGCAGTCTAGAAAACAGAGCAGTGTGCATCCCGCGGTGGAATCCATGACTTGATCAATGCGTGGAAGTCCCATGGGGTCTTTTGGACAGTGCTTGTTAAGGTCTGTGTAGTCGACACACATCCGCCATTCATTGTTGTTCTTCTTCCGAACTAACACTGTATTGGCTAACCACTCTGGATGGAAAACTTCCTTGATGAAACCTGCGGCGAGTAGTTTGGCGATTTTGCCTTTGATTGCTTCACGTCTGTCTTGTGCGAATCGTCGGAGGCGCTGTTTTTTGGGCTTTGCGTTCTTATCAACGTTTAATTTGTGCTCGACAAGTTCCCTAGGAACACTAGGCATATCAGATGGCTTCCAAGCAAAAATATCTTTATTATCACCGAGGAACTTGACGAGCACGTCTTCCTATTTACAGTCAAAAGCTGCCCCTATAAGGGCAGTTTTGGATGGGTCGCCCGTCCCAAGATCTACAGTTTTGAGCTGTACTTCTTCGGAGGGCTTGAAGCTGGTACTTGCCGACTTCTTGCTGGGTACTTCTAAGTCGTCTTCCTTCGACTTCTTGGCCAATGTGAGTACTTCCAGCATCTGAGTAGGAACTTGCGAGGTGGCGGCAAATTCTACTGCTTCAATGTCGCAATCGTGCGAGATCTTTAGGTCTCCCTTTAGGGAGAGTACTCCTTTTGGAGCAGGCATCTTGAGGACCAAGTATACGTAATGCGGAATCGCCATGAATTTGGCGAGGGCTAGTCGCCCAAGGATCGCGTGATATGAAGTCTCAAAGTTTGCCACCTCAAACTTGATGTACTCGGTCCTGAAGTTTGCTTCCGTCCCGAAGGTGACCGGGAGTGTCACTTGACCCACAGGGATTGCTGCGTTGCCTGGAACAATGCCGTAGAATGGGGATTCTGTAGGCTTGAGGTATTTCGTAATGTCCAGACCCACCTTCTTGAACGTGTTTGCGAAGATGACGTTGAGCCCACTTCCGCCGTCGATGAGTACTTTGGTCAATCTGGCTTGTACCACGACTGAATCCAAGACTAGTGGGTATCTCCCGGGATTCACGAAGTTGGTCCATTGATCCGTCCTAGAAAACATGATGGGAACTTCCGACCACTTCAAGTATGTTGGAGTAGCAGGCTCTATTGCCATGATCTCTCGCAGGGTTAGCTTCTTGGCACGCTTCGATTGGTTCAATGTTTCTCCACTAAATAGCATGGCTACGACGTTGTCGATGTTTGGGAAGCCATTGCCGGGTTCTTTATCGTCTTTATCTTCCTTTTTCTTGTCAGTTTTGGGTGCTTCTGGTGTTTGCTTATCAAACTCCTGCTTCAGGTGGAAACATTTTGCCATTGTGAGCTTGCCATTGGGATGATATGGGCAAGGACCATTCATGACATCGGCCGCTGAACGAGTCTTGCGACTAGGGCGCTGGACTGCCGCGGCCGTATTGTCTGGCTTGTGCTTCCTATTGTCGCGGTTGAAATCCCAGTTGTTTGAGCGATCATTACGTCGATCACCGTTGTCTTTGTTGTGGTTGTTGGTGTTGTTGTCGTGATGCCTGTCAAAGCGTACCCGTTCGCGGTCGTCTTGGTCTGCCCACTCAGCGACGATGTGTCGTAGCTCGCTGATGTCCTCGGGGCGGCGTCGGCCGAACTCGCGGTGTAATTCCCGAGTGTAGAGGCCGTCGTGAAAGCAGTCGATTACTTTCCGGTCAGACATATCCGCGATTGTAGCTCTTTTATCGAAGAATCTCTGGATGTACTTGCGCAGAGTCTCCCATTTTTCTTGCTTGCAAGCTGCCAGTTCATAGTGGGTTCCGGGCCGAGCCCAGGTTCCCTAGAAGTTGGCAGTGAATTTCCTGGTGAGGTCATCCCAGGAGTCGACGGACCCGGGGCGGAGGCCCTCGAGCCATGTCAGGGGCGTGGTATCTAACATGACGGGGAAGTAACTGACTTTTATGTCGTTGGATCCCCCAGCCATCTGAATGGCGGTAGAGTAGATTCTAAGCTATTGTTCGGGGTCTTGCTTGCCCGTGAACTTTTCAATTCCAGTTGGTTTGAACTTGCTTGGCCACTTGATTTCCTTTATGCACTTGGAGAAGGCTGGGAAGCCGTCGTACTTGTCGCTTGGTGGCTCCGGCGGCTGGAGGTACTATGATCGGAGTCGTATTGTCGTCCACGGTTGTGGTTCTAGCGTGGTCGATCGTCATGATTCGGTGACTCTTGATGACGGTGACGGTGACGATCGTTGCCGCGCTCTTGATGACAGTCATGAGGGCGATCTTGATCGCGTGGTCGGTTTTTGTGGCTTTAATGGGGTGGAGGCCCGTAGTTGCGGTCATATTCTGCTCGACGACGGAGCTCAGATTCCACGCGAAGCTGTCGGCTCGACTGGATTACAGAGCAAGCGTCGCGGTTGTCATTAATGGTGTTGCGAAGGTCTCGATCTTGTGGTCTTGCACCATCTTGGTTGTGACCGCGCCCTCTCCCCTGCTGGTGGCCGCGATCAACACCCCGAACACGTCTGTGTCCTCCCGTAGTAGCGGTTGATGCTTCATGTGGAGGAGGCCTCCCAGCACCCGAGTGCCTGGTACCTGATGTGTGGTGGCTAGGATTTGCTTGGTTTGTAGCCTTGTGAGCCGTGTTGAGCAGCGTGAGTATTTGTCTGACAGCAGGAGTGTCGGGCATGGCCCTGACAAGTTCTGCCGCGACGGAGATGTTGAGTGGTGCGTCCCGAGATACTAGTTGGTCCCCGACAATGTCGAAATCCTGTGTAAGGTTTTGGATGGCGTTGGCACGTATGGCGGCGTTGATGCGCCTCTGCTTGCGCTTGGCGTTCCTTGCTTGGTGTGAAGTCTTTTGCTCCTCAGTTTCTCCGTCGGCGGTGCGTTCCTCTTCTGATATGTCAGTAATCAGCTCACGATCGTATTGGGTGCCTTGGTCCTCGTTGCCAGCCATGAACACTTGACGACTAGGGTCTTGCTCGCTGAGGGAGAGGATGATATGGGTGGCTGAGAAGTTGTCGCTCGAGATTTCTGTTGAAGTGGTGAGCGACGCGGTCTTGCCGTCTTGGTAGGGCAGTTCTTCTAGGATGACTGCGGCAAGTCTTGATTCGTTGTCCCGGCAAGTGTCAGCTGGGATCGCTCCAGGCCAGTGAACGGCGAGTCCCCCTGGTGTACTGGTTACAACTAGTCTGGACAGGAGGCGAACGAGTGGTTCTTCCAACACGAAATTGGTGCTGAAGTGGAAGTGGTGGTGTAGGCGTGCGACGTTATCAGGAGCGTCACTTAGTAGGATGGTGAAATCGTCGTCGTTGTCCCTCGATGGCGTTGATGCTAACTCGAGGTTTTTGAAATGATCTGCCTTCGAGTGAAGCTCCTGACTTGTCCCTCCTCTTGATTCCGTGGTCTGCATCGGTTGATATGGAGCCACCACGTTGGAGAGTTCAAACGGGAGTCGATCTGGGGGGTTGTCCGATGGCATGGCCAACTCGGAGTTCCCTGCTCTTTCCATATTTGGAGTCAAGTTGTACCCGGACTCGACTTGAAGAATCCAGACGGACTTGTAATTAGGATCGAACTCAGAGTTGGGACCGAGATCGAATTTGGAGTAGTCGTCGTCGTCGAGTAGGGGTCGGGGTTGTTCGCAAGGTAGCTCACGAACCTGCCATTGCTTAAGGCGACGAAGGTCCACGCACCTTAGACGAAGGTGGCTCCTTCCTCGATGTCGGCGATCTTGAAGGCGATTGATCCCATCGTCCCTGATGGTGAGCTTTCGGCGAGTAGCCCCACGGTGGGCGCCAAGTGTCGACGATTTATGTCGAGCACATCTTCCTGGGGGTACCCCAGGGAGTAGATTTGTGGGTCTCACCGAGTTCTAGGAACGATAGTACACGAACAACACAAAGATTTAGACAGGTTCGGGCCGCGAGTAGTGTAATACCCTACGTCCTCTGCTTGATTGTATTGCACGTGGGTTGAGTTGTTTTTGAGGGGGGCCCTGCTCCTCCTTATATATCCGGGGAGCAGAGTTACAAGTCGGTTACACAAACTACTCGTATACAGTAGGGATTATTACAATAAGGTAATCTATTACGTATCCTGTTCGAATACGAGTAGTTTCATTTATCAACTATGTCGTCTTGTACCCTAACCAGCTAGTTCGGAGTAGTCAGATCAAAACTCTCCATATCGAGTAGTCTAATCCCTTGGATGAGTGGCCCTAGGGATCCTAGCCCCACAGTCTGTGCTATAACTTGCCTTCCTCAAAGTGCTACCGCTGGTGGTGATGGTGGTGGTGGTCCTGCTCCTGGAAACCCTCCTCGTACTCGAACTCCAACGCAAACAGCTCACCGTCTGGACACAAATCACCACGCAAGCAACCATACAAGCCAATACATGCAAACAAAATTATTCTATTAGAACAGTACACTAAATAGTAGAAACAGAACAAAAGAAGGCTATAAAACTAATCTACGCTTCGCTATGAACACATGATCGTAAGAATCATGTTAAACGGAGCTAAAACGAGAAAGTTATCATGTTTCTAAGGTTCAAGGGCTAGTTGGCGAGGTTTTAAAGCTTCCAGGGACCTATTCGTAAACAACCGAGGGCCTATACGTAATTTTGTATAAAAACCGAAGGGCTAACTCGCAAATGTAAGGGTTCAAAAATGCAAAAGCTCAGGGGCCTAAACGTGAAGAAAGGACCTAGATGTAATTAGTTTTAAAACTATGGTGGACCGCGGGTTGAATATCAGAAAGTGCATGGGCTCTTTAGCAAATTGCCAAGGTTGACCGGTATGGGGCTTGGTTTGACTCAGGAAGGGGCGCGTGGTGGCCGATGGATTGCGATCGGATGGCTCGGATTTGTTTGGGGGCTCTAGTCGCCGGCGGCGGACAGGGGTGCGGCGACGCTGCGCGGGCTGCGGCAGTGCATCGCCGGAGCAAGCTCGATGTCAAGCTGCCGGCCATCAATTGGGACGGGATCTAGACAGGGAGAGAGCTGGTAACACGGGGAGGACTACCAGGGGGTTCAAGTCTCCTATGGGAGCGCACCGGCGGCGAACGACGACAGCCGGCGGGCGTCGGTCTCCGGCGAGAAGGCACGGACGCGGGAGCACGCGAGAAATAGCAAGGAGTAGCTTAGCACGCTGCTTACCTCCCAGCGGAACTTCCTGGGGTGTTGTGGAGGTCCGAGCGGGGCCGGAGGAGGAGATCGTCGGCGCAGCGGCGAGCTCGGGGGAAGGCAGTGGCGGCGCGAAGCGAGAAGGGGCACTGGGGCTCGAGTGGCTTAGGGTGACGGCTGCATGAGGTCCTAGGGCTGCGGTGCACGGCTTTCATAGGGCCCGGGGTTGGCATTGGCGTGCGTGCCATGCCGAATCGCGGCGGCGGCGGCGGATTTCTCCTTCCATGTGGGGAGGGACCTTCCAAGCAGGGAGCGGCGCCAAAAAAGGAAGGAGTGGCGCGGGGAAGATTCGGGGAAGCTTCGCATGGGTCCACAGGCGCGGGGTGGGCTCTAGTGGCCGGGCCGAGGCGGCGGGGCCGCGCCGATTCCGGCTCGGGTGCAGGTGGGGGGAAGAAGACGGGTCCGACAAGCGGGGCGCGCTGGTCAGTGGCTGGGGAAAGGGGTGCGGAGCTGGGCCGGTTGCGGAGGAGGGGGAGTTGTTGGGCCGAGCTGGGGGCGGGGAGGAGCTGGGCTGAGCGGGGGGGGGGGGGGGAGTGGAGGGAGTAGAAGCGGACCGAGGAAAAAGATCAGGGAACAAAAGTGAACTCTGGGCCAAATAACTTTTCTAGGGCTCAAAACAAAGCGATTCAAACTCAAATTTAAACTTGATTTAAATTCTTATTTGAACTACTAGCAAACAAAACTTGATGCAGCAACATGAATGCAACAAAAGTGTTTCTACCCCTTATATTCGTTTTTAATTCCCTAAAATAGTTTATTTTCCCTATATTAAATATGAGCATAAATAATAAAATTAAATTAATTACTAGAAATTTTAAATGGGCATTTTTAAGGTGTTACAAACCTGCCCCCCTTAAGATGAATCTCATCCTCGAGATTCGAATGTGGATGCGAAGAGTTGTGGGTACTCGGCCTTGAGGTCTTCTTCCCTTTCCCAAGTCACCTCATCTTGTGAGTGTCGCTTCCATTGTACCTTGCAAATCTGGATGACATTGTTTCTTGTCACCCTATCAGATTCTTCCAAAATCTTGACTGGATACTCCTCGTAGGTGAGATCTTCTTACATGTTCAGCTCATCTATCGGGGTCTGCTCCTCAGGTACCCGCAAACATTTCTTCAGTTGAGACACGTGGAATACATTATGCACTCCGGCTAGCTTTTTAGGTAGCTCTAGCCAATATGCCACTTCGCCCATCTGTTCCAATATCTTGAAGGGTCCGATGTAGCGAGGCGCCAGTTTGCCCTTGACATTAAACCATTTTACGCCCCTCATTGGTGACACCTTGAGATATACAAAGTCATCGACTTCGAAGCTGAGATCCCTCCGTGATGAGGACATCACTCCTATGGATACTCACAACAATCCTCCATTGATCGTTCAAGGTCCAATCACTAGAGCTCGTTCAAGGTCCTATGCCGTAGGAGCTGTTGTGGGCCAAACCAAAGACAAGAAGCTTTATGCTATCTCATACGCTAGCATAACGCTCACTGGCCCCAGCTCAACTACATAACCACAAAAAAGGACTCTTAGCAGTTGTATTTGTTATAGACAAATTCCGGTCCTACCAAGTTGGGGCAAAGGTCATAGTTTATTCAGACCATGCTGCTCTGAAGTATCTTTTGACCAAATAGGATGCAAAACCGAGACTCATCCGTTGGGTCTGTCTCGGATACAAGTCCCGTTAGATCACCTCATTGATGATTTCTTACGGGATGATGCTCCTCAAGGTCACAATACTAGAGCTGTGGTACACCAACATAGTCAACTTCATGGTGTCTGGGTACGTCCCATCAGGTGAAAATAGGAAAAGATTGGTTTACGAGAGCAGACTTCACCTATGGGATGACCCATATCTGCTCCGGTAATATTCAAGTTTGGGGGAGCCACATTTTTATAGCCACACCTTATCACCCCCAAACTTGTGGTCAAGCAGAACATCCAACACGCAGATCAAGAACATTCTATAAAAGATCGTCAATGAGATGCATAGGCACTAGAGAACTAGGCTCTTTCGTGCACCCTGGGCATACCAACCCACTTTGGTTCGGGTAAACTGGGCCACTTCGGCCAAACCATTGTTCGGCCGAAGGCAACCCTTGGCCCATGCACATCCATTCAAATCTTAGATCCTATCTCTATCCCATTTTATCCCGGAGTCGTGAGGAAAACATCGGGAAAGTTGTTTTTCGATCGAGTCTTCTCGATTGATTCTGGAGACCGTCGTCCTCCTTCATCACCTTCCCGAACATAGAGCTGGCATACCTAGCCACCATGGCCACCCAAAGACCTTTCCTCACCCAAGGGTTCCCTCTCCAAGAGTATCACAAGCAAAATTCTCTAAAGCCACCAACGGAGAGCCATGTGATGGAACATTCCGACGAGGAGGAAGAAGAGGAGCCCACGATTGTAGAACCTGAAAGAAACGCTAGCACAAACACGCTGGAAATTGAACAACCTAGATGAGAAGGTCGCTGAAGGCGAGCCTTGGCAGATAAACAAGGAATGACAAGATCAATGTCCTCTGCCAAGCATCCACAATCAAATTCAAGAAGCTCACCAAAGCCACATGACATCTAGACCTTTACGATCCACCTATAGAGTAGATGTCATGTGGTTGCATCTTGTAGAGCACCATTAGTTTAAATTTATTTCCCATTTCAATTTCTCTTTTGCTCAGATCATTGTTTAGGAGGTGCTCTCTTTATTTCCCTTCCAATTTTTGTTTTCCCAAATTTAGCTTGATGAATAAAATAAAATAAAATAAAAATCTTAGTTTGAACTGTCCAAAATAATGTTCTGACAGGTGCTGTTGAGCCAGTCAGAGAATGCCCAATTTAACAGATGTTGCATGAGTATAGGGACGACACAGTGAAAGAACAGGACGATCCGTTCATCTAAACCATTTGGTTTTGGCGAACTGGCTTGTTTGGGTGAGCTGGTTAGTTCAGCCGAACCAGCCCGACTCAACCACTTCGCGCACACGCACGCTTCTCTACACCTAGTAGCTATGACATCGTCAGGAGTCGTCCTATATCTCCGACCGAGTCGACCGCCTCGACGACCGTACCAGGAACATTGAAGGAACACGTGCACGCCATTCTCAATATCATAAAGAGAATAGCGGCATGCTGGACTCTATAAGGTACGATGTCCAGCAGCAGACGAACCAGATGACGGAGTACTTCTCAAGGGTTCGACCCTACCAATGAAAGATCCAAGCTTGGGGGAGGACCCCCACCAGGTATGTTCTGTGTTCCTTTGAGCACTTTGATTTCGCATTTGCCATTTCCCTTCCTATTTTATTTCCATCTTAAAATAAAAATACCAAAAATATTTCCCTTGAATAATATAACCCCCAACTATGCATGGAATGAACCATATGCCTCTCACCTTGGAAATGATGAATAGCTGCTCTGTCATGAGTTAATTGGCATGAGTAAAAATGAACCTGAACCTTGTGGGAGCACATGCTTTATTCCAAGTCTAAGTTGTTGTGAGGAATGATATAGTGAGATTGTGGTTAAGTTCTACTTCTGCTCTTAGTATGGTGAAAATCTCGGATGTTTTATGCTTTCAAAAATAAAATAAAGTTCCTCATTGGTGCGGAATTCCTACCAAAGCCATATGTTAAGCTTAGTTGAAAACCTTCTACGCATGTGCTGCTTGTTATCTTAGTGAGCTTTGTCAGATTGTTGTGACCATTGTGAGGAATCTTTCATGCTTTCAAGATTGAGATTCACATACACACCACACTCACCTGCAATTCCTACACTAGGAGTTAGCAAAATATTGCCATCATCCATACACAAAATAAATGCTCCATGTTCTATGATCCCCTCTCCAAATATCCTTGAATAGAGAAATGGGCTATGGAAAAAGAAAAGCATGCCAAATAGCATGGCAAAAAGAAAGAAAAAAAAGAGCATGCCAAAGAGCATGGCAAAAATAAGAAATAAGAAAAGCATGCCAAGTGGCATGGCAAAAATATGAGCAAAAAGAGATAGCCCATGTTCTCAAAAATAAGTCAAGGAGAGGAAGAATCATCCCAAGGAGTTCCACCATATTCCACTCCACATATTCCACACACTTGCACTTCTCGATCTAAAGGTGTGATTTGGTTCCCAAAAGATCCGGTCTTTGACTTGGCAAAATATAAGATGCAAGTAGGCCTTCACCCTTTGTCCCTGAGCCACACAAAAAGCCTTATTAGATTTTAGGATGAAAAGAAGGCACAAGCCTTTGGGGAGGATTCAAATACCGCTTGAGTGATTGAGTGTGCCAATTGAGGAACAAACTTACATTTTTCACAAAATTGTGGAAAATCCGAGATGGGATCTTGAAAATAGTAGAGTGAAATAAAACTAAATCAAACTGTTCAACCTTTCAACCGCCCAAGACAAGGAGATTGCTATAAGCCCCATAGGTAAAATGGTGAGTTAATACTTTGCTAATGATTCGAGTATTGTTGAGTACTAGTTGTTCATAAAGTGACCTGCAAGACAATGACATTGTAGCAACTCCTGACCCAACGAGCCTAACTTTCTATCTTTGCTCGAGGACGAGCAAAGGTCTAAGCTTGGGGGAGCTTGTTGGCGGTCGTTACGGCTCATTTTCAACCACCAATACTCGGGAATAAAAGAGGCTTTGTGCAACATTCTATGCACTTGGGTTTACTTCTAATAAAGTTCCATGAGTTTTGGTGTGTTTCACTTGTGCAGGTACATTAACGACAAATACGTGCTATTGGGGTCGGAACTAACCGATTCGGCCGAACGACACGATTCGGCCGGCTACCCCTCTTAGCTGTATACGACGCGAAGCACAACCGGATGGCCATCCACGTCAGCAATGACCGAGCGATGACCGTGCAAGACACTTGGACCATCGACACATCACTTCTGGGCTGAACCAACACAAAGACCACCACATCCAAGCAGCCCAGAAGGTCCAGGAGAGAGAGGCGGTACAGGGGAGCGCTGTTGGGCCAAAAGCCCAGTTTGGCCGAATCCCCCAATTCGGCCGAACCGCCCCCACTACCCAAACCACCTCTAGGGAGTGTATCCAAGCCACAAGAATGAAAGACGGTGGATCCAAGCGTTCGGCCGAACCGACTTGGTTCAGCCGAACCCCCCAATTCGCCCGAATCAGCCGGGGAGCTTCCATGGCTCCCTTGGCGGTTACTCCATCCAAACCGCCATCAAGCCACTATAAATAGAGTGTCCAAGTGCTCGGTTCAACACACAACACTTGAGATTAGGCATTAGCGAAGCTCTGCCACTTGTATCAATAGAAGATAGGGAGAGAGGAGACGTGAGCGTCCCGGAGAGGAGCCGAAGTGTCGGCCCCTCTTCCCGCTGTACCTCTATGGATGCGGCTCCGCTTCGAGTGACATCCGGGTCATGTCTGGTAACTCTTGTATCTCTTTCTGATTAATTAAGCATTCAGTTCTTACTTTTATATGCTTGTTGGTTCTTCGTTCAATGCTTAGTTGATTGGTATAACTGTATACTGGTTGCTTAGCTTGGGTGCTTATCTTTCTATAGGAGATAAGTATTAGTCGACTAGTGTAGGCGCGGTGCCTAGACTTGAGGTTAACTTAGTTTACCCCCGATTCAACGAACGTGTGGTAGTCGTTAGGTGGTGACAACCCTATACGGCCTTTGTAATCCATCTCGTTAGTCTCGGCCTGTAGGATCCCCTAGTGTGGAGCTGGTGGCACCCCTTCTCATCCCTGTTTGCGTGTCACTGGTGTCCATTGTCCCGAAGCAAGTATCTATGTGTATCCTCTGATCTGCTCGATCAATCAGTAGAGTACCGCTTTCGGACTCGTACCCTCTCTACCCTCCTAGTGCCCTTCCTATCTCTTTGTTGTTGTCAACCACTCCATCCGTTCCGTTCATTCCACTCCATCTACCTAGGACAACTTAGTTTAGAATTTGTTCACTTCTCGTTCCTCGTGGAAATCGATACCCTAGAATACTCCTGGGTGAAAGCTACATCGGTATACGTCCGCTTGCGGATTTATCTGTAGGTCGTAAGGAGTGCCAACAGACGTACATGCTACTTGACCAAGACCAGAGCCATAATAGTTCTAGCAGTGGCGACAGACTCCTGGGTTGCCGCTTTAAGAACCGAACCTTACGGAGAGACACTAGAACAAAGCACGAAGCACATGCTCTAGCTCCCTAAACCAAGTTGCTAACAAGCAAGTTGTATCATTAATGTCAAAGTGAACCATTATGTCAAGGTTAACAATTAAACGTTGGTGGTAGTAGCTGCGCATAGCAAAGATCTACCCATATGCATAAACCCAAGGTAATCAAAGGACAGGATAATCAAGACTAGGTACAACCTTAAAGGTACATCAATTTAGACACATGCATGTATGAAATAATTTATTACAAAGTGGGTAGGTAGCAAGGATTGTCCGTGCTATAATTTGCCTTCCTCAAAGTGTTGTTGCTACTGCTGGTGGTCCTGCTCCTGGAAACCCTCCTCGTACTCGAACTCCAACGCAAACGGCTCACCGTCTGGACACGAATCACCACGCAAGCAACCATACAAGCCAATACATGCAAACAAAATTATTCTATTAGAATAGTATACCAAATAGTAGAAACAGAACAAAAGATGGCTATAAAACTAATCTACGCTTCGCTACGAACACATGAGCGCAAGAATCACGTTAATCGGAGCTAAAACGAGAAAGTTATGATGTTTCTAAGGTTCAATGGCTTGCTGGCGAGGTTTAAAAGCTTCGAGGGACCTATTCGTGAACAATCGAGGGCCTATACTTAATTTCGTATAAAAACCGAAGGGCTAACTCACAAATGTAAAAGTCCTGGACGGCGGGTTCAAAAATACAAAAGCTCAGGGGCCTAAACTCGAAGAAAGGACCTAGATGTAATTAGTTTTAACACTATGGTGGAGAGCTGGGCCGGTCGCGGAGGAGGGCGAGTTGCTGGGCCGAGCTGGGGGGGCGTGGAGGAGCTGGGCTCAGCTGGGGGGAAAAGTGGAGCGAGTAGAAGCGGACCGAGGAAAAAGATCAGGGAGCAAAAGTGAACTCTGGGCCGAATAACTTTTCTAGGGCTCAGAACAAAACGATTCAAACTCGAATTCAAACTAGATTTAAATTTTTATTTGAACTACTAGCAAACAAAACTTGATGCAGCAGCATGAATATAACAAAAGTGTTTCTACCCCTTATATTTGTTTTTAATTCCCTAAAATAGTTTATTTTCCTTCTATTAAATATGAGCATAAATAATAAAATTAAATTAATTGCTAGAAATTTTAAATGGGCATTTTTAAGGTGTTACAATCACTTAGCTCTGATGGCGGAATTCCGACCGGTACGAGCAATTCATTATATGACCGTCATAGCGAAGATCACGAACCGATCAGAGACTCATCTACAACCAAGCATATCTCCATATGCATGCATCCGAACCTATAACGAGAAGGTATGGCTCTGATACCACTATAGGGTAACGGGGAGGCTACGCTAGCACAAACAAAATCGTGTACCCCTAAAAAAGTAACAACAGCAGTTATGGATCACAGATCGTTACCACTAGATGCGCAGATGCAGCGGAACCGTCTTGATGTAGACGAACGCGTCAAAGTAGTCGTGCCGTGCAGTTGCTCATGTACGTCTGGTCATGCACATGTGGTTCGCTTGTACTCCAAGCGCAGCACCTTCAAGGTATCCACACGTACGAGGATGGAACATCGTGCGCCGGTGTGACAGCACCAGGGGCGCACGACCGGCGACAGGTATCCGCACCCCTAGCCCCTTCCTATATATATAGGCCGTGCTAATGGGTTGCCACATCGTGGGTCCAATCAGTTAACCTAATCCCTCATGGATCAAGCCCACAGACGAGTTCAATCTGATTGACTCTTGAACACACATATATATATGCCCGAAAGAATTGGTGCTCTCGGAGAGCATCTGGCCGACTCTGCCTATTGTGGTGGCTGGGCACGTATCCCGCCGTTCTGCACGCCCGCGTATCCATGTCGTGCGGTTATGTTTTTTTAGGGACGATGTCGATGCACACTGATTTCTGTTGGGCTTCTGCAGATTGTCTCCGGCCTGCCTTCTTCCGTATGTTGTCCTACCATTTGCCTCCCCCGTCTCCGCTAAAGATTTTGGGCCCTACGTTTCTCCCAGGTCCATTTGCACTCGGTGGCCACTGCAGTTCTTGGCGGCGACGTCCTTGGTCATCTTCTTTCTTGGGTAAGCCTATCGATTTCATTCTTTCCTCTCATATTTCGTATACGTTTGGTCGCCTCCCTTCGCTTCGTTGCTATATCAGCGATAGCGACTTAGATTCAGTCGCTCCTCTCCTGTCTGATATTATGCATGCTATTTGTTGAGTGTATGGGCCAAAAAATTAATTACAATGCGCCCCAGGGCCCAATTAGGCAAGAGAAGAATTGGATTTAAGCTGGAAGCCTGAAAGGGCATATGAAACGTTGCCTCCAAAAGTCCAAAGCATCAAATATGTCGCTTGATTTATGATCCCTAATCCCCTTGTTTGCCGCAGCACCGTGCGGCACAGGCACCGTGGCATGTCGCTTTGGATCAGCCACTACATCTTCGTTGTTTTAGTTGTCTCGTAGTAATACAAAATCTCTTAATCTCTTAATTTATGAAAAAAATAAAGAAATATTATTAATTGTATGGCAACAAAACTCGTATAATGGTGGGGGAGTTGTCTCATAGTCTAGATTTTAGCTCATGAGGCAGTTATTTCACGATCCAACGACCTCATTCTCTCACCTCACTCTCTCTTCACATCAACAAAAATCCTACGTGGCACTGCACGAGACGACATATGAGAACGCTGACGTGTAGCAATGTACTTATCGTTACCCAGCGGCTTAAGACATGCATGAGACATGTGATGGAGAAGTTCAAACGCAAGTACACATAGATGCAATCGCATGGAACGGCAACGTGTTCCTGACCGGGTGGATTCGAGCCGCTGGGCAATCGCTGGAGCCACGAGTGGTGCGTCCAGACAACATCTACAGCAACTGGCCACTAGTCAGCCAGATAGTTTGTGTGCCGGCGATGGTGTGGCAATTTCCTGTCGTCCAAGCCATATACGTACAAGGCAGCATCTGGGACACTCGTAGCCTTTGACTTCTTACGAGCGGATGCGCCATCGGTATCACGAGGTCATCGTAGGCGGCAGCAGTAGTGCGAGGGCACATGATGATGGTAGAGCTCGTAGCGACCCTCGCCAAATGAGTCGCCGTTGACATGAACCGATACACGCCATCATCTTCCCCCCGATGGCTCCAGCAGGCGCGATGACTTCGACAAGCAGGACTGAGTCCAGTGGAAGCGTGTGTCGCTGAACCGCCACGGGTAAGGGCATGTACGGCCACAGACGGCGGATCGTCTGCAGAATCTCGAACTTAACATGCAGACACATGTACAGACGGCTCATACAACCCACAGACAGGGAGTCGTCTATAAGCTGTTTAATGTTTTGTATGTAGCTTAAGATCAACTACAAATGTATCCGTGTATACCATTGTGTAACCCGTGGCGTAAACTCCAGCTGTGTGTGTTTGTGTATATCATTGTGTGGCTACAAATGTTTCATCTCTTCTTTGTTTTTTCTTTCTCTTCTTTTCCCTTTTACAATAATTTAGTAATACATTTTAATTAAATAATAATATTTCCCCTTCTCTTTTTTGAACAAAATTTTCCCTTTTCTTTCTCGGTAATAGAAGCTGTGCATTTGATACGCAGTGAAAAAAATCAGATGCTACGTGGCTTCTTCTCCTCCACGAACTGTCATCCCATCCTGGCTCCCCTCTGCTCAACCACCCATCTCCATTCCATTCACTCCCGCAGCTGCTCGCGTTGCTCCCACAGCTGCTCGTCACATGCGCTGGGGTCGGGCGCGGGTCTCCGGCGAAGCAGCTGCGCGTGGGTCTCCGATGAAGCAGCAGCACATCTTCCAGCAGCGGCGGTGCGGTGTGAAGCTCGGAGGCTCACTTCATCCGGCAGCGCTGCGCGGCAACCGCGGCTTCGGCCCACAGCAGAGCTCCAGGGCGCGGCGTAGTGGAGCTGGCGCAAGTGGCCTCTAGGGAGCTCCTCTTCCTTGCCCTCTTCGTCGCCCTTGCCCTCGCCGTCGTCTTTCCGTCCTGATCTCGCTCCATCGTCGATGGGATGCAGGTTTGGGGAAAGGATTGGGGAGCTAGGAGGGAGAAATTAACGCGGGAGGAGAGCGCGCGGGCGTGCGGGATCCAGTGGGTCGTCGCCTCGGGACGACGGTGGCATACAACGCGCGCTCGCCCGTCTGCTCCGCGTGGGAGAACGGGACGGGAGTGTCGCCTCGCCAGACGACGCGGCAGGCGTCTCTACGGCACGCGGGGGTGTTTTTGAAAAAAAACGGCTTACAGACGCGACTTACCGACGCGCTGTACATGCCCTAAGCTGGGTGAAGATTGCGGCGGTGGCGTACGTCTACTACATAGCGAGAGAGAAGATGGAGGGTTCTACGGTCGTCCGATGGAATCTTCTTGACCTTTGTGGTCGGCGGCGACAACTTCCTAAGAACAGTGAACGGAGAGGCGATGAAACTATGGTGTAGATGGATAGCGGCGGCTACTTAGGTGACGATGATGGTTGGGTTTAATGACAATGAGGGGTCGGGGGCCACGAAGCGTGGAGTAGGCTTTATGGCTAGACCGGCGAAGCTCCTTGGAGTTCATGCCAAGAGCTCGGTTGCAGAGACGATTGTGTTGGAGTCTGGCTCTCATGCTATCAGTGAAAGAAAAAAAGTATACGAAGACTAATTACTTTCTTGTGTTAGGGAGACAGAAGTGCATATCACGGGCTTTTTAGAAGCGACGGACGACATGATCAGAGTCGGAGATTGAACAAGCGACGGGCAAACAAAGAGCTTACGGCCGAAACTCAAAGGCAGAATATACTACTCCGTTTTTTAATATATGTCGGTTAGCACAACCAATTTAATTTAAAAATAAACTAATTTGCTTGTCCTAAACATCATATATTTAAGAATGGAGGGAGTACTTTGAACTAAAAGGGCCGAAACAAAGAGTGGACCGCGCCAAGATGCACGACATCATCGGCCACCAGCGGGACAACTGGAACCACCTGCTGCTCCACTCCACCTTCCTCACGCTCGCGGCCTCCGCCATGGTCGTGCTCGAGCCCGCCGCTGCCGCGGCGCCTTCTGTGCTCGCGCTCAAGGCCTCCGTGGGGTCCTCCTCGCCACCGTGGCCGTCACCATGGGCGTCCTTAACAAGATCTAGCCGCCGTCCCAGCTCACAGAGAAGCAGGGCAACGCCACGCGTTTCTGGAGAGCTCAAGCATGACGTCCACGCCGCCCTGGATGGCCACCACAGGACGACGCCGGCGGTTATTACCGAGGCCGACGTGCAGGACGCCATGGACAGGGTGTTTGGCACTCGATGCGGCGTACCCACTTCCTTTGCTCCCGGGGATGCTCGAGAAGTTCCCCAAGGCCGTCGAGCCCGCCCGGTGGTGGCCGCGCCGCCGCCCGCAGAGCAAGAAATCCAAGGGATTGGCCGCCACAGCGCCACCAGCATTTCTAGATCTTTTTTTCGCATGCAAATTTTGAGTTGCTTTGCTCTGCTGTCCTGTTGTTCATCCTCAGGCTATCTGCACTGGGGGACGGTGAACCGTCCACCAGTAAGCGATGCCATAAAAAAACCTGCAGCGGCGTACTGGATGCCATCCGCAATGCAAGCGGACGACGCCGCGTGATGAGGACATCACCGCCAACGATACAGCCACGCCATCTTCTCCTATCATTGCCGGTCCTATTACCCGTGCTCTTGCTAGACAACTTAATCATCCAGTGAGTTCACTCCTGAGTTCATGTTCATCATATTTAGAATGTGGAGATCGGTGCACTCTTGTTTTGCTTAGGAATCATGGAGAGGATCGAGAACGAAAAGGATTCGTGTGGGCTGGATTCGGACTGCAGAAAAACTTCAACTTGTGATGGACGCCAAGGTCGCATACGGACTCCGATTGGGACGTTCAAGTACTTCACGGAAATCTTATCAAGTCTACTTTCCAACGGATCCAACCGCACATCCATATCTATTCTGAGTCGGCTAGAATCGTCTATTTACGTCAAGATACTTTTTGCTCATGATGTTGCGTCATCTTATTTTATCCAAATGGGCCGTGTATCATGTAGAGTCCATTATGGACGCGTGCTAGGGTTGGAGCATGACCCCAGCACCCATGTGGTCGTCCTCCCTTGTCTTATACCCCTTAGCCACCACCAAGAACACTTGGGTTTTATTTAGATCAAGTTTAGTCATTGCTACTTGCTTGTAAGCGCGCGTGCTTGTCCAGTCGCCCGTCTTCAAGTCTTCAGAACATCACTTTGTTTGTGATTGAGTTTGAGATTGAACACTTCATTCCCATCTAGTAATTTCAGTACTTGTTTGATACGTGTTCTTGCTAGTTCTTCGATTGCTTGCAGGACAGGACCGGGTGACGTGCTTCCACAAGATCACGGCATCCATAGGAGGTGGTGTATCGGTTACTATAGCGCAGTCTTTGGAAGGCTGTAGTCGGGCCGTCAACTTCGTCTCCTCCAATCGAGTTATCCCCCATGCCTCTCATCGAAAGATCAGGCATAAACCCTAGAGGGTTCGCATCAGTTGGTAATCAGAGCAAGGTTGTTCGGTGAGAGATTCCAATCTTTCCCCTATTTTTGTTTCAATTCCTACAGTACACAAAAGCCAAATAAAAAATAGTAGATTAGTTTTACTGTGATCCTATAAACCCTTTGAGCCTTTGCTAGTACTGTGTTGTTAGGGCTTGTTGAGTTTTCGATTGCATCGGTCGCGTTGAGTTGCTGGTCTTCGTTCTGGTCGTTTAGAGTTTCGAGTTCTGTTCACGTTTCGGTCACGACTGTACGCTACCTATTGGTTCCTGTGTTGGGCGAATTTGAGTACTCATTGGTGATCCAATCCGACCAGTAGTCGGCTAACTGCGAGAAAAGGAAGACCAAACCGAACCCCCACATCGTGTTGCAATTCGAGTTGCAATCGGTTTCGGAGTCCGAGTTGTTTACTGCTTCGTGTTACCTTACCGTGCAGCTATTGCTTTGTGCTTATATATTGACGTGTTCCGCGAAGGCGACAGTACTCCATATCCCCATACTCGACCTCTCCAAGTTTGTGCATAAACACATCAGTGTGCCTTACTCTAGAGAAAGAGTATCTTTTTTTACCGGAATACCCTTGTACTTCCTGAAAAAGTTTGTGTGGTGATTGGCTGTTTGGGATTCTCTTTGTTCATATATTCAGTTTTGAGGACCCCCTAAAAAAAGAAAAAAAGAAAAAGAAAAAAAAGAAGCAAAAGAAAAAGAAGAAAGAAAGGGGCTGATCATTGTGATTGCTTTTCGGTGGTGCGTTGTGACTTCCTTTGTGTCCAGGCTCGCGTCTCTAGCACGGTCTAGGCTAGGACCAGCACAGTACCGCCGTTGAACGATTATTCAGGTTGCTTTGTTTTAACTAACGTGGTGCTAGCTATTCCTTGTTTTCAGCCCACCTATAGCTCCACATATCCGACTACAGCTTTACAGATCTTGTTGTTGCGGCACCGATACACTTCATTCCAGGTTTGCAGACTTGTTGGTAGTCGTGCCCTCCTGTCGAGCAAGGTAAGAATTGGTAAGAGCTTGTATCACAGGTTGAGAGTGAGCGCCTTACAGTACCTACATCCTATTAGCTGTAGGGCTTTTATTTCTTCACTTGTTCCTCTTGTTGCCTCTGTTTGTTTAACCATGACAGGCTCTCAAGATGATGGTGATGGATCTCAAAGTGACAGGACTCCACGGTCTCCTCGCACCAAGGGCATCATACAACATTTTGAAATGTTGGTGAAGCAGCACAATGAGGGGATTGACAATGACTTGCTAGTGACAAATGACAAGATTGGGCAATTGGAGGCCTCGCATATTGCAACCAATAGCAAGCTTACGAAGATGGAGGCGTCAGTGGCTCGCATGGACAAGAGTCTTGCTACACTTTTGAGGCGATTTGATGAGATGCATGCTAAAACCACCACTAGAAAAGATGGAGATGACAAGAAGGAAGAAAGTTTTGAGGACAATGCTTATAGTGCAGATACTGAAGTCGAAGACCAAGATCCTGCTCGTCGTCGGCAACATTATAATCGTCGAGGTATGGGTGGTCATTGACGACGCGAGGTACATGGTAATGATGATGCTTTTAGCAAGATTAAATTTAAGATACCTCCTTTTGATGGTAAATATGATCTCGATGCTTATATTACTTGGGAAATTGCTGTTGATAAAAAATTTGCATGCCATGAATTTCCTGAAGTCACACGTGTTAGGGCTGCTACTAGTGAGTTTACTGAATTTGCTTCTGTTTGGTGCATAGAACATGGCACGAAACATCCTAATAACATGCCACAAACTTTGGATGCTTTGAAACGGGTCATGCGGGCTAGATTTGTTCCTTCTTATTATGCACGTGATCTGTTACATAAGTTGCAGCAATTGAGACAGGGTGCTAAAAGTGTAGAAGAATATTATCAAGAGTTACAAATGGGTATGTTGCGTTGTCAAATAGAGGAGGGTGAGGAACCTGCTATTGCTAGATTTGTGGGAGGGCTGAATAGAGAAATTCGGGACATCGTTGAATATCGAGATTATAATAGCATAACGAAATGTTTTCATACTGCTTGTAAAGCTGAAAGAGAAGTGCAGGGACGACATGCAGGTGCAAGGTCTAATGATTCTACAGGAAAATCAGCACCATGGCAGCAGCGTACGACTACTTCCTTGACCACCTCCCCCAACTCCGTCGCCGAGTCGTTCAGCACCACCGCCTCCTTCCAGTGACAAGACACGTGTTGTTCCCACAAATTCAGCAACAAAATCTGCCCCAAAACCAGCCGGTAGTACTTCCTCAGTTGCCTCCACAGGTAGAATAAGAGATATCCAGTGTCACCGGTGCAAGGGTTATGGGCATGTGCAGCGTGATTGCCCAAACAAGCGAGTTTTGGTGGTTAACAATGATGGTGGGTATTCCTCTGCTAGTGATTTCGATGAACAAACACTTGCTTTGCTTGCGGCTGACGATGCAGGTAGTGAGGAGCCACTAGATTAACAGATTGGTGCGGAAGATACGGAGTATTATGAGAGCCTCATTGTGAAGCGTGTGCTTAGTGAGCAAATGGAGAAGGTGGAGCAAAATCAGCGGCATACATTGTTCCAAACCAAGTGTGTAATTAAAGAGCGTTCTTGCTGCTTGATCATTGATGGAGGCAGCTGCAACAACTTGGCTAGCAGTGACATGGTGGAGAGACTTTCACTAACAACAAAACCACATCCACATCCATACCACATTCGATGGCTGAACAACAGTGGTAAGGTAAAGGTAACCAAGCTGGTTCGATTTAGTTTTTCTATTGGTTCATATCATGATGTTGTTGAATGTGATGTTGTGCCTATGGAAGCTTGTCATATTCTGCTAGGTAGGCCATGGCAATTTGATACAGATTGTAGACATCATGGTAGATCAAATCAATATTCTCTCATACACCATGATAAGAAACGTGTTTTGCTTCCCATGTCTCCTGAGGCTATTGTGCGTGATGATATTGCTAAAGCTGCAAAAGATAAAACTGAGAACACTAAAATTGCCAAATCTGCTGAAAGTAAGAAAGATGAGATAAGATTAAAAGGGCATTGCTTTCTTGCTACTAAATCTGATATAAATGAATTGGTTGCTTCTACTTTTGTTGCCTATGCTTTGGTGTGCAAGGATGCTTTGATTTTGCTTCACTATATGCAGCAATCTTTACCCCTGCGGTTGCTAATATTTTGCAGGAGTATTCGGATGTGTTTTCAAGTGAGATACCAGTGGGGCTGCCACCAATGCGAGGGATTGAGCACCAAATTGATTTGATTCCTGGTGCATCTTTGCCTAACCGTGCACTATATAGAACAAATCTGGAGGAAACAAAAGAAATTCAACGCAAGTGCAAGAGCTACTCAACAAAGGTTATGTGCGTGAGTCTCTTAGTCCTTGTGCTGTTCCGGTTATTTTGGTGCCTAAGAAAGATGGAACATGGCGTATGTGTGTTGATTGTAGAGCTATTAATAATATCACCATTCGATATCGACACCCTATTCCACGTTTAGATGATATGCTTGATGAGTTGAGTGGTGCTATTGTGTTTTCTAAAGTTGACTTGCGTAGTGGGTACCACCAGATTCATATGAAATTGGGAGATGAATGGAAAACTGATTTCAAAACTAAGTTCGGTCTATATGAGTGGTTAGTCATGCCTTTTGGGTTAACTAATGCACCTAGTACTTTCATGAGATTAATGAATGAGGTTTTGCGTGCTTTCATTGGGAAATTTGTTGTAGTATACTTTGATGATATTTTGATCTACAGCAAATCCATGGTTGAACATCTTGATCACTTGCGTGCTGTTTTTTATGCACGTTTGTTTGGTAATCTTGAGAAGTGCACCTTTTGCACCGATCGAGTGTCTTTTCTTGGCTATGTTGTGACTCCACAGGGAATTGAGGTTGATCAAGCCAAGGTTGAAGCTATACAGGGATGGCCTATACTAAAGACTATTACACACGTGCGGAGTTTTCTAGGACTTGCTGGTTTCTATCGCCGCTTTGTGTAGAATTTCAGCACCATTGCTGCACCATTGAACGAGCTTACGAAGAAGGGAGTGCCTTTGTTGTTGGGACAAAGAGCAAGAGAATGCTTTCAATATGCTGAAAGATAAGTTGACACATGCACCTCTCCTCCAACTTCCTGATTTTAATAAAACTTTTGAGCTTGAATGTGATGCTAGTGGAATTGGATTGGGTGGTGTTTTGTTGCAAGAGGGGAAACCAGTTGCATATTTTAGTGAAAAATTGAGCGGGCCTGTTCTGAATTATTCCACTTACGACAAAGAATTGTATGCTCTTGTTCGAACATTGGAAACTTGGCAGCATTATTTGTGGCCCAAAGAGTTTGTTATTCATTCTGATCATGAATCATTGAAACATATTCGTAGTCAAGGAAAACTGAACCGTAGGCATGCTAAGTGGGTTGAATTTATTGAATCTTTTCCTTATGTTATTAAGCACAAGAAAGGGAAAGAAAATGTTATTGTTGATGCCTTGTCTAGGAGATATACATTGTTGAACCAACTTGATTACAAAATCTTTGGATTAGAAACAATTAAATACCTATATGCTAATGATGCTGATTTTAAAGAGGTGTTGCTGCATTGTAAAGATGGGAAAGGATGGGACAAATTCATCGTTAGTGATGGGTTTGTGTTTAGAGCTAAGAAGCTATGCATTCCAGCTAGCTATGTTCGCTTGCTGTTGTTGCAGGAAGCGCATGGAGGTGGCTTGATGGGGCATTTTGGAGCCAAAAAGACGGAAGATATACTTGCTGGTCATTTCTTTTGGCCAAAGATGAGAATAGATGTGGAGAGATTCGTTGCTTGTTGCACTACATGTCAAAAGGCTAAGTCAAGGTTAAATCCACACGGTTTGTATTTGCCTTTACCCGTTCCTAGTGCTCCTTGGGAAGATATTTCTATGGATTTTGTGATGGGTTTTCCGAGAACTAGGAAGAGTCGTGATAGTGTGTTTGCGGTTGTTGATAGATTTTCTAAGATGACATACTTTATACCATGTCATAAGACTGATGATGCTTCTCATGTTGTTGATTTGTTCTTTCGGGAAATTGTTCGTTTGCATGGTGTGCCTAATACTATTGTGTCTGATCGTGATGCTAAATTCCTTAGTTATTTTTGGAAGACATTGTGGGCTAAATTGGGGACTAAGCTTTTGTTTTCTACTACATGTCATCCCTAAACTGGTGGTCAAACTGAGGTTGTGAATATAACTTTGTCTACTGTGTTAAGGGCTATTTTAAAGAAAAACATTAATAGGTGGGAAGATTGTTTGCCTCATATTGAGTTTGCATATAATCGTTTGATGCATTCTACCACAAAGATGTGCCCATTTCAGATTGTGTATGGTTTCTTGCCTCATGCTCCTATTGATTTAATGCCTTTGCCATCATCTGAAAAATTGGATTTTGATGCTACTACACGTGCCAAATTGATGTTGAAAATGCATAAAACAACTAAAGAAAATATAGAGCGCATGAATGCTAAATACAATCTTGCTAAAGGTAGAAAAGAATTAAAATTTGAACCTAGAGATTTAGTTTGGTTGCATTTGAGGAAGGATCGTTTTCCTGATTTGCGAAAATCTAAGTTGTTGCCTTGAGCGGATGGTCCCTTTAAAGTATTAGAGAAGATTAATGATAATGCATACAAGCACGAGTTGCCTGCAGATTTTGGGGTTAGTCCCACATTTAACATTGCAGATTTGAAGCCATATTTGGGAGAGGAAGATGAGCTTGAGTCGAGGACGACTCAAATGCAAGAAGGGGAGGATGATGAGGACGTCACCGCCAACGATACAGCCACGCCATCTTCTCCTATCATTGCCGGTCCTATTACCCGTGCTCGTGCTAGAAAACATAATCATCCGGTGAGTTCACTCATGAGTTCATGTTCATCATATTTAGAATGTGGAGACCCGTGCACTCTTGTTTTGCTTAGGAATCATGGAGATGATCGAGAATGAAAAGGATTCGCGCAGGCTGGATTCGGACTGCAGAAAAACTTCAACTTGTGATGGACGTCACGGTCGCATACGGACTCCGATTGGGACGTTCAAGTACTTCACGGAAAGCTTATCAAGTCTACTTTCCAACAGATCCAACCGCACATCTATATCTATTCTGAGTCGGCCAGAATCGTCTATTTGCGTCGAGATATTTTCTGCCCATGATGCTGCGTCATCTTATTTTGTCCAAATGGGCCGTGTATCATGTAGAGTCCATTATGGACACATCCTAGGGTTGGAGCACAACTCCAGCACCCCTGTGGCTGTCCTCCCTTGTCTTATACCCCTTAGCCGCCGCCAAGAACACTTGGGTTTTGTTTAGATCAAGTTTAGCCATTGCTACTTGCTTGTAAGCGCGCGTGCTGGTCCAGCCGCCCGTCTTCGAGTCTTAAGAACCCCACTTCATTTGTGATTGAGTTTGAGATTGAACACTTCATTCCCATCTAGTAATTTCAGTACTTGTTCGATACTTGTTCTTGCTAGTTCGTCGATTGCTTGCAGGACAGGACCGGGTGACGTGCTTCCATAAGATCACGACATCCATAGGAGGTGGTGTATCAGTTGCTAAGGCGCAGTCTTTGGAAGGCTGTAGTCGGACCGTCAACGTCGTCTCCTCCAATCGAGTTATCCCCCATGCCTCTCATAGAAAGATCGGGCATAAACCCTCGCGGGTTCGCATCACCGCGTCCGCCAAATTGAGCGCACGTCGCGGCCTCCGCTACGCCGCCATCGTGGCGCCGGGAACGCGTGGCCTGCGCCGCCATTGGCCGCTCCCGCCGCCGATGAGGAGCCGCTCGCGAGGGAGGAGGGCGTCGGCGAGGAAGGGGGAGGGAGGAGGGCGTCGATGAGGCCCCAAGCGTGCCAGGTCCTCGACGAGCGCGGCGATCGGAGGAGCAGCGCCTTGGGGTCGAGCGGCGGTGTCGGGCTCCTCGACGACTCGCCGTCGGACGGGTGCTTCGCGGAGATCCTGTGCCTGTCCTTGCGGCTCCACCACCTCCGCATCGCCAAGTAGCCGGAGCCCAGGGCGCGGAGGCCGCGGTCGCACCCGTGTCCGCGGTGAAGGCGCTGGTGCCGCCATCGCCGCTCCGACCGCCCCGCCCCACCGTGCCCTTCGCGCCCTCGCTCGCCGTCCAGCCTCCGCGCGAGGTGAAGCCGCCGCCGCCGCTCCGACTGCAAGGGGCCGACCGCCGTCCGCCCGGCCTCCGCGTGAGGATGGAGGGGGGCAAGGGGCGGCGGAGAGGGCGGGGAAGGGGCGGAGGTGGGGAGAAGGCGGGGGACGGCGACGTGGGGAGGCGGGGGCGGGGACCGGCGGCGTGGTGAGGAGGGGGCGTGGCGGGCGGGGAGAGAGGGGGGAATGAGAGAGAGAGGGGGGGATGGAGGGGTGAGAGGTGAGGAAAAGAAAGATAAATGTGGGTCCCATACAGTGGTAGTTGATATAGAGTATGATAGGGACGACGAGTGCAGGAAAACTGAAACTGTACTGAAGAATCTTGATGACCAGACATAATATTCTCTTTTAGGAGATGAAAATGGAGTAAGACGAGTGTGGATAGCCTCAATGACTCAATCTGTTGCCGTTACTGGGGATCAAACAAACAAATCAAGTAATGGGTTACACTGTTTACGTTACCACTGATTTTCAACTCCCTTTACGTTTGCGTTTCCTTAGTTCAACCAAACACTATAGTAATAAGGCTAATAATGTAGCCAACTATCGGTTTTACGCGTTGCCATATTGCATACAGTGATTTCCACATTGCCGTGTTACATATAGTCAATTTAACATAGTGATTTCCACATCGCCGTGTTACGTATAGTCAATTTAACAATTTACTCGTATAATAGTTGTATAGTCAATTTAACAATTCACTCGTATAATAGTTGGCTATTGATGCATGTTCATACGGTCCCCTTACGTCAGTTTATTGTACTTCTCTAAAAATGACTCTCGGCAATGAGCCTCGGAGGCATATTGAAAGCTCCTGTAGCACCGGTCGAGTAACAACTATAGATTTAACACACAAAATTGTGAACCAAAACCTTGCAACTTTTTTATAACAGAAGCTACGATGTCGACCATCTCCTACAAAATTTAAACCTACACGCTACTTTTAACAAAAATAAAACGGTACGAAGTTTTTTTTAACAACTGGCAAGAGCACTGGCTATTCATTTAAGAGAAGAAAGCGAGGTTTTACATTAAAAAAAACGGTACGAAGTAAGCTAGCCCAGTTTATAAAGTAGTTAAATGGGAGAATTTTGCAGTGGGATAATTGGATTAACTGAGTAATTTTAATCACAATGGATATTTCTCGTCCCCATCAAGTAATAGGGTAGATGGTACATTTTCTATGATTTCTCTGCAGACAGATAATACTATATTGCATAGCATTATAGTTACATAAACATGAGCATGAATCAGAATATAGATGCACTCCACTATATAACTCTTATATGTAACTAACCACCCCACCCTCAAACTACCAAAAAGCCCACAGAAAGGATAGACAAAAAAAATACAGAGAGGGTAAACTCTTTTAATCAGTACACGATTACAAGGCTGAAAATATCAGTAGTGCTACTGAGTCTCGTCCTCAACAAAGTTTTCAGAAAGACCGCGCTGGGACAACCGGTAATAGAGAATTCCCATTGTTGCGATACATGCCCTGCAGCAACATATTATTTTGTACATTAGCACAAATTGTTTCTCCAAGGCAGAGTAAGAAATTATCATCTTGAAAAGCAGACATGGAATTAAGAGAACAGCAAGAACATTGAACCAAGTTAATCAATGATCTGTGCATAGTCTCAATTCTTACTCCAAATTTGTACAATAGTGCTGCTTCGATGAGGGTTGTTACCTATTGATTTTTAGATTTTGGTGAAAGTTACAAACGAATTTACTTAAAGAAAAAAGTTACAAAATAAAAACAAAATCTTAAAAATGTGGATTGAAAGCCCCTAATCCAAACATGTCATAAAGAAACACTTTCCTTTTTAAATCATACACCAGATGAGAAAAATATGAGCAGGATAATAAATTTACATGGTTGCTAATAGAGGACAATAAAAGGTATCGATCTAACAGGGTACTAGCTTCATAAGGTTAAAAAGTAAAAAGCTATTTAAGTTTATTTGTTTAATTGCAACTATCATTTGAGTTATAATACAAGGCTAATCATAATCGACGAACAAGACAAGCATTATGTTTTATTTATACTCAAAGTTTCAAGAACTATCTATTAAAGATTTTATTTTATATCGGCAGCGTAAGTCGCTTGTACATCCAAGGCCGTCGCCAATTGTGGGCCTGTTTGGTTTGCAGCCACAACTAGCCACAGTTTGCCATGCCTACGGTTTAGGCAAGTTTGACCGGCTTAGGCAACTGTTTGGTTGCAGCCACAGCTAGGTCCCACACATCAATGTCTCAAAAAAGTGTGGCAAGGTTCTTTTAGGCTTTGCCGTGGCAAAGATTTTGAGATCTAACTTTAGTGAAGTTTGACAATACATTTTGTGGCAAATGGTAGTAACCTTAGTGTACGAACCAATTTACAGGCCTACAGGGTAACTCAATTCTCATCCTACTTTATTGCAAAACAAGAAAATGTCCCATTCCTTAGAGCATACACTAAGAAAAAATGTTCTTATCCTCCTTTACAGCTAATCAGGGTAAGCGCCCAGGGTGAGAATTATATAAGCAGAAAAAGAGAGAAGACAATAAAATGCCAGAAGACTTACATTATAGCCATTGCAAGTAAGATCTTTGTGGGATCCATTCTTGATGATCTCTGCCGAGGGCGACCCTCTGGACCGTCACTTTCCTTTTTTGATGGTGCTGTGACTGGTAGTGTTGGCAGTGCACTAGACCAGAAAGGCAGCAGCATCCTTAGAAATCTATGACGAAATGTACCTGTACAGGGGATGTAAGCATCAAATTTTACCAAGCAGGATGGAGGTAGCTTTGTACCTCAAGCTGAATAGGTAAAAATAATACAAATCAGCTATCTCAGCATCAACCTTGTCATAAATCCAGCTTTAATATATGCATGTGTAAGATGCAGAATTCTCAAAGAAGCTTATGTTTTACATTTGCTTAGTACAGAAAAAAAAAGAATAAAGTTCTCAAGCATCAATGGAGTCTAAATTCTAAATTCAGTATATTTCATCCATATAACAGTGCTTCAGATAATCAGTCATAAACACTTGAAGGCCTTTTTTTGGTTCATCTAACACACTTAACTGCTAGTGTTTCTTGGCATACTGCTCAGCGCTAAGGTGTTGCAGCTGTCAGTGGCCATGTACATGTAAACTTTAGATCCACAGTAGCCCAACAAATGAGGATAATTTAAGAATTCCAAATAGATGCAGAGTGTCTTCTCAAGCCAATAATTCTTGCATATGCTTAGGACCAAAAGGCAAAGGAAAATGGTCTGGTAAATTAATCACATTCCTTTCTTTATCAGAATAAATGACATTTCATTATGGGCTAGATCTACCTCAGGTAAGGCCATACAACCTCAAAATGGAATGATGTCATACATGTAGTAACAAAAAAAAAAACTCAGACCATGGTGGGAGACTCCCACCAGGCTTTGTTCTAAGAAGGTGCCATGCTTCAAACCCAGGTCGGGACGGGAGTTTCAACAACTCCCAGAGTTCAACGCTCTAACCGGTCCACCGCGAAAAGCTTGGCCATACATGTAGTAGCATAACCAGTAAAAAAATGTAAATATGATCATTGTATTTTTTGTCATACATGTAGTAACATAGCGAGTCAAAAAATACAATGATCATATTTGCAACACAAGAATTTCATTAAACATATTAGTTCCAGCATGATCTGGAAAATGTAAGGTCCAGCTAGTTAAGTCCATGGGTGCTCAGAACAGGAAGACGCCATATGTAAAATTGTACATACAGGCCATAAAAAATGCTATATTTGAAACTCAGAATTTGACAGGAAACATTCTAATGCCAGCAGAATCTCAGAAAACTCCAATGCCCCAAGCAGGTCCTGAAAGTGTCATCTTACTCATTTGTGAGGAAACTTGTGATATGATAGTGCATGGTAACTAACTTGTGGAACAACAGCGTTCCCACTATTTTTTAGTTCAAGCTACCCATTACAAAATCTTAGCATAATACAAGGAACCATAGGCACAAATAAAGATGAAAGAGAAAAACAAATCATCCTGCTAATATCATGCCTACCCCTTTTGGTATATTTTTTCCGATTTCCATCTTCATCATCAGCATAATAAGAAATCTCTGAATTTTGTCTATCAACATTGGCAGCACCTTTTCTTGTCATGGCACTAGGCTACAAAATGAAGAAATAGGATTGCTGTTCTGTGAATATGCCAAGCTCAAAAGAAAACAAATATACAGAAATTTCTCAAGACTTACCCCATGTGGGCTCAGACTCCTGATGAAGTTGGACTCCTGTTCTGGGAAATGTGTTATTACTGGACTAGGACCCTCTATTTCAACAATTTCTGGTTCAGCATGGATAGGTGTCCCAGATCCTATACTAGCAGAAGAGTACATTCCAGAATGCAATGTTGATGGCAAAGATGCATCTTTAGCTGAGTTAGTTGGGTTTGCACCATTAGATTCTCTATCACCAGAACTGGATAAACGTTTAAGAGGATCTGATGCAAAAGCGGGAGGGGTCCAAGTATCAGCTTTATGTATTGTCACAAAATGATTTCCAAATACATTCTTCTCCAATCCAGTCTGCATCATATTAGAAAAGTGCAAGCTGTATCATACCAGAACTGTATCATTTTGGAAATTTTTTTGCAATAAACATACACTTGAGTCTAAATATGCTGGGACAACTAGAACACAGTTGAAGTATATACAAAAATCATAAAGTCATCAAGGGTTATAAAATTAATATTCAATACACATTATAAAATCATTAAGATCAATCTGAACCTGAATTTAATTGTTAAGGTCGGTTTGACATACCAGAGGAGAACGCGTCAAGCATAGGGAATCTTTGTCGGTTGTGTTAGATTCCAATTAGTTCAAGATTTGTTTAGATTTGCTTTTGCTTCCAAGTTTGTTAGATGGCAACCTTTGTAACCCCGGCTATTTATACTGGCCGCGTGAGATAATGAAAGGCAGGCAAGATAAACCAATCTAGTTTCCTCATCCCAAGTTCTCTACTTCTCTCCTCCCTGCTGCGTCGCTCTGGCGACAGTTATCGTCACGACGGGCAGAAAGCCGGCAGCCGAGCGGCCGGCCATCTCCCACAACTACGCCATCAGGTCTCTTCCGCAGACCCATAATAACTTGGTATCAGCATCCAGTCCTGCATCCATGGGCTCTCCGGCTGATCTCGATCAAGTGATGAAGCTCCTTGAAGAACAAGCTGAGGCGATCAAGGAGCAGAGCGAAGCGACCGAAACCGCCACCGAAGCTCGCAGGAAGAGGGACCTTGAACCACGGCAACACCCTCCAGCATGGATCCGATCTCCTGCCCAAGAAGCCGATCGACGAGGTCGTGCTGCCCAAGTTCCCGGGATCGACATCCAAGTCCGGCGACGCACCAATGGACACCATGGTGCCGCGTTACTTCAAGTTGGACTTCTAGCACTACGACGAATCAGAGGATCCGCTACCATGGCTAAGCCGCTGCGAGCGGTACTTCCGCGCGCAGCGCACGGAGGAGCAGCACAAGATCTGGAACGCACACCTGGAACGTGGCCACGGCGCGCTGTCGTGGGAGCACTTCCACGACCTCTGCAACGCACGCTTCGGACCCCCAATCCAGAGCAATCATTTGGGTGAGCTATGCCTCCTACGCCAGACAGGCTCGGTGGCCGACTACCAGAGTCGTTTCATGGCTCTCTTGAGTCGCGCTTAGGATCTGGAGGAAGCATGTGCTCTGGCTCGTGCTTATGAGAAGCGGTCGCCCAAGCCAGGGGCCGGTCCAACGCTCCGCGTGCGTTCCAGCAGTCGTGCGCACCACCGGCAACAGCTACCCCGTCGACAGCTACTGAGCCAGGTGCGGCTCGCACAATTCGGCGGCTGACACCGACAGAGATGGCGGAACATCGACGTTAAGGCATGTGCTTCAATTGCGATGAGAAATTCGTGCGCGACCACAAGTGCGCCCGATTGTTCCTGATCGACTATACCGACGCAACGTCCGAGGCCGACGAGGACGCAGATGCCGCAACGCCAGATGAGGATCCCAGGATCTCCTTGTACGCAGTGGCCGGCGTCCATGTCACTGACACCGTTCGCCTGCGCGTTTGCATCATGGGGAAGGAGTTCCTGGCGCTCATAGACTCCGGATCTTCACACAAGTTCATCCGCGACGATGTTGCTCAACGCCTGGGTGTGCCACTTCAGCCTGTTCGCGCGGGCCTCAACGTGATCGTCGCCAACGGAGATCGACTGCCATGTTCCGGGGTTTGCCGGACACTGGACGTGGTCGTGGGTTTCGAGCCGTTCCAGTTGGAATGCTTCTCCTTGGCGCTTGGTGGGTACGATGTCATACTCGGCACGTCTTGGCTCCACACGCTTGGTCCTATTCTGTGGGACTTCTCATTGTTGTCGATGTCGTGCTCCATCCACTGCCGCCGCGTGACATGGCATGGCGAGGCCGGCCGGGCACCTTCGGCGTGAAATCAGCTTCAAGCAGAGATTCTCCTGCAACATCTTCTCGGCGAATTCGCGGACCTCTTCGCCGAGCCCACGGGCCTACCCCTAGCGCGCATACACGACCACCACATTCATCTGGTGAACGGCCCCCAGCCAGTGGCAATGCGGCCGTACAGGGACCCCCCAGCTCCAGAAGGATGAATTGGAGCGGCAATGCTCGGAGATGCTACGCCAGGGCATCATACGCCTCAGCACCTCGGCGTTCTCGTACCCTGTCCTCGTCAAGAAGCACGATGGGTCCTGAAGGTTCTGTGTCGACTACCGCGCTTTGAACGCCATCACAATTAAAGACAAATTCCCAATTCCGGTGGTCGAAGAGCTGCTTGACGAACTCCATGGCGCACGGTTCTTCTCCAAACTCATTCTTCGATCGGGATATCACCAAGTGCGCATGAACACGACAGATGTCAAGAAGACGGCGTTCCGAACGCACCAAGGCCACTACGAGGTCCTCCTGATGCCGTTCGGCTTGACGAACACGTCGGCGACCTTCCAAGCCCTCATGAACGACGTTCTGGGTCCGTTCCTTCGTGATTTTGTACTTGTCTTCTTTGATGACATCTTATATACAGCGCAACTTGGACGGACCACCTGCAGCACTTGCGACTCGTCCTCGACACCCTCCGTCAGCACCGGCTCCGCCTCAAGCGCGCCAAGTGTGCGTTCGGCGTCGCCACGGTGTCATACCTCGGGCACATGGTCTCGGCGGATGGCGTGGCCATGGATCGCCAAAAGGTCCAGGCGGTGGTTGATTGGACGCGGCCGCGCTCGGTACGCGCTCTGCGTGGCTTCCTGGGACTCGCCGGATATTACAGGCGCTTCATCAAGAACTATGGAGCCATCACCATGCCACTCACAAGGCTGCTTACGAAGGTCAGCTTCGCATGGACAGACGCCGCGGAGCGGGCGTTCCAAGAGCTCAAGTGCGCTCTTTCGACAGCGCCTGTTCTGCAGCTGCCTGACTTCACATGGTCGTTCATTGTGGAGTGTGATGCCTCCGGGTCTGGCATGGGAGCGGTCTTACACTAGGGCTCCAGGCCGGTGGCCTTCTTTAGCCGGGCCATGGCACCACGCCATGCGGGACTGGCGACGTATGAGTGGGAGTTGATCGCGTTCGCGCAGGCCGTGAAGCATTGGCTGCCTTATCTCTGGGGCCACGCGTTCGTGGTCAAGACGGATCACTACAGCTTGAAATTTTTGCTCGATCAACGGCTGTCAACAATACCACAACATCTCTGGATTAGCAAGCTAATGGGATTCGATTTTGTGGTTGAGTACAGGTTGGGGAGCGCCAACGCCGTGGCAGATGCGCTCTCGCGACGCGACGCGGACTCAGTGGCGAGCATGGCACTTTCCGTTCCGACATTCTCCTTGTGGGACGAGCTCCGGCGGCAGTTGGGGGCAATGTGGGAATACCTAACCCTTAAGCAGGCGGTAGCTGCAGGTCGCAAGGGACCTCTTTGGAGCATTGTTGATGACTTGGTTTCTGTGGAGCACAGGATGTTCATACCGGCGGCGGCGGCCATGGTTCCTCGCCTCATCGCCGCTGCACACGAGGCCGGGCACGAGGGAGTGCAGCGCACCCTACATCGTCTTCACAAGGATTTTCACATCCCAGGGGACAAGCTCTTGGTCCAAGCCTTCGTGCGTGATTGTGCAACTTCTCCAACACCTGCCAGTGCCTACACAGATTTGGAGTGACCTCATCATGGACTTCATTGAAGCTTTGCCTCGTCTCAACAATAAAACAGTCATTCTCACGGTGATTGATAGGCTGTCCAAAGCTGCACACTTCCCCTTGGGTCACCCATATACTACCACCACGGTTGCTAAGGCGTTCTTCGACGAGGTGGTGCCTTTGCATGGACTGCCGACCTCGATTGTTAGTGACCTTGACCCGGCTTTTACCAACATGTGGTGTGAACTCTTCCGCCTCTCGGGCACGAAGTTGCACATGAGCTCGGCGTTCCATCCACACAGCGATGGCCAGTCAGAGGCGACCAACAAGGTAATTGTGATGTACCTTCGATGCTTAACCGGGGATCGGCCTAAGCAATGGTTGCGCTGGCTTCCATGGGCGGAATACTGCTTCAACGCGGCGTATCACTCGGCGCTCCATATGACACCCTTCCGCTTGGTCTATGGTCATGATCCTCCATCGTTGGTGCCCTATGAACGCAGCGATGCCAGGGCGCCGGCGGTGGATCAAATGGTCCTGGAACGAGACGAGTTCCTCCAGATGGCGCGTGAACGATTGCTCCAAGCTCAGGGACAGGCTAAACTCTTCTACGACGTCAAGCACACGGCTATGGCGTTTGGGGTCGGTGACTGGGTCTGGGTGAAACTCCTTCACCGACCGGTAGCGTCTCTTCCGTCGCAAACAAAAGGGAAGCCCGCGCCTCGTTTCTATGGGCCGTACCAGGTGCTGGAACGGCTGGAACGGATCGGTGATGTTGCATACAGGTTCAGCTGCCCCCTAGTGCAAAGCTTCACAATGTGTTTCATGTGGGCGTATTAAAGGCGTTTCAGGGACAGCCTCCTATTGAGTTGCCAAAGCTGCCCCCTATGCTTCAAGGTCGGGTGGTGCCTACGCCGGCCGGTGTGGTTCGCAGCCGTCTCGCTCATCGCAAATGGGAAATACTGGTGCGTTGGGACGGACGGCCGGCCGGTGAAGCTACTTGGGAAGATGTCGTGGTGTTCAAGCAGCTCCATCCAGCGTTCGAGCTCGAGGACGAGCTCTTTCCGAAGGAGGGGAGAGATGTTATGGTCGGTTTGACATACCAGAGGAGAAGGCGTCAAGCATAGGGAGCCTTTGTCGGTTGTGTTAGATTCCAATTAGTTCAAGATTTGTTTAGATTTGCTTTTGCTTCCAAGTATGTTAGATGGCAACCTTTGTAACCCTGGTTATTTATACTGGCCGCACCGCGTGAGATAATGAAAGGCAGGCAAGATAAACCAATCTAGTTTCCTCATCCCAAGTTCTCTACTTCTCTCCTCCCTGCTGCGTCGCTCCGGCGACAGTTATCGTCACGACGAGCAGAAAGCCGGCAGCCGAGCGGCCGGCCATCTCCCACAACTACGCCATCAGGTCTCTTCCGTAGACCCATAACATTAATATTCTATGACAATGCATTTTCGAAATTTAACTGTTCGTAAGAAACAAATGAAGAAAACAGATATTAGAGCACCAGAAGTTGTAATTATTAAGTCGATAAATACAGAAGTAGCGGTTTACTCTGAAATAGTAGCATTTAGCCAATGCAGAATATTGCACCAACGAAAGTTTTATTAGCAGATATTTTAACACTTGAATAAAATGTGGATTAAACGTTATGATGAATTTAAAAGGAGATGATCAATAACTGGCAATCAGTAAATACATTTGAAGGATCTAACCTGGACTATTGCTTCTTTTAGTTTAGCGTGAAGGAGAGAACCTGTATCTTTAATGCTTGAAGGTGGCCATATCTGTTAGGAAAGTTATGGTTAAAGATAAAAGAATTGTGAGATCCCCAAAGTTGCAGCAGCAGATTTGCACATGGGCTTGCATGCAGAGGGAGATTGAGTTCAACTTACAGGCGCAGAACATGAGGGGCAGACATATCCAGCTGGTGCTGTTTGGGTTGGAAAATTTTGGATATGTGATATCAAGCATTTTGTGTGCATCACATCTATAGGATGTCACGAAATAAATACCCAATCACATTAAAGAAACATGCCATCATGAAATGAATGGATTTAAGCATTCTATTGAGAAAGACATACGTAAGCAACCCAATCGTGTAGTTTCTTCACTTCCAGCTTCCAGAATGGAATTGCAAGATGAACAATGTTGTGGCCAGTCATAATCAGAATTAACAACCCATTCAGCATAGTTTTTTACCTACAGAGTAAGGACAGCAGTTAGTTTTGAAATTAATAAAACACTGCCTTTTATTCTGATCAAACTTGCAAAGATGTTAATTCACAGATAAGATGTAACTAGCACTGTAACATAAAATTCTGAACTTCTTGCTTTTGCAAAACAAATAGAGCTGAAAGTATATATGATCATATGATGCACCCATCTGATGTTGCAATACAATACTACAAACCAAATGAAACCTGGACCCAAAGTAAAGTACAAGCACCACTTTGATCTACTTACTAACCGCTTCCCATCCTTAGTTTGAGCACAAACTCAATACAAAATGGAAATGGAAGCTTTGTAGGGAGCAGACTCTCAGAATAAAAACCTGAGACATAAGCATAGAAATCAAAAGGTGTTCAACGTGTTATGCATCCAAATGAAATGCTGATGCTCTAGCAGAGGCACTAGCGAAACGAAAACCTTGCTCAACCAACACCTTGTCATGGAACCCACATCCATTCATGTCTTATAAAACTGTAAACAAGTAACAACTATATCTTGTTCCTTGAAAGTTTCAATGGAAGCCAAAACAATGTACAATAAGATCTACGAGAGGGCATAAGTGTTAATGGATACATCCAGCGAACAGCATATAAAGAACAGGTAATACTATGGGACAACATAACACTAGCTCAATTAGTTTGCAGCCTAGATGTTCTTGTCTGCGCGCTTGCAACTATGACCAAAGGAAAAGTCAGCACTTACCACGCACAGCTGATGCTCCGGGAAGCATATGCACTCGCCGCAGACAGGGACCTGGTGGACGAAGCAGTAAACCCTCGTAGCCTGAAACATCAGAACAAGCACATGACCACATCAGCTCCAAACTCCATCACAAACAGTGAAGCACTGACAGCATCAACCAACCGATTCCAAATAAATCCCAGAACACAGCCAACACGTCGGCTACAAGGAACATGTGCGAGGTGTTCGATGAAATGCCCAAGCGTGCAACCCAACATTCACTCCGAGGGATGAGCGTGAAAACCCCAACGCCAGCCGTGAACACACAGGGCCCCAAAAATCCGCGGCGTTCGCGCCACGTATCGGATCCGGACCACGCCAGCGCCGAGCGCCCGAGCCCGCCACCCCGCACCTCAGATCCCAAATCCGCCAGTGTGCAGCCGGCGGAGCAATATATGACGACGCGAGAAACCGCCTTCGGGGCAGGGATCGCCGGATCGGCGGAGAGGGAGGGAGTTACCTTGCGGCATTTGCACACGACCATCGCCGGGGGACTTCGGAGGCCGCGCTCGAGGGTGGATCGGGACGGAGAGGGGCGCGCAGGGAAGGCGGTGGGAGCGCGCGTGGCAGATCTCGCGGGGATGGAACGGGGACGGCAGTGTCCCTCTCTCTACCTTTGTCTCGGTGTTTGGTCGGGGATGGACGGTATGCAGCTGGAGACGGTCAGATGGGGGTCGTACGGCTGAGATCGTGCAATTCACGTGCTGAATTTTGCTGCCAACGTCTCCATAAAAGCAGTCTGTGACCGAAATTCTTTTCATGTTTCTTTTTCTGGAACACGCCTCTAATTCGTTTGGAAAAGATTAGAGTAAATTTAAGATTTGCCAGATCCGACCAAAGGACGCTTCCCAATCCTTTTAAAATGTGTCGTTGCTGCGTGGTATGTGCGTTGCCACAGACTGACTCTATGTTTCAATATAATAAATAGCTTTTAAATACCCCGTACAGACGATAAAAATATTTTAACTTACAAAGATCATTCATAATTTTATATGCAGTTTAACTCGTGATAAATACTCCAAGATCTGAAACAAATACATGAATTGTACATCTACAATTAGTTAGAACTAAACTACAAGCTCAAAGCCTCAAACCATATCCTTTGCACCTAACCAGGTAAGGCTAGTTCATAAAACTAAGGAGCATGATAAGTTAATCCGATGATTAGTTTCTCAAGTGTTGGTGTTGAAGCTCTACTTCAAGTTGCAAACGGTGGGATTTTGATATCCTCTTAAGGCTGCTGTTATGAGCTCACGGCTCTTCAGAATCTATAGAAGAAATTTAACACGTTTACAATAAGGATTTCACTATTTACTAATAAGTTGCAAAGTACAGAATGAAATCTGTAGATAATCTTTACTGTACAGAATGGAACTATGATTGATTGGATAATAAAATGAGATGCCCAAGATTCATAGATTGATGGATATATAATGATCACTTAGTAAAGAAATACAACTGCATTAATTTGGCCGCAGGAATGGAAATGATAGCTCATGATTGGGATAGAAATGTGAAGGGAACTTGAAATATCGATTCCCAATTTTGGAGAAAATCAATTTAATCCATGAAGAAAGTTACATAAACCATACCAAAATTTCATAGACGAAACTTGCTGAAGTTGTCCTCTTCGTCCCTTCAAGGACTTAGAAGAATTAGCTCCCTCCTTAATCTTTTGATCTAGCAATAGCTGATGGATGCAGCTTGCTATGTTCCTACAATAAATTAGTAAATTAAGATAACCTATAGACTAAGAGTCCAGGGAGGCGCACAACTGTCCAACCAAAACATTGAGGCTGTGTGTTAGATCCGTGAAAAGGAGGTGAAAGGAGTCACATCAGACATTGTAGCACTTTTCGTTTGTTTGTGTTAATTGTTGTCCTACCATGATCTAACTAGGCTCAAAAGATTTGTCTCGTTGTGTACATTAAAACTATGCAATTAGTTTTTTTATTTACCTATATTTAATGCTCCATGCATGCGTCATTTGTTATATTTAATGTTTCAATGTGATATCGATGTGATGGAAAGTTTGGAAAGTTGGGAGGAACCAAACACAGCCTGGTACAATTATTCAAAACAATGAGCAGCAGCAGTTACTCTTTACACGCAAAAAAGCAATGAGCTTTTGGCTAACATGTCTAACAACGGTTTGTGAAATTCATTCTCTTGATCTATACTCGGCAGATAACATGAACTCTTCAAAAAACATGTCTACCGATGCACCAAAAGCTTGATGAAAATGCAATCTCTTGAAACTAAAATTTCATGATAGACAAAATAATTTGCAGAGCTAATCCGGAACTCACATTGCTTTTTTTACGAACAACACTCAACGAGTGTGTTTCTATTGATATAGCAGAAAAAATACAAGACTACGGCCCTGACAGGCCATAGCCAGGAAACAGAAAAGAAAAAAAAACAAACGGCAAACTCGTCCGGTTGGATTGGGACATCAACACGGGTTACCGCTCGACTACACGCGCTGACCGGTTGGATTGGGACATCAACGCGGCCACACACAACTCACAACGACAAAAGGGACAACACAGCCGCGGCTTCCACCTACAACCGCACACCTGCGGGTAACGAACCACTGAAGCACTCACATTGCTGTGAGAGATGGAAAATCTAACAAATCCATGATAAGCAGTTAGGCACAAACGTGCAATCTCTGCAAAATAGTTTACTTTGGAAGATCAAAATACCTCTAAAGGTTAAAATTTTCCTATGATTTCTGTATAGGGGTGTTATTCTTACTAAAGACAACCTAGTTAAAAGAAAATGGCACGAAAACAAGAAATGTTGTTTTTGTAATAATTATGAAACTATACAACATCTTTTTTTGATTGCGTTCTTGCTAAGTTTGTCTGAAGAACGATACATTTAGCCTTTGGTCTCACACCCCATTTTAAACGCATTTCATATGTTTGGCATTTGGTTGAATAATTTGCCAGAGGATAAAAAACCTCTAGTTTTGTTGGGAGGAGGCACCCTGTATTGGGTCATATGGTTAAGCCGAAATGATATATTATTTGACAAGCACCGACTTGTTCTTTTATGCAACTTATTTACAGGGGTACACACTAGACACAGACGTAGTCGATCTTCCAAAAGGAGGAGGAAAGGGGATTTATGCGATATGCATGCCGCCTTTTGGAGTCTCTAACAATGGAGATTTTTGCCAGAAAAAATCAGAGGTTTAGCAATAGATTAAGTTTATGATGAACTTGTTTGTTTTATTTGTTTTTGATGAAAATTGTTTGTTTTATCTTAGCCCTATTATCTCTTGGTTGTTGAGTGTGTTAACTATGTGGACGACAGAGTCAACCACTTAGTTAAACTTATAATAATTATTGGTCTCATACATCTCACGATGTAGCAGTCAGGATCGTTTCATTTCCTTAACGAAATAGATTTTCCTTTATCTAAAACGTTGGTGCTGGGACTTGCTAGTAGGAGACCGTGGCTGTGTTAGATTGCGCAGCGGAATCCGACTCGGGCCGCTATACCCACGAGCCGGCACCCCCAACAAGCCCAGGTCCACCGGAGCCACCCCACGAGCCGGCACCCCAACAACAAGCCCAGGTCCACCGGAGCCACAACCAATCAAGACCCAGGCCTAGCTCAACCCAAAAAACTAGTCTGATACATGAGGGTTGCCCCTACCTTATATGTTGTGCTCCACCACCATCAATTTCTGATGTGGGACTAAACCTAACAATCTCCCCCGTCACACATCGGGTCCAACTCTTCTATCACATACCCCATGTGATTTCCTAGAAGACGTTATCCCAGGCTTCGATCTCAACTCTCTAATCACATCGGGTCCAGACCTAACTCAACCCAAAAGACTAGTCTGATAGGTTAGGATTGTCCCCGCCTTATATGTTGGGCTTCCCCACCATTAATTTTCCAATGTGGGACTAAACTTAAACCTAATAGACTGCATATATGAGTTTAGCACTTTATCGAATCATGTTTTGTAGAACAGACTAAGGACTCGTTCGGTTTCGTCATTCTAGGTTTGGAACATGGCCCATTCAAGCCGGATCGGTTCGGCCTTGTTTGGAGTCGGGGCGTACATGGAATGGTTGTTCGGACGAGTAGGCCGGAATGAAGATGGACCACGAACGGGCCTGTTCCGCCCCTCTGTCCGTCGGATCGAAGCCTCGTCACGTCACGAGAGGCGGCGGTGGCGCGGTCCCCGCTCATTACCTCTCCTTCCCCTCTTGGTGGGTGCTTAAGTAGTTCTTGAGGCAGGGCGACGGGAGGCGGCGGCAACGAGAGGCAGCGACGGGAGCTCGGATACCGGTCTCCGACGTCCTACTTCTCCTCTCGTCGATCTCCTCTGGCAGCGGCAACGGGAAGCAGCGACAGGAGCTCGGATACCGGCATCCGATGTCTTGCTTCTCCTCTCGTCGATCTCCTCTCGTCTTCCGTTCTTGGTCCGTCTCTGTCACACCCCAAAATTTTTGGATTTTGGGATGTGATTTGTCAGCATAATTAATACAATGATTTTCTTAATTTTCTAAAATTTTCCAAGCTTTATATAATTAACAGAGAATTTAGTATAGAAAAATAATTCAAAATAAAATAACATAGGTTATAATATTGAGTGCTTTGCATTCATGCCGGTTGCATTTAGTGTTTTTATGTGTGTAATATAAAGAGAATTAGATTTGAAAACGCTTCTCACCAAGATTAGACCCACCCCCACCTCACAGAGGACCCATCTGTCATGAAAAAAGGACTACGAAAGGGGAGGGGGAGACCCATTTTGTCGCCCTTCGGAAGAGAATCCCCCAAAATCCAGAACTTTTTTCACCTAAATCGGGTTCACCTAAATCTACCCACGCGCCCTTTATGTTGCCATATTTAATATGTATAATCTTAGCAAGTTTTCAAATATATGGTAGTTGATGATTATGTTTGGATTTAAGTCCAATCTGTTACCATAATTAATATGTATAATTTGAGTATGTTTTTAAACAGACGAGATTTCTATATTTAATATATATAATCTGAGCAAGTTTTCAAATAGATGGTAGTTGATGATTACGTTTGGATTTAAGTCCAATGTGTTGCCATAGTTAATATGTACAATCTGAGCAAGTTTTCAAATATATGATAGGTTTCCTTAGTTGATGATTGTGTCCGGATTGAAATACAATAATTACCATACTAGACTATCCAAATTTAATATACACGATCTGAGAAGGTTTTCAAACATATGATAGGTTTCCTTAGTTGATGATTGTGTCCAAATTGAAGTCATAATTACCATACTAGACTAGCTAGAACTTATATAAATCACGCCAACCAGCCGTAACTTCTCATTATCCCCCCTCGACATGTGGTTGTTCCACAAATCCTCCAGCAAAGAGATCCGTCGCTCCGCCATCACCCGCGGCCGTCGGCTCAACACATATGTGCACCTGCACGCCGAAGCGTCTCCAGCGTCGGAGGCAGTACTACAGGGCGTCGTGCATGATGGGTAGAGGCAAGAACGTCGTCGACGTCGACAGCGATACGACAACGTCGGATGAGGAGGACGACGAGGTCAGAACAAGCAGCTTCACCATGTCCGACGAACGTTGGGGTTCTACAAACCGATAACGGTGAAACTGTTCTCGACAGATTAATCTAAGCAAAACTCAAACCCTAATGTGGCGGCAGCTACTGATTATATGAGGGTTGGGGCGTGCATAACCCCCTACCTACGTCCATAATGGACCCCAACACGATACACGGGCCAACAACCCAAAAGATGGCGGCGCAGCACCTTGGCAGATTCTGGGCGTCCAATTGTTTCGACCATTCCCGATGACTCGGAAGGAATTTTGAGGTGGGACTGGTGCCATTGAAAAACGTATCTCCTTAGCTTTCCAAGCATATGTAGAACGTCAAAAACCGAGCCCGTATGAAACCTGGGCGACGAATTTAGTGCGGGCTATTCCTGGACTCCGAGGTGGACTCGAACTTGAGTTTCTTTGGGCCTCCACATTGGGGACTCGAATTGGATTAGCCTCGGGCCTTCTTCTTCACTTGGAAAACCTTCTTGGTCTCCTTCTTCTCCACCCATGCACCACTCATGGACATATGCATGGGTGTCATGTCCTCATCAATTCGTTTAGTCTATACTCTTTCGTAGAAAAGCCCCTACCTTTTTACGTGTTAGCCCTCAGGTTCTTATATGAAATTGCGTATAGGTCCTTGGTTTTTTATGAATAAGTCCCTGGAAGTTTTTAAACCTTGCCAGCAAATCCCCGAACCTTAGAAACACCATAACTTTCTCGTTTTAGCTCCGATTAGTGTGATTCTTGCGCTCACGTGTTCGTAGCGAAGCCTAGATTAGTTTTAAACCTTCTTTTGTTATGTTTCTACTGTTGAGTTGTTCTAATAGAATACTTTTGTTTGCATGTATTTGCCTGTGTGGATGCTTGTGTGGTGATTCATGTCTAGTCGGTGAGCCGTTTGCGTTGGAGTTCGAGTACGAGGAGGAGCAGGACCAGCAGCAGCATTTTGAGGAAGGCAAGTTATAGCACGGACAATCCTTGCTACCTACCCACTTTGTAATAAATTATTTCATACATGCATGTGTCTAAATTGATGTACCTTTAAGGTTGTATCTAGTCTTGATTATCCTGTCCTTGTTTACCTTGGGTTTATGCATAAGGGAAGAATCCTTGCTATGCGTAGCTACTATCACCACTGTTTAATTGTAAACTTTGACTTAATGGTTCACTTCAACATGATGATAAAACTTGCTTTTTAGCAACTTGGTTTAGGGAGCTAGAGCATGTGCTTCGTGCTTTGTTCTAGAGTCTCTCCGTAAGGTTCAGTTCTTAAAGCGGCAACCCAGGAGCCTGTCGTCACCGCTAGAACTATTATGGCTCTGGTCTTGGTTAAGTAACTTGTACGTCTCTAGCTTGCCAGTGGTTACTGATGGGACCGATGGCGTTATGGGAAGCAAGGCACGGGGTGTTTCCTGATTCCACTGAGGACGGGTGATCCGTTGGCTATGTCTTGTTAGGCACAGTCCCATGCCGTGAGTCCGTGCGTTGAGAAACTCCACACGTTGCGCAATGTTGGGGTGTGATGCTCGCGCTTTGGACGCCGTTGACCCCCTTATGGTGTGACTCCGTAAGCGTCAGTCAATCTCAGTGCCTAGGGTCTCACCACCTTGTTGTACCTTAGCGACTACTGTCTTGTTAAGGTGTCTTGTCAAAAGCCTCGTAGCGTCCCTATGCAGTCATACCTCGGAAGTGTGATGTTTGCGTGGTTGGGTGCAAAGTTTCTTTGAACTTTTATGCGACTGGTGGGTAAAGGACGAAACCTCTGCAGAGTGTAAATCTATCATGATAGCCTTGCTCAAGGTCACGAGCGGCCTGTATCCTTTTTGATTAGAAGATGATGTTTATTTATGCTTAATGTCACTTATACTTCACTAATTGGGTTGCAACTGGGTTTCATTCACTTGTAGTAACTTGGATAATATTAAAATGAACCAATTAAAAATGCTAATGCAGTTTAGCCGTGTCTAGCCTTACTTTGAGCCTTCATACACCCGTGCTATACTTGCTAAGTAAATGTTTTACTTACACTTGTCATTATTCAACAAAATCCCGGATGGGTAATAGATGGAGTAAATGAGTCTGCTGCTACTGAGTTTCTTGAGGATCTTCTATACTTCTGAGTTGTGGTCAACCAGTCGGTGTCCCTGTGGACTTGAGGCTCTACCTATCGAGAGAGTTAATACTTAGACTTCCGCTGTGTTTTATTTAGGTAAACTCTGATGTAAAACTCTATTTATTCGAGCATATGTTCTATGTTTATCATATTTGTTTGCTATATGTGTACTATGACTTCCTGGGCACACATATGGCCGCATTCGGGTTTCTGTGTAAATCCGGGTGTGACATTCTCCAAGGTAGAGCGGCGGCAGGGGGCACCCTACGGTGTCCAGTGTCGTCGTCTGACATTGCTCACTGTAGATGATCTTTGCTTCACATCACTAAAGATGCAGGCGCTCGGGTGGCATCAGAGTGGGTTCAGAGATTCTGGTCTCATGAAATCACTCACTTGCACTGCTAGCCCCGTACAACATGTTATCTGAATCTGATCGATCTGAGTCGTATTGCATGGCCTCGGAGATCGATCTCCCCAATAGCTCGTGGTAAATGCTCTGGTTTGGGTAGTCGTAAAACAAATGTTGATCCGCGTCGCTGTACGCCTGTACTGAACTGATCGTAGTATAGATAATCTGCACCAGCAGCTGCGCATTACTTGTGGCCGCCTTTGGTTAAAGATCTCTCAAGATCTGTGTAGGATGTGCAGCAGTGACCATAAACACTGGTCACTGGGTGTATAGTTGGTTCTCTTGACTCGGTGGAGATTTTTCTGAGCAGCAAGGAACCAGAAGCTGCTATGATTTGGCTAAGGTCTGAAATGGCCTAGCAGGTACGATTCTGGTCCTTAGCGGCTAGTAACATATCCTATTCATGTTTATTCTGAGTGCTTAACACTATCTGTTAACAATGTTTTTGTTAATGGTAGACTTAATTTTGAGCAACTTAGCTTATCACCATACATTCTGCTGCTGTACCAGTATTTGAATAGGCATGCATGGAGCAACGGGTTCCTATATGGTTCTTGCTTTGCTCTACATTATTTTTTTCTTATGGTGAACTCTGCATATATAAATTGAATTGCTCATTTTCAAATCTCTGCTAACCTGTGGTAGACTCTGTACTAAGTTCACTTTTTATCACATCTCCCTAGCTCAAAAAAGAAAAAAGGGGAATTTGTACCACTGGGTAGTTACGTGATCAGTAGGAGTATAAGTAGGATATGCCGAACATGTTTTATCACTTGTCTCCCACAATTTTCTTCGCATTGCTCCAACCTCATACTCAAGGCAAACAAACCTACATATATTAAGATGAATGGACTAATTGATTGTTTTATCTGTTTGGCATCGTCTGCTAAATCAAAAGAAAAAGATTACAAGGCAAACACTAAGTAAAAATAAGTAAAGATAGCTGTAAAAGTTTATAATCAAATTAGGAACTGGGCACCACCTTCAAGTATATTCAAGCATCTGACGTATCTCAACTGCAAGGCACAGAGAAGAAGGACGTGACAAGCAAGAAGTGCATCGGAAGAGCAGGTGTGAGCGATGACTCCCTACGAAAGAGCGCTCGCTTGGTCAGACTGGACTGATGCATATCTAACCTCTGCATATCCCTTTGTCTCACTTGCATAGCTTGAATGATGATATTTGTGCATATCTCAGCCTCCCTTTTAGTCTCAGCTGGATCCATCTTTCTTAGAGCAGTACCTTCTTCAAATATAATCAAAAGTGGCCGTACGTTGCTACGTCAAAGATTATGTGCTGCTACGTCAAAGATTATGTGCTAAGAAAGATTTTATGTGCAACTTAACTCGTGATAAATATGTTAGTGCGATCTCTAGTCCGTTACGGCTTTGGCCGTAACGGGCCGGATCTCTGCGCCCTAGTCGGGGGCGCCCAACCCTTCCATGGTTGGTGGGCCCCCGTCGCACAGTGCTATATAGAGGAGGTGGGGGCCACGGCTTGCAGTACGAGGTTCACCTGTGCCGCAACACACCCCACCTACAAACTTTAGCCGACTAGAGGGAGCACTGGAGCGGCGGGAAGCATACCACCGCCGCCGTCGACTCTCATCGCTTGGAGGAGGTGCCACCAGCCATAGCTCCGACGACCACGCGCCACCGCCCTCACCGAGCTCACCAACGCGATGGCTACCCCGGCTCCTACTGCTCCTAACACCACCGATGGTCTCCTACCCTGTTTTCCTCTCTGTTAGTAGTGTAGTGTTCTTGTTGTGCTTGTGGTAGTGTCGTTGTTGTAGATCTGTTACAAGAACATGTCTTTTATCATCTTATTGTTGTACCCGTACTAGATCTACTCCATGTGATTCAAGTTTTGGGTCTAACAATGGTATCAGACGCCTAAAATTGAGTAGATCTAAAGATTTTGGGTCAGTGCGGTGAGTTTCAAGAGGAAACAGTCCCAGATCGAAGGATAAGGGGAAGTAAATACCGCAAGATCAATCAATTTTAAAGTAAATCGACGAAAAGAAGTCAAGATTCAAGTGAATCACAAAGAAAACGAGAGATTCAAAGCGAATCGGAAAAATCCTAACCCTAACCCCTTACCTCACAATCTTCACTGCGCGAGTTGCCAGCACCACCGAGGATCCCATCGACGGTGGCGCGTGCACCTTTGGGTGCATGCGCTCACCGGCGAGGAGGCCCGCGGTGGCGCTGCTAGTCCTCCGGATCTAGCAAAGAGTAGTGAGGAGAGGAGGACAGAGAAGGGGAGAGGAAGTCGGCCGCGCGTGCGCTCATGGCTTACCAGCCATGGCGCGGCAGTGCTCGCACGGTGGTGCGGTGGCGTGAGGCTGCCGGCCATGGAAAGCGGCAGCGCGGCGCAAAGGCGCCTGCGCGTGACAGAGAAAATGTGAGGAGAAGAAGAAGCGGCATGGCGGCATGAGGCCGCCGGCCATGGCGGACGGCGGCGCGGTGCAAGGGCGCCGACCGAGCGAGAGGAGCTCACAAGCTAGCGAGCGGCTGCTGCGCGGAGGAGAAATGCGCTAGGGTTCCGGGGGTGCCGGCCGGAGATGGCTTTTATACGCCCGATCTCCGCGCTGAGCCGTCGGATCGATCCGATGGTTAGGATCGAGGCGGGGGCGGAGGGATGCCGCGAGCTGGGCCAGATTGGCGGCCTAGCCATTGGCTGCTGGGCTCCGAGCCCAGCGAGCCGCCGCCCGCGTGAGAAGGCCGAGCGAGCCGAGGCGACCAGATGGGCCACGCAAGCACGTGAGCGCGCTGAGAGGGCGCTGCGCGCGTTGCCGGGCCGAACGGGCCAAGTGTGTTCGCGGGCCAAAATTCAAGGTTGCGCCCAGTAGCGTTTAGTTAATTGTTTGAATGATTTTTTTCAATCAATTTTGAGTGAATTTACCTCTGTTTAAATTCAAACCAAAGGGATAATTTCCAGAGAGTAAATTAGATAGTTTTGCTAGTGTTCATGTGCATTTATATGAGTTTTTCGCTGTGAAGTTATTTCTCTAGTTAAATTGAACCAAAGGGATATTTACTTAGAGAAAGAAAATGCAATTTAAGTGTTTTTTATGATATTGTTATGTTCTAGCCAAAGCTGATTATTGCAATATTATAAACAAATTATTTTAAAGTTTTTCATGCATTAATTCTATTTTTCTGCCCAAAGGTGATATAGAATTGATGTAGAGAGTTGTTGTTTGTATTGATTTTGACTAAAGTTAAATTAATAGATGCAACAATCATATAGTGTTTTATATTCTCACCATAATTTTTGACTTATTAATTTTAGGACATGGCTACATTGGCTCCATTCCTGAACTAGTTGGAAGCAACTACAAGGAGTGGCGCAATCAGCTATAGTGTGTCCTAGTGCTGCTGGAGATTGACACGGTGTTGACCACACCTTGTTCCGCTGTCATCGAGCATGTTGTGAGGGCTGACAATGAGGAAGTAGCTATCTTCCAGGTGCGAGAGCGCGCCAATGTTGACACTATTGCTGCACGTGACCTAGAGAGGACCAAGTGGCAGCTCATGAACAAGAAATGCTTAAAGATCATGCAGACAAAGATGTCTGAACCTATCAGGGCCTCAGTCCCTGAGAAGGATGCGGATGGTAATGTACACACTGCTGCCCAGTTTCTGGAGATAGTGGAGAGACATCACCACACACATTCCAAAGCTTATGCTAGTGACTTGATCTCGAGGTTGACCACCATAAAGTATGGAGGAGGTGGTGTGAAAGATCATATCTTAAAAATGAGCAACATGAACGGTAAGCTTACCGGCATGGATATGGGCTTGCCAGAGCAGTTCCTAGTCCACCTGGTGTTCAAGTCACTATCGCCTGAGTTCGGAGTGCTAGCAAGTTGCTACAACACCCAGAATGACGATTGGGATCTCCATAAGCTCATGTCAATGTGTCAGCGGGAGGAAGAAAGGCTCAGAGCACAGAATGGAGGTTCCATCTCTTTTGTGCACCATGGCCACAAGAAAAGGAGCTTTGGTGGAAAAGTGAAAGGATCAACACTAGGCCTAGAGGGGGGTGAATAGGCGCAACTGAAAATTATCAAAAATAACTTTGCAAACTGTTAGATGGGCCGGAATATCCGGTAGCCACCGGAAATTTCCGCCAAAGGACCAAAAATTTCCACTTGCTACCGGAAATGCTCGGTGAATACTCATGAACTAGATTACAAGGTGAATAAGAGTAACAACAACAATTTATATGAATCAATATGTTGCTATGGAAGTAAATAACCCTCTGGAACCTTTACTTGCAGCAAGCACTTCACAAATATATAGATCGGGATAAAAGGATGAACTAGCTTGCAAGAACACGATGAACTAGGTGAACATGAAGAACAACAATCACAATGAAGACACAAGATTTAACCCGAAGTTCACTTCCACACAGGAAGCTACGTCTCCATTGAGGGCCTACGAAAGGCGGGCTTATCAACTCCAAGCCACTTTTCTCCACTTAGTCACCACAAAGGAGCTAAGCGCACTTACTAGCAAATCCACAAAGGATAGGTGATACAAACTTCCGAGGTGAGTCCACAAGCTTGCTTGGATGCTCTCGGTAACGCCTAACCGTCTAGGGGATGAGACCCTAAGAGTAACAAACAAAGTCATCAGAGAATCACGAACTTGATGCTCAAGAAAGGAAGAGAGTGAAACTTGAATCACTTAGCTCAAGTCCCTCAACCAACACACCACTACACACTTGAAAATCAAAGCAAGGAGTGTTGGGAGAGCTCTTGGAAGCTTGAGAGAGGTTAGGGTTCGTCAAATGAGCCAAGAGCACAGTAATGTGGAGTGGGAGTGGGTATATATAGCTCACTCATAAATGTGACCATTGGGGCGAGTAATACTAGAAATTTCCGACCAAGATCACCGGGAATTTCCGTCGCATTTGCCGGAGATTTCCGCCAGACAGCGGAAATTTCCGGTGAAAGTCAACGGGCACTCAACTGCTGAGTTCTACGGTGGTCACCGGAAATTTCTGATGGACATCGGAGATTTCAGGTGGATACTAGAAATTTCCGGTGCACAACTGCACAAGCGAAATTGTATGTTTTGGAGTGCAATGGCTTTGGGGATATGTTTATGGATATCGATTGAGCATCAAAGTCACATGATTTTACGATTACCTGTTCCTCTTGATAGTACAGTGGTCCTATACTCAAATTCAAACCAAAAATGAAATTTAAATTCATCAATAGCATCTACCATCAAGGAGATAAGAATTGGACACCTTCCTTTTTTCATTTCTTTTTCTTTCCATTTTGATTTACACCTGCACATCTCATTGAACGCATTATATCCAAATTTCTATTATCATTAATCACCAAAATTGATTAAATGCCTAGATACACTTTCAATCTTCCCCTTTTTGGTGATTGACGACAATACAAATTTGGTCTCACAAGATATCAATAATCATCAAGTATTGTATCCAAGAAATTTCAAGAGGTTCCCCCTAAATATGTGCATGTTCAACTTTTAGAAGCCTCAAATGCTTATGCACATATTTTGCAAAAAATTCACAAGAGTATTGCATACAATAGCTCAGAAAGAAGGAAATAACAGGATGAATATGGCATGATACAGTACAAATAACAAACGAAGGTACGCAACACTTCTACCGGAAATTTCCGATGGAACTAGCGGAAATTTCCGTCACATTTGCCGGAAATTTCCGCCAGTTACCGGAAATTTCCGATAAAACTGGAGGCAGAAAAAGAACAAGTCACTACAGCCTATTTTATCAAGTTCTAGCACAACCATAAGAGATAGGTAGTAGTTTTAACAAGCCCTAATACATAGAGTTCACCCACAGCACACATAGTTCAGTAGCACACATGCATAGAAATTTAAGATACAAGACGATGTGACATATAATTCTTCTCCCCCTTTGGCATCAAACACCAAAAAGGAAAAGAAGAAGAACAAGAAAGAGTAGATCAACATCATCAAGGAGTGGCCTCATCATCATCATCTTCATTACCGTCATCATCCTCGTCGGTGTAGACTCCATCTCCCCTATAGGTCTCCTCTTCTTCATTGGTCTCAATTTCTTCATCATGGCGAGTGGAAGCACGATGAGAGCGACGAGAAGGAGCAGCAGCAGCGGGAGGACTAGAAGGACCCCCTTCATGTTGTTCAAAGTCCGACCATGGGTCCTTAAACACCAGGAGCTCACGAATGGGTGAGGAAGACCAGCATGGGCTTGGAGCTCTTTGATCCCCTTTTGGTTCTTGTTGATCTCAATTGCATTGTGCTTGCAAATCTGAAATAAGGCACGGAAAGATCTCATCACCTTGTTCTTCTTGGGGCGAGGAGGTGGTGGTCCATGGGTGGCACGTGAAGCACCCGCCGTCCTAGTTGCAGCGGCTCTAGAGGACTCAGCATGAGGATGATTTTTATATCTTCTCGTAGTCCTAGGAGGTGGAGGTGGAGCTGTCCCTCTCTTTTTCATGATTCGAAAATATGACTGTTGGGGTGAGTAATACCGGAAATTTCTGACCAAGATCACCGGAAATTTCCGTCGCATTTGCCAGAGATTTCCGCCAGACACTGGAAATTTTCGGTGAAAGTCAACGGGCACTCAACTGCTGAGTTCTATGGTGGTCACCGAAAATTTCTGATGGACATCAGAGATTTCTGGTGGACACCGGAAATTTCCGGTGCACAATTGCACAAGCGAAATTGTATGTTTTGGAGTGCAATGGCTTTGGGGATAGGTTTGTGGATATCAGTTGAGAATCAAAGTCACATGATTTTATGATTACCTGTTCCTCTTGATAGTACGGTGGTCCTATACTCAAATCAAACCAAAAATAAAATTTAAATTCTTCAATGGCATCTACCATTAAGGAGAAAAGAATTGGGCACCTTCCTTTTTTCATTTCTTTTTCTTTCCTTTTTGATTTACACCTGCACATCTCATTGAACGCATTATATCCAAATTTCTATTATCATTAATCACCAAAATTGATTAAATGCCTAGATGCACTTTCAAAAAGGCATCAAAGCAAAGCATCAACATGAGAGTGGTCCTTCAAATGCTCCCGCAAAGCCTCATCGGAAAGGTCCCGCTCAGCATGATCAGTTGAACAAGAAAGCTATCACAAATGATCAATGCCTGTGGTGCAAGGAAGAAGGCCACTAGCAGAAGGATTGTCCCAAGTGGCTAAAGCACATGTTAGCACATGGTGAGGATGTAATTATATTTGTAGATGAATCCTTGTATTTAAGTTATTCAAGGTCCACATGGTGGATTGATTCAGGTGTAACTATTCATGTTGCTAATTCTATGCAGGGATTCCATTCGAGTCGGACCCTTCAAAGAGGCGCAAGAAGCATTAAAGTTGCAAACGGCATCGAGGCTGAAGTGGAGGCCATAGGAGAACTCCCCATCAAGCTAAAGGATGGCTTCACGCTTCAGCTACATGATGTCCTCTATGTGCCCTCTTTAAATAGATGTTTGATTTCAGTGTCAAGTTTAGCAGACGATGGCTTTAAGTGCCATTTTGATGAGAAACAATGTATTATTGAGTACAATAAAGTTTGTGTGGGTCTTGCCATCCGACAAGACCAACTCTATATGTTGTCTATACGTGATTCTGTGAATGTATGTGATGCGAATGAGTGTGAGACAGAGATTGTTTCCTCATCTACAAATAGAAAGCGGAAGAGGTCTCTTCGAAATTGTGGCACTGTCATTTAGGCCACATTTCGAGGGGAAGAATAGAACACTTAGTAAAAGAATCAATTCTTCCGCCCTTAGAATTTTCAGATTTAGAACAATGCATAGATTGCATAAAAGGCAAATTTGTTAAGCAAATAAAGAAATGTGCCAAGCGAAGTACTAGATTATTAGAGATAATTCACACGGATATTTGTGGTTCGTTTAATGTAACGTCTGTGGATGGTTTTGAGTATGTCATCACTTTCACAGATGATTACTCTCACTATGGTTATATTTATCCAATCAAAGAAAAGTCAGAAGCATTGGATAAATTCAAGATATTCAAGGCTGAAGTAGAAAATCAGCACGACTTAAAGATTAAGTTAGTAAGATCCGACCGTAAAGGGGAGTACTACAGTCGTCACACCCCGTTTGGCCTGGCTCCTGGACCTTTTGCAAAGTATTTGCAGGAGAATGGCATAGTTGCCCAGTATAGGACATCGGGCGAACCTCAGCAGAATGGAGTAGCTGAAAGAAGAAATCATACCTTAATGGATATGGTTAGAAGTATGCTAAGTTACTCCACTTTGCCAGTTAATTTGTGGATGGAGGCATTGAAGATCGTCATTCACATTTTAAACAAAGTACCCTCTAAGTCAGTACCTAAGACACCATATGAGATATGAGCGGGTAGAGAACCCTCCTTAAGGTACATGTGTGTCTGGGGAAGTCCAGCCGAGGCTAAAGTTTTTAACCCAAACATTGGGAAGTTAGATCCCAAGACAGTCAGTTGCCACTTTACTGGCTACACAGAGAACTCAAAAGGTTATCGTTTCTATTGTCCTGACAGACACACGAAGTTCGTGGAAACGAGACATGCCATCTTTCTAGAGAGAGAGATGATCAGAGGGAGCATGGCGCGTCGAGAGATTGATCTTGAAGAGAAGCGGGTCTATGTGCCCACTCCAATGATTCAAGAGCCAGTTTTTCTACCGCTTGTTGTTCCGACACCCACAGTGCATCCCACTGTAGTGCTATAACCTGTTGCTAGTCCTCCAGTGCAAGCAATAGATAATCAGGAACCTGTACTTCAGGAGCCTGAGGATCCGGTTGTTGCATAGGAAGAACTTGAACAACCCCCAGAGCCAGAGGCACCAACCATTGAGGCCCCGAGAAGCTCTCAAAGAGCTAGAAGATCTGCTATCCCAGATGACTATGAAGTCTATAATAGTGAAAAAGTTCACATAGAGGGTGATCCTGCTTCTTTTGAAGAAGCCATGAGACGTACTGATGCATCCAAGTGGCAAGAAGCCATAGAGGATGAAATGAGATCTATGAGTACCAATAAAGTTTGGGACTTAGAAGAAATTCCTAAAGGAGCCAAACTAGTAGGCTGTAAGTGGGTCTACAAGATAAAATATGACTCTGATGGGAATGTGGAAAAATATAAGGGACGACTTGTGTCCAAGGGCTTCACTCAAAGAGAAGGTATAAACTACAATGAGATATTTTCTCCAGTCTCTTGTAAGGGTTCTTTTAGAATCAAAGTGGCTCTAGTAGCGCACTTTGATTTAGAATTACATCAGATGGATGTAAAGATGGTATTCCTGAATGGAGATCTGTATGAAAATGTCTACATGACTCAACCCAAATGTTTTGTTGTGAAAGGCAAAGAACATATGGGATGTCACCTAAAGAAATCCATTTATGGCTTAAAGCAAGCCTCAAGACAATGGAACATCAAATTTGACGAGACAATTAAGAAATTTGGGTTTAAAGCGAATGTTGAGGATAACTACGTATATGTAAAGTTTAAGAAAGGGAAATTCATTTTTCTCATACTATACGTGGATGACATCTTGCTCGCTTGCAACGATGTTAGATTACTACAGGAGACAAAGGGTTTTCTATCCTCAAACTTCGATATGAAAGATCTTGGTGAAGCCTCATATGTTTTGGGGATTCAGATTCATCGATATAGAAGAAATGGGGTTTTAGGCTTATCTCAAAAGGCATATATGGAGAAGATCCTAAGGAAATACAATATGCAAGCAAGTAAAGCTACACCTGCTCCTATTCAGAAGGGCGACAAGTTTGGACTCTATCAGTGTCCAAGGAACCAATACGAGATCGATCAAATGAAAGCGGTTCCATATGCTTCAATAGTCGGTAGCTTACAGTATGCACAAGTGTGCACTCGCCCTGATTTAGCATTCGTAATAGAAGTACTCGAAAGATATCAGTCTAACCCAGGTGAAGAACACTGGAAGATGATAAATAAAGCATTACGCTATGTGCAAGGCACAAAAGGCCTCATGCTAACATATATAAGATCCGATGTCCTAGAGATAAGAGGATATTTAGATGCAGATTATGTGGGAGACAGAGATGATAGAAAGTCTACATCTGGATACATATTCACTCTCACAGGAGGAGCTATCTCATGGAGAAGCTCTAAGCAAGAGCTAGTTGCAACATCTACAATGTATGCAGAGTTTGTTGCATGCTATGAGGCAACAATACATGCTATGTGGCTAAAGAAATTCATACCTGAATTGAAAATAGTGGACTGTATAGACAGACCATTAAAGTTATACTGTGACAATGCACCGGCAGTATATTACGCTCACAACAATAGGTCGAGCAATGCTACCAAACCAATAGAGATAAAGTTCTATATGGTGAAAGATAAAGTCCAGGATCAAACTATAAGTCTGGAGCATATTGGTACCAAAGAAATGCTTGCGGATCCATTCACTAAAGGCTTACCACCCAGTGTGTTTAGAGAACACATTACCGGTATGGGTTTAAGGGAAAGCCTGTGATTCCTGGACAGGGCCCGAGTAATGATCCTTTAGAATGGTAAGTGTATTGTGGCTGGTTAATCTGATTGTCATTACGATTAAGATGACCCATGCTCGGTATGATTATTTATGATGGAGTGAATACACAGCGAGAGGCTGAGATACAAGTTTAAGAAGAGATCGAGAGGGAGATTGTTAGTGCGATCTCTAGTCCATTACGGCCCAAAGGCCATAACAGGCCAGATCTCTATGCCCTAGTCGGGGGCGCCCAACCCTTCCATGGTTGGTGGGCCCCCATCGCACAGTGCAATATAGAGGAGGTAGGGGCCACGGCTCGCAATACAAGGTTCACCTGCGCCTCAACACACCCCACCTACAAACCCTAGCCGACTAGAGGGAGCACTAGAGCGGCGGGAAGCGTCACCACCGCCGCCGTCGACTCTCATCGCCCGGAGGAGGTGCCACTGGCCACAGCTCTGACGACCACGCGCTGCCACCCTCACCGAGCTCACCGACGCGATGGTTGCCCTGGCTCCTACTGCTCCTAACACCACCGATGGTCTACTACCCTATTTTCCTCTCTGTTAGTAGTGTAGTGTTCGTGTTGTACTTGTGGTAGTGTCGTTGTTGTAGATATGTTACAAGAACATTTCTTTTATCATCTTATTGTTGCACCCGAACTAGATCTACTCCATGCAATTCAAGTTTTGGGTCTAACAAAATACTCCAAATAATGAATTGTACATCTATAATTAGTTAGAACTAAACTACAAGCTCAAAGCCTCTAATCATATCCTTTGCTCCTAACCAGGTAACGCTGGCTCATAAAACTAAGGAGCATCTAAGGGGGCATTTGGAAGCTTTGCTGTGGCACGCTTTGCCAGGCTAGACAAGAAAATACGCCTTTGGATTTCTTGCCAGGGTGCCTTGGGGCCTGTGCGAGCAAGATTTCTCTTGCTGCAGCCAGAGAGCCGAATCGACTCTCCTCCGCGAGCAAGGCAAGGCTTGCCCAGCAAAGCGAGGCCAGACCAGCCTCGCTCGAGAACCGAACACGCCCTAAGTAGGCCGCACCACTCTCTCACCCCTGTCCTCTCTCCCTTCCTACTCTCATGGGGAAAGAGGTTCTGTCGACCGGGTGGGGCAGCAACGCCGGCGCTCCGGTGACCCAGCGACCCGTCGGCGCGGCGATCTGGCGATTTTTGTGGATTCGTGTGGGATTCATTGGATTGAAGGACCACCACTGACGATTCATGTGGAAGGCTGTCGGGATCCACACGATTTTGGTACTCCTCCCTGCTCTCCTTCCCCTTCTTTTTCCAGGCACAAACTGATGTGTTCCCTAGGGTTTGTGTGCGGGGATCAGCCTGATTTTTGTTTGATTTCTATTGTGGATAGAGTAGATTAGGAGGGCAAGGAGGTCGGATTTGATGGAATTTAGGGGCTTGGCCCATTAAAGCCCATGAAGAAATTCCTAAATTCCTAAATAAATCTCAAAGGCCCATATGTGCATGAGGAAGTGGTGGATGGGTGCAACCTTTAGTCTCACATTGCTAGTTGAGAGGAGGGATGACCAACTTAAATATGGAAGTTGTCTCCACTCCTCCAAGCTATGTGTGTGGGGAGAGAAGGGAAGCTCCACACGCGCGCGCTCGCTCGCCTCGCCGGGCCGGGCCGGGGCGGGGCGGGGCGGGGCGGGGCGAAGGGCGCGGGCGCACGACGTCTGCGTGAATGGTCCGCCGAAATCCGGCCCCTCGCCTTGTAGGGGCGTGGTTTCCTTTTGTTGTTTTAATTTTTTGGTTTCCTTGGCTATCAAGTCGGCGAGATATACAGATTCCTTATCGGTTTAGAGATCGTGGGCTACCGCTTCCCTATATAATCGACCCGTCAGCTTCTGCCAAAATACATCTAATCGAGCTAGGGTTTCTGCCTTCTCTCGCTGCTATGCCTTCTCTCGCTGCTACGCCGCCGCTCTAGTCCTACTCCATCCCGATCACCGGCGTGCACCGGCGAATGGGAGAGCAGGTCTCCGGAACCCTTCGTCCTTGTGATCCTGCACCGGGAGAGGGCGAATAAGGTTTTTGGAAAGCGCTCCGCGCGACTGCTCCAAATCTTCGCCACGGCTCGTCTTTCGCCAAGGTCCAGCGCTGTACGAGCTCATCGTCTGCAGCGCCGATTGTTGCGCTCCGTCCACAACGTGAACGTCGCTCCTTCAACACTCATCACCATGGCTGCGCCAGCGCATTCACTGTACGTACGCCGTGTTAAGATCTATTTCTACATCATGTTTTATGAGTTAATCATGATGATCTTGATGGTTACTAGTATACTAGAGTGTTGCATGCTACATTTAGTTCGTGCCATGATTAATACTGTTCGGATTTTGATCAATATATTGTCTATATTTCCAACATTCCAAAAACCTTATTTTAGGCAATCTGTTGATATGAGGACTGGTTTTGTCGATGCAATGAAGCCTGATAAGTTCAATGGTGTGAACTTTAAGAGGTGGGCGGCTAAGATCCGTCTTTGGTTTACCGCTATGAACATCTGGGACGCGAGGTTGGGCAAACTTGAGGGTGAACTAAATGCTGAAGAGCAGCAAAAGGTTACCAATGCCAACAACCTTTTCGTGGGATGTCTCGTAAGCGTTATCTCTGATCGCCTGGTCGATGCCTACCTAGACATGCCAGATGTGAAGGTGTTGTGGGATGCTCTGTCTGCGAGATATGATGCAGCAGATGCAGGCAGTGAACTATACCTCATGGAAAGTTTCCATGACTACAAGATGGTGAATAACCGTTCTGTAGTAGAACAAGCGCATGAGGTTCAGTGCATTGTCAGGGATCTTGAACTCGCTAAGTGTGTCCTTCCGGACAAGTTTGTGGCTGGGTGCATGATTGCAAAGTTGCCCCCTTCGTGGAGGAACTTCGCCACTGCTCTGAAGCATAAGAGACAGGAGATATCGGTTGACAACCTGATAGCGTCTCTTGATGTTGAGGAGAAAGCTCGGAAGAAGGATACTACTAAGAAGGGAGATCAAGGTCAGTCTAGTGCCAATCTGGTTCAGAACAAGTTCCCACGTAAGAACTTTGGCAAGAACAAAGGGAACAACAACAACAAGGTTGTTAAGACCACTACCTTTAAGAAGAAGAATAACAAGGTGAACAAGGCTGAGTTGAGCTGCTTCACTTGTGGTGATGTTGGGCACTTCGCCAAGGAGTGTCCACAGCGTGCAGACCGTAAGGGCAAGCAGTTTGATGGCTCAAAGGATGTCAACATGGTGACCGCAGGCAACACTAGAGACGGGTATGGTAATCTATCTACTATTCTTTCAGTATTTCTTTCCATGAGTTGGTGGGATACGGGTGCTAATGTTCATGTGTGTGCTGATATCGCTTTGTTTTCTTCTTACCAGGACGTCCAAGATTCCTCCGTGCTGATGGGAATGGGTCACCTGCTGCTGTTCGTGGCATTGGTACGGTGGATCTGAAGTTTACTTCAGGAAAGATCGTGCGACTGAGGAACGTGCAGCATGTCCCTTCTATCAACAAGAATCTTGTGAGCGGGTCAGTCCTTTGTAAGGACGGGTTTAAGGTAGTTTTAGAGTCCAATAAATTAATCATGTTGAAACATGGACAATTCATTGGTAAAGGTTATGATTGCGGAGGCTTGTTCCGCTTTTCCCTTTCAAAGTTTGGTAATAAGTTGGTGAACCATATTTGTGGCGACGTTAGTAATGATGCGAGTGTTTAGCATTCACGTTTATGTCATATTAATTTTGGTTTGATGTCTCAACTTTCCAGTCTATGTTTAATTCCGAACTTCACCATTGCCAAAGGTTCTAAGTGTCATAGCTGTGTGCAATCGAAGCAACCTCGGAAGCCTCATAAAGCGGTCGAGGAGAGACACTTGGCACCTCTAGAACTCATACATTCTGATCTGTGCGAGATGAATGGTGTGTTGACAAAAGGTGGAAAGAGATATTTCATGACATTGATTGATGATGCGACTAGATTTTGCTATGTTTATTTGTTGCACACTAAGGATGAAGCGTTAGACTACTTTAAAATTTATAAGGCCAAAGTTGAGAACCAACTTGAGGAAAAGATCAAACGTCTAAGGTCTGATCGTGGTGGCGAGTATTTTCCTAAGATCTTTGATGAGTTCTGTGAGGAACATGGTATTATTCATGAGAGGACGCCTCCCTATTCGCCCGAGTCAAACGGGATTGCCGAGAGGAAAAACCGCACGTTGACTGACTTGGTTAATTCCATGTTGGACACTGCTGGTTTATCTAAGGCATGGTGGGGGGAGGCTGTATTGACTTCATGTCATGTCCTGAATAGAGTTCCGAACAAGAATAAAGATCAAACTCCATATGAGATGTGGAGCGGGAAGAAACCATCACTGTCGTACTTGCGCACGTGGGGATGTTTGGCAAAAGTCAATGTACCTATTCCAAAGAAGCGCAAGTTGGGACCTAAGACAGTGGATTGTGTCTTTCTAGGATATGCACAGAGAAGCATTGCTTATAGATTTTTAGTAGTTAAATCTGAGATACCTGATATGCATGTTGATACTATTATGGAATCTCGTGATGCAACATTTTTTGAGAACATATTTCCGTTAAAAGATATGCATAGCATTTCTAGATTTTCTACTGAGATAACACCTGAACCTCCTGTACATGTTGAGACTTATGTGCGACCTGATGAGCTTGAACATGAGAATGTCCTAGAGAAGGATGACAGTGAAGCTCCTAGAAGGAGTAAGAGACAGAGGGTTGCAAAATCCTTTGGTGATGATTTCACTGTGTATCTTGTGGAGGACACACCCACATCTATCCATGAGGCATATGCATCTCCGGATGCAGATGATTGGAAAGAAGCAGTCCATAGTGAGATGGACTCGATTCTTTCTAATGGAACGTGGGAGCTCTCTGAACGACCCTATGGTTGCAAACCGGTAGGTTGTAAATGGGTGTTCAAGAAGAAGCTTAGGCCTGAAGGTACTATTGAGAAGTACAAGGCTCGGCTTGTGGCAAAAGGCTACAGACAGAAGGAAGGCGAAGATTTCTTTGATACTTATTCACCTGTTGCAAGAATGATCACCATTCGAGCATTACTTTCATTGGCTACCTCATATGATCTTATCATTCATCAGATGGATGTAAAGACAGCTTTCCTGAATGGAGAGTTGGATGAGGAGATCTACATGGATCAGCCTGACGGATTTGTAGTGAAGGGTCATGAGAACAAGGTGTGTAAGTTGCTGAAATCCTTGTATGGCCTGAAACAAGCACCTAAGCAATGACATGAGAAGTTTGACAGAACATTAACTTCTGCAGGCTTTGTCATTAATGAGGCTGATAGATGTGTGTACTATCGCCATGGTGGGGGTCAAAGTGTTATATTGTGCTTGTATGTGGATGACATACTGATTTTTGGCACACACATTGATGTGATCAATGAGGTCAAGTCTTTTCTATCAAAGAGTTTTGATATGAAAGATCTGGGGGTAGCTGATGTTATTCTGAACATTAAGCTCATTAAGCATGAAAATGGGATCACTCTTTCTCAATCCCATTATGTAGAGAAGGTTTTGAGTCGGTTTGGCTATTTGGACAGCAAACCGGCTCCAACACCCTATGACCCCAGTGTGATACTCAGAAAGAACAAGAAAATTGCTAAAGACCAATTGAGATACTCTCAGATCATTGGTTCACTCATGTACTTAGCTGGCGCAATGAGGCCTGACATCTCTTATGCTGTGAGCAAATTGAGCAGGTTCATGTCAAACCCAGGTTCTGATCATTGGCATGCACTTGAAAGGGTTATGCGCTACTTAGTGGGGACTATGAGTTATGCGATACACTATTCCGGGCATCCTGCCGTGCTAGAGGGATATAGTGACTCGAATTGGATTTCGGATGCTGATGAGTTGTATGCTACGAGTGGGTATGTGTTTACCCTTGGAGGTGGTGCTATATCATGGAGGTCTTGCAAACAGACCATTTTGACGAGGTCAACCATGGAAGCAGAGCTTACTGCCTTGGACACAGCCACTGTTGAGGCAGAATGGTTGCGTGAGCTCTTGATGGACTTGCCGGTGGTTGAAAAACCGATACCGACTATCCTTATGAACTGTGACAATCAGACGGTGATAGTCAAAGTAAAAAGTGCTGAGGATAATGCGAAGTCATCAAGACACGTCAAGAGACGACTGAAGTCTGTCAGGAAATTGAGAAACTCCGGAGTAATAAGTGTGACTTATATTCAAACAGATAAAAACCTGGCAGATCCTTTTACCAAAGGGCTATCACGTAACGTGATAGAAAGTGCATCGAGGGAGATGGGTTTGAGACCTGTTTAAGTTGCCGAAGTGGTAACCCAACCTATGTGATCGGAGATCCCGTGAATTAGGACCTGGGAAGAACGAGCTGTCGGTTGACTGAGGAGAGTAATCTTTTTCGAAACCCTCTCTAAGTGAAGATGCAATACTCTCAGATGATGTATGGCAGGATAGCTTTATGCTTTAATGTGATTCTGTTGGCTTGGTTAAGCAAAGATGTCATCCTACAGGACATTCTTGAAAGAACACACCTATATGAGCCTGACTGTATAACATCGCAGTCTATGACATCTGGGTGATCTCTAGTAAACTCATGAAGAGACCAGGGAGTACGACGTATATGCTCCACCCGCGGGGTAGGCTACTGGCAGCCACGTACTGGTTCTGACTTTAAGTGAAACTTGTTCGCACAAAACTTGCAATTCAAGGCCTAGTCCATTGTCAAGTTGTGGATAAGTGTAGCTTGAAGCTCTAGGCGAGAGTTCAACTTAACAGTCCTTGCTGAAACACCGGTATATAAATAGTAGTGAGAGACAGGCAAAATCTCATATGGGTATTTGAGATCTGGTGGGGGATTGATGGAATTTAGGGGCTTGGCCCATTAAAGCCCATGAAGAAATTCCTAAATTCCTAAATAAATCTCAAAGGCCCATATGTGCATGAGGAAGTGGTGGATGGGTGCAACCTTTAGTCCCACATTGCTAGTTGAGAGGAGGGATGACCAACTTAAATATGGAAGTTGTCTCCACTCCTCCAAGCTATGTGTGTGGGGAGAGAAGGGAAGCTCCACACGCGCGCGCTCGCTCGCCTCGCCGGGGCGGGGCGAAGGGCGCGGGCGCACGACGTCTACGTGAATGGTCCACCGAAATCCGGTCCCTCGCCTTGCAGGGGCGCGGTTTCCTTTTGTTGTTTTAATTTTTTGGTTTCCTTGGCTATCAAGTCGGTGAGATATACGGAGTCCTTATCGGTTTAGAGATCGTGGGCTACCGCTTCCCTATATAATCGACCCGTCAGCTTCCACCAAAATACATCTAATCGAGCTAGGGTTTCTGCCTTCTCTCACTGGTACGCCGCCGCTCTAGTCCTACTCCATCCCGATCGCTGGCGTGCACCAGTGAACGGGAGAGCAGGTCTCCAGAACACTTCGTCCTTGTGATCCTGCACCGGGAGAGGGTGAATAAGGTTTTTGGGAAGCGCTCCGTGCGACTGCTCCAAATCTTCGCCATGGCTCGTCTTCCGCCAAGGTCCGGCGCTGTACGAGCTCGTCGTCTGTAGCGCCGATTGTTGCGCTCCGTCCACAACGTGAACGTCGCTCCTTCAACACTCGTCACCATGGCTGCGCCAGTGCATTCACTGTACGTACGCCGTGTTCAGATCTATTTCTACATCATGTTTTATGAGTTAATCATGATGATCTTGATGGTTACTAGTATACTAGAGTGTTGCATGCTACATTTAGTTCGTGCCATGATTAATACTGTTCGGATTTTGATCAATATATTGTCTATATTTCCAACAGGATTCTCTGTAAATTTTGTACTAGGGTGAGGTTTGTTGCCGGTGGAATAACTTTGGGGATTGTAATTGCATGAAATGCATGTTTTCCAGCTAGTGATGGTGAAACTGGTGTGGTCTTCAGAAGTTTGTCCAATGCTTCCTATTTGAAATTGATAGCTGAATATAAACTGTTATGTTTGCATTTCATCCTCAACTATAATGCTTTTCATGCACCTCTCTGTTGGAAACTAGGAGTGAGAGGAGAGCAATATTCCTTGCATTTGGAAACAAAATTAGCATCTATATACATATTCATTTTAAATATAGCTTTTCAATTATTTATTCATCTTTTTTTTTGCTCTTTCTTACCATTCACTTGCTCATAGTATTTTTTTTGTCTACATCAATCTTGCAAAAGTTAGAAGTTAACTATATTTTATCCAGGGTATTTTCAAGAGATACTTGACATGGTTCCCTACGTTCAGCAAGTTAAAGACTTTGCTACTCAACGAATGGTGTTTGGCTGATGGCCTTTGTCCAATAGCTTTCTTTGTTCAACATGCACCTGTCCTAGAGAGGCTCACTATTCAACTTTGTAAGGTACATGCATTCTAAATATGCTAGCCAAATACGATGCCTTTCATGCATGGTTGATTGATTATACGTTTTCATTTGCCAAAATTCTCTTGATCTATGTATCGATCTGTTGATTTAGTATGAAAGCAACCATTGCAATGACGATAACATATGACTTTTGATCTATCTTGTTGCAGATGGTTTACTATTGCTTTTTTTATTTCATCCACTACCAGAATCCTTCACATCCGCCCGCCTCCTCCGCCTCGGCCATTTTTGGACCCGGTGCTGATGGGGCTTCAGCACCGGGTCCAACGGCTAGGAGCGGGGGCGGCGCGGAGGTGTGTCCGGGCGGACACATTAGCACCGGGTCGTGGCACGACCCGGTGCTAATGTTCACCCTTTAGCACCGGGTGCAGCCACGACCCGGTGCTAAAGGCCTCGGGCACATTAGCACCGGGTCGTGGCTGCACCCGGTGCTAAAGGGTGAACATTAGCACCGGGTCTTGCCACGACCCGGTGCTAATGTGTTTGAATATAGGGGCTTCCCCTCCCCCGCCCGAGCCACTGTGTTCATGCTGCTCGGCCGTGGGAGGGGAGGTGCTGCCCAAATTTTTTTCAAAATTTGTGAAGAATCTACTCATCTAAGGAGCACTACAAGGTACACTCTTTCATTCTCTAATGTTTTATTTAGCTTGTAATCCTTCTATGATTTAGAAATAGAGGGATTTGTGAATCAAAGTAAAGCTAGCTAGAGAGAGATTGTGTTCTTGGAGGAGAGAGAGGAGAGAGCTTGAGTTCATGGTGGAGAGAGTGTTCATGCATGTTGTGTTTTAAATGGAGAGAGAAGGCAAGCTAGTTAGTATTTTGTTTTGTATGACTTGTGAATAGTTGTAAGGCTTATAGTAATGTGGTTTTAGAAATTACTAGAAAATCAATATAAAATGCTAGAAAATCTTATAAATTACTAGAAAATCTTATAAATTACTAGAAAATCAATATAAAATGCTAGAAAATCTTATAAATTAATAGAAAATCTTATAAATTACTAGAAAATCAATATAAAATGCTAGAAAATCTTATAAATTAATAGAAAATCTTATAAATTAATAGAAAATCTTATAAATTACTAGAAAATCAATATAAAATGCTAGAAAATCTTATAAATTAATAGAAAATCTTATAAATCTTATAAGGCTTATAGTAATGTTATATTTAATGAATATAGTAATGTAGTTTTAGAAATTTATTTATATAATGGAATATATATTATAATTTGTATTTATTTATATATTAAATTTTTTTATCTTTAAATTGTATTGTATATTTGTTATTGGTTAATAATGCAGATGAATAGACAATGGATGTACGGGGACCCCCACGCTCAGGCCTTCCGTGATGGCCTTAGGACGTTTCTCGATGCCGCCGAGGCTAACAGGACGCCGTCCGGTTTCATGTTCTGCCCATGCACCCATTGTAAAAATATACAATCGTACAAACAAAGAGGTTGTCTTCAAGTGCATTTGATGAGGCACGGTTTCATGAGGAATTATTCTGTTTGGACGAAGCACGGTGAAAGAGGAATTCTAATGGATGAAGATGAAGAAGACGAGGCCGATGACGACATTCCGTTATTGGCTCAATACTACGGTTCCTTTGCATATGCTGCAATGGGTGATGCCGATGAGGAAGATGTTGCTCGGGAAGGCGATGCTCAGGAAGATGTTGCTCAGGAAAATGAACCTACTGATGGGCTCGGGCAAATGTTGCGTGATGCCGAGAAAGACTGCGGCAATGATAAGGAACTAAAAAAGATATTTACATTGAAATGTATATTGGAAATGTTATATGTTTGAAATGTATATTGGAAAATGCTTCATTTAAATGTATTGGAGATATTTACATTGAAATGTATATTGGAAATGTTATATGTTTGAAATGTATATTGGAAAATGCTTCATTGAAATGTATATTGGAAATTCTATGTATATTAGAAATATATGTGCTTCATTTAAATGTATATTGGAAATGTTATATGTTTGTATAATGTATACTATCGAAAATGTTTATTATCGGAAATTCTATGGCGTACCCGAACCCATCGCGCACCCGAACCCCTTAGCGAATCCGTTTTTCGCGCACCGACCCCCTTAGCGAACCCTTAGCGAATCAATTCACACCGCGCACCCGAACAACAACAACAACAACGTCCCACCCGAATCAATTCTTACCAATTATTTTTAATTCTATAGATGGCGGACAACAACAACAATGTCCCACCCATGCAAGAGGACAACAACACCCCTGTCCCACCCATGCAAGAGGACAACAACACCCCTGTCCCACCCATGCAAGAGGACAACGACACGTTCTTTGCGAATCAACTTTTCAATATTGTAACCCAACCAATGTCGATGGATGATGTGTTGGGCATCATTGGAAGGGCCGCAAATGTCCAGGGCGACAATGTTGCAAGGGCCGAAGATGTTGAAGGGGCCACAAATGTCCAGGGCGACAATGTTGCAAGGGCCGAAACTATTGAAGGAGCCGGTAGCGTGCCCTCGTCTAGTCAGGTGTGTATATAGATAACATAAATTTGTACTGTACATGTCAATTATGTATACCATCTCTATATCATCTCGTATATATGTAATTTGTGTAGGCCGCCTCTGCTAAGAAATCAAAACGATCGACCACGAAGAAGCTAAAGGATGTCAAGTTACACATCACCCGAGTGGAGGATGACGGGGAGCCAGTTGAGCCCCCAAAAGTGGCCAAGAAATTTGTATCTCAGTGCGGGGTAATTGTACGGGACAATGTGCCCATTAGTATCAGAAAATGGAAGTCCACGGACCCCACTGAGGAGTACGTGCTCCCCGATACAGAGAAGGAGATGCTATGGAGGGAATTAAAGGCAATATTCGACTGACCTAGCACTCATGAAGCAGAACTGAGGGATTGGACAATGAAGAAGATGGCAGTTCTGTTTCAGGATTTCAAGAAGAAGTTGTACTCGCAATTTCTCAAAACCGGAGAGGCCCCGGATCCTGAGAAGTATAGGAAGATCACCAATGATGAGTGGGAAGCATTCATTGAGTACAAAACCTCCGAAGAGGGTGCAACGGCTAGCGCTAGAAACGCTGGAAACGCCGCAAATAAGAAGTACTCGCATAAGATGGGTTCGGGAGGTTACAAGGCAAGCATCGCTAAATGGGAGAAGATGGAAGAAGATCTATATGCTAGAGGCATCACTCCAGCGACACATGACTGGCCCACAAGGACCAAGCATTGGTACTATGGTCATGGAGGCACCCTGAGCCCAATCGACGGCTCCTTAGTTTTTCCCGAGGACTTGCGAGAACTAGCTCAGCGTCTCCTCGATATCCTCAGGGCATCTGATAGGGGAGAATTTGTTGCCGATAGAGATAGAGATGAGCTAACCTATGCCTTAGGGAACAAGGAGCATCCTGGACGGACGCGCGGCGTAGGCACAAGCGTCTCATGGAAGAAAGGTTTCCAAGAGCACGCCGCCACCTATAGGAGCCGTTCGAGGAAGAAGGCCGAATATGAGCAGAGGGTGAGGGACCTAGAGCAAACGGTTGCCGCCCAGGGCTCAAAGCTCCAAGAAATGGAGTCAGAGATGGAGCGACGGATGAAGGTAGCATGGCTGCAGATACAACAAGCCACAGGCGGGACCGGTTCCACAGAGCCTGCACCTCTCCAACAAGCCACAGGCGGGACCGGTTCCACAGAGCATGCACCTCTCCAAGATGCGGCCCTTATTAGCCCTCCACAGCAATATCAAAGCAGTCACGCTTCCACACAGGCCGCCGAAGCGGTCCGTTACACCGTGGATGAAATAACTCAACGGACCGCGTGCGAGCTTGTTGTCAGGCAGAAGAACTTAGCTGTGGTGGTACGTATGCGACCTTAGTTCATACTGCATACATTTCACCGTAAATACCATTCATTTACTAACTTTCTTTGTGACTACTAACTTATCAGGTCGCATACGGTATGACCAAACGTGTGGAAGAAGGGCAAAAATGGCACTGCAATGACATTCCACATGGTTACGTACCTGTTGAGGTGGAGCAAGTCGTCACCAGCTGGGAAGACTTGGAACTTGACATCCCCGGAGGTGACGGAGAAACAAAACTCGGTCAGTGTTCTCACTGCATCATTCTATGGAGCAAGGCAGACATCGTTATACCCGATACACCTGCGGCTACCAACAAGCCCCCGTCACCTCCAAGAGATCCACAGGATCATGACGATTCTCCGGGAGCTCCTGATGCAAGCCCGTCTCCTCCGCCAAAGAGGTCTCCGTCTCCTCCGCCGAAGAGGTCTCCGTCTCCTCCGCCGAAGAGGGGACGCCACACTAAAGCCTCTGCCCCCACTCCACCAGCGAAGAAGGCGCGAAAAACTAGAGAGAAGCCCGCACCAGAGAAAAGAGCGGGCGAGAAGACTCTAGAGGAGCTCGAAGCCTCGGTAAAAGCAGACACAAAGAGGCAAATGGCCGAGTGGAGGAGAAAACCTGAGCCGGAGCCGAAGCTTGATCCCACCATCGTGAAGTCATTCCTCGGTAATTTGAGCAAGGGTCAACAGAAGGAAGTAATAGTAACAGACTATGACCGCTCATTACTGAAATCTCGCCGGAAACGGAAGGCTGCGGATAAGGAGGCGGGCCCATCCAAAAAGGTTCCTCAACTCGGCCAGCAACCTCAGCGTCCCTTGGGTCCATTGCCATCTCTGGACGAGCTTAACATTCAACGAGTAATGGCCGAGACTGGACTAACCAGAGCGCAAGTCCTAGGGGAAGCAGATGTGCCAGTAAACACAACGCTGAAGTGGCCGTTTAAGCTTGGCGAGCCTATGGTCCCTCCTGAAATGGAGAGGAAGCTACAAACGAAGATGCGCCGATTCCATGACTGGTATTTGGAAGAATCAAGAAGGAATAAACGGCGCATGATAAAAGTAGGCGTGAAGGACCAAGACTTCTACAATGGTGACGCGGATTTTGTCTGGCTCAGGTTTAATGATATATATGAGCTGTACCACCGCGACGCCATGGACGTGGATTTGATCACATGTTGGACACTGTAAGTACTTTGTTGTTGCTTATAATTCACAGTTTGAAAACAATAATTCCAATCTATGTTGACGCGGGCTTTATTTATTGCTTAACATATGCAGAATGGAGATTCAAAAATGTCGCAGAGACAATATATATGACGTTGGTTTCGTTGACCCTCGAAGGATAAGTGAAGCAATGATAATGCACAATCCTGAGGAAACATATTTAAACCTATACAAATATATCAAGAAACAAAATTACTGTGACTCCATACTAATCCCGTACAACATCGAGTGAGTACATTCACAGCCTTCTTCTTATACTGTCTGTGTAACAATTCATTTCTGATTATAATGTATACATGTGCACAGATTCCACTGGTTCCTAATTATATTGTGTCCTGATCGGGGTGTCGTGAACGTCTTTGATTCATTGCACACCCCAAAAGAAAAACTACAGAACATCATGGACATGATGGCAAGGTGATGTATATTTTCCCCTACTTAATCCACCCCTTCCACTCGCAATGACTTAACTCAATTTTTTTGTTCGCAGGGCCTGGATTCAATTTCGTACAGAACACACGGGTATACAACATGAAACACTAAAATGGAACATTGGCTTTCCGGTAAGCAAGTAATTTGTACATGTAGGCATCGACTAATATATTATATGAATTTTACTAGATTTCTTTTGGTCGACAGTGTGCCAAACAGGGACCGGGAAATAATTTATGTGCATACTATGTGTGCGACTACATGTGGAATTGGGGACATAAAAAGCTCACACAACGCGATATTATGGTACGTAATAATAAACACATTTCCATTATTATTAAGTGCACAATTATTGTCTCCAACTCGACGGATTAAATGTCTTTCAAATATTTTTAAATTATAGATGTTCAACCTGAAGGAAGAGTCCCTAGAGATAGAAAGAATTGACGCAATTGCAGAACAACTCGTCGGATGGATCTGGGATGAGGTCGTCAATCCCCGAGGAGAATTCCACTCGCCAATACTGGAGGACGTGCCGGACAGTCCAACGAGAGCTAGCTAGTCGTCAATCTTAATTATGTAGAAAATACAGTTTAAATATATATAACTCGAGTTGACGTGCATGAATATCTACTTTTGTAATATATATGTCTTCTATTTTGATGAAATGTCAGCTAGTATGAATATAGAGTCGGCCGAATACGCATTAGAATACACGTATTAGAATATATACGTATATAGACGTGCACGCATGGCTACTGAAAAAAGCAAAAAAAAAAAAGAAATCCGGGGTCTTTAGCACCGGTTTCAGGCAGCAACCGGTGCTAAAGGCAGGCCCTTTAGCACCGGGTGCAGCCACGACCCGGTGCTAAAGGCCCTGCTACCGGCGCTGCGGGGCAGGCCCTTTAGCACCGGGTCGTGGCTGCACCCGGTGCTAAAGGGCCCCTTTAGCACCGGTTATTCAACCCGGTGCTAAAAGGGTACCCCTTTAGCCTCGGATTAGTTGCACCGGGTGGGAAACCCGGTGCTAAAGGCATTTCCCACCCGGTGCAGATGTCGATCATTCTGGTAGTGATCTGTGCAGATGGTTTACTATGTTTATTTGGTTCTGGGTCTTTATTCTCCATCGTGAGTGGATGGGAACACCAAATCCAGTAGCTAATGCAATTCCAGAAGCTTATTATTTTTTGCTAACTGAGATGGTGCCTTCTATCTTGTGTTGTTGTCTTGAAGGCTTGGCAATTTGTGTGGTAATGGATTTTTACTTGATGCTTGGACGGAACCAATTCTGACGATAGATACGAGAACCATGCCAAATCTGAATACCCAACATATTAGCCTTCTTATAGCAGATATTTAGTTAACTAAATTAATAAGTGATGCTTTTAATTTTCTACCTCTCTTTTTGCTTTGGATTTTTCCCTTCCCTTTTTTATCTGGTGTTTAAATTCCACAAACAAGATATAAAAATGTTAATGTGAACAAACTACTGGATCCAAACTTAATACTCTGATTTGTTCAGATATAGCCTTTGCTCTGTTCCGTTGGTCTAACCTTTTTATTTACGAATATTTATTTATCTTCAATGCCAGAAGCAACCAAGTTTCAGTGTGGATTTAATGTCAGATCACTTCTGTGGATATATCTTGGCACAACCAGCAGGTTTCAGTGGTATGTTGTTAGTTGTGCCTTACGGGCAATCCACCTTTCCAAATAAATTAGTTTCTTGCATGAATATTGCTATCTCTAAGGCCACCTGGACCTGGACAGTTGAGTTGCCCTCTCCCCTAAAAAGATATATTAATATAAGTTTTATTTGTCATTCTCATGGTTATTTATTCATGTACTTTGTTTACCCAAAGATCCCGTGAAACAATTTTTAAGAACGATATTTTTGGGTAAACCATCACTACACAGTCACTACATAGTCATGTACTCCGGTCGGTATTAATTAGCCAGTCCATTCATACCCAATGACACTGTGATACACTGGTGTGCGGCGTTAGCACGCCAGCCGTCCTAGTATAGTCACAATTTTGATACATTTGATTTATTGCAGGAAATTAAGCTCGTGGTGGAGTGGTGGAGCACAAGAGAGGGTATGCCAAATAAAGATTAGTTATTTGATTTACTTGTAATATCCATTTAGCTGAGATGGACAATTATGCATAGTCAGAGTGTGTTGTATTGGTGTACATGTGCATTTTTTTTCAATTCCACAATATTCTTTGCATGTTACCTTTACGTTGTTGCAGATAACGGGCAAAGAGTTGTGCCCGTTACCTTTATGATGTTATAGTGCTGGGTTATTGGTACCTATGACCTATTATTAGCAACCTAAAAAGGGTAATGGGCTATATGCCCGTTACCAAAGGCCATCCGCCCCCGTTACCGATCTATGTTTCTCACGTAGTGTAAAGTACAAACTCATAGAAACGAGCATTTCTCAAAATACTTACATTGCACACATTTGATCACACAATCAATATTTCAAAGGACTCACCGGTTTTCAAAATTAAAAGAATATATACAGCTGGCACTACTATGATTCCAGAATGCCGGTTTGTTGGTACAAGAAACTAGTGATTTGCGCGTGCCCCGGCGCGCAAAATTTGATATACAATACATACTATTGGGGACGGTCTCAAGGGGTCCCCTAACCTAGGGGATAATCATCCGAGAAAAATGCAAATGAATCACAACTAAATCCCCGTGGGCCAAAAGAAGACCAAAACACGCACAAGGCCCATGGCCCATGACGGCCCAATAGTCGCTCGAGCCCCTCCCATCGAAGGCCTGACGCGCAGGCTTCATCTCCGCCTCGCTCGAGGGTCTCGGCTCCCTCGACCGAAACACTATACAAACTCCGCTTTGCTCAGGGGTATCGACCTCACTCGAGCAAACACCCCAACTCCGCCTCGCTCGAGGCCACCCTTCCAAACAAAAAAGCGCCCGAACGCCCATCCACCTCGCTTGACAGGGGGATTTATTGCCCGGCGCTGCTGCAGGGCGCCGAAGTCAAAAGGCAAATCGCCACCCATGCCGACTAGCACGACCCAAGGCACTATGCGGCCAACTCCGACCACTGTGCGGCTGACGCCAGTCACTGTGCGAGCACTGCAGCACCCTGTGCAGACAGGCGACCGTCACCTCGATGCACGGCTCTGACCATCCTTGTCCGTCCCCCATAACGGAGCCCTCGAACGAGCATGGGGAAGCCCTCGAATGGGCGTACGGGCGAGGACTGGGCACGAGCACTGGTCGGTGCAGCCGCACCGATAACAAGGCCGGGTTCCATCCGCCAACTCCGGTCACTGCTCCACCATCCCCGGCGTTGTGCGTGATCGCGCGACCCTGTACCACCGACTCCACTCACCATGCCAACTTGCGAAGACCATATCGGACCTGTGCTGAAGGCTCTGGCGCTCCTGTGTTACCGACCCCCGTACGGATCCTATGACGGAGCCCTCGATAAGGCACGGGAAAACCCTCGAACGGGTGTACGATCGACGACCGGGCTCGGACACCAAGCGACATAGCCCCTCGAAGACGCTTTAGGACAAGCACAGGGACATGTACTTTCTATAGGGGCCATCATACCGCCATCCACCAAAGTCGGCGGACGTTCAGTGATTTGCGCTGGGTAAAAGGATCCGCAGGACAACCTCCACGCCAGGCATCATACTCTCTAGTGCTTGAGGACTGTAGATTTACTGTACGATGCATGTATGTTTGCCCCTCCTTGGACTATAAAAGGGGGAGGTAGACGCCCGGCCAAGGGCCAGCCAACAGACGAACACACACAGACCATCGAGCAGCGACACTCGCAAACGTAGTTCCCCACCAGAGTTCACAACACGTCCCTTGCTGGACGTACGGCCCCGCGGCCAGAACCAGGATAAAACCGGTGTAATTGTGTTATCCTTCGCACCTACCATCGAGAGAGTGGGCGCAGCGCATTCTTCTAGTTAGTGTCGGGCAGCCGATCCAGACACCGACAGTGGCGCGCCAAGTAGGGGGACAGCACTGTGATCATCCTTTCCACCCACACTTTCTCCCGATGGTGATTTGCACCAAGACCTTGCCGCTGCGATTCCCCATGGGGGTCTCGGACCCGTTCTCGGCCGGATACAAGATTCAGTTCGGGAGCCTGGAGTTCGAGGCGTCTAGCAACGGCTACCTCATGCGCCTCCTCCGAAGGAGCACCGATGTGCAGGCTTCTGCGTCACTCCCGCCATCACCCCAGCGCAAAAGGCGCTCGGGGCGGCGCGCATGACGAGCGCGCGTGCAGCGGCGCAGAGCGACTCAAGTGTGCTTCCCCGAGTGGGACCGGGCAGACGGGTCGCGACCTGCAGCAGCAATGGGGGAGGCAGCGACTTCACCAACAGCACCCACGACGTATCCCCTCGGAGAGCACGGCCAAGCCGTTGCGACATCATGTCGCCACGTTGTCAGGCTGACGGGGCCCGAGGACGAGGGCGACGGGGCAGGAACCACGGCGGGATGCACCGACAGTGCGGCGAACTCACAAGCGGCGACACCACCAAACAACGCCGCGCTCGAGCACGCGCAACTGGCTCAGGTCCGAGAGCTGGAGGCCAAGCTCGAGGAAGAGTGCCAACAAATACGGCGTCTGCGAGCCACACTTGAGGCAGCGCCCCAGGAGCGTGGTGCGCCAGCCACGGCTAAGGCAGCTCCTCTCGAGCATGGAGCGCGCGCTAGAGAAGCGGGACGTGTCGCTCGTGCGCGCATTGAAGCTGGTGACGACGTGGATGATCCCTTGCCAATGGCAAGGGCAAGCCAGAAGCTCATCACCGTGGCGACGTTGATTCGGGCCATGCCTGAGCCATCGACCCCAGAGGGCCGCAACCTGCGCCACGAGGTGCAGCTCCTCATCGAGCAGGCCTCCGTATAGCAAGCCGAAAGCTCCGCGTCTCGCATGCGCCACACTACCAGTATGAAGGCTGGCGGAAGCATGCACGACCCAGAGGAGTCGGTCCAAACCCCACCCGGGGACGGAGCGGTGCCCGCTCAGCCGACGAGCAAAGGCAGGGCCCCCTCGGTTCAAGGCCGTGTCCAGAGGAAGCCCATGAGGGAGCGGATCCTGGACACACCCGACGTCGGCGATGGTGACGCCCGCAACACCTTGAACAAGAAGAGGCAGGATGCTGCGACGGCTCAAGGCTACCACCCAAGACGTGGAGGCCGCTACGATAGCCAGGAGGATAGGAGCCCGACGCCGAAGCCCCTGGGAACCCGTGTGTTCAGCTGGGAGATCCGCGTAGCTCCCATCCCCCCGCGCTTCCGACAGCCCATCACCATTACCAAGTACTCAGGAGAAACGGACCCCAGAGTTTGGCTCAATGACTACCGCCTGGCTTGCCAGTTGGGCGGTGCGACCGACGACGCCATGATCATCCGCAACTTGCCACTTCACCTTGCGGACTCCACACGAACATGGCTCGAGCACTTACCCGCGAACCAAATCCATGACTGGGGCGACCTGGTGAAGACGTTCGTAGGTAACTTCCAGGGCACCTACGTACGCCCTGGGAACTCGTGGGATCTTCGAGGGTGTCGCCAGACATCAGACGAGTCCCCATGATACTTCATCCGCCGCTTCTCCAATCGCTGCATCGAGCTCCCGAGCGTAGGCGAATCCGAGTCGGCACGACCTGCCGGGATCTGGTACGCGAGTTGGGACGAAGCCCTCCCACCAGCGTGAACGAGCTGTTCGACGTCACCACCAGCTTTGCCTCTGGGGAGGAGGCAGTTGGGGCCATCTTCGACGGTAGGAAGGGAAAGCACGCGGAAGAAGCGCCCGCGGAGGGCAGCAAGCCCAAGGGCTCCGCGAAGAAGCACAAGAAGGGCAAGAAGCCACCGCGTGGTCAAGGGCGTGACAAGGACCCTGACGAGACCCTCGCGGTCGACGCACCTCGCAAGGGGCCTCGAGGCCCACCTCGAGGGGGAGGCGTGTTCGATGACATGCTAAAAAAGCCGTGCCCTTACCACTAGGTGTGGTCACTCACACCCTCGAGCAATGCGAGATGCTCAAGAAGTACTACAAGTGCGTCACCTCGAAGGACAACAACGCGAAGAAAGACGCGGACGAAGGGGGCAAGGACGGATTCCCCGATGTGGAGAATGTGTTCTTCATCTTTAGAGGACCAACGACGAACATGACGCCCCGGCAGCGCAAGCGTGAACGTCGAGAGGTCTTCTCCGTTAACAAGTCCGCGCCAACGTACCTCGACTGGTCACAGGAGACCATCTTCTTCAACCGCGAAGATCACCCTGATGATGTCCCGAACCTGGGACAGTACCCGCTCGTCGTCGACCCCGTCATCGGCAACACGCGCGGCCTCAACATCATGTACTCGTCCACCTTGGAACTCATGGGGATCGGCCGCGACAAGCTACGCCCCAGCAAGTCGCCATTCCATGGTGTTGCGCCGGGGAAACGAGTCCATCCTCTCGGGCAGATCGACCTGCCCGTCTGCTTCGGCACGCCGGATTACTTCCACAAGGAGACCCTCACCTTTGAGGTGGTAGGATTTCGGGGAGCATACCACGCCATTCTTGGGTGCCCGTGCTACGCCAAGTTCATGGCGATCCCGAACTACACCTACCTCAAGATGAAGATGCCAGAGCCAAAGGGCGTCATCATGGTGGGGCCATCATTTGAACACGCCTACGAGTGCGACGTCGAGTGTGTTGAGCGCGCCGAAGTGCTCGCAGACGACGAGGCCATGGTGGCGGATATGGAGAAGATGGCGAACGAGGATGTCGACACTCCCCATAAACACGCGGGTAGTTTCGAGCCCGCCGAGCACACCAAGGTGGTACCCCTTGACCCCGCTGCCCCCGAGGGCAAGATGTTGAGGGTTAGCTCCACCCTCGACAGCAAATAGGAAGCAATGCTCCTCGACTTCCTCCGCGCCAACGCCGACGTCTTCACGTGGAGCCCCTCGGACATGCCAGGCATACTGATGGAGGTCACTGAGCACTCCCTTGACATTCTGCCCCACTCCAAGCCGGTGAAGCAACGCTTGCGATGCTTTGACGAGCAGAAATGCCAGGCGATCGGGGCGGAGCTACGCAAGCTCTTGGAGGCCGGATTCATCAACAAGGTATTCCATCCCGACTGGCTAGCTAATCCTGTATTAGTTAAGAAAAAGAATGGGAAGTGGAGGATGCGTGTAGATTATACTGGTTTAAATAAAGCATGTCCCAAAGTTCATTTTCCTTTGCCACATATCGATCAAAATAGTAGACTCGACTGCGGGATGCGAGCTTTTGTGTTTCCTTGATGCTTACTTCGGTTACCACCAAATAAAGATGAAAGGGTCCGATCAGCTTGCGACCTCTTTTATCATCCCTTTCGGCATATTTGCTGCGTCACGATGCCTTATGGCCTCCGGAACGCTGGGTCCACGTACCAACGGTGCATGCTCCACGTTTTTGGGGACCACATCGGGCGAACCGTAGAGGTTTATGTCGACGACATAGTCATCAAATCCAGGAAGGCAGACGACCTGGTTATTGATTTGCGTACCGCGTTCGATTCTCCCGGCCAACGGGGTAAAGCTAAACCCAGAAAAGCGTGTTTTTGGGGTGCCTCGAGGCATGCTCTTGGGTTTCATCGTCTCCCAGCGAGGCATTGAGCCCAACCCTGAGAAAGTCTCGGCCCTCGAATGAATGGGGCCGATCCGAGACCTAAAGGGGGTGCAGAGGGTATTGGGTTGCCTAGCAGCCCTGAGCCGCTTCATCTCACGACTTGGTGAAAAAAGGCTTGCCTCTGTACCAACTCCTGAAAAAACATGGATGATTTTCTTGGACCCCCAAAGCTCAGGAAGCCCTCGACAGGCTTAAGACATCGCTCACGCATGCACCAATTTTGACACCACCTAGGGACGGCGAGCCCCTCTACCTTTACGTGGCCGCAACGACCGAGGTGGTCAGCGCGGTCATTGTCGTAGAAAGAACATAGGAGGGTCACGCTCTGCCGGTCCAAAGGCCGGTGTATTATATCAGCGAGGTATTGTCTGAAACCAAGATGCGATATCCACACATCCAGAAGCTGCTTTACACAGTGGTGCTGGCGTGACGCAAGTTGCGACACTACTTCAAGGCTCATACTGTCACCGTGGTTTCATCTTTCCCTTTGGCGGAGATAGTCCACAATCAGGATGCCATGGGTAGGATAGCCAAGTGGTCTGTGGAGCTCATGGGAGAGACTCTCACCTACGCGCCTCAGAAGGCGATAAAGTCGCAGATCTTGGCAGACTTCGTTGCTGAGTGGACCGACACCCAGCTACCTCCACCACTAATCCAAGCCGAATGCTGGAACATGTACTTCGACGGGTCGGTGATGAAAACTGGCACGAGTGCAGGCCTCCTTTTTGTCTCACCCCTCGGAGAGCACATACGTTATGTGGTGCATCTGCACTTCCCGGCGTCCAACAATATGGCGGAGTACGATGCCCTCCTCAGTGGGCTTTGTATTGCCATCGAACTTGGTGTCAAGCGCCTCGACGTCTAGGGAGATTCTCGGTTGGTCATCGACCAAGTGATGAAGGACTCCAGCTGTCACGACGAGAAGATGGAGGCCTACTGCAACGCCGTGCGGCGGCTCGAGGACAAATTCCATGGCCTCAAGCTCAACCACGTCGCACGGAAGTACAACAAGGAAGCGGACGAGCTGGCAAAGATCGCGTCGGGGCGGATCACCGTTCCCTCGAACATTTTCGCCCGCGACCATGCCGAGCCCTCCGTCGACTTCAAGATGACCGCCAAGAACCCCGGCGTACACCCGGACGAGGACCCCTCGAAAGGGGAACTCGAAGCCTCGGTTCAAGGGGCGTTGTCGGTAGACGAGGCCGAGGCAACGGAGATCAATGAGGACCCGCCGTCTCGAGACTGGCGCGACCAGTACCTCACTTGGATCGACCGAGGGGAGCTGCCCTCGAATCGAACCGAAGCGCGGCGCATCGCCAGGAAGGCCAAGTCGTTCGTCGTGATCGACGGGGAGTTATACAAGCGCAGTTCCTCAAGGATCCTACAACGTTGCATCCCCATCTCCGAGGGCAGGGAGCTGATTCGAGACATACATGCCGGCGTGTGCGGCCACCATGCTGCACCACGCACCCTCGTCGGCAAATCTAAGAAGGCGGACGACCTGGTTAACGATTTGCGTACCGCGTTCGATTGTCTCTGGTTCAAGACCGTGTCCTCGAAGAGCTCGGCGAGCGTCGCAGTAGTACCCTCGGCGGCGACATCGGCGCGCTCGACGACGGCCACGACAGCATCGTTATCAAGGACCTCGGCAATGATGTATCCCGCGGCTAATGCCTCGAGGTCGACGATGAAGTGCGTCGAGATGACGCTGAGGTTCTTCTGCATGCCAAGCCGGAGGGCGCCCTTCAAGCGTTTGGTGACGCAGTTGCCTAAAGCCCTTAGGTGGCTTGACACCGAGCTTCCCGAAGGAACCTCCTCACCCTCGAGCTCTCGGCACACGGCGACAGCGGCCCCCTCCAGATTCTCGAGGTCCTCCTGGGCCTTCGAGTAAGCGACCTGAAGGGAGTCCACCGACGCCGACGTGTCGGCCACAACTTTCCACAGCTCTGAAACAAAAACAGAAAACACCGAAATGAGCCTCGATGAACCCAAAACTGGCAAGAAACACGGAGGTAAGACAACTTACCCTCGACCCGCCTCCGCTCTTCTGCCAAAAGCGCCTACGCAGCGCTGGCCTCCTGCTAGAGCGCGGCCTTCTCCCCCTCGCGAGTTGCGCGCTCCTGCTGTAGCTCAGCCTGCATTGCAGAGAGCGACACGTCCCTTAGCGCGAGCTGGGACCGTGTGTCCTCGAGCGCTGCATGCTTTTGCTGGAACCGCCCCTTCGCCGCCGCGAGCGCCTCGGTCTTCTCCCACAGCGCGGCGCCCAACCGCTCGGCCTCCTGGCCCTTCTGCTCCGCCAAGGCCCTCTGAGTGTCGCGCTCCTCAGCCACTCGGGACAGGCCCTCCATCGCCGCCAACGCCTCCTCCTTCAGTGCGGCACTGATCCTCGAGACCTCTTGAGCCCCCTGCTCCGCCAGTTTTTGCTGGACGTCGCGCTCGTCCTCCATGTGAGTCCTGGCCAGCCCACATTCCCGGCCCTCAACTCATGCCTCGGTCAGCATGGCGCGGAGCTTGTCCACCTCGAAGCGAAGGTCGTCGTTCTCCTCCGTAACCCAGCGAAGGTGGCCGTGTTGCCGGGCTATGTAGGAGATCTTGTCCCCCACAAGCTCTTTCAGTTGCTGCCAAAGAAAAACATGCAATCAGAATTCGTGCACGAACACGCGAAAGGTACCTAACAGCCTAAGGATGAACGAACTTACCATGTGGATGGCAAAACCCCTGGACGTGTGGAGAGCGAGGGCGTCGGTGAGGGTCCTCTGCAGAACAGACCCAGCTTGGCGGTACTCCTCCCATAGCCCCCGCTCCACCTCCGTAGCTTTTGGCAGCGTCGGGGGAAGCCCGGGCAGGTGAGGCTCCAGCTCAGCCCAAGCGTCCACCGGCTTCAAGGCCCCGGGCAAATCCTCCATGGCCGCCAGGGCGCCCCCGTCGCCCTCGGTCGCGGTCGGGTCGGCGACGGCCGCGGTCTCGGTGTTCACCTCGGGGGCGGCTTGTAGGGTCGAGATGGCGGACTAGAGGGTGGGTGTGAATAGTCCTTTCTAAAACTTAAAGCACCAGCTAACCGAAACAAATGCGGAATTAAAACAATCGGTCTAACCAAGACTTCACCCCTCTATCTATGTTCAATAGCACCTTATAAAAGATCCTAAACAAGAAACAAAGGTGCCGGGCTAGCACGAGCTCACCTAATTAATTCTAGGAGCAAGGTCACATGAACCTATGCCACTAGTACTTCACATACCGTGGAGCTCCTACACAACTAGTAAGCAAAAGCACAAAGCTCCTAAGCTCACTAGCAATGCTCAATGGACAAGACTACACAAGTCTAACCCAAAGGCTCAATTTACTTAGCTACACAAACTAAGCAAAGAGACTAATTAAGCTACACAAGCTAATTAGTCACAAGATCACTACTTCAAGCTACACAAGCAAGAAGACAACTAGCAAGCTACACAAGCCAACTAATTATAAGAGCAATGACACAAGCACAAGATATATAAAGATGTAAATACAATGCTTGTGATCAAGAAGTGCAAACCACCGAGAAGAGTAGACAATGTTGAGACGGTGATTTTTATCCCGAGGTTCACTTGTTTGCCACCAAGCTAATCCTCGTTTTGTCGACCAACACCTCGATGGTTCTTGGGCAAAGCTCTTAAGCCGCTGGCCACTCTGGGCACTCCAAGACACCACTCACAAGTGCGGTAACTCAATGACACGCTCCACTAGAGTTGCTCTTCCCGATCCCCGCGGGGTGAGCACAATCCCCCTCACAAATCCTTCTCCGGAGCACCGCACAATCTCCTTGCGTGCTTCAACGGAGCCTCAATCCACCAAGCCGTCTAGGAGGTGGCAACCTCCAAGAGTAACAAGAAAACTGACTTGCAACACGAACACCTAGTGCCACTCAATGCAATCTCTCAAAGCAATGCACTAGACTCGCACTCACTCGCAATAGATTCGCAATCTAGCATGAACAAGTGAGTTAGTGGACTCCCAAGGCAAGCACTACCATGGGAAACACATTCCCAAGGTGCTCAACCTCTCCCAAGCCCCGAGCACCCTTCTATTTATAGAGGGAGGGAGAAAACTAGCCGTTATGCTCAAACAACACAACTGGTGGATTGTCCGCAGTACAACCGGCGGACCGTCCGCAGTACAACTGGCGGATCGTCCGCCTCAGATCTTAACGGCTATAAAATGTGTCAGAGATGACCGTTAGAGCTCTGGCGGACCGTCTGCCCATTAGGCGCGGACCGTCCGCCCCACACTAAAATCAACCGGCCAAAACTCGAACTTTTGCCCGCGTGCCGTCCACCTCACAAAAGTCTTCTCAAACGCTCGGAAACGTCTTTGTGTAAACAGTCCGTGAAAATGGTCCGGCTCACAGAATTTTGCCTGCGGACCGTCCACCACAACACGCCGGACAGTCTGCCTCACAAAATCCTTCGCATTGAAAACAACTGCGGACCTCCGCCCTCCTGGTCGCGGACAGTCTGGACCAACCGAACGGTCCGCCACCAATGAGGCGGACCCTTTTCAGCACAACCGAAGCTCGGTAAAACGGCCATAACTTTTAGCTCCAATGTCCAAATTAGGTGGTCTTGGACTCTGTGGAAAGCTCATTCAGAGGGCTATCCAACCCAACTGAAATATTGACCCAAAACACTTTGGATCAAAGCAGAATTGCAAACCAAGATCACACCGAGCCATAACCATCATCCAAACCTTCAACCCTTTGCAAATGTGTCAACCCCATAAGTGTACCACATTATGTGTGAGTGAGTTAGCATTTTCACAAATATTTCTCAAAGGGTTGTTCGCTCTCTTTACCATGCCACACGATCTTAGCGGCATCGCAATGTTAGATCGCTCAAGAGATCGACAGAGTGGGTCCTCTCACAGATTATGGGTCACAGACTGTCCGACCGTCACCACAGACTGCCCGATCTTTCTGTCAGATGAGAGTTCCTCAAGATTTTCAACAACGCCCTTTCCCAAGGTTAGTCGCCACTCATCTAAATGCAAATCATGCATGTTATTGATCAAGTGGCACTAGATGACCGATATGCAAACAAGTTTGCCCCTCTTAATAGTACGACCATCTATCCTAAACCCGGTCATAAACTTCTCTACTCACCTATGACCGGTTAAATGAAATGCCTATTGGTTATACCTTTGCCTTGCGCATTCCATTCCATCTTCTCCAATGTTGATGCAACACATGCACCAACGTCATCACAAATGATATTATCCACTTCATATCATCATGCGACGTATTGGTTCATCGATCTTGACTTCACTTGCTCTTCACCGTTGCATCGGTCCATCGGCGCCAAGTCATTGCTCAAGCATCCCGCTACGCGGTCTAGGGCTTAGCCTCTGACTTGCCCTTCACACTTGCAACCGGTCCATCAAACCAAGTCTTGTCTTGATCTTCTCCTCTTAGTCACATGAGTCCATGTCATGTCTCATATGCAATGAGCTCCTTCATCACATAATTACCTGTGGACTAATCACCTGTGTATTTCACTTAAACACATATTAGTCCACCTAAGTTATCACTCAATTACCAAAACCAAACAAAGACCTTCACGGCTGCCGCTGCTGGTGCGGGCAGGCCGCCACCTCCGACTCCGAGAGGTGGGGCGATGCCCACGGTGCGCTCCAGCGGTGCCGAGTCCGCAGCCTCGAGCCGCGACGTCACCACCTCCGCGGCTGGTGCCACCTCCGCCACGGTGCCAGGGGCCGCCAAGGCCGGAGCCTCGACCTCCGGTGCTCCCGCTGCGGCCTCGCGCTTGGCGTCCCCGCCATCGGCGGCTTGAGTTGCGCCTCCAGCGCGGCTTGGGCTTGCCGGCTCCGCAACATTGCCCGCGGGCGCGGGCACTTCCACAACCTCTATGTTCGGGGCCACGTCCTCCATGCGGCCCGCGGTCCCGGCACCCGTGGCGCTCCCCTCGCAGCGTTCTTGCCGTGATCGTGCCGCTCCCTGCGCCAATGCCGCTTGATATCTGGTGACGACGGCCTCGGCTGACGGAGGAATGCCGGCCGAGGGCTGCGCTGGCGCATGTGGAGTGGCGCGTGCTCCCAGCTTGAGCGCCTTGGTGGGCGTGAGTGATGGGGAGGAAAGCGCGGTAGTCCGGCTTCTGAACAGTGACACAGTCAGTGAACGACGAAAACAAGACCTAAAACAAATGACAAACGGACGGGAGCGGAACTTACCGAGTGACCACCGACAGCTTGCGCTTCCTCGATCCGCTCAAGGGCTGCACGCCCCTCGAGCTGGGTGGGGGTTGTGACGGTGCAGAAGGGGCGGGCACGACGGGTGTCCACGCTCTTGAGGGCACCGGGGCGTCGAGGGTCCCCTTGCCCACCCCCGAAGCGGGCGCAGATCGAGCCTGCGTGGAGACAGGCACGGAGTCTTCCACCTCCACCACGGCCACCGGCGGAGGTCCCATGAGGTCGTCGGAGGAGTCCTCGTCCGGCTCGGGGGTAATCTCCGGGGTGGTCAGTGGGGAGCGGCCCTCCCTCTCCCACTTGCGCTTCTCCTTGTCGTGGGCGAGCTTCCGCTGTTGTTTCCACTCGCGCCTCTTCTTCTCGGCGTCCTTCTGCGCCTTCCGCCTCTCGGCGTGCAGACGGTTTACCTCACGGACTTCAGGGAGAGGGGGATCTTGATGGGAACTAGGGTTTCTCGATCTTCCGAAAGGTTCTGATAACTCTCGATTTGGTGGAGTCGTGACTCAAATCGATCCGGCTTCCGAACCACACGTTCCGAACCCCGCAATCGCAGCACCACGTCTCCTCAGGTTATCAACCGGCGTTGCACGGTTGACCTCGCCTAGAAGGCTAATCCTTGCCTACGAATTGAAGAACACAAGCAAGAATGAGAAAGATTGCAACACAATTGCCGATGTATGATTAAACTCACGAAGTTGGGGTCTCACAAACCGATGAGCGGCGACACTATTCTTGACAGAATTGATCTAAGCAAAACCCAAACCCTAACTTGGGTGGCGGCTACTGTTTTAAAGAGTCCAGGGTCGTGGTCGACCCCCTTGGACGTGCCCCTATTGGGCTCAACACGATACACGGCCCAAAGACCAAAATACGACGATGCAGCGCCGAAATAGATTCTGGATGTCAACTTGTTTCGTCGATTGCCGATGACTCCAGATGAATTTTGTCATGAGACTAGTGCCATTGCAAAGATTATCTTCTTATCTTTCCAAGCATATAAAGAACATCCAAATCCGAGTGCGTATGAGACCTGGGCATCCGATTTAGCGCTGACTACTCCTGGACTCCGAGGTGGACTCAAAGTCGAATTGATTTGGGCCTCTATCTTGACTTGCACGCCCTTGCTGGTCCTCTCCACCTTGAAGCCCTTCTCCAACTATCCTCTGGTCCTCTCCATGGTTCCTAATTACAATATAATCATTAGGTAGCAATCTATTCTCATAATCACATAGAGAAGTACTTAGGAACGAGCTCACCTCTAAATTCAATTGTCGCGCACGAGCTGTAGTGATTGTACCTTGAACGATCAATGGAGGATTGTTGTGAGTATCCATAGGAGTGATGTCCTCATCAGATCTGACCGGCATCCCTTGCGAGACAACCCCTGAAATTGACATTGCACTCAGATACGAAGTAAATCAAATAGAAATCAAATCGACCAATGCTCAGGAGTGAGTCACTTACGAATTGGAGATGGCCCACCTCGGGGCGCATCTTGACGGCCCAAAGATCCGCGTCGGAGCAGTCCAGCTTGGAGCACTCCACCGCACGCTTCGCCCTTTGACTGGCATGGCCGGGGGGAAGTAGCTCCTCCGACATGCGCGAGCCCTCGAAGGGGACCCCCGGCTTCAGCTCGTAGATAGGGAGCCTCCTATCCATCAGTGGCACCACCCTTTGCTGGCCGTCGCGGTCAATCCCTCCCTCGCTGTGCCCGCAGCGCGTCGGTGAAGACCACGAGCCTGGCCCGGCGGTCGACTGGGGACATGCTATGCGACCAAGTGATTGCCTTCTCCCGAAGGACCATGCCCGTGTACGCCGGAAGCCACCCGCCGTCGTTGTGAAGGTAGAACCATCCCTTGTCTCAATCCTGGTTGTTGGAGGTCATCGTGCAGGAGATGTACAGATGCTTCCGGTTCTCGCGAGCGTGGATGGTGAGTGTTGGCACTCCTTACGGCCTACAGATAAATCCGCAAGCGGACGGATACCGATGTAGCTTTCACCCCGGGAGTATTCCAAGGTATCGATTTCCACGGAGAACGAGAAGTGTACTAATCCTAAACTAAGTTGTCCTAGGTAGATGGTGTGGATGAAATGGAATGGATGAGATGGATGACGACAACAAGGAGAGAAGAGAAGAGGTAAGAGGGTAGAGAGGGTACGGGTCTGATAAAGGTATTCTACCGATTGATTGAGCAGATCAGAGGATATAGATAGATACTTGCTTCGGGACTACAGAGCCTCCGACACACAGAAAGGGGTGAGAAGGGGTGCCGTTACCCTGAACCTTGGGTCCTAAGACACCGGAACTAACGTGATGGGCTACGAAGACCGAAAGGGCTGTCACCACCTTACGGCTACCACCTCCGTTGCGACGGGCAGAAACTAAGTTAGCCTCAAGTATAGGCACCACGCCTACACTAGTTGACTAATACTTATCTACTGCAGACAGATAAGCACTCAAGCTAAGCAGCTAGTATACAATTATACTACACAACTAAGCATTGAACGAAGAACCAGCAAGCATATAAAAGTAAGAACTGAATGCTCAATTAATCAGAGAGAGATACAAGGGTTACCAGACAAGACCCGGATGTTACGCGAAGTGAAGTCGCATCCGTAGAGGTACAGCGGGAAGAGGGGCCGACACTTCGGCTCCTCTCCGGGACGCTCACCTCTCCTCTCTCCCTATCTCTACTGATACAAGTGGAGAACTAACAGTGCTTCGCCTGCACTCTACTCTTGTGTTGTGTTGTGTTGCAGGTGACCAGGGGTCTCAATTTATAGTGGCCCGGTTCGGTGGAGGAGTGGAGCAGCGGCCAAGGCAGCTCAAGGCGGCTCCGGGCCGTTCGGCCGAAGTGGCTGGTTCGGCCGAACCGATGTGTTCGGCCGAACGGGCACGTGGCACTGCCTTGGTGCCGAGGCGGTTGCTGAGGCGGTGGACTTCTGGGGGCGGTTCGGCCGAAGTGGGCCGTTCGGCCGAATGGGCCCTGTGGCCTGGCAGCGCTCCCCCGTGCAACCTCTGCCCTGTGGGCCCTCCTGGCTAGTTCCTGGTACTTGGCTTCGAGTTGGACCGGCCCCGGATGAGGTGGCGGTCATCTACGTGTCATCCCGGTCACTGCTTGAGTGTCGGTGACGTGGATGGCTTCCCGATTTCGTATACGGCTAAGGGGGGTAACCGGCCGAATCGTGTCGTTCGGCCGAAACGGTCATTTCCGACCCTTATAGCACACATTTGTCGTTGTTGTACCTGCACAAGCGACACTCACCAAAACTCGTGGAACTCCATTAGAAATAAAACCTAAGTACATGGAATGTTGCATAGACTCTCATTTATTCCCGAGTATTGGTGGTCGAATTTGGGTTGTAACGACCGCCAACAGTGAGGCCACTGGCGCGAACGGCCTTCTGGACCCCTCGCGTCTCGCTGGCGGTCATGTGGAGTTCTCCCCAGAAGAGGTGAACCCACAGATCCCAGTGTGGTTCAACCCCCAGGTACCCCTCGCAGACAACGACGAAGACCACCGCCTGCGAGATTGCATTGGGGGCGAAGTTGTGCAACTCCACCTGGTAGTGGTGGCACAACCCGCGCACGAATCGCCCTGCGGGGGCGCCGAACCCCCACTCATGCAGCCGCGCCAGGCTGATGACGTAGCCCGGTGGGGGAGTCGGCTCCCCATGCGACGCCGGCGGAGCAATCCACTCCGGCTTCTCCGGAGTTGAGATCTTGGGCAGCAGCCCAACTTCGGTGAGGCTTGCGAGGTAGCTCGCGTCTGCGGTGGACGGGCTCCATGCTGCGGGGTCTCTTATCTCAACCATGGTGGTAGGCGAAAGGGGAGTGAAGCTGGGCTGAGCGGCGCGGCCGGGCAGAGTTCGAAAAGTTGAAAAGCCGGGGAAAGGTAGAGGTTCTCTCTCTTCTTCAATGCGGCAGAGCTCGGAAAGGCGAAAGCTAGGGGAGACAAATGGCTAAGGTAAAGGGATTAACTCCTCTTATTCCTCATTTTATTTACCCCGACATAGTTAATGCGGTAGGTGCGGCTCTCACCGATGACTGGGTCCCATTTGGGAGTAAAAACCCATGCGCGTGCAATCCAAGGCGGCATTACGGCCCATCGCTTCGGAACCGCTCGCACGCGTGCCACCCATGCCTAAAAAGGCGTGCCCGCTCCGCCTACCCCGGGCCACGTCAGCCACGTCCGCACGCATGACCCGGTCAAGCCGAAGTCCAAGCGGTGGCGTCCCCCCCGGGAGTGCCTTCTAAGGTAAGGCACCTCTTCGTGAGGCCCCACTGATCAGGGGTTCGAAGCCTGGCCCGTCGGGGGTTCGACAGGCGCCCTCGATCCACAGAGTCAGGGGCAACTCGGGCGCGCTCAATCGAGCCTACCCACGAACGCAGAGTTCAAGGGCGCCCGGTGCTGCGTTCAAGGCCAGACAAAGGCAGCTGGGCCGAAGGGTCCCAACGAGGCAGAGCAACGAGCCCTCGACTCCAATCGAATGGGGTCGAGCCCTGCCTAGCAAACCTTTGCAAGCGCTTTCATGAGACGTGTCTCCAGACCACAAAGCCGACCCTTATCGAATGGGGCTCGGACGTCCACTTGAACCACCCGTTAACAACTCATCGAGGCATCCATGGCTCATCGCCTGCTCGTGGGTAGCATGGATTCCCTCACCCCTCCTCCCTGCGCAAGGGCGACGAGGGTCGTACCATGAAGACGAGGCAGACTCCTGATCGATCCTGCTTGGGCCAGGGCTCGGGGGCTCCTCGCACCATGGCTAAAGCCTCTTTGGACAAACCATGCTGTCACATGGGTACGAATTCCCGTATCGGGTCAGCCCCTTCGAGTGCTCGAACGAGTGCTTTGGAGAGTGGTTCGTGTAGGGCAACGTTATCGGGTCAGCATAGATTGCCGATGCCGGCTGAAAGAATGCCGAAGCCGGCTGGAACAAACGCTGGACGAACGCATCACCCAACGAATCACATGCCCAAAGTGCTCATAGCCCTTGGACGAGTGTGCTCACTAATCCAAGGGCTCGGGGGCTACACCCGCGGGTGCGCTAGCGCACCCCCTACGGAAATTCTCGAAAATTCAAAGGGAAGCTCCACACGTAGCGCCCAAAATGATGTCGCAGAGGCACAAGCCTTTGATCTACGTCCAGCTGAGGCTCGGGGGCTACTGTTGGGGACGGTTTCAAGGGGTCCCCTAACCTAGGGGATAATCACCCGAGAAAAACGCAAATAAATCACAACCAAATCCCAGTGGGCCAAAAGAAGACCAAAACACGCACAAGGCCCACGGCCCATGATGTCCCAATAGTCGCTCGAGCCCCTCCCATCGAAGGTCCGACGCGCAGGCTTCATATCCGCCTCGCTCGAGGGTCTCAGATCCCTCGACCGAAACACTGTACAAACTCGGCTTCGCTCGGGGGTATCGACCTCCCTCTTGCGAACACCCCAACTCCGCCTCGCTTGAGGCCACCCTTCCAAACAAAAAAGCGCCCGAACGCCCATCCACCTCGCCTGAAAGGGGGATTTAATGCCCGGCGCTGCTGCAGGGCACCGAAGTCAAAAGGCAAATCGCCACCCATGCCGACTGGCACGACCCAAGGCACTATGCGGCCAACTCTGACCACTGTGTGGCTGATGCCGGTCACTGTGCGACCACTGTAGCACCCTGACCATCACCTCGATGCACGGCTCTGACCATCCTTGTCCTTCCCCCACAACGGAGCCCTCGAACGAGCATGGGGAAGCCCTCGAATGGGCGTACGGGTGAGGACTGGGCCCGAGTGCTGGTCGGTGCAGCTGCATGGATAACAAGGCCAGGTTCCATCCGCCAACTCCGGTCACTGCTCTGCCATCCCCGGCGCTGTGCGTGACCGTGCGACCCTGTACCACCGACTCCACTCACCATGCCGACTTGCGAAGCCCATATTGGACCTGTGCTGAAGGCTCTGGCGCTCCTGTGTTACTGACCCCCGTACAGATCCCATGACGGAGCCCTCGATAAGGCACGGGAAAACCCTCGAACGGGTGTACGATCGACGACCGGGCTCGGACACCAAGCGACATAGCCCCTCAAAGACGCTTTAGGACAAGCACAGGGACATGTACTTTCTACAGGGGCCATCATACCGCCATCCACCAAAGGTGGCGGACGTTCAGCGATTTGCGCCGGGTAAAAGGATCCGCAGGACAACCTCCACGCCCGGCACCATACTCTCCAGTACGTGGGGACTGTAGATTTATTGTACGATGCATGTATCTCTGCCCCTCCTTGGACTATAAAAGGGGGAGGTAGATGCCCGGCCAAGGGCCGGCAAACAGACGAACACACACAGACCATCGAGCAGCGACACTCGCAAATGTAGTTCCCCACCAGAGTTCACAACACATCCACCGGTTACGCTCGGGTCTTGGAGATCTCCACCTCCTCTCCCACCTCGCTTGTAAACCCCTACTACAGGCACCCCGGTGCGAAGTAATACAGTGCGTGCACCTCCCTTGCTGGATGTACGGCCCCGCGGCCGGAACAGGAGAAAACCGGTGTCATTATGTTATCCTTGGCACCAACCATCGAGAGAGTGGGCGCAGCGCATTCGTTCTAGTTAGTGTCGGGCAGCCGATCCGGACACCAACACATACACATAGCATTGTTCTGAAGTAATTAAGCAACCGAGTAGTCAAATATAACTTAGAGAAGCACTGGGTTCAATTTACTATTAAAATGAATATGGAAATAAATATGGAATTATTATTAAAATGATAGTTGATAGCACAGTGGCAGTTGGCGCTGTCTAGGCTGTAGAAAGTAGTCTTCAATATACGAGATGAGTAGCCCTTAGAAAGAAAAGGAAGATAATAGCAACAAGATAATTTTTTGTTGTATATGATTGAGTAGTTATATAGATTGTTGAGATTATTTATGCATGTCTCATCTACAATTCAGAACATGTATTTGCATTCTCATGGCTCAGTAAGTTGATGGATTCATCACAGGAATAATAAAATGAATAGGAAAAAAAGAGCTAGTCATATAGGAACAAAAGAAAAATAGCACATGTTCAATTAATAAATTCATTAGTAGGTGGTCCTATTGTTCGCAGCATGCTTTGCATTTCCTCCTGTTCTTTTTGTGCTATAAGATGAAACCCAAGAAGAAAGGAAGTAATTTGCAGCCCAAACCTTATATTCAGTTTTATATAAACATAAAATGTGATATTATCATCGTGACTTCTACCTCTGATATGCTATTCAAAACCTGTTGTATAAAGTGAGAAAAATTACAGCTAATTGATGCGCATTATACAGCAGCAATAGAAGAATGCAGATCAGAGTCATGTACATGGTTGGTATGTTTACCTGGGTCTGGCTTGTGTGAGAAACTGTGAAGGACTGAAGGCTGATTTTCACAGGTGGATTTGGTGCCGAGTATGTGTTGCTGTTTTTTTTGGTTCGTAATAACCAGTTTTGTGTAGATTTAGACGGAATGCATGAAGATCTGTGTCATGGCCATAAGATAAACCTAATCAGCGGCAATAAACCTAATCAGAAGATTAAAAAATTGGCATGTGCATATTATCTAACATTAGGAGAAAATTTAACAACGCAGAATTACACCAGAAAAGGAAGTGGCATCATGGTCACATACCTATCTACAACAATTGTCATCCCACAATATTCATTAGCGATTTGGCTGCAGTATAAAACAAAATTTGCAAGGAAACTTGATGGGATATGGGCGAAAAGGATGATAACAAGAAACAACCAAATGAGATGAAACAAAACAACTGGAATATTTAGGCTCTTAAATTAGTCCCAATGTTTTTGGAAAGATGGTCATAGAGATTGATCAATAGGGAATGATAAATGACCATAATTATGCACGATTGATGTCATGACGATGTATCAATAATAACATAATGTAATTTCTTCTTCTGAACATGATGTACCTCCTTGTTATTAGATTAATGAAGAATAGGAGTCTCAGTCTAACAGACTAAACTTGAAGAGCAAGATCATCACCCATCATTGCCATATTTCCCAACAAGCTCATATATTTCACAAGAATGTTTCATCCGTTTAAGCGATAAAACCATGGCAACACTGCAAATATGCATATGGTAAATAAATAGCTCCAGATATTTTGGCACAAAGGGTAAAAAAATAGCATTATGCATCTATGGAAATCTTAAGCATTTCAATATATTTCACTACTTATGCTTTAATGTACAAAAAATAGTTGCTTCGGAAGTTGCTTTTATTCGTTAGTGATTTGAAATGCCTAATGACCTAACTCATCTATGGTTTATTACAAATGGAGCCTATTTTTACAAAGCATTACTTTTGATTATTCTAATTTAATGTAAAGGGATGCATATGCATCTTAAAATTTGATCTGTAGTAGCCCTGGTCTACATTAATTTTTTTTTGGAAAAGGGATGCTTTATTAAATTTTCAGTTAGATACATTGAGATGATACATCCACCTGAAAAAGAGTTTCCGGCCTCTGTCGAGACGACACACAGCCAAACAAAAGGTAGACAAATAAACCTGGACCCTAATAGCTGCCAATCCTAAGACTAGACTGCCACCCAAACGTCCGGGCAAAAAAGACCTTGGCCATTTGGACCAAGCGATGCAATGCCGCTACAAGAGTGTCCCGTGATGACTGCGGTTGTAGGATAGCCCAAGTACGAAGCCAGTGCGATGTTGTGAAGATAACCCACAAAAAATTTGGAACCTTGTTATCAAATACCGCTGCATTTCTGCATCGCCGGACCGCCCAACATAGGGCTGCCGCGCCTACAAACACCAAAGGTTTAAAATTTTTTGGAATTAAATTCAGCCAACCATTAAACATGTTAGTCACACTAGATGGTTTATGTAATCCCCATGCTGCAAAAATGGAAGCCCATACCATACGTGTGATTCTACAGTTGAAAAAAGGTGTTGAACTGATTCATTTTCATGACAGAAACTACACTGTTTGCTGCAGTTCCAGTTTCGTCTCGCCAGATTATCTTTAGTAAGGATAACCCCTCGTTTGAGAAACCACAGAAAGATTTTTATTTTAAGAGGGATTTTTTATTTCCATATTCTTTTATTTGTTCTCGGAACATTTTGGTGGATTAGGGCAAGATAATGTGTTTTCACTGAGAAAACACCAGTCGGATCCAAAGTCCACTTAAATTCGTCCCTTTCCTCGGTGAGACCTATGTTCCCGAGTCGTGCCATTAGATTATTCCACATTGTCAATTTAGGCCCAATCAGATCTCTTCGCCAGGATATATTGGGGATCCCTGTACTAAGAACATCCGCCACTGTATCCTGTTTTTTCCGAGCTATGTTATATAGCTGTGGGTATTGATCACGAAGAGGGTTGTTACCTAGCCATTTATCTTCCCAGAATCTTATCTGAGACCCATCCTTTATGATGAATGTTCCATATTTGAGGAAATCATTTTTAACCTTCATAAGACTAGCCCAGAAGTGAGAATCCCCGCTTTTCCATTGGTTCTGAACCAGTGGCTTAGTCCCTAGATATTTATTGCGTATGATTTGTTGCCAAGTACCGTCTGTCGTCAGCAGACGGTATAGCCACTTGCTGAGTAAGGCTATGTTTTTGAGCTCTAGGTTATGTATCCCCAATCCTCCTTGATCTTTTGGTGTGCACAGAATGCTCCATCGATCTAGTCTGTATTTTCTTTTATGTTCATCGATTTGCCAGAAAAATCTAGACTGGTAGTAGTCCAACTTCTTACGCACCCCTTTTGGGATTTGGAAGAAGGACATCATATACATTGGTAGACTACTAAGAATTGAGTTGATTAAGGTCAATCGTCCTCCATATGAAATGTTTTTCCCTTTCCAACTATTGAGGCGATTCGCAAAGCATTCCTGAGTCCTCAACCAGTCGTTATTAGACAATTTCCTAAAGTGAATCAGAATGCCTAAATATCGAATTGGGAAAGTTCCAGGATTACATCCAAACAGTTCTTTATATTGGGCTTTAAAGTTCTTAGATTCACGAAAACAGTAAATTTCACTCTTGTGAAAATTATTTTGAGTCCTGATAGCTGCTTAAACGCACAAAGCATATTCTTCATGTTCTGAGCTTGTTCCAGGTTGTGATCTAAGAATAGGATTGTGTCATCAGCATACTGTAGTATGGAAAGGCCACCATCAACCAAGTGGGGCACCACACCTTGTATCTGATTATCCGTTTTAGCTCTGCTGATAAGGAGTGTGAGCATGTCAGCGATTATGTTGAATAGGATGGGTGATAATGGGTCACCTTGTCTAAGTCCTTTTTTTTGTCTGGAAGAAGGGGCATGTTTCATCGTTAACCTTCACTGCGACACTGCCACCCGAAATAAAGGATTTAATCCACTCGATCCATTTGGACGAGAAAGCCTTTAACCAAAGCGTCTATAAAAGAAAGTCCCATTTAACTTTATCATACGCCTTTTCAAAGTCGATTTTGAATATAACCCCATTAAGATTTTTCCTGTGCAGTTCATGTACTGTTTCATGCAGAGTTATGACTCCTTCCAGGATATTCCTTCCTCGCATGAATGCAGTTTGGGTGGGACTGATAATATGGTCTGCCATTGAGTTTATTCTGGTCGTTGCCACTTTTGTAAAGATTTTGAAGTTAACATTAAGTAAGCAAATGGGCCTATATTGCTGGATTTTGTTGGCCTCTTTAATTTTAGGTAGCAAAGTTATAACTCCAAAGTTGAGGCTGAAAAGGGGGAGTCTACCGGTGTGTAGGACTTGGAACATATTCATCAGGTCCCCTTTGATTGTTTCCCAAAAATGCTGGTAGAATTCAGCTGGGAAGCCATCCGGGCCTGGTGCCTTGTTATGTTCCATACTAAAAATTGCTTCTCGAATCTCCTTTTCAGTGAAACGGGCCGTGAGAAACTCATTTTCTATACGACTGACCTGTGATACGTCATCTGTTCGTCATCTGTTCTATCTGCCAACCTGAAGTGACTCTCTTCCGGAGGGCCAAACAGGCCTTTATAGAAGTTAGTGATGTATTCTTTGAGGTGTTGCTGACCTTCTATTTTGTCACCACATGCTCCAGAGAAAAGATTCGTTTTTTCCGGTGTTTACCATTTGCCACCATCTGGAAATATTTGGTATTACTATCTCCAAGAAGGACGTCGTTTACTTTAGCTCGTTGGTAATGTATTGCTCTACATTAAATTAGCTAGCATATAACAGAAAATAATATGTAACTGCTTGAAAAGCCAAAAGCAATGAAAGATCAGGGTAATAACTTACACATATTTCACTATGTTGGGTGAAGTACAGAGATACATCTGCTTCACCACGTTTAAGGCAGCATAACTATACTACAGCTTTTGGGATAACTCAAATGCCATATTAAACTATTGCAGTGACAAAATCCAGATACCATAGTGTCTTTTTTTTAAACAAAGTGGCTATATCACTTAATAGGAATATCAAATAAGTAAGCAGATACTAACCAAACAGTGGGAAGCATTAATAGAGTTTAGAGCAATTTGTTAAATGCCAAATTATAAATCAGGTCAGCAATATCAGTGAAATCAGGTGGTAATATAAGGCATTAAACCATGGGTATGAGGGACAAAAAAGTATCATAATATATAAATCAACCAACACATCCATGTAGGTTATTAACCAAACAAAATGTTCAGTGAAGATCAAAATACACTCATGTAAGTTAATTTGGCACTGTAGTATGATAGTTTATCTATCACTAATTAAAGAGACCCATAATTAGAAGATCTGATTTGATGAGCAACAAATTCAGTTGATGTTCTAGGATATCTGTTTTAAATCATGAATTATACTCTTGACAATCATACGTCCAGTAAGCTATTTAACAGTTCAGAAAAAACTATTGAACAAAGAATAAACATGTCTGACCTCATATCATTTCATTAGGACATCTCTAATGGGATGATTGGGTACATGCACTGGGATAGCTGATGTAATCTCTGTGAATTTCAAAATAAGATTATTCACATTAACAACAATAGATGGTAAGTACTGGTACGGAAAAATCTTATGAACACAACTTACCACGAAGAAAATTCATATTTCTACAATATTTAGTTCAGTTATGATGCCTGAGTTTAGACATTGCCTCACAAAGTGGACCCAATTTTCTGTAAGAAATAGGATAATGAAGCTGCAAAAAGCATGCAATCATTTGTAACCTGCAAAAAAGAAACTTTAAGGCACAAGATTTGACCTGCAATGGCATTCAATATTAAACTATAAATGAAACATAAAAGTGACTACATGAAAACAACAGATGCAAAAGGAAAATAAGATTTGGTTAGAATCTGTACACCAGAAGTCAATACCTTTTGAAAAATATGTGCCTCCATGGTCAAATTTGAAGGCCATGATTTAACCTACAAAGATCGGTGTTTGGACCGTGTGCAACTAACTCCATCTCCAAGAGGAACCTTTTCCTTAAGTTTTAAGTAAATGATAAAAAACAAATACAAAGAATCAAAGAATGAAAGGTGGAATACAATTTTTTTTGAAAACGGAAATGAAAGGTGGAATACAAAATGCAGCTACACAAGTACTGCATCAAAAAAGCCTGAAAATTAAGGGAAGATAAAAAAGGATGGAACATATGGAACCTGATTAAAGTGTCTCCTGTAAGTATGTTAGTCATTATTTGTGCTTCAATTACCAAGTCACCTACATCATAACATTAAGCATGCTTTATTTCATAGGTTGCCGGATTGACTTATAGTAAGCAAAATCATTATAAGTAATCATTTTTTAAAATCATGCAATGTGCGCAGGAATTCTTTTCCTTTATTGCATTGGTGATCTAAAGATTGGTAACCTGAGATCTAAAGAACATTCTCTGTCCAGACTATTCCTGTTGCTTTGCTGATATGGTAACCAGAGAAAACCTGTGCCACAAGCATAAAATAGTTACATATGTGCAGTTAGTCACAAAGACAAACCATATTATGAAAATGGATACTATCATACATTCATACTGTAAAGAAGCATGGATGGTAAAATTATGTAGCAAAAAAACAATGTCCCATTCTATGGGTCCACTATATTTGCATTGATAGCTGAATGGAAGAAATCAGATAATGATGTTCAACTATTTCAACAATTTTCAAAGTTGAACTCTTGATTCATCAGAATTTCAGGTGGACACATAACCCAACCTTGACAATCCGCCCATTCTTCATGCAGAATACTTAAAAATTTGCTATGTAATTATCAACGTAAAATCCAATATAGTTTTTTGTACAATCATCATGACAAAACCATTATAGAGATAAATGCAAATCAGATCTCACTAAATCTGCAGTTTGGAATAACTGCATTGAACTGCCCACTGGCAAGCAAAATTAACGCATACAGGCAAACAAAATTAATGCAAGCAGTAAATAGGATTTTTTGTATTGATAGAGATTACAGAAATTAAAAATGAAGGTACCACAGCTGAGTCAGTGGGTACCACAACCAAATTATGAGGCAGCTGATCAGTGAATGATTACGTGGAAGTTGTGCAATGGACTTGCCTGGCACTATCAGCAATATATGTATGCTGTCAATAATGATTACTCCCTATAATACATGTGAGTTCAAATTTTTCGCGACCGGATGTGAGTTCAAATTTAAAGGGCAACAATTGCATCACTGGAAGGACAGAGGGTGAGATTTACAACTGGTAGCGAGCACTTCAGTTTCGCGGAACCTCATTAAAGATCACTACATTGACTACAAAGGTATTAGCTTATAATTCAAAATCTGAGATGGCCCCCGTCTCCTCCTCTCCCCTCCCCCCACCCGGCGCCTCCCTCCCCACCAGCCCCACGCCGGCGTCCACCCCGGGCCCTGCGGCCACCACCAAGGTCGCGGCATCCCACTGGATGCCCGCCCCCTCTCCCCCGGCGCCAGGAGGTTCTTCCCTTTCCCCGGTCGCTGTCTTCCCTACTGCGGGGCGGTCCAAGGCACAGCGATGGAGCTGTGATTCCCCGCCCATCAGGAAGTCCGGCGGCGGTGCACCAACGTTCATGGAGGTTCTCCTCTTTGAGGCACAGCCGTCCACTATCCAGCATGGTTCCCCCTCGTCGGCAGCCTCGCAGGCCCATGGAACTCCCCTTCACGAGGCCTCGGTCGCCGACTCGGTCATCCATGGTGATGCTTCGTCAAGGGCGGCACCCCACATCGTCCTGTGTGATGACGGGCGCCCCCGCAAGGAGGTGACGTGGCCGCAGGGCCCGAAGGGGTGGTCGCGGGTGGTGAGCCGTCACCAGCGCAAGTCGAATAGGCGCCAAGAGCTCCACCCCCGACCGGGCCCGGCTGATCTACAGGGAAGATGCTTCAACTGTTTTGCTCCCGACCACCGCGCGGCGAGCTGCAAGACGTGGACGCGCTGCTTCCGCTGCCGGGAGCTGGGGCATTGGGTCTTTGACTGCAAGCAGCAGCCCCTCCGTTCCAAGGCGCCCGCCCAGGCTCCACGGCTAGAATGGCGGCCGAAGATGGCCACATGTGGGCGCGATGTTCTTCCTGCCCGGCGGCTACTCTGGTCATGGAGGCGACTGGTTCTCAAGGTCGTAAGCGGAGGCGTAGGGCGAGGAGGGGACGTGATGCAGGTCAGGGGAAGTCCGATGACCCCTCCGGGAACAATGACGCAAGCTCGATGCCTGCTGTGTCGAGCGGTGAGGATGGGCCGGCCACTGTCCCCCGGCCTCGGAAGATTCTCAATCATTCTAGCACCATTGCTCAACGTGAGGATGGTCTTGCTAGAGCCCTGGTCGTCACCTTGCTCAACGGCTGCGCAGACTCTATCCTGGTCAGTGTCGCAACAAGGTTTGAGATCGAGGTTTCTTCTCTTTCTCTCCATCATTTTGGGAGGCGAGGTACCTCTTGATCTTGCCTTTTGAAGAGCTGGCGATCAGGGTGTTCGATGGCGGCCGGACTTTATCCTCTGTGTCCCTTCTCTCTGACTTCATGTGCGTCGGTGGATGCGCCTGCTGGACTCTTTTGTGGGGTCCCTGGTGTCTCCGGTCGAGATCGACATTCGTGGCATCCCTGCCCACACCTGGGAGCTTGCGACGGCGGAATTGCTCCTTAACGGTCACTGTTGGATCGTGGGAGTTCATCCAGAGGTTGCCGATCAGCGGGATGTGTTTAAGGTGGTGGCCTGGGGTTCTAATCATTCTCAAATCCCAGCGGCGCTTGACCTGGAGATCATTAAGCCACCAATGGAGGATGTTGCTCAGCGTCCCATGAAGCGCACTCTGGTGTATGCAATCAAGCTTGCGGTCACCTCTGTAGGCCTGCCATCTGGGCCGGCTAACCCTCCTTCCCCGCCTCTGACCGTGGGTGGGCGCCGGCGGCATGACTGGCAGCGTTCTCGTTCACCTCCAACGGCTCCGCAGGGGACGGCGGAGGCCCCTCGGGTCTTGGTGCACGACCGACTGGGCCCGCTGATGGGAACTAGGGTTTCCCAATCTTCCGAAAGGTTTTGATAACTCTCAATTTGGTGGAGTCGCGACTCAAATCGATCCGGCTTCCGAACCACATGTTCGAAACCTCACAATCGCAACACCACGTCTCCTTACATTATCAACTGGTGTTGCATGGTTGACCTCACCTAGAAGGCTAATCCTTGCCTGCGAATCAGAGAACACAAGCAAGAACGAGAAAGATTGCAACACAATTGGAGATGTATGATTAAACTCACAAAGTTGGGGTCTCACAAACCGACGAGCGGCGACACTGTTCTTGATAGAATTGATCTAAGCAAAACCCCAAACCTTAAGTTGGGTGGTGGCTACTGTTTTAAGGAGTCTAGGGTCATGGTTGACCCCCCTGGATGCGCCCCTATTGGGCTCAACACGATACATGGCCCAAAGGCCAAAATACGACGACGCAGCACCGAAACAGATTCTGGACATCAAATTGTTTCATCGATTCCCAATGATTACGGACAAATTTTGATGAGACCAGTGTCATTGCAAAGATTATCTTCTTAGCTTTCCAAGCATATAAAGAACATCCAAATCTGAGCCCGTATGCGACCTGGGCATCCGATTTAGCACTGACTGCTCCTGGACTCCGAGGTGGACTCGAAGTCGAGTTGATTTGGGCCTCTATCTTGACTTGCACGCCCTTGCTGGTCCTCTCCACCTTGAAGCCCTTCTCCAACTATCCTCTGTTCCTCTCCATGGTTCCTAACTACAATATAATCATTAGGTAGCTGTCACACCCAGATTTACACAAAAACCCGAATGCTGCCATATGTGTGCCCAGGAAGTCCACAGAACACATATAGCTTACAAATATGGAAAATCAGAGTACATATGCTCGAATAAAACATTTTACATCAGAGTTCACCTAAATAAAACACAACGGAAGTCTATGTATTAACTCTCTTGTTAGGTAGAGTCTCAAGTCCACAGGGACGCTGACTGGTTGACCACAGCTCAGAAGTACGGAAGATCTTCAGAAAACTCAGTAGCTATCTCTACCACTGATCCATCTGTTACCCATCCGGGATTTTGTTGAATAATTACAAGTGTAAGTAAAACATTTACTTAGCAAGTATAGCACGGGTACATGAAGGCTCAAAATAAGGCTAGACACGGCTGAACTGCATTAGCACTTTTAGTTGGTTCGTTTTAACATTATCCAAGTTACTACGAATGAATGAAACCCAGTTGCAACCCAATTAATAAAGTATAAGTGACATTAAACATAAGTAAACATCATCTTCTAATTAAAAAGGATCCAGGCCGCTCGTGACCCTGAGCAAGGCTATCATGATAGATTTTACACTCTGCAGAGGTTTGACCCTTTACCCACTAGTCACGTAAAAGTTCATGGAACTTTAAACCCAACCATGCGGAGGTGGATCAGACCTCACAAATCACACTTCTGAGGTGTGACCGCATAGGGACGCTACGAGGGTTTTCACAAGACACCCTAACAAGACAGTAGTCGCTGTGGTAATACAAGGCGGTGAGACCATAGGCACCGAGATCGACGTACACCTACAGAGTCAAACCATAGGGGGGTCGATGGCGTCCAGAGCACGGGCATCACACCCATCCATACGCAACATGTGGAGTTCCCTATCGCAGGGACTCCTAGCACGGGACTGTGCCTAACGAGACATAGCCGACGGATCACCCGTCCTCGGTGGAATCCGGAAACACCCCGTACCTTGCCTCCCACAACGCCGTCGCCCGTCGGTAACCACTGGCAAGCTAGAGACGTACAAGTTACTTGACCAAGACCAGAGCCATAATAGTTCTAGCGGTGGCGACGGGCTCCTGGGTTGCCGCTTTAAGAACCGGACATTAGGGAGAGACACTGGAGCAAAGCACATAGCACATGCTCTAGTTCCCTAAACCATATTGCTAAAAAGCAAGTTTTATCATTAACATCGAAGTGAACCATTAAGTCAATATTAACAATTAAATAATGGTGACAGTAGCCACGCTTAGCAAAGATTCTACCCATATGCATAAACTCGGGGTAATCAAAGGAACAGGGTATACAAGACTAGGTACAACCTTAATTGGTCATCAATTTAGACACATGCATATGAAAGTAAATAAATGTAAACGGTGGTGTTTAGGTAGCAAGGATTGTCCATGCTATAACTTGCCTCAAATCCATTATAATTACTCATAGTCTTCAAATCTTGATCTTCAAACTCTTCTGCTTGAAATCTCTCGATGACGTTCCTCTACTCGCAGCAATCATCGAGCACATGGAGCTAGGGTTAAAATATACAACTAAGAACAGTACACCAATCAAAATAAAAGCTTTAAAATAGCGCACTAAAGGAAAGGGCTTGGTTCTATGGTCACGTGAGCGCAAGAATCGCTAAAAATGGAGCTAGGGTTGAAAAGATACGACTATCGGAAGATTTATATTATAAAAGAAAATAAAATCCTATATGCTTAATAAATTTTAATTAAATAAATAACATAAAATATTATTTCGGAGAAACATATTATTTTGGAATTAATTCAATCTCATTTGAACTTGTAAAAGCCAGAAATAAAATAATCATATTTTATTTATAAATGTTTATGTAGGATTCATACAATTAAACATTTAAGTTTAAGTAATAAAAATATGTGCGAGCATCTAATCGAATAATAAGACATTTCGTGTTGAAGTAGTCAATATTATAATAAAAACATAGTCATATTGATATTAGCCAATATTAATAATTATTTATGTAAACTCGGAGTTTAACTCTAAGTAGAATTTTAATTAGAAAAGATAGCTTTAAATAAACATTAATCAAATTAAAATTTCATTTATGAAGAACCGAGATATAACCTAGTCAACTTTTATTTATAAATCTAATTGAATAAATATTAATCAAATTTATTTTAGCATTTAAAAGCCGAGTATAAATCTTAATTATATTTTAGTATGGAAAACATATTTAAATATTCTTTAGTCAAATTAATATTTAAATAAAATTCAGAAACACGTGACATAGTAAATATGAGTACTAACGCGTAGTTTGAGTTTATACGAATCTAACGCAACTTGAACGGGTCGAATCGGAGCTAAAACGTGAAATCTATGGGCTTTTAAAGGTTCTAGGGACCTGCTGGCAAGTTTTCAAAAATTCCAGGGACTTATTTGCAAAAATCTGAGGACCTATACGTAATTTCGTATAAAAACCGAAGGGATAACGCGCAAATAAACCTAACCAGGAGCTCGGGCACTAAATTTGAAAAGGGCAGGGGTTTTTCAAAAGAAAAAGGACCTAACTGCAATCATTTTTCTACGGCGATGGACGGCGGGTTGATACTTGGAAAGTTCAGGGGCTCTTAAGCGAAACTTCCATGGTTGACCGGTACCAGGGGGTTTGACCCCGGGGTTCGGGCGCGTGGTGGCTGTTGGATCGTGGTCCTAGGGCCCGGATCCGGCCGGGCGAAGCGGCTGGCGGGGAGGGAAAGGGATGCGGCGGCGCCGCCCACACGCGCGGCGGCGCATCGCCGGCGCGAATCCATCCGGGCGAGCCAGGGCCCCATTGGCAACGAGAGGCAGGTGGAAAGGATGCGGGGGCCACGGGGAAGCTATTCCCGGGCCTCTCGCCGGTAGGGAGGCCGCACAGAGGGTGCGCGATGCTCACTGGCGGACGGCGGGCTCCGGCGAGCGCGCTCGGGGTGCTAGGGGGCGGGGGAGAGGGCAAGGAGGGGTTCGGGGAAGCCTTACCACCGCGCGAGGGTCGGAGCGGTGTCGGCCGGGGTGGAGCGGCGGTTCGTCGGCGGCCCGCGAAGCCTGCGAGCTCGGGCGGCGGGGAGAGGCTAGGGCGGCTAGGGTTGGCGGGCGAAGTGGGGGGGGCGAAACCGAGGGGCGGCGGCGAGGCAGCTAAATAGGCGCGCGGGTGGGGGGGAAGCCGGGGCTTCGGCAGGTGCGCTTGCCACCGGCGGGCGTGCCATCAGCGGGGAGAAGAAGGAAAGGGGGAAGGGAGAGGCTGCCATGGTGGGGCCGCGCCGTCGGCGAGAGAGGGGAGGGGGAAAGGGAGGCCGCGGCTTGGGCCGCTGTTGAGCCGGAAATGGCCGGGGGGGGAAGTGGGGGCAGGCCGGACGGGGCTGGTTTGAGGTGCTGGGTGGGTTGGGCCACGTAGATTCGGCCCGAAAAGGAATTAGGGTTTTAGATATTCTTTTTATTTTTAGAATATATTTTCCAGTGCAAAGAAATATCTAGAAAATCATAGATAAATCACTTGAGCCCGAAAAATTACTCCAAAAATTTCACAAATCTTGGGAAAAATCCCAGAGACAAAGAGGGACACGAGGAATACAAATAAAATATTTGGAGCTCATGAAAAAGGATTTTAGCACCTTCCAAAAATTGGAATTAGCTATAGGAAAATAGGAATAAATCCTAGAAAAATCTGGAAAATTTCTATGAGGCTCTTAAACGCATTTTTGAAAACTTTACACACATAAAACCACTAAATGCAACCGGCATGAATGCAAAGCACTCAATATTAAACCTACATTGTTTTAATTTATTTTAGTGAACAAATTTTTCCTATATTAAATTGCCTGTTTAATTAAATAAAGTTAAGAAAATTTTAAAATTATGAGAAATTCTTTATTTAATTATTCTTTAAAATCACATCCTGAAATCCAAAAATTTCAGGGTGTGACAGTAGCAATCTATTCTCATAATCACATAGAGAAGTACTTAGGAACGAGCTCACCTCTAAATTCAATTGTCGCGCACGAGCTCTAGTGATCGGACCTTGAACGATCAATGGAGGCTTGTTGTGAGTATCCATAGGAGTGATGTCCTCAGCGTCCTCCCCCTCTTGAATTGGAGTCTTCCTCGACTCAAGCCCATCCTCTTCTCCCAAGTATGGCCTCAAATCTGAAACGTTAAAGGTGGGACTAACCCCAAACTCGGGATGCAACTCAAGTTTATATGCATTATCATTAATCTTTTCAAGTATTTTAAATGGGCCATCAGCTCTTGGCATCAACTTAGACTTTCTCAAATCTGGAAATCTTTTTTTCTCAAGTGCAACCATACTAAATCACCTGGTTCAAGCTTTACTTCTTTCCTACCTTTACTACCAGCAATTCTATACTTGTCGTTCATCTTTTCAATGTTGTGCTTAGTTGTTTCATGCATTTGTAAAATAAATTCAGCACGTTCCTTGGCATCATTATGAATCCTTTCACTAGTAGGCAAAGGCAAAATATTAATAGGAGCACGAGGGTTGAAACCATACACTACCTGAAAAGGACTTACCTTGGTGGTAGAATGTGTTGCTCGATTATATGCAAACTCGACATGAGGCAAACATTCTTCCCACATCCTCAAATTTTTCTTCAAAATAGCTCTCAACATAGTACCCAAAGTACGGTTCACGACCTCCGTTTGTCCATCAGTTTGTGGATCACAAGTAGTAGAAAACAACAATTTTGTACCCAAATTCCACAGAGTCCGCCAAAAATGACTCAAGAATTTAGCATCGCGATCTGAAACAATAGTAGATGGCATACCATGCAAACGAATAATCTCTTTGAAAAAGAGGTCAGCAATATGTATAGCATCATCACTCTTATGACATGGTATAAAGTGTGCCATCTTAGAAAAACGATCCACCACAACAAATATGTTATCACTCCCCCTTTTAGTCCTAGGCACTCCCAAAACAAAGTCCATAGAAATATCTGCCCAAGGAATAGAAGGAACTGGAAGAGGCATGTATAACCCATGTGGATTCAAGCGAGACTTAGCTTATTGACATGTGGAGCAGCGAGAAACAAACCTCTCAACATCTCTCTTCATATGAGGCCAAAAAATGCGAGGCCAAAACAACTGCGGTCTTCCTAGCACCAAAATGGCCCATCAACCCTCCTCCATGCGCTTCCTGTAATAACAAAGGACGAACGGAACCAACTGGAATGCATAGGCGGTTAGCTCTAAACAAGAACCCATCATTAACCACAAATTTGTTCCATGCACGTCCCTCTCTAAAATTCAGCAACACATCTTTAAAATAAGGGTCAAGCGCATATTGTTCTTATATCGATTCAAGTCCAAAAATCCGACAATCAAGTTGGGACAGCAAAGTATATCGTCTAGACAAAGCATCAGCAATCACATTATCCTTCCCCTTCTTGTGTTTGACAACACAAGGGAAAGTTTCAATAAATTCAACCCACTTAGCATGTCTACGATTCAGATTATTTTGAGAGCGAAGATACTTCAGCGATTCATGATCAGAATGAACAACAAATTCTCTAGGCCACAAATAATGATGCCACGTATCTAAAGAACGTACAAGTGCATACAATTCCTTATCATACGTAGAATAATTCAGAACTTGACCATGCAACTTTTCACTAAAATATGCAACGGGTTTACCATCTTGCATCAAAACACCTCCAATGCCAACTCCACTAGCATCACATTCTAACTCAAAAGTCTTACCAAAGTTTGGAAGTTGCAACAATGGCGCGTGCGTAAGCTTGTACTTCAATGTTGCAAAGGACTCCTCTTATGCTTTTCCCCAATGAAACACCACACCTTTCTTCGTCAACTCATGCAACGGTGCAGCAATGGTGCTAAAATCTTTGACGAAGCGGCGATAGAAACCTGCAAGACCAAGAAAACTCCGTACCTATGTGATGGTTTGGGGCAATGACCAGCTCTCAATGGCCTCAATTTTCATCGCATCCACCTCAATTCCCAGTGGAGTAACAACATAGCCAAGGAAAGAAACTCTATCGGTGCAAAAGATGCACTTATCAAGATTAGCAAACAAACGTGCATCTCTCAAAGCATCAAAAACAGCACGTAAGTGTTCCACATGTTCATCCAAAGACATGCTGAAAATTAATATATCATCAAAGTAAACCACCACAAATCGCCCAATTAAAGCCCGCAAAACCTCATTCATCAATCGCATGAAAGTACTAGGTTTGTTGGTTAAACCAAAAGGCATAACTAACCACTCATATAACCCGAATTTGGTTTTAAAAGTTGTTTTCCATTCATCTCCAAGTTTCATTCTTATTTGGTGGTAACCACTACGCAAGTCTATCTTTGTGAAAATTATAGCACCACACAACTCATCAAGCATGTCATCTAGCCTTGGAATAGGATGACGATATCGAATGGTAATATTATTGATAGCTCGACAATCAACACACATACGCCAAGTACCATCTTTCTTGGGAACCAAAAGCACAGGAACAGCACAAGGACTAAGGCTTTCACGGACATACCCACGGTCCAACAGTTCTTGGACTTGTCGCTGAATCTCCTTAGTCTCCTCGGGATAGGTGCGATAAGCAGCACGGTTCGGCAATGTGGCTCCGGGAATCAAATCAATTTGATGCTCTATCCCTCTCAAAGTTGGAAGGCCCGGTGGTAACTCAGCTGGAAAAACATCCTCATACTCCTGCAAAATGTTAGTGACAACAGGAGGCAAAGAGCTAGCAATATCATCAAGCGAAAACAAAACTCGTTTGCATACGAAAGCATAGCACATATCATCATCAGAAAATTCAGCAAGTTCAGATTTCATTGCGAGCATAACTCCCCCCTTTAATTTAATTCCCTCGACCCCAGAAGTTGGTGCAGACTTATCCTTTTTAGGTGGGTAAATAGATTTAGCAACTTGCAGATTTTTTGATTCCTTATCATGCAAACTAGCAGTTCGGTCTTTATCAGCTTGTACAATTTCAGCAGGTGTCATAGGTAGCAAAGTAATTTTTTGTCCTTTATGTATGAAAGTGTATTTATTACTTTTTCCATGGTGTATAGCATCATTATCAAATTCCCAAGGATGTCCCAATAAAAGAGAACAAGCATCCATAGGTATGACATCACAGTCAACAGAATCAGCATAGGTACCAATGGAAAAAGAAACTCTACAGGTTTGTGTTACCTTAGCTTTCCCCGCATCACTAAACCATTGAATACCATATGGATGGGGATGAGGGCGTGTGGTCAATCCAAGCTTCTTTACCAAATCAGAACTCACCAAATTATTGCAACTACCTCCATCAATGATAACACGTGCGCGACGGTTGTTGATGACGAAAAAAATTTAGAACAAGTTATGGCGTTGGATCTTCACAGGTTGTTGTACTTGTGCGCTGAGTACTCGTTGCACAATGATGTTTCTAAAGGCCATCATGTCCTCACTACCAAATGCAACGCCACGATCCTCATCAATATCATTTGCCTCATCATCTTCAACGTAGGAGGTGCTTATGTATCCATCTTCTGTAGTAATGTATGCCTGCTGACTAGGGCAATCCTTCTGCACGTGGCCAAGCCCATGGCAATGGTGGCACTGAATGTTGGAAGTGCGTGGTGTCGAGGTGGTACTCTTGCTACCCTCCTGCAAAGAATTTTTACCTAAATCCAAAGAACGTGCAGAAGATGGTGGTGGCAGTGATGGTGCAGCAGCTGTTGAAGGTGTGGATCGCTTGCTCGCTGGTGGGGGTTCTCGAAAAGAAGTTTGCTTGGGCAGCCCCGAAGATGGTGTTGTACGTGGCGTGTAGGAGTTGCTTCCCACCTTGTTCTTGCCCTACTGTTCACACCCCTGAATCTCCTTTTCTGCAAGCATAGCATATCGAAACAACTGGTCGACAGTGTTAAAGTCCTTATAATCAACTATGTCCTGAATATCATGCCTCAAGCCTGAATAAAAATGACAGATAGAATCATCAGGCCCTTCTACAATACCACAAAGCATTATGCCTTTTTTGCAAAGAACCATAGTAATCCTGCACAGAAGTTTCTCCTTGTTCTAAATGATGTAATTTCTTATGCAAATCTCTATGATATGAAGGAGGAACAAAACGATCACGACTCTACCATCGCCAACTAGACTAGTCCACCAAATAATAGCAAAGTCCTTAAACTCACTAGTGGCTTGTCTAACTTGATGTTCTTCTGGTACAAGGTGGGCAAAAAAATTTTGTTCTACTGTCATCTCCCAATCAAGGTAACCCTCAGCATCATAATGACCCAAAAAAGATGGAATGGTAAACTTAATCTTAGCATAAGGGTCATCACGATTGTTATTACCTTGGTGAGCGCCACCAATACCTACCCTGTTATGGCGAAGACGACGTTGTAGTCGTGTGTTTCTGGTAGCTGCTTCATCATAATTACCATTGTCATCAAACACCGCATCATTTGGAAAACGTGGAGGTGGTGGCTGTTGTGGCTGTGGTTGTGGACGCGCCTCCACTACAACAACTCTGTCGGCAAGCTCGGACACCCGTCGGTCCACCCTCTCTAACATGGTGCCAAGCTTCGTAGCGATGAGCGCGTCAGTGACAGCCTTGTTGATTGTTTCTTCCATCTTGTCACGAGCAGCTTCTAGCTCTTCTCGACTAACACATTCACTGAAATCTGCGGGAGCCTTCGGTGCATCATCTCCTGCCATAGAAAAGCACCAAAACAAGAACACACAATGAAGGTTATCCCTAATAATCCGACTACGTGCTCTCAACACAGCAAAGGAAGCGTCTTACCAAGCTCTTGCAAGGTTCTTACCAACAAGCAAGGCAAAGGATACTTGGAAGGCGTGTAGTCCGCGATTGCAAGGATCAAAAACCAGTGCCATCCAGAAGGTGTATGTGGAGTTTTGGGAAGGCACAATATGTAGCAAGGAGTAGCAAATAACGAATGCAGAATAGCAAAGTTCACTAAGTATCCAAAGTACAAGTCACAATTGCTGGCTTAGACGTGTCCTAGACGTAGCACAACAAGTTGGAACAAGAAATGATGGAAAAATCTCACAGGACAAACAAAACAGCACTCTATGCAATTGTTTTTAATCTTTTCAGCAATTTCCCTCCAAAACCTCCGGACTAGTAGGAATCATGAGTTTTTTTATTTTTTAAACTATTTTTTATATTTTCTCTAAACAGGGATAAAAAAAGCTCCAAGCACACAAATTTGCACCCTTTTTTGAGGTGAGATGCGGCCTAGGGAAATTCAGGAACAAACGCTGAAAACCCTAAAACAACTTGATCAATTTTTTTCTTTATCTTCCTAATTTTTTTGAATTTTATGACTCGGGTAAATAGGGTCCCCTCACAATTGAGTCACGAAGCTTCTGTAAAAAATTGAGCCAAAACGGAGCACCGAGCGAAATGTTATGCCCGTTTTACTGAAGGTACATCAAGTTATGGTTTTCGGGAGGCCCACGATGTGGTTCTCTGGAGGCTCAATTCGGCAGGATGCGTGGCGGCGGTTAGGGTATGCAAGCTGAACCACGAAGGGCTGCGATGCAAGGCGATGAACACACGGCGGCTCGCAACCTATCTAGGGCTTGCACGGCAGGAGTTTACGCAAGGCGGCTAGCGAGGGCAAGTCGAGTTATGGGGTGGCACGACTTGTAATTTGGTAATGGTGGATGGGATAGCGGCGGAAACAAACAATGCACAACAACAGGCGATTGAACTACAATGATGAACATGACCTAATACCAGCAACAAGACTCGACCACGGACACAAACTCAACAAAGTGAATCTGAAACGAAATTGCAAAGGCTAAAAGGGTACTAGGACAGCGGAATTTTTTAGGGCTATTTTCTGGACTATAGGACAAAGGCAAAAGGATGAACCTGATGGTAAACCACTCTCTGAATACCACTTGATGGGAACTAGGGTTTCTTGATCTTCCAAAAGGTTCTGATAACTCTCGATTTTGTGGAGTCACGACTCAAATCGATCCGGCTTCCGAACCACACGTTCCGAACCCCGCAATCACGGCACCACGTCTCCTCAGGTTATCAACTGGCGTTGCACGGTTGACCTCGCCCAGATGGCTAATCCTTGCCTACGAATCGGAGAACACAAGCAAGAACGAGAAAGATTGCAACACAATTACAAATATATGATTAAACTCACGAAGTTGGGGTCTCACAAACCGACGAGCGGCGACACTGTTATTGATAGAATTGATCTAAGCAAAACCCCAAACCCTAACTTGGGCGGTGGCTACTGTTTTAAAGAGTCTAGGTCATGGTTGACGCCCCTGGACACGCCCCTATTGGGATCAACACGATACACGGCTCAAAGGCCAAAATACGACGATGCAACACCGAAACAGATTGTGGATGTCAAATTGTTTCATTGATTTCCGATGATTCCGGACGAATTTTGACATGAGACCAGTGTCATTGCAAATATTATCTTCTTAGCTTTCCAACCATATAAATAACATCCAAATCCGAGCCCGTATGCGACCTGGGCGTCTGATTTAGCGCCGACTTCTCCTGGACTCTGAGGTGGACTCGAAGTTGAGTTGATTTGGGCCTCTATCGTGACTTGCACGCCTTTGCTGGTCCTCTCCACCTTGAAGCCCTTCTCCAACTATCGTCTGGTCCTCTCCATGGTTCCTAATTACAATATAATCATTAGGTAGCAATCTATTCTCATAATCACATAGAGAAGTACTTAGTAATGAGCTCACCTCTAAATTCAATTGTCGCGCACGAGCTCTAGTGATTGGACCTTGAACGATCAATGGAGGATTGTTGTGAGTATCCATAGGAGTGATGTCCTCATCACCCGCGGGCTGGACACGGGGCGCCACACGACTCGAGCGCTCCAGCACGCGACGGCCCGCCTGCCCCAACCGTCATCACTCCACCGGCGGCGTCCTCAACTCCCGATACGCGGCTGCGCGAGGTGCCCGCTTCGGGGACCGCATCTCCGCTGCATGCGGAGGGCTCGTTGATGGATTTCTTAACTCCCCAAGATGCCGCATCGGTTTCCTCGTGGCTCGCGGCGCCCGAGAGCTGCATGGCCACTAAGGCGGCGGCGACGTTAACTCCTCCAGCTGTTGGCTAGTCTCCAGTTCCCCTAGGGCCATTGAGTGAATCGGCTTCCGCTGGGCTTTTGTATGGGCTGGCGAGCGCTGGGACTATGGCTCCAGTTGAGGGCCCAGGGTCGTGCTCCCACACCTCTGTGGTCAACGGCCCACCCCTGGTCCTCCTGGAGCCCGTCGTGGAGTGTTTCCTCAGCTGCTCTGCCCCTTCTCCTTTGGATAGAGAGGATGCTGATGATGCGGCGGTGGCCACCAGCGACTCCTTGCCACCAACAACTCCCACTCGCATTGGCCCCAATGCCGGTGCTGAGGCCGCGGCTGCGGTCGCCATTGCCTCCTTGGCCCCATCCTCAACCCCCCTCCGCGTCTACTCCAGGCAACGCCGTCGCACAATTGCCTCTGCGCCGCTGGATGCGGCTCCTGGAGAGGCGGGCTTGGTCACTCCAGTCCAGAAGCTCAGCAAGACCTGCAAACCGGTGAGCAAGCTTCTTCCTCACCCGGTGATCCAGAAAGATGAGACAGAAGGCGCCTCTGCTCGGGTCCCTGCCCCGGCGCAGCCGTCGAGTTGCACGAGCCAAGCCACACTCGCCGGGGCTGGTGACCACGGATGCCCAGAGGAGGGTGATGCGGCACTTCGGCTTTGGGGAACGTGAGGTGATCGAGCCAGAAGCACAAGACACCTACAGTAAGCTCTACAAGCCCCATATCACACGCTCTTACATGGCTGCTATGGCTGCTATTTTCGGGTGGTCTGTTCCAGAGGGGGAGCAGGCGTGCTCCATTGGGGGCTGTAATCTGTAGATCCTCATGTCATGGTCATCCTGGTTTTTGTTTTCCCAATGAATCCTTCTTCCTTTCTAATCTGGAATGCACGTGGTCTTAATTAGAAGGCCCGCAGAAATTCAGTTAGGGAAACCATCCTTTCGAGCAAAGATGACGTTGTCTGTCTTCAAGAAACAAAGGCCGCTGATCTGTCTCAGCACCTCTTGCTATATATTTTTGGGCCAGCCTTCGATAATTTTACTGCCCTCTCGGCTAATGGAACTAGGGGTGGGGTCTTGATTGCTTGGACTCAATGTAAGAACTGCTGGTAAAAGAAGATTCCACTTTGAAAGCTTTTGGACCAAAGTGCCAGGCTTCTCTGAGGCAGTAAAGCAGAATTGGGAAGCTCCTATGCATTCAAACTGCGTAGTTGAGCGCCTTTTTCTGAAGCTGTAGAGACTCAGTAAAGGGCTCCAGAGATGGGGTCAGAGGAAGGTGGGCAATATCAGGAATCAGTTAGAAATGGCCAAGGAAATTTTGCACCGCCTGGAGATTGAACGAGACACTAGAAGTCTCAATGAGAGTGAAGAATGGTTGCACAAAAAATTAAAACTGCATAGCTTGGGTCTAGCCTCCCTGGAAAGAACCATTGCCCGGCTGCGCTCCCGTATCTTGTACTTGAAAGATGGGGACGCCAATATGTCCTTTTTCCATCAGGAAGCAAGATTCAGGAAGAAGAAGAATTGTATCCCCAAACTTAATGTTGGTGATTAGTTAGTAGTCTCCTAGGAGGACAAGCAGGCAACCGTACTTGATTTTTATGAGAATCTCTTAGGAAAGGCTGAACCTAGAGACTATACCATTGACCTTGTTGAGATTGGTATACAGCAACATGAGCTATCTCACTTGGATGCTCCTGTTACGGAAGAAGAGGTTTGGGCTACCATCAAGGATATGCCAATGGACAAAGCACTAGGGCCAGATGGTTTCACAGGACGGTTCTATAAATCCCGCTGGAGTATAATCAAGGGGGACATTCTAATGGCCTTAGATACTATTTATCGTGGTCATGTATTCAAATTTTGGCTCCTAAATTCTGCCTTCATTACGCTCTTACCGAAGAAACAGGATGCAACCCAGGTCAAGGATTTTCAGCCCATAAGTCTAGTGCACAGTTTTGCGAAATTGGTAACCAAAATCGTGGCCAACCGGCTGGCCCCCGTGTTACCTGACTTGATCGATTGCAACCCGACTGCCTTGGTTAAAGGCCGACGCACTCATGACAATTTTATGTTTGTGCATCAGATGGTCAAGTCCCCGTACAAGAACAAGAAAAAAGAAGCGCACATTCTACTTAAGCTTGATATCTCTAAGGCCTTTGATTCGGTTTCTTGGTCGTTCCTACTTGAAATCTTGAGTCATGTTGGATTTGGCCAGAAGTGGATGAATATGTTGTGTCTGCTGTTGTCCACCTCGTCTACTCAAGTGTTGGTCAATGGTGATCCAGGAGAGACAATTCTTCATCAAAGAGGGCTGAGGCAGGTGATCCCTTGTCTCCAATGCTTTTCATCATGGTCATGAATGTCCTCAATTCATTAATTGAATTTGCTACAAGGGAACAGTTGCTGCAGCCTCTAGCTAATCGCCAGGTTCAGCATCGGGTGTCCTTTTATGCAGATGATGCAGTGATTTTCCTAAGGCCACTAAGGGAGGACACTCTGGTCATCAAGCAGCTCCTGGATATTTTTGGTCATGCCTCTGGACTTCAGACCAATTTGACAAAATGTTTGGTGTCTTCCATCCACTGTTCTGCTGAAGATCTCAATGTCACAGCTGAAATACTTTCCTATGTAGTCAAGGATTTTCCTTGTACCTACCTTGGGCTCCCCCTCACGATTGGGAAACCCACAAAGGAGGTCTTGCTGCCATTGATTGATAAGGTAACCGACTATTTGCTAGGATGGAAAGCTCCTTTACTAAATAGAGCTGGCAGGTTGGTGATGGTTCGGGTCGTCCTGACTGCTGCTCCTATTTACCATATGGTTGCGTTGGACCTACCTAAATCTGGTCTTCTTCATTGGTACTATCAAATTTGGGTCTTGGAGAAGAATCCGGAAGAGTTGGGCACCCCCTTGATGCAAATTCTTTATGTGGCTGGTATTTCAAAATAGATGTTGGACGGCCGATCGCTTGGCAAAGAGAAGACTGCCCCATCCAGAGGCATGCCCTCTTTGTGATCAAGCCGATTGGACCATTCACCATCTCTTGGTCAGCTGTGTGTTCGCTCGGCAAGTCTGGTCTCAGATTTTCCAACATTTGGGTATCTTCTCCTTGGCGCCAGGCGCTGAGGCAGTTCGCTTCTCAAAATGGTGGTGGACAGTAATCACAGCAATCCCAAAGGACATAAGGAAGGGTGTCAATTCATTGATCATCCTAGTAGCATGGGAGATTTGGAAGCATCGCTAGCGCACATCCGCCATCAGCCTGCACACGAGCGTCCCCGTGAACAGCGACGGCGGCCGCCGTCCACCCGCGTGCCGTCGCCTCCTCCACCGCCGGAGCATGCAGCCGCAGCCGCTATCCACCCGCTTGACGCCGCCTCCGCCGTCTCTCCAGTGCGGCTGCAACGTCGTCCGCCCGCTTGACGCCACCTCTGCCGTCGCCGGCGCTGTTGCAGCCGCCATACGTCGGTGTTCCGCGGCCTCCGGCCCTCCGCCTTCACCGGCGTGGCCGCAGCGCCGTCCGCCCGCTTGACGCCTCCTCCGCCGACACCGAGGCCGGAGCATGTGGACGTCCGGAGGTTTATTTTTTTAGTACGGGCGGGCGGAGCTGGGGCGACGGAGACGAGAGAAGAAAAATTGCGGTGTCGTGTGACCGGAGGGTTTGCAAGAGTCCCCATCCAGCTGTCGACGCGTGTGATTCATTGGAAGACGAGGAGACGGACCGAAGCAAGGCCGGCGGATGTAGATCGGACGGTTGTAAATTTTTTTTTCCGACGTAGCGCGCGTGGCCGGCCGGCGGACCCGCCGGGTTTCATAAGGAGAAAAACTGCAGCGAACCAACACACAGATATATTGCAGGAGAGCTTCATAGAAAATTTGTTCCTTGACTTAATATCCAGTAACGTAATCTAATAATTTAATACACAAACGTGATGTATTCTCTAATGACGACACAGCTAATAATTAAGATGAACAAGTCTCTTTGATGTCTTGCAGGCAAACGGCAACCAGCTTGGTACTTGTCCATCTTGCCGCACACCTGACTAGAAAATTGATGCCTCGGTCTTCTCGATAAGACTTGCGCAATCCAGCAGGTACCGGCTAGCAGATGCGACGATCCTCGGCGATAGCAGCCGCCCACGAAGAGCGCTTCGATTTTCCAAGCAAACCAACAAAGATCTCTCCGTTTACGTAGAAGCAGAGCTGGGCTTGAGCCGTGTTATTTATAGGTCATCCGAAGCACGATGTTTTGACACGGTCTAAATCACGGCACGACATGATAAATTTTGGGCCGTGCCGGTACGATACGAATGCGAGGGCTGTGCCGTACCTAAGATCTCGCCACGATGGGCGGCATGGCACGGTACGAATCTTGCACCGTGTTTGAGCCGACACGTCACGAAGATGACCCATTGCACTAACACGTATGGTTATTCATATTTTTTAATTATCTTTCCACAAACCTCAAATAACTACTATAATATAAAAAAACATAAAAATCTAGCTTTGATATATGAAATCATATCAACGATTATTTATAAATTAAGAAAATCAGTAGCATTTTCTATGGTCACGTACCAATCCTAATGTTCATCAGTAATATCTGATAGCAAGAGTCATTCAATCAATTAGTTTTATAAATTCTTGTATCATATGGAGTAATAGAATATATAAACATATGAACGGTCGCAGAATACAAACATACGTATTTTGAGGACCATGCTTGGGCTGGCACAGCACGAACATGGACCACCGTACCGTGGGTCGTGCTTGGGCATAGATAAAAGCACGACGTGCCTCGCCGACATGGCACGACGTGTCTCGCGTGCCTTAAAAGTGTAGGCACGAAGCGACCCACGGCACGTGAGGGCCGGGCGCAGCCCAAGTCGCACATCTACGTAGAAGTAAACGACCGATTTACAAGCTAATCGACTAGGAATAAGAAATAGTAGATGTGTTTTTTTCGATTGTGGAGTCCTTCCAATCGACCAATCACAAGAGCATCTTCAAGAGATTAGCTAAAAGAACTAGTTAAATTTATTGATTTAGCTACTCTCAAAAATAGATTTGACTAACAAATAACAGAGTAATCCAACGTATTATCTAAAGATGACTAGTGAGGTAGGTTAGCTAAAATAGCTAGCGAATGAGGTGGGATAGAGAGCCACTAAATTTAAAGGGTCATTTACAGAGTTCGTTGGAAACATTTTTTCTCTAATCATAACTAAATTTAATTTTAAAAAACAATTTAGCTAGTCTCTTGGAGATTCTACGGTGCACCAGGTCTTTTGGCAAACGAGTCCGGCTGGACACTCTGTATTTCTCGAATCTAACTTGATCGGCCGTATATTGCAAACCTGGCCGAACATGTAGACAAATATCTTGTTATCCCGCCTAACAAATCTTTCCACGTAATTGAGGTCTTAACGAAACACGTGGCCCATATATTTCCTTCCTTGTCGTTACTCGTTACGCATGCATTCCATGCAAGTCTTTTTTTTTCAACAAACGTCTCCTGCTCTAACTTACTGATACATTATACTCATTAGGGACCGAATTAACTGGTTCACAAATTAAATCGGCCAATGTATAAGAATAAAGTATTTCAGCTAATTATCTGAAAAAACTATCACTAATAACTGATTTTTCAGCAAACGCAGCCGGCCAAATTTTGATATCAACACAGTTAACAAATTGGTTGTACATGGCCTCAGATCGTACGCGACCTATCTGCAGGAAACAATACATAGAACCAAACTGAGTTTTTTTAAACAGATATATAATAAGTAGTATACGTTTTACCATGCTGGAGGTATACCTATATAATCAATGGATTGACTTTCCTGTGGCCTTCTACTTCATGTATGTCTTAGAAAGTCCAAGTGCTCTATAGGTTGATCCTGCATCAGATAATCTCTGCTCCTAATAAAACTCTCAAGGTGAACCGTATCTTTTAACCTCGAACCGTGGGCTCACAGCGTGCTGATATCGAGCAATTTTAGCAAGCCACGTCATCGTCCTATGTCTCCGCCATTCGATCAAGCCTGGAGCGCCGCAATGTATCGCTGGTCTTTCCACGCGGCAATCGAGCACCTCGCTGGAGTGTGCGGCTCCTTGGGCACGGTAAGCGTACTGGCCTACCGAGGTTCCTGAGCCGTGTTTACTGTCGAAGAATCATGCGCCTGGCTTCTGGATACCTCTTGGTAGAGCAATTTGGCAATTAAATAATGAGACCAGCAAGGCTACTGGCACACATCTGCAAACCGCGTTAGGCCAACTTTCTCCCTGTTGTTGAAGCAAGTAGTAGTACTACTCAACACCGTATGCTTCTAACAGCAATTGTGCTTCAGCACTCAGCATGGCAGCAACTTATTTAAGCACTGAGCATGTGTTGTTTCTTTTACTTCCCGTCATCGTCCTATGTCTCCGCCATTCGATCAGGCCTGGAGTGCCACGATGTATCGTTGGTCTTTCCATGTGGCAATCGAGCGCCTCGCTGGAGTGTGCGGCTCCTTGGGCACGATAAGCGTACTGGCCTACCGAGGTTCCTGAGCCGTGTTTACTTTCGAAGAATCGTGCACCTGGCTTCTGGATACCTCTTGGCAGAGCAAGTTGACAATTAAATAATGAGGCCAGCAAGACTACGGGCACACATCCGCAAACCGCATTAGGCCAACTTTCTCCCTGTTGTTCAAGCAAGTACGTAGTACTACTTAACACTGTATGCTTCTAACAGCAATTGTGCTTCAGCACTCAGCATGGCAGCAACTTATTTAAGCACTGAGCATGTGTTGTTTCTTCTACTTCCCGACAATTTTAGATACAGCACATACTCATCTACAAGTTAAATAAAATAAAATACATAATGTTTAAGATCATTAGCAAAACTCTAGACAGATGAACAAATTTTTACACATATCTTGTCAGCTAATTGGTGGGAGCGTTAGAATCGTTGACATCAAGTGAGCTCACCAAATTATCATAATGCCATTCGCAGTGCTAATATCATTAGAGTTTTATGCACATTAAATATAGTACCACATTAGCCAATTAAATGACGTTGTAGAGAATTTAAGATGAGAGAGAGGAAACTAGTTTCATCCAGATGGGAACTCCCTTGGAACATATACCAACTCTAGATGAGTCTGAAATTAAATTCTAAATGGTGCGTATGAAACAACAACATGAAATTAGGCATTGGAGGGGTGTTTTCGAACATCATTTTATTTTCTATTTGATGATGTGTTTATCTTGAAAACCTCACCATGAAATTTTCCACTTGGGTTAGCCTAAAACCAATCAGTAGCTGAATTACAGCCATATTCATCAGCTTGTGGGGAGGGGAGAACTCAGATGGTCATTGGACCAGCCTCGAAAGTAGGCAGTCTAGATTCGAATTGTGGTGCTTCTTTTGCTAGAATTTCGATAGCATGCATCAACCAGGCATATATCATAGAGAAAACCTGGTCCTAGCGTCAAATAAAAAAAATACTCCCTATTCATCAGCCTGTACAACGACAATACTATGTGAGTTATACTAACTGTCATAGCTTGCACTAGGACAATACTACGTGAATTATAAAAACTGATACAAAACAACATACAAATAAAATTTCCTTCAGTATACATAGTGCCTAATTGTAACGGCTGCCTAATGAATGCAAATAAATACAAAACTTACGCATCTAAAATGGCCATGTGGCCATAATTCAGAAGAGTACAAGGAGACAGAGAAGGCAGTGATGCTAGTTTTAACCTTCCCAGTGACTCTTTCTGTTATAGATATAGACTCATGGACTCATGGTAAACTGGCCTAATAACGGTCCATGCACAACAAAGACGCGTGCTTAGGTGTTGTTTGGATCCGGTGCTAAAGTTTAGCGCTTTAAATAAGTGATAATTAGATGTATTAAATATAAACTAATTACATGTCATGTCTATTTCGCGGGACGAACCTAACAAGTCTAATTTTACTATAATTAATATATAATTACCATACGTTTACTATAGCATTACATTATTTAATCATGGTGTAATTAAACTTAATAGTTTCGTCTCGTAAATTACTCTTCGTTTATATAATAAATTTTTAAATTAATTTATATTTAATACTTCTAATTAATATATTTATATTCGATGTGACGATGAGAAAACTATGCCCCCCGCCCCCTTCGGAAAAAAAAACTTCCGCCCACGCCCCCCTACCGTACCGCGGCAACCGTCCCTCTCTGCGTTGAAAACTTCGCGGCCTCCTTGCCCGCCCCCGTCACCTCGCCGCCCGCCCGCGCTCTGCCGCCCGCCCGCTCCACGCCGCGCGCCCCCGAGCAGACTCGCTCGGATTCGGGGCCTCCCCTCTCATCGGGCGACGTCGCCACCGCCACCGCACTTCGCCCCTGCCTGACGCTCGGACACCGCCGTCGTCGAACAGGTGACCGTCCTTGCCTCCTAGAAGCAGCAAGGTACCCGCGGCGATTTCCTTTTCGAATCTCTGTAGCTTTAAGGTGCTTCCGTTCTTGGTTCTTCTTGCGATTTGCTTCGCCGCATCTTCGTTTACCTGCTAAAGGTGCTTGCTTTCCTGCGGTTCTTTGGTCGGTATGGACGATTTCGCGTCCATTTGGTGATTGAATTAGTTGATCTGGTGACCGACCCCTTTTCTTGCCGCCGCCGAATCCTTCGATTCGGCTACAAGAATGACTGCGTTTACGTTTGTTGGATACAATTGTGTGTTGTAATTTCCTCAAAGTTAGGGTTTTAGAAGAGAAACAGTGGTTCCTGATCTATTCAGTTGGGAATTGAGCGATCTACAGGAGGAAAGCTCCTTGCCGTGTTGCTGCTCCATGTCCTCAACGAGTAAGCAAAACTTCCAAACTATCTGATCTACCAAAACTAAACATGATAATAATATTACATGAAAATAATTAGTGATATAAGATATAACTGGATCTTTGTTGCATTGAGTCAGTGATCAATTAGCTTTGCATTAGAGATGTTATTACTTTGCTGAAAATTTCTAGAACACAGTTTATAAAGATCTGAAACAATTGGCTTGTAGTAGTTCAATACATTTTTCTGCACCATGTGCATGACTTAGAACATGGAGCCCTGGTTTTTGACAATATGTAGGGCTTAGTATTTTGTTGCTATGCAGACAACTATCCAGCAAATGGCGAATAGGCAGTATAAACATCAAATAGACAGCTTGTACACAATCTACATGGTTTTGCGTAGCATCAACAAATATCTATGTACCATTAACCAGTTCAGCAGCAGAGATCAGCGCAGACCAACACCTGCCATTGCTATTGACAGGTTAGTGATCGGAGTGCATAGCACAGCTGGAGCAAATTTAGAGAGAAAAATATCAAACAATTTTTAAGTTCTTTGGTTGATTTGTAGTTAGGTTGATATTACTGGCTTGTGAAATGCATTGTAGTCAGTCATTCCAAAAAGTGATCACCATTGGCTTACTGAAATTCTGGAAACAATAAATGTTCCCTAAATCCTGTCACCGTTATCCCGTTAGATTTATAATGCCAAAAGGTTTTGCTCATTCTTATCATTTATCAACATGTTAATTGGAGCTATAAAGCCATGGATTAACACAGCTTCCTGAAGATTTTTCCCTACTTTAATACTAGCTTGTAGGAGTTTTATTAGAACTTTGCGCTGTTACTGTCATCATCCCTCATGTGGCATTAACATTTATTGTTGCTGATGCAAGAATTTTTGTACTTGCTCGCTCAATCAGGATGTTGGAAGCTCAAAGCTTAAGCTATGTTGATGGTCCTGTGCCGATTCCTGCTGATAATTTGTTTCTTCTTGAAAACGTCAAAAGGATCCAAATCTGTGACACTGGTATGATAATTCACTTAGACTGCAAAGTATTCTTACTTGTCCTCTATTACTCATGGCATCTTTGTTCTGAGTGCTAAGCATTTACGCAGATGAGTGGGTTGAGAATCACAAGGTTCTCTTATTTTGGCAAGTCAAGCCTGTTGTGCATGTGTTTCAGGTATGCAACTGTTAATATCCGTTGCCTAATCACTTGTAGTTCTACCAAAACTCCAAAAATGATGTCGTTTTTTGTATGCTAATATGCTTCCATGTTGGTTATCTTGCTTCTTAACTCATAACATGCTATTAGCTGTTTTATCTGGACTTCACATCATATGTTCACCACTGCTGAATATTAGCTCTTGTTGTTTTGGGTTCAACCTAACACTTGCTTTTCTGGGCACGTTCTGCATCCTAACTTTGATCCTTTAATGGTTTTGTTCCAAAACAAAAATTGTTCCATATTGTGTATCCAATTCAATATTCTCACGTTGGTCAAGATTTGTTCACCTCAAACTCATTTGATTATGCCGTAGCTGAGTGAAGATGGTCCTGGTGAGGAACCAGGCGAAGATGATACACTTTGAAGCTTCAATGAGTGGGCCTTACCTGCCAAAGAATTTGATGGTCTGTGGGAAAGGTGAATGTTGTTTATCCTTAACCATCTTAATATCCATCTTTGCCCTGTACACCTGTGGATGATCTTTTTTTTTTGAAAGCTATACAGCGGGGGAAGCCCCCACTGTGGTAGGATATATATATATATATATATATATATATATATATATATATATAAAGGAAAAAAAACTGAACAAGGCCAAAGCCCAAAGGGTACCTCAGTACCTCAAAAGAAAGAAAACACCAGAGGGCCTCATAAGGGGCTAGAATCAAAAGCTACAGTTGTACATTATCAACCCAGTTGAGGAACTCTTGTCTTTTGCTCTCCTTAATTCTGTGAGCTTGGAGCCTTGCCTCATCAACAAAGTTTGATGTCCAGGTTCTAATTGTTGGTCGTTTGCCTTGAAAAATGAGGTTGTTCCTATGTTTCTAGATGTGCCAAGTTGCTATGATGAATACCTCCATGAAGAACCAGTGCTGGAAATGTAGCTTAGCTTCTTTCATCATTTGGAAGAAGTTAGGGCTTCGGTTCCATTACCTGTGGATGATCTCATTGGTACTTGCAGCTTACTATATGAAGTTGGTCTCAAGCAGCGGCGGTGCGCGCGGGTGGCCGAGGGAGCGGCCCCGCCACCGAGATCCACTGCCCCGGCAGTGGCGGTGCGTGCTGGCGACCAGCAGGCGACCGCGTTGAGTGAGCGGCAACGCTCCTAGATCCACGAGCACATGGCGTTCCGCGGGAGCGTGCAAGATCCTCATCCGGTCATCACCCACGGTAATTGCACTCATCCCCCATCAATAAAGATCCTCTCAGAATAATTAGAAGTTCTTTCTCGGTCTTGTAGATGATTAATTGTGATCTACTGAGACTAATATTTTTCATATACATGGTGAAGAAATAACCATCATTTTGAGCTATATAATTTGGAATTTTCTTATACGGAACCAAATATTTGCTAGGCCAGCACAAGCAACATTCATGTGCCAACAGGGCATCAAGACCAGCAATGTTTTGTAGATAATATTACAATGAGGCAAGGAGGTACCTTGCTATTTTTAATGTTACCTTGGCAATTTTGGTGTAACAAACTGAAATTCTGCTCAATGCCACAGTTTTCACTGTGTGACGAATGAAACAATGGACTCCTAGCTATATTAGATATGACAACTCCTGGTAAGTACGATGATACTCTTTATTTTCAGTTCTATGCTTGACGGAGCAGAGAGTAGTGAGTACTATGTGCTACAGTATTTTTTTAAAATTGCGTGGTGAGGTTTTAGGTAGTAGTAGTAGACTAGCATATCCAGTTTCTCATTTGCTTGCCTGTTAGTAAGTGAATGATTGGAAAGGAGTATTAGTGATGCTTGATTCAGCTTTAGGGGTAGTAGTAGCCCTCTGGAAACTATGTTTTATAAAATTCCGCCACATGTAATTTATATGAGGAAATACTTTTGCTTCGTGGTTGTTTAACTATTGAGTAAATTATCATGCAGGGATTTCCAAATAGATGGTGGCATGTTATAGCCCCGGGGCTGTTGAACTCTGGATTTAGAAAGGCGGCAAAATTAGCTAAAGGCATTGCTATGTGGTGGATGCGAACAAACTACGCCTCCTACAAAGCAATTGGCGCGATGCATGATGTATGATGCGGAGATTCTACTTGTTTTTTTTGCCTTCCGATGAAATTGCCCTGAGTAGTTCCGTTGTTTTGGCAGGAAGTAGAACACATTCCGTCTCAACAAGAGTGCTCCGTCAGGCAGCAAGGTAAGAATTTCGGCTTCCTGGTTCCCACATTATTAATTAGGTAGTTAGCTACCAGCAACAATTACTTGTACCTGTGCCATTTGTCTGGCAATCTGCATAGCATGTAAAGTGTGCTTCATGAATGGTGGATGGTGTGCCTTACTGCTCTGGGCCATCGATCAGAATTAAACTGTATGGTTTGGAAAAAAATAGTGTAGGGCTCCAAGTTTCTACATAGCCTGTAGTTCTGCTGTTGTCACTTCCCTAAGGAAGACTTAGGTCTTTCCATCATTTACTCGTTACTTTAATCTATATCAAGTGCTCTATGCCTCTATTTTTGTCTTTTGAAATATTGTCATGGTTCATGTCTCTTTATTGCCCAGAATTGATGTGTACTTCATTTTGCTCAGAATTGACTTTCTAAAACATTGTGCCTCCTAGCAGGGTTCAACTTATTGGCATTTAGTGTGTATATGTTCCTGAGTGTATTTGTGTCGCTGCAGTAGAGTAAGACATCAGGATTTTCTTTTCTTTTTTCTTAACGGTGGTTGTATGCCATGGTGGGATTTGCAAAAATTTTAAACTGCTCCCATCTTCTTTGTGCAGACCTTTGGAAAATTGAAGAACCCTTGAGCTAAGTTGGTGAGACAATTTTCCTCTGCACTGTTGTTTTACCATATGAACAGTTTGTCAGCTTCTGTGAATTTTTGGACCGAATAACAATCAATATATTCTGCTAAGCAAGATGTGATAAGTACTAAACAAATTGCAACCACCCTGTACTTGTAAGCATGTGATTTTAGATAGGCACTAAATTATGATCTCCACTCTTTGCAGATTGTATTCTAGAGTTTTTATTCATCCCCTGTGTGGCAACACTCACTATGGGTTGATCTCACTGGTGTTTAGTCGAACAGTTTAGTCAACTGATGTTAGGATCTATAAATAGTAGCCTGCAGTTTTAGTAGGCTGCAATTTCCTAAAAGATAGCCTAAAGCTGTTCACTGTCCAGAAATAGGTATGCAGAGATAGCAGATAGTCACTCTTTTTAACCGTAGAGATATATAATAATTGTGAGAGTAATCTTGTCGTGTATGGTTGGTATCCAGAATTATTTCGTCTATATGATTGCCTACTTGATGTAGATATGTTTTGTTTTTTAAAGGTGCTGCAGGCTAATTGGATAGCTCACTCCTCGATGCCCACGGAATCCGATGCGCCCTTTAACACGGCATTTAACAAGCTCGCTAAGGAATCAAATCATGCAACCTAAAATTTACAATGGGACACATCCAAATTGTTCAAGGAGCAACATATTTAGTTTGGGTCATTGCATTCCGTGGTTTGATCAGGCCGACACAAATGTGAGCCTTTAATGGATTTGCTTTTACAAACAGATGTGAGCTGTTCAGTCTGGTGCAATGAACTTGCAGATTTGGTATGATTTTTGTTCTTCCAACACGTTTGACCAAGTAATCATGTTCCATTGGATTGGAAACTCAATCTGCAAGCTGGAGTAAACATGCTTGAGTTTATTGTTCTACGCGAAGCATGTGCCACTACTTGTAGTTTGAGTCTCCACATCCACATATGTGGGGTGCCATTGGTCTCAGGTATTGGTTTGAAACTACGCAAAGCATCGTGCTTGTGCTCTGATTGTTCAGTGCTAAAGAGAGTTGATTCCACTTATGTGATGTGACATGCATGTGTTATGCGTTGATTTTTTGGAGAAGAATTATTTGTTTAAACATCACGTGTGTTAGATTCTGGCATGTTATATTTTGCCAAGTATTTTCTCATGGCCAATCTTGGTGCATTTACTGTTTAGTCTATTATTTAAGTTGGCCACAAAAAAAACATGGTGTTAAGGGATTTTAATTTTTTGTGTTTTCTTTGACAATCTAAAGCAGATTGAGTGATTAACGCTATCATACCTTTTTTGCTCTAATTGTTACACATTGTGCTGTTCTACCATATGTTTGTTCGATTGAAGGGTTTTAGCATAGTTTTTTAAGTTTGACAATTGGGTGGAGAGGGGCGAGGGGCATGCGATCCTCTCGAGCTGGGGTTCAATACCTTCTTGCTCAAGGGTATTCGGACAAGCAAACTCAGATATACCTCGCACTCAACTGGTACCATTCCAAGTACACATTAATCTTGATTTTTATATTTGCATTTATGTTACAATGCTTGAGTGCTGAAATATTGAATGAGGTGCTTGAGATCCAAATGTCTGATACTGCTATGCTGTATGAACTAACTACTATTAGTTAAGGGTCAAAATCCAATGTATGATCATCTATTCTTCAACGTTCATTATTCATGCTGTAACTCTGAAACGTGTCTCAATCTTGCAGGGTAGCAGGAGACGACTAAAAAAAAGAAACTGACAGTCTACATCTACAAATCAGAAAAGAGAAAAGAGGAAGGACATTGAAGAGGCGGGGTACACGATCCTAATGTTAATATTCTATTGATTTCATAATGTTAAAATAAGTTCATTCTCTAATCGAGTGTCTCATAAAATGAGACTCCATGAGCATGTATTCAAGTTATTAAAGCATAGAAGTTTGACATATAAATGAATGTGTTTTAGTTGGACAAAAGTAAGATATGTTACTGGTTGAGTCGATGTGAACTAAAGTTGTAGCTTAGATTCTTAATTTGGGTAGAATTTTTTATACACATAGCAACGCACGAGTATATTTCTTAGTTCAGAAAAAAAGTTCTATTACACAAGAACTACATAAGTATTACTGCATAAACGGTATCACAATGGAAACAACATGACAACAGAGGAGTACTGAAAACCGACATATTTTCCTACTGCAGCCTATCAATTTGCTTGTGATGTACCACATACCTCTAATGCAAAACATTATACATGCTTCACAGTTTAAACCAATATACCTAGGTCTGGACAGGTTCAAACCTCATATTAGCCAATTAGTGTTCCAATATATATATACATATTTCAAAGGAGAATACCAAACTTTATCTAGGTGCATGTGGCTGGCTGTGGCCAGCCTGGCTGTGGCTAAGGCCGGCTACGACTAAGGCCGTCCAGCCAGATGCGTCCCGCCGGTGGACGAGCACGGCCAGCAGATGTGGTGCCACGGCCGCTCACCTCCTGTCCACGGGTACTCTAGGTCTGGGAACTTACCAGGGGTAGGAGTGCACTGAAACATGAAGTCCACGAGGAGCTAGGGTTGCGCCGGGGAGGACTGGTCAGTGCTGGATCATGTTCGGCACGGTGGCTGCAGCAGGGCAGATCGAGGACATGGTTGAGGAGCAACGTCGTGGCAGATTGCGAGGACGTGGTTGAGGCAGGTCTGCTCGGTGGAGGAACGCTGTGCACACGAAGTCTGGCGGCGGGCTACTCCATTTCTAAGAGGGCGGCTAGGGTTTCGACTGGGGGTAGCGGGAGTTCGGGGCATGGGTTTGCGGGATTGGCACGAGAGAAGGGATCTCGAGCGTCGGACTTGAAAGGGACGGAGGACAGGGCGTGGTGGACCGTGAGCGACGGAGGTTTTGGTGATATGCCCAAGAGCCCATCATCACAATACGGTTTAAAGGCCCAAGAGGATATTGATCCAAGAGGGATTAGGGTTACTAATGGGCCTATGAGATAGAAGCCCATTAGTACGCCCTATATATACGAGGGAGGGGCTAGGGGGGCAAGAGACCTAATAGTCGTGCCCACCCTAGCCGCCGCCTCCTCTCTCTCGGCCGTCGCCCTTGCCGTGCGTGCGGTGCTAGCACACCGACGCCCGGCATTCCATCCCCGTACGTGTGGACTCCGTGGAGGCGCTGCTGCGACTGCTGCGCTGATCGGCTGCTGGGATCAAGGACGAGGAGCTCGGTTCGTGGGATGTGATCGACTACTTCCTCTACATCGACGAGCGACTTCTTCCGCTGCGCTGCGCGTCTAGTGGTAACGATCTATGATCTTCTACTCGCAAGTATCTTGGGTGTATGCGGTAGTGATGCTAGCGTAGCCTACCTGTTTACCTACAGTGGTACCAGAGCCATCTTGCGTAGTTTTTGGTCTGGATCATTAGCATATAGGTGATATGTTGTTGTAGTAGATTGGATCTATTACTTTTGCACGGTTTGATTAGATCAATTGGTCATAAGGGGTTAAAACTGGAGCGAGTTGATTGCGCGGCATGTGACCAAAAAGATTAGTTCGTGTTCTTTCTCTGTTGTGCATACGACATGTCCCTACCGGCTGGAATCACCATCAGGGACTGACCGTGTGCATAGTCAGCTGATTGAACGAACAGATCGAGGTCATGTGTAGATGCAGTCTTCTCAAGTGCAAAGGTTGCACGGTCAATGTGATTGACCTAGTGAAAATTGAGGCATTATGAATGGCTTGGATTTGTGGTGATGCGATCACTCCGATGAGATTTTCATAAGGATTCCATAGATGCGATCTGTGTAAATTCCGTGAGGTTTTCAGGGCGCTGCCCTGAGACCCGCGGGACCGCCGTTGCTTTCTCGCTATAGCGGTTTCCTAAGCGCTACTTTGGTAGAACACGTCGTACGCCTAACTCGTTTTTGTAGGGTATGATGTGAATGGTATGGCCTCAATGTCATGTGATGATGTATGTGATGATTTGTGCGGCCTGCGTGTCACAAGTTAACACAACCGGGTTGAGGTTGCACCATTATTGTATAACGACCTGCGTGTTGACTTGTGTTGCTTGAATCCTCATGTAATTATTTCACTAGCTATTAGATGTAGTAGCTTAGTATCTTTTCATGGAGGCTTCAATCATGATGGCGATGATGATCACCACAAGACAGGACGGATGACAACGGAGGTCACATTGGAGCCATGGCGATGGAGCCCATTGTGATGCAAGAGGCCATACTATTCACAATATAATATGATTATATGCCTGTGATGTTTATTTTCCTGTCATATTATTCTTTCATGCTTTTACATATGGTGGATGTTTTAATCATGATAGAATAGCTTCCCTCGAAAAAAGTTGAGTTTTTTTATGCCTTTTACCAATAGCTGCACCTATAAACTTTGATCGTTGTGTGGTATGTTTACCAAAGTAGAGTACCCTCAGCTATCTCTTTTGTATAGGGTGGATGTCGGACATTCACAAGCATAGTATTGGTTTACTCAGCAAAGCTATCAAAACAGTTTTGGGCTTTAAGGCATAGGGTTGGGGCCGGGGCATTGGATGCCACCCAACAAACAAGAGTCGTGTAGAGATATGATTAACAATTTATTGCTTACCTGTATCACTACTTTTCTAGCCGTGATGCTAAAGCTCACTAGGATTTTAGTGATTATGGATCCTGAACCACTATATGTCATTAAAGGGAAGATGACTTAGATATAGTTGGTTGTCTTTTGTTAAATCAGTTAATGAAAATCTTTACATAAACTTAGTGCTGAAATTTTGCCTTACTTTAACGTTGTAGATCATGTCTGCCAGTAACAATTCCGTTTTCAACTTGCGTTCTGTTCTTGAGAAAGAAAAGTTAAATGGAACAAACTTTATTGATTGGTACCGCAACCCGAGAATTGTTCTCAGGCAAGAGAAAAAGGAGTATGTTCTTGAGTAGCCATATCCTGATGATCTCCGTGACAATGCAAATGTTGTTGATCGCAGAGCTTATGAGAAGCACTGCAATGACTCACTTGATGCCAGCTGTCTGATGCTCGCCACCATGTCCCCTAATCTGCAGAAGCAGTATGAGCATACTGATGCTCACACCATGATCGAGGTGCTGCGTGGGATGTTTCAGAACCAAGCCAGGACTGAGAGGTTCAATATCTCAAAGTCCTTGTTTGCGTGCAAGCTGCCAGAAGGTAGCCCGGTCAGTCCTCATGTGATCAAAATGATTGGTTACATTGAGACTTTGGACAGACTTGGTTCTGAACTTCACCATGACTTGGCTACTGATGTTATTCTCTAGTCGCTCCCGCCGAGCTACGAGCCTTTTATCTTGAACTTTCAGATGAATGGCTTGGATAAAACACTGAGTGAGTTGCATGGGATGCTAAAGACAGCAGATGAGAGCATTAAGAAAAATCCCAATCATGTGATGATGATTCAGAAGGGGAACAAAAAGAGGAAGCGTTGGACGCCACCTAAAGGTAAAGGCAAGGAAAAGAGTTACAGTGGTGAGTCCTCGGGCTCTAAGCTAAAGCCAGCACCTAAGGCCAAATCTGGCCCTACTTCTGAGGATGAATGCTTCCACTGTCATATAAAGGGACATTGGTCTAGGAACTGCAAGAAGTACTTGGAAGAAAAGAAGAAGGGAAGCGAGACTTCCACTTCAGGTATAAATGTTATAGAAATAAATATTGCATTATCTTCTGGTGAATCATGGGTATTTGATACTGGATCGATGATTCAAACTTGCAAATCGTTGCAGGGCCTAAGTGAGACTAGAAGATTTGCAAGAGGCGAGTTGGACGTTCGTGTCGTCAATGGCGCAAAGGTTGCGGTGTTGGCGGTCGGCACCTACCACTTGTCTCTACCCTTCGGATTAGTTTTGGAATTAAATAATTGTTATTGCATTCCTGCTTTGAGCATGAACATTATTTCTTCTTCATGTTTGGAAGAAGTTGATGGTTTTAAGATTGTAATAGAGAACAAACGTTGTTCTATTTTTTGCAATGGTATTTTCTATGCTCATTGTCCATTAGTGAATGGATTATATGTTCTTGATCTTGAGGATAAATTTGTCTGTAACATTAATACTAAGTGGCTTAGACCAAATGATTTGAATCCCACTTTTATTTGGCATTGTCGCTTAGTTCATATAAATGAGAAGCGCATTGAACAACTCCATAAAGATGGATTGTTAAGCTCGTTTGATTTTGAATCATTCGACACATGTGAGTCTTGTTTGCTTGGAAAGATGACCAAAGCACCTTTCACTGTTCATAGTGAGAGGGCGAGTGACTTGTTGGGACTTGTACATACCGATGTATGTGGACCAATGAGCTCAATAGCTAGAGGTGTTTTTCAGTACTTCATTACTTTCACTTATGACTTTAGTAGATATGGCTATATCTACTTAATGAGGCACAAGTCTGAATCATTTGAAAAGTTCAAAGAATTTTAGAATGAAGTACAAAATCAATTAGGCAAAATAATTAAATTTCTGCGATCTGATCGTGGAGGAGAATATTTGAGGCTTGAATTTGGTGATCATTTGAATCAATATGGAATTGTTCCGCAGCTAACTCCGCCCGAAACCCCTCAATGGAATGGGATATCCGAACGGAGGAACCGAACCTTGTTGGACATGGTTAGGTCCATGATGAGGCAAGCTGATCTTCCATTGTCATTTTGAGGTTATGCTCTTGAAACTGCTGCGTTCACACTTAATAGGGTTCCAAGTAGGTCTGTTGAGAAGACACCATATGAGATATGGACCGGGAAGCGTCCCGGATTATCTTTTCTCAAAGTTTGGGGATGTGAGGCTTATGTCAAACGTTTGATGTCAGATAAGCTCACTTCAAAGTCAGACAAATGCTTCTTTGTGGGATATCCTAGGGAAACCAAAGGATATTATTTTTACAATAAAGCAGAAGGCAAAGTGTTTGTCGCTCGCAATGGTGTTTTCTTAGAAAAGCAGTTTCTCTCAAAAGGATTTAGTGGGAGCAAGGTGCAACTTGAAGAAATTCAGGAAATGCCCGAAACTGTTTCAGCACCCACTGAAGATCCACGGGATGCGCAAGATGTTGCACAACCCGTAGTTGAGGCACCAGCCCCACGAAGGTCTATAAGGGCACGTCGCGCTACTGACAAGCTCAACCTCCTCATTACGGAGGAGCGCCACGTATTATTGATGGAAAATGATGAGCCCTTGACCTACACGGAAGCAATGATGGGACCCGACTCCGATAAATGGCTTGAAGCCATGGAATCCGAGTTAAAATCCATGCATGATAATTAAGTTTGGAACTTGGTTGATCCAATTGACGGTGTTAGACCTGTCGACTGTAAGTGGATTTTTAAGAAAAAATTAGACATGGATGAAAATGTTCACATCTATAAGGCACGATTGGTGGCGAAAGGTTTCCGACAAATTCAAGGTGTTGACTATGAAGAAACCTTTTCGCCCGTCGCAATGCTAAAGTCTGTTCGGATTCTCCTAGCAATTGCCGCATATTATGACTATGAGATATGGCAAATGGATGTCAAAACTGCTTTCCTTAATGGACATCTAAGTGAGGATGTGTATATGACACAGCCTGAAGGTTTTGTCGATCCTAAAAATGCTGGGAAAATATGTAAGCTTCAGAGGTCTATCTATGGATTGAAGCAAGCATCTCGGAGTTGGAATATTTATTTTGGTGAAGTAGTCAAAGGGTTTTGCTTCATAAAGAATGAAGATGAGCCTTGTGTTTACAAAAAGGCTAGTGGGAGCGCACTTGTGTTTCTGGTCCTATATGTGGATGACATATTACTGATCGGAAATGATATTCCAATGCTTGAAGCTGTTAAAACATCATTGAAAAAGAGTTTTTCGATGAAGGATTTAGGAGATGCGGCTTACATTCTGGGTATTAGGATCTATAGAGATAGATCAAAAAGGCTAATTGGATTAAGCCAAGACACGTACATTGACAAGATATTGAATCAGTTCAATATGCAAGATTCCAAGAAAGGTTTCTTGCCAATGTCACATGGCATTGCTCTGAGCAAGAGTCAGTGTGCTACGACACCTGATGAGCAAAAGAGGATGAGTATGATTCCTTATGCTTCAGCCATAGGGTCAATCATGTATGCCATGCTTTGCACGCGCCCGGATGTTTCTTTTGCTCTAAGTGTCACGAGCAGGTATCAGTCAGACTTCGGTGAAGCTCACTGGACAATTGTAAAGAGTATTCTTAAGTACTTTAGAAGAACTAAGAATATGTTCCTAATATTTGGAGGCGAAGATGAGCTCGTTGTAAAGGGTTACACCGATGCTAGTTTTCAAACAGACAAAGATGACTCCAAATCGCAATCCGGTTTTGTTTTCTGCCTTAATGGTGGGGCAGTGAGCTGGAAGAGTTCCAAGCAAGATACGGTGGCTGATTCGACGACAGAGGCCGAGTATATTGCAGCTTCTGAAGCTGCAAAAGAAGCTGTTTGGATCAGAAAGTTTGTTTTTGATTTGGGTGTTGTTCCTTGTGCCTCCAGTCCAGTGGACCTCTATTGTGTTAATAGTGGTGCCGTTGCACTAGCAAACGAGCCTAGAACAACTAATAAGTCCAGACATATACTGCGGAAGTATCACCTCATTCGTAACTTTGTTGAGAGAGGTGATGTGAAGGTTTGCAAGGTGCACACGGATTCAAACGTTGCTGATCCGTTGGCGAAGCCTCTCCCACAACCAAAGCATGAGGCGCACATGAGATCTATGGGTATTAGATACTTACATCAGTGATTTCAGTGTGCGTGGGAGATTTTGTGTCATAAGTATGTTTATGTAATAATGAATAATTGTTATTTGTTCCATGGATGATTATCTTTTACATTAATTATCAAGTATGTGACTTGTTTGTGAAAATTTTTGTTGACGAGGATATGATTCTAAATTATCCCTAGTTTATGTCATTATGTGGGACAACAGCGACGTTGAGACTAGCACATGCATTAATTGATGATCATGTTTCATGGATCATGGATATGGAGATATCGGATTAATGATGTGGACACATGTTGGTGAACATGGTGTTGGATTGACCCACTCCAAGACAATGTTGGGATTGTTATCTTGTATGTGCCATCAGTTGTTCTTGAGTGTTGTACCTACTGGATCCTCAGACCTGAGATCGCCATTGTTTCTCACTGTGTGTAGTGGTGCATCTTGGGGCTGCTAAACGCTACTCCGTAACTGGGTAGTTACAAAAGTAGCTTACAGGTGTGTCATGAAACATGGAATGGGATGTGAGCGGATCAAGATGGAATTTGCCCCTCCTAGATAACGGGAGAGATATCTCTGGGCCCCTCGAGATAGTTGGATTGAAAAGTGCAAGGCCATGCCAAAATGATTAAAGAGTTAATCATGATGACTAAAGGTTAGTTATGAATAGAATCCACTATTAGATCGAGAGAATGGTCGAGCTATCACAAAGGTGGCACGCATCTCGCCTTGAGCTTGACAGGTATCGTGTGGCAAAGGGATTCGGTGTATGAGTATATCTAAGGTTCGGTCGATATAATCTTTATGTGTATATGTGAGTCACTATGCCCTACTAGGTGCCTCTATTGACTTGTGATTCAGAAATGGTTTCCGTTCACGGCCATCTACACATGAACCTAACGGGTCACACACTTAAGGGGTTCGGAATGTTGGAAAGCTTGCTTGTATGATTGTCTCTAGTGCAAGTGGGAGATTGTTGGTGATATGCCCAAGAGCCCATCATCACAATACAGTTTAAAGACCCAAGAGGATATTGATCCAAGAGGGATTAGGTTTACTAATGGGCCTATGAGATAGAAACCCATTAGTACGCCCTATATATACGAGGGAGGGGCTAGGGGGGGCAAGAGACCTAATAGTCGCGCCCACCCTAGCCGCTGCCTCCTCTCTCTCGGCCGCCGCCCATGCCGTGCGTGCGGTGCTAGCACACCGACGCCCGGCGTTCCATCCCCGTATGTGTGGACTCCGTGGAGACGCTGCTGCGACTGCTGCGCTGATCGGCTGCTGGGATCAAGGACGAGGAGCTCGGTTCGTGGGACGTGATCGACTACTTCCTCTACATCGACGCGCGACTTCTTCCGCTGCGCTGCGCGTCTAGTGGTAACGATCTATGATCTTCTACTCGCAAGTATCTTGGGTGCATGCGGTAGTGATGCTAGCGTAGCCTACCTGTTTACCTACAGAGAGAGGCCCGGAGGGAAAGATCTCGTGCATCTAATTTAATTTTGATGGCTCTAGGGTCGCACCAAAGATGACGGGCAGAACCACGTCACAAGATTTTGCGACACGGCTATCCCGTCCATTCTTATTAATAGTAGAGATAGAGAACAGAAGAGAGAAGAGAAGAGATAAAGCTTACAGAGTAACTCTTAGATAGCGTTTGGTTTAGAGTACTATAATATAATCCAATTCTGGATGGTAACAAAATCATGTTAAACATATTTGGTTCGGTGCAACGAGTAATCAAGTGCCTTGTAATCGAATACTGAACTATTTATATCCGATTTCCCTCGTATGCTGCTATTATCACTTCACGTTACCGCAGAGCAGAGCAAAGCAGACAGGCACATATACGTTTTCATAGTCAACGTTGGCGCGACAAGAGCGGACGCACACACTAGCCGGTATCTGATGTTGTTATATTCCAAAGCCAAACTAAGATTGCAATCGGTGATCCACCTTCTGATTACACTGTAACTTGATTTCGTTTTCATTTGCGTTATCGTTGGTTGAACCAAACGCTATCTCAAGTTTTACTATATTCCTCATCTTTCTTTAGTATACAGATGGATGCTATAGAAGTCCAATCCCTAAAGATTAAGTCAGATAATTTTGCTGGACCGCTCTAATGATGGTTCTAGATGAGGAACTTATGGTAATGATATTTTATATTTCTACATACGTTGATGGTATTATAAACATATTTGTTCTTATATTTCACTTGATTTGACACTACTACAAAACTGCACATTCGTCGTGTATATTAGTACCGGCCAAACCATAACCAGTACTAATGCATGCAATTAGTACCCGTTCTAGAGCATGGTACCCTTGGGGGAGCCCCCGGCCAATACTAAATATTCTCCAGCATATCTGTCCCCTTCTTCCTCTCCGAGCTGAAGCAAACAAATAGCTCGACCTCTCTTCTTCCTCCATGGCATGTTAGAGGGGAGGTGCTGCCCATTTTTCTAAAGAATTATGGGGATTTCATTCATCTAAGTGTGCTGAAGGTTACCATTTTCATCCTCTTCTCTTTAATGCTCTTTGTGCTTTGTTTCATGTTTCATAGTTAGAGAATTTGTAGTTTTTAGAAGAAGAGGGAATGAGTATGATTTTTTTATTTATAAATTAATTAGAGATATGTAAACTCGATGACTTTAATTAAGGAGTATGTTTATTGGATTGTTTGCATGTGGCAAATTATTAGAGTGATTTTTTTCAATTAATTTCAATGACACGTGTATATATCATTATGCAAGCTTCTTCCTCTGCACGGTGTCTTAGAGCGTCTCTAAGAGACTAGCAATAATCCTAGCTAAATTTAAAGATTAAGAGGCTAGCTAAAAACTAAAAAGCTTCCCAAAAGCAGGGGTAAACCAACAGACTCTCCAAAACTAGCAAGCGTAGATGGAGAGCGCGCCTGGCTAGGCAAAGATACCTAGCGAAGGGGGGGGGGGGAGATAGCTAGCATGGTAAGATAGCTATCCAGTTAGCTAGTCTGTTGGATGCAATTTTCTCTCTTTTCTCTTTTTTAGCTAGCCATGGGGATATACAAGAGCTCTTGGAGATGCTCTTAGAGGGGAGGTGTTGCCCATTTTTCTACAGGTTTGCGGGGATTTCATTCAACCTAGTGCTTCGAAGGTCAGCAACTTCATCCTTTCTTGTTTCATGATCTTTGTGCTTTTTGTCATGTTTTACAGTTAGAGAAATTTATGATTCTTCCACTACCGTAAGAATAGCCAGGTACTCTTTCTCATAGATTGAGAGATCAGTGGTTTTGGGACCCAAAGGTTTACTGATGTAAGCCAAGGGTGACCGCTCTAGATGAGAACCGCTCCAACTCCCAAGGCGCACATGCCAATTTCAATGGAAAAGGGTTTTGAGAAACCTGGAGCATGCAGAGCTGAGGGTATACTTGAGAGCATCAAAGGCTGTTGCATGATCCTAGGTCCAGACAAAGATAGAGTGTTTCTTAAGCAGCGAAGTTAGAGGTTTCGCGATCACGAAATGTCTCACAAAATTGCGATAGTACCCTGCAAGACCGAGGAAATTACACAGCTCCTTGACATTGGAGGGTGGGCCACTTGGTTATAGCTGAACTCTTGCTGAAGTCTATAGAAATACCCTCTACACTGACAATGTGGCCTAGATAGGAAATTTACCGTTGATCAAAAGAGCATTTAGAGAGCTTAACTTGCCACTGATCCCTGTGAAGTAGCCGCAACACCGCTCGGAGGTGCTCCAAATGTTCCTCAAATGTCTGACTATATACCCAAATATCGTCGAAGAAGACCAAAACACACTTGTGCAAGAGTGGTTTCAGAGTAGAGTTCATTGCACCTTGGAATGTAGCTCGTGCTCCACATAGCCCAAACCACATGACTTTGAACTCGAAGTGGCCAAAATGAGTTTGGAAAGCTATTTTATACTCTTCGCCTTGCTTCATCTTGATCTGGTGAAAGCCTGAGTTGAGGTCCAGAGAAGAGAACCAGCCGGTATCTGCCAGTTCACCAATCAACTCATCGAAAATGGGAATAGGAAATTCTCCCCTAATAGTTAAGGCGTTGAGATAACGATAGTCCATACAGGGACGCCATGTGCCATCCTTTTTGCGCACCAAGATCAAAGGCGATGAGAAGGGACGCCTGCTGGGTTGAATTAACCTCTTGTCCAACAATTCTTGTACTTGTTTCTGAATCTCATCCTTCAACACTGGAGGGTACTGTCGAAGATTTATCTTCGGTGTGTCTGTCCCAGAGAGTAGATTTGTGCGGATTGATGGACCTGGAACTTGATGGTTAACACGAAGACACCACACACAAAGCTTTAGACAGGTTCGGGCCGCCAGTGTTGCGTAATACCCTATGTCCTGTATGGGGGATTATATATTGTATTCTTCTCGTTGGGTGTTCTTACCGAGCTAGGTTCCCCTTCCCTCCTTTATATATCCCAGGGGGGAAAGGTTACATGGTAAGTTTCCTAGTCGGTTATAATATGGGAGTCCTAGTAGGAGTACACGAGTAGTTCTACTAGGACTCAGTCTTCTTTCTTGAGGGTACTCGGGGATGCATATCCCACAAGCCCCTGAGCGCTTCATAGCCGAACAACAACCATTCTTTGAAGTCTTCTAGTCTTTCGCCGAGTGCTTGTGGTTACTGAAAGGCCGTGGAGAGCTTCTTAGGCGTCTTGAATGAATATGCTCACCGAAGGCGAAGCATATATGCTTAGCCCCCGAGCCTCAAGTTGATTAGAAGAATCAGGTCGAGGGTCTCGAAAAAAATCTTTGAGTCTTAGTATTGAATTGATCAACAATAGGCACAAAAAATATGTACCCCTTGAGTATAGCCCCCGAGCCTCGAAATGAATGGTTGTTCATACGGTTCGAGGGTCAAGAACATAATCTTCAAAGTAGCTTCCGTGTAAATATCCAAGTACCGACTAGTGCCAGTACTTGGTTAGTCTTCGAGTCGTCGTAATATGCAAGCACCGACTAGTTAAAGTACTCGGCTGGCGTTGTAGTGCCGCGCCATTTGGGTACCGACTAGTTCAAGTACTCGGCTTCAAGTCTTGATATGTACTGGGTAGCCCCCAGCCTCAAGCGACTAGATAAAGTACTCGGCTGGCATTGTAGGGCCACACCATTTGAGTACCGATTAGTGTAAGCACTCGGGTGACTTCGTGGCGTCATGAAGAGGCGAGGTGGTTCCAAGTCTCACTAGTGTGAGTACTCAGCTGTGAACCCTGCAATTTAAATACATAGAATGAATAGTGTCCAATCAAGAAATATCCACAAAGGATAATAATAGCATGTAGTAATGCATAAAAAGTTTTCCGCTCGTTGCTCTTGATAGACTCATAACCACTCGAGTAGCCCCCTGTTACGTTTAAACACTTGGCCCCGCTTAACCATAGCCCATAATGCGAGACTAGTGTCTTCTTTGACGTGTAGGTGCGTAGGTGTTGTGAAAGAGCCGAAGTTTCACGAATTAAGGTGTATGCTACCGAGCGGCATTGGTCTTTAAGAGTTAAGAGAAATTATAAAGTAGTCGGTTAGGACTTTTCTCCCGGTGGAGAGGTTGTGCGAGGGTTTTTAACCCGTTGGCGAAAGGTTAGGCGAGGGTGTAGCCCTAGAGAACTATTGTTGTTGAAGGATGTACTCTTTTAGAGTAGTCGGCGTTGATGTAACATGTGTAAAATGAGCTGAAGAAATATAATAATTATTAAATATGACTTAGCTTGATTCGTGGATGATTATCGATGAAGCCATGGCGGTCAATGATGAAGCCATGACGGTTGTTGTTGAAGTCGACTAGTCGACTAGTTGTTGATGGCGCGACAGCCGATCTCGACTAGTTTTCAAGTCGAGATGAGTAGTCGAAGTAGTCATACGCGAGTTGATGCGGTCGGGAGTCGAGGTAGTCGTTCTCGTGTACATCTTGTACGTATGTTGAGCAAAGGATATTGAGATCTCCTGGTGCATCTGCATGTGGATGTAGCGAAAATCCAATTGCACTCCATGTCTTCACATGTCTGTGCATCGAGATTGAGTAGATTTTTCTTTTTCGCATGAGACAGCAGTTGGACTTCACGTCCAAATTGGAAAAAGAGTCCCGAATTGGACGGAACCGGCCTGCACAGCAACTGGGCGCAGGCCGGACCTAGAACTTGACGTCGTACCCACGTCACGGAGTATTTGGAGTCGATTCCATCTTCAACTCGCATGCACGTTGATTTGATGATTGTTGAAGTACTACAAGCCGTCGCTCTGTAGATTTATTTCTGACATGGTGATGCAGACATGCTTGTAAATTGCTTCTGCCTCGATGGAACGTGACAACTTGCTTTGAGCTGGAACTCGGTGACTTGTTGATTGTGGAGTAGATTGATTTTTGATGATGTTAGGTCCATCAAGCTCACCCAATGATCTTGCGATCTACCCCACGATGGGCGCCAAGTGTCGAAGATTTATCTCCGGCGTGTCTGTCTAGGGGTATCCCAGAGAGTAGATTTGTGGGGATCATTGCACCTGGAACTTAATGGTTAACGTGAAGGCACAACACACAAAGATTTAGACAGGTTCGGGCCGCCAGTGTAGCGTAATACCCTACGTCCTGTATGGGGGATTGTGTATTGTATTCTTCTCATTGGATGTTCTCACCGATCTAGGAACCCCTGCCTTCCTTTATATATCCTTGGGGGGAAGGCTACATGGTAAGTCTCCTAGTCGGTTACAATATGGGAGTTCTAGTAGGAGTACACGAGTAGTTATACTAGGACTCGGTCCTCTTTCTTGAGGGTACCTGGGGATGCATATCCCACAGGTACCGTGATTGAAAATCGAGAGGCCATGCTAGCACAATACAAAATTGATAACCCCATAAACAGGAACAACAATAGTTATAGATCACGGATCGTTACCACTAGACGCGCAGATGCAGTAAAACCGTCTCGATGTAGACGAACGCGTTGATGTGGTTGTGCCGTGCAGTTGCTCACATTCGTCTGGTCCTGCATGTGCGGTTCATCCTAGTGCTCCAAGCGCAGCACATCCGAGGTATTCACACGTACAAGGATGGAACGCCATGCGCCAGTGTGCCTGTGGCAACCACCTTGAATTAATTCGGTTCAACCGGTACGAGACCTCGCCCCTTTAGCGGCATCAAGGGTCATTGGCATTTTGAAACAAATTAACCCTGTAAGTTGTCTGGTATAATGTCCTGATTAACCACCCTTCTTTCAATGGATCAAAACAAATGAATTGGGATACAACCGAGCACACATTTTAACCACACAGTTCACATAGATGTAATATTACAAATCGAGTCCAAATATTAAGTTATTACAACATAATGTTCAGAGTTCACATGCAACGGAAATAAACATAAAGCGGAAGCTAATCGACGATACAAAGAACAACGTGGCAGCCTACACATGATGTCCATCCGCAGCTCTCTCTCTAAGAGGATGGCTCCCACTCCACCAACCAACAATCAGGCAGAGTGCACGGCCAAGTCAAAGCGTCAACCTGCTCCTGGATGCTAGCGGACATTGAAAAACAAGCCACAAGCAAGGCTGAGTATACTAATACTCAGCAAGACTTAACCGACAACAATAAAAACAAAGAGACACTGCTAGGTATGCAAAGGCTTTTGGCTCGGTTTTTTTTCCAAAGAGCAACTAGAAGTTCATCTACTTTCAAGTTTTAGCTCATGTTTAGTAAAAATTTCAGCAAGCTATCAACTAGGTTTGGCACTGACTATGGCACACATGTTGTAGCAAATAAATTTCAGCAAGCATCACATTTCTTTCTTTCTCATTCTCATGCTCATATTCAATTCATTACTACGTGCTAACAAAGTGGACAAGTAGCTTCATATATCGCGGAGGACGGACAATTCGAATTGATTTCAAAACCTTGCAAGGGAAACCTAGCCACACGACATATGCACACCCGAAAGTCACATATGGCAACCTTTCCCGACTCTCAAACCAACTACTCCACCATGACTGCATACCTTTTCGGACACTAGTCCCCACACAGGTACTTCCTGGAGCCTTTCGTGCGAGTTGACAACTAGAGCCGCTCTCACCCGCGAGGTCATGAGAGTGTTACACAACAAAAGGGGGCAAGGTTCACAATGCAAGCAAAGGAATAAGAAAGGTACGTCGGTTTACCGGTCCCTTTACTCCGGCATGTGGCTAGTACATTCAAAAACTTGACCATCGCTGCTAGCTATGATCGAGCCTCAATGATTTGAGCATATGTGAACAGGGCGATCAACCAACACATGAACATCACACAAGACACCATCCACCGATCTCATCATTCCAACATAAGAGCACAATCAACTCCTATAACTCGCGAGTGACATGCAATCACTCGTCTTTTACCAGCCCTATTAGCATAGCAGCTATCGGAAAGAACGTACTAGTCAAACATAGGTTTATAGGATCATGCATACTAAGGTTTCAAACAACTCCTGGAAACATAAATGCACAATCATATAACATAGAAAGTAAAGCCATTGCATAGTTTGAAACATAGGTTAGATGCTCCGGTGCTTGCCTTCTTCACCAGCCTTGGGCCCATCCGAGCTTTGGCTCAGGTCTTGCTCGATCACCTTGGTCTCGTGCACTTGAGCTTCATGCGGCTCACTCTCGGACTCCAACACCAACTCCTAGACTCCGTTGGCTAGCTAATGATCTAAAATGACATGAGATGCATATGTGAGTTTCGAGAATGGTTTTGGCACAATGTATATATGATGCTCATGAGTGCAGCAACTCAATCATAGATAGTTATTAATCCTGAATGATTCATAAAGGATACTTTAACAACAAGCATGGGAGCAAGGCCCTAGGCTAGATGGTGATTAACTAGTTTCTTTCTTCTTTTACCGAGTAGGTGCATATCTCCTCTTCGTAGAGAAGCTAAGTTCATTAGTGAGCTCATGTTTTCTTTACTCTTGTTTGAAGTATTTCCTTTTAACTCCTTGAGACAAGTTTCATAAAGTTCACTAAAGCACATGTTGTATGCCAGCAATACTATATGGCATATATAGGAATAAATCATGAAATGGTACTAGTAAGCTTATAAAAATTATCAAATAGCAAGGTAACATGTATCTGAACATAACAAACTTATTTGGACAGCAATAGTAGCATGAATGTGAATTTAAGTTATTCAAATTAATTCATGACCTAGAAATGCTAGTTTCCCCATTTAAATGTGAAACTGAATCAAATGATATGCAACAGGATGAAATTTTCTGGAGATGTTCTACCATCTATTGTAAGCATGTTTGACAGGTTAAAGGTCATAGAAAATATATTTTACTAAACAACATTATTTAAACAAAGTTGAAGCCTAGTAATTTTTATCTGAAGTTAAGAACAAGTTATGACAGTGAGAATTTGACAGAACATTACTTACGAGCTATTTCCTTTGCCTCACGATATTTGACCTAACTCCAAGTTGACCTCTCTTTCTCGAAACTATGAGTCGGATCTTCAAGAGGTTAACACTTAACCTAGCACAACCATGCATTTCTTGATCCGATCACTCAAGGGGCCCAAATATATCTCTCTCATCCAGAGAGAGGCAAATCCCATCTTGATTGACCATGTCTCATAACATGCTTCCTTATTACTACCTAGTTACTGAAAGTGCATCTAGGCACTTATGTGTTTTGGTGATTTGTATGACAACATGATTCTTAAACTAACTTGTTTGCTTAAGAATATGAGCAGGGTTTTATTCTTATGGTTATTTGTGAGACACATGCATTAATGAGAATGAAAGCTCTCTTATGGTATTTGATGACATAAAAGCAACCAAGTGGATGTGATCCCATGACACTAAAATAGATAAGGACTTATGCATATTGGTTGGTCTCATCTAGAGAAACCTTGTCAAAGGATGTTGGGATAATATTAATTGAAGAAATTGGGATTTCGTTGGACTTGGTCCTAAGCTATGGTTTGAGTAAACATGAGACATAATCTTATAGTTAGCAAGTGGTCTCATATGGATTAAAGCTTATGGTCAAGTCATATGGTATCAACGACATAGAAGGTCATATTGGATATATCTCTGTTTGAATTGAAGACATGTAATTCAAAGTGGTATTCATGATGATGCAAAGCAATGCAAAACTTAAAGTGGCAAGATAGGATGAAAGGATCAAGCTAGATGGGAGTGACAAGGCACCAAGCAAAGAGAAGGGCAAGTTGGTCTTGTGGCCGAGGGACTTTGTTAGGGTGAAAAGTCTAGCATCTTGGTTTGATATCTAGGCATTAATCAATCCTTATCTAGTGAAACAATGCAATGCATCTAATCATTGTTTAATCATATGAAGAAGTGGCTTCAGAATTAGTGATAGATTCTTGATCAAAACACTTGGATATTCTAAGCCACTAGCTCAAGTTGGATTTTCTCAGCAATAAAGAAATGTTGTGAGCCCTCAAGTTGAATAAGATCAACTATTGCATCAACGAGGACATAGAAGCTCAAAAGGAGATTTTATTTATCATATGCACTTTTGAGTATAGGTATGCCGTACTATCAAGAGGGATGCAACATTAAATAGCAAAAAGTGCTCATAGGTCAACCCATGTGAGAAAGCCTTGTGAGAGAAGTCCTTTGAGACTTAGTGTGCTGACTGGTCCAAAATCGTTGTGACCGGTTTTGGAAAGAGGTATGACCGGTTTGGGTGCTCAGGGTGTCTAACGGCTAGTTAGTTTGAAAAACCGGTCTGACCGGTTTGCCTCTGACCATAACGGCTAGTTTTGGTGAGTGGAGTATTTATACCCCTTGGCCCTCTCCTTTGAGGGATGTTGATTCTTTTGGGTCCCTTGTGCGTCCAGAGCTTCTTTAAGCACCAGCAAGCTCTCCCCAAGCATCTCTTTGTGAGATTGGTTGAAATTGTTCATATCTTTGGATTTGGGTTGAGAGAGTGATTGTGTGTGAGCTATAGAGAGCTAGCTAACTTAGTGAAGAGCAAGTCCATAGCTTGAGCACTCATGGTTGAAGTCTAGCAACTCTTGTTGCATTTGTTACTTTTGGAGGTGAAGCCTCCTAGACGGCTAGGTGTCGCCGGTGAGCTACCGAGTTTGTGGTGAGCCATGGATAGTTTGTGAAGGCTGCGATCTTGCCTCCTTTGTGGGAAAAGGTCACTAGTTAGTGGAACCGAGGAATGTGGCTTGGAGTGTATAAGCCCGCCTTTCATAGACCCTCAACGCTCTTGTCGCTAACTACTTGTTTGGTGTTATGAGCAAAGATGTGAAGGAACTCATGCTACAAGATGAAGCAACTGTAGTTGACGTTCATCACACTTGGGCTCAACTGAAAAAAATATTTACAAACACCACAAACGACAAGCAAGAACAACCAAGAGCAAAGTCACATGAGAAGTGCTCAACATCATCAATAACAAGCACTGAGCCTCATGTGACAACCACCAAGGAGCTAGAAGGTTAAGATGGTGCAGCTGCTGTCTCACTGTCAAAACCGGTCCAACCGGTTTCTAAAACCGGTCTGACCAGTTTGGGCAGAAGAGCTGCTACAAGAAGGGTGGTCAACACCGTGCAAGAAAAATCTCGAGCACAAAAGCAGTGATATCCTCCAGTGATGAGATGTTCGAGTGCCTTGTACCCAATGGCGACAAGAAGGACGAAAGTGCAAAGGATGCGACTATCCAAGCTCTCACTAAAGAGCTTGAGAAAGTCAAACTCATTAACGTGACCTTGGTCTTTAGGTGTGAAGTTTTGATCGAGGATTATGCTTGTGTTGTTGATTCACATTCATGTGTAACCTACGTGGAGAAAGAAAATCAAGTGCTCAAGAAACAACTTGGTTTGCTAGCCAGTGAGCAGGAGAGACTACAAGCAAAGCATGATGAACTTTTTTGTTCTCATGAAGAGCTTGTGGAATCACATGGCTTGCTAAATATAGCTCATGAGGTCATGGTAAGATCGGTTAAATCTTTTGAACCTCAAACTCACACATGCATATGCTCACAAGTTGAGACCTTATTATCTTGTGATAACCAATGTTGCTCCCAAGCAACCCATTCTTTTGTTGAGCATGTGATTGTACAATCTTGTGATGACCTCATTGCCAAGGAAAATGAAGAACTCATGCAAGAGGTTGAAATGTTAAAGAAGGACTTGATCAAGTTGAAAGGCAAGGGTCAAGTGCAATCTTCTCAAGATAACCGTGATCACATGGCGAAGAAGCTTGAGAAGGGACAAACCGTCACTCGCCCAAGTCCTCAACAAGATCAAGTGCACAAGCATAAGATTCCAGCTGGTGAGAAGAAGAGCCTTGATCAAGTCAAGTGTTTCAAGTGCTCAACAATGGGACACTACACATCCATGTGTCCAAGCAAGCTCAAGAAGAAGAAGAAGTCTCCTTCAAGATTAAAGAAGCAACGAGCAAAGTCAAGGGTATGCTTCGGATGCAAGGAAAAGGGTCACTTGATTGCCGAGTGCCCAATTCCTCAAGAGATTGTCTACCCTACTTAAATCGGTCTGACCGGTTTGGCAAACCGGTCTGACCAGTTTCAGGCAGCAGCAGCCCAACGACACTTGAAGAGGCCTTCTCAAGTTAAGTCATCAAGCAAAATCCCTAGCAATTATGATAGGCACAAGAAGAAAGTCAAAAGAGGTCCAAGCAAGGTCTAAAGCTGTATTTGCTACATGTGCCGGACCAAGAGACATTTGGGTTAGGATTGTCCAAATGGTAATATGTCCAAATCCAATCTCATAAACTCTGATTTTCCTAAGCTTAGGAATGACCAAGTAAGGACCACTTGGGTTCCTAAGCAACTTGTGACTAACATTGTTGGACCCAACATGAGTTGGGTACCAAAGAATGCTTGATGAGACAACAGGGACCAAGAGATACATTGGAAGCTTGGCATGAATGCAATCAATTGTGATCAAATATACTAGCCAAGAAAGATGCTTCTCCTCTGTACTTTGAACCCAATGTCATCTCGGTAGCTTTGCGCTTAATGTGATTAAGTTTTAGTCACTTATGCCTTTGATAGGATCAAGTGTTTCTAAGTAAACTCATGTGACACTTGATAGTGACTTAGACTACTTTCATGAATTATTCAAGATATGCCATTGTAAAATGCAAAAAATTCAATACTCTGATTGTCGGAACTCAAATGTGACCATTAAGCTGTGCACAACCGGAAATTTCCGCTCAACTACCGGATATTTCCGTCGCCCAAGCCGGAAATATCCGTCAATCATCGGAGATTTACGGTGAAGTGGCACAAGTCTGGTAAAACTGGTCTGACCGGTTTGAACCAGAAACTTGCAACTTGAGTGAGCAAGTGAGAAATAAAGATGAAAATAAAATATCTCTTGGAATTTTCATTATTGGCATATGTATATCAACTTATACCAATGTGGTAGTAAGTTTTCTTTGGCACTTTTCAATATGAGCAATTTATTATGTCCTTTGACCAAATATTGAATTTATCTTCTCATGTCCTTGACAAGACAAAGTGCATGTCACATGCAATCCATGCATGATGCACATATTCAATGGCAGATTACTTCAACATTTGTGTGTTTGAGACTAACATTTCGTTTAGTGAACTTGTAGTCTCAATGGTGAGAGATCATTTCTCTCATTTGGAGTTGTCATCCAAATTTGCGATCCATAGCGGTAAAATCGTATCACTACATACCTTGGATCTTGTCCTTAATATATGTTTTGACAACTCACCATAATATAGTCTAAATTCCTTTATTTGATCTTATTGATTCAAAACTAGTGATATTTTCTCTCAAGTCCATAAATCTTTATCTATCCATCCATCTTTTCCCATCTCTCTTGGAAGAAACGAGAGAAAATGGATTTATTGGAAATCTCGTCCTATCTAAGGAAATTCTGGATAACATGATGACCATATCTATCATATTCTTTCTCAGATCAAGTGAAAAAGGTTTGGAGCTCAATATCCACTCTATCTATCAAGCCCTAACTGCTTGAGAGAAACCGGTTGGTTTCCCAAACCGGTCTGACCGGTTTGGCCCAGGGAAGTACCCCCACGTGGATATCTTGCTCCTTCGGGTTTCTCTCTTCTCACTCTTATCCATTCACCACGAACACCCTCTCTCTCCTCTGTTTTCACCATAAGAAGAACCCTAATGGCGATTTCATGATTCAACCAAGGAAAAGGAGGATTCTTATTGGATTTAGAGTGCCCCTAGTCAGCTTGACCAGATCCCCAATCGGTTTTGGATTGAAATCTTCATCTTCTCACGTTCTCAAGGCTCTCAAGGTATTCAAATTTTCCCATCGCCCGATCTAGTCACTAGATGAATATCTTTCAAATCCCTTTGGTAGAACGCCTTCTGGCATGTCTAGGAATCTATCCCTTAGAGATCAATAGATTTGGTGGGCTACATTTTGTGGACCAAGGATTTGTGTCCTCACTGCACAAACCGGTCCAACCGGTTTGGCAAATCGGTTCGACCGGTTTGGGCAGTGAAGGTCCAAGTCCTTCGTTTGCAGCATGTCTAGCACTCATAAGGATTAGGGTTAGTTTATCTTGCAATATCATTCTCAGATTCTGATCATGTCACCGTCCAAGTTGATCCCAACTTGATTTGGCTCGGCTCAGGTAAAACCAGTCTGACCGGTTTTCCAAACCAGTCTGATCGGTTTGGCCCTGAGCTGACCCAAATCTTGTTGAATGCTCTCAATGTAATCCAATTTTAAGTCAATAATTTCCTTGGTACTTATGTTATGTACTCCATCATCTTTGTAACCCAGGAAGGACAGTAGAAGATGCCTAAGGGAAAGCATGCCAAGAGGATAAAAAAGGGGCGTCATGACCCTTCTATTGGCAGCAGCTCGCAAGCGGGTAGCGGTAGATCTTTAAGGCCAAGAAGGGAGAAGAGGGCAGCAGAGCAAGAAATATAGATAGTTGATGTGGAGGTGGAGACCACTTCTAATGATGAGGATGATGTTGAAGATGAGATATACCTAGTCGAATTCTGACATGGCAAAGGACATGCTAATGATGATGATGATGATGAGGAGATGGCTGCAGGAGAAGATGAGGAAGAGGTGGCTGGTGAGGATGCTTTTGTTGAGGCAAATGCTCCTCTCATTCTTGAGATTCGTCGTCCGATTGGTCCAGCTAGCAGGAGAGTCACTGATTATTATGAAAGTGGGATGACAGATGTGGTGAGGAAGTTAAGGAGGTCTAGTCCACTTGGTGTGGAGAGGACAGCCACTGACTACCGATTTTGGACCTCTTTTCAGCATGACTTCTATGCCACAACCATCATAAGGAAGACCAAGATCACATTAGAGGCACATTACATAGATTGAGAGTACATGAGCAAGCAAAACAATCCCGTGTTCAATGAGATAATCAGAGTTTGTACTGAAAAGCGGGTCAAACATCTCATGGGTTTCAAGCACAATTGGAACAAGGAGGTCATTGCTCAGTTCTATGCCACCGTGTACTTCGGGTACTTTGAGGAGGATGGTAGTCAAGAGAGAGCTATAATTGGATGACGGAGGGTGAGCACTTTCACATCACCTATTCTGATTTTGCCTCTCTCTTTAGGGTTGCACATGAGGATGATAACGCCGTGAAGACACATGATAGTGGTGTTCTAGACCAATTAGAGTTGACGTTTATGTATTGAAGAAACAGGAATGGAAACTAGGGGAAAGTGAGTGGTCTCTACAGATACTATGGCACTCTCTACAGGATGCTTTGGAAGACACTCACCCTAGAGATGGCAACACCTCAGATATCTCACTTTATCTGAGAAACTTGATGTACTATTTGAGGATTAGAGAGGAGACTCCTCCATTTAGCATTGCTGATTTTATTTGGCATGAGATCAAGACCATTTCTGAGAGTCCTCAAAAGATTTGTGCCTACAGCCCTTTCATCATGCCTGTTATAGAGAGGGTTACAAATTTGAAAATAAAGAAGGATGCTCCACACAAGCCACTAAGGCCTCCCATGCCCCACAAGCCACGTATGCCTTCTCCACCATAGAATGATCCACCTCAGCAGTTTAAACATGGGTAGGAAGAGGAGCATGAGCATACACGGCAGGGTGGATACCTAGCTCAGCAGCAGCATCAGGAAACCGTTCTGACCGGTTTGGACCTAGCAACAACTCACACTCAGAGCGAAGGTTCATCTCTATGTTCACCGGTATTTGCAAGGGACAGAGGGACGTCCAGGTGGACCTTAGGCAGCAAAGGATTGACAGCAAGAAAACTCGAGATGAGTTCAAGAAGTTGTGTGCCGTGTTGAGTCCGGATAACCCTCCTTCTCCTATCTCTCCACCTCTTGAGCTGCCAGAGATACCCCCGCTTCGAGACACATATCACATGAACGCGGGCTACTTTGAAGAGTTTCAGGACATATTTGGATATGTACCCATTGGATCAAGCTCACAGCCTCCACCAGCCCCACCTCAGTCATTTGGTGCCCCCGGGACTTACACTTTCATACCTACTTAGGAGGGTGATACTTTTGGATCATCATTTGTGTTTCCACCGGCCAGAGGCCCGTCCTTTGCAACTGCCACATACCCTTCCTCATCATATGGCTTTGCTGGTACATCATCTTCTATGGCAGGAGTTCAGTACTCGAGTGCACCATCTCCGTCTCCTGGAAATTTTGCTTCACAGGCAGCAGCTTCCATCTTTGGACCTACTTCTGCTCCTAGTCATGGTATGTCTAGCACTTCCACCTCCCACCTCATGACTACACTACTAGATTTACTCTATCTTATCACACCTACATATTGGATTGAGTGAATGATTTCATTGGACTTCATCTTCTTCGTTAGATGATCCGAGTGTGAGTTTCTCATGGGAGCAGGACTACAAGCTTCTCCAGGCCCTTTATTTATGATTTATGACAAAGGGGGAGAAGAATGGATTAAAGCGTCAAAATTCAAAGTTTCTTGTAGTCTGTCAGGGCAAAGCGGTCTGACCGGTTTCAGAAAGCGGTCTGACCGGTTTCAGAAAGCGGTCTGACCGGTTTCTGCTGTGTGTGCAGAAACAAGGTTGTAATAAATTTGCACTTTATCTATCTGTGGACTTGAGGACTTGTAATGTGTGCTACTGAGTGTGTTGAACTTATTTATGTATTATAAGTGACAATTTGCTAGTTTGATATGCATGTGTTGATTGGTGTAATGCTTTGTGCATGTGTTGACTGGCCAAACCGATCTGACTGGTTTCTGGAACCGGTCTGGCAAGTTTTAGTTGAGACAACACATGCACATCCTTCTTTCTCTAATGTGTGAGATACTTGTCATATGCATCACATGTTATTTCATTGTGTCACGCACACTTGTTGTACATATTGGATGCTGAGATATAGGGGGAGCTCTCATTTTCTCCCTTATATGTGCATTTGGCATATGATGCCAAATTTTTGATATTCCACTTAAAAGCACATATAAAGGGCTAGATCACTATATATCTCAGATGTTTAGATCTTTAAATTTCTTATCTATTTGTAAGCTTTAATCATGTTGTCATCAATCACCAAAAAGGGGGAGATTGAAAGTGTATCTAGGCTGGTGATTTGTATGACAATATGATTCGTAAACTAACTTGTTTGCTTAAGAATATGAGCAGAGTTTTATTCTTATATTTATTTGTGAGACACATGCATTAATGAGAATGAAAGCTATCTTGTGGTATTTGATGACATAAAAGCAAGCAAGTGGATGTGATCCCATGACACTAAAATAGACAAGGACTTATGCATATTGGTTGGTCTCGTCTAGAGAAAGCTTGTCAAAGGATGTTGGGATAATATTAATTGAAGAAATTGGGATTTCGTTGGACATGGTCCTAAGCTATGGTTTGAGTAAACATTAGACATAATCTTATAGTTAGAAAGTGGTCACATATGGATTAAAGCTTATGGACAAGTCATATGGTATCAATGACATAGAATGTCACATTGGATATATCTCGGTTTGAATTGAAGACATGGAATTCAAAGTGATATTTATGATGATGCAAAGCAAAGGAAAACTTAAAGTGGCAAGATAGGATGAAAGAATCAAGCTAGATGGGAGTGACGAGGCACCAAGCAAAGAGAAGGGCAAGTTGGTCTTGTGGTCGAGGGACTTTGTTAGGGTGAGAAGTCTATCATCTTGGTTTGATATCTAGGCATTAATCAAGCCTTATCTAGTGAAGCAATGCAATGCATCTAATCATTGTTTAATCATATGAATAAGTGACTTTAGAATTAGTGATGGATTCTCGATCAAAACACTTGGATATTCTAAGCCACTAGCTCTTGGATTTGCTCAGCAATAAAGAAATGTTGTGAGCCCTCAAGTTGAATAAGATCAAGTATGGCATCAATGAAGACATAGAAGCTCAAAAGGAGATTTTATTTATCATATGTACTCTTGAGTATAGGTATGCCGTACTATCAAGAGGGATGCAACATTAGTTGATTGACAATAGCAAAAAGTGCTCATAGGTCAACCCATGTGAGAAAGCCTTGTGAGAGAAGTCTTTTGAGACTTAGTGTGCTAATTGATCCGAAATCGGTGTGACCGGTTTTGGAAAGAGGTCTGACCGGTTTGGGTGCTCAGGGTGTCTAACGGCTAGTTGGTTTGAAAAACCGGTTTGATCGGTTTTGGCAACCGGTCTGACCGGTTTGCCTCTGACCATAACGGCTAGTTTTGGTGAGTGGAGTATTTATACCCCTTAGCCCTCTCCTTTGAGGGCTGCTGGTTCTTTTGGTTCCTTGTGCGTCCAGAGCTTCTTTGAGCACCAGCAAGCTCTCCCCAAGCATCTCTTTGTGAGATTGGTTGAAATTGTTTATATCTTTGGATTTGGGTTGAGAGAGTGATTGTGTGTGAGCTATAGAGAGCTAGAGAGCTAGCTAACTCAGTGAAGAGCAAGTCCATAGCTTACGCACTCGTGGTTGAAGTCTAGCAACTCTTGTAGCATTTTTTACTCTTGGAGGTGAAGCCTCCTATACGGCTACGTGTCGCCGGTGAGCTACCGAGTTTGTGGTGAGCCACGGACAATTTGTGAAGGCTGCGATCTTGCCTCCTTCATGGGAAAGGTCACAAGTTAGTGGAACCAAGGAAAGTGGTTTGGAGTGTATAATCCCGCCTTTCGTAGGCCCCTCAATGGAGACATAGGATTCATTGTGCCTTGGTGGCAGCCTGTGTGGCAAGCAGTGAATCTGAATTTCGGGAACCAAATCCTCACTTGTCTCATTTGGTTTGCCTCACTTGTTTAATTCCAGCATTTATATTTTCTTCCGCTTCAGTCTACTTGGTTGTGCTTCATATGTGTGCAGGGACTTGATGAACCTGCTAGAAATCATCTAGAGAAGCATCCTTCCAAGTTTTGGTTTGTGCTAGAACTTGTAGAGGGGGTTGATTTACATTGTTGTGTTTCTCTGTCTGAAACCGGTCAGACCGGTCTGGGAAACCGGTCTGACCGGTTTTGGTACTGACAATGCGAACAAAAGTTTTATAATTTGTAGATTAACCTATTCACCCCCCTCTAGGTGACATCAAGGTCCTTTCAGTTATGAAGTAGCGTTTGATAGCTTCTAAGTAGATCAATTCACATATTGAGTACATGCGACAATCTCAGGTCTTAGGACAAAGCATACATGTTGTGTAAAGAGAGAACTATATATCAAAATCTCATGTTGGGTCAGTCCAGCCCCATGTCGTACATGTGGCCACATTATTAGTTTGACATCTCCATGTCAATGACTTATGAAACATAGTCATCAACTAATACATGTGCTAATTGACTCAGATTAGGGACAACTTTAAAATAACCATACAAATAAAGAGTTTCACAAACAATTCACATAATTGCCAATCAAATACAAGCTGCCTTTCATGGATATTCAATACATAAACAATATGTCATAGATACAATATGATCATCCACTCACACTCGAGCTTATCTAAAAGATATCTAATACCCATAGCTCTCATGTACGACTCATGCTTAGGCTGTGGAAGAGCCTTTGTCAAAGGATCAACAATATTCAAATCTATATGTATTTTGCATATCTTTATCTCGCTTCGTCTAAAGAATTCTTGAATGAGGTGAAACTTTCGTAGTACATGTTTGTTCTTTTGGTGATTCCTAGGCTCCTTGGCCTGCATAATTGCCCCATTATTGTCGCAGTAGAGTTTTAATGGGCCGGATGCATTGGGAAACACACCAAGTTCAATGAGGAACTTCCTCATCCAAACACCTTCCTTCATCGCTTTAGAAGCCGTGATGTACTCAGCTTCTATGTAGAGTCGGACATAGTATTTTGCTTAGAACTTTTCCAGCTGATAGCACCACCGTTTATCGTGAACACAAATCCCGATTGCGACTTTGAATCATCTAGATCAGTTTGAACACTAGCATTAGTGTAACCGATTACAATGAGCTCCTCCTCACCTCCTGTCAATGTTTAACAACCGATTACCTGTTTAGGGTACCTTAGAGAGTAGTATTTGTGGGTCTCACCGAGTTCTAAGGAATGATGGTGCACACACAAGACAACAATTTAGACAGGTTCGGGCCACAAATTGCGTAATACCCTATGTCTTGTATGCTATATTGCTTTGTGTATGAGTTGAGTTGTTTTGGAGGGGGTCCCTGCTCCACCTTATATGCACGGGGAGCAGAGTTACAAGTTGGTTACATAATCCTAGTCGGATACAAAGGAGTACTACAACAAGGTACTTTGGGGAGTCCCCTAACAGTATATGACTAGTTCTCCTAATCAACTACGCCGTCTTGCACCATAGCCAACTGCTTCATAGTAGTCGGGCAAACTTCCCATAGCCGAGTAATTTAATCCCATGAGTGTGTGGCCCTAGGGATCCTGGTCCCACAAGCCCCAAGCATCTTGCACCTTCGCTTCAAGTCTTGAATTTGCTTTAACATATTCAAGGCCTCGTCTCTTGATGATTCGAGTAGTCGAAGCAAAGTCCAAGACACTCTTTCCTTCATTATCGTGTAGTTTCTATTGGAGTGCATCTTTGATGCACCAAATGGGTGTAGCCCCCGAGCCTCCGACTACTTTTTAAGTAGTCAAAGGTTCAAAGTAGTCTTCTGTCTTCAACTTGGAGTTGTTCAATGGTGTGCACCATTTAGGTGCACCCATTGGGTGTAGCCCCCGAGCTTCGAATAGTTGTGTAAAAACTAGTTGAAGGTCTTCGCTTGATTGTAGCCGTAAATGTCAAAAAATAAAATCCCCGAATATGCGCCAGTAGCCCCCGATCTTTAAGGCAATTATCTTTGGCTTAAAGATTAAAGGAATCTTCAAAAATCTGATGTAAATCTGGAGTCTCCCAAAATTCCTGTTATCGGTGGTTAGATAGGGATTTTAACCCTAAAAACCGGCCCTAATAACGAGATGTGATGCACCACGAGATATTACTGTGCCGCACAATAACCCTAGCCTCTTATTATAAATACCCAGGTGAAAATATTTTGGATTCACATCTACTACCGCGCTATCATTCTCTTCCGCTTTGAGCCTTCAGCCATAGCCTCTGAGCTTGAGCAGCCCCCAAGCTTGTGCAGCCCCCGAGCCTGCACAGCCCCTGAGTCTGTGCTGCCGCCGAACTTGCGCAACCATTCCTTGTTAGTGAATGTGAGGGAAGTCCAAAGTCCTTACACGCTCAGCAACCATGGGCCAAAAGAAAAGCGTCATGAAGAAGAAGGATGTAGATGCAGGCGCATCCAAACTAGTGGAGAAGAAGACTACTAAGAAGAGGACATCAGTTGTAGATCCAAACGCCAAGCCCCAATCCAAGAATCATTTGTCACTAGCCTATGCTTGAAAATACTGCATAGCTACCTCCGCAAATCTCCAAGATCTAGTTGCGCAAGGTTTGTTGCTCTCTGAAGAGACTCTCAAATGGAAATCTTGCTATAATGCCCAATTCCCCACTAAAGAAGTTCATGAAATTATACTTTTCATCTCTTTTTGCGAGCGTGGAGTTGGTTTACCAATTTATCCTTTCATTTGCTCTTTGCTTGATTTCTATAAGCTTCTGCTTCATCATCTCAATCCTAATGTGATTACACACACAGCTGTCTTCGTACACGCTAGTGAAGCGTTTCTTGGTATTGAACCCAATCTTGCTCTGTTTCGCACCTTATACCACATATTGCCTCAGCCCAACTCACTTCACATAGAAGTAGTCGGTGGAGCAGGAATCCAGTTCCGTCAGAAGATGAAAGATCAATGGTTTGAGATGCCCATCAAGGATTCATGTAGAGATTGAAAATCTGAGTGGTTTATTATCGGTAAGTCATTCAATCGACTGCTTTGTAATATATAAAATTGAAGCCTTGACTAATCCTTTGATTTTGTGCTGTTGTCACAGTAGGTAACCATGGAAATAGCTGTCCACCCAAGGATGGGTGGTACCCAAAAGATTAGTCCAATTAGAGTACCAAGCCAACCACCGAAGAAGCCAAAGAAGTACCCGCTTTGTTAAAGCAAGTACAAGCTTTGAAGAAGAAAGGACTCACCGAAGTTGGAATCACCTTTAGCTTTCTAAAGCATAGGGTGCAACCACTCCAGAGGCGGGAAAATTTTGGATTTGAGTACGAGGGAAGCTCAGATCCCTCAAGGAGACCAGAAGAGATTTCTGATGAGACAGTGCTGATGTGCCTGGCAAAAATATTCACTGGAGTATCAGGAAAGCCAGTACTTGTTGGTGAATGCTTGAAGGATAAGCCCCCATGCCCAATAAGTAGTCTTGCACTTTAGTCCATCCAATATGTTGTAAGAAAAATCATGCCCTCTGCTGAAGATGAAGACGATGAGCTTGGCGGAATCAGCAAGGAGATCTGGGAAGAACTGGGGAGCAGTTCACCAGATCAATCTGTGGAAACTGAAGGAGACATAGAAGTAGCCACCGAAGCTGAAGCAAGTGAGCCACCGGTTGTGTCCGTGCGTTCAAAGCAGAAGAGGACGGCAAGAAAGAAGGCAGATTCAGTATCATCAGGGCAAGTACTCGAATGTGGCCATTCTCCCACATTCAAGTTGCAAAGTTCATCACAACGCCGCAAGGGTCTTCCCGCGACTAGTGCCATGGATAGTGGAACCACTGGAAGCACTACCAGTTCAATGTCTGGCGCACTGAAGCTAAAGAAGTTCATGTTCAAGCCCAAGCCAAAACCTTTGATCAAGTAGTATAACTACTCGTTGATGCAATTCATCTCTGAATGTTGTGAAATAAGCTAATCTTGTCACTTATGATATGATAGATCACCAACAGATACATTCATCCAGGCTATGCATACTGCGGAAGCAGAAAAGCAGTCCCCCGCCGTTGCTAAAGCAGAAAATGTGGAGGAACCACAGCCAGAACTGATGGTGAGACGCCCGCTGCCATGGAAGTAGACGTGGAAACTTCTACTGGAGCATCAGACGATCTAGATCTGAATCAACTAGCAGAAGAAGTCCCAATAGACTTGCCGCAGATCACAGAGAACCTGTCATCCTCGCCCGCGGTAGAAGAAGTCATTCGAGCTGACAAAGAAAATGTAGATGTATGTCCAATCGCAAAGTATATTAAAGTTGGTCCACCAATTCGTGTTCCTTGGCCTTTATTTGTAAATGCCATGCTATGTGATCTTTGAAAGCCACAGACTGGTGAAACAGAGGAGGAAAAATTGCCAAGAGTGGCACAAATATCCAAGAGACTACTCCACTTCCGCAAGAAGACCAACCTTTAGCTGTAAGTAATCTGTCTCTTGTCTGAATAAGCATCATCACCAAAGTAGTCGTAATAATGATCACATGGCTGTCTTGTAGGTTAATGTTGAAGAAGAAAACTAGGGATCCAAGGCTGCTAAGCTGAAGAAACATCTCGAAGCTGCGCTGGTAAGAAATACTGACTTGTGTAGATAAATTGTTTAACAAAGTACTCTATACTGAGTTAATTGTTCTTGAATTGGCCCTTGTTAATGAGGTGAGTGAAGGCAACAATGCTGGGCTCGAAGCTTGAGTGAAGGAACTGGAAGAAGACTTGAGGGCTGCATTCGAAGCCCGTGAAACCACTTGACTGGAGCACCAGAAAATGATAGATAACCTCCACAATCAACTCAGCCCGACTGGATGCGTGGAACCGTGGCTTGAGGACTCAAGTGACAAGTAAGTACTCTTAGTAGATGTTGAAGTGGTTACCGCCACAATATCTGTTGTATAAATAACATCTGTGCCTATCTGCAAAGCTTCAAAAAGAACTTGTTGATGAATAGAGTACCGCAACCTCGTTTTACAATGTCGTGCAAGCATAGATTGATGCATGCAATTGCCTTGAGAAGCTTGCATCAAAGAACACGGAAGACTATGCCAAAGAACGTCAAATCTGCATTGATATGGAGAAATCCATTAGCTTTGCCCTGAAAGGTCAACAAGTCAAGCAACAAGAGGTTGAAGACTTGCAAGCAGAAAAGAAGGCACTCGAATATGCAGTGCTTCCAATCCTAGAGATGGTAACTCTTGAAGGCATAGATATGGCCAACCAGTCTATCTGGGAGCGTCTGAGCATGGTACCACAACCTATTACCAGTTTTTGTAAAGATACCATGAAGGACTGCATCTACCGACTGATTGCGATGGTGAAGGCACATAATCCAACAACAGTGCTGGATGTAGTCGAGCTACCCGAAGAAGTGACTTTAGAATAGTATGAGGTTCTAGTAGTGGAGACCGAGCCCATAGAGGACAAGTGTATTGACTCCTTGGAGGAGTGATTTAATGAAACAATGTGATCAAGTCTTGTAATATAAGTACTTGTTAAGTGGCCATATATTTCTTGTCTGATTGAATATTTTCTAGTACTTTTGCTATTGCATGAGTACTTTGTGAGCCATCTACTGATGCAATCGTCTGAGGCTTGTTCCAGTCTTGCTATTGCAGAGTTGTCTGTGTAAGACAAGCTGGGCTATTAGCACAAGCCTGAGGCACTATGATTAGTAATTAGAATAGCGTGTTACGCAAGGAGCAATACTAATGTATGCTAAACACGTCTGGGATAAAACTCTAGTGAGTACCCATAGTGCATAATGCAACTGAGGATTCTGGTGTAAACTCATAGTCGAGAACATGCATCAGATGAAATCCTCAAGCTTTCTAAGGAAAGCAAAGCAAAGAAAGAAAGAGACTTATTCCTGCAACCGTGTATGGGTTGGGATAGCTCATCCAATACTTCTAAGGCTAATGCCACTTTGTAAAAAGTAGTCTTGGTCCCTCTTGCAGAGTTAAAAAGTACCCTAGGCTTGCATCCCAGCTAGTATCATTGACGACAAGCTTACACAGGGCCCCTCTAGTGAAGGTTCTTTTGATGAAGAAAGGAAAAAAAGATGCTGCTACTGTTGTAGACAGGGACATATTGATGAGGACATCACTCCTATGGATACTCTCAACAATCCTCCATTGATCATTCAAGGTCCAATCACTAGAGCTCGTACGCGACAATTGAATTTAGAGGTGAGCTCTGTTGACAGCCAAAATTGGCTTTGGCCCGGCCAAACCGGTCTGACCGGTTTGGGTTCTGTAATTCGAGTAGGATTAGGATTCCGAGTTTAATCCCATATTGTAACCTATTCGAAAGGGGTAAGACTTCCCCGGCCTATAAATATAAAGGCTAGACGGCCGATTGAGATATTCCAATCGAATCAAACACTTTATCTTCTATTTTTTATCTCTCAAACCCTAGTCTTTTCCAACCCCCATATTCTGTTCTTTGCTCGTCTCTACGGCGTTCAAGGGCGTTCTAGGTGGCCTGCCGACCCTAGAGCAACCCTAGATTGCTCGAGCTCCGACGGGGTCCCTCCCGAGCTTGGGTTTCTAGGTCTTCACGACCTCCCGACCAGAAGCGGTCTGACCGGTTCTATAAACCGGTCTGACCGGTTTGCCCCGGGAAGTCAGGAGTTGGCCGTTGTGACGGCCGTGCTGCGCGTTTGATCGATCTTCGAGTGTGTTGGCGCGCTCTCGTGTCAACATACTTTTTGGCGACTCCGCTGGGGAAGATTAATCTGGTGCCAAAACCGATTCAATCTACTCCGGATATGTCTGGATCAAAGTGCGACCTTGACAAAGACAACATCATCACCGCGACGATGGAAGAGCTCACGGACGAGGAGCGAAAGCGATATTTGATTGCTGAGGAGCACTTCAGGGCGCAATTCTTGAAGGGCTTCAAGAAAGATCGCGGTGGTCTTGTCAAGAGAGTAGAGGAATTCGTCATGCCGGCTTTCAAGTTGGCAGATGATCACGTCGAAGAAATTCCAAAGGTAACGGGCGAATCCTCTGATTTAATGCAGCAAATTACTCGCATGATGGATGATAGATTACTTGCTGCACAAACTGCTACTAGTGAATTAATTGCTAGTATGACTGGTAATTCTGATAAAAATAAAATTAATTTAGAATCTAATGAATTACCTAGCTCATCAGGCGTGCCAGAACATGTTTTAGATTCTAATTTGGGCATGCCGGTGAATTTTTATGCGGGACAAACACCTCACCCTGGTTCGGTCCACGAACCGGTCAGACCGGTTTGTACAACCGGTCAGACCGGTTTGTACAACCGGTCAGACCGGTTTGGCCCCCTCTGGTGGTCAGACCGGTTCTTTGGGTGCAGGAGCATCTGGTGCGATGGTTTTGCCTAATACATCTACTTCTGGTCCTGTTTACACTATTCCACGCACCACGGGAAGTATACCCCATGGATCTGGCACGTTTCACGCGCCGATTCCGAGTACTTCTCAGAATACGATGTATGGTGTTCCCCGTATTCCACATAACAGAGGTGATGAGAAATATCAAGCCGAGTTAGCTAAGTTTAAAGAAGACATAGCTAATACACTTAGAGCAAAACTTGGGCTTGAATTGGGTAGTGCACGCTTATATCAGAAACCGTATCCGCCTGAATTTGATTTGGTTCCTTATCCTAATGGTTGGCGTTCCCGATTTTATTAAATTCAGCGGTGAAGATAATAGAACTCCTTGGGAACACATTAGTCAATATATTTTGCAATTAGGAGAGGCATAATTTTATGAGGCATTGCGTATACGGTTGTTCTCATTATCTTTAACTGGAACTGCTTTTTCATGGTTTTCTTCGCTTGCTCCAAATTCTATTCATAATTGGACTCAATTGGAGCGAAAATTTCATGATCACTTCTTTAGCGGAGAAAACGAGGCAAAATTATCTGATTTAACATCGGTTAAACAAAGCCGTGAGGAATCGGTTCTTGAATACTTTAAAAGATTTAAGGATGTTAAGAACCGATGCTTTAATATCACTGTTTCTGAAAAGGATTTAGCAGATTTAGCTTTTGCGGGCTTACGGTCTAATTACAAGGAAAAATTAGAAGGTTCTGATTTCCTTACTATTAATCACTTGCAAATGAAGGCTATGAGTCTAGAGCTTAAATTTAAAAATTCGAAAGAATCTGCTAAACCCCATCGTTCGAACGTGCATATTGTTGATAATGATTTTGATAGTTCGGACGATGATAAAGAAATTTATGCCGCTGAATTTGTTTGGTCATCAAAAAGTAAACCTAGTTCTTGTCCTTCATTAAAGCCGATTCAGAAAAATCGGCAGGAAGAAAAATTTACTTTTGATGTAGCCAAATGTGATCGTGTTTTTGATGAATTGCTTAAGAATGGCTTTATTAAACTTTCTCATGCAATTCCACCAGCCGATCAGTTGAAAAATCGTGCATATTGCAAGTGGCATAACTCTTTTTCTCATGCAACCAACGATTGCAATGTTTTTCGACGACAGGTACAATCGGCCCTTAATGAAGGTCGATTGGTGCTCGCCGAAATGCTAGTTGATAAGGCTCCTTTCCCTGTTCATACCTTGGATGTGAACACCAAGATGCTGATTCGGCCGGAACAAGCCGATGGAGCTAAGGGTAAGAATGTGGTGATTGGAGATCCAAGACCAGAAAAAGTTGATGACAAAGTTCCGGTCAGAACAGTGATGATTGGGAGGACTCTTGATGGAAAAGAGTCTCTGAAAATTACAATTAATGCATCAAGGCCCGGGGGGCAAGGAAGTTCTTTGGAAGAAAATCGGTCCGTTAGCCAGGCGAAACCGGTCAGACCGGTTTCCCAAACCGGTCAGACCGGTTTGTCTCCAGACCGTCCAAAAACTTTCAAGCCTAAGCGCCCGGAAGTGGGTACTTGGAAATTCAATGAGCCAGAGATTCAAGGGAGGGTTCTGAAGCAAGGACCTACATTCTCTCAGCTCATGAACAAGTACACAAAGGCCGTTCAAGTTGATCGGCCAATAAAAAAGAGACAGAGGTCACCACAGCGTTGGATTGATCCTACAAGTTACAAGCGCCGTGGTGGTTCTGCACATGACCGATTGAGCTCGTACCAATCAGGTTTTTCGACTGCTCATCAAAGCGGTCAGACCGGTTTTATGAACCGGTCAGACCGGTTTCGGTCTGAGCAAAGAATTCATGTTCCTCCTAAGCAAGAATACTGTATCAAGGATAAGAAGGAGGATGTGCAAGCCAAAGCCAATAATTTTATAAAAATTGGCGATATTCCAGTGGCTATGCAAGTCTTGGGTAGAAAGCCGATAGTCATTGGAGATTCGGCTCCTGTTCCAGTCAAGAAGCCAATCATGGTTAATGATCATGAGGCTAGCAGTAGCAAGGGCGTGAAGAAAGTTTTTCAACCAAGGTGGTGTCCTTCTGGGTTGACTCATGCACAGAAGCGGAAACTACAGCGCTTGAGAAACAAAGAAAAAAGGGAACAGGAAGCTGAGAAGATGAGGGATGACTACTTCAACAACTACAGGCCTATGATCCCTCAGACCAAGATTTGGCAAGCTAAACCCGTTGTGCAATCAGCAGCACAACCGGTCAGACTGGTTGCTGAATCCGGTCAGACCGGTTTGGGTCAGCCGACCGCTGCAGAAGCGGTCAGACCGGTTTCTGAAACCGGTCAGACCGGTTTGATGACAGAAGCGGGGGCTGGTGCTTCTTCAACCATCGAAACTACTCCACCGATTCCTCCAGTGGTTGAAGATGAAGAGTTAGTTGATTTTGAGCCTTCTCCAGAGCGTGACAACATGGAAATTAATGTTGTCTATTTATCTTCTGATTATTATGTGGTGCCGGAGGAGGAAATTTCTCATCTTCAACTTGGGCCACGAGATGCTGTGTTTCAGAAGCCTAGTGAATCAGAAAATCATCTCAAGGCTTTGTATATGAGAGGGCACATCAACGGGAAGCCAATTTCTCATATGTTGGTTGATGGTGGAGCCATTGTGAATCTCATGCCATACTCTCTCTACAAGAAGATTGGCGGGAAAGACGAAGAACTGATCAAGACAAACATGACGGTCAGTGGAGTTGGTGGAGGTGATCCCATTGGTGCCAAGGGGGTGGCTTCTATGGAGTTGACCGTCGGGAGCAAGACTATTGCTACGGCTTTCTTCGTCTCCGAGGTGCAAGGTAACTTCAGTTTAATCCTTGGTCGAGATTGGATTCATGCAAATAAATGTATTCCATCTACCTTGCATCAATATCTTATTCAGTGGATCGGCGATGAAGTTGAAGTTGTCCATGGTGACAATTCTTCCTTTGTTGCAATGGCCGATTCCGACTCTCTTAGTGCAAATGAGAAGGTCCAATGTTTGTTGGGCATGGATTTGACCGACTATGAGCTGATCAGTTGCACTAAAGATGGTTTTGTTCCTGCTACATTAAAGCCGATGGAAAATCGGTTGAATTACTTACTGTAATTAATGGAGCAACAAAATCAATAGAGACAAACCGGTCAGACCGCTTCTGGAAACCGGTCAGACCGGTTTGGATCTGAACAACGCCGATCGAGCCAAACCGGTCAGACCGCTTCTGGGAACCGGTCAGACCGGTTTGCGTCTGGACAGTGGCTTCAAGATCGAATTGATCATTATCGAGAACATTCGGCCGGTACATTCGAAGCCATTGAAGATCTTGGTGATATGGATAAGCTGGGTCAAGGTTTTACATCAGCTGATCCTTTAGAAAAAATAGATATTGGTGATGGTACTATTCCTAGGCCTACTTTTGTAAACAAAAATTTATCGGCTGAGTTTAAAGCCGAATTAATAAATTTGTTGAAAGAGTATGTCGATTGTTTTGCTTGGGAGTACCGTGAGATGCCTGGTTTAAGTCGTGACTTAGTTGAGCATCGTTTACCAATAAAAGCCGGTTTTAGACCTTTTAAACAATCGGCTAGACGTTTTAATCCCGCTATTTATGACCGAATAAAAGAAGAGATTAATCGTTTATTAGATGCTGGTTTTATTCGGACTTGTCGTTATGCGGAGTGGATTTCTAATATTGTTCCCGTTGAAAAGAAAGATTCGGGAAAACTTAGAGTTTGCATTGATTTTAGAGATCTTAATAAAGCCACTCCAAAAGATTCATATCCCATGCCTATAGCCGATGTCTTAATCAATGAAGCTTCTGGACATCGTGTTGTTAGTTTTCTTGATGGTAATGCCGGATATAATCAAATCTTCATGGCCGAAGAGGATATGCACAAAACGGCCTTTCAATGTCCGGGATTTATTGGTTTATTTGAGTGGGTAGTTATGACCTTTGGATTAAAGAATGCCGGTGCAACTTATCAAAGAGCTATGAATTTAATCTTTCATGATTTACTTGGTGTTATTGTGGAAGTGTATATTGATGATATTGTAGTTAAATCGGATGGTTTGGATTCTCATTTAGCCGATTTAAAACTTGCTCTTGAGAGGATGCGACGGTATGGCTTGAAGATGAATCCACTCAAATGTGCTTTTGGTGTTTCGGCTGGAAAGTTTATTGGGTTTGTTATTCATGAGAACGGCATAGAAGTTGATCCCAAGAGAATTGAAGCTGTGAAGAAAGTCGAAGCTCCTACTTGCAAGAAGGATTTACAAAAGTTTCTAGGCAAGGTAAATTTCTTGAGAAGATTTATAATTAACTTGTTTGTAAAGGTTGATGCTTTTACTCCTTTACTTCGGCTAAAGAATGAAGCCGATTTTACTTGGGGGGCAAAACAGCAAGAAGCTTTTGAGAAGATCAAAGAGTACTTGTCTTCACCACCGGTGCTTAGGGCGCCTAAGCGGGGAGTTCCATTCAGACTTTATGTGGCGGCTGAAAATAGAACTATTGGAGCTGTTTTGACTCAAGAAATCGACAACAAGGAGTATGTGATTGCTTATGTAAGCCGACGTCTCATCGATGCAGAAACAAGGTATACTTTCATTGAGAAGTTGTGTTTATCCTTGTATCATGCTTGTACTCAATTGAGGCATTGTTTACTATCTAGTACTTGCATCGTGTTGTGTCAAACCGATGTGATTAAACATATGTTGCAAAGACCGATTTCTAGCGGGAGAGTCGGTAAGTGGGCTTATGCTTTAGTTGAGTATGATTTGGCTTGTGAACCTTTAAAATCAATGAAAGGCCAAATTGTAGCTGATTTTATTGTTGAACATCGGATAAATGATACTAGTGAATTCGACGTCGGCTATGTTGCTTGTACACCATGGAGATTATACTTTGATGGATCGGTTTGCAATGATGGACAAGGAATTGGTGCTGTTTTGATTTCTCCAAGTGGTGCCGTCTTTAAGTTTTCAAACCGATTGGAAGAAAAACGAACCAATAATCAAGTTGAATATGAAGCTCTTCTATTTGGATTGGAGTTTTTGCAAGACATGGGAGTAAAGCATGTTGAGGCTTTTGGTGATTCGCTCCTGGTGGTACAACAAGTGTCAAAGGTATGCCAATGCTATAATGGTTCATTAAATGCATATCTTGATAGATGTCTTGATATCATTACTTCTATTGATGAATTTACTATCAAACATATTCCAAGAGAAGAAAATGACAAGGCAAATACTCTGGCTCAGAAAGCATCTGGTTATATGGTTGCAAAGAAATATTTCTATCTCCAAAAACCGATGCAAACGAAAGCCGAGGTTCTGGTTCTGGACGAACCGGTCACACCGGTTTCAGAAACCGGTCAGACCGGTTCTGAAAGCGGTCTGACCGTTTTGTCCCCTGACAGAAGTAAAAATCCTTTGAATGATGCTAATCAATCCAAAGTTGAAGATCAGGATTGGAGGGTGCCTATTATTACTTATTTGAGAGATCCTGGTCGTGGTGCAGATAGAAATATTCGGCGAACATCATTTAAATATGTTTTGCTTGACGATGAACTTTATCGTCGAAACGCCGAAGATTTGTTGTTGAAATGTCTTGATTCGGATCAGGCCAAAGTTGCCATGGGTGAGGTCCATGAAGGTGTTTGTGGTACGCATCAATCGGCTCCAAAGATGAAGTGGTTGCTTAGGCGAGCCGGTTTCTATTGGCCTACTATGATGGCGGATTGTTTCAAATATTACAAAGGATGTGAGGAATGTCAGAAGTTTGGAAATTTGCAACTTGTTCCTGCTGCATTGATGCATCCTATTATTAAGCCATGGCCGTTCCGAGGTTGGGGGTTGGATTTTATTGGACAAATTAATCCTCCATCATCAAAAGGACATCGTTTCGTGTTGGTTGCCACTGATTATTTCACTAAGTGGACCGAAGCGATTCCTTTGAAGAATATGACGCATCGAGAAGTGATTGAGTTTGTTACACAAAATATTATTCATAGATTCGGTATTCCTCAAACTTTGACAACGGATCAAGGTACTTCGTTTATGTCTAAAGAGGTACGTGAATTCGCCGAATCCTATAGAATTAAGTTGCTCAATTCATCTCCATATTACGCTCAGGCTAATGGACAAGCCGAGTCAAGTAATAAAACTTTGATCAAATTAATCAAGAAAAAGATAGAAGCAAGTCCTAAGAGATGGCACGAAGTTTTATCCGAGGCATTATGGGCTCATCGTATATCTAGACATGGTGCTACTAAGGTTACTCCTTTTGAGCTTGTTTATGGTCAAGAGGCCGTTTTACCTGTTGAGGTGAATCTGGACGCTTATAGATTGGCTAAGCAAAATGACCTTGATGTTGTTGATTACCACAACTTGATGTTGGACAATATTGATGAGGTAACCGACAAGCGATTGAAAGCTTTGAAGGAAATTGAGAAAGATAAGCTTCGAGTTGCTAAAGCTTATAACAAGAAGGTGCGAGGAAAGTATTTTCAAGTTGGTGAACTTGTTTGGAAGACGATCTTGCCTATTGGGACAAAAAGCAACAAGTTTGGTAAATGGTCACCAAGTTGGGAAGGGCCTTATAGAGTTGTCAAAGTCATTTTTGGGAATTCTTACATGTTAGAGACACTCAAGGGAGATCATTTGCCTAAAGCTATCAATGGAAGATATTTGAAGAAATTCTATCCAAGTGTTTGGCAAGACGCATGAAGACCAATGGCCGGTATATTATTGATATCGTCCTTAGCATAAATTTTAGCTTTTGAATTGTAAAATACTTGCTTTTTAGTTCTCAAGTTCACTAAAAACGCAGGGGGGCATGTGTTGACAGCCAAAATTGGCTTTGGCCCGGCCAAACCGGTCTGACCGGTTTGCCAAACCGGTCAGACCGGTTTGGGTTCTGTAATTCGAGTAGGATTAGGATTCCGAGTTTAATCCCATATTGTAACCTATTCGAAAGGGGTAAGACTTCCCCGGCCTATAAATATAAAGGCTAGACGGCCGATTGAGATATTCCAATCGAATCAAACACTTTATCTTCTATTTTTTATCTCTCAAACCCTAGTCTTTTCCAACCCCCATATTCTGTTCTTTGCTCGTCTCTACGGCGTTCAAGGGCGTTCTAGGTGGCCTGCCGACCCTAGAGCAACCCTAGATTGCTCGAGCTCCGACGGGGTCCCTCCCGAGCTTGGGTTTCTAGGTCTTCACGACCTCCCGACCAGAAGCGGTCTGACCGGTTCTATAAACCGGTCTGACCGGTTTGCCCCGGGAAGTCAGGAGTTGGCCGTTGTGACGGCCGTGCTGCGCGTTTGATCGATCTTCGAGTGTGTTGGCGCGCTCTCGTGTCAACAAGCTCGTTCCTAAGTACTTCTCTTTGTGATTATGAGAATAGATTGCTACCTAATGATTATATTGTAATTAGGAACCATGGAGAGTACCAGAGGATAGTTGGAGAAGGGCTTCAAGGTGGAGAGGATCAGCAAGGGCGTGCAAGTTAAGATAGAGGCCCAAATCAACTCGACTTCGAGTCCACCTCGGAGTCCAGGAGCAGTCAGCACTAAATCGGACGCCCAGGTCACATACGTGCTCGGATTTGGATGTTCTTTATATTCTTGGAAAGCTAAGAAGATAATCTTTGCAATGACACTGGTTTCATGTCAAAATTCGTCCTGAGTCATCGGGAATCGACGAAATAAGTTGACATCCAGAATCTGTTTTGGTGCTGCGTCATCGTATTTTGGCCTTTGGGCTGTGTATCGTGTTGAGCCCATTAGGGGCTGTTGGCGGTCGTTACAACCCAAATTCGACCACCAATACTCGGGAATAAATGAGAGTCTATGCAACATTCCATGTACTTAGGTTTTATTTCTAATGGAGTTCCACGAGTTTTGGTGAGTGTCGCCTGTGCAGGTACAACAACGAGAAATGTGTGCTATAGGGGTCGGAAATGACCGATTCGGCCGAACGACACGATTCGGCCGAACGACACGATTCGGCCGGTTACCCCCCTTAGCCGTGCAAGCCACCGGGAGTCGTCCACGTCAGCGCCAACTCATCCCGGGCTTCCGCCACATCACCCTGGGCCCAAACTCAACCTGACAAAGACCCCGAAGTCAACCAGAAGGCCTCCGGCCCAGCCCAGGGCGTGAACCGACCTGCCAACCGACCCCAGGAGCTGGCCCAGCACGTGTGCAAGCTCAAGGCGGTGCAGCACTGGGCCGAGCCCAGTTCGGGCGAACACGTGGGTTCGGCCGAACTAGGGAACCGCCTCCAGGGTGCAATCCTGGCCTTTGGCTGCTGAGGCGGTGCATCCGAGTTCGGCCGAACCGGGATTTTCGCCCGAACGGCTCGGCACCGACCTCCAGTTGCTTGGCCGCTGCTCCACTTCTCCATCGACCCTGGCCATTATAAATAGAGGCCGGTTTCACCTGCACAAGACACACAACACAAGAGTAGAGTGCAGGCGAAGCACTGTTAGTTCTCCACTTGTATCAGTAGAGATAGGGAGAGAGGAGAGGTGAGCATCCCGGAGAGGAGCCGAAGTGTCGGCCCCTCTTCCCGCTGTACCTCTACGGATGCGACTTCACTTCGAGTAACATCCGGGTCTTGTCTGGTAACTCTTGTATCTCTATCTGATTAATTGAGCATTCAGTTCTTACTTTTATATGCTTGCTGGTTCTTCGTTCAATGCTTAGTTGTGTAGTATAATTGTATACTAGCTGCTTAGCTTGAGTGCTTATCTGTCTGCAGTAGATAAGTATTAGTCAACTAGTGTAGGCGTGGTGCCTATACTTGAGGCTAACTTAGTTTCTGCCCGTCGCAACGGAGGTGGTAGCCGTAAGGTGGTGACAGCCCTTTCGGTCTTCGTAGCCCATCACGTTAGTTCCAGTGTCTTAGGACCCAAGGTTCAGGGTAACCGGCACCCCTTCTCACCCCTTTCTGTGTGTCGGAGGCTCTGTAGTCCCGAAGCAAGTATCTATCTGTATCCTCTGATCTGCTCAATCAATCGGTAGAATACCTTTATCAGACCCGTACCCTCTCTACCCTCTTACCTCTTCTCTTCTCTCCTTGTTGTCGTCATCCATCTCATCCATTCCATTTCATCCACTGTTGACGTAAAATCCGCACCTCACGCCAAGCACACAGCAAGCCGAATTAGCTGGCTTCACACGTGGCCCGAGCGTTTGAATCCGAAAGCATGCCAGTCAATTTTCCTGAAACTGACAAAGGGATAAAATATTTTTAGATAACACCTGGAACGTACCGGGCAATACCAGTCAGTTCCATATTTGCGGCTACGGAGCCAGTTTCGAACGACACATAGCTACATAGAAGCTATCTGTCGGCATTTAAAGCATCATTCGGCAATCGGCAGAGCACGCAGGAAGCACGCTGCCGAATGCATTCGGCAATCGGCTAAGCATGCAGGAAGCGCACTGCCGAATGAGTGACGAAAGCATGACGAAAGATCGGTATTCGACTGAATAAACATTGTAACGCATGTTCATAACCGATCAACGAGGAACAGAGCATGGTAGATAAATAAAAGGGCGAAAGCATGACCATAATTTCATAATAAACAAGAATGCATAGATTAAAAGCACTAGTCTACCGCATGTCTAGGTACTTTCCAACCCGTCGAGCATGAAAACAAGCAAGTTAATCCACCGCATGATACGACCTGCTTAGAATCACACCACCAACCAAGAATAGAGTAATCCACCGCATGATACACCCTAAACATGGAAGGCTAAAAGCATTCTTTATTTAAAACAAAACCGTGGACACGTTTCACTCGTGGCGACACTGCCGAATTCAGCTATATAGCCGAATCGGGTTCCATGAAGAAGGAACACGCATCATCGATGATGATAGATCTATCAGATCGAATCGAATTCTAATCCACCGGATGATTAGCTCTAAGACGACCCAAAAACCTGCATCTACCGCATGATACCCGGTTCTGTCAAGATCTACACAAGACCAACGAGCTTGAACCCGCAACACGTAGCAATCTAGATTGATTTCGAATTCGGCTATGGAAAAGCAGAGCATTGTGAGCTGGAACCGAATCTAATCAACCTAGACTGGGCAAAAGAGTGTTGTAATGAATTTAAACACAAAGGTAAAATCCAAAGCAACACACGGTAACTTAATGAATCTATCGGATCTTGCCAAAATCCAATAGAGCCGATAACTTGTTCCAAGCTAGAACTTAGCCCACCGCATGGCTCATAATCTAACAATGGAACCTTCCCGAACCAGAGCCTAAATCCACCGCATGATACTAGGCATGGCGCAGGGTTGCCGGTACTTACGGAGGTCGACGGATCGATGATTCCTCTCGAAGAACTCGACGACACGACTAAAGGACTCGAAGTTGGCACGGGGCCGGTTTGTTGTATGATTGATTGGATGATTCCCCTTTTACAACTACCATGGGTTTATATTTATACCCAGGTTTCGACACGACTCCTAATCGATTACGATTACATTATTTATTTCCTAAAAAAGATAAACGCCGGAGCACCGTATCCGCCTTGCATTCCAAGTCAAACCAGCCTTTTCCTTATACTTGATCCACGTCATCACGCGCTCCCGAATGCCTTTTGCGGAACAGTTCTCTTGCCGAATGACGATGCGTTCCCGACCGCAGAACGTCTTTGCCGAATGCTTCTGGGGAAAAACTCCTTTGCCGAATGGTATCTCTTCAATGAATCCGGCCCACATGTCAGCCTCTTCCTGGTGCCAATTTTTGGTGTCAACATCCACACCATCTACCTAGGACAACTTAGTTTAGGATTAGTACACTTCTCGTTCTCCGTGGAAATCGATACCTTGGAATACTCCCGGGTGAAAGCTACATCGGTATCCGTCCGCTTGCGGATTTATCTGTAGGCCGTAAGGAGTGCCAATAGGGGCGCGTCCAGGGGGGTTGACCATGACCCTAGACTCCTTAAAACAGTAGCCGCCGCCCAAGTTAGGGTTTGGGTTTTGCTTAGATTAATCTGTCGAGAATAGTTTCGTCGTCATCGGTTTGTAGAACCCCAACTATCGTGCTTAATCATACATCTGCAGTTTGTCACTTCCTGTTGAGTGATGCGTTCTTTCGAGTTCTTGCTTGTGTTTTTCGTTTCGCAGGCAGGGATTAGCCTTCTTGGCGAGGTCAATCGGGTTGTGACACGGTTGATAACCAGATGAGTCGTGGTGCTAAGATTGCAGGGTTCGAGTTTGCTGACTTGAAGCCGGATCGGTGTGTCGTGCTCCGCCCAAAATGAGTTATCCTTCACCTGACGGAAGATTGGGAACCCCAGTTCCTATCACATATCATCTTTATTGATCAACTTTTCATGAAGTGTACATTGGATATTTAGAAAAAAAACCACTCCACTGGTAAAATTTCCATAAGTGTTCAGTATTCCACGCGTTTGGCAAATCTTCGCCTTCTTCAGTTTGGAGACGATAAGATCCCGCCCCAGTGACTTGTTTGACAATAAATGGACCTTCCCAACATGACATAAGCTTATGGAGGCCATCTGTCTTCTGAATGCGCCTAAGTACCAAGTCTTCTATGACGAAGGAATAAGGCTGAACCGATCGCTGATGATAATGCCATAGGCCTTGTAGATATATGTGTTCTGGATCAATGCTACTACTTGTTGGCACTTCTTATGATCCAATATCAGGATTGTGAATCCCGGTACTAGGGTAATGAGTGTTTCAGTGGTTTTCCTTATGGCTTAGTAAAATATATAAATATTCTTCAAGCGCACAGACTTACTGCTGTAGCACTTCACCAGGGAGTATTTCGAGGTATCGTAATTTATATTTCTGCAGGGAAGCTGATGGCAAGAGTACTAGCAAACATATATTCGAGACTATCAGAGAAGGGTACACGACTAGCAAGACGTGGGATAGCGGTATTGGATAGGAGTGGATATACTGTGACACACAGCTCAAGGGAGGCTCAGATAGGAAAGAGAAGGAATAGATAGCTGGGAGGACAACGAGAAGAGATAGAGGATTCCTAGTTACTTTATCTGTCTATGTCACTTGGGGTTAGAGATATAGAGGCTGTAGAGCCAGCACTCAGAGGTCAAGGTCAAACCTATGTCTTAACTTCGGGACAGCAGAGCCTACGCCACGCAGAAAGGGATGAGAAAGGGTGGCATCTACCCTGCGCTGGGGGATCCTACAAGCTGAGACGAACGTGATGGGTTACAAAGGCCGTATAGGGCTGTCACCACCTAACGACTACCACCTCCGCAGACTCAGGGGCAAACTAAGGTTACTGGCTAGCCTAGGAACCACTCCTACACTATTCAAAAACTACTTACTCCACTAGCAAGAGCAAGCAACCTTGTCAATACTCTTAGTGACAATTCACCTCAAGTATCGACCAAAATCGAAGAACCGGCTAAGACAAAGACTTAAACAAGATCTAGAAGCACCAAAACTAGAACTGACTATAGTCTAAACACGATATAGATGCAACTAGAATAAAGTAGAAGCAAGCTATAAATTACAGAGGCAAAGTGATAAAGATAACTTTATATTGATAACTCAAAGTCTAGAAAAGGAAAGGAAAAGATACAAGAGCTTATACCAGAGCTTCTGAAGACGACTCCGGGACCTCTGAGGCACAGCTCGACTCAACTCTAACTCCCAACTAAACTATCCTAACTCTACTAGAGAGAAGTAGAAATGAGAGCTCATTGGCTTCGTGTGTCTTGAACCGGGCACTTGGACACTCTATTTATAATGGCTTGATGGCGGTTTGGATAGAGTAACAGCCAAGGGAGCCAGGGAGGCCCCCCGGCTGATTCGGGCGAATTCAAGGATTCGGCCGAACCGACTTGGTTCGGCCGAACCCTTGGATCCACCGCCCTTCATTCCTGTGGCCTGGATGTGCTCCCTAGAGGCGGTTCCTGGTGTGGGGGCGGTTCGGCCAAAGGCCTGGATTCGACTGAACTGGGCCCTCCTGGGTTGCTTGTATGTGATGGATTTCGTGTTGGTTCAGCCCAGAAGTGACGTGTCGGTTGCCCACGTGGCATGTGTCATCATCGCTTGGTCATTGTTGACGTCGATGACTCCCGGTTGTGCTTTATGTCGTGTACGACTATGGGGGTAAGCGGCCGAATCGTGTCGTTTGGCCGCATCGATCATTTTCGACCCCTATAGCACGTATTTCTCATTGTTGTACCTACACAAGTGAAACTCACCAAAACTTGTGGAACTTTATTAGAAGTAAACCTAAGTACATGGAATGTCACATATATCCTCTTTTATTCCCGAGTATTGGTGGTCGAAAACGTGCCCTAATGGCCGCCAACAAGCTCCCTCGAGCTTAGACCTTTGCTCGTCCTCGAGCAAAGATAAAAACTTAGGCTCGGTGGATCAGGATTTGCTACAATGTCAATATCTTGTAGGTAATCTTTATAAACAACTAGTGCTCAAAATTACTCGGATCATTAGCAAAGTATTAAATGACCATTTTACCTATGGGGCTTATAGCAATCTCCTTGTCTTGGGCGGTTGAAAGGTTGAACAGTTTGATTTAGTTTTATTCCACTCTACTCTTTCTAGGATCCCGTCTCGGAGTTTCCATAATTTTGTGAAAAATGTAAGTTGTTCCTCATTTGGCACACTCAATCACTCAAGTGGTATTTAAATCCTCACCAAAGTCTTGTGCCTTCTTTTCATCCTAAAATCTAATATGGCTTTTGTGTGGCTAAGGGACAATGGATGGAGGCATGCATGTATCTTATATTTTGCTAAGTCAAAGACCGGACCTTTGGGGAACCAAATCACACCTTTAGATCAAGAACTGCAAGTGTGTGGAATATGTGGAGTGGAATAAAGTGGAATATGGTGTAACTCATTGGGATGATTCTTCCTCTCCTTGACTTATTTTTTAGAACATGAGCTATCTCTTTTTGCACATTTTTTCCATGCCACTTGGCATGCTTTTCTTATTTCTTATTTTTGCCATGCTCTTTGACATGCTTTTTCTTTTTTTTTCTTTTTGCCATGCTCTTTGGCATGCTTTTCTTTTTGCATAGCCCATGTCCCTATTCAAGGATATTTGGAGAGGAGATCATAGAACATGGATCCTTTTGTTTTGTGGATGGATGATGGCAATGTTTGCTAACTCCCAGTGTAGGAATTGCAAGCGAAAGGTGGTGTGTACGTGAATCTCGATCTTAGAAGCATGAAAGTTTCATCCAAAGGTCACAACAATTTGACAAAACTCACTAAGACAGCAGGCAACATATGAGTAGAAGGTTTCAACTAAACTAAACATATGGCTTTAGTAGGAATTTTTGACCAATGAGGAACTTGTTTTATTTTTGAAAGCACAAAGCATCCGAGATTTTCACCATACTAAGAGCAAAAGTAAAATTTAACCACAATCTCACTATATCATTCCTTACAACAACTTAGACTTGGAATAAAGCATGTGCTCCCACAAGGTTTTCAGGTTCATTTTTACTCATGCCGATTAACTCAAGTGCTATCAAGCAACTAGTCGTAAGAAAGCACTTGCAACATTAATGACAGAGCAACTATTCATCATTTCCAAAGTGAGAGGCATATGGTTCATTCCATGCATAGTTGGGAGTTAATTTTATTCAAGGGAAATATTTTTGGTGTTTTTAAGATGGAGATAAAATAGAAAAGGGAAATGGCAAGTGCAGAATCAAAGTGATGAAGGGACATAGAACATACCTGGTGGGGGTCCTCCCGCAGGCTTGGATCTTTCATTGATAGGGTCGAAACCTTGAAAAAATAGTATGCCATCCGATTCATCTGCTGCTGGACGTCGTACCGTAGGGAGTCCAGCACGCTGCTATTCTCTTTGTGGTACTGAGAATGGCGTGCCAGAGTGCCTTCCATGTTCCGGGTACGGTCATCGAGGAGGTCGACTTGGTTGGAGATGTAAGATAACTCCCGACCGATGTCGTAGCCGCTGCGTGTGGAGAAGCGTGCGGACTGAGAGTGCCCAGGGAAGTACGGCTGGGAGGCACTATCGTACCTGATGCGAACCCACTAGGGTTTATGCCCAATCTTTCGATGAGAGGCGTGGGGGATAACTCGATTGGAGGAGACGATGTTGACGGCCCAACTACAGCCTTCCAAAGACTACGCCTTAGCAACCGATACACCACCTCCTATGGATGCCGTGATCTTGTGGAAGCACGTCACCCGGTCCTGTCTTGCAAGAAATCGAAGAACTAGCAAGAACAACTATCGAACAAGTACTGAAATTACTAGATGGGAATGGAGTGTTCAATCTCAAACTCAATCACAAACGAAGTGGGGTTCCGAAGACTTGAAGACGGGCGGCTGGACCAGCACACGCGCTAACAAGCAAGTAGCAATGGCTAAACTTGATCTAAACAAAACCCAAGTGTTCTTGGTGGCGACTAAGGGGTATAAAACAAGGGAGGATGACCACAGGGGTCCTGGGGTCGTGCTCCAATCCTAGGACACGTCCATAATGGACTCTACATGATACACGGCCCATTGGGCCAAAATAAGATGATGCAGCATCATGGGGCAGAAAATATCTCTGCGTAAATAGACGATTATGGCCGACTCCGAATACATATGGATGTGCAGTCAGATCCGTTGGAAAGTCGACTTGATAAGCTTTCCGTGAAGTACTTGAACGTCCCAATCTAAGTCCGTATGCGACCGTGGCTTCCGTCACAAGTTGAAGTTTTTCTGCAGTCCGAATCCAGCCCGCGCGAGTCCTTTTCGTTCTCGATCCTCTCCATGATTCCTAAGCAAAACAAGAGTGCACGGGTCTGCATAGTCTAAATATGATGAATATGAACTCAGGAGTGAACTCACCGGATGATTAAGTTGTCTAGCACAAGCACGGGTAATAGGACCGGCAATGATAGGAGAAGATGGTGTGGTTGTATCGTTGGCGGTGATGTCCTCATCAGTACCCCCCCTGCATACCACCCCTGGGAGTACTCAGAGTTTGTACTCTGGGCGTAGTCCCAGTGGCTCGGGGTGAAGTAGTCCGGGTCCTGGGATTGTCCAGAGCCTCCTGCTCGTGACGTCCCAGCACCGGTGTACTCACCGAAGGCCGCCTTGAACGCAGACGTATGTCGGTGTGGCTGTGTTGGTGAAGTTGCTTGTTCCTGTGCGTTGAAGAGTCCGGCTTCACGCCTGGCTCGTCCCCGAGTGAATGGTCCTTCGCCTGCAACACTGTGTCGAGCGGGCTCTCTCCGTGGGGGAGAATCATCCGACTCGGTACTCAGCTGAAGAGTTAGTTTCTGAGCGGTATACAACCTCAGCTCTGCACAGGGCAGTGGCACTTCGGTTGTATAACCGCGGTAAATCATCACCAGTGTTGCATCGGGCGCCCGTCGTATCATGTGGCCTTGCACAAAGTGCTCGGCATCCACAACGAAACGCGCTGTCTCTATGTATGCGAGATGGGCGCCCTCCAGAACGCCCAACTGGTTAGCGAGGCGAGTGACTAGAGAAGTCACTGCCACGCTACCCACACGAGAGTGATGGGATAGCCAATGGGTAACCATATCCTTAACCGGAGAAACAACAACTCGCTTGACCATGGCATAAAGAAGCCGCAACTCGACTGTATTAACGGGATGCAAATCTGAACGCGGAAACACCGTCATAGCCATCCACCGATGCATGAAACGCAAAGTGGGGTTATGAATGTTATTGGTGCGCAGAGCAGAACAATTGGTGCTTCCAGAAATATTTTTCCAAACCCATCCTGACTAAACCTTTTCAAAGCTTTGGCAGGCTCCAAAGAACAATGACTAGCAAAACCAAGAGTATTCTTCGGATCCTTTTGGGCATTTCGATTACCTCGGTCGAGGCTTCAGCCTGTTCTAGCCATTCTTGACTCATAATAGCAGAGAGATGTCCTATGTATTCCCTCTGATATTCAAGTTCTTCCTTGTCGAGAGGTTGATCCTTCTGCTCTGCACGTCGTTCCAATGAGAAACTTGCTGCACTCCCAACATCATCAAATAGATCGTCGTCAAAATCGTAGAGAGTGGTGTAGAGTGAATCATAGTGATCCTGGCTAGAATAAGGTTGTGGTTCAAAATGAGCATTGGGTTCTGATGGAATGGAAGAGCTGATAAATTTGGATTGTGAATGCGTAGGCTCTTCAGGTTCAGGCTGCTTGTCTTCTTCATTGGGGAGTTCATGATAGATTCCAGTGTAGGGAGTGTCTTCTAGGATACGATCTAGGATTACCCTCGCTTCACTAGGAATCAAATGCGAGAACGACCCTCCTGAAGCAGAGTTCAAGAAAATGGTGGCTACGGGACAGAAGCCAAGGCTGAAATGTTGAAGAATGATAGGTTCTGCTAAGTCTAAGTCTGGTCTGGATACCAAAATTTCCTTGAAACGAGCCCAGGCAGCTCTTAACGACTCTCCCTCTAATTGCTTAAAGGTAAGAATTTTAATTCGAAGGCTGGCTACCTTGGAAACTAGGAAGAAGTTTAGGCAGAATTTCTCTCTAAGGATTTCCTAGTTCCCTTCCATATTACCGACAATTAGAGAGTACCATTTATTTGCTCCCCCCATTAATGAAAACGAGAATAGCTTCCACTCGAGCGTCTCTTGTGTCATGCCCACAATGACGAGACACGAACATATTTGCTCAGACTCATGTAAATGTGTGTATGGACTCTCAACATTCATTCCTGAGAACGTTTGCTCTCGAACCTTGGCTATGAAGCCGGGACGTAGCTCATAGCTGCGTGTGTGGATGGGATGTGATGATGGTGGTGGCTCCAAACAATCACCCTTTGGAGCCAAATGTTGACATAAGGTAAGAGTGGAATCCATATGGATGATGGTGGGATACACGGACAACTTGGGTTCGGAATCATAACAACTATTGTTCCCTGATAATGGTGCCAGAAAGCTTGTTGGCACTACTTACGGCCTACAGATAAATCTGCAAGCAGAAACATATCGATGTAGCTTTCACCCGGGAGTATTCCAATGTATCGATTTCCATGAGTTACGAGAAGTGAACTAATCCTAAACTAAGTTGTCTAGGGGTGGTGAAATGGAGTGGATGACAACAAAGAAAAGGAAGGAAAGCGATAGGAGGGCAGAGAGGGTACGACTCTGATAGGTGCACTCTAATGATTAACTGAGGGGATCATAGGATACAACTAGACACTTGCTTCGGGAAAGGCACCGATAGTTCATGGAAAGGGATGAGAAGGGGAATTACCCACAACCTCGGGGGGTTTCCTACAGGCCGGGACTAACATGATGGGCTCCAAAGGCCGTATAGGGTTGTCACCAGCTAACGGCTACCACCTCCGTTGCAACGGGGGAAAACAAAGTTAACCACATGTCTAGGCACCACGACTATACTAGTCAGTTAATACTTGTATCCTACACAAAGATAAGCACCCAAGCCAAGCAACCAGTATACAATTATACCAATCAACTAAGCATTGAATGAATAACTAGCAAGCATATAGAAGTAGAACTGAATGCTCCGTTAATCAAAAAGAGATACAAGAGTTACCAGACATGACCCAGATGTTACTCGAAGAAGAGCCGCATCCATAGAGGTACAGCTGGAAGAGGGGACGCTCACATCTCCTCTCTCCCTATCTTCTAAGTATAACAGGGGTAGTGCTTCACTAATGCCTTTCTCTCTTGTGTTGTGTGTTTGCAGGTGAAACCAGGCCTCTATTTATAGTGGCCAAGGGCGGGCAGCTGCGGGGCAGCGGCCATAGCATGGAAGGCGGTTCCCCCAGTTCGGTCGAAACAGGAGGTTTCGGGTGAATAGGGGGGGTTCGGCCGAATGCCACGTGTTCGGCCGAACCACCTCCCTGCATAGCCTTTGCTCCCCCACGTGTTGGGTCACCTCCTAGGTGGTTTGCAGGTCTATTTGTAGGTCGGCTCCTTGTTTGGGCTGAGTTGGACGCCCTCCGGTGGACTGGTGGGCTTCGGTTGAGTTGGACTTGGGCCTCTCCCGTCCTCCGGTCCACTGGGTTCGTGTTGATGGTAGCCATAGTGGTCCATCCAAGCACGGGGTGCTGATGGGTTTCATGTCTTCACGTCTTGGTACATCCCGGGTTCAAGGACGGAGTTCAGTCGAAGCTCGGGATTCGGCCGAACCCATTATTCCATGTGGTTTTTGCCTCAACTTTGGTCATATGCGTCCTAGAATCAAATAAACACCAAAACTTGTGGAAATGGTTAGAAATAAGCCCAATAGCTATGGTGCATGATTCTATTGTGTTTATTTTATACTCGGTTGGAGGTCGAAAATCAGGTCATAACGACCATCAACAACTTAATATGGTTCACTTCAATAATAATGTTAAACCTTGCTTTTCAACAACATGGTTCAAGGAGCTAGAGCATGTGCTCTATGCTTTGTTCTAGTGTCTCTCCGTAAGGCCTGGTTTTTATAGCGGGAAACTAGGAGCCTGTCACCACCACTGGAACTATTATGGCTCTGGTCTTGGACAAGTAGCTTCTACATCTCTAGCTTGACAATGGTTACCGAAAGGCGCTATGGGAATCACTCATGAGAGTATGTCTTGATCCACCGTGGACGGGAGATCCGTCGGCTATGTCTCGTTAGGCACAATCCCGTGCTGGGAGTCTTTGCAATGCATAATTCCACATGTTGCGCATTGTTGGGTGCGATGCCCGCGCTTTGGATGCCATTGACCCCCCTTACGTGATGTGATGTCGTAAGCGAATCTCGGTTGCCACTGGGTTTCATTCACTTTTAGTAACTTAGTTGATGTTAAAATGAATCAACTAAAAATTCTAATGTAGTACAACCGTGCCAAGCCTTACTTTTTAGCCTTCATACTCCATGTTGTACTTGCTATGTAAATGTTTTACTTACACTTGCTGCTCTTCAACAAAATCCCAGATGGGTAATAGATGGATTTGAGAATGATAATGCTACTGCTGATTTACCTAAAGATGCCTTACTACTAAGGTGTGGTCGACCAGTCAGAGTCCCTATGGACTGCGGCTCCGCTTAGTTGAGAGTTAATAAATAGACTTCCGCTTTGTTACTTTATTTATGTTAAACTCTGATGTAAAACTATTTTATTCGAGTATATGTACTCTAATTTTCCAGATTTGTAAGTTGCATGTGTTCTGTGGATATCCTGGGCACACATATGGTAGCACTCGGGTTTCTGTGTAAACCTAGGTGTGACAGTTCCCCAGCTCCATCCCACGTCTAGGCCCAGATAGAGGTGGATGAGCCAGGAGTGATCGACATGGGCAGAGGCTTTGCCTCTAACTGTCACACCCTAAAAATTTTTGGATTTTGGGATGTGAATTGATAGCATAATTAATACAATGATTTTCTCAATTTTCTAAAATTTTCCAACCTTTAAATAAATAATAGGGAATTTAGTATAGGGAATTTTTGTTTTCTGAGTTAAATTAAAACAACATAGGTTTAATATTGAGTGCTTTGCATTCATACCGGTTGCATTTAGTGGTTTTATGTGTGTAAAGTTTTCAAAAAGGCGTTTAGAAGCCTAATGGGAATTTTCCATAGTTTTCTGGCATTTATTCCTATTTTCCTTAGAGCAAATTCTAATTTTTGGAGTAGGCTAAAATCCATTTCGTGAGGTTCAAATATATTATTTGGGTTCCTCATGTCCAACTCTATCTTTGGACATTTTTCTAGGATTTTTAGAATTTTCAGAATATTTTTCATGGTTTTAATATCAATTCTGGACTTATCTGGAATTATTTTATAACCAGAAAAATAATTATTCCGAAAATTAAAATCACCCTAAATCTTAGTAGACCAGCCTTGGCCCGAGCCAATTTTAGGCCAAATCCATCCCATCACTTTATTGGGCCAAATTTCAAAGCTCATTCACATTGGAATGGGGCAACCTACCTTTAGTCCCATATTGCTAATGAACCTGTAAGTGAGAGGTTTTCTTCCTACATATACGAACCACCTCTCCTCTGGAAAAGGCACACCATCGACTCCTTTACAGGGAGGCCCCTTTGTTTGGGATTCCCTAAGGTAGTCTTCTTCCTCCATATCTTCCACTACTGCCCATTCTTCGTCTCGTCGTCGCGTCGGGCCTTCCGTCGTTTTTGGCCTCAAGATTTTCAATAAGTCCCTCAACGAATCTTGTAATTTTCTACCATATTCGTTTAGTCTATACTCTTCCGTAGAAAAGCCCCTGTTAGTTTTAAGCACTGAAAATCTTGTTTAGTCCATAGTTTCCACGTTTTAGATTCGTTTTAATCCTTTTTCGTTGTGTTAGATTCATGTGAACTTAAACTATACTTAGCAACTAGTTCATGTTGGTCACAAGGGTATAGATTCAAAGAAATCTAACGCCTAAATCTGTAGCCTATTCCAACGTTTTCTGAAAATTCGACTAGATTCCTTAGCTGCTCACTATTTTGACCATAACTTTTGATCCGCTTAACCAAATCTAGCAAATAAATACATTTTGGATATCTACAGAAAATTTCCTAGAACTTTCATTGAATAAGTCAGGTCAAAATATTCGTATAACTAAGCAGAAAATATTTAAACTTATTCCTGCACACTTTGACTGAAGTGCTTCAAAAATTTTCTTATTTGTTTGAACTCAAGTTTTACCTCGGGTTTACAAATTCAAATAGAATTATTTGAAATAAACATTACATATGATTTTGTTTAAAATAATTCAAGCATATATTCGTATTGTTTTATAACCAAAATCCATCGGATAGCAATAAGTCGCAGCGGAGATTTTCACCCTCAAAAACAGATTCTGAACGGTGCACTAAATCATGTGTCGTTTCTAGAAAGTAGCTCCTAAAATCGTGATCTTCTACCAGAGGATAGATTATCAAATTATGATGCTAACCCAATTGGAATCACGTTAATCGGATGTATAGAACTCGATATATAAAATAAACAAGCAGACTATGTCAGATGGTGACGAGAATTGATCGAGTCATAACTTTCTCGTTCTAGCTCCGATGAGAGTGATTCTTGCGCTCACGTGACCATAGAATCGAGCCCTTCCACTTAGCACACTCTTTTCAATCTTTTATTTTTATTGGTGCACTGTTCTTAGTTGTATATTGTTTGTTCGCTTGTTTAGCTACATGTTGTGCTCGTGTCGTTGATTGCTGCGAGTAAAGGAGTGCCATCAAGAGATTTCAAGGAGAAGAGTTTGAAGATCAAGAGCCGAAGACTATATGTGATTATACTGGATTTGAGGCAAGTTATAGAACGGACAATCCTTGCTACCTACCCACTTTGTATTAAATTATTTCATACTTGCATGTGTCTAAATTGATGTACAATTAAGGTTGTACCTAGTTTTGACTATCCTATCCTTATTTACCTTGGGTCTTTGCATATGGGTAGAATCTTTGCTATGCACTGCTACTATCAACAATATTTAATTGTTAATTTTGACTTAATGATTCACTTCAACATTAATGATAAAACTTGCTTTTTAGCGACATGGTTTAGGGAACTGGGCATGTGCTGTGTGCTTTGCTCCTGTGTCTCTCCCTAAGGTCCGGTTCTTAAAGCGGCAACGCAGGAGTCTGTTGCCACCGCTAGAACTATTATGGCTCTGGTCTTGGTCAAGTAACTTGTACGTCTCTAGCTTGCCAGTGGTTACCAAAGTGGCCGAAGGCGTTATGGGAAACATGGGTGAGAGTTTGTCTTGATCCACCGAGGACGGGTGATCCGTCGGCTATGCCCCCGTGAGGCACAGTCCCGTGCTGGGAGTCCCTACGACAGGGAACTCCACACGTTGTGCATTGTTGGGTGAGATGCCCATGCTCTGGACGCCATTGACCCCCATATGGTGTGACTCCGTAGGCGTACAACAATCTCGGTTCCTGGGTCATGATGCCTATGTTGTACTATAATCGACCACTGTCTTGTTAGGGTGTCTTGTGAAAAACCTTGTAGCGTCCCTATGCGGTCAAACCTCGGTAGTGTGATTTGTGAGGTCTGATCCACCTCCACGTGGTTGGGTTTAAAGTTCGTTTAAGCTTTTACGCGACTGGTGGGTAAAGGGAGAAACCTCTGTAGACTGTAAAATCTATCATGATAGCCTTACTAAAGGTCACGAGCGGCCTGGATCCTTTTTTATTAGAATATGATGTTTATTTACTGCTTAATGTCACTTACACTTTATTAATTGGGATGCAACTGGGACTCATTCAATGTAGTAACTTGGATAATGATAAAATGAACCAACTAAAAGTGCTAATGCAGTTAAGCCGTGTCTAGCCTTACTTTGAGCCTTCATACACCCGTTGATGAGGACATGACACCCATACATATGTCCATGAGGGGTGCATGGGGTGGAAAAGGAGACCAACAAGGTTTTCCAAGTCAAGAAGAAGGCCTAAGGCTAATCCGATTCGAGTCGCCAAGGTGGAGGCCCAAGGAAACTCAAGTTCGAGTCGGCCTCGGAGTCCAGGAGCAGCCCGCACTAAATTCGTCACCCAGGTCTCATACGGGCTCGGTTTTTGACGTTCTACATATGCCTGGAAAGCTAAGGAGATAAGCTTTCCAATGGAACTAGTCCCACCTCAAAGTTCCTTCTGAGTCATCGGGCATCATCGAAACAAGTGGACGTCTAGAATCTGCCAGGGTGCTGCGCCGCCATCTTTTGGGCTGTTGGCCCGTGTATCATGTTAGGGTCCATTGTGGACGTGGTTAGGGGGTTATGCATGCCCCAACCCTCATATAATCAATAGCCTCCACCACATTAGGGTTTGGGTTTTGCTTAGATCAATTCTGTCAAGAACAGTGTCGCCGCTCGTTGGTTTGTGAGACCCCAACTTCGTGAGTTTAATCATACATCGGCAATTGTGTTGCAATCTTTCTCGTTCTTGCTTGTGTTCTTCGATTTGCAGGCAGAGATTAGCCTTCTGGGTGAGGTCAACCATGCAATGCCGGTTGATAACCTGAGGAGACGTGGTGTTGCGATTGTGAGGTTCGGAACGTGTGGTTCGGAAGCCGGATCGATTTGAGTCACGACTCCACCAAATCGAGAGTTATCAGAACCTTTCGGAAGATCGGGAAACCCTAGTTTCCATCAAGTGGTATCAGAGATAGGTTTACCGTCAGGTTCGTCCATTCGCCTTTGTTCTATAGTCCAGAAAACAGCCCTAAAAAAATTTCCCGCTGTCCTAGTAACCTTTTAGCCTTTGCAATTTCGTTTCAGTTTCGCTTTGTTGAGTTTGTGTCCGTGGTCAAGTCTCGTTGCTGGTTTTAGTTGTGTTCGTGTTGTAGTTCAATCGTCCGTTGCTGTGATTCGTTTGTTTCCGCCGCTATCCCATCCACGTTTAGCCATACAACAATTCGAGCCACCACATTACTCGATTTGCCTCGCTAGCCGCCTTGTGTGAACTCTCGCCGTGCAAGCCCTAGATAGGTTGCAAGCCGCTTTGATCGCTTTTGCATTGCATACTTGATCCTTGTTTCATCTGGCGAATACCAATTGCTTGCTACCGCAGACACTAGGAGGAAGTTTACCCTAGCCGCTGTTGTTTTTCGTGCCTTTGGAAAATATAATTTGAGATACCTTCCATAAAACAGACATAACTTTTCACTCGGTGCTCCGTTTTGGCTCAAATTTTTACAGCAGAATTGTGCCTTCATTCGGAGGTGACCCAAACTATCCATAGGATATTTGGTCGAGTCAAAAAAATAAAAAAGAATCAGGAAGATAAATAAAAAAATTGATCAAGTTGTTTCAGGGTTTTCAGAGATTGTTCCTGAAATTCCCTAGACCTCATCTCACCTCAAAAATGGATGCAAATTTTTATGGTTGGAGCTTTTGATATCCTTATTTAGAGAAAAATATAAAAACAATAGTTGAGACAAATAAAACATCTTAATTCCTACTAGTCCTATAGAGAAGTTGCTGAAAAGATTAAAAAGCAATTGCATAGAGTGTTGTTTTGCTTGTTCTGTGAGTTTTATCCATCGTTTCTTGTTCTAACTTGATGTGCTACGCCTAGGACACGTGTGAGCCAGCAATTGTGACTTGTGCTTTGGATACTTATTGAACTTTGCTATTCTGCATTCGTTATTTGCTACTCCTTGCTACATATTTGGCCTTCCAAGCTCCACAAACTATACTTCAGGTCAGTGCAGCAAAGGACCCTTGCAATCTTGGTACTACTTTCTCACAGGTATCACGAACCAGCCACCGGTTGTACCATCCACTGTTTTGCTTTTGTAAGAACATTTGTAAGAATTTGGTAAAGCATGTGAGAGAGTGTTTCCACTGATACACATATAGTAGTTGATAGGGATAACCTTTTGTGTTTTCTCTTGTGTACATACTAACAATGGCAGGGAGCGATGAGATTGTTCGAGAAGTAATAAGATCTCAAATGGAGAAAGCGGAGCAAAATCAATTCAACAATTTATTCCAGATTTTCTTTGTTGTGATGGAGAGACGTTGCCGAGTCATCATTGATGGTGAAAGTTGCAACAACCTTGCAAGTTTAGAGCTGGTTGAGAAGCTTGGTTTGACCACAAAGCCACATCCACATCCATACTACATGCAATGGGTAAATTCTTATGATAAGATAAAAGTAACTGAAATTGCACATATTGAATTTAGCATTGGTTCTTATAAAGATAGTGCTGATTTTGACATAGTACCTATGCAAGCATGCCATTTGTTGTTAGGCACGCCTTGGATTAATATAAATAATGTAGTACACAAACATGTTGGTAATAAATATTCCTTCAAGTACAACGGTAGAAAAATTACACTTCTACCTTTGACTATTGCTGAAATTTCAGAAGCCGATCTCCAAAGGGCGGAGAGAAGAAAAAATGAACGTTTTCGAAAAGAATGGGTTGTTTTCAATGACACAACAAATTCATCTAAATCTGAATTTTTACAAGATGATGATATTGTTTTGCCTATTGTCGGAACTGATACTTTGCAGCATGTACATAATGAAGATGACCATACAAATGAACAGGAACATGTAAAATTTTCAGGTAAACGCTCTCTTGATGTGCTGAATTTGCCCTCCAATGATGCAAATAATGTTATACTAGAACCTTCTCTTATATTACCTTTGTCACAAATAGAGAAGGAGCATGATACTTTTGATTTGAAGCAATATACATGTGCTGAAAATAATATTATTATGTCGATTACTTGTGCACATGACGAACTGAAATTATTATCTTCTTTAAACACTTTGGGTTATGTTGAGTTTGATAATTTATGTGCTCTTAGTGGTTTGGAAGAGAAATTTAGATGTGCTGAGTTGCCATGTTTGTCTACTTGTACATATCATTTTATTGGTAAATATAATTGTAAAGGAGAGTATATGGTGCATCGAGTCTATATTTGTGCAAATCTGAAATCTCCTTTTGATGTACAAGATTGTGATCAACTAGATTGTCTATCTAGTTTTACTATAACGAATCGAGTTCACTTTCAAGAAAGGGAGCATTGTTGGCTATTACCTATGTGTGCTAGTGCTGATTTTTCTTGTATTGAACAGATACTAGCGGTTATGCAACCATCTATGCCTGCATTGTGTTTGGTTAGTGCTAATCTTTTACAGGATAGTATTGAAAAAGATCGTGTGCGTTTCGATCAAGGAGCCTACGTATTTGCCGACAACTCTATAGGAGAAGATGCTTTGAGAGATTGCAAATATGGTCATGTTACTCCCCACAATATTCTCAGTTCCCATATTTTCCACAACCTCGTGTTTCTTCGTGTTGTGCAGGGCCATCTTACAGCACAAACGACGCCCGAGGACGGCTTTTCGTCCAGAAGGGGAGGCTGATGAGGACATGACACCCATACATATGTCCATGAGGGGTGCATGGGGTGGAGAAGGAGACCAACAAGGTTTTCCAAGTCAAGAAGAAGGCCCAAGGCTAATCCGATTCGAGTCCCCAAGGTGGAGGCCCAAGGAAACTCAAGTTCGAGTCGGCCTCGGAGTCCAGGAGCAGCCAACACTAAATTCGTCGCCCAGGTAGCATACCGGCTCGGTTTTTGACGTTCTACATATGCTTGGAAAGCTAAGGAGATAAGCTTTCCAATGGCACCGGTCCCACCTCAAAATGCCTTCTGAGTCATCGGGAATCATCGAAACAATTGGATGTCCAGAATCTGCCAGGGTGCTGCGCCGCCATCTTTTGGGCTGTTGGCCCGTGTATCATGTTAGGGTCCATTGTGGACGTGGTTAGGGGGTTATGCATGCCACAACCCTCATATAATCAGTAGCCGCTGCCACATTAGGGTTTGGGTTTTGCTTAGATCAATTCTGTCAAGAACAGTGTCGCCGCTCGTCGGTTTGTGAGACCCCAACTTCGTGAGTTTAATCATACATCGGCAATTGTGTTGCAATCTTTCTCGTTCTTGCTTGTGTTCTTCGATTCGCAGGCAAGGATTAGCCTTCTGGGCGAGGTCAACCGTGCAATGCCGGTTGATAACCTGAGGAGACGTGGTGCTGCGATTGCGGGGTTCAGAACGTGTGGTTCGGAAGCCGGATCGAAGGCCAATGTATGATTAAACTCACGAAGTTGGGGTGTCACAAACCGACGAGCAGCGACACTGTTCTTGACAGAATTGATCTAAGAAAAATCCAAACCCTAATGTGGCGGCGGCTACTGATTATATGAGGGTTGGGGCATGCATAACCCCCTAACCACGTTCACAATGGACCCTAACATGATACACGGGCCAACAACCTAAAAGATGGCGGCGCAGCACCCTGGCAGATTCTGGACGTCCACTTGTTTCGACGATGCCCGATGACTCAGAAGAAATTTTGAGGTGGGACTGGTGCCATTGGAAAGCTTATCTCCTTAGCTTTCCAAGCATATATAGAACGTCAAAAACCGAGCCCGTATGCAACCTGGGCGATGAATTTAGTGCGGGCTGCTCCTAGACTCCGAGGCCGACTCGAACTTGAGTTTCCTTGGGCCTCCACCTTGGGGACTCGAATCGGATTAGCCTTGGGCCTTCTTCTTGACTTGGAAAACCTTGTTGGTCTGCTTCTCCACCCCATGCACCCCTCATGGACATATGTATGGGTGTCATGTCCTCATCACCCGTGCTATACTTGCTAAGTAAGACATTTACTTACGCTTGCTATTATTCAATAAAATCCCGGATGGGTAATAGATGGATCAGTGATACTTCTGAGTTGTGGTCAACCAGTCGGTGTCCCTGTGGACTTAAGGCTCTACCTGTCGAGAGAGATAGACTTCCGCTGTGTTTTATTTCGGTAAACTCTGATTTAACTATTTTTTTATTCGAGCATATGTACTCTGATTTTCCATATTTGTAAGCCATATGTGTTCTGTGGACATCCTGGGCACACATATGGCAGCATTTGTAAGCTATATGCATTCACGCTGGGCCTTCCGTCATTTTCGGCCTCAAGATTTTCAGTAAGTCCCTCAGTGAATCTTGTAATTTTCTACCATATTCGTTTAGTCTATACTCTTTCGTAGAAAAGCCCCTGCTAGTTTTAAGCACTAAAAATCTTGTTTAGTCCATAGTTTCCACGTTTTAGATTTGTTTTAATCCTTTTTCGTTGTGTTAGATTCATGTCAACTTAAACTACACTTAGCAACTAGTTCATGTTGGTCACAAGGGTACAGATTCAAAGAAATCTAATGCCTAAATCCTGAATAGCCGATTCCATCTTTTTCTGAAAATTCGACTAGATTCCTTAGCTGCTCACTGTTTTGACCATAACTTTTGATCCGCTTAAATAAATCTAGCAAATAAATATATTTTGGAAATCTACAGAAAATTTCCTACAACTTTAATTGAAGAAGTCAGGTCAAAATATTCGTATAACTAAGCAGAAAATATTTAAACACATTCCTGCACACTTTGACTGAAGTGCTTCGAAAATTTTCTTATTTGTTTGAACTCAAGTTTTACCTCGGTTTTACAAATTCAAATAGAATTATTTGAAATAAACATTACATATGATTTTGTTTAAAATCAATCAAGCATATATTTGTATTGTTTTATAACCAAAATCCTTCGGATAGCAATAAGTCGCAGCAGAGATTTTCACCCTCAAAAACAGATTCTGAATGGTGCACTAAATCATGTGTCGTTTCTAGACAGTAATTCCTAAAATCGTGATCTTTTTACAGAAGACAGATTATCAAATGATTAAGCTAACCCAATTAGAATCACGTTAATCGGATGTTTAGAACTCGAGATATAAAATAAACAAGCAGACTATGTCAGATGGTGACGAGAATTGATCAAGCCATTACTTTCTCGTTCTAGCTCCGATTAGAGTGATTCTTGCGCTCACATGACCATAGAATCGAGCCCTTCTGCTTAGCATGCTCTTTTAAAGCTTTTATTTTTATTGGTGCACTGTTCTTAGTTGTATATTGTTTGTTCGCTTGTTTAGCTACATGTTGTGCTCGTGTCGTTGATTGCTGCGAGTAAAGGAGTGCCATCAAGAGATTTCAAGGAGAAGAGTTTGAAGATCAAGAGCCGAAGACTATATGTGATTATACTGGATTTGAGGCAAGTTATAGCACGGACAATCCTTGCTACCTACCCACTCTGTATTAAATTATTTCATACTTGGATGTGTCTAAATTGATGTACCATTAAGGTTGTACCTAGTTTTGACTATCCTATCCTTGTTTACCTTGGGTCTTTGCATATGGGTAGAATCTTTGCTATGCACTGCTACTATCACCAATATTTAATTGTTAATTTTGACTTAATGGTTCACTTCAACATTAATGATAAAACATGCTGTTTAGCAACATGGTTTAGGGAACTGGGGCATGTGCTGTGTGCTTTGCTCTAGTGTCTCTCCCTAAGGTCCGGTTCTTAAAGCGGCAACCCAGGAGCCTGTCGCTACCGCTAGAACTATTATGACTCTGGTCTTGGTCAAGTAACTGGTACGTCTCTAGCTTGCCAGTGGTTACCAAAGTGACCGACGGCGTTATGGGAAACATGGGTGAGAGTATGTCTTGATCCACCGAGGACGGGTGATCTGTCGGCTATGCCCCCGTGAGGCACAGTCCCGTGCTGGGAGTCTCTGCGACGGGGAACTCCACACGTTGCGCATTGTTGGGTGAGATGCCCACGCTCAGGACGCCATTAACCCCCCTATGGTGTGACTCCGTAGCCATACGTCAATCTCGGTGCCTAGGCCATGCTGCCTGTGCTGTACCATAATCGGCCACTGTCTTGTTGTCTTGTGAAAAACCTTATAGCGTCCCTATGTGGTCACACCTCGGTAGTGTGATTTGTGAGGTCTGATCCACCTCCGCGTGGTTGGGTTTAAAGTTCGTTTGAGCTTTTACACGACTGGTGGGTAAAGGGCGAAACCTCTGCAGAGTGTAAAATCTATCATGATAGCCTTGCTCAGGGTCACGAGCGGTCTGGATCCTTTTTTATTAGAATATGATGTTTATTTACTGCTTAATGTCACTTACACTTTATTAATTGGGTTGCAACTGGGACTCATTCAATGTAGTAACTTGTATAATGATAAAATGAACCAACTAAAAGTGCTAATGCAGTTAAGTCGTGTCTAGCCTTATTTTGAGCCTTCATACACCCGTGCTATACTTGCTAAGTAAGACATTTACTTACACTTGATATTATTCAATAAAATCCCGGATGGGTAATAGATGGATCAGTGATACTTCTGAGCTGTGGTCAACCAGTCGGTGTCCCTGTGGACTTAAGGCTCTACCTGTCGAGAGAGATAGACTTCCGCTGTATTTTATTTCGGTAAACTCTTATTTAACTATTTTTTTATTCGAGCATATGTACTCTGATTTTCCATATTTGTAAGTTGTATGTGTTCTGTGGACATCCTGGGCACACATATGGCATCATTCGGGTTTCTGTGTAAATCTGGGTGTGACACTAACCCAGCTCGACAGCTCTTGAGCGAGAACGACATCATCCTTCGTACAGACCGAGAACGTGAAGCGTTCAACCTTATGTGCCTCAAGGACTTAGAGCATACCCAAGTGTACGAGCACGACCTGCTCATGCAAACGGGAATAATCAGCGAGCTCACAGAGGTGTTTCAAGCTATTGGATGGGAAGACTTCTGGCAAGTCTCTGAACCAGGTTCGCGACTCCTCACCCTTGAATTTCTTTCAACACTTTCTTTGGGGAAAGAGGGGATTCATTTTTGTCTTTTCAACCAAGAGTTTTCTTGCTCTTGGAGGGATTTGAGTGTGGCTCTAGGTTTTCACCACCGTTGTTCTTTAGAGCCCACTAAAGTTCTGAAAAAGTTCAATCGAAACGATCTCTAGGAACACAAGATGTACGACTCCCCATACAAACGAGCTTCATAACCCCACCTTGCGTTTCATGCATTGGTGCCTGGCTATGACTGTGTTCCCTCGGTCAGATTTGCGCCCAGTAAGCAGTAGAGTTGCGGTTGCTTTATGCCATGACTAAGAAAGTTGTTGTTTCGCCTGCTCATGATTTGGTTGCCCATTGGATTTCCTTGCACCCTTGTGTTGGTAGCGTGGTGATGACTTCTTTAGTCACTTGCCTTGCTACCCAGCTCAACATTCTCGAGAACGGCCAGTTGGAAAACATCGAGATAGAATGTTCTATCATTGATGCCGAGGACTTTGTGCAAGGCAATATGATATGGAAAATGTTTGATGGGAACCTTGTCATGATTTATCGTGGTTATACAACTGAAGTCTCCCTGCCTTGAGCAGAACTTGGGTTGTATACTGCCCGGAAACTGACCCTACGATTGAGCACCGACTTGGATGAGAGCTAGCCCGGCACAGTGTTGCAGGCACAGGGCCAGTAACCCGGGGCGAGCCAGGAGAGACGCTGGACTTGCCACTTCACAGGAGCTAGCAGGATCACCATCGTAACCGCACAGCCACACATCTGCTTTCGATGCGTTGTACGAGCAGTACACCGACGCTGGGATGTCCAGAGTAGGAGGCCCTGGACACTCCTAGGGGCCGGAGTACTATGCTCAGAGTTTGGACTCTGGGTATTCCCAAGGGTATGGATATAGTCGGTCGTATGACAATATGTACTAGCCATACCACCCTGGCATTCGAAGTCCGCATGCTACACCATGCCAAGCGGGTACTACAGCGATCGAGAGTTGTCGTACATCTCCGATCGGGTCGATGTCCTCGACAGCCGCACCCACAACATCGAGAACACACTAGCAACATTTTCAGTACCATTAGGAGAACAGCTCTACGCTAGACTCCTGAAGGTACGACACTCAAGAGCAGAGGGACAAGATAACCGAGTTCTTCTCAAGGTTCAACCCGTACCAATGATGCCAAGAAACAAGCTTGGGGGAGGAGCCCCCATCAGGTATGCGTACACTTTCCAGTAGTACTTTAATTTGTGTTTTTGATTTCCCTTTCTATTTCCCTTTATTTCATTTCAATCTAAAAAACAAAAATACCAAAAAGATTTGCTTTGAATAAAATAAACTCCCAACTATGCATGGAATGAACCATATGCCTATCACCTTGGAAATGATGAATAGTTGCTCTATCATTAATCTTGCAGGTACTTTGTTTCAACTAGTTACTCTGTAGTACTTGAGTTAATTGGCATGAGTAAAAAACGAACCTGAAAACCTTGTGGGAGCAAATACTTTATTTCAAGTCTAAGTTGTTATGAGGAATTATATAGTGAGATTGTGGTTGAATTTCTGCTTTTGCTCTTAGTACGGTGAAAATCATAGATGCTTTTTACTTCAAAAAATAAAATAAAAGTTCCTCATTGGTCAAAAACTACTACCAAAGCCATATGATATGTTTAGTTGAAAACCTTCTACTCATATGCTGCTTGTTATCATAGTGAGCTTTGCCAAATTGTTGTGACCATTGTGAGGAACATTTCATGCTTTCAAGATCGAGATTCACATACACACCACCCTCACTTGCAATTCCTACACTGGGAGTTAGCAAACGTTTCCATCATCTATCCACCAAATAAATGCACAATGTTCTATGATTCCTTCTCCAAATATCCTTGAAAGTAGACATGGGCTATGCAAAAAGAAAAAGAAGGAAAAGCATGCTAAAAAGCATGACAAAAGAAAAGAAAAAAAGAGAGAAAAAGAAAAGCATGCCATAGGCATGGCAAAAATATGGAAAAAAAGAAGAAAAGAAAGATAGCTCATGTTCTCGAAAATAAATCAAGGAGAGGAAGAATCATCCTAAGGAGTTCCACAATATTCCACTCCATATATTCCACAACACTTCTCAATCTAAAGGTATGATTTGATCTTCGAAAGGTTCGGTCTTTGACCTAGCAAATATAAGATGTGAGTATGCCTTCATCCATTTTCCTACCTGAGCCACACAAAATCTTTAGTAGATTTTAGGAGGAAAGAAGGCACAAGCCTTTGGTGAGGATACAAACACAACTTGAGTGATTGAGTGTGCCAATTGAGGAACTAAGTTTAATTTTTCAAAAATGTGAAAAACTCCAAGATGGGATCCTGAAAAGAGTTGGAGTGGAATGAAACTAAATCAACCTATTCAACCTTTCAACCACCCAAGACAAGGAGATTGCTATACGCCCCATAGGTAAGAAGGTAAGTTATTACTTTGCCAATAATTTGAGTATTTTAGAGTAATAGTCGTACATGATTACCTGCAAGATACTAAAATTGTAGCAACTCCTGATCCACCGAGCCTATGTACTTGTCTTTGCTCGAGGATGAGCAAAGGTCTAAGCTTGGGGGAGCTTGTTGGCGGTCATTACGGCATGTTTTTGACCACCAATTCTCGGGAATAAAAGAGGTTATATGTATCATTACATGCACTTAGGTTTAGATTCGAATAAAGTTCCATGAGTTTTGGTGATTATCCATGGTGCAGGTATAATATTGACAAATATGTGCTAACGGGGTCAGAATTGACCAATTCGGCCGAACGACTCGATTTGACCGGATTACCCCCCTTAGCCATATATGTATCATGAAGCAAAGTGCAAAGTAATGATAAGTGCAACACAAGTGGGCCGAGGACATCATCGGTTCAGAGCCAAAACCACGCAATTGAGCACTGAACGGGCCGATTGGAGACAACCCAAGCCATCCAGGACCTAAGGCGGTGTAGAGGGGGGCAAATGGGCTGGAAGCCCGGTTTGGCTGAACCGCCCCCAAGTGCAAACCACCTTGCCGTAGGAGGTAAGGTGGTGCCAGGTGGCAGTTCGGCAAAAGCACCAGGCTTCGGTCGAACTACCCTGGTTCGACCGAACCAGGGTGGTTTGGTCGAACCAGCTAGCCACCGCCTTGAGTTTCCTTGGCGCCTACTCCATCTCCACCACCTTGATCCACCTATAAAAGGAAGGTCCCATGCTCAGCATCAACACACACGCAACCAAGGAGCTCTACTCTCTCATTTGTTCTAAAAGATTTAGGATAGTTAGTCTGGGAGCTAGAGTCGAGTCGAGCTGTGCCTTGGAGGTTCCGGAGTCATCTTCAGAAGCTGTGGTATAAGCTCTTGTATCTTTTCCTTTTCTTTTGTATGACTTGAGTTATCAATTTAGATCATCTTTATCACTTTATCTGAGTCATTTATATCTTGCTTCTATTATATTCTAGTTGCAATTATTTCTTGTTTAGACTATACTTGGTTGTGGCTCTAGTTCTTCTAGATCTTGTTGATGTCTTTGTCTCAGCTGGTTCTTCGATCCTTCTCAATACTTGTGGTGAATTGTCACTAGGGTATTGATGGGGTTGCTTGTTCTTCCTTGTGGAGTAAGTTGTTGTTGACTAGTGTAGGAATGGTTCCCAGACTAGACAGTCACATTGGTTTGCCCCTGATTTAGCCATACGTGTGGTAGCCATTAGGTGGTGATAGCCCTATATGGCCTACATAACCACCACGCCTGTCTCGGCCTGTAGGAGCCTACGAGGCTGTTAGTGGCTCACCTTCTCATCCCTGTCTGTGAGTCGCGTGCACCTTATCTTGATGTTAAGGCAATAGACTTAAGCTTGACCTTTTAGTGCTACTCTCTCTACCCCTATAATCTTGACCCGAGTGACCCAGGTAGATAAATGTAACACCCAAAAATAGCCTATTTAAAATTTTTAGTAATTTATTGGTTTTTATTTAAGTTGTTCATAATTAATATAGGTTAAATGAATTATTTTTGAATATTAAAATTAAATATAAGTTGTAGAAACATTTTTGTTGCATTCATGCTGTTGCACTGTGTTTCATTTGATACTAAGTTAAATTGGAATTTAAATTCTGTTTAAATTCAAATTTAATTTGCATTTATTTGAATCCTGGAAAAGTTATTCTAGCCGGGTTCGCTTTTACTCCCTAAGCTTCTGCTCTGGTTCACTTTCACCCCCTTCTACTCTTTCCCTGGTTCGGCCCAGCCACTCCCCGTCCTTTTCTTTCTCGCCCCGGCCCACTAACTCACTCCTCCCCCGCTCGGCCCAGTTCTCCTCCCCGGCCCAACAAGCCAGCACCCCCCTTCCCCCTCCTTCTTCCACCGACAGGCGGGCCCCACCCGTCAGAAGCTTCTCCTTCCCTTCGCCGAATGCCCCCCCCCCCCCGCGCGCATCTCGCTGCCTTGTCCGGCGCTCTGGGCGCCCCAGCACCCCGTGGGATCCCTCGGAAGCTTCCACGAAGCTCCCCCATGCTCACCCTTCCCCTTTTAAGCGCGCGCATGCACGATAAGTCCCCACCACATGGGAAGGGTGATGTGAACCCGCTGGGGTTTGCGCCCGATCTTTCGATGAGAGGCGTGGGGGATAACTCGATTGGAGGAGACGATGTTCACGGCCCGACTACAGCCTTCCAATGGACGCTGCGCCTTAGCAACCGATACACCACCTCCTATGGATGCCGCGATCTTGTGGGAGCGCGTCACCCGACCTGTCCTACAAGCAATCGAAGAACTAGCAAGAACAAGTATGATACAAGTACTGAATTTACTAGATGGGAATTGAAGTGTCTCAATCTCAAACTCAATCACCAACGAAGTGGGGTTCCGTCGACTCGAAGACGGGCGGCTGGACCAGCACGCGCGCTTACAAGCAAGTAGCAATGGCTAAACTTGATCTAAACAAAACCCAATCTGTTTGTGGCAGCTATGGAGGTATAAAAGAGGGTGGAGGACGACCAGGACGAGGTTGGGTCGTCCTACAACCCTAGGACGCGCCCCTAATGGACCCAACTTGATACACGGCCCATTGGCCCAAAATAAGGTGACGCAGCACCATGGGCAGAAAAGGTCTCTGTAGTAAATCAATGATTGCGGCCGCATCTGAACAGGTACGAGGGTGAGTCCGGATCCATCTGAAAGTAGACTTGATAAGCTTTCCATCAAGTACTTAAACGCCCAAAACGGAGTCCGGATGAAACTGTGGTGGCCGTCGTAATTCAGCACTTTCCTGCAGTCCGAATCCAGACTTTCCAAAACGTGTTGGATTTGGTCTCTTTCCTTCCTTAGGCCAATGTGACGTGGTAACCTGATGGGGGACGTGGGAATACTTAGAATTGGTCCCCAATCAACTTCTTTGGTCCTCCATGTCTTCCATATGTGTCTAGCACTCTTTTTAATCCACGTATGTATTTCTGAAAATGAGAATGAACACACATCATGGCGCAGCATCAATTCATCGAATGTACCAACAATAATTGTGATATAGCATTGATTCACCTTTGGTTTGCAAGCCATTAATATGGTCGTATCTAAGCCGGTGATGTCCTCATCATTCTCCCCTTCTTGGCTGCAAGTCGTCCTCGACTTGCTCTGGTGGCATTCTACGGCGATTGCTTTGTTGTTTAAGCACGGAAGTACATCCATGTTGCATGACCACAACCAGTAATGCTCCCCTTCTTTGGGCTGACCCTGTTGCTTAAGAGAAAAACTAGCGAAACTTTGCAAAACATCGTTAGTCTTAGTGCAGCCCTCTATTTGATTATGATATTGTAGCCCAAAAGGATATTCCAGATTAGAGCAGATATAAACTTTATGCACCAAATACTCTCATTTGCAATTATACTTGCCAACAAAGTGATATGTATGATTAGACAAGCACGAAAATTCAGAATATGCAAAAAGTTTCTCCTCTAAACATTTTAGATCACAAAGAATATCAAATTCAATATAACCCAAAGTATTTAAAGAAGACATCAATTTCAATTCATCATGTGCACAAGTAATAGGATGGAAAAGCTTTGTTTCAGCACATGTGTATGGTTTCAAATAAAAAATATGACTCTTATTCACTACTTGTGGCATAGAAGTACAAGAAGCATCATCGCACAAGTTCTCTTTATCATAAGGAACAACAACTAATTCTTCTTGTGACAAAATCAAATCAGTTGTAGGTTCCACATTTTGATTAGCATGCAGAGTGGACAAATTTCCAACACTATGGGACACATCATTCTTGCAAGTACTATTAGATGAAAGAATTTCCTTTTCAGCACTCATAGCAAGCCAAAACAATGAAGCAATATTGTTGTATGATTTGCTAATTAGCATGGTTCGAATTTCAGAATTAAGCCCTTTCATGAACCTATACATAACATCTTTCTTGCATTCATCTAATCCACCAAACATGACACAAATCTTAAACCTATGATAGTATTCTTTGACAGTCCTACTGCCTTGCTTCAATTTGTCCAATTTTTCAAGTAAACAGTCAGCATAATATTCTGGAACATATTCATCTCGAAAAAGCATTTTAAATTCATTCCAAGTTTGTGGAACTTTGTTGTGCCTACAAATGTGTTTCCATGTAATCAAAGCATATTTTGTTAAAGCACTAGATGCAGCAAAAATCATTTCATGTTCAGACAAGTCATAATTATCAAATTCTGCATCTACCTTAAGCTCCCAATCAATATAAGCTTCAGGATCAAACATACCAGCATATAATGGCAAATGTTGAATGACATCCTGAAGATGAGGGTCTAGTTTCAACCGCTCAAAAATCTCTGTATCACCTGCCATGATTAGTTGACAACAAGAAACACAAAAATAAGATGTATCCTCCTGTCAACTACTAGATGTGTTGGTTCTAATTCTCTCAAACTATCCTTGTTCAAACAAGCTCTTACAAATTCTTACCAAGCCAAACAGGTGGTGACAGCAACCAACAAGACAACAACCTCAAAGATAGTGTATCGGTGCTGCAGCAACAAGACCTGTCAAACTGTAGTCGGATATGTGGAGCTATAGGTGGGCTGAAACAAGGAATAACTAGCACCACGTTAATTAAAAAGCAAGCTGAATAATCGTTCAACGGCGGCACTGTGCTGGTCCTAGCCTAGACCGTGCTAGAGACGCGAGCCTCGACACAAGGGAAGTTACAATGCACCACCGAAAACAATAGATACTCATGATGAACAGATCAGCCCCCTTTCTTTCTTTCTTTCTTTCTTTCTTTCTTTTTTTTTCTTTTATTTTTTTTTCTTTTTTTTTCTGTTCCTCTTCTTTTTGGGGACTAAAATCTTTTGATTGATGCTATGACAACCAAAACAAATGGCAGCATACAACCCCTAACAAAACAGATTTACAATTCTTATTTCAGCTAACCAGACACACAAATCTCAAAGACGATTGCGGAGTGCTTAGAAGGAATTTTTGAGCACGGTCAGATCCGTTGGAAAGCACACGAGTTAACCTTTCCAGATTGTACTAAAACACCTGATTTGGATATCGGACGTGGAAACTGCGGCAGTTTTCTTCTCATGCTGGACAGGGACTCCGAATCAGAAAGTGACAAGAACTCGAAACTCTAAAGGATTAAACTAAGACCAGCAACTCGACGCGACCGATGCAACCGAAAACTCAACAAGCCCTAACTAAGCAGTACTAGCAAAGGCTCAAAGGGTTTATAGGATTGCGATAAAACTAATCTACTATTTTTTTGGCTTTTCTGGACTGTAGGAAATTAAAATTAGCAAAGAATTGGATAACTCTCACCGATAAACCTCGCTCTGATTACCAACTGATGTGAACCCGCTGGGGTTTGCGCCCGATCTTTCGATGAGAGGCATGGGGGATAACTCGATTGGAGGAGACGACGTTCACGGCCCGACTACAGCCTTCCAATGGACGCTGCGCCTTAGCAACCGATACACCACCTCCTATGGATGCCGCGATCTTGTGGGAGCGCGTCACCCGACCTGTCCTGCAAGCAATCGAAGAACTAGCAAGAACAAGTATGATACAAGTACTGAATTTACTAGATGGGAATTGAAGTGTCTCAATCTCAAACTCAATCACCAATGAAGTGGGGTTCCGTTGACTCGAAGACGGGCGGCTGGACCAGCACGCGCGCTTACAAGCAAGTAGCAATGGCTAAACTTGATCTAAACAAAACCCAATATGTTTGTGGCAGCTATGGAGGTATAAAAGAGGGTGGAGGACGACCAGGACGAGGTTGGGTCATCCTACAACCCTAGAACGCGCCCCTAATGGACCCAACTTGATACACGGCCCATTGGCCCAAAATAAGGTGACGCAGCACCGTGGGCAGAAAAGGTCTCTGTAGTAAATCAATGATTGCGGCCGCATCTGAATAGGTACGAGGGTGAGTCCAGATCCATCTGAAATTAGACTTGATAAGCTTTCCATCAAGTACTTAAACGCCCAAAACGGAGTCCGGATGAAACCGTGGTGGCCGTCGTAAGTCAGCACTTTCCTGCAGTCCGAATCCAGACTTTCCAAAACGTGTTGGATTTGGTCTCTTTCCTTCCTTAGGCCAATGTGACGTGGTAACCTGATAGGGGACGTGGGAATACTTAGAATTGGTCCCCAATCAACTTCTTTGGTCCTCCATGTCTTCCATATGTGTCTAGCACTCTTTTTAATCCACGTATGTATTTCTGAAAATGAGAATGAACACACATCATGGCGCAGCATCAATTCATCGAATGTACCAACAATAATTGTGATATAGGATTGATTCACCTTTGGTTTGCAAGCCATTAATATGGTCGTATCTAAGCCGATGATGTCCTCATCAAAGGGATTGTCGGCCGCCGCCGCCCGACCTCCGGGCTCGTTTGCCTAAGATCACGCCCTGGGCCTATATAAGCCGCCCCTTGCACCCCCAGCCCTCACCGACCCTCCTCTAGAGCTCCCAAGCACCCCAGCAGCTCCCCCCCGCTCCGACGCCGCCCGAGCAACTTTGCCAGCCGCCATCGTCGACCGTCGTCTCTGACACACCACCGACGCCTTGGACCCCCCTGGTAAGCTGGCCATGTTTCCCTGATGCTCCCAAGCCAAGCCACGCCCAAAACCAGGTGCTATAGCACCCATTCCAACCATCGCCGGCGAGTCCCGCCGTGGTTCACCGCCGTCCGGCCGCCCCGACCGATTCCGGCCGCCTCCAAGTCCCTAGGTGAACTTGCCATGACCCCCTGAGCCCGTAGGACCAAATCCCAGTGCCAATGGTGCCCCGTAGCCCAAGTTTCGCCCTGCTTCGTCGAGTCCCCACCGCGGAAGCAAGTGGCGCCGCCGCGCCCCTGTCGCCGCCGGTCACCCCTTCCCCCGATATCCTCTGAGCCGTTGGATCGAGATCCAACGGCCCACAAAACCCCGCCCACGAGTCAAACCCGAGAAAAACGGTCAGCCGTGGCATTTTTGCCTAAAAGCCCCTGCAAGTTTTGTAATAGAACCCGCAGTCCACTACCTTTAGAAAATAATTACAGTTAGGTCCTTTCTTTTATGGAAAACCTCCTGAGCTTTTAAATATTATAACCCGTGGTCCAGATCTATTGTTTTTACGCGTAGGACCTCAGGTTTTAACGCGTAATTATGTATAGGTCCTCAGTTTTCTTCAAATAAGCCCCTAGAAACTTTTAAAACTTGTCAGCAGGTCCCTAGAACTTAGATAACCCATATCTTTTCCATTTTAGCTCCGATTAGTGTGATTTTCTCGCTCATGTGTTCGTAGTAAAGCGTAGAATATTTCTAGAACCTTTATTTGTACTATTTCTACTGTTTGCTGTACTGTTCTAATAGAATATTGTTTGTTTGCATGTATTGGCTTGCGTGGATGTTTGTGTGCGGATTCGTGTCCAGTCGGTGAGCCTTTCGCGTTGGACTTCGAGTACGAGGAGGACTTCCAAGGACTGGACCCACAGCAGTAGCAGCAACCGCCTTTTGAGGAAGGCAAGTTATAGCACGGACAATCCTTTCTACCTACCCACTTTGTAATAAATTATTTCATACATGCATGTGTCTAAATTTATGTACCTTTAAGGTTGTACCTAGTTTTGATTATCCTGTCCTTTGATTGCCTTGGTTTTATGCATATGGGTAGAATCTTTGCTATGCGCAGCTACGACCATCATTATTTAACTGTTAATTTTAACTTAATGGTTCACTTCAACATTAATGATAAAACTTGCTTTTTAGCAACTTGGTTTAGGGAACTAGAGCATGTGCTTCGTGCTTTGCTCTAGTGTCTCTCCATAAGGTCTGGTTCCTAAAGCGGCAACCCAGGAGCATGTCGCCACCGCTAGAAATATTATGGCTCTGGTCAAGTAGCATTTACGTCTCTAGCTTGTCAGTGGTTACCGGAGTGGCCGACGGCGTTATGGGAAACATGGGTGAGAGTATGTCTTGATCCACCGAGGACGGGTGATCAGTCGCCCCCGTAAGGCGCAGTCCCGTGCTGGGAGTCCCTGTGCTGGGGAACTTCACATGTTGCGCATTGTTGGGTGTGATGCCCGCGCTCTGGACGCCATCGACCCCCTTATGGTGTGACTCCGTAGGCGTAAGACGATCTCGGTGCCTTGGACCATACTACCTGTGCTGTACCATAGCGGCCACTGTCTTGTTAGGGTGTATTGTGAAAAACCTCGTAGCGTCCCTTGGATCCTTTTTTATTAGAAGATGAAGTTTATTTATGCTTAATGACACTTATACTTTATTAAGTGGGTTGCAACTGGGTTTCATTCACTTGTAGTAACTTGGTTAATGATAAAATGAACCAACTAAAAATGCTAATGCAGTTCAACCATGTCTAGCCTTATTTTGAGCCTTCATATACCCGTGCTATACTTGCTAAGAAATGTTTACTTACACTTGTCATTGATTCAACAAAATCACGGATGGGTAAACAGATTGGGCTGTGCATGAGTCTGCTGCTGAGTTTCCAGAAGATTTGCCGTACTACTGAGATGCGATCTCCCAGTCAGAGTCCCTGTGGATTGTGGCTCCGCCTAGTTTGATACTTTTTAGTCTTCCATTGTACTTGGTTAGTTTATTTATGATGCACTCTGATGTAAAACTTTATTTAATCAAGAATTTATACAAGCATATGTTCTCTGTTTATCATATTTATTCGCTATATGTGTACTATGACTTCCTGGGCACACATATTGCCACATTCGTGTTTTTGTAAAAATCCGGGTGTGACACCTATCTTGTTAGTAGTGTACCATAATCGGTCACTGCCTTCTTACGGTGTCTTCTGTAAAGCCTCGTAGCATCCCTATGCGGTCACACCTCATAAGTGTGATTTGTGAGGTCTGATCCACCTCCGCGTGGTTGGGTTTAAAGTTCGTTTGAGCTTTTATGCGACTACTGGGTAAAGGGCGAAACCTATGCAGACTATAAAATCTATCATGATAGCCTTGCTCAGGGTCACGAGCGGCCTGGATCCTTTTTGATTAGAAGATGATGTTTATTTATGTTTAATGTCACTTATACTTTATTAATTGGGTTGCAACTGGGTTTTATCCACTTGTAGTAATTTTGTTAATGTTGAAATGAACCAACTAAAAATGCTAATGCAGTTAAGCCATGTCTAGCCTTATATTGAGCCTTCATACCGTGCTATACTTTCTAAGTAATTGTTTACTTACACTTGTCATTTATTCAACAAAATCTCGGATGGTTAACCAGATTGGACTGCGCATGAGTCTGCTGCTGAGTTTAAAGAAGATTTGCCGTACTACTGAGTTGTGATCACCCAGTCAAAGTCCCTGTGGATTGCGGCTCCATTAGTTTGAGAGTTTATTAGTCTTCCACTGTTATTGGTTAGTTTATTTATGAAGCACTCTGGTGTAAAACTTTATTTAATGAAGAATTTATTCAAGCGTATGTTCTCTGTTTATCATATTTGTTCTTTATATATGTACTTTGACTTCCTGGGCACACATATGGCCACATTCGGGTTTTCGTGAAAATCCGGGTGTGACAATAAAGTACCTAGGAATCCTTTCCTCTTCTCATTGTCCTCCCAACCAGCTAATCCTTCTCTTTCCTATCCGAGTATCCTTGAGTTGTGTGTCACGGTTTATCACTCCTATCATTATCGTTATCCTCCCGTCTTGTTAGTAGTATATTCCTCTTTGATAGTCTTGAATATTTGTTTGCTAGTACTCTTGCCATATGCATCCCTATGAAAAATATAAATTACGATACATCGGATTACTCCCTGGTGAAGTGCTACAACACTAATTCTGTGCGCTTGCAGAATATTCATTTATTTTAGTGGGTCATAAGAAAAAACCCTTAAACACTCCTTACCCCGTAAGAAGTGCCAACAGCCTATAGCCTAAATTATTGCATTAAATGCAACCTGCACTATTTTCGATAAAGTTTAGTCAAGTAAAAACACTGTCCAAAAATGAATTAAAACATCACTATTTGGTCCAAACTATTGCATTAGTTGTGTTTGTTCGGCATGTAGTCCAAATCGGTGCATTAAATGCAACCTGCACTATTTTTGACAAAGTTTAGTAGAGTAAAGAAACTATCGAAAACGAATCAAAATATTACTATTGGGTGCAACCTAGTGCATTGGGTTGGTTCATTTAGCATGTAGCCCAAATTGGTGCATTAAATGCATCCTGCACCATTTTCGATAAAGCTTAGTGAAGTAACGAAACTGTCTAAAATGAATGAAAACATCACTATTATGGCCAAACTAATGTGTTTGGTGCACCTTTTTGGCATGTAGCTGAATTGGTACATGAATTGCACCCCATACGGTTTTCGATAAAGTTTAGTGTATTAATGAACCTGTCCAAAATGATCCAAAACATCACTATTAGCTCCAAACTAGTGCATTGGTTCCATTCGTTTAGTCTTTACCCCAAAATGTTACATGAAATCCAACCTACACCATTTCCGACAAAGTTTAGTGGAGTAAGAAGACTGTCTAAAATGAATGAAAACATCACTATTAGGTCTAAAATAGTGCATTTCACCTGTAGCCAGGATTGGTGCTTTAAATTCAATCCACGTCGTCATCAACCAAGTTTAGTGTGTTTAACAAACTGACCAACACAAATCAAAACATCACTATTAGATCCAAACTAGTGCATTTTGTGTGTTCTTTTCTCTTGCAGCCCAAATTGGTGTATTACATGCAACCCACACCATTTTCAAGAAAGTTTAGTGCGATAAAAAAACTGACCAAAACAAACCAAAACATCAATATTAGGTCCAAAGTAGTGCATTGGTTGTGTTTGTCTCACCAATCAGTGCATTAAATTCAACCTACGCCGTTTTCGACAAAGTTTAGTACGGTAACGAAACAGACCAAAACAAACCAAAAATCACTACTTGTCGGACCTGAGGACTGACAATCCACATGGGGATACCCAAGTGGTAGATTTGTAGGAGGGGAATCGCCAAGTTGATTCGCTTGAAGGTGACACATAAGACAAGATTTAGATAGGTTCGGGCTACCCGGAAGTCTAATACACTACGTCATGTCTTGGTGGTTGTTTGTATTGCTAGAACCCGACCAACCTTCTGGAAGCAAGGGCAATCGTTTGGTTACAATGGATGAAATTGGTTCCCCCTCATGAGGTTGCTCTAGGGCGCCTTATATAGGATGACAGGCTAGGGTTTACAAGTTGGTTTAAATCTAAACCTACTAGATTACAACAGGAAACATATTCGAGTAGGTTTCCATAAATATCCCGAGATATCCAGAGTGTATCATGTTGCTCCTTTACCAAACTTGTCCATCAAGCTGGGGACTCCTTGTGGGCTACCTAGGGGTCGGCCCACAATCTTGTTAACACCCTAGTTTTGAATTTTCTAGGTTTTTAATTTTTTTCTAAAATTTATTAGAATTAAATAGAAAGTGTGTACAATTATTTGAAATAAAACAATATTTTCTAAATTTAAATCCAATAAATATAAGGTGGTTGTTGCATTCATACTCTTGCATTGTTTTTATTGTTTGGAAAATATTGATTTTAAAACCCTTTTCAAAATTTGAGGAAGTTCGTTAGTGTGTTGGATTAAGGATTAAATAATTTCTGGAATATATATATTATATTTATGGACCAAAATTTTGTTAGGGCTTTGCCCAATTTCCTTTTCTCTTCTCTCCTTTTCTTCTTCTTCTTTTGTTAAACCTAAACCAAAATTTGTAGGACACATGGCCATTTTGGCCCACATACACTCTCACAGCAGAGGCCATTTTCGGCCCAAACCGCTAGCATTAAAGCCTCCCGAAGCAAAACTCCAGCAGGCCCGTCTCCTTCCCCTCTCTCACGGCCCAAACCCTTCTCCCTCCCACCTCTATACCCACAGCCGGTCCAACCTCCCTCACCCTGCTCTTTCAGCTGGGCCGCCAGCCCACCTCCTCCCCCTCTGGCCGGCCCACAGCAGCCTAGCTCCACTCTCCTCCCGCAGTGGTCGAAGGTGCAAAGCACCAAAGGCGCCAACGCCCCTCCCCTCTCTCTCTCACTACACCCCAAGCCCACCCGTCAGCGCCATCTTCTCCCTCCCTCCTCTGTTTCGCTTCGCCCGCCCGATGCACCGCCGCCACAGCTCGTCCCCACACGCTCCCGCCCACACTCGCGAGCCCCCACCTTCACCTCCATGCGCACAAAATGCCTCCACCCCTCCTCAACTGTGCGTCACCTGTTTCTCCCGCCTCCTCACCGTGCACAGCAATGGTGAGGAAATATCATTAATGGCCATGAAAGCCGCCACCCGATCCCCCGCCGCGGCTACCTCATCTCGCAGCCTATAAAGGGTCGGTATAGCACCGTCGCCATCCTCTTTGGCCCCACAAGCCACAACGCGAACTCCTGAACCACCATAGCCAACCAATCGGCCACCCTTCACCGCCATGATGAGCTGCTCCGCCGCTCGTCGATTCACCACCGTGGAGCTCCTCTCTCACCCCTCTCTTTCTTCTATTGAGAGCACAGGAAGTTGGCACTTCTTACGATCCAATATCAGGATTGTGAATCCTGGTACCGGGGTAAGGAGTGTTTTAGTGGTTTTTCTTATGGCTCAGTAAAAATATATGAATATTCTACAACTGCACAGAATTACCGCTGTAGCTCTTAACCAGGGAGTAATTTGAGGTATCGTAATTTATATTTTTGCAGCGAAGCTTTGGCAAGAGTACTAGTAAATAGGTATTCGAGACTATCAGAGAAGGGTACACTACTAACAAGATAGGTGTCACACCCGGATTTTCACAAAAACACGAATGTGGCAATATGTGTGCCTAGGAAGTCATAGTACACATATAGCGAATAAATATGATAAACAGAGAACATATGCTTGAATAAATTCTTGATTAAATAAAGTTTTACATCAGAGTGCATCATAAATAAACTAACCAAGTACAATGGAAGACTAAAAAGTCTCAAACTAGGTGGAGCCGCAATCCACAGGGACTCTGACTGGGAGATCGCATCTCAGTAGTATGGCAAATCTTCTGGAAACTCAGCAGCAGACTCATGCACAGCCCAATCTGTTTAGCCATCAGGGATTTTGTTGAATAAATGACAAGTGTAAGTAAACATTTCTTAGCAAGTATAGCACGGGTATATGAAGGCTCAAAGTAAGGATAAACACGGCTGAACTGCATTAGCATTTTTAGTTGGTTCATTTTATCATTAACCAAGTTACTACAAGTGAATGAAACCCAGTTGCAACCCACTTAATAAAGTATAAGTGTCATTAAGCATAAATAAACATCATCTTCTAATAAAAAAGGATCCAGGGGGCTTGTTACCCTGAGAAAGGCTATCATGATAGATTTACACTCTGCAGAGGTTTCGCCCTTTACCCACCAGTCGCGTAAAAGCTCAAACGAACTTTAAACCCAACCACGCGGAGGTGGATCAGACCTCACAAATCACACTTCTGAGGTGTGACCACATAGGGACGCTACGACGTTTTTCACAATACACCCTAACAAGACAGTGGCCGCTATGGTACAACACAGGTAGTATGGTCCAAGGCACCGAGATCGTCTTACGCCTACGGAGTCACACCATAAGGGGGTCGATGGCATCCAAAGCGCGGGCATCACACCCAACAATGCCCAACGTGTGGAGTTCCCCATCGCAGGGACTCCCAATACGGGACTGTGCCTCACGGGGACATAGCCGATGGATCGCCCGTCCTCGGTGGATCAAACCATACACTCACGAGTGGTTCTCATAGCGCCGTCGGCCACTCCGGTAACCACTGACAAGCTAGAGACGTACAAGCTACTTAACCAAGACCAGAGCCATAATAGTTCTAGCGGTGGTGACAGGCTCCTGGGTTGCTGCTTTAAGAACCGAACCTTATGGAGAGACACTAGAGCAAAGCACGAAGCACATGCTCTAGCTCCCTAAACCAAGTTGCTAAAAAGCAAGTTTTATCATTAATGTTGAAGTGAACCATTAAGTCAAAGTTAATAGTTAAATAATGGTGATAGTAGCTGCGCATAGCAAAGCTCTACCCATATGCATAAACCCAAGGTAATCAAAGAATAGGATAATCAAAACTAGGTACAACCTTAAACGTACATCAATTTAGACACATGCATGTATGAAATAATTTATGACAAAGTGTGTATGTAGCAAGGATTGTCCATGCTATAACTTGCCTTCCTCAAAAGGCTGTTGCTGCTGCTGCTGTGAGTCCTGTCCCTAGAAGTCCTCCTCGTACTCGAAGTCCAACGTGAAAGGCTCACCGACTGGACACAAATCACCACACAAACATCTATGCAAGCCAATACATGCAAAAAATAATATTCTTATTAGAACAGTACACCAAACTGTAGAAACAATACAAATAAAGGTTTTAGAATTAATCTATGCCTTTCTGCGAACACATGAGCGTGAAAATCAGACTAATCGGAACTAAAACATAAAAGATATGGCAATTCTAAGTTACAGGGACCTGCTGGCAAGTCTTAAAAGTTTCCAGGGGCTTATTTGTGAAAAACCAGGGGCTAAAACATAATTTTGTATAAAACTACAGGGGCCTAACCGAGAAAATGGCTAAACAGGACGGCGGGCACTATTTTTCAAAAGCTCAGGGGTTTTCTGATAAAAACAAGACCTATCTGTAATTATTTTTGAACAGGGGGTGGACGGCGGGTTGACTTCAAATCTTGTAGGGGCTCTTTAGCAAAATTGGCCAGGCCGACTGGGGTTGACCGGTACACGGCCCTTGGATCAAATCTGGGGGGCTCAGATTTAAAACGCGAAGGGGTATCTGGGGTTCTAATTTGGGTGGTTGGAGGCAGATCTGACGGCTCGGATTGGTTGGTGGTGTAAGGTCGCCGGCCGGGAACAGGGAAAGCGGCGGCATGGCTCGGCCGACGGCGAAAGTTCGCGCTACAAAGCACCTTTGGCCACGGGGTTTGGTCCTACGCCACCGGGGAAGGACGGCGAGCACGCTGGTGGGGTTCAAGTCGAAGCTTAGGGCCCCGAGGCGGCGAGCGACGGTGAACTGCGGCGGGGCTTTGCCAGCGAGGATGGGGGCGCTCTAGTGCATGATCCTGGGCGTGGAGCGGTTTGCGAGCAACAGGAGGGGATGGCGTGCTTACCTGGGTGGTCCAATTCGCAGCGGGGGGACGACGACGAAAGCCGACGAGGGTGGGCAGCGGTGCTTGAGGACGGCAGGGCTGAGCGGGGCGAGGAGGGCCTTGCTAGGTTGGGGGCTCGGTGGGGATGCTCGGTGGGGTCCATTGAGCTAAGGGGGCGGCTTTTATAGCCCCGGGGCGGGCATCGGCGTGGGGGAGAGAGCTTCCACGCGGGGAGGGGCGCGAAGAAGGAAAGCGAGGGCGGGAAAGCTGCCAGGGGTGGCCCACGGGCCTGAGGTGGGGCTAAGGCGGCCGGCCGAGGTGGCGAGATGCGTGGGGAGGGCAGCTCGGGTGCGAGCCGGAGGAGGGAGGCGAAGCTGACGGCCGGGCCGCTGGCCAGTAAGAGGGAGAGTGGGAAGGCACTGCGGGCGTGTTGGGCCGGCTTGATGAGCGGCCCAGGAGCGGGGTGGGCGGTTGCGCGCGGGTGTTGTGTCGGTTGAGCAGGCCGTGCGGAGGCGGGGGAGGTGCTGGGCCGAACCAGGGAAAGAGTAGAGGGGGCAGCAGTGAACCGAGGAGAAAGTGCAGGGAGCAGAAGTGGACTCGGGCTAGAACAACTATTCTAGAGCTCAAAACAAAATGATTCAAATTCGAATTTAAACTAGATTTAAATCCTCATTTGAACCACTATCAATACAAAACTTAGTGCAGCAGCATGAATGCAACAAAATGTTTCTACAACTTATATTTGATTTTTAATATTCATAAATAATTTATTTAACCTATATTAATTATGAACAATTTAATAAAAAGCAAATAAATTACTAAAATTGTTAATAGAGCTATTTTAGGGTGTTACAAACCTACCCCCCTTAAGATGAATCTTGTCCTCGAGATTCGGATGTGGATGCGAAGAGCTGTGGGCACTCGGCCTTGAGATCTTCTTCCCTCTCCCAAGTCGCCTCATCTTCTGAGTGACGGCTCCACTGTACCTTGCACATCCGGATGACCTTGTTTCTTGTCACTCTCTCGGATACGTCCAAAATCTTGACTGGATGCTCTTCGTAAGTGAGGTCTTCTTACATGTTCAGCTCATCTACCGAGATCTGCTCCTCAGGCACCCGCAAACATTTCTTTAGCTAGGACACATGGAACACATCGTGCACTCCTCCAAGTTTCTCGGACAATTCCAGCTAATATGCCACCTCACCTTTCTGTTCAAGTACCCGGAAGGGCCCAATGTAACAAGGTGCTAGCTTGCCTTTGACATTAAACCTCTTCACGCCTCTCATTGGTGACACCTTGAGGTACACAAAGTCTCCAACTTCAAAACTGAGATCCCTCCGTCTGACATCCGCATAACTCTTCTGTCGGGACCGTGCCACCTTTAAATTCTGCCTGATCACTTGCACTTGACGTTCTGCCTCTCTTAGTATCTCAGGCCCAAAAACTTAGCTTTCTCCAGTCTGATTCTAGAACAGTGGCGTCCTGCACTTTCTGCCGTATAGAGCCTCGAATGGTGCCATCAGCAGACTCTTCTGGTAGCTGTTGTTGTATGAGAATTGTGCATAGGGTAAACTCTTGTTCCAGCTAACACCATACTGTAGAGCACATGCCCTCAACATGTCCTCCAAAATCTGATTAGTCTGCTCTGTCTGTCCATCTGTCTGGGGGTGGTAAGCTGAACTAAACTGCAACTTAGTGTCCATAGACTCATGCAACTTCTGCCAGAAGTGTGAAGTGAACTGAGTACCATGATTAGACACTATCCGCTTTTGCACTCCATGCAAACACACAATCCTTTCCATGTATAGCTCTGCCAGTCTGGCCCCGGTGTAAGTGGCCTTCACAGGAAGAAAGTGTGCCACTTTGGTCAAGCGATCCACAATCACCCGAATGGAGTCAAATCCTCGCTGAGTGCGAGATAGATCGGTGATAAAGTCCATTCCGACTTCCTCCCACTTCCATTCAGGTATCTTCAAGGGCTAGAGTAATTCGGCTGGCCTCTGATGTTCAGCCTTGACTCTCTGACATGTGTTACATAGAGCCACATATGTTGCCACATCACGCTTCAATCCATACCACCAGAATCTCTCCATGATGTCTTGGTACATCTTCGTACTTCCCGGATGGATCGAGTATGCCGAAATCATGCGCTTCTCTTAGGATTGTGTCCTTGATCTGCGTCATGTCGGGTACACATATCCTCTTCTCGTGCCACAAGGTTCCCTATTCATCTACTCGGAAACCAGGGGCCTTTCCTAGGGCAACATGCTCCACAATCTCCTTGATCTTTTCATCCTCAAGCTGACCCTTCCGGATTTCCTGTTCTAGGGTCGGTTCTACTACCATCTCTGTGATGCTAGCCACGAATCCCAGACTCATCCTCTCAAACTCCAGACTGAGCTCTTCCGGCAGACAATGTCCGGTGACCTTGTTCACATAGCTCCTTCTACTCAGAGCATCTGCCACCAAGTTAGCCTTCCCTGGGAGGTAGTGAATCTCCAGATCATAGTCCTTGATCAACTCTAACCATCAGCGCTGCCTCATATTCAGATCCGACTAAGTGAAGACATACTTGAGGCTCTTATGATCGGTGTAGATCTCACACTTGTGTCCAATCAAGTAGTGCCTCCAAATCTTCAGAGCATGTACTACAGCTGCCAACTCTAGGTTGTACGTCGGGTAGTTCTGCTCATGCTTCCTCAACTGTCTCAATGCATACACCATGACTCTCCCATCCTGCATTAGTACACACCCCAGTCCTAGACGGGATGCATCACAGTAGATGGAGAAGCTCTTGGCTATGTCGGGCAAAATTAGCACAGGTGTTGTTGTCAGTCTCTTCTTCAACTCCTCGAAGCTGGTTTGGCACTCCTCCATCCAGACAAACTTGGCATTTTCTCCAATAACACCATCAGGGGTTTAGAAATCTTGGACAATCCTTCAATGAACCTTCGATAATATCCGTCCATCCCAAGGAAACTCCTGATCTTGCTCACATCCCAAGGCAGATTCCAGCTTACCACATCACTGACCTTCTTTGGATCGACTGCCACTCTACAATTAGACAACACATGACCCAAGGATGCCACTTCCTTCAACCAGAACTCACACTTGCTCAACTTGGCATATAGCTGATGTTCCCGGATTCTCCGCATCACCAATCTCAAATGATCTTCATGTTCCTCTTCATTCTTGGAGAAGACCAGAATGTCATCAATGAACACCACCACGAACTTGTCGAGGTAGTCCATGAACACACTATTCATTAGGTACATGAAGTATGCAGGAGCATTGGTCAGTCCAAAGGACATAACCGTGAACTCGTACAACCCGTACCGAGTGGTGAAAGTTGTCTTGGGTATGTCCGATGATCGGATTCTCATCTGGTGATAGCCCGATCGAAGATCTATCTTGGAGAACACACAAGCTCCCTTCAGTTGATCAAACAGATCATCAATCCTTGGCAGTGGGTACTTGTTCTTGATGGTCACTTTATCGAGGGCTCGATAGTCCACACACAACCTCTGTGTCCCATCTTTCTTGTCTACGAACAACACTGGGGCTCCCAATGGTGATGAACTAGGACGAATATACCCATTGGCTAGCAGTGAGCTCAATTCCTCCTTAAGTTTTTCCAGCTACTTTACTACCATCCTATATGCCATTTTAGCTATAGGTGCAGTGCCAGGTTTAAGTTCAATAACGAATTCAACTTCGTGTTCTGGGGGCATACATGGCAATTCATCTGGGAACACATCCGGGAACTCGCTCACCACCCTGATGTCTTCAGGAGCTGTACCCTCAGCGTGGTTGACTTGACACTGTTTAGAGGAACTGGCCGACTGGTACTCCGCATTATCACTGGTCTTCGCTGTCAGTTGTACGATCCTCTTGGTGCATTGGATCACCGCTTCATATCTGGTTAACCACCGCATTCCCAGAATTAAGTCGAACCCAATAGAATTCAGGACTATGGGATATACCTCAAAGTCTACCCCCCTTATTGAAATGATAGCTCTGGAGCAGCGTAAGTTGGCTCGTTGTTCCCCTCCTGGGGAGCTAACTAACATGGGGTTCCCCATTGGTCGCAGAGTCAACATATTCTTTTGGACAAATGCAGGAGAGATGAAAGCATGCGAAGCTCCAGAATCGAATAAGACAGTTGCGGGGGTCGAGTTGACAAGGAACATACCCACAACCACGTCTGTAGCTCCCTCTACGGTTTCTGCACCCATGTGGTTGACCTTGCCTCTAGCGAGGTTCTGGAGTCCTCGGTTGGCCTGCACCTGCTGCTGTCCAGCCTGCTGGTTGGGATTCTGGGTCTTCTTGTGGTAGACATTGGCAAAGTGCCCCTGCTCTCCACAGTGGTAACACACCCTAGGCCCCACCGGTGTGTTGTTGACAGGGTTGGGCGCTGAACAGGACCTTGCTGCACCTGGTTGCGCAGAGCTGGAGCATTCTGCAAGAGTTGTTGCTGGTAGTGGCCACGGTTGAGCGAGCCGGGCTGACTCTGAAAGCGCTGCTGGTTCCCCATCTGCTGACTTCCCTGAGGAGGAACGAAATGGGGGTGACTGCTGCTCCCGGTCTGCTGGCCCTGGAACTTCCTCTTCTTCTCCTCGATCTCACGGCGCTTGTGGTCCAGCATCAAAGCGCCATCCACCAGTTCCTGAAAGTTGGGGAACTTTGTGCACATTAGCTGGTACTACAGTGCATCCTGCAAGCCATCACGGAACTGGATCTGCTTCTTCTTGTCCGTGGCCACGTCCTTTGGAGCGTAACGGGCCAGCTCGATGAACTTGTCACGGTAAGCGGTGACACTTATCCCTTCTTGCCTCAGTGCCAGGAACTCCTTCTTCGGGGTCATCAGGGCTTCTGGCACATGGTGGGAGCGGAAGCTGCTACGGAACTCCTGCCAGGTGATCTGAGTATGGTCAACGTGAGCATACTGGTATGAATCCCACCAGTCCAATGCTAGTCCTTGGAGCTGTCCTCCCGCGTACAACACCTTCTCCCGGTCATTGCACTGCGCGATGTCGAGCTGTCTCTCCACTGCCTTGAGCCAGTCATCTGCCTGCAGGGGGTCGCTGGCCTTGCTGAAGGTGGGAGGGCGTCCCTTCAGGAATTCACCCCTCTTGTCCCGGGGCAGCATGTTGGGCTGGTGCAGTGGATTCTGCTTGTTCTACTGCATCAATGCCACAGTCTGGGCCATCTACTACATCAGTTGGGTCTGCGTGAGCATCATCTGCTCAACGGTGGGAGGTGGTGGCGGCAGTGGTCCTCTGCTGGCACCAGCGTTGCTCCTTGTGTTCACCATCCATCATCAATAAATAAGTCTCATAAATACTCCATTGGGTATGACCGAGTGACTTCAGAGGACTACTACTTGTTAGGATTTAGGTCTTGACAGAAAAAGAGCCAGAGAAATGAATACCCCCTCTATGTAATCATTAATGTCCTTAAACCGTAGTCCAACATCTAGATGGTGGTAGACTCGCGTCTATGCCCATCATAATCATTACAAAAATCCAAATCAAGCATAAGCATAATGACAACCATATCAAGCACCTAAGGACAAGATTCACACAAGACTTGACAGAACTTGGGTTTTGAAAAAGTGAGTCTAGACGATCCATATCGCATAATCATGGCGGTCTCCTAAGGTTTAATCAATCGTTCTAACTAGGCTGCGATCCTACAGTCAGCACGGCTCTAATACCAATCGGTCACACCCGGATTTTCACAAAAACCCGAATGTGGCCATATGTGAACCCAGTAAGTCATAGTACACATATAGCAAACAAATATGATAAACAGAGAACATATGCTTCAATAAATTCTTGATTAAATAAAGTTTTACATCAGAGTGCATCATAAATAAACTAACCAAGTACAATGGAAGACTAAAAACTCTCCAACTAGGCGGAGCCGCAATCCATAGGGACTCTGACTGGGAGATCGCATCTCAGTAGTACGGCAAATCTTCTGGAAACTCAGCAGCAGAATCATGCACAACCCAATCTGTTTACCCATCCAGGATTTTGTTGAATAAATGACAAGTGTAAATAAACATTTCTTAGCAAGTATAGCGTAGGTATATGAAGGCTCAAAATAAGGCTAGACACGGTTGAACTACATTAGCATTTTTAGTTGGTTCATTTTATCATTAACCAAGTTACTACAAGTGGATGAAACCCAGTTGCAACCCAATTAATAAAAGTACAAGTGTCATTAAGCACAAATAAACATCATCTTCTAATAAAAAAGGATCTAGGCCACTCGTGACCCTGAGCAAGGCTGTCATGATAGATTTACACTCTGCAGAGGTTTCACCCTTTACTCACCAGTCGCGTAAAAGCTCAAATGAACTTTAAACCCAACCACGTGGAGGTGGATCAGACCTCACAAATCACACTTCCGAGGTGTGACCGCATAGGGACGCTACGAGGTTTTTCACAATACACCCTAACAAGACAGTGGCCGCTATGGTACAACACAGGTAGTATGGCCCAAGGCACCGAGATCATCTTACACCTACAGAGTCACACCATAAGGGGGTCAATGGCGTCCAAAGCGCAGGCATCACACCCAACAATGCGCAACGTGTGGAGTTCCCCATCGCATGGACTCCCAACACGAGATTGTGCCTCACGGGGACATAGCCGACGGATCGCCCGTCCTCAGTGGATCAAACCATACACGCACGAGTGGTTCTCATAGCGCCGTCGGCCACTCCGGTAACCACTGACAAGCTAGAGACGTACAAGCTACTTGACCAAGACAAGAGCCATAATAGTTCTAGCGGTGGCGACAGGCTCCTGGGTTGCTGCTTTAAGAACCAAACCTTATGGAGAGACACTAGAGCAAAGCACGAAGCACATGCTCTAGTTCCCTAAACCAAGTTGCTAAAAAGCAAGTTTTATCATTAATGTTGAAGTGAACCATTAAGTCAAAGTTAATAGTTAAATAATGGTGATAGTAGCTGTGCATAGCAAAGATCTACCAATATGTATAAACCCAAGGTAATCAAAGTATAGGATAATCAAAACTAGGTACAACCTTAAAGGTACATCAATTTAGACACATGCATGTATGAAATAATTTATGACAAAGTGTGTAGGTAGCAAGGATTGTACGTGCTATAACTTGCCTTCCTCAAAAGGTTGTTGCTGCTGCTGCTGCTGTGAGTCCTGTCACTAGAAGTCCTCCTCGTACTCGAAGTCCAACGCGAAAGGCTCACCGACTGGACACGAATCACCACACAAACATTCATGCAAGCAATACATGCAAAACAATAATATTCTTATTAGAACAGTACACCAAACCATAGAAACAGTACAAATAAAGGTTTGAGAATTAATCTACGCTTTTGTACGAACATGTGAGCGTGAAAATCGCACTAATCGGAGCTAAAACGGAAAAGATATGGCAATTCTAAGTTACAGGGACCTGCTGCAAGTCTTAAAAGTTTCTAGGGGCTTATTTATGAAAAACCAGGGGCTAAAGCATAATTTTGCATAAAACTACAGGGGCCTAACTGAGAAAATGGCTAAAAAGGATGTCAGGTACTATTTTTCAAAAGCTCAGGGGCTTTTCTGATAAAAATAGGACCTATTTGTAATTATTTTTGAACAGGGGGTGGACGGTGGATTGATTTCAAATCTTGCAGGGGCTCTTTAGCAAAAATGGCCAGGCTGACCGGGGTTGACAGGTACGCGGCCCTTTTTATCAGATCTGGGTGGCTCAGATTTAAAATGCGAAGGGGTATCTGGGTTCTAACCTGGGCAGTTGGAGGCATATCTGACGGCTTGGATTGGTTGGGGGTGTAAGGTCGCCGGCGGGGAACAGGGAAAGCAGCGACGCAGCTCGGCCGACGGCGAAAGTTCACCGGAGAAGAGCGTTCTCACGCTACAGAGCACCTTTGGCCACGGGGTTTGGTCCTACGCGACCGGTGAAGGACGGCGAGCATGCTGGTGGGGTTTGTTGGCGGTCGTTACAGCCCAAATCTGACCACCAATACTCGGGAATAAATGAGGTTATATGCAACATTCCATGCACTTAGGTTTTATTTCTAATAAAGTTCCACGAATTTTGGTGAGTGTCACTTGTGCAGGTACAACTACGACAAATATGTGCTATTGGGGCCGGAAATGACCAAATCGGCCGAACGACTAAGTTCGGCCAGTTACCCCCCTTAGCCGAGCAGACCACCGGGAGTCGTCCACGTCAACAATGACCAAGCGAACACATCACACGACACGTGGGCGACCGCCAACTCATCCTGGACCATGCCACATCATTCTGGGCCAGATCAACACGAAGTCATGCATCAGGAGGAAGCCCAGGGGGGTCCAGGCAGCAGAGGCGGTGCTGGGGAGGCCGGCCACGGGCCAGGCCCAGTTCGGCCGAACTGGGCCCTTCGGCCGAACCGCCCCCAGCTGGAAACCGACACCAGGGAGCCAATTCTAGCCGTGGGAAGCAAGGTCGGCAGATCCTCTGGTTCGGGCGAACTGGGGAGTTTGGCCGAACCGCCTCCCCTCGCCCGAAATCCCAGGGGGTACCCCCTGGCTTCCTTGGCCGCTACCCTGCCTCAACCGCCTCGGACTCCTATAAATAGAGGGTCACTTTCACTTGTAAACACACACCAAGCCAAGGAGCTCATTTCCACTTTCATTCTAGTAGAGTTAGGATAGTTTAGTTGGGAGTTAGAGTTGAGTCGAGCTTTGCCTCGGAGGTTCCGGAGTCGTCTTCAGAAGCTCTGGTAATAGCTCTTGTATCTTTTACTTTTCCTTTTGTAAGACATTGAGTATCAATATAGTTATCTTTATCACTTTGCCTTTGTCATTTATATCTTGCTTCTACTTTATCCTAGTTCAAATATATCTTGCTTAGACTATAGTCAGTTATAGTTCTAGTGCTTGTAGTCTTGTTTAAGTCTTTGTCTTGGCTGGTTCTTCGATCTTGCTTGATACTGGAGGTGAATTGTCACTAAGAGTATTGACAAGGTTGCTTGCTCTTGCTAGCGGAGTAAGTAGTCGTTGCCTAGTGTAGGAGTGGTTCCTAGACTAGTCGGTGGCCTTAGTTTATTCCCGTCGCAACGGAGGTGGTAGCCGGGAGGTGGTGATAGCCCTTTCGGTCTTCGTAGCCCATCACGTTAGTTCCGGTCCGTAGGATTCCCCAGTTGGGAAATAGTGGCACCCCTTCTCATCCCTTTCTGTGTGTTCACCGGTTCCCTTGTCCCGAAGCTAAGACATTAGAGTTATCCCAGATCTCCTAGTGCTGGCTCTGTAGCCGCTGTACCTCTAAGCTAGAGTGACATAGGTAGATAAAGAATCCAGGAGTCCTCTATCTCTTCTCGTTGTCCTCCCAGCTATCTATCTCTTCTCTCCCTTACCCGAGTATCCCTTGAGCTATGTGTCCGGTATATCCACTCCTATCCAATACCGTTATCCCTTGTCTTGTTTAGTTGTGTACCCTTCTCTGATAGTCTCGAATATCTGTTCACTAGTAATCTTTCCAAAGCTTCCCTGCGGAAATATAAATTAGGATACCTCGGGATACTCCCACGTGAAGTGCTACAGTGGTGATTCTGTGCGCTTGCAGAATATTTCTATATTTTACTAAGCCATACGGAAAACCACTGAAACACTCCTTACCCCAGTACCAGGATTCTCAATTCTGATATTGGATCGTAAGAAGTGCCAACAAGCATTTCTGGCGCCGTTGCCGGGGAAGTCTTTGGCTAGATTACTTTTGAATTTTTATCTTGAGCTATCTTAGTTGAGTACCGCTACTCAAGCGGGTTTATCCTTGCTCTGTTCGTTGGTCCTTGTGGAACAGAGCAGTGCATGACTGGTTTCCAACTACCGTCAAACTTCCAAGAAAATCCGGAGTCATTTGTGAGGAAAGTACGACCCCGTGTTGTACATCCTCAGAAGCAACTCCTTCCGACGAACCCAGTCCTTCCCGTCATTGACCAGGCTACATTGAGGATGGCAACCAAGACGATCCGTGAGTTCTCCGCTCCATCAAGCGAGAACGTACGTGTCGGACCAGCTCCGCTAGTCGGAGATGGTAACTTCGAGCTGAAGCCAGCCCTCATCAACATGGTACAGGCTAGCCCATTCTGCGGCTAGCCACACGAAGATGCCAATGCTCATCTCCAGCATTTCCTGGAGATTTGCAACACCTTCACCATCCGCGGAGTAAGTATCGATGCCATTCGCCTTCGTTTATTTCCATTCTCATTATTAGGCAAGGCGAAACAATGGTTTTATGCTAACCGCGAAGCAATAGATACCTGGGATAAATGCACTAGCACTTTCTTGATAAAATTCTTTCCGGTTGGGAAAACCAACGCCCTGCAGAACAAAATAGCAAGTTTCCAGCAGCTAAAAGATGAAACAGTCCCGGAGGCATGGGATCGCCTCCAGGACTATATTTCTGCTTGTCCTCACCATGGTATGCAGAGTTGGTTCATAATCCAAACTTTCTATCACGGGCTAAGAAATTCTGCCCGTGAGTACCTGGATGCTGCTACTGGAGGCTCGTTCTTCTCTCTTGAGGAGAGTCGTGCGAAGGCCCTCATAGAGAAGATGGTCGAGAACCAAGGTTGGTCCGATGACCGGACTCAACCAAAGACCCGAGGAGTTCACCAAGTTGAAGCTCTGGACATGCTCGCTGCCAAGATGGACCTCCTGATAAAGAAACTGGAGGCCCCTGCTCAAGAAACGGTGCAAGCCATGGACGCTCGCATGACCTGCGAAGTCTGTGGCAACACTGGCCATTCGGGGAATGACTGCCCCGTAACGCGAGAAGATGCCCACTACGTCAACAACTCCAACAACAACGGGTACCGACCGAACAACTACAGCAACCAAGGCTGGAATCCGCGCCCAAACCTCCCTTTTGAGAGGCCTCAACAAGGTAACAATTTCAATTCCAGCAACTTCAATAATCAGCCGTCTCTTAGAGATCTTGTGTTTGGCCAGATGAAAATAACTGAAAACATCAATAAAAAGCTTGCTGCTAATGATAAAACACTAGAAAGCATAGACTCTAGGATTGAATCATTTTCTTTTGCTATGAAAAGTCAACTGAGCTTTAATAAAATGATAGAAACTCAAGTCGCTCAGTTAGCTGCTGCTGTTCCTATCACTGAATCGGGGAAGATTCCGGGACAACCCGAGCCTTCCATCGAGACAGTGAATTCCATCACTACCAGGCATGGTAAGATGTCTCGTAGTGTCTTCCGTACTAACCATGTAGGGAAGGTCGCACGTATCCAAGTGCTGACACCAAGATGGACCTACCTGCCGAGAGCTGCAAAAAGGGCGATCATCAAGACCTCTCCGGATAGGAAGGAAGATCCCAGAGTGCCCATCATTCAGTGCATGATCTGGAATCGTCGCATTAATGATGCACTCTGTGATCTGGGGGCAAGCATCAACATCATGTCTAAGGTATTATTTAAGAAATTACGCTACCCTACTTTGTCACCTACTACTGCCCAGGTACAGCTTGCGGACTCAACCATCCGCTACCCCGAGGGGGTGATCGAGAATGTACCGATCCGGATCTGGGGACGATATGTCCCTGTGGACTTTGTTGTCCTCGACACGGGGAACAAGCATTCGTTTCCCCTTGTGTTGGGCCGACCATTCTTGAACACCACCCGGGCTAGGATCGATATGGATGCGAGAGAAATCTCGTTCCGTATCGACGGAAGGTTGACTTACTTCAAGTTTCAACCCCGGGAAGAGAAGAAGACAGAGCCACTCACACCGGAGCAGAGGAGCACCGAGTGTTTCCTTAAGGCTCTCATTAATGGAGAGCTGGAAATACTCAGTGGTGAGCAGCCCAAGTGGAACGAGCCGACAAAACCAACAAGTGCAGAAGAAATGGATTTCCTCGTAAAGAAATACGAGGAAGAACAAGCCCTCTGGAATTCTCCAGAGACGCCGATCCCACCGCCACCAACACCGAAGAAGAAGACCCAGAAAATGTGGCGGAAGAAGGTTGCATCATCCGAGTCATCCACTCCGGGACCGGACGATGACAAAAGCAACTGAAGACAGGAGAAGTCCCGCTCGCGGACTTAAAAGCTGAGCTCTCGCCGTGAGGAAAACCAGTATGTATCCCATATTTCCCTTCCAATTTTTAAATTCTCAATTGCATTTGCATGTTTCCCTTTCCAAAATAAATGAACCACTTGAGTAATTAATTTGAGAGAGAGTAGAAAATTTTGCAAGCTTGGTTAGAAATAATTGGACACATGCTGAAATCTTGCCGAGGGTTGATGTAATTGGTAACTTTTATCATTTTCATCCCTTCTAGACATCTCCAATTATTTACCATCACCACCAACCAGCACCAAACATGTCTACCCCACTAAAAATGGCTGCACACTCACCAATTATCACAAACATGGCAGCATGGGGATAACTCCACTAAAGTCCACTTTGGTCATGTCAAGTTTGCATCTTACCTACCACTAAAAACCACTCAAATGTCCTTGGGAATTGATGGCCACACAAACTTGGAGTGGAAACAAAGGCATGTGAGTGCTGCACTCACATGGGAGTACCCCGGCCACCAGGCCTGGTTCGGGCGAACCAGAACCTTCGGGCGAACTGGCCAAGGCCCTCCCCTCGGCCTATAAATTGCTGGCCAAGCTTCCTTGCTTCTCCTTGCACCATTCACTCACTCTCCCATTCTGAAAATTTATGCTAGGAGCTCTCTCTCCCTCTCAAGATTCTTTGCTCTAGTGCTTGCTCAAGTTCTCCCCAAGTTCTTGCTCAAGTTTTGGTTCACTTGCATCACTAGAAAATCCCAAAAATATTTTGCTTTTGTTGTGATCTTTGTGCTGAATTTCTGGACGATTTTGTGGTGGTCACCGACACCCACAAGAACGACTAACCTTTTGTGGTGGTTTTCATTCCCGCAAGAACGACTAACTATCTTGAACGACTGACTTGATTTTCGTGTGCTAACCATATATATTCAGTCCTTCGGGTAGTTGTTGTGTACTAACCTTTTGCAGGAATCATGTCGAAGTTCTTCACATCACTCCGTCGTTCCGCCCGGCTAGGCCGATGATCGGACGATGCTGGGAGTTCCCCAGCTCCGTCTTGAGGCTCAAGCTGGATGGACACGGACGAGCACGGAGCAGCCGGCTCGGGATGGGGCCATGCCACACCCCCGGCCAGGCAGCTCCTGAGCGAGAGTGACATCAACCTTAGAACAGAAAGGGAGCGGAACACCTTCAACGAGCTTCGGCTGAAGGAGTTCGAGCACACACGTGTGTTTGAGCAAGATTTGCTCAGGGACACGGGGATGGACGTAGAGTTTACAGAAATCTTCCAGGCCATTGGCTGGGAGAATTTCTGGCACATCAACGAATAAGGTTCGTACCTGCTCACCCTTGAATTCCTCTCGACTTTGGTTTCTGAAACTGGGGGGATTCATTTCTGATTCTTCAACCAAGAGTTCTTCTTCTCTTGGAGGGATTTTAGTTCGGGTCTCGGATTTTCAAGCCGTTGTTCATTAGACCCGAACAAAGCGCTTAAAAGATTTGACCGGGTGGCATTTTGGAAAAGGATTTCGGGGGATACCAACTATCATGCGCCACGCACGAACAGCATACATAACCCCACTTTGCATTTCATGCATCGTTGGGTGTCTATGACGGTATTCCCCCGGGCAGATTTGCGCCCTGTCAACACCATCGTGTTGCGGGTTCTTTTTGCCATGGTCAAGCAGATTCCCTATTCACCTGTGATAGACATGGTTGGTCACTGACTGTCTCATATTTCTCGTGCGGGTAGCATGGCGATGACTTCTCTAGTCACTCGCCTCGCTAACCACCTGGGCATCCTTCAAGGCGCCCGGCTCACGTACATCGAGACAGCGCGTTCCGTCGTGGATGCCGAGCACTTCGTGCAAGCCCACATGATACGGCGGACGCCTGACGCAACGCTGGCAATGATTTACCGTGGATATACAACTAAAGTGCCTTTGCCCTGTGCAGCACTAAGGTTGTATACCACGCCGAAACTAACTCTTCAGTTGAGGACCGAGTCGGACGATTCTCCACCTTGGAGAGAGCCCGCTCGGCACAGCGTTGCAGGTGACGGACCCGTCACGAGGGGACGAGCCAGGCGTGATGCTGGGCTCGCCACCTCACAGGAGCCGGAAGATGCACCACAAATGCCGCACCGACAAACTTCCGCTTTTGAGGCCACCTACGACATGTACACCGGCGCTGGGACGTCCGGAGCAGGAGGCTCCGGGCAGCATCACGAGCCGAACTACTTCACCTCAGGATGCTGGGACTACGGCCAGGATACAGACTCTGAGTGGTCAGGGAGCCGGTATGGATGGGGGTACGACAGTGCTTCCCAGCCATACTACCCCGGATACTCACAGTCCGCACGCTTCGACTACGGCCGGGAGATGTCCTACATCTCCGACCGAGTCGAGCTCATCGACGACCGTACCTGAGAGATTCAAGACACGCTAGCCCGCCATTCTCAGTACCATCAAGAGAATAGCGGGATGGTGGCATCTATCCAGCACGACGTCCACGAACAAGCGGAACAGCTGAGCTAGTACCTCTCAAGGCTCAACCCCTACCAGTGAAGAGTCCAAGCTTGGGGGAGGACCCCCACAGGTATGTCCCGATTTACCCAGCACTTTGATCATTTAATTTCCCGTTTCATTTCCCTTCATGTTAACTTGCATTTAAAAAAAATGAAAATACCAAAAATATTTCCCTTAAACAAAATTTCCCTTGAATAAAATAACTCTCAACTATGCATGGAATGAATCATATGCCTCTCACCTTGGAAATGATGAATAGTTGCTCTGTCATTAATTTTGCAAGTACTTTGCTTCAACTAGTTGCTAGATTGTGCTTGAGTTATTTGGCATGAGTAAAAATGATCCTGAAAACCTTGTGGGAGCACATGCTTTATTCCAAGTCTAAGTTGTTGTGGGGATTGATATAGTGAGAGTTTGGTTAAATTCTATTCTGCTTTTAGTACGGGGAAAATCTCGGAAATTTATGATTTCAAAATGAAACAAGTTCCTCATTGGTCAAAATACCTACCAGAGCCATATGATAAGCTTAGTTGAAAATTTCTACTCATATGCTGCTTGTTATCTTAGTGAGCTTTGTCAAATTGTTGTGACCTTTGAGTGAAGCTTTCATACTGTTAAAGATCGAGACCCACGTACACTCACCACCTCTCACTTGCAATTCCTACACTGGGAGTTAGCAGACATTTTCCATCATCCATCCACAAAAATAAATGCTCCATGTTCTATGATCTCCCTCTCCAAATATTCTTAATAGAGACATGGGCTATGCAAAAAGAAAAGCATGCCAAAGAAGCATGGCAAAAATAAGAGAAAAAGAAAAGCATGCCAAAGAGCACGGAAAAAAGAAAGAGAAAAAGAAAAGCATGCCAAGTGGCATGGCAAAAATATGAGAATAAAAGATAGCCCATGTTCTCAAAAATAAATCAAGGAGAGGGAGTTTCATCCAAGGAGTTCCACCATATTCCATTCCACCATTCCACCATATTCCATTCCACCATTCCACCATATTCCATTCCACCACTCCACCATATTCCACTCCATTCATATCCACACACTTGCACGTCTCGATCTTAAGATGTGATTTGTCTACTCAGAGATCCGGTCTTTGACTTAGCAAAATATAAGATGCATGCATGCCTTCATCCTTTGTCCCCGAGCCACACAAAAAGCCATATTAGATGTTAGGATGAAAAGAAGGCACAAGCCTTTGGTGAGGATTCAAATACACTTGAGTGATTGAGTGTGCCAATGAGGAACAATTTGTAGTTTTCAAAACTTATGAAAAAACTCCAAGATGGGATCCTGAAAAGAGTAGAGTGGAATAAAACTGAGTTTAAACTGTTCGTCCTTTCAACCGCCCAAGATAAGGAGATTGCTATAAGCCCCATAGGTAAAAAGGTGATTTGAAACTTTGCCTATGATTCAAGTATTTTTGAGCACTAGTTGTTTATAAAGTTACCAGCAAAAGAAATGACATTGTAGCAACTCCTGATCCACCGAGCCTAAGTTTATATCTTTGCTCGAGGACGAGCAAAGAGCTAAGCTTGGGGGAGCTTGTTGGCGGTCGTTACAGCCCAAATCCGACCACCAATACTCAGGAATAAATGAGGTTATATGCAACATTCCATGCACTTAGGTTTTATTTCTAATAAAGTTCCACGATTTTTGGTGAGTGTCACTTGTGCAGGTACAACTACGACAAATATGTGCTATTGGGGCCGGAAATGACCAAATCGGCCGAATGACTAAGTTCGGCCGGTTACCCCCCTTAGCCGAGCAGACCACCGGGAGTCGTCCACGTCAACAATGACCAAGCGAACACATCACACGACACGTGGGCGACCGCCAACTCATCCTGGACCATGCAACGTCATTCTGGGCCAGATCAACACGAAGTCATGCATCAGGAGGAAGCCCAGGGGGGTCCAGGCAGCAGAGGCGGTGCTGGGGAGGCCGGCCACGGGCCAGGCCCAGTTCGGCCGAACTGGGCCCTTCGGCGAACCGCCCCCAGCTGGAAACCGAAACCAGGGAGCCAATCCTGGCCATGGGAAGCAAGGTCGGCAGATCCTCTGGTTCGGGCGAACTGGGGAGTTCGGCCGAACCGACCTGTTCGGCCGAACCGCATCCCCTCGCCCGAAATCCCAGGGGGTACCCCCCTGGCTTCCTTGGCCGCTACCCTGCCTCAACCGCCTCGGACTCCTATAAATAGAGGGTCACTTTCACTTGTAAACACACACCAAGCCAAGGAGCTCATTTCCACTTTCATTCTAGTAGAGTTAGGATAGTTTAGTTGGGAGTTAGAGTTGAGTCGAGCTTTGCCTCGGAGGTTCCGGAGTCGTCTTCAGAAGCTCTGGTAATAGCTCTTGTATCTTTTACTTTTCCTTTTGTAAGACATTGAGTATCAATATAGTTATCTTTATCACTTTGCCTTTGACATTTATATCTTGCTTCTACTTTATCCTAGTTGCAAATATATCTTGCATAGACTATAGTCAGTTATAGTTCTAGTGCTTGTAGTCTTGTTTAAGTCTTTGTCTTGGCTGGTTCTTCGATCTTGCTTGATACTGGAGGTAAATTGTCACTAAGAGTATTGACAAGGTTGCTTGCTCTTGCTAGCAGAGTAAGTAGCCATTGCCTAGTGTAGGAGTGGTTCCTAGACTAGTCGGTGGCCTTAGTTTATTCCCGTCGCAACGAAGGTGGTAGCCGGGAGGTGGTGACAGCCCTTTCGGTCTTCGTAGCCCATCACGTTAGTTCCGGTCCGTAGGATTCCCCTGTTGGGAAATAGTGGCACCCCTTCTCATCCCTTTCTGTGTGTTCACCGGTTCCCTTGTCCCGAAGCTAAGACATTAGAGTTATCCCAGATCTCCTAGTGCTGGCTCTGTAGCCGCTGTACCTCTAAGCTAGAGTGACATAGGTAGATAAAGAATCCAGGAGTCCTCTATCTCTTCTCGTTGTCCTCCCAGCTATCTATCTCTTCTCTCCCTTACCTGAGTATGCCTTGAGCTGTGTGTCCGGTATATCCACTCCTATCCAATACCGTTATCCCTTGTCTTGTTTAGTTGTGTACCCTTCTCTAATAGTCTCGAATATCTGTTCACTAGTAATCTTGCCAAAGCTTCCCTGCGGAAATATAAATTACGATACCTCGGGATACTCCCAGGTGAAGTGCTACAGCGGTGATTCTGTGCGCTTGCAGAATATTTCTATATTTTACTAAGCCATACGGAAAACCACTAAAACACTCCTTACCCCAGTACCAGGATTCTCAATTCTTATATTGGATCGTAAGAAGTGCCAACAGGGTTCAAGTCGAAGCTCGGGGCCCCGAGGCGGCGGGCGACAGTGAACCGCGACGGGGCTTTGCCGGCGCGGATGGGGGGCGCTATGGTGCACGATTTTGGGCGTGGAGTAGTTCGCGAGCAACGGGAGGGGATGGCGTTCTCACCTGGGCAGTCCAATTCGGCGGCGGGGGGACGATGACAAAGGCCGACGAGGGTGGGCAGCGGTGCTTAAGGACGGCGACGCTGAGCGGGGCGAGGAGGGCCTTGCTGGGTTGGGGGCTCGGTGGGAGTCATGGAGCTATGGGCGCGGCTTTTATAGCCCCGGGGCAGGCATTGGCGTGCGTGCCACGCCGATCGGGCGGCGGCCGATGGATCGGGAGTTTCCTAAGTGGGGGAGAGAGCTTCCATGCGGAGAGGGGCGCGAAGAAGGAAAGCGAGGGCGGGGAAGCTTCAGGGAAGCTTGCAGGGGTGGCCCACGGGCGCGAGGTGGGGCTAAGGCAGACGGCCGAGGCGGCGAGATGCGCGGGTAGGGCGGCTCGGGCGTGAGCGGGAGGAGGAAGGCGAAGCTGACGGGCGGGGCCCACTGGCCAGTGAGAGGGAGAGGGGGAAGGCACTGCGGGCGTGTTGGGCCGGCTTGCTGAGCGGCCCAGGAGCGGGGTGGGCGGTTGCGCGCGGGTGTTGGGCCAGTTGAGCAGGCCGGGCGGAGGCGGGGGAGGTCTTGGGCTGAACCAGGGAAAGAGTAGAGGGGGCAGCAGTGAACTGAGGAGAAAGTGCAGGGAGCAGAAGCGGACTCGGGCTAGAACAACTATTCTAGAGCTCAAAACAAAATGATTCAAATTCGAATTTAAACTAGATTTAAATCCTCATTTGAACCACTATCAATATAAAACTTGGTACAACAACATTAATGCAACAAAAATATTTCTACAATTTGATTTTAATATTCATAAATAATTTATTTAACTTATATTAATTATGAATAGTTTAATTAAAAGCAAATAAGTTACTAAAGTTTTAAATAGGCTATTTTAGGGTGTTACAATAGGGGATAACAGTATTGGATAAGAGTGAATATATTGTGACACACAGCTGAAGGGTGGCTCAGATAAGAAAGAGCAAAAGTAGCTAGTTGGGAGGACAACAAGACGAGATAAAGGATTCTTGGGTATTTGTCTATCTGGGTTACCCGAGTCAAGAGATACATTAGCAGAGAAACAGCTCTGACAGGTCAAGGATAACTCTAATACCTTAGCTTCGGGACAACAGGGCCAACGACACGCAGAAAGGGATGAGAAGGCGTGCCAGCAACCCCGCACTCTTGGATCCTGTTGGACTGAGCCTGGCGTGATGGACTACGTAGGCCGTATAGGGCTGTCACCACCTAACGGCTACCACCTCCATGCCAACTCAGGTACAACCTAAGGTCACTACCTAGTCTAGGTACCACACCTACACTAGACAACGGCTACTTACTCCACTAGCATAAGCAAGCAATCCTGTCAATACACCAGTGACAATTCACCACAAGTATTGAACATAAACGAAGAACCCAATAAGGTAAAGACTTAAGCAAGAACCGGAAGAATTAAGATAATAATGACCATAGTCTAAACATGAAATACTTGCAACTAGAATAAACTAGAAGCAAAATATAAATAACTCAGACAAGATGACAAAGATAACTTATATTGATAACTCAAAGCCAACAAAAGAAAAAGAAAAGATACAAGAGCTTATACCAGAGCTTCTGAAGACGACTCCGTGTCACACTCGGATTTACACAGAAACCCGAATGTGGCCATATGTGTGCCCAAGAAGTCACAGTACACATATAGCAAACAAATATGGTAAACAAAGAACATATGCTGAATATATTACTCGAATAAAAAGAGTTTTACATCAGAGTGCATCATAAATAAACTAACCAATACAGCGGAAGACTAAAAACTCTCTCTAAATGAAGCCGCACTCCACAGGGACTCTGACTGGGAGAACACAACTCAGTAGTACGGTAGATCTTCTGGAAACTCAGCAACAGACTCATGCACATCCCAATCTGTTACCCGTCCGGGATTTTGTTGAATAAATAGCAAGTGTAAGTAAAACAATTACTTAGCAAGTATAGCACGGGTTGTGAAGGCTCAAAAAGGCTAGACACGGCTTAACTGCATTAGCACTTTTAGTTGGTTCGTTTTAACATTGTCCAAGTTACTACAAGTGTATGAATCCATGTTGTAACCCAATTAATAAGGTGTAAGTGACATTAAGCATAAATAAACATCATCTTCTAATCAAAAAGGATCCAGGCCGCTCGTGACCCTGAGGAAGGCTATCATGATAGATTTACAATCTGCAGAGGTTTCGCCCTTTACCCACCAGTCGCGTAAAAGTTCAAAGGAACTTTGCACCCAACCATGCACATCAACACTTCCGAGGTGTGACTGCATAGGGACGCTACGAGGCTTTTCACAAGACACCCTAACAAGACAGTAGTCGCTGCGGTACTACAAGGTGGTGAGTCCTTAGGCACCGAGATCGACGTACGCCCACGGAGTCACACCATGAGGGGGTCGATGGCGTCCAGAGCGCGGGTATCCACCCAACAATGCGCAACGCGCGGAGTTCTCAATCGCTGAGACTCCCAACACGGGACTGGGTCTAACGAGACCTAGCCGACGGGGATACCGTCCTCGGTGGAATCGGGAAAACACCCCGTGCCTTGCCTCCCACAACGCCGTTGGCCCCTCGGTAACCACTCTCAAGCTAGAGCCGTACAAGCTACTTGTCCAAGACCAGAGCCATTATAGTTCTAGCGATGGCGACAGGCTCCAGGGTTGCCGCTTTCAGAGCCAGTCCTTAGGGAGAGACACTAGAACAAAGCACGAAGCACATGCTCTAGCTCCCTGATCCATGTTGCTAAAAGGCAAGTTTTAACATTAAGTTTGAAGTGGACCATTAAGTCAAGTTAACATTTAAGTAAAGGTGACAGTAGCTGCGCATAGCAAAGATTCTACCCATATGCATAACCCAAGGTAATCAAGGACAGGATAAACAAAAGCTAGGTACAACCTTAAGGTACATCAAAATTAGACACATGCATGTATGAAATGATTAAATACAAGTGGGTAGGTAGCAAGGATTGTCCGTGCTATAACTTGCCTTCCTCAAAGTGCTGCTGCTGCTGCTATGAGTCCGGCTCCTGAAAGTCCTCTCCGCACTCGAACTCCAATGCGAACGGCTCACCGACTGAACACGAATCACCACACAGGCATCCACACAAGCCAATACATGCAAACAAAAGTATTCTATTAGAAACAGTACACCAAACAGTGAAAACAGTACAAAAACAGGAGCTAGAAATATTCTACGCTTCGCTACGAACACATGAGTGCAAAAATCACATTAATCGGAGCTAAAACGAGGAAGTTACAACGTTTCTAAGGTTCAGGGACTTGCTGGCAAGGTTTTAAGGTTTCCAGGGACCTATCTGCGAGAAACCGGGGACCTATACGTAATTATGCGTAAAACTGTGAGGGCTAACACGTAAAACGTTGAGACAGGACCGCGGGTTCGAATTTTCAAAAGATCAGGGGCTTAAACAAATAAAACGGGACCTATCTATAATTATTTTTGAACTGGTCTGGACCGCGGGTTGATTGTCAGGAAGTTGAGGGTCTCTTTAGCAAAACAACCAGCGCTGACCGGTATTGACCCGGTTAGGACGCGTGGCAGCCGTTGGATCTGATCTGGACGGCTGAGATTTAAAACGCGAAGGGGTATCCAGGGATCTAATCTGGGTCGTTGCTTTCTGATCGAACGGCTCGGGGCGAGGGGCTTGCCGGGGACGACGACCGCGCGGCGGCGCCGCTCGGCCGAGGCGGAGGCTCGCCAGAGTTGGGAGCGATCTAGAGCTAGGGACTACCATTCGACGCTTGGTTTGGTCCTACAGATCCAGGAGGAGTTGGCGAGCTCACCCAGGGGGTTCAAGTCGACGTCGGAGCGATAGAGACGGTGGTCGACGAGTCGAGCCGGCCGCGGCGGCGCTGTGCAAGGTCGGCGAGCCATTAGGCTTGGAAACAAGGCGAAACGGGGTTGGGAACGCATCGGTTAGCTCCGTTACCTCCTTGCGACGCGTCTGGGTGGGTTCTCGTCGAGCGGAAGGCGGCGCCGACGTGGATCGACGACGGCGGCTAATGGCGGCGGCGCAAGACGTGGGGAGTGCTGGGGGAGGCTTGGGAGCTCGGGGCAAGGATTGGTGGAGGCGTTGGGGCTCGGCGGCTCTGTTTAAATAGCCCCGGGGGAGGGTCTTGGTGTGCAGGCCACGAATTCGGGGGACAGCGGCAGCGGGGCTCCGCCTTCCTTTCGCGGGAATCGGATTCCTTGGAGAGGGGCACCTATCTATGGTAAGGGCGGCGGCCGAACCTTCCTGGAAGGTGCGAGGGGAGAGGACATAGGCGCGGGAGGCGGGCTTAGGGGCCAGGCCGTGGTGGCGCGAGCGAGCTCGACTCGAGCTTGGTTCGGGTGCGGCCTGCCGGAGGTTGGGGATGACAGTGTTGGGCGGGGCCCGCGTGTTGGTGGCAGGGAACGACGGGCCGCGGAGTGGGCTGGCGGAGCGAGCGGGGCTGCGCAGTGGTGATGGGCCGCAGCGGAGCTATGGGCCGCGGGGGAGAGCGGGGTGGTGCACTGGCAGCTGGGCTAGCTTGGCCGTGCTGGCTGTGTTAGAAACGAGAGAGGGAGGGGAAGCGAGGCTGGGCCGATTCTGAGCTGCGGCCCAGGAGCGGGGGAGAAGCTGGGCCTGTGGGGCGAGGTGGGCCGAGGCCGGCGCCGGGCTGCTGCGGGAAAGAAAAAGGGGAAAGAGAGTGGCGAGCTGGGCTGGTGCGGAGCGGGAGGCGCTGGGCCGAGCTGGGCCGCGAGGGCGCTGTGTTGGACTAGCTCGGATGAAAAGAACAGGGACCAGAAACGAACCTAGAAACAGATCTGGGGGCAGAAGTGAACTCGGACCTAAACAACTTTTCTAGAGCTCCAAACAAGGTGATTCAATTTCGAACTTAAATAAATTTAAACTCTCGTTTGAACCACAAGCAATACAAAACTCAATGCAGCAGCATGAATGCAACAAAAATGTTTCTACACCTTATATTTGTAATTCCAGAAAATATTTATTTACTCTATATTACTTATGAGCATGACATTAAATAATCAATTAATTACTAAAAATTTTAAATAGGGCTATTTTAGGGTGTTACAAACCTACCCCCCTTATAATGAATCTCGTCCTCGAGATTCGGACGTGGATGCGAAGAGATGTGGGTACTCGGCCTTGAGGTCTTCTTCTCTTTCCCAAGTCGCCTCATCCTCTGAGTGTCGGTTCCACTGCACCTTGCACATCCGAATAACCTTGTTTCTTGTCACCCTCACGGACTCCTCCAAAATCTTGACTGGATACTCATCATAGGTGAGGTCCTCTTGCACATTCAAGGCATCTATCGGGATCTGCTCTTCAGGCACCCGCAAACATTTCTTCAGCTGAGACACATGGAACACGTTGTGCACTCCGGCTAGTTTCTCAGGTAGCTCTTGCCGATATGCCACTTCACCCATCCGTTCCAGAATCTTGAAGGGTCCGATGTAACGAGGCGCCAATTTACCCTTGACATTAAACCTCTTCACACCCCTCATCGGTGACACCTTGAGGTACACAAAATCATCGACCGCGAAGGTGAGGTCCCTCCTCCTGACATCAACATAACTCTTCTGTCGGGATTGTGCCACCTTCAAGTTCTGCCTGACCACTTGCACTTGGCGTTCTGCTTCTCTGAGTATCTCCGGCCCAAAAACTTGACTTTCTCCAGTCTGATTCCAGAACAGTGGTGTTCTGCACTTCCTGCCATACAGAGCCTCGAATGGTGCCATCTGTAGACTCTTCTGGTAGCTGTTGTTGTACAAGAATTCTGCATAGGGCAGACTCTTGTCCCAACTGACACCATACTGCAAAGCACATGCCCTCAACATGTCCTCCAAGATCTGATTGGTCCGCTCTGTCTGTCCATCCGTCTGTGGGTGATAAGCTGAACTGAAATGCAGCTTGGTGTCCATGGACTCATGCAGCTTCTGCCAGAAGTGCGATGTGAACTGAGTACCTTGGTCAGACACTATCCGCTTAGGCACTCCATGCAAGCACACTATCCTCTCCATATACAGCTCTGCCAATCTGGCGCCTGTGTAAGTGGTCTTCACTGGAAGAAAATGTGCCACTTTGGTCAAGCGATCCACAATCACCCAAATGGAGTCAAATCCTCTCTGAGTGCGAGGCAGACCCGTGATGAAGTCCATCCCAACTTCTTCCCACTTCCATTCAGGTATCTTCAAGGGCTGGAACAAACCTGCTGGCCTTTGATGTTCAGCCTTGACTCTCTGACATGTGTCACATAGAGCTACATAGGTTGCCACATCACGCTTCAATCCATACCACCAGAATCTCTCCTTGATGTCTTGGTACATCTTGGTACTTCCTGGGTGGATTGAATAAGCTGAGTCATGTGCTTCTCTCAGGATTGTATCCTTGATCTGTGCCACATCGGGTACGCATATCCTCTTCCCATGCCACAAGGTTCCTTGATCATCCACTCGAAAACCAGGGGCTTTTCCCAGAGCAACATGCTCCACAATCTCCTTGATCTTCTCATCCCCAAGCTGACCTTTCCGGATCTCCTGCTCCAGAGTCGGTTCTACCATCATCTCTGTGATGCTGGTCACAAATCCCAGACTCATCCTCTCAAACTCCAAGCTGAGCTCTGCTGGCAGACAGTGACCGGTGATCTTGTTCACATAACTCCTCCTACTCAAGGCATCTACCACCAAGTTAGCCTTTCCTGGGTGGTAGTGGATCTCCAGATCATAGTCCTTGATCAACTCCAACCATCGGCGTTGCCTCATATTCAGTTCTGACTGAGTGAAGACATACTTGAGGCTCTTATGATCGGTGTAGATGTCACACTTGTGTCCAATCAAGTAGTGCCTCCAAATCTTCAGAGCATGTACCACCGCTGCCAACTCCAGATCATGCGTTGGGTAGTTCTGCTCATGTTTCCTCAACTGTCTCGAAGCATATGCCACAACTCTCCCTTCCTGCATGAGTACACACCCCAGTCCTAGACGGGATGCATCGCAGTAGATAGAGAAGCTCTTGGCTATGTCGGGCAGAACCAACACTAGGGCTGTTGTTAGTCTCTTCTTCAACTCCTCAAAGCTGGCCTGACACTCCTCAGTCCAGACAAACTTGGCATTTTTCTCCAATAATGCCGTCAGGGGCTTAGCAATCTTGGAGAATCCTTCAATGAACCGTCGATAATATCCGGTCATCCCAAGGAAACTCCTGATTTCGCTCACATCCCGAGGCAGATTCCAGCTTAGTACATCGCTGACCTTCCTCGGATCGACTGCCACTCCTCCATTGGACAACACATGACCCAAGAATGCCACTTCCTTCAACCATAATTCACACTTGCTCAGCTTGCAATACAACTGATGTTCTCGGAGCCTCTGCAACACCAATCTCAAGTGTTCCTCATGTTCTTCCTCATTCTTGGAGAAGACCAGAATGTCATCAATGAATACCACCACAAAGTTGTCAAGGTAATCCATGAACACGCTGTTCATCAGGTACATGAAGTATGCAGGAGCGTTGGTCAATCCAAATGACATGCCCAAGAACTCATACAACCCGTACCGAGTGGTGAAAGCGGTATTGGGTATGTCTGACGGGCGGATCCTCATCTGGTGATAGCCCGATCGAAGGTCTATCTTGGAGAACACACAAGCTCCCTTCAGCTGATCGAACAGATCATCAATCCTTGGCAACGGGTACTTGTTCTTGATGGTCACTTCGTTGAGGGCTCGATAGTCCACACACAACCTTTGTGTCCCATCTTTCTTATCCGTGAACAACACCGGTGCTCCCCATGGTGAAGAACTCGGACGAATGTACCCTTTGGCTAGCAATGCATCTAACTCCTCCTTAAGCTTTGCTAGTTCCTTTACTCCCATCCTATACGGCCTCTTGGCTATAGGTGCAGTGCCAGGTTTCAGTTCAATAACAAATTCAACTTCGCGTTCTGGGGGCATACCTGGCAATTCATCTGGAAATACATCCGGGAACTGGCTCACTACTCTGATGACCTCAGGTGCTGCACCTTCGGCTCGGTTGACTTGATTATGTCCCAAGGGACTAGTTTCCTGGTACTCCACTTTTTCACCAGACTCAGCTGTCAGGTGTACTACTCTCTTGGCGCACTGGATCACTGCATCATATTTGGTTAACCAGCTCATACCCAGAATCAAGTCAAACCCAAGGGTCTCCAGGACTATCGGACGTGCCTCGAAATCTACCCCCCTTATTGTGATGGTGATATGGGGGCAACGTAGAGTGGCTCGTTGTTCCCCCCTGGTGAGCTTACTAGCATAGCATTCTTCATGGGCAGCAATGCCACTAAGTTCTTTTTCACAAAAGCAGCGGATATGAAAGCATGCAAAGCTCTAGAATCGAACAAAACGGTTGCAGGAGTCGAGTTGATAGGGAACGTACCCACAACCACGTCGGTAGCTCCCTCGATGGTCTCTGCACCCGTGTGGTTGAGCTTGCCCCTGGCGGGGTTCTGTGGACCTCGGCCTGCCTGAGCTTGCTGCTGACCGGCCTGCTGGTTCTGTCCGGTGGCGTTCTGGGTCTTCTTGGGGCAGACATTGGCGAAGTGCCCCTGCTCTCCACAGTGGTAGCACACCCTCGGACCCACTGGTGTAGTGTTGACTGGGGCGGTGCGCTGAACAGGACTTGGCTGCATCTGGTTGCGCCGAGCTGGGACATTCTGTAGCTGATTCTGGGAACGCTGCTGTTGTGGCGCCTGAGGGTACTGGGGGTGCTGCTGGTGCTGGCCACGACTCAGCAAGCTGGACTGGCCCTGGAAGCGCTGCTGGCTCCCCATCTGCTGATTCCCCTGCGGAGGAGTGAAGCGAGGGCGACTGCTGCTCCCTGTCTGCTAGCCCTAGAACTTCCTCTTCTTCTCCTCTATCTCACGACGCTTGTGTTCCAGCATAAAGGCGCCGTCCACCAGTTCCTGAAAGTTGGGGAACTTGGTGCACATCAGCTGGTACTGTAGAGCATCCTGCAGGCCATCACGAAACTTGGTCTGCTTCTTCCTGTCGGTGTCCACGTCCTCTGGAGCGTAACGGGCCAGCTCGATGAACTTGTCACGGTAGGCGGTGACACTCATCCCCTCCTGCTTCAGCGCCAGGAACTCCTTCTTCTTCAGGACCATCAAAGCCTCCAGTACATGGTGAGAGCGAAAGCTGTCACGGAACTCCTGCCAGGTGATCTGATCACGGTTCGGGTGAGCGTACTGGTATGAATCCCACCAGTCCAATGCTGGTCCCTGGAGCTGTCCTCCTGCGTACAACACCTTCTCCCGGTCGTTGCACTGCGCGATGTCGAGTTGTCTCTCCACCGCCTTGAGCCAATCATCTACCTGCAGAGGCTCGCTGGCCTTGGTGAAAGTAGGAGGGCGTCCCTTCAGAAATTCGCCTCTCTTGTCTCTTGGCGGCACGTGAGGCTGGTGAGGAGGGTTCTGCTGTTGTTGTTGCATCAACGCTATGGTCTGGGCCATCTGCTGCGTCAACTGGAGCTGCAACTGCATCATCTGCTCCATGGTGAGTGGCGGTGGTGGAGGTGGTGGGTTCTGATTCTGTTTGCTTCCACCAGCACCAGCACCAGCGTACCTCCTTGTGTTCACCATCTATCATCAGCAAGTAATTCTCATCAGAACTCCATAGATCATAGCTAAGTGTCTTCAGCGGATTACTAACTCGTTAGGATGGAGGATTTGATGGATGAAGAGCAAAAAAATAAATACCCCTTTTATGTAAACATTAATATCCTTAAGCCTTAGTCCTATATCTAGATGGAGATAGACTCGCGTCTATGACCATCACAATCATTACAAAAATCCAAATCAAACATAAGGATAATAACAACAACATCAAGCACCTAGGGACATGATTCACACAAGACTCGACAACACTGGTTTTGAAAAATGTAACTAAACGATCTGAAACAAAATCATGGTGGTCTCCTAATGATTTATCAACCGTTCTAACTAGGCTGCGTTCCTACAGTCAGCACGGCTCTGATACCAATCTGTCACACTCGGATTTACACAGAAACCCGAATGTGGCCATATGTGTGCCCAGGAAGTCACAGTACACATATAGCAAACAAATATGGTAAACAAAGAACATATGCTGAATATATTACTCGAATAAAAAGAGTTTTACATCAGAGTGCATCATAAATAAACTAACCAATACAACGGAAGACTAAAAACTCTCTCTAAATGAAGCCGCACTCCACAGGGACTCTGACTAGGAGAACACAACTCAGTAGTACGGTAGATCTTCTGGAAACTCAGCAACAGACTCATGCACATCCCAATCTGTTACCCGTCCGGGATTTTGTTGAATAAATAGCAAGTGTAAGTAAAACAATTACTTAGCAAGTATAGCACGGGTTGTGAAGGCTCAAAAAGGCTAGACACGGCTTAACTGCATTAGCACTTTTAGTTGGTTCGTTTTAACATTGTCCAAGTTACTACAAGTGTATGAATCCCTGTTGTAACCCAATTAATAAGGTGTAAGTGACATTAAGCATAAATAAACATCATCTTCTAATCAAAAAGGATCCAGGCCGCTCGTGACCCTGAGGAAGGCTATCATGATAGATTTACACTCTGCAGAGGTTTCGCCCTTTACCCACCAGTCGCGTAAAAGTTCAAAGGAACTTTGCACCCAACCATGCACATCAACACTTCCGAGGTGTGACTGCATAGGGACGCTATGAGTCTTTTCACAAGACACCCTAACAAGACAGTAGTCGCTGCGGTACTACAAGGTGGTGAGTCCTTAGGCACCGAGATCGACGTACGCCCACGGAGTCACACCATGAGGGGGTCGATGGCGTCCAGAGTGCGGGTATCCACCCAACAATGCGCAACGCGCGGAGTTCTCAATCGCTGAGACTCCCAACACGGGACTGGGTCTAACAAGACCTAGCCGACGGGGCTACCGTCCTTGGTGGAATCGGGAAAACACCCCGTGCCTTGCCTCCCACAACGCCGTTGGCCCCTCGGTAACCACTTTCAAGCTAGAGCCGTACAAGCTACTTGTCCAAGACCAGAGCCATTATAGTTCTAGCGGTGGCGACAGGCTCCTGGGTTGCCGCTTTCAGAACCAGTCCTTAGGGAGACACTAGAACAAAGCACGAAGCACATGCTCTAGCTCCCTGATCCATGTTGCTAAAAGGCAAGTTTTAACATTAAGTTTGAAGTGGACCATTAAGTCAAGTTAACATTTAAGTAAAGGTGACAGTAGCTACGCATAGCAAAGATTCTACCTATATGCATAACCCAAGGTAATCAAGGACAGGATAAACAAAAGCTAGGTACAACCTTAAGGTACATCAAAATTAGACACATGCATGTATGAAATGATTAAATACAAGTGGGTAGGTAGCAAGGATTGTCCGTGCTATAACTTGCCTTCCTCAAAGTGCTACTGTTGCTGCTGTGAGTCCGGCTCCTGAAAGTCCTCTCCGCACTCGAACTCCAACGCAAACGGCTCACCGACTGAACACGAATCACCACACAAGCATCCACACAAGCCAATACATGCAAACAAAAGTATTCTATTAGAAACAGTACACCAAATAGTGAAAACAGTACAAAAACAGGAGCTAGAAATATTCTACGCTTCGCTATGAACACATGAGCGCAAAAATCACATTAATCGGAGCTAAAACGAGGAAGTTACAGCGTTTCTAAGGTTCAGGGACTTGCTGGCAAGGTTTTAAAGTTTCCAGGGACCTATCTGCGAGAAACCGGGGACCTATACGTAATTATGCATAAAACTGTGAGGGCTAACGCGTAAAACTTTGAGACAGGACCGCGGGTTCGAATTTTCAAAATATCAGGGGCTTAAACAAATAAAACGGGACCTATCTGTAATTATTTTTGAACTGGTCTGGACCGCGAGTTGATTGTCAGGAAGTTGAGGGTCTCTTTAGCAAAACAACCAGCGCTGACCGGTATTGACCCGGTTAGGACGCGTGGCAGCCATTGGATCTGATCTGGACGGCTGAGATTTAAAATGCGAAGGGGTATCCAGGGATCTAATCTGGGTCGTTGCTTTCTGATCGAACGGCTCGGGGCGAGGACTCGCTGGGGACGACGACCGCGCGGCGGCGCCGCTCGGCCGAGGCGGAGGCTCGCCGGAGTTGGGAGTGATCTAGAGCTAGGGACTACCATTCGACGCTTGGTTTGGTCCTACAGATCCAGGAGGAGTTGGCGAGCTCACCTAGGGGGTTCAAGTCGACGTCGGAGCGACAGAGACGGCGGTCGACGAGTCGAGGCGGCCGCGGCGGTGCTGTGCAAGGTCGGCGAGCCATTAGGCTTGGAAACAAGGTGAAACGGGGTTGGGAACGCATCGGTTAGCTCCGTTACCTCCTTGCGACGCGTCTGGGTGGGTTCTCATCGAGCGGAAGGCGGCGCCGACGTGGATCGACGGCGGCGGCTAATGGCGGCGGCGCAAGCCGTGGGGAGGGTCTTGGCGTGCAGGCCACGAATTCGGGGGATGGCGGCGGCGGGGCTCCGCCTTCCTTTCACGGGAATCGGATTACTTGGAGAGGGGCGCCTATCTATGATAAGGGCGGCGGCCGAACCTTCCTGGAAGGTGCGAGGGGAGGGGACAGGCGCGTGAGGCGGGCTTAGGGGCCAGGCCGTGGTGGTGCGAGCGAGCTCGACTCGAGCTTGGTTCGGGTGCGGCCTGCCGGAGGTTGGGGACGACACTGTTGGGCAGGGCCCGCGTGTTGGTGCAGGGAACGATGGGCCGCGGAGTGGGCTGGCGGAGCGAGCGGGGCTGCGCAGCGGTGATGGGCCGTAGCGGAGCTGTGGGCCGCGGGGGAGAGCGGGGTGGTGCGCTGGCAGCTGGGCTAGCTGGGCCGCGCTGGCTGTGTTAGAAACGAGAGAGGGAGGGGAAGCGCGGCTGGGCCGATTCTGAGCTGCAGCCCAGGAGCGGGGGAGAAGCTGGGCCTGTGGGGCGAGGTGGGCCGAGGCCGGCGCTGGGCTGCTACGGGAAAGAAAAAGGGGAAAGAGAGTGGCGAGATGGGCTGGTGCGGAGCGGGAGGCGCTAGGCCGAGCTGGGCCGCGAGGGCGCTGTGTTGGACTAGCTCGGATGAAAAGAACTGGGAACAGAAACGAACCTAGAAACAGATCAGGGGGCAGAAGTGAACTCGGACCTAAACAACTTTTCTAGAGCTCCAAACAAGGTGATTCAATTTCGAACTTAAATAAATTTAAACTCTCGTTTGAACCACAAGCAATACAAAACTCAATGCAGCAGCATGAATGCAACAAAAATGTTTCTACACCTTATATTTGATTTTAATTTCCTAAAAATATTTATTTACTCTATATTACTTATGGGCATTACATTAAATAATCAATTAATTACTAAAAATTTTAAATAGGGCTATTTTAGGGTGTTACACTCCGAAACCTCCGAGTCACAGCTCGACTCGACTCTAACACCCAACTAAACTATCCTAACTGTCCTAGAATGGAAAGTGGAGCTCCTTGGCTTGAGTGTGTGTTGAAGTTGAGCACAGGACCTCCAATTTATAGTGAAGCGAAGGCGGTGGAGCTTGAGTGGCAGCCAAGGGAGCTAAGGCGGTGCTCCGGACAGTTCGACCGAATCCTGTGGATTCGTCCGAACAGATGAGTTCGACCGAACCACAGGATGCACTGCCCTTGCTTCCCAAGGACTAGGATTTGCTCCTAATGGTGGTTGACAGTTGGGGGCGGTTCGGCCGAACTGGGCCTGTGGCACAGGCCTGCCCCCTGCACCGCCTCTTGCTCCTGGACCTGCTGGGCTGCTTGTTTCTGATGTTCTTCGTGTTGGTTTGGCCCAGAGATGATGTGGCGGTGGTCCATGTGTCATTCACAATCGTCGCTTGGTCATCACTGATGTGGACGGCCTTTGGTTGTGCTTTGCATCATTTACGACTAAGGGGGGTAATCGGCCGAATCGTGTCATTCGACCGAATCGGTCAATTCTGACCCCTGTAGCGCGTATTTCTCGTTATCGTACCTGCACAAGTGATACACACCAAAAGTTGTGGAACTTTATTAGAAATAAACCTAAGTACATGGAATGTTGTATATAACTTCTTTTATTCCCGAGTTTTGGTGGTCGAAAATGGGTTGTAACGACCGCCAACATGGGACCCCCAGGAGTCCACCTCAACACCAAGATGCATGAATCCGAAGCCCGAAGCACGATCCCCACATGCGCCTATGGCCCTGTCCGCCCCGTGCCATCGACGAGCCTTCTTCGCTGCGAAATCGATGATGATAACCCCGAAAGTAGGTTCGGCGCCTCCTCCTCGTTCTGTAGGGCCAAACTCTGCATGATTTGGTGCCGTGTAGCTGCTAGACCGCTCAACTCCGGTGAGTTGCCGCCGCCTGCGAGCCCACGCCGCCACCTAGCTCCCTCGCCGGAGACCTTTGACCGGCGGTGCGCCCTGGGCCGTTGAATCGGGCACCTACGGCCCAGATCTAACCCCGCGGTACTGATCAACCATAGTCAAACCCGCCGGCCCTGGCTATTTTGCTAAAGAGCCCCCGAGGGATTAGCTTTTCACGCACTCTGTGCACTAAGTCTTAGGAAACTTGCTTGCTAGCTCCCGAAGTCTATACTTAATTATGGATAGCCCCTAGTCAGTGCAAATAGCATATAAACCCTTGTATTTTCACTTTTTTACAACATTTACATACTCAGCCTTGTATATTTCACATTATAGACCTTGCAACCTTATAAAATTATATTATAGACATTGTTAATTAATATAAAATGTAAAAAACCTATTTAAACCTTGTATAACATTCCTTGTTGATGTCATAATTTCTCATATGATGTCATAAATTAGTTTATTTTCTGAAAATATTATAACCCTTGTTGATGCTATAAAAATTAGTTTTAACTTAAATAAAATTCTTTTAGGTGTTAATAAAATTCTAGAAAATAGATAAATCACCTTTTAGCTCGTAGCTTTTGCGTCCTAGCTCCGCTTTAGTCCGTTCTTGTTGCGATGGACCTCTTTTTGCGTGGGCTATCATTACAAGCGTAGTTTCACGGTCATCATGTTTTATAAAATTAAATAAAATATTAAATTAATTAATTACCTTTCAATCAGCTTCCTAAATAAAAGTTGTTTAGGTTTATACATCGGTTTTGATAAATTCATGTTATTTGAATAATGCCAACATAAATGTATTTTTAATTTGTAGGTTTTTTAGTTCAACACGACAATTTAAACAAATCGATTAGACTATCTCACATGCTTTTAAATTCAAGTTAAATGTTAATTGGTTTAATTCATATGTAATTTAAATAAAACTTGACTAGGCTTATATACACTTTTGAATCTAATATAATTTAAATTAATCTCAACTTGTACATATTTCTTAAAATAAAATAAGCACAATACCTAGTTCTTTTGCTTTCCTTTGATAACCTAAATAATGCGATATTTGTACTTTCCAGCATAGCTCCGTTTTAAGCATTTCTTGTGTTATCACCTTTTATTTATTGCCTCTGCATTAGATGTCAAGGTCTACCAAACCTATTTAAACCTAAATAATGCGATATTTGGAAAAGAGGTAATTGTCTTGATCATCTTGACTCTTGCACCTTTATTATTTCTACATGTTATCACCTTTTATATATTGCTTCTGCATTAGATGTCAATTTGCTGGGAATCCTATATAGGTTGTTTACTAGGTTTTTCATGTCATTCCTTGAAGCCTTTAGAGAGGTACCTTATTATAGGTAGCATATGCTTAGCTTGCTCAACATGGGATAGGTTATAATTAATCTTGATTAATGAATTATGCAACAATGGGTTTGGTAATCTTTTTAGCAACTTGGAACACCCTATGTGGCTTAGGCAAGTTGGGTTTGTTGTAAGGTTGTGAAGAGATGGTTGTTGTCTGAGCCAAGGTCTTTAATAAGGATTGATCTATGGAGTGACCACCCGGGACTTACAATACAACCATGAGACTATATGGGCAATGGTCTTGGCTGAGAAAGTTGGGTAATCCAGGGGTACGTGTTGAGCGGTTAGGAGCTGACTAGGGCAGCGTCCTAGAAGTCGTGGCACGACACAGTGATGGGTCTGAGCCCTGAGTGGGTCAATGCTCCCTGAAGAACCAATGGAAGCCCTTGTAGTGCACCGTGTAGCACTCACATCTATTAAATGTGATGGGGATTTAGTAGCCCCTAGCGAATGGTGACATGACTCATGGTGAAAGTGTACAACCTCTGCAGACAGTAAAACTGTTATAACAGTTGTGCTCGCGGTTAAGAGCGGCCTGGACCCTCACATGGTTAGTTGGTTGGGAGGATCACAGTGGTGCTTAACTGTGGTTTGGCCATAGCGGTCATTACGGCACGTTTTTGACCACCAATTCTCAGGAATAAAAGAGGTTATATATGGCATTCCATACATTTAGGTTTATTTCTAATAAAGTTCCATGAGTTTTGGTGTGCATCCCTTGTGCATCTACAATATCGACAAATACGTGCTACAGGGGTCAGAATTGACCGATTTGGCCGCACGACTCCATTCGGTCGGATTACCCCCCTTAGCCCAGCACGTTACATGAAGTGAAGCACAACCGGGAGGCTGCATGCATGAGATACACATCAGCGCTGATAATGCAATGATGATGCAGGACACGTGGAGCAATGCCACCTCATCTTTGGGCCAAAAACACCAGAAGTCTACCAAGGAAAGGCAGCCCGAGACATCCAGGAGCAAGAGGAGGTGCAGGGGAGCACCACTGGGCTGAAAGCCCAGTTTGGCCGAACCATATTGGTTTGGCCAAACCGTCCCCAGCTGCAAACTGCCATGCTAGATAAAGTAGACATAGACGGATAAAGTACCTAGGAATCCTCTATCTCTAACCCCCGAGTGACATAGACAGATAAAGTACCTAGGAATCCTCTATCTCTTCTCGCTGTCCTCCCAATTATCTATTCCTTCTCTTTCCTATCTGAGCCTCCCTTGAGCTGTGTGTCACGGTATATCCACTCCTATCCAATACCGTTATCCCCCATCTTGCTAGTCGTGTACCCCTCTCTAATAGTCTCGAATATCTGTTTGCTAGTACTCTTGCCATAAGCTTCCATGTGGAAATATAAATTACGATAACTCATATCACTCCCTGGTGAAGTGCTACAGTGGTGATTCTGTGTGCTTACAGCATATTCAGTACCAGGATTCACAATCCCGATATTAGATCGTAAGAAGTGTCAGCATTTGGTTAGTTATATGTGGGTTTAACCTTAAGTTTGCTGTGGTTTGGGAAGCCTTAATATTATTAATCTCAGGTGCTTAATTAAAACTTGACCAACTAAAACATGAGCTTTGCAGTCCACCTAAACAACCTTCCTAGTTCAAAAGCCGTACATGTCATATTTTTCCCCCACTTGTGGAGTACTCACCCTTTTGCTTTGAACCCCCTTCTGTGTCTCCCCCTTGCTGCTGCTCAGATAGTGTTGCAAATGAGCTACTGTTGAGAAGACTCGGAGAAGGAGCCATTCATGAAGACTTGGAGTCCAAGGCTGGCGTTCCCCCGGCCGACGTTCTTGTGGATTGTGGAGGCCTCCCTTACGATTAGATTTACACTAAGAACCTCTGGTTATTTTATAAATAATATACGCTTTGTAATTGATATTGTTCTATTATTCACTTATGAAGTCACTTTATGCATGAATTTTGATCCTGGGCATGCATAAAGGGTGCATTCGGTTTTGTCCATTAAAACCGGGCGTGACAACAGTGGGCTCAGTAGTACACATATCTCACAAGCCCCTGAGCAGCGTTCAGGCGCGTGGTGAACTGTTGATGAAGGACCGAGGCCAAAGTAGTCAGTTGAAGATTCTTCAACACATGTCTCACAACAAGGGTGGGCGATTCTCCAAAAGAAAAATTCCCAACATGACGCCGAGTACCACAAAGGCGTCAACCAGTCCTTGTCAGGATCTGTACAGAGGGCGATGCAAGGAGCACTCCATATGGAGTAGCCCCCGAGCATTGGCTTGTTTAGAATAAGCAGGCCAAGGCTCAAGAAATAGATAGACAACATGTTGCCAGAGTGTGGGTGAGAGCATGCTGCCATGAAAGAAAAAGCCAAAATACTATACACTCGTGAATACACATGTTCAAGATAAAACAACTAACAGGCATGCCCGGTCAAAAGTAGTAAAGGAGCACGCAGAAAAGCACGCGTTGCATACTTATCTGCACCCCAGCTGGTAGCGAGTCACGTGCCAACAGTAACCGAACTCATGCGCCTATAAATAGATATCAGCACTCAATATACAGAAGCGCATAACAATTAACTGGCCACCAAACATGTAGTGGTTCAAATCTCACCCTCCTGAGAAATTTCCCAAGAGTATCCATGCAAGGAGAGGGAATCACAAAGATGTACACCACTGATGCTAGAATAAAACTTGCGAGTGACAAAGGAGATGTTGAGCAAGAGCAGCACTAGGATTTTTAGTAAAAGGCAGAGATGGAAATCCACCTCGGCAGGACAGAAGCGTCTCACGCTGACCAGGGGCAAGTCTCAGCGCAGAGGGAAACCTGAATGCTACTCTTATCTAGCACTGCAGTCGTGCAAGTGTCCCCAGCTGGTATGTTGCTAGAAGGAAATTGGCGAGCCCCCCAAGTGGCTCTAACTTGTTAATCTTCTAGCTTGTGTCATGATGTGGATACCTCCGAACTGCCTAACAGGCAGTTTGTACTTTTGCTCTTGTAAACGGCCTATGGCCGACTACCTGATGTAGGGGCTTGCTCGATCTTCTCATCGTAGGATCTGGGGGTAACTTGACCCATGCAACCTGACGAACTGATTGCACCAATAGCTGCTCGAACAGCCACCTGTGACAAATGATTTCACCCAACCACACGCTTAGGTCGATGCCTAACCTGAACCACACAAGGTAGAGGCAATGCTCTTGCAAATCACAAGGAAACACAAGAACAATTGGTAAAGAAAACTCCCAATCCTCAAGGGGGCAGCAATGGCACAACCCTAAGGACAAGAGCACTTGGCTTCTCTATTTTTCTGAGTTTAATTCGTGGTTAGGGTTTCCACTGGGCATACAAGTGTTATTTATACTAGGAACATCCTTCCTAGTTGGGCTGGGGCCTTCCACAAAGGCAGAATATGAAATAACAAGTTTCTAGAACAAAATACGACCCAACTAGTTTGGACCAGGAGAAACCAATTTGGACCAGAGGGAACTAGTTGGGACAAGGAGGGAGTGAACACCCAGAACAATCTTCACTAAATCCACCATAGCGCTTGCTATAAAGCTTCAAATCATGATCCGTCAGTTGCGTTGGAAACTAAACTTCAAGATGCTTCCAATGGTGTATGATACTTATGGTGAATCTTTGTGGATTGCTATAGAATTAACCATGAACCTTGAAGTCTAAATCTAGAACAACAACACACCCTCTTTTAGTTGCCTTCCTTTGTGTGCTAAGGGGCCAACTCATATCTTGCAAATTCTTCAAACCTGAGAACAAGTAACACACCACTATTAGGTAGTAAATAATTCTAGGAGTTGCATGTTCATAATCAGCAAGGAATGAGTTCACCTCATGTTGAAGTTGTTGCGCTCTTGCCCGAGTCAATGGCTGCTCGTAGGTGTAGTGGTGTCCTTGATTATCTTGTTCATGGTGAGAGAGGTCCTCATCATCCTCTCCTTCTTCAAAAAGAGTTGACCTCGACTCTGATTGCTCATGACCATGGAATAGAGTCAAATCAGCAACGTTAAAAGTGTTGCTTGCTGCATATTCATCTCCCGGAAGTTCCATTTTGTAGGCATTGTCATTTATTCTTGCAAGGACTTTGAATGGGCCATCACCCCTGGGCAGCAGCTTGGACTTTCGCTTCTTAGGAAATCTGTCCTTTCGAAGGTGAACCCAAACCAAATCTCTGGGCTCAAAGATCACCTTCTTGCGGTTCTTGTTGGCCTTGGCAGCATAGTACTTCGACTTCTTCTCAATCTCTTGCTTGGTCTTCAAGTGTATTTTCTTCACATAATCAGCCCTCTAAGAGACCTCCATATTCACACGCTCTTGAAGTGGTAGGGGCAGCAAGTCAAGGGGTGTGCGTAGTTTGAAAACATACACAACCTCAAATGGACACATTTGCGTTGTGGAGTTGTTGAGGGCGATCATTAGGGGTACCCAAACTTATGGGATAATCATCCTTGTTAAAACACTAACTATTGCCAAACTCACACACATATCAGGAAAGAGGAAAGCAAATAAGGCCCACGGCCCAACAAGAGTCGATGGCCCAGTCGAGGCACCTCGCCGGGGGCCTCGACGCGCGCCTCAATCTCCGCCTCGCTCGAGGGAAGCGATCCCTCGAGCGAATCGCAAAACTCCATCTCGATCGAGGGTTGAGGTTCGAGCCTCGAGCAACCCACGAAATGGGAAAAGCTCCGCCTTGGTCGAGACCTCTACCCCGACAAACAATAAATGCCGCTTATCACCGCCGTGCATCCAAAGTCAAAAGGCAAATCTCTCATCACGCCGCTCTGACAGGCTTGATCCCCGTCGCACCTGCCAACTCCTGTCACTGTGCTGCCAACACAGGCTCTGTGAAGACATGTTGACACTGTGCGAACAGGGCGCGTCACTCCAAGCTCCTGTGCTACCAACTCCTGTGTCCCGAGGCCCTCGATCGGGTAGGAGAGACCCTCGAGCGGGTAACAGGATAAGGAGGAAGGACGGCGGAGGCATGGCGGGCCATCCTGAGTACTATGCGACCATCCCCGGCGCTGTGCAAACACGCCGCCACTATACGAACAAGGCCGGGTCATTCCTACTCCCTGTGCTGCCAACTCCCACAGTAACTTTCCACGGAAAGGGCTGTGCACAGGCATGAGGGACCCTCGAATTAGCATACAGATGAGTCACTGGACACGCTGGTCAGCTCAAACCCTCGAAACCACTCTGTGGCGTCAACACCAGTACAAGAACCCACCACAGGAACGGCAACGCCGTGCAACAGTGACCAAGGACAAGAGGACAAGGAACCATACCCGGCGCCACACCTACAACTATGAAACAAATGTATCTGCACATTGACACGCGCATGTAACCCCTCCTCCTTGATCTATAAAAGGAGAGGCGCGCGCTAATGCAAGGGCGAGAGATCAGAGAAACAAGACATGTACTCCACACTCCACCGATATTGGCACTCTGCCTCAGTCATCGTCATCATCATCTGGGACTTGGAGGCTTTGCCTCTTCTTCCAACCTGCTTGTATCCCCTACTACTCGCAGTCCTGTGCAGGACAATACATTGCACACATCTTCCTTGCTAGACATACGGTTTTGTGACCGGAACCAGGATAATCTTGTGTCTTTGCATTACCTTCTGCATCAACCATCAAGGGTGGGAACACAGCGCATTTCTGGTAGGTGTCGGGACCACGATTTCCAAACACCAATAGTGGCGCACCAGGTAGGGGTTGCACGCTGTGATCGACCACATCATCCACTATCTCCCTTGATGGCAACCCGTGTCGTACGTGACAATCCGTTCCCGATAGGGACATCAGACCCACTTCCCGCCGGATTCGAAATCCCGTTCGGGAGCCTCGAGTTTAGGGCGACAGGCAATGGTTACCACATGCAGCTCCTTACAAGGAGCGCCGGTGTGGGCACACCAGCACCACTACCACCACCGCCACCGCCACGCACGAAGCATTCGCGCCAGCGCACGCCGCGAGCACGCACGGAACGACGTAGAGCGGCTCGCGTCGGCTCCCCCGAGCGGGTCGAGGCCGGCACACCGAACCCTGCGGCAGCGGCAAGGAATACCCAGCCATCGACATCAGGCACAGCATTGCATGTTGCCGGGGATAGCACGGCCGACAAATCGCAGGTCCCCGGCGAGATGCACACCACAACCATGACCAACTCCTCGTCAGTTGGCACAGACATGATAGCGTATGAGGATCTGCCAGGGCACCATCTGTTGTCATTTCGCAACCTCATCACAACTTCGCCAGAGGATGACTGCCCCGACACTGACAGTGAGAGAGCGGCCAGAGGGTCCCCGAACAGGACTACTTAGGGCTTCATGATCGTGAGGCCTTTATGTCAATCCAAGCTGCAACGAACTACTGCCTCACCTGCTCCGACAACTCTAGCGAGCGGGATTACGATCCCTCCAGGGAATGCTTCGTCGTCCTCCCGGGAAGGGGTGACAAAAATGACGGGGCAGGTGGTCCAGTGGGAGCCAAGAATAACGAGCAGGCACCTGACAACGCTGCACTCGCGCAAGCGCAGCTAGCCCAAGTCCGCGAACTTGAGGCCAAGCTTGAGGAAGTGCGCCAACATGTCCAGAAGCTCCGGGCAACCCTTGAGGCAACCGCCCTATGCGTGTAGCTTGAGCCTACATCGAGGCTGACGACGATGTGGACGACCCACTCGCGTTGGTTAGGGCCAGCCAAAAGCTCATTGTTGCGGCGACCTTGATCCGGGCCATGCCAGAGCCCTCGATGCCTGAAGGCCGAAACCTGAGCCATGAGGCACAACTCCGCGTCGAGCAAGCAGCTGTGCAGCAAGCCGAAAGCTCAGCCTCAGGCATACGCAACTCAGCAGGCCCCAAAGCCGGTGAAGGTATGCGGGAGTATGAGAGATCGGTACGAACCCTGCGGATGGACGATGTGGTGCCATCCCCGTCATCAAATAAGGGGAAGGCACCATCGGTGCACGAACGCATTGGGAAGAAGTCTCTCAAGGAGCGGATCCTTGATACACGCGGAGACACCAGTGACGAGGACGCCTGCAACATCCTCAGCAGAAAGAAGCGGGATGGCACATCTCGTGGCTTCCACCCTCAACGTGGGGGCCGCTACGATAGCAACGAAGACAAGATCCCAACACCGAAACCCCCGGGAACCCGGGTGTTTGACCGGGAGATTTACGCGGCCCCGATTCCTGCACGATTCTGGCAACCAACGACCATCACCAAATACTTGGGGGAAACGGATCCCAATGTATGGCTCAACGACTACCACCTCGCCTGTCTATTGGGCGGCATGACCGACAACGCCATGATCATCCGCAACCTGTCGCTCCATTTGGCGGATTCTGCGCAGACATGGCTCGAGCACCTACCCGCAAACCAAATTCACGACTGCAACGACCTCATGAAAACATTAGTGGGTAATTTCCAGGGCACTTACGTGCGCCCTGGAAATTCGTGGGACCTTTGAGGGTGTCGCCAAACATCCAATGAGTCCCTTCGTGATTTCATCCGCCACTTCTCCAAGCACTGCACCGAGCTCCCAAGCATGGGTGACTCCGAGGTCATCCATGCCTTCCTTGAGGGCACAACCTGCTTGGACTTGGTGCACGAGTTGGGACGGAGCCCTCCTGCCAGCGTCAATGAGTTGTTCGACGTCGCCACCAATTTTTCCTCTGGCGAGGAGGCGGTTGGAGCCATCTTCGATGGCAGAAGGGGGAAACGGATGGAAGAAATGCCCACAGAGGGCAGCAAGTCCAAGGGCTCCGCAAAGAAATAGAAGCAAGGCAAGAAGAGCAAGAAGGCCCAGAAAGCCTCGTGCTGACAAGAGCAGACCGAGGACCCTGATGAAATCCCCACAGTCGAGCCTACGCACAAAGCTCCTCGAGCCCACCCTCGAGGAGGCGGCGTCTTCGATGACATGCTCAAGAAACCTTGCCCTTATCACAAGGGCGTCGTTACCCATAGCCTCGAGCAATGCGGGATGCTAAAGAAGTATTTCAATCGCGCCGCTTCGAAGGAAGATGGGGGAAAAAGGATACGGGCGACGGGGGTGGCCAAGGATTCCCGGAGGTGGAGAACGTCTTCTTCATTTTTGGGGGACCGACGGCGAACATGACATCTTGGCAGTGCAAGCGCGAGCGCCGAGAGGTGTTCTCCATACACAAGGCCGGGCTGTCCTGCCTCGACTGGTCAGAGGAGACCATCTCCTTCAGTCAAGAGGATCACCCCAACTACATCCCAAACTCGGGGCAGTACCCGCTCGTCGTTGACCCCATCATTGGCAACACCCGGTTCTCCAAGGTACTCATGGATGGAGGCAGCAGCCTTAACATCATGTACGTCTCGACTCTGGAGCTCATGGGCATCGGGAGGGACAAGGTACGTCCCAGCAAAGCGCCATTCCATGATGTTGCGTCGGGAAAGCGAGTTCAGCCCCTTGGGCAGATCGATCTGCCTGTTTGCTTTGGCACGCCTGACAACTTCCGCAGGGAGACCCTGACCTTCAAAGTAGTGGGATTTCGAGGTGCCTACCACGCCATCCTTGGCCGTCCATACTATGCCAAGTTCATGGCCATCCCGAACTACACCTACCTTAAGCTAAAGATGCCAGGGCCGAAGGGCGTCATCATGGTGGCGTCATGGTTCGAGCATGCCTACATATGCGACGTGGAATGCGTCCAGAGCGCCGAGGCACTCGCCGAGGACGAGGCTCTCGTCGCGGACCTGGAGAAGATGGCGAAAGAGACCATTGCCTCCACCTCGAAGCATGCAGGCAGTTTCGAGCCCAGAGCACACCAAGGCTGTGCCCCTTGACCCCAGCGTCCCCAACGACAAGACAGTGAGGGTCAGTTTGACCCTCGACCACAAATAGGAGGTGGTGCTCGTCGACTTTCTCTGTGCCAACGCTGACATCTTCGTGTGGAGCCCCTCGGATATGCCGGGCATACCGAGGGAGGTCGCCGAGCACTCCCTTGATATCCCGCCCCACTCCAAGCCAGTGGTTCAACACCTGCGATGCTTCGACGAGCAAAAGCGCCGAGCCATTGGTGAAGAGCTGCACAAGCTCCTCGAGGCTGGATTCATCAAGGAGGTATTTCAACCTAACTGGCTCGCTAATCCTGTATTAATTAAGAAAAAGAATGGGAAGTGGAGGATGTGTACAGATTATACTGGTCTAAATAAAGCATGTCCAAAAGTCCCTTTTTCTTGACCACGTATTGATCAAATAGTGGATTCAACTACGAGATGTGAGCTATTACGTTTCCTTGAAGCTTATTTTGGTTTCCACCAAATTAAGATGAAGATGTCCGACCAGCTCGCGACTTCTTTTATCACGCCTTTTGGCATTTTTTGCTATGTCACGATGCCATTTGGTCTTCAAAACGTCGGAGCCACATACCAACGGTGTATGCTTCACGTTTTCGGGGATCATATCGGGCGGACTATAGAGGCATACGTTGACGATATCGTTGTAAAGTCCAGGAAAGGCGGACGACCTAGTAAACGATTTGCGCATTGCGTTTGATTGTCTCCGGGCTAACGGGGTAAAACTAAATCCGGAGAAATGCGTCTTTGGGGTGCCTCGAGGCATGCTCTTGGGTTTCGTTGTCTCTCAGCGAGGCATTGAACCCAACACTAAAAAAGTTTCAACCCTCAAGCAGATGGGACCGATCCGAGACCTAAAGGGGGTACAAAGGGTATTGGGTTGCCTTGCAGCCCTGAGCCGGTTCATCTCGCGTCTCGGCGAGAAAGGCTTGCCCCTGTACCGACTCCTAAAAAAGAACGAGCAATTTTCTTGGACCCCCGAGGCCCAGAAAGCCCTCAATGGGCTAAAAGCATCTCTCGCACGAGCGCCAATTTTAACGCCACCTAAGGGTGGTGAGCTCCTCTACCTCTACGTAGCCGCAACGACTCAAATAGTCAGCGGAGTCATTGTCGTAGAGAGAATCGAGGAGGGACACGCTCTGCCTATCCAAAGGCCAGTGTACTACATCAGCGAAGTGTTGACTGAAACCAAGACGTGATATCCACAAATCCAAAAGCTGCTCTATGTAGTAGTGCTAGCACGGCGCAAGCTGCGCCACTACATCGAGGCTCATCCTGTCACCGTGGTCTCATCTTTCCCCCTGGGGGAGATACTCTGCAACCAGGATGTCTCGGGTAGAATAGCCAAATGGTCCGTGGAATTGATGGGCGAAACCCTCACTTATTCCCCTCGAAAGGCAATCAAATCACAAATCTTGGCGGATTTCATGGCAGAGTGGACGGATACACAGCTCCCCCACCTCAGATCCAAGCAGAATGTTGTATCATGTACTTCGATGGGTCAGTGATGAAAATCGGTGCAGGCGCGGGCCTGCTCTTCGTCTCACCCCTCAGAGAGCACATAAGACACGTGGTACGCTTACACTTCCTGGCGTCCAACAATATGGCCGAATACGAGGCTCTACTCGCTGGGCTTCGTATAGCCATAGAGTTGGGTGTCAAGCGACTTGACATCTGGGGAGATTCACAATTGGACATCGACCAGGTTGTGAAGGAGGCAAGCTGCCACGATGAGAAAATGCAAGCATACTGCAACGCGGTACGTCAGCTCGAGGACAAACTCCATGGCCTCGAGCTCAATCATATTGCGTGAAAATACAATGAGGAAGCTGATGAATTCACAAAATCGCGTCACGTTGGATCACTGTTCCACCGAACGTGTTCGTTCGCGACTTAGCAGAGCCGAGCATCAACCTCAAGCCAACTCCCAAAGCTCCTGACGCTCCCTCGAAGGCCAAACCCTCGGGGACTACGGGCATCGAGCCCATGGACGAGGATCCCTCGAAAGAGGAACCCGAAGCCTCGAGTTAGGAGATATCCTTGGCGGACGAGGGTGAAATTATGGAGATCGACGAGGCTCCATCGTCAAAAGATTGGCGTGATCAGTATATCGCTTGGATCAACCGAGCGGAGCTACCCTCAGATCAAACTGAGGCTCGGCGCGTCATGAGAAGGGCCAAGTTGATCGTCATTATCGATAGGGAATTGTATAAGCGCAGCCCCTCGGGAATTTTGCAGCGATGCATTCCCATTCCTAAGGGAAGGGAGCTCATTCGAGACGTCCACACCGGCATATGCAGCGACCACGCAGCACCTCGTACCCTCGTGGGCAATGCGTTTCACCAAGGCTTCTATTGGCCCGCAACTGTCGCTGATGCCAACGAAATCGTGCGCACCTACGAAGGGTGTCAATTCTACGCACACAAATCTCATCTCCCGGCTCATGTCTTGCAAACTGTCCCTATCACATGGCCATTCGCTGTGTGGGGGCTCGACCTTGTCAGGCCAATGCGAGCAGCGCCTGGAGGCTTCACACATCCGCTGGTGGCCATCGACAAGTTCTCGAAATGGATCGAGGCTCGACCCATCAGCAGCATCAGATCTGAACAGGCCGTGCAATTCTTCATGGATATAATTCACAGGTTCGGGGTCCCCAATTCCATAATTACTGATAATGGCACCCAGTTTATAGGCAAGAAATTCTTGGAATTCTGTGACGACCACCATATCCCCGTGGATTGGTCGGCCGTGGCACATCCACAGACAAATGGCCAAGTAGAACGTGCCAACAACATGATTTTACAAGGCCTCAAGCCAAGGATATTCAACAAGTTGAACAGATTTGGTGGAAAATGGGTATCAGAATTACCCTCCATAATCTGGAGCCTCAGAACGACCCCGAGCAGAGCCACGGGTTCACCCCGTTTTTCCTCGTCTATGGTGCCGAGGCTATCCTCCCCACGGATTTGGAATATGGGTCCCCAAGGCTTAGAACCTACTAAGAAGAACAGAACAAGCAAGCTCGTGAAAACTCACTCGATCAAGTGGACGAGGCTCGAGACGTGGCGTTCCTACATTCAGCACGGTACCAACAGTATCTCCGGAGATATCAAGCACAGAAGGTTCGACAGCGAGACCTCAACAAAGGGGACCTGGTGCTAAGGTTTTGACAAGACAATCGAGGACGCCACAAGCTTACGCCGCCATGGGAAGGGCCCTACATCGTCGCCGAGGTCCTCAAACCAGGCACATACAAGCTCGCGAACGAGAAGGGCGAAGTTTTCGCCAACGCTTGTAACATTCAACAGCTACATCGCTTCTACCCTTAAAATTTCGAGCATTCATGTACATTTGTACTTATAACAATCAATGAATAAAGAAAGATCTTAAATGAGTGAGACTCAGCTTACCCTCGAAAAAGCCAAGTCACACTCGGGGGGTAATTCGGGGGTACCCCCTCCTAAAATTGTCCCAATTTTAAGATTTTTTTCAAAATTCTTTTAGCATGTTAATCTCCAGTAAATGTCAACAAGCAACTCGAGGCATAGAGCTACTAAGGCCAAGCGCCGGCCGAGTCAAGGGACCGCCTACGCCTTCGAAAGGATACGACATCCCCCTCGCCACCCTACGCTAAAGTTAATCTATGAATGAAGTCTTCCTCGTCGAGCCCTTTGCAATTCAGTGAGAAAATGTGATAAAGAAAACAACATTCAATAAAACTCATGTGCATACTTAAAACATTAAATTGTTTGATGGCACATCACTCCAAACCAAAAGATCTAATTATTACAAACATTTCCCTAGCTACTCAGGGAGCGGGGTCTTCGGGGGCTTCGGGGGCGGCAGCCTCTTCGTCTTCGGCGCCGAGGAGGAGCTCGCCCTCAAAGATCTGCGACAAGGTGGCGGCAGGACCAATGGCACCGGCGTCAGCACTCTCCATGATGGCTAACGCAGCGTTGTCGTCGAGGTTGTCCACCACCACGTACCTGACGCTCACTGTCTCAAGGTCCACGACGAAGTGTGTCGAAATTATCCCGAGGGTCTTATGCACACCGAGCCGGAGAGCCCCCTTCAGACGCTCGGTGACGCAATCGCCCAAGGACCTTAGGTGGCTGGCCACTGAGCTTCTCGACTGGGATTCAGGGGCTTCTCGACCCTCGACCTCGTTGCAGACAGCGACAGCTGCATCCTGTAGCGCCTCGAGGTCCTCCTGGGCGTTCGAATAGGCCACTTGGAGAGACTCCGCCTGCTAGGAAGTCTCCTCCGCCACCTTCCGCAGCTGTGAAAGCCTAAAAGCAAAATCAGATAAGTTTCAAAAAACTAATTTCTAATCAAGGTTAAGTTGGTAATAAACTTAACCTCTGTCAGCTTCTCCTTCTGTGCCAGCTCTTCCCGCACGGCGTCGGTGTTGGCGGTCATTACAGACCGAATTCCGACCTCCAACCGAGTATAAAACAAACACAATGGGGACACACACCATAGCTATAAGGCTTATCACTGACTATTTCCACAAGTTTTGGTGATTGTCCTCTGCGCAGGTACAAAATGGAGAAACACGTGCTATAAGGGTTAGAAATGACCGTTTCGGACGAACGACTCCGTTCGGCCGGTTGCCCCCCTAGCTGGGCAAGACTTGTGGACCACGACCACGCCACTCTGGGCCGGCTCAACCCATATCCAGAAGACCGGTGGCCCATATCCAACCCGACGGAGCCCACGAGTCCACCGGAGGCCCTCCAGGCCAGCCCATGACGTGAACCGACCTGCCAACCGACCTCAAGAGCTGGGCTAGCACGTGTGCAAAGCAGAGGCGGTGCAGTACTGGGCCGGGCCCACTTCGGCCGAAGTGGCCTGTTCGGCCAAAGGCAGGAACCGCCTCCAGGGTGCGATCCTGGCCCTTGGCTGCTGAGGCAGTGCATCCACCTATTTGGGCGAACTGGGCAGTTCGGCCGAACAGGAGAATTCGGCCGAACGGCCCGGCACCGCCTCCCAGCTGCCTTGGCTGCTACTCTGCCTCCAACGTCCTTCCTTGCTATAAATATAGGCCCGGTTTCACCTGCAAAACACACAACACAAGAGTAGAGTGCAGGCGAAGCACTGTTAGTTCTCCACTTGTATCAGTAGAGATAGGGAGAGAGGAGAGGTGAGCGTCCCAGAGAGGAGCCGAAGTGTCGGCCCCTCTTCCCGCTGTACCTCTACGGATGCGACTTCACTTCAAGTAACATCCGGGTCGTGTCTGTTAACTCTTGTATCTCTCTCTGATTAATTGAGCATTTAGTTCTTACTTTTATATGCTTGCTGGTTCTTTGTTCAATGCTTAGTTGATTGGTATAACTGTATACTGGTTGCTTAGCTTGGGTGCTTATCTTTCTATAGGAGATAAGTATTAGTTGACTAGTGTAGGCGTGGTGCCTATACTTGAGACTAACTTAGTTTATTCCCGTCGCAACGGAGGTGGTAGCCGTAAGGTGGTGACAGCCCTTCCGGTCTTTGTAGCCCATCACGTTAGTTCCGGTCCGTAGGATCCCCCAATTGGGAAATAGTGGCACCCCTTCTCATCCCTTTCTTTGTGTCCACCGGTTCCCTTGTCCCGAAGCAAGTATCTATCTGTACCCTCTGATCTGCTCGATCAATCAGTAGAATACCTCTACCAGACTCGTACCCTCTCTACCCTTCTATCACTCCTCTTCTCTTTGTTGTTGTCATCCACCTCATCCATACCATTCACTCCATTCCATCTACCTAGGACAACTTAGTTTAGAATCAGTCCACTTCTCGTTCTCCGTGGAAATCTATACCTTGGAATACTCCCGGGTGAAAGCTACATCGGTATCCGTCCGCTTGCGGATTTATCTGTAGGCCGTAAGGAGTGCCAACAAGCTTTCTGGCGCCGTTGCCGGGGAACGGTAGCTGTTCTGATTCCGAACCCAAGTTGTCCGTGTATCCCACCACCATCATCCATCATATGGATTCCACCCTCACCTTACGCCAACACTCGGCTCCAAAGGGCGATTATTTGGAGCCTCCACCATTATCACATCCCATATCCACACCCGGCTATGAGCTACGTCCCAGCTTCATAGCCATGGTTCGTGAGCAATCGTTCTCAGGAACGAAGGCCGAGAGTCCATACGCGCATTTGCATGAGTTTGAGCAACTCTGCTCATGCCTGACCATTGCGGGCATGACACAAGAGACACTCAAATGGAAGCTATTCCCGTTTTCACTAGCGGGAGGAGCAAAGAAATGGTACTCTCTGGCTGTCAGTACTATGGACGGGAGCTTGGAAGTTCTCAAGGAAAAATTCTGCCTAAACTTCTTCCCAGTCTCCAAGGTAGCCAGTCTCCGAGCGGAAATCATTAACTTTAAGCAATTAAAGGGAGAATCGCTCGGAACTGCCTGGGCTCGTTTCAAGCAAATACTGGCCTCAGGACTGGACCTCAGCCTACCAGAACTTGTTGTTTTACAACATTTCAGCCTTGGCCTCTGTCCCGTAGCCTCCACTTTCTTGGACTCTGCTTCTGGAGGGTCGTTCTTTCATTTGGTTCCTAGTGAAGTGAGGATAGTCCTGGATCGTATCCTAGACAACACTCCCTACACTGGAATCTATGATGAACTCCCCGATGAAGAAGAGAAGCAGCCTGAACCTGAACCTAAAGAGCCAATACCAGTCCATTCCAAATCCATTAGCTCTTTCAGTCCATCAGAAACTGAAGCTCATTTCGAACCACAACCATATTCTAGCCCAGACCATTATGATTCACTCTACACCACTCTTTATGATTTTGACGATGATCTATTCGAAGACATCGGGAGTGCAATAAGTTTCCCACGGGAACGATGTGTAGAGCAAAAGGACCGGGCCCCCGACAAAGAAGAATTGGAATATCAGCGGGAGTACCTAGGACGTCTCTCTTCTATCATGAGTCGGGAGTGGCTAGATGAGGCCGAAGCCTCGACCGAGGTGGTCAAGATGCCCAGAAAAACCAAAAGGATATTCTGTGAGATCATGGGCCTTGACCGAGAAATTGGGTACGACCCGAGCCTCGGAATCAACATAATCTCTAGCTCTTTGGTGCGAACCGAATTCCCTGATAACTCATGGTCGTTTTCTCAAAAACGACTTAAGTTTACCTCAGGGAGAATCCTGGACTGTTTGGGGATCTTATGGGTCACACCCGTTAAGGTCAACGATCCTGAACTCTTCATGGATTTTCACATCTTCGACCTACCTAGCACTACCACACATCCCATCTTCATAGGCAGGCCAATCTTGAAGATTCTGGAAAAAGCACCAATAAACCAGCTAGTAGAGCTTAGGATCGGTAAAGAACTTATCCCTGTCTCCTATGCCCAATCTTTGAATACTCCAATAGAGACAGACCCCGATCCTGACCCGTTAGAGGAAGTTAGGTCAGCTTCTTTGCTAGACCTCGAGCAACCTATTCCAGAAGAGGATATTCCATTCTTTACGGAGGAGGAGGAAACTCATCCTCCGATTGAGGTTGATACAAACGAAACTCCAAAACCATCTCCAATCGAGCTCAAACCTCTTCCGCCTGGACTTAGGTATGCTTTCCTCTTTGGGGATAAGCGAACTCCAGTGATCATTAGTGATAAACTCTCCAAGGTAGAAACCCAGCAACTCATCACTATTCTGGAGAAAAATCGATCGGTCTTAGGATATTCTCTCAAAGACCTGAAATGGATTAGCCCAAATCTTTGCACTCATCGCATCCCGATCGATTCTGAAGCAACACCGTCTCGGGAACCTTAACGACGGTTAAACAATGCCATGAGAGAGGTCGTGAAAAAGGAAGTTCTCAAACTCCTTCACGCGGGGATCATCTACCCTGTCCCCAATAGTGAATGGGTTAGTCCCATTCAAGTCGTTCCTAAGAAGGGAGGAATGACGGTAGTGTGCAATGACAAAAATGAGCTCATCCCTTAGCGCACTGTTACTGGTTGGCGTATGTGCATCGACTATCGTCGACTCAATAAGGCCACCAAGAAAGACCATTTCCCCCTTCCGTTCATAGACGAAATGCTTGAACGGTTAGCCAAACACTCTTTCTTCTGCTTCCTTGACGATTACTCTGGGTACCACCAAATTCCTATCCACCCAGAAGACCAGAGTAAAACCACGTTCACATGCCCCTACGGGACGTACGCCTACCGGCGAATGTCTTTCGGACTATGTAACGCACCTGCCTCTTTTCAATGTTGCATGATGTCTATCTTCTCCGATATGATTGAGGAGATTATGGAAGTGTTCATGGACGATTTCTCAGTTTACGGAAAGACCTTTACCGAGTGTCTGAAAAATCTGGACAAGGTCCTCCAGAGGTGTGAAGAGAAACACCTTGTTTTGAACTGGGAAAAGTGCCATTTTATGGTGCGAGAGGGAATTGTCCTAGGACATAGGGTGTCAGAACATGGGATCGAGGTAGACAAAGCGAAGATAGAAGTGATCGAGCAACTTCCACCTCCCACAAACGTTAAGGGGATCCGCAGCTTCCTTGGCCATGCCGGATTCTATAGGCGTTTCATCAAAAACTTCTCCCAGATATCTTGGCCCTTGACCAATCTCTTAGCCAAAGATGCCCCCTTTGTTTTTGATGAGGAGTGCTATGCCGCATTTCATACCCTCAAAAAGGCACTCATCTCCGCTCCCATCATCCAGCCTCCCGACTGGAGCATCCCATTCGAAATCATGTGCGATGCGAGCGACTATGCTGTAGGAGCTGTGTTGGGCCAAACTAAGGACAAGAAGCATTATGCTATCTCGTATGCTAGCAAAACGCTCACTGGCCCCCAGCTCAACTACGCAACCACGGAGAAGGAGCTCTTAGCAGTCGTATTTGCTATAGACAAATTCCGGTCCTACCTAGTCGGGGCCAAGGTTATAGTCTATTCAGATCACGCTGCTCTGAAGTACCTTCTGACCAAAAAGGATGCAAAACCGAGACTCATCCGCTGGATTCTTCTACTCCAAGAATTTGACATTGAGATAAAAGATAAGAAAGGAGTAGAGAACTCAGTGGCTGACCACTTGTCCCGGATGCAAGTCCCGTCCGATCTCCCGATCGATGACTACTTACGGGATGACACCCTCCTTAAGGTCACCACTGGTGATCCGTGGTATGCCAACATAGTAAACTACATGGTAACGGGTTATGTCCCCCCTGGAGAGAATAGGAAACAGCTAGCCTATGAGAGCCGTCTTCACCTTTGGGACGACACGTATCTCTTTAGGATTTGTAGCGACGGACTCCTCAGAAGGTGCGTACCCGCACATGAGGCTTATAAAATCCTGGAGAGATGCCACGCAGCCCCGTACGGAGGACACTACTGTGCATTCCGAACCAATGCTAAAGTCTGGCAGTGTGGTTTTTACTGGCCCAGCATGTATGAGGATGCGAGAGCATTTGTCATGCGGTGCGCCCGCTGCCAGAAACACGGGAACATCAATACTAGAGACGCAATGCCACTCACTAGCAATCTTCAAGTAGAAATCTTCGATGTCTGGGGGGTAGACTTCATGGGTCCCTTCCCAAACTCCGAGGGTTGTCAATTCATCCTAGTAGCAGTGGACTACGTCTCTAAGTGGGTAGAAGCCTTGCCTTGCTTAGCTGCTGACTCTAAGAGCGCGAGACGAATGTTCCATGAGGTTATATTCCCCCATTTTGGCATTCCTAGAATAGTCATTAGTGATGGCGGCTCCCATTTCATAGATTCATCCTTCCGTAAGTATCTCTCAAGTTTGGGGGTGCAGCATAACGTAGCCACACCCTATCACCCCCAAACTAGCGGTCAAGGAGAAACTTCCAATAAGCAAATCAAAAATATTCTGCAAAAGACCGTAAATGAGATGGGCAAGCAATTGAAGGATAAACTTCTAGATGCACTCTGGGCTTACCGCACGGCCTATAAGACGCCCATAGGCATGACCCCTTATCAACTAGTCTATGGAAAAACCTGTCATTTACCTGTAGAAATGGAGTTTAGAGCTCACTGGGCCATTAGGAAGTGGGGTATGGACCTTCCAGCTGCCGGCCTCAAACGGAAGATCCAGCTGGCCGAGCTAGAGGAGATGAGGGAGAGAGCATACCACAGCTCCCGGCTATACAAAGAACGGACCAAAAGATGGCATGATAAGAGAATCAAGGTCAAAACGTTCAAGCCGGGAGACAAGGTTCTCGTCTTCAACTCCCGTGTCAAACTTTTCGGTCACGGGAAATTGAGGAGCAAGTGGGACGGCCCATTCACAGTAATCAATGCTGCATCTCATGGGGCCGTCACTTTGCAAAGCGAGGACGGAAACACCTTCAAGGTTAACGGACAGCGGTTGAAGATTTTCCTAGAACCAGAACCTCCGACACTCGACGAATTAGACGTCGTCGAGTTCATAGAACTCTGAACCCCGTCCGTGGAACCCCGGCCCGAATCCGTCATTTTCAAATCCTTCTGGGCCAAAACCTCCTGAACCTTGAAAACCTCCTCGACCCGAATCTCCCATGACCAAAACCTCAAACCACGACACGGGCCACGCACCTGGGGGCCCAGGGACCTGTTCGGGCGAACAGGCCTAGTTCGGCCGAACCAGCTGGTTCGGGCGAATTGGCCTCCCAGGCCCCAGGGACAGATATGCTCGCCCAGATACATCTGCAGTTAAAGATATCCCGAGAGTCACGAGGGAATCGTCGGGAAACTCCGTTTTTCCGATCTGAAATCCCCGATAAAAACAGAGACTCTCTGTCGACGTTTCCCATCTCATCTAAGCCAACTTCATCCCATAGAGCACAGCCACCATGGCCTCCTTTTCCTCCAAGGGCACATCACCGGCCCAGGGCTCGAGCAGCAGTAGCCGGAACGCCAACTCCTCCCGGCAGGAGCACGCCTTCCGCATCTCCGATGTCGACGCAGCGGGAGACGTGCACCGGGGGAGGACGCCGGGACGTAGCCCGGTGAGGCGCGGTAACTCTCCTCACCGCTCAGCACTCAACGAGCTCCTCGCCCCACTAAAAGGGATCAAGAAACCGCCTCGTTCGCCATCACCAAGGCCGAACGAAGGGCAGCTACGCCCGAGATCTATATCCTCCTCGAGGGTGTCGGATCTGGCGTTGTTGCTGCCCAAGGAGAAGATCGGGGAGGAGCCAGACTACACGCCGGAAAGCCCACCGCGTTTTGTCATCAAGGGAGAACGTATCTCGGGAGGAGGATACGGAAAAGTCCTCGTCCCGCCGCTCAACCGGAACGAGCTGGGGCTGGCAAACTCATCCCAGTCCTCTCCGCCACGGCGCCATCCCAGAGTCCGGCGCCACAGGCAGCCCCCATCCATCAAAGGGCTGCCCGGGGACATGGAGTTCTCCGATGAGGAGGACAATGAAGAAGAGGAAGAGAAGCCGCCCACCGTGGAGAGCCTAAAGGAGGAACTGGTACTGGCAAAGCAGAAGATCAACCACCTGGACGAGAAGGTGGCGGAGGGCGAGCTCGCACGTATGGAATGGGAGGACAAGATGGAACTCCTCCGCAAGGCCCTGTGCGCAAAGCTCAAGAGGCTCTTCAAGGCCACGGGACACGAAGATCTCTATGGACCACCTTCAGAATAGTGTCCCGCGGTCGTCCCATTTTTTTTAGATAGAGCACCGTTAGTTTAGTTTGGTTTGCTAGTTGCTTGATTCATTTATTTGTTTAGATCAACGTTTAGGGTGCTCTGAAATTTCCCTTCCAAATATTTGTTTCCAATCTTAGTTCGTTGAATAAATAAAGTTTGAATTGTTTGCAAGAAAGAAGATAAAATTGTCGCTCCGGTCGGTGCATTTGAGCCGACCGGAGAATGCCCTGTCTAACAGAGAGTTGCACGAGTACAGGAACGACACAGGAACGCATGGCATGACGGACCGAGCCCCGGGGGCCAGTTCGGCCGAACCAGGCAGTTCGGGCGAACTGGCCAGTTCGGGCGAACTGACCGGTTTGGCTGAACCAGCCCGGCTGCCCCCTCTCGCGCACCTGCACGTGGGTTTGCACCTTCTTTCCCCCTGTTTTCTTTCCTGTGTTGTCTCGTTTCGAAAAATTGAAAATGCATGCCTCACATAAACGAAACGAACTCGGTCTCTCTTTTATATCATGATTGCTGCATGTTGTTTATTTCAAACTCAGTATCTAGTAGTTGTGAAAAATTCATCATGATAGGACCCCCCTGACCTAAGTTGTTGATGTTTGTGATATGACTCGATAAAATGGACCACTTGTTCACACCAACATTCGGGAGAATTTAATTTATGAAAAGATGAAAATCTTGCTCTATCCCTTCATCCTGTCCACAAATACCACATATGCTTGAGAGTTTACTCCTGAAATCTGTCATATTCTGTATGAAGTCTTGTTGAAAGTTGTGTTTTTGGAATGGATCACATTGTCTGAGGTCTGTTGCAAGCAAATCTATCATCGGAGTGTAGTGGAAGCCCTCATGCCTTGATGATACCCTAAAAAAAAGAGAGAAATAAAGAACTCATGAAAGTCCAAAGAAAAAAAAGTCCCAAAAGGGGAAAAGAAAAGAAAAAAAAAGGGTCAAAAAGGCTGAGGAACAACATGAACTCTCTATCGTTAACTTGCAACATGACCAAGGGCAGTGATGACAAGCTCCAGGAGCCAATCTTTGGCTTGACCGAAATACTCGACATGACAAGGCCACCACCTAAGAGACATAGAGAAATACACAAGAGAGTGAGTGAAAGGAAAGAACTCCAGAGAGCTGAGTGTTAGGGATGAAGGGAGACGAGCTATTTAATTACGAAAACCAGAAAACCCCGAATGCAGGATGAGCAAGAGGACCTTATTGTAAGAGTCGTTCCATTCATCAACCGCCCAAGATCCGGGAAGTAGCCACCACAAATTCACAGGTAAGAGAAAGGTTTGAATATTCAATATGCAAGTATTCATGATTATAAAAGAACCCTTACTTTAGTTTTGCTCATGTTTTAATTTCTTTACTTGGGACGAGCAAAGATCTAAGTTTGGGGGAGCTTGTTGGCGGTCGTTACAGACCAATTTCCGACCTCCAACCGAGTATAAAACAAACACAATGGGGACACACACCATAGCTATAGGGCTTATCACTAACTATTTCCACAAGTTTTGGTGATTCTCCTCTGTGCAGGTACAAAATGGAGAAACACGTGCTATAAGGGTCAAAAATGACCATTTCGGCCGAACGACTCCGTTCGGCCGGTTGCCCCCCAAGCTGGGCAAGACTTGTGGACCACGACCACGCCACTCTGGGCCGGCTCAACCCATATCCAGAAGACCGGTGGCCGATATCCAACCCGACGAAGCCCACGAGTCCACCGGAGGCCCTCCAGGCCAGCCCATGACGCGAACCGACCTGCCAACCGACCTCAGGAGCTGGGCTAGCACGTGTGCAAAGCAGAGGCGGTGCAGTACTAGGCCGGGCCCACTTCGGCCGAAGTGGCCTGTTCGGCCGAAGGCAGGAACCGCCTCTAGGGTGCGATCCTGGCCCTTGGCTGCTGAGGCGGTGCATCCACCAGTTCGGGCGAACTGGGCAGTTCGGCCGAACTGGAGAATTCGGCCGAACGGCCCGGCACCGCCTCCCAGCTGCCTTGGCTGCTACTCTGCCTCCACCGTCCTTCCTTGCTATAAATAGAGGCCCGGTTTCACCTGCAAAACACACAACACAAGAGTAGAGTGCAGGCGAAGCACTGTTAGTTCTCCACTTGTATCAGTAGAGATAGGGAGAGAGGAGAGGTGAGCGTCCCGGAGAGGAGCCGAAGTGTCGGCCCCTCTTCCCGCTGTACCTCTACGGATGCGACTTCACTTCGAGTAACATCCGGGTCGTGTCTGGTAACTCTTGTATCTCTCTCTGATTAATTGAGCATTCAGTTCTTACTTTTATATGCTTGCTGGTTCTTCGTTCAATGCTTAGTTGATTGGTATAACTGTATACTGGTTGCTTAGCTTGGGTGCTTATCTTTCTATAGGAGATAAGTATTAGTTGACTAGTGTAGGCGTGGTGCCTATACTTGAGACTAACTTAGTTTATTCCCGTCGCAACGGAGGTGGTAGCCGTAAGGTGGTGATAGCCCTTCCGGTCTTTGTAGCCCATCACGTTAGTTCCGGTCCGTAGGATCCCCCAGTTGGGAAATAGTGGCACCCCTTCTCATCCCTTTCTGTGTGTCCACCGGTACGCTTGTCTCGAAGCAAGTATCTATCTGTACCCTCTGATCTGCTCGATCAATCAGTAGAATACCTCTACCAGACTCGTACCCTCTCTACTCTTCTATCACTCCTCTTCTCTTTGTTATTGTCATCCACCCCATCCATACCATTCACTCCATTCCATCTACCTAGGACAACTTAGTTTAGAATCAGTCCACTTCTCGTTCTCCGTGGAAATCGATACCTTGGAATACTCCCGGGTGAAAGCTACATCGGTATCCGTCCGCTTGTGGATTTATCTGTAGGCCGTAAGGAGTGCCAGCAGTCGGCCTCCTGCGGAGCGTAGCCGTCTTGCCTTGCTGGGCCTCGACAGAGGCCCGCAGCTAGGTGATGACCACGTCTCCCTCCGCCACCGTCATGGTATGTAGGTTGACGGCCTCGCCCTGGGTCTTGAGCTAGGCTTCAACCGCTGCGAGGGCCATGTCCCGCTGCTGCAGCTGCCTCCAGGCTTTGGCAAGGGCGTCGCGCTCCTACTGAATCTCGTCCTCGAGCATCGCCAGCGCCTCGGTCCGCCGGTGGAGCTCATCGCCCTGCTGGAGGGCCTCATCATTCGTCTCCACGGCCAGGGCCCTCTCGCGGTCGTGCTCCCACTCGGCGCAGGCCAGGGCCTCCCTCAGTTGGTGCAGCTCGGTGTGCATGTTAGCAAGTTCGGTGACCCTCCGGCCGGCCATCTCCCTCAAGAGCTGTCATTAGTGCATCAAGAAATAAGAATAAGAGAAAGGGGAAAATACAAAAAATACAGCAAAGTTAACGATCAGAGTACTTACCAGGTGGACGTCGAGGCCTCTGCCCAGGTGGAGGTCGAGGACCTGGTTAAGGGCAAACTGGATTGCGCTCCCTAGACCTTGCTACTCCTCCCAAAGGACCCGCTCAGCCTCGGCGCCCTCCGCCAGGCCGGGCGGGATGCCGCGCCGGCTGAGCCCCAGATCGCGCCAGGCCATGATGCGGGGCAGAGGCTCCACCATCCTCTCATCCTAGGGGCTCCAAGACCCTTCCTGGAAACACGGCGCTGGCTCCTCCTCCGCCTCGCGGCCGCCCTTGAGGGTGATCGGGCGGGCCACCTCCGCGGCTTCCGCTCCTGGTGCATCCTCCTCCTCCTCCGTACGGCCGCATCCGACCACGGTCTGAGCCGCATCTCCAGTGCGGCCCGCACCCTCTGATCCCACCACACCATCGGTCGGCACTGGGGTCTCCTCACCCCTCAAGGACGGGGCTGCTTCCTCCGTGCGGGGGCCGGGGTCACCTCCCCGGTGCGGTCCTCGCCCACTGCGGCCAGAGCTCCCCCAGCCGCCGCCTGCTCCTTCGCCCGGGCGACCCCTTGCGCCAGGGCCACCTGGAACCGGGCAACGATCTCCGTCGGCCGAGGCACTCCCGATGGGGGCGGCGCCGCCGAATGCGGCGTGGAGCGCGCCGACGCCTTCAGCGCCTTGGTGGGCGCTAGCGGGAGCGATGGCGGCGGCCCGGGTTCGCTGACAGATGATCGAATTAAACATTTAGTCTAAGCCTACCGAATCTACAACAAGAGAAAAAGACAAAACTCACCGAACCCGAACAAGGCCGCTCAACCTGCGCTTCTTGTCACTCGGGGGTTGCGGAGCCCCCGAACGACCTCGGCCCCTCGGCGGTGGGGACCTGCTCGCGGGCCTCATGGCCGCCGCGGTAGGGCTTCGTGCCCTCGTGGACACTGGGGCGGTGGCCCCCTTGTCCGCCCGAGGTGCGGGCGGACCTTGAATCTGAACCCCCGGGGTGGTCGCTGCGGCACTTGGGATGGTGGCTCGCGCCGTCGAGGGCGCCGAGCTGCTCGAGGCCCCCCTACCCCGCGATGACGCCGGGGTCTCCTGGCTTCGCCCCCTCGGGGGCGCGGTCACTTCCATCACCGCCGGTGCAGGTGGCGGGATCTCCATGAGGTCGTCCGAGGAGGACTCCTCCGGGATGCTTTCCGGAGTTGTGGGGGGCGAGAGACCATCCCTCGCCCGCTAGAGACACTCTTTCTCATACGCCGCTTTGCGCTGGCGCTTCTGCTCCTTCTTCTTCTTCGCCACGTCCTTCCGCACTTTCCGCCTCTCGGCGGAGAGGCGATTCGCCTCGCGGACTTCGGGAAGAGGGGGGTGGAGCGGTAATCTTTGTGAGATAACACTGAGGAAAAATTGCAAATTAGCAATGGATAACCCTCGAGGGTAAAAAACCAAATTGAATCTAAATTAAGTCAAAACTTACAAATTTTAAGTGCCCCGCGTCGGGGCGCATCTTGACGGCCTACAGGGCCGCCTCCTTGCAGTCGAGCTTCGACACCTCCACCGCTCGCCGCGCCCGGTGGATGCAATGCTCGACACGGAGGCTCCCCTCCTTCATATTTGAGCCCTCCCAGGGCACTTCTGCCTTCAGCTGGTCGAGGCGTAATGCCCTCTCCATCAGCGGCAGGACATGTCGCTGATTGAAGTTAGCAATAATGCCCGCCGCGGTCAGCCTCGCCCGTGACAGCACGGCGAAGACGTCGGTGAAGACCTTCAACCGCTCCTGGCGATCGGCGGGGGAGACGCCGTAGCTCCAGGCCTCCGGCCGCTCCCGCAGCACCTTGGTGGTGTACGCCGGGAGTTTGTTGTCGGCGTTGCGTAGGTAAAACCACCCCTTGTCCCAGTCGGCGTTGTTGGACGTCATGGTGGCCGGAGCGTAGAGCATACTGCGCTGCCCCCTGACTTGAAGAGTGAGGCCCCCGATGCGCACCGCCCGTTGGACCCCTCAACACTCACCGGCGGCCGTATGGAGCTCACCCCGAAAGAGGTGGATCCGTAGATCCCAGTGGGCCTCGATGCCCAGGAACCCCTCGCAAACGGCGACGAAGATCGTCGCTTGTGAGATGGCATTGGGGGCGAAGTTGTGGAGCTCCACACCGTAGTGGAGGCACAACCCGCGAAAAAATGACGACGGGGGGATCCCGAACCCCCGCTCATGTAGCATCGCCAGGCTGACGACGAAGCCCTCCGGTGGAGCGGGCTCATGGTGGGACGACAGCGGCGCAATCCACACAGTAGATGCAATCTGATGGCAAGGGCTTGGTGAGCAAAACCTTTCTCCTGCCTCTTCCTTTTATAGCCTGATACGAAGCGCGAACGGCGTCTCAACCGTGTGGAATCTGCATTCAATGCGGTTGGTGCCGCTATCACTGACGGTCGGACCCCACCGGTTGGGATAACCACCACACACGAAATCCCAGGTATCACAGACGCAACGTCCCGTCGTAACTGCCCCCGCCTCTGCCGCTCCGCCTAAAAAGGCGCGCCCGCTTCACATGCCCCGCGCCACGTAGGCCACAATTCCCTTAATAAACACTCGAGGCTCACAGGAAAGCTTCTAAGGTAAGCCACCTCTCCTCGAGACTCTACTGATCAGGGGTTCGAAGCCCGGGCCCATCGAGGGTTCGACAGGCACCCTAGACCAACAGAGTCAGGGACAACCAGGGCCACGTGCAACCGAGCCTATCTTCGAATGCAGAGTTCGAGGGCACCCCTCATGTTGTATTCAAGGCCAGATGGAGGCAGCTAGTCGAGGGATCCCATCGAGGGAGAGCAATGAGCCCTCGACCCCGATCGAATGGAGTCGAGCCCTACCTAGCAAACCTCCACAAGTGCTCTTATGTGACGTGTCTCCGGACCACGAGCCGACCTCTATCAAACGAGGCACGGAGGCCCACTTGAATCACTCGCTAACAGCTCACAGAAGAATCCATGACTCACAACCCGCTTGAGGTAAGCATGGATTGGATCACCCCTCCTCCCCACGAGAGGGGCGACGAGGGTCGTAACTTGAAGTCGAGGATCCACCCTGATTGACCTTGCTAGGGTCAGGGCTCGGGGGCTCCTCGCGCCACATGATCGAGTTCCTTGGAGACGAAATATGCTGTGACTCACAAGGGCAAGAAACGCTTACAGCCCTTGCAGGAGTATATCCACTCCTCCAAGGCCTCAAGGGCTACACCCGTGGGTGCACTAGCGCGCACCCAGCGGAACTCTTCAAGGAAACCCTGATCGGAATCACCCACGATGCAAGCCTTTGCTGGAATAAACCTACTCCAACAAAGGCTCGGGGGCTACTGTTGGGGCGATCATTAGGGGTACCCAAACATATGGGATAATCATCCTTGTTAAAACACTAACTATTGCCAAACTCACACACATATCAGGAAAGAGGAAAGCAAATAAGGCCCACGGCCCAATAAGAGTCGATGGCCCAGTCGAGGCACCTCGCCAGGGGCCTCGACGCGCGCCTCAATCTCCGCCTCCCTCGAGGGAAGTGATCCCTCGAGCGAATTGCAAAACTCCGTCTCGGTCGAGGCTTGAGGGTCGAACCTGGAGCAACCCATGAAATGGGAAAAGCTCCGCCTTGGTCGAGACCTCTACCCCGACAAACAATTAATGCTGCTTATTGCCGCCGTGCATACAAAGTCAAAAGGCAAATCTCTTGCCACGCCGCTCTGACAGGCTTGATCCCCGTCGCATCTGCCAACTCCTGTCACTGTGCTGCCAACCGAGGCTCTGTGCGGACAGGTTGACACTGTGCGAACAGGGCGCGTCACTCCAAGCTCCTGTGCTACCAACTCCTGTGTCCCGAGGCCCTCGATCGGGCAGAAGAGACCATCCCGAGTAACAGGATAAGGAGGAAGGACGACGGAGGCATGGCGGGCCATGCCGAGTACTATGCGACCGTCCCCAGTGCTGTGCGAACACGCCGCCACTATGCGAACAGGGACGGGTCATTCCTACTCCCTGTGCTACCAACTCCTGCAGTAACTTTCCATGGAAAGGGCTGTGCACAGGCATGGGGGACCCTCGAATTGGCATACGGATGAGTCACTGGACACGCTGGTCAGCTCAGACCCTCGAAACCACTCCGTGGTGTCACCACCAGTACAAGAACGCACCACAGGAATGGCAACGCCGCGCAACAGTTGCCAAGGACAAGAGGACAAGGAACCACGCCCGGTGCCACGCCTAAAACTATGCAACAACTGTATCTGCACATTGACACATGCCTGTAACCCCTCCTCCTTGATCTATAAATCGAGAGGGGCATGCTCATGCAAGGGCGAGAGATCAGAGAAACAAGACACGTACTCCACACTCCACCGATATTGGCACTCTGCCTCAATCATCATCATCATCATCTGGGACTTGAAGGCTTTGCCTCTTCTCCCAACCTACTTGTATCCCCTACTACTCGCAGTCTGGTGCAGGACAATACATTGCACACATATTTCTTGCTGGACGTACGGTCTTGTGACCGGAACCAGGATAATATTGTGTCTTTGCATTACCTTTTGCATCAACCATCAAGGGTGGGAACACAGCGCATTTCTCGTTGGTGTCGGGACTACGCATGTGGAGCGACGCAGAGTGGCTCGTGCATGCTCCCCCGAGCGGGTCAGAGCTAATGAGTTGCAGCCTGCAGCTGCGACGGGGGAGGCTGGGCCTTCACCAACAAACCCGACGACAAGTGCCCCCGGGGAGAGCACGGCCACGCTGTCACGATTCCCCTATGGGGTGCACACCACCGCCACGGCCTACTCCTTGTCGGTCAGCACGGACATGGGCGTGTATGAGGATCTGCCGGGACATCATTTGATCTCGATCCGCAACCTCATCGCGACCTCGCCCGTTGATCCATACCCCGACTCCAACAGCGAGGTGCACATGCGCAGTCAGGAGGTCCCAGAGTGGGATTACTCTAGGCTCCAAAATCGTGAAGCTTTTTTGTCATTTTAGGCTGCGGCGGACTACTACCTCACCTGCTCCGATGACTATAGTGAGGGAGATTACGACCCCACAAGGGAGTGCTTCGTCATCACTCTGACGGGGCCCAAAGACGAGGGCAACGAAGCAGGCGGCGAGGCAGGTCGCGCCGACCACGCGGCGAACTCATAGGCGGCGACACCGCCAAACAACACCGTGCTCGCACAGGCACAGTTGGCCTAGGTCCGAGAGCTCGAAGCTAAGCTCGAGGAAGAGCGCCAACAGGTGCAGAGGCTATGAGCCACGCTTGAGGCGGGACACCCTAAGCGTGGTGCGCGCGCTAGAGAGGTGGGTCGTGTTGCTCAGGCCTGCATTGAGGCTGGCGATGACGTGGAGGATCCACTACCGTTGGCAAGGGCTAGCCAGAAGCTCATCACCGCAGCAAGTCTGATTCGGGCCATGTCCGAACCCTCGACGCCTGAGGGCCGTAACCTACGTCGTGAGGTGCAACTCCTCATCGAGCAGGCTGCCGTGCAGCAAGCCGAGAGCTCCGCATGCGCCATTCGACCAGCCCGAGGGTTGGTGGGAGCATGTAGGACCAGGAAGAGTCGGTCTGAACCCCACCTGGGGGCAAATTGGCACCAGCTCAACCCACGAGTAAAGGGAAAGCGCCCACAGTTCACGACCGTGTCCAGAAGAAGCCCGTGAAAGAGCGGATTCTGGACACACGCGACGTGCGACGGTGACGCCCGCAACGTCCTGAAAAAGAAGAAACAGGACGCAACGGCGACCCATGGCTACCACCCTTGACGGGGATGCCGCTATGATAGCCGGGAGGACAGGAGCTCGACGCCGGAACCCCCAGGGACCCGCGTGTTCAGTCGGGAGATCCGCGTAGCTCCGATTCCCCGCGCTTTCAACAGCCCATAACCATCACCAAGTACTCGGGGGAGACAGACCCCAAAGTATGGCTCAACGACTACCGCCTGGCCTGCCTGCTAGGCAGTGCAACCGATGATGCCATGATCATCTACAACCTGCCAGTTCATCTTGCAGACTCCGCGTGGACATGGCTCAAGCACTTGCCCACGAACCAGATCCACGACTGGAACGACCTAGTGAAGACCTTCGAGGGTAATTTCTAGGGCATGTACGTGTGCTCTGGAAACTCTTGGGATTTGTGAGGGTGTCGCCAGACACCTGAGGAGTCCTTGAGAGACTTCATTCGCCATTTCTCCAAGTGCTGCACCGAGCTCCCGAGCGTCGGCGACTCCGAGGTCATCCATACGTTCCTTGAAGGCACGACCTGTCAGGATCTGGTGCGCGAGCAGGGACGAAGCCCTCCCACCAGCATGAACGAGCTGTTCGACGTCGCCACTAGCTTCGCCTCTAGAGAATTGGCAGTTGGGGCCATCTTTGACAGCAAGAAGGGGAAACGTGCGGAGGAAGCACCCGCAGAGGGCAGCAAACCCAAGGCTTCCATGAAGAAGCAGAAGTAGGGCAAGAAAGTTCCGCGTGGTCAAGGACGAGACAAGGACTCCGACGAGGCCCTCGCGATTGCTACCACCAGCAAGGGCCCTCGAGGCCCCCCTTGAGGTGGTGGCATGTTCGACGACATGCTCAAGAAGCCATGCCCTTACCACAAGGATACGGTCACCCACACCCTCGAGCAGTGCGAGATGCTCAAGAAGTACTACAACCGCGTGCCTTGAAAGATGATAACACGAAGAAAGACGCAGGTGAAGGGGGCAATGACGGCTTCCCCAAAGTGCAGAACGTGTTCTTCATCTTCGGGGGGCCAACGGCGAACATGACGCCCCGACAGTGCAAGCGTGAGCATCGAGATATCTTCTCCGTTCACAGGGCCGCACCATCCTACCTCGACTGGTCAGAGGAGACCATCTCCTTCAACTGTGAAGATCATCCTGACCACGTCCCAAACCCGGGGCAGTACCCGCTCGTCATCGACCCCATCATCGGTGACACACGGTTTTAGAAGGTGCTCATGGACGGAGGCAGCAGCCTCAACATCATTTACTCCTCCACCTTGGAGCTCATGGGGATCGGCTGGGACAAGCTCCGCCCCAGCAAGTCACCATTTCATGGCGTTGCGCTGGGGAAGCGAGTTCATCCCCTCGGGTAGATCGACATGCCTGTCTGCTTCGGCACGTCGGACAACTTCCACAAGGAGATCCTCACGTTCTAAGTGGTGGGGTTCCGGGGAGCATATCACGCCACCCTTGGGCACCCGTGCTATGCCAAGTTCATGGCGATACCGAACTACAACTACCTCAAGTTGAAGATGCCGGGGCCAAAGGGCGTCATCAGAGTGGGGCCATCGTTCGAGCACGCTTACGAATGCGACGTTGAGTGCGTTGAGCACACCGAAGCACTCAAGGACGACGAGGCCCTCGTTGCGGATCTGGAGAAGATGGCGAATGAAGCCGTCGACTCCGCTCACAAGCACGCGATCAGCTTTGAGCCCACCGAACACACCAAGGTCGTACCCCTCCACCCCAGCATCCCCGATGGCAAGACGTTGAGGGTCAGTTCCACCCTCGAAAGCAAATAGGAAGTGGTGCTCATCGCCTTTCTCCTTGCCAACATCGACATCTTTGCGTGGAGCCCCTCGGACATGCCAGGCATACCGAGGGAGGTCGGCGAGCACTCACTTGACATCCTGCCCCACTCCAAGCTGGTGAAGCAACGCCTGCGGTGCTTTGACGAGCAGAAGCGCCGGATGATCGGTGAGGAGGTGCACAAGCTCTTGGAGGCCGGATTCATCAAGGAGGTATTTTATCCCGACTGGCTAGCTAATCCTGTACTAGTTAAGAAAAAGAATGGGAAGTGGAGGATGTGTGTAGATGACACTGGTTTAAATAAAGCATGTCCAAAAGTCCCTTTTCCTTTGCCACGCATCGATCAAATAGGGCATTCAACTGCGGGATGTGAACTTTTATGTTTCCTTGATGCATATTCCAGTTACAACCAAATAAAGATGATAGAGTCTGACCAACTCGCAACTTCTTTTATCACCCCCTTCGGCATATTTTGCTACGTCACGATGCCCTTTGGCCTCCGAAATGCTGGAGCCACATACCAGCATTGTATGCTCCATGTTTTCAGGGACCATATCGGGTGAACCGTAGAGGCATATGTCGACGACATCATTGTAAAATCCAGGAAGGCGGACGACTTGGTAAACGATTTGCGCGCTGCGTTCAATTGCCTTGAGGCTAACAGGGTAAAATTACACCCGAAGAAGTGTGTCTTTGGGGTGCCTCGAGGCATGCTCTTGGGTTTCGTCCCCTCTCAGTGAGGCATCAAGCCCAACCCTGAGAAAGTCTTGTCCCTTCAATGAATGGGACCAATCCAAGGCCTAAAGGGGGTACAGAACGTATTGGGTTGCCTGGCGGCCCTAAGCCGTTTTATCTCGCGACTCTGTGAGAAAGGCTTGCCTTTGTATCGACTCCTAAAGAGGAACGAACACTTTTCTTGGACCCCCGAGGCTCAGGAAGCCCTCGACAGACTAAAGGTGTTGCTCGCTCGCGCGCCGATCCTGACACCGCCAACGGAGCCCCTCTATCTCTACGTGGCTGCAACGACCCAGGTGGTCAGCTGTCACACCCGAATTTTCACAAAAACCCGAATGCGGCCTTATTTGTGCCAAGGAAGTCATAGTACACATATAGCGAACAAATATGATAAACAGAGAACATATGCTTGAATAAATTCTTCATTAAATAAATGTTTACATCAGAGTGCTTCATAAATGATCTAAGCAATAACAGCGGAAGACTAGTAAACTCTCAACTAATGAATCCGCAATCCACAGGGACTCTGACTGGGACACCACAGCTCAGTAGTACGGTAAATCTTCGGGAAACTCAGCAGCAGACTCATGCCCAGCCCAATCTATTTACCCATCCGGGATTTTGTTGAATAAAATAACAAGTGTAGGTAAACAATTACTTAGCAAGTATAGCATGGGTATGAATGCTCAAAATAGGCTAGACACAGCTTAACTGCATTAGCATTTTTAGTTGGTTCATTTTAACATTAACCAAATTTCTACAAGTGAATAAAACCCGGTTGTAACCCAATTAATAAAGTATAAGTGACATTAAACATAAATAAACATCATCTTCTAATCAAAAAGGATCCAAGCCGCTCGTGACCCTGAGCAAGGTTATCATGATAGATTTACACTCTGCAAAGGTTTCGCCCTTTACCCACCAGTCGCGTAAAAGCTCAAACGAACTTTAAACCCAACCACGTGGAGGTGGATCAGACCTCACAAATCACACTACCGAGGTATGACCGCATAGGGACGCTACAAGTTTTTTCGCAAGATACCCTAACAAGACAGTGGTAGCTATGGTACAACACAGGTAGTATGGCCCTAGGCACCGAGATTGACGTATGCCTATGGAGTCACACCATAAGGGGTCGATGGCATCCAGAGCACGGGCATCACACCCAACAATGCGCAACATGTGGAGTTCCCCATCGCAGGGACTCCCAACACGAGACTGTGCCTCACGGGGGCATAGCCGATGGATCACCCGTCCTCAGTGGATCAAACCATACACTCACGAGTGGTTCCCATAGCGCCGTCGGCCACTCCGGTAACCACTGACAAGCTAGAGACGTACAAGCTACTTGACAAAGACCAGAGCCATAATAGTTCTTGCGGTGGCGACAGGCTCCTGGGTTGCCGCTTTAAGAACCAGACCTTATGGAGAGACACTAGAGCAAAGCACGAAGCACATGCTCTAGCTCCCTAAACCAAGTTGCTAAAAAGCAAATTTTATCATTATGTTAAAGTGAACCATTAAGTCAAGATTAACAATTAAATTGTAGTGACAGTAGCTGCGCATAGCAATGATTCTACCCATATGCAAAAATCCCAAGGTAACAAGGACATGAATAAACAAACTAGGTACAACCTTAATAGGACATCAAATTAGACACATGCATATGAAAGTAAATGCATGTAAAAAGTGTGTTTAGGTAGCAAGGATTGTCCGTGCTATAATTTGCCTTCCTCGAAGGGCGGCTGCTGCTGAAAGTCCTCATCGAAAGTCCAAAGCGTACGGCTTTAATTTGTTCCCGAAAGTCCTCATCGAACTCGAAGTCCAAAGCGTACGGCTCACCGACTAGACACGAATCACCATACAAGCGAGCACGCAAACCAATACATGCAAACAAATAATAATCTATTAGAACAGTACACCAAATAGTAGAAATAGTAGATAAAAAGGATCTAGAAATATTCTATGCTTCACTACGAACACGAGCCCGAAAGTCACACTAATCGGAGATAAAACGAAAAAGATATGGGTTTTCTAAGTTCTAGGGACCTGCTAGCAAGTTTTAAAAGTTTCCAGGGGCTTATTTGTGAAAAACTGAGGACCTAAACATAATTTCATATAAAACAGAAGGGCCTACGCGTGAAATTAACCTAAAAGGACGGCGGGTTCTATTTTCTAAAAATCAGGGGGTTTTCCATAAGAAACATGACCTAACTGTAATTTATTTTGAATAGGAATGGACCGCGGGTTGATTTCTAAATTTGCAGGGGCTCTTTACCAAAAGAACCATCACAGACCGGAGTTGGCTGGTACGTGGCCCTCGGATCGGATTTGGACGGCTTACATTTAAAACGCGAAGGGGTATCGGGGGATCTAATCTGCCCGGTTGGAGGCGGATCCGATGGCTCTGGTGGATGGGAGGGAGTATGGTCGCCGGCGGGGAGGAAGAAACAGTGGCGCCGCCCGTGGTCACGGCGGAGCTTCGCCGGAGCGAGCTAGGATTCGAGCTAGTGGCCCTCATTTGCCACGAGACTATGTCGGGGAGCATCGTGAGGGTGTGGGGAGCTCAGACTGGGGGTTATGGACGGGGATTAGGCGGCGGTGAGGACTCCCGATGATGAACGGCGGCGGGCGGCTCGGGTGGAGGGTAAACAAGGCGACGAGGGCGCTATTTGATCAATTAAAGGGGCAGGGAGCTTCCTCACCATGCTGCAAGGTCGCCCAGAGTGTCAAGGGGCTCAGAGCGGCGGCCGAGAGGGGAGAACGACGGCGGCTGGAGCTCGGCGGCGATGATGGGGTGGCGGCGCTGCGTGGGTAGTGCTACTGGAGGCGTGGGAGCTCGGGAGGGGTGTTTGGTGAGGGAATGGGTGCGCGGGGTCGCTTAAATAGACTCGGGAGGGTGTTTCTATGGTAAGCAGGCTGGAGATCGGGCGGCGGTGGTGGTCGGCGATCGGTTTCCAAGCGGGGGAGCTCCTTCCAAGCGGGGGAACGCGGCGCAAAAGGAAAGGGAGGCGCGGGATACGTCGGGGCAACGTCGTCGAGGGCCCACGGACGCAGGGGAGGGCGTCTAGGGCGCGGCCAAGGCGGCAAGAAGGGCACCGGGGAAGGAGGGAGTGTTGGGCGGGAGGTAGGGGGAGGAGCTGTCGTGCGGGCCCGGGCGGCCAGTGAGAGGGAGAGGGGGGAGGAGCTGAGCGGGCCGGGGTAGGGGGAGGAAGGGGAGTGGGCCGAGCGGGGGAAGTGTGCTGGTGGGCCGGGGCGAGGGGGAAGGGGGGCTGGGCCGGCTGGGGAGGAAGTTGAGGGAGCGCAAGCGAACCACAGAAAGAGTTGAAGAGGGAAAAGCGGACTCGGTTGAATTAAACTTTTTTAGGACTCCAAACAAGGTGATTCAAATTTGAATTTAAATAAATGTAAATTCTCGTTTGAATCACAAGCAATACAAAAATTAAATGCAGCAGCATGAATGCAACAAAAATGTTTCTACACTTATATTAAATTTTAATATTCATAAATAATTCATTTAACCTATATTAAATATGAACAATTAAACTAAAAGTCAATAAATTACTAAAAAGTTTAAATAGGCTATTTTTGGGTGTTACAAACCAACGCCCCTTAAGATGAATCTCGTCCTCGAGATTCGATGTGGATGCGAAGAGCTGCGAGTACTCGGTCTTGAGATCTTCCTCCCGTTCCCAAGTGGCTTCAGCCTCCGAGTGTCGGCTCCACTGTACCTTGCACATCCGGATGACTTTGTTCCTTGTCACCCTCTCAGACACCTCCAGAATCCTGACAGGATACTCCTCATAAGTGAGGTCCTCTTGCACATTCAGCACATCTATCGGGATCTGCTCTTCGGGCACCCGCAAACATTTCTTCAGCTGTGACACATGGAACACATCGTGCACTCCGGCCAATCTCTCGGGTAGTCTCAACTGATATGCCACTTCACCTTTCCTTTCAAGTATCTGAAAAGGTCTGATGTATTGAGGTGCTAGCTTGCCCTTGACGTTGAACCTCTTTACGCCCCTCATCGGTGACACCTTGAGGTACACAAAATCTCCAACTGCAAAACTGAGATCCCTCCTGTCTGACATCAGCATAACTCTTCTGCCTGGACTGTTCCACCTTCAAATTTTGCCTGGTTACATGCACTTGGCGTTCTGCATCTCCGAGTATCTCAGACCCAAAGACTTGACTCTCTCCAGTCTGATTCCAGAACAGTGGTGTTCTGCACTTCCTGCCATACAAAGCCTCGAACGGTGCAATCTGCAGACTCTTCTGATAGCTGTTGTTGTACGAGAATTCCGCATAGGGTAAACTATTGTCCCAGCTAACACCATACTGCAGTGCACATGCTCTCAACATGTCCTCCAGAATCTGATTAGTCCGTTCTGTCTGTCCATCTGTCTAGGGGTGGTAAGCTGAACTAAACTGCAACTTAGTATCCATGGACTCATGCAGCTTCTGCCAGAAGTGTGAAGTGAACTGAGTACAACGGTTAGACACTATCCGCTTCGGGACTCCATGCAAACACACAATCCTCTCCATATACAACTCTGCCAATCGGGCGCCTGTATAGGTGGTCTTCACCGGAAGAAAGTGTGCCACCTTGGTCAAGCGATCCACAATCACCCAAATGGAGTAAAATCCTCACTGTGTGCGGGATAGACCAGTAATGAAGTCCATGCCAACTTCTTCCCATTTAGATTTGGGTATCTTCAAGGGCTGGAGTAATCCAGCTGGTCTCTGATGTTCGGCCTTAACTCTCTGACAAGTATCACATGGTGCCACATGTGTCGCCACATCACGCTTCAATCCATACCACCAGAATCTTTCCTTGATGTCTTGGTACATCTTGGTGCTTCCTGGGTGGATCGAGTATGCCGAATCATGCGCTCCTCTTAGGATCGTGTTCTTGATGTGCGCTATATCGGGCACACATATCCTCTTCCCGTGCCACAAGGTTCCTTGTTCATCCACTTGGAAACCAGGGGCCTTTCCTAGGGCAACATTCTCCACAATCTCCTTGATCTTTTCATCACCAAGATATCCTTTCTGGATCTCCTGTTCAAGGGTCGGTTCTACCGTCATCTCTATGATGCTGGTCACGAACCCCAGACTCATCTTCTCAAATTCCCGGCTGAGTTCTTCAGGCAGACGATGGTCGGTGATCTTGTTCACATAGCTTCTCCTGCTCAGAGCATCTGCCACCAAGTTAGCCTTGCCAGGGTGGTAATGGATCTCCAGATCATAGTCCTTGATCAACTCCAACCATCGTCGTTGCCTCATATTCAGCTCTGACTGAGTGAAGACGTACTTCAGGCTCTTATGGTCGGTGTAGATGTCACACTTGTGCCCAATCAAGTAATGCCTCCAAATATTCAGAGCATGCATGTTGGCACTTCTTACGATCCAATATCAGAATTGAGAACCCTGGTACTAGGGTAAGGAGTGTTTCAGTGGTTTTTCTTATGGCTTAGTAAAATATAGGAATATTCTGCAAGCGCACAGAATCACCGCTGTAGCACTTCACCTAGGAGTATCCTGAGGTATCGTAATTTATATTTCCGCAGGGAAGCTTTGGCAAGATTACTAGTGAACAGATATTCGAGACTATTAGAGAAGGGTACACAACTAAACAAGACAAGGGATAACGGTATTGGATAGGAGTGGATATACCGGACACACAGCTCAAGGGATACTCAGGTAAGGGAGAGGAGAGATAGATAGCTGGGAGGACAACGAGAAGATATAGAGGACTCCTGGATTCTTTATCTACCTATGTCACTCTAGCTTAGAGATACAGCGGCTACAGAACCAGCACTAGGAGATCTGGGATTACTCTAATGTCTTAGCTTCGGGACAAGGGAACCGGTGAACACACAGAAAGGGATGAGAAGGGGTGCCACTATTTCCCAACTGGGGCTACGAAGACCGAAAGGGCTGTCACCACCTCCCGGCTACCACCTCCGTTGCGACGGGAATAAATTAAGGCCACTGACTAGTCTAGGAACCACTCCTACACTAGGCAATGACTACTTACTCTGATAGCAAGAGCAAGCAACCCTGTCAATACTCTTGGTGACAATTCACCTCCAGTATCAAGCAAGATCGAAGAACCAGCCAAGACAAAGACTTAAACAAGACTACAAGCACTAGAACTATAACTGACTATAGTCTAAACAAGATATATTTGCTACTAGAATAAAGTAGAAGCAAGATATAAATGAAGAAGGCAAAGTGATAAAGATAACTATATTGATACTCAATGTCTTACAAAAGGTAAAGTAAAAGATACAAGAGTTATTACCAGAGCTTTTGAAGACGACTCCGGAACCTCCGAGACAAAGCTCGACTCAACTCTAACTCCCAACTAAACTATCCTAACTCTACTAGAATGAAAGTGGAAATGAGCTCCTTGGCTTGGTGTGTGTTTACAAGTGAAGTGCGACCCTCTATTTATAGCTCCAAAGGTCGGTTGTAGGTAGGGTAGCCGCCAAGGCAACCAGAGGCGGCAGAGAGGCGGTTCGGCCAAATTCCTCGGTTCGGCCGAACTACCCAGTTCGCCCGAACCGAGGGATGCACCGCCTCGGCCACCAAGGGCCAGGATGCAACCCCAGGGTCGGTTTGGCAGCTGGGGGCGGTTCGGCCGAACCCTCCAGTTCGCCCGAACTAGGCCGGAGGCCCAGGCCCGCCCCCCTGCACCGCCTCTGCTCTGTGGACTCCCTGGGCCGGCCTCTGGTGGTGTACTTCATGCTGTGTGGGCCCAGGTTGATGTGGCAGTGCTCCGGGATGAGTTGGTGTCGTCCGTGTATCATTTGTCGTGTTCATTTGGTGCTCGTTGATGTGGACGACTCCCGGTGGCATGCACGGCTAAGGGGGATAACCGGCCGAACGGAGTCGTTCGGCCGATTCGGTCATTTTCGGCCCCAATAGCACGTATTTGTCGTAGTTGTACCTGCACAAGTGTCACTCACCAAAACTCGTGGAACTTTATTAGAAATAAAACCTAAGTACATGGAATGTTGCATATAACCTCGTTTATTCCCGAGTATTGGTGGTCGGATTTGGGCTGTAACGACCGCCAACAAGCTCCCCCAAGCTTAGCTCTTTGCTCGTCCTCGAGCAAAGATATAAACTTAGGTTCGGTGGATCAGGAGTTGCTACAATGTCATTTCTTTTGCAGGTAACTTATAAACAACTAGTCTTCAAAAATACTTGAATCATAGGCAAAGTTTCAAATCACCTTTTTACCTATGGGGCTTATAGCAATCTCCTTATCTTGGGCGGTTGAAAGGACGAACAGTTTAAACTCAGTTTTATTCCACTCTACTCTTTTCAGGATCTCATCTCGGAGTTTTTCATAAGTTTTGAAAACTACAAATTGTTCCTCATTGGCACACTCAATCACTCAAGTGTATTTGAATCCTCACCAAAGGCTTTTGCCTTCTTTTCATCCAAACATCTAATATGGCTTTTTGTGTGGCTCAGAGACAAAGGATGGAAGCATGCATGCATCTTATATTTTGCTAAGTCAAAGACCAGATCTCTGAGGAGACAAATCACATCTTAAGATCGAGACGTGCAAGTGTGTGGATATGAATGTTGTGGAATATGGTGGAGTGGTGGAATGGAATACGGTGGAATGGTGGAGTGGAATATGGAGGAACTCCTTGGATGAATTTCCCTCTCCTTGATTTATTTTTGAGAACATGGGCTATCTTTTATTCTTATATTTTTGCCATGCCACTTGTCATGCTTTTCTTTCTCTCCTTCTCTTTGCCATGCTCTTTGGCATGCTTTTCTTTTTCTCTTATTTTTGCCATGCTTCTTTGGCATGCTTTTCTTTTTGCATAGCCCATGTCTCTATCAAGAATATTTGGAGAGGGAAATCATAGAACATGGAGCATTTATTTTTGTGGATGGATGATGGAAAATGTTTGCTAACTCCCAGTGTAGGAATTGCAAGTGAGAGGTGGTGTGTGTACGTGGGTCTCGATCTTTAAAAATATGAAAGCTTCACTCAAAGGTCACAACAATTTGACAAAGCTCACTAAGATAACAAGCAGCATATGAGTAGAAATTTTCAACTAAGCTTATCATATGGCTCTGGTAGGTATTTTGACCAATGAGGAACTTGTTTCATTTTGAAAGCATAAATCTCCGAGATTTTCCCCGTACTAAAAGCAGAATAGAACTTAACCAAATTCTCACTATATCAATCCCCACAACAACTTAGACTTGGAATAAAGCATGTGCTCCCACAAGGTTTTCAGGATCATTTTTACTCATGCCAAATAACTCAAGCACAATCTATCAACTAGTTGAAGCAAAGTACTTGCAAAATTAATGATAGAGCAACTATTCATCATTTCCAAGGTGAGAGGCATATGATTCATTCCATGCATAGTTGGGAGTTATTTTATTCAAGGGAAATATTGTTTAAGGGAAATATTTTTGGTATTTTCATTTTTTTTAAATGCAAGTTAACATGAAGGGAAATAAAAAGGGAAATTAAAAGATCAAAGTGCTGGATAAATCGGGACATACCTGGTGGGGGTCCTCCCCCAAGCTTGGAAGGGGTTGAGCCTTGAAAGGTACTGGCTCAGCTGTTCCGCTTGTTCATGGACGTCGTACTGGATAGACGCCACCATCCCGCTATTCTCTTGATGGTACTGAGAATGGCGGGCTAGCGTGTCTTGATCTCTCGGGTACGGTCGTCGATGAGCTCGACTCGGTCGGAGATGTAGGACAACTCCCGGCCGTAGTCGAAGCGTGCGTACTGTGAGTATCCGGGGTAGTATGGCTGGGAGGCACTGTCGTATCCCCCTCCATATCGGCTCCCGGACCACTCAGAGTCCGTGTCCTGGCCGTGGTCCCAGCGTCCTGAGGTGAAGTAGTTCGGCTCCTGATGCTGCCCGGAGCCTCCTGCTCCGGACGTCCCATCGCCGGTGTACATGTCGTAGGTGGCCTCAAAAGCGGAAGTGTGTCGGTGCGGCATTTGTGGTGCATCTTCCGGCTCCTGTGAGGTGGCGAGCCCAGCATCACGCCTGGCTCGTCCCCTCGTGACAGGTCCGTCACCTGCAACGCTGTGCCGAGCGGGCTCTCTCCAAGGTGGAGAATCGTCCGACTCGGTCCTCAACTGAAGAGTTAGTTTCGGCGTGGTATACAACCTTAGTGCTGCACAGGGCAAAGGCACTTCAGTTGTATATCCACGGTAAATCATTGCCAGCGTTGCGTCAGGCGTCCGCCGTATCATGTGGGCCTGCACGAAGTGCTCGGTATCCACAACGGAACGCGTTGTCTCGATGTACGTGAGCCAGGCGCCTTGAAGGACGCCCAGGTGGTTAGCGAGGCGAGTGACTAGAGAAGTCATCGCCATGCTACCCGCACGAGAAATATGAGACAGCCAGTGACCAACCATGTCTTTCACAGGTGAATAGGGAATCTGCTTGACCATGGCAAAAGGAACCCGCAACTCGATGGTGTTGACAGGGCGCAAATCTGCCCAGGGGAATACCGTCATAGACACCCAACGATGCATGAAACGCAAAGTGGGGTTATGTATGCTGTTCGTGCGTGACGCATGGCAGTTGGTATCCCCCGAAATCTTTTTCCAAAATGTCACCCGGTCAAATCTTTTAAGTGCTTTCTTCGGGTCTAATGAACAACGGTTTGAAAATCCGAGACCCGAACTAAAATCCCTCCAAGAGCAGAAGAACTCTTGGTTGAAGAACCGAAAACGAATCCCCCCAGTTTCAGAAACCAAAGTCGAGAGGAATTCAAGGGTGAGCAGGTACGAACCTTCTTTGTTGATGTGCCAAAAATTCTTCCAGCCAATGGCCTGGAAGATTTCTGTAAACTCTACGTCCATCCCCGTGTCCCTGAGCAAATCTTGCTCAAAACACGGCTGTGCTCGAACTCCTTCAGCCGAAGCTCGTTGAAGGTGTTCTGCTCCCTTTCTGTTCTAAGGTTGATGTCGCTCTCGCTCAGGAGCTGCCTGGCCGGGGGCGTGGCATGGCCCCATCCCGAGCCGGCTGCTCCGTACTCGTCCGTGTCAATTCGGCTCGAGCCTCGGGATGGAGCTGGGGAACTCCCAGCATCGTCCGATCGTCGGCCTAGCCGGGCGGAATGATATAGCGAAGTGAAGAACTTCGACATGATTCCAGCAAAAAGTCAGTGCAACAACAACTACCCGAAGGACTGAATATATATATGGTTAGCACAAGAAAATCAAGTCAGTCGTTCAAGATAGTTAATCGCTCTTGCGGGGATGAAAACCACCACAAAAGGTTAGTTGTTCTTGTGGGTGTCGGTGACCACCACAAAATCGTCCAGAGATTCAGCACAAAGATCACAACAAAAGCAAAATATTTTTGGGATTTTCTAGTGATGCAAGTGAACCAAAACTTGAGCAAGAACTTGGGGAGAACTTGAGCCAGCACTAGAGAAAAGAACTTGAGAGGGAGAGAGCTCCTAGCAGAATTTTTTTTAGAGTGTATGAGTGTGTGAGAGGAAGCAAGGAGGCAAGGGGCTGCATTTATAGGCAGAGGGGGCAGCGCAGGCTGGTTCGGCCGAAGTGCCTGGTTCGGCCGAACCAGTGCATTCGGCCGAACTGGCCCATGTGCCTCATGCGCAACCTGCCTCCCACCAGCACAAAAATCTTGAATGGGTGCGGCACTAGGTCATGAAAATTTGGTGGTTTGTGTTAGGTGAGATGCAAAATTGACATGACCAAAGTGGACTTTAGTGGAGTCATCCCCATGCTGCCATGTTTGTGATAATTGGTGAGTGTGTAGCCATTTTTAGTGGGGTAGACATGTTTGGTGCTTGTTGGTGGTGATGGTAAATAATTGGAGATGTTCTAGAAGGGATGAAAATGATAAAAGTTACCAATTACATCCACCCTAGGTAAAATTTCAGCATGTGTCCAATTATTTCTAAGCAAGCTTGCAAAATTTTCTACACTCTCTCAAATTAATTTCTCAAGTGGTTCATTTATTTTGAAAAGGGAAACATGCAAATGCAATTGAGAATTTAAAAATTGGAAGGGAAATATGGGATACATACCGGTTTTCCTCACGGCGAGAGCTCAGCTTTTAAGTCCGCGAGCGGGACTTCTCCTGTCTTCAGTTGCTCTTGTCATCGTCCGGTCCCGGAGTGGATGACTCGGATGATGCAACCATCTTCCGCCACATTTTCTTGTTCTTCTTCTTCGGTGTTGGTGGCGGTGAGATCGGCGTCTCTGGAGAATTCCAGAGGGCTTGTTCTTCCTCATATTTCTTTACGAGGAAATCCATTTCTTCTGCACTTGTCGGTTTTGTCGGCTCGTTCCACTTGAGCTGCTCACCACTGAGTATTTCCAGCTCTCCATTAATGAGAGCCTTAAGGAAACACTCGGCGCTCCTCTGCTCTGGTGTGAGTGACTCTGCCTTCTTCTCTTCCCAGGGTTGAAACTTGAAGTAAGTCAACCTTCCGTCGATACGGAACGAGATTTCTCTCGCATCCATATCGATCCTAGCCCGGGTGGTGTTCAAGAATGGTTGGCCCAACACAAGGGGAAACGAATGCTCGTTCCCCGTGTCGAGGACAACAAAGTCCACAGGGACATATCGTCCCTAGATCCGGACCGGTATATTCTCGATCACCCCCTCGGGGTAGCGGATGGTTGAGTCCGCGAGCTGTACCTGGGCTGTAGTAGGTGACAAAGTAGGGTAGCGTAATTTCTTAAATAATACCTTAGACATGATGTTGACGCTTGCCCCTAGATCGCAGAGTGCATCATCAATGCGACGATTCCAGATCGTGCACTGAATGATGGGCACTCCGGGATCTTCCTTCCTATCCGGAGAGGTCTTGATGATCGCCCTTTTTGCAGCTCTCGGCAGGTAGGTCCATCTTGGTGTCAGCACTTGGATGCGTGCGACCTTCCCTGCGTGGTTAGTTCGGAAGACACTACGAGGCATCTTACCATGCCTTATAGTGACGGCTTTCACTGTCTCGATGGAAGGTTCGGGTTGCCCCGGAATCTTCCCCGATTCAGTGACAGGAACAGCAGCAGCTAACTGAGCGACTTGAGTTTCTATCATTTTATTAAAGCTCAGTTGACTTTTCATAGCAGAATTAAATGATTCCATCCTAGAGTCTATGCTTTCCAGTGTTTTATCATTAGCAGTAAGCTTTTTATTGATGTTTTCAGTTATTTTCATCTAGCCAAACACGAGATCTCTAAGAGACGGCTGATTATTGAAATTGCTGGAATTGAAATTGTTACCTTGTTGAGGCCTCTCAAAAGGGAGGTTTGGGCGCGGATTCCAGCCTTGGTTGCCGTAGTTGTTCGGTCGGTACCCGTTGTTGTTGGAGTTGTTGACGTAGTGGGCATCTTCTCGCGTTTCGGGACAGTCATTCCCCGAATGGCCAGTGTTGCCACAGACTTCGCAGGTCATGCGAGCGTCCATGGCTTGCACCGTTTCTTGAGCAGGGGCCTCCAGTTTCTTCATCAGGAGATCCATCTTCGCAGCGAGCATGTCCAGAGCTTCAACTTGGTGAACTCCTCGGGTCTTTGGTTGAGTCCGATCATTGGAACCAACCTTGGTTCTCGACCATCTTCTCTATGAGGGCCTTCGCACGACTCTCCTCAAGAGAGAAGAACGAGCCTCCAGCAGCAACATCCAGGTACTCACGGGCAGAATTTCTCAGCCCGTGATAGAAAGTTTGGATTATGAACCAACTCTGCATACCATGGTGAGGACAAGTAGAAATATAGTCTTGGAGGCGATCCCATGCCTCCGGGACTGTTTCATCTTTTAGCTGCTGGAAACTAGCTATTTTGTTCCGGAGGGCGTTGGTTTTCCCAACCGGAAAGAATTTTAGCAAGAAAACGCTAGTGCATTTATCCCAGGTATCTATTGCTTCGCGGTTAGCATAAAACCATTGTTTCGCCTTACCTAATAATGAGAATGGAAATAAACGAAGGCGAATGGCATCGATACTTACTCCGCGGATGGTGAAGGTGTTGCAAATCTCCAGGAAATGCTGGAGATGAGCATTGGCATCTTCGTGTGGCTTGCCGCAGAATGGGCTAGCCTGTACCATGTTGATGAGGGCTGGCTTTAGCTCGAAACTACCATCTCCGACTGGCGGAGCTAGTCCGACACGCACGTTCTCGCTTGATGGAGCGGAGAACTCGCGGATCGTCTTGGTTGCCATCCTCGATGTAGCCTGGTCAACGACCGGAAGGACTGGGTTCGTCGGAAGGAGTTGCTTCTGAGGAGGTACAACACGGGGTCGTACTTTCCTCACAAGTGACTCCGGATTTTCTTGGAGGTTTGACGGTAGTTGGAAACCAGTCATGCACTGCTCTGTTCCACAAAGACCAACGAATAGAGCAAGGATAAACCCGCTTGAGTAGCGGTACTCAACTATGATAGCTCAAGATAAAAGTTCAAAAGTAATCTAGCCAAAGACTTCCCCGGCAACGGCGCCAGAAATGCTTGTTGGCACTTCTTACGATCCAATATCAGAATTGAGAATCCTGGTACTGGGGTAAGGAGTGTTTCAGTGGTTTTTCTTATGGCTTAGTAAAATATAGGAATATTCTGCAAGCGCACAGAATCACCGCTGTAGCACTTCACCTAGGAGTATCCCGAGGTATCGTAATTTATATTTCCGCAGGGAAGCTTTGGCAAGATTACTAGTGAACAGATATTCGAGACTATCAGAGAAGGGTACACAACTAAACAAGACAAGGGATAACGGTATTGGATAGGAGTGGATATACCGGACACACAGCTCAAGGGATACTCAGGTAAGGGAGAGAAGAGATAGATAGCTGGGAGGACAACGAGAAGATATAGAGGACTCCTGGATTCTTTATCTACCTATGTCACTCTAGCTTAAAGATACAGCGGCTACAGAACCAGCATTAGGAGATCTGGGGTAACTCTAATGTCTTAGCTTCGGGACAAGGGAACCGGTGAACACACAGAAAGGGATGAGAAGGGGTGCCACTATTTCCCAACTGGGGAATCCTACGGACCGGAACTAACGTGATGGGCTACGAAGACCGAAAGGGCTGTCACCACCTCCCAGCTACCACCTCCGTTGCGACGGGAATAAATTAAGGCCACTGACTAGTCTAGGAACCACTCCTACACTAGGCAACGACTACTTACTCTGCTAGCAAGAGCAAGCAACCTTGTCAATACTCTTGGTGACAATTCACCTCTAGTATCAAGCAAGATCGAAGAACCAGCCAAGACAAAGACTTAAACAAGACTACAAGCACTAGAACTATAATTGACTATAGTCTAAACAAGATATATTTGCTACTAGAATAAAGTAGAAGCAAGATATAAATGACAAAGGCAAAGTGATAAAGATAACTATATTGATACTCAATGTCTTACAAAAGGTAAAGTAAAAGATACAAGAGCTATTACTAGAGCTTCTGAAGACGACTCCGGAACCTCCGAGGCAAAGCTCGACTCAACTCTAACTCCCAACTAAACTATCCTAACTCTACTAGAATGAAAGTGGAAATGAGGTCCTTGGCTTGGTGTGTGTTTACAAGTGAAGTGCGACCCTCTATTTATAGCTCCAAAGGTCAGTTGTAGGCAGGGTAGCCGCCAAGGCAACCAGAGGTGGCAGAGAGGCGGTTCGGCCGAATTCCTCGGTTCGGCCGAACTACCCAGTTCGCCCGAACCGAGGGATGCACCGCCTCGGCCACCAAGGGCTAGAATGCAACCCCAGGGTCGGTTTGCCAGCTGGGGGTGGTTCGGCCGAACCCTCCAGTTCGCCCGAACTGTGCCGGAGGCCCAGGCCCGCCCCCCTACACCACCTCTGCTCTGTGGACTCCCTGGGCTAGCCTCTGGTGGTGTACTTTGTGCTGTGTGGGCCCAGGTTGATGTGGCGGTGCTCCGGGATGAGTTGGTGTCGTCCGTGTATCGTTTTTCGTGTTCATTTGGTGCTCGTTGATGTGGACGACTCCCGGTGGCATGCACGGCTAAGGGGGATAACCGGCCGAACGGAGTCGTTCAGCCGATTCGGTCATTTTCGGCCCCAATAGCGCGTATTTGTCGTAGTTGTACCTGCACAAGTGTCACTCACCAAAACTCATGGAACTTTATTAGAAATAAAACCTAAGTACATGGAATGTTGCATATAACCTCGTTTATTCCCGAGTATTAGTGGTCGGATTTGGGCTGTAACGACCGCCAATAATGCACCACAACTGCCAACTCCAAATCATGTGTCGGATAGTTTTGCTCATGCTTCCGCAACTGTCTTGATGCATATGCCACAACTCTCCCTTCCTGCATGAGTACACACCCCAGTCCTAGACGGGATGCATCGCAGTAGATGGAGAAGCTCTTGACTATGTCGGGCAATATCAGCACAGGTGATGTGGTCAGCCTCTTCTTCAACTCTTCAAAGCTGGTTTGGCACTCCTCTGTCCAGATGAACTTGGCATTTTTCTCCAATAACGCCGTCATGGGTTTAGCAATCTTGGGAAATCCTTCAATGAACCGCTGATAATATCCGGCCATTCCAAGGAAACTCCTGATCTCGTTGACATCCCGAGACGGGTTCCAAATCAACACATCATTAACGTTCTTCGGGTCAACAGCCACTCCTCCATTGGATAGTACGAGTCCCAAGAATGCCACTTCCTTCAACCAAAACTCACGCTTGCTCAACTTGGCATATAGCTAATGTTCCCGGAGTCTCTGCATCACCATCCTCAAATGATCATCATGTTCCTCTTCATTCTTGGAGAAGACCAGTATGTCATCAATGAACACCACCACGAACTTGTCAAGGTAGTCCATGAAGACACTATTCATCAAGTACATGAAGTATGCAGGAGCATTGGTCAGTCCAAAGGACAGAACCGTGAACTCGTACAACCCGTACCGAGTAGTGAAAGACGTCTTGGGTATATCCGATGACCGGATCCTCATCTGATGATAACCCGATCGAAGGTCTATCTTGGAGAACACACAAGCTCCCTTCAGCTGATCAAACAGATCATCAATTCTTGACAGCGGGTACTTGATCTTGACGGTCACTTCGTTGAGGGCTCCGTAGTCCACACACATCCTCTGTGTCCCATACTTCTTGTCCATGAACAATACTGGTGCTCCCCATGGTGAAGCACTAGGACGAATATACCCCTTGGCTAGCAAGGAGCTTAATTCCTCCTTCAATTTCTCCAGCTCATTCACTCCCATTCTATATGGCCTTTTAGCTATAGGTGCAGTGACAAGTTTAAGTTTAATAATGAATTCAACTTCACGTTCTGGGGACATACCTGGCAATTCCTCAGGGAACACATCCGGGAACTCGCTCACCACCCTAATGTCAGTGGGAGCTGCACCCTCAGCTTGGTTGACTTGGCACTGCAATAAGGGACTGGCTGCCTGGTACTCCACCTTATCACCGGACTTCGTTGTCAGGTGTATGGCCCTCTAGGCTTATTGGATTACTGCTGCATATCTGGATAACCAGCTCATTCCCAGAATTAAGTCGAACCCAATAGAATTCAGGACTATGGGATGTACTTCAAATTCTACCGCCCTTATTGCAATGACAGCTCTGGAGCAGCGTAAGCTGGCTCATTGTTCCCCTCCTAGGGAGCTAACTAACATAGGGTTCCTCATTGGTCGCAGAGTCATCCTATTCTTGTGTACAAATGTAGCAGAGATGAAAGCATGCGAAACTCCAGAATCAAATAAAACAGTTGAGGGGGTCGAGTTGACAAGGAACGTACCCACAACCACGTCAGTGGCTCCCTCTGCAGTTTCTGCACCCATGTGGTTGACCTTGCCTCTGGCGGGGTTCTGGGGTCCCCGGTTGGCATACTATTGTCTGGCCTGCTGGTTGGCGTTCTGGGTCTTCTTGGGGCAGACATTGGCATAGTGCCCCTTCTCTCCATAGTGATAACAAGCTCTGGGACCCACTGGCGTGTTGTTGACGGGGTTAGGGCGCTGAACGGGGCCCTGCTGCATCGGGTTGCGCTGAGCTGGGACATTCTGCAGCTGGTTCTGGGGACGCTGCTGCTGAGGCACCTAGGGGTACTGGGGACGCTGCTGATACTGGCCACGGTTAAACGGGCCGGGCTGACTATGGAAGCGCTGCTGGCTCCCCATCTACTGACTGCCCTAAGGAGGAACGAAACGGGGGCGACTGCTACTCCCGATCTGCTGGCCCTGGAACTTCCTCTTCTTCTCCTCCATCTCACGGTGCTTGTGTTCCAGCATCAAAGCACCATCCACCAGTTCCCAGAAGTTGGGGAACCTGGTACACATCAGCTTGTACTGCAGTGCATCCTGCAACCCGTCATGGAACCTGGACTGCTTCTTCTTGTCGGTGTCCACGTCTTCCGGAGCATAGCGGGCCAACTCGATGAACTTGTCACGGTAGGCGGTGACACTCATCCCTTCCTGCTTCAGTGCCAGGAACTCCTTCTTTAGGGTCATCATAGCTTCTGGCACATGGCGGGAGCAGAAGCTGCTGCGTAACTCCTGCCAAGTGATCTGAGTACGGTCGACGTGAGCGTACTGGTACGAGTCCCACCAGTCCAGTGTCGGTCCCTGGAGCTGTCCTCCAGCGTATAACACATTATCCTGGTCGTTCCACTGGGCGATGTCGAGCTGTCTCTCCACCGCCTTGAGCCAATCATCAGCATGCAGGGGGTAGGTGGCCTTGCTGAAGGTAGGAGGACGTCCCTTCAGGAATTCAGCCCTCTTGTCACGGGGTGGCATGTTGTGCTGCGGCAGATTCTGCTGGTTCTGCTGCATCATCGCCATCGTCTGCTGCATCAGCTGGGTCTGTGTGAGCATCATCTCCTCAATGGTGGGAGGTGGTTGCGGCAGTCCGCTGGCACCGGGGTTGCTCCTTGTGTTCACCATCTATCATCAATAAATAATTCTCATAAAAACTCCGATGGTTATGGCTCCAGAGGCTTACCAAATTGTTATGATGGAGGGCTTAAATAGAAAAAAGAGCAAGAGAAATGAATACCCCCTCTATTTAATCACTAAAGTCCTCAAACCTTAGTCCTGCATCTAGATGGTAGTAGACTTGCGTCTACTCCCACAACAATCATTACAAAAATCCAATTCAAGCATAAGCATAATGACAATCATTTCAAGCACCTAAAGACATGATTCACACAAGACTCGACTAGATTTAAGTTTTGAAAAGTGGAACTAGACGACATATAACACATAATCATGGTGGTCTCCTAAGATTTGTGAACCGTTCTAGCTAGGCTGCGATCCTACAGTCAGCACGGCTCTCATACCAATCTGTCACACCCGGATTTTCACAAAAAACCGAATGCGGCCATATGTGTGCCCAGGAAGTCATAGTACACATATAGCGAACAAATATGATAAACAGAGAACATATGCTTGAATAAATTCTTCATTAAATAAATATTTACATCAGAGTGCTTCATAAATGATATAAGGAATAACAGCGGAAGACTAGTAAACTCTCAACTAATGAAGCCGCAATCCACAGAGACTCTGACTGGGAGACCACAGCTCAGTAGTATGGTAAATCTTCGGGAAACTCAGCAGCAGAATCATGCTCAGCCCAATCTGTTTACTCATCCAGGATTTTGTTGAATAAAATAACAAGTGTAAGTAAACAATTACTTAGCAAGTATAGCACGAGTATGAAGGCTCAAAATAGGCTAGACACGGCTTAACTGCATTAGCATTTTTAGTTGGTTCATTTTAACATTAACCAAATTTCTACAAGTGAATAAAAACTGGTTGTAACTCAATTAAAAAAGTATAAGTGACATTAAACATAAATAAACATCAACTTCTAATAAAAAAGGATCCAGGCTGCTCGTGACCCTGAGCAAGGCTATCATGATAGATTTACACTCTGTAGAGGTTTCGCCCTTTACCCACCAGTCGCGTAAAAGCTCAAACAAACTTTAAACCCAACCATGCGGAGGTGGATCAGACCTTACAAATCACACTACCGAGGTGTGACCGCATAGGGACGCTACGAGGTTTTTCACAAGACACCCTAACAAGACAGTGGCCGCTATGGTACAACACAGGTAGTATGGCCCTAGGCACCTATATCGACGTACGCCTACAGAGTCACACCATAAGGGGGTCGATAGCATCCAGAGTGCGGGCATCACACCCAACAATGCACAACGTGCGGAGTTCCCCATCGCAGGGACTCCCAACACGGGACTGTGCCTCACGGGGGCATAGCCGACGGATCACCCGTCCTCGGTGGATCAAACCATATACTCACGAGTGGTTCCCATAGCGCAGTCGGCCACTCCAGTAACCACTGACAAGCTAGAGACGTACAAGCTACTTGACCAAGACCAGAGCCATAATAGTTCTAGCAGTGGCGACAGGCTCCTAGGTTGCCGCTTTAAGAACCGGACCTTACGGAGAGACACTAGAGCAAAGCACGAAGCACATGCTCTAGCTCCCTAAACCAAATTGCTAAAAAGCAAGTTTTATCATTATGTTAAAGTGAACCATTAAGTCAAGATTAACAATTAAATAGTAGTGACAGTAGCTGCGCATAGCAATGATTCTACCCATATGCAAAAATCTTGGTAACAAGGACAGGAGTAAACAAACTAGGTACAACCTTAATAGAACATCAAATTAGACACATGCATATGAAAGTAAATGTATGTAAAAAGTGTGTTTAGGTAGCAAGGATTGTCCGTGCTATAACTTGCCTTCCTCGAAGGGCGGCTGCTGCTGCTGCTGAGGGCCCTGCTCCGGAAAGTCCTCACCGAACTCGAAGTCTTTGCGCGTACGGCTCACCGACTGGACACGAATCATAATACAATCGAGCATGCAAACCAATACATGGAAACAAATAATAATCTATTAGAATAGTACACCAAACAGTAGATACAGTACATAAGAAGGTTCTAGAAATATTCTACGCTTCACTATGAACACGAGCATGAAAATCACACTAATCAGAACTAAAACGAAAAAATATATGGGTTTTCTAAGTTCTAGGGACCTGCTTGCAAGTTTTAAAAGTTTTCAGGGGCTTATTTGCAAAAAAACCGAGGGCCTAAACATAATTTCATATAAAAACAGAAGGGCCTACGCGTGAAAATAACCTAAAAGGACGGTGGGTTCTATTTTCTAAAAACTCAGGGGGTTTTCCAAAAGAAACAGGACCTAACTGTAATTTATTTTGAATAGGAATGGACCGCGGGTTGATTTCTAAACTTGCAGGGCTCTTTAACAAAATAACCATCACGGACCGGAGTTGACCGGTACGTGGCCCTCGGATCGGATTTGGACGGCTTGGATTTAAAACGTGAAGGGGTATCGGGGGATCTAATCTGGGCTGTTGGAGGCGGATCCGATGGCTCTGGTGGATGGGAGGGAGTATGGTCGCCGGCGGGGAGGAAGAAACAGTGGCGCCGCCTGTGGTCGCGGCGGAGCTTCGCCGGAGCGAGCTCGGATTCGAGCTAGTGGCCCTCATTTGCCACGAGACTTGGTCGGGGAGCATCGTGGGGGTGTGGGGAGCTCAGACTAGGGGTTATTGACGGGGATTAGGCGGCGGTGAGGACTCGCGATGATGAACGGCGGCGGGCGGCTCGGGTGGACGGTAAACAAGGCGACGAGGGTGCTATTTGATCAATTAAAGGGGCGGGGAGCTTCCTCACCATGCTGCAAGGTCACCCGGAGTGTCGAGGGGCTCAGAGCGGCGGCCGAGAGGGGAGAACGACGGCGGCCGGAGCTCGGCGGCGATGATGGGGTGGCGGCACTGCGCGGGGAGGGCTACTGGAGGCGTGGGAGCTCGGGAGGGGTGTTTGGTGAGGGAATGGGGTGCACAGGGTCACTTAAATAGGCTCGGGAGGGTGTTTCAATGGTATGCAGGCCGGAGATCGGGCGGCGGTGGTGGCCGGCGATCGGTTTCCAAGCGTGGGAATGCGGCGCAAAAGGAAAGGGAGGCACGGGAAACTTTGGGGCAATGTCGTCGAGGGCCCACAGACGCAGGGGAGGGCGTCTCGGGCGCGGCCGAGGCGGCGAGAAGGGCGCCAGGGAAGGAGGGAGTGTCGGGCGGGAGGTAGGGGGAGGAGCTGTCGTGCGGGCCCGGGCAAGGTGATTCAAATTTGGTCGGCGGGCGAGGGGTAGAGGGGGGAGTAGCTGAGCGGGCCGGGGTAGGGGGAGGAAGGGGAGTGGGCCGAGCGGGAGAAGTGTGCTGGTGGGCCGGGGCGAGGGGGAAGGGGGCTGGGCCGGCTGGGGAGGAAGTTGAGGGAGCGCAAGCGAGCCACAGAAAGAGTTGAAGGGGGAAAAGCGGACTCAGCTGAATTAAACTTTTCTAGGACTCCAAACAAGGTGATTCAAATTTGAATTTAAATAAATTTAAATTTTTGTTTGAATCACAAGCAATACAAAAATTAAATGCAGCAGCATGAATGCAACAAAAATGTTTCTACACTTATATTAAATTTTAATATTCATAAATAATTCATTTAACCTATATTAAATATGAACAATTAAAATAAAAGCAATTAAATTACTAAAAATTTTAAATAGGCTATTTTTGGGTGTTACATCAGCGTGGTCATCGTCATAGAAAGAACAGAGGAGGATCATTCTCTGCCGGTCCAGAGGCCGGTGTATTACATCAGCGAGGTGTTGTCCGAGACCAAGATGCGGTACCCGCAGATCTAGAAGCTGCTTTACGTAGTAGTGCTGGCACGGTGCAATCTGCGTCACTACTTCGAGGTTCATCCTGTCATCATGGTCTCGTCTTTCCCCCTGGGAGAGATAGTCCATAACCAAGATGCCTCGGGTAGAATAGCCATATGGTCGGTGGAGTTGATGGGTGAGACTCTCACCTACGCGCCTCGAAAAGCGATAAAATTACAGATCTTGGTGGACTTCATCGCTGAGTGGACCGACACCCAGCTGCCCCCACCTCAGATCCAAGCAAAATGCTGGACCATGTACTTCGATGGGTCGGTGATGAAAATAGGTGCAGGCGCGGGCCTCCTTTTTGTCTCACCCCTCGGAGAACACATACGCTATGTGGTGCGCTTGCACTTCCCGGCGTCCAAGAATTTGGCAGAGTACGAGGCCCTCCTCAGTGGGCTCCGCGTCGACATCGAGCTTGGCGTCAAGCGCCTCAACGTCCAGGGAGATTTTCGGTTGGTCATTGACCAAGTGATGAAGGACTCAAGCTGCCACGACGAGAAGATGCAGGCGTACTGCAATGCGGTGCGTCATCTCGAGGACAAATTCCATGGCCTCGAGCTCAACCACATCACGCGAAAGTACACCGAGGAAGCGGACGAGCTGGCCAAAATTGCGTCAGGGCGGGTCACCGTCCCCCCCCCCAAATGTTTTCGCCCGCGACCTCACCAAGCCTTCTGTCGGCTTCAAGACGATCACCAAATTCCCTGGCGCGCCCTCGGGGGCTACACCCCCAAGAGTTGGGGATGTCCAGCCCTCGGACGAGGACCCCTCAAAAGGGGAACCCGAGGCTTCGGATCACGGGGCATCTTTGGCTGACGAGGCTGAGGCAATGGAGATCGATGAGGCCCCACCCTCTCGGAACTGGTGTGACAAGTACCTCACTTGGATCGACCGAGGAGAGCTACCCTCGGATCGGACCGAGGCACGACGCATCACCAGAAAGGCCAAGTCCTTCGTCTTGATTGATAGGGTACAAGCGTAGTCCCTCGGGGATTTTGCAGCGCTGCATCCCCATTCCAAGGACAAGGAGCTAATTCGAGACATCCATGCCAGCATGTGCGGTCATCACGTGGCACCACGCACCCTCATCGGCAACGCGTTCCGGCAGGGCTTCTACTGGCCCACGACGGTTGCTGACGCCAACGAAGTCATGCGCACCTGCGAAGGGTGTCAATTATACGCATGCAAGTCGAACCTCCCGGCTCACGCCTTGCAGACCATCCCCATCACATGGCCTTTCGTTGTGTGGTGGTTGGACCTCATCGGGCCTCTGCGAGCGGCGCCCAGGGGCTTCACCCACTTGCTGGTGGCCATCGACAAGTTCTCATAATGGATCAAGGTTCGACCCATCAGCAACATTAGATCCGAGCAAGCTGTACAGTTCTTCACGGACATAATCCATAGATTTGGGGTACCCAATTCGATAATAACCGACAATGGCACCTAGTTCACGGGCGAGAAGTTCTTGGAGTTCTATGACAGCTAACACATCTGCATGGATTGGTCGGTTGTGGTGCACCCACAGACGAATGACCAAGTGGAACGTGCCAACGGCATGATACTACAGGGCCTGAAGCCAAGAATCTTCAACAAGTTGAACAAGTTTGGCCAAAAGTGGGTTGCGGAGTTACCCTTGGTCATCTGGAGCCTCAGAACGACCCCGAGCAGAGCCACGGGCTTCACCTCGTTCTTCCTCGTCTATGGTGTCGAGGCTATCCTCCCAATGGACTTGGAGTATGGGTCAAGGCCTATCAAGAAGAACAAAACCAGCAAGCCCGCGAGGACTCGCTGGACCGTGTGGACGAGGCTCGTGACGTGGCGCTCCTAGACTCAGCACGGTACCAGCAATCTCTCAGACGATATCAAGCGCAGAGGGTTCGACGTTGAGACCTCAACAAGGGAGATCTGGGGCTGAGGCTTTGACAGGACAGTCGAGGGCGCCACAAGCTTACGCCGCCATGGGAAGGACCATACATCATCGCTGAAGTCATCAAGCCCGACACGTACAAGCTCGCGAATGAGAAGGGTGAAGTTTTCGCCAACTCTTGGAACATCCAACAGCTACGTCGCTTTTACCCATGAATTTCCAAGTTTCTTTGTACATATCTCATATTCGCAACCAATAATAAAGAAAGGCCATGAACAGGAAGACCCGGCTTTGCCCTCGATAAAGCCAAGTCTCCCTCGTGGGCTGCGACGGGGGGTTGCCCCCTCCTAAATCGTCCCATTTTTTAGATCTTTTCTTTCAAAACTTTTATCGCATTGCACCTCGCGCGCTCAGAAAAGATAGAAGTAGGGCATAAAATGACTAAGTCTAGGGCCGGCCGAGTCATGGGACCGCCTACGCCTCCGGGATATGGCATCCCCCTCACCACCCTACGCCTAAATCATTTTACGAACGCAACCTTCCCCGTCGAAATCTTACAAGCCATGTAAAAATGTGATAAACGTACTAAACGACACTTCAAATAAATTACGCATACAAATTGTTCATTACAAACAAGTACTAATCCTAAGTTATGTCCACTACGGGCTTCCCTGCTCGAGCCTTTCAGGGCATGTCTTCCCCATCGTCAGAACCCGCAGTGGCAGCGTCTTCTCCTTCGTTCGCGCCAGGGAAGAGGTCGCCCTCGAATAGCTCAGAAAGTGCCACGGCGGTAACCTCGGCAGCGGCATCAGCTTGCTCGATGGCGGCAACCGCGGCGTCATCGTCGAGGCCTTCGGCGACAACGTAACCCACAGCCAACGCCTCGAGTTCGACAATGAAGTGCGTCAATATCACGCCAAGGGTCCTTTGGACTCTGTGGCAAAGGGCACCCCTTAGGCACCTGGTGACGCAGTCGCCCAAAGACCTTAGGCGACTGGCCACCGAGCAGCCCGATGGGATCTCCTCCCCCTGGAGCTCCTTGCAGCGCCAGTGACACCCTCCAGGTCCTCAAGGACCTCTTGAGCCCTCGAGTACACGACTTGGAGGGACTCCGCTGCCGCCATCGTGTCCGCCACGGCCTTCCATAGCTCTAAAACATGAAGAACGTCAAGATAAGTCCCGACGAACACAAGATAGGCAAAGATATAGATGATTGTGACCTACCTTCAGTTCACTCCTTTTCCCTCGGTAGCAGCACCTGCGCAGCGCTGGCCTCCTGTAGGAGCACGGACATCGAGGCCCCCTTCTCCTCGGTGGAGATCTACAGCATTTTGACGGCGATGTGCCCCTCCACCAGAGCCCCGTTAGCAGCCTAATTGCTGCCTCCCTAGACTGAAGTTGGGCGTTCACCACCGCAACCACTGCATCCCACTGCTGAAGCATTGACCTCGCCTCATTATGCACCACGCGCTCCTACTGGAGCTGGCCCTCAACCGCCGCTAGCGCCTCGACCTCCTGGGCCTTTTACTCCGCCAAGGCCCTTTTGGCATTGCACTCCTCCTCCGCGTGGGCCAAGGCCTCCCCGCGCTGGTGACCCTTCGGCCCACAGTTCATTCGTGATGGCGCAGAGCCTTTCTACCTCCGAGTGTAGGTCGGTATTTTCGTGCCCAAGCCGATGCATATCAGCATGCAGATCGGTGATGTAGGAGGCCATCTTCCCTGCCATCTCCCTTAGTTGTTACCAATGAGAAGATGCGAGATAAGACACACGCACGAGCACGAGAATAACCAAGCAAATTAGGGCCAAGCTGGCTTACCCTATGGACAGCGAGTCCTCTAGACCTGTGGAGCTCGAGGGCGGAAAGGGGGCTGTTTTGTAAGGCGGAGCCGACCTATTGGTACTCCTGCCATAACTCCATCTCCGCCTCTGCGTCATCCACTAGAGTCGGGGGGATGCTAGGCTGGTCGAGCCCCTGATCGCACCACGCGTCAGGACGCTCGGAGGTCCCGACCGGGAACGGTGTCGCCACGATGGCGCCTTCAACGTTCCCAACCCCGGCCGAATCGAGGAGGGGAACGACCGCAGCATCCACCTCACAGCGGCCACCGACGCCGGTGTTGCTGTTTAGCCGTCACCCCCACTCTCGAGGGATGGGGCCGCGTCCTCGGGGCAGTCCAAGATCGCCACAGCCGTAGCCTTGAGCTCCCACGCCGCCGCCTCTACCTCACGACCATCACCCTCATCGTCTACTGTCTGGACCGTGTCCCCAGCGGTGCCTGGGCTGCCTTGGCCCGCGGCGTCACCCGTGAGCACGGGCACCTCTTCCTCCCCATCGACAACGTGAGCCGCATCCTCCGTGCGGCTTACGACCTCTGTGCCTGCACCACCTCCTGTGTGGAGCCCCTACCTCACCCGCTCCGCTCCTTGCGCCAGCGCCGCCTGGTATCTAGCGACGACCGCCTCTGCCGAGTGAGGCGTTCCAGCCAAGGGCTACGCCGCCGCATGTGGCAAGGCGCACGCTCCCAACTTGAGTGCCTTGGCGGGCGCAAGCGCAAGGGGATAAGGCATTGTGGCCCGGCTGAGAGGGACAATGGAATCGGAGATCAACAAAAAGAAACCACAAATTGAATGATGATCGGGATTGGAATGAGCCTTACCATGTGATTCGCGACAGTTTACGTTTCCTTGATCCGCCCGGGGGCTACGCACCCCTCGGGTTGGACCGACCCCTCGATGACGTCGCCCCGCTGAGGGACGCTACGCCCGCTGTGGAGGCAGGCACGACATCGACCTGTGCCGTCGAAGGTGTCGGCTCATCTAGGGTTGCCTCGCCCGCAGCCGACGCGGGCACGGCCCGGATCTACACCGCCACAGGCGCGACCTCCTCCTCTTCCATCACAGCAGGCAATGGTGGTGCCACGAGTTCCTCGGACGAGTCGTCGTCGCCGGGCTCGGGAGTGCTATCCGGAGTCATCAGCGGGGAGAGACCCTCCCTCGCCCGCTTCCGATTCTCCTTCTCGTGCGCCTCCTTCCTCAGCTGCTTCCGCTCCCGCCTCTGCTTCTCGGCGTCCTTCTGTGCTTTTTGCCTCTCAGCAAAAAGGTTGTTCGCCTCGCGAGTCTCAGGGAGCAAGGGAGTCGATCGTTACCCCTTGCGGGACAGCCCCTGATATCGTAACGAGCATCAAAAAGGGGATCGATAATAAAGGGAATCGGATTGATGGAACATGGAGCGAGCACTTACGAATTGGAGATAGCCCTCCTCGGGATGCATCTTGAGGGACCACAAGGCGACATCGAAGCAGTCCATCTTGGAGCACTCCACCACATGCCTCACCCTCTGGCCAGCGTGCCCGTGGGCGGACAGCTCCTCCATCATCCATGAGCCCTCGAAGGGCACCCCGGCTTCAGCTCATAGATGGGGAGACTCCTCTCCATGAGCGGGGCCACCCTCTACCGGTGGAAACTGGCGATGATGGCCACCGCAGTTAGCTCCTCCCTCGCCAGGGAGCGCAGCGCATCGGTGAAAACGACAAGCTTGGCATGGCGCTCGGGCGGGGACACGCCATGGGACCAAGAGATCGGCTTCTCCCACGGCACCTTGCCGGTATACGCTGGGAGCCTGCCGCCATCGTTACGCAGGTAAAACCACCCCTTATCCCAGTCCTGGTTATTGGACATCATGGTGCAGGGGATGTAGAGATTCTTTCTATTCTCGTGAGCATGGATGGTGAGGCCAACAACGCGGACGGGCCTCCGCACCCCCCTCGCCTCACCGGCGGTCATGTGGAGCTCACCCCAAAAGATGTGAATCCACAGCTCCCAGTGTGCCTGCGAGATGGTGTTGGGGGTGAAGTTGTGGAGCTCCACCTTGTAATGATGGCACAACGCGTGGATGAACCACCCCGCGGGGGCGCCGAACCCCCGCTCATGCAGACGCGCCAAGCTGATGACGTAGCCCGGCGGGGGATTCAGCTCCCTATGCGACGCCGGCGGGGCGATCCACTCCGGCTTCTCTTGTGTCGCGATCTTCGGTAGCAATCCGACCTCAGCGAGCCCCCCAAGGTAGTGCACGTCCGTGGTGGACAGACTCCATGGCGTGGGGTCCCTCAGCTCAACTATGGTCGTGGAGGAAAGGGGATAGAGCAAGGCTCAACGGCGCGCTTGTACGCGGACTCCTTCTTCCTCGTGACAGAGCTTAAGGGAGCAAGGAGACGGAAAGGCAAGGCGGTGATGGCAAATGGCTAAGGTAAGGCGAAAAACCTCCCCGGGTTTGATGTTTTATAAATCGGGAAGGAGACGGAATAGCCACAACCGCGGGGCGACAGCCGCAGTAAATGTGGTGGGTGCCGTCGTCACTGACGACTGGGCCCCATCTGTGGGTAAAACCTACGCGCACGCAATCCAAGGCACCACAGGCGGCGCTGTAGCACGTCTCTTCAAACCGCCTGCCGCATGCACCGTTTTCGCCTAAAAAGGCGCACCCGCTCCGTCCGCCCCGAGCCACGTCAGCCACGACCACACGTGCGACCCGGTCATGCCGAAGACCAAGCGACAATATCCCCCCCGGGAGTACCTTCCAAGGTAAGGCACCTCCTCTCGAGGCCCTACTGAGTCAGGGAGAACCGAAATGCGCTTAATCGAGCCTATCCTTGAACTCAGAGTTCGGGGGCGCCCTGTGTTGTGTTCAAGGCTAGACAAAGGCAGCTAGATTGAGGGATCCCAACGAGGGAGAGCAACGAGCCCTTGACCCCTATCGAATGGGGTCAAGCCCTGCCTAGCAAACCTTTGCAAGCGCTTTCATGAGACGTATCTCTGGACCACAAGGCGACCCTTATCGAACGGGGCACGCATGTCCACTTGAACCACCCGTTAACAGCTCACCGAAGCATCCATGACTCGCGGCCCGCTCATGGGCAGCATGGACTGCGTCACTGCTCCTCCCTGCGGAAGGGCGACGAGGGTTGTAGCACGAAGTCGAGGGTTTCCCCTGATCGACCCCATTCGGGCCAGGGCTCGGGGGGCCCTTGCACTACGGCCATACCCTTTGAACAAATCACACGATCGCCTGATTTTGAAATCTCGTGTCGAGTCAACCCCCTCGAATGATTAAGCAAACTCTCCGGAGAATGGCCCGACATCGCCTCGCCAGCGTAGATCGCCGATGCTGGCTAAAAAAACGCCGAGGCCGGTTGAAACAAATGTTGGGCGAACACGTCACTCGATAGGCCATAAAACCAAATGCTTATAGCCCTTGGACGAGTATACTCACTCCTCCAAGGCCTCAGGGGCTACACCTGTGGGTGCACTAGCGCGCCCCCACGGAAATCCTCACGTGTTCAAAGGAGAAACCCCATAATAGAGCACCCAAGATGTCGCTGCAGGAATGCAAGCCTTTGCGGGACTGATTCTCATCCCAGCCAAGGCTCAGGGGCTACTGTCGGGGACGACCATAAGGGGGCCCCCCAACCTAAGGGATAATCACCCTTGAAAAATGCAAACAAACCACTACCAAATCTCCACAAACCAGAAAGAGTCTAAGCTCACAAACCCACGGCCCATCACGGGCTAACGACCCACTCAAGGCCCTTCGTAAAGGCCCTGATGCGCGGACCCCATCTCCGCCTCGATCGAGGGTGGCGGACCCCGCCCCCCTCGAGCAAACGGCCTCCGTGATCAATCCTCGCGACCCTCGATTCAAGAAACTCCACCTCGCTCGAGGCTACCCCTCAACCAAAGGGTGCGCGCCCGTCCGCTCTGCTAACAGGTGCATTCAATGCCCCGCGCTGCCGCGGAACACCGAAGTCAAAAAGTAAATCACGGGCCATCCCGCACAGACGACAGTGACCTGGATCGTGTCCGCCAACTCCGGTCACTGTGCAGCCATCCCCAACACTGTGCAGGCCTGTAAGGCCCTGTGCAGTCCTATGCTGCCGACTCCGGGCACTGTGCAGCCATCACCAACACTATGCAAGCCTGCGAGGCCCTGTGTCGTCCTGTGCTGCTAACTCCCGTACTCCTGTGTTGCTAACCCCCGTACTAACCCCATGACGAAGCCCTCAATAAGGCATGGGAGAACCCTCGAATAGGTGTGCGGGCGATGAATGGGCACGGACGCCGGTCAGCGCGACCCCTCGAAGTCACCCCAGGACAGGCACAAGGACAAGTACTTTCAACAGGAACCACCACGTCGCCCATTGGAGCTGGAGGACACCCACTGATTCGTGCCTGGCAGAAGGATCTGCAAGGACGACAGCCACGCCCGGCGCCATGCTCTCTAGTTCCCAATGATTGTAGACTCCATTGTGCAACGTGCATGTCTCTACCCCTCTTTGAACTATAAAAGGAGGAGGTAGACTCCCGGCCATAGGCCGACGCATCCGAAAGACCGACGCACGCGCCAATATAACACATCCATCCCTCCTGATATCGGCACTTGCCTCAATCAACCTTAGACACTTGGGACTTGGAGGCCTCACCTCCTCTCCCGCCTTGTATGTAATCCCCTACTACGAGCAACCTGGTGCGAGATAATACAGTGCACGCACACCCTTTGCTGGACGTACGACCTCGTGGCCGGAACCAGGATACATCTTGTGTCATTGTGTTAGCCTTCGCATCAACCATCGAGAGACAGGACACAATGCATTCTTTCTAGTTAGTGTTGGGCGACCAATCCGAACACCGATAGAAACAATAGTCTTTGGCACGCCATGTAGCCTCACAACTTCCCTGAAAAATAAGTCAGCTACATGCAACGCGTTGTCGCTCTTGTGACAAGGGATAAAATGTGTCATTTTTTAGAATCTATCTACAACAACAAAAACCGAATCCCTCCCCTTCTTAGTTCTTGATAACCCCAAAACAAAATCCATGCTAATATCTTCCCAAGGTGCATTTGGGACAAGGAGTGGGGTATACAAACCATGGGGGTTCAGTTTTGATTTGGCCTTGTGACAAGTGGTACACCGCAGCACCAACCTTTCCACATCACGTCTCATCTTTGGCCAATAGAACTGGTTACTCAGCAGCAAGTAGGTCTTTTCTCTCCCAAAGTGACCCATAAATCCTCCTATGTGTGATTCCTGCAATAAGAGCAAACGAATGGATGACTCTGGAACACACAACTTGTTAGATCGAAACAAGAAACCATCATGCACATGGTACTTGTCCCATCCTTTACCTTCTTGACACTTCATGTATGGCTCTACAAAATGATGGTCAGCTGCATATAATTCCTTCACGCTCTCTATCCCTGGAACCTTGACCTATAATTGATTTAGCAAAACACTCTTCCTAGACAAGGCATCAGCAACAACATTTTCTTTCCCTTTCTCGTATTTGACAATATAGGGAAAAGACTCAATGAACTCAACCCACTTGGCATGCCTACGGTTCAGTTTTGCTTGGCATTTCAAGTATTTTAATGCCTCATGATCAGAATGGATAATAAATTCCTTAGGCCACAGATAATGTTTACAAGTTTGAAGCACACGAACTAAGGCATACAATTCCTTATCATACACAGGATAATTTAGTTGAGCACCACCAAGTTTCTCACTAAAGTATGCTATGGGTTTTCCTTTTTGCATCAAGACACCTCCTATGCCTATCCCACTAGCATCACATTCTATCTCAAAAGATTTATTAAAATCAGGCAAAATAAGCAATGGGGGCAGAAGTTAAACAATTCTTTAGCTCTTGGAAAGCAACTTCTTGTGACTTACCCCACGCAAATTAAACACCCTTCTTGGTTAGCTCATTCAACGGGGCTGCAATTGTGCTCAAATCTTTCACAAAGCGGCGATAGAAACCGGCAAGACCATGAAAACTTCTCACTTGGCTCACATTAACAGGGGTAGGCCAATTTTTTATAGCCTCAACCTTGGACTCATCCATCTCTACTCCCTGTCCTGAAACAACAAAGCCCAAAAACACAACCTTATCGGTGCAAAAGGTGCACTTTTCTAGGTTAGCATACAATTTTTCAGTTCTAAGCACCTCTAACACCATTTTATGTGTTTAACATGTTCTTCCATGGTGCGGTTGTATATCAATATGTCATCAAAATAAACCACCACAAATTTTCCAATGAAAGCCCTCAAGACATGATTCATTAAGCGCATGAAAGTGCTGGGTGCATTAGGTAAGCCAAAAGGCATAACTAACCACTCATACAATCCAAATTTTGTTTTAAAGGTTGTTTTCCATTCATCTCCTTGCTTCATTCTAATTTGATGGTACCCACTACATAGGTCAATTTTAGAGAAAATAACAGCACCACTAAGTTCATCAAGCATGTCATCAAGCCTAGGAATAGGATGACAATAACAGATAGTGATGTTGTTAATAGCCCTACCATCTTTCTTGGGAACAAGAATGACAGGGACAGCACAAGGGCTAAGGCTTTCATGAACATACCCTTTGTCAAGTAGCTCTTGCACTTGACGCTGAATTTCCTTTTGTCTCTTCCAGGTTGGTGTGGTATGGTGGCCGGTTTGGAAGTGAGGCTCCCGGAATAAGGTCCATTTGATGTTCAATCCCATGAATTGGAGGTAGGCGAGCGGGTATCTCCTCTGTAAAAACATAATTGAAGGCCTACAACACATTAGAGACAACACTAGGAACAGGGGTCATGTCGTTAGTAGAGAAAATTGCATCTTTCTACAGCAGCACAAAATGCATCATATGGGGGTTGTCTCTCATTTCTCTCATTTTAGATTTAGTGGCTATCCTGACCCTCCCTTTTCCCTCAAGCTCTCTAGTTTTACCGCTCAAATTTGGCTTGTGGCACTCACTCAACGATTTGTGGACAGCACTAGAGTTTTTCTTTTCTACTTCACTCTCTCTCGCTTTCTTTTGCATGTTTGCTGCTATGATTTGATTGGGAGTCATGGGAAGCAACTTAACTCCTTTCCCTTGCCATTTGAAAGCATATGTGTTATCATATCCATCATGCATGGCATGTCGATCAAATTGCCACGGCCTCCCCAAGAGTAAATGGCACACTGTCATTGGCACCACATCACATTCGACGGTGTCGGCATAATCATGTATGCCGAAGGTAACCTTCACCATATATTGCACTTTGACATCTCCACAATCACTGAGCCATTGCACATGATATGGGTGAGGGTGTTTTACCATCGTCAGACCCAATAACTCACACATTTATTTGCTAGCAAGGTTGTGGCAGATGCCACCATCAACTATCACCCTGACCAACTTGCCATTCACCTTGGCTTGCGTGTGAAATAAGTTGAACCTTTGTGTCTTTTCTTCTTCCGTGAGCTGAACACTCAAAGCCTTAGTAACTACAATGGTGTGACTGGCCTCAAAAGGGCAAGCCTTGTAGTCATCATCTTCACATTCTTGTTCATCTTCCGCTTCATTATTTTCAACAAGAAATTCACACTCATCTTCACTAGCTGACTCATATTCTCCATCCTCCGTGACAATCATAACTCGATTGCTAGGACAATCCTTGATGACATGGCCTCGACCCAAGCACTTAAAGCATTGAATTCCACTACTCCTAGAGGTGGAACCCACTGAAACATTGTTCTTTGAGGATGTTGGCCTAGCAGATTTCTCCACATTTGGTGATGCTTGTGAATTTTCAGCGGTGGTGTGGCATGCATTAGTGTTAGAACTTGAACTTGATGAAAACATGCCACGTCCCAAATCAAACCTTGCTGTTTTTGGTGCACTCGATGAGACTCTTGAGTTGAAACTTGATTGCTTGGTTGACTTAACATCATCATGCAATTGCCTCTCAGCCTTTTGGGCAATGTGCACTAGCTCCACTACATTGTTGTAGGTCCGAAATTCCACAACTCTTTTGATTGGCTTGTTTAGACTAGAGAGGAAAAATGCCTTGGACTGTTCTTCATCCTCATGCACACAAGCTCTAATCATAGCTTGCTCCATTTCCTTGTAATATTCTTCCACAGACTTACTTCCTTGCTTCAAATTCTACAGCTTATCAAAGAGGTCACGTTTATAATGCTTTGGCACAAAATGTGCTCCCATTTTCCTCTTCATTTCGGTCCATGTCGACATTGGAAATTTACTATTCTCCTCTCTTTGATTCTGAATTTGTTCCCACCAAATGAGAGCATATCCATCAAAGTCAAGTGCAGCCATATGCACTTTATTTTCCTCTGAATAATTCTGCACACGAAATATCTTCTCAACTTTCAACTCCCATGTGAGATATGCATCTGGATCAGATGTGCCTTCAAATTTTGGCATGCTAAATTTCAGCTTGCCAAATTTCTCTTCATTGGGTTGATCATGTCCATTGCAAGGATGGCGTTGGAAATTATCATTGCAGTGCAACATAAATGTGTCTTCATTTTCATTGTCATGGACAGCACCACCTGCATGCCCACGACCTCTCCCTCGACCAAAGGCAGCACCACCTCTTCCTCCTCCATGCCCTAGCTCATGGGCATTCTTTCTTTCTTGCTCTTCCCGCTACAACTGAGCTGCATACTCATCGGTTTCATCTAGCTCTTCTTCATGCACATTGTCAGCATTAGTTGACTTCAAGGCCTTTACAACTTCTGCAACCATATTGGCTTGTACTGTGTTCATGTTTGTAGTGAGTTGTGCATTGAAATCTTGCACCAATTTTTGTAGCCACATATTTTGAATTGTTATTGTTGCTCCCACTAACCAAGCGAAATCAAAGTCACAATGCATCCTAATCATAGGCTTATGTGTGGAGATTGGAAGGGTATGTATGTGGTGATAGAATCTAAACTTTAAGCTATTGTAAGGTTAAGTAAAAATCCAACCAAGATACAAAGCCGAGTTGCTGGATTGAAAAAAGAAGAATTAGTAGATGGTGTTTAGCAACTCACACACAAGGCTAAGAGACTTGTTGCAACAAAAGGATTGAAGTAAGGTGGAATTTAGAGTCAAGAGCTAAGCTCAATGCTACACAAGTTAGAAATATATGCTAGACAATTGTTCCAAGATAACAGGGTAGTAGGATGAATACTATAAAATTGAACCCAACAAACAATGTGGTGATCTTAGCACTTGTTCTTTCTTTCTTCTTTTTTTTGTTTCAAAATCTAGATCTGGATTGTCGGTTGCGTCCTATTGCTCCTGTGCTGCAACAAGGTGTGCCCTGATGTGTGCCGCCTCGGGTGTGTTTATTATATGCTCCAGCTCGGCGAGGGCTACAATGATATTTGCTTGGGGCGTATGGAACGCCACAAGAGCTCTGTCGAACTCTTGTTCCAGATTTACCGGATGTAAGGGGTCAGGTCGGTCTTGTCCATTGTCTGCTCATAGGTCATCCGGTTGTGCCACACCATCTCTGGCTTCATCCGCGCAACACCGAGCTCTATCTCGGTTGCGCTCGTTGCGGCGCTCCTCCGCAGATTGGGTTTCTCCGTCAACGCCTTCTTTGTCTTCTGTGATGAACACCTCACACTCGGGAGACGTGATGTAGCTGGACTCTCCGTGGGCCGAGTGCTCAGCAGATGGGAGGTTGGTTACGGCGACCTGGAACTTGCCGCAATCCGGAAACTGGGTGGGTTTCCAGATTAGATCTGGGTTGTTCACCGTGGGTCACGCTGGAGTAGTCGGCCGCTGTGTTCTTGAGCCCGAAAGGAAACTTGTTCCCCGAGCGATCCAACGCCTGCTAGGAAAGAGCGATGCATTCCGACAGGGTAGCGTTGATGCGATCTAACCCGGCGACGATCTCGTTGGGTGGTGGGACTTGGCATCGAGGAAGCAAATCTGGGATCCATTCCTGGAGGCTGAGCTGCTTGACCTGCGGCAGGAGCGGGTCGGCGACGTCGGGGGAAGCCCTCAAGCTTTTTGACGAGGATTCCACTGGCGCCAAGTTGGCGCTAGCGGAGCAGGAGCTTCTGGAGCTGGTGAAGAAGCTGATGCCCAGCAAGTGCTTGCGGCTATCCTTCATGATCACGCGGGAAGGTGACGCCAGATTAATCTGTCATCAAGCTAATTGAATGGAAAACTCGACAATAACCCCTACCTGGTGCGCCAACTGTCGGACCTGAGGACCGGCAATCCACCTGGGGATACCCAAGTGGTAGATTTGTAGGAGGGGAATTGTCGAGTTGAGTAGCTTGAAGGTGACATAGGAGACAAGATTTAGACACGTTCGGGCTACCCAGAGGTATAATACTTTACGTCCTGTGTTGGTGGTTGTTTGTATTGCTGGAACTCGAGCAAGCTTTAGGAAGCAAGGGCATGCCTTTTGTTACAATGGATGAAATTGGTTCCCCCTCATGAAATTGGTTATCTATGATGAAGGGCTAGGGTTTACAAGTCGGTTTAATTCTAAACATACTAGATTACAACAAGGAAACGTATCCGAGTAGGTTTCTGTAAATATCCCGAGATATCCAAAGTGTAGACTGCCGCTCTTTTACCAAACTTGTCCATCAAGCCAGGGATTCCTTGTGGGCCGCCTAGGAGTCGGCCCATAACCTTGTCAGTCATGGACCCAGTTCGACGGTTATCTCCCCTGATAATGAGCCTAGTAGTACCCGTATCCCATACTACTAGGTCCAAACTAGTGCATTGTGTGCATTTATTTAGCTTAGGATTCACAAAAACTCTTAGGCATTACTTTCCCTGACAACGGAGCAAGAAATGATTGTCGATATTTCTTATGGTCACAGTTTTTATTCATGCGCACAAAAGTATGTTGTAGTATTTCACCTAGGAGTATTTCAGAGTATCGTATTTTTTTATCCACTAGGAAATAGGTCGCTAAGAGATTTTTTATAACCAATGCAATCACTAATATACATACCTTAACAAGGGTACACGATGTTCAAAATATGGGTAGTATGACACACATGATATTCATAGCTCTTAATAAATAAATAAATAAATAGGCTAGCTTAATTGGGAGGCAATAGAAAGGAGCAAGGGATCCTATCTATTTCCTTGTCATGAGATCTACTAGGATACATGAATATATACTTCACATTACAAAGGACTTCGAAGCATATCTGATAGACATATCGAGGTGTCAAGACCAAAATCACCTTATCTAAGGAACACTTCACTTCATATCTCAAAAGGCCTAACACCTAACTCCGAACGTTAGGATTACGAAGGACGAGCATGACTATCACAACCTGCCGCCTACCTCTACAAATCCGTGCGGTAAAAGTACTCTAAATGATATCCCTTTGTGCAAACTCCATATTTGTACTAAGGAACAACTCTATCTATTCTGGAAATAGATAAAGTAACAACAAGGTACATTGAGCCAGTGTCGTGATATGAATCAAAAGGCCTAGCTGAAATCATATGAAAGCATTCATGCTAGGCATACAACTTATAAACCCAAGATGGGATATGAACTTTGGACATAGAACAAAACAACAGAAATAACTTCATTTACAATAAAGTCTTACAAAGTAGCTAAGATACAAAAATCTTATACACAAACTTACCAAGACACTTTCAAAAACCTTGGAGAAGCTCAACTTCTAAGTCTAGCTTCCAACTAAGACTAAGCCTAAATAACTTGTAATGGAGAGCTCTTATTCTGGTTTGTGTTGAATCGAGGCCCTTGCATCTATTTATAGCGCTACGAGGTGGTGAAGGATCAGCATGAGACAGTCGGTTTTCATCGTTTATTGACCGTTAACAGTTTGGATGTGTGGTGCAACCTGGTTTTAAAGGGTTTTATGGACTTGTTAAGTACCTCATTTTCGTTTGACAATTTGAGATGAACTTGTGATGTGATCTAATCTTTATGAAATTTGATAGTATTGAAGGTGTTTTTCCACTTCACGTGTCGTGGGCCAGCATGATGCACTAGGTACATGCTATCACAACATGAAAATGGCTCACCATGTTGTGCATGGGCTGAGGACACACCTCATGGGCAGGCACTGCATGGCCCAAGATCACCGCCCTGTCGTGCATGGCCCCATAGCAACGACCACTGTCTTATCGAGTCCATGCTGGGCGGGCCATTTGGCCATGTATAGTTGTGAGCCCAAATTTTAGCCACAAAGTGCCAAATTTACAAGTGTATATTTCTCAAGTGAGGGAAGAGACCGAGTGCTTGTAGCTCTGCCAAACAGTTTTTCAAAAAGAAGTAATTTTGTGCTGAATATGTGAAGCTATTCTCCTGCAGAATCTCTTTCTCCACAAATTAAGAATAATAAAAAATCACTTTCAACCTCGTAATCACTCCTCTCGTTGAATCTCCGATAAAAAATCGAGTGTGAAAGTCTACGAAACAGGCCCTCGAACAATCGAGCATGCCCGAATTCAAGCTGGTTGGGTTCGAGTGCTTGACACAATGCTAAGCTTCCAAATTCCATACTTCTACAAGGAAACCTTCGTGCCCAATGCCTGAAAACAAGAGGGATGTAAATTCAAATAACAAGAAAATATTTTTAACGACCTGCAATGTGAACACGTTGATAAACACAGTAGACATACAGTACAATTTATGGGTCTAGGTTTCCACAATCTAATAAACGCTTGCTGTGCTACAAGAAGAGTACAAGAGCAGTAGAGATTGGCAATCACTAGCTAGTTTTTGTGAAAGTAAGATCAGTAGCAGGTTAATAACATATTTGAATATATGAATGTTGAGAATTCTGGTTCCTATGAAACTTGTGGACAAGACGGTGATAGTCTCTCAGAACCTGTCTTTACGCTACAAAATGCAGCGACTGCTGCTTTTGTACCATGGCCTGGTGCTTCTGCCCAGCTATGTGAAATTCGTAGACCTTTTGGCTGTTTACAACAACATTGCAAACTGTGCAGATTTTTACTTCTCCTTGAGCTGCTCCAGCCTCAAGAACTCGCCTCTTCTTCACCTCCAGATCTGCCGGGGTTGCTGCTGACGACTTCTTCTTCTTTGACTGTACAGCTGGAATCACAGAGTTAGCAACACCGGAAGGTGCCATAGTTGATCCGGTGGTATTACTTGGGGGTTTCAGTATTGGTTTTGGGGTGATGGAGTCTTGTAACTTCTCCAAGTTTTTCTTGTGCTTCTTCCCCTGCTTATGGATCATGAGAACCTCTAGGGTATCACACTGAATCTTGCAGACCTCACATGGCGGTGGTTGCACCACCTTTGGTTTTTTCTTCATTTGTTTTCTCAAGACATTCTTTGGCACAGGATGCCCAAAATGGGCATTCCACTGGGCATGGTGCATGCTAGGGTTTGCAGCTGCTTCTGTCATTCCATTGGATGCTCTAGCTGCTGCTGCCTACAGAGTGCTAAAAAACAAGGTATGAGAAAGAAAGTACATGAATTGATCAACAGATACCATTAACAAAATCTGAAAAACACACCATGGCCTTGTGTACCCAATTAAAGAATTTAATGTAAACTGACCAACAAAAGATATACAGAAATACAGAGTTCCATTAAGTTTGTTAAATGATTGATGGCCACGAAGCATCATGAGTTTAAAACAAAACAGATGCATATTGGCAAAAATCAATAGCAGATGTGGGGAAAGACCATTGACAAATACCATATGTCATCTATTCAAATATCAAAACAGAATATAGAAGCCATACAGGCTTAATAGAATGATCTAGTCATTAGCAAAAAAGCAGTAAATCTTATAGAATGAGAACCAGCATGCTGGGAACATAAGGAAAAACTGGATTACTCTTCCTTTGTCCATGTCCTTACTGAATAATTTCCCTAAACAGGGTTGCTTTTTCAACCTTTACAACAAGCCAATAAGAATTCCAATGTTTCAACAACTTCATTTAAATTATAAAGTTCAATTAAATTACTTCACTAACATTTTCCCATTGACAACCTGCCAATTTTCGGACTTACATTTTGTCTGATTTTCCTATCCCATGTAGCTTGAGACTGAAAGGTTGTTTTGCTGTTACATTTGCTTCTATTTTCTAGTTTCACAAGTATGGTCTCTATGCTCAGGTTCCCCTTTCTCAAAAGCTAAAATCCTGCTGCAGTATCAGCTTGCAGGCAAACACTTTGATACTAATCTTTTTTACTGTTTTCTCTTTTAAACAGAGGTCTTTCCTAGCACCAAACAGATAACCCTCTTTTCCGGGGAAAAAACAGATAACCCTCTAAATATGAGTGATATCATACAGTGCATTAGAAGTAATGAGCCATGTTAACTACTCAGGTACCAAAGAGATGAGATATAGGCAAATCGCATTCCTATCAGATGGCCATAGACATTGTCAGTTTCGTCATATGGATGGATCACAACAATAATACTGAAATACCACAAAGGAATATAGTATTTAAATTAGGAAGCTTCAAAGTTGTTATAGTGCTACAGAATGTAACCATATGAGACGACTCCCCAGCCATGCAACTAGAAGGTAGCAAGTCTGGGTTAACATATAGATGCATTGCATCTTCTAATATGATCCACTGTGAAAGTACCACACATTGGTATCATACCGATAACCATAGAAATCGTGTAGATGTCAGTCATCAGTGTGAGACAAAAGCATGGCTAAGATCCATTTAAGGTTACTATGGTGCGGTCGCCATGCCAATGAAATTAATAGAGTACAACAGTAATAAGTTTGACACCACACATGCAGAGACAACAAGCACAAATTATGTACAAAAGCAAAAGTCCAAAGTCCATTAGAATCGAGAGATTTCGATATTTGACATCTAATTCACACGCCTCACTGGATTTGACATCCAATTTGCATGCCTTTCGAAATTTGACACCAGGGCCTACAAATTCTTTGTAACTGAGGTTTCTTCTCATTTTTCTTCTTTTCTTTTCAATTTCTTTTTCCAGCCATACTCGAGTAACCGTTCCACCCATGGCCTTGTCTGTACACTTGTTTATTTCTCTGATTCTATTATTTCGAGCTGGCAGCAACAGTGAGTCAGTGACACAAAAGATTGAATTAGGCTCCACATCAATTCCAAAGTCCGATACAGTTGAGAGTGAAAATCTAGTTACTCCTATTGCTGAGCGTGATAGGTGTAGAGATGAACCATCTTCATTCCGCACTAACTCTTTCTTACTAATGCGTAAAGTTGAAAGGTTTAGAAAAGTGAAAAGTCCTACTAATGCTGTTAGATTGTAATTTCCTTTAAGTTTTGAATTTTCTCTTTGTTTCATGCATATCCGAGATATCAACAACTTCAATCTTTAAATTCCAGTAGTGTTTATGAACTTATCTTTTGTACCCGTAGTCATGATTTTTTTTTTGGTAGTGGGAATACCCAATTTTAAAATCCTGGCTCCGCCACTGCTCAGGTGACTAACCAACCCAGGGACTCCCAGTTTTGGTCCAGCCTTATGCATGTGAAGGATCAATTCTTGTCTTTAGTAATTTTAAGATTAAAAATGGGAGGAAAATTAGATATTGGGAGGATCTTTGGATTGGTGATAAACCTTTGAAGTTGGATTATCCTATGCTGTACAGAATTATGAGGAAAAAGTTTGTAACAGTAGCAAGTGTGCTTAGTTCGGTCCCAATGTTTCTTTTCGGAGAGCTTTAATAGGAGACAAGCTAGTAGCATGGTATCAACTAGTTTCCAAGGTGTCTGCTGTTAATTTAATTGAGGAGGATATTTTTAGGTGGGAATTGCGCAAGAATGACCCTTTATTGTTCACTCGATGTATCATGCATTGATACAGAAAGATATCATACCAACTAATAGTGATCTGTGTCATTTGTATAAACGGGTGATGCTCCGTAAAGATAATTTGGCCGGGAGATGTTGGCAAGGCAGTCCTAAGTGCTGTTTTTGTAATACAAATGAAAGCATACGGCACATGTTTTTGATTGCCATATGGTCAGATTCATTTGGAATACCATATGCATTGCTTTTAATATTCGACCACGTACCAATACATTTAATATGTTTGGCTCTTGGCTCAAAGGGTTTTCTTCAAAGCTTAGAATCCAATTTTTAGTAGGTGCAACGGCTGTTTGTTGGGCTATTTTGTTGAGTAGAAATGATATGGTTTTAACTAGAACTTTGACTAATTCTTTGTGCAGGTTATTTACAGGGGGGGGGGGGGGGGGGGGGGGGCTTATTGGATCAGAAGTTGGTTGCTCTTATATAAAGAGGAAGAGAGAGATGCCTTAAAAAAGGGATGCAGGAAGTTGGAGACTACTGCCATGGAGCTTGGAGCTCTTCAACAATTTTGTATGGAAGTCTAGTAACAGGATTGAAGTTTAGTTTCTTCTCTACTTGTTCTAGATGTTCTGAAACTTTTCCATTATGTGGTGTGTTGTAGTCCAAGTGCTACTCAATCTGTAGTCAGAGGCTATATACACTAATTCATGAGTGTAGAGGTCAGAAATTCATTCCTTATCCAAAAATAAGAATTAACAGCTTTACTGTCTAATACTTAGCCTTCGGCCGGGTGAAAGGACATTGCACTTCTTTGCCAGATAAAATCCACAAACGGGGCAGTAAATAATGTCATGTCATTTGGTCGTTTATTCATCAAAATAAAAGCACATGTCTGTTTTTTTATTTAACAAATCTAACCAAGTGATGTCCTTCTTGCTCCAAATGTTTCATAATAGTATGTAACAATTTCCATACCACAGGCTAGCCAAAAAGAGATGTAATTCTGCGGTGCAACAATTCCTAAAGCAAGAAGTACTAATGCTACAGAAAACATTGTGATGGAATGTGAAGCAAGCAAATGGCATTGCACCGTTACGTGACTAAAGTATAACTATGTGAGCAATCAAAATTATCAAGGGTTACCGTGCACTATTATAGTGTTCAACTATCTCTATTTCATATACGCACAATCCAAGCACAGCTAATCACCCAGAACAACAAGACTACAAAATTCCTATGTAGGCCTTCGTTTCATCGAAAAGCCCTCTCAACACGAGAGAAAAACCCTTACAAATCAACATAAATTCCCCAAATGCGAACATAACTTAATAAAATTGGATACAAAAGAAAAACACAATCAGGGAGCGCCGAGACCTGCGCGTAGCGTAGGGGATCGAACCCGAAGTGCTTTCCCACCTCCTTCCCGGTCGCTACCTGAGCAATCGGCGTTGCCGATGCGACTGCGACCGCCTGCTGCGACGCCTCGCCGGCGGTGAAATAATATCCCGAGAGACCCGCATCGCTAGCGCCACCCGACGGGGTACCGTAGTATTGGAACGCCGCGTAGGGGTCGTACTGCGCGGCGACGGACGGCGTAGCGGCAGGAACCGGGTAGTAGTAAGATGACAAGCCGGGGGCCGCGGCGGAGGGGTCCGTGGCAGGGGCGGGGGCGGATTGGTGATAAGCGCCGCAGGGGTGCTGGTAGCCGGCGTAAGGGTGGGAGTACTGAGCGTGTTGGGAATCGGAAGCGGGCGGTGCTGCCGCCGCCACTGTCAGGTGAGCAGCTCCGGCGTAGTTCATCGTGGTGGTGCGGTTGAGGGTGCGACCTGAGATCGCGGCTCCGGGAGGTGCACGGGGATTGGTACACCAGATGGTAAATTCTCCTCCGGGATTCCGCTGTTTTCCCTGGGCAGGTGGCCCCCGAGGAAATCGCCCCCAGGCCGAAATCCCGCGACATTTTGGAGCCCACAAGCACGGGGCTGCCCGACCCGATCCGCCCGTTTCTCCGCGGGCTTGCCCTCCCCACCTTGAGCGGATAATTAAGTACTCGGTAAACACGACGTTGCTTCAAAAATCACTTTTAAAATGACATCTACGTTATCGCCACGGCTTCTTTTAAAACCTTACATATTTGCCACTTTTGCCGACGTGGCAAGCCACGTCCTCGAGCCAGCGTAGATCGAGCATGACAAATAACCATGATGCCCTTGCCTCCTTCACCGTTACCCGTCCACTCCTCTTCCTTCTACCACCGACGCATGGGACCCATACGTCAGGGCCATCTTCAACCTTCAAAAAGTCTCTCCGCGTCGCGACCTGATCCTCTTGGACGGCGCGGTCATCGCCGCAGACCTCCACCGCGTGTCCGGCTACGTGACCCAGCGGAACGTTTGATCCCGCTGGCGGTGCGCGCTCCTCTCGTAGTACAGCCCGCGCCATCGACATCATCGGCGAGCTCGACATGCGCCGTGGTTACTGCTTCGCCGCGTTCTACTCGTCCTTTGGCACTGTCGTCTCCCAGGATGTCCTATGCGACGGCGCCAGCGATGGCGGCATGTACAATGGCTTCGGCATGCCTCTGGACCCAGCGTCGGCGGCCGCGCGGGAAGGCGTGGGTGCTCAGGATGTCATGGATGGCGCGGGGCATGGCATCATGGGAGGCGTTGTCGGTGATGGCGGCCTCGACGAGAGGGCATCCTCCACCGGGAATGGCGCCAGTGAGTGATTGGTTTTGTCCTGTAGTGTCTTCGAGGGGTTGTGCTGTCCGACGTCCAAGACCAGTCGTCGCCCGTACATCCGTTCGAGGGTTCTCCCATGCCTTATCGAGGGCTCCGTCATGGGGTCATTACGGGGTTGGCAGCACAGGAGCGCTAGAGTCAGCAGCATAGGTCCGAACAGGGCCTCGCAGGCCGGCATAGTGACCGGAGTTGGCGGTGCAGGACCTCGCAGTCACGCACAGTATTGGGGATGGCCGCACAGTGACCAGGGTTCGAGGACATGATCCAAGTCGTATCATCTGTGCGGGGATGGCCCATGATTTGCCTTTTGACTTTGGCGTCCCGTGGCAGTGTTTGAGCATTGAATTAGCCTGCCAGTGGAATAGACGGGCGTCCTTGTGTGGCGGGTCGAAGGAAAGCCTCGAGCGAGGCGGAGTTTCTGGAGTAGAGGGTCGTGCGGGGTTCGACCGGGGGGGGGCTCGATCGAGACGGAGTTTGTTGTTTGCTCGAGGCGGGTCGACACCCTCGATTGAGGCGAAGGTAGAGCGTGCATCGGGACCCTTTCGGGGGGTCTCGAATAGGCCGCCGGATGATGGTGGGCCCTGGTCTTTGTGTGTTTTGGGCCCCTTTCTTGTTCGTCAGGATGCTAGTCGTGACTGTTTGCATTTTTCTGGGGTGGTTATCCCTGAGGTTGGGGAACCCCCTTACGAATGTCCCCCACAGGAGCCCCCGAGCCTTGGCTGGACGTGGGTTAGTCCGGCAAAGGCTTATGTTTGTACAACGTTGTCTCGGGCGCTATGTGTGGGGCTTTCCCTTTGAACTTGTAAGAGTTCCTATGGGGGAGCACTAGCGCACCCGCGGGTGTAGCCCCTGAGGCCCTGGAGGACTGTACACACTCGTCCAAGGGCTATAAGCACTTTGGTTCCATGATCCGTTGGGTGGCGTGCCCGTCCAGCATTTCTTTCAGCCGGCTTCGACATTCTTTCAGCCGGCATCGACAATCTACGTTGGTCGGGCGACGCTACCCTCACACGAACCACTCTCCAAAGAGCTCGCTTGAGCACTCGAAGGGGTCGACCTGACATGGAAACTCGCACCCATGTGACGACATGATTTGTTCAAAGGGTTTTGGCCGCAGCGCGAGGAGCCCCCGAGCCTGGCCCATGCGTGGTCGATCAGGGGTCAGCCTCGTCTTCACGGTACGACCCTCATCGCCCTTGCGCAGGGAGGAGGGGTGAGGCGATCCACGCTACCCACGAGCGGGCTACGAGTCATAGACGCTTCGGTGAGGTATTAACGGGTGGTTCAAGCGGACGTCCATGCCCCGTTCGATGAGGGTCGGCTTCATGGTCCGGAGACACATCTCATGAAAGCGCTCGCAAAGGTTTGCTGGGCAGGGCTCGACCCTATTCGATAGGAGTCGAGGGCTCGTTGCTCTTCCTCGTTGTGACCCTTCAGCCTAGCTGCCTTTGTCTGGCATTGAACGCAGCACCGGCGCCCCTGAACTCCGTGTTCGATGGTAGACTCGATCGCGCGCGCCCGGATTGCCCCTGACTCTATTGATAGGGGCACCTGTCGAACCCTTGATGGGCCAGTCTTGGAACCCCTGATCAGTGGGGCCTCACGAAGAGGTGCCTTACCTTGGAATTCACTCTCAGGGGGATGTTACTGCTTGGACTTCGGCTTGACGGGGTCGTGCGCATGAACGTGGCTGACGTGGCCCAGGCAGACGGAGCGGGCGCGCCTTTTTAGGCGTAAGCGGTGCGCGTGTGGGTTTTCACTCCCGGATGGGGCCCAGTGGTCAGTGACAGCAGCACCCATCGTATTAACTGCACCGGGGTATAAAACGAGGAGTCGAAGAGATTAATCTCTTTACCTTAGCCATTTGCCTTCCCACGCCTCTGTTTCTCCGAGCTCTGCCGCAAGGAAGAAGAGAGATCCTGCTCGAGTGCGCCGCCAAACTTCGCTTCGCCCCCTTTTCGCTTGCCACCATGGTTGAAATCAGGGACCCCGCGCCGTGGACCCCATCCACCGCGGACGCAAGCTACCTTGCGAGCCTCACCGAGGTTGGGTTGCTGCCCAAGATCTCAACCCCGGAGAAGCCAGAGTGGATTGCTCCGCCAGCATCGCATGGGGAGCGAACTCCCCCGCCGGGCTACGTCGTCAGCCTCGCGCGGCTGCATGAGCGGGGGTTCGGCGCCCCCGCGGGATGATTCGTGCGCGCATTGTGCGACCACTACCAGGTGGAGCTGCACAACTTCGCTCCCAACGCCATCTCGCAAGCGGCGGTCTTCGTCGCCATCTATGAGGGGTACTCGGGGGTCGAAGCACACTGTGATTTGTGGGTTCATATCTTCCGGGTGAACTCCACACGACCGCAGGCGAGACGAGGGGGTGCGGAAGGCCGTCCACGCCGGTGGCCTCGCCATCCATGCCCGTGAGACCCGGAAACACCTCTACGTCCCCTGCACGATGACCTCCAACAACCAAGATTGGGACAATGGGTGGTTCTACCTTCGCAACGATGACGGACAGCTTCCGGCATACACGGGCAAGATTCTTCGGGAGAAGGCGATCACCTGGTCGCACGGCGTGTCACCACCCGATCGTCAGGCCAAGCTCGTGGACTTCACTGACGCACTGCGGGCCCTGGCGAGGGAGGGGTTGACCGCGGCGACCGTAATCGCCAACTTCCATCGGTAGAGGGTGGTGCCGCTGATGGAGAGGAGAATCCCCATCTACGAGCTGAAGCCGGGGGTTCCCTTCGAGGGCTCACGCATGTTGGAGGAGCTGCTCCCCCTGGCCATGCGAGTTAGAGAGCGAAGCACGCGGTGGAGTGCTCCAAGGTGGATTGCTCCGACGCCGCGCTTTGGGCCATCAAGATGCGCCCCGAGGCGGGCCATCTCCGATTCGTAAGTGATTTGCGCTCGAGTCTTGTCAATTCGACTTCTTTCATGCTTAATTTTCGTTTTCTTGCCTTGGTGATAATTTCAGGGGCTATCTAGCAAGGGGTATCAGTCAGATCCCCCTCTCCCCGAGGTTCTCGAGGCGAACCGTCTCCATGCCGAGAGGCGGAAGGCGCAGAAAGATGCCGAGAAGAAGCGTGAGCGAAAGCAGCGGCAAAAGATTGCTCACGACAAGGAGCACCACAAGCGGGAGAGGGAGGGTCGCTCCCCGCTGACCACCTCGGAGAGCACCCCCGAGCCGGATGACGATTCATCCGATGATCTCATGGGCCCCCGCCATCGGCCGTGGTGGAGGTGGAGGACTCCACACCTGCTTCGGTGCAGGCCCAATCCGTGCTCGCTTCGGCGGCGGGTAGGGGGACCTCTGATGCGCCGGCGGCCTCGACAGCGCAGGCGCCTGTCGTGCCCGCTCCTTCCACGCCGTCACAGCCTCAATCCAGCTCGAGGAGTGCGCAGCCCTCGAGCGGATCAATGAAGCACAAGTTAGCGGTTGTTACTCGGTAAGATTCGCTCCAACCTCGTTCGCTACTTACTTTGCATTTTGCTCTTGTCGATTATTGACTGCCTTGTTGTTCGTCAGCTGGACTACTACGCTCACACCTACCAAGGGGCTCAAGTCAGGGGCGCACGCCACGCACCACGCGCCGGCGCAGCCCTCAGCCGGAGTGCCTCAGTCGGCCGAGGCCGTCATCGCCAGGTACCAGACGACGTTGGCACATGGAGTGGAGCGATCGCGGCGGCAGCGCCGTGAGGGGAGCGCCGCGGACGTCGAGACCGCGGGCCGTAGGGAGGATGCGCCCCTTGACGTGGTCGTGGAGGAGGAGGTGCCCACGCCCGCGAACAACGTCGCAGAGCCGGCGATCCCAGGATGTGCCGAGGACGCGGCCCGGGCAACTGATGGTGGGGGCACCGATCGCGGGGTCGTAGCAGGAGCGCCAGAGGTCGAGGCTCTGGTCCTAGTGGCCACGGATCATGTTGCGGATGTGGCACCGTCCGAGGAGGCGGAGGTGACGAGGCTCGAGGCCGCGAACTCGGCGCTGCTGGACCGCACCGTGGGCACTGTCCCACTCCTTGAGAGTGCCCCGTTCGATGAGGGTCGGCTTCATGGTCCGGAGACACATCTCATGAAAGCGCTCGCAAAGGTTTGCTGGGCAGGGCTCGACCCTATTCGATAGGAGTCGAGGGCTCGTTGCTCTTCCTCGTTGTGACCCTTCAGCCTAGCTGCCTTTGTCTGGCATTGAACGCAGCACCGGACGCCCCTGAACTCCGTGTTCGATGGTAGACTCGATCGAGCGCGCCCGGATTGCCCCTGACTCTATTGATAGGGGCACCTGTCGAACCCTTGATGGGCCAGTCTTGGAACCCCTGATCAGTGGGGCCTCACGAAGAGGTGCCTTACCTTGGAATTCACTCTCGGGGGGATGTTACTGCTTGGACTTTGGCTTGACCGGGTCGTGCGCATGAACGTAGCTGACGTGGCCCGGGCAGACGGAGCGGGCGCGCCTTTTTAGGCGTAAGCGGTGCGCGTGTGGGTTTTCACTCCCGGATGGGGCCCAGTGGTCAGTGACAGCAGCACCCATCGTATTAACTGCACCGGGGTATAAAACGAGGAGTCGAAGAGATTAATCTCTTTACCTTAGCCATTTGCCTTCCCACGCCTCTGTTTCTCCGAGCTCTGCCGCAAGGAAGAAGAGAGATCCTGCTCGAGTGCGCCGCAAAACTTCGCTTCGCACCCTTTTCGCTTGCCACCATGGTTGAAATTAGGGACCCCGCGCCGTGGACCCCATCCACCGCGGACGCAAGCTACCTTGCGAGCCTCACCGAGGTTGGGTTGCTGCCCAAGATCTCAACCCCGGAGAAGCCGGAGTGGATTGCTCCGCCAGCATCGCATGGGGAGCGAACTCCCCCGCCGGGCTACGTCGTCAGCCTCGCGCGGCTGCATGAGCGGGGGTTCGGCGCCCCCGCGGGATGATTCGTGCGCGCGTTGTGCGACCACTACCAGGTGGAGCTGCACAACTTCACTCCCAACGCCATCTCGCAAGCGGCGGTCTTCGTCGCCATCTATGAGGGGTACTCGGGGGTCGAAGCACACTGTGATTTGTGGGTTCATATCTTCCGGGTGAACTCCACACGACCGCAGGCGAGACGAGGGGGGTGCGGAAGGCCGTCCACTTCGGTGGCCTCGCCATCCATGCCCGTGAGACCCGGAAACACCTCTACGTCCCCTGCACGATGACCTCCAACAACCAAGATTGGGACAATGGGTGGTTCTACCTTCGCAACGATGACGGACAGCTTCCGGCATACACGGGCAAGATTCTTCGGGAGAAGGCGATCACCTGGTCGCACGGCGTGTCACCACCCGATCGTCAGGCCAAGCTCGTGGTCTTCACTGACGCACTGCGGGCCCTGGCGAGGGAGGGGTTGACCGCGGCGACCGTAATCGCCAACTTCCATCGGTAGAGGGTGGTGCCGCTGATGGAGAGGAGAATCCCCATCTACGAGCTGAAGCCGGGGGTTCCCTTCGAGGGCTCACGCATGTTGGAGGAGCTGCTCCCCCTGGCCATGCGAGTTAGAGAGCGAAGCGCGCGGTGGAGTGCTCCAAGGTGGATTGCTCCGACGCCGCGCTTTGGGCCATCAAGATGCGCCCCGAGGCGGGCCATCTCCGATTCGTAAGTGATTTGCGCTCGAGTCTTGTCAATTCGACTTCTCTCATGCTTAATTTTCGTTTTCTTGCCTTGGTGATAATTTCAGGGGCTATCTAGCAAGGGGTATCAGTCAGATCCCCCTCTCCCCGAGGTTCTTGAGGCGAACCGTCTCCATGCCGAGAGACGGAAGGCGCAGAAAGATGCCGAGAAGAAGCGTGAGCGAAAGCAGCGGCAAAAGATTGCTCACGACAAGGAGAACCACAAGCGGGAGAGGGAGGGTCGCTCCCCGCTGACCACCTCAGAGAGCACCCCCGAGCCGGATGACGATTCATCCGACGATCTCATGGGCCCCCGCCATCGGCCGTGGTGGAGGTGGAGGACTCCGCACCTGCTTCGGTGCAGGCCCGATCCGTGCCCGCTTCGGCGGCGGGTAGGGGGACCTCTAATGCGCCGGCGGCCTCGACAGCGCAAGCGCCTGTCGTGCCCGCTCCTTCCACGCCGTCACAGCCTCAATCCAGCTCGAGGAGTGCGCAGCCCTCGAGCGGATCAAGGAAGCACAAGTTAGCGGTAGTTACTCGGTAAGATTCGCTCCAACCTCGTTCGCTACTTACTTTGCATTCTGCTCTTGTCGATTATTGACTGCCGTGTTGTTCGTCAGCTGGACTACTACGCTCACACCTACCAAGGGGCTCAAGTCAGGGGCGCGCGCCACGCACCACGCGCCGGCGCAGCCCTCAGCCGGAGTGCCTCAGTCAGCCGAGGCCGTCATCGCCAGGTACCAGACGACGTTGGCACATGGAGTGGAGCGATCGCGGCAGCAGCGCCGTGAGGGGAGCGCCGCGGCCGTCGAGACCGCGGGCCGTAGGGAGGATGCGCCCCTTGACGTGGTCGTGGAGGAGGAAGTGCCCGCGCCCGCGAACAACGTCGCAGAGCCGGCGATCCCAAGATGTGCCGAGGACGCGGCCCGGGCAACTGATGGCGGGGGCGCCGATCGCGGGGTCGTAGCAAGAGCGCCAGAGGTCGAGGCTCTGGTCCTAGTGGCCCCGGATCATGTTGCGGATGTGGCACCGTCCGCGGAGGCGGAGGTGAGGAGGCTCGAGGCCACGAACTCGGCGCTGCTGGACCGCACCGTGGGCACTGTTCCACTCCTTGAGAGCGGAGGAGGTGGCCTGCCCACGCCCGCAGCAACGGCGGCCGCCGCCGAGGGAGAAACCAAGACCGCGCCCGTCCCCAACCTGGCCATGGTCGAGGGTGACGGGGGCGCCATCGTGGTCGTGGCGTCCCCGGTCGGGCTCTCGGGACATGGAAGATACGCCCTAAGATTCATATAAGATAGACAATTTTTGTTTAGAATTTGCTTCGTACTTGGTTTGTAATGGATGATCTGTTTGCATAATTTATTTGAAGTTTCGTTTACTATGTTTATCACATTTTTGCGTGGCTTGTGAAGATTTCGGCGGGGTGGGTCGCGTTCACAAAGTGACTTGGGCGTAGGATGGTGAGGGGGAGGCCGTATCCCGGAGGCGTAGGCAGTCCCGCGACTCGGCCGGTCCTGGCCTTAGTCAATTTGCATCCTGCCTCTATCTTTTCGAAGCGCGCGAAGTAGTAATGCGATAGGAGTTTTGAAAGGAAAGAGTCTGCAAAAATAGGACAATTTAGGAGGGGGAACCCCCCCCCCCCCCCCGATGTAGCCCCCGAGGGGGACTTGGCTTTATCGAGGGTAAACCGAGTCCTCTTGTTCGTGACCTTTCTTTATTAATCGTTATGAAGATGATATATGTACAAATGAACTTTGTAGCTCATGGGTAAAAGAGACGTAGCTATTGTATGTTCCAGGCATTGGCGAAGACTTCACCCTTCTCGTTCGCGAGCTTGTACGTGCTAGGCTTCAGGACCTCCGCAATGACGTACGACCCTTCCCACGGCGGCATGAGCTTGTGGCGCTCTCGATTGTCTTGTCGCAGCCTTAGCACCAGATCTCCCTTGTTGAGGTCTCGACGTCGAACCCTTTGCGCTTGGTATCACCTGAGGGATTGCTAGTACCTTGCTGAGTGTAGGAGTGCCACGTCGCAAGCCTCGTCCACACGATCCAGCGAGTCCTCGCAGGCCTCCTAATTTCGTTCCTCTTGGTAGGCTCTGAGCCTCGGGGACCCATATTCGAAGTCTGTGGGGAGGATGGCCTCGGTACCATAGACGAGGAATAATGGGGTGAAACCCGTGGCTCTGCTCGTGGTTGTTCTGAGGCTCCAAACGACCGAGGGTAGCTCCGTGACCCACCTTCGGCCGAACCTGTTCAACTTGTTGAAGATTCTTGGCTTTAGGCCTTGTAGTATCATCCATTGGCACGCTATACTTGGTCATTCGTTTGTGGATGCGCTACAGCCGCCCAATGCACGCGGATGTGGTAGCTGTCGCAGAACTCTAAGAACTTTTTGCCCATGAACTGGGTACCATTATCAGTGATTATCGAATTAGGTACCCCGAACATGTGGATGATGTCCGTGAAGAACTACACGGCTTGCTGCAATCTGATGTTGCTGATGGCTCGGACCTCGATCCATTTTGAAAACTAGTCGATAGCCACCAGCAGGTGAGTGAAGCCCCCGGGCGCTGCTCGCAGAGGACCGACGAGGTCCAGTCCCCACACAGCAAAAGGCCACGTGATGGGGATAGTCTGCAAAGCATGCGCGGGGAGGTGGATTTTGCACGCGTAGAATTGACACCCTTCGCAGGTGCGCACGACTTTGTTGGCGTCGGCAACTACCGTGGGCCAGTAGAAGCCCTGTCGGAACGCGTTACCGACGAGGGTGCGTTGTGCCGCGTGATGGCCGCACACACCGGCATGTATGTCTCGAATCACCTCCCTGCCCTCGAGGTTGGGGATGCATCGTTGCAAAATCCCTGAAGGACTGCGCTTGTATAACTCTCCATCAATCACGATGAATGACTTGGCCTTCCTGGGGATGCGTCGTGCTTTGGTATGGTCCAAGCGAGGTACTGGTCATGCCAGTCTCGAGAGGGCGGGTCGTCATCAATCTCCATCGCCTCAGCCTCGTCTGCCGATGACGCCTCCTGACTCGAGGCCTCAAGTTCCCCTTTCGAGGGGTCCTCGTCCAAGGGTGCACCGGGATTTTTGGAGGTCGTCTTGAAATCAACGAAGGGCTCAGCGAGGTCGCGGGCGAAAATGTTCGGGGGAACGGTGATCCGCCCCGACGCGATCTTTGCGAGCTCGTCCGCTTCCTCGTTGTACTTCCGCGCGATGTGGTTAAGCTCGAGGCCATGGAATTTGTCCTCGAGTCATCGCACAGCGTCGCAGTACGCCTCTATCTTCTCGTCGTGGCAGCTGGAGTCTTTCATCACTTGGTCAATGACCAACCGAGAATCTCGCCGGACGTCGAGGCACTTGACGCCAAGCTTGATGGCGATACGGAGCCCACTGAGGAGGGGCTCGTACCCTACCATATTGTTGGATGCCGGGAAGTGCAAACGCACCACGTAATGTATGTGCTCTCCGAGAGGTAAGACGAAAAGGAGGACTGCGCCCACGCCAGTTTTCATCACCGACCCGTCGAAGTACATGGTCCAACATTCGGCTTGGATTTGAGGTGGGGGTAGCTGGGTGTCGGTCCACTCAGCAACGAAATCTGCCAAGATCTTCGACTTTATCGCCTTCCAAGGCACGTAGGTGAGAGTCTCACCCATAAGCTCCACAGACCACTTGGCTATTCTGCCCGTGGCATCCTGTCACACCCCAAAATTTTTGGATTTTGGGATGTGATTTGTCAGCATAATTAATACAATGATTTTCTCAATTTTCTAAAATTTTCTAAGCTTTAAATAATTAACAGGGAATTTAGTACAGAAAAATAATTCAAAATAAAATAACATAGGTTATAATATTGAGTACTTTGCATTCATGCCGGTTGCATTAAGTGGTTTTATGTGTGTAAAGTTTTCAAAAATGCGTTTAGAAGCTTTCCGGGAATTTTCCAGATTTTTCTGGGATTTATTCCTATTTTCCAATAGTTAATTCCAATTTATGGAAGGTGCTAAAATATTTTTCATGAACTCCAAATATTTTATTTGGGTTCCTCATGTCCAACTCTATCTCTGGAATTTTTCCTAGGATTTTTAGAATTTTCAGAATATTTTTCATGGTTTTAATATCAATTGTGGACTTATCTGGAATTATTTTATAACCAGAAAAATAATTATTCGGAAAATTAAAATCACCCTAAATATTAGTGGACCAGCCTTGGCCCAATGTTGACCCAATTTTAGGCCAAATTCATCCCACCACTTTATTGGGCCAAATTTCAAAGCCCATTCCCATTGGAATGAGGCAACCCACCTTTAGTCCTATATTGCTAATGAACCTGGAAGTGGGAGGTTTTCTCCCTATATATACGAACCACCTCTCCTCTGAAAAGGGCACACCATCGACTCATTTACAGGGAGGCCCCTTTGTTTGGGATTCCCTAAGGTAGTCTTCTTGCACCATATCTTCCACTACTGCCCATTCTTCATCTCGTCGCCGCGCCGAGCCTTCCGTCGTTTTTAGCCTCAAGATTTGCGGTAAGACCCTCAGCGAATCTTGTAATTTTCTATCATATTCGTTTAGTCTATACTCTTTCGTAGAAAAGCCCCTGCCTTTTGCGCGTTAGCCCTTAGGTTCTTATATGAAATTGCGTATAGGTCCTCGGTTTTTCACGAATAGGTCCCTGGAAGTTTTTAAACCTTGCCAGCAAGTCCACGAACCTTAGAAACGCCGTAACTTTCTCGTTTTAGCTCCGATTAGTGTGATTCTTGCGCTCACGTGTTCGTAGCAAAGCGTAGATTAGTTTTAAAACTTTCTTTTGTTCTATTTCTATTGTTTGATGTACTGTTCTTAGTTGTATATTGTTTGCTTGCTTGTTTAGCTGCATGTTGTGCTCGATGATTGCTTCGAGTAGAGGAACGTCATCGAGAGATTTCAAGCCGAAGAATTTGAAGATCAAGATTTGAAGACAATGAGTAATTATAATGGATTTGAGGCAAGTTATAGCATGGACAATCCTTGCTACCTAAACACCCATTTTATATTCATTTACTTTCATATGCATGTGTCTAAATTGATGTCCCATTAAGGCTGTACCTAGTTCTGTATATCCTGTTCATTTGATAACCTTGGGTTTATGCGTATGGGTAGAACTTTTGCTATGCGCAGCTACTGTCACCATTATTTATTTGTTAATTATGACTTAATGGTTCACATTATTGTTAATGATAAAACTTGCTTTTTAGCAACATGGTCTAGGGAACTAGAGCATGTGCTGTGTGCTTTGCTCTAGTGTCTCTCCCTAAGGTCCAGTTCTTAAAGCGACAACCCAGGAGCCTGTCACCATCGCTAGAACTATTATGGCTCTGGTCTTGGTCAAGTAACTTGTACGGCTCTAGCTTGCCAGTGGTTACCATTGGGGCCAACAGCGTTAGTGGACACAAGGTGAAAGGGTGTTTCCGGATTCCACCGAGGACGGGCGATCCGTCGGCTAGGTCACGTTAGACCCAATCCCATGTTGGGAGTCCCTGCGATGGGGAACTCCACACGTTGCGCATGGATGGGTGTGATGCCTGCGCTCTGGACGCCATCGACCCCCCTATGGTGTGACTCCGTAGGCGTACGTCGATCTCGGTGCCTATGGTCTCACCGCCTTGTTAAACTAGCGGCTACTGTCTTGTTAGGGTGTCTTGTGAAAAACCTCATAGCATCCCTATGCCGTCACACCTCGGAAGTGTTGATGTGCGTGATTGGGTGCAAAGTTCCTTTGAACTTTTATGCGATTGGTGGGTAAAGGGCGAAACCTCTACAGAGTGTACAATCTATCATGATAGCCTTGCTCAAGGTCACGAGCGGCCTGGATCCTTTTTGATTAGAAGATGATGTTTATTTATGCTTAATGTCACTTATACTTTACTAATCGGGTTGCAACTGGGACTTCATTCACTTGTAGTAACCTGGTTAATGCTAAAATGAATCAACTAAAAGTGCTAATGCAATTCAGCCGTGTCAAGCCTTCTTTTAAGCCTTCATACACCATGCTATACTTGCTAAGTAAATGTTTTACTTACACTTGCCATTATTCAACAAAATACCGGACGTGTAACAGATGGATCAGTGATTGAGACAACTACTGAGTTTCCTGAGGATTTTCCACTACTTCTGAGTTGTATCAACCAGTCGGTGTCCCTATGGACTTGAGGTTCTACCTGTCGAGAGAGATAGACTTCCGCTGTGTTTTATTTTGGTAAACTGTGATTTAAACTATTTTATTCGAGCATATGTACTCTGTTTATCATATTTGTTAGCTATATGTGTTCTATGGACTTCCTGGGCACACATATAACAACATTCAGGTTTCTGTGTAAATCCGGGTGTGACACATCCTGATTGTGGACTATCTCTCCCATGGGAAAAGATGAGACCACGGTGACATGATGAGCCTCGAAGTAGTGGTGCAACTTGCACCGTGCCAGTACTACTGCGTAGACCAGCTTCTGGATGTGTGGATATCGCATCTTGGTCTCAGATAATACTTCGTTGACGTAGTACACTAGTGTCTGGACCGGCAGAGCGTGACTCTCCTCCGATCTTTCTACGACGATGACTGCGCTGACCACCTAGGTCATTGCGGCCACGTAGAGATAGAGGGGTTCACCGTACTTTGGTGGTGTCAAGATTGGTGCGCACGCGAGCAATGCCTTTAGCCTATCGAGGGCTTCCTAGGCTTCAGGGGTTCAAGAAAAACGTTCATGCTTCTTCAGTAGTTGGTACAAAGGCAAGCCTTTCTCACCAAGTAATGAGACGAAACGGCTCAGGGCCGCCAGGCAACCCAATACCTTCTGTACTCCCTTTAGGTCTCAGATCGGCCCCATTCGTTCGAACACTAAGACTTTCTCAGGTTTGGGCTTGATGCCTCGCTGGGAGATGATGAAACCCAAGAGAATGCCTCGAGGCACCCCAAAAATGCACTTTTCTGGGTTTAGTTTTACCCCATTAGCCCAGAGACAATCGAACGCAGTACGCAAATCGTTAACCAGGTCGTTCGCCTTCCTAGATTTTACAGCGTTGTCATCCACATAGGCTTCTACGGTTCGCCCGATGTTGTCCCCGAAAACATGAAGCATGCACCGTTGGTACGTGGCCCCAGCGTTTCGGAGCCCAAAAGGCATCGTGACGTAGCAAAATATGCCGAAGGGGGTGATAAAAGAAGTCACAAACTGGTCGGACTCTTTCATCTTTATTTGGTGGTAACCGGAGTAATCATCAAGGAAACATAAAAGCTCGCATCCCGCAATCAAATCTACTATTTGATCGATACTTGGCAAAGGAAAAGGAACTTTGGGACATGCTTTATTTAAACCAGCATAATCTATACACATCCTCCACTTCCCATTCTTTTTCTTAACTAATACAGGATTAGCTAGCCAGTTGAGATGGAATACCTCCTTGATGAATCCAGCCTCCAAGAGCTTGTGCAGCTCCTCCCCGATTGCCCGGTCGTTTCTGCTCGTCAAAGCATCGCAGGCATTGCTTCACCGGCTTGGAGTGGGGCAGAATGTCAAGGGAGTGCTCACTGACCTCCCTCGGTATGCCTAGCATGTCCGAGGGGCTCAACGCGAAAACATTGGCGTTGGCACGGAGAAAGTCGATGAGCATGTTGGCACTCCTTACGGCCTACAGATAAATCCGCAAGCGAACGGATACCGATGTAGCTTTCACCCGGGAGTATTCCAAGGTATCAATTTCCACGGAGAACGAGAAGCGGATTGATTCTAAACTAAGTTGTCCTAGGTAGATGGAATGAAGTGAATGGTATGGATGAGGTGGATGACAAGAACAAAGAGAGAAGAGGAGTGATAGGAGGGTAGAGAGGGTACGAGTCTGGTAGAGGTATTCTACTGATTGATCGAGCAGATCAGAGGATACAGATAGATACTTGCTTCGGGACAAGGGAACCGGTGGACACACAGAAAGGGATGAGAAGGGGTGCCACTATTTCCCAACTGGGGAATCCTACGGACCGGAACTAACGTGATGGGCTACAAAGACCGGAAGGGCTGTCACCACCTTACGGCTACCACCTCCGTTGCGACGTGAATAAACTAAGTTAGTCTCAAGTATAGGCACCACGCCTACACTAGTCAACTAATACTTATCTCCTATAGAAAGATAAGCACCCAAGCTAAGCAACCAGTATACAGTTATAACAATCAACTAAGCATTGAACGAAGAACCAGCAAGCATATAAAAGTAAGAACTGAATGCTCAATTAATCAGAGAGAGATACAAGAGTTACCAGACACGACCCGGATGTTACTCGAAGTGAAGTCGCATCCGTAGAGGTACAGCGAGAAGAGGGGCCGACACTTCGGCTCATCTCCGGGACGCTCACCTCTCCTCTCTCCCTATCTCTACTGATATAAGTGGAAAACTAACAGTGCTTCGCCTGCACTCTACTCTTGTGTTGTGTGTTGATGCAGGCGAAGGAGGGCTCTATTTATAGTAGAGCCAAGGCGGTGGAGCTAGAGCAGGCGTCAAGGAAGCTCAAGGCGGTGCCCGGCTCGTTCGGCCGAATATGCCGGTTCGGGCGAACCGAGCAGTTCGGGTGAATTGCCAAGTGGCACCGCCTTGGTGCTGAGGCGGCTCAGGGTCGGTGCAGCACTTGGGGGCGGTTCGGCCGATTTGGTGGGTTCGGCAGAACTCATGGATTCGGCCACACTGGGCTTTTGGCCCAGTAGTGCTCCCCTGCACCCCCTCTCCCTCTTGGACCTTCTGGGTTCCTTCATCTTGATGGGCTTCATGTAGTTTTGGGCCTAGAGGTGATGTGGCGGTGGTTCACTTGTCGTTCTTGGTCACTGCTTGGTTGTCGGTGATGTGGACGGCCTCCCGATCGTGCTCTGCATTGGGTACGACTAAGGGGGGTACTCGGCCGAACGGAGTCGTTCGGCCGAATTGGTCAATTCAGACCCTTATAGTACGTTTCTCCTGTTGTTGTACCTGCACAATGGACAATCACCAAAACTTGTGGAAATAGTCAGTAGTAAGCCCTATAGCTATGGTGTGTGGTTCCGTTTTGTTCATTTTATACTTGGTTGGAGGTCGGAAATCGGGTTGTAACGACCGCCAACAAGCTCCCCCAAGCTTAGCTCTTTGCTCGTCCTCGAGCAAAGATAAAAACTTAGGCTCGGTGGATCAGGAGTTGCTACAATGTAATTTCTCTTGCAGGTAACTTTATAAATAACTAGTACTCAAATTTTTACTTGAATTACTAGCAAGGTATAATTCACCATTTTACCTATGGGGCTTATAGCAATCTCCTTATCTTGGGTGGTTGAAAGGATGAACATGTTAACTTAGTTTTATTCCACTCTACTCTTTTCAGGATCCTATCTCGGCGTTTTTCACCCTTTTGTGAAAAGATAAATTGTTCCTCATTGGCTCACTCAGTCGCTCAAGTGTATTTGAATCCTTACCAAAGGCTTTGCCTTCTTTTCATCCTAACATCTAATTTGGCTTTTTGTGTGGCTCAGGGACAAAGAATGAAGGCATACAAGCATCTTATATTTTGCTAAGTCAAAAATCGGACCTTAGGAGAATCAAATCACACTCTTAGATCGAGAAGTGCAAGTGTGTGGAGTATGCGGAGTAGAATTTGGTGGAACTTCATGGAGTGATTCTTCCTCTCCTTTATTTATTTTTTTCGAGAGCATGGGCTATCTTTTATTCTTCATTTTTTTGCCACGCCTTTTTGGCATGCTTTTCTTTTTTTCTCATATTTTTGCCATGCCACTTGGCATGCTTTTCTTTTTCTTTTTGCATAGCCCATGCCTCTACTTCAAAGATATTTGGAGAGGGAATCAAAGAACATGAAATTTATTTTGTGGAATGGATGATGGCATGATTTTTCTAACTCCTAGTGTAGGAATTGCAAGTGAGAGGTGGAGTGTATGTGAATCTCGATCTTGAAAGTATGACATATTCCTCACAAAGGTCACAACAATTTGACAAAACTCACTAAGATGACAAGCAGCATATGGTAGAAAGTTTAGAACTAATCCTATCATATGGCTCTGGTAGGTATTATGACCAATGAGGAACTTTGTTTTATTTTTGAAAGCATAAACATCCGAGATTTTCACCATAGTAAGAGCAGAATTAGAGTTCAACCAAAGTCTCACTATATCAATCCCCACAACAACCTAGACTTGGAATAAAGCATGTGCTCCCACAAGGTTTTCAGGTTCATTTTTACTCGTGCCAAATAACTCAAGCATAATCAAGCAACTAGTTGCAATAAAGTACTGGCAAAATTAATGACAGGGCAACTATTCATCATTTCCAAAATGAGAGGCATATGATTCATTCCATGCATAGTTGGGAGTTAATTTTATTCAAGGGAAATATTTTTGGTATTTTCAATTGAATGTCCAAAGTGCTGAGTAATTCGGAACATACCTGATGGGGGTCCTCCCCCAAGCTTGGACTCTTCACTGGTAGGGATTCAGCCTTGAAAGGTACTGAGTCAGCTGGTCGGCCTGCTCTCGGATGTCGTGCAAGGCATTATACAGCGTGCGTGCGTGCGAAGTGGTTGAGTCTGGCTGGTTCGCCTGAACCAACAAGGTCGCCTAGACAAGCCAATTCGTCCAAACCAAATGGTTCAGCCGAACGGGTCGTCCTGCATGTTCTTGTCATGGTCCTCCTGTGTCATGCCTATACTCACGTATCTTTCTGTTAGACAGGGCAATCTCCGGTTGGATCAAATGCACCAACCGGAGCGACAATTTTATTCCTTTTGCATTCAACTCTAATTTTATTTATTCATCAAGCTAAGATTTGGAAAAGCAAATATTGGAAGGGAAAGAGAGCACCTCCTAAACAAAGATTTAAGCAAAGGGAAATTGAATTGGGAAATAAATTGAAACTAATGGTGCTCTACAGGATACAACCACATGACATCTACTCTATGGATGTATCGTGGAGGTCTAGATGTTACGTGGCTTTGGCGAGCCTCTCTGATTTGGCCGTGAATGCTTGGTACAGGACATTGTTCTTGTCCATCTACCAAGGCTCGCCTTCAGTGACCTTCTCATCTTGGTTGCTCAACTTCTGGCATGTTTGTGCCAGTTCTTTTTCAGGCTCTTTAACCATGGGTTTCTCTTCTCCCTCCTCCATGGCTTTCTTCATTGGTGGACTTGTCGTACTCATGGAGACAGAACCATTGGATGAGGAAAGCTCTTTGGACAAGGATTGGGTGGCGATGGCGACTAGGAAATGTGAACACTCGGTCGTGCTCGGGAAAGTAATGGAGGATGGTTTCTGACTTGAGATTGACAAGCAACTTTCCCAACATTTTCTAGTGACTTCGAGACAAGATGGGATAGAGATAGGCTCTAGGGTCCAAATGGACGCTCAAGGGGCAGAAGAGGGGTCCTTCGGTCGAACCAACATGGTTTGGCCGAATTGTCCTAGAGTGGTCTAGTATGCCTAGTGAGCCTATTTCTCTAGTGCCTACACATCTCCTTGACGGTCTTTGCAGAGTGTTCTTGTTCTTCACGCTGGATGTTCTGCTTGACCACTAGTTTGGGGGTGATAAGGTGTGGCTATCATATGAGGCTCCCCCAAACTTAGATATTTCCGGGAGGTGGAGTCAATGAGATGAGAGCCTCTACGACTAGCCCAGGACGCCAAAGCGGGGAAAGATGTTTTCATGGGACATTTGCTTAGCGTGCCTAGTGGCTGCGGGTCGATAGGGCTTGGCTTCTACCCAGTTAGAGACGGGATCTACGGCTACCAGAATAAACTCGTAGTTCTCTGAGTTAGGGAAAGGACCCATGGGGTCTATTCCCCTTACATCAAAGATTTCTACTGAAGATTACTGGTGAGTGGCTTTGCGTCTCCTTCCCGTGTTTCTGGCAGTGTGGGCATCTCTTGCTAAATTTCTTAGGATTTCCATATTGCCAGTCCTTTGTTCTAAATGCTCCATAATGTTGTTCACAAGGTGCTGCATGATATCTCTCCCAGGTTTTATGTGCCTCAGGTGCAGGTATGCATCGTCTGAGTCCATCTTGTATCCAGAAGAGATACAGATCGTCCCATAGGTGAAGTCTGCTCTCATAAACCAATCTTTTCCTATTTTCACCTGGTAGGACGCACCCTGACACCTTGATGTTGACTATGCTGGCATACCACGGATCTAATGTTGTGACCTTGAGGAGCGTATCACCTCGTAAGAAAATCGCTGATGAGAAGATCAAACGGGACTTGTACCCGAGACAGACCCAACGGATGAGTTTTGGGTTCGCATCCTTTTTGGTCAAAAGGTACTTCAAAGCAACATGGTCTGAATAGACTATGACCTTTGCCCCAACTAGGTAGGACCGGAATTTGTCTATAACAAACACAACTGCTAAGAGTTCCTTTCCCGTGGTTGCGTAGTTGAGCTGGGGCCAGTGAGCATAATGCTTCTTGTCCTTGGTTTGGCCCACAACAGCTCCAACAGCATAATTGCTTGCATCACACATGATTTCTAATGGGATGCTCTAGTCGCGAGACCGGATGATGGGAGCAGAATTGAGTGCTTTCTTAGGGTGTGAAAGGAAGCATAGCACTCTTGATTAGAGACGAGAGGGGTTTCCTTTGCTAGGATATTGGTCAATGACCGGGCTATTAGAGAGAAATTTTCGATGAAACACCTATAAAGCCCGGTGTGGCCAAAGGAACTACGAATCCCCTTTACTCATGGGAGGTGTACGCATAGGGTCGTATTAGGGGGTATGAACGAGAAGATGATGGCTTCTGGCTTTGAATCTGATCTTTCCCCGATCAAAGACAAATCTCCGTGACAACTGCCTTATGACCCCAGGATAAGATGAGATAGGGATATGATGAGTATGAAGGTTAGGAGTAATCCCATTGAAATCTTGGACCAAATATCCATAGACTGATCGATCTTCCTCCAGGACAGTGAAAGTCTGTTGGGTTCCAGGGGGTTTGTCACTGATGGTCACTGGAGTTTGTTTGTCCTTAAAGAAGGGAGCACACTTCAATCCAGAGGGAAGAGGCTTAGGCTCGATTGGAGGATGAATGTCTTCTTCCTCCATAAGGAATTGGGCATCTTCTTCTAGGAAAGGTTGCTCTAAGTCTATCAAGGATGTTGACATGACCTCCTCTTTAGGATCAGGATCGGGATCTGCCTCTATAGGTGTGTTCAAGGAGTAGAAACAAGAGACTGGGACGAGTTCTTCTCCGATCCTAAGCTCTAGCTGGATTATTGGTGAATTTTCTAGGATTCTCATGATTGGCCTACCAATAAAGATGGAGTAAGTGGAATTTTTAGGTAGGTCAAAGATATGGAAATCCAAGAAAAGTTCAAGGTCGTTAATCTTAACGGGTGTGACCCGCAAGATCCCTAAACAGTCGAGGATCCTTCCCGATGTGAACCTTAAACATTTCTGAGATAATGACCATGGTTCATCGGGGAGTTGCGCTCGCACCAAAGAGCTAGAGATTATGTTGATTCCGAGGCTTGGGTCGTACCCGATTTCTCTGTCATTGCCCATAACTTCATAGAATATGCTTCTGATCCTTTTGGGCATTTTGACAACCTCGGTCGAGGCTTCGGCCTCGTCTAGCCATTCCCGACTCTTGATGGCAGAGAGATGGCCTAAGTACCCTCTCTGATATTCTAGTGCTTCCTTGTCGGGTGGTGGATCCTTTTGCTCTACACATTGTTCCAATGGGAAACTTGTTGCACTCCCTACGTTATCGAATAGATCATCATCAAAATCGTAGGGAGTGGTGTAGAGTGGATGATAATAATCCAGGCTAGAATATGGTTGTGGTTTGAAATGAGCATCGGGTTCTGATGGAATGGAAGAGCTAATTGGTTTGGATTGGGACTGTACTGGCTCTTTAGGTTTAGGCTGCTTCTCTTCTTCATCGGGGAGTTTGTCATAGACTCCAGTGTAGCGAGTGTCGTCCAGGATACGCTCCAGGACTATCCTCGCTTCACTGGGAGTCAAATGAAAAAATGACCCTTTTGAAGCAGAGTCCAAGAAAGTGGTGGCTACGGGACAGAGGCCAAGGCTGAAATGTTGGAGAATGATAGGTTCAGATAGGCCTAGGTCTGGTCCGGATGCCAAGATTTGCTTGAAACGAGCCCAGGCAGCTCCTAACGACTCTCCCTCTAATTGCTTAAAGGTAAGAACTTCGATTCAGAGGCTGGCTACCTTGGAAATTGGGAAGAAATTTAGGCAGAATTTCTCTCTAAGAGTTTCCCAACTCCCTTCCATAGTACCAACAGCCAGAGAGTACCAATTCTTTGCTCCTCCCGTCAATGAGAACGGGAATAGCTTCCATTTGAGTGTCTCTTGTGACATGCCCGCAATGACGAGACACGAACAAAGTTGCTCAAACTCGCGCAAATGTGCGTATGGACTCTCGTCACGCGTTCCTGAGAACGATTGCTCACGAACCATGGCTATGAAGCCGGGACGTAGCTCATAGCCGGGTGTGGATACGGGATGTGATGATGGTGGTGGCTCCAAACAAGCGCCCTTTGGAGCCGAGTGTTGACGTAAGGTGAGAGTGGAATCCATGTGGATGGTGGATGGTGGTGGGATACACGGACAACTTGGGTTCGGAATCAGAACAGCTACCGTTCCCCGGCAACGGTGCCAGAAAGCTTGTTGGCACTCCTTACGGCCTACAGATAAATCCGCAAGCGGACGGATACCGATGTAGATTTCACCCGGGAGTATTCCAAGGTATCGATTTCCACGGAGAACGAGAAGTTGACTGATTCTAAACTAAGTTGTCCTAGGTAGATGGAATGAAGTGAATGGTATGGATGAGGTGGATGACAAGAACAAAGAGAGAAGAAGAGTGATAGAAGGGTAGAGAGGGTACGAGTCTGGTAGAGGTATTCTACTGATTGATCGAGCAGATCAGAGGATACAGATAGATACTTGCTTCGGGACAAGGGAACCGGTGGACACACAGAAAGGGATGAGAAGGGGTGCCACTATTTCCCAACTGGGGAATCCTACGGACCGGAACTAACGTGATGGGCTACAAAGACCGGAAGGGCTGTCACCATCTTACGGCTACCACCTCCGTTGCGACGGGAATAAACTAAGTTAGTCTCAAGTATAGGCACCACGCCTACACTAGTCAACTAATACTTATCTCCTATAGAAAGATAAGCACCCAAGCTAAGCAACCAATATACAATTATACCAATCAACTAAGCATTGAACGAAGAACCAGCAAGCATATAAAAGTAAGAACTGAATGCTCAATTAATCAGAGAGAGATACAAGAGTTACCAGACACGACCCGGATGTTACTCGAAGTGAAGCCGCATCCGTAGAGGTACAGCGGGAAGAGGGGCCGACACTTCGCCTCCTCTCCGGGACGCTCACCTCTCCTCTCTCCCTATCTCTACTGATATAAGTGGAAAACTAACAGTGCTTCGCCTGCACTCTACTCTTGTGTTGTGTGTTGATGCAGGCGAAGGAGGGCTCTATTTATAGTGGAGCCAAGGCGGTGGAGCTAGAGCAGGCGCCAAGGAAGCTCAAGGCGGTGCCCGGCTCGTTCGGCCGAATATGCCGGTTCGGGCGAACCGAGTAGTTCGGGCGAACTGCCAAGTGGCACCGCCTTGGTGCTGAGGCGGCTCAGGGTCGGTGCAGCACTTGGGGGCGGTTCGGCCGATTTGGTGGGTTCGGCCGAACTCATGGATTCGGCCACACTAGGCTTTTGGCCCAGTAGTGCTCCCCTGCACCCCCTCTCCCTCCTGGACCTTCTGGGTTGCTTCATCTTGATGGGCTTCGTGTAGTTTTGGGCCTAGAGGTGATGTGGCGGTGGTTCACTTGTCGTTCTTGGTCACTGCTTGGTTGTCGGTGATGTGGACGGCCTCCCGATCGTGCCCTGCATTGGGTACGACTAAGGGGGGTACTCGGCCGAACGGAGTCGTTCGGCCGAATTGGTCAATTCAGACCCTTATAGTACGTTTCTCCCATTGTTGTACCTGCACAATGGACAATCACCAAAACTTGTGGAAATAGTCAGTAGTAAGCCCTATAGCTATGGTGTGTGGTTCCGTTGTGTTCATTTTATACTTGGTTGGAGGTCGGAAATCGGGTTGTAACGACCGCCAACAGAGCACTGCTTCTTATTTGCTGTCGAGGGTGGAGCTGACCCTCAATGTCTTGCCCTCGGGGGCAGCAGGGTCGAGGGGTACCATGTTGGTGTGTTCGGCGGGCTCGAAGCCACCCGCGTGTTTGTGGGGGGCGTCGATGGCCTCGTTCGCCATCTTCTCCAGATCCGCCACAATGGCCTCATCGTCCGCGAGTGTTTCGGTGTGCTCCATGCACTCGACATCGCATTCGTAGGCGTGCTCAAACGATGGCCCCACCGTGATGACGCCCTTCGGCCCCGACATCTTCAACTTGAGGTAGGTGTAGTTCGGGATCACCATGAACTTGGTGTAGCACGGGCGCCCAAGAATGGCGTGGTATGCCCCCCGAAACCCCACCACCTCGAAGGTGAGGATTTCTTTGTGGAAGTTATCTGGCGTGCCGAAGCAAACGGGCAAGTCGATCTGCCTGAGCGGATGGACTCTTTTTCCCGGCGCAACACCATGGAATGGCGACTTGCTAGGGCGTAGCTTGTCGTGGCCGATCCCCATGAGCTCCAAGGTGGATGAGTACATGATGTTGAGGCTGCTGCCTCCATCCATGAGCACCTTGGAGAAGCGTGTGTTACCGATGATGGGGTTGACGACGAGCAGATACTGTCCCGGGTTCAGGACGTGATCGGGACGATCTTCGCGGTTGAAGGAGATGGTCTCCTCCAACCAGTCGAGGTATGTTGGCGTGGACTTGTGAACGGAGAAGACTTCTCAATGTTCACGCTTGCGCTGTCAGGGCGTCGTGTTCGCCGTTTGCCCCCGAAGATGAAGAACATGTTCTCCACATCAGGGAAGCCCTCCTTGCCCCCTTCATCCACATCTTTCTTCATGTTGTTGTCCTTCAAGGCGACACTCTTATAATATTTCTTGAGTATCTCTCATTGCTCGAGAGTGTGGATGACCACGCCTAGGTGGTAAGGGCACGACTTCTTGAGCATGTCGTCAAACACGCCACCCCTCGAGGGGGGCCTCGAGGCCCCTTGTGAGCTGCGTTGACCGCGAGGGTCTCGTTGGGTTTCTTGTCACACGCTTTACCGCGCGGTGTTTTCTTGCCCTTCTTGTGCTTCTTCGTGGAGCCCTTGGGCTTGCTGCCCTCCGCGGGCACTTCTTCCGCGCGCTTTCCCTTCTTGCCGTCGAAGATGGCCTCGACTGCCTCCTCCCCAGAGGCGAAGCTAGTGACGACGTCGAACAGCTCGTTCACGCTTGTGGGAGGGCTTCATCACAGCTCGCGCACCAAATCCCCGCAGGTCATGCCCTCGAGAAAGGCGTGGATGACCTCGGAGTCGCTGACGCTCGGGAGCTCAGTGCAGCGGTTGGAGAAGCGGCGGATGAAGTCTCGCATGGACTCGTTAGATGTCTGGCGACACCCTCGAAGATCCCACGAGTTTCCAGGGCGTACGTATGTGCCCTGGAAGTTACCCACGAACGTCTTCACCAGGTCACTCCAGTCGTGGATCTGGTTCGCTGGCAGGTGTTCGAGCCATGTTCGTGCAGAGTCCGCAAGATGAAGCGGCAAGTTGCAAATGATCATGGCGTCGTCGGTCGCACCACCCAGCTGGCAGGCCAGTCGGTAATCGTTGAGCCAAACTCTGGGGTCTATCTCCCCCGAGTATTTGGTGATTGTGATGGGCTGTCGGAAGTGCGGGGGGATGGGAGTTGCGCGGATCTCCCGACTGAACACGGGGGTTCCTAGGGCCTCCGGTGTCGGGCTTCTATCCTCCCGGCTATCGTAGCGGCATCCACGTCGAGGGTGGTAGCCTTGAGCTGTTGCTGCGTCCTGTCTTTTCTTGTTCAGGGTGTTACAGGTGTCGCCATGGCCGGCGTCACGCGTGTCCAAGATCCGTTCCGTTACAGACTTCCTCTGGACACAGTCTTCAACCAAGGGGGCCTTGCCCTTGCTCCTCGGCTGAGTTGGCACCGCCCCGCCCCCGGGTGGGGTTCGGACCGACTCTTCCAGGTCTGCATGCTCCCGCCAGCCTTCGTACTGGTCGTGTGGCGCATGCGAGACGCAGAGCTCTCGGCCTGCTGCACGGCGGCGTGCTAGATGAGGAGCTGCGCCTCGCGGCGCAGGTTGTGGCCCTCAGGGGTCGACGGTTCGGGCATGACCCGAATCATTGTTGCCGCGGTGATGAGCTTCTGGCTCGCCCTTGCCATCGACAGGGGATCATCCACATCGTCACCGGCTTCGATGCGTGTGCGAGCGACGCGTCCTGTTCTCTGGCACGCGTTCCACGCTCAAGGGATGCCGCCTTAGCCGTGGCTGTTGCACCATGTTCCTGGGGTGCCGTCTCAAGCGTGGATCACAGACGCCGTATCTGCTATCGCTCTTCCTTGAGCTTGGGGACCCGAGCCAGTTGCGCCTGCTCGAGCGCGGTGTTGTTCGGTGGTGTCGCCGCTTGTGAGTTCACCGCACGGTCAGTGCGTCCTGCTGTGGTTCCTGCCCAATCGCCCTCGTCTTCGAGCCCCGTCAGCCCGACAACAAAGAACTCCCGCATGGGGTCGTAATCCCCCTCGCTAGAGTCATCAGAGCAGGTGAGGTAGTAGTCCTCCGCAGCCTGAAACGACACAAAAGCCTCACGGTTGCGGAGCCCGAAGTAGTCCCACCCCGGGACCTCGTTGTCGGAGTCGGGGTATTGATCATCAGGCGAGGTCGCGAGGAGGTTGCGGATCGACATCAAGTGATGTCCCGGCAGATCCTCGTACGCGTCCATGTTTGTACTGACCGATGATGAGTAGGCCAAGGTGGTGACCCGATGTCGCAACGGCTTGGCCGTGTTCTCCCCAAGGGGACATGTCGTAGGCACTGTTGGTGAAGGCGCCGCCTCCCCCGTTGTTGGTCTTGGTCACTACTCGTCTACTCGGACCCGCTCGGGGGAGCATATACGAGCCGCCCTGCGCTGCTCCGCGCGCGCTCATCGTGCGCGCCGGCCCGAGCGCCTCCTGCGCTGGGTGTTGGCGGTCGTTAGAACCCAAATTCGACCACCAATACTCGGGAATAAATGAGAGTCTATGCAACATTCCATGTACTTAGGTTTTATTTCTAATGGAGTTCCATAAGTTTTGGTGAGTGTCGCTTGTGCAGGTACAACAACGAGAAATGTGTGCTATAGGGGTCGAAAATGACTGATTCGGCCAAACGACACGATTCGGCCGGTTACCCCCCTTAGCCGTGCAAGCCACCGGGAGTCGTCCACGTCAGCGCCAACTCATCCCGGGCTTCCGCCACATCACCCTGGGCCCAAACTCAACCTGACAAAGACCCCGAAGTCAACCAGAAGGCCTCCGGCCCAGCCCAGGGCGTGAACCGACCTGCCAACCGACCCCAGGAGCTGGCCCAGCACGTGTGCAACCTCAAGGCGGTGCAGCACTGGGCCGAGTCCAGTTCGGGCGAACACGTGGGTTCGGCCGAACCAGGGAACCGCCTCCAGGGTGCAATCCTGGCCTTTGGCTGCTGAGGCGGTGCATCCCTCGGTTCGGCCGAACCGGGGAGTTCGGCCGAACCGGGACTTTCGTCCGAACGGCTCGGCACCGACCTCCAGTTGCTTGGCCGCTGCTCCACTTCTCCACCGACCCTGGCCATTATAAATAGAGGCCGGTTTCACCTGCACAAGACACACAACACAAGAGTAGAGTGCAGGCGAAGCACTGTTAGTTCTCCACTTGTATCAGTAGAGATAGGGAGAGAGGAGAGGTGAGCGTCCCGGAGAGGAGCCGAAGTGTCGGCCCCTCTTCCCGCTGTACCTCTACAGATGCGACTTCACTTCGAGTAACATCCGGGTCTTGTCTGGTAACTCTTGTATCTCTCTCTGATTAATTGAGCATTCAGTTCTTACTTTTATATGCTTGCTGGTTCTTCATTCAATGTTTAGTTGTGTAGTATAATTGTATACTAGCTGCTTAGCTTGAGTGCTTATCTGACTTCAGTAGATAAGTATTAGTCAACTAGTGTAGGCGTGGTGCCTATACTTGAGGCTAACTTAGTTTCTGCCCGTCGCAACGGAGGTGGTAGCCGTAAGGTGGTGACAGCCCTTTCGGTCTTCGTAGCCCATCACGTTAGTTCCGGTGTCTTAGGACCCAAGGTTCAGGGTAACCGGCACCCCTTCTCACCCCTTTCTGTGTGTCGGAGGCTCTGTAGTCCCGAAGCAAGTATCTATCTGTATCCTCTGATCTGCTCAATCAATCGGTAGAATACCTTTATCAGACCCGTACCCTCTCTACCCTCTTACCTCTTCTCTTCTCTCCTTGTCTTCGTCATCCATCTCATCCATTCCATTTCATCCACACCATCTACCTAGGACAACTTAGTTTAGGATTAGTACACTTCTCGTTCTCTGTGGAAATCGATACCTTGGAATACTCCCGGGTGAAAGCTACATCGGTATCCGTCCGCTTGCGGATTTATCTGTAGGCCGTAAGGAGTGCCAACAAGCTTTCTTGCGCCGTTGCCGGGGAACGGTAGCTGTTCTGATTCCAAACCCAAGTTGTCCGTGTATCCCACCACCATCCATATGGATCCCACTCTTACCTTACGCCAACACTCGGCTCCAACGGGCGATTGTTTGGAGCCACCACCATCATCACATCCCATATCCACACCCGGCTATGAGCTACGTCCCGGCTTCATAGCCATGGTTCGTGAGAAATCATTCTCAGGAACGAAGGTCGAGAGTCCATACGCGCATTTGCGCGAGTTTGAGCAACTCTGCTCATGCCTGACCATTGCGGGCATGACACAAGAGACACTCAAATGGAAGCTATTCCCGTTTTCACTAGCGGGAGGAGCAAAGAAATGGTACTCTCTGGCTGTCAGTACTATGGACGGGAGCTGGGAAGTTCTCAAGGAAAAATTCTGCCTAAACTTCTTCCCAGTCTCCAAGGTAGCCAGTCTCCGAGCGGAAATCATTAACTTTAAGCAATTAAAGGGAGAATCGTTAGGAGCTGCCTTAGCTCGTTTCAAGCAAATACTGGCCTCAGGACCGGACCTAAGCCTACCAGAACCTGTTGTTTTACAACACTTCAGCCTTGGCCTCTGTCCCGTAGCCACCACTTTCTTGGACTCTGCTTTTGGAGGGTCGTTCTTTCATTTGGTCCCTAGTGAAGCGAGGGTAGTCCTGGACCGTATCCGACACAACACCCCCTACACTGGAATCTATGATGAACTCCCCGATGAAGAAGAGAAGCAGCCTAAACCTGAACCTAAAAAGCCAATACCAGTCCAATCCAAATCCATTAGCTCGTCCAGTCCATCAGAACCTGAAGCTCATTTCGAACCACAACCATATCCTAGCCCAGACTACTATGATTCACTCTACACCACTCCCTATGATTTTGACGATGATCTATTCGATGACATCGGGAGTGTAACAAGTTTCCCTCGAGAACACCGTGTAGAGCCCATAGATCAAGCCCCCGACAAGGAAGAACTCGAATACCAGAGAGAATACCTTGGACGTCTCTCTGCTATCATGAGTCGGGAGTGGCTAGAAGAGGCCGAAGCCTCAACCGAGGTCGTCAAGATGCCCAGAAAGATTCAAAGGATATACTGTGAGGTCCTGGGCAAAGACAAAGAAATTGGGTATGACCCGAGCCTCGGGATCAACATAATCTCTAGCTCGTTGGTGCACGACCAACTCCCTGGTGTACCTTGGTCATTTTCTCAAAAACGACTAAAATTCACTTCAGGAAGAATCCTGGATTGTTTGGGGATCTTGCGGGTCACACCCGTTAAGATTAACGACCCTGAACTCTTCATGGATTTCCATATCTTTGACCTACCCAGCGACACCACACATCCCATCTTCATAGGTAGACCAATCCAGAAGATATTGGAAAAGGCACCAACAAATCAGCTAGTAGAGCTTAGGATCGGCAAAGAACTCATCCCTGTCTCCTATTCTCAATCCTTGAACACCCCATTAGAGGCAGACCCCGATCCTGACCCATTAGAGGAAGTTAGGTCAGCTCACCTATTAGACCTAGAGCAGCCTATTCCAGAAGAAGATCTCCCATTTTTCTCGGAAGAAGAGGAAACACATCCTCCGATTGAGCTTGACACAAACGAAACTCCAAAACCATCCCCAATCGAGCTCAAACCACTTCCACCTGGACTTAGGTATGCTTTCCTCTTTGGAGATAAGCAAACTCCAGTGATCATCAGTGATAAGCTCTCTGAACTAGAAACCCAACAATTCATCACTGTCCTGGAGAAGAATCGATCGGTCTTAGGATATTCTATCCAAGACCTGAAAGGGATTAGCCCAAATCTCTGTACTCATCGCATCCCGATCGATTCTGAAGCAATGCCGTCTCGGGAACCTCAAAGACAGCTGAACAATGCCATGAGAGAGGTCGTGAAAAAGGAAGTTCTCAAGCTCCTTCATGCTGGGATCATCTACCCAGTTCCCAATAGCGAGTGGGTTAGTCCCGTCCAAGTCGTTCCAAAGAAGGGAAGAATGACGGTAGTGCGCAATGATAAGAATGAGCTCATTCCTCAGCGCACTGTTACCGGGTGGCGTATGTGCATAGATTATCGTAAACTGAACAAAGCCACCAAGAAAGACCATTTCCCTCTTCCGTTCATAGACGAGATGCTTGAACGGCTAGCCAAACACTCCTTCTTCTATTTCCTTGATGGTTACTCTGGATATCACCAAATCCCAATCCATCCTGAAGACCAGAGTAAAACCACGTTCACATGCCCTTATGGGACGTATGCCTATCGGCGTATGTCCTTTGGGTTGTGTAACGCACCTGCCTCTTTCCAACGTTGCATGATGTCCATCTTCTCTGACATGATTGAGGAGATTATGGAAGTGTTCATGGACGATTTCTCAGTTTATGGAAGGACCTTCACCGAGTATCTAAAAAATCTGGACAAGGTCCTCCAGAGGTGTAGAGAGAAGCACCTCATTTTGAACTGGGAAAAGTGCCATTTTATGGTGCGAGAGGGTATTGTCTTAGGACATCGGGTGTCGGAACGTGGAATCAAGGTAGACAGGGCAAAAATAGAAGTGATTGAGCAACTTCCACCTCCCACAAACGTTAAGGGAATCCGAAGCTTCCTTGGTCATGCCGGATTCTATAGGCGCTTCATCAAAAACTTTTCCCAGATATCTCGGCCCTTGACCAATCTTTTAGCCAAAGATGCCCCCTTTATTTTCAATGAGGAGTGTTACGCCGCTTTTCACACCCTCAAGAAGGCACTCATTTCCGCTCCCATTATCCAGCCTCCCGACTAGAGCATCCCATTTGAAATCATGTGTGATGCGAGCGACTATGCCGTAGGAGCTGTGCTGGGCCAAACTAAGGATAGGAAGCACTATGCTATCTCATACGCTAGCAAAAGGCTCACCGGCCCTCAGCTCAACTACGCGACCACGGAAAAGGAACTCTTAGCGGTCGTATTTGCTATAGACAAATTCCGGTCCTACCTAGTCGGGGCCAAGATCATAGTCTATTCAGATCACGCTGCTCTGAAGTACCTTCTGACCAAGAAGGATGCAAAGCCGAGACTCATCCGCTGGGTTCTGCTACTCCAGGAGTTCGACATCGAGATAAGAGATAAGAAGGGAGTAGAGAACTCAGTGGCTGACCACCTGTCCCGAATGGAAGTACCATCTGATCTTCCGATCGACGATTACTTGCGGGATGACACGCTCCTTAAGGTCACCACTGGCGATCCGTGGTACGCTAACATAGTAAACTTCATGGTCACGGGGTATGTCCCTCCTGGAGAAAATAAGAAGAGATTAGCTTATGAGAGCTGACTCCATCTCTGGGACGACCCGTACCTCTTCCGGATATGTAGTGACGGACTCCTCAGAAGGTGCATCCCTGCAAATGAGGCATATAAAATCCTAGAGAGGTGCCACGCAGCTCCGTACGGAGGACACTACGGTGCATTCCGGACCAATGCTAAAGTCTGGCAGAGCAGATTTTATTGGCCCAGCATGTACGAAGATGCAAGAGCATTCGTCATGCGATGCCCCCGCTGTCAGAAACACGGAAACATTAACACTAGAGACGCGATGCCACTCACTAGCAATCTCCAAGTAGAAATTTTCGATGTTTGGGGAGTGGACTTCATGGGTCCCTTCCCAATTTCTGAGGGTTGCCAGTTCATCCTAGTGGCAGTAGACTATGTCTCTAAGTGGGTGGAAGCTCTACCTTGTGTAGCCGCCGATTCTAGGAACGCGAGACGAATGTTTCATGAGTACATCTTTCTGCGTTTCGGCGTTCCTAGGATAGTCATTAGTGATGGCGGATCCCATTTCATCGATTCAGCCTTCCGTAAGTATCTTTCAAGTCTGGGGGTGCAGCATAATGTTGCTACACCCTATCACCCTCAGACTAGCGGTCAAGCAGAAACATCAAACAAACAAATCAAAAATATTCTGCAGAAGACCGTAAATGAGATGGGTAGACAATGGAAGGATAAACTCCCGGATGCACTTTGGGCATATCGTACGGCCTATAAGACGCCCATAGGCATGACCCCATATCAGCTAGTATATGGCAAGACCTGCCACTTACCAGTAGAGATGGAGTTCAAAGCTCACTGGGCCATTAGGAAGTGGGGTATGAACCTTCCAGCTGCCGGCCTCAAGCGGAAGATCCAGTTGGCTGAATTAGATGAAATGAGGGAACGAGCTTACCAGAGCTCCCGGCTATATAAGGAACGGACCAAGAGATGGCATGATAAGAGAATCAAGGTCAAGACGTTCAAGCCGGGAGATAAGGTCCTCGTTTTCAACTCCCGCGTCAAACTTTTCGGTCACGGGAAGTTGAGGAGCAAGTGGGACGGCCCATTCACAGTAATCAATGCTGCATCTCATGGGGCCGTCACTTTGCAAAGTGAGGACGGAAACACCTTTAAGGTCAACGGACAGCGGTTGAAGGTTTTCCTAGAACCAGAACCTCCGCCACTCGACGAATTAGACGTCGTCGAGTTCATAGAACTCTGAACCCCGTCCGTCTTTAGATAGAGCACCGTTTAGTTCAGTTTAGTTTGGTGTGTTAGTTAATTGTGTGATTCATTTATTTTCCTTAGATTCATGATTAGGGTGCTCTAAATTTTCCCTTCCAATCATTTGTTCCAAATTTTAGTTCGAAGAATAAATAAAATTAGAGTTGAATGCAAAAAGAATAAAATTATCGCTCCGGTTGGTGCATTTGAACCAACCGGAGATTGCCCTGTTTAACGAAAAGATACATGAGTACAGGCATGACACAGTGGAGGAACAGGACGAGAACGAGCAGGCCGACCAGCTGACTCTGTACCTTTCAAGGTTGAATCCCTACCAGTGAAGAGTCCAAGCTTGGGGGAGCACCCCCATCAGGTACGTTCCGAATTACTCAGCACTTTGGTCATTCAATTAAAAATACTTCCCTTGAATAAAATTAACTCTCAACCATGCATGGAACGAATCATATGCCTCTCACTTTGGAAATGATGAATGGTTGCTCTGTCATTAATTTTGCTAGTACTTTGTTGCAACTAGTTGCTTGACTATGCTTGAGTTATTTGGCATGAGTAGAAATGAACCTGAAAACCTTGTGGGAGCATAAGCCTTATTCCAAGTCTAGGTTGTTGTGGGGATTGATATAGTGATACTTTGGTTGAATTCTATTTCTGCTCTTAGTATGGTGAAAATCTCGGATGTTTATGTTTTCAAAACAAAGTTCCTCATTGGTCAAACATTCCTACCAGAGCCATATGATAGGATTAGTTTCAAACTTTCTACTCATATGCTGCTTGTTATCTTAGTGAGCTTTGTCAAATTGTTGTGACCTTTGAGTGAAGCTTTCATATTCTTAGAGATCGAGATCCACGTACACACACCACCTCTCACTTGCAATTCCTACACTGGGAGTTAGCAAACATTTTCCATCATCCATCCACAAAAATAAAATGCTTCATGTTCCATGATTTCCCTCTCCAAATATTCTTGATAGAGACATGGGCTATGCAAAAAGAAAAGCATGCCAAAGAAGCATGGCAAAAATAAAAAGAAAAAGAAAAGCATAGCAAAAAGAAAGGAAAAAAAAAGAGAAAAGCATGTCAAGTGGCATGGCAAAAATATGAGAATAAAAGATAGCCCATGTTCTCGAAAATAAATCAAGGAGAGGGAGATTCATCCCAAGGAGCTCCACCATATTCCATTCCACCATATTCCATCCCACCATATTCCACTCCATATATCCCACACACTTGCACTTCTCGATCTTAAGGTATGATTTGTTTCCTCAGAGATCCGGTCTTTGACTTAGCAAAATATAAGATGCTTGTATGCCTTCATTCTTTGTCCCTGAGCCACACAAACAGCCAAATTAGATGTTAGGATGAAAAGGAGGCAAAACCTTTGGTAAGGATTCAAATACAGTTGAGCGATTGAGTGAGCCAATGAGGAACAATTTATCTTTTCACAAAAGGGTGAAAACTCCGAGATAGGATCCTGAAAAGAGTAGAGTGGAATAAAACTAAGTTAAATTGTTCATCCTTTCAACCGCCCAAGATAAGGAGATTGCTATAAGCCCCATAGGTAAAATGGTGAATTAATACCTTGCTAATAATTCAAGTAAATTTGAGTACTAGTTGTTTATAAAGTTACCTACAAGAGAAATGACATTATACCAACTCCAGATCCACCGAGACTAAGTTTTTATCTTTGCTCGAGGACGAGCAAAGAGCTAAGCTTGGGGGAACTTGTTGGCGGTCGTTACAACCCAAATTCGACCACCAATACTCGGGAATAAATGAGAGTCGATGCAACATTCCATGTACTTAGGTTTTATTTCTAGTGGAGTTCCACGAGTTTTGGTGAGTGTCGCTTGTGCAGGTACAACAATGAGAAATGTGAGCTATAGGGGTCGGAAATGACCGATTCGGCCGAACGACACGATTCGGCCGGTTACCCCCCTTAGCCGTGCAAGCCACCGGGAGTCGTCCACGTCAGCGCCAACTCATCCCGGGCTTCCGCCACATCACCCTGGGCCCAAACTCAACCTGACAAAGACCCCGAAGTCAACTAGAAGGCCTCCGGCCCAGCCCAGGGCGTGAACCGACCTGCCAACCGACCCCAGGAGCTGGCCCAGCACGTGTGCAAGCTCAAGGCGGTGCAGCACTGGGCCGAGCCCAGTTCAGGCGAACACGTGGGTTCGGCCGAACCAGGGAACCGCCTCCAGGGTGCAATCTTGGCCTTTGGCTGCTGAGGCGGTGCATCCCTCGGTTCGGCCGAACCGGGGAGTTCGGCCGAACCGGGACTTTCGCCCGAACGGCTCGGCACCGACCTCCAGTTGCTTGGCCGCTGCTCCACTTCTCCACCGACCCTGGGCATTATAAATAGAGGTCGGTCTCACCTGCACAAGACACACAACACAAGAGTAGAGTGCAGGCGAAGCACTGTTAGTTCTCCACTTGTATCAGTAGAGATAGGGAGAGAGGAGAGGTGAGCGTCCCGGAGAGGAGCCGAAGTGTCGGCCCCTCTTCCCGCTGTACCTCTACGGATGCGACTTCACTTCGAGTAACATCCGGGTCTTGTCTGGTAACTCTTGTATCTCTCTCTGATTAATTGAGCATTCAGTTCTTACTTTTATATGCTTGCTGGTTCTTCGTTCAATGCTTAGTTTTGTAGTATAATTGTATACTAGCTGCTTAGCTTGAGTGCTTATCTGTCTGCAGTAGATAAGTATTAGTCAACTAGTGTAGGCGTGGTGCCTATACTTGAGGCTAACTTAGTTTCTGCCCGTCGCAACGGAGGTGGTAGCCGTAAGGTGGTGACAGCCCTTTCGGTCTTCGTAGCCCATCACGTTAGTTCCGGTGTCTTAGGACCCAAGGTTCAGGGTAACCGGCACCCCTTCTCACCCCTTTCTGTGTGTCGAAGGCTCTGTAGTCCCGAAGCAAGTATCTATCTGTATCCTCTGATCTGCTCAATCAATCGGTAGAATACCTTTATCAGACCCGTACCCTCTCTACCCTCTTACCTCTTCTCTTCTCTCCTTGTTGTCATCATCCATCTCATCCATTCCATTTCATCCACACCATCTACCTAGGACAACTTAGTTTAGGATTAGTACACTTCTCGTTCTCCGTGGAAATCGATACCTTGGAATACTCCCGGGTGAAAGCTACATCGGTATCCGTCCGCTTGCGGATTTATCTGTAGGCCGTAAGGAGTGCCAACACTGGGGTGATGATGGGGTGGCGCTGAAGCCTCCATGTCTGCGTTCCTTCGGAGGAGATGCATGAGGTAGCCATTGCCGGATGCCCCGAACTCTAGGCTCCCAAACCGAATCTGGTATCCGGCCGGAAATGGGTCCGAGACCCCCATGGGGAATCGCAGCGGCAAGGTCTTGGTGCGAATTACCATAGAGAGAAAGTGTGGGTGGAAAAGATAATCACAGCTCGAGCCCCTACCTGGCGCGCCACTATCGGTGTCCGGATCGGCTGCCCGACACTAACTAGAACGAACGCGCTGCGCCCACTCTCTCAATGGTCGGTGCAAAGGATAACACAAAGGCACGGGATTTATCCTGGTTCCGGCCACGGGGCCGTACGTCCAGCAATGGAGGTGCACGCACTGTATTACTTCGCATCGGGGTGCTCGTAGTAGGGGATTACAAGCAAAGTGGGAGAGGAAGTGAAGCCTCCAAGTCCCGTGCGTATCGGATGGAGGTGGTGGTGTTCTGGTTGCTCGTTGCTGGCTTATCGTCTATTGCTGGGGTTCTGTTGTTGTCATCCGTCCTCCCCCTATGGCCGGGAGTCTACCTTCTCCTTTTATAGTTCTAGGAGGGGCAGAGATACACACTTCACTCAGTGGGCTCTACCGTTATTGGGAACTGGAGCATGGCGTTGGGAGTGGGTGTCATCCTTGTGGATCCTTCTGCCCTGCGCAAATTGGTGAGTGTCCTCCAGCTCTAGCGGGCGGCGTGGCGGCTCATGTAGAAAGTACGTGTCCCTGTGCTTGTCCTGGAGTGTCTTCGAGGGGTTGTGTTGCCCGGCGTCCAAGCCCAGTCGTCGCTCGTACACCCATTCGAGGGTTCTCCCATGCCTTATCGAGGGCTCCGCCATGGGGTCAGTATGGGGGTTGGCAGCACAGGAGCGCTAGAATCAGCAGCACAGGTCCGAACAGGGCCTCGCAGGCCGGCATAGTGATAGGAGTTGGCGGTGCAGGACCTCGCAATCACGCACAGTGTTGGTAATGGCTGCATAGTGACCAGGGTTGGAGGACATGATCTAAGTCGTATCATCTTTGCGGGATGACCCGTGATTTGCCTTTTGACTTTGGCGTCCCATGGCAGTGTTTGAGCATTGAATGAGCCTGCTAGTGGAACAGACGGGCATCCTTGTGTGGCAGGTTGAAGGAAAGCCTCGAGCGATGCGGAGTTTCTGGAATTGAGGGTCGTGCGGGGTTCGACCGCGGGGGCCTCGATCGAGGCGGAGTTTGTTGTTCGCTCGAGACAGGTCGGCATCCTCGATCGAGGCGGAGGTAGAGCGCGCATCGGGACCCTTTCAGGGGATCTCGAATGGCCCGCCGGATGATGGTGGGTCATGTCTTTGTGTGTTTTGGGCCCCTTTCTGGTTCGTCAGGATGCTAGTCGTGACTGTTTGCATTTTTCTGGGGTGGTTATCCCTGAGGTTGTGGAGCCCCTTACGACCGTCCCCCACAGTACCCTAAGGTTGTACCTAGTTTGTTTACCCTATTCCGTTGATACCCCAGGTTTATGAATATGGGTAGTGAAGGAAAACGGAGAGGCTATGCTAGCAAATACAAAAACTCGTTTACCCCAAAACAGGAACAACAATAGTTATAGATCACGGGCTGTTACCACTAGACGCGCATATGCAGCGAAAGCCGTCTCGATGTAGACGAATGCGTCGAAGTGGCAGTGTCGTGCAGTTGCTCACGTCCGTCTGGTCCTGCACGTGTGGTCCGTCCTTGTGCTCCAAGTGCATGTCACACCCAGATTTTCACAAAAACCCTAATGCGGCCATATGTGTGCCCAGGAAGTCATAATACACATATAGCGAACAAATATGATAAATAGAGATAGGGAGAGGGAGTTTCCATGCGGAGGGGGGTGCGAAGAAGGAAAGCGAGGGCAGGGAAGCTTCGTGGAGGTTGCGCGGAGGTCCACTAGCGCGGAGCGGGGCCACGGCGGCCGGCGTGCGCGACGGAATTGGCTCCGGGGAGGGAGGGAGCGTCGAGCGAGAGGTGGGAGGTGAATCCGACACGCGGGGCCCGCCTGTCGGTGGGAGAAAGAGAGGGGGAGGGGTGGGCACGAGCTGGGCTGCGCGGGGAGTTGTGGGCCGGCTCAGGCGGGGAAAAGTACAGCCCACGGGGGAAGAGAGAAGGTGGCTGGTCCGCGGGGAGAAAGGAGGGAAAGAGCTGGGCTGCGCTCGGGGAAAGAAAAGAGGGAGCATAAGTGAGCCAGGGGAAAAAGTTCAGGGGTGAAAGTGAACTCGGCTTGAATTCACTTTTGTAGGAATTCAAACAAAGTGATTCAAATTTGAATTTAAATAAATTTAAACTCTCGTTTGAATCACAAGTAATACAAAAATAAATGCAGCAGCATGAATGCAACAAAAATATTTCTACAACTTATATTTGATTTTAATATTCATAAATAATTCATTTAACCTATATTAATTATGAACAAATTAAATAAAAGCTAATAAATTACTAAAAAATTTAAATAGGCTAGTATTGGGTGTTACAAACCTACCCCCCTTAAGATGAATCTCGTCCTCGAGATTCGGATGTAGATGCAAAGAGCTGCGGGTACTCGGTCTTGAGATCTCCTTCCCGTTCCCAAGTTGCTTCATCCTCCGAGTGTCGGCTCCACTGTACCTTGCACATCCGGATGACCTTGTTTCTTGCAACCCTCTCAGATACCTCCAGAATCCTGACTGGATACCCCTCGTAAGTGAGATCCTCTTGCACATTCAGCTCACCTATCGGGATCAGCTCTTCGGGCACCCGCAAACATTTCTTCAGCTGAGACACATGGAATACATCGTGCACTCCGGCCAATCTCTCGGGTAGTCCAACTGATACACCACTTCACCTTTCCTTTCAAGTATCTAGAAATGTCCGATGTATCGAGGTGCTAGCTTGCCCTTGACATTGAACCTCTTCACGCCCCTCATTGGAGACACCTTGAGGTACACAAAATCTCCAACCTCAAAACTGAGATCTCTCCGTCTGACATCAGCATAACTTTTCTGCCTGGACTGTGCCACCTTCAAGTTCTGCCTGATCACTTGCACTTGGCGCTCTGCCTCTCTGAGTATCTCAGGCCCAAAGACTTGACTCTCTCCAGTCTGATTCCAAAACAGTGGTGTTCTGCACTTCCTGCCATACAAAGCCTCGAACGGTGCCATCTGCAAACTCTTCTGATAGCTGTTGTTGTACGAGAATTCCGCATAGGGTAAACTCTTGTCCCAGCTAACACCATACTGTAGTGCACATGCTCTCAACATGTCCTCCAGAATCTGGTTAGTTCGCTCTTTCTGTCCATCTGTCTGGGGGTGGTATGCTGAACTAAACTGCAACTTAGTGTCCATAGACTCATGCAGCTTCTGCCAGAAGTGTGAAGTTAACTAAGTACCACGATCAGACACTATCCACTTTAGCACTCCATGCAAGCACACAATCCTCTCCATGTATAGCTCTGCCAGTCTGGCTCCGGTGTAAGTGGTATTCACTAGAAGAAAGTGGGCCACTTTGGTCAAGCGATCCACGATCACCCAGATAGAGTCAAATCCTCGCTATGTGCGGGGTAGACCCGTTATGAAGTCCATACCAACTTCTTCCCATTTCCATTCTGGTATCTTCAAGGGCTGGAGTAATCCGGCTGGCCTCTGATGTTCAGCCTTAACTCTCTGATAAGTGTCACATAGTGCCACATATGTTGCCACATCACGCTTCAATCCGTACCACCAGAATCTTTCCTTGATGTCTTGGTACATCTTGGTGCTTCCTGGATGGACCAAGTATGCCGAATCATCCGCTTCTCTTAGGATCGTGTCCTTGATCTGCGCTATATCGGGCACACATATCCTCTTCCCGTGCCACAAGGTTCCCTGTTCATCCACTCGGAATCCAGGGGCCTTTCCTAGGGCAACATTCTCCACAATCTCCTTGATCTTTTCATCACCAAGCTGCCCTTTTCGGATCTCCTGTTCTAGGGTCGGTTCTACTACCATCTCTGTGACGCTAGTCACAAACCCCAAACTCATCTTCTCAAATTCCCGTCTGAGTTCTTCAGGCAGACAATGGCCGGTGATCTTGTTCACATAGCTTCTCCTACTCAAACCATCTGCCACCAAGTTAGCCTTCCCTTGGTGGTAGTGGATCTCCAGATCATAGTCCTTGATCAACTCCAACCATCGGCGTTGCCTCATATTCAGCTCTGACTGAGTGAAGACGTACTTCAGGCTCTTATGATCGGTGTAGATGTCACACTTGTGCCCGATCAAGTAATGCCTCCAAATCTTCAGAGCATGCACCGCAGCTGTCAACTCCAGATCATGTGTCGGATAGTTCTACTCATGCTTCCGCAACTGTCTTGATGCATCTGCCACGACTCTTCCCTCCTGCATAAGCACACATCCCAGTCCTAGATGGGATGCATCGCAGTAGATGGAGAAGCTCTTGGCTATATCGGGCAATACTAGCACAGGTGCAGTTGTTAGCCTCTTCTTCAACTCCTGAAAGCTGGTTTGGCACTCCTCTGTCTAGATGAACTTGGCATTTTTCTCCAATAACGTCATCATGGGTTTAGCAATCTTGGAGAATCCTTTGATGAACCGTCGATAATATCCGGGCATCCCAAGGAAACTCCTGATCTCGCTGACATCCCGAGGCAGGTTCCAGCTCAACACATCGTTAACCTTCTTCAGGTCAACTGCCACTCCTCCACTGGACAGCACGTGTCCTAATAATGTCACTTCCTTCAACTAGAACTCACACTTGCTCAACTTGGCATATAACTGATGTTCCCGGAGTCTCTGCATCACCATCCTCAAATGATCTTCATGTCCCTCTTCATTCTTGGAGCACGAACTTGTCAAGGTAGTCCATAAACACACTATTCATCAAGTACATGAAGTATGCAGGAGCATTGGTCAGTCCAAACGATATAACCGTGAACTCGTACAACCCGTACCGAGTAGTGAAAGCCGTCTTGGGTATGTCCGATGACCGGATTCTCATCTGATGATAACCCGATCGAAGGTCTATCTTGGAGAACACACAAGCTCCCTTCAGCTGATCAAACAAATCATCAATCCTTGGCAGCGGGTACTTGTTCTTGACGGTCACTTCATTGAGGGCTCGATAGTCCACACACATCCTCTGTGTCCCGTCCTTCTTGTTCACGAACAATACTGGTGCTCCCCATGGTGAAGCACTAGGACGAATATACCCCTTGGCTAGCAAGGAGATTAATTCCTCCTTCAGTTTCTCTAGCTCCTTCACTCCCATTCTATATGGCCTTTTAGCTATAGGTGCAGTGCCAGGTTTTAGTTCAATAACGAATTCTACTTCGCGTTCCGGGGGCATACCTGGCAATTCCTCAGGAAACACATCCGAGAACTCACTCACCACCCTGATGTCTCCAGGAGTTGCACCATCAGCTTGATTGACTTGATTATGCTCGAATGGACTGGCTGCCTGGTACTCCACCTTATCTCCGGACGCTACCGTCAGTTGTACAGTCCTCCTGGCGCACTGGATCACTGCATCATATCTGGCTAGCCAGCTCATACCCAGAATCAGGTCGAAACTAATAGACTCCAGGACTGTCGGGCGTGCCTCGAAGTCTATCCCCTCATGGTGACGGTAACACGGGGACAGTGTAAAGTGGCGCATTGTTCCCCTCCTGGTGAGCTAACTAGCATATCATTCTTCATGGGCAGTAATGCCACTAAGTTATTTTTCACAAAAGTAGTAGATATGAAAGCATGCGAAGCTCTGGAATCGAACAAAATAGTCGCAGGGGTGGAGTTGATAGGGTACATACCCACTACCACGTCAGTAGCTCCCTCAATAGTCTCTGCCCCAGTGTGGTTGAGCTTGCCTCTGGCGGGGTTCTGCGGAGCATGATTTGTCTGGCCCTGCTGCTGATTCTACGGTAGTCCAGCCCACTAATTTTTATTCTGGCCGTCGGCATTCTGGGTCTTCTTGGGGCATACATTGGCAAAGTGCCCCTGCTCTCCGCAGTGATAACACAACCTGGGACCCACTGGCGTGTTGCTGACGGGGTTGGCGCGCTGAACGGGACCCTGCTGCAACGGGTTGCGCTGAGCTGGAGCATTCTGCAAGAGTCATTGCTGCTGTGGCGCCTGGGGGTACTGGGGGCGCTGTTGGTACTGGCCACGGTTGAGCGGGCCGGTCTGGCTCTGAAAGCGCTGCTAGCTCCCTATCTGCTGATTGCCCTGAGGAGGAATGAAACGGGGGCGACTGCTGCTCCCAATCTGCTGGCCCTGGAACTTCCTCTTCGTCTCCTCCATCTCAGGGCGCTTGTGTTCCAGCATCAAAGCACCGTCCACCAGTTCTTGGATGTTGGGGAACCTGGTGCACATCAGCTGGTACTTCAGTGCATCCTGCAAGCCATCACGGAACCTGGACTGCTTCTTCTTGTTAGTGTCCACGTCCTCCGGAGCATAGCGGGCCAACTCGATGAACTTGCCCTTCCTGCTTCAGTGCCAGGAACTCCTTCTTCTTCAGGGTCATCAGAGCTTCTGGCATGTGGTGGGAGTGGAAGCTGCTGTGAAACTCCTGCCAGGTGATCTGAGTATGGTCAACGTGAGCGTACTGGTACGAGTCCCACCAGTCCAATGCCAGTCCCTGGAGCTGTCCTCCGGCGTACAACACCTTCTCCCGGTCGTTGCACTGTGTGATGTCGAGCTGTCTCTTCACCACCTTGAGCCAATCATTAGCCTACAGGGGGTCGGTGGCCTTGCTGAAGGTGGGAGGACGTCCGTTCAGGAACTCACCCCTCTTGTCACGGGGCGGCATGTTGTGCTGCGGCGGATTCTGCTGGTTCTGCTGCATCATCTCCATCGTTTGAGCCATGTGCTACATCAGCTGGGTCTGCGTGAGCAGCATCTGCTCAATGGTGGGAGGTGGTGGCGGCAGTCCGCTGGCACTAGCGTTGCTCCTTGTGTTCACCATCTATCATCAATAAGTAAGTCTGATAAAAACTCTGATGGTTATAACTTCAGGGGTTTACCAACTTGTTATGATGGAGGGCTTAATAGAAAAAGAGCAAGAGAAATGAATACCCCCTCTATTTAATCACTAAAGTCCTTAAACCTTAGTCCTGCATCTAGATGGTAATAGACTTGCATCTACGCCCATCACAATCATTACAAAAATCCAAATCAAGCATAAGCATAATGACAATCATTTCAAGCACCTAAAGACATGATTCACACAAGACTCGACTGGATTTGAGTTTTGAAAAAGTGAAACTAGACGACATGTAACACATAACCATGGTGGTCTCCTAAGGTTTAATCAACCGTTCTAACTAGGCTGCAATCCTACAGTCAACACGGCTCTGATACCAATCTATCACACCTGGATTTTTATAAAAACCCGAATGCAGCCATATGTGTGCCCAGGAAGTCATAGTACACATATAATGAACAAATATGATAAACAGAGAACATATGCTTGAATAAATTCTTCATTAAATAAAGTTTTACATCAGAGTGCTTCATAAATAAACTAACCAATAACAGTGGAAGACTAATAAACTCTCAACTAATGGAGCCGCAATCCACAGGGACTCTGACTGGGAGACCATAGCTCAGTAGTACGGTAAATCTTCGGGAAACTCAGCAGCAGACTCATGCACAACCCAATCTGTTTACCCACCCGGGATTTTGTTGAATAAAATGACAAGTGTAAGTAAACAATTACTTAGCAAGTATAGCACGGGTATGAAGGCTCAAACTAAGGCTAGACACGGCTTAACTGCATTAGCAGTTTTAGTTGGTTCATTTTAACATTATCCAAATTACTACAAGTGAATGAAACCCAGTTGCAACCCAATTAATAAAGTATAAGTGACATTAAACATAAATAAACATCATCTTCTAATAAAAAAGGATCTAGACCGCTTGTGACTCTGAGCAAGGCTATCATGATAGATTTTACCCACCAGTAGCATAAAAGTTCAAAAGAAGTTTGCACCCAACCACGCATATCAACAATTCCGAGGTGTGACTGCATAGGGACGCTACGAGGTTTTTCACAAGACACCCTAACAAGACAGTTGCCACCAAGGTACAATAAGGTGGTGAGACTCTAGGCACCGAGATTGACTTACGCTTATGGAGTCACACCATAAGGGGGTTAATGGCATCCAGAGGGCGGGCATCGCACCCAACAATGCACAACGTGTGGAGTTCCCCATCGCAGGGACTCCCAACACGGGACTGGGTCTAAAAAGACCTAGCCGACGGGGCTACCGTACTTAGTGGAATCAAGAAACACCTCATGCCTTACTTTCCATAACGCCGTCGGCCCCACCGGTAACCACTGGCAAGCTAGAGACATACAAGTTACTTGACCAAGACCAGAGCCATAATAGTTCTCGCGGTGGCGACAGGCTCCTGAGTTGCCGCTTTAAGAACCGGACCTTAGGGAGAGACACTAGAGCAAAGCACACAGCACATGCCCCAGTTCCCTAAACCATGTTGCTGAAAAGCAAGTTTTATCATTAATGTTGAAGTGGTCCATTAAGTCAATATTAACAGTTAAATAATGGTGACAGTAGCTGCGCATAGCAAAGATTCGACCCATATGCATGAACCCAAGGTAAACAAGGACAAGATTAAACAAAACTAGGTACAACCTTAATGGGACAACAATTTAGACACATGCATATGAATTTAAATAAGTGTAAAGAGTGAGTTTAGGTAGCAAGGATTGTCCGTGCTATAAATTGGCTTCCTCAAAAGGCTGCTGCTGCGAGTCCTGCTCTGGAAAGTCCTCCGCATACTCGAAGTCCAAAGCAAAAGGCTCACCGACTGGACACGAATCACCACGCAAACATGCACGCAAACCAATACATGCAAACAAATAATATTATATTAGAACAGTATACCAAACAGTGGAAACAGTACAAATTAAGGTTCTAGAAATATTCTATGCTTTACTACGAACACATGAGCGTGAAAATCACACTAATCGGAGCTAAAACTGAAAACATATGACAAATCTAAGTTGTAGGGACCTGCTGGCTAGTTTTAAAAGTTTCCATGGGCTTATTTGAAGAAAACTGAGGACCTATACATAATTACGCATTAAAACAGGAGGCCCTACGTGCAAAATATCTAAATAGGATGGCGGGTTCTATTTTTAAAAAGGTCAGGGTGCTTTCCATAAAATTAAGGAGCTACTTGTTATTATTTTTGAACAGGGGTGGATTGCGGGTTCTATTTTAAATCTTGTAGGGGTTCTTTTGCAAAATCGACTTGGTTGACCGAGAAGGGGGGATTTGATCTAGGGCTGGGGCTGTTCTGGGCTGTTGGATCGAGATCCTGCAGCGGGGATTGATCCGGGGGGTTGGGGGGCGCCGGCGAGGTCCGAGGCGGCGGCGCTGCTCGCTCCCGCGGTGGAGCATCACCGGAGAAGGCTCGATTTCGAGCTGCCGGGCACGGTTGTGAAGCAGGAAGATGCTACGGCCTCGGGAGGGGATGGCGAACTTGTTGGTGGGGTCCAAGTCGATGGTTGCGCAGCGGGGGCGTGTTGACGACGGCGAGCAGTGAAGGCGGCGACGGCGAGCGATGGGGGAGGGGCTGTGGGGCATGGGAGCGAGCAAGAAGATGCACTGGAGCTTCGTTACCTTACGGCGGAGCTCATGGGGGGCTTCTCGTCGCGCAAAGGCGGCGTCTTGCAGGGATCGAAGGCGACGGCGATGCGAAGCTCGGCGACAGCGGCGCAAGTAAGCTAGGGCGGCAGGGAGGAGGGTAGGAGGCTCGGGAGGGGCTTGGTGAGGGTCGAGGGCCGCGGGGGCAGCCTTTATAGGGCCCAGGGAGTGACCTCGGTGTGCGGGTCAGGGGGATTCGGGCGGCGGGCGGCGGTGCTCCCTTCCTTCTGCGGGGATTGGTTTCCTTGTAGGGAGAGGGAGTTTCCATGCGGAGGGGGGCGCAAAGAAGGAAAGCGAGGGTGGGGAAGCTTCGTGGAGGTTGCGCGGAGGTCCACTGGCGTGGAGCGGTGCCACGGTGGCCGGCGAGCGCGGCGGAATTGGCGCCGGGGAGGGAGGGAGCGTCGGGTGAGAGGTGGGAGGTGAATCCGATAGGCGGGGCCCGCCTGTCGGTGGGAGAAAGAGAGGGGGAGAGCTGGGCCGTGCGGGGAGTTGTGGGCCGGCTCAGACAGGGAAAAGAAAGGCCCAGGGGGGAAGAGAGAAGGCGGCTGGGCCGTGGGAAGAAAGGAAGGGAAAGAGCTGAGCTGCGCTCTGGGAAAGAAAAAAGGGAGCAGAAGTGAGCCCGGGGAAAAAGTTCAGGGGGTGAAAGTGAACTCGGCTTGAATGAACTTTTCTAGGAATTCAAACAAAGTGATTCGAATTTGAATTTAAATAAATTTAAACTCTCGTTTGAATCACAAGCAATATAAAAATAAATGCAGCAGCATGAATGCAACAAAAAATATTTCTACAACTTATATTTGATTTTAATATTCATAAATAATTCATTTAACCTATATTAATTATGAACAAATTAAATAAAAGCCAATAAATTACTAAAAAAATTAAATAAGCTAGTTTTGGGTGTTACACTGCAGCACCTCCGAGGTATCCACACGTACGAGGATGGAACGCCGAACGTAGGTGTACTAGCACCTCACGAATGGCTGCGATCTGAAGGATATAGATGTAGGAGGGACTGTAGGTATTACTGTAGCGTGCATTGTTCACGCGTTGTTCACGTGCGGCTACTATAGCGGCGGCTACTGTAGTGGTGGGTGCTATTAGGGTTTGGGGCGTTGACGACTGGTCCTTGCACCACTAGCCCCTCCCACATATATATAGGCTGTACTAATGGGCTACCATCTCATGGGCCCTATCAGTTAACCTAATCCCTCATAGATCAAGCCCATAAACAAGCTCAATCTGATTGGCTCTTGGGCATATATCCAACAGTCTCCCACTTGCACTAGAGACAATCACATAGGCAAGTGTTCAGTGTTCCAAACAGCTTAAGTGTGTGACCCTATGGGTTCACGCACACATAGACATGTCACGAGTACTCCTACTCGGTCCAATAGTTGATAGCGGTCTCTAGCAAGACGTGTCAATTCCCATATGCAGGTAAAGATCATATCAGACGAACCACCACAACATCACGTACGAGCTATTCCCTTTGCCTCACGATATTTGGTCTAACTCCAAGTTGACCTCTCTTTTGCGAACCTATGAGTTGGATCCTTCAAAAAGTTAACACTAAACCTAGCACGACCATGCATTTCTTGATCCGATCATTGGAGGGGCCTAGAGATATCTCTCTCATATAGAGAGGGGCAAATCCCATCTTGATTGACCACGCATCACGGCATGTTTCCTTACAAACCTGAAAACCACCTTTATGACTATCAAGTTACGGAGTAGCGTTTGGTAGTCCCTAAGTAGGTCAATTCACAACTTGAGTACGTGCGACAATCTCAGGTCTTAGGACAAAGCATACGCATTGTGAAAAGAGATAAACATACAACAAGATCTCAAGTTGGGTCAGTCCAGCCCCATGTCATACATGTGCCCACATTATTAGTTTGACATCTCTATGTCCATGACTTGTGAAACATAGTCATGAACTAATACATATGCTAATCAGATTAAGGACAATTTTAGAATAACCATACAAGTAAAGAGTTTTACAAACAATTCACATAATTGCCAATCTTATACAAGTTGCCTTTCATGGATATTCAATAAATAAGCGATATGCCATAGACACAATCATCCACTCACACTAGAGCTAATCTATATGATATCTAATACCCATAGCTCTCATGTGTGACTCATGCTTAGTCTGTGGAAGAGCCTTTGTCAAAGGATTAGCAACATTCAAATCCGTATGTATTTTGCATATCTTTATCTGACCCCATCAACGAACTCTCAAATGAGGTGAAACTTCCGCAGTACATGTTTGTTCTTCTGGTGATTCCTAGGCTCCTTAGCCTATGCAATTGCCCCATTGTTGTCACAGTAGAGTTCCAACGAGCTAGATGCATTAGGAAACAAACCAAGCTCAATGAGGAACTTCCTCATCCAAACACCTTCCTTCGCCGCTTCAGAAGCTGCGATGTACTCGGCTTCCGTTGTAGAATCTACCACAGTATCATGCTTAGAACTTTTCCAGCTTGCACCACCACCGTTTATCGTGAACACGAATCCTGATTGCAACTTTGAATCGTCTGGATCAGTTTGGAAACTAGCATCAGTGTAACCCACTACAATGAGCTCCTCTTCACCTCCATAGACTAGGAACACATCTTTAGTCCCTCTAAAGTACTTAAGAATGTTTTTTACCATCGTTTAGTGACTTTCACCTGGATTAGACTGGTGTCTACTCGTAACGCTTAGAGCATATGAGACATCTGGGCGAGTACTTATCAAGGCATACATGATAGACCTAATTGCCGAAGCATAGGGGATCTTACTCATGTGCTCACACTCATTAGCCGTCGAAGGACACTGAGTCTTGCTAAGGTGTATGCCTTGTAACATAGGCAAGAACCCTTTCTTGGATTGTTCCATGTTGAACCGTTTCAACACCTTGTCAATGTAAGTATCTTGACTTAATCCTATAAGCCTCCTTGATCTATCTCTATAGATCCTTATTCCCAGAATGTACGCAGCTTCCCCTAAGTCCTTCATAGAAAAACTATTTTTTTAGCAAAGTCTTAATGGATTCCAGCATAGGAATATCATTCCCAATCAACAATATGTCATCCACATACAAGATTAGAAATGCAACAGAGCTCCCACTTTCCTTCTTGTAAACACAAGCCTCTTCTTCATTTTGACGGAAGCCAAATCCTTTGACTACCTCATCAAAATGAAGGTTCCAACTCTGAGGTGCTTGCTTTAACCCATATATGGATTTTTGAAACTTGCATATTTTTCCAGCATTAGTTGGATCGACAAAACCTTCGGGTTGTATCATATATACATCCTCATGTAGGTTTCCATTTAGGAAAGCTGTTTTGACATCCATCTGCCATATGTCATAATCAAAATATGCAGCTATTGCTAGAATGATCCGAATAGATTTAAGCATCGCTACTGGTGAGAATGTCTCGTCGTAGTCAACTCCTTGAACTTGTCAAAAACCTTTTGCAACAAGTCATGCTTTGTGTACGTGAACATTTCCGTCCATATCTCTGTTTCTCTTAAAGATCCATTTGCACTCGATGGGTCTCACACCATCAGGCGGGTCAACCAAGTTCCAAACTTGATTGTGTCCCATGGAATCTATCTCGGATCTCATGGCACTTTGCCATTTCTCGGAATCTGGGTCCATCATTGCTTTCGCATAGGTCATAGGCTCATCGTTGTCCATCAACAACATGTCGCGCTCTCCCGTAACTAGGAGATTCATTCTATTAGTTGCGTGACGTGGCCTTTCTGACCTTCGTAGTTGTGGTGGTTCTTCTCTTGCCACAGGTGCCTCAACTTGTTTTGCTACATTAGCATCACTCGTAAAGTGTTGCCTCATAGGCTCATATCGAACTTCTTCAAGATACACCTTCTGTCCAATTTTCTTGCTTTTGAGAAACTCTTTCTCCAAGAAAACACCGTTCCTAGCGACAAACACTTTGCCCTCTGATCGGTTGTAGAAATAATACCCAATTGTTTCCTTTGGATATCCCACGAATATGCACTTGTCTGACTTGGGTGTAAGCTTGTCTAACTGAAGTCGCTTGACATATACTTCACAGCCTCAAATTTTTAGAAAAGACAAACTGGGAGTCTTGCCAGTCCATATCTCATATGGTGTCTTATCCACAGATTTAGACGGTACCCTGTTTAGTGTGAAAGCTGCTGTTTCTAGAGTGTAACCCCGAAACGATAACGGTAGGTCTGACTGGCTCATCATTGATCGTACCATGTCCAACAAGGTTCGATTACGTCGCTCGGACACACCGTTCCTCTGAGGTGTTCTAGGTGGCGTAAGCTGTGGAACAATTCCGCAACTCTTTAGATGAGTGCTAAACTCATGGCTCAAATACTCGCCTCCACGATCAGATTGCAAGGCCTTAATTTTCATGCCACGTTAATTTTCAACTTCATGCTGAAACTCCTTGAACTTTTCAAAAGTTTCTGACTTATGCTTCATTAAGTAGACATAGCCATATCTACTAAAATCATGAGTGAAAGTTATGAAGTACTGAAATCCACCTCTAGTTGTCGTGCTCATTGGTCCACGCACATCCGTATGTACGAGTTCCAACAAGTCTTGCACCCTCTCAGAAAAACCTATGAAGGGCGCCTTGGTCATCTTGCCTAGCAAACAAGCTTCGCATGTCTCGTATGATTCAAAATCAAACGAAGTTAAAAGTCCATCAGAATGGAGCTTCTTCATGCGCTTCTCACTTATATGACCCAAACGACAATGCCACATATAGGTATGATTCAAATCATCTAGCCGAGGCCTTTTAGCACTTATATTACAGATATGTGAATCATCAAGATTTAAAATAAATAAACCATTCACAATGGATGCAAGAGCCACAAACATGCCATTCTTAGAGATAACACAACCATTGTTTTCACTCGTAAATGAATAACCATCCTTCATCAAACATGAAGGAGATACAATGTTTCGACTCAAACTAGGAACAAAATAACAATTATTCAATTCCATAATAAATCCTGATGGGCGGTGAAGTTGCATCGTCCCGACGGTCAAAGCAGCAACTCTTGCATTATTGCACACACAGAAATCAACTTCGCCTCTTCCCACGCTTCTACTTCTTATCAGTCCTTGCATTGTATTGCAAATATGAGCAACCGATCCGGTATCAAATACCCAGGAATTAATACAAGAGTCAACGAGGAAAATGTCCGTAACATAAACATGAAGTGTACTTGAAGTGGAAGTACCCTTACTTCCCTTGCTTTTCAAAGAAGCTAAGTACAACGTGCAGTTTCTTTCCAGTGACCCAATTCATGACAGTGAAAGCACTCATTATCAGCAGCTAGTCCAGCTTTAGCCATCTTTAGTGTTTTCCTTTTTCTTAGCCCTGAGAACAATTCTCAGGTTGCGGATCCAATCCGCATAGTTTGTTCCATTCAACTTATCCTTCTCAAGGACCGAACGCAAAGAAAACAGTGTGCTAGGTGCCATTGATATACAACAGAAAATAATGCAAAATACTAAGACAAAATATCTATGACAGAGTAAAATACATTAAACAATTTAATAGAATCTACTCCCACTAAAATCAATATCCCTCGATTGATACTTAGCGATTCAGAATCCACAACTAACAAGCCCACTAATGAGCTTTAGCATCATGCTAGAAGACATGGTAGATCAGTAAGCAACCCTTTGCTAATCATATCACATATGACTCCTGTTGTTGGGTGACATCTCTATGTCTCAGCGCCCAACCTTTATGCCCCAAGGTTCTTAACCGTTAAGATGACCTTGTCTAAGTTAACCAATCCTTTATGCGAGTAAGTATCCGATACAAACCCATCTAGTCAAGGAAAACTAGTGGCACCCTAATTTCATAGACCCACCACTAATTGTACAAGACATGTGACGGTGCAAGGTTTAGTTGGGAGGGCATTCAAGACTTGAACATTGTTGAGGGATCATTCTACTTCTACCGTCACATGCAGAAAAATAACCATTATCGTCGCATATGTAGAAGTAAAACAATAAGAACGACATACACACAGTAATGACACGGTATGGCCCATTCACACATGGTGATCTCTATCTCCATTGTACTGTCCATCATGATGATCCCCATCTCCATGATCCATGTATGTCATCCTCTAGTGATGAGTCCTCCAAGAACTATCTAACGCATGCTAGTAAACTAAATTACACAACCGTGCATCATCACAAGTTGGAACGCAGGCCATTACATCAAATTGACAATAGATATGGCTCCAGCCGTATTGCCCCACTCACAACACGCAGGCCATGATTAATTACATACATGCATCACATACACATAGGGTCATACCGATCACATGAATCTGCAAAAACAAGTTAGCCGATTCCGACGTCTAAACTTAAATCATCGAAAACTCCATCTTCCCGGCCTTATTTCACAAATCTAAATTTAGTGAAAATGCCCTTTGTAGTTGAAATCATGTGTAAAATTTTTTGTAGATGAATTTTCATATCAAATTTGTCTCAATCCGAGGTCGTATGCAAAAGTTATGGCTGTTTTACGAACAACCTGTTTTTCGCGTAAAACCTGGCCCGATAGCAGATCCAATCTACGCCGCCGCGTATCACCATGCACCTGGCCATTGACCTAAGTTCGATTCGACCAATCCAATTGATCTCCATCTCACCATGACTGGGTTTACATGTATCACTTAGCTCCGATGGTGGAATTCCGACCGGTAGGAGCAATTCGTTAGACGACCATCATAGCAAGATCACGAACTGAACAGAGACTCATCTACAGCCAAGCATATCTCCATATGCACACATTTGAACCTATAATGAGATAGCTATGGCTTTGATACCACTGAAGGGAAATGGAGAGGCTACGCTAGGACACACAAAAACCCGTTTACCCCAAAACAGGAACAACAACAGTTATAGATCACGGATCGTTACCACTAGACGCGTAGTTGCAGCAGAAGCCGTCTTGATATAGACGAATGCGTCGAAGTGGCAGTGTCGTGCAGTTGCTCACGTCCGTCTGGTCCTGCACGTGCGGTCCGTCCTTGTGCTCCAAGTGCAGCACCTACGAGGTATCCACACGTACGAGGATGGAACGCCGAACGTAGGTGTACTAGCACCTCATGAATGGCTGCGATCTGAAGGATATAGATGTAGGAGGGACTACAGGAATTACTGTTCACGCGCATTGTTCACGGGCGGCTACTGTAGCGGCGGGTGCTATTAGGGTTTGGGGCGACGACGACTGGTCCTTGCACCCCTAGCCCCTCCCACATATATATAGGCCGTACTAATGGGCTGCCATCTCATGGGCCCTATCAGTTAACCTAATCCCTCGTAGATCAAGCCCATAAACAAGCCCAATCCGATTGGCTCTTGGGCATATATCCAACAGGTAGAACTTTGCTAGGCGCAGCTACTGTCATATTATCTAACTGTTAATCTTGACTTAATGGTTCACTTCAACATATTGGTAAAACTTTCTTTTTAGCAACATGGTTCATGGAGTTAGAGCATGTGCTTCGTGCTTTGTTCTAGTGTCTCTCCGTAAGGCCTAGTCTCGTTAGGCACAGTCCCATGCTGGGAGTCGCTGCGACGGGGAACTCCTCATGTTGCGCCTTGTTTGGCATGTGTTGCCCGCGCTCTGGACGCCATTGACCCCCTTGCTATTGCGACTCTAAGCATTAGTCAATCTCGGTGCCTGGGCCATGTTGCCTGTGCTGTACCATAAGCGGTCACTGTCTTGTTAGGGTGTCTAGTGAAAAGCTTCGTAGCGTCCCTATGCAGTCACACCAAGTGAAGTGTGATGTTTGCGTAGTTGGGTGCAAGGTTCTTTTTAACTTTTATGCGACCGGTGGGTAAAGGGTGAAACCTCTGCAGAGTGTAAACCTACATGATAGGTGTGCTCACGGTCATGAGCGGCCTGGATCCTTTTTTATTAGCGGTTCATTAATTAAGATGTTGTTTATTCTATTAAATTCTACTTTCATTATTAATTGGATTGCAACTTTGATTCGTACTCTTGTAGCAACTTGGATTATGATAAAATGAATCAACTAAAATTGCTAATGCAGTTTAGTCATTTCTAGCTTTACTTTTCAGCCTTCATACATCGTGTTATACTTGCTAAGTAAATGATTTACTTACACTTGCCGCTATTCAATAAAATCCCGGATGGGTAACAGATGGATTTGAGAATGATAATGCTACTGCTGAATTCCCTGAAGATTTGCCTTACTACTGAGTTGTGGTCAACCAGTAAGAGACCCTGTGGACTGCGGCTCCGCTTAGTTGAGAGTTAATAAATAGACTTCGACAGTTTTATTTACTTTATTTGTGTTAAATTTGATGGAAATCATTTTATTCAACCATATGTACTCTGATTTTCTATATTTATAAGTTGTATGTGTCCTGTAGACTTTCTAGGCACAAATATGGCAGCATTCGGGTTTCTTGTAAACCTGGGTGTGACAGATTGGTATTTGAGCCATGCTGACTGTAGGATCGCGGCCAAGTTAGTATGGTCGCATAGATTTAGCTCACCCTTGCTCCTTTTGTTTTCTTCAAAATTTTACTTTATTTGTGTTGAGTTATTTATAAAATCGTGTTCTTTCTATTCCCTATCCATTGCGAAATTCTAAAACTTTTATTTTCTGTTTCGCTCTGTCTCCTTCTTGCAACAAATGGCTCGCACGTACCAGACCGCCCGCAAGACAACCTGTGGATACCTTCCACCTCGTGTCCCTGAGCAAGCTTTGAGCACCCACTACCAGGATGCCTACCAAGAGGGGAGAGACAGGCGTGATGACGAGCGCCTGAGGCAGCTGTAGGAGGAGGGACGCCAGTGGGAGGAGTCTGAGGAGGAAGAGGAACCCGATCTGGTGGAGCTCTCTAACTCCGAGCGAGAGATGAGGAGCTAGAGGAGCGCCAACAGCATGAGCCAATCTAGCCAGATGAGAGTGGAGAGCCCGCCAGTGATCCGGAGGATGATGGTGATGATGGAGATGATGAAGGTGATGATGAAGGTGATGATGGAGTGGTGATGATGCCGGGGATCCATCAGATGACGAGGACAGTGACCTAGAGGAGGAGGAGCCTCGAGCACCTGAGGAGCGGCACTCAGGTGGCCTGTGGAGGACTACGTTAGGGATGGAGGCGACAACTTCTATCATTGGTGCCTCTGGCAGATGCTTCACGCCCACTACGACCCTGGCAATGTGGCCACATAGTACCGCTGTGAGTGGTGGACACACCCCCGCGTCCCGAGCTTCTTGAGGGTAGAGCTGCACATCCGTACACCTGATCACTGGGGAAGAGCTGCTTGGAAGAGGTCGATCCACTACGCCATCAGTGACAGAGAGTCCCTGGAGGCAGGGATAGAGCATGTAGCTCGTCAGGCCTACTTCTGGTATAGAGAAAAGTTCTGGGCAGAGGTGCAGAATGGTCCAGAAAGGTGGTACCCCCACTGGAGGAGCGGAGAGACAGCTTGCGCCATAGCTCGCACAGCAGGCATCGCCGACCCCCAGTTTGCTTCTACTGTGGCGCTTGTGGCCATCCTTAACACTGACCTGGATGCAGCTTCAGATGAGGTCTTCAGGTTGAGGCAACAATTAACAGAGACACAGGACAGATTGCTGCAGCTGGAGCAGCAGTTGGGAGCACCAGCGGCACCACGCAGTCCTAATTACCATGCAGAATCACCTCCACACAAGAGGCATCTCTACGAATATGCAGCCGCTAGCACCACCATCCAGCATGATCCTTAGGAGTCTACCATGAGTCTGTAATAGGGATCGAGTAGTTTATGCTTTTTGAGTCGAGTCAAAACCCAGTGGTGTCGAGTCTTGTGTGAACTTTGTTCTTTGGTGCTTGGTTTGGTTACCATTATGCTTACGAGTGATTTGGATTTTTGTAATGAGTTTGATGGGCATAGATGCAAGTCTACCACCATCTAGAATTGGCTTAAGGTTTAAGGAAGTTAATGAATAAATAGTTGGGTTATTTACCTCTCTTGCTCTTTATCTATCAAGCTCTCTATCTCTGTCATTTCAGTAACCTCCCTAAGTTTCTTGTACACAAAATTTGAGTTATTTGGTTATGATCGATGGAGTACTGATGGGAATTATTTTTGTTGATAGACGGTGGGAACAAGGAGTGGAGCAGTAGGTAGTGGAGGCAACCAGAACCAGCCACCACCACCCACCATGGAGCGGTTGGTGGCTATGTAGACTCAGCTGATGCAACAAATGGCTCAGTCCTTGGCTATGATGCAGCAGAACTAGCAGAATCTTCCTCCCCAGCCCAACATGCCACCCAGGGACAAGATGGGTGAATTTATGAAGGGACGCCCACCCACTTTCACTCAGGCAAGTGACCTGCTGTAGGCAGATGATTGACTCAAAGAGGTGGAGAGAGAACTCGACATCGCATAGTGTATGACACAAAGAAGGTACTGTATGGAGGGGGACAACTTCATGGAGCAGCACAGGATTGGTGGGATGCATACCAGTATGCTCACCCTGACCGCACCTAGATCACTTGGCAGGAGTTCCGTGACAACTTCTGCTCACACCATGTGCCAAAAGCCCTGATGATTCTGAAGAAGGAATTTCTGGATCTGAAGTAGGAAGGGATGATGGTCACATCTTATCGTGACAAGTTCATTGAGTTGGCCCGCTATGCTCCGGAAGATGTGGACACTGACAGGAAGAAGCAGACCTGGTTCAGGGATGGGTTATAGGTTTCCATGCAATACCAGCTCATGTGCATCACTTTCCCCACCTTCCAAGAGCTGGTGAACGGCGCGCTAAATGGAGGACCAGAAGAGGAAGTTCCATGGCCAGTAGCTGGGAAGCACCAACCGTCCCCGCTTCAACCCTCAGCTGGGGAATCAATGTCCGATGATTCAGCAACCGGCAAACCAGCAGTGTGTCTAGGGTCAGGTCAGTTAGCAGAACCACAACTAGTACCGGCAGTGCCCCTAGTACCTTCAAGCGCCACAGCCGCAGCAATAGTGCCTCCAGAACCAGGCACAGAATGGTCATGTTCAGTGCCTCAACCCAGCTAACAATGCACCGGTAGGTCCGAGGGCATGCTTCCACTGTGGTGAGTCAGGACATTATGCCCACTACTGCCCCCGCAAGGCTTAGAACATCGCAGGTCAAAACAACAACCAGAGGGCTGGTCAGCAGGAAGCGCAGAATGGGAACCAGCAGCAAGCATAGGCAAACCATCATTAGCAGAACCCTGCTAGAGGCAAGCTCAACCACATGGGTGCAGAGACGGTAGAGGGAGCTACTAACGTGATCGTGGGTACGTTCCTCGTCAACTCAACCCCTGCAACTGTTTTGTTCGATTCTGGTTCTTTGCATGCTTTCATCTCTGCTGCATTTGTCCAAAAGAACATCTTGATCCTTCAACACATGGGAAACCCCATGTTAATTAGTTCCCCAGGGGGAGAACAATGAGCCAGTTTACGCTGCTCCAAAACCATCATTACAATAAGGGGGGTAGACTTTGAGGTATACCCCATAGTTCTGAATTCTAATTTTGGGAATGAGCTGGTTAGCCAAATATAATGTTGTGATCCAATGCGCCAAAAGTGTAGTACAACTGACAGCAACGGGAGGAGAAAAGGTGCAGTACCAGGCAGTCAATTCCTCAGAACAGTGTCAAGTCAATCAAACTGAGAGAGCAGCCCCTGAGGACATCAGAGTGGTGAACGAATTCCCGGATGTGTTTCCACATGAATTGTCAGGTATGCCTCTAGGACACAAAGTTTAATTTGTTATTGAACTTAAACCTGGCTCAACCCCATAGCGAAAAGGCCCTAGATAATGGGAGTGAAAGAGTTACAAAGACTGAAGGATGAATTAAGGGATTTGCTAGCCAAAGGTATTCCGCCCTAGTTCATCCCCATAGGGAGAACCTTATTATTCGTGGATAAGAAGGATGGACACAGAGGATGTGTGTGGATCATCGAGCTCTTAATGAGGTGACAATCAAGAATAAGTATTCGCTGCCAAGGATTGATGATCTTTTCGATCAGTTGAAGGGAGCCTTCGTGTTTTCTAAGATAGATCTCCGGTCAGGCTACCATCAGATGAAGATCCAAGTAACCGACATCCCCAAGACGGCCTTTACTACCCGGTTTGGTTTATATGAGTTCACAGTCATGTCCTTTGGATTAACTAATGCGCCGGCATACTATGTGTACCTGATGAACAACGTGTTCATGGATTATCTTGACAAGTTTGTAGTAGTGTTCATTGATGATATCCTGGTTTTCTCAAAAAATGAGGAAGAACACGAGGAACACTCGAGATTGGTAATGCAAAGACTCAGAGAACATCAGCTGTATGCTAAGTTGAGCAAGTGTGAGTTCTGGTTGAAGGAAGTAGCATTCTTGGGTCATGTGCAATCCAATGGTGGAGTGGCAGTCGATCAAAAGAAGGATAGTGATGTATTAAGTTGGAATCCGCCTCAGGATGTGAGTGAAATCACGAGTTTCCTCGGAATGGTAGGATACTACCGAAGGTTTATCGAAGGGTTCTCCAAGATCGCTAAACCCATGATAGCCTTGCTGGAGAAGAATGCTAAGTTTGTCTGGATAGAGGAGTTCCAGGCAAGTTTCAAGGAGCCGAAGAAGAGTTTATCTACTGCGACGCATCTCGTCAAGGGTTGGGACGTGTGCTCATGCAAGAGGGCAGAGTTGTGGCATACGCATCGAGGCAGTTAAGGAAACATGAGCAGAACTACCCGACACATGACTTGGAATTGGCAGCCATTGTACACGCCCTGAAGATTTGGATACATTATCTAATTGGACATAAGTGTGACATCTATACTGATCATAAGAGTCTCAAGTACGTCTTCACCCAGTCAGATCTGAATATGAGGCAACGCTAGTGCTTAGAGTTAATCAAGGATTATGACCTGGAGATTCACTACCACCCAGGAAAGGCTAACTTTGTTCCAGATGCTCTGAGTAGGAGGAGTTATGTGAATAAGAACACTGAAAATTTTCTGCCAGAGATGCTCGGTCTAGAGTTTGAGAGGATGAGTCTGAGATTTGTGGCCAGCATCACAGAAATGGCGGTGGAACCAACCCTGGAAGAGGAAATCCGAAAAGGTCAGCTTGAGGATGAGAAAATCAAGGAAATTGTGGAGCAGGTTGCCCAGGGGAAGGCACCCGACTTCCAAGTGGATGACCAAGGGACATTGTGGTATGGGAAGAGGATATGCGTGCCCGACTTGGTGTAGATCAAGGATACAATCTTGAGGGAATCGCATGATTAAGCTTACTCGATCCACCCGGGAAGTACCAAGATGTATCAGGATATCAAAGAGAGATTCTAGTGATACGGATTGAAGCAGGATGTGGCGACATATGTAGCTCTGTGTGACACATGCAAGAGGGTCAAGGCTGAGCATCAGAGACTAGCAGGATTGCTCCAGCCTTTAAAGATACCTGAATGGAAATGGGAAGAAGTTGGTATGGATTTCATCACCGGTCTGCCTCCCACCCAGAGGGGATTCGACTCCATATGGGTAATTGTAGATCGTTTGACCAAGATGACACATTTTCTTCCGGTGAAGACCACATACACGGGAGCCAGATTAGCAGAGCTATATATGGAAATGATTGTATGTTTGCATGGGGTACCAAAAAGGATAGTGTCAGATCAAGGCTCTTAGTTCACGTCACACTTCTGGCAGAAGCTACATGAGTCTATGGACACTAAGTTGCATTTCAGTTTAGCTTACCATCCACAGACGGATGGACAAACAAAGTAGACAAATCAGATATTGGAAGATATGTTGAGAGCATGCGCTCTACAGTATGGGACTAGTTGGGAAATAAGTTTACCTTACACGAAATTCTCGTACAACAATAGCTATCAGAAGAGTCTACACATGACACCATTCGAGGCTCTGTATGCCAGAAAGTGTAGGACACCGCTATTCTGGAACCAGACTGGAGAAAGTCAGGTATTTGGACCTGAGATACCAAGAGAGGCAGAGCAACAAGTGCAGGTAATCAGGCAAAATTTGAAGGTGGCATAGTCCCGACAGAAGAGCTATGCTAATGTCAGAAGGAGGGATCTCTGCTTCAAAATTGGTGACTTTGTGTATCTCAAGGTGTCACCAATGAGTGGCGTGAAAAGGTTTAATGTCAAGGGCAAACTAGCGCCTCATAACATCGGACCTTCAAGGTATTGGACCCGGGACATGCCACGACATGAAACCCAGCAGAACCCCGGGCCTGGATGGACCGCTACGGCTGCCATAAACACCAACCTAGTGAACCGGAGGCCCGAATCCAACCCGACGAAAGCCCGCTAGTCCACCGGAGGCCTCAAACTCAGTCTAGACCAAAGTGCCGACCTACAAACTGCCTCAAGAGTTAGACCAACACGTGATGGAAGCAAAGGCGGTGCAGTAGTAGGCCAGGCCCAAATCGGCCAAATGTCAGGGTTCGGTCGAATCCAAGAACTGCCTCAAAACCGACCCTAGAGCAAAGAACCAGGCCGTAGGACTCAAGGTCGGTGCATGTGGTAGTTCGGCCGAACTCCCTGGTTCGGCCAAACCAAGGGATTCGGCCGAATCAGCCGGGCGCCGACCAGAGATGCCTTGGCTGTCACTCTGCCTCCCACCGACCCTGGCCAGCTATAAATGGAGGTCCTCGTCCCCTGCATCAACACAGAACACAAGAGGAGAGTCCCTTAGCGAAGCTCTGCCACTTTCATACTTATAATATAGGGAGAGAGGAGAGGTGAGCGTCCCATAGAGGAGTCGGAGTGTCGGGCCCTCTTCCCGTTGTACCTCTACGGATGCGGCTCAGCTTCGAGTGACATCCGGGTCATGTCTGGTAACTCTTGTATCTCTTTCTGATTAATTGAGCATTCAGTTCTTACTTTTCTATGCTTGCTGGTTCTTCGTTCAATGCTTATTTAATTGGTATAACTGTATACTAGTTGCTTGGCTTGGGTGCTTGTCTTTCTATAGGAGATAATTATTAGTTGACTACTGTAGGCGTGGTGCATAGACTTGAGGCTAACTTAGTTTGCCCCTGAGTCTGTGAAGGTGGTAGTCGTTAGGTGGTGACATCCCTATACAACCTTTGTAGCCCATCACGTTCGTCTCTGCCTGTAGGATTCCCCAGTGTAGGATAGATCACAGCCCTTTCTAATCCCTTTCTGTGTGTGGTAGGTTCTGCTGTCCCGAAGCAAGTATCTAGCAGTACCTTCAGACCCGCTCAGTTAATCAGTAGAGTGCTTCCACCAGGCTCGTGCCCTCTCTACCCTCTTATCACTTCTCTTCCCTCTTTGTTGTTGTCATCCACTCAATCCCATTACCCTTGGACAACTTAGTTTAGAATTAGTTCACTTCTCGTTCCCCGTGGAAATTGATACCTTTGAATAGTCTCGGGTGAAAGCTACATCGGTATCCGTTTGCTTGTGGATTTATCTGTAGGCCGTATGGAGTGCCAACAAGCTTTTTGGCGCTGTTGCTGGGGAACAGTAGTTGTTCTGATTCCGAACTCAAGTTGTCTGTGTATCCCCATCATCCAAAATCCATATGGACTCTACTCTTACCTTACGTCAACATTTGGCTCCAAAGGGCGATTGTTTGGAGCCACCACCATCATCACATCCCATCCACACACCCGGTTCGAGAGCAAATGTTCTCAGGAACGAATGCTGAGAGTTTATACGCGCATTTGCATGAGTTTGAGCAACTATGTTCGTGTCTCGTCATTGCGGACATGACACAAGAGACACTTAAATGGAAGCTATTCCCGTTCTCATTGACGGGAGGAGCAAAGAAATGGTACTCTCTAGCTGTCGGAAATATGGAAGGGAGTTGGGAAACCCTTAGAGAGAAATTCTGCCTAAATTTCATCCCAGCTTCCAAGGTAGCCAGCCTCCGAATCGAAATTCGTACCTTTAAACAATTAGAGGGAGAATCGTTAGGAGCTACGTGGGCTTGTTTCAAGCAAATTCTGGCCTCAGGACTGGACCTAAGCCTTCCAGAACCTATTGTTCTACAACACATCAGCCTTGGCCTCTGTCCCGTAGCCACCATTTTCTTGAACTACGCTTCAGGAGGGTCGTTCTCTCATCTGATTCCTAGTGAAGCGAGGGTAATCCTGGATCGTATCCTGGATGACACTCCCTACACGGGAAACTATGCTGAACTCCGTGATGAAGAGAAGCGGCCTGAGCCTGAACCTGAAGAGCCTATGCACCCACAATCTAAATCAATCAGCTCATTTCGAACCACTGACCATACGCTAGCCAGGACCATTATAATTCACTCTACACCAGTCCATATGATTTTGACGTCGATCTATTCGATGACATCGGGAGTGCAGCAAGTTTCCCATTGGAACAATGTGTAGAGCAAAAAGATCAACCTCAAGACAAGGAAGAACATGAATATCAGAGAGAGTACTTAGGACGTCTCTCTGCTATCATGAGTCGGGAATGGCTAGAAGAGGTTGAAGCCTCGACCGAGGTCGTTAAAATGCCCAAAAGGATCCGAAGGATATTTTGTGAAGTTATGGGCATAGACAAGAAAATCGGGTATGACTCGAGCCTCGGAATCAACATACTCTCTAGCTCTTTGGTGCGAGCCCAACACCCCAATGAACCATGGTCCTCATCTCAAAACCGTCTAAGGTTCACAACGGGGAGGATCCTCGATTGTTTAGGGATCTTGTGGGTCATACCCGTTAAGATTAATGACCCTGAACTTTTCCTGGATTTCCATATCTTTAACCTACCCATTAATTCCACTCATTCCATCTTTATCGGTAGGCCAATCATGAAAATCCTGGTAAATTCACCAACAAACCAGCTAGTAAAGCTTAGGATCGGAGAAGAACTTGTCCCTGTCTCTTATTCTTATTCCTTGAATACCCCAATAGAGACACACCCCGATCCTGATCATATAGAGGAAGTCATGTCAACATCTTTGATAGACTTAGAGCAACCTATCCCAGAGGTACACACCTAATTCTTTATGGAGGAAATTCATCCTCCAATCAAGTTTGACACAAGCAAAATTCTAGAACCGTCTCCAATCGAGTTTAAGCCTCCTCCCCCTGGACAGAAGTATGCTTCCCTCTTTAAGGACGAACACACTCTAGTGACCATCAGTGACAAACCCTCTAACGCCGAAACCCAATAGACTTTCATGGTCCTGGAGGAAGATTAATCAGTCCTCGGACACTCGGTCCAAGATTTCAAAGGGATTACTCCTAACCTTCATACACATCATATCCCTATCTCATCTTATCTTGGGGTTGCAAGGAAATTGTCACGGAGATTCGTTTTTTATCGGGGAAACACCAGATTCAAAGTTAGAAGCCATCATCTTCCCCTATCATGCCCATGAACACGACTCTATGCCTACACTTCCCACCAATGTAAAGGGGATTGATAGTTTCCTTGGCAACACCAGGATCTATAGGCGCCTCATCAAAACTTCTCTCAAATAGCCCGCCCATCCACAAATCTCTTGGCTGTAACACCCAAAAATGGCCCATTTAAAATTTTTAGTAATTAATTGGCTTTTATTTTAATTGTTCATATTTAATACAAGTTAATTGAATTATTTATGAATATTAAAATCAAATACAAGTTGTAGAAACATTTTTGTTGCATTCATGCGGCTGCACTGTGTTTTGTTTGGTGGCAAGTTAAGTTGGAATTTAAATTCTGTTTAAATTCGAATTTAATTCTCCTTTGTTTGAATCCTAGAAAAGTTAATTTCAGCCGAGTCCATTTTTGCCCCTCGAACTTCCTTCCCTGGTTCACTTGAACTCCCTCTACTCTTCTCCCAGTCCAGCCCAACCCCCCAGCGCGGCCCAAGTTTCTTCCCCCGCTTGGGCCTCGCCCACTCGCCGAGCCGGCCCAACCGCGCGCTGCTCGCACACCCCTCCCCTCTCTCCCTCTGGCTGACGCCCCGGCCCCACTCGTCAGCTCCATCGCCTACCTCCCTCCCGGCACTCCCTCTTTCCCCGCCGCGACGGGCGCCGCCTCGGCCAGCCACACCGCCCGCCATCTTCACGCCCTGGGCCCGCACGAAGCTTCTTCGAAGCCCCCTCCCCCACACATTTCCTTCCCTGGCGTCCTCCCCACAAGGAAACCCCCCTCCCCGCAAGGAAAGGGGCGAGTCACCCCCCCGATCGCCGGCCGCCGCGGATTCTTGCGACTTGCCAAGCCGAGCACCCCCACTGGGCTATTTAAGCCACTCACCCGACCCTCCAGCCTTCACCAAGTCTTCCCCGAGCCCTCTAGCCACCCCCAACGCCTCCCACCCGAGCTTCCCGCGCCGCCGATCCCCGCCCGAGCTCCGGCCGTCGTCGACCGGCCACCATGGTCCCGCTCCGACCAAATCAAGCTGCCCAGGAGCTCCACGCGGCGGTGAGGACCCTCCCAAGCTTCTTCTCGCTCCCTGTTAGGCCCCCTAGTGCGCGTGTGATCTCGTCGGAGCCCGCCTCCGCTGCTCGCCGTCGTCAGGCACGCTCGCCAAGAATTGGTCGACTTGATCCGGCCAGTTGCACTCGCCGCTCCCCGCTGGTTCTGTAGGGCCAAGAAGCTCGCCATTTGGTGCCCTGTAGCGTCGGATCGGCTCCACTCCGGTGAAGCACCGCCACCGCTCGCTCGGCGCCGCCGCTGGACTTTCCCCCGCCGGCGACCAGATCCCCCACCAAACCCCGACCGTCCAGATCCGATCCAACGGCCCAGATCTGAGTCACCCCGAGTCAAATAGGCCAAATAACGGTCAGCGCTAGCACTTTTCTAAAAGAGCCCCTGCCTTTTCCACAAATCAACCCGCGGTCCTGTTTAGTTCAAAAATAATTCCAGATAGGTCCTGATTTTTATGGAAAACCCCCTGATCTTTTTAATTATAGAACCCGCGGTCCTGAGTTGCGCCTTTTACACGTTAGCCCTCGGGTTTTTATACGACATTATGTTTAGGCCCCTGGTTTTTTACAAACTAGCCCCTGGAACTTTTATAACTTTGCCAGCAGGTCCCTAGAACTTAGAAAACCCATATCTTTTTCGTTTTAGCTTCGATTAGTGTGATTTTTGCGCTCATGTGTTCGTAGAGAAGCATAGAATATTTCTAAAACCTTTATTTGTACTGTTTCTACTGTTTGGTGTACTATTCTAATAGAATATTATTTGTTTGCATGTATTGGTATGCGTGTATGCTTGTGTGGTGCTTCGTGTCCAATCGGTGAGCCGCTAGCTTTGGATTTCGAGTTCGTAGAGGACTTTCCGGAGCAGGACTTGCAGCAGCAGCAGCACTTCGAGGAAGGCAAGTTATAGCATGGACAATCCTTGCTACCTACACACACCTTTTATATTCATATACTTTCATACGCATGTGTCTAAATTGATGTCCCATTAAGGTTGTACCTAGTTTAGTATTATCCGGTACCTTGATAACTTTGGGCTTATGCATATGGGTAGAATCTTTGCTAGGCACAGCTACTGTCATCAATGATTAAATATTAATCTTGATCTAATGGTTCACTTTAATGATAATGTTAAAACTTGCTTTTTAGCAACATGGTTTAGGGAACTGGGGCATGTGCTGTGTGCTTTGCTCCAGTGTCTCTCCCTATGGTCCAGTTTTAAAGAGGCAACCCAGGAGCCTGTCGCCACCACTAGAACTATTATGGCTCTGGTCTTGGTCAAGTAACTTGTACGGCTCTAGCTTGCCAGTGGTTACCATTGGGGCCAACAATGTTAGTGGACACAAGGTGAAAGGGTGTTTCCGGATTCCACCGAGGACGGGGGATCTGTCGGCTAGGTCACGTTAGACCTAGTCCCATGTTGGGAGTCCCTGCGATGGGGAACTCCACATGTTGTGCATGGATGGGTGCGATGCCAGTGCTCTGGATGCCATCGACCCCCCCCCTATGGTGTGACTCCGTAGGCGTACGTCGATCTCGGTGCCTATGGTCTCACCGCCGTGTCAAACTAGCGGCTACTGTCTTGTTAGGGTGTCTTGTGAAAAACCTCGTAGCGTCCCTATGCCATCACACCTCGGAAGTGTTGATGTGCGTGGTTGGGTGCAAAGTTCCTTTGAACTTTTACGCGACTGGTGGGTAAAGGGCTAAACCTCTGCTGAGTGTACAATCTATCATGATAGCCTTTCTCAAGGTCACGAGCGGCCTGGATCCTTTTTGATTAGAAGATGATGTTTATTTATGTTTAATGTCACTTATACCATATTAATGGGGTTACAACCGGGTATCATTCACTTGTAGTAAATTGGTTAATGTTAAAATGAACCAACTAAAAATGCTAATGCAGTTAAGCCGTCTCTAGCCTAATTTGAGCATTCATACCATGCTATACTTGCTAAGTAATTATTTACTTACACTTGCCATTATTCAACAAAATCCCGGATGGGTAAACAGATTGGGTTGAGCATGAGACTGCTGCTGAGTTCCCTGAGGACCTTTCGTACTTCTAAGTTGCGCTCTCCCAGTCAGAGTCCCCGTGGACTACAGCTCCGCTCTAGTTGAGAGTTATAGTCTTCCGCTGTAATAAATATTTATGTTATACTCTGATGTAAACTATTTTATTTCGTGCATTCCCAGTCAGAGTCCCTTTGGACTACATCTCCGCTCTAGTTGAGAGATATAGACTTCCGCTGTAATAAATATTTATGTTCTACTCTGATGTAAACTATTTTATTTTGAGCATTTGTACTCTGTTTATCATATTTGTTCGCTGTATGTGTTCTGTGGACTTCCTGGGCACACATATGGCCGCATTCGGGTTTTGTGAAAATCCGGGTGTGACATTAGCCAACGAAGGTTCCTTTCATCATTGATAAAAAGTGATGTGCTGCCTTTCACACCCTTAAGAAAGCACTCATTTCTGCTCCCATCATCTAGCTTCCCGACTGGAGCATCCCACTTGAAATCACGTGTGATGCAAGTGATTATGTTGTAGGAGCTGTTATGGGCCAAACCAAGGACAAGCAGCGTTATGCTATCTCATATCCTAGCAAAACGCTTACTGACCCCCAGCTTAACTACGCAACCACGGAGAAGGAACTCTTAGCGATCGTGTTTGCTATAGACAAATTCTGGTCCTACCTAATTGGGGCCAAGGTCATAGTCTATTATGACCACGCCGCTCTGAAGTACCTTCTAACCAAAAAGGATACGAAACCGAGACTCATCCGCTGGATCCTTCTACTCCAAGAGTTCGACATTGAAATATGGGATAAGAAAGTTGTAGAGAACTCAGTGGCTGACCTCTTGTCTCGAATGCAAGTCCCGTCCCATCTTCCAATTGATGATTATTTATGGGATGACACGCTCGTTAAGGTCGCCACTATTAATCCATGGTATGCCAGCATAGTGAATTACATGGTGACAGGTTACATCCCACCAGGAGAAAATAAGAAGAGACTGGCTTATGAGAGCCAACTCCATCTCTGGGACGACCCATACCTATTCAGGATATGTAGTGACAGACTCCTGAGAAGATGCGTACCTGCACATGAGGCATATAAGATCCAGGAGAGGTGTCATGCAGCCCCATACGGAGACTATATGGCACATTCTGAACCAATGCTAAAGTCTGGCAGTGTGGATTTTACTGGCCCAGCATGTTTGAAGATGCTAAAGCATTTAGCAAGAGATGCCAACACTGCCAGAAACACAGGAATATAAGAGACGCAAAGCCGCTCACCAGTAGTCTTCAAGTAGAAATCTTTGATGTATGGGGAATAGACCCCATGGGTCCTTTCCCTAACTTAGAGAACTACGAGTTTATTCTAGTAGCCATAGATTCTGTCTCTAATCGGGTAGAAGCCATGCCCTATCGTGCCGCAGCCACCAGGCACGCTAAGCAAATGTCCCATGAAAACATTTTTCCTCGCTTTGGCATCCTTGGGCTAGTCATACAGGCTCCCATCTCATTGACTCCACCTCCTGGAAATATCCAACTTTGGGGGAGCCGCATATGACAGCCACACCTTATCACCCCCAAACTAGTGGTCATGAAGAACATCCAACATGAAGATCAAGAACATTCTGCAAAAGATCATCAATGAGATGGGTAGGCACTAGAGAGATAAGCTCCTTGAAGCACTCTGGGCATACCAAACCACTTTGGTATGGGCAAACTAGGACAATTCGGCCAAACCATGTTGATTCGACCGAAGGACCCCCTTTTGCCCCCACGTGCATCCCTGTCAATCCGAGATCCTATTTCTATCCCATTTTATCCCGAAGTCGCTAGTAGAATGTTGGGAAAGTTGGTTTTCAATATTCAGTTGGGGACCATCATTGGCCTCCGTCACTTTCCCAATCATAACCTAGTGCTTGCATTTCCTAGCCACCATGACCACCCAATCCTCGTCCAAAGACCTTTCCTCACCCTAGGGTTCCCTCTCCAAGAGTATCACAAGCAAAATTCTCAAAACTCCACCAACGAAGAAAGCCATGTGATGGATCATCCCGAGGAGGGGGGGGGGCGAAGAGGAGCCCATGGTTGAAGAGCCTGAAGGAAAAACTGGTGCAAATACGCCAAAAATTGAACAACCTAGATGAGAAGGTCACCGAAGGCGAGCCTTGGCAGAAGGACAAAGATGACAAGATCAATGTCCCCTGCCAAGCATTCACAGCCAAATTTAAGAGGCTCCCCAGAGCCACAAGACATCTTCACCTTTACGACCCACTTGCAGAATATTGTCATGCGGTCGTTTCATTTTAGATAGAGCACCACTAGTTTAGTTCGTTAGTTTGATTTAATTTCATTCATTTGCCTTCTGTAGAATAATGTTTAGAGGTGCTCTGATTTATTTCCCTTTCCAAACATTTGTTTCCAATAGTTCGATGAATAAAATAATGTTTGAATGAATAAAAGTGACGCTCCGGCTGGTGCATTTGAGCCATCCGGAGTATGCCCTGCTTAACAAAAGAGATGCACGAGTACCGGAAGAGGGAGAGAGACGAATATGCGCACAGTGGCCAGTTCGGCCGAACCAGGTGGTTCGGGCCAACTGGACAGTTCGGCCGAACCAGTCTGACTCGGCCCCTTCGCGCACCTGCACGCTGGTTTGCACTCCTTACCCCTATCGATCTTTTCTGTGTTGTCACGTTTCATATTTTAAAAGAAACGTTCTCGGTTTTCTTTCATGCCATTAACTATGCCTATTGTTTGTTTCAAACTTAATATCCACTTGCCTGTGAAATTCTTCATGTTAGGACCCCCCTGGTCTAAGTTGTTGATGAATGTGATATGGCTTGATAAAACAAACTACCTGTTCATTCGATCATTCGGGAGAATCTAACTTTTGAAAATGTAAAATTGTGCCCTATCCTTTCATCCTATCCACTACTTCCACTTTACTCATATGCTTGAGAGTTTATTCCTGAAAAGCTTGTCATGAGTAGTGCAATGTCTTGTCGAATTTTGAGTCCCAGAGTTGATCATGTTGCCCTAGGTCCATTGCAAGTATATCTATCATCAGAGTGTAGTAGAAGTCCTCATGCTTTGGTGATACCCTGAAAAAACAGAAGAGAAAAAAGCAAAATAAAGGACTCATGGAGGTTCAAATGAAAAAAAGGAAGAAGAAGAAAAGAAAATTCCCAAAAAGGTAAGAGAAAAGAAACTGAGTCACAAGGCTGAGGACCGACATGAACTCTTCATTCTTAACTAGCAATCTGACCAAGGGTGATGATGAAAGCTCCAGGAACCAATCTTCGACTTGGTAGAAGTGCATGCCGTGACAAGATCACCACCTGAGAGATAAGAGAAAACATACAAAAGATAGTGAGTGAAAAGAAGTGACTCCAGAGAGCGTGAGAGTATTGGGGATGAAAGGACAATGGTCATTTGTTTGTGAAAATTAGAAAACCCCGAATGTAGGATGACCAAGATGAATCTTGTTGTAAGAGCCATTCCGTTCATCAACCACCCAACATCCAGGGAGTAGCCACTTCAAATCCACAGGTATGGAGAAAGGTTTGGAATATTCAATATGCATTTGTTCGTTTCATGAAAGAACCATTATCTTAGTCTTGCTCTTATTTCAATTCTTTACTTGGGACAAGCAAAGATCTAAGTTTTGGGGAGCTTGTTGGCGGTCGTTACGGCCTGATTTCTGACCTTCAACCGAGTTTAAAATAAACACAATGGAATCACACACCACCGCTATAGGGATTATTTATGATCATTTCCATAAGTTTTGGTGTTTATTCGATTCCAGGAGGCATATGACTAAAGTTGAGGCAAAAAGCACATGGAGTGATGAGTTTGGCCGAATCCTAAGATTCGACCGAACTCCATCCTTGAACCCAGGACATGCCACAACATGAAACCCAGCAGAACCCTGGGCTTGGATGGACCGCTACGGCTGCCATCAACACAAACCCAGTGAACTGGTGGCCCGAATCCAACCCAACGAAAGCCCGCCAGTCCACCAGAGGCCTCCAACTATGTCCAGACCAAAGTGCTGACCTACAAACTTCCTCAAGAGCTATACCAACACATGATGGAAGGAAAGGCAGTGCAGCAGTGGGCCAGGCCCAATATGGCCGAATGCCAGGGTTCGGCCGAATCCAAGAACCGCCTCAAAACCGACCCTGAGCAAAGATCCAGGCCGTAGGGCTCAAGGTTGGTGCACGTGGCAGTTCTACTGAACTGCCTGGTTCAGCCAAACCAAGGGATTCGGCCGAATCAACGGGGTGCCGACCTGAGATGCCTTGGCTGCCACTCTGCCTCCCACCGACCCTGGCCAGCTATAAATGGCGGTCCTCGGTCCCTGCATAACACACAACACAAGAGGAGAGTCCCTTAGCAAAGCTCTGCCACTTCCATACTTAGAAGATAGGGAGAGAAGAGAGGTGAGTGTCTCGGAGAGGATCTGGAGCGTCAGCCCCTCTTCCCGATGTACCTCTATGGATGCGGCTTAGTTTCGAGTGACATTCGGGTTGTGTCTGGCAACTCTTGTATCTCTTTCTGATTAATTGAGCATTCAATTATTACTTTTATATGCTTGCTGGTTCTTCATTCAATGCTTAGTTAATTGGTATAACTGTATACTGGTTGCTTGGCTTGGGTGCTTCTCTTTCTATATGGCGCAGTGCCTAGACTTGAGGCTAACATAGTTTGCCCCTGAGTCTGTGGAGGTGGTAGTCATATGGTGGTGACAGCCCTATACGACCTTTGTAGTCCATCACGTTCGTCTCGGCCTGTAGTATTCCCCAGTGCAGGATAGGTCACACCCCTTTCTTATCCCTTTCTGTGTGTGGTAGGTTCTGCTGTCCCAAAGCAAGTATCTAGTTGTACCTTCTAACCCGCTCAGTTAATCAGTAGAGTGCTTCTACCAGGCTCTTGCCCTCTCTACCTTATTATCGCTTCTCTTCCCTCTTTGTTGTTGTCATCCACTCCATCCCATTACCCTTGGATAACTTAGTTTGGAATTAGTTCACTTCTCATTCCCCGTGGAAATTGATACCTTGGAATACTCCCGAGTGAAAGCTACTTCGGTATCCATTCGCTTGTGGATTTATCTGTAGGCCGTATGGAGTGACAACAGCCATGTAAGCGGGGTAGTATCCATCATGATGGGGAAGTAGCTGACTTTTACGTCATTGGAACCCCCCACCCCCGCCATCTGGATTGCAGTTGAGTAGACTCTCAGCCACTATTCAAGGTCTTGTTTGCCCGTGAACTTCTCGATGCCAGTTGTCTTGAATTTGCTTGGCAACTTGATCTTCTTAATGCGGCTGGAGAAGGCTGGGAAGCAATCATACTTGGATGCTAGCAAACGGTTACGTCCGCGGTGGCCATCGCTGCGGTCAGAGTCGTAGTGGTGGCCACGATTGCCTGAGCTGTGGCTTGGTGAGTTGTCAGGTCTTGGCCGTCCATGGTTGTGGTCGCGGTCCTTGTCGTGGTCGCGTCCCGTGAAGGACAATTACCGTCGCGGTTATTGTTGAAGGGAGGATCGTTGTTGCGTGGTTGACGATCTTCATCGCGTAGGTGGTCACGGTCGTGACCGCGTGGAAGACGGTCGCAGTTGTTGTCACGGGGAGGATCATTGTTCCATGGTGGATGATCTTGGTCACAAGGTAGTGGTCCATAGCGACGGTCGAATTCTTCACGCCGGTGAAGCTCCGAGTTGATCTGGTTCGCTCTACTCGACTAGATTACAGAACGAGCATCTCGATTGGCGTTAATGTGGGCGTGAAGATCACCATCGCGGTTAGCCCCATCACGTGGCCTGTTGCCATCTTGTTGTCTGGCGTTGGAGACTTGCTCGTTAGCTTGCCTTCCAGCTGCTCCGCCCGATGGCTCTTGAGAAGCACGACTCGGGTGGGCAGATGCTGCTGGTTCAACGTGCGAGCGCCTTCCTCCAGGACGTCTGCCGCTTGAAGCATGGTGGCTTAACGCGGGACCGGTGCTGATGTTCTCACGAGCTGTCTCTAGGAGAGTCAGGACCTGCCTGATTTGTGGTGTTTCAAGCATAGACCTGACGATCTCCGCTGCAACGGAGATGTTCATTGGAGCATCCTAGAGTACCGGCTGGTCACCAACCATCGCGAAATACCGTGTAAGGTTTTGGGTTGCATTTGCACGTATGGCTGTGTTGATACGCCTTTGCTTGCGCTTGGCGTTCCTTGCTTGTCTTGAGGTTCTCTGTTCCTCAGTCTCTCCATTAGCGGTGTGTTCCTCCTCAGAGATGTCGCCGACCAGCCTGCGATCATATTGGGTGCCTTGGTCGCTAGAGCTGGCCATGAAGACTTGTCTGCCGGGGTCAGAAGAGATTGGTAGTAGTAAGGTCAGAGCATTGGAGAAGTTGTCTCCTGTGTTGTCGGAGGAGGTGGTGATGGAAGCCGTCTTGCCGTCCTGGTAGGGTAGTTCTTCCAGCATCATTGCTGCTAGCCTTGACTCGTTGTACCGACAGGTGTCAGTAGGTATCGCACCAGGCCAGTGAACAACAAGTCCTCCCGGTGTGCTGGTCACGACTAGTCGTGACGGGAGATAGACGAGTGGTTCTTCGAGATCGAAGTTGGTCTTGAAGTGGGCACGGTAGGTTAAGCATGCAACGTTGTAGGGGTTGTGGCTTAGTAGAGCCGTGAAATCGTCGTCTTCGTTGTCCTCTAATGGCTTAGAGGCTGGCTCAGAGTCCTTGCAGCATTCCATGGTTGGACTGTCGACTTTAGGTGTGGGTTTGTTGTCCTCCGCAGTGTAGATCTGTTGATACATAGTTGCGGCTTTGGTGAATCCGAGCGGGAATCGATTCGGGGGGTTGTCCGGTGGCATAGCCGGCTCAGAGTTCCCGGCTCCTTCCAAAATTGGAAGCGAGTTGTACTTGGTCTCGTGTTGAGGAGTCTCGATAGGAGTCAGGGTTGGGGTCAAAGTCGAGCTCAAAGTCATGCGATGTGTCAGAGTCGAGATCGAAATCGTTGCCGAAGCAGTCGTCGAAACATGTGTCTCGACAAGATCGCGGAGCGGCTCCAGTGGAGACACCATCATCGGGTACGGGCCTGGATGATCCACAAGGAAACTTGTGAAATCACCCTTGCCATCGGCGATGAAGGTCCATGCGCTGATGACGAAGGTTGCACCCTTCTCGATGCCTCGGGCTTTGAAGGTTGATCCCATAGTGCCTAATGGTGAGCTTCAGCGAGCTAGCCCCACGGTGGGCGCCAAGTGTCGACAATTTATGTCGAGCATGACTGCCTGGGGATACCCCAGATCGTAGATTCGTGGGTCTCGTCGAGTTCTAGGAATGATAGTGCACGAACAACACAAAGATTTAGACAGGTTTAGGCCGCAAATTGTGTAATACCCTATGTCCTGTGTGCTTGATTGTATTGCACGTGAGTTGAATGTTTTGAGGGGTCCCTACTCCGCCTTATATATTCGGGGAGCAGAGTGACAAGTCGGTTACATGATCCTAGTCGTATACATCGGGAGAACTACAACAGGGTACTTTGGAGAGTCTCCTAACAGTACACGACTAGTCTTTCCAATCAACTACGCCATCTTGCACCATAGCCGACCGGTTTAAAGTAGTCGGGTCAAACCTTCCCTATCGAGTAGTTTAATCCTGTGGATGAGTGGCCCTAAGGATCCTGGTCCCACACCTGGGCATTCCCAGTCCGCGCGCTACACCATGCCAAGCGGGTTGTACATCGATCGGGAGTTGTCATACATCTCTAATTGAGTTGACATCCTCGATAACTGCACCCTCAACATCTAGAACACGCTGGTGCAGCATTCCCATTACCATCATGGAACAACTCTATGCTGGACTTCTTAAGGTATGATACTCGAGAGCATATGGACAAGATGACTGAATTCTTCTCGAAATTCAACTCATACCAGTGACGCCGAGAACCAAGCTTGGGGAGGTCCCCCGCAAGGTACGTCTACGTTTCCCAGTAGCACTTTGATTTCCCTTTCGTTTTTTCTTCCATTTCCCTTATTTCAATTCCAGTTTAACAAACAAAAATACTAGAAAGATTTGCTTTGAATAAAATTAACTCCCAACTATGCATGGAATGAACCATATGCCTCTCACTCTTGGAAATGATGATAGTTGCTCTATCAGTTATCTTGCAAGTGCTTTTTTCAACTAGTTGATCTGTAGTACTTGAGTTAATTGGCATGAGTAAAAATGAACCTGAAAACTTTGTGGGAGCACATGCTTTATTCCAAGTCTAACTTGTTGTGAGGAATGATATAGTGAGATTGTGGTTAAATTCTGCTTTTGCTTTTAGTGTGGTGAAAATCTCGGATGTTTTTTACTTCCAAAAATAAAATAAAAGTTTCTCACTGATAAAAAATTCCTACCAAAGCCATATGATAAGCTTAGTTAAAAACCTTCTACTCATATGTTGCTTGTTATCTTAGTAAGCTTTGTCAAATTGTTGTGACCATTGCGAGGAACATTTCATGCTTTCAAGATCAAGATTCAGGTACACACAACCCTCACTTGCAATTCCTACATTGGGAGTTAGCAAATATTACCATCATTCATCCGCAAAATAAAGGCTCCATGTTCTATGATTCTCTCTCTAAATATCCTTCAAAAGAGACATGGGATATGCAAAAAGAAAAAGAAAGAAAAGCATGCTAAAAAGCATGGAAAAAATAAACAGAAAAATAAGAAAAAGAAAAGCATGCCAAAGGCATGGCAAAAATATAGAGAAAAAGAATAAAAGAAACATACCCCATCATCCCAAGGAGTTTCCACCATATTCCACTCCACATATTCCACACACTTGCACTTCTCGATCTAAAGGTATGATTCGATCATCCTCAGGTCTGGTCTTTGAGTTAGAAAAATATAAGATGCAAGTATGGCTCCATCCATTTTCCTACCTGAGCCACACAAAAGCTTTAGTAGAATGTAGGATGAAAGAAGGCACAAGCCTTTGGTGAGGATACAAAAACACTTGAGTGATTGAGTGTGGCAATTGAGGAACTAAATTTAAATTTTCAAAAAAATTGTGGAAAACTCGGAAATGTGATCTTAAAAAGAGGAGTGGAATGAGACTGAATAAAACCGTTCAACCTTTCAGCCAAGACAAGGAGATAAGGTAAGTTAATACTTTGCCAATGATTCGAGTACTTTAGAGTCCTAGTTGTATATAAAGATTACCTGCAAGATACTGATATTGTAGCAACTCCTGATCCACCAAGGCAAAGTTTCTATCTTTGCTCGAAGATGAGAAAGGTCTAAGCTGGGGGGAGTGTTGGCGGTCATTGTTGGCACTTCTTACGATCCAATATCAGGATTGTGAATCCCGGTATTGGGGTCAGGAGTGTTTGAGTGGTTTTTCTTATGGCTAGTAAAATATATAAATATTTTGCAAGCACACAGAATTACCGCTGTAGCACTTCACCAGGGAGTATTCCGAGGTATCGTAATTTCTATTTCCGTGGGGAAGCTTATGGCAAGAGTACTAGCAAATAGATATTCGAGACTATCATAGAGGGGTACACGACTAGCAAGACGGGGGATAACGGTATTGGATAGGAATGGATATACCGTGACACACAGCTCAAGGGAGGCTCAGATAAGAAAGAGAAGGAATAGATAGCTGGGAAGACAACGAGAAGAGATAGGGGATTCCTATGTACTTTATCTATCTATGTCACTCGGGGTTAGAGATGCAGAGGCTGTAGAGCCAGCACTCAGAGGTCAAGGTCAAACCTATGTCTTAAATTCAGTACAGCAGATCCTACACCACACAGAAAGGGATGAGAAGGGGTGGCATCAACCCTGCGCTGAGGGATCCTACAAGCCGAGATGAACGTGATGGGCTACAAAGGCCGTATAGGGCTGTCCCCACCTAACGACTACCACCTCCGCAGACTCAGGGGCAAACTAAGGTTACTGGCTAGCCTAGGAACCACTCCTACACTAGTCAACAACTACTTACTCCACAACAAGAGCAAGCAACCTCGTCAATACTCTTAGTGATAATTCACCTCAAGTATCATGCAAGATCGAAGAACCGGCTAAGACAAAGACTTAAACAAGATCTAGAAGCACCAGAACTAGAACCAACTATAGTCTAAACACGATATAGATGCAACTAGAATAAAGTAGAAGCAAGCTATAAATGACAAAGGCAAAGTGATAAAGATAACTATATTGATAACTCAAAGTCTACAAAAGGAAAGGAAAAGATACAAGAGCTTATACCTGAGCTTCTGAAGACGACTCAGGAACCTCCGATGAACAGCTCGACTCAACTAAACTATCCTAACTCTACTAGAGAGAAGTGGAAATGAGAGCTCATTGGCTTGGTGTGTGTTTACAAGTGATAGGACCCCTGCTTTTATAGTGGACATGAGGCGGTGGAGGAAGAGCACCGGCCAAGACACCTTGAGGTGGTGCCCGGCTGGTTCGGCCGAATGGATGGATTCAGCGGAACCACCCAATTCGGCCGAACGGGCACGTGGCACCGCCTTGGTGCCTACGGCCCTGATCTCTCCCGTGGGTCAGTTGCTGAGGCGGTTGTGCATGTCTCCATGTTTTGGCCGAACTGTAGGCTTCGGTTGAATTGGGCCCGAGGCCCAGCTGCCCTCCGATGCACCATCATTGCCTCTGGATGGTCTGGATTGGCTCCACTTGGGTGGGGTGTGTTTGTTTCCCCGGATCGGTGACGTCATCGGCCCACTTGGCTTGCTTCGTCACCGCTCCATCATCGTCAAGGTGGAGTTTGTGCGTGAGGCCTCCGGTTGTGCTTTGCGTCGTGTATGGCTAAGCGGGGTAACCGGCCGAATCGTGTCGTTCGGCTGAATCGGTCAATTCCGACCGCTATAGTACGCATTTGTTGTTAATGTACCTGCACAAGTGAAACTCACATAAACTCGTGGAACTTTATTAGAAATAAACCTAAGTGCATAGAATGTCACATATATCCTCTTTTATTCCCAAGTATTGGTGGTCGAAAACGTGCCGTAACGGCCGCCAACAGTCGTTACGGCATGTTTTCGACCACCAATACTCGGGAATAAAAGAGGTTATATGTGACACTCCTTGCATCTAGGTTTATTTCTAATAAAGTTTCACGAGTTTTGGTGTGTTGCACTTGTGCAGGTACAATAACGATAAATATGTGCTATAGTGGTCAGAATTGACCGATTCGGTCGAACAAAATGATTTGGCCGGTTACCCCCCTTAGCCGTATACGACACAAAGCACAACCGACAGTCGTCCACGTCAACGATGACTTAGTGATGATGACACATGACACGTGGGTGACCGCCACCTCATCCTTCGCCAAACACAGCATGAAGTACACTACCAGAAGCAAGCCCAAGGGGGTTCAAGACCAGAGGCGGTGCAGGGGAGGCCGGCCATGGGCCAAGCCCAATTCGGTCGAACCCTAGCCTTCGGCCGAACCGCCCCCAGCACCAAAAACGACCCCAAGAGTGCATCCAAGCCGTGGGAGCAAAGGGCGGTGCATCCCATGGTTCGGCCGAACAAGGCAGTTCGGCTGAACCAAGGGATTCGCCCGAATCAGGAGGAACCGCCTCCCGGTTCCCAAACCGACCTACTCAAGCTATAAATAGAGGGGTCAGTCACTTGTATCACACTGTCAAACCTGGATTTACACAGAAACCCAAATGCGGCCATATGTGTGCCCAGGAAGTCACAATACACATATAGCAAACAAATATGATAAACATAGAACATAGGCTTGAGTAAATATAGTTTTTACATCAGAGTTCAACATAAATAAACTAACCATACAGGGAAAGGCTAATAACTCTCAACTAAGCGAAGCCGCAATCCACAGGGACTCTGACTGGGAGAACACAACTCAGTAGTACGGTAGATCTTCTGGAAACTCAGCAGCAGACTCATGCACATCCCAATCTGTTACCCATCTGGGATTTTGTTGAATAAATGACGAGTGTAAGTAAAACATTTACTTAGCAAGTATAGCACGGGTGTATGAAGGCTCAAAGTAAGGCTAGACACGGCTGAACTGCATTAGCATTTTTAGTTGGTTCATTTTAACATTATCCAAGTTACTACAAGTGAATAGAACCCAGTTGCAACCCAATTAATAAAGTATAAGTGACATTAAGCATAAATAAACATCATCTTCTAATAAAAAAGGATCCAGGCTGCTTGTGACCCTTAGCAAGGCTATCATGATAGTTTTACACTCTACAGAGGTTTCGCCCTTTACCCACCAGGCGCGTAAAAGTTCAAAAGAACTTTAAACCCAACCATGTGGAGGTGGATCAGACCTCACAAATCACACTTCCGAGGTGTGATCGCATAGGGACGCTATGAGGCTTTTCACGAGACACCCTAACAAGACAGTAGCCGCTTAGGTACAACAAGGTGGTGAGACCCTAGGCATTGAGATTGACTGACGCTTACGGAGTCACACCATAAGGGGGTCAATGGCGTCCAGAGCGCCGGCATCACACCCCAACATTACGCAACGTGTGGAGTTCCTCATCATAGGGACTCCCAACATAGGACTGTGCCTAACAAGTCATAGCCAACGGATCACCCGTCCTCAGTGGAATCAGGAAACACCCCGTGCCTTGCTTCCCATAACGCCGTCGGCAACTACTGGCAAGCTAGAGATGTACAAGCTACTTAACCAAGACCATAGCCATAATTGTTCTAGCATTGATGACAGACTCCTGGGTTGCAACTTTAAGAACCGGACCGCACGGAGAGACACTAGAACAAAGCACGGACACATGCTCTAGCTCCCTAAACCGAGTTGCTAAAAAGCAAGTTTTATCATCATGTTGAAGTGAACCATTAAGTCAAAATTAACAATTAAACAATGGTGATAGTGGTTGCGCATAGCAAAGATTCTACCCATATGCATAAACCTGGGGCAAATCAAAGGAAAAGATAAACAAACTAGGTACAACCTTAAGGTACATCAATTTAGACACATGCGTATATGAAATAAATGATTACAAGGTTTGTAGGTAGCAAGGATTGTCCGTGCTACAACTTGGCTTCCTCAAAGTGCTGCTGCTGCTCCTGCTCTTGATAGTCCTCCTTGAATCCGAACTCGAACGCGAACGGCTCACCGGCTGGACACGAATCACCACACAAGCCAATACATGCAAACTAGATTATTCTATTAGAATAGTACACCAAATAGTATGAACAGAACAAAAGAAGGCTTTAAAACTAATCTAATCTTTGCTACAAACATGTTAGCACAAGAATCAAACTAAACGGAGCTAAAACGAGAAAGTTATGGCGTTTCTAAGGTTCATGGACTTCCTGGCAAAGTTTAAAAGTTTCCAGGGGCTTATTTGTGAAAAACTGAGGACCTAAATGTAATTATGGTTAAAACTACAAGGGCTAACACAAAAAAAGGAACAGAACAGGACAGCGGGTTCTAATATTCAAACGCCCATGTGTTTTTTCATAAAAGAAAGGACCTACTAGTAAATATTTTTGAATAGGCGTGACGGCGGGTTGATTTCCAAATAGTTCAGGGGCTTTTTAGCAAAATGTACCGGCGCTTACTGGTACATGGCTGGTTGACTCAGGGCTTGGGGCACTGAGGGCCATCGGATCGGGATTGGATGGTCTGGGATTAGGTTGGGGCGAGGGGCTTTGCCGGCGGGGTCAAGGGCGGCGGCGCCGCTGGCACCCGCATCGGCGCTTCGCCGGTGCACCCGCGCTTTTGAGCTAGACAGCTCGGTTGGCCAGGGGACTTGGTCGGGGAGAGAGCTGGGGCTACGACGAGATCACCTAGGGGATTCACGTCGGCAAGTGGGGCACTGAAGCCGTGGACGTCGGGGTCTGGCGGCCGGTTGACGATAGCGAGACGGCAGCGACGCTACAAGATGCGAGAGGAAGCGGGAAGCATCTCGGGAAGTGCCTTACCATGCAACAAAAGTTGTGGCGGGGTCGACCAGGATGGAGCAGCGTCGGCGGGGCAGATCGGTGGTGCGGCTCTGAGCTAGAGAGTGTTGGCGGTCGTTACGGCATGTTTTTGACCACCAATACTCGGGAATACAAGAGGATATATGTGACATTCCATGCACTTAATGTTATTTCTAATAGAGTTCCACAAGTTTTGATGAGTTTTGATGAGGTACAACAACGAGAAATACGTGCTATAGGGGTCGGAATTGACCGATTCGGCCGAATGACTCCGTTCGGCCGGTTAGCCCCCTTAGCCGTACAGGACACCGGGACACGTCCACGTCATCGATGACCAAGCAACAACCATGAGTGACACGTGGACGACCGCCACCTCACTTCCGGGCCAAATCAATAGAAAGGACATCAACCCAAGCCAGCCCAGGAGGTCCACAAGCAAGAGGCGGTGCTGGGGAGGCCGGCCACGGGCCAGGCCCAGTTCGGCCGAACCCAAGCCTTCGGCTGAACCGCCCCCAGCTGCCAAACCGACCAAGGGAGAGCATCCAAGCCATCCAGCATCCAAGGCGGTGGATCTGATGGTTCGGCCGACATGCTCAAGCTATAAATAGAGGAGTACTTTACTTGTTCCACACACACCAAGCCCAGGAGCTCTCATTTCCACTCCTCTCTAGTAGAGTTAGGATAGTTTAGTTGGGAGTTAGAGTTGAGTTGAGCTTTGCCTCGGAGGTTCCGGAGTCGTCTTCAGAAGCTCTGGTATAAGCTCTTGTATCTTTTCCTTTTCCTTTTGCAAGACTTGAGTTATCAATATAATTATCTTTATCATCTTGCATTTGTCATTTATAGCTTGCTTCTACTTTATTCTAGTTGCATCTATATCGTGTTTAGACTATAGTCGGTTCTAGTTCTAGTGCTTCTAGTTCTTGTTTAAGTCTTTGTCTTAGTTGGTTCTTCGACTTAGCTCAATATTTGCCGGTGAACAGTCACCGGGGGTATTGACGGGTTGCTTGCTTTTGCTAGTGAAGTAAGTAGTCGTTGGTTAGTGTGGGTGTGGTACCCAGACTAGTCAGTGGCCTTGGTTTGCCCCCGATTCAACGAACGTGTGGTAGTCGTTAGGTGGTGACAGCCCTATACGGGCTTTGTAATCCACCTCGTTAGTCTCGGCCTGTAGGATCCCCTAGTGTGGAGCTGGTGGCACCCCTTCTCATCACTTTCTGCGTGTCACTGGTGTCCATTGTCCCGATGCTAAGACATTAGAGTTAACCCAGACCTTCCAGTGCTGGCTCTTTAGCCGTTGTATCTCTAAGCCCGAGTGACATAGACAGATAAAGTCCATAGGAATCCTCTTTCTCTTCTCGTTGTCCTCCCAGCTATCTATACCTTCTCTCTCTTACGTGAGTCTCCCTTGAGCTGTGTGTCATGGTATATCCACTCCTATCCAATACCGTTATCCCCTGTCTTGTTTAGTTGTGTACCTTTCTCTGATAGTCTTGAATACCTGTTTACTAGTACTCTTGCCAAAGCTTTCCTGCGGAAATATAAATTACGATACCTCGGGATACTCCTAGGTGAAGTGCTACAGCGGTGATTCTGTGCGCTTGTAGAATATTTATATATTTTATTAAGCCATAAGGAACACCACTGAAACACTCCTTACCCCAGTACCGGGATTCTCAATCCTGATATTGGATTGTAAGAAGTGCCAACAAGCATTTCTGGCGCCGTTGCCGGGGAAGCAATTGGCTAGAATACTTTTAAACATTTATCTCAAGTTATCTGAGTTGAGTGCACCGCTACTCAAGCGGGTTTACCTTTGCTATGTTCGTTGCTCTTTGTGAAGCAGAGCAGTGCATGACTGGTTTCCAACTACCGTCAAACTATCAAGAGAATCCTGAGTAACTTTTGAGGAAGGTACGACCCCGTGTTGTACCTCCTCAGAGGCAACTCAGCTTGACGAGCCCAGTCTTTCCTGACGTCGACACAGCTTCAGCATCAAGGATGGCAAGCAAGACGATATGCGAATTCTCGGCTGCATCGAGTGAGAATGTGCGTACCGGTCCCACTCCGCCTGTCGGAGACGGGACTTTCGAGCTGAAGCCAGCCCTCATCAACATGGTGCAGGCTAGTCCGTTCTGCGGCAAGCCTCACGAAGATGCTAATGCTCATCTCCAACACTTCCTGGAGATCTGCAACACCTTCACCATACGCGGTGTAAGTACCAATGCTATTCGCCTTCGTTTATTTCCGTTCTCCTTATTGGGTAAGGCCAAGCAATGGTTTTATGCTAGTCGTGAAGCTATAGATTCATGTGATAAGTGCACTAGTGTCTTTTTGCTAAAATTCTTTCCGGTTGGGAAAACCAACGCCCTCCGGAATAAAATTGCTAGTTTCCAACAAGCAAAAGATGAAACAGTCCCGGAGGCATGTGAACGCCTCCAGGACTATATTTCTGCTTGTCCTCACCATGGTACGCAGAATTAATTCATCATCCAAACCTTTTACCACGGGCTAAAGAGCTCAGCCCGTGAGTATTTGGATGCTGTTGCTGGAGGAGCATTTTTCTCTCTTGAGGAGAACCGAGCTAAGGCCCTCATCGAGAAGATGGTGGAAAATCAGGGTTGGGGCACTGAACGTGACCAACCACGTACCCGAGGAGTCCACCAAGTTGAAGCTTTGGACATGCTCACTGCCAAGATGGACCTCCTTCTGAAGAATATGGAGGCCCCTATTCAAGAAACGTTGCAAGCCATGGACACTCGCATGACGTGCGAGGTCTGTGGGAACACAGGCCATTCGGGGAATGACTGCCCTGAAACGTGAGAAGATGCACACTACATCAACAACTCCAACAACAATGGGTATCGTCCGAACAACTACGACAATCAAGGCTGGAATTCGCGCCCAAATCTGTCTTTTGAGAGATCTTCACAAGGTAACAATTTCAATTCCAGTACTTTCAATAATCAGCCGTCTATCAAAGATCTTGTGCTAGGCCAGTGTAAAATCAATGAAAATATTAGTAAAAAGTTTGTTGCTACTGATAAAATCCTGGAAAGCATAGATGCAAAGCTGGAATCTTTCTCTTCTGCTATAAAAAGTCAATTGAGCTTTAATAAAATGATAGAGACACAAGTTGCTCAATTAGCTGCTTCTTTACCTTTGGGGAAAAATTCTGGGCAACCAGAAAAGATCCCTTGCGGAAATGTTAAAGCGGTTACCACGAGAGGGGGTAAGACCACTCGGGATCCGCCATATCCTAATGATGCAGGTAAAAAGGTAGTAGCTCTAGAAAGTGATAGCGAAGAGGAGGAGGCTGTTGAAGAAACTCTGAAAAGCAAACCTCAGAAGGAAGCAAAGACAGCCCCTCATGAGTTCTATGATACGACTATGCTGCCATTCCCAAGAAGACTTCACAAACCGACGGTGGATGAGCAATTCACAAGATTTGTTGAGGTAATTCGAAAACTCTATGTCAATATTCCATTACTTGAAGCTATGCAGGTTCCCACATATGCCAAGTATTTGAAGGACATCCTCAACAACAAAAGGGCAATACCGACCACCGAGGTAATTGAACTAACCGAAGCATGCAACGCAGCCATTTTGAATGAATTTCTAGGGAAAAAGAAGGACCCTAGATGTCCTACCATCGCGTGCTCCATCGGAGACCAACACTTCAGCAACGCCCTATGCGACCTCGGAGCAAGCGTCAACGTCATGCCCAAGGTAGTGTTTGATAAATTGAATCATACTTCCTTGTCCCCTATAACCATGTATTTGCAGCTGGCAGATCAATCCATCCGATATCCAAGATGGTTGCACCAAAACGTCCACCGCCACCGACACCTACACCGAAGAAAATCAAGAAGGTGTGGCAGAAGAAGCAAATTTCATCGTCCGAACCATCCACTCCGGGATCGGACGATGACAAAAATCACTGAAGACACGGAGGAGTCCCGCTCGTGGACTCAAAATTGGAGCTCTTGCCACGAGAAAAACCGGTATATATCTCATGTTTCCCTTTCAAATTTTAAATTTCAATTCACTGCATTTGCATGTTTTATTTCAAATTTCTGAATCACTTGTGCATGAAAAAAAAACGAGAGAATAGCAAGAATAAAATTGGTGTATGCAAAACATCTTTGGTTAAATTTTGGTAAAAAAAATGGACCATATGCTGAAATTTGTTTGAAGTGGGTAAAATTTGTAATTTTTCTTACTTTTACCCCTTCTAGAACATCTCCATTTATTTACCATCATCACCAACCAGCACAAAACATGTTTACCCCACTCCACATGGCTGCACACTCACCAATTATCACAAACATGGCAGCATGGGAGTGACACCAATAATTTGTCCACTTTGGTCATGTCAAAATGAGCATCTTTGCACTAACTTCCACTCAAATGACCATACATCAATGCTGGCCACTAAAATTTGCATGCACATGAAGCAAAGGGGGAGCACTAGCACTCACATGGAGTGTTGGCAGCACTGCCCTGGTTCGGCCGAACTAGGTGGGTTCGGCCGAACCAGGCCTGCCTCCCCTCGGCCTATAAATGCTGCCCCAAGTGCTTTCTTGCTTCTTGCACCACTCCTTGCTGCATACATTTGCCCAGGAGCTCTCTCTCCCTCTCATGTTCTTGCTCTAGCTTTCTCAAGCTTTCTCCCTCTGTTCTTGCTCAAATTTGATTCACTTGCATTAAGAAAAACACAAAAATATCTGCTTTCGATTTTGCTGCTAAAACTTGAACGTGTTTGTGGAGGTTTCCGACACCCACAAGAACGACTAACCCTTTTGTGGAGGTGTCAAATCCCCGCAAGAATGATTAACCCTCGAACGACTAACTTGCCTTCATTGTGCTAACCTCATAATTTCAGTCCTTCGGGTATCGTTGTGTGCACTAAACTTTTGTAGGGAACATGTCGTGGCTATTCCGAAGGTCCAGCCGGTTGAGCCGTCGTTCAAGCGGTGATGATGCCGGTAGTTCCCCGACACCATCCAACGCACCGGCTCCGATGGAGATGGATGAGCCAGGGGCATCGAACATAGGCGGAGGCTATGCCTCTAGCTCAGTTCGAAGGCTCCTGAGCGAGGAAGACATCATCCTCAGGATGACCCGCGAGCAAGAAGCATTTGCTTTGCTGCGCGTGAAGGAATTCGAACATACCCGAATTTATGAGCATGACCTGCTCGTAAAGACAGGGATGGTCGACGAGTTTCCGGAGGGTTTCCACGTCATTGGGGGAGAACTTCTGGCAGATCACGGAACCAGGTATGAGCAGAGGGAGCAGTTCGAGAGAATGAATAATTACTTCTCGAACTTCCGACCGTACCAGTGACGTCGTCAAGCAAGCTTGGGGGGGAGAACCCCCGTGAAGGTATGTCCGACCCGTTCCAGCTTAGCAGTAATTTCGTTTGCTTTCATTTCCCTTCATTTCAATTCGTGTTTAAATAAAAGAAAAGAGCAAAAAAATATTTCCCTTGAATAAAATAACTCACAACTATGCATGGAATGAATCATATGCCTCTCACCTTGGAAATGATGAATAGTTGCTTTGTTATCAATTTTGGAAGTGCCTTGTTTTCAACTAGTCGCTTTATAGTACTTGAGTTATTCGGCATGAGTAAAATGAACCTGAAAACCTCATGGGAGCATATGCTTTATTCCTAGTCTAAGTTTTTGTGAGGAATGATATAGTGAGATTTGGTTGAGTTCTTGCTTTTGCTCTTAGTACGGTGAATATCTTGGATGTCTTTTGCTTTCAAAAATAAAATAAAGTTCCTCATTGGTCAAAAATACCTACCAAAGCCATATGCTAAGCTTAGTCAAAAATTTCTACTCATATGCTGCTTGTTGCCTTAGTGATCTTTGTCAAATTGTTGTGACCTTTGGGTGAAGCCTTCGTGCTTCTAAGATCGAGATTCACGTACACACCACTCTCACTTGCAATTCCTACACTGGGAGTTAGCAAATATTATCATCATCCATCCACAAAATAAATACTCCATGTTTTATGATCTCCTCTCCAAATATCCTTGAATAGAGACATGGGCTATGCAAAAAGAAAAGCATGCCAAAGAGAATGGCACACAAAAAGCTTTGTTACATTTTAGGATGAAAGAAGGTGCAAGCCTTTGGTGAGGATACAAACACCACTTGAGGGATCGAGTGTCCAAATTGAGGAACAAAATTTAAATTTTTGTAAATTGTGGAAACTCCGAGATGGGATCCTGAAAAGAGTAGGAGTGGAATAAAAACTGAGTTAAGCTGTTCAACCTTTCAACCGCCCAAGACAAGGAGATTGCTATAAGCCCCATAGGTAAAATGGTGAGTTAAAACTTTACCAATGATTCGAGTATTTTCGAGTACAAGTTGTTTATAAAGTTACCTGCAAGAAAATTAACATTGCAGCAACTCCTGATCCACCGAGCCTAAGTCTTTATCTTTGCTCGAGGACGAGCAAAGGTCTAAGCTTGGGGGAGCTTATTGGCGGTCGTTACGGCACGTTTGACCACAAATACTCGGGAATAAAAGAGGATATATGTGACATTCCATGTACTTAAGTTTATTTCTAACAGAGCTCCACGAGTTTGGGTGAGTTACACTTGTGCAGGTACAACAATGAGAAATACGTGCTATAGGGGTCAGAATTGACCGATTCGGCCGAACGACTCCGTTCGGCCGGTTACCTCCCTTAGTCGTACAGGACACCGGGACACGTCCACATCATCGATGATCAAGCAACAACCGTGAGTGACATGTGGATGACCGCCACCTCACTTCCGGGCCAAATCAATAGAAAGGACATCAACCCAAGCCAGCCCAGGAGGTCCACAAGCAAGAGGCGGTGCTGGGGAGGCCGGCCACGGGCCAGGCCCAGTTCGGCCGAACCCAAGCCTTCGGCTGAACCGCCCCCAGCTGCCAAACCGACCAAGGGAGAGCATCCAAGCCATCCAGCATCCAAGGCGGTAGATCTGATGGTTCGGCCGACATGCTCAAGCTATAAATAGAGGAGTACTTTACTTGTTCCACACACACCAAGCCCAGGAGCTCTCATTTCCACTTCTCTCTAGTAGAGTTAGGATAGTTTAGTTGGGAGTTAGAGTCGAGTCGACCTTTGCCTCGGAGGTTCCGGAGTCGTCTTCAGAAGCTCTGGTATAAGCTCTTGTATCTTTTCCTTTTCCTTTTGCAAGACTTGAGTTATCAATATAATTATATTTATCATCTTGCCTTTGTCATTTATAGCTTGCTTCTACTTTATTCTAGTTGCATCTATATCGTGTTTAGACTATAGTCGGTTCTAGTTCTAGTGCTTCTAGTTCTTGTTTAAGTCTTTGTCTTAGTTGGTTCTTCGACTTAGCTCAATATTTGCCGGTGAACTGTCACCGGGGGTATTGACGGGTTGCTTGCTTTTGCTAGTGAAGTAAGTAGTCGTTGGTTAGTGTGGGTGTGGTACCCAGACTAGTCAGTGGCCTTGGTTTGCCCCCGATTCAATGAACGTGTGGTAGCCGTTAGGTGTGGACAGCCCTATACGGTCTTTGTAATCCACCACGTTAGTCCCGGCCTATAGGATCCCCCAGTGTGGAGCTGGTGACACCCCTTCTCATCCCTTTCTGCGTGTCACTGGTGTTCATTATCCCGATGCTAAGACATTAGAGTTAACCCAGACCTTCCAGTGCTGGCTCTTTAGCCGCTATATCTCTAAGCCCGAGTGACATAGACAGATAAAGTCCATAGGAATCCTCTTTCTCTTCTCGTTGTCCTCCCAGCTATCTGTACCTTCTCTCTCTTACCTGAGTCTCCCTTGAGCTGTGTGTCACGGTATATCCACTCCTATCCAATACCGTTATCCCCTGTCTTGTTTAGTTGTGTACCTTTCTCTGATAGTCTTGTATACCTGTTTACTAGTACTCTTGCCAAAGCTTCCCTGCGGAAATATAAATTACGATACCTCGGGATACTCCCAGGTGAAGTGCTACAGCGGTGATTATGTGCGCTTGCAGAATATTTATATATTTTACTAAGCCACAAGGAAAACCACTGAAACACTCCTTACCCCAGTACCGGGATTCTCTATCCTGATATTGGATCGTAAGAAGTGCCAACAGAGAGTCGGCGGCGCGATGCGATGAGGGGCGCTGAGGAAGCTTCGGCTGGATGAGGATTGGGGCTACGGCGGCCTCGCTTTTATAGCCCCAGGGGGCATCTTGGGGTGCGAGCCATGCAAAATCAGGCGGCGGCCGGCGGCGCTCGTCTTTCCTTTCGGCGGCGCTCTTTCCTTGTGGGGAGGCGACGCCCTAAGGAAGGAGGCGGCAGAGGAAGCTTCCTCGAATGTGCGGGCAGCGCGGGGCCATGATGGAGGTGGGCCAGGGGATCCTTGGCGTGCGTGCGGTGCGGCGTGGCTCGAGTCGGACTCTGAGACCGTCGGGGCTGGAGGTAGGAGACAGACCTGGCCGGCTGGGCCCGCGTGGCAATGAGAGGAGGCGCTGGAGCGCGGGATTGGGCTGAGGCATGTGGTTGGCGGCCTATGAACGGAGGCGGGGTGCAAGCTGGGCCGAGCGAGTGTTGGTTCGGCCGACGCGGTTGACGCGGGGGAGCTAAGCTGGGCCCCAGGCGGAGGGGAGCTGACTTGCGCGGAGCGCGCCGAAGCGGTGGCGTGCTGGGCTACGGGCAGACGCTGGGCCTGCGGGAGGGGAAGAAAAGGGAGCCGAAATGGACCGAGGGAAAATATCAGGGAGCAAAAGCGAACTCTGGGCCAAACAACTTTTCTAGGCCTCGAAACAAACAAAACTCAATGCAGCAGCATGATTGCATCAACAATATGATTCTAGGCCTTACATTTGATTTTAATTTCTAGAAATTATTTATTTACCCTATATTAATTATGAGCATTTCATTAAATAGCAAATTAATTACTAAAATTTTTAAATAGGGTTATTTTAGGGTGTTACAAACCTACCCCCTTAAGATGAATCTCGTCCTCGAGATTCGGATGTGGATGTGAAGAGCTGCGTGTACTCGGCCTTGAGGTCTTCTTCTCTTTCCCAAGTCGCCTCATCCTCTGAGTGTCGGTTCCATTGTACCTTGCACATCCGGATGACCTTGTTTCTTGTCACCCTCTCAGACTCCTCCAAAATCTTGACTTGATACTAATTGTAGTGAGATCTTCCTGCACATTCAGCTCGTCTATCGGGATCTGCTCCTCAGGTACCCGCAAACATTTCTTCAGCTGAGACGCGTGGAACACATTGTGCACTTCAGTAGGTTTCTCAGTGTCACATCCGGATTTACACAAAAACCCAAATGCTGCCATATGTGTGCCTAGGATGTCCGCAGAACACATACAACTTACAAATATAGAAATCAGAGTACATATGCTCGAATAAAATAGTTTACATCAGAGTTTACCTAAATAAAACACAGTGGAAGTCTAACTCTCTCGACGGGTAGAGCCTCAAGTCCACAGGGACACCGACTGGTTGACCACATCTCAGAAGTATAGAAGATCCAAAGAAACTCAGTAGCATCATACTCATTTACTCCTGTTGGCACGAATTCGCGGCCAACAGAACGCAAACGCAGGAACCGGTCAGACCGGTTTCTGTAACGGGTCAAACCGGTTTGCGAGACAGGGCTGGCGGTAGACTTTCGAGCGTCGTCCGGGCAGGATCCCGTCGGGGCAATGCACGTAGGGTTGTCCTAGAGTCGGCAGGCCACCTAGGACACCCTCAATCGACGTAGAGACGAAGGAGGAACAACAAATAGTAGATTGGAAAAGTAAGGAAAAGAGAAAAAGTAAAAAGATAAAAGATAGATGTATTTGTTCGATTGGATCCCCTCAATCGGCCTTGGCCCTTTATATTTATAGTGTGGGATGGTCTTACCCCGTTTGAGTCGGTTACAATATAGGACAAAATAGAGTCCTAATCCTACTCAAATTACAGGTCCAAACCGGTCAGACCGGATTGGGAAACCGGTCTGACCGGTTTTCCCAGGTGCAGATCTTTCTGAAGCCATAACTCTCTCATCCGGAGTCCAAATTAGGTGTTCTACATATGCATCTTGATCATCTCGACGAGAGCTACGCAATGGTGAAGTCCAATTTATATTTTGACAATGTTTCCAAAACCGGTCTGACCGGTTTGCTGGCCTTTCAGACCGGTTTGGTCGTCAACAACTCCATCTGTTACCCATCCGGGATTTTGTTGAATAAATGACAAGTGTAAGTAAAAAATTTACTTAGAAACTATAGCACGGGTATATGAAGGCTCAAAATAAGGCTAGACATGAGTTAACTGCATTAGCATTTTTAGTTGGTTCCTTTTAACATTATCCGTGTTACTACAGTGAATGAAACCCAGTTACAACCCAATTAATAAAGTATAAGTGACATTAAACATAGATAAACATCATATTCTAATCAAAGAGGATCCAGGCCGCTCGTGACCCTGAGCAAGGCTATCATGATAGATTTACACTCTGCAGAGGTTTCGCCCTTTACCCACCAGTCGCGTAAAAGCTCAAACGAACTTTAAACCCAACCACGCGGAGGTGGATTAGACCTCACAAATCACACTTCCGAGGTGTGACCGCATAGGGACCCTACGAGGTTTTTCACAAGACACCCTAACAAGACAGTGGCTGATTATGGTACAACACAGGCGGCATGGCCCAGGCACCGAGATTGATGTACGCCTACGGAGTCACACCATAGGGGGGGTCAATGGCGTCCAGAGCACGTGCATCACACCCAACAAATGTGCAACGTGTGGAGTTCCCCATCGCAGGGACTCCCAGCACGGGACTGTGCCTCACGGGGGCATAGCCGATGGATCACCTGTCCTCGGTGGATCAAGACATACTCTCACCCATGTATCCCATAACGCCGTCGGCCACTCCGGTAACCACTAACAAGCTAGAGACGTACATGCTACTAGACCAAGACCAGAGCCATAATAGTTCTAGCGGTGGCGACTGGCTGCTAGGTTGCCGCTTTAAGAACCGGACCTTACAGAGAGACACTAGAACAAAGCACGAAGCACATGCTCTACCTCCCTAAACCAAGTTGCTAAAAAGCAAGTTTTTTCATTAACGTTAAAGTGAACCATTAAGTCAAGATTAACAATTAAATATTGGTGATAGTAGCAGCGCATAGCAAAGATTCTACCCATATGCAAAGACCCAAGGTAAACAAGGATAGGATAGTCAAAACTAGGTACAACCTTAATGGTACATCAATTTAGACACATGCAAGTATGAAATAATTTAATACAAAGTGGGTAGGTAGCAAGGATTGTCCGTGCTATAACTTGCCTTTATCCAACAAAGATACCGCTACTCAGAGTCTTCAGTCTTGTTCTTGCAATCTCTTGATGACGTTCCTCTGCCCGCAACAGTCAACAACACGAGCACAACATGCAGCTAAACAAGCAAGCAAACAATATACAACTAAGAACAGTACACCAATCAAAATAAAATATTTAAAGGAGCATGCTAAGCAGAAGGGTCAAGACTAAGTTCTGGAGGAACGTAGGTCCTATTGGTGAAGGATGTCTCGCCGGATGTTCGGGCTAGAGAACGGTGCAGGTGAAGATTGTCGATGTGAGGGTTTGAGACTCGCGGTCGATGGATGTGTTGGTCTAATTCATCCAAAGTATTGCTAGGACATCAAGAACTAGGCCTGAAAAGTTTGGTTGCTTAATTCCATACGTACTTTGTTTAATCACAAAATTAGGGCTTGATCCATTCTCGTCACCATCTGACATAGTCTGCTTGTTTATTTTATATCTTGAGTTCTAGACATCTGATTAACGTGATTCCAATTGGTTAGCTTCATAATTTGATAATATATCTTCTCAAAAAAATCACGATTTTAGGAGCTACTATCTAGAAACGACACAAGATTTAGTGCAGCTTTCAGAATATGTTTTTGAGGGTGAAAATCTCCGCTATGACTTATTGCTATCATTCACCTCCTTCTGATCGCTTATATTAGAGGGCTTCGATCCTAAAACAAGTTAAATAATATTTCTAATTGTAATTCATGTCGATATGAGTCTATCGCAACGAAAACGGATTAAAACGAATCTAAAACGTGAAAACTATGGACTAAACAAGATTTCCGACGCTCAAAACTAGCAGGGGCTTTTCTACGAAAGAGTATAGACTAAACAAATATCGTAGAAATTACAAGATTCGCGACGACGAGATGAAGAATAGGCAGTAGTGGAAGATATGGTGGAAGAAGACTACCTTAGGGAATCCCAAACAAAGGGGCCTCCCTGTAAAGGAGTTGATGGTGTGCCTTTTCCATAGGAGAGGTAGTTCGTATATATGGGGAGAAAACCTCTCACTTCCAGGTTCATTAGCAATATGGGACTAAAGGTGGGTTGCCCCATTCCAATGCGAATGGGCTTTGAAATTTGGCCCAATAAAGTGATGAGATGGATTTGGCCTAAAATTCGGTCAAATTTGGGCCAAGGCTGGTCTACTAAGATTTAGGGTGATTTTAATTTTTGGAATAATTATTTTCCTGGTTATAAAATAATGCCAGATAAGTCCAGAATTGATATTAAAACCAAGAAAAATACTCTGAAAATTCTAAAAATCCTAGGAAAAATTCCAGAGATAGAGTTGGACATGAGGAATCAAAATAAAATATTTAGAGATCATGAAAAAGATTGTAGCACCTTCCATAAATTGGAATTAGCTATAGAAAAATATGAGTAAATCCCAGCAAGTTCTAGAAAATTCCCATTAGGCTTCTAAACGCATTTTTGAAAACTTTACACAGATAAAACCTCTAAATGCAACCGGCATGAATGCAAAGCACTCAATATTAAACCTATGTTGTTTTAATTTATCTCAGAAAACAAAATTTTCCTATACTAAATTCCCTGTTATTTAATTTAACTCGGAAAACAAAATTTTCCTATACTAAAGGTTAGAAAATTGAGAAAATCATTGTATTAATTATGCTATCAATTCACATCCCAAAATCCAAAAATTTTGGGGGTGTGACACTCAGGTAGCTCAAGCCAATATGCCACTTCGCTCATTCGTTCCGATATCTTGAAGGGTCCGATGTAACGAGGCGTCAGTTTGCCATGGACATTAAACATTTTTACGCCCCTCATCGGTGACACCTTGAGATAGCGTTGTCCTGCAGTTTCTACCATACAGAGCCTCGAATGTTGCCATCTGCAGACTTTTCTGGTAGCTGTTGTTGTATGAGAATTCCGCATAGGGCAGACTCTTGTCCCAACTGACACAATACTGCAGAGCACATGCCCTCAACATGTCTTCCAAAATCTGATTGGATCGCTCTGTCTGTCCATCCATCTGTGGGTGGTAACCTAAAATAAAATGCAGCTTAGTGTCTATAGACTCATGTAGCTTCTGCCAGAAGTGTGATGTGAACTGAGTACCTCGGTCGGACACTATCTATTTTGGTACCCCATGCAAGCACACAATCCTTTCCGTATATAGCTCTGCTAATTTGGCGCATGTGTATGTAGTCTTTACCGGAAGAAAGTGTGCCACTTTGGTCAAGCGGTCCACGATTACCCAAATGGAGTCAAATCCCCTCTGAGTGCGAGGTAGACCGGTTATTAAGTCCATACCGACTTCCGCCCATTTCCATTCATGTATCTTCAAGGGCTAGAGCAATCCTGGTGGCCTTTGATGTTCAGCCTTGACTCTATGACACGTGTCACATAGGGCAACATATGTTGCCACATCACACTTCAATCCGTACTACCAAAATCTCTCCTTGATGTCTTGGTACATCTTGGTACTTCCCGGGTGGATCGAGTAAGCTGAATCATGCGCTTCTCTCAAGATTGTATCCTTGACGTGCGCCATGTTGGGTACACATATTCTCTTCTTAAACACCCAAAACTAGCCTATTTAAAAATTTTAGTAATTTATTGGCTTTTATTTAAATTGTTCATAATTAATATAGGCTAAATAAATTATTTATGAATATTAAAATCAAATATAAATTGTAGAAATATTTTTGTTGCATTCATGCTGCTGCATTGTGTTTTGTTTGATACAAAGTTAAGTTGGAATTTAAATTCTATTTATATTCGAATTTAATTTGTATTTGTTTGAATCCTTAGAAAATTTATTCTAAGCCGAGTCCACTTTTGCTCCCTAATCTTTCTCTCCGGCTCACTTTCTCCCCTGGCTCGGCCCAACCCCCTCCCCTTCCCCCTGGCTCGACTCGTCACTTCCCCCCACCTGGGCCCTCTTTCCCGAGCCAGCCCACGTCCCCCCCACAGCCCGCAGCACTCTCCCCCTCCTCCTCCCACCGCCAGGAGGGCCCCGCCCTTCAGAAGCTTCTCCTTCCTCTTGCCCACGCGTCCTCCCTCCCTGGCGCAAATTGCGCCGCCTCGGCCATCCATCCCAGCCCCTCCCCGCACCGTGGGCCTCGCTGGGACCTTCCCCGCTGCTTCCCCGCGATCCCCTTCCCCTTTTGCGCGCGCGCATGCATGGCAACTCTGCCCACGCATGGCGACCCGAGCCGCCGACCGCCTCCGCTGGGATTCGCTTCACCACGCCAATGCAGCCCCCCTCCGGCCTATAAAAGCCACCTCACTGAACCCTAGGGCTCACCCAAGCCCCCACCCGAGCCCCCAACAAGCTCTCACGCCTCCAGCACCCCTCCCCGCGAGCGCCGCCTCGAAGCTCTCCCGCCCACCGACGAGATCCCCGCTCCGGTGCCACTCCGCTCAACTCAACGCCTCGGGCACACTCGCCACATGGTAAGGAACACCCTAGCTAGACTCGCCATGTCACCTTGACGCCGTAGAGCCTGCCCACGTGCCATTTGGAACCCCCTAGCTTGATCTATGCTTAGCTCCGATGAACTCCCACCGCCGGCCCGAGCAGCGCCGCCGTCTCCCTATCTCCGCCGGCGACCAAACCCCCGAGCCGATCCCCCGCCGTCCGATCCCGATCCAGCGATCTAGATCCGCCCGCGCCTGAGTCAAACACGGCTCATACCAGTCAGCCCTGGTGACTTTGCTAAAGAGCCCCTGCACTTTCTTGAAATCAACCCGTCGTCCACCTCAGTTCAAAACTATTTATGTTTAGGTCCTGTTTTCTTCGCTTAGCCCCCTGAGCTTTTGAAAAATAGTGCCCGCCATCCTGTTTAGCCGTTTTCTCGGTGAGGCCCCTGTAGTTTTATGTTTAATTATCTTTTAGCCCCTAGTTTTTCACAAATAAGCCCCTGGAACTTCTAAAACTTGCCACTAGGTCCCTAGAACTTAGAAAACCCATATCTTTTCCGTTTTAGCTCCGATTAGTGTGATTTTTGTGCTCATGTGTTCGTAGTGAAGCGTAGAATATTTCTAAAAGCTTTATTTGTACTATTTCTATTGTTTGGTGTACTATTCTAATAGAATATTATTTGTTTGCATGTATTGGCTTGCGTGGATGTTTGTGTGGTGATTCGTATCCAGTCGGTGAGCCTTTCACATTGGACTTCGAGTACGAGGTGGACTTCCAGGGACATGACTCACAGCAATAGCAGTAGCTGCCTTTTGAGGAAGGCAAGTTATAGCACGAACAATCCTTGCTGCCTACTCACCTTGTATTAAATTATTTCATAAATACACATGTCTAATTTGATGTACCATTAAGGTTGTACCTAGATTTGAATAACCTATCCTTGTTTACCTTGGGTTTATGCATATGGGTAGATTTTGCTATGCGCAGCTACTATCACCATTATTTAACAGTTAATATTGACTTAATGGTCCACTTAAACATTGATGATAAAACTTGCTTTTTAGCAACTTGGTTTAAGGAACTAGAGCATGTGCTTCGTGCTTTGTTCTAGTGTCTCTCCATAAGGTCCGCTTCTTAAAGTGGCAACCCAGGAGCCTATCGCCACCGCTAGAACTATTATGGCTCTAGTCTTGGTTATGTAGCTTGTACGTCTCTAGCTTGCCAGTTGTTACCGGTGGGGCCGACGGTGTTATGGGAAGCAAGGCAAGTGGTGTTGATTCCACCGAGGACAGTAGCCCCGTCGGCTATGTCTCGTTAGGCACGGTCCCGTGTTGGGAGTCCCTGTGGTATGGTAACTCCGCACATTGCGCTCTTTATTTTTGTTGTTGGTGTGATTTGCCCGCGCTTCGGACGCCATTGACCCCCTCACGTTGCTTCCTGAGGGTCAGTCAATCTCGGTGCCTAGAGTCTCACCACCTTGTTGTACCTTAGTGGCTACTGTCTTGTTAGGGTGTCTTGTGAAAAGCCTCGTAGCGTCCCAATCACACCTTGGAAGTGTTGATATGTGTGGTTGGGTGCAAAGTTCTTTTGAACTTTTACGCGACGGGTGGGTAAAGGGCGAAACCTCTGCAAAGTGTAAAATCTATCATGATAGTCTTGCTTAGGGTCACGAGCGGCCTGGATCCTTTTTTATTAGAAGATGATTTTTATTTATGCTTAATGTCACTTATACTTTATTAATTGGGTTGCAACTGGGTTCTATCCACTTGTAGTAATTTGGTTAATGTTAAAATGAACCAACTAAAAGTGCTAATGTAGTTGAGCCATGTCTAGCCTTATTTTGAGCCTTCATAATCGTGCTATACTTGCTAAGTAATTGTTTACTTACACTTGTCATTTATTCAACAAAATCCCGGATGGGTAAACAGATTTGGTTATGCATGAGTCAGCTGCTGAGTTCCCAGAAGATTTGACGTACTACTGAGTTGTGATCTCCCAGTCAGAGTCCTTGTAGATTGCGGCTCCATTAGTTTAAGAGTTTATTAGTCTTCCGCTATTATTTGTTAGTTTATTTATGAAGCACTCTGATGTAAAACTTTAATTAATGAAGAATTTATTCAAGCATATTTTTTCGCTATATGTGTACTATGACTTCCTAGGAACACATATGGCCACATTCGGGTTTTTGTGAAAATCTGGGTGCGATAGATTGGTATCAGAGCCGTGCTGACTGTAGGATCGCAGCCTAGTTAGAACGGTTGATTAAACCTTAGGAGACCACCATGATTATGTGTTATATGTCGTCTAGTTTCACTTTTTCAAAACTCAAATCCAGTCAAGTCTTGTGTGAATCATGTCTTTAGGTGCTTGAAATGGTTGTCATTATGCTCATGCTTGATTTGGATTTTTGTAATGATTGTGATGGGCGTAGACGCAAGTCTACCACCATCTAGATGTAGGACTAAGGTTTAAGGACTTTAGTGATTACATACAGGGGGTATTCATTTCTCTTGCTCTTTTTCCATCAAACCCTCCATCCTAACCAATTGGTAAACCTCTGAAGTCATAAACATCGGAGTTTTTATCAGGCTTATTGATGATAGATGGTGAACACAAGGAGCAATGCCGGTGCCAGCGGACTGCCGCCAACACCTCCCACCATTGAGCAGATGATGCACATACAGACCCAACCGATGCAGCAGATGGCTCAGACGATGGTGATGATGTAGCAGAACTGTAACACCCTAAAAATGCCTATTTTAAAATTTAGTAATTAAATTTGCTTTTATTTAATTTAATGCTCATATTTATCTAAGGAAAATAAATTATTTCTGAGAAAATAAAATTAAATATAAGGTTAGAAACATTTTTGTTGCATCCATGCTATCTGCATTGTGTTTTGTTTGTGTGCGGTTCAATTGGAATTTAAATTCTGTTTAAATTCAAATTTGAATTGTTTTATTTGGAGCTCTAGAAAAGTTGTACCAGCCCGAGTCCGTTTCCCTCCCTGAACTTCTCTCCCTGGCCGAGCTTGCCCCTCTTTCTTTTCTTCTGCGCAGCAGCCCGCTCCCCGCTTCTCCGCTTTCGGCCCGCCTTCGGCCTGCTCCGCTTCCCCGCCGGCCTGCCTCCCCTCCCGCTCCCGCGCCAGCCCGCCTCGCCCGAAAGCGGCCCAACGCGGCCCAGTAGCGCGTCCTGCAGCATAGCCGCACCCCCTGCCGCTGCCGCGTGGGACCCACCCGTCAGGGTCGTCCCCGACCTCGCGACGGAGATCGGCTCGGCCACGAGCCGGAGTCCGGCACGGCCACGGGCGCGCATGCCGAGGCCCACCCGAGCCGCCCTGTGCCGCCCTATTTAAACTCCGCCACGCCGCCTCCCAACCCTCTATCGAAAACCCTCCGCCGCTCGAGCTTGCAGCGCCGCTGACGTCTCCAAGTCGGCCGCCGCCATCGATCTGCCGTCTCGCCGCCGCTCCGGTCAAATCAACCGCCGGGGAAGCTTTGCTAGGAGGTACGCTTACTCCAGAGCCCCTTCTCGTCTTTCCCCGTGCTCTGTAGCGCCGCCCCCGCGTCGAGCCGCCGTCGCCGGAGTCCGCCGCCGCCATTGCACGTCGCCCGTTGTCCCCGCTGCACCGTCGTCGACTTGAGCCCCCTCGATGAGTTCGCCGTCGTCCCGTGCACCCGTAGCGCCAAGCCCCGCCCCGAACCGAGCCCCCTAGCGCTTTTGCGCATTTCGCCGGCGATGCTCCGCCGCCGCCAGCCAGGGCCGCCGCCCCAGCGCCGCCGCCGCCGACTTCCCCTCCCCTAGATCTATTCTAGATCGTCGGATCCAAATCCGACGGCCCGCATCCGCCGGTACCCGAGTCAAACCCGAGTCAATACCGGTCAACCCGAGTCAGCCGTGCCAGTTTTGCAAAAGAGCCCCTGACCTTTTTCAAAATCAACCCGCGGTCCAGAACAATTCAAAAATAATTAGAATTGGGTCCTGATTTTTACAGAAAACCCCCTGTCTTATTTAAAAATAGCACCCGAGGTCTTGGTTAAGTTATTTTACGCTTTAGCCCTCCTGTTTTAATATCAAATTATGTTTTAGCCCCTGAATTTTTGCAAATAAGCCCCTGGAACTTTTAAAACTTTGCCAGCAAGCCCCCGAACCTTAGAAAAGCCATATCTTTCTCGTTTTAGCTCCGATTTGAGTGATTTTCACGCTCACGTGTTCGTAGCGAAGCGTAGATTAGTTTCTAAGCCTTCTTTTGCTCTGTTTTTACAGTTTGGTGTACTGTTCTAATAGAATAATATTGTTTGCATGTACTGGCTTGTGTGGATGCTTGTGTGTTGATTCGTGAGTCCAGTCGGTGAGCCGTACGCGCTTGAGTTCGAGGGTTACGAGGAGCAGGACCTTCAGCAGCAGCAGCAGCAGCAGTTTGAGGAAGGCAAGTATAGCACGGAGAATCCTTGCTACCTAAACACACCTTCACATTATTTACTGCATATGCATGTGTCTAAATTGTTCCTATTAAGGTTGTACCTAGCTTTGTTTATCCTATACCTTGATCACCTTGGGTTATTGCATTTGGGTAGAACTTTGCTAGGCACAACTACTGTCACCTTTGCTTAACTGTTAATCTTGACTTAATGGTTCACTTCAATGTTAATGGTAAAACTTGCTTTTTAGCAACATGGATCAGGGAGCTAGGGCGTACGCTTCGTGCTTGGCCCTAGTGTCTCTCCGTAAGGACTGGTTCTTAAAGCGGCAACCCAGGAACCTGTCGCCACCGCTGGAACTATAATGGCTCTGGTCTTGGTCAAGTTACATGTACGGCTCTAGCTTGACAGTAGTTACCGATGGGCCGACGGCGTTATGGGAAGCATGGGTGAGAGTATGGTTTGATCCGTCGGCTATGTCCCCGTGAGGCACAGTCCTGTGTTGGGAGCCACCGTATGGCGGCGGCTCCACACGTTGCGCTATTTATTTTGTTGTTGATATTCTTTACCGCGCTTGGACGCCATTGACCCCCTCGTGTCGCTACATGAGCGTCAGTTAATCTCGGTGCCTTGGGTCATGCTGCCTAGGTTGTACCATAACGGCTACTGTTTTGTTAGGGTGTCGTGTGAAAAGCCTCGTAGCGTCCCTATGCAGTCACACCTCGGAAGTGCTGAAGTGAGTGGTTGGGTGCAAAGTTCCTTTGAACTTTTACGCGACTGGTGGGTAAAGGGCGAAACCTCTGTAGAGTGTATAATCTATCATGATAGCCTTGCTCAGGGTCACGAGCGGCCTGGATCCTTTTTGATTAGAAGTTGAAATTTATTATTGTTTAATGTTCACCTCTACTATATTAATTGGGTTACAACTGGGATTCATGCAAATGTAGTGATTAAGATGATGTTAAAATGAAACAACTAAAATTGCTAATGCAGTACAGCCATGTCAAGCCCTTCTTTTAAGCCTTCATTATCCGTGTTGTATTTGCTAAGTAAGACATTTACTTACACTTGCTATTCAACAAAATCCTGGATGGGTAACAGATGGATTAGATGGTACTGCTGCTGTTGAATTTCCTGAGGATCTGCCATTCTACTAGCTGTGCTCAACCAGTCGGTGTCCCCGTGGGTTATGGTTATGGTTATGGTTATCGGCTTCATTTTCGTTTGGAGAGAATCAATTAAGAGACTTCCGTTGTTTTATTTAGTTATTTGAGTCAAACTCTGATGTAAAACCATTTTATTCGAGCATATGTACTCTGTTTATCATATTTGTTAACTATATGTGTTTGGTGGACTTCCTGGGCACACATATAGTAGCATTCGAGTTTCTGTGTAAATCCGGGTGTGACAAGAACCAACAGAATCCACCACCTCATCACAACATGCCGCCCCAGGACAAGAGGGGCGAATTTCTGAAGGTACATCCTCCCACCTTCAGCAAGGCCAGTGACCCCCTGCACGCAGATGACTGGCTCAAGGCGGTGGAGAGACAGCTCGACATCACGCAGTGCAATGACCGGGAGAAGGTGTTGTACACCGGAGGACAGCTCCAAGGACCAGCTTTGGACTGGTGGGACTCGTACCAGTATACTCACGTCGACTGTACTCAGATCACCTGGCAGGAGTTGCAAAGTAGCTTCCGCTCCCACCATGTGCCAGAAGCCCTGATGACCCTGAAGAAGAAGGAGTTCCTGGCACTAAGGCAAGAAGGGATGAGTGTCACCGCTTATCGTGACAAGTTCATCGAGCTCGCCCGCTATACTCCGGATGACGTCGACATTGACAAGAAGAAGCAGTCCAGGTTCCGTAACGGCTTGCAGGATGCACTGCAGTACTACATGATGTGCACCAGGTTCCCCAACTTCCAAGAACCAGTGGACGGCGCTTTGATGTTGGAATACAAGCGCCGTGAGATGGAAGAGAAGAAGAGGAAGTTCCAGGGCCAGCAGATCGGAAGCAGCAGCTGCCTCCGTTTCGTTTCTCCTTAGGGAAGTCAGCAGATAGGGAGCCAGCAGCGCTTCCAGAGTCAGCGCAGCCCGCTCAACCATGGCCAGTACCAGCAACACCCCCAGTACCCCGAGGCGGCACATCAGCAGCGTTTCCAGAACCAGCTGCAGAATGCCCCAGTTCAGCGCAACCAGGTGCAGCCAGTTCAGCGCCCCATCCCAGCCGGCAATGCTCCAGGGGGACAGAAGTGCTTCCATTGTGGCGAGCCAGGACACTATGCCAACGCCTGTCCCCGTAGGATCCAGAATGCCGCTGGCAAGAACAACAATCAGAGGGCTGGACTACCGCAAAATCAGCAGTAGGGCCAGGCAAATCGTGCTCCGCAGAACCCCGCTAGAGGCAAGCTCAACCACACTGGGGCGGAGACCGTTGAGGGAACTACTGATGTTGTCGTGGGTACGTTCCCTGTCAACTCCACCCCTGCGACTATTTTGTTTGATTCCAGAGCTTCACATGCTTTCATATCTGCTACCTTTGTGAAAAAGAACTTAGTGGCATTACTGCCCATGAAGAATGATATGCTAGTTAGCTCACTAGGAGGGGAACAGCTCACCACTTTACGTTGTCCCCGTATCACCGTCACCATAAGGGGGTAGACTTCGAGGCACACCCGATAGTCCTGGAATCTATTGGGTTTGACCTAATTTTGGAAATGAGCTATTTAGCCAGATATGATGTAGTGATCCAGTGCACCAAGTGGACTATACAACTGACGGCAAAGTCCGGAGATAAAGTGGAGTACCAGGCAGCCAGTCCCCTGGAGCATAATCAAGTCAATCAAGCTGATGGTGCAGCCCCTAAGGACATCAGGGTGGTGAGTGAGTTCTCGGATGTGTTCCCTGAGGAATTGCCAGGTATGCCCCAAGAACGCGAAGTTGAATTCATTAGTGAACATAAACCTGGCACTACACCCATAGCTAGAAGGCCATATAGAATGGGAGTGAAGGAGCTGGAAAAACTTAAGGAAGAATTGAGCTCCTTGCTAGCCAAGGGGTATATTCGTCCTAGTGCTTCACCATGGGGAGCACCAGTGTTGTTTGTGGACAAGAAGGATGGGACATAGAGGATGTGTGTGGACTATCGAGCCCTCAACGAAGTGACCGTCGAGAACAAGTACCCGCTGCCAAGAATTGATGATCTATTTGATCAGCTGAAGGGAGCTTGCGTGTTCTCCAAGATAGATCTTCGATCGGATTATCATCAGATGAGAATCCGGTTGTCAGACATATCCAAGACGGCTTTCACTATTCGGTACGGGTTGTACGAGTTCACGGTTATGTCCTTTGGGCTGACCAATGCTCCTGCATACTTCATGTACTTGACGAATAGTGTGTTAATGGACTACCTTGACAAGTTCATGGTGGTGTTCATTGATGACATTCTGGTCTTCTCCAAGAATGAAGAGGAACATGAATATCATTTGAGGATGGTGATGCAGAGACTCCGGGAACATCAGCTATATGCCAAGTTGAGCAAGTGTGAGTTCTGGTTGAAGGAAGTGTCATTCTTGGGACATGTGCTGTCCAATGGAGGAGTGGCAGTCGATCCAAAGAAGGTTAATGATGTGTTGAGCTGGAACCCGCCTCGGGATGTCAACGAGATCAGGAGTTTCCTTGGGATGGCCGGATATTATCGACGGTTGATTGAAGGATTCTCCAATATTGCTAAGCTCCTGACGGCGTTATTAGAGAAAAATGCCAAGTTTATCTGGACGGAGGAGTGTCAGACCAGCTTCGAAGAGTTGAAGAAGAGGCTGACAATAGCAGATGTGCTAATTTTGCCCGACATAGTCAGGAGCTTCTCCATCTACTTCGATGCATCCCTTCTAGGACTGGGGTGTGTACTCATGCAGGATGGGAGAGTCATGGCATATGCATCAAGATAGTTGAGGAAGCATGAGCAGAACAACCCGACGCATGATCTAGAGTTGGCAGCTGTAGTACATGCTCTGAAGATTTGGAGGCACTACTTGATTGGGCACAAGTGTGACATTTACACCGATCACAAGAGCCGCAAGTACGTCTTCACTCAGTCGGACCTGAATATGCGGCAGCGCTGATGGTTAGAGTTGATCAAGGACTATGATATGGAGATTCACTACCACCCAGGGAATGCTAACATGGTGGCAGATGCTGTGAGCAGGAGGAGCTATGTGAACAAGGTCACCGGACATTTTCTGCCAGAAGGGCTCAGTTTGGACTTTGAGAGGATGAGTCTGGGATTCGTGACTAGTATCACAGAGATGGTAGTAGAGCCGACTCTGGAACAGGAAATTGTGGAGAATGATGCCCTAGGAAAAGCCCCTAGATTCCGAGTGGATGAACAAGGAACCTTGTGGCACGGGAAGAGGATATGTGTGCCCGACATAGCGCAGATCAAGGACACGATCCTAAGAGAAGCGCATGATTCGGCATACTCGATCCACCCGGGAAGTACGAAGATGTACCAAGACATCAAAGAGAGATTCTGGTGGTACGGATTGAAGCGTGATGTGGCAACTTATGTGGCTCTATGTGACACATGTCAGAGAGTGTGGCAGAACCGTTTAGCTTAAACTGGTTCAGATGCACTAGTCAATGTCCCATGACAGTCGAGGACTTAATGCATATGAAATAGTGTAAACCCGGTATCCGTCAGGTACCCGCAGGCACCTGAAACACCACTTACTGAGCACAACTCCATGCATACAGGATCACTTGCACAGGAAGCTTTCAACAGACATTACAAACTTTACAAAAATATAGAAGAGTACTAGTTATTACAAACCGAAGTGTACTGCTAAGAGTAAAAATGGTCCCCAGAGTTTTAAAGTAAACAGCCTTAACAAAAGCTAAAGTGGCAAAGGCCTAAGTTTTCAACAAAACATCTGCGTCAAGAGAACACGTAGACCCTTCATGTCTCTTGGTCTTCCTGAGGCCCTTAAGCCTGATCCACCTTCTCCTCTGCAGCAATTGTAGTATCATGAGTACGAGGGTACTCAGCAAGGCTTACCCACCAATTTCGAATAAGAAATAAACAAGACTCCAGTATGCAAGGCTTTATAGTGGACTGGCATTGATGTTTTGCAAAAAGGCTTGCTAGAGTTTGTCCTTATTTTTTTCAAGATTTTTAATCATGTTGTAGTTAAATGCTTCCATTCTAAGTTAGAAAGAAGACAATATTTCACAACCAAGATCCTATATGATAATCTAGAAAATTTCTTAGCTTTGCTCCTCATGATCTTACTATATTGTTCATCAGTGATCAAGCGGTATTCATATCGAGAATTGCGACGGTCATGACCAATTTTACATCCTGCAGGGCAAAGACCTAATCACACGACACGTGCGCGAACCATCGAAACACACGCGGCAACCTTTCACTCAAATTACTTCCACAGATCGAAACTATCCTTGCTAGGGTCCGGAAGTGCATCCCCATAAGCGGCCCCACGTCTGGCCTGACCCACTTGTGAGTTTCAGACTACACTCCCGCCTACTGCCTCTCTCCGACTGGGCAAGCCATAGTTCCAATTCTGGTGTAACTGAGTTACATCAGTTTACTGGCCCCATTCTTCCAGTATGTGATTAGTACGTTCAAAACTTGACCTCAGGTCAACAACTACTGAGTCCTTGACCAAACTTTTATAGTTGGACGAGGCTAGCCTATAAGATCAATCATAAACAAAGCCTTCACAAATCCTCGCCCAACTCCATAAGTGTAACTTCAAAATTTTATGTGATTATCACAGTGATTGGTCCTAAGTTTGTATTGGTAGAACTCATTAAGCTTGACTAAGCCAGTTTGAAGGATCTTTTTGAATAGGTGGCAAAGATAACCTTAATCAAGGTGGTCATGCAATCAAGAGGTTTCATTGCAATTCCTGAACTTAGTGCAAGTACTGAAATAGTTTGGACACATGAAATAATAGATAAAATAATAGGTGTAGATGCTCCGGTGCTTGCCTGGATCAGTAGTGGGGTTAGTATCGCCAGTAGGGGCTTCAGGCTCTTGCTCCACTACGATGACCTCCTCGAACTCCTGGGTTTCTTCTGGTTGGAGTTCGATGAACTCAGGCTCCTCAAACTCGGTATCTATATGCCATGAATGCAAGGTGCAAAAGTTTAGAAAAGCTAGCTATACAACTTTCCTTCACGATAAAGTTGCAAGCCAACAAATAAAAACACCTAACTAATCCTTATAAGGATTTTTCCAAAATATAGACCCATTAAAATTATTTTAGAAACCTTTAACAGAATTTCTTGAATTATTTTCGTGTTATAACTAATATTATATTGAATATTTTCATTTATTTTTAATATGAAATAAAAGTCGTTTCCATATTTTTATTTAGGTAGAAACTCTATAGATTTATTTAAATGCTTTAAAGAAACACACTAAATTAACTTAACTTTTTATTTCTACCTTTGCAAAAGTTATCATTTTTCATGTACAGAGAAAAATCTAACAAAGCTAACAAAATTAGTTTCACTAATTTTGGACACTTCTACTAATTTTGATGATTAAAACAAGATTTCAGCATTTAAAAACATAAATAAAATCGCTTTGCAAAAGAACCCCTGCAAGAATTAAAGCTTCACAAAAAAGGTCCTCCCGCGCTCTGAAGGAACTTTTCCTGATAACCCCCTGGAGTTTCTTAAACTTCACAAAGAAGCCCTCCCGGTCTAAATAGATCCTGGCGGCGGACGGCGAGCCCGATCTCGCCGGCGGTGAGGTCTCCGGCGACGAGAGCTATACCAACAGCTTCCTCTCATCACGACGAACACATCCATGGGTTAAATCCATACTATTGATGGCCGGACCACGATTCCCTTCGAGTACAGCGGTGGGGCTCCGCCCTTGCTCGCCGGTCGGCTAGACGACGACGATATGGACGGCGAGGAGTGGCACAAAAGCTTCACTACGACTTCCTAGACATGATCCACTAGCCACAAGACGAAGACATAGACTGGAGCATGGCTCCCCTCGGCAGCAGCCATGGCGCAGCCGCGCTCCATGGCGGCGCCGGTGCTCCCACGCGATGGCGGCGCTCTGCGGGACTTCGATTGGCGCTAAAGAATCACTAAGACTTCCTAAGCATGAAGCGCTAGTGAAAGGCTAAGCTAGGGGGCCGGAGCATAGCTCCCCACGGCGACCCCCATGGCGCGGCCGCGCTCTATGGCGGTATTCGCGTTCCGGCCAACAGGACCAATAACTTGAACTTGGCATGGTTTCTAGAGCATCACGAGCACCTTAGGGATCTAGTTGCACGATCAAAAAGAATTTAACCACGCGCTAGACTAGCTCCCCACATGGCTCACCTTGGAAGAGGGTCGGCTGCGGACAAAGGAAGAAGATGACGGTGTACAGCGGCGTGGGGCTTCGGGGTTGAACTTGGGCCGGTCGGGGAGGGAGCCGGGGCGGTGGTGATGCTTTGGATGCGTGGAATCGACCGGCAATGCCACGATGGCGGCGAATTTTAAGGGCGAGGCAGAGCGGCGGCAATGGAGAGTCTGAATGGCGGTGACGGGGAGAAATTGGGGACGGCATGGTATTTATTCAAATTTTCACCGTGGTGATCTCATCTTCCTGTGTGTGCGTTGTTCGGCTGGTGTGTTAGCGCGTGGCGGGGTTGAAATTCACCGGAGGTCAAGGGCGGTGCGAACTCGCGGCGGCACTGCCGTGACCGCCCGGCGTTCCTCTGCTCTGCTCTTCTGTGTTTTTCTCGCTCTGAATTCCCTTCGTTTTCTCTTGATTTCATGTGTAAAGTTTGGATGATGCTTGAACCAAAATTGTAGCTGGTACTTGTGGCTCCAAAGTTTGTATAGATTATTTTTGCTCAAGTGATGCCAAAAGGGACGATCACTAGCTCTGAAGATTGGCAGTTTGAACTGAATTTCTGAGTTCAGTTCGTTAGTGACTGATCGACTCAAAAGCAGTGTAAGATTCAATTTTTGGTGCTCCAATTTAATTAGCAAACAATCACTTCCTTGATCATGAAGTAGTCCTTGGTGTAGTAGAGGGTTCCTAGTTTCTGTTTCACTAGTTCTTGACCAAAGTTTATTTGAAATTTTTCTTAAACCTCTAGCTCCAAGATGACACATTGTCACTGATTTTTGGGTGAAATTCAGGGTATTGAATTTTTTAACCAAAACTTTCCAAATCAAACTCATTGCTGTTTATTTGTTCCAAATACCATAAAAATACTCTCAAGGTAATATTTCTTTTGGATTGGGTACAATTTCTCTTATTTGTCAAATTTGGCCAAATTTCATCTAAATTTGAAATTTGGCTTGAGTTTTTCAGTGACTTCCTTTTGCTTGAGAATTTGCACTTATGCCCTTCATAACTATCTCTAGAACTTGATTAAGTGTTAAGATGGTTTTGTTCTTCTTAAACATTATGGATGTTACAGAGAGTCAAAGCTGAACATCAGAGGCCAGCCGGATTACTCTAGCCCTTGAAGATACCGGAATGGAAATGCGAAGAAGTTGGTATGGACTTCATAGCGGGTCTGCCCCGCACTCAGCGAGGATTCGACTCCATTTGGGTGATTGTGGACCGCTTGACCAAAGTGGCACACTTTCTTCCAGTGAAGACCACTTACACCGGAGCCAGACTGGCAGAGCTATACATGGAGAGGATTGTGTGCTTGCATGGAGTGCTGTTGACACTTCTTACGGTCCACTATCAGGATTGCCAATCCTAGTAATGGTGCAGGGAGTGTTCATTGGTATTCTTACGATACAGATATAAATCCGCAAGCGCACGGATACCGATGTAGCATTTCACCCGGGAGTATTCCTAGGTATCGTATTTATATTTCCGCAGGGAAGCATTGGATAAAGAGTATTGACTATTAACAAGGATGTAACTACTAATTAAAGTACCGGCTAACAAGGTGGGGGTAAAGGATAGAATAGGAGTGATATGCAATTGACACACACAAGGAGAAGTTTAAGATAGAGATAGAAGAGCGGTCTAGCTAGTGGGAGGACAACGAGACAGGAAAGGATTCCTATATACTTCCACTGGCCTTGAGATACCTCTAGCAAGGGTTACGGCTAGCATGAAGAATGGCATCTACGGTTCTCTTCCTAGTTCTATTATCTCAACATCGGGGACGGAGCCTGTGACACACAGAAAGGGATGAGAAGGGGTGCCACAAACTCCGTGCTCTTACGGGGTGCCTGCAGACCGGAACTAACGTGATGGACTACGAAGACCGAAAGGGCTGTCACCACCTCACGGCTACCACCTCCGTTGCGACGGGGACAAACCAAGGTTAACATCTAGACTAGGTACCACACCTACGCTAGGCAATAACTACTCACTCTCCTAGAAAGAGCAAGCACTCCTGTCAATACCCCGGTGACAATTCACCGGAAGCATTGAGCAGAAACGAGGAACCAGCTAAGATAAAGAACTAAGATAGAACTTATAGAACCAGACTACAACAGCTTATAACCAGAGCTAGAAATTCCACAGATATCCCCGAATAAATGCAGAACAAATAACTCAAGTAAATGCGGGAGGAAATATATTGAGAAAACTCAGAGTCTTACATAAAGAAAAGGAAAAGATACAAGAGCTTTACTAGAACTCCAGAAGACGACTCCGGAACCCCGAGCGATGCTCGACCCTGACTCTAACTCCCAACAGGACTAGCCTACTCTACATCTTGAAAGTGGAGAATGGAGACTTGCTCCCAAGTGGTGTGTGTTTACAAGTGAAGTGTAAGGTCCTATATATAGTGCTCCAGGGTTGGTTCAGGTAGGGTAACGGCCAAGGGAGGGGGCAGAGGCAGTTGCCGGCCGTTTCGGCCGAGAGGGTCGGTTCGGTCGAACCCTGGCGTTCGGCCGAATGCCCGATCCACTGCCTCAGCCACCTACGGCCGAGATGCATCCCCTGGAGTCGGTTGGGCAACTGGGGGCGGTTCGGGCGAACCCCCCAGTTCGGCCGAACTGGGCTGGGAGCCCAGGCCCGGCCCCGCTGCACCGCCTTCGGCTCTGAGTCCCTCCTGGGCCGGCCTTTACTGCTTGGACTTGTCTTGATTCGGCCCAGGTTGATGTGTCGGTGCTCCGGGACATGTTGGCGGTTGTCCACGTGTCGTGCATCGTGTTTGCTTGGTCATCGGTGACGTGGACGGCTCCTGGTGGTCTGTACGGCTAAGGGGGGTGACCGGCCGAACGGAGTCGTTCGGCCGATTCGGTCATTTTCGGCCCCAATAGCGCGTATTTGTCGTAGTTGTACCTGCACAAGTGACACTCACCAAAACTCGTGGAACTTTATTAGAAATAAAACCTAAGTACATGGAACGTTGCATATAACCTCGTTTATTCCCGAGTATTGGTGGTCGGATTTGGGTTGTAACGACCGCCAACAAGCTCCCCCAAGCTTAGCTCTTTGCTCGTCCTCGAGCAAAGATATAAACTTAGGCTACAATGTCATTTCTTTGGCAGGTAACTTATAAACAACTAGTCTTCAAAAATACTTGAATCATAGGCAAAGTTTCAAATCACCTTTTTACCTATGGTGCTTATAGCAATCTCCTTATCTTGGGCGGTTGAAAGGATGAACAGTTTAAACTCAGTTTTATTCCACTCTACTCTTTTCAGGATCCCATCTTGGAATTTTTTCACAAGTTTTGAAAACTAAAAATTGTTCCTCATTGGCACACTCAATCACTCAAGTGTATTTGAATCCTCACCAAAGGCTTGCGCCTTCTTTTCATCCTAACATCTAATATGGCTTTTTGTGTGGCTCAGGGACAAAGGATGAAGGCATGCATGCATCTTATATTTTGCTAAGTCAAAGGCCGGATCTCTGAGGAGACAAATCACATCTTAAGATCAAGACGTGCAAGTGTGTGGATATGAATGGAGTGGAATATGGTGGAATGGTGGAATGGAATATGGTGGAACTCCTTGGATGAAACTCCCTCTCCTTGATTTATTTTCGAGAACATGGGCTATCTTTTATTCTCATATTTTTGCCATGCCACTTGGCATGCTTTTCTTTTTTTCTCTTCCTTTTTGCCATGCTCTTTGGCATGATTTTCTTTTTCTCTTATTTTTGCCATGCTTCTTTGGCATGCTTTTCTTTTTGCATAGCCCATGTCTCTATCAAGAATATTTGGAGAGGGAACTCATAGAACATGGAGCATTTATTTTTGTGGATGGATGATGGAAAATGTTTGCTAACTCCCAGTGTAGGAATTGCAAGTGAGAGGTGGTGTGTGTACGTGGGTCTCGATCTTTAAGAATATGAAAGCTTCACTCAAAGGTCTCAACAATTTGACAAAGCTCACTAAGATAACAAGCAGCATATGAGTAGAAATTTTCAACTAAGCTTATCATATGGCTCTGGTAGGTATTTTGACCAATGAGGAACTTGTTTCATTTTGAAAGCATAAATTTCTGAGATTTTCCCCGTACTAAAAGCAGAATAGAATTTAACCAAATTCTCACTATATCAACCCCCACAACAACTTAAACTTGGAATAAAGCATGTGCTCCCACAAGGTTTTCAGGATCATTTTTACTCATGCAAAATAACTCAAGCACAATCTAGCAACTAGTTGAAACAAAGTACTTGCAAAATTAATGACAGAGCAACTATTCATCATTTCCAAGGTGAGAGGCATATGATTCATTCCATGCATAGTTGGGAGTTATTTTTATTCAAGGGAAATACTTTTGGTATTTTCATTTTTTTAAATGCAAATTATCATGAAGGAAAATGAAAGGGAAATTAAAAGATCAAAGTGCTGGATAAATCGGGACATACCTGGTGGGGGTCCTCCCCCAAGCTTGGACTTTCACTGGTATGGGTTGAGCCATGAAAGGTACTGGCTCAGCTGTTCTGCTTGCTCGTGGACGTCATGCTGGATGGACGCTACCATCCCGCTATTCTCTTGATGGTACTGAGAATGGCGGGCTAGCGTGTCTTGAATCTCTCGGGTACGGTCGTCGATGAGCTCGACTCGGTCGGAGATGTAGGGCAACTCCCGGCCGTAGTCGAAGCATGCGGACTGTGAGTATCTGGGGTAATATGGCTGGGAGGCACTGTCGTACCCTCCTCCATACCGACTCCCGGACCACTCGGAGTCCGTGTCCTGGCCGTAGTCCCAGCGTCCTGAGGTGAAGTAGTTCGGCACCTGGTGTTGCCCGGAGCCTCCTGCTCCGGACGTCCCAGCACTGGTTTACATGTCTTAGGTGGCCTCAAAAGCGGAAGTGTGTCGGTGCGGCATTTCTGGTGCATCTTCCGGCTCCTGTGAGGTGGTGAGCCCAGCATCACGCCTGGCTCGTCCCCTCGTGACGGGTCCGTCACCTGCAACGCTGTGCCGAGCGGGCTCTCTCCAAGGTGCAGAATCGTCCGACTCGGTCCTCAACTGAAGAGTTAGTTTCGGCGTGGTATACAACCTTAGTGATGCACAGGGCAAAGGCACTTCAGTTGTATATCCAGGGTAAATCATTGCCAGCGTTGCATCAGGCGTCCGCCGTATCATGTGGGCTTGCACGAAGTGCTCGGCATCCACGACGGAACGCGCTGTCTCGATGTACGTGAGCCGGGCGCCTTGGAGGACGCCCAGATGGTTAGCGAGGCGAGTGACTAGAGAAGTCATCGCCATGCTACCCGCATGAGAAATATGAGACAGCCAGTGACCAACCATGTCTTTCACAGGTGAATTGGGAATCTGCTTGACCATGGCAAAAAGAACCCGCAACTCGATGGTGTTGACATGGCGCAAATCTGCCCGGGGGAATATCGTCATAGACACCCAACGATGCATGAAACGCAAAGTGGGGTTATGTATGCTATTCGTGCGCGGCGCATGACAGTTGGTATTCCCCGAAATCTTTTTCCAAAATGCCACCCGGTCAAATCTTTTAAGCGCTTTGTTCGGGTCTAAGGAACAACGGCTTGAAAATCCGAGACCCGAACTAAAATACCTCCAAGAGAAGAAAAACTCTTGGTTGAAAAATCGGAAACGAATCCCCCCAGTTTCAGAAACCAAAGTCGAGGGGAATTCAAGGGTGAGCAGGAACGAACCTTCTTCGTTGATGTGCCAGAAATTCTCCCAGCCAACGGCTTGGAAGATTTCCGTGAACTCTACGTCCATCCCCGTGTCCCTGAGCAAGTCTTGCTCAAACACACGGGTGTGCTCGAACTCCTTCAGCCAAAGCTCGTTGAAGGTGTTCTGCTCCCGTTCTGTCCTGAGATTGATGTCACTCTCGCTCAGGAGCTGCCTGGCCGGGGGCGTGGCATGGCCCCATCCCGAGCCGGCTGCTCCGTACTCGTCCGTGTCCATCCGGCTCGAGCCTCGGGATGGAGCTGGGGAACTCCCAGCATCGTCCGATCGTCGGCCTAGCCGGGCGGAACGACGGAGCGACGTGAAGAACTTCGACATGATTCTTGCAAAAGGTTAGTGCAACAACAACTACCCAAAGGACTGAATATATATGGTTAGCACAAGAAAATCAAGTCAGTCGTTCGAGATAGTTAGTTGTTCTTGCGGGGATAAAAACCACCACAAAAGGTTAGTCGTTCTTGTGGGTGTCGGTGACCACCACAAAATCGTCCAGAATTTCAGCACAAAGATCGCAACAAAAGCAAAATATTTTTGGGATTTTCTAGTGATGCAAGTGAACCAAAACTTGAGCAAGAACTTTGGGAAGGACTTGAGCACAAGCTAGAGCAAGAAATGAGAGAGGGATAGCTTCTAACAGAAATTTTTCAGAGTGTATGAGTGTGTGAGAGCAAGCAAGCAATGCACCAGCATTTATAGGCCGAGGGGAGGCAGGTCCCTGGTTCGGCCGAACTGGGTGGTTCGGGCGAACCAGGCCCTGGTGGCCAGGCCACTCCTCCCTGAGTGGAGCACCTCCCCTTGCTTTGATTCCACGAAATTTTGTGTGGCAACAACTCCCAAGGTCATGTGAGTGGTTTTTAGTGGTAGGTAAGATGCAAACTTGACATGACCAAAGTTGGTTTTAGTGGAGTCACCCCCATGCTGCCATGTTTGTGATAATTGGTGAGTATGCAGTCATTTTAGTGGGGTAGACATGTTTGGTGCTGGTTGGTGATGATGGTAAATAATTGGAGATGTTCTAGAAGGGGTGAAAGTGAAGAAAGTTACAAATTACACCCTCTCTAATTAAATTTCAGCATGTGTCCAATTATTTCTAACCAAGCTTGCAAAATTTTCTACTCTCTCTCAAATTAATTACTCAAGTGGTTCATTTATTTTGGAAAGGGAAACATGCAAATGCAATGAAGGAAATAAAATTGGAAGGGAAATATGGGATACATACCGGTTTTCCTCGCGGCGAGAGCTCAGCTTTTAAGTCCGCGAGCGGGACTTCTCTTGTCTTCAATTGTTCTTGTCACCGTCCGATCTGGAGAGAATGTCTTGGACGATGCAACTTCATGTTCCAGGTTACTTATAATTTACTGCAATATGTGCATACCTGGAATGATTGTCCACCCTGGGCTTCAACTGTATCCATAGCCTTCATATCCGGTGTGAAGTATATTTTGGGACTCCTCCTTCTCTCTTTTTTTTGATTTTTTTTTTCTGTAGGGGTTAGTCCACACATACAACCAATATCCATAGAAGTATTGCTTTAAAGGTTCATTAATCAAACTTGACACCATGTCTAGTTCGATTAAAGCAAGCTAATTAACCTAAGCACCATGCTTAATTTAAAGAGCTTATTAATGTGTTCTCGAGATTACATTCAAACTAGAGCAAACCAAAATAGATAAAGGGAGCATGAAGACATTGAGAGATATTCACATGGAGATAAGCATATGGAAACTAGTGAACTTTGCTTTGATTAAGGTAAAAAACAAAAACCTTTTCATGTACCTGAGTGTTCCCACCATTGGCATCTAATGATGAAGACTTTTGGAACTGATGCCACAGTGATGGCACTACGCCGACGTGACTCCACGTAGTTGGCTGAGTCCTCCTTCATGTTGATGTTGCCGTGTACGGGTACAAGATCGTGGGTGTGGCAAAGGGGATCGGCACTCAAATATGCCAACTCATGGAATGCCGCGGAACTAGCTTGTATGCGAATGTTGAAACAATGGGTCCTAAAACAAGCTAGTGGGGCGGCAAAGGAGCGGAGGCGTGGAGTACATCTCCTCTCTTACGCAGAGCACAAAGAATGAGCGAAAACTGGCCAGGCCAGGTGAAGTTTGGCCACTAGCCTTGAATCAAGGCTTGCAGACATACAAACACCTTGGCTTAAAACTAGTGGTCACTGGATATTTATTTTATTTTTTTAGTTTTTTTTTCAATGCAAAACAGTGATGGGGTGAATGTATGCGAATGCAAGAATGGGAAACATGCAGTGGATTGGAAAAAAAATGGGGTGATAAAATGCATGAATTTCTAAATTAAGTGATTCAAAGCAAACATGCAGTGGATAATGCAAAAAAATTAAAGGATAAAGCTCAAAATTTAAAGTCTAAGAGCTAGACTATCTCACATACCTTGATTTTCTCGCCATTACTGACAATTTGAGACAGAATTGCGGTGATGCAGCGTCATTCGTCTGTCACATTTGATTTTGTTTTTCTCTAGGACGACGATCTTCCCTTCAGGCTGCACATGATTATGATAGTATATATGTATATGTTTAATATAAACACATACCTGTGGGAAATATTTTTTTCTTTTCTTCTGAAGATTATCGGACGAAATCGTAGTAGTCAGGGGCAAACATTGATAAATCCTGCATGATCAGGCACCCTAGGCTCTCTGCATCCTCCTGTTTGAAACAAACTCAAACAAACAGGGGTGATCCCACTAATGCTAGCGGTAAATTAAATTAGTAGACACCAATGTCAATCATCAATATCTTTCGCCAATTGCTTCCCCGGCAACGGCGCCAGAAATGCTTGTTGACACTTCTTACGGTCCACTATCAGGATTGCCAATCCTAGTAATGGTGCAGGGAGTGTTCATTGGTATTCTTATGATACAGATATAAATCCGCAAGCGCACGGATACCGATGTAGCATTTGACCCGGGAGTATTCCTAGGTATCGTATTTATATTTCCGGAGGTGCTCTTACGGGGTGCCTGCAGACCGGAACTAACGTGATGGACTACGAAGACCGAAAGGGCTGTCACCACCTCACGGCTAACACCTCCGTTGCGACGGGGACAAACCAAGGTTTCCATCTAGACTAGGTACCACACCTACGCTAGGCAATAACTACTCACTCTCCTAGAAAGAGCAAGCACTCCTGTCAATACCCCGGTGACAATTCACCGGAAGCATTGAGCAGAAACGAGGAACCAGCTGAGATAAAGAACTAAGATAGAACTTATAGAACCAGACTACAACAGCTAATAACCAGAGCTAGACATTCCACAGATATCCCGGAATAAATGTAGAACAAATAACTCAAGTAAATGCGGGAGAAAATATATTGAGAAAACTCAGAGTCTTACATAAAGAAAAGGAAAAGATACAAGAGCTTTACCAGAACTCCAGAAGACGACTCCAGAACCCCAAGCGAAGCTCGACCCTGACTCTAACTCCCAACAGGACTAGCCTACTCTACATCTTGAAAGTGGAGAATGGAGACTTGCTCCCAAGTTGTAACACCCTAAAATAGCCCTATTTAAAATTTTTAGTAATTAATTGATTATTTAATGTCATGCCCATAAGTAATATAGAGTAAATAAATATTTTCTGGAAATTAAAATCAAATATAAGGTGTAGAAACATTTTTGTTGCATTCATGCTGCTGCATTGAGTTTTGTATTGCTTGTGGTTCAAACGAGAGTTTAAATTTACTTAAGTTCGAAATTGAATCACCTTGTTTGGAGCTCTAGAAAAGTTGTTTAAGTCCGAGTTCACTTCTGCCCCCTGATCTGTTTCTAGGTTCGTTTCTGGTCCTGTTCTTTTCATCCGAGCCAGTCCAACACAGTGCCCTCGCGGCCCAGCTCGGCCCAGCGCCTCCCGCTCCGCACCAGCCCAGCTCGCCACTCTCTTTCCCCTTTTTCTTTCCCGCAGCAGCCCGGCACCGGCCTCGGCCCACCTCGCCCCACAGGCCCAGCTTCTCCCCCGCTCCTGGGCCGCAGCTCAGAATTGGCCCAGTCGCGCTTCCCCTCCCTCTCTCCTTTCTAACACAGCCAGCGCGGCCCAGCTAGCCCAGCTGCCAGCGCACCACCCCACTCTCCACTGCGGCCCATCACCGCTGCGCGGCCCCGCTCGCTCCGCCAGCCCACTCCGCGGCCCGTCGTTCTCTGCCACCAACACGCGGGCCCCGCCCAACAGTGTCGTCCCCAACCTCCGGCAGGCCGCACCCGAACCAAGCTCCAGTCGAGCTCGCTCGCGCCACCACGGCCTGGCCCCTAAGCCCGCCTCCCGCACCTATGTCCCCTCCCCTCGCACCTTCCAGGAAGGTTCGGCCGCCGCCCTTACCATAGATAGGCGCCCCTCTCCAAGGAATCCGATTCCCGCGAAAGGAAGGCGGAGCCCCGCCGCCGCCGTCCCCCGAATTCGTGGCCTGCACGCCAAGACCCTCCCCCGGGGCTATATAAACAGAGCCGCCGAGCCCCAACGCCTCCACCAATCCTTGCCCCGAGCTCCCAATCCTCCCCCAGCACTCCCCACGGCTTGCGCCGCCGCCATTAGCCGCCGCCGTCGATCCACGTCGGCGCCGCCTTCCGCTCGACGAGAACCCACCCAGACGCGTCGCAAGGAGGTAACGGAGCTAACTGATGCGTTCCCAACCCCGTTTCGCCTTGTTTCCAAGCCTAATGGCTCGCCGACCTTGCACAGCGCCGCCGCGGCCGCCTCGACTCGTCGACCGCCGTCTCTGTCGCTCCGACGTCGACTTGAACCCCCTAGGTGAGCTCGCCAACTCCTCCTGGATCTGTAGGACCAAACCAACCGTCGAATGGTAGTCCCTAGCTCTAGATCGCTCCCAACTCCTGCGAGCCTCCGCCTCGGCCGAGCGGCGCCGCGGCGCGGTCGTCGTCCCTGGCGAGCCCCTCGCCCCGAGCCGTTCGATCAGAAAGCAACGACCCAGATTAGATCCCTGGATACCCCTTCGCGTTTTAAATCTCAGCCGTCCAGATCAGATCCAACGGCTGCCACGCGTCCTAACCGGGTCAATATCGGTCAGCGCTGGTTGTTTTGCTAAAGAGACCCTCAACTTCCTGACAATCATCCCGCGGTCCAGACCAGTTCAAAAATAATTACAGATAGGTCCCGTTTTATTTGTTTAAGCCCCTGATCTTTTGAAAATTCGAACCCGCGGTCCTGTCTTGAAGTTTTACGCATTAGCCCTCGCAGTTTTACGCATAATTACGTATAGGTCCCCAGTTTCTCGCAGATAGGTCCCTGGAAACTTTAAAACCTTGCCAGCAAGTCCCTGAACCTTAGAAACGCTGTAACTTCCTCGTTTTAGCTCCGATTAATGTGATTTTTGTGCTCATGTGTTCGTAGCGAAGCGTAGAATATTTCTAGCTCCTGTTTTTGTACTGTTTTCACTGTTTGGTGTACTGTTTCTAATAGAATACTTTTGTTTGCATGTATTGGCTTGTGTGGTGATTCGTGTTCAGTCGGTGAGCCGTTCGCGTTGGGGTTCGAGTGCGGAGAGGACTTTCAGGAGCCGGACTCACAGTAGCAGCAACAACACTTTGAGGAAGGCAAGTTATAGCACGGACAATCCTTGCTACCTACCCACTTGTATTTAATCATTTCATACATGCATGTGTCTAATTTTGAGGTACCTTAAGGTTGTACCTAGCTTTTGTTTATCCTGTCCTTGATTACCTTGGGTTATGCATATGGGAGCAGCAGTCGCCCTCGCTTCACTCCTCCGCAGGGGAATCAGCAGATGGGGAGCTAGTAGCGCTTCCAGGGCCAGTCTAGCTTGCTGAGTCGTGGCCAGCACCAGCAGCACCCCCAGTACCCTCAGGCGCCACAACAGCAGCATTCCCAGAATCAGCTACAGAATGTCCCAGCTCGGCGCAACCAGATGCAGCCAAGTCCTGTTCAGCGCACCGCCCCAGTCAACACTACACCAGTGGGTCCGAGGGTATGCTACCACTGTGGAGAGCAGGGGCACTTCGCCAATGTCTGCCCCAAGAAGACCCAGAACGCCACCGGACAGAACCAGCAGGTCGGTCAGCAGCAAGCTCAGGCAGGCCGAGGTCCACAGAACCCCGCCAGGGGCAAGCTCAACCACACGGGTGCAGAGACCATCGAGGGAGCTACCGACGTGGTTGTGGGTACGTTCCCTGTCAACTCGACTCCTGCAACCGTTTTGTTCGATTCTGTAGCTTCGCATGCTTTCATATCCGCTGCTTTTGTGAAAAAGAACTTAGTGGCATTGCTGCCCATGAAGAATGCTATGCTAGTAAGCTCACCAGGGGGGAACAACGAGCCACTCTACGTTGCCCCCATATCACCATCCGATAGTCCTGGAGACCCTTGGGTTTGACTTGATTCTGGGTATGAGCTGGTTAACCAGATATGATGCAGTGATCTAGTGCGCCAAGAGAGCAGTACAGCTGATAGCTGAGTCTGGTGAAAAAGTGGAGTACCAGGCAGCTAGTCCCTTGGGACATAATCAAGTCAACCGAGCCGAAGGTGCAGCACCTGAGGACATCAGAGTAGTGAGCCAGTTCCCGGATGTATTTCCAGATGAATTGCCAGGTATGCCCCCAGAACGCGAAGTTGAATTCGTTATTGAACTGAAACCTGGCACTGCACCTATAGCCAAGAGGTCGTATAGGATGGGAGTAAAGGAACTAGAAAAGCTTAAGGAGGAGTTAGACGCATTGCTAGCCAAAGGGTACATTCGTCCGAGTTCTTCACCATGGGGAGCACCGGTGTTGTTCACGGATAAGAAAGATGGGACACAAAGGTTGTGTGTGGACTATCGAGCCCTCAACGAAGTGACCATCAAGAACAAGTACCCGTTGCCAAGGATTGATGATCTGTTCGATCAGCTGAAGGGAGCTTGTGTGTTCTCCAAGATAGACCTTCGATCGGGCTATCACCAGATGAGGATCCGCCTGTCAGACATACCCAAGACTGCTTTCACCACTCGGTACGGGTTGTATGAGTTCTTGGTCATGTCTTTTGGATTGACCAACGCTCCTGCATACTTCATGTACCTGATGAACAGCGTGTTCATGGATTACCTTGACAAGTTTGTGGTGGTATTCATTGATGACATTCTGGTCTTCTCCAAGAATGAGGAAGAACATGAGGAACACTTGAGATTGGTGCTGCAGAGGCTCCGAGAACATCAGTTGTATGCCAAGCTGAGCAAGTGTGAATTCTGGTTGAAGAAAGTGGCATTCTTGGGTCATGTGTTGTCCAATGGAGGAGTGGCAGTCGATCCGAGGAAGGTCAGCGATGTGCTAAGCTGGAATCCGCCTCGGGATGTGAGCGAAATCAGGAGTTTCCTTGGGATGGCCAGATATTATCGACGGTTCATTGAAGGATTCTCCAAGATTGCTAAGCCCCTGACGGCATTATTGGAGAAAAATGCCAAGTTTGTCTGGACTGAGGAGTGTCAGGCCAGCTTTGAGGAGTTGAAGAAGAGACTAACAACAGCCCCAGTGCTGGTTCTGCCCGACATAGCCAAGAGCTTCTTTATCTACTGCGATGCATCCCGTCTAGGACTGGGGTGTGTACTCATGCAGGAAGGGAGAGTTGTGGCATATGCTTCGAGACAGTTGAGGAAACATGAGCAGAACTACCCAACGCATGATCTGGAGTTGGCAGCGGTGGTACATGCTCTGAAGATTTGGCGGCACTACTTGATTGGACACAAGTGTGACATCTACACCGATCATAAGAGCCTCAAGTATGTCTTCACTCTGTCAGAACTGAATATGAGGCAACGCCGATGGTTGGAGTTGATCAAGGACTATGATCTGGAGATCCACTACCACTCAGGAAAGGCTAACTTGGTGGCAGATGCCTTGAGTAGGAGGAGTTATGTGAACAAGATCACCGGTCACTGTCTGCCAGCAGAGCTCAGCTTGGAGTTTGAGAGGATGAGTCTGGGATTTGTGACCAGCATCACAGAGATGACGGTAGAACCGACTCTGGAGCAGGAGATCCGGAAAGGTCAGCTTGGGGATGAGAAGATCAAGGAGATTATGGAGCATGTTGCTCTGGGAAAAGCCCCTAGTTTTCGAGTGGATGATCAAGGAACCTTGTGGCATGGGAAGAGGATATGTGTACCCGATGTGGCGCAGATCAAGGATACAATCCTGAGAGAAGCACATGACTCAGCTTATTCAATCCACCCAGGAAGTACCAAGATGTACCAAGACATCAAGGAGAGATTCTGGTGGTATGGATTGAAGCGTGATGTGGCAACCTATGTAGCTCTATGTGACACATGTCAGAGAGTCAAGGCTGAACTTCAGAGGCCAGCAGGTTTGCTCCAGCCCTTGAAGATACCTGAATGGAAGTGGGAAGAAGTTAGGATGGACTTCATCACGGGTCTGCCTCGCACTAAGAGAGAATTTGACTCCATTTGGGTGATTGTGGATCGCTTGACCAAAGTGGCACATTTTCTTCCAGTGAAGACCACTTACACAGGTGCCAGATTGGCAGAGCTGTATATGGAGAGGATAGTGTGCTTGCATGGAGTGCCTAAGCGGATAGTGTCTGACTGAGGTACTCAGTTCACATCGCACTTCTGGCAGAAGCTGCATGAGTCCATGGACACCAAGCTGCATTTCAGTTCAGCTTATCACCCACAGACGGATGGACAGACAGAGCGGACCAATCAGATCTTGGAGGACATGTTGAGGGCATGTGCTTTGCAGTATGGTGTCAGTTGGGACAAGAGTCTGCCCTATGTAGAATTCTCGTACAACAAAAGCTACTAGAAGAGTCTGCAGATGGCACCAATCGAGGCTCTGTATGGCAGGAAGTGCAGAACATCACTGTTCTGGAATCAGACTGGAGAAAGTCAAGTTTTTGGGCCGGAGATACTCAGAGAAGCAGAACACCAAGTGCAAGTGATCAGGCAGAACTTGAAGGTGGCACAATCCCGACAGAAGAGTTATGCTGATGTCAGGAGGAGGGACCTCACCTTCGCGGTCGATGATTTTGTGTACCTCAAGGTGTCACCGATGAGGGGTGTGAAGAGGTTTAATGTCAAGGGTAAATTGGCGCCTCGTTACATCGGACCCTTCAAGATTCTGGAATGGATGGGTGAAGTGGCATATCGGCTAGAGCTACCTGAGCAACTAGCCGGAGTGCACAACGTGTTCCATGTGTCTCAGCTGAAGAAATGTTTGCGGGTGCCTGAAGAGCAGATCCCGATAGATGCCTTGAATGTGCAAGAGGACCTCACCTATGATGAGTATCTAGTCAAGATTTTGGAGGAGTTCGAGAGGGTGACAAGAAACAAGGTTATTCGGATGTGCAAGGTGCAGTTTAACCGACACTCAGAGGATGAGGCGACTTGGGAAAGAGAAAAAGACCTCAAGGCCGAGTACCCACATCTCTTCGCATCCACGTCCGAATCTCGAGGACGAGATTCATTATAAGGGGGTAGGTTTGTAACTCCCTAAAATAGCCCTATTTAAAATTTTTAGTAATTAATTGATTATTTAATGTCATGCCCATAAGTAATATAGAGTAAATAAATATTTTCTGGAAATTAAAATCAAATATAAGGTGTAGAAACATTTTTGTTGCATTCATGCTGCTGCATTGAGTTTTGTATTGCTTGTGGTTCAAACGAGAGTTTAAATTTATTTAAGTTTGAAATTGAATCACCTTGTTTGGAGCTCTAGAAATGTTGTTTAGGTCTGAGTTCACTTCTGCCCCCTGATCTGTTTCTAGGTTCGTTTCTGGTCCCTGTTCTTTTCATCCGAGCCAGTCCAACACAGCGCCCTCGCGGCCCAGCTCGGCCCAGCGCCTCCCGCTCCGCACCAGCCCAGCTCGCCACTCTCTTTCCCCTATTTCTTTCCCGCAGCAGCCCGGCGCCGGCCTCGGCCCACCTCGCCCCACAGGCCCAGCTTCTCCCCCGCTGCTGGGCCGCAGCTCAGAATCGGCCCAGCCGCGCTTCCCCTCCCTCTCTCCTTTCTAACACAGCCAGCGCGGCCCAGCTAGCCCAGCTGCCAGTGCACCACCCCGCTCTCCCCCGTGGCCCACAGCTCCGCTGCGGCCCATCACCGCTGCGTAGCCCCGCTCGCTCCGCCATCCCACTCCGCGGCCCGTCGTTCCCTGCCACCAACACGCGGGCCCCGCCCAACAGTGCCGTCCCCAACCTCCGGCAGGCCGCACCTGAACCAAGCTCGAGTTGAGCTCGCTCGCGCCACCACGGCCTGGCCCCTAAGCCCGCCTCCCGCGCCTATGTCCCCTCCTCTCGCACCTTCCAGGAAGGTTCGGCCGCCGCCCTTAGCATAGATAGGCGCCCCTCTCCAAGGAATCCGATTCCCGTGAAAGGAAGGCGGAGCCCCGCCGCCGCCATCCCCCGAATTCGTGGCCTGCACGCCAAGACCCTCCCCCGGGGCTATATAAACAGAGCCGCCAAGCCCCAACGCCTCCACCAATCCTTGCCCCGAGCTCCCAAGCCTCTCCCAGCACTCCCCACGGCTTGCGCCGCCGCCATTAGCCGCCGCCGTCGATCCACGTCGGCGCCGCCTTCCGCTCGACGAGAACCCACCCAGACGAATCGCAAGGAGGTAACGGAGCTAACCGATGCGTTCCCAACCCTGTTTCACCTTGTTTCTAAGCCTAATGGCTCGCCGACCTTGCACAGCGCTGCCGCTGCCGCCTCGACTCGTCGACCGCCGTCTCTGTCGCTCCGACGTCGACTTGAACCCCCTAGGTGAGCTCGCCAACTCCTCCTGGATCTGTAGGACCAAACCAACCGTCGAATGGTAGTCCCTAGCTCTAGATCGCTCCCGACTCCGGCGAGCCTCCGCCTCGGCCGAGCGGCGCCGCCGCGCGGTCGTCGTCCCCGGCGAGCCCCTCGCCCCGAGCCGTTCGATCAGAAAGCAACGACCCAGATTAGATCCCTGGATACCCCTTCGCGTTTTAAATCTCAGCCGTCCAGATCAGATCCAACGGCTGCCACGCGTCCTAACCGGGTCAATACCGGTCAGCGCTGGTTGTTTTGCTAAAGAGACCCTCAACTTCCTGACAATCAACCCGCGGTCCAGACCAGTTCAAAAATAATTACAGATAGGTCCCATTTTATTTGTTTAAGCCCCTGATCTTTTGAAAATTCGAACCCGCGGTCCTGTCTCGAAGTTTTACACGTTAGCCCTCGCAGTTTTACGCATAATTATGTATAGGTCCCTGGTTTCTCGCAGATAGGTCCCTAGAAACTTTAAAGCCTTGCCAGCAAGTCCCTGAACCTTAGAAACGCTGTAACTTCCTCGTTTTAGCTCCGATTAATGTGATTTTTGCGCTCATGTGTTCGTAGCGAAGCGTAGAATATTTCTAGCTCCTGTTTTTGTACTGTTTTCACTATTTGGTGTACTGTTTCTAATAGAATACTTTTGTTTGCATGTATTGGCTTGTGTGGATGCTTGTGTGGTGATTCGTGTTCAGTCGGTGAGCCATTCGCGTTGGAGTTGGAGTGCGGAGAGGACTTTCAGGAGCCGGACTCACAGCAAAAGCAGCAGCACTTTGAGGAAGGCAAGTTATAGCACCGACAATCCTTGCTACCTACCCACTTGTATTTAATCATTTCATACATGCATGTGTCTAATTTTGATGTACCTTAAGGTTGTACCTAGCTTTTGTTTATCCTATCCTTGATTACCTTGGGTTATGCATACGGGTAGAATCTTTGCTATGCGCAGCTACTGTCACCTTTACTTAAATGTTAACTTGACTTAATGGTCCACTTCAAACTTAATGTTAAAACTTGCCTTTTAGCAACATGGATCAGGGAGCTAGAGCATCTGCTTCGTGCTTTGTTCTAGTGTCTCTCCCTAAGGACTGGTTCTGAAAGCGGCAACCCAGGAGCCTGTCGCCACTACTAGACAAGTAGCTTGTACGGCTCTAGCTTGACAGTGGTTACCGAGGGGCCAACGGCGTTGTGGGAGGCAAGGCACGGGGTGTTTTCCCGATTCCACCGAGGACGGTAGCCCCGTCGGCTAGGTCTCGTTAGACCCAGTCCTGTGTTGGGAGTCTCAGCGATTGAGAACTCCGCGCGTTGCGCATTGTTGGGTGGATACCCGCGCTCTGGACGCCATCGACCCCCTCATGGTGTGACTCCGTGGGCGTACGTCGATCTCGGTGCCTAAGGACTCACCACCTTGTAGTACCGCAGCGACTACTGTCTTGTTAGGGTGTCTTGTGAAAAGCCTCGTAGCGTCCCTATGCAGTCACACCTCGGAAGTGTTGATGTGCATGGTTGGGTGCAAAGTTCCTTTGAACTTTTACGCGACTGGTGGGTAAAGGGCGAAACCTCTGCAGAGTGTAAATCTATCATGATAGCATTGCTCAGGGTCACGAGCGGCCTGGATCCTTTTTGATTAGAAGATGATGTTTATTTATGCTTAATGTCACTTACACCTTATTAATTGGGTTACAACAGAGATTCATACACTTGTAGTAACTTGGACAATGTTAAAACGAACCAACTAAAAGTGCTAATGCAGTTAAGCCGTGTCTAGCCTTTTTGAGCCTTCACAACCCGTGCTATACTTGCTAAGTAATTGTTTTACTTACACTTGCTATATATTCAACAAAATCCCAGAGGGGTAACAGATTGGGATGTGCATGAGTCTGCTGCTGTGTTTCGAGAAGATCTACCGTACTACTGAGTTGTGTTCTCCCAGTCAGAGTCCCTGTGGAGTGCGGCTTCATTTAGAGAGAGTTTTTAGTCTTCCGCTGTATTGGTTAGTTTATTTATGATGCACTCTGATGTAAAACTCTTTTTATTCGAGTAATATATTCAGCATATGTTCTTTGTTTACCATATTTGTTTGCTATATGTGTACTGTGACTTCCTGGGCACACATATGGCCACATTCGGGTTTCTGTGTAAATCTGAGTGTGACACAAGTGAAGTGTAAGGTCCTATATATAGTGCTCCAGGGTCAGTTCAGGTAGGGTAATGGCCAAGGGAGGGGGCAGAGGCGGTTGCCGGCCGTTTCGGTCGAGAGGGTCGGTTCGGCCGAACCCTGGCGTTCGGCCGAACGCCCGATCCACCGCCTCAGCCACCTACGGCCGAGATGCATCCCCTGGAGTCGGTTGGGCAACTGGGGGCGGTTCGGGCGAACCCCCCAGTTCGGCCGAACTGGGCTGGGAGCCCAGGCCCGCCCCCCCTGCACCGCCTTCGGCTCTGAGTCCCTCCTGGGCCGGCCTCTACTGCTTGGACTTGTCTTGATTCGGCCCTGGTTGACGTGTCGGTGCTCCGGGACATGTTGGCGGTCGTCCACGTGTCGTGCATCATGTTTGCTTGGTCATCGGTGACGTGGACGGCTCCCGGTGGTCTGTACGGCTAAGGGGGGTGACCGGCTGAACGGAGTCGTTCGGCCGATTCGGTCATTTTCGGCCCCAATAGCGCGTATTTGTCGTAGTTGTACCTGCACAAGTGACACTCACTAAAACTCATGGAACTTTATTAGAAATAAAACCTAAGTACATGGAATGTTGCATATAACCTCATTTATTCCCGAGTATTGGTGGTCGGATTTGTGTTGTAACGACCGCCAACAAGTGCCAAAGCGGATAGTGTTTGACCGTGGTACTCAGTTCACTTCACACTTCTGGCACAAGCTGCATGAGTCTATGGACACAAAGTTGCAGTTTAGTTCAGCTTAGCACCCCCAGACCGATGGACAGACAGAGCGGACTAATCAAATTCTGGAGGACATGCTGAGGTCATGTGCACTACAGTATGGTGTTAGCTGGGACAAGAGATTACCCTATGCGGAATTCCCGTACAACAACAGCTACCAGAAGAGTCTGCAGATGGCACCGTTCGAGGCTCTGTATGGCAGAAGTGCAGAACACTACTGTTCTGGAATCAGACTGGAGAGACTCAAGTCTTTGGGCTCGAGATACTCAGAGAGGCAGAGCGCCAAGTGCAAGTGATCAGGCAGAACTTGAAGGTGGCACAGTCCAGGCAAAAAAGTTATGCTGATGTCAGATGGAGGGATCTCAGTTTTGAAGTTGGAGATTTTGTGTACCTCAAGGTGTCACTGATGAAAGGTGTAAAGAGGTTTAATGTCAAAGGTAAACTGGCACCTCGTTACATTGGACCTTTCTAGATACATGAAAGGAAAGGTAAAGTGGCATATCAGTTGGGACTGCCCGAGAAATTGGCCAGAGTGCATGATGTGTTCCATGTGTCTCAGCTGAAGAAATGTTTGCGGGTGCCCGAAGAGCAGATCCCGATAGATGAGCTGAACGTGCAAGAAGATCTCACTTACGAGGACTATCTAGTCAGGATTCTGGAGGTATCTGAGAGGGTGACAAGAAACAAAGTCGTCCGGATGTGCAAGGTACTGTGGAGCCATCACTCGGAGGATGAAGCAAGTTGGGAAAGGGAAGATCTCAAGACCGAGTACCCGCAGCTCTTTGCATCTACATCTGAATCTCAAGGACGAGATTCATCTTAAGGGGGGTAGGTTTGTAACACACAAAACTAGCCTATTTAAAATTTTTAGTAATTTATTGTCTTTTATTTAAATTGTTCATAATTAATATAGGCTAAATAAATTATTTATGAATATTCAAATCAAATATAATATTTGTGTTGCATTCATGCTGCTGCATTGTGTTTTGTTTGATAGCAAGTTAAGTTGGAATTTAGATTCTGTTTAAATTTGAATTTAATTTGCATTTCTTTGAATCCTTAGAAAAGTTATTCTAAGCCGAGTCCACTTTTGCTCCGTAATCTTTCTCTCCGGCTCACTTTGTAACACCCTAAAAATGCCTATTTTAAAAATTTAGTAATTAAATTGTATTTATTTAAATTTATGCTCATATTTATCTAAGGAAAAATAAATTATTTATGGGAAATAAAATTTAATATAAGGTTAGAAACATTTTTGTTGCATTCATGCCGACTGCATTGTGTTTTGTTTGTGTGTGGTTCAGTTGGAATTTAAATTCTGTTTAAATTCGAATTTGAATCGCTGTGTTTGGAGCTCTAGAAAAGTTTCTGTGGCCCGAGTCCGCTTTACCTCCCTAGACTATTTCCCTCGGTCGAGTTTGGCCCTCCTTCTTTTCTCTTCTGCAGCGGCCCACTTCCCCGGCCTGCTCCGTCCGCGCCAGCCCGCCTCCCTCCCGCTCCCGCTCGGCCCACCTAGCGGCCCAGCGCGCCAGCCCGCCACAACGCCGCTCCCCCCTGTCGCTGACCGCGCGGACCCACGGGTCAGGTCGTCCCCTACCTCTCGCCCGAGTCCCTCCCGGACACGGCGCCGGAGTCCGGCCCGGCCACGGCACGGACGCCGAGGACCCCCGGACTCTCCCCTCGGCTGCTCCATAAAGGCCCCGGCCGTGCCGCCCCTAACCCCCACCCCGTTTTGTGCCGCCAATCCTCCGCCGCTCCAAGCTCACCCGAACCGCCGCCGCCCGAGATCTGCGCCGCCGCGGACCCGCCGTCCTGCTGCCGTTCCGGCCGAATTAACCGCCCAAGGAGCTTCCCTAGCAGGTACTCGTGCTCCCGAGCCACTCCCTGCTCTCTCCCTCCCTCTGTTGCTTGCTCGCCGTCGACGCCCGAGCTCCGCCGCCGCCATTGCGCGTCGCGAGCTCGCACCGCCGCGTTTCCATCCTCCAGGACCCCCTAGCTAGGTTCGCCTCCTCCTTCTGAAGCCGTAGCTGCCCTTCTCGCCCCTCCCCGTGCTCTGTAGCGCCGTCCCCGCGTTGGACCGCCCTCGCCGGAGCCGCCGCCGCCATTACTCCTCGTCGCGCCGCCGCTGCCGTGTCCCCGACGACGAGACCTATCCCATTCGACTCGCCGTAACCCCGCGCGCTCGTAGCACCAGCTCCAGTCCCGAATCGAGCACCCTAGCTCGATTCCGAACTTCGCCGGCGAAGCACCGCCGCTCGCCGCCGCAGCTCCCCTCACCGGCGACAAACCCCCCTGGATCTAATCTCCACCGTTCAAATCGAATCCGTCGGCCCAGATCGAGTCAAGCCTCGAGGTCAAAGTTGACCATAACAGTCAACCCCAGTCAGCCATGGATGTTTTGCAAAAGAACCCCTGTCCTTTTTCAAAATTAACCCGCAGTCCAAATTTATTCAAAAATAATTACAATTAAGTCCTGATTTTTACAGAAAACCCCCTGCCTTATTTAAAATAGTACCCGAGGTCCTGCTTTGGTCAAATTGCAAATAAACCCTCCTGTTTTTATATAAAATTATGTTTTAGTCCCTGAGTTTTTGCAAATAAGCCCCTGGAACTTTTAAAACTTTGCCAGCAAGTCCCTGAACCTTAGAAAAGCCATAACTTCTTCGTTTTAGCTCCGATTTGAGTGATTTTCGCGCTCACGTGTTCGTAGCGAAGCGTAAATTAGTTTCTAAGCCTTCTTTTGTTCTGTTTTTATTGTTTGGTGTACTGTTCTAATAGATTAATATTGTTTGCATGTACTGGCTTGTATGGATGCTTGTGTGTTGATGTATGAGTCCGGTCGGTGAGCCGTACGCGTTTGAGTTCGAGGGTTACGAGGAGCAGGAACAACAGCAGCAGCAAGAGCAACAGCAGCAGTTGGACGAAGGCAAGTACAGCACGGACAATCCTTGCTACCTAAACACCCCTTTACAATAATTACTGCATATGCATGTGTCTAAATTGTTCCTATTAAGGTTGTACCTAGCTTTGTTTATCCTATACCTTGATTACCCTGGGTTATTGCATTTGGGTAGACCTTTGCTAAGCGCAGCTACTGTCACCAATGTTTAACTGTTAATCTTGACTTAATGGTTCACTTCAATGTTAATGGTAAAACTTGCTTTTTAGCAACATGGAACAGGGAGCTAGGGCGTATGCTTCATGCTTGGCCCTAGTGTCTCTCCGTAAGGACTGGTTCTTAAAGCGGCAACCCAGGAACCTGTCGCCACCGCTGGAACTATAATGGCTCTGGTCTTGGACGAGTAGCATGTACGGCTCTAGCTTGACAGTAGTTACCGACGGGCCGACGGCGTTATGGGAAGCATGGGTGAGAGTATGGTTTGATCCACCGAGGACGGAATATCCGTTGGCTATGTCCCTGTGAGGCACAGTCCCGTGTTGGGAGCTTCCGTATGGCGGGGGTTCCACACGTTGCGCTATTTATTTTGTTGTTGATATTTATTACCGCGCTTGGACGCCATTGACCCCCTCGTGTTGCGACATGAGCGTCAGTCAATCTCGGTGCCTTGGGTCATGGTGCCTAGGTTGTACCATAACGACTACTGTTTTGTTAGGGTGTCTTGTGAAAAGCCTCGTAGCGTCCCTATGCAGTCACACCTCGGAAGTGTTGATGTGCGTGGTTGGGTGCAAAGTTCCTTTGAACTTTTACGCGACTGGTGGGAAAAGGGCGAAACCTCTGCAGAGTGTATAATCTATCATGATAGCCTTGCTCAGGGTCAAGAGCGGCCTGGATCCTTTTTTATTAGAAGTTGATATTTATTATTGTTTAATGTTCACCTCTACTTCATTAATTGGGAATTGCAACTGGGATTCACTTAATTGTAGTAATCTTGGTTTATGTTAAAATGAATCAACTAAAATTGCTAATGCAGTACAGCCGTGTCAAGCCTTTCTTTTAAGCCTTCATTACCCGTGTTGTATTTGCTAAGTAAGACAATTACTTACACTTGCCATTCAACAAAATCCCGGATGGGTAACAGATGGATTAGATGGTACTGCTGCTATTGAATTTCCTGAAGATCTACCATTCTACTAGCTGTGCTCAACCAGTCGGTGTCCCTGTGGATTATGGTTATCGGCTTCGTCATCGTCTTCGTTTAGAGAGAGTTAATAAAGAGTCTTCTGCTGTTTTGTTTAGTTATTTTAGTCAAACTCTGATGTAAAACCATTTTATTCGAGCATATGTACTCTGCTTATCATATTTGTTATCTATATGTGTTCTATGGACTTCCTGGGCACACATATAGAAGCATTCGGGTTTCTGTGTAAATCCGGGTGTGACAGATTGGTATCAGAGCCGTGCTGACTGTAGGAACGCAGCCTAGTTAGAATGGTTGAAGAATCATTAGGAGACCACCAGGATTTTTGTTCCAGATCATTTAGTTACGTTTTTCAAAACCAGTGCTGTCGAGTCTTGTGTGAATCATGCCTTTGGGTGCTTGATTTTGTTGTTATTATGCTTATGTTTGATTTGGATCTTTGTAATGATTGTGATGGTCAAAGACGCAAGTCTATCTCCATCAAGATATAGGACTAAGGTTTAAGGAATACTAGTGAATAAATAGTTGGGTTATCTATCTCCTTTGCACTTCCTCAGTCTTACTCTCTGTACCTCTCTATCATATCTTTCCAAGTACTGCTATCTTGTCATACTCCATCTGCAAGCATGGGTTACCTAATACCAGATGACGGGAATACTGATGGGAGATCTTTTGCTATGATAGATGGTTAACACCAGAGGCAACCCCGGAGGCAGTGGAAGCATCCAGAACCCGAACCCACCACCTCCACCACCGCCACTTACCATAGAGCAGATGATGCAGATGCAACTTCAGCTGACACAGCAGATGGCGCAAACCATAGCACTGATGCAGCAGAATCAGCAGAACCCGCCCCAACAGCACTACGTGCAACCCCGAGATAAAAGGGGCGAGTTTATGAAGGGACGCCCTCCTACCTTCAACAAGTCTAGCGACCCAATGCAAGCAGAGGACTGGCTCAAGGCAGTGGAACGACAGCTGGACATCGCACAGTGCAACGACCGGGAGAAGGTGCTATATGGAGGTGGACAGCTCCAGGGAGCAGCTTTGGATTGGTGGGATGCATACCAGTATGCTCACCCCAATCGTGATCAGATCACTTGGCAGGAGTTCCGCGACAGCTTCCGTTCTCACCACGTGCCGGAAGCGTTGATGACCTTGAAGAAGAAGGAGTTCCTGGCTTTGAAGCAGGAAGGTATGAGTGTCACCGCTTATCGTGACAAGTTCATTGAGTTGGCCCGTTATGCTCCAGAGGACGTGAATACGGATAGGAAGAAGCAGACCCGATTCCGAGATGGCCTGCATGATACACTCCAGTACCAGCTCCTGTGCTCTAGGTTCGCCACTTTTCAAGAACTGGTGGATAGCGCACTACTGCTGGAGCACAAGCGCCGTGAGATGGAGGAAAAGAAGAGGAAGCTTCAAGGCACACCGTCAGGAAGCAATGTTCGCCCTCGCTTCAATCCTCAGCAAGGAAACCAGCAGGTGGTGACTCCACAGCGTTTCCAGGGACAGTCCGGTTTGATGAACCGCAACCAGTATCAGCAACGTCCCCAGTACCAGCCACGTCCCCAGTACCCCTCAGCACTACCTCAGCAGCGTTTCCAGAACCAGCCACAGAGTGGTCCTGTCCAACGCCCCAATCCGACCAACAATGCACCTACGGCTCCGAGATGTTTTGGTTGTGGTGAGCTGGGACACTATGCCAGCGCTTGTCCTCGCAAAGCTCAGAACGCCATTGGTCAGAACAGCAATCAGAGGGTTGGACAACCGCAGAACCAGAACGGGAACCAGCAGCAGAACCCAGCGAGAGGAAAGGTCAACCACATGGGTGCGGAAACCACAGAAGGAGCAACGGATGTCGTTGTGGGTACGTTCCCTGTCAACTCGTCTCTCGCAACTGTTTTGTTTGATACTGGAGCTTCGCATGCTTTCATATCTGCTGCTTTCGTGAAAAAGAACATGATGATCTTGCAACCTATGGGGAACCCCATGGTAGTTAGTTCACCTGGGGGGGAACAGCGTGCCACATTATGTTGCCCCTGTATCACCATCACAATAAGGGGGGTAGACTTTGTGGTGAACCCGATAGTCCTAGAAACCCTTGGGTTTGACTTGATTCTGGGTATGAGCTGGTTAGCCAGATATGATGGGGTGATTCAATGCTCCAAAAGAACAGTGCAGCTGACAGCAAAGACTGGTGAGAAAGTGGAGTACCAAGCAGCTAGTCCCTTGGGACACAATCAGATCTACCAAGCCGAAGGTGTAGCACTGGAAGACATCAGAGTGGTGTGCGAATTCCCAGACGTGTTTCCAGATGAGTTACCAGGTATGCCCCCAGACCGCGAAGTTGAATTTGTTATTGATCTTAAGCCTGGTACTGCACCTATAGCTAAGAGGCCATATAGAATGGGAGTAAAAGAACTAGAGAAACTTAAGGAGGAATTAAGGGCATTGTTAGCAAAAGGGTATATACGTCCTAGTTCGTCCCCTTGGGGAGCACCAGTTTTGTTTGTGGATAAGAAAGATGGGACCCAGAGATTGTGTGTGGATTATCGAGCTTTGAATGAAGTGACCATCAAGAACAAGTACCCGCTGCCAAGGATTGATGATCTCTTCGACCAGTTGAAAGGAGCATGTGTGTTCTCTAAGATCGATCTCCGATCCGGTTACCATCAGATGAGGATACGAGTGACTGACATCCCCAAAACAGCCTTCACAACCCGATATGGTCTATATGAGTTCACAGTCATGTCTTTTGGATTGACGAATGCACCGGCATACTTCATGTACTTGATGAACAGTGTGTTCATGGACTATCTTGACAAATTCGTAGTGGTGTTCATTGACGATATTTTGGTTTTCTCCAAGAATGAGGAAGAGCATGAAGAACATCTGAGGTTGGTGATGCAGAGACTTCGTGAGCATCAGTTGTATGCCAAGCTGAGCAAGTGTGAGTTTTGGTTAAAGGAAGTAGCATTCTTGGGTCACGTACTGTCCAATGGTGGAGTGGCCGTTGATCCGAAGAAGGCTAGTGATGTGTTGAGTTGGAATCCGCCTAAGGATGTGAGTGAAATCAGAAGTTTCCTTGGAATGGCTGGATACTATCGGAGGTTCATAGAAGGATTCTCCAAGATTGCTAAGCCCGTGACAGCGTTATTGGAGAAAAATGCCAGGTTCGTCTGGACTGAAGAGTGTCAAGTCAGCTTTGAGGAATTGAAGAAGAGGTTGACAACGGCACCTGTGCTAGTGTTGCCAGATATAACCAAGAGTTTTTCTATCTACTGCGATGCATCTCGTCTAGGTTTGGGATGTGTGCTCATGCAGGAAGGCAGAGTAGTAGCATATGCATCGAGGCAGTTGAGGAAACATGAGCAGAACTACCCGACACACGATCTGGAGTTAGCAGCTGTAGTACATGCTTTGAAGATTTGGAGGCATTACTTGATTGGACATAAGTGTGATATTTACACTGACCACAAGAGTCTCAAGTATGTATTCACACAGTCGGATCTGAATATGAGGCAACGTCGTTGGTTAGAACTGATCAAGGACTACGATCTGGAGATACATTATCATCCAGGGAAGGCCAACTTGGTGGCAGATGCTCTGAGTAGAAGGAGTTACGTGAATAGGATCACGGGACATTGCTTGTCGGAGGAACTCAGTTCAGAGTTTGAAAGGATGAGTTTGGGATTTGTGACTAGCGTCACCGAGATGGCAGTAGAACCGACCTTGGAACAAGAGATCCGAAAAGGACAGCTCACGGATGAGAAGATCAAGGAGATCGTGGAACTGGTGGCATTAGGAAAAGCCCCTGGTTTTCGAGTGGATGACCAAGGAACATTGTGGTACGAGAAGAGGATCTGTGTACCAGATGTAGTGCAGATCAGGGATGCAATTCTCAGGGAAGCCCATGAATCGGCGTATTCAATACACCCAGGTAGTACCAAGATGTACCAAGATATCAAAGAGAGATTTTGGTGGTATGGATTGAAGAGAGATGTGGCCACATACGTAGCTCTATGTGACACATGTCAGAGAGTCAAAGCTGAACATCAGAAGCCAGCAGGTTTGCTCCAGCCCCTGAAGGTACCTGAATGGAAGTGGGAAGAAGTCGGTATGGATTTCATCACAGGCTTACCCCGCACTCAGAGAGGATTTGACCAAGGTGGCGCATTTCCTACCAGTAAAGACCACCTACTCGGGAGCCAGACTAGCAGAGTTGTATATGGAGAGGATTGTGTGTTTGCATGGGGTACCGAAAAGAATAGTGTCAGATCGAGGTACCCAGTTCACATCGCACTTTTGGCGGCAATTGCATGAGTCTATGGACACTAAGCTACAGTTCAGTTCAGCTTACCATCCGCAGACAGATGGGCAGACAGAACGGACGAATCAGATATTGGAAGATATGTTGAGAGCATGTGCTCTACAATATGGTGACAGTTGGGATAAGAGTTTACCATACGCGGAATTCTCGTACAACAACAGCTATCAGAAGAGTTTGCAGATGGCACCATTCGAGGCTCTGTATGGCAGAAAGTGTAGGACACCGCTATTCTGGAATCAGACCGGAGAAAGTCAGGTATTTGGACCTGAGATACTAAGAGAGGCAGAGCAACAAGTGCAGATAATCAGACAGAATCTGAAAGTAGCACAATCCAGACAGAAGAGCTATGCAGATAACCGACGGAGAGATCTCAGCTTCGAAATTGGAGACTTCGTGTATCTCAAGGTGTCACCCATGAGAGGCGTGAAGAGGTTCAACGTCAAGGGCAAGTTAGCACCTCGATACATTGGACCGTTCAAGGTACTTGGTCGGAAGGGTGAGGTGGCGTATCAGTTAGAGCTACCAGAGAAGTTAGCGGGAGTACATAATGTGTTCCATGTGTCTCAGTTGAAAAAGTGTTTGCGAGTACCTGAGGAACAGATTCCGATTGATGAGCTGAATGTGGAGGAAGATCTTACCTATACTGAGCACCCTGTCAAGATTTTGGAGGAGTCAGAAAGAGTCACCAGAAATAAAGTGATCCGGATGTGCAAGGTTCAGTGGAGCCGACACTCAGTGGATGAAGCGACTTGGGAAAGAGAAGAAGATCTCAGAGCTGAATATCCACAGTTATTCTCATCCACGTCCAAATCTCGAGGACGAGATTCATCTTAAGGGGGGTAGGTTTGTAACACCCTAAAAATGCCTATTTTAAAAATTTAGTAATTAAATTGTATTTATTTAAATTTATGCTCATATTTATCTAAGGAAAAATAAATTATTTATGGGAAATAAAATTTAATATAAGGTTAGAAACATTTTTGTTGCATTCATGCCGACTGCATTGTGTTTTGTTTGTGTGTGGTTCAGTTGGAATTTAAATTCTGTTTAAATTCGAATTTGAATCGCTGTGTTTGGAGCTCTAGAAAAGTTTCTGTGGCCTGAGTCCGCTTTACCTCCCTAAACTATTTCCCTCGGTCGAGTTTGGCCCTCCTTCTTTTCTCTTCTGCAGCGGCCCACTTCCCCGGCCTGCTCCGTCCGCGCCAGCCCGCCTCCCTCCCGCTCCCGCTCGGCCCACCTAGCGGCCCAGCGCGCCAGCCCGCCACAACGCCGCTCCCCCCTGTCGCTGACCGCGCGGACCCACGGGTCAGGTCGTCCCCTACCTCTCGCCCGAGTCCCTCCCGGACACGGCGCCGGAGTCCGGCCCGGCCACGGCACGGACGCCGAGGACCCCCGGACTCTCCCCTCGGCTGCTCCATAAAGGCCCCGGCCGTGCCGCCCCTAACCCCCACCCCGTTTTGTGCCGCCAATCCTCCGCCGCTCCAAGCTCACCCGAACCGCCGCCGCCCGAGATCTGCGCCGCCGCGGACCCGCCGTCCTGCTGCCGTTCCGGCCGAATTAACCGCCCAAGGAGCTTCCCCAGCAGGTACTCGTGCTCCCGAGCCACTCCCTGCTCTCTCCCTCCCTCTGTTGCTTGCTCGCCGTCGACGCCCGAGCTCCGCCGCCGCCATTGCGCGTCGCGAGCTCGCACCGCCGCGTTTCCATCCTCCAGGACCCCCTAGCTAGGTTCGCCTCCTCCTTCTGAAGCCGTAGCTGCCCTTCTCGCCCCTCCCCGTGCTCTGTAGCGCCGTCCCCGCGTTGGACCGCCCTCGCCGGAGCCGCCGCCGCCATTACTCCTCGTCGCGCCGCCGCTGCCGTGTCCCCGACGACGAGACCTATCCCATTCGACTCGCCGTAACCCCGCGCGCTCGTAGCACCAGCTCCAGTCCCGAATCGAGCCCCCTAGCTCGATTCCGAACTTCGCCGGCGAAGCGCCGCCGCTCGCCTCCGCAGCTCCCCTCACCGGCGACAAACCCCCCCTGGATCTAATCTCCACCGTTCAAATCGAATCCGTCGGCCCAGATCGAGTCAAGCCTCGAGGTCAAAGTTGACCATAACAGTCAACCCCAGTCAGCCATGGACGTTTTGCAAAAGAACCCCTGTCCTTTTTCAAAATTAACCCGCAGTCCAAATTTATTCAAAAATAATTACAATTAAGTCCTGATTTTTACAGAAAACCCCCTGCCTTATTTAAAATAGTACCCGAGGTCCTGCTTTGGTCAAATTGCAAATAAACCCTCCTGTTTTTATATAAAATTATGTTTTAGTCCCTGAGTTTTTGCAAATAAGCCCCTGAAACTTTTAAAACTTTGCCAGCAAGTCCCTGAACCTTAGAAAAGCCATAACTTCTTCGTTTTAGCTCCGATTTGAGTGATTTTCGCGCTCACGTGTTCGTAGAGAAGCGTAGATTAGTTTCTAAGCCTTCTTTTGTTCTGTTTTTATTGTTTGGTGTACTGTTCTAATAGATTAATATTGTTTGCATGTACTGGCTTGTATGGATGCTTGTGTGTTGATGTATGAGTCCAGTCGGTGAGCCGTACGCGTTTGAGTTCGAGGGTTACGAGGAGCAGGAACAACAGCAGCAGCAAGAGCAACAACAGCAGTTGGACGAAGGCAAGTACAGCACGGACAATCCTTGCTACCTAAACACCCCTTTACAATAATTACTGCATATGCATGTGTCTAAATTGTTCCTATTAAGGTTGTACCTAGCTTTGTTTATCCTATACCTTGATTACCCTGGGTTATTGCATTTGGGTAGACCTTTGCTAAGCGCAGCTACTGTCACCAATGTTTAACTGTTAATCTTGACTTAATGGTTCACTTCAATGTTAATGGTAAAACTTGCTTTTTAGCAACATGGAACAGGGAGCTAGGGCGTATGCTTCATGCTTGGCCCTAGTGTCTCTCCGTAAGGACTGGTTCTTAAAGCGGCAACCCAGGAACCTGTCGCCACCGCTGGAACTATAATGGCTCTGGTCTTGGACGAGTAGCATGTACGGCTCTAGCTTGACAGTAGTTACCGACGGGCCGACGGCGTTATGGGAAGCATGGGTGAGAGTATGGTTTGATCCACCGAGGACGGAATATGCGTTGGCTATGTCCCTGTGAGGCACAGTCCCATGTTGGGAGCTTCCGTATGGCGGGGGTTCCACATGTTGCGCTATTTATTTTGTTGTTGATATTTATTACCGCGCTTGGACGCCATTGACCCCCTCGTGTTGCGACATGAGCGTCAGTCAATCTCGGTGCCTTGGGTCATGCTGCCTAGGTTGTACCATAACGACTACTGTTTTGTTAGGGTGTCTTGTGAAAAGCCTCGTAGCGTCCCTATGCAGTCACACCTCGGAAGTGTTGATGTGCGTGGTTGGGTGCAAAGTTCCTTTGAACTTTTACGCGACTGGTGGGAAAAGGGCGAAACCTCTGCAGAGTGTATAATCTATCATGATAGCCTTGCTCAGGGTCAAGAGCGGCCTGGATCCTTTTTTATTAGAAGTTGATATTTATTATTGTTTAATGTTCACCTCTACTTCATTAATTGGGAATTGCAACTGGGATTCACTTAATTGTAGTAATCTTGGTTTATGTTAAAATGAATCAACTAAAACTGCTAATGCAGTACAGCCGTGTCAAGCCTTTCTTTTAAGCCTTCATTACCCGTGTTGTATTTGCTAAGTAAGACAATTACTTACACTTGCCATTCAACAAAATCCCGGATGGGTAACAGATGGATTGGATGGTACTGCTGCTATTGAATTTCCTGAAGATCTACCATTCTACTAGCTGTGCTCAACCAGTCGGTGTCCCTGTGGATTATGGTTATCGGCTTCGTCATCGTCTTCGTTTAGAGAGAGTTAATAAAGAGTCTTCCGCTGTTTTGTTTAGTTATTTTAGTCAAACTCTGATGTAAAACCATTTTATTCGAGCATATGTACTCTGCTTATCATATTTGTTATCTATATGTGTTCTGTGGACTTCCTGGGCACACATATAGAAGCATTCGGGTTTCTGTGTAAATCCGGGTGTGACACACTTTCTCCCCTAGCTCGGCCCAACCCCCTCCCCTTTCCCCCCGGCCCGACTCGCCACTTCCCCCCACCTGGGCCCTCTTTCCTGAGCCGGCCCACGCCCCCCCCCCCCCCGCTACTGGCCTTCCCGCTAAGCCGGCCCATCTCCCCCCACAGCCCGCAGCACTCTCCCCCTCCTCCTCAAACCACAAGGCGGGCCCCGCCCGTTAGAAGCTTCTCCTTCCCCTCGCCCGCGCGTCCTCCCTCCCCGGCGCAAATTGCACCGCCTCGGCCGGCCATCCCAGCCCCTCCCTGCGCCCGTGGGTCTCGCTGGAACCTTCCCCGCGATCCCCTTCCCCTTTTGCGCACGCGCATGCACGGCATGTCCACCCCTGCATGGCAACCCGAGCCGTCGACCGCCGCCACTTGGATTCACTTCACCACGCCAATGCGGCCCCCTCCGACCTATAAAAGCCACGTCGCCGAACCCCAGGGCTCACCCAAGCCCCCACCTGAGCCCCCACCGAGCTCTCACGCCTCCAGCACCCCTCCCCGCGAGCGCCGCCTCGAAGCTTCGCTGCCCACCAATGAGATCCCCGCTCTGATGCCACTCTGCTCCACTCAACACCTTGGGCACACTCGCCACGTGGTAAGGATCCTCTCCACCTCAATAGCAAGCCAATTCGGGCCCCCATTTGAGCTCCCCCACTCGCCGTCGTCGGCCGGACGCCGGACCACGTCGGCCGCCGCCGTGGTGCCTCGGTTGTCGACTTGAACACCCTAGCTAGACTCGCCATGTCCCCCTGACACCATAGAGCCTGCCCACACACCAATTGGAGCCCCCTAGCTTGATCTGTGCTTAGCTCCGGTGAACTGCCGCCGCCGGCCCGAGCAGCGCCGCGTCTCCCTATCTCCGCCGGCGACCAAACCCCCGAGCCGATCCCCCACCGTCCGATCCCGATCCAGCGATCCAGATCCGCCCGCTCTTGAGTCAAACACGGCGCGTACCAGTGAGCCCGGGCGAGTTTGCTAAAGAGCCCCTGCACTTTCTTGAAATCAACCCGCCATCCACCTCAGTTCAAAACTATTTATGTTTTTTTCTTGTTTTCTTCGCTTAGGCCCCTAAGCTTTTGAAAAATAGTGCCTGCCATCCTATTTAGCCATTTTCTCGGTTAGGCCCTGTAGTTTTATGTTTAATTATGTTTTAGCCCCCTGGTTTTTCACAAATAAGCCCCTGGAACATCTAAAACTTGCCAGTAGGTCCCTAGAACTTAGAAAACGTATATCTTTTTTGTTTTAGCTCCGATTAGTGTGATTTTTGCGATGATGTGTTCGTAGTGAAGCGTAGAATATTTCTAAAAGCTTTATTTGTACTGATTCTACTATTTGGTGTACTGTTCTAATAGAATATTATTTGTTTGCATGTATTGTCTTGCGTGGATGTTTGTGTGGTGATTCGTGTCCAGTCGGTGATCCTTTTGCGTTGGACTTCGAGTATGAGGAGGACTTCCAAGGACAAGACTCACAGCAGCAGCAGACGCCTTATGAGGTAGGAAAGTTATAGCATGGACAATCCTTGCTACCTACTCACCTTGTATTAAATTATTTCATAAATGCATGTGTCTAATTTGATGTACCATTAAGGTTGTACCTAGATTTGAATATCTTATCCTTGTTTACCTTGGGTTTATGCATATGGGTAGATTTTTCTATGCGCAGCTACTATCACCATTATTTAACTGTTAATATTGACTTAATGGCCCACTTCAACATTAATGATAAAACTTGCTTTTTAGCAACTTGGTTTAGGGAACTAGAGTTTGTGCTTCGTGCTTTATTCTAGTGTCTCTCAATAAGGTCCGGTTCTAAAAGCGGCAACCCAGGAGCCTATCGCCACGCTAGAACTATTATGGCTCTGGTCTTGGTTAAGTAGCTTGTACGTCTCTAGCTTGCCAGTGGTTACCGGTGGGGCCGACGGCATTATGGGAAGCAAGGCGTGAGGTGTTACTTGATTCCACCGAGGACGGTAGCCCCATCGGCTATGTCTCGTTAGGCACAGTCCCGTGTTGGGAGTCCCTGTGGTGTGGGAACTCCGCACGTTGCGCTCTTTTTTTTGTTGTTGGCATGATTTGCCCGCGCTTCGGAGGCCATTGACCCCCTCACGTTGGGCCCTGAGGGTCAGTCAATCTCGGTGCCTAGAGTCTCACCACCTGGTTGTACCTTAGCGGCTACTGTCTTGTTAGGGTGTCTTGTGAAAAGCCTCGTATCGTCCCTATGCAATCACACATCGGAAGTGTTGATATGCGTGGTTGGGTGTAATGTTCTTTTGAACTTTTACGAGACTGGTAGGTAAAGGGCGAAACCTCTGCAGAGTGTAAAATCTATCATGATAGCCCTGCTCAGGGTCACGAGCGGCCTAGATCCTTTTTTATTAGAAGATGATGTTTATTTATGCTTAATGTCACTTATACTTTATTAATTGGGTTGCAACTAGGTATTATCCACTTGTAGTAATTTGGTTAATGTTAAAATGAACCAACTAAAAGGGCTAATGCAGTTGAGCCGTGTGTTGGCGATCGTTACGGACCGATTTCCGGCCTCCAACCGAGTATAAAATAACCACAATGGAATCACACACCATAGCTATAGGGCGTATTGCTAACCATTTCCACAAGTTTTGCTGATTGTCCAATGTGTAGGCATAAAATGGAGAAATATGGGTTGAAAGGGTTGGAATTGACCGAATCGGCCGAATGACTCCGTTCGGCCGATTACCCCTCTTAGCCGTACATAACGCAAAGCACAACCGGGAGTCGTCCACGTGAACGATGACCAAGCAATGACGATGCCTGACATGTGGGTGACCGCCAAGTCACCTCTGGCCCAAACCAACCGATGTACACCAAGATGAAGTAGCCCCGGAGGCCCAGGGGGAGAGGATGCACATGACAGTGCTTCTGGGCCATGGGCCCCATTCGAGCGAATGCCCCAATTTGGCCGAATGAGCCCATGAGCCGAACCGCCTCTGCACTGCCTTGGCACCAAGGCGGTGCAACGTGGTAATTCGCCCGAACCGGGAGATTCGGCCGAATGGCCCGGCACCGCCTCCCAGCTGCCTTGGCGCCTGCTCAAGCTCCACGAACTTGATCCACCAATAAATAGGGGTCCTGGTCGCCTGAATTCACACACAACACAAGAGAGAAGTTCCTTAGCGAAGCTCTGCCCCTTTCATACTTAGAAGATAGGGAGAGAGGAGAGGTGAGCGTCCGGAGAGGAGTCGGTGTGTCGGCCCCTCTTCCAGCTGTACCTCTATGGATGCGGCTCTGCTTTGAGTGACATCCGGGTCATGTCTGGTAACTCTTGTATCTCTTCCTAATTAATTGACCAGTCAGTTATACTTTTATTTACTTGCTGGTTCTTCGTTCAATGCTTAGTTGATTGGTATAATTGTATACTGGTTGCTTGGCTTGGGTGCTTGTCTTTCTATAGGAGAGCATTAACCGACTAGTGTAGGCGTGGTGCCTATACTTGAGGTTAACTTAGTTTGCCCCTGAATCTACAGAGGTGGTAGCCGTTAGGTGGTGGCAGCCCTATACGGCCTACGTAGTCCATCACATTCGTCTCGGCCTAGAGGATCCCAAAGTGTTGGATTGGTGACACCCCTTCTCATCCCTTTCTGCATGTCATAGGTTCTATTGTCCCAAAGCAAGTATCTATCTGTACCCTCTGATCCGCTCAGTTAATCAGTAGAGTGCCTCTATCAGACTCGTACCCTCTCTACCCTCTCATCGCTTCTCTTCCCTCTTTGTTGTTGTCATCCACTTGGACAACTTAGTTTAGAATTAGCTCACTTCTCGTTCCCCGTGGAAATCGATACCTTGGAATACTCCCAGGTGAAAGCTACATCGGTATCCGTTCGCTTGCGGATTTCTCTGTAGGACGTAAGGAGTACCAACAAGCTGTCTGGCGCCGTTGCCGGGGAACGGTAGCTATTCTGATTCCGAACCCAAGTTGTCTATGGATCCCACCATCCACCACATGGATTCCACTCTTACCTTACGTCAACATTTGGCTCCAAAAGGTGATTGTTCGGAGCCTCCATCATTATCACATCCCATCCACACACCCAGCTATGAGCTGCATCCCGGCTTTATAGCCATTGTTCGAGAGCAAATGTTCTCAGGAAGGAGGCGTCTTGGTGTGTGAGCCACGCGAAATCGGGCGGCGGCTGGCGGCGCTCGTCTTTCCTTATGGGGGCGCTCTTTCCTTGTGGGGAGGCGACACCCTAATGAAGGAGGATGCGAAGGAAGCTTCCTCAAAGGTGCAGGCAGCGTGGGCCGTGTTGGAGGTGGGCTAGGGGATCCTTGGCGTGCCTGCAGCACAACGTGTTTCGAGTCAGACTCTAAGTCCGGCGCGGCTAGAGGAAGGAGACGGACCTTGCTGGCGGGTCCCGCGTGGCACCGAGAAGAGGCGCTGGGGGGCGGGATTGGGCTGAGGCGCGGGGTTGGCGGCTCAAGAGCGCAGCCGGGGTGCAAGCTAGGCCGAGTGAGTGTTGGTTGGGCCGACGCGGTTGACGCGGGGGAGCTGAGCTGAGCTCCCGGTGGAGGCGAGCTGACTTGCATGGAGAGGGCCGAAACGATGGCGTGCTGAGCTGCGGGGAGACGCTGGTCCTACGGGAGGGGAGGAAAAGGGAGCCGACATGGATCGAGGGAAAAGATTACGGAGCAAAAGTGAACTCTGGGCCAAACAACTTTTCTAGGCCTCGAAACAAAGCGATTCAAACTCGAATTTAAAATAGATTTAAATTCTTATTTGAACTACTAGCAAACAAAACTCAATGCAGCAGCACGATTGCATCAACAATATGTCTCTAGGCCTTACATTTGATTTTGATTTCTATAAATTATTTATTTACCCTATATTAATTATGAGCATTTCATTAAATAGAAAATTAATTACTAAAATTTTTGAATAGGGTTATTTTAGGGTGTTACACACACCAAGCCAAGGAGCTCTCTTTCCACTTGTTCTAGTAGAGTTAGGATAGTTTAGTTGGGAGTTTGAGTTGAGTCGAGCTGTGCCTCGGAGGTTCCAGAGTCGTCTTCAGAAGCTCTGGTATTAGCTCTTGTATCTTCTCCTTTTATTTCTGTAAGACTCTGAGTTATCAATATAGCTATCTTTGTCGTCTTGTCTGAGTTATTTATACCCTGCCTCTACTTTATTCTAGTTGCAAGTATATCATGTTTAGACTATAGTGAGTTGTAGTTCTAGTTCTTCTAGTTCTCCTTGTCTTAATTGGTTCTTCGATCCTGCTTAGTATTTGAGGTGAATTATCACCGAGAGTACTGACGGGGTTGCTTGCTCTTGCTAGTGGAGTAAGTAGTTGTTGGATAGTGTAGGTGTGGTACCTAGACTATACACAGCCTTAGTTTGTCCCTGGGTCGATGGAGGTGGTAGTCGTTAGGTGGTGACAGCCCTATACGGCGTACGTAGCCCATCACATCCAGATCTGGAATGCAGGAGCCTCCGACGTTATTAACAACACCCCTTCTCATCCCTTTCCGCGTGTTGGTGGTTTCGCCTCCCAATGTTAAGACATTAGATTTATCCTGGAGCCTATTGAATTTCTACCTCAACTCCCGTACCTCTTGACCCGATTAATCCAGATAGACAAGTACCCAGGAGTCCTCTATCTCTTCTCGTTGTCCTCCCAGCTAACTATACTTTCTCTTCCTTATCTGAGCCTACCTTGAGTTGTGTGTCACGGTATATCCATTGCTATCCAATACCATTATTCCCTGTCTTGCTAGTCATGTATCCTTCTCTGATAGTCTCGAATATCTGTTTGCTAGTACTCTTGCCATAAGCTTCCCTACGGAAATATAAATTACGATACCTTGGATTACTCCCTAGCGAAGTGCTACAGCGGTAATTCTGTGCGCTTGTAGAATATTTATATATTTTATTGAGCCATAAGAAAAACCATTGAAACGCTCCTTACCCCAGTACCGGGATTCACAATCCTGATATTGGGTCGTAAGAAGTGCCAACAAAAATTTCTAGCGCCGTTGCCAGGGAAGCAATTGCTAGATACATTCAAACTTTTATCTCGAGCTACCTTAGTTGAGTATACCGCTACTCAAGCGGGTTTATCCTTGCCATGTTTCATTGGTATTGTGAAGTAGAGTAGTGCATGACCGGTTTCCAACTACCATCAGACTTCCAAGAAAATCCTGAGTCTCTTGTGAGGAAAGTGTGACCCTATGTTGTACCTCCTCAGAAGCTGCTCATTCCGACGAGCCCAGTCTTTCCCATCGTCGACACGACTTCATCGAGGATTGCAAGCAACACGATCCATGAGTTCTCCGCTCCATTGAGCAAGAACGTGCGTGTCAGACCAACTCCGCCAGTCGGAGATGGCAACTTCGAGCTCAAACCAGCCCTCATCAACATGGTGCATGCTAGCCCATTCTGCGGCAAGCCACGCGAGGATGCCAACGCTCATCTTCAGCATTGTCTAGAGATTTGCAACACTTTCACCATATGTGGGGTAAGCATTGATGTCATTCGCCTTCGTTTATTCCCATTCTCATTATTAGGCAAGGCAAAACAATGGTTTTATGCTAATCACGAAGCCATAGACACTTGGGATAAGTGCACTAGCGCATTTTTGCTGAAATTCTTTCCAGTTGGGAAAACCAACGCCCTCTAAATAAAATTGCTAGTTTCTAGCAGTTAAAAGATGAAACAGATCAGAAGAAATGGGATCACCTCCAGGACTATATATCTGATTGTCCTCACCATGGTATGCAGAGTTGGTTCATCATCCAAATCTTTTACCACGGGCTTAGAAGCTTTGCCCGTGAGTACTTGGATGCTGCTACTAGAGGTTCTTTCTTCTCTCTTGAGGAGAGTCGTGCAAAGGCCCTCATCGAGAAGATGGTCCAGAACCAAGGTTGGTCCGATGATCGAGCCCAACCTCGGACCTGAGGAGTACATCATGTTGAAGCTCTGGACATGCTCGCTGCCAAGATGGACCTTCTGATGAAGAAGCTGGAGGCCCCTGCTCAAGAAATGGTGCAAGCCATGGACGCTCACATGACTTGCGAGGTCTGTGGCAATGCTGGCCATTCGGGGAATAACTGCCCCGAGACGTGAAAAGATGCCCACTAAGTCAACAACTCCAACAACAATGGGTATCGACCGAACAACTACGGCAATCAAGGTTGGAATTCACGCCCAAACCTCCCATTTGAGAGGCCTCGACAAGGTAACAACTTTAATTCCAGCAATTTCAATAATCAGCCATCTCTTAGAGATCTAGTGTTTGGCCAGGGTAAAATCACCAAAAATATCAATCAAAAGCTTACTGCTAATTATAAAATCCTGGAAAGCATAGACTCTAGGTTGGATTCATTCTCTTCTGCTATGAAAAGTCAACTGAGCTTTAATAAAATGATCGAAACCAAAATTGCTCAGTTAGCTGCAGCCATTCTTGTCACCGAATTAGGGAAGATTCCAGGGCAACCTGAACCTTTCATTGAAATGGTAAATGATGCTACTACGAGACGAGGTAAGGCGTCTCGTAGAACATATTGTGCTTGTGACGCAGGTGTAGTCTCACGAGTCCAAGTAGAAATACCACAAGGGGCACACCTGCCAAGAGTTGCTGTCAAAGCCATCACAAGGACACCTCCGACAAAGAAGGAAGATCCCGAAGTACCCATCATTCAGTGCGCGATCTGGAATCATCACATTGATGATGCACTCTGTGATCTTGGAGCCAGCGTCAACATTGTGTCCAAGGTACTATTTAAAAAGTTATGCTATTCCACTTTGTCTCCTACAAATGCCCAGGTATAACTAGCAGATTCATCGATCCGCTATCCCGAGGGGGTGATCGAGAATGTGTGTCACACCCGGATTTACACAGAAACCCGAATGTGGCCATGTGTGCTCAGGAAGTCACAGAACACATATAGCAAACAAATATGATAAACAGAGTACATATGCTCGAAAAAAATAGTTTTACATCAGAGTTCAACATAAATAAACTAACCATACAACGGAAGTCTAATAACTCTCAACTAAGCGAAGCCGCAGTCCACAGGGACTCTGACTGGGAGACCTCAACTCAATAGTACGACCGATCTTCTAGAAACTCAGCAGTAGACTCATGCACAACCCAATCTGTTACCCATCCGGTATTTTGTTGAATAAATGGCAAGTGTAAGTAAAACATTTACTTAGCAAATATAACATGGGTGTATGATAGGCGCCTCCACCAAGTTAAACCCAACCACATGGAGGTGGATCAGACCTCACAAATCACACTTCCGAGGTGTGACCGCATAGGGACGCTACGAGGTTTTTCACTAGACACCCTAACAATAAAGTGGCTGATTATGGTACAGCACAGGCAGCATGGCTCAGGCACTGAGATTGACGTACGCCTATGGAGTCACACCAAAGGGGGGTCAATGGCATCCAGAGCGCGAGCATCACACCCAACAATGCGCAACATGTGGATTTCCCCATCGCAAGGACTCCCAACATGGGACTGTGCCTCACGGGCGCATAGCCGACGGATCACCCGTGGATCAAGACATACTCTCACCCATGTTTCCCATAACGCCGTCGGCCACTCCGGTAACCACTAACAAGCTAGAGACGTAAATGCTACTTGACCAAGACCAGAGCCATAATAGTTCTAGCGGTGGCGACAGGCTCCTGGGACACTAGAACAAGGCACGAAGGACATGCTCTAGTTCCCTAAACCATGTTGCTAAAAAGCAAGTTTTATCATTAACGTTAAAGTGAACCATTAAGTCAAGATTAACAATTAAACAGTGGTGATAGTAGCTGCGCATAGCAAAGATTCTACCTATATGCAAAATCCCAAGGTAAACAAGGATAGGGTAAACAAGACTAGGTATAGTCTTAATGGTACATCCAATTAGACACATGCATTTATGAAATAATTTAAGATAAGTGGGTAGGTAGCAAGGATTGTTCGTGCTATAACTTGCCTTCCTCAAAAGGCGGTTGCTGTTACTGCTATGAGTCATGTCCCTGGAAGTCCTCCTCGTACTCGAAGTCCAACGCGAAAGGCTCACCGACTGGACACGAATCACCACACACACATCCACGCAAGCCAATACATGCAAACAAATAATATTCTATTAGAACAGTACACCAAACAGTAGAAACAGTACAAACAAAGGTTCTAGAAATAATCTACGCTTTACTACGAACACAAGAGCATGAAAATCACACTAATTAGAGCTAAAATGGAAAAGATATGACAAATCTAAGATCTAGGGACCTGCTGGCAAGTTTCAAAAGTTTCCAGGGGCTTATTTGTGAAAAACCAGGGACCTATATGTAATTATGCTTAAAACTCCAAGGGCTAGCGCGTAAAAACCACCTAAAGGACGGCGGGTTCTAATCTTTAAAGACTCAGGGGGTTTGCGTTAAAAACATGACCTAGATGCAAATATTTTTTAACTGCGGTGTACGGCGGGTTCTAAATTAGAAAGTGGAGGGGTTCTTTTAGAAAATGGCCAAGGCTGACCGGTATTTGGGGGGGTTGACACGGGACAGGGGCGTGGGGCAGCTGTCTCATCTGGATCCGACGGTCCAGATCCGGCCGGGCGAGTTCGGCCGTCGGGGACAGGGGGGACAGCGGCGCCGCTTAGGTTGGCGGCGGGAGCTCACCGGCGTATCTCGATCTCGGGCTATGGGGCATGAAAACCGACGTGGCTAGGCTCTGCAGAACCATGGGGTCATGGCGAACGTAGCTGTGGGGTCCCCGTCGAAGCTTGGTCGGCTACGGCGGTCGACGACGGCGTTCGGCGGAAGCAAGCCACGGCGAGCGGAGACAGAGACCTATGGGGTACGAACGCGATCAGGATGGAGTTCGGGAGCACGCTCACCTCCATGCAAAACTTCGAGTGGGGTCGAATCGGGGAAAGCGGCGACAGAGAGGGGAAGTCGACGGCGGCGGTAGAGCTCCAATGGCGGCGGCGCTTAGCTAGGCGGGGGGGGGGGGGGGGAGGGCTTCTACCGGCTTAGAAACTTGGTGGAGGCGCTTGGTGTGGGGATGGGGCTCTGGGGCGGAGCTTTTATAGCGTGTTGGCGGTCGTTATGGACTGATTTCCGACCTCCAACCGAGTATAAAACAAACACAATGGAATCACACACCATAGATATAGGGATTATTTCTGATCATTTCCACAAGTTTTTGTGTTTATGTGATTCCAGGAGGCAGGTTGCCAATGTCGGGGTAAAACCACCAAAAATGGTGCGTTCGGCCGAGTCTCATGACTTGACCGAACACCACCCTCATTCCTGGAGCATACCAGGACCTAAACAGACGTGATTTTCCAAGACCCCGGGCATATGTAGACCATCAGGATCAACCTCAGCACAAAGGCAGTGGATCCAAGGGCAGACGGGCACCCGGACCCATTCGACTGAACTTCCAGGATTCGGCCGAAGCCCAACCGACCAACAACCGACCTGGAGACGAAATCTGGACCGTTGGAGGCCGAGGCGGTGCAAATGGGTGGTTCGGCTAAACTGGGGAGTTCGGCCGAACCGACCCCCTTCGGCCGAACACGGCATTTTCGCCCGAATGGCCCGGAACCGCCCTTGAGGTCCCATGGCCACTACTCCTTCTTCCACCGCCCTTCCTTGTTATGAAAGGAGGCCTCCAGCACCTACAAAAGGACACAACACTTGAGATTAGGCATTAGCGAAGCTCTGCCACTTGTATCAATAGAAGATAGGGAGAGAGGAGAGGTGAGCGTCCCGGAAAGGAGTCAAAGTGTCGGCCCCTCTTCCCACTGTACCTCGACGGATGCGGCTCCGCTTCGAGTGACATGCGGGTCATGTCTGGTAACTCTTGTATCTCTTTCTGATTAATTGAGCATTCGGTTCTTACTTTTATATGCTTGCTGGTTCTTCGTTCAATGCTTAGTTGATTGGTATAACTATATACTGGTTGCTTAGCTGGACTGCTTATCTTTCTTTAGGAGATAAGTATTAGTTGACTAGTGTAGGCGTGGTGCCTAGACTTGAGGTTAACTTAGTTTGCCCCCGATTCAACGAACGTGTGGTAGCCGTTAGGTGGTGCCAGCCCTATACAGCCTTTGTAATCCATCTCGTTAGTCTCGGCCTGTAGGATCCCCCATTGTGGAGCTGGTGGCACCCCTTCTCATCCCTGTCTACGTGTCACTGGTGTCCATTGTCCCGAAGCAAGTATCTATCTGTATCCTCTGATCTGCTCGATCAATCAGTAGAGTACCACTTTCAGACTCGTACCCTCTCTACCCTCCTAGTGCCCTTCCTATCTCTTTGTTGTTGTCATCCACTCCATCCATTCCGTTCATTCCACTCCATCTACCTAGGACAACTTAGTTTAGAATTAGTTCACTTCTCGTTCCTCGTGGAAATCGATGCCCTGGAATACTCCTGGGTGAAAGCTACATCGGTATCCGTCCACTTGCGGATTTATCTGTAGGTCGTAAGGAGTGCCAACAAGCTTTCTAGCGCTGTTGTCGGGGAATGGTAGTCGTTCTAATTCCGAACCCAATTTGTCCGTGTATCACACCATCCCATCCACCATATGGATTCCACTCATACCTTACGCCGTTATTTGGCTCCAAAGGGCAATTGTTTGGAGCCACCACCACCATCACATCCTATCCACACACCCAGCTATGAGCTACGTCCCAGCTTCATAGCCATGGTTTGAGAGCAAACGTTCTCAGGAACGAAAGATGAGAGTCCATACTCGCATTTGTGAGAATTTGAGCAGCTCTGTTCATGTCTCGTCATTGCGGGCATGTCACAAGAGATGCTCAAATGGAAGCTATTTCCGTTTTCCTTAATGGGAGGAGCGAAGAAATGGTACTCTCTATCTGCAGGTAACATGGAGGGGAGTTGGGAACTTCTTAGAGAGAAATTCTGTTTAAATTTCTTACCAGCTTCCAAGATAGTCAGTCTCCGAATCAAAATTCTCACCTTTAAGCAATTAGAGGGAGAATCGTTAGGAGCTGCCTGGGCTCGTTTAAAGCAAATCTTGGCATCTGGACCAGACCTAAGCTTGCCTAAACCTGTTGTTTTGCAACATTTCAGCCTTGGTCTATGTCTTGTAGCCTCTGATTTCTTGAACTCCGCTTCAGGAGTGTCGTTCTCTCACTTAATTCCCAGTGAAGCGAGGGTAATCCTGGATCGTATCTTGGATGATACTCCCTACACTGGAATCTATGATGAACTCCCCGATGAAGAAGAGAAACAGCCTGAACCCGAAGAGCCTACAATCTCACAATCCAAATTCATTAGCTCTCCCATTCCATCGGAACTCGAAGCTCAATTTGAACCACAACCATATTCTAGCCAAGATTATTGTGACTCACTCACTCCCTATGATTTCGATGATGATCTCTTCGAAGACATCGGGAATGCAAATAGTCTCCCATTGGGACGACGAGTAGAGCATAAGGATCAACCACCCGACAAGGAAGAACTCGAATACCAAAGGGAGAACCTGGAACGTCTCTCTGCGGTCATGAGTCGGGAATGGCTAGAAGAAGCTGAAGCTTCAACCGAGGTTGTCAAATTGCCCAGGAAAATTTGAAGAATATTCTGTGAAATCCTGGGCAATGACAGAGAAATTGGGTATGACCCAAGCCTCGGGATCAACATCATCTCTAGCTCTCTAGTTCGAGCCCAACTTCCTGATGAACCATGGTCAACATCTCAAAAACAACTAAGGTTCACCTCAGGAAGAATCCTTGATTGTTTAGGGATCTTACGGGTCACACCCGTTAAGGTTAACGACCCTAGACTTTTCTTGGATTTCCATATCTTTGACCTACCCGATGATTCCACCCATTCTATCTTTATCGGTAGGCCAATCATGAACATTCTGGAAAGGGTGTCGAACAATCAGCTAGTAGAACTCAGGGTCGGGAAAGAACTTGTCCCTATCTCTTATTCTCATTCCTTGAATACTCCAATAGAGGCAGAACCCAATCCTGATCCTATAGAGGAAGTCATGTCAACCACATTGACAGACTTAGAGCAACCTATTCCAAAAGAGGATATTCAGTTCTTTGCTGAAGAGGAGGAACCTCATCCTCCTATTGAGCTTGATACATCCAAAACTCCAAAACCATCTCCAATCGAGCTTAAACCACTCCCTCCTGGATTAAAGTATGCTTTGCTCTTTGGAAACAAACAAACTCCAGTGCTCATTAGTGATAAGCTATCGGATGTAGAAACCCAGCAGCTTCTCACTATCCTGGAGAAGAATCGATCGGTCTTAGGATATTCTCTCCAAGACCTAAAAGTTATTAGTCCAAATCTTTGCACTCATCGAATCCCGATCAATTCTGAGGCAACACCGTCTCGAGAACCTCAGAGACGGTTGAATAATGCCATGCGAGAGGTCGTTAAAAAGGAAGTTCTCAAACTCCTTCACGCTGGGATCATTTATACTATTCCCAATAGTGAATGGGTTAGTCCCGTTCAAGTTGTTCCTAAGAAGGGAGGAATGACGGTTGTGCGCAACGATAAAAATGAGCTTATCCCTCAGCGCACCGTCACTAGGTGGCATATGTGCATTGATTATCGAAAACTCAATAAAGCCACCAAAAAGGACCATTTCCCCTTCCGTTCATTGACGAAGTGCTTGAACGGCTAGCCAAACACTCCTTTTTCTGCTTCCTTGATGGTTACTCTGGATATCATCAAATTCCTATCCATCCAGATGACCAGAGTAAAACCACGTTTACATGCCTCTACGGGACGTATGCCTATCGGCGGATGTCATTTGTGTTATGTAACGCACCCACATCTTTCCAACGTTGCATGATGTCCATCTTCTCGAAAGAAGTGTTCATGGATGATATCTCAGTTTATGGGAAGACCTTCACTGAATGCCTGAAAAATCTAGACAAGGTCCTCCAAAGCTACGAGGAGAAACACCTCGTGCTAAACTGGGAAAAGTGCCATTTTATGGTATGGGAAGGAATCGCTCTCGGACACCAGGTGTCAGAACGAGGGATTGAGGTAGATAGAGCAAAGATAGAAGTGATTGAACAACTTCCCCCTCCAACTAACGTTAAGGGGATTCTATAGGCGCTTCATCAAAAACTTTTCCCAGATATCCCGGCTGTTAACCAATCTTTTAGCCAAGGATGACCCCTTCGTCTTTGATGAAGAGTGCTATGCTGCCTTTTACACTCTCAAGAAAGCAGTCATTTCCGCTCCCATCATCCAACCTCCCGACTGGAACATCCATTTTGAAATCATGTGTGATGCAAGCGATTATGCTATAGGGGCTGTTTTGGGCCAAACCAAGGATAGGAAGCACTATGCTATTTCTTATGCTAGCAAAACGCTCACTGGCCCCCAGCTCAACTACGCAACCACGGAAAAAGAACTTTTAGCAGTGTATTCGCTATAGACAAATTCCGGTCCTACCTAGTTGGGGCCAAGGTCATAGTCTATTCAGATCACGCTGCTTTAAAGTATATTTTGCCCAGAAAGGATGCGGAACCAAGACTCATCCGCTGGGTTCTTCTACTCCAGGAATTTGACATTGAAATTAGAGATAAGAAAGGGGTAGAAAATTCAGTAGCAGACCATTTGTCTCGGATGGAAGTGCCCTATAGATGATTATCTACGGGATGATACGCTCCTTAAGGTCATGGCTTTAGATCCGTGGTACGCCAATATAGTGAACTATATGGTGTCGAGGTACGTCCCACCTAGAGAAAACAAGAAACAATTAGCTTATGAGAGCAGACTCCATCTCTGGGACGACCCGTATCTCTTCCGGATTTGTAGCGATGGACTCCTCAGAAGATGCGTACCCGCACCAGAGGCATACAAAATCCTGTAGAGATGCCACTCAGCACCGTATGAAGGTCACTATGGTGCGTTCAGAACCAATGCCAAAGTTTGGCAATGTGGTTTCTATTGGCCTGGCATGTACGACGATGCTAAGGCATTTGTCAGGAGATGCCCTCGATGCTAGAAACATAGGAACATCAACACTAGAGACGCAATGCCGCTCACTAGCAATCTCCAAGTAGAAATCTTTGATGTTTGGGGAGTGGACTTCATAGGTCCTTTCCCGAACTCAGAAGGTTGCCAATTCATTCTAGTGGCAGTAGATTATGTCTCTAAGTGGGTGGAAGCTTTGACTTGTGTGGCTACCGACTCTAGGAGCGTGAAACGAATGTTCCAAGAAGTTATCTTCCCTCGTTTCGGCGTTCCTAGGATAGTCATTAGCGACGGCGGCTCTCACTTTATCGATTCGGCCTTTCGTAGGTATCTCTCAAGTTTGGGGGTGCAGCATAACGTAGCTACACCCTATCATCCCCAAACTAGCGGTCAAGCAGAAACTTCAAACAAACAAATCAAAAATATTCTGCAAAAGACTGTAAATGAGATGGGCAAGCAATGGAAGGATAAACTCCCAGATGCACTTTGGGCATACCGCACGGCCTATAAAACACCCATAGGAATGACTCCATATCAACTAGTCTATGGCAAAACCTGCCACTTACTAGTAGAGATGGAGTTTAGAGCTCACTGGGCCATTAGGAAGTCGGGTATGAACCTTCCAGCAGTCGGCCTCAAACGGAAAATCCAGCTTGCCGAATTAGATGAAATGAGGGAACGAGCATACCACAGCTCCCGGCTATACAAAGAAGGGACCAAGAGATGGCATGACAAAAGGATTAAGGTCAAAGCGTTCAAGCCGGGAGACAAGGTCCTCGTCTTCAATTCCCGTGTCAAACTTTTTGGTCATGGGAAACTAAGAAGCAAATAGGACGGCACATTCACAGTGATCAACGCTGCATCCCATGGGGCCGTCACATTGCAAAGTGAGGATGGGAATACCTTCAAGGTTAACGGGCAACGGTTGAAGATCTTCTTAGAACCAGAACCTCCGCCACTCGACGATTTAGATGTTGTCGAGTTCATGGAACTCTGAAACCTGTCTGTGAAATCCGGCCCAAATCCTTCAATTCCAAACCTTTCTGGGCCAAAACCCCCTCAAACCTCAAAACCCCTGACCAAAGGCACGAGACTCGACCTAGCCCACACAGGACCAATTCGGGCGAATTGGCCAGTTCACCCGAAGGCTAGGGTTCGGCCGAATCAGGCCCCCTGGTCCTCCGTGCGGATATTTGCCTCTGGACTCATCTATAGTTGAGTCTATCCCGAAATCCACGAGGGAAACGTCGGGAATCTCGATTTTCGTTCAGGAGAAAGATCGATAAAAGCCAGGGGGTTTGTGTCGACTCACTCATCCAATCTACAAGCTTCCTTGCCCATACACACAGCCACCATGGCCTCCTCCTACTCCAAAGATACATCTTCAACCAAGGGATCTAGCCTCGCCAGCCGGATCGGCGAGTCTCCCCGACGTGAGCAAGCGTTCCGCGTTGCTGACTGTAACACCCAAAAATGGCGTATTTAAAATTTTTAGCAATTAATCGGCTTTTATTTAATTTGTTCATAATTAATATAGGTTAAATCAATTATTTTTGAATATTAAAATCAAATATAAGTTGTAGAAACATTTTTGTTGCATTCATGCTGCTGCAATGTGTTTTGGTTGTTGGCCAATTAAGTTGGAATTTAAATTCAGTTTAAATTTGAATTTAATTTGCATTTGTTTGAGCCCTAGAAAAGTTAATTCAAGCCGAGTTCACTTTTGCTCCCTAAGCTTTCCCCCTGGTCCGCTCTTGCACCCCCAACTCCTTTCCCGAGCGCAGCCCAGCCCCCTCCTCTTTTTCTCCCCGGCCCAACCACCTCCTCTCTCCCCCTGGGCCTTCTTTTCCCCCTGTTGGCGGTCGTTACAACCCAAATTCGACCACCAATACTCGGGAATAAATGAGAGTCTATGCAACATTCCATGTACTTAGGTTTTATTTCTAATGGAGTTCCACGAGTTTTGGTGAGTGTCGCTTGTGCAGTTACAATGAGAAATGTGTGCTATAGGGGTCGGAAATGACCGATTCGGCCAAACGACACGATTCGGCCGGTTACCCCCCTTAGCCGTGCAAGCCACCGGGAGTCGTCCACGTCAACGCCAATGTTGGCGGTCGTTACAGACCAATTTCCGACCTCCAACCGAGTATAAAACAAACACAATGGGGACACACACCATAGCTATAGGGCTTATCACTGACTATTTCCACAAGTTTTGGTGATTGTCCTCTGTGCAGGTACAAAATGGAGAAACACATGCTATAAGGGTCAGAAATGACCATTTCGGCCGAACGACTACGTTCGGCCGGTTGCCCCCCTAGCTGGGCAAGACTTGTGGACCACGACCACGCCACTCTAGGCCGGCTCAACCCATATCGAGAAGACCGGTGGCCCATATCCAACCCGACGGAGCCCACGAGTCCATCGGAGGCCCTCCAGGCCAGCCCAAGACGCGAACCGACCTGCCAACCGACCTCAGGAGCTGGACTAACACGTGTGCAAAGCAGAGGCGGTGCAGTACTGGGCCGGGCCCACTTCGGCTGAAGTGGCCTGTTCGGCTGAAGGCAGGAACCGCCTCTAGGGTGCAATCCTGGCCTTTCGCTGCTGAGGCGGTGGATCCACCGGTTCGGGCAAACTGGGCAGTTCGGCCGAACCGGGGATTTCGCCTGAACGGCCCGGCACCGCCTCCCAGCTGCCTTGGCTGCTACTCTGCCTCCACCGTCCTTTCCTGCTATAAATAGAGGCCCGGTTTCACCTACAAAAGACACAACACAAGAGTAGAGTGCAGGCGAAGCACTGTTAGTTCTCCACTTGTATCAGTAGAGATAGGGAGAGAGGAGAGGTGAGCGTCCCGGAGAGGAGCCGAAGTGTCGGCCCCTCTTCCCGCTGTACCTCTACGGATGCGACTTCACTTCGAGTAACATCCGGGTCTTGTCTGGTAACTCTTGTATCTCTCTCTGATTAATTGAGCATTCAGTTCTTACTTTTATATGCTTGCTGGTTCTTCGTTCAATGCTTAGTTGATTGGTATAACTGTATACTGGTTGCTTAGCTTGGGTGCTTATCTTTCTATAGGAGATAAGTATTAGTTGACTAGTGTAGGCGTGGTGCCTATACTTGAGACTAACTTAGTTTATTCCCGTCGCAACGGAGGTGGTAGCCGTAAGGTGGTGACAGCCCTTCCGGTCTTTGTAGCCCATCATGTTAGTTCCGGTCCGTAGGATTCCCCAGTTGGGAAATAGTGGCATCCCTTCTCATCCCTTTCTGTGTGTCCACCGTTTCCCTTGTCCCGAAGCAAGTATCTATCTGTATCCTCTGATCTGCTCGATCAATCAGTAGAATACCTCTACCAGACTCGTACCCTCTCTACCCTCTTATCACTCCTCTTCTCTCTTTGTTTTTGTCATCCACCACATCCATACCATTCACTCCATTCCATCTACCTAGGACAACTTAGTTTAGAATCAGTCCACTTCTCGTTCTCCGTGGAAATCGATACCTTGGAATACTCCTGGGTGAAAGCTACATCGGTATCCGTCCGCTTGCGGATTTATCTCTAGGCCGTAAGGAGTGCCAACAAGCTTTCTGGCGCCGTTGCCGGGGAACGGTAGCTGTTCTGATTCCGAACCCAAGTTGTCCATGTATCCCACCACCATCCACCAACCACATGGATTCCACTCTCACCTTACACCAACACTCGGCTCCAAAGGGCGCTTGTTTGGAGCCACCACCATCATCACATCCCATATCCACACCCGGCTATGAGCTACGTCCCGGCTTCATAGCCATGGTTCGTGAGCAATCGTTCTCAGGAACGAAGGCCGAGAGTCCATACGCGACAAGAGACACTCAAATGGAAGCTATTCCCGTTTTCACTAGCGGAAGGAGCAAAGAAATGGTACTCTCTGGCTGTCAGTACTATGGACGGGAGCTGGGAAGTTCTCAAGGAAAAATTCTGCCTAAACTTCTTCCCAGTCTCCAAGGTAGCCAGTCTCCAAGGTAGCCAGTCTCCGAGCGGAAATCATTAACTGTAAGCAATTAAAGGGAGAATCGTTCGGAGCTGCCTGGGCTCGTTTCAAGCAAATACTGGCATCAGGACCGGACCTAAGCCTACCAGAACCTGTTGTTTTACAACACTTCAGCCTTGGCCTCTGTTCCGTAGCCACCACTTTCTTGGACTCTACTTCTGGAGGGTCGTTCTTTCATTTGGTCCCTAGTGAAGCGAGGGTAGTCCTGGACCGTATCCTAGACAACACCCCCTACACTGGAATCTATGATGAACTCCCCGATGAAGAAGAGAAGCAGCCTGAACCTAAAAAGCCAATACCAGTCCAATCCAAATCCATTAGCTCATCCAGTCCATCAGAACCTGAAGCTCATTTCGAACCACAACCATATCCTAGCCCAGACTACTATGATTCACTCTACACCACTCCCTATGATTTTGACGATGATCTATTCGATGACATCGGGAGTGTAACGAGTTTCCCTCGAGAACACCGTGTAGAGCCCATAGATCAAGTCCCTGACAAGAAAGAACTCGAATACCAGAGAGAATACCTTGGATGTCTCTCTGCTATCATGAGTCGGGAGTGGCTAGAAGAGGCCGAAGCCTCAACCGAGGTCGTCAAGATGCCCAGAAAGATTCAAAGGATATATTGTGAGGTCCTGAGCAAAGACAAAGAAATTGGGTATGACCCGAGCCTCGGGATCAACATAATCTCTAGTTCGTTAGTGCACGACCAACTCCCTGGTGTACCTTGGTCATTTTCTCAAAAATGACTAAAATTCACTTCAGGAAGAATCCTGGATTGTTTGGGGATCTTGCGGGTCACACCCGTTAAGATTAACGACCCTGAACTCTTCATGGATTTCCATATCTTTGACCTACCCAGCGACACCACACATCCCATCTTCATAGGTAGACCAATCCAGAAGATATTGGAAAAGGCACAAACAAATCAGCTAGTAGAGCTCAGGATCGGCAAAGAACTCATCCATGTCTCCTATTCTCAATCCTTGAACACCCCATTAGAGGCAGACCCCGATCCTGACCCATTAGAGGAAGTTAGGTCAGCTCACCTATTAGACCTAGAGCAGCCTATTCCAGAAGAAGATCTCCCATTTTTCTTGGAAGAAGAGGAAACACATCCTCCGATTGAGCTTGACACAAACGAAACTCCAAAATCATCCCCAATCGAGCTCAAACCACTTCCACCTGGACTTAGGTATGCTTTCCTCTTTGGAGATAAGCAAACTCCAGTGATCATCAGTGATAAGCTCTCCGAACTAGAAACCCAACAACTCATCACTGTCCTGGAGAAGAATCGATCGGTCTTAGGATATTCTCTCCAAGACCTGAAAGGGATTAGCCCAAATCTCTGTACTCATCGCATCCCGATCGATTCTGAAGCAATGCCGTCTCGGGAACCTCAAAGACGGCTGAACAATGGCATGAGAGAGGTCATGAAAAAGGAAGTTCTCAAGCTCCTTCATGCTGGGATCATCTACCCAGTTCCCAATAGCGAGTGGGTTAGTCCCATCCAAGTCGTTCCAAAGAAGGGAGGAATGACGGTAGTGCACAATGACAAGAATGAGCTCATTCCTCAGCGCACTGTTACCGGGTGGCGTATGTGCATAGATTATCATAAACTCAACAAAGCCACCAAGAAAGACCATTTCCCTCTTCCGTTCATAGACGAGATGCTTGAACGGCTAGCCAAACACTCCTTCTGTTTCCTTGATGGTTACTCTGGATATCACCAAATCCCAATCCATCCTGAAGACCAGAGTAAAACCACGTTCACATGCCCTTATGGGACGTATGCTGTAACACCCTAAAATAGCCCTATTTAAAATTTTTAGTAATTAATTGATTATTTAATGTCATGCCCATAAGTAATATAGAGTAAATAAACATTTTCTGGAAATTAAAATTTAATATAAGGTGTAGAAACATTTTTGTTGCATTCATGCTGCTGCATTGAGTTTTGCTTGCTTGTGAATTAAATTGGAATTTAAATTCTGTTTAAATTCGGATTTAATTTGCATTTGTTTGAGCGTTAGAAAAGTTCTTTAGCCTGAGTCCATTTCTGCTCCCTTAACTTTTCGCTGGTCTGTTTCTGCTCTCCCATCTTTCCTCCCCAGCCAAACCGCGGCCCAGCTTCCCTTCCTCTCTTCCCCCCCCCCCCCCCGCGCGGCCCAACAGCCAACTGCCAGCTCGGCCCGCTCCAGCGCGCAGCGCTCAAGCCCGCGCCCCGCTCTACCCCGCGGCCCACAGCTCCGCTGCGGCTCATCACCGCTGCACAGCCCGCTCGCTCCGCCAGCGCACTCCGCGGCCTGCCCTCCCGCAGCGGCCCACGCAGCCGCGCCGGCCCGCGTCCCCCGCCCCCATTTCCTTCCCTCGGCCCAGCATAGCAACTCCCCTCGCCAACTCCCGGCCCAACCACCGAACCAGCCCAGCACCCTGCCTCCCCGCCACCTCTCACTGCCACGCGGGCCCCGCGTGCACAGTGTCGTCCCCTTCCCCTCGCCGCACCGAGCTGGCCGAGCTCGCGCGCCATGGCCTCGGCCCAAGGCCCGAGCGCCACTCCCGCGCGCCTCGGAACACCCCCCCCCCCCCCACGAAGCTTCGCCGAAGTTCCCCTCCCTCGCTCCTTTCCTTTTCCGAGGTGCTCCACGAATGGAAGGTGCTCCCCTACTTGGAAGGAAACAGTCGCTGCGCCGCACCGCCTCGCCTCTGCCGCACCTGGCCCACCTCCCGCGCGCCTAGAAGCTTCCCAGCAACTTCGCCGTGCCTTCCCCTCCTCCTTTCTTCCTTTCCCGCTCGCTCCCGGTGAGGAAAGCCAAAGCCACTACTTTGAAAGGATTTTCGCCGCCGCCGGACCTTCCTTTCTCCGGCGACGCACTCCCCGGCGCCCTAGACCCCCCTAGCCCCTATAAAAGCCACCCCTGAGACCCCCTGAGCCACACCAAGCTTCGCCCCGAGCACCAAGCCCACCGCGCCTCTCCTCCCCCGCAGTCCGAGCGCCGCCGAGCTCCAAGCTCCGCCGCTGCTCATCGTCCCACCGCTCTGGTTCTTATCCGACCAATTCGCCGCGCCAGGAGCATCGCCACGAGGTAACGAAGCTCCCCATCCCTTCAATTTTGGCTCCCGAACACCGTAGCTCGTTTTCCCTCGGTCACCGTCGATGGCCGTCCGCCGGTCACCGTCGCCCGCCCTCTCCTCTGCACGATGCTCAACTAGAACCACCCAGGATCACTCTCCACCTCACCATGAAGCTCCAGAGCCCACAACCCGAACCCCAAACCGCCCAGAACGCACTCCCCACGGTACACCAGAGATCCACTCCGCCGCCCACCGCCGCCCGACCCCCTCGCCGGCCAATGGCCGACTAGAACCCCCTTGGCAAACTCGCAATGATCCCCTGAGCACGTAGGATCAATTCTCGTCGCTAATGGAGCCCTGTAGCACGAGAGAATCCCAACTCCGGTGAGCCTCTGCCTCGAGCCTCCGCCTCGGCCGAGCGGCGCCGCCGCGCGGTCGTCGTCCCCGGCGAGCCCCTCGCCCCGAGCCGTTCGATCAGAAAGCAACGACCCAGATTAGATCCCTGGATACCCCTTCGCGTTTTAAATCTCAGCCGTCCAGACCAGATCCAACGGCTGCCACGCGTCCTAACCGAGTCAATACCGGTCAGCGCTGGTTGTTTTGCTAAAGAGACCCTCAACTTCCTGACAATCAACCCGCGGTCCAGACCAGTTCAAAAATAATTACAGATAGGTCCCGTTTTATTTGTTTAAGCCCCTGATCTTTTGAAAATTCAAACCCGCGGTCCTGTCTCGAAGTTTTGCGCGTTAGCCCTCGCAGTTTTACGCATAATTACGTATAGGTCCCCGGTTTCTCGCAGATAGGTCCCTGGAAACTTTAAAACCTTGCCAGCAAGTCCCTAAACCTTAGAAACGCTTTAACTTCCTCGTTTTAGCTCCGATTAATGTGATTTTTGCGCTCATGTGTTCGTAGCGAAGCATAGAATATTTCTAGCTCCTGTTTTTGTACTGTTTTCACTGTTTGGTGTACTGTTTCTAATAGAATACTTTTGTTTGCATGTATTGGCTTGTGTGGATGCTTGTGTGGTGATTCGTGTTCAGTCGGTGAGCCGTTCGCCTTGGAGTTTGAGTACGAGGACCTTCAGGAGCCGGACTCGCAGCAGCAGCAGCAGCAGCACCTTGAGGAAGGCAAGTTATAGCACGGACAATCCTTGCTACCTACTCACTGTTAATACATTATTTCATACATGCATGTGTCTAATATGATGTATCCTTTAAGGTTGTACCAAGTTTTTCATTATCCTATCCTTGTTTACCTTGGGTTTATTGCATTTGGGTAGAATTTTGCTAGGCGCAGCTACTATCGCCTTTGTTTAATTGTTAAACTCGTATTAATGGTCCACGTCAACTTTAATGTTAAAACTTGCTTTTTAGCAACATGGAACAGGGAGCTAGGGCGTGTGCTTCATGCCTGGCCCTAGTGTCTCTCCGTAAGGACTGGTTCTTAAAGCGGCAACCCAGGAGCCTGTCGCCACCGCCAGAACTATAATGGCTCTGGTCCTGGACAAGTAGCTTGTACGCCTCTAGCTTAACAGTAGTTACCGACGGGCCGACGGCGTTATGGGAATCACTCGTGAGAGTATGGTTTGATCCACCAAGGACGGGGGTACCGTCGGCTATGCCTCGTTAGGCACAGTCCCGTGTTGGGAGCCATCTTGAGTGCGCGAGCTCCACACGTTGCGCTCTTTATTTTGTTGTTGGCATGCTTTGCCGTGCTCTGGACGCCATTGACCCTCCTATCACTGTGCCCTGGGAGTCAGTCGATCTTGGTGCCTTGGATCATGCTGCCTGTTGGCAGTCGTTACAGCCCAAATCCGACCACCAATACTCAGGAATAAATGAGGTTATATGCAACATTCCATGCACTTAGGTTTTATTTCTAATAAAGTTCCACGAGTTTTGGTGAGTGTCACTTGTGCAGGTACAACTACGACAAATATGTGCTATTGGGGCCGGAAATGACCAAATCGGCCGAACGACTACGTTCGGCCGGTTACCCTCCTTAGCCGAGCAGACCACCGGGAGTCGTCCACGTCAACAATGACCATGCGAACACATCACACGACACGTGGGCGACCGCCAACTCATCCTGGACCATGCCACGTCATTCTGGGCCAGATCAACACGAAGTCATGCATCAGGAGGAAGCCCAGGGGGTCCAGGAAGCAGAGGCGGTGCTGGGGAGGCCGGCCACGGGCCAGGCCCAGTTCGGCCGAACTGGGCCCTTCGGCCGAACCGCCCCCAGCTGGAAACCGACACCAGGGAGCCAATCCTGGCCATGGGAAGCAAGGTCGGCAGATCCTCTGGTTCGGGCGAACTGGGGAGTTCGGCCGAACTGACCTGTTCGGCCGAACCGCCTCCCCTCGCCCGAAGTCTTTGTCTTGGCTGGTTCTTCGATCTTGCTTGATACTGGAGGTGAATTGTCACCAAGAGTATTGACAAGGTTGCTTGCTCTTGCTAGAAGAGTAAGTAGTCATTGCCTAGTGTAGGAGTGGTTCCTAGACTAGTCGGTGGCCTTAGTTTATTCCCGTCGCAACGGAGGTGGTAGCCGGGAGGTGGTGACAGCCCTTTCGGTCTTCGTTGCCCATCACGTTAGTTCCGGTCCGTAGGATTCCCCAGTTGGGAAATAGTGGCACCCCTTCTCATCCCTTTCTGTGTGTTCACCGGTTCCCTTGTCCCGAAGCTAAGACATTAGAGTTATCCCAGATCTCCTAGTGTTGGCTCTGTAGCCGCTGTATCTCTAAGCTAGAGTGACATAGGTAGACAAAGAATCCAGGAGTCCTCTATCTCTTCTCGTTGTTCTCCCAGCTATCTATCTCTTCTCTCCCTTACCTGAGTATCCCTTGAGCTGTGTGTCCGGTATATCCACTCCTATCCAATACCGTTATCCCCTGTCTTGTCTAGTTGTGTACCCTTCTCTGATAGTCTCGAATATCTGTTCACTAGTAATCTTGCCAAAGCTTCCCTGCGGAAATATAAATTACGATACCTCGGAATACTCCCAGGTGAAGTGCTACAACGGTGATTCTGTGCGCTTGCAGAATATTTCTATATTTTACTAAGCCATAAGGAAAACCACTGAAACACTCCTTACCCCAGTACCAGGATTCTCAATTCTGATATTGGATCGTAAGAAGTGCCAACAAGCATTTCTGGCGCCGTTGCCGGGGAAGTCTTTGGCGAGATTACTTTTGAATTTTTATCTTGAGCTATCTTAGTTGAGTACCGCTACTCAAGCGGGTTTATCCTTGCTCTGTTCGTTGGTCCTTGTGGAACAGAGCAGTGCATGACTGGTTTCCAACTACCGTCAAACTTCCAAGAAAATCCGGAGTCATTTGTGAGGAAAGTACGACCCCGTGTTGTACCTCCTCAGAAGCAACTCCTTCCGACGAACCCAGTCCTTCCCGTCGTTGACCAGGCTACATTGAGGATGGCAACTAAGACGATCCGTGAGTTCTCCGCTCCATCAAGCGAGAACGTACGTGTCGGACCAGCTCCGCCAGTCGGAGATGGTAACTTCGAGCTGAAGCCAGCCCTCATCAACATGGTACAGGCTAGCCCATTCTGCGGCAAGCCACACGAAGATGCCAATGCTCATCTCCAGCATTTCCTGGAGATTTGCAACACCTTCACCATCCGCAGAGTAAGTATCGATGCCATTCGCCTTCGTTTATTTCCATTCTCATTATTAGGCAAGGCGAAACAATGGTTTTATGCTAACCGCGAAGCAATAGATACCTGGGATAAATGCACTAGCGCTTTCTTGCTAAAATTCTTTCCGGTTGGGAAAACCAACGCCCTCCGGAACAAAACAGCTAGTTTCCAGCAGCTAAAAGATGAAACAGTCCCGGAGGCATGGGATCGCCTCCAGGACTATATTTCTGCTTGTCCTCACCATGGTATGCAGAGTTGGTTCATAATCCAAACTTTCTATCACGGGCTGAGAAATTCTGCCCGTGAGTACCTGGATGCTGCTGCTGGAGGCTCGTTCTTCTCTCTTGAGGAGAGTCGTGCGAAGGCCCTCATAGAGAAGATGGTCGAGAACCAAGGTTGGTCCGATGACCGGACTCAACCAAAGACCCGAGGAGTTCACCAAGTTGAAGCTTTGGACATGCTCGCTGCCAAGATGGACCTCCTGATGAAGAAACTGGAGGCCCCTGCTCAAGAAACGGTGCAAGCCATGGACGCTCGCATGACCTGCGAAGTCTGTGGCAACACTGGCCATTCGGGGAATGATTGCCCCGAAACGCGAGAAGATGCCCACTACGTCAACAACTCCAACAACAATGGGTACCAACCGAACAACTACGGCCACCAAGGCTGGAATCCGCGCCCAAACCTCCCTTTTGTGAGGCCTCAACAAGGTAACAATTTCAATTCCAGCAATTTCAATAATCAGTCGTCTCTTAGAGATCTTGTGTTTGGCCAGCTGAAAATAACTGAAAACATCAATAAAAAGCTTGCTGCTAATGATAAAACACTGGAAAGCATAGACTCTAGGATGGAATCATTTTCTTCTGCTATGAAAAGTCAACTGAGCTTTAACAAAATGATAGAAACTCAAATTGCTCAGTTAGCTGCTTCTTTGCCCTCACCCGTAGCGGGGAAATTCTCTAGGCAACCAGACAATTGCCCCCGTGAAAAGGTTAAAGCGGTCACCACGAGAGGGGGTAAGACCACTCGGGACCTGCCATATCCTGACAGTGCAGGTAAAAAGGTAGCCACTACAGAAAGTGATAGCGAAGAAGAGGAGGCCGCAGCAGAACCACAGAAGACAAGTCCACAGAAGGAAGCAAAGGCGGCCCCTCACGAGTTTTATGAACCAAATGTGCTACCATTCCCCAGAAGATGCCATAAGCCGACGGTGGACGAACAATTCAGCAAATTTGTTGAGGTAATTCGAAAGTTATATATCAATATCCCATTGCTTGAAGCTATGCAGGTTCCCACATATGCCAAGTATCTGAAGGACATCCTCAACAACAAAAGGGCACTGCCAACCACCGAGGTAATTAAACTAACCGAAGCATGTAGTGCGGCTATCTTAAACAATCTTCCAGAAAAGAAGAAGGATCCAGGATGCCCTACGGCATGTTCGATCGGGGAGCAGCACTTCAACCATGCCCTGTGCGATCTTGGAGCAAGCGTCAGTGTCATGCCCAAGGTAGTGTTTGACAAACTGAACTATTCTTCTTTGTCCCCTACAACCATGTATTTGCAGCTAGCGGATCAATCGATTCGCTATCCCGCGGGAATAGCCGAAGATATTTCGGTGAAAATCCGGGAATTCTTCGTACCCGTGGACTTCGTGGTGCTCGATATGGAGGTCGACACGAAGACACCTCTCATCCTTGGGAGGCCATTTCTGAGCACCGCCAATGCAAACATCGACGTAGGAGCCGGAGAAATCAGCCTGAACATCAACGGCAAGGAAGAAAAGTTCGCGTTCAAGCCCTGGGTGGAGAAATGCTCTCAGGTATGCACTAATTTAATTCAAAATTCCAATAACCTGGAGCAGGTCAACGTGGTTGCATCCGAACCACAATCTTCAGAGACGCCGATCCCACCGTCGCCAACACCGAAGAAGAAGAACAAGAAGATGTGGCAGAAGAAGGTTGCATCGTCCGAGTCGTCCACTCCGGGACCGGACGATGACAAGAGCAACTGAAGACAGGAGAAGTCCCACTCGCGGACTTAAAAGCTGAGCTCTCGCCGTGAGGAAAACCGGTATGTATCCCATATTTCCCTTCCAATTTTTAAATTCTCAATTGCATTTGCATGTTTCCCTTTCCAAAATAAATGAACCACTTGAGTAATTAATTTGAGAGAGAGTAGAAAATTTTGCAAGCTTGGTTAGAAATAATTGGACACATGCTGAAATCTTACCTAGGGTGGATGTAATTGGTAACTTTTATCATTTTCATCCCTTCTAGAACATCTCCAATTATTTACCATCACCACCAACCAGCACCAAACATGTCTACCCCACTAAAAATGGTTGCACACTCACCAATTATCACAAACATGGCAGCATGGGGGTGACTCCACTAATTTCCACTTTGGTCATGTCACATTTCCATCTCACCTACCACTAAAATCCACTAAAAATGTCCTTGGGAATTGATGGCCACACAAACTTGGAGTGGAAACAAAGGCATGTGAGTGCTGCACTCACATGGGAGTGCCCTGGCCACCAGGCCTGGTTCGGGCGAACCAGAGCCTTCGGGCGAACTGGCCAAGGCCCTCCCCTCGGCCTATAAATGCTGCCCTTGCTGCTTGCTTCTCCTTGCACCATTCACTCACTCTCCCATTCTGAAAATTTATGCTAGGAGCTCTCTCTCTTTCTCAAGTTCTTTGCTATAGTGCTTGCTCAAGTTCTCCCCAAGTTCTTGCTCAAGTTTTGGTTCACTTGCATCACTAGAAAATCCCAAAAATATTTTGCTTTTGTTGTGATCTTTGTGCTGAATTTCTGGACGATTTTGTGGTGGTCACCGACACCCACAAGAACGACTAACCTTTTGTGGTGGTTTTCATCCCCGCAAGAACGATTAACTATCTTGAACGACTGACTTGATTTTCTTGTGCTAACCATATATATTCAGTCCTTCGGGTAGTTGTTGTTGCACTAACTTTTTGCAGGAATCATGTCGAAGTTCTTCACTTCGCTCCGTCGTTCCGCCCGGCTAGGCCGACGATCAGACGATGCTGGGAGTTCCCCAGCTCCGTCCTGAGGCTCGAGCCGGATGGACACGGACGAGCACGGAGCAGCCGGCTCGGGATGGGGCCATGCCACGCCCCCGGCCAGGCAGCTCCTGAGCGAGAGTGACATCAACCTTAGAATAGAAAGGGAGCGGAACACCTTCAACGAGCTTCGGCTGAAGGAGTTCGAGCACACTCGTGTGTTTGAGCAAGATTTGCTCAGGGACACGGGGATGGACGTAGAGTTTACAGAAATCTTCCAGGCCATTGGTTGGGAGAATTTCTGGCACATCAATGAAGAAGGTTCGTACCTGCTCACCCTTGAATTCCTCTCGACTTTGGTTTCTGAAACTGGGGGGATTCGTTTTCGGTTCTTCAACCAAGAGTTCTTCTGCTCTTGGAGGGATTTTAGTTCGGGTCTCGGATTTTCAAGCCGTTGTTCATTAGACCCGAACAAAGCACTTAAAAGATTTGACCGGGTGGCATTTTGGAAAAAGATTTCGGGGGATACCAACTGTCATGCACCACGCACGAACAGCATACATAACCCCACTTTGCGTTTCATGCATCGTTGGGTGTCTATGACGGTATTCCCCCGGGCAGATTTGCGCCCTGTCAACACCATCGAGTTGCGGGTTCTTTTTGCCATGGTCAAGCAGATTCCCTATTCACCTGTGAAAGACATGGTTGGTCATTGGCTGTCTCATATTTCTTGTACGGGTAGCATGGCGATGACTTCTCTAGTCACTCGCCTCGCTAACCACCTGGGCATCCTTCAAGGCGCCCGGCTCACGTACATCGAGACAGCGCGTTCCGTCGTGGATGCCGAGCACTTCGTGCAAGCCCACATGATACGGCGGACGCCTGACGCAACGCTGGCAATGATTTACCGTGGATATACAACTGAAGTGCCTTTGCCCTGTGCAGCACTAAGGTTGTATACCACGCCGAAACTAACTCTTCAGTTGATGGAGAGAGCCCGCTCGGCACAGCGTTGCAGGTGACGGACCCGTCACGAGGGGACGAGCCAGGCGTGATGCTGGGCTCACCACCTCACAGGAGCCGGAAGATGCACCACAAATGCCGCACTGACACACTTCCGCTTTTGAGGCCACCTACGACATGTACACTGGCGCTGGGACGTCCGGAGCAGGAGGCTCTGGGCAGCATCAGGAGCCGAACTACTTCACCTCAGGACGCTGGGACTACGGCTAGGATACGGACTCTGAGTGGTCAGGGAGCCGGTATGGAGGGGGGTACGACAGTGCTTCCCAGCCATACTACCCCGGATACTCACAGTCCGCACGCTTCGACTATGGCCGGGAGATGTCCTACATCTCCGACCGAGTCGAGCTCATCGACGACCGTACCCGAGAGATTCAAGACACGCTAGCCCGCCATTCTCAGTACCATCAAGAGAATAGCGGGATGGTGGCGTCTATCCAGCACGACGTCCACGAACAAGCGGAACAGCTGAGCCAGTACCTCTCAAGGCTCAACCCCTACCAGTGAAGAGTCCAAGCTTGGGGGAGGACCCCCACAGGTATGTCCCGATTTACCCAGCACTTTGATCATTTAATTTCCCGTTTCATTTCCCTTCATGTTAACTTGCATTTAAAAAAAATGAAAAAACCAAAAATATTTCCCTTAAACAAAATTTCCCTTGAATAAAATAACTCCCAACTATGCATGGAATGAATCATATGCCTCTCACCTTGGAAATGATGAATAGTTGCTCTGTCATTAATTTTGCAAGTACTTTGCTTCAACTAGTTGCTAGATTGTGCTTGAGTTATTTGGCATGAGTAAAAATGATCCTGAAAATCTTGTGGGAGCACATGCTTTATTCCAAATCTAAGTTGTTGTGGGGATTGATATAGTGAGAGTTTGGTTAAATTCTATTCTGCTTTTAGTACGGGGAAAATCTCGGAAATTTATGCTTTCAAAATGAAACAAGTTCCTCATTGGTCAAAATACCTACCAGAGCCATATGATAAGCTTAGTTGAAAATTTCTACTCATATGCTGCTTGTTATCTTAGTGAGCTTTGTCAAATTGTTGTGACCTTTGAGTGAAGGTTTCATACTCTTAAAGATCGAGACCCACGTACACTCACCACCTCTCACTTGCAATTCCTACACTGGGAGTTAGCAGACATTTTCCATCATCCATCCACAAAAATAAATGCTCCATGTTCTATGATCTCCCTCTCCAAATATTCTCGATAGAGACATGGGCTATGCAAAAAGAAAAGCATGCCAAAGAAGCATGGGAAAAATAAGAGAAAAAGAAAAGCATGCCAAAGAGCATGGCAAAAAAAAAAGAAAGAGAAAAAGAAAAGCATGCCAAGTGGCATGGCAAAAATACGAGAATGAAAGATAGCCCATGTTCTCAAAAATAAATCAAGGAGAGGGAGTTTCATCCAAGGAGTTCCACCATATTCCATTCCACCATTCCACCACTCCACCATATGCCACTCCACTCATATCCACACACTTGCACGTCTCGATCTTAAGATGTGATTTGTCTCCTCTGAGATCTGGTCTTTGACTTAGCAAAATATAAGATGCCTGCATGCTTTCATCCTTTGTCCCCGAGCCACACAAAAAGCCATATTAGATGTTAGGATGAAAAAGAAGGCACAAGCCTTTGGTGAGGATTCAAATACACTTGAGTGATCGAGTGTGCCAATGAGGAACAATTTGTAGTTTTCAAAACTTATGAAAAACTCCGAGATGGGATCCCGAAAAGAGTAGAGTGGAATAAAACTGAGTTTAAACTGTCCGTCCTATCAACCGCCCAAGATAAGGAGATTGCTATAAGCCCCATAGGTAAAAAGGTGATTTGAAACTTTGCCTATGATTCAAGTATTTTTGAGCACTAGTTGTTTGTAAAGTTACCTGCTGTTGACAGCCAAAATTGGTTCTGTCTTGGCCAAACCGGTCTGACCGGTTTGCCAAACCGGTCAGACCGGTTTGGTTCTGTAATTCGAGTAGGATTAGGATTCCAAGTTTAATTCCATATTGTAACCTATTCGAAAGGGGTAAGACTTCCCCGGCCTATAAATATAAAGGCTAGACGGCCGATTGAGGTATTCCAATCGAATCAAACACTTTATCTTCTATTTTTTATCTCTCAAACCCTAGTCTTTTCCAACCCCCATATTCTGTTCTTTGCTCGTCTCTACGGCGTTCAAGGGCGTTCTAGGTGGCCTGCCGACCCTAGAGCAACCCTAGATTGCTCGAGCTCCGACGGGGTCCCTCCCGAGCTTGGGTTTCTAGGTCTTCACGACCTCCCGACCAGAAGCGGTCTGACCGGTTCTATAAACCGGTCTGACCGGTTTGCCCCGGGAAGTCAGGAGTTGGCCGTTGTGACGGTCGTGCTGCGCGTTTGATCGATCTTCGAGTGTGTTGGCGCGCTCTCGTGTCAACATACTTTTTGGCGACTCCGCTGGGGAAGATTAATCTGGTGCCAAAACCGATTCAATCTACTCCGGATATGTCTGTATCAAAGTGTGACCTTGACAAAGACAACATCATCACCGCGACAATGGAAGAGCTCACGGACGAGGAGCGAAAGCGATATTTGATTGCTGAGGAGCACTTCAGGGCGCAATTCTTGAAGGGCTTCAAGAAAGATCGCGGTGGTCTTGTCAAGAGAGTAGAGGAATTCGTCATGCCGGCTTTCAAGTTGGCAGATGATCACGTCGAAGAGACTCCAAAGGTAACGGGCGAATCCTCTGATTTAATGCAGCAAATTACTCGCATGATGGATGATAGATTACTTGCTGCACAAACTGCTACTAGTGAATTAATTGCTAGTATGACTGGTAATTCTGATAAAAATAAAATTAATTTAGAATCTAATGAATTACCTAGCTCATCAGGCGTGCCAGAACATGTTTTAGATTCTAATTTGGGCATGCCGGTGAATTTTTATGCGGGACAAACACCTCACCCTGGTTCGGTCCACGAACCGGTCAGACCGGTTTGTACAACCGGTCAGACCGATTTGGCCCCCTCTGGTGGTCAGACAGGTTCTTTGGGTGCAGGAGCATCTGGTGCGATGGTTTTGCCTAATACATCTACTTCTGGTCCTGTTTACACTATTCCACGCACCACGGGAAGTATACCCCACGGATCTGGCACGTTTCACGCGCCGATTCCGAGTACTTCTCAGAATACGATGTATGGTGTTCCCCGTATTCCACATGACAGAGGTGATGAGAAATATCAAGCCGAGTTAGCTAAGTTTAAAGAAGACATAGCTAATACACTTAGAGCAAAACTCGGGCTTGAATTGGGTAGTGCACGCTTATATTAGAAACCGTATCCGCCTGAATTTGATTTGGTTCCTTATCCTAATGGTTGGCGTGTTCCCGATTTTATTAAATTCAGCGGTGAAGATAATAGAACTCCTTGGGAACACATTAGTCAATATATTTTGCAATTAGGAGAGGCATCATTTTATGAGGCATTGCGTATACGGTTGTTCTCATTATCTTTAACTGGAACTGCTTTTTCATGGTTTTCTTCGCTTGCTCCGAATTCTATTCATAATTGGACTCAATTGGAGCGAAAATTTCATGATCACTTCTTTAGCGGAGAAAACGAGGCAAAATTATCTGATTTAACATCGGTTAAACAAAGCCGTGAGGAATCGGTTCTAGAATACTTTAAAAGATTTAAGGATGTTAAGAATCGATGCTTTAATATCACTGTTTCTGAAAAGGATTTAGCAGATTTAGCTTTTGCGGGCTTACGGTCTAATTACAAGGAAAAATTAGAAGGTTCTGATTTCCTTACTATTAATCACTTGCAAATGAAGGCTATGAGTCTAGAGCTTAAATTTAAAAATTCGAAAGAATCAGCTAAACCCCATAGTTCGAACGTGCATATTGTTGATAATGATTCTGATAGTTCGGACGATGATAAAGAAATTTATGCCGCTGAATTTGTTTGGTCATCAAAAAGTAAACCTAGTTCTTGTCCTTCATTAAAGCCGATTCAGAAAAATCGGCAGGAAGAAAAATTTACTTTTGATGTAGCCAAATGTGATCGTGTTTTTGATGAATTGCTTAAGAATGGCTTTATTAAACTTTCTCATGCAATTCCACCAGCCGATCAGTTGAAAAATCGTGCATATTGCAAGTGGCATAACTCTTTTTCTCATGCAACCAACGATTGCAATGTTTTTCGACGACAGGTGCAATCGGCCCTTAATGAAGGTCGATTGGTGCTCGCCGAAATGCAAGTTGACAAGACTCCTTTCCCTGTTCATACCTTGGATGTGAACACCAAGATGCTGATTCGGCCGGAACAAGCCGATGGAGCTAAGGGTAAGAATGTGGTGATTGGAGATCCAAGACCGGAAAAAGTTGATGACAAAGTTCCGGTCAGAACAGTGATGATTGGGAGGACTCTTGATGGAAAAGAGTCTCTGAAAATTACAATTAATGCATCAAGGCCCGGGGGGCAAGGAAGTTCTTTGGAAGAAAATCGGTCCGTTAGCCAGGCGAAACCGGTCAGACCGGTTTCCCAAACCGATCAGACCGGTTTGTCTCCAGACCGTCCAAAAACTTTCAAGCCTAAGCGCCCGGAAGTGGGTACTTGGAAATTCAATGAGCCAAAGATTCAAGGGAGGGTTCTGAAGCAAGGACCTACATTCTCTCAGCTCATGAACAAGTACACAAAGGCCGTTCAAGTTGATCGGCCAATAAAAAAGAGACAGAGGTCACCACAGCGTTGGATTGATCCTACAAGTTACAAGCGCCGTGGAGGTTCTGCACATGACCGATTGAGCTCGTACCAATCAGGTTTTTCGACTGCTCATCAAAGCGGTCAGACCGGTTTTATGAACCGGTCAGACCGGTTTCGGTCTGAGCAAAGAATTCATGTTCCTCCTAAGCAAGAATACTGTATCAAGGATAAGAAGGAGGATGTGCAAGCCAAAGCCAATAATTTTATAAAAATTGGCGATATTCCAGTGGCTATGCAAGACTTGGGTAGAAAGCCGATAGTCATTGGAGATTCGGCTCCTGTTCCAGTCAAGAAGCCGATCATGGTTAATGATCATGAGGCTAGCAGTAGCAGGGGCGTGAAGAAAGTTTTTCAACCAAGGTGGTGTCCTTCTGGGTTGACTCACACACAGAAGCGGAAACTACAGCGTTTGAGAAACAAAGAAAAAAGGGAACAGGAAGCTGAGAAGATGAGGGATGACTACTTCAACAACTACAGGCCTATGATCCCTCAGGCCAAGGTTTGGCAAGCTAAACCCGTTGTGCAATCAGCAGCACAACCGGTCAGACCGGTTTCTGAATCCGGTCAGACCGGTTTGGGTCAACCGACCGCTGCAGAAGCGGTCAGACCGGTTTCTGAAACCGGTCAGACCGGTTTGATGACAGAAGCGGGGGCTAGTGCTTCTTCAACCATCGAAACTACTCCACCAATTCCTCCAGTGGTTGAAGATGAAGAGTTAGTTGATTTTGAACCTTCTCCAGAGCGTGAAAACATGGAAATTAATGTTGTCTATTTATCTTCTGATTATTGTGTGGTGCCGGAGGAGGAAATTTCTCATCTTCAACTTGGGCCGCGAGATGCTGTGTTTCAGAAGCCTAGTGAATCAGAAAATCATCTCAAGGCTTTGTATATGAGGGGGCACATCAACGGGAAGCCAATTTCTCGTATGTTGGTTGATGGTGGAGCCATTGTGAATCTCATGCCATACTCTCTCTACAAGAAAATTGGCGGGAAAGACGAAGAACTGATCAAGACAAATATGACGGTCAGTGGAGTTGGTGGAGGTGATCCCATTGGTGCCAAGGGGGTGGCTTCTATGGAGTTGACCGTCGGGAGCAAGACTATTGCTACGGCTTTCTTCGTCTCCGAGGTGCAAGGTAACTTCAGTTTAATCCTTGGTCGAGATTGGATTCATGCAAATAAATGTATTCCATCTACCTTGCATCAATATCTCATTCAGTGGATCGGCGACGAAGTTGAGATTGTCCTTGGTGACAATTCTTCCTTTGTTGCAACGGCCGATTCCGACTCTCTTAGTGCAAATGAGAAGGTCGAATGTTTGTCAGGCATGGATTTGACCGACTATGAGTTGATCAGTTGCACTAAGGATGGTTTTGTTCCTGCTACATTAAAGCCGATGGAAAATCGGTTGAATTACTTGCTGTAATTAATGAAGCAACAAAATCAACAGAGACAAACCGGTCAGACCGCTTCTGGAAACCGGTCAGACCGGTTTGGATCTGAACAACGGCGATCGAGCCAAACCGGTCAGACCGCTTCTGGGAACCGGTCAGACCGGTTTGCGTCTGGACAGTGGCTTCAAGACCGAATTGATCATTATCGAGAACATTCGGCCGGTACATTCGAAGCCATTGAAGATCTTGGTGATATGGATAAGCTGGGTCAAGGTTTTACATCAGCTGATCCTTTAGAAAGAATAGATATTGGTGATGGTACTATTCCTAGGCCTACTTTTGTAAACAAAAATTTATCGGCTGAGTTTAAAGCCGAATTAATAAATTTGTTGAAAGAGTATGTCGATTGTTTTGCTTGGGAGTACCGTGAGATGCCTGGTTTAAGTCGCGACTTAGTTGAGCATCGTTTACCAATAAAAGCCGGTTTTAGACCTTTTAAACAATCGGCTAGACGTTTTAATCCCGCTATTTATGACCGAATAAAAGAAGAGATTAATCGTTTATTAGATGCTGGTTTTATTCGGACTTGTCGTTATGCGGAGTGGATTTCTAATATTGTTCCCGTTGAAAAGAAAGATTCGGAAAAACTTAGAGTTTGTATTGATTTTAGAGATCTTAATAAAGCCACTCCAAAAGATTCATATCCCATGCCTATAGCCGATGTCTTAATTAATGAAGCTTCTGGGCATCGTGTTGTTAGTTTTCTTGATGGTAATGCCGGATATAATCAAATCTTCATGGCCGAAGAGGATATGCACAAAACGGCTTTTCAATGTCCGGGATTTATTGGTTTATTTGAGTGGGTAGTTATGACCTTTGGATTAAAGAATGCCGGTGCAACTTATCAAAGAGCTATGAATTTAATCTTTCATGATTTACTTGGTGTTATTGTGGAAGTGTATATTGATGATATTGTAGTTAAATCGGATGGTTTGGATTCTCATTTAGCCGATTTAAAACTTGCTCTTGAGAGGATGCGACGGTATGGCTTGAAGATGAATCCACTCAAATGTGCTTTTGGTGTTTCGGCTGGAAAGTTTCTTGGGTTTGTTATTCATGAGAACGGCATAGAAGTTGATCCCAAGAGAATTGAAGCTATGAAGAAAGTCGAAGCTCCTACTTGCAAGAAGGATTTACAAATGTTTCTAGGCAAGGTAAATTTCTTGAGAAGATTTATAATTAACTTGTCTGGAAAGGTTGATGCTTTTACTCCTTTACTTCGGCTAAAGAATGAAGCCGATTTTACTTGGGGGGCAAAACAGCAAGAAGCTTTTGAGAAGATCAAAGAGTACTTGTCTTCACCACCGGTGCTTAGGGCGCCTAAGCGGGGAGTTCCGTTCAGACTTTATGTGGCGGCTGAAGATAGAACTATTGGAGCTGTTTTGACTCAAGAAATCGGCAACAAGGAGTATGTGATCGCTTATGTAAGCCGATGACTCATTGATGCAGAAACAAGGTATACTTTCATTGAGAAGTTGTGTTTATCCTTGTACCATGCTTGTACTCAATTGAGGCATTATTTACTATCTAGCACTTGCATCGTGTTGTGTCAAACCGATGTAATTAAACATATGTTGCAAAAGCCGATTTCTAGCGGAAGAATCGGTAAATGGGCTTATGCTTTAGTTGAGTATGATTTGGCTTGTGAACCTTTAAAATCAATGAAAAGCCAAATTGTAGCTGATTTTATTGTTGAACATCGGATAAATGATACTTGTGAATTCGACATCGGCTATGTTGCTTGTACACCATGGAGATTATACTTTGATGGATCGGTTTGCAATGATGGACAAGGAATTGGTGCTGTTTTGATTTCTCCAAGTGGTGCCGTTTTTGAGTTTTCAAACCGATTGGAAGAAAAGCGAACCAATAATCAAGTTGAATATGAAGCTCTTCTATTTGGCTTGGAATTTTTGCAAGACATGGGAGTAAAGCATGTTGAGGCTTTTGGTGATTCGGTCCTGGTGGTACAACAAGTATCAAAGGTATGTCAATGTTATAATGGTTCGTTGAATGCATATCTTGATAGATGCCTTGATATTATATCTTCTTTTGATGGATTTACAATCAAACATATTCCAAGAGAAGAGAATGGCAAGGCAAATACTCTGGCTCAGAAAGCATCTGGTTATATGGTTGCAAAGAAATATTTCTATCTCCAAAAACCGATGCAAACGAGAGCCGAGGTTCTGGTTCTAGACAAACCGGTCACACCGGTTTCAGAAACCGGTCAGACCGGTCTGACTGCCAGAACCGGTCTGACCGGTTCTGAAAGCGGTCTGACCGCTTTGTCCCCTGACAGAAGTAAAAATCCTTTGGATGATGCTAATCAATCCAAAATTGAAGATCAGGATTGGAGAGTGCCTATTATTACTTATTTGAAAGATCCCGGTCGTGGTGCGGAAAGAAATATTCGGCGAATATCGTTTAAGTACGTTTTGCTTGATGATGAACTTTATCGTCGAAACGCCGAAGATTTGCTGTTGAAATGTCTTGATTCGGATCAAGCCAAAGTTGCCATGGGTGAGGTCCATGAAGGTATTTGTGGTACACATCAATCGGCTCCAAAGATGAAGTGGTTACTTAGGCGAGCCGGTTTCTATTGGCCTACTATGATGGTAGATTGTTTTAAATATTACAAAGGATGTGAAGAATGTCAGAAGTTTGGAAATTTACAACTTGTTCCTGCTGCATTAATGCATCCTATTATTAAGCCATGGCCGTTCCGAGGATGGGGATTGGATTTTATTGGACAAATTAATCCTCCATCATCAAAAGGACATCGTTTCGTGTTGGTTGCCACTGATTATTTCACTAAGTGGACCGAAGCGATTCCTTTGAAGAATATGACGCACCGAGAGGTAATTGAGTTTGTTACACAAAATATTATTCATAGATTCGGTATTCCTCAAACTTTGACAACGGATCAAGGTACTTCCTTTATGTCTAAAGAAGTACGTGAATTTGCCGAATCCTATAGAATTAAATTGCTCAATTCATCTCCATATTATGCTCAGGCTAATGGACAAGCCGAGTCAAGTAACAAAACTTTGATCAAGTTAATCAAGAAAAAGATAGAAGATAGTCCTAAGCGGTGGCATGAAGTTTTATCTGAGGCATTATGGGCTCATCGTATATCTAGACATGGTGCTACTAAGGTTACTCCTTTTGAGCTTGTTTATGGTCAAGAGGCCGTTTTACCTGTTGAGGTGAATCTGGACGCTTATAGATTGGCTAAGCAAAACGACCTTGATGCTGTTGATTACCACAACTTGATGTTGGACAATATTGATGAGGTAACCGACAAGCGATTGAAAGCTTTGAAGGAAATTGAGAAAGATAAGCTTCGAGTTGCTAAAGCTTATAACAAGAAGGTGCGAGGAAAGTATTTTCAAATTGGTGAACTTGTTTGGAAGACGATCTTGCCTATTGGGACAAAAAGCAACAAGTTTGGTAAATGCTCACCAAGTTGGGAAGGGCCTTATAGAGTTGTCAAAGTCATTTTTAGGAATTCTTACATGTTAGAGACACTCAAAGGAGATCATTTGCCTAAAGCTATCAATGGAAGATACTTGAAGAAATTCTATCCGAGTGTTTGGCAAGATGCATGAAGACCAATGGCCGATATATTGTTTATATCGCCCTTAGTATAATTTTTAGCTTCTGAGTTATGAAATACTTGCTTTTTAGTTCTCAAGTTCACTAAAAATGCAGGGGGGCATGTGTTGACAGCCAAAATTGGTTCTGTCTTGGCCAAACCGGTCTGACCGGTTTGGTTCTGTAATTCGAGTAGGATTAGGATTCCGAGTTTAATTCCATATTGTAACCTATTCGAAAGGGGTAAGACTTCCCCGGCCTATAAATATAAAGGCTAGACGGCCGATTGAGGTATTCCAATCGAATCAAACACTTTATCTTCTATTTTTTATCTCTCAAACCCTAGTCTTTTCCAACCCCCATATTCTGTTCTTTGCTCGTCTCTACGGCGTTCAAGGGCATTCTAGGTGGCCTGCCGACCCTAGAGCAACCCTAGATTGCTCGAGCTCCGACGGGGTCCCTCCCGAGCTTGGGTTTCTAGGTCTTCACGACCTCCCGACCAGAAGCGGTCTGACCGGTTCTATAAACCGGTCTGACCGGTTTGCCCCGGGAAGTCAGGAGTTGGCCATTGTGACGGTCGTGCTGCTCGTTTGATCGATCTTCGAGTGTGTTGGCGCGCTCTCGTGTCAACACCTGCAAAAGAAATGACATTGTAGCAACTCCTGATCCACCGAGCCTAAGTTTATATCTTTGCTCGAGGACGAGCAAAGAGCTAAGCTTGGGGGAGCTTGTTGGCGGTCGTTACAGCCCAAATCCGACCACCAATACTCGGGAATAAATGAGGTTATATGCAACATTCCATGCACTTAGGTTTTATTTCTAATAAAGTTCCACGAGTTTTGGTGAGTGTCACTTGTGCAGGTACAACTACGACAAATACGTGCTATTGGGGCCGGAAATGACCAAATCGGCCGAACGACTACGTTCGACCGGTTACCCCCCTTAGCCGAGCAGACCACCGGGAGTCGTCCACGTCAACAATGACCAAGCGAACACATCACACGACACGTGGGCGACCGCCAACTCATCCTGGACCATGCCACGTCATTCTGGGCCAGATCAACACGAAGTCATGCATCAGGAGGAAGCCCAGGGGGGTCCAGGCAGCAGAGGCGGTGCTGGGGAGGCCGGCCACGGGCCAGGCCCAGTTCGGCCGAACTGGGCCCTTCGGCCGAACCGTCCCCAGCTGGAAACCGACACCAGGGAGCCAATCCTAGCCGTGGGAAGCAAGGTCGGCAGATCCTCTGGTTCGGGCGAACTGGGGAGTTCGGCCGAACCGACCTGTTCGGCCGAACCGCCTCCCCTCGCCCGAAATCCCAGGGGGTACCCCCCTGGCTTCCTTGGCCACTACCCTACCTCAACCGCCTCAGACTCCTATAAATAGAGGGTCACTTTAACTTGTAAACACACACCAAGCCAAGGAGCTCATTTCCACTTTCATTCTAGTAGAGTTAGGATAGTTTAGTTGGGAGTTAGAGTTGAGTCGAGCTTTGCCTCGGAGGTTCCGGAGTCGTCTTCAGAAGCTCTGGTAATAGCTCTTGTATCTTTTACTTTTCCTTTTGTAAGACATTGAGTATCAATATAGTTATCTTTATCACTTTGCCTTTGTCATTTATATCTTGCTTCTACTTTATTCTAGTAGCAAATATATCTTGTTTAGAATATAGTCAGTTATAGTTCTAGTGCTTGTAGTCTTGTTTAAGTCTTTATCTTGGCTGGTTCTTCGATCTTGCTTGATACTGGAGGTGAATTGTCACCAAGAGTATTGACAAGGTTGCTTGCTCTTGCTAGCAGAGTAAGTAGTCATTGCCTAGTGTAGGAGTGGTTCCTAGACTAGTCGGTGGCCTTAGTTTATTCCCGTCGCAACGGAGGTGGTAGCCGGGAGGTGGTGACAGCCCTTTCGGTCTTCGTTGCCCATCACGTTAGTTCCGGTCCGTAGGATTCCCCAGTTGGGAAATAGTGGCACCCCTTCTCATCCCTTGTCCCGAAGCTAAGACATTAGAGTTATCCCAGATCTCCTAGTGCTGGCTCTGTAGCCGCTGTATCTCTAAGCTAGAGTGACATAGGTAGATAAAGAATCCAGGAGTCCTCTATCTCTTCTCGTTGTTCTCCCAGCTATCTATCTCTTCTCTCCCTTACCTGAGTATCCCTTGAGCTATGTGTCCGGTATATCCACTCCTATCCAATACCGTTATCCCCTGTCTTGTCTAGTTGTGTACCCTTCTCTGATAGTCTCGAATATCTGTTCACTAGTAATCTTGCCAAAGCTTCCCTGCGGAAATATAAATTACGATACCTCGGAATACTCCCAGGTGAAGTGCTACAACGGTGATTCTGTGCGCTTGCAGAATATTTCTATATTTTACTGAGCCATAAGGAAAACCACTGAACACTCCTTACCCCAGTACCAGAATTCTCAATTCTGATATTGGATCGTAAGAAGTGCCAACACTGCCTGTGTTGTACCATAACGGCTACTGTTTTGTTAGGGTGTCTTGTGAAAAGCCTCGTAGCGTCCCTATGCGATCACACCTCGGAAGTGTGGTTTAAGAGGTTTGGCCACCTCGGCATGGTTGGGTTTGAAGTTCTTTTGAGCTTTTACGCGACTGGTGGGTAAAGGGCGAAACCTCTACAGAGTGTAAATCTATCATGATAGCCTTGCTCAGGGTCACGAGTGGCCTGGATCCTTTTTGATTAGAAGATGATGTTTATTTATGCTTAATGTCACTTACACCTTATTAATTGGGTTACAACTGGGATTCATACACTTATAGTAACTTGGATAATGTTAAAATGAACCAACTAAAAGTGCTAATGCAGTTAAGCCGTGTCTAGCCTTTTTGAGCCTTCATAACCCGTGCTATACTTGCTAAGTAATTGTTTTACTTACACTTGCTATTTATTCAACAAAATCCCGGACGGGTAACAGATTGGGATGTGCATGAGTCTGCTGCTGAGTTTCCAGAAGATCTACCGTACTACTGAGTTGTGTTCTCCCAGTCAGAGTCCCTGTGGAGTGCGGCTTCATTTAGAGAGAGTTTTTAGTCTTCCGCTGTATTGGTTAGTTTATTTATGATGCACTCTGATGTAAAACTCTTTTTATTCGAGTAATATATTCAGCATATGTTCTTTGTTTACCATATTTGTTTGCTATATGTGTACTGTGACTTCCTGGGCACACATATGGCCACATTCGGGTTTCTGTGTAAATCCGGGTGTGACATATGCCTATCGGCGTATGTCCTTTGGGTTGTGTAACGCACCTGCCTCTTTCCAACGTTGCATGATGTCCATCTTCTCTGACATGATTGAGGAGATTATGGAAGTGTTCATGGACGATTTCTCAGTTTATGGAAGGACCTTCACCGAGTCTCTGAAAAATCTGGACAAGGTCCTCCAGAGGTGTAGAGAGAAGCACCTCGTTTTGAACTGGGAAAAGTGCCATTTTATGGTGCGAGAGGGTATTGTCTTAGGACATCGGGTGTCGGAACGTGGAATCGAGGTAGACAGGGCAAAAATAGAAGTGATTGAGCAACTTCCACCTCCCACAAACGTTAAGGGAATCCGAAGCTTCCTTGGTCATGCCGGATTCTATAGGCGCTTCATCAAAAACTTTTCCCAGATATCTCGGCCCTTGACCAATCTTTTAGCCAAAGATGCCCCCTTCATTTTCAATGAGGAGTGTTATGCCGCTTTTCACACCTTCAAGAAGGCACTCATTTCCGCTCCCATTATCCAGCCTCCCGACTGGAGCATCCCATTTGAAATCATGTGTGATGTGAGCGACTATGCCGTAGGAGCTGTGCTGGGCCAAACTCAGGATAGGAAGCACTATGCTATCTCATACGCTAGCAAAACGCTCACCGGCCCTCAGCTCAACTACGCGACCACGGAAAAGGAACTCTTAGCGGTCGTATTTGCTATAGACAAATTCTGGTCCTACATAGTCGGGGCCAAGGTCATAGTCTATTCAGATCACGCTGCTCTGAAGTACCTTCTGACCAAGAAGGATGCAAAGCAGAGACTCATCCGCTGGGTTCTGCAACTCCAGGAGTTCGACATCGAGATAAGAGATAAGAAGGGAGTAGAGAACTCAGTGGCTGACCGCATGTCCCGAATGGAAGTACCATCTGATCTTCCGATCGACGATTACTTGCGGGATGACACGCTCCTTAAGGTCACCACTGGCGATCCGTCGTACGCTAACATAGTAAACTTCATGGTCACGGGGTATGTCCCTCCTGGAGAAAATAAGAAGAGATTAGCTTATGAGAGCCGACTCCATCTCTGGGACGACCCGTACCTCTTCCGGATATGTAGTGACGGACTCCTCAGAAGGTGCATCCCTGCACATGAGGCATATAAAATCCTAGAGAGGTGCCACGCAGCTCCGTACGGAGGACACTACGGTGCATTCTGGACCAATGCTAAAGTCTGGCAGAGCGGATTTTATTGGCCCAGCATGTACGAAGATGCAAGAGCATTCGTCATGCGATGCCCCCGCTGTCAGAAACACGTTAACATTAACACTAGAGACGCGATGCCACTCACTAGCAATCTCCAAGTAGAAATTTTCGATGTTTGGGGAGTGGACTTCATGGGTCCCTTCCCAATTTCCGAGGGTTGCCAGTTCATCCTAGTGGTAGTAGACTATGTCTCTAAGTGGGTGGAAGCTCTACCTTGTGTAGCTGCCGATTCTAGGAACGCGAGACGAATGTTTCATGAGTACATCTTTCCGCGTTTCGGCGTTCCTAGGATAGTCATTAGTGATGGTGGATCCCATTTCATCGATTCAGCCTTCCGTAAGTATCTTTCAAGTCTGGGGGTGTAGCATAATGTTGCTACACCCTATCACCCTCAGACTAACGGTCAAGCAGAAACATCAAACAAACAAATCAAAAATATTCTGCAGAAGACCGTAAATCAGATGGGTAGGCAATGGAAGGATAAAGTCCCGGATGCACTCTGGGCATATCGTACGACCTATAAGAGGCCCATAGGCATGACCCCATATCAGCTAGTATATGGCAAGACCTGCCACTTACCAGTAGAGATGGAGTTCAAAGCTCACTGGGCCATTAGGAAGTGGGGTATGAACCTTCCAGCTGCCGACCTCAAGCGGAAGATCCAGTTGGCCGAATTAGATGAAATGAGGGAACGAGCTTACCACAGCTCCTGGCTATATAAGGAACGGACCAAGAGATGGCATGATAAGAGAATCAAGGTCAAGATGTTCAAGCCGGGAGATAAGGTCCTCGTTTTCAACTCCTGTGTCAAACTTTTCGGTCACGAGAAGTTGAAGAGCAAGTGGGACGGCCCATTCACAGTAATCAATGCTGCATCTCATGGGGCCGTCACTTTGCAAAGCGAGGACGGAAACACCTTTAAGGTCAACGGACAGTGGTTGAAGGTTTTCCTAGAACCAGAACCTCCGCCACTCGACGAATTAGATGTCGTCGAGTTCATAGAACTCTGAACCCCGTCCGTCTTTAGATAGAGCACCGTTTAGTTCAGTTTAGTTTGGTGTGTTAGTTAATTGTGTGATTCATTTATTTTCCTTAGATTCATGATTAGGGTGCTCTGAATTTTCCCTTCCAATCATTTGTTCCAAATTTTAGTTCGAAGAATAAATAAAATTAGAGTTGAATGCAAAAAGAATAAAATTGTCGCTCCGGTTGGTGCATTTGAACCAAACGGAGATTGCCCTGTTTAACGAAAAGATACATGAGTACAGGCATGACACAGTGGAGGAACAGGATGAGAACGAGCAGGCCGACCAGCTGACTCAGTACCTTTCAAGGTTGAATCCCTACCAGTGAAGAGTCCAAGCTTGGGGGAGCACCCCCATCAGGTACGTTCCGAATTACTCAGCACTTTGGTCATTCAATTGAAAATACTTCCCTTGAATAAAATTAACTCTCAACCATGCATGGAATGAATCATATGCCTCTCACTTTGGAAATGATGAATGGTTGCTCTGTCATTAATTTTGCTAGTACTTTGTTGCAACTAGTTGCTTGACTATGCTTGAGTTATTTGGCATGAGTAGAAATGAACCTGAAAACCTTGTGGGAGCATATGCCTTATTCCAAGTCTAGGTTGTTGTGGGGATTGATATAGTGATACTTTGGTTGAATTCTATTTCTGCTCTTAGTATGGTGAAAATCTCGGATGTTTATGTTTTCAAAACAAAGTTCCTCATTGGTCAAACATTCCTACCAGAGCCATATGATAGGATTAGTTTCAAACTTTCTACTCATATGTTGCTTGTTATCTTAGTGAGCTTTGTCAAATTGTTGTGACCTTTGAGTGAAGCTTTCATATTCTTAGAGATCGAGATCCACGTACACACACCACCTCTCACTTGCAATTCCTACACTGGGAGTTAGCAAACATTTTCCATCATCCATCCACAAAAATAAAATGCTTCATGTTCCATGATTTCCCTCTCCAAATATTCTTGATAGAGACATGGGCTATGCAAAAAGAAAAGCATGCCAAAGAAGCATGGCAAAAATAAAAAGAAAAAGAAAAGCATAGCAAAAAGAAAGGAAAAAAAGAGAAAAGCATGTCAAGTGGCATGGCAAAAATATGAGAATAAAAGATAGCCCATGTTCTCGAAAATAAATCAAGGAGAGGGAGATTCATCCCAAGGAGCTCCACCATATTCCATTCCACCATATTCCATCCCACCATATTCCACTCCATATATCCCACACACTTGCACTTCTCAATCTTAAGGTATGATTTGTTTCCTCAGAGATCCGGTCTTTGACTTAGCAAAATATAAGATGCTTGTATGCCTTCATTCTTTGTCCCTGAGCCACACAAAAAGCCAAATTAGATGTTAGGATGAAAAGAAGGCAAAGCCTTTGGTAAGGATTCAAATACACTTGAGCGATTGAGTGAGCCAATGAGGAACAATTTATCTTTTCACAAAAGGGTGAAAACTCCGAGATAGGATCCTGAAAAGAGTAGAGTGGAATAAAACTAAGTTAAATTGTTCATCCTTTCAACCGCCCAAGATAAGGAGATTGCTATAAGCCCCATAGGTAAAATGGTGAATTAATACCTTGCTAATAATTCAAGTAAATTTGAGTACTAGTTGTTTATAAAGTTACCTGCAAGAGAAATGACATTATAGCAACTCCAGATCCACCGAGCCTAAGTTTTTATCTTTCCTCGAGGACGAGCAAAGAGCCAAGCTTGGGGGAGCTTGTTGGCGGTCGTTACAACCCAAATTCGACCACCAATACTCGGGAATAAATGAGAGTCTATGCAACATTCCATGTACTTAGGTTTTATTTCTAATGGAGTTCCACGAGTTTTGGTGAGTGTCGCTTGTGCAGGTACAACAACGAGAAATGTGTGCTATAGGGGTCGGAAATGACCGATTTGGCCGAACGACACGATTCGGCCGGTTACCCCCCTTAGCCGTGCAAGCCACCGGGAGTCGTCCACGTCAGCGCCAACTGATCCCGGGCTTCCGCCACATCACCCTGGGCCCAAACTCAACCTGACAAAGACCCCGAAGTCAACCTGAAGGCCTCCGGCCCAGCCCAGGGCGTGAACCGACCTGCCAACCGACCCCAGGAGCTGGCCCAGCACGTGTGCAAGCTCAAGGCGGTGCAGCACTGGGCCGAGCCCAGTTCGGGCGAACACGTGGGTTCGACCGAACCAGGGAACCGCCTCCAGGGTGCAATCCTGGCCTTTGGCTGCTGAGGCGGTGCATCCCTCGGTTCGGCCGAACCGGGGAGTTCGGCCGAACCGGGATTTTCGCCCGAACGGCTCGGCACTGACCTCCAGTTGCTTGGCCGCTGCTCCACTTCTCCACCGACCCTGGCCATTATAAATAGAGGCCGGTTTCACCTGCACAAGACACACAACACAAGAGTAGAGTGCAGGTGAAGCACTGTTAGTTCTCCACTTGTATCAGTAGAGATAGGGAGAGAGGAGAGGTGAGCGTCCCGGAGAGGAGCCGAAGTGTCGGCCCCTCTTCCCACTGTACCTCTACGGATGCGACTTCACTTCGAGTAACATCCGGGTCTTGTCTGGTAACTCTTGTATCTCTCTCTGATTAATTGAGCATTCAGTTCTTACTTTTATATGCTTGCTGGTTCTTCGTTCAATGCTTAGTTGTGTAGTATAATTGTATACTAGCTGCTTAGCTTGAGTGCTTATCTGTCTGCAGTAGATAAGTATCAGTCAACTAGTGTAGGCGTGGTGCATATACTTGAGGCTAACTTAGTTTCTGCCCGTCGCAACGGAGGTGGTAGTCGTAAGGTGGTGACAGCCCTTTCGGTCTTCGTAGCCCATCACATTAGTTCCGGTGTCTTAGGACCCAAGGTTCAGGGTAACCGGCACCCCTTCTCACCCCTTTCTGTGTGTCGGAGGCTCTGTAGTCCCGAAGCAAGTATCTATCTGTATCTTCTGATCTGCTCAATCAATCGGTAGAATACCTTTATCAGACCCGTACCCTCTCTACCCTCTTACCTCTTCTCTTCTATCCTTGTTGTTGTCATCCATCTCATCCATTCCATTTCATCCACACCATCTACCTAGGACAACTTAGTTTAGGATTAGTACACTTCTCATTCTCCGTGAAAATCGATACCTTGGAATACTCCCGGGTGAAAGCTACATCGGTATCCGTCCGCTTGCGGATTTATCTGTAGGCCGTAAGGAGTGCCAACAATCCCCGCGCTCGTGGGCCCTGCGAAGTTTCCCCGAAGCTTACCCCCCCCACTTCCCTTCCTCCCCCGCACCGCTCTCTTTCCTTTCCTGCTCGCTCCCCACATGGAATCCCTCCCCTCCACAAGGAAGGGGAGCACCGCCGCCCGCCACCCAATCCCGAGCCGCACGCCGGAGATGTCCCCTCCCGAGCCTATATAAGCGACCCCCGTGCACCCTATTCCCTCACCAAGCACTCCTCCCGAGCTCCCACACGTCCAATAGATCTCCCCGCGCAGCGCTGCCACCCCGAGCTCCGTCGAGCTACGGCCGCTGTCGTTTTCCCCTCCCGGCCGCCGCTCCAAGCCCCTCGACACCCCGGGCGGCCTTGCAGCAAGGTGAGGAATCTCCCCCGCCCCTTTAATTGGTCATATGGCACCCTCATCGCTTGGTTCACCCTCCACCCGAGCCGCCCGCCGCCGTTCATCATCGGGAGCCCTCACCGCCGCCTAATCCCCGTCGATAACCCCCAGTCCAAGCTCCTCACATCCCCACGGTGCTCCCCGACCAAATCTCGTGGCCAATGGTGGGCCCTAGCCCCAGATCCCACCGGTTACGAGCGGCCTGGATCCTTTTTGATTAGAAGATGATGTTCATTTATGATTATTGCCACTTATACTTATTTAATTGGGTTACAACCGGGTTTCATTCACTTGTAGTAATTTGTTAAATGTTAAAATGAACCAACTAAAAATGCTAATGCAGTTAAGCCTTGTCTAGCCTATTTTGAGCCTTCATACCCGTGCTATACTTGCGAAGTATTTGTTTACTTACACTTGCCATTATTCAACAAAATCCCAGACGGGTAAACAGATTGGGTTGATCAGGAGACTGCTGCTGAGTTCCCTTAGGACCTGCCGTACTTCTGAGTTGCGCTCCCCCAGTCAGAGTCCCCGTGGACTAGGGCTCCGCTCTAGTTGAGAGTTATAGACTTCTGCTGTAACAAATATTTATGATATACTCTGATGTAAACTATTTTATTTCGAGCATTTGTACTCTGTTTATCATATTTGTTCACTGTTTGTGTTCTGAGGACATCCTGGGCACACATATGGCCGCATTCGGGTTTATGTGACAGATTGGTATCAGAGTCGTGCTGACTGTAGGATCACAACCTAAAATAGAATGGTCGGTCTTAGCCAAGACCAGTCTTCACTATTTTACCTATAAAAGTGTTGAGTTTTGCAAAATAGTGTTCAGTGTCTCCTCTACCCAGTCCTTTGCAAAGTTTTTCTAAAATTTTTCTTTGTCTCTCTCCGCAGTAGATGGCTCGCACGAAGCTGACCGCCCGCAAGTCCACCTATGGCTACCTTCCGCCCCGTGTTCCGGAGATGGACTTTGGCGCCCCTACCAGGATGTTTTCCAGGAGTGGAAAGAGATGCAAGAGGAGGAGCGTCTGAGGCAGGAAGAAGAGGCGCAGCAGCAGCAGGGAGAGCCCGAGGACGAGGAGATGGAACCCGCTGATGAGCCAGAGGAGCAGCCCGAGCCAGATGAGGATGAAGACGGTGGTGATGATCCGACAGATGGCAAGGGTGATGACCCTAAGGAGCCCCCAGCACCCCAGCCACCTGCATCGGCACGGAGGTGGACCGTGGAGGACTTTGTCGGGGACGCTGGAGACAACTTCTACCACTGGCGCCTGAGGCAGATACTCCACTACCACTATGGCACAGGCAACGTGGGCATGGAGTACCACAGTGAGAGGTGTACGCACCCCCGCTTCCCCACCTTCTGGAGTACTACCCTGAGGATCCGTACAGCTGACCACGAAGCCAGAGCTGCCAGGACGAGGTCGATCCACTACGCCTCCAGTGAGAGATCCACCCAGGAGGCAGGGATAGCAGATGTTGCTCGCCGTGCCCTCTACTACTACAGGGACAGGTTCTGGGCAGAGATCCAGGACGGGCCAGAGAGGTGGTACCCCCACAGGAGGAGTGGGGAGACAGCTTGCACCATCGCCCCCATCGGAGACATCGACGACCCCGGGCTCGCTGCTACTGTGGCACTTGTGGCTACCCTCAACACTGACCTGGAGGAAGCTACTGACGAGATTGCCGCTCTAAGGGAGCAGCTGAGAGGGACTCAACAGGAGTTGGAGCAGCTGGACCAGATGATGGGAGCACCAATGCCACGCAGCCCAGACTACCGTGCAGAGTCACCGCCTCGCAAGAGGCACCGCTTCGGATCTGCCGCCGCCAGCACCACCATCCAGCAGGGTCCTTAGGAGTTTACCATGAGTCTATAATAAGATCGATTAGTCATCATTTTCCTTTCTAGTTGAGTCAAAAACCAGTGAGTCGAGTCAGTGTGAACCTTGTCTTTCGATGTTTGGTTTGATTATCATTATGCTTATGTATGAGTTGGACGCAAGTCTACTACCATCTAGATTTTGGATTAAGGCATAAGGATATTATTGAATACATAGAAGGGGTTATTCGCTTCACTTCTCTCTATCTACCTTATGCTCTATCATAACCAGTTCAATGTTCTCAAGTACTTCTATTCCTAAGTTACTTGGTCTTAAAATTTATGGGGATCTCTTGTTGATGATAGATGGTGAACACAAGGAGCAACGCTAGTGCCAGCGGACTGCCACCACCACCCCCCACCATTAAGTAGATGATGCTCACACAGACCCAACTGATGCAACAGATGGCTCAGACGATGGCCATGATACAGCAGAACCAGCAGAATCTGCCGCAGCACAACATACCGCCCCGTGACAGGAGGGGTGAATTTCTGAAGGGACGCCCGCCCACCTTCAACAAAGCAACTGATCCCCTGCATGCAGTGGATTGGTTTAAGGCAGTGGAGCGACAACTCGACATCGCTCAGTGCAACGACCGGGAGAAGGTGTTGTACGTAGGAGGACAGCTTCAAGGACCAGCCTTGGACTGGTGGGACTCGTACCAGTATGCTCACCCTGATCGTACTCAGATCACATGGCAGGAGTTCCATGACAGCTTTCGCTCGCACCATGTGCCTGAAGCCTTGATGACATTGAAGAAGAAGGAGTTCCTGTCACTAAAGCAGTAAGGGATGAGCATCACAGCTTATCGTGACAAGTTCATTGAGCTTGCCCGCTATGCTCCAAAGGACGTGGACACCGACAGGAAGAAGCAGTCCCAGTTCCGCGATGGCTTGCAAGATGCCCTACAGTACTAGTTGATGTGCGCCAAGTTCCCTAATTTCCAGGAACTGGTGGATGGTGCTTTGATGCTGGAACACAAGCGCCGAGAGATGGAGGAGAAGAAGCGTAAGTTCCAGGGCCAGCAGTCTGGGAGCAACAACCGCCCCCGCTTCACTGCTCCCCAAGGCCAACAGATGGTGAGCCAGCAGCACTTCCAAAGCCAGTCTGGCTCATTCAACCGAGGCCAGAACCAGCAACGCCCCCAATACTCTCAAGCACCGCAGCAACAGCGCTTCCAGAACCAGCAGCAGAATGTCCCAGTTTAGCGCAACCAGGTGCAGCAAGGGCCTGTCCAGCGCCCCAACAATGCCAACAATGTACCGGTGGGCCTAAGGGCGTGCTACCACTGTGGTGAGCAGGGACACTACGCCAATGTCTGCCCCAAGAAGGCTCAGAATGCTGCAGGCCAGAACAACCCCCAGAAAGTTGGGCAGAATGGGAACCAGCCATAGGCACAAGCAGGCAGAGGTCCTCATAACCCCGTCAGGGGCAAAGTCAACCACATGGGTGCTAAGACCGCAGAGGGAGCTACCGATGTGGTTGTGGGTACGTTCCTCGTCAACTCGACCCCTGCAACTGTTTTATTCGATTCTGGAGCTTCGCATGTTTTGATCTCTGCTGCATTTGTTCAAAAGAATATGCTGGCCCTACGACCTATGGGGAATACTATGCTAGTTAACTCACCAGGAGGGGAGCAACGGGCCACTCTACGTTGCACCCGGACCCTCATCACAATAAGGGGGTAGACTTCGAAGTATACCCCATAGTCCTGAACTCTGTTGGGTTTGATTTGATCCTGGGAATGAGCTGGTTAGCCTACTACGGTGGGGTGATCAAGTGCGCTGAAAGGATGATACAGTTGACAGCCACGACAGGAGAAAAAGTGGAGTACCAGGCAGCCAAGCCCACTGAGCAATGCCAAGTCAATCAAGCTGATGGAGCGACTCCCGGGGACATCAAAGTGTTGTGCGTATTTCCGGATGTGTTCCAAGATGAACTGCCAGGTATGCCCCTGGAACGCGAAGTTGAATTTGTTATTGAACTAAAACCTCACACTGCACCTATAGCTAAAAGGCCATATAGGATGGGAGTGAAGGAACTGGAGAAACTTAAGGAAGAATTAAGCTCTTTGTTAGAAAAAGGGTATATTCGTCCTGGTTCTTCACCATGGGGAGCACCAGTGTTGTTCGTGGACAAGAAGGATGGTACGCAAAGGATGTGCGTGGACTATCGAGCCCTCAATGAAGTGACGGTCAAGAACAAGTATCCCCTGCCAAGGATTGATGATCTGTTCGGTCAATTGAAGGGAGCTTGTGTGTTCTCCAAGATAGATCTTCGATCGGGCTACCACCAGATGAGGATCCGACCATCCGACATACCCAAGACGGCCTTCACTATTCGGTATAGGCTATATGAGTCCACAGTCATGTCCTTTGGACTAACCAATGCTCTGGCATACTTCATGTACCTGATGAATAGCGTCTTCATGGACTACCTGGACAAGTTTATGGTGGTATTCATTGATGACATACTGGTCTTTTCCAAGAATGAAGGTGAACATGAAGAACATTTGAGGATGGTCATGCAGAGACTCCGGGAACATCAGCTATATGCCAAGTTGAGCAAGTGTGAGTTCTGGTTGAAGTAGCATTCTTGGGCCACGTGCTGTCCAATGGAGGGGTGGCAGTTTACCCGAAGAAGGTTAATGATGTGTTGAGCTGGAACCCGCCTCGGGATGTCAGCGAGATCAGGAGTTTCCTTGGAATGGCCGGATATTATCGACGTTTCATTGAAGAATTCTCCAAGATTGCTAAACCCATGACGGCGTTATTGGAGGAAAATGCCAAGTTCATCTAGACAGAGGAGTGCCAAACCAGCTTCGAAGAGTTGAAGAAGAGGCTGACAACAGCGCCTGTACTGGTATTGCCCGACATAGCCAAGAGTTTCTCCATCTACTGCGATGCATCCCGTCTAGGACTGGGGTGTGTACTTATGCAAGAAGGGAGAGTCGTGGCATATGCATCGAGACAGTTGCGGAAGCATGAGAAGGACTATCCGACACATGATTTGGAGTTGGCACCTGTAGTGCATGCTTTGAAGATTTTGAGGCATTACTTGATTGGGCACAAGTGTGACATCTACATTGATCATATGAGCCTGAAGTATGTCTTCACTCAGTCGGAGCTGAATATGAGGCAACGCCGATGGTTGGAGTTGATCAAGGACTATGATCTGGAGATCCACTACCACCCAGGGAAGGCTAACTTGGTGGCAGATGCTCTGAGTAGGAGAAGCTATGTGAACAAGATCACCGGCCGTTGTCTGCCGGAAGAACTCAGTCGGGAGTTTGAGAAGATGAGTCTGGGATTCGTGACTAGCATCACGGAGATGACAGTAGAACCGACTCTTGAACAAGAGATCCGGAAAGGTCAACTTGGTGATGAAAAGATCAAGGAGATTGTGGAGAATGTTGCCCTAGGAAAGGCACCTGGATTCCGAGTTGATGAACAGGGAACCTTGTGGCACGGCAAGAGGATATGTGTGCCCGATATAGCGCAGATCAAGGACACGATCCTAAGAGAAGCGCATGATTCGGCATACTCGATCCACCCAGGAAGCACCAAGATGTACCAAGATATCAAGGAAAGATTCTGGTGGTACGGATTGAAGCGTGATGTGGTGACACATGTGGCACTATGTGACACTTGTCAGAGAGTTAAGGCTGAACATTAGAGGCCAGCCGGATTACTCCAGCCCTTGAAGATACCGGAATGGAAATGGGAGGAAGTTGGCATGGACTTCATCACCGGTCTACCCCGCACACAGCGAGGATTTGACTCCATTTGGGTGATTGTGGACCGCTTGACCAAAGTGGCATACTTTCTTCTAGTAAATACCACCTACACGGGAGCCAGACTAGCAGATCTATATATGGAAAGGATTGTGTGCCTCCATGAAGTGCCAACACGGATAGTGTCTGACCGAGGTACTCAGTTCACGTCACACTTCTGGCAGAAGCTACATGAGTCTATGGACACCAAGCTGCATTTCAGTTCGGCTTATCACCCACAGACAGATGGACAGACAGAACGAACCAACTAGATTCTGGAAGACATGTTGAGAGCATGTGCTCTGCAGTACGGTGTCAGTTGAGACAAAAGTTTGCCCTATGCGGAATTCTCGTACAACAACAGCTACCAGAAGAGTCTGCAGATGGCACCATTCGAGGCTTTGTAGGACAGGAAGTGTAGGACTCCACTATTCTGGAACCAGACTGGAGAAAGTCAAGTTTTTGGTCTAGAGATACTAAGAGAAGCAGAGTGACAAGTGCATGTGATTCGGCAGAACTTGAAGGTGGCACAGTCATGGCAGAAAAGCTATGCCGATGTTAGAAGAAGGGATCTCACCTTCGAAGTCGATGACTTTGTGTATCTCAAGGTATCACCGATGCGAGGCGTTAAAAGGTTCAATGTCAAAGGCAAGCTAGCATCTCGGTACATCGGGCCGTTCAAAGTAATGGAACGAATGGGTGAAGTGGCTTACCGGCTAGAGCTATCTGAGAGGCTAGCCGGACTGCATGATGTGTTCAACGTATCTCAGTTAAAGAAGTGCTTGCGGGTACCTGAGGAGCATATCCCGATAGATGAGCAGAATGTACAGGAAGATCTCACCTACGAAGAGTACCCTGTCAAGATTTTGGAAAGGTCAGAGAGAGTAACCAGAAACGAGGTCATCCGAATGTGCAAGGTGCAATGGAACCGACACTCGGAGGACGAAGCAACATGGGAAAGAGGAGAGGATCTCAAGACCGAATATCCACAACTCTTCGCTTCCACATCCGAATCTCGAGGACGAAATTCACCTTAAGGGGGGTAGGTTTGTAACACCCAAAAATGGCCTATTTAAAATTTTTAGCAATTAATCGGCTTTTATTTAATTTGTTCATAATTAATATAAGTTCAATCAATTATTTTTGAATATTAAAATCAAATATAAGTTGTAGAAACATTTTTGTTGCATTCATGCTGCTGCACTGTGTTTTGGTTGTTCTCCAATTAAGTTGGAATTTAAATTCTGTTTAAATTCAAATTTAATGTGCATTTGTTTGAGCCCTAGAAAAGTTAATTCAAGCCGAGTTCACTTTTGGTCCCTAAGCTTTCCCCCTGGTCCGCTCTTGCCTCCCCAACTCCTTTCCCGAGCGCAGCCCAGCCCCCTCCTCCTTTTCTCCCCGGCCCAACCACCTCCTCTCTCACTCTGGGCCTTCTTCCCCCCCCCCCCCCCCCCGCTCGGCCCAAGTTCTTCTCCCGGCCCGGCTCGCTCCCACAGCGCCCTCCCTCCCCTCCTTCTCCCACTGACAGTGCAGGCCCACCGGTCAGCCTTTTCTCCTTCCTTTCTTCCCCCTCCCACCCCCCCCCCCCCCGCTCGCGCGCGCTAGAGCTTCGGCGAAGAAGGCCGAGATCCCCGCGCTCATGGGCCCTGCGAAGTTTCCCCGAAGCTTACCCCCCTCCCCCCACGCTTCCCTTCCTCCCCCGCACCGCTCTCTTTCCTTTCCTGCTCGTTCCCCACATGGAATCCCTCCCCTCCACAAGGAAGGGGAGCACCGCCGGCCGCCATCCAATCCCGAGCCGCACGCCGGAGATGTCCCCTCCCGAGCCTATATAAGCGACCCCTGTGCACCCCATTCCCTCACCGAGCACTCCTCCCGAGCTCCCACACCTCCAGTAGATCTCCCCGCGCAGCGCTGCCACCCCGAGCTACGGCCGCTGTCATTTTCCCCTCTCGGCCACCGCTCCAAGCCCCTCGACACCCCGGGCGGCCTTGCAACAAGGTGAGGAATCTCCCCCGCCCCTTTAATTGGTCATAGGGGCGCCCTCATCGCTTGGTTTACCCTCCACACGAGCCACCCACTGTCATTCATCATCGGGAGCCCTCACCGCCGCCTAATCCCCGTCGATAACCCTCCAGTCCATGCTCCTCACACCCCCACGGTGCTCCCCGACCAAATCTCATGGTCAATGGTGGGCCCTAGCCCCAGATCCGCCAAACTCCGGCGAGAGACCACCGCGGCCATGGGGCGGCGCCGCCGTCCTCTCTGTCGCCGACGACTCCGGCGCCAGGCTCCATCCGAGCCATCGGATCTTGATCCGATGGTCGCCAGCAACCCCCCTGCCGAGTCAAACTCTGATATAACGGTCAGCCGAGCCAGTTTTACATAAGAGCCCCTCGGTTTTAGCCAAATCAACCCGCAGTCCACCTCTATTCAAAAGAATTTATGATTAGGTCCTGTTTTCTTTGAAAAACCCCCTGATCTTTTTAAATATAGAACACGCGGTCCTGTCGAGCCCCTTTTTCGTGTTAGCCCTCGGGTTTTTATACAAAATTATGTTTAGGTCCCTGTTTTCTTTCAATTAAGCCTCCAGATTAGTGTGATTATGTTACAAACTAGTGGCTACTGTCCTGTTAGGGTGTCTTGTGAAAAACCTTGTAGCGTCCTTATGCCGTCACACCTCGGAAGTTTTGATGTGTGTGGTTGGGTGCAAAGTTCCTTTGAACTTTTACGCGACTAGTGGGTAAAGGGCGAAACCTCTGTAGAGTGTACAATCTATCATGATAGCCTTGCTCAGGGTCACGAGTGGCCTGGATCCTTTTTTATTAGAGGATGATGTTCATTTATGATTATTGCCACTTATACTTATTTAATTGGGTTACAACCGAGTTTCATTCACTTGTAGTAATTTGTTAAATGTTAAAATGAACCAACTAAAAATGTTAATGCAGTTAAGCCGTGTCTAGCCTATTTTGAGCCTTCATACTTGTGCTATACTTGCTAAGTATTTGTTTACTTACACTTGTCATTATTCAACAAAATCCCGGATGGGTAAACAGATTGGGTTGATGAGGAGACTGCTGCTGAGTTCCCTGAGGACCTGCCGTACTTCTGAGTTGCGCTCCCCCAGTCAGAGTCCCTGTGGACTGCGGCTCCGCTCTAGTTGAGAGTTATAGACTTCCGCTGTAATAAATATTTATGATATACTCTGATGTAAACTATTTTATTTCGAGCATTTGTACTCTGTTTATCATATTTGTTCGATGTATGTGTTCTGTGGACATCCTGGGCACACATATGGTCGCATTCGGGTTTTGTGAAAATCTGGGTGTGACACTGATGTTGAGCTATCAGGCGATGGGCAGCGAGGAAGGGCGCATGCCCGCAGCCCTATGAGGCGGTCCAACTCCCCACGCCGCTCTCCCTCAGCGACGTTCAACGCCTTCGCACCGCTGAAGGCAATCAAGAAGCCCCCTCGCTCACCATCGCCAGGGCACCCCACTACTGGGTAGCTGCGGCCGAAGTCGGCATCCTCCACAAGGGTGCTGGACTTCATGCTCGCTGCAGTCAAGGAGGAGGGCATGAAGACGCCGGACTATACACCTGATAGTCCGCCCCGTTTCAGCATCAAGGGCGAGCGCACCGCCATGGGGTACTGCAAGGTGTTTGTCCCGCCGCTGAACTGGGACGAGCTCGGACTGACAGAGTCCTCCCAGTCCACTCCTTCGCGGTGGAACCCTAGAGTTCAGTGCCGCAGGCAGCCTCCAACCATCAAGGGGCCGCCAGGAAACATGGATTTCTCCGATGAGCTGGAGAAGGATGACGAGGAGGAGAAGCCGCCCACACTGGAGAGCCTGCGGGTGGAGCTGATACAAGCACGCCAGCGGATAAACCACCTGGAGGAGAAAGTGGCGGAAGCGGAGCTGGGGCGCCTAGAGACTGAGGACAAGATGGAAGTCCTCCGTAAGAGTTTGTGCGCCAAGATCAAGAAGCTTGCCAGAACCACAGGACACTCGGACCTTTACGACCCACATGCAGAATAGTGTCATGCGGTCGTTTCGTTTTTAGATAGAGCACCGTTAGATTGGTTTGCTAGTTTGTTTATTTAATTGATTTCCTTTAGAATATTGTTTAGGGTGCTTTGAACTATTTCCCTTCCCAAATATTTTGTTTCCAATCTTAGCTTGATAAATAAATAAAATTAGAGTTCATTGCAAAAAGAATAAAATTATTGCTCCGATTGGTGCATTTGAGCCAACTGGAGATTGCCCTGTTTAACGAAAAAGATACATGAGTACAGGACGACACAGGAGCAACCCGACACGACGGAGCACGCACCAGTTCGGCCGAACCAGCCCGCTCGCACACCTACACGCTGGTTTGCACTCTTCCCCCCTGACCACTTTTTTTGTGTTGCCACGTTTCAAAATTTTGATCAATGCATGCCTCACATAAATGAAATGTTCTCAGTTTTTCTTTTATACCACGAGCTTGCCTATTGCTTATTTCAAACCTAGTATCTTTTTCCTGTGAAATATTTCATGATAGGACCCCCTGATCTAGGTTGTTGATGATTGTGATATGTCTTGATAAAACAAACCACTTGTTCACTCCACCATTCGGGAGAATTTAAATTTTGAAAACATAAAACTATACCCTATCCCTTCATCCTGTCCACTACTTCCAACATACACATATGCTTGAGGGTTTGTTCCTGAGAAACTTGTTATGGCTAGTACAAAGTCTTGTTGAATTTTGATGTTCCCGGAGATAATCATGTTTGCCCAAGGTTTATTGCAAGTATACTATCATCAGAGTGTAGTAGAAGTCCTCATGCTTTGGTGATACCCTGAAAAAAAGAGAGAAAATAAATGACTCATGAAAGTCCAAATGAAAAAAAGAGAGAAAGAAAATAAAAGAAAAAAATCCCCAAAAAGGGAAGAGAAAAGAAAGGGGTCACAAAGCTGAGGACCGACATGAACTCTTCATCTTTAACTTGCAATCTGACCAAGGGCAACGATGAGAAACTCCGGGAAGCAATCTTCGACTCGACAGAAGTACATGACTTGACAAGGCCACCACCTGAGAGACAAAGAAAAACACAAAAAAGAGTGAGTGAAAAGGAGTGACTCCAGAGAGCTGAGAGTATCAGGGATGAAGGGACAAGGGTTATTTATTTGCAAAAATCAGAAAAACCCTGAATGTAGGATGAGCAAGAGGATCTTGTTGTAAGAGCCGTTCCGACTATCAACCGCCCAAGATCCAGGGAATAGCCACTACAAACTCACAGGTATGGAGAAAAGTTTGGAATATTCAATATGCAAATATTCATGTCATGAAAGAACCCTTACCTTAGTCTTGCTCATAATTCAATTTCTTTACTCGGGACGAGCAAAGATTTAAGTTTGGGGGAGCTTGTTGGCGGTCGTTACGGACCAATTTCCGACCTCCAACCGAGTATAAAACAAACACAATGGAATCACACACCATAGATATAGGGATTATTTCTGATCATTTCCACATGTTTTGGTGTTTATGTGATTCCAGGAGGCAGGTTGCCAATGTTGGGGTAAAACCACCAAAAATGGTGCGTTCGGCCGAGTCTCATGACTCGACCAAACACCACCCTCATTCCTGGAGCGTACCAAGACCTAAACACACGTGATTTACCAAGACCCCAAGCATATGTAGACCATCAGGGTCAACCTCAGCACAAAGGCGGTGGATCCGAGGGCAGACAGGCACCCGGACCCATTCGGACAAACTTCCACGATTCAGCTAAACCTGGGGATGAAATATGGAGCGTTGGAGGCCGAGGCGGTGCAAATGGGTGGTTCGACCGAACTGGGGAGTTCGGCCGAACCGACCCCCTTCGACCGAACCCGGCATCTTCGCCCGAATGGCCCGGAACCGCCCCTTAGGTCCCGTGGCCACTACTCCTTCTTCCACCGCCCTTCCTTGCTATAAAAGGAGGCCTCCAGCACCTGCAAAAGGACACAACATTTGACATTAGGCATTAGCGAAGCTCTGCCACTTGTATCAATAGAAGATAGGGAGAGAGGAGAGGTGAGCGTCCCGGAGAGGAGCCGGAGTGTCGGCCCCTCTTCCCGCTGTACCTCTACAGATGCGGATCCTCTTCGAGTGACATCCGGGTCGTGTCTGGTAACTCTTGTATCTCTTTATGATTAATTGAGCATTCAGTTCTTACTTTTATATGCTTGCTGGTTCTTCATTCAATGTTTAGTTGATAGGTATAACTGTATACTCGTTGCTTAGCTTGGGTGCTTATCTTTCTATAGGAGATAAGTATTAGTCAACTAGTGTAGGTGCGGTGCCAAGACTTGAGGTTAACTTAGTTTGCCCCCGATTCAACGAACGTGTGGTAGCCGTTAGGTCGTGACAGCCCTATACGGCCTTTGTAATCGATCTCGTCAGTCTCGGCCTGTAGGATCCCCCAGTGTAGAGCTGGTGGCACCCCTTCTCATCCCTGTATGCGTGTCACTAGTGTCCATTGTCCCGAAGCAAGTATCTATCTGGATCCTCTGATCTGCTCGATCAATCAGTAGAGTACCGCTTTCAGACTCGTACCCTTTCTACCCTCCTAGTGCCCTTCCTATCTCTTTGTTGTTGTCATCCACTCCATCCATTCCGTTCATTCCACTCCATCTACATAGGACAACTTAGTTTAGAATTAGTTCACTTCTCGTTCCTCGTGGAAATCGATACCCTAGAATACTCCTGGGTGAAAGCTACATCGGTATCCATCCACTTGCGGATTTATCTGTAGGTCATAAGGAGTGCCAACATAGGGCCCAGGGGGGTCCTCATCGTTCGAATCCCGAGGATCAGCGGCGGTCGGTGGGGAAATCTCCCATTCCATGTGGGGGGGGAACCTTCCATGGGGGGAATCGGTGCCCAAAGGAAGTAGGGCGCGGGGAAGCTTCCAGGAGGCTTCGTGGAGGGCCCACGGGCGCGGGGAGGGGCGCTGGGCGGCCAACCGGGGCGGCGTGACGCGCGCCAGGGAAGTAGGAGCTTGGGTGGAAGGTTGAAGGTGACTCTGACGGGCGGGGCCCGCGCGGTAGTGGGAGAGGGAGGGGGAAGGGGGCGCTGTGGGGCTGGGCCGGCGCGGGGAATGCTGGGCCGAGCGGGGGGGGGGGGGGGCAGTGTGGGCCGGCTCAGGGGAGGGGAGCCCAGGTAGAGGGGGGAATGCTGGGCCGGGTAGGAAAAGAGGAGAGGGGGCTGGGCTGTGCTCAGAAGAAAAGTAGGGGGTGCAGAAGTGTACCAGAGGAAGAACCTAGGGAACAAAAGTGAACTCGGCTAGAATAACTTTTCTAGGATTCAAACAAATGCAAATTAAATTTGAATTGAAACAGAATTTAAATTCCAATTTAACTCACTATCAAACAAAACACAATGCAGCAGCATGAATGCAACAAAAATGTTTCTACAACTTATATTTGATTTTAATATTCATAAACAATTTATTTAACCAATAGTAATTATGAACAACTTAAATAAAAAGTAAATAAATTACTAAAAATTTTAAATAGGATATTTTTGGGTGTTACAAACCTACCCCCCTTAAGATGAATCTCATCCTCGAGATTCGGAAGTAGATGCGAAGAGCTGTGGGTACTCGGTCTTGAGATCTTCTTCCCTTTCCAAAGTTGCTTCATCCTCCGAGTGACGGCTCCACTGTACCTTGCACATCCGGATGACCTTGTTTCTTGTCACCCTCTCAGATACCTCCAGAATCCTGACTGGATACTCCTCGTAAGTGAGATCTTCTTGCACGCTTAGCTCATCTATCGGGATCTGCTCTTCGAGCACCCGCAAACATTTCTTCGGCTGAGACACATGGAACACATCGTGCATTCCTGCCAATTTCTCGGGTAGTCCCAACTAATATGCCACTTCACCTTTCCTTTCAAGTATCTGGAAAGGTCCAATGTAATGAGGTGCTAGTTTGCCATTGACATTAAACCTCTTCACGCCTCTCATCGGTGACACTTTGAGGTACACAAAATCTCCAACTTCAAAACTGAGGTCCCTCCATCTGACATCAGCATAACTCTTCTGCCTGGATTGTGCCACCTTCAAGTTCTGCCTGATCACTTGCACTTGGTGCTCTGCCTCTCTGAGTATCTCAGGCCCAAAGACTTGACTTTCTCTAGTCTGATTCCAGAATAGTGGTGTTCTGCACTTTCTGCCGTACAAAGCCTCGAACGGTGCCATCTACAAACTCTTCTGGTAGTTGTTGTTGTACGAGAATTCCGCATAGGGTAAACTCTTGTCCTAGCTAAAACCATACTGTAGAGCACATGCCCTCAACATATCCTCCAAAATCTGATTAGTCCGCTCTATCTGTCCATCTGTCTGAGGGTGGTAAGCTGAACTAAACTACAACTTAGTGTCCACAGACTCATGCAGCTTCTGCTAGAAGTGTGAAGTGAACTGAGTACCACGGTCGGACACTATCCGCTTTGGCACTCCATGCAAACAGACAATCCTCTCCATGTATAGCTCTGCCAATTTGGCTCCGATGTAAGTGGTCTTCACTGGAAGAAAGTGTGCCATTTTGGTCAAGTGATATACAATCACCCAAATGGAGTCGAATCCTCGCTGAGTGCGGGGTAGACCCGTTATGAAGTCCATACCAACTTCCTCCCATTTCCATTCTGGTATCATCAAGGGCCGGAGTAATCCGGCTGGCCTCTGATGTTTAGCTTTGACTCTCTGACATGTATCACATAGAGCCACATATGTTGCCACATCACGCTTCCATCCGTACCACCAGAATCTCTCCTTGATGTCTTGGTACATCTTTGTACTTCCCGGGTGGATCGAGTATGCCGAATCATGCGCTTCTCTTAGGATTGTGTCATTGATCTGCGCTATGTCGGGTACACATATCCTCTTCCAGTGCCACAAGGTTCCCTGTTCATCCACTCGGAATCCATGGGCGTTTCCTAGGGCAACATGCTCCACAATCTCCTTGATCTTTTCATCCTCAAGCTACCCTTTCCGGATTTCCTGTTCCAGAGTTGGTTCCATCTCCGTGATGCTGGCCACGAATCTCACACTCATTCTTTCAAACTCCAGACTGAGCTCTTCTGGCAAATAATTTCCGGTGACCTTGTTCACATAGCTCCTTCTACTCAGAGCATCTACCACCAAGTTAGCCTTCCTTGGGTGGTAGTGAATCTCCAGATCATAATCTTAGATCAACTCCAACCATCGGTGCTGCCTTATATTCAGATCCGACTGAGTAAAGACGTACTTGAGGCTCTTGTGATCGGTGTAGATGTCACACTTGTGTCCAATCAAGTAGTTCCTCCAAATCTTCAGAGCATATACTACAGTTGCAAACTCCAGGTCGTGCGTCGGGTAGTTCTGCTCATGCTTCCTCAACTATCTTGATGCATATGCCACGACTCTCCCATCCTGCATGAGTACACACCCCATTCCAAGATGGGATGCATCGTAGTAGATGGAGAAGCTCTTGGCTATATCGGGCAAGATTAGCACAGGTGCTGTTGTCAACCTCTTCTTCAACTCCTCGAAACTAGTTTGGCACTCCTTTGTCCAGACGAACTTGGCATTTTTCTCTAATAATGCCGTCAGGGGTTTAGCAATCTTGGAGAATCCCTCGATGAACCATCGATAACACCCGGCCATCCCAAGGAAACTCCTGATCTCGCTGACATCCCGAGGCGGGTTCCAGCTCAACACATCGTTAACCTTCTTCGGTTCGACTTCCACCCCTCCATTGGACAACACGTGTCCCAAGAATGCCACTTCCTTCAACCAGAACTCGCACTTGCTCAACTTGGCATATAGTTGATGTTCCCGGAGTCTCTACATCACCAATCTCAAATGATCTTCATGTTCCTCTTCATTCTTGGAGAAGACTAGAATGTCATCAATGAACACCACCACAAACTTGTCGAGGTAGTCCATGAACACACTATTCATTAGGTACATGAAGTATGCAGGAGCATTGGTCAGCCCAAAGGACATAACCGTGAACTCGTACGACCCGTACCGAGTAGTGAAAGCCGTCTTGGATATGTCCGACGACCGGATTCTCATCTGATGATAGTCCGATCGAAGATCTATCTTGGAGAACACACAAGCTCCCTTCAGCTGATCAAACAGATCATAAATCCTTGGCAGTGGGTACTTGTTCTTGATGGTTACTTCATTGAGGGCTTGGTAGTCCACACACATCCTCTGTGTCCCATCCTTCTTGTCCACGAACAACACTGGTGCTCCCCATGGTGATGAGCTAGGACAAATATACCCCTTGGCTAGCAAGGAGCTTAGTTCTTCCTTGAGCTTCTCTAGTTCCTTTACTCCCATTCTATATGGCCTTTTAGCTATAGGTGTAGTGCCAGGTTGAAGTTCAATAACGAATTCAACTTCACGATCCGGGGGCATACCTGACAATTCATCTGGGAACACATCCGGGAACTTGTTCACCACTCAGATGTCTGCGGGAGCTGCACCCTCGGCTTGGTTGGCTTGGCACTGATCTGAAGACTGGACTGCCTGGTACTCCACTTTGTCACCGCCTTTTGCCACCAATTGAACTGCCCTCTCGGAGCACTGGATCACAACACTATACTTGGCTAGCCAACTCATTCCGAGGATTAGATCAAATCCAAGAGAACTCAGTACTATGGGGTATGCCTCAAAATCTACCCCCCTTATTGTAATGATAACCTTGGAGCAGCGTAGACTGGCTCATTGTTCTCCCCCGAGTGAACTAACTAACATAGGATTCCCCATGGGTTGCAGGGTCATCATACTCTTATGTAAAAATGCAGCAGATATGAAAGAATGCGAAGCTCCAGAATAGAATAAAACAGTTGCGGGGGTTGAGTTGACAAGGAATGTACCCATAACCACATCATTAGCTCCCTCTGCGGTTTCTGCGCCCATGTGGTTGACCTTGCCTCCAGCGGGGTTCTGGGGTCCCCGGTTGGCCTACACCTGCTGTTGTCTGGCCTGCTGGTTGGCGTTCTGAGTCTTCTTGGGGCAGACATTGGAAAACTGCCCCTGCTCTACATAGTGATAACACACCCTAGGGCCCACTGGTGTTGTTGACGGGGTTGGGGCGCTGAACGGGACCTTGCTGCACCTGGTTGCGCTGAGCCGGAGCATTCTGCAAGAGCCGCTGCTGTTGTGGCGCTTGGGGGTACTGGGGGCGCTGCTGGTATTGGCCACGGTTGAGCGGGCCGGGCTGACTCTGGAAGCGCTGCTGGCTCCCCATCTGCTGACTTCCCTAAGGAGGAACGAATCGGGGGTGACTGTTGCTCCCAATCTGCTGGCCCTGGAACTTCCTCTTCTTCTCTTCCATCTCACGACTCTTGTGTTCCAGCATCAAAGCGCCGTCCACCAGTTCCTGAAAGTTGGGGAACCTGGTGCACATCAGCTGGTACTGTAGTGCGTCCTGCAAGCCATCGTGGAACCTGGTCTGCTTCTTCTTGTCAGTGTCCACGTGCTTTGGAGCGTAATTGGCCAGCTCGATGAACTTGTCACGGTAAGCGGTGACACTCATCCCTTCTTGCCTCAGTGCTAGGAACTCCTTCTTCTTCAGGGTCATCAGGGCTTCTGGCACATGGTGGTAGCGGAAGTTGCTACGACACTCCTGCCATGTGATCTGAGTACGGTCGACATGAGCGTACTGGGACGAGTCCCACCAGTCCAATGCTGGTCCTTGGAGCTGTCCTCCTACGTACAACACCTTCTCCCGGTCGTTGCACTGCACGACGTCGAGTTGTCTCTCCACTGCCTTGAGCCAGTCATCTACCTGCAGGGGATCGTTGGCCTTGCTGAAGGTGGGCGGACGTCCCTTCAAGAATTCACCCCTCTTGTCTCGGGGCGGCAGGTTGTGCTGAGGTGGCAGATTCTGCTGGTTCTGCTGCATCATCTCCATTGACTGGGCCATCTGCTGCATCAGCTGGGTCTGTATGTGCATCATCTGCTCAATGGTGGGAGGTGGTGGCGGCAGTGGTACTCCGCTTGCACCGGTGTTGCTCCTTGTGTTCACCATCTATCATCAATCAATAAGCCTCATAAAAATTCTGTTGGTTATGGCCGAGTGATTTAAGGATTACTAACTTGTTAGGATGGAGGACTTGATAGTAAAAGAGCAAGAGAAATGAATACCCCCATCTATGTAATCACTAATGTCCCTAAACCTTAGTCCTACATCTAGATGGTGGTAGACTTGCATCTACGCCCATCACAATCATTACAAAAATCCAAATCAAGCATAAGCATAATGACAACCATATCAAGCACCTTTGGCTATGTCAAGCAATACAGCCTGGATTTCTTGAACTCCGCTTCAGGAGGGTCGTTCTCTCACTTGATTCCCAGTGAAGCGAGGATAATCCTGGATCGTATCCTGGATGATACTCCCTACACTGGAATCTATGATGAACTCCCCGATGAAGAAGAGAAACAGCCTGAACCTGAAGAGCCTACAATCTCACAATCCAAATTCATTAGGTCTCCCATTCCATCGGAACCCGAAGCTCAATTCGAACCACAGCCATATTCTAGCCAAGATTATTATGACTCACTCATTCCCTATGATTTCAATGATGTCTCTTCGAAGACATTGGGAATGCAAAAAGTCTCCCATTGGGACGACGAGTAGAGCATAAGAATCAACCACCTGACAAGGAAGAACTCGAACACCAAAGGGAGAACTCGAATCCCACCTGCAGAATAGTGTCCTGCGGTCGTTTCATTTTTAGATAGAGCACCGTTAGATTGGTTTGCTAGTTTGTTTATTTCATTTATTTCCTTTAGAATATTGTTTAGGGTGCTCTGAACTATTTCCCTTCCCAAATATTTTGTTTCCAATCTTAGCTTTATGAATAAATAAAATTAGAGTTGATTGCAAAAAGAATAAAATTATTGCTCCGGTTGGTGCATTTGAGCCAACCGGAGATTGCCCTGTTTAACGAAAAAGATACATGAGTACAGGACGACACAGGAGCAACCCGACACGACGGAGCACACACAATGATGGGAACTAGGGTTTCCCGATCTTCCGTCAGGTGAAGGATAACTCGTTTTGGGTGGATAACTCGTTTTGGGTGGAGCGCAACACACCGATCCGACATCAACTCAGCAAACTTGAACCCTGCAATCTTAGCACCACGACTCCTCTGGTTATGAACCGTGTCACAACCCGGTTGACCTCGCCTAGAAGGCTAATCCCTGCCTGCAAAACGAAGAACACAAGCAAGAACTCGAAAGAATGCAGCACTCAACAGGAAGTGACAAACTGCAGATGTAGGATTAAGCACGATAGTTGGGGTTCTACAAACCGATGACGGTGAAACTGTTCTCGACAGATTAATCTAAGCAAAACCCAAACCCTAATGTGGCAGCATCTACTGATTATATGAGGGTTGGGGCCTGCATAACCCCCTAACCACGTCTATAATGGACCCCAACATGAAACACAAGCCAACAGCCCAAAAGATGGCGGCGCAGCACCCTGACATATTCAGGATGTCCACTTGTTTCGATGATTCCCGATGCCTCAGAAAGAATATTGAGGTGGGACTTAGAGCCATTGGAAATCTTATCTCCTTAGCTTTCCAAGCATATGTAGAACGTCAAAAACCGAGCACGTATGCGACCTGGGCGACGAATTTAGTGCGGGCTGCTCCTGGACTGCGAGGCGGACTCGAACTTAAGTTTCTTTGGGCCTACCTTATGGACTCGAATCGGATTAGGCTTGGGCCTTCTTCTTGACTTGGAAAACCTTGTTGGTCTCCTTCTTCTCCACCCCATGCACCCTCATGGACATATGTATGGGTGTCATGTCCTCATCATCCTCCCCTTCTTGACGAAAAGCCGTTCTCGGCGTCGTTTGTGCTCTAAGATGGCCCTGCACAACACGAAGAAATACGAGGTTATGAAAAATATGCGAACTGAGAATATTGTGGGGAGTGATATGACCATACTTACAATCTCTCAAAGCATCTTCTCCTATAGAGTTTTCAGCAAATACATAGGCTCCTTGATCGAAACGCACGCGATCTTTTTCAATAATATCCTTTAAAAGATTAGCACTAACCATACACAATGTAGGCATAGATGGTTGCATAACCGCTAGTATATGTTCAATAAAAGAAAAATCAGCACTAGCACACATAGGTAACAGCCAACAATGCTCCCCTTCTTGAAAGTGAACCCGATCTGTTATAGTAAAAATAGATAGACAATCTAGTTGATCACAATCTTGTACATCAAAAGGAGATTTTATATTTGCACAAATATAGAGTCGATGCACCATATACTCTCCTTTATAATTATAGTTGCCAATAAAATGATATGTACAAGTAGACAAACATGGCAACTCAGCACATCTAAATTTCTCTTCCAAACCACTAAGAGCACATAAATTATCAAACTCAACATAGCCCAAAGTGTTTAAAGAAGATAATAATTTTAGTTCGTCATGTGCACAAGTAATCGGCATAATAATATTATTTTCAGCACATGTATTTTGCTTCAAATCAAAAGTATCATGCATCATTGGAGGGAAAATTCAGCACATCAAGAGAGTTTTTACCTGAAAAATTTACCAGTTCTTGTTCTTTTGTATGGCCATCTTCATTATGTACATGCTGCAAAATGTTAGGGACAAGAAAATGGATGTTGTCCTCCTCCAAATATTTTACGTCATCTTGGTAAATAGGTGCAATTAATTTTGACACATTATCATCATCTAAAAGTTGTTTTTCAGCAATTTCTATGTAGGACTAGTAGGAATTAAGATGTTTTATTTTTCTCAACTATTGTTTTTATATTTTTCTCTGAATAAGGATATCACAAGCTCCAACCATAAAAAATTGCATCCATTTTTGAGGTGAGATGCGGCCTAGGGAATTTCAGGAACAATCTCTGAAAACCCTGAAACAACTTGATCAATTTCTTTATTTAACTTCCTGATTCTTTTTGAACATTTTGACTCGACCAAACAAGCCTAAGGCTAGTTTTGGTCACCTCCGAATGAAGTCACGAATCTGCTGTAAAAATTTGAGCCAAAACGGAGCACCGAGTGAAAAGTTATGCCTGTTTTATGGAAGGTATCTCAAATTATGTTTTCCAAAGGCGCGAAAAACAGCAGCGGCTAGGGTAAACTTCATCCTAGTGTCTACGGTAGCAAGCAATAGGTATTCGCCAGATGAAACAAGGATCAAGCATGCAATACAAAAGCGATCAAAGCGGCTTCCAACCTATCTAGGGCTTGCACGGTGAGAGTTCACACAAGGCGGCTAGCAAGGCAAATCGAGTAATGTGGTGACTCGAATTGTTGTATGACTAAACGTGGATGGGATAGCGGCGGAAACAAATGAATCACAGCAATGGGCGATTGAACTATGACACGAACACTATTAAAACTAGCTACGAGAATTGACCACGGACACAAACTCAACAAAGCGAAACTGAAACGAAATTGGGGTACTAGGACAGCGGAATTATTTTTGGGGCTATTTTCTAGACTATATGACAAAGGTGAAAAGACGAACTTGACGGTAAACCTGTCTTTGAATAAAACTTGATGGGAACTAGGGTTTCCCGATCTTCCGTCAGGTGAAGGATAACTCGTTTTGGGCGCAGCGGAACACACCGATCCGTCTTCAAGTCAGCAAACTCGAACCCTGCAATCTTAGCACCACGACTCCTCTCGTTATCAACCGTGTCACAACCCGGTTGACCTGGCCAAGAAGGCTAATCCCTGCCTGCGAAACGAAGAAGACAAGCGAGAACTCGAAAGAACGCAACACTCAACAGGAAGTGACAAACTGCGGATGTATGATTAAGCACGATAGATGGGGTTCTACCAATCGATGACGGCGAAACTGTTCTCGACAGATTAATCTAAGCAAAACCCAAACCCTAATGTGGAAGCATCTACTGATTATATGAGGGTTCGGGCATGCATAACCCCCTAACCACGTCCATAATGGACCCCAACACGATACACGGGCCAACAGCCCAAAAGATGGCGGTGCAGCACCATGACAGATTCTGGACGTCCACTTGTTTCGATGATTCCCGATTACTCAGAAGGAATTTTAAGCTGGGACCAGAGCCAGTGGAAATCTTATCACCTTAGCTTTAGAAGCATTTGTAGAACAGCAGAAACCGAGCCTGTATGCGACCTGGGCGACGAATTTAGTGCGGGCTGCTCCTGGACTCCGAGGCGGACTCAAACTTAAGTTTCTTTGGGCCTCCACCTTGGGGACTCGAATCGGATTAGCCTTGGGCCTTCTTCTTGACTCGGAAAACCTTGTTGGTCTCCTTCTTATCCACCCCATGCACCCCTCATGAACATATGTATGGTTGTCATGTCCTCATCATCCTCCCCTTCTTGACGAAAAGCCGTTCTCGGCGTCGTTTGTGCTCTAAGATGGCCCTGCACAACACGAAGAAATACGAGGTTGTGGAAAATATGGGAACTGAGAATATTTTGGGGAGTGACATGACCATATTTACAATCTCTCAAAGCATCTTCTGCTACAGAGTTGTCAGCAAATTCATAGGCTCATTGATTGAAATGCACACGATCTTTTTCAATAATATCCTGCAAAAGATTAGCACTAACCAAACACAATGTAGGCATAGATGGTTGCATAACCGCTAGTATCTGTTCAATACAAGAAAAATCAGCACTAGCACACATAGGTAACAGCTAACAATGCTCCCCTTCTTGAAAGTGAACCCGATCCGTTATAGTAAAACTAGATAGACAATCTAGTTGATCACAATCTTGTACATCAAAAGGAGATTTCAGATTTGCACAAATATAGACTCGATGCACCATATACTCTCCTTTACAATTATATTTGCCAACAAAATGATATGTACAAGTAGACAAACATGGCAACTCAGCACATCTATATTTCTCTTCCAAACCACTAAGAGCAGATAAATTATCAAACTCAACATAGCCCAAAGTGTTTAAAGAAGATAATAATTTTAGTTCGTCATGTGCACAAGTAATCGGCATAATAATATTATTTTCAGCACATGTATATTGCTTCAAATCAAAAGTATCATGCTCCTTCTCTACTTGTGACAAAGGTTATACAAGAGAAGGTTCTAGTATAGCATTATTTGCATCATTGGAGGGAAAATTCAGCACATCAAGAGAGTTTTTACCTGAAAAATTTACCAGTTCCTGTTCTTTTGTATGGCCATCTTCATTATGTACATGCTGCAAAATGTTAGGGACAAGAAAATGGATGGTGTCCTCCTCCAAATATTGTACCTCATCTTGGTAAATAGCTGCAATTTATTTTGACACATTATCATCACCTAAAAGTTATTTTTCAGCAATTTCTCTGTAGGACTAGTTGGAATTAAGATGTTTTATTTTTCTCAACTGTTGTTTTTATATTTTTCTCTGAATAAGGATATCACAAGCTCCAACCATAAAAATTTGCATCCATTTTTGAGGTGAGATGCGGCCTAGGGAATTTCAGGAACAATCTCTGAAAACCCTGAAACAACTTTATCAATTTCTTTATTTAACTTCCTGAATCTTTTTGAATTTTTTGACTCGACAAAACAAGCCTAAGGCTAGTTTGGGTCACCTCCGAATGAAGTCACGAATCTGCTGTAAAAATTTGAGCCAAACGGAGCACCGAGTGAAAAGTTATGCCTGTTTTATGGAAGGTATCTCAAATTATATTTCCAAAGGCGCGAAAAACAGCAGCGGCTAGGGTAAACTTCATCCTAGTGTCTGCGGTAGCAAGCAATAGGTATTCGCTAGATGAAACAAGGGCCAAGTATGCAATGCAAAAGCGATCAAAGCGGCTTGCAACCTTTCTAGGGCTTGCACGGCGAGAGTTCACAAAAGTCGGCTAGCGAGGCAAATCGAGTAATGTGGTGGCTCGAATTGTTGTATGACTAAACGTGGATGGGACAGTGGCGGAAACAAATGAATCGCATCAATGGGCGATTGAACTATGACACGAACACTACTAAAACCAGCAACGAGACTAGACCACGGACACAAACTCAACAAAGCGAAACTGAAACGAAATTGCAAAGGCTAAACGGGGTACTAGGACAGCGGAATTATTTTTGGGGCTATTTTCTGGACTATAGGACACAGGTGAAAAGACGAACCTGACGGTAAACCTGTCTGTGAATACAACTTGATGGGAACTAGGGTTTCCCGATCTTCCGTCAGGTGAAGGATAACTCATTTTGGGCGGAGCGCAACACACCGATCCGGCTTCAAGTCAGCAAACTCGAACCCTGCAATCTTAGCACCACAACTCCTCTGGTTATCAACCGTGTCACAACCCGGTTGACCTCGCCAAGAAGGCTAATTCCTGCCTGCGAAACGAAGAACACAAGCAAGAACTCGAAAGAACGCAGCACTCAACAGGAAGTGACAAACTGTAGATGTATGATTAAGCACGATAGTTGGGGTTCTACAAACCGATGATGGTGAAACTGTTCTCGACAGATTAATCTAAGCAAAACCCAAACCCTAATGTGGCAGCATCTACTGATTATATGAGGGTTGGGGTGTGCATAACCCCCTAACCACGTCCATAATGGACCCCAACACGATACACGGGCCAACAGCCCAAAAGATGGCGGCGCAGCACGTGACAGATTCTGGACGTCCACTTGTTTCGACGATTCCTGATGTCTCAGAATGAATTTTGAGGTTGGACCAGTGCCATTGGAAATCTTATCTCCTTAGCTTTCCAAGCATATGTAGAACGTCAAAAACCGAGCGTGTATGCGACCTGGGCGACGAATTTAGTGCGCGCTGCTCCTGGACTCCGAGGTGGACTCGAACTTGAGTTTCTTTGGCCTCCACCTTGGGGACTCGAATCGGATTAGCCTTGGGCCTTCTTCTTGACTCGGAAAACCTTGTTGGTCTCCTTCTTCTCCACCCCATGCACCCATCATGAACATATGCATGGGTGTCATGTCCTCATCATCCTCCCCTTCTTGACGAGAAGCCGTTCTCGGCGTCGTTTGTGCTCTAAGATGGCCCTGCACAACACGAAGAAATACGAGGTTGTGGAAAATATTGGAACTAAGAATATTTTGTGGAGTGACATGACCATATTTACAATCTCTCAAAGCATCTTCTCCTATAGAGTTGTCAGCAAATACATCGGCTCATTGATCGAAACGCACACGATCTTTTTCAATAATATCCTTCAAAAGATTAGCACTAACCAAACAAAATGTAGGCATAGATGGTTGCATAACCGCTAGTATCTGTTCAATACAAGAAAAATCAGCACTAGCACACATAGGTAACAGCCAACAATGCTCCCCTTTTTGAAAGTGAACCCGATCCGTTATAGTAAACTAGATAGACAATCTAGTTGATCACAATCTTGTACATCAAAAGGAGATTTCAGATTTGCACAAATATAGACTCGATGCACCATATACTCTCCTTTACAATTATATTTGCCAAGAAAATGATATGTACATGTAGACAAACATGGCAACTCAGCACATCTAAATTTCTGTTCCAAACCACTAAGAGCACATAAATTATCAAACTCAACATAGCCCAAAGTGTTTAAAGAAGATAATAATTTTAGTTCGTCATGTGCCCAAGTAATCGGCATTATAATATTATTTTCAGCACATGTATATTGCTTCAAATCAAAAGTATCATGCTCGTTCTCAACTTGTGACAAAGGTAATACAAGAGAAGGTTCTAGTATAGCATTATTTGCATCATTGGAGGGAAATTCAGCACATCAAGAGAGTTTTTACCTGAAAATTTTACCAGTTCCTGTTATTTTGTATGGCCATCTTCATTATGTACATGCTGCAAAATGTTAGGGACAAGAAAATGGATGGTGTCCTCCTCCAAATATTGTACCTCATCTTGGTAAATAGGTGCAATTAATTTTGACACATTATCATCACCTAAAAGATCTTTTTCAGCAATTTCTCTGTAGGACTAGTAGGAATCGTCGTTTGTGCTCTAAGATGGCCCTGCACAACACAAAGAAATACGAGGTTGTGGAAAATATGGGAACTGAGAATATTTTGGGGAGTGACATGACCATATTTACAATCTCTCGAAGCATCTTCTCCTATTGAGTTGTCAGCAAATACATAGGCTCATTGATCGAAACGCGCACGATCTTTTTCAATAATATCCTGCAAAAGATTAGCACTAACCAAACACAATGTAGGCATAGATGGTTGCATAACCGCTAGTATCTGTTCAATACAAGAAAAATCAGCACTAGCACACATAGGTAACAACCAACAATGCTCCCCTTCTTAAAAGTGAACCCGATCCGTTATAGTAAAACTAGATAGACAATCTAGTTGATCATAATCTTGTACATCAAAAGGAGATTTCAGATTTGCACAAATATAGACTCGATGCACCATATACTCTCCTTTACAATTATATTTGCCAATAAAATGATATGTACAAGTAGACAAACATGGCAACTCAGCACATCTAAATTTCTCTTCCAAACCACTAAGAGCACATAAATTATCAAACTCAACATAACCCAAAGTGTTTAAAGAAGATAATAATTTTAGTTCGTCATGTGCACAAGTAATCGGCATAATAATACTATTTTCAGCACATGTATATTACTTTAAATCAAAAGTATCATGCTCCTTCTCTACTTGTGACAAAGGTAATACAAGAGAAGGTTCTAGTATAGCATTATTTGCATCATTGGAGGGAAAATTCAGCACATCTAGAGAGTTTTTACGTCAATAATTTACCAGTTCATGTTCTTTTGTATGGCCATCTTCATTATGTACAAGCTGCAAAATGTTAGGGACAAGAAAATGGATGGTGTCCTCCTCCAAATATTGTACCTTATCTTGGTAAATAGGTGCAATTAATTTTGACACATTATCATCACCTAAAAGTTATTTTTCAGCAATTTCTCTGTAGGACTAGTAGGAATTAAGATGTTTTATTTTTCTCAACTATTGTTTTTATATTTTTCTCTGAATCAGGATATCACAAGCTCCAACCATAACAATTTGCATCCGTTTTTGAGGTGAGATGCGGCCTATGGAATTTCAGGAACAATCTCTGAAAACCCTGAAACAACTTTATCAATTTATTTATTTAACTTGCTGAATCTTTTTGAATTTTTTGACTCGACAAAACAAGCCTAAGGCTAGTTTGGGTCACCTCCGAATGAAGTCACGAATCTGCTGTAAAAATTTGAGCCAAACGGAGCACCGAGTGAAAAGTTATGCCTGTTTTATGGAAAGTATCTCAAATTATATTTTCCAAAGGCGCGAAAAACAGCAGCGGCTAGGGTAAACTTCATCCTAGTGTCTGCGGTAGCAAGCAATAGGTATTCGCCAGATGAAACAAGGGTCAAGTATGCAATGCAAAAGCGATCAAAGCGGCTTGCAACCTATCTAGGGCTTGCACGGCGAGAGTTCACAAAAGGCGGCTAGCGAGGCAAATCGAGTAAAGTGGTGGCTCGAATTGTTGTATGACTAAACGTGGATGGGACAGCAGCGGAAACAAATGAATCGCAGCAATGGGCGATTGAACTATGACACGAACACTACTAAAACCAGCAACGAGACTAGACCACGGACAAAAACTCAACAAAGCGAAACTGAAACGAAATTGCAAAGGCTAAAAGGGGTACTAGGACAGCGGAATTATTTTTCGGGCTATTTTCTGGACTATAGGACACAGGTGAAAAGACGAACCTGACGGTAAACCTGTCTATGAATACAACTTGATGGGAACTAGGGTTTCCCGATCTTCCGTCAGGTGAAGGATAACCCGTTTTGGGCGGAGCGCAGCACACCGATCCGGCTTCAAGTCAGCTAACTCGAACCCCGCAATCTTAGCACCACAACTCCTCCGGTTATCAACCGTGTCACAACCCGGTTGACCTCGCCAAGAAGGCTAATTCCTGACTGCGAAACGAAGAACACAAGTAAGAACTCGAAATAATGCAGCACTCAACAGGAAGTGACAAACTGCAGATGTATGATTAAGCACGATAGTTGGGGTTCTACAAACCGATGACGGCGAAACTGTTCTCGACAGATTAATCTAAGCAAAACCCAAACCCTAATGTGGCAGCATCTACTGATTATATGAGGGTTGGGGTGTGCATAACCCCCTAACCACGTCCATAATGGACCCCAACACGATACACGGGCCAACAGCCCAAAAGATGGCGGCGCAGGACGTGACAGATTCTGGACGTCCACTTGTTTCGACGATTCCTGATGACTCATAACGAATTTTGAGGTCGGACCAGTGCCATTGGAAATCTTATCTCCTTAGCTTTCCAAGCATATGTAGAACGTCAAAAACCGAGCGCGTATGCGACCTGGGCGACGAATTTAGTGCGGGCTGCTCCTGGACTCCGAGGTGGACTCGAACTTGAGTTTCTTTGGGCCTCCATCTTGGGGACTCGAATCGGATTAGCCTTGGGCCTTCTTCTTGACTCAGAAAACCTTGTTGGTCTCCTTCTTCTCCACCCCATGCACCCATCATGAACATATGCATGGGTGTCATGTCCTCATCATCCTCCCTTTCTTGACGAGAAGCCGTTCTCGGCGTCGTTTGTGCTCTAAGATGGCCCTGCACAACACGAAGAAATACGAGGTTGTGGAAAATATTGAACTGATAATATTTTGGGGAGTGACATGACCATATTTACAATCTCTCAAAGCATCTTCTCCTATAGAGTTGTCAGCAAATACATAGGCTCATTGATCGAAACGCACACGATCTTTTTCAATAATATCCTGCAAAAGATTAGCACTAACCAAACACAATGTAGGCATAGATGGTTGCATAACCGCTAGTATCTGTTCAATACAAGAAAAATCAGCACTAGCACACATAGGTAACAACCAACAATGCTCCCCTTCTTGAAAGTGAACCCGATCCATTATAGTAAAACTAGATAGACAATCTAGTTGATCACAATCTTGTACATCAAAAGGAGATTTCAGATTTGCACAAATATAGACTCGATGCACCATATACTCTCCTTTACAATTATATTTGCCAATAAAATGATATGTACTAGTAGATAAACATGGCAACTCAGCGCATATAAATTTCTCTTCCAAACGACTAAGAGCACATAAATTATCAAACTCAACATAACCCAAAGTGTTTAAAGAAGATAATAATTTTAGTTCGTCATGTGCACAAGTAATCGGCATAATAATACTATTTTCAGCACATGTATATTACTTTAAATCAAAAGTATCATGCTCCTTCTCTACTTGTGACAAAGGTAATACAAGAGAAGGTTCTAGTATAGCATTATTTGCATCATTGGAGGGAAAATTCAGCACATCAAGAGAGTTTTTACCTGAAAAATTTACCAGTTCCTGTTCTTTTGTATGGCCATCTTCATTATGTACATGCTGCAAAATGTTAGGGACAAGAAAATGGATGGTGTCCTCCTCCAAATATTGTACCTTATCTTGGTAAATAGGTGCAATTAATTTTGACACATTATCATCGCCTAAAAGTTCTTTTTCAGCAATTTCTCTGTAGGACTAGTAGGAATTAAGATGTTTTATTTTTCTGAACTGTTGTTTTTATATTTTTATATGAATAAGAATATCACAAGCTCCAACCATAAAAATTTGCATCCATTTTTTAGGTGAGATGTGGCCTAGGGAATTTCCGGAACAATCTCTGAAAACCCTGAAACAACTTGATCAATTTCTTTATTTAACTTCCTGATTCTTTTTGAAATTTTTACTCGACAAAACAAGCCTAAGGCTAGTTTGGGTCACCTCCGAATGAAGTCATGAATCTACTGTAAAAATTTGAGCCAAAACGGAGCACCGAGTGAAAAGTTATGCCTGTTTTATGGAAGGTATCTCAAATTATGTTTTCCAAAGGCGCGAAAAACAGCGGCGGCTAGAGTCAACTTCATCCTAGTGTCTGCAGTAGCAAGCAATAGGTATTCGCCAGATGAAACAAGGATAAAGTATGCAATGCAAAAGCGATCAAAGCGGCTTGCAACCTATCTAGGGCTTGCACGGCGAGAGTTCACAAAAGGCTGCTAGCGAGGCACATCGAGTAATGTGGTGGCTCAAATTGTTGTATGACTAAACGTGGATGGGATAGCGGCGGAAACAAATGAATCGCAGCAATGGGCGATTGAACTATGGCACGAACACTACTAAAACCAGCAACGAGACTTGACCACGGACACAAACTCAACAAAGCGAAACTGAAACGAAATTGCAAAGGCTAAAAGGGGTACTGGGACAGGGGAATTATTTTTGTGGCTATTTTCTGGACTATAGGACGCAGGTGAAATGACGAACCTGACGGTAAATCTGTCTCTGAATACAACTTGATGGGAACTAGGGTTTCCAGATCTTCCATCAGGTGAAGGATAACTCGTTTTGGGCGGAGCGCAACACACCGATCCGACTTCAAGTAAGCAAACTCAAACCCTACAATCTTAGCACCACGACTCCTCTGGTTATCAACCGTGTCACAACCCGGTTGACCTCGCCACGAAGGCTAATCCCTGCTTGCGAAACGAAGAACACAAGCAAGAACTCGAAAGAATGCAGCACTGAACAAGAAGTGACAAACTACAGATGTATGATTAAGCACGATAGTTGGGGTTCTACAAACCGATGACGGCGAAACTGTTCTCGACAGATTAATCTAAGTAAAACCCAAACCCTAATGTGGCAGCATCTACTGATTATATGAGGGTCGGGGTGTGCATAACCCCATAACCACATCCATAATGGACCCCAACACGATACACGGGCCAACAGCCCAAAAGATGGCGGCGCAGCACCCTGACAGATTCTGGACGTCCACTTGTTTCAACGATTGCCAATGACTCGGAAGGAGTTTTGTGATGGGACCAGTGCCATTTGAAAGCTTATCTCCTTATCTTTATAAGCATATGTAGATCGTCGAAAACCGATCCCGTATGCGACCTGGGCGATGAATTTAGTGCGGGCTGCTCCTGGACACCGAGGCGGACTCAAACTTGAATTTCTTTGGGCCTCCACCTTGGGGACTCGAATCGGATTATCCTTGGGCCTTCTTCTTGACTAGGAAAACCTTGTTGGTCTCCTTCTTCTCCACCCCATGCACCCCTCATGGACATATGTATGGGTGTCATGTCCTCATCATCTTCCCCTTCTTGACGAAAAGTCGTTCTCGGCGTCGTTTGTGCTCTAAGATGGCCCTGCACAACACGAAGAAATATGAGGTTGTGGAAAATATGGGAACTGAGAATATTTTGGGGAGTGACATGACCATATTTACAATCTCTCAAAGCATCTTCTCCTATAGGGTTGTCAGCAAATACATAGGCTCATTGATCGAAACACACACGATCTTTTTCAATAATATCCTGCAAAAGATTAGCACTAACCAAACACAATGTAGGCATAGATGGTTGCATAACCGCTAGTATCTGTTCAATACAAGAAAAATCAGCACTAGCACACATAGGTAACAGCCAACAATGCTCCCCTTCTTGAAAGTGAACCCGATCCGTTATAGTAAAACTAGATAGACAATCTAGTTGATCACAATCTTGGACATCAAAAGGAGATTTCAGATTTGCACAAATATAGACTCGATGCACCATATACTCTCCTTTACAATTATATTTGCCAATAAAATGATATGTACAAGTAGACAAACATAGCAACTCAGCACATCTAAATTTCTCTTCCAAACCACTAAGAGCACATAAATTATCAAACTCAACATAACCCAAAGTGTTTAAAGAAGATAATAATTTTAGTTCGTCATGTGCACAAGGAATCGACATAAAAATACTATTTTCAGCACATGTATATTACTTCAAATCAAAAGTATCATGCTCCTTCTCTACTTGTGACAAAGGTAATACAAGAGAAGGTTGTAGTATAGCATTATTTGCATAATTGGAGGGAAAATTCAGCACATCAAGAGAGTTTTTACCTGAAAAATTTACCAGTTCCTGTTCTTTTGTATGGTCATCTTCATTATGTACATGCTGCAAAATGTTAGGGACAAGAAAATGGATGGTGTCCTCCTCCAAATATTGTACCTCATCTTGGTAAATAGCTGCAATTTATTTTGACACATTATCATCACCTAAAAGTTCTTTTTCAGCAATTTCTCTGTAGGACTAGTAGGAATTAAGATGTTTTATTTTTCTCAACTATTGTTTTTATATTTTTCTCTGAATAAGGATATCACAAGCTCCAACCATAAAAATTTGCATCCATTTTTGAGGTGAGATGCGGCCTAGGGAATTTCAGGAACAATCTCTGAAAACCCTGAAACAACTTGATCAATTTCTTTATTTAACTTCCTGATTCTTTTTGAATTTTTTGACTCGACCAAACAAGCCTATGGCTAGATTGAGCCAAAATGGAGCACCGAGTGAAAAGTTATGCCTGTTTTATGGAAGTTATCTCAAATTATGTTTTCCAAAGGCGCGAAAAACAGCAGCGGCTAGGGAAAACTTCATCCTAGTGTCAGCGGTAGCAAGCAATAGGTATTCGCCAGATGAAACAAGGATCAAGTATGCAATGCAAAAGCGATCAAAGCGGCTTGCAACCTATCTAGGGCTTGCACGGCGAGAGTTCACACAAGGCGGCTAGCGAGGCAAATCGAGTAATGTGGTGGCTCGAATTGTTGTATGACTAAACGTGGATGGGATAGCGGCGGAAACAAATGAATCGCAGCAATGGGCGATTGAACTATGACACGAACACTACTAAAACCAGCAAAGAGACTTGACCACGGACACAAACTCAACAATGCGAAACTGAAACGAAATTGCAAAGGCTAAAAGGGGAACTAGGACAGCGGAATTATTTTTGGGTCTATTTTCTGGACTATAGGACAAAGGTGAAAAGATGAACCTAACGGTAAACCTGTCTCTGAATACAACTTGATGGGAACTAGGGTTTCCTGATCTTCCGTCAGGTGAAAGATAACTCGTTTTAGGCGGAGCGCAACACACCGATCCGGCTTCAAGTCAGCAAACTCAAACCCTGCAATCTTAGCACCACGACTCCTCTGGTTATCAACCGTGTCACAACCCGGTTGACCTGGCCAAGCAGGCTAATCCCTGCCTACGAAACGAAGAAGACAAGCGAGAACTCGAAAGAACGCAACACTCAACAGGAAGTGACAAACTGCGGATGTATGATTAAGCACGATAGATGGGGTTCTACCAATCGATGACGGCGAAACTGTTCTCGACAGATTAATCTGAGCAAAACCCAAACCCTAATGTGGCAGCGTCTACTGATTATATGAGGTTTGGGCGTGCATAACCCCCTAACCACGTCCATAATGGACACCAACATGATACACGGGCCAACGGCCCAAAAGATGGCAGCGCAGCACCCTGACAGATTCTGGACGTCCACTTGTTTCGACGATTCCCGATGACTCAGAAGGAATTTTGAGGTGGGACTGGTTTCTTTGGAAAGCTTATCTCCTTAGCTTTCAAGCATATGTATAACGTCAAATACTGAGCAAGTATACAACCTGGGTGACGAATTTAGTGCGGGCTGCTCCTGGACTCCGAGGCGGACTCGAACTTGAGTTTCTTTGGGCCTCCACCTTGGGGACTCGAATCGGATTAGCCTTGAGCCTTCTTCTTGACTTGGAAATCCTTGTTGGTCTCCTTATTCTCCACCCCATGCACCCCTCATGGACATATGTATGGGTGTCATGTCCTCATCACACCGAGCCACTTCGGCCGAACCAGTCGGTTCAGGCGAATTGGGCAATTCGGCCGAACCCACCAGTTCGGCCGAACCAGCCCGTCCCGCTCTCACACCTACACGTTGATTTGCACTCTTCCTCCTGACCACTTTTTCTGTGTTGCCACGTTTCGAAATTTTGATCAATGCATGCCTCACATAAACGAAACGTTCTCGGTTTTTCTTTTATACCATGAACTTGCCTATTGCTTATTTCAAACCTAGTATCTTTTTCCTGTGAAATATTTCATGATAGGACCCCCTGATCTAGGTTGTTGATGATTGTGATATGTCTCGATAAAACAAACCATTTGTTCACTCCACCATTCGGGAGAATTTAAATTTTGAAAACATAAAACTATACCCTATCCCTTCATCCTGTCCACTACTTCCAACATACACATATGCTTGAGAGTTTATTCCTGAGAAACTTGTTATGGCTGGTACAAAGTCTTGTTGAATTTTGATGTCCCCAGAGATAATCATGTTTGCCCAAGGTTTATTGCAAGTATACTATCATCAGAGTGTAGTAGAAGTCCTCATGCTTTGGTGATACCCTGAAAAAAAAGAGAGAAAATAAAGAACTCATGAAAGTCCCAATGAAAAAAAGAGAGAAAGAAAAGAAAAGAAAAAAAAAATCCCAAAAAAGGGAAGAGAAAGGAAAGGGGTCACAAAGCTGAGGACCAACATGAACTCTTCATCTTTAACTTGCAATCTGACCAACAGCGACGATGAGAAACTCTGGGAAGCAATCTTCGACTCGACAGAAGTACATGACTTGACAAGGCCACCACCTGAGAGACAAAGAAAAACACAAAAGAGAGTGAGTGAAAAGAAGTGACTCTAGAGAGCTGAGAGCATCTGGGATGAAGGGACAAGGGTTATTTATTTGCGAAAATCAGAAAAACCCCGAATGTAGGATGAGCAAGATGATCTTGTTGTAAGAGCCGTTCCGACTATCAACCGCCCAAGATCCAGGGAATAGCCACTACAAACTCACAGGTATAGAGAAAACTTTTGAATATTCAATATGCAATTATTCATGTCATGAAAGAACCCTTACCTTAGTCTTGCTCATATTTCAATTTCTTTACTCGGGACGAGCAAAGATCTAAGTTTGGGGGAGCTTGTTGGCGGTCGTTACGGACCGATTTCCGACCTCCAACCGAGTATAAAACAAACACAATGGAATCACACACCATAGATATAGGGATTATTTCTGATCATTTCCACGTGTTTTGGTGTTTATGTGATTCCAGGAGGCAGGTTGCCAATGTTGGGGGAAACCACCCAAAATGGTGCGTTCGGCCGAGTCTCATGACTCGACCGAACACCACCCTCATTACCGGAGCGTACCAGGACATAAACACACGTGATTTACCAAGACCCCGGGCATATGTAGACCATCAGGATCAACCTCAGCGCAAAGGCGGTGGATCCAAGGGCAGACGGGAACCCGGACCCATTCGGCTGAACATCCAGGATTCAGCCGAAGCCCAACCGACCCACAACCGACCTGGGGACGAAATCTGGAGCACTGGAGGCTAAGGCGGTGCAAATGGGTGGTTCAGCCGAACTGGGGAGTTCGGCCGAACCGACCCCCTTCGGCCGAACCCGGCATCTTCGCCCGAATGGCCCATAACCGCCCCTAAGGTCCCGTGGCCACTACTCCTTCTTCCACCGCCCTTCCTTGCTATAAAAGGAGGCCTCCATCACCTACAAAAGCACACAACACTTGAGATTAGTCATTAGTGAAGCTCTGCCACTTGTATCAATAGAAGATAGGGAGAGAGGAGAGGTGAGCATCTCGGAGAGGAGCCGGAGTGTCGGCCCCTCTTCCCGCTGTACCTCTACGGATGCGGATCTGCTTCGAATGACATCTGGGTCGTGTCTGGTAACTCTTGTATCTCTCTCTGATTAATTGAGCATTCGGTTCTTACTTTTATATGCTTGCTGGTTCTTCGTTCAATGCTTAGTTGATTGGTATAACTGTATACTCGTTTCTTAGCTTGGCACTCCTTACGGCCTACAGATAAATCCGCAAGCGGACGGATACCGATGTAGCTTTCACCCGGGAGTATTCCAAGGTATCGATTTCCACAGGGAACGAGAAGTGTACTAATCCTAAACTAAGTTGTCCTAGGTAGATGGAGTGGATGAATGAAATGGATGAGGTGGATGACGACAGCAAGGAGAGAAGAGAAGAGGTAGGAGGGTAGAGAGGGTACAGGTCTGGTAAGGGTATTCTACCGATTGACTAAGCAGAGCAGAAGATATAGATAGATACTTGCTTCGGGACTACAGAGCCTCCAACACACAGAAAGGGATGAGAAGGGGTGCCGGTTACCCTGAACCTTGGGTCCTACGACACCAGAACTAACGTGATGGACTACGAAGCCCGAAAGGGCTGTCACCACCTTACGGCTACCACCTCCGTTGCGACGGGCAGAAACTAAGGTTACTGGCAAGTCTAGGAACCACTCCTACACTAGTCAATAACTACTTATCTCCTATAGCAAGATAAGCACCCAAGCTAAGCAACCAGTATACAGTTATACCAATCAACTAAGCATTGAACGAAGAACGAGACAAGTATATAAATGTAAGAACTGAATGCTCAATTAATCAGAAAGAGATACAAGAGTTACCAGACATGACCCGGATGTCACTCGAAGCAGAGCCGCATCCGTAGAGGTACAGCGGGAAGAGGGGCCGACACTCCGGCTCCTCTCCGGGACGCTCACCTCTCCTCTCTCCCTATTCTACTTATACAAGTGGTGGAACTTGGCAACGCTCACTCTACTCTTGTGTTGTGTGCTCTAATGAGCAGCTTGGCCCTCTATTTATAGCACTCAATGGTCGGTTGAAGTGGAGTAACCATCAAGGCATCCAGGGAATATCCCCCCTTGATTCGGGCGAAGAAGTTCGGTTCGGCCGAACCGACCTGTTCGGCCGAACCGTCCATCTTGCCGCCTTGGCTCCCAATGGCTCAGATTTGCTTCTGGAGGCGGTTTCTGCAGGGGAGTCAGTTCGGCCGAAGGCCTCTGTTCGACCGAACAGGCCTCAGGGTCCAGGCCCACTCCTCTGCACCGCCTCTGCCCTTTGGGTCCCTCCTGGGCCGGCCTGGCTGATTGGACTTGTGTAGTATGGACCCAGGCTGATGTATCGGTGCTCCGAAATGAGTTGGCGGGCATCCTACGTGGCTTGCACAGTCGTTGCTTGGTTGTTGTCGATGTGGACGGCTCCCGGCGGCCTGTACGGCTAAGGGGGGTAACCGGCCGAACGGGTCGTTCGGCCAATTCAGTCATTTCCGACCCCTATAGCATGTATTTCGCAATGTTGTACCTGCACAAGTGACACTCACCAAAACTCGTGGAACTCCATTAGAAATAAAACCTAAGTACATGGAATGTTGCATAGTCTCTCATTTATTCCGGCGTATTGGTGGTCGAATTTGGGTTGTAACGACCGCCAACAAGCTCCCCCAAGCTTGGCTCTTTGCTCGTCCTCGAGAAAAGATAAAACTTAGGCTCGGTGGATCAGGAGTTGCTACAATGTCATTTTTCTTGCAGGTAACTTCATAAACAACTAGTACTCAAACAAATACTTGAATCACTAGCAAGGTATTAATTCACCATTTTGCCTATGGGGCTTATAGCAATCTCCTTATCTTGGGCGGTTGAAAGAATGAACAGGTTAACTTAGTTTTATTCCACCCTACTCTTTTCAGGATCCTATCTCGGAGTTTTCACCCTTTTGTGAAAAGATAAATTGTTCCTCATTGGCTCACTCAATCGCTCAAGTGTATTTGAATCCTCACCAAAGGCTTTGCCTTCTTTTCATCCTAACATCTAATTTGGCTTTTGTGTGGCTCGGGGACAAAGGATGAAGGCATACAAGCATCTTATATATTGCTAAGTCAAAGACCGGATCATAGGAGAATCAAATCACACTCTAGATCGAGAAGTGCAAGTGTGTGGAATATGTGGAGTGGAATATGTGGAGTGAAATATGTGGAGTGGAATTTGGCGGAATTTCATAGAATGATTCTTCCTCTCCTTGATTTATTTTTCGAGAGCATGGGCTATCTTTTATTCATATTTTTGCCATGCCTTTTGGCATGCTTTTCTTTTTCTCATTTTTTTTGCCATGCCAATTGGCATGCTTTTCTTTTTCTTTTTGCATAGCCCATGCCTCTACTTTAAAGATATTTGGAGAGGGAATCAAAGAACATGAAATTTTATTTATGGAATGGATGATGGTATGGTTTTGCTAACTCCCAAGTAGGAATTGCAAGTGAGAGGTGGAGTGTATGTGCATCTCGATCTTAGAAGCATGAAAGATTCCTCACTAAGGTCACAACAATTTGACAAAGCTCACTAAGATGACAAGCAGCATATGGTAGAAAGTTTAGAACTAATCCTATCATATGGCTATGGTAGGTATTATGACCAATGAGGAACTTTGTTTTAATTTTGAAAGCATAAACAACCGAGATTTTCACCATACTAAGAGCAGAAATAGAATTCAACCAAAGTCTCACTATATGAATTCCAACAACAACCTAGACTTGGAATAAGGCATATGCTCCCACAAGGCTTTTAGGTTCATTTCTACTTATGCCAAATAACTCAAGCATAGTCAAGCAACTAGTTGCAACAAAGTACTATCAAAATTAATTACAGAGCAACTATTCATCATTTCCAAAGTGAGAGGCATATGTTTCATTCCATGCATGGTTGGGAGTTTATTCAAAGGAAGTATTTTCAATTGAATGACCAAAGTGCTGAGTAATTCGGATCGTACCTGATGGGGGTCCTCCCCCAAGCTTGGACTCTTCACTGGTAGGGATTCAACCTTGAAAGGTACTGAGTTAGCTGGTCGGCCTGCTCGTCCTCATCCTGCTCCTCCACTGTGTCATGCATGTACTCATGTATCTTTCTGTTAAACAGGGCAATCTCCGGTTGGCTCAAATGCACCAACCGGAGCGACAATTTTATTCTTTTTGCATTCAACTCTAATTTTATTTATTCATCAAGCTAAGGTTGGAAACAAAATGTGTTGGAAGGGAAATAATTAGAGCACCTCCTAAACAATGATTTGAGCAAAGGGAAATTGAATTGGAAAATAAATTGAAACTAATGGTGCTCTACAAGATACAACCACATGGCATCTACTCTATAGATGGATCGTGAAGGTCTAGATGTTACGTGGCTTTGGCGAGCCTCTTAAATTTTGCTGTGGGTGCTTGGCAGAGGACATTGATCTTGTCATCCTTGTCCATCTACCAAGGCTCGCCTTCGATGACCTTCTCACCGAGATTGTTAAATTTCTGGTGTGTTTGCACCAGATCTCTAATCAGGCTCTTCATCCATGGGCTCCTCTTCATCCTCCTCCTCGGGATGTTCAATCAGAAGGCTTTAGGGGTTTTGACAGTTTTGCTCGTGATACTATTGGAGAGGGAACCCCTGGGTGAGGAAAGGTCTTTGGATAAGGATTGGGTGGTCATGGCGGCTGGAAAATGTGAACACTTGGTCGTGTTCGGGAAAGTGATGAAGGATGGTTTCTGACTTGAGATCGACAAGCAGCTTTCCCAACATTTCCTAGTGACTTCGAGACAAGATGGGATAGAGATAGGATCAAGGGTCAAAAAGGACGCTCAAGGGGCAACCGAGGGGTCCTTCGGTCGAACCAACATGGTTTGGCCGAATTGTCCTAATTTGCCCAAACTAGAGTGGTCTAGTTTGCCCAAAGTGCTTCAGTGAGTCTATCTCTCTAGTGCCTACCCATCTCATTGACGGTCTTTACAGAGTGTTCTTGATCTTCATGTTGGATGTTCAGCTTGACCACTAGCTTGGGGGTGTTAAGGTGTGGCTATAAAATGCGGCTCCCCCAAGCTTAGATATTTTCGGGAGTCAATGAGATGGGAGCCCCTATGACTAGCCCAGGGACGCCAAAGCGAGGAAAGATGTTTTCATGGATCATTTGCTCAGCGTGCCTAGTGGCTGCGGATCGATAGGGCTTGGCTTCTACCCAGTTAGAGACACTATCTACGGCTAGCAGAATAAACTCGTAGTTCTCTGAGTTAGGGAAAGGACCCATGGGGTCTATTCCCCTTACATCAAAGATTTCTACTGAATATTACTGGTGAGTGGCTTCGCGTCTCTTTCCCGTGTTTCTGGCAGTGTGGGCATCTCTTGCTAAGTTTCTTACCTTCTCCATATTGCCAGACCTTTATTCTAAACACTCCATAATGTCCTTCAGAAGGTGCTCCATGATATCTCTCCCAGGTTTTATGTACCTCAGGTGCAGGCATGCATCGTCTGAGTCCATTTTGTATCCAGAAGAGATACGGGTTGTCCCATAGGTGATGTCTGCTCTCATAAACCAATCTTTTCCTATTTTCACCTGATGGGACGTACCCTAACACCATGAAGTCAACTATGGTGGCGTACCACGGCTCTAGTGTTGTGGCTTTGAGGAGCGTATCACCCCGTAAGAAAATCGCTGATGGAAAGATCAAACGGGACTTATACCCGAGACAGACCCAACGAATGAGTCTTGGGTTCGCATCCTTTTTGGCCAAGAAATACTTCAGAGCAGTATGGTCGGAATACACTATGACCTTTGCCCTAACTTGGTAGGACCGGAATTTGTCTATAACAAACATAGTTGCTAAGAGTTCCTTTTCCGTGGTTGCATAGTTGAGCTGGGGCCAGTGAGCATAATGCTTATTGTCCTTGGTTTGGCCCACAACAGCTCCAACAGCATAATTGCTCGCATCACATATGATTTCTAATGGGATGCTCTAGTCGCAAGACTGGATGATGGGAGCAGAATTGAGTGCTTTCTTAGGGTGTGAAAGGAAGCAAAGCACTCTTGATTAGAGACGAGAGGGGTTTCCTTGGCCAAGAGATTGGTCAACGACCGGGCTATTTGAGAGAAATTTTCGATGAGACACCTATAAAGCAAGGTGTGGCCAAGGAACTACGAATCCCCTTTACTCGTGGGAGGTGTACGCATAGGGTCGTATTTGGGAGTATGACAGGAGAAGATGATGGCTCTAGGCTTTGAATCTAGTCTTTCCCCGATCAAAGACGAATCTTCGTGACAATTGTCTTATGACCCCAAGGTAAGATAAGATAGGGATATGATGAGTATGAAGGTTAGGAGCAATCCCTTCTAAATCTTGGACAAAATGATCTTTCTCCAGGACAGTGAAAGTCTGATGGGTTTCAACGTTGGAGGGCTTGTCACTGAGGGTCACTGGAGTGTGTTCGTTCTTAAAGAGGGAAGCATACTTTAGTCTAGGGGGAAGAGGCTTAAGTTCGACTGGAGGATGAATCTCTTCTTTCTCCATAAGGAATTGGGCATCTTCTTCTAGGAAATGTTGCTCTATGTCTATCAAGGATGTTGACATGACCTCCTCTATTAGACCAGGATCGGGATCTGTCTCTATTGGGGTATTCAAGGAATAAGAATAAGAGACTGGGACGAGTTCTTCTCCGATCCTAAGCTCTAGCTGGATTATTGGTGAATTTTCTAGGATTTTAATGATTGGCCTACCAATAAAGATGGACTCAGTGGAATTTTCAGGTAAGTCAAAGATATGGAAATCCAAGAAAAGTTCAGGGTCATTAATCTTAACGGGTATGACCCGCAAGATCCCTAAACAGTCGAGGACCCTTCTCGATATGAACCTTAGATGTTTCTGAGATGATGACCATGGTTCATCGAGAAGTTGAGCTCGCACCAAGGAACTAGAGATTATGTTGATTCCGAGGCTCGGGTCATACCCGATTTCCTTATTAATGCCCATAACTTCACAAAAGATTGTTTGGATCCTTTTGGGCATTTTAACGACCTCGGTCGAGGCTTCCGCCTCGTCTAGCCATTCCCGATTTATAATAGCAGAGAGACGACCTAAGTACTCTCTTTGATATTCTAGTGCTTCCTTGTCGGGTGGTGGATCCTTTTGCTCTACACATTGTCCCCGTGGGAAACGTATGGCACAGTCGATGTCATCGAATAGACCATCGTCAAAATCGTAGGGAGTGGTGTAGAGTGGAGGATAGTAGTCCAGGCTAGAGTAAGGTTGTGGTTTGAATTGAGCATCAGGTTCTGATGGAATGGAAGAGCTGATAGATTTGGATTGTTGGTGTACACGCTCTTCAGGTTTAGGCTGCTTCTCTTCTTCATCGGGGAGTTCGTCATAGACTCCAGTGTAGGGAGTGTCATCCAGGATACGCTCCAGGACTATCCTCGCTTCACTGGGAGTCAAATGAAAAAACGACCCTTTTGAAGCAGAGTCCAAGAAAGTGGTGGCTACGGGATAGAGGCCAAGGCTGAAATGTTGGAGAATGATAGGTTCAGATAGGCCTAGGTCTGGTCCGGATGCCAAGATTTGCTTGAAACGAGCCCAGGCAGCTCCTAACGACTCTCCCTCTAATTGCTTAAAGGTAAGAACTTCGATTCGGAGGCTGGCTACCTTGGAAATTGGGAAGAAATTTAGGCAGAATTTCTCTCTGAGAATTTCCCAACTCCCTTCCATAGTACCGACAGCTAGAGAGTACCAATTCTTTCCTCCTCCCGTCAATGAGAACGGGAATAACTTCCATTTGAGTGTCTCTTGTGTCATGCCCGCAATGGTCAGGCATGAGCAGAGTTGCTCAAACTCGCGCAAATGCGCGTATGGACTCTCGGCCTTCGTTCATGAGAACGATTGCTCACGAACCATGGCTATGAAGCCGGGACGTAGCTCATAGCCGGGTGTGGATATGGGATGTGATGATGGTGGTGGCTCCAAACAATCGCCCGTTGGAGCCGAGTGTTGACGTAAGGTGAGAGTGGAATCCATGTGGTTGGTGGATGGTGGTGGGATAGACGGACAACTTGGGTTCGGAATCAGATTAGCTACCGCTCCCCGGCAATGGCGCCAGAAAACTTGTTGGCACTCCTTACGGCCTACAGATAAATCCGCAAGCGGACGGATACCGATGTAGCTTTCACCCGGGAGTATTCCAAGGTATCGATTTCCACGGGGAACGAGAAGTGTACTAATCCTAAACTAAGTTGTCCTAGGTAGATGGAGTGGATGAATGAAATGGATGAGGTGGATGACGACAACAAGGAGAGAAGAGAAGAGGTAGGAGGGTAGAGAGGGTACAGGTCTGGTAAGGGTATTCTACCGATTGACTGAGCAGAGCAGAAGATACAGATAGATACTTGCTTCGGGACTACAGAGCCTCTGACACACAGAAAGGGATGAGAAGGGGTGCTGGTTACCCTGAACCTTGGGTCCTAGGACACCGGAAGTAACGTGATGGACTACGAAGACCGAAAGGGCTGTCACCACCTTACGACTACCACCTCCGTTGCGATGGGCAGAAACTAAGGTTACTGGCAAGTCTAGGAACCACTCCTACACTAGTCAATAACTACTTATCTCCTATAGCAAGATAAGCACCCAAGCTAAGCAACCATTATACAGTTATACCAATCAACTAAGCATTGAACGAAGAATGAGACAAGTATATAAATGTAAGAACTGAATGCTCAATTAATCAGAAAGAGATACAAGAGTTACCAGACATGACCTGGATGTCACTCGAAGCAGAGCCGCATCCGTAGAGGTACAGCGGGAAGAGGGGCCGACACTCCGGCTCCTCTCCGGGACGCTCACCTCTCCTCTCTCCCTATTCTACTGATACAAGTGGCGGAACTTGGCAACGCTCACTCTACTCTTGTGTTGTGTGCTCAAATGAGCAGCTTGGCCCTCTATTTATAGCACTCAATGGTCGGTTGAAGTGGAGTAACCGTCAAGGCATCCAGGGAATATCCCCCCTTGATTCGGGCGAAGAAGGTCGGTTCGGCCGAACCGACCTGTTCGGCCGAACCGTCCATCTTGCCGCCTTGGCTCCCAATGGCTCAGATTTGCTTCTGGAGGCGGTTTCTGCAGGGGAGTCGGTTCGGCCGAAGGCCTCTGTTCGGCCGAACAGGCCTCAGGGTCCAGGCCCACTCCTCTGCACCGCCTCTGCCCTTTGGGTCCCTCCTGGGCCGGCCTGGCTGATTGGACTTGTGTAGTATGGACCCAGGCTGATGTATCGGTGCTCCGAAATGAGTTGGCGGGCGTCCTACGTGGCTTGTGTAGTACGGCTAAGGGGGGTAACCGGCCGAACGGGTCGTTCAGCCAATTCAGTCATTTCCGACCCCTATAGCACGTATTTCGCAATGTTGTACCTGCACAAGTGACACTCACCAAAACTCGTGGAACTCCATTAGAAATAAAACCTAAGTACATGGAATGTTGCATAGTCTCTCATTTATTCCCGTGTATTGGTGGTCGAATTTGGGTTGTAACGACCGCCAACATAGACCAAAGCACGAAGCAGATGCTCTAGCTCCCTGAACCATGTTGCTAAAAAGAAAATTTTATCATTAATATAGAACTGAACCATTAAGTCAAGATTATTAGTTAAGCAAAGGTGACAGTAGTTGCGTCTAGCAAAGATCTGCCCATATCCACTAAACCCGGGGAAATCAAAGGATAGGATAAACAAACTAGGTACAACCTTAAGGTACATCAATTTAGACACATGCATATATGAAATAAATGATTACAAGGTGGGTAGGTAGCAAGGATTATCCATGTTATAACTTGCCTTCCTCAAAGTGTTGCTGCTACTGCTGGTCCTGCTCCTAAAAGTCCTCCTCGATTCCTAACTCGAACGCGAACGGCTCACCGGCTGGACAACAATCACCACACAAGCATCCATACAAGCCAGTACATGCAAACAAGATTAATCTATTAGAAGAGTACACCAAACAGTACAAAAAGAATAAAAAAAGGCTTTAGAACTAATCTATTCTTCTCTAGGAACACATGAGCGCAAGAATCACACTCATCGGAGCTAAAATGAAAAATATATGGCTTTTCTAAGGTTTAGGGACTTGCTGGCAAGGTTTAAAAATTTCCAGGTACTTATTTGTGAAAAATTGAGGACCTATATGTAATTATGATAAAACTATGAGGGCTAACATGTAAAAGTAATAGGACAGGACGACGGGTTCTAATATCCAAAAGTGCAGGGGGTTTTCATAAAACAAAGGACCTACTGTAAATATTTTTGAACTAAGCTGGACGGTAGGTTGTTTTCGGGAAAGTTCAGGGGCTCTTTAGCAAATATGCCAGGGTGGACCGGGATTGACCGGTATCTGACTTTGGTCAAATCTAATCTGGGTCATGGGTTTTGTATCTAACGGCCGGGGTTAGAGGGAGGGGGGTTTGGTCGCCGGCGGTGGTTGAAACGGGGTGGCGCCGCTCGGTCGATGGCGGGAACGCTCCATATGCTACATGGTTTGGTCCTACAGAATCAGGGGAGGACGGCGAGCTCACCTAGGGTGATCACGAGGACAATGGTGCGGCGAGGAGCGCGGACGACGAGGCGGGGTGGCTCCGGTGGCGCTGAGCAACAACGGCGAGCGATTAGGCGCTGCTCAAGGCGAAAAGGAGTCCGTGGCTTGCTCAGGTAGGTTCATTATCTCCTCTCGAAGCTTCGGGGTGGGTTCTCATCAACCGATTGGCGGCGGTGGCGGAGATCGATGGCTGCGGCCAGTGGTGCCGGTGCGAGGCGGGTGGGGGCACTGAGGGCTTGGGAGCTCGGGGCGACGGCTTGGTGTGGGTTTAGGGGTTTGCAGAGGCCTGGTTTTATAGTGCCCAGGGGTCATATTGACGTGCCGGCCACGAATGGAAATGGAGGCGGCCGGTGGCTCTACTTTCCTTGCGGGGGAGCACTTTCCTTGTGGGGAGGTGGCGTTCTAAGGTAAGGGCGGCAACGGGAAGCATCGAGGAAGGTGAGGGGAGGGCCCACAGGTGCAGGAGGCGGGCTTAGGTGCCGCGCCGTGGCGGTGGCGCGAGTTGGGCTCGACTCGAGCTCGGTTCGGCCAGAGGTAGCGAATGATGGGCAGGGCCCGCTCGTCAGCGACCGAGGAGAGAGGGGCGGGAAAGCTGCGGGGCGGGGAAGCTGCGGGGCTGGGCCGGCGCAGCTGAAAAGGCCCAAGAGCGGAGGCGAGCTGGGTCTGGCGCACGCGAGCTAGGCATGGCGGCAAGTTGCGGGCCGGGAGGAAAAAAAGAGAAAAGGGGGCAAATATGAGCCAGGAGAAAGGTTCAGGGGACAGAAACGAATTTTGGACAAAACAACTATTCTAGGGCACAAACAAATGCAATTTAAATTATATTTAAATTCTAATTTGAACTACACACAAAAAAAACTCAATGCAGGCAGCATGAATGCAACAAAAATATTTCTATGCCTTATATTTGATTTTAATTCTCATAAATTGTTTATTCAACCTATATTTATTATGAGCACATTATTAAAAGCAAATTAATTACTAAAATTTTAAGTAGGGCTCTTTTAGGGTGTTAGAATGTGTCGGTCCGAGTCTGAGGACATTACGTCTCTACGCACTTCGTTGTCCTTGACAAGGGGAGTGATTATTCATTTCCCCTTGTGTTGGGGCGGCCGTTTTTGAACACTGCTCGGGCTAGGATTGACATGGATACAAGAGAAATCCTGTTCCATATCAACCGGACGCCAATCTCCTTCCCGTTTCGACCTCGGGAAGAGAAGAAGGCAAAGCCTCATACACCGAAGCAGAAAAGCGCTAAATGTTTCCTAAAAGCACTCCTCAGTAGAGAGCTGAAAATACTCGGGGGAGAGCAGTTCAGATGGGACGAGCTGATAGGACCAACGAGCGTAGAAGAAATGGATCTCCTCATAAAGAGATACGAGGAAGATCAGGCTCTCTGGAATTCTCTAGAAGAACCAATCCCACCGCCTCCAACACAGAAGAAAATCAAGAAGCCGTGGCGAAAGAAGGTTGCATGGTCCGAACCACCCACTCTGGGCTCGGACGATGACAAAAACAACTATAGACAGGAGGAGTCCCGCTCGCGGACTTTAAACATGAGCTCTCACCACGAGGAAAACCGGTATCTATCCCATGTTTCCCTTCCAAATTTTAATTTCCATCATTGCATTCGCGTATTTCTCATTCCAAAATAAAAGAACCACTTGTGCAAATAATTTTAAAGAGAGTAGAAAATTGCAAGCTTGGTAAAGAATAAATGGAGAGTCTGCTGAAATTTATTTGAATCGGTTACATTTTGTAATTCCTATCATTTTTACCCTTTTCCAAAGTGCTCCATTTATTTATTGTCATCACCAACCAGCACAAAACATGTCTACTGTTGGCGGTCGTTACAACCCAAATCCGACCACCAATACTCGGGAATAAATGAGGTTTTATGTAACATTCCATGTACTTAGGTTATATTTCTAATAAAGTTCCACGAGTTTTGGTGAGTGTCACTTGTGCAGGTACAATTACGACAAATACGCACTATTGAAGCTAAAAATGACCGAATCGGCCGAACGACTCCGTTCGGCCGGTTACCCCCCTTAGCCATACACGCCACCAGAGGCCGTCCACGTCAGCAATGACCGAGCGGCGACCGGGCAAGACACCTCATCCACTGCCACATCACCTCTGGGCCAGAAACACATGAAGACCAACACATACAAGCAGCCTAGGAGGTCCAGGAAGCAAAGGCGGTGCATGGGAGGCGTTCTGGGCTGGAGGCCCATTTCGGCCGAACCGCCCCCAAATGCCAACCGCCTTCCAGAGCTCATCCAAGGCGTCCAGGAGAAGGCGGTGCATCCAATGGCCTTCGGCCGAACTCGGGGTGTTCGGCCGAACGGGTCCCCAACCGCCTCTGGTTGCCTTGGCGGTTACCCAGCCTCCAACCGCCTTGGGACACCTATAAATGCAGCGGCATACCCCTTGTATCACACACACCACTTGGGAGCAAGTCTCCATTCCCCTCTTCCAAGATGTAGAGTTAGGCTAGTCTAGTTGGGAGTTAGAGTCAGAGTCGCGCTTCGCTCGGGGTTCCGGAGTCGTCTTCTAGAGTTCTGGTAAAGCTCTTGTATCTTTTCCTTCCCTTTATGCAAGACTCTGAGCATTTAATATATTTATCTTCTGCATTTAGTTGAGTTATTTATTCTGCATTTATTTCACGAGTAACTGTAGAATGTCTAGTCTTGGTTATATGCTGTTGTAGTCTGTCTCTATAAGTTCTCTCCTTAGTCCTTTATCTCAGCTGGTTCCTCGTCTCTGCTCAATGCTTGCGGTGAATTGTCACTGGGGTATTGATAGGGTTGCTTGCTCTTTCTAGTAGAGTAAGTAGTTGTTGACTAGTGTAGGAGTGGTTCCTAGATTAATCAATGACCTTGGAATGCTCCTGAGCTGGCACGGAGGTGGTAGCCGTTAGGTGGTGATAGCCCTATACGGCCTTCATATCCCATCACGCCTGGTTCGGCCCGTAGGCTCCCCGTAAGATGACGGATGTTGGTGGCACCCCTTCTCATCCCTTTCTGTGTGTCGCTGGCTCCGTTCCCGATGTTGAGATAATATAACTAGGAAAAGAACCACAGATGTCATTCTCCATGCTAGCCATAACCTTTGCTAGAGATATCTCAAGGTCAGTGGAAGTATATAGGAATCCTTTCCTGACTCGTTGTCCTCCCACTAGCTAGACTGTTCTTCTATCTCTATCCTGGACTTCTCCTTGTGTGTGTCGCTTGCATATCACTCCTATCCTATCCTTTACCCCCGCCTTGTTAGCCGGTACTTTAGTTAGTTGTTACATCCTTGTCAATAGTCAATACTCTTTATCCAATGCTTCCCTGTGGAAATAAATACGATACCTAGGAATACTCCCGGGTGAAATGCTACATCGGTATCCGTGCGCTTGCGGATTTATATCTGTATCGTAAGAATACCAATGAACACTCCTTGCACCATTAACGGGATTCACAATCCTGATAGTGGACCGTAAGAAGTGTCAACAAGCATTTCTGGCGCCGTTGCCGGGGACGCAATTGGCGAAAGATATTGATGATTGACATTGGTGTCTACTAATTTAATCTACCGCTAGCATTAGCGGATCGCCCCTATTTGCTTGAGTTTGTTTCAAACAGGAGGAAAGCAGAGAGCCCAGGGTGCCCGATCATGCAGGATTTATCAATGTATGCCCCTGTCTACTGCGATGAGTACCGTACTGAAGCTTCTGAAGAAAATTTGCACAGGTATGTGTTCATACATATACATATTTTATCATAACCACGTGCAGAATGGAAGAAAGATCGTCGTCAAGGAAGAAAAAGGAAATCAAATGTGACGGACGAATGACGCTGCATCACCGCAATTCCGTCTCAAATTGTTGGTAATGGCGAGAAAAATCAAGGTATGTGAGATAGTCCAGCTCTTAGACTTTAAATTTTGAGCTTTATCCTTTAAATTGTTGCATCATCCACTGCATGATTGCATTGAATCACTTAATTTAGGAATTCATGCATACTATTACCCCATTTTTTTCCCAATTCACTGCATATTTCCCATTCTTGCATTTGCATTCATTCGCCCCATCACTGTTTTGCATAAAAAACACTAAAAGAAAAATAAAATAAATATCCAGCGACCACTAGTGTTAGGCCAAGGTGTCTGTATGTCTGCAAGCCTTAATCCAAGGCTAGTGGCCAAACATAACCTGGCCTGGCCAGTTTTCACTTGTCCTTTGCGCTTCACGCGAGAGAGGAGGCAAACTCTACGCCTCCACTCCTTTGCCGCTCCACTTGCTTGTTTTTGGGACCCATTGTTTCAACATTCGCATACAAGCTAGTTCCGCGGCATTCCACTAGTTGGTATATTTGAGTGTGATCCCCTTTGCCACATTCATAACCGTGTATCCGTACACGGAAACATCAACGCGGAGGAGGACTCAGCCAACTTCGTGCAGTCACGTTGGCGTTGTAGCATCACCGCTGCATCAGTTCTGAAAGTATTCATCATCAGATGCCAATGGTAGGCACGCTCAGGTGTTTCCATGCCCCCTTCATCTATTGCAGTTTGCTCGGGTTTGAATGTGTTGCTAGCTAGAATACATTCATAAGCTCTTTAAATTAAGCATGGTGCTTAGGTTAATTAGCTTGCTTTAATCGAACTAGACATGGTGTCAAGTTTGATTAATGAACCTTTAAAGCAGTACTTCTATGGATATTGGTTGTATGTGTGGACTAACCCCTACATAAAAAAAATCAAGAGAGAAGGGGGAGTCCCAAAATATACTTCACACCGGATATGAAGGCTATGGATACAGTTGAAGCCCAGGGTGGACAATCATTCCAGGTATGCACATATTGCAGTAAATTATAAGTAACCTGGAACAGGAAGTTGCATCGTCTGAGACATTCTCTCAAGATCGGACGGTGACAAGAACAATTGAAGACAAGAGAAGTCCTGCTCGCGGACTTAAAAGCTGAGCTCTCGCCGCGAGGAAAACCGGTGTGTATCCCATATTTCCCTTCCAATTTTTAATTTTTCAATTGCATTTGCATGTTTCCCTTTTCAAAATAACTGAACCACTTGAGTAATTAATTTGAGAGAGAGTAGAAAATTTTGCAAGCTTGGTTAGAAATAATTGGACACATGCTGAAATTTTACCTAGGGTGGATGTAATTGGTAACTTTTATCATTTTCATCCCCTCTAGAACATCTCCAATTATTCACCATCACCACCAACCAGCACCAAACATGTCTACCCCACTAAAAATGGCTGCACACTCACCAATTATCACAAACATGGCAGCATGGGGGTGACTCCACTAAAACCAACTTTGGTCGTGTCAAGTTTGCATCTCACCTACCACTAAAAACCACTCACATGACCTTGGGAATTGTTGGCCACACAAAATTTCGTGGAATCAAAGCAAGGGGAGGTGCTCCACTCAGGGAGGAGTGGCCTGGCCACCAGGGCCTGGTTCGCCCGAACCACCCAGTTCGGCCGAACCAGGGACCTGCCTCCCCTCGGCCTATAAATGGTGGTGCAAGCTTGTGAGCTCTCACACACTCATACACTCTGAAAAATTTTTGTGAGAAGCTCTCCCTCTCTCATTTTTTGCTCTAGCTTGTGCTCAAGTCCTTCCCAAAGTTCTTGCTCAAGTTTTGGTTCACTTGCATCACTAGAAAAAAAAATATTTTGCTTTGGTTGTGATCTTTGAGAGAAGCTTTCATATTCTTAAAGATCGAGACTCACGTACACACACCACCTCTCACTTGCAATTCCTACACTGGGAGTTAGCAAACATTTTCCATCATCCATCCACAAAAATAAATGCTCCATGTTCTATGAGTTCCCTCTCCAAATATTCTTGATAGAGACATGGGCTATGCAAAAAGAAAAACATGTCAAAGAAGCATGGCAAAAATAAGAGAAAAAGAAAAGCATGCCAAAGAGCATGGCAAAAAGAAAGAAAAAAAAGAAAAGCATGCCAAGTGGCATGGCAAAAATATGAGAATAAAAGATAGCCCATGTTCTCGAAAATAAATCAAGGAGAGGGAGTTTCATCCAAGGAGTTCCACCATATTCCATTCCACCATTCCACCATATTCCACTCCATTCATATCCACACACTTGCACATCTTGATCTTAAGATGTGATTTGTCTCCTCAGAGATCCGGTCTTTGACTTAGCAAAATATAAGATGCATGCATGCCTTCATCCTTTGTCCGTGAGCCACACAAAAAGCCAGATTAGATGTTAGGATGAAAAAGAAGGCACAAGCCTTTGGCGAGGATTCAAATACACTTGAGTGATTGAGTGTGCCATTGAGGAACAATTTGAAGTTTTCAAAACTTGTGAAAAACTCTGAGATGGGATCCTGAAAAGAGTAGAGTGGAATAAAACTGAATTCAATCTATTCATCCTTTCAACCGCCCAAGATAAGGAGATTGCTATAAGCCCCATAGGTAAAAAGGCGAATTAAAAAACTTTGCATATGATTCAAGTATTTTTGAGCACTAGTTGTTTATAAAGTTACTTGCAAAGTAAATGACATTGTAGCAACTCCTGATCCATCGAGCCTAAGTTTATATCTTTGCTCGAGGACGAGCAAAGAGCTAAGCTTGGGGGAGCTTGTTGGCGGTCGTTACAACCCAAATCCGACAACCAATACTCGGAATAAATGAGGTTTTATGTAACATTCCATGTACTTAGGTTTTATTTCTAATAAAGTTCCACGAGTTTTGGTGAGTGTCACTTGTGCAGGTACAATTACGACAAATACGCACTATTGAAGCTGAAAATGACCGAATCGGCCGAACGACTCCGTTCGGCCGGTTACCCCCCTTAGCCATACACGCCACCGGAGGCCGTCCACGTCAGCAATGACCGAGCGGCGACCGTGCAAGACACCTCATCCACTGCCACATCACCTCTGGGCCAGAAACACACGAAGACCAACACATACAAGCAGCCTAGGAGGTCCAGGAAGCAAAGGCGGTGCATGGGAGGCGTTCTGGGCTGGAGGCCCAGTTCGGCCGAACTACCCAGTTCGGCCGAACCGCCCCCAAATGCCAACCGCCTTCCAGAGCTCATCCAAGGCGTCCAGGAGAAGGCGGTGCATCCAACGGCCTTCGGCCGAACCCGGGGTGTTCGGCCGAACGGGTCCCCAACCGCCTCTGGTTGCCTTGGCGGTTACCCAGCCTCCAACCGCCTTGGGACACCTATAAATGCAACGGCATACCCCTTGTATCACACACACCACTTGGGAGCAAGTCTCCATTCCCCTCTTCCAAGATGTAGATTTAGGCTAGTCTAGTTGGGAGTTAGAGTCAGAGTCGAGCTTCGCTCGGGGTTCCGGAGTCGTCTTCTGGAGTTCTGGTAATGCTCTTGTATCTTTTCCTTCCCTTTATGCAAGACTCTGAGCATTTGATATATTTATCTTCTGCATTTACTTGAGTTATTTATTCTACATTTATTTCGCGAGTAACTGTAGAATGTCTAGTCTTGGTTATATGTTGTTGTAGTCTGTCTCTATAAGTTCTCTCCTTAGTCCTTTATCTCAGCTGGTTCCTCGTCTCTGCTCAATGCTTGCGTTGAATTGTCACTGGGGTATTGACAGGGTTGCTTGCTCTTTCTAGTAGAGTAAGTAGTTGTTGACTAGTGTAGGAGTGGTTCCTAGATTAATCAATGACCTTGGAATGCTCCTGAGCTGGCACGGAGGTGGTAGCCGTTAGGTAGTGACAGCCCTATACAGCCCTATCTCACGCCTGGCTCGGCCCGTAGGCTCCCCGTAAGATGACGGATGTTGGTGGCACCCCTTCTCATCCCTTTCTTTGTGTCGCTGGCTCCGTTCCCGATGTTGAGATAATATAACTAGGAAAAGAACCACAGATGTCATTCTCCATGCTAGCCGTAACCTTTGCTAGAGATATCTCAAGGTCAGTGGAAGTATATAGGAATCCTTTCCTGACTCGTTGTCCTCCCACTAGCTAGACTGCTCTTCTATCTCTATCCTGGACTTCTCCTTGTGTGTGTCGCTTGCATATCACTCCTATCCTATCCTTTACCCCCGCCTTGTTAGCCGGTACTTTAGTTAGTAGTTACATCCTTGTCAATAGTCAATACTCTTTATCCAATGCTTCCCTGTGGAAATAAATACGATACCTAGGAATACTCCCGGGTGAAATGCTACATCGGTATCCGTGCGCTTGCGGATTTATATCTGTATCGTAAGAATACCAATGAACACTCCTTGCACCATTACCGGGATTCACAATCCTGATAGTGGACCGTAAGAAGTGTCAACATCTACCCCACTCCATATGGCTGCACACTCATCAATCAACACAAAACATGGCAACATGGGAGTGACTCCACTAACATTCACTTTGGTCATGTCAATTTTGCATCTTACCTACCACTAAATTCCACCAAAGTGCCCATACTCTAGTGCTAGCCACAAAATTTTGCGTGCAACCAAAGCAAAGGTGGGTGATGCACTCACATGGAGTGCTCAGGCCACACATGCCTGGCTCGGTTGAACCAGGCAATTTGGCCGAACGAGGGCATGCCCTTCCCCTTTGCCTATAAACACCACCAATTGCTTGCTTGCTTCTTCCACCATCCAACTATGAAAAATTTTCACCAGAAGCTCTCTCTCTTTCTCTCTAGGTCTTGCTCAAGTTTGGCCACTTGCATTGCTGAAAAATCACAAAAAAAATATTTTGCTTTTGTTTGATCCTTGTGCTGAAATTTGAATGCATTTGTGGTGGTTTCCGACACCCACAAGAATGACTAACTTTTGGTGGTCGTTCTTCATCCCCACAAGAACGACTAACCCTCTTGAATGACTAATTTGTTTTACTTATGCTAACCCCATGTATTCAGTCCTTCGGGTAGTCATTGCGCTAACATTTTGTAGGTAGCATGTCGAAGATCTTGTCCACATTCCGTCGCTCCGCCCGGCTGAGCAAACGTTCGGACAATGCTGGGAGCTCCCCAGCCCCGTCCCGCGGGTCAAGCCGGATGGAGGTGGACGAGTTAGGGGCAGCCGACTTGGGGAGAGGCTCTACCTCGCACGCAACCCGATAGCTCCTGAACGAGAGTGACATCATCCTCCGGACGGATCGGGAGCGGAACGTCTTCAACATGTTGCGCTTGAAGGAGTTTGAGCATACCCATGTCTTTGAGTAGGACCTTCTAGAAGTACTGCAAAATTTCCAGAAGTTTTCGAAGCCGTTGGCTGGGGCAACTTCTGGTGTGTCAACGAACAAGGTTCATACCTCCTCACCCTCGAATTTCTTTCGACTCTTACATCTAAATGGGAAGGTGTTCGCTTTCGATTTTTCAACCAAGAGTAGTTTTACTCTTGGAGCGATTTGAGCATGGCTCTTGGTTTTGCCAGTCATTGTTCTTTGGAGCCTGCCAAAGCTTTGAAAAAGTTTAGTCGGACGGTTATGGAAAAAGATTTTCGGGAGCACCAATTGTTCGGTGCCCCGCACCAACAAAATTCGTAACCCCACCTTGTGTTTCATGCATCGGTGGATGGCTATGATGGTATTCCCACGTTCTGACTTGTGGCTAGTTAATGTGGTCGAGTTGCGGCTTTTATATGCCATGGTCAGACAAGTTGTTGTTTCTCCTATTCGGGACATGGTTGCCCATTGGCTGTCTCATCATACTCGTGTAGGTAGTGTGGCGGTGACTTCTCTAGTCACTTGCCTCGCTAACTAGTAGGGCGTTCTGGAGGGCGCCCAACTGAACTACATAGAGACAGCGCAATCCGTTGTGGATGTCGAGCACTTTGTGCAAGGCCACATGATCTGACGCGCGTCCGATGCAACATTGGTAATGATTTACCGCGGTTATACAACTAAAGTGCCGCTGCCCTGTGCAGAGCTGAGGTTGTATACCACCCAGAAACTAACTCTTCAGTTGAGTACTGAGTCGGATGACTCTCCTCCTTAGAGAGAGCCAGCTCGGCACAATGTTGCAGGCACAGGGCAAGTCACCCGAGGACGAGCCAGGCGAGATGCTGGGCTCGCCACCTCATAGGAACCGGCAAGTCCATTACAAGAGCCACACCAACACACGTCTGCATTCGAGGCAAGCTACGACGAGTACACCGGTGCTGGGACGTCAGGAGCAGGAGGCTCTGGACATCCCCAGGACCCGGACTCCTTCACCCTGAGCCACTGGGACTACGCCCAGAGTACGGAATCTGAGTACTCATAGGGGTGGTATGCAGGGGGGTACGACTGTGCCTCCCAGCCGTACTTCCCTGGGCACTTTCAGTTCGCACGATTTCTACGCCCAGCCGCTACGACATCGGTTAGGAGTTGTCCTACATCTTTGACCGAGTTGACCTCTGTGGGACTAGGATCCCTAGGCCTACTCATCCACGAGATTAAACTACTCGATAGGGAAGGTTTAATCTGACTACTTTAAACTAGTTGGCTATGGTGCAAGACGACGTAGTTGATTAGAAAGACTAGTCGTATACTATTAGGAGACTCCCCAAAGTACCTTGTTGTAGTACTCCTTGTTGCATACGACTAGGATCATGTAAACGACATGTAACTATGCTCCCCGGATATATAAGGCGGAGCAGGGACCCCCTCAAGACAACTCTACTCACGTGCAATACAATTCAAGCACACAGGACGTAGGGTATTACGCTACTCGTGGCCCGAACCTGTCTAAATCTTTGTGTTGTTCGTGCACTATCGTTCCTAGAACTCGGTGAGACCCAAGAATCTACTTCCTGGGGTACCCCCTAGCAGACGTGCTCGACATAAATCGTCGACACTTGGCCCCCACCGTGTGGCCTACTCGCCGAAGCCCGACATTAGGCGCAATGGGATCAAGCTTCATCACCTACGACATTGAGGAGGGTGCAACTTTCATCATTGGCGTGTGGACCTTTGTCGCTGATGGCAAAGGGGACTTCAAAAGTTTCCTTGCCGATCACCCAGGACTGTACTCGATGATGGCGTCTCCATTGGAGCCGCTCCGCGAAACACCAGCCTCGACAACCACTCCGGCAATGATTTTGATCTCAATTCCGACACCTCACAGGACTTCGAGCTCGACTTTGACCCCAACTCCGGGATTACCCCAAAACGATATCGAGTATAACTCGCTTCCAAATATGGAAGGAGTTGGGAACTCCGAGACGGCTACGCCATCGGACAACCCCCCTAATCGATTCGCACTCGGAGTCCCCAAAGCCGCGGCTACATATCAATAGATCTACACCGCGGAGCAGAGCGAACACATACTAAAAGTTGATAGTCCAACCGTGGAAAGCAGCAAGGACTCTGAGCCAGCATTTGAGCCATCAGAGGACAACGAAGATGATGATTTCATGATTCTACTGAGCGACAACCCCGACAATGTCACAGGCTTAACCTGCTATGCCCACTTCAAGACCGACTATGATCTTGAAGAACCTCTCGTCTATGTCCTATCAAGACTCGTAGTAACCAGCACACTAGGAGGACATGGTGTTCACTGGCCTGGCGTGATACCTACTGAATCCTGTCGAGACAACAAGTCAAGGCTAGCTGCTGCTGGCGGTCGTTACGGCACGTTTTCGACCACCAATACTCGGGAATAAAAGAGGATATATGTGACATTCCATGTACTTAGGTTTATTTCTAACAGAGTTCCACGAGTTTTGGTGAGTTACACTTGTGCAGGTACAACAATGAGAAATACGTGCTATAGGGGTCGGAATTATCCTATTCGGCCGAACGACTCCGTTCGGCCGGTTACCCCCATCGGTCGTAAATGACGCAAAGCACAACCGGGAGTCGTCCACATCAACGATGACCAAGCGATGACAACACATGACACGTGGCCGATCGACACGTCACTCCTAGGTGAAACCAACACGAAGACCACCTAGAGCAAGTCATCCACGAAGCCCAGGAAGCAAAGGCAGTGCAGGGGGCAGGCCTGGGCTTCCAGCCCAGTTCGGCCGAATCCACCAATTCGGCCGAACCGCCCCACTGCACAACCGCCTCCAGGAGCTGATCAGGACCGTGGGATTGATGCGGTGGAGATGGACGATTCGGCTGAACCCATCCAATTCGGCTGAATCAGGAGGAACCGCCTCCTGATTCCCTTGGCAGGTACTCCACTTCAACCGCCATCAACCACTATAAATGGAGGTGTCCCATGCCCGGTTTCACACACACTCAAGCCAAGGAGCTCTCATTCCACTTCTAGTAGAGTTAGGATAGTTTAATTGGGAGTTAGAGTTGAGTCGAGCTGTGCCTCGGTGGTTCCGGAGTCGTCTTCAAAAGCTCTGGTATAAGCTCTTGTATCTTTTCCTTTTCCTTTTGTAAGACTTTGAATTATCAATATAGTTATCTTTATCACTTTGCCTTTGTCATTTATAGCTTGCTTCTACTTTATTATAGTTGCATCTATATCGTGTTTAGGCTATGGTTAGTCGTAGCTCTAGTGCTTCTAGATCTTGATTAAGTATTTGTCTTAGCTGGTTCTTCGATCTTGCTCAATACTTGTGGTGAATTGTCACTGGGGTATTGACAAGGTTGCTTGCCCTTGCTAGCGGAGTAAGTAGTTGTTGACTGCTGTGGGAGTGGTTCCCAGACTAGTCAGTGGCCTTAGTTTGTCCCCACGTCTACGGAGGTGGTAGCCGTTAGGTGGTGACAGCCCTGTACAGCCTACGTAGTCCATCACGTTCGTCGTGGCTTGCAGGATCCCATAGTGTAGGTTTGGTGGCACCCCTTCTCATCCCTTTCTGCGTGGCATAGGTTCTATTGTCCCGATGCTAAGACATTAGAGTTAACCCTGATCTCTAAGTACTGGCTCTTCAGCCACTGTATCTCTAAGCCCGAGTGACATAGGTAGATAAAGTGCCCAGGATTCCTCTATCTCTTCTCTTTGTCCTCCCAACTATCTATTCCTTCTCTTTCCTATCTGAGCCACCCTTGAGCTGTGTGTCATGGTATAACCACTCCTATCCAATACCGTTTACCCCCTGTCTTGCTACTAGTGTACCAATCTCTGATAGTCTCGAATATCTGTTTGCTAGTAATCTTGCTAAAGCTTCCCTGCGGAAATATAAATTATGATACCTCGAATTACTCCCTGGTGAAGTGCTGTAGCGGTAATTCTGTGCGCTTGCAGAATATTTATATATTTTATTGAGCCATAAGAAAAACCACTAAAACACTCCTTACCTAGTACCTGGATTCACAATCCTGATATTGGATCGTAAGAAGTGCCAATAGCCGCAACGATCCTGGAAGAACGACCCTACCAGGACAGTCAGACGACTTCCATCACCTCCTCCTCTGACAGCACAGGAGACAACTTCTCCAATGACCCAACTCTACTACTACAGACTTCTCCTGACCCTGGCAGACAAGTCTTCATGGCCGGTTCTGGTGACCAAGGCAACCAATACGATCGTGAGCTGATCGGCGACATTTCTGAAGAAGAACGCAGTGAACCTCAAGACAAGCAAGGAACGCCAAGCGCAAGCAAAGGCGTCTTAACGTAGCCATACGCGCCAACGCAACTCGAAACCTCACATAGGATTTCGTGATGGTTGGTGACCAACCGGTGCTCCAGGACGCTCCAATGAACATCTCCGTTGCAGCAGAAATCGTCAGGTCCATGCGTGAAACACCACAAATCAGGCAGGTCCCGACTCTCCTAGAGAAAGCTCGCGAGAACATCAGCACCAGTCCTGCATTAAGCCACCACGCCTTAAGCGGCAGACGTCTTGGAGGAAAATGCTCGCACGCTGAACCCGCAACATTGGCCAACCCGAGTCGTGCTCCTCGAGAGTGTAACACCCAAAAATCATCTATTTAAAAATTTCTAGTAATTAAATAAATATTATTATTTATGCGCATGTCTATTGTAAGGTAAATAAATTATTTTTGAATATTAAAATCAAATATAAGGTGTAGAAACAATGTTGATGCATTCATGCCAGCTGCATTGTGTTTTGTTTGATGTGTGGTTCAAAAGAGAATTTAAATCTAAGCTAAATTCATTTTTGAACCATTTTGATCTGAGCTCTAGAAAAGTTGCAAAGCCCAGAATTCACTTTTGCCCCACCATCTTTTTCCCTGGTCCGCTTCCCCTCCCTCTACTCTTTTCCCCAGTCCGACCCAACCCCCTCCACTCTTTTTCCCCCGGCCCTGCCACCTTCTCACTCCACCTGGGCCCTTCTCCCCGCTCGGCCCACGTCTCCCGTAAGCCTGTCTGCCCTCCCCCGCGCCCCTCGGCCCACAATCTCCCTGCGGCCCAGCTCGCACCCGCCCCTCCCCTCACTCTCCCTCTCACTACCACCAGGGCCCCGCCCGTCAGAAGCTTCCCCCTCCTCCCGCCGGCGCCCGAAGCTTCCCCTGACGCGATCGGCGCCGCGATCACCGGTCGACCTGCCCCTGCCCCGCGCCCCGTGGGCCCTGCCGAGCTCCCCTGCCCCCTTTCCCCGCGCTCCCCTTCCATTCCTGGCGCACCCCGCATGGAAAGCCCCTCCCCCCCTTAGGAAATCCCCGATTCACCGCCGGTCACTGCCGGGATCCGTGGTGCGCACACCGATGCTCCCCCTGCACCCTATAATAGCCGCCCCGCCGCTTCCCGATCTTCGCCGAGCCCTCCCCGTGCTTCCCCAAGCCGCAGCGCCCTCCCTCCATGCAACACCGCTGCATCTTCCCCGAGCTGAGCGCCGCCACCGATGACCGCCGCTCCGGCCAATTCGACCCCTCCAGGAGCTTCGTAGGAAGGTGAGCAGCGACCTGAGCCACTCCCCGCCTTCTCTCTCGCGCCCCGCGCGACAATGCGCCCTTGCCGGAGTCGCTCGACCATCATCCGCCATCGGTAGCCGTCCCCGCTGCAAAATCCCCGACTTGAACCCCCCGGCAGCACTCCCCATGCGCCTAGCTTCCTCCCGGATGAGCTCCCGTCCCAATTGGAGGCCGGCGGCTCGACTTCGAGCTCACTCCGACGAGTCCCCACCGCGAGCAGTGGCGGCGCCACTGTTCCCTCCTCCCCGCCGGCGACCCAAACCCCCCCAAGCCGATCTGGATCGTTAGATCCAGATCCAACGGCACCTGTGAGTCACGCCCCCGAGTCAAACCCCCTCCCCCCAAAAAGGTCAGTGCTGACGCTTTTCTAAGAAAGCCCCTCCACTTTCTTGCATTCAACCCGCGATCCACTTTAGTTCAAAAATAATTGCATTTAGGTCCTTTTTCTTTTGAAAAACCCCCTACCCTTTTTAAATTTAGTGCCCGAGGTCCCTGTTAGGTTTATTTGCGCGTTAGCCCATCAGTTTTTATACAAAATTATGTTTTGGCCCTCGGTTTTTCACAAATAACTCCCTATAACTTAGAAAATCCGTATCTTTTCCGTTCTAGCTCCGATTTAGGTGATTTTTGCGCTCATGTGTTCGTAGTGATGCGTAGAGTATTTCTAGAACCTTTTTATGTGTTTTTTCTACTGTTTGGTGTACTATTCTAACAGAAATATATTTGTTTGCATGTATTGGTATGCATGTATGCTTGTGTGGTGCTTTGTTAGCTTTGGAGTTCGAGTTCGCGGAGGACTTTCTGGAGTAAGACTCGCAGCAGCAGCACTTCGAGGAAGGCAAGTTATAGCATGGACAATCCTTGCTACCTAAACACACCCTTTACAATTCTCTAATTTTATATGCATGTGTTTAATTTACTGTCTCATTAAGGTTGTACCTAGTTTTGTATATCCTGTACCTTGATAACCTTAGGTTTATGCATTGGGTAGAATCTTTGCTATGCACAGCTACTGTCACCAATGTTTAATTGTTAATCTTGATCTAATGGTTCACTTTAATGATAATGATAAAACTTGCTTTTTAGCAACATAGATTAGGGAACTGGGGCATGCGCTGTGTGCTTTGCTTCAGTGTCTCTCCCTAAGGTCGGTTCTTAAAGCGGCAACCCAGGAGCCTGTCGCCACCGCTAGAAATATTATGGCTCTGGTCTTGGTCAGGTAACTTGTATGTCTCTAGCTTGCCAATGGTTACCGTTGGGGCCAACGGCGTTAGTGGACACAAGGTGAAAGGGTGTTTCTTGATTCCACCGCGGACGGGTGATCTGTCGGCTATGCCCCCATGAGGCCCAGTCCCGTGCTGGGAGTCCCTGCGATGGGGAACTCCACACGTTGCGCATGGATGGGTATGATGCCCGCGCGTTGGATGCCATTGACCCCCTCATGGTGTGACTCCGTGAGCGTACGTCAATCCCGGTGCCTAGGGTCTCACCGCCTTATTAAACTAGCGGCTACTGTCTTGTTAGGGTGTCTTGTGAAAAATCTCGTAGAGTCACTATGCCGTCACACCTCGGAAGTGTTGATGTGCGTGGTTGGGTGCAAAGTTCCTTTGAACTTTTACGCGATTGGTGGGTAAAGTGCGAAACCTCTGCAGTGTAAAATCTATCATGATAGCTTCTTAGTGTCACGAGCGGCCTGGATCCTTTTTTATTAGAAGATGATGTTTATCTATGCTTAATGTCACTTCTACTTTATTTAATTGGGTTGCAACTGGGTTTCACATACTTGTAGTAACTTGGATCATGCTAAAATGAATCAACTAAAAGTGCTAATGCAGTTAAACCATGTCTAGCCTTATTCTGAGCCTTCATGTACCCGTGCTATAATTGCTAAGTAATTGTTTTACTTACACTTACTATTATTCAACAAAATCCCCGATGGGTAACAGATTGGGCTATGCATGAGACTGCTGCTGAGTTCCTTGAGGACCTGCCGTACTTCTGAGTTGCGCTCTCCCAGTCAGAGTCCCTGTGGACTATAGTTCCGCTCTAGTTGAGAGTTATAGACTTTCGCTGTAATAATCATTTATTATATACTCTGATGTAAACTATTTTATTTCGAGCATTTGTACTCTGTTTATCATATTTGTTCATTGTATGTGTTTTCTGGACTTCGTGGGCACACATATGGCCGCATTCGGGTTTTGTGAAAATCCGGGTGTGACAGATTGATATCAGAGCCATGCTGACTGTAGGATCACAGCCTAGATAGAATGGTCGGTCTTAGTCAAGTCCAATCTTCACTATTTTTACTTATAAAAGTGTTGAGTTTTGCAAAATAGTGTTAAGTGTCTCCTCTATCCCAGTCCTTTGCAAAGTTTTTCTAAAAAATTTTTCCTTGTCTTCTCTCTGCAGTAGATGGCTCGCATGAAGCTGACCGCCCACAAGTCCACCCGTGGCTACGTTCCACCCCATGTTCTGGAGATGGACTTTGGCGCCCCCTACCAGGATGCTTTCCATGAGTGGGAAGAGATGCAAGTGGAGGAGCGTCTGAGGCAGGAAGAAGAAGAGGTGGAGCAGCAGCAAGGAGAGCCCAAGGACGAGGAGATGTAGCCCACTGATGAGCCAGAGGAGCAGCCCGAGCCAGTTCAGCCAGGTGGTGGAAATCCTGCCAGAAACCCAGATGGTGATGACAGTGATGATGATGATGAAGACGGTGGTGATGATCCTGAGGAGCCCCCAGCACCCCAGCAGCCTGCACCTGCACCGGCAGCACCGAGGTGGACCGTGGAGGACTTTGTCAGAGACGCAGGAGACAACTTCTACCACTGGCGCCTGAGGCAGATACTCTGCTCCCACTAGGGCACAGGCAACGTGGGCATGGAGTACCACAGTGAGACGTTGACGCACCCCCGCTTCCCCAGCTTCTGGAGTACTACATTGTGGATCCGTACAGCTGACCACGGAGCCAGGGCTGCTAGGATGAGGTCGATCCACTACGCCTCCAGTGAGAGATCCACCCAGGAGGCAGGGATAGCAGATGTTGCTCGCCGTGCCTACTACTACCATAGAGACAGGTTCTGGGCAGTGATCCAGGATGGGCCAGAGAGGTGGTACCCCCGCAGGAGGAGTGGATAGACAGCTTGCACCATCGCCCCCATCGGAGACATCGCCGACCCCCAGCTCGCTACTACTGTGACACTTGTGGCTACCCTCAACACTGACCTGGAGGCAGCTACTGATGAGATCGCCACTCTGAGGGAGCAGCTGAGAGGGACCCAGCAGGAGTTGGAGCAGCTCGACCAAATGATGGGAGCACCACCACCACGCAGCCCAAACTACCGTGTAGAGTCACCGCGTCGCAAGAGGCACTGCTTCGGATCTGCTGCCGCCCGCACCACCATCCAGCAGGATCCTTAGGAGTTTACCATAAGTGTGTAATAAGATCGAGTAGTCATCATTTTCCTTTCTAGTCGAGTCAAAAACCGGTGAGTCAAGTCAGTGTGAACCTTGTCTTTCGATGTTTGATTTTATTATCATTATGCTTATGGATGAGTTGGATTTTTGTAATGATTGTGATGGGCGTAGATGCAAGTCTACCACCATCTAGATTTTGGATTAAGGCATAAGGATATTATTGAATACATAGAAGGGGTTATTTGTTTCACTTGCTCTATCTTAACCAGTTCAATCAATATTCTCAAGTACTTCTGTTCCAAACCCGAGTTACTTGGTTTTGTCCAATAAAATTTATGGGAATCTCTTGCTGATGATAGATGGTGAACACAAGGAGCAACGCCGGTGCCAACAACCAGAACCAGCCATCGCCACCGCCTCCACCCCCTACCATTGAATAGATGATGCTCACCCAGACTCAGGTGATGCAACAGATGACTTAGACCATGGCACTGATGCAGCAGCAACAGCCTAATCCACCTCACTAGCCCCACATGCCACCCAGAGACAAGAGGGTCGAGTTTTTGAAGGGACGCCCGGCCACCTTCAACAAAGCAACCGATCCCCTGCATGTAGTGGATTGGCTCAAGGCAGTGGAGCGGCAACTCGACATCGCTCAGTGCAACGTCCAGGAGAAGGTGTTGTACGCAGGGGGACAACTTCAAGTACCAGCCTTGGACTGGTGGGATTCCTATTAGTAAGCTCACCCTGATTGTACTCAGATCACATGGCAGGAGTTCCATGACAGCTTTCGCTCACACCATGTGCCTGAAGCCCTGATGACTTTGAAGAAGGAATTCGTGGCACTGAAGCAGGAAGGGATGAGCGTCACAACTTATCGTGACAAGTTCATTGAGCTCGCCCGCTATGCTCCAGTGGACGTGAACACGGATAGGAAGAAGCAGTCCCAGTTCCACGATGGCTTGCAGGATGCCCTGTAGTACCAGCTGATGTGCACCAAGTTCCCCAAGTTTCAGGAACTGGTGGATGGTGCCCTGATGCTAGAACACAAGCACCTTGAGATGGAGGCGAAGAAGCGGAAGTTCCAGGGCCAGCAGACTGGGAGCAACAACCGCCCGCACTTCACTACTCCCCAAGGTCAACAGATGGTGAGCCAGCAACGCTTCTAGAGTCAACCAAGCTCACTAAACCGTGGCCAATACTAGCAGCGTCCCCAGTACTCTCAGGCACCGCAGCAACAGCGCTTCCAGAACCAGCTGCAGAATGCCCCAGCTCAGCGCAACCAGGTGCAGCAAGGGCCTGTCCAGCACCCCAACACCGCCAACAATGTACCGGTGGGCCCAAGGGCGTGCTACCACTGTGGCGCGCCAATGTCTGCCCCAAGAAGGCTCAGCACGGTGCAGGCCAGAACAACCCCCAGAGAGTTAGGCAGAATGGGAACCAGCAGCAGGCACAAGCAGGCAGAGGTCCTCCGAACCCTGTTAGGGGCAAAGTCAACCACATGGGTGCTAAGACCGTAGAGGGAGCTACCGACGTGGTTGTGGGTACGTTCCTTGTCAACTCGACCCCTGCAACTATTTTATTCGATTCCGGAGCTTCGCATGCTTTCATCTCTGCTGCATTTGTTCAAAAGAATATGTTGGCCCTACGACCTATGGGGAATACTATGCTAGTTAGCTCACCAGGGGGGAGCAACGGGCCACTCTACGTTGCACCCGGACCGTCATCTCAATATGGGGGGTAGACTTCAAAGTATACCCCATAGTCCTGAACTCCGTTGGGTTTGACTTGATCCTGGGGATGAGTTGGTTAGCCTACTATGGCGCGGTGATCAAGTGCGCTGAAAGGATGATACAATTGATAGCCACGACTGGAGAAAAAGTGGAGTACCAAGCAGCCAAGCCCTCGAAACAATGTCAAGTCAATCAAGCTGATGGAGCAGCTCCCGAGGACATCACAGTGGTGTGCGATTTTCCGGATGTGTTTCTAGAGAAATTGCCAGGTATGCCCCCAGAACGTGAAGTTGAATTCGTTATTGAACTAATGGCACTGCACCTATAGCTAAAAGACCATATAGAATGGGAGTGAAGGAACTGGAGAAACTTAAGGAAGAATTTAGCTCTTTGCTAGAAAAAGGGTATATTCGTCCTAGTTCTTCACCATAGGGAGCACCAGTGTTGTTCGTAGACAAGAAGGATGGCACACAGAGGATGTGCATGGACTATCGAGCCCTCAATGAAGTGACTGTCAAGAACAAGTATCCATTGCCAAGGATTGACGATATGTTCGATCAATTGACGGGAGCTTGTGTGTTCTCCAAGATAGATCTTCAATCGGGCTACCACCAGATGAGGATCCGACCATCCGACATACCCAAGACGGCCTTCACCACTCGGTATGGGCTATATGAGTTCATAGTCATGTCTTTTGGACTAACCAATTCTCCAGCATACTTCATGTACCTAATGAATAGCGTCTTCATGGACTATCTAGACAAGTTCATGGTGGTGTTCATTGATGACATTCTAGTCTTCTCCAAGAATGAGGAAGAGAACGAGAAGCACTTGCGGATGGCAATGCAGCGACTCAGAGAGCATCAGCTATATGCTAAGCTGAGCAAGTGTGAGTTCTAGCTGAAGGAAGTGGCATTCTTGGGTCATGTGTTGTCCAATGGAGGAGTAGCCGTGGATCCGAAGAAGGTTCAGGATGTGCTCAGCTAGAATCTACCCAAGGATGTGAGTGACATCAGGAGTTTCCTCGGTATGGCTGGGTACTAAAGACGGTTCATCGAAGGTTTCTCCAAGATTGCTAAGCCAATGACAGCCCTACTAGAGAAGAATGCTAAGTTCGTCTGGACAACAGAATATCAAGATAGCTTTGAGGAGCTGAAGAAGAGGTCGACTACAACACCTGTGCTAGTGTTGCCTGACATAGCCAAGAGCTTCTCGATCTACTGTGATGCATCTCGTCTAGGATTGGGATGTGTGCTCATGCAAGAGGGCAGAGTAGTGGCTTATGCATCAAGGCAACTGAGGAAACATGAGTAGAACTACCCGACACATGACCTAGAGTTGGCAGCGGTGGTTCATGCCCTAAAGATCTGGAGGCACTACCTGATCATGCACAAGTATGACATCTACACCGATCACAAGAGCCTCAAGTATGTCTTCACCCAGTCAGATCTGAATATGAGGCAACGCCGATGGTTGGAGTTGATCAAGGACTATGATCTGGAGATCCATTACCACCCTGGCAAGGCTAACTTGGTGGCAGATGCTCTGAGTAGACGGAGCTATGTGAACAAGATCACCGGACAGTGCTAGCCAGAAGAGCTCAACCTAGAGTTTGAGAAGATGAGTCTCGGATTCGTGACTAGCATCATAGAAATGATAGTAGAACCGACTCTCGAACAGGAGATCCGGAAGGGTCAACTCAAAGATGAGAAGATCAAGGAGATTGTGGAGCATGTTGCTCTAGGCAAGGCCCCTGGATTCCGAGTGGACGAACAGGGAACCTTGTGGCATAGGAAGAGAATATGTGTGCCCGATATAACGCAGATCAAGGAGACGATCCTAAAAGAAGCGCATGATTCGGCATACTCGATCCACCTAGGAAGTACCAAGATGTACCAAGACATCAAGGAGAGATTCTGGTGGTATGGGTTGAAGCGTGATGTGGCAACCTATGTGGCCCTGTGTGACACATGTCAGAGAGTCAAGGCGGAACATCAGAGGCCAGCCGGATTACTCCAGCCCTTGAAGATACCGGAATGGAAATGGGAAGAAGTTGGTATGGACTTCATAATGGGTCTACCCCCGCACACAGCAAGGATTTGACTCCATTTGGGTGATTGTGGACCGCTTGACCAAAGTGGCACACTTTTTCCCAGTAAAGACCACCTACACGGGAGCCAGACTAGCAGAGCTATATATGGAAAGGATTGTGTGCTTGTGTGGAGTGCCAAAACGGATAGTATCTGACCGAGGTACACAATTCACATCACACTTCTGGCAGAAACTACATGAGTCTATGGACACTAAGCTACATTTCAGCTCAGCTTATCACCCATAGACGGATGGACAGACCGAGCAAACCAACCAGATTCTGGAAGACATGTTGAGAGCATGTGCTCTGCAGTACGGTGTCAGTTGGGACAAAAGTTTGCCCTATGCGGAATTCTCGTACAACAACAGCTACCAGAAGAGTCTGCAGATGGCACCATTCGAGGTTTTGTATGGCAGGAAGTGTAGAACTCAACTATTCTGGAACCAGACTAGAGAAAGTCAAGTTTTTGGGCCCAAGATACTAAGAGAGGAAGAACGACAAGTGCAAGTGATCTGGCAGAACTTGAAGGTGGCACAGTCGCGGCAAAAAAGTCATGCCGATGTCAGAAGGAGGGGTCTCACCTTTGAAGTCGACGACTTTGTGTATCTGAAGGTGTCACTGATGCGAGGCGTGAAAAGGTTTAATGTGAAGGGCAAAGTAGCACCTCGGTACATTGGACCATTCAAGGTACTGGAACGGATGGGCGAAGTGGCTTACTGACTAGAACTACCTGAGAAACTGGCCGGAGTGCACGATGTGTTCCACGTGTCTCAGTTGAAAAAGTGCTTGCGAGTACCTAAGGAGCAGATCCCAATAGATGAGCTGAATATACAGGAAGATCTCACCTACGATGAGTACCCCATCAGGATTTTGGAAAGGTCGGAGAGAGTAACCAGAAACAAGGTCATCCGAATGTGCAAGGTGCAATGGAACCGGCACTCGGAGGACGAAGCAACTTGGGAAAGAGAAGAGGATCTCAAGACCGAATATCCACAACTCTTCGTTTCCACATCCGAATCTCGAGGACGAGATTCATCTTAAGGGGGGTAGGTTTGCAACACCCAAAAATCCTCTATTTAAAAATTTCTAGTAATTAAATAAATATTATTATTTATGCTCATGTCTATTGTAAGGTAAATAAATTATTTTTGAATATTAAAATCAAATATAAGGTGTAGAAACAATGTTGATGCATTCATGCCGGGTGCATTGTGTTTTGTTTGAAGTGTGGTTCAAAAGAGAATTTAAATCTAAGCTAAATTCATTTTTGAACCATTTTGATTTGAGCTCTAGAAAAGTTGCAAAGCCCAGAGTTCACTTTTGCCCCTCCATCTTTTTCCCTGGTCTGCATCCCCTCCCTGTACTCTTTTCCCCAGTCGGGCCCAACCCCATCCACTCTTTTTCCCCCGGCCCAGCCACCTTCTCACTCCCACCTGGGCCCTTCTCCCCACTCGGCCCACGTCTCCCGCGAGCCAGCCTGCTCCCCCGTGCGGCCCAGCTCGCACCCGCCCCTCCTCTCACTCTCCCTCTCACTACCACCAGGGCCTCGCCCGACAGAAGCTCCCCCCTCCTCCCGCCAGCGCCCGAAGCTTCCCCCGGCGCGATCTGCCCCTGCCCCGTGCCCCGTGGGCCCTATCGAGCTCCCCTGCCCGCTTTCCCCGCGCTCCCCTTCCATTCCTGGCGCACCCCGCATGGAAAGCCCCTCTCCCACTTAGGAAATCCCCGATTCACCGCCGGTCACCGCCGGGATCCGTGGTGCGCACACCGATGCTCTTCCTGCGCCCTATAAAAGCCGCCCCGCTGCTTCTCGATCTTCGCCAAGCCCTCCCCGTGCTTCCCAAGCCACAGCGCCCTCCCTCCACGCAGCACCGCCGCCTCTTCCCCGAGCAGAGCGCCGCCGCCGACGACTGCCCGCTCCGGCCAATTCGACCCCTCAAGGAGCTTCGTATGAAGGTGAGTAGCGCCTTGAGCCACTCCACGCCTTCTCTCTCGTGCCCCGCGCGCCAATGCGCCCTCGCTGGAGTCGCCCGACCGCCGTCCGCCGTTGGTAGCCGTCCCTGCCGTAAAATCCCTGACTTGAACCCCCTGGCAGGACTCCCCATGCGCCTAGCTTCCTCCCCGATGAGCTCCAGTCCCAATTGGAGGCCGGCGGCTCAACTTCGAGCTCGCTCCGGTGAGTCCCCGCCGCGCATAGTGGCGGTGCCACTGTTCCCTCCTCCCCGCCGGCGACCCAAACCCCAAACGCCGATCTGGATGGTTAGATCCAGATCCAACGGCACCTGTGAGTCGCGCCCCCGAGTCAAACCCCCCACCCCCCATAACGGTAAGCGCTGGCGCTTTTCTAAAACTGCCCCTCCACTTTCTTGCATTCAACCCGTGATCCACTTTAGTTCAAAAATAATTGCAGTTAGGTCGTTTTTCTTTTGAAAAACCCCCTGCCCTTTTTAAATTTAGTGCCCGAGGTCCTGGTTAAGTTTATTTGCGCGTTAGCCCTTCAATTTTTATACAAAATTATGTTTAGGCCCTCGGTTTTTCACAAATAAGTCCCTGGAACTTTTTAAAACTTGCCAGCAGGTCCCTGTAACTTAGAAAATCCGTATCTTTTCCGTTCTAGCTCCGATTTAGGTGATTTTTGCGCTCATGTGTTCGTAGTGATGTGTAGAATATTTCTAGAACCTTTTTATGTGTTGTTTCTACTATTTGGTGTACTATTCTAATAGAAATATATTTGTTTGCATGTATTGGTATGCATGTATGCTTGTGTGGTGCTTCGTGTCCAGTCGGTGAGCCGTTAGCTTTGGAGTTCGAGTTCGCGGAGGACTTTCTGGAGCAGGACTCGCAGCAACAGCAGCAGCACTTCGAGTAAGGCAAGTTATAGCATGGACAATCCTTGCTACCTAAACACACCCTTTACAATTATCTAATTTCATATGCATGTGTCTAATTTACTATCCCATTAAGGTTGTACCTAGTTTTGTATATCATGTACCTTGATAATCTTGGGTTTATGCATTGGGTAGAACCTTTCCTATGCACAGCTACTGTCACCAATGTTTAATTGTTAATCTTGATGTAATGGTTCACTTTAATGATAATGATAAAACTTGCTTTTTAGCAACATGGTTTAGGGAACTGGGCATGCACTGTGTGCTTTGCTTCAGTGTCTCTCCCTAAGGTCCGGTTCTTAAAGCGGCAACCCAGGAGCCTATCACCACCGCTACAACTATTATGGATCTGGTCTTGGTCAAGTAACTTATACGTCTCTAGCTTGCCAGTGGTTACCATTGGGGCCAACGGCGTTAGTGGATACAAGGTGAAATGGTGTTTCTTGATTCCACCGCCGACGGGTGATCTGTCAGCGTTGCCCTCGTGAGGCACAGTCCCGTGCTGGCAGTCCCTGTGATGGGGAACTCCACACATTGCACATGGATGGGTGTGATGCCCGCGTGTTGGATGCCATTGACCCCCTCATGCTGTGACTCCATGAGCGTACGTCAATCCCGGTGCCTAGGGTCTCACCGCCTTGTTAAACTAGCAGCTACTGTCTCGTTAGGGTGTCTTGTGAAAAACCTCGTAGCGTCCCTATGCGGTCACACCTCGGAAGTGTTGATGTGCGTGGTTGGGTGCAAAGTTCCTTCAAACTTTTACGTGACTGGTGGGTAAAGGGCAAAACCTCTGCATAGTGTAAAATCTATCATGATAGCCTTGCTTAGGGTCACGAGCGCCCTGGATCCTTTTTTATTAAAAGATGATGTTTATTTATGCTTAATGTCACTTCTACTTTATTTAATTGGGTTGCAACTGTGTTTCACATACTTGTAGTAACTTGGATCATGCTGAAATGAATCAACTAAAAGTGCTAATGCAGTTAAGCCATGTCTAGCCTTATTCTGAGCCTTCATGTACCCGTGCTATAATTGATAACTAATCATTTTACTTACACTTGCTATTATTCAACAAAATCCTGGATGAGTAACAGATTGGGCTGTGCATGAGACTGCTGCTGAGTTCCTTGAGGACCTGCCGTATGTTGGCAGTCATTACGGTATGAATCCGACCACCAACTCTCGGGAATAAAAGAGGTTTTATGTAATATTTCATGCATTTAGGTTTTACTTCTAATAAAGTTCCATGAGTTTTGGTGAGTGTCTCATTTGCAGGGACCGAGTCGGAAAAAGCCCATTAAGGGGGGTAAAACTCCGGTTCGGCCGAAACCTTCCAGTTTCCGACTGAACCACCCCCCTTAACCATCATGCAAGCACACGAGGTGTCGTCCACGTCAGCGATGATGATGCGATGACCATGCAAGCCACGTGGACTCCCGCCACGTCATTCCATGGGCCAAATTCACCGAAGAACACCAGGACAAGCTAGCCAGGAGGCCCAGGAAGCAGAGGCGGTGCACGGGGCCGGCCCTGGGCCAGAAGCCCAGTTCGGCCGAACTGTAGGGCTTCGGCCGAACCGCCCCCAGCACCCAAAACCGCCTCAAGGGATGCATCAAGGCCGTAGAAGGTTAAGGCGGTTGAATTCGACGTTCGGCCAAACTGGCCGGTAACCGCCACAACGTCCCGTGGCGGTTACTCCACTCAACCGCCCTTTGGTGCTATAAATGGAGGTGTCCACGGCTCATTTCAACACACACCAAGCCAAGGAGCTCTCATTTCCACTTCTGTAGTAGAGTTAGGATAGTTTAGTTGGGAGTTAGAGTCGACTCGAGCTTTGCCTCGGAGGTTCCGGAGTCGTCTTCAGAAGCTCTGGTATAATCTCTTGTATCTTTTCCTTTTCCTTTTCCTTTTGCAAGACTTGAGTTATCAATATAATTATCTTTATCATCTTGCCTTTGTCATTTATAGCTTGCTTCTACTTTATTCTAGTTGCATCTATATCGTGTTTAGACTATAGTCGGTTCTAGTTCTAGTGCTTCTAGTTCTTGTTTAAGTCTTTGTCTTAGTTGGTTCTTCGACTTAGCTCAATATTTGCCGGTGAACTGTCACAGGGGGTATTGACGGGTTGCTTGCTTTTGCTAGTGAAGTAAGTAGTCATTGGTTAGTGTGGGTGTGGTACCCAGACTAGTCCTAGTCAGTGGCCTTGGTTTGCCCCAGATTCAACGAACGTGTGGTAGGCGTTAGGTGGTGACAGCCTTATACGGTCTTTGTAATCCACCTCGTTAGTCTCGGGCCGTAGGATCCCCCAGTGTGGAGCTGGTGGCACCCCTTCTCATCCCTTTCTGCATGTCACTGGTGTCCATTGTCCCGATGCTAAGACATTAGAGTTAACCCAAACCTTCCAGTGCTGGCTCTTTAGCCGCTGTATCTCTAAGCCCGAGTGACATAAACAGATAAAATCCATAGGAATCCTCTATCTCTTCTCGTTGTCCTCCCAGCTATCTATACCTTCTCTCTCTTACCTGAGTCTCCCTTGAGCTGTGTGTCATGGTATATCCACTCCAATCGAATACCGTTACCCCTGTCTTGTTTAGTTGTGTACATTTCTCTGATAGTCTTGAATACTTGCTTACTAGTACTCTTGCCAAAGCTTCCCTGCAGAAATATAAATTACGATACCTCAGGATACATCCAGGTGAAGTGCTACAGCAGTGATTCTGTGCGCTTGCAGAATATTTATATATTTTACTAAGCCATAAGGGAAACCACTGAAACATTCCTTACCCAGCACCGGGATTCTCAATCCTAATATTTGATCGTAAGAAGTGCCAACAAGCATTTCTGGCACCGTTGCCGGGGAAGCAATTGGCTAGAATACTTTTAAACATTTATCTCAAGTTATCAGAGTTGAGTGCACCGCTACTCAAGCGGGTTTACCTTTGCTCTGTTCGTTGGTCTTTGTGAAGCAGAGCAGTGCATGACTGGTTTCCAACTACCGTCAAACTATCAAGAAAATCCTGAGTCACTTTTGAGGAAAGTATGACCCCGTGTTGTACCTCCTTAGAGGCAACTCAGCTTGACGAGCCCAGTCTTTCCCGACGTCGACACGACTTCAGCATCAAGGATGGCAAGCAAAACGATACGCGAATTCTCGGCTCCATCGAGCGAGAATTTGCGTATCGGTCCCACTCCGCCTGTCGGAGATGGGACTTTCGAGCTCAAGCCAGCCCTCATCAACATGGTGCAGGCTAGCCCATTCTGCAGCAAGCCTCACGAAGATGCTAGTGCTCATCTCAAACACTTCTTGGAGATCTGCAACACCTTCACCATACGCGGTGTAAGTACGGATGCTATTCGCCTTCGTTTATTCCCGTTCTCCTTATTGGGTAAGGCAAAGCAATGGTTTTATGCTAGTCGTGAAGCTATAGATTCATGGGATAAGTGCACTAGTGCCTTTTTGCTAAAATTCTTTCCGGTTGGGAAAAACAACGCCCTCCGGAATAAAATTTCTAGTTTCCAGCAAGCAAAAGATGAAATAGTCCTGGAGGCATGGAAACACCTCCAGAACTATATTTCTGCTTATCCTCACCATGGTATGCAGAATTGGTTCATCATCCAAACCTTTTACCACGGGCTAAAGAGCTCAGCCCGTGAGTATTTGGATGCTGCTGCTGGAGGAGCATTTTTGTCTCTTGAGGAGAACCGAGCTAAGGCCCTCATCGAGAAGATGGTGGAAAATCAGGGTTGGGGTAGTGAACGTGGCCAACCACGTACCCGAGGAGTCCACCAAGTTGAAGCTGTGGACATGCTCGCTGCAAAGATGGACCTCCTTCTGAAGAAGATGGAGGCCCCTGTTCAAGAAATGGTGCAAGCCATGGACACTCGCATGACGTGTGTGGTCTGTGACAACACAGGCCATTCGGGGAATGACTGCCCCGAAACGCAAGAAGATGCCCACTACATCAACAACTCCAACAACAATGGGTATCGTCCGAACAACTACGGCAATCAAGGATGGAATTCGCGTCTGAATCTCTCTTTTGAGAGATCTTCACAAGGTAAAAAGGTAGTAGCTCCAGAAAGTGATAGCGAAGAGGAGGAGGCTGTCGAATAAACTCTGAAAAGCATACCTCAGAAGGAAGCAAAGACAGCCCCTCATAAGTTCTATGATACGACCGTGCTGCCATTCCCAAGAAGACTTCACAAACCGACGGTGGATGAGCAATTCACAAGATTTGTTGAGGTAATTCGAAAACTCTATGTCAATATTCCATTACTTGAAGCTATACAGGTTCCCACATATGCCAAATATTTGAAGGACATCCTCAACAACAAAAGGGCAATACCGACCACCGAGGTAATTAAACTAACCGAAGCATGCAACGCAGCCATTTTGAATGAATTTCCAGAGAAAAAGGACCCTGGATGTCCTACCATCGCATGCTCCATCGGAGACCAACACTTCAGCAACGCCCTGTGCGACCTCGGAGCAAGCGTCAGCGTCATGCCCAAGGTAGTGTTTGATAAATTGAATCATACTTCCTTGTCCCCTACAACCATGTATTTGAAGCAGGCAGATCAATCAATCCGATATCCCACGGGAATTGCGGAGGATATTCCGGTTAGAATCCGGGAATTCTTCGTACCCATGGATTTCGTGGTGCTTGATATGGAGGTTTACACAAAGACCCCTCTCATTCTTGGGAGGCCATTCCTGAGCACCGCCAATGCGATCATCGACGTAGGAGCCAGAGAGATCCACCTGAACATCAATGGCAAGGTAGAAAAGTTTGCATCCAAACACAGGGTGGAGAAATGCTCTAAGGTATATGCATCATCAATTCAAAATTTAACTAACCTAGAGCAGGTCAAGATGGTTGCACCAAAACGTCCACCGCCACCGACACCTACAGCGAAGAAAATCAAGAAGGTGTGGCGGAAGAAGCAGAGTTCATCGTCCGAACCTTCCACTCCGGGATTGGACGATGAAAAAAATCACTGAAGACATGGAGGAGTCCCGCTCGTGGACTCAAAACTCGAGCTCTCGCCGCGAGAAAAACCGGTATGTATCTCATGTTTCCCTTTCCAATTTTAAATTTCAATTCACTGCATTTGCATGTTTTATTTCAAAATTTTTGAATCACTTGTGCATGAAATAAAATGAGAGAATAGCAAGAATAAAATTGGTGCATGCAAAACAGCTTTGGTTTAAATTTAGGTAAAAATAAATGGACCATATGCTGAAATTTGTTTGAAGTGGGTAAAATTTGTAATTTTTATTACTTTTACCCCTTCTAGAACATCTCCATTTATTTACCATCATCACCAACTAGCACAAAACATGTTTACCCCACTCCACATGGCTGCACACTCACCAATTATCACAAACATGGCAGCATGGGAGTGACACCAATAATTTGTCCACTTTGGTCATATCAAAATGAGCATCTTTGCACTAACTTCCACTCAAATGACCATACATCAATACTGGCCACTAAAATTTGCGTGCACATGAAGCAAAGGGGGAGCACCAGCACTCACATGGAGTGCTGGCAGCACTGCCCTGGTTCGGCCGAAGCAGGGGGGTTCGGCCGAACCAGGCCTGCCTCCCCTCGGCCTATAAATGCTGCCCCAAGTGCTTGCTTGCTTCTTGCACCACTCCCTGCTGCATACATTTGCCCAGGAGCTCTCTCTCCCTCTCATGTTCTTGCTCTAGCTTGCTCTCAAGCTTTCTCTCTTTGTTCTTGCTCAAGTTTGATTCACTTGCATTAAGAAAAACACAAAAATATCTGCTTCCGATTTTGCTGCTAAAACTTGAACGTGTTTGTGGAGGTTTCTGACACCCACAAGAATGACTAATCTTTTTGTGGAGGTGTCAAATCCCCGCAAGAACGATTAACCCTCGAACGACTGACTTGCCTCCATTGTGCTAACCTCATAATTTCAGTCCTTCGGGTATCGTTGTGTGCACTAAACTTTTGCAGGGAACATGTCGTGGCTATTCCGAAGGTCCAGCCGGTTGAGCCGTTGTTCAAGCGGTGATGATGCCGGTAGTTCACCGACACCATCCAATGCACCGGCTCCAATGGAGATGGATGAGCCAGAGGCATCGAACATAGGCAGAGGTTATGCCTCTAGCTCAGTTCGAAGGCTCCTGAGCGAGGAAGATATCATCCTCAGGACGACCTGCGAGCAAGAAGCATTTTCTTTGCTGTGCATGAAGGAATTCGAACATACCCGAATTTATGAGCATGACCTGCTCGTAAAGACGGGGATGGTCGATGAGTTTCCAGAGGTTTTCCACGCCATTGGGGGGGAGAACTTCTAGCAGATCACGGAACCGGGTGCGCATCCTTTCCCTTGAATTTTTATGCACACTCGTTTCTGAAAAGGAGGGTATTCACTTTCAACTTTTTAACCAAGAGTATTCTTGCTCTTGGAGGGATTTTAGTGTGGCTTTGGGTTTTAATCGTCGCTGTTCTTTAGAGCCCACTAAATCTTTGAAAAAGTTTAGTAGAGATGACTTTTGGCACAAAATTTTCGAGAACACTAGATGTACGGCTCCCCGTACAAATGACATTCATAACCCACCTTGCGTTTCATGCATCGGTGGCTGGCTATGACGGTGTTCCCTCGGTCAGATTTGCGTCCCGTTAACACAGTGGAGTTGCATTTGCTTTATGCGATGACTAAAAAGTTTCCAGTCTCGCCTGTTCAAGACTTGGTTGCCCATTGAATTTCTATGCCCCCTCGTGTTGGGAGCATGGCGATGACTTCTTTAGTTACTCGCCTCGCTAAAGGGCATTCTTGACAATGCCCAGCTATCATACATCGAGATAGAACGTCCTGTCGTGGATGCCGAGCACTTTGTGCAAGGCCACATGATATGCAAGGCGTTCGATGGGAGCCTCGTTATGACTTATCGTGGCCATACAACCGAAGTTACGTTACCTTGCCCGAAACTTAGGTTGTATGCCGCTCGGAAACTGACCCTTTAGCTAAGGGCGAGTTTGGAAGACTCTCCCCCCAGGAGATAGCCAGCCCGCCACAGTGTTACAGGCACAGGGCTAGTTACCCGAGGGCGGGCCAGAAGAGATGCTGGTCTAGCCACTGCACAGGGACAGACGGATTCACCTCAAGAACCGCACCGCCACACTTCTGCTTTTGAGGAGGCCTATGAGCAGTACACCGGCGCTGGGACATCTGGAGCAGCAGGCTCTAGATATCCCCAGGGTCCGGAGTACTTTGCCTCAGGCCGCTGGGACTATGCTCCGAGTTTGGGCTCTGAATTTTCCCAGGGTTATGGGTTCGATAGTACCTACTATCCACCCTATAACCCAAGATTCTCTCGATCCGAACGGTACACCACGCCAACCAGGGCGTACATTGATCGGGAATTATCCTATATTTCCGATCGAGTGGATCTCATCGATGATTGCACCCGGGACATTGAAGGGACTTTGGCCCAGCACACTCGCTACCTTCAGGAGAACAGCTCTACGCTGGAATCCCAAAGGTATGAGCAGAGGGAGCAGTTCGACAGAATGAACAATTACTTCTCGAACTTCCGACCGTACCAGTGACGTCGTCAAGCAAGCTTGGGGAGGGGGGGGGGGGAGAACCCCCGCGAAGGTATGTCCGACCCGTTCCAGCTCAGCAGTAATTTCGTTTGCTTTCATTTCCCTTCATTTCAATTCGTGTTTAAATAAAAGAAAACACCAAAAAAAAATATTTGCTTTGAATCTTGAATAAAATCAACTCTCAGACTATGCATGAATAAAACATATGCCTCTCATTTTGGAAATGATGAATAATTGCTCTGTCATTTATTTTGCAAGTATCTTGCGATTAATTAATTGCTTTATTGGTACTTGAATTTAATTGGCATGAGTGATGATAAAACCTGAAAAAAAATCCTTGTGGGAGCATATGCTTATTCTAAGTCTATGTTGTTGTGAGGAATCATATAGTGAGATTTGGTTGAGTTTTATTTCTGCTCTTAGTATTTAAAAAAATATTCAAATGATGTTCCTCATTGGTTCAAAATGCCTAGCCAAAGCCATATGATAAGTTAGTTGAAAAACCTTCATACATATGCTGCTTGTCATTTTAGTGAGCTTTGTCAAATTGTTGTGACCATAGTGAGGAACATTTCATACTTTAAAGATCGAATTTCACATACACACCACCTCTCACTTGCAATTCCTACACTGGGAGTTAGCAAATATTTTCCATCTACCATCCACAAAAAAATAAATGCTCCAAGATTCCCTCTCTGAATATCCTTGAGTAGAGGCATGGGCTATGCAAAAGGAAAAAGAGGAAAAGCATGCTAAGTAGCATGGCAAAAATATGAGAAAAATATGAGCATGTCAAAAGACATGGCAAAAATATGAGAAAAAGAAAAGCAAGCTCAAGAAAGCATGGCAAAAATAGAAAGCAAAAGAAGATAGCCCATGTTCTCGAAAAATAAATTCAAAAAGAGGAAGAATCATTCCCAAGGAGTTTCCACCAATTTCCACTTTCCACTCCACACATCCATACACTTGCACTTCTCGATCTAAAGGTATGATTGGATCCTCCTTATGTCCAATCTTTGACTTAGCAAAATTCTAGAATGCAAGTAGGCCTTTACCCATCCGTCCTGCAAGAGCCACACAAAAAGCTTTAGTAGAGTTAGGATGAAAGAAGGCAAAGCCTTTGGTGAGGATACAAATACCATCTGAGTGATTGAGTGTGCCTTTGAGGAACTAAGTTTTAATTTTTTCAAAATTTTGGAAAACTCCGAGAAGGGATCCTGAAAAGAGTATAAGTGGAATAAAACTAAGTTAAACTATTCAACCTTTCAACCGCCCAAGGCAAGGGGTTTGCTAGAAGCCCCATAGGTAAGAAGGTAATTGGTCACTTTGCTGAAAAATTCAAGTACCTTAAAGTGTTAGTTGAGTATAAAGATTACGTGCAAAATAATGACATTGTAGCAACTCCTGATCCACCGAGCCTAAGTTTCTATCTTTGCTCGAGGACGAGCAAAGGTCTAAGCTGGGCGAGCTTGTTGGTGGTCATTACGGTATGAATCCGACCACCAACTCTCGGGAATAAAAGATGTTTTATGTAACATTTCATGCATTTAGGTTTTACTTCTAATAAAGTTCCACGAGTTTTGGTGAGTGTCTCATTTGCAGGGACTGAGTCGGAAAAAGCCCGTTAAGGGGGGTAAAACTCCGGTTCGGCCGAAACCTTCCGGTTTCCGACCGAACCACCCCCCTTAACCATCATGCAAGCACACGAGGTGTCGTCCACGTCAGGGATGATGATGCGATGACCGTGCAAGCCACGTGGAGTCCCACCACGTCATTCCATGGGCCAAATTCACCGAAGAACACCAGGACAAGCTAGCCAGGAGGCCCAGGAAGCAGAGGCGGTGCACGGGGACGGCCCTGGGCCAGAAGCCCAGTTCGGCCGAACTGTAGGGCTTCGGCTGAACCGCCCCCACCACCCAAAACCACCTCCAGGGATGCATCAAGGTTGTAGAAGGTTAAGGCGGTTGAATCCGACGTTCTGCCGAACTGGCCGGTAACCGCCACAACGTCCCGTGGCGGTTACTCCACTCAACCGCCCTTTGGTGCTATAAATGGAGGTGTCCATGGCTCATTTCAACACACAGCAAGCCAAGGAGCTCTCATTTCCACTTCTCTCTAGTAGAGTTAGGATAGTTTAGTTGGGAGTTAGAGTCGAGTCGAGCTTTGCCTCGGAGGTTCCGGAGTCATCTCCAGATCAACTCAGAGCTCCGCAAGCGTGAATTATTCGACCGTCGCTACGGACCACTACCCCGCGACCACACTCGCGACCGCGATCGACCTCCATGCGGCCGCGACCGTGACCACCTACGTGATGAAGATCGTCAACGATGCAAGAACGATCCTCCCCACGATAACAATCGCGATGGTGATCGCCCTCCACGCGAACGAGACCATGACAAGGACCGTGATCACAATCGCGGACGCCCGAGGCCTGACAACTCACCAAGCCACAGCTCGGACAGTCGTGGATACCACTATGACTCCGACCGTAGTGATGGTCATCGCGGACGTAACAGTTCACCAGCAGACAAGTATGATGGCTTCCCAGCATTCTCCAGCCGCATCAAGAGAATCAAGCTACCTAGCAAGTTCAAAACAACTGGCGTCGAGAAGTTCACGGGCAAACAAGACCCTGAACAATGGCTGGGAGTCTACTCGACTGCGATCTAGATGGTCGGAGGATCCAACGACGTAAAAGTTAGCTACTTTCCCATCATGATGGATACTACTCCGCTCTCATGGCTCGAGGGCCTTCTCCCCGGGTCCATCGACTCCTGGGAAGACCTCACCTAGAAGTTCACTGCCAATTTCCAGGGAACATGGTCTCGGCCTGGAACCCGATTTGAATTGGCAGCATGTAAACAGGATAAAAGTGAAACCCAACACAAATTCATCAAGAGATTCTTTGAAAAAATAGCAACAATTGTGGACATATCTAACCGTGAGGTCATAGACTGTTTCCATGATGGACTCTACGCCAGAGAGCTACATCATGAGTTTGGCAGACGACGCCCAACAACTATCCTATAGTTGCGGCGCATGGCAGCCGAGTGGGCTGATCAAGATGATCATGAGCGCGAGCGCTTTGACAGGCATCGCGACAATAGCAATAATGACAATAACTACCATAGAGGAGGCAAGGATCGTTGCAACGATAACAATCGTGATTTCAACCGCGACAACAAAAAGCACAAGCTAGACAACACTGTCGCGGTAGTTGAACGCCCTGCGCGGAAGAAAAGCACGGTCTCTATCGACAAAGTGATGAACGGACCTTGCCCATATCATCCGAACGGATGACACAAGATGGCCAACTGCTTTCACCTTAAACAGGAATTTGATAAGCAAGGTCCAACAAAGATAGACAAAGAGGACGACAAGAAGGATGGCAACGATGAGAACAATCATGACAATGGTTTTCCTCAAGTCCAGAATGTCGTAGCAGTCCTGTTCAGCGGCGAGTCCTTAAATCTATAAAAGCGGGGAAAGAAACTATCGCTCCGTGAAATCATGGCAATACAACCAGCCACCCCGACATATCTCAAGTGGTCCGAAGTCATTCTCAGTACCATCAAGAGAATAGTGGCGTGCTGGACTCTATAAGGTACAATGTCTAGCAGCAGACGGACCAAATGGCGGAATATTTTTCAAGGTCTCGACCCTATCAATGAATGATCCAAGCTTGGGGGAGGACCCCCACCAGGTATGTTCGACGTTTCCTTCAGCATTTAAATCTTGCATTTCCCTTCCAATTTTACTTCCATCTTAAAAATGAAAAGACCAAAAATATTTGGTTTGAATAAAATTAACTCCCAACTATGAATGGAATGAACCATATTCCTCTCACTTTGGAAATGATGAATAGTTGCTCTGTCATTAATCTTGCAAGTGCTTTGTTTCACTAGTTGCTTAATAGTACTTGAGTTAATTGGCATGAGTTAAAATGAACCTAAAAACCTTGTGAGAGCACATGCTTTATTCAAAGTCTAAGTTGTTGTAAGGATTGATATAGTGAGATTATGGTTAAGTTCTACCTTTTCTCTTAGTATGGTGACAATCTTGGATGCTTTGTGCTTTCAAAAATAAAACAAAGTTCCTCATTGGTCAGAAATTCCTACCAAAGCCATATGTTTAGTTTAGTTGAAACCTTCTACTCATGTGTTGTTTGTTGTCTTAGTGAGTTTTGTCAAATTGTTGTGACCTTTGGGTGAAACTTTCATTCTTCTCAGATCGAGATTCACGTACACACCACCTCTCACTTGCAATTCCTACACTGGGAGTTAGCAAACATTTCCATCATTCATCCACAAAATAAATGTTCCATTCTTTATGACATTCCTCTCCAAATATCCTTGATAGAGACATGGGCTATGCAAAATAGAAAAGCATGCCAAGGAGCATGGCAAAAAGAAAAGAAAGAAAAGTATGCTAGGTAGCATGGCAAAAAGAAAAAAAAATGACAAAAACAAAAGCATGCCAAAAAGGCATGGCAAAAATATGAGAAAAAAAGAAAGATAGCCCATGATCTCGAAAATAAATCAAGGAGAGGAAGAAGCATCCCAAGGAGTTCCACAATATTCCACTCCATTCCACTCCACATATTCCACACACTTGCACTTTGTTGGCGGTCGTTACGGCACGTTTTCGTCCACCAATACTCGAGAATAAAATAGGATATATGTGACATTCCATGTACTTAGGTTTACTTCTAATATTCCATGAGTTTTGGTAAGTTTCACTTGTGCAGGTACAACAACGAGAAATACGTGCTATGGGGGTCGGAAATGACCGATTCGGCCAAACAACTCCGTTCGGCCGGTTACCCCCCTTAGCCATATACGACATCGAGAGTTGTCCACGTCAACGATGACCAAGCAATGACCGTACATGACACATGGATGACCGCCACCACTTCTGGGCTGAACCAACATGAAGACCACCTGGATCAAGTCATCCATGAAGCCCAGGAAGCAAAGGCGGTGCAGGGGAGGCCGGCCACCGCCCAGGCCTAGTTTGGCCGAACCGACCCCAGCTGCCAAACCGACCAATGGAGAGCATCCAAGCCATCCAGCACACAAGGCGGTAGATCTGATGGTTCGACCGAACCAGTGAGTTTGGCCGAACTGATCCATTTGCCCAAATCCCCTAGATTCGGCCGAACAGACCTCCTACCGCCTCAAGCTTCCGTGGTTGCCACTCCTCTCCAAACCGACCTTCTCAAGCTATAAATAGAGGGGTCACTCACTTGTAAACACACACCAAGCCAAGGAGTTCTAATTTCTACTTCTCTCTAGTAGAGATAGGATAGTTTAGTTGGGAGTTAGAGTTGAGTCGAGCTGTGCCTCGGAGGTTCCGGAGTCGTCTTCAGAAGCTCTGGTATAAGCTCTTGTATCTTTTCCTTTCCTTTTGTACACTTCGAGTTATCAATATAGTTATCTTTATCACTTTGTCTTTGTCATTTATAGCTTGCTTCTACTTTATTCTAGTTGCATCTATATCGTGTTTAGACTATAGTTGGTTCTAGTTCTGGTGCTTCTAGATCTTGTTTAAGTGTTTGTCTTAGCCGGTTCTTCAATCTTGCTCGATACTTGAGGTGAATTGTCACTAAGAGTATTGACATGGTTTATTGCTCTTTCTAGTGGAGTAAGTAGTTGTTGACTAGTGTAGGACTGGTTTCTAGGCTAGCCAGTAACCTTAGTTTGCCCCTGAGTCTGTGGAGGTGGTAGTCGTTAGGTGGTGATATCCCTATACGACCTTTGTAGCCCATCACGTTTGTCTCGGCTTGTAGGATCACCCAGTGCAGGATATATGCCACCCCTTCTCATCCCTGTCTATGTGGCGTAGGCTATGCTGTCCCGAAGTTAAGACATAGGTTTCACCTTGACCTCTGAGTGCTGGCTCTACAGCCTCTGTATCTCTAACCCCGAGTAACATAGATAGATAAAGTACCTAGGAATCATCTATCTCTTATCATTGTCCTCCAAGCTATCTATTCCTTCTCTTTCCTATCTGAGCCTCCCTTGAGCTGTGTGTCACGGTATATCCACTCCTATCCAATACCGTTATCCCCCGTCTTGTTAGTCGTGTATACCTCCCTCATAGTCTCGAATATCTGTTTGCTAGTACTCTTGCCATAAGCTTCCCTGCGGAAATATAAATTACAATACCTCAGAATACTCCTTGGTGAAGTTCTACAGCGGTAATTCTGTGCGCTTGCAGAATATTTACATATTTTACTGAGCCATAAGAAAAACCACTGAAACACTCCTTACCTCAGTACCGGGACTCACAATCCTAATATTGGATCGTAAGAAGTGCCAACAAGCATTTCTGGCGCCGTTGTCGGGGAAGCATTTGGCTAGATACTCTCAAACTTCTAATCTCGAGCTATCTTAGTTGAGTATACAGCTACTCAAGCGGGTTTATCCTTGCTCTGTTTCGTTGGTCTTGTGAAGCAGAGCAGTGCATGACTAGTTTCCAACTACCGTCAAACTTCCAAGTAAATCCCGAGTCTCTTGTGAGGAAAGTACGACCCCGTGTTGTACCTCCTCAGAAGCAACTCATTCCGACGAGCCCAGTCTTCCCCATCATCGACACGGTTTCATCTAGGATGGCAAGCAAGACGATCCGCGAGTTCTCCGCTCCATCGACCGAGAACATGCGTGTCGGACCAGCTCCGCCAGTTGGAGATGGCGACTTTGAGCTCAAGCCAGCCCTCATCAACATGGTGCACGCTAGCCCGTTCTACGGCAAGCCACACGAGGATGCCAACGCTCATCTTCAGCATTTTCTGGAGATTTGCAACACTTTCACCATACGTGGGGTAAGCATCGATGCCATTCACATTTGTTTATTCCCATTATCATTATTAGGCAAGGAAAAACAATCATTTTATGCTAAACGCGAAGCCATTGACACTTGGGATAAGTGCACTAGCGCATTCTTGCTTAAATTCTTTCCGGTTGGGAAAACCAACGCCCTTAGGAATAAAATTGCTAGCTTCCAGCATTTAAAAGATGAAACAGTCCCCGAGGCATGGGATCCCCTCCAGGACTATATATCTGCTTGTCCTCACCATGGTATGCAGAGTTGGTTTATCATCCAAACCTTTTACCACAGGCTTAGAAGCTCTGCCCGTGAGTATTTGGATGCTGCTACTGGAGGTTCTTTCTTCTCTCTTGAGGAGACTCGTGCAAAGGCCCTCATCGAGAAGATGGTCGAGAACCAAGGTTGGTCCGATGATCGAACCCAACCTCAGACCCGATGAGTACATCAAGTAGAAGCTTTGGACATGCTCGCTGTCAAGATGGACCTTCTGATGAAGAAAATGGAGGCCCTTGCTCAAGAATCGGTGCAAGCCACGGATGCTCGCATGACTTGCGAGGTTTGTGGCAATGCTGGCCATTCGGGGAATGACTGCCCCTAAACGTGAGAAGATGCCCACTACGTCAACAACTCCAACAACAACGTGTACCGACCGAACAACTACGGCAATCAAGGCTGGAATTCACGCCCGAACCTCCCATTTGAGAGGCCTCAATAAGGTAACAATTTCAATTCGAGCAATTTCAATAAACAACCATCTCTTAGAGATCTAGTGTTTGGCCAGGGTAAAATCACTGAAAATATCAATCAAAAGCTTGCTGCTAATGATAAAATCCTGGAAAGCATAGACTCTAGATTGGATTCATTCTCTTGTGCCATGAAAAGTCAATTGAGCTTTAATAAAATGATCGAAACCCAAATTGCACAATTAGCTGCAGCCGTTCCTATTACTGAGACAGGGAAGATTCCGGGGCAACCTGAACCTTCCATTGACACAGTAAATGCAGTTACTACGAGACGAGGTAATGCGTCTCATAGAACATATTGTGCTTGTCACATAGGTATAGTCTCATGAGTCCAATTAGAAATACCACAAGGGGCACACCTGCCAAGAGCTGCTGTTAAAGCCATCACGAGGACACCTCCCGAAAAGAAGGAACATCCCGGAGTGCCATTCATTCAATGCGTGATCTGGAATCGTCGCATTGATGATGCACTCTATGATCTGGGAGCGAGCGTCAACATCATGTCCAAGGTATTATTTAAAAAGTTACGCTATTCCACTTTGTCTCCTACAAATGCCGAGGTAGAACTGGCAGATTCATCGATCCGCTACCCCGAGGGAGTGATCGAGAATGTGCCGGTCCGAGTCTGGGGACAGTATGTCTCTACGGACTTCGTTGTCCTTGACACAGGGAGCAATTATTCGTTTCCCCTTGTGTTGGGCCAGCCATTTTTGAACACTACTCGGGCCAGGATTGACATGGATACAAGAGAAATCTTGTTCCATATCGACCGGATGCCGATTTCCTTCCCGTTCCGACCTCGGGAAGAGAAGAAGACAAAGCCCCATACACCGGAGCAGAAAAGCGTTGAATGCTTCCTAAAAGCACTCAGTGGAGAGCTGGAAATACTCGGTAGAAAGCAGTTCGAATTGTTTGAGATGACAGGACTAATGAGCGCAGAGGAAATGGACCTCCTCGTGAAGAGATACGAGGAAGATCAGGCCCTCTGGAATTCTCCAGAGGAGTCGATCCCACCGCCACCGACACAGAAGAAGAACAAGAAGGTGTGGCAGAAGAAGGTTGCATCGTCCGAACCACCCACTTCAGGATCGAACGATGACAAGATCAACTGAAGACAGGAGGAGTCCCGCTCGCAGACTTTAAACACGACCTCTCGCTGCAAGGAAAACCGGTATGTATCCCATGTTTCCCTTCCAAATTTTAATTTCCATCATTTCATTTGCATGTTTCCCTTTCCAAAATAAATGAACCACTTGTGCAATTAATTTGAAAGAGAGTAGAAAAATTGCAAGCATGGTTAAAATAAAATGGACAGCATGCTAAAATTTATTTGAATTGGGTATATTTTATAATTCTCATCATTTTTACCCTTTTCCAAAGTGCTCCGTTTATTTCCCATCATCACCAACCAGCACAAAACATGTCTACTCCACTCCATATGGCTGCACACTCACCAATTATCACAAAACATGGCAGCATGGGGGTGACTCCACTAACTTTCACTTTGGTCATGTCAAGTTTGCATCTCACCTACCACTAAAATCCACTCACATGACCATACTCTAGTGCTGGCCACAAAATTTTGCGTGCGACCAAAGCAAAGGTGGGAGCTGCACTCACCTAGAGTGCTCAGGCTACACATGCCTGGTTTGGTCGAACCAGGCAATTCGGCTGAACCAGGCCATTCGGCCGAATGAGCCCCTACCCTCCTCCTTGCGTATAAATACCACCCATTGCTTGCTTGCTTCCTTGCACCATCTCACACTGAATAATTTCTGCTAGAAGCTCTCTCTCTCTCTTTCACTCATGTTCTTGCTCAAGTTCTTGCTCTAGTTCTTCTCTAGTTCTTGCTCAAGTTGGTTCACTTGCATTGCTGAAAAATCACAAAAATATTTTTCTTTTGTTTGATCCTTGTGCTGAAACTTGAACGTGTTTGTGGTGGTTTCCGACACCCACAAAAACGACTAACTTTTTGTGGTGGTTCTTCATCACCGCAAGAACGACTAACCCTCTCGAACCGCTGATTTGTTTTACTTGTGCTAACCCCATATATTCAGTTCTTCGGGTAGTCGTTGCGCTAACATTTTGCAGGTAGCATGTCGAAGATCTTCTCCGCATTCCGTCACTCCGCCCGGCTGAGCAAACGCTCGAACGATGCTGGGAGTTCCCTAGCCCCGTTGTTGGCGGTCGTTACGGACCGATTTCCGACCTCCAACCGAGTATAAAATAAACACAATGGAACCACAGACACCATAGCTATAGGGTGTATTGCTTACTATTTCTACAAGTTTTGGTGATTGTCCAATGTGCAGGCACAAAATGGAGAAATACGGGTTAAAAGGGTTGGAATTGACCGAATCGGCCGAACGACTCCGTTCGGCCGATTACCCCCCTTAGTCGTACACAATGCGAAGAACAACTAGGAGTCGTCCACGTCAAAAATGACCAAGCAGATGCCTGACATGTGGGCGACCGCCAAGTCACCTCTGGGCCAAACCAACCCAAAGTACACCAAGACGAAGTAACCTCGGAGGCCCAGGGGGGAGAGGATGCATGGGAGAGCGCTTCTGGGCCACGGGCCCCATTCGGGTGAATGCCCTAATTCGGCCGAATGAGCCCAGGAGCCGAACCGCCTCTGCACCTCCTTAGCACCAAGGCGGTGCAACGTGGCAGTTCGGCCGAATTCCCAGGTTTGGCCGAACCGGGAGATTCGGCCGAATGGCCCGGCACCGCCTCCCAGCTACCTTGGCGCCTGCTCAAGCTCCACCGACTTGATCCACCTATAAATAGAGGTCCTGGTCACCTGAATTCACACACAACACAAGAGAGAAGTTCCTTAGCGAAGCTCTGCCACTTTCATACTTAGAAGATACAGAGAGAGGAGAGGTGAGCGTCCGTAGAGGAGCCGGAGTGTCGGCCCCTCTTCCAGTTGTACCTCTATGGATGCGGCTCTGCTTCGAGTGACATCCGGGTCATGTCTGGTAACTCTTGTATCTCTTCCTGATTAATTGAGCAGTCAGTTCTACTTTTATTTACTTGCTGGTCCTTCATTCAATGCTTAGTTGATTGGTATAATTGTATACTGGTTGCTTGGCTTGGGTGCTTGTCTTTCTGTAGGAGATAAGTATTAAACAACTAGTGTAGCCGTGGTGCCTATACTTGAGATTAACTTAGTTTGTCCCTGAGTCTACGGAGGTGTTGGCCGTTAGGTGGTGATAGCCCTATACGGCCTACGTAGTCCATCACGTTTGTCTCGACTTGCAGGATCCCAGAGTGTAGGATTGGTGACACCCTTCTCATCTGTTTCTGCGTGTCATAGGTTCTATTGTCCCGAAGCAAGTATTTATCTGTATCCTCTGATCCGCTCAGTTATTCAGTAGAGTGCCTCTATCAGACTCGTACCCTCTCTACCTTCTCATCGCTTATCTTCCCTCTTTGTTGTTGTCATCCACTTAGTTTAGAATTAGCTCACTTCTCATTCCCCACGGAAATCGATACCCTGGAATACTCCTTGGTGAAAGCTACATCGGTATCCGTCCGCTTGCGGATTTATCTGTAGGCCGTAAGGAGTGCCAACACCCGTCCCGTGGTTCAAGCCGGATGGAGGTGGATGAGTCAGAGGCAGCTAACTTTGGGAGAGGCTCTGCCTCGCACCCAACCTGGCAGCTCCTGAACGAGGGTGACATCATCCTCCAGACGGACCGGGAGCGGAACGTCTTCAACATGTTGTGCTTGAAGGAGTTTGAGCATAGCCGTGTCTTCGAGCAGGACTTGCTCGTAAGAACGGGTGTGGAAGAAGAATTCCCAGAAGTCTTCGAAGCCGTCGGCTGGGGCAACTTCTGGCATGTCAACGAACAAGATTCGTACCTCCTCACCCTCGAATTTCTTTTGACTCTTTCATCTGAACGGGAGGGTATTCGCTTTCAATTTTTCAACCAAGAATACTTCTACTCTTGGAGGGATTTGAGCATGGCTCATGGTTTTGCTAGTCATTGTTCTTCGGGGCTTGCCAAAGCTTTGAGAAGGTTTAGTTGGGACGGGTTTTGGAAAAAGATTTCCCGAAGCACCAATTGTTCAAATCGTCAAACAGCAAGGTAACATGTAATTGAACATAACAAACTTATTTGGACAGCAGTAGTAGCATGAATATGAATTTAAGTTATTCAAATTAATTTATGAGCTACAAATGCTAGTTATCCCCCATTTAAATGTGAAACTGAATCAAATGAAATGAAAACAGGATGAAACTTTCTGGAGCTGCTCTACTAGCTATACTAAGCAAGCTTGACAGGATAAAGTTCACAGAAAAGATGTTTTGCTAAGCAACATTTATTTAAACAAAGTTAAATCCTAGTAACTTTTATCTGCAGTTACTAACATGATATGACAGTGATATTTTGACAGAGAAAATATATGAGAATTTCAAGATTACCATACAATTTTCAGCATTTTATCAACAACACAGAATATATTAAAAATCAGTAAAGTTCAGCTAGCTAGTGAAGAAATAAAATCATAACTTGGCACAGAATGACATGCAAGTGCTCAATGTTTCTCAGAGGCTCAACTATGACAAGATTCAGCTGTAAAATAAATTTCACCCATTTTGAAGCATGTTTACTATTTATTCACATTTTCCAAGATTAAACATAGCCAAAATGATAAATAATATATAAGCAACATTTTCATGGAAGCAAAATGCATAAATATTTGCTTCTACCAGTATCTGACATGGAAAAATTTATTTCACGAATTTATCATGCCCAGAACATTAACTATGAATATATGAATATATTAAGTTCCCAAGCATGAAAATATGAATAAAATCACATCTGATAGAAAAGTAAAGTTTCTGCCTCTGCATGTTACTCTACTGAGTATATCTAGTCATCAGGAATGCAATGCAACAAGATTTTCTATTTTATCAGTTTTCTACAATTTATAATGCAATAAACATGGAAAAAGGCATAGATGCAAAACAAATAAACTTCGTACAGAAAAACAACTTTTTCATGCATACATGCTATACCTACTGAAATATAAGTTCACAAGGATTCCATAACAGTTGGGTTTACTATTTTTGGAATTTCCTACGATTTTTTGGCGATTTTTCAAAGTCTCAGATAAAAATCACAAAGAATACCCTAGTAACTTGCAGATCTAACCCCTGAGCTTTTCTCTATTCATGATCTAGCCCCTGGATCTTTCAGACTAGCCCTTGACTTTAAAAGATACTCGCAAAAAGGCCCCCACCTCTTCTTGGGCTGAAACTAAGACATTGGGCCGGCCCATTTCTCACCCTCAACTCTCGGCCGGCTCCAATCCTCCCCGTCCTTCTTCCTCGCGCAGAGCGCGCGTGGCGCAATGCCGGCCAGCTCTCGCCCTCCCCGCAACTTGAGCCATCCCCCGAGCATCTCCCCCCCTGGAACACTTCTACCACCACCTCTTATTCCCTTTCCCCGCCTCCTTCTCCTTTCCCCGCGGCGTTCATGGCGGCGCTGAACCAAGACCCGCCGTCTCCTCCTTCTTCCTCTCAACTTGTTACTGCCGCAGAACCTTCATCCCGAGCTAGAACACACTAGGCACAACTCCTTCCTCCATTCCCCCTTCTTCTTTTTCTCTCCCGTCGAAGCGGCGACGCGACCGCCGGTGAGAATCAACGACGACGGCGATGGCAAGGCATCAAGAGCTCCTGGGTAAGCGCGCAAGCACCGCAAGAACCCAAGGGAGCTATCTGCGAAGGTGGATTGGTGGGAGAAGCTTCGAAGTTGGTCGCCGATGAGAAGCTCATGTGTCGTCCATGGCGGCACAATGGCGAGCCATTAGCGGCAGCGGGAGGCTTTGGCTGTGCGTGAGGGCATTGATGGGGTGTAGAGGGTGGTGTTGAGGCACGGGGCGAGATGGGAGAGGGACTGGGGAAGCGACGGCGGTTAAAGACGTACTCCGGCGATCGGCGGTGCTCTTGGCGGTGGAGAGAGAGAGGGAGAGCGAGTGAATGACCGAGGGAGGGAGCATCTTGTGAGGGAGATAGGCACGGGGGTGGGGCACTGGCGTGCGGGGACGCGTGGCGCGCGAGCGCGCTGCGTGGGCAGCCAGCTGGCGCAGCTGGGCTGACGTGCGGGACCCAGGCTGACGTGGCTGCGGGCCCGGCTGGAGAGAGAAAAGATTAAACCGTGAACAGGATTAAACACGAAATTGCGCCAAATTTATGAATTAAACTCAAACATATTTTGAACTACAACTTGTAGAGAATTTAGAGGGCTACAACTTTGGTATTTAAAGTTTTTGCCAAAAGTTTACCAAAGAGTAGATCAGACAAGATTACTTTCAGTCAAAGGTTTGAAATTCAAATTTTCAGAAAATCCTTTCAAGTAGCCATTTTGTACACAAATTTTAAAATATCTAGAGGCCATCATTTTGAACACCAAGTAATTGGTTTTGAAGATCAGACAAGGAATAATCTTTTGATGTGACATGCATTTTGTTTTTTCAAATATTTTTCAAATGGTGGCTCGGTCAATTTGATCGAAAGTCACATTTTTACTAAATTTAAAACAGAGTTTGACCAACAGTTGACTGCCAATTCGAAAATCGTAAACTCTAAATCTGTTAACTTGCAATATACCATTGGAAATATATTGAAATCTAGTTTTGAAATATACAAAAACATTTGGTCACTTTTGGAATGGAATTTGAACAAAATTCAATTGAATTTTAGGCCCACGAGAGGACTTAGCCAAACATAAGGTTTTGAGCATGAACGCATACACATACACAATATAAATGAAGCATATATATTTGTGAGAATGCTTAGCATATATAAACATAATATTATGGACATGAAATGATGCTTTTCATGCAGGTTTGAGTTTCAAATTTTTAATGCACATGCTTTGCACCAATTTACTATAAATGCAAACATAAAACATACAAGTGTATATGTATGAAACATGCATGACATATTATGCAACTTTGGTTTAATTATTCTTGTTAGCATAATTAAACCTCGGGTTTTCACATCCCACCCAACTTAAAGAAATCTCGTCCCGAGATTTAGTGCTCGATAAGTGTGGAGGGTTTAGGTACCTTTATGGGAATCTAGAAAACCAGGGTATTTAGAATTTAGGTAGGATTCTTGTTCCCAAGTGGCTCCTTCTTTGGAATGATTACTCCATTGGATTTTATAGAACTTGATAGAACGATGGCGAGTGGATCTTTCTTTTGAACCAGGAATCTTGATCGGACGCTCCTCATAAGAAAGGTCGGGCTCTAAATCAATTTCTTCTTGTGCCACATTCTCGGTAGGTACTTGCAAACACTTCTTAAGTTGTGAGACATTAAACACATTATGGACGATGGCAAGAGTGGATGGAAGTTTTACTCAATAAGCTACCGGTCCACATTGCTCAATTATCGGAAAAGGTCCAATATACCAAGGAGCTAATTTTCCTCTACACCAAACCTTTGTACTCCTTTCGAAGGTGACACTCGAAGATAAGTATGATCACCAACTTCAAATTGTATTGGCTTCTTCCTTTGATCATGATAGCTCTTTTGTTGAGATTGAGCGACCTTATGGTTCTCTTGAATCATCCTCACTTTCTTTTCCGCTTCAACAACTAGGTCGGGTCCATACATTTTTCTTTCTTTGGATTCGTACCAATTTAAAGGTGTCCTACATCTTCGACCATACAAAGCTTCGAATGGTGCCATTTTGAAACTAGCTTGATAGCTATTGTTGTAGGAAAATTCTGCTAGTGGCAAACATTGCTCCCAATTTTTACCATAGTGGATCACACATGCTCTCAACATATCCTCCAATATTTGATTCACTCTCTCAGTTTGACCATCGGTTTGAGGGTGCTAAGCGGAACTTCGGATAAGTGTGGCGCTTAGGGAAGTTTGCAATTGTTCCCAAAAGCGCGCAATGAACAATGTACCTCGATCGGAGATAATTGTTGTTGGCACACCATGAAGCCAAACAATTCAATTGAGGTATATCTCGGCATACCTATGGCTAGTATAGGTAGAGTGCACCGGAATGAAATGAGTGGTTTTGGTATATCTATCTACAATCACCCATATTGAATCATGCTTTTGCGGTGAAGTAGGTAAACCCAATATAAAATCCATACTTATATCCTCCTATCTCCATGATGGAATGGACAATGGCTGTAGAATTCCGGCGGATTTCAAATGACTAGCTTTGACTCATTAGCATGTGTCACATTCTGACACATAAGTGGCAATTTCTCTTTTCATCCTAGTCCACCAAAAATTTTCCTTGAGATCTTGGTACATTTTTGTGCTTCCCGGGTTAATAGAGAATTTGGACAAATAAGCCTCGCCTAATATTTGTTTCCTATGAGCATGGTCTATGGGAACCATTAGACAATCTTGAAACCAAAGTACTCCGTTGTTATCAACCCGAAAATACTTGTACTTCTCTTCCTTTTGTTCTAGGCCTTTCTTAATTATTTGAACTCCATTGTCCTTTCCTTCAGCCACAATAATTTGCTCTCTTATGGTAGAGTGCATAGAGATGTTGTTCATTATTCCGTGAGGTACAATGTCTAAATGAAGCTTCTCCAATTGGCAACATAATGTGTTGTTATACGATTCTATAGTTGCACAATGACATTGGGCCTTGCGGCTTAATGCATCCGCAACTACATTAGCTTTTCTGGGTGGTAGTGCACTTCTATATCATAATCCTTGATTAATTCTAATCATCTTCTTTGTCTCATGTTCAAGTCGGCTTGAGTGAAAATATACATGAGACTTTTATGATCAGTGAATATATTGCAATGAGCACCCATAAGATAGTGTCTCCAAATTTTGAGTGTACGAACTACGGCAGCTAGTTCAAGATCATGAGTAGGATAGTTTTCTTCATGAGGTCAGAGTGATCTAGAGGCATAGGCAATGACTATATTTTCTTGCATGATAACACATCCAAGTCCAATACCCGAGGCATCACAATATACATCAAAAGGCTTTGAAGTGTCCGATTGAGCTAAAACGGGAGCGAAAGTTAAAAGTTTCCTCAAGGTATGGAATGCTTCCTCACACTTTTCATCCCATTTGAACTTCTTTTCCTTCTTGAGTAATTCGGTCATAGGTTTGGCAATTCTTGAAAATTCCGGAGTGAACCTTCGGTAGTAACCGGCTAAGCCTAGAAAGCTTCGGATTTGGTGAACGAATTTAGGAGATTTCCAATCTAATACCTCTTGAACTTTGCTAGGATTTACGATACCATCTTCTGAAGTAGTATGCCCTAAGAATTTTACACTCTTTAACCAAAATTCACACTTGCTAAACTTAGCATAGAGCTTATGTTCTCAGAGTCATTGGAGAACAGTGTGAAGGTGTTTAGCATGTTCTTCTTCATTCTTGGAATAGATAAGGAGGTCATCAATGAAGACTACCACAAACTTGTCAAGTTTGGGCATAAATACTGAATTCATGAGATACATGAAATAGGCGGGTGCATTGGTAAGACCAAAAGACATGACTAGAGACTTATATAGTCCATATCGAATAGAGAAGGCGGTCTTTGGAATATCACATGGTCTTATTTTTATTTGATGATAACCGGATCAAAGATCAATCTTTGAGAATACCTTAGCTCCAGATAATTGATCAAATAAAACATCAATGCAAGGTAGAGGGTACTTGTTTTTGATAGTTACCGCATTGAGAGGTCAGTAATCCACACATAACCTCAAACTATTGTCCTTATTTTTGAACAAAGAAAGCGGGACATCCCCACGGTGACAAACTAGGTCGTATGTATTCCTTATCCAAGAGTTCTTGAAGTTGAACTTTTAGCTCGGCTAGCTCTTCGGGAGGCATCCAATATGGTCTTTTTGATATAGGTGCGTGTCACACCCGGATTTACACAGAAACCCAAATGCTGCTATATGTGTGCCCAGGATGTCCACAGAACACATATAGCTTACAAATATGGAAATTAGAGTACATATGCTCGAATAAAATAGTTTACACCAAAGTTTACCTAAATAAAACACAGCGGAAGTCTAACTCTCTCGACGGGTAGAGCCACAAGTCCACAGGGACACCGACTTGTTGACCACAGCTCAGAAGTATAGAAGATCCTCAAGAAACTCAGTAGCAGCAGACTCATTTACTCCATCTGTTACCCATCCGGGATTTTGTTGAATAATAGCAAGTGTAAGTAAAACATTTACTTAGCAAGTATAGCACAGGTGTATGAAGGCTCAAAGTAAGGCTAGACACGGCTGAACTGCATTTGCACTTTTAGTTGGTTTGTTTTAACATTATCCAACATACTACAAGTGAATGAATCCCAGTTGCAACCCAATTAATGAAGTATAAGTGACATTAAGCATAAATAAACATCATCTTCTAATAAAAAAGGATCCAGGCCGCTCGTGACCCTGAGCAAGGCTATCATGATAGATTTACACTCTGCGGAGGTTTCGCCCTTTACCCACAAGTCGCGTAAAAGTTCAAAAGAACTCTGCACCCAACCACGCACATCAACACTTCCGAGGTGTGACTGCATAGGGACGCTACGAGGTTTTTCTCAAGACACCCTAACAAGACAGTGGCCGCTAAGGTACAACAAGGTGGTGAGACTCTAGGCACCGAGATTGACTTACGCTTACGGAGTCACACCATAAGGGGGTCAATGGCATCCAGAGCGCGGGCATCGCACCCAACAATGCGCAACATGCGGAGTTCCCCATCGCAGGGACTCCCAACACGGGACTGGGTCTAACGAGACCTAGCCGACGGGGCTACTGTCCTCGGTGGAATCAAGAAACACCCCGTGCCTTGCTTCCCATAACGCCGTCGGCCCCACCGGTAACCACTGGCAAGCTAGAGACGTACAAGCTACTTAACCAAGACCAGAGCCATAATAGTTCTAGCGGTGGTGACAGGCTCCTGGGTTGCCGCTTTAAGAATCGGACCTTATGGAGAGACACTAGAACAAAGCACGAAGCACATGCTCTAGCTCCCTAAACCATGTTGCTAAAAAGCAAGTTTTACCACTAATGTTGAAGTGGACCATTAAGTCAATATTAACAGTTAAATAATGGTGATAGTAGCTACGCATAGCAAAAATCTACCCATATGCATAAACCTAAGGTAAACAAGGATTGGATATTCAAAACTAGGTACAACCTTAATGGTACATCAAATTAGACACATGCATTTATGAAATAATTTAATACAAGGTGAGTAGGTAGCAAGGATTGTCCGTGCTATAACTTGCCTTCCTTAAAAGGCGGCTGCTGCTGCTGTTGTGAGTCCTGTCCCTGGAAGTCCTCCTCGTACTCGAAGTCCAAAGTGAAAGGCCCACCGTCTGGACATGAATCACCACACAAACATCCACGCAAGCCAATGCATGCAAACAAATAATAATCTATTAGAACAGTACACCAAACAATAGAAAGAGTACAAATAAAGGTTCTAGAAATATTCTACGCTTTACTGCGAACACATGAGCGTGAAAAGCACAATAATCGGAGCTAAAACAGAAAAGATATGGCAAAACTAAGATCTAGGGACCTGCTGGCAAGTTTTAAAAGTTTCCAGGGGCTTATTTGAAGAAAACTGAGGACCTATACGTAATTACGAGTTAAAACCCGAGGGCCTACACGTAAAACTAACCCTAAAGTACGGCGGGTTCTATTATTCAATAGATCAGGGGGTTTTTCATAAAAATCATGACCTATTCGTAATTACTTTCGAATAGGCGTGGACTACGAGTTCTATTTTAGATCTTGGAGGGGCTCTTTTGCAAAACCACATGGCTGACCGTTACTTAGAGGTTTGACTCGGGTGGGGGGGTTGGATCTGGTCGTTGGATGTGGATCCAACGGTCTAGATCTTAGCCGGGCGAAGGGAGAGTCGCCGGTAGGGAGGCCATGGCGGCGCCGTCGGCTACCGTAGTGGGGGCTCGCTGGAGCAACTCCAATCCGGCGATCCCAGGCCCCATTGGTGACGGGAGGTGGCTGGGAGGGAAGCTGGGACTGCGGGGAGCTCATCTACGTGCTTCACGACGTCGGAGGGGCGGTAGGGTGGCCGGGCGATGGCGGCCGAGGCCGGCGAGCGGCGGCACTGTGGTGCGCGGCCCACGGAGCACGAGAGAGGAAGAGGAGAGGGCCAGGGCAGAGCTCACCTCAGCGCGGTGTTGCTTGGGTGGCTCAAGTTGAGTATCGGGCGGCGACGGCGAAGATCGACGGCGGCGGCGAGCTTGGGGGGGGGGGGAAGCAGCGGCGCGGGGAGCTCCGGTGGAAAGGCGCCGTGAGCTTGGGATCGGAGGGGGATGGTGGTGAGGCTCACGGGGGCGAGGGCCTCCTTTTATAGCCCCGGGGAGGAAGCCTGGGAGTCCTCGGCGTGCGCGCGGAGATGGAGGGCGTCGGCGGCCGGTGGATCGAAGGTTTCCAAGCGGAGGAGGGGACCTTCCTTGCGAGGGTGCGCCAGGGAAGGAAATGCGCCGCGGGAAGCTTCTGCGATGCTCCTAAGGGGCCCACGGCGTGGGAGTGGGGCCAAGATGGCCGGACGGGGTGGCGCCGATCGCGCCGGGGAGGAGGGGGCTCGGGCGGGAGGAAGAAGGGTGATCCGACAGGCGGGGCCCGCTTGTCGGTGGGAGAAGAGAGAGGGGGAGGGGCCAGCGGGCTGGGCCGACGCGGGAGGCGGGGCCCAGGTGGGGGGGGAAGAAGGCGAGTTGGGCCGGGGAGGGGGACGGGAGAGGGGGCTGGGCCGGACTGGGGAGCAAGTAGAGGGAGTGCAAGCGAGCCAAAGAGAAAGTTTGAGGAGCAAAAGTGGACTCGGGCTAAAATAACTTTTCTAGGATTCAAACAAATACAAATTAAATTCGAATTTAAACAGAATTTAAATTCCAACTTAACTTGCTATCAAACAAAACACAGTGCAGTAGCATGAATGCCACAATAATTTTTCTACAACTTATATTTGATTTTAATATTCAGAAATAATTCAAATAGGCTAGTTTTGGGTGTTACAAACCTACCGCCCTTAAGATGAATCTCGTCCTCGAGATTCGGAAGTAGATGCGAAGACCTGTGGGTACTCGGCCTTGAGATCTTCTTCGCTTTCCCAAGTTGCTTCATCCTCCGAATGACGGCTCCACTGTACCTTGCACATCCGGATGACCTTGTTTCTTGTCACCCTCTCAGACACCTCCAGAATCCTGACTTGGTACTCCTCGTAAGTGAGATCTTCTTGCACATTCAGCTCATCTATCGGGAACTGCTCTTCGGGCACCCGCAAACATTTCTTCAACTGAGACACATGGAACACATCATGCACTCCGGCCAGTCTCTCGGGCAGTCCCAACTGATATGCCACTTCGCCTTTCCTTTCAAGTATCTGGAAAGTTCCAATGTATTGAGGTGCTAGCTTGCCTTTGACATTAAACCTCTTTACGCCTCTCATCGGTGACACCTTGAGGTACACAAAATCTCCAACTTCAAAGCTGAGGTCCCTCCATCTGACATCAGCATAACTCTTCTGCCTGGACTGTGCCACCTTCAAGCTCTGCCTGTTCACTTGCACTTGGCGTTCTGCCTCTCTAAGTATCTCAGGCCCAAAGACTTGACTCTGTCCAGTCTGATTCTAGAAAAGTGGTGTTCTGCACTTCCTGCCATACAGAGCCTCGAACGGTGCCATCTGCAGACACTTTTGATAGCTGTTGTTGTACGAGAATTCCTCATATGGTAAACTCTTGTCCTAGCTAACACCATACTGCAGAGCACATGCCCTCAACATGTCTTCCAGAATCTGATTAGTCCGCTCTGTCTGTCCATCTGCCAAGGGGTGGTAAGCGGAACTAAACTGCAACTTAGTGTCCATAGACTCATGCAGCTTCTGCCAGAACTGTGAAGTGAACTGAGTACCACAGTCAGACACTATCCGCTTTGGCACTCCATGCAAACACACAATCCTCTCCATGTATAGCTCTGCTAGTCTGGCTCTGGTGTAAGTGGTCTTCACTGGAAGAAAGTGTGCCACTTTGGTCAAGCGGTCCACAATCACCGAAATGGAGTCAAATCCTCGCTGTGTGTGGGGTAGAGCCGTTACCAACTTCTTCCCATTTCCATTCCGGTATCTTCAAGGGTTGGAGTAATCCGGCTGGCCTCTGATGTTCAGCCCTAACTCTCTGACATGTGTCACATAGAGCCACATATGTTGCCACATCACGCTTCAATCCATACCACCAGAATCTCTATTGATGTCTTGGTACATCTTTGTACTTCCCGGGTGGATTGAGTATGCCAAATCATGCACTTCTCTTAGGATCGTGTCCTTGATCTGCGCTAAGTCGGGCACACATATCCTCTTCCCGTGCCACAAGGATCCCTGTTCATCCACTCGGAATCCAGGGGCCTTTCCTAGGGCAAGATTCTCCACAATCTCTTTGATCTTTTCATCGTCAAGCTGTCCCTTCCGGATTTTCTGTTCCAAAGTCGGCTCTACTACCATCTCTGTGATGCTGGCCACGAATCCCAGACTCATCCTCTCAAACTCTAGACTGAGCTCTTCCGACAGACACTATCCAGTGACCTTGTTCACATAGCTCCTCCTGCTCAGAGCATCTGCCACCAAGTTAGCCTTCCCTGGGTGGTAGTGAATCTCCAGATCATAGTCCTTGATCAACTCCAACCATCGGCACTGCCTGATGTTCAGATCCGGCTGAGTGAAGACATACTTGAGGCTCTTGTGAACAGTGTAGATGTCACACTTGTGTCCAATCAAGTAGTGCCTCCAAATCTTCAGAGCATGTACTACAGCTGCCAACTCTAGGTCGTGCGTCGGGTAGTTCTGCTCATGCTTCCTCAACTATCTTGATGCATATGCCACGACTCTCCCATCCTGCATGAGTACACACCCCAGTCCTAGATGGGATGCATCACAGTAGATGGAGAAGCTCTTGGCTAAGTCGGGAAAAATTAGCACCGATGCTGTTGTTAGCCTCTTCTTCAATTCTTCGAAGCTGGTCTGGCATTCCTCCATCCAGATAAACTTGGCATTTTTCTCCAATAACGCCATCACGGGTTTAGCAATCTTGGAGAATCCTTCGATGAACCGTCGATAATATCCGGCCATCCCAAGGAAACTCCTGATCTCGCTGACATCCCGAGGCGGGTTCCAGCTCAACACATCATTAACCTTCTTCGGATCGACCGCCACTCCTCTATTGGTGAAAGCATCTAGGCCCCTAATTTATGTTTTGGTAATTAATGACAATCAAAATGGACTAACAATTTCATTGAGATATGAGAACAGGTTAGTCCTTGGGATTGGATGAGCTCTTGCGGTATGTCATGATCATGATGGGTGTGATAAGGACCGAAAGGAGCTAAAGGCAAAGGTATAAGATAGGGTATTCTATTTTACCAGTCAAGCGGTGTTTAGTGGATGAACATTGACCGGATTATAGGCTAGATAGCCGTACTATCAAGAGGGGTCAATGTCCTTGGCTTGACGAGTCCATGATGCCATTTTGCTGAAACAATTGCATTGCATGCATGAGGGCTAACAACGTTTGTGAGAGTGGGAAATTCAAGAATAAAAAAAAACTATCCTGTGGAGGGCTCACTGCGTCCTGGCGGACTGTCCGCGTGGCCAGAGGCGGACTGTCTGGGGGGTCCAGACAGTCCGCGTCCTGGTGTGGCGGACGGTCCGGATGCTTTTTTTTCGTGTGATAATTTTGTCTAAGTATGAAATGTGCTCGGCTGAAAAATGAGAGGCGGACTGTCCGGCCATGAGTGGCGGACTGTCCGCAGTACAAAAAATATGAGGCGGACCGTTTTGGCATACCATCAACACAGAAGCATTTCCGAGCGTTCTAGAAGACTTTTGTGAGGCTGACGGTCCGCAGGCAAACTTGTGATAGTTTCTCATGGCCTGGCGGACGGTCCGCGCCTGTAAGGCGGATGGTCCGCAGGTCCGTAACGGCTAGTTCTGACACCATGTGACACACGTTGTAGCCATTGGTTTTGAAGGGCGGACAGTCCGCCAGGTATGAGGCGGACAGTCCGCCAGTGCCCTGGTTTGAACGTAACGACTAGATTTCGAGGGGGTGAGTATTTATACTCCACCCCCGGGGCTGGGAAGGCGCTCTTGGCCCATTTGAAAGCTTCCTTGATACATTTGAGCATTTCCCATCCTTTCTCTCACTCACTTGATTTAGTGGTTGCATCTTTGTGAGATTGAGAGGATCCTAGTGCATTGCATCAAGAGTTTGAGCTTTGTGGCACTAGGGAGACTTCAAGCAAGGTCATTGATTTGCTACTCTTGGAGGTTGCCGCCTCCTAGACGGCTTGGAGCTGGTGAATCCATCGAGCACTTCAAGAAGATTGTGAAGTTGTCGTGGAGGTTGGTTGTGAGAGGTCATTGTGCTCACCTCATCGGAGCGGTGAAGAGCAACTCTAGTGGAATCGAGATTTGGAGCGGTTCTTTGGTTCTAACTGGCTCATACATCAAGTGGAGACTTGATAGAGGAGCGGTTGAACATTGAATCCATCTCAACGTGGATTAGGGGTGACCGGCAAGTCATCGATACCACGGAATAAGTTCTTGCGTCACTTGTTCTTATTGCTTGCTTGTTATCTTGATTATTTACTTGAAACAAGTTAATTTCATAGAGATTGATTCTTATATTGTCATCCTAGGTTGCAAAACCATCAACATAGGGTTAGAATAGCTAGACATTCTTGTGGTTCTAATTAAATTTCTCTAGTGTTGTGATTGAAGTTCTCAAAGCCGCCTATTCACCCCCCCTCTAGTCGGTAATCCTAGATCATACAAGTGGCATCAGAGCTAAGTACTCCCAAATCAAGGATTTAATCATCCCGGAGTAGGATTAAAATGGCTAGAGAGAACAAATGAAGCAAAGGAAGATTCCTTACTATGATGGGGAAAATTATGATTATTGGAAGACTAGGATGACAACCTATCTAAGGACGGATTGTTGAGGAAGGATTTGTCATCTTAGACAAAGATGTCAAGACCGAAAGAGACTTAGAGAATGAGGACCTTAATGAGGAAGCATTGTGCATATTGTATGAAGGTCTATCTATTGATCAATTCAACTGTGTCAAGGGCATTACAAGTGCAAAAGATGTTTGGAACAAGCTAGCGGAAATCTATGAGGGAACATCCTCGGTCAAAGAAGCCAAGCTCTATGTGCTCCAAGGAAAATTCAATGAGTTTACAATGAATAAGGATGAAGACATTTCAATCATGTTCAATCGGTTAAATGAAATTGTGAATGAGCTAAAATGCCTTGACTATGATGTGTCGGATCGAGACTTCTCTCGCAAATTTCTTAGGAGTCTCCCAGAGAAATATGAGACCATTGTCACAATGTTAGTGAGAGAAGACTTGAAGAAATACACTCCTACGGAAGTGCTCGGTGAAGTGCTCACACATGACATCTTCAAGCAATCTCAAAAGGAAGCTCATGGTCAAACAACAAATGAAGAGAAGAAGAATATTGCTCTCAAGGTCAAAGCTATTCAAGAGGAAGAAACACATTGTGAAAATGATGAAGATTCGGATGAAGAAATGGCTCTCATTGTTAGGGGGCTCCAAAAGTTTCTTGAGAAGAAGAGATTTGGCAAGAGAAATAGGTTCTCAAAGAAGAATACATTTGAAGGCAAAGAGTGCTTCTCTTGTGGGGAGATTGGGCATATATCAATAAATTGCCCAAACAAGAAAGAGGGCAAAACAAGCAAGAACAAGTACAAGAACAGTGAGAACAAGAAGAAGAAGTACTACAAGAAGGAGAAGAATGGGCAAGCCTACTTTGTTGAGTGGGACTCTGAAGCAAGCTCCGATGAGGAAGAAGAGGAAGTCAAGCCTTCGAAGAGTCTTGCCGGGGTTGCAATTAAGGAAGCCCCATCGCTCTTCTCCAAGCCATATTGCCTTATGGCCAAAGGTACATCGAATGTAATAATCAATGATGAGGGGAGTGATAGTGATGATGATAATGATGATGATGAAAATGCTATATCCTATGAATATCTTGCTAATTTGGTTATAAAATCCGATGAAAAATTGTGCAAAGAAAAGTCTAAGTTGAGGGATTTAGAATTGAAGAATATTTCAATTCAAAAATCCTATGAGGAGCTAAAGATTTCTCATGCCAACCTAAAGGAATCTCATGACACTCTCAACACATCATGGGGAATTCTTAAAGGAAAGCATGAGGAGCTTAAGGAAGCTCACAACTCTCTCCTTGCGCAAGAGGCCAAAGGAAAACTTGTTGCTAACATCGATACTTGTAAAACATGTATATCTTGCTCGACTAACACCTCTTGTAGCACAAGCACAAGCTCTTGCACTAGTGGAAAAGATTCAAGTGAAGCAACCTTCTTATTATTGGAGAATGAATCATTGAAGAAAGAAGTGTAGTGTTTGTCCAAGGATCTTGCCAAATGGTTTGGAAGTCAAGTCAAAGTCAATCATTGTTGGACAAGTCAAAAATTCACATTGAACAAGAATGGCATTGGTTATTTGCCCAAGCAAGGGAAGTCGACTTTCATTCCTAAGAAGACCACTTATGTGCCATCAAGTGTGACATTGCAAGAAGAAGCTAAATTCAAAAAATGCCATATTTGCAAGACAAAGGTAGAGGTGAATCACAAGTGCAAGAGCAAGAAGACCGTATCCTTTGATCCATCTTACATTCTTAAGAAAGATTCAAAGGGTGTTGTATGTGCTAAATTTGTTGGTCGCTCTATGGATAATACAAGACTAAAATTCATTTGGGTGCCTAAAGTTATGATCACTAACATAGAAGGACCCAAGAAAAGTTGGGTACCTAAGAGGAAGTGATTCTCATGTGTAGGTAAATTACAAAGCCGGAGGAAGACATTGGGTAATTGATAGTGGTTGTACAAACCACATGACTGGTGAAAAGAAAATATTCTCATATCTTGATGAAGATATCTCCGACTTTGATAATATTACTTTTGGTAATGATAGCAAGGAATGTGTTAAAGGCATTGGTGACATTTCTATCTCTCAAGATTACAAATTATCAAATGTCTTGTTAGTTGATTCTCTAAATTTCAACTTGCTATCCATTGCTCAACTTTGTGATAATGGTTATAGATGTTCATTTACTAGTGATGAATTTGTTGTGACAACTCGTGATGAAAAGGAAACGATCTTCAAGGGCTTTCGTCATGATAGTTTATATCTTGTGGACTTTTCATCTAAAGAGGCAAATCTCTCAACTTGTTTATTCTCTAAAGCCTCAATGGGTTGGTTATGGCATAGAAGACTAGGTCATGTCGGCATGAGACAACTAAATAAATTGGTTAAGCATGATTTAGTCCTTGGCTTGAAAGATGTCAAATTTGAAAAGGACAAATTATGTAGCTCTTGTCAAGCCGGCAAGCAAGTTGCAAATTCTCATCCAACCAAGAGTGTTATGTCCACCACAAGAATCTTTGAATTAGTGCATATGGATTTATTTGGGCCAACAACATATAGAAGCATTGGTGGCAATAATTATTGTCTTGTGATAGTGGATGACTTCTCAAGATTCACATGGGTATTCTTTCTTCATGACAAAGCCGATGCTTGTGACATATTCAAGAACTTTGTCACTAGAGCCGAAAATGAATTTGAGCTCAAGTTGAAGAAAGTTCGGAGTGATAATGGTAGTGAATTCAAAAACACTCGTGTGGAGGAGTTTTGCAATGAGAAGGGGATCAAACATGAATTCTCAACTACATATACACCGGAACAAAATGGGTTGGTTGAGAGAAAGAATAGGACATTGATTGAGATGGCAAGATCAATGCTAGCCGAGTATAATGTTTCGGATTCTTTTTGGGCCGAGGCTATCAACACCGCTTGCCATTCTCCAAATAGTCTATATTGTCATGGATTTTTCAACAAGACCCCCTATGAACTGCTTGTCGGAAGGAAGCCAGATATATCTTATTTTAGGGTCTTTGGATGCAAATGCTATATTTTGAGGAAAGGTTCTCGTTTATCCAAGTTCCAAAGCAAATGTGATGAGGGATTCTTTCTCGGATATTCATCTAGTAGCAAAGCCTATAGAGTTTACAATAAATCCAAGGGTTTTGTTGAAGAAGCTTATGATGTTCAATTTGATGAAACTAATGGGTGACAAGATGAGAAAGACAACTTGGATGATGTGAGAGGTGATAGTTTAAAAGAAGCCATGAAGAATATGGATGTTGGGGACATTCTACCAAGAGAAGAAGAAAAAGATGATGATGATGATGAAGAGGATATTATCTCCACTCAAGAAAATGCTTCATCATCTCAAGATCAAGGCATTGTTAACACAAATGAAAATGACTCACATCAAGACAATGAGCAACCGGTCACATCTACATCATCCTCTACATCCTCTCAAGACCACGTTATTCAACCAAGAATTCATGGTCAAGTCGCCAAAGATCACCCCATTGATCAAGTTGTGGGTGACATTAGTAAGGGTGTTCAAACTCGATCTAGCATTGCTTCATTTTGTGAACATTATTCTTTTGTATCTTTTCTTGAACCTAAACGTGTAGATGAAGCTCTTGATGATCCGGATTGGGTGATGGCCATGCAAGAAGAATTAAATAACTTCACCCGGAACAATGTTTGGAATTTGGTGGAAAGGCCCAAGAATTACAATGTCATTGGCACTAAATGGGTTTTTCGCAATAAAGAAAATGAAGATGGTATTGTTGTAAGAAACAAGGCAAGATTGGTTGCTCAAGGCTACACTCAAGTCGAAGGTTTGGACTTTGATGAAACCTTTGCTCCCGTAGCTAGACTTGAAGCTATTAGAATTTTACTAGCTTTTGCATGTTCTCACAACATAAAACTTTACCAAATGGATGCCAAAAGTGCCTTCTTAAATGGTGAAATCAGTGAACTAGTTTATGTTGAACAACCACCCGGTTTTGAAGATCCTAAAATGCCTAACCACGTGTTTAAGCTCTCTAAAGCTCTTTATGGTTTGAAGCAAGCACCTCGTGCTTGGTATGAGAGGCTTAGGAATTTTCTCATCTCAAAGGGATTCAAAATTGGAAAGGTTGACACTACCTTGTTCACTAAGAAAATTGGAAATGACATATTCATTTGTCAAATTTATGTTGATGACATCATCTTTGGGTCCACAAATGAAGCCTATTGTGAAGAATTTGGTAGAATGATGTCAAAGGAATTTGAAATGTCTATGATTGGTGAATTAAGCTATTTCCTTGGTCTTCAAATTAAACAATTGAAGGAAGGCACATTCGTTTGACAATCTAAATATGTGAAGGACATCTTGAAGAAATTTGGTATGGAGGATGCAAAACCCATCAAAACTCCAACGACTACAAATGGACATCTTGATCTTGATGAGAGAGGTAAACCGGTTGACACTAAGCTTTATAGGTCTATGATTGGTAGTTTGCTTTATCTTACCGCATCTAGGCCCGATATTATGTTTAGTGTGTGCATGTGTGCTAGATTTCAAGCCGCTCCTAAGGAATGTCATTTGACCGCCGTTAAAAGAATCTTAAGATACTTAAAATTTACTCCTAATATTGGTCTTTGGTATCCAACGGGTGCTCAATTCGAATTGGTTGGCTATTCAGATTCGGACTATGCCAGTTGTAAAGTTGATAGGAAGAGCACTTCCGGAGGTTGTCAACTTCTTGGGTGTTCTCTTGTATCATTGTCTTCAAAGAAGCAAAATTCTGTGGCTCTTCCTACCGCCGAAGCTGAATATATATCGGCGGGAAGTTGTTGTGCTCAATTACTATGGATGAAGCAAACACTCCTTGATTATGGTGTGAAATTCAATGGAATTCCTCTCTTATGTGATAATGAAAGTGCTATAAAGATTGCAAATAATCAGGTTCAACATTCTAGAACCAAGCACATTGATATTCGACATCATTTTCTTAGGGATCATGTAAGCAAGGGAGATATCAAGATTGATGGAGTAAGCACAAATGATCAATTGGCAGATATATTCACAAAGCCTTTGGATGAATCAAGGTTTTGCAAATTGAGGAATGAGCTTAATGTCATTGACATATCAAATGTGGCTTGAAATTTAGAACATATGATTCGTTTACTCGCTTTCTAACCCTTTACTTTTCTTAGTCATGTTTTTATTTTTGTTGCATCATATTCTTCATATATCCATCCATGGTTCATGGTTCTATCTCTGAGAGATTGATGTCACAATCTTCACATGGAATCAAGTGATTTTTGGAACCAAATATGGGTAGCAAATCAAATGAAAGTGCAAAGAAAATGGTCTCGGGGGTAGTTTTCTGGTAAGGCGGACCGTCCGCTCAGAGCAGTGGCGGACCTTCCGGGGGTGCCGGACAGTCCGGCCAAAGGACCGCGGACAGTCCGGGTGTGGCTGATTGCAATTGACAGAACCAAATATCTACAGAACTGGTGGCGGACAGTCCACACCTAAACAGGCGGACAGTCCGCGTGAGTCGGGAAAGTTCGGGTCCACCCGACCAAGGGGTATACCAACCAAGGAGAGGGCTATTCGCCCCACCCAGATCAGATCACGGTCCCTCCTTTTCTTCTTCCTCTCTCAACTTGAAGAAAAGTGCTGTCATCTAGGGGGAGACTTGGGAGCCTTGCCGGACCGTCCGAAGCTCGTCACCGAACTCTCCGTGACCTCCTCCGCCATGTCCTCTCGGTACTTCATTGATTTGTCCATTAGTTTTCTTGGATTTCACTTCTAGAGCATGGTTAGGGTTTGAGATTGGATTTCATTTTGGTCCATGGATTTGTGCAAATAACTAGGGGGTCATGTTGGTAGAGTCATGGAGGTTATATGCTAGTGATTTGATCAAGTTTAATGGGCTAAAAACGGAGATCGGGTGGATTCTTTGGGGGTCGCTGGGCTGTTTGCCGCTGAACAGTGTCTGGCGGACCATCCGCCGATCTGATGGCGGACAGTCCGCTAGTGCACTGTCAACAGCGACAGCAGCAACAGCCCATCAAGTATTGGATTGGTTTCTCATACATGATCTGTTGATGGTTATTGTTGAATTATTTTATCAGTGCTAGTGGATCAGGCAGAAGGGGGAGAAAAACAACTATCAAGAGGCCAAGGCAGCACGTTTCTGATGACAGTGATGATGATTATGAAGTCAGTGAAGAGGAGGAATCACATATTGCTAGTGAGATGGAGGCATAAGAAAGTGAGGATGACTTGGTTGATGTGAATGCCAACAGGGGGAGCAGGCGTTGGACTCCTACCAACTATAGAATCGATCGTGCCGGAAATCAGTATGAGTTTGCTAGGGACACAAATGACTTATTCTTTCACACTCAGGTCCAGCAAGAGGTTTTCTATAGCCACATGTTGAAGAAAGTTGTATTCAAGCACCAAATGATCAACCTCTACTATATGGGTGAGAAGGTGGTTATGAGTGGTTTAGTGCCACAACTTGAGGCCCTGGGGCTTACTGATTTTCTAGAGCATAAGTGCGATTGGGACAATACAGTCATCAGGCAGTTCTATGCTACAGTAGAGGTGGATATGATTGAGAAGAGACTTGTATGGATGACCGGGAAAAGGAGATATGAGGCCACATTCGCTGAATTTGCAGAGGTAAATAAATTAGACTACACTTTTCTCACCACTGATCCCACATATGACATTCTTGATGAGAATCCATTGGAGGTGGATGAGATTGTGAGGTTCTATGAGCCAAATAGGACGGGCATCAATAGGGTGTATGAGAGGATCACTGGTCTCAGGCACCATCCAACAGTCATGCTAAAGATTGCCAAGGCCACAGTGCTCCCTAAGAGTGGTTACAAAGAGGCTTTTGTTGGATGGCACAGAAACTTTGTTAAGCATGTCATGGCCGGTGACAAAATTGATGTAGTCAACCTGATCATGGGTCAAATTCTGGACAAGAAGACTAATTTTGAGATAAATCTTTACTTTGCTCCATACATCATGTCTCTTATTCTGGCAAAGACCAAGTTCAGGGGCCCTTGCAATGAAAAACATACACTCTACAGTCTTTTCAAGAATGACAGAGGGTTTCTTGAGAGGGATTTGACTGCCTACCTGCCTGGTGATGATGATGAAGCATGGGGGGATGGAGGTTATGAAGAGGAAGAGGAAGAGGAAGCAGGGGGAGCAGGAGCACAACATGAGCAAGCCATGCCACCACCTCCACCACCTGCAGCTCAGCCACAGGCAGCACCACAGTGGGCACCACCTCAGGGCTATTTTGACCCATACTTTGCCTCCATGCAGCAGCACATGACCTCTCAGTTTCAGCAGATGCAGACTGGCTTTGAGGCTCACTTTGAGGCCTATGGGCAGCAGATCAACAACTCTTTTTAGACTATGCAGTATGGCATGCAGCAGTAGTTTGATGCTATGAATGCCCGATTTGATCAGCTGGCCATTTCTGAGCAGGACATCATGGCAAGTCAGCAGCAGCTCGAGCAGGATTTCACTGATTTCAGTGGCCACTTCTACTCTATCTACCCTCGGCCTCCTCCTCCACCGCCTCAGCAGGACTAGAGCTCCCTTTTTGTGTCATTTGATGACAAAGGGGGAGAAATTGAAGAAGTGATGAAGAGGAAGCCCCATTGAAGATCATGATCATGGATGGAGCATGAAAACGGAAGCCCCATTGAAGATCATGATCATGGATCGAGCATGAAAACATTTGCATTTGCATATTTACTTTTGGCTTTGCATAAACCTTGGTGTGTAATAATTATTACTCTTTGTGTGGTTTGCTTGTGAACTATGGTTTATGATGCTTAATTTTATGGTGTGAACTATAATGTGTTGGCAAAATCTATGCTTGAAAATTTAAAGCTAATGCTATCTTGTTTTTTTAAGCTTTGTTATATATACATATATATATATATGCTCTTGTGTCTCAATTTCAATTGTAGGGGAAATTCCGCCAAAATTCATAATCAAATATGTCAAATGAATGCACTCATGCACATATGTAGGGGGAGTTCTCCTATTCTTCGGGTTTTTAAAGTTATTCACTCTATCTATTCCATTGATCTCAAATGAAAGGAGTAAGTGATTTCAAAATCCAAAACCTATCTCATACCACTTCTTAAAATGATTGTCATCAATTACCAAAAAGGGGGAGATTGAAAGCATCTAGGCCCGTAATTTATGTTTTGGTAATTAATGACAATCAAAATGGACTAACAATTTCATTGAGATATGAGAACAGGTTAGTCCTTGGGATTGGATGAGCTCTTGCGGTATGTCGTGATCATGATGGGTGTGATAAGGACCGAAAGGAGCTAAAGGCAAAGGTATAAGATAGGGTATTCTATTTTACCGGTCAAGCGGTGTTTAGTGGATGAACATTGACCGGATTATAGGCTAGATAGACGTACTATCAAGAGGGGTCAATGTCCTTGGCTTGACGAGTCCATGATGCCATTTTGCTCAAACAATTGCATTGCATGCATGAGGACTAACAACGTTTGTGAGAGTGGGAAATTCAAGAAGCAAAAAAAACTATCCTGTGGAGGGCTCACTGCGTCCTGGCGGACTGTCCGCGTGGCCAGTGGCGGACTGTCTGGGGGGTCCGGACAGTCCGCATCCTGGTGTGGCGGACGGTCCGCAGGCTTTTTTTTCATGTGATAATTTTGTCTAAGTATTAAATGTGCTCGGCTGAAAAATGAGAGGCGGACTATCCGGCCATGAGTGGCAGACTGTCCGTAGTACAAAAAATATGAGGCGGACCGTTTTGGCGGACCATCAACACAGAAGTGTTTCCGAGCGTTCTAGAAGACTTTTGTGAGGCGGACGGTCCGCAGGCAAACTTGCAATAGTTTCTCATGGCCTGGCGGACGGTCCGCGCATGTAAGACGGACGATCCGCAGGTCCGTAACGGCTAGTTCTGACACCATCTGACACACGTTGTAGCCGTTGGTTTTGAAGGGCGGACAGTCCGCCAGGTATGAGGCGGACAGTCCGCCAGTGCCCTGTTTTGAACGTAACGGCTAGATTTCGAGGGGGTGAGTATTTATACTCCACCCCCGAGGCTGGGAAGGTGCTCTTGGCCCATATGAAAGCTTCCTTGATACATTTGAGCATTTCCCATCCTTTATCTCACTCACTTGATTTAGTGGTTGCATCTTTGTGAGATTGAGAGGATCCTAGTGCATTGCATCAAGAGTTTGAGCTTTGTGGCACTAGGGAGACTTCAAGCAAGGTCATTGATTTGATACTCTTGGAGGTTGCCGCCTCCTAGACGGCTTGGAGCTGGTGATTCCATCGAGCACTTCAAGAAGATTGTGAAGTTGCCGTGGAGGTTGGTTGTGAGAGGTCACTGTGCTCACCTCATCGGAGCGGTGAAGAGCAACTCTAGTGGAATCGAGATTTGGAGCGGTTCTTTGGTTCTAACCGGCTCATACATCAAGTAGAGACTTGATAGAGGAGCGGTTAAACATTGAATCCATCTCAACGTGGATTAGGGGTGACCGGCAAGTCATCGATACCACGGGATAAGTTCTTGCGTCACTTGTTCTTATTGCTTGCTTGTTATCTTGATTATTTACTTGAAACAAGTTAATTTCATAGAGATTGATTCTTATCTTGTCATCCTAGGTTGCAAAACCATCAACATAGGGTTAGAATAGCTAGACATTTAATTTCCCTTGTGGTTCTAATTAAATTTCTCTAGTGTTGTGATTGAAGTTCTCAAAACCGCCTATTCACCCCCCCTCTAGTCGGTAATCCTAGATCCTACAATTGGACAGCACGTGTCCCAAGAATGCCACTTCAACAAGAACTCACACTTGCTCAACTTGGCATATAGCTGATGTTCCTACAGTCTCTGCATCACCAATCTCAAATGATCTTCATGTTTCTCTTCATTCTTGGAGAAGACCAGAACGTCATCAATGAACACCACCATGAACTTGTCAAGGTAGTCCATGAACACACTATTCATTAGGTACAGAAAGTATGCAGGAGCATTGGTGAACCCAAAGGACATAACCGTGAACTTGTACAACCTGTACCGAGTAGTGAAAGCCGTCTTGGGTATGCCCGACAACGGGATTCTCATCTGATGATAACCCGATCGAAGGTCTATCTTGGAGAACACACAAGCTCCCTTCAGCTGATCAAACAAATCATCAATTCTTTGCAGCGGGTACTTGTTCTTGATGGTCACTTCGTTGAGGGCTCGATAGTCCGCACACATCCTCTATGTCCCATCCTTCTTGTCCACGAACAATACTGGTGCTCCCAATGATGAAGCACTAGGACGAATATACCCCTTAGCTAGCAAGGAGCTCAATTCTTCCTTAAGTTTTTCCAGCTCCTTCACTCCCATTCTATATGGCCTTTTAGCTATAGGTGCAGTGCCAGGTTTTAGTTCAATAATGAATTCAACTTCGCATTCCGGGGGCATACCTGGCAATTCCTTGGGGAACACATCCGGGAACTCGCTCACCACCCTGATGTCCTCAGGAGCCGCACCATCAGCTTGATTGACTTGAGTATGCTCCAATGGACTGGCTGCCTGGTACTCCACCTTATCTCCGGTCATTGCCATCAGTTGTACAGTCCTCCTGGCACATTGGATCACTGCATCATATCTGGCTAGCCAACTCATACCCAGAATCAGGTCGAAACCAATAGACTCCAGGACTATCGGTTGTGCCTCAAAGTCTACCCCCTTATGGTGACAGTAACACAGGGACAGCGTAAAGTGGCACGTTGTTCCCCTCCTGGTGAGCTAACTAGCATAGCATTCTTCATGGGAAGTAATGGCGCTAAGTTCTTTTTCACAAAAGCAGCAGATATGAAAGCATGCGAAGCTCCGGAATCGAACAAAATAGTTGCAGGGGTGGAGTTGACAGGGAACGTACCCACGACCACATCAGTAGCTCCCTCAACGGTCTCCGCCCCAGTGTGGTTGATCTTGCCTCTGGCGGGGTTTTGTGGAGCACGGTTTGCCTGGCCCTGCTGCTGATTCTGTGGTACTCCAGCCCTCTGATTGTTGTTCTGGCCAGTGGTGTTCTGGGTCTTCTTCGGGCAGACATTGGCAAAGTGCCCCTACTCTCCACAGTGGTAACACACCCTAGGGCCCACTGGTGTGTTGTTGACGGGGTTGGGGCGCTAAACGGGACCCTGCTGCACCGGGTTGCGCTGAGCTGGAGCATTCTACAGGAGTCGCTGCTGCTGTGGCACCAGGGGGTACTGGGGGCGCTGCTGGTACTGGCCACGGTTGAGCGGATGGAGCTGACTCTGGAAGCGCTGCTGGCTCCCCATCTGCTGGCTTCCCTGAGGAGGAACGAAACGGGGGCGGCTGCTACTCCCGATCTACTGGCCCTGGAACTTCCTCTTATTCTCCTCCATCTCACGGGGCTTGTGGTCCAGCATCAATGCACCGTCCACCAGTTCCTGGAAGTTGGGGAACCTGGTGCACATCAGTTGGTACTACAGTGCATCCTGCAAGCCATCACGGAACCTAAACTGCTTCTTATCAGTGTCCACGTCCTCCGGAGCATAGCGGGCCAGCTCGATGAAGTTGTCACGGTAAGCGATGACACTCATCCCTTCTTGCCTCAGTGTCAGGAACTCCTTCTTAGGGTCATCAGGCCTTCTGGCACGTGGTGGGAGTGGAAGCTGCTATGGAGCTCTTGCCAGGTGATCTGAGTATGGTCGACGTGAGCGTACTGGTACGAGTCCCACCAGTCCAATGCTGGTCCTTGAAGCTGTCCTCCGGCGTACAACACCTTCTCCTGGTCGTTGCACTGCGTGATATCGAGCTGTCTTTCCACTGCCTTGAGCCAATCATCAGCCTGCAGGGGGTCGGTGGCCTTGCTGAAGGTAGGAGGACGTCCCTTCAGGAATTCACCCCTCTTGTCACGGGGTGGCAGATTCTGCTAGTTCTGGTTCATCATCGCCATCGTCCGAGCCATCTGCTGCATCAGTTGGGTCTGCGTGAGCATCATCTTCTCAATGGTGGGAGGTGGTGGCGGCAGTCCGCTGGCACCGGTGTTGCTCCTTGTGTTCACCATCTATCATCAATACATAAGTCTCATAAAAACTTCGATGGTTATGACTTCAGAGGTTTACTAACTTGTTAGGATGAAGGGCTTGATTGAAAAAGAGCAAGAGAAATGAATACCCCCCTCTATGTAATCACTAAAGTCCTTAAACCTTAGTCCTGCATCTAGATGGTAGTAGACTTGCGTCTACGCCCATCACAATCATTACAAAAATCCAAATCAAGCATAATCATAATGACTATCATTTCAAGCACCTAAAGACATGACTCACACAAGACTCGATTGGATTTGAGTTTTTGAAAAAGTGAAACTAGACGACATATAACACATAATCATGGTGGTATCCTAAGGTTTAATGGGGGGTAGGTTTGTAATGCCCTAAAAATGCCTATTTTAAAAATTTAGTAATTAAATTGTTTTTATTTAATTTTATGCTCATATTTATCTAAGGAAAATAAATTATTTATGATAAATAAAATAAAATATAAGGTTAGAAACATTTTTGTTGCATTCATGCCGGCTGCATAGTGTTTTGTTTGTGTGTGGTTCAGTTGGAATTTAAATTCTGTTTAAATTCGAATTTGAATCGTTTAATTTGGAGCTCTAGAAAAGTTTCTGTGGCCCGAGTCCACTTTCCCTCCCTGAACTATTTCTTTCGGCCAAACTTCCTCCCTCCTCTTTTCTCTTTGCAGCGGCCCATCCCCCTCCTCTCTCTGTTTCCGGCCCAGCCCAGCACAGTGATCCGCCTCCTCCTGGCCTGCTTCGCCCGGACTGCCGGCCTGCTCGCACCCCCCGCTCCTGGCCCAGCTGTGGCCCACTCCGTTTCCCGGCCTGCCTTCCCTCCCGCGCTCGCGCCGGCCCGCCTCCCTCTCGCTCCGCTCGGCCCACCTAGCGGCCCAGCAAGCCAGCCCAACGCGGCTCCGCAGCGCCCCCCCTCTCTCTACGCCGCTGACCGAGGGGACCCACCGGTCAGGTCCGTCCCCCTCCTCCCGTCGGTGTCTGACTCGGCCCCGACGCCGGAGTCCGGCCGAGGTACGGCGCGCACGTCGAGGACCCGGACTCTCCTCGGCCGCCTTCAAATACCCGCCGCCGTCTCCCGACCTCCCTGCCCCGAGAACCCTAGCCCTGGTCGCCCCGCTCGAGTTCGCGCCGCCGCCCGGAATCGAAGCCGCCGCCGCCGCGGATCCGCCGTTCCGCCGTCGCTCCGGTCGATTCAACCGCCGGGGAAGCTCCGCCAGGTGGTAAGCCCGCTCCCAAGCCCGGTCTAGCCTCGTTCCGCGCGCTGTGCCATCCCCGCCGCCGTTTCCCGAGCGCCGCCGCCGCCATGGATCGTTGCGCGCCGCCTCCGCTGCCCCGCCGACGACGAGAGCCACCCAGTTGAGTTCGTCGCGTCGCTCCGAGTCCGTAGCGCCCAAAACCCGCGTCAACCGTGCCCCGTAGCGCGCTCGCGCGTTTCGCCGGCGACCCTCCGCCGCGCGCGCAGGCGGCGCCGCCGTATCGGCTCGCCGCCGACAACCCCCCCTCTGGATCTATTTTCCGCCGCCCGATCCGTTTCCTACGACCCAGATCGAGTCAAACCTCGGGTCAAAGTTGACCATAACGGTCAACCTGAGTCAGCCGAACCACTTTTGCAAAAGAGCCCCTGTCCTTTTCAAAATTAACCCGCAGTCCTGTTTTATTCAAAAATAATTACAATTAAGTCCTGATTTTTACAGAAAACCCCTTGGCTTATTTGAAATTAGTGCCCGAGGTCCTGTTTCAGTTAATTTGCAAATAAACCCTCCTGTTTTCATATAAAATTATGTTTTAGCCCCTGACTTTTTGCAAATAAGCCCCTGGAACTTTTAAAACTTTGCCAGCAAGTCCCTAAACCTTAGAAAAGCCGTAACTTCTTCGTTTTAGCTCCGAATTGAGTGATTTTCGCGCTCACGTGTTCGTAGCGAAGCGTAGATTAGTTTCTAAGCCTTCTTTTGATCTGTTTTTATTGGTTGGTGTACTGTTCTAATAGATTAATATTGTTTGCATGTACTGGCTTGTATGGATGCTTGTGTGTTGATGTATGAGTCCAGTCGGTGAGCCGTACACGTTTGAGTTCGAGGGTTACGAGGAGCAGGACCAACAGCAGCAGCAAGGGCAACAGCAGCAGCTGGACGAAGGCAAGTACAGCACGGACAATCCTTGCTACCTATGCACACCTTTACAATAAATACTGCATATGCATGTGTCTAAATTGTTGTTCCTATTAAGGTTATACCTAGTTTTGTTTATCCTATACCTTGATTACCCTGGGTTATTGCATTTGGGTAGAACTTTGCTAAGCGCAGCTACTGTCACCAATGTTTAACTGTTAATCTTGACTTAATGGTTCACTTCAATGTTAATATTAAAATTTGCTTTTTAGCAACATGGATCAGGGAGCTAGGGCGTATGCTTCATGCTTGGCCCTAGTGTCTCTCCGTAAGGACTGGTTCTTAAAGCGGCAACCCAGGAACCTGTCGCCACCGCTGGAACTATAATGGCTCTGGTCTTGGACAAGTAACATGTACGTCTCTAGCTTGACAGTGGTTACCGACGGGCCGACGGCGTTATGGGAAGCATGGGTGAGATGTATGGTTTGATCCACCGAGGACGGAGTATCCGTTGGCTATGTCCCCGTGAGGCACAGTCCCGTGTTGGGAGCTTCCGTATGGCGGGGGTTCCACACGTTGCGCTATTTATTTTTGTTGTTGATGTTTAATACCGCGCTTGGACGCCATTGACCCCCTCGTGTTGCGACATGGGCGTAAGTCAATCTCGGTGCCTTGGGTCATGCTGCCTAGGTTGTACCATAACGGCTACTGTTTTGTTAGGGTGTCTTGTGAAAAGCCTCGTAGCGTCCCTATGCAGTCACACCTCGGAAGTGTTGATGTGCGTGGTTGGGTTCAAAGTTCCTTTGAACTTTTACGCGACTGGTGGGAAAAGGGCGAAACCTCTGCAGAGGGTATAATCTATCATGATAGCCTTGCTCAGGGTCAAGAGCGGCCTGGATCCTTTTTGATTAGAAGATGATGTTTGTTATTGTTTAATGTTCACTTCTACTTTATTAATCGGGTTGCAACTGGGATTCACCTAATTGTAGTAATCTTGGTTTATGTTAAAATGAAGCAACTAAAATTGCTAATGCAGTACAGCCGTGTCAAGCCTTTCTTTTAAGCCTTCATTACCCGTGTTGTATTTGCTAAGTAAGACAATTACTTACACTTGCCATTCAACAAAATCCCGGATGGGTAACAGATGGATTAGATGGTACTGCTGCTATTGAATTTCCTGAAGATCTGCCATTCTACTAGCTGTGCTCAACCAGTCGGTGTCCCTGTGGATTATGGATTTCGGCTTCGTCTTCGTCTTCATTTAGAGAGAGAGTTAATAATTAGTCTTCCGCTGTGTTATTTAGTTATTTTAGTCAAACTCTGATGTAAAACCATTTTATTCGAGCATATGTACTCTGTTTATCATATTTGTTATCTATATGTGTTCTGTGGACATCCTGGGCACACATATAGAAGCATTCGGGTTTCTGTGTAGATCCGGGTGTGACAGATTGGTATCAGAGCCGTGCTGACTGTGGGAACGCAGCCTAGATAGAACGGTTGATAAATCATTAGGAGACCACCATGATTTTTTTTTTGATTCAGATCATTTAGTTACGTTTCTTTCAAAACCCGTGCTGTCGAGTCTTGTGTGAATCATGTCTTTGGGTGCTTGATTTAGCTGTTATTATGCTTATGTTTGATTTGGATTTTTGTAATGATTGTGATGGTCATAGACGCGAGTCTATCTCCATCTAGATATAGGACTAAGGTTTAAGGAATATTAGTGAATAAATAGTTGGGTTATCCATCTCCTTTGCACTTCCTCTGTCTTACTCCCTATCATATCTTTTCAAATGCTGCTAACTTCTTATGCACCATCCGCAAGCATGGGTTAACTATTACCGATTGACGGGAATACTAATGGGAGATCACTTGCTATGGTAGATGGTTAACACCAAAGGCAACCCCGGAGGCAGTGGAAGCATCCAGAACCAGAACCCACCACCTCCACCACCGCCACTCACCATGGAGCAGATGATGCAGATGCAACTCCAGCTGACACAGCAGATGGCGCAAACCATAGCACTGATGCAGCAGAATCAGCAGAACCCGCCCCAACAGCACTACGTGCAACCCCGGGATAAAAGGGGCGAGTTTATGAAGGGACGCCCTCCTACCTTCAACAAGTCTAGCGACCCAATGCAAGCAGAGGACTGGCTCAAGGCAGTGGAACGACAGCTGGACATCGCACAGTGCAACGACCGGGAGAAGGTGCTATATGGAGGTGGACAGCTCCAGGGAGCAGCTTTGGATTGGTGGGATGCGTACCAGTATGCTCACCCCAATCGTGATCAGATCACTTGGCAGGAGTTCTGCGACAGCTTCCGTTCTCACCACGTGCCGGAAGCGCTGATGACCTTGAAGAAGAAGGAGTTCCTGGCATTGAAGCAGGAAGGTATGAGTGTCACCGCTTATCGTGACAAGTTCATTGAGTTGGCCCGTTATGCTCCAGAGGACGTGAATACTGATAGGAAGAAGCAGACCCGATTCCGTGATGGCCTGCATGATACACTCCAGTACCAGCTCCTGTGCTCTAGGTTCGCCACTTTTCAAGAACTGGTGGATAGCGCACTACTGCTGGAGCACAAGCGCCGCGAGATGGAAGAAAAGAAGAGGAAGCTTCAAGGCACACCGTCAGGAAGCAACGTTCGCCCTCGCTTCAATCCTCAGCAAGGAAACCAGCAGATGGTGACTCCACAGCGTTTCCAGGGACAGTCCGGTTTGATGAACCGCAACCAGTATCAGCAACGACCCCAGTACCAGCCACGTCCCCAGTACCCCTCAGCACTACCACAGCAACGTCCTCAGAACCAGCCACAGAGTGGTCCTGTCCAACGCCCCAATCTGACCAACAATGCACCTACGGCTCCGAGGTGTTTTGGTTGTGGTGAGCTGGGACACTATGCCAGCGCTTGTCCTCGCAAGGCTCAGAACACCGTTGGTCAGAACAACAATCCGAGGATTGGACAACCGCAGCACCAGAACGGGAATCAGCAACAGAACCCAGCGAGAGGAAAGGTCAACCACATGGGTGCGGAAACCACGGAAGGAGCAACGGATGTCGTTGTGGGTACGTTCCCTGTCAACTCGTCTCTCGCAACTGTTTTGTTTGATACTGGAGCTTCGCATGCTTTCATATATGCTGCTTTCGTGAAAAAGAACATGATGATCTTGCAACCTATGGGGAACCCCATGGTAGTTAGTTCACCTGGGGGAGAACAGCGTGCCACTTTACATTGCCCCTGTATCACCATCACAATAAGGGGGGTAGACTTTGTGGTGAACCCGATAGTCCTAGAAACTCTTGGGTTTGACTTGATTCTGGGTATGAGCTGGTTAGCCAGATACGATGGGGTGATTCAATGCTCCAAAAGAACAGTGCAGCTGACAGCAAAGACTGGTGAGAAAGTGGAGTACCAAGCAGCTAGCCCCGTGGGACACAATCAGATCTACCAAGCCGAAGGTGTAGCACTGGAAGACATCAGAGTGGTGTGCGAATTCCCAGACGTGTTTCCAGATGAGTTACCAGGTATGCCCCCAGACCGCGAAGTTGAATTTGTTATTGATCTTAAGCCTGGTACTGCACCTATAGCTAAGAGGCCATATAGAATGGGAGTAAAAGAACTAGAAAAACTTAAGGAGGAATTAAGGGCATTGTTAGCAAAAGGGTATATCCGTCCTAGTTCGTCCCCTTGGGGAGCACCAGTTTTGTTTGTGGATAAGAAAGATGGGACTCAGAGATTGTGTGTGGATTATCGAGCTTTGAATGAAGTGACCATCAAGAACAAGTACCCGCTGCCAAGGATTGATGATCTCTTCGACCAGTTGAAAGGAGCATGTGTGTTCTCTAAGATCGATCTCCGATCCGGTTACCATCAGATGAGGATACGAGTGACAGACATCCCCAAAACAGCCTTCACAACCCGATATGGTCTATATGAGTTCACAGTCATGTCTTTTGGTTTGACAAATGCACCAGCATACTTCATGTATCTGATGAACAGTGTGTTCATGGACTATCTTGACAAGTTCGTGGTAGTGTTCATTGACGATATTTTGGTTTTCTCCAAGAATGAGGAAGAGCATGAAGAACATCTGAGGTTGGTGATGCAGAGACTTCGTGAACATCAGTTGTATGCCAAGCTGAGTAAGTGTGAGTTTTGGTTGAAGGAAGTAGCATTCTTGGGACACGTACTGTCCGATGGTGGAGTGGCAGTTGATCCGAAGAAGGTTAGTGATGTGTTGAGTTGGAATCCGCCTAAGGATGTGAGTGAAATCAGAAGTTTCCTTGGAATGGCTGGATACTATCGGAGGTTCATAGAAGGATTCTCCAAGATTGCTAAACCCCTGACGGCGTTATTGGAGAAAAATGCCAAGTTTGTCTGGACTGATGAGTGTCAAGTCAGCTTTGAGGAATTGAAGAAGAGGTTGACAACGGCACCCGTGCTAGTGTTGCCAGATATAACCAAGAGTTTCTCTATCTACTGCGATGCATCTCGTCTAGGATTGGGATGTGTGCTCATGCAGGAAGGCAGAGTAGTAGCTTATGCATCGAGGCAGTTGAGGAGACATGAGCAGAACTACCCGACACACGATCTGGAGTTAGCAGCTGTGGTGCATGCTTTGAAAATTTGGAGGCATTACTTGATTGGACATAAGTGTGATATTTACACTGACCACAAGAGTCTCAAGTATGAATTCACACAGTCAGATCTGAATATGAGGCAACGTCGTTGGTTAGAGTTGATCAAGGACTACGACTTGGAGATACATTACCATCCAGGGAAGGCCAACTTGGTGGCAGATGCTCTGAGTAGAAGGAGTTACGTGAATAGGATCATGGGACATTGCTTGTCGGAGGAACTCAGTTCAGAGTTTGAAAGGATGAGTCTGGGATTTGTGACCAGCGTCACCGAGATGGCAGTAGAACCGACCTTGGAACAAGAGATCCGAAAAGGACAGCTCACAGATGAGAAGATCAAGGAGATCGTAGAACTGGTGGCATTAGGAAAAGCCCCTGGTTTTCGAGTGGATGACCAAGGAACATTGTGGTACGAGAAGAGGATCTGTGTACCAAATATAGTGCAGATTAGGGATGCAATTCTCAGGGAAGCCCATGAATCGGCGTATTCAATACACCCAGGTAGTACTAAGATGTACCAAGATATCAAAGAGAGATTTTGGTGGTACGGATTGAAGAGAGATGTGGCCACATACGTAGCTCTATGTGACACGTGTCAGAGAGTCAAGGCTGAGCATCAGAGGCCAGCAGGTTTGCTCCAGCCCCTGAAGGTACCTGAATGGAACTGGGAAGAGGTCGGTATGGACTTCATCACTGGCTTACCTCGCACTCAGAGGGGATTTGATTCAATCTGGGTAATCGTGGATCGTCTGACCAAGGTGGCGCATTTCCTACCAGTAAAGACCACCTACTCGGGAGCCAGACTAGCAGAGTTGTATATGGAGAGGATTGTGTGTTTGCATGGGGTACCGAAAAGAATAGTGTCAGATCGAGGTACCCAATTCATATCGCACTTTTGGCGACAATTGCATGAGTCTATGGACACTAAGCTACAGTTCAGTTCAGCTTACCATCCGCAGACAGATGGCCAGACAGAACGGACGAATCAGATATTGGAGGATATGCTGAGAGCATGTGCTCTACAGTATGGTGCCAGTTGGGATAAGAGTTTACCGTACGCGGAATTCTCGTACAACAACAGCTATCAGAAGAGTTTGCAGATGGCACCCTTTGAGGCTTTGTATGGCAGAAAGTGTAGGACACCACTATTCTGGAATCAGACGGGAGAAAGTCAGGTATTTGGACCTGAGATACTGAGAGAGGCAGAGCGACAAGTACAGATAATTAGACAGAATCTAAAAGTGGCACAATCCAGACAAAAGAGCTATGCAGATAACCGACGGAGAGATCTCAGCTTTGAAGTTGGAGACTTCGTGTATCTCAAGGTGTCACCCATGAGAGGCGTGAAGAGGTTCAACGTCAAGGGCAAGTTAGCACCTCGATACATTGGACCGTTCAAGGTACTTGGTCGGAAAGGTGAGGTGGCGTATCAGTTAGAGTTACCAGAGAAGTTAGCGGGAGTACATGATGTATTCCATGTGTCTCAGTTGAAAAAGTGCTTGCGAGTACCTGAGGAACAGATTCCGATTGATGAGCTGAATGTGGAGGAAGATCTTACCTACACTGAGCACCCTGTCAGAATTTTGGAAGAGTCAGAAAGAGTCACCAGAAATAAAGTGATCCGGATGTGCAAGGTTCAGTGGAGCCGTCATTCAGTGGATGAAGCGACTTGGGAAAGAGAAGAAGACCTCAGAGCTGAATATCCACAGTTATTCCCATCCACATCCGAATCTCGAGGACGAGATTCATCTTAAGGGGGGTAGGTTTGTAATGCCCTAAAAATGCCTATTTTAAAAATTTAGTAATTAAATTGTTTTTATTTAATTTTATGCTCATATTTATCTAAGGAAAATAAATTATTTATGATAAATAAAATAAAATATAAGGTTAGAAACATTTTTGTTGCATTCATGCCGGCTGCATAGTGTTTTGTTTGTGTGTGGTTCAGTTGGAATTTAAATTCTGTTTAAATTCGAATTTGAATCGTTTAATTTGGAGCTCTAGAAAAGTTTCTGCGGCCCGAGTCCACTTTCCCTCCCTGAACTATTTCTTTCGGCCAAACTTCCTCCCTCCTCTTTTCTCTTTGCAGCGGCCCATCCCCCTCCTCTCTCTGTTTCCGGCCCAGCCCAGCACAGTGATCCGCCTCCTCCTGGCCTGCTTCGCCCGGACTGCCGGCCTGCTCGCACCCCCCGCTCCTGGCCCAGCTGTGGCCCACTCCGTTTCCCGGCCTGCCTTCCCTCCCGCGCTCGCGCCGGCCCGCCTCCCTCTCGCTCCGCTCGGCCCACCTAGCGGCCCAGCAAGCCAGCCCAACGCGGCTCCGCAGCGCCCCCCCTCTCTCTACGCCGCTGACCGAGGGGACCCACCGGTCAGGTCCGTCCCCCTCCTCCCGTCGGTGTCCGACTCGGCCCCGACGCCGGAGTCCGGCCGAGGTACGGCGCGCACGTCGAGGACCCGGACTCTCCTCGGCCGCCTTCAAATACCCGCCGCCGCCGTCTCCCGACCTCCCTGCCCCGAGAACCCTAGCCCTGGTCGCCCCGCTCGAGTTCGCGCCGCCGCCCGGAATCGAAGCCGCCGCCGCCGCGGATCCGCCGTTCCGCCGTCGCTCCGGTCGATTCAACCGCCGGGGAAGCTCCGCCAGGTGGTAAGCCCGCTCCCAAGCCCGGTCTAGCCTCGTTCCGCGCGCTGTGCCATCCCCGCCGCCGTTTCCCGAGCGCCGCCGCCGCCATGGATCGTTGCGCGCCGCCTCCGCTGCCCCGCCGACGACGAGAGCCACCCAGTTGAGTTCGTCGCGTCGCTCCGAGTCCGTAGCGCCCAAAACCCGCGTCAACCGTGCCCCGTAGCGCGCTCGCGCGTTTCGCCGGCGACCCTCCGCCGCGCGCGCAGGCGGCGCCGCCGTATCGGCTCGCCGCCGACAACCCCCCCTCTGGATCTATTTTCCGCCGCCCGATCCGTTTCCTACGACCCAGATCGAGTCAAACCTCGGGTCAAAGTTGACCATAACGGTCAACCTGAGTCAGCCGAACCACTTTTGCAAAAGAGCCCCTGTCCTTTTCAAAATTAACCCGCAGTCCTGTTTTATTCAAAAATAATTACAATTAAGTCCTGATTTTTACAGAAAACCCCTTGGCTTATTTGAAATTAGTGCCCAAGGTCCTGTTTCAGTTAATTTGCAAATAAACCCTCCTGTTTTCATATAAAATTATGTTTTAGCCCCTGACTTTTTGCAAATAAGCCCCTGGAACTTTTAAAACTTTGCCAGCAAGTCCCTAAACCTTAGAAAAGCCGTAACTTCTTCGTTTTAGCTCCGAATTGAGTGATTTTCGCGCTCACGTGTTCGTAGCGAAGCGTAGATTAGTTTCTAAGCCTTCTTTTGATCTGTTTTTATTGGTTGGTGTACTGTTCTAATAGATTAATATTGTTTGCATGTACTGGCTTGTATGGATGCTTGTGTGTTGATGTATGAGTCCAGTCGGTGAGCCGTACACGTTTGAGTTCGAGGGTTACGAGGAGCAGGACCAACAGCAGCAGCAAGGGCAACAGCAGCAGCTGGACGAAGGCAAGTACAGCACGGACAATCCTTGCTACCTATGCACACCTTTACAATAAATACTGCATATGCATGTGTCTAAATTGTTGTTCCTATTAAGGTTATACCTAGTTTTGTTTATCCTATACCTTGATTACCCTGGGTTATTGCATTTGGGTAGAACTTTGCTAAGCGCAGCTACTGTCACTAATGTTTAACTGTTAATCTTGACTTAATGGTTCACTTCAATGTTAATATTAAAATTTGCTTTTTAGCAACATGGATCAGGGAGCTAGGGCGTATGCTTCATGCTTGGCCCTAGTGTCTCTCCGTAAGGACTGGTTCTTAAAGCGGCAACCCAGGAACCTGTCGCCACCGCTGGAACTATAATGGCTCTGGTCTTGGACAAGTAACATGTACGTCTCTAGCTTGACAGTGGTTACCGACGGGCCGACGGCGTTATGGGAAGCATGGGTGAGATGTATGGTTTGATCCACCGAGGACGGAGTATCCGTTGGCTATGTCCCCGTGAGGCACAGTCCCGTGTTGGGAGCTTCCGTATGGCGGGGGTTCCACACGTTGCGCTATTTATTTTTGTTGTTGATGTTTAATACCGCGCTTGGACGCCATTGACCCCCTCGTGTTGCGACATGGGCGTAAGTCAATCTCGGTGCCTTGGGTCATGCTGCCTAGGTTGTACCATAACGGCTACTGTTTTGTTAGGGTGTCTTGTGAAAAGCCTCGTAGCGTCCCTATGCAGTCACACCTCGGAAGTGTTGATGTGCGTGGTTGGGTTCAAAGTTCCTTTGAACTTTTACGCGACTGGTGGGAAAAGGGTGAAACCTCTGCAGAGGGTATAATCTATCATGATAGCCTTGCTCAGGGTCAAGAGCGGCCTGGATCCTTTTTGATTAGAAGATGATGTTTGTTATTGTTTAATGTTCACTTCTACTTTATTAATCGGGTTGCAACTGGGATTCACCTAATTGTAGTAATCTTGGTTTATGTTAAAATGAAACAACTAAAATTGCTAATGCAGTACAGCCGTGTCAAGCCTTTCTTTTAAGCCTTCATTACCCGTGTTGTATTTGCTAAGTAAGACAATTACTTACACTTGCCATTCAACAAAATCCCGGATGGGTAACAGATGGATTAGATGGTACTGCTGCTATTGAATTTCCTGAAGATCTGCCATTCTACTAGCTGTGCTCAACCAGTCGGTGTCCCTGTGGATTATGGATTTCGGCTTCGTCTTCGTCTTCATTTAGAGAGAGAGTTAATAATTAGTCTTCCGCTGTGTTATTTAGTTATTTTAGTCAAACTCTGATGTAAAACCATTTTATTCGAGCATATGTACTCTGTTTATCATATTTGTTATCTATATGTGTTCTGTGGACATCCTGGGCACACATATAGAAGCATTCGGGTTTCTGTGTAGATCCGGGTGTGACATTACTTAGCAAGTATAGCACGGATGTATGAAGCCTCAAAGTAAGGCTGACATGACTGAACAACATTAGCACTTTTAGTTGGTTTGTTTTAACTTTATCCAAGTTACTACAAGTGAATGAATCCCAGTTGCAACCCAATTAATGAAGTATAAGTGACATTAGCATAAATAAACATCATCTTCTAATAAAAAAGGATTCATGCCTCTCGTGACCCTGAGCAAGGCTATCAAGATAGATTTATACTTTGCAGAGGTTTCGCCCATCACCCACCAGTCGCGTAAAAGTTCAAAAGAACTTTGCACCCAATCACGCACATCAACACTTCTAAGGTGTGACTCATAGGGACGCTACGAGGTTTTTCACAAGACACCCTAACAAGACAGTGGTGAGACTCTAGGCACCATAAGGGGGTCAATGGCATCCAGAGTGCGGGCATCGCACCCAACAATGCGCAACGTGCGGACTTCCCCATCGCAGAGACTCCCAACACGGGACTGGGTCTAACGAAACCACAGTGGTAGCACACCCTTGGGCCCACCGGTACATTGTTGGCATTGTTGGGGCGATGGACAGGCCCTTGCTGCACCTGGTTGCGCTGAGCTGGGGCATTCTGCAGCTGGTTATGGAAGCATTGTTGCTGCGGTGCCTGAGAGTACTGGGGGCGTTGCTGGTACTCGCCATGATTGAACGAGCTGGGCTGACTCTGGAAGCGCTGCTGGCTCGCCATCTGTTGACCTTGGGGAGCAGTGAAGCGGGGGGTGGTTGTTGCTCCCAGTTTGCTGGCCCTAGAAGTTCCGCTTCTTCTCCTCCATTTCACGGCGCTTGTGCTCTAGCATCAGGGCGCCGTCCACCAGTTCTTGAAAGTTGGGGAAGTTGGTGCACATCAACTGGTACTACCGGGCATCCTGCAAGCCATCGCGGAACCGGGACTGCTTCTTCCTGTCCGTGTTCACGTCCTCTGGAGCATAGCGGGCGAGCTCAATGAACTTGTCACGATAAGCTGTGACGCTCATCCCTTCCTGCTTCAGTGCCAGGAACTCCTTCTTCTTCAAAGTCAACAGGGCTTCAGGCACATGGTGTGAGCGTAAGCTATCATGGAACTCCTGCCACGTGATCTGAGTATGATCAGGGTGAGCATACTGGTAGGAATCCCACCAGTCCAAGGCTGGTCCGTGAAGTTGTCCCCCTGCGTACAACACCTTCTCCCGGTCGTTGCACTGAGCGATGTCGAGCTGTCGCTCCACTGCCTTGAGCCAATCCACTACATGCACGGGATCAATTGCTTTGTTGAAGGTGGGCGGGCGTCCCTTCAGAAATTCACCCCTCTTGTCACGTGGCAGCATGTTGTGTTGTGGCAGATTCTGCTGGTTCTGCTGCATCATCGCCATCGTCTGAGCCATCTGCTGCATCAGCTGGGTCTGTGTGAGCATCATCTGCTCAATGGTGGGGTGGTGGCGGTAGTCCGCTGGCACCGGCATTGCTCCTTGTGTTCACCATGTATCATCAGCAAGAGATTCCCATAAATTTTATTGGACAAAACCAAGTAACTCAGGTTCCGAATAGAAGTACTTGAGATTATCGATTGAACTGGTTAAGATAGAGCATAAGATAGATAAAGAGCAAGTGAAGCAAATAACCCCTTCTATGTATTCAATAATATCCTTATGCCTTAATCCAAAATCTAGATAGTAGATGACTTGCGTCTACTCCCGTCACAATCATTACAAAAATCCAACTCATACATAAGCATAATGATAATCAAACGAAACATCGAAAGACAAGGTTCACACTGAATCGACTCACTGGTTTTTGACTCGACTAGAAAGGAAAATGATGACTACTCGATCTTATTACAGACTCATGGTAAACTCCTAAGGATCCTGCTGGATGGTGGTGCGGGCGGCAGCAGCTCCGAAGCAGTGCCTCGTGTGAGGCGGTGACTCTGCACGGTAGTCGGGGCTGTGTGGCGGTGGTGCTCCCATCATCTGGTCAAGCTGCTCCAACTCCTGCTGGGTCCCTCTCTGCTACTTCCTCAGAGCGGCGATCTCATCAGTAGCTGCCTCCAGGTCAGTGTTGAGGGTAGCCACAAGTGTCACAGTAGCAGCGAGCTGGGGGTCGGCGATGTCTCCGATGGGGGCAATGGTGCAAGTTGTCTCTCCACTCCTCCTGCGGGGGTACCACCTCTCTGGCCCATCCTGGATCTTTGCCCAGAACCTGTCTCTGTAGTAGTAGTAGGCACGGCGAGCAACATCTGCTATCCCTACCTCCTGGGTGGATCTCTCACTGGAGGCGTAGTGGATCGACCTCGTCCTGGCAGCTTTGGCTCCGTGGTCAGCTGTACGGATCCGCAGTGTAGTACTCCAAAAGGTGGGGAAGCGGGGGTGCGTCCACCTCTCACTATGGTACTCCATGCCCATGTTGCCTGTGTCGTAGTGGGAGTGGAGTATCTGCCTCATGCGCTAGTGGTAGAAGTTGTGTCCAACATCTCTAACAAAGTCCTCCATGGTCCATCTCGGTGCTGCCAGTGCGGGCGCAGGCTACTGGGGTGCTGGGGGCTCCTCAGGATCATCACCCTCGCCATCTAACGGATCATCACCACCATCATCATCATCATCATCACTATCATCACCATATGGGTCTCCGATAGGATTTCCACCACCTGGCTGAACTGGCTCGGGCTGCTCCTCTGGCTCATCAGCGGGCTCCATCTCCTCGTCCTCGGGCTCTCCCTACTGCTGTTCCGCCTCTTCTTCTTCCTGCCTCAGGCGCTCCACCTCTTGCATCTCTTCCCACTCCTGGAAAGCATCCTGGTAGGGGGCGCCAAAGTCCATCTCCGGAACACGGGGCGGAAGGTAGCCACAGGTGGACTTGCGGGCGGCCAGCTTCGTGGGAGCCATCTACTGCAGAGAGAAGACAAACAAAATTTTTAGAAAAACTTTGCAAAGGACTGGGGTAGAGGAGACATTGAACACTATTTTGCAAAACTCAACACTTTTTATAAGTAAAATAGTCAAGACTGAACTTGACTATGACCGACCATTCTATCTAGGCTGCGATCCTACAGTCAGCACGGCTCTGATACCAATCTGTCACACCCGGATTTTCACAAAACCCAAATGTGGCCATATGTGTGCCCAGGAAGTCCACAGAACACATACAATGAACAAATATGATAAACAGAGTACAAATGCTCGAAATAAATTAGTTTACATCAGAGTATATCATAAAAGATTATTACATCGGAAGTCTATAACTCTCAACTAGAGCGGAGCCGCAGTCCACAGGGATTCTGACTGGGAGAGCGCAACTCAAAAGTACGACAGGTCCTCAGGGAACTCAGCAGCAGTCTCATGCACAACCCAATCTATTTATCCATCCGGGATTTTGTTGAATAAATGACAAGTGTAAGTAAACAATTACTTAGCAAGTATAGCACGGTGCATGAAGGCTCAAAGTAAGGCTAGACACGGCTGAACTGCGTTAGCATTTTTAGTTTGTTCATTTTAACATTGTCCAAGTTACTACAAGTGAAAGGAACCCAGTTGCAACCCAATTAATAAAGTATAAGTGTCATTAAGCATAAATAAACATCATCTTCTAATCAAAAAGGATTCAGGCCACTTGTGACCTTGACCAAGGCTATCATGATAGATTTTACACTCTGCAGAGGTTTCGCCCTTTACCCACCAGTCGCGTAAAAGTTTAAAAGAACTTTGCACCCAACCACGCACATCAACACTTCTGAGGTGTGACTGCATAGGGACGCTACGAGGTTTTTCACAAAACACCCTAACAGGATAGTAGCCGCTAGTTTAACAAGGCAGTGAGACCCTAGGCACCGGGATAGACGTACGCTCACGGAGTCACACCATAAGGGGGTCAATGGCATCCAACGTGCGGGCATCACACCCATCCATGCGCAACGTGTGGAGTTCCCCATCGCAGGGACTCCCAGCACGGGACTGTGCTTCACGGGGGCATAGCCGACTGACCACCTGTCCCCGGTGGAATCAAGAAACACCCTTTCACCTTGTGCCCACTAACGCCGTTGGCCCCAATGGTAACCACTGGCAAGCTAGAGACGTACAAGTTACTTGACCAAGACTAGAGCCATAATAGTTCTAGCGGTGGCGACAGGCTCATGGGTTGCCGTTTTAAGAACCAGACCTTAGGGAGAGACACTAGAGCGAAGCACACAGCACATGCTCTAGTTCCCTAAACCATGTTGCTAAAAAGCAAGTTTTATCATTAACATTGAAGTGAACCATTATGTCAGAATTAACAATTAAATAATAGTGACAGTAGCTACGCATAGCAAAGACTCTACCCATATGCAATAATCCCAAGGTAACAAGGACAAGAGTATACAAACTAGGTACAACCTTAATAGGATATCAATTTAGACACATGCATATGAAAGTAAATGAATGTAAAAGGTGTGTTTAGGTAGCAAGGATTGTCCATGCTATAACTTGCCTTCCTCGAACTACTGCTGCTGCTGCTGTGAGTCCTGCTCTGGAAAGTCCTCCACGAATTCAAAATCCAAAGCTAACGGCTCACCGACTGGACACAAAGCACCACACAAGCATACACGCATACCAATACATGCAAACAAATATAACTCTATTAGAACAGTACACCAAACAGTAGAAATAGTACATGAAAAGGTTTTAAAACTAATCTACACTTCACTACGAACACATTAGCGTGAAAATCACTTAAATCGGAGCTAGAACGGAAAAGATATGGGCTTTCTAAGTTCTAGGGACCTGCTGGCAATATTTAAAAAGATTCAGGGGCTTATTTTGAAGAAACCAGGGACCTATACATAATTATGAGTTAAAACAGGAGCGCCTACGCACAAATAAACCTAAATAGGACGGTGGGTTCTATATTTAGAAAGTGAAGGGGGTTTTTCAAAAGAAACTGGACCTAACTGTAATTATTTTTGAATAGGAATGGACCGCGGGTTGATTAGGGAAAAGCCAGGGGGCTCTTTAGCAAATATGTCGGGGGGCGGGTTTGACCGGTATCTGACTTCAGTCAGATTGAATCTGGGCCGTCGGATGCGGATCGGGTGGCTGTGGATAGACTCGGGGGGTTGGGAGTCGCCGGCGAGGACCGAGGCGGCGGCGCCGCTCACACTCGCGGCGGAGCGTCGCCGGAGTGAACTCAAACTCGAGCTTCCAGCCACCGTTTGCGAAGGGGAGTTCAACAGGGGGGTTCTCGATGGAGGGGAGGTGGTGTGGGCGGCTGACCATGGCGAACCGAGGAGCGGGACGCCGGCGAGTGCGGGGCGCGAGCTATGGAGTGAGGGAGGAAGGGAAAAATGGCATGGGAGCTTACCCAGCTTGTGGCGAAGCTGCACCGACAGTTCACGACGAGCCCTGGGGCGATGGTGAGGGAGATCGACTGCGGCAGTGGTGAGCTCTGGGCGGCGGCAGCGCTGAGCAACGCTAGGGGCGCAGTGGAAAGCTCGGGAGTGTTTAGCAAGGGATGGGTGAGGTTTAGGGGGGCACGGGGGTGGTTTAAATAGCCCAAGGCAGGGGGCAATCTTTGGCAACCGAGCCTGGAGATCGGGCGGCGGCGGCGGATCGAGAGCTTCCATCGAGGGAGGGCGGCGATTGGGGCAAGGAAAGTACGGGGATCATGGCAGGGGTGCTCCTGCGGGCCCACAGGCGTGGGGGAGGGGCCATGCTGGCCGGACGGGGCGGCGAGATGCACGCCGGGGAAAGGGGGCGCGTCGGGCGCGAGGAAGAAGAAGGTGCTGACGTGCGGGCCCGGGCGGTAGTGAGAGAAGTGGGAGGGGGCGTGGGGTGCACGCGGGAATAGGGCTGCGCTGCGGGCACGGGCCGGGGCGAGCGGAGGGGCGAGCGCTGGGCCGGCTCGGTTGGCCGAAGGCCCAGGCGGGGAGGAGGGGGGTTGGGCCGGGGCTTTGGGAAAAGAATGGAGGGAGCGGAAGTGAGCCGGGGAAAGAGTTGGGGTAGCAGAAGTGAACCAAGGCCGAAACAACTTTTCTAGATGTCCAATTCAAATTCGAATTTAAACTAGATTTAAATTCCAATTGAACTACACACAAACAAAACTCAATGCAGGCAGCATGAATGCAACAAAAAGTTTCTACTACTTATATTTGATTTTAATATTCATAAATAATTTGATTAACCAATATTAAATATGAGAAATTCAATAAAAGCAAATTTATTACTAAAAATTTTAAATGGGCTATTTTTTGGTGTTATAGGCGAATTGCCCTTGGATGCACCGCCATTTGCTCCCACGGCCTGGATTTGCCTCCCTTGGTCGGTTCTGGTGCTGGGGTCGGTTCGGGCGAATTGGGAGATTCAGCCGAACCGGGCCTGGCCCGTGGCCGGCCTCCCCAGCACCGCCTTTGGTCTTGGACCCCCCTGGGCTGGCTTCTGGTGATGGTCTTCATATTGATCTGGCCCAGGATGAGGTGGCGGTCACCCACGTGTCATGCATCGTCATCTGCTAGGTCATTGTTGACGTGGACGACTCCCGATGTTGTGTACGGCCGAACAGAGTCGTTCGGCCGAATCGGTCAATTCCGACCCCTATAGCACATATTTCTTGTTGTTGTACCTGCACAATTGTAACTCACCAAAACTCGTGGAACTCTATTAGAAATAAACCTAAGTACATGGAATGTCACATATATCCTCTTTTATTCCCAAGTATTGGTGGTCGAAAAAGTGTCGTAACGACCGCCAACAACCTAGCCGACAGCACTACCGTCCTTGGTGGAATCAAGAAACACCCCGTGTCTGGCTTCCCATAACGCCGTCGGCCCCACCGGTAACCACTGGCAAGCTAGAGACGTACAAGCTACTTAACCAAGACCAGAGCCATAATAGTTCTAGCGGTGGCGACAGGCTCCTGGGTTGTCGCTTTAAGAACTGGACCTTATGGAGAGACACTAGAACAAAGCATGAAGCACATGCTCTAGCGCCCTAAACCATGTTGCTAAAAAGCAAGTTTTACCATTAATGTTCAATTGGACCATTAAATCAATATTAACAGTTAAATAATGGTGATAGTAGTTGTGTATAGCAAAAATCTACCCATATCCATAAACCCAAGGTAAACAAGGATATGATATTCAAAACTAGGTACAACCTTAATGGTACATCAAATTAGACACATGCATTTATGAAATAATTTAATACAAGGTGAGTAGGTAGCAAGGATTGTCCATGCTATAACTTGCCTTTCTCAAAAGGCTGCTGCTGCTGTGAGTCCTGTCCCTGGAAGTCCTCGTACTCGAAGTCCAAAGCGAAAGGCTCACCGACTGGACACGAATCACCACACAAACATCCACACAAGCCAATACATGCAAACAAATAATAATCTATTAGAACAGTACACCAAACAATACAAACAGTATAAATAAAGGTTCTAGAAATATTCTACGCTTTACTGCGATCACATGAGCCCGAAAATCATACTAATCGGAGCTAAAACGGAAAGATATGGCAAAACTAAGATCTAGGGACCTGCTGGCAAGTTTTAAAAGTTTCCAGGGGCTTATTTGATGAAAACCGAGGACCTATACGTAATTACACGTTAAAACCCGAGGGCCTACACGTAAAACTAACCCTAAAGGACGGCGGGTTTTATTATTCAATAGATCAGGGGGTTTTCCATAAAAATCAGGACCTATTCGTAATTATTTTTGAATAGGTGTGGACTGCGGGTTCTATTTTAAATCTTGGAGGGGCTCTTTTGCAAAACTACATGGCTGACCATTACTTAGAGGTTTGAGTCGGGTGGGGGTCAGATCTGGCCGTTGGATCTGGATCCAACGGTCCAGATCTTAGCCGGGCGAGGGGAGAGTCGCCGGCAGGGAGGCCACGGCGGCGCCGCTGGCTACCGCAGCGGGGGCTCGCCGGAGCAACTCCAATCCGGCGATGCCGGGCCCCATTGGCGACGGGAGGTGGCTGGGAGGGAAGCTGGGACTGCGGGGAGCTCATCTACGCACTTCACGACGTCGGAGGGGCGGCAGGGTGGCCGGGAGACGGCGGCGCTATGGTGCGTGGCCCACGGAGCGTGAAAGAGGGAGAGGAGAGGGCCGGGGCAGAGCTCACCTCAGCACGGAGCTCCTCGGGTGGCTCAAGTTGAGCAGTGGGCGGCGACGGCGAAGATCGACGGCGGAGGGTAGCTTGGGGGGACGGGGGAGCAGCAGAGCGGGGAGCTCGGGTGGAAAGGCGCCGCGAGCTTGGGATCGGAGGGGGATGGTGGTGAGGCTCAAGGGGGCGAGGGCCTCCTTTTATAGCCCCAGGAGGGAGCCCGGGAGTCCTCTGTGTGCGCGCGGAGATGGAGGGCGTCGGCGGCCGGAGGATCGAAGGTTTCCAAGCGGAGGAGGGGACCTTCCTTGTGGGGGCGCGCCAGGGAAGGAAAGGCGCCGCGGGAAGCTTCTACGCCGCTCCTGGGGGGGCCCACGGCGCGGGAGTTGGGCCAAGACGGCCGGACAGGGCAGCATCGATCGCGCCGGGGGAGGAGGGGGCTCGGGCGGGAGGAAGAAGGGAGATCCGACAGGCGGGGCCCGCATGTCGGTGGGAGAAGAGAGAGGGGGAGGGGCGAGCGGGCTGGGCCTGCGGGAGTGGCCGGGCCGGCGCGGGAGGCGGGGCCCAGGTGGGGTGGTAGAAGGCGAGTTGGGCCGGGGGGGGAGGGAGAGGGCGCTGGCCGGACTGGGGAGGAAGTAGAGGGAGTGCAAGCGAGCCAAAGAGAATGTTTGAGGAGCAAAAGTGGACTCGGGCTAAAATAACTTTTCTAGGATTCAAACAAATGCAAATTAAATTCGAATTTAAACAGAATTTAAATTCCAACTTAACTTGCTATCAAACAAAACACAGTACAGCAGCATGAATGCAACAATAATGTTTCTACAACTTATATTTGATTTTAATATTAAAAATAACTCAATTAGCCTATATTATTTATGAACAATTTAAATAAAAGTCAATAAATTACTAAAAATTTTAAATAGGCTAGTTTTGGGTGTTACAGTGCGGTTCCGGGTTGTAGCTCAATAATAAATTTGAGTTCACGATCGGGCGATAAACTGAGAAGATCCTCGAGAAAGACATTCGGATTTCTCATATAATGGGAAGTCTTCAAATTGTATGGAAATCATGGAATAAGCACAAGGATTCTTGCATTTCATGGAAAGTAGCTAGAGAGGGGAAATTACAAGACATTCTTGCTCAAAGTTCTTTAATTGAGGTACATGATGTTCACTAGAAAACCATGCTCCTTTGGACCAATGCAATGATGCTTTATCTAGAAGCCATCATACTATGAAAATTCTTACATGAGGTAGCAACTTATAGTGCAAATGCTCGATTACCATGCCATGATATGCACATGAGGTGTATGGTTGCAATGATGCAATGCACCAATGAATACTCTGGTGCAAGCAAAATGGTGCACATGATAAGGTGCATGTAGAATGATGCATACACATATGAGTACATGGTGCACATATGAATGATGCTTGTTAGTACTATTTACCAAAACTCAACTATTGCCCCCTCTGTAGAAAGTATGAATTTAGAGGGCAAGTTGTTTGGAAAGGATTAGATTAACGAGAAGGTTGTAGTGAAGTCACATTCACACTCACTTAGATACCTTCGCGCCCCTAGTGACACAATCGTATGGTTGCAACACACACGAGGTCCTAGGTTCCATCGCGGCACAATAGATTGGTGTACACAACTTCACCGCCACAAGGGAAATCATGGCATGACCAATTAGACACAGATAACTAGGAAGGGATTAGAGAGACACTTTGTTAGCCATTATGTTGATTGCCATGATGCATGTGTTGTTGCAATGGCGATGCAATTGCAATGCATTAAACAATAATGTGAATTTACGCAATGCAGACCATGTATGATACAATGCTCGTTGTCATGAGCCAATTTATTTTAACTCATATTCAGCTGAGCAAGAATGAGGGTACGGCATTCAAGCTTTAGAAATCAAGGCGATCAGTAGTAAAATGATATCACTGCCAAGAGAGGATGGAATGGTCATTAAACCATGGGTTCAGAAACTCCTAGTTTGAACAAAACTTGTATGAGTATTAAGAATAGCACAAGGAATTCCTTTTGGTTGATGGTGACGCAGTGCATAGCTCCATCGAACAAACTCATTCTCGACATGGCAATAGCATGAGCAGTCACAAATTGGATTGGGAAGGAGTTGAGAGTATGACCAACTAGTGGGTGATAGAAACTGTCAATAAGTTGGACAACATATATCAGAAATTTACATCTCCTATATGGCATGTCCAAAGGTTCTCATATCTTTTTTTAGATAATGGAAATTAATCCAGCCTTGACCCATGGGGCTACGGCCAAAAGTTTACAGTTTGCAGCACATCCGTCCGCTATCTCACTGATCAACACAAAAGCACACCATAGAGATTGAAGATAAACTAGCTCGCAATCCTATTGCTAAATCTCCATCCATGATGAGCGAAGAAACGCATTGCCAACGCCTCCAATGTTTCACATGCTTCTTTTATTGCTTGTTTGTCGTGCTCATGCCGTTGAAGCTGCGCCTAGAACCGAAGCCAGTACGTCCCTCTGAACAAAACCTGTTTCAGAAGTAACTGGTCCTGCCTTGCGCCTTATAGCCATCTCCAGAGAATCTTCACCAGTAGAGCCCGCACGGAGCTTACTATGCCAATAACCAGCATCCAACATCTCCGGTACTGCTGCGAGAGCCTCCTCATCCTTGTCAAGCTCTCACTGCCTAACTTCCACCAGCGCCAACTCTGCGTGCTGCTGCTTCAGTGGGAGCTGCTCGCAAGTGGCCTCCAACACCGGCGCCACCATCTGTGCGTCGCCCGCAGCAGACAGCGCCGCTGTCCGGCCACCAAACCCATGCCCTCCCTGCTGTTTAGTTTGGTGGAGTGGCCTGATTTCCCAAATTCTTTTCACTACAATTCCTCTGATCCGGTCCTTTCCCGTTTTCTTTGCCCGAGTCATCCTCCTTCTTCTCACTATCTCCACCACCAACTTCCATGTCCATGGGCACTGAATTATCGCCATCTGAATTTGCTTCCATGAGAAGTTGTAAGCCACAACAAGCCTCACCAATAACAACATCCACATGCTGTGGAATTAATCGGTCAAGGACAGAAACTCTGACACTGCATCTATCATACTTCCTCGTGAAAGCCATGTCAACTTCCCTGGTCACTCCTAGAATGGACCCAACTGCCCATATCACCTCATACTCCCTAAGATCATCAGGTAATCCAGTAAACTGTACCCAAATTTTTGTCAGGACATATTTCACATCTCCCCCTCCAAACTCCTCAATTTTCAGTGTTATATCTGGAAATCTTGTATGCAAAACGCTCCATTCCATCATCCTCTGTAATTCAGCCCTGGTAGGAAAAACAGTCCGAAAAGTATTCGGTGATACTTCCTGCACCACCCACTTCCACTGCCCAGGGACCAAACGCTCCAACTCAGAAGTGACATTAGCTGTCACTGTGCCGCCATTGACACGAATAATAGCAGACTTTGATTCTCCCCTATGCTTATGCGTATCCGGGGCCGGAATATAATAAAAGCCCAAACCATCCACTGCATAACAGCACGTCACAGCAAATGGTTTCTCAGCTCTGAACCTAGGACAGCGAACTGTGGAGTGATCCTTCTTATCACAGATCTCACAAAACACAACAGCGGAGCAGTCTACCATGGTGTGGCCTTTAGTAATACAACGATAACAGTATGGTTGTTTACCCGCCGCCTTTGTACCCCCCATTGCCGAAGACTCAGGAACTTCAGCCTGCTTGTGCACCTCGTCCTGCTTGTGCATCTTTTCTCCCCTGGCCATCGCTGGTGGCACCTGCTGCTCCTTGCCTTTCTCTTCAACCGGCCCTCCCTTCATTGCCGCAAAGGCCTGCTGCAACAGCCGTGCAGCTTGGGCTGTCTGATCAGATGACGCCGAGGCCAGCAGGTTCTGTAAGGCCGACAGCGCCTGAGATGTTGGCACTTGTGCCGGGACAGCCGGTACACCCGCCTGTGACGACGCCGATGCATGGTCCGCCGTAGGCGCCTGTGGCACACGGCTGGACGTCGGCGGCACAAAATTCGGCCCGCCACGTCCTCCATACCCACCGCCTTGAGCATTCCTTCCTCCACGTCGACCACCATTGTTCCAGCCACCATTCCGACCCCCAGCAGTTCGGCCACCACCGCCCTGGTAGTGCCCGCCACCGCGACCACCATAGCCACCATGGCCGCGATGGAACTGCCCTTGGAAACCACCTCGGCCGAACAAACCACCTTGACCATTGGTGAAACCTCTGCTCCTCCCTGCTGCATTACCTCTGCCCCCGTTCTCCATGCGCACGGCGTCAGCATAAGAGCTCCCGGGAATGAGGACGGCGGTGGTGTGCGGCGCCCTAGGGTAACGAGCACCGGTTCCAGTATGAGCAAACAGAGAGACAAGCCCTTGGGTAGGCCTGTATGGCACCCTTGGGCTGTACCATCTCGTTGATGGGCCTTTGCTTGCTGTTGGGCTGGGGAGCGGCCCACACTTGGTTGGACAAAATTCGAATTTTGAACTCTCCTGTGATGTCGCGCCCCCCACCCGCAATCTCGGATCGGAGCTGCCGCTCCTCATCACCGTCTCTGGCGACCTCGCCAGAGAGGAAGACCGAAACGAGTTGCAAAGAAATCCTTGCTTCGAAGCTGACCGAGACGAGCTGCGATGACTTACCTTGGCACCGGCCAATGCATCACCCATCGTGAGCGGCGGTGAGACTCTCGGCGGCGGCAACGGGCCGCGCCATGGCTTGCCCACCGGCCGGCGCTGCATGAGCGCCTCCACGACCTTCTCCGCTAACACTCCAACACCAGGTCTTCTCCGAGCCGGACTAACCCTCAGCTCCATCTCCGCTTGATAGATCTGAGGCAGTGTGAAACCCGCCCGTTGTGCTCGCTCGACGATCTCCAGTGTATCAATGGAACCAGTGTAAACAGGTGATCCCACCGGCTCATCATCTGTCTCTGGATCCGAGGCTTCGTCATCTGTTGCCCAAAACCTCGACCGCCGGACCTCCTCAACGCCATGCACTACCTTCGCCGATCTCCCTGCTGCCGCCTGTATCAAATCCACGTGACGATGCAAGCGCTCCACCCCTAGGATTCTCTCCGCCTCAGACAGTGTCTCTGCCACGCTCCCCACTGGCTCCGGCCGGCTAGCCGGCGCCAGGGTTAACCGACGGACCCTCAGTCGCCTACTCATCCATCCAGCTGTGGTCCAGTCCCTAGCTAGCTACTCTTCCCACATAACATTACATTGTTGGGTTCTCATCTCTTGACACGAAAATGGCAATGTGGGCTTCTACAATTTGTTATCCAACTTGAAAGCTAACTCTAGGCTTAGGAGGGATGGAGTCTTCATTTCTTAGATCTCTGTCTGTCTAGACTCTAGAATTTCAGCAACCTTACCTGAAATGATCTGAACATAACTCGACTTTGGCTTAATCAACAATTCTGAGATTTTGCCATAACTTCTGTAGTCACGTCTTTGCTTAGGAAGTCTTATATGGATGGCTCAAGAATTTTAATACGCATCATATGAAAGAATGAGCAAGAGATGATCTTAGCCTATGTATACATATGATGAACATCTAGGTGCAGAAATAGAACTTTCTTACCGATAGATTCAAAAATTCATGACTCCACATGTGGCAAACCAAAACTTCCAAATTTTGGTCAGGAGATAGCTAATGTTGTTAGATCCAACTTTGGTATTCAACTCAAGGTCCAAAACTGAGCATAAGGTAGTCGAAAATATTATTTACTAAACCACTGTTCTGCAGAAAATTCAGCAAACCGAGCTGTAGCAAAATGGGAATATCTTGAGTTTGGCTGGGCCAAATCCATCCAACTTTTTTCAACATCTAGTTAACAACATTACCCACGAGTTTGGTATTGAACACTTCCTCCAGAAATGTCATTTACGTAGGGTAAAATATTCCATAAGATGGTAGCTTTGAAAGCACCAACAAACCAACACATTCAACCTATCTTCCACTCAAATGTTCCAAGCAAGCATGTCACTCATCCAACAATTTGCAATATTCTTCAATCGTCACTTGCTAGCAAGCACACACACTACAAAAGTACTTACACACTCATTTGCACAAGACTCACCACAATCAATTCCACTCAGAAAAAATCAGCAGGATAGTGCTTCAATATTTCGGCCATATCTGGAGTTCCACTGATCCAAATTGCACAAAATTTTGATAGCACACGGATAACTTCATTCCAAAGAACTTTCATGTTGATCACTTTTAGCACAAGTGGCTCATTTCATGTCCATAATATCATATTTATATATGCTAAGCATCCTCACAAAACTACTCCATCCGTCCCAAAAAGAAGACATTTTAGAAATTTTAAGACAAATTAAGGATTGAGTAAAATGACCTTAATTGCCCCTAATTATTAGCCTTATTTAGCACTAATTGGTTGTTGCATGCACGTGCACTTACTAAATATAGTAGAATGACTTTTTTTTGGGACAAATTTTGAATCCTATAGTGTCTTCTTTTTTGGGACAGAGGGAGTATATGCTTCATTTACATTGTGTATGTGTATGTGTTCATGGTCAAAACCTCATGTTTGGCTAAGTCCTCTTGTAGGCCTGAAATTCAATTGAATTTTGTTCAAATTCTGTTTCAAAAGTGACCAAATGTTTTTGTATATTTGAAAACTAGACTTCAATATCTTTCCAATGGTATATTGCAAGTTAACAGATTTAGAGTTTAAGATTTTCGAATTGGCAGTCAACTGTTGGTCAAACTCTGTTTTAAATTCAGTAAAAATGTGACTTTTGATCAAATTGACCGAGGCACCATTTGAAAATGTGACTTTTGATCAAATTAATTTAGGGGGGCTGCCACAGCTGGCATCACAGCCGAAATGGATGAGAGGGATTCTAACTAAGCTTAAAAATGTTTTCTAAAAGAAAAACTTCGGTTGAGTTTGCAAAAATGTGTTGGATCGTTAAGGAGTTGATAGTTCGTAAGCCCTAGGCGTTAATATTGGGTATATGATTAAGGTGGCTATCTAACTATCAATTAACTAACCTCCAGCACATTTTCATACTTGTCAAAACTTACTTTCTCGCACAACTCAACTTTACATTATGTAACGACACACCTATGCTAAGCTAAGCATGGTGGGCTTTCTAATCTTGTAGTCATTTAGGTTCACCACGTGTTTCATACGTGAGCTTATCCTACGCGTGGTGCACATGGATGTGACTTAAGCTAAATTCCATTAAGCTTGTCACCACCGGCTGCAGGTGTCAAGGCCGCAGTGATCCCCCGAAGATCAAATTCGGCTCATGGTATGCGGTGCATCCCTGCAGTTGTTAATATGTGACCCGGGTAGGAGCATATGAACACCATCCATGTGGTGTTTGATACATGGGTTCCATTCTATACGGGATGGTAATGTATGGGAACGCCTTCGTGGTGTGCTGACACGAAAGGTTCATCGGATATATTGTGTTTTCGGTGCAGGTACACTAACTACGTTGTGCGTAAGCTTGAACGTTACATGAACGACTAGCTAGCATAGCGAGAGCCGTGTATATATATGTGTTTGCCACCGACGCTAACCCCATGAGTCCAAAGTTGTTTGGCAATTATTTTGGTTGAGAGGACCCATATGACGCTCATGCATCATGTCACAACTCATTAAAATAAGTTGGGGTTAAGTTGGGGTGAAAGTCTAGAATGCACAAACACAGAAACACTTTTCCTAGAATCTGTCTTTCATGTAGGTTTGAGTTTCAAATTTTTAATGCACATGATTTGCACCAATTTAATTTAAATGCAAACATAAACATACAAGTGTGTATATGTATGAAACATGCATGGCATATTATGCAACTTAGGTTTAATTATTCTTGTTAGCATAATTAAACCTCAAGTTTTCACAACTGCATCGCTTCGATCTACGGCTTACTTATAAGTTCCGATTTACCCGGTGCTCTCTAGGCTTTAGCTACCAGGCGTATCACTGTGGTTTCGTCTAGATCTCCTAAGAGTTATTGTAATCGTTAGATTTTAGGTTTAAGCGCATTGCTTTTATCTAGATCTAATTATTACACCAATTTATCGAATGTATCTGCTTTGCGGATCAAAGTAGCCGATTTAGGTTATTTTACTATGTTTCGTTCTTATGTTCAAAGTTATCGGTATTAGCTGGATCTTAATAGATATAATCATTTAACTCTGTTAAGTTTTAGTTTTTATCACCAATCAATCCAGCCTGTATTCGAGTTTCGAATCGGCTCAAAGCTTTTAAGCGGATAGAACGCAGACTTTGAAACTACGCATCGGCTGATCTAAGCTGATACGACTCCAGGAGGACAGTTCGGAATTAGAGCATCTCCAAGAGTTTAGCTAAAAAGACTAGTCAAATTTACTGATTTAGCTACTCTCAAAAATAGGCTTGAGTAACAAATAACAGAGTAATCTAACAGATTCTGTAAAGATGGTTATTGAGGTAGGCTAGCTCAAAATAGCTAGCGAATGAGGAAGGATGAAGTGCCACTAAATTTGGATCGTCATTCAGAGTCTGTCGGAAACTTTTTTTCTCTAACAATAGCTAAATATAACTTTAGAAAATGATTTGGCCAGTCTCTTGAAGATGCTCTTAAAGCCGATTTACGAATTTTATCCCTCATCAATTATAGGTCAAATTGACTGGCACACCGCGCACACCACACGCGCGCCGATTTACAAGGCTCAACATCGGAGTGAATCAAATCTCTGAGGCATTATCATGTGTTGTTCACGCAAAGATTTACCGCTTGATTTTTGTGTCAACGTGTAGACACAGATTGCCATCATGAAAATCATTGATCATATTGTAGAAATATTGGCTAATGATTGGCCAACACTTCTTTATAAAGTCTGTGTTAGAAACTATCTCGACTAGGTGATCTGTTTGAAGGGATTTGATTACTGAATCAATTTATTGTTTGAGAAATGGCTGTTCCAGACAGGTGCAAGATATTAGTAAAATAAATAGAGAAAAAGAGGTCAGCGGTATCTGGAAGCGAGAAATGGCGAGATGGTTGGTCGTTGGAGCATGTGTGGAAGGGAAGGGAAATCTAAATAAAGAACCCTCTACCTAGGATATTAGGGACCATAAAATAGACAGCTGGTGGGATGTGGGAGTTGCATGCAAGTTCATTTATTCAAATAAATTCATGCAAGTTCATTTGTTCAAATAAATGCAAAACAGTACTACTTGTATGGTTGTGCGATATATACGAATCAAGTAGCGCGTGCTTCAATTTTTGGGCGTGCAGTACATTGGGAGTCGACATATATAAGTCAATCTACTATGAAGATCCAAAACTTTTCACGCAGTCAAACCATCATAATTTTATAAAACCCCTTAATAATAATTATAAAAATCAACTCACTGTTTGTAGTACCTTATAATTTTTTTTAAAAACTCATAAGTTTCATCTAATCAACCCCCAATACCTCATCTCCTTTCCCTGTCCCGCAGCACCACACCCACCCTTTCGTGTTCTCGTGTCGCATGGAACCCCATCGTTGACCCACCGTCATTCCAAGCACAACGTCTTCAGATGTGGAACCTACGGCGTCCATGGCTCTCACGTGTCTTCGCTCATAATGTACCATTCACCCATACCAAGAAACAAGCATTAATCAACCTATAGCTTCGGTTTGTTTCTGCCTCATCTCAGTTTTTGCACCGATTTTTCTTACCGTTCAGCTATACCCAAAATCGATTTGGACCCACATTACAAATTGACTTTTGATGTACTCTTTCCGTGTCACATTTAGAAGTCGTTTTGGACAAGGTTTTAGTCAAACATTGGGAATATAAATCATGAATAACTTTTAAGTCGTTGAGTTTGAAAGTGTGAAAACTATATAAATAGATTTGTCTTAAAATATACTTTTATAAAGTATATATATATATATTATTTTTTAATAAATATTTTTGTAAAAATATGAAGTCAAAGCTACATTTTGGAGACCGTATCATTGTCCAAAACGACTTCTAAATGTGATACGGAGGGAGTACACATAAAAGATTCCAGCCATATCTTGTATTTTTGATAGGAAAAGGTCCAAATCACTATCCTATACTATCAACATGTTGTATAATGTGTCGCATGGAACCCCATCGTTGACCCACCGTCATTCCAAGCACAACATCTTTAGATGTGGAACCTACGGCGTCCATGGCTCTCACGTGTCTTCGGTCATAATGTACCATTCACCCATACCAAGAAACAAGCATTAATCAAACTATAGCTTCGGTTTGTTTCTGCCTCATCTCAGTTTTTGCACCGATTTTTCTTACCGTTCAGCTATACCCAAAATCGATTTGGACCCACATTACAAATTGACTTTTGATGTAATCTTTCCGTGTCACATTTAGAAGTCGTTTTGGACAAGGTTTTAGTCAAACATTGGGAATATAAATCATGAATAACTTTTAAGTCGTTGAGTTTGAAAGTGTGAAAACTATATAAATAGATTTGTCTTAAAATATACTTTTATAAAGTATATATATATTATTTTTTAATAAATATTTTTGGAAAAATATGAAGTCAAAGCTACATTTTGGAGACCGTATCATTGTCCAAAACGACTTCTAAATGTGATGCGGAGGGAGTACACATAAAAGATTCCAGCCATATCTTGTATTTTTGATAGGAAAAGGTCCAAATCACTATCCTATACTATCAACATGTTGTATAATGTGTCGCATGGAACCCCATCGTTGACCCACCGTCATTCCAAGCACAACATCTTTAGATGTGGAACCTACGGCGTCCATGGCTCTCACGTGTCTTCGGTCATAATGTACCATTCACCCATACCAAGAAACAAGCATTAATCAACCTATAGCTTCGGTTTGTTTCTGCCTCATCTCAGTTTTTGCACCGATTTTTCTTACCGTTCGGCTATACCCAAAATCGATTTGGACCCACATTACAAATTGACTTTTGATGTAATCTTTCCGTGTCACATTTAGAAGTCGTTTTGGACAAGGTTTTAGTCAAACATTGGGAATATAAATCATGAATAACTTTTAAGTCGTTGAGTTTGAAAGTGTGAAAACTATATAAATAGATTTGTCTTAAAATATACTTTTATAAAGTATATATATATTATTTTTTAATAAATATTTTTGGAAAAATATGAAGTCAAAGCTACATTTTGGAGACCGTATCATTGTCCAAAACGACTTCTAAATATGATACGGAGGGAGTACACATAAAAGATTCCAGCCATATCTTGTATTTTTGAAAGGAAAAGGTCCAAATCACTATCCTATACTATCAACATGTTGTATAATGTGTCGCTTGGAACCCCATCGTTGACCCACCGTCATTCCAAGCACAACGTCTTCAGATGTGGAACCTACGGCCTCCATGGCTCTCACGTGTCTTCGCTCATAATGTACCATTCACCCATACCAACAAACAAGCATTAATCAACCTATAGCTTCGGTTTGTTTCTGCCTCATCTCAGTTTTTGCACCGATTTTTCTTACCGTTCGGCTATACCCAAAATCGATTTGGACCCACATTACAAAATGACTTTTGATGTAATCTTTCTGTATCACATTTAGAAGTCGTTTTGGACAAGGTTTTAGTCAAACATTGGAAAAATAAATCATGAATAACTTTTAAGTTGTTGAGTTTGAAAGTGTGAAAACTATATAAATAGATTTGTCTTAAAATATACTTTTATAAAGTATATATATATTATTTTTTATATAAATATTTTTGGAAAAATATGAAGTCAAAGCTACATTTTGGAGACCGTATCATTGTCCAAAACGACTTCTAAATGTGATACGGAGGGAGTACACATAAAACATTCCTGCCATATCTTGTATTTTTTTATAGGAAAAGGTCCAAATCACTATCCTATACTATCAACATGTTGTATAATGTGTCGCTTGGGACCCCATCGTTGACCCACCGTCATTCCAAGCACAACGTCTTCAGATGTGGAACCTACGGCGTCCATGGCTCTCACGTGTCTTCGCTCATAATGTACCATTCACCCATACCAACAAACAAGCATTAATCAACCTATAGCTTCGGTTTGTTTCTGCCTCATCTCAGTTTTTGCACCGATTTTTCTTACCGTTCGGCTATACCCAAAATCGATTTGGACCCACATTACAAAATGACTTTTGATGTAATCTTTCTGTATCACATTTAGAAGTCGTTTTGGACAAGGTTTTAGTAAAACATTGGAAATATAAATCATGAATAACTTTCAAGTTGTTGAGTTTGAAAGTGTGAAAACTATATAAATAGATTTGTCTTAAAATATATTTTTATAAAGTATATATATATATATTATTTTTCAATAAATATTTTTGTAAAAATATGAAGTCAAAGCTACATTTTGGAGACCGTATCATTGTCCAAAACGACTTCTAAATGTGATGCGGAGGGAGTACACATAAAAGATTCCAGCCATATCTTGTATTTTTGATAGGAAAAGGTCCAAATCACTATCCTATACTATCAACATGTTGTATAATGTGTCGCATGGAACCCCAACGTTGACCCACCGTCATTCCAAGCACAACGTCTTTAGATGTGGAACCTACGGCGTCCATGGCTCTCACGTGTCTTCGCTCATAATGTACCATTCACCCATACCAAGAAACAAGCATTAATCAACCTATAGCTTCGGTTTGTTTCTGCCTCATCTCAGTTTTTGCACCGATTTTTCTTACCGTTCAGCTATACCCAAAATCGATTTGGACCCACATTACAAATTGACTTTTGATGTACTCTTTCCGTGTCACATTTAGAAGTCGTTTTGGACAAGGTTTTAGTCAAACATTGGGAATATAAATCATGAATAACTTTTAAGTCGTTGAGTTTGAAAGTGTGAAAACTATATAAATAGATTTGTCTTAAAATATACTTTTATAAAGTATATATATATATTATTTTTTAATAAATATTTTTGGAAAAATATGAAGTCAAAGCTACATTTTGGAGACCGTATCATTGTCCAAAACGACTTCTAAATATGATACGGAGGGAGTACACATAAAAGATTCCAGCCATATCTTGTATTTTTGAAAGGAAAAGGTCCAAATCACTATCCTATACTATCAACATGTTGTATAATGTGTCGCTTGGAACCCCATCGTTGACCCACCGTCATTCCAAGCACAACGTCTTCAGATGTGGAACCTACGGCCTCCATGGCTCTCACGTGTCTTCGCTCATAATGTACCATTCACCCATACCAACAAACAAGCATTAATCAACCTATAGCTTCGGTTTGTTTCTGCTTCATCTCAGTTTTTGCACCGATTTTTCTTACCGTTCGGCTATACCCAAAATCGATTTGGACCCACATTACAAAATGACTTTTGATGTAATCTTTCTGTATCACATTTAGAAGTCGTTTTGGACAAGGTTTTAGTCAAACATTGGAAAAATAAATCATGAATAACTTTTAAGTTGTTGAGTTTGAAAGTGTGAAAACTATATAAATAGATTTGTCTTAAAATATACTTTTATAAAGTATATATATATATATATTATTTTTTAATAAATATTTTTGTAAAAATATGAAGTCAAAGCTACATTTTGGAGACCGTATCATTGTCCAAAACGACTTCTAAATGTGATACGGAGGGAGTACACATAAAACATTCCTGCCATATCTTGTATTTTTTTATAGGAAAAGGTCCAAATCACTATCCTATACTATCAACATGTTGTATAATGTGTCGCTTGGAACCCCATCGTTGACCCACCGTCATTCCAAGCACAACGTCTTCAGATGTGGAACCTACGGCGTCCATGGCTCTCACGTGTGTTCGCTCATAATGTACCATTCACCCATACCAAGAAACAAGCATTAATCAACCTATAGCTTCGGTTTGTTTCTGCCTCATCTCAGTTTTTGCACCGATTTTTCTTACCGTTCGGATATACCCAAAATCGATTTGGACCAACATTACAAATTGACTTTTGATGTACTCTTTCCGTGTCACATTTAGAAGTCGTTTTGGACAAGGTTTTAGTCAAACATTGGGAATATAAATCATGAATAACTTTTAAGTCGTTGAGTTTGAAAGTGTGAAAACTATATAAATAGATTTGTCTTAAAATATACTTTTATAAAGTATATATATATTATTTTTTAATAAATATTTTTGGAAAAATATGAAGTCAAAGCTACATTTTGGAGACCGTATCATTGTCCAAAACGACTTCTAAATATGATACGGAGGGAGTACACATAAAAGATTCCAGCCATATCTTGTATTTTTGATAGGAAAAGGTCCAAATCACTATCCTATACTATCAACATGTTGTATAATGTGTCGCTTGGAACCCCATCGTTGACCCACCGTCATTCCAAGCACAACGTCTTCAGATGTGGAACCTACGGCCTCCATGGCTCTCACGTGTCTTCGCTCATAATGTACCATTCACCCATACCAAGAAACAAGCATTAATCAACCTATAGCTTCGGTTTGTTTCTGCCTCATCTCAGTTTTTGCACCGATTTTTCTTACCGTTCGGCTATACCCAAAATCGATTTGGACCCACATTACAAAATGACTTTTGATGTAATCTTTCTGTATCACATTTAGAAGTCGTTTTGGACAAGGTTTTAGTCAAACATTGGAAAAATAAATCATGAATAACTTTTAAGTTGTTGAGTTTGAAAGTGTGAAAACTATATAAATAGATTTGTCTTAAAATATACTTTTATAAAGTGTATATATATTATTTTTTATATAAATATTTTTGGAAAAATATGAAGTCAAAGCTACATTTTGGAGACCGTATCATTGTCCAAAACGACTTCTAAATGTGATACGGAGGGAGTACACATAAAACATTCCTGCCATATCCTGTATTTTTTTATAGGAAAAGGTCCAAATCACTATCCTATACTATCAACATGTTGTATAATGTGTCGCTTGGAACCCCATCGTTGACCCACCGTCATTCCAAGCACAACGTCTTCAGATGTGGAACCTACGGCGTCCATGGCTCTCACGTGTCTTCGCTCATAATGTACCATTCACCCATACCAACAAACAAGCATTAATCAACCTATAGCTTCGGTTTGTTTCTGCCTCATCTCAGTTTTTGCACCGATTTTTCTTACCGTTCGGCTATACCCAAAATCGATTTGGACCCACATTACAAAATGACTTTTGATGTAATCTTTCTGTATCACATTTAGAAGTCGTTTTGGACAAGATTTTAGTAAAACATTGGAAATATAAATCATGAATAACTTTTAAGTTGTTGAGTTTGAAAGTGTGAAAACTATATAAATAGATTTGTCTTAAAATATACTTTTATAAAGTATATATATATATATATATATTATTTTTTAATAAATATTTTTGTAAAAATATGAAGTCAAAGCTACATTTTGGAGACCGTATCATTGTCCAAAACGACTTCTAAATGTGATACGGAGGGAGTACACATAAAAGATTCCAGCCATATCTTGTATTTTTGATAGGAAAAGGTCCAAATCACTATCCTATACTATCAACATGTTGTATAATGTGTCGCATGGAACCCCATCGTTGACCCACCGTCATTCCAAGCACAACATCTTTAGATGTGGAACCTACGGCGTCCATGTCTCTCACGTGTCTTCGGTCATAATGTACCATTCACCCATACCAAGAAACAAGCATTAATCAACCTATAGCTTCGGTTTGTTTCTGCCTCATCTCAGTTTTTGCACCGATTTTTCTTACCGTTCGGCTATACCCAAAATCGATTTGGACCCACATTACAAATTGACTTTTGATGTAATCTTTCCGTGTCACATTTAGAAGTCGTTTTGGACAAGGTTTTAGTCAAACATTGGGAATATAAATCATGAATAACTTTTAAGTCGTTGAGTTTGAAAGTGTGAAAACTATATAAATAGATTTGTCTTAAAATATACTTTTATAAAGTATATATATATTATTTTTTAATAAATATTTTTGGAAAAATATGAAGTCAAAGCTACATTTTGGAGACCGTATCATTGTCCAAAACGACTTCTAAATGTGATACGGAGGGAGTACACATAAAAGATTCCAGCCATATCTTGTATTTTTGATAGGAAAAGGTCCAAATCACTATCCTATACTATCAACATGTTGTATAATGTGTCGCTTGGAACCCCATCGTTGATCCACCGTCATTCCAAGCACAATGTCTTCAGATGTGGAACCTACGGCGTCCATGGCTCTCACGTGTGTTCGCTCATAATGTACCATTCACCCATACCAACAAACAAGCATTAATCAACCTATAGCTTCGGTTTGTTTCTGCCTCATCTCAGTTTTTGCACCGATTTTTCTTACCGTTCGGATATACCCAAAATCGATTTGGACCAACATTACAAATTGACTTTTGATGTACTCTTTCCGTGTCACATTTAGAAGTCGTTTTGGACAAGGTTTTAGTCAAACATTGGGAATATAAATCATGAATAACTTTTAAGTCGTTGAGTTTGAAAGTGTGAAAACTATATAAATAGATTTGTCTTAAAATATGCTTTTATAAAGTATATATATATTATTTTTTAATAAATATTTTTGGAAAAATATGAAGTCAAAGCTACATTTTGGAGACCGTATCATTGTCCAAAACGACTTCTAAATATGATACGGAGGGAGTACACATAAAAGATTCCAGCCATATCTTGTATTTTTGATAGGAAAAGGTCCAAATCACTATCCTATACTATCAACATGTTGTATAATCTGTCGCATGGAACCCCATCGTTGACCCACCGTCATTCCAAGCACAACATCTTTAGATGTGGAACCTACGGCGTCCATGGCTCTCACGTGTCTTCGGTCATAATGTACCATTCACCCATACCAAGAAACAAGCATTAATCAACCTATAGCTTCGGTTTGTTTCTGCCTCATCTCAGTTTTTGCACCGATTTTTCTTACCGTTCGGCTATACCCAAAATCGATTTGGACCCACATTACAAATTGACTTTTGATGTAATCTTTCCGTGTCACATTTAGAAGTCGTTTTGGACAAGGTTTTAGTCAAACATTGGAAAAATAAATCATGAATAACTTTTAAGTTGTTGAGTTTGAAAGTGTGAAAACTATATAAATAGATTTGTCTTAAAATATACTTTTATAAAGTATATATATATTATTTTTTATATAAATATTTTTGGAAAAATATGAAGTCAAAGCTACATTTTGGAGACCGTATCATTGTCCAAAACGACTTCTAAATGTGATACGGAGGGAGTACACATAAAACATTCCTGCCATATCCTGTATTTTTTTATAGGAAAAGGTCCAAATCACTATCCTATACTATCAACATGTTGTATAATGTGTCGCTTGGAACCCCATCGTTGACCCACCGTCATTCCAAGCACAACGTCTTCAGATGTGGAACCTACGGCGTCCATGGCTCTCACGTGTCTTCGCTCATAATGTACCATTCACCCATACCAACAAACAAGCATTAATCAACCTATAGCTTCGGTTTGTTTCTGCCTCATCTCAGTTTTTGCACCGATTTTTCTTACCGTTCGGCTATACCCAAAATCGATTTGGACCCACATTACAAAATGACTTTTGATGTAATCTTTCTGTATCACATTTAGAAGTCGTTTTGGACAAGATTTTAGTAAAACATTGGAAATATAAATCATGAATAACTTTTAAGTTGTTGAGTTTGAAAGTGTGAAAACTATATAAATAGATTTGTCTTAAAATATACTTTTATAAAGTATATATATATATATATATTATTTTTTAATAAATATTTTTGTAAAAATATGAAGTCAAAGCTACATTTTGGAGACCGTATCATTGTCCAAAACGACTTCTAAATGTGATACGGAGGGAGTACACATAAAAGATTCCAGCCATATCTTGTATTTTTGATAGGAAAAGGTCCAAATCACTATCCTATACTATCAACATGTTGTATAATGTGTCGCATGGAACCCCATCGTTGACCCACCGTCATTCCAAGCACAACATCTTTAGATGTGGAACCTACGGCGTCCATGGCTCTCACGTGTCTTCGGTCATAATGTACCATTCACCCATACCAAGAAACAAGCATTAATCAACCTATAGCTTCGGTTTGTTTCTGCCTCATCTCAGTTTTTGCACCGATTTTTCTTACCGTTCGGCTATACCCAAAATCGATTTGGACCCACATTACAAATTGACTTTTGATGTAATCTTTCCGTGTCACATTTAGAAGTCGTTTTGGACAAGGTTTTAGTCAAACATTGGGAATATAAATCATGAATAACTTTTAAGTCGTTGAGTTTGAAAGTGTGAAAACTATATAAATAGATTTGTCTTAAAATATACTTTTATAAAGTATATATATATTATTTTTTAATAAATATTTTTGGAAAAATATGAAGTCAAAGCTACATTTTGGAGACCGTATCATTGTCCAAAACGACTTCTAAATGTGATACGGAGGGAGTACACATAAAAGATTCCAGCCATATCTTGTATTTTTGATAGGAAAAGGTCCAAATCACTATCCTATACTATCAACATGTTGTATAATGTGTCGCTTGGAACCCCATCGTTGACCCACCGTCATTCCAAGCACAACGTCTTCAGATGTGGAACCTACGGCGTCCATGGCTCTCACGTGTCTTCGCTCATAATGTACCATTCACCCATACCAACAAACAAGCATTAATCAACCTATAGCTTCGGTTTGTTTCTGCCTCATCTCAGTTTTTGCACCGATTTTTCTTACCGTTCGGCTATACCCAAAATCGATTTGGACCCACATTACAAAATGACTTTTGATGTAATCTTTCTGTATCACATTTAGAAGTCGTTTTGGACAAGATTTTAGTAAAACATTGGAAATATAAATCATGAATAACTTTTAAGTTGTTGAGTTTGAAAGTGTGAAAACTATATAAATAGATTTGTCTTAAAATATACTTTTATAAAGTATATATATATATATATATATTATTTTTTAATAAATATTTTTGTAAAAATATGAAGTCAAAGCTACATTTTGGAGACCGTATCATTGTCCAAAACGACTTCTAAATGTGATACGGAGGGAGTACACATAAAAGATTCCAGCCATATCTTGTATTTTTGATAGGAAAAGGTCCAAATCACTATCCTATACTATCAACATGTTGTATAATGTGTCGCATGGAACCCCATCGTTGACCCACCGTCATTCCAAGCACAACATCTTTAGATGTGGAACCTACGGCGTCCATGGCTCTCACGTGTCTTCGGTCATAATGTACCATTCACCCATACCAAGAAACAAGCATTAATCAAACTATAGCTTCGGTTTGTTTCTGCCTCATCTCAGTTTTTGCACCGATTTTTCTTACCGTTCGGCTATACCCAAAATCGATTTGGACCCACATTACAAATTGACTTTTGATGTAATCTTTCCGTGTCACATTTAGAAGTCGTTTTGGACAAGGTTTTAGTCAAACATTGGGAATATAAATCATGAATAACTTTTAAGTCGTTGAGTTTGAAAGTGTGAAAACTATATAAATAGATTTGTCTTAAAATATACTTTTATAAAGTATATATATATTATTTTTTAATAAATATTTTTGGAAAAATATGAAGTCAAAGCTACATTTTGGAGACCGTATCATTGTCCAAAACGACTTCTAAATGTGATACGGAGGGAGTACACATAAAAGATTCCAGCCATATCTTGTATTTTTGATAGGAAAAGGTCCAAATCACTATCCTATACTATCAACATGTTGTATAATGTGTCGCTTGGAACCCCATCGTTGATCCACCGTCATTCCAAGCACAATGTCTTCAGATGTGGAACCTACGGCGTCCATGGCTCTCACGTGTGTTCGCTCATAATGTACCATTCACCCATACCAACAAACAAGCATTAATCAACCTATAGCTTCGGTTTGTTTCTGCCTCATCTCAGTTTTTGCACCGATTTTTCTTACCGTTCGGATATACCCAAAATCGATTTGGACCAACATTACAAATTGACTTTTGATGTACTCTTTCCGTGTCACATTTAGAAGTCGTTTTGGACAAGGTTTTAGTCAAACATTGGGAATATAAATCATGAATAACTTTTAAGTCGTTGAGTTTGAAAGTGTGAAAACTATATAAATAGATTTGTCTTAAAATATACTTTTATAAAGTATATATATATTATTTTTTAATAAATATTTTTGGAAAAATATGAAGTCAAAGCTACATTTTGGAGACCGTATCATTGTCCAAAACGACTTCTAAATGTGATACGGAGGGAGTACACATAAAAGATTCCAGCCATATCTTGTATTTTTGATAGGAAAAGGTCCAAATCACTATCCTATACTATCAACATGTTGTATAATGTGTCGCTTGGAACCCCATCGTTGATCCACCGTCATTCCAAGCACAATGTCTTCAGATGTGGAACCTACGGCGTCCATGGCTCTCACGTGTGTTCGCTCATAATGTACCATTCACCCATACCAACAAACAAGCATTAATCAACCTATAGCTTCGGTTTGTTTCTGCCTCATCTCAGTTTTTGCACCGATTTTTCTTACCGTTCGGATATACCCAAAATCGATTTGGACCAACATTACAAATTGACTTTTGATGTACTCTTTCCGTGTCACATTTAGAAGTCGTTTTGGACAAGGTTTTAGTCAAACATTGGGAATATAAATCATGAATAACTTTTAAGTCGTTGAGTTTGAAAGTGCGAAAACTATATAAATAGATTTGTCTTAAAATATGCTTTTATAAAGTATATATATATTATTTTTTAATAAATATTTTTGGAAAAATATGAAGTCAAAGCTACATTTTGGAGACCGTATCATTGTCCAAAACGACTTCTAAATATGATACGGAGGGAGTACACATAAAAGATTCCAGCCATATCTTGTATTTTTGATAGGAAAAGGTCCAAATCACTATCCTATACTATCAACATGTTGTATAATGTGTCGCATGGAACCCCATCGTTGACCCACCGTCATTCCAAGCACAACATCTTTAGATGTGGAACCTACGGCGTCCATGGCTCTCACGTGTCTTCGGTCATAATGTACCATTCACCCATACCAAGAAACAAGCATTAATCAACCTATAGCTTCGGTTTGTTTCTGCCTCATCTCAGTTTTTGCACCGATTTTTCTTACCGTTCGGCTATACCCAAAATCGATTTGGACCCACATTACAAATTGACTTTTGATGTAATCTTTCCGTGTCACATTTAGAAGTCGTTTTGGACAAGGTTTTAGTCAAACATTGGGAATATAAATCATGAATAACTTTTAAGTCGTTGAGTTTGAAAGTGTGAAAACTATATAAATAGATTTGTCTTAAAATATACTTTTATAAAGTATATATATATTATTTTTTAATAAATATTTTTGGAAAAATATGAAGTCAAAGCTACATTTTGGAGACCGTATCATTGTCCAAAACGACTTCTAAATGTGATACGGAGGGAGTACACATAAAAGATTCCAGCCATATCTTGTATTTTTGATAGGAAAAGGTCCAAATCACTATCCTATACTATCAACATGTTGTATAATGTGTCGCTTGGAACCCCATCGTTGATCCACCGTCATTCCAAGCACAATGTCTTCAGATGTGGAACCTACGGCGTCCATGGCTCTCATGTGTGTTCGCTCATAATGTACCATTCACCCATACCAACAAACAAGCATTAATCAACCTATAGCTTCGGTTTGTTTCTGCCTCATCTCAGTTTTTGCACCGATTTTTCTTACCGTTCGGATATACCCAAAATCGATTTGGACCAACATTACAAATTGACTTTTGATGTACTCTTTCCGTGTCACATTTAGAAGTCGTTTTGGACAAGGTTTTAGTCAAACATTGGGAATATAAATCATCAATAACTTTTAAGTCGTTGAGTTTGAAAGTGTGAAAACTATATAAATAGATTTGTCTTAAAATATACTTTTATAAAGTATATATATATTATTTTTTAATAAATATTTTTGGAAAAATATGAAGTCAAAGCTACATTTTGGAGACCGTATCATTGTCCAAAACGACTTCTAAATATGATACGGAGGGAGTACACATAAAAGATTCCAGCCATATCTTGTATTTTTGATAGGAAAAGGTCCAAATCACTATCCTATACTATCAACATGTTGTATAATGTGTCGCTTGGAACCCCATCGTTGACCCACCGTCATTCCAAGCACAACGTCTTCAGATGTGGAACCTACGGCCTCCATGGCTCTCACGTGTCTTCGCTCATAATGTACCATTCACCCATACCAACAAACAAGCATTAATCAACCTATAGCTTCGGTTTGTTTCTGCCTCATCTCAGTTTTTGCACCGATTTTTCTTACCGTTCGGCTATACCCAAAATCGATTTGGACCCACATTACAAAATGACTTTTGATGTAATCTTTCTGTATCACATTTAGAAGTCGTTTTGGACAAGGTTTTAGTCAAACATTGGAAAAATAAATCATGAATAACTTTTAAGTTGTTGAGTTTGAAAGTGTGAAAACTATATAAATAGATTTGTCTTAAAATATACTTTTATAAAGTATATATATATTATTTTTTATATAAATATTTTTGGAAAAATATGAAGTCAAACCTACATTTTGGAGACCGTATCATTGTCCAAAACGACTTCTAAATGTGATACGGAGGGAGTACACATAAAAGATTCCAGCCATATCTTGTATTTTTGATAGGAAAAGGTCCAAATCACTATCCTATACTATCAACATGTTGTATAATGTGTCGCTTGGAACCCCATCGTTGATCCACCGTCATTCCAAGCACAATGTCTTCAGATGTGGAACCTACGGCGTCCATGGCTCTCACGTGTGTTCGCTCATAATGTACCATTCACCCATACCAACAAACAAGCATTAATCAACCTATAGCTTCGGTTTGTTTCTGCCTCATCTCAGTTTTTGCACCGATTTTTCTTACCGTTCGGATATACCCAAAATCGATTTGGACCAACATTACAAATTGACTTTTGATGTACTCTTTCCGTGTCACATTTAGAAGTCGTTTTGGACAAGGTTTTAGTCAAACATTGGGAATATAAATCATGAATAACTTTTAAGTCGTTGAGTTTGAAAGTGCGAAAACTATATAAATAGATTTGTCTTAAAATATGCTTTTATAAAGTATATATATATTATTTTTTAATAAATATTTTTGGAAAAATATGAAGTCAAAGCTACATTTTGGAGACCGTATCATTGTCCAAAACGACTTCTAAATATGATACGGAGGGAGTACACATAAAAGATTCCAGCCATATCTTGTATTTTTGATAGGAAAAGGTCCAAATCACTATCCTATACTATCAACATGTTGTATAATGTGTCGCATGGAACCCCATCGTTGACCCACCGTCATTCCAAGCACAACATCTTTAGATGTGGAACCTACGGCGTCCATGGCTCTCACGTGTCTTCGGTCATAATGTACCATTCACCCATACCAAGAAACAAGCATTAATCAACCTATAGCTTCGGTTTGTTTCTGCCTCATCTCAGTTTTTGCACCGATTTTTCTTACCGTTCGGCTATACCCAAAATCGATTTGGACCCACATTACAAATTGACTTTTGATGTAATCTTTCCGTGTCACATTTAGAAGTCGTTTTGGACAAGGTTTTAGTCAAACATTGGGAATATAAATCATGAATAACTTTTAAGTCGTTGAGTTTGAAAGTGTGAAAACTATATAAATAGATTTGTCTTAAAATATACTTTTATAAAGTATATATATATTATTTTTTAATAAATATTTTTGGAAAAATATGAAGTCAAAGCTACATTTTGGAGACCGTATCATTGTCCAAAACGACTTCTAAATGTGATACGGAGGGAGTACACATAAAAGATTCCAGCCATATCTTGTATTTTTGATAGGAAAAGGTCCAAATCACTATCCTATACTATCAACATGTTGTATAATGTGTCGCTTGGAACCCCATCGTTGATCCACCGTCATTCCAAGCACAATGTCTTCAGATGTGGAACCTACGGCGTCCATGGCTCTCATGTGTGTTCGCTCATAATGTACCATTCACCCATACCAACAAACAAGCATTAATCAACCTATAGCTTCGGTTTGTTTCTGCCTCATCTCAGTTTTTGCACCGATTTTTCTTACCGTTCGGATATACCCAAAATCGATTTGGACCAACATTACAAATTGACTTTTGATGTACTCTTTCCGTGTCACATTTAGAAGTCGTTTTGGACAAGGTTTTAGTCAAACATTGGGAATATAAATCATGAATAACTTTTAAGTCGTTGAGTTTGAAAGTGTGAAAACTATATAAATAGATTTGTCTTAAAATATACTTTTATAAAGTATATATATATTATTTTTTAATAAATATTTTTGGAAAAATATGAAGTCAAAGCTACATTTTGGAGACCGTATCATTGTCCAAAACGACTTCTAAATATGATACGGAGGGAGTACACATAAAAGATTCCAGCCATATCTTGTATTTTTGATAGGAAAAGGTCCAAATCACTATCCTATACTATCAACATGTTGTATAATGTGTCGCTTGGAACCCCATCGTTGACCCACCGTCATTCCAAGCACAACGTCTTCAGATGTGGAACCTACGGCCTCCATGGCTCTCACGTGTCTTCGCTCATAATGTACCATTCACCCATACCAACAAACAAGCATTAATCAACCTATAGCTTCGGTTTGTTTCTGCCTCATCTCAGTTTTTGCACCGATTTTTCTTACCGTTCGGCTATACCCAAAATCGATTTGGACCCACATTACAAAATGACTTTTGATGTAATCTTTCTGTATCACATTTAGAAGTCGTTTTGGACAAGGTTTTAGTCAAACATTGGAAAAATAAATCATGAATAACTTTTAAGTTGTTGAGTTTGAAAGTGTGAAAACTATATAAATAGATTTGTCTTAAAATATACTTTTATAAAGTATATATATATTATTTTTTATATAAATATTTTTGGAAAAATATGAAGTCAAACCTACATTTTGGAGACCGTATCATTGTCCAAAACGACTTCTAAATGTGATACGGAGGGAGTACACATAAAACATTCCTGCCATATCCTGTATTTTTTTATAGGAAAATGTCCAAATCACTATCCTATACTATCAACATGTTGTATAATGTGTCGCTTGGAACCCCATCGTTGACCCACCGTCATTCCAAGCACAACGTCTTCAGATGTGGAACCTACGGCGTCCATGGCTCTCACGTGTCTTCGCTCATAATGTACCATTCACCCATACCAACAAACAAGCATTAATCAACCTATAGCTTCGGTTTGTTTCTGCCTCATCTCAGTTTTTGCACCGATTTTTCTTACCGTTCGGCTATACCCAAAATCGATTTGGACCCACATTACAAAATGACTTTTGATGTAATCTTTCTGTATCACATTTAGAAGTCGTTTTGGACAAGATTTTAGTAAAACATTGGAAATATAAATCATGAATAACTTTTAAGTTGTTGAGTTTGAAAGTGTGAAAACTATATAAATAGATTTGTCTTAAAATATACTTTTATAAAGTATCTATATATATATATATATATATATATATATATATATTATTTTTTAATAAATATTTTTGTAAAAATATGAAGTCAAAGCTACATTTTGGAGACCGTATCATTGTCCAAAACGACTTCTAAATGTGATACGGAGGGAGTACACATAAAAGATTCCAGCCATATCTTGTATTTTTGATAGGAAAAGGTCCAAATCACTATCCTATACTATCAACATGTTGTATAATGTGTCGCATGGAACCCCATCGTTGACCCACCGTCATTCCAAGCACAACATCTTTAGATGTGGAACCTACGGCGTCCATGGCTCTCACGTGTCTTCGGTCATAATGTACCATTCACCCATACCAAGAAACAAGCATTAATCAACCTATAGCTTCGGTTTGTTTCTGCCTCATCTCAGTTTTTGCACCGATTTTTCTTACCGTTCGGCTATACCCAAAATCGATTTGGACCCACATTACAAATTGACTTTTGATGTAATCTTTCCTTGTCACATTTAGAAGTCGTTTTGGACAAGGTTTTAGTCAAACATTGGGAATATAAATCATGAATAACTTTTAAGTCGTTGAGTTTGAAAGTGTGAAAACTATATAAATAGATTTGTCTTAAAATATACTTTTATAAAGTATATATATATTATTTTTTAATAAATATTTTTGGAAAAATATGAAGTCAAAGCTACATTTTGGAGACCGTATCATTGTCCAAAACGACTTCTAAATGTGATACGGAGGGAGTACACATAAAAGATTCCAGCCATATCTTGTATTTTTGATAGGAAAAGGTCCAAATCACTATCCTATACTATCAACATGTTGTATAATGTGTCGCTTGGAACCCCATCGTTGATCCACCGTCATTCCAAGCACAATGTCTTCAGATGTGGAACCTACGGCGTCCATGGCTCTCACGTGTGTTCGCTCATAATGTACCATTCACCCATACCAACAAACAAGCATTAATCAACCTATAGCTTCGGTTTGTTTCTGCCTCATCTCAGTTTTTGCACCGATTTTTCTTACCGTTCGGATATACCCAAAATCGATTTGGACCAACATTACAAATTGACTTTTGATGTACTCTTTCCGTGTCACATTTAGAAGTCGTTTTGGACAAGGTTTTAGTCAAACATTGGGAATATAAATCATGAATAACTTTTAAGTCGTTGAGTTTGAAAGTGCGAAAACTATATAAATAGATTTGTCTTAAAATATGCTTTTATAAAGTATATATATATTATTTTTTAATAAATATTTTTGGAAAAATATGAAGTCAAAGCTACATTTTGGAGACCGTATCATTGTCCAAAACGACTTCTAAATATGATACGGAGGGAGTACACATAAAAGATTCCAGCCATATCTTGTATTTTTGATAGGAAAAGGTCCAAATCACTATCCTATACTATCAACATGTTGTATAATGTGTCGCATGGAACCCCATCGTTGACCCACCGTCATTCCAAGCACAACATCTTTAGATGTGGAACCTACGGCGTCCATGGCTCTCACGTGTGTTCGCTCATAATGTACCATTCACCCATACCAACAAACAAGCATTAATCAACCTATAGCTTCGGTTTGTTTCTGCCTCATCTCAGTTTTTGCACCGATTTTTCTTACCGTTCGGATATACCCAAAATCGATTTGGACCAACATTACAAATTGACTTTTGATGTACTCTTTCCGTGTCACATTTAGAAGTCGTTTTGGACAAGGTTTTAGTCAAACATTGGGAATATAAATCATGAATAACTTTTAAGTCGTTGAGTTTGAAAGTGTGAAAACTATATAAATAGATTTGTCTTAAAATATACTTTTATAAAGTATATATATATTATTTTTTAATAAATATTTTTGGAAAAATATGAAGTCAAAGCTACATTTTGGAGACCGTATCATTGTCCAAAACGACTTCTAAATGTGATACGGAGGGAGTACACATAAAAGATTCCAGCCATATCTTGTATTTTTGATAGGAAAAGGTCCAAATCACTATCCTATACTATCAACATGTTGTATAATGTGTCGCTTGGAACCCCATCGTTGATCCACCGTCATTCCAAGCACAATGTCTTCAGATGTGGAACCTACGGCGTCCATGGCTCTCATGTGTGTTCGCTCATAATGTACCATTCACCCATACCAACAAACAAGCATTAATCAACCTATAGCTTCGGTTTGTTTCTGCCTCATCTCAGTTTTTGCACCGATTTTTCTTACCGTTCGGATATACCCAAAATCGATTTGGACCAACATTACAAATTGACTTTTGATGTACTCTTTCCGTGTCACATTTAGAAGTCGTTTTGGACAAGGTTTTAGTCAAACATTGGGAATATAAATCATGAATAACTTTTAAGTCGTTGAGTTTGAAAGTGTGAAAACTATATAAATAGATTTGTCTTAAAATATACTTTTATAAAGTATATATATATTATTTTTTAATAAATATTTTTGGAAAAATATGAAGTCAAAGCTACATTTTGGAGACCGTATCATTGTCCAAAACGACTTCTAAATATGATACGGAGGGAGTACACATAAAAGATTCCAGCCATATCTTGTATTTTTGATAGGAAAAGGTCCAAATCACTATCCTATACTATCAACATGTTGTATAATGTGTCGCTTGGAACCCCATCGTTGACCCACCGTCATTCCAAGCACAACGTCTTCAGATGTGGAACCTACGGCCTCCATGGCTCTCACGTGTCTTCGCTCATAATGTACCATTCACCCATACCAACAAACAAGCATTAATCAACCTATAGCTTCGGTTTGTTTCTGCCTCATCTCAGTTTTTGCACCGATTTTTCTTACCGTTCGGCTATACCCAAAATCGATTTGGACCCACATTACAAAATGACTTTTGATGTAATCTTTCTGTATCACATTTAGAAGTCGTTTTGGACAAGGTTTTAGTCAAACATTGGAAAAATAAATCATGAATAACTTTTAAGTTGTTGAGTTTGAAAGTGTGAAAACTATATAAATAGATTTGTCTTAAAATATACTTTTATAAAGTATATATATATTATTTTTTATATAAATATTTTTGGAAAAATATGAAGTCAAAGCTACATTTTGGAGACCGTATCATTGTCCAAAACGACTTCTAAATGTGATACGGAGGGAGTACACATAAAACATTCCTGCCATATCCTGTATTTTTTTATAGGAAAATGTCCAAATCACTATCCTATACTATCAACATGTTGTATAATGTGTCGCTTGGAACCCCATCGTTGACCCACCGTCATTCCAAGCACAACGTCTTCAGATGTGGAACCTACGGCGTCCATGGCTCTCACGTGTCTTCGCTCATAATGTACCATTCACCCATACCAACAAACAAGCATTAATCAACCTATAGCTTCGGTTTGTTTCTGCCTCATCTCAGTTTTTGCACCGATTTTTCTTACCGTTCGGCTATACCCAAAATCGATTTGGACCCACATTACAAAATGACTTTTGATGTAATCTTTCTGTATCACATTTAGAAGTCGTTTTGGACAAGATTTTAGTAAAACATTGGAAATATAAATCATGAATAACTTTTAAGTTGTTGAGTTTGAAAGTGTGAAAACTATATAAATAGATTTGTCTTAAAATATACTTTTATAAAGTATCTATATATATATATATATATATATTATTTTTTAATAAATATTTTTGTAAAAATATGAAGTCAAAGCTACATTTTGGAGACCGTATCATTGTCCAAAACGACTTCTAAATGTGATACGGAGGGAGTACACATAAAAGATTCCAGCCATATCTTGTATTTTTGATAGGAAAAGGTCCAAATCACTATCCTATACTATCAACATGTTGTATAATGTGTCGCATGGAACCCCATCGTTGACCCACCGTCATTCCAAGCACAACATCTTTAGATGTGGAACCTACGGCGTCCATGGCTCTCACGTGTCTTCGGTCATAATGTACCATTCACCCATACCAAGAAACAAGCATTAATCAACCTATAGCTTCGGTTTGTTTCTGCCTCATCTCAGTTTTTGCACCGATTTTTCTTACCGTTCGGCTATACCCAAAATCGATTTGGACCCACATTACAAATTGACTTTTGATGTAATCTTTCCTTGTCACATTTAGAAGTCGTTTTGGACAAGGTTTTAGTCAAACATTGGGAATATAAATCATGAATAACTTTTAACTCGTTGAGTTTGAAAGTGTGAAAACTATATAAATAGATTTGTCTTAAAATATACTTTTATAAAGTATATATATATTATTTTTTAATAAATATTTTTTGAAAAATATGAAGTCAAAGCTACATTTTGGAGACTGTATCATTGTCCAAAACGACTTCTAAATGTGATACGGAGGGAGTACACATAAAAGATTCCAGCCATATCTTGTATTTTTGATAGGAAAAGGTCCAAATCACTATCCTATACTATCAACATGTTGTATAATGTGTCGCTTGGAACCCCATCGTTGATCCACCGTCATTCCAAGCACAATGTCTTCAGATGTGGAACCTACGGCGTCCATGGCTCTCACGTGTGTTCGCTCATAATGTACCATTCACCCATACCAACAAACAAGCATTAATCAACCTATAGCTTCGGTTTGTTTCTGCCTCATCTCAGTTTTTGCACCGATTTTTCTTACCGTTCGGATATACCCAAAATCGATTTGGACCAACATTACAAATTGACTTTTGATGTACTCTTTCCGTGTCACATTTAGAAGTCGTTTTGGACAAGGTTTTAGTCAAACATTGGGAATATAAATCATGAATAACTTTTAAGTCGTTGAGTTTGAAAGTGTGAAAACTATATAAATAGATTTTTCTTAAAATATACTTTTATAAAGTATATATATATTATTTTTTAATAAATATTTTTGGAAAAATATGAAGTCAAAGCTACATTTTGGAGACCGTATCATTGTCCAAAACGACTTCTAAATATGATACGGAGGGAGTACACATAAAAGATTCCAGCCATATCTTGTATTTTTGATAGGAAAAGGTCCAAATCACTATCCTATACTATCAACATGTTGTATAATGTGTCGCATGGAACCCCATCGTTGACCCACCGTCATTCCAAGCACAACATCTTTAGATGTGGAACCTACGGCGTCCATGGCTCTCACGTGTCTTCGGTCATAATGTACCATTCACCCATACCAAGAAACAAGCATTAATCAACCTATAGCTTCGGTTTGTTTCTGCCTCATCTCAGTTTTTGCACCGATTTTTCTTACCGTTCGGCTATACCCAAAATCGATTTGGACCCACATTACAAATTGACTTTTGATGTAATCTTTCCGTGTCACATTTAGAAGTCGTTTTGGACAAGGTTTTAGTCAAACATTGGGAATATAAATCATGAATAACTTTTAAGTCGTTGAGTTTGAAAGTGTGAAAACTATATAAATAGATTTGTCTTAAAATATACTTTTATAAAGTATATATATATTATTTTTTAATAAATATTTTTGGAAAAATATGAAGTCAAAGCTACATTTTGGAGACCGTATCATTGTCCAAAACGACTTCTAAATGTGATACGGAGGGAGTACACATAAAAGATTCCAGCCATATCTTGTATTTTTGATAGGAAAAGGTCCAAATCACTATCCTATACTATCAACATGTTGTATAATGTGTCGCTTGGAACCCCATCGTTGATCCACCGTCATTCCAAGCACAATGTCTTCAGATGTGGAACCTACGGCGTCCATGGCTCTCACGTGTGTTCGCTCATAATGTACCATTCACCCATACCAACAAACAAGCATTAATCAACCTATAGCTTCGGTTTGTTTCTGCCTCATCTCAGTTTTTGCACCGATTTTTCTTACCGTTCGGATATACCCAAAATCGATTTGGACCAACATTACAAATTGACTTTTGATGTACTCTTTCCGTGTCACATTTAGAAGTCGTTTTGGACAAGGTTTTAGTCAAACATTGGGAATATAAATCATGAATAACTTTTAAGTCGTTGAGTTTGAAAGTGTGAAAACTATATAAATAGATTTGTCTTAAAATATGCTTTTATAAAGTATATATATATTATTTTTTAATAAATATTTTTGGAAAAATATGAAGTCAAAGCTACATTTTGGAGACCGTATCATTGTCCAAAACGACTTCTAAATATGATACGGAGGGAGTACACATAAAAGATTCCAGCCATATCTTGTATTTTTGATAGGAAAAGGTCCAAATCACTATCCTATACTATCAACATGTTGTATAATCTGTCGCATGGAACCCCATCGTTGACCCACCGTCATTCCAAGCACAACATCTTTAGATGTGGAACCTACGGCGTCCATGGCTCTCACGTGTCTTCGGTCATAATGTACCATTCACCCATACCAAGAAACAAGCATTAATCAACCTATAGCTTCGGTTTGTTTCTGCCTCATCTCAGTTTTTGCACCGATTTTTCTTACCGTTCGGCTATACCCAAAATCGATTTGGACCCACATTACAAATTGACTTTTGATGTAATCTTTCCGTGTCACATTTAGAAGTCGTTTTGGACAAGGTTTTAGTCAAACATTGGAAAAATAAATCATGAATAACTTTTAAGTTGTTGAGTTTGAAAGTGTGAAAACTATATAAATAGATTTGTCTTAAAATATACTTTTATAAAGTATATATATATTATTTTTTATATAAATATTTTTGGAAAAATATGAAGTCAAAGCTACATTTTGGAGACCGTATCATTGTCCAAAACGACTTCTAAATGTGATACGGAGGGAGTACACATAAAACATTCCTGCCATATCCTGTATTTTTTTATAGGAAAAGGTCCAAATCACTATCCTATACTATCAACATGTTGTATAATGTGTCGCTTGGAACCCCATCGTTGACCCACCGTCATTCCAAGCACAACGTCTTCAGATGTGGAACCTACGGCGTCCATGGCTCTCACGTGTCTTCGCTCATAATGTACCATTCACCCATACCAACAAACAAGCATTAATCAACCTATAGCTTCGGTTTGTTTCTGCCTCATCTCAGTTTTTGCACCGATTTTTCTTACCGTTCGGCTATACCCAAAATCGATTTGGACCCACATTACAAAATGACTTTTGATGTAATCTTTCTGTATCACATTTAGAAGTCGTTTTGGACAAGATTTTAGTAAAACATTGGAAATATAAATCATGAATAACTTTTAAGTTGTTGAGTTTGAAAGTGTGAAAACTATATAAATAGATTTGTCTTAAAATATACTTTTATAAAGTATATATATATATATATATATTATTTTTTAATAAATATTTTTGTAAAAATATGAAGTCAAAGCTACATTTTGGAGACCGTATCATTGTCTAAAACGACTTCTAAATGTGATACGGAGGGAGTACACATAAAAGATTCCAGCCATATCTTGTATTTTTGATAGGAAAAGGTCCAAATCACTATCCTATACTATCAACATGTTGTATAATGTGTCGCATGGAACCCCATCGTTGACCCACCGTCATTCCAAGCACAACATCTTTAGATGTGGAACCTACGGCGTCCATGGCTCTCACGTGTCTTCGGTCATAATGTACCATTCACCCATACCAAGAAACAAGCATTAATCAACCTATAGCTTCGGTTTGTTTCTGCCTCATCTCAGTTTTTGCACCGATTTTTCTTACCGTTCGGCTATACCCAAAATCGATTTGGACCCACATTACAAATTGACTTTTGATGTAATCTTTCCGTGTCACATTTAGAAGTCGTTTTGGACAAGGTTTTAGTCAAACATTGGGAATATAAATCATGAATAACTTTTAAGTCGTTGAGTTTGAAAGTGTGAAAACTATATAAATAGATTTGTCTTAAAATATACTTTTATAAAGTATATATATATTATTTTTTAATAAATATTTTTGGAAAAATATGAAGTCAAAGCTACATTTTGGAGACCGTATCATTGTCCAAAACGACTTCTAAATGTGATACGGAGGGAGTACACATAAAAGATTCCAGCCATATCTTGTATTTTTGATAGGAAAAGGTCCAAATCACTATCCTATACTATCAACATGTTGTATAATGTGTCGCTTGGAACCCCATCGTTGACCCACCGTCATTCCAAGCACAACGTCTTCAGATGTGGAACCTACGGCGTCCATGGCTCTCACGTGTCTTCGCTCATAATGTACCATTCACCCATACCAACAAACAAGCATTAATCAACCTATAGCTTCGGTTTGTTTCTGCCTCATCTCAGTTTTTGCACCGATTTTTCTTACCGTTCGGCTATACCCAAAATCGATTTGGACCCACATTACAAAATGACTTTTGATGTAATCTTTCTGTATCACATTTAGAAGTCGTTTTGGACAAGATTTTAGTAAAACATTGGAAATATAAATCATGAATAACTTTTAAGTTGTTGAGTTTGAAAGTGTGAAAACTATATAAATAGATTTGTCTTAAAATATACTTTTATAAAGTATATATATATATATATATATTATTTTTTAATAAATATTTTTGTAAAAATATGAAGTCAAAGCTACATTTTGGAGACCGTATCATTGTCTAAAACGACTTCTAAATGTGATACGGAGGGAGTACACATAAAAGATTCCAGCCATATCTTGTATTTTTGATAGGAAAAGGTCCAAATCACTATCCTATACTATCAACATGTTGTATAATGTGTCGCATGGAACCCCATCGTTGACCCACCGTCATTCCAAGCACAACATCTTTAGATGTGGAACCTACGGCGTCCATGGCTCTCACGTGTCTTCGGTCATAATGTACCATTCACCCATACCAAGAAACAAGCATTAATCAACCTATAGCTTCGGTTTGTTTCTGCCTCATCTCAGTTTTTGCACCGATTTTTCTTACCGTTCGGCTATACCCAAAATCGATTTGGACCCACATTACAAATTGACTTTTGATGTAATCTTTCCGTGTCACATTTAGAAGTCGTTTTGGACAAGGTTTTAGTCAAACATTGGGAATATAAATCATGAATAACTTTTAAGTCGTTGAGTTTGAAAGTGTGAAAACTATATAAATAGATTTGTCTTAAAATATACTTTTATAAAGTATATATATATTATTTTTTAATAAATATTTTTGGAAAAATATGAAGTCAAAGCTACATTTTGGAGACCGTATCATTGTCCAAAACGACTTCTAAATGTGATACGGAGGGAGTACACATAAAAGATTCCAGCCATATCTTGTATTTTTGATAGGAAAAGGTCCAAATCACTATCCTATACTATCAACATGTTGTATAATGTGTCGCTTGGAACCCCATCGTTGACCCACCGTCATTCCAAGCACAACGTCTTCAGATGTGGAACCTACGGCGTCCATGGCTCTCACGTGTCTTCGCTCATAATGTACCATTCACCCATACCAACAAACAAGCATTAATCAACCTATAGCTTCGGTTTGTTTCTGCCTCATCTCAGTTTTTGCACCGATTTTTCTTACCGTTCGGCTATACCCAAAATCGATTTGGACCCACATTACAAAATGACTTTTGATGTAATCTTTCTGTATCACATTTAGAAGTCGTTTTGGACAAGATTTTAGTAAAACATTGGAAATATAAATCATGAATAACTTTTAAGTTGTTGAGTTTGAAAGTGTGAAAACTATATAAATAGATTTGTCTTAAAATATACTTTTATAAAGTATATATATATATATATATATTATTTTTTAATAAATATTTTTGTAAAAATATGAAGTCAAAGCTACATTTTGGAGACCGTATCATTGTCCAAAACGACTTCTAAATGTGATACGGAGGGAGTACACATAAAAGATTCCAGCCATATCTTGTATTTTTGATAGGAAAAGGTCCAAATCACTATCCTATACTATCAACATGTTGTATAATGTGTCGCATGGAACCCCATCGTTGACCCACCGTCATTCCAAGCACAACATCTTTAGATGTGGAACCTACGGCGTCCATGGCTCTCACGTGTCTTCGGTCATAATGTACCATTCACCCATACCAAGAAACAAGCATTAATCAAACTATAGCTTCGGTTTGTTTCTGCCTCATCTCAGTTTTTGCACCGATTTTTCTTACCGTTCGGCTATACCCAAAATCGATTTGGACCCACATTACAAATTGACTTTTGATGTAATCTTTCCGTGTCACATTTAGAAGTCGTTTTGGACAAGGTTTTAGTCAAACATTGGGAATATAAATCATGAATAACTTTTAAGTCGTTGAGTTTGAAAGTGTGAAAACTATATAAATAGATTTGTCTTAAAATATACTTTTATAAAGTATATATATATTATTTTTTAATAAATATTTTTGGAAAAATATGAAGTCAAAGCTACATTTTGGAGACCGTATCATTGTCCAAAACGACTTCTAAATGTGATACGGAGGGAGTACACATAAAAGATTCCAGCCATATCTTGTATTTTTGATAGGAAAAGGTCCAAATCACTATCCTATACTATCAACATGTTGTATAATGTGTCGCTTGGAACCCCATCGTTGATCCACCGTCATTCCAAGCACAATGTCTTCAGATGTGGAACCTACGGCGTCCATGGCTCTCACGTGTGTTCGCTCATAATGTACCATTCACCCATACCAACAAACAAGCATTAATCAACCTATAGCTTCGGTTTGTTTCTGCCTCATCTCAGTTTTTGCACCGATTTTTCTTACCGTTCGGATATACCCAAAATCGATTTGGACCAACATTACAAATTGACTTTTGATGTACTCTTTCCGTGTCACATTTAGAAGTCGTTTTGGACAAGGTTTTAGTCAAACATTGGGAATATAAATCATGAATAACTTTTAAGTCGTTGAGTTTGAAAGTGTGAAAACTATATAAATAGATTTGTCTTAAAATATACTTTTATAAAGTATATATATATTATTTTTTAATAAATATTTTTGGAAAAATATGAAGTCAAAGCTACATTTTGGAGACCGTATCATTGTCCAAAACGACTTCTAAATGTGATACGGAGGGAGTACACATAAAAGATTCCAGCCATATCTTGTATTTTTGATAGGAAAAGGTCCAAATCACTATCCTATACTATCAACATGTTGTATAATGTGTCGCTTGGAACCCCATCGTTGATCCACCGTCATTCCAAGCACAATGTCTTCAGATGTGGAACCTACGGCGTCCATGGCTCTCACGTGTGTTCGCTCATAATGTACCATTCACCCATACCAACAAACAAGCATTAATCAACCTATAGCTTCGGTTTGTTTCTGCCTCATCTCAGTTTTTGCACCGATTTTTCTTACCGTTCGGATATACCCAAAATCGATTTGGACCAACATTACAAATTGACTTTTGATGTACTCTTTCCGTGTCACATTTAGAAGTCGTTTTGGACAAGGTTTTAGTCAAACATTGGGAATATAAATCATGAATAACTTTTAAGTCGTTGAGTTTGAAAGTGCGAAAACTATATAAATAGATTTGTCTTAAAATATGCTTTTATAAAGTATATATATATTATTTTTTAATAAATATTTTTGGAAAAATATGAAGTCAAAGCTACATTTTGGAGACCGTATCATTGTCCAAAACGACTTCTAAATATGATACGGAGGGAGTACACATAAAAGATTCCAGCCATATCTTGTATTTTTGATAGGAAAAGGTCCAAATCACTATCCTATACTATCAACATGTTGTATAATGTGTCGCATGGAACCCCATCGTTGACCCACCGTCATTCCAAGCACAACATCTTTAGATGTGGAACCTACGGCGTCCATGGCTCTCACGTGTCTTCGGTCATAATGTACCATTCACCCATACCAAGAAACAAGCATTAATCAACCTATAGCTTCGGTTTGTTTCTGCCTCATCTCAGTTTTTGCACCGATTTTTCTTACCGTTCGGCTATACCCAAAATCGATTTGGACCCACATTACAAATTGACTTTTGATGTAATCTTTCCGTGTCACATTTAGAAGTCGTTTTGGACAAGGTTTTAGTCAAACATTGGGAATATAAATCATGAATAACTTTTAAGTCGTTGAGTTTGAAAGTGTGAAAACTATATAAATAGATTTGTCTTAAAATATACTTTTATAAAGTATATATATATTATTTTTTAATAAATATTTTTGGAAAAATATGAAGTCAAAGCTACATTTTGGAGACCGTATCATTGTCCAAAACGACTTCTAAATGTGATACGGAGGGAGTACACATAAAAGATTCCAGCCATATCTTGTATTTTTGATAGGAAAAGGTCCAAATCACTATCCTATACTATCAACATGTTGTATAATGTGTCGCTTGGAACCCCATCGTTGATCCACCGTCATTCCAAGCACAATGTCTTCAGATGTGGAACCTACGGCGTCCATGGCTCTCATGTGTGTTCGCTCATAATGTACCATTCACCCATACCAACAAACAAGCATTAATCAACCTATAGCTTCGGTTTGTTTCTGCCTCATCTCAGTTTTTGCACCGATTTTTCTTACCGTTCGGATATACCCAAAATCGATTTGGACCAACATTACAAATTGACTTTTGATGTACTCTTTCCGTGTCACATTTAGAAGTCGTTTTGGACAAGGTTTTAGTCAAACATTGGGAATATAAATCATGAATAACTTTTAAGTCGTTGAGTTTGAAAGTGTGAAAACTATATAAATAGATTTGTCTTAAAATATACTTTTATAAAGTATATATATATTATTTTTTAATAAATATTTTTGGAAAAATATGAAGTCAAAGCTACATTTTGGAGACCGTATCATTGTCCAAAACGACTTCTAAATATGATACGGAGGGAGTACACATAAAAGATTCCAGCCATATCTTGTATTTTTGATAGGAAAAGGTCCAAATCACTATCCTATACTATCAACATGTTGTATAATGTGTCGCTTGGAACCCCATCGTTGACCCACCGTCATTCCAAGCACAACGTCTTCAGATGTGGAACCTACGGCCTCCATGGCTCTCACGTGTCTTCGCTCATAATGTACCATTCACCCATACCAACAAACAAGCATTAATCAACCTATAGCTTCGGTTTGTTTCTGCCTCATCTCAGTTTTTGCACCGATTTTTCTTACCGTTCGGCTATACCCAAAATCGATTTGGACCCACATTACAAAATGACTTTTGATGTAATCTTTCTGTATCACATTTAGAAGTCGTTTTGGACAAGGTTTTAGTCAAACATTGGAAAAATAAATCATGAATAACTTTTAAGTTGTTGAGTTTGAAAGTGTGAAAACTATATAAATAGATTTGTCTTAAAATATACTTTTATAAAGTATATATATATTATTTTTTATATAAATATTTTTGGAAAAATATGAAGTCAAACCTACATTTTGGAGACCGTATCATTGTCCAAAACGACTTCTAAATGTGATACGGAGGGAGTACACATAAAACATTCCTGCCATATCCTGTATTTTTTTATAGGAAAATGTCCAAATCACTATCCTATACTATCAACATGTTGTATAATGTGTCGCTTGGAACCCCATCGTTGACCCACCGTCATTCCAAGCACAACGTCTTCAGATGTGGAACCTACGGCGTCCATGGCTCTCACGTGTCTTCGCTCATAATGTACCATTCACCCATACCAACAAACAAGCATTAATCAACCTATAGCTTCGGTTTGTTTCTGCCTCATCTCAGTTTTTGCACCGATTTTTCTTACCGTTCGGCTATACCCAAAATCGATTTGGACCCACATTACAAAATGACTTTTGATGTAATCTTTCTGTATCACATTTAGAAGTCGTTTTGGACAAGATTTTAGTAAAACATTGGAAATATAAATCATGAATAACTTTTAAGTTGTTGAGTTTGAAAGTGTGAAAACTATATAAATAGATTTGTCTTAAAATATACTTTTATAAAGTATCTATATATATATATATATATATATATATATATATATATATATTATTTTTTAATAAATATTTTTGTAAAAATATGAAGTCAAAGCTACATTTTGGAGACCGTATCATTGTCCAAAACGACTTCTAAATGTGATACGGAGGGAGTACACATAAAAGATTCCAGCCATATCTTGTATTTTTGATAGGAAAAGGTCCAAATCACTATCCTATACTATCAACATGTTGTATAATGTGTCGCATGGAACCCCATCGTTGACCCACCGTCATTCCAAGCACAACATCTTTAGATGTGGAACCTACGGCGTCCATGGCTCTCACGTGTCTTCGGTCATAATGTACCATTCACCCATACCAAGAAACAAGCATTAATCAACCTATAGCTTCGGTTTGTTTCTGCCTCATCTCAGTTTTTGCACCGATTTTTCTTACCGTTCGGCTATACCCAAAATCGATTTGGACCCACATTACAAATTGACTTTTGATGTAATCTTTCCTTGTCACATTTAGAAGTCGTTTTGGACAAGGTTTTAGTCAAACATTGGGAATATAAATCATGAATAACTTTTAAGTCGTTGAGTTTGAAAGTGTGAAAACTATATAAATAGATTTGTCTTAAAATATACTTTTATAAAGTATATATATATTATTTTTTAATAAATATTTTTGGAAAAATATGAAGTCAAAGCTACATTTTGGAGACCGTATCATTGTCCAAAACGACTTCTAAATGTGATACGGAGGGAGTACACATAAAAGATTCCAGCCATATCTTGTATTTTTGATAGGAAAAGGTCCAAATCACTATCCTATACTATCAACATGTTGTATAATGTGTCGCTTGGAACCCCATCGTTGATCCACCGTCATTCCAAGCACAATGTCTTCAGATGTGGAACCTACGGCGTCCATGGCTCTCACGTGTGTTCGCTCATAATGTACCATTCACCCATACCAACAAACAAGCATTAATCAACCTATAGCTTCGGTTTGTTTCTGCCTCATCTCAGTTTTTGCACCGATTTTTCTTACCGTTCGGATATACCCAAAATCGATTTGGACCAACATTACAAATTGACTTTTGATGTACTCTTTCCGTGTCACATTTAGAAGTCGTTTTGGACAAGGTTTTAGTCAAACATTGGGAATATAAATCATGAATAACTTTTAAGTCGTTGAGTTTGAAAGTGCGAAAACTATATAAATAGATTTGTCTTAAAATATGCTTTTATAAAGTATATATATATTATTTTTTAATAAATATTTTTGGAAAAATATGAAGTCAAAGCTACATTTTGGAGACCGTATCATTGTCCAAAACGACTTCTAAATATGATACGGAGGGAGTACACATAAAAGATTCCAGCCATATCTTGTATTTTTGATAGGAAAAGGTCCAAATCACTATCCTATACTATCAACATGTTGTATAATGTGTCGCATGGAACCCCATCGTTGACCCACCGTCATTCCAAGCACAACATCTTTAGATGTGGAACCTACGGCGTCCATGGCTCTCACGTGTCTTCGGTCATAATGTACCATTCACCCATACCAAGAAACAAGCATTAATCAACCTATAGCTTCGGTTTGTTTCTGCCTCATCTCAGTTTTTGCACCGATTTTTCTTACCGTTCGGCTATACCCAAAATCGATTTGGACCCACATTACAAATTGACTTTTGATGTAATCTTTCCGTGTCACATTTAGAAGTCGTTTTGGACAAGGTTTTAGTCAAACATTGGGAATATAAATCATGAATAACTTTTAAGTCGTTGAGTTTGAAAGTGTGAAAACTATATAAATAGATTTGTCTTAAAATATACTTTTATAAAGTATATATATATTATTTTTTAATAAATATTTTTGGAAAAATATGAAGTCAAAGCTACATTTTGGAGACCGTATCATTGTCCAAAACGACTTCTAAATGTGATACGGAGGGAGTACACATAAAAGATTCCAGCCATATCTTGTATTTTTGATAGGAAAAGGTCCAAATCACTATCCTATACTATCAACATGTTGTATAATGTGTCGCTTGGAACCCCATCGTTGATCCACCGTCATTCCAAGCACAATGTCTTCAGATGTGGAACCTACGGCGTCCATGGCTCTCATGTGTGTTCGCTCATAATGTACCATTCACCCATACCAACAAACAAGCATTAATCAACCTATAGCTTCGGTTTGTTTCTGCCTCATCTCAGTTTTTGCACCGATTTTTCTTACCGTTCGGATATACCCAAAATCGATTTGGACCAACATTACAAATTGACTTTTGATGTACTCTTTCCGTGTCACATTTAGAAGTCGTTTTGGACAAGGTTTTAGTCAAACATTGGGAATATAAATCATGAATAACTTTTAAGTCGTTGAGTTTGAAAGTGTGAAAACTATATAAATAGATTTGTCTTAAAATATACTTTTATAAAGTATATATATATTATTTTTTAATAAATATTTTTGGAAAAATATGAAGTCAAAGCTACATTTTGGAGACCGTATCATTGTCCAAAACGACTTCTAAATATGATACGGAGGGAGTACACATAAAAGATTCCAGCCATATCTTGTATTTTTGATAGGAAAAGGTCCAAATCACTATCCTATACTATCAACATGTTGTATAATGTGTCGCTTGGAACCCCATCGTTGACCCACCGTCATTCCAAGCACAACGTCTTCAGATGTGGAACCTACGGCCTCCATGGCTCTCACGTGTCTTCGCTCATAATGTACCATTCACCCATACCAACAAACAAGCATTAATCAACCTATAGCTTCGGTTTGTTTCTGCCTCATCTCAGTTTTTGCACCGATTTTTCTTACCGTTCGGCTATACCCAAAATCGATTTGGACCCACATTACAAAATGACTTTTGATGTAATCTTTCTGTATCACATTTAGAAGTCGTTTTGGACAAGGTTTTAGTCAAACATTGGAAAAATAAATCATGAATAACTTTTAAGTTGTTGAGTTTGAAAGTGTGAAAACTATATAAATAGATTTGTCTTAAAATATACTTTTATAAAGTATATATATATTATTTTTTATATAAATATTTTTGGAAAAATATGAAGTCAAAGCTACATTTTGGAGACCGTATCATTGTCCAAAACGACTTCTAAATGTGATACGGAGGGAGTACACATAAAACATTCCTGCCATATCCTGTATTTTTTTATAGGAAAATGTCCAAATCACTATCCTATACTATCAACATGTTGTATAATGTGTCGCTTGGAACCCCATCGTTGACCCACCGTCATTCCAAGCACAACGTCTTCAGATGTGGAACCTACGGCGTCCATGGCTCTCACGTGTCTTCGCTCATAATGTACCATTCACCCATACCAACAAACAAGCATTAATCAACCTATAGCTTCGGTTTGTTTCTGCCTCATCTCAGTTTTTGCACCGATTTTTCTTACCGTTCGGCTATACCCAAAATCGATTTGGACCCACATTACAAAATGACTTTTGATGTAATCTTTCTGTATCACATTTAGAAGTCGTTTTGGACAAGATTTTAGTAAAACATTGGAAATATAAATCATGAATAACTTTTAAGTTGTTGAGTTTGAAAGTGTGAAAACTATATAAATAGATTTGTCTTAAAATATACTTTTATAAAGTATCTATATATATATATATATATATTATTTTTTAATAAATATTTTTGTAAAAATATGAAGTCAAAGCTACATTTTGGAGACCGTATCATTGTCCAAAACGACTTCTAAATGTGATACGGAGGGAGTACACATAAAAGATTCCAGCCATATCTTGTATTTTTGATAGGAAAAGGTCCAAATCACTATCCTATACTATCAACATGTTGTATAATGTGTCGCATGGAACCCCATCGTTGACCCACCGTCATTCCAAGCACAACATCTTTAGATGTGGAACCTACGGCGTCCATGGCTCTCACGTGTCTTCGGTCATAATGTACCATTCACCCATACCAAGAAACAAGCATTAATCAACCTATAGCTTCGGTTTGTTTCTGCCTCATCTCAGTTTTTGCACCGATTTTTCTTACCGTTCGGCTATACCCAAAATCGATTTGGACCCACATTACAAATTGACTTTTGATGTAATCTTTCCTTGTCACATTTAGAAGTCGTTTTGGACAAGGTTTTAGTCAAACATTGGGAATATAAATCATGAATAACTTTTAACTCGTTGAGTTTGAAAGTGTGAAAACTATATAAATAGATTTGTCTTAAAATATACTTTTATAAAGTATATATATATTATTTTTTAATAAATATTTTTTGAAAAATATGAAGTCAAAGCTACATTTTGGAGACTGTATCATTGTCCAAAACGACTTCTAAATGTGATACGGAGGGAGTACACATAAAAGATTCCAGCCATATCTTGTATTTTTGATAGGAAAAGGTCCAAATCACTATCCTATACTATCAACATGTTGTATAATGTGTCGCTTGGAACCCCATCGTTGATCCACCGTCATTCCAAGCACAATGTCTTCAGATGTGGAACCTACGGCGTCCATGGCTCTCACGTGTGTTCGCTCATAATGTACCATTCACCCATACCAACAAACAAGCATTAATCAACCTATAGCTTCGGTTTGTTTCTGCCTCATCTCAGTTTTTGCACCGATTTTTCTTACCGTTCGGATATACCCAAAATCGATTTGGACCAACATTACAAATTGACTTTTGATGTACTCTTTCCGTGTCACATTTAGAAGTCGTTTTGGACAAGGTTTTAGTCAAACATTGGGAATATAAATCATGAATAACTTTTAAGTCGTTGAGTTTGAAAGTGTGAAAACTATATAAATAGATTTTTCTTAAAATATACTTTTATAAAGTATATATATATTATTTTTTAATAAATATTTTTGGAAAAATATGAAGTCAAAGCTACATTTTGGAGACCGTATCATTGTCCAAAACGACTTCTAAATATGATACGGAGGGAGTACACATAAAAGATTCCAGCCATATCTTGTATTTTTGATAGGAAAAGGTCCAAATCACTATCCTATACTATCAACATGTTGTATAATGTGTCGCATGGAACCCCATCGTTGACCCACCGTCATTCCAAGCACAACATCTTTAGATGTGGAACCTACGGCGTCCATGGCTCTCACGTGTCTTCGGTCATAATGTACCATTCACCCATACCAAGAAACAAGCATTAATCAACCTATAGCTTCGGTTTGTTTCTGCCTCATCTCAGTTTTTGCACCGATTTTTCTTACCGTTCGGCTATACCCAAAATCGATTTGGACCCACATTACAAATTGACTTTTGATGTAATCTTTCCGTGTCACATTTAGAAGTCGTTTTGGACAAGGTTTTAGTCAAACATTGGGAATATAAATCATGAATAACTTTTAAGTCGTTGAGTTTGAAAGTGTGAAAACTATATAAATAGATTTGTCTTAAAATATACTTTTATAAAGTATATATATATTATTTTTTAATAAATATTTTTGGAAAAATATGAAGTCAAAGCTACATTTTGGAGACCGTATCATTGTCCAAAACGACTTCTAAATGTGATACGGAGGGAGTACACATAAAAGATTCCAGCCATATCTTGTATTTTTGATAGGAAAAGGTCCAAATCACTATCCTATACTATCAACATGTTGTATAATGTGTCGCTTGGAACCCCATCGTTGATCCACCGTCATTCCAAGCACAATGTCTTCAGATGTGGAACCTACGGCGTCCATGGCTCTCACGTGTGTTCGCTCATAATGTACCATTCACCCATACCAACAAACAAGCATTAATCAACCTATAGCTTCGGTTTGTTTCTGCCTCATCTCAGTTTTTGCACCGATTTTTCTTACCGTTCGGCTATACCCAAAATCGATTTGGACCCACATTACAAATTGACTTTTGATGTACTCTTTCTGTATCACATTTAGAAGTCGTTTTGGACAAGGTTTTAGTCAAACATTGGGAATATAAATCATGAATAACTTTTAAGTCGTTGAGTTTGGAAGTATGAAAACTATATAAATAGATTTGTCTTAAAATATACTTTTATAAAAGTATATATATATATTATTTTTAAATAAATATTTTTGTAAAAATATGAAGTCAAAGTTACATTTTGGAGACCGTATCGTTGTCCAAAACGACTTCTAAATGTGATATGGAGGGAGTACACAAAAAAGATTCCAGCCATATCTTGTATTTTTTGATAAGAAAAGGTCCAAATCACTATCCTATACTATCAACAATGTTTGTATAACCCCTTAAACAATAATACCGTTTACTTAACCCCTCCATTTTACCAAACCAGATCACTATGCACCTTTAGTTACTAATCAAAACCGGTTTGCTGACTTGGTGGCTGTTTTGCTGAGGCAGATTGCCACTTGGGCCATCTAGCGTGTCTACAGGTTTTAAGGCTCTTCGCAGTGGGCACCGTATGCGCCACTTGGCGTGCATGCCGTGCGGGGTACCGATTTTGGGGCTGCAGCGGCGGCCTGGAAAGGAGGCGGTAAAGGTAAACAAAGCTCGTCGTTGGAAAATATATACAGAGAGAAAGGCGATCACTAAAAGACCACTTCAGCGCGGGCCCCACCCCGGTTGTTGCTTCCCGCCGAGCAGGCTCCCGCCGCCGCCGCCGTCGTCCGCCGCCCAGGTCGCCTCCTCCTCTGCGTGGAAGACTCCCAGCTGCTGGAGGGCCGCGGCGAGGAAGAGGAGGGCCACCGGCGCCTCTCCCTCCAGTCATCGCCGTCATCGTCCTCTCCACCGCGGCATCCTTGGCCTCCTCCGCATCCTTGCCGGCGGAGGCCTGATCATCGATCCCGTATACGGGCACCATCCTCGACAGCGAGGAGGAGGCCGGCGCCGCCCGGATCTGGCCATTCTCGATACCGCTGCCTGCCCGCGCCTGAGTCACCTCCACTGCCCGCATCGCAGTCACTGAGGAAGTGGAGCTCGGTGCCGCAGACGGACGGAGGAGCTCGGACGGCAGAGGTGGAGGGCGGAGGGCTCGGGGCCCGTGCGTGTCGACAGCAGAAGGGAAGGGGGCCGGCGGAGAAGACGACGAAGCCGCGCTGGAGGTCGCAGCGCACGGCCTCCCACCGCGCCGCGCCGCCGTGGCCCGCGATCTCCCACCGTGCCGCGCTGTTGTGGCCCGCACCCTTCCCCCACCCGTCGCTGCCGCGCCACCGGCCACCTAGAGAGGGAGGGGAGACAGGGGAGGCGAGGCGGGGGGAGGTGAGGCACCTGGAGGGAGAGGGAGAGACTGCAGGAGGCGAGCCGGCCGCGCCACTGGCTGGGGAGGGACAGCAAAGGTGGAGGCAGAGGGAGGGAGGTAGAGGCGGAGGCGGCACGGCGGTGGGGCCTCGACGGCGAGGGGAGACGGGGTTCCCGCTTGCACTGGCTATGGGAAGCCGGCGGTGTCCAAGGCGGGGAAGGACTCGGCAAGCGCTTGGCCGCCGCCGCGCGCGGGGGAGGTAGAGGGCGGCAAGCGGGGGAGGGGAGGGAGCGGCGGTGTCGGTGGAGGGGAGGGGTCGGCGGCGCCGGTGGAGAAGAGGAGCGGGTGCGCGGAGAGAGAGAGAGGGAGGGAGGGAGGGAGGGAGGAGAGAGAGTGATGAGAGGAGAGGAGAGGAGAGGAGAGAGGGGAATAAAAAGAATTTATTGGTGGGTCCCACGAGGGGTAATTGGTATTGAGAGTGAGATAAAGTTTGAACGAGTGCGAAAGAAAGTGATAGAGATTGGAGAATCTCGATGACTTGGACGGAACATTCTCTTTTAAAGGGTAGAGTAGAGTTTCATCAGTGCGAGCAGCCTAAGGGGCAGAAAACCCCCTACAGAGTCGGCAAAGGGTTCATCACAAGCGCAGCCTCATGTTGTTCATCGTCGTCGCCTATGGTCTCGGCGCTCCTGGCGGATCAAGCGAGGGGGTGAGCGCAGGGCTGGCGAATTGAACAGAGAGGACGACCTGACCCAGGTTGGTTCGTCTCTAGTCCTACTGTGTTAGAGTCTGTTATGCATCAATTTTATTTGGTGGCTAGGGTTGTATCAGTTGGAGGACATAATCAATCTTGGTTGGAATTGGGTATTGTAGATAGTTGGGTTGGTGTACAGATGTGTAGTTCTATGCACGGTGACCATTAGTTGGGGATATGAGGATTCTAATTTAGGGATTTCTAGCAATCCATGATTTTTAGGAGGTTCTTGCGGCTGTATCATGGGAGGGGGGACAATCATGATTGGAAATTTTTGTTAGGTTGGTTTGGATGGTCAGTTTTTGTTAGATTAAGGATCAAATTCATATTTTTTTTTTAAGCGGGGGAACCGTGGGGCAAAGCCCCCTGGCAACGAATAAAATAAAGGAGGAGCTTAAAACAGGTACAAGAGTCACTTACAAGAAAAAAGAGAACTGGCCTAACAATAAGTTAGGCAAAGAGAAGAAAGGAGGGAGCTAGCCTAAATTGAAGAGAAAAAAGGAGATTACATGGCCTCTAGCCACCGAAGAATTGACTGATGAAAATTCTGCTTGATTCTCACAAAATGACTTAAGACAGTAGCTTTGAATGACGACTTCCATGTGGCCAGACTTGGAGGTTTATTGTTGAAAATGTAGTCGTTCCTTTCATTCCATAAGCACCAGGCGCCAATCATGAATGTCTCCATGAAAAAAGGTTGGGTGAAGCTGTGCCTGGCAATGTGAATCTTATGAAGGAGATTAGCCTCAGCATCCCAGAGTAACCCCAAGGAGAACAATCTGCTAACAACAGAGGAGCAGTCAAAGAAAAGGTGCTCAGCAGTTTCTTCAACCTCATCTTGACAAAGCACACAGTTATATCCTTCCTCAAGGAACTTCTTCCTTCTTCTTAGAAAATTTCTGGTGTTCAATCTGTCATTGAGCATTAGCCAGGAGAAAATTTTGATTTTGGGCATGTAATTAGACTTCCAGATCCAGGAGATGGCTCTATCAGGTTGAACATTCTCAAACTGGAAGCAATAGTATTTGTTAGAAGAGTAGAGGCCCCCACAGATTTGATATATTTTTTGTGTACTTTGTGCATTGCTGTCAGGGAGAATGGATCCGCAAGATGTTCTTCGTGTAAGATTTCACTTTGGAGGACACTTTGATTTTGATGGATATGCTATGAGTTATATTGGTGGAGGAGTTGAGATGTCATATTTAGAGAGGGACAAAGTGTCATTGCCAATACTGAGAGGATTTTTGGTTGATCATGTTCAACTCAATGAAGAGGACAAAGTTGATTTTCACTGGTTGTTCCCTGGAGCTGAACTGGGCAGTGATGGGTTGAGGAAACTTGCAAATGATAAGACATGCCACTATATGTCTGAATGCATATCGATTGGGGGGGGGGGGTTGCTGAAATTTATGTGGAGATATTCTGGGGAGACGGAGGTCACCAAGGAGGGGATTAGTTTGGAAACCGAGGGGGTCATGATGAACACACCAACAGGGACATTGAAAAGGTGAATGACAATAGGTGGACATATTACTCGCAGCCTTCTGAAGATGATGAAGCTTATGTTCAACAAGAAGAAGAGAAGGATTCTGAAGATGAATCAGATTATGATGAGACCTCTGATTTTGATGATGAGGCAACTAAGTTCAGAATGAATGCAAGAAACCAAAGGAGAAATCCATCAAGTACAGGCAATGTTCATAGAGTTTCTGATCTTCAACTCCTAGAAATTGCAAAAGAAGCACAACATTTGCAAGATGATGAAGATCCCCCAATAATGGGCAGTAATGATGAGTGCAATTATGAGGATGATGATGATGGTGAGGCAATAAGAAGAAAGAGCAGATTTGCAAGGTATGACCCAACAACAACAATTCCTGACTTTTCACTTGGTATGACTTTTACGGGGAGAGTGAAGTTTAAGGATGCCTTAATTTGGTATGGACTGGCTACTAGGAGACACTAGATTTTTCCAAAAGATGAAGCAACTAGGATTAGAGCCAAGTGTTCCTGGAAGGGTTGTCCTTGGTTTATTTTTGCCTCCAAACACAATGACAAGTTTAAGGTGAAGACTTTCCATAATATGCACAATTGCCCCCAATGGAAGGACAATAGGTTGGTGATAGAGCCAATGATAGCTGACAAGTATGAGCATATCATCAAGGCAAACCCTTCCTGGAAACTACAGAATGTCAAGGAGACTGTACTTCTTGAGATGGGTGCGAATGTGTCATTGTCCAAGATCAAGAGGGCTAAGGCTATTGTCATGAGGATGATATATGAGTCATGTAAAGGAGAATATGCCAAGGTATTTGAGAATCACGCAGAAATCCTTAGAAGCAACCCAGGTAGTACATGTGTTGTATGCTTAGATCCAGAATACAACTTTCCAGTATTTCAACGGATATATGTATGCTTTGATGCCTGCAAGAGAGGCTTTCTTGCTGGGTGTAGGAGAGTGAATGGGTTGATGGATGCTTTTTCAAGGGAGCTTGCAATGGTGAACTTCCGTTTGACAGAGCTCCCAGAGCTGATTCTCGGGTGAATCCAGGAGGAGCTCTGCCAAATAGTTTTTCAGAGAAAAGTGATTCTCTGCTGATTCTGTGAAGTGATTCTCTGAAATGAACTAAGAGGCTGGGAGCTGAAAAAAGTAGCCTCTTCTGATTCTGTGAAGTGATTCTCCATCCTAATTTTTACAATTTATGCTAGAGAATCAAAGAGAGTCACTTTCAGCCACAAAATCACTTCTCTCAGAGGATCAGCTCCCATAGAGAATTAGGATCAGATGAAGCTCTACCAAACAGGCCCTAATTTGTGCTCTAGGTAGAGAAGCAAATAACCAAATTTACTCAGTAGCATGGGCAGTAGTAGAGAAGGAAACAAAAGCTTCTTGGACTTGCTTCTTGGGACTCCTACAAAAAGATTTGCAGATCCCCTTAGGTGGTAAAGGATGGGTTATAGTATCTGATCAACAAAAGGTAACAACTTGGGACCATTTTTGTGTTATTCCTATCATTTTACACTGACCAATTGACACTCAATTATTTTATTGCAGGGCCTCCTGAATGTAGGTTCTGAATTATTTCCTAACATTGAGCACATAATGTGTACAAGACACATTTATGCCAATTGGAGGAAGAAGTACAGAGATGAAGATTTCCAGAAACCCTTTTGGATGTGTGCAAAAGCCTCTAGTGTGCCTTTCTTTAACTACTGCAGAGCAAAGCTTGCCCAATTGACTCCTGCAGGTGCCAAGGACATTATGAATACCAACCCCAAGCATTGGAGTAGAGCCTGGTTCAATATTGGATCCAATTGTGATAGTGTAGACAACAATATGTGTGAAAGTTTCAACAATTGTGTAGTTGATGTTAGGGCTCATCCAATCATTTCCATGCTTGAGGGCATAAGGACCAAGGTCTTTGTGAGGATTCAGCAAAATATAACAAAGGCAAACAGATGGTCATCAAAGATTTGTCCAAATATTCTAAAGAATCTCAACAAGTACATCCATTTGTCACAACAATGCTCAGCAATTTGGAATGGAAAGGCAGGGTTTGAGGTGAAACAGAAGGACAAGAGGTACTCAATTGACATTGAGAAAAGGACTTGCTCTTGCAGGTATTGGCAGCTGTCAGGTATCCCTTGGGCGCATGCCATCACAACATTGTTTTTAAGCTCTAAGACCGCAGAGGACTACATAGCAGATTGCTACTCAGTTGTGGAGTACAACAAGATCTATGACCACTGCATGATGCCCATGGAAGGGGTGGATCAGTGGCCAAAGGATCATCGCAACCCACAACCACCAGCCTATGTCAAGATGCCGGGCAGGCCCAGGAAGGAAAGGAGGAGGGAACTTGGTGTAGCAAAAAAGGCAACAAAGGTCAGTAGGATAGGAACCACAATTAAATGTGGCAAGTGTCACAAGTAGGGTCACAACAATAGAACTTGTGGTTTAAAATCTAATGCAAAGAGGAGAAATTTTTAGGCTGCCAAAGAGGCAAGCAATTTGTTGTGTCTGCCTGTTTAATAATTTTCATATGCATGCTTGTTTATCCTATAAAATGACCATAATTTGTTGTGTATAGGTACTGGATGGTAGTAGGCAACACAAGAAGGCAAAGAGTATGAGAAGAACTAAAAACACCTCTTATGGTGTACTGGAGGCGATATTGCAAACACAAAGAAGAGGGCATCTAGCAGCAAGGCTACTACAACTAGAAAGAAGTCGTCGTCTTCCAGCAAGGCTACTACAGGGAACAAGAAGACAAGCAAATGATCCACATGTTCACTTGGTCAAATTAGTGGTGTGGTGAAGTTAGCCAGTTAAGTGATATGGTCAGCTTAGTCAGTCTTTTTTATGTAACTAGTTGGTTAAGTTATATGGATATGTTGTCAGTGACCGGTTAAATTAGCCAGTTTGCTTCAGTCAAATTTATCACATCTACACAGTAATGATGTTAGTAATCTGCTCTAGTTTGGATATATCCACATTTGTCCGTGTGTGTTCAATTTTTTCCCATTTATGCAAGCATGGAGAATCAGAGTTATGTATTCATCTAGTATGTGCCAGTACATCTCCATTTTTGCACATTGGTTTTGAACATCAACTGAACTTGCATGATTCTGAATGGGGTCCCAGACTGAACTTGCATGCTGTACATTAATAACAGAGGATCCCAGACCAGATGCTGCACAATGCTGTACATCAAAGTATCAAATTGACAAAATCTTGACTCTAAAATCACAAGATGTGCATTTGAATTCACATCAAATGAAAATTTCAGGTATATTTAGTCACAATTGAAATGCATCGTCTACTACTCTCTGAGTTGAAATCATGAGCTAATGCTCTCTTAACTAAGAATTAAAATGCATCAGGTACTGCTCTATGAACTCTGAATCTGCTGTGTTTGTGTGTGGGCTTCCAATTCCTCCCATCCTGTGCTGGCGTGTGCTTCCAGTGGTGGTGCAGCACTTGGGAGGCCTAATCCTGATGCCCGCCACAGCCTTGGCTGGCCCCTAGGCAGCGGCGGCCTGGTGAGCCGTCGGATCCTGCCTAGGCGATGCGGCCAACCGAGCAACAACATCCGGCAGGAGTGGCCAAGAGTGAGGAATGGCATGCGGTGGCCATGGACAGTGAAGTGCGATGCATTGTGGGTGGCGGGGATGTGTGACACCGGAGACGCACTCGTCGCAGATGACGCAGGCACCCAAGAATACAGAGAAAGGGGAACGATTTGGGCTGGGATGATTCGGGAGGGGGGTTTCTACCCTTAAGGCCTTGTTCAGCGGACTGAGGTTTAATCCCCAAGAGGATCTAATCCAGACACGGATTACGTGGATCCCCTTGGTGCCACTCAATCCCTGTGGGGGGTTTGATCCCTTTGGGGTTTAATCCCTGCCCCAAAACCTTTGTTCGGTTAAGCCCCATAGGATACATCTGAGTAATTTAATAAGGGAAAAAGTCTAGATCACCCCCTCACCTATGAGGGTTGGACTACGTATCCCCAACCTATGAAATGATCTGTATCACCCCCGAACTTTCCAAAACCGGTCAAATTACCCCCTAAAAAATTTTGAAAAATCATAAAATAGAAAATTCAATTGTGTTGGAATTCAAATGAGTATATATACACAGTGAATATATAATATGATATGCTTTAGTATTTTTTTTTGCTATAGCTTTAGATCTATGTTTTTCTTCATAGCTATAAAAAATGTACTGAAGCATATCATATTATATATTCACTATGTAGGTATACTCATTTGCAGTCCAACACTATTGAATTTTCTATTTTATAATTTTTTGTGATTTACTATGATTTTTTCAAAATTACTTTAAGGGGTAATTTGACTGGTTTTGAAAAGTTCAGGGTTGATATAGAACGTTTCATAGGTTTGGTGGTTATATAGTACAATCCGCATAGGTGAGAGCGTGATATCGACATTTTCCTTTAATCAGGACTTGTACCTACTTTATACTTAACGCTGCAGACTAGAATGAACTGCACACAGACTCAGCACAGCTGAACCACTACGGCAACAGTAACCGGTCATCATCGACAACTGCTCCCTTTTTAGCAAAACATAAATCAAATGGATGGAACTTTGAGCCACATTAACCAGAACTGAAAAGTTGGTATTACTGGAACATTTAGACCTCAGTTAAATGCAAAAAAGAGAAACTAACCACACAAATAACTCCTGAACCTACCATATTTGTAGTCTATAGAATCAAATGCTGCATCAGTTCCTGGCATGCAGACTTTTTACATCAGTTCCTGCATATCTATAGCCTGTAGGATCAAAATCCTGAGGGAAGGATATGCAAATCAAAACAAAGGATGCTTGCAAATGATGCAGCATTATGGTCACACATAATATGCTCGATCAGTTCTTGGGTATGCAGGGTTCATTTAGACGACTGATAAATAAGAAAACTTCAGACCTGGCTATGTTCGGTTCACAGGGTTTAAATCCCTAAGATGAAATTTTGCATGTTCTGAAAATGTTCCAACAAAGTTTAATAGAAAGTTCTACTAGGACAAACATAACGTCAAAGACAGATACGGAATCAAATCTCCCTCACTTCAGCGCACTTGAGTTCATATGCCTGTCGATTACACAATATACCAATTACCAAGCATGAGCATGCACAATTATATACTGGCCATCAAGCTTAAAACACTTCAGACCTGAAATGCAAACAAAAAAATTATATTTAGAGAATCTAATATGGAAAAGAAACAAAACTGAACACACTTGCTACTATAGATTATCAGTTTTAACAATGGTAACTCTGAAAGGAGTCATGATTATACAAAAGTTATGCAATTAGAAACCATAGTGACTGCAAACTGATAGTACAAAAATCTATCACTATTCCAAGTGAAATTGTGCAGGTGTACTGCAACAATTTTAAATGGTTAATATAAGATTAGTTAGGCACATGCTAGATTAGAACAAGGGAGAGGAGAGGGGAAGGAACAAGCATACCTTCTAAGTCATTTCATATTAGAATAACTTCTAGATGTATATGCACACAGGAGTAACAGTAATTTAGCTAGCGTTAACCGAGGAAGATAAAAGCAAGCAGCATTTGATAGTGTGCATTACTGCAACAATAATAGGCCAACGTAGAGACCCCAAGAGCAAGAGAGAAATAGAAAAATTGAACGTCTAGCCTGTCTTAACACCAGAGTAGTACCAAACATTGCTCTACAAAGAAATTGTTGGATATATGCCCTAGAGCCAAATTGGATTGGATCTACTAATGGGTTTTGATGGATTTGATCCATTAAGGTACTAGAGTCTTGATGGGCCACAAATGTTGAAAGCCCATTAGTGACCTCTATATATAAAGGGTGGAGGGAGGGGAAAACCTAATTCACTAAAGTACCCGCGCGTGAACAGTAGCCGCCGCCGCAGTACCACGGGTGAACAGTGCTAGTACACCTACGTTTGGTGTTCCATCCTCGTACGTGTGGATACCTCGGAGGTGCTGCGCTTGGAGCACAAGGACGAACTACACGTGCAGGACCAGATGGGCGTGACCAACTGCACGGCACTGCCACTTCGACGCGTTCGTCTACATCGAGACGGCTTCCGCTGCATCTGTGCATCTAGTGGTAATGATCCGTGATCTATAACTGCTGTTGTTCCTATTTTAGGGTAAACGAGTTTTTGTATGTGCTAGCGTAGCTTCCTCGTTTCCCTTCAGTGGTATCAGGGTCATAGCTGTCTCATTATAGGTTCGGATGTGTGCATATGGAGATATGCTTTGTTGTAGATGAGTCTCTGATCGGTTCGTGATCTTGCTACGATGGTCGTGTAACGAATTGCTCCTACTGGTCGGAATTCCGCCATCGGAGCTAAGTGATACATGTAAACCCAGTCATGGTGAGATGGAGATCAATTGGATTGGTTGAATTGAACTTAGGTCAATGGCCAGGCGCATGGTGATGCGCGGCGGTGTAGATTAGATCTGCTATCGGGCCATAACTTTTGCATACGACCTCGGATTGAGACAATTTTTATACAAAAATTCATCTACAGAAAATTTTACACATGATTTTGATTGCTACTTGCAGTTTCGCTAAATTTAGATTTGCGAAATAAAGCCCGGCAGATGGAGTTTTTAGTGATTTAAGTTTGGACGTCGGAATCGGCTAACTTGTTTTTGCAGATTCATGTGATCGGTATGGCCCTATGTGTATGTGATGCATGTATGTAATTAATCACGATCTGTGTGTCGTGGGTAGGGCAATACGGCTGGAGCCATATGTATTGTCAATTTGATCTAATGGTCTGCGTGCCAACTTGTGATGATCTAATGGGCGGTTGTGTAATTTATTTTACTAGCATGTGTTAGATAGTTCTTGGAGGACTCATCAATGGAGGATGACATACACGGATCATGGAGATGGGGATCAGCATGATGGACAGTACAATGGAGATAGAGATCACCATGTGTTAATGGGCCATACCGTGTCATTATTATGTGAATGTCGTTCTTATTGTTTTACTTCTACATATGCAACGATAATGGTTATTTTTCTGCATGCGATGGTAGAAGTAGAACGATCCCTCTGCAATGTTTAAGTTTTGAATGTCCTCCCAACTAAACCTTGTCATTTGGGTCATATAAGTGAGAAGCGCACGAAGAAGCTCCATTCTGATCAACTTTTAACTTCGTTTGATTTTGAATCATACAAGACATGCGAAGCTTGCTTGCTAAGCATGATGACCAAGCCGCCTTTCACATGTTTTCCTGAGAGGGTGCAAGACTTGTTGGAACTCGTAGATACAGATGTTCCATGTATGTCATCCTCCAGTATGTACGAGTTCTTATTGTTTTACTTCTACATATGTGGCGATAATGGTTATTTTTCTGCATGCGACGGTAGAAGTAGAACGATCCATCTGTAATGTTGAAGTTTTGAATGTCCTCCCAACTAAACCTTGCACCATCACATGTCTTGTACAGTTAGTGGTGGGTCTATGAAATTAGAGTGCCACTAGTTTTCTTTGACTAGATGGGTTCGTATTGGATACTTACTCGCATAAAGGGTTGGCCAACTTAGACAAGGTCATCTTAACGGTTAAGGACCTTGGGGTATAGAGGTTGGGCGCCAAGACATAGAGATGTTACCCAACAATAGGAGTCATATGTGATATGATTAGCAAAGGGTTGCTTACCGATCTAACATGTCTTCTAGCGGTGATGCTAAAGCTCACTAGTGGACTTGTTAGTTGTGGGTCCTGAATCACTAAGTATCAATGGAGGGATATTGATTTTAGTGGGAGTAGATTCTGTTAAATGCTTAATGTAATTTACTCCATCATGGATGTGTTGTCTTAGTATTTTGCATTATTTTGTTGTAGATCAATATCACCTAGTAACACCACATCGTTTACTGCGTTCGGTCTTTGAGAAGGACAAGTTGAATGGAACAAACTTTGCGGATTGGATCCGTAACCTGAGAATTGTTCTCAGGGCTGAGAAAAAGGAAAACGTTTTAGACACCCCATTACCAGCAAAGGGTGACATTAAGAAAAGCGCGGGCAGTAGCCATGTGATGGCAATCAGAACAAGCCTACCTTTAACAAAGGTAATTCTTGGAAGAAGGGCAAGGCTAAAGATGGGATATCTAAGCTAGCACCCAAGGCTAAAGCTGGACCAGCTGCTGATAATGAGTGCTTTCACTGTCATAAACTGGGTCACTGGAAACGAAATTGCAAGTTGTACTTAGCTTCTTTGAAAAGCAAGGAAAGTAAGGGTACTTCCACTTCAAGTACACTTCATGTTTATGTTACAGACATTTTCCTCGCTGATTCTAGTATTAATTCCTGGGCATTTGATACCGGATCAGTTGCTCATATTTGCAATACCGGTCATATAAGTGAGAAGCGCACGAAGAAGCTCCATTCTGATGGACTTTTAACTTCAATTGATTTTGAATCATACGAGACATGCGAAGCTTGCTTGCTAGGCATGATGACCAAGGTGCCCTTCACAAGTTTTCCTGAGAGGGCGCAAGACTTGTTGGAACTCGTACATACGGATGTGTGTGGACCAATGAGCACGATAGCTAGAGGTGGATTTCAGTACTTCATAACTTTCACTGATGATTTTAGTAGATATGGCTATGTCTACTTAATGAAGCATAAGACAGAAACTTTTGAAAAGTTCAAGGAGTTTCAGCATGAAGTTGAAAATCAATGTGGCAATAAAATTAAGGCCTTGCGATTTGATCGTGGAGGTGAGTATTTGAGCCACGAGTTTAGCACTCATCTAAAGAGTTACGGAATTGTTCCACAGTTTACGCCACCTGGAACACCTCAGAGGAACGGTGTGTCCGAGCGACGTCATCGAACCTTGATGGACATGGTATGATCAATGATGAGCCAGTCAGACGTACCATTATTGTTTTGGGGTTACGCTCTAGAAACAGTAGCTTTGACACTAAATAGGGTATCGTCTAAGTCCGTGGATAAGACACCATATGAGATATGGACGGGCAAGACTCCCAGTTTGTCTTTTCTGAAAATTTGGGTCTGTGAAGTATATGTCAAGCGATTTCAGTCGGACAAGCTTACACCCAAGTCGGACAAGTGCATATTCGTGGGATATCCAAAGGAAACAATTGGGTATTATTTCTACAACCAATCGGAGGGCAAAGTGTTTGTCGCAAGGAACGGTGTTTTCTTGGAAAAAGAGTTTCTCAAAAGCGAGAAAAGTGGATAGAAGGTGTATCTTGAAGAAGTTCGAGATGAGCCTATGAGGCAAGACTTTACGAGTGATGCTAATGTAGCAGAACAAGTTGAGGCACCTGTGGCAAGAGAAGAACCGCCACAACCACAACAACAGAACGATGAGCCTAGGACCTATGCGGAAGAAATGATGTACCCAGATTCCAAAAAATGGCAAAGTGTCATGAGATCCGAGATAGATTTCATGGGACACAATCAAGTTTGGAACTTGGTTGACCCGCCTGATGGTGCGAGACCCATCGAGTGTAAATAGATCTTTAAGAGAATGATGGATGTGGACGGAAATGTTCACATCCATAGAGTACGACTTGTTGCAAAAGGTTTTTGACAAGTTCAAGTAGTTGACTACGACGAGACATTCTCACCAGTAGCGATGCTTAAATCTATTTGGATCATTCTAGCAATAGCTGCATATTGGATTATGAGATATGGCAGATGGATGTCAAAACAGCTTTCCTAAATGGGAACCTAGATGAGGATGTATATATGATACAACCCGAAGGTTTTGTCGATCCAACTAATGCTGAAAAAATATGCATGCTTCAGAAATCCATATATGGGTTAAAGCAAGCATCTCAGAGTTGGAACCTTCGTTTTGATGAGGTAGTCAAAGGATTTGGCTTCCGTCAGAATGAGGAAGAGACTTGTGTTTATAAGAAGAAAAGTGGGAGCTCTGTTGTATTTCTAATCTTGTATGTGGATGACATATCGTTGATTGGGAATGATATTCTTATGCTGGAATCCATTAAGACTTCACTAAAAATAGTTTTTCTATGGAGGATTTAGGGGAAGCTGCATACATTCTGGGCATAAGGATCTATAGAGATAGATCAAGGAGGCTTATAGGATTAAGTTAGGATATTTACATTGATAAGGTGTTGAAACGGATCAACATGGAACAGCCCAAGAAAGGGTTATTGCCTATGTCACATGGCGTACACCTCAGCAAGACTCGGTGTTCTTCAACGGCTGGTGAGCGGGAGCGCATGAGTAAAATCCCCTATGATTTAGCAATTGGGTCTATCAAGTACGCCATGATAAGTACTCGTCCAGATGTCTTATATGCTCTAAGTGTTATGAGCAGACACCAGTTTGATCTAGTGAAGGTCACTGGACAACGGTGAAAATAATACTTAAGTACTTTAGAAGGACTAAAGATGTGTTCCTAGTCTATGGAGTTGAGGAGGAGCAGACTGATGCTAGTTTCCAAACTGATCCAGACGATTCAAAGTCGCAATCAGGATTTGTGTTCACGATAAACGGTGGTGCTGTTAGCTGGAAAAGTTCTAAGCATGATATGGTGGCTGATTCTACAATGGAAGTCGAGTACATCGCAGCTTCAAAAGCGGCGAAGGAATGTATTTGGATGAGAAAGTTCCTCATTGAGCTTGGTGTGTTTCCTAATGCCTCTAGCCCATTGGAACTCTACTGTGACAACAATGGGGCAATTGCACAGGCTAAGGAGCCTAGGAATCACCAGAAAAACAAACACGTATTGCGGAAGTTTCACCTCATTCGAGAGTTCGTTAAACGGGGTGAGATAAAGATATGCAAAATACACACAGATTTGAATGTTGCTGATCCCTTGACAAAGGCTCTTCCACAGCCTAAGCATGAGCCGCACATGAGAGCTATGGGTATTAGATATCATCTAGATTAGCTCTAGTGTGAGTGGATGATTGTATTGTATCTATGACATATCGTTTATTTATTGAATATTCATAAAAGGCAACTTGTATATGATTGGTAATTATGTGAATTGTTTGTGAATATCTTTACTTGTATGGTTATATTAATGATTGTCCCTAATTTGATTAGCACACGTATTAGATGATGACTATGTTTCACAAGTCATGGACTTGGAGATGTCAAACTAATAATGTGGGCACATGTATGAGATGGGGCTGGACTGACCCAACATGAGATTTTGTTATATAGTTCTCTCTTTACACAATGCGTATGCTTTGTCCTAAGACCTGAGATTATCGCATGTACTCAAGATGTGAATTGACCTACTTAGGGACTACCAAACGCTACTCCGTAACTGGGTAGTTATAAAGGTAGTTTTCGGGTTTGTCATGAAGCATGCTGTGAGGCACGGTCAATCAAGATGGGATTTGCCCCTCTCTATACGAGAGAGATATCTCTGGGCCCCTCGAGTGACCGGATCAAGAAATGCATGGCCGTGCTAGGTTAAGTGTTAACCTCTTGAAAGATCCGACTCACAGGTTCGAGAAAAAAAGGTTGACTTGGAGTTAGACCAAATATCGTGAGGCAAAGGGAATAGCTTGTACGTGATGTTGTGGTGGTTCGTCTGATATGATCTTTACGTGTGCATGGGAGTTGACATGTCTTGCTAGAGGCCGTTGTTAACTATTGGACCGAGTAGGAGTACTCGGGACATGTCTATGTGTGCGTGAACCCATAGGGTCACACACATAAGGGGTTTGGAATATTGAAAAGCTTGCTTATGTGATTGTATCTAGCACAAGTGGGAGACTGTTGGATATATGCCCTAGAGCCAAATTGGATTGGATCCACTAACGAGTTTTGATGGATTTGATCCGTTAAGGTACTAGAGTCTTGATGGGCCACAAATGTTGAAAGCCCATTAGTGACCTGTATATATACATACAGGGTGGAGGGAGGGGAAAACCTAATTTGCTACAGTACCCGCACGTGAACAGTAGCCGCCGCTACAGTACCATGGGTGAACAGTAGCCGCGCGCTATAGCAATTCCTACAGCCCCACCTCCATCCATATCCTGCAGATCGCGGTCATTCGTGAGTTGCTAGTACACCTACGTTTGGCGTTCCATCCTCGTAGGTGTGGATAGCTCGGAGGTGCTGCGCTTGGAGCACAAGGATGAACCGCACGTGCAGGACCAGATACACGTGAGCAACTGCACGACACTGCCACTTCAACGCGTTCGTCTACATCGAGACGGCTTCCGCTGCATCTGCGCGTCTAGCGGTAACGATCCGTGATCTATAGCTGTTGTTGTTCCTATTTTAGGGTAAACGAGTTTTTGTATGTGCTAGCGTAGCCTCCTCGTTTCCCTTCAGAAATATCACATTAAAGTTGCTGATAGATCAAATGTACTAAAGCAGATGCATATGTGACCATGAGCGGTGTTCAGATAAAAATTGTAGGTACTGACGGTTCCTGCCCCAGCTCATGCGGGCCACTGACAGACTACTACATCCCAGATTACATACTGAAGCCGGACTCTGAACAAGTCATTGTTGATAATGCACCATCTTGTCCTGTGGTAGTCTTCATCAACTCTAGAAGTGGTGGTCAACTAGGGAGTGGTCTGATCAAAACATATTGTGAACTTCTCAATGAAGCACAGGTAAATAGTTTATCAGTTTGGAAATGTGCTTTCCCTTGCACTATACTATAGTAGTACTTAAATCAAGTTCTCATAGTTGGATCCACTCAATTTTTTATAGGTTTTTGATCTCTCAGAAGAGGCTCCTGATAAGGTCCTGCACAGGCATAACAGCTTTGAAAAGCTCATGTCTAACAGAGACATTCTTGCTATTCAAATTCAGAAGAACTTAAGACTAATTGTGAGTAACCTACTTTTGAATTTATTGCATCCAAAAAGAATTTCTGTTTGGATATGTCCTTTTATTAACCAAGGAGATTTGATATAGGTTGCTGGTGATGATGGCACAGCAAGTTGGCTGCTTGGAGTAGTTAGTGACCTTAAGCTTTCACATCCACCTCCTGTTGTCAGTGTGCCTCTCGGAACTGGAAACGAATTTCCTCTCTCATTTGGATGGGTATGTCAATGGCTACTATTTATTTTGGATATACAGATTTCGTAATGTGTAATGAATACAGCTCTATGTTTTTGTGCCTGGAAAAATGTTTTTGTACTAATAAAGGAATATGCTGGTTAAAATTCTTGTTTGACTTTTCATCATGCACAATATAGCCACAAAAGTTAGCAACAAAAGATGTATGTTTTTTATTATTGCCTGCTATCTACTGTAACTCTTTATAAGAAAGCTGTTATGCCTGTGCATCAATATAATGTTTGTTTCTATAAAACTTTGACTGTTTGGAATTAGGATTCTGTTCCGACTTTTACCTTTCTATTAAAAACAATTACGAATTTTAATTTTACTGCAGGGAAAAAAGAATCCAGCTACTGACCGAGCAGCACTGGAATCATTCCTGGGCGAAGTAAAAAAAGCAAGGGAAATGAATATTGATAGGTACTGTCTTGCTTGCAAAGAATTAAAGATACTAAGCAGTATTTACCATGAAATTAGATCAGCACTTTCATCTATCTCATCTGATGAACTATTTTTTGCTCTTCCGCAATTGTTCAGAAGACTTGGGCCCAAGTGGCCCAAGTCACGAATCCAGCATGGACTCATGCAAGAAGAACCGGTTGATCCAAGAACCACGTATCCTATCCAAGAACCCTAGGAAATAGGAGATCTAGCACTTGCAGATAGAAGAACCCTAGGCATGGAGAGGTGAGGGGAGGAAGAAGAGACACATACAGGCGAGAAGGTGTCTACTGGAAGGGATGGCCACCGCCTCTGGGTTTTGCCGCCGCCGCCACCGAAACCAGATTGTGCGGCCGCCGCCGCCGCTGGCTGCAGGTTGCATGTGGCCACCGCCGCTGGCTGCTGACTGTGCCACTGCACCTCACCTCGCCGGCCGCCCCTCGCGTGCAGCGCCCCTCACCACCGCCGTACGTGTTGCCGCCGTCCCTCGAGCAGCCCTCGTGTCGCGGAGACGAGGGTTTGTTCCACGCCCTCGAGACGAGGCTTGCTTCCCAGGCCGGGGTGAGGGGGGTTCGCAGGTATTGGACGGGTTTGAAACCACGGGTGGGCTAATCGAACGTGCATTTTACCATGGGCCGGGATTGAAACCAGCCGAAGAAGACCCCCGTGGACTGGGCCCCGAACCCGGTCAAATACCTGCGAACAAACAAGGCCTAAAACATGTAGACACGCTGGAAGGCCCAAGTGGCAATCTGAGTCAGCAAAACAGTCACCCAATCAGCAAACCGGTTTTGATTAGTAACTAAAGGTTTGGCAAAATGGAGGGGTTAAGTAAACAGTATTATTGCTTAAGGGGTTATACAAACTTTGTCGATAGTATAGGATAGTGATTCGAACTTTTTTCTTTTCGATACATATTTGATGTATAAAAAAAGAATTGATTCTCACATGGCGCCGCCACCCTCATTCAAGCAATGAGCTCTTGAGTATGGTCCTGGCGATCTAGTGGTGGTGTTGATAATTCCGGTGTCTTAATCTTGCGCTACGCTCCAAGCGATTCTACGCAATTCAAGACAGAAATAAGCACAGGAGAAAAACGAAAGGTGGTACGTACTTGGCCAACAATTTGGATAATAGTACTAGTTGTTGGATTAACTGGGCCTTGCCCATTTAAGTCACAATTAATCAAAGAATTAAAGGTCCACTAATAAATGCTAGGGAGTTAAATCCCTGATGAAGAGTCAACGGGAATCCTAACCAACTTAAATGGTGGACCAGCTGTGGAGCACTTGTCAAGCTGGTGAAATGAGAAGGGCGTGCCACGCGCGCGCGCTTGCTCGCCGCGCCGCGCCGCGCCGGGCCGGGCCATGGCTGTGGACGTGGCCGAGACGAGACGAGACGAGACGTGCCGAGCCGCTCTGCGTGTGCTGTGTGATGAACCTTTTGCCATAAATGACATTGATTGAGTCTTAACCGTCACCAGTAACTGCCGATTTGATGGCTGAGAGTAACTGACAACGCTTTATGGCATTATGGCTGGTCAAAAGTGTCCAGGTTCAACATCCCTCTCCTACCCTATGCGCCTATAAAAGGAGGTGTCTCTCCCAAGAAAACACACAACACAAGTTCACACTCCCTCTATGGTACTCCTTTTAGGAGACCTCTCCCATCTCACTGTTTTTGCTGCTCTCTTGCATTCCCAACGCAAGCTTTGCGCGCACTCTGCTTGCGTGAGCAGTTGCCTCCGAACCTCCCTGCCTCGTGATCCTACTCGGGATAGGCGGGCGATAAGGTTTTTTGGGAGCGTACGAGTACGCGAGTACTCGCTGCTGCGAACGACTATTTCCTAGCGGCTAACTTCATCACCCGTACGACTACTTCCTAGTGGCCGGCTTCGTCAACCTGAACGACTACTTCCTGGTGGCCGTCTCCCTCACGTGAACGACTACGTCCCGGTGGCCGTCCGAGGGACTTCACTGCAACGACTTGCTACTGCACCAAATCAGATCAATTACTTCAAGCAGGCCAGTCGAGGATGTCTACACCTCCTCCAGCTGGTAACGGCACACCCGGTGCCTCCGGTACCGGTCCCGCCTCGGGGTACACCCTAAACTTGGTTTTGTTCTGGTTTCGGTTTCTCGTGTTGTTCATGTTATTTAGGAGATTTAACATGAACACTCGCACATGCTATGTTACCATTGGATCACTCACTGTTGTCATGAATTTATTGCTAATTTCTGGAATTAAAATATACCAAATGATGCCTAAATATCTAACAATCCAAAAACCTTATGTTAGTAATAGGCTTTCGGTAGCTGGTTTTGCCGCATCAATCAAACCAAATGTTTTCGATGGGTCTAATTACAAACGTTGGTGCGAGAGGGTTACGATGTGGTTGATAACCTGTTTAGATGTGCCACCATGAGTGTTCTCGCTGAAAGACTTGTGGACACGTACCTCTTGCTGCCGAGTGGCAAAGATGTTTGGGATGCGCTTGAGGCTAAGTTTGGGGTCTCTGATGCTGGTGGCGAGCTGTATGTCATGGAACAGCTCTATGACTACAAGATGGTTGAAGACCGTCCTGTGGTAGAGCAGGCCCATGAGATCCAGGCGCTGGCTAGAGATCTTGATAACTATAGCAAGGATGCTCCATGTAGGTTGCTTGATAAGTTTGTTGCTGGAGGTATTATCTCCAAGTTGCCACCTTCTTGGAAGGATTTTGTGACCTCTCTGAAACACAAGAGACAAGAGTTTACTATTGTCGATCTCATTGGCACTCTTGATGTGGAAGAGAAGGCGAGGGCAAAAGACCAACGTGGTAAAGGGATTGCTAGATCTTCTAGTGCCAACTTGGTGCAAAAGAAGAACTTCAATGCATCCAACAAAAAGAAGAACAAGTCGCAACAGAACCAGACAAAGGCTAATCAAACGGCTCAGTTCAAGAAGAAGAAGAAACCGCCGACGGGGCATTGTTATTGTTGTGGTAGCCCGGACCACTTTCCTGCAAAGTGCCCGCACCGCAAGGACAAGAACAATGGCGGCAATGGCGGCAGTGCCAACATGGTTGTTAGTGAGACTGGTGGAACGTCGAGGTACGGTAATCTATTACCTACAGTTCTTTCAGTATGGCATTCAACCGATTGGTGGATTGACACTGGTGCTAATATTCATGTTTGTGCTAACATTTTCTTGTTTCCTTCTTACTAGGCAGGCGGGTCTTCCTCCGTGTTGATGGGGAACGGATCACATGCGCGTGTTCTTGGTGCTAGTTTGGTCGATCTGAAGCTTACTTCGAGAAAGACCGTTCGTCTGAAGAACGTGCAACATGTCCCCACCATCAAAAAGAACTTAGTCAGCGGGTCTCTTCTATGTAGAGACGGCTTTAAGTTAGTCTTTGAATCCAATAAATGTGTAATTTCTAAATTTGGTTGTTTTATTGGAAAAGGTTATGATAGCGGAGGCTTGTTCCGCTTTTCTTTGTCAGACAATTGTAATAAAGTTGTGAACCACGTTGCAAACATTAATAATGAATCTAATGTTTGGCATTCGCGACTCTGTCATGTTAATTTTGGTTGTATGATATGACTTGCAAACTTGAGTTTAATTCCGAAATTCACCTTAGTCAAAAATTCTAAGTGCCATGTGTGTGTTGAATCAAAACAACCTCGCAAGCCTCATTTCGCGGCTGAGGCGAGGAACTTGGCACCTCTAGAGTTAATTCATTCCGATCTGTGCGAGATAAATGGTGTGTTGACAAAAGGTGTTAAAAAGCACTTCATGACTTTAATAGATGGTTCTACAAGATTTTGCTACATTTATTTGTTGAAATCTAAATATGAAGCATTACAATACTTTAAAATCTATAAAGCTGAGGTAGAAAATCAACTTGAGAGAAAGATCAAAAGAGTTAGGTCTGATCGCGGTGGAGAGTATTTTTCTAATGTATTCACTGCGTTCTGTGAGGAACATGGAATAATTAATGAGAGGACGCCTCCCTACTCACCTCAGTCAAATGGGGTAGCCGAAAGAAAGAACCGCACACTGACTGACTTGGTTAATGCCATGTTGGATACAACGGGACTTTCCAATGAATGGTGGGGTGAGGCTATATTGATTGCATGTCATGTCCTGAATCGTGTTCCTATGAAGAACAAAGAGATAACACCATTCGAGGAATGGGAAAAGAAAAAGCTAATCCTTTCATACTTACAGACTTGGGGGATGTTTGGCCAAAGTGAATGTGCCCATAACCAAGAAACATAAATTGGGACCTAAGACTGTTGATTGTGTCTTTCTTGGTTATGCTTTCCACAGTGTAGGTTATAGATTTTTAATAGTAAAACTTGGAGTACCTGACATGCATGTTGGTACAATTATGGAGTCCTGAGACGCTACATTCTTTGAGGACATTTTTCCTATGAAAGAGGAAGCTAGCACGTCTAGTCATGAACTATCTATTAATAAAGAACCTAGAGAACCTACTGTTTCGATAGAACACAACGAACACACACATGTGGAAATCCTGAGGAGGATGACAGTGAAGCTCTCAGAAGGATCGAGAGACAGAGGACTGCAATGTCCTTTGGTGATGATTTCATTGTGTACCTCGTGGATGACACCCATAGAACCATTGAAGAGGCATATTCCTCTCCAGATGCTGACTATTGGAAGGAACAAGTTCGGAGTGAGATGGACTCTATTATGTCTAATGGTACTTGGGAGGTCGTGGAACGTCCGTATGGGTGCAAACCTGTACGATGTAAGTGGGTGTTTAAGAAAAATCTTAGGCCTGATGGTACTATTAAGAAGTACAAGGCAAGGCTAGTGGCTAAGGGCTATACTCAGAAAGAAGGAGAGGACTTCTTTGACACTTACTCGTCGGTTGCCTGATTGACCACCATACGATTACTACTCTCTCTAGCAGCTTCCCATGGTCTTCTCGTTCATCAGATGGACGTTAAGACAACTTTCCTAAATGGAGAGTTGGAGGAAGAGATCTACATGAATCAGCCAGATGGGTTTGTAGTGGAAGGTCAAGAAGGAATGGTATGTAAGTTGATAAAGTCTTTGTATGGCCTTAAGCAAGCTCCTAAGCAGTGGCATGAGAAGTTTGACAGAACTTTAATGTCAGTTGGCTTTGTTGTGAACGAAGCCGACAAGTGTGTGTACTATCTCTATGGTGGGGACGAAGGAGTGATCTTGTGTCTGTATGTAGATTACATACTGATATTTGGGACAAGCCTTAATGTGATTAAGGAAGTCAAAGAGTTTTTGTCACAAAGTTTTGAGATGAAAGATTTGGGAGAGGCTGATGTGATCCTAAATATTAAGCTAGTGAGAGAAGGTGATGGTGGGGTTGTTCTCAGACAATCCCACTATGTGGAGAAGGTCTTGGGTCATTTCGGCTATAATGACTGCAAGCCAGCTCCAACACCTTATGATGCTAGTAAAATATTACAGAAGAATAAAAGAATAATGAGAGATCAGCTGAGATACTCCTAGATCATTGGTTCACTGATGTACCTAGCTAGCGCTACGAGACCCGATATCATGTTCGCTGTGAGCAAACTGAGCTGTTTGTGTCAAGTCCAGGAGATGCTCATTGGGAAGCTCTTGAACGGGTAATGCATTTTCTGAAAGGTATTGTGGACTATGGAATTCACTATACCGGGTACACTAGGGTACTGGAGGGTTACAGTGATTCAAACTGGATATCCGATGCAGATGAGATTAAAGCCACAAGTGGATATGTGTTCACACTTGGAGGTGGCGTTGTCTCCTAGAAGTCTTGCAAACAGACCATCTTAACGAGGTCAACTATGGAGGTAGAACTCACTGCATTGGACACCGCCAATGTTGAGGCCGAATGACTTCGTGATCTCCTTATGGATTTACCGGTAGTTGAGAAACTGATACCGGCTATCCTCATGAACTGTGATAATCAAACTGTGATTGTCAAGGTGAACAATTCAAAGGATAACATGAAGTCCTCTAGGCAAGTAAAGAGGCGGCTAAAATCTGTCAGGAAAATGAGAAACTCCGGAGTGATAGCCTTGGACTACATCCAAACGGCTAAGAACCTGGCAGATCAATTCACAAAGGGTCTTTCACGTAATATGATAGACAATGCATCCAGGGAATTGGGCTTGAGACCCATGTGTGTTACTCAGTAATGGCAACCTGCCCTATGTGATCGGAGATCCCGTGAATTAGGATGGTGAAACAAGCAACTGTTTAACTTAGAGAAGAAAACCTTTGAAAAGGGCTCATTCCAATGGAGGTGCATTTCTCTTCTTAGTCTGTATGGCAGGTTGGTGAAAACCTTAATGTGATCCGAGTGGCTCAATGAGAGCAAAGATGTTGGACCTACAGAACATCTCAAAGGATTGCACCTATATGGGTTCGATTGCCAGTCACAATCGATGAGATAGCGTGATCTCTAGATACCCATGAAAGGCACGGAGTATGACATACGCTCCAACCTGAGGGGATGCTTACAGCAGCCTAGTACTGACAAAGGGGCTCTAGTCAAGCTTGTTTGCACCAAAATGCTAATTCAAGGCATAGTCCATTGGTTAGTTGTGAACAAGTGTAGCTCTTGCCCCGGGTGGATGTTCAACTTAACAGTCTCCGCCATGAGGCCAGTATATCAAAACAACAGTTGAGTCGAGAGCATTTTCTTGTGTACCTTGAAATTCTTGGTGGAGATTGTTGGATTAATTGGGCCTTGGCCCATTTAAGTCACAATTAATCAAAGAATTAAAGGTCCACTAATAAATGCTAGGGAGTTAAATCCCGGATGGAGAGTCAACGGGAATCCTAACCAACTTAAATGGTGGACCAGCTGTGGACCACTTGTGAAGCTGGTAAAAGGAGAAGGGCGTGCCACACGCGCGCGCTCGCTCGCCTCTCCGAGCCGGGCCGAGGCCGTGGACGTGACGTGACGTGACGCTCTGCGTGTGCTGTGTGATGAACCTTTTGCCACAAATGACATTGATTGAGTCTTAACCGTTACCAGTAACTACCGATTTGATGGCCGAGAGTAACTGCCGATTTGATGGCTGAGAGTAACTGACAACGCTTAATGGCATTATGGCTCATCAAGACATTATGGCTCATCAAGAGTGTCCAGGTTCATCCTCCCTCTCCGACCCTGTGCGCCTATAAAAGGAGGTGTCTCTCCCAGTCAAACACACAACACAAGTTCACACTCCCTCTCTGGTACTCCTTTCAGGAGACCTCTCTCTTCTACCTGTTTTTGCTACTCTCTTGCATTCCCAATGCAAGCTTTGCCCGCACTCTGCTTGCGTGAGCAGATGCCTCCGAACCTCTCTGCCTCGTGATTCTGCTCGGGATAGGCGAGCGATAAGGTTTTTGGGGAGCGTACGAGTACGCGACTGCTCGCTGCTGCGAACGACTACTTCCCGGTGACTAACTTCATCACCCGTACGACTACTTCCTGGTGGCTAGCTTCGTCAACCTGAACGACTACTTCCTGGTGGCTGTCTCCCTCACGTGAACGACTACGTCCCGGTGGCCGTCCAATGGACTTCACTGCAACGACTCGTCACTGCACCAAATCAGATCAACTACTTCAGGCAGGCCAGTCGAGGATGTCTACACCTCCTCCAGCTGGTAACGGCGCACCCGGTGCCTCCGGTTCCTGTCCCGCCTCAGGGTACACCCTAAACTTGGTTTTTTTCTGGTTTCGGTTTCTCATGTTGTTAATGTTATTTAGGAGTTTTAACTTAAACACTCGCACATGCTATGTTACCACTAAAGCACTCACTGTTGTCATGAATTTGTTGCTAATTTCTGGAATTAAAATATACCGAATGATGCCTAAATATCTAACACCAGTAGCGGCATCATATCACTCGACCTTATCAGCTAGATGTACTGCTAGCCGCCTGACTGGCAAAAGATGTAGAGGTTTCAGATTCTCCATCCCTTTCCGTACGGGGCAAAACAAAGTGTTATAGAATTAATCGAGTAATAGGATATGATGCACACATTGTAATAAAACTCATGCTAATTCCTAACCACATGGACTGCCGGTCCAGATAAAAAAATTTCAACCAGTACGACAGGGATAAGGCCTCGGTCCTTGTGAGTTGTTTTCACTACAACAGATGTTCACATCCGCCCCTCTCATATGCCTCGGTGCACTCAAGATCCGGTGCTAATACAACATTAACGCCGGGTGCAAAATTGGTGTGCCCCCGGGGACCGTTTAGCACCGGTTAAATGTGCTCTGCCCCACCCGGTGCTAAAGGATAGCACCGGGTGGTGTTCCGACCCGGTGCTAAAGGCCTTTTAGCACCGCTTGGTAAATACGACCCGGTGCTAAAGGGGGTGTCGCATCCTACTTCAAAACGAGCGCATCTTCTATCCTATCACATGCACTGTGTAGGTGAGATGGCTAGGTGGTTACGCGCGAGCCAAGAGGTCCTGAGTTCGAATCTCCCCGCAGCAACGCACATATTTTTTGATGAAGGTGCACCAAAGCCGGTTCTCAACCAGTGTGGATGTGAGTATCTCTGGTAGTGTTTGTTTGTTTCAAATTGATCTGTCCAATTGCAACGATGCCAGCTGGCCTTGCAGACAATTAGCTGCTAGAGCTTTGCCACCTAATCTTTGCACTATGAGTGATTAGTTGTCCTTACAACGCTGAACACTTTTGCTTGGCTAATACTAATCTAACACGATTGATTACTTGTCATTTGCTCTTTGTTGAACAAGTTTGGATCATTACATATACAGTCCATGATATAAGTAATAAAAAGTAGTAATAGATAACACACTGTCTTATCTGTATATCATTTTTATTTTGGTCTCAACAAATAGAGAAAAAAGATTATGTCCTGCATAACTAATTTTGATGATATAATTTATCTATCTAGCATGCTAATAGATAAATTGAATCTATGCACATAGGCTATTTTTTAAATCTAATATTATTTAGTTTTTATTGCCCGGCCAGGCTGTGGCTGCCGTGGCGGCGTGGCTGGCGCTGCTCACCATTAGGTCATCTGTACCAAACTCGTAATTATATTTGTTTTCCAACATTACGTACTATGAAAAACTGCGGTGAGATTTTGTATATATTAAATACATAGTCTGATCTTATTAAGTGTTATATAATTTTATTTATTATTGGACGCTTGACATATACACTTGCGTTGTTGCTAGTTACAAAACAAGGATTAATTCCTCTTGTGTTATTATAATTTTTAAAAATTAGAAAAATGGAACTGTTAGTGACTGAGGTAGCCCCATGTGTCAGTGACACAACGATGACATATTTTCAAACCGTGAAAATTATAATGTCATGGATCTAACTAGCCCCAAACAAGCTATAGACAATTATGCATATTGACCCGAATTGGATATCTCGTATGTGCATGTAACACAATGCATTGCTCCGGACGAGAAGAGAAGCCAATGCCGGCCAGGAGAGATACCAAGCTGCTAGCGTGCATGCGAACTACTTCCAATCTCAATTCTCAAAGCGCCGTAGCTAGCCTCGCCACCGACCCACCCCCACCGGCGCTGCTAGACCAAGTGCGCGCCACCCGGCCATCGCGGGCTCGCAGCCACAAGCAGCGTGTAAAGAACCGCCCAATTTGCACTCGATTTAAACGAATCGTCGAACGTTTCAATAAGATGCAAGCTAACACGTGTCCGTCCTTCAACGTGCCATGTGTTAACCCACATCTAGATGATACGAAATCAAGCCTAATTCAATTAAAACGAGAGCAAACCTGATAGTCCCGGTATGTGTTCACAACATGCCCAAGATCAAGCACACACACCGTTTACAAATTTCTCATCCTCACATGAACCATAGGGAGCAAATTTTAGACATTACAAAAATTCAACACTTAAGTTTACAAGTTCAACACAAAAGAGTTCAAATCTGAAATTTAAAGGGCTTCAAAATACAAGTTTTGGGCCCTCCAACAAAGACAAGAGTATCATGTGTTTATTGAAAGATTCCCACCAACGACCTCTTAACAAAGACATTATATCGCAGAGGAAAGTAAGATATAATCAACGGTGTCATTGCCCAAGAACACCATCGATGCAAGCATTGGCCGCTCGAACTATTCGTCACTGATATTGGGGTAACACCACTTTCGGAACTCCTGCAACTTAGGTAACCGTAGCACCATGAGTACAAAAGGTACTCGTAGGACTTACGCAATTATATAAACAAGGAATATGCATATGGATGTAGCAAGGAGTGAGGGTTTAAGGCTAAGTAAAGTTTGCAAAAGCATATCTCATCCTAGCCTTAGTTTCTGATCATTAGCAAGTGAAATGACACCCGGTGGATAGCTAGCAAGTTTTATTGATCTTGCCCAAACCCACCAACAAGTTTTAGTGGTTTAACATGAATAACATCATATGAACACAAGGCATGAATCATAGGAACATTTAACATAAACAAACGATAACATAGCGAAGAATTCATTGCCTTGAGCTTGCTCATTACCGAGAGCGTGGCAATTCGAATTGATTTAACCTTGCAAGGGTGTACTCTTTTTATCCGCTGGACACAAGATTTACTCACATCAACCCCTCGCCAATAAGCCCCAAACATTGGGATCCACGCCTAGCTTGTGTGGAGGCAATACTAGGTCCACTGGGGACATCCCTAGGCCCCTCTACATAGCCCACGGCCACACATCTCGGACCGTGCCCCAATGATCAAGACAAAATCGGGAAAGGGCTTACCCAACAAGGTTGGACAAGCAGTAGCACAAAAAAGGGGGGTGCTCAAGACAAGGTCATCCACGGACGGACATTAATCGACTCAAGTGGCCTATGTCACTGAGACTCATTTCTCGTGACCCTACAATCCACCCAAGTCTCGCAACAACTTTAACAACATGTTCCATTTATCCAACAATATGAAAGGATCACATTCTTGTGTTGACGTTATTGACCAAAGACTCCCTTCCCTTGACCAAAGTGACATTCTCTAACTCTAAGCATAGCTAAACATTTAACAACTTAATTCAATGTTAACCCAACTATAAGAGTGACAAGGAGTGGTAAACAAATCAAGGAAGGTAAATGCAACAATTATATAGGTGCTACCCAACAATACATAAATAGATACATACCCACATGCAACCCATAGTATAGCATAATAGTCAATTTATTGTAAAAGAGGGTCGAGAATTATGCTTAGTGGCTTGCCTTGATTGTCCTCGGGTTCGACAAACACTTCAACTTCGGGCACAAACGCGGGCTCAACGGCTTCGCTCTCCGGTGTTTCGCTCTCTAGAATGTATGAATGCATGCATGTATTAGAATGATGCAAATGAGAATGCTTATGAAATGAATCAAGTAAACGAACACAACCATGACAAGGCAAGGAATTACATTTAACAAGTAAGCACTAGGAAAAAGAATAATTACTTAAGCATACGAGGTTAGCTATCAAGATATAGTTCAAATAAAATTATACATAATAGAAATATTCTAAGCAAATTTTATTCTAATAGAGGATTGATAGAACCAATTGATAGAGTTAGACTTAACATAAACTCTATTTCCATTTGATAGCAGCAAATTAATTAAAATAAGCAACCCTAATGCATATAAATCATGAAACACATCTAAATAGAGTAGAAAAAAAATGCCAAACTCATTTTTCTCATAAACCAGATAGTGAGGGAAGATTAACAGAGTTGAATTCAATATTTTACCAATTTCCTTCTATTTACAAAAAATGTAACAAGTTCCATCTCTAGAACAATAGATACAACTAAAACAGTAGATAAATGGTGTAAACAGTAAACTTGAGCTACATTTCTAGACTGAGCATGAGTCAATGAAGCTTATAAAGTTGTATTTGCAATTTTTGGAGCAATATACAATTTATTAAGCATTTTCCATCCCTAGAACAAATAAATCTATAACTTAAAAAGTACAACAGAAGCATAGCAATTACATATTTTTAGATCATAGACAAATGTCACAGAATCCTAACATAACAAGAATCATATACATAGGCACAACCACACATAGACAGCACAGCACACATTGGGCCCAAAGGCTAGATCCGGCCCAGCAGTGGCCCATGTCCCAGCAGCGCGGCAAGGCCAAGCGGCCCACGCCATGGGAGCGCGCATGGCGTGGCGGCAGCGCTACGCACGGCGTCGGTGAAGCGGCGCCGGCGATGGCAAGGCTGGAGCAGCAGCGGGGACTGGTGCTCGAGGTGTCCTCAAGGGTGGGAAGATCACTAGAGGTCTTTTGTGGCGAGGAGGAGCAGTGATGGCAGCGCTCCATGAGCTCCGGCGGCGGCGGACGACGACGAACGACGGCGGGGCTTCACGAGGTGAGATGGGAGCGGGTGAGGGCCGGCGGAGGTAGAGGAAGGCCTAGAACACAAGATGGTGGGCTCGGACAGCGGCGAGGCTCACCGGCGATGAAGAACGGTGGCGGCGTTAATGGAGGAAGAGGAGCGGTGCTAGGGTTTTGGAAGGCCGACGGCTTCGTTTTATAGGAGAAGAGGGGGAGGCTCGGCCGAGAGAGAGGCGCGAGCGCCGGCAGGTGAACGGCGATGACGTGGCGCGGCCGCCCATGGCGCCCAATCTCCGCACGAGGGGATGACGTGGCTGGGCATTGGAGCTGGAGAGAGGAGAAGGAGAGGATGATAGGTGGGGCCCACTCACGAGATTTCTTCTATTATCTCTTTCTTTCTTTTTGGGTCGTTACAAATCTCCCCACTTAGGAGAATCTCGTCCTGAGATTCAAGTGTTTTGAAAGGCAAGGGACGTCGGAGAAGACAAGATGGTCATATGTTACTAGGGTCATTGGCTCGAATTCGATAAAGAGATAGGGACAACTTATGCTTGAAACTCCTAGCTTACAGTGGCCATATTCACCTAGATAAGATAGCAAACCAACAAGTTTTCCTAAGAAGCATGGGTAGTTAGTGAGAGATAACAAAACTCCTTTGATGGTGATTGTGTACATATATAAGATTGGGAGAAGATAAACTTCACAAAGAGAGCATGGTTGATTGGGGTTGATGAGACTCATCGGAGAAGAGTTAGGAGTGTTCTTGTCGCATTTTATCTTGACCCTCCCATGTCACTTCCTCCTCCGAGTGATTACTCCATTGAACCCTGACAAACTTGGTGTTCCCTCTTCTCATTCCCCTCTCAACTAGATCAAGAGTACCAATATGATAGTTATCATAGGTAAGGACCGGTTGAAAGTGAAGCAATTGTAAATCAAAGGCTTCGGTTGGAACAAGAAGGTACTTCTTAATTTGAGATATATGGAATATGTTGTGAACAACGAAGGTGAAGGATAACGAAAGATTCTTAGAAGTGAAAAGAATAAAGAGAGGATAAAGATTGGACATGTGATGGATTGGGGTTGAAAGCACTTGAAAGGAACACATATATAGATGCTTAAAGACAAAAGGAACGTTATGGACAGTACTAGGACAGCAAGCATATCGCAACATTTTGCAACAATTAAGACATAAAAACGGCAAGAAAAGCATGATAAAATCACTCTAACAAGCAACCAACATATGCATATGCATGCATGCAATGAATGAATGCTCTATGACATCTCCTCACAACGTTCTAACCATTATACTAGGTTCCAAGAAAATTTCAGCAAGCAAAACTTTAATTAAGCATGGCATAACTTGCATAAATAAAGCATATTAACAAGAATACATGACAAGCTCTCTACTACAAGGTTTGGTGATTTCAATGATATGATCAATGTGGCTATTCGGGCCGAAAACAAGATGAAGAAGCTTGAAGCAAAGAACCACAAGTGTCCCGCTCCTTCTCCGGCGGGTGGTAGTGCACAACGCCCGCGCATGGGACCTCCCCCGCCTCGTGCGCCGGGTGCACCTCCTCCGCGCCCTATGTGGATTGAGAACCGCTGGCCCAATCAACAAGGCCAACCTCCAAGGCCGGCTAATCATAGTTGAAACAATGCAAATAGTGGTCCAAGGGGCCCATGCCACAATTGTGGTGGTCCAAGGTGGCGCTCCCAATGCGCCGAAGCAAGGGAATCCTCCACCTCAAGCTTCACGTCAAGGAACCAAGAATCAACAAGCCTCTAAGCGTCGTCGCCTCAACTACACCCTCCCATGTAGCATAGGCCCCTTGGACCACTATTTGCATTGTTCCAACTAGGATTAGCCGGCCTTGGAGGTTAGTCTTGTTGATTGGGCCGGCGGTTCGCAATCCACATAGGTCGCGGAGGAGGTGCACCCGGAGCATGAGGCGGGGGAGGTCCCATGCGCGGGCGTTGTGCACTACCACCCGCCGGAGAAGGAGCGGGACGCTTGTGGTTCTTTGCTTCAAGCTTCTTCATCTTGTTTTGGCCCGAATAGCCACATTGATCATATCATTGAAATCATCAAACCTTGTAGTAGAGAGCTTGTCTTGCAATTCTTCCGAGAGCCCTTCATAAAAGCGTTCTCGCCTCTTGGCATCAATAGACACATCTTCGGGAGCATATTGAGAGAGATTGTTGAAGGTGTGCACATATGTTATCACATCTTCGTTGCCTTGTGTGAGACTAAGAAATTCCCTCTTTTTGAGATCCATTAAACCCTTGGGAATATGAAAGTCGTGAAATGCCCTCCGAAATTCCTCCCAAATGAAACGGTGATTAGGAGGGTGTGAGGCAAGAACACTCCTCCACCATGCTCTGGTGGTGTCTTGAAGTTGATGTGCGGCAAGGAGAACCTTGTCATGTTGTTCACACCAGAGACGACCAAGCTTTTGCTCAATGGTGCCGATCCAATGATCCGCATCAAGAGGGTCCGTAGTCCCTCAGAAGATAGGAGGGTCGGTGCGGAAGAAATCTTTAAAACCATGATCTTGAGGTCCTTCCCTCCTAGGTGGGTCATCCAAGTGGTTGGCAATGCGCCCGAGTAGTTGAGCGTGTTGGGCAAGTACTTCTGCGAGAGAGGGCTCACCCGCATCCGAATTTTCACCGCCCTCGTTTCCCGAGCGAGTTCTCATCCTATTGTTAAACCAGACGGGGTTAGCGATTGTGATGGATAGATATAAAAGATGATTAGAGAGGGGATAGAACACCGAGATGATAAGGATTCATCAAGCGATGGATTAAGATTGAGAAAACCTAAGATCAACACATACATAGGTGCCTGAAAGATGGAAGGGCGCTAGAGATACTACTAGGACAGCAAGCACAATAATTCAATTAGGCTAAAGAAAAACATTAAAAACAACAAGAAATACATCATAAAAATGCTTTAACAAGTAAACAACATATGCATATGCATGTATGGAATGAATGGATGCTCTATGACGTATCCTCACAACGTATTAAGCATTACACGAGGCTCCAACATAAAAAAAATCAGCAAGCACGAATTCAAGGGAACAAGGCATATCTTGCATAAATGAAGGATATGAACTTTGAATAGATGCAATCATATAACATGAACATGTAATTTGAACATAAGAGGGAACATAAGAACCAATTAACCAACATAGATTAACAAAAAAATATCCACCAATGGGGGCATTACATTCATCAAATACGGCATAAGTTCATGATACGATTGTCTTACAACGCGATACAACTTAATAAGCTACTCTCCACCCCATAACGCACCCAAGATTAAACACTAGGGCAGCCCACCCATAAGGACTCAAGCATTGAAGTACTCTGGTGCTCCCAAGAGTGTCGCGCGTGAAGTGCGGACACAAGTGAAACGACGCACATGCAAGCCCATAGAGATGGCGTTAAGTGCCGGCCTTGCTTCCGACCAAACGCCGACAACATGTGGTAGGCGGTACACCGGTGGTGCTTCTCCATGCACCGTGTGGCTAGGGAGTTCACGCAAGGTCCTCCGTGGCACCCTATTCATCCTCACAAATTGCTCCACCTCCACTTGAAAGTGAGCGAGACGCCTCCTCGTTTCTTCAAGCTCCCACATAAGACTTTGGTGCGCCCAATCATAAGCAGAGAGAGCCTCCGCCATGAGCCTCTCCACAATAGGGGTCCCCACTGGAATGGTGGTGAAATGATAACACGTGTCATCCGGCCTCTTCATCGGGAAGTGAACAAAGGCTCCCCCCATAGCTCCCGGAGCTCAAAGCGTAAGCGAGTGAGTGCTTCACAAGCCACCTCTTGGATGGCCATCTCCGAGGAGGTTCCCATAGCTCTCACTACAAGAAATCTGTCAATCCATGACAAATTTTCGATGACATTCTCACAAAACGTCACAAACATGCTCGCATCCGTGACGTTTTGCGGATTTTCGTCACAAATAAGGAAATAGCCCATTCACGCTCGAATTTGGGCCCAATCTCTGTGACAAACCTCAATAACTGTCATAGATTGAAAATAAATATGTCACAAATTTGATATCGTACTCAATCATAATATTTACAAAACAAATATGTCGTTTCAATCTGGCAAAAAAAGGTGCGGACAGTAGGCTCGATTCTATGTGTACAATGTGGGTTTTTTTCTTAAATTTTTTCCCTAATTTTGTTGCTATTTTTAATCTTATTCGAGGTACACCTAGTTCAATTTGAAATTTCTTTTGAAAATCATATAAAACTCATTTAATATACATAATATAGAAAATTAGTCCAAAAATTGTTGAAACTTTTACATAATGTAGTGCACTTAATTATTTTGTATATTACTTTACAATGGAGCAATAAAATGAAAAAGAAAAATATGGAACAAAATAGTAACAAATATTGGCGCATTGGTAGAATTCAAATTTAGTTTGCTTTTGTTTGAGTTGTAGAACAGTTTGTTTCTTCTGAGTTCGTTTCTGCCCCTCCAACTCTTCCTTGGTCTGTTTTCATTCCCTTTCTTCTCTTCCAGCCGAGCCGGCCCAATCTCCTCCTCTCCCGGCCTAGTCCGCCTCCCTCTCCTCTCCCTGCAGCCGCACCAACACCCCGGCCTGTTGGGCCATAGCTGAGCCAGCCCATCTGTCGCGGCCGTCTCCCTCTCTCTTCGCTCGCTGCCATGTGGGCCCATGTCGTCATCCCCCTCCTCTGACTCGAACTCCAGTCTGGTTTGAGCCTCGCCGACCCCGCGTCGAGCACGCACGCCTAGGCATAGGCCTGCGCCAAGCCAAGGCCCCCTCCGATCTTTATAGCGTGCCGCCGCTGCTCGCACCTTCTTTTCCGCAAGGTCGCCAAACCCTAGCGCCGCCCTCACCGATTTCGCGTCGCCATCGGACCTCTCCGCCCGCCGCCTGTGAACTACTTTGCCGCCGCCTCTCCCTCACCAAGATTCACCGCGTGAGGTTCGTAAGGGGGTAGTGAAGGCTCCCAACTCCTTTATTTCCGAGCTTTGGCTTCGGATTTGAGTTATATCGCTCGCCGTCGATTCTCCAGGGCCGTCGTCCGCCATTCATTGCCGCTGGCCGCCGTCGCAACTTTCCTCCCATCGTAAGCTAGCAAGCTGAGCTCGCCATACTCCCCTGAGTCTCTAGGAGCTTACCACGCTCGTTTTGGTGGCCGCTAGCTCAAAAACTGTGTCACTCCGGTGAGGAACCACCGTGGGAATTGGCGGCGCCGCGGTCCCCGCCGTCGCCGGCGCCTAACCCAGCAGCATACCGATCAACCATGGAAAGTTTTGCTTAAAAGCCCTTTCCATTTTCTGTGAATCAACCCTCCGTCCAGATCCGTTCTAAAATATTCACAAATATGCGCTTAGTTCACGTTTACGCCCTTGCCTTTTTGTAAAATCTCCACCCAAAGCCCAGCCCACCTGAATCAAACTCAATTTGACTGAGATTTAAACAAAAATTTGTATTGAAACATGAAAATCGGCCAAAACAAAAGTTGCTCAAAATTGTGTTCTCTAAAACTTTCGTATTGGACGATTTTTGGTTTGAGCTATAAATTAGGCATAAAAGTTGGACTTTTAGGTTTTGTTTAAAAGAACTTTGAATTTTGAAAACAAGAGTAGTGATTTGAATCTTTGTGATCACTTCCCATGACCATGATTTCTTTATTGAATCATTGTTTCAGTTTTTGGTTTGATTAATTTTGGTAAAATTGAAGTCAACATTAGGTTTGACTCTGGTCAAACATAGGCTTAAAGTCTAATTGTGTTTCAATTTGGACTCTAATTCTTGAGTTGTCACATCATCTAACTTCATATTTTGTAATGATATGGTGAACATAAGGTTCTATCCAAGTTTGAGTTGCATATGAGTTCAAAAATGTAATGCGCTACTTAGAATAGAGTTATTGGAAACTATACGAGAGAGATGTATCCAATTGTGAAAAATGTATGGTCTTACTTCACTAAAACTATCTATATTTTTTATGGCAAGCTTATGGATCAAAATTATGTTGTCATACCAATTTATAGATTTTTTGAGTAAATTTGGATATTATTGTAATTATTACGTGGTAATTTGGAGAAAGAAGTTTGAATTGTCTCTAAAAGACAGTTAAATTTTCCATATATCTTTGTGACATGGAATAGAATAGATCATATGATCCTAATTTTAATTTTTATGCAATTTTTGGTATCTTATTAGGTGCACATGTTGAAATTAATTTTGATAACAACGTAGAAATTCATTTAACTATAGAAAATAGTAAATCGGTTCCAACATTCTTTAAACTTCTAGAAGACGACTCATGTGTAGTATATTACATATAAAAATGACTTGGTGTATATAAGATAATTATTTTATGTGCTACTTCACAATGGTGAAAAAAAGAAAAAGTTTCACAAAGAAGGCATACAACAAGTCATGTTTCGGGCCAAATGGCCCAACTATTTCTGACCGTCCATCGCCGATCTAATGGCTCTGATCGCACGGGTTTGGTATAAAAATAACTGAAACCCTAGGTTCTCTCCTCCACTCCTCCGAATCGATTCATCAGCCCCCAGCCACCTCCTCCTCTGTTCCCCTCTCTCCCTCCCAGTCCCGGTAGCCCCAAGCCGCCTCCCCTCCGCTTGGATCCCCGTCGCGGCTGCCTCTCTCCCCTTGGTCTCTCGTCCAGGTGACAAGCCACAGCCGACCGATGGCCCCTTCACTCCTCCCCGTCCCTGGTCCCCCTCCCACTCCCGCCAGGCTCTCATCCCCTACCGCGACGGGCCTAGACCCCAACCCTAGCAGTAGCCGACACTCGCAGCGCCCCACCTGCACACCGTCCGTTCTTCCAATCCTACGGCACCCCACCATGTGCTTCCCTCCATCCAGTGGGTGGGCTTACCAGCCGGCGGCGTACAAGGTAATGGTCGGCATCGGCGACTACAGCTCCATGGCCACGGACGACGCCGGCTGTTGTACGGGCCCTCCCGGATCTGCATCGCGATTTTGAGCTCGCGCCCTTCCATGTGTCTCAGTTGCCGTAAGGGAGCTGTGGGGTTGGTGCTTTTCCTCGGGGTCTACGGCGACTGCTCCCTGCAGGCATCAGAAGGCAGCGGTAATCATGGTCAAGGCCATCACGATGAGTTCCGCCTTCCTCTTCCTCCCTCAGATCTGTGGGTCATGGGTCATGGCCGCCCCTATGTGTGCAGAACCCTATGTGTGCTCTTAGCTTTCATGCAGTGATTTCTATAGTAAGTCTTCTTTTGTTTTGGCTGTTAGTTTTGGGTCACTTCGCTACCCAATGTTTTTTGTGGGCAAGGAAAAAACAGATCCTGTGAAACTATCTAGTATTAAAGAGTATAACCAATAGACTAGATAACAAAACCAATTTAACAGATATATTTACTTCATGTAACCTATATGATCTGTATACTTCCTTAATTGCAGTTTTACCTAGTATGTGTTAATGTACTCAGTGATCAGTGCCTTGTTTAATAGTCTATTTCCTGTTATTCTGCAATTTTACATGTCTCAGTGATCAGTTGATTCTTTAAAATAAAAAGTAGAATGGTTCCTTCTCTTCTTTGAGGTATCTCCATTAATTAGTGTTAGTAGTGACCACTTATTAGTGTGTTTGATCTGTTAGCTCGAGCTAGCACCTGTGTGCTGCTAGCTTTGCTTGATCTGTTAGCATTTCTTGCACATGACTTGAGCAAGCTTTGGTTGATAGCATAGGTTGAAAGCTGTTCATATCTCTGAATTGTTTTGGGTGATAGCATGTATAGGTCTTAAGGAGTTAAGGTGACATATGAAATTTAGTAACATGTTACGTTACTCCATGCTAATCTAATTTTAGATAATTATTCTATTCTGTGCAAACAAAAATGCATTGGTATTAATAAGTATATAATGGAATGTTACCTCTCTTCTCTCAGTTAGCATCAAGCCTGTTGAGGATATAGCCTTCTGTGTTTCCTTTACATGCCGTACATTTCTATGGTTGTTTTTTTTGTCTATGAAATTTTTGATACTATGGGTATGGTCACTTTGCTGTAACAAAATGGATCATTAGATGAGCAATGAATTGATGTCTTATTATTCCAGATCCTCTGAAATTAGTCTAGACTTTGATTTAGATTTTGGAAGCAGGCTCTTAATTCTGAATTTGCTTTTTTCCCCTCAAAAGTATGTGATGCGCTTAAATAATTTAATGTAAGCTTTGTGCGGTTTGGTTATTGTTTCAACTATCTGCTTACTGAAAAGTGACTCAAGTTTCATGTATTGACAAAAACTGTATGAAACAGAAACCTTGCCCAATCATGTATTAGTCTCGGTAACCTAGTGATGTAGGACGTTGTGGCTATTGTAGCCTTGGCGAGCTCTAATTATCTGTATATGCCACATGAAGGTATTTCACTAAGCTTGAGCAATGCTTTATTCTTTACTGTTTGCCTATTGCAATTACTATTCAGTTTCGTCAGATAGTAATAAGAGGCAATTCAGTTTTGTTAGAACACAGCCATTTGCCTATTGCAATTATAGAAGTTGTTCAAAAAAAAAGAGAGATTAGAGAACTACAATTCTCTCTATTCTGAATCCCAATATTTCTTCATGTGCTCACCGCTTTGAGGCCTTAATACACAAGTTCTGAAAAATCGCCAAAGTATTATATTATTATATTATTTGCAGTCCTGTGTTCATCAATAACAGGTGAAGTTATAGGCTGTGTATTTCCTCTTACCAGGATTATTTGTTTTTTCTGTTGTATTTAAAGATAGGCAAATGGAAGTGATGCAATGGCTATAATGGAGATGACAAGCTTTGGTTTGTGCTAAATTGCTTCTTGGGCTTAGTCTTCAGGTGAGTTTCACACAAGTCCTTATTCCTTCTGCCTAGATGTCCGATTCATGTTTCCTTATACATAGGGCAGGACAAAATCCTCCTATAATTATTGATATTACATCTTCATAGTTCAGTGTTCATGATGGCTATGATTTTGATTAAATGGTCATGTTTCTATCGTTACTTTTTTCTGAAATTTGAAGGCTAATACCTTAAACACTCATACAAACATGTTTCTTTCTGTTATGAACAAGTTAGTTTGGAAAAAAAATTGATTGGTGCGGATACTATTGTTTGATTGTAAATTTGTAGGTTTCACAATTCATGTGATATTACTTGTGCAGTGCATAGCTTTCTTGCTCTGAAAGTAATATAATGAGTATTTCTCTGAATTTTATGCTTGTAGTTCAGTAGGTATTTGGCCAGTAGTTCTCATCGCAAATATTGCATGCTCATAACTATTTGGCGGTGTGCTCTTTTCAGGTTGAGATGCAGCAAGGAACAAACTGTTAGAAAAGATTTGTAGAGGGTGAGATGCTCGGGAACAATCCATTAGAAGAGATATAAATTTCAAAATGGCAGCCAAGGGGCTGATCCATTACTTTTTTTGTTACCTCCTGAAATGTTTATGGTCTCATGTTCGATGTGATTTGTTGTACCTAATAACTTTGATACTATGTATTGTCTGCTATCTTGTGAACTGGTGTTGTCATTCTGAAAATGGGCTGAAAATATCAAAATTTTTATATGGGCTGTGTATTGATGAAATAAATCATTTGCTGGTAAAAACATGTGGGCCAAATTTTGCCCATTTTGGGGGCCTCAGTTTGAATTAGGCCCTAACACAACATTGCCATGTCAGTGGTCACGTCATCATGTCACCAGCCATGTCAGCTGCCACATCATCGCCATATCAGCGGTCACGTCATCCTTTCCATCCTACATGTCAGTTGAATCTGTGACATTTATTTTCGTCACAAGTAATGGGCTCGGGCTGGGTTGCATGGGCTTGAGCCTATTTTATGACAATGGGCTCGGGCTGGGTTGCATGGGCTCGGGCTGGGTTGCATGGGCTTGAGCCTATTTCATGGATTAAGTTAATCTGTGATGATTTCGTTAATATCGTCATGAGGTTGATCCGTGACGCTCAATACATGAAAAAATTTGAGAATGTCATAGATATTGTTTTACGACAGTTTTTCAGTGATCTGTGACGAAAGCTTACCGTCATAGATTGACAAATTTCTTGTAGTGTCTAAACTTATGCGGAATGACGCCTGTCACTCTACGCTCTTCTAGGTGAAGGATAGCAGCATAGTCTTCCATCCCCACTCCAAAACCCCGAGCATAGACCTCGTACTCGGGATACAAGGTGTAGTTCGCCTCCTTTAGTGCTTTGTGGAGAAGTGCGGGGAAACCCACCGTGTCAACGACGCGGGTTGCCATGATCAAAGTGAACCTAGAGGCCATCTATTCCAAACAAGAGTAAGACAAGACAAGTTAAGCATAAGTTATATAACAAATAAGTGAAGCAATGTGGAAGAACAAGCTATAAAAGGAAAAAGAACAAAAAACCTTAGGTTCAAAATTTTATTTGACCCTAAATTAATGCAAGTAGTCATGTTTTAGTTTCTTTTCCCCACCCGACTAAGCATGTTTTAGTTATCTCTATGGAACCAAGCTCTGATGCCACTTGTAAAGAACCGTCCAGTTCACATTTGGTTTAAATGAACCGTCGAACGTTCCGGAAAGATGAGAGCTAGCACGTGTTCATCTTTCGACTCACCAAGTGTTAACCCATATCTAAGGATATGTAACCGATCCCAATTCACTTAAAGCAAAAGCAAACTCGGTAGTCCCGGTATGTGCTTCAACATGTCCAAGATCCAGCGCGCACACCGTATACAAAGTTTCTCATCGCCACATGGACCATAAAGGGCAAATTTTAAGCTTACAATCTCAACATAACGAGAGTTCAAATCGGAAATTTAAGCAAAGGACTACAAATGACAAGTTTTGAGCATTCTAACATAAACAAGAGTATCATGAGATTAGTGATTAAACCCTAACTTCGATCTCTCCAAAAGAGCATAACCTACGCTGCAGAAAAGAAGATACTCAACGGTGTCATTGCCTAAGAACACCATCGAAGCGAGCACAACCACTTCTCTACTCATCACCAACACTAGGATCGGCGGGGTAGAAGTGACCAAACACCATCTCGGGCTCACCTGCAACTTTGGTAACCATAGCACCATGAGTACAAAAGGTACTCGCAAGACTTACGCAAATAATAATCAAGGAGTATGCATATGGTTGTAGTAAGGAATGGGGCTTTAAGGTTAGGTAGAGTTTGCAAAAGCATATCTCATCCTAGCCCTAGTTTTTGACCATTAGTAAGTGAAATAACACCCTATGGACAGCTAGCATATTTTATTAATCTTGCCCAAATCCACCACAAGTTTTAGTGATTTAACATGAACAACATCATATAAACATAGAGCATGAACATAGGGACATGTAACATAAACCTAACAATAACATAGCGAAGAATTCATTGATTTGAGCTTGCTCATAACCGAGAGCGCGGCAATTCGAAATGATTTAAACTTTGCAAGGGTGTACTTATTTTATCCACATGACACGAGGACCATGCAGCTCGCCCACCCCGCTAAAGGTGGACAAGGGGGTACTCATGACAATCCTTTCCAAAGAGCCCCGAACTTTTGAGACACGCCTAGCTTGTGCGGAGGAAACACTAGGTTCACTGAGGACACCCCTAGGTCCCTCTACATAGCCCACAGCCACACATCTCGGTCCGTGCCCTAAACGAACAAGACAACTAAGTTAATTGGCTCATCCTTACCATTATGTTGGATATGTGGTAGCACGGAAAGATGCTCAAAACAAGGTCATCCACGGACGGGCCTTAATCGACTCAAGCGGTTATATGTCGCCAACTACATTCTCGTGACCCTACAATCCGCCCAAGTCTCGCAACCATCTTCAACAACATGTTCCATCATTAACCAACCATATGAAAGGATTCCCATTAACCAAAGACTCCCTTCCCTTGACCCAAATGACCTTCCCCTAACTCTAAGCAATTATCAAGTTAAAATAAGCATTAGCCCCAACTAGAGAGCGACAAGGAAAAAGGTTCGAAAATCAAGGAAGGCAACAAAGATCATAGGTTCTACAAATGCATGATACATAACATAACCCATAGCAATATAGTAAACAATTTATTATAAAAACATGGGTTTGGAAGATGCTTAGCGGCTTGCCTTGGTTATCCTCGGGTTCGACGACCACTTCAACTTCGGGCTCAAACGAGGGCTCGACGGCTTCGCTCTCGGGCGTTTCGTTCTCTAGAATGTATGAATGTATGCATGCATTAGAATCATGCAAATGAAATGCTTATGAAATGCATCGAGTAAACAAACACAACCATGACAAGGCAAGGAAATACATTTAAGGAAATACATTTAACAAGTAAGCACTAGGAAAAGAATAATTATTTAAGCATACGAGGTTAGCTATCAAGATATAGCCCAAATAAAATTATACATAAAAGAAATATTCTAAGAAAATTTTATTCTAATAGAGGATTGATAGGACCAATTGATAGAGTGGACTTAACATAAACTCTATTTCCCTTTAATAGCAGCAAATTAATTAAAATAAGCAACCCTAAAGCACATAAATCATGAAACACATCTAAACAGAGCATAAAAATGCCAAACTAATTTTTCTCATAAACTAGACAGTGAGAAAAGATTGATAGAGTGAAATTTACCATTTTATAATTTTTCTACAATATACGAAAATTAAATCAAGTTCCAGCCCTAGAAAAGTGGATACAACTAATACAGTGGTAAAAATGTATATACTATGACCTTGAGCTATAGATATGGACAGAACATAAGTCAAGGAATCTAACAAAGTTGGATTTGCAATTTTTGGAGCAATATACAATTTACTAAGCATTTTTCATACCTAGAACAAATAAATCTATAACTTGAAAAGTACAACATAAGCATAAGAGTTTCATATTTTTACATCACACAACAACATCACAAAAATCTAATAAAACAAGATTGAAGATTTTTGGAGCTTTACAAGATTTACTAAAAATCAAAAAAGATATCAATGCGAGGAAGAGGATATTTATTCTTGACGGTGACTTCATTGAGAGGATGGTAGTCTACACATATTCTCAAACTTTGATCTTTCTTCTTCACAAAGAGAGCCGGGCATCCCCAAGGTGAGGTTCTCGTATGAATGAAACCATTCTCCAATAAGTCCTTAAGTTGCCCTTTATCTCTTAGAAATGGGAGCCGTTCCGGGCAAGAGTTCAATAACAAACTCGACCTCGCGGTCGGGAGGCATTCCCGGTAATTCCTCTGGAAAGACGTCCGAATATTCACAAACCACGGGTATTTCTTCCATAGACAAGGTTTTGGTACCCACCAAGGTATAAAGACAAGGGGCTTCTTTATCAAGGGAAAGGGTAACTCTTATTTTGGAGGGGTGCAAAAGGTCTATGGTGCGAGTCCCACACTTAATGATCCCATCATGTTTGCCCAACCAATTCATACCAAGAATAACATCTAACCCCAACTTGTCTAATACGAGAAGGTTAGCCTCAAAGATATGCCCTTCCATAGTAATAGGAACCTTTTCCACAAAATTCTTGGTGACTATTTCTGAACCCGGTGAGTCTATGAGACATGGAGAAGGTAGTGCTTTCAATAGTAGCTTATGATGTAAAGCAAAGCTCTTATTGATGAAAGAACGAGTGGCTCCGGAATCGAAAAGAACAATGGCGGGAGAGGAATTTACGAGAAGCGTACCCAAAAGTACTTCGGCGTGCCCCGGAATTTCCTCTATGGTGGTGTAGTTGAGGCGACCACGCTTAGAGGCTTGTTGATTCTTGGCTCCTTGACGTGAAGCTTGAGGTGGAGCATTCCGTTGCTTCGGCGCATTGAGAGCGCCACCTTGCCTTGGAGAGGGGCAATATACTTGGAGATGTGGCCCGAACCACCACAATTCTAGCATGGGTCCCTTGGACCCCTATTTGCATTGTTCCAACTAGGATTAGCCGCCCTTGGAGGTTGGCCTTGTTGATTGGGCCGGCGGTTCACAATCCACATAGGGCGCGGAGGAGGTGCACCCGGCGCATAAGGCGGGGGGAGGTCCCATGCGCGGGCGTTGTGCACTACCACCGCCAAAAAGGAGCGGGACACTTGTGGTTCTTTGCTTCAAGCTTCTTCATCTTGTTTTCGGCCCGAATAGCCACATTGATCATATCATTGAAATCATCAAACCTTGTAGTAGAGAGCTTGTCTTGCAATTCTTCCGAGAGCCCTTCATAAAAGCGTTCTCGCCTCTTGGCATCGATAGACACATCTTCGGGAGCATATTGAGAGAGATTGTTGCGTTGTCTGAGACTAAGAAATTCCATCTTTTTGAGATCCATTAAACCCTTGGGAATATGAAAGTCATGAAATGCCCTCCGAAATTCCTCACAAGTGAAACAGTGATTAGGAGGGTGTGAGGCAAGAAAACTCCACCATGCTCTAGCGGAGTCTTGAAGTTGATGTGCGGCAAGGAGAACTTTGTCATGTTGTTCACACCGGAGAAGAATGAGCTTTTGCTCAATGGTGCCGACCTTAGTCCCTCAGAAGATAGGAGGGTCGGTGCGGAAGAAATCTTTAAAACCATGATCTTGACGTCCTTCCCAATTAGGTGGGTCATCGGTGCTTGAAAGATGAAATGGCGCTAGAGATACTACTAGGACAATAAGTTGTAACGTCCCACCTACACGAGACCGGGCCCGCCTACACGTGGCAGCCCTCTAAGACCTTAAGACTACCCTCACAGACCAACACAAGTCTTTTCTGTGCACTTTATCCTCACTCGTGCGCACCCCGAAAGAACTCCCCGGTCGATCACCCATCCCTAAATTTCTCCTGGCCAAGCACGCTTAACCCCGAAGTTCTTTGGAGATAAGCTTCCGGAAGAGAAGTTGCAACATGTCGGTAGGAGTATTCTTGTCAATCCTATTAAGCCCTAGGCTGACACATACTCATCGACGCCCTCGTTGATCAACCCTAGGCCAGGAACGTCCCGTCCGACCACGTCCATGTGCCTAGTGCCAGCGCATGTGCCATGCTGTGTGACCACTCTGGGTCCACACCAGCCATGCGCATCATGCCTGCGTAACTGCGACCCATGCGCCCGTGAAACCGCGAGAGTCGGCTCTGATACCCATTGTAACGTCCCGCCTCCTTGAGGCCGGGCCCGCCTACACATGGCAGCCTTCTAGGACCTCAAGACTGTCCTCACAGACCAACACAAGTCTTTTCTGCTCACTTTGTCCTCACTCATGCACACCCAAGAAGAACCTTCCGGTCGGTCATCCATCCCTAAATTGCTCCAAGTCAAGCACGCTTAACCCCGGAGTCCTTTAGAGATGAGTTTCCGGAAAAAGAAGTTGCAACTTGTTGGTACGAGTATTCTTATCAATCCTATTAGGCCCTGGGCTGTCACACAGCAAGCTCGGTTTCGAGCCAGCAGCAGCTCCCCAGCCACCAGCACTACGCCTGCCTCGCGGGCCTGTCCGGCTAGGCAATGACGAACGCCGATCACCACAGCTCACGCGAACCACATCCGTGCCGCGGGCGGATGCGCACGCACACGAGATTTTCGAGGGATTGCGCCACAGAACGGCGCACGAGGCAGACGCCTTTTCCTGCCGCGGGCGGGCACCAGCCAGCGCTCGGCTCGGAAGTGTCAGGTTGACCCTCTGGTTACCCTGGTTCCCTTCCTCTACGCCGACCTCGGTCGGTTGCCAGTCTACCCGAAACGCGCGGGATCGGCAGCGATCACGCGAAAAATGCTTGTGTGACCCGTCCATCGTGTGAGACTTAATCTGCGCGCTTCGTTCGGTGAGGAGATGCACGCTCGTTTGTCTCATCCGATAGTATTTTTAGCGTACATGTTTTTTTTCTGTCGTATACAACAGTGTGACGGGAATCTTCCTGTACCGACTTGATATAAAGTTGCAGCTGATGTGACACAAAGCTGCCTACTTCCCTGTTTGAGAACGTGCGGCGCGATGCTAGCGGAGTGGTAGTGGGGTTACTATGGCCGTAGGACATGGTTTTTATATTTCTTGCTTTTTGAATATGTGGTCAGGACTGATCTTGTCACTGTTAAAATGTTGACCGCCGTTCGGGATTTGTGGATAGAAACGGTGAAGGAGTATTTTATTCTATAGTTATATGCTTAGGATACATGATCTTATCTGTACCTGGTTAAAGATTGGGTACAGCTTCACCAAATGTGGATAAATATTGGTACACCTGTTCGTACACCTTGATTCGATTGTGTAGCCGGAGTGTGCAATTAAAGCTTATTAGTTTTTAAATAATATGGTGCTATCTCATACTAGTAATTAGATGTGGTACTCACTTCAGTATGCAGTACATATTAGTACCACCAGCTAAAATAGCCTCGCTCTGCACTTATCCATTTATCTACAGCAACACTATATTATTTAACGTCCTCCCTCTTACTGCCAAATATTTCCAAAATATAATGGACAGAGCATAAGGTGATTATTTCAGAAACATTCCGTTCACTAAATATTACTCCGGATCTAACTGGTTTCTTACAAAATAATCCGTCAAGGGATCACAGAACAAGTTGACACAGCAAAATGAAGTTTATATCTAATTCAGCTGTGGCGAATCACATAATCACCATTCACCTTTGCATACATTAATTTCCAAAAACATCCATGCTAGCTGATTGCAAACTCAACTAAATCATAATCTAACTAGACTAGTTTCTGTTAAATGGTACTAGTTCTGGCCTGTACCACCTCCTTGACTCTGTTAGGGTACAAGACTCACTGATTTGGATTTGTCCATTCACCGAAGCATGCACCAACACTTAATTTACTTAATCACATACACCTTAGCTGAGAAACGTCCTTCATTTCAATATCTGGATGAAACCATTGATATAGGTGAGGAAAAATGGCTAAAGTGTATTCGAAGTGGAACGAACCACCGTGAACAGCTAGACCATACCTGGGACGCGAGCCGGCGTACTTCCATGATATTACTGTACCACCCAAACACTAAAACAGCTTCAGATGTTTAGATATAGTACCACTGCTGAGACTAACATCAAACATTCGTTAGATTCTCAAAATAAATGAAGCATTAAACATGGTCTTGTTGTACTTAAAGGATGGTGGTAACCAATAAAATGTATCGTGGTACGAGGATCAACTTTCTAGTACGAAATCAGGTTAGTGTAACTTGATTGTTTAGCAGTCATACAAGGCTATATTTAGATTATGAATTGTAAATTCATCACAACATAAGAAACTTTTAAAAAATCTAAACTGATCATTGGCAGAGGTAAATCACCTTGACCCATAATCTAAATTAAACAGAGCTCACCTGACAGCAGCCTAAAACGACTTATAGCTCAAATTACAACAAGCAGCAATAAAAATAAGAAAACTGAGTAACAAGAAATCATTTCCTTTTTTGAAATGCATCTCCTGTTATTTCATTACGGTGCTGTATATAATTTCACTGAAATAACCATTATATTTGTTTGTCCATGACTCAGTAAGGTACTCTGGACCATATTTTACCTTACACTTATACAACAACCAGTACTTAACTTTGTTCTAATGCTCTTTGGATGAACCGTGTGGTAAAACCAAATCAAATTATCAGTATAGCCATTCGTGTAGTTTCACTATACAACCAATCGAGTAATTAAACTTAAATTGTAATACTCCAGTCATAGAGAAAGAACCTTGTGGTGCAGCAGAACACAATGCAATGAACAGATTATAAAAGTGGGACTCTTTGCAGGATAACTCCCAATGTAATGAAATATATATATATATATATATATATATATATATATGGGACCTGGTTATTTAGCTCGCTGTGTGCTGAATAATATTCAGCGCGCACGGCGGTGCTCCGGCAATAATGTACAGTGTGAAAATTATTCCTTCTCCTGTTAGAAGTAAATTGGTTCCTACAACCGTAAAAAAATCATTTGACTGCCCACATTAATTACTGACAGCACAAATTTAATATCCACATTGATGTCCGTCAGCTGCAGAACTTTCGAGCGACCAAAGCCCGTGAGACGAGGCCGGAGAGGCGCATAGCACGGTGAAGATTGCAGCTGACCGTAATTAGCGTCCGGCGATGGTACACATCTTTTTTTTATGATTTGAGATGCCAATCAGCGGATAACAATGAGCTCCTCTCTGGGTTCGATTGGTTTGAGACGTATTGCCGTATTGGGTACGCTGGAAAGAGAATTGTTAATTTGTGCTTTCATGTCTGAGACCAATATGCATATCTGATATAGTTGATCGAGGTTTTACTCTGAGAAAGCACTATTGTAGGCGGTGGCAGTGCGGTGCCTGCGTGATTTTTTTCAGCATGCATGCATGCCGCATGAAAGCTTGCATGCAGTTAATGTAAAATAGTTACAGTGATGGAGGGATTATAGGGCGCGCCTAAGGCTTGCATGGGTGGCAGTTTGGCCTGACTGAGATTTCGTGGACGAAGAAATAGGCTGCATGCGTGGATGTTATGCATGTTTTTACTTATTGTTATCTTGTATCTACGTGCGTTGATAGAGTTCAGAACAAAATACCACATCAAATTATGAAATTTACTTCTTTCAAGCCATTGTGAATAGTATTACTCTTTAGGTTTGAAAATTACTTACTTTTAGGTGAAAAGTACTTATGAAAAACATAAAATTACTCTAGGTCAGATGCGCTATGTATTGAGACGTGTCGAAACCAATCTGAGTGAAAATTTACTTCTCTAATCTATTAAATACTATTATTATTAGTGGTTGTGAATTCGACATTTTCAATACTCCGATTATTGGAAATTTTCTTGTCTAACATTAGTAATTGCGAGTATTTTTTCAATTGACAATAGCAGTATCTTTACAAATATCGGGAGTATTTAGCAAATGTCCTTAGTATTTTTTTAAATTGATAAGAGTATTTTTTTCAACTATCATGAGTATTTTTCAAATGTCAGAAGTATTTCGCAAAATATCAAAGAATATTTTCAACCGAGTAGAGAAGTATTTATTTTCCATGAGTATATTTCAAGTGTCAGGAGTATTTTTTATTTTACTAGAGTATTTTCAATTGACAAAGAGCCGTACCTTTTTTAACTTCCAGGGTATTTTATCAAAATTCAGCAGTATTATTCAACTAACCAGAGTGCTAATGTACACTAGAATCAATTGACGAGAGTACTAATGTACACTAGAATCAATTGACGAGAGTGCTAATGTACAGTAGAAAATAGTATGCTTTAGTACTCTGATATCAGGAGCATTTATTTTCCAAAGTTTAGGAGTATTTTATATTGACTAGAGGAGTATTTTTAATTGACATGAGTATTTTTTAATTGACGGAGGGGTAATTTCCTATGAACTCAATTATCAAAAAAATTCTTCTTATTCTAAAAAATTACTCCTTGGGTATAAATATCTTAAGGCCCTCAAAACAAGAAGTAATTATTAGCCTTTCAAAAAAGAAGTAATTATTTGTTAAACACGATTGTGCTAGATACATTTTGCTATTTATTGAATCAGAACTAAAAATACACGAAGACCAACCATGGGAATCAACATCTAGCCAATTATGCTTGTGTTCCATCAAACCATCATGGCAGATCAACCGAATTAATCAACCATCGCTGTGCCATTGCTACCCTGACGTCGTTGTTTTTCTACAAAAAATATTACAAATCAAACCTTGCCAGATCTTATTCCAGCCAAAATAAATCACGAAATCACACCATCAGGTTAATTACCAGTCAGGATGTATTTGTTCTTCAATACCCTGCAGACCTGCAGCCCCTGGATATAGCAAGGTGTGGAGCTCCAAGATCGACACTGAACATTCAATCACCAAAGTCAACAAGACAACAACCACAAAGAAAATAACATTTTTCTTCCTCGGGATCGCCTTTGCCTCGACGTCCAGAACCTACATACATACAAGAAAGCTAGTTAATTGCCATGGATCTGGACGGAAAACTCAGCGAATAGGAAAGCTAGATAACGTGAATCAGAAACTGATGGAAGAGAGACACACCAATCATCTAAATCGCTGGCCGCTTCTGCACCCCATCACCTGTGACCATCAACGCCGTAAACGATAAAGCCTTTCAGCGCCGCTGCAGATGATGGTGTGAGACCCCAGTCGAAGAGGAGAGCGATGATGTGCCTGTCGTGCTTGTTGCCCTGTGGCGCGGATCCAAGCGCCGTCTGCGTTGCTGTGTGCTAGGGGAAGGGGCCGGCGGCTCCAGGCAGTACGAAATCACCGTGCGCAAGGATCTGAGCTGCATCCTGGTCGCCGGTGCTCCCCTTCGGGTTCCACCGCCGTAGATGTCTGCCATCGGGAAGGCTTATAGGCAAGTTAGTGGATCGATCTCGCCGGTGTGCCGTCACCATATCTCGCCGGTGTTGCTGGATTTTTGGTGGAGTGTCACACCCGGATTTACACAAAACCCGAATGTGGCCATATGTGTGCCCAGGAAGTCCACAGACACATATAGCGAACAAATATGATAAAAATTAGAGTACAATGCTTTATTAACCAACATAAAGTAGCGGGTACATCAGAGTTTGCATAAATGAAAACATGGACAGCGGAAGACTAATACATCTCTCTAAGCGTAGCCGCAATCCCACAGGGACTCTGACTGGGAGAACGCCAACTCAGAAGTACGGCAAGTCCTCCGGAAACTCCACCTCATAGTTAGCCTGACTCCAATCTGTTACCCGTCCGGGATTTTGCCCAAAAATAGTAATAGCAGCAAGTGTAAGTAATGGAAATTACTTAGCAAGTATAGCACGGGTTATGAAGGCTCAAAAAGGCTAGACACTGGCTTAACTGCATTAGCACTTTTAGTTGGTTCGTTTTAACTTTGTCCAAGTTACTACAAGTGAATGAGAATCCCAGTTGTATCCCAATTAAATAGTGTAAGTGACATTAAACATGAATAAATACCATATTCTAATCAAAAAGGATCCAGGCCGCTCGTGACCCTGAGCAAGGCTATCATGATAGATCGTACACTCTGCAGAGGTTTCGCCCTTTACCCACCAGTCGCGTAAAAGTTCAAAGGAACTTTGCACCCAACCACGCACATCAACACTTCCGAGGTGTGACTGCATAGGGACGCTACGAGGCTTTCACAAGACACCCTAACAAGTCAGTAGCCGCTGGAGTACTATACGGTGGTGAAAACTTAGGCACCGAGATCGACGTACGCCCACGGAGTCACACCGTGAGGGGGTCGATGGCGTCCGGAGCGCGGGTATCCCACCCATACTGCGCAACGTGCAGAGTTCTCAATCGCTGAGACTCCTACACGGGACTGGGTCTAACGTGACCTAGCCGACGGGGCTACCGTCCTCGGTGGAATCGGAGATCACCCAGCGCCGTACCTCCCACAACGCCGTTGGCCCCTTGGTAACTACTGCCAAGCTAGAGACGTACAAGCTACTTGACCAAGACCAGAGCCCATATAGTTCCGGCGGTGGCGACAGGCTCCTGGGTTGCCGCTTTAAGAACCGGTCCTTAGAGGGAGACACTAGAGCAAAGCACACAGCACATGCTCTAGCCCCCTAGTCCAAGTTGCTAAAAAGCAAGTTTTATCATTAATGTTGAAGTGGACCATTAAGTCAATATTAACAATTAAGTAGAGGTGACAGTAGTTGCGCCTAGCCAAAATACTACCCAAGTGCATAAACCCATAGGAATACAAGGACAGGGAAAATAAATGCTAGGTACAACCTTAATGGTAAACAGTATTAGACACATGCGTATGTAAAGAACAGTGTATTAAATGTGAGATAGGTAGCAAGGATTGTCCGTGCTATAACTTGCCTTCCTCGGAGTACGGCTGCTGCTGAAAGTCCTGCTCCGGCACGTCCTCAACGTACTCGTAGTCCAAAGCTACGGGCTCACCGACTGGACACGATCAACACGCACGCATCCAAAACAATCATTACATGCAAACAAAATTAATCTATTAGAACAGTACACCAAACAGTAAAAACAGTACAAAAACAGGAGCTAGAAATATTCTACGCTTCGCTACGAACACATGAGCGCGAAAATCACGCAAATCGGAGCTAAAACGTGAAAGTTATAGCGTTTCTAAGGTTCGGGGGCTTGCTGGCAAAGTTTTAAAATTTCCAGGGGCCTAAACGAATAAAACAGGACCTATTTGTAATTAATTTTGAATTAAAAAGGACCGCGGGTTAATTTCCCGAAAGTCTAGGGACTCTTTAGCAAAAAGGCCGCGCTGACCGGGGGTTGACCGGTACTGACTTTGGTTGACTCGCACGCGGGCCGTCGGATCAGATCTGGACGGTCCACAGCGGGGAGCTCGCCGGGGAAGACGGGGATGCGGCGGCGCCGCTCGGGCCGCCGGCGAACCTCGCCGGAATTCGGCCTAACTTGAGCTAGGGTCCACCAAATGGGACGGGGTTGGGTGCTACGGGCTCAGGGGAGAACGGCGAGTCCACCTGGGGTGTTTACGACGAGCGTCGGCCGGCGAGGTGGTCGGACGGCGTCGGGCGGCGGAGCGGGGCTCCGGTGAGGTGCGGGGAGTGAGTTTCGGGGTGCCTTCGGGTCGGGTTTTGGGCTCTAGAGCAACTGGAGACGACGGTGAGTGGTTTAGTGGGGTTCTAGTGGTGTATCACGTGGTGGAGCGGCCTGTCGGCGATGTCCGGCGGTCGGCCGACGGCGACGGTCGCGGAGGGGCTGGCTACGGTGCTAAAAGGCTCAAATTGAAGGGGGGTGCGGACTGGTTACCTCCTGCTGAAGGTCCTGGTGCAGGGAATCGGGCGGAGGTGGTTCGGTCGACGGGGAACGCCGGCGATCTCTCCGCGGCGGTGCTGTGGACGTCGAGGGACGATTAGTCATGACCGAGTCCGGAAAAGAGGGCGAGAAGTACTTGGGAAGCTTTGTTACCTCCTGGCGATTCGATGGGAGGCGATGGCCGGCCGGGAGGTGCACCGAGGCAGCCTGGCGGCGTGCGGCGGCGCGGAGGGGCTCCGGCGACACGTGGGCCGGGCGATGCGGAGGCTCTAGTGGAATTGGCGTGCAGAGGGGGGGTTTAGGGAGGCTCGGTGATGCTCGAGCGAGCTTTGTAGGAGCTTGGGGATGGCTGAGGAGTCGGGAACGGGCTCGCCGTCGTTTTTGGAAGGTGAGCGGCGGCGGCGGGCTCGGTTTCCAAACAGGGGGCGACTTGCCTTGCGGGGAAGCGCCGGGAAAGGAAGGAATCGAGGGAGGAAGGTGCGGGGAAGGTTCCTGGGTGGGTCCAGGAGCGTGAGGAGCGGCGGGGACGGTCGGGCGAGCTGCGGGATCGGCGGCGGTGAAGGGGGGGGGGAAGCTCGGGCGGGAGGTGGAAGACACCCCTGTGCATGCGGGGCCCGCGAGGCAGTGAGGGAAAGAGGAGGCGGGCTGGTGCAGTGCTGGGCCGCTTGGCCGACTGGGCCGCGAGCGGGGGGTCGGGCCGGCTGCGGTGCTGCGCGAGCTGCTGGGCCGGACCAGAGGAAGTGAGGGAGTTGGGCCGCTCGTGGGAGAGGGGGAAACTGGGCCGCGAGGGGGAAAGAGAAGGGGGAGGTGGGCCGGACCGGAAAGAAAAGGAAAGGGAGCAAAGTTGGACTTGAGAATAGTTCAGGGAGCAAAAGCGAACTATGGGCTGAAAAACTTTTCTAGGGCTCAAACAAAGCGATTCAAATTTGAATTTAAATAAATTTAAATTCTTGTTTGAATCACAAGCAATACAAAAATAAATGCAGCAGCATGAATGCAACAATAAATGTTTCTATCACTTATATTTGATTTTAAATTTTAGAAAATTATTATTTAGCCTTTATAAAATAGGTGAAAGCGTTAAATAACTCATTAATTGCCAAAAATTTTAAAATTGAGTATTTTGGGTGTTACAAACCTACCCGCTTAAGGTGAATCTCGTCCTCGAGATTCGGATGTAGAAGCGAAGAGCTGTGGATACTCGGACTTGAGATCTTCTTCCCGCTCCCAAGTCGCTTCATCTTCTGAATGCCGACTCCACTGCACCTTGCACATCCGAATGGTCTTGTTCCTCAGCACTCTCTCGGACACCTCCAGAATCTTGATCGGATACTCCTCGTACGTGAGGTCCTCCTGAACATTCAACTCCTCAATCGGGATCTGCTCTTCTGGCACCCGCAAGCACTTCTTCAGCTGGGACACATGGAACACATCGTGTACTCCGGCTAGTCTCTCTGGCAGGTCTAGCCGATATGCCACTTCGCCCATCCGTTCCTGTATCCTGAACGGTCCGATGTAACGAGGCGCCAACTTGCCTTTGACATTGAACCGCTTTACACCTCTCATGGGTGACACCTTCAGGTACACAAAATCATCAACTCTGAAGCTGAGGTCCCTCCGTCTGACATCGGCATAACTCTTCTGTCTGGACTGGGCCACCTTCAAGTTCTCTCTGATCACCTGCACCTGCCGCTCTGCATCTCTGAGTATCTCCGGACCAAAGACCTGACTCTCTCCAGTCTGATTCCAGAACAATGGGGTCCGGCACTTCCTGCCATACAATGCCTCGAACGGTGCCATCTGCAGACTCTTCTGGTAGCTGTTATTGTAGGAGAACTCTGCATACGGCAAACTCTTATCCCAGCTGACTCCATACTGCAATGCACAAGCTCTCAACATATCCTCTAGTATCTGATTGGTCCACTCTGTCTGACCATCTGTCTGCGGGTGATAAGCTGAGCTGAAATGCAGCTTCGTGTCCATGGACTCATGTAACTTCCGCCAGAAGTGTGAGGTGAACTGAGTACCACGATCTGACACAATCTTCTTCGGCACCCCGTGTAAGCACACAATACGCTCCATGTACAACTCTGCTAGTCTGGCGCCCGTGTAGGTGGTCTTCACTGGCAGAAAGTGGGCCACCTTGGTCAGACGATCAACAATCACCCAAATGGAGTCGAATCCTCTCTGAGTACGGGGCAGACCGGTGATGAAGTCCATGCCAACTTCTTCCCATTTCCACTCCGGGATCTTCAACGGCTGAAGCAATCCAGCTAGCCTCTGATGTTCTGCCTTGACTCGCTGACATGTGTCGCACAATGCCACATGAGTCGCCACATCACGTTTCAGTCCATACCACCAGAATCTCTCCTTGATGTCCTGGTACATCTTAGTGCTGCCTGGGTGGATCGAATAAGCTGAGTCATGTGCCTCTCTCAGAATCATCTCTCTAATCTGCGCTATCTCTGGCACACATATCCTCTTTCCATGCCATAAAGTTCCCTGATCATCAACTCGGAATCCAGGGGCCTTTCCCAATGCAACATTCCCCACAATCTCTCTGATCTTCTCATCCTGCAGCTGACCTCTCCGGATCTCCTGCTCGAGTGTGGGCTCTACTGCCATCTCGGTGATGCTGGTGACGAATCCTAGACTCATCCTCTCAAACTCTCGGCTGAGCTCCTCAGGCAAACAGTGCCCAGTGATCCTGTTCACATAACTCCTCCTGCTCAGAGCATCTGCCACCAAGTTGGCCTTCCCAGGGTGATAATGAATCTCCAGATCATAATCCTTGATCAGCTCTAACCATCTGCGCTGTCTCATGTTCAGATCCGACTGAGTGAAGACATACTTGAGGCTCTTATGATCAGTGTAGATGTCACATCTGTGCCCAATCAAGTAGTGTCTCCAGATCTTCAGGGCATGTACAACAGCTGCCAACTCCAAGTCGTGCGTCGGATAGTTCTGCTCATGCTTCCTCAGCTGCCTGGACGCATACGACACGACTCTTCCCTCCTGTATAAGGACGCAACCCAGTCCTAGACGGGATGCATCGTAGTAGATGGAGAAACTCTTAGCCAAATCTGGCAATACTAGCACTGGGGCTGTAGTCAACCTCTTCTTCAACTCTTCGAAGCTGACCTGGCATGCCTCTGTCCACACAAACGGGGCATTCTTCTCTAGCAAAGCAGTCAGCGGCTTAGCGATCTTGGAGAATCCTTCAATGAACTGTCTGTAATAACCGGCCATCCCAAGGAAACTCCTGATCTCGCTCACATCCCGTGGCGGATTCCAGCTCAACACATCGCTGACCTTCTTCGGATCAACTGCCACTCCTCCATTGGACAACACGTGTCCCAGAAATGCCACTTCCTTCAGCCAGAACTCACACTTGCTCAGCTTGGCATACAACTGATGCTCCCGAAGTCTCTGCAGCACCAATCTCAGATGTTCTTCGTGTTCTTCCTCATTCTTGGAAAAGACCAGAATGTCATCAATGAATACCACCACGAACTTGTCCAGATAGTCCATGAACACGCTGTTCATCAGGTACATGAAGTATGCAGGAGCGTTGGTCAATCCAAAAGACATGACCAAGAACTCATACAACCCGTACCGAGTGGTGAAAGCGGTCTTAGGCACATCTGACGGACGGATCCTCATCTGGTAGTAGCCCGAACGAAGATCAATCTTGGAGAACACACAAGCTCCCCTCAACTGATCGAACAGATCATCAATCCTCGGCAGCGGGTACTTGTTCTTGATGGTCACTTCGTTGAGGGCTCGATAGTCCACACACAACCTCTGAGTACCATCCTTCTTGTCGACGAACAAAACAGGTGCTCCCCATGGCGAAGCACTCGGACGAATGTACCCCTTGGCCAACAACTCGTCCAACTCCTTCTTGAGCTGCTCCAGCTCCTTTGCTCCCATCCTATACGGCCTCTTGGCTATAGGTGCAGTGCCAGGTTTTAGTTCAATAACGAATTCAACATCTCGTTCTGGAGGCATACCTGGCAACTCGTCTGGGAACACATCCGGGAACTGGCTCACCACCCTGATATCTTCAATCAATGTCCCTTCAGCTTGATTTGCTTGGCCTTGCTCTGAGGAACTGGCTGCCTGATACTCCACCTTGTCACCGGACTCTGCTGTCAGCTGAATGGTCCTCGTAGCACACCTGATCACTGCATCATATCTGGTCATCCAGCTCATACCCAAGATCAGATCAAATCCCAGGGTCTCCAATACTATCGGACCTGCCTTGAACTCTACCCCCCTTATTATGATGGGGACATGGGGGCATCGTAGAGTAGCCCGCTGTTCACCTCCCGGTGAGCTTACTAGCATAGTGTTCTTCATGGGTTTCAGAGCTAGTAAATTCTTCTTCACAAATGCAGCAGAAATGAAAGCATGCGAAGCTCCAGAATCAAATAAAACAGTGGCGGGGGTCGAATTGACGAGGAACGTACCCACGATGACATCAGTAGCTGTCTCTGTGGTCTCTGCACTGGTGTGGTTGACCTTGCCCCGAACGAGAGCCTGCGGAGCACGACCACCCGGCTGCTGACTCTGCGGCTGCCCAACTCTCTGAGCGCTGCCCTGCTGGTTCTGCCCGGCGGTGTTCTGGATCTTCTTGGGGCAGACATTGGCGAAGTGTCCCTGCTCGCCACAGTGGTAGCACACCCTCGGACCCACCGGTGTAGTGTTGACTGGACTGATGCGCTGGACTGGACTCGGCTGCACCTGGCTGCGCTGAACTGGACCCATCTGTGGCTGACCCTGTGGACGCTGCTGCTGTGGCGCCCGAGGAAACTGGGGACGCTGCTGCTGGTACTGGCCACGACTGAGCAACCCAGACTGGCCCTGGAAGCGCTACTGGCCTCCCACCTGCTGACTCTGGGGAGGTGTGAAACGTGGACGACTGCTGCTGCCCACCTGCTGTCCCTGGAGCTTCCTCTTCTTGTCCTCCATCTCACGGCGCTTGTGCTCCAACATCAGAGCGCCGTCCACCAGCTCGTGAAAGGTCGGGAACTTGGTGCACATGAGCTGGTACTGGAGAGCATCCTGCAGACCGTCACGGAACCTGGCCTGCTTCTTCTGATTAGTGGCCACGTCCTCTGGAGCGTAACGGGCCAACGAGACGAACTTGTCACGATAAGCCGTGACACTCATCCCTTCCTGCTTCAGTGCCAGGAACTCCTTCTTCAGAACCATCAAAGCCTCCGGCACGTGGTGTGCACGAAAGCTGCTGCAGAACTGCTGCCAAGTGATCTGAGTACCGGCCGGGCGAGAGGACTGGTACGAATCCCACCAATCCAACGCCGGCCCCTGAAGCTGCCCTCCGGCGTACAGCACCTTCTCTCTGTCATCGCACTGGGCGATGTCCAACTGTCTCTCCACTGCCTTGAGCCAGTCATCTGCCTCAAGGGGATCGCTGGCCTTGCTGAAGGTCGGCGGGCGTCCCTTCAGAAATTCGCCCCTCTTGTCTCTGGGTGGAGCAGCTGCCTGAGGATGCGGATTATGTTGGTTCTGCTGGATCAGCCTCATGGTCTCAGCCATCTGCTGCATCATCTGAACTTGAGCATACATCAGCTGCTCAATGGTGGGGATCTGATGATTCGGATTCAGGTTCGGGGGTGGGTTCTGGTGCGGAGGCTGTCCGCCCGCATTGCCCCCGGGGTGAGCCATCTATAATCACAAAGGTTAGATGTCAGAGGATTAGTACGAGAGAAAATATATATATACCCCTGCTATCTAATCGATAAAGTCCTTAAGCCTTATACCTACATCTAGATAGTTGCAGACAGGTGTCTACGCCCATCACAATCATTACAAAGAACCAAATCAGACATAAGCATAATAACAATAATACAAGCAGGTAAAGGCATAAACTCACACAAGACTCGACTGTTAGATTTTTAAAATTTTTAAAACATGGGGGTCTCCTAGTAATTTGTCAACCGTACTATCTAGGCTGCGTTCCTACAGTCAGCACGGCTCTGATACCAATCTGTCACACCCGGATTTACACAAAACCCGAATGTGGCCATATGTGTGCCCAGGAAGTCCACAGACACATATAGCGAACAAATATGGTAAAAATCAGAGTACAATGCTTTATTAACCAACATAAAGTAGCGGGTACATCAGAGTTTGCATAAATGAAAACATGGACAGCGGAAGACTAATACATCTCTCTAAGCGTAGCCGCAATCCCACAGGGACTCTGACTGGGAGAACGCCAACTCAGAAGTACGGCAAGTCCTCCGGAAACTCCACCTCATAGTTAGCCTGACTCCAATCTGTTACCCGTCCGGGATTTTGCCCAAAAATAGTAATAGCAGCAAGTGTAAGTAATGGAAATTACTTAGCAAGTATAGCACGGGTTATGAAGGCTCAAAAAGGCTAGACACTGGCTTAACTGCATTAGCACTTTTAGTTGGTTCGTTTTAACTTTGTCCAAGTTACTACAAGTGAATGAGAATCCCAGTTGTATCCCAATTAAATAGTGTAAGTGACATTAAACATGAATAAATACCATATTCTAATCAAAAAGGATCCAGGCCGCTCGTGACCCTGAGCAAGGCTATCATGATAGATCGTACACTCTGCAGAGGTTTCGCCCTTTACCCACCAGTCGCGTAAAAGTTCAAAGGAACTTTGCACCCAACCACGCACATCAACACTTCCGAGGTGTGACTGCATAGGGACGCTACGAGGCTTTCACAAGACACCCTAACAAGTCAGTAGCCGCTGGAGTACTATACGGTGGTGAAAACTTAGGCACCGAGATCGACGTACGCCCACGGAGTCACACCGTGAGGGGGTCGATGGCGTCCGGAGCGCGGGTATCCCACCCATACTGCGCAACGTGCAGAGTTCTCAATCGCTGAGACTCCTACACGGGACTGGGTCTAACGTGACCTAGCCGACGGGGCTACCGTCCTCGGTGGAATCGGAGATCACCCAGCGCCGTACCTCCCACAACGCCGTTGGCCCCTCGGTAACTACTGCCAAGCTAGAGACGTACAAGCTACTTGACCAAGACCAGAGCCCATATAGTTCCGGCGGTGGCGACAGGCTCCTGGGTTGCCGCTTTAAGAACCGGTCCTTAGAGGGAGACACTAGAGCAAAGCACACAGCACATGCTCTAGCCCCCTAGTCCAAGTTGCTAAAAAGCAAGTTTTATCATTAATGTTGAAGTGGACCATTAAGTCAATATTAACAATTAAGTAGAGGTGACAGTAGTTGCGCCTAGCCAAAATACTACCCAAGTGCATAAACCCATAGGAATACAAGGACAGGGAAAATAAATGCTAGGTACAACCTTAATGGTAAACAGTATTAGACACATGCGTATGTAAAGAACAGTGTATTAAATGTGAGATAGGTAGCAAGGATTGTCCGTGCTATAACTTGCCTTCCTCGGAGTACGGCTGCTGCTGAAAGTCCTGCTCCGGCACGTCCTCAACGTACTCGTAGTCCAAAGCTACGGGCTCACCGACTGGACACGATCAACACGCACGCATCCAAAACAATCATTACATGCAAACAAAATTAATCTATTAGAACAGTACACCAAACAGTAAAAACAGTACAAAAACAGGAGCTAGAAATATTCTACGCTTCGCTACGAACACATGAGCGCGAAAATCACGCAAATCGGAGCTAAAACGTGAAAGTTATAGCGTTTCTAAGGTTCGGGGGCTTGCTGGCAAAGTTTTAAAATTTCCAGGGGCCTAAACGAATAAAACAGGACCTATTTGTAATTAATTTTGAATTAAAAAGGACCGCGGGTTAATTTCCCGAAAGTCTAGGGACTCTTTAGCAAAAAGGCCGCGCTGACCGGGGGTTGACCGGTACTGACTTTGGTTGACTCGCACGCGGGCCGTCGGATCAGATCTGGACGGTCCACAGCGGGGAGCTCGCCGGGGAAGACGGGGATGCGGCGGCGCCGCTCGGGCCGCCGGCGAACCTCGCCGGAATTCGGCCTAACTTGAGCTAGGGTCCACCAAATGGGACGGGGTTGGGTGCTACGGGCTCAGGGGAGAACGGCGAGTCCACCTGGGGTGTTTACGACGAGCGTCGGCCGGCGAGGTGGTCGGACGGCGTCGGGCGGCGGAGCGGGGCTCCGGTGAGGTGCGGGGAGTGAGTTTCGGGGTGCCTTCGGGTCGGGTTTTGGGCTCTAGAGCAACTGGAGACGACGGTGAGTGGTTTAGTGGGGTTCTAGTGGTGTATCACGTGGTGGAGCGGCCTGTCGGCGATGTCCGGCGGTCGGCCGACGGCGACGGTCGCGGAGGGGCTGGCTACGGTGCTAAAAGGCTCAAATTGAAGGGGGGTGCGGACTGGTTACCTCCTGCTGAAGGTCCTGGTGCAGGGAATCGGGCGGAGGTGGTTCGGTCGACGGGGAACGCCGGCGATCTCTCCGCGGCGGTGCTGTGGACGTCGAGGGACGATTAGTCATGACCGAGTCCGGAAAAGAGGGCGAGAAGTACTTGGGAAGCTTTGTTACCTCCTGGCGATTCGATGGGAGGCGATGGCCGGCCGGGAGGTGCACCGAGGCAGCCTGGCGGCGTGCGGCGGCGCGGAGGGGCTCCGGCGACACGTGGGCCGGGCGATGCGGAGGCTCTAGTGGAATTGGCGTGCAGAGGGGGGGTTTAGGGAGGCTCGGTGATGCTCGAGCGAGCTTTGTAGGAGCTTGGGGATGGCTGAGGAGTCGGGAACGGGCTCGCCGTCGTTTTTGGAAGGTGAGCGGCGGCGGCGGGCTCGGTTTCCAAACAGGGGGCGACTTGCCTTGCGGGGAAGCGCCGGGAAAGGAAGGAATCGAGGGAGGAAGGTGCGGGGAAGGTTCCTGGGTGGGTCCAGGAGCGTGAGGAGCGGCGGGGACGGTCGGGCGAGCTGCGGGATCGGCGGCGGTGAAGGGGGGGGGGAAGCTCGGGCGGGAGGTGGAAGACACCCCTGTGCATGCGGGGCCCGCGAGGCAGTGAGGGAAAGAGGAGGCGGGCTGGTGCGGTGCTGGGCCGCTTGGCCGACTGGGCCGCGAGCGGGGGGTCGGGCCGGCTGCGGTGCTGCGCGAGCTGCTGGGCCGGACCAGAGGAAGTGAGGGAGTTGGGCCGCTCGTGGGAGAGGGGGAAACTGGGCCGCGAGGGGGAAAGAGAAGGGGGAGGTGGGCCGGACCGGAAAGAAAAGGAAAGGGAGCAAAGTTGGACTTGAGAATAGTTCAGGGAGCAAAAGCGAACTATGGGCTGAAAAACTTTTCTAGGGCTCAAACAAAGCGATTCAAATTTGAATTTAAATAAATTTAAATTCTTGTTTGAATCACAAGCAATACAAAAATAAATGCAGCAGCATGAATGCAACAATAAATGTTTCTATCACTTATATTTGATTTTAAATTTTAGAAAATTATTATTTAGCCTTTATAAAATAGGTGAAAGCGTTAAATAACTCATTAATTGCCAAAAATTTTAAAATTGAGTATTTTGGGTGTTACATGGAGCGCCGGTTATTAAAGAAAGAGGAGAGAGAGGATTGAGATATGAATATGAGTTTTATTGCATTGATTGGGTTGGTGGTAGTAAATTGACTTTTTTTTACGGCTCTTGGATTTCGTCGGAGGGGAGCGGCGCTCCGCCGTGCGCGCTGAATAATATTCAGCACCCTGCGTATCGAATATCAGTTACCTATATATATGTATTATATATATATGCCTTATTCTAATCACTAGCATCAGATTCCTAAAAAAGACAATAGCATTATAACAAACATAATCCAAGTCATTTGTCCTGCTCGGCAATGGCTTTGTTTCTGGTAGCAATTGTACATACTCGACACCTTTGCAAAGGGAAATTCCTATGACTATCGCACCAAGCATTATGAGTATGTACCAAGGTGTGATAGTATTTGCTAGAAGGTGAACTCTAATACATATTCAGCTAGGGCGCGTTTGGTTACCTGTATAGCCGCTGGCCAGGCTCTCGGCATGCAGGCTCAACGTGATTGGTTGCCTGCTCGGGCGTCAGGGCCAGGCCGGTCGGATGCAGCCGTACCACCAGAGCGAGGCCCATGAGATACGTGAGAATCGAGCATTTCTCTGCGGCCTGGCTCGCGCGGGCGCAACGTGTGTGTGTGGGCGTAGCATGTCAGTGAGAGCGGCGCTGGTATGAGACGCATGCATGCGACCATCCAAACAAAAAATCTGTGTATCATGTGTATTCAGGCTACACCAAGACATGCAACCAATCAAAGCTTCATGCATGTATTCGGTCTGGTCAACCGGGCCTGCCCGCCTTGGTACAAGCCTGGCTCACTTGCACATGTAACCAAACGTGCCCCTGGCTAATGTAGATATCCGAAAGGACCTTGTTTGGACGGGACGACAACTGCAGGGATTCAGAACACACAGATGGCGGAAGCAAGATGGAAGGAATATAGATGGAGAGGGAGGCGTTCGACCCCGCGTACCTTCTAGCAGCCCCCATGGGTTCTGCACTTCCACGTCACTCGTAGCAGCGCTCACGCTAGCTTCCGCGGTGTAGGCGGACACTCGGCCGGCAAGCGCAGCCTGCTGAGGTTTGCCTGACCTTGAACTCCTGGCTCCCCCGCTGTGCGCAGGGCCACTGCGATTGGCGCATGCAGCCTGCTCCATTCCGGCATCGTTGTCGTGGGCTCCGGCGCCAGATCTTGGCCTTCTTCCACCTCCACTTGCCCCGCTGCAGGCAAGGTCACCGCCGTGGACGACGAGGCCGCCCAGAAGTAGGCGAGCTGTGCTGGCGCCTTTGACGCCGCGGTCCTGACCGGCGGCGGCGGCGGAAGGACATCGCCCAGACGGCCGCAGTCGTCAGCTTGAGGCATCTTCTGTCGTCACCATCCGTGCCCAGATGCCGCGCACGAACCTCTGGGCTCTGACACCTTCAGATCTGAGGTAGCCGCTCGATCTGCAAGCGAGATTTGGGATCTTAGCCACCATATCCGTCCGCTTGCTCGACATTAGATCAAACAAAGAGAAGTGGTAGATGAGAGAGACGAGAGAGTCTCCCTAGAGACAAAAAAAAACAGAAGGTATCTTTTTGCGCCGTCGTGCGGTGCCGCGGTACCTCGCCGCCGGTGCCGTGGTACCTCGCCGGGACGCCACCCCGCCGCGTGAGGCTGCCTCCTCCGCCTTCGGCACACGCTTCAAGCCATATGCGGGCTTGGGCCCACTGAATCTGCACCGACCGCCGGATTTGAACGCCACATGCGTCATCGCCGCTGCCGGCTTGAAGAGAGACAATGGGAGGAGAGAGAAGGACAGGGTTCAAATGATTTTGAATCTGCAAGACGCTTCCAGCTATTTATTACATACCGCATAGGACAGAACCCCGTCTGGTATATTCTGTCCAATCGTATAGAATACGTATTGCTAAAAACGCTCGTACATGATATGACATAATTCGGGCTGTCGGCACCCAGCTCAAATCTCGGTACAGACCCTGGCACAGGTTTAGATGGTCAGGATAAGATCTACCTTAGTACTAGGATACTATATAAATCTTCATTCAGCGATCGCGCGGCTCACAGCCACCCTTCCGCCTTCCTGTGCTGGAGTCCCGGAAACAAACCGGGCGCCTCTCCCAGCTGCCAGCTGGAGCTTCTAGAAGGGAGGGACACGTGTCATAGGAGACACAACCGCCTCCGCTCTGGTGCCTGGTCGTCGTCTCTCCTCTTGACCAGCCTGCTTTATATACCCTGCTCGCCCACGCCCTTCCTTATTCCTCTCTCCGCCGAAACCAAAAACCTCACTCATTTGTAGATCGCGCGGCGGCGGCGGCGGGGCGATGGCGATTGCGGCGAGCGGCGTCCAGCATCACGTGGCGGTAGATGTGGAGGGGGACGAGGAGAGGACGAGGGCGCGCGCGGAGGAGGAGACCGACCTACTCTGGGCAGCCATCGAGGCGCGTCCCTTCGCTAAGCAGCGCAACCTCGCCGTCGTCCTCCCCGACCCTGCCGACAACGCCGGCGCCGGTACCAGCGGAGAAGGCGGTGTGGGAGAGGGCAAGGTGGTGGACGTGCGGAAGCTCGACTGCCATGGGGTCCAACGCGTGCTCCGCAGGGCGCTCGCCACCGCCGATCTCGACAACGCCAACCTCCTCCACGGCATCAAGGCCCGCTTCGATGCGTATGGAAATTCCGCGCTCAATCTGTTTTCATACTAGACTAGATTGATTTCTGTTCCATAGAGTCGCCTACTAACTATGGAGCACAACTGCTTGGTCGTGCAGGGTGGGGGTGGAGGTACCGCGGGTGGAGGTGAGATTCCGCAACCTCACTGTATCCACGGACGTCCACGTCGGCAGACGGGCGTTGCCGACGCTCGTCAACTACGTCCACGATGTTGCCGAGGTACACGCTGTGCAAGGTTTTGGTGGTCCATGTGGTGCTTGGTTTGTCGACGAGAGGGCGTAAAGCTAGAGGATCTAGCTCATTGATCGGAAGCGCTTCATGTGAATGAACTGCCCATGTCTGGACTTTAAGCTGGGCACTTGGTTTTGGATGCTGCCAGTTTACTTTGCTATGGGATTCTTAAATCATGTCACGTGTAGTTACGTCTAACATATGCAACCAAATTGGAAAACTCATTTGTTAGTTCCATAGTTTTATGTGCCGTTTCCCTCAGATAACCCATGCACATACTATTTACAATAGGCATCAGGATATAATTGATTTTGGGCCAGTATTACCAGGGCCGCCTTTGTAGATGAGGCTGGGTTTTCAACAATTCAGATTGGTCATTTTTTTCTGATACAGTCATTCTGTTAAATACTTGATGACGTCATCAGTAGAATTGCTAGCAACACTAAATCCCATACACTGGTAAAATATGCTATAGATTTGTATCATTTTCAATTATGACTACTATATATACATATGCATAATGTTTTGATGACCTTAGTTTAAATTACTATTCTGTACCCTTGTTTAGGTTCTTCATTATTATATTATTATTATATCTGTGAGCCTTTGTTGATATGTATGTTGTACCTTGTGCATGCTTTCAGAGACTTCTAATCAGCTGCTACCTTTTACATCCTAATAAGCGCAAGCTCACTATTCTGGATGACGTTAGTGGGATTGTCAGACCTGGCAGGTGAGAAACAATACTTCTTAGTGCGTGGTTCTATGAATGTCACACATCTCATGCTGGGACTTCAATTTTGGTCCATGTGTCCTGGCACAAAGATAGCAATCGTATTTGATGCTTACACTTGTTTGATGCTGGGACTTCAATTTTGGTCCATGTGTCCATGTAGAAATGTTTATCTCATTTAGTTATAGTTGATAGGTAATAATTCATCATGCATTCCTTCTCATTTTCTCAATATCAATATCAATATAAAAAGCACGGAGTTCAATCTTCCACATTCACAATGGTGCTTGATACAACTCATATTAATAATGTTGTTATCTCTCTACTACCCTTAATGTCAACATCTTTTACTTGTAGCTCTTTTCTGTGTGCCCAAATATTGATCATATTGCCTTAAATGTGCTTGATACAACAGTCTTAAACTTCATAATTAACAATGGTGCTTGATACAACAGTCTTAAATGTCTTGCATTAGAAACTTGTAGCTCTTTTCTGTGTGCCCGAATAATTGTATTTCATGATATGTTTGGTGACGTGGATTGCATGCACTCATTTACTAGAATTATGAAGTTTGTAATATCAAATTGTTGATGCTGTAATCTTGTTTTGATTTTTGTGGTGGTAGAATGACATTGTTGTTGGGACCACCTTCATCTGGGAAATCAACGCTCTTGTTGGCCCTAGCCGGTAAATTGGATCCTCAGCTAAAGGTGACATTGCCATCTCTCACTCATTGTGTGTGGGTTTTGGGGTGGGGGCAGTATGGTTGTTCTTTCGCCAAGCAAACCAGTAGCCTGATCAAGTGATCAATCTCATTACTTCCTCTATATTTTGTCAATCCCTCTCATATTCTGACAGAAATATGGAGAAGTGAGCTACAATGGAATTTCTCTCAAGGAATTTTGTGTTCAACGAACTTCTGCTTATATCAGTCAGACAGACAATCATATTGGAGAGTTGACAGTGAGAGAAACTTTAGATTTTGCTGCAAGATGCGAGGGTGCAATAGAAAACTGGCAAGGTTAGGTTCCCTTTTCTTGTGCTTCGGGATATCTTATTTAGTTCTACTCCCTTTTCTTGTGCTTTGGGATATCTTGTTTAGTTCTACTGTGAATAGCCAAGGTTAGCATACTTTCATTTAGACTTGTCATGCCACTTAGTTTAGTTAGTAATTCAAATTCGAATGATTTATCACTCTCCATAAATGCATTCTAGTTGAGTTAAGATGAAGTGATTGACTGTAGTTAGCACACTACAGTCAGGTTCTTCTGATCCACCCAATCTAGCATGAGTGCATACAACTAGGTTTTTTTATAGGATAAACATTTTCAGAAATTAAACAAACCTCATGGCAATCAACAAGATAAGCCATCTTCCTGGTTGTTATTTCAAGACTAGCTGAAGTTTACAGATTCTGTGAGTATATGTGCATTTACATTAAGAACTCCAACAATGCACCTTTTCCCAATCACAAGCATCACAGATGGTGAACTGTCCCTAAGAATGCAGAATCGAGTACTATCTACTCGCAGATATAAGTTTATCATGAATTGCCACTGATCATAAAACTTTAAGCTCATTTCAATTTCAAGTTTGCAGTGTTTTATGTTATTAAGCTCTTGTAGCATTATTTGCTAAAAGCTGTCTTGATGCTTCCACTAGAAGCACATTTTTTGTTAAATTGTAGAAGCTTTGATGACACTTTTGGTCTTTGTCTTATGCACATTCTTGACATGTGTAGAGTGCTTGAAGGATCTACTGATCTTGAAAACAGGAGAAGCATAAAACCAACTCCAGAAATAGATGCCTTTATGAAGGTTCTTCTCTAATTCATGTGTGAACTTCTCATATTTGATTTTTAATTTGCATAATGTTTTGTTCTGTATGGTCAGACAGCATCAGTTGGAGGCCGAAAACACAATCTTGTTACAGACTATGTGCTGAGAGTGCTTGGGTTGGATCTGTGTGCTGATACTACTGTTGGTACTGACATGGCAAGAGGTGTCTCTGGTGGTCAGAAGAAACGAGTCACGACAGGTTCGTATGATTTCAGCCTATTGTGTTTTCTTTGACGTTTCCAACTGATTTTCTTCGAAATAGTTCCTCCTGTTACAACACTACATAAGTGGTTGTTTGGATCTCCGAAAATAAAATCAGTTTTAGTCAAACACGTTTTCAGAGGATATTTCGGAGAACCAGTTTTTGTTAACGTGAGCTTTGAGGAAACTTTGTTTGAGTCAGAGATTGTGAAAAGTTTGGGCTGGGCGAAAGAGAAACTATGTTTTATCTTTCACCTCCGTTGATCCTCCATCACCATCATCCCCTTCTTGCATTTCCGAGACTACGTGGGACCAGCTACTGTCTCGCAACCTCATCGCAATTGTATGAGAGCACCATTTTAATCAAGCTCATGACTCTCTGTCTCGCACGGGAGCAGGCAACATTAAATTTGCACAGCAGCTGAGCGCCATGGTTCCATCATTCATGGCACTAGGGCCTCTTTCATTATTCTGTTCTAGTAATCAGATGAGGTACATATGTGGACGACGATCATGCATGGGCACAGAGTGCCGATGGTATGGCAGCAGGTGCCGAAGCAAGCAAATGCGGACTGGATTGCAAGCCATCGACCATCGGGAGGATGCTGGCGATGATCCAGCGGTATCATGAGACGTGATAGCGTTTTCCGTTGCGACGTTCGATGAGGTTCACATAAATCGGTTTATGCAAAAACGAGTTATAGTTGTTTTTCCCAAAACATGGATTTCTGGTTTTACGGAGAACTGGTTTTAGTTTAACGCGAATTGGGTGGAGTTCCCAAACAGAGTTTTCCGAGTTGTTAGGCTAAACGAGATTTAAGGAAACTAGTTTTCACAAAATGCAAGATCCAAACAACCCCTAAGGGTCGTACATAGTGTCATAACTAAAGTGATAACTCTCCAACTTAAACAGCTTCTGCAGGAAACTGATCGGAGTACGGTATAATATTCTTTAGTATATAAATTTTATGGTACATTTGTAAAACAGTTTTTGTACTTTTGCAGGTGAAATGGTTGTTGGACCTAGAAAAACCCTTCTTATGGATGAAATATCAACAGGTCTTGATAGCTCAACAACTTTTCAAATAGTGAAGTGCATGAGGAACTTTGTTCATGAGATGGAGGCTACTGTGCTGATGTCACTTCTTCAGCCTGCACCGGAGACATTTGATCTATTTGATGATCTAATTCTTCTCTCAGAAGGGCAGATCATTTATCAAGGCCCCACTGTGCATGTTGTAGACTATTTCAAATCATTAGGTTTTTCACTGCCTCCTCGTAAGGGAATTGCAGATTTTCTCCAAGAGGTATTGCATATTGCCTGATAATTCTAACATAAAGCTGGAGCATGCGAGGATTTACTTTCAATTAATTTTGTTATTAGGTGACATCAAGGAAAGACCAAGCTCAGTACTGGTCTGACGAGTCAAGACAGTATTCTTTTGTTTCTGCGTCGACAATGGCTTCTACATTTAAACAATCTCAGTATGGCAAATCTCTGGATTATACCTTATGAAATCCATATATCGATACAAATTCTCCTGAGGCACTTGCCAGATCAAAGTTTGCCGTATCAAAGCTTTGCCTTGTTAGAGCATGCTTTGCCAGGGAGATTATTTTAATAAGTCGCAACCGTTTCCTCTATACTTTCAGGACATGCCAAGTATGTTTATGTATCTCTTTACTTCACTTGTGATAATTTCTAAGAAATGAACCCGTAGAATCCAAGCCATATCCATTATCACTGTATATAAGGTTTATTTAATTTTCTGTTGTCTGTGTTGATTTAGATAATACTGCTGTCCATCAAACAAAACATGAGAACGTATTTTTTTCCTGTAAAGACTTGTGATATTTAAGCAGATTATACTGCTCCATGATGTGTGAATGATAACTGTTTTGACAAGTAGTCAAAATGAAAATTATTAAAAGCTCAGGCAGGACACCGGTTTTTTCTGTACCTATTATTTTATATATTTTGAAAGCAAGGGTTAGGCACCGATTTCTTGTTCAGATGTTATAGCATTTTAAAATCAGTACTCTGTTTAATTCCTGCCCTACATTTCATACTTCTTTTTAACCATGGAAGAAATGTATTCCTAGTTTTCATTTATGAGGTTATTAAAGAATGAAGTACGCATTCATGCAACACATTCATACAATAATATTATCCGCTGTATCATTTCAATGCAAATATTCTAATTTCTACAATTTTGCAAACAAAAGAACATAAGGATTTACTTTTGTTTAGTTATGTATGGTACTTTGTTTGAATGTTTAATTCCACAATTTCATAAGTGGTTGCTCCCCTCACTTGCATTTGACAAATGATGGCATAATTTTGTGCAGGTTGCTTTTGTCGGGTTAATCACATGCACAATATTTCTTCGTACAAGATTACACCCTGTTGATGAGCAAAATGGGAATCTTTATCTGTCTTGCCTGTTTTATGGACTTGTACATATGATGTTCAATGGTTTTACAGAGCTGCCCATTACCATTTCACGGCTTCCAGTGTTCTATAAGCACAGAGATAATTTCTTTCACCCTGCATGGGCTTTCTCAATCCCCAATTGGATACTAAGAATCCCATATTCTCTTATTGAAGCTGTAGTGTGGTCATGTGTTGTTTACTACACAGTAGGCTTTGCGCCAACTGCTGATAGGTACCAACAACTTCCTACTTACCTGTATGCTGAATTTGTTACCTGTTTGGACATTTGAGAATAATACTAATTATCTGCAGATTCTTTCGCTTTATGCTATTGTTGTTCTCTGTACATCAAATGGCTTTGGGCCTTTTCCGGATGATGGGAGCTATAGCACGAGACATGACTATTGCTAATACTTTTGGATCTGCTGCCTTATTGGCAATTTTTCTCTTAGGAGGGTTCATTGTTCCTAAAGGTCAGTGTTTATTTATATATTTATGTCCTGTGATATGTTCAATTGTGCTAGAAATCTTACCTGTCCCTGACATGATAGAGTAAGTACTTGGAAGAGTTAGCAGGCTTATCTGCCTAATGATCAAGATAAGAACGATTCTTACTTTCAATGCAACATGTTGTGATTTTATTGCTGCTATTGTGCGTAACAGAGGCTATAAAACCATGGTGGCAGTGGGCTTATTGGGTTTCCCCTTTAATGTATGGACAACGTGCAATTTCAGTTAATGAATTCTCAGCATCCAGATGGTCAAAGGTCTGTTTACTAGAATGAATCACCTTTTCTGTCTTCTTGTTTTGACTTTTCGTAGTATGTCGAACAAAGGTTCTATTAATAAAACTGAATGATATATAGTTATAAGCAACAGTTGTGTTGAATAATTTCCGCATGCTGGAACCATGTATTGTTCATTTTCTCATTTTGGGTGTCAAACATAATATGGTCCAACTGCCTGATTATTATATTGAGTCATTCTCTTTTACCAGAAGGATCATTTTATGTCCTCGATATTTTGGTTTCAGTATTTTGTTCTGACATGTTTTATTACAGGTATCAGTTGCTGGCAGCAATAGTACAGTTGGAACCAATGTTCTTATTTCACACAATTTCCCTACACAAGATTACTGGTACTGGATTGGAGTTGGTGCTTTACTGGGTTATGCGATCTTGTTCAATGGTCTATTTACTCTTGCTTTGGCATTCCTTAATCGTAAGTGTGGAAATGAAATTTTAATTCTAAAATTCTTCTTCAGTACATGCTGTGTTGATTTCAAACAAAATTTGTTATATTTTTAAAGCTCAACGAAAGGCCCAAGCGATGATCCCATCTGATTCTGAGGAAACAGAGGAAACAAACAATGCAGGAATTGTTAGTGTATCCAATGGACATGTAATTGCAGGTGATTTCTCATTTTTATAAGGGAACACATGACTCTAGTTTTACCTATAACACATTTTTTCATAATGATAGTATTGTATTCGTTGTATGTCCTGAAATCTTTTGAAGGCATGAGTTGGAACTTATTTATTCTTACCAAGCATTGTTAACGGTCTATGAAGTTAAATATTACTCCCTTCGTTCAAAGATACAAGGCACTTATTATACTTTATACAAGTCAGAATTTGTATATATTTGACAAACCATTAAACAAACTACAATAATATTTAGCACAAGAAAATTATACAAATAGATTTTTATTTCAATGCTTGCTTTCACATGATATGAGCTTGGTAGCAATACATTTAAATTATGTGAGAAAAAATAGTCAAGTTTAACTTTGTTGACCCTGTTGAAATAAAACAATTTTCTGAATGTGTGTAATAATTATTTAGAGTTAACGGATGGATATTTTTATGTCTGAATGGTCTATAGATTTATCAGCCATCATTAGACACAGTGTGTAATTAATATTGCTGACCCAGAATTTTCATAGCAAAGTGAAGGCAAAGTTCACCTCGTTCCATATTGTAAGAGATTTTTGTTTCGTCAAAATTCAAACTATTCTAACTTTGACCAAATTTATAGAAAAGTGCACCAACATCAACAATATCAAATTAGTTTTATTAAATGTTGCAATGTTTTGTAAGGCTCTGTCCTGTACAATTATCTTTCTTCTACTTTAATTAGACGATACACAACTCATTTGTGTATTCAAGGAGTTCAATTATTTGCATGGTATGTTTGATTTCATTACTGTGGCAACAACAATGAACAGACTCTACCCTGAAATGAATTGCCGAAAATAATGGCAGAGATTACAATTTTAAAGGGCAGACTGAAGGTGAACTTAACAAGGGAATGATACTACCATTTCTACCTCTAACAATGACGTTTCACAATGTGAACTATTTTGTTGATATGCCCAAGGTTATACTTCCTAAAATTTTTATATTTATTTTTATAATATTGCTGTTCCTCTGCTAAGGCAGTATTTAAATACAATACAGGAAATAAAAGCAAGAGGTGTATCTGAGAAAAGACTACAGTTGCTGTCTGAAGTAAGCGGGGTATTTAGGCCCCGTGTCCTAACAGCACTGGTTGGCTCAAGTGGTGCTGGAAAGACAACCCTTCTTGATGTTTTAGCTGGAAGAAAAACAGACGGATATATTGAAGGTGATATTAGGATCTCTGGACATAAAAAATAACAGAGAACCTTTGCCAGGATAGCAGGATATGTTGAGCAAAATGATATCCACTCACCACAAGTGACGGTTGAAGAGTCCTTGTGGTTTTCGTCAATCTTACGGCTTCCAAAAGATATAAGTAGAGAAACAAGACAGGTATGTCTCAATACTTGCACAAAATCCTTTTACTATGGAGCACATACTTGTTTGTGTTCAAGCACACTTCCAATTATCCTGCAGAAATTTGTTGAGGAAGTTATGGCTTTGGTAGAGCTTGATCAACTGAGACATGCATTGGTAGGGAGACAGGGATCTACTGGATTGTCAACAGAGCAAAGGAAACGCCTTACAATAGCTGTTGAACTAGTTGCAAATCCTTCAATTATTTTTATGGATGAACCTACTTCTGGTTTGGATGCACGAGCAGCTGCCATTGTGATGCGGACTGTTCGAAATACTGTTGATACTGGAAGAACTGTTGTTTGCACCATACACCAGCCCAGTATTGATATCTTTGAAGCTTTTGATGAGGTACCTACATATTTGTTTTTTTTTGTATTTGGCTACATACAATTGCTCACCATTTTTGTTCCTCTTTGTTGACTATTCATCTGATTCCAGCTCCTTCTTCTGAAACGTGGAGGCCGTGTTATATTTGGTGGTTCTCTGGGTGTCAACTCAATTGATATGATTGATTACTTTCAGGTTGCTCTTTTTGTCTCTATTTACTTAACAAAGTATTTTAAACAACAATTCTTTCCATTAATGTTTAAATTATCCAGAGAATGAGTATACTTCACAGGTACTGTAGTTCAAAAGTCTGCCACTTAAATCATTTGTCTTTCAGTGTACTACAAAATTCATACATAGCAATGAATTACATGGACTAACATCTAGGTCATCTTCGAATTATTTGCAACTGAACTGGCATATTTGCAATATAAGCCCAGGCAGTAAGGCACCGTTCAACGGAGCACACACAGAAGCCAAGCTAACTGTTAATGCACATCATAGAGATATAGATAGTCTGCAGTAGCTTAGGAATATATCTTTGGTAACCAGATAACCAATTCAGAATGCAAGGCTTAAATTGCACTGTGCGACTTTATTTTAAAGGATTTATAAACCTTTTCATTAGGAGCCAGACTCTTTGAAGAAGAAAACAAAAACTAGATGAATCTACGATGAACTAGATGGATTCATATTAAAGAAAAGAAATATAGGCACCCATATTCTCTGCAAATATAGGCAACCGTATTCTCTGCGGTGCTCCGGACATACATCCACACCCCAACGCTAGGCTCAGTTCATATCAATAGAACAATAGGGATTAATTATTTCGATCTTACAAATAAGGTGCATTAATTGTTCTCATATCTTTCAAGTTTGTCTCTCTGTAGACGAATTTTTCCCCATGTACAACCCATCGTAGATAATCTCTCTCTGTCGATTTTTTTCGCATTATGAATCATGGTCGTAGAATAGATATACATCCTCCTGTAAGCATTTAGCACCATTTTCTGAGGGATGCATCTCACGTCTATGATAACTAGTGTCTGTAAATATGTGTAGCTTTTTATATTGCCTCATTATACAACTTAATGTTTCTGGTAAATAGCCACATGGAAACGGATGCTGAAAAGTTCAAGAGATAAAATTAGTGCCCATGTACAGAAACAAGTTTTTTTGTAAAAAATAAATTCCACGAACATGTGGTTGAAAGCAAATAAAATTTTGATCTTTGAACTTGTTTGCATCCGCTTTTCTTCACACTCAGTCCATTGCTGGGGTTCCTCGCATCCCTGAAGGCTACAATCCAGCAACCTGGATGCTTGAAGTCAGCACACAGGCATGCGAAGAGAGCCTTGGTTTCGATTTTGCAACGGCGTACAAGAACTCAGATCAGTTCAGGTGATTCCTACTGGACTTCAAATAATGCTCTCCTATTGTGTTTTTTTTCTAATCATTTTTTGTATATATACCAAATTTATGCAACTTTCGAGAACTAGTTTAACAAAATTGTCTGCTATAATTTAGGAAAGTGGGAGAGATAATTGAAGCATTAAGTGTTCCAGCTGATGGCACGAAGCCTTTGAAATTCTCATCTGAGTTTTCGCAGAACTTTCTAACTCAGTTCAAAACGTGCCTGCGTAAGCAAAGCCTTATTTACTGGAGAAGTCCTGAGTACAATGTTGTGCGATTATTTTTCACAGCCATTGCTGCAGTCATATTTGGATCAATATTTTGGAACGTTGGAATGAAAAGGTAAATCTTTCTCCTAGGCATACTCCATTTTCTGTTTGTTCTTCAAATTCAAAATTTTGAAATAAATGTGTTTTATTGGTTCATAATGTTTACAATGCAATGCCCTCAACTGTTAGAAAAATGAACAAATTGTTTCATTTTTATGAGAAGTATTAGTTATACAAGAAGCATTGCAACTTTGCCTTATTCATGGAGCGTGCTATTTGCTGGTTTACCAAATGATTTTCCCTTCCATATCTTTGTCGTATTTTACTGGTTTGTTTATCTCTCTCATACCATATAACATTTTATCAGTCATAGTGTCTTCCAGTGCCATGTGTAGGCCATAGGAAATATATTTCTTACGGTTGTCCTATAATATACTCCCTCCGTTCCAAATTATAGGTCGTTTGACTTTTTTACCACAAGTTTGACCGCTTGTCTTATTCAAAATTTATATTTTTTGTGGTGACTTACTTTATTAATAAACATTCTTCAAAAATGACTTAAATTTGACTATATCTACATAAATTTTTTGAATAAGATGAGCGGTCAAACTTGTGGTCAAAAAAGTCAAACGACCTATAATTTGGAACGGATGTAGTATTAGTTACGTAATGCAAGAAGGGACGCGAGGGACGCGTATACCATCTACGTCAGATATCAATATACCTCCATGTCCAGCTTATCACTTGAATACACAGTAAAATTTTTATTTTCTTGGTCCTCTGTTCCTTTTTGTTTATAATAGTTCTATATGCTATGCTAAAGTTATACTTATTAACTTAGTTTGTCTCTCCAACTATCCATGTTGAATAAATAAATTAAGCCATGAAGAATTTAGCAAACAATAAATAACACTTCTTGAAACCCTGCAATGGCATTAAAATAACACTTGTCATATCATAAACTAAAAGGAACAATAAAAAATATCAGAGATATGTTTGTTAATTGGGATAATGGAAATGAAAAAGGTTCAGTTATCCATGTGATCAGACACACCTTTTGTGCTTTACTCTGATCCAAGATATAAGTCGTTTTAGGTCGATGTATTTAGTTTAACCATAAATGTATAAAGAATCATAAGTGGACAAGATTAGGTTGGTGTTACTATATCCATCATGACAACTATATATATATAACTCTTTTTATTTTAATAATTAATTTATTGAAATCACTAGTGGATGTGTTAACTTGGAGTCCATTTTAAGGCCCTAAGTAACTTATATTCAGGTGAGGAATTTTTAATTGTTTTGTTTGATTAATGAAGAGTTGAGAGGATATTGTGGAGTGGGTTGGGCATTGGAAATCTGAATTCTTGAATCTCATGTTGAGAAATGTGATGAGCTTATGGTATTTTTTTTCTCAAAAAACGCAGAAGAGCTGCGATTCATTAATTTAAGAAGGAAGAAGGGTTAAGAACCCTTTACAACTCACACCACACACCCCACAAAATAGTCTGATTGCATTTGCGCCTGTGTTAAAGAGTCTAAAGATGACCTGCAAACTAACCAAACCGAGAGCTTATGGTATTGCTGACTGTTAAATAGAATTGTCAACTCCATTTGCTGCTCGAAGGTATGCTAGTCAATTTTACAGATATCAATGTGACTATGCAGAGAAACAACAGAAGATTCCATGCTTGTCATGGGAGCTCTTTATGCAGCCTGCCTGTTTCTTGGTGTAAATAACGCATCATCTGTGCAGCCGGTGGTGTCCACTGAGAGGACAGTCTACTACAGGGAACGGGCTGCTAGAATGTACTCATCGTTCCCATATGCAGCAGCACAGGTTTGTTCTCTTTTGATCGTGTCAGTATTGGTTGTTGTCCCTGTAGATCTGTGTCTAACAATGCTTAAAATAAAACAGGGTCTCGTAGAGATTCCTTACATTGCAGTTCAGACACTGATATTTGGCCTCATCACTTACTTCATGATCAATTATGAGAGGAACATAGGCAAGTTGTCATCCAGGGAAACCATTATCCATTGAAGGACTTCATGCTTTCTACACATGATTTTGCTTCTTGTGTATTTTCTGTATGTCTCCCTGTTTGTATCCTAATAAAAGTCAACCTTTAATTGCAGGAAAATTAATTTTATATCTTGTTTTCATGTTCCTTACTTTCACCTACTTCACGTTCTACGGAATGGTGGCCGTAGGCTTGACCCCAACACAACAAATGGCAGCAGTAGTATCCTCAGCATTTTACTCATTGTGGAATCTTCTTTCTGGGTTTCTCATCGCCCAATCGGTAAGTTACTGAAGTACTCATCATTACACTTTGATTGTTATTTAAAATTTTAAACAATTAGAATCTGAATCAACACTTCCTGTATTCCTAAAAGGTTTTAACTTTACAAACTAAGAATTTATTTATAATAAAACCTAAACTTTATGGCTCCATAAAATAAAACAATGCTTGATTTGAAAGTGACAAGGTAACCTGTTTTTTCAATGTTAGTTTGTAATGATGAATCCATTTTCATTAGCCAATGTAGTAAATTGATTGTATACATAAAGAACCCTTTAGTTATATGTTTATCAGTTCCTCGTTCTCTTGCCATTCATGCAGAGAATCCCAGGTTGGTGGATCTGGTTCTATTACATCTGCCCAGTGGCATGGACCCTGCAAGGCATCATTACATCGCAGTTGGGCGATGTGCAAACAAGGATAGTTGGCCCTGGTTTCGATGGGACTGTGCAGGAATTCCTGGAGGAAAGCCTGGGATTCAAACAGGGGATGGCTGGGGTCACAGTTGGGGTTCTCGCTTGCTTCTCTCTTTTCTTCTTTGCCATATATGCTACTTCCATCAAGGTTATAAATTTCCAGAGAAGATAAATCAGCCTGTATTGTGGCATTTGCAACTTAGTTAAGCGCCCTGCATCACTTGGTGGTGCCAACATCGTAGTTTTGTTGCACTCGATGGTTGCAAATAGTATAGATGGATGAAGCACCCACGTGTTGATTGCAGGACGAGTTTTTTGCAAGGGGTAGAGGATTGTAAACAATCGACAATTGAAACTGTATTATTTGGTATAATATACACTTGAAGTTTTTCCAGGACAAGTTTTAGTTAGACATCTCATGGGACCCATTTGAAGGGTATTTTTACTAGCTGTGGCTTCACTTTTTGTTCTCAGAACGAGTAAAAATAAACTAATCGGATAAGTTTTTTTTTTGCCGTTGCTGGCTTTGACTTGACCGGTAAAGCTGTTTCAGGTAAAGCCTCCAAAATGTGTTGCATGACACGTTTCCATAGATAATTTTATACTTTCTCCATCCCAAAATTGAAGTTACTGGTTTGTACCGAGTCAAACTCTCTTGAGTTTGACCAAATTTGCATAAAAAATTACCAATATTTATAATACTAATAAGGACGCACGTGCACCACACACGTTTAATAGAAAATAAGATTGCATGACGGATAGTCGGTCGGAGCGAAAAAAAGGGCTGATAGCTTGAAGGAGTAGTGTTTCAATGACATCAATGACTTGCGTGCATCGGTCACCGAAAGTTTTGCATAGATGCACGTGCGACAAACATGTGGTTTGTTTTTAAATCAGTTACCACTTATTCAAGATTCTGTAGTAAAATTAATTAGTAATCAATAATATTAGAGTATTCAAACTTTTTAAAAAATATTCCTAGTTCATGCTTTTTATTTGCTACCGATTATAATAATTACTCAAGTATCCTGTAACATATAGGATAAGTTTAACTCTTTACAGCCAATTTGGGTCCTGCACCATGTGAATGCTATAACTAAGTTGTATATGAACTTTTTTTTTGCACATAGCTTGGATGGTGTGGATTAAATGCAGGCGTGAACATAGAAGAACAAGATATCGTCACACTGCATGGTTGGTGCATGAATCAATGCAAATTAAAGTAATTCATGACTCCTAAAACCAGCCGCATAGCTACCAAATTAAAACTTTGATTTGAAGGCGCAAGCGAGATTTGAATGTACCCGAGTATCAGCTAAACCTTGTACTCAGTCATATACCAGATATCAGTACCAAATTCTGTTCGAGGAGCTCTCATGTGCCGCCATCGGCATGATCCGCCTAGAGCATTTGTTGATCGTTCATGCTTTTTATTTGCTACAGATTATAATAATTACTCAAGTATGCTGTAACACATAGGATAAGTTTAACTCTTTACAGCCAATTTGCGTCCTGCACCATGTGAATGGTATAACTAAGGTGCATATGAACTTTTTTTTGCACATAGCTTGGATGGTGTGGATTGAATGCAGGCGTGAACATAGAAGAACAAGATATCGTCACACTTCATGGTAGGTGCATGAATCAATGCAAATTAAATTAATTCATGACTTCTAAAACCAGCCACATAGCTACCAAATTAAAACATTGATTTGAAGGCGCTAGCGAGATTTGAATGTACCCGAGTATCATCTAAACCTTGTACTCAGTCATATACCAGATATCAGAACCAAATTCTGTTGGAGGAGCTCTCATGTGCCGCCATCCGCATGATCCACCTAGAGCATTTGTTGATGGTTCATGCTTTTTATTTCGTACAGATTATAATAATTACTCAAGTATGCTGTACTATATAGGATAAGTTTAACTCTTTACAGCCAATTTGGGTCCTGCACCATGTGAATGCTATAAGTAAGTTGCATATGAACTTTTTTTTGCACATAGCTTGGATGGTGTGGATTAAATGCAGGCATGAACATAGAAGAACAAGATATCGTCACACTGCATGGTAGGTGCATGAATCAATGCAAATTAAATGAATTCACGACTTCTAAAACCAGCCGCATAGCTACCAAATTAATACTTTGATTTCATGGCACAAGCGAGATTTGCATGTACCCGAGTATTATCTAAACCTTATACTCAGCCATATACCAGATATTAGTACCAAATTCTGTTGGAGGAGCTCTCATGTGCGGCCATCGGTATGATCCGCCTAGAGCATTTGTTGATCGTTCGTGCTTTTTATTTGCTACAGATTATAATAATTACTCAAGTATGCTGTAACACATAGGATAAGTTTAACTCTTTACAGCCAATTTGGGTCCTGCAACATGTGAATGTTATAACTAAGTTTCATATGAACTTTTTTTTGCACATAGCTTGGATGGTGTGGATTGAATGCAGGCGTGAACATAGAAGAACAAGATATCGTCACACTGCATGGTTGGTGCATGAATCAATACAAATTAAATTAATTCACGACTTCTAAAACCAGCCGCATAGCTACCAAATTAAAACTTTGACTTGAAGGCGCAAGCGAGATTTGAATGTACCCGAGTATCATCTAAACCTTGTACTCAGTCATATACCAGATATCAGTACCAAATTCTGTTCGAGGAGCTCTCATGTGCCGCCATCGGCATGATCCGCCTAGAGCATTTGTTGATTGTTAATGCTTTTTATTTGCTACAGATTATAATAATTACTCAAGTATGCTGTAATACATAGGATAAGTTTAACTTTTTACAGCCAATTTGCGTCCTGCACCATGTGAATGCTATAACTAAGTTGCATATAAACTTTTTTTTGCACATAGCTTGGATGGTGTGGATTGAATGCACGCGTGAACATAGAAGAACAAGATGTCGTCACACTTCATGGTAGGTGCATGAATTAATGCAAATTAAATTAATTCACGACTTCTAAAACCAGCCACATAGCTACCAAATTAAAACTTTGATTTGAAGGCGCTAGCGAGATTTGAATGTACCCGAGTATCATCTAAACCTTGTACTCAGTCATATACCAGATATCAGTACCAAATTCTGTTGGAGGAGCTCTCATGTGCCGCCATCCGCATGATCCACCTAGAGCATTGGTTGATCGTTCATGCGTTTTATTTGCTACAGATTATAACAATTACTCAAGTATGCTGTACTATATAGGATAAGTTTAACTCTTTACAGCCAATTTGGGTCCTGCACCATGTGAATGCTATAACTAAGTTGCATACGAACTTTTTTTTGCACATAGCTTGGATGGTGTGGATTAAATGCAGGCGTGAACATAGAAGAACAAGATATCGTCACACTGCATGGTAGGTGCATGAATCAATGCAAATTAAATGAATTCACCACTTCTAAAACCAGCCGCATTGTGACGAACCGGATTCTCACCGACGAGAACCCGACTCCCTGTACCCTTGAGATAGTCCCAGGAATAGCAGCTATCTCGTACAGAACTCGTCTCAGTCGAATATCACATCCATACAACGATAAAGGATTCATTACATGACTCATATAAAGACAAAGCGTCTGGTACAAGCCCTCTGGGCTAAAACGACAATAGGAAACTTCTACGCAGCGGTAGCTAGAACAACAGGGACCACTCCTCCACAGGCATCCTTGAGCGTAGCGCACACCCTTCAATCGTACCACCCGTCCTGGTTGAACTCGCGGTCGGGGTCTTCACCTGAGAACCCAAAGTCTGTCCCCAAGGAAACGGGACAGGTCCACGTCACCAACCATAATATGATGCAAGCTTTAAAGGTGGCCTATTCTAAGGATATAGAAATAATCAAGGTTTAAGCCAGGGTTTTCTTATGCAAGCAGCAGCAATAACCCAAATTCATCTCAGCACCAACTCCTGCTCACACACACATCCATCCACTCCCCAAAACCAACCATCAGCCTCACATTTTCCCATCGGGCTCGTCCTGCCACGGCAGGTTCCCGCAAATCATATCCACCAACACCTTTCACTCACTAGTCGACTCGGTGAGCTCCCTCCCCACCTCGTCTCAACAGCCTCAGCTGGACCAATCTCTCATAACCCAAATCAAGGATGAGGTAAGAAAGCAGATTCCCATGCTAGCCGGGGCTTCTCAGAAATGGGTCGTCCGTAACCGTGGACACGGCTATACGTATAGTTTACACTCTGCAGAGGTGGCACTCCAGGAATCCATCCGGGCTGCAAGGCTAGTCCGCAACCAACCTGAGACACAGCCCACAGCAAAGACCCTAAACAGTAACGGCGCCAATCCTGTCTCCCTGGGCTCGGGAAACATCCGACCTAACATCTGCCCCAGGGTCGTGAAACCTTCCCACCGGGGCCAGTCGGGGGCCGTGGTAATTCAGGGAGATTACGCCGCAACGAATCCCCCCTACACATATCAAGCTCGATTCTCCTATAGTCTCGGCGCCGCACTAGAGTAGGCTTGCTGGAACCCTCCCCATACTGGGTAGATGGTGAGCACGGTAATTCCCAAGTCCGAAGTGGGGGCACGACTCGGTCCTTAATTGTTCGGTAAAGCGAGTATCTGCATCACAAGCGATCCGCCGCAACGGTCCGCAATCGGCACCCATAACAGGTATTGCCGCCCAAACTCCTCAGGTACTCACCGAGTACCAACCCCAAGTAACCAGTAACCATGTACCCGCAACAGGTACCCCATAGGGACTGCCCGAGTGCAGCCCCTCAGCACCTCGATCAACGATCGAGTTGTTATTACTCGCTTACACCGCCTAGCTGCACTACACCTCCCAAACCACCCACAACTCACGCCAAGAGGATCAATCACAACCATCCCAACACATGCATAGCATAGCATATTTCATAAAGTGAGTAGTAGGTAGCAAGGTAACAGGATATTAACAAAGGCAGTGCAGGTTTATCATGCGAGTAAAGTAAAGCGCTAGCATACTAGTTTGCATGTCTAATAGGTATTTCAGAGATGGTCGGGCATGAACCTGGGCAAAGGTCTTCGTCCTCATCAAAGCAGTTGTTGAAGTAGTCCGGCTCCTCCTGACTCTCCGGAGCTCCTAGGGGCGCGGAAAGAAAATAAGACGCGGCTACTAGCAAAGAAACACTAAGACAGCGACGAAAGAAGACCCAAATAACACCAAACTCTACACTATCGCGTAGATCATGATTTTAGAAAAATATAGAAACTGGTTTCATATTTTTCTGAGCTACGGTTGATTTATTATTAATTTTTGAAGTTTAAATCATTTTCTGAAAATATTAAATAATTTCCGAAAAAGAAAACAGACAAATAATTAGCCTGCTGACGTCAGCATGACGTCATGCTGACGTCAGCAGTGGGGTTCGCCTAGGATGACGTCAGCAGTGGGCCCTGCTGACGTCAGCGTTGACCGGTCAACGGGGTCAACGGTCAACGGTCAGCGGGTCAACTCTGGTCAGTGGGCCCCATGTGTCAGTGACTCACAGAGTATGACAGGTGGGTCCCATATGTCAGCGCTGTTAAAAGAAAAAGAAAAAGAATAAACGATGGTTGGGCTGGAATTGGGCCAAAAGCGAATGGGCCGGAAGAGTTCAAGGGGGTTAAACAGACTTAACTTGCGAGATTCGGCCCACGAAGGGCTGGCTGCTGGATCGGGTCTGGTGGACTGGGTCCACGGTGCACCGTGAGTGCGGTTCACATGAGCCGGGTGCACGGGATCGAGGTGTGGCCGAACTGGGATCTTCTGTGCACGGCTGTGTGTGATGCTGGTGTGGTCCACGGTGTGGCACGGCCACGGCGCGACGCGACGCGCGCGCGGCGCGCACTGGAACGCGCCGGCGGCGACGGTCGGCGGCGGATCTGGCCGGAGACGGCTCGGCTGGGCTCAAGGACGGTCGGAACAGCACGGCTAGGGTTCGGCGGTCACGGTCGGGGTGAAACAGGGATGGCTTGGGCTTCGGCTTGGGTTCCCGACGTGCGACGGCGATGGCACGGCCATGAACGCCGGCGAGCACGACGGCGACACGGGGTTTTGGCGCACAAGTGCTCGGAAAGGGGATGTGCATGTGCGCGTGCAGTTCCAGCAGCTGCTGGAACGCACCTAGGTGCACACGCGCGGGCTCGTGTTTGCCCACGGCCGCGCGTGGCCTCGGCGTTCGCGCGCGGGGCGAGCAGAGCTCGGCCGCGGCGGGCCTCGGCTGCGTGTACAAGCGACGGCGGGTTGCGGGTGCGACAGCGGCGTTGGGTTCCTGCAGAAGACACGCACAGCACGAAGGCTGGCTCACAGGGGCTTGGCTTGGCACGGCGAGCACGAGCGGCGGCGCTCCGCCGGAAACAGAGAAGAAGGGGGCGAACGTGGTGGCTCACCTAGGGTCACGTAGAGGTACGCTGCAGCTCGGGGAAGACTCGACGCAGTCCGGCGGTCCTCGTGCTCCTCCTCTCGCTCCTTGGTTCGGCCTGGAGATGGCGGTCCACGATCGGCGGCGGCGGCTTCGGCGGCGCTGCGGAGACGGAGCCTCGGCTTCCCTTCTCTCCCTCTTCTCCTCCTCGGTCCCTCCTCTGGTTCTCCTCCTCCCTCTCCCCCACTCGATTTGGATCTAGGAAACCCCGATGGGGCGGCGCGGCTTGGGGAAGAAGACGACCGGCGGCGGGTTTTATAGGGGATAGGCGCTAGGGTTTCGCTGGGCACGGACGGCGAGATAGGGGTGCTCGAGCGGCTGCGGACACGCGGCGCAATCGCGACGGGCCGCACGGAGCTCGGGCAGTTGGGTCACGGGCGGCGCGCGGAAGAGAGAGAGCGGCGGCGTCGCGAGGAAGGAGATGACGCGGGGGAGAAGGTACAGCTGACAGGTGGGGTCCAGCGGTCACTGAGAGAGAGCGAGCGACGCGGCGGGGACGCGGCGGGGCTGCTGGACGGGCCGCAGCTGGGCCGAAAGGCCGGCTGGGCCGACTGGGGTTGTAGGCTCGGGAGAAGAGTTGAAGGTGGAAAGATGGACTTGAGCTTCGGGAAAACGGCCCACGAACAGTTAGAAGAATTTGGAAATTAGTTTAGTCAATTAGAGTTTGAATTCAAATCTAGAATTTGAATTCAAACCAACCAAAAATCCAAATAAATCCGAATAAATCCAAATCACACTATTTCATCCTTAGCACTTCAAATTGATTTTAATTTGAATTTAAATTGCCTAAGAATTTAGGGAGCAAAATGAAGACAGTCTTATATGTTGGTTTGCATGCACACAATTCCACCAAAAATTTTTAAATTCGAATTTTTGCACTCAACAAATCCTATGGGGAATTTTAGGGTTGTTACAGTCTCCCCCCCTCACAAGAATCTCGTCCTCGAGATTTGTGAATACCTATGGTTTAAACAAGTGGGGGTATTTCTCTTTCAGCACTGACTCCTTTTCCCAAGTGGCTTCCCTTTCTGAGTGATTGCTCCACTGTACTTTGCAGAACGGGATAGCTGTGCTCCTGGTCTCTTTGACTGCTCTGTCTAGTATCCTCTCTGGGTATTCCAGGTACTCCAAGGTGTCTTGTAGGTCTAATGCTTCTGTCTTGATCTCATGTTCCGGTACTCTCAGACACTTCCTCAGCTGAGATACATGGAACACTGGGTGTACTCCCGCTAGTTCCTCTGGTAGGTCTAGCTTGTAGGCTAGCTTTCCTACTCTCTCCAGTATCTGGTATGGTCCAACAAAACGGGGTGCTAGCTTTCCTTTCACTTGGAATCTCTTATGCCCTCTGAGGGGTGACACTTTCAGGTAGACGAAGTCCCTTACTTCGAACTCCAGATCTCGTCTCCTTTTATCTGCATAGCTCTTTTGTCGGCTCTAAGCTGCCTTCAGGTGCTCTCTGATCTTGGCCACATTTTCTTCTGCCTCTACAATCATATCAGGTCCAAAGAATGTTCGTTCTCCCACCTCTGACCACATTAGAGGTGTTCTGCATTTTCTGCCATAGAGTGCCTCAAAGGGTGACATCTGTAGGCTGGCCTGGTAACTGTTGTTATAGGAGAATTCTGCATAAGCTAGACTCTTCTCCCAGTCTGTGTTGTATGCTAGTACACAAGCCCTCAACAAATCTTCAAGAACTTGGTTCACTCTTTCGGTCTGCCCATCTGTCTGGGGGTGGTAAGCTGTGCTATACTCCAAGGTTGTCCCGATGGCTTGATGTAGGCTTTGCCAGAATTGAGCCGTGAATTGGGGTCCTCTGTCTGACACAATACTTTTCGGTGCCCCATGCAGCTTAAGAATGTTGTCTATGTATAGCTCTGCTAGTTTGCTTACTGAGTGTGTGCTTTTGACTGGTATAAAGTGAGCTACTTTTGTCAGTCGATCAACTATGACCCAAATGGCATCATTTCCTTTCTGAGTGCGAGGTAGGCCAACCACAAAGTCCATGCTGATATCTTCCCACTTCCACATTGGAATTTCCAGTGGTTTCAGCAGTCCTGCTGGTCTTTGATGTTCTGCTTTGATTCTTCGACAAGAGTCGCACTTGGCCACATATTCTGCTATGTCCTCTCTCATTTTCTTCCACCAGAATTTATCCTTCAGATCCTGATACATCTTGGTGCATCCTGGGTGTATCGAGTACTTGGACTCGTGAGCTTCTGAGAGAATTGTTCTCCTGATTTCCTCGTCCTGTGGTACACAGATACGGTCTTTCAGCCATACTGTCCCTGCTTCATCTATCCGGAAGTCAGGTGCTACTCCTCGTTGGATATCCTCTTTTACTTCTTGGATTTCTGGACACTTTCCTTGTGCTTCTTTGATACGGTCTCCTAGGTTGTACTCCACCCTCATTTCTTGGGGTTTTCCTTCTTCTACTAGCTCGAGTTTTAGCATGTACAACTCTTTCGCTAGTTCTGGCTGACTTTCTTCTATCATCAAGTTGTTGCAATAACTCTTTCGACTTAGGGCATCTGCCACGACATTAGCTTTGCCAGGATGGTAGTGTATCTCCAAATCGTAATCTTTGATCAGTTCTAACCATCTTCTTTGCCTCATGTTCAGTTCAGATTGGGTGAAGAAATACTTCAAACTTTTGTGATCTGTGTAGATATCGCACTTGTTGCCAATCAGATAGTGCCTCCAGATCTTCAACGCATGTACCACTGCCGCCAGTTCCAAGTCGTGCGTGGGGTAGTTTTCCTCATGTTTCCTCAGCTGCCTTGATGCATAGGCAACAACCTTGCCCTCTTGCATCAGAACACATCCCAAACCTTGTCTTGAAGCATCGCAGTAGACTACGAAATCTTTGCGAATATCTGGCAGGGTCAATACTGGAGTTGTAGTGAGTTTGTGCTTGAGTTCTTGGAAACTTCTTTCACATTTGTCCGTCCACTCAAATGGAACATTGTTCTTGAGTAGTTCGGTCATTGGCTTGGCAATCTTGGAGAAGTTCTCAATGAATCTTCTATAGTATCCTGCCAATCCCAGAAAGCTTCGGATTTCTGTAACACTCTTCGGCTGCTTCCATTCTGCTACTGCCTCAATCTTTTCTGGGTCGACTGCTACGCCCTCAGCTGTCAACACGTGACCCAAAAAGGCTACTTTCTCCAACCAAAATTCACATTTGCTGAACTTTCCGTAGAGTTGGTGCTGCCTCAGCCTCTCTAGTACAATCCTCAGATGCTTCTCATGTTCTTCGGCTGTTTCTGAGTAAACTAGTATGTCGTCAATGAACACCACTACAAACTTGTCTAGTTCCTCCATGAATACCTTGTTCATCATGTTCATAAAATAAGCAGGTGCGTTGGTCAATCCAAAAGACACAACGGTGAACTCGTACTGTCCGTACCGAGTTACAAAAGCTGTCTTGGGAATGTCACCTTCTCTAATCTTCATTTGGTGGTATCCCGATCTCAGATCAATCTTACTGAAGTATTTGGCTTTCTTCAACTGATCTAGCAAATCATCAATTCGAGGTAATGGGTACTTGTTCTTGATCGTTACTGCGTTCAAGGATCGATAGTCTACGCACATGCGCATTGACCCATCTTTCTTCTTCACAAACAACACTGGCGATCCCCATGGGGATGCACTTGGTCGAATCACACCGCTTTCAAGCATCTCTTTCAGCTGCTTCTTGAGTTCCTCCAGTTCTTCCACTGACATTCTGTACGGTCTCTTAGCAATAGGCCCTGTGCCTGGTTGCAGTTCGATTATGAACTCTACGTCTCGGTCTGGTGGTAGTCCTGGTAGTTCCTCGGGAAACATGTCCGGGTACTCACATACTACAGGTACTTCTTCGATCGTCTGTTTCTCAATGGAGTATACCAACTGTCTCAGAATACATGTTCTGGATCTCTTCCCTGTTCTTCTTTGTGGCTCTGCTGTTACTTTGACTCCACTAGGGTGTGTCAACTCAACTGTTCTGGGTGAGCAACTGATTATTCCTTTGTGCTCTGTAAGCCAATCCATTCCTAGTATCACGTCAATTCCATCCGATTTCAGGACTGTCAAGTTTCCTTCGAACTCCTGGCCTCCTATCATCAGTCTAACTGCGGGGCACTCTAAAGTGCACCTAAGCTCTCCTAAGGGAGAAGTAGTGACTATAGGTCTAGCTTTAGGTATTGTCGGGGGTGATTGCTCTCTTACAAACTTTGTCGAGATATAGGATCCAGTTGCTCCAGAGTCAAACAATATCAAAGCTGGAATGCCATTTACTAAAAACTCACCGAGCACAACGTCGGGAGCGTCCTCGGCTTCTTCCTCTATCAAGTGGTTGAGGCGTCCTCTCTGCGCTGTTGCTGGCTGCCTGTCCTGTCCTCCAGATGCCGGTGCCTTGGCTGGGGTTTGTTTGTTCTTCTTCTCCGGACAGTCAAAGGACTTGTGACCGGGCTTCCCACAAGCAAAACAGACCACTGTGGTTCCCCCACCAATTCTGGGTGTGTTGTTCGGCTTCCAGTTGGGATTTCCCTGACTTGAGTAGCTGTTGTTTCTGTTACCAAAGTTGTTGTAGTTGTTACCTCTGCTGCCAAAACTGTTGCTGTTACTGCCTCGGTTACCCTGGTAGTTGTTTCTGTTGAACCCTGAGCTTCCTTGGCTGTTGCTCTGCTGAAAGCTTCTCCTGAGCATGTTTCTCTGGCCACTCCTCGGCCTCTGACTTAGCCGGTGGTTGTGCAACTGTTCAGCCTTTCTTTTCTTCTCCCGCCAGGTATCTTCAAGTCCCACTCTTTCCTTCTCAACTGCGATAGCCCTGTCAATCAACTCTCTTAGTGACCTGTGTGAACTTGCTGCGAGTGCTGTTCTCAGTCCTCTGTGCAAACCACGCTGGAACCAAAACTGTTTCTTCTTCTCAGTGTTGACGTCTTCAGGAGCGTACCTTGACATCTTAGCAAAGTGTCGAGCGTACTCAGCTACAGACAAACTTCCTTGGGTCATTGTCCTGAATTCCATTGCTTTATGCACCATGACTTGTTCTGGTATGTGGTACTCCTTGAAAGCTTCACAAAACTCTAGCCAGGTGATCTGAGCTGGGTTTGCGTGAGAGTCACAGTAGCTCTCCCACCACGCTTTTGCTGCTCCTTCAAGTTGGTGCGCCGCAAGGGCAACACATTCTTCTTCAGTGTAGTCTGTCAGGTCCAGCTTCGTCTCGATGGTACGTAACCAGTCGTGTGCATCGAGTGGTTCGTCCGAGTAGTCGAAGGTGGGTGCTTTCAGCCTAATGAACCTTTCAATCTTCCTTTGTAGGTCTTCCTCACGGTGTCCCTGACGGTTCTGGTTCTGATTTCCCTGCATCTGTTGCATAGCTTGCATCATCTGTGTATTGGCCTGTGCCATCTGTTGCATCAGCTGTGTTTGAGTAGTCATCACTTCTGCCAAGTTAGGCGGTGGCGGTGGTTGCTGGTTGTTCTGCTGGTTCTGCTGAGGTTCCACTGCTGGTTCTTCCATTTCCACTTCCTGTTCTTCTCCTGGTGTGTTGTTCTCGGGCTGGAGCATGCCTGTTGCGCGTCCACAACCCCTGCCTCTAACTGCAACTGTCGCTCTTCCGCGACCACGACCTCTGACACGTCCTCTGCCTCTAACTGCCATTGCTGCCTCTTCTTGCTCAGCTTCCTCAAAACGCGCAAGCAGACGGTTGGATCTTCGGATCGACATCTTGCTGTATTTTTCATAGAGCAGATTTAGTGGCGGTCGGTAATGGTTAGGTTAGCGTAACTAGAGTAGGAGCTGCACACATGAAATAGACTCAACACTAAAGTACACTCAAGATGAACAACAATAAAACTGCAAGAACAGCCAAAAAGATCGATCATTCATTACAGCATTACACCCTAGACATGTGTACTATCCCGAGGTCAGCTCCTGGAACCTTGAGGATAGTACATCTAAGCGAATGCTACATCGTGGCTGAGCCAAAAGGTGGTCATGATCTACTAAGTCTAAACATCTACTCATGAAGATAGATACAACTCTCATCATCTGCTGACATCTGCTGATACTGCCTACTGCATCTGTCTCATACTGCTGAAAGTGCTTGTGAGGCGCGCTGCCAACCTCACAGCCTCAGTCTCCGTCTGCTACTTGATCACTGCCTGTTGTCTTGGTGGGTGTCCGTGAGGCGCGCTGCCAACCTCACTATGTCCGTCTCAGATTTTGTCAACTGCTTCTCTAGGTGTGTCAGTTCTTGTCTCAGTCTTGTCATCTCGGGAGTAAAGGTTCGAGCCTCAGGTGGTGGTATCGGCTCAACTCGGCTTGGTGAAACTCTGTAGTTCTCTGTTCTGGGTTCAACTCTGCGTTCTTCTGGTAGTCCTTGGTTCACTGCGATCATTTCTGCCACTCTCTTCCTGTCTGATCTTACCCAACTACTAAGGGTCCTTCGAGCTTCATCCTTTGCCATAAACTGTTTAAGACTCAGGTACTTCATCAGCTGGTAGTTTCGTCCATTCTTCTCTTTGTAGCTATCCACCTCTTCTTGAAGTTCTGAGTTGAGACTGTCCAACCAGTATACTTCTTCCTTCAGACCTTCTATCTCTTCTTCCTTGGCTGCCAGTTCCTTGTCTTTTTCTGTGAGCTGATCTTCCAGGCGGACATCTCGAGCATGGTGAGTTGCTCGGATCAGTCCTGCCAACTGCCTGTTGTTGCTAGCTTCGCATTCCAAGTTCCTGACTTCCCTTGTTTTAGCTCTGAGTTGCTCCTCAAGTAAGGCGATCCTGTTGTCCTTCTCCATCAGCTGGAGGTCTTGCTTCCATACCTTCTCTTTCAGCTTGGCAACTTTCTCTTCTAAGCCAATGTTCAAGTACTCCTGCTCAATCATGCACTGAACTGAGGTCCGCAGAGTCACGTTCTGCTCTCGGTCTGCTGCGTGAGCCTGTAAGCTGACTGCATCTCTGTCTGTCGGATCTTCTAGAGCTCGCGGTAGGTACCGGAAACGAGTGTGGCTGAGCTGACTCTGGTACACAAGTGTGGCAAGTCGGAGTATCCTCATAGCTATAGTCTGCACTGCCCGACTGAAAGTGCTCTCGCTGGTAGCTGCTCGTAACATCAGTGACCTTGGTCGTCCAGGGATATTGGGTACTACCATCTGCAACCGGGTGTGTACTCCCTCACCAGGTCCGTAGGTCCATCCCTCGTAGAAGACGTTATCCACATCTATTCCCACTGTACGCAGCACCTCCCTCAGTAGCACTGCCAAACCTCCACAGTCTGCTCCTGTGGTCCTGATCTCTCGTCGTTCATCTGCTGATCTTCCTTCCATCTGCCAGACAGTTAGTGGGTTGTTAGTAAGTTAGCAAGTTAGTAAGGTAAGGTAAGGGTAAAAAGTTTTTGCAAATAGATGAGATGTACTTATATAGTTTTCAAATAGTCCAAGGGGTTTCATATAAAATAGAGGACTCAGTTAGAGCTTCTGTCCTAAGTTTCCGTTCTGAGGGTTACGCGCTACGGTCAAGTATGGCTCTGATACCAACTGTGACAAACCGGATTCTCACCGACGAGAACCCGACTCCCTGTACCCTTGAGATAGTCCCAGGAATAGCAGCTATCTCGTACAGAACTCATCTCAGTCGAATATCACATCCATACAACGATAAAGGATTCATTACATGACTCATATAAAGACAAAGCGTCTGGTACAAGCCCTCTGGGCTAAAACGACAATAGGAAACTTCTACGCAGCGGTAGCTAGAACAACAGGGACCACTCCTCCACAGGCATCCTTGAGCGTAGCGCACACCCTTCAATCGTACCACCCGTCCTGGTTGAACTCGCGGTCGGGGTCTTCACCTGAGAACCCAAAGTCTGTCCCCAAGGAAACGGGACAGGTCCACGTCACCAACCATAATATGATGCAAGCTTTAAAGGTGGCCTATTCTAAGGATATAGAAATAATCAAGGTTTAAGCCAGGGTTTTCTTATGCAAGCAGCAGCAATAACTCAAATTCATCTCAGCACCAACTCCTGCTCACACACACATCCATCCACTCCCCAAAACCAACCATCAGCCTCACATTTTCCCATCGGGCTCGTCCTGCCACGGCAGGTTCCCGCAAATCATATCCACCAACACCTTTCACTCACTAGTCGACTCGGTGAGCTCCCTCCCCACCTCGTCTCAACAGCCTCAGCTGGACCAATCTCTCATAACCCAAATCAAGGATGAGGTAAGAAAGCAGATTCCCATGCTAGCCGGGGCTTCTCAGAAATGGGTCGTCCGTAACCGTGGACACGGCTATACGTATAGTTTACACTCTGCAGAGGTGGCACTCCAGGAATCCATCCGGGCTGCAAGGCTAGTCCGCAACCAACCTGAGACACAGCCCACAGCAAAGACCCTAAACAGTAACGGCGCCAATCCTGTCTCCCTGGGCTCGGGAAACATCCGATCTAACATCTGCCCCAGGGTCGTGAAACCTTCCCACCGGGGCCAGTCGGGGGCCGTGGTAAATCAGGGAGATTACGCCGCAACGAATCCCCCCTACACATATCAAGCTCGATTCTCCTACAGTCTCGGCACCGCACTAGAGTAGGCTTGCTGGAACCCTCCCCATACTGGGTAGATGGTGAGCACGGTAATTCCCAAGTCCGAAGTGGGGGCACGACTCGGTCCTTAATTGTTCGGTAAAGCGAGTATCTGCATCACAAGCGATCCGCCGCAACGGTCCGCAATCGGCACCCATAACAGGTATTGCCGCCCAAACTCCTCAGGTACTCACCGAGTACCAACCCCAAGTAACCAGTAACCATGTACCCGCAACAGGTACCCCATAGGGACTGCCCGAGTGCAGCCCCTCAGCACCTCGATCAACGATCGAGTTGTTATTACTCGCTTACACCGCCTAGCTGCACTACTCCTCCCAAACCACCCACAACTCACGCCAAGAGGATCAATCACAACCATCCCAACACATGCATAGCATAGCATATTTCATAAAGTGAGTAGTAGGTAGCAAGGTAACAGGATATTAACAAAGGCAGTGCAGGTTTATCATGCGAGTAAAGTAAAGCGCTAGCATACTAGTTTGCATGTCTAATAGGTATTTCAGAGATGGTCGGGCGTGAACCTGGGCAAAGGTCTTCGTCCTCGTCAAAGCAGTTGTTGAAGTAGTCCGGCTCCTCCTGACTCTCCGGAGCTCCTAGGGGCACGGAAAGAAAATAAGACGCGGCTACTAGCAAAGAAACACTAAGACAGCGACGAAAGAAGACCCAAATAACACCAAACTCTACACTATCGCGTAGATCATGATTTTAGAAAAATATAGAAACTGGTTTCATATTTTTCTGAGCTACGGTTGATTTATTATTAATTTTTGAAGTTTAAATCATTTTCTGAAAATATTAAATAATTTCCGAAAAAGAAAACAGACAAATAATTAGCCTGCTGACGTCAGCATGACGTCATGCTGACGTCAGCAGTGGGGTCCGCCTAGGATGACGTCAGCAGTGGGCCCTGCTGACGTCAGCGTTGACCGGTCAACGGTCAACGGGGTCAACGGTCAACGGTCAGCGGGTCAACTCTGGTCAGTGGGCCCCATGTGTCAGTGACTCACAGAGTATGACAGGTGGGTCCCATATGTCAGCGCTGTTAAAAGAAAAAGAAAAAGAATAAACGATGGTTGGGCTGGAATTGGGCCGAAAGCGAATGGGCCGGAAGAGTTCAAGGGGGTTAAACAGACTTAACTTGCGAGATTCGGCCCACGAAGGGCTGGCTGCTGGATCGGGTCTGGTGGACTGGGTCCACGGTGCACCGTGAGTGCGGTTCACATGAGCCGGGTGCACGGGATCGAGGTGTGGCCGAACTGGGATCTTCTGTGCACGGCTGTGTGTGATGCTGGTGTGGTCCACGGTGTGGCACGGCCACGGCGCGACGCGACGCGCGCGCGGCGCGCACTGGAACGCGCCGGCGGCGACGGTCGGCGGCGGATCTGGCCGGAGACGGCTCGGCTGGGCTCAAGGACGGTCGGAACAGCACGGCTAGGGTTCGGCGGTCACGGTCGGGGTGAAACAGGGATGGCTTGGGCTTCGGCTTGGGTTCCCGACGTGCGACGGCGATGGCACGGCCATGAACGCCGGCGAGCACGACGGCGACACGGGGTTTTGGCGCACAAGTGCTCGGAAAGGGGATGTGCATGTGCGCGTGCAGTTCCAGCAGCTGCTGGAACGCACCTAGGTGCACACGCGCGGGCTCGTGGTTGCCCACGGCCGCGCGTGGCCTCGGCGTTCGCGCGCGGGGCGAGCAGAGCTCGGCCGCGGCGGGCCTCGGCTGCGTGTACAAGCGACGGCGGGTTGCGGGTGCGACAGCGGCGTTGGGTTCCTGCAGAAGACACGCACAGCACGAAGGCTGGCTCACAGGGGCTTGGCTTGGCACGGCGAGCACGAGCGGCGGCGCTCCGCCGGAAACAGAGAAGAAGGGGGCGAACGCGGTGGCTCACCTAGGGTCACGTAGAGGTACGCTGCAGCTCGGGGAAGACTCGACGCAGTCCGGCGGTCCTCGTGCTCCTCCTCTCGCTCCTTGGTTCGGCCTGGAGATGGCGGTCCACGATCGGCGGCGGCGGCTTCGGCGGCGCTGCGGAGACGGAGCCTCGGCTTCCCTTCTCTCCCTCTTCTCCTCCTCGGTCCCTCCTCTGGTTCTCCTCCTCCCTCTCCCCCACTCGATTTGGATCTAGGAAACCCCGATGGGGCGGCGCGGCTTGGGGAAGAAGACGACCGGCGGCGGGTTTTATAGGGGATAGGCGCTAGGGTTTCGCTGGGCACGGACGGCGAGATAGGGGTGCTCGAGCGGCTGCGGACACGCGGCGCAATCGCGACGGGCCGCACGGAGCTCGGGCAGTTGGGTCACGGGCGGCACGCGGAAGAGAGAGAGCGGCGGCGTCGCGAGGAAGGAGATGACGCGGGGGAGAAGGTACAGCTGACAGGTGGGGTCCAGCGGTCAGTGAGAGAGAGCGAGCGACGCGGCGGGGATGCGGCGGGGCTGCTGGACGGGCCGCAGCTGGGCCGAAAGGCCGGCTGGGCCGACTGGGGTTGCAGGCTCGGGAGAAGAGTTGAAGGTGGAAAGATGGACTTGAGCTTCGGGAAAACGGCCCACGAACAGTTAGAAGAATTTGGAAATTAGTTTAGTCAATTAGAGTTTGAATTCAAATCTAGAATTTGAATTCAAACCAACCAAAAATCCAAATAAATCCGAATAAATCCAAATCACACTATTTCATCCTTAGCACTTCAAATTGATTTTAATTTGAATTTAAATTGCCTAAGAATTTAGGGAGCAAAATGAAGACACTCTTATATGTTGGTTTGCATGCACACAATTCCACCAAAAATTTTTAAATTCGAATTTTTGCACTCAACAAATCCTATGGGGAATTTTAGGGTTGTTACACGCATAGCTACCAAATTAATACTTTGATTTGATGGCACAAGCGAGATTTGAATGTACCCGAGTATTATCTAAACCTTATACTCAGTCAGATACTAGATATTAGTACCAAATTCTGTTGGAGGAGCTCTCATGTGCGGCCATCGGTATGATCCGCCTAGAGCATTTGTTGATCGTTCATGCTTTTTATTTGCTACAGATTATAATAATTACTCAAGTATGTTGTAACACATAGGATAAGTTTAACTCTTTACAACCAATTTAGGTCCTGCACCATGTGAATGTTATAACTAAGTTTCATATGAACTTTTTTTTCACATAGCTTGGATGGTGTGGATTGAATGCAGGCGTGAACATAGAAGAACAAGATATCGTCACACTGCATGGTTGGTGCATGAATCAATACAAATTAAATTAATTCACGACTTCTAAAACCAGCCGCATAGCTACCAAATTAAAACTTTGATTTGAAGGCGCAAGCGAGATTTGAATGTACCCGAGTATCATCTAAACCTTGTACTCAGTCATATACCAGATATCAGTACCAAATTCTGTTCGAGGAGCTCTCATGTGCCGCCATCGGCATGATCCGCCTAGAGCATTTGTTGATCGTTAATGCTTTTTATTTGCTACAGATTATAATAATTACTCAAGTATGCTGTAATACATAGGATAAGTTTAACATTTTACAGCCAATTTGCGTCCTGCACCATGTGAATGCTATAACTAAGTTGCATATGAACTTTTTTTTGCACATAGCTTGGATGGTGTGGATTGAATGCAGGCGTGAACATAGAAGAACAAGATATCGTCACACTGCATGGTAGGTGCATGAATCAATGCAAATTAAATGAATTCACGACTTCTAAAACCAGCCGCATAGTTACCAAATTAATACTTTGATTTGATGGCACAAGCGAGATTTGAATGTACCCGAGTATTATCTAAACCTTATACTCAGTCATATACAAGATATTAGTACCAAATTCTGTTGGAGGAGCTCTCATGTGCGGCCATCGGTATGATCCGCCTAGAGCATTTGTTGATCGTTCATGCTTTTTATTTGCTACAGATTATAATAATTACTCAAGTATGCTTTAACACATAGGATAAGTTTAACTCTTTACAACCAATTTAGGTCCTGCACCATGTGAATGTTATAACTAAGTTTCATATGAACTTTTTTTTCACATAGCTTGGATGGTGTGGATTGAATGCAGGCGTGAACATAGAAGAACAAGATATCGTCACACTGCATGGTTGGTGCATGAATCAATACAAATTAAATTAATTCACGACTTCTAAAACCAGCCGCATAGCTACCAAATTAAAACTTTGATTTGAAGGCGCAAGCGAGATTTGAATGTACCCGAGTATCATCTAAACCTTGTACTCAGTCATATACCAGATATCAGTACCAAATTCTGTTCGAGGAGCTCTCATGTGCCGCCATCGGCATGATCCGCCTAGAGCATTTGTTGATCGTTAATGCTTTTTATTTGCTACCGATTATAATAATTACTCAAGTATGCTGTAATACATAGGATAAGTTTAACATTTTACAGCCAATTTGCGTCCTGCACCATGTGAATGCTATAACTAAGTTGCATATGAACTTTTTTTTGCACATAGCTTGGATGGTGTGGATTAAATGCAGGCGTGAACATAGAAGAACAAGATATCGTCACACTGCATGGTAGGTGCATGAATCAATGCAAATTAAATGAATTCACGACTTCTAAAACCAGCCGCATAGTTACCAAATTAATACTTTGATTTGATGGCACAAGCGAGATTTGAATGTACCCGAGTATTATCTAAACCTTATACTCAGTCATATACTAGATATTAGTACCAAATTCTGTTGGAGGAGCTCTCATGTGCGGCCATCGGTATGATCCGCCTAGAGCATTTGTTGATCGTTCATGCTTTTTATTTGCTACAGATTATAATAATTACTCAAGTATGTTGTAACACATAGGATAAGTTTAACTCTTTACAACCAATTTAGGTCCTGCACCATGTGAATGTTATAACTAAGTTTCATATGAACTTTTTTTTCACATAGCTTGGATGGTGTGGATTGAATGCAGGCGTGAACATAGAAGAACAAGATATCGTCACACTGCATGGTTGGTGCATGAATCAATACAAATTAAATTAATTCACGACTTCTAAAACCAGCCGCATAGCTACCAAATTAAAACTTTGATTTGAAGGCGCAAGCGAGATTTGAATGTACCCGAGTATCATCTAAACCTTGTACTCAGTCATATACCAGATATCAGTACCAAATTCTGTTCGAGGAGCTCTCATGTGCCGCCATCGGCATGATCCGCCTAGAGCATTTGTTGATCGTTAATGCTTTTTATTTGCTACAGATTATAATAATTACTCAAGTATGCTGTAATACATAGGATAAGTTTAACTTTTTACAGCCAATTTGCGTCCTGCACCATGTAAATGCTATAACTAAGTTGCATATGAACTTTTTTTTGCACATAGCTTGGATGGTGTGGATTAAATGCAGGCGTGAACATAGAAGAACAAGATATCGTCACACTGCATGGTAGGTGCATGAATCAATGCAAATTAAATGAATTCACGACTTCTAAAACCAGCCGCATAGTTACCAAATTAATACTTTGATTTGATGGCACAAGCGAGATTTGAATGTACCCGAGTATTATCTAAACCTTATACTCAGTCATATACCAGATATTAGTACCAAATTCTGTTGGAGGAGATCTCATGTGCGGCCATCGGTATGATCCGCCTAGAGCATTTGTTGATCGTTCATGCTTTTTATTTGCTACAGATTATAATAATTACTCAAGTATGTTGTAACACATAGGATAAGTTTAACTCTTTACAACCAATTTAGGTCCTGCACCATGTGAATGTTATAACTAAGTTTCATATGAACTTTTTTTTCACATAGCTTGGATGGTGTGGATTGAATGCAGGCGTGAACATAGAAGAACAAGATATCGTCACACTGCATGGTTGGTGCATGAATCAATACAAATTAAATTAATTCACGACTTCTAAAACCAGCCGCATAGCTACCAAATTAAAACTTTGATTTGAAGGCGCAAGCGAGATTTGAATGTACCCGAGTATCATCTAAACCTTGTACTCAGTCATATACCAGATATCAGTACCAAATTCTGTTCGAGGAGCTCTCATGTGCCGCCATCGGCATGATCCGCCTAGAGCATTTGTTGATCGTTAATGCTTTTTATTTGCTACCGATTATAATAATTACTCAAGTATGCTGTAATACATAGGATAAGTTTAACATTTTACAGCCAATTTGCGTCCTGCACCATGTGAATGCTATAACTAAGTTGCATATGAACTTTTTTTTGCACATAGCTTGGATGGTGTGGATTGAATGCAGGCGTGAACATAGAAGAACAAGATATCGTCACACTGCATGGTAGGTGCATGAATCAATGCAAATTAAATGAATTCACGACTTCTAAAACCAGCCGCATAGTTACCAAATTAATACTTTGATTTGATGGCACAAGCGAGATTTGAATGTACCCGAGTATTATCTAAACCTTATACTCAGTCATATACAAGATATCAGTACCAAATTCTGTTGGAGGAGCTCTCATGTGCGGCCATCGGTATGATCCGCCTAGAGCATTTGTTGATCGTTCATGCTTTTTATTTGCTACAGATTATAATAATTACTCAAGTATGCTTTAACACATAGGATAAGTTTAACTCTTTACAACCAATTTAGGTCCTGCACCATGTGAATGTTATAACTAAGTTTCATATGAACTTTTTTTTCACATAGTGTGGATGGTGTGGATTGAATGCAGGCGTGAACATAGAAGAACAAGATATCGTCACACTGCATGGTTGGTGCATGAATCAATACAAATTAAATTAATTCACGACTTCTAAAACCAGCCGCATAGCTACCAAATTAAAACTTTGATTTGAAGGCGCAAGCGAGATTTGAATGTACCCGAGTATCATCTAAACCTTGTACTCAGTCATATACCAGATATCAGTACCAAATTCTGTTCGAGGAGCTCTCATGTGCCGCCATCGGCATGATCCGCCTAGAGCATTTGTTGATCGTTAATGCTTTTTATTTGCTACCGATTATAATAATTACTCAAGTATGCTGTAATACATAGGATAAGTTTAACATTTTACAGCCAATTTGCGTCCTGCACCATGTGAATGCTATAACTAAGTTGCATATGAACTTTTTTTTGCACATAGCTTGGATGGTGTGGATTAAATGCAGGCGTGAACATAGAAGAACAAGATATCGTCACACTGCATGGTAGGTGCATGAATCAATGCAAATTAAATGAATTCACGACTTCTAAAACCAGCCGCATAGTTACCAAATTAATACTTTGATTTGATGGCACAAGCGAGATTTGAATGTACCCGAGTATTATCTAAACCTTATACTCAGTCATATACTAGATATTAGTACCAAATTCTGTTGGAGGAGCTCTCATGTGCGGCCATCGGTATGATCCGCCTAGAGCATTTGTTGATCGTTCATGCTTTTTATTTGCTACAGATTATAATAATTACTCAAGTATGTTGTAACACATAGGATAAGTTTAACTCTTTACAACCAATTTAGGTCCTGCACCATGTGAATGTTATAACTAAGTTTCATATGAACTTTTTTTTCACATAGCTTGGATGGTGTGGATTGAATGCAGGCGTGAACATAGAAGAACAAGATATCGTCACACTGCATGGTTGGTGCATGAATCAATACAAATTAAATTAATTCACGACTTCTAAAACCAGCCGCATAGCTACCAAATTAAAACTTTGATTTGAAGGCGCAAGCGAGATTTGAATGTACCCGAGTATCATCTAAACCTTGTACTCAGTCATATACCAGATATCAGTACCAAATTCTGTTCGAGGAGCTCTCATGTGCCGCCATCGGCATGATCCGCCTAGAGCATTTGTTGATCGTTAATGCTTTTTATTTGCTACAGATTATAATAATTACTCAAGTATGCTGTAATACATAGGATAAGTTTAACTTTTTACAGCCAATTTGCGTCCTGCACCATGTAAATGCTATAACTAAGTTGCATATGAACTTTTTTTTGCACATAGCTTGGATGGTGTGGATTAAATGCAGGCGTGAACATAGAAGAACAAGATATCGTCACACTGCATGGTAGGTGCATGAATCAATGCAAATTAAATGAATTCACGACTTCTAAAACCAGCCGCATAGTTACCAAATTAATACTTTGATTTGATGGCACAAGCGAGATTTGAATGTACCCGAGTATTATCTAAACCTTATACTCAGTCATATACCAGATATTAGTACCAAATTCTGTTGGAGGAGATCTCATGTGCGGCCATCGGTATGATCCGCCTAGAGCATTTGTTGATCGTTCATGCTTTTTATTTGCTACAGATTATAATAATTACTCAAGTATGCTGTAACACATAGGATAAGTTTAACTCTTTACAGCCAATTTGGGTCCTGCACCATGTGAATGTTATAACTAAGTTTCATATGAACTTTTTTTTGCACATAGCTTGGATGGTGTGGATTGAATGCAGGCGTGAACATAGAAGAACAAGATATCGTCACACTGCATGGTTGGTGCATGAATCAATACAAAGTCAATTAATTCACGACTTCTAAAACCAGCCGCATAGCTACCAAATTAAAACTTTGATTTGAAGGCGCAAGCGAGATTTGAATGTACCCGAGTATCATCTAAACCTTGTACTCAGTCATATACCAGATATCAGTACCAAATTCTGTTCGCGGAGCTCTCATGTGCCGCCATCGGCATGATCCGCCTAGAGCATTTGTTGATCGTTAATGCTTTTTATTTGCTACAGATTATAATAATTACTCAAGTATGCTGTAATACATAGGATAAGTTTAACTTTTTACAGCCAATTTGTGTCCTGCACCATGTAAATGCTATAACTAAGTTGCATATGAACCTTTTTTTTGAACATAGCTTGGATGGTGCGGATTGAATGCACGCGTGAACATAGAAGAACAAGATGTCGTCACACTTCATGGTAGTAGCATGAATCAATGCAAATTAAATTAATTCACGACATCTAAAACCAGCCACATAGCTACCAAATTAAAACATTGATTTGAAGGCGCTAGCGAGATTTGAATGTACCTGAGTACCATCTAAACCTTGTACTCAGTCATATACCAGATATCAGTACCAAATTCTGTTGGAGGAGCTCTCATGTGCCGCCATCCGCATGATCCACCTAGAGCATTTGTTGATCGTTCATGCTTTTTATTTGCTACAGATTATAATAATTACTCAAGTATGTTGTACTATATAGGATAAGTTTAACTCTTTACAGCCAATTTGCGTCCTGCACCATGTGAATGCTATAACTAAGTTGTATATGAACTTTTTTTTGCACATAGCTTGGATGGTGTGGATTGAATGCACGCGTGAACATAGAAGAACAAGATGTCGTCACACTTCATGGTAGGTGCATGAATCAATGCAAATTAAATTAATTCACGACTTCTAAAACCAGCCACATAGCTACCAAATTAAAACTTTGATTTGAAGGCGCTAGCGAGATTTGAATGTACCCGAGTATCATTTAAACCTTGTACTCAGTCATATACCAGATATCAGTACCAAATTCTGTTGGAGGAGCTCTCATGTGCCGCCATCCGCATGATCCACCTAGAGCATTTGTTGATCGTTCATGCTTTTTATTTGCTACCGATTATAAAAATTACTCAAGTATGCTGTAATACATAGGATAAGTTTAACATTTTACAGCCAATTTGCGTCCTGCACCATGTGAATGCTATAACTAAGTTGCATATGAACTTTTTTTTGCACATAGCTTGGATGGTGTGGATTAAATGCAGGCGTGAACATAGAAGAACAAGATATCGTCACACTGCATGGTAGGTGCATGAATCAATGCAAATTAAATGAATTCACGACTTCTAAAACCAGCCGCATAGTTACCAAATTAATACTTTGATTTGATGGCACAAGCGAGATTTGAATGTACCCGAGTATTATCTAAACCTTATACTCAGTCATATACAAGATATTAGTACCAAATTCTGTTGGAGGAGCTCTCATGTGCGGCCATCGGTATGATCCGCCTAGAGCATTTGTTGATCGTTCATGCTTTTTATTTGCTACAGATTATAATAATTACTCAAGTATGCTTTAACACATAGGATAAGTTTAACTCTTTACAACCAATTTAGGTCCTGCACCATGTGAATGTTATAACTAAGTTTCATATGAACTTTTTTTTCACATAGCTTGGATGGTGTGGATTGAATGCAGGCGTGAACATAGAAGAACAAGATATCGTCACACTGCATGGTTGGTGCATGAATCAATACAAATTAAATTAATTCACGACTTCTAAAACCAGCCGCATAGCTACCAAATTAAAACTTTGATTTGAAGGCGCAAGCGAGATTTGAATGTACCCGAGTATCATCTAAACCTTGTACTCAGTCATATACCAGATATCAGTACCAAATTCTGTTCGAGGAGCTCTCATGTGCCGCCATCGGCATGATCCGCCTAGAGCATTTGTTGATCGTTAATGCTTTTTATTTGCTACCGATTATAATAATTACTCAAGTATGCTGTAATACATAGGATAAGTTTAACATTTTACAGCCAATTTGCGTCCTGCACCATGTGAATGCTATAACTAAGTTGCATATGAACTTTTTTTTGCACATAGCTTGGATGGTGTGGATTAAATGCAGGCGTGAACATAGAAGAACAAGATATCGTCACACTGCATGGTAGGTGCATGAATCAATGCAAATTAAATGAATTCACGACTTCTAAAACCAGCCGCATAGTTACCAAATTAATACTTTGATTTGATGGCACAAGCGAGATTTGAATGTACCCGAGTATTATCTAAACCTTATACTCAGTCATATACTAGATATTAGTACCAAATTCTGTTGGAGGAGCTCTCATGTGCGGCCATCGATATGATCCGCCTAGAGCATTTGTTGATCGTTCATGCTTTTTATTTGCTACAGATTATAATAATTACTCAAGTATGTTGTAACACATAGGATAAGTTTAACTCTTTACAACCAATTTAGGTCCTGCACCATGTGAATGTTATAACTAAGTTTCATATGAACTTTTTTTTCACATAGCTTGGATGGTGTGGATTGAATGCAGGCGTGAACATAGAAGAACAAGATATCGTCACACTGCATGGTTGGTGCATGAATCAATACAAATTAAATTAATTCACGACTTCTAAAACCAGCCGCATAGCTACCAAATTAAAACTTTGATTTGAAGGCGCAAGCGAGATTTGAATGTACCCGAGTATCATCTAAACCTTGTACTCAGTCATATACCAGATATCAGTACCAAATTCTGTTCGAGGAGCTCTCATGTGCCGCCATCGGCATGATCCGCCTAGAGCATTTGTTGATCGTAAATGCTTTTTATTTGCTACAGATTATAATAATTACTCAAGTATGCTGTAATACATAGGATAAGTTTAACTTTTTACAGCCAATTTGCGTCCTGCACCATGTAAATGCTATAACTAAGTTGCATATGAACTTTTTTTTGCACATAGCTTGGATGGTGTGGATTAAATGCAGGCGTGAACATAGAAGAACAAGATATCGTCACACTGCATGGTAGGTGCATGAATCAATGCAAATTAAATGAATTCACGACTTCTAAAACCAGCCGCATAGTTACCAAATTAATACTTTGATTTGATGGCACAAGCGAGATTTGAATGTACCCGAGTATTATCTAAACCTTATACTCAGTCATATACTAGATATTAGTACCAAATTCTGTTGGAGGAGCTCTCATGTGCGGCCATCGATATGATCCGCCTAGAGCATTTGTTGATCGTTCATGCTTTTTATTTGCTACAGATTATAATAATTACTCAAGTATGTTGTAACACATAGGATAAGTTTAACTCTTTACAACCAATTTAGGTCCTGCACCATGTGAATGTTATAACTAAGTTTCATATGAACTTTTTTTTCACATAGCTTGGATGGTGTGGATTGAATGCAGGCGTGAACATAGAAGAACAAGATATCGTCACACTGCATGGTTGGTGCATGAATCAATACAAATTAAATTAATTCACGACTTCTAAAACCAGCCGCATAGCTACCAAATTAAAACTTTGATTTGAAGGCGCAAGCGAGATTTGAATGTACCCGAGTATCATCTAAACCTTGTACTCAGTCATATACCAGATATCAGTACCAAATTCTGTTCGAGGAGCTCTCATGTGCCGCCATCGGCATGATCCGCCTAGAGCATTTGTTGATCGTAAATGCTTTTTATTTGCTACAGATTATAATAATTACTCAAGTATGCTGTAATACATAGGATAAGTTTAACTTTTTACAGCCAATTTGCGTCCTGCACCATGTAAATGCTATAACTAAGTTGCATATGAACTTTTTTTTGCACATAGCTTGGATGGTGTGGATTAAATGCAGGCGTGAACATAGAAGAACAAGATATCGTCACACTGCATGGTAGGTGCATGAATCAATGCAAATTAAATGAATTCACGACTTCTAAAACCAGCCGCATAGTTACCAAATTAATACTTTGATTTGATGGCACAAGCGAGATTTGAATGTACCCGAGTATTATCTAAACCTTATACTCAGTCATATACCAGATATTAGTACCAAATTCTGTTGGAGGAGATCTCATGTGCGGCCATCGGTATGATCCGCCTAGAGCATTTGTTGATCGTTCATGCTTTTTATTTGCTACAGATTATAATAATTACTCAAGTATGTTGTAACACATAGGATAAGTTTAACTCTTTACAGCCAATTTGGGTCCTGCACCATGTGAATGTTATAACTAAGTTTCATATGAACTTTTTTTTGCACATAGCTTGGATGGTGTGGATTGAATGCAGGCGTGAACATAGAAGAACAAGATATCGTCACACTGCATGGTTGGTGCATGAATCAATACAAAGTCAATTAATTCACGACTTCTAAAACCAGCCGCATAGCTACCAAATTAAAACTTTGATTTGAAGGCGCAAGCGAGATTTGAATGTACCCGAGTATCATCTAAACCTTGTACTCAGTCATATACCAGATATCAGTACCAAATTCTGTTCGCGGAGCTCTCATGTGCCGCCATCGGCATGATCCGCCTAGAGCATTTGTTGATCGTTAATGCTTTTTATTTGCTACAGATTATAATAATTACTCAAGTATGCTGTAATACATAGGATAAGTTTAACTTTTTACAGCCAATTTGCGTCCTGCACCATGTAAATGCTATAACTAAGTTGCATATGAACCTTTTTTTTGCACATAGCTTGGATGGTGCGGATTGAATGCACGCGTGAACATAGAAGAACAAGATGTCGTCACACTTCATGGTAGTAGCATGAATCAATGCAAATTAAATTAATTCACGACATCTAAAACCAGCCACATAGCTACCAAATTAAAACATTGATTTGAAGGCGCTAGCGAGATTTGAATGTACCTGAGTACCATCTAAACCTTGTACTCAGTCATATACCAGATATCAGTACCAAATTCTGTTGGAGGAGCTCTCATGTGCCGCCATCCGCATGATCCACCTAGAGCATTTGTTGATCGTTCATGCTTTTTATTTGCTACAGATTATAATAATTACTCAAGTATGTTGTACTATATAGGATAAGTTTAACTCTTTACAGCCAATTTGCGTCCTGCACCATGTGAATGCTATAACTAAGTTGTATATGAACTTTTTTTTGCACATAGCTTGGATGGTGTGGATTGAATGCACGCGTGAACATAGAAGAACAAGATGTCGTCACACTTCATGGTAGGTGCATGAATCAATGCAAATTAAATTAATTCACGACTTCTAAAACCAGCCACATAGCTACCAAATTAAAACTTTGATTTGAAGGCGCTAGCGAGATTTGAATGTACCCGAGTATCATCTAAACCTTGTACTCAGTCATATACCAGATATCAGTACCAAATTCTGTTGGAGGAGCTCTCATGTGCCGCCATCCGCATGATCCACCTAGAGCATTTGTTGATCGTTCATGCTTTTTATTTGCTACCGATTATAAAAATTACTCAAGTATGCTGTAATACATAGGATAAGTTTAACATTTTACAGCCAATTTGCGTCCTGCACCATGTGAATGCTATAACTAAGTTGCATATGAACTTTTTTTTGCACATAGCTTGGATGGTGTGGATTAAATGCAGGCGTGAACATAGAAGAACAAGATATCGTCACACTGCATGGTAGGTGCATGAATCAATGCAAATTAAATGAATTCACGACTTCTAAAACCAGCCGCATAGTTACCAAATTAATACTTTGATTTGATGGCACAAGCGAGATTTGAATGTACCCGAGTATTATCTAAACCTTATACTCAGTCATATACCAGATATTAGTACCAAATTCTGTTGGAGGAGCTCTCATGTGCGGCCATCGTATGATCCGCCTAGAGCATTTGTTGATCGTTCATGCTTTTTATTTGCTACAGATTATAATAATTACTCAAGTATGCTGTAACACATAGGATAAGTTTAACTCTTTACAGCCAATTTGGGTCCTGCACCATGTGAATGTTATAACTAAGTTTCATATGAACTTTTTTTTGCGCATAGCTTGGATGGTCTGGATTGAATGCAGGCGTGAACATAGAAGAACAAGATATCGTCACACTGCATGGTTGGTGCATGAATCAATACAAATTAAATTAATTCACAACTTCTAAAACCAGCCGCATAGCTACCAAATTAAAACTTTGATTTGAAGGCGCAAGCGAGATTTGAATGTACCCGAGTATCATCTAAACCTTGTACTCAGTCATATACCAGATATCAGTACCAAATTCTGTTGGAGGAGCTCTCATGTGCCGCCATCCGCATGATCCACCTAGAGCATTTGTTGATCGTTCATGCTTTTTATTTGCTACAGATTATAATAATTACTCAAGTATGCTGTAACACATAGGATAAGTTTAACTCTTTACAGCCAATTTGGGCCCTGCACCATGTGAATGTTATAACTAAGTTTCATATGAACTTTTTTTTGCACATAGCTTGGATGGTGTGGATTGAATGCAGGCGTGAACATAGAAGAACAAGATATCGTCACACTGCATGGTTGGTGCATGAATCAATACAAATTAAATTAATTCACGACTTCTAAAACCAGCCGCATAGCTACCAAATTAAAACTTTGATTTGAAGGCGCAAGCGAGATTTGAATGTACCCGAGTATCATCTAAACCTTGTACTCAGTCATATACCAGATATCAGTACCAAATTCTGTTCGAGGAGCTCTCATGTGCCGCCATCGGCATGATCCGCCCAGAGCATTTGTTGATCGTTAATGCTTTTTATTTGCTACAGATTATAATAATTACTCAAGTATGTTGTAATACATAGGATAAGTTTAACTTTTTACAGCCAATTTGCGTCCTACACCAGGTGAATGCTATAACTAAGTTGCATATGAACTTTTTTTGCACATAGCTTGGATGGTGTGGATTGAATGCACGCGTGAACATAGAAGAACAAGATGTCGTCACACTTCATGGTAGGTGCATGAATCAATGCAAATTAAATTAATTCATGTCACACCCGGATTTACACAAAACCCGAATGCGGCCATATGTGTGCCCAGGAAGTCCACCGACACATATAGCGAACAAATATGGTAAAAATCAGAGTACAATGCTTTATTCTCATCATAAAGTAGCGATTACATCAGAGTTTGCATAAATGAAATACATGGACAGCGGAAGACTAATACATCTCTCTAGCGTAGCCGCAATCCCACAGGGACTCTGACTGGGAGAACGCCAACTCAGAAGTACGGCAAGTCCTCAGGAAACTCCACAGCGTAATCAGCCTGACTCCAATCTGTTACCCGTCCGGGATTTTGCCCAAAAATAGTAATAACAGCAAGTGTAAGTAATGGAAAATTACTTAGCAAGTATAGCACGGGTTATGAAGGCTCAAAAAGGCTAGACAATGGCTTAACTGCATTAGCACTTTTAGTTGGTTCGTTTTAACTTTATCCAAGTTACTACAAGTGAATGAGGACCCGGTTGTAACCCAATTAATAGTGTAAGTGACATTAAGCATGAATAAATACCAGATTCTAATAAAAAAGGATCCAGGCCGCTCGTGACCCTGAGCAAGGCTATCATGATAGATCGTACACTCTGCAGAGGTTTCGCCCTTTACCCACCAGTCGCGTAAAAGTTCAAAGGAACTTTGCACCCAACCACGCACATCAACACTTCCGAGGTGTGACTGCATAGGGACGCTACGAGGCTTTCACAAGACACCCTAACAAGTCAGTAGCCGCTGGAGTACTATACGGCGGTGAAAACTTAGGCACCGAGATCGACGTACGCCCACGGAGTCACACCGTGAGGGGGTCGATGGCGTCCGGAGCACGGGTACCGCACCCATACTGCGCAACGTGCAGAGTTCTCAATCGCTGAGACTCCTACACGGGACTGGGTCTAACGTGACCTAGCCGACGGGGCTACCGTCCTCGGTGGAATCGGAGATCACCCAGCACCGTACCTCCCACAACGTCGTTGGCCCCTCGGTAACTACTGCCAAGCTAGAGACGTACAAGCTACTTGACCAAGACCAGAGCCCATATAGTTCCGGCGGTGGCGACAGGCTCCTGGGTTGCCGCTTTAAGAACCGGTCCTTAGTGGGAGACACTAGAGCAAAGCACACAGCACATGCTCTAGCCCCCTAATCCAAGTTGCTAAAAAGCAAGTTTTATCATTAATGTTGAAGTGGACCATTAAGTCAATATTAACATTTAAGTAAAGGTGACAGTAGTTGCGCCTAGCAAGATTCTACCCATATGCAAAAACCCATAGGAATACAAGGACAGGGAAATAAATGCTAGGAAATAACCTTAATGGTAAACAATATTAGACACATGCGTATGTAATGAACAGTGTATTAAAAGAGTGAGTAGGTAGCAAGGATTGTCCGTGCTATAACTTGCCTTCCTCGGAGTAAGGCTGCTGCTGAAACTCCTGCTCCGGCACGTCCTCAACGTACTCGAAGTCCAACGCTACGGGCTCACCGACTGGACACGATCAACACGCACGCATTCCAAAACAATCATCACATGCAAGCAAAAGTAATCTATTAGAACAGTACACCAAACAGTAAAAACAGTACAAAAACAGGAGCTAGAAATAATCTACGCTTCGCTACGAACACGTGAGCGCGAAAATCACGCAAAACGGAGCTAAAACGTGAAAGTTATAGCGTTTCTAAGATTCGGGGGCTTGCGGGCAAAGTTTTAAAATTTCCAGGGGCCTAAACGAATAAAACAGGACCTATTTGTAATTATTTTTGGATTAAAATGGACCGCGGGTTAATTTCCCAAAAGTCCAGGGGCTCTTTAGAAAGATTGCCAGCGCTGACCGTTACGCGGGGGTTTGACCCGCGACGTGGCGCATTGAGGGCCGTCGGATCAGATCTGGTCGGCCGGGATTTAAATAACGAAGGGGTACGCTGTGATCTAATCTCAGCCGTTGATTTTGGATCGGATGGCCAGGGGCGAGGGCTCGCCGGGGAAGATGATCCCGCGGCGGCGCTGCTCGGCCGAGGCCGGGGCTCGCCGGAGTTGGACAGAACTCGGGCTGTGGTGCTCGGAATCGAACGGGGTCTAGCCCTATGGCTTCAGGAGTGCAAGGCGAGTTCACTCGGGTGGTTCTCGACGGCCATTGACCGGCGGGAGGGGCGGACGGCGGCGGGCGGCGGAGCGGGGCTCTGGTGCACCGCGGGGAAGGGGTTTTGGGTGGATTCAAGGTCGGTTTTCTGGCTTGGGAGCATCCCGGTGAGGTGGTGAGCGCGACTAGGTGGTGCTAGGAGGGTTTCGGGCAGTGGACGGGGGCAGACGACGGTGACCGGCGAACGAGGCTCGTCGGTGACCGCGGGGATGGGCGCTATGGTGCTCAAGTGCCAAAATTAAAGGGGTGGGGATCTTTGGTACCTCCTGGCGATGCCCCTGGGGAACGGAATTGGGGCGAGGAGGTTCCGGCGATGGAGTTCGTTGGATTTCCGAGGCTCGGCGGCGGCGTTGCTCGGGGAAGAGGAAGAAGAGCTGCTGCAGCTGCTGCTGGAAGTAGCTCGGCGCGCTCCACGGGGCTCGGTGAAGCTCCTCCGAGGCTCGAGCGGGGCGGAGCGGCACTAGCGCGAGGTGACGACGGCGGCCGGCGGAGCTTGGAGCTCGGCGGCTCGGGGGTGGCGCGATTGGAGGCGGTGGCGGCGCTAGGGTTGGGCGAGGGGTGAAGGGAGCGGGAGTGCTGCGGTTTAAGAAGGCACTGGAGCAGGCGGCATTGGCGCGCGGGCCCGGCCGCGGCACGCCGCGCCATTAGCGGACGCTGGGAAGGAAAGCGCGAGGGGGAAGAAGGAAAGGGGAGAGGGAGGGGATGACAGGTGGGGTCGGGGTGTCGGTGGGGGAGAGAGAGAGGAGGAAGGCGCGGGCGTTGAGCTGGGCTGGGCCGGCTCGGCTGCTGCTGGGCCGCGCAGAGAAGAAAGGGGAGAGGGGAGTCAGGCCGGGAAGAGAGAGATGCGGCCCAGGAGGAGGGGGGGAGGAAGTGGGCCGGCGCGATTGGCTGCTGGGCCGGGGAAAGGAGAAAGAGAGAGGGAGGTGTGTTGGGCCGGGGAAAAAGCAGAGGGGGCAACGGCAGACTTGAGAAAAAGGGTCAGGGAGCAAAGTTGAACTACGGGCCTAACAACTTTTCTAGAGCTCCAAGCAAAGTGATTCAAATTTGAATTTAAATAAATTTAAATTCTTGTTTGAATCACAAGCAATACAAAAATAAATGCAGCAGCATGAATGCAACAATAAATGTTTCTATCACTTATATTTGATTTTAAATTTTAGAAAATTGTTATTTAGCCTTTATAAATTAGGTGAGAGCATTAAATAATTAATTAAATGCCAAAAATTTTAAATTTGAGTATTTTGGGTGTTACAATTCACGACTTCTAAAACCAACCACATAGCTACCAAATTAAAACTTTGATTTGAAGGCGCTAGCGAAATTTCAATGTACCCGACTATCATCTAAACCTTGTACTCAGTCATATACCAAATATCAGTACCAAATTCTGTTGGAGGAGCTCTCATGTGCCGGCATCCGCATGATCCACCTAGAGCATTTGTTGATCGTTCATGCTTTTTATTTGCTACAGATTATAATAATTACTCAAGTATGTTGTACTATATAGGATAAGTTTAACTCTTTACAGCCAATTTGCGTCCTGCACCATGTGAATGCTATAACTAAGTTGCATATGAACTTTTTTTTGCACATAGCTTGGATGGTGTGGATTGAATGCACCCGTGAACATAGAAGAACAAGATGTCGTCACACTTCATGGTAGGTGCATGAATCAATGCAAATTAAATTAATTCACGACTTCTAAAACCAGCCACATAGCTACCAAATTAAAACTTTGATTTGAAGGCGCTAGCGAGATTTGAATGTACCCGAGTATCATCTAAACCTTGTACTTAGTCATATACCAGATATCAGTACCAAATTCTGTTGGAGGAGCTCTCATGTGCCGCCATCCGCATGATCCACCTAGAGCATTTGTTGATCGTTCATGCTTTTTATTTGCTACAGATTATAATAATTACTCAAGTATGCTGTACTATATAGGATAAGTTTAACTCTTTACAGCCAATTTGGGTCCTGCACCATGTGAATGCTATAAGTAAGTTGCATATGAACTTTTTTTTGCACATAGCTTGGATGGTGTGGATTAAATGCAGGCGTGAACATAGAAGAACAAGATATCGTCACACTGCATGGTAGGTGCATGAATCAATGCAAATTAAATGAATTCACCACTTCTAAAACCAGCCGCATAGCTACCAAATTAATACTTTGATTTGATGGCACAAGCGAGATTTGAATGTACCCGAGTATTATCTAAACCTTATACTCAGTCATATACCAGATATTAGTACCAAATTCTGTTGGAGGAGCTCTCATGTGCGGCCATCGGTATGATCCGCCTAGAGCATTTGTTGATCGTTCATGCTTTTTATTTGCTGCAGATTATAATAAATACTCAAGTATGCTGTAACACATAGGATAAGTTTAACTCTTTACAGCCAATTTGGGTCCTGCACCATGTGAATGTTATAACTAAGTTTCATATGAACTTTTTTTTGCACATAGCTTGGATGGTGTGCATTGAATGCAGGCGTGAACATAGAAGAACAAGATATCGTCACACTGCATGGTTGGTGCATGAATCAATACAAATTAAATTAATTCACGACTTCTAAAACCAGCCACATAGCTACCAAATTAAAACTTTGATTTGAAGGCGCTAGCGAGATTTGAATGTACCCGAGTATCATCTAAACCTTGTACTCAGTCATATACCAGATATTAGTACCAAATTCTGTTGGAGGAGCTCTCATGTGCCGCCATCCGCATGATCCACCTAGAGCATTTGTTGATCGTTCATGCTTTTTATTTGCTACAGATTATAATAATTACTCAAGTATGCTGTACTATATAGGATAAGTTTAACTCTTTACAGCCAATTTGGGTCCTGCACCATGTGAATGCTATAAGTAAGTTGCATATGAACTTTTTTTTGCACATAGCTTGGATGGTGTGGATTAAATGCAGGCGTGAACATAGAAGAACAAGATATCGTCACACTGCATGGTAGGTGCATGAATCAATGCAAATTAAATGAATTCACCACTTCTAAAACCAGCCGCATAGCTACCAAATTAATACTTTGATTTGATGGCACAAGCGAGATTTGAATGTACCCGAGTATTATCTAAACCTTATACTCAGTCATATACCAGATATTAGTACCAAATTCTGTTGGAGGAGCTCTCATGTGCGGCCATCGGTATGATCCGCCTAGAGCATTTGTTGATCGTTCATGCTTTTTATTTGCTACAGATTATAATAATTACTCAAGTATGCTGTAACACATAGGATAAGTTTAACTCTTTACAGCCAATTTGGGTCCTACACCATGTGAATGTTATAACTAAGTTTCATATGAACTTTTTTTTGCACATAGCTTGGATGGTGTGCATTGAATGCAGGCGTGAACATAGAAGAACAATATATCGTCACACTGCATGGTTGGTGCATGAATCAATACAAATTAAATTAATTCACGACTTCTAAAACCAGCCACATAGCTACCAAATTAAAACTTTGATTTGAAGGCGCTAGCGAGATTTGAATGTACCCGAGTATCATCTAAACCTTGTACTCAGTCATATACCAGATATCAGTACCAAATTCTGTTGGAGGAGCTCTCATGTGCCACCATCCGCATGATCCACCTAGAGCATTTGTTGATCGTTCATGCTTTTTATTTGCTACAGATTATAATAATTACTCAAGTATGCTGTACAATATAGGATAAGTTTAACTCTTTATAGCCAATTTGGGTCCTGAACCATGTGAATGCTATAAGTAAGTTGCATATGAACTTTTTTTTGCACATAGCTTGGATGGTGTGGATTAAATGCAGGCGTGAACATAGAAGAACAAGATATCGTCACACTGCATGGTAGGTGCATGAATCAATGCAAATTAAATGAATTCACCACTTCTAAAACCAGCCGCATAGCTACCAAATTAATACTTTGATTTGGTGGCACAAGCGAGATTTGAATGTACCCGAGTATTATCTAAACCTTATACTCAGTCATATACCAGATATTAGTACCAAATTCTGTTGGAGGAGCTCTCATGTGCGGCCATCGGTATGATCCGCCTAGAGCATTTGTTGATCGTTCATGCTTTTTATTTGCTACAGATTATAATAATTACTCAAGTATGCTGTAACACATAGGATAAGTTTAACTCGTTACAGCCAATTTGGGTCCTACACCATGTGAATGTTATAACTAAGTTTCATATGAACTTTTTTTTGCACATAGCTTGGATGGTGTGCATTGAATGCAGGCGTGAACATAGAAGAACAAGATATCGTCACACTGCATGGTTGGTGCATGAATCAATACAAATTAAATTAATTCACGACTTCTAAAACAAGCCACATAGCTACCAAATTAAAACTTTGATTTGATGGCGCTAGCGAGATTTGAATGTACCCGAGTATTATCTAAACCTCATACTCAGTCATATACCAGATATTAGTACCAAATTCTGTTGGAGGAGCTCTCATGTGCGGCCATCGGTATGATCCACCTAGAGCATTTGTTCATCGTTCATGCTTTTTATTTGCTACAGATTATAATAATTACTCAAGTATGCTGTAACACATAGGATAAGTTTAACTCTTTACAGCCAATTTGGGTCCTGCACCATGTGAATGTTATAACTAAGTTTCATATGAACTTTTTTTTGCACATAGCTTGGATGGTGTGGATTGAATGCAGGCGTGAACATAGAAGAACAAGATATCGTCACACTGCATGGTTGGTGCATGAATCAATACAAATTAAATTAATTCACGACTTCTAAAACCAGCCGCATAGCTACCAAATTAAAACTTTGATTTGAAGGCGCAAGCGAGATTTGAATGTACCCGAGTATCATCTAAACCTTGTACTCAGTCATATACCAGATATTAGTACCAAATTCTGTTCGAGGAGCTCTCATGTGCCGCCATCGGCATGATCCGCCTAGAGCATTTGTTGATCGTTCATGCTTTTTATTTGCTACAGATTATAATAATTACTCAAGTATGCTGTAATACATAGGATAAGTTTAACTTTTTACAGCCAATTTGCGTCCTGCACCATGTAAATGCTATAAGTAAGTTGCATATGAACTTTTTTTTGCACATAGCTTGGATGGTGTGGATTGAATGCAGGCGTGAATATAGAAGAACAAGATATCGTCACACTGCATGGTAGGTGCATGAATCAATGCAAATTAAATGAATTCACGACTTCTAAAACCAGCCGCATAGTTACCAAATTAATACTTTGATTTGATGGCACAAGCGAGATTTGAATGTACCCGAGTATCATCTAAACCTTGTAGTCAGTCATATACCAGATATTAGTACCAAATTCTGTTCGAGGAGCTCTCATGTGCCGCCATCGGCATGATCCGCCTAGAGCATTTGTTGATCGTTAATGCTTTTTATTTGCTACAGATTATAATAATTACTCAAGTATGCTGTAATACATAGGATAAGTTTAACTTTTTACAGCCAATTTGCGTCCTGCACCATGTAAATGCTATAACTAAGTTGCATATGAACTTTTTTTTACACATAGCTTGGATGGTGTGGATTGAATGCACGCGTGAACATAGAAGAACAATATGTCGTCACACTTCATGGTAGGTGCATGAATCAATGCAAATTAAATTAATTCACGACTTCTAAAACCAGCCACATAGCTACCAAATTAAAACTTTGATTTGAAGGCACTAGCGAGATTTGAATGTACCCGAGTATCATCTAAACCTTGTACTCAGTCATATACCAGATATCAGTACCAAATTCTGTTCGAGGAGCTCTCATGTGCCGCCATCCGCATGATCCACCTAGAGCATTTGTTGATCGTTCATGCTTTTTATTTGCAACAGATTATAATAATTACTCAAGTATGTTGTACTATATAGGATAAGTTTAACTCTTTACAGCCAATTTGCGTCCTGCACCATGTGAATGCTATAACTAAGTTGCATATGAACTTTTTTTTGCACATAGCTTGGATGGTGTGGATTGAATGCACGCGTGAACATAGAAGAACAAGATGTCGTCACACTTCATGGTAGGTGCATGAATCAATGCAAATTAAATTAATTCACGACTTCTAAAACCAGCCACATAGCTACCAAATTAAAACTATGATTTGAAGGCGCTAGCGAGATTTGAATGTACCCGAGTATCATCTAAACCTTGTACTCAGTCATATACCAGATATCAGTACCAAATTCTGTTCGTGGAGCTCTCATGTGCCGCCATCCGCATGATCCACCTAGAGCATTTGTTGATCGTTCATGCTTTTTATTTGGTACAGATTATAATAATTACTCAAGTATGTTGTACTATATAGGATAAGTTTAACTCTTTACAGCCAATTTGCGTCCTGCACCATGTGAATGCTATAACTAAGTTGCATATGAACTTTTTTTTGCACATAGCTTGGATGGTGTGGATTGAATGCACGCGTGAACATAGAAGAACAAGATGTCGTCACACTTCATGGTAGGTGCATGAATCAATGCAAATTAAATTAATTCACGACTTCTAAAACCAGCCACATAGCTACCAAATTAAAACTTTGATTTGAAGGCGCTAGCGAGATTTGAATGTACCCGAGTATCATCTAAACCTTGTACTCAGTCATATACCAGATATCAGTACCAAATTCTGTTGGAGGAGCTCTCATGTGCCGCCATCCGCATGATCCACCTAGAGCATTTGTTGATCGTTCATGCTTTTTATTTGCTACAGATTATAATAATTACTAAAGTATGCTGTACTATATAGGATAAGTTTAACTCTTTACAGCCAATTTGGGTCCTGCACCATGTGAATGCTATAAGTAAGTTGCATATGAACTTTTTTTTGCACATAGCTTGCATGGTGTGGATTAAATGCAGGCGTGAACATAGAAGAACAAGATATCGTCACACTGCATGGTAGGTGCATGAATCAATGCAAATTAAATGAATTCACCACTTCTAAAACCAGCCGCATAGCTACCAAATTAATACTTTGATTTGATGGCACAAGCGAGATTTGAATGTACCCGAGTTTTATCTAAACCTTGTACTGAGTCATATACCAGATATTAGTACCAAATTCTATTGGAGGAGCTCTCATGTGCGGCCATCGGTATGATCCGCCTAGAGCATTTGTTGATCGTTCATGCTTTTTATTTGCTACAGATTATAATAATTACTCAAGTATGCTGTAACACATAGGATAAGTTTAACTCTTTACAGCCAATTTGGGTCCTGCACCATGTGAATGTTATAACTAAGTTTCATATGAAGTTTTTTTTGCACATAGCTTGGATGGTGTGGATTGAATGCAGGCGTGAACATAGAAGAACAAGATATCGTCACACTGCATGGTTGGTGCATGAATCAATACAAATTAAATTAATTCACGACTTCTAAAACCAGCCGCATAGCTACCAAATTAAAACTTTGATTTGAAGGCGCAAGCGAGATTTGAATGTACCCGAGTATCATCTAAACCTTGTACTCAGTCATATACCAGATATCAGTACCAAATTCTGTTCGAGGAGCTCTCATGTGCCGCCATCCGCATGATCCACCTAGAGCATTTGTTGATCGTTCATGCTTTTTATTTGCTACAGATTATAATAATTACTCAAGTATGCTGTACTATATAGGATAAGTTTAACTCTTTACAGCCAATTTGGGTCCTGCACCATGTGAATGCTATAAGTAAGTTGCATATGAACTTTTTTTTGCACATAGCTTGGATGGTGTGGATTAAATGCAGGCGTGAATATAGAAGAACAAGATATCGTCACACTGCATGGTAGGTGCATGAATCAATGCAAATTAAATGAATTCACGACTTCTAAAACCAGCCGCATAGTTACCAAATTAATACTTTGATTTGATGGCACAAGCGAGATTTGAATGTACCCGAGTATTATCTAAACCTCATACTCAGTCATATACCAGATATTAGTACCAAATTCTGTTGGAGGAGCTCTCATGTGCGGCCATCGGTATGATCCGCCTAGAGCATTTGTTCATCGTTCATGCTTTTTATTTGCTACAGATTATAATAATTACTCAAGTATGCTGTAACACATAGGATAAGTTTAACTCTTTACAGCCAATTTGGGTCCTGCACCATGTGAATGTTATAACTAAGTTTCATATGAACTTTTTTTTGCACATAGCTTGGATGGTGTGGATTGAATGCAGGCGTGAACATAGAAGAACAAGATATCGTCACACTGCATGGTTGGTGCATGAATCAATACAAATTAAATTAATTCACGACTTCTAAAACCAGCCGCATAGCTACCAAATTAAAACTTTGATTTGAAGGCGCAAGCGAGATTTGAATGTACCCGAGTATTATCTAAACCTTGTACTCAGTCATATACCAGATATTAGTACCAAATTCTGTTCGAGGAGCTCTCATGTGCCGCCATCGGCATGATCCGCCTAGAGCATTTGTTCATCGTTCATGCTTTTTATTTGCTACAGATTATAATAATTACTCAAGTATGTTGTAACACATAGGATAAGTTTAACTCTTTACAGCCAATTTGGGTCCTGCACCATGTGAATGTTATAACTAAGTTTCATATGAAGTTTTTTTTGCACATAGCTTGGATGGTGTGGATTGAATGCAGGCGTGAACATAGAAGAACAAGATATCGTCACACTGCATGGTTGGTGCATGAATCAATACAAATTAAATTAATTCACGACTTCTAAATTTTGCCGCATAGCTACCAAATTAAAACTTTGATTTGAAGGCGCAAGCGAGATTTGAATGTACCCGAGTATCATCTAAACGTTGTACTCAGTCATATACCAGATATCAGTACCAAATTCTGTTCGAGGAGCTCTCATGTGCCGCCATCCGCATGATCCACCTAGAGCATTTGTTGATCGTTCATGCTTTTTATTTGCTACAGATTATAATAATTACTCAAGTATGCTGTACTATATAGGATAAGTTTAACTCTTTACAGCCAATTTGGGTCCTGCACCATGTGAATGCTATAAGTAAGTTGCATATGAACTTTTTTTTGCACATAGCTTGGATGGTGTGGATTAAATGCAGGCGTGAATATAGAAGAACAAGATATCGTCACACTGCATGGTAGGTGCATGAATCAATGCAAATTAAATGAATTCACGACTTCTAAAACCAGCCGCATAGTTACCAAATTAATACTTTGATTTGATGGCACAAGCGAGATTTGAATGTACCCGAGTATCATCTAAACCTTGTACTCAGTCATATACCAGATATTAGTACCAAATTCTGTTCGAGGAGCTCTCATGTGCCGCCATCGGCATGATCCGCCTAGAGCATTTGTTGATCGTTAATGCTTTTTATTTGCTACAGATTATAATAATTACTCAAGTATGCTGTAATACATAGGATAAGTTTAACTTTTTACAGCCAATTTGCGTCCTGCACCATGTAAATGCTATAACTAAGTTGCATATGAACTTTTTTTTACACATAGCTTGGATGGTGTGGATTGAATGCACGCGTGAACATAGAAGAACAATATGTCGTCACACTTCATGGTAGGTGCATGAATCAATGCAAATTAAATTAATTCACGACTTCTAAAACCAGCCACATAGCTACCAAATTAAAACTTTGATTTGAAGGCACTAGCGAGATTTGAATGTACCCGAGTATCATCTAAACCTTGTACTCAGTCATATACCAGATATCAGTACCAAATTCTGTTCGAGGAGCTCTCATGTGCCGCCATCCGCATGATCCACCTAGAGCATTTGTTGATCGTTAATGCTTTTTATTTGCTACAGATTATAATAATTACTCAAGTATGCTGTAATACATAGGATAAGTTTAACTTTTTACAGCCAATTTGCGTCCTGCACCATGTAAATGCTATAACTAAGTTGCATATGAACTTTTTTTTACACATAGCTTGGATGGTGTGGATTGAATGCACGCGTGAACATAGAAGAACAATATGTCGTCACACTTCATGGTAGGTGCATGAATCAATGCAAATTAAATTAATTCACGACTTCTAAAACCAGCCACATAGCTACCAAATTAAAACTTTGATTTGAAGGCACTAGCGAGATTTGAATGTACCCGAGTATCATCTAAACCTTGTACTCAGTCATATACCAGATATCAGTACCAAATTCTATTCGAGGAGCTCTCATGTGCCGCCATCCGCATGATCCACCTAGAGCATTTGTTGATCGTTCATGCTTTTTATTTGCAACAGATTATAATAATTACTCAAGTATGTTGTACTATATAGGATAAGTTTAACTCTTTACAGCCAATTTGCGTCCTGCACCATGTGAATGCTATAACTAAGTTGCATATGAACTTTTTTTTGCACATAGCTTGGATGGTGTGGATTGAATGCACGCGTGAACATAGAAGAACAAGATGTCGTCACACTTCATGGTAGGTGCATGAATCAATGCAAATTAAATTAATTCACGACTTCTAAAACCAGCCACATAGCTACCAAATTAAAACTATGATTTGAAGGCGCTAGCGAGATTTGAATGTACCCGAGTATCATCTAAACCTTGTACTCAGTCATATACCAGATATCAGTACCAAATTCTGTTCGTGGAGCTCTCATGTGCCGCCATCCGCATGATCCACCTAGAGCATTTGTTGATCGTTCATGCTTTTTATTTGGTACAGATTATAATAATTACTCAAGTATGTTGTACTATATAGGATAAGTTTAACTCTTTACAGCCAATTTGCGTCCTGCACCATGTGAATGCTATAACTAAGTTGCATATGAACTTTTTTTTGCACATAGCTTGGATGGTGTGGATTGAATGCACGCGTGAACATAGAAGAACAAGATGTTGTCACACTTCATGGTAGGTGCATGAATCAATGCAAATTAAATTAATTCACGACTTCTAAAACCAGCCACATAGCTACCAAATTAAAACTTTGATTTGAAGGCGCAAGCGAGATTTGAATGTACCCGAGTATCATCTAAACCTTGTACTCAGTCATATACCAGATATCAGTACCAAATTCTGTTCGAGGAGCTCTCATGTGCCGCCATCCGCATGATCCACCTAGAGCATTTGTTGATCGTTCATGCTTTTTATTTGCTACAGATTATAATAATTACTCAAGTATGCTGTACTATATAGGATAAGTTTAACTCTTTACAGCCAATTTGGGTCCTGCACCATGTGAATGCTATAAGTAAGTTGCATATGAACTTTTTTTTGCACATAGCTTGGATGGTGTGGATTAAATGCAGGCGTGAATATAGAAGAACAAGATATCGTCACACTGCATGGTAGGTGCATGAATCAATGCAAATTAAATGAATTCACGACTTCTAAAACCAGCCGCATAGTTACCAAATTAATACTTTGATTTGATGGCACAAGCGAGATTTGAATGTACCCGAGTATCATCTAAACCTTGTACTCAGTCATATACCAGATATTAGTACCAAATTCTGTTCGAGGAGCTCTCATGTGCCGCCATCGGCATGATCCGCCTAGAGCATTTGTTGATCGTTAATGCTTTTTATTTGCTACAGATTATAATAATTACTCAAGTATGCTGTAATACATAGGATAAGTTTAACTTTTTACAGCCAATTTGCGTCCTGCACCATGTAAATGCTATAACTAAGTTGCATATGAACTTTTTTTTACACATAGCTTGGATGGTGTGGATTGAATGCACGCGTTTACATAGAAGAACAATATGTCGTCACACTTCATGGTAGGTGCATGAATCAATGCAAATTAAATTAATTCACGACTTCTAAAACCAGCCACATAGCTACCAAATTAAAACTATGATTTGAAGGCACTAGCGAGATTTGAATGTACCCGAGTATCATCTAAACCTTGTACTCAGTCATATACCAGATATCAGTACCAAATTCTGTTCGAGGAGCTCTCATGTGCCGCCATCCGCATGATCCACCTAGAGCATTTGTTGATCGTTCATGCTTTTTATTTGCAACAGATTATAATAATTACTCAAGTATGTTGTACTATATAGGATAAGTTTAACTCTTTACAGCCAATTTGCGTCCTGCACCATGTGAATGCTATAACTAAGTTGCATATGAACTTTTTTTTGCACATAGCTTGGATGGTGTGGATTGAATGCACGCGTGAACATAGAAGAACAAGATGTCGTCACACTTCATGGTAGGTGCATGAATCAATGCAAATTAAATTAATTCATGACTTCTAAAACCAGCCACATAGCTACCAAATTAAAACTATGATTTGAAGGCGCTAGCGAGATTTGAATGTACCCGAGTATCATCTAAACCTTGTACTCAGTCATATACCAGATATCAGTACCAAATTCTGTTCGTGGAGCTCTCATGTGCCGCCATCCGCATGATCCACCTAGAGCATTTGTTGATCGTTCATGCTTTTTATTTGGTACAGATTATAATAATTACTCAAGTATGTTGTACTATATAGGATAAGTTTAACTCTTTACAGCCAATTTGCGTCCTGCACCATGTGAATGCTATAACTAAGTTGCATATGAACTTTTTTTTGCACATAGCTTGGATGGTGTGGATTGAATGCACGCGTGAACATAGAAGAACAAGATGTCGTCACACTTCATGGTAGGTGCATGAATCAATGCAAATTAAATTAATTCACGACTTCTAAAACCAGCCACATAGCTACCAAATTAAAACTTTGATTTGAAGGCGCTAGCGAGATTTGAATGTACCCGAGTATCATCTAAACCTTGTACTCAGTCATATACCAGATATCAGTACCAAATTCTGTTGGAGGAGCTCTCATGTGCCGCCATCCGCATGATCCACCTAGAGCATTTGTTGATCGTTCATGCTTTTTGTTTGCTACAGATTATAATAATTACTCAAGTATGCTGTACTATATAGGATAAGTTTAACTGTTTACAGCCAATTTGGGTCCTGCACCATGTGAATGCTATAAGTAAGTTGCATATGAACTTTTTTTTGCACATAGCTTGCATGGTGTGGATTAAATGCAGGCGTGAACATAGAAGAACAAGATATCGTCACACTGCATGGTAGGTGCATGAATCAATGCAAATTAAATGAATTCACCACTTCTAAAACCAGCCGCATAGCTACCAAATTAATACTTTGATTTGATGGCACAAGCGAGATTTGAATGTACCCGAGTTTTATCTAAACCTTGTACTGAGTCATATACCAGATATTAGTACCAAATTCTGTTGGAGGAGCTCTCATGTGCGGCCATCGGTATGATCCGCCTAGAGCATTTGTTGATCGTTCATGCTTTTTATTTGCTACAGATTGTAATAATTACTCAAGTATACTGTAACACATAGGATAAATTTAACTCTTTACAGCCAATTTGGGTCCTGCACCATGTGAATGTTATAACTAAGTTTCATATGAACTTTTTTTTGCACATAGCTTGGATGGTGTGGATTGAATGCAGGCGTGAACATAGAAGAACAAGATATCGTCACACTGCATGGTTGGTGCATGAATCAATACAAATTAAATTAATTCACGACTTCTAAAACCAGCCGCATAGCTACCAAATTAAAACTTTGATTTGAAGGCGCAAGCGAGATTTGAATGTACCCGAGTATCATCTAAACCTTGTACTCAGTCATATACCAGATATCAGTACCAAATTCTGTTCGAGGAGCTCTCATGTGCCGCCATCGGCATGATCCGCCTAGAGCATTTGTTGATCGTTAATGCTTTTTATTTGCTACAGATTATAATAATTACTCAAGTATGTTGTAATACATAGGATAAGTTTAACTTTTTACAGCCAATTTGCGTCCTGCACCATGTGAATGCTATAACTAAGTTGCATATGAACTTTTTTTTGCACATAGCTTGGATGGTGTGGATTAAATGCAGGCGCGAACATAGAAGAACAAGATATCGTCACACTGCATGGTAGGTGCATGAATCAATGCAAATTAAATGAATTCACGACTTCTAAAACCAGCCGCATAGTTACCAAATTAATACTTTGATTTGATGGCACAAGCGAGATTTGAATGTTCCCGAGTATTATCTAAACCTTATACTCAGTCATATACCAGATATTAGTACCAAATTTTGTTGGAGGAGCTCTCATGTCCGGCCATCGGTATGATCCGCCTAGAGCATTTGTTGATCGTTCATGCTTTTTATTTGCTACAGATTATAATAATTACTCAAGTATGCTGTAACACATAGGATAAGTTTAACTCTTTACAGCCAATTTGGGTCCTGCACCATGTGAATGTTATAACTAAGTTTCATATGAACTTTTTTTTGCACATAGCTTGGATGGAGTGGATTGAATGCAGGCGTGAACATAGAAGAACAAGATATCGTCACACTGCATGGTTGGTGCATGAATCAATACAAATTAAATTAATTCACGACTTCTAAAACCAGCCGCATAGCTACCAAATTAAAACTTTGATTTGAAGGCGCAAGCGAGATTTGAATGTACCCGAGTATCATCTAAACCTTGTACTCAGTCATATACCAGATATCAGTACCAAATTCTGTTCGAGGAGCTCTCATGTGCCGCCATCGGCATGATCCGCCTAGAGCATTTGTTGATCGTTAATGCTTTTTATTTGCTACAGATTATAATAATTACTCAAGTATGCTGTAATACATAGGATAAGTTTAACTTTTTACAGCCAATTTGCATCCTGCACCATGTGAATGCTATAAGTAAGTTGCATATGAACTTTTTTTTGCACATAGGTTGGATGGTGTGGATTAAATGCAGGCGTGAACATAGAAGAACAAGATATCGTCACACTGCATGGTAGGTGCATGAATCAATGCAAATTAAATGAATTCACGACTTCTAAAACCAGCCGCATAGCTACCAAATTAATACTTTGATTTGATGGCACAAGCGAGATTTGAATGTACCCGAGTTTTATCTAAACCTTGTACTGAGTCATATACCAGATATTAGTACCAAATTCTGTTGGAGGAGCTCTCATGTGTGGCCATCGGTATGATCCGCCTAGAGCATTTGTTGATCGTTCATGCTTTTTATTTGCTACAGATTGTAATAATTACTCAAGTATGCTGTAACACATAGGATAAGTTTAACTCTTTACAGCCAATTTGGGTCCTGCACCATGTGAATGTTATAACTAAGTTTCATATGAACTTTTTTTTGCACATAGCTTGGATGGTGTGGATTGAATGCAGGCGTGAACGTAGAAGAACAAGATATCGTCACACTGCATGGTTGGTGCATGAATCAATACAAATTAAATTAATTCACGACTTCTAAAACCAGCCGCATAGCTACCAAATTAAAACTTTGATTTGAAGGCGCAAGCGAGATTTGAATGTACCCGAGTATCATCTAAACCTTGTACTCAGTCATATACCAGATATCAGTACCAAATTCTGTTCGAGGAGCTCTCATGTGCCGCCATCGGCATGATCCGCCTAGAGCATTTGTTGATCGTTCGTGCTTTTTATTTGCTACAGATTATAATAATTACTCAAGTATGCTGTAATACATAGGATAAGTTTAACTTTTTACAGCCAATTTGCGTCCTGCACCATGTGAATGCTATAAGTAAGTTGCATATGAACTTTTTTTTGCAGATAGCTTGGATGGTGTGGATTAAATGCAGGCGTGAACATAGAAGAACAAGATATCGTCACACTGCATGGTTGGTGCATGAATCAATACAAATTAAATTAATTCACGACTTCTAAAACCAGCCGCATAGCTACCAAATTAAAACTTTGATTTGAAGGCGCAAGCGAGATTTGAATGTACCCGAGTATCATCTAAACCTTGTACTCAGTCATATACCAGATATCAGTACCAAATTCTGTTCGAGGAGCTCTCATGTGCCGCCATCGGCATGATCCGCCTAGAGCATTTGTTGATCGTTAATGCTTTTTATTTGCTACAGATTATAATAATTACTCAAGTATGCTGTAATACATAGGATAAGTTTAACTTTTTATAGCCAATTTGCGTCCTGCACCATGTAAATGCTATAACTAAGTTGCATATGAACTTTTTTTTACACATAGCTTGGATGGTGTGGATTGAATGCACGCGTGAACATAGAAGAACAAGATGTCGTCACACTTCATGGTAGGTGCATGAATCAATGCAAATTAAATTAATTCACGGCTTCTAAAACCAGCCACATAGCTACCAAATTAAAACTTTGATTTGAAGGCGCTAGCGAGATTTGAATGTACCCGAGTATCATTTAAACCTTGTACTCAGTCATATACCAGATATCAGTACCAAATTCTGTTGGAGGAGCTCTCATGTGCCGCCATCCGCATGATCCACCTAGAGCATTTGTTGATCGTTCATGCTTTTTATTTGCTACAGATTATAATAATTACTCAAGTATGCTGTACTATATAGGATAAGTTTAACTCTTTACAGCCAATTTGGGTCCTGCACCATGTGAATGCTATAAGTAAGTTGCATGTGAACTTTTTTTTGCACATAGCTTGGATGGTGTGGATTAAATGCAGGCGTGAACATAGAAGAACAAGATATCATCACACTGCATGGTAGGTGCATGAATCAATGCAAATTAAATGAATTCACCACTTCTAAAACCAGCCGCATAGCTACCAAATTAATACTTTGATTTGATGGCACAAGCGAGATTTGAATGTACCCGAGTATTATCTAAACCTTATACTCAGCCATAGACTAGATATTAGTACCAAATTCTGTTGGAGGAGCTCTCATGTGCGGCCATCGGTATGATCCGCCTAGAGCATTTGTTGATCGTTCATGCTTTTTATTTGCTACAGATTATAATAATTACTCAAGTATGCTATAACACATAGGATAAGTTTAACTCTTTACAGCCAATTTGGGTCCTGCACCATGTGAATGTTATAACTAAGTTTCATATGAACTTTTTTTTGCACATAGCTTGGATGGTGTGGATTGAATGCAGGCGTGAACATAGAAGAACAAGATATCGTCACACTGCATGGTTTTTGCATGAATCAATACAAATTAAATTAATTCACGACTTCTAAAACCAGCCGCATAGCTACCAAATTAAAACTTTGATTTGAAGGCGCAAGCGAGATTTGAATGTACCCGAGTATCATCTAAACCTTGTACTCAGTCATATACCAGATATCAGTACCAAATTCTGTTGGAGGAGCTCTCATGTGCCGCCATCGGAATGATCCGCCTAGAGCATTTGTTGATCGTTAATGCTTTTTATTTGCTACAGATTATAATAATTACTCAAGTATGTTGTAATACATAGGATAAGTTTAACTTTTTACAGCCAATTTGCGTCCTGCACCATGTGAATGCTATAACTAAGTTGCATATGAACTTTTTTTTGCACATAGGTTGGATGGTGTGGATTAAATGCAGGCGTGAACATAGAAGAACAAGATATCGTCACACTGCATGGTAGGTGCATGAATCAATGCAAATTAAATGAATTCACGACTTCTAAAACCAGCCGCATAGCTACCAAATTAATACTTTGATTTGAAGGCGCAAGCGAGATTTGAATGTACCCGAGTTTTATCTAAACCTTGTACTGAGTCCTATACCAGATATTAGTACCAAATTCTGTTGGTGGAGCTCTCATGTGCGGCCATCGGTATGATCCGCCTAGAGCATTTGTTGATCGTTAATGCTTTTTATTTGCTACAGATTGTAATAATTACTCAAGTATGCTGTAACACATAGGATAAATTTAACTCTTTACAGCCAATTTGGGTCCTGCACCATGTGAATGTTATAACTAAGTTTCATATGAACTTTTTTTTGCACATAGCTTGGATGGTGTGGATTGAATGCAGGCGTGAACGTAGAACAACAAGATATCGTCACACTGCATGGTTGGTGCATGAATCAATACAAATTAAATTAATTCACGACTTCTAAAACCAGCCGCATAGCTACCAAATTAAAACTTTGATTTGAAGGCGCAAGCGAGATTTGAATGTACCCGAGTATCATCTAAACCTTGTACTCAGTCATATACCAGATATCAGTACCAAATTCTGTTCGAGGAGCTCTCATGTGCCGCCATCGGCATGATCCGCCTAGAGCATTTGTTGATCGTTAATGCTTTTTATTTGCTACAGATTATAATAATTACTCAAGTATGTTGTAATACATAGGATAAGTTTAACTTTTTACAGCCAATTTGCGTCCTGCACCATGTGAATGCTATAACTAAGTTGCATATGAACTTTTTTTTGCACATAGGTTGGATGGTGTGGATTAAATGCAGGCGTGAACATAGAAGAACAAGATATCGTCACACTGCATGGTAGGTGCATGAATCAATGAAAATTAAATGAATTCACGACTTCTAAAACCAGCCGCATAGCTACCAAATTAATACTTTGATTTGATGGCACAAGCGAGATTGGAATGTACCCGAGTTTTATCTAAACCTTGTACTGAGTCATATACCAGATATTAGTACCAAATTCTGTTGGAGGAGCTCTCATGTGTGGCCATCGGTATGATCCGCCTAGAGCATTTGTTGATCGTTCATGCTTTTTATTTGCTACAGATTGTAATAATTACTCAAGTATGCTGTAACACATAGGATAAGTTTAACTCTTTACAGCCAATTTGGGTCCTGCACCATGTGAATGTTATAACTAAGTTTCATATGAACTTTTTTTTGCACATAGCTTGGATGGTGTGGATTGAATGCAGGCGTGAACGTAGAAGAACAAGATATCGTCACACTGCATGGTTGGTGCATGAATCAATACAAATTAAATTAATTCACGACTTCTAAAACCAGCCGCATAGCTACCAAATTAAAACTTTGATTTGAAGGCGCAAGCGAGATTTGAATGTACCCGAGTATCATCTAAACCTTGTACTCAGTCATATACCAGATATCAGTACCAAATTCTGTTCGAGGAGCTCTCATGTGCCGCCATCGGCATGATCCGCCTAGAGCATTTGTTGATCGTTAATGCTTTTTATTTGCTACAGATTATAATAATTACTCAAGTATGTTGTAATACATAGGATAAGTTTAACTTTTTACAGCCAATTTGCGTCCTGCACCATGTGAATGCTATAACTAAGTTGCATATGAACTTTTTTTTGCACATAGGTTGGATGGTGTGGATTAAATGCAGGCGTGAACATAGAAGAACAAGATATCGTCACACTGCATGGTAGGTGCATGAATCAATGCAAATTAAATGAATTCACGACTTCTAAAACCAGCCGCATAGCTACTAAATTAATACTTTGATTTGATGGCACAAGCGAGATTTGAATGTACCCGAGTTTTATCTAAACCTTGTACTGAGTCATATACCAGATATTAGTACCAAATTCTGTTGGAGGAGCTCTCATGTGTGGCCATCGGTATGATCCGCCTAGAGCATTTGTTGATCGTTCATGCTTTTTATTTGCTACAGATTGTAATAATTACTCAAGTATGCTGTAACACATAGGATAAGTTTAACTCTTTACAGCCAATTTGGGTCCTGCACCATGTGAATGTTATAACTAAGTTTCATATGAACTTTTTTTTGCACATAGCTTGGATGGTGTGGATTGAATGCAGGCGTGAACGTAGAAGAACAAGATATCGTCACACTGCATGGTTGGTGCATGAATCAATACAAATTAAATTAATTCACGACTTCTAAAACCAGCCGCATAGCTACCAAATTAAAACTTTGATTTGAAGGCGCAAGCGAGATTTGAATGTACCCGAGTATCATCTAAACCTTGTACTCAGTCATATACCAGATATCAGTACCAAATTCTGTTCGAGGAGCTCTCATGTGCCGCCATCGGCATGATCCGCCTAGAGCATTTGTTGATCGTTCGTGCTTTTTATTTGCTACAGATTATAATAATTACTCAAGTATGCTGTAATACATAGGATAAGTTTAACTTTTTACAGCCAATTTGCGTCCTGCACCATGTGAATGCTATAAGTAAGTTGCATATGAACTTTTTTTTGCAGATAGCTTGGATGGTGTGGATTAAATGCAGGCGTGAACATAGAAGAACAAGATATCGTCACACTGCATGCTTGGTGCATGAATCAATACAAATTAAATTAATTCACGACTTCTAAAACCAGCCGCATAGCTACCAAATTAAAACTTTGATTTGAAGGCGCAAGCGAGATTTGAATGTACCCGAGTATCATCTAAACCTTGTACTCAGTCATATACCAGATATCAGTACCAAATTCTGTTCGAGGAGCTCTCATGTGCCGCCATCGGCATGATCCGCCTAGAGCATTTGTTGATCGTTAATGCTTTTTATTTGCTACAGATTATAATAATTACTCAAGTATGCTGTAATACATAGGATAAGTTTAACTTTTTACAGCCAATTTGCGTCCTGCACCATGTAAATGCTATAACTAAGTTGCATATGAACTTTTTTTTACACATAGCTTGGATGGTGTGGATTGAATGCACGCGTGAACATAGAAGAACAAGATGTCGTCACACTTCATGGTAGGTGCATGAATCAATGCAAATTAAATTAATTCACGGCTTCTAAAACCAGCCACATAGCTACCAAATTAAAACTTTGATTTGAAGGCGCTAGCGAGATTTGAATGTACCCGAGTATCATGTAAACCTTGTACTCAGTCATATACCAGATATCAGTACCAAATTCTGTTGGAGGAGCTCTCATGTGCCGCCATCCGCATGATCCACCTAGAGCATTTGTTGATCGTTCATGCTTTTTATTTGCTACAGATTATAATAATTACTCAAGTATGTTGTAATACATAGGATAAGTTTAACTTTTTACAGCCAATTTGCGTCCTGCACCATGTGAATGCTATAAGTAAGTTGCATATGAACTTTTTTTTGCACATAGCTTGGATGGTGTGGATTAAATGCACGCGTGAACATAGAAGAACAAGATATCGTCACACTGCATGGTAGGTGCATGAATCAATACAAATTAAATTAATTCACGACTTCTAAAACCAGCCGCATAGCTACCAAATTAAAACTTTGATTTGAAGGCGCAAGCGAGATTTGAATGTACCCGAGTATTATCTAAACCTTGTACTGAGTCATATACCAGATATTAGTACCAAATTCTGTTGGAGGAGCTCTCATGTGCGGCCATCGGTATGATCCGCCTAGAGCATTTGTTGATTGTTCATGCTTTTTATTTGCTACAGATTATAATAATTACTCAAGTATGCTGTAACACATAGGATAAGTTTAACTCTTTACAGCCAATTTGGGTCCTGCACCATGTGAATGTTATAACTAAGTTTCATATGAACTTTTTTTTGCACATAGCTTGGATGGTGTGGATTGAATGCAGGCGTGAACGTAGAAGAACAAGATATCGTCACACTGCATGGTTGGTGCATGAATCAATACAATTAAATTAATTCACGACTTCTAAAACCAGCCGCATAGCTACCAAATTAAAACTTTGATTTGAAGGCGCAAGCGAGATTTGAATGTACCCGAGTATCATCTAAACCTTGTACTCAGTCATATACCAGATATCAGTACCAAATTCTGTTCGAGGAGCTCTCATGTGCCGCCATCGGCATGATCCGCCTAGAGCATTTGTTGATCGTTCGTGCTTTTTATTTGCTACAGATTATAATAATTACTCAAGTATGCTGTAATACATAGGATAAGTTTAACTTTTTACAGCCAATTTGCGTCCTGCACCATGTGAATGCTATAAGTAAGTTGCATATGAACTTTTTTTTGCAGATAGCTTGGATGGTGTGGATTAAATGCAGGCGTGAACATAGAAGAACAAGATATCGTCACACTGCATGGTTGGTGCATGAATCAATACAAATTAAATTAATTCACGACTTCTAAAACCAGCCGCATAGCTACCAAATTAAAACTTTGATTTGAAGGCGCAAGCGAGATTTGAATGTACCCGAGTATCATCTAAACCTTGTACTCAGTCATATACCAGATATCAGTACCAAATTCTGTTCGAGGAGCTCTCATGTGCCGCCATCGGCATGATCCGCCTAGAGCATTTGTTGATCGTTAATGCTTTTTATTTGCTACAGATTATAATAATTACTCAAGTATGCTGTAATACATAGGATAAGTTTAACTTTTTACAGCCAATTTGCGTCCTGCACCATGTAAATGCTATAACTAAGTTGCATATGAACTTTTTTTTACACATAGCTTGGATGGTGTGGATTGAATGCACGCGTGAACATAGAAGAACAAGATGTCGTCACACTTCATGGTAGGTGCATGAATCAATGCAAATTAAATTAATTCACGGCTTCTAAAACCAGCCACATAGCTACCAAATTAAAACTTTGATTTGAAGGCGCTAGCGAGATTTGAATGTACCCGAGTATCATGTAAACCTTGTACTCAGTCATATACCAGATATCAGTACCAAATTCTGTTGGAGGAGCTCTCATGTGCCGCCATCCGCATGATCCACCTAGAGCATTTGTTGATCGTTCATGCTTTTTATTTGCTACAGATTATAATAATTACTCAAGTATGTTGTAATACATAGGATAAGTTTAACTTTTTACAGCCAATTTGCGTCCTGCACCATGTGAATGCTATAAGTAAGTTGCATATGAACTTTTTTTTGCACATAGCTTGGATGGTGTGGATTAAATGCAGGCGTGAACATAGAAGAACAAGATATCGTCACACTGCATGGTAGGTGCATGAATCAATACAAATTAAATTAATTCACGACTTCTAAAACCAGCCGCATAGCTACCAAATTAAAACTTTGATTTGAAGGCGCAAGCGAGATTTGAATGTACCCGAGTATTATCTAAACCTTGTACTGAGTCATATACCAGATATTAGTACCAAATTCTGTTGGAGGAGATCTCATGTGCGGCCATCGGTATGATCCGCCTAGAGCATTTGTTGATTGTTCATGCTTTTTATTTGCTACAGATTATAATAATTACTCAAGTATGCTGTAACACATAGGATAAGTTTAACTCTTTACAGCCAATTTGGGTCCTGCACCATGTGAATGTTATAACTAAGTTTCATATGAACTTTTTTTTGCACATAGCTTGGATGGTGTGGATTGAATGCAGGCGTGAACGTAGAAGAACAAGATATCGTCACACTGCATGGTTGGTGCATGAATCAATACAATTAAATTAATTCACGACTTCTAAAACCAGCCGCATAGCTACCAAATTAAAACTTTGATTTGAAGGCGCAAGCGAGATTTGAATGTACCCGAGTATCATCTAAACCTTGTACTCAGTCATATACCAGATATCAGTACCAAATTCTGTTCGAGGAGCTCTCATGTGCCGCCATCGGCATGATCCGCCTAGAGCATTTGTTGATCGTTCATGCTTTTTATTTGCTACAGATTATAATAATTACTCAAGTATGCAGTAATACATAGGATAAGTTTAACTTTTTAGAGCCAATTTGCGTCCTGCACCATGTGAATGCTATAAGTAAGTTGCATATGAACTTTTTTTTGCACATAGCTTGGATGGTGTGGATTAAATGCAGGCGTGAACATAGAAGAACAAGATATCGTCACACTGCATGGTAGGTGCATGAATCAATACAAATTAAATTAATTCACGACTTCTAAAACCAGCCGCATAGCTACCAAATTAAAACTTTGATTTGAAGGCGCAAGCGAGATTTGAATGTACCCGAGTATCATCTAAACCTTGTACTCAGTCATATACCAGATATCAGTACCAAATTCTGTTCGAGGAGCTCTCATGTGCCGCCATCGGTATGATCCGCCTAGAGCATTTGTTGATCGTTCATGCTTTTTATTTGCTACAGATTATAATAATTACTCAAGTATGCTGTAACACATAGGATAAGTTTAACTCTTTACAGCCAATTTGGGTCCTGCACCATGTGAATGTTATAACTAAGTTTCATATGAACTTTTTTTTGCAGATAGCTTGGATGGTGTGGATTGAATGCAGGCGTGAACGTAGAAGAACAAGATATCGTCACACTGCATGGTTGGTGCATGAATCAATACAAATTAAATTAATTCACGACTTCTAAAACCAGCCGCATAGCTACCAAATTAAAACTTTGATTTGAAGGCGCAAGCGAGATTTGAATGTACCCGAGTATCATCTAAACCTTGTACTCAGTCATATACCAGATATCAATACCAAATTCTGTTGGAGGAGCTCTCATGTGCCGCCATCGGCATGATCCGCCTAGAGCATTTGTTGATCGTTAATGCTTTTTATTTGCTACAGATTATAATAATTACTCAAGTATGCTGTAATACATAGGATAAGTTTAACTTTTTACAGCCAATTTGCGTCCTGCACCATGTGAATGCTATAAGTTGCATATGAACTTTTTTTTGCACATAGCTTGGATGGTGTGGATTAAATGCAGGCGTGAACATAGAAGAACAAGATATCGTCACACTGCATGGTTGGTGCATGAATCAATACAAATTAAATTAATTCACGACTTCTAAAACCAGCCGCATAGCTACCAAATTAAAACTTTGATTTGAAGGCGCAAGCGAGATTTGAATGTACCCGAGTATCATCTAAACCTTGTACTCAGTCATATACCAGATATCAATACCAAATTCTGTTGGAGGAGCTCTCATGTGCCGCCATTGGCATGATCCGCCTAGAGCATTTGTTGATCGTTAATGCTTTTTATTTGCTACAGATTATAATAATTACTCAAGTATGCTGTAATACATAGGATAAGTTTAACTTTTTACAGCCAATTTGCGTCCTGCACCATGTGAATGCTATAAGTTGCATATGAACTTTTTTTTGCACATAGCTTGGATGGTGTGGATTAAATGCAGGCGTGAACATAGAAGAACAAGATATCGTCACACTGCATGGTAGGTGCATGAATCAATGCAAATTAAATGAATTCACGACTTCTAAAACCAGCCGCATAGCTACCAATTTAAAACTTTGATTTGAAGGCGCAAGCGAGATTTGAATGTACCCGAGTATCATCTAAACCTTGTACTCAGTCATATACCAGATATCAGTACCAAATTCTGTTCGAGGAGCTCTCATGTGCCGCCATCGGCATGATCCGCCTAGAGCATTTGTTGATCGTTCATGCTTTTTATTTGCTACAGATTATAATAATTACTCAAGTATGCTGTAATACATAGGATAAGTTTAACTTTTTACAGCCAATTTGCGTCCTGCACCATGTGAATGCTATAACTAAGTTGCATATGAACTTTTTTTTGCACATAGCTTGGATGGTGTGGATTGAATGCACGCGTGAACATAGAAGAACAAGATGTCGTCACACTTCATGGTAGGTGCATGAATCAATGCAAATTAAATTAATTCACGACTTCTAAAACCAGCCACATAGCTACCAAATTAAAACATTGATTTGAAGGCGCTAGCGAGATTTGAATGTACCCGAGTATCATCTAAACGTTGTACTCAGTCATATACCAGATATCAGTACCAAATTCTGTTGGAGGAGCTCTCATGTGCCGCCATCCGCATGATCCACCTAGAGCATTTGTTGATCATTCATGCTTTTTATTTGCTACAGATTATAATAATTACTCAAGTATGTTGTACTATATAGGATAAGTTTAACTCTTTACAGCCAATTTGGGTCCTGCACCATGTGAATGCTATAAGTAAGTTGCATATGACCTTTTTTTTGCACATAGCTTGGATGGTGTGGATTAAATGCAGACGTGAACGTAGAAGAAGATATCGTCACACTGCATGGTAGGTGCATGAATCAATGCAAATTAAATGAATTCACGACTTCTAAAACCAGCCGCATAGCTACCAAATTAATACTTTGATTTGATGGCACAAGCGAGATTTGAATGTACCCGAGTATTATCTAAACCTTGTACTCAGCCATATACCAGATATTAGTACCAAATTCTGTTGGAGGAGCTCTCAAGTGCGGCCATCGGTGTGATCCACCTAGAGCATTTGTTGATCATTCATGCTTTTTATTTGCTACAGATTATAATAATTACTCAAGTATGCTGTAACACATAGGATAAGTTTAACTCTTTACAGCCAATTTGGGTCCTGCACCATGTGAATGCTATAAGTAAGTTGCATATGAACTTTTTTTTGCACATAGCTTGGATGGTGTGGATTAAATGCAGGCGTGAACATAGAAGAACAAGATATCGTCACACTGCATGGTAGGTGCATGAATCAATGCAAATTAAATGAATTCACGTCTTCTAAAACCAGCCGCATAGCTACCAAATTAATACTTTGATTTGATGGCACAAGCGAGATTTGAATGTACCCGAGTATTATCTAAACCTTGTACTCAGTCATATACCAGATATTAGTACCAAATTCTGTTGGAGGAGCTCTCATGTGCGGCCATCGGTATGATCCGCCTAGAGCATTTGTTGATCGTTCATGCTTTTTATTTGCTACAGATTATAATAATTACTCAAGTATGTTGTAACACAGAGGATAAGTTTAACTCTTTACAGCCAATTTGGGTCCTGAACCATGTGAATGTTATAACTAAGTTGCATATGAACTTTTTTTGCACATAGCTTGGATGGTGTGGATTGAATGCAGGCGTGAACATAGAAGAACAAGATATCGTCACACTGCATGGTTGGTGCATGAATCAATGCAAATTAAATTAATTCATGACTTCTCAAACCAGCCGCATAGCTACCTAATTAAAACTTTGATTTGAAGGCGCAAGCGAGATTTGAATGTACCCGAGTATCATCTAAACCTTGTACTCAGTCATATACCAGATATCAGTACCAAATTCTGTTCGAGGAGCACTCATGTGCTGCCATCGGCATGATCCGCCTAGAGCATTTGTTGATCGTTCATGCTTTTTATTTGCTACAGATTATAATAATTACTCAAGTATGCTGTAACACATAGGATAAGTTTAACTCTTTACAGCCAATTTGCGTCTTGCACCATGTGAATGCTATAGCTAAGTTGCATATGAACTTTTTTGTTTGCACATAGCTTGGATGGTGTGGATTAAATGCAGGCGTGAACATAGAAGAACAAGATATCGTCACACTGCATGGTAGGTGCATGAATAAATGCAAATTAAATAAATTCACGACTTCTAAAACCAGCCGCATAGGTACCAAATTAAAACTTTGATTTGAAGGCGCTAGCGAGATTTGAATGTACCCGAGTATCATCTAAACCTTGTACTCAATAATATACCAGATATCAGTACCAAATTCTGTTGGAGGAGCTCTCATGTGCCGCCATCCGCCTGATCCACCTAGAGTATTTGTTGATCGTTCATGCTTTTTATTTGCTACAGATTATAATAATTACTCAAGTATGTTGTACTATATAGGATAAGTTTAACTCTTTACAGCCAATTTGGGTCCTGCACCATGTGAATGCTATAAGTAAGTTGCATATGAACTTTTTTTTGCACATAGCTTGGATGGTGTGGATTAAATGCAGGCGTGAACATAGAAGAACAAGATATCGTCACACTGCATGGTAGGTGCATGAATCAATGCAAATTAAATGAATTCACGTCTTCTAAAACCAGCCGCATAGCTACCAAATTAATACTTTGATTTGATGGCACAAGCGAGATTTGAATGTACCCGAGTATTATCTAAACCTTGTACTCAGTCATATACCAGATATTAGTACCAAATTCTGTTGGAGGAGCTCTCATGTGCGGCCATCGGTATGATCCGCCTAGAGCATTTGTTGATCGTTCATGCTTTTTATTTGCTACAGATTATAATAATTACTCAAGTATGCTGTAACACATAGGATAAGTTTAACTCTTTACAGACAATTTGGGTCCTGGACCATGTGAATGTTATAACTAAGTTTCATATGAACATTTTTTTGCACATAGCTTGGATGGTGTGGATTGAATGCAGGCGTGAACATAGAAGAACAAGATATCGTCACACTGCATGCTTGGTGCATGAATCAATACAAATTAAATTAATTCACGACTTCTAAAACCAGCCGCATAGCTACCAAATTAAAACTTTGATTTGAAGGCGCAAGCGAGATTTGAATGTACCCGAGTATCATCTAAACCTTGTACTCAGTCATATACCAGATATCAGTACCAAATTCTGTTCGAGGAGCTCTCATGTGCCGCCATCGGCATGATCCGCCTAGAGCATTTGTTGATCGTTCATGCTTTTTATTTGCTACAGATTATAATAATTACTCAAGTATGCTGTAACACATAGGATAAGTTTAACTCTTTACAGCCAATTTGCGTCTTGCACCATGTGAATGCTATAGCTAAGTTGCATATGAACTTTTTTGTTTGCACATAGCTTGGATGGTGTGGATTAAATGCAGGCGTGAACATAGAAGAACAAGATATCGTCAGACTGCATGGTAGGTGCATGAATAAATGCAAATTTAATAAATTCACGACTTCTAAAACCAGCCGCATAGGTACCAAATTAAAACTTTGATTTGAAGGCGCTAGCGAGATTTGAATGTACCCGAGTATCATCTAAACCTTGTACTCAGTCATATACCAGATATCAGTACCAAATTCTGTTGGAGGAGCTCTCATGTGCCGCCATCCGCATGATCCACCTAGAGCATTTGTTGATCGTTCATGCTTTTTATTTGCTACAGATTATAATAATTACTCAAGTATATTGTACTATATAGGATAAGTTTAACTCTTTACACCCAATTTGGGTCCTGCACCATGTGAATGCTATAAGTAAGTTGCATATGAACTTTTTTTTGCACATAGCTTGGATGGTGTGGATTAAATGCAGGCGTCAACATAGAAGAACAAGATATCGTCACACTGCATGGTTGGTACATGAATCAATGCAAATTAAATTAATTCACGACTTCTAAAACCAGCCGCATAGCTACCAAATTAAAACTTTGATTTGAAGGCGCAAGCGAGATTTGAATGTACCCGAGTATTATCTAAACCTTGTACTCAGTCATATACAAGATATTAGTACCAAATTCTGTTGGAGGAGCTCTCATGTGCGGCCATCGGTATGATCCGCCTAGAGCATTTGTTGATCGGTCATGCTTTTTATTTGCTACAGATTATAATAATTACTCAAGTATGCTGTAACACATAGGATAAGTTTAACTCTTTACAGCCAATTTGGGTCCTGCACCATGTGAATGTTATAACTAAGTTGCATATGAACTTTTTTTTTGCACATAGCTTGGATGGTGTGGATTGAATGCAGGCGTGAACATAGAAGAACAAGATATCGTCACACTGCATGGTAGGTGCATGAATCAATGCAAATTAAATGAATTCACGACTTCTAAAACCAGCCGCATAGCTACTAAATTAATACTTTGATTTGATGGCACAAGCGAGATTTGAATGTACCCGAGTATTATCTAAACCTTGTACTCAGTCATATACCAGATATTAGTACCAAATTCTGTTCGAGGAGATCTCATGTGCGGCCATCGGTATGATCCGCCTAGAGCATTTGTTGATCGTTCATGCTTTTTATTTGCTACAGATTATAATAATTACTCAAGTATGTTGTAACACATAGGATAAGTTTAACTCTTTACAGCCAATTTGGGTCCTGCACCATGTGAATGTTATAACTAAGTTGCATATGAACTTTTTTTTTGCACATAGCTTGGATGGTGTGGATTGAATGCAGGCGTCAACATAGAAGAACAAAATATCGTCACACTGCATGGTTGCTGCATGAATCAATGCAAATTAAATTAATTCACGACTTCTAAAACCAGCCGCATAGCTACCAAATTAAAACTTTGATTTGAAGGCGCAAGCGAGATTTGAATGTACCCGAGTATCATCTAAACCTTGTACTCACTCATATACCAGATATCAGTACCAAATTTTGTTCGAGGAGCTCTCATGTGCCGCCATCAGCATGATCCGCCTAGAGCATTTGTTGATCGTTCATGCTTTTTATTTGCTACAGATTATAATAATTACTCAAGTATGTTGTAGCACATAGGATAAGTTTAACTCTTTACAGCCAATTTGCGTCCTGCACCATGTGAATGCTATAGCTAAGTTGCATATGAACTTTTTTGTTTGCACATAGCTTGGATGGTGTGGATTAAATGCAGGCGTCAACATAGAAGAACAAAATATCGTCACAATGCATGGTAGGTGCATGAATCAATGCAAATTAAATAAATTCACGACTTCTAAAACCAGCCGCATAGCTACCAAATTAAAAATTTGATTTGAAGGCGCTAGCGAGATTTGAATGTACCCGAGTATCATCTAAACCTTGTACTCAGTCATATACCAGATATCAGTACCAAATTCTGTTGGAGGAGCTCTCATGTGTCGCCATCGGTATGATCCGCCTAGAGCATTTGTTGATCGTTCATGCTTTTTATTTGCTACAGATTATAATAATTACTCAAGTATGCTGTAACACATAGGATAAGTTTAACTCTTTACAGCCAATTTGCGTCTTGCACCATGTGAATGCTATAGCTAAGTTGCATATGAACTTTTTTGTTTGCACATAGCTTGGATGGTGTGGATTAAATGCAGGCGTGAACATAGAAGAACAAGATATCGTCACACTGCATGGTAGGTGCATGAATAAATGCAAATTAAATAAATTCACGACTTCTAAAACCAGCCGTATAGGTACCAAATTAAAACTTTGATTTGAAGGCGCTAGCGAGATTTGAATGTACCCGAGTATCATCTAAACCTTGTACTCAGTCATATACCAGATATCAGTACCAAATTCTGTTGGAGGAGCTCTCATGTGCCGCCATCCGCCTGATCCACCTAGAGCATTTGTTGATCGTTCGTGCTTTTTATTTGCTACAGATTATAATAATTACTCAAGTATGCTGTAACACATAGGATAAGTTTAACTCTTTACAGCCAATTTGGGTCCTGCACCATGTGAATGCTATAAGTAAGTTGCATATGAACTTTTTTTTGCACATAGCTTGGATGGTGTGGATTAAATGCAGGCGTGAACATAGAAGAACAAGATATCGTCACACTGCATGGTAGGTGCATGAATCAATGCAAATTAAATTAATTCACGTCTTCTAAAACCAGCCGCATAGCTACCAAATTAATACTTTGATTTGATGGCACAAGCGAGATTTGAATGTACCCGAGTATTATCTAAACCTTGTACTCAGTCATATACCAGATATTAGTACCAAATTCTGTTGGAGGAGCTCTCATGTGCGGCCATCGGTATGATCCGCCTAGAGCATTTGTTGATCGTTCATGCTTTTTATTTGCTACAGATTATAATAATTACTCAAGTATGCTGTAACACATAGGATAAGTTTAACTCTTTACAGACAATTTGGGTCCTGGACCATGTGAATGTTATAACTAAGTTTCATATGAACATTTTTTTGCACATAGCTTGGATGGTGTGGATTGAATGCAGGCGTGAACATAGAAGAACAAGATATCATCACACTGCATGCTTGGTGCATGAATCAATACAAATTAAATTAATTCACGACTTCTAAAACCAGCCGCATAGCTACCAAATTAAAACTTTGATTTGAAGGCGCAAGCGAGATTTGAATGTACCCGAGTATCATCTAAACCTTGTACTCAGTCATATACCATATATCAGTACCAAATTCTGTTCGAGGAGCTCTCATGTGCCGCCATCGGCATGATCCGCCTAGAGCATTTGTTGATCGTTCATGCTTTTTATTTGCTACAGATTATAATAATTACTCAAGTATGCTGTAACACATAGGATAAGTTTAACTCTTTACAGCCAATTTGCGTCATGCACCATGTGAATGCTATAGCTAAGTTGCATATGAACTTTTTTTTGCACATAGCTTGGATGGTGTGGATTAAATGCAGGCGTCAACATAGAAGAACAAGATATCGTCACACTGCATGGTAGGTGCATGAATCAATGCAAATTAAATAAATTCATGACTTCTAAAACCAGCCGCATAGCTACCAAATTAAAACTTTGATTTGAAGGCGCTAGCGAGATTTGAATGTACCCGAGTATCATCTAAACCTTGTACTCAGTCATATACCAGATATCAGTACCAAATTCTGTTGGAGGAGCTCTCGTGTGCGGCTTTCGGCATGATCCGCCTAGAGCATTTGTTGATCTCACTACGTGAAAACCGAAGATAGGTAACACGTCCTTAGTAACATGTATACATCGTCCGTTACAAAAACAAACAACTGTAATGGACGTCATTAGCGCCAATTATCTATAAAGTCACTCTGATCGTGCCAAACCTGGTCAACAGTGAGGACCGTTACCGATGACATGACAATGGTAACGGTCGTGAACCACGTCCGTTACCATTGTTATCCGTAACGAGTGTCAACAAAGGCCATTACCAAAGTCCGGATCGTTGGTAACGGTCATTTCTTGGCCGTTATATATTGTTTGTAACAGTCGTGAACCACACCTGTTACCAATGATATCAGTAACGATCTTCAACAAAGACCGTTACCAATGTCCATATCTTCGGTAACGATCATTTTATTTGTCGTTACATAAATTTTATTAGTTGTAACGGCTCTTGTTTACACCCGTTACTAATGTTGCACCTCTCTTATTCCGAGCACTAGTGAGCTGTGCTGTCAACACAGTCTCTGTTTGCTGCTGTCGGTGGACAGCCGCTGGCAATTTGGGTGTGATTTTTACCTTTTTTTAATTTGGTTTGGATTTGCTAATTCTGGCAAACTAGGTATGTATTTCTCCCACTGAATCCCCCTTCTCCTCCTCCTCATCCCTCTCCTTGTTGAATTTTGATACAGTTATAGAAAAAGTTGAATTTCACATATTTATGTCATGTTTTGGTAGAAAAAGGTTGGTAAATGTTAGATTTGGTTATAGGAATGCTTGATCTAATATGTACTGATACATATCTGCTAGTTTGAGGGTTTGAGTATGTCTAAGTGTAACACCCTAAATTAGGCCTATTTAAAATTTTAGTAATCAATGTGCTTTTTATTAAAGTTCCCATGCTCAACATAGGGTAATTACTCAAGTATGTTGTACTATATAGGATAAGTTTAACTCTTTACAGCCAATTTGGGTCCTGCACCATGTGAATGCTATAAGTAAGTTGCATATGACCTTTTTTTTGCACATAGCTTGGATGGTGTGGATTAAATGCAGACGTGAACATAGAAGAAGATATCGTCACACTGCATGGTAGGTGCATGAATCAATGCAAATTAAATGAATTCACGACTTCTAAAACCAGCCGCATAGCTACCAAATTAATACTTTGATTTGATGGCACAAGCGAGATTTGAATGTACCCGAGTATTATCTAAACCTTGTACTCAGCCATATACCAGATATTAGTACCAAATTCTGTTGGAGGAGCTCTCAAGTGCGGCCATCGGTGTGATCCACCTAGAGCATTTGTTGATCATTCATGCTTTTTATTTGCTACAGATTATAATAATTACTCAAGTATGCTGTAACACATAGGATAAGTTTAACTCTTTACAGCCAATTTGGGTCCTGCACCATGTGAATGCTATAAGTAAGTTGCATATGAACTTTTTTTTGCACATAGCTTGGATGGTGTGGATTAAATGCAGGCGTGAACATAGAAGAAGAAGATATCGTCACACTGCATGGTAGGTGCATGAATCAATGCAAATTAAATGAATTCACGTCTTCTAAAACCAGCCGCATAGCTACCAAATTAATACTTTGATTTGATGGCACAAGCGAGATTTGAATGTACCCGAGTATTATCTAAACCTTGTACTCAGTCATATACCAGATATTAGTACCAAATTCTGTTGGAGGAGCTCTCATGTGCGGCCATCGGTATGATCCGCCTAGAGCATTTGTTGATCGTTCATGCTTTTTATTTGCTACAGATTATAATAATTACTCAAGTATGTTGTAACACAGAGGATAAGTTTAACTCTTTACAGCCAATTTGGGTCCTGAACCATGTGAATGTTATAACTAAGTTGCATATGAACTTTTTTTGCACATAGCTTGGATGGTGTGGATTGAATGCAGGCGTGAACATAGAAGAACAAGATATCGTCACACTGCATGGTTGGTGCATGAATCAATGCAAATTAAATTAATTCATGACTTCTCAAACCAGCCGCATAGCTACCTAATTAAAACTTTGATTTGAAGGCGCAAGCGAGATTTGAATGTACCCGAGTATCATCTAAACCTTGTACTCAGTCATATACCAGATATCAGTACCAAATTCTGTTCGAGGAGCTCTCATGTGCTGCCATCGGAATGATCCGCCTAGAGCATTTGTTGATCGTTCATGCTTTTTATTTGCTACAGATTATAATAATTACTCAAGTATGCTGTAACACATAGGATAAGTTTAACTCTTTACAGCCAATTTGCGTCTTGCACCATGTGAATGCTATAGCTAAGTTGCATATGAACTTTTTTGTTTGCACATAGCTTGGATGGTGTGGATTAAATGCAGGCGTGAACATAGAAGAACAAGATATCGTCACACTGCATGGTAGGTGCATGAATAAATGCAAATTAAATAAATTCACGACTTCTAAAACCAGCCGCATAGGTACCAAATTAAAACTTTGATTTGAAGGCGCTAGCGAGATTTGAATGTACCCGAGTATCATCTAAACCTTGTACTCAGTCATATACCAGATATCAGTACCAAATTCTGTTGGAGGAGCTCTCATGTGCCGCCATCCGCCTGATCCACCTAGAGCATTTGTTGATCGTTCATGCTTTTTATTTGCTACAGATTATAATAATTACTCAAGTATGTTGTACTATATAGGATAAGTTTAACTCTTTACAGCCAATTTGGGTCCTGCACCATGTGAATGCTATAAGTAAGTTGCATATGAACTTTTTTTTGCACATAGCTTGGATGGTGTGGATTAAATGCAGGCGTGAACATAGAAGAACAAGATATCGTCACACTGCATGGTAGGTGCATGAATCAATGCAAATTAAATGAATTCACGTCTTCTAAAACCAGCCGCATAGCTACCAAATTAATACTTTGATTTGATGGCACAAGCGAGATTTGAATGTACCCGAGTATTATCTAAACCTTGTACTCAGTCATATACCAGATATTAGTACCAAATTCTGTTGGAGGAGCTCTCATGTGCGGCCATCGGTATGATCCGCCTAGAGCATTTGTTGATCGTTCATGCTTTTTATTTGCTACAGATTATAATAATTACTCAAGTATGCTGTAACACATAGGATAAGTTTAACTCTTTACAGACAATTTGGGTCCTGGACCATGTGAATGTTATAACTAAGTTTCATATGAACATTTTTTTGCACATAGCTTGGATGGTGTGGATTGAATGCAGGCGTGAACATAGAAGAACAAGATATCGTCACACTGCATGCTTGGTGCATGAATCAATACAAATTAAATTAATTCACGACTTCTAAAACCAGCCGCATAGCTACCAAATTAAAACTTTGATTTGAAGGCGCAAGTGAGATTTGAATGTACCCGAGTATCATCTAAACCTTGTACTCAGTCATATACCAGATATCAGTACCAAATTCTGTTCCAGGAGCTCTCATGTGCCGCCATCGGCATGATCCGCCTAGAGCATTTGTTGATCGTTCATGCTTTTTATTTGCTACAGATTATAATAATTACTCAAGTATGCTGTAACACATAGGATAAGTTTAACTCTTTACAGCCAATTTGCGTCTTGCACCATGTGAATGCTATAGCTAAGTTGCATATGAACTTTTTTGTTTGCACATAGCTTGGATGGTGTGGATTAAATGCAGGCGTGAACATAGAAGAACAAGATATCGTCAGACTGCATGGTAGGTGCATGAATAAATGCAAATTAAATAAATTCACGATTTCTAAAACCAGCCGCATAGGTACCAAATTAAAACTTTGATTTGAAGGCGCTAGCGAGATTTGAATGTACCCGAGTATCATCTAAACCTTGTACTCAGTCATATACCAGATATCAGTACCAAATTCTGTTGGAGGAGCTCTCATGTGCCGCCATCCGCATGATCCACCTAGAGCATTTGTTGATCGTTCATGCTTTTTATTTGCTATAGATTATAATAATTACTCAAGTATATTGTACTATATAGGATAAGTTTAACTCTTTACACCCAATTTGGGTCCTGCACCATGTGAATGCTATAAGTAAGTTGCATATGAACTTTTTTTTGCACATAGCTTGGATGGTGTGGATTAAATGCAGGCGTGAACATAGAAGAACAAGATATCGTCACACTGCATGGTTGGTACATGAATCAATGCAAATTAAATTAATTCACGACTTCTAAAACCAGCCGCATAGCTACCAAATTAAAACTTTGATTTGAAGGCGCAAGCGAGATTTGAATGTACCCGAGTATTATCTAAACCTTGTACTCAGTCATATACCAGATATTAGTACCAAATTCTATTGGAGGAGCTCTCATGTGCGGCCATCGGTATGATCCGCCTAGAGCATTTGTTGATCGGTCATGCTTTTTATTTGCTACAGATTATAATAATTACTCAAGTATGCTGTAACACATAGGATAAGTTTAACTCTTTACAGCCAATTTGGGTCCTGCACCATGTGAATGTTATAACTAAGTTGCATATGAACTTTTTTTTTGCACATAGCTTGGATGGTGTGGATTGAATGCAGGCGTGAACATAGAAGAACAAGATATCGTCACACTGCATGGTAGGTGCATGAATCAATGCAAATTAAATGAATTCACGACTTCTAAAACCAGCCGCATAGCTACTAAATTAATACTTTGATTTGATGGCACAAGCGAGATTTGAATGTACCCGAGTATTATCTAAACCTTGTACTCAGTCATATACCAGATATTAGTACCAAATTCTGTTCGAGGAGATCTCATGTGCGGCCATCGGTATGATCCGCCTAGAGCATTTGTTGATCGTTCATGCTTTTTATTTGCTACAGATTATAATAATTACTCAAGTATGTTGTAACACATAGGATAAGTTTAACTCTTTACAGCCAATTTGGGTCCTGCACCATGTGAATGTTATAACTAAGTTGCATATGAACTTTTTTTTTGCACATAGCTTGGATGGTGTGGATTGAATGCAGGCGTCAACATAGAAGAACAAAATATCGTCACACTGCATGGTTGCTGCATGAATCAATGCAAATTAAATTAATTCACGACTTCTAAAACCAGCCGCATAGCTACCAAATTAAAACTTTGATTTGAAGGCGCAAGCGAGATTTGAATGTACCCGAGTATCATCTAAACCTTGTACTCACTCATATACCAGATATCAGTACCAAATTTTGTTCGAGGAGCTCTCATGTGCCGCCATCAGCATGATCCGCCTAGAGCATTTGTTGATCGTTCATGCTTTTTATTTGCTACAGATTATAATAATTACTCAAGTATGTTGTAGCACATAGGATAAGTTTAACTCTTTACAGCCAATTTGCGTCCTGCACCATGTGAATGCTATAGCTAAGTTGCATATGAACTTTTTTGTTTGCACATAGCTTGGATGGTGTGGATTAAATGCAGGCGTCAACATAGAAGAACAAAATATCGTCACACTGCATGGTAGGTGCATGAATCAATGCAAATTAAATAAATTCACGACTTCTAAAACCAGCCGCATAGCTACCAAATTAAAAATTTGATTTGAAGGCGCTAGCGAGATTTGAATGTACCCGAGTATCATCTAAACCTTGTACTCAGTCATATACCAGATATCAGTACCAAATTCTGTTGGAGGAGCTCTCATGTGCGGCCATCGGTATGATCCGCCTAGAGCATTTGTTGATCGGTCATGCTTTTTATTTGCTACAGATTATAATAATTACTCAAGTATGCTGTAACACATAGGATAAGTTTAACTCTTTACAGCCAATTTGGGTCCTGCACCATGTGAATGCTATAAGTAAGTTGCATATGAACTTTTTTTTGCACATAGCTTGGATGGTGTGGATTAAATGCAGGCGTGAACATAGAAGAACAAGATATCGTCACACTGCATGGTAGGTGCATGAATCAATGCAAATTAAATGAATTCACGTCTTCTAAAACCAGCCGCATAGCTACCAAATTAATACTTTGATTTGATGGCACAAGCGAGATTTGAATGTACCCGAGTATTATCTAAACCTTGTACTCAGTCATATACCAGATATTAGTACCAAATTCTGTTGGAGGAGCTCTCATGTGCGGCCATCGGTATGATCCGCCTAGAGCATTTGTTGATCGTTCATGCTTTTTATTTGCTACAGATTATAATAATTACTCAAGTATGCTGTAACACATAGGATAAGTTTAACTCTTTACAGACAATTTGGGTCCTGGACCATGTGAATGTTATAACTAAGTTTCATATGAACATTTTTTTGCACATAGCTTGGATGGTGTGGATTGAATGCAGGCGTGAACATAGAAGAACAAGATATCGTCACACTGCATGCTTGGTGCATGAATCAATACAAATTAAATTAATTCACGACTTCTAAAACCAGCCGCATAGCTACCAAATTAAAACTTTGATTTGAAGGCGCAAGTGAGATTTGAATGTACCCGAGTATCATCTAAACCTTGTACTCAGTCATATACCAGATATCAGTACCAAATTCTGTTCCAGGAGCTCTCATGTGCCGCCATCGGCATGATCCGCCTAGAGCATTTGTTGATCGTTCATGCTTTTTATTTGCTACAGATTATAATAATTACTCAAGTATGCTGTAACACATAGGATAAGTTTAACTCTTTACAGCCAATTTGCGTCTTGCACCATGTGAATGCTATAGCTAAGTTGCATATGAACTTTTTTGTTTGCACATAGCTTGGATGGTGTGGATTAAATGCAGGCGTGAACATAGAAGAACAAGATATCGTCAGACTGCATGGTAGGTGCATGAATAAATGCAAATTAAATAAATTCACGATTTCTAAAACCAGCCGCATAGGTACCAAATTAAAACTTTGATTTGAAGGCGCTAGCGAGATTTGAATGTACCCGAGTATCATCTAAACCTTGTACTCAGTCATATACCAGATATCAGTACCAAATTCTGTTGGAGGAGCTCTCATGTGCCGCCATCCGCATGATCCACCTAGAGCATTTGTTGATCGTTCATGCTTTTTATTTGCTATAGATTATAATAATTACTCAAGTATATTGTACTATATAGGATAAGTTTAACTCTTTACACCCAATTTGGGTCCTGCACCATGTGAATGCTATAAGTAAGTTGCATATGAACTTTTTTTTGCACATAGCTTGGATGGTGTGGATTAAATGCAGGCGTGAACATAGAAGAACAAGATATCGTCACACTGCATGGTTGGTACATGAATCAATGCAAATTAAATTAATTCACGACTTCTAAAACCAGCCGCATAGCTACCAAATTAAAACTTTGATTTGAAGGCGCAAGCGAGATTTGAATGTACCCGAGTATTATCTAAACCTTGTACTCAGTCATATACCAGATATTAGTACCAAATTCTATTGGAGGAGCTCTCATGTGCGGCCATCGGTATGATCCGCCTAGAGCATTTGTTGATCGGTCATGCTTTTTATTTGCTACAGATTATAATAATTACTCAAGTATGCTGTAACACATAGGATAAGTTTAACTCTTTACAGCCAATTTGGGTCCTGCACCATGTGAATGTTATAACTAAGTTGCATATGAACTTTTTTTTTGCACATAGCTTGGATGGTGTGGATTGAATGCAGGCGTGAACATAGAAGAACAAGATATCGTCACACTGCATGGTAGGTGCATGAATCAATGCAAATTAAATGAATTCACGACTTCTAAAACCAGCCGCATAGCTACTAAATTAATACTTTGATTTGATGGCACAAGCGAGATTTGAATGTACCCGAGTATTATCTAAACCTTGTACTCAGTCATATACCAGATATTAGTACCAAATTCTGTTCGAGGAGATCTCATGTGCGGCCATCGGTATGATCCGCCTAGAGCATTTGTTGATCGTTCATGCTTTTTATTTGCTACAGATTATAATAATTACTCAAGTATGTTGTAACACATAGGATAAGTTTAACTCTTTACAGCCAATTTGGGTCCTGCACCATGTGAATGTTATAACTAAGTTGCATATGAACTTTTTTTTTGCACATAGCTTGGATGGTGTGGATTGAATGCAGGCGTCAACATAGAAGAACAAAATATCGTCACACTGCATGGTTGCTGCATGAATCAATGCAAATTAAATTAATTCACGACTTCTAAAACCAGCCGCATAGCTACCAAATTAAAACTTTGATTTGAAGGCGCAAGCGAGATTTGAATGTACCCGAGTATCATCTAAACCTTGTACTCACTCATATACCAGATATCAGTACCAAATTTTGTTCGAGGAGCTCTCATGTGCCGCCATCAGCATGATCCGCCTAGAGCATTTGTTGATCGTTCATGCTTTTTATTTGCTACAGATTATAATAATTACTCAAGTATGTTGTAGCACATAGGATAAGTTTAACTCTTTACAGCCAATTTGCGTCCTGCACCATGTGAATGCTATAGCTAAGTTGCATATGAACTTTTTTGTTTGCACATAGCTTGGATGGTGTGGATTAAATGCAGGCGTCAACATAGAAGAACAAAATATCGTCACACTGCATGGTAGGTGCATGAATCAATGCAAATTAAATAAATTCACGACTTCTAAAACCAGCCGCATAGCTACCAAATTAAAAATTTGATTTGAAGGCGCTAGCGAGATTTGAATGTACCCGAGTATCATCTAAACCTTGTACTCAGTCATATACCAGATATCAGTACCAAATTCTGTTGGAGGAGCTCTCATGTGCCGCCATCGGTATGATCCGCCTAGAGCATTTGTTGATCGTTCATGCTTTTTATTTGCTACAGATTATAATAATTACTCAAGTATGCTGTAACACATAGGATAAGTTTAACTCTTTACAGAGAATTTGGGTCCTGGACCATGTGAATGTTATAACTAAGTTTCATATGAACATTTTTTTGCACATAGCTTGGATGGTGTGGATTGAATGCAGGCGTGAACATAGAAGAACAAGATATCGTCACACTGCATGCTTGGTGCATGAATCAATACAAATTAAATTAATTCACGACTTCTAAAACCAGCCGCATAGCTACCAAATTAAAACTTTGATTTGAAGGCGCAAGTGAGATTTGAATGTACTCGAGTATCATCTAAACCTTGTACTCAGTCATATACCAGATATCAGTACCAAATTCTGTTCCAGGAGCTCTCATGTGCCGCCATCGGCATGATCCGCCTAGAGCATTTGTTGATCGTTCATGCTTTTTATTTGCTACAGATTATAATAATTACTCAAGTATGCTGTAACACATAGGATAAGTTTAACTCTTTACAGCCAATTTGCGTCTTGCACCATGTGAATGCTATAGCTAAGTTGCATATGAACTTTTTTGTTTGCACATAGCTTGGATGGTGTGGATTAAATGCAGGCGTGAACATAGAAGAACAAGATATCGTCAGACTGCATGGTAGGTGCATGAATAAATGCAAATTAAATAAATTCACGATTTCTAAAACCAGCCGCATAGGTACCAAATTAAAACTTTGATTTGAAGGCGCTAGCGAGATTTGAATGTACCCGAGTATCATCTAAACCTTGTACTCAGTCATATACCAGATATCAGTACCAAATTCTGTTGGAGGAGCTCTCATGTGCCGCCATCCGCATGATCCACCTAGAGCATTTGTTGATCGTTCATGCTTTTTATTTGCTATAGATTATAATAATTACTCAAGTATATTGTACTATATAGGATAAGTTTAACTCTTTACACCCAATTTGGGTCCTGCACCATGTGAATGCTATAAGTAAGTTGCATATGAACTTTTTTTTGCACATAGCTTGGATGGTGTGGATTAAATGCAGGCGTGAACATAGAAGAACAAGATATCGTCACACTGCATGGTTGGTACATGAATCAATGCAAATTAAATTAATTCACGACTTCTAAAACCAGCCGCATAGCTACCAAATTAAAACTTTGATTTGAAGGCGCAAGCGAGATTTGAATGTACCCGAGTATTATCTAAACCTTGTACTCAGTCATATACCAGATATTAGTACCAAATTCTATTGGAGGAGCTCTCATGTGCGGCCATCGGTATGATCCGCCTAGAGCATTTGTTGATCGGTCATGCTTTTTATTTGCTACAGATTATAATAATTACTCAAGTATGCTGTAACACATAGGATAAGTTTAACTCTTTACAGCCAATTTGGGTCCTGCACCATGTGAATGTTATAACTAAGTTGCATATGAACTTTTTTTTTGCACATAGCTTGGATGGTGTGGATTGAATGCAGGCGTGAACATAGAAGAACAAGATATCGTCACACTGCATGGTAGGTGCATGAATCAATGCAAATTAAATGAATTCACGACTTCTAAAACCAGCCGCATAGCTACTAAATTAATACTTTGATTTGATGGCACAAGCGAGATTTGAATGTACCCGAGTATTATCTAAACCTTGTACTCAGTCATATACCAGATATTAGTACCAAATTCTGTTCGAGGAGATCTCATGTGCGGCCATCGGTATGATCCGCCTAGAGCATTTGTTGATCGTTCATGCTTTTTATTTGCTACAGATTATAATAATTACTCAAGTATGTTGTAACACATAGGATAAGTTTAACTCTTTACAGCCAATTTGGGTCCTGCACCATGTGAATGTTATAACTAAGTTGCATATGAACTTTTTTTTTGCACATAGCTTGGATGGTGTGGATTGAATGCAGGCGTCAACATAGAAGAACAAAATATCGTCACACTGCATGGTTGCTGCATGAATCAATGCAAATTAAATTAATTCACGACTTCTAAAACCAGCCGCATAGCTACCAAATTAAAACTTTGATTTGAAGGCGCAAGCGAGATTTGAATGTACCCGAGTATCATCTAAACCTTGTACTCACTCATATACCAGATATCAGTACCAAATTTTGTTCGAGGAGCTCTCATGTGCCGCCATCAGCATGATCCGCCTAGAGCATTTGTTGATCGTTCATGCTTTTTATTTGCTACAGATTATAATAATTACTCAAGTATGTTGTAGCACATAGGATAAGTTTAACTCTTTACAGCCAATTTGCGTCCTGCACCATGTGAATGCTATAGCTAAGTTGCATATGAACTTTTTTGTTTGCACATAGCTTGGATGGTGTGGATTAAATGCAGGCGTCAACATAGAAGAACAAAATATCGTCACACTGCATGGTAGGTGCATGAATCAATGCAAATTAAATAAGTTCACGACTTCTAAAACCAGCCGCATAGCTACCAAATTAAAAATTTGATTTGAAGGCGCTAGCGAGATTTGAATGTACCCGAGTATCATCTAAACCTTGTACTCAGTCATATACCAGATATCAGTACCAAATTCTGTTGGAGGAGCTCTCATGTGCCGCCATCGGTATGATCCGCCTAGAGCATTTGTTGATCGTTCATGCTTTTTATTTGCTACAGATTATAATAATTACTCAAGTATGCTGTAACACATAGGATAAGTTTAACTCTTTACAGAGAATTTGGGTCCTGGACCATGTGAATGTTATAACTAAGTTTCATATGAACATTTTTTTGCACATAGCTTGGATGGTGTGGATTGAATGCAGGCGTGAACATAGAAGAACAAGATATCGTCACACTGCATGCTTGGTGCATGAATCAATACAAATTAAATTAATTCACGACTTCTAAAACCAGCCGCATAGCTACCAAATTAAAACTTTGATTTGAAGGCGCAAGCGAGATTTGAATGTACCCGAGTATCATCTAAACCTTGTACTCAGTCATATACCAGATATCAGTACCAAATTTTGTTCGAGGAGCTCTCATGTGCCGCCATCAGCATGATCCGCCTAGAGCATTTGTTGATCGTTCATGCTTTTTATTTGCTACAGATTATAATAATTACTCAAGTATGTTGTAGCACATAGGATAAGTTTAACTCTTTACAGCCAATTTGCGTCCTGCACCATGTGAATGCTATAGCTAAGTTGCATATGAACTTTTTTGTTTGCACATAGCTTGGATGGTGTGGATTAAATGCAGGCGTCAACATAGAAGAACAAAATATCGTCACACTGCATGGTAGGTGCATGAATCAATGCAAATTAAATAAATTCACGACTTCTAAAACCAGCCGCATAGCTACCAAATTAAAAATTTGATTTGAAGGCGCTAGCAAGATTTGAATGTACCCGAGTATCATCTAAACCTTGTACTCAGTCATATACCAGATATCAGTACCAAATTCTGTTGGAGGAGCTCTCATGTGCCGCCATCGGTATGATCCGCCTAGAGCATATGTTGATCGTTCATGCTTTTTATTTGCTACAGATTATAATAATTACTCAAGTATGCTGTAACACATAGGATAAGTTTAACTCTTTACAGACAATTTGGGTCCTGGACCATGTGAATGTTATAACTAAGTTTCATATGAACATTTTTTTGCACATAGCTTGGATGGTGTGGATTGAATGCAGGCGTGAACATAGAAGAACAAGATATCGTCACACTGCATGCTTGGTGCATGAATCAATACAAATTAAATTAATTCACGACTTCTAAAACCAGCCGCATAGCTACCAAATTAAAACTTTGATTTGAAGGCGCAAGCGAGATTTGAATGTACCCGAGTATCATCTAAACCTTGTACTCAGTCATATACCAGATATCAGTACCAAATTTTGTTCGAGGAGCTCTCATGTGCCGCCATCGGCATGATCCGCCTAGAGCATTTGTTGATCATTCATGCTTTTTATTTGCTACAGATTATAATAATTACTCAAGTATGTTGTAGCACATAGGATAAGTTTAACTCTTTACAGCCAATTTGCGTCCTGCACCATGTGAATGCTATAGCTAAGTTGCATATGAACTTTTTTGTTTGCACATAGCTTGGATGGTGTGGATTAAATGCAGGCGTCAACATAGAAGAACAAGATATCGTCACACTGCATGGTAGGTGCATGAATCAATGCAAATTAAATAAATTCACGACTTCTAAAACCAGCCGCATAGCTACCAAATTAAAAATTTGATTTGAAGGCGCTAGCAAGATTTGAATGTACCCGAGTATCATCTAAACCTTGTACTCAGTCATATACCAGATATCAGTACCAAATTCTGTTGGAGGAGCTCTCATGTGCCGCCATCGGTATGATCCGCCTAGAGCATTTGTTGATCGTTCATGCTTTTTATTTGCTACAGATTATAATAATTACTCAAGTATGCTGTAACACATAGGATAAGTTTAACTCTTTACAGACAATTTGGGTCCTGGACCATGTGAATGTTATAACTAAGTTTCATATGAACATTTTTTTGCACATAGCTTGGATGGTGTGGATTGAATGCAGGCGTGAACATAGAAGAACAAGATATCGTCACACTGCATGCTTGGTGCATGAATCAATACAAATTAAATTAATTCACGACTTCTAAAACCAGCCGCATAGCTACCAAATTAAAACTTTGATTTGAAGGCGCAAGCGAGATTTGAATGTACCCGAGTATCATCTAAACCTTGTACTCAGTCATATACCATATATCAGTACCAAATTCTGTTCGAGGAGCTCTCATGTGCCGCCATCGGCATGATCCGCCTAGAGCATTTGTTGATCGTTCATGCTTTTTATTTGCTACAGATTATAATAATTACTCAAGTATGCTGTAACACATAGGATAAGTTTAACTCTTTACAGCCAATTTGCGTCATGCACCATGTGAATGCTATAGCTAAGTTGCATATGAACTTTTTTTTGCACATAGCTTGGATGGTGTGGATTAAATGCAGGCGTCAACATAGAAGAACAAGATATCGTCACACTGCATGGTAGGTGCATGAATCAATGCAAATTAAATAAATTCATGACTTCTAAAACCAGCCGCATAGCTACCAAATTAAAACTTTGATTTGAAGGCGCTAGCGAGATTTGAATGTACCCGAGTATCATCTAAACCTTGTACTCAGTCATATACCAGATATCAGTACCAAATTCTGTTGGAGGAGCTCTCGTGTGCGGCTTTCGGCATGATCCGCCTAGAGCATTTGTTGATCTCACTACGTGAAAACCGAAGATAGGTAACACGTCCTTAGTAACATGTATACATCGTCCGTTACAAAAACAAACAACTGTAATGGACGTCATTAGCGCCAATTATCTATAAAGTCACTCTGATCGTGCCAAACCTGGTCAACAGTGAGGACCGTTACCGATGACATGACAATGGTAACGGTCGTGAACCACGTCCGTTACCATTGTTATCCGTAACGAGTGTCAACAAAGGCCATTACCAAAGTCCGGATCGTTGGTAACGGTCATTTCTTGGCCGTTATATATTGTTTGTAACAGTCGTGAACCACACCTGTTACCAATGATATCAGTAACGATCTTCAACAAAGACCGTTACCAATGTCCATATCTTCGGTAACGATCATTTTATTTGTCGTTACATAAATTTTATTAGTTGTAACGGCTCTTGTTTACACCCGTTACTAATGTTGCACCTCTCTTATTCCGAGCACTAGTGAGCTGTGCTGTCAACACAGTCTCTGTTTGCTGCTGTCGGTGGACAGCCGCTGGCGATTTGGGTGTGATTTTTACCTTTTTTTAATTTGGTTTGGATTTGCTAATTCTGGCAAACTAGGTATGTATTTCTCCCACTGAATCCCCCTTCTCCTCCTCCTCATCCCTCTCCTTGTTGAATTTTGATACAGTTATAGAAAAAGTTGAATTTCACATATTTATGTCATGTTTTGGTAGAAAAAGGTTGGTAAATGTTAGATTTGGTTATAGGAATGCTTGATCTAATATGTACTGATACATATCTGCTAGTTTGAGGGTTTGAGTATGTCTAAGTGTAACACCCTAAATTAGGCCTATTTAAAATTTTAGTAATCAATGTGCTTTTTATTAAAGTTCCCATGCTCAACATAGGGTAAATAAATAATTTTTGGCAAAATAAAATCAAATATAAGGTTAGAAACATTTTTGTTGCATCCATGCTGCTGCATTGTGTTTTGGTTGCTTGTGAATTAGATTGGAATTTAAATCCTCTTTAAATTCGACTTTGATTCGCATTGTTTGGAGCTCTAGAAAAGTTGTTTTGGCCATAGTTCGATTTTCCTCCCTGAACTTTCCCCCTCGGCTGATTTTGCTCCCCCTTCTCTCCTCTCTCGAGCCAGCCCAGCAGCACCCCCTTCCCCCGCTTCGGCCCAATCAAGCGCCACGGCCCAGCTCTCTCTCTCTTCCTGTTGCGGCCTTCTCTCCCCCGGCCGGCCCAGCTTCGCCCGGCCCAGCTTCCTCCGCGCGGCCCACGACGCTGCTCCGCCCTCCCGAGTGCGACGCGAACCCCCCGCCGCCGGATTTCTTGGCGTGCGTGCCACGGTCACCTCGGCGTGCGTGCCAGATAGGGCCGCATCCGCGCCCCTATAAAGCTCGCAGCCCGGCCTCCCGCGTGCCCTAGCCACCCCTGCCGCCGCCTCGCTTCTTCCCCGTGCAGCGCCGCCGCCGTGAGCAGAGCAGCGCCGCCGGTCGCCCTCCGCCCCGATTCGCCACCGTTGAACCTCCCCGGGCGAAGCCGAAGCCACCACGAGCTTCCTCGCGTCACACCAGAGCTTCCCCGCCGGTCCACGCCGCCGTTCGACCGCCGGAGCGCCTCCTCCACGCGGTGCCGTCGCCGCCGACCCCCTGCCTCCGCCGCGGGCCAAATCCCGGCCACTGACGTCCCCATCCGCCGCTGGTGAGAAGCCCCACGTGATCTCCTCGCCCTCCTCCACCTCCCGCACTAGACCCCGACCGCCCTAGGTCGCCGGTCGGCAATGGGGAAGAAGACCCCTCGCCCTTTTGCACATAACCCCCTGGAAAAACTCCCCTCCTACGCATAAAACCACCCCTCCCCTAGATCCATTCTGGATCGTCGGATCCAAATCCGACGGCCCGCATCCGCCGGCACCTGAGTCAAACAGGAGCTTGCCGGTCAACCCGAGTCAGCCGAGGCTGTTTTGCAAATGAACCCCTGGCCTTTTTCGAAATTAACCCGCGGTCCAGATCTATTCAAAAATAATTAGATTTAGGTCCTGATTTTTACAGAAAACCCCCTTTCCTTTTTAAAAATAGCACCCGAGGTCCTGTCTTGGTTAATTTGCGATTAAACCCTCCTGTTTTAATATAAAATTATGTTTTAGCCCCTGAGTTTTTGCAAATAAGCCCCTGGAACTTTTAAAACTTTGCCAGCAAGCCCCCGAACCGTAGAAACGCCATAACTTCTTCGTTTTAGCTCCGATTTGAGTGATTTTCGCGCTCACGTGTTCGTAGCGAAGCGTAGATTAGTTTCTAAGCCTTCTTTTGTTCTGTTTTTACTGTTTGGTGTACTGTTCTAGTCGAATAATATTGTTTGCATGTACTGGCTTGTGTGGATGCTTGTGTGTTGCTTCGTGAGTCCAGTCGGTGAGCCATACGCGTTTGAGTTCGAGGGTTACGAGGAGCAGGACCAGCAGCAGCAGCAGTTTGAGGAAGGCAAGTATCGCACGGACAATCCTTGCTACCTAAACACACCTTTACACTACTTACTGCATATGCATGTGTCTAAATTGTTACCCTTTTAAGGTTGTACCTAGCTTTGTTTATCCTATTCCTAGATTACCTTGGGTTAATGCATTTGGGTAGGACTTTGCTAGGCGCAGCTACTGTCACCTTTGCTTAACTGTTAATTTTGACTTAATGGTTCACTTCAATGTTAATGGTAAAACTTGCTTTTTAGCAACATGGATCAGGGAGCTAGGGCGTACGCTTCATGCTTGGCCCTAGTGTCTCTCCGTAAGGACTGGTTCTTAAAGCGGCAACCCAGGAACCTGTCGCCACCGCTGGAACTATAATGGCTGTGGTCTTGGACAAGTAGCATGTACGGCTCTAGCTTGACAGTAGTTACCGATGGGCCGACGGCGTTATGGGAAGCATGGGTGAGAGTATGGTTTGATCCACCGAGGACGGGGTATCCGTCAGCTATGTCCCCGTGAGGCACAGTCCCGTGTTGGGAGCCACTGTATGGCGGGGGCTCCACACGTTGCGCTATTTATTTTGTTGTTGATATTCTTTGCCGCGCTTGGACGCCATTGACCCCCTCGTGTTGCTACATGAGCGTCAGTCAATCTCGGTGCCTTGGGTCATGCTGCCTAGGTTGTACCATAACGGCTACTGTTTCGTTAGGGAGTCTTGTGAAAAGCCTCGTAGCGTCCCTATGCAGTCACACCTCGGAAGTGTTGATGTGCGTGGTTGGGTGCAAAGTTCCTTTGAACTTTTACGCGACTGGTGGGTAAAGGGCGAAACCTCTGCAGAGTGTATAATCTATCATGATAGCCTTGCTCAGGGTCACGAGCGGCCTGGATCCTTTTTGATTAGAAGTTGATGTTTATTATTGTTTAATGCTCACTCTTATTATATTAATTGGGTTACAACTGGGATTCATGTAAATGTAGTGATTATGATGATGTTAAAAATGAAACAACTAAAAATTTGCTAATGCAGTACAGCCATGTCAAGCCTTTCTTTTAAGCCTTCATTATCTGTGTTGTACTTGCTAAGTAAGACATTTACTTACACTTGCTATTCAACAAAATCCCGGATGGGTAACAGATGGATTAGATGGTACTGCTGCTGTTGAATTTTCTGAGGATCTGCCATTCTACTAGCTGTGCTCAACCAGTTGGTGTCCCCGTGGGTTATCGTTATCGGCTTCGTTTTCGTTTAGAGAGAGTTAATAATGAGACTTCCGCTGTTTTATTCATTTATTTGAGTCAAACTCTGATGTAAAACCATTTATTTTATTCGAGCATTGTATTCTGTTATCATATTTGTTCGCTATATGTGTAATGACTTCCTGGGAACACATATGGCCGCATTTTGGGTTTCTGTGTAAATCCGGGTGTGACACTAAGATAGTTGTGCTCAATTTTTTCTAGGTGGCGAATAGAAGGTTGATGTACAAGAAGCCCCGATGTTGGGAAGAATATTTGCTTGGGATACAGGGTTTTCTTACTGATGCAAAGGCGGATATAATAAACAGAGGGGTACCGACAATGTATTGCCCGTGTTTCGATTGCAATAATGAAAAAAAGTTCGCCCAATGTGATAATATTTTCACACATTTAGTCATGTGTGGCTTCAAAAAGTATACATGTTGGAACAAGCATGGTGAGGAAGGCCTTAATGAAGGTGAAGCGGGATGTCTTAATGAAGGCAAAGCACAAGGCCCTAACAATGGTGAAACATGATGCATTATCGAAGTTGACAACGATGACCATGGAGGGTTTGAGGAAGAAGCATTCGGACCCTTTTTTATGCAACCCGAAGGTATCAGCGAGCAGGACATACTAGGCTTCAGTAATGTTGATGTCATGATTCTTGCGGACAATGTGGATCATATGGTGAGGGATGCTGAGCAGCAAGGTGTGTACTCAGCTACTGAGTCGACTAGACTGAAGTAGTATGTCCAAGATTCCAAGAAGTCGCTTTATCCTAGTTGTGAAAGGTATTCATGTCTATCCGGTGACCTCAAGCTTCTACAGCTGAAGGCAGCTCATGGTTGGATAGATCGCAGTTTCAAGGAACTATTGGTTTTGATAAAGGACATTCTACCAGAGGTTAACCTTGTGGCGGAATCCGTGTACGAGGCTAAGAAGACAATTTGTCCTTTGGGATTGGAAATAGATAAAATACATGCATTTAAGAATAGTTGTGTTCTTTTCCGTGGAGAATACAAACATTTGGATATTTGTCCTAAATGTGGTATATCACGGTACAAACGTATAAGGAAAGACACTGATCCTAAGAAGAGTCACAAAGGGGCTCCTATGAGGGTAGCATGGTATTTTCCTATCATTTCCCACTTGAAACACATGTTTTCCACTAGAAAGGAGAGTGAGCTCTTGTGTTGGCACAAGGAAGGTGGCAAGAAGAAGGACATTATGACGCGGTATCCCACAGATGCTGCTCAATGGGCACACATCAATGCCCACTATCAATGATTCGTTGATGATTGTAGAAATATTAGGTTCGCTATGAGCACAGATGGCGTCAATCCATTCGGTAACCAAAGTTCCACACATAATACCTGGCATGTTGTATTGTCAATTTACAATATTCCACCATGGCTTTGTAAGAAACGAAAATATATGATGTTGTCGATCTTAATATCAGGACCAAAGCAACCTGGTGACAAAATTGATGTATACTTCAGGCCACTCATTGATGATCTTAAGAAACTTTAGAGTCCTAGTGTGGATGTTTGGGATGAGTTCGAGCGTAAGGAATTTTACTTGCATGGCATGTTGTTCACAACCATCAATGATATTCCGACTCATCGTAATGTGTCAGGCCAGAGTAAAAGAATGGGTGAAGCTTGCCCCCACTGCTTGCATGATACATGCACTTTGTGGAGAAACTCGAAGAAATTCGTGTATATGGGGCATCGACATTTCCTTCCCAAGAAACACACATATCGGAACATGGAATGTCACTTCAATGGAGAAAAGGAGACACAGACAACCCCTCAACATGTTTCTGGAGTAGAGATCCACCAGCAGGTCGAAGGCATCCCAACTATCGAGGAGCTACCAACAAAGCAGACACTTGGCAAGCAAAAATGAGATGATGAAGGAGAACAATTAGGGATATAGATTAAGAAATCAAAACTATGGGAGCTAGAGTACCAAGAAGTATTAGATGTTTGACACTCAATTGACAACATGCACTTAAAGAAGAATATATGTGAGAGCCTCTGTGGTACTTTGCTACAACAGAGGGGAAAAGGAAAGGATCATGAAAATGCAAGGGCTGATCTTGAAGAGATGGGCATAAGACCGAAGCTTTATGCAAATGAAACTGAATCTGGTACTAACCTTCCGGTAGTAGCTACGACACTGTCAAAGAGGGAGAAAAAAGAGTTTTGCAATTGTTTGCATGATTTGATAGTACCGTTAGGTTACTCATCCAATTTTAAAAGGCTAGTGTCGGTGAAAGGCCTGAAACTGAATTTTCACATGATGAAGTCTCATGATTGCCATGTGTTGATGACAGCTCTGCTTCCCGAAGAAATTAGAGGTATCCTACCAGTGCTAGCTCATGAAGCTATCATGAGCTTGTGTTTTTTCTTCAATGCTATAGAACAAAAGGCACTTGATGAAAATAAGCTAATGGACCTAGAGAAAAGGCAATACGAGACACTATTCCTTATGGGGGCTACTTTTCCTCCATCCTTTTTTTGATCTAATGGTCCATCTCACCGCACATCTAGTGAAGGAGATATTCTTCCTTGGTCCATCAGACCTGCATCAAATATTTCCGTAAGAGAGGTTTTATGGCTTCCTTAAATCATTGGTACATAATCGATCATTTCCAGAGGTATGCATTGTTCGTGGCTATGGAACATTAGAAGCGGTTGGGTGGGCCACTGGATATATTGACCCCAAAATCCCCATCGGTGTGCCTCACTCACGCCATGAAGGGAGGCTAGCAAGTGTTGGGACTTTGGGTAAAAAGGCAATAACTCCGAGACGGGATGCATTCAGAAAAGCTCGATCATTTTCTTGTACTACAACGGCCAGTGCAGTTGCACCGTATGTCGAGGAGCACATGCAACGGCTCCATGAGGAGAATCCTAAACGGAATGAGTCCTAGGTTGCGAACAAGCATATGCAGAGCTTTAACACTTGGTTTCAAGATCGAATCCAGAATATGAGTACCCCTATAACGGATGATGTATTACGAAAACTAGCAGTCGGGCCATTATTCACTATTACCACATATTAAGCATATTGATATAAATGGATACACATTTTACACTACAAACTAGGATGCCAAGAGCATCTACCAAAACAGTGGTGTTTGTGTTGATGTTGTTGACAATGACATGAATACGCACACATACTATGGTCAAATAGAGGAGATTTGCGAGTTGAATTATGTGGGATTCAAGGTAGCCCTGTTTTGGTGTCGCTGGGTGAATGGTACAAGAGGCATGACAAAAGGACAAATATGGGTTCGTTAGTGTTGACCTACGACTCGTCGGCTAAAAAACTTAACCGTTCGTCTTTGCCAAGGATGTTCATCAAGTCTTCTATGTGTCGGACCTTGCAAAGAGGAACTGACATGTGGTTATGCCTAAAAAAAGGATTGTTGACGAAATATCCTCATTTGATACTACATACGTGGAACGAATCTCCTCACATGATAAAACTCCATACCTATGAACTGACCATGTAGAAATAATCCATATTCAAAATACAAAGAGTAAGCAAATACGATGAATTTGAGTGAATTTTATGTAACTTGATGAATTTGAGTGAATCTAATATGTAATGATGAATTTGAACCTGTGACATTATTCTAGTCCCTCTACGAATTAATTGTATCACTTCCACCCCATTACTACTAGAGCTAGTCTGCTACCACACCACTCCACCATCAAATCACCTCTGCTTCATCTTCTTTATTACGCTCTTCCAGTTTGGATCCCAGTTTGGATCCAAGTGCTACACGGGGCCAAACAAGCATTAATGATGTACACAAAGACCATTTTAATCCTCCTACACTTCCCCTTATCAATCTACCGTCATCAGTAATGGGCTACATTGATGCCTCTTACCTATCTTAGTCATCGGTAATGGGCTACATTGATGCTCGTTACCTATGTTAGTTTTGAGTAACGGGCCTTAATGTTGATAGTTACCAAAACCAAACTCATAGGTAACGGGCAAGATGGACGACCATTACCTATCTATGTTATCGGTAACGATCCTCCATCTACGCCCGTTACTTTTGAGTTTGATATAAATATTTTCTTACCCGCACCACGTCGGTTTCTCCCACTCCCGTGCCCTAGATTCCACGTCGCCGTGCCTCCTCCTCTACGCCGCCGCCGTGCCTCCTCCTACCCCGCGCCAGGCCTCCTCCTCCGATGCCCACCCCCCCCCCCACCCCAGGCCACCTCCTCAGACGCGCCACCCCTCCTCCGACACGCCGCCCCTTCCCCGCGTCAGGCCTTCATCCTCCGCGCCGTGCCTCCTCCTCGCCGGGCTTCCTCCGTGTCAGGCCTCCTCCGATGTGTTGTGCCTCCTCCGCGCCAGCCTTCTAATCCGCGCCGATGCTCCGTGCCTCCTACTCCACCGCCGGCCCTCCTCCCGTGCGCCTCCTCCGCGTCGGCGCCTCCTCCCCGCGTGCCTCCTCCTCTACGCTAGTAAATAGATCTATAATACCGTACTTTTCTTATTTTAGTAGAATTTGAGTAGAATTTGTTTATGCTTAGTATAATTTAGTGAATTTTAGTGAATTTAGTAGAATTTTAGTAGGATTTAGTGATTTTTAGTGAATTTAGTAGAATTTGTTTATGTTTAGTAGAATTTCACTAACTTACTGATTAATATTTTTGTTGTTTATGCTTAGTAGAATTTAGTGAATTTATGCATTTTTAACTTAATGTAGGGTTGTTTAGTTGAATTTAGCCAATTTTGTCGAATTTTAGTTGAAATCGATTGAATATAGATGTCTACAACGAGATCATCTGGTGACAATGGGAACTCACGCCCGGCTAGGCCTGCCCAATCCTCACAAACAGCTCATAGTGGTACTCGAGCCTACAAGCCAAGGACACAAACCAAATGGCCAGAATATAAGCTCACTTCCACTGGCATCGATGACCAAGGTTGGCCTGTTCCACAAGCTGCGAGGGATAGATTTGTACTGTATGTGGGCTAATTGCTTGGGAGATGGTCTCAATAAATATAAAGCTTGAAGATATGCCAGCAGTAGCGAGGAAGAGAGAGTTACTCCCTATCCTCGAGGAAAAATTGGAGTATCCTCGAGGGCAGTTAGGGCAGCTATGAAAGAGATAGCTACTTTGCACCGACGCTTTAAGTCCCATTCAAGAAATGATTTCGTGAGGCAAGAGCTGCAGCCCTTTGGGATTCAGTGACTTGTAAGACCTTTTCAACCTTGACGCCATGGACATTAGCTTGCTAAGGTGCTTCTCATTGAAATTGGCTAAAATGGTGAAGGTCGTGGGCTTAGATGTCGCAATATTGGACCCACAAACTTTGAGTGTCTCAATGGTCCATAGCAATTTTGTAATAGATCGAATTTCGAAGGTTATGCACCATGACTTCGTGTTGGGAGCCGACAACATAGGTGGCCACTGGATAACAATCGCCATTGTCGTCAAGTGGAATCTCGTTGTGTATCTAGACTCGACGAAGATTCATCCTAAGCGAAAGTTCCCGGACCTCCAAACCGTCATTAACTCATAAGTTTTCCATATATTTATTTCTATTTATGCTAATTTTCTAACTTTGCTAGTTCCTACCGCTTCATGTCGGGCCTATGAAAAGTACATTCTAACATTGCGAGCAAAGGCACCACCAAGGTCGAAAGGGAAACTCACTCATAAGACTGATTTCTCGGTAAATTCTAGCAAACGTATGATGATTTCAATTTTTTTGATTACTATCATTTTGTCTTCCATAACATCTCATGTCAATGTGCCATGTAGTGCGCTCAACAACCAGCAGGGTCCAATTTATGTGGGTTCTATGTTGCACACAACATGTTCAACCTTGTGTCAACATCCTTTAAAAGATCATCTGTATGTACTCTTCATTTTTATGCATTAATTACTTGTTTTATTTTATTGACTATTTGCTAATACAATGTTTTTAGGCGTGGTGCTCTACAGGATTACAACGCTCCCCCTGGCCCAACTAAAGAATTACTTGCGGAGATCTGGGAGAAGCTGTGCAACTTCATCGTCAAGGAAGTCCTCGCACCGGGCAGCGAGTTCTACAATGGTCCCATTTGAAAAAAAAACAAAAGTTCTTGCTCTTTATGAATTTAAAACTTGATGTACATTGTGAACAATGTTACATTGCGATCTTGTGGGTTACGTATACGAACTTTGTGGTGATCGAATGCATATGAATGTTTATGTATGTATATGGTGTTTGTCAATGTTTATGTATGTCATGTTCCGTTCTGGATAGTTAATTTATATGAAGTTTGTTTATATTTGTCAATGTGGCTGCCAAATCCTGGCTGGTTCTAGGAAACAGGCTAGCCCTGGCAGGGGCCAAAGATATAAGTAACGGGCAACACGCTTAGCCCGTTACCCATAACTTGAAATAAGTAACGGGCGTCAACTCTGCCCTTACCTATAACTTGACATAAGTAACGGGCATAAATGTTGTCCGTTACCTATAACTTGAAATAAGTAACGGTCGTCAATGTTGCCCGTTACCTATGATTTGTCATAAGGCACAGGAGGACAAGTTAACGGTAACGGTTAAATTGACGCCCGTTACATAAGATAAAACTTAGGTAACGGTTTTTACTGGAGGCCTGTTACTATTAATGTCTCATTGGTAACGGACGGTAACGGTTTACGTCCGTTACCAATGTTTCCAATGGGCCCTGCGGAAGTGTCTGCATAGGGTCAATGGTAACGGTTATTTGTAAGAGACTTTATGTAATGTCCAATACAGGTTCTGGGTCATTGGTAACGGTCGTGCGTCCATTACCAATGATTAGTCATTAGTAACCATAAAGGGTAACGGTTGCTATGTCCTTTACCAAAGTTAGTCTTCATCACCTATTAGGGTGTTTTCACGTGGTGTCAGGTGATACAGACATAGACCTGTTATGGTTTCAAAGGAAAGAACCAAGATGTTCCTATCAGTTAATCATTAGGAAGACACGTAAATATTCAGAAACTGAGTACCGGAGCAGGCAATGCAATAAGGTTGATGAAATTGAATAATCCTTCGTGTGTTACGGGTGAGGAAATTAGTTGATATCTTCCGGTCACCATGTCAATGTTACAGCTGATGTAATTAGTTAGACCTTGTCAATGGCCGATCAGCTATTTCAAACATGGCCAAAATATTAGTTGATATCCTTCTATTTGGCTATGTTTCTCTATCGATGTAATTATTTGATACTTAACACTATTCCATCATGTTACAGCTGAACTTCTTATCATGGAATAATTGTTTGAGGCCACATGAATCCTAGGATTGGAGCACAAACCAACAGCCATTATACACACATACTCACTCCATATTAGTATTAGGTGACGTTTAGGACAACGACACGGTCTCCAAAATATAACTTTAACTTCTTATTCTTACAAAAATATTTATTAAAAAATAATATGTATACTTGTATAAAAATATTTTTTTAAAAAATCTATTCATATGGTTTTCACATTTCTAAACTCAACGATTTAAAAGTTATTTATGATTTATATTTCTAATGTTTAATTAAATTTTTTTTAAAACGTTATCTAGTACTAATATGGAGGGAGTAGATGTTTTGCTGAGAGCTAGCACAGCAGGTGCTGAGCTCAACCATGCGCATCTTACCGGCAATGATTAGCGTCGTCAAGGTGTTCTTTTTTAATCATGGAACCTCAAACATCGATGCTATCGTTTCATTAAAAAAACCATCAATGCTATCTAGAATCTGCGCTAGTCCACGAGGAGCACCTAGTTATCTAATTGCTGATGGCTCCTGATGACAACATTGACAGGGCTCTGTAGAAAGTCCATTGCCGTAGAGCGCAGAGCCCAATTGCGCTGCCAGCGCTTGAAATCAAATCGTGCTGATAAATGTCCACGCGAGCATCCTCTGTGATTATTCTTTTTCACCATGGATCCACGGTGCATCTATTCTTCTTGCTGCGTGCGTACAGGATGGAAGGGGTTACATATATTAAGCATGGCGCTGAAGATGGCCTTCCCACCAACGCCGCCCACACGCTGGTGGAGACAGGACGCTGGGCTGGGGTCGTCACGCTCGGGGCCTCCTATATAACTTCTGGAGGCCGTTTAAGCTTGGTAGCTTTGAAGCCCATGTAAAGCCCAAGTGTCCACCACGTTAGTTTTTAAACCCACATAGATGGTTATTTTGTTCGGTAACGATCCACAAATTAATCTATTCTCAAATACAGCACACGCGTGGCTTTGTTTGTTCCTAGCACATGCGGCGGTAGAGACAACACGTATGTTTTTTCTTTCTTTACGTTTCTAATTATCTCTAGCTGCTGTCTATAATTATATACAATATTGTAGTCAACATTTTAAAACAATGATTCAACATTCGGATTATACCATTTTAGTATTTTTCACATAAAGTGTCGAATTAATGTAGTCAACATTTGTAAATACTAGGTTCAACATTTTTGTAAATTTAGTTCAACAATTTGGATAAGTTAGATCAACATTTTGTGTGGAAATGTTGAAGAAATATATCTAAGATGTTGACATAGTTATTCAAATTGTTGAGATAGCACAATAGAAATGTTGATTTTAAAATATACTCATATAAAATAAAAATATACTCATATTGGAACTTATTTTGTTGCATTAATTCCAAATAACATGGTGGTTTAAGCGGATTTAAAAAAGATTAACGGTCTAGAAGAAAATCGCATCTAAAGGTTGAAACTTAAATAGATTCTCGTCCGTGCTGACGTAGGACACCTCCCGCCAGTTCTCACCTGCGCGTTGTGAACCCGCTTCGGATGCGAATAAAGATGTCATCTCAACCGTTACACGAATCTCCAATAGTGGAAGCTAAGTTGGTAAAAAAACTTCCGGAAGTCATGTAGGTTTCCCGCGTCACGTTCAACCGATAGCCCCGGCCCACCACCAGCAGCAGCAGGTCGAGGTCCTGCACCTCCATATGCACACGGTGATGGGGAATAGGATAGTGGTGGCGCTGTACGTGAACGGATCAAGCGAGCAAGAGAAGAAATAGAGAAGGAAGAGACTAAGCAGGAGACGCTAGCTGGTATACGAGCGCTTGTGTCAGTGCCAAGCGAACCGGGGTCCCTTTTGGGCCGGAACCAAAGAGAGGAAGAAGACCCAGCAAAGGAAACGGAGGATTAACGATGGAACCGAGGTACAGAGGCCCAGGCCTTGGTGCCGGTCATTGCCCATGGGCGGCCAGAGGAGCCTTAAGGGAGAAGGTGCCACCCCCGGCAGCACCTTTGAGGCGTTGGGCCCATTGAGCACTGTCGAGGTCTAGAGATGACGCACCTTCACCGTAAAAACATTATAATTATGGAAATGTGTGTGCTTAGACGAACCTGCCACCATAGAATATAGGCTCCCCTGCCGGAGCCGTCAAGTCACCCAAGCAAGGGCTAGGGAAAGTGGTCTAGTTCGTAAGCCAAGAGCTGCAACAGTGGATGTGGCAACGGGAACTAGGCAGCCCAAGATGCCCGCGGCAACCCGGGGCATCCTGAGACCCAGGAACACTCCGAGATGACACAGCGTGGAACCCAAGGTGCAGCAGAACATGACACTCGGCGGGATCCGTGCCCATGGCGGCGCCCTCCGAAAGAGCGTCACGTTCACGCTAAAGGTGGTAAAACCATCCCTACGTACGGTGAAGGCCTGTAAATAGAGAAGGAAAACCACATGTAAAGAGATTGGATCCTAGCAATCCAGAATATACACTCCACATACAGGACGTACGGTATTGCACTTCTCAGTGGCCCGAAGCTGTCTACATCTTCCTGTCAATCTTTGCATTTCTCCATTACTTTGGCTCAAACTCCACTGCGTGCTACACCCCTAGTCGAACCTCTAAACAGAGGGTTGCTGGTAATCCCAGCTCGTGTTACTCACCCACGGTCAGCTCGGTGAAAAAAAAGGCCGAATCGGCAAAAACAAATATAGAACCCTGGATTTTGAGTAGGCCCGGTACAGAGTCCCGGTATGTTTCCTGTCGTGGCTGCTTTTGATGAAAATTATGGGTCTAAAAAGAAATTTATTGTAATTGATTCGTGGGTCCGTTGGTCGTGAAAAGTTTTGAATCTTTATAGTATAGATAGACTAAATAAGTACCAATAGATTCATCGTGAAATATATATTGTATAATATTTATAAATTTAATATTATAATATTTATAAATTTTGCTACAAATTTGATCAATCAATAAAGTTTGATTTGAGACTAACCTAAAGCGATCTTTTTAGACTGGAGGAAGTAATTCAAATCTGCTCTTGGTCTTATTGGAATATAGAAGATGAACTATCATCCTATATAATTGATATAAGTTCAACATGTTGGATTAATTGGGCATTGGCCCATATTAGTCTCGGTTAATTAAAAGAATTAAAAGGTCCACTAGTAAATATTAGGAAGTTATTGGTATTAAATCTTGAATGGAGAGTCAAAAAGAATCCTAACCAACTTAAATGGTGGACCGGTTGTGAAGTTGGCATGAGGCGAAGGACATGCCACAGGCGAGTGCTCGCTCGCCTCACCGAGCCGGGCTCGTGGCCGTGCCGAGACGCGACATGGACATTACTGCCATCATTCAGAGGACACGTAACTGACGTTTAATTGCAATTCATGGCTATTGCTGACTGAGTATTGTCTAGGTTCATCCCCTCTTCTCCCCGTGCATCTATATAAGGAGCCTCCTCCTCCCTGGCAAAGTCACTCTCTCAGACTTCTATGTACTCCTGCAAAGGAGACCTCTCACTCCCCCCTCACTGTTTTGCTCTAGCGGGTGACGGCGCATCCGGTGCCTCCGGCTCCGACCGGCCTGAGCATTCTAAACCAAACCTTGTTCCAATTTATGTTGTCGTTCATGTTAGCTAGGAGAATTAGCTTGAACACACGTATATACTTGTTGTCACAACATCACTAACTATCATCATGAATTTACTGTTAATCTCTAGAATTAAAATATACCAAAAAATATCTAGATTTCTAACACAACATACTACTTGTTAAGTTCATATACCCAGTAGGTTCAAAAGCTAGCTGAAATAGTATAAAATCAATGTTTTGTCTCATTAGTAAAAGGATTATCCACCTATAAAATGGGTACAAATTTGATATGATTATATTAGTTATTAATAATTAAGTACTATATGGAAACTAAGCATTTCGACCAAACTAAAAGTGCGAAATGGGAGAGACTTAAATTACGTCGCGCTGCAGATGTACCGACGTCGGTGCTTACAACCTTTTGACAGGACAGGACGCGCGTCTGATGAATAGATGGAAGAATCAGATTCCGTGTCTGAGGACTGGATTAGCACACTACGATAACACCTGTAGACCTGCGCTCATTTTGACGGGATATTCAGTTCCATCCTCTGTGTAACAGCAGCGGCTATTCAGATTCAGATAGCTCAGGGTTCGGAATTCCCCGAGTCAAGAACAGAACTGGCATTACTTGGCCGGCCAATGCGTCCATTGCAAGATCAACAATGCAAAACGATGAACTCTCGACAATTTCCGAAAGTAGCACATACTTGTTCAGAAACAAATGTCCCCCAAAACCAAACAAGCTTCATCAAAGAAATCAAGCAAGCCGCAGCAGCGATGCAAGATGGACCATAGGCACACTGTGCCCTGCACCACGTCGGCCTACATGATCGATCAATGGGTGAAGGTGTAGAAGACGGTGCCGACATAGACGGCGAGCGCGGTGGTGACGAGCCCCACGAGCCCAGCGGCGGCCTTGGCGGCAGCGCGGTTGCTGGCGCAGCCCAGCGTGCCGAGCCGGATCTGCACGACCATCACCATGGACACCATCAGGAACACGCACCCGACCACGGACCCCACGGCGGAGGCCAGCATCCCGAGCCGGAGCACGCGGGCGTCGATGTGGGCGCGAACCGCGTCGTGCGGGTCCTTGGAGTTGATGAGGTTCAGCGCCAGCTTCAGGCCCTGCGCCACCAGGCTGGAGAAGAGGAAGAACGAGAAGGCCACCACCTCCAGGACCAGCAGGGAACGGGCCACCCCGGGCCCGGCATCGCAGGACGTGTCGCCGGCGAGGCTCCGTAGCTGCCCCGGGGTCGCCAGGGAGAGGCCCACGAACACGGCCACCGTGAAGAGCGAGTTCACGTTCACCACGCCATCCAGCGCCGTCACGTGCACGCTCGTCGTGTTCGCCGACAGCGCCGCGGGGAACTTCCACTCGTAGCCGTGGTGGTGGGTGCCGCCGCCGCCGCCATTGCCGTTGCTGTGCTCATCAGATCTGGGATCGAGACACCAAAATATCGAGTTCTTGATCCACTGGAAGGTTGCGATATTTGGATCAGACACTGCAAGAGAGGAGACTTACTCGTCCATGGCACGAGCGGATGAATTGGATCGTAGCCTCGCGGTTCTTGGAGTGAGTATTTCGCAAATCGAGCTGCCGGATGGGAAGGGAGAACAACGCTTGGGGTAAGGTAGGGGCTGCGTTCCAAAAGCTAAAGCGAGAGCGAGACTGGTAGGGCCGTGGGCTGTTTAGGCCAGAGAAATCGCCCAGCTGATTTAACACGTCGCCAGTAGCCTTTTTAAAAACGAAATTAGTGCTTTTCTAATGTAGTATTTTTAATTACTATTTTTCTGAATGCATTCTAACCCTTTATCAAATAACTAACGAACATTAGACCGGCAGATTTTGGCAATGACTAATTTACTAAGATTATTAATTAAAGTAATAGCATTGCAAATATCCAACTTGATTATTAAGGAATGATATCATTGCAAATATCCAACTTTAAAGACATCTAATTGCAGTTCATTTATTTAGAGACATACATTACAATTCTTACATTATCTTAGATCACTCTGGGCGTTCGGGTAATTCGAGTTTTTCTGGTAGGGTAATTCAGGTAATCAAAATTTCCGGTAATCAGAATCAACACCCAACTCCTCCCGAACTAAAGGAAAATCCGAATGTTCGGGTACCCGATAATTCTGGTTCGGATGCAGGTAATCCAGCTGCAGATTTAGATTTAGGCATTTTGGCACTCAGATCAGCGAGAAAATGGACATAAAACGTCGAGGGGATCAGCAAGAAAATGGTCGCGTGGATGGCGTCGCGCTTCGGCGGTGGGCGGCGGCGGCAGACTGGATCTGGGCGCCAGGCCGCGAGCGATGGGCGACTGGCGACGGGAGCTGGGAGCTGGGGGGCTGGGCAGTGGGCACTTGGGCAACAGTGCAGCACGCCAACATAGGCGCAGGCGGCAGAAGCGCAGGGCCGCGGCCGCGTGGGGCAGTGGCGCGAGCACGGCGTCGCGAGTCGGGGGGCGTGGAGTCGCGGCTCGCGGGATGCGGATAAAAGGGGTGTGCGGTGAAATGAACCGGATTCTCGTTTTCAAGAATCCGACTCCCTCTACCATTGTGATAGTCCCAAAACACATCGGCTATCACGTACATAACTCATTTCAGAAAAATATCATTTTCATACAGTGAAAACAGAGGACAACAGAGAATATTTACATATGGAATACAAACTGATACATGCCCTTTGGGCTAAATGACAAGTGGAACTCTTGCGCAGCGATAGCTAGAGATTCAAGTCTTGATCTCCAGTCTTCACTTATTCTCCACAGGCATTCTTGAGCGAAGCGACGCAACCCTCCAATCCGAACATTTGATGCAAACGCAAAAGTAAACCTCAAAGCTCAAGAATTGTCCCCAAGGAGTGGGATAGGTCCACATCCCCCATCTGGATATGCGCAAAGCTTTAAGAGTGTGCTATCTAGTATAACAAATGATTAGGTATTAAGTTGTGGCTTCCTATGCAATAGCAGCAGCAGTTTGTAACAGATTCTCAAACCAAGACTATCTCTCAACACAACGGGATGATCCCAACACATTGGGATCCCGTTCCAACCTCACCACCTCCACCTCTCGAGTCGACGGTCAGCTCCTGAGCTTTCCATCTCAACGGCCAACGCCGGATCCTAACATTCAACAGTAGCTCTACACTAGTTTTAAAAAGGGGGATGTAGAATATCCCAAAACTCTAATCAGTGTAACAGAACCGAGGGGTGTCCATGACCGAGGACGCGGCTATACGTATAGTTTTATATCTACATCAATCTCAACCAATCATAGGTGTCGCCCAACTCCTCAACTCCATCAATCTCAACCATTCCACAAAATATACCCGTCACAGGTACTCCGTAGGAAGTGCCCAAGTGCACTTCCCAAGCCCCGACCCGAAGGTCGGTTAGTGTCTGCTTACTCCAGCCAGGGGTTCGAAACTCTTCAGTTTTTCCCACCCACAACTCACGCCAAGAGGTTTAAAAATCATAGCTAACTCACATCACATGCAAGCACGACATAGGACAAGGTATATAGTAAAAATAGGGTAACAAGGGTAACGACAATTAGATAAGGCTATGCATGGTTTACCAACATCATCCGAATCAATGAAGTAAAGGCCTAGCATTTCTAGTTGCATATGCCTAATAGGAGTTCAAAGGCGGAATGGGCGTAAACCTGGATCAAAGTCCTTTTCATCTTCAGAGTAGTCGAGGGCGAGGTCGACGTAGACGTCCGAGTCTTCCAAGGATCCTAATAATCGGAATTACAAATAAATAACGATAATCTACAAGAAAATAAACTCCAAACAAGGGGCAAGAAAGAACCAAAGAACACCAAACACTACACTAACGCGTAGAGCATGATTTTAGAAGAATAATTAATCTGGTTTCATATTTTTTGAGCTATGGTTAATTTATTATTAATTTTTGAAATTTAAATCATTTCTGAAATTATTTAATTGATTCTAAAAAATAAAAGAAACACAGTCAGCCTGCTGACGTCAGCACGGGTCCTGCTGACGTCAGTGTTGACTTGGTCAACGTTGGGTTGACTAGGTCAACGGTTAGGGTTGACCAGTCAACAGTCTTGGTCAATGAGTCAAAGTCAATAGGGTCCACAGTCAGAGGTCAACTGGGTCCACCGGTCGGTCAGCTAAAGTTGCTGACATATGGGGCCCACGGGTCAGATTTGGTTTAAGGAAAAAGAAAAGGAAGACACGCTAACGGTCGGCTTGGACTGGCTTAGGTGGGCCGACCTGCTAGACTTAACAGGCCCGGTCGGCTGGAAGGCGAGCCGAGCCTGGCTGCTGTTGGGCTCTTGGCCCATGGCCGACATCGGGAGGCTTCTAGCCGCTGGCATCAGCGGTGATGTCATCGCTTGCGTCAGCAGTGACGCAAGCCAGGGATTCGATGCGGCCAGGCGGGATCTTCTGTAGCTTGACGCGGCTTGGCTTGGTGTGGCCATCGGTGTGCTTCGTGAAGGATCGAAATGGCGACCAGAGAGGGGGAGTGAATGGTAGCCGATAAAAATTCTCTCCAAAGAAGTGAACTCGGCCTATATCCCAAAATCACTATCGACGGTGACCAACACACTTCCTTGCCAAATCCACGAAGTCACTAGAGTACTTCTGGACCTAGGAACAAGTCTTCGAGAAAAACAACTATCAAAGCACAACGGATAAACAATACTCGAAGCAAAGTGCAGCACACATACCAAAAGCGGTCAGACCGGTTTGGAAAACCGGCCAGACCGGTTTGATCAAGAAATCCAAACCAGGGCTGCAACCTCAACTAACTTGCTCAAAACACTCCAAGAAAAATCTCCAGACCAACACCAAAGAAAAACACGGCTAGAAGCAACAAAACCAACACTTAGCACATCCAGTAGCAAAACCGGTTTCCCCAAGCACACACGGGAAAAATCTGCCCGCGAGAAAAATTCGATCTTATCCTCAACCGTTCTCCTGATTCACTCCACGAATTCAAGTGAGACTTTGGGGATAGGTAGGATACCTCATGAACTAGTCATGGCTCCAAACTTAACTCCTAAATCGCACCGAATCAAAAGGAAATGAGGATCTAAGACACGAACACCCTTCTTCTCGGGTTCAACCAAAATCCACCATATCGAAGGCTTTTCTCAAGGATTGAGGGTGCCAAATCACTAGAGAAGGATCAATAAAGACCATGAGTGAATCCCCAACAAAATCCTACAAGGAAACGGCCTCAAATTCGATGAACAAAATTCTCCTAAAAAATCAACCAAAAATCTCAAAAAAGAGAAAACGCGAAGGAGACAAGAACTCAAGGATTCATCACAAGGAATCCTCTTAACATCACGAGGTCAACTTCTTTACAAAGGGCTAGCCTCCTCCCTTCATCCAACCCACTTGAAAGTGGAGGAAAATTGAAGTGGAGGTCCTCTCCTCTCTCCCTCACAACATGAAGCGCATGGCTAGCCTAGGAAAACAAAGAGCAAATGAACTAGGGTTTCAAGAGATGGCTGTCATCTCCCACAAGGTGAGTATATATGGCCGTCGATGAAAGATGAAACTACCCCTACAACTTAATTAGACGATACATGCCCTCAAGGGCAAAACTGGAAGTTGTAGATATTTCTTCTCCGGCTGGGCATGCATCCATCTGGAGTTGCTTCCCTCCGATGCAACCTCAACGATCACGCCGCGTGTCCTCCGCTTCAAAGTTTCCCGACGCAACCTCAAAATTGAATGCTTTTCTCGATGATTGAGGGGGCCAAATCACTACAGAAGGATCAACAAAGTCCCATGAGTGAATCCCCAACAAAATCCCGCAAGCAAACGGCCTCAAATTAGATGAACGAAATCCTCCTTAAAAATCACCCTAAAATCTCAAAAAAGAGAAAACACAAAGGAGACAAGAACTCAAGGATTCATCACAAGGAATTCTCTTAACATCACGAGGTCAACTTCTTTACAAACGGCTAGCCTCCTCCCTTCATCCAACCCACTTGAAAGTGGAGGAAAATTGAAGTGGAGAAGTCCTCTCCTCTATCCCTCACAACATGAAGCACATGGCTAGCCTAGGAAAATAAAGAGCAAATGAACTAGGGTTCCAAGAGATGACTGCCATCTCCCACAAGGTGAATATATATGGCCGCCGACGAAAGATGAAACTACCCCTTGTAACACCCAAAAATAGCCTATTTAAAATTTCTAGTAATTTATTGGCTTTTATTTTAATTCTTCATAATTAATATAGGTTAAATGAATTATTTATGAATATTAAAATCAAATATAAGTTGTAGAAATATTTTTGTTGCATTCATGCTGCTACACTATGTTTTGTTTGATAGTAAATTAAATTGGAATTTGAATTCTGTTTAAATTCGAATTTAATTTGCATTTGTTTCAATCCTAGAAAATTTATTCTAAGCCGAGTTCACTTTTGCCCCGTAAGCTTTCTCCCCGGCTCATTTTCACCCCTCTACTCTCCCCCTGGTTTGGCCCAGCACCCTTCCACCATCGCCACGGCCCAGCTCGCCACCTGTCGCCCCCACCTGGGCCCCGCCTCCCGCGCTGGACCAACCACTCCCGCCGGCCCAGCCCCGCTCGCCCCTCCCCCTCTCTTCTCTCACCGACAGGCGGGTCCCGCCTGTCAGGTCCTCCTTCAACCTTCCGGCCGAGCTTCCCCCTTCCCCGGCGCGCATCTCGCCGCTCGGCCGGCCACCCCAGCCCCTCCCTGCGCCCGTGGGCCTCGCTGGAACCTTCCCCGCACCTTCCCCGACCCACCCTTCCATCCCTAGCCCCGGGCATGCACGGCAAGTCCCTCCCCGGATGGAAAGGGATCGCCGGCCGCCGCCATCCGACCCCCTTGGAACGCACGCCAATGCAGCCCCTCGGGCCTATATAAGCCACCCACGCACTCCCCATCCCTCACCGACCCTCCTCCCGAGCTCCCAAGCCGCCCAGCAACTCCCCCCAGCTCCGACGCCGCCCGAGCAACTTCGTCGGCCGCCGTCATCGACCGTCGTCGCCGATGCACCACCGGCGCATTGAACCACCCAGGTAAGCTTGCCATGCTTCCCTGGTACTCCAGCACCAAATCCCGCCCCAAACCATGCACCATTGCGCCTGTGCCACCTCACCAGAGTTGCCCGCCGGCCGGCCATCGTCGTACGCCACCCCTCACCGCCCAATCCTCGTCGGGAACCCCCTAGCTGAGTTCCCCACGCCACCAGCTTCCTCCTCGACCAAACCCCGTAGCAAATGGTGGCCGGGAATGCCAGATCGAGTTTACTCCGGTGAGTCCACGCCGCGGGAGCAAGTAGCGCCGTCACACCCCTGTCGTCGGCGAGTCTCCCCCCCCCCCCCGCCTGACCGATCGGCCATCCCGCGCCCCCACCCCAATTCAGACCAGCTCGTACCGGTCAACCATACCGTTTTGCGAAAAAGCCCCTCCAAGATTTAAAATAGAACCCGCAGTCCAGCGTAGTTCAAAAATAATTACGAATAGGTCCTTTCTTTTATGGAAAACCCCCTGAGCTTTTAAAGATTAGAACCCGCGGTCCGAGTCAGTAACTTTTGCGCGTAAGCCCTCGGTTTTTAATGCGTAATTACGTATAGGTCCTTGGGTTTCTTCAAATAAGCCCCTGAAAACTTTTAAAACTTGCCAGCAGGTCCCTAGAACTTAGAAAACCAATATCTTTTCCGTTTTAGCTCATAGTGTGATTTTCGCGCTCATGTGTTCGTAGTAAAGCGTAGAATATTTCTAGAACCTTTATTTGTACTGTTTCTATTATTTGGTGTACTGTTCTAATAGATTATTATTTGTTTGTATGTATTGGCTTGCGTGCATGTTTGTGTGGTGATTCGCGTCCAGTCGGTGAGCCTTTCGCGTTGGACTTCGAGTACGAGGAGGACTTCCAGGGACAGGACTCACAGCAGCAGCAGCCGCCTTTTGATGAAGGCAAGTTATAGCACGGACAATCCTTGCTACCTACCCACTTGTATTAAATTAATTCATAAATGCATGTGTCTAATTTGATGTACTATTAAGGTTGTACCTAGTTTGATTATCCTATCCTTTGATTACCTTGGGTTTATGGGTAGATCTTTTCTATGCGCAGCTACTATCATCATTATTTAATTGATAAACTTGAATTAATGGTTCACTTTAACGTTAATGATAAAACTTGCTTTTTAGCAACTTGGTTTAGGGAACTAGAGCATGTGCTTCGTGCTTTGTTCTAGTGTCCCTCCATAAGGTCCGGTTCTTAAAGCGGCAACCCAGGAGCCTGTCGCCACCGCTAGAACTATTATGGCTCTGGTCTTGGTCAAGTAGCATGTATGTTTCTAGCTTGTCAGTGGTTACCGGAGTGGCTGACAACGTTATGGGAAGCTGTCACACCCGGATTTTGACAAAACCCGACTGCGGCCATATGTGTGCCCAGGAAGTCCACAGAACACATACAACGAACAAATATGATAAACAGAGTACAAATGCTCGAAATAAAATAGCTTACATCAGAGTATAACAACAATATTTATTACAGCGGTAGTCTATAACTCTCAACTAGCGAAGCCGCAGTCCACAGTGACTCTGACTGGGAGAGCGCAACTCAGAAGTACGGCAGGTCCTCAGGGAACTCAGCATCAGTCTCCTGATCAGCCCAATCTGTTTACCCATCCGAGATTTTGTTGCATATTGACAAGTGTAAGTAAACAAATACTTAGCAAGTATAGCACGACTATGAAGGCTCAAAATAGGCTAGACACGGCTTAACTGCATTAGCATTTTTAGTTGGTTCATGTTAACATTTAACAATTACTACAAGTGAATGAAACCCGGTTGTAACCCAATTAAATAAGTATAAGTGACATTAAGCATAAATAAACATCATCTTCTAATCAAAAAGGATCCAGGCCGCTCGTGACCTTGAGCAAGGCTATCATGATAGATTTTACACTCTGCAGAGGTTTCGCCCTTTACCCACAAGTAGCGTAAAAGGGACGCTACATCAACACTTCCGAGGTGTGACGGCATAGGGACGCTACGAGGTTTTTCACAAGACACGCTAACAAGACAGTAGCCGCTAGTTTCACAAGGCGGTGAGACCATAGGCACCGAGATCGACGTACGCCTACGGAGTCACACCATAGGGGGGTCGATGGCATCCAGAGCGCGGGCATCACACCCATCCATGCGCAACGTGTGGAGTTCCCCATCGCAGGGACTCCCAACACGGGACTGGGTCTAACGTGACCTAGCCGACGGATCGCCCGTCCTCGGTGGAATCCGGAAACACCCTTTCACCTTGTGTCCACTAACGCCGTTGGCCCCAATGGTAGCCACTGGCAAGCTAGAGCCGTACAAGTTACTTGACCAAGACCAGAGCCATAATAGTTCTAGCGGTGGTGACAGGCTCCTGGGTTGCCGCTTTAAGAACCAGACCTTATGGAGAGACACTAGAGCAAAGCACACAGCACATGCTCTAGCTCCCTAAACCAAGTTGCTAAAAAGCAAGTTTTATCATTAATGTTGAAGTGAACCATTAAGTCAAAATTACAGTTAAATAATGGTGACAGTAGCCGCGCATAGCAAAAATCTACCCTTATGCATAACCCAAGGAAATCAAAGGATAGGGGTAAACAAACTAGGTACAACCTTAATAAGACATCAAATTTAGACACATGCATATGAAAGTAGAAGTATGTAAACAGGTGGGTATAGGTAGCAAGGATTGTCCGTGCTATAACTTGCCTTCCTCGAAGTGCTGCTGCAGCTGCTGTGGGTCTCGCTCCGGAAAGTCCTCAACGAGCTAACGGCTCACCGACTGGACACGAAGCACCATACGAGCATACAGGCATACCAATACATGCAATCTAATAATATTCTATTAGAACAGTACACCAAACAGTAGAAACAGTACACAAAAAGGTTTTAGAAATATTCTACGCTTCACTAAGAATATATGAGCGTGAAAATCACACTAATCGGAGCTAAAACGAAAAAGATATGGCTTTTCTAAGTTCTAGGGACCTGCTGGCAAGTTTTAAAAGTTTCCAAGGGCTTATTTTAAAGAAACCAAGGACCTATACGCAATTACGCTTAAAAACCGAAGGTCCAATGCGTAATTAACCAAACTCAGGACCGCATATTCTAAATTTAAATAGGGTAGGGGGTTTTTTGAAAGAAACAGGACCTAATCGTAATTATTTTTCTACGGCGATGGACGGCGGGTTGATTCATAGAAAGTGGAGGGGCTCTTTAGAAAATTTTACCACGGCTGACCGGTACCAGGGAAGTTGACTCGGGCGGGGGCTGCTTGTGGGCCATCGGATCTGGATCTATCGGCCCAGATTGGCCGGGGAGGAAGAGAGTCGGCCGGCGCCAGGGGTGACGGCGGCGCCGCCCGCGGGGTGTGGTGGAGCTCGCCGGAGCAGGGCGATTCTCGGGCTACGGGGCACCATTTGCCACACGGTTTGCACCAGTGGCACCAGAGGACCTAGGCGAATGCGACAGTGGTGCTCAAGTCGAGGGCTAGGCTACGCCGGCGGCCAACGACAGTGGACAGCGGCGGGGACACTCCGGCGAGGCAGTGTGCGCGAACCAGAGCGAGGGAGGAGGTAGGGAGTAGCTCGGAATGCTCCTTACCTTTGCGCGCAACTCTCAGGGGCGTTGGGGAGGATGGTGGTGCACCGAATCCTCGGATCGACGGCTGCCGCGGAGTTTCGGGCGGTGGCGGCGGTGCTGTGCAAGGCAGGGAGCTGCTGGGGAAATTTGGGGGCTCGGTGGAGGATGGGTGTGGGTTGGGGCATCTGTGGGGTGGCTTAAATAGCCCCGGGGTGGAGCCTAGGCATGCGGGCCACGCCGGAATTCTCGGGCGCCGACGGCGGGAGTTGCCAAGCGAGGGCGGGGCTTGCCAAAGGAAGCGCGCAGCGAAAAAGGAAGGGCAGGGTGGGGGAAGCTGCGGGGCAGCTCGTAGATGCCCACCGAGCGCGGGGGCGGGCCAGAGCGGCCGGCCGAGCGGCGAGATGGACGCCGGGGAAAGGGGGCGGCTCGGGCGGGAGGAGGGGGATGGAGCTAACAGGCCGGACCCGCGTGGCAGTGGGCGAGGGGAAGGGAGGAGAGGGGAAAGCGTGGGCACGAGTTGGGCCGTGGGAGAGAGTGGGCCGAGGGAGCGCGTGGGCCGGAGGGAAGAAAGGGGAGGGGGTTGGGCCGGCTTTGGAAGGAAGTAGGGGGAGTGAAAGCGGACCAAGGCAGAAGGTTAGGGAGCAAAATGAAACTCGGCTGAAAAGAACTTTTCTAAGGCTCCAAACAAGGTGATTCAAATTTGAATTTAAATAAATTTAAATTCTCGTTTGAATCACAGGCATTACAAAAATTAAATGCAGTAGCATGAATGCAACAAAAATATTTCTATAACTTATATTTGATTTTAATATTCATAAATAATTCATTTAACCTTACATTAAATATGAACAAATTAAATAAAAGCCAATTAATTACTAAAAATTTTAAATAGGCCATTTTTTGGTGTTACAAACCTACCTCCCTTAAGATGAATCTCGTCCTCGATATTCGGAAGTAGATGCGAAGAGCTGTGGGTACTCGGTCTTGAGATCTTCTTCCCGTTCCCAAGTGGCCTCATCTTCCGAGTGTCGGCTCCACTGTACCTTGCACATCCGGATGACCTTGTTTCTTGTCATCCTCTCAGACACCTCCAGAATCCGGACCGGGTACTCCTCATAAGTGAGGTCTTCTTGCACATTCAACTCATCTATCGGGATTTGCTCTTCGGGCACCCGCAAATATTTCTTCAGCTGTGACACGTGGAACACATCAGGCACTCCGACCAATCTCTCGGGTAGTCCCAACTGATATGCCACCTCACCTTTCCTTTCAAGTATCTGGAAAGGTCCGATGTATCGAGGTGCTAGCTTGCCCTTGACATTGAACCTCTTCACGCCCCTCATCGGAGACACCTTGAGGTACACAAAATCTCCAACTGCAAAGCTGAGATCCCTCCGTATGACATCAGCATAACTCTTCTGCCTGGACTTGTTGACGTAAAATCCGCACTTCACGCCAAGCACACAGCAAGCCGAATTAGATAGCTTTACACGTGACCCGAGCGTTTGAATCCGAAAGCGTGCCAGTCAATTTTCCTGAAAACTGACAAAGGGAGAAAAGATGTTCAAATAACACCTGGAACGTACCGGGTAATACCAGATAGTTCCATAATTGCGATTACGGAGCCAGTTTCGAACGACATATAGCTACAGAGAAGCTATCTGTCAGCAGTTAAAGCATCATTCGGCAATCGGCAAAGCACGCAGGAAGCGCACTGCCGAATGCGTGACGTAAGCATGACGAAAGATCGGTATTTGACTGAATAAACATTGTAACGCATATTCATAACCGATTAACGAGGAACAGAGCATGATAAATAAATAAAAGGGCGAAAACATGACCATAATTTCATAATAAACAAGAATGCATAGACTAAAAGCACTAGTCTACCGCATGTCTAAGTACTTTTCAACCCGTCGAGCATGAAACAAGCAAGTTAATCCACCGCATGATACGACTTGCCTGGAATCACACCACCAACCAAGAATAGATCAATCCACCGCATGATATACTCTAAACGTGGAAGGCTAAAAGCATTCTTTATTTAAAACAAAACCTTGAACATGTTTCGCTCGTGGCGATACTGCCGAATACAGCTATATAGCCGAATCGGGTTCCATGAAGAAGGAACATTCTTTGTTGGTGATGATAGGTCTATCAGATCGAATCGAATTCTAATCCACCGGATGATTAGCTCTAAGACGACCCAAAAACCTGCATCCACCGCATGATACCCGGTTCTGTCAAGATCTACACAAGACCAACAAGCTTGGACCCGCAACACGTGGCAATCCAGATTGACTTCGAATTCGGCTATGGAAACGCGGTGCATTATGAGCTAGAACCGAATCTAATCAACCTGGACTGGGCAAAAGAGTGTTGTAATGAATTAAACATAAAGGTAAAATCCAGAGCAACACATGGTAACTTAATAGATCTATCAGATCTTGCCAAAATCCAATAGAACCGATAACTTGTTCCAAGCTAAAACTTAGCCCACCACATGGCTCATGATCTAACAATGGAACCTTCCTGAACCAAAGCCTAAATCCACCGCATGATACTAGGCATGGTGCAGGGTTGCCGGTACTTACGGAGGTCGACGGATCGATGATTCCTCTCGAAGAACTCGACGACTCGACTAAAGGACTCGAAGTTGGCACGGGGCCGGTTTGTTGTATGATTGATTGAACTCCTCTTTTACAACTACCATGGGTTTATATTTATACCCAGGTTTCGACACGACTCCTAGTTAATTACGATTACATTATTTATTTCCTAAAAAGATAAACGTCGGGGCACCGTATCCGTCTTGCATTCGAAGTTAAACCAGCCTTTTCCTTACACTTGATCCACGTCATCACGCACTCCCGAATTCATCCTGCGGAATATTTTCTTGCCGAATGACAATGCGTTCCCGACCGCAGAACGTCTTTACCGAATGCTCTGGGGAAAAACTTCTTTGCCGAATGATATCTTTTCAACGAATCCGGCCCACATGTCAGCCTCTTCCTGGTGCCAATTTTTGGTGTCAACACATGCCCCTTCAATTTCGGGATAAAAGATAATTTTATCTCGGAATTGACCAGAAGCACTTCAACATTCCCAAGTTAGTTCTGCTCGACACCCGCTTCTCCTTTTGAATCTTTAGAGCTCTCGTCCAGATCCGAACCCTAGGTTATCGACTTCCAAGATTCAATCTTCAAATGGCGAACCAAGATTTTGCCCTCCAGGTAAACTTCAACCCCCTCAAGCACATTCGGTATTCTTCTTTCGATTTGCATTTTAAATTTCCTCTCATCTCTTTCCATTCTTGATAGGCACTAGCTGCTGAAATCCTTATCCCCGTTGAGGAAAAAGCTCCATTCTACTTCCTCGGCCCTGTAGGGAATTCAGATCCTTCTGAACTCATCGCGGCTGAATCTCAGAGGGTTCCTTTCAAGATTTCATTGACAAAACCTCATGAGTGGCAAGGCGCCTTCAAGAACTGGCCTTTGCCCCCAATTGCCGGTTGGAGAAATTGGTACAAAAGGATATCTGATGACAAAAGCCCCCAAACACAGAACTGGGACCATCTGCGTATTTCTCATTGCCTGGAGCTGTCACTAGCCGAAACACCAAAGAACGAGAACCTTCTGATTGCAGCTTGTCATTTTTGGTCCAATGGCGCAAATGCTTTTCTCTTTGGTCATGGCCCAATGTCTCCCACTTTGGCCGATGTCTACATGATGACCGGCCTGAACGTTACATGAACTGTATACCCATATGACCACAAAGGTTCCTCCAAGCAGACAGGAGTAAAAACAGGGGTTGGATACAAGAGATACATCCAAAACCATATGTCTGATGGCCCTCTGACCGATGTCGAATATAGAGCCTTCCTGAACATGTGGCTATGCAGATCAGTCTTCTGTGGCAAAGCCAATGAGCCAACCCTGAATCATATCATGATGGCTGAAGAGCTGGCTGCCGGAAAACTCATTCCACTTGGGAAATACCTCCTGGGACGTGTCTACCATATGCTCAATCAAACCACCCACCTGATGTATACCAGCAAGAAAATCCCCTGTGTCAATGGTCCTTGGTGGTTTGTCCAAATGTGGCTGCAGTTGTACATGCATCAAATCGTCGCTATTGATCTCAACAGCCGAGATTTTCCTTCAATCAATTACAAAGAAGGAGAAACCCGGAGAACCAAAGGTTGTCAAACCTATGGAGAAGCTGCCTCCACTGTATCTATCAACAAGAACATCGGTGAACTGTTTGAGCTCTTCTTCAAAGGCTTTGCTCATCCTCTTTGGTTCCCATATCTGGACAACGACAACCTCACTCTCCCTTGCGAATTCAGCTTTGAAACTGGATGCACTGATGTACAATCTATAGCGATCTTCAATGCCTTCATCCAGCCCTGCATCCTGCCAGCCGAATTCTGTGGAGGAAGGCTGGTTCAAAGCACTTACGAATATTATCAGCCAAATATGATGGCTAGACAGTTGGGATGTGGCCAAGTGCCCCCCAGGCTATTTCTCCACGAATTTCTCAAGCCTAGGGAGATTGTCAAGGATTCCACAGAGACAAGAAGGATTTTTACTTATAAATGCTGCGGAACTATCTATGCACCTGATCCTTTTGTGCCAATAATATCTGCCCATCCTTCTTTCACTCTCTGGTGGCAAGAACTCCATGATCATATCTTCAACATGCCAATCCATCCCTTCTGCTTCGAGTTAATGCCTGATTATCAGCCAACTTCAGAGGTAATACGCTTATCCCTTCGTCTGTCTCAATAATATTAACCTCGATTGATTCTTATTCTGTCATCTTGCAGGATATAACACCTGCCCCTCTTGCCAGGGCGATCTTGTACAAAGCTGCAGGCCCAATATCTGCTTTGGGGCACCAATCTCCTACCTTGGCTCAACTGATGGCTAGACAGGCTTCTCTAGATCCAATACTTACTAGACCATCATCTGTCAAGAGGAAAACCCTTTCTTTAACTGCTCCCTTAGTTGTAAAGAAGAAAAGAACAAGCAACAAAAAAGTTATCAAGGTCAGAGCCTTCTTCTTTTGACCATAATGCCATTGGTATTTTGCTCAGCTTTATCCCTTCTTGGTTTCAGGTCAGAGAACAGCAACTAACAATCAGTACAGATCTTGCCGATGCTTCATTGACTGGTAAAATTCTACCACTTTATCCTCTTAACTTCTTTTTCATCGGCACTCATTCTTTGTTAACTGCAGAACAATCCTCAATGGATCCAATCTTGGAAAGCTCTTCTTCTCATCACGATTCATCTCTAGCTTTGCAACTTCTTCCTCAATCAGAAGCATTATCTTCACCAAGAAATCTTCCAGCCTCTCCTCAGCAAGATACACAGAATCTTTCCATTGAGCCTGAGAGGCTTCCTTCCCCCATTCAGGAAGTCAGGAACGAGGTAAACAAAATCATTCAACTTTCTCTACCCTTTCTCTCAGCGGATTATTACTAATTCGGCAAGACTTTCTTTCAGGAGAAATCTATTTCATCATCGAGCTATTCTTTTGCTGTGGACGACTTGGTTGCCGAACAAGGGGAAGAAACATCTTCTGGCCAAACTCTATCAGAAGAAAATCAAACAAAGCTGAAAGATATCCTTGCTTTGCTGCACAAGAGTATCCAAGATCAAGTCAAAGATGCTGATCTCTTAAGGGATGTACTGGAATCCATTGACCAAGAACTCCCTGATGATATCAAAACTTCTTTGGAACCCGTTTCTCATTTGGATCAACAATACGCCGCAGTAAAGCAGGCTCTAAAAAACCAATCTTCTCAACCAGCTCTGGAACAGAGGAGATCCACAGCCAAACAATCTGTGAAAGACCTGCATACTCAAGCTCAGAACAGCAAAGAACTACTGACCAAATTGGAATCTGAACTTGAAAAGAAGAAGGTCAGAAAAGCTGCACTTGAAGCCGAATTGAGAGATCTATCGGCCAAAATTGAAGCTGATGAGAAGAAGATAGTTGAGCTTCCCAAATTAACAGAGAAGATGCGAAAGGAAGCTTCATCAGCTCTGAACGAAGAAAAACAACTCAAGGCAAAGCTTGCTGCTCTGGCTAGAACCCAAGAAGCTGACAAAAACTTATTAGAGAGCATTAGCAATATGATATCAGATGCTAAAAATGTAATCTCAAAGTACTTGGGCTTGTAATTGTAACAAACAGTCGATAGCCGAATGCTTTATCAATCCTGCAATCTTGCCATTTCTTATCTCTGTTTTTTTTATTGTGGACAACTCATTCGGCAAAGCTGGCTATAACAGTGTCAGACCCGAAAACGCTTCAAACACGACATAGCCGAATCTCATTCAGTCAAAACTGAATACGACTCGGTAAGAATCCCAAACGACATGGAAATCGATCGGTTGGAAAATCCTTTCCACCTTCCGAACTCCTTGGGATATGCACCACAATCTTCGGCCACGATCTCTTCGTTAGTTCCATAAATAAGAACCTTGAGCGCTCCTAATCTTTTATCAAATCCTCCGTCTTCCAAGCTTTCTGCTAGCCTGAGCCCCCTCTTCTTCGAGCACAGTAATCTCCAGAAAACCCCAATGACCAACAACAGCGGAAGACGCCCGGCCGTCGACGAAGCTGAAGGGAGCCGCGCCAGTGCTCGTCGGAGGTGATGACTGTCTGCCTCTCCTTATCCTTTCCTCCAGATTTTGCCTTATTCTCAACTTTCTTTGTGTTTTCAGGCTCATCCAATGGAACCCCGTTACTGCCTTGGCTGCGGCTCCGGCTGCAGCGGGTGATTCTTCAGAGTCATCTAGCCGATCCCCCAGGCCCAACTGGGATCTGTGCTACTCAGATAGCGATGCCCGCCGATTCAAGCAGGAACGTGACGACACTCGGCATGAGCTGGAGGTCATCTCCAAACAAGCCGGGATCGCAGACCTAGAGTGGCAACACCAGCGCAAGCAGCTGCTCGAGACCATCGAAGGTAATTTCTGCGGTTCGCTTAACTTCAATCTGACCTTGGACTAACCCGCCGTTGCTTCGTAATCCTACAGATCGCGACGCCGAACTCGATCAGCTGAAGACATTGGTTGAGTCTTTGGCAAACAAGATGAATGCTCCTGGGGACATGCCAGAGGCTCGCCTCGGTGCAGTGGCAGGCCGTGTCGATGAGGTGGCCTTACACGGCGTCCGTCTGGGCACTGCCGCAGGCCTAGTCGCCATGTCGACGCACACTGGCACTGACTATTCCAGGCTACCGCCCGGCTTTGCCAATGGCAATCCGGAGGAGATCGGCGATATTGAGGCCTCCATAGATCGCCTTGATGCTCATGGCGTCGCCATTGCCGGTTTCATTCATCCCCAGTCTGTTCTGAACAGGTTGTCCCATTAGTTTGTACTAGGGATTATGGAATTTCGGCAATAAAACTTATCTTTTGCAGTCTTTTTTGTGATAACTTGGTCAAACTCATGATGCAAAATATTTGTACTAAGGGCAATACATTCTGGTATTGGCCATTTTCCTTCTGTTGTCATTTGTTCTGAAGGCGGCTCCTTCCCGAATGCCGGCTGTTTCAGTTGTCCTGGCATTGAATATTTCAATCAGCGATCAACCTCAACACTAGGATAATATTTCTTCAAGTATCTCCCATTGATAGCAGCACTAAACTCTTCTCCTAGCAAAGTTTTCAGGACATATGCATTTCCAGGCACGCATCTGACCACTCTGAAAGGACCTTCCCAATTTGGAGACCATTTACCGAATGCACTGTATTTAGTTCCAATCGGTAATATTGCTTTCCAAACTAAATCTCCTTCTGCAAATTGCTTGACTTTCACCTTCTTGTTGTAATATTTAGCAACTCGCATTTTATTTTTCTCAACATTCTCCAAGGCCCTGAGACGAATCATATGCAAATCTTCTAATTCGTCCATCATTAAATCATTATAATCTTTAGAACTTAAATCTTTTTGCAACTTTATTCTCCTTGAGTCTGACTGCATTTCCCATGGCAAGATAGCATGATGTCCATATACCAATTCATAAGGAGACGTCTGTGTAGCCCCATGCGGAGCCATTCGGTAAGCCCATAAAGCCTCATTTAATACCGAATGCCACTTTCTTGGCTTCTGATCAATCTTCTTCTGTATAATTTTAATCATAATCTTGTTAGAAGCCTCTGCCTCACCATTAGCTTGGGCATAATAAGGAGAAGAATTCAACAATTTGATGCCCATACTTTCAGCAAAATTTCTGAATTCTGAAGATGTAAACTGAGTTCCTTGATCTGTGGTGATTGTTTGAGGAATTCCAAATCTGTAAATGATATGTTCTTTAACAAATTCAACCATATTCTCTGATGTCACCTTCTTTAATGGAATCGCCTCAACCCACTTAGTAAAATAATCGGTTGCTAAAAGCACAAACTTATGCCCCTTGCTAGATGGAGGATTTATTTGGCCAATCAAATCTATTCCCCATCCTCTGAATGGCCATGGCTTGATAATAGGATTCAGGACCGATGCTGGAACTCTTTGAATGTTTCCAAATCTCTGGCAATCTTGGCATCCCTTGTAATATTCAAAGCAGTCTTCTAGCATTGTGGGCCAATAGTACCCAGTTCTCCTAATAACCCATTTCATTCGGTAAGCCGATTGATGTGCTCCACACAGCCCATCATGCACTTCACTTATCAGCCTTTTTGCTTCTTCTTGACTTAAGCAATGTAACAGCACCCCATCCAAGGATTTATAATATAAATTATCATCAAGAAGAACAAACTTTAAAGCTTTATACCTGAGCTTTCTAGAAACTTTTCGGGATGGATTCTCCAGATAATCAACAATTTCTTTTCTCCAATCATCTTCTGCTAGATTACTCCCGAAAGAATATACATCATTAGCAAAAACTTCTTGAAGCTCTCTATAACCCGAAGCACTTTGAGCTAATCTGTTCGCCTCTCCATTATCTCTCCTAGGAATATGTCGCAGAATTACTGACTGAAACTCCTTTAAGATTTGCTTGCATTCCTCATAATAATTCCTTAAGATATCGTTTCTGCACTCATATTCGCCATTTAGTTGCCTTATGACTAATTCTGAATCTCCAAAGATTTCAACTGCAATGGCCTTTGCTTCTCTCAAGTATTGAAGTCCTCTGAGCAACGCTTCATACTCGGCTTGATTATTAGTGACAGTAGGTTGAATAGGAATAGCAAATTCAAATACCTCTCCTTTTGGCGAAATTAACAAAATACCTACTCCACCACCTTTGTCACATGAAGATCCATCGAAGAATAATACCCAAGGAGTAATTTCAAGCAAATTAGCTGATGAATCGCGATGTTCAGTAATGAAGTCAGCAATAATCTGTCCTTTAACAGCTTTTGCCGATTCAAACTTTAACTCAAATTCAGACAAAGCTAAAATCCATTTGCCAATCCTTCCGTTCAAAATTGGCATAGACAACATGTGCTTTATCACATCAAATTTTGAATACACAATGCATTCGGCATGTAGCAAGTAGTGCCGAAATTTTGTACAGGAGTAGTAAACACATAAACAAAGTTTCTCGGTAGCCGAATACCTCGTTTCGGGATCAAGCAATTTCCGGCTAAGGTATGCAACTACCCTTTCCTTTCCCTCAAATTCTTGTATGAGGGCCGATCCAATAGTTTGGGTATCGGCCGCCACGTACAACTTAAAAGGCTTGTTTAGCTGTGGAGGTACCAATACTGGTGGTTCTTTCATGTATTCCTTGATCTCATCAAAAGCCTTTTGTTGTTCGTCACCCCATACAAATTTCTGATCCTTCTTGACTTTTAGCAGTGAAGAGAAAGGCAACACCTTTTGTGATAAGTTTGATATGAATCTTCTTACAAAATTGATCTTGCCAAGTAATGACTGTAATTCCTTAAGATTAGTTGGAGGAACAACTTCATCAATGGTTTTCATACTTTTCTTGCCAACTCCTATTCCTCCTTCATGCACCAGAAATCCCAGAAATTCTCCTGCCGAAACTCCAAAAGCACATTTATTTGGGTTCATCTTGAGCCCATGTTTCCTAGTGCACTCTAGAGCTTTCCTTATGTCGGCCAAATGTGCTTCATGATCCAATGACTTAATCACAACATCATCAATATATATTTCCACAATCTTGCCGATCAACTCATGAAAAATATAATTCATGGCTCTCTGATAAGTTGCACCAGCATTCTTCAAACCAAACGTCATGACAACCCATTCAAACAACCCTATATGTCCTGGACATCTGAAAGCTGTTTTCGCTATATCTTCCAATGCCATAAAAATTTGATTGTACCCTGCATTACCATCCATGAAACTAATCACTTTATATCCAGCAGCAGCATCAACCAACGAGTCAGCAATAGGCATTGGATATCCATCCATGGGTGTAGCTCTGTTCAGATCTCTAAAGTCTATGCAAACTCTCATCTTCCCATTTTTCTTGTACACAGGAACAATATTAGAGATCCATTCTGCATATCTGCATGGCCGAATAAAATTTGCTGCTATTAATCTTTCCACTTCTTTCTTTACATCGGTCAACACTTCATCTTTGTAGATTTTCCGGGGTGGTTGCTTGTAAGGTTTATAACCAGGCTTGATCGGCAATCGATGCTCAACAATGGAACGATCTAAACCAGGCATCTCCGAATAATCCCAAGCAAAGCAATCTTTGTATTCTTTTAACAACTCAATCAACTTTTCTCTGAAAACTGAATCCAAGCTAGCACTGATGAATATCGGCCTTGGTTTGTCACCATCTCCAATGTCTACTTCTTCTAATTTATCAGCCGACACAAATCCATGTCCTAGCTTCCCGTCAGTCCCATCGATTGGATTATCCATTAAAAATTACTAAAAGAGCCGACTGCTTCGATTGGCTGTTGATCACTGCTGACTGGCTTGACAGGACCTTCTCCCCAGTCCTTACCTGAGAAACAATCTATGCCTTGATATTCCCAGAAGGCTGGTTCCACATTAGCCACGCTAATTGAATCATCTGCTGGGACAATTTCCACTTCATCATCTATCCACTGAATAAGCTGCTGATGCATAGTAGATGGAATAGAGCAATTCGCATGGATCCAATCCCTTCCAAGTAGCAAGCTGTATGCCCCTTTGCCTTCAATAACAAAGAAGGTTGTAAGCAGAATCTTAGATCCAATCATCAGATCTACATGTACACATCCTTTGGTGTCCGAAGGATTTCCAGCAAAATCATTCAAAACTATGTTTGTTGGCGTTAAATCTCCAGGGCTCATGCCAAGTTTCCTGAATGTATTGTATGGCATCACATTAACAGCAGCTCCACCATCAACAAACATCTTCGTCAGTGGCTTTCCGTTGACATATCCTCTTAAGTACAGTGGCTTCATGTGCCGATTCTGGACTGGCTTCTCGAAAATAGCTTGCTTATTCAATACCAATTGTGTCATTAACCCACATTGCTCGGCTTCATCCACTTCTGACAATATCTCTTCCTGTACAATTTGATTAGCTGGAGCCATAAATTCATTCGGCAAGAAACATACCATGCATGTAGGAGCCGAATGACCCGATTCGTCAGGTTTGTCTTTTGGACGCCATATCGATCTCATCCTGGTTCCTGCTCGCTTCAACTCTTGATTCCTCAGGCGCTGGACTCTTCTCTTCTGGCTCTTTCTTAAACCAGGTGGACACCACTGTCCTTTTTGCCAGACATACTCACGATCTTCTTCTTCATGATCAATCCATCTATGATCAGCATGTCTTTTCCTTGGTTGATCATCATTCTTATATATTTTTAGACGCCGATCATCACTAGGATGTATCCTTCCAATTCTTTCGTGGACGGATCGGCGACTGGCACCATTTTGCCTATGTTCGACATATCCATTACTGCATTCAGGACAGTTATTCCATGTAGGCAGCTTTAAACCCTCATTCCAACAGTGTCTGAAGAAGACACAATCCCAATGTGCACGTTCTCGTTCTCGGACATATTCCTCTTGTTCTTCCTCATACCTTTTTTCTTCGCACCTCCTCTTCTCCTCCTCGTACTCACGTCTCTGATAGCGTTCTTTTTCTTGCTGACGCTGCCACTTATTGAGGAGAATGCGCGATGTGACTCTGAGTTTAGAAGATTTCCCAATTTCAAATCGGCTATTCGGAAAACGAGGCTTTTCCTCGCGAATCTGTTCGATCGTGATTTGCCGATTAGGATCGACTGAGCCATTCTGCTTCGCTTCCCTCGACGTCAGGACTTTCATCTTTCCCTTTTCTCCAGATTCGGCAACATTCACCATATTGATTGAGAACCCAATCATGTTCTGAGGAAACGGGTTATTGTCCAACTTCATCTTATTGTCGAATTTCAGATGCCCTTCTTGGATAGCTTTCTGAATCCTCACTCTAAAAACCCTGCATTCATTGATGGAATGAGAATTTCTATCATGGAATCCACAGTACCTTTTATCTTTCACTCCATCAGGCCGAAGCATAGAATGCCCCTCTGGTAGCTTGATCCGGCCTTCTTTTACAAGATAGTCAAACAATTTATCTGCCTTAGTTACATCAAAATCATAGGTGCCCTTATTCTGTTTAATCCACCTCTGATTCACCATGACTGGTTCTTTGCCCCACACTATCTCTGCTGCAGCTATCTCCTCACTATCTTCATACTCATCTCCTTGATCTGCTCTTTCAAGGAATTGGTTATAGATATCAGCTACATCATTGTGTTTAGCAAATCTGGCATCTTTCTTGAAACCATATGCCTGGTTACTCATTAAGGCCAATCTGTGTGACAACTGGCCCAGATCATCGAACTCCATTCCAAATAGCTTTTCCCGAATGGCAGGCAGCATGCCAGCTACAGCCATACCGGTTAGCTGGTCATCAGGTATGTTCAGAGAAAAGCACATGCTCTTTGTTTCCCTAAACCTCCTAAGGAACTCCGTAGGTGTCTCATTATTTCTCTGCCTTAAGCTGGTCAAATCAACCAACTTTTTCTCGGTACTGCCAATGTAGTAATGAGCATGGAATTTCTGTTCCAGGTCTTTCCAAGTACAAATTGACTGAGCAGGCAGAGAAGCAAACCATGTAAAAGCTGGACCCGTCAGTGACAAAGGAAAGTATCTGATTCTGAAAGCCTCATCTGCTGAAGCTTCTCCAAGCTGCATCAGATATCGAGCTATATGTTCCACAGTGCTAGTATCGTCTTGTCCTGAGAACTTAGTAAACTCTGTAGGCACCTTGACTCTATTCGGCAATGATACCCTTTGGTACCATTCTGGGAAAGGAGACGAGTACATGTACCCCTGATTTTTAGGCTTCAGACCGAATTGATTTTGCAATACATCGGTCATCTTTTGCACCATGAGGTCAATATTGGTATCTTGATTCCCTAGTCTTCCAGCAGGCATCCCTGTAGTACCAACATACCCGGGATTCGGGAGAGCATCAATAGTATTGTAATCCATGAACTCTGAATATCCGTTTCCATACACATCCCTTTGTAGCCTGTTGTTCAGAGGGGATATCTTGTAAGCAGAAGCAGGTGGATTTCCCGTGGTGCCAAATGCCATATCACCGTATGTACGAGGTTTCGGCAATGCATGCTGAAGCTCTTGTTGAATCGGCTGTCCACTCGCGTCTTTGGTTCCAGAAACTTCAGTTTCTTCAATACCTTTGCCATGACGTTTTGGGACCGATGCTTGAATATTGAAATATGTTGGTCCACCAAGTTGTCCATGCGCTTGCTCAAAAGGTTTATCCACGTGTTGACCAAAGATGTTGACCAGTATGAGCCGAAAACTGTTCAGGAATGCAGCATTATGATTGGTCATTGTTTCTCTTAAAGCCTTGTACAACAAGCTAGAGAACTTCTCCCTTTCTTCATCTTCAATAAGATCAGATTGTCCCGGCAAAAGAACTCTTGGCAGATCTGACTTGAGAAACGGTGCACCACTCCTGTTCTTAGCAAAAGACAGCAAGCATTTCTTGATGAACTGATCTGTAGCAGTCTTCACCATTTGTTGATGTTCATCAGACAATTCTTCAAAAGTGACATCCAGAATGTCTTTTAATTCAGGCATCTTCGAAGCTTGTTGTCCCACCGGGCGTGCCAAAAAGTGTGTTGACGTAAAATCCGCACTTCATGCCAAGCACACAGCAAGCCGAATTAGCTAGCTTTACACGTGACCCGAGCGTTTGAATCCGAAAGCGTGCCAGTCAATTTTCCTGAAAACTGACAAAGGGAGAAAAGATGTTCAAATAACACCTGGAACGTACCGGGTAATACCAGATAGTTCCATAATTGCGATTACGGAGCCAGTTTCGAACGACATATAGCTACAGAGAAGCTATCTGTCAGCAGTTAAAGCATCATTCGGCAATCGGCAAAGCACGCAGGAAGCGCACTGCCGAATGCGTGACGTAAGCATGACGAAAGATCGATATTTGACTGAATAAACATTGTAACGCATATTCATAACCGATTAACGAGGAACAGAGCATGATAAATAAATAAAAGGGTGAAAACATGACCATAATTTCATAATAAACAAGAATGCATAGACTAAAAGCACTAGTCTACCGCATGTCTAAGTACTTTTCAACCCGTCGAGCATGAAACAAGCAAGTTAATCCACCGCATGATACGACTTGCCTGGAATCACACCACCAACCAAGAATAGATCAATCCACCGCATGATATACTCTAAACGTGGAAGGCTAAAAGCATTCTTTATTTAAAACAAAACCTTGAACATGTTTCGCTCGTGGCGATACTGCCGAATACAGCTATATAGCCGAATCGGGTTCCATGAAGAAGGAACATGCTTCGTTGGTGATGATAGGTCTATCAGATCGAATCGAATTCTAATCCACCGGATGATTAGCTCTAAGACGACCCAAAAACCTGCATCCACCGCATGATACCCGGTTCTGTCAAGATCTACACAAGACCAACAAGCTTGGACCCGCAACACGTGGCAATCCAGATTGACTTCGAATTCGGCTATGGAAACGCGGTGCATTATGAGCTAGAACCGAATCTAATCAACCTGGACTGGGCAAAAGAGTGTTGTAATGAATTAAACATAAAGGTAAAATCCAGAGCAACACATGGTAACTTAATAGATCTATCAGATCTTGCCAAAATCCAATAGAACCGATAACTTGTTCCAAGCTAAAACTTAGCCCACCGCATGGCTCATGATCTAACAATGGAACCTTCCTGAACCAAAGCCTAAATCCACCGCATGATACTAGGCATGGTGCAAGGTTGCCGGTACTTACGAAGGTCGACGGATCGATGATTCCTCTCGAAGAACTCGACGACTCGACTAAAGGACTCGAAGTTGGCACGGGGCCGGTTTGTTGTATGATTGATTGAACTCCTCTTTTACAACTACCATGGGTTTATATTTATACCCAGGTTTCGACACGACTCCTAGTTAATTACGATTACATTATTTATTTCCTAAAAAGATAAACGTCGGGGCACCGTATCCGTCTTGCATTCGAAGTTAAACCAGCCTTTTCCTTACACTTGATCCACGTCATCACGCACTCCCGAATTCATCCTGCGGAATATTTTCTTGCCGAATGACAATGCGTTCCCGACCGCAGAACGTCTTTACCGAATGCTCTGGGGAAAAACTTCTTTGCCGAATGATATCTTTTCAACGAATCCGGCCCACATGTCAGCCTCTTCCTGGTGCCAATTTTTGGTGTCAACAGGACTGTGCCACCTTCAAGTTCTGCCTGATCACTTGCACTTGGCATTCTGCATCTCTGAGTATCTCAGGCCCAAAGACTTGACTCTCTCCAGTCTGATTCCAGAACAGTGGTGTTCTGCACTTCCTGCCATACAAAGCCTCGAATGGTGCCATCTGCAGACTTTTCTGATAGCTGTTGTTGTACGAGAATTCTGCATAGGGTAAACTCTTGTCCCAGCTAACACCATACTGCAGTGCACATGCCCTCAACATGTCCTCCAGAATCTGATTGGTTCGCTCTTTCTGTCCATTTGTCTGCGGGTGATAAGCTGAGCTGAAATGCAGTTTAGTATCCATGGATTCATGCAGCTTCTGCCAGAAGTGTGACGTGAACTGAGTACCTCGATCAGACACTATCCGTTTTGGCACTCCATGCAGGCACACAATCCTTTCCATATATAGCTCTGCTAGCCTGGCTCCCGTGTAGGTGGTCTTTAATGGGAGAAAGTGTGCCACTTTGGTCAAGCGGTCCACAATCACCCAAATGGAGTCAAATCCTCGCTGTGTGCGGGGTAGACCCGTTATGAAGTCCATACCAACTTCTTCCCATTTCCATTCCGGTATCTTCAGGGGCTGGAGTAATCCGGCTGGCCTCTGATGTTCAGCCTTAACTCTCTGACAAGTGTCACACAGTGCCACATGCGTCGCCACATCACGCTTCAATCCGTACCACCAGAATCTTTCCTTGATATCTTGGTACATCTTGGTGCTTCCTGGGTGGATCGAGTACGCCGAATCATGCGCTTCTCTTAGGATCATGTCCTTGATCTGTGCTATATCCAGCACACATATCCTCTTCCCATGCCACAGGGTTCCTTGTTCATCAACTTGGAATCCAGGTGCCTTTCCTAGGGCAACATTCTCCACCATTTCCTTGATCTTTTCATCACCAAGCTGTCCTTTCCGGACCTCCTGTTCAAGAGTCGGTTCCACCGTCATCTCTGTTATGTTGGTCACGAACCCCAGACTCATCTTCTCAAATTCCCGGCTGAGTTCTTTAGGCAAACAATAGCCGGTGATCTTGTTCACATAGCTTCTCCTACTCAGAGCATCTGCCACCAAGTTAGCCTTGCCGGGGTGGTAGTGGATCTCCAGATCATAGTCCTTGATCAACTCCAACCATCGGCGTTGCCTCATATTCAGCTCTGACTGATTGAAGACATACTTCAGGCTCTTGTGATCAGTGTAGATGTCACACTTGTGCCCAATCAGGTAATGCCTCTAAATCTTCAAAGCATGCACCACAGCTGCCAACTCCAAATCATGTGTCGGATAGTTCTGCTCATGCTTCCGCAACTGTCTTGATGCATATGCCACTACTCTCCCTTCCTGCATAAGTACACACCCCAGTCCTAGACCGGATGCATCACAGTAGATGGAGAAGCTCTTGGTTTTTTCGGGCAATACCAATACCGGTGCTGTTGTTAGCCTCTTCTTCAACTCTTCGAAGCTGGTTTGGCACTCCTCTGTCCAGATGAACTTGGCATTCTTCTCCAATAACGCCGTCATGGGTTTAGCAATCTTGGAGAATCCTTCGATGAACCGACGATAATATCCGGCCATCCCGAGGAAACTCCTGATCTCGCTGACATCCCGAGGTGGGTTCCAGCTCAACACATCATTAACCTTCTTCGGGTCAACTACTACTCCTCCATTGGACAGCACGTGTCCCAAGAATGCCACCTCCTTCAGCCAGAACTCACACTTGCTCAACTTGGCATATAGTTGATGTTCCCAGAGTCTCTGCATCACCAGCCTCAAATGATCTTCATGTTCCTCTTCATTCTTGGAGAAGACCAGAATATCATCAATGAACACCACCACGAACTTGTCCAGGTAGTCCATGAAGACGCTATTCATCAAGTACATGAAGTATGCTGGAGCATTGGTTAGTCCAAAGGACATGACTGTGAACTCATATAGCCCATACCGAGTAGTGAAGGCCGTCTTGGGTATGTCGGATGGTCGGATCCTCATCTGGTGGTAGCCCGATTGAAGATCTATCTTGGAGAACACACAAGCTCCCTTCAATTGATCGAAGAGATCATCAATCCTTGGCAGGGGTACTTGTTCTTGACCGTCACTTCATTGAGTGCTCGATAGTCCAGGCACATCCTTTGCGTACCATCCTTCTTGTCCACGAACAGCACTGGTGCTCCCCATGGTAAAGAACTAGGATGAATATACCCTTTTTCTAGCAAAGAGCTTAATTCTTCCTTAAGTTTCTCCAGTTCTTTCACTCCCATCCTATATGGCCTTTTAGTTATAGGTCCAGTGCCAGGTTTTAGTTCAATAACGAATTCAACTTCGCGTTCCAGGGGCATACCTGGCAATTCATCTGGGAACACATCCGGAAACTCGCACACCACTCGGATGTCCTCGGGGGCTGCTCCATCAGCTTGATTGACTTGACATTGCTCAGTGGGCTTGGCTGCCTGGTACTCCACCTTTTCTCCAGTCGTGGCTATCAGCTGTATCATCCTTTCAGCGCACTTGATCACCCTACTGTAGTGGGCTAACCAGCTCATTCCCAAGATCAAGTCAAACCCAACAGAGTTCAGGACTATGGGGTATACTTCGAAGTCTACCCCCCTTATTGTGATGAGGGTCCGGGTGCAACGTAGAGTGGCACGTTGCTCCCCCCTGGTGAGCTAACTAGCATTGTATTCCCCATAGGTCGTAACGCCAGCATATTCTTTTGAACAAATGCAGCAGAGATGAAAGCATGCGAAGCTCCAGAATCGAATAAAACAGTTGCAGGGGTCGAGTTGACGAGGAACGTACCCACAACCACGTCGGTAGCTCCCTCTGCGGTCTCAGCACCCATGTGGTTGACTTTGCCCCTGACGTGGTTCTGAGGACCTCTGCCTGCTTGTGCTTGTGGCTGGTTCCCATTCTGCCCAACTCTCTGGGGGTTGTTCTGACCGGCAGCGTTCTGAGCTTTCTTGGGGCAGACATTGGCGTAGTGACCCTGCTCACCACAGTGGTAGCACGCCCTTGGGCCCACTGGCACATTGTTGGCATTGTTGGGGCGCTGGACAGGCCCTTGCTGTGCCTGGTTGCGTTGAGCTGGGGTATTCTGCAGCTGGGTCTGGAAGCGTTGTTGCTGTGGTGCTTGAGGGTACTGGGGGCGCTGCTGGTTCTGGCCACGGTTGAACGAGCCGGACTGGCTTTGGAAGCGCTGCTGGCTCACCATCTGTTGGCCTTGGGGAGCACTGAAGCAAGGACGGTTGTTGCTCCCAGACTACTGACCCTGGAACTTCCGCTTCTTCTCCTCCATTTCACGGTGCTTGTGCTCTAGCATCAGGGCGCCGTCCACCAGTTCCTGAAAGTTGGGGAACTTGGCGCACATCAACTGGTACTGCAGGGCATCCTACAAGCCATCGTGGAACCGGGACTGCTTCTTCCTGTCCGTGTCCACGTCCTCCGGAGCATAGCGGGCAAGCTCAATGAACTTGTCACGGTAAGCTGTAACGCTCATCCCCTCCTGCTTCAGTGACAGGAACTCCTTCTTCTTCAACGTCATCAGGGCTTCAGGCACATGGTGCGAGCGGAAGCTGTCATGGAACTCCTGCCATGTGAATCTGAGTACGATCGGGGTGAGCGTACTGGTACGAGTCCCACCAGTCCAAGGCTGGTACTTGGAGCTGTCCTCCTACGCACAACACCTTCTCCCGATCGTTGCACTGAGCGATGTCGAGTTGTTGCTCCACTGCCTTGAGCCAATCCAATGCATGCAGGGGATCAGTTGCTTTGTTGAAGGTGGGCGGGCGTCCCTTTAGAAATTCGCCCCTCTTGTCACGGGGCGGCATGTTGTGCTGCGGCGGATTCTGCTGGTTCTGCTGCATCATGGCCATGGTCTGAGCCATCTGTTGCATCAGCTGGGTCTGTGTGAGTATCATCTGCTCAATGGTGGGAGGTGGTGGTGGCAGTCCACTGGCACCGGCGTTGCTCCTTGTGTTCACCATCTATTATCAATTAGAGATCCCCATGAATTTTAAGACCAAGTAACTTAGGAAAAGAGGTACTTGAGAACATTGAACTGGTTATGATAGAGCATAAGATAGATAAAGAGAAAGTGAAACAAATAACCCCTTCTATGTAATCAATAATATCCTTATGCCTTAACCCAAAATCTAGATGGTGGTAGACTTACGTCCACGCCCATCACAATCATTACAAAAATCCAACTCAAACATAAGCATAATGATAATCAAACCAAACATCAAAAGACAAGGTTCACACTGACTCGACTCACTGGTTTTTGACTCGACTGGAAAGAAAAGCAATGACTAATCAATCTTATTACAAACTCATGGTAAACTCCTAAGGACCCTGCTGGATGGTGGTGCTGGCGGCGGCAGATCCGAAGCGGTGACTCTGCACGGTAGTCTGGGCTGCGTGACGGTGGTGCTCCCAACATCTGGTCCAGCTGCTCCATCTCCTGTTGAGTCCCTCTCAGCTCCTCCCTCAGAGCGGCGATCTCATCAGTAGCTGCCTCCAGGTCAGTGTTGAGGGTGGCCACCAGTGCCACGGTAGCAGCAAGCCGGGGGCCGTCGATGTCTCCGATGGGGGCGATGGTGCAAGCTGTCTCCCCACTCCTCCTGCGGGGGTACCACCTATTTGGCCCATCCTGGATCTCTGCCCAGAACCTGTCCCTATAGTAGTAGAGGGCACAGCGAGCAACATCTGCTATCCCTGCCTCCTGGGTGGATCTCTCACTGGAGGCGTAGTGGATCGACCTCGTCCTGGTAGCTCTGGCTTCGTGGTCAGCTGTACGGATCCTTAGGGAGGTGCTCTAGAAGGCGGGGAAGCAGGGGTGCGTCCACCTCTCACTGTGGTACTCCGTGCCCACGTTGCCTGTGCCGTAGTGGTAGCGGAGTATCTGCCTCAGGCGCCAGTGGTAGAAGTTGTCTCCAGCGTCTCTGACAAAGTCCTCCACGGTCCACCTATCTGCTGGTGCAGGTGGCTGAGGTGCTGGGGGCTCCTCAGGGTCATCACCCTCGCCATCTGACGGATCATCATCACCGTCTTCATCATCATCACCGCTGTCATCACCATCTGGGTCTCCGGCAGCATTCCCGCCACCTGGCTGAACTGGCTCGGGCTGCTCCTCTGGCTCTTCAGTGTGCTCCATCTCCTCGTCCTCGGGCTCTCCCTGCTGCTGCTCCGCCTCTTCTTCTTCTTGCCTCAGGCGCTCCTCCTCTTGCATCTCTTCCCACTCCTGGAAAGCATCCTGGTAGGGGGTGCCAAACTCCATCTCCGGAACACGGGGCGGAAGGTAGCCACAGGTGGACTTGCGGGCGGTTAGCTTCGTGCGAGCCATCTACTGCAGAGAGAAGACAAAGAAAAAAAAGTTTAGAAAAACTTTGCAAAGGACTGAGGTAGAGGAGACACTGAACACTATTTTGCAAAACTCAACACTTTTATAGGTAAAATAGTGAAGACTGAACTTGGCTAGTACCGACCGTTCTATCTAGGCTGCGATCCTACAGTCAGCACGGCTCTGATACCAATCTGTCACATCCGGATTTTCACAAAAACCCGACTACGACCATATGTGTGCCCAGGAAGTCCACAGAACACATACAGCGAACAAATATGATAAACAGAGTATAAATGCTCGAAATAAAATAGCTTACATCAGAGTATAACAATAATATTTATTACAGCGGAAGTCTATAACTCTCAACTAGCGGAGCCGCACTCCACAGTGACTCTGACTGGGAGAGCGCAACTCAGAAGTACGACAGGTCCTCAGGGAACTCAGCAGCAGTCTCCTGATTAGCCCAATCTGTTTACCCATCCAAGATTTTGTTGCATATTGACAAGTGTAAGTAAACAAATACTTAGCAAGTATAGCACGGCTATGAAGGCTCAAAATAGGCTAGACATGGCTTAACTGCATTAGCATTTTTAGTTGGTTCATGTTAACATTTAACAATTACTACAAGTGAATGAAACCCGGTTGTAACCCAATTAAATAAGTATAAGTGACATTAAGCATAAATAAACATCATCTTCTAATCAAAAAGGATCCAGGCCGCTCATGACCTTGAGCAAGGCTATCATGATAGATTTTACACTCTGCAGAGGTTTCGCCCTTTACCCACCAGACGCGTAAAAGTTCAAAGGAACTTTGCACCCAACCACGCACATCAACACTTCCGAAGTGTGATGGCATAGGGACGCTACGAGGTTTTTCACAAGACACCCTAACAAGACAGTAGCCGCTAGTTTGACAAGGCGGTGAGACCATAGGCACCGAGATCGACGTACGCCTACGGAGTCACACCATAGGGGGGTCGATGGCGTCCAGACCATCGCAGGGACTCCCAACACGGGACTTGGTCTAACGTGACCTAGCCGACGGATCGCCCGTCCTCGGTGGAATCCGGAAACACCCTTTCACCTTGTGTCCACTAACGCCGTTGGCCCCAATGGTAGCCACTGGCAAGCTAGAGCCGTACAAGTTACTTGACCAAGACCAGAACCATAATAGTTCTAGCGGTGGTGACAGGCTCCTGGGTTGCCGCTTTAAGAACCGGACCTTACAGAGAGACACTAGAGCAAAGCACACAGCACATGCTCTAGCTCCCTAAACCAAGTTGCTACAAAGCAAGTTTTATCATTAATGTTGAAGTGAACCATTAAGTCAAAATTTACAGTTAAATAATGGTGACAGTAGCCGCGCATAGCAAAAATCTACCCTTATGCATAACCCAAGGTAATCAAAGGATAGGGGTAAACAAACTAGGTACAACATTAATAGGACATCAAATTTAGACACATGCATATGAAAGTAGAAGTATGTAAACAAGTGGGTATAGGTAGCAAGGATTGTCCGTGCTATAACTTGCCTTCCTCGAAGTGCTGCTGCTGCGGGTCCCGCTCCGGAAAGTCCTCACCGAGCTCGAACTCCAAAGCTAACGGCTCACTGACTGGACACGAAGCACCATACGAGCATACAGGCATACCAATACATGTAATCTAATAATATTCTATTAGAATAGTACACCAAACAGTAGAAACAGTACACAAAAAGGTTTTAGAAATATTCTACGCTTCACTACGAACACATGAGCGCGAAAACCACACTAATCGGAGCTAAAACGAAAAAGATATGGCTTTTCTAAGTTCTAGGGACCTGCTGGTAAGTTTTAAAAGTTTCCAGGGGCTTATTTTAAAGAAATCAGGGACCTATACGCAATTATGCTTAAAAACCGAAGGTCCAATGCGTAATTAACCAAACTCAGGACCGTGGATTCTAAATTTAAAAAAGATAGGGGGTTTTTCAAAAGAAACAGGACCTAATCGTAATTATTTTTCTACGGCGACGGACGGCGGGTTGATTCACAGAAAGTGGAGGGGCTCTTTAGAAAATTTTACCACGGCTGACCGGTACCAGGGAAGTTGACTCGGGCGGGGGCTGCTTGTGGGCCGTCGGATCTGGATCTATTGGCCCAGATCGGCCGGGGAGGAAAAGAGTCGGCCGGCGCCAGGGGTGACGGCGGTGCCGCCCGCGGGGTGCGGCGGAGCTTGCCGGAGCAGGGCGATTCTCGGGCTATGGGGCACCATTTGCCATGCGGTTTGCACCAGCGGCACCAGAGGACCTAGGCGAATGCGACAGGGGTGCTCAAGTCGAGGGCTAGGCTACACCGGCGGCCAACGACGGTGGACAGCGGCGGGGACACTCCGGCGAGGTAGTGTGCGTGAACCAGAGTGACGGAGGAGGTGGGGAGTAGCTCGGAATGCTCCTTACCTTTGCGCGCAACTCTCAGGGGATTTGGGGAGGACGGTGGTGCACCGAATCCTCGGATCGACGGCGGCCGCGGAGCTTCGGGCGGTGGCTACGGTGCTGTGCAAGGCAGGGAGCTGCTGGGGAAACTTGGGGGCTCGGTGGAGGATGGGTGTGGGTTGGGGCATCTGTGGGGTGGAGCCTAGGCGTGTGGGTCACGCCGGAATTCTCGGGCGCCGGCGGCGGGAGTTGCCAAGCGAGGGCGGGGCTTACCAAAGGAAGCACGCAGCGAAAAAGGAAGGGCAGGGTGGGGGAAGCTGCGGGGCAGCTCGTAGAGGCCCCACCGAGCGCGGGGGCGGGCCAAAGCGGCCGGCCGAGCGGCGAGATGGACGCCGGGGAAAGGGGGCGGCTCGGGCGGGAGGAGGGGGATGGAGCTGACAGGCCGGACCCGCGTGGCAGTGGGCGAGGGGAATGGAGGAGAGGGGAAAGCGTGGGCGCAAGTTGGGCCGTGGGAGAGAGTGGGCCTAGGGAGCACGTGGGCCGGAGGAAAGAAAGGGGAGGGGGTTGGGCCGGTGTTGGCGGTCGTTACAGCCCAAATCCGACCACCAATACTCGGGAATAAATGAGGTTATATGCAACATTCCATGCACTTAGGTTTTATTTCCAATAAAGTTCCATGAGTTTTGGTGAGTGTCACTTGTGCAGGTACAACTACGACAAATATGTGCTATTGGGGCCGGAAATGACCAAATCGGCCGAACGACTACGTTCGGCCGGTTACCCCCCTTAGCCGAGCAGACCACCGGGAGTCGTCCACGTCAACAATGAGCAAGCGAACACATCACACGGCACGTGGGCGACCGCCAACTCATCCTAGACCATGCCACGTCACTCTGGGCCAGATCAACACGAAGTCATGCATCAGGAGGAAGCCCAGGGGGGTCCAGGCAGCAGAGGCGGTGCTGGGGAGGCCGGCCACAGGCCAGGCCCAGATCGGCCGAACAGGGCCCTTCGGCCGAACCGCCCCCAGCTGGAAACCGACACCAGGGAGCCAATCCTGGCTTTGGGAAGCAAGGTCGGTAGATCCTCTGGTTCGGGTGAACTGGGGAGTTCGGCCGAACCGCCTCCCCTCGCCCGAAATTCCAGGGGGTACCCCCCTGGCTTCCTTGGCCGCTACCCTGCCTCAACCGCCTCGGACTCCTATAAATAGAGGGTCACTTGCACTTGTAAACACACACCAAGCCAAGGAGCTCATTTCCACTTTCATTCTAGTAGAGTTAGGATAGTTTAGTTGGGAGTTAGAGTTGAGTCGAGCTTTGCCTCGGAGGTTCCGGAGTCGTCTTCAGAAGCTCTGGTAATAGCTCTTGTATCTTTTACTTTTCCTTTTGTAAGACATTGAGTATCAATATAGTTATCTTTATCACTTTGCCTTTGTCATTTATATCTTGCTTCTACTTTATCCTAGTTGCAAATATATCTTGCTTAGACTATAGTCAGTTATAGTTCTAGTGCTTGTAGTCTTGTTTAAGTCTTTGTCTTGGCTGGTTCTTCGATCTTGCTTGATACTGGAGGTGAATTGTCACTAAGAGTATTGACAAGATTGCTTGCTCTTGCTAGCAGAGTAAGTAGTCGTTGCCTAGTGTAGGAGCGGTTCCTAGACTAGTCAGTGGCCTTAGTTTATTCCCGTCGCAATGGAGGTGGTAGCCGGGAGGTGGTGACAGCCCTTTCGGTCTTCGTAGCCCATCACGTTAGTTCCGGTCCGTAGGATTCCCCAGTTGGGAAATAGTGGCACCCCTTCTCATCCCTTTCTGTCTGTTCACCGGTTCCCTTGTCCCGAAGCTAAGACATTAGAGTTATCCCAGATCTCCTAGTGCTGGCTCTGTAGCCGCTGTATCTCTAAGCTAGAGTGACATAGGGAGATAAAGAATCCAGGAGTCCTCTATCTCTTCTCGTTGTTCTCCCAGCTATCTATCTCTTCTCTCCCTTACCTGAGTATCCCTTGAGCTGTGTGTCCAATATATCCACTCCTATCCAATACCGTTATCCCCTGTCTTGTCTAGTTGTGTACCATTCTCTGATAGTCTCGAATATCTGTTCACTAGTAATCTTGCCAAAGCTTCCCTGCGGAAATATAAATTACGATACCTCGGGATACTCCCAGGTGAAGTGCTACAGCGGTGATTCTGTGCGCTTGCAGAATATTTCTATATTTTACTAAGCCATAAGGAAAACCACTGAAACACTCCTTACCCCAGTACCAGGATTCTCAATTCTGATATTGGATCGTAAGAAGTGCCAACAAGCATTTCTGGTGCCGTTGCCGGGGAAGTCTTTGGCTAGATTACTTTTGAATTTTTATCTTGAGCTATCTTAGTTGAGTACCGCTACTCAAGCGGGTTTATCCTTGCTCTGTTCGTTGGTCCTTGTGGAACAAAGCAGTGCATGACTGGTTTCCAACTACCGTCAAACTTCCAAGAAAATCCGGAGTCATTTGTGAGGAAAGTACGACCCCGTGTTGTACCTCCTCAGAAGCAACTCCTTCCGACGAACCCAGTCCTTCCCGTCGTTGACCAGGCTACATTGAGGATGGCAACTAAGATGATCCGTGAGTTCTCCGCTCCATCAAGCGAGAACGTACGTGTCGGACCAGCTCCGCCAGTCAGAGATGGTAACTTCGAGCTGAAGCCAGCCAGGCTAGCCCATTCTGCGGCAAGCCACATGAAGATGCCAATGCTCATCTCCAGCATTTCCTGGAGATTTGCAACACCTTCACCATCCGCGGAGTAAGTATCGATGCCATTCGCCTTCGTTTATTTCCATTCTCATTATTAGGCAAGGCGAAACAATGGTTTTATGCTAACCGTGAAGCAATAGATACCTGGGATAAATGCACTAGCGCTTTCTTGCTAAAATTCTTTCCGGTTGGGAAAACCAACTCCCTCCGGAACAAAATAGCTAGTCTCCAGCAGCTAAAAGATTAAACAGTCCCGGAGGCATGGGATCACCTCCAGGACTATATTTCTGCTTGTCCTCACCATGGTATGCAGAGTTGTTTCATAATCCAAACTTTCTATCACGGGCTAAGAAATTCTGCCCGTGAGTACCTGGATGCTGCTGCTGGAGGCTCGTTCTTCTCTCTTGAGGAGAGTCGTGCGAAGGGCCTCATAGAGAAGATGGTCGAGAACCAAGGTTGGTCCGATGACCGGACTCAACCAAAGACCCGAGGAGTTCACCAAGTTGAAGCTCTGGACATGCTCGCTGCCAAGATGGACCTCCTGATGAAGAAACTGGAGGCCCCTGCTCAAGAAATGGTGCAAGCCATGGACGCTCGCATGACCTGCGAAGTCTGTGGCAAGACTGGCCATTCGGGGAATGACTGCCCCGAAACGCGAGAAGATGCCCATTACGTCAACAACTCCAACAACAACGGGTAGCGACCAAACAACTACGGCAACCAAGGCTGGAATCCGCGCCCAAACCTCCCTTTTGAGAGGCCTCAACAAGGTAACAATTTCAATTCTAGCAACTTCAATAATCAGCCGTCTCTTAGAGATCTCGTGTTTGGCCAGATGAAAATAACTGAAAACATCAATAAAAAGCTTGCTGCTAATGATAAAACACTGGAAAGCATAGACTCTAGGATGGAATCATTTTCTTCTGCTATGAAAAGTCAACTGAGCTTTAATAAAATGATAGAAACTCAAGTCGCCCAGTTAGATGCTGCTGTTCCTATCACTGAATCGGGGAAGATTCCGGGACAACCCGAGCCTTCCATCGAGACAGTGAATTCCATCACTACCAGGCATGGTAAGATGTCTCGTAGTGTCTTCCGTACTAACCACGCAGGGAAGGTCGCACGTATCCAAGTGCTGACACCAAGATGGACCTACCTGCCGAGAGCTGCAAAAAGGGCGATTATCAAGACCTCTCCGGATAGGAAGGAAGATCCCGGAGTGCCCATCATTCAGTGCACGATCTGGAATTGTCGCATTGATGATGCACTCTGTGATCTGGGGGCAAGCGTCAACATCATGTCTAAGGTACAGTTTGCGGACTCAACCATCCGCTACCCCGAGGGGGTGATCGAGAATGTACCGGTCCGGATCTGGGGACGATATGTCCCTGTGGACTTTGTTGTCCTCGACACGGGGAACGAGCATTCGTTTCCCCTTGTGTTGGGCCGACCATTCTTGAACACCACCCGGGCTAGGATCGATATGGATGCGAGAGAAATCTCGTTCCGTATCGACGGAGGGTTGACTTACTTCAAGTTTCAACCCCGGGAAGAGAAGAAGACAGAGTCACTCACACCGGAGCAGAGGAGGGCCGAGTGTTTCCTTAAGGCTCTCATTAATGGAGAGCTGGAAATACTCGGTGGGGAGCAGCTCAAGTGGAACGAGCCGACAAAACCGACAAGTGCAGAAGAAATGGATTTCCTCGTAAAGAAATACGAGGAAGAACAGGCCCTCTGGAATTCTCCAGAGACGTCGATCCCACCGCCACCAACACCAAAGAAGAAGAACAAGAAAATGTGGCGGAAGAAGGTTGCATCGTCCGAGTCATCCACTCCGGGACCAGACGATGACAAGAGCAACTGAAGACAGGAGAAGTCCCGCTCGCGGACTTAAAAGCTGAGCTCTCGCCGCGAGGAAAACCGGTATGTATCCCATATTTCCCTTCCAATTTTTAAATTCTCAATTGCATTTGCATGTTTCCCTTTCCAAAATAAATGAACCACTTGAGTAATTAATTTGAGAGAGAGTAGAAAATTTTGCAAGCTTGGTTAGAAATAATTGGATACATGCTGAAATTTTACCTAGGGTGGATGTAATTGGTAACTTTTATCATTTTCATCCATTCTAGAACATCTCCAATTATTTACCATCACCACCAACCAGCACCAAACATGTCTACCCCACTAAAAATGGCTGCACACTCACCAATTATCACAAACATGGCAGCATGGGGATAACTCCACTAAAGTCCACTTTGGTCATGTCAAGTTTGCATCTTACCTACCACTAAAAACCACTCAAATGTCCTTGGGAATTGGTGGCCACACAAACTTGGAGTGGAAACAAAGGCATGTGAGTGCTGCACTCACATGGGAGTGCCCCGGCCACCAGGCCTGGTTCGGGCGAACCAGAGCCTTCGGGCGAACTGGCCAAGGCCCTCCCCTCGGCCTATAAATTGCTGGCCAAGCTTCTTTGCTTCCTTGCACCATTCACACACTCATACATTCTGAAAATTCTGCTAGGAAGTTCTCTCTCCCTCTCAAGATTCTTTGCTCTAGTGCTTGCTCAAGTTCTCCCCAAGTTCTTGCTCAAGTTTTGGTTCACTTGCATCACTAGAAAATCCCAAAAATATTTTGCTTTTGTTGTGATCTTTGTGCTGAATTTCTGGACGATTTTGTGGTGGTCACCGACACCCACAAGGACGACTAACCTTTTGTGGTGGTTTTCATCCCCGCAAGAACGACTAACTATCTTGAACGACTGACTTGATTTTCTTGTGCTAACCATATATATTTAGTCCTTCGGGTAGTTGTTGTTGCACTAACTTTTTGTAGGAATCATGTCGAAGTTCTTCACTTCGCTATGTCGTTCCGCCCGGCTAGGCTGACGATCGGACGATGCTGGGAGCTCCCCAGCTCCGTCTCGAGGCTCGAGCCGGATGGACACTGACGAGTACGGAGCAGCTGGCTCGGGATGGGGCCATGCCACGCCCCCGGCCAGGCAGCTCCTGAGCGAGAGTGACATCAACCTTAGAACAGAAAGGGAGCGGACCACCTTCAACGAGCTTCGGCTGAAGGAGTTCGAGCACACCCGTGTGTTTGAGCAAGATTTGCTCAGGGACACAGGGATGGACGTAGAGTTTACAGAAATCTTCCAAGCCATTGGCTGGGAGAATTTCTGGCACATCAACGAAGAAGGTTCGTACCTGCTCACCCTTGAATTCCTCTCGACTTTGGTTTCTGAAACTAGGGGGATTCGTTTTCGGTTCTTCAACCAAGAGTTCTTCTGCTCTTGGAGGGATTTTAGTTCGGGTCTCGGATTTTCAAGCCGTTGTTCATTAGACCCGAACAAAGTGCTTAAAAGATTTGACCGGGTGGCATTTTGGAAAAAGATTTCGGGGGATACCAAATGGCATGTGCCATGCACGAACAACATACATAACCCCACTTTGCGTTTCATGCATCGTTGGGTGTCTATGACGGTATTCCCCCGGGCAGATTTGCGCCCTGTCAACACCATCGAGTTGCGGGTTCTTTTTGCCATGGTCAAGCAGATTCCCTATTCACCTGTGAAAGACATGGTTGGTCACTGGCTGTCTCACATTTCTCGTGCGGGTAGCATGGCGATGACTTCTCTAGTCACTCGCCTCGCTAACCACCTGGGCGTCCTTCAAGGCGCCCGGCTCACGTACATCGAGACAACGCGTTCCGTCGTGGATACCGAGCACTTCGTGCAGGCCCACATGATACGGCGGGCGCCTGACGCAACGCTGGCAATGATTTACTGTGGATATACAACTGAAGTGCCTTTGCCCTGTGCAGCACTAAGGTTGTATACCACGCCGAAACTAACTCTTTAGTTGAGGACCGAGTCGGATGATTCTCCACCTTGGAGAGAGCCCGCTCGGCACAGCGTTGCAGGTGACAGACCCGTCACGAGGGAACGAGCCAGGCGTGATGCTGGGCTCGCCACCTCACAGGAGCCGGAAGATGCACCATAAATGCCACACCGACACACTTCCGCTTTTGAGGCCACCTACGACATGTACACCGGCGCTGGGACGTCCGGAGCAGGAGGCTCCGGGCAACACCAGGAGCCGAACTACTTCACCTTAGGATGCTGGGACTACGGCCAGGATACGGACTCTGAGTGGTCAGGGAGCCGGTATGGAGGGGGGTACGACAGTGCTTCCCAGCCATACTACCCCGGATACTCACAGTCCGCACGCTTCCACTACGGCCGGGAGATGTCCTACATCTCCGACCGAGTCGAGCTCATCGACGACCGTACCCGAGAGATTCAAGACACGCTAGCCCGCCATTCTCAGTACCATCAAGAGAATAGCGGGATGGTGGCGTCTATCCAGCACGACGTCCACGAACAAGCGGAACAGCTGAGCCAGTACCTCTCAAGGCTCAACCCCTACCAGTGAAGAGTCCAAGCTTGGGGGAGGACCCCCACAGGTATGTCCCGATTTACCCAGCACTTTGATCATTTAATTTCCCGTTTCATTTCCCTTCATGTTAACTTGCATTTAAAAAATATGAAAAAACCAAAAATATTTCCCTTAAACAAAATTTCCCTTTAATAAAATAACTCCCAACTATGCATGGAATGAATCATATGCCTCTCACCTTGGAAATGATGAATAGTTGCTCTGTCATTAATTTTGCAAGTACTTTGCTTCAACTAGTTGCTAGATTGTGCTTGAGTTATTTGGCATGAGTAAAAATGATCCTGAAAATCTTGTGGGAGCACATGCTTTATTCCAAGTCTAAGTTGTTGTGGGGATTGATATAGTGAGAGTTTGGTTAAATTCTATTCTGCTTTTAGTACGGGGAAAATCTCGGAAATTTATGCTTTCAAAATGAAACAAGTTCCTCATTGGTCAAAATACCTACCAGAGCCATATGATAAGCTTAGTTGAAAATTTCTACTCATATGCTGCTTGTTATCTTAGTAAGCTTTGTCAAATTGTTGTGACCTTTGAGTGAAGCTTTCATATTCTTAAAGATCGAGACCCACGTACACTCACCACCTCTCACTTGCAATTCCTACACTGGGAGTTAGCAGACATTTTCCATCATCCATCCACAAAAATAAATGCTCCATGTTCTATGATCTCCCTCTCCAAATATTCTTGATAGAGACATGGGCGATGCAAAAAGAAAAGCATGCCAAAGAAGCATGGCAAAAAAAAAGAGAAAAAGAAAAGCATGCCAAGTGGCATGGCAAAAATATGAGAATAAAAGATATCCCTACAAGGTGAGTGTATATGGCCGCCGACGAAAGACGAAACTACCCCTACAACTTAATTAGACGACACATGCCCTAAAGGGCAAAACTGAAAGTTGTAGATATTTCTCCTCCGGCTGGGCACGCATCCATCTGGAGTTGCTTCCCTCCGATGCAACCTCCACGATCATGACGCATGTCCTCCGCTTTGAAGTTTCCCGACGCGCAGACTGAAATTGGTCAGACCGGTTCTGCAAACCGGTCCGACCGGATTCCTAAAGCCAAACCGGTCAGACCGGTTCTCTCAACTAGTCAGACCAACTGGTCAGACCAGTTCTGCCACGCAAGGTCTTCGGACTTAGTTTTGAGGCCCAAACCAAGAAACCGTCCTCCATTGGTTTTGTGGCTAAACCAACAAACCCCATGTACTTTGTCCAGCCTTCACGCCATGCTTCGAGCACACCAAGCCTTTCATCTTCGGTGCCCGGACGGTCTACTTGGTCTTGCCTTGTTCCTTGACTCGGCTGCGCCCAATGTACCAACTCAGATCATCTTCATCCATGTTGCCTTGCTTGTTCTTGCACCATGTGAACCGTACTTGATCCCATCGGCCATCGGGTCCCTCGAACCAAGCCTACTTGTCTCTCCACTCCTGGGAGGCCACTCCGGCAAAGACCTTTCACGCTTGTTCTTCACCTGTACCAATGCAAACCAAGCCACATTCTACATCTACAAAACTTAAGCCGAGGCGAACGTCAGTCCACACAACGGTGTCAATCACTCATCACTAGGAAGCGACCATCCACTCAGTCCCTCGGACACACATGGTCCTCACTTCAGTTGACCAGCCGGGGGCGCACGATGTCGCGCGTGGGGTGACGTTGACCGCGCACCGCGGTGATGCACGAGCTCGGCGGCGGCGCGCTAGGACGGCTGGCGAGGCACGGCAGTGCATGACAACGATAGCAAGCGACGACCGGATCCCCGACGGCGCGGCTAGGCTCCAGCAAGGATGACAGGGTGGCTGGGCTCGCGGTTGCGACAACTAGGTTAGCAAGGGCGATGACACGGCAGCTTGCGACGGCGGCTCGGGCAGGAGCCTGTGCACAACGATGGTCTGGCGACGACGACAAAGGGCTAATGGCACTCGCGCGCGGGGTCATGGTATATCCTTACCCGCGACGCGGCCGTGTCGTGCGCATGCACCGGGCATCCCTGGGGTGCGGTTCGCACAACGGCCGGCTTAGGATGGGTCAAGGCGATGCCAAGCGGCGAGGAAACTAGGCGGTGGTACCTACACGATGGCGTGAAGGCTCATCCACACATGGCAACTATGGCTACAAACAGCTCATGGCTTGACGACCGGCAGAAGGGGAAGGAAGGACGGCGATGCAGCGGCGATTCACCGGGGGTCGATGGTGTAGTCACCGTCGGCATGGTGAAGACTCACGGATCTCCTCCTTGCGGAACTCCTCTTCTCCTCCCCATGAGTGGTCATGGTTGGCGGCTCCAACGAGGCGACTCCAGGACGATGGCTCGGTGGTGAGCTCGCGGTTCTCATAAGGCTCGCGGAACGGCTTGAGGTCGGGATGACGGCGGTCTTCTCCTTAGCTCCTCGCGCGCTGATGGCTCATTGGTGCTGGCGCTCTGACTTGAGCTCCTTCTCTTCTCCTCGGCTCCTCCTCCTTCTCGTCTCCCTTCTCGCGGGGCGGTGGTGGCCGGTGGTTCAGGGGAAACCCCAAGCGGTGCGACTGCTAGGGTTAGGCGGCGGCGGCCGGGGGGATTTATACGGGGGCACGAGTGCTAGGGTTTGGGGCTGTGGGAGTGCACGCCGTCGATCCTCGTTGTCCGCATGCGCTTTACACACGGCATCCATCCGGGGGCACGCGACGCGGCGGCAGCGTTTGACGTGGAGCGGGGACGGCGCATCGCGGCTGGGAGAGAGGGCGAGAGGGAGTGGCGTGAGCGAGGGGTGGAAGGGAATGCTGACAGGTGGATCCCGCATGTCGGCGAGGGAGAAAGAGAGGAAGGGCTTGGGGGTGGCGTGTTGGGCCGGCTGGGGAGCTGGTCTGGCTCGGCTTAGGTCAGCAGGCCGGGGCTGGTTAGTTAGCGTGTTGGTTTAGAGGGTTTGGGCCCAAGTTAGTGTTAGGGGTTGGGTTAGTTAGTAGGTTTTAGTTAGTATTTCGAATTCCAATCAATTAAAACTCCAAGAAAAACTAAATAAAACCCAAAATCACACTTAAGGCAAAAATACACCTTAAATTCTAATTTAATGTTTATTTAATCTAGGAATTTTAGGAGTGAACAAGAAGACATTCTTATGATTTTCTAGCAAGCAATCAAGCATCCCACGAAAAATTTTGAAATCCACATTTTTCAAAACTTATAACATTCCGAAAAAATCTGGGATGTTATAGGTGGCATCGCAGAATCGGGGGCTCGGGGGGATGCGCCAATGCGGATAGCGGATGGGCGGAGGTGGACGGTTGGTGGGGTGGGGGCGTGGGGGTGTGGGGCATATGAGTAGTGGATTTAGGGTTTCAAGTTAGGCCTAGATAGATTGTTGGGCCTTTGAGGATTCAAGTGAATATCGGGTATTTCAGGAATACGGGTACCGGGGATAAGAACCCGAAATTCCTAAAATAATTTCGGGTTTCCTAACTACTAACCCGAGATAGGGTATGGGTAATTCGGGTTGGGGTAATTCGGGATCGGGTCCGGTTCGGGAAATTGTGCCCAGACTGAATCTGAGACGTGTCATCTAAAAACTTAGTAAGGGCGTCTATAGTGGGATCGAGAAGTCATAAGCCAGCGTGGATAAGAGATACAGGGTCTGTTTGGTTACTTGCATGTTCTAACCTGACTCGTATTTGAGAGCGGGGCTCAACTCTGCCTGGCTGGGCACATACAATGGTAGAATGTTTGATTGATTGTATCTGGTGAGCCTGGTTGATACGAGATCTATTTTGGTTAGCTGCACGAAGATATGTTGCATGATAAAAAAATAATAAACACTATCATTACAATATTTATTTTGTGAAATTACACTCTTATAACCCTGATCTTATCTTATTACATCTTAATATACTTTAAAATATATCAATTAGAATTAATATTTACTAATTAAGTACTAATTATATCATTAACTGGGTAAATAGTTGCATCCCGTGAGTCTAGCTCCCCAGAAATGATCCAAATCTACGTATCTGTGGAGCTAGGCTGAGAGCTCCTTTTTACGTCCCGTGAGACAGGCTCCGAAGGGGATATACAGGCAACCAAACGCCCCCACAGTTTAGATAGATATTTGTATATTATTGGGACTAGTATATTGCCCGTAATAACCAGATTATATTTGTTAGGTACTCTTTAGAACCTCCCATGTACCCCAAGCTCCTTCTAGTTATTTAATAAAGAGATCCATATTTACCTTTCATGAATCTCTTGGTTATTTTTCTATAAATATTCTTCATGTTATTGTAACATGTCTAGATACTAAAACCTAAGGTCAGAATATAAAACAAAGATTGGGCACGCCATATTATTTTATAGCATTCATGATTTTTCTAAATAAACTGGCAAACATGGGCACTCCATTAGTTGTGAACTTAAATTTCATACTTAACCAGTGCAAAATTTGAATTTCTAACAACAATATTTCTCTAAGAATACAACCTAAGCCAAAACAGGAAAACTACCAGCAATACTTCATTAAATGATCATAATAATCTGGCTCCTTCTTTTGCTCAGTGTAAGTAGTGCACAACAGCCATTGACACGGCCTGCACAACCAAAAAAAAAGTATGAAGCATCTCATTATTTAGATGCATCAAATTCATGCTTTACTATGGCTATTGTTTAGTGTATTAAGCAAAAATATCATTACTGGGTCACCCATGAGAGATACAGTTCACACAATTTTAAGAATAAGCAGACAGTAAGTGGAGAGCATATACAACTTTAACATTTAATTGTCATTCTGCAGATGAGTCTTCAGAATCTAAATGGTCAGGCTAAGTCCCTTCCCTATTTTGACTTTCCTTTTTTCGAAAAAGAAACTTCCAAATAGAGTAATATGAAAATGAATTACTCTGTGAGAAATGGTACCTTGCTCTAAGTACTGGTAGATCCAAAATACTGAACTGCTTGTAAACCATCATTGAAATTCAATATCTCTCACAGCTAAGCCTAAACCTGAGGTCTGAAAAGAAATCCCAAAGGTCGGAAAAGTTACCAAACACTATAAGTTGGAAGAAAAAAAGATTAAGAAATCAGAAGTCAAGCGGTGCTAGGTATTAAATGATAAGGAAAGTCATTTCAGATGCGTCACTGTGATATATTATCATCACCCAAATAACACACATTTCAGAAAGGCATGGAAAAGTCTAAATTCAAGGTGCTACTTTGGTGCAACAGGAACTTAATATTCCATGTCCATAGCAATGAAGAATACTGCAATATGATAAGAGGCCATCAACAACACTGCAGCTTTACTCTTCCACATAAGTATATACATAAAGCTCCCCTAATATAAAACCTGATCGCGGGCTTAGAAATACATACATTAAATAACAGGTAATTTCAGTTATACTCACCAGAAAACCATGTTCTGAACCCTAAAAGATCTATGAAGGAATTGAGTTTCAGACATCAAGTCCACTCCAGCTATATTTTTTTATTGTAATAACATGTTGGTCTTTTAGCATGCCAATCATGTGTTATATATAACAAACATTGACTGGTCAAATATGATCAGAATTGTTGGGGACGGCCATAAGGGATCCCATAACCTAAGGGATAATCACCCTTGAAAACGCAAATAAACCTCTACCGAATCTCCCCAAACCGGAAAGGGCCCAAGCGCACAAAGCCTACGGCCCATCATAGGCTAACAGCCCATCGAGGATATTCAAAAAGGTCCCGATGCGCGCACTCCATCTCCGCCTCGATCGAGGGTGCTGACCTCCCTCGAGCGAACGGCAAACTCCGCCTCGATCGAGACCTCCATGGTCCTGCCCCGCGCGATCCTCGACTCCAGAAACTCCGCCTCGCTCGAGGCTACCCCTCGACCCGCCGTGCCCACACGCCCATCTGCCCCGCTGATAGGCACATTCAATGTCCGGCGCTGCCACGGGACACCAAAGTCAAACGGTAGATCACGAGTCATCCCGCACAGACGATATGACCTAGATCGTGTCCGCCAACTCCGGTCACGGTGCGGTCATCCCCAACACTGTGCATGACTGCGAGGCCCTATGCGGCCAACTCCAGTCCCTGTGCGGCCAACTCCAGTCACTGTACGGCCAACTCCTGTCACTGTGTCGGCCTGCGAGGTCCAGTGCAGATCTGTGCTGCCAACTTCGGCGCTCCTGTGCTGCCAACCCACGTACTAGCCCCTCGATAGGGCATGGGAAGACCCTCAAATGGGTGTACGGGTGACGACTGGGCACGAATGCCTGTCAGCACGACCCCTCGAAGACACTCCGAGACAAGCACAGGGACACGTACTTTCTACAGGAGCCACCACACCGCCCACTGGAGCTGGTGGATGCTCACGGGCAGAAGGATCCGCAAGGACGATAGCCACGCCCAACGCCATGCTCTCTAGTGCCTGATAACAGTAGACTCGACCGTGCAACACACATGTCTCTACCCCTCTTTGAACTATAAAAGGAGGAGGTAGACTCCCGGCCGTAGGCCGAGGACAAGACGCAATAGAACACAATACATCCGAATGCATCCGCCAACACTACACATCCGCATTCCCTAATATTGGCACTCGCCTCAATCATCTTAGACGCTTGGGACATGGAGGCCTCTCCTCCTCTCCCTCCTTGCTTGTAGACCCCTACTACAAGTACTCCGGTGCAAGATAATACAGTGCACGCACACCCCTTGCTAGATGTACGGCCCTGTGGCCGGAACCTGGATAAATCATGTGTCATTGTGTTAGCCTTTGCACCGACCATCGAGAGACAAGACACAGTGCATTCGCTCTAGTTAATGTCGGGTGACCCATCTGAACACCGACTGTGGCACGCCAGGTAGTGAAGCGCTGTGATCGTTCTCTTCATCCACTATCTCTCTCGATGGTGATCCACATGAGGCACAATGATCGATTCCCTATGGGAGTCTCGGACCCGTTTTCGGCCGGATACCAAATCCGGTTTGGGAGCTTGGAGTTCGAGGTGACCGGCAACAGATACCTCATGCGGCTCCTTTCAAGGAACGCAAGGGTAGAGGCTTCAGCGTCACCCCCGCCATCACCACGACGTAGGAGGTGTTTGGGCTAGCGCGCGCGACGAGCGCACGAGGAGCGGCACAGAGCGGCTCGTGCATGCTCCCCCCGAGCGGGTCGGAGCTAACGAGTCGCAGCTTGCAGCTATGATGGGGGAGGCAGCGCCTTCACCGACAAACCCCACGGCATGTCCCCTCAGGGAGAGCACGTCCAAGCCGTTGCGACTTCACACCACCACCATGACCTACTCCTCGTCGGTCAGCATGGACATGGGTGCGTATGAGGATTTGCCGGGACATCACTTGATCTCGATCCACAACCTCATCGCGACCTCACCCGACGATCGGTACCCCGACTCCGGTAGCGAGGTGAGCGTGCGCGGTCAGGAGGCCCCGGAGTGGGACTACTCCGGGCTCTGCAGCCGTGAGGCTTTTGTGTCGTTTCAGGATATGGTGAACTACTACCTCACCTGCTCCGGTGACTCCAGTGAGGGGGATTATGACCCCACGAGGGAGTGCTTCATCGTCGGTCTGACGGGGCCCGAAGAAGAGGGCGAGAGAGCAGGCGGAGCAGTAGGCCGCGCCGACCACACGACAAACTCACAGGCGGCAACACCGCCGGACAACACCGAGCTCACGCAGGCACGGTTGGCCCAGGTCTCAGAGCTGGAGGCTAAGCTCGAGGAAGAGCGCCAACAGGTGCAGCGGCTGCGAGCCACGCGCGAGGCGGGACCCCTTGAGCGTGGTGCAGGCGCTAGAGAGGCGAGACGTGTCGCTTGGGCGCGCATCGAGGCCAGCGACGACGTGGAGGATCCACTGCCGTTGGCAACGGCGAGCCAGAAGCTTATGACCGCAGTGACTCTGATTCGGGCCATGCCCGAACCCTCGACGCCTGAGGGCCGCAACTAGCTCCTCATCGAGCTGGCTGCCGTGCAGCAGGCCGAGAGCTCTGCGTCCCGCATGCGCCATTCGACCAGCTGAAAGCATCTAGGCCCCTAATTGTGTTTTGGTAATTAATGACAACCCTTGTGGACTAACAATTTTATTTGAGATAATGAGATTAGGTTAGTCCCGAGAGTTGGAATGAGCTTCAAAAGACAATGTGTGGATAACATGTGTGCTATGAGATTATGGAAGCTCAAGGCAAAGGTATATGATAGGGCTTTTAAATTTGACCGGTCATGAGGCAATTAGTGGGTGAAAAATGACCGGATTGATAGGTTAAATAGCTGTACTATCAAGAGGATCAACGTCGTTGGTTCGATAAAATATTAGTGCCACAATGGTCTTTGATGTGCACGTAGTGCATTTAGAATTTGTGGTGATTAACTTGGAAGGGTGCACTCTGAAATTCTGTTGAAACTCCGCCCTGTCGTGTCTGGCGGACGGTCCGCGGAGTGTTGTCGGACGTTCCGCGGAGTGTTGACGGACGGTCCGTGGTGCTGGCAGACTGTCAACTGTGTTTGTTGTACTGGGGCCCACGTGCTTTGACTTGGAGTGATCTCGCGGATGGTCCGTGATGCGTCGCGAACGGTCCGTATTTCCACTCATTTCCTCCAGGAGCTAGAGCTGTTTCGAGTAGACGGTCCGGCCTTCTCTGGCGGACTGTCCGTGGTGATGGCAGACGGTCCGCAGGTGCTTGGCGGACGGTCCGCCGAGCCCCAACGGTCGACTCTGACACACTCTGTCAGCGCTTCATAGCTGTTGTAATTCAAACGCGGACGGTCCGCGTGGACCATGCGGACGGTCCGCCGTGCACGATCCAGAACGGGTTTTTTCCCAACGGCTAGTTTTGGGGAGAGGGCTATATATACTCACCCCTCACGGGCATGGGGGGTCTCTTGGCACTTTGAAAAGCTGAACACTCATTCTAGAGCCCTTGTTCCTCCCCTCTCTCACTCACTTGCTTTGGTATTGCATTTCTTTGTGAGATTGAGAGACTCTAGTGCATTGCATCAAGGATTTGATCATTGTGGCACTAGGATTGCATCGAGCTCGTGGTTGATTTGTTACTCTTGGAGGTTGCCGCCTCCTAACCGGCTCGGAGCTCGTGATTCCACCGAGCACTTCAAGAAGATTGTGAAGTTGCCGTGGAAATTGATTGTGTGAGGTTCTTGTGCTCACCTTGCCGGAGCGGTGAAGAGCAACTTTAGTGGAATCGAGATTTGGAGCGGTTCATTGGTTCTAGCCAGCTCATACATCAAGTGGAGACTTGATAGACGAGCGGTTGAACATTGAATCCATCTCAACGTGGATTAGGGGTGACCGGCAAGTCATCGACACCACGGGATAAGTCTTTGTGTCTCTTTGCTTTTGTTACTTGCTTGTATCTTGATTTATTTATTTGAAGCAAGTTAAAATTCATAGAGATTGATCTTTATATTGTCACCCTAGGTTGCAAAACCATCAACATAGGCGTAGTTTAGCTAGAGAATTTATTCACCTTGTGGTTCTAATTAAATTTCTCTAGTGTTGTGGTTGAAGTTTTTAAAACCGCCTATTCACCCCCCCTCTAGTCGGTAATCCTAGATCCTACAAGTGGTACCAGAGCTAAGTACTCCCTAATCAAGGATTTAATCATCCCGAAGTAGGATTAAATGGCTAGAGAAGGCAAAATGAAGCAAAGGAAGGTTCCTTTCTTTGATGGGGAAGATTATGATTATTGGAAGACTAGGATGACTACCTATCTAAGGACGGCCGGAAGAAAAATTTGGGAAATTGTTGAGGACGGGTTTGTCATCCCAGACAAAGACAACAAGACCGAAAAAGACCTTGAGAATGAGGACCTTAATGAGGAAGCTTTGTGCATTTTGTATGAGGCTCTATCTCGTGATCAATTCAACCGTGTCAAGGGTATTAGAGTTGCAAAAGATGTTTGGAACAAGCTAGCGGAAATTTATGAGGGAACATCCTCGATCAAAGAAGCCAAACTCTATGTACTCCAAGGAAAATTGAATGAGTTTACTATGAAGAAGGATGAAGACATTTCAACCATGTTCAATCGGTTTAATGAGATTGTGAATGAGCTAAAGTGTCTTGATTATGATGTGCCGGATCGAGATTTCTCTAGGAAATTTCTTAGGAGTCTCCCGGAAAAATATGAGACAATTGTCACAATGCTAGTGAGAGAAGATTTGAAGAAATACACTCCTACGGAAGTGCTTGGTGAATTACTCACACATGATATCTTCAAGCAATCTCAAAAAGAAGCTCATGGTCAAGCAACAAATGAAGAGAAGAAGAACATTGCTCTCAAGGCTCAAGCTACTCAAGAAGATACTCATCTTGAAGAAAAAGAAGAAGACTCGGATGAGGAGCTGGCTCTTATTATTAGAGGGCTTAAGAAAATTCTTGAGAAGAAGTTTAGGAAGAAAAATCAATTCTCAAGGAAAAATCCATTTGAAGACAAAGATTGCTTCTCTTGTGGTGAAAAGGGACATATATCAATGAATTGTCCAAACAAGAAAGAAGAGAAGTTTGGCAAGAACAAGAACAAGAAGAATGACCACAAGAAGAAGAAGTATTACAAGAAGGAGAAAAATGGGCAAGCCTACTTTGTTGAATGGGATTCCGATGCAAGTGATGATGATGACAAGCCAACAAAAGGTCTTGCCGGGATTGCCATCAAGGAAGCTCCATCTCTCTTCTCCAAGCCTCATTGCCTCATGGCAAAAAGTACTTCAAAGGTAACAATGGATGAAGAAGAGAGTGAAAGTGATAGTGATGATGATAGTGGTGATAATGCTATTTCATATGAATACCTTGCTAGTTTGGTTATAAAATCCGATGAAAAATTGCGCAAGGAAAAAGAAAAGTTGAAGGATTTAGAATTGAAAAACATTTCAATTCAAAAATCCTATGAGGAGCTAAAGATTTCTCATGCCAACCTAAAGGAATCCCATGGTACTCTCAAGACTTCATTGGGAATTCTAAAGGGAAAGCATGAGGAGCTTAAGGAAGCTCACAACTCACTCCTTGCGCAAGAGGCCAAAGGGAAAATAGTTGCTAACAATGTTAAATGCAATACTTGCTTGTCTTGCTCTACTAATATTTCTTGTAGCACAAGTATAAGCTCTTGCACTAGTGAGAAAGATTCAAATGATGCATCTTTTCTATTATCGGAAAATGAATATTTGAAGAAGGAAGTGGAGTGCTTGTCCAAGGATCTTTCCAAATGGTTTGGAAGTCAAGTCAAGTTTAATCGTTGTTGGACAAGTCAAAAATTCACATTGAACAAGAATGGTATTGGTTATTTGCCCAAGCAAGGGAAGTCGGCCTTCATTCCAAAGAAGACCACTTATGTGCCATCAAGTGTGACATTGCAAGAAGAAGCTAAATTCAAGAAATGTCACATTTGCAAGACAAAGGTTGATGTGAATCACAAGTGCAAGAGCAAGAAGACCGTATCCTTTGATCCATCTTACATTCTTAAGAAAGATTCAAAGGGTGTTGTGTGTGCCAAGTTTGTTGGTAGGTCTATGGATAGCACTAGGCTAAAGTCTATTTGGGTGCCTAAAGCTATGATCACTAACATTGAAGGACCCAAGAGTTGGGTACCTAAGAGGAAGTGATTCTTTTGTGTAGGTAAATTATAAAGCCGGAGGAAGGCATTGGGTGATTGATAGTGGTTGCACAAATCACATGACCGGTGAAAAGAAAATATTCTCATGTCTTGATGAAGATATCTCCGACTTTGATAATATTATCTTTGGTGATGATAGCAAGGGAGGTGTACAAGGCATTGGTGACATTTCTATCTCTCAAGATTATAAACTCTCCAATGTCTTGCTAGTTGATTCCTTGAATTTCAATCTTTTATCTATTGCTCAACTTTGTGATAATGGATATAGATGTTCTTTCACTAGTAATGATTTTGTAGTAACCTCTCTTGATGAAAAAGAAACTATCTTTAAGGGGTTTCGACATGAAAGTCTATATCTAGTGGATTTCTCATCTAAAGAAGCAAATCTCTCAACTTGTTTATTTTCTAAAGCTTCCATGGGTTGGTTGTGGCATAGAAGGCTAGGTCATGTTGGAATGAGGCAACTTAATAAACTAATCAAACATGATCTAGTCCTTGGCTTGAAAGATGTAAAGTTTGAAAAAGACAAATTATGTAGCTCTTGTCAAGCCGGAAAGCAAGTTGCAAATTCTCATCCAACCAAGAGTGTCATGTCTACCACAAGAATATTTGAGCTATTGCATATGGATCTTTTTGGGCCTATGACATATAAAAGCATTGGTGGGAATAGCTATTGTCTTGTGATAGTGGATGATTTCTCAAGATTCACATGGGTATTCTTCCTTCATGACAAAGCGGATGTGTTTGATCATTTCAAGAACTTTGTCACTAGGGCCGAAAATGAGTTTGAGCTCAAGTTGAAGAAAGTTAGAAGTGATAATGGTAGTGAATTCAAGAATACTCGTGTAGAGGAATTTTGCAATGAAAAGGGAATCAAACATGAATTCTCAACCACATATACTCCGGAGCAAAATGGATTGGTTGAGAGAAAGAATAGGACCTTGATTGAAATGGCAAGGTCAATGTTGGCCGAGTACAATGTGTCGGATTCATTTTGGGCCGAAGCTATTAACACCGCTTATCATTCATCAAATAGGCTTTATTGTCATGCCTTTCTTAACAAAACTCCATATGAATTGCTTGTTGGAAGAAAGCCGAATATTTCATATTTTAGAGTATTTGGATGCAAATGCTATATCTTGAGGAAAGGATCTCGATTATCTAAATTTCAAAGCAAATGTGATGAGGGATTCTTTCTTGGTTATTCATCTTGTAGCAAGGCATATAGAGTCTACAACAAGTCCAAGGGATTTGTTGAAGAAGCTTATGATATTCAATTTGATGAAACAAATGGGTCACAAGATGAGAAAGATAACTTGGATGATGTGAGAGGGGATAGTTTGAAAGAAGCCATGAAGAACATGGATATTGGTGATATTCGACCAAGGGAAGAAGATGATGATGATGAGGAACATATTGTTAGTAATCAAGAAATGACATCATCTTCTCAAAATCAAGTGATTGATAATGCAAGTGCAAATGACTCTCCTCAAGAAGATGAGCAAGTGATCTCTACTACATCATCGTCCACATCTTCTCAAGATCAAGTTACTCAACCAAGAATTCATGGCCAAGTCGCCAAAGATCACCCCATTGACCAAATTGTGGGTGACATTAGTAAGGGTGTCCAAACTCGATCTTGTGTTGCTTCATTTTGTCAACATTATTCTTTTGTATCTTCGCTTGAACCTAAACGTGTAGATGAGGCACTTGTTGATCCGGATTGGGTGATGGCTATGCAAGAAGAATTAAATAACTTCACCCGGAACAAAGTTTGGGATTTGGTTAAGAGGCCCAAGAACTACAATGTTATTGGTACTAAATGGGTCTTTCGCAACAAGGAAAATGAAGATGGTATTGTGGTGAGAAACAAGGCAAGATTGGTGGCACAAGGATATACTCAAGTCGAAGGTTTGGATTTCGATGAAACTTTTGCTCCCGTAGCTAGACTTGAAGCTATTAGAATGTTACTTGCTTATGCTTGCTCTCATAACATAAAACTTTATCAAATGGATGTTAAATGTTCCTTCTTGAATGGTGATCTTAGTGAACTAGTGTATGTTGAACAACCTCCCGGTTTTGAAGATCCAAAATTGCCCAATCATGTTTATAAGCTCTCTAAGGCTCTTTATGGATTGAAGCAAGCACCCCGTGCTTGGTATGAGAGGCTTAGGAATTTTCTTTTATCAAAGGGTTTCAAAATAGGAAAGGTTGACACTACACTATTCACTAAGAAAATTGGCAATGATATTTTTATTTGTCAAATATATGTTGATGACATTATCTTTGGTTCTACTAACGAATCTTTTTGTAAAGAATTTGGAGAAATGATGTCTAGGGAATTCGAGATGTCCATGATTGGAGAGTTGAGCTTCTTTCTTGGTCTTCAAATCAAGCAAATTAAGGAAGGCACATTTGTTTGCCAATCTAAATATATCAAGGATATTTTGAAGAAATTTGGCATGGGAGATTCAAAGACAATCAAGACTCCAATGGCTACAAATGGACATCTTGATCTTGATGAGGGAGGTAAAGCGGTTGATATTAAGCTTTATAGATCCATGATAGGTAGCTTGCTTTACCTTACCGCATCCAGGCCCGATATCATGTTTAGTGTATGCATGTGTGCTAGATTTCAAGCCGCACCTAAAGAATGTCATTTGACCGCGGTGAAAAGAATTATGAGATATTTGAAATTCACTCCAAATATTGGTCTTTGGTATCCAAAAGGTGCTCAATTTGAGTTGGTTGGTTATTCGGATTCGGATTATGCCAGTTGCAAAGTTGATAGAAAGAGCACTTCCGGTGGTTGTCAACTTCTTGGTTGTTCACTTGTGTCATGGAGTTCAAAGAAGCAAAACTCGGTTGCTCTCTCAACCGCCGAAGCGGAATATATTTCGGCGGGAAGTTGTTGTGCTCAATTATTGTGGATGAAGCAAACACTTCTTGATTATGGTGTGAAATTCAATGGAATTCCTCTCTTATGTGACAATGAAAGTGCTATCAAGATTGCAAATAATCCGGTTCAACATTCTAGAACAAAGCATATTGAAATCCGGCATCATTTTCTTAGAGATCATGTGAGCAAAGGTGATATCAAAATTGAAGGTGTGGGCACGGATGATCAATTGGCTGATATATTCACAAAACCATTGGATGAATCTCGGTTTTGCAAATTAAGAAATGAGTTGAATGTCATTGATATCTCAAATGTGGCTTGATCCCTAGCATGATCATCCTTATGCATATTGTTTTTATCTTACATTCATATGTTTATTTTTTAACCCTAATGCTCATCATGTCATGATTGCTATGATTGTAAAATTATGCATCATTTTGTCAAGCAATGAACCCCAAGGATCCATCACAATAAGTGTTCAAAAGGTTGGATCTCGGGCTGAAAAGAATGAGCAGGACGGACTGTCTGCCAACGGACCGCGGACTGTCCGCGCCAGCTCGGACGGTCCGCCAGTGGTCCGCGAACGGTCCATAATTACCCCGAAATTTACCAGAAGGTTTGGGGGGTTCGCGTTCGAGGGGGTCGGACGGTCCGCCATGGACCGCGGACGGTCCGCCATGGACCGCGGACGGTCCGCGAGGCGCCTAAGCGCGTGGGTCCACCCACCGACGGGATCTAAAGGATGGGTGTATCTCTCTCTCACACAACTTGTGCCATTGTTCTCCAACCTCTCTCTCTAGTTCTTGGTGAGGAAAAGAGCCCATCACTCAATCTTTTGATTGGAGCACTTCCCGGACGGTCCGAGGATATCCACGGACTCTCTACAGTAATCTCCATCATGTCATCCGGGTATTTTCATCGATTTCTCTCTCGTTTGGTTTGAATCTAAGGATGAATGTGGCTAGGGTTTGGGCTTTTGATCTGAAATTTGGCCATGGATTTGGAAATCTATCTTGGGGAATATGTTGGATATGGTCTAGTGACGGTTTGGCAAAAGTTTGATCGATTTCCATTGGTTAAATATTGAGATTTGTCGATCGAAAGTTCGTGGATAACTGTTCATGTTCTTCGCAAAACAGTGCCCAGCGGACCGGCCGCGGTGACTGGTAGGACTGTCCACCAGGCACTGTCAGCTGTGGATTTGGACAGGGTATTTTGGGATTCTCTCATTCATCAAATATTATCCAACTATGTTTGTATATTGACTCAAATGATTATCTTACCACAGTGCTCGCAAGCTCGCCAAGACTTTGGCTACTCGTTTCAAGAAGAGCGGGGCCAAGAAGAAGGGTGATGATGGGCCGTCCAAGAGACGTCGGGTTGATGATGATGATGTTGATCTTAGCAGTGACGACCCCGATGACAGTGACTATGTAGGTGATGCAGAGGTAGAATCCTCTGTGGGGCAGCAGTCTGAATATATTGTGGAGGAGGATGCAGGATTGCACCAAGGGGGAGTTGGTCTGCATCCGGACATTATTGATATTCACTCTCACACAGCTCCTAGGAAAGTCTGGCAGTCAAGAGAATATGCAAGGGTAAGAAACATCAATGCCTACTCTCAGCGTCGTGACACAGATAATCAATTCTTCCATACTTTAGTTCAAGCAGATGCTTTCTTTGGTCACTTGCTTGGTTGCACTCTATGGGCTCATAAGAGGATTGATTTTAATTGCCTTGCTAGTAAACCAGTGCTAGAACATGTGGCTGTCTTGCTTGAGAGACTTAGGCTTAGAAATTTTATGGAGCATCACTGTAATTGGAATGAAACACTGATTCGACAGTTCTATGCCACCTTTGAGCTAGATATTGAGACACAAACTGTTGAGTGGATGACTGGCCAATCGAGATACACTGCTACCTTTAGAGAGTTTGCTGCAGCAAATAAATTAGACTATGACTACTTTTATGGTGCTGACAGTCTTGATGTGTATCAACAAGATCTTTTTGAAGAATCCCAGAGATTCTATGAGCCTGCACGTATTGGTATTCCAGTTAAACATGGCACACCCACTGGGCTTAGGCATCACCCTGCTGCTATTAATAGAATTATTCGATACACATTCATGCCTAAGAGTGGGAACAAAGATAAGATTCGAGAGTATTATTGGAATGTGATCCATTAAATTATGACTGGGACTAAATTTAATGTTATCAAGATGATTTTTGAGCTGATGGATGAGAAGAGGATGTCACTAGCTGGCAACATATATTTTGCACCATATATCATGTCCTTAATTAAGGAAAAGTGTGGGTACAATGGTCCTTGTGAGATTCGCCACGAATGGTTTCAACCATTTGCTAATGCCAAGGACTTTCTGAGAAGGGCACTAACCCCATATGAAAATGTTGATGATGATGCTGGTGAGGCCAATGTTGGGGCAGAAGCTCATGAGGATATTGATATGGGTATGCCTGAGATGCCTCATCCTCCTACTCCTCCTCCTCCTATGCAGCCACAGGGTTTTTGGGTTCCTCCAGATGGATACTTCACTTCATACTTTGATGGCATGGCTCAGTCTTTTGGGGCACAGATGGCTACTGGGTTTGATACTATACAGCAGGGCCTCCAGCAGCGATTTGATGAGAGGTTTCATGCCTATGAGCAGCAGATGAACACTCAGTTTTATCAGCCTATTATGACTCAGCTTCAGGGTATGCAGCAGGGGTTTCACACTGATATGGAGAACTTGACTGCTAGATTTAATGGATTGTCTACTTCAGAGCAGTATCAGCAGATGGTGGATCGCCAGACTCAGCTTGAGGGGTCTTTTGCTACATTCAGTACGGCGTTCACCGACTTCAGTGACCACTTCTATAGCATATATCCTCGTCCACCTCCTCCACCACCGCAGGATGACTAGTCCCTTATTGGTATTTGATGCCAAAGTGGGAGAGATTTGGAGGACTTGGAGTGATGTGATCTCCAGGGGGAGCTTGGAGCTTGTTGCATGAGCATGGACTTTGCATTGCATATTTACTTTTATGGCATTTGTGAGATGAACTATGTGTGTGGATGTAATAAGCTAAATCTTAATTGCTTGCGTGCTACTTTTTTATTTGTTTGTGCGATGAACCTATTTATTACATCTCTATCTCACGGTGGTTTGATTTTAATGGCTCTATGGAATTTGAGGCTCGATTTTATCTATATATGTGTTTGTTGTTGCCTTGATATCCATGTTGTAGGGGATGCTTCGCAAAATTTATATTATTTCAACATGTGTGGGAATTGTCACAAGGAATCCATGCACACATGTAGGGGGAGCCATTCTCTATTTATTGAAACATGAATTTATCTACTCTATCTTCTATATGGAATTCTTTGAATAAGAGTAAGTAATTTCATGTTTCACAATCAACTCTATCACTCAATTGTTATGGTTGTAATCAATTACCAAAAAGGGGGAGATCGAAAGCATCTAGGCCCCTAATTGTGTTTTGGTAATTAATGACAACCCTTGTGGACTAACAATTTTATTTGAGATAATGAGATTAGGTTGGTCCCGAGAGTTGGAATGAGCTTCAAAAGACAATGTGTGGATAGCATGTGTGCTATGGGATTATGGAAGCTCAAGGCAAAGGTATATGATAGGGCTTTTAAATTTGACCGGTCATGAGGCGATTAGTGGGTGAAAAATGACCGGATTGATAGGTTACATAGCCGCACTATCAAGAGGGATCAACGTCGTTGGTTCGATGAAATATTAGTGCCACAATGGTCTTTGATGTGCATGTAGTGCATTTAGAATTTGTGGTGACTAACTTGGAAGGGTGCACTCTGAAATTCTGTTGAAACTCCGCCCTGTCGTGTCTGGCAGACGGTCCGCGGAGTGTTGTCGGACGGTCCGCGGAGTGTTGACGGACGGTCCGTGGTGCTGGCGGACTGTCAACTGTGTTTGCTGTACTGGGGCCCACGTGCTTTGACTTGTAGTGCTCTCGCGGATGGTCCGTGATGCGTCGCGGACGGTCCATATTTCCGCTCATTTTCTCCAGGAGCTAGAGCTGTTTCGAGTAGACGGTTGTAACACCCTAAAATAGCCCTATTTAAAATTTTTAGTAATTAATTGATTATTTAATGTCAGGCCCATAAGTAATATAGAGTAAATAAACATTTTCTGGAAATTAAAATTTAATATAAGGTGTAGAAACATCTTTGTTGCATTCATGCTGCTGCATTGAGTTTTGCTTGCTTGTGAATTAAATTGGAATTTAAATTCTGTTTAAATTCGGATTTAATTTGCATTTGTTTGAGCGTTAGAAAAGTTCTTTAGCCTGAGTCCATTTCTGCTCCCTTAACTTTTTGCTGGTCTGTTTCTGCTCTCCCTTCTATCCTCCCCAGCCAAACCGCGGCCCAGCTTCCCTTCCTCTCCCCCCCCCCCCCCCCCCCGCGCGGCCCAACAGCCAACTGCCAGCTCGGCCCACTCCAGCGCGCAGCGCTCAAGCCCGCGCCCCGCTCTCCCCCGCGGCCCACAGCTCTGCTGCGACCCATCACCGCTACGCAGCCCGCTCGCTCCGCCAGCCCACTCCGCGGCCTGCCCTCCCACACCGGCCCACGCAGCCGCGCCGGCCCGCGTCCCCCGCCCCCATTTCCTTCCCTCGGCCCAGCAAACCAACTCCCCTCGCCAACTCCCGGCCCAACCACCGAATCAGCCCAGCACCCCGCCTCCCCGCCACCTCTCACTGCCACGCGGGCCCCGCGTGCACAGTGTCGTCCCCTTCCCCTCGCCGCACCGAGCCGGCCGAGCTGGCGCGCCATGGCCTCGGCCCAAGGCCCAAGCGCCACTCCCGCGTGCCTCGGAACCCCCTCCCCCCATGAAGCTTCGCCGAAGTTCCCCTCCCTCGCTCCTTTCCTTTTCCGAGGTGCTCCACGAATGGAAGGTGCTCCCCCACTTGGAAGGAAACAGTCGCCGCGCCGCACCGCCTCACCGCGGCCGCACCTGGCCCACCTCCCGCGCGCCAGGAAGGTTCCCAGCAACTTCGCCATGCCTTCCCCTCCTCCTTTCTTCCTTTCCCGCTCGCTCCCGGTAAGGAAAGCCGAAGCCACTGCTTGGAAAGGATTTCCGCCACCGTCAGACCTTCCTTTCTCCGGCGACGCACTCCCCGGCGCCCTAGACCCACCTAGCCCCTATAAAAGCCACCCCTGAGACCCCCTGAGCCACACAAAGCTTCGCCCCAAGCACCAAGCCCACCGTGCCTCTCTTCCCCCGCAGTCCGAGCGCCGTCGAGCTCCAAGCTCCGCCGCTGCTCGTCGTCCCACCACTCTGGTTCTTATCCGACCAATTCGCCGTGCTAGGAGCATCGCCACGAGGCAACGAAGCTCCCCATCCCTTCAATTTCGGCTCCCGAACACCGTACCTCGTTTTCCCTCGGTCGCCGTCGATGGCCGTCTGCCGGTCACCGTCGCTCGCCCTCTCCTCTGCACGATGCTCAAATAGAACCACCCAGGATCACTCTCCACCTCACCATGAAGCTCCAGAGCCCACAACCCGAACCCCAAACCGCCCAGAACGCACTTCCCGCGGTACACCAGAGATCCACTCCGCCGCGCACCGCCGCCCGACCCCCTCGCCGGCCAATGGCCGAATAGAACCCCCTTGGCAAACTCGCAATGATCCCCTGAGCACATAGGATCAATTCTCGTCGCTAATGGAGCCCTGTAGCGCGAGAGAATCCCAACTCCGGTGAGCCTCCGCCACGGCCGAGCGACGCCGCCGCGCGGTCGTCGTCCCCGGCGAGCCCCTCGCCCCGAGCCGTTCGATCAGAAAGCAACGACCTAGATTAGATCCCTGGATACCCCTTCGCGTTTTAAATCTCAGCCGTCCAGATCAGATCCAACGGCTGCCACGCGTCCTAACCAAGTCAATACCGGTTAGCGCTGGTTGTTTTGCTAAAGAGACCCTCAACTTCCTGACAATCAACCCGCGGTCCAGACCAGTTCAAAAATAATTACAGATAGGTCCCGTTTTATTTGTTTAAGCCCCTGATCTTATGAAAATTCGAACCCGCGGTCCTGTCTCGAAGTTTTGCGTGTTAGCCCTCGCAGTTTTACGCATAATTGCATATAGGTCCCCGGTTTCTCGCAGATAGGTCCTGGAAACTTTAAAACCTTGCCAGCAAGTCCCTGAACCTTAGAAACGCTTTAACTTCCTCGTTTTAGCTCCGATTAATGTGATTTTTGCGCTCATGTGTTCGTAGCGAAGCGTAGAATATTTCTTGCTCCTGTTTTTGTACTGTTTTCACTGTTTGGTGTACTGTTTCTAATAGAATACTTTTGTTTGCATGTATTGGCTTGCGTGGATGCTTGTGTGGTGATTCGTGTTCAGTCGGTGAGCCATTCGCCTTGGAGTTTGAGTACGAGGACCTTCAGGAGCCGGACTCGCAGCAGCAGCACCACCACCTTGAGGAAGGCAAGTTATAGCACGGACAATCCTTGCTACCTACTCACTTGTAATACATTATTTCATACATGCATGTGTCTAATATGATACATCCTTTAAGGTTGTACCTAGTTTTTCATTATCCTATCCTTGTTTACCTTGGGTTTATTGCATTTGGGTAGAATTTTGCTAGGCGCAGCTACAATCACCTTTGTTTAATTGTTAAACTCGTATTAATGGTCCGTGTCAACTTTAATGTTAAAACTTGCTTTTTAGCAACATGGAACAGGGAGCTAGGGCGTTTGCTTCATGCCTGGCCCTAGTGTCTCTCCGTAAGGACTGGTTCTTAAAGTGGCAACCCAGGAGCCTGTCGCCACCGCCAGAACTATAATGGCTCTGGTCTTGGACAAGTAGCTTGTACGGCTCTAGCTTAACAGTAGTTATCGACGGGCCGACGGCGTTATGGGAATCACTCGTGAGAGTATGGTTTGATCCAACAAGGACGGGGGTACCGTCGACTATGCCTCGTTAGGCACAGTCCCGTGTTGGGAGCCACCGTGAGTGCGGGAGCTCCACACGTTGCGCTCTTTATTTTGTTGTTGGCATGTGTTGCCGCGCTATGGACGCCATTGACCCTCCTATCGCTGCGCCCTGGGAGTCAGTCGATCTTGGTGCCTTGGATCATGCTGCCTGTGTTGTACCATAACGGCTACTGCAGAGTGTAAATCTATCATGATAGCCTTGCTCAGGGTCACGAGCGGCCTGGATCCTTTTTGATTAGAAGATGATGTTTATTTATGCTTAATGTCACTTACACCTTATTAATTGGGTTACAACTGGGATTCATACACTTGTAGTAACTTGGATAATGTTAAAATGAACCAACTAAAAGTGCTAATGCAGTTAAGCCGTGTCTAGCCTTTTTGAGCCTTCATAACCCGTGCTATACTTGCTAAGTAATTGTTTTACTTACACTTGCTATTTATTCAACAAAATCCCGGACGGGTAACAGATTGGGATGTGCATGAGTCTGCTGCTGAGTTTCCAGAAGATCTACCGTACTACTGAGTTGTGTTCTCCCAGTCAGAGTCCCTGTGGAGTGCGGCTTCATTTAGAGAGAGTTTTTAGTCTTCCGCTGTATTGGTTAGTTTATTTATGATGCACTCTGATGTAAAACTCTTTTTATTCGAGTAATATATTCAGCATATGTTCTTTGTTTACCATATTTGTTTGCTATATGTGTATTGTGACTTCCTGGGCACACATATGGCCACATTCGGGTTTCTGTGTAAATCCGGGTGTGACAGATTGGTATCAGAGCCGTGCTGACTGTAGGAACGCAGCCTAGTTGGAACGGTTGATAAATCATTAGGAGACCACCATGATTTTGTTTCAGATCGTTTAGTTACATTTTTAAAAACCAGTGCTGTCGAGTCTTGTGTGAATCATGTCTCTAGGTGCTTGATTTTGTTGTTATTATGCTTATGTTTGATTTGGATTTTTGTAATGATTGTGATGGTCATAGACGCGAGTCTATCTCCATCTAGATATAGGACTAAGGCTTAAGGATATCAATGTTTACATAGGCGGGGTATCTATTTTTCTTGCTCTTCATCCATCAAATCCTCCATCCTAACGAGTTAGTAATCCTCTGAAGACACTTAGTTATGATCAATGGAGTTCTGATGAGAATTACTTGCTGATGATAGATGGTGAACACAAGGAGGTACGCTGGTGCTGGTGCTGGTGGAAGCAACCAGAATCAGAACCCACCACCTCCACCACCGCCACTCACCATGGAGCAGATGATGCAGATGCAGCTCTACTTGACGCAGCAAATGGCCCAGACCATAGCGTTGATGCAACAGCAACAGCAGAACCCTCCTCACCAGCCTCACGTGCCGCCAAGAGACAAGAGGGGCGAATTTCTGAAGGGACGCCCTCCTACCTTCACCAAGGCCAGCGACCCTCTGCACGCAGATGATTGGCTCAAGGCGGCGGAGAGACAGCTCGACATCGTGCAGTGCAACGACCGGGAGAAGGTGTTGTACGCAGGGGGACAGCTCTAGGGACCAGCATTAGACTGGTGGGATTCATACCAGTACGCTCACCCCAACCGTGATCAGATCACCTGGCAGGAGTTCCGTGACAGCTTTCGCTCTCGCCATGTACCGGAGGCTCTGATGGTCCTGAAGAAGAAGGAGTTCCTGGCGCTGAAGCAGGAAGGGATGAGCGTCACCGCTTACCGTGACAAGTTCATCAAGCTGGCTTGTTACGTTCCGGAGGACGTGGACACCGACAGGAAGAAGCAGACCAGGTTCCGGGATGGCTTGAAGGATGCTCTGCAGTACCAGCTGATGTGCACCAAGTTCCCCAACTTTCAGGAATTGGTGGACAACGCCTTTATGCTGGAACACAAGCGCCGTGAGATAGAGGAGAAGAAGAGGAAGTTCCAAGGCCAGCAGTCAGGGAGCAGCAGCCGCCGTCGCTTCACTCCTCCACAGGGGAATCAGCAGATGGGGAGCCAGCAGCGCTTCTAGGGCCAGTCCAGCTTGCTGAGTCGTGGCCAGTACCAGCAGCGCCCCCAGTACCCCCAGGCGCCACAGCAACAGCGTTCCTAGAATCAGCTGCAGAATGGCCTAGTTCAGCGCAACCAGGTGCAGCCAAGGCCTGCCCAGCGCACCGGCCCGGTTAGCACTGCACCAGTGGGTCCGAGGTGTTTTTACTGTGATGAGCCAGGACACTACGCCAACGCTTGTCCCCGCAGGGGCCAGAATCCTGTTGGGCAGAACAACAACCATAGGGCTGGGCAACCGCAGAACCAGAATGGGAATCAGCAACAAGGCGAGGAAAACCGTGGACAACAGAACCTGACTAGGGGCAAGCTTAACCACATGGGTGCAGAGTCTGCCGAGGGTGCTACTGACGTGGTCATGGGTACGTTCCCTGTCAACTCAACCCCTGCAACTGTTTTGTTCGATTCTGGGGCTTCGCATGCTTTCATATCTACTGCTTTTGTGAAAAAGAACATGATCTCATTACGACCTATGTCAAACACCATGCTAGTTAGCTCACCAGGTGGGGAACAACGAGCCACTTTACGTTGTACCCATGTCACCATCACAAAAGGCGGGTAGACTTCGAGGTGTACCCGATCGTGCTGGAAACCCTTGGGTTTGACTTAATCCTGGGTATGAGCTGGTTAGGCAGATATGATGCAGTGATCCAATGTTCCAAGAGAGCGGTGCAACTGACAGCCAGGACTGGTGAGAGGGTGGAATATCAAGCAGCCAGTTCCCCAGAGCACAATCAAGTTAATCAAGCTAAAGGTGCAGCTCTTGAAGACATCAGAGTAGTGAGCCAGTTCCCGGATGTATTTCCAGATGAATTGCCAGGTATGCCCCCAGAATGCGAAGTTGAATTCGTTATTGAACTGAAAACTGGCACTGCACCTATAGCCAAGAGGCCATATAGAATGGGAGTAAAGGAACTAGCAAAGCTTAAGGAGGAGTTGGACGTATTGCTAGCCAAAGGGTACATTCGTCCGAGTTCTTCACCATGGGGAGCACCGGTGTTGTTCACGGATAAGAAAGATGAGACACAAAGGTTGTGTGTGGACTATCAAGCCCTCAACGAAGTGACCATCAAGAACAAGTACCCGTTGCCAAGGATTGATGATCTGTTCGATCAGCTGAAGGGAGCTTGTGTGTTCTCCAAGATAGATCTTCGATCAGGCTATCACCAGATGAGGATCCGCCCATCAGACATACCCAAGACCGCTTTCACCACTCGGTACAGGTTGTATGAGTTCTTGGTCATGTCTTTTGGATCGACCAACGCTCCTGCATACTTCAGGTACCTGATGAACAGCGTGTTCATGGACTACCTGGACAAGTTTGTGGTGGTATTCATTGATGACATCCTGGTCTTCTCCAAGAATGAGGAGGAGCATGAGGAACACTTGAGATTGGTGCTGCAGAGACTCCGAGAACATCAGCTGTATGCTAAGCTGAGCAAGTGTGAATTCTGGTTGAAGGAAGTGGCATTCTTGTGTCATGTGTTGTCCAATGGAGGAGTGGCAGTCGATCCGAGGAAGGTCAGTGATGTGTTGAGCTGGAATCCGCCTCGGGATGTGAGCAAAATCAGGAGTTTCCTTGGGATGGCTGGATATTATCGACGGTTCATTGAAGGATTCTCCAAGATTGCTAAACCCCTAACGGTGTTATTAGAGAAAAATGCCAAGTTTGTCTGGACTGAGGAGTGTCAAGCCAGTTTTGAGGAGTTGAAGAAGAGACTAACAACAGCCCCAGTGCTGGTTTAGCCTGACATAGCCAAGAGCTTCTCTATCTACTGCGATGCATCCCGTCTAGGACTGGGGTATGTACTCATGCAGGAAGGGAGACTCGTGGCTTATGCATCAAGGCAGTTGAGGAAACATGAGCAGAACTACCCCACACATGATATAGAGTTGACAGCTGTGGTACATGCTCTGAAGATTTGGAGGCACTACTTGATTGGTCACAAGTGTGACATCTACACTGATCACAAGAGCCTCAAGTATGTCTTCACTCAATCAGATCTGAACATGAGGCAACGCCGATGGTTGGAGTTGATCAAGGACTATGATCTGGAGATCCACTACCACCCAGGAAAGGCTAACTTGGTGGCAGATGCTCTGAGTAGAAGTTATGTGAACAAGATCACCGGTCACTGTCTGCCAGCAGAGCTTAGCTTGGAGTTTGAGAGGATGAGTCTGGGATTTGTGACCAGCATCACAGAGATGGCAGTAGAACCGACTCTGGAGTAGGAGATCCGGAAAGGTCAGCTTGGGGATGAGAAGATCAAGGAGTTTGTGGAGCATGTTGCTCTAGGAAAAGCCCCTGGTTTTCGAGTGGATGATCAAGGAACCTTGTGGCATGGGAAGAGGATTTGTGTACCCGATGTGGCGCGGATCAAGGATACAATCCTGAGAGAGGCACATGACTCAGCTTATTCAATCCACCCAGGAAGTACCAAGATGTACCAAGACATCAAGGAGAGATTCTGGTGGTATGGATTGAAGCGTGATGTGGCAACCTATGTGGCTCTATGTGATACATGTCAGAGAGTCAAGGCCGAACATCAGAGGCCAGCAGGTTTGCTCCAGCCCTTGAAGATACCTGAATGGAAGTGGGAAGAAGTTGGTATGGACTTCATCACTGGTCTGCCTCGCACTCAGAGAGGATTTGACTCCATTTGGGTGATTGTGGATCGCTTGACCAAAGTGGCACATTTTCTTCCAGTGAAGACCACTTACACATGCGCTAGATTGGCAGAGCTGTATATGGAGAGGATAGTGTGCTTGCATGGAGTGCCCAAGCGGATAGTGTCTGACCGAGGTACTCAGTTCACATCACACTTCTGGCAGAAGTTACATGAGTCCATGGATACTAAGCTACATTTCAGTTCAGCTTATCACCCACAGACGGATCGACAGACAAAGCGGACCAATCAGATCTTGGAGGACATGTTGAGGGCATGTGCTTTGTAGTATGGTGTCAGTTGGGACAAGAGTCTGCCCTATGCAGAATTCTCGTACAACAACAGCTACCAAGAGAGTCTGCAGATGGCACCATTCGAGGTTCTATATGGCAGGAAGTGCAGAACACCACTGTTCTGGAATCAGACTGGAGAAAGTCAAGTTTTTGGGCCGGAGATACTCAGAGAAGCAGAGCGCCAAGTGCAAGTGATCAGGCAGAACTTGAAGGTGGCACAATCCCGGCAGAAGAGTTATGCTGATGTCAGGAGGAGGGACCTCACCTTCGCAATCGATGATTTTGTGTACCTCAAGGTGTCACCGATGAGGGGTGTGAAGAGGTTTAATGTCAAGGGCAAATTGGCGCCTCATTACATCGGACCCTTCAAGATTCTGGAACGGATGGGTGAAGTGGCATATCGGCTAGAGCTACCTGAGCAACTAGCCGGAGTGCACAACGTGTTCCATGTGTCTCAGCTGAAGAAATGTTTGCGGGTGCCTGAAGAGCAGATCCCGATAGATGACTTGAATGTGCAGGAGGACCTCACCTATGATGAGTATCCAGTCAAGATTTTGGAGGAGTCCAAGAGGGTGACAAGAAACAAGGTTATTCGGATGTGCAAGGTGCAGTGGAACCGACACTCAGAGGATGAGGCGACTTGGGAAAGAGAAGAAGACCTCAAGGCCGAGTACCCACATCTCTTCGCATCCACGTCCGAATCTCGAGGACGAGATTCATCATAAGGAGGGTAGGTTTGTAACACCCTAAAATAGCCCTATTTAAAATTTTTAGTAATTAATTGATTATTTAATGTCATGCCCATCAGTAATATAGAGTAAATAAACATTTTCTGGAAATTAAAATTTAATATAAGGTGTAGAAACATTTTTGTTGCATTCATGCTGCTGCATTGAGTTTTGCTTGCTTGTGAATTAAATTGGAATTTAAATTCTGTTTAAATTCGGATTTAATTTGCATTTGTTTGAGCATTAGAAAAGTTCTTTAGCCTGAGTCCATTTCTGCTCCCTTAACTTTTCGCTGGTCTGTTTCTGCTCTCCCTTCTTTCCTCCCCAGCCAAACCGCGGCCCAGCTTCCCTTCCTCTCTTCCCCCCCCCCAACCCCCCCCCCCCCCCCCCCGCGCGGCCCAACAGCCAACTGCCAGCTCGGCCCGCTCCAGCGCTCAAGCCCGCGCCCCGCACTCCCCCGCGCCCCACACCTCCGCTGCGGCCCATCACCGCTGCGCCGCCCGCTCGCTCCGCCAGCCCACTCCGCGGCCTGCCCTCCTGCACCGGCCCACGCAGCCGCGCCGGCCCGCGTCCCCCGCCCCCATTTCCTTCCCTCGGCCCAGCACAGCAACTCCCCTCGCCAACTCCCGGCCCAACCACCGAACCAGCCCAGCACCCCGCCTCCCCGCCACCTCTCACTGCCATGCGGGCCCCGCGTGCACAGTGTCGTCCCCTTCCCCTCGCCGCACCGAGCCGACCGAGCTGGTGCGCCATGGCCTCGGCCCAAGGCCCGAGCGCCACTCCCGCGTGCCTCGGAACCCCCCCCCCACGAAGCTTCGCCGAAGTTCCCCTCCCTCGCTCCTTTCCTTTTCCGAGGTGCTCCACGAATGGAAGGTGCTACCCCACTTGGAAGGAAACAGTCGCCACGCCGCACCGCCTCACCTCGGCCGCACCTGGCCCACCTCCCGCGTGCCAGGAAGCTTCCCAGCAACTTCGCCGTGCCTTCCCCTCCTCCTTTCTTCCTTTCCCGCTCGCTCCCGGTAAGGAAAGCCGAAGCCACTGCTTGGAAAGGATTTCCGCCGCCGCCGGACCTTCCTTTCTCCGGCGACGCACTCCCCGGCGCCCTAGACCCCCTAGCCCCTATAAAAGCCACCCCTGAGACCCCCTGAGCCACACCAAGCTTCGCCCCGAGCACCAAGCCCACCGCGCCTCTCCTCCCCCGCAGTCCGAGCGCCGCCGAGCTCCAAGCTCCGCCGCTGCTCGTCGTCCCACCGCTCTGGTTCTTATCCGACCAATTCGCCGCGCCAGGAGCATCGCCACGAGGTAACTGTAACACCCTAAAAATGCCTATGTTAAAAAAAATTTAGTAATTAAATTGTTTTTATTTAATTTTATGCTCATATTAATCTAAGGAAAATAAATTATTTATGAGAAATAAAATTAAATATAAGGTTAGAAACATTTTTGTTGCATTCATGCCGACTGCATAGTGTTTTGTTTGTGTGCGGTTCAATTTGAATTTAAATTCTGTTTAAATTCGAATTTGAATCGCTGTGTTTGGAGCTCTAGAAAAGTTTCTGCGGCCCGAGTCTGTTTTTCCTCCCTAAACTATTTCTCTCGGCTGATTTTGGCCCTCCTACTTTTTCTCCAGCCGGCCCAGCCTTTTCCTTCTTTTTCCCCCTGCTCCGCATTCGGCCTGGCCCAGCAGCCTGATCCGCCAGCGCCGGCCCGCTCGCACCCCGCTTCCAGCCCAGCCAGCCGCGGCCCGCACTGCTCGGCCTGCTCCGTTCGCGCCAGCCCGCCTCCCCTCGCTCCGCTCGGCCCACCTACCGGCCCGGCGAGCCAGCCCAACGCGGCTCCGCAGCGCCCCGCCCCCCCTCTGCCGACTGCCAGGCGGGACCCACTGGTCAGCCCCGTCTCCCTCCTCCAGCCGAGTCCGGCTCGACCCCGGCGCCGGAGTCCCGGCCGGGCATGGCGCGAACGCCGAGAAAACCCCGGACACTCTCCTCGGCCGCCCTATAAATAGCCCCGCCGGTGCCCCACGACGCCCATCCAACCCTAGCCGCCCTCGCTCTCGCTCCTCGCGCGGCCGCCGCCGATTCTTCCGCCGCCCGAGATCTGCGCCGCCGCGGATCCGCCGTTCCGCCGTCGCTCCGGTCGATTCAACCGCCGGGGAAGCTCCGCCAGGTGGTAAGCCCGCCCCCACGCCTGGTCTAGTCTCGTTCCGCGCGCTGTGCCACCCCCGCCACCGTTTCCCGACCGCCGCCGCCGCTGTAGCTCGTCGAGCGCCGCCTCCACTGCTCCACCGCCGACGAGACCCGCCCTGACGAGTTCGCCGTGTCGCCCCGGTCACGTAGCGCCTAAGCCCGTCCCAAACCAAGCCCTCTGGGCCGTTCCCGACCCTTCGCCGGCGAAGCACCGCCGCTGCCGGTCCAGCACCGCCGCTCGCCGCGCCGCCGTCGACGATTCCCTCCCCTAGATCCAATCTCAGCCGTCTGTGTTCGATCCGACGGTCCAAGATCGAATTCAGCCCGGGTCAAAGCTGACCGTAACGGTCAACCCAGTCAGCCTCGGACATTTTGCAAAAGAACCCCTGCCCTTTTTCAAAATTAACCCGCAGTCCAAATTTATTCAAAAATATTTACAGTTAAGTCCTGATTTTTACAGAAAACCCCCTGTCTTATTTAAAAATAGTGCCCGAGGTCCTGCTTTGGTTAATTTGCACATAAACCCTCCTGTTTTCATATAAAATTATGTTTTAGCCCCCTGAATTTTTGCAAATAAACCCCTGGAACTTTTAAAACTTTGCCAGCAAGTCCCTGAACCTTAGAAAAGCCATAACTTCTTCGTTTTAGCTCCGATTTGAGTGATTTTCGCGCTCACGTGTTCGTAGCGAAGCGTAGATTAGTTTCTAAGCCTTCTTTTGATCTGTTTTTATTGATTGGTGTACTGTTCTAATAGATTAATATTGTTTGCATGTACTGGCTTGTATGGATGCTTGTGTGTTGATGTATGAGTCCAGTCGGTGAGCCGTACGCATTTGAGTTCGAGGGTTACGAGGAGCAGGACCAACAGCAGCAGCAAGAGCAACAACAGCAGTTGGACGAAGGCAAGTACAGCACGGACAATCCTTGCTACCTAAACACCCCTTTACAATAATTATTGCATATGCATGTGTCTAAATTGTTCCTATTAAGGTTATTCCTAGCTTTGTTTATCCTATTCCTTGATTGCCCTGGGTTATTGCATTTGGGTAGACCTTTGCTAAGCGCAGCTACTGTCACCAAAGTTTAACTGTTAATCTTGACTTAATGGTTCACTTCAATGTTAATGGTAAAACTTGCTTTTTAGCAACATGGAACAGGGAGCTAGGGCGTATGCTTCATGCTCGGTCCTAGTATCTCTCCGTAAGGACTGGTTCTTAAAGCGGCAACCCAGGAACCTGTCGCCACCGCCGGAACTATAATGGCTCTGGTCTTGGACGAGTAGCATGTACGGCTCTAATTTAACAGTAGTTACCGACGGGCCGACGGCGTTATGGGAAGCATGGGTGAGAGTATGGTTTGATCCACCGAGGACGGAGTATCCGTTGGCTATGTCCCCGTGAGGCACAGTCCCGTGTTGGGAGCTTCCGTATGGCGGGGGTTCCACACGTTGCGCTATTTATTTTGTTGTTGTTGTTTATTACCGCGCTTGGACGCCATTGACCCCCTCATGTTGCGACATGAGCGTCAGTCGATCTCGGTGCCTTGGGTCATGCTGCCTAGGTTGTACCATAACGGCTACTGTTTTGTTAGGGTGTCTTGTGAAAAGCCTCGTAGCGTCCCTATGCAGTCACACCTCGGAAGTGTTGATGTGCGTGGTTGGGTGCAAAGTTCCTTTGAACTTTTACGCGACTGGTGGGAAAAGGGCGAAACCTCTGCAGAGTGTATAATCTATCATGATAGCCTTGCTCAGGGTCAAGAGCGGCCTGGATCTTTTTTGATTAGAAGTTGATGTTTATTATTGATTAATGTTCACCTCTACTTCATTAATTGGGAATTGCTACTGGGATTCACTTAAATGTAGTAATCTTGGTTTATGTTAAAATGAACCAACTAAAATTGCTAATGCAGTACAGCCGTGTCAAGCCTTTCTTTTAAGCCCTCATTACCCGTGTTGTATTTGCTAAGTAAGACAATTACTTACACTTGCCATTCAACAAAATCCCGGATGGGTAACAGATGGATTAGATGGTACTGCTGCTATTGAATTTCCTGAAGATCTACCATTCTACTAGCTGTGCTCAACCAGTCAGAGTCCCTGTGGATTATGGATTTCGTCTTCGTCTTCGTTTAGAGAGAGTTAATAAATAGTCTTCCGCTGTGTTATTTAGTTATTTTAGTCAAACTCTGATGTAAAACCATTTTATTCGAGCATATGTACTCTGTTTATCGTATTTGTTATCTATATGTGTTCTGTGGACTTCCTGGGCACACATATAGAAGCATTCGGGTTTCTGTGTAAATCCGGGTGTGACAGTAACGAAGCTTCCCATCCCTTCAATTTCGGCTCCCGAACACCGTAGCTCGTTTTCCCTCGGTCGCCGTCGATGGCCGTCCGCCGGTCACCGTCGCCCGCCCTCTCCTCTGCATGATGCTCAACTAGAACCACCCAGGATCACTCTCCACCTCACCATGAAGCTCCAGAGCCCACAACCCGAACCCCAAACCGCCCAGAACGCACTCCCCGCAGTACACCAGAGATCCACTCCGCCGCGCACCGCCGCCCGACCCCCTCGCCGGCCAATGGCCGACTAGAACCCCCTTGGCAAACTCGCAATGATCCCCTGAGCACGTAGGATCAATTCTCGTCGCTAATGGAGACCTGTAGCGCGAGAGAATCCCAACTCCGGCGAGCCTCCGCCTCGGCCGAGCGGCGCCGCCGCGCGGTCGTCGTCCCCGGCGAGCCCCTCGCCCCGAGCCGTTCGATCAGAAAGCAACGACCCAGATTAGATCCCTGGATACCCCTTCGCGTTTTAAATCTCAGCCGTCCAGATTAGATCCAACGGCTGCCACGCATCCTAACCGAGTCAATACCGGTCAGCGCTGGTTGTTTTGCTGAAGAGACCCTCAACTTCCTGACAATCAACCCGCGGTCCAGACCAGTTCAAAAATAATTACAGATAGGTCCCGTTTTATTTGTTTAAGCCCCTGATCTTTTGAAAATTCGAACCCGCGGTCCTGTCTCGAAGTTTTGCGCATTAGCCCTCGCAGTTTTATGCATAATTACATATAGGTCCCCGGTTTCTCGCAGATAGGTCCCTGGAAACTTTAAAACCTTGCCAGCAAGTCCCTGAACCTTAGAAACGCTTTAACTTCCTCGTTTTAGCTCCGATTAATGTGATTTTTGCGCTCGTGTGTTCGTAGCGAAGCGTAGAATATTTCTAGCTCCTGTTTTTGTACTGTTTTCACTGTTTGGTGTACTGTTTCTAATAGAATACTTTTGTTTGCATGTATTGGCTTGTGTGGTGATTCGTGTTTAGTCGGTGAGCCGTTCGCCTTGGAGTTTGAGTACGAGGACCTTCAGGAGCCGGACTCGTAGCAGCAACAGCACCTTGAGGAAGGCAAGTTATAGCATAGACAATCCTTGCTACCTACTCACTTGTAATACATTATTTCATACATGCATGTGTCTAATATGATGTATCCTTTAAGGTTGTACCTAGTTTTTCATTATCCTATCCTTGTTTACCTTGGGTTTATTGCATTTGGGTAGAATTTTGCTAGGCACAGCTACTATCACCTTTGTTTAATTGTTAAACTCGTATTAATGGTCCACGTCAACTTTAATGTTAAAACTTGCTTTTTAGCAACATGGAACAGGGAGCTAGGGCGTGTGCTTCATGCCTGGCCCTAGTGTCTCTCCGTAAGGACTGGTTCTTAAAGCGGCAACCCAGGAGCCTGTCGCCACCGTCAGAACTATAACGGCTTTGGTCTTGGACAAGTAGCTTGTACGGCTCTAGCTTAACAGTAGTTACGGACGGGCCGACGGCGTTATGGGAATCACTCGTGAGAGTATGGTTTGATCCACCAAGGACGGGGGTACCGTCGGCTATGCCTCGTTAGGCACAGTCCCGTGTTGGGAGCTACTGTGAGTGCGGGAGCTCCACACGTTGCGCTCTTTATTTTGTTGTTGGCATGCGTTGCCGCGCTCTGGACGCCATTGACCCTCCTATCGCTGCGCCCTTGGAGTCAGTCGATCTTGGTGCCTTGGATCATGCTGCCTGTGTTGTACCATAACGACTACTGTTTTGTTAGGGTGTCTTGTGAAAAGCCTCATAGCGTCCCTATGCGATCACACCTCGGAAGTGTGGTTTAAGAGGTTTGGCCACCTCGGCATGGTTGGGTTTGAAGTTCTTTTGAGCTTTTACGCGACTGGTGGGTAAAGGGCGAAACCTCTGCAGAGTGTAAATCTATCATGATAGCCTTGCTCAGGGTCACGAGCGGCCTGGATCCTTTTTGATTAGAAGATGATGTTTATTTATGCTTAATGTCACTTACACCTTATTAATTGGGTTACAACTGGGATTCATACACTTGTAGTAACTTGGATAATGTTAAAATGAACCAACTAAAAGTGCTAATGCAGTTAAGCCGTGTCTAGCCTTTTTGAGCCTTCATAACCCGTGCTATACTTGCTAAGTAATTGTTTTACTTACACTTGCTATTTATTCAACAAAATCCCGGACGGGTAACATATTGGGATGTGCATGAGTCTGCTGCTGAGTTTCCAGAAGATCTACCGTACTACTGAGTTGTGTTCTCCCAGTCAGAGTCCCTGTGGAGTGCGGCTTCATTTAGAGAGAGTTTTTAGTCTTCCGCTGTATTGGTTAGTTTATTTATGATGCACTCTAATGTAAAACTCTTTTTATTCGAGTAATATATTCAGCATATGTTCTTTGTTTACCATATTTGTTTGCTATAGGTGTACTGTGACTTCCTGGGCACACATATGGCCACATTCGGGTTTCTGTATAAATCCGGGTGTGACAACGGTCCGGCCTTCTCTGGCGGACTGTCCGTGGTGATGGCTGACGGTCCGCAGGTGCTTGGTGGACGATCCGCCGAGCCCCAACGGTCGACTCTGACACACTCTGTCAGCGCCTCATAGCCGTTGTAATTCAAATGCGGACGGTCCGCGTGGACCATGCAGACGCTCCGCCGTGCACGATCCAGAACGGGTTTTTCCCCAACGGCTAGTTTTGGGGAGAGGGCTATATATACTCACCCCTCACGGGCATGGGGGGTCTCTTGGCACTTTGAAAAGCTAAACACTCATTCTAGAGCCCTTGTTTCTCCCCTCTCTCACTCACTTGCTTTGGGATTGCATTTCTTTGTGAGATTGAGAGACTCTAGTGCATTGCATCAAGGATTTGATCATTGTGGCACTAGGATTGCATCGAGCTCGTGGTTGATTTGTTACTCTTGGAGGTTGCCGCCTCCTAGCCAGCTCGGAGCTTCTGATTCCACCGAGCACTTCAAGAAGATTGTGAAGTTGCCGTGGAAATTGATTGTGAGAGGTTCTTGTGCTCACCTTGCCGGAGCGGTGAAGAGCAACTTTAGTGGAATCAAGATTTGGAGCGGTTCATTGGTTCTAGCCGGCTCATACATCAAGTGGAGACTTGATAGAGGAGCGGTTGAACATTGAATCCATCTCAACGTGGATTAGGGGTGACTGGCAAGTCATCGACACCACGGGATAAGTCTTTGTGTCTCTTTGCTTTTGTTACTTGCTTGCTTGTTACTTGCTTGTTATCTTGCAAAACCATCAACATAGGCGTAGTTTAGCTAGAGAATTTATTCACCTTGTGGTTCTAATTAAATTTCTCTAGTGTTGTGGTTGAAGTTTTTAAAACCGCCTATTCACCCCCCTCTAGTCGGTAATCCTAGATCCTACACCAGCACGAAGGCTGGGGGGAGCATGCATGACCCGGAGCAGTCGGTCTGAACCCCACCTGGGGGCAAAGCGGCGCCGGCTCAACCGATGAGCAAAGGCAAGGCGCCCTCGGTTCACGACCGTGTCCAAAAGAAGCCCGTGAAATAGCGGATTTTGGACACACGCGACGCCGACGACGCACGCAATATCCTGAACAAGAAGAAGCAGGACGCAGTGATGATCCATGGCTACCACTCTCGATGTGGAGGCCGCTACGACAACTGGGAGGATATGAGCCCAACGCCGAAACCCCCAGGAACCCGCGTGTTCAATCGAGAGATCCGTGCAGCTCCGATTCCCCCGCGCTTCCGACAGCCTGTGACCATCACCAAGTACTCAGGGGAGACAGTACCCGCTTGTCGTCGACCCCATCATCGGCAACATGCGGTTCTCCAAGGTGCTCATGGATGGAGGCAACAGCCTCAACGTCATGTACTCCTCCACCTTAGAGCTCATGGGGATCGCCTGGGACAAGCTACGCCCCAGCAAGTCGCCATTTCATGGCGTTACACCCGGGAAGCGATTCCATCCCCTCGAGCAAATCGAACTGCTTGTCTGCTTCGGCACGCCGGACAACTTCCGCAAGGAGATCCTCACCTTTGAGGTGGTGGGGTTTCAGGGAGCATACCATGCCATCCTTGGGCGCCCGTGCTACGCTAAGTTCATGGCGATCCCGAACTACACCTACCCAAGATGAAGATGCCGGAGCCGAAGGGCGTCATCACGGTGGGGCCATCGTTCAAGCACGCCTACAAATGCGACGTAGAGTGCGTTGAGGTACGCTGAAGCACTCACGGATGATGAGGCCCTTGTTGAGGATCTGGAGAAGATGGCGATTGAAGCCGTCGACTCCGCCCACAAACACGCGGGCAGCTTCGAGCCCGCCGAACACACCAAGGTGGTACCCCACGACCCGAGTACCCCCGATGGCAAGACGTTGAGGGTCAGTTCTACCCCTCGACAGCAAATAGGAAGCGGTGCTCGGCGACTTTCTCAGCGCCAGCATCGACTTCTTCGCGTGGAGCCCCTCGGACATGCCAGGCATACCGAGGGAGGTCGCCGAGCACTCCCTTGACATCCTGCCCAACTCCAAGCCGGATTCATCAAAGAGGTATTCCATCCTGACTGGCTAGCTAATCCGGTATTAGTTAAGAAAAAGAATGGGAAGTGGAGGATGTGTGTAGATTACACTGGTTTAAATAAAGCATGTCCCAAAGTTCATTTTCCTTTGCCACACATCGATCAAATAGTAGATTCAACTGCGGGATGCGAACTTTTATGTTTCCTTGATGCATATTCCGGTTACCACCAAATAAAGATGAAAGAGTCCGACCAGCTCGCGACTTCTTTTATCAGCCCCTTCGGCATATTTTGCTATGTCACAATGCCCTTTGGACTCCGGAACGATGGAGCCACGCACTAGTAGTGCATGCTCCACGTTTTTGGGGACCATATCGGGTGAACCGTAGAAGCTTATGTCGACGATATCGTTGTAAAATCCAGGAAGGCGGACGACCTGGTAAACGATTTGCGCGCTATGTTTGATTGCCTCCGGGCTAACGGGGTATATATAAACCCGAAGAAGTGCGTCTTTAGGGTGCCTCGAGGCATGCTCTTGGGTTTCATTGTCTCTCAGTGAGGCATTGAACCCAACCCTGAGAAAGTCTTGGCCCTCGAACAAATGGGACCGATCCGAGACCTAAAGAGGGTACATAAGGTATTGGGTTGCCTAGAGGCCCTAAGCCATTTTATCTCACGACTTGGTGAGAAAGGCTTTCCTCTGTATCGACTTCTGAAGAAGCACGAACACTTTTCTTAGACCGCCAAGGCTCAGGAAGCCCTCAACAGGCTAAAAGCATCACTCGCTCATGCACCAATCTTGACAATGCCAAAGGACGGTGAGCCCCTCTATCTCTATGTGGCTGCAACGACCCAGTGGTCAGCGCGGTCATCGTCGTAGAAAAAATGGAGGGCCATGCTCTGCCAGTCCAGAGGCCGGTGTATTACATCAGTGAAGTGTTGTCCGAGACCAAGATGCAATACCCACACATCCAGTAGCTGCTCTACACAGTAGTGTTGGCGCGGCGCAAGCTGCGTCACTACTTCAAGGCACATCCTATCACTGTGATCTCGTCTTTTCCCCTGGCAGAGATAGTGCACAACTAGGATGCCTCGGGTAGGATAGCCAAATGGTTTGTGGAATTGATGGGTGAGACTCTCACCTACGCGCCTCAAGAGGCGATAAAATCGCAGATCTTGGCGGACTTCGTCGCTGAGTGGACCGATACCCAGCTACCCCCACCTCAGATCCAAGCAGAATACTGGACCATGTACTTCGACGGTCGGTGATGAAAACAGGCGTAGGCGCAAGCCTCTTTTTTGTCTCACCCCACGGAGAGCACATACGCTACATCGTGCGCTTACACTTCCCGGTGTCCAACAGTATGGCGGAATACGAGGCCCTCCTCAGTGGGCTCAGTATCGCCATCGAGCTTGGCGTCAAGCACCTCGACGTCCGGGGAGATTCTCAGTTGGTCATTGACCATGTGATGAAGGACTCAAGCTGTCATGACAAGAAGATGGAGGCGTACTGCAACGCTGTGCGTCGGCTTGAGGACAAGTTCCATGGCCTCGAGCTCAACCACATCGCGCGAAAGTACAACAAGGAAGCGGATGAGCTGGCGAAGATCGCGTCAGGGCGGGTCACCGTCCCCACAAATGTTTTCACCCGTGACCTCTACGATCCTTCTGTCAACTTCAAGAGACTACCAAGAGCCTAGCACTCCCTCGGGGGCTACACCCTCGAGAGCTGCGGATGTCAAACCCTCGGACGAGGACCCCTCGAAAGGAAAACCCAAGGCCTCCGATCACGGGGCATCTTCGGCCGACGAGGCTGAGGCGATGGAGATCGATGAGGTCTCACCCTCTCGAGACTGGCGCGACCAGTACCTCGCTTGGATCGACCGAGGGGAGCTACCCCCAGACCGGACCGAAGCGCAGCGCATCGCATCGCCAGAAAGGACAAGTCCTTCGTCTTGATTGACGGGGAGTTGTACTAGCGTAGTCCCTCGGGGATTTTGCAGCGTTGCATCCCCATCCTCGAGGGCAGGGAGCTAATTCGATACATACACGCCGGCTTGTGAGGTCATCACGCGGCACCACACACCCTCATCGGCAACGCGTTCCGGCAGGTCTTCTACAAGCCCACGGCGGTTGCTGACGCCAACGAAGTCGTGCGCACCTACGAAGGGTGTCAATTCTACGCACGCAAGACCCACCTCCCGACGCACTACTTGTAGACCATCTCCATCACGTGGCCTTTCGCTTTGTGACCATCTCGGTCCTCTGCGAGCGGCCAGGGGGCTTCACCCACTGGCTGGTAGCGCATCTATAGACAAATGGCCAAGTGGAGTGTGCCAACGGCATGATACTACAAGGCCTGAAGCCAAGAATATTCAACAACTTGAACAAGTTTGGCCAAAAGTGGGTTGCGGAGTTACCCTCAGTCATCTGGAGCCTCAGAACGACCCCGAGCAGAGCCACGGGCTCCAACCCATTCTTCCTCATCTATAGTGCCGAGGCTATCCTCCCACGGACTTGGAGTACGGGTCCCCGAGGCTCAAAGCTTACCAAGAAGAACAAAACCAACAAGCACGTGAGGACTCTCTGGACCGCGTGGACGAGGCCCGTGACGTGGCGCTCCTACACTCAACACGGTGCCAACAATCTCTCCGGCGATATCAAGCGTAGAGGGTTCGACGTCGAGACCTCAACAAGGGAGATCTGGTGCTGAGGCTTTGACAGGACAGTCGAGGGCGCCACAAGCTCACGCTGCCGTGGGAAGGACCATACATCATCGCCGAGGTCCTCAAGCCCGACACGTACAAGCTCGCGAACGAGAAGGGTGAAGTCTTCACCAACGCTTGGAACATTCAATAGCTACGTTGCTTTTACCCATGAATTTCCAAGTTCCTTTGTACATACTTCATATCCGCAACAGATACTAAAGAAAGGTCACGAACAGGAAGACTCGGCTTTGCCCTCGATAAAGCCAAGTCTCCCTCGGGGGCTGCGATGAGGGTTCCCTCCTCCTAAATCGTCCCATTTTCACAGATCTTTTCTTTCGAAACTTTTATCACATTGCACCTCACGCCCTTGGAAAAGGTAGAAGCAGGGCGTAAAATGACTAAGGCCAGGGCCGGCCGAGTCGTGGGACCGCCTACGCCTTCGGGATACGACATCCCCCTCACCACCCCACGCCTAAATCACTTTACGAACGCGACCTTCACTGCCGAAATCTTTACAAGCCGCGTAAAAATGCGATGAATGTACCAAATGATACTTCAAATAAATTTTGCAAACAAATTGTTCTTTACAATCAAGTCCAAGCCAAATCCTAAACTACGTACTCTCAACTTCCTGAGCATTTTAGGATGCATCTTCCCCATCGCGAGAACCTACAGCGGCAACATCTTCTCCTTTGCAGTGCCAGGGAAGAGGTCACCCTCGAATAGGTCAGCAAGCGCCATGGTGGTACCCTCGGCAGCGACATCAGTCTGTAAGACGGCGGCAACCGCGACGTCGTCGTCGAGGTCTTCAACGACGATGTAGCCCGCGGCCAACGCCTCGCTCTCGATGACAAAGTGCGTCGATATCACGCCGAGGGTCTTCTGGACACTGAGGCAAAGGGTACCCTTCAAGCGCCTGGTGACGCAGTCACGCAAAGACCTTAGGCGACTGGCCACTGAGCTACCCGACCGGGTCTCCTCCCCCTCTAGTTCCTTGCACGTGGTGACAATGACGCCCTCCAGGTCTTTGAGGTCCTCCCGAGCCTTCGAGTACGCGACTTGGAGGGACTCTGCCACCACCGACTTGTCCGCCATGATCTTCCGTAGCTCTGAAACACAAAAAACGCAAAGATAATTCTCGACGAACGCAAAACATGCCAAAATACCGACGATAGTGACTTACCTTCTGTCCGCTCCTTCTCCTCCGCTAGTAGCACCTGCGTAGCGCTGGTCTCCTACAGAAGCGTAGACATCAAGGCCCCCCTCTGCTCAGCGGAGACCTGTGCAGCTCCAAGGCAGAGAAGAGGGTGCTCTGCCGGGCGGAGCCGACCTACTGGTACTCTTGCCATAGCTCCCTTTCCGCCTCCGTGTCGTCCTGTAGCATCGGGGGGGGGGGGGCAGGCAGGTAGAGCCCCTAATCGTCCCACGCGTCGCCATGCGCGGAGGTCTCGGCTGGCGGCGGCGCCGGTGTTGCAGACTGGTCGCTACCTGTTGGCGGTCGTTACAGCCCAAATCCGACCACCAATACTCGGGAATAAATGAGGTTATAGGCAACATTCCATGCACTTAGGTTTTATTTCTAATAAAGTTCCACGAGTTTTGGTGAGTGTCACTTGTGCAGGTACAACTACGACAAATATGTGCTATTGGGGCCGGAAATGACCAAATCGGCCGAACGACTAAGTTCGGCCGGTTACCCCCCTTAGCCGAGGAGACCACCGGGAGTCGTCCACGTCAACAATGACCAAGCGAACACATCACATGACACGTGGGCAACCGCCAACTCATCCTAGACCATGCCACGTCATTTTGGGCCAGATCAACACGAAGTCATGCTTCAGGAGGAAGCCCAGGGGGGTCCAGGCAGCAGAGGCAGTGCTGGGGAGGCCGGCCACGGGCCAGGCCCAGTTCGGCCAAACTGGGCCCTTCGGCCGAACCGCCCCCAGCTGGAAACCGACACCAGGGAGCCAATCCTGGCCGTGGGAAGCAAGGTCGGCAGATCCTCTAGTTCGGGCGAACTGGGGAGTTCGGCCGAACCGACCTGTTCGGCCGAACCGCCTCCCCTCGCCCGAAATCCCAGGGGGTACCCCCTGGCTTCCTTGGCCGCTACCCTGCCTCAACCGCCTCGGACTCCTATAAATAGAGGCTCACTTTCACTTGTAAACACACACCAAGCCAAGGAGCTCATTTCCACTTTCATTCTAGTAGAGTTAGGATAGTTTAGTTGGGAGTTAGTGTTGAATCGAGCTTTGCCTCGGAGGTTTCGGAGTCGTCTTCAGAAGCTCCGGTAATAGCTCTTGTATCTTTTACTTTTGCTTTTGTAAGACATTGAGTATCAATATAGTTATCTTTATCACTTTGCCTTTATCATTTATATCTTGCTTCTACTTTATTCTAGTAGCAAATATGTCTTGTTTAGAATATAGTCAGTTATAGTTCTAGTGCTTGTAGTCTTGTTTAAGTCTTTGTCTTGGCTGGTTCTTCGATCTTGCTTGATACTGGAGGTGAATTGTCACCAAGAGTATTGACAAGGTTGCTTGCTCTTGCTAGCAGAGTAAGTAGTCGTTGCCTAGAGTAGGAGTGGTTCCTAGACTAGTCGGTGGCCTTAGTTTATTCCCGTCGCAACGGAGGTGGTAGCCGGGAGGTGGTGACAGCCCTTTCGGTCTTCGTAGCCCATCACGTTAGTTCCGGTCCGTAGGATTCCCCAATTGGGAAATAGTGGCACCCCTTCTCATCCCTTTCTATGTGTTCACCGGTTCCCTTGTCCCGAAGCTAAGACATTAGAGTTATCCCAGATCTCCTAGTGCTGGCTCTGTAGCCGCTGTATCTCTAAGCTAGAGTGACATAGGTAGATAAAGAATCCAGGAGTCCTCTATCTCTTCTCGTTGTTCTCCCAGCTATCTATCTCTTCTCTCCCTTACCTGAGTATCCCTTGAGCTGTGTGTCCGGTATATCCACTCCTATCCAATACCGTTATCCCCTGTCTTGTCTAGTTGTGTACCCTTCTCTGATAGTCTCGAATATCTGTTCACTAGTAATCTTGCCAAAGCTTCCCTGCGGAAATATAAATTATGATACCTCGGGATACTCCCAGGTGAAGTGCTACAGCGATGATTCTGTGCGCTTGCAGAATATTTCTATATTTTACTAAGCCATAAGGAAAACCACTGAAACACTCCTTACCCCAGTACCAGGATTCTCAATTCTGATATTGGATCGTAAGAAGTGCCAACAAGCATTTCTGGCGCCGTTGCCGGGGAAGTCTTTGGCTAGATTACTTTTGAATTTTTATCTTGAGCTATCTTAGTTGAGTACCGCTACTCAAGCGGGTTTATCCTTACTCTGTTCGTTGGTCTTTGTGGAACAGAGCAGTGCATGACTGGTTTCCAACTACCGTCAAACTTCCAAGAAAATCCGGAGTCATTTGTGAGGAAAGTACGACCCCGTGTTGTAGCTCCTCAGAAGCAACTCCTTCCGACGAACCCAGTCCTTCCCGTCGTTGACTAGGCTACATTGAGGATGGCAACTAAGAGGATCCGTGAGTTCTCCGCTCCATCAAGCGAGAACGTACGTGTCGGACCAGCTCCGCCAGTCGGAGATGGTAACTTCGAGCTGAAGCCAGCCCTCATCAACATGGTACAGGCTAGCCCATTCTGCGGCAAGCCACACGAAGATGCCAATGCTCATCTCCAGCATTTCCTGGAGATTTGCAACACCTTCACCATCCGCGGAGTAAGTATCGATGCCATTCGCCTTCGTTTATTTCCATTCTCATTATTAGGCAAGGCGAAACAATGGTTTTATGCTAACCGCGAAGCAATAGATACCTGGGATAAATGCACTAGCGCTTTCTTGCTAAAATTCTTTCCGGTTGGGAAAACCAACGCCCTCCGGAACAAAATAGCTAGTTTCCAGCAGCTAAAAGATGAAACAGTCCCGGAGGCATGGGATCGCCTCCAGGACTATATTTCTGCTTGTCCTCACCATGGTATGCAGAGTTGGTTCATAATCCAAACTTTCTATCACGGGCTGAGAATTTCTGCCCGTGAGTACCTGGATGCTGCTGCTGGAGGCTTGTTCTTCTCTCTTGAGGAGAGTCGTGCGAAGGCCCTCATAGAGAAGATGGTCAAGAACCAAGGTTGGTCCGATGACCGGACTCAACCAATGACCCGAGGAGTTCACCAAGTTGAAGCTCTGGACATGCTCGCTGCCAAGATGGACCTCCTGATGAAGAAACTGGAGGCCCCTGCTCAAGAAACGGTGCAAGCCATGGACGCTCGCATGACCTGCGAAGTCTGTGGCAACACTGGCCATTCGGGGAATGATTGCCCCGAAACGCAAGAAGATGCCCACTACGTCAACAACTCCAACAACAACAGGTACCGACCGAACAACTACGGCAACCAAGGCTGGAATCCGCGCCCAAACCTCCCTTTTGAGAGGCCTCAACAAGGTAACAATTTCAATTCCAGCAATTTCAATAATCAGCCGTCTCTTAGAGATCTTGTGTTTGGCCAGATGAAAATAACTGAAAACATCGATAAAAAGCTTGCTGCTAATGATAAAACACTGGAAAGCATAGACTCTAGGATGGAATCATTTTCTTCTGCTATGAAAAGTCAACTGAGCTTTAATAAAATGATAGAAACTCAAATTGCTCAGTTAGCAGTTTCTTTGCCCTCACCCGTAGCGGGGAAATTCTCTGGGCAACCAGACAATTGCTCCCGTGAAAAGGTTAAAGCGGTCACCACGAGAGGGGGTAAGACCACTCGGGACCTGCCATATCCTGACAGTGCAGGTAAAAAGGCAGCCACTACAGAAAGTGATAGCGAAGAAGAGGAGGCCGCAGCAGAACCACAGAAGACAAGTCCATAGAAGGAAGCAAAGGCGGCCCCTCATGAGTTTTATGAACCAAATGTGCTACCATTCCCCAGAAGATGCCATAAGCCGATGGTGGACGAACAATTCAACAAATTTGTTGAGGTAATTCAAAAGTTATATGTCAATATCCCATTGCTTGAAGCTATGCAGGTTCCCACATATGCCAAGTATCTGAAGGACATCCTCAACAACAAAAGGGCACTGCCAACCACCGAGGTAATTAAACTAACCGAAGCATGTAGTGCGCCTATCTTAAACAATCTTCCAGAAAAGAAGAAGGATCCAGGATGCCCTACCATTGCATGTTCGATCGGGGAGCAGCACTTCAACCATGCCCTGTGCGATCTTGGAGCAAGCGTCAGTGTCATGCCCAAGGTAGTGTTTGACAAACTGAACTATTCTTCTTTGTCCCCTACAACCATGTATTTGCAGCTAGCGGATCAATCGATTCGCTATCCCGTGGGAATAGCCGAAGATATTCCGGTGAAAATCCGGGAATTCTTCGTACCCGTGGACTTCGTGGTGCTCGATATGGAGGTCGACACGAAGACACCTCTCATCCTCGGGAGGCCATTTCTGAGCACCGCCAATGCAAACATCGATGTAGGAGCCGGAGAAATCAGCCTGAACATCAACGGCAAGGAAGAAAAGTTCGCGTTCAAGCCCAGGGTGGAGAAATGCTCTCAGGTATGCACTGACTTAATTCAAAATTCCAATAACCTGGAGCAGGTCAACGTGGTTGCATCCGAACCACAATCTTCAGAGACACCGATCCCACCGCCACCGACACCGAAGAAGAAGAACAAGAAAATGTGGCGGAAGAAGGTTGCATCGTCCGAGTCGTCCACTCCGGGACCGGACGATGACAAGAGCAACTGAAGACAGGAGAAGTCCCGCTCGCGGACTTGAAAGCTGAGCTCTCGCAGCGAGGAAAACCAGTATGTATCCCATATTTCCCTTCCAATTTTTAAATTCTCAATTGCATTTGCATGTTTCCCTTTCCAAAATAAATGAACCACTTGAGTAATTAATTTGAGAGAGAGTAGAAAATTTTGCAAGCTTGGTTAGAAATAATTGGACACATGCTGAAATCTTTCCTAGGGTGGATGTAATTGGTAACTTTTATCATTTTCATCCCTTCTAGAACATCTCCAATTATTTACCATCACCACCAACCAGCACCAAACATGTCTACCCCACTAAAAATGGCTGCACACTCACCAATTATCACAAACATGGCAGCATGGGGATAACTCCACTAAAGTCCACTTTGGTCATGTCAAGTTTGCATCTTACCTACCACTAAAAACCACTCAAATTTCCTTGGGAATTGATGGCCACAAAAACTTGGAGTGGAAACAAAGGCATGTGAGTGCTGCACTCACATGGGAGTGCCCCGGCCACCAGGCCTGGTTCGGGCGAACTAGAGCCTTCGGGCGAACTAGCCAAGGCCCTCCCCTCGGCCTATAAATGCTGCCCTTGCTACTTGCTTCTCCTTGCACCATTCACTCACTCTCCCATTCTGAAAATTTATGCTAGGAGCTCTCTCTCTTTCTCAAGTTATTTGCTCTAGTGCTTGCTCAAGTTCTCCCCAAGTTCTTGCTCAAGTTTTGGTTCACTTGCATCACTAGAAAATCCCAAAAATATTTTGCTTTTGTTGTGATCTTTGTGCTGAATTTCTGGACGATTTTGTGGTGGTCACCGACACCCACAAGAACAACTAACCTTTTGTGGTGGTTTTCATCCCTGCAAGAACGACTAACTATCTTGAACGACTGACTTGATTTTCGTGTGCTAACCATATATATTTAGTCCTTCGGGTAGTTGTTGTGTACTAACCTTTTGCTGGAATCATGTCGAAGTTCTTCACATCACTCCGTCGTTCCGCCCGGCTAGGCCGACGATCGGACGATGCTGGGAGTTCCCCAGCTCCGTCTCGAGGCTCGAGCCGGATGGACACGGACGAGCACGGAGCAGCTGGCTCGGGATGGGGCCATGCCAGACCCCCGGCTAGGCAGCTCCTGAGCGAGAGTGACATCAACCTTAGAACAGAAAGGGAGCGGAACACCTTCAACGAGCTTAGGCTGAAGGAGTTCGAGCACACCCGTGTGTTTGAGCAAGATTTGCTCAGGGACACGGGGATGGACGTAGAGTTTACAAAAATCTTCCAGGCCATTGGCTGGGAGAATTTCTGGCACATCAATGAAGAAGGTTCGTACCTGCTCACCCTTGAATTCCTCTCGACTTTGGTTTCTGAAACTGGGGGGATTCATTTTCGGTTGTTCTGCTCTTGGAGGGATTTTAGTTCGGGTCTCAGATTTTCAAACCGTTGTTCATTAGACCCGAACAAAGCGCTTAAAAGATTTGACCGGGTGGCATTTTGGAAAAAGATTTCGGGGGATACCAACTGTCATGCACCTCGCACGAACAGCATACATAACCCCACTTTGCGTTTCATGCATCATTGGGTGTCTATGACGGTATTCCCCCAGGCAGATTTGCGCCCTGTCAACACCATCGAGTTGCGGGTTCTTTTTGCCATGGTCAAGCAGATTCCCTATTCACCTGTGAAAGACATGGTTGGTCATTGGCTGTCTCATATTTCTTGTACGGGTAGCATGGCGATGACTTCTCTAGTCACTCGCCTCGCTAACCACCTGGGCGTCCTTCAAGGCGCCCGGCTCACGTACATCGAGACAACGCGTTCCGTCGTGGATGCCGAGCACTTCGTGCAAGCCCACATGATACGGCGGACGCCTGACGCAACGCTGGCAATGATTTACCGTGGATATACAACTGAAGTGTCTTTGCCCTGTGCAGCACTAAGGTTGTATACCACGCCGAAACTAACTCTTCAGTTGAGGACCGAGTCGGACGATTCTCCACCTTGGAGAGAGCCCGCTCGGCACAGCGTTGCAGGTGGCGGACCCGTCACGAGGGGACGAGCCAGGAGTGATGCTGGGCTCGCCACCTCATAGGAGCCAGAAGATGCACCACAAATGCCGCACCGACACACTTCCGCTTTTGAGGCCACCTACGACATGTACACCGGAGCTGGGACGTCTGAAGCAGGAGGCTCCGGGCAGCATCAGGAGCCGAACTACTTCACCTTAGGACGCTGGGACTACGGCCAGGATACGGACTCTGAGTGGTCAGGGAGCCGGTATGGAGGGGGGTACGACAGTGCTTCCCAGCCATACTACCCCGGATACTCACAGTCCGCACGCTTCGACTACGGCCGGGAGATGTCCTACATCTCCGACCGAGTCGAGCTCATCGACAACCATACCCGAGAGATTCAAGACACGCTAGCCCGCCATTCTCAGTACCATCAAGAGAATAGCGGGATGGTGGCGTCTATCCAGCACGACGTCCACGAACAAGCGGAACAACTGAGCCAGTACCTCTCAAGGCTCAACCCCTACCAGTGAAGAGTCCAAGCTTGGGGGAGGACCACCACAGGTATGTCCCGATTTACCCAGCACTTTGATCATTTAATTTCCTGTTTCATTTCCCTTCATGTTAACTTGCATTTAAAAAAATGAAAATACCAAAAATATTTCCCTTAAACAAAATTTCCCTTGAATAAAATAACTCCCAACTATGCATGGAATGAATCATATGCCTCTCACCTTGGAAATGACGAATAGTTGCTCTGTCATTAATTTTGCAAGTACTTTGCTTCAACTAGTTGCTAGATTGTGCTTGGGTTATTTGGCATGAGTAAAAATGATCCTGAAAATCTTGTGGGAGCACATGCTTTATTCCAAGTCTAAGTTGTTGTGGGGATTGATATAGTGAGAGTTTGGTTAAATTCTATTCTGCTTTTAGTACGGGGAAAATCTCGGAAATTTATGCTTTCAAAATGAAACAAGTTCCTCATTGGTCAAAATACCTACCAGAGCCATATGATAAGCTTAGTTGAAAATTTCTACTCATATGCTGCTTGTTATCTTAGTGAGCTTTGTCAAATTGTTGCAACCTTTGAGTGAAGCTTTCATATTCTTAAAGATCGAGACCCACGTACACTCACCACCTCTCACTTGCAATTCCTACACTGGGAGTTAGCAGACATTTTCCATCATCCATCCACAAAAATAAATGCTCCATGTTCTATGATCTCCCTCTCCAAATATTCTTGATAGAGACATGGGCTATGCAAAAAGAAAAGCATGCCAAAGAAGCATGGAAAAAATAAGAGAAAAAGAAAAGCATGCCAAAGAGCATGGCAAAAAGAAAGAGAAAAAGAAAAGCATGCCAAGTGGCATGGAAAAAATATGAGAATAAAAGATAGCCCATGTTCTCAAAAATAAATCAAGGAGAGGGAGTTTCATCCAAGGAGTTCCACCATATTCCATTCCACCATATTCCATTCCACCACTCCATCATATGCCACTCCACTCATATCCACACACTTGCACGTCTCGATCTTAAGATGTGATTTGTCTCCTCTGAGATCCGGTCTTTGACTTAGCAAAATATAAGATGCATGCATGCTTTCATCCTTTGTCCCTGAGCCACACAAAAAGCCATATTAGATGTTAGGATGAAAAAGAAGGCACAAGCCTTTGGTGAGGATTCAAATACACTTGAGTGATTGAGTGTGCCAATGAGGAACAATTTGTAGTTTTCAAAACTTATGAAAAAACTCCGAGATGGGATCCTGAAAAGAGTAGAGTGGAATAAAACTGAGTTTAAACTGTTCGTCCTTTCAACCGCCCAAGATAAGGAGATTGCTATAAGCCCCATAGGTAAAAAGGTGATTTGAAACTTTGCCTATGATTCAAGTATTTTTGAGCACTAGTTGTTTATAAAGTTACCTGCAAAAGAAATGACATTGTAGCAACTCCTGATCCACCGAGCCTAAGTTTATATCTTTGCTCGAGGACGAGCAAAGAGCTAAGCTTGGAGGAGCTTGTTGGCGGTCGTTACAGCCCAAATCCGACCACCAATACTCGGGAATAAATGAGGTTATATGCAACATTCCATGCACTTAGGTTTTATTTCTAATAAAGTTCCACGAGTTTTGGTGAGTGTCACTTGTGCAGGTACAACTACGACAAATATGTGCTATTGGGGCCGGAAATGACCAAATCGGCCGAACGACTAAGTTCGGCCGGTTACCCCCCTTAGCCGAGCAGACCACCGGGAGTCGTCCACATCAATAATGACCAAGCGAACACATCACACGACACGTGGGCAACCGCCAACTCATCCTGGACCATGCCACGTCATTCTGGGCTAGATCAACATGAAGTCATGCATCAAGAGGAAGCCCAGGGCGGTCCAGGCAGCAGAGGCGGTGCTGGGGAGGCCGGCCACGGGCCAGGCCCAGTTCGGCCGAACTGGGCCCTTCGGCCGAACCGCCCCCAGCTGGAAACCGACACCAGGGAGCCAATCCTGGCTGTCGGAAGCAAGGTCGGCAGATCCTCTGGTTCGGGCGAACTGGGGAGTTCGGCCGAACCGACCTGTTCGGCCGAACCGCCTCCCCTCGCCCGAAATCCCAGGGGGTACCCCCTGGCTTCCTTGGCTGCTACCCTGCCTCAACCGCCTCGGACTCCTATAAATAGAGGGTCACTTTCACTTGTAAACACACACCAAGCCAAGGAGCTCATTTCCACTTTCATTCTAGTAGAGTTAGGATAGTTTAGTTGGGAGTTAGAGTTGAGTCGAGCTTTGCCTCGGAGGTTCCGGAGTCATCTTCAGAAGCTCTGGTAATAGCTCTTGTATCTTTTACTTTTCCTTTTGTAAGACATTGAGTATCAATATAGTTATCTTTATCACTTTGTCTTTGTCATTTATATCTTGCTTCTACTTTATTCTAGTAGCAAATATATCTTGTTTAGAATATAGTCAGTTATAGTTCTAGTGCTTGTAGTCTTGTTTAAGTCTTTGTCTTGGCTAGTTCTTTGATCTTGCTTGATACTGGAGGTGAATTGTCACCAAGAGTATTGACAAGGTTGCTTGCTCTTGCTAGCAGAGTAAGTAGTCGTTGCCTAGTGTAGGAGTGGTTCCTAGACTAGTCGGTGGCCTTAGTTTATTCCCGTCGCAACGGAGGTGGTAGCCGGGAGGTGGTGACAGCCCTTTCGGTCTTCGTAGCCCATCACGTTAGTTCCGGTCCGTAGGATTCCCCAGTTGGGAAATAGTGGCACCTCTTCTCATCCCTTTCTGTGTGTTCACCGGTTCCCTTGTCCCGAAGCTAAGACATTAGAGTTATCCCAGATCTCCTAGTGCTGGCTCTGTAGCCGCTGTATCTCTAAGCTAGAGTGACATAGGTAGATAAAGAATCCAGGAGTCCTCTATCTCTTCTCGTTGTTCTCCCAGCTATCTATCTCTTCTCTCCCTTACCTGAGTATCCCTTGAGCTGTGTGTCCGGTATATCCACTCCTATCCAATACCGTTATCCCCTGTCTTGTCTAGTTGTGTACCCTTCTCTGATAGTCTCGAATATTTGTTCACTAGTAATCTTGCCAAAGCTTCGCTGCAGAAATATAAATTACGATACCTTAGGATACTCTTAGGTGAAGTGCTATAGCGGTGATTCTGTGCGCTTGCAGAATATTTCTATATTTTACTAAGCCATAAGGAAAACCACTGAAACACTCCTTACCCCAGTACCAGGATTCTCAATTCTAATATTGGATCGTAAGAAGTGCCAACACTACCCCCGCTCTTGAGGGGTGGGGCTGCATCCTCGTGGTGGTCTAGGAGCACCACGGTCGTGGCCTCGAGCTCTAGCGCTGTCGCCTCCGTAGATGGGGCCCATCCCCGGGACGATCCGGGACAGCCACGACCGTGGCCTTGACCTCCGGCGCCGCTGCCTCCGCTTCACGATCGTTGGCCCAACCATCTACTTTCCGGGCCGCGTCCCCAGCACGGTCTGGGCTCGCCCGGCCTGTGGCATCCCCCTCGACAATGGGAGCCGCCTCCTCTGTGCGGCTCGCAACCAACATGCCTGTGGTGCCTCCTACGCAGAGCCCACGTCTCGCTCGCTCCGCTCCTTGCACCAGTGCAGCCTGGTATCTGGTGATGACCACCTCCGTCGAGCGAGGCGCTCCAGTCGAGGACTGTGCCGCCGCATGCGTCGTGGCACGCGCTCCTGACTTGAGTGCCTTGACGGGCGCGAGCACAAGGGAACAGGGCGTCACAGCCCGGGTGACAGAGACATCACAATCAGAGACCAACAAACAAAAACCATAAATCAAATAACAAATGAGATCGGGACGAGCCTTACCACGTGACTCCCGCTAGCTTATGTTTCCTTGATCCGCTCGGGGCTACGCCCCCCTCGAGCCGAATTGAGCCCTCGATGACGTCGCCTCACCAAGGGACGTCGGGCCTGCCGTGAAGGCAGGCACGACGGGGACCTGTGCCGTCGAAGGCACCGACACATCGATGGTCACCTCGCCCACCACCGACACGTGCGCGGTCTGGATCTGCACCGTCGCAAGCGTGGTCTCCTCCTCCATAACGGCCAGACGCGGGGGCGCCGCGAGATCCTTGGACGAGTCATCATCTGGCTCGGGAGTACTCTCCGGAGTCGTTAGCGGGGAGCAACCCTCCCTCGCCCGCTTCCGGTTCTCCTTCTCGTTCGTGTCCTTCCGCGTCTGCTTCTCGGCGTCCTTCGGCAAAAAGACGGTTCACTTTGCGGATCTCGAGGAGCGGGGATCCGATCGGTACCCCTTGCGAGATAAACCCTGATATCACAACAAGAGTCAAAAATAGGGATCGATAATAAAGTGAATCGGATTAATGAGATTGGGAGCGAACGCTTATGAATTGGAGATAACCCTCCTCGGGACGCATCCTGAGGGCCCACAACACAGTGTCAGAGCAGTCCATTTTGGAGCACTCCACCACACGCCTCGCCCTCTGGCCGGCGTGCCCGTGGGTGAGCAATTCCTCCATCATCCGCGAGCCCTCGAATGGCACCCCCGGCTTCAGCTCGTAGATGGGGAGGCTTCTCTGCATGAGCGGGGCCACCCTTTTGCCTGTGAAAATTGGTAATGATGGCCGCCGCGGTCAGCCCCTCCCTCGCTAGGGAGCGCAGCACGTCGGTGAAGACAACAAGCTTGTCCTGGCGCTCGGGCGGAGACACACCATGCGACCAAGAAATTGGCTTGTCCCGTAGCACCTTGCCAGTGTACGTCGGAGCCGGCCACCATCGTTGCGCAGGTAGAACTGCCCCTTGTCCCAGTCGAACGGGGCACAGACGTCCACTTCAACCACCCATTAATAGCTCACCAAAGCACGCATGACTCGTAGCCCGCTCATGGGCAGCATGGATTGCCTTACCCCTCCTCCCTGCGAAAGGGTGACGAGGGTCGTAACTCAAAGTCAAGGGTTTCCCCTGATCGACCCTACTCAGGCCAGGGCTCGGGGGCCCCTCGCACCCCAGCCATACCCTTCGAACAGATCGCACAATCGCCTGATTGTGAAATCCTATACCGGGTCAACCCCCTCGATCGCTTAAGCAAACTCTCAGGAGAATGGTCTGGATGGGCGCGACATTGCCTCCCCAGCATAGATCACTAATTCCGGCTAAAAAAATGCCGAGACCGACTGAAACAAACGCTGGGCAAACACGTCACTCGACAGGCTATAAAACTGAACGCTTACAACCCTTGGACATGTATACTCACTCCTACATGGCCTCAGGGGCTACACCCGCGGCTGTGCTAGCGAGCCCCCCACGGAAATTCTCCTGAGTTCAAAGGAGTAACCCCATACAGAGCACCCAAGATGTCTCTACAGGAACGCAAGCCTTTGCCGGACTGATCCACGTCCAGCCAAGGCTCGGGGGCTACTGTTGGGGACGGCCATAAGGGGTCCCCTAACCTAAGGGATAATCACCCTTCCAAAAAGGCAAATAAACCTCTACCAAGTCTCCCCAAATAGGAAAGGGTCCAAGCGCACAAAGCCCAGGGCCCATCATAGGCAAACGGCCCACTTGGGGCCCTTTGAAAAGGTCCCAATGCGCGCACTCCATCTCCGCCTCGATCGAGGGTGCCGAACCCCTCGAACGAATGGCAAACTCTCCCTCGATCAAGACCTCCGCAGTCCAGCCTCGCGCGATCCTCGACTCCGGAAACTCTACCTCGCTCGAGGCTACCCCTCGACCCGCCGCGCCCACGCGCCCGTCTACCCTGCTAACAGGCGCATTCAATGCCCAGCGCTGCCACGGGACACCAAAGTCAAAAGGCAGATCACGAGCCATCCTGCACAGACGATATGACCTAGATCATGTCCGCCAACTCCAGTCATGGTGCGGCCATCCCCAACACTGTGCATGACTGCGAGGCCCTGTGCGGCCAACTCCAGTTCCTATGCGGCCAACTCTAGTCACTGTACGGCCAACTCCTGTGACTCTGCCGGCCTGCGAGGTCCCATGCAGACCTGTGCTGCCAACTTCGGCGCTCCTATGCTGCCAACCCACGTACTAGCCCGATGACGAAGCCCTTGATAGGGCATGGGAAGACCCTCGAATGGGTGTACGGGCGACGACTGGGCACGCCGGTCACTGCTACCCCTCGAAGACACTCCGAGATAAGCATAGGGACACATACTTTCTACAGGAGCCGCCACGCCGCCCACTGGAGTTGGTGGATGCTCACCGATTCACGTCAGGCAGAAGGATCCGCAAGGACGACAGCCACGGCCAATGTCATGCTCTCCAGTGCCCGATAATAGTAGACTCGACTGTGCAACACGCATGTCTCTGCCCCTCCTTGAACTATAAAAGGAGGATGTAGACTCCCGGCCGTAGGCCGAGGACAAGACGCATTAGAACACACTACATCCGAACGCATCCGCCAACACTACGCATCCGCATTCCCTGATATTGGCATTTGCCTCAATCATCCTAAATGCTTGGGACTTGGAGGCCTCTCCTCCTCTCCCGCGTTGCTTGTAAACCCCTACTACAAGTACCCAGGTGTAAGATAATACAGTGCACGCACACCCCTTGCTGGACGTACGGCCCCGTGGCCGGAACCAGGATAAATCTTGTGTCATTGTGTTAGCCTTTGCACCAACCATCGAGAGACATGACACAGCGCACTCATTCTAGTTAGTGTCGGGTGACCAATCCGAACACCGACAAGAATATATGCAATTTATTGATTACGCATGTTCTATCAAAGGCAAAAAGTTATTTCTCCGTTTTCCTCCCAGGACAGAAATCATTAATTATAGATTTAATGGATAGATACTTTGCCTAAAATATAACCATGCTGGTCATGAATAATATCCAGTGTCCCAAACTAAATGTTGCCACCAACAAACATTGAAAAGTAACACACCAGACATTTGCCAACAAGGATTCAAGTTTTATTTCCATGTAGAAATATCAGTAGCAAAGGTGCGCCTAGCACTGATCTTGACAGGCACAAGCATATGGCTTACTAAAATTGCATAGAAACATGATGTTCTGGGATATCCATACCTGCCTCAAGTGATGACATTCGTCAATGTTGGCACTCCTTACGGCCTACAGATAAATCCGCAAGCGGACGGATACCGATGTAGCTTTCACCCGGGAGTATTCCAAGGTATCGATTTCCACGGAGAACGAGAAGTGGACTGATTCTAAACTAAGTTGTCCTAGGTAGTTGGAATGAAGTGAATGGTATGGATGAGGAGGATGACAACAACAAAGAGAGAAGAGGAGTGATAGGAGGGTAGAGAGGGTACGAGTCTGGTAGAGGTATTCTACTGATTGATCGAGCAGATCAGAGGATACAGATAGATACTTGCTTCGGGACAAGGGAACCGGTGGACACAGAAAGGGATGAGAAGGGGTGCCACTATTCCCCAACTGGGGAATCCTACGGACCGGAACTAACGTGATGGGCTACAAAGACCGGAAGGGTTATCACTACCTTACGGCTACATCCTCCGTTGTGACGGGAATAAACTAAGTTAGTCTCAAGTATAGGCACCACGCCTACACTAGTCAACTAATACTTATCTCCTATAGAAAGATAAGCACCCAAGCTAAGCAACCAGTATACAGTTATACCAATCAACTAAGCATTGAACGAAGAACCAGCAAGCATATAAAAGTAAGAACTGAATGCTCAATTAATTAGAGAGAGATACAAGAGTTACCAGACACGACCTGGATGTTACTCGAAGTGAAGCCGCATCCGTAGAGGTACAGCAGGAAGAGGGGCCGACACTTCGGCTCCTCTCCGGGATGCTCACCTCTCATCTCTCCCTATCTCTACTGATACAAGTGGAAAACTAACAGTGCTTCGCCTGCACTCTACTCTTGTGTTGTGTGTTTACAAGTGAAGTGTGCTGTCCTATTTATAGCTCCAAGGGTCGGTTTGGAGGTTGGGTAACCGCCAAGGCACCAGGGCATCTCCCTCCTGGATTCGGGCGAGGGATGGCGGTTCGGCCGAACCAGAGGGTTCGGCCGAACGTAGGATCCACCGACCTGGCCACCAGGGGCCAGGATGTAGCCTTGGGAGGCGGTTGCCATCCTGGGGTCGGTTCGGCCGAACTTGGCCCTTCGGCCGAACTGGGATGGAGGACCGGGCCGACCCCCCGGCACCGCCTCTGGTCCTGGACCCTCCTGGGCTTCCCTCTGCTGATGTGGATCGTGTTGTGTAGGCCCAGGATGACGTGTCGGTGCCCGGGGATGAGTTGGCGGTCGTCCATGTGTCGTATGTTGTCGTTTGGTTGACGTGGACGGCTCCCGGTGGCCTGTACGGCTAAGGGGGATAACCGGCCGAACGTGTTGTCCGGCTGATTCGGTCATTTCCGACCCCTATAGCACGTATTTGTTGTAGTTGTACCTGCACAAGCGACACTCACCAAAACTCGTGGAACTTTATTAGAAATGAAACCTAAGTACATGGAATGTTGCATAGACTCTCATTTATTCCCGAGTATTGGTGGTCGAATTTGGGTTGTAACGACCGCCAACAAGCTCCCCCAAGCTTGGCTCTTTGCTCGTCCTCGAGGAAAGATAAAAACTTAGGCTCGGTGGATCTGGAGTTGCTACAATGTCATTTCTCTTGCAGGGAACTTTATAAACAACTAGTACTCAACTTTTTACTTGAATTACTAGCAAGGTATAATTCACCATTTTACCTATGGGGCTTATAGCAATCTCCTTATCTTGGGTAGTTGAAAGGATGAACATGTTAACTTAGTTTTATTCCACTCTACTCTTTTCAGGATCCTATCTCGGCGTTTTTCACCCTTTTGTGAAAAGATAAATTGTTCCTCATTGGCTCACTCAATAGATCAAGTGTATTTGAATCCTTACCAAAGGCTTTGCCTTCTTTTCATCCTAACATCTAATTTGGCTTTTTGTGTGGCTCAGGGACAAAGAATGAAGACATACAAGCATCTTATATTTTGCTAAGTCAAAAACCGGACCTTAGGAGAATCAAATCACACGCTTAGATCGAGAAGTGCAAGTGTGTGGAATATGCGGAGTAGAATTTGGTGGAACTTCATGGAGTGATTCTTCGTCTCCTTTATTTTTTTCGAGAGCATGGGCTATCTTTTATTCTTCATTTTTTTGCCACGCCTTTTTGGCATGCTTTTCTTTTTTTCTCATATTTTTGCCATGCCACTTGACATGCTTTTCTTTTTCTTTTTGCATAGCCCATGCCTCTACTTCAAAGATATTTGGAGACGGAATCAAAGAACATGAAATTTATTTTGTGGAATGGATATTGGCATGGTTTTGCGAACTCCCAGTGTAGGAATTGCAAGTGAGAGGTGGAGTGTATGTGAATCTCGATCTTCAAAGTATGACATATTCCTCACAAAGGTCACAACAATTTGACAAAGCTCACTAAGATGACAAGCAGCATATGGTAGAAAGTTTAGAACTAATCCTATCTTATGGCTCTGGTAGGTATTATGACCAATGAGGAACTTTGTTTTATTTTTTTGAAAGCATAAACATCCGAGATTTTCACCATACTAAGAGCAAAATTAGAGTTCAACCAAAGTCTCACTATATCCATCCCCACAACAACCTAGACTTGGAATAAAGCATGTGCTCCCACAAAGTTTTTAGGTTCATTTTTACTCGTGCCAAATAACTCAAGCACTATTAAGCAACTAGTTGAAACAAAGTACTTGCAAAATTAATGACAGCAACTATTCATCATTTCCAAAGTGAGAGGCATATGATTCATTCCATGCATAGTTGGGAGTTAATTTTATTCAAGGGAAATATTTTTGGTATTTTCAATTGAATGACCAAAGTGCTAAGTAATTCGGAACGTACCTGATGGGGGTCCTCCCCCAAGCTTGGACTCTTCACTGGTAGGGATTCAACCTTGAAAGGTACTGAGTCAGCTGGTCGGCCTGCTCTCGGATGTCGTGCAAGGCATTATACAGCATGCGTGCGTGCGAAGTGGTTGAGTCTGGCTGGTTTGCCTGAACCAACAAGGTCGCCTAGACAAGCCAATACGCCCGAACCAAATGGTTCAGCCGAACGGGTCATCCTGCGTGTTCTTGTCATGTTCCTCCACTGTGTCATGACTGTACTCATGTATCTTTCTGTTAGACAGGGCAATCTCCGGTTGGCTCAAATGCACCAACCGGAGTGACAATTTTATTCTTTTTGCATTCAACTCTAATTTTATTTATTCATCAAGCTAAGATTTGGAAAATCAAATATTGGAAGGGAAATAAAGAGAGCACCCCCTAAACAATGATTTAAGCAAAGGGAAATTGAATTGGGAAATAAATTGAAACTAATGGTGCTCTACAGGATACAACCACATGACATCTACTCTATAGATGGATCGTGAAGGTCTAGATGTTACGTGGCTTTGGCGAGCCTCTTAAATTTTGCTATGGGTGCTTGGCAGAGGACATTGATCTTGTCATCCTTGTCCATCTGCCAAGGCTCGCCTTCAATGACCTTCTCACCGAGATTGTTAAATTTCTAATGTGTTTGCACCAGATCTCCATTCAGGCTCTTCATCCATGGGCTCCTCTTCTTCCTCCTCGGGATGTTCAATCAGAAGGCTTTAGGGGTTTTGACAGTTTTGCTCGTGATACTATTGGAGTGGGAACCCATGGGTGAGGAAAGGTCTTTGGATAAGGATTGGGTGGTCATGGCGGCTGGGAAATGTGAACACTTGGTCGTGTTCGGGAAAGTGATGGAGGATGGTTTCTGACTTGAGATCGACAAGCAGCTTTCCCAACATTTTCCTAGCGACTTCGAGACAAGATGGGATAGAGATAGGATCAAAGGTCCAAAAGGACGCTCAGGGGGCAAAAGAGGGGTCCTTCGGTCGAACCAACATGGTTTGGCCGAATTGTCCTGATTTTCCCAAACTACAGTGGTCTAGTTTGCCCAAAGTGCTTTTACGGAGTCTATCTCTCTAGTGCGCACCCATCTCATTGACGATCTTTTTGCCGAACGTTCTTGATGTGAGTGTTGGATGTTCTGCTTGACCACTAGTTTGGGGGTGAGAAGGTGTGGCTATAAAATGCGGCTCCCCCAAACTTAGATATTTCCGCGAGATGGAGTCAATGAGATAGGAGCCCCTATGACTAGCCCAAGGACGCCAAAGCAAGGAAAGATGTTTCATGGGACATTTGCTTAGCGTGTCTGGTGGCTGCGGCTCGGTAGGGCTTGGCTTCTACCCAGTTAGAGACGGGATCTATGGCTACCAGAGTAAACTCGTAGTTCTCTGAGTTAGGGAAATGACCCATGGGGTCTATTGCCCATACACCAAAGGTTTCTAATTGAAGACTACTGGTAAGCGGCTTTGTGTCTCTTATATTCCCATGTTTCTGAAAGTGTGGGCATCTCTTGCTAAATTTCTTAGCATCTCCATATTGCCAGACCTTTGTTCTAAACGCTCCATAATGTCGTTCATAAGGTGCTGCATGATATCTCTCCCAGGTTTTATGTGCCTCAGGTGCAGGTATGCATCGCCTGAGTCCATCTTGTGTCCAGAAGAGATATGGGTTATCCCATAGGTGATGTCTGCTCTCATAAACCAATCTTTTCCTATTTTCACCTGATGGGACGTACCCTTGCACCATGAAGTCAACTATGGTGGCGTACCATGGCTCTAGTGTTGTGATCTCAAGGAGCGTGTGTCTTGGTTTCGCATCCTTGTTGGTCAAAAGATACTTCAGAGCAGTATGGTCGGAATAGACTATGACCTTTGCCCTAACTTGGTAGGACCGGAATTTGTCTATAACAAACATAGTTGCTAAGAGTTCCTTTTCTGTGGTTGCGTAGTTGAGCTGGGGCCAGTGAGCATAATGCTTCTTGTCCTTGGTTTGACCCACAACATCTCCTACGGCAAAATCGCTCGCATCACACAGGATTTCTAGCGGGATGCTCCAGTCAGGAGGCTGGATGATGGGAGCAAAGCTGAGTGCTTTCTTAAGGGTTTGCAAGGAAGCATAGCACTCTTGATTAGAGACGAGAGGGGTTCTTTGGCTGGGAGAGTGGTCAATGACCGGGCTACTAGAGAGAAATTTTTGATGAAACACCTATAAAGCCCGGTGTGGCCAAAGGAACTACGAATCCCCTTTACTCGTAGGAGGTGTAGGCATAGGGTCGTATTAGAGGGTATGACAAGGGAAGATGATGGCTCCAGGCTTTGATTCTAGTCTTTCCCCGATCAAAGACGAATCTCTGTGACACTTTCCTAGCGACCCCAAGGTAAGATGAGATAGGGATATGATGAGTATGGAGGTTAGGAGTAATCCCTTTGAAGTCTTGGATTGAGTGTCCAAAGACTGACCGATCTTCCTCCAGGACCGTGAAAGTCTGTTGGGTTTCAATGTCAGAGAGCTGGTCACTGATGGTCACTGGAGTGTGTTCATCCTTAAAGAGGGAAGCACACTTCAATCCAGAGGGAAGAGGCTTAGGCTCGATTGGAGGATGAATGTCTTCTTCCTCCATAAGGAATTGGGCATCTTCTTCTAGGAAAGGTTGCTCTAAGTCTGCTAGAGTTGTTGACATGACTTCCTCTATTGGATCAGGATCGGGGTTTGTCTCTATTAGGGTACTCAAGGAATAGGAATAAGAGACTGGGACAAATTCTTTTCCGATCCTAAGCTCTAGCTGGTTTATTGGTGAATTTTCTAGGATTTTCATGATTGGCCTACCAATAAAGATGGACTGAGTGGAATTTTCAGGTAAGTCAAAGATATGGAAATCCAAGAAAAGTTCAGGGTCATTAATCTTAACGGGTATGACCCGCAAGATCCCTAAACAGTTGAGGATCCTTCCCGATGTGAACCTTAGATGTTTCTAAGACGATGACCATGGTTCATCGGGGAGTTGAGCTCGCACCAAAGAGCTAGAGATTATGTTGATTCCGAGGCTCGGGTTATACCCGATTTCTTTGTCCATGCCCATAACTTCACAAAAGATTGTTCGGATTCTCTTGGGCATTTTAACGACCTCGGTCGAGGCTTCTGCCTCGTCTAGCCATTCCCGACTTTTGATGGTAGAGAGACGGCCTAAGTACTCTCTTTGATATTCTAGTGCTTCCTTGTCGGGTGGTGGATCCTTTTGCTCTACACATTGTCCCCGTGGGAAACATATGGCACAGTCGATGTCATCGAATAGACGATCGTCAAAATCATAGGGAGTGGTGTAGAGTGGAGGATAGTAGTCCAGGCTAGAGTAAGGTTGTGGTTCGAATTGAGCATCGGGTTCTGATGGAATGGAAGGGCTCATAGATTTGGATTGTTGGTGTACAGGCTCTTCAGGTTTAGGCTGCTTCTCTTCTTCATCACGGAGTTCATCATAGACTCCAGTGTAGGGAGTGTCGTCCAGGATGCGCTCCAGGACTATCCTCTCTTCACTAGGAGTCAAATGAAAAAATGACCCTTTTGAAGCAGAGTCCAAGAAAGTTGCGGCTACGGGACAGAGGCCAAGGCTGAAGTGTTGTAAAACAACAGGTTCTGGTAGGCTTAGGTCTGGTCCGGATGTCAAGATTTGCTTGAAACGAGCCCAAGCAGCTCCTAATGATTCTCCCTTTAATTGCTTAAAGGTGATAACTTTGACTCGGAGGCTGGCTACCTTGGAAACTGGGAAGAAATTTAGGCAGAACTTCTCTCTAAGGGTTTTCCAGCTTCCTTCCATAGTACCGACAGACAAAGAGTACCATTTCTTTGCTCCTCCCGTCAATGAGAACGGAAATAGCTTCCATTTGAGTGTCTCTTGTGTCATGCCCGCAATGGTCAGACATGAACAGAGTTGCTCAAACTCGCGCAAATGCGCGTATGGATTCTCGTCACGCGTTCCTGAGAATGATTGCTCAAGAACCATGGCTATGAAGCCGGGACTTAGCTCATAGCCGGGTGTGGATATGGGATGTGATGATGGTGGTGGCTCCAAACAAGCGCCCTTTGGAGCCGAGTGTTGGCGTAAGGTAAGAGTGGGATCCATATGGATGGTGGATGGTGGTGGGATACACGGAGAACTTGGGTTCGGAATCAAAACAGCTACCGTTCCCTGGCAACGGCGCCAGAAAGCTTGTTGGCACTCCTTACGGCATACAGATAAATCCGCAAGCGGACGGATACCGATGTAGCTTTCACCCGGGAGTATTCCAAGGTATCGATTTCCACGGAGAACGAGAAGTGGACTGATTCTAAACTAAGTTGTCCTAGGTAGTTGGAATGAAGTGAATGGTATGGATGAGGAGGATGACAACAACAAAGAGAGAAGAGGAGTGATAGGAGGGTAGAGAGGGTACGAGTCTGGTAGAGGTATTCTACTGATTGATCGAGCAGATCAGAGGATACAGATAGATACTTGCTTTGGGACAAGGGAACCAGTGGACACACAGAAAGGGATGAGAAGGGGTGCCACTATTCCCCAACTGGGGAATCCTACGGACCGGAACTAACGTGATGGGCTACAAAGACCGGAAGGGTTATCACTACCTTACGGCTACCACCTCCGTTGTGACGGGAATAAACTAAGTTAGTCTCAAGTATAGGCACCACGCCTACACTAGTCAACTAATACTTATCTCCTATAGAAAGATAAGCACCCAAGCTAAGCAACCAGTATACAGTTATACCAATCAACTAAGCATTGAACGAAGAACCAGCAAGCATATAAAAGTAAGAACTGAATGCTCAATTAATTAGAGAGAGATACAAGAGTTACCAGACACGATCCGGATGTTACTCGAAGTGAAGCCGCATCCGTAGAGGTACAGCAGGAAGAGGGGCCGACACTTCGGCTCCTCTCCGGGACGCTCACCTCTCATCTCTCCCTATCTCTACTGATACAAGTGGAGAACTAATAGTGCTTCGCCTGCACTCTACTCTTGTGTTGTGTGTTTACAAGTGAAGTGTGCTATCCTATTTATAGCTCCAAGGGTCGGTTTGGAGGTTGGGTAACCGCCAAGGCACCAGGGCATCTCCCTCCTGGATTCGGGCGAGGGATGGCGGTTCGGCCGAACCAGAGGGTTCGGCCGAACGTAGGATCCACCGACCTGGCCACCAGGGGCCAGGATGCAGCCTTGGGAGGCAGTTGCCATCCTGGGGTCGGTTCAGCCGAACTTGGCCCTTCGGCCGAACTGGGCTGGAGGACCGGGCCAACCCCCCGGCACCGCCTCTGGTCCTGGACCCTCCTGGGCTGCCCTCTGCTGATGTGGATCGTGTTGTGTAGGCCCAGGATGACGTGTCGGTGCCCGGGGATGAGTTGGCGGTCGTCCACGTGTCGTATGTTGTCGTTTGGTTAACGTGGACGGCTCCCGGTGGCCTGTACGGCTAAGGGGGATAACCGGCCGAACGTGTTGTCCGGCCGATTCGGTCATTTCCGACCCCTATAGCACGTATTTGTTGTAGTTGTACCTGCACAAGCGACACTCACCAAAACTCGTGGAACTTTATTAGAAATGAAACCTAAGTACATGGAATGTTGCATAGACTCTCATTTATTCCCGAGTATTGGTGGTCGAATTTGGGTTGTAACGACCGCCAACAGTCAACAACCTCCAAAGAGAGAGAGAAAACAAGAAATAATTACTTAAATCAAACAGGATGGTCAGTACATAACAATGACAAAATCGGTAGGAGGGATGCTTAGCACATGCATCAATTGGACATCAGTTGAGTGTCATCTTCTCAGATATATTGCCAAACAGTGAGTCCATCATGGCGAGCTACAGCTTCACCCACAGCGAAGTAATAGTAATGGTTATGTATATGGGTTGCTACAAGCTGTGAACTTTATTCTTCTGTACAATCATGTGCATGTAATACATCAATTCACAATGAAAAAATAATCTAGCAACTCGTGACTAACTAATTAACACCTATACACGCTATTCAGATTGCCATGAAGAAATAGCACAAATTAGCTAACAATGGCAGATATTATAGCAAATAAAGGAACACCGAACAAATCAATTAGGGGAAAGTAGTACACACAAGCAAACAGGATGTAATCAGACAACTCACCTTCGATGCTAGACCTTACAAGTGATTGTTGCTGGCATGATCTCGCCCCCCGCTGTTTTTCTCGCCTGCAATGGATGCGGCAGCCAAAGTGGCGAACTGGGAAAGTAGAGTGGAGCAGGCTCTACAGAGGAATCAATCTCTGAAAAAGTGGAAACAAGTGGGGCCACATCATGGCCTAACCAGATCCATGTCAGGGATGGCCTTGAAGGCCTTGAAGACCAGTAGGCGCGCACCAGCGCAAGAGCGAGTGCAGAGGCGCCTGGCTGTCCTAAGGCGCGGTGGCATAGCCAAACCAAAGGAGAGCCGCACGGCGAAGAGTCGCACGGTGGCCAGCCGGGCCGCCAAAGCTCGCGCGGCGGCGGCTGCCGCCCGGAGAGGATGGTTAACACTATTCCTCCAGCTGGTGACGGCGCACCCGGTGCCTCCGGTACCGGTCCCGCCTCTGGGTACACCCTCAACCATAACTTGTTCTGGTTTCTCATGTTGTTCTTGTCAATTTTGAGATTTAACTTGAACACACGCACATGCTTTGTTCTCACTAGATAACTCAATTGGCAAGGCACGCATGCCAATGTCTGCCCTCGGCGCTATTTAAGCACGGCCGTAGCACCTCAACCCTCACCCATCCTCCACCGAGCCCCCAGTCCTCTCCAGCAACTCTCCCCACGCAGCACCGCCGCGCCGAGCTCTGGCCGCCATCGAAGCTCCCTCTCCAGCGCCGCTCTGCTTCAATTGGGCCCGCCAGGAGCCTCGCGCAAGGGTAAGTAAGCTCCCCCGCCACTTCACACCTCCTCTCTCACTCCCTAGCACCCCGACGGCCTCGCTGGAGTCCCCCCGCCGCGGCTCACCGGCGTTGGCCGCCCTTGCTGCAAATCCCTCGCCGTGAACCCCTTAATTGTGCTCGCCATCCCCTCCAGTGGTCGTAGGACCAATCCCCATGGCTTTTGGGGCTCTCTAGACCGAGCTAAGCTCGATTCCGACGAGCCCCCACCGTCGGACGAGCGGCGCCGCAGTCCCCGACGTCGCCGGCGACCGCCTCCCTCGCCCCGCCACATCTGGGCCGTTGGATCCAAATCCAATGGCCGGATCCAACCCCCATCGCCCTAGTCAATCCAAGGGTAACGGTCAACCCTAGCAATCTTGCAGGAAGGCCCCTCCACTTTTTAAAATAAAACCCGCAGTCCACGCCTGTTGAAAAGTATTTACGCATAGGTCCTTTCTTTTATGGAAAACCCCCTAGACTTTTGAAAATTAGAACCCGCCATCCTTTTAAGTTAGTTTTACACGTAGGCCCTTCTGTTTTTATATAAAATTATGTTTTAGGCCCTGGTTTTTCACAGATAAGCCCCTAGAACTTAGTTTTGCCATATCTTTTCCGTTCTAGCTCCGATTTAAGTGATTTTTGTGCTCATGTGTTCGTAGTGAAGCGTAGATTAGTTTTAAAACCTTTTTATGTACTGTTTCTACTATTTGGTGTACTGTTCTAATAGAATTATATTTGTTTGCATGTGTTGGTTTGCGTGCATGTTGCGTGCTGATTCGTGTCCAGTCGGTGAGCCTTTCGCTTTGGACTTTGAGTACGAGGAGGACTTCCAGGGACCGGACTCACAGCAGTAGCAGCCACCTTTTGAGGAATGCAAGTTATAGCACAGATAATCCTTGCTACCTACCCACTTTGTAATAAATTATTTCATACATGCATGTGTCTAAATTGATGTACCATTAAGACTGTACCTAATTTTGATTATCCTATCCTTGTTTAACTTGGGTTTTTGCATATGGGTAGAATATTTGCTATGCGTAGCTACTATCACCACTATTTTAATTGGTAATCATGACTTAATGGTTCACTTTAACATTAATGATAAAACTTGCTTTTTAGCAACTTGGTTTAAGGAGCTAGAGCATGTGCTTCGTGCTTTGCTCTAGTGTCTCTCCATAAGGTCTGGTTCTTAAAGCGGCAACCCAGGAGCCTGTCGCCACCGCTAGAACTATTATGGCTCTGGTCTTGGTCAAGTAGCATGTACGTCTCTAGCTTGTCAGTGGTTACCGGAGTGGCCAACGGCGCTATGAGAACCACTCGTGAGTGTATGGTTTGATCCACCGAGGACGGGTGATCCGTCGGCTATGCCCCCATGAGGCACAGTCCCGTGCTGGGAGTCCCTGCGATGGGGAACTCCACACGTTGCACATTATTGGGTGTGATGCCCGCGCTTTGGATGCCATCGACCCCTTATGGTGTGACTCCGTAGGCGTAAGTCGATCTCGGTGCCTTGGGCCATACCACCTATGTTGTACCTGTGAATTCCTGAAGGGACATCCTCCCACCTTCAGCAAGGCCAGCGACCCCCTGCAGGCAATTGACTGGCTCAAGGCGGTGGAGAGACAGCTCGACATCGTGCAGTGCAACGACCGGGAGAAGGTGTTGTACGCGGGAGGGCAGCTCCAGGGACCAGCATTGGACTGGTGGGACTCGTACCAGTACGCTCACGTCGACCGTACTCAGATCACCTGGCAGGAGTTCCGTAGCAGCTTCCGCTCCCACCACGTGCCAGAAGCCCTGATGACCCTGAAGAAGAAGGAGTTCCTGGCACTGAGGCAAAAAGGGATGAGTGTCACCGCTTACCGTCACAAGTTCATCAAGCTCGTCTGCTATGCTCCGGAGGACGTGGACACCGACAAGAAGAAGCAGTCCAGGTTCCGTGATGGCTTGCAGGATGCACTATAGTTCCAGCTCATGTGCACCAGGTTCCCCAACTTCCAGGAATTGGTGGACGACGCTTTGATGTTGGAACACAAGCGTCGTGAGATGGAAGAGAAGAAGAGGAAGTTCCAGGGCCAGTAGATCGGGAGCAGCAGTCGCCCCCGTTTCGTTCCTCCTCAGGGAAGTCAGCAGATGGGGAGCCAGCAGCGCTTCCAGAGTCAGCTCGACCCGCTCAACTGTGGCCAGTACTAACAGCGCCCTCAGATGCCACAGCAGCAGCGACTCTTGCAGAATGCTCCAGCTCAGCGCAACCCGGTGCAGTAGGGCCCCGCTCAGCGCCACAACACCGTCAACAACACGCCAGTAGGTCCCAGAGTGTGTTATCATTATGGAGAGCAGGGGGCACTTTGCCAATGTCTGCCCCAAGAAGACCTAGAATGCCAACCAGCAGGCCGAACAGCAGCAGGTGCAGGCCAACCGGGGACCCTAGAACCCCACTAGAGGCAAGGTCAACCACATGGGCATAGAAACCGTAGAAGGAGCTAATGATGTGGTTGTGGGTACGTTCCTTGTCAACTCGACCCCCGCAACTGTTTTATTCGATTCTGGAGCTTCACATGCTTTCATCTCTGCTGCATTTGTCCAAAAGAATATGATGACTCTGCGACCAATAGGGAACCCCATGTTAGTTAGCTCCCCAGGAGGGGAACAACGAGCCAGCTTACACTGCTCCAGAGTTATCATTGCAATAAGTGGGGGTAGACATCGAGGTTTATCCCGTAGTCCTGAATTTCATTGGGTTCGACTTAATTCTAGGGATGAGCTAGTTAGCCAGATATGAAGCGGTGATCCAATGCGCCAAGAGGGCCGTACAACTGACAGCGAAGTCCGGTGATAAGGTGGAGTACCAGACGGCTAGTCCCTCAGAGCAGTCTCAAGTCAACCAAGCTGAGGGTGCAGCTCCCGCAGACATTCGAGTGGTGAATGAGTTCCTGGATGTGTTCCTAGAGGAATTGCCAGGTATGCCCCCGGAACGCGAAGTTGAATTCATTATTGAACTAAAACCTGGCACTGCACCTATAGCTAAAAGGCCATATAGAATGGGAGTGAAAGAACTAGAGAAGCTCAAGGAAGAACTAAGCTCCTTGCTAGCCAAGGGGTATATTTGTCCTAGCTCATCACCATGGGCAGCGCCAGTGTTGTTCGTGGACAAGAAGGATGTGACACAGAGGATGTGTGTGGACTATCGAGCCCTCAACGAAGTAACCGTCAAGAACAAGTACCCCTGCCAAGAACTGATGATCTGTTTGATCAGCTGAAGGGAGCTTGTGTATTCTCCAAGATAGATCTTCGATCAGGTTATCATCAGATGAGAATCCGGTCGTCAGACATACCCAAGACGGCTTTCACTACTCGGTACGGGTTGTACGAGTTCACGGTTATGTCCTTTGGGCTGACCAATGCTCTTGCATACTTCATGTACTTGATGAATAGTGTGTTCATGGACTACCTCAACAAGTTTGTGGTGGTGTTCATTGATGACATTCTGGTCTTCTCCAAGAATGAAGAGGAACATGAAGATCATTTGAGATTGGTGATGCAGAGACTCCGGGAACATCAGCTATACGCCATGTTGAGCAAATGTGAGTTCTGGTTGAAGGAACTAGCATTCTTGGGACACGTGCTATCCAATAGAGGAGTGACAGTTGATCCAAAGAAAGCTTAATGATGTGTTGAGCTGGAACCCGCCTTGGGATGTCAGTGAGAGTAGGAGTTTCCTTGGGATGACCGGATATTATCGATGGTTCATCGAAGGATTCTCCAATATTGCTAAACCCCTGACGGCGTTATTGGAGAAAAACGCCAAGTTCATATGGATAGAGGAGTGCCAAACCAGCATCGAAGAGTTGAAGAAGAGGCTGACAACAGCACCTGTGCTAATTTTGCCCGACATAGCCAAGAGCTTCTCCATCTACTGCGATGCATCCCGTCTAGGACTGGGGTGTGTACTCATGCAGGATGGGAGAGTCATGGCATATGCATCAAGACAGTTGCGGAAGAATGAGCAGAACTACCCGACACATGACTTAGAGTTGGAAGCTGTAGTGCATGCTCTGAAGATTTGGAGGCACTACTTGATTGGACACAAGTGTGGCATCTACACCGATCATAAGAGCCTCAAGTATGTCTTCACTCAGTCGGATCTGAATATGAGGCAACGCCGATGGTTGGAGTTGATCAAGGACTATGATCTGGAGATTCACTACCACCTAGGGAAGGCTAACTTGGTGGCAGATGCTCTGAGCAGGAGGAGCTATGTGAACAAGGTCACCGGACATTGTCTGCCCGAAGAGCTTAGTCTAGAATTTGAGAAGATGAGTCTGGGATTCGTGACTAGTATCACAGAGATGGTAGTAGAGCCAACTCTGGAAGGGACAGCTTGATGATGAAAAGATCAAGGAGATTGTGGAGAATGTTGCCCTAGGAAAGGCCCCTGGATTCCGAGTGGATGAACAGGGAACCTTGTGGCACGGGAAGAGGATATGTGTGCCCAACATAGCGCAGATCAAATACACGATCCTAAGAGAAGCGCATGATTCGGCGTACTTGATCCACCCGGGAAGTACGAAGATGTACCGAGACATCAAAGAGAGATTCTGGTGGTACGAATTGAAGCATGATGTGGCAACATATGTGGCTCTATGTGACACATGTCAGAGAGTCAAAGCTGAACATCAGAGGCCAGCCGGATTACTCCAACCCTTGAAGATACCAGAATGGAAATGGGAAGAAGTTGGTATGGACTTCATAATGGGTCTACCCCGCACACAGCGATGATTTGACTCCATTTGGGTGATTTTGAACCGCTTGACCAAACTAGCACACTTTCTTCCGGTGAAGACCACTTACACCGGAGCCAGACTAGCAGAGCTTTACATGGAGAGGATTGTGTGCTTGCATGGAATGCCAAAGCGGATAGTGTCTGACCATGGTACTCAGTTCACTTCACACTTCTGGCAGAAGCTGCATGAGTCTATGGACACTAAGTTGCAGTTCAGTTCAGCTTACCACCCCCAGACAGATGGACAGACAGAGCGGACTAATCAGATTCTAGAGGACATGTTGAGGGCAGGTGCACTGCAGTATGGTGTTAGCTGAGACAAGAGTTTACCCTATGCGGAATTCTCGTACAACAACAGCTACCAGAAGAGTCTGCAGATGGCACCATTCGAGGCTCTATACGACAGGAAGTGCAGAACACCACTGTTCTGGAATCAGAGAGGAGAAAGTTAAGTCTTTGGGCCTGAGATACTCAGACAGGCAGAGCGCCAAGTGTAAGTGATCATGCATAACTTGAAGGTGGCACAGTCCAGACAGAAGAGTTATGCTGATGTTAGGCGGAGGGATCTCAGTTTTGAAGTTGGAGATTTTGTGTACCTCAAGGTGTCACCGATGAGTGGCGTAAAGAGGTTTAATGTCAAAGGCAAGCTAGCACCTCATTACATTGGTCCTTTCCAGATACTTGAAAGGAAAGGCGAAGTGGCATATCAGTTGGGACTGCCCGAGAAATTGGCCAGAGTGCACGATGTGTTCCATGTGTCTCAGCTGAAGAAATGTTTGCGGGTGCCCGAATAGCAGATCCCGATAGATGAGCTGAATGTGCAAGAAGATCTCACCTACGAGGAGTATCCAGTCAGGATTCTGGAGGTATCTGAGAGGGTGACAAGAAACAAAGTCATCTGGATGTGCAAGGTACAGTGGAGCCGTCACTCGGAGGATGAAGCAACTTGGGAAAGGGAAGAAGATCTCAAGACCGAGTACCCACAGCTCTTCACATCCACGTCCGAATCTCGAGGACAAGATTCATCTTAAGGGGTAGGTTTGTAACACCCAAAAATAGCCTATTTAAATTTTTTAGTAATTTATTGGCTTTTATTTTAATTGTTTATGAATATTAAAATGAAATATAATTTGTAGAAATATTTTTGTTGCATTCATGCTGCTGCATTTATTGTTGTATTGCTTGTGGTTCAAACGAGAATTTAAGTTTATTTAAATTTGAATTTGAATCACTTTGTTTGGAGCACTATAAAAGTTCTTAGGCCCATAGTTCGTTTTTGCCCCCTGAAGATTTTCCCTGGCTCGCTTTCCCTCCCCCATCTCTCCCAACCGAGCCGGCCCATTCCTTCACTCCTTTTCTCCCCCGCAGCCCAGCCACCTCGGCCCACCAGCACCCGCCCACCGTAGCCCGGTGCACAAACGGCCCAGTGGCGGCCCAATCTTCACCCGCGCGCTCCCCCTCCCTCTCTCTCTCTCGCTGGCATGGCGGCCCCACGCGTCGGCTTCTTCTTCCTCCCTTCATTTTCTTTCCCCTCCCGCGCCCGTGAACGCCGGCCGAGCGCCGCCCGCCATCTCCTCGTCGATGGGCCCCACAGCATCTTCGCCGAAGCTTCCTAGCACCCCCCGCCTTCCTTCCCCATCCTCACCTTACCTTCCCGCCATGCTCCCCGCTTGGAAGCTCCTCTTCCCAATTGTAAAGCGCCGATCCACCAGCCACTGCTCAATTGACAAGGCGCGCACGCCAATGTCCGCCCTCGGCGCTTTTTAAGCACGGCCGTAGCAGCTCAACGCTCACCCATCCTCCACCGAGCCCCCAATCCTCCCCAGCAACTCGTGCAAGGGTAAGGAATCTCCCTCGCCACTTCCCGCCTCCTCTCTCCCTCCCTAGCACCCCCGACGGCCTCGCCGGAGTCCCCCCACCGCAGCTCACCGGCGTTGGCTGCCCCCGCTGCAAATCCCTCGCCATGAACCCCTTAATTGTGCTCGCCATCCCCTCCGGTAGCCGTAGGACGAATCCCCGTGGCTCTTGGGGCTCTCAAGACCGAGCTAAGCTCGATTCCGGTAAGCCCCCACCGTCGGACGAGCGGCGCCGCCGTCCCCGACGCCGCCGGCGACTGCCTCCCTCGCCCGGCCAGATCTGGGCCATTGGATCCAAATCCAACGGCCGGATCCAACCCCCATCACCCGAGTCAATCCCAGGGTAACGGTCACCCTAGCAATCTTATAGGCAGGCCCCTCCACTTTTTAAAATAAAACCTGCAGTCCACGCCTGTTGAAAAGTATTTGCGCATATGTCCTTTCTTTCATTGAAAACCCCCTGGAGTTTTGAAAAATAGAACCCGCCGTCCTTTTTAGTTAGTTTTACATGTAGGCCCTTCTGTTTTTATATAAAATTATGTTTTAGCCCCTGGTTTTTCATAGATAAGCCCCTAGAAACTTTTAAAACTAACCAGTAGGTCCCTAGAACTTAGATTTGCCATATCTTTTCCGTTCCTACTCTGATTTAAGTGATTTTCGCGCTCATGTGTTCATAGTGAAGCGCTCATGTGTTCTAAAACCTTATTATGTTCTGTTTCTACTGTTTGGTGTACTGTTCTAATAGAATTATATTTGTTTGCATGTATTGGTTTGCGTGCTGATTCGTGTCCAGTCGGTGAGCCTTTCGCTTTGGACTTCGAGTATGAGGAGGACTTCTAGGGACCGGATCACAACAGCAGCAGCCACCTTTTGAGGAATGCAAGTTATAGCACGGACAATCCTTACTACCTACCCACTTTGTAATAAATTATTTCATACATGCATGTGTCTAAATTGATGTACCATTAAGGCTATACCTAGTTTTGATTATCCTATCCTTGTTTACCTTTGGTTTTTGCATATGGGTAGAATATTTGCTACACGCAGCTACTATCACCACTATTTAAATGTTAATCTTGACTTAATGGTTCACTTTAACATTAATGATAAAACTTTCTTTTTAGCAACTTGGTTTAGGGAGCTAGAGCACGTGCTTCGTGCTTTGCTCTAGTGTCTCTCCATAAGGTCCGGTTCTTAAAGCAGCAACCTAGGAGCCTGTCGCCACCGCTAGAACTATTATGGCTCTGGTCTTGGTCAAGTAGCATGTACGTCTCTAGCTTGTCAGTGGTTACCGGAGTGGCCGACGGCGCTATGAGAACCACTCGTGAGTGTATGGTTTGATCCACCGAGGACGGGTGATCCGTCGGCTATGCCCCCGTGAGGCACAGTCCCGTGCTGGGAGTCCCTGCGATGGGGAACTCCACACGTTGCGCATTGTTGGGTGTGATGCCCGCGCTTTGGACGCCATCGACCCCCTTATGGTGTGACTCCGTAGGCGTAAGTCGGTCTTGGTGCCTTGGGCTATACTACCTGTGTTGTACCATAGCGACCACTGTTTTGTTAACCGTCTTGTGAAAAACCTCGTAGCGTCCCTATGCGGTCACACCTCAGTAGTGTGATTTGTGAGGTCTGATCCACCTCCGCGTGGTTGGGTTTAAAGTTCGTTTGAACTTTTACGCGACTGGTAGGTAAAGGGCAAAACTGTAAAATCTATCATGATAGCCTTGCTCAGGGTCACAAGCAGCCTGGATCCTTTTTTATTAGAAGATGATGTTTATTCATGTTTAATGTTACTTATATTTTATTAATTGGATTGCAACTGGGTTTCATTCACTGAAGTAACGTGGATAATGTTAAAATGAACCAACTAAAAATGCTAATGCAGTTAAGCTGTGTCTAGCCTTATTTTGAGCCTTCATACCGTGCTATACTTGCTAAGTAAATGTTTGCTTACACTTGTCATTTATTCAACAAAATCTCGGATGGGTAAACAGATGGGCTGTGCATGAGTCTGCTGCTGAGTTTTCAGAAGATTTGTCGTACTACTGAGTTGTGATCTCCCAGTCAGAGTCCCTGTGAATTGCGGCTCCATTAGTTTGAGAGTTTAGTAGTCTTCCGCTGTTATTGGTTAGTTTATTTATGAAGCACTCTGATGTAAAACTTTATTTAATTAAGAATTTATTCAAGCATATGTTCTTTGTTTATCATATTTGTTTGCTATGTGTACTTTGACTTCCTGGGCACAAATATGGCCGCATTCGGGTTTCTGTGTAGATCCGGGTGTGACAGAGAGTGGAGCCGTCTTGTGGGTGGGCGTCCAGAGGAGCAGTGGGCAGGTCTCGTGAGGAATTCTGGGGCGGGCGTCCCGAGGAGTCGCGGGATAGGAGGGCATGGGGACCGAGGGCTAAAAGTATGAGTCAATTACGTACGGACCATTAAAAAAAGTTTCTATTCCCCGATTGCCATGAAAAAAGTTCTTGCTCCCTATGAACCACTGACTCAACTTTTTATTACCACGGGTGCCACTTCTGTCTGTTTGAGATGAAACACAGAGGCTAACAGAGGAGCACAATGTCCGTTTTACCCTTCATTACCTTACTGCCATGAGGTAACTTACACATGGGCCCGACTGTCAGCCTCGTCTCTTTCTTCTACCTTCCCCTCCGCCCATAGTCGTGTTCGAGCACACGGAGGCGATGGCGACAGGCGAGGGCGCATAAGCAGGGCGAGCTCATGCAGGCGGCGGCGGCGATGGGGGTGGGGGTGGGGGCGAATGGCGGCACTGTAAGGCCGCGGGCGAGGCCGTTAGGCCCCGCGTTGCCAGCGCCGGCGTGCTGCAAGCCCAGCGTCAGCAACATGTCGCCGGCGGCCGCGCCGGTTGCGGCGGGCCCATACCGCATCCTCACCCCGGGCTCGAACCGCCCATACAGGTCGTCGGCGCTGCCGCCCATGTGCGCGTCGCCGCCGAGTAGCTCCACCGGTACCGGTGGCAACAAAAAGTTGAGTTAGTAGCTCACAGGGAGCAAGAATTTTTTTCAAGGCAATTGCGGAATAGAAACTTTTTTTAATTGTCTGTATGTAATTGACTCTAAAAGTATTGTATGTCAATATTTAGATACTTTTATCATTTTTTAATGTTACTAGCACAATACCCGTGTGTTGCCACGGTAAACAAAATAATAATACTATCAATATTAAAGAACTTAAATTTTGTTTTAACTTCAATGACATTTTATTTTACTTTTCTACATCTCTACATATTTTACTTAATCGTTTCTAAATAGCAAAGAAAGATGATTAGAATTGCACTTTCCAGCTTTAGTCTTGACCATCTAATTGTGTTGAGTTAACACAGAAAGTAATAAGCATCTGGCTGTGAGTATGAAAAAAAATTAAAAGTGATATATAAGGGGTTTAATCTGGTCCTTGGTTATTAGTTGGAGCATTATTCGTAGTCACTAATTTAATTTTAACCAAAGCAATATCAAGGGCATTTCCGGTCCTCCACCACAACCATTGATCAAGGTCGTTGTTTCCGCGTAGAAGAACAGGTCCTACGCTGTGTTACCAGTCCCTACTAAACTGCATATTTCGTACCAGAAAGGATGACCGGTCCTAATTGCGTGATACTTTAGTGCCGGCTAGCCAAGACCGGTATTAATTAGGTTTCTCGATCAGTCCTGATAGCGAGTTTTTTCAATAGTGCCTTTCTTTTGTTCATATACTATTTTTTTCTAGCTCAATTTTAACCAGCGTAACTACCCAAAAAGTGTGAGGCGCAGAGGTAACATCGTGCCTAGTTGCATGCTCGACTTCTCTGCAAACGATATGTGGCTCATTGGCCAAAACAAATCTCTACTCCTAACTAGGTAAGTGCGCGTTGCTACGGGTATGATACATGAAGCAAAGATAAATATACCACGTGAAAAATTCATTTTTGACGGCTGTAGGGTCACACCGATGTCCATGAAAGTTAGTTCTTTTGTTTTTCGCAAAGGCATGGATGTTGGGCTACAAAACCGCGGTTGATTCTGTATTAATTTATATATAGTGCAAGCAGCATTGGTACTATTGCATATGCGACAACAGCCTGGTAACAGAAAGATGACATTAAATTTGGAGCCTATAGCATTAGCAATCCATGGGGCACGTGACATATCCGGCAAGATAGGCAACAAGACAGGCTGAATTGTACCTGAAATTGTAACTAGACCTAATTTGTACCTGAAATGGACATAAAGAAAAATGAAACAAAGGGCCATCACTAAACAGATACAAAACAATATTAAAAAACAATACTGCAAATACAGGTGGCAATAAGACCGGTGATATGCATTAGATCATTATTGGTCATTTAGGCCTGTAGAAAACATTAATCTATCATGCATTAGTAGTTAGAATGCAAAATGGTACGGTGGATATCACCTCAGTAACAGTTCCCATCAAATTTGTGACTTCCACAATGTTTTATGTAAATGTTCAGAAGAAAAACATCATGCATATGTAGTACTGAATCTATGACAACTTTTAATAAACAATTCACTGATAATTTAGATATTGCACATATTTCAGTCTCTCACGGAAGGGAATGGGATGCTTATAATGGAGTCCACCAATAACATACACACCCGTGAAAGAATAACATTAACACCAAGACTTGAAGCACACAGAAGTTGGTCCCTCAAAGATAAATCGGGCATATAAAAATTTAATTTTGCTGGCTTTATAGTCGCACCGAAGTATATAAAAATTAGTACTTTTGTGGCCACTTTAATGGCCACTCTCATATGATGCCCGTGCGTTGCTACATGCTGACTCCATGATTCAATATAATAATAGCTTAAGTATCCCGTACAAATGATAAAGAAATTTAATTCTAGATTCTGCAGATATCACGGGATAACACGGGAGATGATAAGTGACACATTGAAAATATTTATTACAATGATCATGGACTCATGGTATAGAAGCTCATGACAACTCTCTTTCAAGTTTTGAAAATAAACTACATCATGGTATAGAAGGCCCGACCTCGTGCTCGATCGTCACTGACATGCCCTGCCCCCTGCACCACGCTCCTTCACCAGCACTGCCATGAACGAGGCTCGATTATGTCACGCAGAAAGCAAGGCAGGAAAATGTAGTAGAGAAAAAAATTATTGCATGAAAACCTCGTTGATACTTACCACCAAGGAAAATGTAATAAGCCCACCATGTGTGTAATGCAATTTCATCATTTTGTAGTTTACAACCATTGATCAGAGCATGGTTTTGCCATTTTTCGCTAAACATATATGGTATGAGTCCTTTTACGGTGGTTGGGAGGTACCTCTTGGTACCTCCCGAAATTAATTCCATTAGACAATTTTAATCCCTCAAGGGTAAAAAGATCATTTGTCCACCCAACACCCCCTCCCCACCGGCCCACCCCCGGCCCGCGCCCAGGACGAACCCCAAACCGCACGCATTGCCTCTAGCCGCTCGCGCCTCCTCTGTGACCAAGCCCCCGCCGGTGCCGCCGCTGCCAACTCCCTACACTCGCCGTCTCCCTCGCTCGTTGTCGACGGCCCTACACTTGCCAGCCCCTGCCGTACTCCGCCGCCTGTAGCCTCTAAGCGGGGGTGCCCTAGTCGGCGCAGCCGTGCTCCGTCGCTATCACCCACCTTGCCGGTTGTGTTCCACGACCTCATCGCGCCCTTGCGGCCGCTGCACCAGATTCAATTGAGCAAGCATTCGGCAGGCCACAACCCTCAGGTTGGACTCCGTCGTTGGCTCAAATTTCGTTTCTTGATATGCCGGTGTTCATCAGATGGCAACTTGCGGTAGACAGTGACAAAAGGTGTGATTTTGTTACGTGGATATCTAATTTGTGTAACGCTCTTGATGGCTGCAGGAGTCCTTGCTAGAGATAGCGGATATTGGGTCTTTCATGGAGTACAATCAAATTGTTACGATGACGTTCGCTATTGAAGTTGAACGAATTCAGTTTTACAATGCATATGTCATTGAGAAAGGATTCAGTGTGAGGAAGGTCTATGTTGAGTGGGACACTGGTCGTAATCACGTGATCCTTAGAAAGTTATATTACAACCGTGAGGGTTTCCGTGCAGCGAAGCACATGATCAGGGAGGATAAGCAGCGCAGGCCACGAAATATAACTCATATCGGATGCCCTGCTAGATTTGTGATTGCACGAGATAAAAATGCGGGGCAATGGTTTGTGATGGATTTCATCGACGAACACAACCATCCTATGATGCCAAGTGACCTTAGTTGTTTGTTTCCTTCACATCGAAGAATCGACGATGAGTAGAAAGCAGAAATTCTTGAGTTGCAGATTACTGGTATCCCTAAATACCAGATATACGAAGTTCAGGAAATGCAGTATGGTGGGTATGATAAAGTTGGCTACACACAACGGGACTTGTACAACTTCTTCCATCGTGATAAGGAGGAGTCAATTTCTGCTGGTGATGCTCAGACAGTCCTCAGACACCTTAGGGAGCATGAACTAAGAGACCCTGAATTTTTTTAGGAGCATGACTCATGGGCAAGGATATCTGGTGGGACTGTTCTCGTTTGATACTTACTGTCTGCTTGATTATGCAGCATTTGGTGATGTCATTGTATTTGATAGCACCTACAAAACAAATCGGTACAACGCGCCCCTAGTTCCTTTAGTTGGGGTGAATCATCATCAATGCACTGTTGTTTTTGGGTGTTCAATAATTTCTCATGAGAATGCAACATCGTATGAATGGCTGCTTAGAACATTTTCGGACGCTAATATTTAGAAGCATCCTATTTTCATGATCACTGATGGAGACCTTGCTATGCAGAGAGCAATAAGGACTGTGTGGCCGAATACGTCACATAGGCTTTGTCGATGGCATATTGAGCATAACCTTGTGCGTAATATTAAAGATGACAAAGTGAAGGATGTGTTCAGGGTCTTTATGTATGACTGTTGCTCCATAGAATAGATTGATAAGAAATGGTGGCATTCCTTGCAAAGTATGAGGTTACAACAGACTCTTGGATTTATCTGATGTATGAACTGAGGAAAATATGGTGTGTTGCGTATCATGTGGGTAAGTGCTCTTTAGGAATTAGGAGCAACCAACGGAGTGAGAGCCTCAACACTAGGCTTTCAGATGAAGGTGAATCGTAAAATGACATTGTTACAAATGGTACAGAACTATGAGAGCTGCCTTTCAAGGGCACACAGAGATGAGGCTAATCATGATAAAATTGCCTTGCAATCTGAGCCATTCATAGCTCCATATGCTCCAATTCTTGAAATAGATGCGAAGAAAAGGTTCACACCTGCTGTTTTTTTATAGTGCGGTTTAGCATACCAGCAGCAAGCAAGTGTCATCTGATTGAGATCCTAAATGGCGATGATACAGAAGAGTATATTGTCGGCAGGAAGTACAAAGGAACATCTAGTTTCATGTGAAATGTGAATTGAACGCAGAGGGCAATTTGGAGGGGATCTCTTGTTCTTGTCGTAAGTTGCAATCCCTTGGCCTCCCCTGCTCATACATGTTCTTTGTATTGGGTTATCATGGCGAACGCAAGCTTCCAGACTACTGTGTTTTGGATAGGTGGACAATGCGGGCGAAGAGTGCATTTCTGCAGATAAGCAAGAGCACCATGTATGAGTATTCTGAATCCCTATTGAGGTACCGTGAACTACACAATATGAGTCACGCTGCATCATTTGCAGCATCTCTTTCAACTGAAGGATATGAGCAGTTCAAAGCCATCCTTGCTCAGGAAGCTGCTCGGATCCTGCCAAATGTAGGAGCGAACCAAGGTAGGTTGTATGGACTTGTGCTGCCACAAGCCCCGGAGGCTGATTGTGAAGACATCATATATGTCTCGGATTCCATCCTAGTGCCTGGCAGAGGGGATTCAAAGAAAAAGCTCAAGTCAAGTACCATTAAAAACAAAACTAAGACTAAATGTACGCTTTGTAAGAAAGAGGCTCACAATCGGCGAAAATGTCCCCTGAGAGAAGAGGTATTTCTCGGTTCATCAAAACTGACAACATGTCATTTTGTGAGGCATGTGTAGTTATGACTAATATTCCTCTTCATTTGTAGGCAACAAAGCTCCCTAAAGATGTGCTCGATGACTGATTTGTAGGTGAGGTGGTGCATCATACAATTTTTTCATCTTCTTCACTCAGAAAATCCTCTTTACAATGACTTAATCTTTATTTTTTCTGCTTGAACAGATCAAGGCTGGTGATTACATCTTCTTCGTGCGCGATTTGTGATATCATGGGGTTCCAATCAAAGAGATGGTTCAATGGTAGCAGTGGATATCAGTGGAGCTAAATTTCATAGTTGTTAACTCTCCTTTTGTTAGCACATTCATTATACTCTGTTTGTGATGGTTGTATATCTAGACATCTTCATGGTGCATAGAATGCCCATGAATTCCTGAGTTATTTGTGAAACATATGATGTAGTGAAATGTGCAGATTGATCTGAGATGGAGTTCATTTGCTCCTCTCCTACTGCACCCACCCACCGGTCCGACTGATAGGAAAACATTACCGTTTAGTTACGATCCGGTGATCACCTTATTGCACCGGTGATCATCACCGAATATGAGCACTGTATGGCACCTGTGATCACCAGATATGATCACTTTTTGGCACCGGTGATCATCACCGGATATGATCACTGTATGGTCACCGGAAAGGATCAATGGATATCCCTTGTTTAATACTCAAATAGTCTCATGCATTCTACTCTAAATCGTGTGAGACTGATGCGTTGGGTTTTATAGACATATAAGAGCTAGCATTTGACTCTTGACATGATACTCTTCTAGATGTATAAGTTAACGGCTGGCTTAACCATTGGAGAAGGCTGGTTCAAGATATAGCTTTCCTTGGACGGAGGCTGGTTGCCGCCACAGGGGTTAAACTTGGCGCCAGGCAGGCGTCTAGCGCCGCTTTGCCTGACCCGCCTTAAACGTCGTCGAGATCTGGGGGTGCCACCTATATCCCACGATGTCTTTGCATCGTCCCGAGGTAGTCATCTCGGGCTGTCTCTGGGGTAGCCTAGGACCCCAGTGTCACCTACCCACGAGTCCACGACTGACGAAGCGTCAGGCGCCTTATGAGGCGGGGTCTTCTGCAGGAAGGCTATGCATCGCGCGCGCTATGAAAATCATGTTGTCGCCCACGCGCGCAAGTCTGCTATTCGAACGGGCTAGGAATTGGTCAGCCCAATAACGGCAATAAGGTCTATAGCAATGGCTAGGCTCCACGCGTGTCACACCCGGATTTTCACAAAAACCCGAATGCGGCCATATGTGTGCCCAGGAAGTCATAGTACACATATAGCGAACAAATATGATAAACAGAGAACATATGCTTGAATAAATTCTTCATTAAATAAAGTTTTACATCAGAGTGCTTCATAAATAAATCGACCAATAACAGCGGAAGACTAATAAACTCTCAAACTAATGGAGCCGCAAATCCACAAGGACTCTGACTAGGAGACCACAACTCAGTAGTACGGTAAATCTTCGGGAAACTCAGCAGCAGACTCATGCACAGCCCAATCTGTTTACCATCCAAGATTTTGTTGAATAAATGGCAAGTGTAAGTAAACAATTACTTAGCAAGTATAGTACGGGTATGAAGGCTCAAAATAAGGCTAGGAACGGCTTAACTGCATTAGCATTTTTAGTTGGTTCATTTTAATATTATCCAAGTTACTACAGTGAATGAAACCCAGTTGCAACCCAACTAATAAAGTATAAGTGACATTAATCATAAATAAACATCATCTTCTAATAAAAAAGGATCCAGGCCGCTCATGAACCTGAGCAAGGCTATCATGATAGATTTACACTCTGTAGAGGTTTTGCCCTTTACTCACTAGTCGCGTAAAAGTTCCAAAAGAACTTTGCACCCAACCACGCACATCAACAATTCTGAGGTGTGACTGCATAGGGACGCTACGAGGTTTTTCACAAGACACCCTAACAAGACAGTGGCCGCTAAGGTACAATAAGGTGGTAAGACTCTAGGCACCGAGATTGACTGACCCACAGGGGTCAATGGCGTCCAAGCGCGGGCAACTCATGCCAACAACAAAAATAAAGAGCACAATGTGCGGAGCTCCCATACCACAGGGGCTCCCAACACGGGACTGGATCTAACGAGACCAAGCCGACGTGGCTACCTTCCTCGGTGGAATCAAGAAACACCCCGTGCCTTACTACTCATAACACCGTCGGCCACACCGGTAACCACTGGCAAGCTAGAGACGTACAAGTTACTTGACCAAGACCAGAGCCATAATAGTTCTAGCGGTGGCGACAGGCTCCTGGGTTGTCGCTTTAAGAACCGGACCTTAGGGAGAGAGACTGGAGCAAGGCACACAGCACATGCCCCAGTTCCCTAAACCATGTTGCTAAAAAGCAAGTTTTATAATTAATGTTGAAGTGAACCATTAAGTCAAAATTAACAGTTAAATAATAGTGACAGTAGCTGCGCATAGCAAAGATTCTACCCATATGCAATAATCCCAAGGTAACAAGGACATGAGTATACAAGCTAGGTACAACCTTTATAGGACATCAATTTAGACACATGCATATGAAAGTAAATGAATGTAAAAAGTGTGTTTAGGTAGCAAGGATTGTTCGTGCTATAACTTGCCTTCCTCAAAAGCTGCTGCTGCGAGTCCAGCTCCGGAAAGTCCTCCGCGTACTCAAAGTCCAAAGCGAAAGGCTCACCGACTAGACACGAATCACCACACAAACATGCATGCAAACCAATACATGCAAAAACAAATAATAATCTATTAGAACAGTACACCAAACAAAAGAAATAGTACAAATAAAGGTTTTAGAATAAATCTATGCTTTACTACGAACACATGAGCGCGAAAATCACACTAATCATAGCAAAATGGAAAAGATATGGGTTTTTAAGTTCTAGGGACCTACAAGCGAGTTTTAAAAGTTCTAGGGGCTTATTTGAAGAAAACCAATGACCTATACGTAATTACTTTTGAACTACGGTGGACCACGGGTTAATTTCTGAAAAACCCAGGGACTCTTTAACAAAAAGTCCAGCGTGGACCGGGGTTGACCGGTACGCTGCCCTCGGATCGGATTCGTACGGTTCGGATTTAAAACGCGAAGGGGTATCGGGGGATCTAATCTGGGCGGTTGGAGGCGGATCCGACGGCTCTAGTGGATAGGGGGTGTATGGTCGCCGATGGGGAGGATCTCGCGGCGGCGCCGCTCGGCCGAGGGCAGGGGCTCGCAGGAGTTGGGCGTTTCTCGGGCTAGGGGCGCCATTGGCCCCGGGACTTGGTCCTACGGGCTCAGGGGAACAAGGCGAGTCTGGCCAGGGGGTTCAAGTCGAGGGGGACGCGGTGGGAACGGTGCACGACGGTGAACGGCGGCAGGTGGCTCGGGTGGATGGGGAACAGCGCGATGGGGGGGGGCTAGTTTGCCAAAGAGCAGGATGGGGAGGTTCCTTACCTCACCACAAGTTCACGTGAGGTGTCGACGGGCGCGGAGCAGCACTAGAGAGGCAATTTCGACAGCGGCCGGAGCTCGGGGTGGCGCTGCTGCGCGGGGGGAGGGGGGTTGCTGATGAGGACATCCTAGGGCACGATTTGGCCAGGCGCACGACAGTGTAGGCGGCAGTCGTAGTCCAGCAGGAGCACGGTTTGGCCAGGCGCACGACAGTGTAGGCGGCAGCCGCGTGCACACGGTTTGGCCATGCGCACAACAGTGTAGGCGGCAGTCGTGCACGTCCGAATTATCCCACCTTGCTTAGCGAAGGTGGAGGAAGCCACCTTAAAAGGAGAGCCACCCTTCCCCTATCAGACTAGTCTTTTAGGGCGATTGGGCCTTTCCCCGAGAGGGTGTGCATAAGAACTGTTGGGTCTGGGCAACCTTAATTTGTTGGGCCTCGGCCGACCCCACGCGAGGACCGGATGCATCATTTGGTATCAGAGCTGGGCCTTCGTTTAAGGGGGTGGGAATGATGAGGACATCCTAGGTCACGCTTTGGGCAGGCGCACGACAGTGTAGGCGGCAGTCGTAGTCCAGCAGGAGCACGGTTTGGCCAGGCGCACGACAGTGTAGGCGGCAGCCGCGTGCACACGGTTTGGCCAGGCGCACAACAGTGTAGGCGGCAGTCGTGCACGTCTGAATTATCCCACCTTGCTTAGCGAAGGAGGAGGAAGCCACCTTAAAAGGAGAGCCACCCTTCCCCTATCAGACTAGTCTTTTAGGGCGATTGGGCCTTTCCCCGAGTGGGTGTGCATAAGAACTGTTGGGTCTGGGAAACCTTAATTTGTTGAGCCTCGGCCGACCCCACGCGAGGACCGGATGCATTAGTTGCTGGGGGAGGATTGGGGGCTCGGTGGAGGATGGGTGAGGGCCGTGGAGCTGCGGTGTGCCTTTTTATAGGGCGTGAGGGGCCCTAGGCGTGCGGGCCACGCCGGAATTTAGGGGCACCGGCGGTGGCGGAACTTTCCAAGCGGGAAGCCGCTTGCCGTGCATGTGCGAACTTGGGAAGGAAGTGAATCGCAGGAGAAGGGAAGGGGAGGTGGCAAAGAAGCTTCCCAAGCTCGTAGGGCCTACAGGCGCGCGGGGATCACGGCGGCGCTCGGCCGGAGGAGACCGGCGCAGGAGGTGGAAGAAAGGAAGGGGGGAGAAGAAGCTGACGCGTGGGCCACGGCTGCCAGTGGGAGAAGGAGGGGAGGGAGAGGGCGCTGCTGTGCTGGGCCGGCGCGAGAAGTGGTGGGCTGAGCGGGAAGTTGGGCCCTGGTGGAGAAGGGGGGGTTTGTCGGGCCGGGCCGAGGGAAAAGTAAGGGAGGGGGTTGGGCTGAGCTCGGGGGAGAAATAGGAGGTGCAGAAGTAGACCAAGGAAAAAGCTTAGGGAGCAAAAGCAAACTCGGTTAAATTAACTTTTCTAGGGATTCAAGCAAAATGATTCAACATTTAACCTATATTTCTACAAAAATAAATGCAGCAGCATGAATGCAGCAGCATGAATGCAACAAAAATATTTCTACAACTTATATTTGATTTAATATTCATAAATAATTCATTTAACCTATATTAAATATTAACAATTAAAATAAAAGCCAATAAATTACAAAAAAATTTTAAATAGGCTAATTTTGGGTGTTACAATGTGTTCAATTTTTTCTGCCGTTCACGCGGCGATGCGTGCCGCTGCGGGAGCACACATGGCCGATCCATTTTTTTTCTTTTGTTTTCTGTTTTAATTTTTTTTATTTTCCTTCTCCTTTTATATTTATTTTTGTTTCGTTTCCTTTTTTACGGTGAAATTAATTATGTTCCTCTTTTTTTTTCTTTCTCTTATATTTATTTTATTCTTCATTGTATTTTGTTATTTTTAAGTTTTATACTCATTTCTTTTCTTCTAATCCTACGTGTTTTAGATTAATTTGTTTGCTACATTTAATGACTTCTAATCCTATATTAGTAATTTTTTGCCTATAAAAGTTATTGAAAGGACCAACACTAGGCCTAGGGGGGGTGAACAGGCCCTGTAAAAATTTCTACAAAATTGCTCTGAAAACTGTCGGACGTCGGATGATCCGACCCCCGGAAGATCCGACACTGTGTAGGATCTTCCGACGGGATAAAAACTTTACTTCGTAATTTGAGTTCTAGTACACTTTTTAAGGATTCTACTTGAATAGAAGTGTGATAATAAGTGTATAGATCCTTCTATATATGATCAATGCAATAGAATAACAGCAAGCGAGTAGATCAGATCAAATCAAGCAAACCCAACAATAAAAAAAATGAGCACAAGGAGACAATGGATTTACTTCAGAATTTCACTCCACCAAGGAGCTACGTCTCCGTTGAGAAGCTCACAAAGAGTCGGGCTGTCACACTAGCCCCAAGTCTCTCTCAATCAACCACAAAGGAAGATTGAATCACTTACTATTGTCTCTCACAAAGAGAGGGGTAATACAAACTTCCGGGGCTCAACCACAAGGGAATGAGAGCTCATCGGCACCTCTAACCGTCTAGGAGCAAAGCTCCAAGAGTAACAAACGCGAATCGACGAATCAAAGTTGCTTCAAGTGCTTCAAGAGATGAACAAGTGAGGGCCCAAGGTTAGCACAAGCTTCACACCACCAAACTTCTCTCATACTCAAACCCTAGGTGAATCCTTGCAAGAATCAAGCTTGGGAGGGAGTGGAGGAGTGAAATGAATGCTCAAGTTGGTGTTTGTCACGAGTTAGGTCAGTGGAGGCAGCAGCAATGAATGAGGGGGTATATATACTAACCCCCCAAAATGTGTCCGTTATGTGTTCAGCGAAGGGGTATCGTATCTTCCGACCATGAGTCGGATCTTCCGAAGAATGACAGATTAGTGTTAGAAACCCCAGACACATTCCACGCATCGGATCTTCCGACATAGTGTCGGATCTTCCGATGAGGGCCGGAACTTCCGGCAAATGACAGAACATAGCAAGAACGCCCTCAGAACAGTTCTAGGCGTCGGATCTTCCGACACCCTGTCGGATCTTCCGACATGCGTCGGATCTTCCGGCCCTGGAACAAATCCAAACCAAGCTGGCCAGAACTTCCGGTCGGATCTTCCAGCCAGGGGTCGGAACATGCATGTGACACACAGAAATGCTGAAATCTGGCTAAGTCCTGGAAGATCCGACACAGTGTAGGATCTTCCGATGGAAGTTCCGATGCTAGGATTGGATCTTCTGATGGGGAACAACTCGAAACCGAGCCAGCCAGAACTTCCAGTCGGATCTTCCGACCTAAGTTCCGACCAAGCAGACAACATGTGAATGTGACTTTGTGTGTCTCTCAAGTGGATTTTCATCTCAAGCATAGCACTTAAAAAAACTAGAATTTGTCGAACACGCCCCCCTTGATAGTACGGTGGTCCTATACTCAAATTCAAAACGAAAATCAAATTAAATTCTTCGATCGAGTCCACCACCATAAGAAATCGAATTGGGGACCTTCTTTTCATATTTCTTTTCTTTTCATTCATTTTATTTCTGCACAACTCATTCAAAGCATTACATCCAAATTTCTATTGTCATTAATCACCAAAATAGATTAAGTTCCTAGATGCACTTTCAGTTATATGTTCATGATGTGGATGTGTGTGTTCTTTACGTAGAATTAGTTGTCCGTATGTGGAGTTACTTTCTTCACTTGGTAAACTAATTTGTTCGCTGTGCTAAATTATCCGATCGTTTGTGAAAATAATTTGTTTGTAATGTAGACTCATTTGTTCTCTATGTGCAATAATTTGTTCGCTATATGGACTCATTTTTTCTCCATCTGCACTAATTTGTTCTCAATGTGGACTCTTTGTCCTCCATGTGCACTAATTTGTTCGCATTGTGGACTCGCTTGTTCTCCATGCACAGTAATTTGTTCGTAATGTGGACTCGTTTGTTCTTCATGTGTACTAATTTGTTTGTAATATGGACTAATTTTTTCTCCATGTGTACTAATTTATTCGTAATGCGGACTGATTTGTTCTCTATGTGCATGTGCAGTGATTTGTTCGTAATGTGAACTCATTTGTTCTCCATATGTAGCAATTTAGTCGCAATGTGGACTCATTTGTTCTCTATGTGCGGTAATTTGTTCGCGCGTGGAACAATTTGTTTACTTTATAGACCAATTTGATCATTATGTTAAATTAATTGTTTATTTTGTAGACTAAATCTTTTGCTTGTAAGTCGTTTTAAAGATCTTGTTCAAAATACACAACGATGTAATAAAAAATTTGATACTTTAGTTGGTAGGGTATGACAAGTGGCTTTAGAATTTTTCTTGACAGAATCACTAAATCAGAAAATAATTTTAATATCTCTCGCATGTTGGGCCACGGTTTGATGCACCCGTGACCCGCCCATTGGCCGACCAATTGCTCGGCCCGCAAGGCCGCAAGTGCGCTGCGTGCGGTTGAGGCGATAAAAATTATTTACGGGGAAGTCAACGGTCTCACCGGAGAGTGTATCACCGGACGGACCTGAGGCTCTATCAGGTGATCTCAATGTTCTCACCGGACGGACCTGAGGCTCTATCTGGTGATCTCAACGATCTCACCGGTGAAAGCTAAGAAGATCTACTAGCGTGGTAGCATAATAGGAGTGCAACAATAAGCACAACAACCGAGAGTAAGTCAAAGACGCATTAGAGCATTTCCATTTACAGTTCATTCACTTATTTTTGAAAGATTTTAGTAACAAATTATAGTTGGCCATGAGCCGTTTAGAAGAACAAAGGTACAAACTGCCTAGTTGGCAGTTCAGGGGTATCCACAACATGGTATATGCTACAAGTTCAACCAGTTTTGTCCACATAAACTCATCACAAGTTTTCTTGTAGCATCATGCCAGCTAAAGATACTTACGTGGCTGAAGCGAAGGTGAGGAGGAGCATTCAGGTTTCCCTCAACACTGAGACTTGATCCTGTTCGCCATGATCGACCCCTGTCCTACTATTGTCGATCTCAGTCCCGTCCTTTTCCCAAAAATCCTGATGCTGCTCTTGCCCATCATCTACTTTACTGCTCGCAAGTTTTCTTCTAGCATCAGTAGAACATATCCTTGTGCTCTTCTCCCCAAACGCTACTACTACTGGAGCACTTGTCAGGAGGGTGGAATTTGTTGCACCACATGTTTGGTGTCTGAATGGATTTTGAGTGCTCAGTATGCTGAACACCTAACGCATTTATATGCGTGTCAAAGCCGGCTACTGTTGGCATGTCAACGATGGCCGACAGCGGTCAGGAATAGATCATGTTTGTCGCTCCTTGGCACGGACGTACTGTTCTTCGACAGACTTGTTGTTGACACATGTTGTTGGATGCACCTGCATGCAGGTTCACGGATGTATTATGCATTGGAGTTGCCGGGACTCATCTTCCACATTATTTCTGCAACATGGTTGATTCCCTCTCAGTTTCTAGTTGCACTATGACCTGCCTGAGATCTTCATTTTCCTCCTGAACCTGCTCAACCTGCTGCTGCTCCTCTGCTTTCTTCCTCAGCTGCCAAACAGCATCAAGAAGATCACACAGCAAAATCCGTTCATACTGGGTGGCCTCATGATCAATCCACACCTAATAGCTGCAATCCCCTGGCTTCTACACTAAAATTGAATAGCGAATCAGAAAATAAATCGCAGCACGAACCAAATCCAAGGGAAAACCTAAAGAAAGGCTTACCAATCCTGAAGGGCATCTATAGTACCTCCGGCCCCGGTTCTCATCGCTCCTTGATGTCCAGCAAGGTGCCGTCCTATTGCACTTCACCGGCGGGGAGTAGTCATACGGACCTACTCGGTACGGCACCGGCGCCATCAACATCTCCATCTCCCCGCCTCCTCTTCCTCTCAACGATGGTGTGGACCACCGTGGCGAGCGCGAGCTTGACGACGCCATGGTGGCAGCCTCCCTCCCACGTCGTCTTACCACGCCCCCTCGTTGGCTGGAATCCTAGGTCCGCCACGAAACCTAAGTCCGACCTACGGATCCGAGCAACCTTACTGGGCTCAAAATATATTAGGTCAACCATTCAATCCAAACTATACTACCAAAACATTATTCCAATCATTGTGGATTGACTACTTTACCCTTGGTGCAAAAACTTAATCCCAGAATGACAATTATCCAGCACTCTCTTTTTTTGTGCGGGCCCCACCAAAACAGTATGCACCGGGTGCATACTGGCCCACCATCTAGTATGCACCGGGTTCATACTAGGTACCTCTCTTTTGGGTACCTCTAGGTACCTCCTCTGCTTACAGCCGTCGGATCGAGCGACGTGAGTCATCCAAGTTTCCTTCAACCACTGTAAAATGATTCATCTAGTATAGCTTGGTACATCAACATTCGATGGCAACCTTGCTTGATAGTTCACAAATCTAGATATAATAATATTTAAATAAAATCATGTTTGTTTAATTTAAAGGGACCAACAACAGATAGACTTTTTATTGGACAACTATTTTAGAAGTCAGCTCTTAACAAATATAGAGATAACAATATTTAAATAAAATCCTACTTGTTTGTTTAATTTAAAAACACATTACTTGCACACATTCTATGGAAACAACATACATATAATCCCAAACAATACCATCAAAACAGAGGCATACTACACAGATCGAACACGGAACCAGCACAAACTAGAAAGCCCTGCCCAACAAGAGAATTGTCACAATTCAGAGACGCTCGCATGATTCTAGTATCGATCCTTAGAATAAGTGTTAATAATAATCAGATTGCACATAGGTTTGATGAATTGAGATCTGGAAGTCTGGAAGCACAGCAACTGAACTCACAGCACACGAAGGTAGCTGTCCCAAATATCTACCAAGTTCCTAATCGAGTCCAAAACACTAACGCAATTTACAGAAAGTAGGGATGGAGACCGGAAGAAGATGATCTCCTGGTCGACACGATCCCACCAACGGAACTCGGCTTCAAACCGGTTGCAGATGATGTTGTAGAGCAGCGTCGGGTAGAACAGGAATCTCGGGCCGGCGCCGACGAGCGCGCGCTTCGCCTTCAACCACGACCACCTCGCCGTCCCCGCCGCGTCGCCTCCTCCAACCCCCGCCCATCCTAGAGCTCCAGAATCCTCATGCCACCAGCCCACACGAATCGGAGCCCCAATCCATGTCCTTCTTCTCCTTCCTTCTCACCGGGCCAGCAGCAGCGGCCACCACCGGCTGGTAGTCCGCCTCATCCATGTCCATCTCGTTGTCCTCCCCATCCTTGCCAGCACCCTTCACCGTGGGACCCCAGTGCCGTGGAACCAGAAATAGCAGTCGGTTAGCATAGGCAAAAGCAATGAGGCAAATCGAAAAGAGGGGTTGGGGGTCATGGGCCTAGGATATAGGAGGCGTGGTGACTTACAGGGCCATGGGAGCAGTGGCGGGCGACGAGGAAGGGGAGGACGGAGGAGCGTAGGGCGAAGGAAGGCACGGTGGCGGAGAAGCCCTTCTTACCGATGGCGCCCGGTAGGGGCGTGGGGTTGAAGGGCTCCTCCACGACCTTGAGGTGCGTGGGGTGGGCGTGGCGATCCATGCGTTGGGGCAGAGGCGGCGTCAGCTTTGGGGGTAGGAGCGGATCGCGGGAGGAGTGGCAGAGGCAGCGGCAGCTTTGGAGGTGGAAGCGGATCGCGGGCGGAGCGGTAGAGACAGCGGTGGCTTTGGGCGAGGAAGCGGATGCGGTTTGTGTTTACGCGGATGGGGTGGCAGCAGATAACGGGCGGACGGTTTAGGAGCGGACATGCGATCCCTAGCGTCCAAAACCGAATCCCCAATCTATGTCCTTCTTCTCCTTCCTCCTCACCGGGCCAGCTACAGTGGTCGCCACCGGCTGGTAGTCCGCCTCGTCCATGTCCATCTCGTCGTCCTCCATCTCAACCCCATCCATTCCAACGCCCTTCACCGCGGGACCCCAGTGCTGTGGAACGGGAAAAAGCAGTCAGTCAGCATAGGCAAAAGCAACGAGGCAAATTGAAAAGGGGAGATGGGGGGTTGTGGGCCCAGGATTTGGGAGGCGCGGTGACATACAAGGTTGTGGGAGCGGTGGCGGGCGACAGTGAAGGGGAGGACGGAGGGGCGCAGGGTGGAGGAGAGCGCGGCGGCGGAAGGGCTCCTCCATGACCTTGGGGCGTGTGGGATGGGTGCGGCGATCCACACGTTGAGGTAGATGCTGCGGCGGCTTTCGGAGATAGGAACGGATCGTGGGAGGAGCGGCAGAGGCGACAGCGGCTTTGGGGGTGGGATCGGATCACGGGTGGAGCGGTAGAGACAATGGTGGCTTTGGGCGAGAAAGCGGATGGGGTGCGTGTTTAGGCGGATAAGGTGGTAGCGGATCGCAGGCGGTTAGGGTGGGACTGGAGGTGTGATCCCTAGCGTCCAAAACCGAATCCCCAATCCATGTTGTTCTTCTCCTTCCACCTCACCGGGCGAGCAGTAGCGGCCGCCACCGGCTGGTAGTCGGCCTCGTCCATGTCCATCTCATATTCCTCCATCTCAGCCCCATACTTGCCAGCGCCCTTCACTGCAGGACCCCGGTGCTGCAGAACCGAAAATAGCAGTTGATCAGCATAGGCAAAAGCAACGAGGCAAATTGAAAAGGGGGTTGGGGTCGTGGGCCTAGGTTTGGGAGGCGCGGTGACTTACGGGGTCGTGGGAGTGGTGGTGGGTGACGGGGAAGGGGAGGACAGAAGGGTGCGGGGCAGAGGAGGGCGCGGCGGTCGAGAAGCCCTTCTCAACGATGGCACCCGGTAGGGGGCATGGGGTGGAAGGGCTCCTCCATGACCTTGGGGCGCGTGGGGTGGGTGCGGCAATCCATGCGTCGCGACAGAGGCGGCGATGGCTTTAGGGGGTGGGAACGGATCGCGGGAGGAACGACAAAGGCGGCGGCGGCTTTGGGGGTGGGAGCAGATCGCGGATGGTGTGGTAGAGACAACGGTGGCTTTGGGCGAGGAAGTGGATGGGGTATGTGTTTGGGCGGACGGGGTGGCAGCGGATCCCAGGCGGACGCGGTGGGAGCGGATGTCAGATCCATAGTGTCCAAAACTGAATCCCCAATCCATGTCCTTCTCCTTCCACCTCACCGGGCCAGCGGCGGCAGCCGCCACCGGCTGGTAGTCCGCCTCGTCCATGTCAATCTCGTCATCCTCCATCTCAGCCCCATCCTTGCCAGCGCACTTGACCGTGGGACCCCAGTGCTATGGAAATGGAAATAGCAGTCGGTCAGCATAGGCAAAAACAATAAGACATCGAAATGGGGGTTGGGGTGATGCGAACCCACTAGGGTTTGCGCCCAATCTTTCGATGAGAGGGGGATAACTTCGATTTAGACTGGAGTGACGTTCACAGCCCGACTACAACTATCTAAGGATGCTGCGCCTTAGCAACCGATACACCAACTCCAGCGGTCGCCGCGATCTTGTGGAGCACGATCAACCAAACCACTAGGGTAATTCCTGCAAGCAATCGAAGAACAAGCAAGAACAAGTAGAACAAGCAACTCAATTGCTAATATGGAGTTAACAACCAATCTGAAAACATAGAGGTGGGGTTCCGTTGACTCGAAGATGGGCGGCTGGACCAGCACGCGCGCTTACAAGCAAGTAGCAATGGCTAAACTTTCATCTAAACAAAACCCAAGTGTTCTTGGCGGCGGCTAAGGGGTATAAGACAAGGGAGGACGACCACAGGGGTGCTGGGGTCGTGCTCCAACCCTAGGACGCTTCCATAATGGACTCTACATGATACACGACCCATTGGGCCAAAATGAGATGGCGCAGCATCATGGGCAGAAAACATCTCGGAGCAAATAGACGATTCTGGACGACTCCGAATAGATATGGATGTGGGGTCAGATCCGTTGGAAAGTAGACTTGATTAGATTTCCGTAAAGTACTTGAAAGCCCCAATCCGAGTCTGTATGCGACAGTGGTGTCCATCACAAGTTGATGTTTTTCTGCAGTCCGAATCCAGACTTTCCAAAACGTGTTGGATTTGGTCTCTTTCCTTCCTTGGGCCATTGTGACGTGGTAGCCTGATGGAAAATGTGGAAATACTTAGAATTGGTCCCCAATCAACTTCTTTGGTCCTCCATGCCTTCGATGTATGTTTAACACTCTTTTTGATCCAGCTATATATTTCTGAAAATGACATTGAACACACATCATGGCGTATGGTCATATCCGAGCATGTGATGTCCTCATCATTCTCCCCTTCTTGGTTGCAAGTCGTCCTCGACTTGCTCCAGTTGCATTCAGAAGTTCTTGGTTTGAAGTTGGAATATGTAGTGAAAACTATGCTGTCCGACAAAAACCAGGAATGCTCCCCTTCTTTGGGCTGAACCTGTTGAATAAGACAAACACTAGGAAAACTTTGCGAGACATTATTAGTGTTAATGCAGCCCCCTATTTGATCATGGTATTGCAGCCCAAAAAGAGAATTTAGATTAGAGCAAATATAAACTTTATGTACCAAATACTCTCCTTTGCAATTATACTTGCCAATAAAGTGATATGTATGATTAGACAAGCTTGAAAATTCAGAATATGCAAAAAGCTTATCCTCTAAACATTTTAGATCACAAAGAATATCAAATTCAATATAGCCCAAAGTATTTAAAGAAGACATCAATTTCAGTTCATCTTGTGCACATTTGTATGGTTCCAAACCAAAAGAATCACACTTATTCACTACTTGTGGCATATGAGTAAAAGAATCATCAACACACAAGTCCTCTTTATCACAAGGAACAATAAGTAATTCATCTTGTGACAAAGGTAAATCTACAACGGTTTCTACTATTTGTTGCTCTTGATAAGCATGCAAAGTGGACAAGTTTTTAATATCATGGGTCGCATCATTCTTGCAAGTATTCGTAGATAACAAAATCTCCTTTTCAGCACTTACGGCAAGCCAAAACAATGAAGCAATATTGTTGTATGATTTGCTAATTAGCTTGGTTCGAATTTCAGAATTAAGCCCTTTCATGAACCTACTCATAACATCTTCCTTGCATTCATCTAATCCACCAAACATGACACAGATCTTAAAGCTATGATAGTATTCTTTGACAGTCCTACTACCTTGCTTCAATTTGTCCAATTTTGCAAGTAAACAATCAGCTTAATATTCAGGAACATATTCATCTCGAAAAAGCATTTTAAAATCTTTCCAAGTTTGTGGAACTCTATTGTGCCTACAAATATGTTTCCATGTAATCAAAGCATATTTTGTTAAAGCACTAGAAGCAGCAAAAATCATTTCATGTTCAGACAAGTCATAACTATCAAATTCTGCATCTACCTTAAGCTCCCAATCAATATAAGCTTCAGGATCAAACATACCAGCATATAATGGCAAATATTGAATGACATTCTAAAGATGAGGGTCTAGTTCCAACTGCTCAAAAATTTCTGTATCACCTGCCATGATTAGTAGAAAACAAGAAACACAAAAACAAGATGTATCCTCCTGTCAACTACTAGATGTGGTGTGGTAGAGACAACAGTGGCTTTGGGCGAGGAAGCGGATGGGGTATGTGTTTGGGTGGACGGGGTGGCAGCGGATCCCAGGCGGACGCGGTGGGAGCGGATGTCTGATCCATAGTGTCCAAAACTGAATCCCCAATCCATGTCCTTCTGCTTCCACCTCACCGGGCCAGCGGCGGCAGCCGCCACCGGCTGGTAGTCCGCCTCGTCCATGTCAATCTCGTCATCCTCCATCTCAGCCCCATCCTTGCCAGCGCACTTGACCGTGGGACCCCAGTGCTACGGAAATGGAAATAGCAGTCAGTCAGCATAGGCAAAAACAATAAGACAAATCGAAATGGGGGTTGGGGTGATGCGAACCCACTAGGGTTTGCGCCCAATCTTTCGATGAGAGGGGGATAACTTCGATTTAGACTGGAGTGACGTTCACAGCCCGACTACAACCGTCTAAGGATGCTGCGCCTTAGCAACCGATACACCAACTCCAGCGGTCGCCGCGATCTTGTGGAGAACGATCAACCAAACCACTAGGGTAATTCCTGCAAGCAATCGAAGAACAAGCAAGAACAAGTAGAACAAGCAACTCAATTGCTAATATGGAGTTAACAACCAATCTGAAAACATAGAGGTGGGGTTCCGTTGACTCGAAGATGGGCGGCTGGACCAGCACGCGCGCTTAGAAGCAAGTAGCAATGGCTAAACTTTCATCTAAACAAAACCCAAGTGTTCTTGGCGGCGGCTAAGGGGTATAAGACAAGGGAGGACGACCACAGGGGTGCTGGGGTCGTGCTCCAACCCTAGGACGCGTCCATAATGGACTCTACATGATACACGGCCCATTGGGCCAAAATAAGATGGCGCAGCATCATGGGCAGAAAACATCTCGGAGCAAATAGACGATTCTGGACGACTCCGAATAGATATGGATGTGGGGTCAGATCCGTTGGAAAGTAGACTTGATTAGATTTCCGTAAAGTACTTGAACGCCCCAATCTGAGTCTGTATGCGATAGTGGTGTCCATCACAAGTTGATGTTTTTCTGCAGTCCGAATCCAGACTTTCCAAAACGTGTTGGATTTGGTCTCTTTCCTTCCTTGGGCCATTGTGACGTGGTAGCCTAATGGAAAATGTGGAAATACTTAGAATTGGTCCCCAATCAACTTCTTTGGTCCTCCATGCCTTCCATGTATGTTTAACACTCTTTTTGATCCAGCTATATATTTCTGAAAATGACATTGAACACACATCATGGCGTATGGTCATATCCGAGCATGTGATGTCCTCATCATTCTCCCCTTCTTGGTTGCAAGTCGTCCTCGACTTGCTCCAGTTGCATTCAGAAGTTCTTGGTTTGAAGTTGGAATATGGAGTGAAAACTATGCTGTCCGACAAAAACCAGGAATGCTCCCCTTCTTTGGGCTGAACCTGTTGAATAAGAGAAACACTAGGAAAACTTTGTGAGACATTATTAGTGTTAATGCAGCCCCCTATTTGATCATGGTATTGCAGCCCAAAAAGAGAATTTAGATTAGAGCAAATATAAACTTTATGTACCAAATACTCTCCTTTGCAATTATACTTGCCAATAAAGTGATATGTATGATTAGACAAGCTTGAAAATTCAGAATATGCAAAAAGCTTCTCCTCTAAACATTTTAGATCACAAAGAATATCAAATTCAATATAGCCCAAAGTGTTTAAAGAAGACATCAATTTCAGTTCATCTTGTGCACATTTGTATGGTTCCAAACCAAAAGAATCACACTTATTCACTACTTGTGGCATATGAGTAAAAGAATCATCAACACACAAGTCCTCTTTATCACAAGGAACAATAAGTAATTCATCTTGTGACAAAGGTAAATCTACAACGGTTTCTACTATTTGTTGCTCTTGATACGCATGCAAAGTGGACAAGTTTTTAATATCATGGGTCACATCATTCTTGCAAGTATTCGTAGATAACAAAATCTCCTTTTCAGCACTTACGGCAAGCCAAAACAATGAAGCAATATTGTTGTATGATTTGCTAATTAGCTTGGTTCGAATTTCAGAATTAAGCCCTTTCATGAACCTACTCATAACATCTTCCTTGCATTCATCTAATCCACCAAACATGACATAGATCTTAAAGCTATGATAGTATTCTTTGACAGTCCTACTACCTTGCTTCAATTTGTCCAATTTTGCAAGTAAACAATCAGCATAATATTCAGGAACATATTCATCTCGAAAAAGCATTTTAAAATCTTTCCAAGTTTGTGGAACTCTATTGTGCCTACAAATATGTTTCCATGTAATCAAAGCATATTTTGTTAAAGCACTAGAAGCAGCAAAAATCATTTCATGTTCAGACAAGTCATAACTATCAAATTCTGCATCTACCTTAAGCTCCCAATCAATATAAGCTTCAGGATCAAACATACCAGCATATAATGGCAAATATTGAATGACATTCTAAAGATGAGGGTCTAGTTCCAACTGCTCAAAAATTTCTGTATCACCTGCCATGATTAGTAGAAAACAAGAAACACAAAAACAAGATGTATCCTCCTGTCAACTACTAGATGTGTTGGTTGTAATTCTCTCAAACTAAACTTGTTCAAAACAAGCTCTTACAAGTTCTTACCAAGCAAAACAGGAGGTGACGGTAACCAATAAGACAACAATTTCGAAGATAGTGTATCGGTGCCGCAGCAACAAGACCTGTCAAGCCGTAGTCGTATATGTGGAGCTATAGGTGGGCTGAAAACCAGGAATAGCTAGCACCACGTTAGTTAAAATAAAGCAAGTTGAATAATCGTTCAACGGTGGTACTGTGCTGGTCCTAGCCTAGACCAAGCTAGAGACGCGAGCCTGGACACAAGGGAAGTCACAATGCACCACCGAAAATAATAGATACTCACAATGAACACATCAACCCCTTTCTTTCTTTTTTTTTCTTTTATTTTTTTCTTCTATATTTTCTCTTTTTTCTTCTTTTCCTTTTATTTTGGGGCACTAAAATCTTCTGATTGATGGTGTAATAACCAAAACAAATGGCAGCATACAACATCTATCAAAACAGATTTACAATTCTTATTTCAGCTAGCCAGATGCGCAGATCTCCAAGGTGATTGCGGAGTGCTCAGAAGGAATTTTCGACCAAGGTCAGATGCGTTGGAAAGAGCACGAGTTAAGCTTTCCAGATTATACTAAAACACAAAATTTGGAGATTGGACACGGAAACTGCAGCAGTTTTTGTTTCGTGCTGGACAGGAACTCCGAAACAAAAAGTGACAAGAACTCGAAACTCTAAAGGACTAAACTAAGACCAGCAACTCGACGCAACCGAAGCAACCGAAAACTCAACAAGCCCTAACTAAGCAGTACTAGCAAAGGCTCAAAGAGTTTATAGGATTGTAGGTAAACCAATCTACTATTTTTTTGGCTTTTCTGGACTATAGGAAATTAAAATCAGCAAAGAATTGGATAACTCTCACCGGTAAACCTTGCTCTGATTACCAACTGATGCGAACCCGCTAGGGTTTGCGCCCAATCTTTCGATGAGAGGGGGATAACTTCGATTTAGACTGGAGAGACGTTCACGGCCTGACTACAACCGTCCAAGGATGCTGCGCCTTAGCAACCGATACACCAACTCCAGCGGTCGCCGTGATCTTGTGGAGCACGATCAACCAAACCACTAGGGTAATTCCTGCAAGCAATCGAAGAACAAGCAAGAACAAGTAGAACAAGCAACACAATTGCTAATATGGAGTTAACAACCAATCTGAAAACATAGAGGTGGGGTTCCGTTGACTCGAAGACGGGCGGCTGGACCAGCATGCGCGCTTACAAGCAAGTAGCAATGGCTAAACTTTCATCTAAACAAAACGCAAGTGTTCTTGGCGGCGGCTAAGGGGTATAAGACAAGGGAGGACAACCACAGGGGTGTTGGGGTCGTGCTCCAACCCTAGGATGCGTCCATAATAGACTCTGCATGATACACGGCCCATTGGGCCAAAATAAGATGGCGCAGCATCATGGGCATAAAACATCTCGGAGCAAATACACGATTTTGGATGAATCCGAATAGATATGGATGTGGGGTCAGATCCGTTGGAAAGTAGACTTGATCACCTTTCCGCGAAGTACTTGAATGCCCCAATCCGAGTCCGTATGCGACGGTGGTGTCCATCACAAGTTGATGTTTTTGTGCACTCTGAATCCAGACTTTCCAAAACGTGTTGGATTTGGTCTCTTTCCTTCCTTGGGCCATTGTGACGTGGTAGCCTGATGGAAAATGTGGAAATACTTAGAATTGGTCCCCAATCAACTTTTTTGGTCCTCCATGCCTTCCATGTATATTTAACACTCTTTTTGATCCAGCTATATATTTCTGAAAATGACATTGAACACACATCATGGCGTATGGTCATATCCGAGCATGTGATGTCCTCATCATGGGGGGTCGTGGGCCTTGTATTTGGGAGTTGTGGCGACTTACAGGGTCATGGGAGGGGTTGCGGGTGACGGAGAAGGGAGGACGGAGGTTCGTCAAGCAGAGGAGGGCACGTCGGCACAGAAGCCCTTCTCAACGATGGCGCCCGGTAGGGGGCGCAGGGTGGAAGGGCTCTTCCATGACCTTGGGGCACGTGGGGTGGGCGCGGCGATCCACATGTCGGGGCAGAGGGTGGTGGCTTTGGGGGGTGGGAGCGGATCGTGGGAGGAGCGGCAAAGGCAGCAATGACTTTGGGGGTGGGAGCGGATCGCGGGCGGAGCAGCAGAGATAGCAGTGGCTTTGGGCGAGGAAGCGGAGGCGGTGCGTGTTTAGGCGATGGGGTGGCAGCGGATCGCGGGTGAACGGGGTGGGAGCGGACGTGCGATCCCTAGCGTCCAAAACTGAATGAACGACACATGTATCGCATGCGGGGGACCGAAGGCGGATGGACGATAGGGGTGGTCGCGGTTCCTTTGGATGTGCTTTTTTGTAGTGGGAGATAATCTCGCGTCCGCCCTCCATCCGCCCGTCCGCAGGCTCGCGTCGCCCTCCGCCAAACCCGTGATGTCGGATCCGTTCGCCCCCCATCCGCCAGTCTGCCAAACCCCCGCCCCGCAGACCCCTACCCTTAGCCAAAATCCTATTTTCCCAGCCCCTCTTTGCTGTCGCTGCTGCTTGGATCCACGACGCGCCGCCCCTCTCCACCGCTTGGATCCCCGACGTGTGGATCGCCGCCACGCCACCGCGTGGATCGCCGCCGCCGCATGGAGCATCCCCCTGTTCGCGTCCGCCGTGGACGCCTTGAGAGTGTCGCTGGCGGTGGCCGTCGCAAGGTTCCCGTCGCTGGTCGGGAGGATCGTGCACCGGCCGGCGACGGGCGACGCCACCATCGACTGCACGGAGGCCGGTGTGGCCATGGCCGGCGGCGTCAGGCTCCTCATCACAGAGATAATGTGCGACGGCGCCGACGACGTGGCCCGGCTCACGGGGGACGAGGAGTATGATGCTCCTTCACCAGCACCGCCATGAACGAGGCTGGATTATCCCATACAAAATGAAAGGCAGGAAAATGTAGTAGAGAAAAAAATTGTTGCATGAAAACCTCGCTGATACGTGCCACCAAGGAAAATGTAATAAGCCCACCATACGTACAATGCAATTTCATCATTTTGTAGTTTACAGCCATTGATCAGAGCAAGGTTTTGCCATTTTTCGCTAAACATATCTAGTATAGCTTGGTCCTTCTTCTCCTTCATCCTCACCGGGCCAGCGGCGGCGGCCGCCACGGGCCGGTAGTCCACCTCATCCATGTCCATCTCGTTGTCCTCCATCTCAGCCCCATCATTGCCAGCATCCTTCACCGCATGACCCTAGTGCCGCGGAACTAGAAATAGCAGTCGATCAGCAAAGGCAAAAGCAACGAGGCAAATCGAAGGGGAGGTTGGGGGGTCGTGGGCCTAGGACTTGGGAGGCGTGGCGACTTACAGGACCATGGGAGCGGTGGCAGGCGACAGGGAAGGGGAGGACAGAGGGGCACGGGACGGAGGAGGGCGCGACGTTGGAGAATGATGAGGACATCTTCCTCCACTATTACCCGCTGGCAAAGACGCAACAAAATGGTCCAAGTGGCCCAGTTGTAGTCGGGCGGCGACCGTGTGAACCTCTGAATAATCCCACCTTTCTTAGCTAGGGAGGAGGAAGCCACCTTAAAAGGAAAAAGCCACCCTTCCCCTATCAGACTAGTCTTTTAGGGAGATTGGGCCTTTTTCTTGAGTGGGTGTGCTTAAGAACTGTTGGGGGCCGGGCAACCTTAATTTGTTGGGCCTCGGCCAACCCCACGCCTGGGCCGGATGCATCATTTGGTATCAGAGCTGGGCCCTTATTAAGAAGGGGAGAATGATGAGGGCATTTTCCTCCACTATTACCCGCAGGCAAAGACGCAACAAAATGGACCAAGGGGCCCAGTTGTAGTTGGGTGGCAACCGTGTGAGCCTTTGAATAATCCCACCTTGCTTAGCTAGGGAGGAGGAAGCCACCTTAAAAGGGAAAGCCACCCTTCCCCTATCAGACTAGTCTTTTAGGGAGATTGGGCCTTTTCTTGAGTGGGTGTGCTTAAGAACTGTTGGGGGCCGGGCAACCTTAATTTGTTGGGCCTCGGCCAACCCCACGCCTGGGCCGGATGCATCAGAGAAGCCCTTCTCAACGATGGCACCCAGTAGGGGGCTCGTGGGGTGGGCGCGATGATCCACGCGTTGGGGCAGAGGCGGCGATGGCTTTGGGGGCTAGGAGCGGATCGTGGGAGGAGCGGTAGAGGCAGCGGTGGCTTTGGGGGGGTGGGAGCGGAACGCGGGCGGAGTGGTAGAGACAGCGGTGGCTTTGGGTGAGGAAGCAGATGGGGTGCATGTTTAGACGACGGGGTGGTAGCGGATCGCGGGCAGACAGGGTGGGAGCGGACGTGCGATCACTAGCGTCCAAAACCGAATGAACGGCACATGTATCACATGCGGGGGACCGGAGGCGGACGAATGATGGGGTTGGTTGCGGTTCCTTGGAATGTGCTTTTTAGGGCCCCGTTGGTAGAGCTCCAAAAACAGTTCCGGGAGCTGTTTTTGTTGGAGCTACACCAAATGACCACGTTGAATCACTTCTGGGGGTGGTTGTGAGAGGTGGAGCTGTTTTGCACATGGTACAGGTGAAGCTGATGGAGATAAAAAAATTAGCTTCTCCACCTCCAACTTCAACTCCACCCTCATGTGGAGCTCTACCAAAGGGGCCTTATGGCAGGTACATTGGTCTCATCTAATAGTGGTCTCATGTAGTGACACGTAATCTTGAGATGATTTATCAGACAACCTATACAATAGGTTGTTGTTTTGTCTGTCTCATAGTAATACAATATCTCTCAATTTATGGATAAATAAATAAATATTATTGGTTGCATGACAACAAAACTCATACAATGATGGATGAGTTGTCTCATAGTTCTAAAATTTAGCTCATGAGGTGTTGTTTCGTGAAGCAACGACCTCTTTGTCTCACATCGCTCTCTCTCCTCCACGTCAACAAAAATCCTATGTAACACTGCATGAGACCAGCTGGACTGCATACGTGTAGCTACCTGCCTTAGCGGGAGAGGAGATAATCCCGCGTCCACCCTCCGTCCGCCACTCCGCCCTCCATGCGCCCGTGCGCAGGCTCGCGTTGCCCGCGTCGGACCAACGTCACCCTCCACCAAACCCACGGCGTTGGATCCCTACGCCCCCTCCGCCAAACCCCCACCCCGCAGACCCCTACCCTCAGCCAAAATCCTATTTTCCCCGCCCCTCTCTGCCGCTTGGATCACCGACGCTTGGATCGCCGCCGCTGCGTAGAGCATCCCGCCATTCGCGTCCGCCGTGGATGCCCTGCGAGCGTCGCTGGCGGAGGCCGTCCGGAGGTTCCCGTCGCTGGCTAGGATGATTGTGCACCGGCCGGCGATGGCGACGCCGCCATCGACTACATGGAGGCGGGTGTGGCCATGGCCGGCGGCGTCAGGCTCCTCGTCACGGAGATGATGAGTGACGGCGCCGAGGATGCGGCCCGGCTCGTCGGGGATGGGGAGCACGACGCGGAGGCGTTCGGGTGGCTCGTTCCGGCGCTCGACGCACGGGTGGCGGCGTGTCGTGGGGGCGCGGACCGCGACGCAGCCAAGCCCCCGGTGTTCGACCGCGCGGTGATCAGGCTTCCCGGCGGCGAGGAGCTTGCGAGGGGCGTGCTGCGGAAGTACGCCCCCGATCTGCCAATGGTACGTTTCGTTAATCTGCCTGCACCCTCCCCGGCCAACATCTTTTCCGGCTCCTTCTTGTGTTTCTCACGCACGCTGGCCGCAAGCGCTTCCGTGAGATGCTCGACGCTGCGTTCCGCGAGCTGGAGGCAGAGATCAGGGAGGACGTGACGAGGCCCACCCCGGCCGCTCAGCCGCCCAATAAGAAGGCCCGGAAGAGCACTGAGGTGAATAGAGATAAGGACAGGTTGCTCAAGCTCAACGCTATGCATCAGCCTTTGTTGGCGTTTGCTGCGGCCGCTGCCGCATGGCGAGCTCGATGCCATTGCCCACTCCATCATCCAGAGAGGACAGGAAGCTGGTGAAACAAGGGGCACAAGGTGAGGAACACACATTGAATCGCTGCAGATGGGGAGCCAATTTGTTACTATGTTCAATGATTGCTGTGAAATTCTTGCAGGTTCTGTGCTGGTGCCGCCACCGCCGCCACCACCACCACCGAGAGATTATCGCCCCCAGCTATTCGGGACCTTGCAATCGTGAGATTGGTGATGCAGCAATTGTGAGCTGTCATCCCTGCCCCTTGGTCAACGACCTCTGGAGGTGAGGTGCTCTTGTTTTTTCTTGCTGCCGTCATGCGTGTCTATATCATACCAAATATAATGTTGATCTGAATTTTTCTAACCATAATTTCTTACCTAAAGGTAATGGTATATATGATCAGTTTCAATTTGGGCTGGTAGCGGCAATTAAGTGCTATGCTTTCTGCACAAGACACACCGCTGTGTCGATGACTGAAGCTCTTATGTAAGCTACCAATGTTGATGGCCAGTTGATGGCCAGTTGTTGTTTGCAACATATTACCACTTTCTATTATTTTCCATGATGCTTAATTGGATTTCTGTAACTAGCTCGTCGTAGTAACTTGTTAGTTCTGCAAACAGTGAAATATAAAATCAAATTAAGCCTGTGAATGGTTAAATAATGCATTTTTTTCTGGAAATCATTGTAGAGCTGTAGCATTCAGAAATTTTGTTACTGTTACTGGACTTTAGTGTTCACCTTAGTGATCTCCTAGATATCCTAATTAGATTTTAGCCTATAAGAGAGTGGTTAGTCTATGTTTTCATGATCCCTTTTCATTCATATTTAGATCAGTAGCATGTCCCTGGAGTTTTATGTGTATCACCAAGGCACTTAAGGCAGTAGGGTGGCATACTACTTTTTCAGAGTTTGTCAATTCTACATTTATTTTGAATAAAAATCATGTGGCAAACAACAGCTTAAATTGAATTAAACAATCATGTAATCTGTAATTACTAGGTTGGGTCGTCTATTAATTTTGAGGCCAAAATACGCATAGATAATATTGACTAGCTAGGTTGTTAAGGATGCAAATGGCAGCAATTATTGCAGAGCTGGCTTCCTGAGCGTCATGTTGATTCGTTAACTGTAATGCTCTTTCCTTTAACTATTTCCTCGTTCCACTTGCATCAGCACCTCATTCTAGCATTGCTTAGGGATAGATATCTCATAGTCTCATTCTACTTCCTGTGAATTTAGGATTTTGACAACCGCTTGTCAGCGATGGAGAGCACGTACTCTAAACTCAGCAATTTCCAGAAAAAAGAGCTTACTAATTTGATGACTCGCCTCCTCCCTGAACTGCCTGTGCCTTCTTGTATTCTAGATCTGGTATTGATCTTATGTTATTGTCTATGGTTTCCCAGTTGGCACAGATATATTATATTTTTACAGGTGCTGCATTATATTTTCATTTTGTGGAATGCTCAAAACACAAAAAAAAGAGAAAAGTCAATACTTCCTATTATGTCTTCTATTAAACCATTACAGGAAGCTGGTGTTCTTGCTCAAATAGGACATAAGAGAAAGAAAGGCTAGGAGTGGATGTATATTATAGCATTAACCCTGATAGTATTTTTAATATCAAAAGGCTGATGTAATATTTCATAGTGACCCATGTCCTGGTGTGCATCTATCCACACCATTGCAATAATACATTTGTTCACAAAGGTCTTGCTTGTCAATGGTGTGGATAGAACAACAAGAACCAAGGTACCCTATTGTTTCATATATCTTCGCTGATGAGCAATATACACCAAAGTTTTCTGTTGCCTATGAGTGTAGTTGCATATGCGTTGGGTGCATAGATACATTTTCTGTTAATTCACAAAACAAGTTGAGTGGCTTCAGAAATCGTGATGTCAATAGACCAAATCTTTTTCTCTCGTAGAAGGAGCTTGTGGTGGTTTACTTACAATGGTTATTACCTCAACTTGATTATCATTTAGCTTGATCGCCGGCAGCTCAAATTCTTTCAATCTTGCCACCTTGCCATGACGATCCTTCTTGACGCCTGCTAGGAATTGTACTCTCATGTACTCTTGCAGTGCCTCGAACTTCTTCTGCTCCTTCGAAGTGAGATCTTCCAGTGAAGCCATGACAATGTTGTTCATATCAAGATCACACCGAGATCCCATCTTACCCAGGTTAGATTGAACGGTTTTTACAACCAGATCTTCTAATTTTTCTCCAGCGGAGTCGCCAAAAGTATGTTGACGCTTTTTCCGGCCGACACACTAGAGCGCAAGGTTGCGCAGCAAACGAAATGTGAACTCACCGCAGCCTCAGCCCAAACCGGTCTGACTGGTTTGGAGATCCGGTCTGACCGGATTCGTCGGGGGCTTCGGGAAAAACCTAAAAACACCACCTCAGGAGGGACCCCGTCGGAGATGGCGCACCTAGGGTTGCTCTGAGATCGGTCAGACCACACAGAACCTCCTTGAACGCCGTCGAGACAAACAAGGAAAGGAAAAGGGTTGGAAAAGCTAGGGTTTGGAGATAAAAGTAGAAAAAGTATTTGATCGATTGGATGATAGCTCTCAATCGGCCACGACCCTTTATATTTATAGGGTGGGGAGGTCTTGGCCCGCAAGGAATCCTTTTACAACTTGAAAACAACCAGGACTCCTAATACTACTCCAGCTTGGGGTAAACCGGTCAGACCGGTTGTGGTCGCTGCCAGATTGGCTACAGACAAACCGGTCTGACTGACCACCAAAACAGGTCGGACCGGTTTCGCCCAGCCTGACAGGCTGCCGCCAATTTTGGGTGCGAACAGAGCCCAAAGTGCAGGCTTCACTCTTTCGCAAATCAAGCTAGCGGAGCAGGAGCTGGGCACTAGCCCAGGCAACAAGCATCCTCGGGACGACGCATTGGCAAACAGGTCCGTCGATACCCTCATTCAACGTCGGCCAGCAGTTGATCCGTGGCGGGGTCCTCTACCGACGTCGAGGAAATTGCCACCAAGAACCTTGGGAGATGCGATAGCGTGTGCAAAGGTATGTAATCGATCAAAACCATCGCATCGTCAAAGCAGCAAAAGCCCTCTGTCAGTTTCTTCCACTCCGGCGAGGTTATCGCCGTTCCTGGAGCTGGTGACGCGATCCGAGATTCTCAGCATGAGATCGGAGGAGCTGCATAGTTCAAAATTCAAATCAACTCACACACCGCATGGGCTGGCCAAGTCATACGGCCCATCATCCAAACCCAGCCCACAGCGAGTTTGCCTGCATCCATCAGTGCCGTATTGGCCTACCGAGGGGCTCGCGGCACTCTTCGCGAAAACTGGGACGCGAAGGCCGAACCCTAGGGCACCGCACTCAGCCAGCGAGTCCTACGCACGCTCTTACGCCGATGCCGCTAGGTCTGCGATGGAGAGTTGTGGTCGGGGCAATGCGGCGAACCGGGGTGGTGGTCAATCCAAAGGCCAAGGCGGCTTGTTTGGTCGCATGGGGGGGGGGGAGGGGGGCTTCCAGGCGAGCTTTCACCCCGGCCATGGCGGCACCTTCACTGGTCGCGGAGGAGGACGCTACAATGGCGCTGGTCGTGGTGCCGGTGGCCACTTCGGTGGTGGTGGTCGGTACATGGGTGGCCGGAGTCCGGCCGGTGGTCGGCAGGGCCGCGGCGGGCACACGTAGAACAGCAGTGCACCTGGCCATGTGCCTGCTCGTGCTGGGGAACCAATAGGCAATCAGGCAGCAGATACCCAGGCGGCACAGGCACCATTGCTGCTTCAACAGATGGGCGCCGGTGCATCATCCGATCAGGCTACAACGGTGGCGTCATTGTTGCAGCAGGCATTTACTTTGATGCAAGGCAGCGGGACAGTGGATGCTATGGGGAGTACAGTGCCAGTGGCTGTAAATGGGGTGCCCAAAGTGGAGAGACCCAATGGACCCATGAAGCAGGCAGGGAACCAGGAGGTTCCAGAATCTTCTGCTATGAGGGTGTCCATGGTAACAAGCAAGCAACCTTATTGTTATCGGTGTTACACAAAAGGCCATGCCATGTCAGAGTGTACTGCCGAGGTGCACCGTGAGATTTGTAACATGAATGATCATGCGAAGACCCGCTGCCCTAGGTACAGAGTGGAGAAAACATTTGTTGTGGCTTGTGGGTATGCGGTGGAACGGGTGGATTAATTCCTCTCAATGACTGTGGTAGCCCCCACCTGTCAGTGATACACCGATGGCATATTTCCAAACTGTGAAAATTATAATGGCATGCATCTTACTAGCCCTTTACTATATCTCGGTGCCTACCCACAAACACAAGGTGGAAACAAAGACAGGAGTGATTCGGGTCAGTGGGAGCTCCCTTACTGCTGCAAATGTGACCTCAGAGTTAGAACGCTTGATCCCTAGTCAATGGCAATGGGTGGTACAGGAGACGGCTGCTAATACCTTTAAGGCGGTCTTCCCCACTCGTGCTAAATTACAGAGGATGATCGAAGGGGGGGTGGCTGCATACAAAATTCCCCAATACGACTCTGAAGATTGAGGAGTCTGGAGGTGGTGAGGTGAAGTTTGTGTTGCCTAAAATTTGGGTACAGTTTACTGGACTTCCTGATGACCTGAGGGAATATGAAGTTATTTGGGCAGTGGGCTCAGTTTTGGGTGTGACTCGGGAGGTGGATATGAGCTTTACAAGGAAATATGATAGGAGTCGGGTTCAGGTATCGGTTCTAGATCCTAATAGCATTCCGCAATATGTTGATGTGGCTATTGGGCAATGCTTGTATGGACTACACTTTATGATGGAAGAAAACATGGATGATAATAACCCTGAACTGATGGATATTATTTTCGAAATGGGAAGCTTTATTAATTTCAAGTAGCATTACATCAAGATCATACAAACGCACTTGAAGATCTCCCGGCCTCTGCCTGGTGGCACACGGCTAAAATAAAACAAGAAAGAAACAAGGTAGAGCAGACACGCTAATGACTATCAATCCGAAGACTAGACCGCCACCCATGTGCCCGGATAAAAATATCCTTGGCCGTTTGCGCCAAGCACCACGATGCCGCTACAACCAAGTCCTGTGTAGCAGGTTTCTGAAGAATAGCCCATGTACGAAGCCAATGTGTAGTAGAGAAGATAACCTGCAAAAATGAAGTTCGTTTGTTTTCAAATATTAATGCATTTCTGCACAACCACAATGACCATAACGTAGCTGTTACTCCAAGTAACACTAGAGGTTTCAGGTCCAAACTAATCCCCGTTAACCACGTGCCAAATAGATGTCTCACACTACGGGGTCGAGAAAGACCACAAGCCACGTGTATTACTGTCCAAACCATACGAGCTAACCGACATTCAAAGAACAGGTGTTGAATTGTCTTTTCCTTGTGACAAAAACAACATTGTTTGCTACCATGCCAATTGCGCCTAGCTAGATTGTCCTTTGTTAAAATAACCCCTTTGCGAAGGTACCACATGAAGATTTTAACTTTCAAAGGGGATTTTAATTTCCAGAGCCGTTTGTTGATATTGGGGATATCTTTATGGATCAACACCAAATAATGAGATTTCACTGAAAACTCGCCATTCTGATTTAGGTTCCAATGAAATTCATCTTCATCATGGCTTAAGACAATACTAGTGATACGTGGAAGTAGGTTATTCCACATCACCAGTTTATTTCCAATAAGATCCCTACGCCAGGAGATATTCAGAGGGTTAGTGCTCAGAACCTCCGCCATAGTATCTTGTTTTCGGCGAGCAATATTATATAGAGCAGGATACTGATCACGCTGTGGCCCATTTCCCAGCCATCTATCTTCCAAAAACCTTATCTGTGATCCATCTTTTATGATAAATGTCCCAAAATGAAGAAAATCTCGTTTAACCTTCATTAGGCTAGCCCAAAAATGAGAGTCTCCACTTTGCCATTGTGTTTGCACAAGTGGTTTCGAGCCAAGATACTTGTTTCTCAACATCCGTTGCCATGTACCATTAGTCGTTAACAAACGATATAGCCATTTGCTAAGCAAGGCTGTGTTCTTAGTATCTAGAGTATGAATCCCGAGACCACCTTGTTCTTTGGGTTGACAAAGGATGTTCCATTTAGCTAGGCGATATTTTCTTTTTTGATCATCACACTGCCAGAAAAAGCAAGACCGAAGATAGTCCAATATCCTAAGGACTCCTTTCAGAATTGCGAAGAAGGACATCATGTACAAGGGTAGACTACTAAGAACCGAGTTTATCAAAGTCAGTCGCCCTCCCGTTGACAAATTTTTGCCCTTCCAGCTACTGAGCCATTTTTCAAAGCGCTCTTCTACTTTTCTCCAGTCGGCATTTGATAGTTTCCTATAATGAATTGGGATTCCCAAATACCTCATAGGAAAAGCTCCTAAATTGCAACCAAACAGTTCAGTATACTGAGCCTCATCGTTTTTTGCATCACCAAAGCAGAATATTTCACTCTTATGGAAACTGATTTTCAGCCCCGATAGCTGCTCAAAAGCACAAAGCAATAGCTTCATATTACAAGCCTTCTCCAGGTCATGTTCCATGAAGAGTATAGTGTCATCAGCATATTGTAGTATACATAAACCCCCATCAACAAGATGAGGTACAACACCACTTATCTGACCATCTGCCTTGGCTCTATTAATCAGAATTGCTAGCATATCGGCAACAATATTAAATAGTATTGGTGATAGAGGGTCTCCTTGTCGAAGGCCTTTTCTGGTTTGGAAAAAAGGTCCAACTTCATCATTGACATTGATTGACACACTTCCACCCGATATGAAAGAATACAGCTAAGATATCCATTTGGATGAGAAACCTTTCATCCGCAGCGTTTGCAACAAGAAAGGCCACCTTACTTTATCATTGGCTTTTTCAAAATCAATTTTAACGATGATACCACTCTGCTTTTTTCGATGTAGCTCATGTGTAGTTTCATGCAAGATAACGACTCCCTCAAGGATATTTCGTCCTCGCATGAAAGCCGTTTGTGATGGGCTAACAATATGATCTACAACTGAGTTAATACGAAGAGTGGCAACTTTTGTGAACATTTTGAAGCTCACATTAAGGAGACATATTGGTCTGTGTTGTTGTATTCGATTCGCATCCTGGATTTTTGGTATAAGTGTTATCACTCCAAAATTGAGGCTAAAAAGTGGGATCTCACCCTTATGTAAGTCATGAAACATCTCCATAAGGTCTCCTTTAACGATGTCCCAAAATCTCTGGTAGAATTCTACCGGGAAACCATCAGGGCCGGGCGCCTTATTATGCTCCATGTCAAAAACTACATCCTGATTCTCCTTTTCAGTAAAAGGAGCCGTAAGGAATTGGTTTTCAATTGGCCCGACCTATGGGACATCGTCTAATCTATTCTCATCTAGTGAGAAGTTGTTTTCCTCCGATGGTCCGAACAACTCTTTATAGAATTGGGTAATATAACTTTTCAAATTAGATTGCCCTTCAATTTTCCCATTTTCATGTTCCAATGAGAAGATTCATTTTTTCCTTTGTTTGCCATTAGCAACCATTTGGAAATACCTTGTATTATTATCCCCTAGGAGTACATCTGCAACTTTAGCTCACTGATAAAATTTAATTTCCTCCTCTCGGAGAAGTATAGCAAGGTTGTCGCGTGACAATTCCAAATGTTCGCGCTCTGTGTCTGTGAGAGTACGATTCTCAGCTGTTATATCTAGGTTTGTAATGGTTGACTGAAGGGTCTGTTTCTGCAGCTTATAAACTCCATGAGTGTGGGCTGCCCACCCCCGGAGATGTTTACGTAAGGCCCCCATTTTTCTATAACACCTTTGTACAGAGTTTTGGCCGTGTGCTGGTTTTTTCCATATCTCTACCACTCGATCATGAAAATCCTCTTGGGATGGTGCACCGGTATCCAAAAATAATGGTGTATGGTCAGAAACACCTCTATCTAGAGCTTGTACCGTTACTAGGGGAAATTTGAGTTCCCATTCAGTCATCATTAGAACCCTATCTAGTTTCTCATATGTGGGGTGTGGAGTGAATTTGCCCAGGTGAATTGTTGGCCTGTAAGTTCGATTTCCCTTAGATCAAAGCTATCAATGACTGCATTGAACAGGAAAGGCCACCGGCCGTTGAATCTATCATTATTCTTTTCCTTGCTATGTCTCATGATATTAAAGTCGCCGCCTATGAGAGTAGGTAGAGGGTTTTGATGGCATGCACGTACGAGCTCAGACAGAAAAGGAGATTTAAACTCGTCTTGTGTCGGGCCGTACACTGCCATAAGAATCCATTTGAAATTGTCACTTTTATTGCGGAGATGGAACTTAGCATAGAACTCCCCTTCCACAATTAATGATAGATCAAGAGCAACAACATTGACCCCAAGTAGAATCCCACCAGACCGTCCTCTGGGAGGAAGACAGTGCCAAATGAAGTCTTCCCCTCCAGAAAGTCAGGTAAGATTTGTTTTTGACATGTCTTGTTTACCACTTTCCATGATGGCCACAAAATCGAGGTGTTGCTCCTTAATTGCTTCGGAGATGTAGTGATATTTAGCCAAGTCAGATAGACCTCTGCTATTCCAAAAAATCCTTTCATGGAAAAACTTGCTTGTTTATTTTATTAGCCTTTTTACGGCTCTTAGCATTTTTTGTAGATGACTTAGACTTACGCTCGGATGCCCTAAGGTCACAAATCCTTGTGGCTGTCCAAGTTCTTTATGGCTGCACGCTTCATGGCTTTGTCCATGACTACCTCATCAGCTTGTTCCATCACCGCCTTTCTCGCACATGGTTTCCTCACATTAGGCACCCATGCAGCAGGGTCTATCTCCGGTTCAGGTTTCCCACCAGCAAGCGTCCATGCGGCCATCGACTCATTAGCCGGACGCACTGTGGAAGCCAGTTCCTCATCAGGGGATAGCACAGCACTGACCATCGGCTGCTTCCTTGAGGGCATTAACGCCATCTGAGGAGGCAGCGGCGCGTCCTCCTGATGCAGCTCTTGCTGCTCAGCCTGATCTTCCTTAGGACCTGCGCCTGATGTCACGCTAGTGCCAGGTCGTTGCCCACTGTGGGCAGCTGCCAGTCTGTTGTTGCTTCTAAAACTTGGTGAAGGGAACGGTGTCACCGAAATCAGAGGCAACTTGGATGATCCATTCATTACCAGTGGTTTTGTGGTAGGACAAGACCGGTGTTTCCCAAGAGGTGTCACTGAGATCATATGTTGCATAGGTGTCGGTCCGGCCCCGTCCCGTGATTTTGGGCTATCCGTGCCTGAACTGTTGACACTTTTTAATCTCTTGGAAGCGCTTTCCGGCTTCTTCTCTAATGGGCCCCCTTTATCGTCCCCGAAATCATCCCTAATCATAGGATCATAATCCTCAACAGGAGGCGAAGCTGGTGCAAAGGAGTCCTCTTCTGTAGTAAAAGTGATATGGTATCCCTCTTTTCCGAACACCAGGTCGGTGGTGAATGGCAACTTTCGCTTGTCTAGCATTCCCACCTATACACGGATCACCACCTTTTTTCTGTATGTAAGCATATCCACCTGGTGTGTGGCACCAATCACTGTGCCCAATGACCAAAAAGCAAGATAATGCCTCCAAGCATGAGGTACCTGTTGGCACTTCTTACGATCCAATATCAGATAACTCTAATGTCTTAGCTTTGGGACAAGGGAACTAGTGAACACACATAAAGGGATGAGAAGGGGTGCCACTATTTCCCAACTGGGGAATCCTACGGACCGGAACTAACGTGATGGGCTACGAAGACCGAAAGGGCTGTCACCACCTCCCGGCTACCACCTCCGTTGCGACGGGAATAAACTAAGGCCACTGACTAGTCTAGGAACCACTCCTACACTAGGCAACAACTACTTACTCTGCTAGCAAGAGCAAGCAACCTTGTCAATACTCTTGGTGACAATTCACCTCCAGTATCAAGCAAGATCGAAGAACCAGCCAAGACAAAGACTTAAACAAGACTACAAGCACTAGAACTATAACTGACTATAGTCTAAACAAGATATATTTGCAACTAGGATAAAGTAGAAGCAAGATATAAATGACAAAGGCAAAGTGATAAAGATAACTATATTGATACTCAATGTCTTACAAAAGGAAAAGTAAAAGATACAAGAGCTATTACCAGAGCTTCTGAAGACGACTCCGGAACCTCCGAGACAAAGCTCGACTCAACTCTAACTCCCAACTAAACTATCCTAACTCTCCTAGAATGAAAGTGGAAATGAGCTCCTTGGCTTGGTGTGTGTTTACAAGTGAAGTGTGACCCTCTATTTATAGCTCCAAAGGTCGGTTGTAGGCAGGGTAACCGCCAAGGCAACCAGAGGCGGCAGAGAGGCGGTTCGGCCGAATTCCTCGGTTCGGCCGAACTACCCAGTTCGCCCGAACCGAGGGATGCACCGCCTCGGCCACCAAGGGCCAGGATGCAGCCCCAGGGTCAGTTTGGCAGCTGGGGGTGGTTCGGCCGAACCCTCCAGTTCACCCGAACTAGGCCAGAGGCCCAGGCCCGCCCCCCTGCACCGCCTCTGCTCTGTGGACTCCCTGGGCCGGCCTCTGGTGGTGTACTTCATGCTGTGTGGGCCCAGGTTGATATGGCGGTGCTTCGGGATGAGTTGGTGTCGTCCATGTATCGTTTGTCGTGTTCATTTGGTGCTCGTTGATGTGGACGACTCCCGGTGGCATGCACGGCTAAGGGGGATAACCGGCCGAACGGAGTCGTTCGGCCGATTCGGTCATTTTCGGCCCCAATAGCGCGTATTTGTCGTAGTTGTACCTGCACAAGTGTCACTCACCAAAACTCATGGAACTTTATTAGAAATAAAACCTAAGTACATGGAATGTTGCATATAACCTCGTTTATTCCCGAGTATTGGTGGTCGGATTTGGGCTGTAACGACCGCCAACAAGCTCCCCCAAGCTTAGCTCTTTGCTCGTCCTCGAGCAAAGATATAAACTTAGGCTCGGTGGATCAGGAGTTGCTACAATGTCATTTCTTTTGCAGGTAACTTATAAACAACTAGTCTTCAAAAATACTTGAATCATAGGCAAAGTTTCAAATCACCTTTTTACCTATGGGGCTTATAGTAGTCTCCTTATCTTGGGCGGTTGAAAGGATGAACAGTTTAAACTCAGTTTTATTCCACTCTACTCTTTTCAGGATCCCATCTCGGAGTTTTTCATAAGTTTTGAAAACTACAAATTGTTCCTCATTGGCACACTCAATCACTCAAGTGTATTTGAATCCTCACCAAAGGCTTGTGCCTTCTTTTCATCCTAACATCTAATATGGCCTTTTGTGTGGCTCAGGGACAAAGGATGAAGGCATGCATGCATCTTATATTTTGCTAAGTCAAAGACCGGATCTCAGAGGAGACAAATCACATCTTAAGATCGAGACGTGCAAGTGTGTGGATATGAATGGAGTGGAATATGGTGGAATGGTGGAATGGAATATGGTGGAATGGTGGAATGGAATATGGTGGAATGGTGGAATGGAATATGGTGGAACTCCTTGAATGAATTTCCCTCTCCTTGATTTATTTTCGAGAACATGGGCTATCTTTTATTCTTATATTTTTGCCATGCCACTTGGCATGCTTTTCTTTTTCTCCTTCTCTTTGCCATGCTCTTTGGCATGCTTTTCTTTTTCTCTTATTTTTGCCATGCTTCTTTGGCATGCTTTTCTTTTTGCATAGCCCATGTCTCTATCAAGAATATTTGTAGAGGGAAATCATAGAACATGGAGCATTTATTTTTGTGGATGGATGATGGAAAATGTTTGCTAACTCCCAGTGTAGGAATTGCAAGTGAGAGGTGGTGTGTGTACGTGGGTCTCGATCTTTAAGAATATGAAAGCTTCACTCAAAGGTCACAACAATTTGACAAAGCTCACTAAGATAACAAGCAGCATATGAGTAGAAATTTTCAACAAAGCTTATCATATGGCTCTGGTAGGTATTTTGACCAATGAGGAACTTGTTTTATTTTGAAAGCATAAATTTCCGAGATTTTCTCCATACTAAAAGCAGAATAGAATTTAACCAAACTCTCACTATATCAATCCCCACAACAACTTAGACTTGGAATAAAGCATGTGCTCCCACAAGGTTTTCAGGATCATTTTTACTCATGCCAAATAACTCAAGCACAATCTATCAACTAGTTGAAGCAAAGTACTTGCAAAATTAATGACAGAGCAACTATTCATCATTTCCAAGGTGAGAGGCATAAGATTCATTCCATGCATAGTTGTGAGTTATTTTATTCAAGGGAAATATTGTTTAAGGGAAATATTTTTGGTATTTTCATTTTTTTAAATGCAAACTATCATGAAGGGAAATGAAAGGGAAATTAAATGATCAAAGTGCTGGATAAATCGGGACATACCTGGTGGGGGTCCTCCCCCAAGCTTGGACTTTCACTGGTAGGGGTGGAGCCTTGAAAGGTACTGGCTCAGCTGTTCCGCTTGTTCTTGGACGTCGTGCTGGATAGACGCCACCATCCCGCTATTCTCTTGATGGTACTGAGAATGGCGGGCTAGCGTGTCTTGAATCTCTCAAGTACGGTCGTCGATGAGCTTGACTCGGTCGGAGATGTAGGACAACTCCCGGCCGTAGTCGAAGCGTGCGGACTGTGAGTATCCGGGGTAGTATGGCTGGGAGGCACTGTCGTATCCTCCTCCATACCGGATCCCGGACCACTCAGAGTCCGTGTCCTAGCCGTGGTCCCAGCGTCCTGAGGTGAAGTAGTTCGGCTCCTGATGCTGCCCGGAGCCTCCTGCTCCGGACGTCCCAGCGCCGGTGTACATGTCGTAGGTGGCCTCAAAAGCGGAAGTGTGTCGGGGCGGCATTTGTGGTGCATCTTCTGGCTCCTGTGAGGTGGCGAGCCCAGCATCACGCCTGGCTCGTCCCCTCGTGACGGGTCCGTCACCTGCAACGCTGTGCCGAGCGGGCTCTCTCCAAGGTGTAGAATCGTCCGACTCGGTCCTCAACTGAAGAGTTAGTTTCGGCGTGGTATACAACCTTAGTGCTGCACAGGGCAAAGGCACTTCAGTTGTATATCCACGGTAAATCATTGCCAGTGTTGCGTCAGGCATCCGCCGTATCATGTGGGCCTGCACGAAGTGCTCGGTATCCACGACGGAATGCGCTGTCTCGATGTACGTGAGCCGGGCGCCTTGAAGGACGCCCAGGTGGTTAGCGAGGCGAGTGACTAGAGAAGTAATCGCCATGCTACCCACACGAGAAATATGAGACAGCCAGTGACCAACCATGTCTTTCACAGGTGAATAGGGAATCTGCTTGACCATGGCAAAAAGAACCCGCAACTCGATAGTGTTGACAGGGCGCAAATCTGCCCGGGGGAATACCGTCATAGACACCCAACGATGCATGAAACGCAAAGTGGGGTTATGTATGCTATTCGTGCGTGGCGCTTGACAGTTGGTATCCCCCGAAATCTTTTTCCAAAATGCCACCCGGTCAAATCTTTTAAGCGCTTTGTTCGGGTCTAATGAACAACAGTTTGAAAATCCGAGACCCGAACTAAAATCCCTCCAAGAGCGGAAGAACTCTTGGTTGAAGAACCGAAAACGAATCCCCCCAGTTTCAGAAACCAAAGTCGAGAGGAATTCAAGGGTGAGCAGGTACGAACCTTCTTCGTTGATGTGCCAGAAATTCTCCCAGCCTATGGCCTGGAAGATTTCTGTAAACTCTACGTCCATCCCCGTGTCCCTGAGCAAATCTTGCTCAAACACACGGGTTTGCTCGAACTCCTTCAGTCAAAGCTCGTTGAAGGTGTTCTGCTCCCTTTCTGTTCTAAGGTTGATGTCACTCTCGCTCAGGAGCTGCCTGGCCGGGGGCGTGGCATGGCCCCATCCCGAGCCGGCTGCTCCGTGCTCGTCCGTGTCCATCCGGCTCGAGCCTCGGGACGGAGCTAGGGAACTCCCAGCATCGTCCGATCGTCAGCCTAGCCGGGCGAAACGACGGAGCGAAGTGAAGAACTTCGACATGATTCCTGCAAAAAGTTAGTGCAACAACAACTACCCGAAGGACTGAATATATATATGGTTAGCACAAGAAAATCAAGTCAGTCGTTCGAGATAGTTAGTCATTCTTGCGGGGATAAAAACCACCACAAAAGGTTAGTCGTTCTTGTGGGTGTCGGTGACCACCACAAAATCGTCCAGAAATTCAGCACAAAGATCACAACAAAAGCAAAATATTTTTTTTGGGATTTTCTAGTGATGCAAGTAAACCAAAACTTGAGCAAGAACTTGGGAAGAACTTGAGCAAGCACTAGAGCAAAGGACTTGAGAGAGAGGGAGAGAGCTCCTAGCAGAATTTTTTCTGAGTGAATGAGTGTGTGAGGAGCTCACAAGCTTGCACCAGCATTTATAGGCCGAGGGGAGGCAGGTCCCTGGTTCGGCCGAACTGGGTGGTTCGGGCGAACCAGGCCCTGGTGGCCAGTCCACTCCTCCCTGAGTGGAGCACCTCCCCTTGTTTTGATTCCATGAATTTTTGTGTGGCCAACAATCCCCCGGGTCATGTGAGTGGTTTTTAGTGGTAGGTAAGATGCAAACTTGACATGACCAAAGTTGGTTTTAGTGTAGTCACCCCCATGCTGCCATGTTGGTGATAATTGGTGAGTGTGCAGCCATTTTTAGTGGGGTAGACATGTTTGGTGCTGGTTGGTGGTGATGGTAAATAATTGGAGATGTTCTAGAAGGGATGAAAATGATAAAAGTTACCAATTACATCCACCCTAGGTAAAATTTCAGCATGTGTCCAATTATTTCTAACCAAGCTTGCAAAATTTTCTACTCTCTCTCAAATTAATTACTCAAGTGGTTCATTTATTTTGAAAAGGGAAACATGCAAATGCAATTGAGAATTTAAAAATTGGAAGGGAAATATGGGATACATACCGGTTTTCCTCTCGGTGAGAGCTCAGCTTTTAAGTCCGTGAGCGGGACTTCTCCTTTCTTCAGTTGCACTTGTCATCGTCCGGTCCCAGAGTGGATGACTCGGATGATGCAACCTTCTTCCGCCACATCTTCTTGTTCTTCTTCTTCGGTGTCGGTGGCGGTGGGATCGGTGTCTCTGGAGAATTCCAGAGGGCTTGTTCTTCCTCGTATTTCTTTACGAGGAAATCCATTTCTTCTGCACTTGTCGGTTTTGTTGGCTCATTCCACTTGAGCTGCTCACCACCGAGTATTTCCAGCTCTCCATTAATGAGAGCCTTAAGGAAACACTCGACGCTCCTCTACTCCGGTGTGAGTGGCTCTGCCTTGTTCTCTTCCCGGGGTTGAAACTTGAAGTAAGTCAACCTTCCGTCGATACGGAACGAGATTTCTCTCGCATCCATATCAATCCTAGCCTGGGTGGTGTTCAAGAATGGTCGGCCCAACACAAGGGGAAACGAATGCTCGTTCCCCGTGTCGAGGACAACAAAGTCCATAGGGACATATCGTCCCCAGATCCGGACCGGTACATTCTCGATCACCCCCTCGGGGTAGCGGATGGTTGAGACCGCAAGCTGTACCTGGGCAGTAGTAGGTGACAAAGTAGGGTAGCGTAATTTCTTAAATAATACCTTAGACATGATGTTGACGCTTGCCCCCAGATCACAAAGTGCATCATTGATGCGGCGATTCCAGATCGTGCACTGAATGATGGGCACTCCAGGATCTTCCTTCCTATCCGGAGAGGTCTTGATGATCGCCCTTTTTGCAGCTCTCGGCAGGTAGGTCCATCTTGGTGTCAGCACTTGGATGCGTGTGACCTTCCCTGCGTGGTTAGTTCAGAAGACACTACGAGGCATCTTACCATGCCTTGTAGTGACGGCTTTCACTGTCTCGATGGAAGGTTCGGGTTGCCCCGGAATCTTCCCCGATTCAGTGACAGGAACAGCAGCAGCTAACTAAGCGACTTGAGTTTCTATCATTTTATTAAAGCTCAGTTGACTTTTCATAGCAGAAGAAAATGATTCCATCCTAGAGTCTATGCTTTCCAGAGTTTTATCATTAGCAGCAAGCCTTTTATTGATGTTTTCAGTTATTTTCATCTGGCCAAACACATGATCTCTAAGAGACGGCTGATTATTGAAATTGCTGGAATTGAAATTGTTACCTTGTTGAGGCCTCTCAAAAGGGAGGTTTGGGTGCGGATTCCAGCCTTGGTTGCCGTAGTTGTTCGGTCGGTACCCGTTGTTGTTGGAGTTGTTGACGTAGTGGGCATCTTCTCGCGTTTCGGGGCAGTCATTCCCCGAATGGCCAGTGTTGCCACAGACTTCGCAGGTCAAGCGAGCGTCCATGGCTTGCACCATTTCTTGAGCAGGGGCCTCCAGTTTCTTCATTAGGAGGTCCATCTTGGCAGCGAGCATGTCCAGAGCTTCAACTTGGTGAACTCCTCGGGTCTTTGGTTGAGTCCGATCATCAGACCAACCTTGGTTCTCGACCATCTTCTCTATGAGGGCCTTCGCACGACTCTCCTCAAGAGAGAAGAACGAGCCTCCAGCAGCAGCATCCAGGTACTCACAGGCAGAATTTCTCAGCCCGTGATAAAAAGTTTGGATTATGAACTAACTCTGCATACCATGGTGAGGACAAGCAGAAATATAGTCCTGGAGGCGATCCCATGCCTCCGGGACTGTTTCATCTTTTAGCTGCTGGAAACTAGCTATTTTGTTTCGGAGGGCAACGTTTTCCCAACCGGAAAGAATTTTAGCAAGAAAGCGCTAGTGCATTTATCCCAGGTATCTATTGCTTCGTGGTTAGCATAAAACCATTGTTTCGCCTTGCCTAATAATGAGAATAGAAATAAACGAAGGAGAATGGCATCGATACTTACTCCGCGGATGGTGAAGGTGTTGCAAATCTCCAGGAAAAGCTGGAGATGAGCATTGGCATCTTTGTGTGGCTTGCCGCAGAATGGGCTAGCCTGTACCATGTTGATGAGGGCTGGCTTCAGCTCGAAGTTACCATCTCTGACTAGCGGAGCTGGTCCGACACGTACATTCTCGCTTGATGGAGCGGAGAACTCACGGATCGTCTTGGTTGCCATCCTCGATGTAGCCTGGTCAACGACGGGAAGGACTGGGTTCGTCGGATGGAGTTGCTTCTGAGGAGGTACAACACGGGGTCGTACTTTCCTCACAAGTGACTCCGGATTTTCTTGGAGGTTTGACGGTAATTGGAAACCAGTCATGCACTGCTCTGTTCCACAAAGACCAACGAACAGAGCAAGGATAAACCCACTTGAGTAGCGGTACTCAACTAAGATAGCTCAAGATAAAAGTTCAAAAGTGATCTAGCCAAAGACTTCCCCGGCAACGGCGCCAGAAATGCTTGTTGGCACTTCTTATGATCCAATATCAGAATTTAGAATCCTGGTACTGGGGTAAGGAGTGTTCAGTGGTTTTCCTTATTGCTTAGTAAAATATAGAAATATTCTACAAGCGCACAGAATCACCGCTGTAGCACTTCACCTGGGAGTATCACGAGGTATCGTAATTTATATTTCCGCAGGGAAGCTTTGGCAATATTACTAGTGAACAGATATTCGAGACTATCAGAGGAGGGTACACGACTAGACAAGACAGGGGATAACGGTATTGGATAGGAGTGGATATACCGGACACACAGCTCAAGGGATACTCTGGTAAGGGAGAGAAGAGATAGATAGCTGGGAGGACAACGAGAAGAGATAGAGGACTCCTGGATTCTTTATCTACCTATGTCACTCTAGCTTAGAGATACAGCGGCTACAGAGCCAGCACTAGGAGATCTGGGATAACTCTAATGTCTTAGCTTCGGGACAAGGGAACCGGTGAACACACAGAAAGGGATGAGAAGGGGTGCCACTATTTCCCAACTGGGGAATCCTACGGACCGTAACTAACGTGATGGGCTACGAAGACCGAAAGGGCTGTCACCACCTCCCGGCTACCACCTCCGTTGCGACGGTGTAACACCCTAAAAATGCCTATTTTAAAATTTAGTAATTAAATTGCTTTTATTTAATTTAATGCTCATATTTATCTAGGGAAAATAAATTATTTCTAAGAAAATAAAATTAAATATAAGGTTAGAAACATTTTTGTTGCATTCATGTTGTCTGCATTGTGTTTTGTTGTGTGCGGTTCAATATTTAAATTCGAATTTGATTTGCATTGTTTGGAGCCCTAGAAAAGTTGCAGCAGCCCAAGTTTGATTTCCCTCCCTGAACTCTTTTTCCCGGCCGAGCTTGCCCCTCTTTCTTTTCTCCCCGCAGCGGCCCAGTTCTCCCTTCCCCACTTGCGGCCCAGCCCGCGGCCTGCTCCGCTCTCGCAGCCCAGCTCCTCGCTCTCCCACTCCCGCGCCAGCCCATCCCGCCCGCCAGTGGCCCAACACGGCCCAGCAGCACGGCCTGCAGCCCAGCTCAGCCCCGCAGTCGCTGCCGCGCGGGACCCGCAGGTCGGACCCGTCCCCGACCTCCAGCCGGAGTTCGACTCGGCCACGGAGTCCGGCCGAGGCCCGGCACGCACGCCGAGGACCACCGGGACTCTCCTCGGCCGCTCCATAAAAGCCGCAGCCACGCCGCCCCCGAAGCCCGACCACCTGTCCGCTAATCCTAGCCCTAGCCGCCGAATTGCAGTGCCGCCGCCATAGCCGCCACCACCGAGCTCCGTGCCGTCGTCGATCCGCCGCGTCGTCGCCGCTCCGCCGCCGCCGACCCTTCCAGGAGCTTCGCGAGAAGGTAACGAACCTTCCTGGCCCCTCCTTGCTCCCTCTCTCCCTCTGTCATGTGCTCGCCGCCATTGCTCGTCGCGCGCCACCTCCGTCGCGCCGTCGCCGTCGTGAACCCCTCCTGTGAACTCGCCGTCGTCCCGCGCACCCGTAGCGCCAAGCCCCGCCCCAAATCGAGCACTCTAGCTCGTTTCCGAGCCTCGCCGGCGAAGCGCCACCGCCGCCGCCAGCCAGCGCCGCCGCCGGCGACTTTCCCCTCCCCGATCTAATCCCCACCGTCTGATCCAAATCCGACGGCCCGGATTCAACCGAGCCCGAGTCAACCACCCGAGTCAACCGAGTCTATACCGGACAACCATGGCCTTTTTTTTGCAAAAGAGCCCATCCACTATTTCGAAATCAACCCACGGTCCAGATCTATTCAAAAATAATTAGAATTAGGTCCTGATTTTTACAGAAAACCCCCTGTCTTATTTAAAAATAGCACCCGAGGTCCTGTCTTGGCTAATTTGCGATTAAACCCTCCTGTTTTAATATAAAATTATGTTTTAGCCCCTGAGTTTTTGCAAATAAGCCCCTGGAACTCTTAAAACTTTGCCAACAAGCCCCCGAACCGTAGAAACGCCATAACTTCTCCGTTTTAGCTCTGATTTGAGTGATTTTCGCGCTCATGTGTTCGTAGCGAAGCGTAGATTAGTTTCTAAGCCTTCTTTTGTTCTGTTTTTACTGTTTGGTGTACTGTTCTAATAGATTAATATTGTTTGCATGTACTGGCTTGTGTGGATGCTTGTGTGTTGATATATGAGTCCAGTCGGTGAGCCGTACGCGCTTGAGTTCGAGGGTTACGAGGAGCAGGACCAGCAGCAGCAGCAGCAGCAGCAACAGTTTGACGAAGGAAAGTATAGCATGGACAATCCTTGCTACCTAAACACACCTTTACATTATTTACTGCATATGCATGTGTCTAAATTGTTCCTATTAAGGTTGTACCTAGTTTTGTTTATCCTATACCTTGATTACCTTGGGTTATTGCATTTGGGTAGACCTTTGCTAGGCGCAGCTACTGTCACCTTTGCTTAACTGTTAATCTTGACTTAATGGTTCACATCAACGTTAATGGTAAAACTTGTTTTTTAGCAACATGGATCAGGGAGCTAGGGCGTACGCTTCGTGCCTGGCCCTAGTGTCTCTCCGTAAGGACTGGTTCTTAAAGCGGTAACCCTGGAACCTATCGCCACCGCTGGAACTATAATGGCTCTGGTCTTGGACAAGTAACATGTACGGCTCTAGCTTGACAGTAGTTACCGACGGGCCGACGGCGTTATGGGAAGCATGGGTGAGAGTATGGTTTGATCCACCAAGGACGGGGTATCCGTCGGCTATGTCCCCGTGAGGCACGGTCCCGTGTTGGGAGCAACCGTATGGCGGGGGTTCCACACGTTGCGCTATTTATTTTTGTTGTTGATATTCATTACTGCGCTTGGACGCCATTGACCCCCTCGTGTTGCTACATGAGCGTCAGTCAATCTCGGTGCCTTGGGTCATGCTGCCTAGGTTGTACCATAACGGCTACTGTTTTGTTAGGGTGTCTTGTGAAAAGCCTCGTAGCATCCCTATGCAGTCACACCTCAGAAGTGTTGATGTGCGTGGTTGGGTGCAAAGTTCCTTTGAACTTTTACGCGACTGGTGGGTAAAGGGCGAAACCTCTGCAGAGTGTATAATCTATCATGATAGCCTTGCTCAGGGTCACGAGCGGCCTGGATCCTTTTTGATTAGAAGTTGATATTTATTATCGTTTAATGTTCACCTCTACTATATTAATTGGGTTACAATTGGGATTCATGTAAATGTAGTGATTATGAATATGTTAAAATGAAACAACTAAAATTGCTAATGCAGTACAGCCGTGTCAAGCCTTTCTTTTAAGCCTTCATTATCTGTGTTGTACTTGCTAAGTAAGACATTTACTTACACTTGCTATTCAACAAAATCCCGGATGGGTAATAGATGGATTAGATGGTACTGCTGCTGTTGAATTTCCTGAGGATCTGCCATTCTACTAGCTGTGCTCAACCAGTCGGTGTCCCCATGGGTTATGGTTATCGGCTTCGTTTTCGTTTAGAGAGAGTTAATAATGAGACTTTCGCTGTTTTATTTAGTTATTTGAGTCAAACTCTGATGTAAAACCATTTTATTCGAGCATATGTACTCTGTTTATCATATTTGTTAACTATATGTGTTCTGTGGACTTCCTGGGCACACATATAGTAGCATTCGGGTTTCTGTGCAAATCCGGGTGTGACAGACGGGAATAAACTAAGGCCACTGACTAGTCTAGGAACCACTCCTACACTAGGCAACAACTACTTACTCTGCTAGCAAGAGCAAGCAACCTTGTCAATACTCTTGGTGACAATTCACTTCTAGTATCAAGCAAGATCAAAGAACCAGCCAAGACAAAGACTTAAACTAGACTACAAGCACTAGAACTATAACTGACTATAGTCTAAACAAGATATATTTGCAACTAGGATAAAGTAGAAGCAAGATATAAATGACAAAGGCAAAGTGATAAAGATAACTATATTGATACTCAATGTCTTACAAAAGGAAAAGTAAAAGATACAAGAGCTATTACCAGAGCTTCTGAAGACGACTCCGGAACCTCCGAGGCAAAGCTCGACTCAACTCTAACTCCCAACTAAACTATCCTAACTCTCCTATAATGAAAGTGGAAATGAGCTCCTTGGCTTGGTGTGTGTTTACAAGTGAAGTGCGACCCTCTATTTATAGCTCCAAAGGTCGGTTGTAGGCAGGGTAACCGCCAAGGCAACCAGAGGCGGCAGAGAGGCGGTTCGGCTGAATTCCTCGGTTCGGCCGAACTACCCAGTTCGCCCGAACCAAGGGATGCACCACCTCGGCCACCAAGGGCCAGGATGTAGCCCCAGGGTCGGTTTGGCAGCTGGGGGCGGTTCGGCCGAACCCTCCAGTTCGCCCGAACTGGGCCGGAGGCCCAGGCCCGCCCCCCTGCACCGCCTCTGCTCTGTGGACTCCCTGGGCCGGCCTCTGGTGGTGTACTTCATGCTGTGTGGGCCCAGGTTGATGTGGCGGTGCTCCGGGATGAGTTGGTGTCGTCCATGTATCATTTGTCATGTTCATTTGGTGCTCGTTGATGTGGACGACTCCCGGTGGCATGCACGACTAAGGGGGATAACCGGCCGAACTGAGTCGTTCGGCCGATTCGGTCATTTTCGGCCCCAATAGCACGTATTTGTCGTAGTTGTACCTGCACAAGTGTCACTCACCAAAACTCGTGGAACTTTATTAGAAATAAAACCTAAGTACATGGAATGTTGCATATAACCTCGTTTATTCCCGAGTACTGGTGGTCGGATTTGGACTGTAACGACCGCCAACAGTACCCCAGTGATGTGCACCCACATCTCCTCTAGGCAATGACGGTGATATGGATATTGATGGATCAACAAAGTAAGATGGTAATGGGGACAGGAAAAATGCTTCTGATAATTCAGCAGTAAGACGGCCTTCGGCCGCACCGTCCGATGGCGGAACTCGTCAGGGGGGTAGTGCGGCTGCTACTGCCAAGGGGAAGCAGGTAGTGCTGCAGAAATCCAGGGTTGGACAGCACATAATGTCCCCTCAGGTTGTTTCGCAGCGAGCTGAGTTGATGGAGGCCGAGGTCGGCGGACTAGAGGAGGAGGAGATGGAGCTTGAGGCGCTGCCGGGTATGCAGGAGATTGGGTTGCTGTTGGTGGAGCCGAATTGAGAGGAGAAAGGAACAGGACTGTTCAGCAGTAGGTGGAGGCGGTGCTGTTGGTGAGAAGGAAGCCGCACTAGCGGCTATCCAGGAGGTCCAAGATCCCAACCTTTGGTGTAGCAAACGTCGGGCTGGGTCTAGTGGAGAGGATTCCATGGACCTGGCTATGAAGCGCAAGGCCGGTGCGGATATGTCTACCAAAGGTGAATAAAATATCCTTTCCTTTTTACAGTTTTCTGATGCATTGATAGCTAATAATTTTAGTGACCTAGGAATTAACCTAGGTACTGATGAGGCTAGCATCACAGCGTCTGTATCTTTTATTAAATCTGTAGAGGAGAAACGGTTAGCGGATAGGCCAATTAGTGATGATCTGACCGAAATTTTTGATAAGGAGGAAAAAGATTTGGCAGAGGAAGAAGAGGTTGACGCTTTTATTTTGAGTCATTTGTGTGGTGACATAATGGATGAAGTGATGGATTCCAGTGGTGATCCTATTGATCGTACCCCTGGGTTACCAAACCAAACACCATCAATATCAAAAAAGGAGAAAAAAGCTCACACCAAAAAAGAAACTTAGAAGAAAGTCTCAATGAAAGGTGTTTTTTGGAATAGTAACGGGTTTAGGGATAGGAAGAAACATAGGTTTTTATCTGAATTAACTAAAGAACAAAATCTCAGTTTTATTGCCGTAATCAGAAACAGGGCGGAAGAGCTTTTTTGATCCATTCCTAAGAAATCTATGCGGCGGTAAAAATTATATTTGGCACTGTAATGAGCCGAAAGGACGCTCCGGTGGCATCTTGTTGGGTATCGACTTAGATGTTTTCCACACCGGAGCAATAGACGAAGGTGACTACTATGTGAAATTCCACTTGTGCAACAAAAATGACAGCTACAAGTGGGCCCTGGTAGTAGTATATGGCCCTGCACAATCTGAATTTAAGGAGGGTTTTTTAACCGACTTAGCAAATATGTGCAGTCATGAAAATTTACCAATTCTTATAGGCGGTGATTTTAATATCTTACGAAGCCTGAATGAGAAAAACAATGATAATTTTGATCATCGATGGCCTTTTCTTTTCAACGCCGTAATTGATGGTCTGGATTTGAGGGAGATGGAAATGCCGGTTAGATAGTACACTTGGGCTAACTCGTTGCGCACCCCCACGTATGAGAAACTAGACCGTGTCTTAATGAATACGGAATGGGAATAGAAGTTTCCGCTGTCCACTGTAGTTGCACTCAATCGGGACATTTCAGACCATACCCCTTTATTTCTTAATACTGGCGAACCATCTTCGGTATGTAACCAACCTGCTTTTAAATTTGAGCTAGGATGGCTGCTTCGTGATGGTTTCGTGGATATGATAAGAGACATATGGGTCAATGAAAATAATGGCACCACACCTATTGAACGATGGCAATCGAAAATCCGGAAGGTGCGCCAGTACCTAAGAGGATGGGCAAAAAACACTTTGGACGGTATAGAAAAGAGAAGAAGCAACTATTAGATAAACTTGATAAGTTGGACAAAAAGGCAGAATCTTGTCTCCTGTCATCCCATGAGATTGATTTGAAAAACTATCTACATAATCGATTAGCAGCTTTGTTGCGAGAATAAGAAGTTAAGTGGTATCAAAGGGCAAATGTGAAAGAGTTACTCAAAGGAGATTCTATTACCAAGTACTTCCAGCTCGTAGCGAATGGGAAACATCAGAGAACTAGGATATATAAACTGAAGGATGGGGAAAGAATAATAAGTGGACATGATGAGTTGAAACAGTACATTACTACTTATTATAGAGGTTTATTTGGTCCTCCAGAAGGAAATGATTTCCAGCTCGATGAGACTCGAATAGATGATATCCCTCAAGTTTCAGCAGTTGAAAATGAGATTCTTGTATCGATGTTTTTGGAACAGGAAGTGAAAGAGGCAATTTTCCAGATGGAACATAATTAGGCTCCTGGACCTGATGCTTTCCCAATTGAATTCTATCAGATGTGCTGGGAATTTATTAAAGAAGACTTAATGCTTTTGTTTCGTGAATTCCACAATTGAAATTGCCTTTATATTGTTTAAATTTTGGTACAATCATATTGTTACCAAAATGTAAGGAAGCAATTAAAATTCAGCAATACATACCCATATGTTTGCTAAATGTGAGTTTTAAGATATTCACAAAGGTAGCAACAAACAGAATCTCATTGCTAGCTCAAAAGGTTATCAGCCCAACACAAACAGCCTTCCTGCAAGGAAGGAATATCATGGAAGGAGTAGTGGTCCTTCATGAAACAATACATGAATTACATCGAAAGAATCAAAGTGGCATAATTTTTAAGATCAACTTTGAGAAAGCCTATGACAAGGTGAAGTGGCCTTTTGTACAACAAACCCTGAGCATGAAAGGTTTCTCACAAAAGTGGAGACAATGGACTGAGGCTGTTACACAACGAGGTCACGTTGGCATTAAAATAAATAATCAGGTGGGCTAGAATTTCCAAACATGGAAGGGACTCAAACAAGGAGATCCTTTATCACCTCTCCTTTTTAATATTGTGGTGGATATGTTGGCCATTATTATTAAAAGAGCGAAAGTAGAATGCCAAATCTTGGGCGTAATACCGCATTTAGTGGATAGAGGGTTATCCATCTTACAATATGCAGATGGTACGATCCTTTTTATGGACCATGATTTTGCCAAAGCCACAAATATGAAGTTGCTGTTGTGTGCATTTGACCAATTATCGGGTCTGAAAATTAACTTCCATAAGAGTGAGATATTTTGCTTTGGTAATGCTAAGGAATGCGAACAACAATATGCTGATCTATTCGGGTGCCAATCTGGGTCTTACCCATGTAGATATCTTGGCATTCCGATGCATTATAGGAAATTGAGCAGCTTAGATTGGAAGGTGATAGAGGAAAAATTCGAAAAGAAGCTATCAAGCTGGAAAGGAAAGCATATGTCCGTAGGTGGGAGACCAGTGTTAATTAATTCGGTCTTATCTAGCCTGGCAGTGTTTATGCTCTCCTTTTTTTTGAGGTAGCGAAAGGGGTTCTGGAGAAACTAGATTACTACAAATCAAGATTCTTTTGACAATCTGATAATCATAAAAGAAAATATAGATTGACCAAATGGAATATCCTATGCCAACCAAAAGAGTTGGGGGGTTAGGTATAAAGAATCTAGAGATCCAGAACCAGTGTTTGTTAAGTAAGTGGCTTTTTAATCTTATTAGCGGAGAAGGAACGTGGCACAAGTTATTAAGGAATAAATATTTGTGTTCTCGAACAATCTCACAAGTAGAAAGAAAACCAGGAGATTCTCATTTCTGGTCAGGATTGATGAAGGTAAAACAAACCTTTACAAACTTTGGAACTTTCCGGTTAAACGATGGCAAACAAGTCCAGTTCTGGGAAGACAAATGGTTAGGAAATTTTACCTTGAAACAACAATATTCTTCATTATACAATATCACTAGGAAGAAAAGTGATACAGTAGCATCGGTTTTTTTCTAGGATTCTCTTCAATGTGTCTTTTAGAAGATCATTAGTAGGAACGAATCTAAACATTTGGTACAATCTGGTGAGTCAAATTAGTCATATACAATTGAATGATAGTATAGACACCTTTAAGTGGAATCTCAGTCCAACGGGTTTGTTTTCTGTTAAATCAATGTATATGGCTCTCATCACAAATGAAAATGTGCATCATAATACGCAAATATGGAAGTTGAAGGTGCCTCTAAAAATTAAGATATTCATGTGGTATTTAAAAAAAGGAGTTATCTTAACAAAGGACAATTTAGCTAAGAGGAATTGGAACGGGAGTAAATTATGTTCTTTCTGTTCTAAGGAAGAAACAATTCAACACCTCTTTTTTTTATTGTCATATGGTCAAATTTCTATGGAGAGCTGTTCATTTTACTCTTTAATATTGAGTAAAATGCACACCAGGCCCCTTAACTTGTCGAGCTGTGTCATATAGGTCCACCAACTTTGAAAACATTTTTTGGGTCCTCGAACTTGCTAATCGTGCCAAATGGGTCCAAATCTTGATTAATCATGCTAATTTATTCTAATCCTTCTTGATTACACCCCTTCCCGTATGGCGCGGGCTCCTAGCCCTCCACACGTGTCGCTGGTCTCCCTAGCGCCACCCCTCTCCGCCGTGGCTCCACCCCGCTAGTCCTCGCCGTGCCCCGCCTTCCTCCTTCCCCATTCCCCACCCTTGGCAGCCAGACCAAGGCACGGGGCGTCCGTAGGATCTAGGATTACCGACTAGAGGAGGGGTGAATAGGCGGTTTCAAACTTCAAACACAACACTGGAGAAATTTAATTAGAACCACAAGGTGAAATAATTCTCTAGCTATTCTAAGCCTATGTTGAGGGGTTTACAAACTAGGATGACAAGATACAATTCATGTTCTATGTAAATAACTTGCTCAATGTAAATTGTCCAAGACAAGAACAAGATCAAACCACAAGTATGAGACACAAATTTATCCCGTGGTATCGATGACTTGCCGGTCACCCCTAGCCCACGTTGAGATGGATTCAATGTTCAACCGCTTCTCTATCAAGACTTCGCTTGATCTCTAAGCCGGTTAGAACCAAAGAACCGCTCCAAATCTTGATTTCACTAGAGTTGCTCTTCACCACTCCGGCAAGGTGAGCACAAAGACCTCTCACAACCAATTTCCACGGCAACTTCACAATCTTCTTGAAGCGCTCGGTGGAATCATGAGCTCCAAGCCGTCTAGGAGGCGGCAACCTCCAAGAGTAACAAATCAACCACGAGCTCAATGAAATCCTAGTGCCACAATGATCAAATCATTGATGCAATGCACTAGAAGCTCCCAATCTCACCAAGAAATGCAATCTCAAAGCAAGTGAGTGAGAGAGAGAGGAGAGGAGAACAAGGGCTCTAGAATGTGTATCAAGCTTTCTGAAGTGCCAAGAGACCTTACAAGTCCGCGGGGTGTGAGTATTTATTGCCCTCTCCTCAAAACTAGCCGTTATGTGCAAACATAGTTCAGTTCGGACAGCTCCGAACGAATTTTCCACAGATTTTGTAAAACAAAATATATTTATATTTCACGGACTGTCTGCCCGAAGGGCTCAGACGGTCCGCCAGCAATGACAAGGCAGTTTTCCAGCAGATTTTCAAAGAGCCCAAACCCAAGTTAGTCACCACAAAATCTAAATGCAGTACATGCAATTTAAGGACCAATGTGGCACTAAAAATCCATCAAAGCAATGAGGTTGATCCCTCTTGATAGTACGGCTATCTAGCCTATCAACCCGGTCATATTTCATCCTCTAATCGCCTCATGACCGGTCAAATTTAAAAGCCTATCATATACCTTTACCTTAAGCTTCCCATGATCCAAAACACACACATGCTATTGACACATCACCTCTTGAAGCTCATTCCAACTCTCAGGACTAACCTATTCTCGTTATCTCAAATGAAATTGTTAGCCCACAGGGGTTGTCATTAATTACCAAAACTCAATAGGGGCCAAGATGCCTTCAACGTCACCTCATGCTGGTTCCCCAGCTCGGGCCCATCGGCGTGCGCCTCGAAGCTGAGAGCAGCAGCGTCTCATCGCCCGGCCCGCCCTCTGGCGCTAGGGGGCCGTCAAACGGCTGTGCCTAGAAATGGGCGCCATCACCGTCATCGCCGTGGGTGGCCATGTCGTGCTCGTGCCATCAGGCACCGCCGTCGGACTCAGACCTACCACACTCCCAGGACTCCTCGTCGAGCTCCAGGTCGCTGCCGGTCTCCTCCCCGCATTCCGGCTCCACCTCAGAATCCTCGTCATTGTCGAACCAGTCAATGAACACAACATGGAGGCGGAACTCAGCGCCGCCGAGCCGGGCTCCCTCCTCCACGCACCTAGCCTGGACGTGCGCCACCCTAGAACACACGCGGCGCCCCATCTTCCCTCACCTACCCTCCTTCTCCTCCATACCGACAGGAACACGCCGGCCGGTGGCCGTTCCTGGCGGCACGCGAGCATACGGGCCGGTGAGATGGCTCCCCCATAGCCCCATCCCCTCATGCTAAAACATAACCCTATCAACCGCTTCGCCTCCCATTCTGTCTTCTCCATCTTTCCCCACATCCGCGGCGGCCGTCCGAGGGCGGCGACTGTGTTTCGGCCACGAGGGCCACGCACCAAACACGCTTACTACCTCACGAGCTTCCCCAGGGTACAAGAAGACTACGTGCGTGCTTGATTTGTGGAGAGCAGGCGTGGAATGAGCTGACGACTGTGGAGCTCTACGTGATGGCCATGGCTGCGGCGGTGGAGCAGTGGCGGCGCGTGGCTTTGCCGGGGCTGGCTGGAAGGTTGGGGTGGGTGTGGTGGTGGTGTTGAGGCGGTTGGTTGGGCGAGGAGGTGAGTGGAGCGGCGGCAGCACTGGAGTTCGGTGAGCGCCTGCGCTGCTTCGGCAAGAGAGAGAGGGAAAGTGAGCGGGGGAGAGACAGAGACTGGGCGACGGGGCGGGCTCAAGGCGCCGGGCGCGTCGCTAGAGGTGATGACCTTGAGCTCGAGAAGCGCGTCCCCGATGGCAGAGAAGACCGCGTCCCTGGCAGCGGAGAATACTGCATTTTTGGCGGTGGAGACGACTGGCGGCACGCGTGGAGGGCTAGCGGCACGCGCCATGCGGGAAAGGGTGGCGCAGGACCGTGAACGAGGGAGCAGTGGCGGCGGCGTGGGGAGGGAGGGAGGGGGAGATGGTGTAGGGAGAGGGAGGAAGGGGCAGATGAGGAGGATAGGATGACAAGAGGGATTAGAATAAGAGTAAATTAGCACGATTAATCAAGATTTGAACCTATTTGGCACGATTAGCAAGTTTAGGGATCCAAAAATGTGTTTTAAAAGTTGGTGGACCTGGATGACACGGCTCGACAAGTTAAGGGGCCTGGGTGCATTTTACTCTTTAATATTTAAAAGCCACATAGTTTCAATTATATGTTTACTAATTTGCTTGTAGGTTTGAATAAAAAGTTAAAGAGACAACTGTTAGTTGGTGCATCGGCTCTATGCTGGTCCCTATGGCTTAGCTGGAATGATTTGGTTTTTGACAAAACTTCAGAAAAATCTTACTTGCAGGTACTGTTCAGAGGAACCTACTGGCTTCGTTCTGGGCGCAGCTACATTGGCCTGAGCAGGACAGACAAGTAATAAAAGACGCTTGCCAAGCTTTAGATGTTTTGGCCATGCACATATTTGCTCACCATAGATGGAGGTTTAGTTATAGGATCACTAGCTAGTCTCTCATCCAACTGTGTGGTATGGCTTTTGATTGAGTTGTGATATTGCAGACGGAAGAGTTGCACTTTTGTAAACTAAGGCTGTAGCCACTCTGGCCAAGGCCGGGTATTGATTTACCTAATATCTAAAAAAATGAAAATGGATTTTCAAAGATGGCCCTGAAGCCGCCCGTCCCGGCCTATACTGAAAAAGATTGGCGCTAGTAAAAATCCTTTTTATATATTATAGTAGTGAGTATAATACATTATGTTAACATTCTTTTAATTGCAATATTGCTTTTTAAATTTGTTGTGCTATTCTAATAGTGCTTTGTGTGTTTATTTGATCAATTGGAAATCTAATTTGAATATTAGGGCCATAAAACGACTCATATTTAGTACCCTCAGTTCTAAATTATTATTCACTATTAATTTTTTCATGCATCATTCCATTTGTCTTATTTAAAAAGTTGGTCTAAATATGCCAAATAATAAGTTTTGTTTAAAGAAAATAAATACTATTCATATAATTTATTGAACAAAATAAATGATTAAACATTATAAGAAAAAATCAATACGAATAACAATTTTGGACGGAGGCAGTAGAAAAGATAGTACTCCCTTCGTATTGGTAAAGAAAGTCATTTAGGACAAGGTTTGACTCAAACTTTAGGAATATAAATCATGAATAACTTTTAAGTTGTTGAGTTTGAAATTGTAAAAGTTATATGAATAGATTTATTTGAAAAAATACTTTCATAAAAGTATACATATATCACTTTTTGATAAATATTTTTATAAAAATAAGAAGTCAAAGTTGTGTTTTAAAGACCGTGTCACCATCCTAAACGGCTTTTTTTACCGATACGGATGGAGTACAGTGCATGCACGATGGTTCTTCAATTCTAGAATAAAAGACGACCGCACATTGCACTAAGGGCATCTATGTTTTCTAAGCGCATGCTACCGTTCCCCCTCAACCCTATATATACTTGAACACGATAGTACTTTTTTTTACATTGGAAAGGCGGACACACAATAAAGCTGGGCTAGAGCAGCACAGAATCGCGAACTTTTTGTTGGTTGCGTAGCAAAAAACGCATCAGATTCGTCAAATCAAACGTGCAACACATGTGGTCTATTCCTATGCAACGAATACTAGGCCACTTTCATTTTGATAAATAAAGCAACATGCTTATATGGAAGACGTTAGTAAATTATACGCATCTTACTTAACAGTGTTATGGATTGGTAGGAACAAACAGTCTTCCAATACACACGGCTGACAATGCTTTGCCCATGCACATTCCATCAACACATACAAAAATGAATGTTTACAATATATTCGATTCATTGCTCCTCGTTCTTAAATTATAATTCATTTTAGTTTCCGTAAAATATAGTTCTTTTTATATTCATAGATATATGCTATATCTAGATAAATAGTAAAAGCTATGTATATATAAAAACTAAAATTGAATTGTAGTTCTTAGATGGAGGGAGCATACTGAATCTAGCGTGCAGCATGTTCTCATACCAAGACTTGTGTTAAATTTATTATAATTAAACTTTACCTATTTCTAAACAAAGAATTGTTTTCTTGATCAGTTTTAGGCTTAGAACTAATTTCACTTTGTACGGTTTTCTATTTGCATTGAGATCTGTTCCCACAGCATGGCACGTTTTTTATTTTTTTCACACGCACGCTACAAGGGCTGCATATCGAGCTGGCTCGGCTGGGCTCGGTCCAGCTCGAGCTGGTTCGTTAAGGCTAGGCTCGTTAACAAAGCGAGCTAGAGAAGCAGCTCGGCTCGGCTCGTTTGCTAGCTCGAGCTGGCTCGATTAGCTCGCGAGCCAGCTCGTTTATCATTAGCACACATGTATTTCTCGTACAAAAAATATTTATAGCACACTGAAATAAAAAAACAATTGTTATATATATATATTCAAACTCAAAAATCAGATAGAAGCAATAGTAGTTCACAACATGATAACACAAATTACTATAATTATATAGCATATTTATGGTCACCACCATTCAATATTTAAGAATCAGGACATCACACAAACAAAATACGTGTTGTGCTATAGGCTCTAGCTTGTTATAGCTCACGAGCCGCTCACGAGCTGGCTCGTTAACACACCGAGCTAAAACCTTGGCTCAGCTCGTGAATAATTTAAAACGAGCCGAGCCGAGCCGAGCCACTAACGAGCCGAGTTGAACGAGCTACCGAGCCACGAGTTTTTTGTCCACCCGTACACGCTACTTTCTCCGACCCAACTTGCCGCCTCCCTTGTGCCGCACCTCATTGACTCACCGGTCGCCGCCCCTAGCCTGCCGTGTCGCGCCTCCTTGACTCCTAGCTCCTTTAAAGGAAAGTAATGTAAAATGCAATATAAATTTCTATATAAAGTACTAAAAAAATATTACTACATAATCCCACTATAACATAGGCCCATTTGTTTTCCTCCCACTAAAGTTTACCCTGTCACATCAAATGTAAATATGTTAATTAAGATTATTAAATATAGATTAATTAAAAAATCGATTACATAAACGAGAACTGATTTACGAGACGAATCTATTAAGCTTAATTATACCATAATTAGATAATATAATACTACAGTAAACATATGATAATTATGCATTAATTATATCTTAATTAGGTTTGTTAGGTTCGTCTCGTAAAATAGACATTACTTATACAATTAGTTTTATAATTAGTTTATATTTAATACGTCGAATTATCACTTATTTAAAGCCCTAAACTTTAACACTGAATCCAAACACCACCTTAATCTCATCCTGAACACTTGAATAGTCCTAGTCTCATGTTTTAGAGTTATATATTAGTAGCGCACATCATCCCTAGCGACACACAGGCACTCACGCACCGTGCTTTGGCCTTCTGCCTCCGGATTATAGAGATAGATATGACACCGGAAATACAATTCGAGAAAATTTCTTCGGTGCCACTAAAATTTATAGAGATTCCTTCAGAGCCATCGAAATTCTTCTCTTTTCCTCACTGCCACTGTTTGTAATTTTCATTTCCTTCACTGCCATTCCGTTAGATTTTCCCATCCAAATGCATCACTCAAGACCATCACCCGCAGCTCACTGCCAGGTAAATCGATTGTACGTACCTAGCTAGCAGAGAGTAGAGACATAGTGAGAGGGAGAGGGTGTGCAATAACGGAGGCAGCACTGCCAAAGCGTATGTTCATGTTGCCCTGCGCGGATGCCGTGCACCTCTGGCGCCTGCCTGACAGAGGCTGGTAGCTGGTTTTGAGCTTAAGGCCGGCTTCGTGTAAAGTTTGGTGCTTGTGCAGCGAGCAGCGGCAGCTTTTCTAAATCTATTCTGCGAAAATATAAAGGATTACAAAAACTAAGCCTCCTTTCTCGGCCACGAACTCGCACATCCCGCACAAGCACGCACCCTGTGCCATCCCGCACGCACCGGCGTCGCGCGTGTGGGGAAGACGCCCTCGGACGGCAGACCTGCGCCAGGGAGTTCTAATACGAGTTGTACAGAAAGCAAACAAACTAAGTTTGTACAAATGCATCTGGTTGTTTCACGCTAACAGCATGGTCACCGTTTTGGGGAGGTACACCATGTGGAGCTGAGCGCCACGGCGAGCTCTACCACGCCCAAGCTCGAGCTCAGGTGGCGCCGGTCTTGGACACGGTGTGCATGCACGATCTCGGCGCAGAGCTTCGCCTCCAGCTGCACGCAGTGTGCGTGCGTTACCGGCGCCCCAGTGCGACGTAGACACATACAGCCACGTGGCCATATCTGCGACAATACCGTTCCCCCGGTGAGACGAGCAGATCGACGGACGCCTTAGAATTAACGGAAGCAGTAATGGAATGGCAGATGAGGTAAGGAAAATTAAAAACAGTGGCATCGAAGGAAAGGAAATAATTTCAATGGCACTCAAGGAATCCTTATAAATTCTAATGGCACTAAGGGAATTTACTCATACAATTGGAATCATATTTGAACCTATAACTTGACAATATGTGTATGGCATTCACCACACTATAGATATAATAATTCAACGAAGAGACACCTAGCTATATATGTATATATATATATATGTATATATATATGACGTGTTTTATCTACACATGCGTGTAGCTACACCATCCATCAGTATACGTATGTCCGCATACTAGTTTATCATTGTTAGTATGTTCATATACTAATTCTAATATACTTCAAAGCGAGTTACATGAAAAAAAATTCAAAATCAACCTTTTAAATATATTTTAATTATACCTTTATAATACTATATAAAATAGTATATCCATATACTCAATGTATGCTTACATACCCAACGTATAGATCTTCATAGATAGTCTAGTATCATCACATACTACATGTACATACTCTTCGTCGAATCAAATTCATCATGTATCATGAGATACACGGGTGGGTGTAGCTACACGTGCGTATATATATACAGACAAGAAATATGATTCGGATCACCAACCATACACAGCTTCACAAAGTCCAAGGATAACAAGTTGATAACCCGCACCTCCCCTTGCGTAGACCCTAGGCGACTCGAGGGTCGACGCGCTTGCCGCCGCTAGGGCGGCCTTCTGCGACCTACGTCGGTCGCCGCCGTCGGCTCATGGCGGTGGCGGCCCCCTCCTCCACCTCTCCCTCCCATCCCTCCGGTTGCCCCTCCCCCTGCAGCACCACTACCAACCCTAGATCTGGTCGCCCCCTAGTAGTTCATCGCCGGTGTCGGTGCCGCTCGGTCGTTCCTCGTCAGTCGCCTTGGTCCTTCTTCGCCTTGGTCGCCTTCCGCTGCCACCGACTTCCCCGCGCCGGAGTTGGGGCCGCTGGCCTTTGGTGCCGGCTGTCCCCAGACCTGCGCCAACGGTAGTTTTGGTCGACCCCGCGCGGTTGCCACGGATCTACACCACCGACGGCCGCCCTAGTGCAGCCACCCTTCGGGGCCTCCTGGCAGGTGGTGGTGAGTGGGTGTTCCCCTCCTGTGTGCTTGTGATCGTCTTCGGCTGATTCTCTGCTTGTGTGGAGTTTCGATGGACAGGATGTCTTGTTCACCGGATTCCGTGCAACGAAAGTGTTGCGCAAGTCGCGTAGGGGGTTTTTTCACCTCGCACGGACCAATGGGCGACGATAGCAGCGACGACTTCTCTACATACCTTCCTGGGTGTAATGCATTGGTCTTCGGGTCAGGCGATGGCGGCGCATTCAGCGTCGCTTCCCACCTTGGAGGCATCGTTGTGGAATTTCATGCTCTATCAAGCGACGACTGCAAGCATTATGGCAATGAAATGGATGGCGAGTCCACTGAGTCCATTCTTGGTCAAGGTTACACAACGATTAGCATACTGGACACGGCGGTGTTCATTCAGCAAGACACCAGGCTTGATCTTATTCATCTATGATCCAGTTCTACACCAGTTGATTTTGTCAGATATCATTAGAGATTTGTGCCAACGGTATTTAAAGCTGGTTAATTGGAGCCGTATGAAGACGACGGCCTTGATGGTGGTAGCTCTGAGTGATTCAGGGGTAGGTGCATGAAACACCACCGTTGGTTATATGCTTTTGGTCGCAGAAGATGTGTCAGGACGTTTGGTTTGGACAGGACTTTTTGGTGTTGGTGGTTTGGAGCTAATGGCAACCACTTTTAACACAACTAAGGTTTAGGCTTGTCCTTGTGCCTTTTTGTTGTTTTGGTAGTCATTTGGAGGTGGACGCTTTACCAGAGCATAAATGCTCTTTTTTTTCACTGCTCTTTTTTTCTAGGCCTGTGTGCTATTAGATATGGAGTTTTTTCCTTATGTAATAATAGTAGCTATATGCATCTTTTGGATGCAGAGGCTAGAATATCAATATATTCCCACTTTTAAAAAAATATGATTATGTCCCGTCTATCTCCGCCTATGGTAATTTAGTTTATTCTACACTAGCAAAAGTGTCTACGGATGAATTATACAAGTAAAAGAAAATTGAAACGAAATCGCCAAACTCGTCAATTGCATGTTGTTGTGCATGCAGTGTGGTTTATTTCTATCCGTGTGAAGTAGTGTATCATTCAACGATGTCCAAAGCCAATAAAGATCAATGTGTGCGACTGGCCAACTGTATACATTATGCTATTAATTATGTCATATCGAACGTTCATTAAATGTCCGACAGGACTTGTCTACGCATGCACCAAGAATTCTCGTTCTCTTATTTTACTCTTTGGTCTTAACAATTCGTCTGTTTTCCTCGCGACATCATCTTTCCAATGAGATAGCCCGACACAGTGGCGTTCGTAGCCCCTAATGTGTCCCCAACTCCACTACAATAGTTCTCTACAGTATGGGCGCACTGAGGGGCCGCATTGCCGCATGGAGGAGTCACTACTGGCCCATGTACCGTAGCAAGCTTGAAGTTGCCTCGAGCTGGTCAAGATGGTTGATAAAGATTGAGATGGAACGTAGGTATAAACCACAACAGTAATAAGTTTTTTTAGCTAATTGATCCATGTAATTGACGTATCGCATTATAAATTATTATGAATATTCCTGCAACAACAAACAAACGTTAACATCCATGTAATCAGATTCTTTAGGAACCACGGGCACCTCTCTTGTTCTCGCTCTTGGTAATGTATGGTTGCCTCCCGTGTTAGTTATTTGTCATTGACGTGCATAAAAGAATTGGTAATGCTTTGCTACAAGCGTCCGACGCGAGTACAATCTTTTCGGATGCCGTGCCACCGCTTATGCCACGTGATTGCTTCAGCACCACGCGTCCAGCTCCTCGCCAGACAGAAAGCCTTATCCTTCTGGCTTATGCGATGCCCGACGCCATGCTCCTCCGCGCGACGCACACCAACTGCTCCACCGCGCCTGCCGACGCTGCCGCCTCGCTCATCCGCGTGTGCGGCCGCCACCTCCTCCGGTTGCTCCTCCACGCACTTCTGGTGCTTCCTACCCGGCCGCCGCCTCCCTTGGTAGCCGCCGGTGCCGCCGACACTACCTTCCTTCCTGCTGCTGCCCGCTTCCGCCGACACCGACGCCGCCTCCCCCGATCGCTCATCCGCCGAAGCCGTCTTCCCGCTCCTCAGCACGCCGCCGACGCCGCCTCCTCGCTCCTTTGCAGCCACCGTCGAGGTCGTCACCTCCTCTTCCCGGCTTCTCCCCGAGCCGTCGCCGCCGCCTTCCTCCGCACTGGGCTCATCTTGCCATGGCTGCCGCCCGGAGCTTTGCCCGACGCATGCCATGGCTGCCATGCCAGAGCTCCCTGCTCGCCATCCTCTTACTCCTCCTCCATCACCTGTGCAGTTCTCCTCATTTTTTCTAGGTTTTGATGCATGTTGAAAGTGTATGTTTCGCGTGTTTCAAAAGAATGTTGCTACCATTTTACGTGGATGTTACAAAAGTAGATCTAAATGTTGCGATGTTGCATATGTTTCATACGCATATTGCATATGTTTCACACGTATGTTGCAAGTGTTTTATTTGGATGTTGCATTTTCATTGAGATGTTTTGACTGGCCCTGCGCGTGGCTGAGAATTGGGAGCATGCCGTTTTTAGTGTTGGAAACGATGACTATTCATGTTGCGGATAGTATTGTTTTCATGTTTCATATGCTATTCTTAGATGTTGTAAAAAATTTACATGTTGCATGCAATATTATACCTATGTTGAGACGGGAATTTTTCTGCTACATTACTATCCGATTTTTTCTCACTCGTCGGATGTCCGAGTGCTAGTAGGACAGTAAAAGATATGACAAACGACAGATGGGATGGCACGACGTATCTTGTAAGTGTTGGCGATGACCAATGATAACATGAACAGGTGGCTTCTGAAAGACCTATGTGCATGTACTCCGGGTGCTCCATTGTTCTGGCACCATCTCATGCAACGCCGATGTGCTTCGGATGTTCGTTGCAGACGCACAGGGTTGATGACGTCCATCTTGTTGCAGATCAACTGGAACGCTGCAAGGTGCCACAAGGTCGGCGCCGACGATCCCGTGGGTGTATTTGCCAATGCGTTTGAGAGGAGCATGTTCTTGTTGTCGATGTGGAGAATTTTGGGGTAGCCGACCTTGTTTGGCTTGCCAAGTACTGAGCTCCCTATCGAAGCTATATATTGAGATGGTTTGTGGCGCTGGACCACTAATGACTCCAACCTGCTCGCGTTGCCGGATGGGAGCCCGTCCATATGAGCGTGAGCTGCTCTGCAAGATCATACCGGTGCTCTATCTAGTATCACGGTTAGGGGCCGGCTATGGCGCGATCTCATCCATAAAGATAATGGACAGCACGCTATTGCTGCTAGACATAGCAGATCGCTTTTGATGCCAGTACTGTAGGTTTTCCAGCTTCTCAACTCAAGGATCGTCGTATTTTAGTCCTTCCACCCATCGGTCTTCATGTCATTGCTACCACTGGCATGGTGATAAGTTTGGACCGCCGCCGATGAATCAATCGATTAGTTTCCCGGCTTTTTATTTTGCGGTCCTGCTAGCGCCCGGACGTCCGTTCTGGGCGCAAGCGTCGGACGCAGAAGCAACCGTCCGATCGAAGCTCCTGGAGCTGTTTGATCAACCAAGGAAACTCCCACCGCAACATTACGTCCATGTTGCATGCAACATTAGTCCGCTTCCTCAGTCTTTTTTTCAAATGTTCTTCCTCGTGAGCACGAGCTCTACGACAAGGTGGTGTCTCGATGAAATCCAGCCGCTGGGGAATATAAAAAAATTACAAGGTCTCGTATTTTCTTGAGAAAACATATAGAATTCGCCCCAGCAAACAACTACCGAACTACATGCTTGTCAACAACCATGAATTATTGTAACAAATTCTGCGGAACCATTTTGCTACCCTAACCAGCAGGCTTGTGCACATGTTGCTTATGGAGTGGAGCAGCATGTGACATTCATAGCACTTGAACATTTCAAATGAACCATCCCAGCAAACAAACATGTGACAGCAAAATTCAGATTAAGTAGTCTCAACATTTCCAAATTATCAATCATAACATATGAAAACTGCTGTTGCAACATTCAGAATAAATAGTTTGAAACACTTCATATCACCGATCATGACATAGGAAATATGTTGCAACATTCAGAAAGTCTGAAACATTTCAAATCATCATCTGTAACATATAGAAACTATTCCTGCAATATTCGGAACAAATAGTCTGAAACATTTGAAATCACCAATCATGACATATGAAAACTACTGGTGCAACGTTGAGAGCAAGTAATCTGAACATTTGAAATCACCAAATCATGGCATACAAGCTAAAAACATACTCCCTCTGTACCATAATACTTGACGTTTTACATTGTGATCAGGTGTGATGTTTATTGGCTGAGCTAGTATACAAATTGAGACTAAGTACATGGATCATTGAATGAATCTTGACATAGAAATGAAGTGCCAGACATGTAAAATGAGACAAAGGGAGTACATAGAAAGTAGAATGAAACATTCCAAATCACCGATCGCAACAAACAAAAATTTTTGTTGCGACATTCAAATCAAGTGGTACTAAAATTTTAAATCACCCAACAGAACATGAAGAACAAGTAGTCTAAACATTTCAAGTCAGAAATCACAACAAAGATTTCTTGCAAATATTTCAAATCAGAAACTACAGATGCAACATCAAGAAAAGCTATTGCAACAACGAAAATAGACTATCCCAACATCTAGATCAAATAAAAATCTTTTCGTGAAACATCCAAAGAAATGCATTGAAACATCAAGAAAAATCGATCACAACAAGTTTTTTGATTTCTTGCAACACATGATCTTGGATTTTTGCAAAAATCGAGAGAGAAGTAGAAATTGCCGGATTTCGGCCACCATTAGCTTGCCAAAGCTATGCATCGCACTACCCACCTCGACCACTGTGGTCCTTATTGCTCAAGGAGACCCAGATCTGCAACCGTCATCACTTCCCTACTCACAATCTACAGCGCTAGCAACAGAATCAAGCATCAAAGCCGGTGAGTCATCCTGTTGCAGCCTCGTCCTCCGAGGAAGAGTCCACCATTGGCAGCAGCCTTCTTCCCCTAATATCTTTCTCTCCACGGCACACTATGCAATGAGGATCCTAGGGCTTACCGGTTACCGCGCCCGAGCGATGAGGATGCGAGCATTTTAATTGACGTGGACATGGAGATACACGAGCTCCGGTAGCGGAGGAGGAAGGGGATTTTTTTTTCTACGCGGAGAGATGGAGAGAGAGCTAGCGGAGACAGCAGAGAATAATGGTCACGGTGCGGTGGAGGCAGCGATTTCTTCGATGAAACTGGATGGGCGGTGGTGCAGTGCATGGAGGTGCTTGTGGGCCCAGCACAGGAGAGCGTCCGATGCGTGGGTAGGGCGCCGGATGCCCTATCCTGAGCATTACCATTTATTTTGTAAAGATTGCAGACTTCTAATAAGAAAAACTTTGTACGAGATCATGTCGGAAGTGCAGGCGGTTAATTGGATTGGATTGGAAATCGGATAAGAAAATGAACTGATCGATACATCTGCTGGTTTTTGGAAGGGACAATAGGGGCAAACGGACCCTTGTCTGGCATGACCACATGGGACTCTGGGACTCTCATTATAGGCTGCGTTTAGTTGATTGAAAAAAGGGTGAAAAGTTGGTAGAAAAGTCACATCGGACACTGTAGCAATTTCTGTTTGTTTGTGATAAACATTATCCTATCATGACCTAACTAGGCTCAAAAGATTCGTCTCATCGTGTAAATTAAAACTATGTAATTAGTTTTTTTATTTACCTACATTTAGTGCTCCATGCATGAGGAGAGAGATTTGATATAATTTGATGTGATAGGTGAATAGTGAAGTTTGGAGAGAGAATTTTTGGGAACTAAACAGGGCCATAGAAGGATTTATTAGCTTGTGCACGTCTACATTACCAAAGCAAGGGCCGGCCGTGGATGCCTTGACATGGGCCCTGTCCCCTGAACAAACGGACTTGATTTGTCGGGAGATAAAATCCGATTATGATTTATATACTTCCGATGAAAAGAATCCTCAGGTCGGACGATGTACGGAAAGTTTTTGATGGCAGAACTCATGAAAATTTCATCCTTGCTTTATTATTAGATAAAGATTATGATTTATATACTGCCGATGAAAATAATTCTCGGAGGGTCGGACGACGTATGAAAAGTTTTTGATGGCAGAACTCATAAAAATTCCATCATTGCTTTATTATTAGGTAAAGATTTACTGAAACATGTATCGAGGACTATATATGTGATAGTTATTGAAATAGACAAACAAACATAGATATCTCTACCTAGTATGTCATAATTTTACAAAAAGTCCTCTAATATTTATGTGAATCGTCAGTCATAGTACTTTGGTACGTTGTAATTTTTTTTAAAAAAACCATGACGTTTCATCTAATCTACACTGTAGTATATGGTCTCTTCTCACCATCTCACACCGCCATACACATCTATTCGTCTTCTTATATCGCTTGCATCCCCTTCATTGACCCGCCGTCGTTTTCGGCAGACGTCCACCGAGGATGTCTCCTTTGTTGTGCTCCTCAATGACCCATGCTCCTTTGATACGTTGTAATTTTTTTAAAGAACCCATGATATTTCATCTAATCAACCCGTAGTACCTCGTCTCACGCCCCTCTTCATATTTTTACATTGCTCACATCCCCGCCATAGTTGCTGGGCACGGATTCCATCGAGGATCTTTATTTTGTGGTGCTCCTTTTCGGCCCATAATTCCTTGGTCATAGTAATTTTTTTAAAGAACTTATGACATTTTATCTTATCAACTCGTAGCATCTCGTCTTCTCTCACCATTCTACACTGTCTCACACATCCCTTCATCATCTCACATAGCTCGCATGCCCGTCGTCGACCCGATATCATTCTCGGGCACGACATCCACTGAGAATCTCTCATTTGTCACGTTCGTCATCGACCCACAGTCTTTTTGTACATTTTAATGTTTTATAAAGAACCCGTGACATCTAATCCCATAGTATCTCATCTTCTCTCGCCGTTCCACACTGCTGCACATAATAGTTGTCTTCTTACGTTGCTTGCATCCCCATCATCGATGCGCTGCCATTCCTTTATCATGCTCATCATTGGATGTGGAATCAGCGGCGTCCACGGCTCTCGCGTGCTTTCGCTTATGAAGTCCGCTTCATCCGTAGCAATGATGGACATATTTGCCAATATAAAGCAATAAAGAAAGGAACAAAAGAAAGAGCACATTACGAATGAACATGCCTAGCGTAGTACTAATACATACATAGCCTGTTTCGAACAACGTTTTTACCTCATTTAATTTATCGTGTGCCAAGCTATTTATCGTGTTAATCATGTTGCCACGCTATTTATATTCCATCTCCTTACTTCATCCAGCTTTCTTCACTTTAAATAAACCTTATATTTGAAATAGACTTCGTCTCAACTAAGTTTTTAGTCCTTTTCAAAAGAGGGACTGGCTTAGTCTCAATTATAAGGCACAAGTCAAAAGAGATTAATAAGAGGTCCGCGTAGTCCATAACATCACCTCAAAAAGATTAGACTGGTGGAGTAAAATTGTTTAGGGTCACCTAAGGTCACATAAGTTTTGTTTTAAGTGACATTCTCCCGCCACCTAAGGTCTTTGACCACTGGACTAACCACAACATGGCCTCATCAGTCACTTGCGAGAATTCGCATATTTTTTTGTCCCGAGATTCCCTTCCATTAGGGCATACCAGCACGCTAGCCACTACCTTAAATATAGACGTCCCCATTAATTGCTGCCACAGATCAAGCAGTGAGTGATTCAACAACGTACATAACTAGCTAGCGTCCTAGTGTCAGGCCGGTTTGTTCTTGGTGTGACCTAGTCTTGTGTGGAGTATATAGCAAATTATAGACAACATCTGTGTCTTGGTTGTTCAGCGTTGATTGTAGGATCGGGTGAAGGATCACTTCATGGAGGGTTGCGGATGCGTCGTCGATGACGGCAAGGACACAACCGATGAGACCATGTACCGCGGCGTGCGACGCCGCCCGTCGGGCAAGTTCGCCGCGGAGATCCGCGACTCGATGCGGCAGAGCGCGCGCATCTGGCTCGGCACGTTCGATACGGCCGAGGAAGCAGCGCGGGCGTACGACCGCGCCGCCTACCTCATGCGAGGACACCTCGCTGTGCTCAACTTCCCCGGCGAGACGCACAACTATGTGCGTGGATCGTCGCCGTCCCATCAGCCGCAACATGGAGGTAGAGGGAGCGGCCGGCAGGTAATCGAGATTGAATACGTGGATGACAAGGTACTGCAGGATCTGCTGATCAAGGACGGAGAGGAGAAAAACAAATGATGGAACTACGTACCTCGGTACCTGCCGATTATATCAGATAAACCGTGCACGCCTCATCGCCTCAAATCCTGAATGATGGATGGGATGATCTCTCAATCCATCCAACTTATATATTGTACCCCCTGATCATACCGAGATCTCCAGGGGGTAAATAATGGGACTCCGACAATGTCATATAATCAGCAGGTTGGTGCTTATACATATGTATTTGCACATGTGTGAGTCTGGAGTAATATTTCGTGTTGTCAATTACATATCTAATTAATCATCAATTATTGTCTAGTGACTTTTCCTGTGAAAGACCAGTGTAAACGCAGAAAATTATACGCACACATATTCACTCCTATAAATACATATTCACAAACCCTCTCCCTATGAGTACTACCTCAAAGAGATTGGGATGCCAGATCCCATATTGAGGAGGGAACATTGCCTATTACTAAAAAAAAATAATATCAGTTAAATTCTAAAATAAATTTAGAAAAATACGACATCAATGCCAAGTCAAGTCAAGGACTCCAACTCTAGCCACGAGTTTCCGTCGTAAGGAACTTTATCAGTGACCTACGATGAGTATGTGTTCTTCGTTTATTAAGTCTAATTCCTATATATGCTATGATAGGATGCATGATTTATTTGCTGGACCGACTGGCCGGAAAGCATCTATTGAAGTACAGCTGTTGTCTCACAGCTGAGTAGGGATACACCACAATTAACTATTCCCTCCATGTTGTTTAGATAACTATGCCCTCTACTTTTAATTCTAAGAATGAACATTTCATTCAGGACATCAATTCCATCTACCACAATCAAATTTCAATCTTTATAATTTTTACCAAAAATTTATTCAACAGTTTTATTTTTTATAATACGAACTTGGTACTGTTATATTTGTACACTAGTAGAGAATGGACATTTCATTCAGGACATTTGTGTTGGATTCAATTCGACCCGAAACTAATATGAGTATTAGTCCCGGTTCTAAAGTTTAGGGAGGTGGATGCTTTTAGTCTCAGGGGTGGCTTCAATCGGGATTAAAGGGCCTCATACATAAGTCTCGGTTGGTGGCTCCAAGTGAGATTAAAGGGTCACCAACCGGTACTAAAAGTCATCCGCATATTAGTACAAAAGAAAAGCATCCCACCCAAGGCCACATGCATGTTTGGGTGGGGTGGTTAGGGGCTGTACATGAGGCAAGAAAGATGTTGTGGGTTCGAAGCTCATGGACTACAATTTAATGAATGGTTGAAGCGTAACTTAGCAGACCCATGTCGAGCCATGTTTCCTTATAAAATCAAACCGAGGGAGTGCAGGGAATGACCTTGTCGCGGATTATATTGTCGGTGATTTGATAAAACCGTTGGAAAATATATAAATTATACCAGAAAATTGTTGGACACGTATAAAAAATAATAGAAAACACTAAAATTATTGGCCACATATATAACACTGTCGGGAAAGATCACTAGTAGAAAAACACACATTTGTCCACTTACATTTAGTATCGGACATAAAAGATCTTATACTAAAAGTGGCATAGAGCCATTTTAGTACCGGGTCTAAACTTGGAAGCCCCCAGAGCCTTTTTAGTACCTACTCAAACACCACCTGGTACTAAAAGTCGCATTTTAGTACCGCCGGTGTCTTGGCCCGGTACTAAAATATCACGCTCATTTAGTACCGTCAATAACATCGGCCAGTATTAAATGGGCCTCCACGGGTTACTTCAAAAGGAAAGCATCTCCCACTAAGTCACATGTGATGCATAAGTGGGATGGTAAGGAAGCAACACGCGAGGCTAGAAGTCATGTGTTTGAATCCTCGCGCCCGCGCACACGTACACCGGTACTGAATGCCGCCGTTTAGTATCGGGCAGCCCAGCCGGTACTAAACGGCTAGCACGTTAATGCCGGCCATCCAGTATCCTTTGACCGGTACTGACGAGAGATTTTTGTAAAATTGTAGCTCGAGGTTCTTCTAGCTTTTAATTCAGCACATGCAACATATACGCTGTTAGCTAGGCACGGATATGTAGATAGGTTGGTTGAACACAGTTACAAAAAATAATGAGTAGGCAGTACTAAAGAATCGGATGCATTTCATGCTTTGGCCTGTACTTTCTGCTTCAAGAAAATGCAGAGCATTTCTACTAGTTTTGTTTTATTTGCAGTGAAGCTTTTATTTTCTTCCCGGCAGCAGCCTGCTTCCGGACTTCCAGAAGGAACTTGGAAGATTATGACATAAAAAAGTAGTATGAGCAAAAAGGAAGCGACTTAATGAACTAAGGCACGATGAACACAACGATCAGCAAACTGAAACATTATTTATATCTGCAGGAGCATGCTCGTATGCCATATTTTGCGTTTTATGCGATCATACAGGACTACAATTTAATACTCGATAGATGTCAAATGGAGTGGATCAATTATTTGAAGCAAATCAATATGTGGTCAAGATTCACCAATATATATGTGCTACACGTGGAGCTTCAGATTGTAGAGAATCGGGCAAAGGAGGGGCTCTCTTTATCCTTAAACGCGTCAGCAAATCTTTAGCTGCTACTAATAAACTGAAAATTCATGTGTCTGCAAAATTGAAAGATGTTACAACGACGCTGATAAATGGTTAGTTCACACAGACATATGCAGTATTGTACAAATACAATGGACGGAGTCAATTCCCATGTCCACTTAACTGGTACTATATGCTAAATGAAACCAAGAGGCCTCGCTACATAAGTGCATCTTGTGAGTTGTGATCCAGGGACTGAGATAATCCTGTATCCTTATTGTATTCCTAAATAAGAAAGAATATTCCATTTTTATTACAAATACAAAGCATAAGTTGTCACAGAAATCCTGAAATTGATCTTTTCAATGAGTGGCCACCGTTATATAGGATTGGGTTTAGGGGACCGCCTTGTCCTAAGTTACAAGTAAATTCGGAGTACTACATATTGTTAAGTCCAATATGCTGTAAATCAGATATGCGGTGACATTGTTCGGACATTCTGCTTCAACCACTAGTGCAGAAACCCTCATCACAAACCTCCGATTACAACTGGTTTGTGATGAACCATTTGTGATACCCCATCAAAACTGGTGGGAAAGTGGTTGGACTGAGTAGCCGTTGAAACTAGTTGTGATAGGGGGCATCACGTTTGTAATGGTCCGGGGCACCATTTGTGATGAGAACCATCACAAACGGTTCGTATTATAAATTGTTTATGATGGAGTGTACAGTACAACCCCCCCGTTCCCCACTCTTCTTCTCCAACCCGACGACCACCACTCTTTTAACCATTGTTGGGCCATTTTTCATCAAATTGCTCAAGAAATGTCACATTTTTTGAAAGAAGCACTCCATCAAGTTATTTTCAGGTTGGTAACTATCAACTCTTCTAATTTTTAGCTTGTTTCAACCACTAGATTTTGAAATTCGGCATGAATTTGATGGAGGGCTCTTTTCTCCAATTCAGAGCTCATTTCTCATGAAAATTCAATGGAGCAATTCTAATTTCATCGGTTGATCATCAATTACTTGCTTGAAGGTTAGTATCTAGGCACCCTTTCATGAATCTTTAGTTTGATTTTTGCAAAATTGAGAAGAATGTGATGGAAAGTCTTTTTTTCCTCTAGGCCATTTTTCATCAATTTCTTCATGGATTATCCGAATGTGTAACTCTCATTTGATTACAACAAGGTTAGTATCTAGCTTTCTTTTCTTACTTTCTTAAATCTTGAATGCTTATCAAATTTGAGAATAATGTGAAGGAGATGCACTTTCTTGACTCTAGGCAATTTTGATCAATTTCTTCATGGATGGGCCAAATGTTTGAATTGAGCGCATAACTCCCCTTTTTGAAGGATGCACATAATCAAGTTATTTTGTGGTTTGTAACTAGCAACTATTTCAATTCTTAGCTAGTTTCATCCACTTTTGAAATTTGGCATGAATTTGATTAAGGGGCTCTTCTTCCATATTTTAGAGGATATTTGTCCAAGGATCCACTGAAAAATTGTGAACGTTGATCATCACTCCCTTGACTGAAGGTTTGTATCTAGCAACACTTTGTAAATTGATTTCCAAATAATTTTGCATTATTGTATTATTATTTTGGAATATTGATTTAATGACATAACCATTTTGTTTGTAAACGATGATTGATCGAGCATGGATGTACGGTGTTATGGCTAATAGAGATAACACCTTTTATCACGAGGTTGATTCCTTTGTGAAGGATGCGAGGGCATACAACACAAGTGATGGATATCTATATTGTCCATGTTTTGGTTGCAAAAATCAGAAACAATTTCGAAACATCGAGAAAATCCTACTTGTTGTGTAGGGGTTTTATGGCAAACTATAAGATTTGGAACAAGCATGGGGAGGAAGGTAAGAATAAAACCACACAACAAATTATCCGAGAGAAATTGTGGAAAATGTTCCAAGAGGCCACGCAGAATGGTATGGAAAATGTCCATGAATCATTCATGGAAAACGTTGGTGAAACCATGGCTGATACATTAGTAGCGGATGATGTGATGGATGGCATCGACCAGATGATACGTGATGGTGAGCCAGAATGACTTGATGCGAATAATCTGAAGAAGCTGGAGCATACGAGAACGGATGCCAAAACTCCATTGTACCATGGATGCTGCATGTCCAAACTTGAAGCTGACCTCTTGCTATTGGGCTTGAGGTCAGCTAATGGTATGTCGAACACAGGCTTTGAAAGTTTGTTGGATCTTATGCAGAAGATACTTTCATGCCTGAATGGGTTGCCTAAGAACACGTACCAGGCAAAGCAAATGATATGTACAATGGGGCTTGAGGTACAAAAAATCTATGCATGACCAAATGATTGCATCTTGTATCATGGTGACTATAAAGATTTGGATACATGCCAAATGTGCGAAGCTTTGAGCTACTAGTATGAATTAGCTATACATATGACATGTGACCAAAATAAAAGACCTCCCACCAAGGTCGTCTGTTATTCCCCATAATTCATCGATTGAAGTGGTTATTTGCTAACCCAAAGACAACAAATCATATGCGTTGCCATGAAGAAGAGCATCTAAATGATGGACAACTTAGGCACCCGACCGATGGTTCACAGTTAAGGGTAATTGATTATAATATCAAGAAAATATTTGCAAAGGAAATAAGGAACATAAGCTCTGATTGATGTTCACACAATAGTTGTATTGTTTTTCTTCGCATATACAACCTTCCACCTTGGTTGTGTATGAAGAGGACCTACATTATTATGCCTTTATTGATCCAAGGGCCAAAGCAGCCCAGCAATGACATCGATGTGTATCTGTAGCCATTGGTGGATGATCTACTTTTGCTGTGGAATTGAATGAAGGTGTCAAGGTTTCGGATGAGTACAAGCGAGAACACTTCACGTTGAAAGGATTGATGTTCGTAACAATCACTGACCTACCCGGTCTTGGTTGCTTATCTGGTCAGGTTACAAAGGGCTATAATCGTTGTGTGGTTTGCATGGATGATAACTTATCCTGATCTCATGCTATAGATGGACCATCCTGAGTATGTCCACTGGGATGCCATAGATTGGATATGTACGAATTGCTTGCATCAGGAAAGTTTTCCCTTACTATTGTGGGATACCTTGCAACAGTTCGAATATGGTCGACCAGTCATGTACCAGGGGTATGAATATATATGGATATGGGGGTGCGAAGGTGTGAGGTGCGTGTGAAGATAGACTGCCATGAGTAATGGACAACTTGACTGTCACACCCAGATTTTCACAAAAACCCGAATGCGGCCATATGTGTGCCCAGTAAGTCATAGTACACATATAGTGAACAAATATGATAAACAGAGAACATATGCTGGAATAAATTCTTCATTAAATAAAGGGTTTACATTAGAGTGCTTCATAAATAATCTAAACAATAACAGCGGAAGACTAATAAAACTCTCAACTAATGGAGCCGCAATCTACAGGGACTCTGTCTGGGAGACCACATCTCAGTAGTATGGTAAATCTTCTGGAAACTCAGCAGCAGACTCATGCCCAGCCCAATCTGTTTACCCATACGGGATTTTGTTGAATAAAATAACAAGTGTAAGTAAACAATTACTTAGCAAGTATAGCACGGGTATGAAGGCTCAAAATAGGCTAGACATGGCTTAACTGCATTAGCATTTTTAGTTGGTTTATTTTAACATTAACCAAATTACTACACGTGAATAAATCCTGGTTGTAACCCAATTAATAAATTATAAGTGACATTAAACATAAATAGACATCATCTTCTAATAAAAAAGGATCCAGGCCGCTCGTGACCCTGAGCAAGGCTATCATGATAGATTTACACTCTGCAGAGGTTTCGCCCTTTACCCACCAGTCGCGTAAAAGTTCAAAAGAACTTTGCACCCAACCACGCACATCAACACTTCCGAGGTGTGATTGCATAGGGACGCTACGAGGTTTTTCATAAGACACCTTAACAAGACAGTGGCCGCTAAGGTACAATAAGGTGGTGAGACTCTAGGCACCGAGATCGATGTACGCCTACGGAGTCACACCATAGGGGGGTCGATGGCATCCAGAGCGCGGGCATCGCACCCAAAAATGTGCAACGTGCGGAGTTCCCCGTCGCAGGGACTCCCAACACGGGACTGGGTCTAACGAGACCTATCCGACGGGGCTACCGTCCTCGGTGGAATCAAGAAACACCCCGTGCCTTACTTCCCATTACGCCGTCGGCCCCACCGGTAGCCACTGGCAAGCTAAAGACGTACAAGTTACTTGACCAAGACCAGAGCCATAATAGTTCTAGCGTTGGCGACAGGCTCCTGGGTTGCCGCTTTAAGAACCGGACCTTACGGAGAGACACTGGAGCAAAGCACATAGCACATTCCCCAGCTCCCTAAACCATGTTGCTAAAAAGCAAGTTTTATCATTAATGTTGAAGTGAACCATTATGTCAAAATTAACAGTTAAATAAAGGTGACAGTAGATACGCATAGCAAAATCTAGCCATATGCATAAACCCAAGGTAATCAAAGGATAGGAGTAAACAAACTAGGTACAACCTTAATAGGACATCAAATTAGACACATGCATATGAAAGTAAATGTATGTATAAAGTGTGTTTAGGTAGCAAGGATTGTCCGTGCTATAACTTGCCTTCCTCGAAGGGCGGCTACTGCTGCTGCTGTGGGTCCTACTCCGGAAAGTCCTCCACGTACTCGAACTCCAAAGCGTACGGCTCACCGACTAGACACGAATCACCATACAAGCGAGCACGCAAACCAATACATGCAAACGAATAATATTCTATTAGAACAATACACCAAACAGTAGAAACAGTACAAACAAAGGTTCTAGAAATATTCTACGCTTCACTACGAACACATGAGCACGAAAATCACGCTAATCGGAGCTAAAACGGAAAAGATATGACTTTTCTAAGTTCTAGGGACCTACTGGCAAGTTTTAAAAGTTTCCATGGGCTTATTTTGAAGAAACTAGGGACCTATGCGTAATTACATGTTAAAACCCCAGGGCTAACGCATAAAAATCTAAACTCAGGACCGCGGGTTCTAATTCCTAAAAGCTCAGGGGGGTTTTCATTAAAAACAGGACCTATCTGGAATTACTTTTGAACTAAACAGGACCGCGGGTTGATTTGCAGATAGTGGAGGGGTTTCCTTGCAAGATTGCCAGGGTTGACCGTTATCCCAGGGATTGACTCGGGCTTGGACTCGATCTGCGCCGTCAGATCGAGATCCAAGGGTCAGGGGAGGAGGGGGAGGCGCGAGCCACCGGCGACGACCGGGGGGATGGCGGCAGGGCGGCGAAGCTCGCCGGAGTTGCACGAAAAACGGCTAGGGGCCACGGTTTTCAGCGCGGACAGGACCTATGGCTCGGGGGTGACATGGCGAGTTCACCGAGGTACTCCTCGATGGCAAAGAGGCCCTGGGGTGGCGGTCGATGTCGACCGGCGGCCGAGGGACTCCGGCGAGGGGTGGCTTGGCGTGACACTTACTGCCTTGGGAAGCACCCTGGGGTGTCGTGGAGGACCGAGCCAGGCCGGAGGTGTAGATCGTCGGCGCAGCGGTGAGCTCGGGCGGCGATGGTGGCGGTGTTAGGCGGGGAGTGCGACGGAGGAACTCATGGCTCGGTGGATGGACTTGGTGTGGCTCGGGGACTCCGAGCGGCAGCTTTTATAGGCCTAGGGGGGATCCACGGCGTGCGAGCCACGCCAATCGGCGGCGGCGCGGCCGGGATTGGTTTCCTTCGCCCGGGGGGAGGGGGTTTCCTTGTGGGGGAGGTGCCCTTTCCTTGCGTGGAGCTCGGTGAGGAAGGAAGGAGCGGAGGGGGAAAGCTTCCTCGAAGCCAGATAGTGGCCCACGGGAGCGGGGATGGCGGCCGGGCGGGGCGCTTGCCATCGAGGAATCGGGCGCGGGAGGGGGAGAGAAAGGAAGGGAGGAAGATGACCCTGACAGGCGGGCCCCGCCTGTTAGTGGGAGAGATGAGGGGGGGAATACCAGCTCGGGCCGGCGTGGGCCGAAAGTGGGAGGGCGCGCAGTGAAGAGATGGCTGAGACGGAGCCGGGCTGGGGAAAAGAAAGAGGGGGAAGCTGGGCCGAGGGGGATTGAGGAGGGGGGCTGGGCCGGACCAAGGGGGAAAGTGGAGGGGGAGAATGTGAACCGGAGCAAGAGCTTAGGGAGCAAAAATGAACTCGGCTAGAATAACTTTTCTAGGACTCCAAACAAGGTGATTCAAATTTGAATTTAAATAAATTTAAATTCTTGTTTGAATCACAATCAATACAAAAATTAAATGCAACAGCATGAATGCAATAAAAATATTTCTATCACTTATATTTGATTTTAATATTCATAAATAATTCATTTAACCTATATTAAATATGAACAAATTAAATAAAAGCCAATTAATTACTAAATATTTTTAAATAGGCAGTTTTTGGGTGTTACATTGACACATAGTGGTTTATGGGAATTTGATGGAATGCACTTGTGAGCTTGCGGCATATCAGGCATTAAATCAATTTTGTGAGAAGGACCCAACCGAGATGTGACCCTACCCAAGAGACTTTTCTGGTGGGAGACCCAGATGATCCCCATCGAGAGCGGTTGAATGTTATGAATGAGATTGTGAGGAGACACGCAGGTGCTACGATTTGTATCGCATTTTGATTTATGGATACCTTGGAAAATTGCTTGGAGATCCAGAGAGCTTCTAACCTTAGGACCATTGAGGTGGCACAAAGATATTTCATTCACCTTGAGACCACCACCATGAGAGCCATGACTATAGAGCGAGAAATTTACATGCAGGCTGAGGCTATAGGACGATTAGAGCATAAACTTCAACTAGAATAAGAAGAAATACATGATCTACAACCACCACAGTATCCTCCACCTCCCCCTCCCCCTCCACCGCATCAGTTTTGGGGAGGGATAGGACCACCAGCTCTCCCTGCTGAAGATGAGCATGAGTAACCAGGTGGATTAATAATTGAGTCGGGACTAGGATCTCCTTACACGATGAGGATGTTGTTGGATGAGGACTTGGATTTTCCCTTTGTTATGATGTTCCATTATCTTTTGTATTAGTGGTACCCAAATTCATGTTGGAAACATTATGAACTATGTAATAATTTATTGGGTAACCTTGTCATGAACCATTGTTGACTTGGATGTGTTGAATTGAACTATCTTATCATCATTTCTACAGTTGTCATCTTGTGGAAAACCTGACACTCAGAAAATGACACTTTTTGGAATGATAATGAATACAAAAAATGTGAGGAATATTATGAGCTAGTTACTGTCAAAATTTTGTAGACTTTGACCTAACTAAATTCAATATATGATCATTTTGATTCAGCTCGATTTGCTGAAATTACAGCAAGACAACAACATGGAAAAGAATATTCTTTCCCTAGTTTAAGTTTAGATTTGGACCTTTAGTTGAATAGCAGAGTTGAAGCTAACAACTTTAGCTAGCTCCTGCCCAGAATTTGGAATTTTTACAGCATGGGAGCAATAGAATAACGGTGTATCAATGAAAAGTGAAAATAGTGACTCGAAGAATAACAGCGTATCAAGTTTCCACTAGTAAACGTTGTAGCATTGCCAAATTGGAGGCTAACTTTAGTCATATGATAACCATGCAATCTTTCTTTCTTGAGATAAGGATTACATCTTTACTCATTGGAAATTTTGTAATTCCGCAAGGCTAACGGTTATCTTGTGCAGATGGTGGGTGCTACGCATGCAAATCCCTTCGGTTTTGAGGCCGACCCATCCCAACCTCCGGACTTGGTCATGGTGATGGTTCAACAAACCAAGTTGCTCCAATGCTTAGTCTAGGGGCAGCAAGGTGGATGTCAACCACCAGGAGATGTTACTCATGAAGGTCCTCTACCAGAGGCAACATGCGTGAACTTTTTGAGCACCCAACTACCACTTTTCACGATGGCCAAAGAACCGCTTGATGCCGATGCTTGGCTTCAAACCATTGAGTCCAAGTTTGACCCATTGATGACTCCTTGCTCCATCTCAAGCAATGCTCATTTCTCCGCACAACAACTCCGAGGACCCGCTCGTTTGTGGTGGGACAGCTACAATGCCATGTTGTCGGCCGCTCATGTCATTGAATGGAGGAATTAAAGACCACATTCCATGTTTATCACACCCCAAAAGGTTTATGGATCATAAGCTCATTGAGTTTCTAGCTCTCACTCAAGGAACTTGCAATGTGTTGCAATATGCTCAAAGTTTCAACTATCTTTCACAATCTGCTAGTTATCATGTTGACACTGATGCGAAGAAGCAAGCTCAATTTCGTCAAGGACTCAACACTAAGCTCAAGGACCGCCTCACTCTTTTTAGGCCCAATAGCTACAATGAGCTTGTTAAAATGACAATCACTCAAGAGGATAGTATCATGGCACACCGTGCCGACAAGAAGAGGAAGACACCTGTTGGTACTTCTAGTGCACCACCTCTGAAGTTTCGGCTAGTGCAAAAGCCAATGTCAAGGGAACTATCAAGGGCTTCTTCAAGTGGGTATTTAGACCTCTGTAGCCCCAAGGTCAAGGGTATCATGCTCCTACACCACAACCATCACCCAGTCATGCGCACAATTACCCATGTTATAATTGTGGCCACATGGGGCACTTCGCTCGTGCATGCAAGTCACCACCCAAGCAAGGTGGGAATCCTTCTCCAGGGAAGAAAGGAAGTAGTAAGCAAGGCAAGATGCAAGTGAGACACAGTAGTGTCAATATCACTATGGTTGAAGAGCTCCCGGAAGGAGAACCCGTCATGGCTGGTATATTTCTCATTCGGAACAAACCTGCCATAGTTTTGTTTGATTCCAGAGCAACCAATAGTTTCATTAGCAATGCATGTGTGGTGAAACATCAATTTCCTCTTGTCTCCACCCACTTGAGTTATGTCATATCTACACTCGGAGGAAGGATAGATTCCAACCAAATAGTCAAAAATGTGCCTCTTAGTCTCGAAAGCCAGTTGTTTGCAACCAATCTTGTATATTAATGAGACCATGACATAGACATCATCCTTGGAACAAATTGGATGCGAAAACATGGGGTCATATTAGATATTTCATTCCAAAACATAGAGATCAACTCTCCGACACATGGAACCTCTACTCTCTACTTGCCCACCATGACACATACACCCTCTCGATTATATTCTCTTGATACCATGAAATTAGAGGATATCCTCTGTAGTACTGGGTTTTGCCCCAATCGGGACTAAAAGGGTGACCTTTAGTCCCGGTTGGAGCCACCATCCGGGACTAATGTATTAGAGCCTTTAGTCTCGAGTTGAGCCTTCAACCGGGACTAATGGGTGACTTTTATTCTCAGCTGATGGTTTCAAATAAGACTAAAGGCCTCCGTCCCACTGGTCGTTAGAACCAGGACAAATGCTCAAATTAGTGTCGACTCCAATTGAATCCGGAACTAATATAATGAATGGAAAGTCTATTTTCTACTGGTGAATTTTTTTGACTATTGGTCCACTGTAATGAACTGGGGTCATTTATTTCAAAACAAAGAAAGTGATGTAAGAGTTTCAGGTTCGATATGTTAAAAGTGCAATGATTATGCTTCCGCCTACCAAAATGTCATGTATAAAATGGTAGAGGGAGTATGTTCTTGAATTAAGTGTAGGATTAGTAGGCATACGTATGAAGCAAGCGGGTAAGAATGAATGCGTCTCTCATGATCTCGTCAAAAGGAGTTACAGTAGTAGGAAGACTGAAGTGACTTCATTACGTTGAGATAGATGAGCAACTACCTTTCCTTATTTAGCTTCTATATTGTCCATGCATGTGGTGGGCAGCCACCACGATTAGCGATTGATGTTCTTTCAACATTCCCTATTCCTTTTGTATTAAAAAAACATGCCATCTTCCTACTTTTCAAGAATATGGATTTAGTTTCGAAGATGTAGCATATGATTGTTTATGAAAATTTGGTCAGTGAAAAATAGAAACATCAACGATAACAACCAATTTTTTTACTAGAAGTGGTAGGTTACGCAAAGTTTGTGAATTTATCATCACAAGGGTTTATGCACTAAGAACACTGCAAAGTCACTAGAGAATCCTCTGAAACTTTTGGAGTGCATCAACTCCTTGTGTCTGAGAAAATATCCTATGCTAATAGAGAGGATATTTCTTTGAAGAATCATTTTACGGTAGTTGAAGAAAAATTGGATGGCTCACGTTGCTCGATCCGACGGCTGTAAGCGGAGGAGGTACCAAGAGGTACCCAAAAGAGAGGTACCTAGTATGCACCCAGTGCATACTAGATGGTGGGCCAGTATGCACCTGGTGCATACTGTTTTGGTGGGGCCCGCACAAAAAAAGAGAGTGCAGGATAATTGTCATTCTGGGATTAAGTTTTTGCACCAAGGGTAAAATAGTCAATCCACAATGATTGGAATAACGTTTTGGTAGTATAGTTTGGATTGAATGGTTGATCTAATGTAGTTTGAGCCTGGTAAGGTTGCTCGGATCTGTAGGTCAGACCTAGGGTTCGTGGCGGACCTAGGGTTCCTGCCAACGAGGGGGTGCGGTAAGGCGACACGGGAGGGTGGCTGCCGCCATGGCGTCGTCCAGCTCGCGCTCGCCATGGTGGTCCGCATCATCGTCGAGAGGAAGAGGAGGATGGGAGATGGAGATGTTGACGGCGCCGGTGCCGTACCGAGTAGGTCCATATGACTACTCCCCGCCGGTGAAGTGCGATAGGACGGCGCCTTGCTGGACATCAAGGAGTGACGAGAACCCGGGTCAGAGGTACTACAGGTGCCCCTCAGGATTGGTAAGCCTTTCTTTAGGTTTTCCCTTGGATTTGGTCCATTCTGCGATTGGTTTTCTGATTTGCTGTTCAATTTTTTAGAAGCCCAGGGATTGCGGCTATTAGGTGTGGATTGCTGTGTGATCTTTGTGATGCTGTTTGGCAGCTGAGGAAGAAAGCAAAGGAGCAGCAATAGGTTGAGCGGGTTTAGGAGGAAAATGGAGATCTCATGTAGGTGATAGTGCAACTGGAAACTGAGAGGGAATCAACCATGTTGCTGAGATAATGCGGAAGATGAGTCCCGGCAAAAATCCAATGCATAATACATCTGTGAACCTGCATGCAGGTGCATCCAACAACCTGTGTCAATGGATTGACATGTCTGTCAACGAACAATACGTCCGTGCCAAGGAGCGAGAAACGTGATCTATTCCTGACCACTGTCGGCCATCGTTCACATGCCAACAGTAGCCGGCTTCGACACATCTATAAATGCATTGGGTGTTCAGCATACTCAACACTCAAAATCCTATCAGACACCAAACATGTGGTGGAACAAAATCCACCCTCCTGACGAGTGCTCCAGTAGTAGTAGTAGTGTATGGGAAGAAGAGCATGAGGATATGTGCTACTGATGATAGAAGAAAACTTGCGAGCGGCAAAGTAGATGATGGGAAATGATGCTCCTCCTCACCTCCACTTCAGCCGCGTAAGTATCTTCAGCTGGCATGATGCTACAAGAAAACTTGCGACGAGTTCATGTGGACAAAGCTGGTCTAACTTGTAGGATATACCATGTTGTGGATACCCCCAAACTGCCTAATAGGCAGATTATACATTTGCTCTTGTAAACGGCTCATGGCCGACTGTATTTTGTTACTGAAATCTTTCAAAATAAGTGTACGAACTGTAAATGGAAATGCTCTAATCCGTCTTCTACTTAGCCTCGGCTGCTGTACTTGTTGTTGCACTCCTATAATTCATGTGCTGCCACTCTAGTATATCTTGTTAGCTTTCACCGATGAGACCGTTGAGAGCACTGGATATAGCCTCAGGTCCGTTCGGTGATACACTTTCTGGTGAGAACGTTTAGATCACCTGATAGAGCCTCAGGTCCGTCCGGTGATACACTGTCCGGTGAGACCATTAACTTCCTCGTAAACCAACACGATTACGGAGAGGCGTGCGGTAGGCAGCCGTGGTAGCGCCTCGATACGGGCCCCAACTCGTCCCATCGGCCCGTTCAAACGAAAGGCCCAGAAGAGCCCGCCTCATTAGGCGCCTGACGCTTCGTTAGACGTGGACTCATGGGCGGGTGACCTCGGGGTCCTAGGCTGCCCCGGAGGCAGCCCGGCATGACGCGGAGACATCCCGGGATACAAGTGGCACCCCCACGTTTAAGGCATGGATAGGAGTGGATATACCGTGACACACAGCTCAAGGGAAACTCAAGTAAGGGAGAGAAGGTATAGATAGCTGGGAGGACAATGAGAAGAGATAGAGGATTCCTATGGACTTTATCTGTCTTTGTCACTCGGGCTTAGAGATACAGCGGCTAAAGAGCCAGCACTGGAAGGTCTGGGTTAACTCTAATGTCTTAGCATCGGGACAATGGACACTAGTGACACGCAGAAAGGGATGAGAAGGGGTGCCACCAGCTCCACACTAGGGGATCCTACAGGACGAGACTAACGAGGTGGATCACAAAGACCGTATAGGGCTGTCACCACCTAACGGCTACCACACGTTTGTTGAATTGGGGGCAAACCAAGGCCACTGACTAATCTGGGTACCACACCCACACTAACCAACGACTACTTATTTCACTAGGAAAAGCAAGCAACCCGTCAATACCCCCGGTGACAGTTCACCAGCAAATATTGAGCTAAGTCGAAGATCAGCTAAGACAAAGACTTAAACAATAACTAGAAGCACTAGAACTAGAACTAACTATAGTCTAAACATGATATAGATGCAACTAGAATAAAGAAGAGGCAAGTTATAAATGACAAAGGCAAGATGATAAAGATACTTATATTGATAACTCAAGTCTTGCAAAAGGAAAAAGAAAAGATACAAGAGCTTATACCAGAGCTTCTGAAGATGACTCCGGAACCTCCGAGGCAAAGCTCGACTCGACTCTAACTCCCAACTAAACTATCCTAACTCTACTAGAGAGAAGTGGAAATGAGAGCTCCTTGGCTTGGTGTGTGTTGATCTGGGGCTGGGGCTGTCCAATTTATAGCAGTTGAAGGCGGTTGAAGAGAGGAGTAACGGCCACGAGAGCTGGGAGGCGGTGCCGGGCCTTCGGCCGAATTACCCGGTTCGGCTGAATCCTCCAGTTCGACCGAACCGTGGATTCACACCGCCTTTGCTCGCATGGCTTAGATCTCTCCCCTGATGGCGGTTTCGTGGAGTGGGGGTGGTTCGGCCGAACTGGGGGGTTCGGCCGAACTGGGCTTCCAGCCCAGTACGCCCCCCTTGCACCGCCTCTTATTCTGGGCCTTCCTGGATGACTTGTTCGTGGTGGACTTCTTCTATTTTGGCCTGAAGATGACGTGGCGGTGGTCCAAGTGGCTTGCACGGTCATTGCACAGTCAGTGCTGACGTGGACGACTCCCGGTTGTGCTTCGCGTCGTGTGCGGCTAAGGGGTGTAACCGGCCGAACGGAGTCGTTCGGCCGAATCGGTCAATTCTGACCCCTATAGCACGTATTTCTCGTTGTTGTACCTGCACAAGTGTAACTCACCAAAACTCGTGGAACTCTGTTAGAAATAAACCTAAGTACATGGAATGTCACATATATCCTCTTTTATTCCCGAGTATTGGTGGTCAAAACCGTGTCGTAACGACCGCCAACAAGCTCCCCCAAGCTTAGCCCTTTGCTTGTCCTCGAGCAAAGATAAAAACTTAGGCTCGGTGGATCAGGAGTTGCTATGATGTCATTTTTCTTGCAGGTAACTTTTTAAGACAACAAGTAGCATATGAGTAGAAATTTTTGACTAAGCTTAGCATATGGCTTTGGTAGGTATTTTTTACCAATGAGGAACTTTATTTTATGTTTGAAAGCAAAAGACATCCGAGATATTCACCGTACTAAGAGCAAAAGCAAGAACTCAACCAAATCTCACTATATCATTCCTCACAACAACTTAGACTTGGAATAAAGCATGTGCTCCCATGAGGTTTTCAGGTTCATTTTACTCATGCCAGATAAATCAAGTACTATAAAGCAACTAGTTGAAAACAAGGCACTTGCAAAATTAATGACAGAGCAACTATTCATCATTTCCAAGGTGAGAGGCATATGATTCATTCCATGCATAGTTGGGAGTTATTTTATTCAGGATTCAAAGCAAATGTTTTTTTGGTCTTTTCTTTTATTTAAACAGTAATTGAAATGAAGGGAAATGAAATCAAACGAAATTACTGCTGAGCAGGAACGGGTCGGACATACCTTCGCGGGGGTTCTCCCCCCAAGCTTGCTTGACGACGTCTGGTTCCGTGATCTGCCAGAAGTTCTCCCACCCAATGGCGTGGAAAACTTCCGAATACTCATTGACCATCCCCGTCTTTACGAGCAGGTCATGCTCATAAATTCGGGTATGTTCGAATTCCTTCACGCACAGCAAAGCAAATGCTTCTTGCTCGCGGGTCGTCCTGAGGATGATGGATTCCTCGCTCAGGAGTCTTCGATCTGAGCTAGAGGCATAGCCTCCGCCTATGTTCGATGCCCCTGGCTCATCCATCTCCATCGGAGCCTGTGCGTTGGATGGTGTCGGTGAACTATCGGCATCATCACCGCTTGAACGACGGCTCAACCGGCTGGACCTTCGGAATAGCCACAACATGTTCCCTGCAAAAGTTTAGTGCACACAATGATACCCGAAGGACTAAAATTATGAGCTTAGCACAATGAAAGCAAGTCAGTCGTTCGAGGGTTAATCGTTCTTGCGGGGATTTGACACCTCCACAAAAAGGTTAGTCATTCTTGTGGGTGTTAGAAACCTCCACAAACACGTTCAAGTTTCAGTAGCAAATTGGAAGAAGATATTTTTGTGTTTTTCTTAATGCAAGTGAATCAAGCTTGAGCAAGAACAAAGGGAGAAAGCTTGAGAGCAAGCTAGAGCAAGAACATGAGAGGGAGAGAGAGAGGTCCTGGGCAAATGTATGCAGCAAGGAGTGGTGCAGAAAGCAAGCAAGCACTTGGGGCAGCATTTATAGGCCGAGGGGAGGCAGGCCTAGTTCGGCTGAACCCCCCTGTTTCGGCCGAACCAGGGCAGTGCTGCCAGCACTCCCCCTTTGCTTCATGTGAGTGCATGCAAATTTTAGTGGCCACCACTTGCCTTGGATTTTAGTGGTAGGTATGATGCAAATTTGACATGACCAAAGTGGAAGTTAGTGGAGTTACCCCCATGCTGCCATGTTTGTGATAATTGGTGAGTGTGCAGCCACATGGAGTGGGGTAAACATGTTTTGTGCTGGTTGGTGATGGTGGTAAATAAATGGAGATGTTCTAGAAGGGGTAAAAGTAATAAAAATTACAAAGTTTACCCACTTCAAACAAATTTCAGCATATGGTCCATTTATTTTTACCAAAATTTAAACCAAAGATGTTTTGCATGCACCAATTTTATTCTTGGTATTCTCTCATTTTATTTCATGCACAAGTGATTTAAAAATTTTGAAATAAAATATGCAAATGTAGTGAATTGAAATTTAAAATTGGAAAGGGAAACATGAGATACATACCGGTTTTTCTCGCGGCGAGAGCTCGAGTTTTGAGTCCACGAGCGGGACTCCTCCGTGTCTTCAGTGATTTTTGTCATCGTCCGATCCCGGAGTGGATGGTTCGGATGATGAACTCTGCTTCTTCCGCCACACCTTCTTGATTTTCTTCGGTGTAGGTGTCGGTGGCGGTGGACGTTTTGGTGCAACCATCTTGACCTGCTCTAGGTTAGTTAAATTTTGAATTGATGATGCATATAACTTAGAGCATTTCTCCGCCCTGGGTTTGAATGCAAACTTTTCTTCCTTGCCATTGATGTTCAGGTGGATCTCTCCGGCTCCTACGTCGATGTTCGCATTGGCGGTGCTAAGGAATGGCCTTCCAAGAATGAGAGGGGTCTTCGTGTCAACCTCCATATCAAGCACCACGAAATCCACGGGTACGAAGAATTCCCGGATTCTCACCGGAATATCCTCCGCAATTCCCGCGGGATATCGGATGGATTTATCTGCCAACTGCAAATACATGGTTGTAGGGGACAGGGAAGTATGATTCAATTTATCAAACACTACCTTGGGCATGACGCTGACGCTTGCTCCGAGGTCGCACAGGGCGTTGCTGAAGTGTTGGTCTCCGATGGAGCACGCGATGGTAGGACATCCAGGGTCCTTCTTTTTCTCTGGAAATTTATTCAAAATGGCTGCGCTGCATGCTTCAGTTAGTTTAATTACCTTAGTGGTTGGTATTGCCCTTTTGTTGTTGAGGATGTCCGTCAAATACTTGGCATATGTGGGAACCTGCATAGATTCAAGTAATGGAATATTGACATAGAGTTTTTGAATTACCTCAACAAATCTTGTGAATTGCTCATCCACCGTCGGTTTGTGAAGTCTTCTTGGGAATGGCAGCACAGTCGTATCGTAGAACTCATGAGGGGTTGTCTTTGCTTCCTTCTGAGGTTTGCTTTTCAGTGTTTCTTCGACAGCCTCCTCTTCGCTATCACTTTCTAGAGCTACTGCCTTTTTACCTGCATCATTAGGATATGGCAGATCCCGAGTGGTCTTACCCCCTCTCGTGGTAACCGCTTTAACATTTCCGCAAGGGATCTTTTCTGGTTGCCCAGAATTTTTCACCAAAGGTAAAGAAGCAGCTAATTGAGCAACTTGTGTTTCTATCATTTTATTAAAGCTCAATTGACTTTTTATAGCGGAAGAGAAAGATTCCAGCTTTGCATCTATGCTTTCTAAGATTTTATCAGTTGCAACAAATTTTTTACTAATATGTTCAATGATTTTACCCTGGCCTAGCACAAGATCTTTGATAGACGGCTGATTATTGAAAGTACTGGAATTCAAATTGTTACCTTGTGAAGATCTCTCAAAAGAGAGATTCGGGCGCGAATTCCAGCCTTGATTGTCGTAGTTGTTCGGACGATACCCATTGTTGTTGGAGTTGTTGATGTAGTGGGCATCTTCTCACGTTTCGGGGCAGTCATTCCCTGAATGGCCTGTGTTGCCACAGACCTCGCACGCCATGCGAGCGTCCATTGCTTGCACCGTTTCTTGAACATGTGCCTCCATCTTCTTCTGAAGGAGGTCCATCTTGGCAGCGAGCAAGTCCAAAGCTTCAACTTGGTGGACTCCTCGGGTACGTGGTTGGTCACGTTAAGTGCCCCAACCTTGATTTTCCACCATCTTCTCGATGAGGGCCTTAGCTCGGTTCTCCTCGAGAGAGAAAAATGCTCCTCCAGCAGCAGCATCCAAATACTCACGGGCTGAGCTCTTTAGCCCGTGGTAAAAGGATTGGATGATGAACCAATTCTGCATACCATGGTGAGGACAAGCAGAAATATAGTCCTGGAGGCGTTCCCATGCCTCTGGGACAGTTTCATCTTTTGCTTGCTGGAAACTAGCAATTTTATTCCGGAGGGCGTTGGTTTTCCCAACCGGAAAGAATTTTAGCAAAAAGGCACTAGTGCATTTATCCCATGAATCTATAGCTTCACGACTAGCATAAAACCATTGCTTTGCCTTACCCAATAAAGAAAACGGGAATAAACGAAGGCGAATAGCATCGGTACTTACACCGCGTATGGTGAAGGTGTTGCAGATCTCCAGGAAGTGTTGGAGTTGAGCGTTAGCATCTTCGTGAGGCTTGCCACAGAACGGACTAGCCTGCACCATGTTGATGAGGGCTGGCTTGAGCTCGAAAGTCCCGTCTCCGACAGGCGGAGTGGGACCGGTACGCACATTCTCGCTCGATGGAGCCAAGAATTCGTGTATCGTCTTGCTTGCCATCCTCGATGCTGAAGCCGTGTCGACGTCGGGAAAGATTGGGCTCGTCACGTTGAGTTGCCTCTGAGGAGGTACAACACAGGGTCATACTTTCCTCAAAAGTGACTCAGGATTTTCTTGATAGTTTGACGGTAGTTGGTAACCAGTCATGCACTGCTCTACTTCACAAAGACCAACGAACAGAGCAAAGGTAAACCCGCTTGAGTAGCGGTGCACTCAACTCAGATAACTTGAGATAAATGTTTAAAAGTATTCTAGCAAATTGTCTCCCCGGCAACGGCACCAGAAATGCTTGTTGGCACTTCTTACGATCCAATGTCAGGATTGAGAATCCCGGTATTGGGATAAGGAGTGTTTCAGCGGTTTTCCTTATGGCTTAGTAAAATATATAAATATTCTGCAAGTGCACAGAATCACTGTTGTAGCACTTCACCTGGGAGTATCCCGAGGTATCGTAATTTATATTTTCGCAGGGAAGCTTTGGCAAGAGTACTAGTAAACAGGTATTCAAGACTATCAGAAAGGTACACAACTAAATAAGACAGGGGATAACGGTATTGGATAGGAGTGGATATACCGTGACACACAGCTCAAGGGAGACTCAAGTACGACACAGAAGGTATCGATAGCTGGGAGGACAACGAGAAGAGATAGAGGATTCCTATGGACTTTATTTATCTATGTCACTCGAGCTTAGAGATACAGCGGCTAAAAAGCCAGCACTGGAAGGTCTGGGTTAACTCTAATGTCTTAGCATCGGGACAATGGACACCAGTGACACGCAGAAAGGGATGAGAAGGGGTGCCACCAGCTCCACACTAGGGGATCCTACAGGCCGTGACTAACGAGGTGGATTACAAATACCGTATAGGGCTGTCACCACCTAACGGCTACCACACGTTCGTTGAATCGGGGGCAAACCAAGGCCACTGACTAGTCTGGGTACCACACCCACACTAACCAACGACTACTTACTTCACTAGCAGAAGCAAGCAACCCATCAATACCCCCGGTGACAGTTCACCAGCAAATATTGAACTAAGTCGAAGAACCAGCTAAGACAAAGACTTAAACAAGAACAAGAAGCACTAGAACTAGAACCGACTATAGTCTAAAACGATATAGGTGCAACTAGAATAAAGTAGAGGCAAGCTATAAATGACAAAGGCAAGATGATAAAGATAATTATATTGATAACTCAAGTCTTGCAAAAGGAAAAGGAAAAGATACAAGAGCTTATACCAGAGCTTCTAAAGACGACTCTGGAACCTCCGAGGCAAAGCTCGACTCGACTCTAACTCCCAACTAAACTATCCTAACTCTACTAGAGAGAAGTGGAAATGAGAGCTCCTTGGCTTGGTGTGTGTTGATCCGGGGCTGGGGCTGTCCAATTTATAGTAGTTGAAGGCGGTTGAGGAGAGGAGTAACGGCCACGGGTGCTGGGAGGCGGTGCCGGGCCTTCGGCCGAATTACCCAGTTCGACCGAATCCTTCAGTTTGGCCGAACCATGGATTCGCACCACCTTAGCTCGCATGGCTTAGATCTCTCCCCTGATGGCGGTTTCGTGGAGTGGGGGCGGTTCAGCTGAACTGGGAGGTTCGACCGAACTGGGCTTCCAGCCCAGTACACCCCCTTGCACCGCCTCTCCTTTTGGGCTTCCTGGATGACTTGTTCGTGGTGGACTTCTTCTATTTTGGCCTAAAGATGACGTTGCGGTGGTCCAAGAGGCTTGCATGGTCGTTGCACAGTAAGTACTGACGTGGACGACTCCCGGTTCTGCTTTGCGTCGTGTGCGGCTAAGCAGGGCAACCGGCCGAACAGAGTCGTTCGGCCGAATAGGTCAATTCTGACCCCTATAGCATGTATTTCTCGTTGTTGTACCTGCACAAGTGTAACTCACCAAAACTCGTGGAACTCTGTTAGAAATAAACCTAAGTACATTGAATGTCACATATATCCTCTTTTATTCCCGAGTATTGGTGGTCGAAAACGTGCCGTAACAACCGCCAATAGATGGCAAGCAAGACGATACATGATTTCTTGGCTCCATCGAGAGAGAATGTGCATACCGGTCTCACTCCACCTGTCGGAGATGGGACTTTTGAGCTCAAGCCAGCCCTCATCAACATGGTGCAGGCTAGTCCGTTCTATGGCAAGCCTCACGAAGATGCTAACGCTCATCTCCAACACTTCCTGGAGATCTGCAACACCTTCACCATACGCGGTGTAAGTACCGATGCTATTCGCCTTCGTTTATTCCCGTTTTCTTTATTGGGTAAGGCAAATCAATGGTTTTATGCTAGTCGTGAAGCTATAGATTCATGGGATAAGTGCACTAGTGCCTTTTTGCTCAAATTCTTTCCGGTTGGGAAAACCAACGCCCTCCGGAATAAAATTGCTAGTTTCCAGCAAGCAAAAGATGAAATAGTCCCGGAGGCATGGGAACGCCTCCAGGACTATATTTTTGCTTGTCCTCACCCTGGTATGCAGAATTGGTTCATCATCCAAACCTTTTACCACGGGCTAAAGAGCTCAGCCCGTGAGTATTTGGATGCAGTTGCTGGAGGAACATTTTTCTCTCTTGAGGAGAACCGAGCTAAGGCCCTCATCGAGAAGATGGTGGAAATTCAAGATTGGGGCACTGAACGTGACCAACCACGTACCCGAGGAGTCCACCAAGTTGAAGCTTTGGACATGCTCGCTGCCAAGATGGACCTCCTTTTTAAGAAGATGGAGGCCCCTGTTCAAGAAACGGTGCAAGCCATGGACGCTTGCATGACGTGCGAGGTCTGTGGAAACACAGGCCATTCAGGGAATGACTGCCCCGAAACGCAAGAAGATGCCCACTACATCAACAACTCCAACAACAATGGGTATCGTCCGAACAACTACGGCAATCAAGGCTGGAATCCGTGCCCGAATCTCACTTTTGAGAGATCTTCACAAGGTAACAATTTCAATTCCAGTACTTTCAATAATCAGCCGTCTATCAAAGATCTTGTGCTAGGCCAGGGAAAAATCAATAAAAATATCAGTAAAAAGTTTGTTGCAACTGACAAAATCCTGGAAAGGATAGATGCAAAACTAGAATCTTTCTCTTCTTCTGTAAAAAGTCAATTGAGCTTCAATAAAATGATAGAAACACATGTTGCTCAATTAGCTGCTGCTGTTCCTGTTTCTGAATCTGGGAAGATTTCGGCGCAACCCGAACCTTCGATTGAATCGGTTAAAGCAGTAACCATAAGACGGGGTAAGCCGTCTCGTGGTTCGTTCTGTGCTAATCATGCAGGGAAGGCCTCGGACATCCAAGTAGATACACCCAGAGGGCTGTACCTGCCAAGAGCTGCCAAGAAGGCAATCATCAACACCCCTCCGAAAAGGAAGGAAGATCCCGGAGAGCCAGTTATTCAGTGCTCGATTTGGAATCGATGCATTGAAAACGCTCTCTGCGATCTTGGAGCTAGCGTCAACATCATGTCTAAGGTATTATTCAAAAAGTTACGCTACCTGTTCTTTATGCTACAAATGCCCAGGTGGAACTTGCAGATTCGTCGATCAGCTACCTCGAGGGGGTGATTGAAAATGTCCCGGTCCGAATATGGGGATATTATGTCCCTACGAATTTCGTAGTCCTTGACACGGGGAACGATCATTCGTTTCCCCTTGTGTTGGGCCGGCCATTTTAAACACCGCTTGGGCTAGAATTGATGTGGATACGAGAGAAATCTCGTTCCATATCAGTGGAACACCGATATCATTCATGTTCCAACCTCGGGAGTTCAGAAGAACAAGGGAGTTCACTCCAGAGCAAAGGAGCACTGAGTGTTTCCTGAAAGCCCTCCTTAGTGGAGAGCTTGAAATACTCGGTGTTGAGCAATGGGATCAATCCACTGAATCTGAGAGTGAGGATGAAATGGACCGCCTCTTCCGGAAACAAGAGGAGGATCAAGCTATATGGAACGCACCAGAAGATCCGATTCCTCCGCCACCGACACCTACACCGAAGAAAATCAAGAAGGTGTGGCGGAAGAAGCAGAGTTTATCGTCCGAACCATCCACTCCGGGATTGGACGATGAAAAAAATCACTGAAGACACGGAGGAGTCCCACTCGTGGACTCAAAACTCGAGCTCTCGCCGCGAGAAAAACTGGTATGTATCTCATGTTTCCCATTCCAATTTTAAATTTCAATTCACTGCATTTGCATGTTTTATGTCAAAATTTTTGAATCACTTGTGCATGAAATAAAATGAGAGAATAGCAAGAATAAAATTGGTGCATGCAAAACATCTTTGGTTTAAATTTTGGTATAAATAAATGGACCATATGCTAAAATTTGTTTGAAGTGGGTAAAATTTGTAATTTTTATTACTTTTACCCCTTCTAGAAAATCTCCATTTATTTACCATCATCACCAACCAGCACAAAAACATGTTTACCCCACTCCACATCGCTGCACACTCTTCAATTATCACAAACATGGCAGCATGGGAGTGACACCAATAATTTGTCCACTTTGGTCATGTCAAAATGAGCATCTTTGCACTAAGTTCCACTCAAATGACCATACATCAATGCTGGCCACTAAAATTTGCGTGCACATGAAGCAAAGGGGGAGCACCAGCACTCACATGGAGTGCTAGCAGCACTGCCCTGGTTCGGCCGAACCAGGCCTGGCTCCTCTCGGCCTATAAAAGCCACCCAAGAGCTTGCTTGCTTCTTGCACCACTCCTTGCTACATACATTTGCCCAGGAGCTCTTTCTCCCTCTCATGTTCTTGCTCTAGCTTGCTCTCAAGCTTTCTCTCTTTGTTCTTTCTCAAGTTTGATTCACTTGAATTAAGAAAAACACAAAAATATCTGCGTCCGATTTTGCTGCTGAAACTTGAACGTATTTGTGGAGGTTTCCAACACCCACAAGAACGACTAACCTTTTTGTGGAGGTGTCAAATCCCCGCAAGAACGATTAACCCTCGAACGACTGACTTGCCTTCATTGTGCTAACCTCATAATTTCAGTCCTTCGGGTATCGTTGTGTGCACTAAACTTTTGCAGGGAACATGTCGTGGCTATTAATCGGGAATTATCCTATATTTCCGATCCAGTGGATCTCATCGATGATCGCACCCGGGACATTGAAGGGACTTTGGCCCAGCACACTTGCTACCTTCAGGAGAACAACTCTATGCTGGAATCCCAAAGGTATGAGTAGAGGTAGCGGTTCGAGAGAATGAACAATTACTTCTCAAACTTCCGACCATACCAGTGACCTCGTCAAGCAAGCTTTTGGGGGGGGAACCCCCGCGAAGATATGTCCGACCCGTTCCAGCTCAGCAGTAATTCCGTTTGCTTTCATTTCCCTTCATTTCAATTCCTGTTTAAATAAAAGAAAAGACCAAAAAAATATTTGCTTTGAATCTTGAATAAAATCAACTGCCAGACTATGCATGAATGAAACATATGCCTCTCATTTTGGAAATGATGAATAGTTGCTCTGTCATTAATTTTGCAAGCGCCTTGTTTTCAACTAGTTGCTTTATAGTACTTGAGATATTTGGCATGAGTAAAATGAACCTAAAAACCTCGTGGGAGCACATGCTTTATTCCAAATCTAAGTTGTTGTGAGGAATGATATAGTGAGATTTGGTTGAGTTCTTGCTTTTGCTCCTAGTACGGTGAATATCTCGGATGTCTTTTGCTTTCAAAAATAAAATAAAGTTCCTCATTGGTCAAAAATACCTACCAAAGCCATATGCTAAGCTTAGTCAAAAATTTCTACTCATATGCTGCTTGTTGTCTTAGTGAGCTTTTTCAAATTTTTGTGACCTTTGGGTGAAGCCTTCGTGCTTCTAAGATCGAGATTCACGTACACACCACTCTCACTTGCAATTCCTACACCGGGAGTTAGCAAATATTGTCATCATCCATCCACAAAATAAATACTCCATGTTCTATGATCTCCTCTCCAAATATCTTTGAATAGAGACATGGGCTATGCAAAAACAAAAGCATGCCAAAGAGCATGGAAAAAAGAAAGAGAAAAAGAAAAGCATGACAAAGAGCATGGAAAAAATAAGAAAAGCATGCCAAGTGGCATGGCAAAAATATGAGCAAAAAAAAATAGATAGCCCATGTTCTCGAAAATAATTCAAGGGGAGGAAGAATCACCCCAAGGAGTTCCACCACATTCCACATTCCACTCCACATATTCCACACACTTGCACTTCTCGATCTAAAGGTATGATTTGGTCCCCCAAAGATCCGGTCTTTGACTTAGCAAAATATAAGATGCAAGTAGGCCTTCATCCTTTGTCCCTAAGCCACACAAAAAGCTTTGTTAGATTTTAGGATGAAAGAAGGCGCAAGCCTTTGGTGAGGATACAAACACCACTTGACGGATCGAGTGTACCAATTGAGGAACAAAATTTAAATTTTTGAAAATTGTGGAAACTCCGAGATGGGATCCTGAAAAGAGTAGAGTGGAATAAAACTAAGTTAAACTGTTCATCCTTTCAACCACCCAAGATAAGGAGATTGCTATAAGCCCCATAGGTAAAATGGTGAATTAATACCTTGCTGGAGATTCAAGTAAAATTTAAATTTTCGAAAATTGTGGAAACTCCGAGATGGGATCCTTAAAAGAGTAGGAGTGGAATAAAAACTGAGTTAAGCTGTTCAACCTTTCAACCACCCAAGACAAGGAGATTGCTATAAGCCCCATAGGTAAAATGGTGAGTTAAAACTTTGCCAATGACTTGAGTATTTTTGAGTACTAGATGTTTATAAAGTTACCTGCAAGAAAATTGACACTGTAGTACCTCATGATCCACGGAGCCTAAGTATTTATCTTTGCTCGAGGACGAGCAAAGGTCTAAGCTTGGCAGAGCTTGTTGGCGGTCGTGACGGCACGTTTTCGACCACCAATACTCGGGAATAAAAGAGGATATATGTGACATTCCATGTACTTAAGTTTATTTCTAACAAAGTTCCACGAGTTTTGGTGAGTTACACTTGTGCAGGTACAACAACGAGAAATACGTGCTATAGGGGTCGGAATTGACTGATTTGGTCGAACGACTCCGTTCGGCCGGTTACCCCCCTTAGCCGTACAGGACACGGGACACGTCCACATCATCGATGACCAAGCAACAACCATGAGTGACACGTGGATGACCGCCACCTCACTTCCGGGCCAAATCAACACAAAGGACATCAACCCAAGCCAGCCCAGGAGGTCCACAAGCAAGAGGCGGTGCTGGGGAGGCCGGCCACGGGCCAGGCCCAATTCGGCCAAACCCAAGCGTTTGGCCGAACCGCCCCCAGCTGCCAAACCGACCAAGGGAGAGCATCCAAGCCATCCAGCATCCAAGGCGGTGGATCTGATGGTTCGGCCGAACTGGGTAGTTCGGCCGAACCAATCCATTCGCCCGAATCCCCTGGATTCGGCCGAATTGGCCTGGCCATCGCCTCTCACTCCCTTGGCTGCCACTCCACTCCCACCGATGTGCTCAAGCTATAAATAGAGGAGTACTTCACTTGTTTCACACACACCAAGCCAAGGAGCTCTCATTTCCACTTCTCTCTAGTAGAGTTAGGATAGTTTATTTGGGAGTTAGAGTCGAGTCGAGCTTTGTCTCGGAGATTCCAGAGTCGTCTTCAACAGCTCTGGTATAAGCTCTTGTATCTTTTCCTTTTCCTTTTGCAAGACTTGATCTATCAATATAATTATCTCTATCATATTGCCTTTGTCATTTATAGCTTGCCTCTACTTTATTCTAGTTGCATCTATATCGTGTTTAGACTATAGTCGGTTCTAGTTCTAGTGCTTCTAGTTCTTGTTTAAGTCTTTGTCTTAGCTGGTTCTTTGACTTAGCTCAATATTTGCCGGTGAACTGTCACCGGGGGTATTGATGGGTTGCTTGCTTTTGCTAGTGAAGTAAGTAGTCGTTGGTTAGTGTGGGTGTGGTACCCAGACTAGTCAATGGCCTTGGTTTGCCCCCGATTCAATGAACGCGTGGTAGCCGTTAGGTGGTGACAGCCCTATACGGTCTTTGTAATCCACCTCGTTAGTCTCGGCCTGTAGGATCCCCCAGTGTGGAGCTGGTGGCACCCCTTCTCATCCCTTTCTGCGTGTAACTGGTGTCCATTGTCCTGATGCTAAGACATTAGAGTTAACCCAGACCTTCCAGTGCTGGCTCTTTAGCCGCTGTATCTCTAAGCCCGAGTGACATAGACAGATAAAGTCCATAGGAATCCTCTATCTCTTCTCGCTGTCCTCTCAGCTATCTATACCTTCTCTCTCATACCTGAGTCTCCCTTGAGCTGTGTGTCATGGTATATCCACTCCTATCCAATACCGTTATCCCCTGTCTTGTTTAGTTGTGTACCTTTCTCTGATAGTCTTGAATACCTGTTTACTAGTACTCTTGCCAAAGCTTCCCTGCGGAAATATAAATTACGATACCTCAGGATACTCCCAGGTGAAGTGATACAGCGGTGATTTTGTGCGCTTGTAGAATATTTATATATTTTACTAAGCCATAAGGAAAACCACTGAAACACTCCTTAACCCAGTACCGGGATTCTCAATCCTGATATTGGATCGTAAGAAGTGCCAACACACACTTAAAAGGGTACTACATGAAGTGTACAAAGTTAAGAGTCCTAAGGATGGTTCCATGATAGGTATGAAGCAGAGATCGTTGATCGCACCGGATAGACGCTCTCGTCTGGCCTGTGCACGCAAACACTAGTTCATTCAAAAAGCATGTTTATAGCTTCCTCGTACATTGTCCGGTGAGCGGAGGAAGAAAGCAGAGAAGCAGCAACAGGTTGAGCGGGTTTAGCAGGAAAACGGAGATCTCAAGTAGGTGATAGTGCAACTGGAAACTGAGAAGGAATCAACCATGTTGCTGAGATAATGCGGAAGATGACTCCGGGAAAAATCACATCCGCGAACCTACATGCAGGTGCATCCAACAACTTGTGTCACCGAAGTGACATGTCTGTCGATGAACAGTACGCTCGTGCCAAGGAGCGACCGACAAGATTTTATCCTGACCGCTGTTGGCTATCGTTCACATGCCAACAGTAGCCAGTTCGACGCGCCAATAAATTCTCTAATGCATCTTCTCCATAATCTCGGGTGATGTGCTTGTTGTTGCACTCCTAGAATTCATGCTGCCACGCTAGTAGATCATGATAGCTTTCAACGGTGAGCCCGTTGATATCACCGGATAGAACCTAGGTCCATCCGGTGATACACTGTCCGGTGAGACTGTTCACTCCCCCATAAATCAACATGATTACGGAGAGGCATGGGGCAGGCGGCCATGGCAGCACCTCGATATGGGTTCATATAATGTATTACTCGATGAGTTTACAAAAGTAAATAGAATGTATTACTCGATGAGTTTACAAAAGTAAATAGAATGTATTACTCGATGAACTTGTAAATCAACATTCTCAAATGAACATGATCATAGAATGTATTACTCGATGAGTTTACAAAAGTAAATACATAGTTGGCCAGGGGCCGTTTCAAGGTACAAAGGTCTAAACTACCTATTCGGCAATTCAGAGATGTCTACAGTATGGCGCTCCGCCCAAAGGAAAATAGACTAGTCTGCACGGACTCGTCGCTAGTTTTCTTGTGGCATCACACCTTCCGAAGACACTTACATGGAAGAAAATCCGAAGCTACACATGTTGATGACTATGAGTGTGTTTCTCTGGAATGGATGTCTATTTATAGGCGTGATGGCCTGGTTATTGTTGGCATGTGACTCACTACCAGCTAGAATGCAGATTCACATGCGCTCCGCCTTTTTTGTGCATGCATTGACAGCCTTTTGACCGGGCATGCCTGGCAGCGGCTTTTTCGCATCGCTATCTGGTGCCTGTTTATTCATGGGTGCTGATTGCTTTGGCTTCTTGTTGGGTGGCAGGATGCTTTCACCCACTTAAACGAAAGGCCCACACGAACCTGCCTCATAAGGCGCCTGGCGCTTCGACAGTCGCGGGCAGGTGACCCCGGGGTCCAAGGCTTCGCCGGAGACAGCCTGGGACAACGGAGAACTCGACGACGTTTAATGCTCGCTCTTATGTCTATAAAACCCCATGCGTTAGTGTCAGACATTTAGAGTTGAGTGCATGACACTATCTATTAAACAAGAGAAATCCATTGATCACATTCGGTGACCATACAGTGATCATATCCGGTAATGGTCACCGGATCACAGTATAAGTCCGTCGTGCGAGACTGTCACGTGGCTCACGGGTCCAACTAGCGCGTTGACATCACAACAGCAATGGACGAAACTAAACGGTAATGTTGTCCCACCAGTCGGACCGGTGGGTGCGGTAGGAGAGGAACAAATCAAGTCCATCTCATGAGAAATGCTGCAAGGTCTTAGATCGATCCACACACTTCACAACATCATATGTTTCACAAATAATTCAAGAATACATGGGCATTCTATGAACCATGCTAGTGGATCGTGATAGCTTTCAATGGTCAGAGTCCTATAATGTCGCTCTAGTGTTTAAAGAGCCACCCTATCATCCTTCATATCTCGGCATCATAATTTATCGCAGTTAAAAGGCTACATGAAGCGTACAAACATAGAGTCCTAAGGATGGTTCCATGACATGTTGCAAGGAGAGACCGTTGATCGCTCTGGTCCGGCATGTGCACGCAAACACTACTTCTTTCAAAAAGCATGTTTATAGCTTGTCCGGTGAGCATTACCATTTATCACCGGTCGAACGAGTGCATACGAATAATAATGCATTTCGGCCCATATTTGGAAGTCTGTGTTTGGAAGCATGCACCAGCCCGTTCGGCCCACCACCTGAACAAGATGTGTGGGGTTACCATCCATGGAAGCCGCTCAACCCTAGCCATGTGACTGTCTGTTTTGTTTCTTGTCTCTTCCGCTAACCGGTCGCGCGTCTCCCTCGCTCTCGTCTTCTTCATCCGGTGCGGTCGACGCGCGCGGCTGCGAGATGCCTGGGGCTACAGACGGCGGAGCTGGATCCAGGGGGGAAGGGATCTCGTAGCTCCCGCCGGAGGTCATCATCTGTCAAGGTGAGCTCGAATCCGCCGGTTCCAGCCCTCTGCTTGGAGGGATCACCCTACGTCGCTAGCCTTCTATCCATGGTCGCCATGGCGCAGGGCAAGAAGGCATTGCCGGGGTGCGGCGGCTGGATCAGTAGATCTTCTTCCTCCAGTGGCTCGGAGAAATCGATCAGCTATACCCCATCCAGCGACAACTCTAGGGTTCGTGCATCTCCCTCTTAATCTCTGTGCTTTCTTGATCTGGATCTAGAGTTAGGACTCGTTCTTGATCTGGATCTGCAAGATTGATTGCAATAATCTAGGGATTGTGTTGGTGAATAGAATTCGATTGATTGTGTTGGCGAATAGAATTTGATGCTATAATTTGTGATTTTGTAGTCAGTTTCGTCTAGCGAGCTCCCCCAAGGAATGGAGGTTGTGGATTGGGGCGGGATTGATTATGACACCGAGGCTCGGTGCCACCATGGAATGCATCCACGCCACGTGCTCTGCTTGTATGGAAAGAACAAGGGGCGTCGTTTCCATAGTTGCTCACTCCGGGTAATTTCCCCTCTCTAGTCCTATATGGTAGATGAAAGAAAAATGCATTGATGTGGGGTTTGAATGTTTGATTAATTGATTGCTGGTTCCATTGCAGGGGCAGGAGAACAGGTATGATTTTGTTCTATGGAAGGATGACAAATGGCCACCAATGCCTGATGTGGCTTCAAGCCTATGGGAAGCTGTGAGAAAGTTCAAGAAGAAGGTGGATGAAACTCATGTGGACCTGTTTGCGGCCATTTAGCTTCGCAATGAGATATACAAGAGAAACAAGCACTAGAGAGAGAAGGAAAACTAGGCCAGAGAGAAGAGTAATCTCATCAAGGAGAAGGAGAACCTGTAGAATGAGTTGAACAATAGAAATATGTGCGCTGACTTTGACAAGTGGATGGTTCCTGGCTTGATCATGTGCCTGATTGCTCTTATGGTGGCAGTGCTGCTTGCAGTTGTCTTGAAGAACTGATGATCTTATGGTAGTATTTTGTTGGTATTTTGTCTATCTGTTAGCTAGTATAGGGATGACTCGTATCATGTATTTTACTGGTTGCATGACAGTTATATATGGAATGGCTTCAAGCACTGGATAGTCTAGGGTGAAAGTAGCACTGAATAAACTTTTGTGCTGTAAATTTACTCTACTTATCTGTGGAATGGCTTGAAGCACTTTTGTTTGTTTTTTTTTGAATAATGGATACAGTATTGTCTTGGTCATGGAGCATTGCCTTGGGTTACATGGAATATAATTTGATACAGATTACCAGAATAAGAAATACAATCATGGCTAGTAGAGCTAGTAGAAGGGTGTTCATGCTTGTCATGCTAGATTGTCTTCAGGTCAGCACTGCGTGACATGAGGTTTCTATGCAGTAGTCCTAGTCACTAACGTGTGGCCTCGCCCCCACACGCTAGTGATCCAATTGGCATACTATGGAAACACTTTAATCTCTACTTATACAGGGGGGCATTGAGTTCAAACTCAAAGTAGGTGACACTGAAGTCATTGGACGTTCACCGGACGGTATCCTAGATATGCAACGCCATTGTGATTCAACGTACCAGTTGGATCGGTGAGAACCGTTCTGGTAGGTCCTGTCGAGTGTTTATGGTCTTTGGAGTTTAGCATCGAAACTTTTTAATCCACGCACTGGACCACACCACTGGACTGTGTCAAGGTCTCAGATCGATCCGCACATTTCACAGCATCATATGTTACACAAATAATCCAGGAATTCATGGGCTATTAGATCATGATTATAGAGCCTATAGCGTTGCTCCCATGTTTATAGAGTAATGCTATCATCCTGCATATACCGGCATCATAATTTATCACGATTTAAAGGGTACATGAAGTGTACAAACTTGGAGTCCTAAGGAAGGTTCTATGATAGGTGGCAAGGAGAGACCATTGATCGCACCAAATAGATGCTCCGGTCCGGCATGTGCACGCAAACACTAGTTCATACAAAAAGATCTTTTTAGCTTCCTCATACATGGTCCGGTGAGTACAGAAGCAATGATATAATGAACTACAGGTAAAATGTTGCAAAACACTTCGTTAGAGTCCTAAGGACGATGGTTCCCTAGCAACCGTACTAAAGGTCGTGCCGTGAACACCGCGTCAGCATGGACAAAGAGGAAGCTGTCATAAAATCGATACTCGATCACTTGCAAGGTGGACTCACACAGGTGCCGGATCCTGCATTCCTCAATGTAGAAGTACGACCACCACCACCATCCACCAAGGCCGCCTCGCTTGCCGCACCAGCCCGGGAGCCATCCGTTCGGAATCCGGTATAGGGACACGCACGGATGAACAGCGCAAGGCACCTTCTGCCCAAGCACAGCCAACGGGGGGCGGTAGTCAAGAGGCCAGTCACGAGACCAGACGTCGGCCCACAGTGTGTCATAGATGTGCACGCGTGTACCGCAAACCGCACGGTCGCTCCATACGGTGGGCGCCGTGTCGTCGTCCACCACCTGGGCCAGGAGCTCCTTGGCCCGGCGGTCGGCCTCGGTGCCACGATTTGCTTGCCACAGGAACATAGCGAGCAAGTACACTGCTGGCTTGTGGCCCCCACGGGCAGCTCGGTCTAGGTCGTCCAGTGGCGGATGAAGAGCCCCTTCGTGCTGTCGGAACACGGCCCTCATCCACTCGATGAATAGGGCTTCAAGGTTGCCAGACTCGTAGGTGTTCGTGATCAGCCGCTGGCGAGTCTCCTCGTTGCCCTCCTTCTGCAACGCCAGACTCTGGTTGAGGCTGCGGCGCACCAGCATCGCGCCACACACCCTGTCTCGGACGAGAGAGGAAACCCTCCTAAGGCGACGCAGATCGTCCATGGGCAAGCTTGATGAAGCCGCGACGCGTGCGGTGACCTCGATGAGCATGTCTTCTGGAAGCTGGGTAAGGGATCTAGCCGGTGCCATAGTCGATATGCTCGGGAATGAGAATTGCTAGGGAGTTGCTGGTAGGGGGAGGTCGATGACAATGGCGGCAGAAAGAGGGCGAGGGGACGATAGCCATGGGATTACGCCTGTTACGCCGTCTCGTTCCCTTATATAACAAGAATCTCAATCAAAGGATAAGCGTCTACTCCGTATGTAGGTTGCCCAATTAGATTGGCCTTTATCCGCGGATCGTGCCATCGTGGACACGCGTCCATTTCGGAAAGCCGAAGAGGTGTGGCCGCGTGGCATGAGTTTTCTCTGCAGCAGTCCTTGTCACGGACGAGTGGGCCCGACCCTCGCGCTAGTGAGATAATGGCATAACTTCATAGTCCATGGAAGTGGAATGGGGTTTTCCCGCTAGTGGCCACGGTCACTGACGTGTGGGGATATCTGAAATAAGTTGGAAAAACAAATAAGAGCAAGTATAATAAGCCTACTTAAGCAAGCTGAATGAGTTGCCACCTCATATTAGTACTAATGTGGACAAGAGATAAGAGGAGAGAGAGGGGAAGTGGGCTTTAAGTGAGAAGATGAAGTGGGCGACATATTAATGTTCCAATTTACACCAACTACGAACTATTATACGAGTAGGCTGTAACATAGAGTTCGAGTGACATGGCACTTGTATAAAGCCAGCAGCCGGCTTAAATCAATAGGCTTGCTCTAAGTTGAAAGAAATTGAGTTGAAATTCAAAGTAGGTGACAAGGACGAGTTCAATATTAAGTGCACTCACCGTATGAGCCGATGAAGTCACTGGACGTGCACCGGACGGGGTCCTAGATATGCAACACCGCTGTGCTTCATCGTACCAGTTGGACCGGTGAGAAACATTCTGGTAGCGCCGGTCGAGTGATTGTGGTCATTGGAGTTTGGCAGAGAAATTTTCAACCCACGCACCACACCACACCACTGGACTATGACAAGGTCTAAGATCGATCCGCACATTTCACATTGTCATATGTTTCAGAAATACTTAAAGAATTCATGGGCAGTCTATGAACCATGCTAGAAGATCATGATTAGAGAGCCTATAGCGTAGCTCCCATATTTATAGAGTCACGCTATCATCCTGCATCTACTGGCATCATAATGTATCGCAGTTAAAAGGGTACATGAAGCGTCCTAAGTATGGTTCCATGGCAGGCAGCAAGGAGAGACTGTTGATCGCAGCGGACAGACGCTCCTGTCCGGCCTATGCACGCAATCACGTTGAATCAAAAAGCATGTTTATAGCTTTCTCATACATTGTCCGGTGAAGAATTGTCGTATATCACCGGTCGAACGAGTGCATGGAAATAAGAGCCCCCTACCAACTCAAGTTGCATCCGCCACTGCCTATAGCGTTGCTCCCATGTTTATAATGCTATAATCTTCCATCTTTCGCCACCATCATACATCACAGTTAAAATGCACTTGAAGCGTATCATAAACTGCAGGTAAAATGCTGCAAAACACTTAATTAGAGTCCTAAGGAAGATTGTTCGCTAGCCACCCTACTAAAGGTCGCGCCGTGAACACCGCGACAGCATGGACGAAGAGGAAGCTGTCCTAAAAATGATTCCCGATCACGTGGAAGGTGGACTCGCACAGGCGCCAGATCCTGCATTCCTCGCTGCAGAAGTACGACCACCAGAACCATCCATCAAGGCCGGCTCGCTTGCCGCACTAGCCCCGGTGCCATCCATTCGGGTTCCGGTACGGGGACGCGCACTGATGAACCACGCGAGGCGCCGGCGGCTGCCCAAGCATGGCCAAGGGGGGGTGGTAGTCAAGAGGCCAGACGTCTGCCCAAAGTGTGTCAAAGATGTGCGCGCGTGTACCGCAAACCCCACGGTCGCTCCATTCGCTGACCGTCGTGTCGTCATCCGCCACCTCGGCCAGGAGCTCCATGGCCCGGTGGTCGGCCTCGGTGCCATGATTTGCTCGCCATGGGAACATAGCGAGCATGTACGCCGCCGGCTTGTGGCCCCCGCAGGCAGCCCAGTCTAGGTCGTCCAGCGGCAGAAGAAGAGCCCCGTCATGCTCTCGGAACACGGCCCTCATCGCCTCGACGAAGAGGGATTCAGGTTGCCCGCCTCGTATGTGTTCGCGATCAGCCACTGGCGAGTCTCCTTGTTGCCCTCCTACTGCAACACCCGCCTCAGGTTGAGGCTACAGTGCACCAGCATCGCGCCGCACACCCTGTCTCGGATGAGAGAGGAAACCCCCCTAAGGCGACGCAGATCGTCCATTGGGAAGCTTGATGAAGCCGCGACGCGTGCGGCGACCTCGATGAACATGACTTCTAGAAGGTGGGTAAGGGATTTAGCTGGCGCCATGGTCGATCTACCAGGGAACGAGAAGGGCTAAGGAGGTTTGGTAGGGAGAGGTCGATGACAATGACGGCGGAAAGAGGGCGAGGGCACGATCGAAATCCAAGGGATTACGCCTGTTACCCTGTCTCATTCATTTAAATAACAATCGAAGATAAGTGCCTATATAGGTTGCCCAATTAGATTGCCCTTTAACCGCAGATCGTGCCGTCGTGGACACGCGTCCGTTTTGGAAAGCCAGAGGGGTAGGACCGTGGACATGACCGGTCAAAATTGGGAATGTAAAAAATAGTTCGAGCCCTGCAAAGACTCACGAGCACATGCGCCGCTCTCGCTGTGTCTGGGCCATAGTATGCAAATACTTTAATCTCTACTTATAAAGTAGAACATTCTTATGCTTCTTTTACTTTGCATCAGCCGCTGTGCGTGTTGTTGCTTCTTCTACTTTCATAGATATAGTGATGACACACCTTTGCCTTGGTTTACTAGTTATAGTTATGGTAACCGTGCGATGACACTTTCTACTGAGATTGGCCGTAGTGTGGTGCACGCTATTCAGTTGTACAACTAGGTATCTTAAAACAAATAAGTTGATAGAAATTGAGTTCAAACTCATTCAAACTTAAAGTAGGTGAGAAATTGAGTTCAAACTCGTTCAAACTCAAAGTATGTGACAAGGATGAGTTCTATATTGACTGCAGGACCGGATTAACCAATGAAGTCAATGGACGGTCACCGGACGATGTCCTAGATATGTAACGCCACAGTGCTTCAACGTACCAATTGGACCGGTAAGAACCGTTCTGGTAGCACCGGTCGAGTGATTATGGTGTATGGACTTTAGCATCCATCAGCTCCCTAAAGCTTTGCGGTGGCAGCTAATACTGAGAGCGGCGGCTGACAGATCCTTGATCTCCTCATGCAGCACTTCAAATTGTCGATCCCCTTCTTCGCGCAACGTCTTCTCTGTCTGGAGCTGACAGCTGATTTCCACCTCATGCTTCAGATAGTCGTTCACCTGTTCCTCCAAATCTGCAATCTGTTTGTCTCGGTCTGGCAGAGACAGGAAGGTTAAGGAGGCAAACCACCGCAAAAGTGCAAAATTTGATATAGAACGTGCAGCATGAACAAAAGAGCGCACCTCTGATATCTGCATGGAGCTCGTCATTCTTGATGGCCAGTGCCTCCCTTTCCTTTTAGATAGAATCAATCTTCTTATAGCACTAGTCCAGTTCCTTCTTGGTGAGAGTGCGCTCCACGTCCCAGGCTGCTCGCTGCTGCGTGAGCTTGGACTCAGCTTCTACGGCCCTGGAGGTTGATCGGCGTATAATCTCGGTCTTCTGGATCGAGCGCAGTACGACACTCTATTTTTAACAAGAGAACAATTAAGATGGGATATTTCTTCCTCTCAAAGGATAAATGTACAAAGAGAAACTTACCTCATGCGACTTCGTAACTTGTTCGTGCAGCTCCTTCCATTTCTCGAATTCTTCATGGTACTTCGCAACTTGTTTGTGCAGCTCATTCCATTTCACCAATTCTTCATGATCAGTTTTGGAGCTGAATAGGAACATCCTATCGTCGTCCCATTCAGCTCCGAGAGGTGCACACCCAATTCGAAAGTGCCGCGGCGGAGACGGCGGCATAGTAAGCTTGGGTCGGGGGATTACCTAGATCTCCAACCCGGTGAGGTTCGAGTCCGCTGCACGGGTGTTCCTCCTTTGGTTAGATGACTCTGGCTATTCGGATGCGGAGGGTTTGATGCCAGAGCCACCTTGACCCTTATTCCCAGGACGATCGGCATTGAAGTTTACTTCCCAGGAGGAGATGGATCCGTCACCTTGTTCTTCATCATCTTCAGTGCCGCCTCACGCGCACCAGGCGGGAACAAGTCTGATATCTTGGTACACTTCATCAGTTTTTCGACAGTTAGGCAGTCGGGCAACGGAGGGTTGCTCGAGTACAGCAGATGAGGATTCTGCAAAAATTTTCGGATACATGTCTCGGTCAAGTTTGAACATGAATGCTGACAAGAAACGAGACAGTGCCCAGTAGTTGTCACTTACACCGGGGCAAGGATTCTGCATATGCCAACCGAAGAATGCCATTGGCAACTCTTGAACATTATGGAAAATCCTCCGAAGGCGGGCCAAGCACTCGGCACTCCAGAGTTCATCCTTGCGCATTCTTGTTGGGTCTTCAGTACCCAAGTACTCGTAGGCATGGTGCACCGTGTTCTGACAGGGTTGCACGTGACGGCGGATGAAGCTCAGCACCACCGACTGTGCCGTCAGGCCAACCTTCGTGGTGGAAGTCATCATGTCGAGGAGCGCGAGGATCTGGTTGTCCTCCTCACCGATGGAAGGGGCCTTGGTCCAGTTGGGGTGATTCTTGGGCAGATGGCCACTGTGCAGAACCAGCTAAGGTGGCTAATTCGAGACGTAGAATGACTCGGGGTGCCACGACTTGTTTGAATCCTTCAACTTGAAGTCAAAGTATTCCGCCGCGCGCCCTTGGCGCAGCTCGAATATCGCACCTCCAACAACGGTAGTCCGGTCTGCCTTGACATGGTAGAGATGGCACCACAAGTCGAAATGGGGATCGATCCCCATGAAAGCTTCGCAAAAATAAATGTAAAGGGAGACATGAAGAATGGAATCTGGGTTGAGATGGATCAACTCTAACCCGTAGTAGTACAGAAGGCCGCGGAGGAAATCATGAGCCGATGTGGCGAATCCGCGCTCATAGAAGGAAGTGAACACCACTATCTCGTCTACCTCATTGAAGGGCCAGGGCTTGCCTGGGTTCACCCTCCAGCCTACGACTGCTTGTTCCTGTAGTAAGCCATCCTTCACCAGCTTCTCCAGGTCTTATTCCACACCAACAGTTGTGCTGGAATCGTCTGGAACTATGGGACTCCATCGAGAACAACCTTCCTTCTCTTATTCATCTTCTTCCTCGCACTGGTACGCCCCTCACCCGCCATTCTTGGTGGACTAGTGATTCGATCTTCAATCTCGGGGTATACGGCCATGGATTGAGGATTGGAGGCTTGAGGGATTCAGATTTGTGGATCTGGGGGTAGTAGCAGTGGAGTGGCAATGTTGCAGCTGCTGCTCGAATTTGGGATTTCAACCTAGGCGTACTTGTCCAGTGCGCCAACACTGAAGCATTACTGAGTCTCAAGTCTCCACATTCCGACCACTTCATGTTCCCATGCGGCAAAGACGGGCACAGACCCCGGTCTCTGCCGACTATGTCGAGAGGCCCACGTGACACATCAGATCGGACAGGGGAGGGGCAGACTTGAGGTGCATCTCCGCCGTCCATTTCCAGAGCCGTCAATTCAACATGGACCATTCGCGTGGGGGCCCGGTATCCTATTTGTCCATCCTTTTCCCTCGTGCGGCCGTGTCTCTCTGCCATCGTCGCCGCCGCCATCACGATCGCGACCGCGCGCTGTCCCCCCCTCTCGCGTCGCCTTCGCGTAGCGCCGCGACGTCGTGTGTCCCGCGAAGCGCCGCGGCCTCGTCTATGCCGTGTAGCACCGCCGCCGCTCAAAACCCTATATCACCGCCGCCTGCGCTAGATCACCTCTAGTGTACTCTCTCCGGCTCAAAGATCTGTTCGCTTTCTCGCATCCCCGTCTTTCTCCTTCGCTCGCGTGATTCGCACCTTGACGGCTTGTGGGTGAGGATTCCCCTTTCCGGCAACATTTTGGTTCTCCTTTTCCCAAATTCAAGATTGGTTGTTTAGAATGACTTAGAATGTTAGTACGTGGTCCTAATTTATCCTCAGTACATACAATAGCTTTTCCATTATTGGTTGTATAAACAGTTGGAGTAGTTGATTCCTAATTTTCCCTTGTTATTAATGTCCTGGGTTTGCTATGTACAGTATCAGGGCTGCTGCATTTGTTGGTTCTGTGGAAAGTAATGGCTAGGAGGAAGCAGACTGCCAAACATGACGACGATGAGGGTGCAGGCAGTGAGCCACCTCGCAGACCGGTGAAGGACAATGGCAAGGGTGTTGCAGATGAGCGTAGAAAGAAGAAGAAGCTGTCCAAGCATGCACATGCAGCGTTAGCAGCAGCAGCAGCAAATTCAGGTGCTTTGAGGATCACAGGACTAGCTACTCATGAGGTTGAGCCTCCAACTCGTAGGAGAATCACCCACAGTCTATCCTCACGTGCTGGGACGAAACCTGAACCCACCACTCAGTACGGTAGGAAGCCGCCCCGCACCCTAACTGCATCAGAGCCGCTAGTACCTATAGATGCTACAACCAGCAGAGTAAAGAAGCCGAGGTTTGTTTCTGTTGATCAGTGGTACAGGGAACCCCGAGACGATTGTGCTGGTAAAAATTTCTACACACTCCTTCAAGAAGGCTTCTTCAGGGCATATGAGGCCAGGGGGATTCAGTTGAGCAGGCACAATGTGCTCAACTATGACAAACTAAGCTGTGCTACAGGGGGAGCACACGTTGAGCCGCATTTCAGCCACTTCAGAGGACTTGCCGATTTGCTTCCCTGGTCAGGCAGATAAGTGGCGCGTTGGGTTAAAATTTTCTACGCCATAGTATGGATTGATGGTAACAAAGATTTCATTCGGTTCATGTTCAGGGGCCAGGATCATACACTATCCCGGAAAGATATTGCAGATGCCCTGGGAGTGGATCTTAACGACACTCGCCTTCATGAGTTGGCGTACCCACGGGGTCATCCTCCCAGACGTGCACTTGTTGGAGGTGTTCTAACACCTTTTGAGAGGGTATCTATCTGCTACCGCCAGCCGTTCCGTCCAGAGTCCTCCCGTGCACCCGATAAACTTACTACCGAGGCTCAGGTCGTGCACAAGGCCCTGCGACGTTCACTTCTTCCCAGGATGGGACACGGAGAGGCAGTGACCAGTATCCAGCAGTGGCTACTCCTTCACATCCTGTCCCATACACCATTTGATATTGTAGACTTTATTCTATGTGAGATTGAGGACAGCATTGTAGATGGATTGAAAGTAGGAAGACAGCAGCCCTATCCACATATTATCAGTTATCTATTGGACAATACCATTGTTCACCATTTGCAGAATCTGGTTCGTTACCCGCTTGCAGACAGCCCTAGTTGTTACGAGGTCTACAATCCGCCGCCTTCTAGGGATCCTCGCCGTGGCCCAAGAGCCCTAGTAGCTGCTCAGAGTGAGCTGGATCCAGAGGAGCGAGAAAGAGCTATAAAGGAGGGTGATGCAATTGAGGATTTGGATGCGGTTCAGGGGTTCTGGGACGATGACTACAACTTCGACTCGTCTGACCCAGACTACATAGTTCAAGACCCACCTCCTAGAGCTCATGGTGCAGAGGCAAGTGGTTCCAGTTCAGCTGAGCCACATCCAGCACCAGCTCAAGCTCCAATTCCACTTGCAACACCGACTGACACCACCGATCAGATGCAGACGGTGATGAAGATGCAATCGCAGTTCAACGATTGGATGATGAAGCTGTGGGTGGAGGCAGCAGAAAGGGAGGAGTGCAACGCAGCCAGGTTTTTTGCTCTCAAAGAGCAGCAAAATCAGCTGGCCCTGGCACAGGTGAAAGACAGGGACTCTACGACACTCTTGTTCGAGCGCCTGTTCCAGCGTGTCGGCATTCAGCCACTTCCAGTACAGCCTCTATTGGCTATCTCAGAGCCTTCAGCTCACTTACAAGTTGTACCTGGACAGATCCATTGCAGCTAGGCACTTCTGCTACACTTCCACCTAGGCCGGGGACTCTGCCAGGTTCCAATACTCCAGTGTCCAATAATCCAGTGTTAGCAGCTACATTTTCCTCGGTGCTTAGCAGTGTAGCCACGGAGACTGATAGAGTGGACAAGGAGATCCTAGAGGAGCAGACTACTCCAGTGCCAGCATCGAGTGCCAACCCTTTTGGTATTGATAACATTGATGACTCCCCGGGTAATGGTGTTGAAGCATCTGTACAGGAGCCATCACATTCAGAGTACGTGCCCACCGAGCAAGGTGACACGATGGGGCCTCAGGACACAGCTCAGGAAGGCAGCATCTCAGCGGAGCGAAGATACGATCATGAGCCATCAGGGCTGGCAAGTCAGGACACAGATCAGACAGGCATCAGCTCAGAGGAGACCAGGGGACCGGGCGATGAGATCCCATCATATCAAATGGCCGAGGGGCAGCCATAGAGATGTTAGGTCAGGCCACAGCTCAGACAGGCAACAGCCTTGTCACCGACTTCAGAACCGCGGCCATGAGAGTTCAGTACCATTCGCCTATCACAGTTGATGACATGATTATATATATCACCTCAAATCCTGTTTTCTTTAGATTTTTGTAGATACATTTCCATGATTGGTCTGATGCTGGAATTGCTATTTGGTGTTATATTTGGCAGGTAGAAGTGAAGACCTAACTATGTTTCTAGGGAAGAAATGAAGACCTGATTATGTATGTTTAGTCAGTCAGTATTTTGGGGATATCTGGTGCAAACAGACAGGAACCAACTTGATGCAATGGGCGCAATGGCCATGAGGGATGAGGTCCATATACAGAATGAGGTGCTTGTGTGGGAGAAGGAAGACTTCTAGAGGGACAAGGAACTGCTTCTGAAGGAGAAACAAGAGCTGGAGGAGAAGATCATTGACCAAACCAGGCAGACAAGGTTTGTGCATACCCTTTGTCGTGCCCTTCAAGGGAGAATTGCAAACGAAGTGCAAGAGAAGGCAAAGTTGTGGGTGCTGCTGTTCTGCATGGCCGGGTTGCTTGTGGCGGCCATGGTTGCTGTCTTCATCAATACCAAGTGATGAGTGCTTGTCGGTGCTATTGTTCTGCATTTGGTGTCATGCTTTTGGCTAAAGATGATGTTGAAGTACGCATGTCTTAGTTGTAGTCAACTTGATATCGCTATCTGTAAGTAGTGTAGTGTTGAACTTGATGCAATCTTGGTGTATGACCATGCGAAGCTTGCACTCTACTATGTTTATGTGTTATGTTTATCTTGTTCATCGTCAGGAAGATCTTGATCTTGATTGTTGGCAAGTCTGAGCGACAACCGGATTAAGCTTGGCGGTTATATACACAGGCAATGCTAAGAACAGATCTAATCCAGGTCTTGTTTGATACCAAAGATGAGGGGTTTCTTCAGACCACCCCAAAGGCAATGCTAAGAACAGATCTAATCCTGGAAGACCTGGTTCACCACGTCGCCGGAGTCAACTGCCGCCTGGATGGTCGCTGCCTATCCCTCGAAGTCGCTGGCCTGCTCCTCGAAGGTTTCATCTGCGCGATCGGGAGGGGCGAGGTGTAGTTGGCGGAGCTCAAGCCCCAACTGAGTCTGCACCATGGCGAGGGCTACTGCAGCCCCCTGATGGACACCATGGCCGGCCACCTCCCTGGTGCGTGCGGGGATGTCCTAGAGGCGTTCAGCGAGCGTGGATCCCCGAGCATTGACGTCGAGGGTAGCAGTGGCCGCTGCTTGGCGGAGGGCCTGCAACTCCAATTCCAAGGCTGAAGAAAGAGAGAATCAGAAAATCACGGCAGGGAGAATCGCAAAATCATGATTATATGCCAAAGGAAGAGATATACCTGCTACCCTGGTGTCGGCTTCCGCTAGGTGAGCGCGCACGGCGGCGGTTTCCTCTTCGGAGGCAGATAGGGCGGCCTGGGTTGTTTGCAGGTAGGTCTCGAGATGGCCCACTACGCGGGAATCCTCGAAGTAGCGGTCACGGGCTTCACGCCCCACTTGAATAAGCACCCTAATGAGGAGCTTCGTGTCCTCGTCAGAACTAGCTGGGCAGGAGGAAGACAAGCTCGAGGAGGGGATTGGAGGCGTGCTAGAGGCCTCTTCACCCCTGATCATGAAGCAACATGTCAAAAATCCATCGCATCTGAAAGCTGGGAGAGAGATCTCTTACCTTCTGTTGGCGGTCGTTACGACACGTTTTCGACCACCAATACTAGGGAATAAAAGAGGATATATGTGACATTCCATATACTTAAGTTTATTTCTAACAGAGTTCCACGAGTTTTGGTGAGTTACACTTGTGCAAGTACAACAACGAGAAATACGTGCTATACGGGTCCGAATTGATCGATTCGGCCGAACGACTCCGTTCGGCCGTTTACCCCCCTTAGCCGTACATGACACCGGGAGACGTCCACATTATCGATGACCAAGTAACAACCGTGAGTGACACGTGGACGACCGCCACCTCACTTCCGGGCCAAATCAACATGAAGGACGTCAACCCAAGCCAGCCCAGGAGGTCCACAAGCAAGAGGCGGTGCTGGGGAGGCCAGCCATGGGCCAGGCCTAGTTTGGCTAAACCCAAGCCTTCGGCCGAACCGCCCCCTGCTGTCACACCCGGATTTACACAGAAACCCGAATGTGGCCATATGTGTGCCCAGGAAGTCACAGTACACATATAGCAAACAAACATGGTAAACAAAGGACATATGCTGAATATGTTACTCGAATAAAAAGATTTTTACATCAGAGTGCATCATAAATAAACTAAACAATACAGCGGAAGACTAAAAACTCTCTCTAAATGAAGCCGCACTCCACAGGGACTCTGACTGGGAGAACACAACTCAGTAGTATGGTAGATCTTCTAGAAACTCAGCAGACTCATGCACATCCCAATCTGTTACCCGTCCGGGATTTTGTTGAATAAATAGCAAGTGTAAGTAAAACAATTACTTAGCAAGTATAGCACGGGTTATGAAGGCTCAAAAAGGCTAGACACGCCTTAACTGCATTAGCACTTTTAGTTGGTTCGTTTTAACATTATCCAAGTTACTACAAGTGAATAAAACCCGGTTGAAACCCAATTAATAAGGTATAAGTGACATTAAGCATAAGTAAACATCATCTTCTAATCAAAAAGGATCCAGGCCGGTCGTGTCCCTGAGCAAGGCTATCATGATAGATTTACACTCTGCAGAGGTTTCGCCCTTTACCCACCAGTCGCGTAAAAGTTCAAAGGAACTTTGCACCCAACCACGCACATCGACACTTCCGAGGTGCGACTGCATAGGGACGCTACGAGGCTTTTCACAAGACACGCTAACAAGACAGTAGCCGCTGGGGTACTACAAGGTGGTGAGTCCTTAGGCACCGAGATCGGCGTACGCCTACGGAGTCCACCGTAAGGGGGTCGATGGCATCCAGAGCGCGGGTATCCACCCAACAATGCGCAACGCGCAGAGTTCTCAATCGCTGAGACTCCCAACACAGGACTGGGTCTAACGAGACCTAGATGACGGGGCTACCGTCCTCGGTGGAATCGGGAAAACACCCCGTGCCTTGCCTCCCACAACGCCGTTGGCCCCTCGGTAACCACTATCAAGCTAGAGCCGTACCAGCTACTTGTCCAAGACCAGAGCCATTATAGTTCTAGCGGTGGCGACAGGCTCCTGGGTTGCTGCTTTAAGAACCGGTCCTGAGCGGGAGACACTAGAACAAAGCACACAACACATGCTCTAGCTCCCTAATCCATGTTGCTAAAAAGCAAGTTTTAATGTTAAGGTTGAAGTGGACCATTAATACAAGTTTAACAGTTAAATAAAGGTGACAGTAGCTGCGTCTAGCAAAGTTCTACCCATATGCAATAAACCCAAGGTAAACAAGGATAGGATAATGAAAAACTAGGTACAACCTTAAAGGATACATCATATTTGACACATGCATGTATGAAATAATGTATTACGAGTGAGTAGGTAGCAAGGATTGTCCGTGCTATAACTTGCCTTCCTCAAAGTGCTGCTGCTGCTGCGAGTCCGGCTCCTGAAGGTCCTCGTACTCAAACTCCAATGGCAACGGCTCACCGACTGGACACGAATCACCACACAAGCGTCCACACAAGCCAATACATGCAAATAAGAGTATTCTATTAGAAACAGTACACCAATGGTGAAAACAGTGCAAAAACAGGAGCTAGAAGTATTCTACGCTTTGCTACGAACACGTGAGCGCAAGAATCACACTAATCGGAGCTAAAACGAGAAAGTTATGGCATTTCTAAGTTTCAGGGGCTTATTTGTGAAAAACCGAGGACCTATACGTAATTATACGTAAAACTACGAGGGCTAACGCGTAAAACTTCGAGACAGGACCGCGAGTTTGAATTTTCAAAAGATCAGGGGCTTAAACAAATAAAACGGGACCTATCTGTAATTATTTTTGAACTGGTCTGGACCGCGGGTTGATTGTCAGGAAGTTGAGGGCCTCTTTAGCAAAACAACCCGCGCTGACCGGTATTGACCCGGTTCGGACGCGTGGCAGCCATTGGATCTGATCTGGGCGGCTGGGATTTAAAACGCGAAGGGGTATCCAGGGATCTAATCTGGGTCGTTGCGTTCTGATCGAACGGCTCGGGGCTCGGGGCTCGCCGGGGACGACGACCGCGCGGCGGCGCCGCAGGCCGAGGCGGAGGCTCGCCGGAGTTGGGATTTTCTCGCGCTATAGGGCTCCTTTAGCGACGAGAATTGATCCTACGTGCTCAGGGGATCGTTGCGAGTTTGCCAAGGGGGTTCTAGTCGGCCATTGGCCGGCGAAGGGGGTCGGGCGGCGGTGCGCGGCGGAGTGGATCTCTGGTGTACCGCGGGGAGTGTGTTTTAGGGTTCGGGTTGTTGGCTCTGGAGCTTCATGGTGAGGTGGAGAGTGATCCTGGGTGGTTCTAGTTGAGCATCGTGCAGAGGAGAGGGCGAGCGACGGTGACCGGCGGACGGCCATCGACGGCGACCGAGGGAATATGAGCTACGGTGTTCGGGAGCCGAAATTGAAGGGATGGGGAGCTTTGTTACCTCGTGGCGATGCTTCTGGCGCGGCGAATTGGTCGGATAGGAACCAGAGCGGTGGGACGGCGAGCAGCGGCGGAGCTTGGAGCTCGGCGGCGCTCGGACTGCGGGGGAGGAGAGGCGCGGTGGGCTTGGTGCTCGGGGCGAGGCTTGGTGTGGCTCAGGGGGTCTCAGGGGTGGCTTTTATAGGGGCTAGGGGCTGCGGGGTGGGCGTGGCACGCATGCCAAGGAGGGGCGGCGGCGGCGATCGCCTTCCGTTCCGGGAGCCGCTTTCCAAGCGAGGAGCGGCGCGAGGAAGGAAAGGAGCGGCCGCGGGAAGTTTCCGCGAAGCTTCGGAGGGCTCACGGGCGTGCGTGTGGTGGCTCGGCCTTGGGCCACGACGGCGGGGCGAGGCCGATTCGGGCTCGGCTCGGTGGCGAGAGGAAGGGGATGACGGGTGGGGCCCACATGTCAGCGGCAGAGAGAAAGGGGCAGCAAATTTGGGCCGGGTGAGAGGGGTAAGAGTGGTGGGCTGCAGTGGTGGAGGGATGGGCCGGGGCGCGGCTCCTGGCGCTGGGGAAGTCGGCTTGGGCCGCGCTGGGCCGCAGCGGGAGAGAGTGGGTGGGCTGCGGGGGAAAGAAAAGAGAGGAGGGGTGAAGTTGAGCCGGGGAAAAGAGTGGAGGGGGCAGAAGCAAACTTTCGGCTGCGAGAGGAATTTGGGCCGCCCGCGGAAGGCGAAGCGGGTTGGGCCGAGCTGAGGGGAAAGAAAGGAAGGGGCGTAGTTGGACCAGAGGGAGAGTTCAGGGAGCAGAAGTGGACTCAGGCTAAAGAACTTTTCTAACGCTCAAACAAATGCAAATTAAATCTGAATTTAAACAGAATTTAAATTCCAATTTAATTCACAAGCAAGCAAAACTTAATGCAGCAGCATGAATGCAACAAAAATGATTCTACTCCTTATATTAAATTTTAATTTCCAGAAAATGTTTATTTACCCTATATTAATTATGAACAAGACATAGAATAATCAATTAATTACTAGAAATTTTAAATAGGCTATTTTAGGGTGTTACAAACCTACCCCCCTTATGATGAATCTCGTCCTCGAGATTCGGACGTGGATGCGAAGAGATGTGGGTACTCGGCCTTGAGGTCTTCTTCTCTTTCCCAAGTCGCCTCCTCCTCTAAGTGTCGGTTCCACTGCACCTTGCACATCCGAATAACCTTGTTTCTTGTCACCCTCTTGGAATCCTCCAAAATCTTGACTGGATACTCATCATAGGTGAGGTCCTCCTGCACATTCAAGTCATCTATCGGGATCTGCTCTTCAGGCACCCGCAAACATTTCTTCAGCTGAGACACATGGAACACATTGTGCACTCCGGCTAGTTGCTCAGGTAGCTCTAGCCGATATGCCACTTCACCCATCCGTTCCAGAATCTTGAAGGGTCCGATGTAACGAGGCGCCAATTTTCCCTTGACAATAAACCTCTTCACACCCCTCATCGGTGACACCTTGAGGTACACAAAATCATCGACCGCGAAGGTGAGGTCCCTCCTCCTGACATCAGCATAACTCTTCTGCCGGGATTGTGCCACCTTCAAGTTCTGCCTGATCACTTGCACTTGGCGTTCTGCTTCACTGAGTATCTCCGGCCCAAAAACTTGACTTTCACCAGTCTGGTTCCAGAACAGTGGTGTTCTGCACTTCCTGCCATACAGAGCCTCGAATGGTGCCATCTGCAGACTCTTCTGGTAGCTGTTGTTGTACGAGAATTCTGCATAGGGCAGACTCTTGTCCCAACTGACACCATACTGCAAGGCACATGCCCTCAACATGTCCTCCAAGATCTGATTGGTCCGCTCTGTCTGTCCATCCGTCTGTGGGTGATAAGCTGAACTGAAATGCAGCTTAGTATCCATGGACTCATGTAACTTCTGCCAGAAATGTGATGTGAACTGAGTACCTCGGTCAGACACTATCCGCTTGGGCACTCCGTGCAAGCACACTATCCTCTCCATATATAGCTCTGCCAATCTGGCGCCTGTGTAAGTGGTCTTTACGGGAAGAAAATGTGCCACTTTGGTCAAGCGATCCACAATCACCCAAATGGAGTCAAATCCTCTCTGAGTGCGAGGCAGACCAGTGATGAAGTCCATACCAACTTCTTCCCACTTCCATTCAGGTATCTTCAAGGGCTGGAGCAAACCTGCTGGCCTCTGATGTTCAGCCTTGACTCTCTGACATGTGTCACATAGAGCCACATAGGTTGCCACATCACGCTTCAATCCATACCACCAGAACCTCTCCTTGATGTCTTGGTACATCTTGGTACTTCCTGGGTGGATTGAATAAGCTGAGTCATGTGCTTCTCTCAGGATTGTATCCTTGATCTGCGCCACATCGGGTACACATATCCTCTTCCCATGCCACAAGGTTCCTTGATCATCCACTCGAAAACCAGGGGCTTTTCCTAGAGCAACATACTCCACAATCTCCTTGATCTTCCCATCCCCAAGCTGGCCTTTCCAGATCTCCTGCTCCAGAGTCGGTTCTACCGTCATCTCTGTGATGCTGGTCACAAATCCCAGACTCATCCTCTCAAACTCCAAGCTGAGCTCTGCTGGCAGACAGTGACCGGTGATCCTGTTCACATAACTCCTCCTACTCAAGGCATCTGCCACCAAGTTAGCCTTTCCTGGGTGGTAGTGGATCTCCAGATCATAGTCCTTGATCAACTCCAATCACCGGCGTTGCCTCATGTTCAGATCTGATTGGGTGAAGACATACTTGAGGCTCTTGTGATCGGTGTAGATGTCACACTTGTGCCCAATCAAGTAGTGCCTCCAAATCTTCAGAGCATGTACCACTGCTGCCAACTCCAGATCATGCGTTGGGTAGTTCTGCTCATGTTTCCTCAACTGTCTCGAAGCATATGCCACAACTCTCCCTTCCTGCATGAGTACACACCCCAGTCCTATACGGGATGCATCACAGTAGATAGAGAAGCTCTTGGCTATGTCGGGCAGAACCAGCACTGCGGCTGTTGTTAGTCTCTTCTTCAACTCCTCAAAGCTGGCTTGACACTCCTCAGTCCAGACAAACTTGGCATTTTTCTCTAATAACGCCGTCAGGGGCTTAGCAATCTTGGAGAATCCTTCAATGAACCGTCGATAATATCCGGCCATCCCAAGGAAACTCCTGATTTCGCTCACATCCCGAGGCGGATTCCAGCTTAGCACATCGCTGACCTTCCTCAGATCGACTGCCACTCCTCCATTGGACAACACATGACCCAAGAATGCCACTTCCTTCAACCAGAATTCACACTTGCTCAGCTTGGCATACAACTGATGTTCTCGGAGCCTTTGCAGTACCAATCTCAAGTGTTCCTCATGTTCTTCCTCATTCTTGGAGAAGACCAGAATGTCATCAATGAATACCACCACAAACTGGTCAAGGTAATCCATGAACACGCTGTTCATCAGGTACATGAAGTATGCAGGAGCATTGGTCAATCCAAAAGACATGACCAAGAACTCATACAACCCGTACCGAGTGGTGAAAGCGGTCTTGGGTATGTCTGACGGGCGGATCCTCATCTGGTGATAGCCCGATCGAAGATCTATCTTGGAGAACACACAAGCTCCCTTCAATTGATCAAACAGATCATCAATCCTTGGCAATGGGTACTTGTTCTTGATGGTTACTTCGTTGAGGGCTCGATAGTCCACACACAACCTTTGTGTCCCATCTTTCTTATCCGTGAACAACACCGGTGCTCCCCATGGTGAAGAACTCGGACGAATGTACCCTTTGGCTAGCAACGCGTCTAACTCCTCCTTAAGCTTTGCTAGTTCCTTTACTCCCATCCTATATGGCCTCTTGGCTATAGGTGCAGTGCCAGGTTTCAGTTCAATAACGAATTCAACTTCGCGTTCTGGGGGCATACCTGGCAATTCATCTGGAAATACATCCGGGAACTGGCTGACTACTCTGATGTCCTCAAGTGCTGCGCCTTCGGCTTGGTTGACTTGATTATGCCCCAAGGGACTAGCTGCCTGGTACTCCACCTTTTCACCACACTCGGCTGTCAGCTGTACTGCTCTCTTGGCACATTGAATTACTGCATCGTATCTGGTTAACCAGCTCATACCCAGAATCAAGTCAAACCCAAGGGTCTCCAGGACTATCGGACGTGCCTCGAAATCTACCCCCCTTATTGTGATGGTGATATGGGGGCAACGTAGAGTGGCTCGTTGTTCCCCCCTGGTGAGCTCACTAGCATAGCATTCTTCATGGGCAGCAATGCCACTAAGTTCTTTTTCACAAAAGCAGCGGATATGAAAGCATGCGAAGCTCCAGAATCGAACAAAATGGTTGCAGGAGTCGAGTTGACAGGGAACGTACCCACAACCACGTCGGTAGCTCCCTCGATGGTCTCTGCATCCGTGTGGTTGAGCTTGCCCCTGGCGGGGTTCTGTGGACCTCGGCCTGCCTGAGCTTGCTGCTGACTGGCCTGCTGGTTCTGTCCAGTGGCATTCTGGGTCTTCTTGGGGCAGGCATTAGCGAAGTGCCCCTGCTCTCCACAGTGGTAGCACACCCTCGGACCCACTGGTGTAGTGTTGACTGGGGCGGTGCGCTGAACAGGACTTGGCTGCATCTGGTTGCGCCGAGCTGGGACATTCTGTAGCTGATTCTGGGAACGCTGCTGTTGTGGCGCCTGAGGGTACTGGGGGCGCTGCTGGTGCTGGCCACGACTCAGCAAGCTGGACTGGCCCTGGAAGCGCTGCTGGCTCCCCATCTACTGATTCCCCTGCGGAGGAGTGAAGCGAGGGCGACTGCTGCTCCCTGTCTGCTGGCCCTGGAACTTCCTCTTCTTCTCCTCTATCTCCCGACGCCTGTGTTCCAGCATAAAGGCGCCGTCCACCAGTTCCTGAAAGTTGGGGAACTTGGTGCACATTAGCTGGTACTGTAGAGCATCCTGCAGGCCATCACGAAACCTGGTCTGCTTCTTCCTGACGGTGTCCACGTCCTCTGGAGCGTAACGGGCCAGCTCGATGAACTTATCATGGTAAGCGGTGACACTCATCCCTTCCTGCTTCAGCGCTAGGAACTCCTTCTTCTTCAGGACCATCAGAGCCTCCGGTACATGGTGAGAGTGAAAGCTGTCACGGAACTCCTGCCAGGTGATCTGATCACAGTTGGGGTGAGCGTACTGGTATGAATCCCACCAGTCCAATGCTGGTCCCTGGAGCTATCCTCCTGCGTACAAAACCTTCTCCCGGTCGTTGCACTGCGCAATGTCGAGCTATCTCTCCACCGCCTTGAGCCAATCATCTGCCTGCAGAGGGTCGCTGGCCTTGGTGAAGGTAGGAGGGCGTCCCTTCAGAAATTCACCCCTCTTGTCTCTTGGCACGTGAGGCTGGTGAGGAGGGTTCTGCTGTTGCTATTGCATCAATGTTATGGTCTGGGCCATCTGCTGCGTCAACTGGAGCTGCATCTGCATCATCTGTTCCATGGTGAGTGGCGGTGGTGGAGGCGGTGGGTTCGGGTTCGGGTTCTGGTTGCTTCCACCAGCACCAGCGTTCACCCTTGTGTTCACCATCTATCATCAGCAAGTAATTCTCATCAGAATTCCATTGATCATAACTAAGTGCCTTCAGAGGATTACTAACTCGTTAGGATGGAGGATTTGATGGATGAAGAGCAAGAAAAATAAATACCCCTTCTATGTAAACATTAACATCCTTAAGCCTTAGTCCTATATCTAGATGGAGATAGACTCGCGTCTATGACCATCACAATCATTACAAAAATCTAAATCAAGCATAAGCATAATAACAACAAAATCAAGCACCTAGAGACAGGATTCACACAAGACTCGCCAACACTGGTTTCGAAAAACGTAACTAAACGATCTGAAACAAAATCATGGTGGTCTCCTAATGATTTATCAACCGTTCTAACTAGGCTGCGTTCCTACAGTCAGCACGGCTCTGATACCAATCTGTCACACCCGGATTTACACAGAAACCCGAATGTGGCCATATGTGTGCCCAGTAAGTCACAGTACACATATAGCAAACAAACATGGTAAACAAAGGACATATGCTGAATATGTTACTCGAATAAAAAGAGTTTTACATCAGAGTGCATCATAAATAAACTAACCCATACAGCGGAAGACTAAAAACTCTCTCTAAATGAAGCCGCACTCCACAGGGACTCTGACTGGGAGAACACAACTCAGTAGTACGGTAGATCTTCTGGAAACTCAGCAGCAGACTCATGCACATCCCAATCTGTTACCCGTCCGGGATTTTGTTGAATAAATAGCAAGTGTAAGTAAAACAATTACTTAGCAAGTATAGCACGGGTTATGAAGGCTCAAAAAGGCTAGACACGGCTTAACTGCATTAGCACTTTTAGTTGGTTCGCTTTAACATTATCCAAGTTACTACAAGTGAATGAAACCCGGTTGAAACCCAATTAATAAGGTATAAGTGACATTAAGCATAAGTAAACATCATCTTCTAATCAAAAAGGATCCAGGCCGGTCGTGTCCCTGAGCAAGGCTATCATGATAGATTTACACTCTGCAGAGGTTTCGCCCTTTACCCACCAGTCGCGTAAAAGTTCAAAGGAACTTTGCACCCAACCACGCACATCGACACTTCCGAGGTGTGACTGCATAGGGACGCTACGAGGCTTTTCACAAGACACCCTAACAAGACAGTAGCCGCTGGGGTACTACAAGGTGGTTGTTGGCGATCGTTACAACCCAATTTTGACCACCAATACTCGGGAATAAATGAGGCTTTATGCAACACTCCCTGTACTTAGGTTTTATTTCTAATAGAGTTCCACGAGTTTTGGTGAGTGTCGCTTGTGCAGGTACAACAACGAGATGACCGATTCGGCTATAGGGGTCGGAAATGACCGATTCGGCTGAACGACACGTTCGGCCGGTTACCCCCCTTAGCCGTACAAGTCACCGGGAGCCGTCCACGTCACCGATGACAAGCAGACACGATGTACGACACATGGACGACCGCCAACACATCCCAAAGCACCGACACATCATCCTGGGCCCACATAGCATGAAGTACATCACCAGAGGCCGGCCCAGGGAGTCCACAGAGCAAAGGCGGTGTAGAGGGCGGTTCGGCCGAACTTCCTGTGTTCGGCTGAACCCCCCAGTTCGCCCGAATCAAGCCCACCGCCTCACAACCGACCCTGGGAAGTGATCTTGACCGTAGAGGGCAGAGGCGGTGCAAAATGGGTGGTTCGGCCGAACTGGGCAGTTCGGCCGAACCGACCCCCTTCGGCCGAACGCGGGATCTTCGCCCGAAGATGCTGGAACCGCCCCTGAGCTTTCTTGGCCACTGCTCCACTTCAAACCGACCCTCCATGCTATAAATAGGACTCTCGAGCCCCTGCAACAACACACAACACAAGAGTAGAGTGCAGGCGAAGCACTGTTAGTTCTCCACTAGTATCAGTAGAGATAGGGAGAGAGGAGAGGTGAGCGTCCCGGAGAGGAGCCGAAGTGTCGGCCCCTCTTCCCGCTGTACCTCTACGGATGCGGCTTCACTTCGAGTAACATCCGGGTCATGTCTGGTAACTCTTGTATCTCTCTCTGATTAATTGAGCATTCAGTTCTTACTTTTATATGCTTGCTGGTTCTTCGTTCAATGCTTAGTTGATTGGTATAACTGTATACTGGTTGCTTAGCTTGGGTGCTTATCTTTCTATAGGAGATAAGTATTAGTTGACTAGTGTAGGCGTGGTGCCTATACTTGAGACTAACTTAGTTTATTCCCGTCGCAACGGAGGTGGTAGCCGTAAGGTGGTGACAGCCCTTCCGGTCTTTGTAGCCCATCACGTTAGTTCCGGTCCGTAGGATTCCCCAGTTGGGAAATAGTGGCACCCCTTCTCATCCCTTTCTGTGTGTCCACTAGTTCCCTTGTCCCGAAGCAAGTATCTATATGTATCCTCTGATCTGCTCGATCAATCAGTAGAATACCTCTACCAGACTCATACCCTCTCTACCCTCTTATCACTCCTCTTCTCTCTTTGTTGTTGTCATCCACCACATCCATACCATTCACTCCATTCCATCTACCTAGGACAACTTAGTTTAGAATCAGTCCACTTCTCGTTCTCCGTGGAAATCGATACCTTGGAATACTCCCGGGTGAAAGCTACATCGGTATCCGTCTGCTTGCGGATTTATCTGTAGGCCGTAAGGAGTGCCAACAAGCTTTCTGGCGCCGTTGCCGGGGAATGGTAGCTGTTCTGATTCCGAACCCAAGTTGTCCGTGTATCCCACCACCATCCACCATCCATATGGATCCCACTCTTACCTTACGCCAACACTCGGCTCCAAAGGGCGCTTGTTTGGAGCCACCACCATCATCACATCCCATATCCACACCCGGCTATGAGCTACGTCCCGGCTTCATAGCCATGGTTCGTGAGCAATCGTTCTCAGGAACGAAGGCTGAGAGTCCATACGCGCATTTGCGTGAGTTTGAGCAACTCTGCTCATGCCTGACCATTGCGGGCATGACACAAGAGACACTCAAATGGAAGCTATTCCCATTCTCACTAGCGGGAGGAGCAAAGAAATGGTACTCTCTGGCTGTCAGTACTGTGGACGGGAGCTGGGACGTTCTCAAGGAAAAATTCTGCCTAAACTTGTTCCCAGTCTCCAAGGTAGCCAGTCTCCGAGCGGAAATCATTAACTTTAAGGAATTAAAGGGAGAATCGTTAGGAGCTGCCTGGGCTCGTTTCAAGCAAATACTGGCCTCAGGACCGGACCTAAGCCTACCAGAACCTGTTGTTTTACAACACTTCAGCCTTGGCCTCTGTGCCGTAGCCACCACTTTCTTGGACTCTGCTTCTGGAGGGTCGTTCTTTCATTTGGTTCCTAGTGAAGCGAGGGTAGTCCTGGACCGTATCCTAGACAACACCCCCTACACTGGAATCTATGATGAACTCCCCGATGAAGAAGAGAAGCAGCCTGAACCTGAACCTAAAGAGCCAATACCAGTCCAATCCAAATCATTAGCTCTTCCAGTCCATCAGAACCTGAAGCTCATTTCGAACCACAACCATATTCTAGCCCAGACCATTATGATTCACTCTACACCACTCTTTATGATTTTGACGATGATCTATTCGAAGACATCGGGAGTGCAACAAGTTTCCCACGGGTACGATGTGTAGAGCAAAAGGATCAAGCCCCCGACAAAGAAGAATTGGAATACCAGCGGGAGTACCTGGGACGTCCCTCTGCTATCATGAGTCGGGAGTGGCTAGATGAGGCCGAAGCCTCCACCGAGGTGGTCAAGATGCCTAGAAAAACCAAAAGGATATTCTGTGAGATCATGGGCCTTGACCGAGAAATTGGGTACGACCCGAGCCTCGGAATCAACATAATCTCTAGCTCTTTGGTGCGAACCGAATTCCCTGATAACTCATGGTCATTTTCTCAAAAACGACTTAAGTTTACTTCAGGAAGAATCCTGGACTGTTTGGGGATCTTACGGGTCACACCCGTTAGGTATGATTTCCTCTTTGGGGATAAGCAAACTCCAGTGATCATTAGTGATAAACTCTCCGAGGTAGAAACCCAGCAACTCATCACTATCCTGAAGAAAAATCGATTGGTCTTAGGATACTCTCTCCAAGACCTGAAAGGGATTAGCCCAAATCTTTGCACTCATCGCATCCCGATCGATTCTGAAGCAACACCATCTCAGGAATCTCAACGACAGTTAAACAATGCCATGAGAGAGGTCGTGAAAAAGGAAGTTCTCAAACTCCTTCACGCGGGGATCATCTACCTTGTCCCCAATAGTGAATGGGTTAGTCCCGTTCAAGTCGTTCATAATAAGGGAGGAATGACGGTAGTGCGCAATGACAAAAATGAGCTCATCCCTCAGCGCACTATTACTGGTTGGCGTATGTGCATCGACTATCGTCGACTCAATAAGGCCACCAAGAAAGACCATTTCCCCCTTCCGTTCATAGACGAAATGCTTAAACGGTTAGCCAAACACTCTTTCTTCTGCTTCCTTGACGGTTACTCTGGGTACCACCAAATTCCTATCCACCCAGAAGACCAGAGTAAAACCACGTTCACATGCCCCTATGGGACGTACGCCTACCGGCGAATGTCTTTCGGGCTATGTAACGCACCTGCCTCTTTTCAACGTTGCATGATGTCTATCTTCTCCGATATGATTGAGGAGATTATGGAAGTGTTCATGGACGATTTCTCAGTTTACGGAAAGACCTTTACCAAATGTCTGAAAAATCTGGACAAGGTCCTCCAGAGGTGTGAAGAGAAACACCTTGTTTTGAACTGGGAAAAGTACCATTTTTTGGTGCGAGAGGGGATTGTCCTAGGACATAGGGTGTCAGAACGTGGGATCGAGGTAGACAAAGCGAAGATAGAAGTGATCGAGCAACTTCCACCCCCCACAAACGTTAAGGGGATCCGCAGCTTCCTTGGCCATGCCGGATTCTATAGGCGTTTCATCAAAAACTTCTCCTAGATATCTCGGCCCTTGACCAATCTCTTAGCCAAAGATGCCCCCTTCGTTTTCGATGAGGAGTGCTATGCCGCATTTCACACCCTCAAAAAGGCACTCATCTCCGCTCCCATCATCCAGCCTCCCGACTGGAGCATCCCATTCGAAATCATGTGCGATGCGAGCGACTATGCTATAGGAGCTGTGTTGCGCCAAACTAAGGACAAGAAGCATTATGCTATCTCATATGCTAGCAAAACGCTCACTGGCCCTCAGCTCAACTACGCAACCACGGAGAAGGAGCTCTTAGCAGTCATATTTGCTATAGACAAATTCCGGTCCTACCTAGTCGAGGCCAAGGTTATAGTCTATTCAGATCACGCTGCTCTGAAGTACCTTCTGACCAAAAAGGATGCAAAACCGAGACTCATCCGCTGCATTCTTCTACTCCAAGAATTTGACATTGAGATAAAAGATAAGAAAGGAGTAGAGAACTCAGTGGCTGACCATTTGTCCCGGATACAAGTCCCGTCCGATCTCCCAATCGACGACTACTTACGGGATGACACCCTCCTTAAGGTCACCACTGGTGATCCGTGGTATGCCAACATAGTAAACTACATGGTAACGGGTTATGTCCCCCATGGAGAGAATAGGAAACAGCTAGCCTATGAGAGCCGACTTCACCTTTGGGACGACCCGTACCTCTTTAGGATTTGTAGCGACGGACTCCTCAGAAGGTGCGTACCCGCACATGAGGCTTATAAAATCCTGGAGAGATGCCACGCAGCCCCGTATGGAGGACACTACGGTGCATTCCGGACCAATGCTAAAGTCTGGCAGTGTGGTTTTTACTGGCCCAGCATGTATGAGGATTCGAGAGCATTTGTCATGCGGTGCCCTCGCTGCTAGAAACATGGGAACATCAATACTAGAGACGCAATGCCACTTACTAGCAATCTTCAAGTAGAAATCTTCGATGTCTGGGGAGTAGACTTCATGGGTCCCTTCCCAAACTCCGAGGGTTGTCAATTCATCCTAGTAGCAGTGGACTACGTCTCTAAGTGGGTAGAAGCCTTGCCTTGCTTAGCTGCTGACTCTAAGAACGCGAGACGAATGTTTCATGAGGTTATATTCCCCCGTTTTGGCGTTCCTAGAATAGTCATTAGTGATGGCGGCTCCCACTTCATAGATTCAGCCTTCCGTAAGTATCTCTCAAGTTTGGGGGTGCAGCATAACGTAGCCACACCCTATCACCCCCAAACTAGCGGTCAAGCAGAAACTTCCAATAAGCAAATCAAAAACATTCTGCAAAAGACCGTAAATGAGATGGGCAAGCAATGGAAGGATAAACTTCCAGATGCACTCTGGGCTTACCGCACGGCCTATAAGACGCCCATAGGCATGACCCCATATCAACTAGTCTATGGCAAAACCTGTCATCTACCTGTAGAAATGGAGTTTAGAGCTCACTGGGCCATTAGGAAGTGGGGTATGAACCTTCCAGCTGCCGGCCTCAAACGGAAGATCCAGCTGGCCGAGCTAGATGAGATGAGGGAGATAGCATACCACAGCTCCCGGCTATACAAAGAACGGACCAAGAGATGGCATGATAAGAGAATCAAGGTCAAAACGTTCAAGCCGGGAGACAAGATTCTCGTCTTCAACTCCCGTGTCAAACTTTTCGGTCACGGGAAATTGAGGAGCAAGTGGGACGGCCCATTCACAGTAATCAATGTTGCATCTCATGGGGCCGTCACTTTGCAAAGCGAGGACGGAAACACCTTCAAGGTTAACGGACAGCGGTTGAAGATTTTCCTAGAACCAGAACCTCCGACACTCGACGAATTAGACGTCGTCGAGTTCATAGAACTCTGAACCCCGTTCGTGGAACCCCGGCCTGAATCCGTCATTTTCAAATCCTTCTGGGCCAAAACCTCCTGAACCTTGAAAACCTCCTCGACCCGAATCTCCCATGACCAAAACCTCGAACCACGACACGGGCCACGCACCTGGGGGCCCAGGGACCTGTTCGTGCGAACAGGCCCAGTTCGGCCGAACCAGCTGGTTCGGGCGAATTGGCCTCCCAGGCCCCAGGGACAGATATGCTCGCCCAGATACATCTGCAGTTAAAGATATCCCAAGAGTCGCGAGGGAATCGTCGGGAAACTCCGTTTTTCCGATCTGAAATCCCCGATAAAAACAGAGACTCTCTGTCGACGTTTCCCATCTCATCTAAGCCACCTCCATCCCTTAGAACATAGCCACCATGGCCTCCTTTTCCTCCAAGGGCACATCATCGGCCCAGGGCTCGAGCAGCAGTAGCCGGAACGGCAACTCCTCCCGGCAGGAGCACGCCTTCCGCATCTCTGACGTCGACGCAGCGGGAGACGTGCACCGGGGGAGGACGCCGGGACGTAGCCCGGTGAGGCGCGGCAACTCCCCTCACCGCTCAGCACTCAACGAGCTCCTCGCCCCACTAAAAGGGATCAAGAAACCGCCTCGTTCGCCATCACCAAGGCCGAACGAAGGGCAGCTACGCCCGAGGTCAATATCCTCCTCGAGGGTGTCGGATCTGGCGTTGTTGCTGCCCAAGGAGAAGGCCGGAGAGGAGCCGGACTACACGCCGGAAAGCCCACCGCGTTTCGTCATCAAGGGAGAACGCATCCCGGGAGGAGGGTACGGAAAAGTCCTCGTCCCGCCGCTCAACCGGAACGAGCTGGGGCTGGCAAACTCATCCTAGTCCTCTCCGCCACGGCGCCACCCCAGAGTCCGGCGCCACAGGCAGCCCCCATCCATCAAAGGGCTGCCCGGGGACATGGAGTTCTCCGATGAGGAGGACAATGAAGAAGAGGAAGAGAAGCCGCCCATCCTGGAGAGCCTGAAGGAGGAACTGGCATTGGCAAAGCAGAGGATCAACCACCTGGACAAGAAGGTAGCGGAGGGCGAGCTCGCACGTATGGAATGGGAGGACAAGATGGAACTCCTCCGCAAGGCCCTGTGCGCAAAGCTCAAGAGGCTCTTCAAGGCCACGGGACACGAAGATCTCTATGGACCGCCTTCAGAATAGTGTCCCGCGATCGTCCCGTTTTTAGATAGAGCACCGTTAGTTTAGTTTGGTTTGCTAGTTGCTTGATTCATTTATTTGTTTAGATCAATGTTTAGGGTGCTCTGAAATTTCCCTTCCAAATATTTGTTTCCAATCTTAGTTCGTTGAATAAATAAAGTTTGAATTGTTTGCAAGAAAGAAGATTAAATTGTCGCTCCGGTCGGTGCATTTGAGCCGACCGGAGAATGCCCTGTCTAACAGAGAGTTGCACGAGTACAGGAATGACACAGGAATGCATGGCACGACGGACCGAGTCCCGGGGGCCAGTTCGGCCGAACCAGGCAGTTCGGGCGAACTGACCGTTCCGGCCAAACCAGCCCGGTTGCCCCCTCTCGCGCGCCTGCACGTGGGTTTGCACCTTCTTCCCCCCTGTTTACTTTCCTGTGTTGTCTCATTTCGAAAAATTGAAAATGCATGCCTCACATAAACGAAACGAACTCGGTCTCTCTTTTATATCATGATTGTTGCCTGTTGTTTATTTCAAACTCAGTGTCTAGTACTTGTGAAAAATTCATCATGATAGGACCCCCCTGACCTAAGTTGTTGATGTTTGTGATATGACTCGATAAAATGAACCACTTGTTCACACCAACATTCGGGAGAATTTAATTTATGAAAAGATGAAAATCCTGCTCTATCCCTTCATCCTGTCCACAAATACCACATATGCTTGAGAGTTTACTCCTGAAACCTGTCATATTCTGTATGAAGTCTTGTTGAAAGTTGTGTTTTTGGAATGGATCACATTGTCTGAGGTCTGTTGCAAGCAAATCTATCATCGGAGTGTAGTGGAAGCCCTCATGCCTTGATGATACCCTGAAAAAAAAGAGAGAAATAAAGGACTCATGAAAGTCCAAAGAAAAGAAAAAAAAAGGTCCCAAAAAGGGAAAAGAAAAGAATAAAAAGGGATCAGAAAGGCTGAGGAACAACATGAACTATCTATCATTAACTTGCAACATGACCAAGGGCAGTGATGAGAAGCTCCAGGAGCCAATCTTTGGCTTGACCGAAATACTCGACATGACAAGGCCACCACCTGAGAGACAAAGAGAAATACAAAAGAGAATGAGTGAAAGGAGAGAGCTCCAGAGAGCTGAGTGTCAGGGATGAAGGGAGACGAGCCGTTTAATTGCGAAAACCAGAAAACCCCGAATGCAGGATGAGCAAGAGGACCTTGTTGTAAGAGACGTTCCATTCATCAACCGCCCAAGATCCGGGAAGTAGCCACTACAAATTCACAGGTATGAGAAAGGTTTGAATATTCAATATGCAAGTATTCATGATTATAAAAGAACCCTTACTTTAGTCTTGCTCATGTTTTAAATTCTTTACTCGGGACGAGCAAAGATCTAAGTTTGGGGGAGCTTGTTGGCGGTCGTTACTGACCGATTTCCGACCTCCAACCGAGTATAAAACAAACACAATGGGGACACACACCATAGCTATAGGGCTTATCACTGACTATTTCCACAAGTTTTGGTGATTGTCCTCTGTGCAGGTACAAAATGGAGAAACACGTGCTATAAGGGTCAGAAATGACCGTTTTGGCCGAACGACTCCGTTCGGCCGGTTGCCCCCCTAGCTGGGCAAGACTTGTGGACCATGACCACGCCACTCTGGGCCGGCTCAACCCATATCCAGAAGACCGGTGGCCCATATCCAACCCGACGGACCCCACGAATCCACCGGAGGCCCTCCAGGCCAGCCCAAGATGTGAACCGACCTGCCAACCGACCTCAGGAGCTGGACTAACACATGTGCAAAGCAGAGGCAGTGCAGTACTGGGCCGGGCCCACTTCGGCCGAAGGCAGGAACCGCCTCCAGGGTGCAATCCTGGCCTTTGGCTGCTGAGGCGGTGGATCCACCGGTTCGGGCGAACTGGGCAGTTCGGCCGAACCGGGGATTTCGCCCGAACGGCCCGGCACTGCCTCCCAGCTGCCTTGGCTGCTACTCTGCCTCCACCGTCCTTCCCTGCTATAAATAGAGGCCCGGTTTCACCTACAAAAGACACAACACAAGAGTAGAGTGCAGGCGAAGCACTATTAGTTCTCCACTTGTATCAGTAGAGATAGGGAGAGAGGAGAGGTGAGCGTCCCGGAGAGGAGCCGAAGTGTCGGCCCCTCTTCCCGCTGTACCTCTACGGATGCGGCTTCACTTCGAGTAACATCCGGGTCGTGTCTGGTAACTCTTGTATCTCTCTCTGATTAATTGAGCATTCAGTTCTTACTTTTATATGCTTGCTGGTTCTTCGTTCAATGCTTAGTTGATTGGTATAACTGTATACTGGTTGCTTAGCTTGGGTGCTTATCTTTCTATTGGAGATAAGTATTAGTTGACTAGTGTAGGCGTGGTGCCTATACTTGAGACTAACTTAGTTTATTCTCGTCGCAACGGAGGTGGTAGCCGTAAGCTGGTGACAGCCCTTCCGGTCTTTGTAGCCCATCACGTTAGTTCCGGTCCGTAGGATTCCCCAGTTGGGAAATAGTGGCACCCCTTCTCATCCCTTTCTGTGTGTCCACCGGTTCCCTTGTCCCGAAGCAAGTATCGATCTGTATCCTCTGATCTGCTCGATCAATCAGTAGAATACCTCTACCAGACTCGTACCCTCTCTACCCTCTTATCACTCCTCTTCTCTCTTTGTTGTTGTCATCCACCACATCCATACCATTCACTCCATTCCATCTACCTAGGACAACTTAGTTTAGAATCAGTCCACTTCTCGTTCTCCGTGGAAATCGATACCTTGGAATACTCCCGGGTGAAAGCTACATCGGTATCCGTCCGCTTGCGGATTTATCTGTAGGCCGTAAGGAGTGCCAACACACACACACCAAGCCAAGGAGCTCTCATTTCCACTTCTCTCTAGTAGAGTTAGTATAGTTTAGTTGGGAGTTAGAGTTGAGTCGAGCTTTGTCTCGGAGGTTCCGGAGTCATCTTCAGAAGCTCTGGTATAAGCTCTTGTATCTTTTCCTTTTCCTTTTGCAAGACTTGAGTTATCAATATAATTATCTTTATCATCTTGCCTTTGTCATTTATAGCTTGCCTCTACTTTATTCTAGTTGCATCTATTTCGTGTTTAGACTATAGTCGGTTCTAGTTCTAGTGCTTCTAGTTATTGTTTAAGTCTTTGCCTTAGTTGGTTCTTTGACTTAGCTCAATATTTTCCGGTGAACTGTCACCGGGGGTATTAACGGGTTGCTTGCTTTTGCTAGTGAAGTAAGTAGTCGTTCGTTAGTGTGGGTGTGGTGCCCAGACTAGTCAGTGGCCTTGGTTTGCCCCCGATTAAACGAACGTGTGGTAGCCGTTAGGTGGTGACAGCCCTATACGGTCGTTGTAATCTACCTCGTTAGTCTCGGCCTATAGGATCCCCCAGTGTGGAGATGGTGGCGCCCCTTCTCATCCCTTTCTGCGTGTCACTGGTGTCCGTTGGCCCAATGCTAAGACATTAGAGTTAACCCAGACCTTCCAGTGCTGGCTCTTTAGCCGTTGTATCTCTAAGCCCGAGTGACGTAGACAGATAAAGTCCATAGAAATTCTCTATCTCATCTCGTTGTCCTCCCAGCTATCTATACCTTCTCTCTCTTACCTGAGTCTCCCTTGAGCTGTGTGTCACGGTATATCCACTCCTATCCAATACCGTTATCCCCTGTCTTGTTTAGTTGTGTACCTTTCTCTGATAGTCTTGAATACCTGTTTACTAGTACTCTTGCCAAAGCTTCCATGCGGAAATATAAATTACGATACCTCGAGATACTCCCAGGTGAAGTGCTACAGCGGTGATTCTGTGCGCTTGCAGAATATTTATATATTTTACTAAGCCATAAGGAAAACCACTGAAAGACTCCTTACCCCAGTACCGGGATTCTCAATCCTGATATTGGATCGTAAGAAGTGCCAACAAGCATTTCTGGCGTCGTTGCTGGGGAAGCAATTGGCTAGAATACTTTTAAACATTTATCTCAAGTTATGTGAGTTGAGTGCACCGCTACTTGAGCGGGTTTACCTTTGCTCTGTTCGTTGGTCTTTGTGAAGCGGAGCAGTGCATGACTGGTTTCCAACTACCGTCAAACTATCAAGAAAATCCTGAGTCACTTTTGAGGAAAGTACGACCCCGTGTTGTACTAGTCTTTCCCGACGTCGACACGGCTTCAGCATCAAGGATGGCGAGCAAGACGATACGCGAATTCTCAGCTCCATCGAGCGAGAATGTGCGTACTGGTCCCACTCCGCCTGTCGGAGACGGGACTTTCGAGCTCAAGCCAGCCCTCATCAACATGGTGCAGGCTAGTCCGTTCAGCGGCAAGCCTCACGAAGATGCTAACTCTCATCTCCGACACTTCCTGGAGATCTGCAACACCTTCAATATACGTGGTGTAAGTACCGATGCTATTCGCCTTCGTTTATTCCCGTTTTCTTTATTGGGTAAGGCAAAGCAATGGTTTTATGCTAGTCGTGAAGCTATAGATTCATGGAATAAGTGCACTAGTGCCTTTTTGCTAAAATTCTTTTCGGTTGGGAAAACCAACGCCCTCCGGAATAAAATTGCTAGTTTCCATCAAGCAAAAGATGAAATAGTCTCGGAGGCATGGGAACGCCTCCAGGACTATATTTCTGCTTGTCCTCACCATGGTATGCAGAATTGGTTCATCATCCAAACCTTTTACCACGGGCTAAAGAGCTCAGCCCATGAGTATTTGGATGCTGCTGCTGGAGGAGCATTTTTCTCTCTTGAGGAGAACCGAGCTAAGGCCCTCATCGAGAAGATGGTGGAAAATCAAGGTTGGGGCACTGAACATGACCAAACACGTACCCGAGGAGTCCACCAAGTTGAAGCTTTGGACATGCTCGCTGCCAAGATAGACCTCCTTCTAAAGAAGATGGAGGCCCCTGTTCAAGAAACGGTGCAAGCCATGGACGCTCGCATGACGTGCGAGGTCTGTGGCAACACAGGCCATTCGGGAAATGACTGTCCCGAAACGCGAGAAAATGCCCACTACATCAACAACTCCAATAACAATGGGTATCGTCCGAACAACTACGGCAATCAAGGCTGGAATTCGCGCCCGAAACTCTCTTTTGAGAGATCTTCACAAGGTAACAATTTCAATTCCAGTACTTTCAATAATCAGCCGTCTATCAAAGATCTTGTGCTAGGCCAGGGTAAAATCAATGAAAAAATTAGTAAAAAGTTTTTTGCAACTGATAAAATCCTGGAAAGCATAGATGCAAAACTGGAATCTTTCTCTTCTGCTATAAAAAGTCAATTGAGCTTCAATAAAATGATAAAAACACAAGTTGCTCAATTAGCTATTGTTGTTCCTGTTTCTGAATCTTGGAAGATTCCGGGGCAACCCGAACCTTCCATTGAATCGGTTAAAGCAGTAACCATAAGATGGGGTAAGCCGTCTCGTGGTTCGTTCCATGCTAATCATGCAGGGAAGGCCTCGTACATCCAAGTAGATACACCCAGAGGGTTGTACCTGCCAAGAGCTGCCAAGAAGGCCATCATTAACACCCCTCCGGAGAGGAAGGAAGATCCCGGAGAGCCAGTTATTTAGTGCTCGATTTGGAATCGATGTATTGAAAACGCTCTCTACCATCTTGGAGCTAGCGTCAACATCATGTCTAAGGTATTATTCAAAAAGTTACGCTACCCTATTCTTTATGCTACAAATGCCCAGGTGCAACTTACAGATTCGTCGATCAGCTACCCCGAGGGGGTGATTGAAAATGTCCCGGTCCGAATTTGGGGATATTATGTCCCTACGGATTTCGTAGTCCTTGACACGGGGAACGATCATTCGTTTCCCCTTGTGTTGGGATGGCCATTTTTAAACACCGCTCGGGCTAGAATTGATGTGGATACGAGAGAAATCTCGTTCCATATCAGTGGAACGTTGATATCATTCATGTTCCAACCTTGGGAGTTCAGAAGAACAAGGGAGTTTACTCCGGAGCAAAGGAGCGTTGAGTGTTTCCTGAAAGCCCTCCTTAGTGGAGAGCTCAAAATACTCGGTGCTGAGCAGTGGGATCAATCCACTGAATCTGAGAGTGAGGGTGAAATGGACTGCCTCTTCCAAAAACCAGAGGAGGATCAAGCTATATGGAACGCACCAGAAGATCCGATTCCACCAACACCTACACCGAAGAAAATCAAGAAGGTGTGGCAGAAGAAGCAGAGTTCATCGTCCGAACCATCCACTCCGGGATCGGACGATGTCAAAAATCACTGAACACACGGAGGAGTCCCGCTCGTGGACTCAAATCTTGAGCTCTCGCCACGAGAAAAACCGGTATGTATCTCATGTTTCCCTTTCCAATTTTAAATTTCAATTCACTGCATTTGCATGTTTTATTTCAAAATTTTTGAATCACTTGTGCATGAAATAAATTGAGAGAATAGCAAGAATAAAATTGGTGCATGCAAAACATCTTTGGTTTAAATTTTGGTAAAAATAAATGGACCATATGCTGAAATTTGTTTGAAGTGGGTAAAATTTGTAATTTTTATTACTTTTACCCCTTCTAGAACATCTCCATTTATTTACCATCATCACCAACCAGCACAAAACATGTTTACCCCACTCCACATGGCTGCACACTCACCAATTATCACAAACATGGCAACATGGGAGTGACACCAATAATTTGTCCACTTTGGTCATGTCAAAATAAGCATCTTTGCACTAACTTCCACTCAAATGACCATACATCAATGCTGGCCACTAAAATTTGCGTGCACATGAAGCAAAGGGGGAGCACCAGCACCCACATGGAGTGCTGGCAGCACTGCCCTGGTTCGGCCGAACCAGGCCTGGCTCCCCTCGGCCTATAAAAGCCACCCAAGTGCTTGCCTGCTTCTAGCACCACTCATTGTTGTATACATTTGCCCAGGAGCTCTCTCTCCCTCTCATGTTCTTGCTCTAGCTTGCTCTCAATCTTTCTCTCTTTGTTCTTGCTCAAGTTTGATTCACTTGCATTAAGAAAAACACAAAAATATCTGCTTCCGATTTTGCTGCTGAAACTTGAACGTGTTTGTGGAGGTTTCCGACACCCACAAGAACGACTAACCTTTTTGTGGAGGTGTCAAATCCCCGCAAGAACGATTAACCCTTGAACGACTGACTTGCCTTCATTGTGCTAACCTCGTAATTTCATTCCTTCGGGTATCGTTGTGTGCACTAAACTTTTGCAGGGAACATGTCGTGGCTATTGATCGGGAATTATCCTATATTTCCGATCGAGTGGATCTCAGCGATGATCGCACCCGGGACATTGAAGGGACTTTGGCCCAGCACACTCGCTACCTTCAGGAGAACAGCTCTATGCTGGAATACCAAAGGTATGAGCAGAGGGAGCAGTTCGAGAGAATGAACAATTACTTCTCAAACTTCCGACCGTACCAGTGACGTCGTCAAGCAAGCTTGGGGGGAGAACCACCGTGAATGTATGTCCAACCCATTTCAGCTCAGCAGTATTTTCGTTTGCTTTCATTTCCCTTCATTTCAATTCCTGTTTAAATAAAAGAAAAGACCAAAAAAAATATTTGCTTTGAATCTTGAATAAAATCAACTCTTAGACTATGCATGGAATGAATTATATGCCTCTCACCTTGGAAATGATGAATAGTTGCTCTGTCATTAATTTTGCAAGTGCCTTGTTTTCAACTAGTTGATTTATAGTACTTGAGTTATTTGGCATGAGTAAAATGAACCTGATAACCTCGTGGGAGCACATGCTTTATTCCAAGTCCAAGTTGTTGTGAGGAATGATATAGTGAGATTTGGTTGAGTTCTTGCTTTTGCTCTTAGTACGGTGAATATCTCGGATGTCTTTTGCTTTCAAAAATAAAATAAAGCTCCTCTTTGGTCAAAAATACCTACCAAAGCCATATGCTAAGCTTAGTCAAATTGTTGTGACCTTTGGGTGAAGCCTTCGTGCTTCTAAGATCGAGATTCACGTACACACCACTCTCACTTGCAATTCCTACACTGGGAGTTAGCAAATATTGTCATCATCCATCCACAAAATAATACTCCATGTTCTATGATCTCCTCTCCAAATATCCTTGAATAGAGACATGGGCTATGCAAAAAGAAAAGCATGCCAAAGAGCATGGCAAAAAGAAAGAGAAAAAGAAAAGCATACCAAAGAGCATGGCAACACTAAGAAATAAGAAAAGCATGCCAAGTGGCATGGCAAAAATATGAGCAAAAAAAATAGATAGCCCATGTTCTCGAAAATAATTCAAGGGGAGGAAGAATCACCCCAAGGAGTTCCACCACATTCCACATTCCACTCCACATATTCCACACACTTGCACTTCTCGATGTAAAGGTATGATTTGGTCCCCCAAAGATCCGGTCTTTGACTTAGCAAAATATAAGATGCAAGCAGGCCTTCATCCTTTGTCCCTAAGCCACACAAAAAGCTTTGTTAGATTTTAGGATGAAAGAAGGCGCAAGCCTTTGGTGAGGATACAAACACCACTTGAGGGATCGAGTGTACCAATTGAGGAACAAAATTTAAATTTTCGAAAATTGTGGAAACTCCGAGATGGTATCCTGAAAATAGGAGTGGAATAAAAACTAAGTTAAGCTGTTCAACCTTTCAACCGCCCAAGACAAGGAGATTGCTATAAGCCCCATAGGTAAAATGGTGAGTTAAAACTTTGCCAATGATTCGAGTATTTTCGAGTACTAGTTGTTTATAAAGTTACCTGCAAGAAAATTGACATTGTAGCAACTCCTGATCCACTGAGCCTAAGTCTTTATCTTTGCTCGAGGACGACAAAGGTCTAAGCTTGGGGGAGCTTGTTGGCGGTCGTTACGACACGTTTTCGACCACCAATACTTAGGAATAAAAGAGGATATATGTGACATTCCATGTACTTAAGTTTATTTCTAACATAGTTCCACGAGTTTTGGTGAGTTACACTTGTGCAGGTACAACAACGAGAAATACGTGCTATAGGGGTCGGAATTGACCGATTCGGCCGAACAACTCCGTTCGGCCGGTTACCCCCTTAGCCGTACAGGACACCGGGACACGTCCACGTCATCGATGACCAAGCAACAACCGTGAGTGACACGTGGACGACCGCCACCTCACTTCCGAGCAAATCAACATGAAGGACATCAACCCAAGCCAGCCCAGGAGGTCCACAAGCAAGAGTCGGTGCTGGGGAGGCCGGCCATGGGCCAGGCCCAGTTCGGCCGAACCCATGCCTTCGACCGAACCGCCCCCAGCTGCCAAACCGACCAAGGGAGAGCATCCAAGCCATCCAGCATCCAAGGCGATGGATCTGATGGTTCGGCCGAACTGGGTAGTTCGGGCGAACCAATCCATTCGCCCGAATCACTTGGATTCGGCCGAATTGGCCGGGCCACCGCCTCTCACTGCCTTGGCTGCCACTCCACTCCCACCGACGTGCTCAAGCTATAAATAGAGGAGTACTTCACTTGTTTCACACACACCAAACCAAGGAGCTCTCATTTCCACTTCTCTCTAGTAGAGTTAGGATAGTTTAGTTGGGAGTTAGAGTCGAGTCGAGCTTTGCCTCGGAGGTTCCGGAGTCGTCTTCAGAAGCTCTGGTATAAGCTCTTGTATCTTTTCCTTTTCCTTTTGCAAGACTTGAGTTATCAATATAATTATCTTTATCATCTTGCCTTTGTCATTTATAGCTTGCTTCTACTTTATTCTAGTTGCATCTATATCGTGTTTAGACTATAGTTGGTTCTAGTTCTAGTGCTTCTAGTTCTTGTTTAAGTCTTTGCCTTAGCTGGTTCTTCGACTTAGCTCAATATTTGCCGGTGAACTATCACCGGGGGTATTGACGGGTTGCTTGCTTTTGCTAGTTAAGTAAGTAGTCGTTGGTTAGTGTGGGTGTGGTACCCAGACTAGTCAGTGGCCTTGGTTTGCCCCCGATTCAACGAACGTGTGGTAGCAGTTAGGTGGTGACAATCCTATACGGTCTTTGTAATCCACCTCGTTAGTCTCGGCCCGTAGGATCCCCCAGTGTGGAGCTGGTGGCACCCCTTCTCATCCCTTTCTGCGTGTCACTAGTGTCCATTGTCCCGATCCTAAGACATTATAGTTAACCTAGACCTTCCAGTGCTGGCTCTCTAGCCGCTGTATCGCTAAGCCCGAGTGACATAGATAGATAAAGTCCATAGGAATCCTCTATCTCTTCTCGTTGTCCTTCCAGCTATCTGTACCTTCTCTCTCTTACCTGAGTCTCCCTTGAGCTGTGTGTCATGGTATATTCACTCCTATCCAATACCGTTATCCCTTGTCTTGTTTAGTTGTGTACCTTTCTCTGATAGTCTTGAATACCTTTTTACTAGTACTCTTGCCAAAGCTTCCCTGCAGAAATATAAATTACGATACCTCGGGATACTCCCAGGTGAAGTGCTACAGCGGTGATTCTGTGCGCTTGCAGAATATTTATATGTTTTACTAAGCCATATGGAAAACCACTGAAACACTCCTTACTCCAGTACCGGGATTCTCAATCCTGATATTGGATTGTAAGAAGTGCCAACACCTTCGCTGGCGGCGCAGTGGGGGCGGCCTGGATGAGCCCTCATCGGCGTTGCGCTTGTTTGCCATTGCTACTGTAGGAAGGGAAAGGAGAACGAAAGGGCGGAGAGAGAAGAAGAAGAGGGCGGAACCGTCACCCGGAGTTTTATAGGCTTGTGCTGGAGGATAGGGGTCCGGCCTGGTCACTGACTTCTAGGCCCGGCTCCACGCGTCACTGACCGAGCAGCATACAGGCCCAACTGCAGAGCCGCGGTGCCGATTCAGTTCCCTATGCGCCCTTTGGCCCGTACACTCGCCATTTATAGGGTCTGCCCATGGCTTCTCCAATACAACTCCACCCCGCACGCACCAACGCCTCGTTCCACCCCCGGTTCAGTACCCGATGGCTGGCCCGCGCTCCCGCTTTGGCTCCCGCCATGGCCAACACCCGTCCTCGGCTCGACGACCGCCGACGACTTCGTCGTCTCCTGCTACGGCTGTCCGGTCACCGACGCCTCCGCCAACATCCAGGATGGTGCCATCTCCTCCTCCTCCCTCGCCAACCTCCAGGACTCCGCCAACGACTCCCTCGTCTCCTGCTATGGCTGTCCGGTCGCTGACGCCTCCGTCAACATCTAGGGATGCCCGAATGCCAACGCCTCCGCCAACCTCTAGGACTCCACCGTCTCCTCCTCCGCCTCTGCCAACTGCCAAGACTCCGTCGTCTCCTGCTCCGGCAAGCCGCGCGACGGAGATCATGCACACGACGTCTTCATGGGATCCGTGGGTCGAGCCCCAAGCCCCAACTCCACATATCAAGCCAGTCGGTCCCTCAATTACGAGTATGAATTGGTTCCATTCGAGAGGACATGGCTCGACACAATGGTTACTTGTGATGCGACTGTGGCGGGGAGGTTTCTTGAAGAAATCCGAGGTAGCCCACCGAGGCGCCTGGTCGTGGGATTGGACACCAAGTGAAAAAAGCTTCCTGGCCACGACTTCAAGATGGCCCTCTTGCAGTTGTGTGTAAGTACTAGGGTGCTTGTGTTCCAGGTCCTCCATGCCACGGGCGGCGACCTCCCAGAAGTCTTTAAGAGGTTCCTGACAGAGGAGGGGCACATCTTCACAGGTGCACACATCAAGAAGGACGTGGAGCGGCTACAGAAAGATTGAGGCATCACAATTACCCATCCAATTGACCTCCAATTGGTAGTCCCTGCCGCCGCTCCCGGATACGCGCACCTCGGCGGATTCCATCCCGTGCACAAAGTAAAGCGTTCGTCGCTCGAGAAGATCGCTTCAACGGTACTGTGTATACCTTATCTTCGCAAGCAAGAGGGCATCGACCACGATAACTGGGACGCGTGGTATCTACAACCGTGCCAGGTGAAATACACTGCCACAGACGCGTACCTGTCCTATGAGATCGCGAAGCAACTAGAGATGAAGGATGGCTATAGTTTCTTTTATATTTCAAGTCGGGTAGACCAGATCTCCAATGTAAGTTGATGTATTAATTACTAGGTGTTGTGTACTCAGTTGTACGTCATGCATATGGTTCATGACTGGAAGGAAATATCAGTACTCTATTCTGCTGCTATTTTTGTGACTGAATGACCATAGTAACATGTTTTGCAATTGCTGCTAAATGAATGTCATGAACTTGTAACGAGAAAATGTGTCACACACATCACCGGACATGTTTGGAGGGGGCACCAGTAAGACCCAGAGGCCCGGTCGTTGTTCTGCGTGATACCCGAGGGAGACGGAGCTAGGCTGTAGCGGGGCTAGCCATCACATCATGTCGCTAGAGATTCCTCGTGGACGGCTGCTCCAGGTGTACGCCTGCCCCCGCCCTGGGTGCTTAAGGGCCTTTCGATCTGCCCGGCACTGTTGCGGCGGTGTGGACTAGGTGCACGGGACTACTACGTGCCCTCCCCACTCACTCCTGGGACGATCTCACCAGGAAATTCACCACCAACTTTCAGGGAACCTGGGCTCGGCCCGGAACCCGTTATGAACTGGCAGCTTGCAAGCAAGGAAAAGGAGAAACCTTGGGAAAATACATCAAGAGATTCTTCGATAAAAGAGCTACAATCATGGATATCTCTGACCGGGAAGTAATTGATTGCTTTCATGATGGTCTCTACAACCGGGAATTACACCGTGAGTTCGGCCGACGTCGTCTAGAAAACATCAGCGAGCTACGACGCATTGTCGCCGAATGGGCAGACCAAGACGACCGCGAGCGGGAGCGCTTTGACAAACATCGCAATAACAATACCAACAATCACAACAAAGACAACGGTGACCGACGCAATGATCACCCAAACAATCGGGACTTCAATCGCGATAACAGGAAGCGCAAGCCAGACAACACAGTCGCGGCAGTCCAGCGCCCTAGTCGTAAGACTCGTTCAGCGGCAGACGTCATGAACGGTCCTTGCCCTTACCACCCCAATGGCAAGCACACAATGGCAAAGTGTTTCCACCTAAAGCAGAAGTTCAACAAGCAAACACCAGATGCTCCCAAAACTAACAAGAAAAAGGAAGAAAAAGACGACAAAGACCCTGGCAATAACTTCCCACATATCGAGAACGTCGTAGCTGTACTATTCAGTGGAGAAACCCTGAACCGGTCGAAGCACGCCAAGAAGCTCACCCTGCGAGAGATCATGGCGATAGAGCCTGCCACCCCAACATACTTAAAGTGGTCAGAAGTGCCTATCACATTCTCCAGAACAGATCAATGGACAAACTTTGCTAATCCTGGGAGATATCCTCTGGTCTTAAACCCGGTCGTGGCGCAAACCAGACTGACTAAAGTACTCATTGATGGAGGCAGCGGGCTCAATGTCATCTTCGCAAACACGTTCAAGAAGATGGGCCTAGACATTACAAAATACCTCAAGCCTACAGACGCTCCATTCTATGGCATTGTCCCAGGCAATGCAGCAATCCCCCTGGGTCAGGTCACACTACCAGTTACCTTCGGGACGGAAGCAAACTTCAGAACCGAATACATCAAGTTTGAGGTTGAAGACTTCGAGACCTCATACCACGCGATTCTTGGGCGACCAGCCCTCGCCAAATTTATGGCGATCCCGCATTATGTATACTTAGTTCTCAAGATGCCTGCTCCTAAAGGAGTACTTTCCCTAAAAGGAGACTTAAAGGTATCGTATGATTGCGACGTCGAGGTAGTAGAATTCGCCGCCACTTCGCACGTCCCTACCAAGATGCTGGAAGTACTCGCCTTGGCCAAGAAGTCGAAGGAAGATGACCTAGAAGTACCCAGCAAGAAGTCGACAAGTACCAACTTCAAGCCCTCCGAAGAAGTACAGCTCAAAACTGTAAATCTTGGGATGGGCGATCCATCCAAAACTGCCCTTATAGGGGCAGATTTAGACTTTAAATAGGAAGACGTGCTCGTCAAGTTCCTCCGAGATAATAAAGATATTTTTGCTTGGAAACCATCTGATATGCTTGGTGTTCCTAGAGAACTTGTCGAGCACAAACTATACGTTGACAAGAACGCAAAACCCAAAAAATAGCGCCTCCGACGATTTGCACAAGATAGACGTGAGACAATAAAAGAATAACTCACCAAACTACTCGCCGCAGGCTTCATCAAAGAAGTCTTCCATCCCGAGTGGTTGGCTAATCCAGTGTTAGTTCGGAAGAAAAACAACAACGAGTGGCGGATGTGTGTCGACTACACAGATTTGAACAAGCATTGCCCGAAAGATCCCATGGGACTCCCACGCATTGATCAAGTCGTCGACTCCACGGCAGGTTGCGCACCGCTTTGCTTTCTAGACTGCTATTCAGGATACCATCAGATAGCTCTAAAGAAAGAAGATCAGATCAAAACATCTTTCATCACCCCCTTCGGTGCTTACTGCTATACAACTATGTCTTTTGGATTGAAGAACGCCGGCGCCACATATCAGCAAGCCATACAAACGTGCCTATCCAAACAAATTGGGCGCAATGTAGAGGCATATGTTGATGATGTGGTCGTCAAAACAAGGCAGTCAGAACATCTCATCAATGACCTTCAAGAAACATTTGACAACCTTAGAACATTCCGTTGGGAACTTAACCCAACCAAATGTGTCTTCGGTGTTCCGTCAGGGAAACTTTTGGGGTTCATGGTCAATAACAGGGGTATTGAAGCCAATCCGGCAAAGATTTCAGCAATCCTTACCATGGGAGTATCAAAGAACGTAAAAGATGTCCAGAAGCTGACAGGATGCATCGCAGCCTTAAACAGGTTCATCTCAAGATTAGGAGAAAAAGGCCTCTCTTTCTTCAAATTGCTTAAAAAGCAGGATAAGTTTTCATGGATGAATGAAGCACATACGACATTTGAATAACTCAAAACATATCTATCCACTCCGCCAGTACTCACAGCACCTTTGAAGGGTGATCATCTATATCTATACATTGTAGTGACAACCCATGTGGTCAGCACTGTAATAGTAGTTGAAAGACAAGAGTACGGCCATGTATTCCCAGTACAGCGGCCAATTTATTACAACAGTGAAGTACTCTCCGAGTCCAAGATTTGTTATCCTCAAGTCCAAAAACTACTCTACGCCGTCTTCATCACATCACGGAAGCTGTGACATTATTTCCAAGCTTTCCATCACTTGAAGGAGGAGGCGCAGGCGTACTTCTTATATCTCCTAAAGGAGATCAACTCAAATAAGTTCTACAAATCCTGTTTCAGGTCACCAATAATGAAGCAGAGTACGAGGCTATGCTGCACGGACTCCGCCTGGCCGCATCACTCGGTATCAAGCGACTTGTTGTTTATGGCGATTCGGCTGTGGCCATCAACCAAGTTAATAAAGACTGGGACGCTTCTAAAGAGATAATGGATGCCTACGTTCACGAGGTTCGTAAACTAGAACAAAACTTTCTAGGCCTGGAGTTTCACCACGTCGTTCGTGACTACAACGTTGCCGCAGATGCCCTGTCAAAGCTAGGATCTCGGCGAGCCGACGTCCCAGCAGAAATATTCGTCCAAGAACTACTCCAGCCATCCATTAAGGGACCAGCACAAGCTGAGACCGCGCAATCCCAGTCCCAGCCAGAAACTCAGATCATGGTAATCGACACTGACTGGATGTCTCCTTTCATTGAGTACTTGAAAGACCACAAATTACCAAAGCAGAAGCCAAAGCAAATACGTATTCAATGATGAGCTGCTAACTACTTAGTAGTGGACAATGTACTCTATAGGCGTTGGGCTTCGGCCAACGTCTTAATGAAATGCATCACAATTGACCAAGGAAAAGCCCTACTACAAGAAATTCATAGCGGCGTGTGTGGTAATCATGCTGCTTCGTGAACCTTGGTCGGCAAACCTTACAGAGCAGGTTTTTTCTGGCCAACAGCCAAGCACGATGCAGTGGACATCGTCAAAAAATGTCAAGGATGTCAATTCTTCGCACGAGAAGCTCATGTTCCAGCACATGACCTCAACACCATACCACTATCATGGCCTTTCGCTTGTTGGGGTCTTGATTTCATTGGCCCCCTTACCAAAGCTCCAGGCGGATTCGAGTGGCTCATCGTAGCCATCGATAAATTTTCCAAGTGGATCGAAGCAATGCCCTTAGTAAATGCTAAAGCCGGTAATTTGATCAAATTCTTTGATGGTATTGTCCAGAGATTTGGAGTTCCTCACAACATCATCACAGACCTAGGCTCTGTATTCACCAGTGAAGAATTCCAAGACTATTGTGACATATATTCCATTGAGATACATTATGCTTTAGTTGCTCATCCTCGTGCCAACGGACGGGTGGAAAAAGCGAATGGTTTGTTACTGCAAGGGTTAAAACCCAGATTATATGAGCCTCTAAAGAAATATGGTGGAAAATGGGCAAAAGAGTTGCCCGCGGTGCTTTGGGGGCTACGCACCCAACCCAGCAGGGCTACCGGCCAATCACCATATTTCCTGGTTTACGGCTCCGAAGCCCCGCGTCTGGAGAATTACGATGAACAACTCACTCATCAAGAAAGGTCTCAGGGTGTTGATGGCGTCGAGGAAGCTTGAGTAGTAGCTCTTATTCTTTTTTTTGGGATCTAGTAGCAGCTCTTATTCAGAACACGCGTTATCTTCAAGGATTATGTCACTTTCATCAACGCTTTGTTCAACCTCGATCATTTACTATAGGAGACTTGGTACTACGCCGACTCCAAAAGACTGAAGGGTTGCACAAGCTTATGTCTCGATGGGAAGGTCCTTTTCTTGTAAAACAAGTCACTGGACCTGGTACGTACAGGCTGCAAACCTCGGAGGGAGAGGAATTGCCAAATGTATGGAACATAGAGCATCTCCGCAAATTTTATCTGTAACACGGGACATTGTATTCAAGTCGTTGTAAAACAACCCTTGTTCACAAATTAATAAAGTTATATTTCCCTGTCATCTACAAGTTATGACATCCTTTATCTCATTAGATAAAACTATACCATTTACATACTGGCGCTAGTCGTCGTGTGGTATCCGAGTAGTTTTCTACTCTCGCTCAAAAGAAACCAGGATTCCCTTTTAAAAGGAGGTATCAAAACACCTAAAATCCTGGATGAAGTTACCCTCACCTATACATGGTTGAAGGCGATAATCTCTTTTCTTCTGATTCTATGGCTCTCTCAGCGAAAGCTTCAAGAATTAGTGTTGTACCAACTACACTCATTCTTCACCCCCTATAACAGTCACCTAAAGGTGCTCTAAAGTACTAAGAAGTACAATATACTTATGCTTATGCGCATAACTTTTTGCCCTGCATTAGCAAAATTGCTAAACCTTAACAAGGCTTGGTTTAACTCCTAATTGCGAACCTTGCACGACCACTGGACTACTTAAACTGTAGTCACTCATTAATTATACCACCCATAGTACTTTGCATACGCACAAACTATTGGATATTACTTACACAGTAGTATTTCCAGACGATTACTTTAAACAAGTATCAAACATTATATACATGGACAAGTATTCATATCGGATCCAAAACAGAGTATTTCAACGAGTACTTCAAGTTACAACGCAGATATACTCTAACGAGTCAATGAAAGTATCTGCGACTGGCTCTGTTTCTTTCACCAAATCTTCGAATCCTTCAATGTCCATTCCTTCTGGAAGCTCTACGACTTCAAGTTTGGCGTCTGGATTGTGTGCCTTCACCATCGCTAACAGTTGATTGACGCACTCCTTCATGGTATTCTTGCAAAAATCAATAATTTGTCCAGGCACTACGCTGATTCACTCCAATAATGACTGGTTAGTCGTAGCTACACCTTCTAGTGTTACCATGTCAATGATGGGGAGCACTTCTTCTCAGCCTGGAGATTCTCCACTTCTTGTTGTTTGGCTTGTTGTCCCACCAAGGCCCTAGTGCAAGCCTGTTCCATGTCAACACGGATCTGATGCTCCTTGGCATATTTTCCATTCAGATCCTCGAGCTCTTTTTCCAAGCGGGCACAATCATTGGTTTTGGATTGCGCCAAGTTATACCACGATGTGCTGGTGCTCTGTTCTTCAACCATTTCTTTTTTCAATCCTGCCGAGACAAGACAAGTCTATGATTACACTTCATACGACTAAATTAATGATTAAATGTACAAAAGTCGGTTTCCTTACTATTGTTGTCTCGGATCAATGCCCGGTTACGAGTATCCATTCGAGATTTTTCATCTCCCATTCCCTCGAGTTGTTTGTGTAATCGAGAAACTAAGTCTTGATTATCGACTCGAGCTTTTTCCCGCGCCTCATAGGCAGCCACAAGATCTTCTTTGAGTTCTTTTATTCGAGATTCCAGAGTTGCATCTTTGTTCTTCTCCAATTTATCTACCAAAGCCTGCATTTGATGTTAGTTAATAACTACTATATTAACTATTTTCTATTAAGCTTTCCTCTTACCAGAGCGGCTTCCAGTTGTTGCTTCAGCTACATTGCTTCATTGTCAGTAGCCCTTCCTTGTGGTGATGGAGTACTTTGTTTGATAACAATATTGGCGACTTCCTCAGCCTCCAAACCAACCTTCATGATTTTACAAGCATTGTTCATATAAAATTCCTCCACAATTGATTTACAAAGCAAAGGCTATATGATTTACCTCCACAATTGACGGCGGCCTTTCGGCATTTCCCTGGTTTGTAGTTTCTACGGGGTTTGCTTCTGAATCTAGATTGACATCAGATGCCTCTTTCTCTGGAGATTGGTTCAGTCTTGAAACCCCGCCACTTTCATCGAGCACCAGGGATGACTTCTTCTTCATCATGCTCTGTTTCTTCAGCTTTTTTCAATTGTTCTTGTTGCGCATGCAGCGCGCTCGCAAGTGCGCCAGATGGAACCCTTCACAAAGAACGCAAGATTCAACAACTGAATTATGGCTCAATTGAAAGGATATTTTGATTTAACAAACTTACTTTGTCAGCGCGGTGGTTTTTGGCTTAAAGTTGAACTTCTTCAACTTCAGCACGCCCACTTTGGAGCTGGTTGTGCTCCCTGTGGTACCACTCGCCATGGCACTTGTGGTTGAGGAGCTTTGAACAGCGGTGATAAATTTGGAAATCTTGATACGCTAACCTTCTTCTGCTCCAGGCACATATGCTCCTAAAGGGATATCTGATCGAGACCGAGTAGTTCTCTTCCGTTTTACCCATGCGGGAACTTTTGGTACTATTTCTATATCCTCTGTTTTTCGGAAACAGTACATCTAAATTAAATGGCAAAACGGATAAAGTACTCAAATTTTATTATGAAGACTTCTCTTACCTTGAAGATTAACTTGCTTCTCATCCGAGTCAGCTGCCTTCTCTTCGGATATTACTTCAAGTTCTTCTACACTGTCAGCAATCGCCTCTTTTCTCTCATTAGATGGCTCTGACTTTTCTGAAGAACTCTTTCTGAACTTCTCCCAATCTTGCGGAGACAGGCCACCAACTGGCCCGTCAGAATCAGTGGCCGACTACAAGAGAAGAATCGGTATTGAGACGCATGTTCAGAATAACTGAAATTTAAAGGCTGCGAGTACTTACAGAACTTGGAGATTGGCCTTTACAGAATTCCTTGGCGACGTATGGCTTCTTGTTGTTCACATTGCCAAACATGCGCGACAAGCGCATTAGCACGGTCTCATCTGAGAGCTCTTCTGACACCATGCGAGAAGGATCTGTATTTCCCTCATACTTGTATCCAAGATTGATACGCTCTTGGAGTTGTTGAATTCTTCTCTTGAGAAAACTGAAGGCTATCCCCACTCCAGTTAAGCCTTTATTCTTCAAAGATTGAACTCGCTTTAGCAAAGCGGGCACATCCTTGGCCTCTTCAGTGGTTGGCTTGGTATTCCAATTGGATAGATCCCTGGGATACCATCCATCTTTGACGGGACAGCTTTTTCCATGATTCCCTGCTGTATTACAATTACATAGGGACAAGATTAGTGTATAACAAAGTGCATTGATCGTAAATAATATAGAAAGGGTACTCGTTTTTTGACTACTCGCCGATTATGAACCACTCGGACTTCCAGTCACCACACGATTCCTTAAGGGGCATGGAGAACCACTGTTCTTTCATCCTTTGGTGGAATTGAATTCTCGCTCCTCCAACCACTTCCATCCTTTAGAAATTTGGATGGGGCTTTACATGATACAAAGTGCGGAATAAAGCGAGATTCGGATTGATGCCAAGGAATGTTTCACAAGCATGCACAAATACAGCAATATTCAGAATCCCATTAGGATTCAGATGATGGAGTTGGAGTTTGTAAAAGTCAAGGAGCTCACGGAAAAAAGATGAGAGTGGAAGGCCTACTCCGCGCTCACAAAAAGACACGAACAAAGGAATTTCATTTGTGTTTTCAGTGGGAAATTGTGCATTGAAGCAAGCCCTCCACTCAAAAGTTTCCTGGGATAAGAGCAAACCTTGCTCCACCAGGTCATGGAGATCTCCTTCCTTCACAGTGCAATACTTCCAAGCATCAGCCGGAGAAGGATGAGTTTTGCAATCTGGCTTTGTGTTTGGATCTACCAAGGGAACCCTCTTCCTTGGTGCCTTTTTCTCCGCAGGCTTAGCAGCAGCAGCTTTCTCTATGTTTTTGGCATATGCCTTCTTTTGGCTCATGGTTGCAGATCGAGTTAAGACTTTACTTTTCTCTCACATTCACAAGAGAAGCAAGCACGGAAAGTTCTAAATGACAAGGAATCTACGATGAGGAGACAAAAGGCTATAGCGTTGTGCTCAAGGTTAATGAAACAAATGAAGGTCTCACTTCAGATTTATAACTTTCGGTTAGGGTTACTGTTTTGAACAGTATCTATGGCGTATCGCATTCCGTTACAGGGAAAGACTTGGTTTTTTGTAAGTTAGTTTTTCCCGGTGTAAATTTCGGATTCCATTACAGCAGAATCCTGTTGATTAATCGGATCTTCAAATCAAAGATATTCTTTTGATTCAAAGCTCGGGGACTGCTAACGGATAATCTGGGATTTGATTTCCTTCCGAGATTTAAGGCGGAAAACAGTAAAAAAAGATCTTTGACTGGTTTTAACAAAACCACTTGTAGATACGGAATTACAGTTGATCAATTCTTACATTTGAAGACAACTCGAAAGTTGTTATACTTACATGGATGCTCGAAAAAGCACGCGGATTCTTATGAAAATAATTATCAAGTATGTATTGGGATTCATGGCTTGGAGTAAATAAAGGAAGCAGAGCTTGATCCAAGGACTACTTAAAAGTACTCGTGGATTCAGAAGTTGCATTTCAAAGATAAGATTTCTTTTAGGTCTATTATCCTTTATTCAAGATTTTCGACTAGTTTTAACAAAACTACTCAAAAGACCGATGGTCTTACTTTATTCAAAGCTTTTCACTAGTTTTAACAAAACTACTCAAAATTCGATGGATGCGTCTACTCGAAGTGCACCATTAGACTGCTCAGATGAAATTCAAGATTAATTTTTTACCTTCAATTACTCAATGAGTACTTGGAGGCTCAGGGGCTACGCCTATTCGGTGTTTCAAAAAGAGGCGCTTTAAAGAAACTGTTCGTTAGGAGAGATTTGAGCGTCTTGGGCTTAGCTCTAACTACTCGAAAATTAAAAAGATTCAAGAGTTGATGCAAAGGCGCAAGATGCTCGGGGGCTTGTGGGGCCAGGAGCCCTAGGGCCACTCATATAAAGGAATTAAACTACTCGATATGGAGAGTTATGATCCGATTGCTTTGGACTAGCCAGATAAGGTATAGGACGATGTAGTCAAGTAGTAAAACTACTCGTATTCGAATAGTATACGTGATAGATTACTTTGAAGTAACCCTTCAGGTCGGATACGAGTAGTCTTTGTAATAGGTTTGTAACTCTGCTCCCCAAGTATATAAGGAGGAGCAGGGACCCCCTCGAAACAACTCAACTCACATACAATACAATCAAGCACACGGGACGTAGGGTATTACACTACTCGTGGCCCGAACCTGTCTAAATCTTTGTGTTGTTCGTGCACTATTGTTCCTAGAACTCGGTGAGACCCACTAATCTACTCCCTGGGATACGCCCAGATAGACGTGCTCGACATAAATCGTTGACACCCAATCCTCTCCACCGCTCACCCTACGCGAAAAAACCCCAATCCGCCCCTATTCCGCCTCCAGTCAACCTCGCCGGTGCCCTGTCTCCACCACCCCAATCCGCTCGCCGCTTGAATCCCCCACCGCCACTGCTTCCGCTGCCTCGCTTTGGATCACCGCCGGGCTGATTGCCATTGAAAGATGCCTCACACCCCCTTCGATGGTCTCGGCTTCGACATCGAATCCCCAGAGGCCACCACCCCGGTTGGTTCGCCTGAGGCTTCAGATCTGGAGGAGGGTGAAATATATGCGGTTGGCGGCGACGGCGACGACGACACGGCGGCCGGCGACAACGACGACGACAACGAGGACATGGCAGACGGCGGTGATGACGACAACGACGAGGACATGGCAGACGATGACGACGACGACTCTGGGCCGCAATGGCCGGAAGTCATCGACGTCTTCATGCTGCCGATGCGCCTTCGACGCTTCGCCCACCTGCCTTACGGCATCATCGACACGCCCGCTCCATCGTCGATGAACAGTGTCCGCAAGGCACTCGGCGGCCATGGCGGTAACCCCTGGGTAACCATTGCCTCCTCCTCCAATGGTGCTGCCCTCACCATGTTCGAAAGCTATGCCGCCAAGGAGTAGGCGCCTTTACTGAGGCGCGAACACACCGTCATCCTCGAGCGCCACAGGCAGACGCCCAACCGCTTCCAGTTCAAGCACGAAGCTGTCGTCGCCCTCGCCATCTGTGACTACCCCATGGCGCAGTGGAACCGCGAGTGGATCTTATTCTCGGCTGGCCCCTACGCCAACCCGCTCCTCGTCGACCCGGTCTGCATCTATGGCACCGACTTCTCGGCGGCGCTGCTGATCATAAAGGCAGAGGACGCCAACGACGTCCCTCTTGTAGAGTTCATCAGGAACCATGGTGGGCTCGCCCCAGTGGCGCAGATCGACATCTTCCACGTTGAGCACCTCCAAGACTCCGATTACGAATCGGATGTGCCGCCTTCTCCTGGCCTAGGTGGGCAGCTGCACCCCTCCATCGGTGCTGCGGCTGCGGGCCCTGGCATGCCCGGGAACGCGCACGCCGCACACGTCATGGGGCCTCACGTGCCCGGGAACACGCACGCCGCGCACGTCGCAGGGCCTCACGTGCCCATGAACGCGCACGCTGCCAGTGGCCTCCCCATGGGCGTCACCTACTTGGAGGGGCCGGCTTCTAAGCGGTCCTCCATGTGCCGGGGGGATGTCCTGCCAGTCCCCATCGGTGACCTCTAGGGCCAGGTCTGGTACCCGGACGTAGGCGCCAAGCCGTTGGTTTCCATGCAAGCTGCTGTCGATTTTGGCTTCTTGTTCGGGTCTGTCTTTGAGATCCGCACGACAGCGGCAAATGGTGACAAAGGCCGTTACCTAGTTCCCTCCCAGCCTTACCGCGCCGACATTCGTGGGGACCAGGGGATGTTCATCGTCAACCTCCACGCTGCCTCTGTCGGCTTCCTCCACCGGATTGCCGAGGTGGGGTCGAACAAGAACACTGCCTGCTCGGTCGACATCCTCGCAGCCAGATCTGCCTGCCTCGAGCCCAACATCTCCATCAAGGATGTGGAACGGTTATGCAACGGCCGCCGGCCGCCCTGCTTGTACCCCACCTACGTCGACAACTCCCCGGGTGTTGCAGCTCTGGGCGCTGGCTGGGCTGCACCTGCTCCTGCTGCTCCAGCCGTGATGGCACCTCTTGTGGCCACCCTGGCTGTGGTGGATCTGGCGCCGCTGCCCCCATGACGGCGGACTTCAACGACCTTGGCTGGATCCCCCTGCCACCGATGCGGCGACCGCTGCACGAGTCGCTAGTGGATATGATGTGGCACAAAGTGACCATGGTTGCCGAGGTGCCCATCTCCATGCCGACGCTCCGTCTTGGAGACGGCTCCATCTCTGGTGTTGCCATGCCTGTTCACGATGCCTAGGCTCCGCCGGTGCCCCCGGTGCCCGCCGGACCTGTCATGATCCCTCTCACCGCGCTCACCGTCAATGGGGCTCTCCCTTCTGCACTGGGGCAACCGGAGGCTGAGGCTGAGCCACCTGCTGGTCAGGAGCCTTATATCCTGTGCCCTGAAGCCCCGCAGGACTTCTTCCCCCAATGACTGCTGATGCTCGCTTCTGTAAGTGTTTGCTTCTATAAGTGGTTTTCTAACTGGCGGGATCCATGCTTGCAGTCTCAGTTGAATTCAGGGGCTTTGCGATCCATGCTTGCAATCAAAATAAAAAATTCTGATATGTAACTAGGATAGAGATGGGCATCTTGTTACGGCATCTGACAATGTTCAGAATATAATTAGCATTACAATTCTGATATGCTTACAATGTTAAGGCATCTTGTTGGCCATAGACCCGGTCAAAAAAACATGGGCAAAAATCAACTCAATCATTAAATATTTCAAACTAATAATCCTTCCGGAAAGGGCTACACACTTGTGCCCCAGTTTTGACGGCCCTTTTCTTTGTACTTCTAGTAGCAACTGCTTGTTTATTTTGCTTTTTGATATATTCGGTGCTGAATTTATCCAGTACAGCTGATGCGCCAGTTCCAGGAGTAGGTGGCACTTTGTGCTTTGGGGGCCGTCCTCTTCTCCTATTTGTCGGAGGTGCTTCTGTACTTCCGGGTACCGTGCTGGCCACAGTGGTTGAAGGGGTTTCTTTACCTTCTATCTTTTGCTTCCCTCCTAGTTTGCTGTCAGCAGGGGTTGATGCATTTCCATTCCTACTGACAAGCATCTCCACACCGTCATCACCTCCATCCTCTATCATTCCTCCTAAGAAACAGGATACACCGAGTTATTTTGTACAGCCTGGAAGTGTTCATGTTTCAAGAATTTTTCTAGAAAGTAAATGTTCAGACCGTCAAAGCCTCTTTGTATGAGTCCAAGCGTCTGCTGTTGTGATCTGAATGTAGTAGCTTCGAGCATATTTTCCAGCTAAAGTTCTCCATTTGTGTCTGCAAGTGAAAGTTGTGCACATCATTATCCAAATATGTTGTCAGCCTGTAGCAATATGGAAAAGATATGAAATCTAAGACTCACCCTAGTGAAATTACTGGCCATTTTGTCTCCATCCCATTCCAGGATATACTTTATCACGAATGTCCCACACAAATAACTGCAACAGAACTTAAACGTAAGTAATTGGAGTGCACGGTTAATATAGAACCGACAAAGATTACCTGTCTCCCTGTTGCGGTATGTTCGTGTAGGGAACTGTGGGCCAACTGAGCAAGTCAGTTTGTGTGCCACAAGAGTTAAGACAATATTGTATGCTTTGGACCTAGCGGCAACGAGATACATTTAAACTTTGCTCGAGCGAACTTCAATAGTTGGTACGTGTCACGCGGAGCAGCAGTACTTACCAAAGCCTTTTCATTTGCTTCGTCTCACATTGTGGCTATAGAGTTAAGGATTTGTACCTCTTCTTTTTTGAAATTCAGAACTATGAGAACCCAGTGGTTGTTGTAAACATTCATTGGTACAAAAACCTGTAACAGAAAATTTAAAACTGCTGAATGGAATGACCTACTTAACAAATCTTTGAAAAAAACTATACTGAGAACAAATAAGTACAGAATTTATAATTAGCATTACATACCAAATGTATGTGGACACATTTATCATTTATTCGCTTCCTGAATCCCATGCGCTGGTCACCGTCCATATTTTCCGTAATCAGCAAATTGGATAGCTGAGTATTTATGAATGACACAGAAGCATTCTCCACATTGCAGATATGAACATAGGCATTTATGATCTGGAAAGGGTTTGTTTAGTACATATGTAATTGGATGTTAATTAGTATAGTCGACATGGATCTGAAATGAGAGTACATACCTCATCTAACATAAATCTATCATTTATAATTGCATGCAGATGTTTTGCTGCAACAAGATGGTCTCCAATGGCAACCACATTTGCGTCGTCGTAACTCATTACTACAAAGGCGGCAGCATCTTGGTCGTCGTCTGTCAAGTTATAATCATGTTTTGTGTGGTCAACAAGATGCTGTGTAGAGGCGCCGCCATGCTGCTTCATGATAAATTTCATCTATCTGTGTGTTGCAAATGGTGGTTCAGACTCTTTTCGCTTATGCCCTGAGGAAAGGCATTGTGGCATCGGCATCTAATCCTGGGTGGTGGTGTGATACATGATCACGTGAAGCTGTAGGCATAGATGGCTGAACAAAATGTGCACGTGGAGGCATAGGAAATGGGGTAGGTTCAGATGTAGGTGTAACTGGCTGAAGAAAACGCTTGACCACCTCCAGGAGTTCATTTTGTCCCTTTCCAATCGTTGTAGGCCCAATCGCAAGTCCTGTTTGTGGGCAGATTATGTTAGACAACGAAGGGGATGCTCGGAATATACAAGTAGAGTCAGTCCTCCCATGCTGCTTACCACGATATCTGTTTGCATTTCTGTAACAACATCTTCTATCTTACTCACCCTGTCCTCCATTTTTTTGTCATTTTTAAGCTTAGCTATCTCCTTCATCTGAGCTACTATCTTCTCACCAAGATTGGCCTCTATACGCAAGAGTCTAGTTTCCATGGCTAGTTCAATCTCCGTTCAGGAGTTGTCCGCATAATCTTCCAACTGTTGCCTCTATATAAATAGGAAAAGATGAATTAGGCACACAAAATTGGTTGGGCCCATATGTAGATTCCATACTTACTAGGCGGTTGGTTAGACCCTACTGACGGTCTGACATCTGTCCACCGGAGGCATCTGTTGCTGGAATTGGTTCGGGTATACTAGGTGGTTCTGTTGTTCCATTCCTAGTGTGGGTGGTCCCATAACCCAGGGCGCAATATAGGCTAAGGACAATTAGTAAGATAGTTAAATTTTACACGTAACAACCACCACATGATGATATAATTTTGGATAACTTACAGTTCCTCCATCTATTGTTTCCTTCACGTAAGCACTAGCTCGAATTCTAGCACTATTATCATCCCACCTCACCATCAATGGTGGCTTGATTGGGTTGTATTTTAGTCTGTGGATAGACCCCGGGATGACACGCTCCTAGTACCAAAACTACGAAATAATGCAAGAAGCACATAAACTCAAAGGTAAACATAGTTTATAGGAGTTGGGTGTAGCATATAGAACGTACCTGTAACAAAGCCAAATTGCCCGCTATAATCCCTTCGAACGACCCCACCTTTACACGGTAGGAATGAATACCATCCAACAAATATTTCAGAGTGAATCCCCCCCCCCCCAATTGAAATTTGGAATTTGGCTGACATCTTTAACTAGGGCCAGATAAATGGGACTAACATAATCCTTAGTGTTTGGTGCTAGAATAACACCAATTGTGAACAAGACAAAGGCTCTTTTGAAGTCATCATCCGCAGTGGCGGATTCTGAAATAATACCTTGCAGCCTGCTTGCTATCAGACTATGTTTTTTGTCATCGCATAACCTTAGAAACACATTGTCCTGCACCAACTCCAGTTTATTGGAATATTTTGAGCCAAGATGTGCAGTAACATCGAGGCCTACAGTTAGAAGGCCCAATATATCATGGACATCCTCAGGAAGAATTCAAACATGCTGACCACAAATATGGAAGCTTCGCGTCATCACATCGTACCGGTTTACAATGTCTACTATCATTTGTCTTTGGAGACACGTGTTCGGCATTTTGATCAGGTTCCCAAATCCCATTTGCCCAATAGCATCATGTTTCGGTTGTGAAAGCTGTGCTACGGTGTTTGCAAACTTCACAATTGATATTGTTTGATGCGCCTTTTTCGATTCCTACAGCAAGTAGTTGGAATATGATAAGCTCGTAAAGGGAATAAACTAACTGAAGACCAGATGTGGCGATTACCGAATGCGGAGTATTTTCAACAGTTGTTGTAGTAGGTCCATTACTACCATCCAGTTTCTCTTGTGAAAACATTGGCATTGTTTTTGCAGACTTCACAGCTGAGTTTGTTAAATGTGGCGTCTTCGATTCCTGCACAAACCAGTTGGAATGATAAGCAGCTAAAAAAACAGTGCTCTTAGCAACTAATGACAGAAAGTGGATGTGGAGATTACCAACTACAGAGTTTTTTCATTCTCTGTTGTAGTTGGTGTCTTGTTAGTGTTATCCGTGTCAAATTGAGTGAGTTGTAGCACAGCCGGATCAGATGGAAGGAACCCGGCAGTTTACAGTGAGAAAAAAATGATGGCGACAATCTATCATTCCCCCACTTCTGTGTGTTCAAGATGGAACTACCACAATACATACTATTGCGGTATTAAAGTTGGTTCAAGATTTACCTATAACATCTTCTTGCCCCGGCCGACTCATTACATGCGATGTGAAGGTCAGCTGCAGATGTGGCTATCGCAGTAAGATGGGTTCAACTTGTGGCCGGAATGCGGCGAAGATCACCTACTGCGTGGTTGCCACAGTGCGGTGGCGGCGATGTGAGCCTCCCATATCACCAAGGAGCGAAGAACGGTACTGTGACCTCGGCGAGGATTTTCACTGGCGGCCAGCACAACTGCCTCCTACGCGGCGTCTGCAGCGATGGACTACGTGTAGATGGAAAAAAGAAAATGGAGGAGTGATTTTCAGATTGGCGGTTGCCATGATCTCCATAACGGGTTTAGATTCAAACAGAAAGATTGGAGGCGTAATCTCCAGATTGGCGAGATCTGCAACATGTGTGCTATCGGGCCGACGTGTCATTGTTGAGCTTGGGCAGCAGCCCATGTATACCTTCTGAGCTTGTAGTATCATTTGGGTCTGGGTCTTTGTAGCCCCACCGTGCAGCATCCCCTCAACCCCGCAAGCGGTCCAGCGCCGTGATCAGCGGAGCCTTGTCTTGGTTAGCATAACCAGTCCACGGGTCAAATGCAGTGATCATATCCAATCATCATTGATCATATGCAGTGATCATATCCGGTGATGATGCACGCTCTGATCATATCCAATCATCATTGATCATATGTGGTGATCACCGGATCGTAACTTACGTCCGTTGTGCAAGACAGTCAGGTTGCTAACGGGTGCAACTCGGGCGTTGACATCGCAGTACCAACAGATTGTTACCTAAAGGAAAAGTAGACGGTAATGTTGTCCCACCAGACGGATTATTACCTAAAGGAAAAGTAGACGGTAATGTTGTCCCACCAGTCATACTGGTGGGTGCGGTAGGGAACAAATCAACTCCATCTCATGAGGCAACTCCATCACAGTACCACCTACAGCATTCTATGTACCAGTACCATGAAGACTCAGGTGCCCGAAGCCCGACAGCTCCCAGGGCGACTTGGAGCGCTGTAGCCTCTAACCAGCAGATGGTGTATAAATATCCACATTAATTGGACTCACCGGTCCGCGCCACCAGAAATGGGCCAACCTTAGAACCCGTCGGGTCGTTCTACGCCCATTTCCCCTCAGCCCAGGAAGCGGTCGAGCACCGTGAACTACCCCCAGTCATGCCAGAAATTTTGGGGATATTCCATCCCACGTCGTCGTCGAGTCGTTGGGAGCCCTAGGTCCACCCCTACCACCTACGAAAGCCTCAGCCCTGACGCCATCCCTCCCTCACACCGCCATCTCTGTTTGCGCCTTGGCTATGTTAGCTACTACCGCCATTTCTCTTCTGACGCCGCAACACAGTGTCGGGCACTAATCACCTTGTTTGTAGGAGTCCTTGCCGCGGTCGCCTCTGGTGAGCTGACGGTGCTGCATTCACCGTAACCGGCCTCGTGCCACAGATTGCCATCCACTTGCCCAACTTCACGTCGTTGTTCCCTGTTTTTTCCTCAAGCCTGTGGTGAGCACCGTCTTTGCCATCTTGTTGTTCACACAGCCCGCATGTAGTTTGTAAGCAATGACGCATTGTCTAGGATTTGACGTGGATTCTTCAAATTTGTAATTTAACAAAGCCAGGCATCATGAAGATTACATGCATTGTTTTGTCTTTGTTTGCATGGTCCTTGTTTAATCTTGCACATATTGAAGTGCTTTCTCCACCCAATGTAGTTATCAAAGAGACTCTTATAGCATGTGACTTGTAGTATAGCTTTTGGTTGCATGTATCGCTAGTTATCATGGATCCAGTTCAGCAGTCCCTAAACGAGATGGAGGACAAGATGGAAGAGTTGAAGTCGGTTAGGGACGACTTTGATCTAAAGATAAATCTAGACCGTAGCAAAACAATCGTCACGAGGAGATGGGAACGTAAAGACATTGACTGGTCCATACTCTCCTCACGTGCTAAAGCAGACAGACAGTTACTAATTGACCTCGATCGATGGTCCCACACATTAGAGAATAAACTGGCGGAAAACGTGAAAGAAGCAGCAAAAGAAGCGCATGAAGAATTGGTGAACCGCTATCTAGAGGAGGAACATGTCTTGACAAACAATGCGTGTACTAAGCTCATTGAACAAAATATCGCCCACATCAAGATAGATAGAGAAAAAATGGACAGGGCTATTGCCCAGTTAAAAGAACTGTTCGATGTCGTGGCCTTGGTGCACTCGAACCTGAGGTCCTGTCTTTTGTCATGTAACTTGCAGGACAAGGCTCGTGGCAAGAAGAAAGTTGAGGTAACTATGGTCAGATATTAAATTATATTTTGCACTATATATACAACTATGTGAACGCCTCAAATGTTTCCACTTTCAGGAACAAGATGGTATTATCTCTATGTCACGGAGTAACTTCTGCGTCTTATGTGACAACGAGAATCCCCCGGTAAATGACATTTTATTTTGCAAGAACAAATAGTTGTTGTGTCAAATTATCTTAATCTGTCTAGTCCATAATACTTGTAGAAGGTGGTGATGAAATGTAAGGTTCACCATGTGAAGGAGGTTTATTCTGATCTACAGAAGTATGGAGACAGTCGAGACATACTGAGTTAGATTACATTTGTAAAGCCGCTCACTCTTAATTACCACCGTATTGTGTCGTATTTGGTTACTCCTGGATACAGAGGAAGTGCAGAGTTGCACTACCTCCCACCATTGAGTGAGCCAGCAACAGGACTAGTACCTATCGGTGGAGAAGAAGACGTAGTGAAAATGGTGGTTGTTCATGCTGAGCATGGGACCAGGAATTGCCACCTCTACATAGTGAACGGTTGGTATTCAAAAGAACCTGAAATGCCTTATCCTGATATGGACGGTGAGTATTCAGATGCTGATGAAACGACTTATCCTTATATGGATGGGGTGAGTAAAGGTTCTTGTGTACTTCATAGCATTCTACTCAAAACTTGCAACACATGTATTGATGTTATTACCACAAATGAACTTGCGCATTGCCGAGCACCCATTCAGATGCTGAAGAGGTCGATCCGCCTGCACAGAAAAAATAACATGATAAGAACACAGAAGAAGGGTGCATTAACAAGTGCATGTAGGCGGATGCCCCTACATGAATAATTTTAGGCGGGAACACATTCTCCTTAATCGTTTGTCTGCGGGGAATGCATTCTCATGAATCTTTTGTCTGGAGTTGAACTTTATTCGGAGTGCATGAATGTTGTAATGCTACTATTGAGCTTGTGCTTCTTACTATTTGTGCTTGTTTTGAACCTGTATTCAACTTGTGTACATCACCGGACGTGTTTCCACAACGCAAATCAGCCGGACGAATTCAATGCCCTAACTAGTCGCGTGACGACACTCGCAAGTGGATTCAACGGGGAATATACGGTGATCAGCGGAGCCTTGTCTTGGTTAGGATAACCAGTCCACGGGTCAAATGTAGTCATCATATCCAATCATCATTGATCATATGCAGTGATCATATCCGGTGATGATGCATGCCCTGATCATATCCAATCATCATTGATCATATGTGGTGATCACCGGATCGTAACTTACGTCTATTGTGCAAGACAATCAGGTTGCTCACGGGTGCAACTAGGGCATTGACATCACAGTACCAACGGATTGTTACCTAAAGGAAAAGTAGACGGTAATGTTGTCCCACCAGATGGATTGTTACCTAAAGGAAATGTAGACGGTAATGTTGTCCCACTAGTCGTACCAGTGGGTGCGGTAGGGAACAAATCAGCTCCATCTCATGAGGCAACTCCATCACAGTACCAACTATAGCATTCTATGTACTAGTACCATGAAGACTAAGGTGCCCGAAGCCCGACAGCTCCCAGGCCGACTTGGAGCGCTGTAGCATCACACCACCGGACGGTGTTGCGCCTCTAACCACCAAATGAATTGGACTCACCGGATGAAACTGTGGACTCACCGGTCCGCGCCACCAGAAATGGGCCAACTTAGAACTTGTTGGGTCGTTCTCCGCCCATTTCCCCTCAGCCTAGGAAGCGGTCGAGCGCCATGAACCACCCCTAGTCACGCCTGAACTTTTGGGTATATTCCTTCCCATGTCGCCGTCGAGTCGTTGGGAGCCCTAGGTCCATCCCTACCGCCTACGAAAGCCTCAGCCCTGGCACCATCCCTCCCTCGCACCGCCATCTCTATTTGCACCTTGCCTAGGTTAGCTACCACCACCATCTCTCTTCTGACGCCACCGCACAGCGTCGGGCACTAATCACCTTGTTTGAAGGAGTCCTTCGTTCGCCGCGGTCGCCTCCAGCCAGCTGACGGTGCTGCGTTTACTGTAACCGGCCTGTCACGCCCGACGTCCACTCGCCCGACGTCACGCCGTCATTCCCTGTTTTTTCCTCAAGCATGTGGTGAGCACTGTCTCTGCCATCTTGTTGTTCACGCAGCCCGCATTTAGTTTGTAAGCAATGACGTATCATCTAGGATTTGACGTGGATTCTTCAAATTTGTAATTTAACAAAGCCAGGCATCATGAAGATTAGATGCATTGTTTTGTCTTTGTTTGCATGGTCCTTGTTCAATCTTGCACATATTGAAGTGCTTTCTCTACCCAATGTAGTTATCAAAGAGACTCTTATAGCATGTGACTTGTAGTATAACTTTTGGTTGCATGTATCCCTAGTTATCATGGATCCAGTTCAGCAGTCCCTGAATGAGATGCAGGAGAAGATGAAAGAGTTGAAGTCAGTCCGGGAGGACTTGGATCTAAAGATAAATCTATACTATAGCAAAACAATCGTCACGAGGAGAGGGAACGTAAAGACATTGACCGGTCCATACTCTCCACACGTGCTGAAGCGGACATACAGTTAGAACTGGACTTTGATCAATGGTCCCACAAATTGGAGAGCCTACTGTTGCACCATGTGGAATGAGCAAAAAAAAAAGAAATGCGTGAACAATTGCTTGACTTCTATCTAAAGGGGGAACATGTCTTGTCATTTAATTGGTATACTAAGGTAATGGAACATAATAACGCCTACCTCAAGATAGATGAAGAAAAAATGGACTTGGCCTTGGACTAGTTAAAATCACAGTTCGATTGTTTGGCCTTGGACCACTCGGTCCTCAGGGACCGTCTTGAGTTACAAGAGAGGGCTCGTGGCAAGAAGAAAGACGGGGAAACTATGGTAAGATATTAAATTATATTTTGCACTATGTATACAGCTATGTGAATGCCTCTAATGTTTGCACTTTCAGGAACAAGATGATATTCTCTCTATGTCACGACATAAGTTTGACATATTACTCGACACTGAGAATCCCCCGGTAAATGAAAATTTATTTTGCAAGAACGAAAAGTTGTTGTCTCAAATTACCTTGTTCTGTCTAATCCATAATACTTGCAGCATGTGATGATGAAATTTAAGGTTCACCATGTGAAGGAGGTTTATTTTGATATACAGAAGTACAGACACAGTCGAGACCATCTGAGTCAGTTTGTATTTGTAAAGCTGGTTACTGTTCATTACGACTCTATGATAACATGTTTGGTTACTCATGGATACAGAGGATGTGCAGAGTTGTACTACCTCCCACCATTGAGTGAGCCAGCAACAGGACTAGTACCTATCGGTGGAGAAGAAGACGTAATGAAAATGTTGGTTGTTCAGGCTCAGCATGGGACCAGGAATTGCCATCTATACCTAGTCAACGGTGGGGACTATATCAGTGATTTAGCTGTTGATGAAATGGCTTATCCTTATGTGGACGGGGTGAGTACATGTTCCTATTTACAGCATTATACTCAGAACTTGAAATGCATGCATTCATGTTATTACCTTTAATGAACTTGCAACGCAGGACATGCAGGGTGTTATATCAGGCGCATCGTCGGGCACACATTCGGATGGTGAACAGGTCTACCCGCCTGCACAAAAAAACAATGTGGTCAGAGCAGCGAAGGAGGGGGGCAGTAGCAAGTGCATGTAGGCAGATGCCCCTACATGAATAATTTTAGGCGGGATTGCATTCTCCTGAATCGTTTGTCTGCGGGAATGCATTCCCCTGAATCTTTTGTCTGGTTTTGAACTTTATTCGGAGTGCATGAATGTTGTAATGCAACTGTTGAGCTTGTGCGTCTCTATTTGTGCATGTTTTGAACTTGTTTTCAACTTGTCTATGACACAACGCTTGTCAACATGTGTATGTCACCGGATGGGTTCAAAGAACACAACGCTTTTCGACGTGTGTATGTCACTGGACGGGTTTGAAAAACACAAAGCTTTTCAACTTGTGTATGTCACCGGACGGGTTTTAAGAAGACAACACAGATGAGATGGACGAATTCAATGCACTACGTAAGTAACTAGTCATTATCGCGTGACGGAACATACCGGTCAGACCGGTAGATTCAACGCGGATTGCCCACCGGATACAGTGATCACCGGAGCCTTGGGTTGATTAACCTTAGGTTGATTGGGATAACGAGTCCAATGCGGTGATCCCCGGATCATAAATTAATTGCGTTGTGCAAGGCTGCCAGGTTGCTCACGGAATCTAAAGTAGACGGTAACTCCATCACAGTACCAACTACAGCATTCTATGTACAATGGAGATGTCTATTGTTTGGACATACACCCACGGATGGCTGTTAACGCCTAGCAATAAGGGTAAGGAAAGGCCCTCCCATCAAGTTTTTTACACGACGCCGACCGGTTCTTCCAAGGAACAGAATGCAATCCCGCCTCCTCCTGAATCGTTTGTCTGCGGGAATGCATTCCCCTACTTGTCGTCGTCATCGTCAGGAACCACCTCCTCCTCGTCGTTGTCACCAGCTCTATCATCGCTGCTGCCTCCTCCCGCCGGGGGTGCACCTTCCCCATCTGGGGCGAACATGGCCACCATGTCGCAGGCCAGGTACCTGACCTGTTCGCGGGCAGCCTCCTCGTCCCCGGGTATGATGCCCATCCGCGCCTCCTCTAGGGGCATGTTGGGGAGCCGGCTCTTGAGGCTGGCCAGGGTGTGCTCCACCACTTGCGCAGCTATATCGCGGGCTCTTGCCACGGCGGCCACCCAGATAGCATCGCCCAGACCCTCCAGGCGGGCGGTGATCTCGTTCAGCTGGGGCATGAGCCCTCCGGGGCTGTCGTCGATGCCCCGGGGAGGAAGACTCAGATGCCCAAAGCCCGCTAGCTCCTAGGCCAACCTGAAGCGCTGTAGCATCACCTGGAGCACGCGGGTGAGGCCCAACATGCTCCCTCGGATGGCGTGCAACTCTGACGGTGAATGGTACTCTGCAACGGCTTCGGCGAGTTGAGCATCGTCGGAGACCGCTCTTGCCAAGGCAGTGGAGGTGCAATCGTCGGCCTCCTCCGCCATGCGGCGCGCCTCCTGGAGTTGAGCCTCCAGTGCCACCCGGACTTCCTGTAGCTCAGCCTCGTGGGCGTTCCGGGCGTTCCGAACCTTGTCCGCCGCTTCCAGGTGGGCGGCAGCTATCCCTTCGCTGGCATTCCGATTGGCCTCCACCACCAGCTCGGAGACGGCGGCTGCAGTAGCGGCCTCGACGGAGACCGCCTCCTCCCGACGCCGGAGCATTTCCTGCCTTTGCACCAGGGACACCTCATGGTTCACCATCCGGTCGGAGCGCTCGCGGAGGACAGCCAGCTCGGATTCCAGGAGCAGCTCCCACTGCCGGAGCTGCGCTTCGCGCTCCCGCACCTGGCAGAGCTGATGTGCAAGATCGCGCTCTCGCTCCGGCAATGAGCCGAGCTCCAGATCAGTCCGTGTCTCCATCACCTCCAAGGCCTCCTCCCTGCTGTCAAGGTCAATGGCCAGCAGCTGAAGCTGCTCGTCCCGGCGGCACACCTTGTCCTCCCATGAGGTCACGTCGCGGCCACGCAAGGCGGCCCCGATCACGACCGACGCCCGTAGGGAAGGCAAGGCCGAATCCAGTGCAACCTGGATCAGATCTAGGGGCACCGAAGGCCGCATGTCCATTGCCTCCGCGGGGATATGGACCAGAACCAGCGATGGAGGTGATATAGCCGCGCGGCCAACAGTCCAATCCATGCTGGCGTCAGGCGACGAGACGACCATCGTGGGACTCCAAGCCGTGGCCGCTCCTGCCATAGCCACTTGCTCCTGGCCCTCAATGCCTGAGGCAGGAGTCATCGCAGGTGACGCCTCCTCTCTGGCCGCCCCGGGAAGTGTTAGAGCGGCCGTCACGGTGGAAGAAGACGCCTTGCCCCTTGTTGCAATCATAGGGGCGGGGGAACTCCTGTGGAAATAACACCCCGTGAGGCCGTGATGACTACATCAGCAAAAGAAGGTGCCAGGTGGTGTAGCATGAATCGAAGAAGGGTCACTCACCTGGGCCCGGGGCCAGTGAACCGCCACCTCGGTGGCACGACGCGGATGCGCTTCGCCGTGGGGGGCCCGCCCACTGCGCCGGAGCTCCCTTGTCTAGGGTCTCCGTCCGGTGGTGACGATGAGGGGGATGGCAAAGTAGAGACAACCACCACTGGTGGGGAGGGCGAGCGCGTGTGCTTTCCGTTCCCCTCTGGCTCGGCGAACGCACCAGTGGCCGGCACCAGGCCCTGCTCGTCGGTTGCCAGCATCTCGGCCAGGATCAGGCGCGCAGGATCGTATCCGGCACCTGACTTAGCCACGTCACTACCACCGCATAGTCAGGATTGAAGGCAGCACCGCTAACGATGCGGCTGCTCTCATTATCCCCGGTGTAAAACCATACCGGGTGCCGACGGGCTAGTAGCGGGGCAATCCGCCGGCGAAAGAAGTCCAGCGCCACCATCGCGCCCGTCAAGCCCTGGTCCCGGAGATCGGTGATCCTTGCCAAGACCAGGTCCCACGCCACACCCATCACCGGCGCCGGATCCGCCCCGACAGAGATAACTCCGGGCGGGCCTACCGGGAGGCGGAGCCGGGGAGCCGTAGAGTCCACCTCCATGTACAGCCACTGTCGCTCCCAGTTCTCCCACTTGCCGCGAAGGGTCAAGGGGATGAAGTCGCACCTCGCCTGGTGGATCTGAAAGTAGCACCCGCCCACCGTGCGGGGGATGGCATTCACGCCTGGTCCAGGTGACGCCGGCCCTACCCGGCACACCTGGAAGAAGTGGCGAAAGAGTGCTACCGACGGCCGGACCTCAATGAAGGCTTCGCAAAAGTGTGCGAAGATTGCCAGGATCATAAAGCCGTTGGGTTGCAAGTGAACCAGATGGATGCTGAAGGCCTCGAGCACTGCAATGAAGAAGGGCGAGAACGGGGCACGAGCCCCACCGCCAGGCAGGGGAGGAAGACCACGATCTCCCTCGATCCTCGGCAGTCGAGGAAGGTCGTGCCGGCGCGGAGCACGGTGTCGGCGGGGACCAGGCCCCTTGCTCTCCTCACCGCCGTTGCATACACGATGGATGGGGTTATGTCTAGGACCCGGGGGCCGCTCTCTTGGCCTTTGCGCGTCATAATGGCTGCCTGAGTGGGGTTGCAAGCGCGAGGAAGATGAAGGCGAGGAAGGCGATGGAAAGTGACACGCGAGAAAGGACTCCCGGCACGTCACGCACGGTATCCGAAGAGCCCGCGGCCATTAAACAGAGTGAGGCCCACCACCAGCCCCCTGTTCGGTATCCTTCGAGGAGAAGGAACCTGCCTTGAGCGCCATGGTCAATGTGCTCATCATGCCACCGCCTGACACGGATCAGGGATAGCGCGACTTCCCCATAAATCAACATGATTACGATGAGGCATGCGGCAGGCGGCCGTGGCAGTGCCTCGATACGGGCACCGACCCATCCCATCGGCCCATTCAAACAAAAGGCCTAGAACAGCCTGCCTCATAAGGCCAGTCTCAGTGGGAGTTACTAAAATACCATGTTGTGGATACCCCCAAACTGCCTAATACAGTCGGCCATGAGCCGTTTACAAGAGAAAATGTATAAACTGCCTGTATCCAGAACAGCCCGCCTCATAAGGCCAGTCTCATGATGCTCATGGCCGACTGTATTTTGTTACTAAAATCATACTGAATCCTTTCTAAAGAGCATATGCATTGTAAAACTGAATTCCTTCATCTTCACTAGCGAACGCCGTCGTAACAATTTGATTGTACTCCATCAAAGACCCAATATCTGCCATCTCCAGCAAGGACTCCTGCATCCATCAAGAGCGTTACACAAATTAGATATCCACGTAACAAATTCACACCTTTTGTCACTGTCTACCGCAAGTTGCCATATGATGAACACCAGCATATCAAGAAACGAAATTTGAACGAACGACGGAGTCCAACCTGCTGAATTGAAACTGGTGCGGCGGCCGCAAGGGCGCGACGAGGTCTTGGAACACAACCGGCAAGGTGGGCGATGGCGGTGGAGCACGGCTGCGCCGACTAGGGCACCCCCGCGTAGAGGCTACGAGCGGCAGAGTGCGGCAGGGGCTGGCAAGTGTAGGGCGGTCGACAACGACCGAGGGCCACAGCGAGGGAGACGGCGAGTGTAGGGAGTTGGCAGCGGCGGCGGCTTGGTCACAAAGGAGGCGCGGGGGGCTAGAGGCAATGCGTGCGGTTCGGGGTTCGTCCTTGGCGCCGGCCGGGGGTGGGCCGGTGGGGAGGGGTGTTGGGTGCACAAATGACCTTCTTACCCTTCAGGGATTAAAATTGTATAATGCAATTAATTTTGGGAGGTATCAAGAGGTACCTAGGTACCTCCGAACCACCGTAAAAGGACTCTTCTTTGAAATAAATATCCCTAGTAGCTGGAGGAAAAGAAAGGACATGTCCCTAGTTCGGAGTTGGTGCATTTGCCATAGTACCCAAATGCAATGCGGCAGCCACCCCACCTAAATTTCTAGTATTTTGAACATTAAACTTTGTTGAGTGTTTCTTCCCTTCTCGAGAGGAATTATCTTTATGTATTTTTAAAAAGAGGATTATTTCCTTGGTCCGTTAGGCTTAGGCGTAATTTTACTTCCTGGGCTGAATGTTCACTGTTGGCATCACATAGCAATTTACAGGCATATTTGCTAGTTCAATATAATAGGAACACGTTTGTTCAGATGAAATAAAAAAAATCATACTTCTGAAATAAATTATGCAAACTCACGGAACAAAACTTTATACATTTGGCCTACTTGACAATATTTATTGAAATGGTATAAAATTGTACTCAAAACAGATCAAAAATTTATATGGGAAACTAAAATGTTTGTACTCCTAGAAAAGTCATGCAAATTAATGGAACAAATTTTTGCATCGCTAGAACAAAACATTTTTAACCTACAATCTATGTTATAGAATGAGAGAGAAATATTATAAGTCTCTTTTTAATACTAAAACGAGCAAAGCCTCTGCCAAAAAACTTCCGTCCATCAAACAAACCGTGCAGATGTTGGGAGTCAGAAACCATATAAATTCGATGGTGACATGATAAAAGTAGGAGAGAGAAGAGAATTTGGCTCTCATGCAAGCAACAAGCCGAGCATGAGCTCCTATATAGATGTGGGGCCACATGGGAGGGGATGTGAGAGTGAGTAGGAAAGAGAAGATAATAAATAATAAAAGAATAGTAATGTGTAGACAAGTAACAGACTATTATTGTATAACTTGGCTCTTATATCTTAACTAATTGCCAAACACTTGTCTCTATTATTAACCTTGCTCTCACGAGGAATCCGCTGCATCCTTGGAGAATTTGCAATCTAGACCTTCATATGTTATCTTATTATTATTATTATTATTGGTGTCGTGTAAAAATTGCAAATAATCTTCTCAAGTACTTATTTATCCAGTCCAATCCCTTCACTTTTACATAATTAACCCCAAACATTATCGATTTGTCAAGTAATATTCACTGCATGTCGAGGACATGTCTACTACCTCTTTGCATCTATGGTTAGTTATTTGTTTACCCACAATTCAATCAATTTGCATTGTTTTCATTCAAATGCAATGCAAATATATTCCTATTTGATTTATCCATTTAAAAGTTATTCATATTCTTGAATATTTTGTACCATTAATGTATCCTTTATCCATGTTTCAAATTCCACGTGAAATGTTTATGTTCTTGCATCCGATAGTTTTCTAATTTTTTTTCCTCGCTCCATTTCACCTTGTAATGTTACTTGTACTAGGCTTTACATAAACCATGTTGCATATGACAGCGAAATTCTCAGCACCAACATAAGTTATTGAGGAAGTCAGAGACATATGGTACAAATAAAGCTAGGGTTCTGAGGGAAGGCGGCAAACACTTTTCATGATTTATGCATGGCGCGGGTCATTTGATCAGATCAATGACTAAGATCTAGTGTGGAACAAGGCATTAGGAGTTTTGTGTGTTGATTTTGGGAGGGTAGACTGAGTATCGTCTTAGCCCATTACTGTTTGATGTTTTTTCTTTTATTTTTAAAATATAATTTTTGTGCTAGAAAATTTAAACTTGTTCTATGTTTAGCTAAATTAGTGGCAATGTTTGCTTGTCTGATATTGATTTCAATAGCTTATTTTACCTAACTTCTAATATTCATACCTATATTTTGATCTCTTTACCTGGTAAATTAAGTTATCACCTGCTTATTGGGCTAAACGAAAGTAGGTATTTTTCTTTCCTCCCGTTGTAACGTACGGGCATATTTGCTAGTATACGTTAAGTATTATATCACTAATTATACAACTGCGACGAAAAGTTTCTCGACTAGAAATTTAATTTGTACATGAGAAACAATAAATTTTCACAAAGAAAAATTTAAATATAATATGTCACTAAAAATATTTTAAAATAATAAAATTATATTAGTAGAATTATAATCAAACACAACATGAAACAAATCTAAAAAGAGAAGAAAATCATGCTAACCCAACCAAAAAAACTATTGATTTTAACATACACTTTACATGGGCTGAATAACATTGTGGATCATCAATAGTACGTCCAAACTGCATTGTGAATAACAGCGATGTAGAAGGAGAATTTGGCCCACCTAAACCCATGGGCAGATTATATCATTTTCCGGAAACACACTGTGAAGACAATTCGGGCATGAAGATGAATTGGGTTGATCGCGAGGCTACTAAGATGAGAAAAGGAGTGAGTCATAGGATGATGAGACTAGGTTTCACAATTCATTACTACCGCTCTTATCCCATTTTTATTTGGTTCAATCATACTCACCTTTCAATTCAAATCCATGATTTTGCAAAAGAAATAATATAATTATTAAAGTTCTGAGAATGTGTATATTATATATTTCACAGTTTTGTTTTGTTTTAGTTTCCTCCGATAATCATATTCGCAAATAAAGACATGTTGTCATATTTAAATAGCTAACTAGACCTCCACTATACCTAGCACTAGATGTATGAATATGCGCTATAGGTCTTTTAGCGCCTTGCTGCTCCGAGCTACAAATATTATTTGAAAAATCATTACTATAGGTGGTGTAGCATATTCTAGTGCCTCGCCGCTGCACTAGGCTATTAGAATTTTGAAGTTCACAAAAAAAGGCTTTAACAAAATCTGAAGCATTCCTCAAATCCCTTAATTGGTGAGAAAAACTCAGAAAACCATAAAGGCAATAAACTGTATTTACTAGTTTTGAAGTCGATTTTTGTGCTCTTGCAATAAAATCCCCAAAGAAAAATGATCATATGACTGATATGTAGATCAAACAAAATTATTACAAATAAAATTACAACTTTTTAATAATTTTACAAATACATACACGGAAATTTATACGGAGAACAGCATGTGGGGCCTACAAACCATTTATACCTTTTACTTCTTCTGTCTAATAATCTAATACTAAAGTAAGGATTGATTCAGCGGTACATTATAATTTTATAAAAAACCTTTGATATATTTAAAAATCAAACCATGGTCCTGATCTCTAACAATTTTTGAACTCGGCCGAGCCGGCCGCACGTGGCACACACGGACTCCTACTTCTCCCACACGTGGACTCCCGGCGTCCTGTCCCTATGCATCACGGTGGATGAGTTTTGGCAAAATATAGCTTCTGTTTTTACTCCTACATGGCAACAAATATTACAGCATCGGCGGCCTCTACTTTCTCGTATGCAATACACGATAACATGAATCGATCAATATATATCCAGCAAGAACTGGGTTAGAGGGTTTGCCCCACCAGCGATGAGCAATGTGATACTGATGCACGTACGTGTGGTTGTGGATCTGAACAAACACATGGACAGAATACATCTAGACCTGGCGGATCGTGTTCGCGTTACTTCGGTGGCAGCAAGGCACCTGACTTGTTCGTGCTCGCGCCCTCACCAGCAGCTAGACTCCTCGGCGTCGAGCCGTCGCTCCCTCAACGGTAATCTGGCAGCTTAGCCAGGCCTCATCTGCACTCGTGCCGTGCACGTCGCTGCCTCCCTAGCCGACGTTTCTGTTGTGCTGAGCTAATTGTCCACCGTGACAATCGTCGCGGGAGACTATCTGGAGTGCCCACCTTTTACTTCCCTGGCCGCCGCCCTCTTGCTGATGGATATTGCTCCATGCTATGGACGCGTGGGTTGGAGGGATGCAAGAAGTTATTTTTTTAGAGTTGCCGTTAATTGGAGTACGGATCCTTGCAAGTTGTTTCAGTCTTATCTTTTTTTTCGCGAATACAAAGGAGAGTTGTTTATCTTTATATTAAGAAAAAATACAGCATTATTTGTTTATTTTATGATGCGGCACACACAAGATAGTTCCTTACATGCAGTTTACATGGCTAACCAACCACTTCGGTGTATGAGATGCTGGATTTCTTCGGAGAAATTTGTAGGGTTTCTGTCCATTTTATTTACATTACAGGAAAGGCCGTAGCCAGCTTTATAGATAAAGCATCCGAAAGATATTGGAATTGCCAGTTTACAATAAAAAATACACCGCTCGAAGAGCAGCATCCAACGGACCCGCAACGGGACCCTCTAGGCCGCGCGCCAGAGATAGGCAGAGACTACTCGCGACGAACAAACTAAAGGGCCAAGACACCATTACAAAATCGACTGGACCATTAAGACCATTTTATTTACATTCACAATGCGGCTAAAGCCAAAATACCATTAAGAGCATGTGAATTTCATTATCATGTTGCTTTTCTATTGTCAAAGTATGGATAAATATGCGGTCAACTTTACAATCATCCTAAAAAGAAATTTAGCTAATATATCTATATTATTATCCGTAGCAACGGACGGACATATTTGCTAGTTATAGATAAAAGACAAAATGAACTATAATTTAGAACGGTTGAATTTTCATTTTTTCCTTAAAAAACAACTGAGTTTGAGATGTGGGGCCAATGATCTGTAAGTGTTCTTATTCTTCCATTCTAAAATCATGCGACAGCTTAACGTTACACGCACAATCCTACACTTTGGTGCCTTCACACAAACAAGTGCAAGAAATATAGACCCCACAGACACATGCATCACTCCTCATCAGTTGACAACCCTGCAGTTCTTGCGGATCTCCCCTTCCGAGCCCGTGAGTGGGATGTTCCCCATCTTGATCATGGACCAGACGAAATCGTAGAAGAATTGATCACCATCGTCGCTGTAGGCCTGCACGAGATCCTTTGTGTTGGCAATGCCTTCCGGGCTGGAATAGAGGCCCTGGTCGGAGGATAGGAGACCCTTATCGGCCAGGAGGTTCTGGTAGTAGTTGTTGTCGAACAAGTCGGCGGAGCTGACATCGAGAGCGGCGGTTTGGTTGCCGTCGCCGCCTGCGCACAGGGTCTGTAAGCTGTCAGCAAGGTTGGCATCCAGCGTCGGGTCGACTGAATCAGTGGTCGAGAAGTTGGACAGGCGGTTGCTGAACATAGCGCACCGTGCTCGACCGATCGTGTGGGCTCCTGTCCATTTCCAAGTTGAGAGAGCATGTCAGTTCTGCTGAATTGATGTGACTGATATAATCTTTAAAAACGTTTGTTGGTGATCTACGAATGTACAGAACTGACCAGAGCTACAGTACATATCTATGGCAGCTCTGAAGAATGTACGTACATGTGTAAGTAGCTTAGTCATGAGATTTACCCGATAAGACCACGACATCGGTCGTGTTCAGGCCGACGGCGTTGAACTTCTGAATAATTGAGTCGATCGGTTCAAAGGGCGCAGGCAAGCCATTGTTAGCTCCAGACTGATTGGCCACCAGCCCGTCCATTCGCCCCAGAAGAACATCCCAATAAGGCCCTCCACTCTGAAGAACAAGAATCAGTACACGTCACAGCCGTCTTGCAGTGTTAGTATTCTTTCTGACAAAACGGAATATTCCATCAAACTGGATTGTAAGTGCTAGATGGAGCTTACGAAGAGTACTCCGTAGCTAGCTGCAAGGGCAACAATGTCAGCGCATGAAACCACCTCGGGGCAGATGCTCTCAAGATCATCCTTCATCCCGTCAATGACCTCATACCCTCTAACCGAGTTCAGGTTGGGTTGTGCAAACTTCTCGCCATTGACGCCGTCCAAAAGGATTGAACCATCACATCCCTGCATATATAAAACTTACACGGTTTCAGTAACCGCAACATAGCTGCATCATCTACAGAACATCACCAGAGATTCAGAGTCCAGAGATGTCGAAGCAAGTCAAGTGACAGTTACATTGACAAAGCAGTCATGGAAATGGAGCCTGAGGAGGGAGGCACCCATCCTCATCTCAGCCCTCATTGCAGCGAAAACATGCTGCTGCACAATAGTGTACAACTGAGGACACGTACTGCGGTAGTAATCATAGGCAAGCTCACATCTCACACCCTGGTTACCGAGGCACAGTGCAAGAACTGAAAATACAAGCAGCAGCCGGCAGTAAGAGTGTTCCATGTCTTACTCAGTTACTCGTCTCCACACTATCTTGGGCTTGCACACTCCACAGTTTCTTCCCATGTTCTTATAGGCGGTTAAAGTGATCCATCAGGGAATATACTACCTCAGGTAGGCTAATTCGGCGCGATAGTGGGCGGCTGCGCATGCAGTGGTTTACTGGTCTCCATAGGTTAGAAAAATTTCTAAACAAAGATTGGACTGCACATTCGGAACATGGCAATTGGGCTATTGGGGCACTAACAGGGGCTCTTTTGCTTCGTTTTCTGATTCTCAATGGTGAAGTCACTAGTGTGATGGTGCTGCACTTAGCATGCTTCCAAGTGCCTTTTGTCTCAAGTCCAAAGTGGTAGTGGAGATCCAACCAATAGAAACAGGAAATTCTTATCTAATGCATGCGATTTCGTGCAGGATTTCGATTTTTGGAGAGGACTGCCACACATGAGATGATAGTTGATGTGCTATTCAATTATGTATCGGAAATAGTGTCATGTTTGCATTGTGGGGAAATTAATCTGGACTCTGTAAAGTTGCAGATAACGTTTCCTATTGTAGTTGCATAGGTGCTGTGAGTTGGCTCTGCATTTTCAGCTGATTGCTGTAGACGGAATGCAATCATGCAGCTCAACCCATTTTCCAATGCACAAGTCAAGGAGATAGCCATTTAATCTGAATGACATCCTAATGGATAAGCATTACAGTGAAACATAGGTACATTCTGACACATAGTACAAACTGGAAGGCAAATTCATTGCATAGTACATCTACATATGTTAATGAAAGAAAAACAAACTGCACAGCATATCAATTCTGTAACTTCTTTCTTTTTTTTTGAAAGGAACAGGAGGGGCAAGCCCTACTGGTTATATATTAGAATAAAAGGAGAAGTTATATACATTAAGAGAAACACCCTACCAGCTCATTCCTTTATAATATAGTGAGAAAGAAACACCCTACGGTATCTGAGGTTCTAAGCTCCGTGCTACTCAATTTAGGCGATCTTTGACAGCTGAGAAATTAGTAGCATGGAATGAGCTGGTTGAGAAAGTATGAGATATACATTTAATGGATGAGTCGGATATGTTCATCTGGTCTATAGTCCAGCATGGAACATTTACAGTTCAATCAATGTATACGAAACCGAACCATAATACCTCAAAACAGATACTTGTGGAAGTAGAAAATACCATTGAAGATCAAAATATTCTTTTGGTTCCTGAAGAAAGGAGTAATTCTCAGTTTCTCACTAGGGACAATTTGGTTAAAAGGAATCGGAAAGGACATGAAATATGTTGTTTTTGTGGGTCTATTGAGACTATGCAATACCTCTTTTTTTATTGCTTTATAGTTAGATTCATTTGGCGACTAGGGGAAGTAACGATTGGTTTGAAACCTCCTTAACGTACTTAACATATGTTTAGCTATTGGTTAAATGGTTGGGGGGGGGGGAATGAAGAAAAAACTTTTGATAGTAGCGGGCGCCATGTGATGGGCCATATGGTTAAGCCGAAACGATATGTATTCTCCCTTACAGGTACTTTTCAGAGAAACTCATTGGATCAGATCATGGGCGATATTCCAAAAGGAGGAAGAAAGAGACTCCATAAGAACGGCATGCCGCCATCTGGAGACAATGACCATGGAAGTTTTCGCCACGCATGGGTGCAGATTTAGCAATAGATTGGGCGCCTAAAGGTTTGTTTTGCTTTATCTTCACTTTTTATGCTAGCATTTTGTGTTGTGGTGTCTGAGTGTGCTATGAGAGAGACAGTCTCTAAAATAGCAAGAATCTTGTAATAATTTGGCCGGATGCAAACTTGTTTGCAGAAGCCGGGATATTTGCTTGATGAAATAGAACTCTCTTTATCTAGAAATATACATTAAGAGAAAAGAAGAAGAAGAAAGGGAGAAAAGTTACATCCAGGAACTAAGCCATGAGACTATAGTTGGGTGATATATCCTCTTTATGTGAGATCATCTTGGATATATAGGTTTAGAATATTCCAACAATCTTTGGAGAAGGGACATCGTATGAACATATGTTGGACCGTTTCATCTATGTTATCATTGCATAAGACACGTGCATAACTTGGCAGGTTCATTGTCCTTCGTCTGAGGATATCTGTTGTGTTTAATTTTGTTGGTGTATTATTGTAATTAGTGTAATTATAAGGGACCAATATGCAAAGTATAGTAATAAAGAGAAGAGAGGGGCCGTGGCGAAAGTGACCTGGCACTTGTTTACCCAAATTTGGGGTAGAATTTGGCTAGTGCGTGCACCACTGTAGCATTTCGTTTGTATGTGTTAAAATTTATCCAAAAATTGATTAATTAGGCTCAAAATATTCGTCTCGCAGAGTACAACAAAACCGTGTAATTAGTTTTTGATTCCATCTATATATTTAGTACTCCAATGATATTTTGATGCAATGAAAATCTTATTTTTGCATAGTGAATTTTAGGGTAGAATTTGAGATCTGAACAAGGCCCTAGTCAGAAATTCTCCGGATCTTTTTTGAAAGAGTAAATTCCCCAGATCACAACATGTATACAGAGCAGGTTCGCGGCGGCGGTGAGTTGGCCGCAGCGGACGCGGGCGCGACGCACGTGGGGCCTGGCGAGCCGCGCGGGAGCAGCGCCTGGCGAGCCGCGACGGAGTGGCGCGTGGGGGCAGTCGGCCACGACGCGCGGAACGAGATCCTATGCAGTTTTACTCTGTACCTCCAAGGGACGTAGAGCTGCGTCCTGCAACCAACGGCAAAACGTGCTCACAACAATCACTTGCCCACAAAACAGCACAGTCCAGTTAACTGCAAAGGAAAACGAGAGCTAACGATGGCTTTGTTTTTATTAAAAAAACTAACACGGCCGAGTAAGCTACAGGAAAAGACGAGAGTTAACAATGGCGTATTTAAAGGAGGCGTTGAAGTACTTATAGACTAACAAAATAGGGATCAACGGTACTGCATACATCTTTATTACTTTTGGCTAAAAGATAAATTATTTTACTTTTACCCTAAGTTAAACTCTAATAACCAAATTAATATAAAAATATATCAATACTTTTTATACCAAATAACTAAAATTACATTCATCGTGACAACAACTGTGGCATACCCATACCCAGGGTATTAATCCCACCAACATTAGCACCATTCTCAAGACTAAGCTGAAGGCAAGATCCCCCATCAACGATTGATTGGGGAGGCATGCGCTGCCAAGGCACGTGTCATGACCCCAAGCGATCGGGGAAAAGCGAATAGGCTAGACAGATGGCATGCGCCCAACCTAGCCGGATGCATGCCACTCCATCTAAACCACACCCTCATCCCGAATGGTGAAGTCCTTCTCCGACCTCTTTTGGGCCACTACGGCCTGAAACCGAGAGTTGAAGCTGGTTTTTGATCCTACGGAGGGGTCAAAACGGGCCACATTGTTTCAAATCCTATTACAACGCCGGGGACAGGCACACCCCTCATGTATTGGGCCACGCGCAAGACCCGGGCTGAGTGAGGTGACAAGAGAGGGATGGCCCAATACTTCTTCGTATAGGCACCGGCCTACATTGGCCAGATGGCGAAAGCGCAGACCTACGTCGGCCAGCTAGCGAGGGCGCTGTCGTGTCTTTGCCCTCCTAAATGCGTTGTTTGGAGTTCTTCCTGTGGCCGTCGGTGGTGGAGCTATAGGCTCCGTAGAAGGTCGGGTCCATTCGATGTTGTAATGGTTTCATGGCTCTTTTGTTTGTTCGTCGTGAGTAGTCTCTACCTATCTCTGACGTGTGGCCTAGATGGTCCTATTACTGGTCCGTTGGCTTTGGCTCTTGCAGCGGTTTGTGCCTTATTGTAAACTGGTAATCCCAGTATTTGACTTGCTTTATGTATAAAGCTCGGCCAATGCCATTTGATCAAAATTACATTCATCATGAAAAATATTGGCATAAATGTTTTATATTTTTTATGTCATATACTAAATAAAAAATAAACTGCATAATAAACGATCCATAAAGTCAAAAGAATTAGACAGTTCAATGTCCAAAAATCAAATCGGATTAGAAAACTTATACCATGAGCAGGTAGGACATCAGATACATATGCCGTGTAAGTTTTCGTATCCGGTGAAAAAAATTTGGGAAAAATTAGATAAAACTAAAATAACTGTTTTTATACGAAGGGAGTAAGCTGGAAAAAATGACGATCCAACTATCAAAATATCTTGCATACAGTGCTCCACGCAAAAATATTTATACCGGAATAATAAAATAGAAAATAGACCAATGTATTTTTATAATAAAATAGGCCATCGTGAACTCTCGTTATCCTTTATAATGAAATGCGTTGGTTTTGTGGGCAAGCGATTGGTGTGAGCACCTTTCCCATACTCCGTTGGTTGCAAATCGGAGGGCTCTGCCAGCTCTACGTCCCTCCGAGGTAGAGAGAAAAACTGCAGAGGATCTCGTCCCCGACACGCGTGGCGCGTGGGGCCACGCGGGAGAGCGAGCAGGCGCAGGCTCTCGGGGCGGCAGCGGGGCGCGCAGCGGCGCAGAGCGCGCGCGAGCCTTGTTTAGATCAAAATGTCAGTACGTGTATGGAATACTAATTGTAGATAAATCAAAAACTAATTACACAGTTTTATTATACTCTGCGAGACGAACATTTTGAGCCTAATTAATCAATTTTTGAATAATTTTTCACACCTACAAACGAAATGCTACAGTGCGCATGGAATTCCGAACTCTCAAATTGGGAGTCGCAAATTTGGGAACTAAACGAGGCCTAGTGTCAGTACGTGCGTGCTTGCGTAAGGAAAAAAAAAGAAGATGAGGAGGGAAGCTGTCCAAGTCTGCTGGTGTATGTGAGCACCTGCTGGTAGCGGTGAGGGAGTCCAGAAGAAGAAGAGGCTACAATAAAAGCAGCATCAGAAGAGGCTGCAATGCAAGCACCATCTGGTAGTCGTTTAGGTGGGGTTACAAAAAGTGAGATGAGGAGTATGATCCAGAAGCTCACGGGGTTAGGTCTGATTGGGGCCAAGGTTAATTCAGGCCCATCTGAGTTGAAGTTGGAGCTTATGCCCAATGATGTAAAGCTAGAGGGCAACAATAACTACTTGAGCTGGTCCAGGAGACTGCGTGTGATTCTAGGAGGCAAGGGAGTGGAGTACTATTTGGAGGAAACCTGTGTTGAACCGATTGATAAACTCAGCAATAAGTGGAGAGTTTGGCATGCAACAAACTCTGTGATAGTGGTATGGTTGTTGGCATCTATGTCTCCCACAGTGAGTACGAGGGTGGAAGCCATGCACACTGCATCCCTGATATGGAGGACCTTGAGTAACATATACTCTCAGAAGGGGAATGTGATGATGATGATGGAAATCTAGGGTAAGGCAGATGGAGTGAAACAGGTAGGAAGATCAGTGGAGCAATATGCTAGTGAGCTTTAGTACCTATGGGGAGAGCTAGATCATTATGCTCCTCTCCAAATGGAGACTCCACGAGATGCTCAGGTTGTGCATAAATGCGACTTTCCTGTATAGCTCGGACCCGATGACGTCGTAATTGGTCGTTCGCCGACTTAGTTTCTCGAGGGTCGCTTGGTCGTCCTTTAGTTCGTCTGTTGTGGTCATTTCGTCTTCCTTGATGAATACGATGATAGGTTCGCGCCAATCGTCTTCTGTGGGTCCATCAATGGTTGCGACGAGTTGATCGGCTGCCGCCTCAACGCTATCCTCATTCAACAACTTGATGGATGGCTTGCGAATGTCTTGGACGAACACCCCGATGGGTACTTGGTGGCATTTATTACAATCTAATATCAGGATTTTGAATCCCGGTACTGGTGTAAGGAGTGTTTCAGTGGTTTTTCTTATGGCTCAGTAAAATATATAAATATTCTGCAAGCGCACAGAATTACCGTTGTAGCACTTCACCATGGAGTAATCCGAGGTATCGTAATTTATATTTCCTCATGGAAGCTTTGACAAGAGTACTAGCAAACAGATATTCGAGACTATCAGAGAAGGGCACACTAATACCAAGACGGGGAATAACGGTAAAGGATAGGAATGGTTATACCATGACACACAGCTCAAGGGACTCGGATAGATGAGAGAAGGATTAGCTAGCTGGGACGACAACGAGAAGAGATAGAGATTTTTTGGGTACTTTATCTATCTGGATTACTCGGGTCGAGAGATACAGGAGTTGAGAGAGCAGCTCTATAGGCTCTAGGTTAACTCTATTGTCTTAACGTCGGGAAGCGGACCCTACAACACGCAGAAAGGGATGAGAAGGGATGTTGCCAATAACCACTGGAGGCTCCTGCAGGCGGAGCAGGACGTGATGGGCTACGTAGGCCGTATAGGGTTGTCACCACCTAACGGCGACCACCTCTGTAGACTCGGGGACAAAATAAGGCTGGGTCTAGTCTAGGTACCGCACCTACACTATCCAACAACTATTTACTCCGCTAGCAAGAGAAAGCAACCCCGTTAATACTCTGGGTGACAATTCACCTCAAATACTAAGCAGGATCGAATAACCAGTCTAGACAAAGACTTAAACAAGAACAAGAAGAACTAGAACTACAACTCACTATAGTCTAAACACGAAATATTTGCAACTAGAATAAAGTAGAGGCAAGGTGTCACACCCGGATTTACACAGAAACCTGAATGCAGCCATATGTGTGCCCAAGAAGTCATAGTACACATATAGCAAACAAATATTATCAACAGAGAACATATGCTCGAATAAATAGAGTTTTACATCAGAGTGCAACATAAATAAACTAACCAATACAGCGGAAGACTAATGACTCTCAACTGAGCGAAGCCGCAATCCACAGGGACTCTGACTGGGAGAATGCAACTCAGTAGTACGTCAGTTCTTCTGAAAACTAAGCAGCAGACTCATGCACAACCCAATCTGTTACCCATCCGGGATTTTGTTGAATAAATAACAAGTGTAATGAAAACATTTACTTAGCAAGTATAGCACGGGTGTATGAAGGGTCAAAGTAAGGCTAGACCGGCTGAACTGCGTTAGCATTTTTATTTGGTTCATTTTAACATTATCCAAGTTACTACAAGTGAATGAATCCCAGGTGTAACCTAATTAATGAAGTGTAAGTTAAACATAAATAAACATCATCTTCTAATAAAAAAGGATCCAGGCCGCTCCTGACCCTGAGCAAGGCTATCATGATAGATTTACACTCTGCAGAGGTTTCGCCCTTTACCCACCAGTCGCGTAAAAGTTCAAAGGAACTTTGCACCCAACCACGCACATCAACACTTTAGAGGTGTGACTGCATAGGGACGCTACAAGGTTTTTCACAAGACACCCTAACAAGACAGTGGCCGCTAAGGTACAACAAGGTGGTGAGACTCTGGGCACCGAGATTGGCTTACGCTTACGGAGTCACACCATAAGGGGGTCATTGGCATCAAGAGTGCGGGCATCGCACCCAACAATGCGCAACGTGTAGAGTTCCCCATCGCAGGGACTCCCAGCAAGGGACTAGGTCTAACAAGACCTAGCTGACGGGGCTACCGGCCTCGGTGGAATCAAGAAACACCCCGTGCCTTGCTTCCCATAATGCCGTCGGCCCCACCGGTAACAACTGGCCAGCTAGAGACGTACAAGCTACTTAACCAAGACCAGAGCCATAATAGTTCTAGCTGTGGCGACAGGCTCCTGGGTTGCCGCTTTAAGAACCGGACCTTATGGAGGGACACTAGAACAAAGCACGAAGCACATGCTCTAGTCCCCTAAACCAAGTTGCTAAAAAGCAAGTTTTATCCTTAACATTGAAGTGAACCATTAAGTCAAAATTTAACAGTTAAACAATGGTGATAGTAGCTGCGCATAGCAAAAATTCTACCCAAGTGCATAAACCCAAGGTAATCAAAGGACAGGATAATCAATACTAGGTGCAACCTTAAAGGTACATCAATTTAGACACATGCATGTATGAAATAATTTAATACAAAGTGGGTAGGTAGCAAGGATTGTCCATGCTATAAATTGCGTTCCTCAAAAGGCTGCTGTTGTTGCTATGAGTCCTGCTCCTGATAATCCTCCTCGTACTCGAAGCCCAACGCAAAAGGCTCACCGACTGGACACGAATCACCACACAAGCATCCACGCAAGCCAATACATGCAAACAAATAATATTCTATTAGAACAGTACACCAAATAGTAGAAACAGTACAAATAAAGGTTTTAGAACAAATCTACACTTTACTACAAACACATGAGCACGAAAATCACCCTAATCGGAGCTAAAACGGAAAAGATATGGCAATTCTAAGTTACAGGGACCTGCTGGCAAGTTTTTAAAAGTTCCAGGGGCTTAATCGTGAAAAAACCGAGGACCTAAACATAATTTCGTATAAAAACCTGAGGTCCTACGTGTAAAAACAATAGGGTAGGACGACGGGTTCTGTTATTCAAAATCCCAGGGGGTTTTCGTAAAAGGAAGGACCTAATCATAATTACTTTCTATAGGTAGTGGACGACGGGTTGTTTTTAAGAAAGCCGAGGAGCTCTTTTGCAATTTGACCAGAGCTGACCAGTGTGGTCAACTTTGACTTACAATTGGGCGCGCTGGCGGCCGTCGGATCTAGATCCGATGGCTCGGATTCAGTCTGGCGATGGGGGGTCGTCGACAGGGGGAAACGCGGCGGCGCCACCACTCCACGTCGCAAAGGATCGGCGGCGTGGGCTCGAAAAACGGGCTAGGATGCTCGGTTTGGGATGGGGTTTAGTGCTTTGGGTGCGGTGCGATGCAACGATAATGGCCATGGGGTTCAAGTCGACCGAGGGGTGGCGCAGCGGCCGGTGGCGGTAAACCATGGCGAGGCTCGCCGGCAAGGGCGGAGCACGTGCTACGATGCACGAGAGCAAGAGTGGGTGGCCCATGAGCTTCCTTACCTCAGAGCGACACTTCTGGAGGGCCGAATCGAAGCGGAGCGACGCCGGAGAGGGGAGCTTGTCTGTGGCGGCGCTCGGCTTGGGAGGAGACGGCGGCGCTGCGAGGTGGGAGGCGCTGGAGTGCTTGGGCTCGTTGGGGAAGGCTTGTATGTGACGGGGGGCTGCAGATGGGCGGCTTTATAGCCCCGAGGGGGTGCTATCGGCGTGTGCCAAGAATCCCGGCGGCGGCGGCGGCGGCGGATCGGGGTTTCCAATTGGGGGGGGTGAAAGCATCTAGGCCCCTAATTTATGTTTTGGTAATTAATGACAATCAAAATGGACTAACAATTTCATGGAGGTATGAGAACAGGTTAGTCCTTTGGATTGGATGAGCTCTTGCGGTATGTCATGATCATGATGGCTGTGATAAGGACCGAAAGGAACTAAAGGCAAAGGTATAAGATAGGGTATTCTATTTTACCAGTCAAGCGGTGTTTAGTGGATGAACATTAACCGGATTATAGGCTAGATAGCCGTACTATCAAGAGGGGTCAATGTCCTTGGCTTGACGAGTCCATGATGCCATTTTGCTCAAACAATTGGATTGCATGCATGAGGGCTAACAACGTTTGTGAAAGTGGGAAATACAAGAAGCAAAAAACTATCCTGTGGAGGGCTCACTGCGTCCTGGCGGACTGTCCGCGTGGCCAGTGGCGGACTATCTGGGGGGTCCGGACAGTCTGCGTCCTGGTGTGGCGGACGGTCCGCGGGCTTTTTCCGTGTGATAATTTGTCTAAGTATGAAATGTGCTCGGCTGAAAAATGAGAGGCGGACTGTCAGGCCATGAGTGGCGGACTGTCCGCAGTACAAAAAATGTGAGGCGGACCGTTTTGGCGGACCATCAACACAGAAGCATTTCCGAGCGTTCTAGAAGACTTTCGTGAGGCGGACGGTCCGCAGGCAAACTTGTGATAGTTTCTGATGGCCTGGCGGACGGTCCGCGCCTGTATGGCGGACGGTCCACAGGTCCGTAATGGCTAGTTCTGACACCATGTGACACACGTTGTAGCCATTGGTTTTGAAGGGCGGACAGTCCGCCGGGTAGGAGGCGGACAATCCGCCAGTGCCCTGTTTTGAACGTAACGGCTAGATTTCGAGGGGGTGAGTATTTATACTCCACACTCGGGGTTGGGAAGGCTCTCTTGGCCCATTTGAAAGCTTCCTTGATATATTTGAGCATTCCCCATCCTTTCTCTCACTCACTTGATTTAGTGGTTGCATCTTTGTGAGATTGAGAGGATCCTAGTGCATTGCATCAAGAGTTTGAGCTTTGTGGCACTAGGGAGACTTCAAGCAAGGTCATTGATTTGTTACTCTTGGAGGTTGCCGCCTCCTAGATGGCTTGGAGCTGGTGATTCCATCGAGCACTTCAAGAAGATTGTGAAGTTGCCGTGGAGGTTGGTTGTGAGAGGTCATTGTGCTCACCTCATCGGAGCGGTGAAGAGCAACTCTAGTGGAATCGAGATTTGGAGCAGTTCTTTGGTTCTAACCGGCTCATACATCAAGTGGAGACTTGATAGAGGAGCGGTTGAACATTGAATCCATCTCAACGTGGATTAGGGGTGACCGGCAAGTCATCGATACCACGGGATAAGTTCTTGCGTCACTTGTTCTTATTGCTTGCTTGTTATCTTGATTATTTACTTGAAACAAGTTAATTTCATAGAGATTGATTCTTATCTTGTCATCCTAGGTTTCAAAACCATCAACATAGGGTTAGAGTAGCTAGACATTTAATTTCCCTTGTGGTTCTAATTAAATTTCTCTAGTGTTGTGATTGAAGTTCTCAAAACCGCCTATTCACCCCCTCTCTAGTCGGTAATCCTAGATCCTACAAGTTGTATCAGAGCTAAGTACTCCCTAATCAAGGATTTAATCATCCCGGAGTAGGATTAAAATGGCTAGAGAGAACAAAATGAAGCAAAGGAAGATTCCTTACTTTGATGGGGAAAATTATGATTATTGGAAGACTAGGATGACAACCTATCTAAGGACGGCCGGAAGAAAAGTTTGGGGATTGTTGAGGAAGGATTTGTCATCTTAGACAAAGATGTCAAGACCGAAAGAGTCTTAGAGAATGAGGACCTTAACGATGAAGCATTGTGCATATTGTATGAAGGTCTATCTATTGATCAATTCAACCGTGTCAAGGGCATTACAAGTGCAAAAGATGTTTGGAACAAGCTAGCGGAAATCTATGAGGGAACATCCTCAGTCAAAGAAGCCAAGCTCTATGTGCTCCAAGGAAAATTCAATGAGTTTACAATGAAGAAGGATGAAGACATTTCAATCATGTTCAATCGGTTAAATGAAATTGTGAATGAGCTAAAATGCCTTGACTATGATGTGCCGGATCGAGACTTCTCTCGCAAATTTCTTAGGAGTCTCCCGGAGAAATATGAGACCATTGTCACAATGTTAGTGAGAGAAGACTTGAAGAAATACACTCCTACGGAAGTGCTCGGTGAAGTGCTCACACATGACATCTTCAAGCAATCTCAAAAGGAAGCTCATGGTCAAACAACAAATGAAGAGAAGAAGAATATTGCTCTCAAGGCCAAAGCTATTCAAGAAGAAGAAACACATTGTGAAAATGATGAAGATTCGGATGAAGAAATGGCTCTCATTGTTAGGGGGCTCCAAAAGGTTCTTGAGAAGAAGAGATTTGGCAAGAGAAATAGGTTCTCAAAGAAGTATCCATTTGAAGGCAAAGAGTGCTTCTCTTGTGGGGAGATTGGGCATATATCAATAAATTGCCCAAACAAGAAAGAGGGCAAAACAAGCAAGAACAAGTACAAGAAGAGTGAGAACAAGAAGAAGTACTACAAGAAGGAGAAGAATGGGCAAGCCTACTTTGTTGAGTGGGACTCCGAGGCAAGCTCCGATGAGGAAGAAGAGGAAGTTAAGCCCTCGAAGAGTCTTGCCAGGGTTGCAATTAAGGAAGCCCCATCACTCTTCTCCAAGCCATATTGCCTTATAGCCAAAGGTACATCGAAGGTAATAATCAATGATGAGGAGATTGATAGTGATGATGATAATGATGATGATGAAAATGCTATATCCTATGAAAATCTTGCTAATTTGGTTATAAAATCCGATGAAAAATTGCGCAAAGAAAAGTCTAAGTTGAGGGATTTAGAATTGAAGAATATTTCAATTCAAAAATCCTATGAGGAGCTAAAGATTTCTCATGCCAACCTAAAGGAATCTCATGACACTCTCAACACATCATGGGGAATTCTTAAAGGAAAGCATGAGGAGCTTAACGAAGCTCACAACTCTCTCCTTGCGCAAGAGGCCAAAGGAAAACTTGTTGCTAACATCGATACTTGTAAAACATGTATATCTTGTGCGACTAACACCTCTTGTAGCACAAGCACAAGCTCTTGCACTAGTGGAAAAGATTCAAGTGAAGCACCTTTCTTATTATTGGAGAATGAATCATTGAAGAAAGAAGTGGAGTGTTTGTCCAAGGATCTTGCCAAATGGTTTGGAAGTCAAGTCAAATTCAATCATTGTTGGACAAGTCAAAAATGCACATTGAACAAGAATGGCATTGGTTATTTGCCCAAGCAAGGGAAGTCGACTTTCATTCCTAAGAAGACCACTTATGTGCCATCAAGTGTGACATTGCAAGAAGAAGCTAAATTCAAGAAATGTCATATTTGCAAGACAAAGGTAGAGGTGAATGACAAGTGCAAGAGCAAGAAGACCGTATCCTTAGATCCATCTTACATTCTTAAGAAAGATTCAAAGGGTGTTGTATGTGCTAAATTTGTTGGTCGCTCTATGGGTAATACTAGACTAAAATCCGTTTGGGTGTCTAAAATTATGATCACTAACATAGAAGGACACAAGAAAAGTTGGGTACCTAAAAGGAAGTGATTCTCATGTGTAGGTAAATTACAAAGCTGGAGGAAGACATTGGGTAATTGATAGTGGTTGTACAAACCACATGACCGGTGAAAAGAAAATATTCTCATATCTTGATGAAGATATCTCCGACTTTGATAATATTACTTTTGGTGATGATAGCAAGGGATGTGTTAAAGGCATTGGTGACATTTCTATCTCTCAAGATTACAAATTATCAAATGTCTTGTTAGTTGATTCTCTAAATTTCAACTTGCTATCCATTGCTCAACTTTGTGATAATGGCTATAGATGTTCATTTACTAGTGATGAATTTGTTGTGACAACTCGTGATGAAAAGGAAACAATCTTCAAGGGCTTTCGTCATGATAGTTTATATCTTGTGGACTTTTCGTCTAAAGAGGCAAATCTCTCAACTTGTTTATTCTCTAAAGCCTCAATGGGTTGGTTATGGCATAGAAGACTAGGTCATGTCGGCATGAGACAACTAAATAAATTGGTTAAGCATGATTTAGTCCTTGGCTTGAAATATGTCAAAGTTGAAAAGGACAAATTATGTAGCTCTTGTCAAGCCGGCAAGCATGTTGCAAATTCTCATCCAACCAAGAGTGTTATGTCCACCACAAGAATCTTTGAATTAGTGCATATGGATTTATTTGGGCCAACAACATATAGAAGCATTGGTGGCAATAGTTATTGTCGTGTGATAGTGGATGACTTCTCAAGATTCACATGGGTATTCTTTTTTCATGACAAAGCCGATGCTTGTGACATATTCAAGAACTTTGTCACTAGAGCCGAAAATGAATTTGAGCTCAAGTTGAAGAAAGTTCGGAGTGATAATAGTAGTGAATTCAAAACACTCGTGTGGAGGAGTTTTGCAATGAGAAGGGTATCAAACATGAATTCTCAACCACATATACACCGGAACAAAATGGGTTGGTTGAGAGAAAGAATAGGACATTGATTGAGATGGCAAGATCAATGCTAGCCGAGTATAATGTTTCAGATTCCTTTTGGGCCGAGGCTATCAACACCGCTTGCCATTCTTCAAATAGGCTATATTGTCATGGATTTTTCAACAAGACCCCCTATGAACTGCTTGTCGGAAGGAAGCCAAATATATCTTATTTTAGGGTCTTTGGATGCAAATGCTATATTTTGAGGAAAAGTTCTCGTTTATCCAAGTTCCAAAGCAAATGTGATGAGGGATTCTTTCTCGGATATTCATCTAGTAGCAAAGCCTATAGAGTTTACAATAAATCCAAGGGTTTTGTTGAAGAAGCTTATAATGTTCAATTTGATGAAACTAATGGGTTACAAGATGAGAAAGACAACTTGGATGATGTGAGAGGTGATAGTTTAAAAGAAGCCATGAAGAATATGGATGTTGGGGAGATTCTACCAAGAGAAGAAGAAAAAGATGATGATGATGATGAAGAGCATATTATCTCCACTCAAGAAAATGCTTCATCATCTCAAGATCAAGGCATTGTTAACACAAATGAAAATGACTCACATCAAGACAATGAGCAACCGGTCACATCTACATCATCCTCTACATCCTCTCAAGACCACGTTATTCAACCAAGAATTCATGGTCAAGTCGCCAAAGATCACCCCATTGATCAAGTTGTGGGTGACATTAGTAAGGGTGTTCAAACTCGATCTAGCATTGCTTCATTTTGTGAACATTATTCTTTTGTATCTTTTCTTGAACCTAAACATGTAGATGAAGCTCTTGATGATCCGGATTGGGTGATGGCTATGCAAGAAGAATTAAATAACTTCACCCGGAACAATGTTTGGAATTTGGTGGAAAGGCCCAAGAATTACAATGTCATTGGCACTAAATGGGTTTTTCGCAATAAAGAAAATGAAGATGGTATTGTTGTAAGAAACAAGGCAAGATTGGTTGCTCAAGGCTAGACTCAAGTCGAAGGTTTGGACTTTGATGAAACCTTTGCTCCCGTAGCTAGACTTGAAGCAATTAGAATTTTACTAGCTTTTGCATGTTCTCACAACATAAAACTTTACCAAATGGATGTCAAAAGTGCCTTCTTAAATGGTGAAATTAGTGAACTAGTTTATGTTGAACAACCACCCAGTTTTGAAGATCCCAAAATGCCTAACCACGTGTTTAAGCTATCTAAAGCTCTTTATGGTTTGAAGCAAGCACCTCGTGCTTGGTATGAGAGGCTTAGGAATTTTCTCATCTTTAAGGGATTCAAAATTGGAAAGGTTGACACTACCTTGTTCACTAAGAAAATTGGAAATGACATCTTCATTTGTCAAATTTATGTTGATGACATCATCTTTGGGTCCACAAATGAAGCTTATTGTGAAGAATTTGGTAGAATGATGTCAAAGGAATTTGAAATGTCTATGATTGGTGAATTAAGCTATTTCCTTGGTCTTCAAATTAAACAATTGAAGGAAGGCACATTCGTTTGCCAATCTAAATATGTGAAGGACATCTTGAAGAAATTTGGTATGGAGGATGCAAAACCCATCAAAACTCCAATGGCTACAAATGGACATCTTGATCTTGATGAGGGAGGTAAACCGGTTGACACTAAGCTTTATAGGTCTATGATTGGTAGTTTTCTTTATCTTACCGCATCTAGGCCCGATATTATGTTTAGTGTGTGCATGTGTGCTAGATTTCAAGCCGCTCCTAAGGAATGTCATTTGACCGCCGTTAAAAGAATCTTAAGATACTTAAAATTTACTCCTAGTATTGGTCTTTGGTATCCAAAGGGTGCTCAATTCGAATTGGTTGGCTATTCGGATTCGGACTATGCCGGTTATAAAGTTGATAGGAAGAGCACTTCTGGGGGTTGTCAACTTCTTGGGTGTTCTCTTGTATCATGGTGTTCAAAGAAGCAAAATTATGTGGCTCTTTCTACCGCCGAAGCGGAATATATATCGGCGGGAAGTTGTTGTGCTCAATTATTATGGATGAAGCAAACACTCCTTGATTATGGTGTGAAATTCAATGGAATTCCTCTCTTATGTGATAATGAAAGTGCTATAAAGATTGCAAACAATCCGGTTCAACATTCTAAAACCAAGCACATTGATATTCGACATCATTTTCTTAGGGATCATGTAAGCAAGGGAGATATCAAGATTGATGGAGTAAGCACAAATGATCAATTGGCGGATATATTCACAAAGCCTTTGGATGAATCAAGGTTTTGCAAATTGAGGAACGAGCTTAATGTCATTGACATATCAAATGTGGCTTGAAATTTAGAACATATGATTCGTTTACTCGCTTTCTAACCCTTTAATTTTCTTAGTCATGTCTCTATTTTTGTTGCATCATATTCTTCATATATCCATCCATGGTTCATGGTTCTATCTCTGAGAGATTGATGGTCACAATCTTCACATGGAATCAAGTGATTTTTGGAACCAAATATGGGCAGCAAAGTCAAATGAAAGTGCAAAGAAAATGGTCTCGGGGGCAGTTTTCTGGTAAGGCGGACCGTCCGCTCAGAGCAGTGGCGGACCGTCCGGGGGTGCCAGACAGTCCGACCAAAGGACCGCGGACAGTCCGGGTGTGGCTGATTGCAATTGACAGAACCAAAAATCTGCAGAACTGGCGTCCGCACCTAAACAGGCGGACAGTCCGCGAGGCTCGGGTAAAGTGTGGACCCACTCTCCCGCGGATGTATACATCAAAGGAACACTCCCTTCGCCCCCAAACAGATCAGAACGCCTCCACCTCTCTTCTTTCTCCCATCTACATCAAGAAAGAAGCCATTGTTGAGGGGGAACCCTTGGAACTTTGACGGACCGTCCGAAGCTCGTCCCCGGACTCTCCGTGACTTCCTCCGCCATGTCCTCTCGTGCTAGTGGATCAGGTAGAAGGGGGAGAAAAACAACTGTCAAGAGGCCAAGGCAGCACGTTTTTGATGACAGTGATGATGATTATGAAGTCAGTGAAGAGGAGGAATCACATATTGCTAGTGAGATGGAGGCATAAGAAAGTGAGGATGACTTGGTTGATGTGAATGCCAACAGGGGGAGCAGGCGTTGGACTCCTACCAACTATAGAACCGATCGTGCCGGAAATCAGTATGAGTTTGCTAGGGACACAAATGACTTATTCTTTCACACTCAGGTCCAACAAGAGGTTTTCTATGGCCACATGTTGAAGAAAGTTGTATTCAAGCACCAAATGATCAACCTCTACTATATGGGTGAGAAGGTGGTTATGAGTGGTTTAGTGCCACAACTTGAGGCCCTAGGGCTTACTGATTTTCTAGAGCATAAGTGCGATTGGGACAACACAGTCATCAGGCAGTTCTATGCTACAGTAGAGGTGGATATGATTGAGAAGAGACTTGTATGGATGACCGGGAAAAGGATATATGAGGCCACATTCGCTGAATTTGCAGAGGTAAATAAATTAGACTACACTTTTCTCACCACTGATCCCACATATGACATTCTTGATGAGAATCCATTGGAGGTGGATGAGATTGTGAGGTTCTATGAGCCAAATAGGACGGGCATCAACAGGGTGTATGAGAGGATCACTGGTCTCAGGCACCATCCAGCAGTCCTGCTAAAGATTGCCAATGCCACAGTGCTCCCTAAGAGTGGTTACAAAGAGGCTTTTGTTGGATGGCACAGAAACTTTGTTAAGCATGTCATGGCCGGTGACAAAATTGATGTAGTCAACCTGATTATGGGTCAAATTCTGGACAAGAAGACTAATTTTGAGATAAATCTTTACTTTGCTCCATACATCATGTCTCTTTTTCTGGCAAAAACCAAGTTCAGGGGCCCTTGCAATGAAAAACATACACTCTACAGTCCTTTCAAGAATGACAGAGGGTTTCTTTAGAGGGATTTGACTGCCTACCTGCCTGGTGATGAAGATGAAGCATGGGGGGATGGAGGTTATGAAGAGGAAGAGGAAGCAGGGGGAGCAGGAGCAGCACATGAGCAGGCCATGCCACCACCACCACCACCTGCAGCTCAGCCACAGGCAGCACCACAGTGGGCACCACCTCAGGGCTATTTTGACCCATACTTTGCCTCCATGCAGCAGCACATGACCTCTCGGTTTCAGCAGATGTGGACTGGCTTTGAGGCTCACTTTGAGGCCTATGGGCAGCAGATCAACAACTCTTTTCAGACTATGCAGTATGGCATGCAGCAGCAGTTTGATGCTATGAATGCCCGATTTGATCAGCTGGCCCTTTCTGAGCAGGACATCATGGCAAGACAGCAGCAGCTCGAGCAGGATTTCACTGATTTCAGTGGCCACTTCTACTCTATCTACCCTCGGCCTCCTCCTCCACCGCCTCAGCAGGACTAGAGCTCCCTTTTTGTGTCATTTGATGACAAAGGGGGAGAAATTGAAGAAGTGATGAAGAGGAAGCCCCATTGAAGATCATGATCATGGATGGAGCATGAAAACATTTGCATTTGCATATTTACTTTTGGCATTGCATAAACCTTGGTGTGTAATAATTATTACTCTTTGTGTGGTTTGCTTGTGAACTATGGTTTATGATGCTTAATTTTATGGTGTGAACTATGATGTGTTGGCAAAATCTAAGCTTGAAAATTTAAAGCTAATGCTATCTTGTTTTTTTATAAGCTTTGTTATATATACATATATATATATATATGCTCTTGTGTCTCAATTTTCAATTGTAGGGGAAATTCTGCCAAAATTCATAATCAAATATGTCAAATGAATGCACTCATGCACATATGTAGGGGGAGTTCTCCTATTCTTCGTTTTTTCAAAGTCATTCACTCTATCTATTCCATTGATCTCAAATGAAAGGAGTAAGTGATTTCAAAATCCAAAACCTATCTCATACCACTTCTTAAAATGTTGTCATCAATTACCAAAAAGGGGGAGATTGAAAGCATCTAGGCCCCTAATTTATGTTTTGGTAATTAATGACAATCAAAATGGACTAACAATTTCATTGAGACATGAGAACAGGTTAGTCCATGGGATTGGATGAGCTCTTGCGGTATGTCATGATCATTATGGGTGTGATCTGGACCGAAAGGAGCTAAAGGCACAGGTATAAGATAGGGTATTCTATTTTACCGGTCAAGCGGTGTTTAGTGGATGAACATTGACAGTATTATAGGCTAGATAGCCGTACTATCAAGAGGGGTCAATGTCCTTGGCTTGACGAGTCCATGATGCCATTTTGCTCAAACAATTGCATTGCATGCATGAGGGCTAACAACGTTTGTGAAAGTGGCAAATACAATAAGCAAAAAACTATCCTGTGGAGGGCTCACTGCGTCCTGGCGGACTGTCCGCGTGGCCAGTGGCGGACTGTCTAGGGGTCCGGACAGTCCGCGTCCTGGTGTGGCGGACGGTCCGCAGGCTTTTTCTGTGTGATAATTTTGTCTAAGTATGAAATGTGCTCGGCTGAAAAATGAGAGGCGGACTGTCCGGCCATGAGTGGCGGACTGTCCGCAGTACAAAAAATGTGAGGCGGACCGTTTTGGCGGACCATCAACACAGAAGAGTTTCCGAGCGTTCTAGAAGACTTTTGTGAGGCGGACGGTCCACAGGCAAACTTGTGATAGTTTCTCATGGCCTGGCGGACGGTCCGCGCCTGTATGGCGGACGGTCCGCAGGTCCGTAACGGCTAGTTCTGACACCATCTGACACACGTTGTAGCCGTTGGTTTTGAAGGGCGGACAGTCCGCCAGTGCCCTGTTTTGGACGTAACGGCTAGATTTCGAGGGGGTGAGTATTTATACTCCACACCCGGGGTTGGGAAGGCTCTCTTGGCCCATTTGAAAGCTTCCTTGATATATTTGAGCATTCCCCATCCTTTCTCTCACTCACTTGATTTAGTGGTTGCATCTTTGTGAGATTGAGAGGATCCTAGTGCATTGCATCAAGAGTTTGAGCTTTGTGGCACTAGGGAGACTTCAAGCAAGGTCATTGATTTGTTACTCTTGGAGGTTGCCGCCTCCTAGACGGCTTGGAGCTGGTGATTCCATCGAGCACTTCAAGAAGATTGTGAAGTTGCCGTGGAGGTTGGTTGTGAGAGGTCATTGTGCTCACCTCATCGGAGCGGTGAAGAGCAACTCTAGTGGAATCGAGATTTGGAGCGGTTCTTTGGTTCTAACCGGCTCATACATCAAGTGGAGACTTGATAGAGGAGCGGTTGAACATTGAATCCATCTCAACGTGGATTAGGGGTGACCGGCAAGTCATCGATACCACGGGATAAGTACTTGTGTCACTTGTTCTTATTGTTTGCTTGTTATCTTGATTATTTACTTGAAACAAGTTAATTTCATAGAGATTGATTCTTATCTTGTCATCCTAGGTTGCAAAACCATCAACATAGGGTTAGAGTAGCTAGACATTTAATTTCCCTTGTGGTTCTAATTAAATTTCTTTAGTGTTGTGATTGAAGTTCTCAAAACCGCCTATTCACCCCCCCTCTAGTCGGTAATCCTAGATCCTATAGGGGGAGACTTTCCATGCGGAGCGCAGAGCAAGGAAGGAAGGGAAGCGCGGGGAAACTTCGTGGGAGCTCCGACGGGGGTCCACAGGCACGGGGGAGGGCCGTGGTAGCTGGGCCGAGGCGGCGGCGCCACACTGAGGCCAGCTCGGGCGCGGGTGGGAGGAAGGGGGAGAACCTGACGGGCGGGGCCCGCAGGGCAGCGAGAGAGGGGAGGGGGAGCGAGGCTGGGCCGATGGGCCGAGGAAGGGAGCACGCGAGCGGGCCGGGTGGAAGAGAGTGCTGGGCTGGCTCGGAAAGAAGAGAAGGAAAGGGGTGCTGGGCTGAGGAAATGAGTTGGGCTGCTCGGGGAAGAAAGAGGAGGGAGTTAAGAAAGACTAGGCCGAAAGTTTGAGGAGCAAAAGTGAACTCTGGCCAAAACAACTTTTCTAAAGACCAAACAAATGCAAATTAAATTTGAATTTAATCAAGATTTAAATTCCAATTTAACTTACAACCAAACAAAACCCAATGCAGTAGCATGAATGCAATAAAAATGTTTCTAAGCCTTATATTTGATTTTAATTTCTAGAAATTATTTATTTAACCTATTTAAATTATGAGCATAAACAATAAAATTAAATTAATTACTAGAAATTTTTAAATGGGTAATTTTAGGGTGTTACACAAGATATAAATAACTCAGACAAGATGATAAAGATAATTATATTGATAACTCAAAGTCTACAAAAGAAATGGAAAAGATACAAGAGCTAATACCAGAGCTTCTTAAGACGACTCCGGAACCTCCGAGGCACAGCTCGACTCAACTCTAACTCCCAACTAAATTAGCCTAACTCTACTAGAACAAAGTGGAAATGAGCTCCTTGGCTTGAGTTTGTCTTCATCCCGGGCTTGGACCACTGAATTTATAGCTGGAGATGGCGGTTTGGGTGGAGTAACCGCCAAGGGAGCTAGGAGGCTCCCCTGGTAGTTCAGGCGAACGGATGGGTTTGCGGTTCGGCCGAACCCCTGGATAACCGCCTCAACTCTTGGAGGCCTCAGATTTTCTCCTGGGGTCGGTTGATTCATGGGGGCGGTTCGGTCGAACCGCCATGGTTTAGTCGAACTGGGCTTTCAGCCCAAGCCTGCCCCGTGCACCGCCTCTCCTTCCTGGACCTCTTGGGTTACTTGTTCGTGGTGGTCTTCATGTTGTTTTGGCCCAGAGATGATGTGGCCACTACTACACAACATAGTTATTGTAACATACTGTTGTAACACGTTCTTCAATGTGTTACAAAGAAATTTCATAGGAACCCAAAACTATGTGTTACAAGTGATGTTTGTAACACCTACATTTGTTTTGTAATTTTGTGTTACAGAGAATAGTTATAGTAACACAAAATTAGTGTTACAACTAAAATGATACAAAGACGATAGTATGTCGTAACACATAATGGAAGGATATAAAACGTGTCACTAATATATACTCTATAGTAACACAAAAAGTGATACATCTAAAGTGTTACAAACAAACAAAACATATGTGATTATACTGCATTATAAAATTAATAATATTATAACTAGTGGACAACTTTATATCTTAAGCATGACAATATGAATTATAACATATACAATTCTTACAATTTTACCATTGCTCCTTTAGTATTAGACTCCTGGAACCACTATACTAAATTTGTTTCATTTATGCTACTACTATATAGTATACATACACTACCCTATTTTTTTCAGAAAACTATGTCTATACGTACTCTATCCTCCCCAAAATAAATCAACTTCTAGCAAAAGAATTTTGATAATAAGATAAAAAAGACTATACCAATTAATCTGAGCAGGATCTTCTAGCAAAAGAATTTTGATATAAGATAAAAAACGCTATAATAACCGATTAATAATCTAAAAGGGATCGAACCCTCAACCTTCGTGTTAGAGGACTAATTCACAAACCACCGAGCTACAGAGTTGTTACACGTGTTTACAAAAATAAAATTATATATAATAGTTATGAAACTAGCTGGTGGTCTGCTGCAGTTCAGCTTGTTGGCCAGCCTTCCTTGGATTTGATGAGTTTGGTCCCGAGAGAGACGAGGATACTACGGGCCGAAAACAGAAGAGACAGAAAAAGGAGTTTTTTATTTCTAAAACATAGAAATTATTTAATTCAACTATTATTTCCAAAAATGCAACCGTAGGAATGCCGCAAAAAAGGTATAATCAAAGTAATATTAATGCTCCGCCATCATCGTCAGCTGCCGCTACAGCCATCTCGTCCCTCTCGTTGTTGTGACCATCTTCAACACTTCCGGATGACCCAAAGTGAGAATCCCCCTCCACTCTCTCCCTGTTTTAATGCTCCTCGTTGTGAATCATGTACCCTAGCGTAAGTTCAATCGATCCCCGGGGGAGTTTCCCCATATATCTCCTCGCTGCTCTCGCGGCCAGCTGGAGGGTAATCGCTTTATCAATAATCTTATTGCTCATATCTTATCACCCATAGCTCCGATCTATTCGATTATTGCGCTCTTGTACCCGTTGTAGCTAGTGCTAGTTATTAGCAACGCTTTTTCTAAAATTATTTTATTGTCCGGTGTATTGTTCTTGTAAATCGTGTGCTTGTTTGCAGTTGATTTGTTTACGCTGAGGAACTTTCTGAGCAAGTGGGAACCTTGGATTTATTTTGAGGCAAGTGGTCCTTGAACATTATCCCTTGTACCTACTTAATTATATATCATGAATTGTCACCTTTATTTACAATTGCTTGCATTAGATGTCAATTTGACGGGAACCCATGAATAGGTTGTTTACTAGATTTTCTTGATCATTCCTTGTTGCCTTTAGAGGTACCTTGTTATGGGTAGTTCTTGCTTAGCTTTGCTCAAACATGGGATGGTTGGATTCTAATTAATTTGATTAATTGAACTATGCAATATGTGGGCTTTGGTAATCTCTTAGCAACATGGAACCTTAGGGGCTTGAGCAAGTGTTGGTTTTGGTGGAGGGTTGGAATGATGCTCGTCTTGCTCAAGTTATTGGACAAGGACCGGTCTGTGGAGCGACCACCCAGGACTTACAGTACAACCATGAGAACTGGATGGGCAACTGTCTTGGGTGAATAATTAGGGGCAACCAGTGGTCAAGGTTAAGCTGTCTGGGCTGGATGAGGGTCAGTGTACCCAAGAGTTCGGCAAGGAACCTCGGGTGTCGCTGGGTAACCAGGGCATGCCGTAACCTGGTTAATCCGCGCTGGTGAACCTTTGTAAAGGCCTCGTAGTGCACCAATTAGCACTCACATCTCGGAAATGTGAGGAGGGTTTAGCGGCCCCCAGCGAATGGTGTTGACACGACTCATGGTGAAAGTGCACAGCCTCTACAGAGTGTAAAACTGTTATAACAGTCGTGCTCACGGTCAAGAGCGGCCTAGACCCTCATATGGTTAGTTGGTTTGGGTGAATCACGGAAGGTGTCTATGCTTCGGTTTTTGGGTTAGATGATATGATATTAACCTTAGGTTCAGGACAGGTGGGTGTCTGCGCCTTGTTGTGGTTTTGGGAAGCCTTGTACACATAATATTCTTAGGTGCTTAATTAAAACTTGATCAACTTGAAACATGAGCTTGCAGTCCACTAAATAAAGCCTTTTTGAGCCTTCATGTCATTCTCTACCTACCACTTGCTAAGTGCCAACCATAAGTGCACTTACGCTTGCTATAGACCTTAATAGGGTAGGAACATTAAGATGGAGTTGCATCTTGAAGACTTGGAGTTCTAGGCTGGCGTGCCCCCGATTGACGTTCCTGTGGAAGATGGAGCCCTTCGCTGCGATTAGTTATTTTCGCTGTGTAATTTTTTTCAGACCCTTCGGTCCTTTTGTAATAATAAGCGCTTTGTAATGACATATGTTATGGTATTCACTGATGAAGTCGCTTTATGCATGAAAATTTGATCCTGGGCATGCATAAAGTTAGCGGTCGGTTTGTCCTTGAAACCGGGCGTGACAGTGTGCTAGGTTCCCTAAGGTAAGATACCCAGCAGCAGACAGACCAGATGACTGAATTCTTCTCGAGGTTTCAGCCCTATCAGTGACGAAAAGACCCATGCTTGGGGGAGGACCCCCATCAGGTATGTCCCACGTTCCCATCAGCACTTTTGAAATCACATTTGTCATTTCCCTTTCTACTTCCCTTCCAATTTAATTTCGGTTCAAATAACAAAAATACCAAAAATATTTGCTTTGAATAAAATCAACTCCCAACTATGCAAGGAATGAACCATATGCCTCTCACCTTGGAAATGATGAATAGTTGCTACGTCATTAATCTTGCTAGTACTTTGTTTCAACTAGTTGCTCTGTATACTTCAGTTAATTGGCATGAGTAAAACTAAACCTGAAAACCTAGTGGGAGCACATGCTTAATTCCAAATCTAAAGATGTTGGGAGCAATGATATAGTGAGATTGTGGTGAAGTTCTGCTTTTGCTTTTAGTATGGTGAAAATCTTGGATGCTTTTTGCTTTCAAAAATAACATAAAGTTCCTTATTGGTTGAGAACTCCTACCAAAGCCATATGTTAAGCTTAGTTGAAAACTTTCTACACATATGCTGCTTGTTATCTTAGTGAGCTTTGTCAAATTGTTGTGACCATTGTGAGGAACCTTTCATGCTTTCAAGATCGAGATTCACATACACACCACCTCTCACTTACAATTCCTACACTAGGAGTTAGCAAATTTTGCCATTATCCATCCACAAAATAAATGCTCCATGTTCTATGATTCCCTCTCCAAATATCCTTGGAAAGAGACGTGGGCTATGCAAAAAAAAGAAACAAAAGCATGCTAAGTAGCATGGCAAAAAATAAAAATGAGAAAAAGAAAAGCATGCCAAAATGGCATGGCAAAAATATGAAGAAAAAGAAAAAGAGATAGCCCATGCTCTCGAAAAAAATCAAGGAGAGGAAGAATCATCCCAAGGAGTTTCACCATATTCCACACCACACATTCCACACACTTGCACTACTCGATCTAAAGGTATGATTTGATCCTCCTAAGGTCCAGTCTTTGACTTAGCAAAATATAAGATGCAAGTATGCCTTCATCCATTGTCCCTGAGCCCCATAAAAGCCTTATTAGATTCTAGGATGAAAGAAGGCACAAGCCTTTGGTGAGGATTTAAATACCACTTGAGTAATTGAGTGTGCCAATTGAGGAACAAATTTAAACTTTCAAAAAAATGTGGAAAACTCCGAGATGGGATCCTGAAAAGAGTAGGAGTGGAATGAAATTGAATCAAATTGTTCAAACTTTCAACCACCCAAGACAAGGAGTTTACTAAATGCCCCATAGGTAAAATGGTGAGTTAATGCTTCGCCGATGATTTGAGTATTTTAGAGTATTGGTTGTTTGTAAAGATTATCTGTAAGATACTTATATTGTAGCAACTCCTGATCCACCAAGCCTAAGTCTTTATCTTTGCTCGAGGACGAGCAAAAGGTCTAAGCTTGGGGGAGCTTGTTGGCGGTCGTTACATCACGTTTTCGACCACCAATACTCGGGGAATAAAAGAGGCTATATGTGACATTCTATGTATCTAGGTTTATATCTAATAAAGTTCCACGAGTTTTGGTGTGCTTCACATGTGCAGGTACAATAATGAGAAATATGTGTTATAGGGGTCGGAATTGACCGATTCGGCCGAATGACACGATTCGGCCGATTACCCCCCTTAGTCGAAGCACAACCGGGAGGCCATCCACATCAGCAATGGCCAAGCAATGACCGTGCAAGCCACGTACATCACCGCCATGTCATCCCTGGGCCAAATCAGCTGAAGACCATCACATACAAGTCAGCCCAGGATGTCCAGGACCAGAGGCGGTGCAGCAGATGCCGGGCAAGGCCCAGGCCTAGTTCGGCCGAACTGGGGGCCTTCAGCCGAACCATCCCCACTGCACAACCGCCTCCAGGAGAAGATCAGGACCGTAGGAGTGAGGCGGTGGAGGATGGACAGTTCGACCGAACCAATCCATTCGGTCGAACTGCCCGGGGAGCCCCCTGGCTCCCTTAGCGGTTACTCCTCCTCCACCGAGCTTAACCACTATAAATTGGACAGTCCTTCACCGGTTCAAGACACACTCAAACCAAAGAGCTCATATCCACTTTGTTCTAGTAGAGTTAGGATAGTTTAGTTGCGAGTTAGAGTTGAGTCGAGCTATGGCTCGGAGGTTCCGGAGTCGTCTTAAGAAGCTCTGGTATTAGCTCTTGTATCTTTTCTATTTCTTTTGTAGACTTTGAGTTATCAATATAGTTTATCTTTGACATCTTGTCTGAGTTATTTATACCTTGCATCTACTTTATTCTAGTTGCAAGTATTTCATGTTTAGAATATAGTTGGTTGTGGTTCCTGTTCTTATAGATCTTGTTTAAGTCTTTGTCTTAACTGGTTTTTCGATTCTGTTCAATATTACTAGTGAATTGTCACTGGGGTATTGACAGGGTTGCTTGCTCTTGCTTGTAGAGTAAGTAGTTGTTGGATAGTGTAGGAGTGGTTTCTAGGCTAGACAATAGCCTTGGATTGTCCCCGTTGCAACGGAGGTGGTAGCCGTTAGGTGGTGACAGCCCTATACGGTCTTCGTAGTCTATCACGTTAGTCCCGGCTTGCAGGAGCCTCCAATGGTTATTGGCAACTTGCCTTCTCATCCCTTTCCGCGTGTTGCTAGTTTCGTTTCCTGACGTGAAGACAATAGATGTGGACTTTCTACTAGTGGCAGAAAAGGATGACAAGGGGTGCCACCAACCCTGCACTATGGGATCCTACGGGCCAAGCCAGGCGTGATGGAATACGTAGGCCGTATAGGGCTGTCACCACCTAACAGCTACCACCTCAGTGCCGGCTCGGGAATAAACTAAGGCCACTACCTAGTCTAGGTACATCACCTACACTAGACAACGACTACTTACTCCGCTGGCAAAAGCAAGCAATCCTGTCAATACCCTAGTGACAATTCACCACAAGTATTGAGCAGAAACGGAGAACCCGCTAAGGTAAAGACTTAAACAAGAACTGGAAGAACTAAGATCACAACAACTGTAGTCTAAACACAAAATACTTGCAACTAGAATAAAGTAGAGGCAATATATAAATAACTCACACAAGATGACAAAGATAAATTATATTGATAACTTAATGTCTACAAAAGAAATGGAAAAGATACAAGAGCTAATACCAGAGCTTCTGAAGACGACTTCGGAACCTCCAAGGCATAACTCGACTCGACTCTAACTCCCAACTAAACTATCCTAACTCTACTAGAATGAGAAGTGGAGCTCCTTGGCTTGAGTGTATGTTGATCCGGGGCTTGGACAGCTGCATATGAGGTTAGCACAAGTAAAACAAGTCAGTCATTCGAGGGTCAGTCGTTCTTGTGGGGATTGGAAACCTCCACAAAAAGGTCAGTCGTTCTTGTGGGATGCTAAGACCATCACAAACACGTTCAAGTTGCAACACAAAGATCAAACCAAAGGAAAATATTTTTGTGTTTTCTCAATGCAAGAGAACCAAACTTGAGCAAGAACTAGAAGAGCACTTGAGCAAGAGAATGAGAGAGAGCTTCAGAAGTGAAATACTCAAAACTAAGTGGTGCAAGTTTGAGCAAGCAAGCAGGGCAACATTTATAGGCGAGTGGAGGCAAGGGGGGCTTCGGCTGAAGCACCTCATGTGGGTGCAGTGTCCTTGTCTCCCACTAGCACAAATAATTGGCCTAGGTCCAACACTAGTGCATGGTTACTTTGATGGTTTTTGATAGGTAAGATGCAAATTTGACATGACCAAAGTGGAATTTAGTGGAGTCACTTCCATGCTACCATGTTTTGTGCAAAAGATGAGTGTGCAACATGTGAAGTGGGGTGGACATATTTTGTGCTGGTTGGTGGTGAAAAGAAATAACTGGAGCACTTTGGAAAAGGGTAAAAATGATGGGAAATGCAAAATGTACCCAATTCAATTAAAATTCAGCACATTCTCCATTTATTTTTACCATGCTTGCAATTGTCTACTCTCTTTTAAATTAACTGCACAAGTGGTTCACAGGAAGGGAAACATGCAAATGCAATGATGGAAATTAAAAAATTTGGAAGGGAAACATGAAATACATACCAGTTTTCCTCGCGGCGAGAGCTCATGTTTAAAGTCCGCGAGCGGTACTCCTCCTGTTTTCAATGAATTTTGTCATCGTCCGATCCCGGAATGGGTGGTTCGCACGATGCAACCTTCTTCCGCCACACCTTCTTGGTTTTCTTCGGTGTTGGTGGTGGAGGAATCGGCTCCTCTGGTGCATTCCAAAGGGCTTGTTCCTCCTCGTATCTTTTCACGAGGATGTCCATTTCCTCTCTGCTCATTTAGGAAACACTAAGCGCTTTTCTGCTCCGGTGTGAGAGGTTTTGCCTTCTGCTCCTCCCGTGGTCAAAACTTGAAGGAGATCGGCGTTCCATTGATGCGGAACGAGATTTCTCTCGTATCCATGTCAATTCTAGCCCGAACGGTGTTCAAGAATGGCCGGCCCAACACAAGGGGAAACGAATAATCGCTCCTCGTGTCGAGGACAACGAAGTCCGTAGGGATGTAGTGTCCCCAGATTCGGACTGGCACATTGTTGATCACTCCCTTGGGGTAGCGGATTGTCGAGTCCACAAGTTTTACCTGGGCATTTGTAGGAGACAAAGTAGAGTAGTGTAACTTGTTAAATAGTACCTTGGACATGATGTTGACACTAACTCCCAGATCACGGAGTGCATCATCAATGCGACGGTTCTAGATCGTGCACCAAATGATGGGCACTCCGAGATCTTCTTTCCTTTTCGGAGGGGTTCTCGTGATAGCTTTCCTGGCAGCTCTTGGCAGGTATGTCCCTCGTGGTATTTGTACTTGGACATATGAGACTTCACCTGCATGGTTAACATGGTTAACAGGGAATGTACTACGAGACGTCTTACCCCGTCTCGTAGTAACGGCCTTAACTGTTTCAATGGAAGGTTCGGGTTACCCCCGAATCTTCCCTGATTCAGCAACAGGAACAGCGGCAGCCAGCTGAGCAACTTGAGTTTCTATCATTTTATTAAAGCTCAGTTGACTTTTCATAGCAGAAGAGAACAAATCCAATCTTGAGTATATGCTTTCTAGGATTTTGTCATTAGTAGACAACTTTTTACTAATATTTTCATTGATTTTACCCTAGCCTAGCACAATATCTCTAAGTGACGGCTGATTATTAAAATTGTTGGAATTGAAATTATTACCTTGTTGAGGCCTCTCAAACGGGAGGTTTGGGCGCGAATTTCAGCCTTGATTGTCGTAGTTGTTCGGACGGTACCCATTGTTGTTGTTGGAGTTGTTGATGTAGTGGGCATCTTCTCACGTTTCGGGGCAATCGTTCCCCAAATGGCAAGCATTGCCACAAACCTCACAAGTCATGCGAGCATCCATGGCTTGAACGGTCACTTTAGCAGGGGCCTCTAGCTTCTTCATCAGGAGGTCCATCTTGGCAGTGAGCATATCCAGAGCTTCAACCTGGTGAACTCCTCGGGACCGTGGTTGGGCACGATCGTCGGTCCAACCTTGATTTTCAACCATCTTCTCGATGAGGACCTTTGCTCAGCTCTCCTCAAACGAGAAAAAGGCTCCTCCAGTAGCAGCATTAGGATACTCACGAGCAGAGCTCTTAAGCCCGTGGTAAAAGGTTTGAATAATGAACCAATTCTGCATACCATGGTGAGGACAAGCAGCTATGTAGTCCTAGAGGCGTACCCATGCCTCCAGGACTGTTTCATCTTTTAACTGCTAGAAACTAACAATTTTGTTCTAAGGACATTGGTTTTCCCAACCGGAAAGAATTTAAGCAAGAATGCGCTAGTGCATTTATCTCATGAATCTATGGCTTCGCGCGTAGTATAAACCATTGCTTTGCCTTGCCTAGTAATGAGAAAGGAAATAAACGAAGGTGAATAGGATCGATACTTACCCCACGTATGTTGAAGGTGTTGTAGATCTCCAGGAAGTACTGAAGATGTGCATTCGCATCCTTGTGAGGCTTGTCACAGAACGGGCTAGCCTGAACCATGTTGATGAGGGCTCGTTTGAGCTCGAAGTTGCCATCTTCGACTGGCGGAGTTGGCGACACGCACATTCTCGCTCGATGGAGCAAAAAACTCGTGGATCGTCTTGTTTGCCATCCTCGATGTAGATGCCAGGTCAACAACGGGAAAGACTGGGCTCGTCAGAATGAGTTGCTTCTGAGGAGGTACGACACAGGGTCGCACTTTCCTCACAAGTGACTCGGGATTTTCTTGATAATTTGACGGTAGGTGGAAACCAGTCATGCACTACTCTGCTTCACACAAGACCAATGAAGAGAGCAAGGATAAACCCGCTTGAGTAGCGATATACTAAACTATGATAGCTCGAGATAAAAATTTGAAACTATCTAGCCAATTGCTTCCCCGACAATGACGCCAGAAATGCTTGTTGGCACTTCTTACGATTCAATATCAGGATTGTGAATCCCGGTACTTGGGTAAGGAGTGTTTTAGTGGTTTTTCTTATGGCTTAGTAAAATAAATAAATATTCTGCAAGCGCACAGAATTACCGCTGTAGCACTTCACCAGAGAGTAATCCGAGTATCGTAATTTATATTTCTGCAGGGACGCTTTGGCAAGAGTACTAGCAAACAAATATTCGAGACTAACAGAGAAGGATACACTACTAGACAAGATGGGGGATAACGATATTGGATAAGAATTGATATATCGTGACACGCGGCTAAAGGGTAGCTAAGATAAGAGAAGGACTAGCTAGTTGGGAGGACAAGGAGACAAGAAAAGGATTCCTGGGTACTTGTCTATTTGGGTTGCTTGAGTAAAGAGATACAATAGCTGATAAACAGCTCTGACAGGTCAAGGATAACTCTACTACCTTAGCTTCGGGACAACAGAGCCTGTGACACACACTAGTACAAATATTATATCTATGACGTATAGTTTGTCATAGTAAAAACTACATTCGTCATAAAGAAATTTTTGTGAGGAATTTATGACAAAATGGCATCCGTAAAAAATAGAGCGTTAAGTCTGTTTGTGACGAAATGGCGTGTTTTGTCATAGAATATGCTTCCGTTCAATGACAAAAACCGTTTTTTTAAAGTTGTTTTCATTCTATGGCGCTTGATTTTCGTCACAAAATTTTAAACCATGAGGTGTGGTCCATGCTGTCATCTGACATGGCTTGATCAACGTGGCAAGCTCCACGCTAGCATGCCAGGTGGCAGCTGACATGACACTGACATGACAAGTTTTGGTCCACGTTGCAGATTCTGGTTTGCCCACGTGGTCCACATGGCCCATTCAAGCTTGTCCATGCGGCCAATTCTGTTTGGTGCACATGGCACATTTTGGTTGGTCCATGTAATTCAGGATGTTATGGTAACCCATTTAAAATATATTATTTTAGACCCATTTATCTTCTTGCACTGTTGTATAGATTATTTTGAATGTCACAATTTATATCTGTACTAATCATAGAGCTAAACAGCAAAGCACAATGTAAAATAAACAATCCCAAATCTATCGATATCTATGCTAATCAGATGCTCTAAATAAATTCACATGTTTATTGAAGAAAAAGAAAAAAATATTTAACAATGTAAGTTACATTGTGTAGGATTGGGTTACTCTTGATATTAAACTGGACAGAACATGCCCATTCATAAGAGAAAAATGAACAGCTTTGATTCCTCATGCCTGCAAATAATGGTTAGTACAAAGTTCTGAATCCTGATTTAGGTACGAAAGTTTTCAATTAGTAGATGGTAGGCTCCACCACAGTATATCCAATACCCCTCTTGGAAGTTAGAAGCATGTCAAGCAAGGTTCAGGGACAACTACTCAAATTTTGAACTAATGGGACTAAATAGACAATAAGGCCTTCCAAAACAGACTCATAATGACACCCGTGATGAATAAACAATTAGAAAGATCCATTCAAAAGTGACAAAGAAGCGTAAACACATAGAATTGTCACAACCTCCATTCAAAAGTGACGTAGTGCAAACATTGAAAAACTATTGATTAATAATGCATAAAAGTTATACTGGCGAATCAGTCAAGCAATAGACAATGCTCTCAATTGCAATAGCAGTAACCAAAAGGTGAGATAGGCAAGGATCAGGAAGCCTTACAAGCCAGGAATATGCAGTATGCAGTTCATCCAGGAATCTTCTCTTGGACCGTATTCCTCCCTTGAAGGTCCTTGGGTCAGGGCAGGTTCCACTGAACGGAGAGCCTGCGAAAAGTCAAATGCTGGGTTATTCACATGGTACATAACAGAATTAGAAAATGAGCATGCAAATCAAAACTCAAAACACGTGTAGCTCATAGCATGTTATGAGATACAATAGAACTGTACATTTACACTAGAATAGTATTATTCACATTTACACTAGAACTGTAAAGTTAGTATGCACTAAAATTCCGCCTAAAAACACAAGCTGGTGGGAGCAGAGTTTCCAGAGTTTCCATTGAACAAAACTGCTAGAAGTGATGTATGACAGATTAAGTTAATCTAACCTTGCATTATAATATCTACCAACACCTGGTTGCACCAACAAAGAATCATACAGTCAGCTGCTAGATTTATTTCTTAAAAAAAATATCTGACCATCGATGATGAACAAGGTAATAAATTCCAGTAACTAGTCACCACCTATTCCAATCATACACCACGAACACAAAATTCTAAAAGCACCACCACATCCAGCCTGCACAGGATCTAATTCCCACCACCGACATGCAGAGTCACAAAAACAGGAGCGCAAACCGCAGATCAGGGAAGCACTGGACGAACAGGGACCTAGAGGCATGCACCTAGCCAGAACTGACAATGATGTTGATGGGGATGAAGATGAGATTGACGAAGAAACGAAACCCATGACGACGAACCCAATCACCCTCAGCGCCTGGTGAAATCTGCACACACATAAACAGAAATATCGGATCAAACCACAGCCTGATCTGACGAAGGAAGAAACAAAACAACTTCGATCGGAACAGGGCAGCAGATGGCTTGGGTGTGGGATGACGTACCCTTGCGCTTGGGCTCATAGCAGTGATTGACGAGGCGGAGGTTGTCCTTGCCAAGCGAAGTTGCGGAGGGGATCCACCACCGAGTCGATCACATCCATGGCGGCCAGGCGAGGACGCGGGGAAGTGGATGCCCATGCGCGCCCATCTGCTCCTCCGCCTGCCGAAAACCTCCTTGGTTGGGGACGCCTTCACCTCGACCATGGACTAGGCGGCTGCGAATGGGATCCGAGGGAGAATAGCGAGGAATGGAGGCGGCCTTTGAGAAGAGTGAGGGTTGTGCGCGCTGGTTGGGTTGAGGGACGGCAGCGCGGCAGCGAATCTGAGGAGGTGAGGGAGAGGTGAAGATCTGAAGTGAGGAGAGAGAGGTGGGCGCCGTCAGTTTGGGGAAGAAGACAGACAACTAGGGTTTGAGGGAGCGTCGCCGGCCTTTTATTCGTCTAGGGTATGATCAGCAACGTTGAATCGGAGATGGACGGCCAGGAAGGGTCGGGCCTTTGTAGAAAATGGCCCAAGCCAGATTTCTGGGCCCATTTAATTAAATGTTAACTATTTTTTTATTTCCTAGACTAGAGACAGACAGATGTATTAAATTCAAAAACTTGTGAAGTAACGTGCTAGTAAAATTATCTTATATGCCTAAAATATTTTTACATAAATTAGACTTCATGTATGGTGTTTCATAGGTATTTCACGAATTTTGGAAGTAATTTACTATTTTCTATATCTTAAATGAATTTATATATGTTTATCAAAAGTATTCCAAATTAAACTGCATATACCTCCAATAATATTCAAAGAAATTAAATAAACTTTATATTTACGATCATATATTCCATTATAGCCCATGTCATAGATATGGACAAAGAATTCAATTGTTTGCTATGCATAATCAAACCATCTATCTCCAAGCTGCCACAAAATAATTATAATAATATCTAAATTTGATCAAAAAATTCTAGAAACTAATATGGCGACATATTTTACGTCCATAAACTTGGAATAAAAATTTCAAATGATTTTCATATGCTGGTACTATACATTGTTCACAAATGGATAAATCTCTCAAATAGTTTCTTATAACTCAAGTCAAACTTTGAAGCTTGCGTACCTGATAATGTTTTTGAATTGATATGCATATTAAATTGGGATGCAACCTCATATTTATCATAATATTAGAAAATATGAAGCTATATTGGCAATTGTTATGCAAAAAATGTTTTTTGTAATATCTACTTCGGTGAAAGAAAACAAATCATTAGAAAAAGATTCAAGAAATAGCAATTAACACACAAAAAATTGTCTTAAATGAAAGAGCTTGATTTTATAGGAAAACAGAAAAAAAGAGACACCAAATTTGGAGATAATATGAGGAAGAAATACCACTTACAAGTTTTAATTATGGATTAAAAAGACAAAGATAACCTACTCATGTGTTCTTCATCTCAGGCCAGCTAGTCATAAATAATCTTCATATATGTTGTTTCGCTTCTGAACACCATACCAGTTCGACGGTGTAGTGGTATGTTTTCTCATCAGAAGGTCTCAGGTTCGATTCCCCCTGTGTGCGGTTCTTTTTTTCCTTATATTTTATCTCGCCTGCTAGGCTGGTCGAGCTACCAGGCCCGATTTTGGGCCATGTGCGATTTGCGTATTTAGTAAACCTGCTAGGCTGATGGTTGCTGCCAGGCCCGCTTTTGGGCCAAGTGTAGTCCACACGTTAGCTAGCCCACCTATGGTGCTTTGCAATTTCCCCAAATGCTGCCCCACTGGTTCGATGCCTGCCCTGCCGCCGTTTCACGAACCACGCCGTCGTCGGGGACGGTGTTTCCAAGTAGCAGAAGCTGGCGCCCGTTAGCAATACTACGGTCAAGACTCCCTCTCCTCCGTTTTCGCTGATAAGGGCCCGTATCTACTAAATTTTTGTACTTATTTACTTCATGTCTCCACATATTCTATTTGTTTAACATGCTGACTAATATGTATTACTAGAAAGAACTTTGAGACTTGGGTGGATGGGTACAGCGCGGGCCGCTAATGCTAAAATGAGAGGTAGCATTGCAATTTGTAATTTATTTAACATCAAACTATTTGCCACTCATTCGATGCATAGCTTAGTGACTGGTGTGGTACATTTGGTGAAATATATTTAAATGAATTGGTGTTAAGTAAATCAAGAAAACATTTTGAAAAGGAAATGTAGGCAACTGCTGTGTGTCACATGCTTCAACCTGTATCTTAAGTTTATTTTATTGTATGTTACGGAGTGTGACACCAACATGGCAATGTGGGCCGATGGAGACCAGCACCATGGTTGACTCGGTAATCGTTACCACAAGGGAATTCATCGTTTACGCCGAATGGTTCAACGATGAAAAGAGTGGGTCACAGTTTTAAAACAAAACTCCATAAATGAATATTATAGATGGTGTATTGTTCTACGACAAAACAAGATGTTGTTTTATGATGATTTGTTTACTTTCGTCATAAATTCATAGTACCATACCTCTGCCGCAAAAGATCCATGAAGAACCACAGATTTTCGTCATAAATATGCATTATTCAATGACGGAATTTCAAATTGTCACGAGGAAAACGTCATAGATGTGGACTTTCTACTAGTGGCAGAAAGGGATGACAAGGGTTGCCACCAACCCTACACTCTGGAATCTTACGGGCTAAGCCAGGCGTGATGGAATACGTAGGCCATATAGGGCTGTCACCACCTAACAGCTACCACCTCTGTGCCAGCTCAGGAATAAACTAAGGTCACTACCTAGTCTAGGTACCTCACCAACACTAGACAACGACTACTTACTCCGCTAGCAGAAGCAAGCAATCCCGTCAATACCCCAGTGACAATTCACCACAAGTATTGAGCGGAAACAAATAACCAGCTAAGGTAAAGACTTAAACAAGAACTAGAAGAACTAAGTTCACAACTAGAATAAAGTAGAGGCAAGATATAAATACCGATTCGACCGAATGGAAGGGTTCGGCCGAACCCTTCGATCCACCGCCCTTGCTCTGGATGCTCAGGATCAGCTCTGGGAGGCGGTTGATAGTTGGGGGTGATTCGGCTGAATCGTCTCTGTTCGGACGAACTGGGCTAGGAGCCCAGCAGCGCCCCCCCTGCACCGCCTCTCCCTCCCGGACCTCTTGGGCTGTCATCTCTTGATGAACTTCGGGTGTTTTTTGGCCCAGAGGTGACGTGGCGGTGGTCCATGTGTCCTGCACGGTCGTTGCTTGATCACTGCTGACGTGGACGGCCTCTCGGTTGTGCTTTGCTTCATGTACGGCAAAGAGGGGGTAACCGGCCGAATCGAGTCGTTCGGCTGAATTGGTCAATTCCGACGCCAGTAGCGCGTATTTGTCATTATTGTACCTGCACAAGTGATACACACCAAAACTTGTGGAACTTAATTAGAATTGAACCTAAGTGCATGGAATATCGAATAGAACATGCTGAACAAGATCTTCTTCATGGAAACCCGCTCGATTTAGATCGGGAAAATCGTATAGATTTTATGAAATCATGTGCTATGGCTCGAATCCATAGTCAATCCTATTTTCAAAAGGACCAGTTGACAATTGAATCCAATTTTTCTCATTATTTGACTGTCACATAAAACCTCTTTTATTCCCGAATATTGGTGGTAAAAAATGGGATGTAACGACCGCCAACAATCGGGTATGCTTGGAAGTGGGCTGTGCTAAGGTACTCTATTTACCTTCTAGGAGGTAAGACCTCCAAATAAATCACAGCCATCCATTTCTATAAAACTCGTGGTGCGACTCCGTTGGTTGCATGACCGTGACCACCATGTTGGATGGATGCCATATGGCCCTGCTATCAAGACTGCGCATCTAAGAAACATGAACTTTTGAGTGCAGCGCATAGTGAACGTCAATTAATTTATTTTTTTTAAAAAAGAGAAAATGACATGAGTGACATATGAGATATTACATTCTTTCAAAAATTTGAAAATAAAAAGCATGTCTTGTGTATATTATCATATATATATTATTGACATGCAAACAATGGTTTGTTTTGTAAATCCAAAAAACAACAAGGAGATAGTAGTTTTAGGGTAAATTTGATCTATATTTTTATAAGACTAACGTAATTGAAATCCCCTATATAATATAGGCCCAATAAGCAGCCCATTTGAAATGCTCTTCACTTCTTCAGCCTGTTCCAGTCGTACAACTGCCGTTGCTGTAACTTTTTTTTTGGGAAATCCGTTGTTGCAACTCTGCAAGGATAGATCAGATAAAAAATCAAAGGAAAAAAAAAGACCTGCCCTGCCCGGCGGCTTACAGGTGCAGGCGTGCAGCGGCGTCAGTCGCCTACGGCCGCAGCCAGCTTCCGCCCTGCAGCCAGCCAGCCATCACCCATCAAGATGGGTAGGTGCTTCCGCCCTGCAGCCAGCCAGACATCACCCGTCATGATGGGTGGGTCGGGGAACGGGAAGAAGAGTGATGGTTATCTTTTCTTTTTTTTATTTTGTTCTGTTTTTTTAATACTTATTAAATATTTTTTGTTTTATAGAAATGGATGGCTGTGATTTATTTGGAGGTCTTACCTCCTAGAAGGTAAATAGAGTACCTTAGCACAGCCCTTGGAAGTAGTGGTGCAGCTTCCTTGAATAGATCAGGAGCGCATATAGTAGCTTCTGCGGGTGTTGATATCTTATCTTTGAGTCGGTGAGCACTTCGCTGACGTAGTAAACTGGGCGTTGCACTGGGTACCCGTGGTATTCTTCTTTTAGTTCGACGACTAGGAGCGCGCTGACGACATAGGTGGTCGCTGCTATATATAGCAGGAGTAGTTCCTCCTTTTTAGGTCCGGTGAGCACTGGGGAGACATCATGGCTTTGAGGTCCAATTTGGCTGGACAAAGCCTCTTTTCATGAGGTCCAGAGTAACAGTCGACCTCATGAGGTCCAGAGTTGCCACGACGTTTCGCTCAATTTGGCTGGACAAGCAACTCTGGATTGCTTTTTGATATGTGGCCCCGGTATTCTTGAGGCCAAAGGTCATGGTGTTGTAGCAGTATATGCCATGCGGCATGATGAATGTCGTTTTATCTTGGTCGGCTGGGTTCAGGGCTATCTGGTGGTAGCCGGAGTAACAATCGAGGAAAGATAGGAGTAAACACCCGGCCGTGGAGTCGACAACTTGGTCGATGCGCGGAAGAGGGAAGGAGTCCTTAGGGCAGTACCTGTTGAGATCGGTATAATCGGTACACATTCTCCCTTCACCAGTTTTCTTTCTTACAAGTACAGGATTTGAAAGCCATTCGGGGTGCTTGCACTCGCGAATAAAACCGACAGCTAGGAGTTTATTCAATTCTACCGTAATGGCCTCCTTGCGATCTTGGGCGAACCGTCGAAGCTTCTACTTGACCGGCTTGACAGTCGTCACCAAATCCAAGGAGTGCTCAGCCTTATCCCTTGGAACACCAGGCATATCCGAGGGTTACCACGCAAATATGTCCCAGTTGTCCCGCAGGAAGGAGGTGAGCGCGCTTTCCTATTTGGGAGTAAGGCATGGGCCTATCAGCACCATCTTGGAGGGGTCGTCGATGGAGAGGTTGACTGTCTTGGTCACCGAGTCAGGCTCGAGCGAGGTCATGGTTGGCTCCTGCTCTAGCACGCTTGTGTTGACCGGTGGGTTGGCCCTGGCTTCATCTGCTAGGAGCACGCTATTGCCTAGCTGGCGGGATAGCTCCGTGAGGCATACAGCCTCGCCATCGCACTCATACGATGTCTTGACGTCATCTCTAATGCTGGGACCCCCTTGGGGGCCGGCATCTTCATCACCAGATAGGTATGGTTTGGGATTTCCATGAAGCGTGCCAGAATGGGCCGCCCGAAGATGGCGTGGTATGAGCTATTGAAGTCGGCCACCTCCAAGTGAAGGTGCACGGTCCTGTAGTTGTCGGGCGTGCCGAAGGTGACCAGCAGGGTGACCCGTCCCACTGGGTAGGAGGCTTTCCCTAGGACGATGCTGTAGAACGGGTGCTCAGCTTGGCGAAGCCGGTGGTAGTCGAACCCCATGCTGTTAAGGGTGCTGGTGAAGATGATGTTGAGGGCGCTGCCCCTGTCGACCAGCACCTTGGTCAGGAGAACCCTATCAACTACCAGGTTGACTATCAAAGGGTAGGAGCCCGATTCGGGCAGGTACACCTAGCGTGGTCGGACCTGGAGAAGGTGATCGGCGTCTTCGACCAGCGCATGTACTCGACCTCTCAAGTGCTGATCATGTGGATCTCTCGGCTGTGGAGCTTCTTCTTCCTTCTGTCCGGGAAGGCGTCGGGGCCTCCCACTATCACGTTGACCTAGTGGTCGATGGGATGGAAGTCGCCATTAGCCTCATTGGCCACCCTTGGTTTAGCTGGCTCTAGCTGATGGTTGTCAGCAGCACGTGGCCAGTCGTTGCGGCGGTAACTGTCGTCTCTCCTGTTGTTGCGGCGGTACTGGTCATTGCGGTGATCGCCGTCTCTTCTGTCACCGCGATTGTCGTTGAAGCGCGGCTTCTTTGGTGCCGGGGGAACTCCGAGTTCTTTCTTCAGAGTCCAGCAGTCATGGAACGAGTGCTTCGCATCCTTGTGGAAAGGACAGGGCTCGTCTAGGTGTGCTAGCTCATTGGGTAAGAATCTTGATTCCACCCTTCCATCATTCTCGGTTACGGCAACGAAGTTGTCGTTCCTACCGCGCCTGTTGTGCGATGACTCCCCTCCCCCCTCCCGCTTGTAGTCAGCTCCTTGCCAGTCGTGATGGTCGGCCCTCCTGTCTCGGGGTCGGAACTGAGCTATTTCAGCATCGTCGGCGCTGGCTTCCAGCTCGACTACCTTCATCATTTCCCCAACCGTCTTGGGGTCACTCTTGAACATGGTGTGAAAGATAGCCGCATTGTAGAGGCCGCGTCGGAAGGCGTCGATGATGTCTCGTTCCTCAATGTCCGCAAGCTTGTTGCGGTTATCGAAGAAGCGGTTGGTGTAGTCTCGAAGGCTTTCGCTCTTGGACTGTTTGACCAGATCTAGGTCAATCCTGGAACCCGACCGAGTGTAGGTGGCCTGGTAGTTTTGTGTGAAGGCTTTGCAGAGGTCGGCCCATGTGTCGATGGAGTGTTTCTAGAGCCTGGATAACCAGAGTAGCGCTGCTTTCCCTAGCATTACTTGGAAGTAGGCGGCCGCCTGGTCAGTCGTGCCATGCGCAGCCTTGACCATTGTGATGTACATCTGGATCCCAAGCTTGGGGTCAAAGCGCCCATCAAACTTGTCGACCATGGCTAGTTTGAATGAGTCGGGCCACTGGATGGCGCGGAGCTGCAGCGTAAAGGCTTCGAAGCCCTCGAAGTCGAGGTCCTCAACAGCGAAGTCATCAACCCTTGGCTTGTAGTCACGGCGACGCTCTTAGTCGCGGGGCGAACCATAGTAGCGATCATAGCAGTCGCGTCCGTCGAGCTCGCAGCGAGCACGACAATCATCTTCATCATTATTGTGCTGGGTGTTGGCGGTCGTTACGACACGTTTTCGACCACCAATACTCAGGAATAAAAGAGGTTATATGCAACATTCCATGCACTTAGGTTTATTTCTAATAAAGTTCCACAAGTTTTGGTGTGTAACCATTGTGCAGGTACAATATCGACAAACACGTGCTACAGGGGTCGGAATTGACTAATTCAGCCGAACATACCCGTACATGAAGTGAAGCATAACCGGGAGGCCGTCCACGCCAGCAGTGACAAAGCAATGATCGTGCATGACACGTGGATCATCACCACATCATCTCTGGGCCAAAAACAGAAGAAGTCCACCATGTACAAGTCATCCAAGACAGCCAAAGACAGAGGCGGTGCATGGGAGGTGTTCTAGGCTGAAAGCCCAGATCGGCCGTACCCCCACAGTTCGGCCGAACCACCCCCAGTGCACGAAACTGACCCCAGGAGCAAATCCACCACATCCAAGCTTAAGACGGTGGATCCAAGGGTTCGGCCGAATCCCTACAGTTCGGCCGAACCAACTTTTGGCACGAAACCGACTCCTGGGTAGATCCCGAGCGTTCACGAGCAAGGTCGGTCGGTCCACTGGTTCGGCCGAACCAGGGAATTCAGCCGAATTAGCCGGGGAGCCCCATGGCTCCCTTGGTTGTTACAGCTTACCGACCTTCTTCAGCTATAAAAGCAAGGGTCCAAGCCCCGTTTCAAGACACACCACTTGGGAGCAAGTCTCCAATCAGTCTCTTTCAAGATGTAGAGTTAGCCTAGTCTAGCTGGGATTTAGAGTGAGGGTCGAGCTTCACTCGGGGTTTCGGAGCCGTCTTCTGGAGTTCTGGTAAAGCTCTTGTATCTTTTCCTTTTCTTTATGCAAGACTCTGAGTATTTAATATATTATCTTTCCCATTTCCTTGAGTTATTTATTCTGCATTTACTTCGCGGATAATTGTGGAATGTCTAGCCTTGGTTATAGTTGTTGTTGTCTGGTTCTAGAGGTTCTCTCCTAATTCTTTGTCTTAGCTGGTTCCTCGTTTCTGCTCAATACTTGCGGTGAATTGTCACCAAGGTATTGACAGGATTGCTCGCTCTTTCTAGGAGAGTGAGTGGTTATTGTCTAGCATAGGTGTGGTGCCTAGTCTAGATAGTAACCTTGGTTTACCCTTGATTCAAACGTACGTGTGGAAGCGGGGCGTTGGCGCGCTGTGGCGTCGAGCTCAGGCGAAGGCGTGAGGTAAGGGACGGGGCCGACGGGTGGGGTCCCCCGGTCAGTGGCAGGAGAGGGAGGGGAGGGTGGTTGGCGAGCTGGGCCGGGGGAGGGGAGTTGGGCCGGCTCGGGAGGAAGGGAGGAGAGAGTGCTGGGCCGAGCCGGGGCAGGAGGGAGTTGGGCCGGGGAAAGAGAGGAGGGAGGGAAAAATAGGCCGGGGGAAAGTTGAAGGAGCGGAATGGGGATTGGGCCAAGAATTGGAGGGGCAAAAGCGAACTCTTCCTGAAGAACTTTTCTAGGGCTCAAACAGATGTAATTCAAACTCAAATTTAAACTAGATTTAAATTCTTATTTGAACTACTAGCAAACAAAACTTGATGCAGCACCATGAATGCAACAAAAATATTTCTAAACCTTATATTTGATTTAATATCTAGAAATTATTTATTTACACGAAATTAATCACGAGCATTTTAATATAAAGCAAATTAATTACTGAAATTTTAAATAGGGCTATTTTAGGGTGTTACAAAACAAAAAAAGAAAATTTATGGTGCAGTGCGTGGTTCAGCCGATCTCTCTAGTTCGGCCTAACCTACCCCTGTGCCCAATTGTGCACTAACCTGCAGGGTTATAGTCAGCCACATACATCATTCACCTCCAAATCCTTTCATCCTATGCCAAATACTCAATTTGTAATATCCTTCCACCCAACACTCCAAGCATGCAGACCCATCCATCCAGAGCAAAATTTCGTGCAAATCCCATACTTGGTCAGTTCGGCCGATGGTCTCACCCTTGACCGAACCTGACCTGCATCTTCTTCCACGAAATTTACCCAACCAGCACAAAAGTATGGTCTCCACCACTCCACATAGCTGCACACTTCATTCCATCACAATCATGGCAGCATGGGAGTGGTGTGATCCCGTTGATCCTTTGGTCGTGTCATCCTATCCACAAAATCCATCAAAGGTCTCATGCCTTAGTGCTGGACAAAGCTCGTAAGAGGAGGCCAACATGCTAAACACCACAGGGGTGGTTCGTTCGAGACATGGTGTTCAGCCGAGTTCCTTCTCCTCTCACTTGCCTATGGGTGACACTCTGGATGCATGGAGGAAGCTTGCTCGATTTAGGTTTGCACTTGTACATTCCTTGAATACATTTCTCTCTCAATTCTATGCAATGCTTGATTCACTTGCATGATTAAAAACATAAAAAACAAAAATATTTCTTTTTTCTGATCATTATGCTGCTTCTTGAAAACGGTTTGCGGAGATCTTAACTTACCCCACAAGAAGGACTAACATTTTGTGGAGGTTAAATCCCTGCAAAAACAACAAACCCCGAACAACTAAACGTTCAACTTATGATTCTATGATCCTTCGGGTATTGTCGTTCTAACATTTTGCAGGCACCATCTCGTGGTCTCTATTCCTAAGGACGATCAAGCACATTCGATACTCAAGCATTGGTGAGGCTAGGACAACTCCCCTACCTTATCACATGTCTCGACACCGATGAAGGCCAAGTCAGAGATCACTGACACCGATGTTACAAGCGAATCTTGGGGGAGAGAACCCCCACGAGGTAAGTCCCAACCGTATCATTGCAAGCTGCATCTTTGATCTACTTTTTATTTCATTTTAGTTCAAATAATAAAAATGCCAAAAATATTTGCTTTTGAATAAACAACTCCCAACTATGCATGGAATGAATCATATGCCTCACCTTGGAAATGATGAATAGTTGCTCTGTCTTGTATCTTACGAGTACCTTGTTCACAACTTGTTACTCAATTAGTGCTTGAGTTATTTGGCATGAGTGAAAAATGAACCTAAAAACCTTATGGGGGCACATGCTTTATTCCAAGTCTAAGTTGTTGTGAGGAATGATATAGTGAGACTATGATTGCGTTCTTGCTTTTGCTCTTAGTACAGTGAAAATCTCGGATAAATTTATTTTAAAAAAATGAAGTTCCTCATTTGTCAAAAAATACCTACCAAAGCCATATGATAAGCTTAGTTGAGAAAACCTATACTCATATGCTGCTTGTCATCTTAGTGAGCTTTGTCAAATTGTTGTGACCTTTGGGTGGAACTCTTCATGCTTTCAAGATCGAGATTCACGCACACCCCACTCTCACTTGCAAATTCCTACACTGGGAGTTAGCAAATATTTTCCATCATCCATCCATAAAATAAATGCTCCATGATTCCCTCTCCTAGTTACCCTTGAAAAGAGACATGGGCTATCAAAAAATGAGAGAAAGAAAAGCATGCCAAAGAGCATGGCAAAAAGAAATGAGAAAAAAGGGGGAAAGCATGCCAAAGAGCATGGCAAAAGGAAAAATGAAAAAAAGAGAGAAAAGCATGCAAAAGGCATGGCAAAAAGAAGAGAAAAAAAAGATAGCCCATGTTCTCAAAATAATTCAAGGAGAGGAAGAATCATCCCAAGGAGTTTTCCACCATATTCCACTCCACATATTCCACACACTTGCACATCTTGATCTAATGGTGTGCTTTGATGTTCCAAAGATCTGTTCTTTGACTTAGCAAAATCTGAGATACAAGTATGTCTTTATCCATTCTCCCTACCTGAGCTACACAAAAGCTTTAGTAGATTCTAGGATGAAAGAAGGCAAAGCCTTTGGTGAGGATACAAATACCACTTGAACGATCGAGTGTACCAATTGAGGAACTAAGTTTGATTTTCAAAATTTGAAATCTTTGATATGGTATCCTGAAAAGAGTAGGAGTGGAATGAAACTGAGTCAAGCCGTTCAACCTTTCAACCACCCAAGACAAGGAGATTGCTATACGCCCCATAGGTAAGAAGGTAAGTTATAACTTTTGCCAATGATTCAAGTATTATAGAATGCTAGTTGTGCACAAATGTTACCTCTAAGATACTGACATAGTAGCAACTCCTGGTCCACCGAGCCTAAGTTTTTGGTTTTGCTCGAGGACGAGCAAAAGTCTAAGCTTGGGGGAGCTTGTTGGCGGTCGTTACGGCACGTTTTCGACCACCAATACTCGGGAATAAAAGAGGTTATATGCAGCATTCCATGCACTTAGGTTTATTTCTAATAAAGTTCCACGAGTTTTGGTGTGTAACCATTGTGCAGGTACAATATCGACAAACATGTTCTACAGGGGTCAGAATTGACCAATTCAGCCGAACGAGTTGATTCGGCCGGTTACCCCCCTTACCCGTACATGAAGTGAAGCATAACTGGGAGGCCGTCCACGCCAGCAGTGACAAAGCAATGACCCTGCATGACATGTGGATCATCACCACATCATCTCTAGGCCAAAAATAGAAGAAGTCCACCACTTACAAGTCATCCAAGACAACCCGGAGACAGAGGCGGTGCACGTGAAGTGTTCTAGGCTAAAATCCCAGTTCGGCCGAATCGCCCCCATTGCACGAAACCGACCCTATGAGCAAATCCACCACATCCAAGCTTAAGACAGTGGATCCAAGGGTTCGGCCGAATCCCTACATTTCGGCCGAACCGACTTTTGGCACAAAACCGACTTTTGGTAGATCCTGAGCGTTCACGAGCAAGGTCGGTCGATCCACTGGTTCGGCCGAATCGACCCAGTTCGGCCGAACCAGGGAATTCGGCCGAATCAGCCGGGGAGCCCCCCTGGCTGTTACTCCAGCTTACCGACCTTCTTCAGCTATAAAAAGCAAGGGTCCAAGCCCTGGTTCAAGACACACCACTTGGGAGCAAGTCTCCAATCACTCTCTTTCAAGATGTAGAGTTAGCCTAGTCTAGCTAGGAGTTAGAGTCAGGGTCGAGCTTCGCTCGGGGTTCCGGAGTCGTCTTCTGGAGTTCTGGTAAAGCTCTTGTATCTTTTCCTTTTCTTTATGCAAGACTCTGAGAATTTAATATATTATCTTCCGCATTTCCTTGAGTTATTTACTCTGCATTTACTTCATGGATAATTTTGGAATGTCTAGCCTTGGTTATAGCTGTTGTAGTCTGGTTCTAGAAGTTCTCTCCTAATTCTGTGTCTTAACTGGTTCCTCATTTCTGCTCAATACTTGATGTGAATTGTTACCGGTGTATTGACAGGATTGCTTGCTCTTTCTAGGAGAGTGAGTAGTTATTGTCTAGCATAGGTGTGGTGCCTAGTCTAGATAATAACCTTGGTTTACCCCTGATTCAAATGCATGTGTGTTAGTCGTTAGGTGGGGACAGCCCTATATGGCCTTCGTAATCCACCACGTCGGTCTTAGCCCGTAGGAACCTGAGAGGCTGTTAGTGGCTCCCCTTCTCATCCCTTTCTGGGAGTCGCGTGCACCTTATCCCGACGCTAAGACAACAGAACTAGGAAAAGAACCATAGATGTCATTCTTCATCTAGCCGTAACCTTTGTCGGAGATATCTCTAAGTTATTGGAAGTATATAGGAATCCTTTCCTGTCTCGTTGTCCTCCCACTAGCTAGGCCGCTCTTCTATCTATCCTGGATTTCTCCTCATGTGTGTCAACTGCATATCACTCCTATCATATCCTTTACCACCGCCTTGTTAGTCGGTACTTTAATTAGTAGTTACATCCATGTTAATAGTCAATATACTTTATCCAATGCTTCCCTAAGGAAATAAATACAATACCTTGGAATACTCTCCGGTGAAATGCTACATCGGTATCCGTGCACTTGCAGATTTATATCTGTGTCGTAAGAATACCAATAAGCACTCCTTGCACCATTACTAGGATTGGCAATCCTGATAGTGAACCGTAAGAAGTGTCAACACTGGGGTCGGTCGCCATGCCTGTCGGGTCGGCCGTAATCACGGTCGTACCGCTCGCAGTGCTCCAGTTCAGCTGTGTCACGCTCCTTATGGCAGTTGTCGAGATCCCTCCGTATGTTGCGGTCCAGTCACCGGAGGCAGTCGTGGTGGTCTCCCTTCAGTATGCGGTCATCCCGCCGCCTATCGTAGTCGCCCCTTCTGCCGTTGTGAGGGTGCCGACCCTCTGATTCTTTTGGGCGATGGTTGCCCATGTGCTCCTGGTCGACCTCCTCGTTGATGACCCTGAGTGGTGGGGCATGTAGCCTGCACTGATCGCGATCAGATCTGCTATACTCAGACCTGCGCGAGTGGGATCTGGTCGAGTTCGACCTCCCAGATCTTGATCTGGCTTGTTGGTTGAGCTCTTCCACCTCTTGGGCCACCGTTAGGCGGGCCATGATGCATGCCACCTCAGGGGTGGCTTCCAGGTGGTCCAGCTCGGTAAGTGCTACCGTGACGTTGGCTTTGAGGTGTACAGAACGCCGTGCACGCCCTATCGAACTTGCACTAGAGGTTACGTGGGTCCAAGGGACCGATCGGATCTCCCTCGTGGCTGGATGACCACTCTTTGACTCTGACTTCTGCTGTGAGGTGCCGAGCATGATCTTGATTCTGCTCTTCATGGCGCTGATGTTCAGACTGAGTCTCATTTTCCTGAGGAGGCTGGTCCTCAGATATGAATACCTCGCGATCGGGTGGCGTGGTGTAGCTTGCTTCCGCGTTGGCCAGGTTCCCGACTGACGAGAGGACGGTCATGGTGACCTAGAACTCACCGCAATCTAGATACTGGGTGGGTCCTCAAATCGGATATGAGTTGCTCGCCTGGGGTTGCGGCCGAGTCGGCCACCGCGTTCTTGAGCCCGAAGGGAAACTTGTTCCCCGAGCGGTCCAAGGCCTGCTCGGACAGGGCGATGCATTCCGCCAAGGTGGCGTTAATGCGATTTAGCCCGGCGACAATCTTGTATTGGATCCATTCCTGAAGGCTGAGTTGCTCGACCTACGTCAGGAGCAGGTCAGCGATGTTGGGGGAAGCCCCCGACCTTGGTGAAGCAGATCCCGTCAGCGTTGGGTCGGCGCTGACGGAGCTAGAGCTGCTTGAGCCAGCGAAGAAGCTGATGCTCGGGAGGTGCTTGGGGCTATCCTCCACGCTCACCGGAAACTTGATGCTAGATCGATCTGCCATCAAACTAGTTAGATTGAAAAAGCTCAACAATCACCCCGACCTGGCGCGCCAACTGTCGGACCTAGGACCGGCAATCCACCTGGGGGTACCCAAGTGGTAGAATTGTAAGCGAGGGATCGTCAAGCAAGTACCTTGATGGTGACATAGGAGGCACTGATTTAGACAGGTTCGGGCTACCCGGAGGTATAATACCCTACATCTTGTGTTGGTGTTTGTGTTTGTATTGCTGAAACTCAGCCAAGCTTCAGAGAGCAAGGACGAGCGTATGGTTACAATGGTTGTGGGATTGATTACCCTTGGGGGGTTGTCCTAGGCCGCCTTATATAGGGTGACAAACTAGGGTTTACAAGTCGGTGTGAATCTAAACCTACTTGGTTACAACTAAGGAACATATCCGACTAGGTTTCCGCAGATATCCCGGGATATCCGGCATGCAGCCTGTCGCATCTTCATCAAACTTGTCCCTCAAGTTAGGGATTCCTTGTGGGCTGCCTAGGGTTCGGCTCACAACCTTGTCAGGTTTGGACCTAGGTTGGCGCTAGTATCCTCTGCCTATGGGCCTAGTAGTACTCGTATCCCACAGAGAGTGACTTATTTTTTGAAGAATCTGGACCCTGAGTTTGAGAGCAGGAGAGCTACCTTCTGTCACCAGGAGAGTTTTCCTACCATGGATGAGGCTGTCTTAGATATGATTGATGAGGAAAGCAATAATCCCATGAAGCTGGCCTATGTTGCAATTGAATACAGGGAGTGCTACAATTATGGGGAAAAGGGGCACTTGAGCTATGATTGTCCCAGGCCTAGAGGCAGTGGTGGTCGAGGTGGATCTCGTGGAGGCTATGGAGGAGGCCATGGAAGCCGAGGTGGAGGCCGAGGTAGAGGTCATGATGGCCCTAGAGCCAATGTAGCCACCACTGAGGAGACTTTGTCTGTTACTTTGATTGGAGAACAGGCCAAGGAGTGGGAACAATGGTAGAAGGGCAAATCTTCTAAGGGATCCGTTCCAAGCGATGAGCACACCATCACCAACTTTGGTAATTTTGCCAACTATGACCACATGGGCAAAGGTACTCAGGCACAGGCACTTGCATCCTCATATAGGCATCACATAGATTGGGTCATAGATTCATGAGCATCCAAGCATATCACAGGCATGTCTAGCCCTTTCAAAACATAGAGTCCATACACTTCAAATTCTGAGTCTGTTCAAATTGATGATGGCACATCCCGACAAGTCCATGGTGTAGGGTCCATAGAGTGTACACCTTCTCTTAGCCTATCTTCAATCCTGCATGTTCCAACATTCCCAGTCAACCTCATTTCTATTAGCGCAATCATTGATTAATTCAAGTGCTCGGTAATATTTGATGAAAATTCTTGTGTTTTTTAGGAGAGAAAAACTAGGAAAAGGATTGGGACCGGAGTCAGGCGTGATGGGTTGCGGTTCATCAAGCATGAGGAGTCAGCGTTGGTAGCAGCGGTTGAAGGAGATGTGAAAGAAATTCTGCTGCTTCATTGTCGGTTAGGACATGTATCTTTTGAAAGCTTAAGTAGGTTGTACCCTGCTATGTTCAAGGGAGTGGACAAGAGTAGACTTGTATGTGATGCATGTGAACTTGGCAAGCATACTAGATCCATCTATTCTAGTATTGGTCTTCACAGTTGTGAACCATTTATTCTAATACACTCAGATGTTTGGGGTCCATGTTCAGTTACATCCGTGAGTGGTGCTAAATGGTTTGTCACCTTTATTGATTGTTATACTCGTATGACTTGGATCTATATGCTTAAGCATAAGAGTGAGGTGTTTCAGTGCTTTCAAGACTTTCACAGATTGGTTGCAAATCAATTTAATGCAAGGGTTCGAATTCTTGGACTGATAATGGAACATAATATGTGAATAATGCATTTGAAACATATATTTCAGATCAAGGAATTGTTCATCAAACAACCTGCCCTGGAACTCCACCTCAGAATGGTGCAGCTGAGAGGAAAACCCATCATTTGTTGGAGGTAGAAAGGTCTCATGTTTCAAATGAATGTACCTAAGTATCTGTGGAGTGAGGCAGTGATGACAACCACATATCTTATCAACCGGATGCCATCAAGAATACTTGGTATGAAATCACCTGCTGAGCTCCTGCTAGGAAGGAGTGACTTTAAAGTTCCACCCAAGGTCTTTGGTTGTGTTTGCTTTGTAAAGGACCATCGACCTACGGTGAGCAAGTTAGATCCACAAGCAGTTAGGTGCATATTGGTGGGGTATTCCTCCACTCAGAAAGGGTAAAAGTGTTGGGATCCTATTGGCAGGAGGCTGTTTGTGGGTATGTATGTGACGTTTCATGAGGAAGAACCATACTACACAAAGAAAAATGATTTTGATCCATTCTTGAAGGAGTTCTCTTCAGTCACTGAGAGTGACAGTAGAGAGGGGAAAATGAGAATGGAGATATGCAACATGATGGTGTTGAGGTGACTTGTGAAGAAGTGATTGTTGGGACAATCCCGTGTCCTATGAATGAGTCTGTTGTTCAGGAGATGGTGGCTACTGATGCTCAGGAGAATGAGGAGGTTGATATCAGGAGTGGCGCTCAGGAGAATGAAGAGGTTAATATGAGTAGTGAGGCTCAGGAGAATGAAGAGGTGATTGTGGGGACAATCCCATGCCCTACAAACGAAAAGGTGAATGAGAGGAATGAGAAGCAGGGGGAGGAACCCATAGTGTATTTTCGACGGTGGACTAAGAAGCAAGGGGAGCAACCACAACCTAAACAAGTTGAAGCAATAGTCCCATACCTCTCCTCAGACTCCTCTCCATCAAGCTCGCCAGCCCCAACTGGTAATGTTTCTCCCACCTTTGAACACTTAGAATCACCACTTGCACAAAGTAGAGTTCCTAGAGTCAATGCTGGAAAACCTCCTTCTCGTTATGGTTATGAACATGACATAGCCAAGTTGTTTCATACTCTGATGTCTCTCCTGCATATAGAACCTTTATTGCATCTCTACAAACAGTGTCTATTCCGAAGGATTGGAGGTGTTCTTTTGGAACTTGTTGATCTTCCAAAAGGAAAGAAGGCAGTTGGTTGCAAGTGGGTATTCACGGTAAAGCAGACTCCTGAAGGAAAGGTGGATAGATACGAGCAAAGATTGGTTGCAAAGGGATACATCCAAACATATGGAATCGACTATGATGAAACTTCACCTGTAGCAAAAATGGGCATGGTGAGGACCTTGATCTCATGTGCAGCCAACTTTGGTTGGCCCCTTCATCAACTAGATGTGAAGAATGTATTTCTTCATGGTGATCTACAAAAAAAAGTATATGTGGAAATTCCACCTGTGTTTGCGAATGAACAGACCCTTGGGCAGGTGTGCAAACTCAAGAAGTCACTATATGGCTTGAAGTAGTCACCACGCGCATGGTTTGATAGGTTCATGCGAGCAGTGTGTGCTATGGGGTACTCCCAATGCAATGGAGATCACACAGTCTTCTACGAACATCAAGGCTCTCGTATCACTATTCTAGTTGTTTATGTTGATGATATAGTGATCACTGGAGATGATGCGGAGGAGATTAAGGGGAGGCTAGGTAAAGTCTTTGAAGTAAAAGATCTTGGACCACTCCGATACTTTCTTGATCATCAAAGGGAATTATTATCTCCCAAAGAAAGTATGTCCTTGATTTGTTAGCAGAGACAAGAATGCTTGGGTGTCGTCCATGGGGCTCACCCATTGATAGAAATGATCAAACTTGTGCTGAGTCAGGTGATTCTGTGGATAGGGAAAGATATCAGAGGCTAGTTGGTCGATTGATATACCTTTGCCATACAAGACCTGACATTGCTTATGCAGTGAGTGTGGTGAGCAGGTATATGCATGATCCTAGAATTGGGCATTTGGAGGTGGTTTATCAAGTACTGAGATATTTGAAGGGGACTCCTGGTAAGAGTTTGTGGTTCAAGGCGAATGGACATTAGGAGGTGGAAGGGTATTGTGATGCCGACTGGGCAAGTTGTAGGGATGATTGGAGATCCACAGCTGGATATTGTGTGTTTGTAGGAGGCAATCTTGTGTTATGGAGAAGTAAGAAGCAAGATGTAGTGTCTCGGTCTACTGCGGAGGCCGAACGGAGAGCAATAGTGTTGGCTCTATGTGAAATGATGTGGCTAAAGTGTCTTCTAAAGAAGCTTCAGTTGTTCAGTTGTTAAGGAATGAAACCATGGTACTACACTGTGACAATGTAGCTGCAATAAACATTGCAAATAACACAGTGCAATTCGACAAAATGAAGCATGTGGAGACCAATAGATTCTTCATCAAGGAGAAGATGGACAGTGGGGTGTTAAACCTGATCTGTTGAACACCGCACTTTTTGCAATAAGAAGCGCGTAACTGAACACCACAATGATGAATATCAATGAAACAAATAAATTGAATTAAAATCAAACACCACACAACCTGTTGCTATCCCTCCAATCTATAGGCAAATAATTCCATGGTATTGGCCTATGGCCTCCATGAGAATGTTTTGATGCTGCAGATTTGTAGCATAAACTAGAACCACAACGAGTAAGTATCCTAAAGCTCACCTGCATAAGTAAAGTTCTTTTCTTATTTCAGTTGTCGTTGAATTATTGGTCCTCTTAGTTGTGTCTGCATTACTTGTTGATTGCTATTCAGTGAATACAATCATCCAACTCAACTGTCACACCCGGATTTTCACAAAAACACGAATGCGGCCATATGTGTGCCCAGGAAGTCATAGTACACATATAGCGAACAAATATGATAAACATAGAACATATGCTTGAATAAATTCTTGTATAAATAAAGTTTTACATCAGAGTGCTTCATAAATAAACTAACCAAATACAGCGGAAGACTAATAACTCTCAAACTAATGGAGCCGCAATCCACAGGGACTCTGACTGGGAGATCACAACTTAGTAGTACAGTAAATCTTCTGGAAACTCAGCAGCAAACTCATGCCCAGCCCAATCTGTTTACCCATCCGGGATTTTGTTGAATAAATGACAAGTGTAAGTAAACATTTACTTAGCAAGTATAGCATGGTTATATGAAGGCTCAAAATAAGGCTAGACACGACTTAACTACATTAGCAATTTTAATTGGTTCGTTTTAACTTTATCCAAGTTACTAAACTGAATGAATACCCTGTTGCAACCCAATTAATAAAGTATAAGTGACATTAAACATAAGTAGCACCAATTTACACTCGTGACCCTGAGCAAGGCTATCATGATAGATTTTACACTCTCTAGAGGTTTCGCCCTTTACACACCAGTCGCGTAAAAGTTCAAAAGAACTTTGCACCCAACGACGCACATCAACACTTCCGAGGTGTGATTGTGTAGGGACGCTACGAAGCTTTTCACAAGACACCCTAAAAGAACAGTAGCCGCTAAGGTACAACAAGGTGGTGAGACTCTAGGCACCGAGATTAACTGACCCTCAGGGCGCAACGTGAGGGGGTCAATGGCGTCCGAAGCGCGGGCAACTCATGCCAACAACAAAAATAAAGAGCACAACGTGTGGAGTTCCCGTACCATAGGGACTCCCAACATGGGACTGTGCCTAACGAGACATAGCCGACGGGGCTACCGTCCTCGGTGGAATCAAGTAACACCCCATGCCTTGCTTCCCATAACGCCGTCGGCCACAACGGTAACCACTAGCAAGCTACAGACGTACAAGCTACTTAACCAAGACTAGAGCCATAATAGTTCTAGCGGTGGCGACATGCTCCTAGGTTGCCGCTTTAAGAACCGGACCTTATGGAGAGACTCTAGAGCAAAGCACGAAGCACATGCTCTAGCTCCCTAAACCAGGTTGCTAAAAAGCAAGTTTTATCATTAATGTTGAAGTGAACCATTAAGTCAAAATTAACAGTTAAACAATGGTGATAGTAGCTGCACATAGCAAAAATCTACCCATATGCATAAACCCAAGGTAAACAAGGATAGGATATTCAAAACTAGGTACAACCTTAATGGTACATCAAATTAGACAAATGCATTTATGAAATAATTTAATACAAAGTGGGTAGGTAGCAAGGATTGTCAGTGCTATAACTTGCCTTCCTCAAAAGGCGGCTGCTGCTGCTGCTGTGAGTCCTGTCCCTAGAAGTCCTCCTCATACTCGAAGTCTAACGCGAAAGGCTCACCGACTGGACACGAATCACCACACAAACAACCACACAAGCCAATATATGCAAACAAATAATATTCTATTAGAACAGTACACCATACAGTAGAAACATTACAAATAAAGTTTTCGAATTAATCGACGCTTTCCTATGAGCGCAAGAATCGCTGAAAACGGAGCAACGGTTGAAAAGATACCGCTATCGGAAGATTTGGATTATAAAAGAAAACAAAAGACTATACGCTTGATAAATTTTAATTAGATAAATAGATATTTCAGAGGAACATTTTATGTTGTAATTAATTCAATTCAATATTTAATTATGAAAACTCGGAGTGAATATCCAATTTGCTTTTAATTAGAAAATTTATTTAATAAATTATTAAGCAAGTTAACATTAGGTTACCAAAACCGAGATATAATCTAGTTAAGTTTTATTTATAAAATTGATTAATTTAAATTAATATTAACAAGAAATCCGAGTGTAGACCTTAATTGGGTTTTAATTTGTAAAAGACATTTAAATGATCTTTAGTCAAATTAATAATGAATAAAATTCAGGAATAAATAACATGGTAGATGTGAGTGCTAACAAGTAGTTTATTTTGATATGAAGCTAACGCGACAAAAATGGACTAAATCGGAGTTAAAATGCGCTATCTATGCTTAATACATGGCTGCGGGGACTTGTACATAAATAACCATAGATTACAGGGGCTAGCAGATAACTTGATCGAGACACTATAAATAGTGCTCGTGAAACCGATAAAGGTTGGGGTTAGATCTGCAAAAGTTTCATGGCTTGGATCTGGTTGTAAGGATCTAACAGGTCTAAGGGGTTTCTCATAAAACTGGCTAGACACATGAATGGATCTAAGTATTAACAAGATTTTTCAGGGGTGTCTGAGCAAAAGCTCCATGAGCATGGACATAGCCATGGCAGTCGGCCATGGAAGCTCCTGCTCGTAGGCGACTGGGTGGATGGGGGGCCTAGGCGACGCGCGCAACAGGGAGAGGAGGATGAGGGGATCCTGTGGAGGTGCTCACCGACGGCGTTGGCGGTTGGACTTGCGCCCGCGGCGGAGAGAGGAGGCTGGTGTTGAGGCTTCACGGGGACGGAGGTGCTCCGGTGGACCTCCGGCGAGGAGATGCTCGGGGTGGCCTCAGACCGACCCGACGACGAGCGGAAGCGACGGAACGACGTCAATGGAGGCGGCGCTTGTGCGGGGAGGGGGGTGCTGCGGAGGCGGTGGGGGCTTGGTGTCGAGAGATGGCGGGGGCGGCCGCTTTAAATGGGGCCGAGGGGGGGTGCAGCGGAGCTCGGGAGGGGGGAGGCGTGGTGGCGCAAACGGCCAGGTGCGGCACGCACGCCGAGGAGGCGGCGGCGACCGCGGGGGCATGGCGGCTTGCGTCGCGCGGGCCAAGCGGAGGAGTTGGGCTGGGGCTGCTGAGGAGAAAGGTGAGGGAGCAAAAGCAAACTGAGGAAAAGTTCAGGGGGCGAAACGAACCCGGACCGAAACAACTTTTCTAAAGGTCAAACCAATGCATTTCAAATTCAAATTTGAATTAGATTTAAATTCTAATTGAATTGCACACGACCAAAACTTAATGCAGCCAGCATGAATGCAACAAAAATATTTCTACAACTTGTATTTGATTTTAATATTCATAAATAATTTATTTAACCTATATTAATTATGAACAACTTAAATAAAAGCAAATAAATTACTAAAAATTTTAAATAGGCTATTTTTGGGTGTTACAAACCTACCCCCTTAAGATGAATCTCGTCCTCGAGATTCGGATGTAGATGCGAAGAGCTGTGGGTACTCCGCCTTGAGATCTTCTTCCCTTTCCCAAGTTGCTTCATCCTCCGAGTGACGGCTCCACTGTACCTTGCACATCCGGATGACCATGTTTCTTGTCACCCTCTCACATACCTCCAGAAACCTGACTGGATACTCCTCATAAGTGAGATCCTCTTGCACGTTCAGCTCATTGTTGGCACTCCTTATGGCCTACAGATAAATCCACAAGCGGACGGATACCGATGTAGCTTTCACCCGGGAGTATTCCAAGGTATCGATTTCCACGGAGAACGAGAAGTGTACTAATCCTAAACTAAGTTGCCCTAGGTAGATGGTGTAGATGAAATGGAATGGATGAGATGGATGACGACAACAAGGAGAGAAGAGAAGAGGTAAGAGGGTACAGAGGGTACGGGTCTGATAAAGGTATTCTACCGATTGATTGAGCAGATCAGAGGATACAGATAGATACTTGCTTCGGGACTACAGAGCCTCCGACACACAGAAAGGGGTGAGAAGGGGTGCCGGTTACCCTGAACCTTGGGTCCTAAGACACCGGAACTAACGTGATGGGCTATGAAGACCGAAAGGGCTGTCACCACCTTACGGCTACCACCTCCGTTGCGACGGGCAGAAACTAAGTTAGCCTCAAGTATAGGCACCACGCCTACACTAGTTGACTAATACTTATCTACTGCAGACAGATAAGCACTCAAGCTAAGCAGCTAGTATACAATTATACTACACAACTAAGCATTGAACAAAGAACCAGCAAGCATATAAAAGTAAGAACTGAATGCTCAATTAATCAGAGAGAGATACAAGAGTTACCAGACAAGACCCGGATGTTACTCGAAGTGAAGTCGCATCCGTAGAGGTACAGCGGGAAGAGGGGCCGACACTTCGGCTCCTCTCTGGGACGCTCACCTCTCCTCTCTCCCTATCTCTACTGATACAAGTGGAGAACTAACAGTGCTTCGCCTGCACTCTACTCTTGTGTTGTGTGTTCAAATGAGCAGCTTGGCCCTCTATTTATAGCACTCAATGGTCGGTTGAAGTGGAGTAACCGTCAAGGCATCCAGGGAATATCCCCCCTTGATTCGGGCGAAGAAGGTCGGTTCGGCCGAACCGACCTGTTCGGCCGAACCGTCCATCTTGCCGCCTTGGCTCCCAATGGCTCAGATTTGCTTCTGGAGGCGGTTTCTGCAGGGGAGTCGGTTCGGCCGAAGGCCTCTGTTCGGCCGAACAGGCCTCAGGGTCCAGGCCCACTCCTCTACACCGCCTCTGCCCTTTGGGTCCCTCCTGGGCCAGCCTGGCTGCTTGGACTTGTGTAGTATGGACCCAGGCTGATGTGTCGGTGCTCCGAAATGAGTTGGCGGGCGTCCTACGTGGCTTGCACAGTCATTGCTTGGTTGTTGTAGACGTGGACGGCTCCCGGCGGCCTGTACGACTAAGGGGGGTAACCGGCCCAACGGGTCGTTCGGCCGATTCAGTCATTTCCGACCCCTATAGCACGTATTTCGCAATGTTGTACCTGCACAAGCGACACTCACCAAAACTCGTGGAACTCCATTAGAAATAAAACCTAAGTACATGGAATGTTGCATAGTCTCTCATTTATTCTCGCGTATTTGTGGTCGAATTTGGGTTGTAACGACCGCCAACACTCATCTATCTGCTCTTCGGGCACCCGCAAACATTTCTTTAGCTGAGACACATGGAACACATCATGCACTCCGACCAATTTCTCGGGCAGTCCCAACTGATATGCCACTTCGCCTTTCCTTTCAAGTATCTGGAAAGGTCCAATGTAACTAAGTGCTAGTTTGCCCATCACATTAAAACTCTTTACGCCTCTCATTGGTGACACCTTGAGGTACACAAAGTCTCCAACTTCAAAACTGAGATCCCTCTGTCTGACATCAGCATAACTCTTCTGCCTAGATTGTGCCACCTTCAAGTTCTGCCTGATCACTTGCACTTGACGTTCTGCCTCTCTCAGTATCTTAGGCCCAAAGACTTGACTCTCTCCAGTATGATTCCGGAATAGGGGTGTTCTGCACTTTCTACCGTACAGAGCCTCGAATGGTGCCATCTATAGACTCTTCTGGTAGCTATTTTTGTACGAGAATTCCGCATAGGTTAAACTCTTGTCCCAGTTAACACCATACTGCAGAGCACATGCCCTCAACATGTCCTCCAAAATCTGATTGGTCCGCTCTGTCTGTCCATCTGTCTGGGGTGGTAAGCGGAACTAAACTGCAACTTAGTGTCCACAGACTCATGCAGCTTTTGCCAGAAGTGTGAAGTGAACTGAGTACCACGATCAGACACTATCCATTTTAGCACTCCATGCAAACACACGATCCTTTCCATTCACTGGAAGAAAGTGTGCCACTTTGGTCAAGCGATCCACAATCACCCAAATGGAGTCAAATCCTTGCTGAATGCAGGGTAGACCCGTTATGAAGTCCATACCAACTTCCTCCCATTTCCATTCAGGTATCTTCAAGGGTTGGAGTAATCCGGCTGACCTGTGATGTTTAGCTTTGACTCTCTGACATGTTTCACATAGAGCCACATATGTTGCCACGTCACGCTTCAACCTGTACCACCAGAATCTCTCCTTGATGTCTTGATACATCTTCGTACTCCCCAGATGGATCGAGTATGCCGAATCATGCGCTTCTCTTAGGACCGTGTCCTTGATCTACGCCATGTCGGGTACACATATCCTCTTCCCATGCCACAAGGTTCCCTGTTCATCCACTCGGAATCTAGGGGCCTTCCCTAGGGCAACATTCTCCACAACCTCCTTGATCTTTTAATCCTCGAGCTATCCCTTCCAGATTTCCTGTTTCAGAGTCGGTTCTACTACCATCTTTGTGATGCTAGCCACGAATCCTAGGCTCATCCTCTAAAACTCCAGACTAAGCTCTTCCGACAGACAATGTCCGGTGACCTTGTTCACATAGCTCCTCCTGCTCAGAGCATCTGCCACCAAGTTAGCCTTCCCTAGGTGATAGTGAATCTCCAGATCATAGTCCTTGATCAACTCCAACAATCGGCGCTACCTCATATTCAAGTCCGACTGTGTGAAGACGTACTTGAGACTCTTGTGATCGGTGTAGATGTCACACTTGTGCCCGATCAAGTAGTGTCTCCAAATCTTCAGAGCATGTACTACAGCTGCCAACTCCAGATCATGTGTCGGGTAGTTCTACTCATGCTTCCTCAACTGTCTTGATGCATATGCCACGACTCTCCCATCCTGCATGAGTACACATCCCAATCCTAGACGGGATGCATCACAGTAGATGGAGAAGCTCTTGGCTATGTTGGGCAAAATTAGCACAGGTGCTGTTGTCAGCCTCTTCTTCAACTCTTCGAAGCTTGTTTGGCACACCTCTGTCCAGACAAACTTGGAATTTTTCTCCAATAACGCCGTCAGGGGTTTAGCAATCTTGGAGAATCCCTCGATGAACCGTCGATAATATCCGGCCATCCCAAGGAAACTCCTGATCTCGCTGACATCACGAGGCGGGTTCCAGCTCAACACATCATTAACCTTCTTCGGGTCGACTGCCACTCCTCCATTGGACAACATGTGTCCCAAGAATGCCACTACCTTCAACCAGAACTCACACTTGCTCAACTTTGCGTATAGCTGATGTTCCCGGAGTCTCTACATCACCAACCTCAGATGATCTCCATGCTCCTCTTCATTCTTGGAGAAGACCAGAATGTCATCAATGAACACCACCATGAACTTGTCGAGGTAGTCCATGAACACGCTATTCATTAGGTACGTGAAGTATGCAGGAGCATTGGTCAGTCCAAAAGACATAACCATGAACTCGTACAACCCGTCCCGAGTGGTGAAAGTCGTCTTGGGTATGTCCGACGACTGGATTCTTATCTGATGATAACCTGATCAAAGATCTATCTTGGAGAACACACAAGCTCCCTTCAGCTGATCAAACAGATCATCAATCCTTGGCAGTGGATACTTGTTCTTGACGGTCACTTCGTTGAGGGCTCGATAGTCCACACACAACCTCTGTGTCCCATCTTTCTTGTCCACGAATAACACTGGTGCTCCCCATGGTGAAGCACTAGGACGAATATACCCCTTGGCTAGCAATGAGCTTAATTCCTCCTTAAGTTTTTCCAGCTCCTTCACTCCCATTCTATATGACCTTTTTGCTATAGGTGCGGTTAAGCCATGTCTAGCCTTACTTTTGAGCCTTCATACACCCGTGCTATACTTGCTAAGTAAATGTTTACTTACGCTTGTCATTTATTCAACAAAATCCCGGATGGGTAAACAGATTGGGCTATGCATGAGTCTGATGCTAAGTTCCGAGAAGATCTGCCGTACTACTGAGTTGTGATCTCCCAGTTAGAGTCCCTATGGATTGCGGCTCCGCTTAGTTTGAGAGTTATTAGTCTTCCGTTGTATTTGGTTAGTTTATTTATGATGCACTCTGATGTAAAACTCTATTTATTCAAGAATTTATTCAAGCATATGTTCTCTGTTTATCATATTTGTTTGTTATATGTGTACTATGACTTCCTGGGCATACATATAGCCGCATTTGGGTTTTTGTGTAAATCCGGGTGTGACATGGTACCATTATGGAGTCTAGAGACGCTAGATTTTTTGAGGACGTTTTCCCTATGAAAGAGGTAGTTAGCTCATCTAGTCATGAATTATCTATTAATAATGAACCTAAAGAACCTGTTGTTTTGATAGAACACAATAAACAACCACATGTGGAAAATCTTGAGGAGGATGGCAATGAAGCTCTCAGAAAGAGCAATAGACAGAGGACTGCAAAGTCCTTTGGTGATGATTTCATTGTGTACCTCGTGGATGACACTCATAGAACCATTGAAGAGGCATATGCCTCTCCGGATGCTGACTATTGGAAGGAAGCAGTTCGGAGTGAGATGAATTCTATTATGTCTAATGGTATCTGGGAGGTTGTGGAGCGTTCGTATGGGTGCAAACTTGGGTGCAAACCTGTAGGATGTAAGTGGGTGTTTAAGAAAAAGCTTAGGCCTGATGGTACGATTGAAAAGTACATGGCAAGGCTAGTGGCTAAAGGCTATACTCAGAAAGAAGGAGAAGACTTCTTTGATACTTACTCACCGGTTTCCCGATTGACCACTATTCGAGTACTACTTTCCTTGCCAGCTTCCCATGGTCTTATCGCTCACCAAATGGACGTTAAGACAGCTTTCCTAAATGGAGAGTTGGAGGAAGAGATCTATATGGATCAGTCAGACAGGTTTGTAGTTGAAGGTCAAGAAGGGATGGTGTGTAAGTTAATCAAGTCTTTGTATGGTCTTAAGCAAGCTCCTAAGCAATAGCATGAGAAGTTCGATAGAACTTTAGCGTCAGTTGGCTTTGTTGTGAATGAAGGCGACAAGTGTGTGTACTATCGCTATGGTGGGGGAGAAGAAGTAATCTTGTGTCTATATGTAGATGACACACTGATATTTGTGATGAACATTAATGTGATTAAGGAAGTCAAAGAGTTTTTGTCTCAAAACTTTGAGATGAAAGATTTGGGAGAGGCTGATGTGATCCTAAATATTAAACTAGTGAGAGAAGGTGATAGTGGGGTTGTCCTTACACAATCACATTATGTGGAGAAAATCTTGAGTCGTTTTGGTTACAATGACTGCAAGCCAGCTCCAACACCTTATGATGCTAGTAAAATATTGCAGAAAAACAAAAGAATAATGCAAGATCAGCTGAGATACTCCCAGATCATTGGTTCACTGATGTACCTAGCTAGCGCTACGAGACCCGACATCGCGTATGCTGTGAGCAAACTAAGCCGGTTTGTGTCTAATCCGGGAGATGCTCATTGGGAAGCTCTTGAACGGGTAATGCGCTTTCTGAAAGGTATTGTGGACTATGGGATTTACTATACCTGGTACCCTAGGGCACTAGAGGGTTACAGTGATTCAAATTGGATCTCTGATGCAGATGGGATTAAAGCCACAAGTGGATATGTGTTTATACTTGGAGGTGGCGCTGTCTCCTGGAAGTCTTGCAAGCAGACCATCTTAACGAGGTCAACTATGGAGGCAGAACTCACTGCATTAGACATCGCCACTGTTGAGGCTGAATGGCTTCGTGATCTCCTTATGGATTTGTCGGTAGTTGAAAAACCAATACCGGCTATCCTTATGAACTGTGATAATCAAACTGTGATTATCAAGGTGAACAGTTCAAAGGACAACATGAAGTCATCTAGGCATGTGAAGAGGCGGCTGAAATCTGTCAGGAAAATGAGAAACTCCAGAGTGATAGCCTTGGACTACATCCAAACGGCTAAGAACCTGGCAGATCAATTCACAAAGGGTCTTTCACGTAATGTGATAGACAATGCCTCTAGGGAATTGGGCTTGAGACCCATGAGTGTTACTCAGTAGTGGTAACCTGTCCTATGTGGTCGGAGATCCCGTGAATTAGGATGGTGAAACAAGCTACTGTTTAACTGAGAGAAGAGAACCTTTGTAATAGGCTCATTCCAATGGAGATACATTTCTCTTCTAAATCTGTATGGTAGGTTGGTGAAAACCTTAATGTGATCTGAGTGGCTCAGTGAGGGCAAAAATGTTGGCCTACAGAACATCTCAAAGGATTACACCTATATGAGTTTGATTGCTAGTCACAATCTATGAGATAGGGTGATCTTTAGATACTCATGAAAGGCACGGAGTATGACTTATACGCTCTGACCCAAGGGGATGCTTACAGCAGCCTAGTACTAGCAAATGGGCTCTAGTCAAGCTTGTTTGCACGAAACTACCAATTCAAGGCATAGTCCATTGGTCAGTTGTGAACAAGTGTAGCTTTTGCCCCAGGTGGATATTCAACTTAACAGTCTCCGTTGTGAGGCCAGTATATCAAAACAACAGTTGAGTCGAGAGCATTTTCTTGTGTACCTTGAAATTCTTGGTGGGGATTGTTGGATTAATTGGGCATTGGCCCATTTTAGTCTCAATTAATAAAAGAATCAAAAGTCCACTAATAAATGCTAGGGAGATAAATCCCGGATGGAGAGTCAACAGGAATCCTAACCAACTTAAATGGTGGACCAGTTGTGGACCACTTGTGAAGCTGGTAAAAGGAGAAGGGCGTGCCCCACGCGCGCGCGTTCGCTCGCCTCGCCGAGCCGGACCGTGGACGTGACGAGACGACACAAACTGACGATTTGAATGATTTCATGGCCGAGAGTAACTAACAACACTTAATGGTATTATGGCTGGTCAAGAGTGTCCAGGTTCATCCTCCCTCTCCTACCATGTGCGCCTATAAAAGGAGATATCTCTCCCAGGCAAACACACACGAAGTCTCAGGCCTTCTCTGGTACTCCTTTCAGGAGACATCTCTCTTTCTCACTCGATTGTTTTGCTGCTCTCTTGCATTCCCAACGTAAGCTTTACACACACTCTGCTTGCGTGAGCATAAGCCTCTGAATCCTCCCTACCTTGTGATCCTACTCGGGATAGGCAGGCGATAAGGTTTATGGGAAGCGTACAAGTACGCGATTGCTCGCTGTGAATGACTACATCCCAGCGGCAGCTTTCACAGCCCGAACGACTACTTTCAACGACATCTTCGACAAGCGAACGACTAATTCCCGGTGCCCAGCTTCGACAAGTGAACGACTACTTCGAGAAGGCCGTTCGAGGGACTCCACGGCAACAACTCGCCACTGCACCGAATTACATCGGCTACTTCGAGCAAGGCCAGACGAGAATGTCAGGTTCTCCAGCTGGTAACGGCGCATCCGGTGCCGGCCCCGCCTCTGGGTACATCATAAACCATATCGGATTTTATTTGTTGTTCTTGTTAATGTGGAGATTCAACTTGAACACTCGCACATATTATGTTGTCACTGGATCACTCACTGTAATCATGAATTTACTGTTAATTTCTAGAATTAAAATATACTGAAAATTACCTAGATGGCTAACAAGAACAACTCCAAATTTCACCTAATTTAACCTCCAAATTATATTGCCATAACTGAAACCTAGGGATACTTTACCACCGGAGGATAAGGAAGGCTCTAGGGAATGTTTTTCTATCAAAAATGGTGGGGCCCACATAAACCCAAACCCAAACCCAGCGAATAGCCGAACATGGGTTCTCCAACCACATTTCCTTTTTCCCAAACCCCAATGCTATCCAAACGCCACCTAAAGGTATAGCAGTGTATCCCCTGAGCCGGTCTCGGTAGGAGTTTCATGGACAATAAATTGACTGTTATGTCAGCATTTTTGATGATGTGTCACTGTATTAATTAAGAGAGAGGTGAAATGAGATTTATGGTGATGAAACTCCATGTACACAGTTACCTAGACAGTTTGTGTCTTGCATGTGACCTAGGAAACAACAATTGATGAAACTATGCATTAAGAGGGAGGTGTTTCATCATAATTTCAAACACTTTTAGATGACGTGTCACTCTAGGTAATTATGTCAATGAAACTTCCATTGAGAATGGCCTTATACCGAACCGTAAAGGATGCAATAATAGTGTGCTATGGCATCCTTTCCATGATCTGCACCTGAAACTCTATATGAAAGTCTGTAACTCCTGCTTAATGAATTCCTGGATGCATTGTAATCCTACTAAAATGAGCAATTCACTTACATCTTCATCTTTTTGGTTTTTACGAAAAAAGTATACACAAACACTCATATGCAGGCACTCACGTTTCATGGGTTTAGCATAGAAGGTAATTAGACTAATGAGCTAGCTCAGAAGAAAAACTGAAAAATAGCGGTATCTGAGTTCTGAACCAATGAAGTTATAAGTTTTGCCATTACATTTTTACTAATGTCTAATGGTGACCTTGAATTCTGTACACTGCATAGATCGCTAAGTATTTCTTCAGTCTCGTCCATCTGTTTTTTCCAACCACGGCAACTGTGGAAGTGTCAAAGAACAAGAAGTCAAGAAACTAATAATGAAAAATTCAGCTAGAAGGCTAGCTGACTGGGACTTCTTCAGCCAGAACATTATAAAACTGGCTGATAATGCCAGTTCAAATTCTTTGGAAACTCAATCTGATAATGCCGGTTCAACAATGAATCATAAAACTTGTCAATATCAACTGGCACTCAACAACAATTGTTTCTTCGGTGCAATGATGAACTAATTCCAGGAGTAAATAATCAGGACATTCTAGCAAGAACCCCATGCTGCGTATTTATATTAGGATACTATTCTGATTTGCATACTCTTAACTTACATCAGAATTTTGATAAAATTAACAGGACACAGCCTGAATGTACTACAATGGATGCTGCATTCTCCAGTTACCAACCAAACAAAAGGAGTAGCGCTGACAACAGAGGCATTGCATGAGTACGATCACAATCAAGTGTCCTTCAGATTTGTAAATACTAACCACAAAGCAACAAAAGACACTGCAAATCAAATCAAAGGCGTGAAAGGAATTGCACTATGTTCCTCAGGTATTCACAGTGGTTCCCCAAATAACATTTTTTGGAACCTCTATTGGGCACTTTTCGAGGTGCTCTGATGACTATTAATGTCCAAACTCCAGTTAGGCCCCCTTAAACCTAAAATAATTAGTCTCCTTGAGATTATCCAAGGCCAAACACTAGCAGTCAACAGACACAGAGAATCTGAAAACACATAAAGTTTGCAGGCGTGAGGCTTTAAGGAATTATTAAGAGAGCGCGAGACTGTTTAATTGAGACGTAGGATTATAAAAAACATATGATTTTGTATAGGTTTTTGTACTTATTTTCTTTTTTAGATAATAATGCATATATTTCTGACTTTGGACATCCTCTTTCGAGAAAGCATCGGACCATGATTACTGCATGAAAAATACACATGTTACAAGGAACACGTAGCAAAGACATCAATAGCAATTATTTGATGAAAATGTAAGAACTTATTGATTCTGTCGTTGTGAGCCTGTGATTTTCGTTGTAAGTTTATTCCTAAGTGACTCTTCGTGTTTAAATTCTAATTAGCTCTCTGCAAACCAGAAAAAAATCATGTTGTTCCCAGCTAGTCTGATTTTTAGTGGACACTGCACAAAATCTATTGGAGTTCCTGGTAATATTGGCTGTCTGCTCCACTCCGCCTGAAAAGACCAAATGTGATTGACTCACTAACATCGTTTGGCATCTCCACAGCAAAGCACTATCAAGCACAATCCAATTTCCTGACCCTCAACTTATCTTATCTTTTGTATGCTCTGATCGGAATCAGATTATAGAAATTTGGAGTTGCAAGTTGTTAGGGGCCCTAAACACTGATAGCATGTTGGTGTTGGATTAATTGGGCCGTGGGCCGTTTTAGTCTCAATTAATCGAAGAATTAAAAGGTCCACTAAGGGAAGGTACATTGCTACACGTTAGCGGTCTTATAAGCCGTCTCATGCAGTGACACGTAGGATTTTTGCTGATGTGGAAGAGAGAGCGAGGTGAGAGAAAGAGGTTGTTGCTTCGCGAAACAACCGCCTCGTGAGCTAAATTTTATTTTTCCATAAATTAAGGGATATTGTATTACTACAAGACAGCCAAAACAACAACCCATTCTATAGGTTGTCTGATAAGTCGTCTTAAGATTACGTGTCACTGCATGAGACCGCCTATTAGACGACACCAATGTACCTGCCCTAATAACGGCTAGGGAGTTAAATCCGGTATGGAGAGTCAACGGGAATCCTAACCAACTTAAATGGTGGACCAAGTGTGGACCATTTGTGAAGCTGGTAAAAGGAGAAGGGCGCGCCACACGCGCTCGCTCGCCTCGCCGAGCCGAGGACGTGTCGTGCTCGTGCCGTCCGCTACGCTTTACGTGTGAGGTGAGGTGGATGTTTTGCCACTAACGACAATCATCAAGTCATAGACATTACTGCCATCATAGGGGAGAGTAACTGACATCCGTTACTACCACAATGAAAGGAGTAACTGACAAGACTAGTAACTGACGCTTAACGACATTAGGGCAGGTACATTGCTACACGTCAGCAGTCTTATAGGTCGTCTCATGCAGTGTCACATAGGATTTTTGCTGATGTGGAGGAGAGAGAGCAAGGTGAGAGAAAGAGGTCGTTGCTTCGCGAAACAACCGCCTCATGAGCTAAATTTTAGGACTATGAGACAACTCATCCACCATTGTATGAGTTTTATTGCCATGCAACCAATAATATTTCTTTATTTTTTCATAAATTAAGGGATATTGTATTACTACGAGACAGCCAAAACAACAACGCATTATATAGGTTATCTGATAAGTCGTCTCAAGATTACGTGTCACTGCATGAGACCGCCTATTAGACGACACCAATGTACCTGCCCTTATGGCTGGTCAAGAGTGTCCAGATTCATCCTCCCTCTCTTACCCTGTGCGCCTATAAAAGGAGGCCTCTCTCCCAGGCACACACTCTCAGGCCCTCTCTAGTACTCCTTTCAGGATACCTCACTCTTCTCCCTCATTTTTTGCTGCTCTCTTGCATTCCCAACGCAAGCTTTGCATGCACTCTGCTTGCATGAGCAAAGACTCCGAACCCCCCTGCCTAGCGATCCTGCTCGGGATAGGCGAGTGATAAGGTTTTTAGGGAGCGTACTCGTACGCGACTGCTCGCCTGAACGACTACTTCCCGGCGACCAACTTCGTCAAGTGAACAACAACTTCTTGGTGGCCGTCCTCCTCAACTCGTACGACTACTTCCCGGTGTCCTTCTTCGTCAACTGAGCGTCTACTTCGTGGAGATCCTGAACGACTACTTCTAGAAGGCCGTTCAAGGGACTCCATTGCATCAACTCGCCAATGCACCGAATTAGATCGACTGCTTGGAGCAAGGCCAGTCGAGGATGTCGATTCCTTCAGCTGATAACGGCGCATCCGGTGCCGGCCCCGCCTCTGGGTACTTCCTAAACCATGCTTGGTTCTAGTTTTCCTTTTTGTCCTTGTTAATCTGGGGATTTAACTTGAATACATGCACATGCTCTGTCATCACAAGATCACTCACCGTAATCATGATTTTGTTGTTAATTTCTGGAATTAAAATATACCAAAAATTGACTAGATCTCTAACAGTTGGTGCCCAATTTGCACTGCAATTCAAAACACACTAGTACCATATTATCAAGAATATATCACATAAAACACTTTCTAGCCTACACATAACTACCTAGCAGATGATCTTAAGATCATGACTCACTATATCTAAGCCTGCCTCTAATATCACCTTAAGAGGCCATGGCAAAAGAGACTCTAGACATGGTAGAAATGAGAACTCAAGAGGATTTCAAAACTCAATTACTAATTCAGACTGCCACCAGATTTCCTACCAACCACATGATTCAGATTGTTGCCAAGATATATATTCATACCCAAAAGTCCAAAAAAAAACAGATTTTCCATGCTAGTGGATCAAAGGCTCAAACAAGGCGCGTGATCAGGCTGGTAAGCTCATTTTTTTTGCGACTAGGCTGGTAAGCTCCTTGATCCGGTCCTCACGACACGGGGAAGCCACGCTACCAGTGAGTTGCTAATTCTTTAACCTCATCTCCATGGACAAAGCCCTGACGTCGCTGACGCCCTCGAGACCCTTCCTCATCAGCTCCTCCAACAACGCCACCAATTTCGGGCACGGGTCCCGCAGCCCCTCGTACCGCCACCTCTTCAGCGCCGGGGTAGGCTCCCAGCGGTGGGACGCGGGCCGGCCGCCCCGGCCTGGGACCTTTTTTCCGGTCGGGTTCAGAGCCGGCACCGGGGCTAGCACGGGCTCGGCAGGTTTAGGCGCAGCGATGGGATCATGGGAGTGACCGCGGTACGCGGCATCCCAGACGTCGAGGGAGAGAGTGTGCAGCCGGAGGTCGTGCCCCGACGCGGGCCCGCCGTGCAAGGAAACGAGGAGGCTACGCTAGCCCATACAAAAACTCGTTTACCCCAAAACACAAACAACAACAGTTATAGATCGCGGATCGTTACCACTAGATGCGCAGATGCAGCAGAAGATATCTCGATGTAGACGAACGTGTCGAAGTGGCAGTGCCATGTAGTTGCTCACGTCCGTCTGGTCCTACACGTGTGTTCCGTCCTTGTCCTCTAAGTGCAGCACCTCCGAGGTATCCACACGTACGAGGATGGAACGCCGAACGTGGGTGTACTAGCACATCACGAATGGTTGCGACCTAAAGTATATAAATGGAGGAGGGACTGCAGGAATTACTGTAGCGCGGCTACTGCTCACCCGCGCTACTGTAGCATCGGCTACTGTAGCACCGGGTACTGTTAGGGTTTGGGGCGTCGATGACCGGTCCTTGCACCCCTAGCCCCTCCCACATATATATAGGCCATACTAATGGGCTGCCATCTCATGGGCCCTATCAGTTAACCTAATCCCTCGTAGATCAAGCCCATAAACAAGTCCAATCTGATTGGCTCTTGGGCATATATCCAACAGTCTCCCACTTGCACTAGAGACAATCACATAGGCAAGTTTTCAGTGTTCCAAACCTCTTAAGTGTGTGACCCTATGGGTTCACGCACACATAGACATGTCTCGAGTACTCCTACCCGGTCCAATAGTTGATAGCGGCCTCTAGCAAGACGTGTCAACTCCCATGTGCACGTAAAGATCATATTAGACGAACTACCACAACATCACGTACAAGCTATTCCCTTTGCCTCACGATATTTGGTCTAACTCCAAGTTGACCTCTCTTTCTCGAACCCGTGAGTCGAATCCTTCAAGAGGTTAACACTTAACATAGCATGGCCATGCATTTCTTGATCCGATCACTCGAGGGGCCCAGAGATATCTCTCTCGTATAGAGAGGGGCAAATCCCATCTTGATTGATCACGCCTCACAGCATGCTTCTTGACAAACCCGAAAACCACATTTATGATTACCCAGTTACAGAGTAGCGTTTGATAGTCCCTAAGTAGGTCAATTCAGATCTTAAGTACGTGCGACAATCTCAGGTCTTAGGACAAAGCATATGCGTTGTGAAAAAAGATAAACATACAACAAGATCTCAAGTTGGGTCAGTCCAGCCCCATGTCATACATGTGCCCACATTATTAGTTTGACATCTCCATGTCCATGACTTGTGAAACATAGTCATCAACTAATACATGTGCTAATCAGATTAGGGAAAATTTTAGAATAACCATACAAGTAAAGAGTTTCACAAACAATTCACATAATTGCCAATCATATACAAGTTGCATTTCATGGATATTCAATAAATAAGCGATACGTCATAGATACAATCATCCACTCACACTAGAGCTAATCTAGATGATATCTAATACCCATAGCTCATGTGGGACTCATGCTTAGACTGTGGAAGAGCCTTTGTCAAAGGATCAGCAACATTCAAATCCATATGTATTTTGCATATATTTATCTCACCCCGTCTAACGAACTCTCGAATGAGGTGAAACTTCCGCAGTACATGTTTGTTCTTCTGGTGATTCCTAGGCTCCTTAGCCTGTGCAATTGCCCCATTGTTGTCACAGTAGGGCTAGATGCATTGGGAAACACATCAAGCTCAATGAGTAACTTCCTCATCCAAACACCTTCCTTCGTCGCTTCAGAAGCTGCGATGTATTCGGCTTCCGTTGTAGAATCAGCCACAGTATCTTGCTTAGAAATTTTCCAGCTTTACAGCACCACCATTTATCGTGAACACGAATCATAATTGCGACTTTGAATCGTCTAGATCAGTTTGGAAACTAGCATCAGTGTAACCCGTTACAATGAGCTCATCCTCACCTCCATAGACTAGGAACACATCTTTAGTCCTTCTAAAGTACTTAAGAATGCTTTTTACCATTGTCTAGTGACTTTCACCTGGATTAGACTGGTGTCTGCTCGTAACGCTTAGAGCATATGAGACATCTGGGCGAGTACTTATCATGGCATACATGATAGACCCAATTGTCAAAGCATAGGGGGTCTTACTCATGTGCTCCTGCTCATTAGCCGTCGAAGGACACTAAGTCTTGTTGAGGTGTACGCCATGTGACATAGGCAAGAACCCTTTCTTGGACTGTTCCATGTTGAACCATTTCAACACCTTATCAATGTAAGTATCCTGACTTAATCCTATAAGCCTCCTTGATCTATATCTATAGATCCTTATGCCTAGAATGTATGCAGCTTCCCCTAAGTCCTTCATAGAAATACTATTTTTCAGCGAAGTCTTAACGGATTCCAGCATAGGAATATCATTCTCAATCAACAATATGTCATCCACATACAAGATTAGAAATGCAACAGAGCTCCCACTTTCCTTCTTGTAAACGCAAGCCTCTTCTTCATTTTCACAGAAGCCAAACCTTTTGACTACCTCATCAAAATGAAGGTTCCAACTCCGAGATGCTTGGTTTACCTCATCAAAATGAAGCTTCCAACTCTGAAGCTTGCATATTTTTCTAGCATTAGTTGGATCGACAAAACCTTCGGGCTGTATCATATATACATCCTCATCCAGGTTCCCATTTAGGAAAGTTGTTTTGACATCCATCTGCCATATCTCATAATCGAAATATGCAGCTATTGCTAGAATGATCCGAATAGATTTAAGCATCGCTACTGGCGAGAATGTCTCGTCGTAGTCAACTCCTTGAACTTGTCGAAAACCTTTTACAACAAGTCGTGCTTTGTGGGCGTGAACATTTCCGTCCACATCTCTCTTTCTCTTAAAGATCCATTTGCACTCGATGGGTCTCACACCATCAGGCGGGTCAACCAAGTTCCAAACTTGGTTGTGTCCCATGGAATCTATCTTGGATCTCATGGCACTTTGCCATTTCTTGGAATCTGGATCCATCATTGCTTCAACGTAGGTCCTAGGCTCATCGTTGTCCATCAACAATATGTCACGCTCTCCCGTAACTAAGAGATTCATTCTATTAGTTGCGTGACGTGGCCTTTCCGACCATCGTGGTTGTGGCGGTTCTTCTCTTGCCACAGGTGCCTCAACTTGTTCTGCTACATTAGCATCACTCGCAAAGTCTTGCCTCATAGGCTCATCTCGAACTTCTTCAAGATACACCTTTTGTCCACTTTTCTCGCTTTTGAGAAACTCTTTCTCCAAGAAAACACCGTTCCTAGCGACAAACACTTTGCCCTCTGATCGGTTGTAGAAATAATACCCAATTGTTTCCTTTGGATATACCACGAATATGCACTTGTCCGACGTGGGTGTAAGCTTGTCTGACTGAAGTCGCTTGACATATACTTCACAGCCCCAAATTTTTAGAAAAGACAAACTAGGAGTCTTGCCAGTCCATATCTCATATGGTGTCTTATCCACAGACTTAGACGGTACCCTATTTAGTGTGAAAGCTTCTGTTTCTAGAGCGTAACCCCAAAACGATAACGGTAGGTCTGACTGGCTCATCATTGATCGTACCATGTCCAACAAGGTTCGATTACGTTGCTCGGACACACCGTTCCTCTGAGGTGTTCCAGGTGGCGTAAGCTGTGGAACAATTCCGCAACTCTTAAGATGAGTGCTAAACTCGTGGCTCAAATACTCGCCTCCACGATCAGATTGCAAGGCCTTAATTTTCTTACCACGTGGATTTTCAACTTCATGCAAAAACTCCTTGAACTTTTCAAAAGTTTCTGACTTATGCTTCATTAAGTAGACATAGCCATATCTACTAAAATCATCAGTGAAAGTTATGAAGTACTGAAATCCACCTCTAGCTATCATGCTCATTGGTCCACACACATCCGTATGTACGAGTTCCAACAAGTCTTGCGCCCTCTTAGAAAAATCTATGAAGGGCGCCTTGGTCATCTTGCCTAGCAAGCAAGCTTCGCATGTCTCGTATGATTCAAAATCAAACGAAGTTAAAAGTCCATCAGAATGGAGCTTCTTCATGCACTTCTCACTTATATGACCTAAACAACAATGCCACATATAGGTATGATTCAAATCATCTAGCCGAGGCCTTTTAGCACTTATATTACAGATAGGTGAATCATCAAGATTTAAAATAAATAACCCATTGACAATGTATGCAAGAGCCAAAAACATGCCATTCTTAGAGATCACACATCCATTGTTCTCATTCGTAAATGAATAACCATCCTTCATCAAACATGAAGGAGATATAATGTTTCGACTCAAACTAGGAACAAAATAACAATTATTCAATTCCATAATAAATCCTGATGGGAGGTGAAGTTGCATCGTCCCGACGGTCAAAGTAGCAACTCTTGCATTATTGCCCACGCGGAAATCAACTTATCCTCTTCCCACGCTTCTACTTCTTATTAGTCCCTACATCGTATTGCAAATATGAGCAACCGATCTGATATCAAATACCCAGGAATTAATACTAGAATCAACGAGAAAAATGTCTGTAACATGAAGTGTACTTGAAGTGGAAGTGCCCTTACTTCCCTTGCTTTTCAAAGAAGTTAAGTACAACTTGCAGTTTCTTTTCCAGTGACCCAGTTCATGAAAGTGAAAGCACTCATTATCAGCAGCTAGTCCAGCTTTATCCTTGTGTGTTGGCTTAGATATCCCATCTTTAGCCTTACCCTTATTCAAATAATTACATTTCCCAAAGGTAGGCTTGTTCTGGATTGCCATCACATGGCTACTGCCCGCGCTTTTCTTAATGTTACCCTTTGTTGGTAATGGGGTTTCTAGAGTATTTTCCTTTTTCTCAGCCCGGAGAACAATTCTCAGGCTGTGAATCCAATCTGCATAGTTTGTTCCATTCAACTTATCCTTCTCAGGGACCGAACGCAAAGAAAATGGTGTGCTAGGTGCCATTGATCTACAACAGAAAATAATGCAAAATACTAAGACAAAATATCTATGACAGAGTAAAATACATGAAACAATTTAACAAAATCTACTCCCACTAAAATCAATATCCCTCTATTGATACTTAGTGATTCAGGATGCACAACTAACAAGTCCACTAGTGAGCTTTAGCATCACCACCAGAAGACATGGTAGATCGGTAAGCAACCCTTTGCTAATCATATCACATATGACTCCTGTTGTTGGGTGACATCTCTATGTCTCGGCGCCCAACCTTTATGCCCCAAGGTCCTTAACCGTTAAGATGACCTTGTCTAAGTTAACCAACCCTTTATGCGAGTAAGTATCCGATACGAACCCATCTAGTCAAGGAAAACTTGTGGTACCCTAATTTCATAGACCCACCACTAATTGTACAAGACATGTGACAGTGCAAGGTTTAGTTGGGAGGACATTCAAGACTTAAACATTGCTGAGGGATCGTTCTACTTCTACCGTCACATGTAGAAAAATAACCATTATCATCGCATATGTAGAAGTAAAACAATAAGAACGACATTCACATAGTAATGACACGGTATGGCCCATTAACACATGGTGATCTCTATCTCCATTGTACTGTCCATCATGATGATCCCCATCTCCATGATCCATGTATGTCATCCTCCAGTGATGAGTCCTCCAAGAACTATCTAACACATGATAGTAAAATAAATTACACAACCGCGCATCATCACAAGTTGGCACGCATGCCATTACATCAAATTGACAATACATATGGCTCCAGCCATATTGCCCTACCCACAACACACAGGTCATGATTAATTACATACATGCATCACATACGCATAGGGCCATACCGATCACATGAATCTGCAAAAACAAGTTAGCCGATTCCGATGTCCAAACTTAAATCACCGAAAACTCCATCTTCCCGGCCTTATTTCACAAATCTAAATTTAGCGAAACTACCATTGGCAATCAAAATCATGTGTAAAATTTTCTGTAGATGAATTTTCATATAAAAATTGTCTCAATACGAGGTCGTATGCAAAAGTTATAGCTGTTTTACGGACAACCTATTTTTCACGTAAAACCTGGCCCGGTAGCAGATCTAATCTACACCGCCGCACATCACCATATGCCTGGCCATTGACCTAAGTTCGATTCGACCAATCCAATTGATCTTCATCTCACCATGACTGGGTTTACATGTATCACTTAGCTCCGATGGCGGAATTCCGACCGGTAGGAGCAATTCGTTACACGACCATCATAGCAAGATCATGAACCGATCAGAGACTCATCTACAGCCAAACATATCTCCATATGCACACATTCAAACCTATAACGAGACAGCTATGACTCTGATACCACTGATGGGAAACGAGGAGGCTACGCTAGCACATACAAAAACTCGTTTACCCCAAACAGGAACAACAACAGTTATAGACCGCAGGTCGTTACCACTAGACGCGCAGATGCAGCGGAAGACAGCTCGATGTAGACGAACGCGTCGAAGTGACAGCGCCATGCAGTTGCTCACGTCCGTCTGGTCCTGCACGTGCGGTCCGTCCTTTGTGCTCCAAGTGCAGCACCTCCGAGGTATCCACACGTACGAGGATGGAACGCCGAACGTAGGTGTACTAGCACCTCAAGAATGACTGCGATCTGAAGTATATAGATGGAGGATGGACTACAGGAATTACTGTAGCTTGCGGCTACTGTAGCGATGGCTACTGTAGCGCTGGGTACTGTTAGGGTTTGGGGAGTCAACGACTGGTCCTTGCGCCCCTAGCCCCTCCCACATATATATAGGCCGTACTAATGGGCTGTCATCTCATGGGCCCTATCAGTTAAGCTAATCCCTCGTAGATCAAGCCCATAAATAAGCCCAATCCGATTGGCTCTTGGGCATATATCCAACACGCCGGTGCCGACGCAGAGCGCCGCATCATTCTCCTCCAACCGCCACCTCAGGGCATCGATCTTGGCCTGAAGATCCGCGACGATGTAGTCGGTGCCACGGAGGAGCCCAAAGACTGCCATTAGGAGGTCGAGGCCGCGCGGTAGAGTGCCCTGGTCGCGCCCGCGGCGGGGACGGAGGGCGTTGAGGATGGCCACAACGTCGTCCGGGACCAGTACTCATTGGGCGCCGGCATTGGCGTCTGGGTAGGGGCAAGGGATTCGGAGGCGGGGGGTGGCGGATGGTCGTTCGGCGGCGGGGAATGGTAAGGCGATGCCGGCGTCCATGGCGGAGCTGGAGGATCCGGCTGGATGTGTCAGCGCTGAACGCCTCATGGGCTCATGGCCGGCGAGGAGGGGGGAGGGGGGCGACGGCTGGACGCAAGCGCCAGGAGCCGTAGGGGCCCGAACGCTAAGGTTAGCAGCAGCCGCGGCTGCCACAGCCCTGGCCGGCGACGGCAGCGGTGGGACCTTGGCCGCGGAGCACCCAGCCGCGTCGCCGGTGCTTCGGCGGGTGGCCGACAGAGGTGGCGTGTGAACCGTGGGCGTGGCGGCCCAGGTGGTTCTAGCGTGGTCAATTACGGAGAAGGATGTGGTCATGTGGGGGCTGGGAATTTCTAATTGCGCGCGAGGCTTGGGATTTTCAGGGAAATTTCGAGCGCGCGCCCGTAAGATTTTGAGAGATCGCCAATTCCGTCCCGCGCGCTGGAAGCTTCACCCGCTCATGGCCGGAATGGATGGTGCGAATCACACCGAAACTGACAGTCTGACACCATATATTCTTTTTTTTCTTTTGCGGAATCGATACCATATATTCGTATCGCCAAGTTATGGCTCACGAGTTGAAAAAAAAAGTTATGGCTAAAGTTTTGATCTTACTTCTACAAATTTACTGAAAACTCGTTGAAAGTAGTGTCTGACCAAAGTTCCGGCCGTCATCCATTCTAAACGTGGCAAATTTTGGCAAAGGCAAACTTTGCTTCAGGTGCGGATAGTTTGAGAGCTGAAACCAACTTTGACAAAGTTTTACTAGAAAAAATTAAAAATTTAATTCATACGACATTGGTTCAACAGATTTTTGAGTCGGGTGGCTTTAATTTTAAGGCATGTATTCATGGAGCGAAGGACCAAAATGGCCACAAGAAGCGTGAATAGAAGTCAATAAAAATTTCTTCAAAGAAATTCGGCATAAATCTCAATTATAATCCAAACCCTCTCTTCTAGCCAGATCAAGTCTACTTAGTTATGGATGAGCTGATAGATATAAAATTGTTGCTAGAAAGTAAACCAAAGACCAAGGGAAATCGAAACTACTTGTGGAGATCCCACAACTTGAGGAGATTCCACACAATTCTCTGAAAAAAATTGAAACTACGGAAATCCGCAACAAAGTCTAGAAACTCCGCACAAAAGTCAAGAGTTTCCGCAACTCCCAGAACAGCCTACGTCAAGAGTTTGGAATAAAAATCCAAAAACCCAACCAAATGAACGAAAATATCATGAAATTTGAAATATGCTTATAATAACATATCAAAGATATTCTCAAAGGCTCACTTCAAAAATCTCAATGATTTTCTAACAACTTCATAGATTTGGAGAGGGGCAAGATGAAATCATGAAAAACCTCTCGAAGTCAAACTTAAAATCCAAGCAAATGAAATCCACTAAAACTTTAGAGGCATCACATCAATATGTTGAGTCTTTGCCCAAAAGCTCTCTTAAAAAAAATAAAAAAGACCTCATCACGAATTTTATGGATTGGTCAAGAACCTTAGGGAAGAGGACTTTCGGGGAAATTCCAAATTTAAGGATGAAGAATGTTGCTAGAAAGAAAATCTAGTTGGGGATCACCCTGTGCATGCTCACATATGTCCTAGCAACCTCTTGCCTCAACAAATTTGCCCCAAATTGTAGCCAAGATGAAGAACAAAAAATCCACCAAAACGGAGTCCAAAAATAGGGGAAAAGGTAAATTTCATATTTTAACAGGAGCGAACAAGTTGGCACGAATTTTATCTGTAGAATAAGGGAAAACAAAAACAGAATAGGGTTCAATGGTGGAACTCGAGAGAAAACTATGACGGGCCAGCTGGTCACATAAAAATGTGCCCATTTCAAAATTTAGTAATTTGCTCTAATATACATCGTCCACACAGAAACAAGCATACTAGCTAGTTTCTTCTAATTCATTTTTATTTGATTTGGCCAAATCTAATCAAAAAATACCATACTAATATAAGACAAGAAATTAAATCTGAAAAGTTTAAGAAATCAACTACAAGAGTAGACCAGCGGAGCAGCGGGGTTCTTCTGCAATGTACAGAGCACGCGCACAGGAACGAAGGCCAAGGGATGTGAGGCGGGGATTGAGGATGAAATGATACATCAGGGGCGAGTGGAATACAAGAGTTTTTACGGCAAACTGAGATACGTGCGTGGTCTGCAGGTTGATCAGTGGACATGTGGACTACAAGAGTCTTTACGACAGGCTGCGGTAAGTGCGTGGACTACAGCTTGATCAGCGGACATGCAGTGATCGGCAACCCATAGCCCATGAACTCAGGGGCGAAGCTAGAGCATATTGGAGGGGGGTGCACCACTTCATCCCCAAGTATAGAAATACGCATGGTGTTTAAACAATATGCCATGAATTACGCATATGCAACAGCGATGAAAACTTGAAAACGTCAACAAATTAGAAGTATCGATAATAATGGTCACCATTTATCAAAGACAAAGATAATATCAATCACTTAGTTCAGTTAATGACAAAATGCCAATATCATGAAAAAAGATAGGCTTACATAGAAAATCCAAAATATGTGATCCAACTTCAGAATCTCACTTGCCTAAAAAAAGAGAACACACAGGTCAGATTTTTGGCTAAGAAATTGTAGAACTAATTATTCCATACAAAATAGATGCATTGCATTACCTTTCAGAGATCATATTTACGCCCTTTTCCTTCCATGGTCATGAAACGATGGACCACAGCTTCATTCCTGACTTTTGACATTTCTTCTTTCTCCACATAGCAAATAAGTCTATTACTCAAGTGTTCATCACCAATTTTATTAGACAAATTTGTCTTCACAAGCTTCATGCCCGAAAAAATTCTCTCCACTGTTGCAGTAGCAACAGGTAGTACTAGTACAAGCTTCAATAGTCGATAAACCAATGGGTAACAACGATCTTTCTTATGCTCCACCATTTTTTGAGAAAGCTCACCAATAGTGTTTATGTTGGAAAATCTATCATCTTCTCGAACATCAGCAATATAAACAGCAAGGTCATGTCTAAGGTCCCTCAAATTACCAGAATTAAAATCATCAGGATATAGTTTTGCTAGGCTCATCAAACTCTCCAAATCGAAATCACGAAAGGAGTCTCTTGGATTGAAAGCAGCCGAGCAAACAAGCAACTGAGAGCTTGTCTCATTAAAGCGGCTATCAAGCTCTTGAACTAGCCAATCAATAACATCATTAAAACAATCCACTTCATAGTGATGCTTGTTTGTAATTCCAGATTTTTTCCTTGGCTGTTGGGGATCAACATATGTATCTTCCATTCCCAATATGTTAATCTCATGCATGTCACAAAACTCATTCACTTCAACTAATAATGCATCCCACCCATCTCTTCTAAGATTATTCAAATGGATTCTAGTTGATTTCACACATCCAATGGCATTCACGATGTCTTGATCCTTGCGTTGCAATGCTAACGACAAAGAATTTGTTGCTGTTAATGTAGTCAACATGAGATGCAAATAAAAGGCAAAGTCAAAAGATTTGAAGTACACTAGCAGATTTGATGCTTGATCTCTATTTTTCCAATCTCTGTCATCCTTTTCCACAACTTTCAGCACTTCAACTATTGTAGGAAACATGTTGACCAAGCTTTTGAGAGTTTTGTAATGAGAACTCCAACGAGTATCTCCGGGTCTTTGAAGGCATTGCTCTTGATTTAGCCCTGTCCCGGTCTCAAGTTGACCACAACCTAAGGCCTTTTGAACTTTTTCATGATTAATATCTCTAATCATATCCCTTCTCTTAGCTGATCCACCCACCACATTTAGTAAGATAGAAATCCTTGTTAAGAAATTGCTTATGCCCTTATGTTTTCTCACAATTGCCACAATGACTAATTGAAGTTGGTGAGCAAAGCAATGGACATAATAAGCTGCCCTACTTTCTCTCATGATCAATGATTGTAAGCCATTGAACTCACCTCGCATATTACTAGCACCATCATATCCTTGGCCTCTAACTTGCTTTAAGCTTAGTTTAAGTTTTGCAAATAGAGAATCGATACATGACTTGAGGTGGGAAGAAGTTGTTTCTTTCACATGCACAAGGCCAACAAAACTTTCTTTCACGGCCCCACTTTTACCAACATACCTCAAGACCACAGCCATTTGTTCTTTGCAAGAAACATCTCTTGACTCATCAACTAGCAAGCAAAACACATCATTCCCAAGTTCTTCTAGGATAGAATGTATGACTTCATTTGCAAAACATTCAACAATGTCTCTCTGAATTTCAGAAGCCAACAAACAACTATTACCTGCACCATCTGTACCAACTGCCTTGCCTAACTCTGGATCATGCTCTGCTAAGCAATCATAAAATTCCCTAAAGTTCCCTTTATTGTATGAGCTCTTTGATTCGTCATGGCCCCGAAAAGGCAATCCTTGCTTTAATAATAGCCTAGTTGTATCAATTGATCCGTTCAAACGAGTAAAATAAGCCCTCTTAGCAACATCACTGAGCTGATGGAAAGCAACATCTATGTGTTGCTTAGTTTGTAATAAATCATCGCACTTCTTCATTGCAATATAGTGTGGGCCACCAACATCACCTTCATGAGTCCTTAGTCTTTCTTTCCTATAATAACCATTCCAACCATTAACAACGAATGATTCATACCCTGCATCCTTCTTGTCTCTAAACAAGAAACAAAAAAAGCAGTATGCTCTATCCTTTGACTCACTGTATTCAAGCCAACTCCCAAACTCATCAAACCATTCCGGAACAAACCTTCTCGGCTTATCTCCAAAATATGAAACAGGAAAATTGCATGTGTGAGGCTGGCAAGGTCCATTCTCCAAGTATTTCCTTCTCACCTTCTCTTTGTGATTAGGATGATAAGCATCGATTTCTTTCCTTAAACCCGGATCATATTTAATCTCCTCTTCCCAATTGATATCATCTGGACATGGATTTCTTGAACAATTGGCATTGTCAACCTCTGGTGCTTTCCGTTTATAGTACCTTTCCATGATTTACCTATCATCTGCAAGAATATTCAGTTCTTTGTTGTCACAAATTTAAAGAAAACCCTAGTTAAAACGCTAACCCCTACGCCTACAGGCATACAATCTGAACAAATAGCAAAGAACCCTCTGGATAAACTCAATTTCAAGAGTAAAATTGATGGGAAAGGAAATTACCAAGAGGCGACCAGTCGGTGTTGGACACGGTGTGCTCGTCCCTCTCACTGTTGAGCAGGAGATGATGCATCCATGGGGAGGACCAGAGCCGTCGAGTAGGGCAGCAGCAGAGTCGTCGCAAGGGAGACGAATCGGTCGGGTGCTGGGCGAGAGAAGAGGGGGAGCGATCTATTTTTCACGGAGAGGAGGAGATAGCTGGGCTGGGCGGCTGTCACTAATTTGTTGTTGTGTTTTGCCATTTTGGGCTTCCTATCTTGGGCTGCAGTTTCATCTGAGTGCTGCTCGGAGGCCTGGTGGGGGGGTGCACTAATTTGGGGCAGGGGGGTGCCTGTACGGTGAAAAATTGTTAGTTACTACTAATTTTTGTTTTGGGCCTGGGTGCATAGGCACCCACGGTGTCTAACTGGGCTTCGCCCCTGCATGAACTGAATGTTTAATTATTTAAGGGTTACTAATTTTTTCTTTGGGGGGGGGGGGGGCATGGCCCCTGCAAAGTCTCCCTCAGTTCCACCACTGGGTTGATCCAACTTGTCACGCCCGGTTTTAGAAATAAAACCAGGTGCATCTCATATGTGCGCCAGGATCAAATTTAGACACATATGGTAGACGTCACAAGTGAATATTCATAACCATGCAAGCGAAAGAGTATTAAAGTATATTTATTACAATCTCAGAGTTGACACAAATGTCATAGCGGAAGACTTAAATAAACGTTTAACTAAACGAAAAGAAATAACTCCATCTCGACAGGCAGTTGACTGGCGGACTCGCCTAGAATTCCTCAAAGTCAGTAGTAAAGTCCTCAAAATTCTCCCAATCTGAGCAGCAGTCCGAGTGTGGTCGATGCAATATAAATAAACAAGCGTGAGCACATATCGTACTCAGCAAAGTATGGAAATAAATGACATGCTAGGCTTTATAAAGTGGAAGACTGAAAGGATAGCTGCATTAAGCACTTTTAGTTGGTCAACTTTTATTAAGCACCTATTTACTAGCAAATATAAGTATATACCAACCACAATTAAATGAAAACATAAACCCATCAGATTCAGGTAACCACAATTTAGATCATATTCTGATAGATTAATCATGTGAGGGTCCAGGCCGCTCATGACCGTCAGCACGGCTGTTATAACAATTTTACACCGCAGAGGTTGTACACATTCACCATAAGCCGTGATTCCCATTGCCTGAAAGCATGTACCCTTCCCACACCACGTGGACCGAATACTGGGTTTCACTATGAGACCTTTACAAAGAAACTCTAATAAGTGATAGTTCGCTAAGGCTTCCGGTTCAGGAGCAAAGCATAACCCTCCCTAGTGAGTCGCGTATCTTAGCAAAGCCTACCGCTCAAGAGGACCGGGCTATACCTCATCAACCGCCGCACCTCTTGCCCCTTTCGGGTAAAACTATCCCAAACCAGAATACCTAATTAGTCAGTCAAAGCCAGAGCCACATAGCACTTATGGTTGCACTATTTTCCTGGGTGGTCGCTCCATGTTCTAGTTAAAAGAGGTGATCTTGTCATTATTATATTGAAAGGTAATATTGAAACATAGAGTAGGGGTTTCATTAGACTAGTCCCAGTTGAGCAACTAAGCATCATCTACTAGTCAAATTAATTTAATGACCCAGCCGCAAGGTATGGTAAAACAGACTAGGAAATCCTTAATGGGACCCAGCAATATTAATGCAAGCGATAAATAAACGGTGTAATTAAAATGCATGTCATTTAGGTACAAACGGGCATGATCAAGGAATACTTGCCTTCTTCCCAACCCTTCTGCTGCTCAAACTCTTCAACAGCTGGTTCTTCGAACACTTCCTCGAACGGCGCGTTTCCTATACGCATCACACGAACACATACAAGAAAACAATACAATAAATAAGAAACAGTACACCAAACAATTCCAACAGAAGAAAACAACAGCACAAAACTAATCTACGCGTTACCACGAACGTGTGAGTGCGAGAATCACTAAAATCGGAGTTAAAACGCAAAAGATATGGCTTTTCTAAGGTTCAGGGACTTGCTGGCAAAGTTTTAAAAGTTCCAGGGGCTTAACTGCGAAAATCTGAGGGCTAAAACATAATTTTGTATTAAACTACGAGGGATTTCATGCAAAAAGCTAAAACTTGGACCTCGGGCGCAATTTCAGAACTTGCAGGGGCTAAACCGCAAGAAAAAGGACATAAATTGAAATATTTTTGAATTGCTCAGGACTGCGGGTTGATTCACCTAAACGACAGGGGCTCTTTTAGAAAATTGCCCGGAGTTGACCGGTAAGTCGCGGTTTGACTCAGGGCTCGGGGCTCTGTGGTTCGTCGGATCCCGATCGGATGGCCAAGGATCGATCAAGAGGCATGGGTCGTCGGCGGCGGCAGCAGTCGACGGCGGCGGCGTGCGCACGCGTCGGCGCTTCGCCGGAGCAACACCGAGAACGAGCTAAAGGCCACCAAATCAAACGCGGGCTGGACGGGGAGCGAGATGAGGTGAAGGCGAACTCACCTGGCCAGACCAAGTCGAGGGGGGGGGGTTCGTAGGCGGCCGGCGGCGCTGGAGAAACGGCGGCGAGGGATTAGCTCGGCGAAACAAGGGCAAATCTCGCATTGGATGATGGGGAAAGCTTCGGCGCTTCGAGACGGACCTCCGAGGGTGCTTCACGGCGAGGGAGAGGTGACGACGGCGTGAACCGACGGCGGCGGCGATGCTCCGAAGTCGGCGGCGCTGTCTAGGGTTCGGAGTGGCGGCCGGCGCGCAAGAGAGACAGGGGAAACAACAAGGGAGGCCTCGCGCTCGATTAAAGGGGGCTGGGCCCACGCATCTAGGCGTGCGTGCCCCGGCCGAGGTCGGACTCGAGCTTGAGCTCGAGTCGGACTCGCGCCCGGCTCGGGGACGACGGGTCCGACAGGTGGGACCCGCCTGGCAGCGACGCGAAGGAGAGAGGAGGGACGCGGGCCAGCGCGGAAGGATGGGCCGCGAAGGAAGGCCCGGGCCGGGGGAAGGAGCTTGGGCCGGCTCGGGAGAGAAAAGAAGTAGAGGGGGCGAAGTTGAACTGGCCAAGAATTGGAGGGGCAAAAGCAGACTCGACAGAAAACAACTAATCTAAACATCAAACAAATTCAAATTAGATTCGAATTTAAACAGAATTTAAATTCCAACTTAATTGAACAGTAAGCAAAAGACAAATGCAATAGCATGAATGCATCAACAACTTATTTTTGACTAAAATTATTTAATATAATATTTAAATTGATAAAAGGCTAGAAATTCCAATTAAATCATAGAAAATTTATTTAGGCCTTAAATAAATCCTAGAAAATTCAGAAATTGCTACAATTTGACTGTGATGAATTTTAGGGTGTTACACAACTTTATGTTAAATACTATATTATATGCTCGTGAAACAAATCTTTACTCAAACAAGTACTTAAACACGAGCCAAAAGGTTATCACCACAGAGGTAGCATGTGGGTATCCAAAAAGATCTCGGGATGTAAAGACCAAAGAGACACGAGTGCCCTTTCCTACCTGGCCTCTTTATCTCAGCTGGTAAGTTCATGGTAAGATTTTTTCGGTAAGACGTGGAACACTTTGTCGCATTTGTCTTCAACCATGCAGTTGGGGCAGTCATCTTTAAGCGTAAGGCCCGTTTGTTTCTCTCTTGCTAAAGTTTAGCCCCGTCACATCGGATATAAATATGTTAATTATAAGTATTAAATATAGATTAATTAAAAAAACTCATTACATAAATGAGGACTAATTTACGAGACGAATCTATTAAGTCTAATTATACTATAATTAGACAATATAATGCTACCGTAAACATATGGTAATTGTGTATTAATTATAGCTTAATTAGGCTTGTTAGGTCCGTCTCACGAAATATATATGACTTATACAGTTAGTTTTATAATTAGCTTATGTTTAATACATCTAATTATCATTTATTTAAAGCTCTAAATTTTAGCACCGGATCCAAACACCACATAAATACTTCAGAATCTTATCCATGAGAGATTACAAAGCCCCCATGCCGAACGCAACGCGTGCTGCGTGATTAGAGCTGTCCCAACCCGGACACTACTCCATAGTTTCTATAATTATCATGTCATATAGACACTACTTATACAAACTACACCCCAAAAAAAATTCTTCAAAATAAAATATCAACCAATTATCTTTCCTCTCTCTATTTTCTTCATCCAATTATCTTTCTTTCTTTCTTGTTTCTCGTATAGATATGGTTTCCTACATGAGAAACAATTTTTTTCTCTCACATCATTAATTTTTCTGACACCTCATGGAACTGCTTACATGATAGGCTATTAAATGCTATGAAAATTATCTTAGTCAGCGGGTTAGGACCCCCTTAGCCCTCCGAAAAATAATCATGTTGGCGGGTAACGTTAAAAGCAGCTAAATTTGCTTGTCCCACTCACAACTATAATTTGTTTGTGTACATGACTACATAGTTTGGGGGGTTAAAAAGTGGAGCAAGAGAATCTTGTTGAACACTGTACCGGATGGAATCCACTTTTCGTAAAACCCCTGCAACCATGTGATTTTTGCTGCGTGCATGATTATCGACGCCTTCCCCGAATCATCAAACATACTCATACACATGCTTGTACACACAAATTAGTATGTGTGCATTTGAAAAGAAAAAAGTATGAAAAGATGACTTAATGTAAGTTGAAGAAAATAAAAAAGAGATACAAACGTGTTAAAAAATTATATGCAAATTACATTTGAGATTTTATTTTTGCAAAGTCAATGATTTTATTTGCCAGTAAAAACAAGTGGTGACATTTTGTAAAAACCTAGCTTACAAAAAAAAAATTCACGAATACGCAGGAGGGCTGCGTATCATTATATTAAAAAAGAAATGTTTGGTTTACACGTACGTAAACGCGCAATACATGAAGGGATTACTCGCAAAGCAAACCACCTAGCCTTTTCGCCCCGGCTGCTATCCAAAGATCTACCTCTAGCTTGATCCTCCCAACCAAAGCAACCGCGGTCCTATCGAAGAAGCGGTTGTTCCTTTCTTTCCATATGTGCCATCCAATTAGCATGATCAAGCAGCTTACTCCCTTGCGCCGGCTTGCCGATTGCCTTGAGAGCAGGTGCTCCCACCACTCCTGGATGGAAAGTTCGCCGTTGGGGAAGGTGCATACACACTTCGCCCAGGTGAGCACAGACCACTAGATCTCCTTTGCCATCGGGCAGGTCACGATCAGGTGATTTATCGTTTCATTGGTTTGATCACACAACAAGCAAAATCGTGAGCCTCTAGACCCCGGCGTCTTCTCCTATCCGCTGTCCAGACGCGCTCCCGGGAGGCCAGCCAGAAAAATATTTTGACGCGGAGCGGCGCCCAAGTTTTCCAGATATCCAGATATGTTGAGCACCATAGAATTTAGTCCGGCCGAGCTGCAATGCCTGATATTCTGACTGCACCGTGAACATCCCTATTGGTGTCCATCGCCATCTCACCACGTCTTCCATGCCCGAGAGCAATTGCACTTGCTGCAAGCGGTTCCAAAGGTGCAGGTATTCTACCATGGCTGCGACCGTAAGCCTTCAAGTGATGTCCCTCACCCAGCGTCGCTCAACAAGACCCTGCGCCACTGTTCTGGTCTTCTTTACCCGTGGTCCCACCGAGGCCACAAGCGTTGGGGCAAGGTCACAAATAGACTGTAAATCCACCCAATTATCCGCCCACAAAAATGTTCGTTCCCCATTGCCAACCTGCATGGTGACGGAAATGTTGAACAAGGCTTGTGCCTCGGGGCAGACCTTGACGTGCAGCGCTGCCCAAGCTCTTTTCGGCTCGGTGCGTTGCAACCAAAGCCATTTGGTACTCAGCGCGATTCCAGCGAGCTTGAAGTCGGCAACCCCGAGCCCGCCATACGGTGTTGGCAGACAGACCGTTTGCCAGGCCACTAGCGGACTAGCCACCTTCCACGGACTGAAACGTCGCCGCCCGCCCAGAAGAAACGTCGTCTGATGCCATCAATGGCCTCCAATGCCCAGGCCGGCAACTGATCGGCTATCATCCAGTACATCGAAATTGCCGAGAGTACCGCCTTGGACAAGATTAGCCTGCCGCTGTTCTGCAGGAGAGGCCCCTTCCACCGTGGTAGCTTGGCCGCTACTTTATCAACCACCGGTTGTATACTTGATCTTGGCAGTGCAGCAGCTGATAACAGAGCTCCGAGATAAGTGATCGGGAAATGGGCAATCTGGCATGGCAGTATCACCTGGATGTCCGGCAGCACCGCATCAGCACCGAAGATTGGCGTGATGGAGCACTTAGAGAGGTTTGTCAGGAGTCCGGACGCTGCTCCGAAGATAGAGAGAATTCGGGCGATGGTTTGCGCCTCTGGCACCGTAGGCGAAGCAAATAGAATGACACCGTCGGCATAGATACTGCATTGGTGCTTGATCGCAGGATGACCCATTGGTTGCAGCAGTCCATGATCATTGGCCTTCGCCAGCAACTGGTTCAGCACATCCATGACAATAATGAACAGCATCGGCGACAACGGATCGCCCTGGCGTAGACCTCTCTTGTGCCAAATTTTCCTCCCAGGTTGCCTGTTGAGCATCACTTGCGTGGAGGCTGTGGAGAGCAGGAGGGCAATCCAATTGCGCCACCTACTTCCAAAACCCCACACCTGCAAGAGCTCAAGCAAGAATGGCCAGGACACGGTATCGAATGCCTTGGAAATATCAAGCTTGAGCAGCATCTTCAGAATTTTCCTTTTCTTGAGCAACTTGGCCGCACACTGAACGTACTTGAAATTGTCAAGGATGGAGCGTCCTCTGATGAACGCGCTTTGATTGCGCTGCACAATATCGTTAAGTCACGGTGCAAGGCGGTTCGCCAGCATCTTTGACACCAACTTGGGGAAGCTATGAATCAGGTTTATTGGCCTTAGTCCTGTGGAGATGAGGCGTCAGCCTTCTTGGGGACTAGCGTTAGCAATGCAGTGTTAACACAGCGAAATTGCCAGCGATCAACTGCAAAGAAGGCATTAACAGCGTGGACGACGTCTTGACGGATGACCAGCCAGGCACTCTTGTAGAACGCCCAGATAGTCCATCCGGCCGTGGCGATTTGTCAGTCGGCAGTTCTCTGATCACACCCCAAATTTCATCCTTAGTGAGTGGGATCTCTAGCATCGTTAGATCAATCGGCAGCAAAGTTGATAGTCGTTTCACTCCGCTGTTCCCGCCCCAGCAGCCGAGCATAGTAGTTGAACAGAACATCAGCCACTTCCTCCGGGCTGTAAGCAATATGATCATCGGCGTCCAGATTACGGATATGATTTTTCCATCGGCGTTAACTAGCATGCGAATGAAAGAACTTCGTGTTTGCATCCCCTTCCCTGAGCTGTGTGATGCGAGATCGCTGACGGGCAATCGTTCGCTCCAAAGATGCCAGCCCAAGACATAATCCTTTTAGCTGCTTTCTCAACTCATGCTCTTCATCTGAGAACAATCTGTGCTCCTGGGCCTGATCAAAGCACAAGATTACCTCTTTAGCTAATAAAAGCTGTAACTCAACGTTACCGATTTTCTTGTCAGCCCAACTTTGAAGTTCTCTGTTGACATTGTGAACGAGGCAATCCAATCGATGAAAAGGATCAGTGATATCAGCTGGGCAAGTCCAACCACGCGCCACTGCCTCAACCCTCCAACTTTGGCCAGAAGATCTCAAAATGGAATCGTGGTTTAGCACGAATGGCAGCATTGGATTGCAAGAACAAAGGGCAATGATCAGATACGTCAGTGGAAAGCGCCTGTAAATAGCAGAAGGGGAACAACTCTTCCCAATCCACCGAAACGAGCACACGATCCAGTTTGACAAGTGTGGGATTAGCTCGTTCATTGCTCTAGGTATACCTGCGCCCACGCAAGTGAAGATCCTGGAGTTCCAACTCATCAACCACACGTCTGAACCTAGCCATGTTGCACCTGTTGATCCGGTCGTTACTCTTATTAGCAGCCGCGAGGATGAGGTTGAAGTCCCCAATCACCGCCCAAGGCCCATGGCAGGCATCGCGTGCTGCCTCAAGCTCCTCCAGGAATAAGACCTTCTCCCCATCATCTTGTGTCCCATACACCGAGGTCAACCACCAACCGGTGTCATCCGCCAGATGGGTGACCTTTACCGTAATCGAATAGCAACCAACGAGCTCATCAGACAAAGCTACAACATCATTGCACCCAGCAATCAACACACCACCCCGAGTATCAGAAGCCGGCAAGTAAGCAAACTCGTCAAATTGGATACCGAGGGTGGACGCAAGCACAGCTTGCGAGATTACAGCAAGTTTTGTCTCCTGCTTACACATGATCGCAGGTTTCGTATCGCCAATCAGCACGCGAACTGCATCTCTACAAGCGCGCGTGTTCAATCCATCCCCGCACGTTCCAAGAAAGTAAAGCATATTTATCCATGAAAATTAACAACCAGGGCTGACAAGCAAAGACGCAGCTCAAGCGGCCATCAACCCTAGAGCGGGGGAGGCCTTGCCGAGTGACAGAAAGAGGTCCTTGACAGCCGACATCTCAGTGGTAGGGAGCTTCCTCTTGCCAAAGTACTCCTTGCAAGCCTGTTTGGTCGTCCCAGCGGAAGGTGCATCCACCATGGCACCCAGACGCTTCATGAGTACCATCTCCACTCGCTTGGCCGGGGCGATGTTGGCCATGGCAAGAGATGCTTGACGTTGGCTATGCTTGGGGAGCTCGGTCGGCGGCGGATCGTGCGGCATGTCATCAAGGACCGGCTCTGGCGGCCTGACGGCAAGCGGGCTCACCACCCGCATGCTGACCGCATCAACAAAAGCTTGAAGCTGGGAGGAGTCAGCTGGCGCAAGCGGCGTAGCTACCGGAGTGCCTGTCACAGGGTGATCGTCAGGCGCACACACAGCAGGTGGTGGCAGTGTGGATGCTGGAACTAGTGGCAGCATGGGCGCCAATTCGTTCCCTATTGCATCATGATTAGGTTGGGGTGGGCTGTCATCAGGAAGGCCTGCTAGCGGCCCAACACTCCTCAGCGATGGAGACGGCCCATCCAAGTCACCGGTAGCTGAAAAGCGCCTGGCAACCGCCCACCATCATGTCTTGACCAAATTCAAATGGCTCCAAGGCCGCCTCCAGGAGCATAGGATCCCAACTCAAACTGTCCTGCTCCACGTGTCCAATCGTGGCAGAGTAGACATCTGCTTCCCAGTCGTCCTGCACGGGGACATCAGTTGGCAGTGGCGCAGACAGTAGGATGGCTCCATCTTTCGGCGCTGGCATCGAAGGCAATTCGTCCTTTTCAGCAAAGGTCTGCAGCGCTGGGCCAAGCTCACTTGTCGCAACCTTGTTGTTTGAATGAACTTTGGGAAAGGACATCGGCCTTGGCGTATCCTCACTTTCCTCCATTGGCGGGGCCAACTCCTTTGGCATTGGCGGGCTTGTCTGTATTTCCGGTGCCGTCGTCCCCGTGTCAGGCGATGCCGCACAGCCGGTCCCACCACCAGAGGAGGCAGTGGGCCCGTCATGTGCACGTGTCCCACCATGACTCACCGCGCCTCTGCCGGAGCCCATGGCGCCGCCGCGACCTCGACGACCATCACAGCGAGGATACGCCGAGATACGTGGACCAGCGTGACCTTGCCGAGAACCATAGGACCTATCAGGGTTGCCATCTAGCCCGCTGTCCCCATCGTCGGAAGGGGACGACAAGGAGGTCGATGGCGTACGCGAACGGAAGTCCGCCACGATGCGTAGATGGAAGCTCACGGGGGAGGTGAGCATGCGCTTCTGCAGGAGGTAGGGGCGGACACTGCCGAAGATCAGTTGCATCCCTGGATCATCATACACAATAGGGATTTCGGGTTTCACAGTGACAATCTTCTTGTCTGTCGGGAGCGCTTCGGGATGGCTTGTCCAGGCAGTGAACTTGAAGGTGGTCATGTTAGTCTTCAGCGCCGCCGCCTCGTCAAGTCGCTCCACCCAGCAGTTAGGTGCCAGTAGCCTGCTCGTGGTATCCAGGTCCCAGGCATGCACCGGAATACCATCGATCTTGATGGTGACCTTGGAGAGCAAGGTCTCAGAATCCACATGCACCAGACGCGTCCACGACATTATGGAGAGGCTGGTGGCTGCCATGGGCACAGGGCTGGAAGCCAGCACCCGCTCCCGTACCGCCTGCGATGCGCACTCAATCATGAAGTGCTCCAGGTGGAACGGCTTGACCACGATGTCGTCCAGGGGCGAAGCTAGAGCATATTGGAGGGGGGTGCACCACTTCATCCCCAAGTATAGAAATACGCATGGTGTTTAAACAATATGCCATGAATTACGCATATGCAACAGCGATGAAAACTTGAAAACGTCAACAAATTAGAAGTATCGATAATAATGGTCACCATTTATCAAAGACAAAGATAATATCAATCACTTAGTTCAGTTAATGACAAAATGCCAATATCATGAAAAAAGATAGGCTTACATAGAAAATCCAAAATATGTGATCCAACTTCAGAATCTCACTTGCCTAAAAAAAGAGAACACACAGGTCAGATTTTTGGCTAAGAAATTGTAGAACTAATTATTCCATACAAAATAGATGCATTGCATTACCTTTCAGAGATCATATTTACGCCCTTTTCCTTCCATGGTCATGAAACGATGGACCACAGCTTCATTCCTGACTTTTGACATTTCTTCTTTCTCCACATAGCAAATAAGTCTATTACTCAAGTGTTCATCACCAATTTTATTAGACAAATTTGTCTTCACAAGCTTCATGCCCGAAAAAATTCTCTCCACTGTTGCAGTAGCAACAGGTAGTACTAGTACAAGCTTCAATAGTCGATAAACCAATGGGTAACAACGATCTTTCTTATGCTCCACCATTTTTTGAGAAAGCTCACCAATAGTGTTTATGTTGGAAAATCTATCATCTTCTCGAACATCAGCAATATAAACAGCAAGGTCATGTCTAAGGTCCCTCAAATTACCAGAATTAAAATCATCAGGATATAGTTTTGCTAGGCTCATCAAACTCTCCAAATCGAAATCACGAAAGGAGTCTCTTGGATTGAAAGCAGCCGAGCAAACAAGCAACTGAGAGCTTGTCTCATTAAAGCGGCTATCAAGCTCTTGAACTAGCCAATCAATAACATCATTAAAACAATCCACTTCATAGTGATGCTTGTTTGTAATTCCAGATTTTTTCCTTGGCTGTTGGGGATCAACATATGTATCTTCCATTCCCAATATGTTAATCTCATGCATGTCACAAAACTCATTCACTTCAACTAATAATGCATCCCACCCATCTCTTCTAAGATTATTCAAATGGATTCTAGTTGATTTCACACATCCAATGGCATTCACGATGTCTTGATCCTTGCGTTGCAATGCTAACGACAAAGAATTTGTTGCTGTTAATGTAGTCAACATGAGATGCAAATAAAAGGCAAAGTCAAAAGATTTGAAGTACACTAGCAGATTTGATGCTTGATCTCTATTTTTCCAATCTCTGTCATCCTTTTCCACAACTTTCAGCACTTCAACTATTGTAGGAAACATGTTGACCAAGCTTTTGAGAGTTTTGTAATGAGAACTCCAACGAGTATCTCCGGGTCTTTGAAGGCATTGCTCTTGATTTAGCCCTGTCCCGGTCTCAAGTTGACCACAACCTAAGGCCTTTTGAACTTTTTCATGATTAATATCTCTAATCATATCCCTTCTCTTAGCTGATCCACCCACCACATTTAGTAAGATAGAAATCCTTGTTAAGAAATTGCTTATGCCCTTATGTTTTCTCACAATTGCCACAATGACTAATTGAAGTTGGTGAGCAAAGCAATGGACATAATAAGCTGCCCTACTTTCTCTCATGATCAATGATTGTAAGCCATTGAACTCACCTCGCATATTACTAGCACCATCATATCCTTGGCCTCTAACTTGCTTTAAGCTTAGTTTAAGTTTTGCAAATAGAGAATCGATACATGACTTGAGGTGGGAAGAAGTTGTTTCTTTCACATGCACAAGGCCAACAAAACTTTCTTTCACGGCCCCACTTTTACCAACATACCTCAAGACCACAGCCATTTGTTCTTTGCAAGAAACATCTCTTGACTCATCAACTAGCAAGCAAAACACATCATTCCCAAGTTCTTCTAGGATAGAATGTATGACTTCATTTGCAAAACATTCAACAATGTCTCTCTGAATTTCAGAAGCCAACAAACAACTATTACCTGCACCATCTGTACCAACTGCCTTGCCTAACTCTGGATCATGCTCTGCTAAGCAATCATAAAATTCCCTAAAGTTCCCTTTATTGTATGAGCTCTTTGATTCGTCATGGCCCCGAAAAGGCAATCCTTGCTTTAATAATAGCCTAGTTGTATCAATTGATCCGTTCAAACGAGTAAAATAAGCCCTCTTAGCAACATCACTGAGCTGATGGAAAGCAACATCTATGTGTTGCTTAGTTTGTAATAAATCATCGCACTTCTTCATTGCAATATAGTGTGGGCCACCAACATCACCTTCATGAGTCCTTAGTCTTTCTTTCCTATAATAACCATTCCAACCATTAACAACGAATGATTCATACCCTGCATCCTTCTTGTCTCTAAACAAGAAACAAAAAAAGCAGTATGCTCTATCCTTTGACTCACTGTATTCAAGCCAACTCCCAAACTCATCAAACCATTCCGGAACAAACCTTCTCGGCTTATCTCCAAAATATGAAACAGGAAAATTGCATGTGTGAGGCTGGCAAGGTCCATTCTCCAAGTATTTCCTTCTCACCTTCTCTTTGTGATTAGGATGATAAGCATCGATTTCTTTCCTTAAACCCGGATCATATTTAATCTCCTCTTCCCAATTGATATCATCTGGACATGGATTTCTTGAACAATTGGCATTGTCAACCTCTGGTGCTTTCCGTTTATAGTACCTTTCCATGATTTACCTATCATCTGCAAGAATATTCAGTTCTTTGTTGTCACAAATTTAAAGAAAACCCTAGTTAAAACGCTAACCCCTACGCCTACAGGCATACAATCTGAACAAATAGCAAAGAACCCTCTGGATAAACTCAATTTCAAGAGTAAAATTGATGGGAAAGGAAATTACCAAGAGGCGACCAGTCGGTGTTGGACACGGTGTGCTCGTCCCTCTCACTGTTGAGCAGGAGATGATGCATCCATGGGGAGGACCAGAGCCGTCGAGTAGGGCAGCAGCAGAGTCGTCGCAAGGGAGACGAATCGGTCGGGTGCTGGGCGAGAGAAGAGGGGGAGCGATCTATTTTTCACGGAGAGGAGGAGATAGCTGGGCTGGGCGGCTGTCACTAATTTGTTGTTGTGTTTTGCCATTTTGGGCTTCCTATCTTGGGCTGCAGTTTCATCTGAGTGCTGCTCGGAGGCCTGGTGGGGGGGTGCACTAATTTGGGGCAGGGGGGTGCCTGTACGGTGAAAAATTGTTAGTTACTACTAATTTTTGTTTTGGGCCTGGGTGCATAGGCACCCACGGTGTCTAACTGGGCTTCGCCCCTGATGTCGTCCTCGCGCAAGGCTGCCGCAAGAACGATGGCCCTCTTGGCGTTCGCCATGGCGAAGCCCTGGGAGGCATTTCCAACCACCGCGAGCAGAGCAAGGAGCATGCGTGCTTCCTTCGTTACCATTGCGCGCTCCTGTCCACGTAACAGCACTCTGGTTCCGGTTGAAGCCCCATGGGGGTATCTGAAACCGTCGAGCGCGTCAGGGTGGGTGGCGTGCAGCCACGGGACGGCGGTGGAGAGGGAGTACGGCTGGGCACCTCCGAACCTGGCGGCCTCGACGGTCCATCGCAACACACAAGCTGGCGCCCCACGGCGGACCCTCCCGCAGCAACCCGCTGGGACAACTCTGGGTGGCGGCGGGCCGCGCCCGAAGCCGTGCGGCCGGATGCGTCACGCGGCAGCCAGCAGTCCCGCGCAAGGTGGCGCAAACCATGGCAGCGGAGGCATCGGCGGGGAAGCCTGCAGGTCGCCACTCTGTGGTTGTAGGGGAGGCAGTTGAGGCAGCATCCATACAGCTCCGGGGAGATGCGCCTGGAGGAGGACGCTGAGGAGCGGCCAGAGAAACTGTCGGGGGAGCTTCTGGAGTGTCGAGACAGGCGCTTGCTCGACCGAGAGAGAACCTCGACGAAACCATCCGCATCCACCCGGGGACGGCGGCGGGAAGGCCCGCCGGCTCCGGAGTCGGGAAGCGCAGGCGGTCGCGCAGAGCACGCGGGACCTGCGGCTAGGTGGCCGCCGTCGCAACCGGTGGTTGCGGCTGGACTCGTCGCAGGCGCTTCCGACTGGAGGGCCTGTGCCGGCGACGTCGGGCAGGGGCCACCGGCACCTCGTCCTCGGCAGCCCCAGCAACCGCCGGCACAGGCACCACAGCAGCGGCGGAGACCTCCAGCAGCACAGCGGGGCTGTCCATCAGCGCATCAAGGAAGGAAGCCGGCCTCGGGGAACGTGAAGGGGAGGGGGTGAAGCTGTAGTCCACCTGGTCGAGCTCGTCACCGCTCCAGCGGCCATCCATGGAAAGGCTGCCAGAGCACTCGCCCGGGAAGAATGGGGCGGCCCACGGTTAGAGAGGGGTTGTTCTTACCGGGGGGAGGCGGGGTCGGAGACGGGGAGGTCGAGGTCCAGATCTGAGCCATCAGGGAGCGACGTCGTCGGCTGAGGGGAGGCCGGGGCGGAGGCCGTCGTTGAGGCCGTCGTGGGGTCGGACGCCGGGGCCGGAGTGGCCGCGCGAGCCGACGTGGGCAACATGGCGGTGGTGGCGGCTGGCGGGAGGGGGAGGAGGCCATCATCCCACGGCTCTCAAGTCTCTCTGTCCCCAACTGATCGTTTGCTTCAATTGGCGTCAAGCTAGCTTGCAAATTGCAATTTTGAGGCTTTGTTAAATACGTATATGTGCAACTTGTGTGTTTTTTTATCAAATTACCCATGCTATGAGCTTTTGGGATGATAGAAAAGGTAGAAGGTAAATCGAACTTTGACTGATTCAAAAAAATAATTCTAATTTTTCTTAATTTACAGTTCAAAATGCTACGAAGAGTCTAAACGTTGAATACCTGAGCAGATAGACAAAAGGCAACTATCATATAGAAAGCAACCTACTCACAGAAAACTGTTCATCCTCCGATCCATCTCCCACATTCCCTTCGGATCTCACCTCAACACGGTTTGTTTACCAATCCATTAGATATTTTCTTCCCCTCCCTTTTTCCCTATATGCGAATGTTTCTTGTTGGTTTCCGGTTGCTTCCATCTCACTGGATCTGACCCTTCTCAGGAGTATTGGTGCAAGATGCTGGGCGGATTCCTCTCCAGGGTGCTCCTGTAAGCTCTCCCGCTCCCTTTCAATCTGAGATCCTTTCTCCTAGCGGAATGGTGGTTTTGGGCTATATGGGGATGGAACTGAGTACCGATCCGTTTCCATATTTTTTCCCCCTACTGTTAAGTTTTATCTAAATGTCGTCATTGAAATGTTTCCCTGTGTGTCGATTTGCCTACCATCCTGTTCCGTAGAGGAGCATTTTGAGAGAATCTAGTCATTCTGTTTATCTATTTCATCGAGGAGTGAAGATGAAGCAAACATCGATGCAGGAAAACTTTCTGCTGTAGGGATGTTGTAGTTTTGAAAATGTTTTCAGTCAATTGTTAAGGGAAAAGTCAAGTTCCTGGTATGATCTTCAATCTCTAGTATTTACTAACCAGATGTGGGCAAGAAATGCTATAGAAGATTTTTTCATACAAATTTCTTGCCCTTGGTGTCTTATTGGGTGTCAGTTCAATTATATTTTTACGGCTGATGAGTGTTTGGTAATGAAATAGCCATTACAAAAAGTGTGCTGTATTTTTAATGTATCCTAAGAAGACAACTTTTCAAATATTATGGGCAAAATTATTCACTGCATCATCGCAAGAATCAACTGCTCCGGTTCCTGAACTGTTCTATGGATGAACTCGAGCAAAATAAGGCAGAAGAACATTTTTCTTGCCTTTGAAATGTGGAGCATGGTATTTTAGTTTTAACTTACATTTTGGTGCTTGTATGCCAATTTCTGTGAGTAGGTTGGCCTTTGGCTATGCCTGTCCTGCTTATGAATGCTACAAGACTGTGGAGCTGAACAAGCCAGAGATTGATCACCTGATTTTTTGGTTTCAGTATTGGTAAGATGTTTTCATTCCTATGAGTTCGTATATGCAATATGCCCCATGAATACATTTCTGACTCTGTTATTGCCTTATTAACAGTCTTGGAAAGATTTGGGGATGTTGCAGTATCATGGTAAGACTGTGCGGGATTCTTCGTTTTGCTTGTTTTGATTATAAACTGTGCTCAACTTTTGCATGGTGTTGGTCTTACTGAAGGTTACCACTGTACTCTGAAGCCAAGCTGATGTTCTTCATATACTTATGGTGCCCAAAGACAAAGGTGCTTGGTGCTCATGCTAACTTGATGTCTTGGTTTCTGCATATATCATATATGGTTGTGTTAGACTGATGTGTATTCCTATTGCAGGGAACTACCTATGTCTATGAGACCTTCTTTAGGCCATACATCTCACAACATGAGAATGATATTGATCGCAATATTCTTGAGTTTAGAGCAAGAGCTAGCGATATGCTTATCATTTACTGGCAGAAGTCCGCAACTGTAGGACATAATACATTTTTTAACATTTTGATGTATGTATCTGCACTGCAGTCACCATCTCAGTTATCAAGGCCACACCCTTCACATGTGCGTAAGAAGAATATCAATTAACTGTTAATTTCTTGAAAGTTGGTCGATAGTCATCAGTCAGTTCTCATTAAAACTAATCGGATCCATGCCGTGTCCATGTGAACTGAAGATTTTGGTCTTGCTAAAACTGAATTTTGCATTCTTGTTAGTAATCTGTTTCTGTTTGTTCTCCTAGCCTCTGCAAATTTCATTCAGTTTACAGTAATAAGTCATTCATTCAACCGAGTTCTTTTAGAGAGCAACATGAAGTGCTTATCATATCATATCTGTAGCATTGGCCTGTGTGGTACTGCGAGACAGAACTAATTGAAGTGATGTTTCTTAAAAGAGACTTGGTTCGATCCTAATCTGATCGAAACCCACATTTTGTAGCTCCTCGAACAAATGTTTTCTTTAAGCTGTGAGTGGTTCTTTCACTATAGGTTGAAGATCAAATTTACTGCATCTCTACATGACTAAATGTCTTATTAGGGATGTTTAAACCTTGTAGATAACTTGAAGGGCTTTGTATCTCCTATCAGATGTCGATGCAGTATCCAATACTCACTTACTAGAAAGCACCTTCATTAGTTCACAATTTCACATCCAAATTGTTCTTACCACATGTTAACTTCATCATGAAGCACCTTAATTAGTTCACACTTTCACATCCATGAAAGAACGTAACATAAATCCTTTTCACTTGGATTTTGTGGTCTCACTCAAAGTTGAACCTGTTGAGGTTATTGTACTTATCAATGCGTTGCTAAACCTTTTTAATGGCATTGGGTGTACCTGAACAGTGTTAATTGTCGAACTTAGTTTGAGAACCATTACCAGATAAGTTTCCTTTTAAGCAGCTAGTGTGGAATATTTCAGTTGTAACTTGGTCATATTCTGTGCGAAACTTTGTCATATTATATGCTAGTCCAAGATGTTGTCCAAGCGGGCAGCAAGAAACCACCAGCATGTGCTTTCCTTAGAGGGCAGCAAACTACCACCAAGTGCTGCAGTCCTAGTCCTAATGTTGTAGCCCTACTAGCCCCACTATTGACCAGGTACAAAGATGCTAACTGCTGTCCTAAACACCAGGACCAACAGCAGCAAAGACCAAAGGACTGTAACTGCCTACCTGCTGTCCTGAACAGGGGGGGGTGGGTTAGCCCCAAAGACCAAACAGTGCAAGGCTTATCCAACATTCTCCCCCTAAGACTTGTGCGCCGTCTTGTGGGAGGGTTGAACCATCCCGATCCTGGAAGAAAGCTCAAGGAACCTGATCCTCCCAAGAGGCTTGGTGAGCAGGTCCGCAAGCTGATCCTTGGTGTTGATGTAGCTCGCCTTGATGCTCCCTTCCTCCAAGCAGCCTCGGATGAAGTGGTACCTCACCCGGATGTGCCTGCTCTGTTCATGGAAAATGGGGTTCTTCGCCAAGGCGAGGGCGGACCTGCTATCCACCATGAGCTCCACCGCCTCAGTATCTCTGCCGAGGAGATCACCAAGCAGTCGAGCAAGCCAGAGCCCCAATGTCGAAGCGGTAGAGGCCGCAATGTACTCGGCCTCGCAGCTGGACAGTGCAACCACCTGCTGCTTGACCGACTGCCAGCTCACGAGACTCTTGCCGAGGAAGAAGAGAATCCCGCTAGTGCTCTTGCTGGTGTCGATGTCGCCGGCGTGGTCGCTGTCGCTGTACCCGACGAAGTGTGCCGCCCCAGGGCACCTCGGGTAGAAGAGACCGTGATCGAGGGTCCCCGCAACATAGCGGATGATCCTCTTCATAGCCTGCTGGTGCTCCGTCGTCGGTCGCTGCATGAACCGACCAACGTAGCCAACGGAGAATGCCAAGTCCGGACGTGTGTGGGCGAGGTAGCGAAGGCTCCCCACAAGACGCCGGTACTGCGTAGGGTCCACCTCCTCCGCCGTGCTGTCACGGCTCAGCTTCAGGCGCTCCTCCATCGGAGTGAGAGCCGGGTTGCAGTCGGTGAGCCCAGCTAGCTCAACGACGCGCTTGGCGTAGGCGGTCTGTCGAAGCGTGATCCCGGAGGCATCCTGGTGCACTTCAATCCCCAAGTAGAAGGAGAGAGGCCCCAGGTCGCTCATCTGGAAAGTGGCCTTCATTTCTTCCTTGAATGCCACCACCTCCGCTTCCTTGGTGCCGGTGATCACCAAGTCGTCGACGTAGACGCCCACCAGCAAGGCAAGACCTCCACTGCACCGCCGGTAGACGGCCGCCTCGTGCGGGCTTTGCTCGAAGCCCATCTTCTTGAGCGTGGAATCCAACTTGGCATTCCACGCCCTCGGTGCCTGCCGCAAGCCATAGAGGGCCTTGCGCAGACCAAGCACCTTGCCCTCCTTGCCGGGGATCACAAACCCCGGCGGCTGGTGCACGTAGACCTCCTCCTTCAAGTCGCCATTAAAAAACGCCGACTTGACGTCCATGTGATGGACACACCAGCCTTCCTGGGCGGCCAGCGCAAGGAGGAGTCGCACATACTCCATCCGTGCCACAGGGGCGAAGGCGTCGTCGAAGTCGATCCCCTCCTGTGCAAGAACCCGCGTGCTACCAAACGGGCCTTGTGCTTGACGACGACGCCGGCCTCATCCCGCTTCAGCTTGAACACCCACTTAAGGGTGATCGCGCGGTGGCCAAGAGGGAGATCCGCGAGCTCCCAGGTGCGGTTCTCCTCAACCGCGTCCATCTCTGACTGCATCGCGGCACGCCATGCCGCATGTCCCTCGGCCTCTTCGAAAGACCGAGGCTCGCCGTCGTCGCACGCAAGGTTCAACTGCGCCTCCAAGTCACGAGACACCAGTCCCGGCACCAGCTGGTCACCGAGAATGTCCTCCAACGTACGGTACCGCAATGGCTCACCGTCGTAGTACGCGTCGATGCGCTCCTCGTCACAAGAAAGCGGGGTAGCGAACTCCATCGGGCTGTGCTCGAGATGAGCTTGTGCTGATGTAGATGTGCCCGGCGGGGTGGCTGTCGAAGCTGGAGTGCGTGGTGTCACCGGCTGTGGTGAAGCCGGCGAAGGGCTCACCGCAGCCGAAGTCGAGGCTGGGAAGCGCGGTGCTGTCGAAGTGGCAGGGGTCGGAGTCGGTGAAGTCGGCGAAGAACTCACCGCAACTGGAGTCGTGGCCGAGGAGCGTGGTGCTGCCGGAGTCGGTGGAGACTAGGGGACTAGGGTAGGCACGCTCGGCGAAGGAGAGCTGCCTACTCCCCCAGCTCCCTCGAAGTGGACGTACTCGACAATGAAGTCGTCGTACGTCAGAGTCGAGCCGTCGTCCACCGCCTTGTCCCACGCCCATCCTCGGCCCTCGTCGAACACAATGTTGCGCGAGGTGCGCACACGCTGTGTCGTCGGGTCGAGAATGCGATAGGCCTTCGAGCCCTCTGCGTAGCCGATGAACACTCCCGGAGTGCTCCTATCGTCGAGCTTGCCGACGTGGCCAAGCTCCTTGGCGAAAGTGAGGCAGCCGAAGACCCACAAGTGGGAGACCGCCGGCTTGCGCTCATGCCAAGCCTCGTACGGCGTCCTGCCGTCGAGCGCCTTGGTCGGCGAGCGGTTGAGGATGTAGAAGGCCGTCACCACGGCCTCTCCCCAGAAGACAGCCGGCATCCCTCTCTGCTTGAGGAAGGCCCAAGCCATCCCCACAACCGTCTGGTTGCGCCGCTCCACAACGCCGTTCTGCTGTGGGCTGTACAGCACGGAGTAGTGGCGCTGGATGCCGTCGTCGACGCAGTACGCGGCAAACTCGGCCGCCGTGAACTCGCCGCCGTTGTCCGTGCGCAGCACTCGGAGCTGGCGGCCACACTCCTTCTCCGCAGCAGCTTGATGATGCTTGACAGCGTTTACAGTGGCTGCCTTGGTGTCGAGGAGGACCACCCACATGTAGCCGGAGACGTCGTCGACGAGTAGAAGGAAGTAGCATCGGCCTACAGGAGTAGCCGGTGTAACGGGACCGCACAGGTCACCGTGCACCAGCTCCAGCTTATCCTCGGCTCGGTAGTTGGCCTAGTATGGGAAGGGGAGTCGACGCTGCTTCGTCAGCACAGATGTGTCGCAGAGCTGCTCCACGCGGTCGATGTGCGGTAAGCCCCGCACCATCTCCGTGGCACTGAGCTGCCTCAGGGCCTCAAAGTTGAGGTGCCCAAAGCGCCCATGCCACTACCACGGGTTGTCGTCCCGTTGAGCTGCAAGACAGAGGGGCTGCACCACCTGTGCATGGATCACATAAAGGCGGTTGCTCCCCCTACTCACCTTGGCAAGAAGACGGCGACGAGGATCCCAGATCCGCAACACCCTGTGCTCGATCTCCACGCGCGACCTGATCAGCTGTCCCAAGCTGATGATTGAGTTGCACAAAGCCGGGATGTAGTAGACTCCGGTGAGCACACGGTGCTCACCGGTCTTCGCATTGAAGATGACGGAACCTGCACCCTCGATCTTCACGGCGGAGGCGCCCCCAAACTTGACGGAGCCCGTCACGGTGGTGTCGACGTCGGAAAAGTACTCGCGCCGCCCGGTCATGTGGTGGGTGGCACCGGTGTCGAGGTACCAGCCGTCGATCTTCTCCTCGCTTGCGTCCTTCCCAATAAGGACATGAGCACGCAACTCGTCGAGGTGGAGAAGCGCGGTGACATCCGGCACGGGAGAGGAGTGTAGCTCGACACTCCCGTGCATCAGGAACAGGGCCGGCTCGTCGGTGGCCTGAGCCTGCGCGACGTGGGCCTATCCTTCGACCTTGCGCTTCGGTTGCTTGCAGTCCTTGGCCCAATGGCCAGTTCTGCCACAATTGTGGCAGGAGTCGTTGCGGGAGTCTTTGCGCTTGCCGGTGCCGCCCTGGCCACCGCGGTGAACCTTGCGCTGCTTGCCGAGCTTGAACCCTCCAATCGAGGAAGAAGACTCCCTCTTCTTCCTGTCACCTTTGCCGGCCTCCCACTGCTCACGAGTGAGATGAAGCTTGCCGCCAATGGTGACAGGGCCTGAGGGAGCCTGTGGCTCGTTGATGTCGATGACCTTGAGGCGACCAATCACCTCCAAGACCGACATCGTGGAGAGGTCCAGCAGAGACTCGAGTGATCGAGTCATTAGCCGGTACTTCTCGGGGACACAGCGGAAGAGCTTCTCGACAGCTCTCTCCTCGCCGTAGGTGTCGTCCCCGAACTGCACAATCTTCCACTGCAGAGAGTCGAGACAGAGAGCAAAGTCGTCAAGATCCTCACCTGGCTTGAAGGCCAGGCTCTCCCACTCCTTGCGGAGTGCCTGCAGAGTGGACTTGCGGGTGCGGTCGCTGCCGATGCGAGCTGCCGCGATGGTGTCCCACACCTCCTTGGCAGTCCACTTGTGGGAAAGCGAGAACTGCATCTCAGGCGGGACTGCGGTGATGAGAGCATCAAACGCCCGTCGATCCTCATCGAAGTCGACGTCGCTGGACTGGACCGCCTCCCACATGCGCCGCACTTGAAGCTTGATCTTCATGAGTGCAGCCCACTCGACGTAGTTGGTCTTGGTGAGGGTGGGCCACTTGGTGCCGGAACCGATGTTCCTGACCAAGTAGTGGATGCCACCACCGGGCGCGCCTCCCACGGGAGCGCCGCCTACGGGCGCGCCTCCTGCCGGAGCGCCGCCTACAGGCGCGCTTCCTGCCGGAGCGCTGCCGTCGGACGTGGCTATCCACTGCTCCACCCGCTCTCGCACAGCACCACCAGCCAGCACCTCGAGGTCCGCATCGGCAGTGTCCTCAGCTGAGACGGAGCTGCCGGCGCTGCTGCGCAACAACTCGACCTCCGCTGCTGCCGCACGCGCTGCGTCGGCCGCCGCCTCCGCACCCAATGCCAGCTCCGCCGCTGCCAGCCTCGACGCCCTTGCTGCTACCGCCGCCGCTGCCTCCGCCACTCGCTCGCGCTCCTCTGCTGCAGCGAGCTCGGTCAGCTGCCGGCGCTGCATGCTCGAGGCGACCGAGGGCTGAGAACGCCCTGCGGACATGGCGCGCTGCAGGGGGGCTGCTGCTACACCGGGAAGATCCTCCATCGGACGAGCTGCTGCTCGCCTGCTCAAGTGGAGCGGATTGGACAGGGGCAGCAGGTGCTGCTGCCTCTGTTTGGGGATGTTTATGGACTGGAGAGGGAGTGGAACAAGAAATCTTTAGGTTGCAGGAAAGAGCTGCTTTGATATCAGTTGTTAGAATCTGAATTGTTACTCTCATCTAGAGAGGATCACACTAGGAGAGTTGGGGCAATTTTCTGTTTTCTCTTCACAATGTGATGCCCACCCAAGGGGGGCTGCGTTACATATTTATAGGCTGAACCAGCCCCTAGCATATTCTAATATGCTATTCCAAGATGCTGTCCAAGTGGGCAGCAAGAAACCACCAGCATGTGCTGTCCTTAGAGGGCAGCAAACTACCACCAAGTGCTGTAGTCCTAATGCTGCAGCCCTACTAGCCCCTAGCATATTCTAATATGCTATTCCAAGATGCTGTCCAAGTGGGCAGCAAGAAACTACCAGCATGTGCTGTCCTTAGAGGGCAGCAAACTACCACCAAGTGCTGTAGTCCTAATGCTGCAGCCCTACTAGCCCCACTATTGACCAGGTACAAAGATGCTAACGGCTGTCCTAAACACCAGGACCAACAGCAGCAGAGACCAACAACTGCCTACCTGCTGTCCTGAACGAGGGGGGGGGGGGGGGGTGAGCCCTACAAAAGGACCAGCCCCACAAAGACCAAACTGTGCGAGGCTTATCCAACATTACGTAGGCAAAACTCTTTCCGTGTAGTTAAAATCGAGTCCATGCCCAGCCTTGTGTACACGGGAGTGAGTCTGCCTTAGTGGGAAAGCGTTTGGTTAGGTGTGCAACGTCCGGATGTGCTGTTTGGCTCTGAAGATAGGTCAATGGGTTTAATGAATAGTGAGAAGTGGTGCTTGTTTTTTTTTTAAAAATACAAAGTAGTGAAAGATTTGTCTGGGTCATGTGTGCAGATTACCTGTCATTTGTTGTGATTATGCCCACAGTCTATACTCATACCAGCTTTGTCTGAACCTGACTGGGACCCCGAAGCATCGCATTTTTATTTTTTTGTCAAAACTGGTTCTTAAGTATCTGAAGCAACCCATGATGGATATCTTATCTCCACATTTGAAATTAGGAAATTTATGGACAAATCAGAGTAGACATCCTAGAATATTAAACAACACCAACATCATTTATTAAACTTAATAGTTAAGACTTAGGAAAGCCACTGAGAAAATTAGTAAGTCATTCAAGGTACTTTTAACAACCACAAATTGTCATTTGGCAATATCCCTGATGGTCTAGTGATGCAGTCATATTGCCAGGTCTGATATGCCTTTGTATCTCCTAGCAGTTCTGTTAGCAGATGCAGTACCATTTGTAGCTCTCATATTTTTCAATTGAACATAGGCATATCTGCATTGGAAGATAAATAACCTTGCTTTTTCTTGGTACACTGCAGCAGAGATCACAGTCACAAAAACAGCAGAAATCACAACCCCCACAGCAGCAACAGGTGCCACAAAAACAACCAACAACCCTTCGGAGAGCAGCTTCTGCTGCTGCTCGACAAGAGCAATCACAGGAGACACAGACTGCTGCAACTGCCTCCAAGAGCAGGCGTCTAACAACTGCAAAGTCTGCTCCACAGCCATCCACAAAGTCCATCCCAGTTGCCAGTACAGCAAAACTGGTTGAGGAAACTAAAACCAGCGCAGTGAATGTAGCAGCTGAGGAGGCACTGGCTCCAGTCAGTAATGCAAATGTGCCAATCCATGAGACTAATGCCTCACTCCCTGAGTCTGAAACGGATGACATGGTCATCGATGAGGATGTTGTTGCTACTGAAGACACGGTGGAACTTGATGCTACTCCGGAGACAACACCAATGAAGGAGATGATTCGAGTGACCCGTGCAAGACTAAGGAGGCGTATTGCCACAGGAACCATTGCTGGTGGCTCCGCTGTAAATTGACTGCAAGACATTTTTCAACTTCTGTTTCCATGTTATTTGATCTTTTCTTGAGCATTTGGTTGGGCACATTTTCTCAAATGTCAGGAGATGAGATATCTCTTGATTGATTCGTTGCTCTAGAGTTACTTCCTTGAGAACTTGTCCTCCCGTTCTCTTTTTGAGGCTGTAAATATAGGTGTACATAGGCTGGTCAGCATCACAAGGTCATTGCGGACTAGTGAAATTCCCCATCTGTTAACAGATAACTTTTCAACACCGCCGTCTCATGCACTTGGTACTCAACTATTATTTGGCTTGTTTCTCTTGAGGGTTAGCAGATATTACAGATAGTTGTTGTTGGTCCTTGTATGAATATTCTGAAACTGGTTCTATATATTTCCTTGTCTGGCCTTGATTTCTAGACGATGTTGAGTACCTTCATATAACAAGGCCTGGTGGGAGTCTCCCACCATGCATGGTCGAGTATTTTTTCTAGACGATGTTGACCAATCTTCCTGGCTTGATAGTTGATATAATGTTTTAACTAGCAACGTTTTAATTAGCGTGATGTAATGTTCTGATCTTTCCTACATTTATTTACCAGCAGAGCAACATACTGATTTTCCTTAACCTGACATATTTTTTCCTTGTGAAGTCCTGCACATTGTATTCAGCAAATTTCACGGCAAAAATGACCTTCTCTGATATTTCCATGTCCCAGTACGGTATTTTAATGCGGCTTTCACATTAACGTTTTAGAGTGACTTCCTCAAGCTAAAACCGGAGTTCGGACAAAAACCAAATTAATCAAATTATTAGTACAAAAGTGCCTGCTGAGAACCATTCATAGCGCACGGCACTTGTCCTAGTACTCCCTTCGTACCCGTAAAGGAAGAAGTTTAAGACAGCGACACGGTCTTCAAAACACAACTTTGACTTCTTATTTCTATAAAAATATTTATCAAAAAGTGATACATGTAGACTTTGTATACTTTTATGAAAGTATTTTTCAAAATTGTCGGTGCTAAGCAATCGTGGTCCCGACACCAACCAGAAATGAGTTGTGTTCCCTCCCCTGATGGTTGATGCAGAAGGTAATGCAAGACACGAATTTATCCTGGTTCCGGTCGCAAGACCGTACTTCCAGCGAGATGGTGCGTGGAATGTATTATCCTGCACCGGACTGCGAGAAGTAGGGGGTACAAGCAGGTTGGGAGAAGAGGCTAGGCCTCCAAGTCCCAGATGATTGAGGCAGAGTGCCAATATCGTGGAGTGCGGAGTGTGAGTGTTGTTTCTTGTTCTATCTTTGATTGTCTCTTCATTCGGTCTCTCTTGTTCGTGGGTGCGCCCTCTCCTTTTATAGGCCAAGGAGGAGGGGTTACATGCGTGCGTCGCTATGCAGGCATAGTTGTTGCACAGCGGTAGGAGTGACGCCGGGCGTGGCTCTTTGTCCTTGACCACTGTTACGCGGTGTTGCGGTCCCTGTGATCGATTCTTGTATTGGTGATGACGCCAGGGAGTGGTTTCGAGGATCCAAGCTGTCCTGCGTGTGGTAATAACTCGCCCGTACGCCAGTTCGAGGGTCTCACATGCCTGTGCACAGCCCATTCTGCGGGAAATCACTGTGGGAGTTGGTGGCACAGGGAGTCGGAGTGACCCGGCCCTGTTCGTACAGTGGCGACATGTCCGCACAGCTCCAGAGATGGTCGCATAGCACTCGGGATGGCCCGCCATGCCTCCGCCGTCCTCTCTCCTTCTCCTGTTGCGTTCTCGAAGGTCTCTCCCGCCCGATCGAGGGCTTCGGGTCGTCGGAGTTGGTAGCACAGGAACTCGGAGTGATGTGCTCTGTTCGCACAGCGCTGGCCTATCCGCACAGAGCCTTGGTTGGCAGCATAGTGACGGGAGTTGGCGGATGCGACGGGGGGGGGGGGGCATGGCTGTCAGGGCGGCGTGGTGAGAGATTTACCTTTTGACTTTGGATGCACGGTGGCGGTGAGCGTCATTAATTGTTTATCAGAGCGGAGATCTCGACCGAGGCGGAGCTCTCCCCATTTCGTGGGTTGCTCGAGGCTCGACCCTCAGGCCTCCACCGAGGCGGAGTTTTCTGATTCGCTCAAGGGGTCGGTTCCCTCGAGTGAAGCGAAGATTGAGGTGCACGTCGAGGCGCCCCGCGGGGTGTCTTGACTATGCCTTTGTTCGTTGCTGGGCCATGGGCCTTAATTTGCTTTTCTTTTTTCTGGTATGCGCATGAGTTTAGTGTTTAACAAGGGTGATTATCCCATAGGTTTGGATACCCCTAATGATCGCCCCCAACGGTAGCCCCCGAGCCTTTGTTGGAGTAGGTTTAATCTGGTAAAGGCTTTTCGTCGTGGGTGCTTCTGATAAGGTTTTCCTTGAAGAATTCCGTTAGGTGCGAGCTAGCGCACCGGCGGGTGTAGCCCCCGAGGCCTTGGAGGAGTGGATATACTCCTGCAAGGGCTGTCAGCGTTTCACGCTTTCGTGAGCTACAACATATTTCGTCTTCAAGGAACTTGATCTTGTGGCGCGAGGAGCCGCCGAGCCCTGGCCCTAGCAAGGTCGATCAGGGGCGGTCCTCAACTTTTAGTTACGACCCTCGTCGCCCCGTTCATGGGGAGGAGGGGTGACGCAATCCATGCTTCCCTCGAGCGGGCCGCGAGTCATGGATGCCTCTGTGAGCTGTTAGCGGGTAATTCAAGTGGACGTCCGTGCCTCGTTCGATAGAGGTCGGCTCATGGTCCGGAGACACGTCTCATAAGAGCACTTGTGAAGGGCAGGGCTCGACCCCGTTCGATAGGGGTCAAGGGCTCGTTGCTCTCCCTCGGTGGGATCCCTCGACTAGCTGCCTCCATCTGGCCTTGAATACAACATGGGGGGTGCCCTCGAACTTCGCATTCGAGGATAGGCTCGATTGCGCGCGCCCTCGATTGTCCCTGACTCTGTTGATCTGGGGTCCCTGTCGAACCCTCGAGGGGCCAGGGCTTCAAACCCCTGATCAGTAGGGCCTCAAGGAGATGTGGCTTACCTTGGAAGCTTTCCTGCTAGCCTCGAGCGTTTATTTAGGTAATCGTGGCTGACGTGGTGCGGAGCATGCGAAGCGGGCGCGCCTTTTCAGGCGGAGCGGCAGAGGCGTGGGCAGTTATGATGGGACGTGGCGTCTGCGACACCTGGGTTCTCGCACGTGGTGGTTATCCCAACCGGTGGGGTCCGGCCGTTAGTGACAGCGGCACCAACCGCATTGAATGCGGATTCCATGCAGCTGTGATGCCGATTGCACTTTGTATGAGACTATAAATAAAGAGGCAGGGGGAAAGGTTCGGCTTACCAAGCCCTTGCCTTCAGATTGCATGTACTACTTCCAAGCGCCGCCGCCCTTGCCTTTCGTCTTTGCCACACAAACTCCGCTTTTCGCCGCCTCCCTTCGCCATGGTGACCATCATTGACCCCACTCCGTGGAGCCCTTCCATCGCCACCGAGGACTACCTCGCCGGGCTGGTGGAGGCCGGGGTGCTGCCGGTGAACAGCAACCCAGAGGAGCCCATGTGGATCGCGCCGCCATCCAACCACCACGAGCCTTCTCCGCCGGAGGGCTTCGTGGTGAGCCTGGCGAGGCTGCACGAGCAGGGGTTCGGAATCCCCGCTTCGCCGTTCTTCTGCGGGTTGTGCCTCCACTACGGTGTGGAGCTCCACAATTTCGCCCCCAATGCCATCTCGCAAGCGGCCGTCTTCGTCGCCGTTTGCGAGGGGTTCTTGGGGATAGAGGCCCACTGGGACCTATGGGTTTACCTCTTCCAGGGTGAGCTTCATACGGCCGCCGGTGAGTCTCGAGGGGTCCGCCGAGCGGTTTGCGCCGAGGGCCTCACCCTGCAAGTCCGGGGGCAGCACAGCGGGCTGTACATCCCGGCGACCATGACCTCCAACAACGACGACTGGGACAAGGGGTGGTTCTACCTCCGCAACGTCGACAACAAGCTCCCGGCGTAGACCGCCAAGGTGCTGCGGGAGCGGCCGGAGTCGTGGAGCTACAGCGTCTCCCCCGCCGATCGCCAGGACCGACTAAAGGTCTTTACAGACGCCTTCGCCGTGGTGTCGAGGGCCGGATTGACTGCGGCGGGGGTAATAGCCAACTTCAATCAGCGGCACGTCCTGCCGCTGATGGAGAGGGCTTTGCGCCTCGACCAGCTCAGGGCGGATTCGCCCTGGCAGGGCTCGAAGATGAAGGAGGGAACCCTCCTACTCGAGCACTGCATGCACCAAGCGTGGCAAGCCGTGGAGGTGTCCAAGCTTGACTGCAAGGAGGCAGCCCTATTTGCCGTTAAGATGCGCTCCGATGTGGGGTACTTACAATTCGTAAGTTTTCTTAAGTTTGATTTAGATTCGATCTTATCTTTTACCCTCTAGAGTTACTGACTGCTAATCCTCAATCTTTCTCTTAAGGGCTTATCTCACAAGGGGTATCGCTCCGCCCCTCCTCTTCACGAGGTCCGTGAAGCCAATCGCCTTTCTACCAAGAGGCAGAAAGCGCGGAAGGATGCGACCAAGAAGAAAAAGGAGCAGAGGCCCCAGTGAAAAGCGGCGCATGAGAAGGAGTGCCGCCATCGGGCAAGGGAGGGGCTCTCCCCCCTGCGACCCCTGAGAGCAGCCCAGAGGCGTCCTCCTCGGACGACCTCATGGAGATTCCGCCACCTGTGCCGGTGGCGGCCAAAGCGACCGCGCCCCCGAGGGGGCGAAGCCAGGAGACACCGGCGTCATCGCGGGGAAGGGGGGCCTCGAGCGGCTCGGCGCCCTTGACGGCGCGAGCCACCCCCCAAGTACCGTGGTGACTGCCCCGGGGGCTTGAGCTCGAAGCCCGCCCGTGCCTGGGGTGGACAAGGGGGCCGCGGCCCCAGGGGCCTCGAGGGCACAAAGCCCTGCACCCGCGGGCTCGAGGCCCGCGAGCGGGTCCCCACCGCCGAGGGGCCGGGGTCATTCGGGGGCTCGGCAGCCCCCGAGCGGCAAGAAGCATAAGCTGAGCGGCCTCCTTCAGGTTAGGTAAGTTTCATTCTCCTTTCTTGGTCATAGATCATCGGCATTTTTAGTCTAATTATTTCGATTTGATTATTTTTTAGTCAACCAGGACCGCCGGCATCGCTCCCACTGGCGCCCACCAAGGCGCTGAAGGTGTCGATGCGTGCCACGCCGCGTTCACCGGCGCCGCCCCCACTGGCGCCCACCAAGGCGCTGAAGGTGTCGATGCGTGCCACGCCGCGTTCACCCGCGCCGCCCCCGTCCGGAGCGCCCCAGGCGATGGAGATCGTTGCCCGATATCAGGCGGCCCTGGCGCGAGGGGTCGCCCGATCGAGGGGGCAGGCGGTGGCCGCGGAAGCACCGGTGGCTGCGGGCGATGACCGGGCCGGGGAGATGACCCCGGCCCCCCTTGTGGAGGAGGCGGCTCCCGCCATTGCGGGGCAAGTGAGACCTCCGTGCCGGCCTAGGGCACGGAGGAACCCGAAGGTGCGGGCCGCACCGGAGACGCGGGTAAGGCCGTGGCCGGGGGCAGCGGCATGACAGAGGCGGAGGAAGCGCCGGGGGTGGGCACTGCAATGGTGACCCTCCCGGCCACCCTCGAGGGCGGCCAAGAGGAGGAGTAGGATGCTTCGGGTTTCTAGGAAGGTACCTGGAGCCCTTGGGAGGAGAGGACGGTGGACGGCCTGCCTGGCAACCCATCCTTCGAGGCCTGGCGCAATCAGGGTCTCGGACGGCGTGGCGTCCCCCCTGGCCTGGCATTGGCCGCTGAAGCTGAGCGTCTCCTCTAGGAGGAGCAGTAGGGCCTGGGGACCACGGTCCAGGAGGCCCTGAAGCAAGTCCTTGAGCTCCACCTCGGTCGAGGCTTGGACCTCCACCTGGTAAGTGTTGACACTTCTAAGTTATCGTGTGTTTTCTGTCTTCCTCTTTTTCTTATTTTTGTCTGTTGACGCGCCAACGGCAGAATTTGAGGGAGATGGCCGGACGAAAGGTCATCGAACTCACTGATACGCACGTCGAGGTGCATCAGCTGAGGGAGGCTTTGGCTCATGCTGAGCGGGAGCGCGACCTGTTGGCGGTTGTTACAACCCAAATTCGACCACCAATACGCGGGAATAAATGAGAGGCTATGCAACATTCCATGTACTTAGGTTTTATTTCTAATGGAGTTCCACGAGTTTTGGTGAGTGTCGCTTGTGCAGGTACAACATTGCGAAATACGTGCTATAGGGGTCGGAAATGACTGAATCGGCCGAACGACCCGTTCGGCCGGTTAACCCCCTTAGCCGTACAAGCCGCCGGGAGCCGTCCACGTCTACAACAACCAAGCAACGACTGTGCAAGCCACGTAGGATGCCCGCCAACTCATTTCGGAGCACCGACACATTAGCCTGGGCCCATACTACACAAGTCCAAGCAGCCAGGCCGGCCCAGGAGGGACCCAAAGGGCAGAGGCGGTGCAGAGGAGTGGGCCTAGACCCTGAGGCCTGTTCGGCCGAACAGAGGCCTTCGGCCGAACCGACTCCCCTGCAGAAACCGCCTCCAGAAGCAAATCTGAGCCATTGGGAGCCAAGGCGGCAAGAGGGACGGTTCGGCCGAATCAAGGGGGGATATTCCCTGGATGCCTTGACGGTTACTCTACTTCAACCGACCATTGAGTGCTATAAATAGAGGACCAAGCTGCTCATTTGAATACACAACACAAGAGTAGAGTGAGTGTTGCCAAGTTCCGCCACTTGTATCAGTAAAATAGGGAGAGAGGAGAGGTGAGCGTCCCGGAGAGGAGCCGGAGTGTCGGCCCCTCTTCCCGCTGTACCTCTACGGATGCGGCTCTGCTTCGAGTGACATCCGGGTCATGTCTGGTAACTCTTGTATCTCTTTCTGATTAATTGAGCATTCAGTTCTTACATCTATATACTTGTCTCGTTCTTCGTTCAATGCTTAGTTGATTGGTATAACTGTATACTGGTTGCTTAGCTTGGGTGCTTATCTTGCTATAGGAGATAAGTAGTAATTGACTAGTGTAGGAGTGGTTCCTAGACTTGCCAGTAACCTTAGTTTCTGCCCGTCGCAACGGAGGTGGTAGCCGTAAGGTGGTGACAGCCCTTTCGGTCTTCGTAGTCCATCACGTTAGTTCCGGTGTCCTAGGACCCAAGGTTCAGGGTAACCGGCACCCCTTCTCATCCCTTTCTGTGTGTCGGAGGCTCTGTAGTCCTGAAGCAAGTATCTATCTGTATCTTCTGCTCTACTCAGTCATTCGGTATTATACCCTTACCAGACCTGTACCCTCTCTACCCTCCTACCTCTTCTCTTCTCTCCTTGTTGTCGTCATCCACCTCATCCATTTCATTCATCCACTCCATCTACCTAGGACAACTTAGTTTAGGATTAGTACACTTCTCGTTCCCCGTGGAAATCGATACCTTGGAATACTCCCGGGTGAAAGCTACATCGGTATCCGTCCGCTTGCGGATTTATCTGTAGGCCGTAAGGAGTGCCAACAAGCTTTCTGGCGCCGTTGCCGGGGAACGGTAGCTGTTCTGATTCCGAACCCAAGTTGTCCGTGTATCCCACCACCATCCACCATCCATATGGATCCCACTCTTACCTTACGCCAACACTCGGCTCCAAAGGGCGCTTGTTTGGAGCCACCACCATCATCACATCCCATATCCACACCCGGCTATGAGCTACGTCCCGGCTTCATAGCCATGGTTCGTGAGCAATCGTTCTCAGGAACGAAGGCCGAGAGTCCATACACGCATTTGCGCGAGTTTGAGCAACTCTGCTCATGCCTGACCATTGTGGGCATGACACAAGAGACACTCAAATGGAAGCTATTCCTGTTTTCACTAGCGGGAGCAGCAAAGAAATGGTACTCTCTGGCTATCAGTACTATGGACGGGAGCTGGGACGTTCTCAAGGAAAAATTCTGCATAAACTTCTTCCCAGTCTCCAAGGTAGCCAGTCTCGGAGCGGAAATCATTAACTTTAAGCAATTAAAGGGAGAATCGTTAGGAGCTGCCTGGGCTTGTTTCAAGCAAATACTGGCCTCAGGACCAGACCTAAGCCTACCAGAACCTGTTGTTTTACAACAATTCAGCCTTGGCCTCTGTCCCGTAGCCGCAACTTTCTTGGACACTGCTTCAAAAGGGTTGTTTTTTCATTTGACTCCTAGTGAAGCGAGGATAGTCTTGGAGCGCATCCTGGACGACACTCCCTACACTGGAGTCTATGACGAACTCCCTGATGAAGAAGAGAAGCAGCCTAAACCTGAAGAGCCTGTACACCAACGATCCAAATCTATCAGCCCTTCCATTCCATCAGAACCCGATGCTCAATTCGAACCACAACCTTACTCTAGCCTGGACTACTATCCTCCACTCTACACCACTCCCTACGATTTTGACGATGGTCTATTCGATGACATCGACTGTGCCATACGTTTCCCACGGGGACAATGTGTAGAGCAAAAGGATCCGCCACCCGACAATCAAGCACTAGAATATCAAAGAGAGTACTTAGGCCGTCTCTCTGCCATCAAGAGTCGGGAATGGCTACACGAGGCCGAAGCCTCGACCGAGGTTGTCAAAATGCCCAAAAGGATCAGAAGCATATTCTATGAAGTTATGGGCAATGACAGAGAAATCGGGTACGACCCAGGCCTCGGAATCAACATAATCTCTAGCTCTTCGGTGCGAGCGCAACTCGCCGATGAAACATGGTCATTATCTCAGAAACGTTTAAGGTTCACATCGGGAAGGATCCTCGACTGTTTAGGGATCTTGCGGGTCACACCCGTTAAGATTAACGACCCTGAACTTTTCTTGGATTTCCATATCTTTGACCTACCTGAAAATTCCACTTACTCCATCTTTATTGGTAGGCCAATCATGAAAATCCTAGAAAATTCACCAATAATCCAGCTAGAGCTTAGGATCGGAGAAGAACTCGTCCCAGTCTCTTATTCTTATTCCTTGAATACCCCAATAGAGACAGATCCCGATCCTGAGCCAATAGAGGAGGTCATGTCAACATCCTTGATAGACTTAGAGCAACATTTCCTAGAAGAAGATGCCCAATTCCTTATGGAGGAAGAAGAGATTCATCCTCCAGTCGAACCTAAGCCTCTTCCCTCTGGATTGAAGTGTGCTTCCCTCTTTAAGGACGGACAAACTCCAGTGACCATCAGTGACAAACCCCCTGGAACCCAACCGACTTTCACTGTCCTGGAGGAGGATCGATCAGTCTTAGGACACTCGATCCAAGATTTCAAAGGGATTACTCCTAACCTTCATACAAATCATATCCCTATCTTATCTCACCTTGGGGTCGTAAGACAATTGTCACGAAGATTCGTCTTTGATCGGGGAAAGACTAGATTCAAAGCCTAAAGCCATCATCTTCTCCTGTCATACTCCCAAATATGACCCTATGCATACACCTCCCACGAGTAAAGGGGATTCGTAGTTCCTTGGCCACACCGGGCTTTATAGGTGTCTCATTGAAAGTTTCTCTCTAATAGCCCGGTCGCTGACCAATCTTCTAGCCAAGGAAACCCCTCTCGTCTCTGATCAAGAGTGCTATGCTTCCTTTCAAACCCTCAAGAAAGCACTCAGTTTCGCTCCCATCATCTAGTCCCACGACTAGAGCATTCCACTAGAAATCAGGTGTGATGCGAGCAATTTTGCCGTAGGAGCTGCTGTGGGCCAAACCAAGGACAAAAAGCATTATGCTCACTGGCCCCAGCTCAACTATGCAACCACGAAAAAGGAACTCTTAGCAGTTGTGTTTGTTATAGACAAATTCCGGTCCTACCTAGTTGGGGCAAAGGTCATAGTCTATTCGGATCATGCTGCTTTGAAGTACCTTTTGACCAAAAAGGATGCAAACCCAAGACTCATCCGTTGGTTTTGTCTCGGGTACAAGTTCCGTTTGATCTTCCCATCACCGATTTTCTTACCGGGTGATACGCTCCTCAAGGCCACAACACTAGAGCCATGGTACACCACCATAGTTGACTTCATGGTGTTAAGGTACGTCCCATCAGGTGAAAATAGGAAAAGATTAGTTTATGAGAGCAGACATCACCTATGGGACAACCCGTATCTCTTCTGGATACAAAATGGACTCAGACGATGCATGCCTGCACCTGAGGCACATAAAACCTGGGAGAGATATCATGGAGCACCTTCTGAAGGACATTATGGAGTGTTCAGAATAAAGGTCTGGCAATATGGAGAAGCTAAGAAACTTAGCAAGAGATGCCCACACTGCCAGAAACACGGGAAAGAGACGCGAAGCCACTCACCAGTAATATTCAGTAGAAATCTTTGATGTAAGGGGAATAGGCCCCATGGGTCCTTTCCCTAACTCAGAGAACTACGAGTTTATTCTGCTAGCCATAGATCCCGTCTCTAACCGGGTAGAAGCCAAGCCCTATCGAGCCGCAACCACCAGGCACGCTAAGCAAATATCCCATGAAAACATCTTTCCTTGCTTTGGCGTCCTGGGCTAGTCGTAGAGGCTCCCATCTCATTGACTCCATCTCCCGGAAATATCTAAGCTTGGGGGAGCCGCATTTTATAGCCACACCTTCTCACCCCCAAACTAATGGTCAAGCAGAACATCAGCACTCACATCAAGAACACTCTGCAAAGACCGTCAAGGAGATGTGTAGGCACTAGAGAGATAGGCTCACTGGGCATACTAGACCACTCTAGGACAATTCGGCCAAACCATGTTGGTTCGACCGAAGGACCCCTCTTCTACCCCATGAGCGTCCATTTGGACCCTAGAGCCTATCCCATCTTGTCTCGAAGTCACTAGAAAATGTTGGGAAAGTTGCTTGTCAATCTCAAGTCAAAAACCATCCTCCATCACTTTCCCGAGCACGGCCGAGTGTTCACATTTCCTAGTCGCCATGGCCACCCAATCCTTGTCCAAAGACCTTTCCTCACCCAATGGTTCTCTCTCCATGAGTATGACAAGTCCACCAACGAAGAAAGCCATGGAGGAGGGAGAAGAGAAACCCATGGTTGAAGAGCCTGAAAAAGAACTGGCACAAACATGCCAGAAGTTGAGCAACCAGGATGAGAAGGTCATCGAAGGCGAGCCTTGGTAGATGGACAAGGATGACAAGATCAATGTCATCTGCCAAGCACCCACAGCAAAATTTAAGAGGCTCGCCGAAGCCACGTAACATCTAGACCTTCACGATCCATCTATAGAGTAGATGTCATGTGGTTGTATCCTGTAGACCACCATTAGTTTCAATTTATTTTCCAATTCAATTTCCCTTTGCGCAAATCATTGTTTAGGAGGTGCTCTAATTATTTCCCTTCCAAATATGTTTTTCCAACCTTAGCTTGATGAATAAATAAAATAAGAGTTGAATGCAGAAAGAATAAAATTGTCGCTCCAGTTGGTGCATTTGAGCCAACCGGAGATTGCCCTGTTTAACGAAAAGATACATGAGTACAGGCATGACACAGTGGAGGAACAGGACGAGAACGAGCAGGCCAACCAGCTGACCCAGTACCTTTCAAGGTTGAATCCCTACCAGTGAAGAGTCCAAGCTTGGGGGAGCACCGCCATCAGGTACGTTCCGAATTACTCAGCACTTTGGTCATTCAATTGAAAATACTTCCCTTGAATAAAATTAACTCTCAACCATGCATGGAATGAATCATATGCCTCTCACTTTGGAAATGATGAATAGTTGCTCTGTCGTTAATTTTGCTAGTACTTTGTTGCAACTAGTTGCTTGACTATGCTTGAGTTATTTGGCATGAGTAGAAATGAACCTGAAAACCTTGTGGGAGCATATGCCTTATTCCAAGTCTAGGTTGTTGTGGGGATTGATATAGTGATACTTTGGTTGAATTCTATTTCTGCTCTTAGTATGGTGAAAATCTCGGATGTTTATGTTTACAAAACAAAGTTCCTCATTGGTCAAACATTCCTACCAGAGCCATATGATAGGATTAGTTTCAAACTTTCTACTCATATGCTGCTTGTTATCTTAGTGAGCTTTGTCAAATTGTTGTGACCTTAGTGAGGAAACTTTCATGCTTCTAAGATCGAGATTCACAAACACTCCACCTCTCACTTGCAATTCCTACACTGGGAGTTAGCAAAACCATGCCATCATCGATTCCACAAAAATAAACTTCATGTTCTCTGATTCCCTCTCCAAATATCTTTGAAGTAGAGGCATGGGCTATGCAAAAAGAAGAAGAAAAGCATGCCAAGTGGCATGGCAAAAATATGAGAAAAAGAAAAGCATGCCAAAAGGGCATGGCAAAAAAAGGGAATAAAAGATAGCCCATGCTCTCGAAAAATAAATAAAGGAGAGGAAGAATCATTCCATGAAGTTCCACCAAATTCCACTCCACATATTCCACTCCGCATATTTGACACACTTGCACTTCTCGATCTAAGAGTGTGATTTGATTCTCCTAAGGTCCGGTCTTTGACTTAGAAAAATATAAGATGCTTGTATGCCTTCATCCTTTGTCCCTGAGCCACACAAAAAGCCAAATTAGATGTTAGGATAAAAAAAAGGCAAAGCCTTTGGTGAGGATTCAAATACACTTGAGCGATTGAGTGAACCAATGAGGAACAACTTATTTTTTCACAAAAGGGGTGAAAACTCCGAGATAGGATCCTGAAAAGAGTAGAGTGGAATAAAACTAAGTTAAACTGTTCATCCTTTCAACTGCCCAAGATAAGGAGTTTGCTATAAGCCCCATAGGTAAAATGGTGAATTAATACTTTGCTAAGTGATTCAAGTAAAATTTGAGTACTAGTTGTTTATAAAGTTACCTGCAAGAGAAATGACATTGTAGCAACTCCTGATCCACCGAGCCTAAGTTTTATCTTTGCTCGAGGACGAGCAAAGAGGCAAGCTTGGGGGAGCTTGTTGGCGGTCGTTACAACCCAAATTCGACCACCAATACGCGGGAATAAATGAGAGACTATGTAACATTCCATGTACTTAGGTTTTATTTCTAATGGAGTTCCACGAGTTTTGGTGAGTGTCGCTTGTGCAGGTACAACATTGCGAAATACGTGCTATAGGGGTCGGAAATGACTGAATCGGCCGAACGACCCGTTCGGCCGGTTACCCCCCTTAACCGTACAAGCCGCCGGGAGCCGTCCACGTCTACAACAACCAAGCAACGACTGTGCAAGCCATGTAGGATGCCCACCAACTCATTTCGGAGCACCGACACATCAGCCTGGGCCCATACTACACAAGTCTAAGCAGCCAGGCCGGCCCAGGAGGGACCCAAAGGGCAGAGGCGGTGCAGAGGAGTGGGCCTGGACCCTGAGGCCTGTTCGGCCGAACAGAGGCCTTCGGCCGAACCGACTCCCCTGCAGAAACCGCCTCCAGAAGCAAATCTGAGCCATTGGGAGCCAAGGCGGCAAGATGGATGGTTCGGCCGAACAGGTCGGTTCGGCCGAACCGACCTTCTTCGCCCGAATCAAGGGGGGATATTCCCTGGATGCCTTGACGGTTACTCCACTTCAACCGACCATTGAGTGCTATAAATAGAGGACCAAGCTGCTCATTTGAATATACAACACAAGAGTAGAGTGAGCGTTGCCAAGTTCCGCCACTTGTATCAGTAAAATAGGGAGAGAGGAGAGGTGAGCGTCCCGGAGAGGAGCCGGAGTGTCGGCCCCTCTTCCCGCTGTACCTCTACGGATGCGGCTCTGCTTCGAGTGACATCCGGGTCATGTCTGGTAACTCTTGTATCTCTTTCTGATTAATTGAGCATTCACTTCTTACATCTATATACTTGTCTCGTTCTTCGTTCAATGCTTAGTTGATTGGTATAACTGTATACTGGTTGCTTAGCTTGGGTGCTTATCTTGCTATAGGAGATAAGTAGTTATTGACTAGTGTAGGAGTGGTTCCTAGACTTGCCAGTAACCTTAGTTTCTGCCTGTCGCAACGGAGGTGGTAGCCGTAAGGTGGTGACAACACTTTCGATCTTCGTAGTCCATCACGTTAGTTCCGGTGTCCTAGGACCCAAGGTTCAGGGTAACCGGCACCCCTTCTCATCCCTTTCTGTGTGTCGGAGGCTCTGTAGTCTCGAAGCAAGTATCTATCTGTATCTTCTGCTCTGCTCAGTCAATCGGTAGAATACCCTTACCAGACCTGTACCCTCTCTACCCTCCTACCTCTTCTCTTCTCTCCTTGTTGTCGTCATCCACCTCATCCATTTCATTCATACACTCCATCTACCTAGGACAACTTAGTTTAGGATTAGTACACTTCTCATTCCCCGTGGAAATCGATACCTTGGAATACTCCCGGGTGAAAGCTACATCGGTATCCGTCCGCTTGCGGATTTATCTGTAGGCCGTAAGGAGTGCCAACACGACCGCGAGAGGGCCCTCGCCATGGAGACAGCTGACGAGGTCCTCCGGTAGGGGGATGAGCTCCATTGGCGGACCCAGGCGCTGTCCGCGCTCGAGGGTGAACTTCAACAGGAGCGCGCCACCCTTGCCGAAGCTCGGGGGCTGCTGCAGCTGCAGGATTGAGCTCTCGCAGCGGCTTAGGCCCAGTTGAAGACCCAGGGCGAAGCTATCGACCTGCTCACTGTGACGGTGGCGGAGGGTGACGTTGCCATCACCGAGCTGTAGGCCTCAGTCGAGGCCCAGCATGGCAAGATGGCAACACTCCGGCAGGAGGTCAGCGCCGTCCGGGAGGATCTCACCCAGAAGGAGAAGCTGACAGAAGGTAAGTTTAGTACAAACTCATCCTTAATTCAAATTCCGGTCTTCGAAACTTATCTGATTTTGATTTTGGGTTTTCAAAGCTGCGGAAGGTGGCGGAGGAGACTTCCTCACAGGCGGAGTCACTCTAGGTGGCCTATTCGAAGGCCTAGGAGGACCTCGAGGCGCTATGGGATGTAGTCCTCGCCCTCTGCAAGGAGGTCGAGGGGCCAGAAGCCCCCGAGTCCCAATCAGGCAGCTCGGTGGCCAGTTGCCTAAGGGCCTTGGGCAGCTGTGTCGGCAAGTGCTTGAAGGGGGCCCTCCACCTCGGCGTGCAGAAGACCCTCCGGGTTATCTCGACGCACTTCGTCGTAGACCTCGAGGCGGTTAGCGCCGGGTACATGGTGGCGGACGATCTCGACAACGATGCTGCGCTGGCCATCGTGGAGAGCGCCGAAGCCTTTGCTCCTACTGCTGCGTTGGCGCAGATCTTCGAGAGCGACCTCCTCCCCGACGCCGAAGACGAAGAGGACGCCACCCCGAAGGCCCCGAAGTCCCCGCTCATTGAAAAGTTAGGAACATTTATGTAATAAGTAGTTTTGTGGCTTGGAACCTAAACAATTTAATGTTTAAGCATACGTTCAAATTTTATTTGAATTATGGTTTTCTTTATCACGTTTTTCTCACTGAATTTGCAAGGGACTTGTCGAGGAATATGTCGTTCATAGACTGACTTTAGCGTAGGGTGGCGAGGGGGATGCCAGATCCTTTCGAAGGCATAGGCGGTCCCTCGACTCGGATGGCCCTTGGCCTTAGTCAATCTATGCCTCAAACTGCCTTTTGGCAATTACTAGAGATGAACGTGATGAAAGAATTTTGAAGAAAAAACCTTAAAATCGGGACAATTTTAGGACGGGGTGCCCCCCGAATTAGCCCCCGAGTGAGACCTGGCTTTTTTCGAGGGTAAGCCGAGTCTTACTCATTTAAGATCTTTCTTTATTCATTTATTGAAATAAGTACAAATGTACATGAATGCTTGGAAGCTTAAGGGTAGAAGCGACGTAGCTGTTGGATGTTCCAAGCGTTGACGAAAACTTTGTCTTTCTCGTTCGCGAGCTTGTATGTGCCTGGTTTGAGGACCTCGGCAACGATGTAGGGCCCTTCCCATGGTGGCGTGAGCTTGTGGCGTCCTCAATTGTCTTGTCGCAGCCTTAGCACCAGGTCCCCCTTGTTGAGGTCTCGACGTCGAACCTTTTGGGCTTGATATTTTTGGAGGGACTGCTGGTACCGTGCTGAATGTAAGATCGCCACGTCTCGAGCCTCGTCCACTTGATCGAGTGAGTCTTCACAAGCTTGCTTGTTCCATTCTTCTTGGTAGGTTCTAAGCCTCGGGGAACCATATTCTAAGTCTGTGGGGAGGATAGCCTCGCTGCCATAGACGAGGAAAACGGGGTGAAGCCCGTGGCTCTGCTCGGGGTCGTTCTAAGGCTCCAAATTACCAAGGGTAGCTCTGAAACCCATTTTCCACCGAATCTATTCAGCTTGTTGAATATTCTTGGCTTGAGGCCTTGTAAAATCATGCCGTTGGCACGTTCTACTTGGCCATTTGTCTGTGGATGTGCTACGGCCGACATATTCATGTGGATATGGTGGTCGTCACAGAATTCCAAGAATTTCTTGCCTGTAAATAGGGTGCCATTGTCAGTAATTATCGAATTAGGGACCCCAAACCTTTGAATTATATCCGTGAAGAACTGCACAGCTTGTTCAGATCTGATGCTGTTGATGGGTCGAGCCTCGATCCATTTCGAGAACTTGTCGATGGGAACCAGCAGATGCGTGAAGCCCCCTGGCGCTGGTCGCATTGGCCCGACGAGGTCAAGTCCCCACACAGCGAATGGCCATGTGATAGGGACGGTTTGCAAGACATGGGCCGGGAGATGTGTTTTGCGTGCGTAGAATTGACACCCTTCGCAGGTGCGCATGATTTCGTTGGTGTCGGCGACAGCCATGGGCCAATAGAAGCCCTGGCGAAACGCGTTGCCCATGAGGGTACGAGGCGCCGCGTGGTGGTCGTAGACGCCGGCGTGGATATCTCGAATGAGCTCCCTTCCCTCAGGAATTGGAATGCATCGCTGTAGAATTCCGGAGGGGCTGCGCTTATACAATTCCCTATCGATAATGACGAACGACATGGCCCTTCTCGCGGCGCGTCGAGTCTCGGTTCGATCCGAGGGTAGCTCTCCTCGGTCAATCCAGGCGATATACTGATCGCGCCAATCGTGAGATGATGGGGCCTTGTCGATCTCCATAATTTCACCCTCATCCGTCGAGGATATCTCCTAACTTGAGGCTTTGGGTTCCTCTTTCGAGGGATCCTCGTCCATGGGCTCGACGCCCGCAGCCCCCGAGTGTTCGGCCTTCGAGGGAGCGTCAGGAGCTCTAGGGGTTGGCTTGAGGTTGATGCTCGGCTCTGCTAAGTCGCGGGCGAATACGTTTGGTGGAACGGTGATCCGTCCTGACGCGATTTTGGCCAACTCATCGGCCTCTTCATTGTATTTTCGCGCGATGTGGTTGAGCTCGAGGCCATGGAATTTGTCCTCGAGCCGGCGTATCGCGTTGTAGTATGCTTGCATTTTGTCGTCGTGGCAGCTTGCCTCCTTCATAATCTGATCAATGACCAGTTGCGAATCTCCCCAGATGTCGAGGCGTTTGACACCCAACTCTATAGCTATACGAAGCCCGGCCAGTAGAGCCTCGTATTCGACCATATTGTTGGATGCCGGAAAGTGCAAGCGTACCACATGTCTTATGTGTTCTCCTTGGGATGAGACGAAGAGCAGGCCCGCGCCTGCACCGGTTTTCATCACCGACCCATCCAAGTACATGATCCAACATTCTGCTTGGATCTGGGGTGGGGGCAGCTGTGTGTCGGTCCAGTCCGCCACGAAATCGGCCAAGATCTGCGATTTGATTGCCTTTTGAGGGGCATAAGTGAGGGCCTCATCCATCAATTCCACGGACCATTTGGCTATTCTACCCGAGACATCCTGGTTGCGGAGTATCTCCCCCAGGGGGAAAGATGAGAGCATGGTGACAAGATGAGCCTCGAAGTAGTGGCACAGCTTGCGCCGTTCTAGCACTACTGCGTATAGCAACTTCTAGATTTGCGGATATCGCATCTTGGTTTCGGTCAATACTTCGCTGATGTAATATACCGGCCTTTGGACGGGCAGAGCGTGTCCCTCCTCAGTTCTTTCTACGACAATGACTCCACTGACTACTTGAGTCGTTGCGGCTACATAGAGGTAGAGGCGCTCGCCCTCCTTAGGTGGCGTTAAAATTGGCGCTCGCGCGAGAGACTCTTTTAGCCCGTCAAGGGCTTTTTGGGCCTCAGGGGTCCAAGAAAAATGCTCATTCTTTTTTAGGAGTCAGAACAGGGGCAAGCCTTTTTCGCCGAGACGCGAGATGAACCGGCTCAGGGCTGCTAAGCATCCCAATACCCTTTGTACCCCCTTTAGTTCTCGGATCGGTCCAATCTGTTCGAGGGCCGAGACTTTTTTAGGGTTGGGCTCAATGCCTCGCTGAGAGACTATGAAACCCAAGAGCATGCCTCGAGGCACCCCAAAAACGCATTTCTCCGGATTTAGTTTTACCCCGTTGGCCCGGAGATAATCAAATGCAATGTGCAAATCGTTTACCAGGTCGTCCGCCTTCCTGGATTTTACAACGACATCGTCAACGTATGCCTCTAGGGTCCGCCTGATATGATCCCCGAAAACACAAAGCATACACTGTTGGTATGTGGCTCCGGCATTTCGAAGACCAAATGACATTGTGACATAGCAAAAAATGCCAAAAGGCGTGATAAAAGAGGTTGCGAGCTGGTCAGAAATTTTCATCTTAATTTGGTGGAAACCAGAATAAGCATCAAGGAAACATAATAGCTCACATCCCGCAGTTGAATCCACAATTTGATCAATACGTGGCAAGGGAAAAGGGACTTTTGGACAGGCTTTATTTAAAACAGTATAATCTATGCACATCCTCCATTTCCCATTCTTTTTCTTAACTAAAATGGGATTAGCGAGCCAGTTAGGGTGAAATACCTCCTTGATGAATCCAGCCTTGAGGAGCTTGTGCAGCTCTTCGCAAATGGCCCGGCGCTTTTGCTCATCGAAGCGTTGCAGGCGTTGAACCACTGGCTTGGAGTGGGGCAGGATGTCAAGGGAGTGTTCGGCGACCTCCCTCGGTATGCCCGGCATATCCGAGGGGCTCCACGAGAAAATGTCGGCGTTGGCGCGGAGAAAGTCGACGAGCACCACCTCCTATTTGCTGTCGAGGGTCGAGCTGACCCTCACCGTCTTGTCGCTGGGGATGCTGGGGTCAAGGGGCACAACCTTCGTGTGCTCGGCGGGTTCAAAACTGCCTGCATGCTTCGAAGTGGAGGCGATGGTTTCGTTCGCCATCTTCTCCAGGTCCACGACGTGAGCCTCTTCCTCAGCAAGCGCCTCGGCGCTCTTGACGCATTCCACATCGCATATGTAGACATGCTCGAATGATGGGGCCACCGTGATGACGCCTTTTGGCCCCGGCATCTTCAGCTTGAGGTATGTGTAGTTCGGGATGGCCATGAACTTGGCGTAGCATGGACGGCCAAGGATGGCGTGGTAGGCACCTCGAAATCCCACCACTTCGAAGGTTATGGTCTCCCTGCGGAAGTTGTCGGGCGTGCCGAAGCAAACAGGCAGATCGATCTGCCCAAGGGGCTGAACTCGCTTTCCCGGCGCGATGCCATGTAATGGCGCCTTGCTGGGGCGTAGCTTGTCCCTCCCGATGCCCATGAGCTCCAAAGTCGAGACATTCATGATGTTGAGGCTGCTGCCTCCATCCATGAGTACCTTGGAGAACCTGGTATTGCCTATGATAGGATCAACGACGAGCGGGTACTGCCCTGGGATTGGGATGTAGTTGGGGTGATCCTCTCGACTTAAGGAGATGGTCTCCTCAGACCAGTCGAGGTAGGATGGCCCGGCCTTGTGTATGGAGAACACCTCTCGGCGCTCGCGCTTGTGCTGTCGAGGCATCATGTTCGCCGTTGGCCCCCCGAAGATGAAGAAGACGTTCTCCACCTCTGGGAAGCCTTGGCCTGCTCCGTCGCCCGCATCCTTTTTCCCCCCTTCATCCTTCGAGGCGGCGCGATTGAAGTATTTCTTTAGCATTCCTCATTGCTCGAGGGTGTGGGTCACGACGCCCTTGTGGTAAGGGAAAGGTTTCTTGAGCATGTCATCGAAGATGCCACCTCCTCGAGGGGGGCCTCGAGGAGCTTTGGCGCAGGGTCGACTACGAGAATTTCGTCGGGGTCATCGGTCCACTCTTGTCGGCGCGAGGCTTTTTGGGGCTTGTTCCGCTTCTTGCCTTGCTTCTATTTCTTTGCGGAGCCTTTGGACTTGCTGCCCTCCGCGGGCGTTTCCTCCGTCCGTTTCCCTCTCCTACCATCAAAGATGGCTCCAACCGCCTCCTCGCCAGAGGCAAAGTTGGTGGCGACATCGAACAACTCGTTGACACTGGTAGGAGGACTTCATCCCAATTCACGCACCAAGTCCCGGTAGGTTGTGCCCTCGAGGAATGCGTGGATGACTTCGGAATCACCCACGCTTGGGAGCTCAGTGCAGCGTTTGTAGAAACGGCTGATGAAATCACGAAGGGACTCATTGGATGTTTGGCGCCACCCTCGAAGGTCCCACGAATTTCCAGGGCGGACGTAAGTGCCTTGGAAATTACCCACGAATGTCTTCACGAGGTCGTTCCAATCATGAATTTGGTTTGCGGGTAGGTGCTCGAGCCATGTCCGCGCAGAATCCACCAAATGGAGCGGCAAGTTGCGGATGATCATGGCATCGTCGGTCGCGCCACCCAGTAGACAGGCGAGGCGATAGTCGTTGAGCCACACTTTTGGATCTGTCTTCCCTGAGTACTTGGTGATGGTCGTTGGTTGCCGGAATCATGCGGGAATCGTGGCCGCGCGAATCTCCCGGCTAAACACCCGGGTTCCCGGGGGTTCTGGTGTTGGGCTCTTGTCTTCATCGCTGTCGTAGCGGCCTCCACGGCGGGGGTGGAAACCGCGCGATGTGCCATCCCGCCTATTTCTATTGAGGATGTTGCGAGCATCGTCGTCGCTGGTGTCACCGCGTTTATCAATGATTCGCTCTTTGAGAGGCTTCCTCCCGATGCGTTCGTGCACCGAGGGTGCATTTCCCTTATTTGATGACGGGGGTGGCATCAGATCGTCCCTTCACGGGGTTTGCGCCGATGCCTCGTGCTCCCGCATTCCTCCGCCGGTTTTCAGGCCGGCAGAGTTGTGTATGCGGGAGGCCGAGCTTTCGGCTCGCTACACAGCTGCTTGCTCGATGAGGAGTTGCGCCTCTCGGCGCAGGTTCCGGCCTTGAGGCGTTGAGGGCTCTGGCATGGCTCGGATTAAGGTCACCGCAGTGATGAGCTTTTGGCTTGCTCTGGCTAACGCGAGTGGGTCATCCACATCGTCCTCAACGTCGATGCAGGCTCGAGCTACGTGCCCGGCCTCCCTAGCGCGCGCCGCGCACAGGGCGGTTGTCCTCGAGCGTTTCCCGGAGCTTCTGGACCTATCGGCGTTCTTCCTCGAGCTTGGCCTCAAGTTCGCGGACCTGGGCTAGTTGTGCTTGTGCAAACACAGCGTTCTTGGGCATCTGCTCATTATCTTTGGCTCCTACTAGTTCTCCTGCCCCGCTGTCTTCGCCGCCTCTTCCCGGGAGGACGACGAAGCACTCCTTGGAGGGATCGTAGTCCCCCTCGCTAGAGTCGTTGGAGCAGGTTAGGCAATAGTCTGTTGTAGCCTGGAATGATAAAAAGGCCTCACGATCGCGAAGCCCTGAATAGTCCTGGTCGGGGACCCTATGGCCGCTTTCGTGTGCCTCGCTGCCAGAATCGGGGTAGTCGTCGTCTGGTGAAGTTGCTATGAGGTTGCGAATTGAGAGCAGATGGTGCCCCGACAGATCCTTATACGCCGTCATGTCCGTGTCAACTGACGAGGAGTTGGTCACAGTTGTGGTGCGCGTCTCACCGGGGATTTGCGACGGGTCGGCCGTGCTACCCCCGGCAGAGTGCGACTTTGTGCCGATGTTCTTTGCCATTGTCACAGGGTTTTGTGTGCCGGTCTCAACCCGTTCGGGGGAGTCGGTGTGGGCCCCTCTGCGTCGCTTCGCGCGCGTTCACCGCGCGCATTGACGCGAGCGCTTCCTGCATGGCGGTGATGGTGACGGGAGTGGCGCTGTCATGTCCACGCTGGCGCTCCACGTGAGGAGCTGCATGTTGTAGCCATCGCCTGTCGCCCTGAACTCGACACTCCCGAACTGGATTTTGAATCCGGTGGGAAGTGGGTCCGATGGAGTGGCGCGTACGACACGGGTTGCCATCAAGGGAGATAATGGGTGGTGTGGTCGATCACAGCGCGAGTACCCTACCTGGCGCACCACTGTTGGTGTTAAGAAATTGTGGTCTCGATACCAACTAGAAATGCGCTGTGTTACCTCCCCTGATGGTTGATGCAAAAGGTAATGCAAGACACGAATTTATCCTGGTTCCGGTCGCAAGACCGTACTTCCAGCGAGATGGTGCGTGTAATGTATTATCCTGCACCGGACTGCGAGTAGTAGGGGGTACAAGCAGGTTGGGAGAAGAGGCTAGGCCTCCAAGTCCCAGATGATTGAGGCAGAGTGCCAATATCATGGAGTACGGAGTGTGAGTGTTGTTTCTTGTTCTATCTTTGATTGTCTCATCGTTCGGTCTCTCTTGTTTGTGGGCGCGCCCTCTCCTTTTATAGGCCAAGGAGGAGGGGTTACAGGCGTGCATCGCTATGCAGGCATAGTTGTTGCACAGCGGTAGGAGTGGCGCCAGGCGTGGCTCTTTGTCCTTGGCCACTATTACGCGGCGTTGAGGTCCCTGTGATCAATTCTTGTACTGGTGATGAAGCTAGGGAGTGGTTTCGAGGATGCAAGTTGTCCTGCGTGTGGTAATGACTCGCCTGTACGCCAGTTCAAGGGTCTCCCATGCTAGTGCACAACCCATTCTACGGGAAATCACTGTGGGAGTTGGTGGCACAGGGAGTAGAATGTGACCCGGCCCTGTTTGTAGAGTGGCGACATGTCCGCACAGCGCCAGGGATGGTCGCATAGTGCTCGGGATGGCCCACCATGCCTCCGCCGCCCTCTCTCCTTCTCCTGCTGCGTGCTCGAAGGTCTCTGCCGCCCGATCGAGGGCTTCGGGTCGTCGGAGTTGGTAGCACAGGAACTCGGAGTGACGTGCTCTGTTGACACAGCGTTGGCCTGTCTGCACAGAGCCTCGGTTGGCAGCATAGTGACAGGAGTTTGCAGATGCAACGGGGGCGGCGGGGGGGGGGGGGGGGGGGGCGTGGCTGTCAGGGCGGCGTGGCGAGAGATTTGCCTTTTGACTTTGGATGCACGGCGGCCGTGAGCGTCATTAATTGTTTATCAGAGCAGAGGTCTCGACCGAGGCGGAGCTCTCCCTATTTCGTGGTTTACTCGAGGCTCGACCCTCAGGCCTCGACCGAGGTGGAGTTTTCTGATTCGCTCGAGGTGTCGGTTCCCTCGAGCGAAGCGGAGATTGAGGTGCGTGTCGAGGCGCCCCGCGGGTGTCTTGACTGGGCCTTTGTCTGTTGCTGGGCCATGGGCCTTAATTTTCTTTTCTTTTTTCTGGTATGCGCGTGAGTTTAGTGTTTAACAAGGGTGATTATCCCATAGGTTTGGGTACCCCTAATGATCTCCCCCAATAAAAATAAATCTATTTAGATAGCTTTTACAATTTCAAACTCAACAACTTAAAAGTTATTCATGATTTATATTCTGAATGTTTAACTCAAACCTTATCCTAAACATATTTCTTTACTAATATGGAGGAAGTATAAGACAACGTACCGCTTTAGTGATACACAGAGACACAAGGTCGTCCTCACTGACCTCTCCACTCCACACCACAATAATTGGGGAATTGAAAATACAACGTATTATCAATCAATAGGAACTTATACTCTACGCAAAATGTTGGTAGCAATTTTTTAGGTTTGGACACTAGAAGGCCATGGTATCGAAATTGTAGCTTTGGAAGCTATGGTTACATAGAAAATTACGATTTAGAAAAACAGATTTGAGCGGGAGTTTCTCCAAAAGGACTATATGTAGAGTACTACAAGATCTGTTGATTCTAAATAGCTTTCTCAACCAAAATAAAGTATTTTGACAAAAGACCTTAGTAAACACTCCAATGTATATATATTCAGAAGATGACCCTATAAGAGAGTATGTTGTCTTCATTCTTGTGATCTACTCTCACACTACTACAAAAACTCACATTGGTCGCTGTCAATTAGTATCGGCCATTGCAGAACCGGTACTAACGCACACGGTTAGTACCGGTTCTGCAGCACAGTGCCCCCGGGGGTAGTTTAGTACCAGCTGGAACCACCAGCCGGTACTAAACGCCCCCGCACCAACGCCGCACCGACGCCACCAACGGGTTAGTTGGCAGTTTAGTACCGGCTTGTACCTCGAGCCGGAACTAAACTGCCACCGGGAAATCTATTACCGGCTGGTATCCCTAGGCGGTACTAAGAGCCTAGCCGGTACTAAATGTGTTTACCGGCTATAAATTCACTGCACCTCTTCCTCCCCGAGAGCTCAACACACACATCACATTTGCTCGAGCTCTCCTCTTCGTGCATGGCGGGTTAGAGGGAGTGCTGCCCATTTTCGCTCATCTAAATATGCCAAAGGTAATTAGCAACTTCCTCCTCTTCTCTTTCATTCTATTTCATTCAGTTTGTTCTTCGTTTCATGCATCATACTTAGAGATTTTTTTCTAGTTTTTTAGGGATGGGAGAATAATGTGCAAATTTTCTTTATTTAGACATTAATTTAGGGATCATAATAGAGATCACTAGAAAAATTTTGATCTTCATAGTATTGATTATAAAACATGAAAAATTTTGATCTTCGTATTATGGATCATATTTTTTATTTATACATTAATTAATAGAAAACACTTGATTAATCATGTAGGACTGTAAGTGGGAGAGCCAGCTGTACATATATGATGGTGAGGTGGCTGAACATGCTGGCATCATGCCAAAGCCCGGACCGGTGTTATGCCAAAGTCCAAGTTATGTGCAATGTCTGGACTTGGCATGACACCAGCACGTTCACCCATCTCTGGGACACCCTATCATGAAGGAATGATGTCGGCAAGTTTCCTGATGAGTCCAAACAGTACCAAGTATATCGATAGTACATGGACAACAGTAACCATCTGATCATGAACCTCAATCGCTTCGATCGGATGGTTACTTGTTGTCCTTGTCGTATCGACATACTTATGACACATGAGAGCCAATAAATTTTTATGGAGTCCCGCATGATATGTATTTTAGAGTTAACGGTTGTTTAGATAGTAATGGTATAGTTGATATGAAAAATATTGCAATTTACATAATTTATTAGAAAAATAATGCCGAGACAACGCTAGAGAGCTAGTAGTGGCGGACACTCCATGCACAATGTATTGCCGGACCTTCCCCCACCACCACCACCACACCGTCCTGGGCCGGTATTCGACGACCTCAACTTAATTCTTGTTGAGGCTAACAACCGTCAGAATCGGGTACGAGATTCTGTTTTTAATACTTGTAATACTACAATCATATATTGATTATGTCATAATGATGATATATTCATAATTTATATGTAAAACAGGCTATTGATGCAATGCAATGGTTCAAAGATATAGTGTACCGTATCGGTGGCTCCCGTCCTTTGGTGGTGAGACAGAACAGCGGCTTATACAATGGGAGTTATGTGGTTTCTATTGCACTCCAAGAATGTGTCGTGCGCGACCCAAATCCTGGTGATACAGTTATTTTCCACGTCCAATCAGGCTCGTACCAGCAAGAATATGTTGCTGCACGCGATGTCGTGAGGAAGTCACTTGAACAGATGGAAATTCATACGGGGCATGTTATCCCAGACTACAGTTTCTTGAAGTTGAATGCTCTTGAGCTCAATGAACCAGACGTCACATAAGTTCCAAAAAGGATTTCCCCTCCTTATGAATCAGAATATGTTAGTTACTATACATTGGATTCTATACATACTCTTCTTTGTTTCTACATATGCTCTCTTATCAATTGTACTCTTATTTTTTGTACATATATCTTGTGTATAAGTAGGACACTCTGAATTGTGGATTTCTACACACAAAGTATGGTTTGGGAGAAGTGTTGCGCCAGATTCTGCCGTCTTTGGGATACTCATTTGTGCCGCCATATTCGCGTCGAGTACAAGGTGATTTTCAGTCATCAGTATCCTTGATGTCAAGTCAAGGCCCGTTTACAATATGCGGTGAGACATTAGATGCACCCTATAAGGCAAAGGATAGTGCATTAATATACGCACTAAACTATGTGGACAAATATCTAGGGGTTGATATTTTGGATATAAATTATTCTGTCTACCTTGCCAGGCTTCATAATGTTGATCCTTAGTATGATCTTGATCATGTGTGTTATCGGAATGATACTGTAAGACCTTGACAATGTGTGTGTTATTGGAATGATATTGTAAGACTCTAATAATGTATTCATATTTTTTTATTTTTTTGCTTCCAATTATTTGTTAAGATTTACAAAATGGCTGTGCATACTCACCGAACCAAGCTTAAGGCCTTGTTTAGATTCCAAATTCCACCGCCAAATTCCACTATGCAAAAAGAAGATTTACAAGGCAGTGATTTAAACTAAATAAAAAACATCATTTTTATTTAATGGAAAATAAAAAACAAGCTGGAAACTAAAAACAAGCTGGAAAATAAAAAAACAAGCTGAAAAATAAAAAACAAGCTGGAAAATAAGTTGGCAGTTTAGTACTGGCTGGAACCACCAGCCGGTACTAAAATGACCAAGAACGTGCCTGCGCCACGTGTTGGTGCGCGCAACAGCTAGTGGGCACATTAGTACCGGCTGGAGCCACCCGTCGGTACTAATGTGCACCACGGGACACTTTAGTACCGGCTGGTGGCTCCAGCCGGTACTAAATGTCCTCATATATGAGGACTCTCTTCCTCCCCGAGCTCGAGCACACAGAACTTGCTCGAGCTCTTCACTTCATCCATGGCGTCTTAGAGGGGAGGTGCTGCCCATTTTTTTCAAAAATTGTGGGTATTTCACTCATCTAAGCGCGCCAAAGGTTAGCAACTTCATCTTCTTCTATTTCATGTTGTTTGTGCTTTGTTTTATCCATTATACTTAGATATTTTGTAGTTTTTGAGGAATCTAGAGAGAATGAGCACGAGGTTTTTTTTTACTTAGACATTAGTTTGAGATATGTAAACTTGATGAATTTAATTAAGGATACCAATTATTTGATTGCTTGCATGTGGCAAATTGTTAGGTTGATTTTTCAATTAATTATCTATTATTGATTAAATATATTTTTTGGTATAAAACACTAAAATTGTTTAGAAAATTACATGCATACATTGCAGATGTTTTATATCTTAGAATTTTTTTTATTTAGACATTAATTATAGTAAAAATTACTAGGTATTACTATAAAATTTTATATGTAATTCCAGTTGCTAATGTTAGGTATTACTATAAAATTTTATATGTCATTCTAGTTGCCGATGTTTTCAATCCAATTGCAGATGAACCGGCAATGGATGTACGCCGACAAATGCAGCACCAGGGAATGGGTTCTTGGCGTACAAGAATTTCTCGATGCGGTAGAGGCCAACAAGTCACGAGAGGGTCTCATGTGTTGTCCATGCGTACATTGCCGAAATGTTAAGCACTAGAAGAAGAAGAAGCACTTTAATGTCCCACATACATGAAAGCGGTTTCATGTCGAACTACACCCTTTGGACAAAGCACGGTGATGCCGGAGTTGTTATGGAAGACGGTGAAGATGAAGGAGGTGATGAAAACGACATTCCAAATTGGGCTCAACTATATGCATCTAGTGCCTTTGAAGATGAGCCAATGAATGAGGCCGAACAGAATGCTGAAGAAGCGCAGCCACCTGACGAACTAGGTCAAGTGTTGCTAGATGCACAAAAAGACAGCGAAACAACGGCGGAGTCAAAGAAGTTTGAGAAGATGCTAGAGGATCATAAAAAGTTGTTATACCCAGGATGCAAATAGGGGCACAAAAAGTTTGGCAGTACGCTGGAGATGTTGCAATGGAAAGCAAAAAATGGTGTCACCGATAAAGGATTCGGGGAGCTAATGAAAATCATAAAGAACATGCTTCCCGAGGGCAACGAACTGCCCTCGTCAACATACGAAGCGAAAAAGGTTGTTTGCCATCTTGGATTGGATGTACAGAAGATACACACATGTCCGAATGACTATATCCTATATCGCGGCCCTGAATACGAGAACTTGGATGCCTGCCCTGTTTGCGACACATTGCGGTATAAGATCAGGCGAGACGATCCTGGTGACGTTGATGGGTAGCCAGCCAAGAATAGAGTTCCCGCAAAGGTGATGTGGTATTTCTCTGTAATACCACGTTTGAAGCGCTTGTTAAGGAACAAGGTGAATGCAAAGTTAATGTGGTGGCACAAACAAGAACGTAAGCAAGATGAAATGATGAGACACCCTGCAGATGGGTCCCAGTGGAGAAACGTTGATCGAGAATTTCATAATTTTGACAGGGACGCCAGGAACATAAGGTTTGGTCTAATTATAGATGGTATGAATCCGTTCGGTGAGTTTAGTAGTGGTCACAGTACATGGCCTGTGACCCTATGTATCTTCAACCTTCCTCCTTGGTTGTGCATGAAGCGGAAGTTCATCATGATGCGGGTGCTTATCCAAGGACCAAATCAACCTGACAACGACATTGACTTATATCTAAGACCATTGGTTGATGAACTTGTATCGCTCTAGAAGGAAGAAGGCGTGTGTGTGGGATGAGTACAAACAGGAATCGTTCGACCTCCGAGCTTTGCTTTTCGTAAACATCAATGATTGGCCTGCACTTGCTAACCTGTCGGGACAGTCGAACAAAGGATACATGGCATGCACCCACTCCCTAGATGAAACTGATAGCATTTATTTGAAAAACTGTCAGAAGTGTGTGTATCTGGGCCACCGTCGATTTCTATCTGCCAATCACCCTCTAAGAGAGAAAGGAAAGCACTTTAAAGGGGAGGCCGAACTTCGTGCTAAGCCTCTGTTCCGTAATGGAAAGCGTGTGTTCTCAATGATAAAGGATGTGCATGTAGTATTTGGAAAGGGCCGTGGTAGCCGGTCTGTTGCTAAGGATGATGATGGACATGCACCAATGTGGAAGAAGAAGTCTATATTGTGGGAGCTACCTTATTGGGAAGTCTTAGAGGCTCGAAACGCAATTGACGTGATGCACCTGTCAAAAAATCTTTGCGTGAACCTGCTAGGCTTCCTTGGAGTTTATGGGGCGCCAAAAGATACAATTGAAACAAGACGTGACCTACAACTATTGGTAGAGCGAAAAGACCTACATCCCGAAAAAATAGACAAATGACAACACTATTTACGTCCTGTGAGCTACACACTCAGCAAAGAGGAGAAGCAAAGCATGTTTGATTGTTTGAACAATATTAAGGTCCCCGCAGGGTATTCCTCTAATATACAGAACATAATAAACATGAAAGAGAAGAAATTCACAAACTTGAAGTCCCATGAAGTCCCATGATGGCCACGTCCTGATGACACAGTTACTTCCGGTTGCACTAAGGGGTATATTACTAGAAAATGTAAGATTGGCAATTGTTAAGTTTTGTGCATTCATGAATGAAATCTCACAAAAGGCAATTCATCCGAGGAAGCTAATAAAGCTACAGAAGGAGATTGTCCAATGTCTTGTCAGCTTTGAGATGGTCTTCCCACCTTCCTTTTTTAACACTATGACACTAGTTCATATTGTCAAAGAGATAACTATTCTCGGACCGGTTTTCTTACACAATATGTTCCCTTTTGAGAGGTTCATGGTGGTCCTAAAGAAATATGTTCGAAATCGTTCTCAGCCAGAAGGATGCATCGCTAAGCGCTACGGAACAGAGGAGGATTGAGTTTTGCATTGACTTTATTGAGGATCTTAGTCCGATTGGAGTTCCTGTGTCACGCCATGAGGGCCGACTGAAGGGAAAGGGCATACTAGGAAAGAAATCTAATGTCAACATCCATTATAGTGAAATCCGCAAAGCAAACTTCACCGTTCTACAGAATTCATCTTTGGTGGCTCCATACAAGGAAGAGCACCAAATATTTTGCGATGTGAAAACCCGGGGAAGTATGAGGCATGGATTGCACTCGAGCACATGGATACCTTTGCCAGTTGGCTTAGATGAAGATTCTTGGGCGACAGCACTATCGATGAACAACTTCAATGGCTGGCTAGGGGACCATCGATCACGGTCCAGCGATACCAAGGCTATGAAATCAATGGATATACATTTTACACAAGAGCCCAAGACAAAAAAAGCACTAACCAAAACAGCGGTGTTCGTATAGATGCACTAGACAGTAATGGAAAAAAGGACGGCTATTATGGTGTCATAGAGGAGATCTGGGAGCTTTACTATGGACCCATTATCGTCCCTCTGTTTCGTTGTTAGTGGGTGAACAATTATGGAGGTGTAACAAAAGATCAGTTTGGGATGACAATAGTGGACCTCCAAAAGATTGGATATAGAGATGAACCATTCATCCTAGCCAAGGATGTGGCACAAGTGTTCTATGTGAAGGACATGTCAAGCAAGCCAAGGAAAAAGAAAAATGAGTTGCAAAACAAGTCAGATGATGAGCCTAAATGCCATATTGTCCTCCCAGGAAAAAGAAAAATTGTTGGAGTTGAGGACATTATAGACAAGTCAGAAGATTATGATCAGATTGATGATCTTCCTCCATTCTCAGTTGATGTTGACCCCAGCATCTTATTATCGAAAGAAGACACACCTTACTTATGCCGCGATCATGACCACGACACTTTTGTGAGAAGGAAGGTTATCAATGTCACATTAAATAATGAGGAGTAGTTTCTAGAACCATTATGGTGTATTTGACGTTAAATAATGGCTATTATATGTTGTATTTTACGTCAAGTGCCGTAATATAATGCATTCTGTCATATTTCTCTGAATTAATGGTACTGTTTGTGCAATTTAGATAAGATATTATGAATTAACCGCATCAAAATACAATATTATAATATTGCATGTTAAAAATATAAGTACTTCATTAATTTGGATGTCAATAGAATCATTGAAACGTTAAATTAGACAAAATTAGGAAAGTAATATATGATTTGACTAAAACATAGTTTATGTTCCTAAGGATAACATTTATGTATATTTTTGCATGAATGAAAAAGTAAAATTTTCAATTTATTATGAATTAATAGAAACATAAACATACTAATACCAAATTGTATAGAGGAAATAGATATAGTATTATATTATATAATTTAGTTTAATTAAAATTTTAGGTGTATAGATATAATTAATAATATAGTAAAAACATATAGGTTGTAATTTTCCCAACATGTTTTAATTTATTAACCAAGTATAGAAAAGAAAAATAATCCAAAAAAGAAAAAGAAAATGCATTTGGGCGGGAGCCCAAAATTTGGCGGGCCCTCTAGTACCGGGCCACAAAACAGCCCGGTACTAAAGTGCACACCACTGCCAGTGGTGTGCACTTTAGTACCGGCTGGTAGTACTAACTTGCCACTTTAGTACCGGCTGGTGTTCTTCCCCCGCCCGTCCGTCCTTCGATCTAAACGCACGTCGTCCTCGCCGCGCTCTCGCCCTCGGCCGCCCGTCACCGCCGCAGGCCGCCAGATGAGGACATCACTCCTATGGATACTCACAACAATCCTGCATTGATCGTTCAAGGTCCAATCACTAGAGCTCATGCGCAACAATTGAATTTAGAGGTGAGCTCGTTCCTAAGTACTTTTCTATGTGATTATGAGAATAGATTGCTACCTAATGATTATATTGTAATTAGGAACCATGGAGAGGACTAGAGGATAGTTGGAGAAGGGCTTCAAGGTGGAGAGGACCAGCAAGGGCGTGGAAGTCAAGATAGGGGCCCAAATCAACTCGACTTCAAGTCCACCTCGGAGTCCAGGAGAAGTTAGCGCTAAATTGGACGCCCAGGTCGCATACGGGCTCAGAATTGGATGTTCTTTATATGCTTGGAAAGCTAAGAAGATAATATTTGCAATGGAACTGGTCTCATGTCAAAATTAGTCCGGAGTCATTGGGAATCGACAAAACAAATTGACATCCATAATCTGTTTCGGTGCTGCGTTGTCATATTTTGGCCTTTGGGCCGTGTATCATGTTGAGCCCAATAGGAGCACATCCAGGGGGGTCGATCATGACCCTAGACTCCTTAAAACAGTAGCCTCCACCCAAGTTAGAACAGTGTCGCCGCTCGTTGGTTTGTGAGACCCCAATTTCGTGAGTTTAATCATACATCTGCAATTGTGTTGCAATCTTTCTCGTTCTTGCTTGTGTTCTTCGATTCACAGGCAAGGATTAGCCTTCTGGGCGAGGTCAACCGTGCAACGCAGGTTAATAACTTGAGGAGACGTGGTGCTGCGATTGCGGGGTTCAGAACGTGTGGTTCGGAAGCCGGATCGATTTGAGTCATGACTCCACCAAATCGAGAGTTATCAGAACCTTTCGGAAGACCGGGAAACCCTAGTTCCCATCAAGTGGTATATAGATACAGGTTTACCGTTAGGTTCGCCCTTTCACCTTTGTCCTATAGTCTAGAAAATAGCCATAAAAAAATTCCGCTGTCCTAGTACCCTTTTAGCCTTTGCAATTTCGTTTCAGATTCGCTTTGTTGAGTTTGTGTCAGTGGTTGAGTCTTGTTGCTGGTATTAGGTCGTGTTCGTCGTCATAGTTCAATCGCCCATTGTTGTGCATTGTTTGTTTCCACCGCTATACCATCCACCATTACCAGATTACAAGTCGTGCCACCCCATAACTTGACTTGTCCTCTCTAGCCGCCTTGCGTGAACTCCTGCCGTGCAAGCCCTAGATAGGTTGCGAGCCGCCGTGTGTTCATTGCCTTGCATCGCAGCCCTTCTTGGTTCATCTTGCATACCCTAACCGCCGCCGCGCATCCTGACGAATTGAGCCTCCAGAGAACCACATCGTGGGCCTCCCGAAAACCATAACATGAGGTACCTTCAGTAAAACGGGCATAACTTTTCGCTCGGTGCTCCGTTTTGGCTCAATTTTTTACAGCAGCTTCACCCTGTTTGTCCGAGTCAGAAAATTCAAAAAAATAGGAAGATAGAGAAAAAAATTGATCAAGTTGTTATAGGGTTTTTAGCGTTTGTTCCTAAATTTCCCTAGGCCGCATCTCACCTCAAAAAAGGGTGCAAATTTGTGCGATTGGAGCTTTTGGTATCCCTGTTAAGAGAAAAATATAAAAAATAGTTGAAAAAATAAAAAACTCATGATTCCTACTAGTCCGGAGGTTTTGGAGGGAAATTCTAAAAAGATCAAAAATGATTGCATAGAGTGCTATTTTGCTTGTCCTGTGAGATTTTTCCATCGTTTCTTGTTCCAACTTGTTGTGCTACGTCTAGGACACGTCTAAGCTAGCAATTTTGACTTGTACTTTGGATACTTATTGAACTTTGCTATTCTGCATTCGTTATTTGCTACTCCTTGCTACGTATTGTGTCCTCCCATAGCTCCACATACACTTTCTGGACGCACTGGTTTTTGATCCTTGCAATCACGGACTACACGCCTTTCAGGTATCCTTTGCCTTGCTTGTTGGTAAGAACCTTGCAAGAGCTTGGTAAGACGCTTCCTTTGATGTGTTGAGAACACGTAGTCGAATTATTAGGGATAATCTTCACTGTGTGTTTTTGTTTTGGTGCTTTTCAATGGCAGGAGATGATGCACCAAAGGCTCCCGTAGATTTCAGTGAATGTGTTAGTCGAGAAGAGCTAGAAGCTGCTCATGAAAGGATGGAAGAAACAATCAACAAGGCTGTCACAGATGCGCTCATCGCTATGAAGCTTGGCACCATGTTAGAGAGGGTGGACCGATGGGTGTTCAAGCTTGCCGACACAGTTGCTGTAGTGGAGGCGCGTCCACATCCACAGCCACAGCAGCCACCACCTCCACATTTTCCTGAGGACGCGGTGTTTGATGACAATGGTAATTATGATGAAGCAGCTACCAGAAACACACGACTACAATATCGTCTTCGCCATAACAGGGTAGGTATGGGTGGCGCTCACCAAGGTAAAAACAATCATGATGACCCTTATGCTAAGATTAAGTTTACCATTCCATCTTTTTCGGGTCATTATGATGCTCAGGGTTACCTTGATTGGGAGATGACAGTAGAACAAAAATTTTCTGTCCACCTTGTACCAGAAGAACATCAAGTTAGACAAGCCACTAGTGAGTTTAAGGACTTTGCTATTATTTTGTGGACTGGTCTAGTTGGCGATGGTAGAGCACCTACGTCTTGGAATGAGCTTAAGGTGGCTATGCATGATCGTTTTGTTCCTCCTTCATATCATAGAGATTTGCGTAAGAAATCACTGCGTTTAGAACAAGGAGAAACTTCTGTGAAGGATTACTATGGTTCTTTGCAAAAAGGCATAATGCATTGTGGTATTGTAGAAGGGCCTGAGGATTCTATCTGTCGTTTTTATTCAGGCTTGAGGCGTGATATTCAGGACATAGTTGATTATAAGGACTTTAAACTGTCGACCAGTTGTTTCGATATGCTATGCTTGCAAAAAAGGAGATTCAGGGGCGTGAACAGAGGGCAAGAACAAGGTGGGAAGCACCTCCTACATGCCACGTACAACGCCATCTTCGGGACTACCCAAGCCAACTTCTTTTCGAGCACCCCCACCAGTGAGCAAGCGATCCACACCTTCAACAGCTGCTGCACCATCACCGCCACCACCATCTTCTGCACGTTCTTCGGATTCAGGTAAAAATTCTTTGCAGGAGGGCAGCAAGAGTACCACCTCGACACCACGCACTTCCAACATTCAGTGCCACCGTAGCCATGGGCTTGGCCACGTGCAGAAGGATTGCCCTAGTCAGCGGGCATACATTGCTACAGAAGATCGATACATAAGCACCTCCGACATTGAAGATGATGAGGCAAATGATATTGATGAGGATCATGATGTTGCATTTGGTAGTGAGGACACGATGGCCTTTAGAAACATCATTGTGCAGCGAGTAATCAGCACACAAGTACAACAACCTGGGAAGATCCAACGCCATAACTTGTTCCAAATTTTTTTCGTCATCAACAACCATCGCGCACGTGTCATCATTGATGGAGGTAGTTGCAATAATTTGGTGAGTTCTGATTTGATCAAGAAGCTTGGATTGGCCACATGCCCTTATCCCCATCCATATGGTATTCAGTGGTTTAGTGATGCGGGGAAAGCTGAGGTAACACAAACCTGTAGAGTTTCTTTTTCCATTGGTACCTATGTTGATTCTGTTGACTGTGATGTCGTACCTATGGATGCTTGTTCTCTTTTATTAGGACGTCCTTGGGAATTTGATAATGATGCTATACACCAATGAAAAAGTAATAAATAAACTTTCATACATAAAGGACAGAAAATTATTTTGCTACCTATGACACCTACTGAAATTGTACAAGCTGATAAAGACCGAGCTGCTAGTGTGCATGATAAGGAATCTGAAAATCAGCAAGTTGCTAAATCTATTTACCCACCTAAAAAGGATAAGTTTGCACCAACTTCTGAGGTCGAGGGAATTAAATTAAAGGGGGGAGTTATGCTCGCAATAAAATCTGAACTTGCTGATCTTTCTGATGATGATATGTGCTATGCTTTGGTATGCAAACGAGCTTTGTTTTCGCTTGATGATATTGCTAACTCTTTGCCTCCTATTGTCACTAACATTTTGCAGGAGTATGAGGACGTTTTTCCAGCTGAGTTACCACCAGGCCTTCCACCTTTGAGAGGGATAGAGCATCAAATTGATTTGATTCCCAGAGCCACATTGCCGAACCGTGCTGCTTATCACACCAATCCCGAGGAGACTAAGGAGATTTAGCGACAAGTCCAAGAACTGTTGTACCGTGGGTATGTCCGTGAAAGCCTTAGTCCTTGTGTTGTTCCTGTGCTTTTGGTTCCCAAGAAAGATGGTACTTGGCGTATGTGTGTTGATTGTCGAGCTATCAATAATATTGCCATTCGATATCGTCATCCTATTCCTAGGCTAGATGAGTTGTGTGGTGCTATAATTTTCACAAAGATAGACTTGCGTAGTGGTTACCACCAAATAAGAATGAAACTTGGAGATGAATGGAAAACAGCTTTTAAAACCAAATTCGGGTTATATGAGTGGTTAGTTATGCCTTTTGGTTTAACCAATGCACCTAGTACTTTCATGTGATTGATGAATGAGGTTTTGCGGGCTCTTATTGGGCGATTTGTGGTGGTTTACTTTGATGATATATTAATTTTCAACAAGTCTTTGGATGAACATATGGAACACTTACGTGGTGTTTTTGATGCTTTGAGGGATGCACGTTTGTTTGCTAATCTTGATAAGTGCATCTTTTGCACCGATAGAGTTTCTTTCCTTGGCTACGTTGTTACTCCACAGGGAATTGAGGTGGATGCGATGAAAATTGAGGCCATTGAGAGCTGGCCGTTGCCCCAAACCATCACACAGGTACGTAGTTTTCTTGGTCTTGCAGGTTTCTATCGCCGCATCATCAAAGATTTCAGCACGATTGCTGCACCGTTGCACGAGTTGACGAAGAAAGGTGTGGTGTTTCATTGGGGAAAAGCACAAAAGGAGTCCTTTGCAACTTTGAAGTACAAGCTTACGCACACGCCATTGCTGCAACTTCCAAACTTTGGTAAGACTTTTGAGTTAGAATGTGATGCTAGTGGAGTTGGCATTGGAGGTGTTTTGATGCAAGATGGTAAATCCGTTGCATATTTTAGTGAAAAGTTGCATGGTCCAATTCTGAATTATTCTACGTATGAACAGGAATTGTAAGCACTTGTACATTCTTTAGAAACGTGGCATCATTATTTGTGGCCTAGAGAATTTCTTGTTCATTCTGATCATGAATCGCTGAAGTATCTTTGCTCTCAAATTAATCTGAATCGTAGACATGCTAAGTTGGTTGAATTTATTGAAACATTCCCTTATGTTGTCAAACACAAGAAGGGGAAGGATAATGTGATTGCTGATGCTTTGTCTAGACGATATACTTTGCTGTCCCAACTTGATTGTCGGATTTTTGGACTTGAATCGATAAAAGAACAATATGCGCTTGACCCTGATTTTAAAGATGTGTTGCTAAATTTTAGAGAGGGGCCTGCATGGAACAAATTTGTGGTTAATGATGGGTTCTTGTTTAGAGCTAACCGCCTATGCATTCCAGTTGGTTCCGTTCATCTTTTGTTGTTACAGGAAGCGCATGGAGGAGGGTTGATGGGCCATTTTGGTGCTAAGAAGACCGCGGATATTTTGGCCTCGCATTTTTTTTGGCCTCATATGAAGAGAGATGTTGAGAGGTTTGTTTGTCGTTGCTCCACATGTCAAAAATCTAAGTCTCGCTTGAATCCACATGGGTTATACATGCCTCTTTCAGTTCCTTCTATTCCTTGGGCAGATATTTCTATGGACTTTGTTTTGGGATTGCCTAGGACTAAGAGGGGGAGTGATAGCATATTTGTTGTGGTGGATCGTTTTTCTAAGATGGCACACTTTATACCATGTCATAAGAGTGATGATGCTATACATATTGCTGACCTCTTTTTCAAAGAGATTATTCGTTTGCATGGTATGCCGTCTACTATGCTATACATATTGCTAAATTCTTGAGACATTTTTGGCGGACCCTGTGGAACAAGTTGGGTACAAAATTGTTGTTTTCTACTACTTGTCATCCACAAACTGATGGACAAACGGAGGTCGTGAACCGTACTTTGGGTACTATGTTGAGAGCTATTTTGAAGAAAAATTTGAGGATGTGGGAAGAATGTTTGCCTCATGTCGAGTTTGCATATAATCGAGCAACAGATTCTACCACCAAGGTAAGTCCTTTTCAGGTAGTGTATGGTTTCAACCCTCGTGCTCCTATTGATATTTTGCCTTGCCTACTAGTGAAAGGATTCATAATGATGCCAAGGAATGTGCTGAATTTATTTTGCAAATGCATGAAACAACTAAGCACAACATTGAAAAGATGAACGACAAGTATAGAATTGCTGGTAGTAAAGGTAGGAAAGAAGTAAAGTTTGAACCGGGTGATTTAGTATGGTTGCACTTGAGAAAAGAAAGATTTCCAGATTTGATGCCAAGAGCTGATGGCCCATTTAAAATACTGAAAAAGATTAATGATAATGCATATAAACTTGAGTTGCCTCCCGAGTTTCGGGTTAGTCCCATCTTTCACGTTTCAGATTTGAGGCCATACCTGGGAGAAGAAGATGAGCTTGAGTCGAGGATGACTCCAATTCAAGAGGGGGAGGATGACGAGGACATCCCTCCTATGAATACTCATAACAATCCTCCATTGATCGTTCAAGGTCCAATCACTAGAGCTCGTGCGCGACAATTGAATTTAGAGGTGAGCTCGTTCCTAAGTACTTCTCTATGTGATTATGAGAATAGATTTCTACCTAATGATTATGTTTTAACTAGGAACCATGGAGAGGACCAGAGGATAGTTGGAGAAGGGCTTCAAGGTGGAGAGGACCAGCAAGGGTGTGCAAGTCAAGATAGAGGCCCAAATCAACTCGACTTCGAGTCCACCTCGGAGTCCAGGAGCAGTCAGCGCTAAATCGGACGCCCAGGTCGCATACGGGATCGGATTTGGATGTTCATTATATGCATGGAAAGCTATGAAGATAATATTTTCAATGTCACTGGTCTCATGTCTAAATTCTTCTGGAGTCATCGGGAATCGACAAAACAAGTTGACATCCAGAATCTGTTTCGGTGCTGCATCGTCATATTTTGGCCTTTGGGCCGTGTATCGTGTTGAGCCCTATAGGGGCGCGTTAAGGGGGGGTCGACCACGACCCTAGACTCCTTAAAATAGTAGTCGCCGCCCAAGTTAGGGTTTGGGGTTTTGCTTAGACCAATTCTGTCAAGAACAGTGTCGCCGCTCGTCGGTTTGTGAGACCCCAACTTCGTGAGTTTAATCATACATCTGCAATTGTGTTGCAATCGTTCTCGCCGCGGGCCACCTTCGACCACGCCTTCTCCTCACGCGCCCGTCGCCGCCCGCCGGCGTCCTCCCCACGCGCCTGTTGCCGCCTGCTGGCCTCCTCCGCATGCTCGTTTCCCCAGCGGTCGAGCCTCGCCGCCCCCCTCCACGCGCGCCCTTCCCCGACCCGGTCCGTCCCATCGATGGCAGCCATCTGTTGTTGACCCCGATCCGCGCGTCCGTCCACCGTCGCCTGCCGCGTTCTCTGCTCGTCGCCCGCGCGCGTAAGCCCCGGCTGACGTCAGCACATTGTTGTTTGCTTATTAGAAAGCATTTTTCTTACTAGAAAATATTAGAAAATGACTAGAAATTGCTAGAAAATGACTAAAATGACTAGAAAATTGATGATATATATATTTTTTTGTTTATTAGAAAATGTCTAAATTGATATTAATTTTTTGCTTATTATAAAGCATTTTTTTACTAGAAAATATTAGAAAATGACTAGAAATTGCTAGAAAATGACTAAAATGACTAGAAAATTGGTGATATATATATTTTTTGTTTATTAGAAAATGAATAAATTGATATATATATATTGCTTATTAGAAAGCATTTTCTTTACTAGAAAATGACTAGAAATTGCTAGAAAATGACTAAAATGACTAGGAAATTGATGATATATTTATTTTTCTTATTTTAAAACACTAGAAAATCTTAGAAAATTACTAGAAAATAGTTGATATTACTAGAAAATTTAGAAAATTCTAAAAAATTACTAGAAAATCCAAGAAAATAGTAGAATTTACTAGAAAATCTTAGAAATAGTAGAATTACTAGAATATTGATGATATTTTTATTTGCTTATATATTTGTTTATTAACATTGTTGTAGTGTAAATAAAGAAGCTCTGAATAATCCTCCTTCGAATCCCGATGATGAGCTACTTATGGCCACAATAATCTGTGGTTATGATGACGTGCTTGATCCACCTGATGATGGAACCCAGTATCTAAACTTGCATGTTGAGGAAGAGGATGCACCAGAGGAAGAGGATGCACCCGAGGTATAAGAAATTCTTTCATGTATATATCATTTGAATTATATAAAATTATCAATAGCATGCACTGATATATAATTTGTTAGGCATCCGAATCGAGGAAACCAAAACGGAAAAGAGGCCACAAGAGGAAGATGGATGGAACCACCATTGTCGGTGAAGTGGCCGAAGATGGCGAACCGAGGCCTCAAGCTGTTAAGACAACTTTTGTAAATCAATGTGGATATCTTGTTAGGGAAAGGATCCCCATAAGCTACAAGCTATGGAAGAAAAATAAAAAACCCGATAATAATCCAGCATATATTGTTCCTGATACTGAGAAAGAGTTTTTATGGAAAGAAGTTCCGCTACACTTTGTATTCCCTGAAGGCACAGAACCAAAAGTCAAGGAATGGGCATTCAAGAAGATGGCCATTCAGTTTCAATCGTTCAATAAGAAGCTGACGAATGAATATGTCAACAAGGGCCTCACACCAGACTTTGACAAGAAATTCAAAAACCAACGCCAGTTCTGGAGTGATTTCGTAGCGTACAAGTTGTCAGACGACGCTTATAAGGTCCGATCTAATCAGAACAAAATCAATGCGGGAAAAAACACGCAGTTTCACCATCTTGGGCCAGGAGGCTATGCGGTGGCGATTCCAAAATGGGAGAAGATGGAAGCAAACCTAATTGCTAGGGGAATTGTACCACAGACTCTGAATTGGCCATAGAGAGCAAAGTGGTACTTCTATGCCCATGGAGGAACACTTAACATGGAAGATGGGGATAGACATGATAGAGTGCTTAGCCAACACCAAGAACAGCCGACTACTAATTTGGAGGTCAGCCCCGCCTCTCAGCGTCGTAGCAGCGTCGGAGAGAGCCAAGCAGGGACTGAGGCCCAACGACACCCCGTGGACGACATCCCTGAAAGGACAAATTGTGACCTTCTGTATATGCACAAGAAGAAGCTGAAATTATGTGCGGAGGGATACGTTGAGGCTCCGGTCAACGGCGTGACAATTCATTGTGTGCCAATTCCCTAGGGATACGCTAAGGTCTTCGTTGACCGAGTGGAGGATGGATGGGAAGATCTGGACCTTGAGATCCCTGGAGGTGACGGTGAAACAGAACTACTACAAGTAGTCCACCAATGGATCTATTGGCCGAAACAGTACATTAGATTGAAGCTGCAAGCAGCCACAACGCTAGACCAACCATTAGCTTGTGAGAGTTGGCCTGACCCACATGTATCACTGGAAGCACGGGACCCAACGCCACCTCCAGCTGCGAAGCAGTAGAGGAAGAAGAAAGAAAAGCCACCACCTCTGAAGCGTGTATGTGATCTGACCCCGAAAGAATTAGATGCTTGCGTGGCTCAACATGTCCATGACCACTTCCATCCGAAAAAGACTGATCCGTCGAAACCAATAGATTCGGCTAAAGTGGCATTCTTTAGGAAAATGATGAAACCAGTGGTGAAAGAGCGGGAATCGGACTACGACTGGTCAATCAGAAAGTCTTACAGCAACCCTGATAACCGGATCAGTAGTAGTAGTAAATCAACAAAATCCATTCCCCAGCTCGGAGAGCAGTCCAATCAAACAGTCCAGCCATTGGTGGTACATGCAGCGCAAGAAAATAATGCAGTCATGGCCCAAATGATAGCGGATACGAACCTTACAAAAGGTCAACTGTGAGGGGAGTTAGAGGCGATCTTACTAGAAACCTGTGGCAGCAAAAAGTTAGTGCTGGGTGAACCGCTTATTTGGGAAGAGTTTGTGAGGTTCCTACCAACGAGAATGCACAAGTTGCATAAATGGTACCTAGAGAAAATGCGGTCGGGCCAGACGATGCTCGCAGCTTGGATTACAGATGACGATCCGAAGCAAGGGCTACATGATATTTGGATCGAGTTTAATGCACTTTATGACTTATTCCATCAAGATGCCCCTGACAAGTCTCTCATCAGTGTATGGGTTTTGTAAGTGCCTCCTGCCTCAGTGTTTTCTTATTTAATATCCACTACATATACTAGTGTGCTATCTCATGATGTCTTTTGATTTATGGCTCATAGCATGAAGGTCCAATAGTGCAGAAAAAGGGATATTACAACATTGGCTTCATCGACTCCAATGTTGTACACGAGAAGACCGTAAAGGATGGAGCAAAAGAAACTACTACACTTCTATTCAACGCATTGGACCGGCAGAATACATGTCCATTCATTCTTTTACCGTATAACTATAAGTGAGTTCTTTGACTTTTTTTAATCATTTCAAGTTAATAATAAATACAAAATATAATCAACATTGCCTCTCTGTATGTATATGTACGTACAGATTCCATTGGATACTGCTTTCTATCGAGGTTTGTCAAGCCCAGGTCACGGTGTTTGACTCCATGAGGAAACCAATATTAGAGTACCAAGACCTCATAGACCTGCTTAAGAAAGCATGGGCTCGCTTCCTGAAAAAACACATAGGAGTAACAGATAACGGCGACGATCTTTATATTAATACTAATGTCCCGGTAAGAATATAATCTCCACTTCGATCCAATGTCATTTTCTAGTGTTTCGTACTATTTTCTATAATTTTATAGTAATTTATGCTATTTTATAATAGACCCTACTATTTTTAGAAAATTTATAGTCATTTCTACTATTTTTTAGTAATTCCTAATATTTTTTAATAATTTTTGCTACATATATATAGTGTATGAGACAGGCGCAAGGGACAAACCTATGTGGTTACTACGTGTGCGAGTTCATCAACCATTTTGTCGGTCCACTGGGGCAGATGACGTCAGAAGCATTCAAGGTACGTAAGCAAATATCAGTTCTGCTCATTTTTTTTATTAAGTCATTATTTTTTTAGATCCTAGCAGGGGGTTATTTGATGAGGACACTTGATTTGTAATATCTCGATTTTTTGAAGTACTTTTAACAATTCAAATACAATACTTGATTTTATATGTGACCGATGATGTATATACATATTATAAAGTAATATATTATACATCATATAACGTAATATCAGCCGCATACGCATACAGATATAATATATATACGCGTATGAATAATATAAGCATAAAAATAAAAATAAAGAGGGAATGAAACAAAAAAACAAAATAGGTTAGTGTCGGCTGGTAAGCCCAGCCGGTACTAAACTACGCGTCCTGCGCTCGTGTGCGGGCGGGCAGTTTAGTACCGGCTGGGGTTACCAGCCAGCACTAAAATTAGAATTTAGTACCGGTCCGCTCGACCGGTACTAAATGGCCAGCACATTAGTGCCGGCGAGCATGTACCGGTCAGGGAACCGGTACTAACTACGGTTCCCTGGCCAGCACTGGTGAGGGATTTTGTAGTCGTGTCATATGGCTTCTCCCTTCTCTATATAGTACTAAGAGAAAATGTAACGTCCCGCCTCCACGAGGCTGCGCCCGCCTACACGTGGCAGCCCTCTAGGACATCAATACTATCCTCACAGACCAACACAAGTCTTTTCTGCTCACTTTATCCTCAATGTACGCACCCGGGAAGAACTCCCCGATCGGTCACCCATCCCTAAATTGCTCCGGGCCAGGCACGTTTAACCCGAGAGTTCTTTGGAGATGAGCTTCCAGAAAAGAAGTTGCAATTTGTTGGGATAGGTATTCTTGTCAATCCTATTAAGCCCTGGGCCGTCACAGAAAAATCTATAGAACAATGGCGGAGCCACCAGTATGGCAAGCCATGGCGGCTGCCATTTCTGCCGCCGGTGCATGCTATACAAGTATATGTTGTCTGCTGAGCTGCCGCTATGGAGTTGTGAGGAAGAAGCCTGCTCACTGTTACGAGGACAAACGTCTAGTCCAAAGTCCACGCTATCACCTGCGCTTTAGATCGACTTTGGGGCCGTCACAACTCAACATGCTCCGGCCCACTGAATCAAAGTTATTAAAAGTCACTCCCCTTGGCTCTCCTCTCCTTGCTTCATGGACACGTGTCGAGCAAAGGAAGTGTTGTGTGGCTATTTTGCAAAAACACCGTTCACTTATTTAGAAATCAACCCGCGGTCCAAAAATCCCCTCCAAGAACAAACCCTACCTGTCATCCCTCTCCTCTTCTTGCCGCCGCTGCCACCCTCGACATAGATCCCCTACCCCCTCCTCCGCCGTCACCCCCCCCCCCCCTCGCTCCTCTTCTCTTCGCCGCCGCCGCCGCCCCCCTCCCTTCCCGCCCTCTTGCTCCTCTTCTCGCCGCCATCAGTGACGCAGGGCCACCACATGGAGGCGCACCGGCTGTTGACCAAGCGCAGTATGGAGGTGGCGGCGGCCATGTACGTGCGCCAGCCCGGGCCGCTAAGGCTTGGCAGCATGGTGGAGCGCGTGGATCTGCAATTGATCCTGCGCCTTCGCCGCTCCTCTGCCCTCCCTCTCACCCCCTCATCAAGCCAAGCAGTTGGCAGCCCCGACACCCACTCCCCTCCCCTCGGCCTTGCTGTGAGCGCTACATTAGTGCCGCCCCTCCCCCACATCTCCTTGGCAAGCAACCTCGGTCTAGCTCCCTCCCCAACCCAGATCCAGCCGTGGGGCTACATCTCCCCTCTTTTGGAGACCAAGTCGATGGATCCGACGAGTGTGTTCACGACTTGGAGGGTGTGAGTTCGACGTCCTCGCGTCCGTCAAATCTGATGGTAGTACCAGCTTCGTGCCCCCTTCTTTTCTTCAGTATGCTTTAGTTGGCGGCTTGGTTTTTGATTAATCTGAATGGTGTGATTGGTGTAGAATTGCAGTGTTGTATGAGTAGCTGGTGGCAAGACGGCTCAGTGGAGATGGTCACGGCGCTGCTGGCCAAGAAGTAAGTAAATCCTGCCGCTTGTGACTGCTCGATTTTTAGGCTGGCTCCTAGGGTTTCATACTATGAATGCTAATGCTTCTAGCTCGATCCGTGACTACACTTTTCCTTTGAACACTGTTATTTTTTGGTTTATTAATAATTTAGCCTCCAACTCACTGATGGGTTTGTGAATTATGTACTGCAACAATATTAGTATATTGCTGCCATTGGTTGGTGGGTTTTGTTAGCTCTAGCTAAGTAGCTAGCTGTTCCAGTTGTTTATGAACATTGCAATTAGTAACTTTCTTATGTGCTCAGATTGATTGATTTGAGCAATGGTGAAAGAAATGGTTGGGAGCAAAGTTGATGGAACAAAAGGTGATTTTCTTTGAACTCAAACCATTGCATCGGCATATGTAAAGATAGTGCTGATAGCTTATGATCAAAGTTTTCAGAAATTAGGTGCCTTCGATTTTGTGAATTATAATTGCTTATGATTGGTAATCTTCAGTTGCTTCCCGGTGCAAGAAAAGGCTCGTCATTACTATCTACTGCTCTAGGCTTGCTGTCATTGTTACCAGAATGTGCCTTCACTTAATAATTCATAATATGAAACAAAATGGGCCCTACCTATATGACTTTCCGTGCTGTTAGAGTTTACCCTCTGTTGACTAGAAAAGTCCTAAGTAGATTCATGGATTTAACTTTATGTGAATTGGATTCTATACGGTGGTTATGTATGCAGATTGGCTTATGAAAGATTGAAATCCATCTGTTGAACTTTTTTTCTTCTGTCCACCTCCTGGATTATGTGCTTTCAATGTGTATTTGGTGGCAAATCAGAATGTGTTGTCCGCTTTTTTTCTATACTGCTATTCCCTTCCATTATGAGTTTAATGCTAAGTATATTATTCTAAACCAATAGCATTTCATAACAACCAATCTTGGCCAAGCACACTAATTACAGATGCAGTGGACCAAGCAAGCAAAGAAAAGAAGCATCTGCTTTCTCTTACTTTTATACTGATGGGCATATTCTGTAGCCTAAACACATGACAAAATTCAAGATTCACAACATCTAAATGGGAAAAGATAAATGCAGGGGCGAACTCACCATGAAATCGCATCTGGTTTGACTGCCCGTGACCGTGATCTGTTCTTCGTTCCTGCAGGGCATCTCCTACCGGCCATGGCGTTCCAGAAACATATATGCAGGTTGGTTCCGAACTCTCAACTAACATGTCATTCCTTTTATAATAGAACTGGTTTATTTTTGCTTATTCATTAGCAAGATTTCCACTGAACCTGAACATGTGATTGCATATGAAAACATGGTGTTTCAAATAATGGTAATTAAATATATTGAAAGTATGTGTATGGTAAATTCTGTAACATCTATTTTACATTGTCAACCTTTGAGAAAAAAAATTATGTCGATGGTAAAGCTAAAATATTTTGACAGGTCTGAATTCTAAAATGGCATATACGGAATAATAAGAAAGCTAAGCTATAGATGCTGCATGTACCATCGGTTCTCAATCTACTGGTCAAAGTATCGAACTACACTACTTCAGTTTTTATACTGCCAAAAGCCCTGCTGAAAGTTTGTAACACCCAAAAAATAACCTATTTAACATTTCTAGTAATTTATTTGCTTTTATTTAAGTTGTTCATAATTAATATTGGCTAAATAATTTATTTATGAATATTAAAATCAAATATAAGTTGTAGAAATATTTTTGTTGCATTCATGCCGCTGCACTGTGTTTTGTTTGATAGTGAGTTCAATTGGAATTTAAATTCTGTTTAAATTCGAATTTAATTTGCATTTGCTTGATATTTAGAAAAGTTATCTTTAGCCGAGTTCTCTTTGGCCCCCTAGCCTTTCTCCTTGGTCCGTTTCTGCTCCTCTAACTCTCTCCCCGGACCAGCTCGCCACCACTGCCAGCGGGCCCCGCCCGTCAGATCCCTCTCCCTCCTCTCACTCAAGTGCCCTCTCTCCCCGGCGCGATCAACGCCGCCTCGGCCGGCCGCTCTGGCTCCGCTCCGCGCCCTGTGGGCCCTGCCAAGACCCCCTGCCCCTTTCCCGCGCATCCCTTTCCTTCCTTGCTCCGCGCCCTGCATGGGAAGTTCTTCCCCAATGAAAACACCCGATCCGATCACCGCCGCCGTCGGGATTTGTGGCACGGACACCAATGCTGCCCCGGGGCTATAAAAGCTTCCCCCTCCGCAGCTCCACATCCCACCCGAGCCCCCAACCGAGCTCCCACCCCTCCAGCTCACCCCTCCATGCAGCGCCGCCCCCCCTTCCCTGAACCGAGCGCGCCAACGGTGAACTCCCTCCTCCAGCGCAGCCCTCGCCAAATCAACCCCCCCCCCCCGAGTACATTTGTGCATCGGTGAGCAAGCCCCCGAGCCTTGTCTCGCCCCACCGGAGTTTTTTCTCTCGCTCTCTAGCTCCTACGCGGCCTCACCGGAGTTTCAACTCCACTACCCACCACCGCCTGCCTCCACAATCACCCAACAGTCGTCAAGGACCCCCCATCGTGTTTGCCGCCTCGCACCGAGTCCATTGAGTCCATTGAATCCATGGACAGTAGCTCGAAATCGAGCTCGCTCCGGCGACGCTCCGCCGTGTCCGAGTGGCGCCGCCGAGTCCGAGCGCCGCCGGCCTCCCCCTAGCCTCGGTTCGATTTGGACCGTTGGATCCAGATCCAACGGCCAGTAGCGCAGCCCCGGTCAGGTCAAACCGGCGCGTACCGGTCAGCCCTGCCAGTTTAGCAGAAGAGCCCCTGGACTTTTTCAGAATCAACCCGCCGTCCTAGTTAGTTGAAAAGTAATTGCAGATAGGTCCTGTTTTATTCGATTAAGCACATGTGCTTTTAAATATTTGAACCCACAGTCCTGCCCTGCCCATTTATGCGCTAGCCATCGGGTTTTAATGCATAATTACGTATAGGTCCCTATTTTTTCACAAATAAGCCCCTGGAAACTTTTAAAACTTGCCAGCAGGTCCCTAGATCTTAGATTTTCCATATCTTTTCCGTTTTAGCTCCAATTAGTGTGATTTTCACGCTCATGTGTTCGTAGTAAAGCGTAGATTATTTCTAGAACCTTTATTTGTACTGTTTCTACTGTTTGGTGTACTGTTCTAATAGAATATTATTTGTTTGCATGTATTGGCTTGCGTGGATGTTTGTGTGGTGATTTGTTTCCAGTCGGTGAGCCTTTCACGTTGGACTTCGAGTACGAGGAGGACATCCAGGGACAGGACTCACAGCAGCAGCAGCCACCTTTTGAGGAAGGCAAGTTATAGCACGGATAATCCTTGCTACCTACTCACCCTGTATTAAATTATTTCATAAATGCATGTGTCTAATTTGATGTATCATTAAGGCTGTACCTAGTTTTGAATATCCTATCCTTGTTTACCTTGGGTTTATGCATACGGGTAGATTTTTGCTATGCACAGCTACTATCACCATTATTTAACTATTAATATTGACTTAATGGTCCACTTCAACATTAATGATAAAACTTGCTTTTTAGCAACTTGGTTTAGGGAGCTAGATCATGCGCTTCGTGCTTTGCTCTAGAGTCTCTCCATAAGGTCTAGTTCTTAAAGCGGCAACCCAGGAGCCTGTCGCCACCGCTAGAACTATTATGGCTCTGGTCTTGGTCTAGTAGCTTGTACGTCTTTAGCTTGCGAGTGGTTACAGGAGTGGCCGACGGCTTTATGGGAAGCAAGGCACGGGGTGTTACTTGATTCCACCGAGGTCGGTAGCCCCGTTGGCTATGTCTCCTTAGGCACAATCCCGTGTTTGGGAGACCCTGTGGTACGGGAACTCTGCACGTTGTGCTCTTTATTTTTGCTGTTGGCAGGAGTTGCCCGCGCTTCGGACGCCATAGACCCCCTCATGTTGCGCCCTGAGGGTCAGTCAGTCTCGGTGCCTAGAGTCTCACCACCTTGTTGTACCTTAGCGGCTACTGTCTTGTTAGGGTGTCTTGTGAAAAACCTCGTAACGTCTCTATGCAGTTACACATCGGAAGTGTTGATGTGTGTGGTTGGGTGCAAAGTTCTTTTGAACTTTTAAGCGACTGGTGGGTAAAGGGTGAAACCTCTGTAGAGTGTAAATCTATCATGATAGCCTTGCTCAGGGTCACGAGCGGCCTGGATCCTTTTTGATTAGAAGATGTTGTTTATTTATGTTTAATGTCACTGATACTTTATTAATTTGGTTGCAACTGGGTTTCAATCACTTGTAGTAACTTGTGTTAATGATAAAATGAACCAACTAAAAATGCTACTGCAGTTCAGCCGTGTCTATCCTCACTTTGAGCCTTCATATACCGTGCTATACTTGTTAAGTAAAATAATTACTTACACTTGTCATTTATTTAACAAAATCCTAGATGGGTAAATAGATTGGGCTGGGCATGAGTCTGCTGCTGAGTTTTTAGAAGATTTGCCGTACTACTGAGTTGTGATCTCCCAGTCAGAGTCCCTGTGGATTGCGGCTCCATTTAGTTTGAGAGTTATAGTCTTCCACTGTATTTGGTTAGTTTATTTATGAAGCACTCTGATGTAAAACTTTATTTAATCAAGAATTTATTCAAGCATATGTTCTCTGTTTATCCTATTTGTTCGCTATATGTGTACTTTGACTTCAGGTTTTTGTGAAAATCCATGTGTGATAGCTTGGTATCAGAGCCGTGCTGACTGTAGGATCGCAACCTAATTAGAACGGTTGAATTAAACCTTAGGAGACCACCATGATTATATGTTATGGATCGTCTCGTTTCACTTTTTCAAAACTCAATTACTGTCAAGTCTTGCGTGAATCATGTCGTTAGGTGCTTGATATGGTTGTCATTATGCTTATGCTTGATTTGGAATTTTGTAATGATTGTGATGGGCGTAGACGCAAGTCTACCACCATCTAGATGCAGGACTAAGGTTTAAGGACATTAGTGATTACATAGGGGGGTATTCATTTCTCTTGCGCTTTTTCCTATCAAACCCTCCATCCTAACAAGATAGTAATCCTCTAAAGTCACTCGACTATAACCAACGGAATTTTTATGAGGCTTATTTATTGATGATAGAGGGTGAACACAAAGAGCAACGCCGGTGCCAGCGGGGTGCCATTGCCGCCACCACCTCCCACCATTGAGCAGATGATGCACACACACACCCAGATGATGCAGCAGATGGCCCAGACGATGGCGATGATGCAGCAGAACCAGCAGAAACCGCCACCTCAGCACAACATGCCGCCCCAGGACAAGAGGGGTGAATTCCTGAAGGGACGTCCTCCCACCTTCAGCAAGGCCAGCGACCCCCTGCAGGCAGATGACTAGCTCAAGGCGGTGGAGAGACAGCTCGACATCGCGCAGTGCAACAACCGGGAGAAGGTGTTGTACGCAGGAGGACAGCTCCAAGGTCCAGCATTGGACTGGTGGGACTCGTACCAGTACGCTCACGTCGACCGTACTCAGATCACCTGGCAGGAGTTCCGTAGCAGCTTCCGCTCCGACCATGTGCCAAAAGCCCTGATGACCCTGAAGAAGAAGGAGTTTCTGGCACTGAGGCAAGAGGAGATGAGTGTCACCGCTTACCATGACATGTTCATTGAGCTCGCCCACTATGCTCTGGAGGACTTGGACACTGACAAGAAGACGCAGACCAGGTTCCGCGATGGCTTGCAGGATGCACTATAGTACCAGCTGATGTGCACCAGGTTCCACAACTTTCAGGAACTGGTGGATGGCGTTTTGATGCTGGAACACAAGCGCCATGAGATGGAAGAGAAGAAGAGGAAGTTCCAGGGCCTGCAGATCGGGAGTAGCAGCCGCCCCCATTTCGTTCCTCCTCAGGGAAGTCAGCAGATGGGGAGCTAGTAGCGTTTCCAGGGTCAGCCCGATTCGCTCAACCGTTGCCAATACCAGCAGCGCCCCCAGTACCCCCAGGCGCCATAGCAGCAGTGTTTCTAGAACCAGATACAGAATGCCCCAGCTCAGCGCAACCAGGTGCAGCCAGTTCAGCGCCCCGCCCAAGCCGGCAAGGCACCAGGGTGGTAGAAATGCTTCCATTGTGGCGAGCCAGGGTACTATGCCAACGCCTGTCCCCGCAGAGTCCAGAATGCTACCGGCCAGAACAAACATCAGAGGGCTGGGCTACCGCAGAATCAGCAACAGGGCCAGGCAAACCGTGCTCCGTAGAACGCCGCTAGAGGCAAGCTCAACCACACTGGGGCGGAGACCATTGAGGGAGCTACTGATTTGGTCGTGGGTACATTCCCTGTGAACTCCACCCCTGTGACTATTTTGTTCGATTCGGGAGCTTCGCATGCTTTCATATCTGCTGCTTTTGTGAAAAAGAACTTAGTGGCATTACTGCCCATAAAAATGCTATGCTAGTTAGCTCACCAAGAGGGCAACAACGCGCCACTTTACGCTGTCCCCGTGTTACCGTCACCATAAGGGGGGTAGACTTCGAGGCACGCCCGATAGTCCTAGAGTCTATTGGTTTTGACCTGATTCTGGGTATGAGCTGGCTAGCCAGATATGATGCAGTTATCTAGTGCGCCAAGTGGACCGTACAACTGACGGCAGAGACCGGGGATAAGGTGGAGTGCCAGGTAGCCCGTCCATTGGAGCATAATCAAGTCAATCAAGCTGATGGTGCAGCTCTTGAGGACATCAGGGTGGTGAGCGAGTTCTCGGATGTGTTCCCTCATGAATTGCCAGGTATGCCCCCGGAACGCGAAGTTGAATTCGTTATTGAACTTAAACCTGGCACTGCACCAATAGCAAAAAGGCCATATAGAATGGGAGTGAAGGAGCTGGAAAAACTTAAGGAGGAATTAAGCTCATTGCTAGCCAATGGGTATATTCGCCCTAGTGCTTCAACTTGGGGAGCACCAGTGTTATTCGTGGACAAGAAGGATGGGACACAGAGGATGTGTGTGGACTATCGAGCCCTCAACGAAGTGACCATCAAGAATAAGTACCCGCTGCCAAGGATTGATGATCTGTTTGATCAGCTGAAGGGAGCCTGTGTGTTCTCCAAGATAGATCTTCGATCGGGTTATCATCAGATGAGAATCCGGTCGTCGGACATACCCAAGACGGCTTTCACCACTCGGTACGGGTTGTACGAGTTCACGGTTATGTCCTTTGGACTGACCAATGCTCCTGCATACTTCACGTACCTAATGAATAGCGTGTTCATGGACTACCTCGACAAGTTCGTGGTGGTGTTCATTGATGACATTCTGGTCTTCTCCAAGAATGAAGAGGAACATGGAGATCATCTGAGGTTGGTGATGCAGAGACTCCGGGAACATCAGCTATATGCCAAGTTGAGCAAGTGTGAGTTCTAGTTGAAGGAAGTGGCATTCTTGGGACACGGGCTGTCCAATGGTGGAGTGGCAGTCGACCCGAAGAAGGTTAATGATGTGTTAAGCTAGAACCCGCCTCGGGATGTCAGCGAGATCAGGAGTTTCCTTGGGATGGCCGGATATTATCGACGGTTCATCGAGGGATTCTCCAAGATTGCTAAACCACTGACGGCGTTATTGGAGAAAAATGCCAAGTTTGTCTGGACGGAGGAGTGCCAAACCAGCTTCAAAGAGTTGAAGAAGAGGCTGACAACAGCACCTGTGCTAATTTTGCCCGACATAGCCAAGAGCTTCTCCATCTACTGCGATGCATCCCGTCTAGGACTGGGGTGTGTACTCATGCAGGATGGGAGAGTCGTGGCATATGCATCAAGAGAGTTGAGGAAGCATTAGTAGAACTACCCGACGCACGACCTAGAGTTGGCAGCTGTAGTACATGCTCTAAAAATTTGGAGGCACTACTTGATAGGACACAAGTGTAACATCTACAACAATCACAAGAGCCTCAAGTATGTCTTCACTCAGTCAGATCTGAATATGAGGCAGCGCCGATGGTTAGAGTTGATCAAGGACTATGACCTGTAGATTCACTACCACCTAGGGAAGGCTAACTTGGTGGCAGATGTTGTGAGCAGGAGGAGCTATGTGAACAAGGTCACCGGACATTGTCTGTCGGAAGAGCTCAGTCTGGAGTTTGAGAGGATGAGCCTGAGATTCGTGACTAGTATCACAGAGATGGTAGTAGAACCGACTCTGGAACAGGAAATCCAGAAGGGACAGCTCGAGGATGAAAAGATCAAGGAGGTTGTGGAGAATGTTGCCCTAGGGAAGGCCCCTGGATTCCGAGTGGATGAACAGGGAACCTTGTGGCACGGGAAGAGGATATGTGTACCCGACATGGCGCAGATCAAGGACACAATCCTAAGAGAAGTGCATGATTTGGCATACTCGATCCACCCGGGAAGTACGAAGGTGTACCAAGACATGAAAGAGAGATTCTGGTGGTACGGACTGAAGCGTGATGTGGCAACATATGTGGCTCTATGTGACACATGTCAGAGAGTCAAGGCTGAACATCAGAGGCCAGCCGGATTACTCCAACCCTTGAAGATACCGGAATGGAAATGGAAAGAAGTTGGTATGGACTTCATAATGGGTCTACCCCGCACTCAGTGAGGATTTGACTCCATTTGGGTGATTGTGGATCGTTTGACCAAAGTGGCACACTTTCTTCTAGTGAAGACCACTTACACTGGAGCCAGACTGGCAGAGCTATACATGGAGAGGATTGTGTGTTTGCATGGAGTGCCAAGGCGGCTAGTGTCTGACCGTGGTACTCAGTTCACTTCACACTTCTGGCAGAAGCTGCATGAGTCTATGGACACTAAGTTGCAGTTTAGTTCAGCTTACCACCCCCGGACGGATGGACAGACAGAGCGGACTAATCATATTTTGGAGGACATGTTGAGGGCATGTGCTCTGCAGTATGGTGTTAGCTGGGACAAGAGTTTACCCTATGCGGAATTCACGTACAACAACAGCTATCAAAAGACCCTGCAGATGGCACCATTCGAGGCTTTGTACGACAGAAAGTGTTGAACACCACTGTTCTGGAATCAGACTAGAGAGAGTCAAGTCTTTGGGCCTGAGATACTCAGAGAGGCAGAGCGCCAAGTGCAAGTGATCAGGCAGAACTTCAAGGTGGCACAGTCTAGGCAGAAAAGCTATGCTAATGTCAGACGGAGGGATCTCAGTTTTGAAGTTGGAGACTTTGTGTATCTCAAAGTGTCACCGACGAGGGGCGTGAATAGGTTTAATGTCAAGAGCAAACTAGCACCTCGTTACATTGGACCTTTCCAGATACTTGAAAGGAAAGGCGAAGTGGCATATCAGTTGGGACTACCCGAGAAATTGGCCGGAGTGCACGATGTGTTCCATGTGTCTCAGCTGAAGAAATGTTAGCGGGTGCCCGAAGAGCAGATCTCGATAGATGAGCTGAACGTGCAAGAGGATCTCACTTACGATGAGTATCCAGTCAGGATTCTGGAGGTATCTGAGAGGGTGACAAGAAACAAAGTCATCCGAATATGCAAGGTACAGTGGAGCCGTCTTTCGGAGGATGAAGCAACTTGGGAAAGGGAAGAAGATCTCAAGACCGAGTACCCACAACTCTTCGCATCTACATCCGAATCTCGAGGACGAGATTCATCTTAAGGGGATAGGTTTGTAACACCCAAAAAATAGCCTATTTAAAATTTCTAATAATATATTTGCTTTTATTTATGTTCATAATTAATATTGGTTAAATAATTTATTTATGAATATTAATATCAAATATAAGTTGTAGAAACATTTTTGTTGCATTCATGACGCTGCACTATGTTTTGTTTGATAGTGAGTTAAATTGGAATTTAAATTCTGTTTAAATTCGAATTTAATTTGCATTTGCTTGATCTTTAGAAAATTATCTCTAGCCAAGTTCGCTTTTGCCCCCTAGCCTTTCTCCTTGGTCCGTTTCTGCTCCTCCAACTCTCTCCCCGGCCCAGCTCGCCACCACCCCCACCTGGGCTCCGCCCCTCCCCCCCCCCCCCCCCCCGCCCCGAGCCGGCCCACGCTCCCTTCCCCCTCCGCAGGCCCAGCCAGCAGCGGCCCAGCTCTTTCCCGAGCCGGCCCAACACGCCAGCGCCTTTTTCCCCCTCTCCCTCTCACAGCCAGCGGGCCCCACCCGTCAGATGACTCTCCCTCCTCTCGCGCGAGCGCCCTCTCTCCCCGACGCGATCAACGCCGCCTCCCTGTGGGCCCTGCCAAGACCCCCTTGCCCTTTCCCGTGCCTCCCTTTCCTTCCTTGCTCCGCGCACCACTTGTGAAGTTCTTCCCCAATGGAAATACCCGATCCGATCGCCGCCGCCGCTGGGATTTGTGGCACGGACGCCAGTGCCACCCCAGGGCTATAAAAGCTTCCCCCTCCGCAGCTCCACATCCCACCCGAGCCCCCAACCGAGCTCCCACGCCTCCAGCTCCCCCCTCCACGCAGCGCTGCCGCCCCCTTCCCCGAACCGAGCGCGCCGCCGGTGAACTCCCTACTCCGACGCCGCCCTCCCCAATTCAGCCCCTGGAGTACCTTCGTGCATCGGTGAGCAAGCCCTCGAGCCTTGTCTCGCCCCCTCTCTCACTCTCTAGCTCCTACGCGGCCTCGCCGGAGTTTCAACGCCACTGCCCACCACCGCCCGCCTCCACAATCACTCAACAGCCGTCAAGGACCCCCCTCCCCGCCCCCATCGTGTTCGCCGCCTCGCACCGAGTCCATAGGGCATGCTCCCGTCCAAATCCATGGACCGTAGCTCGAAATCGAGCTTGCTCCGGCAACGCTCCACCGTGTCCGAGCGCCGCCGGCCTCCCCCCTCACCTCGGTTCGATTTGGACCGTTGGATCCAGATCCAACGGCCAGCAGCGCAGCCCCGGCCAGGTCAAACCGGCGCGTACTGGTCAGCCCTGCCAGTTTAGCAGAAGAGCCCATGGACTTTTTCAGAATCAACCCGCCGTCCTAGTTAGTTGAAAAGTAATTGCACATAGGTCCCGTTTTATTCGATTAAGCCCCTACGCTTTTAAATATTTGAACCCACAGTCCTGCCCTGCCCATTTTATGCGCTAGCCCTCGGGTTTTAACGCATAATTACGTATAGGTCCCTAGTTTTTCACAAATAAGCCCCTGGAAACTATTAAAACTTGCCAGCAGGTCCCTAGATCTTAGATTTGTCATATCTTTTTCGTTTTAGCTGTTCATAGTAAAGCGTAGATTATTTCTAGAACCTTTATTTGTACTGTTTCTAATGTTTGGTGTACTGTTCTAATAGGATATTATTTGTTTGCATGTATTGGCTTGCGTGAATGTTTGTGTGGTGATTCGTGTCCAGTCGGTGAGCCTTTCGCGTTGAACTTCGAGTACGTAGAGGACTTCCAGGGACAGGACTCACAGCAGCAGCAGCAGCCACCTTTTGAGGAAGGCAAGTTATAGCACGGACAATCCTTGCTACCTACTCACCCTGCATTAAATTATTTCATAAATGCATGTGTCTAATTTGGTGTACCATTAAGGCTGTACCTAATTTTGAATATCTCATCCTTGTTTGCCTTGGCTTTATGCATATGGGTAGATTTTTGCTATGCGCAGCTACTATCACCATTATTTAACTATTAATATTGACTTAATGGTCCACTTCAACATTAATGATAAAACTTGCTTTTTAGCAACTTTGTTTAGGAAGCTAGAGCATGTGCTTCTTGCTTTGCTCTAGAGTCTTTCTATAAGGTCCGGTTCTTAAGGTGGCAACCTAGGAGCCTGTCGCCACCACTAGAACTATTATGGCTCTGGTCTTGGTCTAGTAGCTTGTACGTCTCTAGCTTGCCAATGGTTACCGGAGTGGATGACGGCGTTATGGGAAGCAATGCACGGGGTGTTACTTGATTCCACCGAGGACGGTAGCCCCATTGGCTATGTCTCGTTAGGCACTGTCTCGTGTTTGGGAGTCCCTGTGGTACGGGAACTCCGCACGTTGCGCTCTTTATTTTTGTTGTTGGCATGAGTTGCCCGCGCTTCGGACGCCATGGACCCCCTCACGTTGCGCCCTAAGGGTCAGTCAATCTCAGTGCCTAGAGTCTCACCACCTTGTTGTACCTTAGCGGTTACTGTCTTGTTAGGGTGTCTTGTGAAAAACCTCGTAGCGTCCCTATGCAGTCACACCGCGGAAGTGTTGATGTGTGTGGTTGGGTGCAAAGTTCTTTTAAACTTTTACGCGATTGGTGGGTAAAGGGCGAAACCTCTGCAGAGTGTAAATCTATCATGATAGCCTTGCTCAGGGTCACGAGCGGCCTGGATCCTTTTTGATTAGAAGATGATGTTTATTTATGTTTAATGTCACTTATACTTTATTAATTGAGTTACAACTGGGTTTCAATCACTTGTAGTAACTTGGTTAATGATAAAATTAACCAACTAAAAATGCTACTGCAGTTCAGCTGTGTCTATCCTTACTTTGAGCCTTCATATACCGTGCTATACTTGCTAAGTAAAATATTTACTTACAATTGCCATTTATTCAACAAAATCCTGGATGGATAAACAGATTGGGCTGGGCATTAGTGTGCTGCTGAGTTTCCAGAAGATTTGCCGTACTACTGAATTGTGATCTCCCAGTCAGAGTCCCTGTGGATTGCGGCTCCATTTAGTTTGAGAGTTATAGTCTTCCGCTGTATTTGGTTAGTTTATTTATGAAGCACTCTGATGTAAAACTTTATTTAATCAAGAATTTATTCAAGCTTATGTTCTCTGTTTATCATATTTGTTCGCTGTATGTGTACTGTGACTTCCTGGGCACACATATGGCCGCATTCGGGTTTTTGTGAAAATTTGGGTGTGACAAAATTCAAAGCATATCAACTTCGCTGTGGTAGCTTCAATATTCAGCAGCACAGCCCCAGCAGAGCTGCATAGGAAACTCTGAAGAAAGCTGGGCAGCCAGATAGGTGGCCAAAAGTTCTCAACTTCACTGGCCCGACCTGCATCTACGCCTAGCCTCATCGATCTCCTAACCGGTTGTGGTTAACAAATTTGTTAAAGACCACTCTATACTCAATTCAATTCACCTGTTTTATTCTGTTATAGTTTTATCTCAATATGTACTAGATTAGTATAAAAGATGGTTAGGGGCCTTCCCGTTTATTGGGTACCGTAGTGCTATGTGCTGAGAGAGCTTGGTCAGTGAATACAATACGATTCGGCACAATTCTGCAGCAGTTCGGTTGGTATCAGTGTCTGATGGTCATGAGATGAGTATTTTGGCTTAATTGGTACTACCTGTTAGACAGCCTTCGTTGTTTCCTGTTGGTAGCCATAGTCTTCATGATCTAAATGTTTTCTTCTCTTGCAGATGGAGCTCCCAGAGTGGGCTGACATCGTCAAGACTGCAAAGTTCAAGGAACTCCTTCATTATGACCCTGACTGGTACTACACCCGTGCTGGTAAGAAATCATGATTTTATTTAGCTAGTGATGTTACTTTGTGTCCATGAACTGTGCACTTCTAAATTTTGATTTGCCATTTGTTTTGTGATGTAGCCTCCATTGCAAGGAAGATCTACCTGAGGCAGGGCATTGGTGTCGGTGGCTTTCAGAAGATCTATGGTGGCCGCCAGAGGAACGGCTCCCGGCCTCCGCACTTCGGCAAGAGCAGCGGTGCTATTTCTTGCAGCATCCTTCAGCAATTGCAGAAGATGGAAATCATTGATGTTGACCCTAAGGGGTAATTTGCTAATTCCATGCTTTTGTTTGTGCTTTAGTGATATTATTGTTTTTTGTCCGGTTGTTTGCCTATACTTTTACATTGATTTTCTATTACAGTGAAAGGCTCATCACCTCCAAGGGAAGGCGAGATCTCGACCAAGTTGCTTGGCAGGTTGTTGTTGAACCCTGAGCATGTTAATATTTGGTAGCTGAAATTGTCTACAGTAATGGACGAGGGTATCACATGCGTTTGTTGGTTGAAAGAATTATACGTAGGATGCATCGTTATGCCTCTTCAATATTTGCTGAACTAAGTTAACTATCTGTTATGCCTATGTTTATGAATTTTAGTAATGATCAGTGTTGTCATTGGTTATGGAAGTTTGCAGTATAATTCAGACCAGACCTGTTGATAAGTTAACTGTCTGTTATGCCTATGTTTATGAATTCTATGATCATTGGGGTTGTTGTTGATTATTGGAAATCTGCAATATAATTCACATCAGTCTCGCTCATTTAATATATGGAAGTCTGCTGTTCTTGTGATATGGTTGTTTGTTTAGTGCAGTTAGTGCGATGGGTATTATGTGTGTTTGACTGCTTTCCTAATAAAATGTGTTATGATATAGTGCTCATTTATGCCATCTTTTCTATAGAATCAACTCGGATAGTAGTATAGAAAGACTGATAATGATGTTGTGTTCTGATTGTTTAGATGATAGGGCGCGGGAAGCGCGTCGGATGGTCTAGTGTAAAGATTAAAATGTACAGAGTATCTACATACGTGGATGAGCGCTGAATATGAACCGACGAAGGCGTCGTCACCCTTCCTCAGCCACCTTGCCGCACTTAGTGCTGGTATACCCATCCAATCATCCGCTTAATAATTTTTATATTTTTTCACAAGATGATATCTAAGTATATTTAAGCTACATCTATGTCTTATTGTATTGTGATCGTATGTGTGTTGTTTATACAAATTTATATTAGTAGGTTTGTCGTAGGTAAAGTTTTATCCTAGCTCCCCACTGCTATAGAATAAAAATAGAATTAGTTCCATCTCATTGTGGCCCGAAGGGAGCTAGTATTTTTTCAACAAATCTCTAGCCGACCTTCCCCGTTGTCACATTCGTTATTTTATTCAAAAGATAGGATCCAGATTCGTCACGGCTAGACACAAAAATTCAAAAGGATCAAGGCTACCCGGTTGCATCATGCAATTGATTATCTTATCATCAAAGATACAAGATTTATTAGTCTTACTAAGAAAAATAATTTAGGTACTCTTAATTAATTGTACATGTAGGACGCGTCTCTAATTAACTATGCATGCAAAATCTTAACCATCTCAATAAAGTGGATGGCACATGTAAAATTTGAAGGAAACAACCTCAATTAATAACTCTAATTACTAATTCGTCTCAGACGGCGACTCCGTGTGTTACCAATTTTAGCATCACTCCTAAGGCCGGTCTCAGTGGGAGTTTCATGAATAATAAATTGACTGTCATGTCAGCATTTTTTATGACTTTATTAATTAAGAGAGATGTGAAATTAGTTTCATGGTGATGAAACTCCATGTACACAGTTACCTAGACAGCTTGTGTCTTGTACGTGACCTAGAAAACAACAATTGATGAAACTATACATTGAGAGGGAGGTGTTTCATCCTAATTTCAAATACTTTTAGATGACGTGTCACTCTAGGTAAATGTGTCCACGAAACTTCCATTGAGACTGGCCTAATGGTAGTGCTAAAGTTTAGCACTCATTAGCATTTCTCTTTTAGTTAATGTTTTTTTTATCTTTTTGAGTCTTAGCTAAAGTTTAACACCATCCATTAACACTACTGTTTGGACGAGCTAGTGTTAAAGTTCAGGACTTTTAGACATTAGAACCTGGATCTAGACAGGCCCCATGGCCACACTGGTTCTCGATGATGGGAGAAGCCATGTAATAGTTGAACTTCAAGGTCAATCCAGGGGGGCTCGGTATATGTCTTTATATGTCTATGTAGAAAATATGACATTGAAAATTATCTGAATCAAATCTGATATCACCGTCACAACTTTTCGGTATATTATTTGTTCATAAACATACAAACTTATATTTTACTTTTTAGTATGAATTTTTGTATTCTTAATTCTGATTTAAGCTATTTGTTAATTGTATTTGACATGAACTCTTCCGCCAACTACTAATTTTATTTTTAAAACATTAAATTTATCTATTTATTAATCTTGTTTGACATGAACTCTTTGGTCTAATTCTAATATTCTCTTATTTACAAATTTAAAATTATCTATTTATTAGTCATATTTGATATAAACTCTTTATTTAACTGCTAATTTTGTTTTTATTCTAAATTTATCTACTTGTTAATCGTATTTGACATTAACTCTTTTTAATACCTAATTTTGTTATTTTTAATTTTGAGTTTATCTATTCACTAATCATATTCAAATGTACTCTAATTATGTGTATTATTTTTTTTTGTTAATGTGACAGTTTTTAGAACTCACGACGGGTATGGTGGAATCTTTTAACAATATATGACTAACATAATAGATAAAATACTATAGAGATTGAGTTGACGATGTATGAGAGGTGCAAAAGTTATTTTTTTTGTCGGTGATTGAATGGACTACCAGAGACTGTAGATGCATATAATTCATAAAATATATTCTGTTTGACTATTTACATGGCTTGTCCGAAATTCAGATCATCGAGTTAAGATTAAAAGAAGGGAAGCTACAATAGATTTGAATATGATACTCTACAAACCATAAGTACCAAACTGTGCCCAATATATCCGAATCTGGAACGTGTCCATATATAGTCCATAAATACGCTACATATTCGCGCAAAGAATGTTCCGGTGCTCGTCACAAACCCTATCACACGCAACGTGGACCAAAGTCTGACAGCATTATACACCTGTAAATCCGAAAGGGAAAAAAAGGACAGAGAGAGACGCGAGAGGCGAGTTGCATGCGTCTCGAAGCGCGCGCCACGCACCTTCCACACGTGTCCATGCGCGGCCAGCCGCTGCTCCTTCCCCAGTTGCACGCTAGCAAGCTCAGTTAAGCTAGCTGACGATCTATAAAACGCACCAACCAACCACGCAACAAGGCTAATCCATGTATCCATCCAATCCATTCATCATCCCCGAAAGAATCCGTCGATCTTGTATATCGTCACACTCACACCCCAAGAGAGAAAGGGTACGGAAAGCTAAATCTCCTAGCCAGTTTCAGGCTTTCGGCTCGTGAATTCCTCATCTTTTTAGCCACTTTGCCACCAGCAGCGACCATCGCCCGGCCCATCGTGTCACGAGGAACCCACGGCCGTCGCCAGTGCCGCAACTTGCAACCTTTTATTTGCCTTATCTTTCTCGTGGTGTATATATAAAAGGGCGCGGCGATGGAGCAGCCGCAGCAGCAGCAGGTGAGGCGGAAGAGGAACGGCGTGGTGGAGGTGCAGGACGGCTCGGAGATCCGGGCGCTGGTGGAGAACAGGGAGGCCTTCGCCAAGTTCGTCGACGACAGGTTCCGGAAGCTCGACGCCGACGGCGACGGGAGGCTGTCGGTCAAAGAACTCCAGCCGGCCGTCGCAGACATCGGCGCCGCCATCGGGCTACCGGCGAGGGGGTCGTCGCGGCAGGCGGACCACATCTACGCGGAGGTACAAAGCGCGATTAGCCCGCATATATGAAATTTCATGAACACTTTATAAACTTATTTATATGCCGTCGTAGGTGATAATCTAGAAACTTTATCAAATTTGATCTAACTTAAGAGTTTTTTTAGATTAAGTGAAATCTATTTCATCAAGTAAATGAAACTATGCCGGCCGCTACATCGTGAGATGGATGAGGCCAATAATTGTTACAAATTTAAATAAGTGGTTGACTCCATTGTCCACGTACACTACTAGAATCATAATAATAGCCAAGCGTTCTAAAACCATGGACTGTCAACATGCACAAGTAGAAACTCGCTTGTAGTTCCGGGCCTCAAAGGCTTTTAGTCTCGGTTATGCAACCGGGACTGCGGCCCCGGAACTAAAAGTCCGGGCCTTTAGTCCCCTTTGCAGCGTCCGGGACTAAAGGGACCTTTGGTCCGGTAGTATGTGGATGTCCCATCTCCTGTCTATGTTTTCTTTTATTTCGTTTCTTTTGTTTTCTTTTTTCATCTCATCTCATCTCCACAAGATTCACGGAATCAAATTCACAGCAAGTCACAACAAGTCACAAATTAACAACAAATCACGACAAGTCACAAGATTAACGGAAACAAATTCACAAGTCACAAATTCACAGAAACAATTTCACAGCAGCTCCAACGGCCTTCTCGCCGCCGCGCCTTCGGCCCCGGGACCCGCGCCGTTGGCCCCAGGACCCACGCCACGCGCGCACCGGAGCTCTCAGGCTGGACCCGCTCCGCTCGCGCCGCGCCGGACCTCCCACGCCCGAGGTCACGCGTCGAAGCTCCCACGCAAGCCGGCGACCCCTCGCCGCCGTGTCCCCGTCTGCCGCACCTTCGGCCCCAGGACCCACGCCGTCGAAGGTTGCCCCCGCCGGAGGAGAGAGGGTGAGAGGGAAAGAAGATAAGGAGGAGAGAGGGTGAAAGGGGGAGTTGATAAGGAGGAGAGAGGAAATAAAGGATGAGAGATGAGATGCTGCATGGGTTATTTTTCTAAGTGTGGGGAGGGCGCGGACCACGGGGGCTTTAGTCCCGATTGGTTACTTCGTTTGGGACTAAAGGTCCCCCTTTAGTCCCGGGCATAGCAGCTAATCGGGACTAAAAGACTCCTACCAACAGCACTGTTGGCCGGGGGTCTTTAGTCCCGGTTGGGGGCTTCGCCCATGACTAAAGGCCCCCTTTTAGTCCCGGACGGAGCCCCCAATCAGGACTAAAGCCTCCCTGTCCCCCGACTGGGACTAATGCTCACGTTAGTCCCGGCTCCAATTTTACTCGGGACAAAAGGGGTGGGATGGAAAGTCGTTTCTCTGCTAGTGATGTACAGTCGAAAAAGCAAATAGCTAAGGGTATACCGTCGGCTATTTTCCCTCGGCCATCCATGGTCGGCCATTCGACCGATAGCAACGGGATGTCGGCCACTAAATTTCCAGCGGGAAATGGCCGACTGTCCACTGCTGGTAATTTCATAACCAGGATGATATGATATTTGGATAGGCATCCTATTTTCCGATGGTTTGAGTACTCCTGACAATTTAAAATATTTTTAAAATAAAATAATTCTGATACTTTTAGTTTCACATTGTATCATTTTTATTTCTTTAAAGTCTGAGTCACTTTTTGGTTGCATTATTTGAGTTGTCGTGCTCCTGGATATATTATGTATATGATCGAAGGTAAAGAACTATAAAACTAATACAATACTGCTGGAATAAATATCATATATCTGTTATATTTGGTACAGGCGGAAGTTTAATTGCAATTAAAACGGACTCTCATGTGAGCGGAAGAATCAGTACACAGTTGATAAGTACATGTTCTGACATACAAGCTAGCATACAAAATCTACAAAAACAAAATGAAAAAATATCTTTTGGTTGTTGTTCCCTTCACACGGATGGTAGAACCTTTCTCATCAGGAAGAGAGATCGACTAATCTGGATTTGGAGGAAAGTAAAAAATAGATTAGAGCTAAAACTGGTGATATGCATTTATAGAGAGAAGTAATTGGAATAGACGAATGACGGATCGATGATAACTGTAGGTAACCTTTTCATGTGACGTAGAAGACTGACCAAATGAATCTAATGGAATGTTATCCAAAGAAATATATTCTGAATGTGAACAAGAGGCTAGTAGATCATAAATTCATAATATAGATCTGTGCGTATCGAAGCTTCTATCACCTTGGACCCACGATCGATGTATTACGTATGCCCATGTCCCATCTGTGCATGACGCGCGCAGCTCTCAATGGAGACGACCAGCACGGCTGCGAAGTGCGAACTACTGGCAATTAGCGATGAAAGTGATGCAGATCAGCAGGCTAGAAGGATACCTGCAGCTGGAGTGATGGCGCTGGGTCCAGTCTTTCCTGCAGTGATGGCGCTGACATCAACAAGCACATCGCGGCGTAGTCCGGCGTCGGCCAGGTCTGCGGCCGTAGCGCTAATGTCGTTCGGCCGTCGGCTCTCAGATCTATTTTGAGTTGATAAGGAAGAGATGGCCAGGGTTCCTTTACTGGGTAACCACCGAGATCATGGTATAGTATAATGGGTCAAAGATAATTTAGATTTAACTTGAATTAAAAAATACCATGATCATTTGGGTCAATCCGGAGTTCTGCTGCACAATTACCAAGCGGCATATAGGAACAGTCGGTGATTCCTAACCATTGCCCATGGTGATTGCTAAAACCGTTGGTAACCACAGGAACCGTTGGCCATTCTTTGTTTACCCAAGAGTATTAGAGTGCACCGTCGACCACTACCATACCATCGGTAAATAATAAAATTCCCGAGAGTTGGTCAGAAAATTCTTACAACTCTCGGATAAAATTAGAATTTTAGTAGTGATAGTTAACACACTCGACAACCAAGAGAGAATAGGGCTGACATAAAATAAAGAAGTTCATTATAAACTCAATCTATTGCTAAACATCCACCCATTCTTGGCAAAAATCTCCATTGTCAGAGACTTCAAAAGGCGGCATGCATGTCGCATAAATCCCCATTCCTCCTCCTCTTGGAAGATCGACCACGTCCGTATCCAGTGTGAACCCATGTAAATAACCTACATAAAAGAACAAGTCAGTGCTTTGTCAAATACTATATCATTTCGGCTTAACCATATGGCCCAACACATGGCGCCTCCTCCCACGAAAACTAGAGGTTTTTTGTCATTTGGCAAATTATTCAACCAAGTGCCAAACATATGAAATGGGTTTAAAGGGGTGTGAGGCCAAAGGCTAAATGTATCATTCTCCAGACAAACTTAGCAATAAGGCAATCAGAAAAGAAGATGTCGTATAGTTTCATAATTATTAAAAAAACAACATTTCTCGTTTCCGTGCCAGTTTCTTTTAACTAGGTTGTCTTTAGTAAGAATAACACCCCTATACAAAAACCATGGGAAAATTTGATCCTTTAAAGGTACTTTGATCTTCCAAAGTAAACTATTATGAGGCATTTAAGGACAATCTCAAGACATCCAACTGATCATTTAAATGTATGTCTGCAATTCTTAGGACAAGGCTATTCCAAGAATTGAGATTATGTGCAATTAGACTTCTTCGAAAGGAGATGTTTTAAGGAGTTGTGGTCAAGATACCTCCAACTGTAGTATCCTTTCTCCTAACTATATTGTATTGATTAGGATATTGATCTTTTAAATTGTTTATACCTAGCCACTTATGTTCCCAAAATCTGATTTGATTGCCACTTTGAAGTCTGAAATTTCTGAAATTCAGAAATTGACTTGACATTCATCAGACCTGACCAGGCTTTTTCTCCACTTGGGTAATTGTTCTAGTACATAAATATTTGTTTCGAAGAATTTGTTGCCATGTCCCATCCTCATTGATTGGAAGAAAAAGGCATCCACTTAGAGTTTTATCTTACAACAAAATTATAAATTGATGAATGGAGGGAGTACGGTTTTCCCAAATCCTACACGGCGATAGTGGCATATAGCCAACTCTGGATAAAAAATGTGACTTATATAGAAGTAATGTTTTATTTGTCGTTTCGAGCGATATGGACTTTAGCCATGTGAGAGACAAGCTATTGCCCGGTGCGCAGTGAGGTGCTTACTGATGTGGCTCCAAATAAAACATGAGTTGATTGGTTCAAGAAATGGGGAAAATTCCATTCTACCAATGTCATATCAATACAAATTCCCTCCGTAACACTAGTACTACAAGCATTTGAATTTTGGCTAATCAATATATTTCCTGTATCTCAATATTGAGTATTTGTTTTGTCTAGAAAATAATAATATACTAATAGTATGTTTGTAGCGTATGTTTTTTGGGCTTTAGGAAATGTTTATTCTAAAGATAATATAATATAATAATGAAACTTTGTGTTGTACATTTGTACCATACCATGTTTCTGTTTTAAAAAATTACTGATCAAAATATGTTTTCAGCCAGCAACCGTGCATATTAACGGTAACATGTTTTTACGACGAGCAAATTCCCTTATAGCCATTAAAATTTATACAGCTAGTGGCAATAAGGGAATTCTCTCTTTTACTAATAATAGGCGTGATCAGTAGATGATGTCTTGCGTATAGGATTTTATCTGATGTTGAGGGGATGTGGAGGGTAGAGAAAATTCCACTCTGGAGACGGGTAGTCTAGTAATTTACAGACTCTGTGGGAGCATGAGAAAAATCTCCTAATAGATACAATTTACCCATTGAAGAGGTGTCATCTGTTATTTGTGCTCACATGTCACTCAATTATTGGGTGTTATTTACTTTTATAGATATAAACCACAATGGTTACAAATGAGAGCCTGATTTCCGGAAAACATCTCTTTCGAGTGTCTCTGTCTCCCGTCAGCTCGACTGACAAAACCAGGTAGGACTTAGGAGGTCTTTCCGAAAGTGACCACTCGTGTGTATCCAACATCAATTTGTAGCATCATTTTCCATAGTTTTCCTAGGAAAATTCTCAATGTATTACACGGCATTACCTTGAATATAAACTTTCTGTGACTGAGCATTGCAGCTATTGTTGTTTTGTTTATTATTCGGGACATTATTTGCCTATCCAAAATTATCCACAGGCGCAGGCAGGAAGACTGTCGTGTCAATACCACACCACAAATGATAATGCGAAATAATTTCTGTTCTTGCACACAGGTTCTTAACGAGTTCACCCACGGCAAGCAAGACTCAGTGAGCAAATCGGAGTTCCAACGTGTGCTGAAGGATATACTTCTTGGAATGGCGGCTGGGCTCAAGAGGGACCCCATCGTGATCCTCAGAATAAATGGGGAGGACATGAATGAGTTTGTTGACAGTCCAAGGTATGAACCCGAAGCATCGGCCATATTTTCACAACTGGACTCCGAAAACAACGCGTTACTGCGCCAGTTCATGTTGGCTGCTCTTCGACAGCTTACCGTTGACCATGGCATGCCACCTTCTTCTGACTCTTGGGTAATTCTGAATTTTCCTTTACTAAGTCAGTAATTGAGAACTGAGGTTACACGATATTCAGTTCTGTAGCTGGTGATATGCAGTTACAATGGTTGGGTACCTGTGACAGGTTGTGGAAAATATCATAGAGCCAGCAATGCAAGAGTTTAGCTCTGATCAGCTAGATCAGCCTGTTTCCCAAGAAGCCTTCTTCCAAGAATTCAAGAAATTCCTGGGCATCATCGCTCGACGCCTGCAACAGCACCCTGTGATTGTCGCACATACTGAGAATACATTTGATGGAAGTGGTATCAGGAGGCTACTGTCTAATAAGTTCGAATTTGACAAGGTAAAGGAAGTACACTTCAAGTAGTTTAGTTTTGCGATCGAGTCTTCAGTTAAATGACACTGACCAAAAACATACATGACGAACTTGTTCTAGCTGTTGGATTCTGTTTGGAGAGGTGTGCCGAAAGAACACAAAGAGAAAACATTGAAAGAGTACCTCCGGGTTGCGCTTGACAGGATTGCCGATTCGGCGAGCCTACCACCTTATGGAGCTGTTGATCAGGTAATTCCAGAACCGACATGGAAATGCTGCAGTTCATCTTGTCTGCGCCTCCAAAATTGCTGAAATATTCAGAATTTGATGTGATCCATGTTTATCGATTTCCAATCGTCGGACAGGTGGATGCTGTGATGAACGAAGCATTCAAAATGGCGAAAGCTGATGATGGGAAGGTGGTGGATGAAGTTGAGTTCAAGAAGCTTCTGACTGAGATCCTCGGAGCCATCATGCTGCAACTGGACGGCAACCCGATCTCTGTGTCGACTAACACGGTCGTCCATGAGCCGATGTCCACCGCCTCCCCCCTCTTGTCGCCGACGCCGCTGTCTCCAATGGTGTCTTCCCCCAGTGAATAGAAACAAGTTGATAACTGATGCAACCATGGTGAAGAATCTGCATTGAGCACTGGCTGTGATGATGGTTTTCTTTTATCACAGGGCAATAACTTGTTAGGTCGCTAGTAACTTTGAAGATGCGTATGTTGCTTGTAACTTTCGTCTTTACTTTTGAAATAAGGCTTTTTTCAAGCCTGACGTTCAGTAATCAACTATATGGGAAATGCCCTTTCTAGCTTCGGATGGATGGAGCTGCTACAGAACTGCAAGTTTAGGATGAAATGTAGGTCAATCCATGTTTGGCAGACCTTCTAATTCTCAGCTCCACGTCAGTAGTTTCAAAGGCTAAAACAGAGTAGCTCCACTGAACCTGTATCAGTACGAATAGACCAGTTCTTTCTTTTTTTCTAAAACCGATGTTCATTCATGGCCTTCCATATAAACCATATAATGTAACATGGAAGATGAACATTTTCATTGGAATTCAAATTGTTAATAATGCTCTAGAGAATGTGAGCACATGAGCCATGTAAATTATCAGTGTTTGGATGGTTAAAGGGGAAGCAAACCACAAAGCTCCTCAGAAGTCACAATCATAGAATAGATGTTTTCATGTTTATTATCACTCTCAACAGTATTGCACCTAGGACATAAAGAAGAAATGGCCGTGCTTCTTTGCATCCCGAAATTTTTTTTCCAAAGAAAATCTTATATGCATGGAGTATTAAATGAAGTATATTTATAAAACCTTTTTAGGGATAAGTGTAACTTTGCGCGACGAATCTAACGAGCCTAATTAATCCAAGATTTACTACAGTAATGCTATAGTAACCATCATCTAGTCATGTGGTCAAATGCCTCATTAGATTTGTCTTGTGAATTAACCCGGGGTTGTGAAGATAGTTTTGTAAACTGACTTTATTTAATACCCTTAATTATTGGTCAAACGGGAGCGGAAAAAATTGTCCACCCCAAAGAAACACGGCCATTACTATTGATCCTCCTGTTAACACGTTTGACATTAGCTAGTCAAAAAAGCCTCCAAAACGAACATTTGAACTCTAGGAAGGATTTCTTTTTATTTTTCCAAATGTAGTCAATGATGGTTTTACTGTGCATATATAGATTTAGCCTGCTCACTGTATTTTGGATCTTTCTTTATGAATGTACTTGTAGGAACTCTGAGGGGTCCATCTTCCTTTCTTGTTTGGTTTCTACACTAGCATGTCTTGACCTCCAACTTGTGTTAAGGCAATGAGTAAGACATTAGACATGATTTGCAATAACTGGACAAAATACTGAGAAAAATAGAGAATTCCATCTTTTAGGTCTCGCTGAACAATTGATACTTCTACAAGGAGGAGGTTCTAGGCCTATCACCAAGCAAACTTCAGCAGAAAATTTTGTATTTGAATCCCAAGTCACAGTAAGGAGAAGATTAAGTACATCATTCATGTTGAGGTTTCATTTCTGAAGTGTGAAGACCCTTACTTTAAACCATGATTAAGTAATACATTGCAACCGACTTACAAAGTCAGGGTCGCCAAACAAATCCCAAGCACGTCGTTGTTTCTAGATCGGCAACCTACCAAAGGGGTGCCCGAGATAATATTTTGGTTGGTGGGATTTCACCGAAAACATTAACTTGATACTAATGTACGGTACACAAAGCAAACAATTTACATAAGTTCGGGCTGTTAGGGTAGCATAAGATCCTATGATCAAACGGAGGATTATATATATTGTCTGCCCTTAGGTGGTGTACAATCATAGGAACTTTAAAATGTACGCTTAGCAAAATTTCAGAACATGACTCTATTCACATGTATGATCATGATGTATATAAGATCCTAGCGGTGATGCACTAAACACATAAACATGCTCATCGGGTTATTATTTTATATTTCTTTTTTCTTAAGTTGCATTTTCAAAATTTTAAATGCTTAGATTTGTATGAAATTTACATTATTTACTATAAATGTATACATGAAATGCTTATGACATGATAAGATTGTTGGATATATGCCAAAGAGCCAATCAGATTGGGCTTGTTCATGGGCTTGATCCATGAGGGATTAGGTTAACTGATAGGGCTCATAAGATGGCAGCCCATTAGTACAGCCTATATATACCTGGGAGAGGCAAGGGGTGCAACGACCAGTCGTCGACGCCCCAAACCCTAATAGCACCCGGTGCTACAGTACTCGGCGCTATAGTAGCCGCCACTACAGTACCGCGGGTGAACAGTAGCCGTGCGCTACAGTAATTCCTGCAGTCCCTCCTCCAACTATATCCTTCAGATCGCAGCCATTCGTGAGGTGCTAGTACACCTACGTTCGGTGTTCCATCCTCGTACGTGTGGATACCTCGGAGGTGCTGCACTTGGAGCACAAGGACGGACCGCACGTGCATGACCAGACGGAAGTGAGCAACTGCACGGCACTGCCACTTCGACGCGTTCGTCTACATCGAGACGGCTTTCACTGGATCTGTGCGTCTAGTGGTAACGATCCGTGATCTATAACTGCTGTTGTTCCTGGTTTGGGGTAAACTAGTTTTTGTATGTGCTAGCGTAGCCTCCTCGTTTCCCTTCAGTGGTATCAGGGCCATAGCTGTCTCGTTATAGGTTCGGATGTGTGCATATGGAGTTATGCTTGGCTGTAGATGAGTCTCTGATCGGTTCGTGATCTTGCTATGATGATCGTGTAACGAATTGCTCCTACTGGTCAGAATTCCGCCATCGGAGCTAAGTGATGCATGTAAACCCAGTCATGATGAGATGGAGATCAATTGGATTGGTCAATGGCCAGGCGCATGGTGATGCGCGGCGGTGTAGATTGGATCTGCAACCGGGCCGGGTTTTACGCGAAAAACAGGTTGTTCGTAAAACAGCCATAACTTTTGCATACGACCTCAGATTGAGACGATTTTTATATAAAAATTCATCTACAGATAATTTTACACATGATTTCGATTGCCAGCTGCAGTTTCGCTAAATTTAGATTTGCGAAATAAGGCCGGGAAGATGGAGTTTTCGGTGATTTAAGTTTGGACGTCGGAATCGGCTAACTTATTTTTGCAGATTCATGTGATCGGTATGGCCCTATGTGTATTTGATGCATGTATGTAATTAATCATGACCTGCGTGTTGTGAGTAGGGCAATACGGCTGGAGCCATATGTATTGTCAATTTGATGTAATGGCCTGTGTGCCAACTTGTGATGATGCGCGGTTGTGTATTTTATTTTACTAGCATGCGTTAGATAGTTCTTGGAGGATTCATCACTGGAGGATGACATACATGGATCATGGAGATGGGGATCATCATGATGGACAGTACAATGGAGATAGAAATCACCGTGTGTTAATGGGTCATACCGTGTCATTACTATGTGAATGTCGTTCTTATTGTTTTACTTCTACATATGAGATGATAATTGTTATTTTTCTGCATGCGACGGTAGAAGTAGAACGATCCCTCAGCAATGTTTAAGTCTTGAATGCCCTCCCAACTAAACCTTGCACCGTCATATGTCTTGTACAATTAGTGGTGGGTCTATGAAATTAGGGTGCCACTAGTTTTCCTTGACTAGATGGGTTCGTATCGGATACTTACTCGCATAAAGGGTTGGTTAACTTAGACAAGGTCATCTTAACGGTTAAGGACCTTGGGGCATAAAGGTTGGGTGCCGAGACATAGAGATGTCACCCAACAACAGGAGTCACATGTGATATGATTAGCAAAGGGTTGCTTACCGATCTACCATGTCTTCTAGCGGTGATGCTAAAGCTCACTAGTGGACTTGTTAGTTGTGGGTCCTGAATCACTAAGTTATCAATGAAGGGATATTGATTTTAGTGGGAGTAGATTCTGTTAAATTGTTTAATATATTTTACTCTGTCATAGATATTTTGTCTTAGTATTTTACATTATTTTCTGTTGTAGATCAATGGCACCTAGCACATCGTTTTCTTTGCGTTCGGTCCTTGAGAAGGATAAGTTGAATGGAACAAACTATGCAGATTGGATCCGCAACCTTAGAATTGTTCTCAGGGCTGAGAAAAAGGAAAACACTATAGAAACCCCATTACCAACAAAGGGTGACCTTAAGAAAAGCGCGGGCAGTAGCCATGTGATGGCAATCCAGAACAAGCCTACCTTTGAGAAAGGTAATTATTGGAATAAGGTTAAGGCTAAAGATGGGATATCTAAGCTAGCACCCAAGGCTAAAGCTAGACTAGCTGCTGATAATGAGTGCTTTCACTGTCATGAACTGGGTCACTAGAAAAGAAACTGCAAGTTGTACTTAACTTCTTTGAACAGCAAGGGAAGTAAGGGTACTTCCACTTCAAGTATACTTCATGTTACAGACATTTTCCTCGCTGATTCTAGTATTAATTACTAGGTATTTGATACCGGATCGGTTGCTCATATTTGCAATACGATGCAGGGACTAATAAGAAGTAGAAGCGTGGGAAGAGGAGAAGTTGATTTCCGCGTGGGCAATAATGCAAGAGTTGCTGCTTTGACCGTCGGGATGATGCAACTTCACCTCCCATTAGGATTTATTATGAAATTGAATAATTGTTATTTTGTTCCTAGTTTGATTCGAAACATTGTATCTCCTTCATGTTTGATGAATGATGGTTATTCATTTACGAGTGAAAAGAATGGCATGTTTGTGGCTTTTCCATCCATTGTGAATGGGTTATTTATTTTAAATCTTGATGATTCACCTATCTGTAATATAAGTGCTAAAAGGCCTCGGCTAGATGATTTGAATCAGACCTATACGTGGCATTGTCGTTTAGGTCATATAAGTGAGAAGCGCATGAAGAAGCTCCATTCTGATGGACTTTTAACTTCATTTGATTTTGAATCATATGAGACATGTGAAGCTTGCTTGCTAGGAAAGATGACCAAGGCACCCTTCACAGGTTTTTCTGAGAGGGCGCAAGACTTGTTGGAACTCGTACATACGGATGTGTGTGGACCAATGAGCACGATAGCTAGAGGTGGATTTCAGTACTTCATAACTCTCACTGATGATTTTAGTAGATATGGCTATGTCTACTTAATGAAACATAAGTCAGAAACTTTTGAAAAGTTCAAGGAGTTTTAGCATGAAGTTTAAAATCAACGTGGCAAGAAAATTAAGGCCTTGAGATTTGATCGTGGAGGGGAGTATTGGAGCCACGAGTTTAGCACTCATCTAAAGAGTTGCAGAATTATTCCCCAGCTTACGCCATCTGGAACAGCTTAGAGGAACGGTGTGTCCGAGCGACGTAATCGAACCTTGTTGGACATGGTACGATCAATGATGAGCCAGTCAGACCTATCGTTATCGTTTTGGGGTTACTCTCTAGAAACAGCAGCTTTCACACTAAATAGGGTATCGTCTAAGTCCGTGGATAAGACACCATATAAGATATGGACTGGCAAGACTCCCAGTTTGTCTTTTCTAAAAATTTGGGGCTGTGAAGTATATGTCAAGGGACTTCAGTCGGACAAGCTTACAACCAAGTCGGACAAGTGCATATTCGTGGGATATCCAAAGGAAACAATTGGGTATTATTTCTACAACCGATTAGAGGGCAAAGTGTTTGTCGCTAGGAACGATGTTTTCTTGGAGAAAGAGTTTCTCAAAAGCAAGAAAAGTGGACAGAAGGTGTATCTTGAAGAAGGTCAAGATGAGCCAATGAGGCAAGACTTTACGAGTGATGCTAATGTAGCAGAACAAGTTGAGGAACCTGTGGCAAGAGAAGAACCGCCACAACCACGAAGGTCGGAAAGGCCACGTAGCACAACTAATAGAATGAATCTCCCAGTTACGGGAGAGCGTGACATATTGTTGATGGACAATGATGAGCCTAGGACCTATGCGGAAGCAATGATGGACCCAGATTCTGAGAAATGGCAAAGTGCCATGAGATCTGAGATAGATTCCATGGGACACAATCAAGTTTGAAACTTGGTTGACCCACCTGATGGTGTGAGACCCATCGAGGGCAAATGGATCTTTAAGAGAAAGAGAGATGTGGACAGAAATGTTCACGTCCACAAAGCATGACTTGTTGCAAAAGGTTTTCGACAAGTTCAAGGAGTTGACTATGACGAGACATTCTCGCCAGTAGCGATGCCTAAATCTATTCGGATCATTCTAGCAATAGCTGCATAGTAAATTATGAGATATGGAAGATGGATGTCAAAACAGCTTTTCTAAATGAGAACCTGGATGAGGATGTAAATATGATACAACCCAAAGGTTTTGTCGATCGAACTAATGCTAGAAAAATATGCAAGCTTCAAAAATCCATATATGGGTTAAAGCAAGCATCTTGGAGTTGGAACCTTCATTTTGATGAGGTAGTCAAAGGGTTTGGCTTCCGTCAAAATGAAGAAGAGGCTTGTGTTTACAAGAAGGAAAGTGGGAGCTCTATTGCATTTCTAATCTTGTATGTGGATGGCATATTGTTGATTGAGAATGATATTCCTATGCTGGAATCTGTTAAGACTTTGATGAAAAATAGTTTTTCTATGAAGGACTTATGGGAAGCTGCATACATTCTGGGCATAAGTATCTATAGAGATAGATCAAAGAGGCTTATAGTATTAAGTCAGGATACTTACATTGACAAGGTGTTGAAACGGTTCAACATGGAACAGTCCAAGAAAGAGTTCTAGCCTATGTCACATGGCGTACACCTTAGCAAGACTCGGTGTCCTTCGACGGCTGATGAGCGGGAGCCCATGAGTAAGATCCCCTATGCTTCAGCAATCGGGTCTATCATGTACGCCATGATAAGTACTCCCCCAGATGTCTCATATGCTCTAAGCGTTACAAGCAGACACCAATCTAATCCAGGTAAAAGTCACTGGACAATGGTAAAAAGCATTCTTAAGTACTTTAGAAGAACTAAAGATGTGTTCCTAGTCTATGGAGGTGAGGAGGAGCTCATTGTAACGGGTTACACTGATGCCAGTTTCGAAACTGATCTAGATGATTCAAAGTCGCAATCAGGATTCGTGTTCACGATAAACGGTTGTGCTGTAAGCTGGAAAAGTTCTAAGCAAAATACTATGGCTGATCTAGGTGAAGGAAGGTGTTTGGATGAGGAAGTGCCTCATTGAGCTTGGTGTGTTTCCCAATGCATCTAGCCCGTTGGAACTCTACTATGACAACAATGGGGCAATTGCACAGGCTAAGGAGCCTAGGAATCACTAGAAGAACAAACATGTACTGCGGAAGTTTCACCTCATTCGAGAGTTCGTTAGACGGGGTGAGATAAAGATATGCAAAATACATACGGATTTGAATGTTGCTGATCCTTTGACAAAGGCTCTTCCACAGCCTAAGCATGAGTCCCACATAAGCTATGGGTATTAGATATCATCTAGATTAGCTCTAGTGTGAGTGGATGATTGTATTATATCTATGACATATCGTTTATTTATTGAATATCCATGAAAGGTAACTTGTATATGATTGGCAATTATGTGAATTGTTTGTGAAACTCTTTTCTTGTATGGTTATTCTAAAATTGTCCCTAATCTAATTAGCACATGTATTCGTTGATGACTATGTTTCACAAGTCATGGACATGGAGATGTCAAACTAATAATGTGGGCACATGTATGACATCGGGCTGGACTGACCCAACTTGAGATCTTGTTGTATGTTTATCTCTTTTCACAACACGTATGCTTTGTCCTAAGACCTGAGATTGCCGCACGTACTTAAGATGTGAATTGACTTACTTAGGGACTACCAAACGCTACTCCGTAACTGGGTAGTCATAAAGGTGGTTTTCGGGTTTGTCAGGAAGCATGCTGTGAGGCATGGTCAATCAAAATGGGATTTGCCCCTCTCTATAGTAGAGAGATATCTCTGGGCCCTTCGAGTGATCGGATCAAGAAATGCATGGCCATGCTAGGTTAAGTGTTAACCTCTTGAAGGATCCGACTCACAGGTTCGAGAAAGAGAGGTCAACTTGGAGTTAGACTAAATATCGTGAGGCAAAGGGAATAGCTTGTACGTGATGTTGTGGTGGTTCGTCTGATATGAACTTTACGTGCACATGGGAGTTGACACGTGTTGCTAGAGACCGCTATCAACTATTGGACCGAGTAGGAATACTCGGGACATGTCTGTGTGCGTGAACCCATAGGGTCACACACTTAAGAGGTTTGGAACACTGAAAACTTGCCTATGTGATTGTCTCTAGTGCAAGTGGGAGACTGTTGGATATATGCCCAAGAGCCAATCCGATTGGGCTTGTTTATGGGCTTGATCCACGAGGGATTAGGTTAACTGATAGGGCCCATAAGATGGCAGCCCATTAGTACGGCCTATATATATGTGGGAGGGGCTAGGGGTGCAAGGACCCGTCGTCGACGCCCCAAACCCTAATAGCACCCGGCGCTACAGTACTCGGCGCTACAGTAGCCGCCGCTACGGTACCGTGGGTGAACAGTAGCCGCGAGCTACAGTAATTCCTACAGTCCCTCCTCCATCTATATCCTTCAGATCGCAGTCATTCGTGAGGTGCTAGTACACCTACGTTCGGCATTCCATCCTCGTACGTGTGGATACCTCGGAGGTGCTGCACTTGGAGCACAAGGACGGACCGCACGTGCAGGACCAGACGGACGTGAGCAACTGCACGACACAGCCACTTCGACGCGTTCGTCTACATCGAGATGGCTTTCGCTGCATCTACGCGTCTAGTGGTAATGATCCGTGATCTATAGCTGTTGTTGTTCCTGTTTTGGGGTAAATGAGTTTTTGTATGTGCTAGTGTAGCCTCCTCGTTTCCTTCAAAGATACCTTAGGGTTAATTAATCTTGGTTAAGTACGAACTAACCCTTGGACTTTCACACTACACATAGGGGACTATTGACATCAGAGTGAATCGTCTATTTTTTCCAATAAAATTAAATCCCTACATTAAAATTGGTCAGTCCATACTACTCAATAGGGATGATGTGACTATCGCAAAATTGTTTACATTGGTTTTCCAAAACTTTACTTAGATGCGTACATTTTATCATAAATAAATCCTCGTGGATTTATGCATTGGCATCTTTGGGTGATATAGTGGATGGCGTGAAGATATGATCGACTTAGGCCTTGTTTAGATCCAAATTTTGGTGCCAAACTTTGGCCAAAGTTTGCGCTTTGTAATAAATGTGTCATTGTAGCATTTCGTTTGTATTTGTGAAAAATTGTCCACACATTGATTAATTAGGCTTAAAATATTCGTCTCGCAAAGTACAACAAAACTGTGCAATTAGTTTTTGATTTCATCTACATTTAGTACTCCATACATGTGCCGACATTTTGATGTGATGGGAATCTTCTTTTTGCATAGTGGAATTTGTGAGCCAAATTTGAGATCTAAACAAGGGCTTACTAGGATTCAAATTATAGTGACTAGCATATTATAGCACTATTGTTTTTAGTCGATTATTTATAGGGGTGTGACAAAGTTTGCAATGAAGATCATAACAAAGCTTTTGGCCAACGGACTATAGGCAGTAATCATACTACTAATACACACAAATTAGTATGGATTCATCAAAAATAGGTCCATACAGGATTGCCTTGCATGGACATTTGAATATATTCACTTGTGTCAGCAATCAAGAAAGCAAATAGTCATTCTAAAACCAGACTTTGAGAAGGCATTCGACAAAGTGGAACACTTTGTGATTATAGATGTCCTCAGGAATATGGGGCTCAATAATACTTGGCTAAATTGGATCCAAGACATTCTGGGCTTTGGGACTTCATCTGTACTGTTAAATGGGATGCCAGGCAAGACATTTCACGGTAGGCGAGGGGTGAGACAAGGTGACCCACTATCCCCCCTACTTTTTGATATGGCAGCCGACTTGCTTCAATCTCTTCTTGACAAAGCTAAGCAGATGAATTTGATAAACCTGCCAGTGAATTTGCCTCATAGCCAAGACTTCCCAATCCTCCAATATGCTGATGATACCTTAATACTTATGGAAGGATGTCCAAAACAGCTCCTTTTCCTCAGAGGACTGGTACAATCATTTGCAGCATCCACTGGATTAAGGGTAAATTATTCCAAGTCAATGATGGTATCCCTGAACTTATCATAAGAAAGACGTACACACCTAGCCCAGACCTTTGGGTGTGTAAAAGGTTCACTTCCACTTACATATCTGGGATTGCCACTAGGTACAACAAAACCAAAAATTCAGGAATTCATGCCTTTGATCTCAAGATGTGAAAGAAGACTGGTTAGTGCATCAGCATATCTTTCACAAGCAGAAAAATTACAATTAACAAACTCAGTCTCTAGTGCCTTGCCAACTTTATACATCTCAGGATGCACAAGCTATCATCAAACAAGTCGACAAGTATAGAAAGCACTGCTTATGGGGGGGGGGGTTCAGATATTAATGCCAAGAAACCACCCAAAGCTGCCTAGGAATTGGCCTGTCTTCCAAAATCAGAGAGGGGGAGGGGGGGTTAGGAGTGATTAGGCTGGAAACTCAAAATGAGGCCCTTTTACTCAAAATCTTAAAAAAATTATTCAACAAAGCAGATCTGCCATGGGTCCATCTGATATGGAATTGCTATTGCAGTAATGGAACTCTACCAAGTGAAAGGAAAGTAGGATCATTCTGGTGGAGAGATATTCTCAAATTCATTACAATTTACAAAGGAGTGTGAGTGCCCACCATACATACTGGATAATCATGCTTCCTCTGGCATGACCTATGGGGTGGAGTAGTACCAAGTCAAGTATACCCTGAATTATTCTCTTTTGCCAAAACCAAGAACATTACTTTGCTCAATGCAAGAAAGGAAACATAATTAAGCCAAATATTTCACCTACCCATGTCTGAAGAAGCATCCCAACAATTGTTGCAGACGGCTACAAGCTTACAGAACTTACCAAATTCTAAACAAAATGATGTTTGGACCTATATTTGGTGGTCAAACATTTATTCTTCCAAAAAAGCCTACAAGCATCTTATTGGGCAGAGGGAAACACATTACGTGTTTAAATGGCTATGGAAATCAAATGTTCAACACAAGCACAAAGTGTTTTTCTGGCTCTTGCTCCAAGATAGATTGAGTACAAGGAACCTACTGAGGAGGAAAAACATGGAACTACAATCTTATGATTGTGTGCTTTGCCTGAACCAGCAAGAAGAAACTAATTTTCATCTGTTCACTGATTCCCCATTTGCACAAGCATGCTGGAATCTCATCACATTGAATGTGCCAAGCCTAGACACATATGAAGTTTTTGCCTCGTTTAGGAATCAACTGAATGTTCAGTTTTTCATGGATATAATCATCTTAATGTCTTGGTGTATATGGATGGCAAGAAATGACTTGATCTTCAACAACCTGCAACCAACCCTACAGGCAGTAAAGGCTTGTTTCCGGAAAGAATTTGCTCTAGCTTTGCTGAGGGCAAAAGAAGTGATTCACCCAACAATGTCTTCATGGATAGACTCTATCTTCTGGTTTTTTTATTTTCTTTGATACTTTCTTTGTTTCTTGAGTTTCCTTTGTGCTTGATGTCACTTTTTTTATTTAATATATATTTATTGCAGTAGGGGGAACCCCTGCTGTTTCCTCAAAAAAAAGTGTGAACACAGTGTGTAAGTATGGTGGTGCTGGTGTATGTGTACGTATTCATTTCTGATAAAGAAAATTGGACCCGGTGCGTCTTGTGAGCCCGCAAAGGCGAAAAATCTTGAAAACGGCATAGTACTTGGAGCCTCACCGTCTAGTCACGACGTGCAAAAGATAAAATTGGTGGGCATTAGGGCAAGTATGCTATGTAATAGGTGTTCTCATGCAGTGACGCGTAATGTTGAGACGACTTGTCAGACAACGCGTATAATATGTTGTTGTTTTGATTATCTTATAGTAATATAACATCCTTTAATTTATAAAGAAATAAAGAAATATTATTGGTTGCATGGCAATAAAACTCATACAATGGTGGAAAAGTTGTCTCATTGTCCTTAAATTTAGCTCATGAGGTGGTTATTTCGCGAAACTACGACCTACTTCTCTCACCTTGCTCTCTCTCCTCCACGTCAGCAAAAATCCTACGTGGCACTGCATGGGACGAACTAGAAGACCGCTGACATGTAACAATGTACATGCCTTGGTTTGAACACCATTTGATCTCTACCGACCTTATTATCACCAGCTTTCCAGATATTAAAACATTATTGTTCTGTGCTTAGAACATGCCATATAGGCTTTCAGATGTAATAGCTGCTAGAATTCAATTCCTGCCTTTCTATATATATGCTGACCAAAAATGTAACCCGACGCAGGAATTTGGATTACCCGTCTACACTACAGACTGATGCAAATGCAGTGTTTTGGTCCGTCTTTCCATCTTCCCTGGACATCCTTGTTTTTCTTGCTATCATATCCACGTAAAATAAATGAAGAACATCAAGGATGAAACTAGAAGGCAATCTCTGCAATGAAGAAACAAAGCGAAAGAAGATTTGAAGTAGAGACTACGCAACTGCATCAACAACGAAGACGAAGAAGATGGAACTAGCTACATCAAGCGATACATCTTGTTATCATGTTTTCTCCCTTCCCGAATCTTGTTGTCTTGTTTTCTCCTCCTTGCTTCTCCTCTCTTAGAATCTCGGGACGAGATTCCTGTTAAGGGGGTAGTTTGTCACACCCTAAATTTTTTGGATTTTGGGATGTGTTTTGTTAGCATAATTAATACAATGATTTTCCCAATTTTCTAAATTTTTTCCAAGTTTTATATAATTAACAGGGAATTTGGTACAGGAAAAACAATTTTCCTGAATTAAAATAAAACAAATAGGTTTAATGTTGTGTGTTTTGCATTCATGCCGGCTTGCATTTAGTGGTTTTATGTGTGCAAGCTTTCTAAAAACACGTTTAGAAGCCTTCCGGGAATTTTCCAGATTTTTCTGGGATTTATTCCTAATTCCTTTAGCTAATTCCAATTTTTGGAAGGTGCTAAAATCTCTTTCATGAGCTCCAAATATTTTATTTGGGTTCCTCATGTCCAATTCTACCTCTAGGATTTCCTCCCGAGATTTTTGGAATTTTCAGAGTATTTTTCGTGGCTTAAACGAATTGTCTACAATTTTCTAGATTTATTCTTGCCTTAGAAAATGTATTTTGAAAATAAAAAGGGAAAAGAAATAAAAAACCTAACCGGGCCGAATCCATCCTAAAAAACTCAAACCGGCCGAGTTCATCATTGCTCCCTAAAGTTTTGGCCTGCACCACTTTTCCCCCTCCAACTCCTCAGCATGGCCCAGCTTGCTCTCCCCGCGGCCCACTGCCCTACCAGCTAACGCCTCTCCCCGGCCCACTCCGCCTCTCCCCCGCCTGGACCCACGGCCAATCGAGCCGGACCACCCCCCTTTCCCTCCCGCGCGCGGCCCAAGCCACCCGCTCGGCCCACCGCCCCGCCGGCCCATCCAGCCTCTGCCTCCTCACGGTGGCCCAGGAGGCACGCGAGCCGCGCCAGGCGCCCCTCCGCCGCATGGCAAGTGCCGCCGCCGGCAATCTCAGCGAGCGCGCCTCGACGCTAGGGCGCGTCCGTGCCCTACAAAATGCGCCGTCTGAGGCCCGCGTGCCCTAGCCGTCGCACTGCCCTGCTCCACGCCGTCCCCGTCGCGTCGCGCCTCTCTCGCGCGGAGCCGCAGCGTCGCCGCCCGGCTTGCTCGCCGCCGCCGCCATTGACGACGTCCCGCCACCTCCGCTCGTCGTCGGGACGGTCTGAGGGCACCTCGAGCACCCCCACGTCGCTCCGAAGCTTCGCTGCCGCCTCTCGTCGACGTTCCACCGCCGGAACCCCCACCCCGGCGAGCGCGCCTCACCGCCGGTCATCTGTCTCCACCGCGGGCTAAAGCTCGGCCATCTTCTCGGGTGGTGAGCGCCTGTACGCACTCCCCGCGACCCCTCTCTCTATTCCCCCTCTTCGCCGGAACCCTAGACCCCCGAAACACCGGCGAGCAGCGCCGCCAGGAGCGCCGGCGAGCCTCCCCTTCCTGTCGGGAGGAAGAAGATGGCCCTTTTGCGATTAGGCCCCCAGGAAACCGTGAAACCTATTTAGATCTATCTGTGCCTTGGAAATTTTGCAAATAACCCCCTGCAAGTTTTCCCCCTTTACACTTAAACCCAGCCGAGCCCCTTTTGCGGATCTAACCCCGAGGATAACCCTAATTGCATGCACTGTTCCCTGTGCCTTGCGAATCTCCCTTGCTACCCCCCTGCCGGCTATAGTTAATTGCAAATAGGTCCCTCCAACCCCGTAAAGCCTATAGATTTCACGTTTTAACTCCGATTCGCTTCGTTCAAGTTGCGTTAGATTCATATAGACTTGAGCTATGCGTTAGCGCTCACAACCACCATGCCATATGTTCCTAAATTTTTATTTAAATGTTAATTTGACTAAAGATTATCTAACTGTGTTTTCTATACTAAAATCTAATTAAGATTTATCTCGGCTTTTAAATGCTAAAATAAATTTGTTAATATTCATTCAATTAGATTTATAAATAAAATATTGACAAGGTTATATCTCGGTTTTTCATAAATAAATTTTAATTTGATTAATGTTTATTTAAGGCTATCTTTTCTAATTAAAATCTACTTAGAGTTAACCTCCGAGTTTTCATAAATAATTATCAATATTGATTAATATTAACATGAATGTGTTTTTATTAATGTTGACTAGTTCAACACGAAATATCTTATTATTCGATTAGTCGCTCTCACATGCCTGTTTTACTAAAGTTAAATATTAAATTGTATAAATGCTACATAAACGTTTATAAATAAAATATGATTCATTTTATCTCATTTTAGAAATTCAAATAGAATTGAATTAATTCGAACATAAGATGTTTCTCTGAAATATCTTTTATATTATTTATTTAATTAAAATTAATCAAGCATATAGCCTTTTATTTTCTTTTATAATCCAAATCTTCCGATAATTGTATCTTTTCAACCGTAGCTCCGTTTTCAGCGATTCTTGCGCTCACGTGACCATAGAATCGAGCCCTATCCTTTAGTGCTCTCTTTTAAGCTTTTATTTTCATTGGTTTGTTTGCTTGCTTGTCTAGCTGCTTGTCGTGCTCGATGATTGCTTTGTGTAGAGGAACGTCATCGAGAGATTTGAAGCAGAAGAGTTTGAAGATCAAGATTTGAAGGCTATAAGTAATTATAACGGATTTGAGGCAAGTTATAGCACGGACAATCCTTGCTACCTAAACACACCCTTTACAATTATTTAATTTAATATGCATGTGTCTAATTTACTGTCCCATTAAAGTTGTACCTAGTTTTGTATATCCTGTTCCTTTGATAACCTTGGGTTTATGCATTGGGTAGAATCTTTGCTATGCGCAGCTACTGTCACCAATGTTGACATACGTCGATCTCGGTGCCTATGGTCTCACCGCCTTATTAAACTAGCGGCTACTGTCTTGTTAGGGTGTCTTGTGAAAAATCTCGTAGCGTCCCTATGCCGTCACACCTCGGAAGTTTTGATGTGCGTGGTTGGGTGCAAAGTTCCTTTGAACTTTTACGCGATTGGTGGGTAAAGGGCAAAACCTCTGCAGAGTCTACAATCTATCATGATAGCCTTACTCAAGGTCACGAATGGCCTGGATCCTTTTTGATTAGAAGATGATGTTTATTTATGCTTAATGTCACTTATACTTTATTAATCGAGTTGCAACTGGGACTTCATTCACTTGCAGTAACTTGGTTAATGCTAAAATGAATCAACTAAAAGTGCTAATGCAGTTCAGCCATGTCAAGCCTTCTTTTAAGCCTCCATACACCGGGCTATACTTGCTAAGTAAATGTTTTACTTACACTTGCCATTATTTAACAAAATCTCGGATGGGTAACAGATGGATCAGTGATACTTCTGAGCTGTGGTCAACCAGTCGGTGTCCCTATGGACTTGAGGCTCTACTTGTCCAGAGAGATAGACTTCCGCTATATTTTATTTAGGTAAACTCTTATTTAACTATTTTTTATTCGAGCATCTGTACTCTGATTTTCCATATTTGTAAGCTGTATGTGTTATGTGGACATCCTGGGCACACATATGGCAGCATTCGGGTTTCTGTGTAAATCCGGGTGTGACACACCTCCAGGGATCTCGAGGTCCAGGTCATCCCATCTATCTTCCACTCGGTCATCGAATACATTAGCGTATCCTTCGGGAATCGACTGGAAATGAAGTGTCGCACCTTCGATCGGAACTTCAGCGTAACCCTCAGCACATACTTTGAGTTTCTTCCCATGCGGATAAAGAAGCTCATTGTTAGTCCTCTTAGTGATGTCATCCACGGGGTGCTATTAGCCCTCATTCCCTGTATGGCTATGTGGAGCATCAGCAGACACGACGCTGCTACGACACTGAGAGACGGGGCTGACATCCAAATTAGCGGCCTGTTGTTCTTGGTGTTGGCTAATTACTCATTCGGCAGCTTGTTGTAGTTGTTCGCCACGACTAGATTCAACCATCACGCCGCAGCTAGATTCAACCATCGCTAGCCTTTCTTCCAAGGCATGGAACCGTTCTTCTGCTATTGCCTTGCTTCTGCATCGGCTTCTGTATGTTTCGAGATCCCCAAGAAAGCCATGCTTCCAAGGGAGTACGCCCATGCCTCGGGTCCGACCAGCGTGTTCCGGGTTGCCAAGAGCATAAGTCAGCTCGTCTTTCTCTCTGTTAGGCTTGAAAGTTCCTTGTTGAGCTGCTCTCATTGCTTCTTCGAGCCTATCAGTTGTTGCTCTGATTTGGTCGCTAGTCACAAAGGACCCATCTTCCATGTTCAGTGTTCCTCCATGGACATAGAAGTAATACTTTGCTCTCAATGGCCAATTCAGAGTCTGTTGTATAATTCCTCTAGGAATCAGGTCACGTTCCATCTTTCAGCATTTCGGGATCGCCACCGCATAACCTCCTGGCCCAAGTTTATGAACCTACGTCTTTTTGCTTGCCTTGACTTTGTTCTTCTCTAAAAGGGCCGTTGATTCTTGTCGGTGTCCAGATCAGCTGCCCGACACTAACTAGAACGAATGCGTTGTGTCCACTCTCTCGATGGTTGGTGCAAAGGCTAACACAATGGCACAGGGTTTATCCTGGTTCTGGCCACGGGGCCGTACGTCCAACAAGGGGCGTGCGCGCACTGTATTACTTTGCACCGGGGTGCCTGTAGTAGGGGATTACAAGCAAGGTGGGAGAGAAGGAGAAGCCTCCAAATCCAGGCGTATCGGAAGGATGTGTTGTCTCGGTTGGTGTTGTTGTTCTGGTAGTTTGTTGCTTGCCTATCGTCTCTTTTTTTTGCCACCCGCCCTTGGCTGGGAGTCAACCTCCTCCTTTTATAGTCCAAGGAGGGGCAGAGATACATATGTCGCACAGTTTGATCTACTATCATCGGGCACTGGAGAGCATGGCGCTGGGCGTGGCAGTCATCCTTGTGGATCCTTCTACCTGGCGCAAATCGCTGAGCGTTTGCCAGCTTCAGTACACGGCGTGGTGATTCCTGTAGGAAGTACGTATCCCTGTGCTTGTCCAGGGGCGTCTTCAAGGGGTCATGCTGACCGGCGTTCGGTCCAAGTCGTTGTCCGTACACCCGTTTGAGGGTTGTCTCATGCCTTATCGAGGGCTTCATGCCTCGAGCGGGGCGGAGTTTTCTGGAGTAGAGGGCCGCGCGGGGTTCGCTTGGCCCTCGATCGAGGCAGAGTTAGCTTGATTGCTCGAGTGGAGTCGGTACCCTCGATCAAGGCAGAGTTTGTTGGGTCGTGGGCTTGGCACTCTTTGACCTTCGTCGGTTTGTGGAGTTTTGACTGTGGGTGATTTGCGCATTTCTGGGGTGATTACCCCTTAGGTTAGGGGACACCTTATGATCGTCCCCAACAGTAGCCCCCGAGCCTTGGCTGGACGTGGGTTCGTCCGGCAAAGGCTTGTGTTCCTGTAACGACGTCTCGGGCACTTCGTGTGGGGTTCTTCCTTTGATTTTGTGTGAGTTTCCGTGGGGGCGCACTAGCGCACCCGTGGGTGTAGCCCCCGAGGCCTTGGAGGAGTGAGTATACTCGTCCAAGGGCTATAAGCATTTTGGTCCCATGGTCTGTCGAGTGACGTGCTGGTCCAGCGTTTGTTTCAGCCGGTCTCGGCGTTTTTTCAGCCGGCATTGGCAATCTACGCTGGTCGGGCAACGTTATGCCCGTAGAAACCACTCTCCAGGGAGCTTGCTTGAGCACTCAAAGGGGTTGACCCGACATGGAATCTCGTACTCAGATGATCGTACGATTTGTTCAAAGGGTATGGCCGTGGTGCGAGGAGCCCCCGAGCCCTGGCCCGTGTAGGATCAATCAGGGGAAACTTCATCTTCAAGATACGACCCTCGTCGCCCTTTCACAGGGAGGAGGGGTAAGGCAATCCATGCTACCCACGAGCGGGCCATGAGTCATGGACGCTTCGGTGAGCTATTAGCGGGTGGTTCAAGTGGACGTCCGTGCCCGTTCGATAAGGGTCGGCTTCGTGGTCCGAAGACACGTCTCATGAAAGTGCTTGAAAAGGTTTGCTAGGCAGAGCTCGACCCATTCGATAGGGGTCGAGGGCTCATTGCTCTTCCTCGTTGGGATCCCTCAGCCTGGCTGCCTTTGTCTGGCCTTGAACGCAGCACCGGGCGCCCTGAACTCCGCGTTCAAGGGTAGGCTTGATCGAGCGCGCCCGGGTTGCCCCTGACTCTATTAACCTGGGGCGCCTGTCGAACCCTCGATGGGCCAGGCTTCGAACCCCTGATCAGTAGGGCCTCATGAAGAGGCGCCTTACCTTAGAAGGCACCCCCGGGGAGATATTCCCGTTTGGACTTCCGCTTGACCGAGTCATGCACGCGGACGTGGCTGACGTGGCCCGGGGCATCGGAGCGGGCGCGCCTTTTTAGGTGAGAGTGGCGCACGTGCAAGCAGTTCCGAAGAGACGCGCTACAGTCCCGCCTTGGATTGCATGCGTGGGTTTTTACTCCCAGATGGGGCCCAGTCACCAGCGATAGCGGCACCCACCGCATTAACTGCACCCGGGTATAAAACGAGGAGTCGGAGAGGTTGTTCTCCTTACCTTAGCCCTTTGCCATCCCGCGCCTCTTCTTCCCTGAGCTCCGCCGCAAGGAAGAAGAGACAGATTCCGCTACAGCGCGCTGTCAAGATTCGTTTCGCCTGCATTTCCCCGCTGCCATGGTTGAGATTAGGGACCCTGCACCGTGGAGCCCGTCTTCCGCAAACGTGAACTACCTTGTGAGCCTCGCCGAGGTCGGGTTGCTGCCCAAGATCTCAACTCCGGAGAAGCCGGAGTGTATTTCCCCACCGGCATCGCATGGGGAGCTAACTCCTCCGCCGGGCTACGTCGTCAGCCTGGCGCGGCTGCACGAGCGGGGGTTCGGCGCCCCCGTGGGGCGATTCATCCGCAGGTTGTGCCACCACTACAAGGTGGAGCTGCACAACTTCGCCCCCAATGCAATCTCGAAGGCCGCGGTCTTCATTGCTGTCTGTGAGGAGTACTTGGGGGTCGAGGCCCACTGGGACGAGTGGGTTCACCTCTTCCGATGTGAGCTCCACACGGCCGTGGGCGAAGCGAGGGGGGTGGGGAAGGCCGTCCGCACCGGTGGCCTTGCCATCCATGTCCAGGAGAACAGGAAGCACCTCTAAGTCCCCCTGCACGATGACCTCCTAGAACCAAGACTGGGACAAGGGGTGGTTCTATCTGTGCAACGATGACGGCCGGCTCCTGGTGTACACTGGCAAGGTTCTGCGGGAGAAGGCGATCACCTAGTCGCACGTCGTGTCCCCGCCCGATCGTCAGGCCAGGCTCATGGTCTTCACCGACGCGCTGCGCGCTTTGGCGAGGGAGGGGTTGACTGCGGCGGCCATAATCGCCAACTTCCATCGGCAGTGGGTGGTTCCACTGATGGAGAGGACGGTCCCCATCTAGCAGCTGAAGACGGGGGTGCCCTTCGAGGGTTCGCACATGATGGAGGAGCTGCTCGCCCCTGGCCATGTGAGTTAGAGGGCAAAGCGCGCGGTGGAGTGCTCCAAGATGGATTGCTCTAACGCCGCGCTTTGGGCCATCAAGATGCACCCCGAGGCAGGCCATCTCCAATTCGTAAGTTGTTCACGTTCGAATCTCGTCAATTCAATTTCTCTCATGCTTGATTTCCGTTTCTGACCCTGGTGGTGAACTCAGGGGTTGTATCGCATGGGGTATCGGTCGGATCCCCTCTTCCCGAGGTCTGCGAGGCGAACCATCTTTTTGCCGAGAGGTAAAAGGCGCAGAAGGACGCTGAGAAGAAGAAGCGCGAGCAGAAGCAGCGGTGGAAAACCGCACATGAGAGCACCCCCGAGCTGGACGACGACTCGTCCGGGGATCTTTCGGGACCCCCGCTGCTGGTCGTTGTTGAGGAAGGGGAGTCGGCATCTGCGATGGCAGAGACCCAGTCCACGCCCGCTTCGGCAGCAAAGCGGGGTGACCCTCAACGCGCCGGCGGCTTCGACGGTGCAGGCGCCCATTGTGCCTACCCCCGCGGCACCATCAAGGGCCCAATCCAGTTCGAGGGGTGCGCAGCCCTCGAGCGGATCAAAGAAGCACAGATTGGCGGTAGTCACTCGGTAAGATTTTCTCTAACTTCGCTCATTGTTTGGTTTGTGTTTTGCCTTTGTTGGTTCTTGATTGCATTGTTGATTGTCAGCCGGACCGCTATGCTTTCCTCCCCCACGCTCGCACCCCCCAAGGTGCTCAAGTCGGGAGCACGCGCTACGCCCCATGCGTCGTCGCAGCCCTCAACCGAGGTGCCTCGGTCGGCCGAGGCCGTCGTCGCCAGGTACCAGGCAGCGCTGGCGCAAGGAGTGGAGCGGTCGAGGTGGGAGCACCACGCGGGAGGTAATGCGGGCGTCGAGGTCGCGGGTCGCACGGAGGAAGCGGCCCAAATCATGGCGGTGGAAGAAAAAGTGCCCGCGCCCGCGGGCGACATCGCAAGGCAGGTGAGCCCAGGCCGTGCTGGGGACGTGGCCCGGGCAGCTAATGGCCGGGCCAACGGTCGCGAAGTTGCGATGGAAGCACCGGAGGTCAAGGCTCCGGTTTTGGCGGCTCCGGACATCGTCACGGAGGTAGCCTCGCCTGCAGATGCGGCAATGCTGAGGCTCGAGGCCGCGGACTCGGTGCCCCCGGACCGCACCGTGGACCTGGCCTGGGTTGAGGTTGACGGAGGCGCCATCGTGGCGGCACCATCCCCGGCCGAGACCTCAGAGCCAGGCGACGCCTGGATGGATCTGGAGCTCCACCTGCCCGAGCTTCCCCCGACACTGCTGGACGACACGGAGGTGGAGCGCGAGTTGTGGGAATACCGGCTGGCCGGCTCTGCCCTACAGAGCACCCTCGCAGACGCCCTCGAGCTCCACATGTCCAGGGGACTCGCCGTTCACTGAGTAAGTCGGATTGTTCTTAAGCCCTTTTATTCCCTTTTGCGCGTTCGTGTGCATGTTTTCATCGCGTGCATTTTTTCCGGCAGCAATTGAGAGAAATGGCGGGCCATAAAATCTCTTACATAGCCAAACAACATGCCAACCTGCATCGGGGTATGGAGGAGAACACCAAACTACGCTCAGAGGTGGACAAACTCCACGGCGGGATCAATGAACTTTGGGCCGAAGGTTGCCAGCGCAGGGAGAGCTTAATGCGCGTAGAGGGGGAGCGCGACGCCCACAGGGCCTTGGCAGAGCGAAGGGCCCAGGAGGCCTAAAGGCTCGGCACCGCTCTCTAGGAGAAGACCGAGGCATTGACGGCGATGGAGGCCCAGGTCCAGTAGGAGCGTGCAGTGCTCAGCGAGGCGAGGTCCCTGCTCCAGCAGAGAGAGGCGGCAGTCGCAGCAGCAAACACCCGATTCGAGTCTAGGGAAACAGCGATCGGGTTGTTAACTGAGGCTCTGGTCGAGGGGCACATTGCTACCGAGACACTGCAGGTCTTTACCGATGAGCGGGGTGCCTCGATGTAAGTGCTCCTGCAGAAGACTGATGCCACGCAAGCGCAACTGGTGAGAGAGCAAGAGCGCACCGAAGGTAAATCGCTACCATCCATATATTATTGCCAGTTTTGAGTTCGTCGAGACTTATCTTGGTGTTTTTTGTGTTTCAGAGCTACGGAAGGTCGTGGCGGACACATCGGTGGTGGCGGAGTCGCTCCAAGTCGCATACTCGAAGGCCCAGGAGGACCTCGAAGACCTGGAGGGCGTCGCCATCGCCACGTGCAAGGAGCTGGAGGGGGAGGAGACCCCATCGGGCAGCTCGGTGGCCAGCCGCCAGAGATCTTTGGGCGACTGTGTCACCAGGCGCCTGAAGGGTGCCCTTCGCCTTGAGGTCCAGAAGACCCTCAGCATCACATCGACACATTTCATCGTTGAGCTCGAGGCACTGGCTGCAGGCTACATCATCACCGAAGACCTCGATGACGATGCCGCGGTAGCAGCTGTCGAGTGGGCCGATGCTGCTACCGGGGGTACTGCCACGACGCTCGCCGAGCTATTCGAGGGCGACCTCTTCCCTGAGGCGGACGAAGGAGAAAACGCTGCAGCTGTAGGCTCTCGAGACGGGGAAGATGCGCCCTGAGGCATTTATAGAATAGAAAATCTATTGTTTAGAATTTGATTTGCACTTAGTTTGTAATGGATGATTTGTTCACACAATTTATTTGAACTTTCCTTCGATACATTCATCACATTTTTACGCAGCTTGTAAATATGTCGATGGGGTAGGTCATGTTCACGTTGTGGGGCATGCAGAAGGGTGTTGACCTCGTCACGTCGAGGCGTCTACTTTCTTGTTGGTAGCTAAGTGTCGTCGTTTGGTTGTCGTTTGACTGCTTGCAGCAGACCACAGCGGCTGATGTTGCGTAGCAATCGTCAGTGCGGTGTGGGACTGCGTCGGAGGACGACACTTGCGACAACGGCAATGGGAGATGATTCAGCCTGTAGCGGAATGCAGCGGATTGTTCAGCATGGCTGAACCTATCCAGTGCGGTACAACATCGGAAGACAGCACATGCGACAACCTTGGTTTGCTGGTTTGAAGGCATCGGCTTTGTGTGGGGAGAAGCAATGTGGTGAAGTTTGAACCACGGCGGCGGTCCGGTTGTTTTGGTGAAGTTCTTGGAGGTGGGGCAACCATGCTCGCTATCTTGACGGCAACACAAGAAACGAGTCCGGAGCACGGTGTTTCTGGCGGATGTAGCAAGGCCCCCACCCACGAGAGAGGAGGCGTCCAACGGCGGAAGAGGCGAGGCCCTCGCGCATTGTGTTTGCTCGGATTCTGTTGTTTTCACCCCGTCGGATGGTCGGCATTGCTGCAGCGGCACCACGGCAAAAGATCCTGCGTAGTGGTGGCCTTCTTGGTGTGGTGGCGTCCGCCCCTTTTGCTTCTCTACCGGCGCTGGATCACGTTGGAGGTTTCGATGACTTTACGGGTGCGGAAGATGGGTGGGAGCTGCGGTTTGTTTTTCTTCTCCGTTGTCGTCCTCATGGGTAGTGGCCGGTCGCATTGATGTCCCAATCCAACCGACCGACGAGTGGTTTTGCGTGGTACCCCGCATTGATGTCCCAATCCAACCGGAGGAGTATAGTTTGTTTTTCTCTTTCTTTTCTGTTTCCTGCCTATGGCCTCCCAGGGTCGTAGTCTTGTATTTTTTTCTGCTATATCAATAGAAACGCACTCGTCGAGTGTAGTTGGTTAAAAAAAACTGGTACATGTAAAGTAAAAAATTGATGACATCATTCCAGGTGAAATGAGGTTTGAAACTAAAAAAAGAGAAATCTTAATGAAACATTCAAATTAAATTTTGCTTGAACCATTATGTTTCATTGGGTAAGATCTTTAAAGCAAGACCACACTTGACTATATTTAGATAATATCTTCTTAAGAATTTTTTTTCAAGCTAGAACATATTGGCTAATGTGAACAAATACTTAAACAACACGAACAAATGCAGAAATAATAGAATATTAATGTAGTGAACATTTTATAGTATCCTACAAGAAATATAAACTGAATATCATGAATAAAATATTACGTACACAAGCAAATCATTGCCTACAATGAACATAGCCAACAACTTAACCTATGAAAATGAATAAGATGGCTTCACAGAGCGACAAAATAATTGTTTATGTAGAACAAATATAGCCCTACGATACACAAATATTTATTATAGATGAAAAATTATTTAAAAATGAACAAATAATTATATATAAGAAAAACTAAAACTCGGTATTAACAAAACCGAAACAGAAAGTTAGAAAATCAAATAGAAGATAAATTGCAAAAGATAATAAATATAAATACCGAGAATAAAAGAAAAGAGGAAAAATTGGAAAATATAAGTAAAGTTGGTATTATCAAAAAGGAGAAAAAATTAAAAAGATAAAACTAATGGAAAATTTGGTATATGAGCCATAAACTCTATAATGGGTTCATCCCCATAATGCAAACAATTAAATGTAAAAAAAGAAAAATCAAAAGTTTACTACACGCGAACTACTATAAGGCTATGTAGATTCATCTTGGGCCAAATTGCCACTGCTCCTGTGCAGCCGCATGGAAACCAGCCATCCACACCTGACAGATAATTCATGGCGATGTAGTCAGCATCCTTTGCGCCGTGACTACACGCATATGCTTGATAACCATCGTTTTTGTCACTTGAAGGGTTTTTCGTGGGTCTTCCTATTTTTGGGCCCAAATATTGTTCTTTAGGTTGGGTTGGACAGAGCGCCGAGTGAGCGGGAAGGAATTGGTTTTTTTGCATTATTTCATTCTTTTTTCTGATGTTTTTTGTTTTCTTGTTTCCAATTCTTTTATTTTCTTCGTTTATTTTTGCTTTCCTATATTTTCATCGTTTTTTCTTTCCACTTCATTTTTTCTTATTTTTAGTTACTTTTTTCTATTTCGGTTAGTCCAGATGAATGCTCTTTATCGTTGTTGTTTGTTCCTTTTGTTAGTTCTATTTATAATTTTTTCTGTTCTAATATGATTTTTATGGGTGCATAAACTTTTGTTTTGTTATTTGATATAATTTATTTTAGGTGTATAAATTTTTGTTCATTCGGTTAGCACAATTTGTTCTAGGTATATAAATATTTGTTTTAAGACTCGTGCAATTTGTTCCAAGTGTATACATATCTGTAATGTAGTTTTATATAATTTGTACTATTTGTTCAACTTTTGTCCTATGAATTTATATAATTTTGTTCTAGGTGTACGCATATTTGTTATGTGAGTTCGAATAATTGTTCTTTGTCCCGTGAGTCGTTATAATTTGTACAGGGGGAGGTGGGGGGAGTCGTTATGATATAATTGATATGTACTCTGATTTTGTAGAATTTTTTTAAGATATACATATATATTCATAAAATAACCTTTATACCTGGATAAAAATATTAATAAAATATCCATCTAAATATAGTTAAGTGTGGGCTTGTGTTGAAGATCTTGTCGTAAGAAACGTCATGTCATAATAAAAAAATGTTTTGAATGTTCAGTTTAATATTTCTGGATTTTTTGTTTTGAGCCTCCTTGCAAATAGATGAAATAAGCACATGGATGTATGCAAGGTTGCAAACCTGTAGCCCTGCGGGGCTGTAGGAGCCAATCAAGAAAAAAGGCCGGCATTATTAGCGAGCTGATTGAACCCGCACGGCCTGCTTGAGCGTGCTTCCGGATGACGCATAGCCGGCGACAAACCTATATAGCTTCCGGAAGTTTTTTAGCACGTGACTTCCACTGTTTGAGATTTGTGAGGATCGGATGAATGGACCGGATTGATGCGGGAGAAGAGTAAACAACAACGTGAGAGGTATACGTGGACAGCTGGAGGCATATGGTTGGTAGCATGCATGAGTTGGTCGGATGCGATTCCAGTTAGATTTCGATCTTTGAATTTATTTTTCTTTCAAACTATAAATTATTTTTTAAATCTGTTTGGACCGTGGTGTTTGTTAGAATTTATGCAACAAAACAATCTCCAATTTAAATATATTTCATATTTTCAATACTCTTTTTTAAATCAACATTTACAGTAAACTAGTTCAACATTTTCGTTATACTATTTCAACACTTAATGTAAGATTGAAATATTATTTTAAAAAATGTTAATTATTAGTTGAATCTAGTTCAACATTAGGAATATACTACTTCAACATTTTTCTTATACCGTCTCAATATTTTTAATATACTATTTTAATAAAAATATTGAATTAGTTTTCTAAGTGTTGAAACCAATGTTTCTAAAATTTTGAATTCGTTGACAGGAACGTTGAATCTGGTATCACATGAAACTGCTGGAGGCTAATAGAATTTCGTACCCAAAAATAACTCGAATATGATTACGTGCGGCTTTGTTTTCAACGGAACCGAAAAATCTCGTGGGGGAATACGCGCGCACAGATAATCATGGGTAGTACTATTGTGTTTTTGATTTTTATTAGGCCTCTAAGCCGGGTTACTTGTCTAACGCACGGAAGCTATAGGAGCCCCGTAGCCGCGCCCGATCCTCCGTCCATGTCCAACTCGCGTCAACTACCTGCCACGTTGGAGATGGAGTCAGAGGAGAACACGACTATTGGTCGAACCATCGGGCCTTTATATTCAACTGCATGCCTTAGATCTCGTACGTATACCACACCAAATCATTAGTGAAACAACCCGTGATCTCGTCAACATGGGTGGATTCAACCTGTTCTCCTGCTTCTGCTTTGCCGCCGACGAGGAAGCCAAGAAGCCCAAGCGGAAGCCACCGCCACCGCAGGCGCCCGCGATAGCAACGGCGGCAGCGACCGCAGACGCAACTGCGAGAAAGAAGCCGCCGCGGCCGCCGCTGCCGGAGATTCCTCTCCGACGCGTGCCAGCAACCACGGATGAAACTACGACTTACTCTTGGATAAGGAAGCCACCTAAAGACGTCGGAGGCCACAGGCGCACGCGCTCGGCGAGTTAGATAACAAGGAGCAGCAGCCAGATTCTCGGATGTTATACTAGATCTATTTTGAAAGTTTATTGAGTATTTCAAAGAAAGATCGTATACCAAAAATAGTTAACATTGATCATTAGTTCCGACGGCACGCATCCCATCTGTATCAGAATGAAACGTTTCAAGCACTAGCAGAACTCGGCTTTTGTTTATATATATTATAATTTGATCCCATGTCTTGCAGAAATCAATCACTAATCTACATGTATGAACGACTATTCATGTGCGGAGTTTGTACATATTTCTATAAAGAAGAAATAGGAGCACGTGTATAAATTTTATGATTCAAACCTGGGTAGATTAGTACCACCCTTTTCTTCCTTTCTTCTTTTTCTTTTCTCTTAACTAGTAGAGTGTACGTGCGTGCCGCGTTTTTTAAAAATATAGTATACGCAAATATTATATTAGTAAAAAAGGAATTTCAAGCATCAAGTGTGAAATCAATAACTAAAAACTTAACTCGTATTGTCATCAAGGTTTCAATAAATGTTGAACAAAATAAAATAACATTCATAGATTAAAAATCATATTAACTTGTTTTTTTATTTCAACCAACTCAATTAGCCTAAATACAAACCCAAAAAAAATAGCATTGGTATGTAACATGTCTGGAACAAATTATCAAAGCAAACTTTAAATTCCATAGTTTAGGTGCAGTGCAACCAAATAACATGTAAGGTTCTGAATAAGATCTTTTTACAGAAGTTTTGAAAGTGTTTGACAAAATAATCTTCATTTTAAATGGGCAAGCACGATACTTTTCTTAATTCATCATCACCCCAAGAGAATGAATCAAACATAGCATCAACCATTTTACAATTTCGATGATATCTACCGTAAACTTGTCGGTAGTATCGCTGACATTGTCAGCATATGCAGTATTTCCCTGCTTAGTAGGTGTCCCTTCCGATACCCCAAAATATTTCTTATATACTGGCTGAACAGGCAACGCTAATGCAACACACGCATTTTTAACAAAAGAAACATCACCTTGATTCATATCTAGCCCATGTTATTCTAATACAAACCATATTTCTAGTAAAATATAATTGATGAATAAAATTAAACCATAAATTCTTCTTAATGTTCTCTACAACCGGTTAGATGGCCGTCAATAAATTTTTACCGTTCCTTTTACAAAGAGCCGTAGAATAAAAACACAGAATTTTTTTTGCATCCCAAGCTCATTTCAACTATTCCTATGTTGTGAAAATTCAATAACATGCAATTTTTTATTACAAATATCTTTGCAAGTAAATAGAAATAAAAACTATCACATGATTAAAATTGATCCTATAAAAAATAAATTTACGATAGAATCACCACCTGCATGATTCATCTATAAGATCCTAAGAAACAATCAATTAATTCATAAATTAGAGTATGGATGAATCAAAACAAAGTGAACTGCAGATATCAGACATTTCATACTCAATGCAGAAAATAGTGAGGGATTCTTGTCTACAGTGTCTGTTTTTTAAGGAATAACCCTACTTTTATAGAAAGCATACAAGAGCTTTGGTACAACTCGGGCCCTGCTTTTATAGAAAGCATATAAGAGTTTAGGTACAACTCGGACTCTAGAACTGGGGATACCACATCTACAAGCACGCTCCAGACAAAAACATTAAAAAACAGAGACCTCTCATGACCAACTTCTAAAAGAAAAAAAAGGAAGAAGAGCGAACCGACTCAAGATTTTACCAGAAATAAAAGATACAGACAAATTCTTGCAAAGATGACAATGTCCTATTCGATCCCTATAAAACTTAATACAAGATTCAAAACAAGACCAAAGCATGTTCTTGACTGTTTTTTTACCAAACAGTTCAGAGTTTGAGTGAAACAAAGAGCTCAGCTAATACTGACCAAAACAAGTAAATACAGGTGCAGCCTATAAGCAATCATTGAAAGGATCCTCAAAAACAAAAAAAAAACTAAACTCATCAGCCGCTATTTGGAAAATGAAAAAAAAGGTGTTATCTATGAGTTATGCGAATCAGAATACAAACAAACATGCATAATCATAGGTTTGATCAAAGGAGGACCAATGAACACAGAAATCCATCCAAACTTTAGAAGCATCGGCATGGGTAAAATCAATGACTTCATTCACCTATCTCAAAAAAAAATCCGAAGTTCTAGTGATCATAAATTAGTCCCATTATAGGGATTTGGCGCAGTTCTTGCATATTGATTATCCAATATTATGATCAGAGATAAAGTAGGTATGATTTTTTTTATAGAGGGTTCTCCGTGGCTTTTACAGAAAGCATATAAGGGTTTTAGTTACAGTCTCCTCTGCTAGGGACTCCAGCTAGCTACTGCAACCATGACACGACATCTGAACTCACAGAATGAGAGCATAGATAGTCCAGAATGAAAGTTTACACCAAGAACCCTTTTGATGAAGCACGCAGGCTCCAAGGACAAAACACGTACAAGACCTACAGACAACTAATATAAAACTTTTGTCTTCAGGATTCCTACTCGCCTCCTGCAGAAACTGATGCAACCACTTCTCCATTTGCTTGACTTGTTCATCAACCAGCTTCCGGTCAGCAGCTTTTAGCAGCGCACCCATTTCTGTAACCACAAAAGAATTTTGAAGAGTAATTCAGTAGGTCTCCTAGGCAGTTTCCCCTCTATTGCCATCTTGTTACGCGACGTCCATAGCACCCATACTACCACTACAAAAAGGGACAGCTTAACATCATAACTTCTGGTCCCCAGCGGTACCCAGTTCTCTAGGAAATCATTCTTATTAATAGGCCTATAAGCCCACCCAACGCCTCTTTGCTGCACCCCCCCCCCCCCCCCTCCCAAACAAACTTTGCAAAAACGCATTGGAAGAATGTGATCTACATTTTCCAGAATCATGCATGATCTGCAATTTGTGTCCCCTTTCCAACCTCGTCTCTTGAGAGCCATCCCTGTCTGCAGCCTGTTCTGGAAGGCCAACCATAGGAAAACTTTCAGTTTCATAGGCATTTTGTTCCCCCACAGCTTCTTCATTCTTTTACTTGAGACCCCCCCCCCCCCCCCCCCCCCCTAAAAGCCAACATCCTATACATAGATTTAGTAGTGTATTCTCCTTTCTTTTCTACAGCCTAGGAAACCATGTTCTCCTCATTATTCAATTGCACATTTTGTAAGATGTCTAACAGAGCTTCCCACTCCCCCACCTCCCCCTGGCTGAAGGCCTTTTTGTCCCTACCGTGGTTATAAACATTGGGAAAACTTAATTTCAAAGGGATGTCTGTTAGCCATACGTCTTTCCAAAATCTAGTGTTTTCTCCATTGTTAACTCTGAACACAGCCCCCCACTTGAATTTGTGTTTAATCGTATTAATCCCCTGCCAAAATGGAGATATTCTCACTCCTTTGCTTCAGGCAAAAGAGGTGCCTCTAAGGTATTTGGCTTTAAGTATGAATCCCACAATCTTCTATAAAGGAACTTTTTAAAAATTGAGAGAAATATGTTTCACTGTCTGATGCTTAGCTCAGGTTCCAATTCTACATTAGTTCTTTCTATCGCAATTTTTGTGATTTCCATCACTTCATGCTATCCTCTTCTCTCACAGCTACAGCATATAAACTTTCCCCCAATGCCTTCCAACCCCTTCTCTTCACTTTTCTTGCATTGTTAATTGTTTTACATGGCTTGTTGATTTCGAACTGCCTTTTATGTTACATTGATTATTCCTAGTCCAAATTGATTATGTGAATCATTTAATTGTCTGATCACCTCATCCATCTCCCTAGTTAGCTATAAATTGGTGAACACCAGCATATCTCAGAGGCAATATTGTGATCAGACTTCAAAGACCATGTTGTTGCAACAAGGTTGGAGTAGCAAAAATGGCCATATTAACAACTGTAATGTAAATGGCAGGGGAACCCAATGCAGATAGTTCCTAAAAATATCAATGTAGCCCAACACAATTGCTTTATGAAACAATAGCTCTGGAGATCCAAATCTGTCAGAACAAGATCAAAGAAACTTACTTGCGGGGAGAGGCCAAAGTGCAGGGTGGCGCGGACGCTAGACATGCTACAACAATCATCAGCAAGGCCCCAATCCCAGACCCCATGATCTCCTCTTCCCTTCCCCTTCAAGGTGCAGACTCCTATCTGAGAAAGAGCATGTAAATTGGGAAAAACTCTTACCTTACCAACTATAATGCCCTCTTAATTTTCATCAACCCTATACATTAACTGAAGAGATGCAAAGTAATCAGTACCTATGAAACAATGTGCCATTCTCAAAAGAATCATGTTCAACTTCAACATGCAGTGCCCAGTAGGATAGATAGTGATCAGACGAAAATTAGAACCTCAACAATTTAGAGTGTTCCTAGAATCATATATATTGAAACAAACTACTATTTCCAGAGGAATATAATTTAAACTCAAGAGATATTTTATGTTAAATTTAAATAATATGCACATTATAATAAATGAAAATTCTTATCAACAAGGTTGTGAGTAACCACTTCCGCATGGTCCAAACACTAAAGGAAGAAAATTACCAGTCAGCCATTGTTTAAAAGCCTCACCTTGGTTCCTAGTTACAAAAAAAAACTGACCACCCTGAGAAGGCGGCCTTGCAATTATGCTATCTTCCCTTCCTGGTAAGTTATCTTGAAGAGCTAGGTCAGATCAGCCATTGCATATCTTGACTCTAAAGCATACAAGAAATGGATGGGAAAAATTGTCTGCTAACAGTTGATGGGAAAAAAGCTTATCAAAATTACTGCAAGAAATTCTATATTTTAGTTAGTCACGCACACAACAGAGCATACAACTAATTTTGAGTTCCAAGAAATTAACTGGTGACTGACCTCTACAGTTTTTTAGAATCTCAAAATAGCATGACAAGGAGGCAATCAGAGTCTACCTATTAAACTTAACTCTTTGCATGCACCATTCTCCAAGAAATTTCACCCAGTTCACCTAGTACTATCTGGCTTCATCTGAATGGTCCATTCCATATAAAAAGTAGAGTCCTGCCTATGACCATGTCTAATTTTAGATTGCATTTAATTGTCATGGAAGATAGCATGAGTTCTAGACCAGTGTCTGAAGCGTCCCCTCAAATGAGAAGACTAAATGTGATACATTTATCAGTCCCAAGAGGCTGATGACACATTTGCTACAACAGATGGTTCATTACCATACAAGCCTTCGCGGTGGTGAGCAATGAAGCGCCACAAACACGAGGATTAAAACTACAAACCAAACAAGAAAGCCAACTACAGCATCATCAGAGATTTGCGCCATGCGGGTCTCCAAGCGGGTGTCCCTAACTCATAGGCATGGTTGGGTGCAGAACGAACCCCTACTCAACATCCTCGGGAATGAACTCAGGGTCTTCCTCTGTTCATATAAAGCAAGGGTGAGTACAAACGTACTCAGCAAGTTCAACCACACCCGCGGAGGGGTATAAACAGAAGCATGCACAGGATATAACAAGGATTAGTTTATGGTCATTTGCGCAAAAGCCAGTATTTACATATGCAAGGGTTAAGTTTCAAAAAGGGGTTCTCGCAATCACTTTCTATAATATCAGCAATATAAGTAAGGTTGTTTCGACCCACAAAGGATCCAAGTTTTAATGCTACCAGGCTTCCCATCTGTCGTAGCCTCTGGCACAACTGCCAAACACTTTCCAAAACAACTCATGCCATAAAAACACCCATACCCAAAAGACTCGTGAAGTGACCAAGCCGTAACTCGTCCAATACCGTGAACACGGCTATCCGGATAGGTTCTAACTCTGCACAGGTGTACACAACCACAAGTAGGGTACCGCAACACGAACACCTTAGTGCCAGTGCAGATCCATCAAAGCCATTACCCACCTTAGCTAAACTGACTAGTCACCACAGAAGCAACCAAGGGGGTAAGCAACCTACCAATGAGGTTCTACCAAGGGGAATAACTCACAGAGATCGTATCCCTGTCTCCATGGCCTTCTGTTGCTCACCAGCACACCTGACAACTAATAGTTTAACTAGTGGGGTTTATGCTAAGCCGTTGCCACATACAACGGTCAAGTGGTGGTACGGTAAAATGGGTTAGGCAAGATGACACATCAGCACATCCTTGTTTTGCCAAGACGGGCATCTTCCACCATGCTCGACCACACAGGTACGAGCTCACCTCGGTATTTCACACAAGAAATACCGTATGCCCCATCACACACTATTGTCACTTATTTTTCCAAACCCACTTCCCTTTTTAAAGCACACACTCCATTATTTTGTAAACACATTGTGATTATAACATTGAGTGCAGGAGTGACCACATCCTAAGCATTACTGGCAGTGATTAACATTTAACAGAGCACGTCATATTAAGCATTAATCTGGGTCATCAAGGTAGTAGTCATATCAATCAAGGTAGGGCTAACCAATCAGGGTTTAACAATAAATCATGCAAGTTTTATAAAACAGTCCAATAGGTGATGTTTATAAAAAATAGGACATAAATATGCATCAAAGGATGAGATTGAACTTGCCATTCTCAAAGCCTACCAGAAGCTCTTGCTCGAGATACTTGCTTCAGGCTTTGGCTCACGGTACTGCTCGTCCTCGGGTTCTTCCTCGATCACTCCGTGGTCTACGGCACACACAACAAACATACAAATAAATAAAAGAAAATAAAAGTTTTACTCACAGAGTTCACAGAAAGGTAGAACAGAGAGTGATCGGAAAAAGGATAGGAATAGGTCATTTTGAGGGGTGTACTGTATGGCCTGGCGGAAATGTAGTGATGAGGTGTGTGGTGACGTTTGGGGTTAAACCGGATTAAAAAGGTGCATAAAATAATGGGATAAAGGGTATGTAGGGGCTGATTTTATGTGGATAAGGACCTCTTTGTGAATACTTTAAAGGGTAGGGCTCCTGAAAAACTCACCAGAGAGAGATGGGGTATAGGGTTTGGGTGGCGGGTTTAAATAAGAAAACGGTCAGGGGGTTATGGGCAAAGAGTGCCATTCCATTTCCTTTCAAACAGAGGAGAGAGGGAGGGGATCGGCGGCCGGTGGCGGCGGCAGCGCCGGCGATTCAGTGGCGACGGCGGCCGGGGGGATGAGAGCAAGAGGGGGATGAGAGGGTTCTCTTCCCATTCTTACCTCGGGCGGGGGTGGAGTGTGGAGGGCTGTCCACGGAAGGGGGCGGGTGACGGCAATGGCGGTGGCGGTGGCAGCGTGTGGGATAGTGGGAGAGGAAAAGAGGCGGCGGAGAGGGGGGTGGAGTGAGGGGAGGCCGATGGCCCTATTTATAGGCGCGGGGAGAGGTCAACGCGGCGGGCCAATGAGAGGTGATTGCTCGGCGGCGGCGAACGGAGAACTAAAGGTGGCCGGTGGGAATGGCGGGTCGCGACGCGGCACGCGTGCATGTGATGGGTGGCTAGCACAGCGGCGAGACAGCAGCGCGATGGGCGCGTGCATGTGGAGCACGTGCGAGCGTGCGGCGGCCGGAGCTGCAGCGACGGGTGGCGTGGCGAGGAGGCGGTGGTGCGACTGGCGTAGCAGTGGTGGCATCACAACGAGCGGCACGGACTCACACGTGGGGCGGTGGCGCGTGCGGGAGGCCAGCGGCGCAGCGGCGGGCGTCGCGGTGAGTTTGGCCGTGAGTGTGCACGCGCGGAGCGGTGAGCACGTGGTGGGTCCGGGCGGAGGTGACCGCGTGTCGACGGACGGTTCGAATGCATGACGCGCGTGGGGCAGCGGCGAGGAAAAGGGGTGACCGGCGACGGGTAGCAGTGGGGCGCTCGGCGCCGGGGAGAGTAGGGGAGATGGAAGGGAAGGAAAAGAGAAAAGAGAGAACGAAAACGAGAGAGAAAAGAAAACGGAGGGGAAAGAGAGATATTCGCGGCTGGATCGGTGGCGGTGTCACCGGCGTCGGTCGAGCGCAGCGGTCGGTGCGGGATGGGATAGCGAGGCGGTGAAAACGAGGAGGGGAGATGATCGGGTTTAAAACTTTGGGAGCTCAGGCGGTAAAAAGAATTTTGAAAAGATTTTTTTTACGAGTGATTTCTTTGGTGATTTATTAAGAGATAAAAACGTGGACGTTACGATGTTTAAACATGTAATCCCTCTAAGAGCAAGCAGTATTCTCTAATTTAGAATACATCAATCATATGGTAGCCATGTGGTGCACCCATGTACTGGAATACTATACCTGATCACCATCACTTGAAACCAAAGACGAAAATATTGACGTACATAGATGAGGTGAATTATATACTTAAGAGCTTAGACCTGATCAAACTGCAGAATTATTAACATTGCGGATGATCAGCTGCATACTTGAACATTAAACCAATACACCAAACATCTATGGAACACATAGCACTACCCATCAGGTCTACCAATCAGAACACAAACAAACCTTCATAATTGAAAATCTGGTGGAAAGAAGTCTGGCAAACACATCAATCGATCCAAAGTTTAGAAGCAAAACATGAGTACAATCAATGATTTTTTTGGTCCAAAGTTTCGATTATGTAACAAGAGCTAGTGTACCTTGAAATAGTACTTCAGGCGCAGTGAGAAAATATTTTTGGTTTGGGCGGATTCACTCCCGAACATCCGATTTTCATCGTCATGTCGCCTAAAATTCTGAAAATCAGCTGTCAATTGGGTCCGGTTAGAGAGGTGGGGTTAGATTTTTTAGGTAAAAAACGTTTTAATTCTTAGGATCTTTATAGTATAATATAGATGTATTTAACTTCTCTTTGTAGTCTATTATATAATCAGTAGGGCTTGCCCCTCCTGTTCCTTTCCCAAAAAAAAATTAGTTCCACCACTTAAGCATAAATTTAGTCAAGGTGCGGGACCTTCAAAGTAAGACACTGTGTAGCGTGCCTCGACTAGAGCCTACCCTACAGCATACTTATCATTTCAAATTTTTTTATCCATTCATATTAGAAGTTTTTGTTAAAATTCGTCACGCGTGCTTGTATCCATAAGGTGGGTACCCACCGGGTTTTACACCCGTCGGGTGGTTAGACTATTTACAGCGGGCGCCGCTAAAACTTCCTGGACCGCTCGCTACGGTGGAGTTTCTACCATTCCCTGCTGCAGCGGTCACCGGTACAGTGTCCTGTACTGTGCAGGGCCGCTGCCCCTCCCCAAATTTTGGGGAGGCCTCCCCTTCCTCCAAATCTCGCCTCCTCGTCCAGGTCTTTGTCATCCTCGTCCTCTCCGCCGCTGCCCACCTAGTTCTCCGCTCTAGCTCCGCTCGTACGTCAAGGAGCGCAAGGATGGGGACATCCGGTGGTGCCCCGGACCCGGGTGCGCGCTCGCCGTCGTCCAATCCCCCGCCGGGGGCTCCGGGCTCCGCGACGTGACCTGCGCCTGCGGCCACGCCTTTTGCTTCCGCTGCGGCGAAGAGGCGCACCGGCTGGCATCGTGCGACATGGCGCACGCGTGCGTGGCGCGTGCGCTGGCGGCCTGTTGCCGCTGGCCGCGGCTGTGCGCGCCCCGCTGGCGGTGCTGGCCCTCCGCTGTGAATCCGCAGATGAGCCAGTTCCAGGGCAGCGCGGATGCGGCGGCGCCGTGCTCACGCGCGGAGAACACCGTGACGCCGATGAGCCGCGTCTGGAGCACCAGGTGGGAGTCGAGGGCGCCCGACGCGACGGCGCGCGCGGATTTGGAGGCCCAGGGCGAGGTGGGACGCGGAGACGCAGCTGCGCAGGAGCGCCAGCAGGCTGTCCGCGGAGGGGGCATTCATGATGGCCGCCGCGGTGGAGAAGGTAGTGGAGCGGCATGGCCGCGGCGGAGGCTTGAGGCAGCGGTGAGCGAGGCGCATTTCTTGGTTGCAGCCTGTGTGTACCCACTGTCATTTCTTGGAATCCTGAACACCGCATTAGGAAAACTAAACTGAACATTGGCAATTGTTTCCGGCATCAGTGTGCAGCCATCTACTGAAAGTGTGCGTGCAATGTAATCTGGAGCTCATATAGAAATTTGTTTTTTCTCCTGAAATGAATATACGTGGTGTAGCTGATAGAGAATCTGAAAGGAATTAGTGGTTGTCCATGTTGTGACTTGAGTTCAGCAAATCAATTATTGACTGATATATGTGCTTTTGCATCAATGTTGTGCTGACAACTATTGACTGATGAGCTGTGGCATCTGGTTGGCATTGCAATGCCATGATCCTGGCACTATCTTCAGTTTCAGTATACTGTATACCTGAATGAAATATGACCATGTAACTTCTGAATGAGTTTTTTTTATTTTACCCCTTTTAAAACTAATATTTTAAAAATAACTCCTCCCAAACTAAAATGTCAAGAAGTAGCCCTTTTGGTCGCGCCACTCCTTTTGGCGCGACTCCCTATTGAGTCACGCCACATGCAATGGCGCGACGGAGTCGCCATGTCGTCACCATGGCCACGGAGGCCACTGATGTGTCAACTGAGTCACGCCACAAGGTATAGCGCGACTCAGCTGCACATCAATTAAAGATTCAAACTTGGTGCTCCATTATAAATATTCAAAATTATATTTTTTATGAAGTGGGACAAGTACAAAATATTCACCAAAGATCCTACATCCTAATTTGCATTATCTAGTCCAAAATTGATATATAAAACATATCAAAATTTTGGCTCAATTTTGAATAATCATCACTGTTTTCAGGACTTAGAAATTTCTAAGAAAAGGCTAAGAACAGTATAACTTGTTTAAAATTTGATATTTGGCCCTTAAACATGCCAAAACTTTAATTTGATGTCCTTCTATATTGAAGCGCATAACTTGTACTAAAACTTTTATATAATTTAGAGGTTCAATGGTTAGAAAAATCTAAAATACCAAGCTCCTAAACATCATTAGTGATTATTATGTGAAATAATAGGAAAATTAGGCCAAGTGTTCCATTTGATTTTATGTTTGATCTTTGACCACTCAAATTCACATATTTGGTTTCCAAACTTAAACATGTCATGATTCTATCATGCTGGCACTTTTCAAACTTCAACTTTTATATTTGTCCAAATTTCAACTATTTTGAAATTTGAACTTTGCAAATTCATATTACAGATATGTATTGAATTCCACACACTCATATTATGCATATCTATTGAATTGCATTGAAGTACATAGTAAAGAGAAATATGTTCATCAATAATGCAAAATTTAAACTCGTGGCACATAATTCATGCAAAAGTAAAGATTCAACAAGTAAATATGAAAATAAGCAAAAAGGACACTGATGCAAGTTAATGTATAAGGCCTTATTGGTTGTTTGCTTGTATAATGAAATAATACTACATCATTGAGAAAAAAAAGATAATAAATGGTTTAGTTGTTAATGAAGAAGTTTGTATGAAAGCATTCTTAGTCGCAACATTAATGTAAAGATATTGAAATAATTTAAGTGGATATATTGTTGTCAGTGTTTGGTGCCAGTAGTCCACCATGGGGTACCCCACGGCGATACAGTTGTAGGTAGGGGAACGCTTCACCTAGAGCTAGATGGTGGACACAAAGATACAAGGATTAACCAGGTTCTGGCTACTTGATTGGTATAATACTCTACATCTTGTGCTCGGGGGATTATATTATGCGCTATACGTATTGCATATGGCTTAAAACTTGTATCACCCGTCCTCCTAGTGGCACCCCTATCTTCTCTTATATACTCTAAGGGGTAGGGTTACATGGCAAGTCATGTCCCCTAGTTAGTTACTGTAGGTAAGATCGGATTACAACTGTACATGAGGAGTCCGACTCTATCTTCCTCTTTCCTTGTGGTACCCGGAGGTATATCCCCCACAATTGTGATGTAATGTTGGTGTGAGACTTAATTTGGCAAAGGATGAATGAGTTGATATAAGATCTTGTTACAATGTATAAGCATGAAGAATGACAAGGGAACCTTAACACCCAAGAACCTTGTTAGGGTGGAGAAACTAAAAATTGATTAACATCGAGTAATGTATGTCATATAGAGTCTCACATATTAAGAAGCATCAATCATTATATAATCTATTATCATGAATCATGGTGTATTCTGAATATGACATTGATTGTTCATCATTTTGGTTGATATATCCCAAGTCACTGGTTCAAGGATGATGTACTTAAATTCAAGTCCTAACTTGAAGGAAATAATTGGCACACATGTGCACTTCGTGGTCTTAGGGCTTGTTGTCTGATGGATAGATCTCTCAATAAACAATCGATCAATCAAATTTGAGCAATCTTTTTAAAAGATTTCACATATCAAGTTTGAACCATATCATGCAAAATGGGAAGTAGGATCTTTGTTGGTCAATTTAGACTAGGTCAACTTCACAAAAATGCGGATTTGTAAATTTAAAATTTGAAAATAGTTGAAATTTAGACAAATATGAAAGTTGAAGTTTGAAAAGTGCCAGCATGATAGAATCATGACATGTTTAAGTTTGGAAACCCAATATTTGAATTTGATTGGTCAAAGGTTAAACATAAAATCAAATAGAAAACTTGGCCAAATTTTCCTATTATTTCACATAATAATCACTAATGATGTTTAGGAGCTTGGTATTTTAGATTTTTCTAACCATTGAACCTCCAACTTATACAAAAGTTTTAGTACAAGTTATGTGCTTCAATATAGAAGGATATCGAGTTGAAGTTTTGGTATGTTTAAGGGTCAAATATCAAATTTTAAACATCAAGTTATACTGTTCTTAGCCTTTTCTTGGAAATTTCTAAGTCCTGAATACGGTGATGATTATTCAAAATTGTGCCAAAATTTTGATATGTTTTATATATCAATTTTGTACTAGATAATGTAAATTAGGAAGTAGGATCTTTGATGAATATTTTGGACTTGTCCCACTTCATAAAAATATAATTTTAAATATTTATAATGGAGCACTAAGTTTTAATATTTAATTTATGTGCAGCTGAGTCGCGCTGGAGACTGCGGCGCGACTCAACACTGAGTCGCGCCATACCTTGTGGCGCGACTCAGTTGACACATCAGCGGCCCCCGTGGCCATGGTGCCACCATGGCGACTCCGTCGCGCCATTGCATGTGGCGCGACTCAATAGGGAGTCGCAACAAAAGGAGTGGCGCGACCAAAAGGGCTACTTCTTGAAATTTTAGTTTGGGGGGAGTGATTTTCAAATATTAGTTTTAAAGGGGCTAAAATAAAAAAATTCTTCTGAACCATGTGCAGATGCCAAAGGGTGTGAACTTCTGATCCATTTTTTTAAAAAAAACAGTCTCAATTATTTGGCAATTCAATTAATTTCACAACTACCAAGCCTGAAGCAAATCAGCTTGCTGAGACCTGAAACCACCCAGCAGCCATGGGACATTCAGAGCACCTGTTATGATCTTGAAATACAAGTGTCAAGATATCCATTCATAGCACCCAGCAGCGATGCTGAGACCTGTCACTTGTAACTATGCTTTGAAATAGCAGAACTGATCAAACAAATAAAAGTAAAAATATACCATTAAAATTAGATCAGAAGAATTGAATGCATATCAGAAGCAGCAGAATGCATATCAGATATCAACCAGCTTCCTTAACCATCATTTACACTGGATGGGTCATGGCTAGCAAAACCACATTTCCACTGGATGGGTCATGGCTAACAAAATTAAACTGTGATATCTCACATGCTAAAATAGAACTCAACTCAAATGGATATTACAGTGCACAATTACATTACATAGATCTCAACTCAAAACCACATTACAACTTGATTGAACATGTTTGAGGCCACTGCTTTGAGCATCTTAGTGCTGCTTTCTTTCACAAGCTTCTTCCCTGTTACCTGAATGGCAAGTGAGTTTTAAGTTCTTTGGAATCACCTTTTGTCTTTGGATTGGCTGCTTACTTCGCATGAAGTCACTGATATAAGACTGACCAGGCAAATTGCACTATTATATGTGGAGTAAACTGACTATGAATTATAGCTAGGCACTGCCTTTTAAAATCACACCAACGTTAAACATAACCTAGTCTTTTGTCCAAAAGCTTATTAGAGATGACTTCATATGTGCCACTTCATAGTTCATGATTCAGATTCAGAGCTTTTCATTTCAGAACAATAGGAAATGAAATAGAGTGCCCCTGACAAAAATGTAAGTAGTTCCTCTTACACTGATTCATAATTGTGATTGTTTATTAAATTTGACAATGCCCGTACAATCTGCAGTGTCTGGAAAGGAAGGTACACTATTGGGCAAAGAGCTGACTACTACTATCAACAGGATTTGTGAAGAGAACGGAAATGCAGATGTGTGCACATACACTACTTCTACCCAAGTGACAAAAACCAATTCTTCACATTTGGCTTCCTCTCAAATCTTTGGTGACCAGGTTTCATTTGTCAAGAGCTCACCTACATGGCCTCTAATTGAAGCGATGAATGTGTTTAAGAAGGCCCAGAGCGGACTGCCTCTTCTTCTTCTCGACCATAGCAGAGGAAGAGCAAGACAAGGCCGAAGCAGAGTCCAGACGCGTACACAATGGCAATCGGGTTCCGTCGGACGCTCACCACGCCGGCGTCGCCCAAGTCGGTGGTGCCGTCGTTCCTCCTCGACTGCTTGCGCGGGTCTCCGACGCGTCGCGCTCGCGGACCTCCTCCTCCACCCGCAGGCACGAGACACGCTCCGCCGCCACCCGTGGACGGAGCAGCTCCTCGAGGACCTCCTCCTCCTCGCCGACCTCCTCCTCCTCGCTGACCTCCACGGCTGCTTCCGCTCGTCGCTCGTCGCGCTCAAGCAGCTCCTCGCCGAGACCCACGCTACGCTCCGCCGGCGCGCCTCGCCGCCACGCTGCAGACGCAGCGCCGCTCCGCGCGGAAGGTCTCCGGCGCTGAGCGGGGCGGCGGCGATGAAAACGGCCCGGCGCGGCTTCCGAACAGAGATGATTGATTTGGAGCGTGGAACACAGGACACCACTGCAATTTATGTTAGATTTAGAGGATGAAATATTTTACTAGCTATTAAAATATTTCTTTAGAGTTCGAATACAGAGGACATCCCACAGTTACCTTGCTAGCTGACATCAACGATATAGGGAACGTTTCGTTCTGTGAGCAAGTTTGCCTTGCCTAGCTTCACCCAGTCGGCACAAGCAACGAGAAACTTGCCAGACCAAGAGAGCCAAACATCAAACTTACTTCTAGGTTTGCTAGCACAAGCCCCTAGATAATCTTACTTCTCATCCAAACATCAAACTTGCTCAATCTCCTTGCTCAGCAAGGCAATACAGTAACTAACAAGACATCCAAACGTGCTCATGCTGCCTCTGTATTGGTAAAGAAAGACGTTTAGGACAAGATTTGAGTCAAACTTTGGAAATATAAATCATGATAACTTTTAAGTTCTTGATTTTGAAATTATAAAAGTTATATGAATAGATTTATTTTGAAAAATACTTTCATAAAAGTATACATGTATCACTTTTCGATAAATATTTTTATACAAATAAGAAGTCAAAGTTATGTTTTGAAGACCGTGTCGTTGTCCTAAACGTCTTTCTTAGCCTGTCTAGCTGACTTACAACAGGAAGGTGTGAAGGCCAGCGGCTGACGAGGGAGGGCAGAGGAGGCGACAGGCTAACGCTGCCGAGGGAACCGGGCGCATCGTGCGTGTGGGCCCCCCCCCCCGACGTTTTTGTTTTCGAAAGAAGTTCACAAATATGTCCCTGGTGGAAATATTTTAAAAAATGGACCCCAGGGTCGGCGCCATAGTCCATGGCGCCAAGGTTACACGTCTCAACGCCATGCAGCCCCCGTGGCATCCGATGTGGCTGGAGGCTCGGCGCCATGGTCCATGGCGCCAAGCTTGGCGACAAGATCCACAGCGCCGAGCTCGGCGCCCAGATCCGTGGCGCCGAGTGTTTGAATAGGGTTGGCGGCCTCCTCCTCGTCCTGTCTCTTTCCTCCTCCGCTCGCTCGCTCTCGTCAGGTGCGCCGCCGCCAGCTCCGCTCTCCGGCCAACGCCGCCCCTCTCCCGTCTCCCCTCTCCGGCTGGCGTCGCCGCACCGCCTCCCGCCTCCCCTTCTGCCGCCGCCGCCCGTCGGCTCCGTCCCGCCCCCGGCCCTCTGTGCCGGCTGTCGTCAGGGGCCGGCAGCGCTAATGCCGACGCGCAGGTGGGCGCCGTAGCGCGGGTGAACGGGCTCAGCTGCCCCGTAGCATGGTTGGGCGAGGCCGCTGCCGCCGTCCCCGTCTCGCGGGCGGCCCGTGGCGCCTCTGCCCCTGGCTCCCCTACACCCTGCCCCTGCGGCCTGTCAGGTAAAAAAAAGTCAATTGTTAGTGATGATGTGAATCCACATGTATTGTTGGTGATGATGTGAATTGTTGGTGAGGATTATTGGTGAATTGTTAGTGATGATTATTGGTGAATTGTTGTGCATGGTCGTAGTCAAATTTATGAATGGTCTTAGACATTTTTGCACTTGAGAGGTTGAAACTCGATTTAGTGGGGAGAAGCCGAGAAGTGAAGTTTGGTTCATGAGGGAACAAGTATTTTGATAATTAAACTTTTCATATGGTTAACGGATTGCCCATTATGCTATTAATGATATTTAGTACTTTATAAACTCAAATTATGGATCTGAATGTGGCGTATGTTGTGTGGGCCGGGATACAAAGGGATATATTACTTTATTTTCTTTTCTTGAGTTTTAATTTCTCATAATTCTATTCCCTACCATGGTTTGGACAAGTAAATAAGAAATAAGCTAGTGAATATACGAACAGTTGGGCTAAAGCTGCACTAGGAATTTGAGTCAGACCTCTACGTCCAAATATCAAATGATAAAACGGGATAATGCCTGCCGTACTTTCCACCTAGTTGATCCCTCCTGATTCTTCAGTACTACCCATTTCTGGCCATTTGTATTTCCTCCTGATTCTTCAAAAGGCTTCGTTTGCTAATTAATAATGCATGTAGAACTTAGAGTTTATGTGGCAAATCGCTCATCTCAGCCCAATAAAAATATACTTATATAGCCTTAAATGCGATCCGACACTTAAATTGGATCAAAATAGCCGTCTGTGGGGTTTCACCCAATACAACCACATATTTCGAGATCGAAACAAAGCATACAAATATCCGTACAAAGACGAGCCCAGGGATTACATCAATTCAATTTATTACATCAAGGAGGTTCGCTTGCCTTTATTACAAACTGAGTTCAAAAGTAAAGGTTCAGAGTTCAACATAAAGCAGCGGAAAACAAACGAGTGCTAAACGACGATACACGTGAAATCATGAGGAAGCCTCCATGAAATCATTCACCACGATCCTCGCCGGCCGAGGACTGGTCCCACTCAACAGTCCAACCCGGAGGGAGCTGGCACGGCCAAGTCAGACTAGCAACCACATCCTCTAAGGTACCTGAAAAATTTTGCCGCAAACAAGGCTGAGTATACTAATACTCAGCAAGATGTACCCGACAGATGAAAGACTAAATCACCGACTCCTAGACATGCCAGGCTTTTTGGCTGAGGCGTTTGTTTTGCCAAAAGCGAGTAAGAAGTGGGTCCTTACATTCAATTTTTATTTTCCATATTCTAGTAGTATCACCATTCTAAATGAGCATATATTTTTAGCAACCATGTTGTACAAGGAAATTAAGCAACAATATAAATCCAATATCCCGCTCATGTTCAACTTTTTACTCAATGCATCATAGTGGTCAAGCAGCCTCAGTAGCTGCGAGAGATAGATGATTCGAATTGATTTGTTAACCTTACAAGGTGGACCTAAACACACGACATGCATGACCACGACGGGTCCACACATTATCAACCGTTCCCATCAATTCCCAGTTTGTGTACAGAGCCCGCAGCCCTTGGATACAACGCCCCAACGGTCCCCGGAACGACGCCGTGCCGTGGCCACACATGTACCTATATGCTGCAGCAAAGGAATCCCATTCCAGGGTTAGCGGGGTAAAGCCACGCCCCGGTTTAATCAGGTACTAGGCTTACTGATTACCATTAAATCTCTCAGCATGTGTTTAGTATGTTGAAAAACCTTGACCACGAACACCAACACCCTTCGACCTTAGCAAAATTGTTACTAGACAGGCGGGGCACCAATAATCCTCCAAAAACAACTTACCCATCCCCGCCCATCATCCTTATGATTCCATCATAAGTAAAGCAAGAAACTCCTATCATTCGCAAGTGACAGGAAATCACTCAACTTCTACCGGATCTTAGTTTAGCATAGCCACTAGCGACCCATACACTACTAATCAACACATGGGAACTATGGATATGCAACTATGGTTCCAATCAACTCCTACACTTAAATGCACAAACATAAGTACATAAAAGTATTGCATTAATTTTTAGATAAAACTGGGTTATGCTCCAGGGTTGCCTTCTTGCTCTTGACTAGCATTTGGCTCTTCCAAACCTAGGTTTGGGTCTTGGTTAACCTCAGTTACGTTCAATGTTCCTGGTTCCTCGTCCTCCGGCACAAGTTCGTAATATCCGTCAGCGAGGTTAGTGTCTACACGAAATGCTTATACATAAGATTTCATTTAATCACTTGCATGACAAGAATTGTTATGAAAACCAAAGTATTAAGCATGAGATACACTTGTGGCCATATTCACCTAGATAACAATGTAAATTTTTTTTATCTTTACAAAAGTACGTGGGGTGTTGATGGCAAGTTTCTTTCATTTCATGTTTGATGGTGATTGTGTACATATATAATAACTTTAACACAATATTACTTAAAGAAAACAGCAGAGAACAGCTTGCACATGATTAAAAGATTATTTCATTAGAGATGATATTCACTATCCATTTTAAACACTTAAGCAATTCCGGTAGCAAAGCTTACTGTATTTAGCTCTACTATTTATTGCACGTTGCTAACACAGATACCGACCTATTATATAAAGTTGAGCCTGATTTTCTGAGTAAATAATTTAATAAATATCTTTTACTACAGCAGGGCTAGAAACAAGAATAAATAGGAAACATCAGCTAAAGTTTGTATTCTTGGGAGATTATTCTACAGTGGTCTAGCCATGCAATAAGGAACAACATATCTAAAGTCTAGCTCCAAAGCTTTTCTATGGCTCTAGATATCCACAAATGCAGTTATACCTAGAATGATTTTTAGTTGATAAACTACACATAAAAGGTACATACGTGCTTTGCGAAAGTTGTAGACCCAGTCCTGCAGAACCCTACAAAATTTAGCTTGTATTTTTTCGATCTTTCTATGATTTTTAAATGATTTACGAATTTAGCTGTTTTGAACTCAAAAGCTTAACTTAAGTTTTACATTTCAGTCCCTGGTTCTTTCGTTCCGATCCCTTCAAGTTTTAAAATTTCACACAGTGGTCCTTCGCCGGCCGGCGGCGGCGCATGTTCGATTTCGGCGATATGGGGCCCTATGCTCGACTTGATCTAGCCCGCGAGGTTCAGGAGCTCACCAAGAGTTGATTGGGCTAGGCCTCGTGGTCGGAGATGACTCGACGGCGGCAGACGACGGCGAGGTAGATCGGGCGGCTCCGGCGAGGTCACGCCGGCGCAACGGCGGGTCAGGGAGCTCGAGGGATGGGTCGGGAAGCTTCGTGGGGTTGCGAGGAGTGCGTTCGTGAGCTCGGTTGCGGTCAGGGTGATGCGTAGGCGGCGGACGGCGGCAACGATGAGCGGCAGTGGAGCATGGGAGCTCCGGGGGAAAGAGGTTTGAGGGGTCGGGGAGCTGCGCTAGGTCACTGGGAGTCCCATGGTGGGCTTGGATTGAGCTGCGATGGCTCGTAGCGGGCTGCCCACAGAGAGGTGGATCGGCGGCGGCGGAGCGGTAGGAATGGCGACGGCGAGCTCGAGGAAGCCAATGCGGGGCCTGTAACTCCTTTAATAGGCGACAGGAGGTGCGCCAGAGGCTTGGCAACGAAGCGTTGGGACCAGCTGGCCAGCGGACCGGGAGCCAGAGCATTGAGGGCACTTGCCAGCGTAAACGCGCCATGGCAGAGCTTGACGGCCGCGTGTCCGTGCTGGGCTGGGTGGAAACGATCCGGGAGCGGCCGAGGAGGATTCGCGTGCACTGGGACTGGCCGAGTGCTGCTACGTGTTGTTCGGCCTGGTGTTTCGCGGGTTGGGCAGCGTCGGGGCGCTGCGGCATTGGCCGCTACCGATGCGCAGCAAAGGAGTGCGACCGCAGTCGTGCGAGAGTGGAGAAACTGGCCGGCATGGTCGCATTCCTGTTGCTCGTTGGCTTGGCGCGACGTTGCGGTCAGAGCTCACCGGCCACATGGAGAAGACGAGCTGCGGCAGTCGCTGCGCACGGCGCGGCGTGGGCGCGAGCGAGAGCGCGCGGGGAACGGGAGCAAAGGGAGGAGAGGCAGGCAGGTGGGGTCGGGCTCACGCGGGAGCGAGGGTGCTCGCGTTGGTGTTGCTCGGCATGATGGATGGCCGGTGGCCGAAGCGTGCGACGCGACAGCGCACTGGAGAAGAAGAACAGAGGAAGAAGAAAGAAAAAAGGGAGGGGTTTGACCTAGGTTTGACTTTCTCTGACCAGCGATTTAAAAATGTTTTCATATTGAAACTTCAAAAACTGTCAAACTAAAAGTTGTGGGAAAGTTTATTTCCTACAATTTTCATATTGGTGAGTATTGATTTTAGACCTACATTAAGTAGCATTTGTGGGGTTTTAAAAACATATTCAAATGAGCCTTGAATTCAGAGATTTAAATTAAACTTAACTAAACTTTTTGCTCTAACTTTATATTTACTCATGTGAGAGTCATGTCCCTGATCATGATGACTTTACATAAATTAAATTTTTTAAAAACAAAATTTGTTTTGGTCAAAGGTTGGTTTATTTATGGAGTCAACCTTTGGTTTGACTTAGGTCAACTTATAATCAAAAGTATAATGTTGGTCCAATTGGTTTAATTTGAACTCTAATTACTTGGATTGTCACAGCCTACCGGCTTAAAAGAAATCTCGTCCCGAGATTTGAGATAATGGTAGCTGGTAGAATGTTGGTACCTTCATGTACAAGAAGAAATCCCCGGAAATTTTTGTTAAGAAAATCTTCTGTTTCCCGCCTCATCTTCGGTATGATGGTTCCATTGTACCTTAAACATCTTTACCACTTGATTCCTCGTCCGTCTTTCCTTTCGATCAAGAATCTTAATGGGAAATTCCACATAAGAGAGATCTGGTTCTATCCACACTTCTTCTTGTTCAATCACTTCGTCTGGAACTCGAAGGGACTTCTTGAGTTGGGAGATATGAAAGAGATCATGAATAGCTGAAAGTTGATCGGGCAGTTTCACTTGATAAGCCACTGGTCTACATTTCTTAATGATCTCGTATGGTCCAATATATCTTGGGGCCAATTTTCCTTTGACTCCGAATCTCTGTACACCCTTCGTCAGTGATACTCTAAGATAGACATGATCACCAACTTCAAACTGTAAGGGTGTACGTCTTTTATCGAAATAGCTCTTTTGCCTCGACGGAGCTGCTTGGAGATGTTTTTGAATGACCTTGACCTTTTCTTCTGCTTCAATCACTAGGTCAGGCCCGAATTTGATTCACCCTTTCGGTTTGGCCATCAGTTTGTGGATGATAGGCTGAGCTCCTAATTAGACGAGTGCCTAGAGACTCTTGCATTTGCTCCCAAAAGCGAGCAATAAACTGAGCCCCTCTATCGAAGATAATGGTTTTGAGTATGCCATGTAGACTGACAATGCGATCCAAATAGATTATAGCATAGCGTTTAACAGAATAGGTGGTATGGACGGAAACAAAATGTGCAGTTTTAGTGAGTCAATCCACTATAACCCAAATGGAATCATGCCTCTGTGAGCTGTTAGGTAACCCAACAATGAAGTCCATACTTATGTCTTCCCATTTCCATGATGGAATAGGTAGTGGTTGAAGAGTAACTGCTACCTTTAAGTGACTCGCTTTAATCCTCTGACACATGTCACATTCCGACACATATTTGGCAATTTCCCTTTTCATTCTAGACCACCAAAATTGCAGTCGTAAATCTTGGTACATTTTGTTACTTCCCGGATGAATAGAGAATTTTGAAAGATGTGCTTCATCCAAGATTTGTTTACGCAGATTTTGCCCCTTTTGCAATGGTAAAATATCGTGGCAATAGGGCCTAATTTGTTGCAATAGCTACATATTGCCATGATATCAGGTTCGTTGCATGGCGTTGCAAGTGCGAGTGTGGTTTAAAGTTTGGGTAATGATTTATAGTTTGGTTGCAATAGATATGCCTATTGCCACGAAATGACGCGTTGCATCATATAGTATTTGCAATGACTGATGTCGTGGCAACACTATGTATTGCCACGTACTTAGCGTTGCATTTCACATCACTTGCAACAAATTGGCACCGTAGCAATAGCCTCAATTGCCACGACCCATGCTCTATTGCCATGAAATTTTTTTGTTGTGATTGTGGTTCTCTTGCCACATAAATTTTTTATTGCGATTTGTTCTTTTGCCACGCTTATATTTCGTTGCGATTGGTTCTTTTGCCACGATTATATTTTGTTGCGATTAGTTCTTTTGCCACGCTTATATTTCATTGTCATTGGGTCTTTTTCCATGGGAATATATCATTGTGATTGGTTCTTTTGCCACACAAATATTTCATTGTAGTTGACTTTATTTGCCTCGCGACTATTTCATTGCAATCGATTATATTGCCTCACAAAAAAATCGTTCTAAATGCCTATAATGCATCCAAAAAATTTTGTTGCAATTGGTTATCTGGCAATGTGAATATTTCATTGCAATCAACCTTTTAGGTCAACCAAATTTCATTGCAATTTGGTGATAAAACATATTGCATTTGATATTGCATTAATATATTCCGTTAAGCCATTACATCATTGAAATAGGCACATAAAAATTTAAAATGTGACAATCCTTTAAAGTAATATGTACAATGAGATAATATAATATTGCGCATACTAGAACAATGTCTCTGAACTATTAAAACCAAAATAGTGGATAGATTGACATCATTGCATTCTTGATTGATTTCAGCATGGGCATTTCATGTCTCTGAGTGTTCCATTCGAATTGTATCATCCTGCTGAAATAAGATTAAATTACAGTAGTAAGATGGAATAGAGTTACAAAGGGAATTTGAGCTAAGAATTTAGATAGTCAGTACAAATACCAAGTTAATTATGGTTCAATAATGATGTGTCTGAGTAGTCCTTTTGCTTTTAGTTACGTAGTCGTCATAATAAAAATATTACAAATGCACAAATATCATATGTTATGTATAATTTTTTTAGAATGCTCAAATGCACTTGTACAGTACAAAGTGGAATAGACAAACTAAAATCATGTATTTTTCCATCCTATGTGCAAAACTTGAGAAGGTATGTGCATGCATTCCTAGTCTTCTTTAGAATGCAAACCTCAAGAATGGAGCTGGATGCATGGTCAAGAGCATCATTACTGGATAGTATAGTTTAGAATATGATCATTTTATTAGGTTGAGTACACACATCCCTAGAGGATATGGCATGCCAATGACACCACCACATTGGATTATTTTATCTGGTGCTGATTTGTTATGCAGAAATAAAAAAACTAATATTATGGCCAGGAGCAGGTTTCTGTAATGCTCTGCCACTATTCTCTAAAATTGCTACTGCATGGATTAGTTTACATGTCATGGGTGGTTCTAGAGCTAAGATATCTAATGAGGTGAATTGCTACAACTATCCAAAAATCCAAAACATAAATTTTTGGGAGACAACACTAGTGTATGTAACCTAGAGAAATTTAAATTTTGATGCAGAATACTATGGGGTCCACATATATAAATGATACTCACATTCTCCCGACAATGGTTACTGAACAGAAACGAAAATACAAGAATGATAGGTTGATTCTGCTAGAAAATGGTAGGAAAAATTAAAAAGGTTTGGTCCAACTTGTTTGCATTTCATACCTGTTCACTCCTTGCTCGTGATCGGGTCAGTGCTGCAGTACTCCTCAATTGTTGTGGAGAAATAAAGCTTGATGACTCATTACCATTTTTACCTTGGAAAAGGCTTTTGGTAATACTTGCACGGCTGTTGCGAGCTTTGTCACTCACTGTACGCTTAGATGCCATCTCTTTTTGCATGACACTTTGTGGGTTGGTCTGCATACAAAAAGTATGGATAATAATCAGGTTCTATACAGTCTAAAAAATCATAATGGATGAAAACAAAATTGAAATGCATTACGTGCAGCAAAGGTTCTTGTCTCTGTTCTGCTAGCATTGAAAGAACCTCTTTCATGATGTCTGCTCTAAGTGATTCTTTTAATTCCTTCCTTTTCTTCTCCTCCTCCTCTTGAATTTGCCTCTTGCTTTCTTCTAATTTCCTTGCACTTTCTGCAGCTTCATTGGCAAGTTGTTCTTCTAACCTTTCAACCTGAGCTTCGAGCCTAATATTTTTTTGGTTGGCTACTGCTGTAGCACGGGCTTGTTCTTCCAATTGAGCTTTCATTTGTTGACCTTGTGTTTGACGTTTTGCCAAATATCCAAGACCACAAAGTGTGGATGTTTTGCATCCTATGCTTTCCTTGTAGGATGACTGGAAAACATCATTTCCATCTTCTGAAGTGAGAATTGTCTTTTCATTTATTTGTCTTTCACACATTTTTGAGATTGCATTATCCTAAGTGTCAGAAGAGCATATAATTTTTTTTATTTCAGCTATGAGATAAAGAACAATATTACGAATCACAATGTGAGGCATATAATAAGTGGTACTTACATAGACAGTCTTAGATGCAATGTTTGACCATTCCCCATTCTTCATATGACTTATTAACCAAAGATTAAGTTGATTTGGTTCTTCACCGGTTTCTGGGTCTCTCTAAAATGGCAAAAACACACCAATAAATATGTCATCTAACTCAACAGGAGGTTAGTTTATCGTATCATTACCTGCTCATAGCTAAGTTGGGAAAATGACTTTGATCCCGTCACTTGTTGTGCCTTTCGTTTGTTGCAGTTTGTAGAGTTCTGGCTGCTAACATTCTGCAAATGTGTTTGTTGAAAATGAATTTTAGGTGCACTGAACAAGCATTGGTGCAGAACAAGTGTATTTAGGAAAATGTATCAAACCTGGAAGTCTTCACTACCAAAATACAAGATGAAGTAGTGCCACTCTACAGCATCTATATCTTCAGGCTTGTGTTTCATTCTATCTGCATAGGTGTCATATGCCTTGTATGTAGCACTCATTGTAGACCGCCATCCCCTGTACCGTTCTGAAGCAATGTCCCAAATCTTTTGCTTCGCAACCTCAATATCCTCTTGATGGTCCCACCTATTCTGTTTCAGATTAACACATGAAGATAACAGTGAACTCTTTATTTTCATAGTTTTTGGAAAAATAACATATGTAGTACATACCAGTACATCAAATGCAATAGAATCTTTGACGTTTTGCTTAATATCTTTCCATCTTCTCACTCCTATGAGTGGTGCCCTTTTTCTTGTAAAGATGACCACTTCATCCACAAATGAGCGGTGGTTTGGTCCAATTGGACCACCTAACCTATCTGAAAATTGAATTTTAAGCTTCTGAGAACCACCCTTGATTCTCTTGTGTGCTGCTCAAATTCCTTTCAGGGCACCACGTGTACCTTTCTCGTGCCCTACGAAACCATTAAGAAAACATTGGACAGACACATTCACCAATGCATATTTGAACCGCGAACAAAAAAAATCCAGCAAGTGTTAGATACCTTTTCCCTTGGGCTTTTGACGCCGAGCATGGGATGGGAAGTCTGTTGGCAGTGTTGGGCTGTTATCACGACTATCGTGTTCTTCAAGTGTATGTATGTCATTGCTTTGTTGCTCATAGAAAGAATCTGCAAAAAATGGATGCATTAGTAAGGTATGTAAGAGTAGAAAAGTTTATAATATTTTGATGATTGAACATTAGAAATGCACTTACTAATATTTCAAAGATGACCTTGCTGCCTTAACCATTCACTATATGTTAGGATTGTTTCCACCTGGTAGTCGTCCTTATATTCTGAAAGTCATGAATATGTTAGTGCAATGGTTGATACAGTTCATTGCTTTCCTTTAATTTATTTGGATGCATGTAGCAACAATACTTACCTGTGTCTTCATCGTCAGCTTGAAGTTTGGCAAGCCAAACCTTGTATGAATCAATTGGTTCCTTGCTACATTGATCATCAGTAATCGTCGGATCCCTTGGTCTCTTAATTGGTGTTATGGGCACCTGCAGCTGTCTAGGATGCTCCCTTGTCAAAAACAGCCTGACTTCCCTCTCTCTCATGTGGTTGTGTATCATTGTTTCTGTCTGATGGTCAAAATCAAGGACATGTAGAGTTGCTATGGTCCTGCCACATCGTTTCTTATAGAATAAGAAGTCCCTTGCAGTGTAACCTAATTTTGATTTCATTCGAAAAAAGTTGAAGAAAGAGATATCTACTCTATCAACTTCGATGTTGAACTTTTCTCTTCCTATAGGTGCCCCAACACATTGAAAGTATAGAGTCCACACCTCACCCGTTCGCCTGCCATACAATATATTGGAAAAGGTTACATGTTGAACATAGTTAATTTACAAGTATATATGAGGTCTGGATATGGGACTTGTACTGTCATGGGAAAAATACAAAAAGAAAGGTCAGCTCAATCTGAATCTGTAGAGATGGTAACAGCAAAAATAATGAGCAGAACACATAATTTCTATAGAGAGCAGTACAAGAATATTGTTTCCACCTTATAATTTCTTGATACACATAATTTGGTGTCACAACAGTATGTGAATATGACATATATAGGATATGTGTTCTCAAAATTTTATTCAGGGACAGACATAAATTTAGCACTGCACTAGACTACTTATTCTGAACACATCTAATCTCGAATATGCAGTGAACACATCTCAACTTGAATCTATAACAGTGTTTACAATTTCATGACAAACATGTGTTCATCTTATATGGACCAATTCCAAGTAAATACAAAATAAATCTGAGATATCTTTGCATCTATCTATGCAACAGAAAATTTATTTCTGAATTCACAAAACATTGGAAGCAGAGTAATCTAAAACAAAAATATACATAGAGTAGGCTATGGAATTAAACAGTGTGCAATCTGGATTGACAAATATTTTTAGGCTACTGCTCATTAGTAATTTCATTCAGGGTTCATTAAATTTTAGTTTTTTAAATGAGCAGTGATGAAACATTTGTTCTTCAATGAAAGAAACAAATCAGGCCTATATAATTTGCAAAAGTGAGACGAGGGACATTATTATTGCATTGCTAGTTACATACTCTGTATAAGATTATCATGTACCAAGCTAATGAATCTGTAAACAAAGAACAGTAGCACACATGCATGCACAGATCACTAGAGCTTTTTTATTTAGCAGATTTGATGATTCATGCATAAACTACACTATTACCTGATTAAATTACAGGATATCTACTCATAGAACTTGTCACTGCCAACATATGTACAGAGATTCATATACCATATGATCATCTAAAGTGTCAGTTTGGCTCTCTTTCCAGAAAAAGTATGAAAAAGTTGTCATGCCATGAGGCTGAAAAACAATACCGAATCCTATAATTGTACAAGATCAAACCATGCATGTTCATCAATTTGGAAACTTAAATCTTAAAATTTTTTCTGTCTACTTGAAACACTATGGCATGAACTGGTGACTGTCCACAAAATGCAGCCTGGCAGTGGCCTTAATTAATATTGGAAGGTCATATTTAGAAGCCTGACGCTGCATTGCTAATTGTTTCTACATGATTCTACATGGCACAGCATGCATACTGCAAGGAAACAAAACCAGAGGGGCCTGGAGGGGGGCCAGATGCGTAGGTAGATGAGAAATTGGTCAGACAAGATCAATACTGTAACTAAACAAAACTTCATTTAGTCCCTAGATTCTTTTGGTAGGACAATTGATCATGATTATTCTAATCTACAAATCTAATATAATATTAGTACCCCTGAGATCCCAATGAATTTAATTGCTGCCATAGGCCATAGGCGGAGGAAGATGCATAGCATGACATTATGTAGATGGAAGCAGATAATCAAAACTTACAGGGGAGGGGAAGGATCATTCGGCCCTGGCTCCAGATCAAGGAAGCCTTCAGCCAGTTCGGGAGCCAGTTCATCGACAGAAGGGCCGTCGCCCGTCGCTTCGTCTCCGGTGGCCATGGGAGGAGACGGCGTCGTGGAAGGACTCGGGGTCATCGTGGGATGGTGAAAATAAGGAACTGTCCCTCCCTATGATGCCTCCGTGATAAGATTGGTCCGTGAGTTTTTTCAGGTCTGGACTTTTATAGGGATGGAAAAAAATGAGCAGGCTGTCATTTTGGGGGAAATTTTGGGAGGGAAGGCTGATTCACATCGGACGGCACCCCTTGCGTGCTCGGCGGCATTGGGCAGAGGCCTATCCATGCGCTCGGCCGATAGTCCCAGCCACGGCCACCATCTCCCAAGGCTTGGTGCAATGCTGAGCAAATGTCCGTATCCTTCTTGGTTATGTAAACGTACGTGCGTGAATCTCATGCTTGCTAGTTTGTTTTTTTTCTTCCTGAGCCTATATGGTCACGTAATTGTATATATGACCACATGGTCTTGTACACATATGTGCGTGAAGCTTATTTGAACAAAATATAAATGAACATGCATGCATACCAGGGACATCGAATATGCTGGACACCAATCTAAATATTAGATAATCCTATTGCATGTTCAATAATATCTATGGCTGATACATCCATCAATCACCACCTCCAAATTAATCCTATATTTTGAATCTCTGATGGTCCTTTTGACAAGCACAGACGGTTACGCATAGCATGTAGGACAATATTTGGCCCAGGGCCGTTCGTCACCGAGATCGTCGTGTAGACGACGGCCGACGTAGAGTCCGCGGTACACTGCAACGCACGGTGAGCCGGCAATCATGTTCTCCATCAATGGATACACGAGCAACACAACCACTATCAGCCAATGTCATTGACCCGCTGTACAACACGGTGTAGTGCTACTGCAGTGGCGTGTGCCTCGTCGTGATCAACGCGGGCCTGAGGTAGCTTACCGAGCATGACATGCTCCTGCGCAGGCTGTTGCGCCACGCGCTGCTCGACCTTGCTAAATCTGCCGCTGCCGGCGTCATGAAGGAGCTAGTGGACGTGGCCAGGTTCGATCCCAGTTATGGCCAAATACATGGAAGATATAGGGGGGAGAGGTGGAGGAGGAGTCGGGGAATATGAAGAGGAGACGTCGAGGAGGAGCCGCCGCCACCCGGGCTGACACCACACCGGGGTACCGCAAGCTTGATGCCGCCTCGGAGTCGTTGTCATCGCGCAAGGAGGAGGAGCCGTCATCCCTAAGCTCCGCGAGCCCACGTCCGCGCGGTTCCACGAGCCTTCACCGAGCCGGCTACGACTCCACCATCGCCCCACGGTGTGTCACTGCCCGCCGGCCTTTTACTTCCACTGTGTGAATCCGGCCATCAAGCCGAGCGTATAGCACCGTGCCGCACAGCCTCTGTGGAGCCGGCCTTCGTGCCGTGCCTTCTTGTGCAGGAACCCATTGTCGCTACCCATTCCCGCAACCCACCGTCGCCGCTCACCATCCCATTGCCGCCACGGCCACCGCGCACCAGGGAAGCCGGGCTCGCGCGAGCACTGCCGTGGCTGTGACACGCGCAAGCTGCTGGCTTGCTGCGCGTGCGCGTGAGCCAAGTGCGAGCAAAGCCAGCACTTCTGGCCGTGTGCCCGTCGCCATCGGCTCCGCCGCCTTGGCCGGACCGCCGTCACAGCACCGCCCCACCGGCCAAGCGCCGTCCTTTTTCCCACCTTTGGCCTCACGAACCCTCGCCGGAGCCCTTCCCTCCGTCGGTTAAACATTATATCATGCTATGGTCTCGACTTGACAGTGCATCTCTGATGATCGACATTGATGAACAAAAGTGACAAGCTATATTTTATTTGTTTATAAAACACATCTTCAATACAGAATGATGAATTAAAAATATAATTTAACTGATATTGACAAAAAAAGAAATCACGTTTACAAAAATTAAACATAAACAGAATGAAGCATTAATAAAAATATATTGGCAAATAAAATGGCAGTACAAAAATCTGCTTGGTAACTAAATCGAAAACATGCCCTACTATTGCCAACCGAGCAATCTAACCATTGTGCTACCAAAGTAATTTCACTAGAGATCTGCATAGCATATATTATATTTAAGTCTAACATATGTTTTTGCCTCCCACGCCCCTAATTACTCAACATCCAGGCTCACGCATCCGCTTCCAACACATGCGCCGCCACGACGCAACATCCAGCCCCTGCCGCCATTGCCGTGAGGGCTTGATCGCCTTCAGGAAGCAGCGAGACTACCGTGCCTGCCCTAGGTCGAGACGGGGTGGCCATCTCCGTCAACTCTCCCTATCCAACCCCATCCTGGACCATTGGCCATCGACAAGACCAAGACCTAGAAGGTATATGAAACAGGGAGATTAATTCCTAGTAGTTCAAATTTTGCAACTCCTCTTCACATCGAATCATTGGATATGTGGCAGGTCAGCCGCTGCTGCCGTGCTCATCACCTGTATCAACCAGGTATCAAATCGCTCATGGATATCTTCTATTTGTGGTTAGTGGCGTAACCAAATTCAGTGATCTTTGTAATTACTCCGATGACCTATTTGCAGTAGATTGGTTTGGTATGCACATTTGATTCAGGTAGGATTCATATATTTCTTCTCGTGTGACAATTGCATGTGAGATTCCTGGGTCCTGTTCTTCTAGATGCCCCTATGTGATTCAATGTTACATCATGATCATCGTAATGTTTTTTGAACCAGATCACATATATAGTGCTTCTTGTTAGCAGCTTCTTGCCCTGCAAGTACATAATAAGATGACATACTGGTGCTTTCTACTCAAACTATATGAATGTAACATAGGTGCTCGTGATATGAGATACAAGCTATAAACAATTTTTCATTCACAACCATTGTACATCAAGTGTTTTAATTTAATTGTAGGAGTTCAAACACTGCTAGTAGAATTGACATATTTCCCTACACCTCAAATTCCTAGGGATAAGACAAATAACTCTAGGGAACATGTTTCCCTAGGAAAATTAGTAGGGAAAGAGTCGTATAGAGGATTTTGGCAGGAAAGAAAGATTGCCCTACCGTTTTCATGAAAACAGTAGGGAACAATTCTTTCCCTAGGTTTTAGAATGGTAGGGAAATTTGCTTAGGTGGAAAATCTATTCTGTGCGGAAAGTTGCTTCCCTACTATTTTAGCAGCCTAGGGAACATCACCTCTTATTTTCTCTCAGCTTTACTATCGTCTCCATCCTCTGCATCCACAAAGAGCAGGAGCAGCACAAGTCACCACCGTGGCTGAAGGCATGGAATGCGAAATTGTTTTCCTGTGGTTTACAACCACATTCTAGGGAATCATGCTATTGTGTCATCCATGTGTCCTGTCATCTTTGATGCACCCCTGATTACACTCTACAAAGTAAGAGCCAAAATGTAAGGAATGATTTATTTCCCTAAAACTTCTCAATTTGGGATATAAAGTTTTCCTTGGACTGCTCAATTCATCCTAGGGAATGCCTAAAACCGTAGGGGAACTTGCATCGTCCAGTAGTGAGATGACATACTGGAGCTTTAGTATCAGATATTTAGGAGTTCTGTTGTGTTTAATTTACATCAAATGGACCTCTCCAATTGTTTTGTAATGCACACTTATCCTGTACTTGACATGATACTATCATTTTACAATTGTGTCTTTTTTTTCTGATCATGCAGGTAATTTGTAGAACTATCATTGATAAGAAGCTTTCGAAGCATGTCATATAATGATAGGGGCTGGATGCGGTTGGGTCAGGCAACTGTTATGTGGCAACAAAGATTCAGTCAGTTTATCAAAAGAAGATTTCGAGGAAACTCTGATGGAGAAACTGCAGCGTGTCCATGCGTGAGATGTTGTTGCATGTCATACAGAATAAAATCCGAGGTTCAAATGCATTTGATTACACGAGGGTTTGATGAGGGTTTCATCAATGGGGAAGGTCAAGGTCAAGAACCCGATGGTGATAACACCGAAGGGGCAGCAGATGATAGTGCTTGTGCCACTGAGTTGGTTTCCACAATAATTAGTGGTGCTATACATGGGGGCATAAAAAATGAAGAGCCAAATGAAGGTGCTAAGAAATTCTATAAATTGTTAGAAGAGGCACAGAAGGAATTGTATCCAGGGTGCAAGGATGCTACAAAGGTATCTTTCATTGTCAGGCTGTTTCAGATAAAGTGCATGTTTGGTCTTAGTAACAGTGCTCTAGATGGCATACTTCATCTCTTCTCACTTGTGCTCCCCGAAGGCCATTGTATTCCAAACACCTTGGACAAAGTGCAAAAGGTTGTTCGAGATCTTGGCCTTGACTACCAAAAAATACATGCATGTTTCAATGACCGTGTGTTATTTCAAGAGCGATATGCTGACTTGGATAATTGCCCAACATGTGGTGAGTCTAGGTGGAAAATTCCCTCTTCTGCTGAAAATGATGAGGCTAGTGGCATTGGTGCAGCCAAGAGCCATATTCCACGGAAAATCCTACGGTATTTCCCACTTACTCCTCGACTTCAAAGGTTATACATGAGTGAGACCACATCATCATATATGCGATGGCATAAAGAAGGATTGATCCATGATGGAAAAATGCGTCACCCAGCTGATTCCAAGGCGTGGAAGCACATGGACAATGAGTATATGGATTTTGCATTGGATCCTCGCAATGTTAGGATGGGCCTTGCATCTGATGGGTTCAATCCATTTGGGATGTTGAATGTTACATACACTACATGGCCTGTGATCCTAATACCGTACAATTTGCCTCCTTGGTTGTGTTTGAAACAACCATTTTGGATGATGTCAATTGTGGTTCCCGGGCCAAAATCTCCTGGAAACAACATTGATGTATATTTGCAGCCCCTCATCGATGAGCTCAAAGATCTTTGGGAAAAAGGTGTTGACACATGGGATGCTAAGTTGAAGAAGAATTTTACTATGCGTGCAGTTCTACTGTGGACAATAAATGACTTTCCTGCATATGGCATGTTATCTGGTTGGAGCACAAAAGGGAAGTTTGCATGTCCATACTGCAACAAGGATACTGACTATTTATGGTTGAAATTTGGGTCCAAGCATTGCTACATGGGTCATAGACACTTTTTGCCTTTGGATCACAAGTGGCGCCGCAACAAGATTAGCTTCAACAACAAGGTGGAAAGAAGGGAGACTCCTGTTCCACTGACTGGTAAACAGGTGCTGCAACAGTATGAAAGTTTTGAGCAAGTGACATTTGGGAAGATGTCAAGAAAGAGGAAGCAACGTGAAGAGGAAACTAGATGGCACAATTGGAGGAAAAAGAGTATTTTTTTCAACTGCCTTACTGGGAAAAGTTGCTTATAAGGCATAATTTGGATGTGATGCACATTGAGAAAAACATTTGTGAGAGCATATTGGGTACTTTGCTTGAAATATCTGGTAAGGCGAAGGATGGCGAGTAGGCAAGGCTAGACATGCAACATATGGGGATACGCGAGGATCAACACCCTTTGGTAAATAATGGAAGGTACAATTTGCCACCAGCATTGTACAATTTGGGAAAAGATGATAAGACATTTTAACTAAAATTTCTAGAAGGAGTGAAGATTCCTAATGGTTATGCCTCCAATATCAAAAGATGTGTAGATGTCGCTGGGTGTAAGCTAACTATGTCTGGACTGAAAACTCATGGCTACCATGTAATCTTCCAGAAACTTTTGCCCTTAGCAGTACGCAACATATTGCCTGAAGATGTTGTTATCCCATTGATTGAGCTTAGTAGTTTCTTCAAATCATTATGTTCAAAGCAGTTGTCAATTGAAGATATTGGTAAACTAAGTACTTCCATTGGAGAAACTCTTTGTCGGCTTGAGATGATATTCCCACCAGCTTTTTTTGATATCATGGTACATTTGCCAGTTCATCTAGCTGAAGAGGCTAAACTTGGTGGACCTGTGTGTTATAGATGGATGTATCCAATTGAGAGATATCTGTGAACACTTAAAGGATATGTGCGGAACAAAGCATGCCCAGAAGGTTCAATTGCCGAGGGATATATTTTAGAGGAATGCATGACATTTTACTCTCGCTTCTTCGAAGATGTCGATACAAAGACTAATCGTCCAGATCGACATGAAGGGGCTGTAGTCAATGAACCACCATCTGGGCTAACTATATTTGGAAAAATTGACTACACTAGGAAAGGATTTTCTATTGAGTCACTTTCAACGCTTGATATGTTGCATATGAGGCACTACATATTAACAAATTGTGATGAGGTCATACCATGGATCAAGTAAGATGTGCATTAAACTTAATATTCCTCCAATACACTTTATCATTATTATTACATATTCCATCTAAATTATGTTCAATTATTTTCATTGATCCTCTACAAAGTTGGATATGTATTCACTCTATTAATCTAAAATTTGAAATTTATACATGCATGTTTTGCTCTATGTAGGATATAGTATTTAATTTCTATGTGCTTGACTTTACCTATTATTTTGATACTCGATTCATTCATTCATTCTAGTTGCAAGCTATTAGCATATTAGCACAGCTGAGAACTATGGCTATTATTAATTATTTGTGACTTGTCAATTTCTCATTGTGTTGGCTGCTAAAGGAATTATAACTTTGATGTCTGTTAGCTTATTTGAGATCAACATATGACTATATTCAGTTATTATTGATTAACAGCTTTTTTTCACTACTTGCAATTATTCTTGTTTTGCTTATTGTCCACTTTGTAATAGGAATAAGCATGCTACCTTATTGAGACAATAGGCGATTTGCTCTAAATTTGTTGATGTTGATTCTTATCTCAAATTTGTTACTTGCATCCATAAATAATTTGTAAATAGAAAAATATTCACTATGGATTATATACACAAGGTTGGGGCAGCTTAAGTTGTGTATATGTACTAATTAATTCCATTTTTGTCTTCAATGTAGTGAGCATAAGGAATAACTACAAAAAATGAATCGAAGGAATGTTGATAAACGACACAAGGACCAATTTGTAGGATGGTTTGAGCGTAAAGTAAGTTTCTATTTCATCATATTTGGCTTCCTTAACAATGCTTAGATGTACTCAATGAAAATTATACTCACTTTCTTTACCTACATGCAGATAAACACAATATACAAACAAGGAAAAACAAGTGCTGATATATATGCCCTTTCGCAAGGTCCAGACCATCGAGCACGTGTTTTCAACAGGTGTGTCATCAATGGATTTCTGTTTCGAACAGCTCACTATGAGAAGAACTTAAGTACACAAAATAGTGGTGTTCTTGTCAAAGGCGATGACAGTACTGGCAATATGGAGTGGTATGGAGTAATTAAAAAAATTATCTCACTAGAATTCCCTAATGAAAAGGAGGTCATCATGTTTCAGTGTGACTGGTATGATGTGCCTGCTGCCAAAAAGAACAAAGGTAGAGGATATAACAAGGATCATTATGGGATTGTCGATATAGATACATCACGGTTTTGATATCTAAATGATCCATACATTCTGGGTATTCAAGGTGAGCAGGTGTTCTATGTAAAAGGCAAGAAACCAGAATGGAGTAGTGTTGTTAGAATGAAACCTAGAAATTTGTTTGCCATGCCTGAAGAAGCAATGGAGAGAGATAATGATGTGGACTCATTAATTATGGGAGTGGAACACGTGAATGTTTCACGCACCAATGAGGAATTGACAAATTGGAGGAGAAGTGACATGGATGGGATAAGTGCTGATGCTTCTGTCATCCAAAATGCGATTGCTGAATGTGTGCCTGAACCAAGTGATGAAGACTTGGATATAATAGCAGATGAAGAACATGATGTTGATGACACCTACACTAATGATGGGCTTCTAGAACCTCTGAATTCTTTAGACCAAGGACATGATGAATTTTTTGTTTAAATCTTTGCATTGTACTAAATGTTTTTATTTTGTGAAACTTTGCACATCTATACTTGGGTGGTGTGTTCGTGCTTGCAATTGGTTTAGCTCAAATTCATTTACTAAATTCTGAAAACATGTACTTGTGTTTCGGTGTGCACAATGTTCAAGACAAGGAAAAATATTCAGAGTTTTGTCCAAAAAAGTAATTTTGTGTTCCTGTTCTGATTCATTTTTTTAATTGTTTTTACATTTTCAGCAATAATAAGATTCCATTGGTGTACTACATGCAGCTGCTAGCCATGCTTCCTCCTCCAACCCATGGAGTCCATTCCATCCTCTAGGGGGGGCGGCGACGGTTGTTCCTACGTAGGCCCCCATGGCCACGACCTGGGCGATCAAACCCTAGACCGCTAGGGTCTAAGTAGGGATTCCCTAGGCCTGAGAAGGAGCATACTAGGCCTAGGAAAGGTCAGCCAAGTGCCGGCCAGCGCCGGCCACAGCCTGGCCATAGGCGGCCGCGGCCTGCCACGGGTGGCCACGGGTGGCCGCGGCCTGGCCAGCAGCCTGGCCAGCGGTGGCCATCACCTGGCCGAAGGTGGCTATGGCCTGGCCGAAGGTGGCTATGGCCTTAAGGAAGATGGCCTGAGCTTGGCCAAAGGAGGCGATGTTGGTGGCAGACAGGGCCATGCGTGAAATGTCCAGCGGGTGGTCGAGACAAGGGACAGAGCAAGAAGAAATTATGATTTGTTAGTGAATTGTGGTACATGTAAAATAGTTATTCATGTATTTATTATTTATAGGAGTACTGTAGCGTCACTTTACTGTAGCAAATCCAAGGGCAAGAAAGACATTTCCCATCAAATCCCATATTTTCTAAAGCTGGAGTTGTATTTGTACCCAAACATGTTGAGCAGCTCCATGTTTAATTAAAGTAGGCGGAGTGGAGCTGAAAAAGGTGGAGTTGGTGGAGCTGGAGTTGGTTTTTGTGGAGTGGAGCTCTGCCAAATAGCCCCTTAATAATCATTTAGAAATCACCTAGTACACATTTTTGCAATGATACTAAACATTATTGCAATGCAAGGAATTTGTGGCAATATTACCAACTAATCGCAACCATTGTCTCTTCCGTTGCAATATAGACCAACCTTTTGCAACAGTACTGAATATTGTTGCAACGCAAGAATTTTGTGACAATATCCTCAATTAATTGCAACTATTTTGTGTTTTGTTGCAACATATACCAACTTTTGGCAACAAAAATCAAGTTTATGACAACACAAGAAATTTGTGGCAACACTATTAAATAATTGCAACCATTTTGTGAAAGGTGGCAAGAACACCTACCTATTGCAACGAAAATCAAGATTAACACAACGCAAAATATTCGTGGCAATAGTTTCTACATATGGCAACGATTTTGGAAAATGGTGGCAATAACACCTACATACTGCAACAAAACCAAAGAATATCACAACATAAGATATTCGTGGCAATATTGTCCACATATTGCAACCATTTCTCAAAATGGTGGTAATAACACCTAGCTATTGCAATCAAATTCATGTTGTTGCATTGTGTTTCGTGGCAATAGGGTCAAAATCTAGTAGTGTCGGAATTCTTGGGAATGACTAAGCGATCTTCAAACCATACAACTCCCTTATAATCTTGTCGGAAAAATTTGTAAGAAGAGTCTCTTTGGGATAACTTTTGTTTGATAATTTGAATACACTTGTCATTTAGTTGTGCCATGATTACTTGATCTTGCAAGGTAAGTTCAAGTGCTATATGATTCACTGTGCCTTGAGAAACAATTTCTAAGTTAAGCTTCTACATTTCTCGGCATATGGTTTCTGAGATCGGCTCTATAGAAAAGCAATGGCAATGAGCTTTACAACAGAGTGCATCCGTTACCACATTGGCCTTTCCGGGGGTGGTAATGCACTTCCAGATCATAGTCTTTAATTAGTTCCAACCATCTTCTTTGACGTAAGTTAAGATCAGCTTTGCTGAAGATATATTTAAGACTTTTGTGATCTGTATAGATGTTACAATGATTTCCCATGAGATAGTGCCTCCAAATTTTTAAGGCATGAATGACTGCTGCTAGCTCAAGATCATGTGTAGGATAATTCTGCTCATGTGGACGAAGAGCTCGTGATGCATAGGCAATGACCTGATGCTCTTGCCTGAGAACACAACCGAGTCCAGTACCTGAGGCATCACAATAGACATCGAATGGCTTGGTGTTGTCTGGTTGAGCTAGAACGAGTGCTAAAGTCAATAGTTTTCTTAGAGTGTGGAAAGCTTCCATGCATTTTTCACTCCATACAAACTTGACTCCTTTCTTCAGCAATTCGGTCATGGGTTTAGCAATTTTTGAAAAGTCTGGTATAAACCGACGATAATATCCTGCTAGACCCAGAAAACTCCAAATTTGATGTACGGAAGTGGGCGGCTTCCAATCCATCACTTCTTGTACCTTGCTGGGATCAACAACAATACCATCACTAGAAATAGTGTGCCCCAAGAATTTAACACTTTTCAGCCAAAATTCACACTTGGAAAATTTAGCATAAAGCTGATGATCTCGGAGACGTTGAAGAACAATGTGAAGGTGCTGAGCATGTTCTTCTTCATTTTTGGAATAAATGAGGATATCGTCAATGAAAACCATGACGAATTTATCAAGTTCCGGCATAAAGACTGAATTCATGAGATATATGAAATAGGCTGGAGCATTCGTGAGCCCGAAAGACATAACCAAGTACTCATATAGTCCATAGCGAGTGGAGAAGGTAGTTTTAGGAATATCACTTGATCAGATTATTATTTGGTGATAGCCAGAACGGAGATCAATTTTTGAAAAGACCTTAGCTCCCACTAGTTGATCAAAGAGAAGGTCAATGCGAGGTAATGAATACTTGTTTTTGATAGTCACCGCATTGAGTGGCCGACAGTCTACACAGAGCCTTAGACTATTGCCTTTCTTCTTAACAAAGAGAGCTGGACAACCCCAAGGTGATGTACTAGGGCGAATGTATCCTTTATCCAGGAGTTTCTGGAGTTGTATTTTTAATTCAGCTAGCTCCTTAGGTGGCATTCAATATGGCCGCTTAGAGATAGGTGTAGTGCCGGGCTGCAATTCAATGATAAATTCAATTTCCCTATCTGGTGGCATCCCTGGCAAGTCATCCGGGAATACATCGGCATACTTGCATACCACTGGTATATCTTCTATTTTGATTTTCATCATTGCATAGGCACAAGTATTGATGCATTTATGAGGTGGTAAATAAAGAGTAGTGGCCCCATGTGTGGGGGAATTGATATCTATAACACGTGATGCGATGTCTAAGGTAACTTCATGTTGTGTCATCCAGTTTACTCCCAGAATAACATCCATGTCCTCAATGCCCAAAATAATAAGATCGGTGGGAATTATTTGACTACCCAATTTGAGTGGCAGCCGACATGTTATTTGATTTGATGCAATTTTCCCACCCGATATTGTGATCATGTAAGCACCTTTTGTATGAGTGAACCCTAGCCCACATTTTCCACAAAACTTTGTACTGATGAAACTATGTGATGCTCCTGAATCAAACAAAATAACAGCATGATGGTTTTGGATAGAAAAAGTACCCATCATAATTGGAGCACCCTCGTGAAGGTCAGTGAAAGTCGTGAAGTTAAGTCGCCCCTGACGTACTTGCACCATCGGTTTCTTGCTTTCTTGTTGCTGTTGTTGGGCTTCGACCCCTGAGTTTGATTCTACTACCGGGCCTGGGGGCATTCTCGAGCAAAATGATTCGTACACCCACAAGTGAAACAACGGTTAACAATTGGGCGAACTGACTGCTGCACATTCAGTCTTGGACCATTAGGCCGAGGATTTGGTGGCTAAAAATTCCCTTGCTGTTGTCGTGGCCTAAAAACCCAGCGTCCCTGCTGAGGAGGCCTCTGAGCAGCATTTGGAGGAGCACTTCGCACAAATTGGTACCTCCGTGGTGGAGCACTAGAGGATCCGGATGGTGCCTTCCTCTTTTTCTCAGCACGGTGTGCCATGATACAATCTTCCTTAGTAAGGGCCAGATTAATCAGCTCATTGTAAATGTTAGCCTTGATAGGATTTAGGCGTTCCTTGAGCTTGGTATTAAGTCCACGACGGAAATGATCACGCTTCTTAGCATCAGTGTCAGCATTATAACCCGCGCACTGACAATGATTGTTGAAAGTCTAGAAATATTGCAGCACGGTGCGAGTTCCTTGTGTGAGAGTGAGGAATTCATTTAGCTTCCTCTCCATCAATCCTTCTGGAATAGGGTGATCGCGGAAAGCATCTTTGAATTCCTTCCATGTCACTACATGGTCGGTAGGAAACATAGTAAAATAACTTTCCCACCACAAACGAGCTGTACCACGGAGCTGCTGTGCGGCATAGCGGACCTTGTTTTCATCTGAACAAGGAGCTATCAATAAAGAAAACTTGGATTCAATAGTGCGAATCCAAGCATCCACATCAAAAGGCTCTTCAGCTTGGCTGAATATGGGAGGCTTAGTGTCCAGAAAATCCTTATAATTCGCCGCCCCGGGAGGACTGCCATTGTGGCCACCCCTCTACTGTTGTTGTCATTGGACTAGTTGTCGCAGTAAGTCTACTTGAGCAGCCATGAAAGCCTCAATGGAGGGTGGGTTTTGTCCGCTCCCTCCTGCTCCATTAAACCCCTGTGCTGTTTGCCGTATGGGACCCACTATCTGAAATTCAAAGCCTTCTTATTAGCCAAAAGGTCTCAATAATATCCAATACTTCATAAGGTAAATGAGAGACATTAATGAATTGCACTAAGCCCACAGGAAGTTTTGGACAGAATGTTGCACTTTGTAATTAAATTCGTAGCTTCCGCTCTACTTATCCAAAAATTCTCATCTTTCTGCTGTAGCTAGAAAACTTCAGTATCGTTAATTTTGGTATTCATTTTAGAACCCAATCCCATGATTAAGATGGGCCGAACTGTATCCTTCCCTGGCTGTTCAACTGAAAATTTTTAGTGGACAGAACATTAGTATTTGATGCACAAATTTCTGTAGAATGGTCAAATGGTTCTGAAATTTTGTGCGTAGACAGACCCCAAGATTTGCAACAACTTTTATATTCATGCCCTGAAAAGATTCAAAGGCTAAAATGACTGAAAGAATTGTTTATTGTTCTGTTGTACTGCTGTTTGTTCAGGAAGCCGTACTTTAGGAATTTTGACATAATTCTTTCTAGGTTACTCCAACGGTGCTGAAATTTTGGCAACATACAGATTACATCATCAACAACAACATTGGTATTCGCACCTAAGACAAAATTTGCAAGGAAACATGTTAGATTAATTGGGCCTCGGCCCATTTAAGTCTCAATTAATCCAAGAATTAAAGGTCCACTAATAAATGCTAGGGAATTAAATCCCGGATGGAGAGTCAGCGGGAATTCTAACCAATTTAAATAGTGGACCAACTGTGGACCACTTGTGAAGTTGGTAAAAGGAGAAGGGCGTGCCGCGCGCGCGCTCGCTCGCCGCGCCGCGTCGGGCCATGGCCGTGCCGAGCCGAGCCGTGCCGTTCGGCGTGTGCTGTGTGATGAACCTTTTGCCACAAATGACATTGATTGAGTCTTAAACGTTACCAGTAACTGCCGATTTGATGGCTGAGAGTAACTGATGACGTTTAATGGCATTATTGGTCTGACCAGTAACTGACGTCATTATGGCCATTGCTGCATCCTAGCAGTGTCCAGGTTCATCCCCCTCCTCCTCTGGTCGCCTATATAAGAGGGGCTCTCTCCCATAGCTAGAACACACAAGCAGACTCTCCCTCTCTGGTACTCCTTTCAGGAGACCTCTCTCTTCTCCCTGCTTTTGCTGCTCTCTTGCATTCCCAATGCAAGCTTTGCGCGCACTCTACTTGCGTGAGCAGTTGCCTCCGAACCTCCCTGTCTAGTGATCCTGCTCGGGATAGGCGGGCGATAAGGTTTTTGGGGAGCTTACGAGTACGCGCCTGCTCGCTGCTGTGAACGACTACTTCCCGGCGGCTAACTTCATCATCCGTACGACTACTTCCTGGTGGCCGGTTTCGTCGTCCTGTACTACTACTTCCTGGTGGCCAACTTCGTCAACTCGAACGACTACTTCCTGGTGGCCGTCTTCCTCACGTGAACGACTACGTTCCGGTGACCATTCGAGGGACTCCACTGCATCAACTAGTCACTGCACCGAATCAGATCGACTACTTCGAGCAAGGTCAGTCGAGGATGGTTAACACTATTCCTCCAGCTGGTGACGGCGCATCCGGTGCCTCCGGTACCGGCCCCACCTCTGGGTACATCCTGAACATCGTTTTGTTCTGTTTTTGGTTTCTCATGTTGTTCATGTTATTTAGGAGATTTAACTTGAACACTCGCACATGTTATGTTACCACTGGATCACTCATTGTTGTCATGAATTTGTTGCTAATTTCTGGAATTAAAATATACCGAATGATGCCTAAATTTCTAACAATCCAAAAACCTTATGTTAATAATAGGCTTTCGGTAGCTGGTTTTGCCGCATCAATCAAACCAAATGTTTTCGATGGGTCTAATTACAAACGTTGGCGCGAGAGGGTCACGCTGTGGTTGAAAGCAATAAACATCATGCATGTCATACAGGGGAAGCCCGAACAGTTCACTCCAGAGGAGGAGCGGGCTTTCGTGGCGGCCGATAACCTGTTTAGAGGTGCCATCATGAGTGTTCTCGCTGAAAGCCTTGTGGACACGTACCTCTTGCTGCCGAGTGGCAAAGATGTTTGGGATGCGCTTGAGGCTAAGTTTGGGGTCTCTGATGCCGGTGGCGAGCTGTATGTCATGGAACAGCTCCTTGACTACAAGATGGTTGAAGACCGTCCTGTGGTAGAGCAGGCCCATGAGATCTAGGCGCTGGCTAGAGATCTTGAGAACTATAGCAAGGATGCTCCATGTCGGTTGCCTGACAAGTTTGTGGCTGGAGGTATTATCTCCAAGTTGCCACCTTCTTGGAAGGATTTTGCGACCTCTCTGAAACACAAGAGACAAGAGTTTACTATTGTCGATCTCATCGGCACTCTTGATGTGGAAGAGAAGGTGAGGGCAAAAGACCAACGTGACAAAGGGATTGCTGGATCTTCTAGTGCCAACTTGGTGCAAAAGAAGAACTTCAATGCATCCAACAAAAAGAAGAACAAGCCGCAACAAAACCAGACAAAGGCTAATCAGACGGCTCAGTTCAAGAAGAAGAAGAAACCACCGACGGGGCATTGTTATTGTTGTGGTAGCCCGAACCACTTTGCTGCAAAGTGTCCGCACCGCAAGGACAAGAACAATGGCGGTGTTGGCACTCCTTACGGCCTACAGATAAATCCGCAAGCGGACGGATACCGATGTAGCTTTCACTCGGGAGTATTCCAAGGTATCGATTTCCACGGAGAATGAGAAGTGAACTGATTCTAAACTAAGTTGTCCTAGGTAGATGGAATGGAGTGAATGGTATGGATGAGGTGGATGACAACAACAAAGAGAGGAGATGAGTGATAGGAGGGTAGAGAGGGTACGAGTCTGGTAGAGGTATTCTACTGATTGATCGAGCAGATCAGAGGATACAGATAGATACTTGCTTCGGGACAAGGGAACCGGTGGACACACAGAAAGGGATGAGAAGGGGTGCCACTATTTTCCAACTGGGGAATCCTACGGACCGGAACTAACGTGATGGGCTACAAAGACCAGAAGGGCTGTCACCACCTTACGGCTACCACCTCCGTTGCGACGGGAATAAACTAAGTTAGTCTCAAGTATAGGCACCACGCCTACACTAGTCAACTAATACTTATCTCCTATAGAAAGATAAGCACCCAAGCTAAGCAACCAGTATACAGTTATACCAATCAACTAAGCATTGAACGAAGAACCAGCAAGCATATAAAAGTAAGAACTGAATGCTCAATTAATCAGAGAGAGATACAAGAGTTACCAGACAAGACCCGGATGTTACTCGAAGTGAAGTCGCATCCGTAGAGGTACAGCGGGAAGAGGGGCCGACACTTCGGCTCCTCTCCGGGACGCTCACCTCTCCTCTCTCCCTATCTCTATTGATACAAGTGGAGAACTAACAGTGCTTCGCCTGCACTCTACTCTTGTGTTGTGTTTTTTGCAGGTGAAATCGGGCCTCTATTTATAGCAGGGAAGGACGGTGGAGGCAGAGTATCAGCCAAGGCAGCTGGGAGGCGGTGCCGGGCCGTTCAGGCGAAATCCCCGGTTCGGCCGAACTGCCCAGTTCGCCCGAACCGGTGGATCCACCGCCTCAGCAGCCAAAGGCCAGGATTGCACCCTGGAGGCGGTTCCTGCCTTCGGCCGAACAGGCCACTTCGGCCGAAGTGGGCCCGGCCCAGTACTGCACCGCCTCTGCTTTGCACACGTGTTAGTCCAGCTCCCGAGGTCGGTTGGCCGGTCGGTTCGCGTCTTGGGCTGGCCTGGAGGGCCTCCGGTGGACTCGTGGGCTCCGTCGGGTTGGATATGGGCCACCGGTCTTCTGGATATGGGTTGAGCCAGCCCAGAGTGGCGTGGTCGTGGTCCACAAGTCTTGCCCAGCTAGGGGGGCAACCGGCCGAACGGAGTCGTTCGGCCGAAACGGTCATTTCTGACCCTTATAGCACGTGTTTCTCCATTTTGTACCTGCACAGAGGACAATCACCAAAACTTGTGGAAATAGTCAGTGATAAGCCCTATAGCTATGGTGTGTGTCTCCATTGTGTTTGTTTTATACTCGGTTGGAGGTCGAAAATCGGTCTGTAACGACCGCCAACAAGCTCCCCCAAACTTAGATCTTTGCTCGTCCCGAGTAAAGAATTTAAAATATGAGCAAGACTAAAGTAAGGGTTCTTTTATAATCATGAATACTTGCATATTGAATATTCAAACCTTTCTCATACCTGTGAATTTGTGGTGGCTACTTCCTGGATCTTGGGCGGTTGATGAGTGGAACGACTCTTACAACAAGGTCCTCTTGCTCATCCTGCATTCGGGGTTTTCTGGTTTTCGCAATTAAATGGCTCGTCTCCCTTCATCCCTGACACTCAGCTCTTTGGAGTTCTCTCCTTTCACTCACTCTCTTGTGTATTTCTCTTTGTCTCTCAGGTGGTGGCCTTGTCATGTCGAGTATTTCGGTCAAGCCAAAGATTGGCTCCTGGAGCTTCTCATCACTGCCCTTGGTCATGTTGCAAGTTAATGATAGATAGTTCATGTTGTTCCTCAGCCTTTTTGACCCCTTTTTTTTTCTTTTCCCTTTTTGGGACCTTTTTTTTCTTTTCTTTGGACTTTCATGAGTCCTTTATTTCTCTCTTTTTTTTCAGGGTATCATCAAGGCATGAGGGCTTCCACTACACTCCGATGATAGATTTGCTTGCAACAGACCTCAGACAATGTGATCCATTCCAAAAACACAACTTTCAACAAGACTTCATACAGAATATGACAGGTTTCAGGAGTAAACTCTCAAGCATATGTGGTATTTGTGGACAGGATGAAGGGATAGAGCAGGATTTTCATCTTTTCATAAATTAAATTCTCCCGAATGTTGGTGTGAACAAGTGGTTCATTTTATCGAGTCATATCACAAACATCAACAACTTAGGTCAGGGGGGTCCTATCATGATGAATTTTTCACAAGTACTAGATACTGAGTTTGAAATAAACAACAGGCAACAATCATGATATAAAAGAGAGACCGAGTTCGTTTCGTTTATGTGAGGCAGCAATTTTTCGAAACGAGACAACACAGGAAGGTGCAAACCCACGTGCAGGTGCGCGAGAGGGGGCAGCCGGGCTGGTTCGGCCGAACCGGTCAGTTCGCCCGAACTGCCTGGTTCGGCCGAACTGGCCCCCGGGACTCGGTCCATCGTGGCATGCGTTCCTGTGTCGTTCCTGTACTCGTGCAACTCTCTGTTAGACAGGGCATTCTCCGGTCGGCTCAAATGCACCGACCGGAGCGACAATTTTATCTTCTTTCTTGCAAACAATTCAAACTTTATTTATTCAACGAACTAAGATTGGAAACAAATATTTGGAAGGGAAATTTCAGAGCACCCTAAACATTGATCTAAACAAATAAATGAATCAAGCAACTAGCAAACCAAACTAAACTAACGGTGCTCTATCTAAAAACGGGACGACCGCGGGACACTATTCTGAAGGCGGTCCATAGAGATCTTCGTGTCCCCCCGCCTTGAAGAGCCTCTTGAGCTTTGCGCACAGGGCCTTACGGAGGAGTTCCATCTTGTCCTCCCATTCCATACGTGCGAGCTCGCCCTCCGCCACCTTCTCGTCCAGGTGGTTGATCCTCTGCTTTGCCAATGCCAGTTCCTCCTTTAGGCTCTCCACGGTGGAAGGCTTCTCTTCCTCTTCATTGTCCTCCTCATCGGAGAACGCCATGTCCCCGGGCAGCCCTTTGATGGATGGAGGCTGCCTGTGGCACCGGACTCTGGTGGGCGCCGTGGCGGAGAGGACTGGGATGAGTTTGCCAGCCCCAGCTCGTTCCAGTTGAGCGGCGGGACGAGGACTTTTCCGTACCCTCCTCCCGGGATGCGTTCTCCCTTGATGACGAAACGCGGTGGGCTTTCCGGCGTGTAGTCCAGCTCCTCTCCGGCCTTCTCCTTGGGCAGCAACAACGCCAGATCCGACACCCTCGAGGAGGATATTGACGTCGGGCGTAGCTGCCCTTCGTTCGGCCTTGGTGATGGCGAACGAGGCGGTTTCTTGATCCGTTTTAGTGGGGCGAGGAGCTCGTTGAGTGCTGAGCGGTGAGGGGAGTTGCCGCGCCTCACCGGGCTACGTCCCGGCGTCCTCCCCCGGTGCACGTCTCCCGCTGCGTCGACGTCGGAGATGCGGAAGGCGTGCTCCTGCCGGGAGGAGTTGCCGTTCCGGCTACTGCTGCTCGAGCCCTGGGCCGATGATGTGCCCTTGGAGGAAAAGGAGGCCGTGGTGGCTGTGTTCTAAGGGATGGAGTTGGCTTAGATGAGATGGGAAACGTCGACAGAGAGTCTCTGTTTTTATCGGGGATTTCAGATCGGAAAAACGGAGTTTCCCGACGATTCCCTCGCGACTCTCGGGATATCTTTAACTGCAGATGTATCTGGGCGAGCATATCTGTCCCTGGGGCCTAGGAGGCCAATTCGCCCGAACCAACTGGTTCGGCCGAACTGGGCCTGTTCGCCCGAACAGGTCCCTGGGTCCCCAGGTGCGTGGCTCGTGTCGTGGTTCGAGGTTTTGGTCATGGGAGTTTTCGGGTCGAGGAGGTTTTTCAAGGTTCAGGAGGTTTTGGCCCAGAAGGATTTGAAGATGACGGATTCGGGCCGAGGTTCCACGGACGGGGTTCAGAGTTCTATGAACTCGACGACGTCTAATTCGTCGAGTGTCGAAGGTTCTGGTTCTAGGAAAATCTTCAACCGATGTCCGTTAACCTTGAAGGTGTTTCCGTCCTCGCTTTGCAAAGTGACGGCCCCATGAGATGCAGCATTGATTACTGTGAATGGGCCATCCCACTTGCTCCTCAATTTCCCGTGACCGAAAAGTTTGACACGGGAGTTGAAGACGAGAACCTTGTCTCCCGGCTTGAACGTTTTGACCTTGATTCTCTTATCATGCCATCTCTTGGTCCGTTCTTTGTATAGTCGGGAGCTGTGGTATGCTCTCTCCCTCATCTCATCTAGCTCGGCCAGCTGGGTCTTCCGTTTGAGGCCGGCAGCTGGAAGGTCTATACCCCACTTCCTAATGGCCCAGTGAGCTCTAAACTCCATTTCTACAGGTAGATGATAGGTTTTGCCATAGACTAGTTGATGTGGGGTCATGCCTATGGGAGTCTTATAGGCCGTGCGGTAAGCCCAGAGTGCATCTGGAAGTTTATCCTTCAATTGCTTGCCCATCTCATTCACGGTCTTTTGCAGAATGTTTTTGATTTGCTTATTGGAAGTTTCTGCTTGACCGCTAGTTTGGGGGTGATAGGGTGTGGCTACGTTATGCTGCACCCCCAAACTTGAGAGATACTTACGGAAGGCTGAATCTATGAAGTGGGAGCCGCCATCACTAATGACTATTCTAGGAACGCCAAAACGGGGGAATATAACCTCATGAAACATTCGTCTCGCATTCTTAGAGTCAGCAGCTAAGCAAGGCAAGGCTTCTACCCACTTAGAGACGTAGTCCACTGCTACTAGGATGAATTGACAACCCTCGGAGTTTGGGAAGGGACCCATGAAGTCTACTCCCCAGACATCGAAGATTTCTACTCGAAGATTGCTAGTAAGTGGCATTGCGTCTCTAGTATTGATGTTCCCGTGTTTCTGGCAGCGAGGGCACCGCATGACAAATGCTCTCGCATCCTCATACATGCTGGGCCAGTAAAAACCACACTGCCAGACTTTAGCATTGGTCCGGAATGCACCGTAGTGTCCTCCGTACGAGGCCGCGTGGCATCTCTCCAGGATTTTATAAGCCTCATGTGCGGGTACGCACCTTTTGAGGAGTCCGTCGCTACAAATCCTAAAGAGGTACGGGTCGTCCCAAAGGTGAAGTCGGCTCTCATAGGCTAGTCGTTTCCTATTCTCTCCATGGGGGACATAACCCGTTACCATGTAGTTTACTATGTTGGCATACCACGGATCACCAGTGGTGACCTTAAGGAGGGTGTCATCCCGTAAGTAGTCGTCGATTGGGCGATCGGACGGGACTTGTATCCAGGACAAATGGTCAGCCACTGAGTTCTCTACTCCTTTCTTATCTTTTATCTCAATGTCAAATTCTTGGAGTAGAAGAATCCAGCGGATGAGTCTCGGTTTTGCATCCTTTTTGGTCAGAAGGTACTTCAGAGTAGCGTGATCTGAATAGACTATAACCTTGGCCCCGACTAGGTAGGACCGGAATTTGTCTATAGCAAATACGACTGCTAAGAGCTCCTTCTCTGTGGTTGCATAGTTGAGCTGAGGGCCAGTGAGCGTTTTGCTAGCATATGAGATAGCATAATGCTTCTTGTCCTTAGTTTGGCCCAACACAGCTCCTACAGCATAGTCGCTCGCATCGCACATGATTTCGAATGGGATGCTCCAGTCGGGAGGCTGGATGATGGGAGCGGAGATGAGTGCCTTTTTGAGGGTGTGAAATGCTGCATTGCACTCCTCATCGAAAACGAAGGGGGCATCTTTGGCTAAGAGATTGGTCAAGGGCCGAGATATCTGGGAGAAGTTTTTGATGAAACGCCTATAGAATCCGGCATGGCCAAGGAAGCTGCGGATCCCCTTAACGTTTGTGGGGGGTGGAAGTTGCTCGATCACTTCTATCTTCACTTTGTCTACCTCGATCCCACGTTCTGACACCCTATGTCCTAGGACAATCCCCTCTCGCACCATAAAATGGCACTTTTCCTAGTTCAAAACAAGGTGTTTCTCTTCACACCTCTGGAGGACCTTGTCCAGATTTTTCAGACATTCGGTAAAGGTCTTTCCGTAAACTGAGAAATCGTCCATGAACACTTCCATAATCTCCTCAATCATATCGGAGAAGATAGACATCATGCAACGTTGAAAAGAGGCAGGTGCGTTACATAGCCCGAAAGACATTCGCCGGTAGGCGTACGTCCCATAGGGGCATGTGAACGTGGTTTTACTCTGGTCTTCTGGGTGGATAGGAATTTGGTGGTACCCAGAGTAACCGTCAAGGAAGCAGAAGAAAGAGTGTTTGACTAACCATTCAAGCATTTCGTCTATGAACGGAAGGGGGAAATGGTCTTTCTTGGTGGCCTTATTGAGTCGACGATAGTCGATGCACATACGCCAACCAGTAACAGTGCACTGAGGGATGAGCTCATTTTTGTCATTGCGCACTACCGTCATTCCTCTCTTCTTAGGAACGACTTGAACGGGACTAACCCATTCACTATTGGGGACAGGGTAGATGATCCCCGCGTGAAGGAGTTTGAGAACTTCCTTTTTCACGACCTCTCTCATGACATTGTTTAACCATCGTTGAGGTTCCCGAGACGGTGTTGCTTCAGAATCGATCGGGATGTGATGAGTGCAAAGATTTGGGCTAATCCCTTTCAGGTCTTGGAGAGAGTATCCTAAGACCGATCAATTTTTCTCCAGGATAGTGATGAGTTGCTGGGTTTCTACCTCGGAGAGTTTATCACTAATGATCACCGGAGTTTGCTTATCCCCAAAGAGGAAAGCATACCTAAGTCCAGGCGGAAGAGGTTTGAGCTCGATTGGAGATGATTTTGGAGTTTCGTTTGTATCAAGCTAAATCGGAGGATGAGTTTCCTCCTCCTCCGTAAAGAATGGAATATCCTCTTCTGGAATAGGTTGCTCGAGGTCTAGCAAAGAAGCTGACCTGACTTCCTCTAACGGGTCAGGATCGGGGTCTGCCTCTATTGGAGTATTCAAAGATTGGGCATAGGAGACAGGGATAAGTTCTTTACCGATCCTAAGCTCTACTAGCTGGTTTATTGGTGCTTTTTCCAGAATCTTCAAGATTGGCCTGCCTATGAAGATGGGATGTGTGGTAGTGCTAGGTAGGTCGAAGATGTGGAAATCCATGAAGAGTTCAGGATCGTTGACCTTAACGGGTGTGACCCGTAAGATCCCCAAACAGTCCAGGATTCTTCCTGAAGTAAACTTAAGTCGTTTTTGAGAAAACGACCATGAGTTATCAGGGAATTCGGTTCACACCAAAGAGCTAGAGATTATGTTGATTCCGAGGCTCGGGTCGTACCCAATTTCTCGGTCAAGGCCCATGATCTCACAGAATATCCTTTTGGTTTTTCTGGGCATCTTGACCACCTCGGTCGAGGCTTCGGCCTCATCTAGCCACTCCCGACTCATGATAGCAGAGAGACGTCCCAGGTACTCCCGCTGGTATTCCAATTCTTCTTTGTCGGGGGCTTGATCCTTTTGGTCTACACATCGTTCCCGTGGGAAACTTGTTGCACTCCCGATGTCTTCGAATAGATCATCGTCAAAATCGTAAAGAGTGGTGTAGAGTGAATCATAATGGTCTAGGCTAGAATATGGTTGTGGTTCGAAATGAGCTTCAGGTTCTGATGGACTGGAAGAGCTAATGGATTTGGATTGGACTGGTATTGGCTCTTTAGGTTCAGGTTCAGGCTGCTTCTCTTCTTCATCGGGGAGTTCATCATAGATTCCAGTGTAGGGGGGTGTTGTCTAGGATACGGTCCAGGACTACCCTCGCTTCACTAGGAACCAAATGAAATAACGAACCTCCAGAAGCAGAGTCCAAGAAAGTGGTGGCTACGGGACAGAGGCCAAGGCTGAAGTGTTGTAAAACAACAGGTTCTGGTAGGCTTAGGTCTGGTCCTGAGGCCAGTATTTGCTTGAAACGAGCCCAGACAGCTCCTAACGATTCTCCCTTTAATTGCTTAAAGTTAATGATTTCCGCTCGGAGGCTGGCTACCTTGGAGACTGGGAAGAAGTTTAGGTAGAATTTTCCTTGAGAACCTCCCAGCTCCCGTCCATAGTACTGACAGCCAGAGAGTACCATTTCTTTGCTCCTCCCGCTAGTGAGAACGGGAATAGCTTCCATTTGAGTGTCTCTTGTGTCATGCCCGCAATGGTCAGGCATGAGCAGAGTTGCTCAAACTCGCGCAAATGCGCGTATGGACTCTCGGCCTTCGTTCCTGAGAACGATTGCTCACGAACCATGGCTATGAAGCCGGGACGTAGCTCATAGCCGGGTGTGGATATGGGATGTGATGATGGTGGTGGCTCCAAACAAGCGCCCTTTGGAGCCGAGTGTTGGCGTAAGGTGAGAGTGGAATCCATGTGGTTGGTGGATGGTGGTGGGATACACGGACAACTTGGGTTCGGAATCAGAACAGCTACCGTTCCCCGGCAACGGCGCCAGAAAGCTTGTTGGCACTCCTTATGGCCTACAGATAAATCCGCAAGCGGACGGATACCGATGTAGCTTTCACCCGGGAGTATTCCAAGGTATCGATTTCCACGGAGAACGAGAAGTGGACTGATTCTAAACTAAGTTGTCCTACGTAGATGGAATGGAGTGAATGGTATGGATGAGGTGGATGACAACAACAAAGAGAGGAGAGGAGTGATAGGAGGGTAGAGAGGGTACGAGTCTGGTAGAGGTATTCTACTGATTGATCGAGCAGATCAGAGGATACAGATAGATACTTGCTTCGGGACAAGGGAACTGGTGGACACAGAGAAAGGGATGATAAGGGGTGCCACTATTTCCCAACTGGGGAATCCTACGGACCGGAACTAACGTGATGGGCTACAAAGACCGGAAGGGCTGTCACCACCTTACGGCTACCACCTCCGTTGCGACGGGAATAAACTAAGTTAGTCTCAAGTATAGGCACCACGCCTACACTAGTCAACTAATACTTATCTCCTATAGAAAGATAAGCACCCAAGCTAAGCAACCAGTATACAGTTATACCAATCAACTAAGCATTGAACGAAGAACCAGCAAGCATATAAAAGTAAGAACTGAATGCTCAATTAATCAGAGAGAGATACAAGAGTTACCAGACAAGACCCGGATGTTACTCGAAGTGAAGTCGCATCCGTAGAGGTACAGCGGGAAGAGGGGCCGACACTTCGGCTCCTCTCCGGGACGCTCACCTCTCCTCTCTCCCTATCTCTATTGATACAAGTGGAGAACTAACAGTGCTTCGCCTGCACTCTACTCTTGTGTTGTGTCTTTTGCAGGTGAAACCGGGCCTCTATTTATAGCAGGGAAGGACTGTGGAGGCAGAGTAGCAGCCAAGGCAGCTGGGAGGCGGTGCCGGGCCGTTCGGGCGAAATCCCCGGTTCGGCCGAACTGCCCAGTTCGCCCGAACCGGTGGATCCACCGCCTCAGCAGCCAAAGGCCAGGATTGCACCCTGGAGGCGGTTCCTGCCTTCGGCCGAACAGGCCACTTCAGCCGAAGTGGGCCCGGCCCAGTACTGCACCGCCTCTGCTTTGCACACGTGTTAGTCCAGCTCCCGAGGTCGGTTGGCAGGTCGGTTCGCGTCTTGGGCTGGCCTGGAGGGCCTCCAGTGGACTCGTGGGCTCCGTCGGGTTGGATATGGGCCACCGGTCTTCTGGATATGGGTTGAGCCGGCCCAGAGTGGCGTGGTCGTGGTCCACAAGTCTTGCCCAGCTAGGGGGCAACCGGCCGAACGGAGTCGTTCGGCCGAAACGGTCATTTCTGACCCTTATAGCACGTGTTTCTCCATTTTGTACCTGCATAGAGGACAATCACCAAAACTTGTGGAAATAGTCAGTGATAAGCCCTATAGCTATGGTGTGTGTCCCCATTGTGTTTGTTTTATACTCGGTTGGAGGTCAGAAATCGGTCTGTAACGACCGCCAACAGGTGGCAATGGTGGCAGTGCCAACATGGTTGTTAGTGAGACTGGTGGAACGTCGGGGTACGGTAATCTTTTACCTACAGTTCTTTCAGTATGTCATTCACCCGATTGGTGGATTGACACTGGTGCTAATATTCAGGTTTGTGCTGACATTTCCTTATTTTCTTCTTACCAGGCAGGCGGGTCTTCCTCCGTGTTGATGGGGAACGGATCACATGCGCATGTTCTTGGTGTTGGTTCGGTCGATCTGAAGCTTACTTCGGGAAAGACCGTTCGACTGAAGAACGTGCAGCATGTCCCCACCATCAAAAAGAACTTAGTCAGCGGGTCTCTTCTGTGTAGAGAAGACTTTAAGTTAGTCTTTGAATCCAATAAATGTGTAATCTCTAAATTTGGAAGTTTTATTGGAAAAGGTTATGATAGCGGAGGCTTGTTCCGCTTTTCTTTGTGAGGCAATTGTAATAAAGTTGTGAACCATGCTGCAAACATTAATACTGAATCTAATGTTTGGCATTTGCGACTCTGTCATGTTAATTTTGGTTGTATGATGCGTCTTGCAAACTTGAGTTTAATTCCGAAATTCACCCTAATAAAAAATTCTAAGTGTCATGTGTGTGTTGAATCAAAACAACCTCGCAAGCCTCATTTCACGGCTGAGGCGAGGAACTTGGCACATCTAGACTTAATTCATTCCGATCTATGCGAGATGAATGGTGTGTTGACAAAAGGTGGTAAAAAGCACTTCATGACTTTAATAGATGATTCTACTAGATTTTGCTACATTTATTTGTTGAAGTATAAAGATGAAGCGTTACAGTATTTTAAAATCTATAAAGCTGAGGTAGAAAATCAACTTGAGAGAAAAATCAAAAGAGTTAGGTCTGATTGCGGTGGAGAGTATTTTTCTAATGTATTCAATGGGTTCTGTGAGGAACATGGAATAATTCATGAGAAGACACCTCCCTACTGACCTCAGTCAAATGGGGTAGCCGAAAGAAAGAACCGCACTCTGACTGACTTGGTTAATGCCATGTTGGATACAGCGGGACTTTCCAAGGAATGGTGGGGTGAGGCTATATTGACTGCATGTCATGTCCTGAACCGTGTTCCTATGAAGAACAAAGAGATAACACCATTTGAGGAATGGGAAAAGAAAAAGCTAACCCTTTCATACTTACGGACTTGGGGATGTTTGGCCAAAGTGAATGTGCCAATAACCAAGAAACGTAAATTGGGACCTAAGACTGTTGATTGTGTCTTTCTTGGTTATGCTTTCCACAGTGTAGGTTATAGATTTTTAATAGTAAAATCTGGAGTACCTGACATGCATGTTGGTACAATTATGGAGTCCAGAGACACTACATTCTTTGAGGACATTTTTCCTATGAAAAAGGAAGCTAGCACGTCTAGTCATGAACTGTCTATTAATAAAGAACCTAGAGAACCTGTTGTTTCGATAGAACACAATGAACACACACATGTGGAAAATCCTGAGGAGTAAGACAGTGAAGCTCTCAGAAGAAGCAAGAGACAGAGGACTGCAAAGTCCTTTGGTGATGATTTCATTGTGTACCTCGTGGATGACACCCCTAGAACCATTGAAGAGGCATATTCCTCTCCAGATGCTGACTATTCGAAGGAAGCAGTTCGGAGTGAGATGGACTCTATCATGTCTAATGGTACTTGGGAAGTCGTGGAACGTCCGTATGGGTGCAAACCTGTAGGATGCAAGTGGGTGTTCAAGAAAAAGCTTAGGCCTGATGGTACTGTTGAGAAGTACAAGGCAAGGCTAGTGGCTAAGGTATATACTCAGAAAGAAGGAGAGAACTTCTTTGACACTTACTCGCCGGTTTCCCGATTGACCACCATTCGAGTACTGCTCTCTCTGGCAGCTTCCCATTGTCTTCTCGTTCATCAGATGGACGTTAAGACAACTTTCCTAAATGGAGAGTTGGATGAAGAGATCTACATGGATCAGTCAGAAGGTTTTGTAGTGAAAGGTCAAGAAGGAATGGTGTGTAAGTTGATAAAGTCTTTGTATGGCCTTAAGAAAGCTCCTAAGCAGTGGCATGAGAAGTTCGACAGAACTTTAACGTCAGTTGGCTTTGTTGTGAACGAAGCTGACAAGTGTGTGTACTATCGCTATAGTGGGGGCGAAGGAGTGATCTTGTGTCTGTATGTAGATGACATACTGATATTTGGGACAAGCCTTAATGTGATTAAGGAAGTCAAAGAGTTTTTGTCTCAGAGTTTTGAGATGAAAGATTTGGGAGAGACTGATGTGATCCTAAACATTAAGCTAGTGAGAGAAGGTGATGGTGGGGTTGTTCTCACACAATCCCACTATGTGGAGAAGGTCTTGAGTCGTTTCGGATATAATGACTGCAAGCCAGCTCCAACACCTTATGATGCTAGTAAAATATTACGGAAGAAAAAAAGAATAATGAGAGATCAGTTGAGATACTCCCAGATCATTGGTTCACTGATGTACCTAGCCAGCGCTACTAGACCCGATATCTCGTTCGCTGTGAGCAAACTGAGCCGGTTTGTGTCAAATCCAGGAGATGCTCATTGGGAAGCTCTTGAACGGGTAATGCACTTTCTGAAAGGTACTGTGGACTATGGAATTCACTATACCGGTTACCCTAGAGTACTGGAGGGTTACAGTGATTCAAACTGGATATCCGATGCAGATGAGATTAAAGCCACAAGTGGATATGTGTTCACACTTGGAGGTGGTGCTGTCTCCTGGAAGTCTTGCAATTAGACCATCTTAACGAGGTCAACTATGGAGGCAGAACTCACTGCATTGGACACCGCCACTATTGAGGCCGAATGGCTTCGTGATCTCCTTATGGATTTGCCGGTAGTTGAGAAACCGATACCGGCTATCCTCATGAACTGTAATAATCAAACTGTGATTGTCAAGGTGAACAGTTCAAAGGATAACATGAAGTCCTCTAGGCATGTAAAGAGGCGGCTGAAATCTGTCAGGAAAATGAGAAACTCCGGAGTGATAGCCTTGGACTACATCCAAACGGCTAAGAACCTGGCAGATCAATTCACAAAGGGTCTTTCACGTAACGTGATAGACAATGCATCTAGGGAATTGGGCTTGAGACCCATGTGTGTTACTCAGTAGTGGTAACGTGTCCTATGTGATCGGAGATCCCGTGAATTAGGATTGTGAAACAAGCTACAGTTTAACTGAGAGAAGAGAACCTTTGAAAAGGGCTCATTCCAATGGAGGTGCATTTCTCTTCTAAGTCTGTATGACAGGTTGGTGAAAACCTTAATGTGATCTGAGTGGCTCAATGAGGGCAAAGATGTTGACCTACAGAACATCTCAAAGGATTGCACCTATATGGGTTCGATTGCTAGTCACAATCTATGAGATAGGGTGATCTTTAGATACCCATGAAAGGCACGGAGTATGACTTATACGCTCCAACCCGAGGGGATGCTTATAGCAGCCTAGTACTGGCAAAGGGGCTCTAGTCAAGCTTGTTTGCACAAAACTGTCAATTCAAGGCATAGTCCATTGGTCAGTTGTGAACAAGTGTAGCTCTTGCCCCAGGTAGATGTTCAACTTAACAGTCCCCGCCATGAGGTCAGTATATCAAAACAACAGTTGAGTCGAGAGTATTTTCTTGTGTACCTTGAAATACTTGGTGGGGATTGTTAGATTAATTGGGCCTTGGCCCATTTAAGTCTCAATTAATCAAAGAATTAAAGGTTCACTAATAAATGCTAGGGAATTAAATCCCGGATGGAGAGTCAACGAGAATCCTAACCAACTTAAATAGTGGACCAGCTGTGGACCACTTGTGAAGTTGGTAAAAGGAGAAGGGCGTGCCACACGCGCGCGCGCGCTCGCTCGCCTCGCCGAGCCGGGTCGTGGCCGTGGCCGTGCCGAGCCGAGCCGAGCCGTGCCGCTCTGCGTGTGCTGTGTGATGAACCTTTTGCCACAAATGACATTGATTGAGTCTTAAACGTTACCAGTAACTGCCGATTTGATGGTTGAGAGTAATTGATGATGTTTAATGGCATTATTGGTCTGACCAGTAACTGACGTCATTATGGCCATTGCTGCATCCTAGCAGTGTCCAGGTTCATCGCCCTTCCTCCTCTGGTCCCCTATATAAGAGGGGCTCTCTCCCATAGCCAGAACACACAAGCATACTCTCCTTCTCTGGTACTCCTTTCAGGAGACCTCTCTCTTCTCCCTGTTTTTGCTGCTCTCTTGCATTCCCAACGCAAGCTTTGCGCGCACTCTGCTTGCGTGAGCAGTTGCCTCCGAACCTCCCTGTCTAGTGATCCTGCTCGGGATAGGCGGGCGATAAGGTTTTTGGGGAGCTTACGAGTACGCGCCTGCTCGCTGCTGTGAACGACTACTTCCCGGCGGCTAACTTCATCATCCGTACGACTACTTCCTGGTGGCCGGTTTCGTCGTCCTGTACTACTACTTCCTGGTGGCCAACTTCGTCAACTTCAACGACTACTTCCTGGTGGCCGTCTTCCTCACGTGGACGACTACGTCCCGGTGACCGTTCGAGGGACTCCACTGCATCAACTCGCCACTGCAGCGAATCAGATCGACTACTTCGAGCAAGGCCAGTCGAGGATGGTTAACACTATTCCTCCAGCTGGTGATGGCGCATCCGGTGCCTCCGGTACCGGCCCCGCCTCTGGGTACATCCTGAACATCGTTTTGTTCTGTTTTTGGTTTCTCATGTTGTTCATGTTATTTAGGAGATTTAACTTGAACACTAGCACATGTTATGTTACCACTGGATCACTCATTGTTGTCATGAATTTGTTGCTAATTTCTGGAATTAAAATATACCGAATAATGCCTAAATTTCTAACAAAACAAAACTAACAACATTAATTTAGTTCAGCTGTAACTAGGACAGCTCGGTTATTGTTACATCTAGAAGTTCTTCCGGGACAGACCCTTTATCAAATAGTTACATCCACGTGCACTAATTACAAAAGGAGTTACTCAACTCTAAGTTAGCCTAAATCACTACTGTCCAAAATCTAGGCTACTTACTGAGGGGTTTGTGCACTACTAGCTAACTATATCTAGAAATCATCCAAATTGCCCACCGATGAGAGACTATGTTGAGGGGAGTGGTTTGCTCCACCCTCATAGTCAATATCTGATACGCCCTCCATTATCTCAGGTTCATCCCCATCCATGTTCATAACTCAGGAGGGGCTTGTTGTGCCTGATGCATCTACAGCTGAACATTCTCCTCCTGTACATCGGCCAATTCTACTTGCAGGTCATGGACCTAATCTTGTAGTATGTCCACCATTTCGATTCTCTCATCCAAATCATGTCTAAGGCCGTCTACCTCCATTTCTAATTCTACAATTCTGGTGGTCAGTTCTTTGACTTGGACTTCCTGATTATTTTCCATCATCAGATTTGCTTGTGCCAAGTCAGAGAGACTTGCGATGGCCGCACTTTGGTGGGCCTACAAGCGATACAATGCATTCATGCACCTAGTAGATGTGAGTGTTGTTTCTTGGGGGCACAGATACCCCTGCAACTCCATGTGGCCGATTCGGTCCAGCCACATCGGGTCATTTTCATTCGCAGCAGGAAACAGCCCCATGGGTGCGACTGCTACCACCAATGGGTGATAGCTGCAGAATTTTGTTAGCACTGTAAGCGCTGCTGTTTCCCATGCATCCTCCAATTGATACCCCCCGACCTCTAGATTCAGCAAGGGCCACTCAGGATGAATGGGGTGTGGTGGCACGGTTAGTTGTACGTGACAGCGTGGTACCCCAGTTCTTCATATGGGCGTCCAATGTAGTATGGCGGAATATTGTATCCCACCGAACTAAGAGTATACCACAATATGGCGGGGAACCCCTCCATGTATAGGCAATGTGAATGACACGCCCCTCAAGATCAAACTCAAAGACTACTGGATTGTCCATCTGAAATTAACAAGACCAAGATGTGAGATATGGGCATGTCAAGCGGTGCTTGGAAAAACTACTCAAACTCTGGACAGTGAAGAATTTTTTTTTGAGATATTGCTGTTTAAAAGTTCCCAATTTTTGCCAAAACACTACTGATGAATTTAGGAACATCTTTGTTATTCAAAATTTAAAGCTAACAATGTCCTTCAGATCTCACCTACTATGCTTATCTTTATTTCAGCATTTCCTGAAACTGTAGGCAGGCGGGGTGCTACTGTTTTGGTCATTACTCTCATCCTCTTTGTCCGAATGACACCAAATTTTGACAGCAGGTAGACAACTCAATTACAAACAACTTTTATATTCATCATTCTTACCAGAACAATAATTTGGGGCCAAAAAATTAAAATACAGAACTATTTTTAAACCTGACAGATTTCTGGGAGTTTTACAAATGATGGGGTTTGGTTCCTATCTTGCCCAAGATGAAACTTAGCACAACACGATTTTATTTCTGCGAGTTTGAGACATGCAGCTAACATTAAGGCCTAAGGCTAGTGTGAAACCTGAAGCCTCATGCGTATTTAATTTAATTGAACAGACAATGACTTGGTTAAACCACTATACAGTTTCTGTTAGACGGATGGTTGATGCGACTCTACATGGTAATTCAAGGGCAACTAGCATCACATTTTTGTAGATACAACTAGCAGGTTCAAACATACCGGATTGTTCATAGCAACAGTACCGGGCACTAGGTTCAGGCATATGGGGATAAATTTAGATAGGTTCTAATTATTCAATTCAACAGCCATAGCTAAACAATTCATATGCCCTAGATGAAAATTGTTTGCTTCTGTACTTTTGCAGGTTTCATGGATTGTCAGCAAGAAAACTTCCAGTACACCACCATATAAGTGAAAAGAGACACAACCAGCCGAATTACAATACATTAGTGCAAAATATATATCTTTCTTCTCAATCTTATGCAGCAGCCCTATTTACATAAAATGGTTTCCAAGGCATTAATTAGTAACAGAAAACAAATCTTAGTTTCAAACCTAATTCATGATTGTTCCTGTACCCTCTCAAATAAATTCAGCCAACACATTCCAACATAGTACTGAAGATTTTTGCCATTCAAGTTTAGAGCTGTCCTGCAACTAGTGCTCCCTGGAGAAAAATTCAGAACAGGTACTTTGTATTAGAGGAACTCTATTTCTTAATGACCCCGATCAGTATGAATGTGGCAAGTGTGGTAGATTGGGTCACAATTCACGCACGTGCCATTGGCGTATTAGTCAGGTGAAAATAAATTATGTACTTTCTTGCATTTTGTAAATTATTTCCCGCCTTATCGATTACTTACATACTTTCATTATTTTTGTAATATTTAGTTGAGTTGTTACATTTACTAACTAATCTGTCTATCTCTATTTTAGGATGACGCTACCCCACCTGTTGGATCCGTACTACGACCAGAACCACCGAGGACGACTCACGACGGAGGGGCATGTAATGACATCCTTTCGCTTCGTTAATCATATTACATTTCTAATTGCTAATAACTTTGTTAATCAATTTTTTCATTGTATGCAGGAACTGCCCCTTCTTCGTCCTCGAACCCATAACGGGTTCATTGACATGCGGTATGACGACAGGTACACTCCTCTCTTGAGGAGGGCTGACCAAGACGTCGTATCGTACCGGGTTGTCTGTTTTGAACCCAGCGGCGATCACAGCTCTGGTTGATAGGTAAAATCAGAGTCCCACTAATCCGGTTTCTTTTTTGTTTTCAGTAAATTATATGATTCATTTCAGTGTCTCGTTTACGTAGGTGGAGGCCGTAAACTCATATTTTCCACCTTCCTTGTGGTTAAATGGCAGTGACACTTGAGGATGTGTAGAAGCTTCTTGGACTCAGTGTCAGAGGCCGTCCGGTTACAGGCCAGTGCAGCCCTGAGGGGATCGAGTGCATGCCTTTCTAGGGAGACAGCTTCCTGCCGCGGCACCGGGTACACGGACCTCTGGGGTACCTATTTCTTGGCTTCGACAAAACTTTGGTGTTTGTCTGGGAGATGCAGATGAGCAGACGGTTACCTACTACTGCAGAGCTTGGATCCTTCACTTGTTTGGGTGCATTCTCTTTCCAGATGGCACTGGTGACGCCGCGTCTTGGATGTACACCCCTTGCCTGACAGACTTCGACACGGCGGGGGGTTACAGTTGGGCATCCAGAGTCTTGAGTTTCTTGTACCGGCACCTTTGCGAGGCTTATCGCCGCACTAGGCAGGGCAGTTCTGTTGGCAGGTGTGTCTACCTTCTCCAGCTTTGAATGTGGTCTCGTTTACCTGTTGGTCGGCCCTCAGTTCTTCCTCCACGTCCCTGGTTCATGGAGCCTGATCCTTGACTTCAACCGATGATTGCTTACCTTTGGGACCAGGTGACACCTCCACATGCCAAGTCTGCGCGAGCATATGTCGAGTATGCTAATGAGTTGGATTCTCTCATGCCCTCTATCATGAGCTACTTTCATTCTGTTACCGCTTGTACTAGTTTAACTCGTTTCATTGAACTATTGTGAGTGATACTGACATACAAAGTTTTTCTAGGTCTCTTGGCAGCCGTACACAGAACCGAAGGTGTGACAGTTTCAGTGGAGCAGTGTGTGCTTCAGTGATGAGGATTTATATAGGATGACGTGCCCGCTGATATGCTTCTACGCAGTTGAGTACCACTTACTGCAGTGAGTTGCGTGACAGTTTGGCTTGCGACAGGAGTGGCCAGTACCACCGTTCTCGACAACCATCGGGTTACACAAGTAACTGCATTGGCTTGCTTAATCATTGTTGAATCTGGTCACTTAATCAATAATTGTCCATTTCGAATAATGAATAATTGTCCATTTCGAATAATGAATAATTGTCCATTTTGATTATGCTTCACTTGTCAATTTTGATTAATGAATAATTGTCCAGTTCGATTATGACTCACTTGTCAATTTCAATTAATGAATTATTGTCCATTTCGATTATGATTCACTTGAACATTTCGATTATGATTCACCTCTTGCTTAATCATTGTTAAAACTGGATTTACAGGATTGATCGCCGGAAGCATAAAAAGACTAATGATTTCGAGAGCCTTCACTACACGTACATTGAAGAATGGGATCTTTTTTTATGAAAATGTGTATGATAATGAGGAGAAGCATACGAACTACAACTTTCGGGTGTACCTTTCTTGGTACTTAGGTGTGACTCGTCCCAGATTGAAGGTGCAGTGGACAGGTGCTGACTAGGCCGACATGGATTCGTCTGATGATGAAGATACGTCCTACGACATTGCAACCCGGGAAGGGACCGTTGTGGAGGCTGCGCCAATCTTGGATAGAGTGGTATTGTCAGCTCTAGAATCATATTTTATGAAAGTTTACTAATTGTTGATGAGTAATAGTTGGTTTTTGCCTGCGTTTGCAGGGCAACGCGCTAAGGCAATCGGTGCTTGATATTGATGATAGTTCACTAAACACCTTTCTTGGGGTAAGCTTGCAATGATTCCCAATATTAACACATACACATATAACTATCATCGAAACACATCTATTGACTAATATTTGAACTTCAGAGACTTGCACATCAGCTACGTCGGGCTGCAGCTCGTTGTGGCTGTAGGAGTAGCACGGCGAGGGACGTGCGTGGAGATGCAGCTCAGCGAGGTGCAAGACAGGCCAATACTTCGCATGACAGGTCAACAAAGGATACTTCCGATGACATTGGAGTTGAGGGTGAGGAGGAGGACGACCATGGGGAGATTGGGCCGTCTCAGATCCCAGATGCTCCTCAGCCTTCGCAGCCTGCCACAGGTAGGCAGCGCCGCCGACGTGACTATTATACTTCGGGCACCGACGCTCTAGGTAAGGGCAAGGGTAAGGCTAGGAGGCAGTGATAGTTGTGGGAGACTTGTGATGGTTAATGTTTTGTATGTGACTTGTGATGGTGGCTTGTGACTGTGACTTTTGATTGTTGGGGGCTTTTGATGCTAGAAAAACAAGGGAAGTTCTAGCAAATTTTTTCCGTGACTTTATAGACGGTATGGACTGTTATTATGGATTGTTATTATGGACTTTTTTTATGTCATTGTAAGCTTGTTGTGTCTATGTGAACCTATGATATATGTGTCTTGTCATGATTGTGGACAAAGGAAGTTCTACCAAATTTTTTCGGTGAATGGTTAATAATTTAGAAATTAGTGAATGATCTAATATGTAAAAATTATAATCGCGCATTAGATAATTAAAATTACATGTCTATCATGTTTCAAATAAATAAATAAGACCAACAAATAATAAAAAAAATAATATATACTACAAATTATGCAAATAAATGAAATGGCATGTCACTGAAAAGTCTAGATTCTACGTAGCCTTTTCAGTGTTCTTTATAATAGCCTTTTCAGCATCCTCCAACATAGCCTTTTCAGTTAGCTATCGTAGCCTTTTCAGATGTATTAACCACAGCACATCATGAGTAATTAACATTGCTCGGCCTATATATACACACACACTGAAAAGCCACACCACATCAATAGCAATGTCTGGAGGGTCCTCTAGTGGGAAGGGTTTCGGCTCTGGGAGAGGAAAGGGGGAAGGAAGGGACCTCCCATTGTGTGGGAGGGGTCTCTTGGTCCAGATGAGTTTGGTGAGGCGGTGTATGAGTTGCCAGTTCAGAGTAAAAGTGATTTTGGTAAAGAGTGCCCTCTGAGAGGATACGATAAAAGAGTGCCCAGGCGCGCGGCAGCTATGAGCAGTGCTGGCGGCGGCCAGGCGAGGGGCCAACGGCGTTGAGGATTCCGACAGCGGTGCCCGGTATCGCCGTTTCATTTCCCCCTAGCACGGATGCATCTGGTTCGAGGGGCGGTGGCAACCAGATCTGTTACGGACGATGTCAATGGAGGCGTCCTCGTGGCACCGGCCGTCCCAATGGGAATATCTCCGAATGAAAATCCAGCATCGATTCAATCGGTCATGCACCGATAACACCTATGATGATGTTGTTTTCCTTCATGGAGGGCGTCGTGTTGGGAGACTTCTCTATACTAGTGATATGTGTTTTAGCCGGCTGAGAGGTGGCAGCAGCTTTTCATGTGTGTTGATATGTTTGCTTGAGGTTGTGATTGAGATCGACTCGGTGCGGTTTTCATCAAGTATAGAGGACTCTTTTCTAGCAGCACGATTCCAACATCAAAGTTTCTAAGTAGACAAACGATGCGAGTGGTTGCTGTTATAATGATAAAGCAACAAGTTCGAAGCAAGACGTTGAAGAAGTTTGAAGCTTAGTCTTTATAGCTTTCTTTTGTACTAGTCTTTTAGCTATCTATTATGTTGCTCTTTGGTTTGAGATTTCGAGTCTAAGAACTCATGTATTTTTTGCTTTATATATTCGCTTGTGGATATAGAAGCCGGATTATATCCAATATCTAAAAAAAGACTACTTGTTATTTTATCTTCGTCTTGTTCCCATTAGTCTTCACTAATCGTTTCTGCATAGAAATTTATTTGTAGTTTTAAGGACGAATTTTGTATACTAGTGGTTGGTGCGTTGTAATAAATTTGTTCATAAAACTACTAGTTATGATGATTGGGTCGATCTCCTACCTATGTTATGTGAAGCACGCTGGATATGCATGTTTGTATTCCTATAGACGCAAATAAGAAATTCTAAATATATATTAAGACTTCGAATGGCAGGAGTAATATTATTCAATCTCAGCTCTCGCCGCGAGACGTGGAGTTATTAGGGCATGTACAGCCCACAGACAGCGGGTCGTCTGCAGAACCTCGAACTTAGCATACAGACAGATATATAGACAACTCATAAAGTCCATAGACAGAGAGGCCGTCTGTAAAGCTGTTTAATGCCTTGCATTAGCTTAGGATCAACTACAAATGTATTTTGTGTATACAATTGTGTGGCTTTTGATAGAATAATACCAAGCATAATAATAAAAATATGATTACAATAATTTTTATAATATCAAAGCTTGCATAACACCAAATGCATACTTGATTGAAAAAAACACCAAATGCATACTTAAGACATCTTCCCTCACTCCTTTTTATTTTTTTTCATTTTTTCTCTTTTTTTCTTTTTTCCTTCTTATCCATTGGATTCACCGCATCTATCCATTCGCTCGCGACCTCCCCCTTCTCCCCTGCGACCTCCCCTTCTCCCCTACGCCGGCGGGAGAGCCATGCCGCCGCCGCTCATTGCCAAGACCTCCATGGCCGCGAGATCCCTCACCTCGTCTACCTCCTCCGCCGCCGGGGGCTCGCCGCCGTCGCCGAGCTCCATGCCGTCGCCGCGCGCCCGTGGGCTGGGAGGGCGCCAAGGTCGTTGCGTCGGCGTCGTCCTTCGACGCGTCGGCGCTGCGCCCGCGGCTCGAGGAGGCGCTCGCGGCCATGCGCCCGCCGCCGCCGCCCCACTCTCCGAGCACCCGCACCGACGCAGCCCTCGATTCGGCGCCGCTGCTGGGCGGTGGGAGCCGTCGGCGAGGCGGCGCGCTCTGGCGGCCCTCCCTCCACGATGTGGGAGCCGTCGGTGCTGCTGCGGGAGGCCGCGATGGAGCACCTCGAGGAGCGGCAGGCTGACTGGGTCCTCCGAACCATGGTGGCCGGATCTCGCGGTTGCTGATGCTGCTGCCCCGGCGGCGCCTCCTCCTCGTCGGCGTCGCGCCTCCCCACCGATCCCGTCCTCCGTCGTGCTCAAGAACTGGTGCTCCGCCCCCATCCTCCCCCCACCTCCGGCTCTCTGCCCTCACCTGGATTTGGCGGGTAACTCCCCCGCGCGCGCTCTCCGCGTGGGATCCGGCAGTGGCGGCGTCTCGTGACGACGATGGGTACAGCGCGTGCCGAGCTCATCGATTCCCGTCGGTTCGGTGTGGGAGAACGGGACAACCCCGTCATCTGGCGAGGCGACGCAGCGGTCATCGACTAGCTCACGGAGGGTCTTTTTTGCAAAAACATCGGCTTACAGACGCGTCTTACCGACACGCTGTACATGCCCTTAGATAGACGAATTCATGGTCATTGACATTTTGCCCTCGGGATCGTTGGCTATTGTGATCTCTTAGACTAAGGCGCGATGAATGCACGGGTTTCTTTTTTTTCTTTTCTTTTTTTCTTTTTGACAGACGGGCATATATGCCCTGGTCGCTGCAAGCTTCTGCTAAACTGTTGGTAGGCTTCATTGTATTGTCTAGTTCAGGACACTGCTACTGGGTCGCTAAACATAAACATGTCATAGATGTCTCTATAAATCTATAATACCTATATATAATTGGTCCCCACCAACAGGTCTCTATAAATCTATAACATAATACCTATATAATTGGTCCCCACCAACAGGTCATAGTTAGATTTCTCTCATCTCTCGGCTGTGCCACGTCATCTCACCCGTACCTACCCTGCACCGCGGCGACTTGAATCCCGCCGACACCCCTCGCCTGCCCACCACCGCTCCCTCGCCTCCCCACCGTGCCACCCCGCCGACGCCCCCTCGCCTGCCCACCGCCGCCCCCTCGCCTCCCACCCATCCCGCTGCCTCCCCACCGCGCCACCCCATAAATCTCGTCCGCCTAGCTGGGAGGAGGACCACGCTGCGGCGGATGACGAGCTAGTACACCGCTCCTCCCTCCCGCGCGCCGCCCCTCTGTCGCTCACATCCACCGAGCCGCGCCGCCGGCGCCATGCCCGAGCTCGGGATTCGCCGCTGTGGGTCACCGGAGCGCCGCCGCCGTGGGTCACCAGAGCGCCGCTGCCCCTTCAGTCCCACCCGATTCGCCGGCGACGGGGAGGAGGTCGAGGGCATCACCGGGGGAGCGGATGACGCCCGCGAAGTCGAGCGTGTGGAGGACACGGAGTACCTCGACATGGGCGTGGAATGAGCTTGCGCAGGAATGGGACGCCGCCACGGCGAGGCGAGGCAGAGACGGCCACCCGCCGCGGCAAAGGGGGAAGGGGACTGGCGGTCTGAGAGGAGGGCGGCGAAGTAGCGGGAGCGGAGGAGGGACGCGGACGAGACATGCAGGTTAAGGAAGGTTCCGGGGGCGGCGGCGAAGTGGCAGTCGGTGTCGGGCTCGGCGTCGGCGTCGTCAGGGTCGAGGTGGAGGCGGAGGAGGAGGTCGGTGTTGGGGAAGGAGAGCGATTCGGGGGAGAAGGAAGTAGAGGAGGGATGAGGAGGGGACGGTGGCGAGCAGAAGGCGGCGAGGCGGGAGCTGCTCGCTGAGCGCTGGCGCTTGCGAAGGGACATCGCCGTCGGTGTTCGGTGTCAGGATTTGGGGATTTTTTTGGGTGCGTTTCGGGAATGGCGAAGGGGAGGGTGGTGGAGTGCGTCGGTTGAGTCAAGAAACAATTCATTACTCTCTCATTCTCCCCACCGTGGTTCATCCTTTACCAAATTTTGTGGCTGATCTTTGGGACTCTTCTTCTGCCTCTTGGAATTCTTCTTTGATATCTCAGATTTTTTCTGAGCCAATTGTTTCCAACATTTTGCAAACCCCCAAGGTGCTTTCTTCCAATCCTGATGTTCTTTGTTGGAAACCTGCAACTCATGGTATTTGTTCTTCCAAGGAAGCTTATAATTATTTGGCATCATCTTCTTCTTAATTTCCTTTACTCGGTTCCAGGGCTTTATCTCCCTTTGCTGTCTCCTTTCTTCAGGCTACTTGGAATCATAAGATTTTACCGCCTGTTATTAAAACCTTTTTATGGAGACTTACCAGACATGCTTTAGCCACTGGTGTTCATGCAGCCTCCTTCTCATCACATATTTCTCCTTCCCGCTCTTCTTGCAATTCTAGTGAAACTGACTTTCACCTGTTTTTTGGTTGTCCCTTTGCTCGTGCCTGTTGGCTAGGTTCTGATCTGGCTTTAAGAATTGATGATCTTCCTTTTGAAACTTTGGGAGTTCAGTCAACACTTCAGATCATTTTCGGCTCTGTTATTCCTCCCCACAAGCATCTTTAGGTGGCCACTTTACTTTGGTTCCTCTGGAAAGCTAGAAATGCCAAACGATTTCAACGCCAGAATATCTCCACTCAATCTTGTTTGATGCAGGTCAAGGCTTCAATTCAAGCTTCCACTGCTCTACCAGCTGTTTCTTCTCCAAGGCAGAATCCTCCTCTGGCCTCGTTTTCCTCCCCTCATATTGCAGGTCCTCATGCTTGGCGGTGCTTTACTGATGCCTCCACCCTTCCTGATGTTTTCACTCTTCAACCACGAAAGACAGGTTTGGGTTTCTGTTTTATGTTTACAGGGGACTTCGATTGTTCTTCAATTCAGATTCAAGCATCTGCTCTGGTGCACTCGGTGTTGGAAGGGGAATTGATGGCCCTGCAGCTGACTTTCTCTGTTGCTTCTCAGCTCACAGTCCCAGGCTGCCCCTTCCTCTCTGACTCCTCGCTGGGTGTCTCCCTCTCTCAAGATTCGCTACTATCAGCTCCATGGCGGCTTCGACCGATCATCTCGCTCATCCAAGCATGCAAAAATGGAGAACAGTTCCAGCTTCTTCACATAGGAAGGAATTGTAATTTTCAGGCTGATTCTCTCGCTCGTGCAGCAAGACTAGAAGCTCTGGTTCCTAGAAACATGCCTGATTTCTTTCTTCAATGCCTTCCTCTAACTAGCTCTTTGAGAGCTAGTCTGCTGGATCTTTGTTGGGGTTAGGTTGACCCCAAACAGTTTTTTGCTCTTAATAATATATGTGTATGTTGTTGATAAAAAAAAAAAGCTCGTGTGTGGGGTGTGTGGATAAGGCGAGCGTGACCTGTGTGGCTTGCCGCTGTTCTCTGTGTTTTTTAATAATTGCCGCTGTCCTGTGCTTGCAAAGGATGAGGCAGGTGCCTATCTCTTCGTGGGCTTGGACCGAATTTGCATTGTTGGACCTTAGGTTGTTAATAATTTAACGGATTTGCATTGTTGGGCGGCGGTGATGGTTGTGAGGACGGGAGAAGATGGCGACCTGGCGAGCTTCGAAAGCTCCGTTCAATTGCAAATGCATGTTCTTCGGTAAACCGCATAGAGATCTTCTGTTATCTACTAAGTAAAATAAAATTTATAGAATAATTTACCTTCACATTAAAAAGTTTGAAAACTTCACAAATACATCAAATAATTATATAAATTTGTGCATAATATTTCGCACCAACGCGCGGAGAATTCATCTGGTTAATATAAAGTACGAGTTTCATCCGTTGGCGTAATTCCGCACCCCACGATTCAGGTGTCTTTAGTTTATGGTGGTCCGGTGGGAGGTCGATCAGACAAGTACCATGTATTGTTTTCCTATTCCCTTTAAAAAAATTATTTCAAACAAAATAACAACATAGAAAAAAATTAGGCAACAAAATAATTAAACAAAAAGTTATGTGCAAAACTGCAACATAGGCAAACTATTCCGAAGCAAAATTTAGGAATAAAAGTTATGAAAAAAATTATGTCATGAAACGTTACACAAAAATTATAGAAAAATGGGGGTGAAAAATGGCCCCAGGGTGGTGCTTCAAATGGTGGCCCTCGGGTTGGAGAGGAGGTGGGGGGTTTGTACCATGTGACATTTCATTTGTAGTTACAACCATCACCGAATGGTCTGTGGTTGAAACCAGCACTGAAGTCAAATTTCAGTTATGGCTACAATGGACATAGAGCCCATCCACTTTAAAATCGTCACATAAAATGCTTTTAGTGCCAGTTTTCCATACGAAAGTGGCGTAAAAAAGGTTTTGTAGTAAGTAGTGATTGTGCGGTTTCTATTGCCATCATTGCGGGGACCACAATTTACGAAAGAGTCGTATGCACTGAAAAACTGAAAAGAATACTCCCTCCATTTCTAAAAACCTGACGTTTAGAAAAAGGTTTGGGTCAAAATATTGGGAATATAAATCATCAATAAATTTTAAGTTGTTGAGTTTGCAAATATGAAAACTATATGAATAAATTTGTCTTGAAAAATTCTTTCTTCAAAGTATACATATATCACTCTTCGATAAATATTTTTATAATAACAAGAGGTCAAAGTTGTATTTTGGAGACCGTGTCGTTGTCCTAAACGTCAGGTTTTTAGAAATGTAGGGAGTACGAGTTGGTAGTAGTTTTAGTAGTTCTAAGAATTATGCAATTTTCTTGCTGGGATAATTATGGGATAGTAATTATTTGCTGATTCTGCAACCAGCCTTTGGGCTACTCTAGCAATGAAAGAAGAGTAAAATACAAAGTTCTTTTGCAGAATTGATTTTATAATATTTTCCTCATATTAATTTTACTTTGTACACATGTGTTAGCAAAATATTTCCTTTTTTATTAGTTTGGTCTTTAGATTCAAGGAATTCTATATTGGGTCAATTGCTATGACCTCAAGTGCCAGTTTAATCATACTTGGGCATACTATCGAAGTAGAAAAATATAAAAAAACTGAATGCTCGCCCGCTGCTTAGCGGTTGGGTGACACATATAACATGGACCAGAGTTTGGACGGTGAGAATGACAAGTTCACTGAAGTCACCTAGATTTGAAGATTGTTGTCAAGGGCGTCGGTGCCCAACACAGCAGGCCCTCGGCTACGAAGCTCGTAGCCTTGGCGGGTAGAGGTGCTAGGGTTTTTGCCTAGCTGCGCAATGGTGAAGGGGATGAGATTCAGAGCAGAAGAGGGAGGTTGGGATAATTGTTTCTTGATTGATCTCCAGGTATCCGATTACATGAATGATATAGGCCCTTTGGCCAGCTAACAAGAAAGGAAACAAACTCCCTAATCTCCGCCTAACCGACGACGACGATACTGAATGCCCCACGTGACATCCCCCCTGGAGCCGATGGAGGCGCGGCCACGAACTTCTTCAGGATGCCCACATGGAAGTATGGAACGCATCGTGCAAGCGCGAGCGCGGAGGAAGCTCGAGGCGGTAGGCGACCTCGTTGATGACCTGGGTGATACAGTACGGCCCATAGAAGTGCGGCTTGAGCTTCCCCGTCATTGGCACTTGAAGCGAGGCGGGGGGCCGTTGGCAAAGACGAAGCCATATCCAATCACCCACGGCGTAGCAGACCTCACGATGATGCCGGTAGTAGTAGGACTTGTACACGGCCCGCGCTTGCTGCAGACGATAGCGGACGTCGGCTAGCAGATCATCCCACTCCGCCATGCTCTTGGCCACGGCCGCCACCCTCATCTCGCCCGCCTCATAGAAACGGATCGTTGGGGGGTCACGACTGTAGACAATCTTGAAAGGCGTGTCCATTAGCGCCGTCTGGAACATGGTGTTGTAGACGTACTCGACCCAGGGAAGCCATCGAAGCCATTGACCCAGTCAATCACCGGTGAGACAGCGGAGGTACATAGTGATGACCTTGTTAGCAGCCTCCGTCTGGCCATCCGACTGGGAGTGGAATGCCGTCGTCATATACAACTTGGTACCCGTCAGCCACATGAGCTTGCGCCAGAACGCCGAGGTGAAGACAGGGTCCCGGTCGGAAACCATGGACTGCGGCACGCCGTGTAGACGCACAATCTCGGCGAAGAAGACTTGTGCCACCGACTCCGCCATGTACGGGTTCGCTAGGGCCAGAAAATGGCAATACTTGCTGAAGTGATCCACCACCATCAACATGATGGACTTGCCACCCACGCACGGGAGCGCCTCGATGAAGTCGAGCCCAATGTCTGTCCACACAGTCGTGGGCACCGGCAGCGGCAGGAGCAGCCCTGCGGGATGCAAATGCTCAGACTTGTACCGCTGACAGGTAGCGCAGGCGCGGATGAAGTCTTCCACTGTCTTGCGCATGTTGGGGGAGTGGAAGTCGCGGCGCAGGCGGTGCAGCGTGCGCTGGATGCCCTCATGGCCGTCGTCGTGCACGACGGCGAGGATCTCGTGGAGCAGGGGCGACGCCGGCGGGATGTAGAGGCGGTCGTTGAACGTGACGAGGCCATCGGTGAGCGACCAGGGCGCCTCCCTCGTGCCCGCCGTCAACTCCTCCTTGAGGGCCACCAGTGTCGGTTCCGTGGTCGATGCCTACCGTAGCCGGTCGATGAAGTCGAACCCTGGCCCCGAGATGGCCAAGAGGGCGCCTTGCTCCGTGTGGCGGCAAGACAGGGCATCCACCACCGTGTTCGTGCTGCCCGCCTTTTATTCGATGGTGAAGTCAAACCCTAGGAGCTTGCCCACCCAATGATGCTCCGGAATGGTGGCGAAGCACTGATCTAGGAGAAACTTGGGGCTAAAATGGTCAGTTCGTACCACAAATCATCTTCCCCACAATTACAGCCGCTAATGGCGGATGGCGAGGACGAGGCTGATGAGTTCGCGTTCATACGTGGTGAGGGAGCGGTGACATGGGGCGGCTGGCCTGCTGAAGAACGCCACCGGGTGTTGGCCCTGGGGGAGAACAGCCCCCAGCCGTACGTGGAGGTGTCGCACTAAACGACGAACGGCTAGGCGAAATCCGGCACGGCGAGGACGGGCGCTATGGTGACGGTCGTCTTGAGGGCTGTGAATGCCGCCGCTACCTCGGGCGTCCAAGAGAACTCGTCTTTGCGGAGGAGGGCCGACAGGGGGGTGGCAATCACGATGAACTCCCGAATGAACTTGCGGTAGTATCATGCGAGCCCCAGGAAACCGTGGACCGCGCACATTGAGCGGGGCTATGGCTAGTCCGCGACGGCCTTCACCTTTGTTGGTTCCATGGCCAGTTCGTCTGCCGAGATGACGTGGCCCAGGTAGAGATCGACTCGATGCCCAACGTGCACTTGGACTACTTGACGAAGAGCTGGTTCTGGCGCAAAGTGGTGAAGACGGCGCGCACATGGCGGAGATGATTGACCCATGATTTGTTGTAGATGAGGATGCCATTGAAGAAGACGAGGACAGAGCGACGCAAGAACAGACACAAGACGTCGTTCATGAGTGCCTGGAACTTGGCCGACGCATTGCAGAGGCCGAACGACATCATCAGGAACTTGTAGAGGCCGTCATGGGTGCGGAAGGCAGTCTTGGCGACGTCCTCGGTGCGCATCCGCACCTGGTGGTAGCCGGAACGCAGGTCAAGCTTGGTGAAGAACCGGGCGCCGCGGAGCTCGTGGAGCAGTTCATCCACCACCGGGATCAGGAACTCATCTTTAACAGTGATGGCGCTCAGTGCCCGATAATCCACGCAAAAGTGCCAGGACCCGTCAGGCTTGCGGACCAGGAGCACCGGCGATGAGAACGCCAATGGACTACGGTGGATGATGCCCTGGGTGAGCATGGCGGCGCACCAGTGTTCCAACTCGTCCTTGGGCGCGGCGGGGTAGCGGTAGGGGCGGGCAGTGATCGGCGGCGAACCTGGCAGCAAGGTGATGCTATGGTTGCGGGTGTGGGCTGGAGGCATGCCGAAGGGCTCGGCGAAGATGGCGACATACACGGCGATGATGGATTGGAGAAGATCGTGACCGGTGCAAGCTTTGACCGCCGGCCCCGCTGGACCTGCCATGCCGCGCCAGCACACCTGGTGGCCGCCCCTGCCAAAATGCCATGGAGAGGGTGCGGAAATCCCAGAGGATCAGACCGAGGGTCGCGAGCCACTGTGTGCCCAGGACGATGTCTTAGCCGGCCAGCGGAAGGTAAAAAATTTGCCCTGAGAACACCTTGTGGCCGATGGTGAACTGCATGACGTGGTACACGCTGAGGCACGGAACGCGCTCGCCGTTCGCGACCGTGATGCGCAGCTTGTCGAGCACGGGCATGGCGAGTCGCCTCTTGGGTGATGAAGTTGTGCATGGAGCCGGAGTCGAGCAAGGCGAGCAGGGAGATGCCGCCTAACGTGATGTGCATCTGCATCGTTTCGCTTGTACGGACGCCCGCTATGGCGTGGAGGGAGATCACGGGCTCGATCGGGCTGGCATCGTCTGTCCTCGAGCCCGCATCGTTGTCGTCGTCGTCCAGCGTGAGGTCGAGGAGGAAGATGCACTAGCACGCCCGGTTATGGCCTCTGCCAAATTTCTCATTGCAGTTGAAGCAGATGCCTAGGCGGCGGAACTCCTCCATCTTCGCCTGCGAGAGACGCTTGACTTGGCGGCCCTCCACCGTAGCCGTCGCCGTGGCCGGTGCTGGGAGCGCTAGACGCGCAGGCGGCGTGAGTAGGATACCGCGCAAGTGGTCGCGCGCGGCCCGCGGCACGGAAGCTGCGCACTGATGGCGGAGCTCTAGTTTGTGGGCGAGGCTCATGGCCACGGCGAGCGACTGGGGTTGTGGATCTCGACGTTGAGGCTGAGTGGCGGCTGGAGGCCCGTGGTGAAGATCTGCACCTTCTGGGTCTCGGTCACGTAGCCCGCGCGAGGAAGAAGTGCCTCGAAGCGACTCTGGAAATCGACGACCGATGTTGTCCTCTTGCACGCCACCAGTTCGCCCAGGAGGTTTGATCGCAGAGGCGGCCCGAACCGGAGGTTCAAGAGTTTGGTGAAGCGGTTCCAAGATGGAGTACCTTCGTCCTGCCAGACCTGCATGAACCAGAGCTGAGCGCTCGCGTCCATGTTGTAGGATGCCATCCAGACATGCTCCTCCGGAAGGATGCGCTGCTGATGGAAGTAGTACTCTCACCGGTTGATGAAGATGAGCGGATCCGACTTGCCATCATACTTTGGGAAGTCGAGCTTCTGGAATCATGGCGGTCGATCATGATGGTGTTCGCCGGTTGGCGGAGCCTTGGAACCCGATGCAGACGCGTTCGGACACTACAAGAATAACTCACATCCGCACCCCTCATATGCCTCGGTGCACTTAAGATCCGGTGCTAATGTAACGTTAGCACCGGGTGCGAAATTGGGGCGCCCTCGGGAACCAATCGATGCTAAAAGTCCCCTTTAGCACCGGGTTGTAACACCAATCGGTGCTAAAAGTCCCCTTTAGCACCGGTTGGTGTTACAACCCGGTGCTAAAGGGTCCCCCTCCTTTAGCACCGGGTGGTATTACGACATGAGGTTTAACTACATGAAATAGTGGAAAAACTAAGTGGATAATTGTTATTCATGCTACTGAGTCAAGCATATTAAGTAATAGATAAAGTGGACATTACACATGCTATGGATAACTTGAATTTGAGTTTGAAATACATGAAATAACATAATAAAATGAGTGGAAAATACTATTCATATTATTGAGTGAAGCACATAAAATAATAGAGTAAATAAAAAGTACATATTCATATTATTGATCTTCAATTAAATAATATAATTAATAGGGTAAACAATGGAAAAAAACTAAGAGAACAAAATGCGGCGGTTGTAATCGGTGAAAAAACAAAAAAAAAGTTTGTCGTGTGCCCCAGATCTGGACACATGGCAAAGTTAACAGTTTGCCGTGTGCCAAGGGGGGCACACGGCAAACAGGAAGAAAAAAATAGTATACAAAATGTGGCAGTTCGACCCGGTGAAAACAACAAATAAAAAAAGTTTGTCGTGTGCCCAGACCTGGGCACACGACAAAGTTAAGAGTTTGCCGTGTGCCTTAGATCTGGGCACACGGCAAACCCCTCACACAAAAAAAGGGCAGCCGCCCACACACACAGACACCCAATCACAGACCCACGCACGCTGCCACCCCGTCACCCGCGCCACTCACGACCCGCGCTCGCCCCGGCTGCGGCCGCCCACGGCCGGCCTCCCCCGTGCGCCCGCCCGGTCAGCGCACCCCTCCCCCTGCGCGCGGCGTGGCCGGCCGGCCACCACCGCCCAGGCGCGCCCGCCTCGGCCTGCCGGCCGCCTCCGCCCAGGCCGCGGCCTGCCTCCCCCGCCCCGCCCCGCCCCTGCCCCCACGCCCACCCGCCCACTCGTGCCCCCGCGCACGTTCGCCCCTGCCCGTGTTGATGAGAAGGAGGAGGAGACGTGGAGGCCGAGGCTCGTCTTGCCCCCATGACCGCCCCGTCCCGGCCACTAGCTGCCCCGACGTCGAAGGAGGGGGAAGAAGAGAGGAGTAGCCCAAGGTCTGTCTTGCCCCGGCGGCCGTCGAGCCCTAGGTGAGCAAAATTTGCAAGATGTGTTAGATGGTATGTGTCTGCCCATCGAGCCATTAGGAAAGAACCTATGTGTAGCCCGGCCTTTGTGTCGTGCTTTTTGTTGCAGGTTATGGAAACCTCCCCGTATAGGGGAGGTGCTGCCGAAATTTTGCCGAAATTTTGAAGTGATACTCGGCATTGTTGTATTTCTACAACAAAGCCCCCATTGCCACAACCGTCGTTGAAGGAGAAGGACGAGTAGGAGGCTGCGACGTCGTTGCCACGGAGGACTCGTCAGACCCTGTCTTACCACCTGCCCCTGTCTCGCCGCCGTGGAGATACTAGCTGAGCACGTGCAAAATGCCTATGTTTCCTTTTCTTGTCCTTAGTTCACGTAACCTATGCGTCTCCCGTTCAAAATAGATACGGTTGGAAATGTGCATACTTTTTCACATCTATGACCGTATCTGTTTCGAATTGTCAACGTATTTTGGACAGCCCGAGGATGTGTAGATGGTATTAGTTTCCAATCCTTAACAGGACGTGTATTTGGAGAACAGCGGGGAGGTGCTGCCGAAATTCTGTCTCGGATAGGAGTAGAACATGGAAACTAATACCATCTACACATCCTCGGGTGGGATTAGGACCTATCTTCACCTATTAGAGCATGATAGACATCGTGTAGATGCCATTTATTTTTATATAACTCACTTATATGGTAAAGGATGGATGATCGTGAGTGTATGTACACGGGCTGGAAGGGTAAACGTGACTGGACAGATGAATTCGTTCACAAGGTTGCGGATTTCTTGAAAATGGCATTTGATAAAGGACATAGTAAAGCCCTGTGTCCATGCACCAGATGTGCAAACAAGATATTTCAATCACAATTCAATATGGGTAAACACATTTGTACCAATGGGTTTGTAGCAAACTGTACCCGGTGGATCTTCCATGGTGAAGCTCATCGTGCGAGAGATGAGGTCGTGAGACAACGCATCGAAGATGATGATGCTGATGCCGGCTGCGGAGACATGCTAGATAACTTTCATCAAGCACACTTTGATGAAGGGCCTAGTGATGTTAGGGAGGATCCGCCGGAGGCATCCGCAAAAGCCTATTACGACATCCTGTCTTCGGCACATAAACCATTTCACGAGCACACCGATGTTTCACAATTGGATGCCATCGGACGCATTATGGCCCTAAAGTCTCAGCTTGGCATTAGTCGAGATGGCTTTGATAATATGTTGACAGTTTTTGGCAGCCTACTTTCGGGTGGTCACAATCTGCCACGCAATTTGTATGAGGCACAAAAACTCCTCCGTGCACTTAAGATGCCATACGAGCAGATACATGCATGCACGAAGGGATGTGTCTTGTTTAGGAAAGACCATGCGGATGCAAAATATTGTCCTAAATGTAAGGCCTCTAGGTACCTGGAGGTAGATTCTGGTGATGGTCAGAAGAGGCAGCTAGAAATCACCGTGAAAATCCTATGGTACCTTCCCCCCATACCGAGAATCCAACGACTTTACATGACCAAGGAATCCGCAAAATAGATGACATGGCATAAACATGGCAAACGATACCGTCCTGATAATATGGTACATCCAGCCGATGCCGAAGCATGGAAACATTTTGACGAGTGTTCTCGTGAGGAAGCGATGGATGCTCGTAACGTACATGTTGCGCTGGCAACAGATGGGTTCAATCCGTATGGAATGGTGGTTGCCCCGTACACTTGTTGGCCTATGTTCGTTATCCCCCTCAATCTTCCCCCTGGCGTCATGTTTCAACGACAAACCATATTCTTGTCGTTGATAATTCCTGGATACCCTGGGATAATATGAGTGTGTACATGGAGCCTTTAATTGACGATCTGCTCCATGCATGGGAGGAAGGGGTATGGACATACGACCGAGCTACAAAGACAAACTTTAAAATGCGAGTGTGGTACATGTACTCCTTGCATGACTTGCCGGCGTATGGGATATTCTGTGGCTGGTGTGTCCACGGGAAGTTTCCATGCCCAGTATGCAAGGAATCTCTCAAGTTCTTCTGGTTAACAAAGGGTGGCAAGTATTCTTCGTTCGATAAACACCGGCAATTTCTTCCTATTGACCATCCATTGAGGCAAGACATCAGGAACTTTACAAAAGGTGTCGTGGTTGAAGACCTGCCACCGCATATGTTGACAGGTGTCGCAGTTCGTGCGTAGTTAGATGCGCTTAGGGTAAACGAAGAAGGTGGTGGTTTTGTGGGATATGGTGAGGAACACGCCTGGACCTCGAAGTCGGGCTTGTGGAGGCTCCCCTACATGAAAGACCTTCTTCTTCCACATAACATTGATATGATGCACACTGAGAAGAATGTCGCCGAGGCACTCTAGGGTACAATCATGGATATTCCTGATAAGACAAAAGACAACGTGAAGGCTAGAGTGGATCAAGCTAGGTTATGCAATAGACCAAAGCTGGACATTCCGCCTCCCAAAGACGGCAAGAAATGGAAAAAGCCACCAGTCGAATTTGTTCTGAAGAAAAAGAAGGAAATACTAGAATGGTTCCAAACTTTAATGTTTCCAGATGGATATGCTGCAAATCTGAGGAGGGGGTGTACTTAACTACTATGTGAATAAATGGGCTGAAGAGTCATGACTACCACATATGGATTGAGCGGCTTCTTTCGGTGATGGTTCAAGGCTATCTCCCTGACCATGTGTGGCAAGTATTGGCAGAGTTAAGCAATTTCTTCTGCATCCTTTGTGCTAAAGAGTTATCTCGTGTCGTGGTTGTAGAAATGGAAAAATTGGCACCTGTGTTGCTTTGTAAGTTGGAGAAGATCTTTCCACCCGGTTTTTTCAATCTGATGCAGCATATGACTTTGCACCTCCCGTATGAGGCACGAATGGGGGGCCTGTGCAGGGACGTGGATGCCCTCCCTTATTTTGCACCCACCCTACAACAAGTTGATACCCTTCTTAAAAAGGGTGTGGGACGTGGATCGCCCGATTTTATTTATTGGTCTAAACAAAAGGTACAATCATTCTAAAGCTCGTACTTTTTATTTGACATTACAAGTCCTCGTAAATGCGAATAATATCAAACTTCTACTTGTAGGGTCAAAACGATGTGGCAATGAGTCCCGAGTTGAGACAACTTGCCAATGGTTGTGCCTATCGGGTCATGTCATTTTCCGGCTATGACGTGAATGAATATCATTTTCACACAGAGAACCACGAGCAGACTCGGCCCAATCGAAGAACCACCAATACAGGAGTTTGTACGACAGCCCTCGATGGGGTCGAGTATTATGGGAGAATTGAAGAAATATACGAACTTACGTTCGATGGTTGCAAACCTCTTAAACCCGTCATATTCAAATGCCATTGGTTTGATCCTAATGAAGTGCGACGGACTCTTAATCTTGGACTAGTCGAAATTCGATAGTCATCGGTCTATCCAGGAGATGATGTCTATATTGTGGCCCAACAAGCTACACAAGTTTATTATCTATCATACCCTTGCAAAACCGATGCACGTCTTGTGGGTTGGGATGTTGCCTACAAGGTATCACCACATGGTAAACTACCCGTCCCAAACAATGAAGATTACAACATAGACCCAAACACATATGACGGAGAGTTCTTTCAAGAAGAGGGCTGCAAGGATGTTTTGAGATAGACTTAACTGGAGCGATCGGAATGGAAGTAGATGTTGATGAAATGATTGATGAAGATGACGCTGGAAATGAGGTTTATAATGCTAAGGACTTAGAATTACTTGAGCGATAACAATTAGGGCTTGATGAAGACGACATTCCTCCTTTCGAGCACGAGCATGATTATCTCGACATGCATGATAGTGATGATGAGACTTATGATCCAGCTAATCCCGATCTAGATGATTATTTCTAATACATGTATGTCTATTTTCCAATACATGTTTTGTTTATTTTGCTTATTATTTATAATATCATGTTAGTTTCAAATACATGTCTTGTTTATTTTGCTTATCTTTCTAATTACATTTTGTTTATACGTGCTAACTGGTTTAGTGTTTTTATTTGTAGGTGATTGAACAAAGATGGTGGGCAGTGGACTTCAACGTGCATGCTCGTCGGTTTTCCGAAGAATGGCGCCACGTTCTGATGATCCTGGGGGACGGTCGCTAGGGGGACCCGAGGCAAGGGTCGAGGAAAGGGTGGCCCCAAGAGCCGAGAGAGGAGTCGAGTGACTCGGCCTGTAGAGCAGCCGCAGGAGGAGGAGGTGGAGGAGGCGGAGGCGGAGGCGGATGCGGATGTGGAGGAGGAGCTGGAGGTGGAGGACGAGGAGGAGGAGGAGGAGGAGGCGGAGGCGGAGGTGGTGGAGGAGGAGGAGGATGTCTCAATCGGGGGTACACCGACTATCTAGCAGCGAGGTCCCTCGCGACTCCCGAATAGATCAATACCTCGGGGGTATACCCTTTGGGCCATTGTAAGTAACTTTACATGTTATCACTATTTTTTCATTTCATTACCTGAAAATCACAATAGAAACTAATATTTCATATTAATCACTTTTGGCAGGAATTGGAAAATACTCACTAGAGGTGCTCACACTCGCAAAGTCAACGGCATCCTGGGTGGCTTGGTCAGGGAGCACTTCCCAGGCCTGGTCCACATTGGTGGAAGGTACGAGCCCGCCTGGACGTGGAACCACTACGTCGCTGCCTCCGATTATCTTGATCGGGAAAACAGGTCCTTCGAGAACAAGGCGGAGTGTGTGAAGGCCGAGTTGTGGGTAAGCCTTCATTCGCACTACACTTGTCAATACATCGTATTCATTGAACATTTATGTACATAATGATTGTATATATCTTGTTGATATGCAGGATTTCTGCAGGTGTGCGGAAGGATACGAGGAATAGGCGGCGGTTGTGGCTCACAACCGATGTGTGAAGCTGGTGAAGGACATGCATTATGAGGCGCAAGTCCAGGCTGTCATAAACTACAGCGCTATCTTCCTTCATCGGAGGATCCCAAAAGTTGAACCAAGAAATTTGAAGCTGACTAAGGAGCAATACATGGAGGTATATTTTGGTTTATTCTCAAATTAAGTGCATTGCTTAATTTGATACTCGTACGTGCCATTCACATGATCACGTGTAGGTGCCTGCGTGGTGGTACCGCAATGATAACGTGTGCTGGGAATGCATAGTGGACAAGTGGTTCACACCCGAGTGGGAGGAGAAGCACAAGGCTGGCCGAGAGCGGCGTTTGTTGATGCCAGGTCCAGCACACCATCAAGGCAGCCGAAGCAACGACGAATACAGGGCTAGATGGGTATGCAGATTCATTTCTTTATTCTAAACCTCAATTATGGATAGTGTGTAATCAACTTGTTGTTTTTGGTAGTCCGAGACGCATGAAGGCGCAGAGTGCTCGCAGTTTATGGGATGGGCTTTGGCCCACAAGGGCAAGGCGTCCGAGGTCACCTACAACCCGAACGACCCCCCTCTGCGCACACCAATCTCTCCATCCACACCCGCATCACTGCATACATAGAGGCGGGAAAGCAGGTCCATGGGCCAGAGTGGGATCCGAGCCGCCATGACCTTGATGGAGAGATCATCATGAGGGTGGGAGGAGGCAAGAAGCATGGCCGATACTATATAGGCGACGACACTCTAGACATGGCCAGTACTCCTACTCTCGCCAAGGTTCGAGCAAGGAGCACGAGCAGTAGCCCAGCCATACGCCCACGGCTGTCCGCGACACAGCTTCAAGTGCAGGAACTTCAGGTTATATCTCATTTATGCATCGTTCATTCAATTTCTACATATGCTTGCTTTGCTTTCGAACATTGCAATGACAAATTGTAGGCCCAAATGGCGGCGCAAGCGGCGACACATGAGGCGGCGATGGCCGAAGAGAGGAGGATACGAGCGGAGGAGGCGGCGAGAATCCAGGCCGATATGCAGTTGCAGATGTCCCAGATGTACGGCTACATTCAAAGTCTTTTCGTTCAGATGGGTCAACCTCTGCCACCGATGATATTCCCTCCGGCCCCGGCTATGGTTCCTACAACTCCTCCTGTGAGCCACTTCACAACCTTTTAGATTCATTTCAATTATTAGAAACTTAGATAACATAGAGACCTAGAATCACTTAGAGAATTCAATGAAATTTCGAATGGTCGATGGAATTGTGAATGGTTTAGATTATCAATTAGAAACTATGATGGAATTGTGAATGATTTAGATTTTTGCCTTAATTTTCCTTACATGCAATCTATTCTCTTTTCTGCAGGATGAATCGGCGGCATCGAATACGCCAGACCTGTCACCAGGCGCACCGATGTTCCCATCTCAACCGCCTTTCGACCCACCTCAGTGATCTTTGAATATGTGAGCTTGTTACCTTGCAGTCGTGAACTTGTTATCTTTGAAGATGTGAGCTTGTGAATTGTAATAAACGTATTTGTGAATTCCTGCACTTGTGGATTATTTATCTACATGTATGTTTGGGATTGTTTATAAGGTTTGATATGATATATATGTATGCCTCCAATGTTGGTTATGATATATATGTATGTCTATGATTTTTGGGGATTTTTATATGTGAAAAAACAATAAAAACAAGAATATATTGGTCATTTTGCCGTGTGCCGGTGACCATTTCTGGAACTGAAACGGTCACTTTGCCGTGTGCCAGGGGCAGGCACACGGCAAAATGACCAATGCTTTGCCGTGTGCCTCCCCCTCTGACACACGGCAAACATTTAAAACTTTGCCGTGTACCAGGGGAGGCACACGACAAACCATTGAAAAAAAGGCGCGCCGGCCGTTAACGGAGGGGGCGTCATTTTTGTCATGTGCGCATATTGGCACACGGCAAAAGGTTTGCCGTGTGCCCGATATACGGCCCACAACAAAGCTCCCTTCGCCGTCGGGGCTATTTACCGACGGGGCTTTGTCGTGGGCGGCACACAGCAAACCCTTACCTGAAATCCGGTAGTGCATGTTGCCTTGTACACTCAGTGTTACATGATCAATGGAAATTATCAATACGCTGATACGTACCCATGCATTCTCCCACAAAAAGAACTATCCCAAAAGAACAGGGTAAAATTATATTTCGGTTCCAGTGCAAAATGAACTATCCCAAAAGAACAGCGAAATTCTTTTCACGCATGTAATGACCTGTGTCCTGTAATACATATCTAGCAACCTTGTACAATAATCTGATTTAGTTCAGCAGTATGTCAAGATAAATTTAGAGACAGAAAGGAATCGCAAATTTGTTGCTGCCACAAATTTAACCGAAAACACACGTAATATAAGGCCATAAAATCGAGCCAAAGACACCGTCCAAAACAATTCGTCTCACGGCCAGCACAAAATGGAACGGGGCATATCATTTTTTAGCCCGAGTATCACAAGTCTATTGGTATACGGTGATAATCTGTGGATAAAGAACCTGATCAAAACCGTCAGCTAAATGATCGAATAACCCCAAAGTGGTGGATCCAGGATTAAAATAAAGAAATATGTAAAAGTACTAATATGTAACAATCAAATAAAGAAATTCTGCATAATATAATAGAAATCCATGCGGGTAAAATCAGAACATTATAGAGAGTAAAAGTAATATAGAGTTTATCGATGTAGATCCAAAAATATGTCAACATAGAGAAGAAACTGAAGTTACAACCAATTAATCACTAACTACAACGAGGAGATGACGCAAAAAGAAAAAAAATCTAGAACATGCAGGATAGTTACGATCATTATTCTACCAAAGAAGAAAAAGGACGAAGCAAATTCATTCCGGTCCAAATTAACTCTGACTTTTGTGCTCCCTGTTAATACAGAAGAAAATACAAGAGTACACGGGCAACAAAAAGACTACAGGAGCAGCAAAACTATATCGCCATACCGGTAAATCCGGCCGCCCCTCACCCAAAGATCAAAGTTAATACTGTACTCCCTCCGTACTCGTAAAGGAAGCCGTTTAGGACAAGGTTAGAGTCAAACTTTGAGAATATAAATTATGAATAACTTTTAAATTGTTGAGAATATAAATTATGAATAACTTTTAAATTGTTGAGTTTAAAATTGTAAAAAATTATATGAATAGATTTATTTTGAAAAATATTTTCACAAAAGTATACATGTATCATTTTTCGACAAATATTTTTATAGAAATAAGAAGTTAAAGTTGTGTTTTGAAGACTGTACCGCTGTCTTAAACGGCTTCCTTTATAAGTACGGAGGGAGTACATTCGTTCCCAACCTGCCACCAACCAAAACTTCGCTCACGGCCGTTCAAAAAAAAACAAAAAGACGCTCACGGCCCGAACGGTATCATTTAATTTAGCTGGAGTACTACTATCACAAATGTCTTGGTACAACCCAAAACCTTGAATCCTTGATAATCTGCAGACAAAGAAAACTTGATCAAAACACCGTCTGCGTGCTAAACGATCGAGAATATAGCCACAAATCATATGTCCGCAGTCCAACTAGTCTGCCGGCGGCCGGAACCAACTAGGATGCTTCGCAACGTAATCCCCCGGCCCGCCAGCTCTCCATTTCTTTGTAGTGCAACTCCGAGTCCCTAGGTTTAACCCATCTGCCTAGCACATGCGTGCACTGGCAGACAAAATTAACCATCCGGATTAACTACCACATCGTCTACACGTAACGTGCTGCGTTAATCTCAAAGCAATTTATACAATTTCCCGCGTCGGAGGCAGGGTATAGGCAGGTACGTGCACGAGGGATTGATTCCTTGGGCAGCTTTCTTGCCGGGCTACGGGAGTACAGACGGACAACGAAGCAACTAGGGCAGCGTCCTGCCTTTGTGAGACTGCAACAGCATGTAAAGTACAAAGGGGGCATTGCATGCCATGCATGTCTACTCCGCCCGCTCGGGTAACGAGTTAGGCAATCCCAACCCTTGGGTTTGTTGATAAAAAAAACCCTTGGGTTTATAGTACTAAATAGTAGTTTGTTATATAGGACTATTTATTTATGTGACGCTACATTAAATATAAAAGAGAAGGAAAACAACAAGAAACTGAGACCCAGTTTCAACATAAAAACCTAGGAATATGACACTACCAACTTTAGACTGAGAGATGATGGTGTCTTCATAATTGATAAAAAGGAAACATGATTGATGGAGAGGAGAGAGTATGGATTTATTGATAACCCACACTAAGAAATTATGTGTTGCAGTATATAGTTAGAAATCATGAGTTGAAGAATATAGTTTCTAAAGACAGACACTGTAGACACTAGTTATAGAACTGTGGGTTACGACTGACGTAGATCCCCAAATCCTGTGCGTTAACCGGCCGCACCTGTATCCATGCAATCCAAATGGAAAGAATATATACTACTATATACCAGGTGGGGGCAAATTACATAGTTTATACTATATTATATATACTAGCCCACCGAGAGAAACACAAAAAATAAAGTCACAGTTAATCCTGCCCCTGCAGATTTGGCCAACCATTTCAACGCCGCAAATTTTCAAGCCCCCGGCCATTTCGTCAGCGATTTGCAGGCAAGCTCAAGCACCTAAAGTCCTAAACCGTGAAATAACGAACATACTTGTCCGCACTTGGGTTAAGCCCTTGTTTAGTTTCTAAATTTGGGAGCAAACTTTGGTATTTTGGGGTGCATGCGTCACTGTAGCATTTCATTTGTATGTGTGAAAATTTGTCCAAAAATTGATTAATTAGGCTCAAAATGTTCGTCTCGTAGAATACAATAAAACTGTGCAATTAGTTTTCGATTTCATCTACATTTAGGCCAGTCCCAGTGCAAAGTTTCATATTGTTCATGCACATTAAATAGGGTGTCAAATCAGCATTTTAGATGATGTGGCAAAGAGTTAATGAGGAGAGAGATGAAATGAGTTTCATCTAGACGAAACTATGTATACACAGTTTCCAACAACTTTGTGTCTTGCATGCATTGCCTATGAAACATCAAAATGAAACAATGCATTATATGAACCATTTCATCTATAAATTAATTGTCTACCTGCTTATGTGTCATTCTTGGAAACATAAAAATAAAATCCCCACTGGGAATAGCCTTAGTACTCCATACATGCTATGGCATTTTGATGTGATGGGAATCTTCTTTTTGTATAGTGAACTTTGGAGGTAGAATTTGGGATCTAAACAAGGCCTTAGTGGGCAGCACATGGACTTCTTTTTTTATACATTCAGCACATGCACTCTGTGTATATAGTCCACAAATGTGCCTACGAACCAAATATTTAAAAAACTTGTATATTTTTCATATACCCAAGAAAAATCCAACACGCTTCGAGGCACTTGGAAATCAAATCGACCGACCAGGGATTAGTAAACATTCGGGTGGAGACAAAGCCCCTCGAGCCCACAACTTGGTGTAATATTTGATTAGTAAGAGTATATTTTTGCAGGATTTGGAGCATGCATGAGCATAAATACAAACAAGATGACTGTCTTGCGAGGGATTTCCTTGTCCCAGCGGTCGGCCAGGGGAGACGTCCCCGCCGTCCAGGTCCCGTTTCCGTCAAGATTCAGTTGTCAGTCGCTTCACCAGATTATCTGCGGATACTAGATGGATGAGATGGCCCGCATCTAATTTAATATCATGAGTCTTGCTCGCTGTTATCTATCACTTGAAAACCTGGAGCGCGGCTTTACCGCGCCATCTGTGAGAAGGAAACCTGGAGCGCGGCTTTACCGCGCCATCTATGAGAAGGCCAGCGGTGAACCTGTGAATATGTATGTGTAATGACTATAATAAGAAGAATAATCATAATGTCACACTGCGGGAAATCCTGTATATGCCGAGTGTCTACATCTTTACCGAGTGTATTCCATCGGCACTCCGCAAACATAGCCTTTGTCGAGTGTCTATAGAAATACTCTCGGCAAAGAAAAGGCACTCGGCAAATACAATATCCCTCTACAAAATACACTCGGCACATCGAAAGCTTTGCCGAGTGCGCTCATGCCGACACTCGGCAAACAGCTTGCACGTGTTCAACACGTGCCACGGCCGCGAACGGCCGTTTGGGACGTTAGCTCTTTGCCGAGTGTCTAACCTCTAACACTCCGCAAAGAGGTGGCACGTGCCCAACACGTTTGGTACGTTGCCTCTTTGCCGAGTGTATGACTGAGGCGCTCGGCAAAAACTATGAAAATTTGAATAAACTTTAAAAAAACTTAAAATTCAAACTCAAAATATTTGAAAATTTTGAATATGAGAGCTTTTGACTGGTGGCTTTGCCGAGTGCTTGACTCTAGCACTCGGCAAACAAAGCCTTTGCCGAGTGTTTTCTTGAACACACTTGGCAAAGCCTCACTTTGCCGAGTGTTTTCCTGGAAACACTCCGCAAAGCCTAGATTGTTTCTTTTAGCAAAAAGATTTTGCGCTCCAAACTTTTTCTTCTCTCCATAAGATTTGGCAAAACCTCGTAATATATTAAGTGGAGGCTGTGGTAAAAAGTTGAGACGATTTTGAAAAGTTTTTCATGTACGGCCCTTACAAATCGGAGCATCTCCGAAAAAATTTCTTAGAGTTGAGAAGGATACGGCTGGATTTCGAGTTGAAGTGAAAGTTGAATTGGAGTTTGAGCTCATAAATTTTTTCATAGGCAGTAGACACACATAGATTATTTCATGTGAAGTTATCATAATTTTTCGGACCCATTTGATAAATTTTAATTATTTTTTGCGACTATCTCTGCATTTGATAATGAGCTATATATGCATGAAATAATGAAAACAATTCATGAAAGCATAAAATGTGCATTGCTGAATGTATTTTACAAAATATTTTGATGTGTATTTGAACAAATTTGAAAATATTTACATGAAATTATGGGTCTGGAAATTGTTTGCCGAGTGCTACTCTTGGCAAACAAGGCATTTGCCGAGTGTTTGCCGGGGGACACTCGGCAAAGAATAAATTTGCCGAGTGTCCGCAGCCTGCCACTCGGCAAAGCTGCCACGTGGATGGCCGTCTTGCGGCCGCTCGGGCCACGTCATTTGCCAACATGGTAGGTTTGCCAAGTGTCGGCACTCGACAAAGGGCATGTTTGCCGAGTGCCGTGGCCCGAGCACTCGGCAAACCGCCACGTGGCTAGCCGGTCAGTGGCCGTGCGTGATCACGTCAGTGGCCAGCGCGCAGCCACGTGGCTGGATCTATTTGCCGAGTGCCCGATCTAGGACACTCGGCAAATAGTGGGGTTGAGGGGACTTAACCGCACACCCCGCCCCCAACCCCAAAACGCCCGCCTCTCTTGTCGCCCCGCCTGTACGCCGCCGCCGCCCCTCCCACCCCTCTCGGCCCGCCCCGCCCGGCCGGCTTCCACCCGGGGCTCCGCCACCCCGCCCCACCCCGGACGGCCTTCGCCGGGGCGCCGCCGCCTCGCCCCGCCCCATTGCCGCCTCACCCACCGCCCCTCCCACCTCGCCCGCCGCCCCGTCCGCCGCGCCCGGACGCCGCCGGCCCGCCCCTCCCACGCCGCCCCGCCCCTCCCACGCTGCCACGCCTCTCCCACGCCGGCCGCCCGGTGCCCGAGGCCGGCACCCACCTCCCACCCGCCGCCCCGCTCCTCCCACGTCGGCCGCCACTCCACCCGCCCGCCCGGCGCCCAAGGCCGGCTCCTCCCGCGCGCCTGGCGCGCGCATCCCACCCGCGCCTCCCGCACACGGCCGACGCCTGAGCTCCGCCGCCGCTCGAGCTTCTCTTCCACGCGCTGACGCCTCGGATTGAGGAGGAGGCTGAGAAACAGAGGAAGATTGAGGAGATGGAGTAGTGGCAGCAGCAGATGTATGCCTACATGCAGACCATTGGTGCGTGGGTGGGTGAAGGTCCGCCGCCGGTGATGCCACCCCCGCCTCCACCACGTGTTTCCATTTCTCCCGTGAGTCACTTGAGAACCTTATAATTTCATTTCACAGCTCATTCCTATTGTAAATCTTGTATCACAAATGGAAAATCTCTTTTGGGCAGGCTCCTGGTTCGGCGGCGTCAAATGACGGCCCTCAAGATGAAGATGTTGCGGTGCGGGCGGTTAGATCGCTGTTCGGACCCCCTCCTCAGTGAGTTGGTGCTGTTTGTGAACGTTTGTGAATGTTGGTGGCTTTGTGTCGTTACAAATGGTGTACCTGCAAACGTTGACTTATATGTGTTTGTCGAACTGCCTGTGATGTTTACTGCGGATTTATGGTTGTGGAAGGTTATATATATATGAACTGACTGTGATGCTTATTATAATATATATGAACTGTCTGTAATGTTTGTTTTGAGGATGTCCTTTTAACGTGATAAATGAATAAAAATAGGGGTAGATTGACCGCTTTGCCGGCATGTTTGTCGAGTGTTTTGGCATTACCACTCGGCAAACAGGTTGTTTCTGTCATTTCTGGAACAACCTTTGCTGAGTGTGGACGGCTTTGCCGAGTGTTTTTGCCTTAGCACTCGGCAAATATTGAGACTTTGACGAGTATTAAGGCCAAAGCACTCGGCAAACAAGTGGGCAGCCCGTAGCAAACCCACTTGTTTGCCGAGTGTGGCCCTCTGACACTCGGCAAAGCTTGGAGTCTTTGCCGAGTGCAACACTCGGCAAAGGAGTGCCTTTGCCGAGTGTGGGACCCTGACACTCGGCAAAGCCTCCGTTGAAATCTAGTAGATGGCCACGGACGCCGTCGCGCCGTCCGCGGCCGTCTGTTAGTGCTTTATTTTGCCGAGCGTCAGATATGGCACTCGGCAAAGACTTTGCCGAGTGCCCGATAAAAAACACTCGGCAAAGGCCGCCTTTGCCGTCGCCCAATTTACCGTGAGACCTTTGTCGAGTGCAAAGAGTTTGCCGGGTGTTTTTGTGTCTTTGCCGAGTGCCCCAGGCACTCGGCAAACGTCCGGTTTCCTGTAGTGTTATTTCGGTCTTGGACCAAATATTTGATGTATTAAAGAAATTATTGGAGTTGAACACTCGAGTTGTGTTTGTAAGGGCTGGTACATTGGTGTCATCTAATAGGCGGTCTCATGCAGTGACACGTAATCTTGAGACGACTTATCAGACAACCTATATAATGGGTTGTTGTTTTGGCTGTCTCGTAGTAATATAATATCCCTTAATTTATAAAAAAATAAAGAAATACTATTGGTTGCATGGCAATAAAACTCATACAATGGTGGAAGAGTCGTCTCATAGTCCTAAATTTAGCTCATGAGGCAGTTGTTTTGCGAAGCAACGACCTCTTTCTCTCACCTCGCTCTCTCTCCTCTACATCAGCAAAAATTCTATGTGACATTGCATGAGACGACCTATGAGACCGCTTATATGTAGCAATGTACCTGCCCTAACCTAGTTACTGCACTCTTTGGATCATGACCCTCTTTGGTATACTGTCCATGACATGCAAATATCTGTGCATAATTAAGCTGCAATTTTAAATGTACAAATAGCAAGAATGAGGTTCAGTTTGGTAAGAGATCACAAACTGTGCGCTTAGGACGAATCTGTGCAAAGGTGCTCATTTAATACATGACTGTTTTTTTTCATGATTTTTCTATGGATTCTATGAGAATCAAAAATCAAAATAGCATATGTGCACTGCACCCTTGTGCATAGCCTGTCATCCAGATTGCTTGAAAAGCAGATCTGAGAAGAAATCTATGCTAAATACGCAGACACGAAGTACCAGAAAAAATAGTCTTATTCTTTTAACTAACCAAAGCATAATTTTAAGCTATGAAAAATAAAAAATACTCCTAACCATGCATAGAAAAGTTTCTATTTAATTGATTAATGAGAGAATTTGGGTTCTAATCCAGAATATTTCTTCCTGTTGACTTCATTTCAGGCTAAATTATAAGTTGTGTATTAAAGAAACTTTATAAACTCAGTTAAGCGCTTCTGGATTGACTTCTCCCTGATGCTGCTAGATCTATTTGTGTGTTGCCATGCGTATGTGCATGCATGATCCTCCTCATACCTAGCTGCAGGACTGTAGTGGGTTAATTAAGCATGAGACAAGCACACGGCCTCCAGCTGCGTAAGGTACCCATCCGGGCTCTTTTGCTGCCTCGCACGCCACGCCTCTGACTCTGCTCCGGCGCTCTGGCCTTCCTCACGAACGACCCATCCCAGGCACGTACGCCAGAACTTGCACCACGCACGCGCAAGATGGCGCCATGCCGCCACGGTGCGGCGCGGCACTCGCCAGTCGCCACATTCGAGCGACGGCGGCTTCCCCGGCACGGTACCGCGCTCTCAACTCGGCCAACGCAGCCGTGGCAGAGAGAAGTTGTGGCTTGCCGTGCCGGGGAACGCGCTCATTACGGCGTCTGCCATGACGTATGCGGCATTAAGTTGAATACCTAGCGGGCGGCGTAACCCGTGGATGGAAGTCGTCACCTATAGCCTTCCAGAGCATGCTGGAGAAGCCGGTGGAGGACGCAGGCAGCATGGGGATCTCATCCGAGGACCTTGATAGAAAGAGTTCGAGCCCGAGGGTGAGGAATGGGCGGCATGGATGATGAGCGAAGATGGCAAATTCAGCGTGAAGAATAGGTAGAGGAAGAGAACGGCGAGCTCAGGCCAGGACGCCACGGTGAAAAGCTCGCCCTTATTCTCATGGCCGTCGCCGCATCCGCCGCTCATGCTGCACGAAACCTTTGATGGCGTGGCGGCGGAGGTGCCAGCGGCCACGCGCGCGGCCCCGCGAAAGCGCGCCCGCATGTCCTTCCGCGGGAGCCTATTGGACGCATGTGCTTCTTGAGGAAAGCATGCTTCCCCGGATGCCTTCACGTAGGTTTCGACGTGCCCAGGCCTAGCAGCGCGGCGCGCGGGCGGCGTAGTGTAGGCATGGGTGGTGCGATGGGCAGAGGAAGAGGAAGGCGCGGGCGGGCTCGGGACGGCTCTGGAAAATGCCAGCTTCAGTGCCCGTTTTTGATGGTCCGATCACGATTCGACGGCTAGAAGTTACAGACGACGTGGCTCGCTGAAATGCCAGAGAATCCATCTATTGTGAACCCGCGATTCGAGTTTAAGAGATGGTGGGACTGCCTGTCACTTGCATATATGTACTGTCCACGTATGCCAAGTGCACATTTCCAATCATAGATTCTTAGATATTACAGAGTTTATTATTGCTTGAGATAAAATAGAGAAAAAGCTAAATTAATGTATGCTAGTTTTATGGATGATTTTAAATATTAATGGATGAATGTTGTAAGGTTGGAGCACCCAAATGGATAAACACATTGTCCTTCGTGTATTGAGACTGAATAAACACCAAAAGAAATAACCAGCGAGGATGTCCTCCATTTTCTTCGCAACGCAGTATCCAATCAGTCCTCCTCCATGTGCTTCCTGCAACATTTACATACACACAGAGAGCTAGCCGAAGTGCATAACTTGTTAGCTTGTTAGCTCCATGTTCTCCCACCTATATAGCAACACATCTTTGAAATCACTATCATGCACATAGGGGTGGATATCGAGCCGGCTTGGCTTGGCTCGGTTTAGCTCGAGCTGGCTTGTTAAGATAACGAGCTAGCTTGGCTCGGCTCGTTATCTTAACGAGCTAAAGGTTCAGCTTGGCTCGGCTCGTTTGCCAGCTCGAGCCGGCTCGTTTAGCTCATGAGCTAGCTCGATAAAAAATGAGTGTAAGGTAAAATTAAAGTAAAAAATCCAAGATTTATAAATCAGGAATAATATTAAGGGTAATTAGTTCTCCGCAACCCCTTCAAAATTACGGATCATAAACTATCAATTTTATCCCATCAGATCCAAATCTGGCTCATAGGAGTAATAGAAGCAAAGAAAAGGGAGTAATGGAGAGAATAAATGAAAAACTCCTACATAACTACATCATCACGTACATTGTTGACTTCATTGGTGAGCAGGAGAATATCAGGAAGAGATGTAAGTACAGAACGAGGAGTGAAGATGTAGGGTAATGGATGGACATTGGTGTTGTCCTGTATGGTTAGGGTTCGAGTTGGTTGTTTATACTTTAGGTATTCTTAAATTTTGCAATTGTTAGATGGTCTAGGACGCTGGACTGTTGTGGCTCGTTTTGGCTCACGAGCGGCTCACGAGCGGCTCGCGAGCCAGCTCAAGCTAGCTTGTTATACTACCGAGCTAAAACATTGGCTCAGCTCGATATAATTTTCCAACAAGCCGAGCCGAGTCGAGCCACTATCGAGCCGAGTCGAGCGAGTTAACGAGCCGCGAGTTTTTTGTCCAGCCCTACATGCACATGTTGTTCCTTAATTGTGTCCAAGCTAAAAATTTTGAAATTAAGTTGTGACAGCAAAGTGTAATGTCTACACAAGGCATATGCGATGACATTTTTCTTCCACTTTTTTGTTTAATGACACAAGGAAAAGACTCAGTAAACTTAACTGAGTCCACTTGCTTAGATTTGCTTTACTACTATTGTGTTTCAAAGATTCATAATCGAAATGTATAACAAACTCTTTATGCCATAAACAATGTTGCCATATTTCCACAATTCGAACACAAGTAATTGCTTATCATAAGTTGAATAGTTCAAACTAGGGCCACCCAATTTCTTGCTGGACTATGCTATAGTTTTGCCCTTGAAACACCTATGTCATTCTCATTAGAAATTATAGATTTTGGTGATATATGAAAACATTAGTGGCAGTGGCGGAGCGTGATCAATAACCAAGAAGGGGCCAAATAAACTGTCCATGTAGAGGTTAAACTACAAAAGTACTCTAGATAAAAAGAATACTAGTGCAATTATTGATGTAAATGAAAACATTTGGATTGTAAGATTATATTATAGGAAGGCTTAAGAATTGATGCCATGGGTGCACTTACAACTCACCTATCTAATCCTTTTGGATTTGGAGTAGCAACAAGAACATTTGCATGCATGGGGGCAGGACCTGTTTGGCCTCCACGAGGCTCCGCCAATGATTTGTGGGTATTTGCATGTGATTAACTTTGTTTTGCAGAATCAAATCATTCTAAGTGACTCAGACACATTTGAAATACATATACAATGAAATGAGAAAGAATAGGGCCCTCTAATTCCCTTAAAGGTTTACAATGGTCATGTTGAGAAGAATAAGATCTTGTCAAGATCCAAGTGTCATTAGGAGATGAAGGACACTTGGTCTAGGTATAGAAACTTGAGTTTATAGTTTTTGACCATACAAATGGTTTAGCTTGATGCACACACAACTGAAGAACCAGTTCATGAAGCCATTTCAAGTCAAGTCAAGCATATGGAAGCAACAAAGATGCAAAAGAAATTAAGCAAGATTGAATTGGAGAAGTTCTAATAGAAAAAGAAATGGTGCTAAAATTGTATTGTACCAATGATGAACTAATTATCTGGTGCTCTCTGTACCTAGAACATAGTATTATAGGATTATCTGACGGTATAGTGTCAGATAATGCACCGAATAATCCAAATGTTGCTGAGTTTGCAAAAGTTAACATTGGATTATCTGATGATGCATGGACTAAAGTGTTGGTTCATCCAATAGGGATGATGTTAACGACTTTTAAACTTCTAATAGCTAAATGGCATTAGAGTGACTAGATTATCCGACGGTTCAGGAGAAGACGAAGCATCATATCATGTGATAGTGCTACTTTCTAGGGGATTTTCTTTTCTAATGGTTACCTCACATGGTCTAGTCTATATATACACCCTCATACGGTCTCTTGCACCTTTTCTTGACCTCTAGAAACACCATCAACCTATAAGGGTGATCAAGAGCCAATGATTTCAAGACCTAATCCAAAAATAAACATAATCTTCTGGACATCAATGGAAAGAACATCATATTTCTTCAAGTTCTTCATTCTAAGCTTGTGTGCATCTTGCTTAGGACATAGTGCTAGACAAGTGAGGGCTCATAGGCTTGTTACTCTTAGTGGTTGACACTACCTAGCCAGTCTTAGTGGCGGTTGTGATCTTGGTGAGCTCTAGGAGATTGTGGGAGCCCCAAGGCCTTGGCGGTATTTGTATATGGTTCATGCTCGTCATTCCAGAGTTAGAGAAGGAGTATTCTTCGTGAAGAACTTAGGTTCTTAGTGAGTGAAGGAGGCACATCTCTAAGTGAGATCTTCAACACGGACTAGGGGCGAGGTCAACTTCTCGATACCATGGTAAAAAGAATCTGTTTGTCTTGTGTAACTTTTCTTTGTATTCTGCATTTCATACTTGTAAGGGTTTGCTCTTTCTAATTTCTTGTCATATATGATCTAGGCTGCATTTTGTCTTAGTGTCATTTTTTTATCGATAGGATCCCTTCATGCTAGTGTGTTTCTAGTTGATCCTATAGTATTTCCTTCGGTTCATAAAATTAGAGGCTTGAGCAACATTAGTTTAGGATAAGGATTTCATAATTGCAATTGGTTTTTTGTTTTAGAGAAAGTCCCAAATTCACCTCCCCTCTTTGGGTCGTCAATCCTTTCAACCCTTTTGTAGCAGCACACCACCCAAATCAATTCCATGAGCATCACATTAAAACTCGAAAGTTTGGAAGAAGTCTAGAAGTTGCACTAATGAAGCATGTGTTTAGTGTAATACGAAAACATATATCATAAAGGTGTGAACTTGAAACATATATTGCATGTCTATCCATGTTGACTTGATCACTTTGGATTTAAATGTTAGAGGCCACTCTTATCTTCGTGACATTGTATAGAGTTGAAATTGGTGGTTGTAGCGGTCCCTCCAATTAGTTCGGTTAAAATCGCACAAGACCTCGCCCCATGTTGGCAGTCGTTACGGCTTGATTTCCGACCTCCAACCGAGCATAAAATGAACACAATGGAATCATGCACCATAGCTATAGGGTTTATTTCTAATCATTTCCACAAGTTTTGATGTTTATTTGATTCCAGGAGGTGAATTACCAAATTTGGGGCAAAACCCCCTAAGATGGTGGGTTCGGCGGAATCCCATGGTTCGGCCAAACTCCACCCTTGTGCCCGGTGCATTCCACACCTAGAAAGCGTACACATTACCAACAGCCCAGGCATAGGTGGATCATCATGACCATCCTCAACACAAAGGCGGTGGATCCAAGGGCGAAGAAGCATCTGGGCCAGTTTGGCCGAAGTATAGGGTTCAGCCGAAGCCCCAACTGACCCACAGCCGCCTCTGGGGACAAATCCTGAGCGTTGGAAGGTGAGGCGGAGGAAATGGATGGTTCGGCCGAAATGGGGCAGTTTGGCTGAACTGACCGACTTCGGCTGAACCCACGTGGTTCGGCTGAAGTGCCTGGTACCGCCCTGAGGTGCACTAAAACTCGAAGGTTTGGAAGAAATCTAGAAGTTGCACTAATGAAGCATGTGTTTAGTGTAATACGAAAACATATATCATAAAGGTGTGAACTTGAAACATATATTGCATGTCTATCCATGTTGACTTGATCACTTTGGACTTAAATGTTAGAGGCCACTCTTATCTTCGTGACATTGTATAGAGTTGAAATTGGTGGTTGTAGCGGTCCCTCCAATTAGTTCAATTAAAATCGCACAAGACCTCGCCCCATGTTGGCAGTCGTTACGGCTTGATTTCCGACCTCCAACCGAGCATAAAATGAACACAATGGAATCATGCACCATAGATATAGGGTTTATTTCTAATCATTTCCACAAGTTTTGATGTTTATTTGATTCCAGGAGGTGAATTACCAAATTTGGGGCAAAACCCCCTAAGATGGTGGGTTCGGCGGAATCCCATGGTTCGGCCAAACTCCACCCTTGTGCCCGGTGCATTCCACACCTTGAAAGCATACACATTACCAACAGCCCAGGCATAGGTGGATCATCATGACCATCCTCAACACAAAGGCGGTGGATCCAAGGGCGAAGAAGCATCTGGGCCAGTTTGGCCGAAGTATAGGGTTCAGCCGAAGCCCCAACCGACCCACAGCCGCCTCTAGGGACAAATCCTGAGCGTTGGAAGGTGAGGCGGTGGAAATGGATGGTTCGGCCGAAATGGGGCAGTTTGGCTGAACTGACCCACTTCGGGCGAACCCCGGTACCGCCCTGAGGTGCCGTGGCTGCTGCTCCTTCGTCCACTGCCCTTCCTTGCTATATAAGGAGACCTCCAGCACTTGCAAAAGACACACAAGAGAAGAGAAGCTCATTAGCGAAGTGCTGCCACTGTTACACTTAGAAATAGGGATATAGAGAGGTGAGCGTGCCATAGAGGAGCCGGAGTGTCGGTCCCTCTTCCACCTGTACCTCTACGGATGTGGCTTCTCTTCGAGTGATATCCGGGTCGTGTCTGGTAACTCTTGTATCTCTCTGTGATTAATGGAGCATCAGTTCTTACTTCTATATGCTTGTCGGTTCCTCGTTCAATGCTTAGTTGATTGGTATAATTGTATACTGGTTGGTTCGCTTGGGTGCTTATCTTTCTTAAGGAGATAAGTATTAACTGACTAGTGTAGGCGTGGTGCCTAGACTTGAGGTTAGCTTGGGTTGCATCTGATTCGATGGATGTGTGGTAGCCGTTAAGTGGTGACAGCCCTATATGGACTACGTAGTCCACCTCGTTTGTCTCGAAACCGTAGGATCCTTACAGCGGGTATTGGCAACACCCCTTCTCATCCCTTTATGCATGTTGTAGGTTCCGTGTCCCAATGCAAACATTTATCTATATTACCTGATTAGCTCAGTTAGTCAAGAGGACCCTGCTACCAGACTTGTGCCCTCTCTATCCTGCTATCGCTTTTCCTTCCTTTTCTTCGTCATCATCCACTTCACCATATCATCCTTGGACAACTTAGTTTAGAATTAGTTCACTTCTCATTCATCATTGAAATCAATACTCTGGAATACTACCGAGTGAAAGCTACATCGGTATCCGTCCGCTTGCAGATTTATCTGTAGGCCGTAAGGAGTGCCAACACCACAACAGTGGCATCATGGGTCATTGGCGGGTTGAAACGAATTAAACTAGGATGCTGTTGGTAGAGTCCCGATTAACCACCTTCTTTCACAATCGAAACAATGCATGGGGATTACAACACAACATACAATTTTTAAACCACATGGTTCACATCGATTAAATCAAAACCAAGTCTAAATATTAAGTTATTACAACTAGAGTTTATGTGTAGTGAATATAAAACATCACGAGTTCTAACGATGATGCAAAGACATCACATGGTAGCACATCACATGATATCAACAACCGTGGTCACTCTCATGGAGAAGATGGCTCGAACACCATAGACCATCCCTTGAGAAGAGTAGTCGGCAAAATCAGAGAAGCAACCTGCAACTCTAGACCAGGCTCACCTAAAGACAAATCCACAAGCAAGGCTGAGTATACTAATACCCAGCAAGACGTAACCGATATAAGGAAAACAACAAGACAACTCCTAAGTATACAAGACTTTTGGATTGGGGTTTGTTTTGCCAAAGAGAGACTAAGAGTTCGTCCCCATTTTTAGGTTTTGGCACAAGTTTAAATAAATTTCAGCAAGCTATTGACTAAATTTGCAACTATCCAACACCACGCAAGATACTAACAAATAAATTTTAGCAAGCAATGCATATTCTCATTATTAAGCTTATGCTTACTTGTTACTACATGTTGACACAGTGAACAAGCAGCTTCTTATACCGCGAAGGACGAACAATTTGAATTGATTTCAGAATCTTGAAAAGGGAAACCTAACCACACGACATATGTACACCCAAAGGTCACATATGACAACTTTTCCCATCTCTAACACCAACTACTCCATCAACTACGCATGTCCTCCGGACACTAGTCCCCCCACTGGTACTTCCCAGAGCCTACCGTGGGAGTCAACAACTAGGCCGCTCTCATCCGCTAGGATATGAGAGTGTCAAACAACAAAGGAGGGTTGTGCATGAACGCGAGCAATGAAGCAAGAAAGGTAAGTCAGTTTACCCATTCAATTAAAAACCTTCTTGCAGCTAGTACATTCAACAACTAGACCAACAGTGCCAACAACATATGGGCCTTAGCAATTTATAGAATGTAGACGGGGCGATCACCATAAGCATATATATATCGCACAAGATCCCGTCCTCTGACCTTATGGTTCCAGCATAACTTAGAGAGTACAAGCAACTTCTATAACTCATGAGTGACAGGCAACCACTCGACTTGTATCGTGTCCTTATTAGCATGGCAACTATCGCATTGAACATACTAGTAACCATCACATGGGTTCCTAGGATCATGCATACTATGGTTTCAAACAACTGCAAGAAAGGTAAATGCACACAAACGTCAATAGAACACATTGCATAGTTTTCAAATAACCGTTATGCTCTGGTGTTTGCCTTCCTCACAGGCCTTGGGCCCTTCCGAACTTTGGTTCGGGTATTGCTCAACAATCTCGGTCTAGTGAACTTGAGTTGCACGTGGCTCACTCTCGGACTCCACCACTAGATTGTAGTCACCGTCAGCTAGCGGAGTATCTGTATGATATGAAAATGCATATGTGTGAGTTTGATGCATGACAATGACACAAGAGTAAACATGATGCTTATGAGTGCAACAACTCAATAATATAGTCAATTACATGTGTGAGTTATTCATTAAGAACACGTGGTCGACGCCATGACATGCATATACATAGCTTTAGCGTAGTGAGTGAAATACCATGATCATGATTATATTTTATCGAATATAGGTGCATATCTCTTCTTCGGTAGAGAGACTAAATTTAATAAGTTGCTATAAGATTTTAGTTCTTGTATGAAGTACTTCCTTCATCAACTACAAAAGACAAGTTATCTAAAGTTTATTAAGTTACATGATGCAAGACTTTATTAAACAACAAGCAAGCATATAAAATCATGAACATAGCTTTAATCTTAACAAAAAATTACATCAAGGATTCATTACTAGGTCATACTCAAGTTAATTGGATAGAATGTAGAGACTGAAACTTAGCACTAACAAGACAAACATTATGTGATTTTTTCAGCATTTATGGACATGCATACAATTTATAAGAATTTGTACAAAAAAGCTAACTTGTAAAGCAAATAAATCACCTTTCATAGGGAAAAGACATGCAGAAGTTTCACTTTTCTCAGTGGCACTTTTATGATGAAATTTAGCTCGAGACAAGAATTCATGCATTTTTTAGCATATTTACTATTTATTTCATTTTTCTTAGCTTAAATATAGCATAAAAGATAAATATAGTAAAACAGCTCTTGCATATAAAAAAAGGCATGAACAAGTACTTGTACATGCATGTAACAAAGCAAGTTAAGTTTACCAACATATCATGCTTAGAGAAATAATAATGCACTTTCAAAGCTTTTAAGCATGCATGCATGCATGCACAAATTTCAATTTTTACAAAAATGTAACTATGCTGTGCATGAGAGAGAGAGAGCATGAGAGGGAGAAGGGGACCGCCGGGCGGGGTATACACGTGCGCGTGGGATGAGCTGGCAGCGTGGGCCATGGCGAAGGCGTGGGATGAGCATGAGGCAGAGCGAGCGGGCTGTGTTGAGTGGCCAAAACTCAAGATTTTTGAACTATGCTAAGAAAAAGGTTAAACTACAACTTGTACATGATTTGAAGCTGTACAACTTGGTATTCATTTTTGTCCAAAACATTACCAAAAATTAGATCAGGCTAAAAACATTTTTGTCAAACGTTTGACTCTAAAAACCCAAGTTCAAATTTGGTAAAACCATGTTTGGGCTCATATTAAAATTATTTATAGTTTGAAACTAAGAACTTGAAGTACATGATTTTTAAGAGAAAATAGAGAAAATATCCAAGATTGATTTTCTATAACATGCACATCAAGAGCTTGAGAACATTCCAAACTAGAGAGGGTCAAACTTGGGGATTTTTCAAACATCTAAATTTGTTATAATGTTTCAGCATTTTTACCGGATTTTGTTTCAGACTTTGAAAGCCTTAAACTCCAATGTTGTGATCATGAGCGATACCATTGGAAAAGTGATGGTTTGATGTTTAAAAATTTGCAAAAACATTTGGACCTTGTTTAAGCAAATTTTGAACAAACTTTGGTCAACTTTGGGGTTCTAAAGAGGACTTAGCAAATTTTCAACCTGGCCCCTATGATTACCTGTATAATTTTATGCTTATGCAACATTTTTAACACACTACAAGAAACTATTTAATCTGTGACGGATTTTTCATGACGTTTTTAGAGAACATCACTAATTCGCAGTTGTGGATACCAAGCCTAAAAAATTGTGACGTATTATCAATTTTGTCACAATCCGGCCCAAAATACTATGACCTTTCAGCAAATTCTTCACAAAGAACAACATTAAAAAACATAATCTTTCATGTTGTACGGGAGAAATATGAAAGTATTAAAAAAGAAAAATTTGGAAAGGTCCAGTGTAAAACAAAAATAGAAAAAAGAATGTCCTTGTAGCCTTCATGTGCACTCATCTAATGATTCACTCCTTTTGCTCGCCACGTCATCAAAATCAGCAAAAATGGTGCGGCCAAGGGTCTCGAACCCAAGACCCCTCGCATAGGAAGAGTGCAACTTACCACTGCACCACACTGACTCAGTTGAACTTCAATCTGGTTTTAATGTTTTTTATAATTTGCCATTTGCTCCTGGGCCGCAGGTCCTCCGACCGCCCGATGGGCCGCAACCGTCGGCCCACTCCACGCTGGGCCCGCTCCACCAGATGGCACCACGTGATTGGCCTAATGCTATTGGAACGAAGAACAGTTCGTATTTCTTCTTTTAATCTGCAATTAAATTTTGTATCTAGTTTTTCTCGGTCATACATAATCCAAATTTGATAATTTTTGTTTCTGAATTTTTATAAAATCACCATATTTTTATTAGTAAAACTTATTAGTGCTATTGTTTTGAAAAATTTTCTCGTGTGAGTCTATTTGAACTATCCAATTTTTGAATTCCAAAAAATGACAACTACAACCACAATTTTTTTACACTAAATGATGTAAAATGAAAAAGTGATAAATAACAAAGTTTCATATCTCATCAAGATCTACAATATTTATATAGGTTATTTTATCATTTTCAAAAGTGGTAATAATATGTAGTACAAATTTGACAAGTCTCAAACATAGTTTCTTAAATTATGTGGGTGAATATACGATTAATGATCAATGTATACTACCACTTTTTCAAATGAAAAAATAATCTAAATAAAGATTGTAGATCTTGATGAGTTATGAAACTTTGGTATTCATAACTTTTTCAGCTGAAATCATTTAGTGTTTTAAAATCTTGCTTTTAGTTATCAAATTCTGAAATTCAAAATTTAGATTATTCAAACTTTATCACATGCATTAATAAACTAAATAAAGTTTGTGGATCTTGATGAGTTGTACAACTTTGGTATTCATGACTTTTTCATTTGAAATCATTTATTACTCTAAAAAAATATGAGAAATTTTCAATTTTTTGAAATTCAAATTTAAATAGTTCAATCTAACTCGGATGGGGAAGTGACCAAAACAATAGTTATAGACCTCGATTAGTTCTACAACTATTATATTGACAACTTTCTCATTTTAAATTATTTTTTATGTCCTAAAATTCAATACATTTTTATCATCTAAGAAAAAATAAATGTTAAATTTGCTAAAACAGGCTCAAAGACCTATTTCTGGGCTGCTATTGGACAAACTTATTATATTAGCTGAACGTTCTAACACTGTTTTAAATAGAGCTCATACCAGGTCTTATTATCTGTATGAAATCTATATATGCAATGGAAAAATAGATTCTAAAATCCAATGGTGCTAACAACAAAATGTTTATAAAACCTTTAGATGCTCATATGTAATTTCAAATATATACCTTAATATATGTAATTTCTATGCACTAATCGGTTCTACTTTATTTACCAGATCACTTGGAGTGGAGGAAAAATGCTGCTAGCCTACTAAGCGCAACAACTAAGTGCTATGTGTTTATGTCGTGTCTAATTATGGCAGATGTAAATGTAAATACTTCCGATGTAATTATTATGTGTACTCTACAAAATTATAGTGTTGTTTACATGGGCTTTATGGCTGGTTTTGGTCCGTGGAATGATAGGTCCGAAAATGGGCTTTTGAAATTTATTATGTCATAATATTTGCTGAATTAAGTGTGCTATTGAGCTATAAAATATTTTATTATGTCATTATGATATTGGGTCTAAAAATATTGAGCCTGGTTATTGCTTGGGTCTGCTAATAAATGGGTTGTGCTCGTTTCAGCCCATTAATAAATGGGCCAAAATGATGATGTCATCATCCACATCAGTTTCCATGTCATCGTCCACGTCAATTTTATGTCATCAACCACGTCAGTAACAATTGCCACATCATCAACCATGTCACCATCCACGTCAGCTGCCACTTCACCTAAGTATTTGATCTGTGACAAAATTTATGACGTTTATTTTCGTCATAAACATTGGGCCTGGGCTGGACTCGGCGGGCTTAAGGCCAATCTATGACAGTTTGAAAACGTCACAGATCCCTTCAATCTGTGACGTATTTTATTAAACTGTCACGCGATTTAATCTATGACGCTCAATCCATGACGTTTTCTGAAATCATCATAGACACCGTTCTATGACGATTTTTAATGGTCGATGACGAAATTGTTCCGTCATAGATTAAATGATTTGTTGTAGTGACATGATGATGCTTGAAACATATAAACATGTTCATGGGGACATCAATGATGTTTTTGTACCAAGCTCGAACTTTAAATTTTCAAATGATCAAATTTGCTACAAATTTGATTTAAAAGCAAATGCATGTGCATAAGTGCACATGACATGATATGCAACTTAGATTTAATTATTCTTGTCTTACATAATTAAACCTTGATTTCTCAAACTTACGCCCCCTAAAAAGAATCTCGCCCCATGATTCCTACGCTAGGGTAAGTGTAAGAGGCTAAGGTACCTTGATTTGAATTGAGGAAACTAGGATATTTGGATTTTAGATAAGATTCTTATTCCAATGTGGCCTCATCTTCAAAAATGATTACTCCACTGAATTTTATAAAACTTAATGGAGTGACGTCGAGTCAATTTCTCTTTTTGATCAAGAATCTTGATCGGACGCCCTTCATAAGAAAAAAATAGACTCTAGTTGAAGTTGTTCTGGTGCTACACACTCGGTAGGCACACATACATTCTTAAGTTGGGAGACATGAAAAACATTATGGATGGCAACAAGTGTATAAGGGAGTTGTACTTGGTACGCTACCGGTCCACACTTTTCAAGTATCAAAAAAAGGTCTAATATAGCGAGGAGCTAATTTTCCTTTTACACCAAGTATTTGCACACCTCTTGTTAGCGAGACACGAAGATCAACATTAAGATGTAATGGTTGTCTTCTGTGATCATGATAGCTCTTTTGACCAAATTGAGAGGCTCTAAGATTTTCTTGGGTTACTCTCACTTTTTTCTTGTGCTTCGATAACTAGGCTGGGTCCATAAAGGGTTCTCTCTCCCGGTCCTACACCTTCGGCCATACAATACCTCAAATGGTGCCATTTCAAACTATCTTGATAGCTATTATTGTATGAGAATTCTACGAGAGGCAAACGTTGATCCCAATTCTTGCCATAGTGAATGACACAAGTCCTTAACATAGCTTCCAAGATTTGATTCACTCTCTTCGTTTGTTCATTGGTGTGATGGTGTGATAAGTAAAGATTTGGATAAGTGTTGTGCCTAAAGAGAGTTGTAATTGTTCTCAAGAGCATGCTACAAATGGTGTACCTCGATCAGAGATAATGGTTTTGGGCACACCATGGAGACAAACAATTCAGTTGAGGTAAAGCTCGACATATTTCTTGCTAGAATACATAGTATTAATGGGAATAAAATGTGCCGTCTTGGTGAGTCTATTCACAACAACCCAAGCGGAATCATGCTTTTGAAAGGTAGGTGGCACACCTACAATGAAATCCATGCTTATGTCATCCCATTTCCATGATGGTATGAACAATGTTTGTAGTGTTCCGGTGATTGTCAAGGGACTAGCCTTTGCTCATTGACACATATCACATTCCGAGACATGGGTGATAATTTCCCTCTTCATTCTAGTCCACCAAATTTTTTCCTTAAGATCTTGACACATGTTTGTGCTTCACAGGTGAATAGAGAATTGGGATAAATGAGGCTCATCTAATATTTGTTTCCTAAAAACATGGTATCTGGGAACCATTACATGATCCTTAGTCAATTCTAACCATCTCCTTTGCCTCATGTTCAAATCGTCTTGAGTGAAAAATATACTTGAGACTTTTGTGATCGGTGTAGATATTGCAATGAGCACCCATAAGATAGTGTCTCCATATTTTGAGTGCATGCACTATGGCGGCTAGTTCAACATCAGGTTATATATACACTCGAGTAGGGGGAGCTATTTCATGAAAAAGATCTAAGCAAAGCTTAGTTGCAGCATCATTGATGCAAGCTGAATTTGTGGCATAGTATGAGGCAACAGGATAAGCTACATGACTTCAAAGTTTTATCCTCGATCTCAAGGTGATAGACAACATTGTAAAACCAATCACACTATACGGCGATAATTAGGTTGCAGTATTTTTCTCAAACAACAATAAGTCAAGTGGTGGTTCCAAATACATTGACATTAAGTATCTTGTTGTACGTGAAAGATGCCAGGATCGAGCCATTAAGATTGAGCACATAAGTACTAATTCTATGCTCGCGGATCCGCTTACTAATAAAGGCTGACCACCTAAAAAATCCAAGCAATATATTCATGACATGGGACTGGTGGACAGTCTTTACATCCAGCTTTAGGGTCATTACTAACTCCTAACTTGATTTTAGAGTTATAACGACGTGTCTGAATGTAAATATGGTTAATGGGGTCCCAGTAGCAAATTAAAGCTGCTGACGACGCATTGGTCTAGTATTTAGTATTATACTAATGGTGAAAATTACTATGATGTGAATATTATTGACCAACGATTAATCCCTAGGCCTTCTTGTGCGGTTGTGCCCCCACGTTTTCCACATCGCGGAGGACAAAGGGATCTGTTTTGTGATCAGCAAAAACAGGCTAACGTATGCCTCTACAGCTCCAGACTATATAAAGAAAGGTTTTGGGCTTATTTTCTCAGGCCAACATTCAGAAACTCGCCCAAATTCCTAAACATTAATTGCTAAGAGACCCGGAGGAGAGCAGAAGCCTATTCCTCCCAAGACCAGGGCAATCTCACTGGTGTCCTGGAGGATGTCGATTCCCGACGAGATCCCCTTCTAGCCGATCAAGAACAACACATGTTCTTTGATTCAGCGTTATGCATCACGCATACATCGACAAGTACGACTACTTCTTTTACGGCAGGAGCTTCCATGGTGACTTCGAACGTTGGTATAAGTTTTACTTTTAATGTTTGTGCATTAGATTGATTGATCATGATCTAGGTTAAATTAAGATCATGTTTATGTTATGCTTATGCTCATATTGGATTCAACACTCCCCACTCCCCCGCTAGTAAATTGTGACTATTTTGCCGAAAAGGATCTTATGATGAAGTGCCCAAATTGTTAGTCAATGACAGAGGCATGCCAATATTAGAATGTAGAAAAGTAAAAGGATATTAACACAAGGGAACCAATTCGTCACATGTTTCCTGCTACATAGGACGCCATGTTTGTCCAACATGGCGCTACCTTATTACGGCTCGTGTAGGACAAATTTAAGTGCATCATAAACCTAATGACTCTGAACTAATAGTGCCATGTCAATTATGCACATGGTCTCTCAAACATTCTTATTACATGACCGGCAGTCAAATGGAAGGACATACATACTGTCCACGGTAGCTTGGGATATGTATGAATTTAGACCGCAGTAATTCTGATCTCCACTGGTCCACAAGTTTATCAGAGCTGGCTAGCAGGCGACATCCATCTATCGAGCATGTCCAGGCATTACTTGGGCTTGTACTCCGGAGCTGTGTGACCTGCCCCCTGTATTGTTTCTCACAGATATATAAGTACATTGATTAGCAGCAGACATTTGATGGAAGGGATCCACATTCATATACAATATTTTATACTTTTACTGTGGCATATGTGAGGTTGTAGGCGTAAGTCCGTGTGAAACTGCATAGAGATACACAAATCAGAAGACATGGAAACGTCAAGAACATCGACTGGAGCTGAATTGCAGTGTTGTTGGTACAATCACGTACTACGGGAGTACTAGAGGCGAGTAGTAATAGAGACTCACCCTGCGAGCTGCGACCTGTCCATTGGAGTGCCATGGCCTCCGGTCGCTGACGATCGGGTACTTGAGCGACCTGATCCACGCTTGCGTGGCCACAAAGGTCATGTCCAGGTCATGATCGCCGCTGCCCGTAGCAAAGGAGGTGAAGTTCGCTGTTACCAACTCTGTTCATCTATATATACATTTCCAGCTCAGAAATACTAATTGATAACCACTTCTTAATTAGTGCTTACTCGTACACGAGTGCCCTGTAGCCTGCCTTGGTGAGGTTGACATGGTGGGGAACGACGGTATCTAGGTCCTTCCTGAAGTGCTTCAGGTTTCTGCAGCGACACCAGGTGGGCGGCCCGGCCCTAGCCCGGTACTAGCCCGATTCGGCCCGACACTATGCAGGTCCTATAGTGTCACACCCGGCCCAGTTTGTATGGTCCAGTAGTGGCCCATGAGTGCGGGACGCACGTGTTTAGTGCCACATTGCTAGTTGAGCAAGGGTGGAGGCAACTTATAAGCCTTTGTCTTCCAGCCATAGCACCTTCGGGTTAACCCTTTTACACGAAGCGAGAACGAAAGTGTAAGCAGGGTGCTATGTGTACGCGTGCACGCCCCTCGGAAGGGCTGTGCGGGGCGGCTCGTGGAGGGCAGGGTGTTACATATAGGTTATCGTGTCGGGCTAGACCGGGCCGTCGTGCCGACCTGTCGGCCCAGGCCCAACACGACGGCGTGTTTTTCGGGCCGGGTCGGGCCGGCGGCCCAACTGGCCCACCGGGCTACGCCGTCCCAGCGTGCCTATGCAACCCCACGGCAGCGGCGTGGGACGCAGGCGCGGTCAGGACAGGCGGCTCACCGCGTGCGGCCCTCTCGCGGCGGTGGCAGGCGGCGCCCCGTGCGCGGCCCTCTCGCGGCGTCGTGTTGCCCTCGGCGGCCGATGGAGGCGCGGCGTTGAGGATGGAGGGAGCGTCGTGGAGGGTTGGGGCGGCGGCTTGTGAGGGGCTAAGGGTGAAGGAGGACTAGGGTTTGATGGCTTGGGGCTGCATTTTATATAGACAGCCCCTCCCAACGGTGGGCAGCTGCTGGGCCTTGCGGAGGCCTCAGGCCACCATCGGGCGGACTCATTTTCGTGCCGTGCCTCGGGCCGGTACTATAGGCTGTGGTGGCGGCCTAGACACTATAACCCCTTCGGGCCGGGCCAATCCGTGGCCCGATCCATCGTGCCTAGGGCCATGCCTCGGGTCGCCCATCGTGCCCGGCCCATTTGGATTTCTATACTCGAGGAACCGATGGAGCCGTCGTGGATGCCAAGCGCCGCCCAGACCTCGGTGTCGTCGGCCCAGATGTAGGACAGGCGGTATCCGTTGTCCCTGCGCTCGACCGGCTGGTTGAGCTTCCTCCTCGAGAAGTCAGGGTGCTCCGCATTGTCCCGCACCAGCATGGACCTCTTGCCCATGCCCTCGCCAGGGGCGACGCCAGGTTGTTGGTTGTGGGTGCCCAGGCACCACAAATTTTTAAAAATTCACTATTGAAAATAATTTTTCATCATGTTTGTATGTTAAATCTTCACGTCTATAAGAGAAAGACACCCCCTCTGACTGGTCTAGCTTCGCCCCTGGCCCTCGCCGTGGCCCTGGAAGATGATGATGCCGGATTGCACAGGGCCAAGCCGCAGAATGGCTCCAGGATGTGCACGGGGTTGATGTCGGAGGTGACCAAGTCGATGGCCTTCAGAGCATTGGCGCAGCGCGCGTTGGATCCCTCTGCCATGTTGTAGAAGTCCCCGCCGCAGCCCTGCCGTGCGGCCTCGTACAGCTCCTCGGAGATGAGGCTCATGCCGTGCAGGAAGGGCACCTTGCCCCCCGTTTCGTACCGGATGTCGATTGCTGTGTTGCCGTTGTTGTTGGCGATGTCTATTGCGGTCACCGGGATGGTGTAGCCGGAGTAGGAGTCGCCGCCGATGTAGAGCGGGTTGGATGCGAACTCCTCATTCTCGGCAAGCCATTTGCGGAGGAAGGTGTGGAGGCGACTGCCTAAACGCGTGATGGTGACGTTGTAGCCGGCCTCCTCCCGAGCGTACGAGAAACCCGCCCCCACCGGTGCGTCCAGGAAGATGACGTTGCTTACTTATAGTCATGCATGCATCGACAGATCCACAGTTCAAGCTCAACTCATTTGCAAATGACTTGATTGGCGACAATGACTAACTATATACATACCTTGGTCCAAGAATATTTAAAATATAACAGTTGAGGGAAGCCTTCTGTGTACCCCGCCACATCGAACTTGAGAGGACCTGTTGTTTTCAGCCATCCATTTTGGTCATGCTCATATCACATACGTATAGGCACCAAACAGCCAGGAACAAAGCACCACAGTAATAAGGTGCTAACTGTCATTGCGAAACTACAGATACTCCTGATTCCAAATGCATATTGTTTAAAAAAACGGTCTCCAATGTGACACTTTGATTTATAATTTTTGCAAGATATACTCTTCGAAATAGTAAAAATATATATTATGAAAATCATGAGAAATTTTATAACATCAATGATGCCTTCTCATCTTTCTCAATCTATTATTTCAAAAACTTTGACAGAAAATAATCGTACAATGACCTACATTTGATCACCATCGGCAATCTAGGGGGCTGTTTGGCACGGCTTCGCTCTAACTTTTACAACTTTGCTCTTAATTTTTTACCCAAACACGTGCAACTCTAAATTTTGCAAATGCAAGAAAAAAGTGGAGTTGGGGGCCAACTCCATGTAAAACGCGTAGTACCTCAAGGGGTGCCCCACAAACAAAGATTTCATACCTCATGAAGTTGGGGTGAAATTACCCACCATTGCCATCCATTACACATACCGTTTTACGTAAAAAACCCTCGTCTATTCCGCCCGACCCCTGTCTCGCAACACTATTTTTCTTGCCGCCTGCCTCCTTGGCGTCAATCCAAGGGTAAGAAAGATATTTTCCATCAAATCTTATATTTTCTAGAGTTGGAGTTGCATTTGCAGCCAAACACGTCGAGCCAGCTCCATGTTTAATTGAAGTACCTGGAGTGGAGCTGAAAAAGGTGGAGTTGCTAGAGTTGTAGCTAGTGTTTGTGGAGTGGAGCTCTAACAAACAAACAGACCCCTGTTATGGAAAAAAATCTTCAAAAACAGGAGTCCACAAGCACAAATCCAAGCCATCCTTGCTCAAGCTGAGGTAGACCTGTGTTCGGAACAGCTTATGACATGCTAACATGGAGGGGAATTTGTGGGACTAGAACATTACGCGCGCAAAGCGCCCTATCACGAGCATAGTTAATGTCGATTTCGAGCTATGGCCAAACAATTTGAAAACCAATAGGACCACAATCACCAAATATATAAATATGATAATTTTTCATCATGCAGGTCACTGAAATTTCTCTTCTATTATCAACTATAGCAAAGAATCTGATAGGCACATTAAAACCTAGTACAAAGTCAATATCGATTATAAACAACAAATAAAATGTTTTTATGTGTTCAGAGAAAAGAATGGAGAATGCTAATTATGAAAAGGAGCGTTCATGTAGGAATGCAGATCCTTATTCTTTTAGGGTAAGTGGTAAACTCAAAGACCCCCTACAGATGCAAACACCAATGTCGATATATCCTTTTCTGTAAATAGGACCCTGATAATTGTGAATCAGTCAATGCAGGAACAGTTCAACATCATATCAGTAAGCAAATGATTAATCATTTATTTTGGTCTACCTGAAATCGCTTCGGCAAGGGGATGCACACTGGCAGTCTCAAGAGCCTTTTTATAGTACCTGCATAGAAAGAGCATTTAGGGTTTAGTAGTACCTTTCTATTGCTGGCTGGACACCATCACCACCCAAAATACATCTATTTCAGAAAATCATAATAGTATGTCTCACAATAAAAATGGGAAAAATGCACAACAACATGAACATGCTGTACATATAGGAATAAATATAATTAGCTCGGTAGTGTTACATAAAAAATCTTCAAGTTATATTCTTCCACATACATTACACACAAGCAGGTCAAATGCTTCCTACCATATCCTGTATGATGAGATTTATAGTCATCATGAAGCAAACTCCAATAGACTCATGTGATTTAGTTAACCAAATTATTTTCTTCACAGTTTTGAGAAACACAGAATTATGATGGCACCTTACTTTTAATCGCCTCATCGATCAAATAGTGTTGAACTTTGACAAATCGCTTTCTTATCTAAAACTAATAAACCCAATGTGCTTATATTTATGCTCTATTTGGCAGCGTTGTGGAGTCTTACTGCTGGATAACTTTCCACTGGATCCCCAAATCTTGTTGTTGCTGGCCACCAACATTCTCATCATCCTCTTTTCGGAAAATTGGCTTTGATTACTGTCACAAGCAATGCCTTTGTAGCAAGCTGTATATGGCTGCATACAGAAGATATTTAAGACGTGTTAGAAGAGAAGTTGGACCTGATAGCAAACTATACTAAATATTAACGCATCCTTACAATGGAGAAATTGACATACTAATGCTACTTTTTAATGATCTATTGTTTTTTAACCTTAAATTTGTATACTGCAAAACAAATGATGAGGTAGATAGCAACTGCATGAGCATTATACAACATTTTGCACAAAAATCAGCAGGTAACCAGCAATTTAAACTTCTTCCAGGACAACCTTCCATCGAAATGAGAAATTAGAAATATAGAAAAAGAACATTCAGGTAATGGATAATTGGATATCAAAAAAGTTAATATAAAGAGATAAAAAAACAGACAGACGCCATTCTGGAAGAGGAGTCTATCCCAAAGTACACATATCTGAACCAATTTTATGTGTTACAGGTACTGAAACCAAAGACATCAAAGATAATATGCATTGACATGTTGCATTTCTTTGGGCTGCAAAAAAGTTGTCAAACTTGGTTATCTATATTATTCTATTTGGTAACAATAGTATCTCCATTGGTCTATTGGTACTCTCATAAAAAGAACTCTATACATTGGAGTTCAATTTCCTGTGCACAAGTGCAGGAACAATCACAACAGTTGCATGATTGCTCATAAATGAGGGTAGAATTCATTAGATTCAGAAACTCGAACATGATAGAACACATCATAGATTGTGTAGAGTGACCAATAGATAGCATTGCTGCATAGGCATGAGATGTTTAAAAATTGCAAAGAAACCTAAGAATCATTGAATAGACAAGGCTGAACCAATTGTCAGCCGAACTTGCAAACCTAGTGAAGAAAAATACCGCGTGGTTTACTGAGAGCAAGCAGCACAAGTGCAAACACGACAAAGATAAGAAAAAGACATGATTGCATAGGTTTAAACCTCGATGTAGTAAGGCATACATGCCTATTCGTCTTCCTTCCTGGTTTCAGGTCACAGAGAGCATCGCAAGACGCCATGGCCCATGCAGAATCCATGCAAGAACAACAAATTCAATTATGAAAATATGACCTCTTAATGCAAGAATTATTTATGCATTAAAGAAACTGTTGTTTGCCTCCCATATCTATTTGTATCGGTGCTATGTATCCTTCTCTAGTGAATTAGTAATGGCTGATGAGCTCATGCATGCTGATAGTTGTGAATATATGGCAAGCTTACAATCACTTCACCACAACTAAATATGATAAAAAAACAAAGACTTGGAGGGGAAAATATTACTACCTGCCTAGGCTGTTGCTGGAGATGAGGCTGGTCCTGGATCCACATCGACAGCTGCCGCACTGTCAAGATCCGCATGTAACTCAAGTTTATGATCAGCACCACGAACAGCCATATGATGAAGACGAAGCACCCGAGAGTTCTCACGGTGTTCTTTCCTGTGCAATTTGTTGTTTCAGTTGTTCAGAGTAGCAATTCAATCCTGATCAGTTAAACAAGCAGCTGAATAAATCATCAATAATTCCCGTAAGCCATAGCATATGCAGATATTTATAGCCAGTGCCATATTTGTGTCCCACTCATAATCTCGAAAAAAAGGTTATCCTACATTGTTCAGACAGTGTTGTGGCCTATTTTTGCATTGACTTCTTCCACACAAATCTGATTGAAATCCTTCGCAGCAACACTTTGCAATGGATTTGGGTGCTTTTTCCATCTAAGCAAATCACATGGCAATGCATCAAAATTAAAAGCAGAACACACTTGTCCGTACTTGCCATGAGAGAGGAGATAAAAACACAAAAAATTGCATACAGACACGAAGTACGAATGGCTAAAATTCTAAAATTTATCAACAACGCTTAAAATCCATTATCAATAGCACACAGATCTATAGACACATGACCTTCTAGTGAACTAAAATATAGATCTTGGACAGTCTGCAGAAAATCTCGAAGTAAATGTGGATAGAATAATTGGATTACCTTGGACCTTCGGCTACAATGGATCTACTGCTTCGGCCGGAATGCTTCTCGGTCGCTAGGCACGGCCGCCGAGCAGAGGGCTTCTTGTTGGGACGGTTCTCGTCGCTTGGTGGAGGGGAACATGCAGAGGGGGCTCACCGGCCGGAGAGAAGGGAAGGCTCGTCGAGGGACGGGTCTAGCGGGGGCTCATCGCAGGAGGCGTGTCGACCAGTGGTGGCGCTGGGTCGGGCAAGCCAGCCAGGGCGTACGGTTGCCCAGCGCGGCGGCGTGTTTTTTCGGAGGGGGCGACGACAGGAGCACGACAAAAGAGGAAGCGCTCTCTCGTGCCTGAGCGGCGGCGGAACGGATGGAGGGAGCGCAAGCGGGCCGGCTAACATGGCCGGATCTGGTGGCGAAATGGAGGGGACGGTGTGTTGGCAGCGGTTGCAGCGGCTAGGGTTTGCGGGCGTCTGAGTCGCTGCGCGGGAGCGAGAGGGAGGGAGATGGTAGAAGAGGAGCGCGGGTTCATTTCGTCAATGTTGAGGGGGTTTTTTGCAAAACAGCCAGGCAGGGCGGGGGAGCTAGTGCTGCGCGACACGCGTGCCGTGGGATGCGGTGAGGGCAGCAAACCGGGTTGGTCTTTAAGAAACCCGATATACATCCGCCAGTAACCTCAGGAAAGAAGACCGAGTCCTACTAGAACTACTCAGAGAGCTCCTTGTGTACTCCTACTAGGACTTACATATTGTAACCGACTAGTAGACTAAGCATGTAACATTGCCCCCTGTGATATATAAAGAAGGACAGGGGTCCCTAGTTCGGCAGATAACCAACCAACGTCTAGAAGACGGAATATACAAAACCCCCATAAAGGATGTAGGGTATTACGCTACACTGACGGCCCGAACCTATCTAAATCCTTATATATTGGCAGAAAACATCTTCTAGGTTCATTAGCAATATGGGACTAAATGTGGGTTGTCCCATTCCCATGCGAATGGGCTTTAAAATTTGGCCCAATAAAGTGGTGGGATGGGTTTGGCCTAAAAGTGGGTCAACTTTGGGCCAAGGCTGGTCTACTAAGTTTTAGGGTGATTTTAGTTTTCGGAATAATTATTTTTCTGATTATAAAATAATTCCAGATAAGTCCAGAATTGATATTAAAACCAGGAAAAATATTCTGAAAATTCTAAAAAATCCTAGGAAATATTCCAGAGATAGATTTGGACATGAGGAACCCAAATAAAATATTTTGAGCTCATGAAAAAGATTTTAGAACCTTCCATAAATTGGAATTAGCTATAGAAAAATAGGAATAAATCCCAGAAAGTTCCGGAAAATTCCCATTGGGCTTCTAAACGCATTTTTAGAAAACTTTACATGCATAAAGCCACTAAATGCATCCGACATGAATGCAAATCATTCAACATTAATCCTATGTTGTTTTAATTTAATTTAGAAAACAAAATTTTCCTATACTAAATTCCCTGTTAATTATTATAAGGTTGGAAAATTTTAGAAAATTGAGAAAATCATTGTATTAATTTTGCTAACAAATCACATCCCAAAATCCAAAAATTTTGGGGTGTGACACCGTGACACACAGCTCAAGGGTGGCTCAGATAGGAAAGAGAATGAATAGATAGTTGGGAGGACAACGAGAAGAGATAGAGGAATTCTGGGTACTTTATCTACCTGTGTCACTCGGGCTTAGAGATACAGTGGCTGAAGAGCCAGTACTTAGAGATCAGGGTTAACTCTAATGTCTTAGCATTAGGACAATAGAACATATGACACGCAGAAAGGGATGAGAAGGGGTGCCACCAATCCTACACTCTGGGATCCTACAGGCCATGACAAACGTGATGGACTACTAGGCCGTATAGGGTTGTCACCACCTGACGGCTACCACCTCTGTAGATGTGGGACAAACTAAGGCCACTGGCTAGTCTGGGAACCACTCCCACACTAGTCAACAACTACTTACTCCGCTAGCAAGAGCAAGCAACCTTGTCCATACCCCAGTGACAATTCACCACAAGTATTGAGCAAGATCGAAGAACCAGCTAAGACAAAGACTTAATCAAGATCTAGAAGCACTAGAGCTACAACTAACTATAGTCTAAACACGATATAGATGCAACTAGAATAAAGTAGAAGCAAGCTATAAATGACAAAGGCAAAGTGATAAAGATAACTAAATTGATAATTCAAATTCTTACAAAAGGAAAAGGAAAAGATACAAGAGCTTATACCAGAGCTTCTGAAGATGACTCCGGAACCTCCGAGGCACAGCTCGACTCAACTCTAACTCCCAACTAAACTATGCTAACTCTACTAGAAAGAAGTGGAATGAGAGCTCCTTGGCTTGAGTGTGTGTGAAACCGGCCATGGGACACCTCCATTTATAGTGGTTGATGGTGGTTGAACTTGCGTAACCGCCAAGGCAACCAGAGGCAGTTGAAGGCCAGTTCGGACGAATGCACCGGGTTCGGCCGAACTGCCAGGATTCGGCCGAACCACAGGATGCACCACCTTGGCTCTGGACGCCTAGGATTACATCCTGGGGTCGGTTAGCAGTGTGGGGGCGGTTCGGCTGAAGGCCCCCAGTTCGGTCGAACTGGGCTTCTGGCCCGAGGCCGCCCCCTTGCACCGCCTCAAGTCCTGGGTCGTCTTGGGTTGCTTGTACGTGATGGTCTTCAGCTGATTTGGCCCATGGATGATGTGGCGGTGATGTACGTGGCTTGCACAGTCACTGCTTGGTCATCGCTGACGTGGATGGCCTCCCGGTTGTGCTTTGCGTCAGTTACAGCTAAGGGGGGTAACCGGCCGAACGGAGTCATTTGGCCGAATCGGTCAATTCCGACCCCTATAGCACGTATTTCTCGTTGTTGTACCTGCACATTTGTAACTCACCAAAACTCATGGAACTCTGTTAGAAATAAACCTAAGTACATGGAATGTCACATATATCCTCTTTTATTCCCGAGTATTGGTGGTCGAAAACGTGTCGTAACGACCGCCAAAAAAGTACATGATTGGCAAGCCACTCAGGGTGCTTGCATTCACGAATAAAACAGCAGCTAGGAGTTTATTTAACTCTACCCTAATGGCCTCATTGCGATCTTGCATGAACCATCGAAGCTTCTGTTTCACCGGCTTGGCGGTCTTCACGAGGTCCAAGGAGTGCTCAGCCTTCTCCCTTGGGATGCTAGGCATATCCGGAGGTTTCCAAGTGAATATATCACAGCTATCCCGCAAGAAGGAGGTGAGCGCACTTTCTTATGTAGGAGTTAGGCCTAGGCCTATGAGCACGGTCTTACACGGGTCGTCGATGGAGAAGCTGATCGTCTTGGTTGTCGAGTCCGGCTCTAGCACTGTCATGGCTGGCTCTTGCTCCGAGACGCTTCCCTTGCTTGGCGGGTGTGCCCTAGCTTCATTCGCCAGGAGGACATTGTTGCCGAGATGGCGAGAGAACTTTGTCAGGTGTACAGCTTCACCGTCGCATTCGTACGACGTCTTGACATCACCCCGGATGCTCAGGACTCCCTTTGGTGTCGGCATCTTCATCACCAAGTAGGTGTGGTTTGGAATCACCATGAAGCGGGCCAACATGGGCCGACCAAAGACAGTGTGGTAGGAGCTGTGGAAGTCAGCTACTTTGAAGTGGAGGTGCTCCATCCTGTAGTTGTTAGGCATGCCGAATGTTACCGGGAGGGTGACGCGTCCTACAAGGTAGGAGCCTTTCCCGGATACTATGCCAAACAAAGGGTGTTCCACCTAGCGCAGCTTCTTGTAATCAAACCCCATGCTATTCATGGTGCTGGTGAAGATAATGTTGAGGGCACTGCCCCCGTCGACCAATACTTTGGACAGGAGGACTCGGTCAATGACTGGGTTGACTATCAATGGGTAGGAGCCTAGCTCCGTCAGGTAGACCCAATGGTCATATCTGGAGAAGGTGCTCGGCATTTCTGACCAACGTAAGTACTCAACCTGGGCACGACTTGGGCAAGGCGAGGAGCGGCCAATGGCAAGGCTGGCGTGTCGCCCATGCCAAGCTCCAAGTACTACTTGTGTTGCCGCATGGCCGCTGGGTCAGCCGCCCTCCTTTGGTTTTGTCTTGGTGCAGTTGGAAGTGAATGTGAACAAAGAAGAGCCTGGGACTTAGCTGGGACCAGTAGATATTTTCATGGACCCTCGGGGGGACTCTGCTTCCTCGCCGATTGCCTGCCCGCCTATAAATAGCGGGTCGCCTAGGGCTTCTCCTAAACCAGCCATGGATTCCTCAGAGTTCCTCCAGCATCCAACAAGTTTCGGGGTTCCCCAAGTGGATCCCAGGGTTACCCCATGGAGATTTCTTCACTAGCTCAGAGCTCATAATAGGCGTTCCAGCGAGGCTGGTGCATCTCCCTCAGCGTAGTGGAGTTGGATTGAAGATGCAGCATGGCCCCGAGGAGCCGTGATGCGGTGGGAGTATGAGGCGGCAACTCTCTTGTATCTTCTGCCCCATCACTATGTCGGTTGCCTTTCCTCAGCGGCCGCCCCGCCTGCCTGACATCCTTCTCCTCCATCGATAAAGGGGCTGACCATTGCAGTTGTTGGGCCATCTGGAGGGGGGACGACCAGCCTATTGTGTTTCATCTTCTCTAGTGAGGGATGCCTCTCTGGATGCTGCTCGCGATACTCTAGCAGCATCCTGCTCCTTTCGTGTGCAGGGAGGGCCGGAGCCAACCCTGGCTTCCCAACGCCACGAATCTTAAGGTTGTTGCTGTTGCTGTGGAGACTCTAGGGAACCATGCTAAGAAGCGCAAGGTTCTTCTCAGTCTAGTCATCCAGCCACTCCTAAGCCACAGCGCAATCCTCATCTTCCTATTGCTCTTGGTTGATGAGGCTTCTGGTTGGTGAGGCTTCTCAGATACAGGACTTCTTGTTGCCAGATCTACTCCTGATATTGTTCATTGTAGGCTCGAACTTGTGGACAGCCCTATGTCACTTCGGCCGGGAGCATGGCTCCGGCTCCATAGACAAGGAAGAAATAAGTTTCTCCTGTTGCCCACATCCCTGCCAGTAACTCCTCAATCCCTGGCTTGGGGTGGTCCTGTTTGCCCACATCCCTGCCAGTAACTCCTCAATCCAGCCTTTCTCGTGCTTTTTCAGTTCATCGTACATTCGGGTCTTCAGCCCCCGAAGTACCTCTGCATTGGCTCTTTCTGCTTGCCCGTTGCTCCTTGGGTGAGCAACCGAGGCGAAGCATAACTTGATGCCCATATCTTCCCAATAATCTCCGAATAGGGAGCTATTAAATTGGGACCCGTTGTCTGTGATTATCCGACTCGGGACACCAAAGCACGCTACCATATCCTTAATAAACTTGAGAGCTTACCCCTTGTTGGCCTTGATAACCGGGGTGACCTCCGGCCACTTGATGAACTTGTCGATCGCCACGTACAACCACTCGTTTCCCTCGATAGCCTTTGGCAAAGGTCCCAAGACATCAAACCCCCAGACCATAAAATGCCATGATAGGGGGATGGTGTGAATCTCCTGTGTTGGTTGATTAATCTGTTTTGCATAGAATTGACATGCCCTGCAGTGCTTAACCAGTTTGGTTGCATCCTCGAGAGCTGTCGGCCAGTAGAAGCCCTGCCGGAAGGCTTTTCCGACCATCGTGCGGGAGGACGAGTGACTCCCACACTTGCCTTCATGGATGTCGGCGTGTAGTTCGCCGCCTTCTTCCTGAGGGATGCACCGGAGAAAGATCTCATATGTGCCGCACCGATATAGATCCCTATCTACCATGACCTAAAGTTTAGACTATCATGTGATCTGTTCCGCGGTGGTGTCATCTTTAGGAAGGATGTTTTCTTTTAGGAAGTCACGGATGTTGTCCATCCACGAGGGTCCCTGAGAACTCACCGGGAGCACGGTGTTCCCAAGATGCGGCATGACCTGGTTCCACTCACTCAGAGGTGAGGTGCCCCCTTCATCATGGTCAGCGGACATGACAGTTGGTTCGACTGAGCACCTCTTCGAACACCCCGGGTGGTAATGGAGCTCATGAGGATGCATAGCGGGATAGCTCATCAGCTTCAGTATTCACCTTTTAGTGAAGTGTCGTAGCTCTAGTCCGTCGAAGTGTCACTCCATGCACCACACTTCGGCCATGTATGCAACCATCTGTGCGTCAGCGCATTAATATTCTTTGGATACTTGATTTACCATTAGTTGGGAATCCTTCTTTACAAGGAGGCAGCGGATTCCCAGGCTAGCGGCCGCCCGGAGTCCCGATAGAAGGCCCTCGTATTCCCCCATGTTGTCCATGGCTCAGAAGCCCAACTGGATGGCGTACATGAGGACCTATCCATCTAGAGAGGTTAGAACCACCCCTGTGCTGGCCCCATGGAGAGTAAGGGACCCGTCAAAGTTCATGCCCCAGTATTCCAGGGCTCCATGTTCTATGACGCAAGGAGCGCTATTTCCTCACGGGCCTCGACCTCATGTGTTGGAGTCCATTCAGCGAAGAAGTCTGCCAGGTCTTGGCTCTTGATTGCATGTTGTGGCGCAAACTCGAGCCCGAACTCCTCCAACTCGATAGCCCACTTCACAGTACGCCCCGTCCCCTCCTAGTTTTGCAGGATGTGATAAAGAGGGTAAGAGCTAACCTGATGTTATTGAAAGTAGCATTGGAGCTTCTGAGATGCCATTAGGACAACATACAACATCTTCTGGGCTTGAGGGTAGTGCTCCTTCGCATCCCAGACTACTTCACTCATGAAATATACCGGGTGCTGGGCCCGACGTATCCGCCTCTCGGGACCCGGGGTGGTGACCCCGAACACTGGGATAGCTTGTTCATCTGTCGATCCCAGTGCTTCCTTGATCCTAGGGCATTGCTGCTCATCCCCGAGATGTTCTTCTTCTCTCTCTGCTATCAGCACAACACTTACGACCTGGGGTGTTGCCTCTACATAAAGGAGCAGCTCTTCCCTATCCTTGGGAGCCACCAGGATGGGTGGTAAGGATAGATACTTCTTCAAATCCCGAATAGCCTGATCGACCTACAGAGTCCACTCAAACGGCCTATCCTTCTTGAGTAGCATGAGAGGGGAAGTCCTTTCTCCCTGAGTTTGGAGATGAACCGTTCAAATGCCGCCATGCACCCCATGAGACGTTTGGCCTCCTTCAACTGCGTGAGGGGCTGCATGCGGTCGATTGCCTCAACCTTATGGGGGTTGACTTCGATGCCTGGTCATGACACGAGGAAACCTACGAGCTTCCCAGAAGGAACCCCGAATACATACTTATCGGGGTTGAGCTTGAGTCGGGTGGTTCGTAGGCTATCGAAGGCTTCCAACAGATCCCGCAGGAGAGACTCCTACTGCCGGGCCTTCAGCTCTGCGGGTCCTTCAAGGTTATGCGCATGGTCCTCTGAAAGGTAGGACCGGCACCCCGAACATAGCAGTACGTTCCCACCATGGTGGTAAACGATGTCTTTTCCTCGTCCTCCTCCGATATGCTAATCTAGTGGTACCTGGAGTACACGTCTACAAAACAAAGGAGGTCGCAGCCCACTGTGGAATCAACCACTTGGTCGATATGGGGTAGCAAAAAGGATCTTTACGGCAAGCCTTGTTCAGGTCGGTGTAGTCCACACACATGCGGAGCTTGCCGTTGGCCTTCCGGATCACCACGGGGTTGGCCAACCACTCGGGTTGGAAGACTTCTCGGATAAAGCCGGCTACCAGCATCTTTGGCACTTGCTCTCAAATGAAGTTTTGCCGCTCTAGCGCTTGACTTTGGATCTTCTAGACGGGCCATGCTTCAGGGTGCACAGCCAGGCGGTGCTCAATCACCTTCCTAGGACCCCGGGCATGTCCAATGGTTTCCACACAAACACACCAGCGTTAGCTTGTTGGAAGGAGAAGAGCATGCTTTCCTATTTTTTGCCTAGCTGGGCTCCGATGGTCACCGTCTTGTCGGGGTCATCACCTAGTTGGACCACCTTGGTGAGGGCAGCCTCGTCCAGGATGATCTGTTGCTTAGCTGGGGGATGGCTTCATGCTGCAGGTCTGTCACCATCACTGAGGGATGTTCCCTCCATGGCTTCATAAAGTTTGTCCGCACAGTGCATGGAGCCCTTGATATCAGCGGCGATTGTAATGACCCCGGAAGGCCCCGAGACCTTCATGGTGTTGTAGGCGTAGTGCACCGCAACAATGAACTTGGCGAGAGCCAGTCTCCCCAAGATGGCATCGTAGGGGAGGTTGAACTGCGCCACGTCAAACACGATGTTCTCCATGTGAAAGTATTCCTTCTCCCCGAAGGTGACGGGCAGCTCAACTTTCCCGAGCAGCGTGGTCTTCCCCTCCATGATCCCATAGAAGGGCATCGAGGGAAGAAGCTTGCGGTCACCAATCTGCATCCAGCGGAAGACTATTAGTGGTCGTTACGGCACATTTTCAACCACCAATTCTTGGGAATAAAAGAGGTTATCTATGACATTCCATGCACTCAGGTTTATTTGTAATAAAGTTCCACGGGTTTTGGTGTATATCCATTGTGCAGGTACAATATCGACAAATATATGCTATAGGGTCAGAACTGATCAATTTGGCTGAACGACTTCGTTTGGCCGGATTACCCCCCTTAGACAGGCACGTTACATAAAGCGAAGCACAACCCAAAGGCCACATACACGAGAACCATGTCAGCGGTGAACAAACGATGATGATGTGGACACATGGATCAATGCCACCTCAATTGTGGACCACAATAGCAGAAGTCCACGAAGTACAAGTCATTCAGGACGTGTCTAGGCCAAAGGTGGTGCAGTGAAGGCGACTGGAGGCCAAGCCCAGTTCGCCCGAAATGGGCCCGTTCGACCGAACCACCGCCTAGCACCAAAACGCCATCTGGGGCAAGATCAGGGTTGTAGGAGCACTAGGCGGTGCATCCCAAGGTTCAGCCGAACTTGGGGACTTCAGCCAAACTAGGGCAGATCGCCCTAACTCCCCATAGTTCGGCCAAACCGCCCGGAACCGCCTCCTCGGTCCCATGGCGGCTACTCAAGCTCAACCGACCTAAAGCCAATATAAATGCAAGGTCCAAGCCCCCGGTTCAACACACACTCAAGCCAAGGAGCTTATTTGCCACTTTTGTCTAGTAGAGTTAGGATAGTTAGTCTGGGAGTTAGAGTCGAGTCGAGTTGTGCCTCGGAGGTTCCGTAGTCGTCTTCAGAAGCCCTGGTATTTGCTCTTGTATCTTTTTCTTTTCTTTTCTGTAAGACTTTGAGTTATCAATATAGTTCATCTTTGTCATCTTGTTTGAGTTATTTATACCTTGCCTCTACTTTATTCTAGTTGCAAGTATTTCATGTTTAGACTATAGTTGTTGTGATCTAGTTCTTTCAGTTCTTGTTTAAGTCTTTTGCCTTAGCGAGTTCTTAGAATATGCTCAATACATGCGGTGAATTGTCACTGGGATATTGAGGACCATGTGTGTCCGAGGGACCGAGTGCATGGTCGCTTTCCTTGTGATGAGTGATTGACAATGTGGTGTGGATCGACGTTTGCCTTGGCTAAAGTATTACAGGTGTTGGATGCGGCTTGGTTTGCATTGGTGCAGGTAAAGAACAGGCACGAAAGGTAGTTTAGTCTTTTGGCGGCACCTATATATAATCACCTTGGTGGGAGATGGCAGCCAACTCTTGAGACTCTAGTCATTTTCTTTCTTGCTCTCAAGGCTAGCCAAGTGCTTCATGTTGTGAGGAAGAGAGTTGGGGTTCTCTCCACTTCTATTTCCTCCACTTTCAAGTGGGTAGGATGAAGGGAGGAGGCTAGCCCTTTGTAAAGATGTTGACCTCGTGATGTTTAGTGAATTCATGGTGTTCAAGTCTTGAGTTCTTGTTTCCTTCGCATTTTTCTTTTTCGGGATTTTTTGGAGGATTTTTGGGTGAATTTGTGTTCATCACGTTTGAGGCCGTTTTTTAGGGGATTTTGTTGGGGATTCACTCTTGGGTCTTTAGTGATCCTTTTCTAGTGGTTTGACCCTCTTAATCTTTAGGAAGAACCTCGAATTTGGTGGATTTTTGACAAACCCGAGCAAAAGGATGGTTGTGTCTTAGATCCTCGATTCCTCTCGATTTAGTGCGAATTTGTCACACCCGGATTTACACGGAAACCCGAATGCTGCCATATGTGTGCCCAGGATGTCCACAAAACATATACAGCTTACAAATATGGAAATCAAAGTACATATGCTCGAATAAAATAGTTTATATCAGAGTTTACCTAAATAAAACATAGCGGAAGTCTAACTCTCTCGACGGGTAGAGTCACAAGTCCACAGGGACACCGACTAGTTGACCACAGCTCAGAAGTATAGAGGATCCACAAGAAACTCAGTAGCAGCAGACTCACTTACTCCATCTGTTACCCATCCGGAATTTTGTTGAATAATGACAAGTGTAAGTAAAACATTTACTTAGCAAGTATAGCACGGGTGTATGAAGGCTCAAAGTAAGGCTAGACAAGGCTGAACTACGTTAGCATTTTTAGTTGGTTCGTTTTAACATTGTCCAAATTACTATAGTGAATGAAACCCGGTTGCAACCCAATTAATAAAGTATAAGTGATATTAAGCATAAATAAAACATCATCTTCTAATCAAAAAGGATCCAGGCCGCTCGTGACCCTGAGCAAGGCTATCATGATAGATTTACACTCTGTAGAGGTTTCGCCCTTTACCCATCAGTCACGTAAAAGTTCAAAGGAACTTTAAACCCAACCATGCCGAGGTGGCCAGACCTCTCAAATCACACTACCGAGGTGTGACCGCATAGGGACGCTACGAGACTTTTCACAAGACACCCTAACAAGATAGTGGCCGCTATGGTATAACACAGGTAGTATGGCCCAAGGCACCGAGATCGACTGGCGCCTACGGAGTCACACCATAAGGGGGTCGATGGCGTCCAAACTGCGGGCATCACACCCAACAATGCACAACGTGTGGAGTTCCCCATCGCAGGGACTCCCAACACGGGACTGTGCCTCACGGGGACATAACCGACGGATTGCCCGTCCTCGATGGATCAAATCATACACTCACGAGTGGTTCTCAAAGCGCCATCGGCCCGTCGGTAACCACTGGCAAGCTAGAGACGTACAAGCGACTTGACCAAGACCAGAGCCATAATAGTTCTAGCGGTGGAGACAGGCTCCTGGGTTGCCGCTTTAAGAATCGGAGCTTATGGAGAGACACCAGAGCAAAGCACGAAGCACATGCTCTTGCTCCCTAAACCAAGTTGCTAAAAAGCAAGTTTTATCATTAATGTTGAAGTGAACCATTAAGTCAAAGTTAACAATTAGATAATGCTGATAGTAGCCGCGCATAGCAAAGATCTATCCATACGCATAAACCCAAGGTAAACAAGGATAGGATAATCAAGACTAGGTACAACCTTAATGGTACATCAATTTAGACACATGCATGTATGAAATAATTTAATACAAAGTGGGTAGGTAGAAAGGATTGTCCATGCTATAACTTGCCTTCCTCAAAGTGCTGCTGCTGGTCCTGCTCCTGAAAGTCCTCCTCGTACTCGAACTCCAACGCAAACGGCTCACCGACTGGACACGAATCACCACACAATCATCCACACAAGCCAATACATGCAAACAAAAGTATTCTATTAGAACAGTACACCAAACAGTAGAAACAGAACAAAAGAAGGTTTTAAAACTAATCTACGCTTCGCTACGAACACGTGAGCGCAAGAATCACACTAATCGGAGCTAAAACGAGAAAGTTACGGCGTTTCTAAGGTTCGGGGACTTGCTGGCAATGTTTAAAAACTTCCAAGACCTATTCGTGAAAAACCGAGGACCTATACGCAATTTCATATAAAAACCCGAGGGCTAACGCGCAAAAAGGCATGGGCTTTTTCTATGAAAGAGTATAGACTAAACGAATATGGTAGAAAATTACAAGATTCGCTGAGGGTCTTACTGAAAATCTTGAGGCCAAAAACGACGGAAGGCTTGGCGCGACGACAAGACGAAGAATGGGCAGTAGTGGAAGATATGGTGGAAGAAGACTACCTTAGGGAATCCCAAACAAATGGGCCTCCCTGTAAAGGAGTCGATGGTGTGCCTTTTTCAGAGGAGAGTTGGTTCATATATATAGGGAGAAAACCTCTTACTTCCACGTTCATTAGCAATATGGGACTAAATGTGGTTTGCCCCATTCCAATACGAATGGGCTTTGAAATTTGGCCCAATAAAGTGATGGGATGGATTTGGCCTAAAATTGGGTCAACTTTGGGCCAAGGCTGGTCTACTAAGATTTAAGGTGATTTTAATTTCGGATTAATTATTTTTCTAGTTATAAAATAATTCCAGATAAGTCCAGAATTGATATTAAAACTAGGAAATATATTCTAAAAATTCTAAAAATCCTAGAAAAAATTCCAGATATAGAGTTGGACATGTGGAACCCAAATAAAATATTTGGAGCTCATGAAAAATATTTTATCACCTTCCATAATTTGGAATTAGCTATAGAAAAATAGAAATAAATCCCAGAAAGTTCTGGAAAATTCTCACTAAGCTTCTAAACGTGTTTTTAAAAACTTTACACACATTAAGCCATTAAATGCAACCGCCATGAATGCATGGCACTCAGTATTAAACCTATGTTACTTTATTGCCTTTAGAAAATAATTATTTCCATGTACTAAATTACTAGTTAATTTATATGAACCTCGGAAAATTTTAGAAAATTGAGAAAATTATTGTATTAATTTTGCTAACAAATCACATCCCAAAATCCAAAAATTTTGGGATGTGATAGAATTTTGGGAAGATTTCGGAGCCATGACTAGTTCATGATGTATCCCATCTATCCCCAAAGTTTCATTTGAATCCGTGGGACAAATCGTGAGATCGATTGGAGATAAGGTTGGATTTCCTCGCAGGCGACTTGTTCGTGTTCTGCTTGGGCAAACCGGTGTGACCGATTTTGGCACTAGAGCTTCTCTGTGTCGTTCCATGAGTTTTTGGCTGTGGATGGACTTGTTGTTGCCTTGGGTGTATTTCTAAAGTGTTGTGATCTCTGTTGTGGAGTTGTTGTCTTGTTTGAGATTTCCAGAGCAAATCTGGTCTGACCGATTTCCAAACCCGGTCTGACCGGTTTGGCTCTGAGTGCTGAGCTAAGTTGTGAGTTTGAGTTTCCACTGTGTTGGCTAGTTTGAGAAGCTTGGATCTTGTTCCTAGGACCAGAAGCACTCCAGTGGCTTCATGGTTTTGGCAAGAAAGGGAGGGGGACACGATCGGAAGTGATTTTGGGATATAGGCCGGATTGGCTCTAGTGAGAGAAATTTTTATCGGCTTCCATTCACTCCCCCCTCTCTGGTTGCCATTTCGATCCTTCAGGTATTGACAGGATTGCTTGCTCTTGCTAGTGGGGTAATTAGTCATTGTCTAGTGTAGGTGAAGTACCTTGGAGTGCTTCTGAGTTGGTATGGATGTGGTAGCCATTAGGTGGTGATAGCACTATACGGCCTACGTAGTCCATCATGCCCGGCTCGGCCCGTAGGACACCCCAAGTACAGAGTTGGTGGCACCCCTTCTCATCCCTTTCCGTGTGTCATTGGTTATGTGTCCCGAATCTAAGACATTAGAGTTATTCTTGGCCTGTAAGAGCTGATTCTCAGTTGTTGTATCCCCTTTTCCCGAGTAACATAGATAGACAAAGTACCAAGGAATCCTTTTCTCGTCACGTTGTCCTCCCAGCTAGCTAGTCCTTCTCTTTCTTACTTGAGATATCCTTGAGCTATGTGTCACGGTTTATCACTCCTATCATTACTGTTATCCTCTTGTCTTGTTAGTAGTATATTCCTCTCTGATAGTATCAAATATTTGTTTACCAGTACTCTTGCCATAAGCTTCCCTGTGGAAAATATAAATTACGATACCTCAGATAACTCACTGGTGAAGTGCTACAGCGGTAATTCTATGTGCATGTAGAATATTTATTTATTTTACTAAGCCATAAGAAAAACCATTGAAACATTCCTTGCACCGGTACCGGGATTCACAATCGTGATAGTGGACCATAAGAAGTGTCAACAAGCATTTCTGGCACCGTTGTCGGGGAAGCAATTGGCTAGATTACTTTTAAACATTTATCTCAAGCTACCATAGTTGAGTATACCGCTACTCAAGCGGGTTAACCCTTGCTCTCTTCGTTGGTCTTGTGAAGCAGAGTAGTGCATGACTGGTTTCCAACTACCGTCAAACTATCCAAGATAATCCTGAGTCACTTTTGAGGAAGGTTTGGCCCCGTGTTGTTCCTCCTTAGAAGCAACTCATTCCGACGAGCTCAGTCCTTCCCGTTGTCGACATAGCTTCAACATCGAGGATGGCCAGCAAGACGATCCGCGAGTTCTCCGCTCCATCGAGCAAGAACGTGTGTGTCGGACCAACTCCGCCATTCAGAGATGGCAACTTTGAGCTCAAGCCAGCCCTCATCAATATGGTTCAGGCTAGCCCATTCTGTGGCAAGCCTCACGAGGATGCGAATGCACATCTTCAGTACTTCCTGGAGATCTGCAACACCTTCACCATACGCGGAGTAAGTACAGATGTTGTTCGCCTTTGTTTATTTCCATTCTCATTATTGGGTAAGGTGAAGCAATGGTTTTATGCTAATCGCAAAGCTGTAGATTCTTGGGATAAATTGTAACACCCTAAATTAGGCCTATTTAAAATTTTAGTAATTAATGTGCTTTCTATTAAAGTTCTCATGCTCAACATAGGGTAAATAAATAATTTTTGGCAAAATAAAATCAAATATAAGGTTAGAAACATTTTTGTTGCATCCATGCTGCTGCATTGTGTTTTGGTTGCTTGTGAATTAGATTGGAATTTAAATCCCCTTTGAATTCGAATTTGATTCACATTGTTTGGAGCTCTAGAAAAGTTGTTTTGGCCCGAGTCCACTTTCCCTCCCTAAACTTTTCCCTCGGCCGAACTTGCCCCCTCTTCTTTTCTCTCCAGCCCGGCCTAGCTCCCTTCTCTTTTTCCCCGCGGCCCAGTCCGGCCTGCTCCGCTCGGCCCAGCCGCGCCAGCCTGTTTCCTCTCCCGCTCCCCCTGCCAGCCCAGCGCTCGGCCCAAACCGTGGCCCAGCCCAGGGGCGAAGCCGGCCCGCCGCAGCGCCCCGCCTCCGGCCGCTGACACGTGGGGCCCGCGTGCCAGGGCCGTCCCCAACCTCCCGCCGGAGTCCGGCTCGGCCGCGAGCCCGAGTCCGACCCCGGGGCCACAAGCGCACACGCCGAGGTCCACCCGGGGCCACGCGGCCGGCCTATAAAGTGCGCCGCCCTGTCCCACGACCCCCATCGAACCCTAGCCGCCTCCGCTCGAGTTTCCCGCACAGCCGCCGCCATAGCCGCCGCCGCCTTCGAGTTCGCGCCGCCACCGAGCTCGCCGTCGATCTCGCCGCCCGCCGTCGTTCTGCCTCGTAGCGCAAACGCCGCTCCTCGCCGGCGATGCTCCGCCGCGGCCACCCCAGCGCCGCCGCTCGTCGCGCCGCCACTGACAACCCGTCCCCAGATCCAATCTGAGTCGCCCGCGTTAGATCCAACGGCTCAGATCGAGTCAGCCCCTGGGTCAAAGTTGACCGTAACGGTCAACCCGAGTCAGCCGCGACCATTTTGCTATTGAGCCCCTGCCCTTTTTGGAAATCAACCCGCGGTCCAGATCTATTCAAAAGTATTTACAGTTAGGTCCTGATTTTTACAGAAAACCCCATGTCCTTTTTAGAAATAGCACCCGAGGTCATGTCTTGGTTAATTTGCGATTAAACCCTCCTGTTTTAATATAAAATTATGTTTTAGCCCCTGAGTTTTTGCAAATAAGCCCCTGGAACTTTTAAAACTTTGCCAGCAAGCCCCCGAACCGTAGAAACGCCATAACTTCTTTCGTTTTAGCTCCGATTTGAGTGATTTTCGCGCTCACGTGTTCGTAGCGAAGCGTAGATTAGTTTCTAAACACACCTTTACATTATTTACTGCATATGCATGTGTCTAAATTGTTCCTATTAAGGTTGTACCCAGCTCTATTTATCCTGTACCTTGAATATCCTGGGTTTACGCATTTGGGTAGATCCTTGCTAGGCGCAGCTACTGTCACTATTATGCAAATGTTAACTTTGACATAATGATTCACTCCAACTTGATGATTAAAACTTGTTTTTTAGCAACATGGATCAGGGAACTAGGACGTAAGCTTCGTGCCTGGCCCTAGTGTCTCTCCGTAAGGACCGGTTCTTAAAGCGGCCACCCAGGAGCCAGTCGCCACCGCTGGAACTATAATGGCTTTGGTCTTGGACCAGTAACATGTACGGCTCTATCTTAACAGTAGTTACCGACAGGCCAACGGCGTTATGGGAAGCATGGGTGAGAGTATGGTTTGATCCAACGAGGACGGGTTTTCCGTCGGTTATGTCTCGTCAGGCAAAGTCCCGTGCTCGGCACGTTGCGCTATTTATTTTTGTTGCTGGCCTTCGTGCCGCGCTCCGGACGCCATTGACCCTCCTATTCGGAGCGCCCTGGGAGTCAGTCAATCTCGGTGCCTTGGGTCATGCTGCCTAGGTTGTACCATAACGGCTACTGTTATTTTAGGGTGTCTTGTGAAAAGCCTCGTAGCGTCCCTATGCGGTCACACCTCGGAAGTGTGATTTGTGAGGTCTAATCCACCTCCGCGTGGTTGGGTGCAAAGTTCCTTTGAACTTTTACGCGACCGGTGGTTAAAGGGCGAAACCTCTGCAGAGTGTATAATCTATCATGATAGCCTTGCTCAGGGTCACGAGCTGCCTGGATCCTTTATGATTAGAAGATGTTGTTATTTATTATCGTTTAATGTTCACTTCTACTATATTAATTGGGTTACAATTGGGATTCATGTAAATGTAGTGATTATGATGATGTTAAAATGAAACCACTAAAATTGCTAATGCAGTACAGCCGTGTCAAGCCTTTCTTTTAAGCCTTCATTATCCGTGTTGTACTTGCTAAGTAAGACATTTACTTACACTTGCTATTCAACAAAATCCCGAATGGGTAACAGATGGATTAGATGGTACTGCTGCTGTTGAATTTCCTGAGGATCTGCCGTTCTACTAGCTGTGCTCAACCAGTCGGTGTCCCCGTGGGTTATCGGCTTCGTTTTCGTTTAGAGAGAATTATTAATGAGACTTCCGCTGTTTTATTCATTTATTTGAGTCAAACTCTGATGTAAAACCATTTATTTTATTCGAGCACTGTATTCTGTTATCATATTTGTTCGCTATATGTGTAATGACTTCCTGGGAACACATATGGCCGCATTTCGGGTTTCTGTGTAAATCCGGGTGTGACAGATTGGTATCAGAGCCGTGCTGACTGTAGGATCACAGCCTAGTTAGAATGGTCGGTTAGATTTTGCTTTATCCTTGCTCTCTCTATTCTACTTAGATTTGTGTTGGGTTTTTCTTTAAAATGGTGCTGTGTTTTCTCTCCCCTCTATCTATTGCAAAGAATCTTAGGCATTCTTTCCTCTCTGCTTCCTCCTTCTTTGCAGAAGTAGATGGCTCACACGAAGTTGACCGCACGCAAGACAACCTGTGGCTACCTTCCGCCACGCGTCCCTGAGGAGGCATTAGGCGCTGGATACCAGGACGCCTACCGTGTGTGGAGGGACAGGCGTGAGGAGGCATTCCTGTTGCAGCAGCAGGAGCTCGAGAGGCAGCAGCTGGAGGAGCCTCAGGAGGAGGCGCCTCAGCAGGAGGAGCCCGCGGAGGAGGAAGAGCCCGCTGAAGAGGAAGAGACCGAGGAGAGGGAGCTCTCCGACCCCGACGAGGAGTCTTCACCAGCAGAGGGTGGAGAGGCTGCCGGAGACCCTGATGATGATGATGGTGGGGATGACGACTCTGAGCCTTCAGACGAGGGGGAGGAGTCAGACGAAGACCCAGATGACGAGGGGGAGCCTCCAGTGCCTGCAGTACGGCCAGCGCCAGATGTTTTGGAGCCACCCAGGTGGACCGTGTACGACTACGTCCGGGATGGAGGCGACAACTACTACCACCGGTGCCTCATGGGGATGCTGCATGCCCGCTATGGTTCACAAAACGTAGCCACAGAGTACCACAGTGAGATGTGGACGCACCCCCGCTTCCCGACCTTCTGGAGGACGGTGCTGCATGTCCGTAGGCCGGATCACCAAGTGAGAGCTGCTAGGATTGAGACGACGCACTTCGCTCTCAGTGACAGAGACTCCCAGCAGGCAGGGATACTGGACGCGGCCCGTCAAGCTTACTACACCTACCGTGACAGGCTCTGGCATCAGGTGCACAATGGTCCAGACAGGTATCACCCCCGCATGAGGAGCGGACAGACAGCTTGCACCATAGCCTCCACAGTTGGCATCGGCGACCCCCAGTTCGTTTCAGCTGTTGGAATGGTGGCTACTCTCAACACCGACCTGGACGCTTCTTCTGATGAGAACTACAAGCTGAGGCAGCAGTTGCACGAGTTGCAGGCCAGAGTGCTGCTACTAGAGGAGCAGCTGGGAGCTCCCGCACCGCGCAGTCCAGACTACCGTGCAGAGTCCCCGCCGCGCAATAGGCCACGCTTCGGTTCCACCGCCGCCAGCACCACCATCGTCGACCCTTAGGGAGCTACCATGAGTCTGTAATAGGGAATCGATTAGTCCACGCTTTTTTTTTCAGTTGAGTCTAAGCTTAGTGTGTCGAGTCCAGTGTGAAACTTTGCTTTTAGGTGCTTGGTTGGTTTGTTATTATGGTTATGAGTGATTTGGATTTTTGTAATGAGTGTGATGGGCGTAGACGCAAATCTACCACCATCTAGAGATTGGAATAAGGTTTAAGGAATATTTATGAATAAATAGTTGGGTTATCTATCTCCTGTGCACTTCCTCTGTCTTACTCTCTATGTCTCTGAATCATATCCCTCCAAGTACTTCTATCTTCTTATGCACCATCTGCAAGCATGGGTTATCTATTACCGATTGACAGGAATACTGATGGGAGATATCTTGCTATGGTAGATGGTTAACACCAGAGGCAACCCCGGTGGCAGTGGAAGCAACCCGCCCCCGAACCAGAACCCGCCACCTCTCACCATGGAGCAGATGATGCAAATGCAACTCCAGCTGACACAGCAGATGGCGCAAACCATAGCACTGATGCAGCAGAATCAGCAGAACCCGCCTCAACAGCACCACGTGCAGCCCAGAGATAAAAGGGGCGAGTTTATGAAGGGACGCCCTCCTACCTTCAACAAGTCTAGTGACCCAATGCAGGCAGAGGACTGGCTCAAGGCAGTGGAAAGGCAGCTGGACATTGCACAGTGCAATGACAGGGAGAAGGTGTTATATGGAAGTGGGCAGCTCCAGGGAGCAGCTTTGGATTGGTGGGATGCGTACCAGTATGCTCACCCCAATCGTGATCAGATCACTTGGCAGGAGTTCCGCGACAGCTTCCGCTCTTGCCACGTGCCGGAAGCGCTGATGACCTTGAAGAAGAAGGTGTTCCTGGCATTGAAGCAGGAAGGTATGAGTGTCACCGCTTATCGTGACAAGTTCATTGAGTTGGCCCGTTATGCTCCAGAGGACGTGAATACTGATAGGAAGAAGTAGACCCGATTCCGAGATGGCCTGCATGATGCACTCCAGTACCAGCTCCTGTGCTCCAAGTTCGCCACCTTTCAAGAACTGGTGGATAGCGCACTATTGCTAGAGCACAAGCGCCGCGAGATGGAGGAAAAGAAGAGGAAGCTTCAAGGCCCACCGTCAGGAAGCAATGTTCGCCCCCGCTTCAATCCTCAGCAAGGAAACCAGCAGATGGTGACTCCACAGCGCTTCCAGGGACAGTCCGGTTCGATGAACCGCAACCAGTATCAGCAACGTCCCCAGTACCTCCCAGCACCACCTCAGCAGCGTCTTCAGAACCAGCCACAGAATGGTCCTATCCAACGCCCCAACCCGGCCAACAATGCACCTACGGCTCCGAGGTGTTTTGGTTGTGGTGAGCTGGGACACTATGCCAGCGCTTGTCCTCGCAAGGCTCAGAACGCCGTTGGTCAGAACAACAATCAGAGGGTTGGGCAACCGCAGAACCAGAATGGGAATCAGCAGCAGAACCCAGCAAGAGGCAAGGTCAACCACATGGGTGTGGAAACCGCAGAAGGAGCAACGGATGTCGTTGTGGGTATGTTCCCTGTCAACTCGACTCTCGCAACTGTTTTGTTTGATACTGGAGCTTCGCATGCTTTCATATCTGCTGCTTTCGTGAAAAAGAACATGATGATCTTGCAACCTATGGGGAGCCCCATGGTAGTTAGTTCACCCGGGGGAGAACAGCGTGCCACTTTACGTTGCCCCTGTATCACCATCACAATAAGGGGGGTAGACTTTGTGGTGAACCCAATAGTCCTAGAAACCCTTAGGTTTGACTTGATTCTGGGTATGAGCTGGTTAGCCAGATATGATGGGGTGATTCAATGTTCCAAAAGAGCAGTGCAGCTGACAGCAAAGACTGGTGAGAAAGTGGAGTATCAAGCAGCTAGTCCCTTGGAGCACAACCAGATCTACCAAGCCGAGGGTGTAGCACTGGAAGACATCAGAGTGGTGTGCGATTTCCCAGATGTGTTTCCAGATGAGTTACCAGGTATGCCCCCAGACCGCGAAGTTGAATTTGTTATTGATCTTAAGCCTGGTACTGCACCTATAGCTAAGAGGCCATATAGAATGGGAGTAAAAGAACTAGAGAAACTTAAGGAGGAATTAAGGGCGTTGTTAGAAAAAAAGGGTATATTCGTCCTAGTTCTTCCCCTTGGGGAGCACCGGTTTTGTTTGTGGATAAGAAAGATGGGACCCAGAGAATGTGTGTGGATTATCGAGCTTTGAATGAAGTGACCATCAAGAACAAGTATCCGCTGCCGAGGATTGATGATCTCTTCGACCAGTTGAAAGGAGCATGTGTGTTCTCTAAGATCGATCTCCGATCCGGTTACCATCAGATGAGGATACGAGTGACTGACATCCCCAAAACAGCCTTTACAACCCGATATGGTCTATATGAGTTCACTGTCATGTCTTTTGGTTTGACAAATGCACCGGCATACTTCATGTATTTGATGAACAGTGTGTTCATGGACTATCTTGACAAATTCGTGGTGGTGTTCATTGACGATATTCTGGTTTTCTCCAAGAATGAGGAAGAGCATGAAGAACATCTGAGGTTGGTGATGCAGAGACTTCGTGAGCATCAGTTGTATGCCAAGCTGAGCAAATGTGAGTTCTGGTTGAAGGAAGTAGCATTCTTGGGTCACGTGTTGTCCAATGGTGGAGTGACAGTTGATCCGAAGAAGGTTAGTGATGTGTTGAGTTGGAATCCGCCTAAGGATGTGAGTGAAATCAGAAGCTTCCTTGGAATGGCTGGATATTATCGGAGGTTCATTGAAGGATTTTCAAAGATTGCTAAACCCATGACGGCACTATTGGAGAAAAATGCTAAGTTTGTCTAGACAGGTGAGTGTCAGGCTAGCTTTGAGGAATTGAAGAAGTGGTTGACAACGGTACCCGTGCTAGTGTTGCCGGATATAACCAAGAGTTTCTCTATCTACTGTGATGCATCTCGTCAAGGCTTGGGATGTGTGCTTATGCAGGAGGGCAGAGTAGTAGCTTATGCATCGAGGCAGTTGAGGAAACATGAGCAGAACTACCCGACACACGATCTGGAGTTAGCAGCTGTGGTGCATGCTTTGAAGATTTGGAGGCACTACTTGATTGGTCATAAGTGTGATATTTACACTGACCACAAGAGTCTCAAGTATGTGTTCACACAGTCAGATCTGAATATGAGGCAACGTCGTTGGTTAAAGTTGATCAAGGACTATGACCTGGAGATTCATTATCATCCAGGGAAGGCCAACCTGGTGGCAGATGCTCTGAGTAGAAGGAGTTACGTGAATAAGATCACGGGACATTGCTTACCGGAGGAACTCAGTTCAGAGTTTGAGAGGATGAGTCTGGGATTTGTGACCAGCGTCACCGAGATGGCAGTAGAACCGACCTTGGAACAAGAGATCCGAAAAGGACAGCTCGCGGATGAGAAGACCAAGGAGATCATGGAACTGGTGGCATTAGGAAAAGCCCCTGGTTTTCGAGTGGATGACCAAGGGACATTGTGGTATGAGAAGAGGATCTGTGTACCAGATATAGTGCAGATCAGGGATGCAATTCTCAGGGAAGCCCATGAATCGGCGTATTCGATACACCCGGGTAGTACCAAGATGTACCAAGATATCAAAGAGAGATTTTGGTGGTACGGATTGAAGAGAGATGTGGCCACATACGTAGCCCTATGTGACACATGCCAGAGAGTCAAAGCTGAGCACCAGAGACCTGCAGGTTTGCTCCAACCCCTGAAGGTACCTGAATGGAAGTGGGAAGAAGTCGGTATGGATTTCATCACTGGCTTACCTCGCACTCAGAGGGGATTTGACTCAATCTGGGTAATCGTGGATCGTCTGACCAAGGTGGCACATTTCCTTCCAGTAAAGACCACCTACACGGGAGCCAGACTAGCGGAGTTGTATATGGAGAGGATTGTGTGTTTGCATGGGGTACCGAAAAGAATAGTGTCAGATCGAGGTACCCAGTTCACATCACACTTTTGGCGACAACTGCATGAGTCTATGGACACTAAGCTACAGTTCAGTTCAGCTTACCATCCGCAGACAGATGGGCAGATAGAACGGACAAATCAGATATTGGAGGATATGTTGAGAGCATGTGCTCTACAATATGGTGCCAGTTGGGACAGGAGTTTACCGTACGCGGAATTCTCGTACAACAACAGCTATCAGAAGAGTTTGCAGATGGCACCATTCGAGGCTCTGTATGGCAGAAAGTGTAGGACACCACTATTCTAGAATCAGACGGGAGAAAGTCAGGTATTTGGACCTGAGATACTAAGAGAGGCAGAGCGACAAGTGCAGATGATCAGACAAAATTTGAAAGTGGCACAGTCTAGACAGAAAAGCTATGCAAATGTTAGACGAAGAGACCTTTACTTTGAGGTCGATGACTTTGTGTACCTAGAGGTGTCACCTATGAGAGAAGTAAGGAGATTCAACGTTAAAGGTAAGTTAGCGCCTCGCTACATCGGACCGTTCAAGGTACTGGAACGGAAGGGTGAGGTAGCTTATCAGCTAGAGTTACCTGAGCAGTTGGCAGGAGTGCATGATGTATTCCATGTGTCTCAGTTGAAAAAGTGCTTGCGAGTACCTGAGGAACAGATTCCGATTGATGAGCTGAATATGGATGAAGATCTTACCTATACTGAGCATCCTGTCAAGATTTTGGAGGAGTCAGAAAGAGTCACCAGAAATAAAGTGATCCGGATGTGCAAGGTTCAGTGGAGCCGCCATTCAGTGGAAGAAGCAACTTGGGAAAAGGAAGAAGACCTCAGGGCTGAATATCCACAGTTGTTCCCATCCACATCCGAATCTCGAGGGCGAGATTCATCCTAAGGGGGGTAGGTTTGTAACACCTTAAATTAGGCCTATTTAAAATTTTAGTAATTAATGTGCTTTCTATTAAAGTTCTCATGCTCAACATAGGGTAAATAAATAATTTTTGGCAAAATAAAATCAAATATAAGGTTAGAAACATTTTTGTTGCATCCATGCTGCTGCATTGTGTTTTGGTTGCTTGTGAATTAGATTGGAATTTAAACCCCTTTGAATTCGAATTTGATTCACATTGTTTGGAGCTCTAGAAAAGTTGTTTTGGCCCGAGTCCACTTTCCCTCCCTAAACTTTTCCCTCGGCTGAACTTGCCCCCTCTTCTTTTCTCTCCAGCCCGGCCCAGCTCCCTTCTCTTTTTCCCCGCAGCCCAGTCCGGCCTGCTCCGCTCGGCCCAGCCGCGCCGACCTGTTTCCTCTCCCGCTCCCCCTGCCAGCCCAGCGCTCGGCCCAAACCACGGCCCAGCCCAGGGGCGAAGCCGGCCCGCCGCAGCGCCCCGCCTCCAGCCGCTGACACGCGGGGCCCGCGTGCCAGGGCCGTCCCCAACCTCCCGCCGGAGTCCGGCTCGGCCGCGAGCCCGAGTCCGACCCCGGGGCCACAAGCGCGCACGCCGAGGTCCACCCGGGGCCACGCGGCCGGCCTATAAAGTGCGCCGCCCTGTCCCACGACCCCCATCGAACCCTAGCCGCCTCCGCTCGAGTTTCCCGCACAGCCGCCGCCATACCCGCCGCCGCCTTCGAGTTCGCGCCGCCACCGAGCTCGCCGTCGATCTCGCCGCCCGCCGTCGTTCTGCCTCGGCCGGCTGCTCCAGGACCTTCGCGTGGAGGTCAGGGATCTCCCGAGCCCCTCCCCGTCCTTCCCCGTGCTCTGTAGCGCCGCCACCGCGTCGAGCCGGCGTCGCTGAGCGCCACCGCCGCCATTGCTCATCGTCCGCCGCAACCGCCGCGCCGACGTCGACTTGGTCACCCTAGTCGCGTTCGCCGCGTCGCGCCGCACCCGTACCACCCAGCCGCGTCCAAAACCGAGCCGCGTAGCGCAAACGCCGCTCCTCGCCGGCGATGCTCCGCCGTGGCCACCCCAGCGCCGCCGCTCGTCGCGCCGCCACCGACAACCCCTCCCCAGATCCAATCTGAGCCGCCCGCGTTAGATCCAACGGCTCAGATCGAGTCAGCCCCCGGGTCAAAGTTGACCGTAACGGTCAACCCGAGTCAGCCGCGGCCGTTTTGCTATTGAGCCCCTGCCCTTTTTGGAAATCAACCCGCGGTCGAGATCTATTCAAAAGTATTTACAGTTAGGTCCTTTTTAGAAATAGCACCCGAGGTCCTGTCTTGGTTAATTTGTGATTAAACCCTCCTGTTTTAATATAAAATTATGTTTTAGCCCCTGAGTTTTTGCAAATAAGCCCCTGGAACTTTTAAAACTTTGCCAGCAAGCCCCCGAACCGTAGAAACGCCATAATTCTCCGTTTTAGCTCCGATTTGAGTGATTTTCGCGCTCACGTGTTCGTAGCGAAGCGTAGATTAGTTTCTAAGCCTTCTTTTGTTCTGTTTTTACTGTTTGGTGTACTGTTCTAATAGAATAATATTGTTTGCATGTACTGGCTTGTGTGGATGCTTGTGTGTTGCTTCGTGAGTCCAGTCGGTGAGCCGTACGCGTTTGAGTTCGAGGGTTATGAGGAGCAGGACCAGCAGCAGCAGTAGCAGTTTGAGGAAGGCAAGTATAGCACGGACAATCCTTGCTACCTAAACACACCTTTACATTATTTACTGCATATGCATGTGTCTAAATTGTTCCTATTAAGGTTGTACCTAGCTCTATTTATCCTGTACCTTGAATATCCTGGGTTTACGCATTTGGGTAGATCCTTGCTAGGCGCAGCTACTGTCACTATTATGCAAATGTTAACTTTGACATAATGGTTCACTCCAACTTGATGATTAAAACTTGCTTTTTAGCAACATGGATCAGGGAACTAGGGCGTAAGCTTCGTGCCTGGCCCTAGTGTCTCTCCGTAAGGACCGGTTCTTAAAGCGGCCACCCAGGAGCCAGTCGCCACCGCTGGAACTATAATGGCTCTGGTCTTGGACCAGTAACATGTACGGCTCTATCTTAACAGTAGTTACCGACAGGCCAACGGCGTTATGGGAAGCATGGGTGAGAGTATGGTTTGATCCACCGAGGACGGGTTTTCCGTCGGTTATGTCTCGTCAGGCAAAGTCCCGTGCTCCGCACGTTGCGCTATTTATTTTTGTTGCTGGCCTTCGTGCCGCGCTCCGGACACCATTGACCCTCCTATTCGGAGCGTCCTGGGAGTCAGTCAATCTCGGTGCCTTGGGTCATGCTGCCTAGGTTGTACCATAACGGCTACTGTTATTTTAGGGTGTCTTGTGAAAAGCCTCGTAGCGTCCTTATGCGGTCACACCTCGGAAGTGTGATTTGTGAGGTCTGATCCACCTCCGCGTGGTTGGGTGCAAAGTTCCTTTGAACTTTTACGCGACCGGTGGTTAAAGGGCGAAACCTCTGCAGGGTGTATAATCTATCATGATAGCCTTGCTCAGGGTCACGAGCTGTCTGGATCCTTTATGATTAGAAGATGTTGTTATTTATTATCGTTTAATGTTCACTTCTACTATATTAATTGGGTTACAATTGGGATTCATGTAAATCTAGTGATTATGATGATGTTAAAATGAAACCACTAAAATTGCTAATGCAGTACAGCCGTGTCAAGCCTTTCTTTTAAGCCTTCATTATCCGTGTTGTACTTGCTAAGTAAGACATTTACTTACACTTGCTATTCAACAAAATCCCGAATGGGTAACAGATGGATTAGATGGTACTGCTGCTGTTGAATTTCCTGAGGATCTGCCGTTCTACTAGCTGTGCTCAACCAGTCGGTGTCCCCGTGGGTTATCGGCTTCGTTTTCGTTTAGAGAGAATTATTAATGAGACTTCCGCTGTTTTATTCATTTATTTGAGTCAAACTCTGATGTAAAACCATTTATTTTATTCGAGCACTGTATTCTGTTATCATATTTGTTCGCTATATGTGTAATGACTTCCTGGGAACACATATGGCCGCATTTCGGGTTTCTGTGTAAATCCGGGTGTGACATAAATGCCCTAGCGCGTTTTTGCTAAAGTTCTTTCCGGTTGGGAAAACCAACGCCCTCCGGAATAAAATTGCTAGTTTCCAGCAGTTAAAAGATGAAACCATCCCGGAGGCATGGGAACGCCTCCAGGACTATATATCTGCTTGTCCTCACCATGGTATGCAAATTTGGTTCATCATCCAAACATTTTACCACGGGCTTAAGAGCTTCGGCCGTGAGTATTTGGATGCTGCTGCTGGAGGTTCTTCTTGCTTGAGAAAAGCCGAGCGAAGGCCCTCATCAAGAAGATGGTGGAAAATCAAGGTTGGGACGACGACCGCACCCAACCACAGACCTGAGGAGTCCATCAAGTTGAAGCTCTGGACATGCTCGCTGCCAAGATGGACCTCCTAATGAAGAAGCTGGAGACCCCTGCTCAAGAAATGGTGCAAGCCATGGACGCTCGCATGACGTGCGAGGTCTGTGGCAATGCTAGCCATTCGGGGAAAGACTGCCCCGAAACGCGAGAAGATGCCCACTACATCAACAACTCCAACAACAACGGGTACCGACCGAACAACTACGGCAATCAAGGCTGGAATCCGTACCCAAACCTCTCATTTGAGAGGCCACAACAAGGTAACAATTTCAATTCCAGTAATTTCAATAATCAGTCGTCTATTAAAGATCTTGTGCTAGGCCAGGTTAAAATTAATGAAAATATCAGTAAAAAGTTTTCTACAAATGGTAAAACCCTGGAAAGCATAGATTCTGCTATAAAAAGCAACTGAGCTTTAATAAAATGATAGAAACACAAGTTGCTCAGTTAGCTACTGTTGTTCCTGTCACTGACTCTAGGAAGATTCTAGGGTAACCCGAACCTTCCATTGAAACAGTTAAGGCCGTCACTACGAGACGGGGTAAGACGTCTCGTAGTTCGATCCGTGTTAACCATGCAGGAGAAATCTCATACATCCACGTACAAATACCAAGGGGGATGACCTGTTGAAAGCCACCAAGAAGGCGATCACGAAGACCCCTCCGGAGAGGAAGGAATATCCCGGAGTGCCCATCATTCAGTGCATGATCTAGAATCATCGCATTGAAGATGCACTCTACGATCTGGGAGCTAGCGTAAACATCATTTCTAAGGTACTATTTCAAAAATTACGCTATTCCACTTTGTCTCCTACAAATGCACAGGTACAACTTGCGGACTGACAATCCACTATCCCGAGGGAGTGGTTGAGAATGTGCCAGTCCGAATCTGGGGATATTATGTCCCTACGGACTTCATTGTCCTTAACACAATGAGCGATTACTCGTTTCCCCTTGTGTTTGGTCGGCCATTCTTAAACGCTGCCCAGGCCAGGATTGATATGGACATGAGGAAAGTCTTGTTCCGTATCGGCAAGACGACGATCTCTTTCAAATTCCAACCACGGGAAGAGCAGAAGACGAAGCCGCTCACTCCAGAGCAGTGAAGCGCTGATTGTTTCCTAAAAGCACTCCTTAGTGGAGACCTAAAAATACTTTGTGGGGAGCAGTTCGAATGGGACGAGCTGATAGGACCAATGAGTAAGGAAGAGATGGACCTCCTCATAAAAAAATACGAGGAGGAGCAGGCCATCTGGAATGCACCAAAGGAGCCGATTCCACCGCCACCGACACCGAAGAAAACCAAGAAAGTATGGCGGAAGAAAGTCGCGTCATCTGAACCACTCACTCCGGGATCGGACTGATGGGAACTAGGGTTTCCCGATCTTCCGTCAGGTGAAGGATAACTCATTTTGGGCGGAGCGCAACACACCGATCCGGCTTCAAGTCAGCAAACTCGAACCCTGCAATCTTAGAACCACGACTCCTCTGGCTATCAACCGTGTCACAACCTGGTTGACCTCACCAAGAAGGCTAATCCCTGCCTGTGAAACGAAGAACACAAGCAAGAACTCGAAAGAAGCAGCTCTCAAAGGAAGTGAAAATGCAGATGTATGATTAAGATCAAAAGTTGGGGTTCTACAAACCGATAACGGCGAAACTGTTCTCGACAGATTAATCTAAGCAAAACTCAAACCCTAATGTGGCGGCAGCTACTGATTATATGAGGGTTAGTGCGTGCATAACCCACGTCCATAATGGACCCTAACATGATACACGGGCCAACAGCCCAAAAGATAGCGGCGCAGCACCCTGGCAGATTCTGGACGTCCACTTGTTTCGACGATTCCTGATGCCTCAGAATGAATTTTGAGGTGGGACTGGTGCCATTGGAAAGCTTATCTCCTTAGCTTTCCAAGCATATGTAGAACCTCAAAAAACGATCCCGTATGCGACCTGAGAAATGAATTTAATGTGGGCTGCTCCTGGACTCCGAGGCGGACTCGAACTTGAGTTTCTTTGGGCCTCCACCTTGGGGACTCAAATCGGATTAGCCTTGGGCATTCTTCTTGACTTGGAAAACCTTGTTGGTCTCCTTCTCCACCCCATGCACCCCTAATGGACATATGTATGGGTGTCATGTCCTCATCATCCTCCCCTTCTTGACGAAAAGCCGTCCTCGGTGTCGTTTGTGCTCTAAGATGGCCCTGCACAACACGAAGAAACACAAGGTTGTGGAAAATATGGGAACTGAGAATATTGTGGGGAGTGACATGACCATAGTTGCAATCTCTCAAAGCATCTTCTCCTATAGAGTTGTCGGCAAATACGTAGGCTCCTTGATCGAAACGCACACTATCTTTTTCAATACTATCCTGCAAAAGATTAGCACTAACCAAATACAATGCAGACATAGATGGTTGCATAACCTCTAGTATCTATTCAATACAAGAAAAATCAGCACTAGCACACATAGCTAATAGCCAACAATGCTCCCCATCTTGAAAGTGAACCTGATTCGTTATAGTAAAACTAGATAGACAATCTAGTTGATCACAATCTTGTACATCAAAAGGAGATTTCAGATTTGCACAAATATAGACTCGATGGACCATATACTCTCCTTTATAACTATATTTACCAATAAAATGATATGTACAAGTAGACAAACATGGCAACTCGGCACATCTAAATTTCTCTTCCAAACCACTAAGAGCACATAAATTATCAAACGCAACATAACCCAAAGTGTTTATAGAAGATAATAATTTCAGTTCGTCATGTGCACAAGTAATCGGCATAATAATATTATTTTCAGCACATGTATATTGCTTCAAATCAAAAGTATCATGCTCCTTCTCTATTTGTGACAACGGTAATACAAGAGAAGGTTCTAGTATAACATTATTTGCATCATTGGAGGGCAAATTCAGCACATCAAGAGAGCGTTTACCTGAAAATTTTACATGTTCCTGTTCATTTGTATGGTCATCTTCATTATGTACATGCTGCAAAGTATCAGTTCCAACAATAGGCAAAACAATATCATCATTTTGTAAAAATTCAGATTTAGATGAATTTGTTGTGTCATTGAAAACAACCCATTCTTTTCTAAAAGGTTCATTTTTTCTTCTCTCCGCCCTTTGGAGATCAGCTTCTAAAATTTCAGCAGTAGTCAAAGGTACAAGTGTAATTTTTCTACCGTTGTACTTGAAGGAATATTTATTAACAACTTTTTTGTGTACCGCATTATTTATATTAATCCAAGGCGTGTCTAGCAACAAATGACATGCTTGTATGGGTACTATGTCAAAATCAGCACTATCCTTATAAGAACCAATGCTAAATTCAATATGTGCAATTTCAGTTACTTTTATCTTATCATAAGAATTTACCCATTGCATGTAGTATGGATGTGGATGTGGCTTTGTGGTCAAACCAAGCTTCTCAACCAGCTCTAAGCTTGCAAGGTTGTTGCAACTTTCACCATCAATGATGACTCGGCAACGTCTCTCCATCACAACAAAGAAAATCTGGAATAAATTGTTGAATTGATTTTGCTCCGCTTTCTCCATTTGAGAACTTAGTACTTCTCGAACAATCCTATCGCTCCCTGCCATTGTTAGTATGTACACAAGAGAAAACACAAAAGGTTATCCCTATCAACTACTATATGTGTGTCAGTGGAAACACTCTCTCATGTGCTTTACCAAATTCTTACAAATGTTCTTACAAAAGCAAAACAGTGGATGGTACAACCGGTGGCTGGTTCGTGATACTTGTGAGGAAGTAGTACCAAGATTGCAAGGGTCCTTCGCTGCACTGACCTGAAGTATAGTTTGTGGAGCTCAAAAGGCCAAATATGTAGCAAGGAGTAGCAAATAACGAATGCAGAATAGCAAAGTTCAATAAGTATCCAAAGCACAAGTCACAATTGCTGGCTCAGACGTGTCCTAGGCGTAGCACAACAAGTTGGAACACGAAACGATGGATAAAGCTCACAGAACAAGCAAAACAAAACTCTATGCAATTGTTTTTTAATCTTTTCAGCAATTTCTCTGTAGGACTAGTAGGAATTAAGATGTTTTATTTTTCTCAACTATTGTTTTTATATTTTTCACTGAATAAGGGTATCAAAAGCTCCAACCATAAAAATTTGCATCCGTTTTTGAGGTGAGATGCGGCCTAGGGAATTTCAGGAACAATCTCTGAAAACCCTGAAACAACTTGATCAATTTTTTTATTTATCTTCCTGATTTTTTTTGAATTTTTTGACTCGACCAAACAAGTCTAAGGCTAGTTTGGGTTACCTTCGAACGGAGTCACGAATCTGTTGTAAACATTTGAGCCAAAACGGAGCACCGAGTGAAAAGTTATGCCTGTTTTATGGAAGGTATCTCAAATTATGTTTTCCAAAGGCACAAAAAACAGCAACGGCTAGGGTAAACTTCCTCCTAGTGTCTGCGGCAGCAAGCAATAGGTATTCGCCAGATGAAACAATGATCAAGTATGCAATGCAAAAGCGATCAAAGCGGCTTGCAACCTATCTAGGGCTTGCACGGCGAGAGTTCACACAAGGCGGCTACTGATTATATGAGGGTTAGTGCATGCATAACCCCCTAACCACGTCCATAATGGACCCTAACATGATACACGGGCCAACAGCCCAAAAGATGGCGGCGCAACACTCTGGCAGATTCTGGACGTCCACTTGTTTCAACGATTCCTGATGACTCAGAATGAATTTTGAGGTGGGACCAGTGCCATTGGAAAGCTTATCTCCTTAGCTTTCCAAGCATATGTAGAACGTCAAAAACCGAGCCCGTATGCGACCTGGGCAACGAATTTAGTGTGGGCTGCTCCTGGACTCCGAGGCGGACTCGAACTTGAGTTTCTTTTGGCCTCCACCTTGGGGACTCGAATCGGATTAGCCTTGGGCCTTCTTTTTGACTTGGAAAACCTTGTTGGTCTCCTTCTTCTCCACCCCATTCACCCCTAATGGACATATGTATGGGTGTCATGTCCTCATCATGGACGATGACCAAAATCACTGAAGACAGGATGAGTCTCGCTCACGGACTTTAAACCCGAACTCTCGCCGAGAGAAAAGCTAGTATGTATCTCATATTTCCCTTTCCAATTTTATTTTTCATCATTGCATATGCATGTTTCCCTTTCCAAATTTTTGAATCATTTGTGCAATTAATTTGAAAGAGGGTAGAAAATTACAAGCAAGGTAAGAATAATAGAGAGCATGCTGAAATTTAATTTGAATTGGATACATTTTGCAATTCCCATCATATTTACCATTTTCCAAAGTGCTCCATTTATTAATTTCCACCACCAACCAGCACAAAAACATGTCCACCCCACTTCACATGGCTGCACACTCATCTTTCTCACAAAACATGGCATCATGGAAGTGACTCCACCATTTGTCCGCTTTGGTCATGTCAAATAAGCATCTTACCCACTAAATTCCACCAAAGTGCCCATGCCATAGTGTTTGACCTATGCCAAAGTTTTGTGCCGGTGGGAGGTAGGAGGGAGTGCACCCACATGGGTGTTTCGGGCGAACCAGCCTGGTTCGGCCGAACCAGGCCAGTTCGGCCGAACCAGCCCAAGCCTCCCCCCTTGCCTATAAAAGCTGGCCATTGCTTGATCAAGCCTTGCACCACTCAGTTCTTAGTACTCCTCTCTTGAAGCTCTCTCCCTCTCAAGTCTTTTTCTCAGGTTCTTGTTTTAGTTCTTGCTCAAGTTTGATTCACTTGCATCAATAAAAACACAAAAATAATTTCACTTTTGTTTGATCTTTGTGCTGCTACTTGAACGTGTTTGTGGAGGTCTCTAGCATCCCACAAGAACGACTAACCTTTTGTGGAGGTTTTCAATCCCCGCAATAACGACTAACTCTCGAATGACTGACTCATTTTGCTTGTGCTTATCTTATATATATTCAGTCATTCGGGTAGTCGTTGCGCTAACCTTTTGGAGGTACCATGTCGAAGTGGTTCTCTTTCTGGTGCTCCAGCAGGCTGAACAAGCGCTCGAGCTAGGATGATGATGGGAGTTCCCCAATACCATCCTATGTCTCGAGTCAGATGGAAGTGGACGAGCCAGGAGTGACTGATATGGGCAGAGGCTCTGCCTCTAACCCAGTTCGGCAACTCCTGAGCGAGGACGACATCATCCTTTGCTCGGACCTCGAACGTCAAGCCTTCAACATGCTGCGCCTCAAGGACTTTGAACATACCCGTGTTTACGAGCACGACTTGCTCGTGAAGACGGGGATGATCAGTGACTTCGCATAGGTGTTTCATGCCATCAGATGGGAAGGCTTTTGGCAAGTCACTAAACCAGGTTCGCATCTCCTTACCCTTGAATTCCTTTCTACACTTTCTTCTGAAAAGTGTGGCTCTGGGTTTTGATCATTGTTGTTCTTTAGAACCCACTAAAGCTTTGAAAAAGTTTGATCAAGATGACTTTTGGTACAAAATTTTAGGGAACACTAGATGTACGGTTCCCCGTACAAATGACATTCATAACCCTACCTTGCGTTTCATGCATCGGTAGCTGTCCATGACAATGTTCCCATGGTCGGATTTGCGTCCAGTTAATACTATTGAGTTGCGGTTGCTTTACGCCATGGTAAAGAAAATTGTTGTTTCTCCTGTTCAAGATTTGATTTCCCATTGGTCTTCTATGCCCCCCTCGTCTTGGTAGCGTGGCGATGACTTCGCTAGTCACTCGTCTCGCCACCTGGCTAGGTGTCCTTGAGAACACCCAGTTGACAAACATCAAGACCGAACGTCATGTTGTGAATGCCGAGCACTTTGTGCAAGGCCATATGATGTGAAGGACGTTCGATGGGAATCTCATCATGATTTATCGCGGCTATACAACCGAAGTCCCGCTGCCTTGCGCGGAGCTTGGGTTCTATACCGCCCGAAAACAGACCCTTTGATTGAGTGTCGGCTTGGATGACTCTCCCCCTCGGAGCGAGCCGGCCCGGCGCAGTGTTGCAGGTATAGGGCCAGTAACCCGGGGGCGAGTCAGAAGAGACGCTGGCCTCGCTACCTCACAGGAGCCAGCAGGATCACCATCGCAACCACACCGCCACACACTTGCGTTTGAAGAAGCGTACGAGCTGTACACCGGCCCTGGGACGTCCAGAGCAGGAGGCTCTGGATACCTCCAGGGGCCGGAGTACTTTTCTCCAGGCCATTGGGATTACGCTCAGAGCTCGGACTCTGGGTATTCCTAGGGGTATGGATACTGTGGATCGTACAATAGTATGTATCAATCGTACCACCCGGGATACTCCCAGTCCGCACGCTACACCACACCAAGCGGGTACAACATCGATCGGGAGTTGTCCTACATCTTTGATCGGGTCGACGTCCTCGACGACCGTACCCGCAACATTGAGAACACTCTAACGCGGCATTCCAGTACCACCAGAAGAACAGCTCTATACTGGACTCCCAAAGGTATGACACTCAAGAGAAGACGAACAAGATGACCAAATTCTTCCAAAGGTTCGACCCCTACCGGTGACGTCTAGAAACAAGCTTGGGGAGGAGCTCTCGCCAGGTATGTTCACGTTCTTCTAGCAGCATTTTGATTTCAACTTCTTTTGATTTTCTTTTATTTTAATTTCAGTTTAAATAACGAAAAGACCAAAAATATTTGCTTTGAATTTCTCATTAGGCCAGGCCCATAAATGCCAGCACTGTCCACACAGGGTCCCTTGCGCCCACCGACCACCGCAAGAAGCGAGGGAAGAACCTCTATGCGCCAGCAACTGAGCAACCATGCGCTGGTCCTGCTGTCCACGCCGAGCTGCCAGAAACGGCTCATCCGACAGACAGGATCATGGGAGGGAAAGAGAAGAAACCTCAGTCAATGGCTCACCGGGTTTAGTGGCTCAAGATCGAGTTGCGAGAAGAATCATGAAGCACGACTATATATATAGACTCATGTGTTAGTGGCGGACCAACGGGACAGTCATGTATCGACCTTATGAAGTGTAACATTATTGAAAAACTTTTTATTTAGTGAGTACCTGCCTCTATATTAGCTATTAAAAAGTATAGCTCTATTAATTAAAATTGTATCCTAAAAAGGAAAAAACATATGACATAGACAACACATATTATCACTTAGTAGATTCTATAAAACAGAACCAAAATAGAGGGAGCGCCATTTTTGCGTTGCCGCGCACTATATATTCTAGTTATTTCAGAACTAAACTCACCTTAAAGGCCTCAAATATAGGGTAAACATAAATATGACAACAATATTATGTTGGGCACTATAGTTGAATCAAAATTATATTATTTTTGGCAAAGGCAATATGCAGAAACTATTATGGTTAAACCCGGCCTTAATTTTGTCTATGAGAGACCTTCTGGGCCGTTCGCACCGGCCAGCTAACCTGGCACGAAGGGAAAAAGCTTTGGAAAGTACATACAAGAATGAAATAAACGACCTTTTTGCTTCCACATCCGTGTTATAAAAAAGACATTACTTGAAAATAAAAGATTGAGATCCTACTAGCATCATGCAGTTAATCCTATTATTCCTCTAGCGCTTGGCCTCATGGTCATCTGAACGCTTCTGTTTGTGTTACCTTGCCAAATTCATTGGGAGGAAAACAAAGTGGGCCGATACGGAGCAACTCCAGCAATAGTTTAAAAATTAGGCCTCTAAATATTAAATGGGGTTTGCCTCTATTTTTGAAGGGCTTTAGAACTTGTTCCGAATGGAGGTCTCCCTAAAGGGACCCCTCGGGAATGGAGGGTGAAGGGATGAATTTGGAAGCCCTCTAAAACAGGGACGAAGCAGAGGGTCTGGTATAGTGTAACTTTTTTGTTTGGCCCTCTAAATTTGTTGATGACTTGTTTAAAGAGTCTACTAGAGTTTCTAGGTGCCAGCAACATGTAGCCATGTAAGGTGTTCGATGATCTGCTTAAGCCAATGACCCTTTTTATTTTTCTTTGGCACTTGGACAGGGAAGCTATGCGTGTTCAATTGTTCATTTACACGATTGCTAGACTGTGTATTAATCCCATGTCTTTTTGTTAAGACCCTCACCAGTGGAGTAGAACAGTTCTCTGAACACATCCTACAGATTCAAAGTGCCCCTTACCTTCTTTCTCATATAGTATCACCTATTTCAAAGCATGCACACGCGGCACCAAATGATCATACAGTTTCATAAAAACACTGTCCAGTCATTATTTGATTGCAGCCATGAATTATCAATATTCTCTGTTAATTCTGAGTATTGTTAGGAATTGGTAGATTCTTTTCTTAAAGATGTATCCTATCTTGACATGGTGGTAACGGATTCTGCATAATGCTCAAACAACTGTCAATAGCTAAAGGATATCTTGTTTCAACAATGTGCAATCATGTGTGATACCTGAGGAAAATATCTTAGTTCCTTTTTCCCTTACTTAAACGTTAGACTAGAAAGGGATGGTTGCTTCCTCCAATAGCTTTCCCTATCATAGTTCTATCTGTCTAATAAGTTTTTATTCTTCGTGCACAGATCATATATCCAATGATGCTCGGAAAGAAAAAGATCATATATCCATTATGTTTCCATGAGGATACATCATGTGACTTGTTGGACAGAAATTCAAGAATCAAGAGAAGGGCAGTCTGAGGATAATTATGTTCATTTGAATCTTTTAACTAATTTTGCATATTAATTATTTATTTCTTCAGTTTTGCTTCCTACAAAAAAAATATAGATCCAAACACATTGAACTGGCTTCCTCAAAATCCTGACAATGATCTGATGTCATCCTCTTGCAGACAATTTTGCCGGGGTGCTCAACAAGATCTCAGTAACCAACTCGAAAAAGTGCTGGCCCTTGGCAGTATCTATGGGTGTGTTTGGTTGTTGGGCTAAGCTTGGCCTGGCTAGCAAACTAAGCCCGGGTAAGCTAAGCCTGTCTAATATTGTGCAACTGGTTATGTTTGGTTGCTTGGTCAATCCAAGACTGGCCAGCTCGGAGCTATGTTTGGTAGTCTGGCCTATATTGTGTGTACTCACCTATCTGTGGATGCGGTGAGTTTAACTCCACCCATCTCTCTCCTCTATCTTCTAGTTCTTCCCCAATCCTTACGAAGCAACAATCAACCAACAGTTCTCCATCGTCGCAAGAAGCCAACAACAACAAATTTCCTCTTCCAAACAAATACCAAACTCCGGCACCTCTCTTCCTTTTTCTGCTCTCATTTGTTTCCCTCTGTTCTCCTAACCATCACCACAGTAGAAAGCAACGGCAAAATCCTCGTACCTGGTGGCGATGCCTCGAGGTCCAGCAAGCACAGGCACGTGCAGCTACCTTCCAGATAAGTGCGAGAGGGATCTGGACCTGGCCATCGAGCACCAGCTTGTTGGAATGATTAGATGCAGTTGTCCCTAGGCCCACTTCTTCCACGTTGGGTCGAGCACTAGCATGATTGAATCCTGCAGTCAAATCGAACTCCAACGCCGCAGATTGAGATCTACGGCGGTCGAGTCGAGCTGCGCCGCCAGTGAATCCCCTCCACCCCAAAAACTCAATCCCTCGAATTAAAGTCGTTGTGCTCCTCGAGTCCGTGCTTCCAGGGCTCGGCTCGTGCACGGGGACACGCCGTGTAAGAGAAGAGAACGCCTGAGAGCTCCACTGCCGCATCGAGGCGGGAGCCATGGAGCTCCGCCATCAACACATGTGGGTTTTGCCGCCGCATCCAGGCGGGAGCCACGGAACTCCGCCGGCCACGTGGGTGGCCACCGCCGGCTGACCGCGGCACCTGCATCGCGGTGGTGGGCAAGATGAACAAGGATGAGGACGGCGGTTACCGGAAGGTAAGGAGATGCCTCTGGACCGTGCAAACGAGCTTATGCAAGCCTGGCTAGCTGGAGACACTCGCCCCCCTCGTCTCCAGCAAGCCAGGCCCCGACCCCCAAGTTGCATTGCTAGAGCCTGGATTAGAGGCTTGTACAGGAAACCAAACAAGTGAAAGGTGCATTCAGCTAGCCTGTCCAGCCCTTATGCAGCTAACCAAACAGACCCTATGATACTCACGTCCTGACTGAACTAAAGGCATCCAAAGATTTATCCTTTCATTATTTCCGTTTTCTTTTGAATGCATACAGCACATTTGTTCACGGAATCAATCGTAAGGCCAACTGAAATATGTGATGTATTTCAACTGGGATAAAAAATAATTGTGCAGATAGCTATGGAAAATATGCATTGTTATCCTTGCATGACAGTCTTTCCACCAAGAGCCAAACACCGAATTCTACGCTTGCTGAAACCCAATGTATGCGCGGCAACGCCACACCCGGTTTCTAGTCGCATAAGGAAAGTTAGGCACAAATCCAGTCAACATGACAATGGATTTGGTCTATCCATGGCCATGGTTGAGGTATTACTGGCCAGATCTGCTCTATTGCATCCCAAATATACATTGACATGCTGAAAATCATAAATCAAACAGATGTTTCCATCCTACTTGAACCGAGGGGCTTTGCCAATAAGCTATGACATAGTACATTATTCAGTGCCACAATCAAACTGGGCTGCAACTATGAAGCAGAAGCAGCATCACCTTTGATAAACATTTACTAATGAACCTCCAGCAAATCGTGAACAGAAGCTCATAACACTTGAATGAGAGAAATAGACACCAAGCCTAAAGGTTTTAGCACCCCTCACATCCAGCATTCATGGCATCTCCATGTAAATATGATCAGACTACTAAGCCACCACCAGTTCCTACCAACAAAAAGGAGAGTACAGGTTTTGCTAACCCTGGCCTTACACGTCGGCGATGGTCACCTCGACCTCAACACCAGGCTCAATCGTGATGGAGGTGATCTGCTTCACCACATCAGGGGAGCTGATGAGGTCAATCACCCTTTTATGGATGCGGAACTCAAACCGATCCCATGTATTTGTTCCTGATCAACAAAAAGAACAGAACAGGTTTTAGAGAATTACCATCTGAAGTTCATATTTCAAACAGAAGATACTCTTCTTGAACAAAAGGATGTCCTAATCAGTAAATTTTCCTGGGTTCATCTATCACAAAGTAAAATCCCCATAGTATCATGCCAAACTGAGGTAAAGATAGTATACTTAAAAGAATAATATACTAAAAGCTAACATTCACCAAAACGGTCCCAACATCACAAAAATAATCCATGATACTCACTGCCAGTGAAAAAGTATTCCAAACAAGTCAACAGGACAACCAACCAACTAGTCCATATTTTCACATAATCATAAATTACCCTAGCCACACTCAAAAATTGATCTTTTTGTCAGGTGAGTCCTGTTTCAGTGTTCCTGCACAATGAAGTCACAGACATTGTCATGACTCATTGCAAATGACAAATAAAATTGGAAAGACAAACTTCAGACCACAGTATAGATGCAAGAGTACCATGAACTAGAATCCTAAATCACTATAACTATTAAAGACTAAAGTCAGTTGGGAGATCTATTGCCAGAGGGGAGCGTAAAATTTCTAGTCATTCTATCTTGTTTGAGTAGCGAGCAATTCCTGCTGACCGGTTATTTCTTTTCTATCTCTAACACAAACAAAGACACGCAACACTCCAGAGTGTTGGGAACAAACAATTAAACACTAGTGACAACTGTTGCACCCTAGCATGCAATGATGATCCAAATGAATTCATTCTGTAGGATTAATGGGAAGTGAAGAGAAAAAAAAAACAAAATGGCAATCCATCCACGTTCCCAGCTCAAATTTCCAAGTGACTAGCCTTTTATTATACTCTCCATCCATGTAGTAATATGCTATTGTTACACTTTGAGATCAGAGACATCTGTGTTAACCCTACAGCTCCAGACAACTAGCAAGATCTACTCCATCAAAGTCAAAAACAAGTGTCCTTTTGGAAATCTACACAATCCCAAAACACAACTTTGATTAGTATCTTTTGTTGTACTGTATTTGTAAAGTGTAAAATTATGAAACTATTTTTAAGACAAATCTTTGTACTAAATTTGTAAAGTATACTATTATCAAACAAGTTTTCGAGACAGATCTAGTCTTAACATTTTCAAATAAGTTTAAAATGGTTGAATTCAGCGCAATGCAACTCAAAAGGCATTTAGTTTTACTGGTGGGAGCATCAGCTTAGCAAATCAGAAGACAGGAATCTATTTACAGTCTGCTCCAACAAAGTATGACATTCGCTAGAACCACATTATTGTTGTGCAGTGCATCAGAATAGTGCCCAGCATTTGGCCAGTAAACTTGAATAGCTGTAGAACATAACAGAATAGTGTTGCAAAAGTATCTTTTGGGACAAACCTCACCTCCTAGAGCCAATCCACATGTTCGCTAAAATTAACACAGTTTGACAGCCCATTTTAATTTTATTATTTCATTACAAGAGGAAGCAGCTGTTAGCTTGATATCTCAGGTAGCACTAAGCAACGACCAATACATAAGCAAAATACAGTGTGAAACCAAAATACTTACAGCAAGCACTCTAACTAATCCTCAGACCAGACAATTAAGGAAACAGCATATACTAGCATCAAAAGGCCAAGCTTTGACCAAGGAAACCGCGCACAATTTACACATAATCCATCACATTCCACTGCAGTTAACGTCGCTAGTTGTAATCAGGGAAACAACCCAGCAATCAAAACTAGCAAAGGGGCAGTACCTTCGCCGCAGGGCGACTTGCGGGTTGTGATGTGGAGCACCTTGGTGGGGATTCTGACAGGACCCTTCACACGCAGATCCTTGCTCTTGGCGCCCTTCACCAAATCGGCGCACACTGCATACACCCACAGAAGATGAGGCCACACCTCATCATACAACGCGATTCGCGAGGAAGAAGCTGGAGAATCGGGAATGCGAGATTGATTAGCAGAGTTAGTGAATTGCTCACCCTTCTCCAGGTTCTTAACGTTCTTGGAGGACAGGGTGATTCTGATGCGGTTGAGCTGTAGCTCCCGGGCGTCCTCCATCCCCAACTTCCCTCCCTTCATCGCACCGCCGGCGCCGTACACCACCGAAGCCGCCATGGTTCCCCCCTTGGCTTGCGGCTCTTGCGCTGTCTCTGCTTGGTTTGGTGTTGCTCCGGACGGCGGCGGGGTTTAGGCTAGGGTTTCCGACTGGAGAGAAAGAAGGTCAAATACTTCGAAGGTAGGAGAGGTTGAGGGCTTCGGTCCAACACAAACGAGGCCAGCGAAAATACGGCCCAACAGTAGCCTTCAATAATAAAGTTACAAGTTAATGTACCTTAGAAAAGTGTATCACCTCTTTTGAACCTTGACCCTCCCTGGCCATCCGTGAAATGATGAAACATTTTCATAATCAAATTGCTATTTCCATTAAAACCGGTGAATATTTATTCACTTTTGACCTTACTCCTCTAGTCCTTTAAAATTCTCTTGTAAAATTTAGCACATCTCGTAACATATGTCATCTCCATTTTCTACTTTCAACGCGAACAATGAATAGCCTTTACTATTTACCATTTTCCTGTTTACTTATGCCATTCTAAGAATAATTTTTTCACGGGTGCAAGACCATACCCGTACCTGCAGCTGATAATTTTGACTCATTTGCAACGATACCACAAAACCATGACATATTCACACACAAATAAGGTTGCCGGAACACTTTACCCTCAAAAGAAAAGGCAAGGATGGGCCCACTACCAGATCCTGCGCATCCCATTTTACATCAACCGTAGCACTTCAAACATCGTCAGTGTTAATAGATCATACATGTTCGGTGCGCAACACAACGCGTACTGACGTACAGCAAACGGAATCAGCTCTTTCTACAAGACTACAATTAAAATGTTTCTTGACCAGTAGCAAGACCTTTTCACATATGTGTTGCCATTGATGCATGCTGACAAGGTGGCGCACAGGATTTCATGGCATCAGGAAAAGATCAGGTAGAAAAGAAACTGAAGTCTACTGCATCAATGACGATGTACAACTAACCGATTACATGATTCCTTTGAAGGGTAATAAAATGATTACTAATGCTCATTTCTGTGGCTCTCCTCATCTGATTCCTCTGCATCCTGAAAACGTTGGTCATTGATCTGGAGCTGCACATATAGAGATTAAAGATCAAACATGTCAAACAGGGTAATAAAAGAAAGATGGTCTGGATTTAATGGATCAAGGAGTGAGTTTCCAGGTTCTGTTACAAACATCAAAAATTAACTGGCAGTGCGGTTAAGAATTTAGGTCAAATTCATGGATGACATTCCTTAGTGATGTTTCATGGCAGTACAACACGACTAACAAAAGGCTTAACAGCACCTAGATAACATGATAAGTCTGGTTGATTTAACATGATGTTGATTGAGTTAAATGGTGCCACAACTTCCTATACCATGCTGCTGCTAAACAACACTCCAGTTCTGCCAAAGTAACCCCAAGCTATACAAGTTAGCAGCCGATGCAAAGGTTAAAGAAACATCAAACAAACTAAAGGCTGGAGAAATTATAAAAAGAAAGAGGTCACAAAGAGGAATATAAGGACTAGTCAACACTGCTGGATCGAAGAAGAAATTACAAATCACTATAAACAGAATTGTTCTCATCAAAGAAAATAATAAACAAATCATTTTCTCCACTGAATGAAGAATTGTACTGCATGTTTAAGTTAATCATGAAAAGGAGGAATGGAAGGTGCAACAGCATTTAAAAACAATGCTTACCTCAACTACAGCATGAGTAATGTCGCGGTCATCAGTTTGACCTATTGGGTTGACATTTGAAAACTCAGCATCACTTCCTGAATGCGAGAAAAATACAAAAACGTTATGCTCAAGATTTGGCAGAAAACCTGCAGCAGAATTGCAGAAAGAATGCTTACCATCTGTCATATCTTCATCACCTTCATCACCATGAACCCAGCCATTCTCTTCATCACTCTCTGGCAATTGGAAAAACACATGAAAAGAGCACATTTTAAAATAGAGGCAAAGCTAGAAGATATACAATGTACACATGTATAGCTATAGAATTGCTAGCTGTTTAAAGTGGTCAAATTAGCTGATTATTACTATTGAAAACTCCTCTAAGATGATGCCTGTCCACCACCGTCAATGAACCTAGCATCACCCTATTTTCAAAGGTATACAAACTATGAACTTATGGCAATAACATACCAGCATTAGGATCAGGGTTCAACTCAGCACAATGGGAGAATGCTTCGAAGAGTCTGTCCACTGAAAAGTCTGTCAAGGATTCAAGATATATAGACAACACAGAATGATCCCAAAATTATACAAGCCACTTTATACTGACATAGTTGGTACAATGAAAAATCATTCAGCTGGAAATGCAAATGAATATCTACCACAATTACCATAGTAGTTTGCATGGTCAAACTAGCACTAAATGGGACAGCAGCAAAATGATTAAAGGTGTCTTAAGGTCTATCCACATACAAAGATAAAGGCACACTGATATTTTATGTATGGCATTTTATTGATTACTTGGAACCATTCTTGGGACGCATCAAATGGGAAATTAATATGCTCTTTGTACTGGCAAATATGTTCATAGGCAAACAATATTTGTAAATGAATCATACAAACATGATTCAACCAAATTCATTACTATTACAGGAGTTTCTATTTCTGTTGAATAAAGCATTTACAGGACAACTATAAGTATAACCTAATGAAGTGTTCCTAAGAAGATAACAAACAAGCACTAGTCATTGTCGTTATAAGAACACACAGTAACTTGTGTGATCACATCAAATCATCCTAAAATGATCATGAAATGAATCCCTATGGTTCTCAGCAAAAAATTTGCAGTAACTCTAAAACTCATTATGAGAGCATCAGAGATTAAAAAAAATGTCTTAAAAGAAACAAACATATTGATCAGACAATCTACCACAAAAAGGATACATTGACCAGGATCCGAAGGTATGATACGGATCTCAGTGACTTTTGATAGCTCTATTTCTCCATTTATTTCAGAATCTGATTCATCAGACTCCTCATCGGAGCCAGCTTCTGTCTCAATCTTCGAAGTCCAATGACAAAATGTTAGTACGAGAACATGACAGAAATTAGCTCCTGTGTATCAGAGACTAAGTTGATTCACAGGATATCAGATTAGTGATGCTTGATGGGATACAACAGCAGCAACAACAGAGCCCTTCGACCCAGAAGTTGAGTAAGGCTAGAGATGAACCAAAAGTCACTAACAAAGAGGATAGTGGTGCTTGTGGGTTTTTCATCTCTAGCCTACCCAACTTGCTAATGCTAAAAGGCTTTGTTCTTGTTGCATCCCCATCAAACAATTATGTTTGACAGGATTGTTAATTATAATGATTACATCAACATTCCCGACTTTGTTTATAGAGAGAGAATAGCCCTTTTTTGAAAAAGAAAATGCCATGGTAGAGGCTGGCACTAGTTTCTATTGTAACATATCAAAAGGAAACCATGCAATATAAGAATGATAGATACAAATTTCACAATGATTTCTTAAGTGTATTTTTCTTGCAAAAATTCTAGCATGGGCAGAGTAAACAGAAAATTATACAATTGTAAAATTATAGTGCACAGATTTATGACTCCAGCCCATGGCTTGCATCTCTCCCATATGAGTTATATGTGCAATAAGCCCAGCTCAAGCTTGCATTCCCGTGGAAATGTGCTGGTATCCACATAGAAAATAATGCCAAATCTACTATCATTTTATTCAATGCAAGAAGTTTACCTTCATTACCAGACATGAGCACCAAACTAGTACTCAAATCAGAAACCAACTAACTAGGAGGTCGCAAAATTACCTGCGTGTAGATGCAGGGGGACGGGTACGCCTCGGGGTCGCGTGACACGGCGTGAAGTGAGACGGCGATGAAGTCCACGGCGTAGCCCTTGCCGCCCTCACCGACCCAGATCACCCTCCTGGTTGTGAGGAAGAGGGTGCCGGGGGGCTCCGGCGCACGGGGGGCGAGGGCGAGCGCAGCGGCGCGCTCGACCCGGACAAGCTCCTCGCCGGCGGCCGCGTCGAGGCGGGGAGCGCCGTCGGCGGCGATATCGGCGAAGGGGTAGAGGCCGAGCACCATCGATGCGGGAATCGAGCTAGCGCCTAGCGGCGGCGGCAGAGTGTTTAGGGGAGATGAAACTTTGTGTGTGCGTGTGCGTGCGCGCGCGCGTGTTGGTGTGTGTGAAGTTCGGGACCAAATTGGCACGGCTTTCGTAACGAGTGACTCAATTCGTGAGTCTATTAAAACTTAATCCTCCACGCGTGAATTATTTCAGTTTATGGATTTTTAACATATTATAATCTCATAAGCTATTTTTTATTCTCTTTTCCTATTACAGCCCACCTGAGATGGCCATTTTACCCCTCCCTTACACGTGGGCCCCCACCGGTCATCACTTTCTTCTCCTCCGTCTACCCTTCCGCCGCCGCTGCCGTAGGCAGAAGAACAATGTCGCTGCCGCCGCGCCTTCTTCCGGACGCCGCCAGCGAGGACGAGGAGGCACTGCCGCCAGCCTAGCGTGAACCCGGCCGCCGCCGCCCTTGGGAGCCGGAAGCCGTAGCTGGGCGGGCATCTATGGTCGTCGAGCGGTGGTGGCAGAGCCCCCGGCTCCGGCTTGACATCGTGCGAGGCGTCAATGGAGATGGACAGACCGCCTGGGCAAGAATCCGCTGCGAGCACGGCCGCCAGCCCCTCCGTCTCCTCCTCTTCGGGCTCCTTCGGCTCCGACGGCGTGGGCGTGCTGTTCCTCCGGCTCCGACAGCGTGGGCGTGCTGCTCCTCCAACTCCAGCGGCACGTGGCGGGCGGCCAGCGCCTCGTCGAGGCGCCGACTGGTCTGCGCAAGCTGGACCGTCACGTCGGAAGAAGAGCGCAGGCGGCGGCGCTGTTCTGCGTAGAGAAAGGGAAGACGGAGGGGAAGAAGGGGATGACTGGTGGGGCCCACGTGTAAGGAGGGGTAAAATGGCCATCTCATGTGGGTTGTAATAGGAAAAGAAAATAGAAAATAGCTTATAAGATTAAAATATGTTAAAAAGCCATGAACCGAAAGAATTTACGTGTAAAGGGTTAAATTCTGAAATGCTTACGAATTAAGTCCCTTATTACGAAAGGCGTGCGAATTTGATCCCAAATTCTGAAATTTGTCGGACTCAAGGGGAGCTAGGGTTTCGGGCTTGAAAGAGGTTTGTGTCATTTGGGTTTCTGTATATTTCTTTTGTGTTTTTTAATCCAGACTATAAATAAAATAGTCATGTAAAACATGTCATTTAATAACCAAGTCATACCATTTGTCTTTTAGTAAACGTCTTTTATTCATACAAATAAAATAAATCTATTAAACAAGATATACCTGTAAAGCTGTGGTCGGATATGTTGAGCTATAGGTGGGCTGAAAACAAGGAATAGCTAGCACCACGTTAGTTAAAACAAAGCAAGCTAAATAATCGTTCAACGGTGGTACTATGCTGGTCCTAGCCTAGACCGTGCTAGAGACGCGAGCCTAGACACAAAGGAAGTCACAACGCACCACCGAAAAACAATCACAATGATCAACCCCTTTCTTTCTTCTTTTTCTTTTGCTTATTCTCTTTTTTCTGTTTTTTTTCTTTTTCTTTTTTTTCTTTTTTTCAGGGGTCCTCAAAACTGAATATATGAACAAATAGGATCCCAAACAGCCAATCACCACATAAACTTTTTCAGAAAGTACAGGGGTATTCCGGTAAAAAAAAGAGTAAGGCGAACTGATCTGTTTATGCACAAACTTGGAGAGGTCGAGTATGGGGATATGAAGTACCGATGCCTTCCTGTAACACGTTGAAGATAGATACACAATGCAACAGCCGCCAATTAAGTAACCTGCGCGGCCAGCAAATCAGACTCCAAAATCGATTGCAACTCGGACTTCAACACGGTGTGCGGTTTGGTTTCCCCCTTCTCGTAACGAGCAGATTCCTGGTCAGACTAGGTCACCAAAGAGCACTCAGAATTGCCCACACAGGAACAGAACGGCTGCTCTGATACCACCTGATGTGAACACGCTAGGGTTTATGTCCGATCTTTCGATGAGAGGCGTAGGGGATAACTCGATTGGAGGAGACGACGTTGACGGCCTGACTACAGCCTTCCAAAGACTGCGCCTTAGCAACCGATACACCACCTCCTATGGATGTCGTGATCTTGTGGAAGCACGTCACCCAGTCCTGTCCTGTAAGCAATCGAAGAACTAGTAAGAACAAGCATCGAACAAGTACTGAAATTACTAGATGGGCATGAAGTATTCAATCACAAACGAAGTGGGGTTCTGAAGACTCGAAGACGGGCGGCTGGACAGCACGCGCGCTTACAAGCAAGTAGCAATGGCTAAACTTGATCTAAATAAAACCCAAGTATTCTTGGCGGCGGCTAAGGGGTATAAGACAAGGGAGGACGACCACAGGGGTGCTGAGGTCGTGCTCCAACCCCGGGACGCGACAATAATGGACTCTACATGATAAGATGACGCATCATCATGGGCAGAAAACATCTCGGCGCAAATAGACGATTCTGGCCGACTCCGAATAGATATGGACGTGTGGTTGGATCCGTTGGAAAGTAGACTTGATAAGCTTTCCGTGAAGTGCTTGAACGCCCCAATCCGAGTCCATATGCGATCGTGGCGTCCATCACAAGTTGAAGTTTTTCTACCGTCCGAATTCAGCCTGCGCGAATTCTTTTCGTTCTCGATCCTCTCCATGATTCCTAAGCAAAACAATAGTGCACATGTCTCCACAGTCTAAATATGATGAACATGAACTCAGGAGTGAACTTATCGGATGATTAAGTTGTTTAGCACGAGCACGGGTATATCATTGGCGGTGATGTCCTCATCACCGGGATGAGATTCGTGAAAGGAACCCCAAATCCAATCAAAACTAAAACAAATTCAACATTGAACATGGTAAAATTAATATTTCTTCATCATGAACAAATTGTAAAATTGGCACTTTATTGATGTTATTTACATATTTACATCTAAAGGAGAACAGATTTCGGTTAAAATGCACAATACAAAACATTGATTACTACATATAGGAATATTTCGGTGATTTTTTGCAACAGATGCCAAACTCGGAAAAGAAATGAATAGCAGCGACTCTCCGAGCTTAGCAATGATCGCACTCTCACATCCCTGTACGCTATCCATCTCTTCTGTAACAGTGACTTCACCTCAGGATCTGCATACAAGCAGAAATATTTTTAATTTCAATTTGACAATCAGAGATAGACGTGAACCCATACAATCACATAACCAGGAAACATGTATATAAACATGTATATAAACTATGGTTATTGTCATCTAAGTGGAAATCTATAATCAAAATTTAGATTGGTGCTTAATACAAAAAACAGCTATCCAATATATGTGAACCTAAAAAAGAAAAGAGTAGTCCAAAAATCTGACAGTTTTTTGCCTGTTTGCATGAAGATTGCACTGGGATGTAAAGATGCAAAAATAGTGGATTGTAGTGTCCATCAAAATGTTATGAGGTCACATAGGATTCTGATGTCCATTAGAATGATAAGAGGCTTGGATAATACTACCATTGCAGCTATGAACAGAACACCAAAAGATACAGATGCACTACAAAGCTACACGATTACTGAATGCACTACAGGGTACAGACAAGTCCAGATCCATATTTTCTAGACACGCACAATATCTCCGAACATGTTCTACAGACAATGAGACAATTGATTTGAAAAGCAGATCTAATGGAGGTGGCTTCAATGTACCTTGGAGAGGGATGTCCTTTATTGTGCTTGTTAAGACAGACGAGGAGGAGCTTGCATGTGGATGGAGAAGGGCAGCAGCTCTTTGTCGGAGGTCAATGGGGAGGGGGTCGTCGACACTCCTAGTAGGCTAATGGTGAGGCATATACATCAATATCAATTTATATAAAAAAACATCCATACATAATTTTTTATTCATATAAGCAAAAGAGGATTTAGTCAGAAGGAATTATCCATGCATATGAGCCAATCTCAAGAAAGCAAGTTTCTTGATCTACCCACACTACCGGGATAAACTAATTTTATTTTAAACAAAAATTATAATTACCATGATTAAAATTGTCTTTATCATTCCTTGATAAACCGGATGAAAGATAGAAAAATAGTGATGATCCCTGCAAAGGAAAGTAAGGCCTGTTTAATTTCCTCCAGAAAAGGCAGTTGAATGCTTTAGGAACAATGTCAAAGGTTATAGCTTATCCTTACTGAATAGCAGCAGTTATTCAGAAGAGCTGGAGATTCAGTTGCTCAGACTTACATGCTTGTAGGGTGTGATTGGTTGTGATGCACCATCCGAGCTAGAATGGTCAGGCGATACAGGCCCAAAGCAGTCAAGCTTAACTCATGCAGGTGATCGTGTTTGGTTGGTTTTGTTGTTGGTCCGGTACGAGACGGGTTCTTGTTTGGATGGGGTGCATGTATCAAAGTTTTAGGTGACTAACATGTGGACCCATGCACCATGCGTGCATCAAGCCATCCCGGCTCGCGAGGGAAGAGGATTCCGGACGGACGGAACGATGCGGGATGGAGGGGGGCAAATGAATGGGAAGCTGCGAGAAAAGCATATGAGCGGGTCAACCAAACTAGGCCAAAGTGCATGACACGGTGCGGGATGGTCCTTTGAACGCCCTCCTACGTCGAACCAATCACGCCCGTATTGTTTTGATCAAATATGTCCATAACAAAATATTTTCAAATGCAGTTTCCAGAGGGAAAACACCAAATCTCTGGTTTAGCTCCTACACCCTGCAAGAAAACAAGAAACCATGTAAGTTAATTAGAGGGGGATATATTGATGCACAATATGATCCAATAAAACATTCAAATAATTTTATCAAAAGCTGTAAACTTTCATTCCTCAGTGTGCGCAAGACAGAAGTAAAGACACATGGAGCTTACTATGAGCCTCCAGCCCCTATGAAACAATATCTCAGAATCATAGTAACTCTCAGCTTCCAGATGACCGGACCCTCTAGGGGAACCCTCTCCTTTCCGAAGACTTCATGAAACAAAGATAAAGAAACAAAGATATCAATTTAGTTAAAGAAGCATAGCATACTGAGGGTGATCACAGGACAATATATAGTCATAACCATAGCCTTTTGTTGGGTTTTTTTTAACGCCAAGATAACCCTCCGGGCATCACTTCTCAAATTGAAAGGCTACTGCCCAAATTGTGAGCACTTGTAAAATGCGTCCGAGAGCTTGGTTAGACTTTGGGTATTCGTTGAGTTAAACCAAGCAAGGTCACCAATACTAACGTATCCGATAAAGCTCACTCGAGCTTATGTAAATCAATGCAGGGCTAGAACTCATTCGACAAGCGACGCATCGCTAGGAGAAGGCAAGCGGTGCCCAAAGTGCACGACGAACAAGCCCCCAAGCTAAGCAAGCGCACTTTAAAAAGAGGTTATGGCGCAGGAAAGGTAACGTGTGGCGAGCAGGCGGCCCTGCCGCAAAAGGAGCGCATTTCAAGGAAAGGTCAAGCCGGAGGAATAGTGGCGCTCAGCCTCGTTAAACGGAGCCAGGTGGAGCGCGTCCGAGAGAAGGTAAGCAGCGCCTAAGGCGCATAGCGCGCAGGTGACCTCTGCACCAGGCCGACGCTCTTTGAGAAAGGTGGCGCTCGACTGGAAGGTAAAGCAACCACGAAAACAAGACAAGGTACAAGACGGCGTGGATTGCGTGGGTGATGTTGCGTAGCCAAATTGGTTTTGTCTTCTTATGTAAAATTACCTCAATACCCCGGGCCGTTGTCTAATAGGGGTAGGCGTGTAAGGTGTGAGCCGGGGATATTGAGAGTAATTCGGAAGTCGTATCGTCACTATAGAAGGCGACTCTTATACACGATTTGAGAATAATGAGAAAGTAACAAAAGTTCTTCTTATTCACTGATATGCAATGGTAGATTGTAACAACTGATATGCGATGGTAGCTGTCTCATATCCAAGAGCAAACCAAAGACAACTTGGTGTTGCAAGAAAGTTAAAATTTTAGCAGTAGCTCACCTTCGATGAATGTTTGTACCATATCACTATATCAGTAGGTTTTTGGTCCAACAGATAATTAAGCTTGAAATTCATAAGTAATTTGCATACCTAGTGCACATCTCAAACCAGTCAAAATTTGCAGGCATTTGATATTTGTGATGTATGTAAACAGGATATAAGAAAATCCAAAGGAAAAATGCCGCAATTGCTTTAGAGCATCAATAAATCCCCACTTCCATCTCCTAACCCTGATCCAACCCAGACGAGAATTCCTCCAAAAAATTCACGAGGAAATAAGCTAGCCAGTGTCAATAAATGAGCATGAAATACATAAAAAAAGAATGCATCAATGTCATGGTCATGCCTCAAATCATGGTTTACTTTAGCAAGCATGCAAAATGATGGACACTGGATAAAAAGCATTTTTTCTTGTAAATATAAAGGAGACTAAAACTTCATGTGAGTACGACAACAATGATAAAGATTTGTAGGATATCTTTGTTGAAACTCACCTTCTCATTTGATTCCTCAAGGATACTTTTTTCATCACTGAGATCCCCTTAACTCATCAAGGAACCAAGTGATCCCAAATACCCTTCGTGTCTTGCATTTGGCTCCGTGACCCGATTGACGACAGACCATGCTCAGATTCTTGCCAGCCGACTAACAGAAATCCTACCCAAAGTAGTTTGGAACATATAATCTTCACAATATACAGCTAGAGAATTCAGAGATACACTGAAAATATAGTATACAAAACGTATATACAAAGTGATTAATTGCATACAAAATGTACATACACCAGAAATACTTACCAGAAATCAATTGCAAAAGAAATGTTTTCCATTGTGATTTTCTGTTCATGTATATAAGATCCACCAAAGAAGACTCTTTGGAGGCCCAAGAGTGATGCAATGTGGACGCAAGGTCTTCAGGCTTCTCTAAGAAATAATAACTTTGCCAAAGCTAGAAGCAAGAGTTGATGTTGAAAGACCTAGCTACCACACATACAAGAAACGGATGAATCAACCATCCATGAGGACTGATGCTCAACGAGTAATAAAAGAGAGGATAGATAAGTTTAAACACCACGAAAGGTCTCTTATGGAAAAAAGAAAGATGACGAAAGGCATTTCACAGCAACTAAGAAAAATATAGTATCAACAAAATAGGGTTTGGGCTGTGAAACACCAAAAAAAGCTGGAACTATTGGTTTCTCACATATCAAATAATGTTATCGAGCAGTAATGGTGTTCAAGGATACCGCTAGATAAGCAACCTAGGGAAAATTCACAAATCCTAAAAAATAGGGGTAAAATCACAATTGGCATTGCTAATAGGGGTAGAAACACTCCCTAATTAAAATGTAGAGAAGCTTATTTGAACTACTATTGATGGCTCAGCAGAGAAACAAGCTAGAATATGATTATATCATGTTTTCATTTATCTAGCTCATTTGACCATGAAGTGCCAAAATAAACTTGCTAGAAATAAAACGCTTGCACATTCAAGGTTAACATCTGTGTGATAACACAGAAAAATATAATAAACAGTGCTTTAGAAGGAGCCACTCTAAACCTTCACCTTAAGAAAGATGGTCCATAACCTGGAGCTTCTGAAAAGTAGTCACTGAACAGCCTCAAATGCCCACTCTCTCGGTCCTAATGAATGTACTGACATCCACACACTGAACCACCCCACCATGGAACATTCATAGCTTCATATTGAGTAGCTTCTTATTCAGTGTGTGCATGGTGTAACGTGGTAAGAATGAGTTCACCGTCGTCGTCCAAGAGGAAGAGACAACTCATTTTGCTCCATTGGAAAATCAAATCAAATCAATTTTTTATACTGAAAAAAGCAATAGCAATAGAAAGAAACTGCTATCTGTCTACTGCCTATTTCTCTCGCATGCCAATCTCTCTCCCTTTCCGCTCTCTATATCTCGCATGCCAATCTCTCTGCTAAATTCCCACACGCAAGCGGCAACCAGCAAAATCAAGCAGCAACAAAATGGATCCCTCTCTCTGCTCCCATCTTCCTAGACGCAGCAGTATTAAAATCAATCTCTCTCCATCTGTCCTTACTTTCCCTCCGCCTCTAATGGCTGTGCAGGACCGGCAGGACTGAGCCGCTTAATCCTCTCGTGGGAGCTGCGAGCCACGCGCCATACGTGGTCGTGCCTCCGTATCCGGCGGCGTGTGGGGCTGCAAGCGGTGCGGGCCGCGCACCCGTGCGCGTGGATCTGTGAGGGGTAGCGGGGCGCATCGCCGGAGCCCTGAGGTGGCCTAGAGCGACGAAGCAGGCCAGCGACGCGAGTTGGGGCTCGTACATGTCGATGGTAGGTGTCGCTGGAGAAGGGAGATTGGGGCTACCTGATATGGACGCGCGGACGCGAAGGCTCCGCAGCGGCGCGGGGCTGAATGGGTATGGAGCGGGACCTTGCCACCATCGTCGCCGTCGCATCCATGTCGACGACCTCGCCACGCGCCCCGCGGCGGCCGGGCGTGGGTATGGGGCCCGCGAAGAGGAGGCGTGGGAGAAGTGAGGTGGGCAATGCTGGGGAGGCTTCTCCTCCGGGCCTCCGGCCGCCGGGTGTCCTTCAGCCGAGATTTTCGTTATATTGACCACGAAAGCATCGGGCTTCCTTGAAATCCGCGATACATTGGTTTCACTAAAATGACCATAAATGCGTTGCTTTGTCTTTAAAACGACCACAACTACTGTTTTAGGTCATTTGTTGTTCTTTGGAAGTATTTAGCCACGGGAAAAGATAAAACTACCCTTGCATCTTGCCCGTTGCGACGCCGCCCCTGTCCGCCGGCCGCGCAAGAACGAACTCCCGAGGCCCGTGTCAAAAAAAAAACTTCCGACCCGCCGCTCGGTCCTCTCCCGACGCCGCCGCTCCCGGAGGAAGGAAGATGGCGCCGGCGCCGGTCAGCTCCCAACGCGGCCTCCCCCACCGTGCCGCCAGCTCCCACTGCGGCGGCCGCCCTCACCGCCGCCGCCCCGAAGCCACCGTCGGAGGTGCCCTGCCGCCGCGCGATCCCGGCCGCGTGCGTGTTTCTGGGTCCTCAAAGGCTACGCGCCCGTGCTCGCCATGCCGTGCGTCATGGGGGCCGCGCCAGCGTCAGCGTCCATCGCGGCGGCGGCGCACGAGGCGCCCGAGGAGCCGGCGCTGCGGTACGGCCTCGTGCACCAGCAGCTGCAGGCCGGGCGCTGCCGCGATGGGCCCGGGCGCCGCCGCGCTGGGGGCGGCCGGCGTGCCGGGAGCGGGCGCCGAGGGTCTTTGGGAGGCGGCGCCATCTCGATCGAGATTTTTCGATCTGAGGTGACGGTAGAGAAAATGGACTGGGGTATTTTGGTTGGTTCGAGTAGAAAGAAAGTAACAAAATATTACAAAAATTGTTTAACTCCAATTTGGTCATTCTGGCGTATAAGATAACAGATTCGTGGTCATTTTAGCGAAGCCTAACGTATCATGCTCATTTTACGAAGCCCAATGCTTTCGTGGTCAATATAACAAAAATCTCCCTTCAGCCTACCGCTGCCGCCCACCGCGTCTGCTCCAAGCCGCCGCTCGAAGGGGATCGCCCGTGTGGGGAGGCGAACGGAAGGGTTTTTCTTTCATCGTTACGAATGGTCACGCTTCCAATGTCATTTTAGAATTGCTCTACCACTTTTGGCATGAGAGAGAATAATGCTTACATTTTTATCAAAATTGTTATATGGCATGACACGTCTGCGCGTCAGCTGGACAAACCACACGAAATATCCCTTTTTACCCCTGCTAGTTCACTACTGCACCCTTCCTCCCTCTATGAGAAACATGGCCCACTTGTCATCTCTAACCTACTGATATGTAAGGTGGTGTTGTGGCTGGCGAAGGAGGTGGACGGCACCTCATCCCGCCGCTGTCGCCGCCGCCGGCCCCATCCTGTCGGACGGGAGGCCTTCATGGTAAACGCGCGGGCTGAAAAAATAATTATACTGATCGTAGGCAATGCTAAAATTCAATTTCCAAACTAGCACGCTAGGTCTCCGGCGAACTTACTCGTGTGGGAATTTAACCTCATGGAGATTGTCTAACCAGAGCGACCACGCGAGTGCAGCCTGCGCGCAGCTGGCAAGCGGCTCGACACGGGCGGCGTCGGTGATCAGCGCGAGCGGGCTGGAGGCGCGCGCGTCGGTGTTGTTGTTGGCACTTCTTATGATCCAATATCAGGATTGTGAATCTCGATACTGGGGTAAGGAGTGTTTCAGTGGTTTTCTTATGGCTTAGTAAAATATATAAATATTCTGCAAGCGCAAAGAATTACCGTTGTAGCACTTCATCAGGGAGTAATCCGAGGTATCGTAATTTATATTTCCGTAGGGAATCTTATGGTAAGAGTACTAGCAAATAGGTATTCGAGACTATCAGAGAAGGGTACACTACTAGCAATACGGGGGATAACGGTAAAGGATAGGAGTAGATATACCGTGACACACAGCTCAAGGGGCTCGGATAGGAAAGAGAAGGATTATATAGCTGGGAGGACAACGAGAAGAGATAGAGAATTCCTAGGTACTTTATCTATCTATGTCACTCGAGTCAAGAGATACAGTGGCTGAGGTGCCAGCACTTGGAGGTCAGGGTTAACTCTAATGTCTTAGCTTTGGGACAACAGAACCAGTGACACGCAGAAAGGGATCAGAAGGGGTACCACCAACCCTGCACTCTAGGATCATATAGGCCGAGATGAACGTGGTGGGCTACGTAGGCCGTATAGGGCTGTCACCACCTAACGGCTACCACCTCCGCTGAATCGGGGGCAAACTAAGGTTACTGTCTAGTCTAGGAACCACTCCTACACTAGTCAACAACTACTTAATCAGCCAGCAAGAGCAAGCCACCTCGTCAATACCCCAATGACAAATCACCGCAAGTATCGAGTAATATCGAAGTACCAACTAAGATAAAGACTTAAACAAGATCTAGAAGCACTAAAACTACAACCGACTATAGTCTAAACACGATATAGATGCAACTAGAATAAAGTAGGAGCAAGCTATAAATGACAAGGACAAGATGATAAAGATATTCTATATTGATAACTCAAAGTCTACAAAAGGAAAGGAAAAGGATACAAGAGCTTATACCAGAGCTTCTAAAGACGACTCCGGAACCTCCGAGGCACAACTCGACTCAACTCTAACTCCAGACTAACTATCCTAACTCTATTAGAAAGAAGTGGAAAATAAGCTCCTTGGTTTGAGTGTGTGTTGATCAGGTATGAGGCCCCTCCATTTATAGCTTGAGCAGGTCAGTGGAAATGGAGTAGCAGCCAAGGGAGTGAGAGGCGGTGCCCGGCCAGTTCGGCCGAACCGTACCGTCCTTTGCTCCCACGGTCTGGATGCACTCCTGGGATGCGGTGCTAGCTTGGTGGCGGTTTGGTCGAACCGCTTATGTTCGGCCGAACTGGGCTTTCAGCCCAGCAGTGCCCCCTACACCGCCTTTTGCTCCTGGACCTCCTGGGCTGCTTTGTCTTGATGTCTTTCATGTTGTTTCAGCCCAGGGATGAGGTGGAGAAGGTCTACGTGTCATGCATTGTCATCGCTTCGTCATCGTTGATGTGGATGGCCTCCGGTTATGCTTTACGTCGTGTACGACTAAGGGGGATAAGCACCTGAATCGTGTCGTTCGACCGAATTGGTCAATTCCATCCCCTATAGCACGTATTTCTCGTTATTGTACATGCACAAGTGATACACACAAAAACTCATGGAACTTTATTAGATATAAACCTAGATGCAAGGAACGTCACATACAACCTCTTTTATTCTCGAGTATTGGTGGTAAAAAAACGTGCCGTAAAGACCGCCAACAGTCATAGATGATGGCGAGATCACAGACCCACACCGGCCTCTCCTTGTCATCCTCCCATAGCTCCCGCGCGTTCACCACGAAGTTGGATAGGAGCTTGTACCTGTCGGTAGAGTCCTGGACGCACTCGGCGGCGGGGAAGAGCGGATCCGACTCCCACCGCCTGAAGCCCTCCACCGGAGTGGGATCTGGTTTGGTCCGCCGCCCGCGCGGCCTCCAGACGGCGCGGAGGGAAAGGACGAGGCGCGCTAGCGAGTGGGAACGCAGGCACAATGCTTTGGTGTTCGCTTTTGGAGGGGCGGTGCCGTGGCTCCAGGCACCACGGTGTCAGGGGCAATCCCGGCGGCGACGCTCGGCAACTCGCTCCGCACACTCAGCAGGAGACGGGGATGGAAGTTAGGGATGACAGGTGGGCCCATATGCCATAGAGAGAGAAGAGTGCAGTAGTGAATTAGCAGGAGTAAAAAGGACATTTCGCGTGTCCTGTCCATGCTGGCACGCAGACGTGTCATGCCATGTAAGCGATTTTGGTAAAATGTAAGAATATTTCTCTCTCCAATGACAAAAGTGTATGAGCATTTCTAAAACTGGCATTTGAGGAGTGGCCATTCGTAATGATGGCAAAAAATTAAATATCCTCGAATGGAAAGGGCGTAGGCGGATGGCCTCGGTCCCCTGATCCAGTGGAGGGATGGACGCGATCTGTGGGCGCAATCGACGGGAGCGAGACTGAGTGGGTAGGGCGGGCGAGTAGATCACCGCGCGGTGAGAAAAAACTAGCAATTTTTGGCAGATTTACGCCGGTGCCGTGCAAATTTTTGGGTTAATTGGATATATACCATTACAATTTTTCCGTTTCTGAGATATGCCATTACAATTTGTGATTTTAGAAACTTGCCATTACAATTAGTTGAATCATTGAGTCTTGCCATTTTGTACGCGTCCAGCAACCTTAGGCCCACCTGCAGACCTATGTATTTACGTATTGACCAACCTGTCCTCGAATGGATAAGGAGTGCTCGCGTCCAAAAGAATGGTCGTCTTCCACCCCAAGACGTCTATTTTGACGATGCTCATTCGTGGCGACGCAGAGGTGAGCAGATGGTCGCCGAACCGACCCATGGAGCAGCTCCGCCAGGTGGGCAACGCCCTCGGCGGCGTCCACACATTCATGGGCTTCTCCGACGACCTCCGCATCAACCCGCGCCATCGTCGCCTCCTCACCGACGCCTGCGCGCTCGCCGTCGCCGCCGAGGTCTACGCCCACCTCCGCTTCCAAGAGCGCCTCGGCAAGTGGAGGCCCCTCGAGGGGCCCCTGCGGGAGCTCCACCACGCCGTCCTTGACGCCAAGGGCTACGTCCGCCACAGCCTTGAGCCCCGGGCGGACAACTGGTGGGCGCAGACCGCCGTGGTCACGCACGGCGCCGACTGCGTCGAGCAGCACCTACACGCCCTACTCTAGAGCATTGCCGTCGTGCTTGACGCCGTCCAGGCCGTCTCGGAGGTCACCGGCTCTGTTGACACGAAAACGCGCCAACAAACTTGACAGATCGATCGAACGCGCAGCACGGCCGTCACAACGGCCAACTCCTGAGCTCCTCGGGCAAACCGGTCAGACCGGTTCCTGAAACCGGTCAGACCGCTTTCAGGCAGGAACTCGTGAAGACCTAGAAACTCGAGCTCGGGAGGGACCCCGTCGGAGCTCAAGCAAGCTAGGGTTGCTCTAGGGTCGGCAGGCCACCTAGAACGCCCTTGAACGCCGTAGAGACGAGCAAAGAACAGAATATGGGGGTTGGAAAAGATTAGGGTTTGAGAGATACAAAAGTAAAGGATAAATGTGTTTGATTCGATTGGAATACATCTCAATCGACCTTAGCCTTTATATTTATAGGCCAGGGAAGTCTTACCCCTTTCGAATAGGTTACAATATGGGATTAAACTCGGAATCCTAATCCTACTCGAATTACAGAACCCAAACCGGTCTGACCGGTTTGGCAAACCGGTCAGACCGGTTTGGCCGGGCCAGAGCCAATTTTGACTGTCAACACATGCCCCCTGCGTTTTTAGTGAACTTGAGAACTAAAAAGCAAGTAATTACAATTCAAGAGCCAAAATTTATGCTAAGGTCGATATCAACAATATATCGGCCATTGGTCTTCATGCGTCTTGCCAAACACTTGGATAGAATTTCTTCAAGTATCTTCCGTTGATAGCTTTAGGCAAATGATCTCCCTTCAGCGTCTCTAGCATGTAAGAATTCCCAAAAATGACTTTGACAATTCTATAGGGTCCTTCCCAACTTGGTGACCATTTACCAAACTTGTTGCTTTTCGTCCCAATAGGCAAGATCGTCTTCCAAACAAGCTCACCAATCTAAAAATATTTTCCTCGTACTTTCTTGTTGTAAGCTTTAGCAACCCGAAGCTTATCTTTCTCAATCTCCTTCAAAGCTTTCAATCGTTTGTCGGTTACCTCATCAATATTGTCCAACATCAAATTGTGGTAATCAACAGCATCAAGGTCATTTTGTTTAGCCAATCTATAAGCGTCCAGATTTACCTCAACGGGCAAAACGGCCTCTTGACCATACACAAGCTCAAAAGGAGTAACTTTAGTAGCACCATGACTAGATATACGATGAGCCCATAATGCTTCGGATAAAACTTCATGCCATCTCTTAGGACTTTCTTCTATCTTTTTCTTGACTAATTTGATCAAAATTTTATTACTTGACTCGGCTTGTCCATTAGCCTGAGCGTAATATGGAGATGAATTGAGCAACTTAATTCTATAGGATTCGGCGAATTCACGTACCTCTTTAGACATAAATGAAGTACCTTGATCCGTTGTCAAAGTTTGAGGAATACCGAATCTATGAATAATATTTTGCGTAACAAATTCAATCACCTCTCGATGCATCACATTCTTCAAGGGAATCGCTTCGGTCCACTTAGTGAAATAATCTGTAGCAACTAACACAAAACGATGTCCTTTTGATGATGGAGGATTAATTTGTCCGATAAAATCCAATCCCCAACCTCGGAACGGCCATGGCTTAATAATAGGATGCATCAATGCAGCAGGAACAAGTTGCAAATTTCCAAACTTCTGACATTCCTCACATCCTTTGTAATATTTGAAACAATCTGCCATCATAGTAGGCCAATAGAAACCGGCTCGTCTAAGTAACCACTTCATCTTTGGAGCCGATTGATGTGTACCACAAATACCTTCATGGACCTCACCCATGGCAACTTTGGCCTGATCCGAATTAAGACATTTCAACAGCAAATCTTCGGCGTTTCGACGATAGAGTTCATCGTCAAGCAAAACATATTTAAATGATATTCGCCGAATATTTCTTTCTGCACCATGACCAGAATCTCTCAAATAAGTAATAATAGGCACCCTCCAATCCTGATCTTCAACTTTGGATTGATTAGCATCATCCAAAGAATTTTTGCTTCTGTCAGGGGACGAAGCGGTCAGACCGGTTTCAGAACCGGTCAGACCGGTTCTGGCAGTCAGTCCGGTCAGACCGGTTTCTGAAACCGGTGTGACCGGTTCGTCCAGAACCAGAACCTCGGCTTGCGTTTGCATCGGTTTTTGGAGATAGAAATACTTCTTTGCAACCATATAACCAGATGCTTTCTGAGCCAGAGTATTTGCCTTGTCATTCTCTTCTCTTGGAATATGTTTGATATTGAATTCATCAAAAGAAGTAATGATATCAAGACATCTATCAAGATATGCATTTAATGAACCATTATAACATTGGCATACCTTTGACACTTGTTGTACCACCAGGAGTGAATCACCAAAAGCCTCAACATGCTTTATTCCCATGTCTTGCAAAAATTCCAAACCAAATAGAAGAGCTTCATATTCGACTTGATTATTGGTTCGCTTTTCTTCCAATCGGTTTGAAAACTCAAAGACGACACCACTTGGAGATATCAAAACAACACCAATTCCTTGCCCATCATTGCAAACCGATCCATCAAAATATAACTTCCATGGGGTACAAGTAATATATCCGACGTCGAAGTTGTTTGTATCATTTATCCGATGTTCAACAATAAAATCAGCTACAATTTGGCCTTTCATTGATTTTAAAGGTTCACAAGCCAAATCATACTCAACTAAAGCATAAGCCCATTTACCGACTCTTCCACTAGAAATCGGCTTTTGCAACATATGTTTAATTACATCGGTTTGACACAACACGATGCAAGTGCTAGATAATAAATAATGCCTCAATTGAGTACAAGCATGGTACAAGGATAAACACAACTTCTCAATGAAAGTATACCTTGTTTCTGCATTGATGAGCCGTCGGCTTACATAAGCAATCACATACTCCTTGTTGCCGATTTCTTGAGTCAAAACAGCTCTAATAGTTCTATCTTCAGCCGCCACATAAAGTCTGAACGGAACCCCTCTCTTAGGCGCCCTAAGCACTGGTGGTGAAGACAAGTACTGTTTGATCTTCTCAAAAGCTTCTTGCTGTTTTGCCCCCCAGGTAAAATCGGCTTCATCTTTCAACCGAAGTAAAGGAGTAAAAGTATCAACCTTTCCAGACAAGTTAATTATAAATCTTCTCAAGAAATTTACCTTGCCTAGAAACTTTTGCAAATCTTTCTTGCAAATAGGAGCTTCGACTTTCTTCATAGCTTCAATTCTCTTGGGATCAACTTCTATGCCGTTCTCATGAATAACAAACCCAAGAAACTTCCCAGCCGAAACACCAAAAGCACATTTGAGTGGATTCATTTTCAATCCATACCGTCGCATCCTTTCAAGAGAAAGTCTTAAATCGGCTAAATGAGAATCCAAGCCATCCGATTTAACTACGATATCATCAATATACACTTCCACAATAACACCAAGTAAATCATGAAAGATTAAATTCATAGCCCTTTGATAAGTTGCACCGGCATTCTTTAATCCAAAAGTCATAACAACTCACTCAAATAAACCAATAAATCCCGGACATTGAAAGGCTGTTTTGTGCATATCCTCTTCGGCCATGAAGATTTGATTATATCCAGCATTACCATCAAGGAAACTAACAACACGATGCCCAGAAGCTTCATTGATTAAGACATCGGCTATAGGCATAGGATATGAATCTTTCGGAGTGGCTTTATTAAGATCTCTAAAATCAATGCAAACTCTAAGTTTTCCCGAATCTTTCTTTTCAACGGGAACAATATTAGAAATCCACTCCGCATAGCGACAAGTCCGAATAAAACCAGCATCTAGCAAATGATTAACTTCTTCTTTTATTCGGTCATAAATAGCGGGATTAAAACGTCTAGCCGATTGTTTAAAAGGTCTAAAACCGGCTTTTATCGGTAAACGATGTTCAACTAAATCATGACTCAAACCCGGCATCTCACGGTACTCCCAAGCAAAACAATCGACATACTCTTTCAACAAATTTATTAACTCGGCTTTAAACTCAGCCGATAAATTTTTGTTTACAAAAGTTGGCCTAGGAATAGTACCATCACCAATATCTATTTTTTCTAAAGGGTCGGCTGACGTGAAACCCTGACCCAACTTATCCATATCACCGAGATCTTCAATGGCTTCAAACATACCGGCCGAATGTGCTCGATGATGATCAATTCGGTCTTGAAGCCACTGTCCAGACGTAAACCAGTCTGACCGGTTCCCAGAAGCGGTCTGATCGGTTTGGCTTGATCGGCGCTGTTCAGATCTAAACCGGTCTGACCGGTTTCCAGAAGCGGTCTGACCGGTTTGTCTCTGTTGATTTGTTTGCTCCATTAATTCCAGCAAATATTCAACCGATTCTCTATCGGCTTTAATGTAGCAGCAACAAAACCATCCTTGGTGCAACTGATCAGCTCATAGTCGGTCAAATCCATGCCCGACAAACATTTGACCTTCTCATTTACACTAAGAGAATCGGAATCGGCCGTTGCAACGAAGGAAGAAGTATCACCATGTACAACTTCAACTTCATCGCCGATCCACTGAATAAGATATTGATGCAAGGTAGATGGAATACATTTATTTGCATGAATCCAATCTCGACCAAGGATTAAACTGAAGTTACCTTGCACCTCGGAGACGAAGAAAGCCGTAGCAATAGTCTTGCTTCCGATGGTCAACTCCATAGAAGCCACCCCCTTGGCACCAATGGGATCACCTCCACCAACTCCACTGACCGTCATGTTTGTCTTGATCAATTCTTCGTCTTTTCCGCCAATCTTCTTGTAGAGAGAGTATGGCATAAGATTTACAATAGCTCCACCATCAACCAACATACGAGAAATTGGCTTCCCGTTGATGTGCCCTCTCATATATAAAGCCTTGAGATGATTCTCTGATTCACTAGGCTTCTGAAAAACGGCATCTTGAGGCCCAAGTTGAAGATGAGAGACCTCCTCCTCCGGTATCACATAATAATCAGAAGACAAATATACAACATTGATTTCCATGTTGCCATGTTCTGGAGAAGGTTCAAAATCAACCAATTCTTCATCTTCAACCACTGGAGGAATTGGCGGAGTAGTATCGATGGTTGAAGTAATCTCAGCTCCCGCTTCTGTCGTCAAACCGGTCTAACCGGTTCCAGAAACCGGTCTGACCGCTTCTGCAGCGGTGGGCTGATCAAAACCGGTCTGACCGGATTCAGAAACCGGTCTGACCGGTTGTGCTGCTGATTGCACAACGGGCTTAGCTTGCCAGATCTTGGTCTGAGGGATCATAGGCCTGTAATTGTTGAAGTATTCATCCCTCAACTTCTCAGCTTCCTGTTCCCTTTTTTCTTTGTTCCGCAGGCGTTGTAACTTCCGCTTCTGTGTATGAGTCAATCCAGAAGGACACCACCTTGGTTGAAAGATCTTCTTTACGCCCTTGCTACTGCTTGCCTCATGATCATTAGCTATGACCGGCTTTTTGACTGGAACATGAGCCGAATCTCCAATGACTATCGACTTTCCGCCCAAATCTTGCATAGCCACTGGAATACTGCCAATTGTTACAATCCCACTGGTTTTGGCTTGCACATCCTCCTTTTTCTCATTGACACGGTATTCTTGCCTAGGAGGAGCTTGGAACCTCTGCTCAGACCGAAACCGGTCTGACCGGTTTACAAAACTGGTCTGACCGCTTTTGGGAGCAGCCGAAGGACCTGATTGGTATGAGCCCAATCGGTCATATGCCGATGTCCCAGTAACATCACCACGGCGCTTATAAGCTGTAGAATTGATCCAATGCTGCGGTGACCTCTGTCTCTTTTTTGTTGGCCGATCAACTTGAACGGCCTTTGTGTACTTGTTCATGAGCTGAGAGAAAGTAGGTCCTTGCTTCAGAACCCTTCCTTGAACCTTTGGCTCATTAAACTTCCAAGTACCCACTTCCGGGCGCTTAGGCTTGAAAGTCCTTGGACGGTCTGGAGACAAACCGGTCTGACCGGTTTGGGAAACCGGTCTGACCGGTTTCGCCTGACTAGCGAACCGATTCTCTTCCAAGGAACTTCCTTGCCCTCCGGGCCTTGATGTGTTAATTGTAATCTTCAGAGACTCTTCACCATCAAGAGTTCTCCCAATCATCACTGTTCTGACCGGAATTTTGTCATTAACTTTTTCCGGTCTTGGGTCTCCAATCACCACGTTCTTTCCCTTAGCTCCATCGGCTTGTGACGGCCGAATCAACACCTTAGTATTCAAGTCCAAGGTATGAACAGGGAAAGGAGCCTTATCGACTTGCATTTCAGCTAGCACCAATCGACCTTCGTTAAGGGCCGATTGTACCTGTCGTCGAAAAACATTGCAATTGTTGGTCGCATGAGAAAAAGAATTATGCCACGTACAATACGCACGATTTTTCAATTGATCGGCTAGTGGAATTGCATGAGAAAGTTTAATAAAGCCATTCTTAAGCAATTCATCAAAAACACGATCACATTTAGCTACATCAAAAGTAAACTTAATTTCTTCTTGCCGATTTTTCTGAATCGGCTTCAACGAAGGACAAGAACCAGGTTTACTTTTTGATGACCAAACAAATTCAGCAGCATAAATTTCTTTCTCATCGTCCGAACTATCAGAATCATTATCAACAATATGCACATTCGAACGATGAGGTTTAGCAGATTCTTTTGAATTTTTAAATTTAAGCTCTAGACTCATAGCCTTCATTTGCAAGTGATTAATAGTAAGGAAATCAGAACCCTCTAGCTTTTCCTTGAAATGAGACCGTAAGCCCGCAAAAGCTAAATCTGCTAAATCTTTTTCAGAAACAGTTATGTTAAAACATCGGTTCTTAACATCTTTAAATCTTTTGAAGTAATCAAGAACCGATTCCTCTCGGCTTTGCTTAACCGATGTTAAATCAGATAATTTAGCTTCGTTTTCTCCGCTAAAGAAATGATCATGAAATTTGCGCTCCAATTGAGTCCAATTTTGAATAGAATTAGGAGCAAGCGAAGAAAACCATGAAAAAGCAGTTCCAGTTAAAGATAATGAGAACAACCGTACACGCAATTGTTCATAATATGATGCTTCTCCTAATTGCAAGACATATTGACTAATATGTTCCCAAGGAGTTCTATTATCTTCGCCACTGAATTTAATAAAATCAGGAACACGCCAACCATTAGGATAAGCAACTAAATCAAATTCAGGCGGATACGGTTTTTGATACAAGCGTGAATTACCCAATTCAAGCCCGAGTCTTGTTCTAAGTGTATTAGCTATATCTTCTTTAAACTTAGCTAACTCAGCTTGATAATTTCCATCACCTCTGTTTTGTGGAATACGGGGAACACTGTACATCGCATTTTGAGAAGTATTCGGAATCGGCCCGTGAGACGCGCCAGATCCGTGGGGTATACTTCCCACAACCGTAGTGCGTGGAATAGTGTAAACAGGACCAGAAGCAACCGTATTAGATAAAACCATCGCACCCGGTGCCCCTGCACCCATGGAACCGGTCTGACCGCCAGAGGAGGCCAAACCGGTCTGACCGGTTGTGAAAACCGGTCTGACCGGTTCGTGGACCGAACCAGGGTGAAGTGATTGTCCCGCATAGAAATTCATCGGCATGCCTAAATTAGGATCTAAAACATGTTCTGGCACGCCTGATGAGCTAGGATTTGGGTTAGGTAATTCATTAGATTCTACGTTATTTTTACCTTTATCAGAATTACCCGACATATTAGCAATCAACTCACTAGTAACAGTTTTTGCAGCAAGCAATTTATCATCCATCATGCGAGTAATTTGCTGCATCAAATCAGAGGATTCGCCAGTTACCTTTGGAAGTTCTTCAACTTGGTCGTTTGCCAGCTTGAAAGCCGGCATGACGAATTCCTCCACTCTATTGACAAGACCACCGCGATCTTTTTTGAAGCCCTTCAAGAATTGCATCCTGAAGTGCTCCTCAGCAATCAGGTACCGCTTCCGCTCCTCGTCTGTGAGCTCTTCCATCGTCGCGGTGATGATGTTGTCTTTGTCAAGGTCGCACGTTGATCCAGACATTATTGGAGTAGATTAAATCGGTCTTGAAACCAGATTAATCTTTCCCCAGCGGAGTCGCCAAAAAGTATGTTGACACGAAAACGCGCCAACAAACTTAGGAGATCGATCGAACGCGCAGCACGGCCGTCACAACGGCCAACTCCTGAGCTCCTCGGGCAAACCGGTCAGACCGGTTCCTGAAACCGGTCAGACCGCTTTCAGGCAGGAACTCTTGAAGACCTAGAAACTCGAGCTCGGGAGGGACCCCGTCGGAGCTCAAGCAAGCTAGGGTTGCTCTAGGGTCGGCAGGCCACCTAGAATGCCCTTGAACGCCGTAGAGACGAGCAAAGAACAGAATATGGGGGTTGGAAAAGATTAGGGTTTGAGAGATACAAAAGTAAAGGATAAATGTGTTTGATTCGATTGGAATACATCTCAATCGGCCTTAGCCTTTATATTTATAGGCCGGGGAAGTCTTACCCCTTTCGAATAGGTTACAATATGGGATTAAACTCGGAATCCTAATCCTACTCGAATTACAGAACCCTAACCGGTCTGACCGGTTTGGCAAACCGGTCAGACCGGTTTGGCCGGGCCAGAGCCAATTTTGACTGTCAACAGGCTCCTACTCGGACGAGCTCGCCCGGCGGCTGCTTTTCACCAAGGACTATGATAGGGAATCGCGGCCAGGTCCAGTGGTTGATTCGATGGAGCCCTCCTTGGCGGCGCGATGGAGGCGGAGCGACGGAGGCGGCCCTCTTCCTCGAGCTCCGTGACCAGGTCTAACAGTCGCTGCTGCCCACCCCGACCCCGGTAACCTCATTAAGGAGCGGGTGGTGAAGCAGGGGCTCCGTAGGAGATGGATGGCACATAAGGATGGAGGATAGGGATGACATGTGGGGCCGCATGTCAGTGAGCGGAGAAAAGAGTTGTAGCAAGGGCATTTTTGTCCATACAAAAATACATGCGTCTGCTTGTAGGCCTTTGGTAGTCGGAGACATAGAAAATGGCAAGACTCGATGTTCAATGAATTGTAATGGCAAGTTTCTAAAATCACGAATTGTAATGACATATCTCAGAAACGGCAAAATTATAATGGTATATATCTAATTAATCCTAATTTTTTTCGCTCCACCTCCATTCTTTCCGGGGCAGCCCGGCAGTTGGCCCCGGTGTGAGGGGGGGGAGTTTTTTTTTGTAAAAAGTGTTTCAATTTTCTAAAATCTTTATAGTGTATAGAAATAAATAAAATATACCGCAGAGAAGGTGGAATGGCTTTCAAAACGTATCGGGTTTGTAAAAGCCGCCCGGGTTCGCTTCACACGTACAACGAACCTGGGTGCAGCCGTATTAAAGCAAGGAATTGTTTAGTGCACAGTAGCTTACATCAATCACAAACGCACCGGCCGGAGCCTAGCACCCAATAGGAGAGAGAAGGCCTAAATAATTTCATGCTCGTACAATTTTATAAAACAAAAAATCATTTTGGTAGACTTTAAAATAAGATCACACTTGACTATATTTAGATAAAACTATTCTAAAATATTCTTCTTAAGTTTCATCCTTTCTTGTTTTGAAGATTTCATTTCTAAGAAGTGCAATGGTTAGATCAGATTTATATTTGAATGGTCAGGTTTTAATCAGATTTAGATTTGAATGGTCGGGTTTAAAAATGTAGCTTTCCGTTTGTATGTGTATATTTATATTTCTTGGATCATGTGTCCAGCCCGCATGCCTTGGGGCCGCGGAACCTGACACAACTTGTTTAAGACCACGTCTAAACTGTCCCTTAACTATGGCTTTCCTAACAGAGAAAAGACCAAGCTACATGATTTTAGCCGACAATGTTGGTGCGGAGCTAAGAAGAACAAGGCCCGAAAGATCAATTATTGCTTCTCGAGAGCCCTAGGTGAGGCAGGCTTTTGTATGTATCTTCAATATTTGTATATTGCTTATCATATAAATCCACATATATTAATTTTGAATAATATGGTTACTTGCATACATTCATGTAATAAGTTGTGCCAAATATCTATATATCCTTTTGATAATCGTAAGCTACACAAGCAATTTAATTTATAGTAGATACTCTAAGTTATCATTATATTCTACTGTTATATTAGGGCGTGCAAAGCGCGGCTATGTTCTAGTTTGACAAAATGAGAAGAGGGCAATTTTTAAACCACACTATTAGACCCATCTGTATCTATACTTTTAGCTATATATAATACTAAAATAAGAATTAATGCAGCGATATGTCATAATTTTTTTTAAAAAACCTATAATATTTATAAGAATCAACCCATAGTTTTTTAGTATGTTGTAATTTTTCAAAAAACACTCATAATGTTTCGTGTAATCAACCCATAGTATATCGTCTCCTCTTGTCGTCCCACACCACCACGCACATCTTTCATCTTCTCACATCACTTACATCCACATCATCGACCTGCCATCGTCGTGTCCAGGATCTCTTATTTGTCGTGCTCCTCATCGACCCATGCTCTTTTGATACATTATAATTTTTTATGCAGAACTCGTAATGTTTCAAATCAACTTGTCATTGTCTTACACCGTCACACGCACCCCTTCATCTTCTCACGCCGCACGTATACACGGCGTTGAATCACTATCATTTTCGAGCACGACGTCCACCGAGGATCTCTCACCTTTGCCGTGGTCATCATCAGACCCATAACTTTTTGGGTATGATGTAATATTTCTTATCGAACCCATAGCGTTTCACCTAATCAACCCGTAGTATCTCGTCTTCTCTCGTCGTCGCGTACCGTTGCACACTTTCCTTCATTTTCTCACGTCGCTTGCATCCCCATCATCGACCCGTCGTCATTCCAGGGTATGACATGCATTGTGGATGTATCCTTTGTCATGCTCCTTATGGGATGTGGAATCTGCACTATTAAGGTCTCCCGTGTGCCTTCGCTAATGAAGTCCCCTTCACCCATAGCAATGCATGTTTGCTAGTATAATCACAAAACAAGTATTGATTCAATGGTACGTCATAATTTTTTCAAAAACTCTCTAATATTAATAAGAATCAACCCATTGTCCCTTGTTACCTTGTAATTTTCTTAAAGAATCCATGATGTTTTATCTAATCAATCTTAGTACATCATTTTCTCTCGCTGTCCGGTACCCCTTCATCTTCTTGTGTGCTCGCATCCCGTCATTGACCCGCCGTCGTTCCTAGGCACGACATCCACTAAGGATCTCTTCTTACGCTCCTCGTCAACGCACACTCATTTGGTGTGTTGTAATTTTTAAAGAACATCTAATGTTTCATCTAATCTACTTGTAGTACATCGTCTCGCACCACCATACGCACCACTTCATCTTTTCACGTTTGTCGTATCCTCGTTGTCATTTCTGGGCAGAACGTCCACCAATGATCTATCCTTTGTTGTGCTCTTCTTCGACCCACTGCCCTTTGGTACATTGTAATTTTTTTAAAGAACCTAAGGTGTTTCATCTAATCAACTACATTGTCTCCTCTCACCGTACCACACCGCCGCACGTATCCCTTCGTGTTCTCTTGTTGCTCGGACCCATCATCGTTCATGTGCACGGCATCCACCAGGATCTCTTCTTTGTTGTACTCCTCATAGACCCAAATTCCTTTGTTACGTTGTAATGTTTTTATAAAGAGCCCCTAACATTTCATCTAATCAACCTGTACCACCGCACGCACCCCTTTGTCTTCTCACATCACTTGCATCCTCGTCGCCGACTCACCATCTTTCTGGCACACGAAGTCTACCCAAGATCACTCATTTGCCATGCTCCTCATCGGATGTGGAATCGGTGACGTCCATGGCTCCCATGTTCCTCCGCTCATGAAGTAACCTATCGCACGTACCCTTTCTTCTTCTCACGTCGCTTGGATCTGCTTCATTGACCCGCCATTCCCGAGCAAAACATCCACCGAGGATCTCTCCTTTGTCATGCTCCTCATCGGATGTGAAATCGATAATGTTCGTGGTTCCCTTTTGCCTTCATTTACGAAGTCCCCTTCACCCGTAGCAATGCATGGACATATTTTCTAGTAACTATAAAATAAAAGTCCCTCTTTTATAAATAACTACAAATTAGGAACAATTTAGGTGGTGAACAACATAGTGCTATTTTTGTGTGCAGTTTTATGTTGATGAAAAAATTTCATGCCAAACTATGAGCATATGAATCTTATTTTGTTGATAAAAAAATGCAAGGATTACAATAGTCTAAACGGATTTCTGAACCCATACATTTATAAAGTCTTGGAGGTTAATAGCATATTCCAAAATTATATAATTCTTTGAGAGGATCTAAAAGAATGCACAAACCTGAGATCTAGATAATGAAAAATTTCAAATGAGAGGTGTCAAAAGCAAGATGAATTTTATAAGACTAGCGGATCCCATACTTAAAGCGGGCACAGGGGAGGTCCATAGGGAGGGAGGATATGAGAAACGGTCTTGCTAGAACCACGTCCGACGGGAACCAAAAAATCGGACGGTGATGTGGCGCAACCACAACCAAGTATTCCTCTCCGACGGTACTGTAGCACAGAAAAAATCCCGCCGCAACATGGGTATGATGTTGCATGCAACATGTAAAATTTTTGCAACCTCCAAGAATAGCGTATGCAACATCAAACAATAGTATATGCAACATGAATAGTCATCATTTGCAACACTAAAAACAGCGCGCTCCCAACTCTCAGCCACGCACGACCGCAGTCAAAACCACTCAATAAAAATGCAACATCCAGATAAAACACTTTGCAACATGCGTGTGAAATATATGCAACATGCGTGTGAAATATATGCAACATGGCAACATCCAGATCTACTTTTGCAACATTCACGTAAAACAGTTGCAACATTCTTCTAAAATATTTGAAACACGTGAAACCTACACTTGCAACATGCAGTAAAACCTAGCAAAAGAGGAGAACTGTACATGTGAATGGAGGAGTAGGAGGAGGATGACAAGCAGGAGCTCCGGGCCAGCGACGCACAACGGCGCACGACGAGGTCTAGTCTGGGCGAGCCATGGGCGCGGGTTGCTGCTCCCCATGACCAGCGGCGGAGCTCGCGCGAAGAAGCCAGTAGGGGACTACGACGACGACGACGAGGTCCGGTCCGGGTGAGCCATGGGCGCGAGCAGCTCCTCCCTACGGCCAATGCATGGAGTTCGTGTGGAGAAACCAACAGGGGACAACGGCAATGGCGACGACATGCGGGGCGGCAGCCGCGATGCACGGGATGGCGACAGCGGCGCTCAGAGGACCAGGCAGGACAGCACGCGGAGGAGCAGGCTGTGGGCGGCGATGGTGGTGCGCGACGAGGCAAGCGGCGCGCGGATAACCCAGCAGGTGGAGACGGCCCGCAGCGGTGCGTGGAGAGCATGTTGGGAGTGCGGCGTCGGAGGTGTAATGGATAGGTGGGGAGAGAAATACAGAATGATGGTAGGGCGTCCGATCCATCAGACGTCCTGCTACAAGCATTACTGTATGAGAAACACCAAATCTCTCTTTTTGTACGGGTAAAATGTACGTGCATGCCCGCACGTGTTCTAAAAATATTATATTGATTATAAGTTTTTATTCGATTATATATTTGTAGATCTATTTATGCCGTTACATGCCAGTAATCAGATATTGGTGTCTGTTATGTTCGTGTCGGTACTCAGAATGTGTAGGATAACAAAATTATATAGCTTCAACCCTTGTTACAGCATGCAAAATTAATATTTTGTGAAGGACGCGACTACACGGAGAGCCCTCTCCGGTTAGCATTAACCGGAGAGCCCCCCGTATATGGAAAGAAGCCAAAAATGTAAAGGTGGAGTGCGTTCCTGTCTACTTACGCAGAGTGCCGCGTGGAGCGCACCAACAACTAGCATATTTGCAAAGCGCTCAAACCACACACGCAACACCTTGGCTGACGTCATCCATCACAACGACGGTGCATGTAGTCATGAATCCAACCAAAAATAGGGTAAATCAGGTAGAAATATTATGGAGAACAATACGTAGATCCAAGTATCTGCACTGCGCAAAATAGGAAGATCTAGGCGCAGATCCTTTTCACTCAAACAGAAATGATTCTTACAGAAATTCAACAGTGATTTCAGATCCAATGGAGTTAACTAGTGCATTATCCAAGAGGATTTGTATTCTAAATTCTAGAAGCATATCTTATAACACACTATAGAATTGTTTTGCCCCTCAAACTTAAACTCATTAACAATTGTGCGTATAGAGCATTTGTCCTCGTCTCAAGAAAAAGGTACTTCCTGAGGGCTTCATATCAAGATATGTACCTGATGGAAGACAAAAATAAATCATAGTTACAAACCATTCTATGAGATTGCAAGTTAATGACTTGAAAGAGACAGTAGAAAGTAACTTGCATTAGTGTTAAAAGTAGATGCACGGTTGTAGTAAGTAACTAATATGAAATGTGTTTTTCCAAGAGTTAATTGTATAAAAAAGCGACAACACATTCTTTAGAGATATGCAAAAAAACTATATAAACTAGTAAAGATATAACAACCTTTTCTTATTGTGGTGACTAGATTAGTAGTGACATGTTGAGCTACATCAAATAGCAAATCAGTTAACATGGGCACTAATTGACTTGCAAAACATTAAGGACAACCAACATTTAGGCTTTTACCATACTAAGCAAGTTAGTATTGCTACTAGGTGGCCAGCCAACACATAAACTTGGTACTGTAGAATTAAAACCATTGGCCAAACATGTATTGGATGAAATAAATACACCACTAAAAACTACAGCCGACCATGCAAAACTTAATTAATAAACTAATAGAGCAAGCACTGATTGCCTAATTATTGGATACTGTAGCATGAAAGTGATAGTCCATGAAAAATGAATCTTCTGTGAATCCAACTAGCTGATTACATGATGTTGGTACCAAAGAAAATGCAGCTGAGCCGCTACTGTATCTGATATGTAATAGAACGCTGAAAGCTTACAAGCTAATATAAGATTACTCAAGTGAATGATCACTGTAGCATGAAAATAACCATTCACAAATTTAAACACATAAGGCACGAGCTACTGATGTATTTCTGGTAAGTTACTTTCTTTGTTCACTAAAGTATTGAGAACCATTGATAAGTTACTTTCTTTCTCATGTAAACCATTGATAAGTTACTTTATCATTCATGTAAATAGGACCAAGTTTCTTTCTCTGTTCACTAAAGTATTGAGAAGCTACTTCCTCATTGGTGCAAACTAATGGAAAGTCACCCTATTTTTCATATAAACTACTGATAGATAAGCATTACAACAGGACACCAAGGGTGAAAAAGGGAAAATGATAATGGCTAGCCATTAGAGATAGAAAAAGCATCAATTATAAGATTGGTCATGGAGGGCATCACATGGTCATCAAGCAAGAATCAAAATCTTAAAAGGTATACATACTTATGACTCGCAAAAGATTAAAATGATTAAGGCACTAAAAGAAACTAAAATTGCTCTTCATTTCAGTCATATCAAGTTTCTAATTCAAAGCAAAAATCTGTTAAATTTCAAACACATAAGCATTAGAACATATTGTTAGCCATGTCAAAGTATTTTTTAACATTCACTTTCAATATGTAGAGAGAAGTTTACCTCCTTTTATAAAATAACACGTAAACTATTTAAAAGATACTTTCTAAAATAACATGTGCATTTCCAAGTTACTTACTTTGCTATGCAAATCAAGGTTAAGTTACTTTCTTTTAGCAAGTAAACCGTGTAAAAGTTACTTACTAAAATCACATGTTTATTTGCAAGTTACGTCCTATGTTTGGACAAATAGCTAGAATGAAGTTACTTAGAGCATCTCCAAGAGATTAGCTAAAAAGACTAGTCAAATTTACTGATTTAGCTACTCTCAAAAATAGATTTGACTAACAAATAACAGAGTAATCCAACAGATTCTGTAAAGATGGCTAGTGAGGTAGGCTAGCTAAAAATGGCTAGTGAATGAGGTGGGATAGAGAGCCACTAAATTTGGAGAGTCATTTAGAGAGTCTGTTGGAAACGTTTTTCCTCTAACAATAGCTAAATTTAACTTTAGAAAACGATTTGGCTAGTCTCTTGGAGATGCTCTTACTATGGAATGCAAATTAGAGGCAAGTTACTTCCTACACAATGTAAACTAATCCTAGGTTACTTCCTACGTTTTAAAATAATTTACAAGTTACTTTATTTGTTATCAATAACTATAGAAAATAGGAAAAGTGTGCACAGTGGGGCGTCAACAGCTCAAGTGCATGGTCAGGTCAGCAAAAGAGAAAAGCTAAACTTGGTTTATATGATCTCTGTATTCAATACTCATCCATAATTCAGTCCAAACAACTATAAGGTCATTTATTAGTTTTTCAGAACTCATGAGATATCATATGAAAATAATGAAGTTTTAGTAGAAGAAAAAAATAAATAATGAGTTGCTTTGATACTGTTTAGACAAATGCTACATATAAAGATTGACCTACATGCTTCTATACAGTTAAATATGCAGAGCCAGATAACAGAATAAAGCTACTAGCAAGAATTCCTATTGGCTCTACTGAGACTATGTACACACTGATAAAAAACATAAATAACTACGCTATGCTATAAGCAACCATCACCGACAGCACAATATTATGGAGCAAACTATTTTTGCTTTCACGGTAGGCCACAAGCATCACTGATAAAACAAACCATCACCAAACAAGTACTGTTATGGAGGCATACTATTCCTACAGAACTAAGTAGGACACATGACACCATGACCAACACGAAACAATGGTTATCAGCTCAAGGCTTAAGGCTGGAAAATTACAACATAACTACCATACTAGTAGTGACTATAGTAACTCCAAATTAATGATGGTGGCTATGGTTGTATCATATTTCCAGATTTCAAGAGAAGTTACTTCCATTGTGTTTCAAACCAGTGATAAGTTACATTCTACCCCATTAAATCAATGATAGGTTACTTCCTAAATAAAATAAATAGTGACAAAATTACTTCCTAATTAAAAAATAGAAAAGGGTGGTATGTAACTTTTGTTAAATCAGATGACAAAAAGATCACAACAAAGCTGCCGCCAACACTGTTTATTTAGCTTTTATCATTTTTAAGCATACATAATCAGAGATCAATAAAGTAGGCATGACGAAAAGTCCATGTGGATCTGAAACTTTTTCAAGTAAATGCAATGTCTCATCAGCATCAAAACTGAAAATTCTCTAAGAGCTAAACAAGGGGTTCCATTTCTTGCAAACTATTCTACCGAGTATTTGGAAATGTTAAGATTGCATCCCATAATGCAACAATCATATCTGGAAGGTATATGTTTTGGAAACGTTTCAAATAAATACAATGTCACACAAGGAAATTTACTAATAGGAGAAGCATATGTTGAATATGACCACAAAAAAGATATCAGTATCAACATGGTAGAATAACAGGGGGATGTAACTTCATGTCTCGTCTAAACAAATAACTAGTTACTTCTTATGTGACTCAATATAAGGCAAGTTACTTCCTATGTAGTATAAATAAAGATTTAGTTACTTATTGGTTGTTCAAAATTCAATGCAGTTTAGCTCACATATCATTTGAGACAGCAAACTAGTGACTTCTTATGTGTTTAATACCAGATACGAGTTTGTTCTGTTTAAGCACATAAGTTAGTTTAAATGAAAAATCAAGTTGTTTTCTCAAAATCAGTGAAATGTTAACTAGATCATTATAAAAATGACAAAAAGAGATGTGCATGGTCGTGGCATACTTGCAAATATGTAGTGTCACCGACTGAGATGCACCTCGAACTGTGACAAATTGGGGGTAATGTTACCAAAACAAATTGTTGAAAAATACAAAAGGTGAGCTAAAAATTATGTGCTAAGACTTGCAAGTATCGAGGAAGGCACCAAACCGGGAATTTCAAGGTATGCAAAGTGATTAAACATCTCACTCCACATACCACATACCTAACATTACCCCTAAACAACGATCAAATGATACCAATTTAATATTTGTACATCTTGTTGTGCCGTACCCAATATACACTGACTTGATATAGATATAACCAAGAAAAAAGTCACAAGTAAATTATAGTCTCAGCTATCCTAAACACAAAAGGAAATTCCAGCATAGCAAAAAGTATAGAAGGAATGTAAATCACTACCTTCAAAGCAGGGGGCAGATCAAGACAGCTGTCACAAGAGGCAGGAACAAAAAAATATCAGGTACTACATGCACACAGGCCATAAAGTAAGAACAAGTGACCAAATCATGTAGGCACATAGTCTAAGCTACCAAACTATATATAAGATTGCACTATGCACTTAACACATAAACACCCACAACCTAGAAAGCTAGAAAATACCAGTGGGAGCACTAAAAAAAAGAAAACCAACAAGCAATACAAAATCATGCAAGCACATAGTGCAACACTCATATAGAAATTCTAACTATAGGGATCAGTCACATAATTTACTTCCCAATTCACATAGGAGCAAAAAAAAAACTTTAAAATTACTTTTCTATATGGTTAGAATCAGTGATAAGTTACTTTCTATATCATATAAAACTCTGATAACCTACTTCAAAAAGACACATAAATAGTGACAATTTACTTTCTAATTGACATCATAAAAGAGATGAGTTGTGTCAACCACAAGCTATGATTAGCACATAATTTACAAGCATTCATCCAAAAAATTTTACAGAAAAACAACAGACAAGATATCAGACACCATCTAGCCAGCTACTGACTATAGCAAAACTGAGCAACACACTGGCAATCTAAAACAAAATGTGGACTAAGAAGTTACCAGGCTAATACGATTGCAACATGCACTTAACACACAAACACCCGCATCATTCTATGTTGCTAAAAAAGATAAGTGATATTCCTGCAAAGTGACATAATTAACGAAATTATCTAGCTTTCCAAAATCATAGAAGGCTAGAAAAACTAATGAGGGCACTAAAAAAAGAAAAAACAACATACAATGCAAAAGAGAACATAAAATATATAGCAATATTACAAGGCAAACATTAATTATATGATAACTTACTTCCTATTAAGTTAAAAGTCAAGCATATTACTGATAAGTTACTATATGTATCATACACAAGTCTTATAAGTTACTTCCTATGTCTAAGAAATTAGGGATAAATTAAAATTTTACTTCAACAATCACATTATGATAGAAGACCAAATTTGTATGTAAACTTTTAGGTTGTAAACTACTATAAACTGATAAGCACTAAACTAGTGTAATGACCACCTTCACCAAAAAGTTTCTCATACATCACCAGAAAACAAAAACTCAAGAAATTGCAAATAAGATGTGGATGTGTTAGCCTAATAAGTGTTGAAGTACTCAAATATGTAGTTACTAGTACATCAGATGTGCACAAAAATTAAGAGTAACAATTACCTAGTTAAGTCCATAGTCTACCTTTTGAACTATTTAATTAGTCATGGTTAACATCAAGTAATTACTAAAACATAGACTAATAGATGACATGAACTGTAAACCCTAGACTAGTTCGACAACAGATTTCAAAGAACAATTACTCTAGAAACAAAAATCAAATCCTATTCTGACTTGTCAAATAGCATATGAAATCGATGTATGAATACCTACAAATACAGAGGCATGACAGGGTCCTTCACCCACCTCAAAAAGAGTAGCAGGTGGCCTTCGCTTCCTCTTCTCGTCGTGGTGCACCGCCTCCCCTCTAGTGGCACCTCAGCTCGTCGGATCTGCTAGCCCACTCACTGGATCTGCTAGCCATGGTGCATCCCCGCTTCTGGATCCACTACCCCGCGACGACTCTACCGTGCTCGCTGCTCCGCTCGCTGCTTCCACGAGGCGTAGAGGTGAGCTCCCGTTCCTGGATGGCGACCCCCGCGACGCCTCCACCCCACGGGAATGGATCGGGCCTCCACCCTGTCGCCTCCGCTGTTGGAGACGGTCATAAGGGGTCCCCTAATCAAGGGGGTAATCACCCTCGCAAACGCAAAATAGCCCACGATCGGGTCCCCGCGGACGAAAGAAGACCAAAACACGTACGAGGCCCATGACCCACTACGGCCCAGCAGTCGCTCGGGCCCCTCCACCGAAGGTCCCGACGCACAGACCCCAACTCCGCCTTGCTCGAGGGTCTCGGCTCCCTCGACCAAAACACTGTACGAACACCGCCTCGCTCGAGGGTACCGACCCCCCTCGAGCACACACCAAACTCCGACTCGCTCAAGGCCACCCTCCAAATCAATAGCGCACGCGCCCATCCGCTTCGCCTGACAAAGGCATTCAATGCCCGGCTCTGCCGTGGGGCGCCAAAGTCAAAAGACGAATCACCACGCCGCGCTGCTGACACGACCTAAGGCACTATGCGACCAACCCCAGTCAATGTGCGGCTGACACCGGTCACTGCACAGGCACTGCAGCGCCCTGTGTGGACAGGCAAGCGTCACTCCGATGCACTGCTCTGCCTACCCCCGTCCATCCCACACGACGGAGCCCTCGAATGGGCATGAGAATACCCTCGAATGGGTGTACGGATGAAGACTCGGTGTGGGCGCCGGTCAGCGCTACCGCACGGACAACGTGGGCCAGGTCCTATCTGCCAACTCCGATCACTGTTCTGCCATCCCCAGCGCTGTGCAGACCTGCGACGCAGTGTGCGAACAAGACAATGCCTTTCCGGCGCCAGTGCTGCCAACTTCCATCCTTCTCCTACGCCGAAGCCCTCAAACGGGCATGGGAGCACCCTCGAACGGGTGTACGGATACTGACTGGGTGTGTACCCCGGTCAGAGCTACCCCTCGAAACCACTACAGGAATAGCACAAGAAGCACCATGTCGTCCACCGAAGTTAGAGCATGTCGACGATATGCGCCAGGAACAAGGATTCGCAAGGACGAAGACCACGCCTGGTGCCCTGTTCGTCAGTACACCGCGACTGTAAAATTCTGCTGTGCCGCATGACTGTAGCTGCCCCTCCTTGGCCTATAAAAGGGGGAAGCAGACGCCCTGCCAAAGGGCGGCGAGAGAACCAACGAAAGAACAAGTCGCAACACCACCACTACACTCCGATATTGGCACTCGCCTCAATCAAACTTAGCCACCAAGGACTTGGGGACTTCTTCTCCTCTCCCACCTCGCTTGTAAACCCCTACTATAGGCACCCCGGTGCAAAGTAATACAGTGCGTGCACACCCCCTTTGCTGGACGTACGGCCCCACGGCCAGAACCAGGAGAAGCCCCGTGTCATTGTGTGGTCCTTTGCACCAACCATCGAGAGAGTGGGCGCAACGCATTCATTCTAGTTAGTGTTGGGCAGCCGATCCGGACACCGATAGTGGCGCGCCAGGTTGGGGGAGCGCTGTGATCGTTTTCTTCACCCACACTTTGTCTCGATGGTGATTCACACTAATACCTTGCCACTGCGATACCCATGGGGGTCTCAGACCCGTTTCCGGCCAGATATCAGATCCGGTTTGGGAGCCTGGAGTTTGAAGCGACCTACAATGGCTACCTCATGCATCTCCTCCGAAGGGACGCAGACGTGGAGGCTTCAGCGCCACCCCCATCATCACCCCAGTGCAGGAGGTGCTCGGGCCGGCGCGCATGATGAACGCGCACGGAGCAGCGCAGAGCGGCTCGTGTATGCTCCCCCGAGCGGGTTCGAGCAAACGAGTCAATGCCTGCAGCAGCAACGGGGGAGGCGGCGCCTTCACCGATAGCACCCACGACATGTCCCCTTGGGGAGAGCACGGCCAAGCCGTTGCAACGTCAAGTCACCGCTATGGCTTTCTCATCATCGGTCAGCACAAACATGGATGCGTATGAGGATCTGCTGGGACATCACTTGATCGCGATCCGTAACATCATCGCAACCTCGCCTGACGATCAGTACCCCGACTCCGACAATGAGGTAAATGCACGCGGTCAGGAGGCCCTGGGATGGGACTACTCCGGGCTTCGCAATCGTGAGGCTTTTGTGTCATTTCAGGCTGAGGCGGACTACTGCCTCACCTGCTCTGATGACTCTAGCAAGGGGGATTATGACCCCACGTGGGAGTGCTTCGTTGTTGGGCTGACAGGGCCCGAAGATGAGGGCGACGGGGCAAGAGCCGCAGTAGGACGCACAGACCGCACGACAAACTCACAAGCGGCAATACCACCAAAGAACGCCGCACTCGAGCAGGCGCAGCTGGCTTAGGTCTGGGAGCTGGAGGCTAAGCTCGAGGAAGAGCGCCAGCAGATACAGCGCCTGCAGGTCACACTCGAGATGGCACGCCATGAGCGTGGCGCGCCAGCCACAGCCAAGGTGGCGCCCCTTGAACGTGGAATGCGAGCCAGAGAAGTGGGACGTGATGACGTGCATGATCGTCTGCTGATGGCAAGGGCGAGCCAAAAGCTCATCACCGCGGCAACATTGATTCGGGACATGCCCGAACCTTCGACCCCTGAGGGCCGCAACCTGCACCGCGAGGCGCAGCTCCTCATCGAGGAGGCCGCTGTACAATAGGTCGAGAGCTCCGCGTCGTGCATGCGCCACACGACCAGTACGAAGGCTGGCGGGAGCATGCATGACCCGAAGGAGTCAGTCCGAACCCCACCTGGGGGCGGGGCGGTGCCGGCTCAGCCGACGAGCAAGGGTAAGGCCCCCTCGGTTCAAGACTATGTCAAGAGAAAGTCCGTAAAGGAACGGATTCTGGACACACGCGGCACCGGCGATGACGACGCCGCAATGTCCTAAACAAGAAAAGACAGGATGCAGCAACAGCTCAAGGCTACCACCCTCGACATGGAGGCCGCTGCGACAGCCGGGAGGACAGGAGCCCAACGCCGGAGCCCCCAGGAACCCGTGTGTTCAGTCGGGAGATCCGCGCAGCTCCCATCCCCCCGCACTTCCGACAGCCCATCACAATCACCAAGTACTCAGGGGAAACAAACCCCAGATTTTGGCTTAATGATTATCACCTGGCCTGCCAGCTGGGCGGTGCGACCGATGACGCCATGATCATCTGCAACCTGACACTTCACCTCGCAGACTCTGCGCAAACATGGCTCGAGCACTTGCCCACGGACCAGATCCACGACTAGAACGACCTGGTGAAGACGTGAGCCCTGGAAAACTCGTGGGATCTTTGAGGGTGTCGCTAGACATCTGACAAGTCCTTGCGAGACTTCATCCGCCGCTTCTCCAAGCACTGCATCGAGCTCCCGAGCGTCGGCGACTACGAGGTCATCCACGCCTTTCTCGAGGGCATGACCTGCGAGAATCTGGTGCGTGAGCTGGGATAAAGCCCTCCCACCAGCATGAACGAGCTGTTCGATGTCGCCACCAGCTTCGCCTCTATGGAGGAGGCAGTTGGGGCCATCTTCGACGGCAAGAAGGGGAAGCGCGCGGAGGAAGTGCCCACGGAGGGCAGTAAGCCCAAGGGCTCCATGAAGAAGCACAAGAAGGGAAAGAAAACACCGCGTAGTCAAGGGAGCGACAAGGACCCCGACGAGACCCACGCGGTCGATGCGGCTTGCAAGGTCCCTCAAGACACCCCTCGAGGGGGAGGCGTGTTCGACGATATGCTCAAGAAGCCGTGCCCTTACCACCACGGCGTGGTCACTCACACCCTCGAGCAATGCAAGATGCTCAAGAAGTACTACAAGCACGTCGCCTCGAAGGACGACAACGCGAAGAAAGACGCGGACGAAGAGGGCAAGGATGGCTTCCCCAATGTGGAGATTGTGTTCTTCATCTTCGGGGGGCCAACAACAAACATGATGCCCTGACAGCGCAGGCGTGAGCATTGAGAAGTCTTATCCGTTCACAAGTTCGCGCCTACGTACCTCGACTGGTCGGAGGAGACCATCTCCTTCAACCGTGAAGATCACTCTGATCATGTCCCGAACCCGGGATAGTACCTGCTCGTTGTCGATCCCATCATCGGCAACACACGCTTCTCCAAGGTGCTCATGGACGGGGGCAGCAGCCTCAACATCATGTACTCCTCCACCTTGGAGCTCATGGGGATCAGCCGCAACAAGCTATGCCCCAACAAGTCACCATTCCATGGCGTTGCACCGGGGAAACGAGTCCACCCGCTTGGGCAGATTGACCTGCCTGTTTGCTTCGGCAAGCTGGACAACTTCCGCAAGGAAATCCTCACCTTTGAGGTGGTGGGGTTTCGTGGAGCATATCACGCCATCCTTGGGCGCCCATGCTACGCCAAGTTCATGGTGATCCCAAACTACACCTACCTCGAGATGAAGATGCCGGGGCCAAAGGGCGTCATCACGGTGGGGCCATCATTCGTGCACGCCTATGAATGTGACGTAGAGTGCGTTGAGTGCGACGAAGCGCTCGCGGACGATGAGGCCCTGGTGGCAGATCTGGAGAAGATGGCGAACGAGGCCATCGACCCCCCACAAGCACGCGGGTCGCTTCGAGCCCGCCGAACACACCAAGGTGGTACCCCTCGACCCTGCTGCCCCCAAGGGCAAGGCGTTGAGGGTTAGCTCAACCCTCGACAGCAAATAGGAAGCAGTGCTCGTCAACTTTCTCAGCGCCAACGCCGACATCTTCACGTGGAGCCCCTCAGACATGCTAGGCATACTGACGGAGGTCGCCGAGCACTCCCTTGACATTTTGCCCCACTCCAAGCCGGTGAAGCAATGCCTGCGACGCTTTGACGAGCAGAAACGCCGGGCTATCGGGGAGGAGCTGCGCAAGCTCTTGGAGGCCGGATTCATGAAGGAGGTATTCCATCCTGACTAGCTAGCTAATCCTGTATTAGTTAAGAAGAAGAATGGGAAGTGGAGGATGTGTGTAGATTATACTGGTTTAAATAAAGCATGTCCTAAAGTTCCTTTGCCACGTATCGATCAAATAGTAGATTCTACTGCGGTATGCGACCTTTTATGTTTTCTTGATGCATATTCTGGTTACCACCAAATAAAGATGAAAGAGTCCGACCAGCTCGCGACTTCTTTTATCACCCGCTTCAGCATATTTTGCTACGTCACGATGCCCTTTGGACTCCAGAACGCTGGGGCCACGTACCAACGGTGCATGCTCTACGTTTTCGGGGACCACATCGGGCGAACCATATAAGCCTATGTCGACGACATCATTGTAAAATCCAGGAAGGCGGACGACCTGGTAAATGATTTGCGTGCTGCATTCGATTGTCTCCGGGGCAATGGGGTAAAACTAAACCCGGAAAAGTGCGTCTTTGGGGTGCCTCGAGTCATGCTCTTGGGTTTCATTGTCTCCCAGCGAGGCATCGAGCCCAACCCTGAGAAAGTCTCGGCCCTCGAACGAATGGCACCGATCCGAGACCTAAAGGGGGTACAGAGGGTATTGGGTTGCCTAGCGGCCCTGAGCCGTTTCATCTCACGGCTTGGTGAGAAAGGCTTGCCTCTGTATCGACTCCTGAAGAAGCACGAACGCTTTTCTTGGACCCTCGAAGCTCTAGAAGCCCTCGATAAGCTAAAGGCATCGCTCGCGCGCGCACCAATCTTGACACCACCAAAGGACGGGGAGCCCTCTATCTCTATGTGGCCGCAACGACCCAGGTGGTCAGCGCGGTCATCATCGTAGAAAGAACGGAGGAGGGTCACGCTCTGCTGGTCCAGATGCCGGTGTACTACATCAGTGAAGTATTATTCGAGACCAAGACGCGATATCCACACATCCTGAAGCTGCTCTACGCAGTAGTGCTGGCGTGGCGCAAATTGCACCATTACTTCCAGGCTCATCTTGTTACCGTGGTCTCATCTTTCCCCTTGGGAGAGATAGTTGACAATTAGGACGCCACGGGTAGGATAGCCAAGTGGTCTGTGGAGCTAATGGGTGAGACTCTCACCTACGCACCTCGAAGGGCGATAAAGTCGCAAATCTTGTCAGATTTCGTTGCTGAGTGGACTGACACCCAGCTACCCCTACCTCAAATCCAAGCCAAATGTTGGACCATGTACTTCAACGGGTTGGTAATGAAAACTGGCGCGGGCGCATGCCTCCTTTTCGTCTCACCCCTCAGAGAGCACATACGTTACGTGGTGCGCTTGCACTTCCCAGCGTCCAACAACATGGCGGAGTATGAGGCCCTCCTCAGTGGGCTCCGTATCGCCATCGAGCTTGGCGTCAAGCGCCTCGACGTCCGGGGAGATTCTCGGTTGGTCATCGACCATGTGATGAAGGACTACAGCTGCCGCGATGAGAAGATGGAGGCGTACTACAATGCTGTGTGACGACTCGAGGGCAAATTCCATGGCCTCAACTCAACCACATCACATGGAAGTACAACGAGGAAGCGGATGAGCTGGCAAAGATCACGTCGGGGCGGATCACCCATTCCCCCGAACATTTTCGCCCGTGACCTCGCCGAGCCCTTTGTCGATTTCAAGACGACCGCCAAGAACCCCGGCGCTCCCTCGGACGAGGACCCCTCAAAAGGTGAACCCGAGGCCTCGAGTCATGGGGCATCTTCGGCAAACGAGGCTGAGGCGATGGAGATCGATGAGGACCCACCCTCTCGAGACTGGCGCGACTAGTACCTTGCTTGGATCGACCAAGGGGAGCTACCCTCGGACCGGACCGAAGCACGACGCATCGCCAGGAAGGCCAAGTCTTTCGTCGTTGTTGACGGAGAATTATACAGGAGCAGCCCCTCGGGGATCTTGCAACGATGCATCCCCATCCCTGAGGGCAGGGAGCTGATTCGAGACATACACGCCGGTGTGTGTGGCCATCACGCGGCACCACGCACCCTCGTCAGCAACGCGTTCCGGCAGGGCTTCTATTGGCCCACGGTAGTTGCCGATGCTGATGAAGTCGTGCGCCCCTGCGAAGGGTGTCAATTCTACGCGCACAAAACCCACCTCCCCGCGCACGCCTTGCAGACTATCCCCATCATGTGGCCTTTCACTGTGTGGGGACTGGACCTCGTAGGTCCTCTGCGAGCGGCGCCCGGGGGCTTCACCCATCTACTAGTGGCCATCGACAAATTCTCAAAATGGATTGAGGTCCGACCCATCAGCAGCCTCAGTTCTGAGCAAGCCATGCTGTTCTTCACGGATATAGTCCACAGGTTCGGGGTACCAAACTCGATCATAACTGACAATGGCACTCAGTTCACGAGCAGGAAATTCTTGTAATTCTGCGACAACTACCACATCCGCGTGGATTGGTCGGCCGTAGCACACCCGCAGACAAATGGCCAAGTAGAATGTGCCAACGTCATGATTATACAGGGCTTGAAACCAAGGATTTTCAACAAACTAAATAAGTTTGGCTGGAAGTGGGTTGAGGAGCTACCCGCGGTTATCTGGAGCCTCAGAACAACCCCGAGTAGAGCCACGGCCTTCACCCCATTCTTCCTCATCTATGGTGCCGAGGCCGTCCTCCCCACGGACTTGGAGTATGGGTCCCCAAGGCTCAAGGCCTATCAAGAAGAGCAAAACCAGCAAGGTCGCGAAGACTCGTTGGATCGGGTGGACGAGGCTCGAGACATGACGCTCCTACACTCAGCAAGGTACCATCAATCCTTCCGGCGATACCAAGCGCAAAGGGTTCAACGTCGAGACCTCAACAAGGGAGACCTGGTGCTAAGGCTGCGACAAGACAATCGAGGGCGCCACAAACTCACGCCGCCATGGGAAGGGCCGTACATCATCGCGGAGGTCCTGAAGCCTGGTACGTACAAGCTCGCGAATGAGAAGGGCGAAGTCTTCGCCAACGTCTGGAACATACAATAGCTACGTCGCTTTTACCCATGAGCTTACAAGTTCATTTGTACATACATCATTTTCATAATGAATAATAAAGAGAGGTCAGAACAGGAGGACTCGGCTTTACCCTCGGTAAAGCCAAGTCCCCCTCGGGGGCTACATTGGGGTGTTCCCCCCTCCTCAATGGTCTCATTTTCGCGGACTCTTTTCTTTCAAAAATCCTATCACATTACTACCTCACGCGCTTTGAAAAGATAGAAGCAGGGCACAAATTGACTAAGGCCAGGGCCGGCTGAGTCGCGGGACTGCCCACGCCTCCGGGATACGGCCTCCCCCTCGCCACCCTACGCCCAAGTCATTTTGTGAACACGACCCACCCCGCCGAAATCTTTACAAGCCACGTAAAAATGCAATGATCGTATTAAAAGAAACTTCAAATAAATTACGCGAACAAATTATCCATTACAAACCAAGTTCAAATCAAATTCTAAACAAAAGATCGTCTACTCTATACAAGCCTCAGGGCGCATCTTCCCCATCTCGAGAGCCCGCTGCCACAGCGCCTTCTCCTTCGTCTGCCTCGGGGAAGAGGTCGCCCTCGAAGAGCTCGGCGAGCGTCGCGGCAGTACCCTCAGCAGCAGCATCGGCCCGCTCGACAACGGCCACTGCGGCATCATCATCGAGGTCCTCGGTGATGATGTAGCCTGTGGCCAGCACCTCGGGATCGATGACGAAATGTGTCGATATGACACCGAGGGTCTTCTAGATGCCGAGCTGAAGGGCGCCCTTCAGGCGCTTGGTGACGCAGTCGCCCAAGGCCCTTAGGCGGCTGGCCACCACCGAGCTACCCGAGGGGATTTCCTCGCCCTCGAGCTCCCTGCACGCAGCGACAGTGGCACCTTCCAGGTCTTCGAGGTCCTCCTGGGCCATCGAGTATGCAACCTGGAGGGACTCCACCGACGCCGACGTGTCCGCCACGACTCTCCGCAGCTCTGAAACACAAAAAACGCCAAGATAAGTCTCGACGAACTCAAAACCGGCAAAAATACATCGACGATAGTGACTTACCTTCGGTCCGTTCTCGCTCTACTGCCAGCAGCGCCTGCGTGGTGCTCGTCTCCTGCAGCAACACAGACATCGAGGCTCCCCTCTCTTCGGCAGAGGTCCGCAGCACCTCGACAGCAATGCCCCCTCGACTAGAGCCTCGGTGAGCAGCGTGATCCCTGTTTCCCCGGACTCGAGTCGGGTCCTTGCTATCGCGACCGTTGCCTCCTTCTGCTGGAGACGGGCCTCCATCGCCGCGCGTTCCTGCTGGAGCCGGGCCTCCACAACTGCACGCTCTTGCTGGAGCCGGGCCTCCACCGCTGCGTGCTCTTACCGGAGCTGGGTCTCCATCGCTGTCAGTGCCTCGGCCTTCTCTCGGAGAGCGGCGCTGAGCCTCGAGGCCTCCTGGGCCCTTTGCTCCGCCAAGGCCCGCTGGGCGTCACGCTCGTCCCTCGCTCGAGTCAAGGCCAACCCACGCTCCTAGCCATCGGCTCGCGCCTCGTCCAGCACAGCGCGGAGCTTGTCCACCTCAAAGCGAAGGTTGTCGTTCTCCTCCGTGACCCGATGAAGGTTGGCGTGCTGCCTGGCTATGTATGAGATTTTATCCCCTACCAACTCTTTCAATTGCTGCCAAAGAAAATGAATGCGATGAAAACTTGCGCACGAACGCGCGAAAGAAATCGAAGGGCTTAAGAACGAACTGACTTACTCGGTGAACGGTGAGGCCTCTGGATGTGTGGAGCGCGAGGGCGTCTGCGAGGGCGCTCTGCAGGGCAGACCCGGCCAGCTGGTACTCCTCCCACAGCCCTCGCTCCACCTCTGTGGCCTCCAATAGCGTTGGGGGAAGCCCGGTCAGGTGGGGCTCCAGCTCTGCCCAAGCGTTGCCTGGTTCTGAAGTCCCGGCCGGGGATGCCACAGCCACGATGGCGGCCCCATCACCCTCGACCACGGTCGGGTCGGGGACGGGCGCGGCCTCGGTTTCTTCTTCGGCGGCGGCCACCGTCGCTGCGAGCGTGGGCAGGCCACCACCTCCGCCCTCGAGGAGCGGAACAACGCCCATGGAGCGGTCCAGCGGCGCTGAGTCCGCGGCCTCGAGCCTCGACACTGCAACCTCCGCGGGCGGTGCCACCACCGTGACGTGGTCCGGGGCTGCAAAGACCAGAGCCTCGACCCCCGGCGCTTCTGCTGCAACTTCGCGATCGGCGCCCCTGCCATCAGCTGCCTGGGCTGCATCCTCGGCACGGCCTGGGCTCGCCGGCTCTGCGACGTTGCTCGCGGGCGCGGGCACTTCTTCCCCCACCACCACGACGGGGGGCGCTTCCTCCGTACGGCCCGAAACCTCGGCGCCCGCAGTGCCCACCGCGTAGTGCTCCTGCCGTGATCGCTCCACTCCCTGCGCCAGCGCCGCCTGGTACCTGGCGACGACGGCCTCGCCTGATCGAGGCACTCCGGTCGAGAGCTGTGTCGACACGTGGGGCGTAGCGCGCGCCCGTGACTTCAGCGCCTTGGCTGGTGCGAGCGCGGGGGAGGAGAGCGTAGTGGTCCGGCTGACAATCGACAATGCAATCAAGAACCAACGAAGGCAAAACACAAACCAAACAATGAGCGAAGTTAGAACAAATCTTACCGAGTGACTACCATCAATTTGCACTTCTTTGATCCGCTCGAGGGTTGTGCACCCCTCGAACTAGATTGAGGCCTTGACGGTGCGGCAGGAGCAGGCACGATGGGCGCCTACACTGCCGAGGACGTCGGCGCGTCGAGGGTCTCCCTCCTTGCCGCCGAAGCGGGAGTGGATTGGATCTGCGCCGTCGTGGGTGTGGACTCCTCCTCCATCATGACCGGCAGCGGGGGCCCCACGAGATCATCGGACAAGTCATCCGGCTCGGGGGTGCTCTCGGGGGTGGTCAACGGGGAGCAACCCTCCCTCTCACGCTTGCAATTCTCTTTGCTGTGAGCGATCTTCCGCCGCTGCTTTCGCTCACGCTTCTTCTTCTCGGCGTCCTTCTGCACCTTTTGCCTCTCGGCGTGAGGACGGTTCACCTCGCGAACCTCGGGGAGAGGGGGGTCCGACCTATGCCCCTTGCGAGATAACCCCTAAGACTACCACCAAAGTTAGAAACAAAAGTTGAACATGAATCGAATCTAATTAACGAGAGTGGGATCAAGCAACTTACAAATTGGAGATGGCTCACCTCAGGGCACATCTTAACTGCCCAAAGCGCGGCCTCAAAGCAGTCTATCGTGCTGCATTCCACCGCGCGCTTCGCCCTTTGGCTCGCGTGCCCGGGGGCAAGCAGCTCCTCCATCATCCGAGAACCCTTGAACGGCACCCCCCGGCTTCAAGACGTAGATGGAGAGCTGCCGCTCCATCAACGGCACCACCCTCTGCCGGTGAAAGTTCACATTTATGGCTGCCGCCATCAGCCCCGCCCTCGACAGGGAACGCAGTGCGTCGGTGAAGACCCCGAGCTTGGCCTCGCGCTCGGGCGGGCACACGCCGTGCGACCAAGTGATCACCTTCTCCCACAATACCTTGCTAGAGTACGTCGGGAGTCGACCGTCGTCGTTGCGCAGGTAGAACCACCCCTTGTCCTAGTCTTGGTTGTTGGAGGTCATGGTGCAGGGGATGTAGAGGTGCTTCCTGTTCTCCCGGATATGGACGGCGAGGCCACCGGCGTGGACGGCCTTCCACACCCCCTCGCTTCGCCCACGGCCGTGTGAAGCTCACCTCAGAAGAGGTGAACCCACAGGTCCCAGTGGGCCTCAACCCCCAGGTACCCTCGCAAACGGCGATGAAGACCGCTGCCTACGAGATGACATTTGGGACGAAGTTGTGCAGGTCCACCTTGTAGTGGTGGCACAACCCGCGAATGAACTGCACCACGGGAGCGCCGAACCCCCGCTCGTCCATCCGCGCCAGGCTGATGACGTAGCCCAGCGGGGGAGCTGGCTCTCCATACGACGCCAGTGGAGCAATCCACTCTGGCTTCTCCAGAGTTGAAATCTTGGGCAGCAGCCCAACCTCGGCGAGGCTCGCAAGGTAGCTCGCGTCTGTGGTGGATGGGCTCCATGGCGTGGGATCCCTGTTCTCAACCATGATGGTGGGCGGAAGGGGGGCGAAGCGGATCTTGGCGGCGCGCTCGAGCGAAATGTCTTTCCTTCCTCACGGCAGGGCTCAGGGAAGCGAAAGCAGGGGAAGATGAATGGCTAAGGTAAAGAGATTGATCTCTTTGACTCCTCGTTTTATACCCCAGTGCAGTTAATGCGGTGGGTGCTGCTATCACTGATGACTGGGCCCCATCCGAGAGTAAAACCCCACGCTCGTGCAATTCAAGGCGGCACTATAGTGCGTCGCTTCTGAACCGCCCGCGCGTGCGCCACTCTCGCCTGAAATGGCGTGCCCACTCCGTCTGCCCCGGGCCACGTCAGCCACATTCACGCGCACGACCCGGTCAAGCCGAAGTCCAAACTGGAACATCTCCCTGGGAGTGCCTTCTGAGGTAAGGCACCTCTTCGTGAGGCCCTACTGACCAGGGGTCCGAAGCCCGGCCCATCGAGGGTTTGACAGGCGCCCCAGGTCAAAAGAGTCGGGGGCAACCCGGGCGCGCTCGATCGAGCCTACCCTCAAACGCGGAGTTTAGGGGCGCCCGGTGTTGCGTTCAAGGCCAGACAAAGGCAGCTAGGCTGAGGGGTCCCAACGAGGGAGAGCAATGAGCCCTCGACTCCTATCGAATGGGGTCGAGCCCTGCCCGACAAAACTTTGCAAGCGCTTTCATGAGACGTGTCTCTGGACCACGAAGCCGACCCGTATCGAACGGGGCACGGACGTCCACTTGAACCACCCATTAATAGCTCACCGAAGCGTCCATGACTCGTGGCCCACTCGTGGGTAGCATGGATTGCCTCATCCCTCCTCCCTGCGAAAGGGTGACGAGGGTTGCGTCTTGAAGACGAGGTTTCCCCCTGATCGACAATACACGGGCCGGGGCTCGGGGGCTCCTCGCACCACGACCATACCCTTCAAACAAATCGTAAGATCACCTGAGAATGAGATTCCATGTTGAGTCAACCCCTTTGAGTGCTCAAGCAAGCTCCTTGGAGAGTGGTTTGCACGGGTGTAACGTCACCCGACCAGCGTAGATTGCCGATGTCGGCTGCAAAAACATCGAGGTCGGCTGAAACAAACGCTAGATGAGCACATTAGTTGGCGGACCATGTAACCAAATACTTATAACCCTTGGATGAGTATGTTCACTCCTCCAAGGCCTCGGGGGCTACACCCATGGGAACTCTCACAAATTGAAAGGAAAGGCCCCACACGAAGTCCCCGAGATGTCGTTGCGGAAACACAAGCCCTTGCCGGACTAACTAACGTCCGACCAAGGCTCGGGGGCTACTGTTGGGGACGGTCATAAGGGGTCCCCTAATCAAGGGGGTAATCACCCTCGCAAAAGCAAAATAGCCCACGACTAGGTCCCCGCGGACCAAAGAAGACCAAAACACGTACGAGGCCCACGGTCCACTACGGCCCAACAGTCGCTCGGGCCCCGCCACCGAAGGTCCCGATGCATAGACCCCAACTCCGCCTCGCTGGGTCCCCACGGACCAAAGAAGACCAAAACATGTACGAGGCCCACGGTCCACTATGGCCCAACAGTCGCTCGGGCCCCTCCACCGAAGGTCCCGACACACAAACCCCAACTCCGCCTCGCTCGAGGGTCTCGGCTCCCTCACTGTACAAACTCCACCTCGTTCGAGGGTACCGACCCCCTCGAGCCAACACCAAACTCTGCCTCGCTCGAGGCCACCCTCGAAATCAATAGCGCACGCGCCCATCCGCTCCGCCTGACAAAGCCATTCAATGCCCGGCTCTACCGTGGGGCACCAAAGTCAAAAGATGAATCACCACACCCCGCTGCTGACACGACCTAAGGCACTATGCGGCCAACCCCAGTCACTGTGCGGCTGACGCTGGTCACTGAGCAGGCACTGCAGTGCCCTGTGCGGACATGCAAGCGTCACTCCGATGCACTGCTTTGCCTACCCCCATCCAGCCCCCACGACGGAGCCCTCGAACGGGCATGAGAATACCCTCGAATGGGTGTACGGACGAAGACTGGGTGTGGGCGTCGGTCAGTGCTGCCACACGGACAACGTGGGCTACGTCCTATCCACCAACTCCAATCACTATTCTGCCATTCCCAGCACTGTGTAGACCTGCGATGCACTGTGCAAACAAGACAATGCCACTTCGGCGCCTGTGCTGCCAACTTCCGTCCTTCTCCTACGCCGAAGCCCTCGAACGGGCATGGGAGCACCATCGAACGGGTGTACGGATAGTAACTGGGCACGTACCCCGGTCAGAGCTACCCCTAGAAACCACAACAGGACCAGCACAGGAAGCACCACGCCGTCCGCCGAAGTCGGAGCATGTCGACGATACGCGCCAGGCACACGGATTCGCAAGGACAAAGACCACGCCCAATGCCCTGTTCGTCAGTACACCATGACTGTAGAATTCCGCTGTGCCTCACGACTGTAACTACCCCTCCTTGGCCTATAAAAGGGGGAAGCAGACGCCCTGCCAAAGGGCGGCGAGAGAACCAATGAAAGAACAAGTCGCAACACCACCACTACACTCCGATATTGGCACTCGCCTCAATCAAACTTAGCCACCAAGGACTTGGGGACTTCTTCTCCTCTCCCACATCGCTTGTAAACCCCTACTATAGGCACCGCGGTGCAAAGTAATACAGTGCGTGCACACCCCCTTTGCTGGACGTACGGCCCCCCGGCCGGAACCAGGATAAGCCCTGTGTCATTGTGTGATCCTTTGCACCAACCATCGAGAGAGTGGGCGCAGCGCATTCGTTCTAGTTAGTGTCGGGCAGCCGATCTGGACACCGACCTCTGCCGAGGCAGAGAGGTGCGCTCTCGCAGCTGGATCCGCAACCCCGCGATGCCTCCGCCGAGACGGAGAGGTGCGTTCCCGCTCCTGGATCCGCTAGCTCGTGACGCCTCCGTCGGATTGGGCCTCTACCCCCGTTGAGGCGGAGAGGTGCGAGTGGAAATGGATCGGGAAAAGGAGAAGAAACGAAGAGCCCCTCCCTCCGCGCCCGCTTGGTCCAGAAATGCATCGCCCATATGGGACCCACGAGAGCACGCGTGGGATAGCCTCCGATGAAAAAGAGACGGTGATTAGGAGGGCTCTCGCGATATCTCTAGATAGAGAGCCCTCTCCGGTTAGATTTTGGTTTTTGTGAATATATTATGGTTTGCCAGTGCTCAGATTACCTCTTTGCATTCTAGCCCAATGAGTTCCATATTTTCGAGCCACTGGATTAATCAGATTAATGCAGAAGCAAATGAATGAAACATAATATATTATGTATAGTGCTTGAAATCAACCTTTTCATCCTTCTTCCAATCCATATAAATAATATTACCCAAATTCTATCGGGAGAATGCTCTCGGGTTAACCATATCGCGAGAGCCCCCATAGTCACCGTACATAACTCACATCATATGTTGGCACGGCTGTTTATTATCCAATCGATGGCCTTGTTTAGTTCTTAACTTTAGGGGTGCAAACATGACATTTTGCTATAAATGCGGTATTGTAGCATTTCGTTTGTATTTGTGAATAATTGTCCAAACATTGATTAATTAGGCTCAAAATATTCATCTTGTAAAGTACAACAAAACTGGGCAATTAGTTTCTGATTTTATCTACATTTAGTACTCATGTGCCAATATTTTGATGTGATGAGAATCTTCTTTTTATATAGTGGCCTTTGGGGGTGAAATTTGGGAACTAAACAAGCCCGATGTTAAGTCCACCGTACCATTTGCTTCTTTTCCCCACATTTTGATCCCATCTATTTCTGTTCTTTTCCCTAGTGCTCGACGGCACCCCACACGGCCACACCACGCCCATGCCGGGGAGGTGATGTATGACAAAGGCGGCACCCTACACCGCTGAAGGATGGATCCCAGGTACGTGGAGTGGAGTAGGGGAGTAGGGATGGCAATCCTACCTGCGGGTATGGGTATCGGTACCCGCAGGTTTCGTACCCGATGAGCGAGGGTATGGGCATATTTTTTTATCCGCGGGTGAGGGTACGAGCAAGAAATTCGACCCGCGGGCATGTCGCAGGCTAGAAGACCCGCCCGCGGGTGCCCATCGGGCGACCCACAAACCTCGCAAAATATGAGATTCTTATGAATCTCAATGATGTAATATTTATTTTATGTGTGGCTGGTAGGAGTAGTTGAACAATTGAACTTTATGATATAACATTTATTTGATTGTGTTGGTGTGTGTGGCTGGTGGCTGTGCTCGTGCATGTGCATGCCAGCATGTGTATTGTATAAGTGCGAAATGGTATATGTGTGTGAAAAATAGTTACCTGTGTGTATGATGTGAACAATATTTTTTTAGCCGTACTCCGTGTGAGTGTGATTGTTTGAACAATGTTTTATTGTATAATGTGCTTGTGTAAGAGAGCAGTAAGAAAAATCTAATCATATATGTTAAGCACTTGTGCTATTCAATCTATAACGTAACTAGTCCGACGGGTACCCGATACCCGGCGGGTACCCGATGGGCATGGGCACCGGCAAGAAATTTTGCCTACAGACATATTGTCGGGTGGGTAAAACTAGCCATGTCGGGCATGCTATCGGACGGGTAAATGGTTCATCCGCACCTCGCCCGACCCATTGCCATCCATAGAGGGGAGGCGACGTGCGGCGGCACGGCACGGCGCGGCGCAGCGTAGCTCAATCATTCCATCCTAGGTACGTCAAGTGGATTTGTCCTGTAGCAAGGGAAAGCATGTCTCCAATGAGCCGATGCGGGAGGGAGCGGCTTTGACGAGGTGCCGGCGAGTTCAGCAAGGGTGGTCACACGAGCTCATAGATCTGAGCTCCCAGATCTGCTTTTGTTCGTTTATGTATTCCTATCTAACTAGTTGTAGTCTCTGATTTTTTTTGCTATTTAGATCATGTTCAGCATGATGAAACATGGGCCGATTTGGTTTCTGGAGGTTGATTTGGTTTGTCTACTAGTCTAGTCCAGGGTTTGGTAATTATACCGCATATTAGCTTTGTTCGAAAAAAATACTGCATATTACCTCATCAAGTAGTATACAGTTTGCTATGCCCCTAGGTCAAACATCCTCAAGTAAATCTTATGTTGCATTAGGGTTAAGAGTGCTCGGCACCGTAGATTTTAGTAGTAAAATGACTTGCTTGTAGTAACATGAAACACTTTGATCAATTTTATTTGTTTACATCCTTTTATCTATATTGTCCTTTGTAATCATGTTGCTGTCTCAATTTTTTTGCTGTTGCGTATGCTTTTGGTTTTCTGTATGCTTTTGGTTTTCTGTATGCTTTTGGTTTTCTGTATGGTGGTAAATTACCGAACCAAGTCACTTTTATGTGCTTTCTTCCTCTGTTGCTAGGGTCAGCCAATTGGTAGAAACCTATTTTATATCGTCAAGTAAAATAACTTGATTTCCATAAGATAGAAAGTAACCCGACACTGATTTCAAACACGTAGAAAGTAAATTATATTAATATCTAATTATGTAGGAAGTAACTTATTAATTAATTTACAATGGACAACAAGTAACTTATCCTTGGTTTTGTATGATATTTTTTATACTTTCTTTTTGTAGTCTATAATACAGTACCCATCGATGATGATTGACAAGCTTCATGGGTGTGTTGCTTGCTACTGTGTATTTCTTTTTTCACATCTTCTGTCATTTTATAGCACATTAGTAGGTTTGATATTTACCTAGAAAGCAAACTAGATTTACATGATAAAAGTAACTTTACAGCTGATTTGTTTGGTTTGCCATGGATTTTTTTTCAAGTGGGTCAAACAGCCCACGAATCTTGTTGATTTGGTTTGCCGACTAGTCTACGGTTTTCTGAATTGTGGTTTTTCTCATCTGCCAGAACATCTTGTTGTTGTTATATTGTTTGCATCGATTTGAGTCTCATTTCAATGTTATGCATATGAGGATCTATGTTTTTTTGCTGCATGATCTATGTGGGAATCTGCTGAGTAAGACATAGCAGCTTTGATGATGCATTGTTTTTTAAATCCTGAGAACAATACTCTTATGTTTGATATTGTGTGGCGATGTCTCTTGTCAAACTGCAATTACACAGCCATGATTGTTGCAAGTCTGCTATGTTGATACTTCCATCTATTCGATAAGTCAGTTCACCAGTAATCCAACAATTATTTATCTCTTAGAGAAATTCCATGTTTTTTATGCTGATCCAACATGGGTTTTTTTTTACCATGGCTACCTTCTTGACCTCTATGGGTTTTAACACAACATTTAGACATACCACCTTTTAATGCTACCTGTGATTTATTATATCATAAAGGTAGTAGATGATAGCGTGTAGTACAAGTCTTTGATTATGCTTACATATATTACCTTTTCATGGTCATTCCATCTTGCAAGTGAGGGGCGTTGGCCCTATTTTTGGGGTTGCTTGCAATGATTTTGAATTGCTTGGTGAAGTTTCAAAAACCAAAAGTAAACTCTCATATGTCATTGATTTACATAATGTTGAAAGTAATTCGACCTAACTTGATACAAATAGAAAATAACTTGTAGGGAAATTTTGCATGATAAAGCATGTAACTCTTTGTTTTTTATGAGCCTGTCTGATTTGAAACTCAGTAGGAAGTAACTATTTATAGAATTATATGAGATATAAAGTAAGTTGCTCCTATTTGATTTGAAAATTTATAAGAAGTAACTCTTATCGATCAACTAACTATAGATTGATAGTAAATTTTTTGCCTCTCATATGAAACATGATATGAAGTAACTTATGAATATGTCCAGATTGTATAAAGTAACTAGCCACCAGTATATATGATGTACGAAGTGAATTATGCTTATTATTTATGATACATGAAGTAACTTTTATTTTTTCCCCACTACATGATATATGACTATGCTGCACTCTTTTTGCTGCACGCCTAATTTATGTGTATTGGTGATGAGGGAATACATATTTTATCCTTTTTCATATGCAGGTGATCTCATATCTTCTAAAAAGTGATTTAAATTCATAATTTTACTTTTTATGTCTTGTCCAATATTTTCTAGATAAAATTCAAAATATAGCTTGTTTATTTATGCTGTGTATATTAGTGTAATCATCATGTTGAGTACAGGTGAAAACCTCCGGTGAGTGAGGGGCAATGATTATCGTTACGTTGCTACCCCAGTAAATAGCATGTGGCTATGTTAGGTGCAGCTTATGCAACTACTATGGGCCTATTTACCAGAGCTCCACCGGATTCTAATTTTCTATGGAAGCTGATTCTCTGAGAGAAGTGATTCTGTGGCTGAAAATGACTCTCTTTGATTCTCTATCATAAACTCTCAAAATCAGGATGGAGAATCACTTCACAGAATCAGGAGAAGCTACTTTTCTAAGCTCCCAACCTCTTAGGGGCTGCTCAGTTTCCACTCAGGTCTTGTTTAGTTCTCAATTTTGAAGGTGCAAAGTTGGGATTTTGCCATAAATACGACACTGTAGCATTTCGTTTGTATTTATGAATAATTATCCAACATTGATTAATTAGGCTCAAAATGTTCATCTCGCAAAGTACAACAAAACTGTGCAATTAGTTTTTGATTTCATCTACATTTAATACTCCATGCATGTACCGACATTTTGATGTGATAGGAATCTTCTTTTTTGCATAGTGGAATTTGGGGGGGTGGGGGGGGGGTCAAATTTGGGAACTAAACAAGGCCTTAGTTGATTTCAGAGAATGACTTCACAGAATCAGTAGAGAATCACTTCTCTCTGAAAAAGCGTTTGGCAGAGCTCCTCCTGAATTCACTAGAGAATCAGCACTGTGAGCTCTGCCAAACAGGGCCATGTGTGGCTATTTTAGTGGAGCTAGCTATGTAAGTTATTTTTCTAGGATACATACTAAAAGAACAAATTTGGGTGGTCATAAACCTGCTAACCAACTTAATTACAGCAAAAGGAAGTAGGTTTTCATATTTTTAGTTGCACAAAAGGTAACTTTTGTATACTTATGTTTCAACAGTAAGTAACTTTCTATATTTTTAGTTTAACAGCAACTCTTTTTATGTGCCCACACTAGAACTATGTTACTTGATCACCCTCTTATCAACATAGATAATTAAATTATGCGCTCACTTATTATTTTTTATGTGTGCCATTGCATTGATATTAGTATTTTCAGTGGCTTTCAAGTACTTGCACGTTAGAGTCATATTTGACCCTCCATTAAGTAGGTCTATGTTTCAGTTCAATTGGGTATTACTTCATCGGTTTATGTGTATAGCTATTTGAGGGAGGGGTAACTCAAAGATAAAAAGTTTTTTTATCGCACATGCAGAAGAAAGGCAAATGATATCATAGGCCCTCAAAACAAAGAACATATCATACATGAAGAAAATCAGCAACACTTTTTTTTGGTAATGCACATGTGCTGCCTTGGTCAGTAAAAATGAACGAGATGACTGTAGTGAAGTAGATTGTGTTACCCAGGTACTACCTTTTCAATCTTCTACATCTCATTTTGTTCTTATGTTGTCTGTACAAATTCGTGCAAAGTCAGTATCAAGTTTAGACTGTTAGTTCGAGATTTATACTAGAATCAGAAAGGCTCTGTATGTCATCAAGTTTAGCCCAACTCTAAACCTGTCATCAAGATGGAATAGTTCTTGTCATCAGGTTGCTGACAAAAAAATGTTATATATTTTTCTAGTTCAAATTGTTATTTTGCATATGCAAAAGAATGATGTGTCATTGCTTTATATATATATATATAGTTAACTCTTGGAAAACACATGGTTGACATTAGTAACATTTTGCAACTATATATATATATATATAGCTAGTTTTATTTACTGCAAGTTACTTTCTGTTATACTTTTTGAGTCAATAAGTTACTTATTGAAGACTCGTAAAACGGCTTTTGGACTGACTCATTTTGTCTTCTATCAGGTTCTAAATTTGAGGCCCAGGAGAAGCGCCCTTTAATTGGAGAGAGAGGGAAAGGCAAATGATCATGCGGCACTCTTTTTACTGGTTCAAGACACAAATAGGCAAAAAAACTATGTCTAGTGTGTTACAAGATAATTTTTTTATTTTAGCCCCTTTAAAACTAATATTTGAAAATCACTCCTCCCAAACTAAAATTTCAAGAAGTAGCCCTTTTGGTCGCGCCACTCCTTTTGTTGCGACTCCCTATTGAGTCGCGCCACATGCAATGGCACGACAGAGTCGCAGTGGTGGCACCATGGCCACGGGGGCCGCTGATGTGTCAACTGAGTCGCGCCACAAGGTATGGCGCGACTCAGTGTTGAGTCGCGCCGCAGTCTCCAGCGCGACTCAGCTGCACATAAATTAAAGATTCGAACTTGGTGCTCCATTATAAATATTTAAAATTATATTTTTATGAAGTGGGACAAGTCCAAAATATTCATCAAAGATCCTACTCCCTAGTTTGCATTATCTAGTCCAAAATTGATATATAAAACATATCAAAATTTTGGCACAATTTTGAATAATCATCACCGTATTCAGGACTTAAAAATGTCCAAGAAAAGGCTAAGAACAGTATAACTTGATATTTAAAATTTGATATTTGACCCTTAAACATACCAAAACTTCAACTCGATATCCTTCTATATTGAAGCACATAACTTGTACTAAAACTTTTGTATAAGTTGGAGGTTCAATGGTTAGAAAAATCTAAAATACCAAGCTCCTAAACATCATTAGTGATTATTATGTGAAATAATAGGAACATTTGGCCAAGTGTTCTATTTGATTTTATGTTTGATCTTTGACCACTCAAATTCAAATATTTGGTTTCCAAACTTAAACATGTCATGATTCTATCATGCTGGCACTTTTCAAACTTCAACTTTCATATTTGTCCAAATTTCAACTATTTCTAAATTTTAAATTTGCAAATCCGCATTTTTGTGAAGTTGACCTAGTCTAAATTGACCAACAAAGATCCTACTTCCCATTTTGCATGATCTGGTTCAAACTTGATATGTTAAAAAAATTGCTCAAATTTGATTAATCGATTCTTTATTGAGAGATCTATACATAATAGCTTATTGAGAGATCTATCCACCCATCTGACAACAAGCCCTAAGACCACGAAGTGCACATGTGTGCCAATTATTTCCTTCAAGTTAGGACTGCAATTTGAGTACATCATCCTTGGACCAGTGACTTGGGATCTATCAACCAAAATGATGAACAATCAATGTCATATTCAGAACACACCATGATTCATCATAATAGATTATATAATGATTGATGCTTCTTAATATGTGAGACTCTATATGACATACATTACTCAATGTTAATCAATTTTTAGTTTCTCCACCCTAACAAGGTTCTTGGGTGTTAAGGTTCCCTTGTCATTCTTCATGCTTAGTACATTGTAACAAGATCTTAGATCAACTCATTCATCCTTTGCCAAATTAAGTCTCACACCAACATTACATCACAATTGTGGGGGATATACCTTCGGGTACCTGTAACACCCAAAAATAGCTCATTTAAAATTTTTAGTAATTAATTTGCTTTTATTGAATTTCTCATATTTAATATAGGATAAAAAATTATTTATGAATATTAAAATCAAATATAAGTTGCAGAAATATTTTTGTTGCATTCATGCTGCTGCACTGTGTTTTGTTTGTTGGCAAGTTAAGTTGGAATTTAAATTCTGTTTAAATTCGAATTTAATTTGTATTTGTTTGAGCCCTAGAGAAGTAAATTCAAGTCGAGTTCACTTTTGCCCCTCCATGTTTTTCCCTGATCCGCATTCCCTCCCTCTACTCTTCTCCTAGACCAGCCCGGCCTGCTCCCTCTCTCCCTTTACCCCGGCCCAAGTCGCCTTCCCCCCACCTAGGCCCCGTCTCCCGAGCCAGCCCAGCACTACCCTCCTCCCCGTGCTGGCCCAGTCAGCCCAGCTCGCGCACGCTCGCTCCTCCCCTCTCTCCCTCTTGCTGACGCCCCGACCCCACTCGTCGGACCCATCCCCTTCCTCCCCCCGCGCGATTGTCGCCCGGCCGAAGGAAAGCGCCACTGGCCACGCCTTCTCCGCGCCCTTGGGCCCTCGCCAGGCCACCTTGAAGCTTCGCCGAAGCTTCCTGCCTCCCCTCCCTTCCCCATTCGCACTGCTCCGCGTATGGAAGTTCCGCCCCGCATGGAAAGCGCGGGATCGCTGCCGATCATCGCCGATTCTTCAGGCTCGCACGCCCCTGTGTCGCCGCTGGCGAGCACACCCCCCGAGCAACCCTGGCCACTAGATCTCAATCCGACGGCCCTGATCCGCTCGAGCGCCAGGTCAAAGCCCAGGATACCGGTCAGCCCTGCCCTTTTTTTCTAAAGACCCCTCGGTTTTCCGGGAATTAACCCGCAGTCCACCCTCTGTTGAAAATAATTAAAGTTAGGTCCTAAATTTTATGGAAAACCCCCTGAGCTTTTAGAAAATAGAACCCGCCGTCCTTTTTAGTCGGTTTTGCACGTTAGCCCCTCGGGTTTTATACAAAATTATGTTTAGGTCCCTATTTTCTTTCAAATAAGCCGCTGGAAACTTTTAATACTTGCCAGCAGGTCCCTGGAACTTAGAAAATCCATATCTTTTTCGTTTTAGCTCCGATTAGCGTGATTTTCACGCTCTTGTGTTCGTAGTGAAATGTAAAATATTTCTAAAACCTTTTTATGTGCTGTTTCTACTATTTGGTGTATTGTTCTAATAGAATTATATTTGTTTGCATGTATTGGTATGCGTGTATGCTTGTGTGGTGCTTCGTGTCCAGTCGGTGAGCCGTTTGCTTTGGATTTCGAGTTCGCGGAGGACTTTCTGGAGCAGGACTCGCAGCAGCAACACTTCGAGGAAGGCAAGTTATAGCACGGACAATCCTTGCTACCTAAACATACTTTTTACATACATTTACTTTCATATGCATGTGTCTAAATTGATGTCCTATTAAGGTTGTACCTAGTTTGTATACTCATGTCCTTGTTACCTTGGGATTATTGCATATGAGTAGAATCTTTGCTATGCGTAGCTACTGTCACTATTATTTAATTGTTAATAATGACATAATGGTTCACTTCAATATTAATGATAAAACTTGCTTTTTAGCAACATGATTTAGGGAGCTAGAGCATGTGCTATGTGCTTTGCTCTAGTGTCTCTCCTTAAGGCCCGGTTCTTAAAGCGGCAACCCAGGAGCCTGTCGCCACTGTTAGAACTATTATGGCTCTGGTCTTGGTCAAGTAACTTGTACGTCTCTAGCTTGCCAGTGGTTATCGGAGTGGCCAACGGCGTTGTGGGAAGTAAGCCACGGGGTGTTTCTTGATTCCACCGAGGACGGTAGCCCCGTCGGCTAGGTCTCGTTAGACCCAGTCCCGTGTTGGGAGCCCCTGTGGTACGGGAGCTCCGCACGTTGCGCTCTTTATTTTTGTTGTTGGCATGAGTTGCCCGCACTTGGACGCCATTGACCCCCTCACGTTGCGCCCTGAGGGTCAGTCAATCTCGGTGCCTAGAGTTTCACCACCTTATTGTACCTTAGCGGCCACTGTCTTGTTAGGGTGTCTTGTGAAAACCTCGTAGCGTCCCTATGCAGTCACACCTCAGAAGTGTTGATGTACGTGGTTGGGTGCAAAGTTCTTTTGAACTTTTACGCGACTGGTGGGTAAAGGGCGAATCCTCTGCAGAGTGTAAAATCTATCATGATAGCCTTGCTCAGGGTCACAAGCGGCCTGGATCCTTTTTGATTAGAAGATGATGTTTATTTATGTTTAACGTCACTTATACTTTATTAATTGGGTTGCAACTGGGTTTCATTCACTTGTAGTAATTTGGTTAACGTTAAAATGAGCCAACTAAAAATGCTAATGCAGTTGAGCCGTGTCTAGCCTATTTTGAGCCTTCATCCCCATGCTATACTTGCTAAGTAATTGTTTACTTACACCTGCCATTATTCAACAAAATCCCGGATGGGTAACAGATTGGGCTGTGCATGAGACTGCTGCTGAGTTCCCTGAGGACCTGCCGTACTTCTGAGTTGCGTTCTCCCAGTCAGAGTCCCTGTGGACTATGGCTTCACTCTAGTTGAGAGTTATAGACTTCTGCTGTAATAATCATTTATGTTATACTCTGATGTAAACTATTTTATTTTGAGCAATTGTACTCTCTTTATCATATTTGTTCGTTGTATGTGTTCTGTGGACGTCCTGGGCACACACATGGCCGCATTCGGGTTTTGTAAAAATCTGGGTGTGACAGATTAGTAGTATCAGAGCCGTGCTGACCGTAGGATCGCAGCCTAGATAGAATGGTCGGTCATAGTCAAGTCCAGTCTTCACTATTTTACTTATAAAAGTGTTGAGTTTTACAAAATAGTGTTCGGTGTCTCCTCTACCCCAGCTCTTTGCAAAGTTTTTCTAAATTTTTTTCCTTGTCTTCTCTCTGCAGTAGATGGCTCGCACGAAGCTAACCGCCCGCAAGTCCACCTGTGGCTACCTTCCGCCCCGTGTTCCAGAGATGGACTTTGGCGCCCCCTACCAGGATGCTTTCCAGGAGTGGGAAGAGAGGCAAGAGGAGGAGCGCCTGAGGCAGGAAGATGAAGAGGTGGAGCAGCAGCAGGGAGAGCCCGAGGACGAGGAGATGGAGCCCGCTGATGAGCCAGAGGAGCAGCCCGAGCCAGTTCAGCCAGGTGGTGGAATCCTGCCGGAGACCCAGATGGTGATGACAGTGATGATGATGAAGACGGTGGTGATGATCCGTCAGATGGCGAGGGTGATGATCCTGAGGAGCCCCCAGCACCCCAGCAGCCTGCTGTTGGCACTCCTTACGGCCTACAGATAAATCTGCAAGCGGACGGATACCGATGTAGCTTTCACCCGGGAGTATTCCAAGGTATCGATTTCCTCGGAGAACGAGAAGTGTACTAATCCTAAACTAAGTTGTCCTAGGTAGATGGTGTGGATGAAATGGAATGGATGAGATGGATGACGACAACAAGGAGAGAAGAGAAGAGGTAAGAGGGTAGAGAGGGTACGGGTCTGATAAAGGTATTCTACCGATTGATTGAGCAGATCAGAGGATACAGATAGATACTTGCTTCGGGACTACAGAGCCTCTGACACACAAAAAGGGGTGAGAAGGGGTGCCGGTTACCCTGAACCTTGGGTCCTAAGACACCGGAACTAACGTGATGGGCTACGAAGACCGAAAGGGCTGTCACCACCTTACGGCTACCACCTCCGTTGCGATGGGCAGAAACTAAGTTAGCCTCAAGTATAGGCACCACGCCTACACTAGTTGACTAATACTTATCTACTGCAGACAGATAAGCACTCAAGCTAAGCAGCTAGTATACAATTATACTACACAACTAAGCATTGAACGAAGAACCAGCAAGCATATAAAAGTAAGAACTGAATGCTCAATTAATCAGAGAGAGATACAAGAATTACCAGACAAGACCCGGATGTTACTCGAAGTGAAGTCGCATCCGTAGAGGTACAACGGGAAGAGGGGCCGACACTTCGGCTCCTCTCCGGGACGCTCACCTCTCCTCTCTCCCTATCTGTACTGATACAAGTGGAAAACTAACAGTGCTTCACCTGCACTCTACACTTGTGTTGTGTGTTGATGCAGGCGAAGGAGGGCTCTATTTATAGTGGAGCCAAGGCGGTGGAGCTAGAGCAGGCGCCAAGGAAGCTCAAGGCGGTGCCCGGCTCGTTCGGCCGAACATGCCGGTTCGGGCGAACCGAGCAGTTCGGGCGAACTGCCAAGTGGCACCGCCTTGGTGCTGAGGCGGCTTAGGGTCGGTGCAGCACTTGGGGGTGGTTCGGCCGATTTGGTGGGTTCGGCCGAACTCATGGATTCGGCCACACTGGGCTTTTGGCCCAATAGTGCTCCCATGCACCCCCTCTCCCTCCTAGACCTTCTGGGTTGCTTCATCTTGATGGGCTTCGTGTAGTTTTGGGCCTAGAGGTGATGTGGCGGTGGTTCACTGGTCGTTCTTGGTCACTGCTTGGTTGTCGGTGATGTGGACGACCTCCCGATCGTGCTCTGCATTGGGTACGACTAAGGGGGGTAATCGGCCGAACGGAGTCGTTCGGCCGAATTGGTCAATTCCGACCCATATAGTACGTTTCTCCCGTTGTTGTACCTGCACAATGGACAATCACCAAAACTTGTGGAAATAGTTAGTAGTAAGCCCTATAGCTATGGTGTGTGGTTCCGTTGTGTTCATTTTATACTTGGTTGGAGGTCGGAAATCGGGTTGTAACGACCGCCAACAAGCTCCCCCAAGCTTAGCTCGGTGGATCAGGAGTTGCTACAATGTAATTTCTCTTACAGGTAACTTTATAAACAATTAGTACTTAAATTTTTACTTGAATTACTAGCAAGGTATAATTCACCATTTTACCTATGGGGCTTATAGCAATCTCCTTATCTTGGGCGGTTGAAAGGATGAACATGTTAACTTAGTTTTATTCCACTCTACTCTTTTCAAGATCCTATCTCGGTGTTTTTCACCCTTTCGTGAAAAGATAAATTGTTCCTCATTGGCTCACTCAATCGCTCAAGTGTATTTGAATCCTTACCAAAGGCTTTGCCTTCTTTTCATCCTAACATCTAATTTGGCTTTTTGTGTGGCTCAGGGACAAAGAATGAAGGCATACAAGCATCTTATATTTTGCTAAGTCAAAAACCGGACCTTAGGAGAATCAAATCACACTCTTAGATCGAGAAGTGCAAGTGTGTAGAGTATGCGGAGTAGAATTTGGTGGAACTTCATGGAGTGATTCTTCCTCTCCTTTATTTATTTTTTTCGAGAGCATGGGCTATCTTTTATTCTTCATTTTTTTTGCCACGCCTTTTTGGCATGCTTTTCTTTTTTTCCTCATATTTTTGCCATGCCACTTGGCATGCTTTTCTTTTTCTTTTTGCATAGCCCATGCCTCTACTTCAAAGATATTTGGAGAGGGAATCAAAGAACATGAAATTTATTTTGTGGAATGGATGATGGCATGGTTTTGCTAACTCCCAGTGTAGGAATTGCAAGTGAGAGGTGGAGTGTATGTGAATCTCGATCTTGAAAGTATGACATATTCCTCACAAAGGTCACAACAATTTGACAAAGCTCACTAAGATGACAAGCAGCATATGGTAGAAAGTTTAGAACTAATCCTATCATATGGCTCTGGTAGGTATTATGACCAATGAGGAACTTTGTTTTATTTTTGAAAGCATAAACATCCGAGATTTTCACCATACTAAGAGCAGAATTAGAGTTCAACCAAAGTCTCACTATATCAATCCCCACAACAACCTAAACTTGGAATAAAGCATGTGCTCCCACGAGGTTTTCAGGTTCATTTTTACTCGTGCCAAATAACTCAAGCATAATCAAGCAACTAGTTGCAATAAAGTACTGGCAAAATTAATGACAGGGCAACTATTCATCATTTGCAAAATGAGAGGCATATGATTCATTCCATGCATAGTTGGGAGTTAATTTTATTCAAGGGAAATATTTTTGGTATTTTCAATTGAATGTCCAAAGTGCTGAGTAATTCGGAACGTACCTGATGGGGGTCCTCCCCCAAGCTTGGACTCTTCACTGGTAGGGATTCAGCCTTGAAAGGTACTGAGTCAGCTGGTCGGCCTGCTCTCGGATGTCGTGCAAGGCATTATACATCGTGCGTGCGTGCGAAGTGGTTGAGTCTGGCTGGTTTGCCTGAACCAACAAGGTCGCCTAGACAAGCCAATTCATCCAAACCAAATGGTTCAGCCGAACGGGTTGTCCTGCATGTTCTTGTCATGGTCCTCCACTATGTCATGCCTGTACTCATGTATCTTTCTGTTAGACAGGGCAATCTCCGGTTGGCTCAAATGCACCAACCGGAGCGACAATTTTATTCCTTTTGCATTCAACTCTAATTTTATTTATTCATCAAGCTAAGATTTGGAAAAGCAAATATTGGAAGGGAAAGAGAGCACCTCCTAAACAAAGATTTAAGCAAAGGGAAATTGAATTGGGAAATAAATTGAAACTAATGGTGCTCTACAGGATACAACCACATGACATCTACTCTATAGATGGATCGTGGAGGTCTAGATGTTACGTGGCTTTGGCGAGCCTCTTAAATTTTGCTGTGGGTGCCTTGCAGAGGACATTGATCTTGTAATCCTTGTCCATCTACCAAGGCTCGCCTTCGATGACCTTCTCACCGAGATTGTTAAATTTCTGGTGTGTTTGCACCAGATCTCTAATCAGGCTCTTCATCCATGGGCTCCTCTTCTTCCTCCTCCTCGGGATGTTCAATCAGAAGGCTTTAGGGGTTTGGACAGTTTTGCTCGTGATACTATTGGAGAGGGAACCCCTGGGTGAGGAAAGGTCTTTGGATAAGGATTGGGTGGTCATGGCGGCTGGAAAATGTGAACACTTGGTCGTGTTCGGGAAAGTGATGGAGGATGGTTTCTGACTTGAGATCAACAAGCAGCTTTCCCAACATTTCCTAGCGACTTCGAGACAAGATAGGATAGAGATAGGATCAAGGGTCAAAAAGGACGCTCAAGGGGCAACAGAGGGGTCCTTCGGTCGAACCAACATGGTTTGGCCGAATTGTCCTAATTTTCCCAAACTAGAGTGGTCTAGTTTGCCCAAAGTGCTTTTACGGAGTCTATCTCTCTAGTGCACACCTATCTCATTGACGTTCTTGATGTGAGTGTTGGATGTTCTGCTTGACCACTAGTTTGGGGGTGAGAAGGTGTGGGTATAAAATGCGGCTCCCCCAAACTTAGATATTTCCGCGAGATGGAGTCAATGAGATAGGAGCCCCTATGACTAGCCCAAGGATGCCAAAGCGAGGAAAGATGTTTCATGGGACATTTGCTTAGCGTGCCTGGTGGCTGCGGCTCAGTAGGGCTTGGCTTCTACCTAGTTAGAGACGGGATCTATGGCTACCACAGTAAACTCGTAGTTCTCCGAGTCAAGGAAATGACCCATGGGGTCTATTCCCCATACACCAAAGGTTTCTACTTGAAGACTACTGGTAAGTGGCTTTGCGTCTCTTATATTCCCGTGTTTCTGGAAGTCTGGGCATCTCTTGCTAAATTTCTTAGCATCTCCATATTGCCAGACCTTTGTTCTGAACGCTCCATAATTACCTCCATAAGGTGCTGCAAGATATCTCTCCCAGACTTTATGTGCCTTAGGTGCAGGTATGCATCATCTAAGGAGTCAAATCTGGAAGGGACATGGATCGTCCCATAGGTGAAGTCTGCTCTCATAAACCAATCTTTTCCTATTTTCACCTGATGGGACGTACCCTTGCACCATGAAGTCAACTATGGTGGCGTACCACGGCTCTAGTGTTGTGATCTCAAGGAGCGTGTGTCTTGGTTTCGCATCCTTTTTGGTCAAAAGATACTTTAGAGCAGTATGGTCGGAATAGACTATGACCTTTGCCCTAACTTGGTAGGACCGGAATTTGTCTATAACAAACATAGTTGCTAAGAGTTCCTTTTCCGTGGTTGCGTAGTTGAGCTAGGGCCAGTGAGCATAATGCTTTTTGTCCTTGGTTTGGCCCACAACATCTCTTACGGCAAAATCGCTCGCATCACACATGATTTCTAGCGAGATGCTCCAGTCAGGAGGCTGGATGATGGGAGCAGAATTGAGTGCTTTCTTAGGGTGTGAAAGGAAGCATAGCACTCTTGATTAGAGACGAGAGGGGTTTCCTTGGCCAAGAGATTGGTCAACGACCGGGCTATTTGAGAGAAATTTTCGATGAGACACCTATAAAGCCCGGTGTGGCCAAGGAACTACGAATCCCCTTTACTCGTGGGAGGTGTACGCATAGGGTCGTATTTGGGAGTATGACATGAGAAGATGATGGCTTTAGGCTTTGAATCTAGTCTTTCCCCGATCAAAGACGAATCTTCGTGACAATTGTCTTACGACCCCAAGGTAAGATAAGATAGGGATATGATGTGTATGAAGGTTAGGAGTAATCCCTTTGAAATCTTGGATCGAGTGTCCTAAGACTGATCGATCCTCCTCCAGGACAGTGAAAGTTGGTTGGGTTCCAGGGGGTTTGTCACTGATGGTCACTGGAGTTTGTCCGTCCTTAAAGAGGGAAACACACTTCAATCTAGAGGGAAGAGGCTTAGGTTCGACTGGAGGATGAATCTCTTCTTCCTCCATAAGGAATTGGGCATCTTCTTCTAGGAAATGTTGCTCTAAGTCTATCAAGGATGTTGACATGACCTCCTCTATTGGCTCAGGATCGGGATCTGTCTCTATTGGGGTATTCAAGGAATAAGAATAAGAGACTGGGACGAGTTCTTCTCCGATCCTAAGCTCTAGCTGGATTATTGGTGAATTTTCTAGGATTTTCATGATTGGCCTACCAATAAAGATGGAGTAAGTGGAGTTTGTGGGTAGGTCAAAGATATGGAAATCCAAGAAAAGTTCAGGGTCGTTAATCTTAACGGGTGTGACCCACAAGATCCCTAAACAGTCGAGGATCCTCCCCGATGTGAACCTTAAACGTTTCTGAGATGATGACCATGGTTCATCGGGGAGTTGCGCTCGCACCAAAGAGCTAGAGATTATTTTGATTCCGAGGCTTGGGTCGTACCCGATTTCTCTGTCATTGCCCATAACTTCATAGAATATGCTTCTGATCCTTTTGGGCATTTTGACAACCTCGGTCGAGGCTTCGGCCTCGTCTAGCCATTCCCGACTCTTGATGGCAGAGAGATGGCCTAAGTACCCTCTCTGATATTCTAGTGCTTCCTTGTCGGGTGGTGGATCCTTTTACTCTACACATTGTTCCAATGGGAAACTTGTTGCACTCCCTACGTTATCGAATAGATCGTCATCAAAATCGTAGGGAGTGGTGTAGAGTGGATGATAATAATCCAGGCTAGAATATGGTTGTGGTTCGAAATGAGCATCGGGTTCTGATGGAATGGAAGAGCTAATTGGTTTGGATTGGGACTGTACTGGCTCTTTAGGTTTAGGCTGCTTCTCTTCTTCATCGGGGAGTTCGTCATAGACTCCAGTGTAGGGAGTGTCGTCCAGGATACGCTCCAGGACTATCCTCGCTTCACTGGGAGTCAAATGAAAAAACGACCCTTTTAAAGCAGAGTCCAAGAAAGTGGTGGCTACGGGACAGAGGCCAAGGCTGAAATGTTGGAGAATGATAGGTTCAGATAGGCCTAGGTCTGGTCCGGATGCCAAGATTTGCTTGAAACGAGCCCAGGCAGCTCCTAACGACTCTCCCTCTAATTGCTTAAAGGTAAGAACTTCGATTCGGAGGCTGGCTACCTTGGAAATTGGGAAGAAATTTAGGCAAAATTTCTCTCTGAGAGTTTCCCAACTCCCTTCCATAGTACCGACAGCCAGAGAGTACCATTTCTTCACTCCTCTCGTTAATGAGAATGGGAATAGCTTCCATTTGAGTGTCTCTTGTGTCATGCCCGCAATGGTCAGGCACGAGCAGAGTTTCTCAAACTCGCGCAAATGCGCGTATGGACTCTCGGCCTTCGTTCCTGAGAACGATTGCTCACGAACCATGGCTATGAAGCCGGGACGTAGCTCATAGCCGGGTGTGGATATGGGATGTGATGATGGTGGTGGCTCCAAACAAGCGGCCTTTGGAGCCGAGTGTTGGCGTAAGGTAAGAGTGGGATCCATATGGATGGTGGATGGTGGTGGGATACACGGACAACTTGGGTTCGGAATCAGAACAGCTACCGTTCCCCGGCAACGGCGCCAGAAAGCTTGTTGGCACTCCTTACGGCCTACAGATAAATCCGCAAGCGGACGGATATCGATGTAGCTTTCACCCGAGAGTATTCCAAGGTATCGATTTCCATGGAGAACGAGAAGTGTACTAATCCTAAACTAAGTTGTCCTAGGTAGATGGTGTGGATGAAATGGAATGGATGAGATGGATGACAACAACAAGGAGAGGAGAGAAGAGGTAAGAGGGTAGAGAGGGTACGGGTCTGATAAAGGTATTCTACCGATTGATTGAGCAGATCAGAGGATACAGATAGATACTTGCTTCGGGACTACATAGCCTCCGACACACAGAAAGGGGTGAGAAGGGGTGCCGGTTACCCTGAACCTTGGGTCCTAAGACACCGGAACTAACGTGATGGGCTACAAAGACCGAAAGGGCTGTCACCACCTTACGGCTACCACCTCCGTTGTGACGGGCAGAAACTAAGTTAGCCTCAAGTATAGGCACCACGCCTACACTAGTTGACTAATACTTATCTACTGCAGACAGATAAGCACTCAAGCTAAGCAGCTAGTATACAATTATACTACACAACTGAATGCTCAATTAATCAGAGAGAGATACAAGAGTTACCAGACAAGACCCGGATGTTACTCGAAGTGAAGTCGCATCCGTAGAGGTACAGCGGGAAGAGGGGCCGACACTTCGGCTCCTCTCCGGGACGCTCACCTCTCCTCTCTCCCTATCTGTACTGATACAAGTGGAGAACTAACAGTGCTTCGCCTGCACTCTACTCTTGTGTTGTGTGTTGATGCAGGCGAAGGAGGGCTCTATTTATAGTGGAGCCAAGGCGGTGGAGCTAGAGCAGGCGCCAAGGAAGCTCAAGGCGGTGCCCGGCTCGTTCGGCCGAATATGCCGGTTCGGGCGAACCGAGCAGTTCGGGCGAACTGCCAAGTGGCACCGCCTTGGTGCTGAGGCAGCTCAGGGTCGGTGCAGCACTTGGGGGCGGTTCGGCCGATTTGGTGGGTTCGGCCGAACTCATGGATTCGGCCGCACTGGGCTTTTGGCCCAGTAGTGCTCCCCTGCACCCCCTCTCCCTCCTAGACCTGCTGGGTTGCTTCATCTTGATGGGCTTCGTGTAGTTTTGGGCCTAGAGGTGATGTGGCGGTGGTTCACTTGTCGTTCGTGGTCACTGCTTGGTTGTCGGTGATGTGGACGGCCTCCCGATCATGCTCTGCATTGGGTACGACTAAGGGGGGTACTCGGCCGAACGGAGTCGTTCGGCCGAATTGGTCAATTCCGACCCATATAGTACGTTTCTCCCGTTGTTGTACCTGCACAATGGACAATCACCAAAACTTGTGGAAATAGTCAGTAGTAAGCCCTATAGCTATGGTGTGTGGTTCCGTTGTGTTCATTTTATACTTGGTTGAAGGTCGGAAATCGGGTTGTAACGACCGCCAACACCTGCACCAGCACCGGCAGCACCAAGGTGGACCGTGGAGGACTTTGTCAGAGACGGAGGAGACAACTTCTACCAGTGGCGCCTGAGGCAGATACTTCGCTCCCACTACGGCACATGCAACATGGGCATGGAGTACCACAGTGAGAGGTGGACGCACCCCCGCTTCCCCACCTTCTGGAGCACTACACTACGGATCTGTACAGCTGATCACGGAGCCAGAGCTGCTAGGACGAGGTCGATACACTACGCCTCCAGTGAGAGTTCCACCCAGGAGGCAGGGATAGCAGATGTTGCTCGCCGTGCCTACTACTACTACAAAGACAGGTTCTGGGCAGATATTCAGGATGGGCCAGAGAGGTGGTACCCCCACAGGAGGAGTGGAGAGGCAGCTTGCACCATCGCCCCCATCGGAGACATCACCGACCCCCAGCTCACTGCTACTGTGACACTAGTGGCTACCCTCAACACTGACCTAGAGGCAGCTACAGACGAGATCGCCGCTCTGAGGGAGCAGCTGAGAGGGACCCAGCAGGAGTAGGAGCAGCTTGACCTAATGATGGGAGCGCCACCACCACGCAGCCCAGACTACCGTGCAGAGTCCCCGCCTCGCAAGAGGCACTGCTTCGGATCTGCCGCCGCCCGCACCACCATCCAGCAGGATCCTTAGGAGTTTACCATGAGTCTGTAATAAGTTTGAGTAGTCATCGTTTTCCTTTCTAGTCGAGTAAACTAGTGAGTCGAGTCAGTGTGAACCTTGTCTTTCGATGTTTGGTTTGATTATCATTATGCTTATGAATGAGTTGGATTTTTGTAATGATTGTGATGGGCGTAGACGCAAGTCTACCACCATCTAGATTTTGGATCAAGGCATAAGGATATTATTAAATACATAGAAGGGGTTATTTGTTTCACTTGCTCTTTATCTATCTTATGCTCTACCTTAACTAGTTCAATCGATAATCTCAAGTACTTCTGTTCCAAACCTGAGTTATTTGGTGTTGTCCAATAAAATTTATGGGAATCTCTTGCTGATGATAGATGGTGAACACAAGGAGCAATGCCGGTGCCAGCGGACTGCCGCCACCACCTCCCACCATTGAGCAGATGATGCTCACGCAGACCCAGCTGATGCAGCAGATGGCTCAGACGATGGCAATGATGCAGCAGAACTAGCAAAACCCACCTCAACAGCCCCACATGCCGCCCAGAGACAAGAGGGGCGAATTTCTGAACGGACGCCTGCCCACGTTGAACAAAGCAACCGATCCCCTGCATGCAGTGGATTGGCTAAAGGCAGTGGAGCTATAGCTCGACATCGCTCAGTGCAACGACCGGGAGAAGGTGCTGTACGCAGGGGGACAACTTCAAGGACCAGCCTTGGACTGGTGGGATTCGTACCAGTACGCTCACCCTGATCGTACTCAGATCACATGGCAGGAGTTCCATGACAGCTTCCGCTCACACCATGTGCCTGAAGCCCTAATGACTTTGAAGAAGAAGGAGTTCCTGGCACTGAAGCAGGAAGGGATGAGCGTCATAGCTTATCGTGACAAGTTCATTGAGCTCGCCCGCTATGCTCCAGAGGACGTGAACACGGACAGGAAGATGCAGTCCCGGTTCCGCGATGGCTTGAATGATGCCCTGCAGTACCAGCTGATGTGCACCAAGTTCCCCAACTTTCAGGAACTGGTGGATGGTGCCCTGATGCTAGAACACAAGCGCTGTGAGATGGAGGATAAGAAGCGGAAGTTCCAGGGCCAGCAGACTGGGACCAACAACCGCCCCTGCTTCACTACTCCCCAAAGCCAGCAGATACTGAGCCAGCAGCGCTTCCCGAGTCAGCCCGGCCCACTCAATCGTGGCCAGTACCAGCAACGCCCCCAGTACCCCCAGGCACCACAGCAGCAGTGTTTCCAGAACCAGCTGCAGAATGCCCCAGCTCAGCGCAACCAGGTGCAGCCAGTTCAGTGCCCCGCCCCAGCCGGCAATGCACCAGGGCGGCAGAAGTGCTTCCATTGTGGCGAGCCAAGACACTATGCCAACGCCTGTCCCCACAGAGTCCAGAACACCGACGGCCAGAACACCAATCAGAGGGCTGGCCTACCGCAGAATCAGCAGCAGGGCCAGGCCAACCGTGCTCCACAGAACCCCGCCAGAGGAAAGCTCAACCACACTGGGGTGAAGACCGATGAGGGAGCTACTAATGTGGACGTGGGTACATTCCCTATCAACTCCACCCCTGCGACTATTTTGTTCGATTTCGGAGCTTCGCATGCTTTCATATCTGCTGCTTTTGTGAAAAAGAACTTAGTGGCATTACTGCCCATGAAGAATGCTATGCTAGTTAGCTCACCAGGAGGGGAACAACGCGTCACTTTACGTTGCCCCCATGTTACTGACACCATAAGGGGGTAGATTTCGAGGGACGCCCAATAGTCCTGGAGTCTCTTGGTTTCGACCTAATTCTGGGTATGAGTTGGCTAGCCAGATATGATGCAGTGATCCAGTGCGCCAAGAGGACTGTGCAACAGATGGCAGAGACCAGAGATAAGGTGGAGTACCAGGCAGCCAGTCCATTGGAGCATACTCAATTCAATCAAGCTGATGGTGCAGCTCCGGCAGACATCACGGTGGTGAGCGAGTTCCCGGATGTGTTTCCCGAGGAATTGCTAGGTATGCCCCAAGAACACGAAGTTGAATTCGTTATTGAACTAAAACCTGGCACTGCACCTATAGCTAAAAGGCCGTATAGGATGGGAGAGAAGGAACTGGAGAAACTTAAGAAAGAATTAAGCTCTTTGCTAGAAAAAGGGTATATTTGTCCTAGTTCTTCACCATGGGGAGCACCAGTGTTGTTCATGGACAAGAAGGATGGCACGCAGAAGATGTGTGTGGACTATCGAGCCCTCAATGAAGTGACTGTCAAGAACAAGTATCCATTGCCAAGGATTGATGATCGGTTCGATCAATTGAAGGGAGCGTGTGTGTTCTCCAAGATAAATCTTTGATCGGGCTACCACCAGATGAGGATCTGACCATCCGACATACCCAAGATGACCTTCAACACTCGGTACAGGCTATATGAGTTCACAGTCATGTTCTTTGGATTAACCAACGCTCCAGCATACTTCATGTACCTGATGAATAGCATCTGCATGGACTACCTGGACAAGTTTGTGGTGGTGTTAATTGATGACATTCTGGTCTTCTCCAAGAATGAGGAAGAACACGAGAAGCACTTGCGGATGGCAATGCAGCGACTCAAAGAGCATCAGCTATATGCTAAGCTGAGCAAGTGCGAGTTCTGGCTGAAGGAAGTGGCATTCTTGGGTCATGTGTTGTCCAATGGAGGAGTAGCCGTGGATCCAAAGAAGGTTCAGGATGTGCTCAGCTAGAATCCACCCAAGGATGTGAGTGAGATCAGGAGTTTCCTCGGTATGGCTGGATACTACAGACGGTTCATCGAAGGTTTCTCCAAGATTGCTAAGCCAATGGCGGCCCTACTGGAGAAGAATGCCAAGTTCGTCTGGACAATAGAATGTCAAGTCACCTTTGAGGAGTTGAAGAAGAGGTTGACTACAACACCTATGCTAGTGTTGCCTGACATAGCCAAGAGCTTCTCGATCTACTGCGATGCATCTCGTCTAGGATTGGGATGTGTGCTCATGCAAGAGGGCAGAGTAGTGGCTTATGCATCAAGGCAACCGAGGAAACATGAGCAGAACTACCCGACACGCGACCTAGAGTTGGTAGCGGTGGTTGAAGCCCTAAAGATCTGGAGACACTACCTGATCAGGCACAAGTGTGACATCTACACCGATCACAAGAGTCTCAAGTATGTCTTCACCCAGCCAGATCTGAATATGAGGCAATGCCGATGGTTGGAGTTGATCAAGGACTATGATCTGGAGATCCACTACCACCCCGGGAACGCTAACTTGGTGGCAGATGCTCTGAGCCGGATAAGCTATGTGAACAAGGTCACCGGACATTGTCTGCCGGAAGAACTCAGCCGGGAATTTGAGAAGATGAGTCTAGGATTCGTGACTAGCATCATAGAGATGACAGTAGAACCGACTCTTGAACAGGAGATCCGGAGGGGTCAGCTTGGTGATGAAAAGATCAAGGAGATTGTGGAGAATGTTGCCCTAGGAAAGGCCCCTGGTTTCCAAGTGGATGAACAAGGAAGCTTGTGGCACGGGAAGAGGATATGTGTGCCCGATATAGCGCAGAACAAGGACACGATCCTAAGAGAAGCGCATGATTCAGCATACTCGATACACCCAGGAAGCACCAAGATGTACCAAGACATCAAGGAACGATTTTGGTGGTACGGACCGAAGCGTGATGTGGCGACATATGTGGCACTATGTGACACTTGTCAGAGAGTTCAGGCTGAACATCAGAGGCCAGCTGGATTACTCAAGCCCTTGAAGATACCGGAATGGAAATGGGAAGAAGTTGGTATGGACTTTATAATGGGTCTACCCCGCACACAGCGAGGATTTGACTCCATTTGGGTGATTGTGGACCGCTTGACCAAAGTGGCACACTTTCTCCCAGTAAAGACCTCCTACACGGGAGCCAGACTAGTAGAGCTATATATGGAAAGGATTGTGTGCTTGCATGGAGTGCCAAAATGGATAGTGTCTGACCGAGGTACTCAGTTCACGTCACACTTCTGGCAGAAGCTACATGAGTCTATGGATACTAAGCTGCATTTCACCTCAGCTTATCACCCACAGACAGATGGACAGACAGAGCGACCAACCAGATTCTGGAAGACATGTTGAGAGCATGTGCTCTGCAGTATGGTGTCAGTTGGGACAAAAGTTTGCCCTATGCGGAATTCTCGTACAACAACAACTACCAGAAGAGTCTGCAGATGGCACCATTCGAGGCTTTGTATGGCAGGAATTGTAGGACTCCACTATTCTGGAACCAGACTTGGGAAAGTCAAGTTTTTGAGCCTGAGATACTAAGAGAGGCAGAGCGACAAGTGCAAGTGATCCGACAGAACTTGAAAGTGGCACAGTCGCGGCAGAAAAGCTATGCCAATGTCAAAAGAAGGGATCTCACCTTCGAAGTCCATGACTTTGTGTATCTCAATGTGTCACCGATACGAGGTGTGAAAAGGTTCAATGTCAAGGGAAAGCTTGCACCTCGGTACATCGGGCCATTCAAAGTAGTGGAACAAATGGGTGAAGTGGCTTACCGGCTAGAGCTACCTGAGAAACTGGCCGGAGTGCACGATGTGTTCCACATGCCTCAGTTGAAGAAGTGCTTGCGGGTACCTGAGGAGAAGATCCCGATAGATGAGCTGAATGTGCAAGAAGATCTCAACTATGATGAGTACCCCGATAGATGAGTGCACGAATATCCACAACTCTTCGCTTCCTCATCTGAATCTCGAGGACGACATTCATCTTAAGGGGGTAGGTTTCTAACACCCAAAAATAGCCCATTTAAAATTTTTAGTAATTAATTTGCTTTTATTGAATTTCTCATATTTAATATAGGTTAAATAAATTAGTTATGAATATTAAAATCAAATATAAGTTGTAGAAATATTTTTGTTGCATTCATGCTGCTACACTGTGTTTTGTTTGTTGGCAAGTTAAGTTGGAATTTAAATTTGAATTTAATTTGCATTTGTTTGAGCCCTAGAGAAGTAAATTCAAGTCGAGTTCACTTTTGCCCCTCCATCTTTTTCCCTGGTCCGCATTCCCTCCCTCTACTCTTCTCACAGACAAGCCCAGCCTACTCCCTCTCTCCCTTTACCCCGGCCCAAGACGCCTTTCCCCCACCTGGGCCCCGTCTCCCGAGCCGGCCCGGCACTTCCCTCCTCCCCGCGCTGGCCCAGTCGGCCCAGCTCGCGCCCGCTCGCCCCTCCCCTCTCTCCCTCTGGGTGACGTGCCGACCCCACTCGTCGGATCCATCCCCTTCCTTCCCCCACGGCCCCCCTCGCCGTGCGATTGTCGCCTGGCCGAAGGAAAGTGCCGCCGACCACGCCTTCTCCGCGCCGGTGGGCCCTTGCAAGGCCGCCTTGAAACTTCAACAAAGCTTCCTGCCTCCCCTCCCTTCCCCATTCGCGCTGCTCCGCGTATGGAATTTCCGCCCTGCATGGAAAGCGTGGGATCGCCGCCGATTCTTCGGGCTCGCACGCCGATGCACCCCCTCCGTCCTATTTAAGTAGCCCCACGACACCCCCACACCTCACCCAACCCTCCCCGAGCCTTCGAGCCACCGCAGCGCCTCCCTCTCGAGCTCCCCAACGAAGCCGAGCTCCGGCTGCCGTCGTTTTCCCCTACCGGCCACCGCTCCGACCCCCTCGACCCCCACAGTACCTTCGCGCTTCGGTAAGCAACCTCCCCACCCCGCTATTTGACCAATTCGCGCCCCCTAGCTACGCCAGTCCCGTTCACCCGAGCCGCCGACCGCCGCCTCCGTGCCCTGAGCCTCGACTTGCACCCCATCATTGTACTCGTTGTTCGTCACTGAAGCTGTAGGGCCAAACCCTACTCCAATTAGTGGCCCCTAGCTCGAGATCCACTCAACTCCGGCGAACTCTCGCCAGCGCCGCCGCGCCCCTGTGTTGCCGTCGGCGATCACACCCCCCGAGCAACCCTGGCCATTGGATCTCAATCCGACAGCCCTGATCCACCCGAGCCCCAGGTCAAAGCCCAGGATACCGGTCAGCCCTGCCCTTTTTTTCTAAAGAGCCCCTGGGTTTTCCGGGAATTAACCTGCAGTCCACCCTCTGTTGAAAATAATTACAGTTAGGTTCTGAAATTTATGTAAAACACCCTGAGCTTTTAGAAAATAGAACCGGCCATCCTTTTTAGTCGGTTTTGCACGTTAGCCCATGGGTTTTTATACAAAATTATGTTTAGGTCCCTGTTTTCTTTCAAATAAGCCCCTGGAAACTTTTAAAACTTGCCAGCAGGTCCCTGGAACTTAGAAAATCCACATCTTTTTCGTTTTAGCTCCGATTAGCGTGATTTCTGCACTCTTGTGTTCATAGTGAAGCGTAGAATATTTCTAAAACCTTTTTATGTGCTGCTTCTACTGTTTGGTGTATTGTTCTAATAGAATTATATTTGTTTGCATGTATAGGTATGCGTGTATGCTTGTGTGGTGCTTCGTGTCCAGTCGGTGAGCTGTTAGCTTTGGATTTTGAGTTCGCGGAGGACTTTCTGGAGCAGGACTCGTAGCAGCACCAACACTTCGAGGAAGGCAAGTTATAGCACGGACAATCCTTTCTACCTAAACACACTTTTTACATACATTTACTTTCATATGCATGTGTCTAAATTGATGTCCTATTAAGGTTGTACCTAGTTTGTATACTCATGTCCTTGTTACCTTGGGGTTATTGCATATGGGTAGAATCTTTGCTATGTGCAGCTACTGTCACTATTATTTAATTGTTAATTATGACATAATGGTTCACTTCAATATTAATGATAAAACTTGCTTTTTAGTAACATGGTTTAGGGAGCTAGAGCATGTGTTGTGTGCTTTGCTCTAGTGTCTCTCCTTAAGGCCCGGTTCTTAAAGCGGCAACCCAGGAGCCTGTCGCCACTGCTAGAACTCGTTAGCCTGGTTTATGGGAAGTAAGCCACGGGGTGTTTCTTGTTTCCACTGAGGACGGTAGCCCCGTCAGCTAGGTCTCGTTAGACCCAGTCCCGTGTTAGGAGCCCCTATGGTATGGGAGCTCTGCATGTTGGCATGAGTTGCCCGCGCTTGGACGCCATTTACCCCTGTTGGCACTCCTTACGGCCTACAGATAAATCCGCAAGCGGATGGATACCGATGTAGCTTTCACCCGGGAGTATTCCAAGGTATCGATTTCCACGGAGAACGAGAAGTGGACTGATTCTAAACTAAGTTGTCCTAGGTAGATGGAATGGAGTGAATGGTATGGATGAGGTGGATGACAACAACAAAGAGAGAAGAGGAGTGATAGGAGGGTAGAGAGGGTACGAGTCTGGTAGAGGTATTCTACTGATTGATCGAACAGATCAGAGGATACAGATAGATACTTGCTTCGGGACAAGGGAACCGGTGGACACACTGAAAGGGATGAGAAGGGGTGCCACTATTTCCCAACTGGGGAATCCTACTGGACCGGAACTAACATGATGGGCTATGAAGGCCGGAAGGGCTGTCACCACCTCCGTTGCGACGGGAATAAACTAAGTTAGTCTCAAGTATAGGCACCACGCCTACACTAGTCAACTAATACTTATCTCCTATAGAAAGATAAGCACCCAAGCTAAGCAACCAGTATACAGTTATACCAATCAACTAAGCATTGAACGAATAACCAGCAAGCATATAAAAGTAAGAACTGAATGCTCAATTAATCAGAGAGAGATACTAGAGTTACCAGACACGACCCGGATGTTACTCGAAGTGAAGCCGCATCCGTAGAGGTACAACGGGAAGAGGGGCCGACACTTCGGCTCCTCCCGGGACGCTCACCTCTCCTTTCTCCCTATTCTACTGGTACAAGTGGCGGAACTTAGCAACGCTCACTCTACTCTTGTGTCGTGTGTTGATGCAGGCGAAGGAGGGCTCTATTTATAGTGGAGCCAAGGCGGTGGAGCTAGAGTAGGCGGCAAGGAAGCTCAAGGCGGTGCCCGGCTCGTTCGGCCGAATATGCCAGTTCGGGCGAACCGAGCAGTTCGGGCGAACTGCCAAGTGGCACCGCCTTGGTGCTGAGGCGGCTCAGGGTCGGTGCAGCACTTGGGGGCGGTTCGGCCGATTTGGTGGGTTCGGCCGAACTCATGGATTCGGCCACACTGGGCTTTTGGCCCAGTAGTGCTCCCCTGCACCCCCTCTCCCTCCTAGACCTTCTGGGTTGCTTCATCTTGATGGGCTTCGTGTAGTTTTGGGCCTAGAGGTGATGTGGCGGTGGTTCACTTGTCGTTCTTGGTCACTGCTTGGTTGTCGGTGATGTGGACGGTCTCCCGATCGTGCTCTGCATTGGGTTCGACTAAGGGGGGTACTCGGCCGAACGGAGTCGTTCGGCCGAATTGGTCAATTCCGACCCTTATAGTACGTTTCTCCCGTTGTTGTACCTGCACAATGGACAATCACCAAAACTTGTTGAAATAGTCAGTAGTAAGCCCTATAGCTATGGTGTGTGGTTCCGTTGTGTTCATTTTATACTTGGTTGGAGGTCGGAAATCGGGTTCTAACGACCGCCAACAAGCTCCCCCAAGCTTAGCTCTTTGCTCGTCCTCGAGCAAAGATAAAAACTTAGGCTCGGTGGATCAGGAGTTGCTACAATGTAATTTCTCTTGCAGGTAACTTTATAAACAACTAGTACTTAAATTTTTACTTGAATTACTAGCAAGGTATAATTCACCATTTTACCTATGGGGCTTATAGCAATCTCCTTATCTTGGGCGGTTGAAAGGATGAACATGTTAACTTAGTTTTATTCCACTCTACTCTTTTCAGGATCCTATCTCTGCGTTTTTCACCCTTTTGTGAAAAGATAAATTGTTCCTCATTGGCTCACTCAATCGCTCAAGTGTATTTGAATCCTTACCAAAGGCTTTGCCTTCTTATCATCCTAACATCTAATTTGGCTTTTTGTGTGGCTCAAGGACAAAGAATGAAGGCATACAAGCATCTTATATTTTGCTAAGTCAAAGACCGGACCTTAGGAGAATCAAATCACACTCTTAGATCGAGAAGTGCAAGTGTGTGGAATATGCAGAGTGGAATATGAGTGGAATTTGTTGGAACTTCATGGAATGATTCTTCCTCTCCTTTATTTTTCGAGAGCATGGGCTATCTCTTTTTTTTGCCATGCCTCTTTGGCATGCTTTTCTTTTTCTCATATTTTTGCCATGCCACTTGGCATGCTTTTCTTTTTTTTTCTTTTTGCATAGCCCATGCCTCTACTTCAAAGATATTTGGAGAGGGAATAAAAGAACATGAAGTTTATTTTTGTGGGATGGATGATGGCATGGTTTTGCTAACTCCTAGTGTTGGAATTGCAAGTGAGAGGTGGAGTGTATGTGAATCTCGATCTTGAGAGCATGAAAGATTCCTCACAAAAGTCACAACAATTTGACAAAGCTCACTAAGATGACAAGCAGCATATGGTAGAAGGTTTAGAACTAATCCTATCATATGGCTCTGGTAGGAATTTTTGACCAATGAGGAACTTTGTTTTATTTTTGAAAGCATAATCATCCGAGATTTTCACCATACTAAGAGCAGAAATAGAATTCAACCAAAGTATCACTATATCAATCCCCACAACAACCTAGACTTGGAATAAGGCGTATGCTCCCACAAGGTTTTCAGGTTCATTTCTACTCATGCCAAATAACTCAAGCATAGTCAAGCAACTAGTTGCAACAAAGTACTAGCAAAATTAATGACAGAGCAACCATTCATCATTTCCAAAGTGAGAGGCATATGATTCATTCCATGCATGGTTGAGAGTTAATTTTATTCAAGGGAAGTATTTTCGGTTGAATGACCAAAGTGCTGAGTAATTCGAAACGTACCTGATGGGGGTCCTCCCCCAACCTTGGACTCTTCACTGGTAGGGATTCAGCCTTGAAAGGTACTGAGTCAGCTGGTCGGCCTGCTCTCGGATGTCGTGCAAGGCATTATACAGCGTGCGTGCGTGCGAAGTGGTTGAGTCTGGCTGGTTTGCCTGAACCAACAAGGTCGCCTAGACAAGCCAATTCATCCAAACCAAATGGTTCAGCCGAACGGGTTGTCCTGCATGTTCTTGTCATGGTCCTCCACTATGTCATGCATGTACTCATGTATCTTTCTGTTAGACAGGGCAATCTCCGGTTGGCTCAAATGTACCAACCGGAGCGACAATTTTATTCCTTTTGCATTCAACTCTAATTTTATTTATTCATCAAGCTAAGATTTGGAAAATCAAATATTGGAAGGGAAAGAGAGCACCTCCTAAACAAAGATTTAAGCAAAGGGAAATTGAATTGGGAAATAAATTGAAACTAATGGTGCTCTACAGGATACAACTACATGACATCTACTCTATAGATGGATCGTGGAGGTCTAGATGTTACGTGGCTTTGGCGAGCCTCTCTGATTTGGCTGTGAATGCTTGGTATAGGACATTGTTCTTGTCCATCTACCAAGGCTCGCCTTCAGTGACCTTCTCATCTTGGTTGCTCAACTTCTGGCATGTTTGTGCCAGTTCTTTTTCAGGCTCTTTAACCATGGGTTTCTCTTCTCCCTCCTCCATGGCTTTCTTCATTGGTGGACTTGTCGTACTCATGGAGAGAGAACCATTGGGTGAGGAAAGCTCTTTGGACAAGGATTGGGTGGCAATGGCGACTAGGAAATGTGAACACTCGGTCGTGCTCGGGAAAGTAATGGAGGATGGTTTCTGACTTGAGATTGACAAGCAATTTTCCCAACATTTTCTAGTGACTTCGAGACAAGATGGGATAGAGATAGGCTCTAGGGTCCAAATGGACGCTCAAGGGGCAGAAGAGGGGTCCTTCGGTCGAACCAACATGGTTTGGCTGAATTGTCCTAGAGTGGTCTAGTATGCCCAGTGAGCCTATTTCTCTAGTGCCTACACATCTCCTTGACGATCTTTGCAGAGTGTTCTTGCTCTTCACGTTGGATGTTCTGCTTGACCACTAGTTTGGGGGTGATAAGGTGTGGCTATCATATGAGGCTCCCCCAAACTTAGATATTTCCGGGAGGTGGAGTCAATGAGATGAGAGCCTCTACGACTAGCCCAGGACGCCAAAGGCAGGGAAAGATGTTTTCATGGGACATTTGCTTAGCGTGCCTAGTGGATGCGGGTCGATAGGGCTTGGCTTCTACCCAGTTAGAGACGGGATCTACGGCTACCAGAATAAACTCGTAGTTCTCTGAGTTAGGGAAAGGACTCATGGGGTCTATTCCCCTTATATCAAAGATTTCTACTGAAGATTACTGGTGAGTTGCTTTGCGTCTCCTTCCCGTGTTTCTGGCAGTGTGGGCGTCTCTTGCTAAATTTCTTAGCATTTCCATATTGCCAGTCCTTTGTTCTAAATGCTCCATAATGTCGTTCACAAGGTGCTGCATGATATCTCTCCCAGGTTTTATGTGCCTCAGGTGCAGGTATGCATCGTCTGAGTCCATCTTGTATCCAGAAGAGATACGGATCGTCCCATAGGTGAAGTCTGCTCTCATAAACCAATCTTTTCCTATTTTCACCTGGTAGGACGCACCCTGACACCTTGATGTTGACTATGCTGGCATACCACGGATCTAATGTTGTGACCTTGAGGAGCGTATCACCTCGTAAGAAAATCGCTGATGAGAAGATCAAATAGGACTTGTACCCGAGACAGACCCAACGGATGAGTCTTGGGTTCGCATCCTTTTTTGGTCAAAAGGTACTTCAAAGCAGCATGGTCTGAATAGACTATGACCTTTGCCCCAACTAGGTAGGACCGAAATTTGTCTATAACAAACACAACTGCTAAGAGTTCCTTTCCCGTGGTTGCGTAGTTGAGCTGGGGCCAGTGAGCATAATGCTTCTTGTCCTTGGTTTGGCCCACAACAGCTCCAACAGCATAATTGCTCGCATCACACATGATTTCTAATGGGATGCTCTAGTCGCGAGACCGGATGATGGGAGCAGAATTGAGGGCTTTCTTAGGGTGTGAAAGGAAGCAGAGCACTCTTGATTAGAGACGAGAGGGGTTTCCTTGGCCAAGAGATTGGTCAACGACTGGGCTATTTGAGAGAAATTTTCGATGAGACACCTATAAAGCCCGGTGTGGCCAAGGAACTACGAATCCCGTGGGAGGTGTACGCATAGGGTCGTATTTGGGAGTATGACAGGAGAAGATGATGGCTCTAGGCTTTGAATCTAGTCTTTCCCCGATCAAAGACGAATCTTCGTGACAATTGTCTTACGACCCCAAGGTAAGATAAGATAGGGATATGATGAGTATGAAGGTTAGGAGCAATCCCTTCTAAATCTTGGACAAAGTGATCTTTCTCCAGGACAGTGAAAGTCTGATGGGTTTCAACGTTGGAGGGCTTGTCACTGAGGGTCACTGGAGTGTGTTCGTTCTTAAAGAGGCTACGTTGTTGTACCTGCACAATGGAAATAGTCAGTAGTAAGCCCTATAGCTATGTTGTGTGGTTCCGTTGTGTTCATTTCATACTTGGTTGGAGGTCGGAAATCGGGTTGTAACGACCGCCAACAACCCCCTCATGTTGCGCCCTGAGGGTCAGTCAATCTCGGTGCCTAGAGTCTCACCACCTTATTATACCTTAGCGGCCACTGTCTTGTTAGGGTGTCTTCTGAAAAACCTCGTAGCGTCCCTATGTAGTCACACCTCGGAAGTGTTGATGTGCGTGGTTGGGTGCAAAGTTCTTTTGAACTTTTACGCGACTGGTGGGTAAAGGGCGAAACCTCTGCAGAGTATAAAATCTATCACGATAGCCTTGCTCAGGGTCACAAGCGGCCTGGATCCTTTTTTATTAGAAGATGATGTTTGTTTATGTTTAACGTCACTTATACTTTATTAATTCGGTTGCAACTGGGTTTCATTCACTTGTAGTAATTTGGTTAACGTTAAAATGAGCCAACTAAAAATGCTAATGTAGTTGAGCTGTGTCTACCCTATTTTGAGCCTTCATCCCCGTGCTATACTTGCTAAGTAATTGTTTACTTACACTTGCCATTATTCAATAAAATCTCGGATGGGTAGCAGATTGGGCCGTGCATTAGGCTGCTGCTGAGTTCCCTGAGGACCTGCCGTACTTCTGAGTTGCGCTCTCCCAGTCAGAGTCCGTGTGGACTATGGCTCCGCTCTAGTTGAGAGTTATAGACTTCCACTATAATAATCATTTATGTTATACTCTGATGTAAACTATTTTATTTCAAGCAATTGTACTCTGTCTATTATATTTGTTCGTTGTATGTGTTCTATGGACGTCCTGGGCACACATATGGCCGCATTCGGGTTTTGTGAAAATCTGGGTGTGATAGTACCATAAGGAAAGAGGAAGATAGAGTCGGACTCCTCATGTATAGTTGTAATCCGATCTTACCTACAGTAACTAACTAGGGGACATGACTTGCCATGTAACCCTACCCCTTAGAGTATATAAGAGAAGATAGGGGTGCCACTAGGAGGACAGGGGATACAAGTTTCGAGCCATATGCAATACATATAGCGCATAATATAATCCCCCAAGCACAAAACGTAGGGTATTATACCAATCAAGTAGCCAGAACCTGGTTAATCCTTGTATCTTTGTGTCCACCATCTAGCTCTAAACACTGACACCAAACACTGACAACAATATATCCACTTAAATCGTTTCAATATCTTTGAATTAATGTTGTGACTAAGAATGCTTTCATACAAACTTCTTCATTAACAACTAAACCATTTATTATTTTTTCTCAATGTTGTAGTATTGTTTCATTATACAAGCAAACAACCAATAAGGCCTTATACATTAACTTGTATCAGTGTCCTTTTTGCTTATTTTCATATTCACTTGTTGAATCTTTACTTTTGCATTAATTATGTGGCACGAGTTTAAATTTTGCATTATTGATGAACATATTTCTCTGTACTATGTACTTCAATGCAATTCAATAGATATGCATAATATGAGTGTGTGGGCTATCTTCTTTTTCTTTCTCTCATATTTTTGCCATGCCAGTTTTAGCATGCTTTTCTTTTTTCTCATTTTTTTCTTTTTGCCATGCTACTTAGCATGCTTTTCTTTCTTTTTCTTTTTGCATATCCCATGTCTCTATTCAAGGATATTTGGAGAGGGAATCATAAAACATGGAGCATTTATTTTGTGGATGGATGATGACAAAATTTTGCTAACACCCAGTGTAGGAATTTGCAAGTGAGAGGTGGTGTGTATGTGAATCTCGATCTTGAAAGAATGAAAGGTTCCTCACAATGGTCACAACAATTTGACAAAGCTCACTAAGATAACAAGAAGCATATGTGTAGAAGGTTTTCAACTAGGCTTACCATATGGCTTTGGTAGGAACTCTGAGCCAATGAGGAACTTTATTTTATTTTTTTGAAAGCATAAAACATCCGTGATTTTCACCATACTAAGAGCAAAAGTAGAAATTAACCACAATCTCACTATATCATTCCTCACAACAACATAGACTTGGAATAAAGCATGTGCTCCCACAAGGTTTTCAGGTTCATTTTTACTCATGTCAATTAACTCAAGCACCATCAAGCAACTAGTTGAAATAAAGCACTTGCAAAATTAATGATAGAGCAACTATTCATTATTTCCAAAGTGTGAGGCTTATGGTTCATTCCATGCATAGTGGGAGTTAATTTTATTCAAAGCAAATATTTTTGGTATTTTCATTTTTCAGATGGAATTTAAAATTGGAAGGGAAATAGAAAGGAAAATGCAAATGCAAAATGGCGTGCCAGTGTTCCTTAGATGTTCCTGGTACGGTCGTCGAGGTGGTCGACTCGGTCGAAGATGTAGGACAACTCTCGACCGATGTCGTAGCCACTAGGTGTAGAGAAGCGTGTAGACTGAGAGTGCCCAGGGAAGTAAGGTTGGGCTGCACTATCTGTCGGATATACATCCCCGGGTACCCTCAAGATAGAAGACCGAGTCCTAGTAGAACTACTCGGAGAACTCCTATTTCAAGTAGAACTACTCATGTATTCCTACTAGGACTCTCATATTTTAACCGACTAGGATACTTGCCATGTAACCTTGCCCCCTGGGATATATAAAGGAGGGTAGGGTCCCTAGCTCGGTAGATCAAGCCTAAAGGCGGAGACCTAAAGGCAGAAGCCTACAGGCAAAACCATACAACTCAACTCACGTGCAATACAATCAAGCACACAGGACGTAGGGTATTACGCTACTCGCGGCCCGAACCTGTCTAAATCTTAGTGTTATTCGTGTACTGTCGTTCCTAGAACTCGGCGAGACCCACTAATCTACTCCCTGGGATACCCCTAGATAGACGTGCTCGATATAAATCATTGACACTTGGCGTCCACCGTGGGGCTACTCACTGTTGGCGGTCGTTACAGACCGATTTCCGACCTCCAACCAAGTATAAAATGAACACAATGGAATCACACACCATAGCTATAGGACTTATTTCTAACCATTTCCATGAGTTTTTGTGTTTATTCGATTCCAGGAGGCACATGACTAGAGTTGAGGCAAAAAGCATAAGAAAAGATGTGTTCGGCCGAATCCCGTGATTTGACCAAACTTCGTCTATGAACCCAGTGGACCGGAAGACGGGAGAGGCCCAAGTCCATCTCGACCAAAGCCCGTCAGTCCACCAGAAGGCCTCCAACTCAACCCAGACCGAGGAACCGACCTGCCAACCGACCCAGCAAGTGATCCAGCACGTGGGAGGAGCGAAGGCGGTGCAGAGGGCGGTTCGGCCGAACTTCCCGGGTTCGGCCGAACCCCCCAGTTCGCCCGAATCAAGCCCACCGCCTCACAACCGACCCTGGGAAGTGATCTTGACCATAGAGGGCAGAGGCGGTGCAAAATGGGTGGTTCGGCCGAACTGGGCAGTTCGGCCGAACCGACCCCCTTCGGCCGAACGCGGGATTTTCGCCCGAAGATGCTGGAACCGCCACTGAGCTTTCTTGGCCACTGCTCCACTTCAAACCGACCCTCCATGCAATAAATAGGACTCTCCAGCCCCTGCAACAACACACAACACAAGAGTAGAGTGAGCGTTGCCAATTTCCGCCACTTGTATCAGTAGAATAGGGAGAGAGGAGAGGTGAGCATCCCGGAGAGGAGCCGGAGTGTCGGCCCCTCTTCCCGCTGTACCTCTGCGGATGCGGCTCTGCTTCGAGTGACATCCGGGTCATGTCTGGTAACTCTTGTATCTCTCTCTGATTAATTGAGCATTCAGTTCTTACATTTATATACTTGTCTCGTTCTTCGTTCAATGCTTAGTTGATTGGTATAACTGTATACTGGTTGCTTAGCTTGGGTGCTTATCTTGCTATAGGAGATAAGTAGGTTATTGACTAGTGTAGGAGTGGTTCCTAGACTCGCCAGTAACCTTAGTTTCTGCCCGTCGCAACGGAGGTGGTAGCCGTAAGGTGGTGACAGCCCTTTCGGTCTTCGTAGTCCATCACGTTAGTTCCGGTGTCCTAGGACCCAAGGTTCAGGGTAACTGGCACCCCTTCTCATCCCTTTCTGTATGTCAGAGGCTCTGTAGTCCCGAAGCAAGTATCTATCTGTATCTTCAGCTCTGCTCAATCAATCGGTAGAATACCCTTACCAGACCTGTACCCTCTCTACCCTCCTACCTCTTCTCTTCTCTCCTTGTTGTCGTCATCCACCTCATCCATTTCATTCATCCACTCCATCTACCTAGGACAACTTAGTTTAGGATTAGTACACTTCTCGTTCCCCGTGGAAATCGATACCTTGGAATACTCCCGGGTGAAAGCTACATCGGTATCCGTCCGCTTGCGGATTTATCTGTAGGCTGTAAGGAGTGCCAACAAGCTTTCTGGCGCCGTTGCCGGGGGACGGTAGCTGTTCTGATTCCGAACCCAAGTTGTCCGTGTATCCCACCACCATCCACCAACCACATGGATTCCACTCTCACCTTACGTCAACACTCGGCTCCAACGGGCGATTGTTTGGAGCCACCACCATCATCACATCCCATATCCACACCCGGCTATGAGCTACGTCCCGGCTTCATAGCCATGGTTCGTGAGCAATCGTTCTCAGGAACGAAGGCCGAGAGTCCATACGCGCATTTGCGCGAGTTTGAGCAACTCTGCTCATGCCTGACCATTGCGGGCATGACACAAGAGACACTCAAATGGAAGCTATTCCCGTTCTCATTGACGGGAGGAGCAAAGAAGTGGTACTCTTTGTCTGTCGGTACTATGGAAGGAAGCTGGAAGACCCTTAGAGAGAAGTTCTGCCTAAATTTCTTGCCAGTTTCCAAGGTAGCCAGCCTCCGAGTCAAAGTTATCACCTTTAAGCAATTAAAGGGAGAATCATTAGGAGCTGCTTGGGCTCATTTCAAGCAAATCTTGGCATCCGGACCAGACCTAAGCCTACTAGAACCTGTTGTTTTACAACACTTCAGCCTTGGCCTCTGTCCCGTAGCCGCAACTTTCTTGGACTCTGCTTCAAAAGGGTCGTTTTTTCATTTGACTCCTAGTGAAGCGAGGATAGTCCTGGAGCGCATCCTGGACCACACTCCCTACACTGGAGTTTATGACGAACTCCCTGATGAAGAAGAGAAGCAGCCTAAACCTGAAGAGCCTGTACACCAACAATCCAAATCTATCGGCCCTTCCATTCCATCAGAACCCGATGCTCAATTTGAACCACAACCTTACTCTAGCCTGGACTACTATCCTCTACTCTACACCACTCCCTACGATTTTGACGATGGTCTATTCGATGACATCGACTGTGCCATACGTTTCCCACGGGGACAATGTGTAGAGCAAAAGGATCCACCACTCGACAAGGAAGCACTAGAATATCAAAGAGAGTACTTAGGCCGTCTCTCTGCCATCAAAAGTCGGGAATGGCTAGATGAGGCAGAAGCCTCGACCGAGGTCGTTAAAATGCCCAAGAGAATCCGAACAATCTTTTGTGAAGTAATGGGCATAGACAAAGAAATCGGGTATGACCCGAGCATCGGAATAAACATAATCTCTAGCTCTTTGGTGCGAGCTCAACTCCCCGATGAACCATGGTCATCGTCTCAGAAACATCTAAGGTTCACATCAGGAAGGATCCTCAACTGTTTAGGGATCTTGCGGGTCATACCCGTTAAGATTAATGACCCTGAACTTTTCTTGGATTTCCATATCTTTGACTTACCTGAAAATTCCACTCAGTCCATCTTTATTGGTAGGCCAATCATGAAAATCCTAGAAAATTCACCAATAAACCAGCTAGAGCTTAGGATCGGAAAAGAATTTGTCCCAGTCTCTTATTCCTATTCCTTGAGTACCCCAATAGAGACAGACCCCGATCCTGATCCAATAGAGGAAGTCATGTCAACAACTCTCGCAGACTTAGAGCAACCTTTCCTAGAAGAAGATGCCCAATTCCTTATGGAGAAAGAAGAGATTCATCCTCCAGACGAACTTAAGCCTCTTCCCCCTAGACTAAAGTATGCTTCCCTCTTTAAGAACGAACACACTCCAGTGACCCTCAGTGACAAGCCCTCCAACGTTGAAACCCATCAGACTTTCACTGTCCTGGAGAAAGATCACTTTGTCCAAGATTTAGAAGGGATTGCTCCTAACCTTCATACTCATCATATCCCTATCTTATCTTACCTTGGGGTCGTAAGACAATTGTCACGAAGATTCGTCTTTGATCGGGGAAAGACTAGATTCAAAGCCTAGAGCCGTCATCTTCTCCTGTCATACTCCCAAATACAACCCTATGCGTACACCTCCCACGAGTAAAGGGGATTCGTAGTTCCTTGGCCACACCGGGCTTTATAGGTGTCTCATCGAAAATTTCTCTCAAATAGCCCGGTCGTTGACCAATCTCTTGGCCAAGGAAACCCCTCTCGTCTCTAATCAAGAGTGCTATGCTTCCTTTCACACCATAAGAAAGCACTCAATTCTGCTCCCATCATCCGGTCTCGTGACTAGAGCATCCCATTAGAAATCATGTGTGATGCGAGCAATTATGCTGTTGGAGCTGTTGTGGGCCAAACCAAGGACAAGAAGCATTATGCTCACTGGCCCCAGCTCAACTACGCAACCACGGAAAAGGAACTCTTAGCAACTATGTTTGTTATAGACAAATTCCGGTCCTACCAAGTTAGGGCAAAGGTCATAGTCTATTCCGACCATACTGCTCTGAAGTATTTCTTGGCCAAAAAGGATGCGAACCCAAGACTCATTCGTTGGGTCTGTCTCATGTATAAGTCCCGTTTGATCTTTCCATCAGCGATTTTCTTACGGGGTGATACGCTCCTCAAAGCCACAACACTAGAGCCATGGTACGCCACCATAGTTGACTTCATGGTGTTAGGGTACGTCCCATCAGGTGAAAATAGGAAAAGATTGGTTTATGAGAGCAGACATCACCTATGGGACAACCCGTATCTCTTCTGGATACAAAATGGACTCAGACGATGCATACCTGCACCTGAGGCACATAAAACCTGGGAGAGATATCATGCAGCACCTTATGAAGGTCACTATAGAGTGTTCAAAATAAAGGTCTGGCAAAATGGAGATGCTGAGATGCCCACACTGCCAGAAACACAGGAATATAAGAGACGCATAGCCGCTTACCAGTAGTCTTCAAGTAGAAGCCTTTGATGTATGGGGAATAGACCCCATGGGTCATTTCCCTAACTCAAAGAACTACGAGTTTACTCTGGTAGCCATAGATCCCATCTCTAACTGGGTAGAAGCCAAGCCCTATCGAGCCGCAGCCACCAGGCACGCTAAGCAAATGACCCATGAAAACATCTTTCCTCGCTTTGGCGTCCCTGGGCTAGTCATAGGGGCTCCCATCTCATTGACTCCCGGAAACATCTAAGCTTGGGGGAGCCGCATTTTATAGCCACACCTTAACACCCCCAAGCTAGTGGTCAAGCTGAAGATCAAGAACACTCTGTAAAGACCGTCAATGAGATGGGTAGGCACTAGAGAGATAGACTCACTGAAGCACTTTGGGCAAACTAGACCACTCTAGGACAATTCGGCCAAACCATGTTGGTTCGACCGAAGGACCCCTCTTCTGCCCCTTGAGCGTCCATTTGGACCCTAGAGCCTATCCCATCTTGTCTCGAAGTCACTAGAAAATGTTGGGAAAGTTGCTTGTCAATCTCAAGTCAGAAACCATCCTCCATCACTTTACCGAGGACGACCGAGTGTTCACATTTCCTAGTCGCCATGGCCACCCAATCCTTGTCCAAAGACCTTTCCTCACCCAATGGTTCTCTCTCCATGAGTATGACAAGTCCATCAATGAAGAAAGCCATGGAGGAGGGAGAAGAGAAACCCATGGTTGAAGAGCCTGAAAAAGAACTGGCACAAACATGCCAGAAGTTGAGCAACCAGGATGAGAAGGTCATCGAAGGTGAGCCTTGGTAGATGGACAAGGATGACAAGATCAATGTCCTCTGCCAAGCACCCACAGCAAAATTTAAGAGGCTCGCCAAAGCCACGTAACATCTAGACCTTCACGATCCATCTATAGAGTAGATGTCATGTGATTGTATCCTGTAGAGCACCATTAGTTTCAATTTTTTTCCAATTCAATTTCCCTTTGCTCAAATCATTGTTTAGGAGGTGCTCTAATTATTTCCCTTCCAAATATTTTTTTTCCAACCTTAGCTTGATGAATAAATAAAATAAGAGTTGAATGCAGAAAGAATAAAATTGTCGCTCCGGTTGGTGCATTTGAGCCAACCGGAGATTGCCCTGTTTAACGAAAAGATACATGAGTACAGGCATGACACAGTGGAGGAACAGGACGAGAACGAGCAGGCTGACCAGCTGACTCAGTACCTTTCAAGGTTGAATCCCTACCAGTGAAGAGTCCAAGCTTGGGGGAGCACCCCCATCAGGTACGTTCCGAATTACTCAGCACTTTGGTCATTCAATTAAAAATACTTTCCTTGAATAAAATTAACTCTCAACCATGCATGGAATGAATCATATGCCTCTCACTTTGGAAATGATGAATGGTTGCTCTGTCATTAATTTTGCTAGTACTTTGTTGCAACTAGTTGCTTGACTATGCTTGAGTTATTTGGCATGAGTAGAAATGAACCTGAAAACCTTGTGGGAGCATATGCCTTATTCCAAGTCTAGGTTGTTGTGGGGATTGATATAGTGATACTTTGGTTGAATTCTATTTCTGTTGTTAGTATGGTGAAAATCTCGGATGATTATGCTTTCAAAAATAAAACAAAGTTCCTCATTGGTCAACAATTCCTACGAGAGCCATATGATAGGATTAGTTCTAAACCTTCTACCATATGCTGCTTGTCATCTTAGTGAGCTTTGTCAAATTGTTGTGACTTTTGTGAGGAATCTTTCATGCTCTCAAGATCGAGATTCATATACACTCCACCTCTCACTTGCAATTCCTACACTGGGAGTTAGCAAAACCATGCAATCATCCATTCCACAAAAATAAACTTCATGTTCTCTGATTCCCTCTCCAAATATCTTTGAAGTAGAGGCATGGGCTATGCAAAAATAAAAAGAAAAGCATGCCAAGTGGCATGGCAAAAATATGAGAAAAAGAAAAGCATGCCAAAAAGGCATGACAAAAAAAAAAGGAATAAAAGATAGCCCATGCTCTCGAAAAATAAATAAAGGAGAAGTTCCACCAAATTCCACTCCACATATTCCACTCCATATATCCCACACACTTGCACTTCTTGATCTTAAGGTATGATTTGTTTCCTCAGAGATCCTGTCTTTGACTTAGCAAAATATAAGATGCTTATATGCCTTCATTCTTTGTCCCTGAGCCACACAAAAAGCCAAATTAAATGTTAGGATGAAAAGAAGGCAAAGCCTTTGGTAAGGATTCAAATACACTTGAGCGATTGAGTGAGCCAATGAGGAACAATTTATCTTTTCACAAAAGGGTGAAAAACGCCGAGATAGGATCCTGAAAAGAGTAGAGTGGAATAAAACTAAGTTAACCTGTTCATCCTTTCAACCACCAAAGATAAGGAGATTGCTATAAGCCCCATAGGTAAAATGGTGAATTATACCTTGCTAGTAATTCAAGTAAAAATTTGAGTACTAGTTGTTATTAAAGTTACCTGCAAGAGAAATGACATTGTAGCAACTCCTGATCCACCGAGCCTAAGTTTTTATCTTTGCTCGAGGACGAGCAAAGAGCTAAGCTTGGGGGAGCTTGTTGGCGGTCGTTACAGACTGATTTCCAACCTCCAACCAATTATAAAATGAACACAATGGAATCACACACCATAGCTATAGGACTTATTTCTAACCATTTCCATGAGTTTTGGTGTTTATTCGATTCCAGGAGGCACATGACCAGAGTTGAGGCAAAAAGCATAAGAAAAGATGTGTTCGGCCGAATCCCATGATTTGACCGAACTTCATCTATGAACCTAAAAACCTTGTGGGAGCATATGCCTTATTCCAAGTCTAGGTTGTTGTGGGGAATTGATATAGTGAGACTTTGATTGAATTCTATTTCTGCTCTTAGTATGGTGAAAATCTCGGTTGTTTATGCTTTCAAAATTAAAACAAAGTTCCTCATTGGTCATAATACCTACCAGAGCCATATGATAGGATTAGTTCTAAACTTTCTACCATATGCTGCTTGTCATCTTAGTGAGCTTTGTCAAATTGTTGTGACCTTAGTGAGGAATCTTTCATGCTTCTAAGATCGAGATGCACATACACTCCACCTCTCACTTGCAATTCCTACTCGGGAGTTAGCAAAACCATACCATCATCCATTCCATAAATAAAATTTCATGTTCTTTGATTCCCTCTCCAAATATCTTTAAAGTAGAGGCATGGTCTATGCAAAAAGAAAAAGAAAAGCATGCCAATTGGCATGGCAAAAAAAATGAGAAAAAGAAAAGCATGCCAAAAGGCATGGCAAAAATATGAATAAAAGATAGCCCATGCTCTCGAAAAATAAATCAAGGAGAGGAAGAATCATTCCATGAAATTCCGCCAAATTCCACTCCACATATTCCACTCCACATATTCCACACACTTGCACTTCTCGATCTAGAGTGTGATTTGATTCTCCTAAGATCCGGTCTTTGACTTAGCAATATATAAGATGCTTGTATGCCTTCATCCTTTGTCACCGAGCCACACAAAAGCCAAATTAGATGTTAGGATGAAAAGAAGGCAAAGCCTTTGGTGAGGATTCAAATACACTTGAGCGATTGAGTGAGCCAATGAGGAACAATTTATCTTTTCACAAAAGGGTGAAAACTCCGAGATAGGATCCTGAAAAGAGTAGGGTGGAATAAAACTAAGTTAAACTGTTCATTCTTTCAACCGCCCAAGATAAGGAGATTGCTATAAGCCCCATAGGTAAAATGGTGAATTAATACCTTGCTAGTGATTCAAGTATTTGTTTGAGTACTAGTTGTTTATGAAGTTACCTGCAAGAAAAATGACATTGTAGCAACTCCTGATCCACTGAGCCTAAGTTTTATCTTTGCTCGAGGACGAGCAAAGAGCCAAGCTTGGGGGAGCTTGTTGGCGGTCGTTACAACCAAAATTCGACCACCAATACGCGGGAATAAATGAGAGACTATGCAACATTCCATATACTTAGGTTTTATTTCTAATGGAGTTCCACGAGTTTTGGTGAGTGTCGCTTGTGCAGGTACAACATTGCGAAATACGTGCTATAGGGGTCGGAAATGACTGAATCGGCCGAACGACCCGTTCGGCCGGTTACCCCCTTAGTCATACAGGCCGCCGGGAGCCGTCCACGTCTACAACAACCAAGCAACGACTGTGCAAGCCACGTAGGACGCCCGCCAACTCATTTCGGAGCACCGACACATCAGCCTGGGTCCATACTACACAAGTCCAAGCAGCCAGGCCGGCCCAGGAGGGACCCAAAGGGCAGAGGCGGTGCAGAGGAGTGGGCCTGGACCCTGAGGCCTGTTCGGCCGAACAGAGGCCTTCGGCCGAACCGACTCCCCTGCAGAAACCGCCTCCAGAAGCAAATCTGAGCCATTGGGAGCCAAGGCGGCAAGATAGACGGTTGGGCCGAATAGGTCGGTTTGGCCGAACCGACCTTCTTCGCCCGAATCAAGGGGGGATATTCCCTGGATGCCTTGATGGTTACTCCACTTCAACCGACCATTGAGTGCTATAAATAGAGGGCCAAGCTGCTCATTTGAACACACAACACAAGAGTAGAGTGAGCGTTGCCAAGTTCCGCCACTTGTATCAGTAGAATAGGGAGAGAGTAGAGGTGAGCGTCCCGGAGAGGAGCTGGAGTGTCGGCCCCTCTTCCCGCTGTACCTCTACGGATGCGGCTCTGCTTCGAGTGACATCCGGGTCATGTCTGGTAACCCTTGTATCTCTATCTGATTAATTGAGCATTCAGTTCTTACATTTATATACTTGTCTCGTTCTTCGTTCAATGCTTAGTTGATTGGTATAACTGTATACTGGTTGCTTAGCTTGCGTGCTTATCTTCCTATAGGAGATAAGTAGTTATTGACTAGTGTAGGAGTGGTTCCTAGACTTGCCAGTAACCTTAGTTTCTGCCCGTCGCAACGGAGGTGGTAGCCGTAAGGTGGTGACAGCCCTTTCGGTCTTCGTAGTCCATCACGTTAGTTCCGGTGTCCTAGGACCCAAGGTTCAGGGTAACCGGCACCCCTTCTCATCCCTTTCTGTGTGTCGGAGGCTCTGTAGTCCCGAAGCAAGTATCTATCTGTATCTTCTGCTCTGCTCAGTCAATTGGTAGAATACCCTTACCAGACCTGTACCCTCTCTACCCTCCTACCTCTTCTCTTCTCTCCTTGTTGTCATCATCCACCTCATCCATTTCATTCATCCACTCCATCTACCTAGGACAACTTAGTTTAGGATTAGTACACTTCTCGTTCCCCGTGGAAATCGATACCTTGGAATACTCCGGGGTGAAAGCTACATCGGTATCCGTCCGCTTGCGGATTTATCTGTAGGCCGTAAGGAGTGCCAACACTCACCGAAGCTCAACATTAGGCACGATGGGATCCAACTTCAACATTAACGGCAGATCGCAGGATCATTGGTGACCTATCCGTACCAGCGAAGCAGCAACACGAATTCTTTACGGCGTCAAGTTCAAAGTGGAGTTCTCCTTCATATCGGAGTGCGGATTTTGATCGGAGTACGTCCATGAGAAAACGACCACCGCATTGATCCCAAGGATAAAAAGCAGTCGAAACCGAGCAGCACAGCAGTAGCAGTACAAGCGTTGGTGCATGATAAATAAAGTTGCTATCGTCCGTCGATAAGGATGCTGACATAAACAAATCAAAGGGAGCTGCTGCTCCGCAAAGCATGAGGATTGTACAAAGATTATTTCTATTACCGATTCAAGCTTTTTGGTGGAATTCTACTACACGCACACCGAAGGCTACCAAGGCTTCAAGATTTCCGCTTGCTGATCGCACACAAAAGATGTATGCGAGTAGGACTACATCGACGTTCGGCTGCATCGACTCGTTATGCGACCACTTTGACTACTCTCGACTAGTTAAAACTAGTCGGATCGGCTACACCAACTCGTCGTCGACTACTTCAACTACTCGAGTACAACTACATCAACGCTCGGCAACGCCAACTCGTCGTCGACTACTTCAACTACTCAAGTACAACTACATCGACGATCGGCAATGCCAATTCACCGTCGACTGCTTCGACTACTCGAGTACAACTACATCGACTCGTCGCGAGACTACTTAGACCACTCATCTCGACTAGAAAACTAGTCGGGATCGACTACTGCGCCATCGACAACTAGTCCCTGACTAGTCGGCTTCATCGACAAGAACTTCATCGCGTTGTACGACTACTTCGACTACTCGTCTCGACTGGTTAAAATTAGTCGAGATCGGCTGCATCGACTCGCCATGCGACTACTTGTCTCAACTAGTTAAAACTAGTCGAGATCGGCCGCTTCGACTCGCGCACGACGACTACTTCAACTGCTCAACTAGTCGAGAACAGCTACCACGCCATCAGCAACTAGTCAGATCCGACTCTGACTAATCGACTTCAACAACGACCGCCACGTCTTCGTCGACAAGTCGTCCGCGAATCAAGCTAAGTCTTATTTAATAATTATTTTCTTTATAATAATTTAATTAGCTTGTTTAAAAACATGCTTGGCCATCAGCCGAGTACTCTAACAGAGTACATCCCTCAACAAACAATAATTCTCGAGGGCTACACCCTCGCATAGCCTCTCGCCGACGGGTTACAATCCCTCGTGCGACCTCTCGTACACGAGAAAAGTCCTAACCGACTACTTTATTATTTCTCTGCACTCTTAATGACCAATGCCACTCGATAGCATGCACCTTAGTCCGTGAAACTTCGGTAATTTGCAACACCTATGCACCTTAAACGACTGGTTAAGCGGGACCAAGTGTTTAAACGTAACAGGGCTACTACTCGAGTGGTTACGAGTCTAACAAGAGTAACGAGCAACAAGTTTAAAACATGCATTACAAATGCTATTATTATCCTTCGTGGATATTTCTTGATCGGATACTACTCATCCTATGTATTTAAATTGCAGGGTTACCAGTTGAATATTGATAACACGACCACGGAGCCACTTGAGTACTTTTACTAGTTGGTGCTCACGTGCTGAGTACTTCAACTAGTCGGTACTCAAACGGCGCGGCCTTACAATGCCAGCCGAGTACTTTAAACTAGTCGGTGCTTGCATATTACAACAACTCGAAGACTATGTTCTTGACCCTTGGACCGAATGTAAACCATTCGCTTCAAGGCTCGGGGGCTACACTCAAGGGGTACACATTTTGTGTGCCTATTGTTGATCCATTCAAGATCTTCGACTAGTTTTAATAGAATTACTCGAAGCTCGGGGGCTACACCCAATGGGTGCTCCTACTCGGTGCACGCCATTGAACTACTCGAGATGAAGATAGAAGACTGCTTTTGAACCTCTGATTACTTAAAAAGTAGTCGGAGGCTCGGGGGCTACACCCATTGGGTGCATCTAAAGATGCACTCCAATGTAAACTACTCTACAGAGAAGGCTTGAGGGTCTTGGACTTAGCTCCAACTACCTGAAGATGTTAAAGCAGATTCAAGACTTGAAGCAAAGGTGCAAGATGCTCGGGGGCCTGTCGGATATACATCCCCGGGTACCCTCAAGATAGAAGACCGAGTCCTAGTAGAACTACTCGGAGAACTCCTATTTCAAGTAGAACTACTCATGTATTCCTACTAGGACTCCCATATTGTAACCGACTAGGATACTTGCCATGTAACCTTGCCCCCTGGGATATATAAAGGAGGGCAGGGGTCCCTAGCTCAGTAGATCAAGCCTAAAGGCGGAGGCCTAAAGGTAGAAGCCTACAGGCAAAGCCATACAACTCAACTCACGTGCAATACAATCAAACACACACGACGTAGGGTATTACGCTACTTGCGGCCCGAACCTGTCTAAATCTTTGTGTTGTTCGTGCACTGTCGTTCCTAGAACTCGGCAAGACCCACTAATCTACTCCCTGGGATACCCCGAGATAGACGTGCTCGATATAAATCATTGACACTATCATACCCCCCTCCATACCATCCCTGGGAATACTAAGAGTCCGTACTCTGAGTGTAATCCCAGTGGCTTGGGGCGAAGTAATTCGGGTCCTGGGATTGTCTAGAGCCTTCTGCTCCAGACGTCCCAGCACCGGTGTACTCGTCATAAGCCGCCTCGAATGCAGACGTGCGTTGGTGTGACTACTGTAGTGGACTTGCTGGCTCCTGTGAGGTGGCAAGTCTGGCATCTCACCTAGTTCATCCTCGGGTGACTGGCCCTGTGCCTGCAACACTGTGCCAAGCCGACTCTCTCCGAGGAGGAGAGTCATCCGACTCGGTGCTCAACCGAAGGGTCAATTTTTGGGCGGTATACAACCTCAGCTCTGCACAAGGCAGAGGCACTTCTGTTGTATAGCCGTGATATATCATGATCAAGTTACCATCGAACGCCTGTCGTATCATATGGCCTTGCACAAAGTGCTCGAAATCCACAACGGGGCGTGGTGTCTCTATGTAAATCAGCTGGGCGCCCTCAAGTGCGCCTAACTGGGTAGCGAGGTGAGTGACCAGAGAAGTCACCACCACGCTACCTAGACGAGAGGGATAAGTTGACCAATGAGTAACCATGTCCCGAACAGGAGAGACAACAACTCATTTAACCATGGCGTACAAAAGTCACAACTCAACCACATTAACTGGACGCAAATCGAAATGTGGGAACACCGTCATAGCCATCCACCAATGGATGAAGCGCGAGGTGGGGTTATGAATGTTGTTGGTGCGGGGCGCCGAACAACTAGTGCTCCTCGAAATCTTTTTTCAAAACCCGTCCCGACTAAACTTCTTCAAAGCTTTTGCGGGCTCTAAAGGAAAATGACGATCAAAACCAAGAGCCACGCTCAGATCCCTCCAAGAGCAGAAGTACTCTTGGTTAAAGAGTTGAAAATGAACACCTTCTCGTCCAGATGCAAGAGTTGAAAGAAACTCGAGGGTGAGGAGGTACGAACCTGGTTCATTGATGTGCCAGAAGTTGCTCCAGCCAACGGCCTCGAACACCTCCGAAAATTCTTCATTCATACCCGTTCTTACGAGCAAGTCTTGCTCGAAGACGTGGGTAAGCTTAAACTCTTTCAGGCACAGCAGGTTGAAGACCTCCCACTCCTGGTCCGACTGGAGCACGATGTCTCTCTCGTCCAGGAGCTGCCGAACTGGATGTGAGGCAGAGCCTCTGCCCAAGCTAGCTGCTCCTGGCTCGTCCACCTCCATCCAGCTTGAACCACGGGACGGTGCTGGGAACTCCCAGCATCGTCCTCGCCCGAGCGCTTGCTTAGCCGGGCAGAGCGACGGAACGCAAAGAAGAGCTTCGACATGTTACATGCATAACGTTAGCGCAATGACTACCCGAATGACTGAATATATGGGGTTAGCACAAGCAAAACAAGTCAGTCATTCGAGAGGGTTAGTCGTTCTTGTAGGGGTGAAGAACCACCATAAAAAGTTAGTCGTTCTTGTGGGTGTCGGAAAGCACCACAAATATGTTCAAGTTTTAGCACAAAGATCAAGCAAAGCAAAATATTTTTGTGATTTTTTTAACAATGCATGCGAACCAAACTTGAACAAGAACGAAAGGAGAACTTGAGAGAGAGAGAGAGCTTCTGGTGGAAATTTTTCATAATGAGATGGTGCAACAAGCAAGCAAGCAATGGCCAGCATTTATAGGCAAAGGGGAGGGCACCCCCTGGTTAGGCCGAACTGGCCTGGTTCGCCCGAACCAGGCATATGGGTGCTACCCACTTTGCTTCCCACCAGCACAAAAATTTGGCCTAGGTCCAACACTAGGACATGAGCACTTTGGTGGTTTTTGGTAGGTAGGATGCAAAATTGACATGACCAAAGTGGAAGTTAGTGGAGTCACTCCCATGCTACCATGTTTTGTGATAATTGATGAGTGTGCAGCCATGTGGAGTATGCTGGACATGTTTTGTGCTGGTTGGTGATGACAAGACATAAATGGAGCACTTTAGAAAAGGGTAAAAATGATTGGAGTTACAAAGTGTACCCAATTCCAATAAAATTCAGCATGCTCTCCATTTAATTTTCTTACCATGCTTTAAGTTTCTACTCTCTTTCAAATTAATTGCACAAGGGAAACATGCAAATGCAATGATGGAAAATAAAATTTGGAAGGGAAACATGAGATACATACCGGTTTTCCTCACGGCGAGGGCTCGTGTTTACAGTCCGTGAGCGGGACTCCTCTTGTCTTCAGTTGATTTTGGCATCGTCCGATCCCGGAGTGGGTGGTTCGGATGATGCGACCTTCTTTCGCCACACCTTCTTGGTCTTCTTCTGTGTCGGTGGCGGTGGTATCGGCTCCTCTGGAGAATTCCAGAGGGCTTGATCATCCTCGTGTCTCTTTACGAGGAGGTCCATTTCTTCTGCGCTCATTGGTCCTGTCAGCTCGTCCTACTCGAACTGCTCTCCATCGAGTATTTCCAGCTCCCCACTGAGGAGTGCTTTTAGGAAACACTCAGCACTTTTCTACATCGGTGTGAGAGGCTTTGTCTCCTTCTCCCAAAGTCAAAATGGAAAGGATATCGGGGTCCGGTTGTGTAACATCCTAAAATAGCTCTACTTAAAATTTTAGTAATTAATTTGCTTTTTACTAAAGTGCTCATAACTAATATAGGGTAAATAAATAATTTCTAGAAATTAAAATCAAATATAAGGCCTTGAAACATATTGCTAATGCATTCATGTTGTTGCATTGAGTTTTGCTTGCTTGTAGTTCAAATTGGAATTTAAATCTAATTTAAATTCGAGTTTGAATTGCTTTGTTTTGAGCCCTAGAAAAGTTGTTTCGTCCTGAGTTCGTTTTCGACCCCTGAACTTTTCCTTTGGTTCGCTTTCGCTCCCTCCTCTCTTTTCCAATGCTCTGCCCAGCTTCCCCTTCTCTCCTTGCGGCCCAGCCCAGCGCCAACTCCGCCTGGCCCAACACTCGCGGCCACCTTCGCCGCGCGCCGCTCACCCGCCCCCGCTCTTGGGCCGCCTAGCCGTGCTGGCCCAGTTTGACGCTCCCTCACCCCTATCGCTGTGCAGCGGACCCCGCCCGTCATCCCCTTCCTCCCGCCGAGCCCGAGTCGAGCTCGATAGTGCAGCCGCACCCAGCCCTCCTTGGCCCACCTCCAGCACGGCCCGCGTGACCCCGTGACCCGCTTGTGACCTGCCAGGAAGCTTCCACCGCGCCCCTATTTTCGTTTTTGCGCTATTTCCTTGCAAGGAAACCATCTCCCCGCATGGAAGGTACAAGCCGTCGGCCGCTGCCGGAGTTTGTGGCCCGCATGCCAAGGTTGCCTCCCCTGGCGCTATAAAAGCAGGCCTCCGCAACCCTAACCATCATTCAATCCTCTCCTCGAGCCTCAAGCCTCCGCAGCGCCTCCTCCCCACCTCACGCCGCCGCCGCCTTCCCTGAACTCGTCGTCGCGCCGTTGATCCACGTCGGTGGACGCGCCTCAATTAATTTGACCACAGGAGCAGCTTCGCGCAAAGGTAACACAACCCTGAGCCGCTTCTCGTCTGCTCTCGCCTCTCCTAGCCCGCTCGGTGCCTCACCGACATTGGCCGGCCGCTACTCGCCGTCGTCAGCCGCCTCCACCGTGAGTCCCTCGACGAGATCACCCTTGGTGTACTTCCCGCATTCCAAGCTTCCTCCCCGTCCAAACCCCGTCCCAATTGGTGGCCAGTAGCTCAAGATCGAGTTTTCTCCGGTGAACCTCTGCCGCTCGCCGTCGTTAGTCGTCGCCGCTGTATTTTTGTCGACTTGAACCCCGTAGGTGCGTTCGCTGCGTCCCCGCGGTCCCGTAGCACCTAACCGAGTTCGAAAGCATGGTGTGTAGCATTTTTCCAACCTTACTCCGGCGATGCGCCGCCACTCCTCATATAGCGCCACCGCCGTCCCCGTCACCGCCGGTGACCAGCTTTCCCGTATCCGCTCTTGGCCCTTAGATCTGGATCAGACGGCTGCCACGCGTCGCCACCCTGAGTCAATCTTTTCCATACCGGTGAGCACTGGCAATTTTTCTAAAGAGCCCCACCACTTTCTAATAATCAACCCGTCGTCCACTGCTTTTAGAACGTATTTACATTTAGGTCCCAGTTTTCACAACAAACCCCCTGCGCTTTCGAAAAATAGAACCTGCCATCCTGTCTTGTTATATTTGCACCTTAGCCCTCATAGTTTTACTCATAATTACGTTTAGGTCCTCAGTTTTTCATAAATAAGCCCTTGGAAACTTTTAAACCATGCCAGCAAGCCCCAGAATCTTAGAAACGCCATATCTTTCTCGTTTTAGCTCCGATTAGTGTGATTCTTGCGCTCATGTGTTCGTAGCGAAGCGTAGATTAGTTTTAAAGCCTTATTTTGTTATGTTTATGCTGTTTGGTGTACTGTTCTAATAGAATAATCTTGTTTGCATGTATTGGCTTGCGTGGATGCTCGTGTGGTGATTCATGTCCAGCCGGCGAGCCGTTCGCGTTCGAGGAGGGCTATCAGGAGCAAGACCAGCAGCAGCCACAGCAACACTTTGAGGAAGGCAAGTTATAGCACGGACAATCCTTGCTACCTATCCACCTTGTAATAATTTATTTCATACATGCATGTGTCTAAATTGATGTACCTTTAAGGTTGTACCTAGTCTTGATTATCTTGTTCTTTGATTACCTCGGGTTTATGCATATGAGTAGAATCATTGCTATGCGCAGCTACTATCACCATTGTTTAATTGTTAATTTTGACACAATGGTTCACTTCAACATAAATGATAAAACTTGCTTTTTAGCAACATGGTTTAGGGAGCTAGAGCATGTGCTTCATGCTTTGTTCTAGTGTCTCTCCGTAAGGTCCGGTTCTTAAAGCGGCAACCTAGGAGCTTGTCATCACCGCTAGAACTATTATGGCTCTAGTCTTGGTTAAGTAGCATGTACGTCTCTAGCTTGCCAGTGGTTACCGATGGGGCCGACGACGTTACGGGAAACATGGGTGAGAGTATGTCTTGATCCACCAAGGGCAGAAGATCCGTCGGCTATGTCCCCGTGAGGCACAGTCCCGTGCTGGGAGTCCATGCGATGGGGAACTCCACATGTTACGCATTGTTGGGTGTGATGCCCGCGCTCTGGACGCCATTGACCCCCCCCAATGGTGTGACTCTGTAGGCGTACGTCAATCTCAGTGCCTGGGCCATGCTGCCTATGTTGTACCATAATCGGCCACTGTCTTGTTAGTTTGTCTTGTGAAAAGCCTCGTAGTGTCCCTATGCAGTCGTAACTCAGAAGTGTGATGTTTGCGTGGTTGGGTGCAAAGTTCCTTGAACTTTTACGTGACTGGTGGGTAAAGGGCGAAACCTATGCAGAGTGTAAATCTATCATGATAGCCTTGCTCAAGGTCTCGAGCGGCCTGGATCCTTTTTTATTAGAAATTGATGTTATTTATGATTAATGTCACTTATACTTCATTGGGTTGCAACTGGGTTTCATCCGCTTATAGTAACTTGGATAATGTTAAAACGAACCAACTAAAAGTGCTAATGCAGTTCAGCTGTGTCTAGCCTGACTTGGAGCCTTCATACGCCCGTACTATACTTGCTAAGTAAATATTTTACTTACACTTGTCATTTACGCAACAAAATCCCGGATGGGTAACAGATTGTGTTGTGCATGAGTCTGCTGCTGAGTTTCCAGAAGACCTACCATACTACTGAGTTGTGGTCTCCCAGTTAGAGTCCTTGTGGATTGCGGCTTCACTTAGTTGAGAGTTATTAGTCTTCCGCTGTATGGTTAGTTTATTTATGTTGAACTCTGATGTAAAAACTATATTTATTCGAGCATATATTCTCTGTTTATCATATTGTTTGTTGGATGTGTACTATGACTTCCTGGGCACACATATGGCCGCATTCGGGATTCTATGTAAATCCAGGTGAGACAGGTTGATATTGAACAAGATTTCTCTTGTATCCATGTCAACCCTAGCTCGAGCAGTGTTCTGGAATGGCCGGTGCAACACAAGGGGAAATTAGTACTCGCTTCCCGTGTCAAGGACAATGAAGTCCGTAGGACGTAATCTCCCCAGACTCGGACCGACACATTTTCGATCACCCCCTCAGGATAGCGAATCGTCGAGTCCACCAATTGTACCTGGGCATTTGTAGGAGACAAAGTGGAATGGCGTAATTTCTGAAATAGTACCTTGGACATGATGTTTATGCTGGCTCCCAAGTCACAAAGTGCATCATCAATGCGGAAATTCCAGATCACGCACTGAATGATGGGTACTCCGGGATCTTCCTTTATTGCCGGAGGTGTCCTCGTAATGGCTTTGATGGTAGTTTTTGGCAGGTGCGCTCCTTGTGATATTTCTACTTGGACTCGTGAGACTACAGTTGCGTGACAAGCACAACATGTTTTACGAGACGCCTTACCTCGTCTCGTAGTCACAACATTTACCGTTTCAACGAAAGGTTCAGGTTGCCCTGGAATCTTCCCTGATTCATTAACAGGAATGGCTGTAGCTAACTGAGCAATTTGGGTTTCGATCATTTTATTGAAGCTCAGTTGACTTTTCATGGCAGAAGAGAATGGTTCCAATCTAGAGTCTATGGTTTCCAGGATTTTATCATTAGCAGCAAGCTTTTTGTTGATATTTTTGGTGATTTTACCCTGGCCAAACACTAGATCTCTAAGAGATGGCTTATTATTGAAATTTCTAGAATTAAAGTTGTTACCTTGTTGAGGCCTCTCAAATGGGAGGATTGGGAGCGAATTCCAGCCTTGATTGCCGTAGTTGTTCGGTCGATACCCGTTGTTGTTGGAGTTGTTTACGTAGTGGGCATCCTCACGTGTTTCCGGGCAGTCATTCCCCGAATGGCCAGTATTGCCACAGACCTAAGTTATGCAAGCATCCATGGCTTGCACCGTTTCTTGAGCAGGGGCCTCCAGTTTCTTCATCACGAGGTCCATCTTGGTAGCAAGCATGTCCAGAGCTTCAACCTGGTGAACTCCTTGGGTCAGAGGTTGGGTTCGATCGACAGACCAACCTTGGTTCTCGACCATCTTCTCGATGAGGGTCTTTGCACGGCTTTCCTCAAGATATAAGAAAGAACCTCCAGCAACAGCATACAAATACTCACGGGCAAAGCTTCTAAGCCCTTGGTAGAAGGTTTGGATGATGAACCAACTCTGCATACCATGGTGAGGACAAGCAGATATATAGTCCTGGAGGCGATCCCATACCTCCGGGACTCTTTCATCTTTTAGCTGCTGGAAACTAGCAATTTTATTCTGGACGGCGTTGGTTTTCCCAACTGGAAAGAATTTCAGCAAAAATACGCTAGTGCACTTATCCCAAGTGTCTATGGCTTCGCGGTTAGCATAAAACCATTGTTTTGCCTTGCCTAGTAATGAGAAAGTGAATAAACGAAGGCGAATGGCATCAATGCTTACCCCACGTATGGTGAAGGCATTGCAGATCTCTAGAAAATGCTGAAGATGAGCATTGGCATCCTCGTGCGGCTTGCCACAGAACGGGTTAGCCTGCACCATGTTGATGAGGGCTGGCTTGAGCTCGAAGTTGCCATCCCCGACGGGCGGAGCTGGTCCGACACGCACGTTCTCACTCGATGGAGCAGAGAACTCGCAGATTTACTTGCTTGCAATCCTCGATGAAGCCAGGTCAATGGCAGGAAAGACTAGGCTCGTCGGAATGAGCTGCTTCTGAGGAGGTACAACACGGGGTCACACTTTCCTCACAAGCGACTAAGGATTTCTTGGATATTTAATGGTAGTTGGAAACCAGTCATGCACTGCTCTGCTTCACAAGACCAACGAAACAGAGCAAGGATAAACCCGCTTGAGTAGTGGTATACTCAACTAAGATAGCTCGAGATAAAAGTTTGAAAGTATCTAGCCAATTGTTTCCCCAGCAAAGGCGCCAGAAATGCTTGTTGACACTTCTTACGATCCAATATCAGGATTGTGAATCCCGGTACTGGGGTAAGGAGTATTTCAATGGTTTTTCTTATGGCTTAGTAAAATATATAAATATTCTGCAAGTGCACAGAATTACCGTTGTAGCACTTCACCAGGGAGTAATCTGAGGTATCGTAATTTATATTTCTGCAGGGAAGCTTTTGGCAAGAGTACTAGCAAACAAGTATTCGAGACTATCAGAGAGGGGTACATGACTACCAAGATAGGAATGGATATACCATGACCCATAGCTCAAGGTAGGCTCAGATAGGAAAGAGAAGGAGTAGATAACTGGGAGGACAACGAGAAGAGATAGATGATTCCGAGGTACTTTATCTGTCTATGTCACTCGGGTTTAGAGATACCGTGGCTGAAGAACCAGCACTCAGAGATTAGGGTTAACTCTAATATCTTAGCTTCAGGACAATAGAACCTAAGACACGCATAAAGGGATGAGAAGGGGTGCCACCAATCCTACACTCTAAAATCCTACAGGCTGAGACGAACGTGATGGACTACGTAGGCCACATAGGGCTGTCACCCCTTCTCAGGGGCAAACTAAGGTTACTGTCTAGTCTAGGAAACACTCCCACACTAGTCAACAACTACTTACTGCGCTAGTAAGAGCAAGCAACCTTGTCAATACCCCAGTGACAATTCACTACAAGTATTGAGCAAGATCGAAGAACCAGCTAAGACAAATACTCAAACAAGATCTATAAGCACTAGAGCTACAACTAACTATTTTCAAAACACAAAATAGAGGAACTAGAATAAAGTAGAAGCAACTATAAATGGCAAGACAAGATGATAAAGATAACTTTATATTCATAACTCAAAGTCTTCTGAAGATACAAGAGATTATACCAGAGCTTCTGAAGATGACTTCGGAAGCTCCAAGGCACAGCTCGACTCAACTCGAACTCCTAGACTAACTATCCTACCTCTACTAGAAAGAAGTGAAAAATGAGCTCCTTGGCTTTGGTGTGTGTTATAGGTGAAGTGGACACCTCTATTTATAGCTTGGAGTGGCGGTTGAGGAGTACCGGCCAAGAGAGCTGGGAGGCAATTTGTAACACCCAAAAATTCTCTATTTAAAAATTTCTAGTAATTAATTAAACTATATATAGTATGCTCATATTTAATATAAGGGAATTAAATTATTTATGGTAATTAAAATCGACTATAAGGCATAGAAACATTGTTGATGCATTCATGCTGGCTGCATTGTGTTTTGTTTGTGTGTGGTTCAAAAGAGAATTTAATTCTAAGCTAAATTCATTTTTGAACCATTTTGATTTGAATCCTAGAATAGTTCCTAAAGCAAGAGTTCACTTTTCACCCGCGGACTTTTTGCCCGATGTAGCCAAACTCCCTGCTCTCCTCAACCAGCACAACACCCCTCCCTCGCCCGCCAGCCCATCCTTTCCCACCACCTGGGCCTGTCCCACCGAGCCGGCCCACGCTCCTATTCTCCGCTTGGGCCCAGCCCTTCTCCTCGCCGGCCCATCACTCCGCGTGGCCCGCGGTGCCAGCATCCCCTTCCCCCTCCCTCTCACTGGCTAGTGGGGCCCGGCCGTCAGGCCTTTACCCTTCCTCCCGCCAAGCCCAAGCCGGGACAAGCTCACCGCGCAGCACTGCCACCTCGGCCCGGCACTTGAGCACCCTCCCTCGCGCTGCCCGTGGCCCCACTGCACTTGCCCGGAAGCTTCCCCCGTCTCGGCCTTCCTTTTTTGTCGTGCGCTCCCCGCATGGAAGGCTCCGCCCACGCCGCCACCCCACATTAGCGTGGCCCACATGCCAATGTGCGCCCGGGGGGCTATTTAAGTCACCCCACCGGAGCCCCCAACCCTCACCCAGCCATCGCTCCGAGCTTCCAAGCCCCAGCAGCCTCCCCCACGCCTCGCAGCGCCGCCGTCCTCTGGAGCTCGCCGTCGATCCACGTCTGAGGTCACGTCTCGCCCACATTGGCCACAGGAGCAACTTCGCACCAAGGTAGCATACCCCCAGAGCCGCCCCTCGTTCTCTCTCTCGCTCTCTAGATCGTGCACGACCACACCAGAGCTCCACCTCCGCCGGTCACCGTCGTCCGCCGCCTTCACCGCACAATCGATGAGTTGAGCACCCCTGTCACATTCGCCACCCTCCCCTAAAGCTGTAGGACCAAACCTTGCCCCGTTTGGTGCCTCTAACCCGAGATCCACTCAAATCCGACGAGCCCCCGCCGTCGGACGAGCGGCGCCGCCGTCCCCGACGCCGACGGCGACCTTCCCCATCGCCCGGTCTGATCTGGATCATCAGATCTAGATCCAGCGGCGCAGATCGCACCCCACCCCGAGTCAAACTTTTCCATACCGGTCAGCTCTGCTCATTTTGCTAAAGAGCCCCTGCCCTTTTCATGAATCAACCCGCCGTCCACCCCTTGTTCAAAAATATTTACAAGCAGGTCCTATTTCTTTTGAAAAACCCCTTGAGCTTTTAAATAATAGAACCCGCCGTCCTATTTAGTCATTTTCACACGTAGGCCCCTATAGTTTTGTACAAAATTATGTTTTAGCCCCTAGTTTTACACAAATAAGCCCCTAGAAACTTTTAAAACTTGCCAGCAGGACCCTGGATCTTAGAAAACCCGTATCTTTTTCGTTCTAGCTCTGATTTAAGTGATTTTCACGCTCATGTGTTCATAGTGAAGCGTAGAATAGTTTTAAAACCTTCTTTTGTACTGTTTCTACTGTTTGGTGTACTGTTCTAATATAATTATATTTGTTTGCATGTATTGGCTTGCGTGGATGCTTGTGTGGTGATTCGTGTCCAGTCGGTGAGCCGTTTGCGTTGGAGTTCGAGTACGGGGAAGACTTTCCGGAACAACACCAGCAGTAGCAGCACTTCGAGAAAGGCAAGTTATAGCATGGACAATCCTTTCTACCTACCCACTTTGTATTAAATTATTTCATACATGCATGTGTCTAAATTGATGTACCATTAAGGTTGTACCTAGTTTTGATTATCCTATCCTTGTTTACCTTGGGTTTTTGCATATGGGTAGAATATGCGCAGGTACTATCACCAATGTTTAATTGCTAATCTTGACTTAATGGTTCACTTTAACGTTAATGATAAAACTTGCTTTTTAGCAACTTGGTTTAGGGAACTAGAGCATGTACTTCGTGCTTTGTTCTAGTGTCCCTCAATAAGGTCCGGTTCTTAAAGCGGCAACCTAGGAGCCCTTCGCCACCGCTAGAACTATTATGGCTCTGGTCTTGGTTAAGTAGCTTGTACTCCTCTAGCTTGCCAGTGGTTACCGATGGGGCCGACGGCGTTATGGGAAGCAAGGAACGAGGGTGTTACTTGATTCCACCGAGGACGGTAGCCTCGTTGGCAATGTCTCGATAGGCACAGTCCCGTGTTGGGAGTCCCTGTGGTACGAGAACTCCACACATTGCGCTCCTTGTTTTTGTTGTTGGCATGTGTTGCCCGTGCTTCGGACGCCATTGACCCCTCACGTTGCGCCCTGAGGGTCAGTCAATCTCGGTGCCTAGAGTCTCACCACCTTGTTGTACCTTAACGGCTACCGACTTGTTAGGGTGTCTTGTGAAAAGCCTCGTAGCGTCCCTATGCAGTCACACCTCGGAAGTGTTGATGTGCGTGGTTGGGTGCAAAGTTCTTTTGAACTTTTACGCGACTGGTGGGTAAAGGGTGAAACCTCTGTAGAGTGTAAATCTATCATGATAGCCTTGCTCAGGGTCATGAGCGGTCTGGATCCTTTTTTATTAGAATTTGATGCTATTTATGTCTAATGTCACTTACACTTTACTAATTGGGTTGCAACTGGGTATTCATACACTTGTAGTAACTTGGATAATGTTAAAACGAACCAACTAAAAGTGCTATTGTAGTTGAGCCGTGTCTAGCCTTTCTTTTAAGCCTTCATACACCCGTGCTATACTTGCTAAGTAACTGTTTTACTTACACTTGCTATTATTCTACAAAATCCCGGATGGGTAACAGATTGGGTTGTGCATGAGTCTGCTGCTGAGTTTCTAGAAGATTTGCCTTACTACTGAGTTGCGTTCTCCCAGTCAGAGTCCCTGTGGATTGCAGCTACGCTTAGTTTGAGAGTTATTAGTCTTCAGCTGTATTTGTTAGTTTATTTATGATGCACTCTAATGTAAAACTCTATTTATTCAAGAATTTATTCAAGCATATGTTCTTTGTTTATCATATTTGTTTGCTATATGTGTACTATGACTTCCTGGGCACACATATGGCCGTATTTGGGTTTCTGCATAAATCCGGGTGTGACAGGTTCCTCGCAGTTCGGCCGAATCCAGGGGATTCCGGTGAACCGCCATGGTTCGGCTGCAATCCCCCAGTTCGGCCAAACCGTGGGATCCACCACCTTGAGCTCCTATGGCCTTGATCCTGCCCTGGGGTCAGTTTCCTATGCTGGGGGCGGTTCGGCCGAAGGCTAGGTGTTCGGCCGAACTGGGCTTTCAGCCCAGGCCTGCCCCCTACACCGCATCTTGCTTCTGGAACCCCTGGGATGCCTTTGTGTTGAACATAGTTGTTTTGGCCCAGAGGTGATGTGGAGATGGTCCAAGTGTCTTGCACGGTCGTTGCTCGGTCATTGCGGACGTGGACGACTTTTGTTGTGCTTTGCGTCATTTACGGTTAAGGGTGGTAACCGGCTGAATCATGTCGTTTGGCCGAATTGCTTAATTCTGACCCCAATAGCACGTATTTCTTGTTATTGTATCTGCACAAGTGAAACACACCAAAACTCATGGAACTTTATTAGAAATAAACCTAAGTGCATGGAATGTCACATATAGCCTCATTTATTCCCAAGTATTAGTGGTCGAAAATGTGCCGTAACGACCGCCAACAATAACCTTCTTTCCATTCGCCAATTTATAGTTGATAATCCTTGTTCCGTCGAGTTTGACACTTTTGGTCTTACTGTCAAGGATTTGGCTTCCCGGCGTCCGCTCCTCCGATGTGACAGCGCGGGGCCCCTTTACACTCTTCGAATCTCTTCTTCCGTTGCTCTGTCTTTGACTTCCTCTCCGTTTGCTGCTTTGGCCATGACTCCTTCCACTACCTGGCACCGCCGTCTTGGTCATCCCGACCGCGATGTTTTCGCTCAGCTTAGTCGTAGTGCAGATGTCTCTTGTACTAGAACTTCTATTGAGCACTTCTGTCATGCGTGCCAGCTAGGTCGTCATGTTAGGCTTCCTTTTTCTTTTTCTTCTTCGCATGCGATGCATGCATTCGACATTGTTCACTGTGATTTGTGGACCTCCCTTGTACCAAGCATTTCTGGTTATAAGTACTATCTTATGGTAGTCGATGATTTCTCCCATTACTCTTGGACATTTCCTTTGCGCGACAAGTCTGAGATGTTTCCCACACTCCACTTCTTTGCCTGGGTGTCCACTCAGTTCGTCCTCACCATTAAGGCCGTCCATTGTCACAATAGACGTGAGTTCGATAACAACACTTCCCGCTCTTTCTTTCTCTCTCGGGGTGTTCAGCTGCGTATGTCTTATCTGTACACTTCTCCCAGAACGGCAAGGCTGAGCGCATGATTCGCACGACAAACGACGTCATGTGCACCCTTCTGATCCAGGCCTCTCTGCTCCTACACTTCTTGGCCGAGAGTCTCCACACCACCACCTACTTGCTCAGTCCCCTTCCTTTCACCGCTTTTCCTGCACCCACTCCACACCACGCTCTCTTCGGTACCCCTCCTAGCTACAATCACCTCCGTGTCTTCGGCTGTGCATGTTACCCTAACATCATCGCCACTGCTCCTCATAAGCTGGCGTCCCGCTCGACACATTGTGTGTTGCTTGGTTACTCCCCTGACCACAAGGGGTACCGCTGCTTCGACCTTGCCCCTCGTCGGGTTATTATCTCCCAACATGTTGTGTTCGACGAGTCAGATTTACGCTACTCCAACTCCTCTACACCTTCTCCTGATACTGAGTTGAAGTCTATGTTTCTGACCCGATGGTTCAGCCCACGGGTCTTCGTGGTGCGCCGACACCGATTCTGGTGCCGCCTGCCGCGCCTTCTCCTGCGCCACGCGCGGCTCCGGCACCACCTGCTGCGCCACGCGCGGCCCCAGGCTCTCCTGTGCGCTTCACCGAGCCAGTGCAGTTGTACCGACATCGTTCGGTGCCGGCGCCGGATCCTTCAGCTCCAGGCCTAGAGGTTGTCGATGATTTATATCAAGCACGTCTGCCTGGGGGTACCCCAGAGAGTAGATTTGTGGGTCTCGCCGAGTTCTAGGAACGATAGTACACGAATAACACAAAGATTTAGACAGGTTCGGGCCGCGAGTAGCGTAATACCCTACGTCCTGTGTGCTTGATTGTATTGCACGTGAGTTGAGTTGTATGGTTTTGCCTGTAGGCTTCTGCCTTTAGGTCTCCGCCTTTAGGCTTGATCTACCGAGCTAGGGACCCTGCCCTCCTTTATATATCCCAGGGGGCAAGGTCCCAAAGGTGGCTGGAAGTGTGTCTTGGCACAGAGGGATTGCTGCATTGCCTGGAACAATGCCGTAGAATGGGGAATCTGTAGGCTTGAGATATTTTGTAATGTCTAGGCCCATCTTCTTGAACGTGTTTGCGAAGATGACATTGAGCCCACTGGCACCGTCGATGAGTACTTTGGTCAGTCTGGCTTGCGCCACGACTGGGTTCAGGACTAAGGGATATCTCCAGGGATTTGTGAAGTTGGTCCATTGATCCGTTCTGGAAAACTTGATGGGAACTTCTGACCACTTCAAGTATGTTGGAGTAGCAGGCTCTATTGCCATGATCTCTCGCAAGGTTAGCTTCTTGGCGCGCTTCGACTAGTTCAATGTTTCTCCACTGAATAGCATGACTACGACGTTCTCAACGTTTGGGAAGTCATTGCCGAGTTCTTTATCGTCTTTATCTTCCTTTTTCTTGTCAATTTTGGGTGCTTCTGGTGTTTGCTTATCAAACTCCTGCTTCAGGTGGAAACATTTTGCCACTGTGCGCTTGCCATTGGGATGATATGGGCAAGGACCGTTCATGACATCTGCCGCTGAACGAGTCTTGCGACTAGGGCGCTGGACTGCCGCAACTGTGTTGTCTGGCTTGCACTTCCTATTGTCGCGGTTGAAATCCCAGTTGTTTGAGTGATCATTACGTCCGTCACCATAGTCTTTGTTGTGGTTGTTGGTGTTTTTGTCGTGGTGCCTATCAAAGCGTTCCCGCCCACGGTCGTCTTGGTCTGCCCACTCAGCGACAATGCGTCGTAGCTCGCTGATGTTTTTCGGGCGGCGTCGACCGAACTCGTGGTGTAATTCCTGGGTGTAGAGGCCATCGTGAAAGCAGTCGATTACTTCTTGATCGGAGATATCCACGATTGTAGCTCTTTTATCGAAGAATCTCTTGATGTATTTACATAGAGTCTCCCCTTTTTCTTGCTTACAAGCTGCCAGTTCATAACGGGTTCCAGGCCGATCCCAGGTTCCCTGGAAGTTGGCAGTGAATTTCTTGGTAAGATCATCCCAGTAGTCGATGGACCCGGGGCGGAGGCCCTCGAGCCATGTCAGGGGCATGGTATCTAACATGACGGGAAAGTAGCTGACTTTTATGTCGTTGGATCCCCCAGCCATCTGGTTGGCGGTAGAGTAGATTCTAAGCCATTGTTCGGGGTCTTGCTTGCCCGTGAACTTTTCAATTCCAGTTGGTTTGAACTTGCTTGGCCACTGGATTTCTTTTATGCGCCTGGAGAAGGCTAGAAAGCCGTCGTATTTGTCGCTTGGTGAACGATCACTCCGGTGGCTAGAGGTGCTGTGATCGGAGTCATACTGTCGTCCACGGTTGTGATTCTAGCATGGTCGATCGTCATGATTTGATGACTCTTGGTGACGGTGACGATCGTTGCGGCGCTCTTCATGACGGTCACGATGGCGTTCTTGATCGCGTGGTCGGTTTCTGTAGTTATGATGGGGTGGAGGCCCATAGTTGCAGTCATACTCTACGCGACGACGAAGTTCAGATTCCATGCGAAGCTGTCGGTTTGATTGAATGATAGAGCGAGCATCACGGTTGTCATTAATGGTGTTACGAAGGTCTCGATCTCGTGGCCTTGCACCATCTTGGTTGTGACCGTGCCCTCTCTCCTGCTGGTGGCCGCGATCATCATCTCGATCACGTATGTGTCCCCCTGTAGTAGCGGTTGAGGCTTCATGTGGAGGGGGCCTCCCAGCACCTGAGCGCCTGGTGCCCGATGTGTGGTGGCTAGGATTCGCTTGGTTTGTAGCCTTGTGAGCTGTGTCGAGGAGCGTGAGTACTTGTCTGACGGCAGGAGTGTCGGGCATGGCCCTGACAAGTTCCGCCGCGACGGAGATGTTCAGTGGCGCGTCCCGAGATACTAACTGGTCCCCAACCACGTCGAAATCCTGTGTAAGGTTTCGCATGGCGTTGGCACATATAGCGGCGTTGATGCGCCTCTGCTTACATTTGGCGTTCCTTGCTTGGCACGAGGTCTTTTGCTCCTATGTTTCTCCGTCAGTAGTGTGTTCCTCTTCTGATATGTCGGTGATCAGCTCGCGATCATATTGGGTGCCTTGGTCCTTATTGCCAGCCATGAACACTTGACGACCTCGGTCTTGTTCGCTGAGGGAGAGGATGATCTGGGTGGCTGAGAAGTTGTCGCTTGAGCTTTCAGTTGAAGTGGTGAGCGACGCAGTCTTCCCGTCTTGGAAGGGTAGTTCTTCCAGGATGACAGCGGCAAGTCTTGACTCGTTGTCCCGACAGGTGTCGGCCGAAATCGCTCCAGGCCAGTGAACGGCGAGTCCCCCTGGTGTTTTGGTTACGACTAGTCCGGACGGGAGGCGAACGAGTGGTTCTTCCAACACGAATTTGGTGTTGAAGTGGGAGTAATGGCGTATGCGCACGACGTTGTCAGGAGCGTGACTTAGCAGGATGGTGAAATCATCGTCGTTGTCCCTCGATGGTGTTGGTGCCAGCTCGAGGTTATCAGGGCAATCTGCCTTCGAGTGAGGCTCCTGACTCATCCTTCCTCCTGCTTTTACGGTCTGCATCTGTTTATGTGGAGGCGTCACGTTGGAGTGTTCGAGCGGGAGTCGATCTGGGGATTGTACGATGGCGTGGACAACTCGGAGTTCCCTGCTCTTTCCATATTTGGAGTCGAATTGTATCCAGACTCGACTTGGAGAATTCCGGGTGAACTTGGAGTTAGGACCGAACTCGGAGTCGAGATCGAGTCGGGGGTATTCGTCCAGTAGGGGCCGGAGTTGTTTGCAAGGTAGCTCGCGAACCTGACGTGGCTTGAGGCGACGAAGGTCCATGCACCGAAAACGAAGGTGGCGCCTTCCTCGATGTCGGCGATCTTGAGGGCGGTTGATCCCATCGTCCCTGATGGTGAGCTTTCGGCGAGAAGCCCCACGGTGGGCGCCAAGTGTCGACGATTTATGTCGAGCACGTCTACCTGGGGGTACCCCCAGAGAGTAGATTTGTGGGTCTCACCGAGTTCTAGGAACGACAGTACACGAATAACACAAAGATTTAGACACGTTCGGGCCTTGACTATCGTAATACCCTACGTCCTGTGTGTTTGATTGTATTGTATGTGTGGTTGAGTTGTTTTGAGGGGGTCCCTGCTCCTCCTTATATATCCGGGGAGCAGAGTTACAAGTCGGTTACACAAACTACTCGTATACAGTAAGGATGATTACAATAAGGTAATCTATCATGTATCCTATTCGAATACGAGTAGTTTCATTAATCGACTACATCGTCCTATACCCTATCTGGCTAGTCCAAAGCAGTCGGATCACAACTCTCCATATCGAGTAGTTTAATTCCTTGGATGAGTGGCCCGTGGGATCCTGGCCCTACAGAGGCCCCCGCGCGCTACGCGCAACCTGTGCGCATTTTCGAGCACCGTTCGATGGCTCCATCTCCTCGGACACCTCCACCGGAGCCATCGCCGCCACCACCGCCACTTCCACTGCCTCGTTCTCATGTCGAGTTAGTCATGTACCACCCACCGATCATCCATCAGGACCCTGCTCATATTCATCCTATGGTGACTTGGCGGGCGGCTGGAGTTCTTCGGTCCGCGGCTCTCTCTGACACAGAGGGTGAGCCGCGGATCTCTCCGGTATCGTCTTCTATCTGCGACACCCTGGCGGATCCCAATTGTCGTCGTCCGATGGAAGAGGAGTACGACGCTCTTCTTGCCAACCAGATGTGGTACCTCGTGCCACGTCCGTCTGGTTGCAATGTGGTGACCGGCATGTGGATCTCGATGCATAAGCGTCGGGCTGATGGTACTCCGGAGCGCTACAAGGCTCGCTGGGTTCTCTGTGGTTTCACCCAGTGGCCTAGAGTGGACTATGATGATACTTTCAGTCCAGTGGTCAAGCTTGCTACCATGCGCATAGTCCTCTCACTTGCTCTCTCTCGCTCCTGACCTGTGCACCAGCTGGATGTGAAAAATGCATTTCTCCATGGCACTTTGTCAAAGACAGTCTACTGTAGTCAGCCAATGGGATTTATGGATTCCAGTCATCCAGATCTGGTCTGCTGGCTCAACAAGTCTCTTTATGGTCTGAAGCAGGCCCCTCGGGCTTGGTACTCCCGGTTTGCCACGTTCTTGGTGACATTGGGGTTCATGGAGGCCAAGTACGACACTTCTCTGTTCTTGGCATGGAGATGAGACTGCTTATCTGCTGCTCTATGTTGATGATATTGTTCTCACAGCTTCCAGTGAGCAATTGATTCGGTGCATCATCTCGTCCCTGCAGTAGGAGTTTACTATGAAGGATATGGGTCAGCTCCACCACTTCTTGGGCATCACTATTGAGACCAGTCCTTCTGGCCTCTTCCTTGACCAGTGGCAGTATGCTCTTGATATCCTGGAGCAGGCTGGCATGATAGATTGCAAGCCTTGTTCTACTCCTGTCGATACTCAGTCGAAACTGTCTGCCGATATGGGAGATCCTGTGGTTGATCCTACTGCCTTCTAGAGTCTTGCTGGTGCCTTGCAGTACCTCACTTTTACCAGGTCGAACCTTGCATATGTCGTTCAACAGGTTTGTCTTCATATGCATGACCCCCGTGAGCCACATCTTGCTGCGTTGGAGCACCTACTCCGCTACGTTCATGGCACTGTTGACTTCGACCTGGTCCTCCACCGGATTCCCTCTACTGAGCTTGTCGTCCACACCGATGCCAACTGGGCTGGGTGTCCAGACACTCTCTGCTCCACCTCAGGCTATGCCGTCTTCTTGGGTGGCAACCTTGTCTCCTAGTCGTTCAAGTGGCAGCCCGTTGTCTCCCGCTCCAGTGCCGAGGTAGAGTACCGGGCTGTTGCTAACGGCATGGCGGAGGCATTGTGGCTTTGATAGCTCTTGGCTGAGCTTCATAGCCCGCTCGCCAAGAGCACGCTCGTCTATTGCGACAACATCAGCGCCGTGTACCTCGACACCAACCCGGTTCAGCATCAGCGGACGAAGCATGTGGAGATCAACTTGCACTTTGTTTGCGACCGGGTTGATATCGATGATGTTCAGGTCCTTCATGTCCTGACCACCTCCCAGTTTGCTGACATCTTCACCAAGGGTTTGCCCTACTCGACATTCTCGGAGTTTCGCTCCAGCCTAAACGTAGCCGGTGGCTAGCTCTTGCTGCGGGGGGCCTTGTGTGTCGCTTTCTTTGTTGTCCAGTCTTGAACTCCGTTGTACCGGTAGTTCAGACTGCGGGGGTGTTAGTGTATATGGGGGTGTTTGGTTGCCTGGCTAACCCCTAGCCAAGCTCCCGTAAGCCACCCAGTGCATATTTGGTTCCCTGTAGAAGTCCTTTAGCCAGGCTCCAGTTATGCAACAGATCTATCCTGGCCTGGCTCCACAGGAACATGAAAAATCCACGTACAAGTCTGGCCAGGCTTACACAAGCCGCTGTCGCTCGGATATCGCGTGTCGTGTCACCTCCTGTGTGTCCACCGGCCACTGCCGTTGTGGCCGCTAGCATTCATCTTGCCACCGCCACCGCTGTCCACCTACTCCACCGCCTCCCTCTCAATTGTTGTCTTCACTTCTACTGCGTACCACCGTGCATGGCGCAGAGCCTCACGAGCACGGACTCGAGAGCTGCGATGGGAGAGATGAGTTATTGGGGGAGGAGAGGATCGGAGAGATGAGTTCTTGGAGAAGAGGATTTGTGAACGGCAGAGCTCGATTTAGCTCCTCTGGATCGATGCCACCCAAAATCAAAACGCAGCCGCACCAGAACGACATCGTGGAGCCCGAAATCGATGCGCCATGGCCCCGAATTGATGTCATGGCGCCCGGGGTGAAAGCGTCGTAGCTCGCATCACGCCGCACATGGTCTCTATTGAGGTCAACAGGCTTCTTCTCCCCGGCCTCCTGGCTACCGTTGTGCTAGTGTGCTGCTCTGCTTGAGCAGGGGAGCAGAGGAAAGATGCTAGGCTCTCGTGTTTGGCTTCGAGCTTGGAGGGGAGCAGCGCAAGATTGAGAGAGAGAGAGAGAGAGTTTCATGAATTGGGGGAAATCAGAAGAAGGTGAGAGCTGCGTGTTGTAGCTATTTGATTTGTCGATTGGATAAGAGCAAACCAAAGGGGAGGTGCTGAGATGGGACTGCTTGCTAGCTAGCTCGGTAGAGAGAAAAGTGAAGAGGAGAAGGCGCACGAGCTACCGTTGCTAGCTTATAGGAGGTTCGTCGGAGGCCGACGGCAGCGTGTGGAATCGAATCACTGTATACCGACATCAATGCGCAACTGGTCAAATCGAGCTTTTCTCCATGGAACAGAAGGAATGGAGCCGAGGACCACCACTCCTTATCACGAATGGAGTTGAGAGTGGATAGGGCACCGGGACGACGGCGCCGAAGCTTCGACAGGTGTGGGAGCAGAAAGAATACGAAAGGCTGTAAGCTCACCTTGAGATTTTCGGAGGTGATTTGATATAAAGCTTGCCAACCAACCAAACACACTTCTATGTGGACCAAGCTTAGTCAGACCTACCAACCAAACATAGCCATATTGCATTTCCTAAGCCAGGATTGAGCTAGCATGGCTCTGTATACTAGCCAGGCTATGATAAGCCTAGCAACCAAACAGACCCTATGTGTATGGCCCATGTATAAGGCCCATCTAGAGACCCATGTACAACTACTATATTACCCACGGGTGTATAAAGGCTTAAAATAAGGCTAGACACAGCTGAACTGCGTTAGCATTTTTAGTTGGTTCGTTTTAACATTGTCCAAGTTACTATAAGTGAAAGGAACCCAGTTGCAACCCAATTAATAAAATATAATTGACATTAAGCATAAATAAATATCATCTTCTAATCAAAAAGGATCCAGACCGCTCATGATCCTGAGCAAGGCTATCATGATAAATTTACACTCTGCAGAGGTTTCGCCCTTTACCCACCAGTTGCATAAAAGTTCAAAGGAACTTTGCACCCAACCTGGCAAACATCACACATCCGAGGTATGACTGCATATGGATGCTACGAGGATTTTCACAAGACACCCTAACAAGAAAGTGGTCGATTATGGACTCCCAGCACCCAATAATGTGCAATGTGTAGAGTTCCCCATCGCAGGGACTCCCAGCACGGCACTGTGTCTTACGGGGACACAGCCGACGGATCTCCCGTCCTCGGTGGATCAATACATACTCTCACCCATGTTTCCCATAACGCCGTCGGCCCCGTCGGTAACCACTGGAAAGTTATAGACGTACAGGCTACTTGACCAAGACCAGAGCCATTATAGTTCTAGTGGTGGCGAGAGGCTCTTGGGTTGCTGCTTTAAGAACTGAACCTTACGGAGAGACACTAGAACAAAGCACGAAGCACATGCTCTGGTTCCCTAAACCAAGTTGCTAAAAAGCAAGTTTTATGATTAATGTTAAAGTGAACCATTAAGTCAAGATTAATAATTAAACAGTGGTGATAGTAGCTACGCATAGCAAATATTCTACCCATATGCAAAAACCTGAGGTAATCGAAGGATAGGATAATCAAGAGTAGGCACAACCTTAAAGGTACATCAATTTAGAAACATGCATGTATAAAATAAATTATTACAAACTGGGTAGGTAGCAAGGATTGTCCGTGCTATAACTTGTCTTCCTCAAAGTGCTACTGCTGCTGGTCCTGATCCTGCAAGTCCTCGTACTCGAACTCCAACGCAAACGGCTCACCGACTAGACACAAATCACCACACAAGCCAATACATGCAAACAAAAGTATTCTATTAGAACAGTACACCAAACAGTAGAAACAAAACAAAAGAAGGTTTTAAAACTAATCTACGCTTCGCTATGAACACGTGAGCGCAACAATCACAATAATCAGAGCTAAAACGAGAAAGTTACGGCGTTTTTAAGGTTCGGGGACTTGTTGGCAAGGTTTAAAAACTTCCAGGGACCTATTCGTCAAAAACTGAGGATCTATACGCAATTTTATATAAGAACCCGAGGGCTAACGCTTAAAAAGGCAGAGGCTTTTCTACGAAAGAGTATAGACTAAACGAATATCGTAGAAAATTACAAGATTCGCTGAGGGTCTTACTGAAAATCTTGAGGCAAAAAACGACGGAAGGCTCAGCGCGACGACGAGATGAAGAATGAGCAGTAGTGGAAGATATGGTGGAAGAAGACTATCTTAGGGAATCCCAAGCAAAGGGGCCTCCCTGTAAAGGAGTCGATGGTGTGCCTTTTTCAGAGGAGGGGTGGTTCGTATATATAGGGAGAAAACCTCTCACTTCCAGGTTCATTAGCAATATGGGACTAAAGGTGGTTTGCCCCATTCTAATGCGAATGAGCTTTGAAATTTGCCCCAATAAAGTGATGGGATGGGTTTGGCCTAAAATTAGGTCAACTTTGGGCCAAGGCTGGTCTACTAAGATTTAGGGTGATTTTAATTTTTAGAATAATTATTTTTCCTCGTTATAATATAATTCCAAATAAGTCCAGAATTGATATTAAAACCATGAAAAATATTCCAAAAATTCTAAAAATCCTAGGAAAAATTCCAGAGATAGAGTTGGACATGAGGAACCCAAATAAAATATTTGGAGCTCATGAAAAAGATTTTAGGATGTTTCAAAAATTGGAATTTACTCTAGGGAAATTAGGATTAATTTCCAGCAAAAAATCTAGAAAATTCCCATTAGGCTCCTAAACGCATTTTTGAAAACTTTACAAACATAAAACCACTAAATGCAACCGGCATGAATGCAAAGCACTCAATATTATAACCTATGTTATTTTATTTTGAATTATTTTTCTGTACTAAATTCCATGTTAATTATATAAAGCTTGGAAAATTTTAGAAAATTGAGAAAATCATTGTACTAATTATGCTGACAAATCACATCCCAAAATCTAAAAATTTTGGGGTGTGAGATCCACTAATGGGTTTTGATGGATTTGATCCATTAAGGTACTGGAGTCTTGATGGGCCACAAATGTTGAAAGCCCATTAGTGACCTCTATATATACAGGGTGGAGGGAGGGGGAAACCTAATTCGCTACAGTACCCGCGCGTGAACAGTAGCCGCCACTGCAGTACCGCGGGTGAACAGTAGCCACGCGCTACAGTAATTTCTGCAGCCCCACCTCCATCCATATCCTGCAGATCACGGTCATTCGTGAGGTGCTAGTATACATACATTTGGCGTTCCGTCCTCGTACGTGTGGATACCTCGAAGGTGCTGCGCTTGGAGCACAAGGACGAATCGCACGTGCAGGACCAGATGGACGTGAGCAACTGCACGGCACTGCCACTTCGACGTGTTCATCTACATCGAGACGGCTTCCGCTGCATCTGCGCGATTAGTGGTAACGATCCGTGATCTATAACTGCTGCTCTTTCTGTTTTGGGGTAAACGAGTTTTTGTATGTGCTAGCGTAGCCTCCTCGTTTCCCTTCAGTGTTATCAGGGCCATAGCTGTCTTGTTATAGGTTTGGATGTGTGCATATGGAGATATGCTTGGTTGTAGATGAGTCTCTGATTGGTTCGTGATCTTGCTATGATGGTCGTGTAACGAATTGCTCCTACCGTTCGGAATTTTGCCACCAGAGCTAAGTGATACATGTAAACCCAGTCATGGTGAGATGGAGATCAATTGGATTGGTCGAATCAAACTTAGGTCAATGGCCAGACGCATGGTGATGCGCGGCGGTGTAGATTGGATCTGCTACCGGGCTGGGTTTTATGCGAAAAACATGTTGTTGGTAAAACAACCATAACTTTTGCATACAACCTCGGATTAAGACAACTTTTATATGAAAATTCATCTACCGAAAATTTTACACATTATTTCGACTGCCAACGGCAGTCTCGCTAAATTTAGATTTGCGAAATAAGGCCAGGATTATGGAGTTTTTGGTGATTTAAGTTTGGACGTTGGAATCGGCTAACTTGTTTTTACAGATTCATGTGATCGGTATGGCCCTATGAGTATGTGATGCATGTATGTAATTAATCATGACCTGCATGTTGTGGGTAGGGCAATATGGTTGGAGCCATATGTATTGTCAATTTGATGTAATGGCCTGCGTGCCAACTTGTGGTGATCTAATGCGCGGTTGTGTAATTTATTTTACTAGCATGCGTTAGATAGTTCTTGGAGGACTCATCACTGGAGGATGACATACAGGGATCATGGAGATGGGGATCCTCATGATGGATAGTACAATAGAGATAGAGATCACCATGTGTTAGTGGGCCATACCGTGTCATTACTATGTGAATGTCGTTCTTATTGTTTTACTTCTACATATGCGACGATAATTCTTATTTTTCTGCATGCGATGGTAGAAGTAGAACGATCCCTCTGCAATGTTTAAGTTTTGAATGTCCTCCAAACTAAACCTTGCACCGTCACATGTCTTGTACAACTAGTGGTGGGTCTATGAAATTAGAGTGCCACTAGTTTTCCTTGACTAGATGGGTTCATATTAGATACTTACACGCATAAAGGGTTGGTCAACTTAGACAAGGTCATCTTAACGGTTAAGGACCTAGGGCATAAAGGTTGGGTGCCGAGACAAAGAGATGTCACCCAACAACAAGAGTCATATGTGATATGATTAGCAAAGGGTTGCTTACCGATCTACCATGTCTTCTAGCGGTGATGCTAAAGCTCACTAGTGGACTTGTTAGTTGTGGGTCCTGAATCACTAGGTACCAATGGAGGGATATTGATTTTAGTGGGAGTAGATTCTGTTAAATGCTTAATGTAATTTACTCCATCATGGATGCGTTGTCTTAGTATTTTGCATTATTTTGTTGTAGATCAATGGCACCTAGTAACACCACATCATTTACTTTGCGTTCGGTCTTTGAGAAGGAAAAGTTGAATGGAACAAACTTTGCGGATTGGATCCGTAACCTGAGAATTGTTCTCAGGGCTGAGAAAAAGGAAAACATTCTAGATACCCCATTACCAGCAAAGGGTGACATTAAGAAAAGCACGAGCAGTAGCCATGTGATGGCAATCTAGAAACAGCCTACCATTAAGAAAGGTAATTCTTGGAAGAAGGGCAAGGCTAAAGATGGGATATCTAAGCCAGCACCCAAGGCTAAAGCTGGACCAGCTGCTGATAATGAATGCTTTCACTGTCATGAACTGGGTCACTGGAAAAGAAATTACAAGTTGTACTTAGCTTCTTTGAAAAGCAAGGGAAGTAAGGGTACTTCCACTTCAAGTACACTTCATGTTTATGTTATAGACATTTTCCTCGCTGATTCTAGTATTAATTCTTGGGTAATTGATACCAGATCGGTTGCTCATATTTGCAATACGATGCAGGGACTAATAAGAAGTAGAAGCGTGGGAAGAGGAGAAGTTGATTTTCGCGTGGGCAATAATGCAAGAGTTGCTGCGTTGACCGTCGGGACGATGCAACTTCACCTCCCGTCAGGATTTATTATGGAGTTGAATAATTGTTATTTTGTTCCTAGTTTGAGTCCAAACATTGTATCTCCTTCATGTTTAATGAGGGATGGTTATTCATTTACGAGTGAAAACAATGGTTATGTGATCTCTAAGAATGGCATGTTTGTGGCTCTTGCATCCATTATGAATGGGTTATTTATTTTAAATCTTGATGATTCACCTATCTGTAATATAAGTGCTAAAAGGCCTCGGCTAGATGATTTGAATCATACCTATATGTGGCATTGTCGTTTAGGTCATATAAGTGAGAAGCACATGAAGAAGCTCCATTATGATGGACTTTTAACTTCGTTTGATTTTGAATCATACGAGACATGCGAAGCTTGCTTGCTAGGCAAGATGACCAAGGCGCCCTTCATAGGTTTTCCTGAGAGGGTGCAAGACTTGTTGGAACTCGTACATATAGATGTGTGTGGACCAATGACCACGATAGCAAGAGGTGGATTTCAGTACTTCATAACTTTCACTGATGATTTTAGTAGATATGGCTATGTCTACTTAATAAAGCATAAGTCAGAAACTTTTGAAAAGTTCAAAGAGTTTCAGCATGAAGATAAAAATCAACGTGGCAAGAAAATTAAGGCCTTGCGATCTGATCATGGAGGCGGGTATTTGAGCCACGAGTTTAGCACTCATCTAAATAGTTGCGGAATTGTTCCACAGCTTACGCCACCTGGAACACCTCAGAGGAACGGTGTGTCCGAGCGACGTAATCGAACCTTGTTGGACATGGTACGATCAATGATGAGCCGGTCAGACCTACCGTTATCGTTTTGGGGTTACGCTCTAGAAACAGCAGCTTTCACACTAAGTAGAGTACCGTCTAAGTCCGTGGATAAGACACCATATGAGATATGGATTGGCAAGACTCCCAATTTTGTCTTTTCTGAAAATTTTGGGATGTGAAGTATATGTCAAGCAACTTCAGTCGGACAAACTTACACCCAAGTAGGACAAGTGCATATTCGTGGGATATCCAAAGGAAATAATTGGGTATTATTTCTACAACCGATCAGAGGGCAAAGTGTTTGTCGCTAGAAACAGTGTTTTCTTGGAGAAAAAGTTTCTCAAAAGCGAGAAAAGTGGACAGAAGGTGTATCTTGAAGAAGTTTGAGATGAGCCTATGAGGCAAGACTTTACGAGTGATGCTAATGTAGCAGAACAAGTTGAGACACGTGTGGCAAGAGAAGAACCGCCACAACCACGAAGGTCGGAAAGGCCACGTCGTGCAACTAATAGAATGAATCTTCTAGTTACGGGAGAGCGCGACATATTGTTGATCGACAACGATGAGCCTAGGACCTATACGGAAACAATGATGGACCTAGATTCCGAGAAATGGCAAAGTGCCATGAGATCCGAGATAGATTCCAATGGACACAATCAAGTTTGGAACTTGGTTAACCCGCCTGATGGTGTGAGACCCATCGAGTGCAAATGGATCTTTAAGAGAAAGAGAGATGTGGGCGAAAGTGTTTATGTCCACAAAGCACGACTTGTTGCAAAAGGTTTTCGACAAGTTCAAGGAGTTGACTACAACGAGACATTCTCGCCAGTAGTGATGCTTAAATCTATTCGGATCATTCTAGCAATAGCTGCATATTTTAATTATGAGATATGGCAGATGGATGTCAAAATAGCTTTCCTAAATGGAAACCTGGATGAGGATGTATATATGATACAACTCGAAGGTTTTGTCGATCCAACTAATGCTCGAAAAATATGCAACCTTCCGAAATCCATATATGGGTTAAAGCAAACATCTCAGAGTTGGAATCTTCGTTTTGATGAGGTAGTCAAAGGATTTGGCTTCCGTCAGAATGAGGAAGAGGCTTGTGTTTACAAGAAGGAAAGTGGGAGCTCTGTTGCATTTCGAATCTTGTATGTGGATGACATATTGTTGATTGGGAATGATATTCCTATGCTGGAATCCGTTAAGACTTCAGTGAAAAATAATTTTTCTATGAAGGACTTAGGGGAAGCTGCATACATTCTGGTCATAAGGATCTAAGAGATAGTTCAAGGAGGCATATAGGATTAAGTCAGAATACTTACATTGAGAAGGTGTTGAAACGGTTCAACATGGAACAGTCCAAGAAACGGTTCTTGCCTATGTCACATGGCGTACACCTCAGCAAGACTCAGTGTCCTTCGACGGCTGATGAGTGGGAGCGCATGAGTAAAATCCCCTATGCTTCGGCAATTGGGTCTATCATGTACGCCATGATAAGTACTCGTCCAGATGTCACATATGCTCTAAGTGTTACGAGCAGGCACGAGTCTGATCCTGGTGAAGGTCACTTGACAAGGGTGAAAAGCATTTTTAAGTACATTAGAAGGACTAAAGATGTGTTCCTAGTCTACGGTGGTGAGGAGGAGCTCATTGTAACATGTTACACTGATGCTAATTTCCAAACTGATCCAGACGATTCAAAGTCGCAATCAGGATTTGTGTTCATGATAAAAGGTGGTGCTGTTAGCTGGAAAAGTTCTAAGCATGATACGGTGGCTAATTCTACGACGGAAGCCGAGTACATCACAGCTTCTGAAGCGGCGAAGGAAGGTGTTTGGATGAGAAAGTTCCTCATTGAGCTTGGTGTGTTTTCTAATGCATCTAGCCCATTGGAACACTACTGTGACAACAATGGAGCAATTGCGCTGGCTAAGGAGCCTATGAATCACCAGAAAAACAAATACGTACTGCGGAAGTTTCACCTCATTCGAGAGTTCGTTAAACAGGGTGAGATAAAGATATGCAAAATACACACGGATTTGAATGTTGCCGATCCCTTGATAAAGGCTCTTTCACAGCCTAAGCATGAGTCCCACATGAGAGCTATGGGTATTAGATATCATCTAGATTAGCTCTAGTGTGAGTGGATGATTGTATTGTATCTATGACATATCGTTTATTTATTGAATATCCATAAAAGGCAACTTATACATGATTGGCAATTATGTGAATTGTTTGTGAAACTCTTTACCTGTATGGTTATTCTAATGATTGTCCCTAATCTGATTAGCACATGTATTAGATGATGACTATGTTTCACAAGTCATGGACATGGAGATGTCAAACTAATAATGTGGGCACATGTATGACATGGGGCTGACTGACCCAACATGAGATTTTGTTATATAGTTCTCTATTTACACAACGCGTATGCTTTGTCCTAAGACCTAAGATTGTCGCATGTACTTAAGATGTGAATTGACCTACTTAGGGACTACCTAACGCTACTCCGTCACTAGGTAGTCATAAATGTAGTTTTCGGGTTTGTCATGAAGCATGCTGTGAGGCATGGTCAATTAAGATGGGATTTGCCCCTCTCTATACGAGAGAGATATCTCTGGGCCCCTCGAGTGATTGGATCAAGAAATGCATGGCCGTGTTAGGTTAAGTGTTAACCTCTTGAAGGATCCGACTCACAGGTTCGAGAAAGAGAGATCGACTTGGAGTTAGACCAAATATCGTGAGGCAAAGGAAATAGCTTGTACGTGATGTTGTGGTGGTTCGTCTGATGTGATCTTTACGTGCGCATGGGAGTTGGCATGTCTTGCTAGAGGCCGTTGTTAACTATTCGACCAAGTAGGAATACTCGGGACATGTCTATGTGTGCGTGAACCCATAGGGTCACACACTTAAGGGGTTTGGAATATCGAAAAGCTTGCCTATGTGATTGTCTCTAGTGCAAGTGGGAGAATGTTGGATATATGCCCTAGAGTCAAATTGGATTGGATCCACTAATGAGTTTTGATGGATTTGATCTATTAAGGTACTGGAGTCTTGATGGGTCACAGATGTTGAAAGCCCATTGGTGACCTCTCTATATATAGGGTGGAGGAAGGGAAAACCTAATTCGCTACCGCGGGTAAACAGTAGCCGCCGCTACAGTACCGCGGGTAAACAGTAGCCGCTCGCTACAGTAATTTCTGCAGCCCCACCTCCATCCATATCCTGCTGATCACGGTCATTCGTGAGGTGCTAGTACACCTACGTTTGGTGTTCCATCCTCGTACGTGTGGATACCTCGAAGGTGCCGCGCTTGGAGCACATGGACGAACCGCACGTGCAGGACCAGACGGACGTGAGCAACTGCACGGCACTGCCACTTCGACGCGTTCATCTATATCGAGACGGCTTCCGCTGCATCTGCGCGTCTAGTGGTAACGATCCGTGATCTATAATTATTTTTTTTCTGTTTTGAGGTAAACGAGTTTTTCTACGTGCTAGCGTAGCCTCCTAGTTTCCCTCTGTATTATCTCCCTACGATTCTCATTCCTATGTGCGACGGCGGCTCCGACGAGCAGCATGTGCTCAGAGCGCGATGGAGCGGCGGGCTGAGCTTCTGCTCCGCGGCAAGCGGCTTGGGATGGCAGGGGCGCGAGCTAGTGAGCCCGGCGACTGCAGGTGCTGTTTTAGCGTTGGTGTGCTTATACGCTTCATCGATATGATGATTTTCAGATGCGAAGGTGCCTGGGGGCTTCCGATGTTTGCTCCCGCCTCTCTTTTATTCTTTTGTGCTTCTCAATTTATCTAAGTTCTAATGAGTTTGATTTCTCATCCTAGAATTTTTTTCTTTATATTTATGGATTATTACCAGTGTACCACCAGGGGTTCATCAGGGGCAGATATTCTTTGATGCGGATCCAAGTAAACAGCATGGCGATTCAGCATGCGGATCCAAGTAAGCAGCATCAATCTGACGAGACTGATTGCTTTTTACCTTTTTGATGATTCACTCCCTTCTATAGTCCTATCCTCTTGTATTTATTGGTAATGCATATAAGAGCAGACCATCTTGTGTATTGTTTATAAAAATGTTGATTCTTCTTATTTAGATTTTGACCTAAAAGAATTATTGATTCAGCTATTTTTTTTATCAATTTTGATTGTGTTTTTCTATTTTATTGTCGTGTCTTGCTCACAGATTCATGCTAGAAAGGAGGCCATGGTGGGCGAGCTGGGGGGCGATAACATTACCTTGGTAACATCAACTGCTGTTATGGGCGCGTGTGTGATGGTCATGCGTTCTAGCGGTGAATTTTATCAGCCGTTAGATATTAAATGTACGGATGATTTGTTTTAAGATGACATGGCTGCATTATTTTACGGAGACCGCGACGCGATTTCAGTCATAAAAGATTGGGGTAATTCTTCTTGACCCCAATCTCATGAGGAGGTAACCCATTTGTTGTAATTAAGTTGAAATCGAGAGGGTAGTTATTGTTCAAGTCATCACCAAGTGAATCATGACTATAAAATATTTTTTTTGCCTGGAAACATGTTGATCATCCTGTCATTCAGCCCATCAACATGTTCATTACTTGTGGAAAGAATTACATGCCCACACATATCTGTAGAGGTGCAATTCTCGTTCAGATAAGGAAATACATGCTCGTCTCTAGGAGCATGTCAAGTGACTTGTCCGAGTTGTATTCAATCAAGATGTCATCACGAAACCGAACAAAATCATTTGTGTTTTTTTCTCTGCCATTTGCAATCCTAAGCAAGAAATCTGAGAAGAAAAAAATCACTTTGTGCTCTTATGTTCGAATGAAAATATGAGTACTTTCAACCCGCGTGGACAGATCCACGAGAAACCTTACCGTTACCGACTGATCATAGATCAGTTTGCGACATAGTTATTAGGACCGGACCGGTCATCGAACCGGTGACGGTATCGGTTCATTGGTTCATCGGTTGAACCGTTAAGAACCGGTTGAACCGTCGGTTCAATAATTTTGGACCGGTAGATTGAACCGGTCACCTGAAAAAATTGAACCAGTACCATATTTACTTATAGAACTGATAATTAGCAACATATGGTTCATGTAAATGACATGAATATATAGTCTCAATGACTCCATTCAAATTTCAAGGTAAGATAAATAGTGTTGCTTTCTTCAAGGTGCAGAGAAGGGCGGCAAATATATTAATAGAAGTTCACAGCTAATAAAAAAAAATCTCATATTGTCAATATCCTACTCTAGCCACGTCTCCAAACCTCACTCCAAGCCCAATGTTCGTTCAGGCAAGGCAACAATATAAAAATCGAATCATTGTAGCTGCAGTGTGGAGTTTGGATACTCACCAATCGCCATGTCATACAGTTGTGCCGTGCTCAGCAATATACCCTGCGCCCTGCCCTGACTTTTGCCTTCCGCCTGATGCTGGCGAAGAACGAGCAGGTAGGACTGTAGGGGCAGCGGCCGCTGCCTGCTTGCGATGCACCCCCGGCCTGTCGGCCTGCTCGCAAACAGGGATGCGCCACAGCCATGTTCCGCCGCCGCCGTGCGAGCAATCGAGCGTAGCGGCACCCATTCTTTTTACGGGTGATTTTAGGAGCTGGAGAGTACCTGGGCTGGGCCTTCAGATGGGCCAACATGGGAGAGACCTGAGCTAATCCGAGGCAACAATCAAAAACCGTCAGGTTCATACAGAACCGCCCGGTTCGCCGGTTTTGTTAAAAACCGGCCGGTTCAACCGGTTTTTATCGGTCCGATTGCAGGGACGGTCTTTGAAGCGAACCAAACCGCTGGAGGCTCTGGTTCGGTCTTTTACCGGTCCAACCGCCGGTCCGGTCCGGTCTTAATAACTATGGTTTGCGACAGATCAACAATCTTGCACAACCTTTTCTTCGCTAACATATCTATACTAAGGATCTAGTTATTTTGAAAATATTTCTCACCTAAAAAATTCCTACCCACCCATCAGAGGACCCACGTATAAGGTCTAATGGTAAAAAAGACATGAAAAGTTTATACAAACAAGAAAAAAAGATGTTTCTATAGAGATCTACCTTTTTGGAATTGTTAACATGGAATTTCTATAACCACGCGACCAAATAGTCTAACGTAATCGCGCCCCCGCGAGGAAACGAACACCGCGTGTTAACTCCCCGCCGCCAGCACGCCGCGCTCTACTCTAGTCACTCCATGACGCAATGTCGTCGCTCCAGTCCCTTGCCGCACCGCCGTCCTCCGCCTCCTCGAGTCCCACGAGCACCCCGCCGCCGCGCGCCTTGCCACCTCAGGACCATTACCCTTGTGGCTGCGGCACCGACGAGGACATCAGCCCTAGCGTGCATGCGCTCTCCGTCGCCGCCAAGGCGTGCGCGGTGATGCGCGATCTTCGCGCTGGGCGCCTGCGTGCATGGGACCATCATCGCGCGAGGGTACGACAACGACGGGGTCATGTTGAGTGGGCTTGTGGATATGTACGCCCATGCGGGCGCGCCGGTTGACGCGCGGAGGACGTTCGAGGATATACGGAATGATTGGTTTGAGGAGGCTCTACAGTTGTTCCGCACCATAGTTTCCATGAATGCGGCCTGGCCAGACGGCTGCAAGTTTGGCTCCACGATGGCGGCGCCGGGGAACTTTGAAGAGAGTAGTAGCAAGGTTTTCATAGTTATCTATACTAAAAGGATCGAGTTCTTTTAAAAACTTTTGCTACCAACAAAAACCCCCCGTATCCCTCACAATGGACCCACCTGGACCCACGTTGCAGAGAAAAAAAGGAAATATTATGGAAGTTTTTTTTTGACAGAGCGAAAAATCCCTTGTGAGTTCACCCTAGCCCCCTTTTTTTAACCGGTGTTTTTTTTGTACCCACCTATTTTTTTTGGAAAGCAAACATCCTTCTTCTGCAAACGTTATGGAAGGATGAGCTCCTTGTGCTCTTTTTGTGCGACTACATGGCCTTCGCATTACGGAGATCGTCGGCACTACAAGATTTGTGCTTTCTAGATCTGGGCCGTGTCGCGGTGAAGTCGTTTGCGCTGTTGTGGAGAGGCGCGAGCTTTCCAGTCAGAATTGGGGATTGCTCACGGCTCACCTCAGAGGCGTGTCACCGCCTCACCGGCAGCATGCGTTTCGTTCTCGCTTCTCACTGCTGCTCTGTTTCTTGCGTATATATTCATTTACGGGACATATTATCTTAATATGGGATCCTTAGTATGCATGTTCTGCTTCTTGCATATATATTCAGTTAGGGGACATATTAACTTAATATGGGATCTTTACTATGCATGTTCTGTTTTCACTGGTGTTTTTTGTACCCACCTATTTTTTTTTTGGAAAGCAAACATCGTTCTTCTGCAAACGTTATGGAAGGATGAGCTCCTTGTGCTCTTTTTGTGCGACTACATGAGGGGCACACGTAATATTAAATTCCGATTTTAGACATCTTGTACTTCTTTTACGGACTATACGAGGTGCCACACGGCATACTAAATTTTGAATTGAATAAAACATAACAAATGCAGATATGACAGCCATCATGATGCCGATCTTGATCACAGTAATGATCAGAATAGAGTAGACTATTGTAACTGTGCAACATTAAGGAGAGGCAACAAACCTAACTAAACCATGGCAAGCTAATTAGACAAACGACCAGATTTCAGTGAACTATACCCACATCTTTTTTGGAAAGGAATTTTTTTTCACCCAAAAAAGGGCCCACCTAAATATACCCATATTTGTAACCACGTCTATACACAATTATCTCGTATTGCTAATAGACAATAGATTGAAGAGTTTTTCTCCATATAAATAAATATCAACTATCTCAAAAATGATTGTGCCTCTAGATTTCAGAATAACTAAAGCTGTCTATACATGAGAGAGCGAATATAAAGTATTTTTAAAAACGCTTCGCACTACTGGCCTGTTTACCATAGCCCACTCAAGTGACATTGTTTTAGTAGGTACTGTCATCAATAAACGTGCGGTGATTTCTTGCTAGTATTTGAAAGGAAAAAGCCTAAATTATTACCTCAAGTATGGAGAAAGTCCGGATAACCCCAAAAGTACGTTTTGGTTCATTTTAGAACCCCAAAGTATATCAATCGGTCCAATTTACCCATTCGTAAGATTTTTCTTTTTTTGTTCTCCATGTACAGTGTTTTAAGTTAAAATTTTATGGCATGACAGAGGACCACATAAAATATTTTCAAAAATATAATATAATTTTTTCATCATTATTTTGAAAGATTATAATATGTAATAATAAATTAACCATATTAATAGAAAATTTTATGAGAAATAATGAGAAAAAATCAAACTATATTTTCTAAAAATACTTTATGCGGCTCTGTATCATTCCATAAAGTTTTAACTTAAAACACGACTGATATATGGAGAAACAAAAAAGAGAAATTTTGCAAAGAGGTGGATTGGACGGATTGATATAGTTATAGATGTAAAATAAACAAAACATACTTTAGGAGTAGTAATTTGGACATTTTTCTATTTAAAAATTATTAGTTCCGTTTAACCTTTTTCTATAAGACGTGCCGCGGCCACTATGCTAGTCTTTTTGACGTTCCACGATATCACGTTTAACCTTTATTAAGTCATTGATAAAAAAACATATAATATAGGTCTCAGATCATCCGTGCACAAGAGTAAACCCAACTATGAGCTATCCAATCATTTCTCGTCAAATGTAGTCGGCATGAGCAGTTAGGGACATGGTCTGTTTTGAAAGAAATTCAAACTCCAAGATGAGCACACAGAATCCTTGTCATTCCACGATGTTTGATCACGTTTTATCTATTCTTTAATCATTCTAGTACGCAGAAACACAAGACAACCTTTTGAATCAAATTGGCAAAAAAGACAAATTATAGGTCTCAGATCATCCGTCCACAAGAGTAAGCACGTCAAATGCAGTCAGCATGAGCAGTTAATCTGGGACATGGTCAGTTTTAAAAGAAATTAGAAAACTCCAATATGAGCGCACAGAATTTGAAATAAGTGGCATGAAATTGCAGAAGAAAATCGAATATGCATCATGTATGCAACTTTTTTCCTATTTCAAGAAAATCAGGTGATCACAATAATGTCTCAGGCATATATGGAATGGAATTCAATTTACAGGCCTACACGCACATAAAATTGGGTAAATAACTAAATACAGAAGGCAATCATATTATACAAACATACAGAAGTGCCTTTTCCATCTGCCTAAGCGCTTTTTTATCTTTCCCACTGGCAACACTGATCCCCCGATGCAGCTGTGACATGCTCTTCCATGATTTTAGACGGAACCAGTTCTGCATTATATGGAACAGCCATCATGAAAAAAACATATAAAGCAATGACGTACTCCCTCGGTCCCAAAAATAATGATGTTTTAGAGTTTTTCAAACAGATTAGATGTGGGTAAAAAAGACGCATGTGCCCTTAATTAGCTGAGTTTGTATGCAAAAAATGAAAAAGAATCCATTTCCATTTAATGCATGCACAAGATTTGTTTCTACTTAATCATACATGCATGCCAAAACATCATTCTCTATGGGACAATTTTTGAATGCTAAAACATCATTCTTTTTTGGATGGAGGGAGTAGTAGTAATGCAAATCATATGCATCCAAAAGTGAAGCTTGCAGGGTTGAGCGAGCGGAGCATACCTAATACATCGTGCTTGTTGGTATCGGCTCGTCAGAATCTTGTGATTCTGACCCACAATATTGCACATCATGATCACTGCCACCTGTACCATGGTGGCCATTGTCTCCAGTGCTATCACCGAAGCTGTCCCCTCCATCTTTCTGATCCTTTGAACTCCCAGCACCGCCATTTTGTGTGAAGCCTTGTACCAGATCTGGCCTTGGTTCTACACCAACTCGCCTCAAATGTAGCTAGCAATATTTCGATAATTATTCTCCATGAAATCCCCTAGCAATGAAAGGGAAACCAAATGTGTCCACAATACCTGAAGGTACAGATTAACCTCATCTGGACGTGACAGGAAGGGAAAATCGCCACCAGTCTTCAGTACAGCACGCCTTGCACCAGGATACCTTTCATTCAACTGGTCCTTCAGCTGATGGGGAACGGCAGAGTAGTCATTTGTCTGTGCAAAGATGTTCACTGCAGATCGTTAGCATATAAGTAGTATTGGAGTGTGTTCAAGAAAAAAAATAGTAGTATTGGAGTGTCAAAGGACATGAATAATTGCAAGACCAACCTTGTAAGTCATTAATTGGGAACCAAAATTAAAGATGCTTATCCCCTAATGCACTCATACGTTCAGAATTGATTTCTGAATTTCATGTTAACCATATACACAGCCTTGGGTCTATAGAGAACTAAGAAAAGCCTATGTGAATCATATGAGGTTTCCACTACATCAGTTGAATTTAAGGTAACTTACATCCATTATAGTGATGACTGAATCAGGTAGCATTAATGACCCAACTGATGCCACATTGACATTTAACATCAACCTTGATGAAAGGTCATCTCTTGACAATGTCTCTACCTGGCATGGAGAAGATGATGTTAAAAAAGGCAGGTAAATAGAGAAGATCAATAAGAAAAGAAAAGAGAAAAGGTATCAATAAGAAAAGAAAAGAGAAAAGGTTGTTATTGCCAGTGAGTCATCTAACCACACATATTTCACCATATATCACATCAATTCTGGTTAGGCATACTGATAACATATCATAAAATCATAAAACTGCATGTTAATGCCAAAAACATCTAAGTGTTTAAACTTGAGACGAACCTGACCCACAACAAAGTCTACTGAGTCTGCGATGAATGGTTCATGGGGACCATCTCGGATTCCTGTCAAGAGGTACCGCTTCAGCAAAAAAGAAGGGGTCCAATTAACACTGCAATAAAGAAAATTGTTGGATGCAGTTATTCAGTGGTTAACATACCAGAGTATAAATATTATTTTACATTGTCAAAATTTGAACATATTTTTTTCCTCAAAAAGTAAAATTTGAACATATGCACCTAAGGTTAATTAAAATAAGATTATTTAAGAAACAAATTTAAGTTGACCTGAGAACGAGTTTCTTAGTTTCATTATGGCTATTCCTCAAAAAATTACACCATGTGTTCTACGGTCACTGCTACTGCACTTAACATCATCTAAGCTACAGAAATGACATCCATAGAAGGTTACATGCTTGGTTTAGCTCATTACTTTTGTGAATAACAATATCTAGATGTCCAGTTAGCTGCGTTTTTCTAAACTAAATTGCAAAAGCAGATGCAGTTGTATTGCAAAATACAGAAAACATGGAGTAGTGAACAAATCAAATATCCAACCAATGGATGTCATACTGTGTTATATCATAATTGGATTCCCCTCTCTCTGAAGAAGTTAACCAAAGAACAAGTGCAGCCCACTATTGATCGCATTGCGGATCAGCTACCGGGATGGAAAGCAAACCTGATAACTAGAGCTGGGAGAATGGTCCAGGTACAATTTGTGCTAACCGGGATGCTTATTTATATATTAATGGCTGTGGACTTTCCACCCTGGGCCATCAAGGCAGTGGATAAAATGCGGCGTGGGTTTCTATGGAGAGGACGCAGGAATGCACAAGGCGGGCATTGCATCGTTGCCTGGCTCAAAGTGTGTCGGCCTAAAGAACTGGGCGGCTTAGGAATTTCAGACCTCAAGACACTTGGCTGGGCACTGAAAATGAGATGGGTTTGACTGCAGAAAACAGAACCTGATCGTCCATGGGCAGACCTCCCCATCCATGTCCCAGAACAAGTAAGAACATTTTTTGCAGCGGCTATCTACTCCGAGGTCGGTGATGGTTCAACAACTCTCTTCTGGAGAGACCCATGGCTTCATGGACAGAGTATTGCAGATCTGGCACCTCGTCTCCTTGCCACTATTAATGTCAGAAGACGCAAGAAGAGAACTGTACAAGAAGCCTTTGCCAACCAAACTTGGATTTCAGACATACAAGGGGCTCTCATTGTTGGGGTTCTTATCGAGTATCTCCAATTATGGGACATTTTAATTGACTTTGAGCTGCAGCCTGACACGGAAGACAAACATATATGGCGCCTTACTGCAGATGGCCAATACTCTGCCAAGTCAGCCTATGAAGGCTTCTTCCTTGGATCCACTCTTTTTGGGCCATGGGAGAGAGTTTGGAAGACTTGGGCACCACCCAAATGTCGCTTTTTCATGTGGCTCGTTGCCCATACGAGGTGTTGGACAGCAGATCGCCTAGCTCGCCGTGGTCTTCCTCATCCTGTGTGCTGCCCTATGTGCGACCAAGCGTCTGAAACCATTGATCACCTACTTGTCCATTGTGTTTTTGCAAGGGATTTATGGCACCGTTTTCTATCACAGGTTGGCCTTCAATCTCTCTCCCCTCAGTCCACAGAAGTTTCTTTCTATGATTGGTGGGGAAGAGTGAGCAATGAAGCTAGTGGTCTCACATTGCAAGGACTAAACTCTCTCATAATTCTCGGGGCCTAGACACGTTGGACTCAACGAAACAGATGTGTTTTCGATGGCGTTGCGCCTGATATGGCAAGCACTCTGATCATAGCCAGTGAAGAGCGTAAGTTGTGGTCGTTGGCAGGGGCTCGAGGAATTTCCCTCTTGACTGCCCCTGCTTCGGGAGAATAAGTTCGTGTTGTTTGGTCGCCATTTACATCAGACTTGCCGCGTCTGAAATTTAGGCTTTTGTGTGGGTGAGTTGGCGTGAGTGTGTGGGTATTTTTGTGTTGTATGGGATCTCTTTACCTTTTATCATCTTCTTAATATAATGATGTGCAACTCTCCTGCGTTTTTCGAGAAAAAAATATATTATAATTGGATTTACCAGACAGGTGATGGATTTCTTCACAGAAGCATAAAAAATAGGCATCGAACATAAAAACTACATAACAGAGACAAGTTTTTTTTAGCATAGAAACTGAATTTTAAAGTTACATTTGGTCTAATAACTTGTTTGTAGCAAATAAGATATGTTTCTAGATAGCCCCTTGTAATTCCTGGTTTGTAGATAGCCCCATGCACATGACTTGACAATTGTAAGGTAATTCAATTAACATTTCCATAGCTTATACAGAATCACAGAAATTGGTACATCATCAGATTTTGGTGAAGCTTAGTCAGAATTAAAATCGTTTATTGAAAAAATATTAGTCCATATTCCATCAGTTGTAAACTATAATGAAAACATAAAACTTTTGTTAGCAAGCAACATATGCTAAAATTCCTTTGAAACAGAATAATTAAATGAAAGGAGGTGTTGGATTTGTACACGGTATATGACTACTTTACGAAACAGATTCACGCAGTCTTCGAATAAGGCATTCGAAAAGATTATACATACACTGGAGACCATGGCATGGCAGCAGCAAACTTGTGTGTCTCAAGAAAAGTATTTGATAAGACCAAGGACTTCACTCTCCTTGGACGGTGTTGAGCAAATATTTGTGCCAAAAATCCACCCAGAGATGTACCATAAATATGAACCTGCATTCTTAGAAGGTCAGTATAACCTACGAACAATTTAAATGAATACCTCATGGTTCAGTTATGTAAAACCTTCTGGTGTACAGTAACAAGGAATAAATTATAAACTGGCCCTGATGTTCTCATTTCCTCAAGAAAGAATAAAATTAAACTAAAATAAACAATTTTGCACTATTTTCTCATTATATCATGGTTGTATTTGTCAATGTCACCTAGCTTGCCCCGGTGGACCGGTTAGAGCGTTGAACTCCGGAAGTCGTTGAAACTTCCGTCCCGACCCGGGTTCGAAGCACGGCACCTTCTTAGAACAAAGCCCAGGTAGAGTCTCCTCCCGTGGTCGAGTTTTTTTATATATATATACTTGTCAATGTCCTAATGGGAAGTTGAATAAAACTGAAAAAAACAAATTAAAGAAAACGCAAATGCAAAAGTAGGGACTGAAAAATGCATATGGAATTCTAAGAAAACGGGTGCTAGATACAAGAGTGGTCAAGAAACGAAATGGCAATGCCTCTTTAACCTAATAGCCTCGTTAAAACAAGAATGCTGAAGAAAAACAGGTTGTTTTTCCTTACATGATGGATGTTCATGGAGTCCAAGAATTTTTCAAATGAATGAATCCATTCATGGTGATTCCAAACTTGAGGAACATCAATAGATATCACTCGATAACCCTGTAAGATAACTGTAAAATGACCTTCAAGTAATTCCACATTTAATCAACTTAATACACCACAGACGAACAGAGATAAATAGGTTTCTCCACAACTAATTTGGTGGCCAGGTTTAAAGAAGGTATGATCATACCATATTTCACAGACTCCACAACACTACCACAATTTGGATGTCTCCAAACATGAATATGATTTGTGGCAGCAGTTAATACAGGCACACATGAACTCTCAAATTTCAGATAATAGAGCTCAGAATATAGCAAGATGGAGGAAACATTCATTTCCGAATGTATGTACCTTCATACAGAGGGACATGATCTGCTTATAGTATACATCAGCTGTCCCTGCAATTCCTGGGATGCAGACAAGAGGAGGCACAAGCTTGGGCCCAAAGTCATAGTACCTCCACAATTTTGACCCGATCTACAGATTCCCCGATCAAAAGAAATAGCTCAGAAACTAGGAAAGAATATACAATAATGAGCTGTTTTACAATGATTGGAGAGGTATCCACCGGTAGCTGAAAGTACCTAGTGTAAATCAATGGTTGATCCCACTATTTTTTGTATATGGGCCCATAAATTTGGTACCTCTATTTAGGTACCTCTAGATACTTCCTTTGTTTCCACCGTCCGATTTCTCGGAACGGAGGGCTCTAATTAATCCCAATCATTTTTAAATTTTTCAGTGAATATACGCAAAAGTGGGGAAAGAACAAAAAAATCCACAGCAATGCACATGGTTAATGCATGCAAGCGATGAAAAAAAAGTTTTAGTATCCTAAGGTAAGACCCAATTTGATCAGCAAATCGAATTAACTCCCAATCACTAAATATGTTGATTCAGCAGACTACAGACCTGGACTAATCCTTTACACGAGTGCATCAAACCGCCAAGTTATATTGTAAAGCTATAGAACGGTTGGATCATGTGACCAGACAAGAATTAGCAAGCAGTTTTCAGAGATCCCCGCTATGATGTGCATAAACGCAAAATTAATCATAAATGTTTGCAATCTCTGTCAGCATTTAATCAGTAAAGCTACTGTCTCAAATCCACCCCAAATCCAACACGGAGCAACCATGCTACCGCTCCGCTCCTAGGAACAAGCTCCGAACTATGCGGCACAGCTTGACACCGAGCACCCGTACCCCTAAAACCCGGACGCTCGAAGGAACGAGACTAGTGAGATGGGGCATGGTATGGAGGGATGGAGTTGGGGAGCGAGCGGGCGAACTCACGGAGATCTTGTGGAGCGGGACGACGGACTTGAAGTAGACGTAGTCCCCCGGCGCCGCCGCGCCGCCACCAGCGCTCTTCATCCCTCTGTTTCTCTCGCTCGTAGGGGCCGCCGGCGTTGCGGCAGCGGCGAGATCAGGGAAGCGGAGGAGACGGCCTGGATCGCGTCGAGTGTTACCCACGCGGACGGAAAGAGAGGGATGGGGGATTCACGTCACTGACGGTGGGTCCAGAATGTAGTGGGTCCACTTCCATGCGCTGGAGCAGACTGTTTTGGTAACTGCAGGAGCGTGGACCCACCTCCTTCGGTCCTGGACGACGTGGACGGAGGTGGCTCGTATTTTGATTGATTGCGGAACGACCGGGACAACTCACCGTCTCACCCATGCGGCGTGTTGGCTCTCGCTGGCGTGCGGGCCCAAGGCCGAGGGGCCACGGAAGTGCTTGACGCCACGGGAGCCTGGACAACGGGGTGCGTGTTTTCGCTTTTCGGTTTAATCAGCACGGGTGCTGAGCTCAGATCTAGATCCTGTGTAAGCTACAGATGGATCCGGGAAAGCAAATCGCCCTCGGATCTTCTTCGCCAGGGAACGGAGGCAGTCAGGCAGCGTTGCCGCCGGTCAAAATCACACCAGGGTGCGATTCGCTTTGATTTGAAAAGGTCTCAAAATTTCGGATCTAAAATTGTGTCCTGCCGGCAGCTTGGAAGTATTTAGATATTAAAATATGAATTTGGTGAATATATGATATACGTGTAGGCCTAACTGATATATCTTTTGCAAAAAATATTATTTTATACAATTCATTAATAAAAGTAAATGGTTTGTAATGAATTGAGTGGTCCTCATCAAGATTGCTATTGCCTGAATATGGATTTTCTAGTTCCAAGTGTCATAAAAATATGAATGAAACTTCATTTTGTTTTATCAAATAGCATTTGACCGTATTATTAAGGGCGTGTTTAGGAAAGCTCCACTTCAAAGAAAAAACAGTTTCACTCCACCAACTCTATCTTTTTTCTGGCTCCACTAACTCAAATACAAATATACAACTATTCAATTTGTTTGGCCATCAACACGATTCTAGCTTAGAAATTGTAAGATTTAGTGGGATAGTCCTTACCTTTAGTTGATGAATGTTTATTGTCTGCTCCCCGGGCCCGGTCCGGGGGGGGGGAGCGGGGCAGCCACCAGGCCCCTCCCAGAGCGCTGACGGGGCAGCCCTACGCGGCCGCGCACGTCATCCCGTCCGCTCGTCTTCTCTGTTTTTTTCATGACTAGGTAATTGTCACTACGTTGCTATGGAAATGATACACGGAGCATGATAAATAGACCACACGAAAAATTTAATTTTAACGGTTGTAGGGTTGCACCGAAGTCAATAAAATTTAGTACTTTTGTTTTTTTAAAGGAAACGGACGGTAGGCTACAAAACCATGGTTGATTATGATGCATTGTGGTCCCTGTGCCTAGTTCGTCGTCGTCTAGTGGGCCGTGAGTCCCGCTCGGCCACATGCAGGCCGAGCGTACTCCCGTGCCCCCCCCCCCCCCCTCCCTACCCTACCGGCGATATATGGGCCCAATCAAACCTCTCCTGGCACATCGGCACAGAGTGGGAGAGTGGGCTGGATGAGTCTGGGCTCAGGCTGGAATTTTCTACGACCATGCTTTAATTGGCATGCAGCAGAACCTGTGCGTGGAGGCAGTACAAGTTAATATTAAACCGATGGAGGGAGGCTGACATCTTTGCTCCATTAGGTCCTTTGCAATTATCCTAACTGAGTTCCTCCACCTGGATTTAAAATCATGATACCTTTGCTCAGTGCAGTGTCCCCGAGGTACTATGCAACTAATATCACAAATATCTTTCTCGCACAGCCGAGACAAAAATGTCTTCCACACACAGCCTCCATTAGTTAAGAAATAACATCTTCAAAGCACACAACATATTGGTATACAAAATTGAATAATAATACATGGCATATCTGGACAAATAACATACAACACAATTCATCATTAACGCGAGGCAAGAAAATAAGAATACCATAAATTTAATGAAATTGATATTACCAAGATATATTTGTGTCTGTTGATAAGTAAATAAATAAATGACAGACATACAGATCTCTCATACGTTGTAAGAACCTCCTTGTATACAATGTTCTTTGTGAACGTGCCTGTGTATGGCGAAGGAGTTTTCTTCTCATCTATCTTTGACCTTTTCTTCTCATTTTTTCTGGTACGTTTTTTATCCTTCTTATCTTTATGTTTAGTATTCTTTTCCTCATCATTGTCGTGCTCCTCCCTATTAGGAGGCAGTGTGAGGACCTTGACGTTTGATCTGGCGGTGGCTCTGGATAGAGCGACATAGAGCTGGCCATGTGAGAACATCGGTTCGTGCAAATACACGCCCATATTTGGGATAGTCTGCCCTTGTGCTTTGTGTGCTTTGTTGACAGTCATGGCAAAGCTGAGCCTAATAGTGAACTGTTTGCGCTTGAACTGGAACGGGAACATCCCATCATTAGAGGGGCATAATGGTATATGAGGCAAGAAGACCCTTTTTCAGCATGTTGTCCTAGTACGATTTATGCGTCGATGGTATTTCTTTGGAAGCCCCGAACCACCAACCTTGTTCCATTGCAAAGGCCGTTAGCAGGGTCGATATTACGCAGAAGTATGATTGGGCAACTGATCTTAAGATTTAAAACATGTGGGGGCAGCCCATTGGGGGTTAAAGTGTTAAGGAACTTGGATGGGTCATAGTTGCGTGGATCGTCTATAGCGGCATCAAAACTGTGATAAACGACCTCCCTACCTCAGAATCTGTCTATCATCTTCATATTGATCTTATCCACCCAGTCATTGCGTGTAGACATTATGGCTCTTGAGGTGATATAGTTTGTGTCTAGAAAATTTTCATCAAGATGTGGGAAGATGCACTCGATCAATGTATCAAGGTCGCGTTCTGATGAGCCAGTGTATGGCACACAGATCTCATCTGGAAGGCGTACATCCCCATCGGCATTAACTTCCTCTGTACCACAACCGATCTGCAATAGATAGTCCGCAAACCATGGGTCACTCTGTGTGCGCATGTTGCGAACCAGCTTTAAGTATCACATCGACTCCAAAAGATACGACCTCTGCAACGATGCATCGACAATCTGTGCCCTTGTCCCCTTTCAGATTACAGGGAGGACCTGTCTAAAATCTCTACCGAACACAACGATCTTCCCACCAAATGGCGTCTAAGGCTGATCCATAATATCACGTAGACTGATATCGAGCGCCTCCACCGCTTGCCTCTTAGTCATAGTCGCCTCATCCTAAATTATGAGAGATGCTTGCCGTAGCAACTTAGCAGTGCCACTCTGCTTGGTAAAGCTACAAACACCGCCTTCCTCGATTGTACGGGGTATCTTGAAACGTGAGTGAGCGGTTCTCCCACCAGGCATTATCGATGCTGCGACACCAGATGTAGCTATCGCCAGCTTGTCCTTACTATAGACATTCGCAAGTAAAGCTCTGTACTAGAAGGTCTTCTCGGTGCCACCAGGTCCATCCACAAAGAAAAGTCCACCATGTTCGCTTTCAATGGAAGGCATTATCTCATTGTACGTAACCCTTTGTTCCTCATTGAGCGACTCCGATAGTGCCACATCATTGGCATTGTGCTTAACACTTGCCTCCTCGAATATCTTCCGAGGAATGCCGCTAGCGTCATCATACACATCGTCGATAGCAGGAAGAGGGAATGAAGTTATGTCCTTCCCCATTGACTGAAGCATGTTCCAGATATCAATCAAGACCATCTGTTGCACAATGAGCGTCCCTTGGTACACGGGCAGTTCGGGTTCAGATGCCCGTAGGGACCATACATCATATGTTTTGTGACCATCTTGTATAGCTCTGGGTACTTCTTTTTGTTAGGGAGCTCAATAGAGATCAGAACGTCATACTGTTTGGGACACGTGAGCTTGTATTTCCTTTTCATGAATAATAACCAGTGGGTATGCGGTAAACCCCTCTTCTGGAACTCCACGACGTATACAAAGGCCTTAACCTTGCCCAATATCTCGTTATCTATCAACTGATGTTTCAACTCCCATAGTTTTGCTCTAAAGACTCGGGCGACGAGATCTAGACGGTCTTGAGCCATCTGGCCGGGATAGAGTTTGTTCTTGATCTCGTCCCAATATGGGTTGCACGTCATCGTGAGGAAGATGTCTGGTTTACCATACCTCCGCACCAGAGCCATTGCATCCATGTATCGACGCCTCATATCCCGAGGACCGCCGATGAACGAAGTACAAAGAACAGTCCGCTTGCCAATAACATCACCCCGCCCTTCGCCTGCATGCAAGCTGTCAACCAAGCCTTGATACAGATCAACCCTTATATCGTCCTGTGGAATCGGATGTAGTCAAGACGAGAGCTCTCGATCTTTATGTAAGTGTCAACTGCAAACTGCTGAAGAGACGCTTTCCGTCGAGGATTGGATTGAATATTCCAGGCCGCATTTGGAATTTGTAGCAGTAGTAGTCACAAACAGATATGCATAGATTTCCAGCCTTGCCTGAATAGGGACCATGCACAATTTAGTGTAACAAATAATAGCACTACAACTTAAATGAAGTTGAATAAGCATGAAAACAAATTGTGTTCCCTCTACCCTTTTAGCATGATTCCCCGCTGCTTTATTAACTTGTTCCATTGCGACACCAACTTTGGGAATGTTGTTGTGCCACCCAAGCTCACCTCTGGGAAAGAAGAGCGGGTATGAGAGCGCATCATAGCAGCCCTGGTATGATCTTATACCATGTATGGACTTATATTTCCCTTCAAGTAGAATGCTATGATCAAACTGTGACGGGAGCCAATCGAAACGGCAGCCACCTCAGATGTGACGGGAACATTATAGACTCTCTGGTCTAGTCATTGGTCTAGGTTGAGTTCGATCATGTAATCCTCAATCTGCCCTAGAGGCCTAAGTTGTTCTGAGTAGGGGTTTCCACTCATGACGCGGACCAACTCCTCAATGACCTCCTTGTCCTTTTGCTCGCACTCTTTACAGGCCCTACGATACCGATGCTCGAGAGATGGGTCATCATCGTGGAAATAAAGCTCTAGGTGTCTTGGCTCGGTGTCCTCTTCCTTAGGAAATCCATGTATGTTGTGGTAGATCTGTCCATGGGCACGGAACTATACACACCACTGTTCCTAATGTTTGTCGTCACACGGTCCAAGTGGTAGTGTAGGGAAGTGAATGGGAAATGTCCATTCAAGAACCTAATGTTTGCCCGGAAGTGCCTAGAATTCGCGTCCGAACTTGTCCAGAGTTTCATAAGTTCAGGTGGTGTGTCTGGGGTGGGTAGATGTATCTTTCCACCACGACAATAGAAACCAGGAGTCTCTTTCCAAAATTTCTTGGCCCCACAATGCTTGCAGTCGGGTTCAGCCGGTAGACTGTGCATTTCTGATCCTACGTTAGCATAGACCTTCTTAAAAGGATCCAGCATGTCCTGTGCAGGGTCATCATCTTCCATGTCAAGACCATCCTTAACGTCATCATCTTCCTCTGCATTTTATGATTCAATACATGGGTGTGTTCTGGGCCGATAAAAAAACCTAAGTCAATAATTGCAAGCATGGACCGCATGTACCTTGACCAGCAAAAAGTCATCCCTCATCTTCATCGAATACAACGTCCTCATCACCATCTGTTCAATCGTGTTAACATATGTGATTATAATACAGTCTATTGTAGAAATCATTACACCAAACAAGAACGAATCAAGGATGTTACCATTCTCCACCACTGGTTCTTATGTTCGAGCACTTACACCCGGCGAAGGGCATTCCTTGGGTATACCTTTATAATCAATAACAAGGTTTGTTAATAGACCACACAATCATTTTTTTATGATGAACCAACACTAGAAAAAAATTACCGATATTAGCAATGGATGGTTGTGTGCTTGGGGTATTGCAAGAAGCATTCAAGGGTGCCGATGATGTAGCGTCAATTTCTGTAGCACCTATATTGATAAAAAAATAAAAAGACATTGATATAAAATACAAAGATAGTACAAAGAATGGTGCAGAAACAAATGGTAGAAATATTATTGGCAAATCACCATTGTTAATGACACGTGAGTCCATATGGGCATCTGTATCTTCCTTTGCTTTTCGTCCAATGGCTGGCGCAAACAAATGATTTTGTTGGTTCTGTAGTGAGTTCCTCTGACCAGGTGTTACATGATGTCTACGCTTCGCGTGATGAGCAGTTGATACTGGCGTTTTGCCATCAGAGTCAACTTCATCGGATGTCTGGATGTAAAGCGGCGGCCCATTACCAAAAGGAATAGTAATGGAATCACTTATCCGTCCTACAGAAGGCTCTTGAGAAGGAAAGATAAGCTTAGGTGTCCAATGCGGGTTCTCCATGGCGATGGATGCCGGATGTAAGTTGTTCTTCCGAAACTCCTTCACTGACTTTTTGTATGCTCTCTTCGATGGACACACGTTTGGTGTCTTATTATATCTTCGGGGGTTTTGGTGTGTTATGCTACACAACGTCTCTTCTTCAAGTTAGTTTCTCCTCCTCAAACATTTGAGCGCGACGAGTTGCAGACCAGACTTTTTCCTTCTCAAGTTTTTTTACCAATTTATCTAAAGTTTGTGGGGTTGCAACTTGTTCGTTTGAGTCAGTCACTGGAAATGTGGAAGATAAGTAATAAGTGGAAAACTTACACTACCTAATCAATATTGCAATTTAATTTAATTAACTATCATGATACCTGCATCGGTCACAAGGTTGTTTTCTGTTAGATCAATAATGGGGGCATTGTGTACACTGGTGTCCATGCTTATACATGTTTATATGTGATTACATTTCATATCGTTACACGAACATGTAGTATAACAATATGATTGATAACAAACAACATATTGCAGCCAGACCTGCTGAAATTGTGGGAATTAACTGCGTACTGTATCAATCATTCATATGCAACCAACCGTCTGCTATGGCTATGTCCGTTGAAGAATCATTTTGGGTCGTATTTAATGTTGTGCCAGACAGATGTTTAGTAGGATCCACATTTTCTTTAAGAACTTTTTTGATCTGCCTTTTATCACGAGCTTCACGCCGCTTCTCTACAGCTACAAATATAATTTAATTAGTTAAAAAACGTTATCGCTGGATACAATAAATAGCAATATACACAACCACTACCTTCAGGTGCATGATAAGCCTCCCGCTGCTTCTCCTCCTTTCCACCTTCTATTCTTCAGAAAGCGCTGCATATCGGGCCCTTTCCCTTAGCCTCTTTCGTTCTTTAGGATCAACAACTTGGTTGGCGGGAACGACTAATGAAAACAATGAAACATATGTGAGCATGATGTGGATTAACTTTCTTGTTTTTCCCAAAAAAAAACTATGTATCTGTGCTGATGGAGTTTGTGGCATCACCAAAAACGGACCGGCCAGCCGTGCCCCTAACCGATTCCATTATTTCTATTGTGCTGAAAAACACCAATATAAAAAATGTTAGAAAAATAACACTAACGGTAGACACTATGCTAATATACCCCATGTGTACAAGACACATGCTTAGGGTTTAGTTTTTCCATCAAAACTGACTGTGCTAAATTTGACACTCATATGATGGGCTGGAAAATAATCAACAGAAAGAAGTATACGAGATTCCAGCAACCAAGTAATTCAATAACAAGAAATATCTGGAGGTACACAAGCTACAGCAACATAATCACCGAATTTATTTGATTAGCCATTCCTGACACCAATTTCTCAAGCACTGTCACCAGCATATAACTTTTCTATTGCATCTACGAATCTGGCTCGCCAAAACCTACACACCTGGCTGCACCCTATAGTATAAGGAAAATAAGCCCTAACAAAACAACTTGGCCTGAAAATTCAGCAACAGCAGCATCGTAATAATTTTTTGGATCTGGAATTTTATATACAGAAATGAACATCCAGGTTTTATTTAAAAAACAGTAACAAGATCAGGATATTTTCTCTCTGGATCAGTTTGCGGTGTTGTTGTTCCATTTTTAATGACCAGCTGATCACGATGTGGATGACACTACCATCACTGAATTCATCGGTTGTCTAGATTTTATATTACCATAATTCACAACAGGTCCTACACATTTTGAAATTCACAAGACAATGTGATGCTGTTGCAGCTCGTACTGTTGAGCTGGACAGTGGTTAGTTGGTTACCTGTTATTGCTTCTGAAGGAAAAAAAGAACACAACACCTGATGCTGCGAGTTTCGATTTAGTTGTGTCGGCCTACTTCTTGCCTGATGCCCAAACCTCACTGTTACTTACATGCACGAGCTGAAGACAGAAAAGAGCAACCAACCAAGATAAGATTAGGCGACACTTGGAAAACAAAGATACAAGCAACCACACATCACCAGTTTGGATATTTTCCTTATACTATAGGGTCTCCACTTGATCCAATGGCACGGAACAAAATAATAGTGCAGAACAAAATAATAGGACATGTATAGGGTCTCCAATTGATTGAATTTTTCAGACACATCATGATCTATGTTTAGTGCAGAACAAAATAATAGTATCTGTATACTGATATCTAAAATTTGTTCTAATAAATTTCGTTCATTCTACTTATTTTTCTGAAGTTTATTCATGTAGGTTAAAATTTGTTCAGATGACTTGAGATTTTTAGCAAACATAAATGAAGGAGGTTATATGGTTTAAAGATCCAGGCTACAATGTCTCCACCCGATATGGGCTGTTCTGATTGCTCAACACTTCCAAACAAACGAATGCATATGGTAATTTTAGAGCAAATGCATGATGTTGTCTTGATTACTCATGACACTATGTATCATGACCCACATTAGATATCCAGAAAACTCCATACCTTCGCAATCAACACTGGTTTAGCTTCCTTAAAGCTTGCGTCAAGCCTTTCGTACTCAGGAGTAAGCTTCTTGCAGTGACCACACCTGACCAAACAAAATAGGCAGATCGTTAAATCAGATACTCTTTGAGGTACTGGAATGATGAAACACAAAAATATTAAAATTCATATGCAACACTAATTTTATAAATATAAAACTATTCACCAGCAATCGAGCAGCAACAACAAGTAATAAATGATCCTGATCTGATGCACCCTCGATAAGAATCTACCAGATACACGCACCTAAGGGCGGAGATCCTGATCTGATGCAACATATTTGATGACCAAAAATAAATGGACTGCTTAATTAGCAAGTAATGTAACTGAATTTAGGATTAACTCTCACAATTCAGGATTAATGTAAGGTTCGTCACAATCCAAAATTCATACCAAAACCCCGTTGTTCCCGCGTCACAGACATTCTCAAGACATGCAGGTTTAATTTTTTCCTTTTACCGCAGAAAAGACTTTGTCAAGATCTCAAGGTCGTGTGTGAAACACTTCTGCCATGTTGGTGCATCGAGTTTACACTGTCCTTAGTTTTTGTCTATTGTTGTCACACACTTGCACTAATGAGTTCTATGTTACTCTTACCATGTTGTATTTTTTTATAAATGTTTTTGTGTTGTTTCTTCAGTGTGATTACACAAACCTGACCTAATGGTATCTGATAACTACCTTCACTATGTCGCCAGGGCCAAAGTGAATCTGATGTACTTTTCCCTTGAAACGACTTGTTATCTCAATAGTTGCTTTGTGACTCTGTACTTCACAGAGCGGCTGGAATTCATCTACTTGGTCACCCTTCAGAATGAAACTAAGCAAAGTCAACTCCAGTTGCACAAAGATTGCAGGGCAGGAATTCTAAAATTCAAGATGAGTGAACAAAGAAAGCTTATTGCACAATCCATGCAAGGATAATTTGAATTTGAGATCTCATTCCCAGAACAGTGTTCTGGAGTTATTTTCTTTATACATTATTTTCTTTGTAATTATGTAATTCCTTCCATTATCTATGTCCAAGCAAAGTTTAATGAGCCTTCTAATGCAATGACACAGACCCCTCTTAGAGAAAGGGGAGCTCACATTTAAAACATGAATAAGTCATGTCATAACATGTGCAATCCGTTGGGCATGACAGCACGGGCCATGGATAGTTACTAAAAGCCTCTTACTGGAATGTGACACAAGCTTGTGGATTCCATTAGAAAAACCTGATTCGAGTTCCCCAGTGTTAAGGTCAGTTATTCACACAGCAAGTAGTCAAGTAAACCAATTGGAAGCCAAGGTGCATATTCACACAACATTCTAACAATAAATTACAGTAGGACAGGTTAAAAGCGCCATATTATTTATTATCACAATTCACATCAATTGATACTAGAGGAAAAATACAAGCTGTTTTGCTAACAAATCGGTGATCCTTACTAAACCAGTCAGTAGCATTTTTTGTTGTCTTCTTGCAATCAAATTGCCCAGACATTGCACTGAAACCGGGCATATGTTTTGCAATGTTAAGAAATAAAAATTCTTACCTGCCTGCACCCATTTCCTTCCCTGATATGTAGAACTAAATTGGTCGACCCAGTAACATGCACTAAGTTGCAAGACAGCAAGGGAACGAAACCCAATTCCACATTAGCACAATTTAGCAAGCAGCAGCACAAAAAAAAAAATACAGGCGGCCTCGCACTCACCTCGTTCATGAACCAGCGCAGCAGCTCGCACTCGGCGATGGCTGTAACGGATCGAATAAAAAAAGAATAGAAAAACCCCGTGCAGGCCCCACTTGTCATCCCCTCCCTTGCTCGCTTCGGCTCCCGCCCGCTCGCGCATTGGGCGCCATGGGCGGCGACGCCATGTCGCGGACGTCAACCGGTCGCGCCTCCGGCATCTCGCGCGCCCCGGCCTCACCTCGCCTCCCTCCTCCTCATTTTAAACCCGCAGTTACCCTCCCCGCGAAACCCAGATGCTCCCACTCCTCCCACCATTAGCGCCGCCGCTCGGAGCTCCGTCTTCCTCCACCGTCCGTCGCCTCTCGTCACGCGCCTCGCGTGTTCCTGCACCACCTGAAGCCCCGTCGGCCCTCATCTCACTCACTCTCTCTCTCTCTCTCACTCTCGCTTCATGTATTTCCGCCATCAACGAGCTCCTCCGCCGGTCGCCGCCGCTCGTCGTCAACCCCCGCGCCACCTTCAAACCTCGTCGCGAGCCACACAGGTGAGCTTTCCTATCCCTAGGACGCGCCGCGCTTGCCATCCTGCTGCCGCTCCACCCTTGCCGTCGCCGGCTCTGCTTCACCGCCGCTGCGCCATGCACGCTCCCGTGGCATGGGCCGCTTGGCCTTGCCACGCTGCTGGGCCAAGACCTGGGCCTTGGCCCAAGTTGCTGCTGTGCTGTCCTGAGTAGATGTGTAGTTGTTGCATGCTGATTCTTGTGCGATTTTTAGTAAATCTTGTAGAGCTCCAAAAATCTTGATTGTTGTTTTGCTAGACTTCAGTGATGTTGCTCTGTGATCTAAAAATAGGAAACTGCTATGCTTCTGTTGTACATTGTCAAATTATAGATTTATTTGTTCTAGGGATGAAAAATTCCTAATAAATTGTATATTGCTCCACAAATTGCAAATCCAGCTTTGTTAGATTCCTTGACTTATGCTCTATCATATATATAGCTCAAGGTCATAGTTTGTACCTTTTCACCACTGTATTAGTTGTATCCACTTTTCTAGGGCTAGAATTTGATTTAATTTTCATATATTGCAGAAAAATGATACAATGATAAATCCAACTCTGTCAATCTTTGCTCACTGTCTAATTTATGATAAAAATGATTTTGGTATTTTTATGCTCTGTTTAGATGTTTTTCATGATTTATGTGCTTTAGGGTTGCTTATTTTAATTAATTTGCTGCAATTAAATGGAAATAGAATTTATGTTAAGTCCAACTCTATCAATTTGTTCTGTCAATCCTCTATTAGAATAAAAATTGCTTAGAATATTTCTGTTATGTATAATTTTATTTGAGCTATATCTTGATAGCTAACCTCGTATGCTTAAGTAATTATTCTTTTTCCTAGTGCTTACTCGTTAAATGTACTTCCTTGCCTTGTCATGGTTGTGTTTGTTTACTCGATGCATTTCATAAGCATTTAATTTGCACCATTCTAATGCATGCATACATTCATACATTCTAGAGAATGAAACGCCGGAGAGCGAAGCCGTCGAGCCCTCGTTTGAGCCCGAAGTTGAAGTGTTCGTCAAACCCAAGGATAACCAACACAAGCCGCTAAGCATCTTCCAAACCCGTATTTTTATAATAATTTTTTTACTGCATTAATTTAGGGTCAAATAAAATTTTGAACCTAAGGTTTTATGTTCTTTTTCGTCTTAGAGCTTGTTCTTCCTCATTGCTTCACTTATTTGTTAAATAACTTATGCTTAACTTGTCTTGTCTCACTCTTGTTTGGAATAGATGGCCTCTAGGTTCACTTTTATCATGTCAACCCGCACCGTTCACATGGTCGGTTTCCCCGCACTTCTCCACGAAGCACTAAAGGAGGTGAACTACACCTTGTATCCCGAGTACGAGGTCTATGCTTGGGGTTTTGGAGTGGGGATGGAAGAGTATGCCCCTATCCTTCACATAGAAGGACGCAGAGTGATGGGCGTCATTCCGCATGAGTTTAGAACTATGCAAACCTCCCGGAGATGGCCATCCAAGAGGTGGCTCATGAAGCACTCACTCACTTACGCTTTGAGCTCCGGGAGCTATCGGGGGGAGGAGGGCTTTGCTCACTTCCCGATGAAGAGGCCGGACGACATGTTTTGTCATTTTGCCACCATTCTGGTGGGGACCCCTCTTGTGGAGAGGCGCATGGCGAAGGCTCTCTCCGCTTATTATTAGGCGCACCAAAGTCTTATGTGGGAGCTTGAAGAAACAAGGACGCGTCTCGCTCACTTTGAAGTGGAGGTGGAGCAATTTGTGAGGATGAATACGGTGCCGCGGAGGGCCTTGCGCGAACTCCCTAGCAACACGGTGCATGGAGAAGCACCACCAGTGTACCGCCTCCCACATGTTGTGGGCGTTTGGGCGGAAGCAAGACCGGCACTTAACGCCATCTCTATGGCTTGCACGTGCGTTGTTTGTCTTGTGTCCGCACTTCGCGCGCGACACTCTTGGGAGCACCAGAGTACTTCAATACTTGAGTCCTTGTGGGTGGGCTGCCCTAGTGTTTAATCTTGGGTGCGTTATGGGGTGGAGAGTAGCTTGTTAAGTTGTATCGCGTTGTGAGACAATCATATCATGAACTTATGCCCTATTTGATGATTGTAATGACCCCCTTTGGTGGATGCTTTTTTTAGTTAATCTATGTTGGTTAATCGGTGCTTATGTTCCCTCTTATGTTCTAATTACATGTTCATGTTATATGCTTGCATCTATTCAAAGTTCATATGCTTCATTTCTACAAGATATGCCTTGTTCCCTTGAATTCATGCTTGCTGAATTTTTTTTATGTTAGGATCCTCGTGTAATGCTTAATACATTGTGAGGATACGTCATAGAGCATTCATTCATGGCATACATGCATATGCATATGTTGTTTGCTTGTTAAAGCATTTTTTTGATGTATTTCTTGCTGTTTTTAATGTTTTTCTTTAGCTTAGTTGAATTTTGTGCTTGCTGTCCTAATAGTATCTCTAGCGCCCTTCCATATTTCAAGCACCTATGTATGTGTTGATCTTAGGTTTTCTCAATCTTAATCCATCGCTTGATGAATCCTTATCATATCGGTGTTCTATTCCCTCTCTAATAATCTTTTATATCTATCCATCACGATCGCTAACCCCGTTTGGTTTAACAATAGGATGAGAACTCGCTCGGGAATCGAGGGTGGTGAAAATTCGGGTGTGGGTGAGCGCTCTCTCGCGGAAGTACTTGCCCAACACGCTCAACTACTCGGATGCATTGCCAACCACTTGGACAACCAACCTAGGAGGGAAGAACCTCAAGATCATGGTTTTAAAGATTTCTTCCGCACCGACCCTCCTATCTTCCGAGGGACTAAGGACCCTCTCGATGCGGATCATTGGCTTGGCACCATTGAGCAAAAGCTCGGTCTTCTCCGGTGTGAACAATATGGCAAGGTTCTCCTTGCCGCACATCAACTTCAAGACTCTGCCGGAGCATGGTGGAGGAGTGTTCTTGCCTCACATCCTCCTAATCACCATTTCACTTGGGAGGAATTTCGGAGGGCATTTCGTGACTTTCATATTCCCAAGGGTTTAATGGATCTCAAAATGAGGGAATTTCTTAGTCTCACATAAGGCAACAAAGATGTGATAACATATGTGCACACCTTCAACAATCTCTCTCAATATGCTCCCGAAGATGTGTCTACCGGTGCCAAGAGGCGAGAGTGCTTTTATGAAGGGCTCTCGGAAGAATTGCAAGACAAGCTCTCCACTACAATGTTTGATGATTTCAATGATATGATTAATGTGGCTATTCGGGCCGAAAAAAAGATGAAGAAGCTTGAAGCAAAGAACCACAAGCGTCCCGCTCCTTCTCCGGCGGGTGGTAGTGCACAACGCCCGTGCATGGGACCTCCCCCGCCTCGTGCGCCGGGTGCACCTCATCCGTGCCCTATGTGGATTGCGAACCGCCAGCCCAATCAACAAGGCCAACCTCCAAGGCCGACTAATCCTAGTTGGAACAATGCAAATAGTGGTCCAAGGGGCCCATGCTACAATTGTGGTGGTTCAGGCCACATCTCCAAGGCAAGGTGGCGCTCCCAATGCGCTGAAGCAAGGAAATCCTCCACCTCAAGCTTCACATCAAGGAGCCAAGAATCAACGAGCCTCTAAGCATGGTCGCCTCAACTACACCACCGTAGAGGAAATTCCGGAGCACGCCGAAGTACTTTTGGGTACGCTTCTCGTAAATTCCTCTCCCGCCGTTGTTCTTTTCGATTCCGGAGCCACTCGTTCTTTCGTCAATAAGAGATTTGCTTTACATCATAAGCTACTAGTGCAAGCATGTCTCATAGACTCACCGGGTGGAGAAATAGTCACAAGGAATTTTGTGGAAAAGGTTCCTATTACTATGGAAGGGCATATCTTTGAGGCTAACCTTCTTGTATTAGACAAGTTGGGGTTAGATGTTATTATTGGTATGAATTAGTTGGGCAAACATGATGGGATCATTAAGTGTCGGCCTCGCACCATAGACCTTTTGCACCCCTCCAAAATAAGAGTTACCCTTTCCCTTGATAAAGACGATCCTCGTCTTTATACCTTGGTGGGTACCAAAACCTTGTCTATGGAAGAAATACCCGTGGGTTGTGAATATCCAGACGTCTTTCCGGAGGAATTACCAGGAATGCGTCCCGACAGCGAGGTCGAGTTTATTATTGAAGTCTTGCCCGGAATGGCTCCCATTTCTAAGAGACCTTATCGTATGCCTCCCAATGAGCTAAAGGAATTAAAAGGGCAACTTAAGGACTTATTGGAGAAAGGTTTCATTCATCCGAGCTCCTCACCTTGGGGATGTCCGGCTCTCATTGTGAAGAAGAAAGATCAAAGTTTGAGGATGTGTGTAGACTACCGCCCTCTTAATGAAGTCATCGTCAAGAATAAATATCCTCTTCCTCGCATTGATATCTTGTTTGATCAATTATCCGGTGCTCGTTATTTCTCCAAGATCGATCTAAGGTTGGGTTATCATCAAATCAAAATTCGTAAGGAGGATATTCCCAAAATGACATTCTCTATTCGGTATGGACTTTATGAATATATCGTCATGTCCTTTGGTCTCACCAATGCACCGGCCTACTTTATGTATTTGATGAATAGCATCTTCATGGAGGAACTTGATATCTTTGTGGTGATATTCATCGATGATATTCTTATCTATTCCAAGACCAAAGAAGATCATGCCCATCATCTCCATGTGGTTATTCAATAACTTAGAGAGCATCGACTTTATGCCAAGCTTAGCAAATGCGAGTTTTGGTTATAGGAGGTACCTTTTCTTGGTCATGTCCTCTCTTATGATGGTGTTGCCATGGACCCTAGTAAGGTGCAAGATGTGCTCGATTGGAAACATCCACAAAGTGTGACCGATATCCGGAGTTTCCTTAGAGTTGCGGGATATTATCGCCGATTTATTGAAAGCTTCTCCAAGATAGCCAAGCCTATGACTGAGTTGTTGAAGAATGGGGTCAAGTTTGAATGGCCCAAAGATTGTGAAGAAGCCTTTCAAACCTTGAAAGCTTGTCTCACTACCGCTCCCGTTCTTGCTCAACCAAATATCCACAAGAGCTTTGATGTTTATTGCGATGCGCCTCGCATTGGCCTCGGTTGTGTTCTCATGAAAGAAGGTCAAGTGGTGGCTTATGCTTCACGCCAATTGAAGTGTCACAAAGAGAATTATCCTACTCATGATTTAGAGCTTGCAGCTGTTGTTCATGCTCTCAAGATACGGCGTCATTATCTTCTTGGTAACCATTGTAACATCTACACCGACCACAAGAGCCTCAAATATATCTTTACCCAATCTGATCTCAACATGAGGCAATGAAGGTGGCTTGAATTAATTAAGGACTATGATCTTAAAGTCCATTACTACCCCGGCTAGGCGAATGTCGTTGCCGATGCACTAAGTCGCAAGGCTAGGTGCAATTGTGTAAACTTTGAGCCTCAGGTCAATACTTTATGTGATGAACTTTGGAAGCTTGGAATAGGAATGGTTGCGGAAGGTTATCTTGCAACTCTCTTTGTCAAGACCAATCTCTATGAACAAATCAAAGAAGCCCAAAGTAAGGACAAGGGAATGGCTCACATTCTTTCATCAATAAAGGAGGGCAAAGTCCAATGTTTCTCAATTGATGAACAAGGTGTTATTTTATTTGGAAAAAGGATAATAGTGCCTAAGGATCACAAGTTGAGACATCTCATTCTTGAGGAAGCTCATAGCTCACAATTATCTATTCATCCGGGTAGCACGAAGATGTATCAAGATCTCAAACAAAGGTTTTGGTGGACTCGCATGAAGCGAGAAATCACACGGTATGTGGCCGAATGCGATATTTGCCAAAGAGTTAATGCCGAACATCTCAAGCTGGCCGGTACTCTCCAACCTCTACCTATTCCATCTTGGAAATGGGAGGATATAGGAATGGATTTTATAACCGACTTACCCAAGGCTTCTCAAGGATATGATCCTATTTGTGTAATTGTGGATCCTTTGACGAAGTTGGCTCACTTTCTTTTGGTTAAGGCCACTTATCGTGCCCACCATTATGCGGAGTTGTATCTCACTTGGATTGTGTGCCTTCATGGTGTCCCTAAAATCATAGTCTCCGATCGTGGCCCTCAATTTGTTGCTCACTTTTGGAGAAGCCTTCATGATGCTATGGGGACCGATCTCACCTATAGCACCGCCTATCATCCCAAAACCGGTGGACAAACCGAGAGAGTTAATCAAATTCTCGAAGATATGTTACGTGCTTGTGTGCTCATTTATCAAAAGAAGCGGGTGACTTGCTTGCCTTTTGCTGAATTTTCTTATAATAATAGTTATCAAGCAAGCATCAAGATGTCTCCCTTTGAGGCCCTCTATGGAACAAAATGTAGGACACCCATCAATTGGTCCGAGACCGGAGAAAGACCCTTCTATGGCCCGGACTTAGTTATGGAAGCCAAAGATAAAGTTAGGACAATTCGTGAAAATCTTCGTATAGCTCAATCTCACCAAAAGAATTATGTCGATCATCATCGTCGTGAACTTTGTTGCAAGGTTGGAGACCATGTTTACCTCAAGGTCTCTCCTTTCAAGGGCACTCGCCGCTTTCAAGTTAGAGGAAAGCTAGCACCACGATATGTTGGACCATTTCGGATCACTAAAAGAGTTGGTAAGGTGGCTTACCAATTGGAGCTTCCCCAATCACTTTCCGCCGTTCACAACGTGTTCCACATCTCTCAATTGAAGAAGTGTCTCTGAGTTCCAACCGAAGCAATTGACTTAGATGTTCTCGATCTTCAACCGGGTCTCACGTATGATGAACATCCTATTGGTATTCTTGATCATGTTGAGAGGCAAATGAGAGGAGGCAATGTTAAGTTCCTCAAAGTTCAATGGAGCAATCACTCCGAAGAGGAAGCCACATAGGAACGCGAGGATAAAATGCGACAAGAGCATCCCGAACTCTTCTCCGATGAGTAAGATTCACCAACCCCAATCCACCAAGCTCTCTTTGTGAAATCCATCTTCTCCTAATTTTATATATGTACACAATCACCATAAAAAGAGTGAAACCTATCTCTCACTAACTACCCATGCTTCTTAGGAAAACTTGTTGGTTAGCTATCTTATCTAGGTGAATATGGCCACTCTAAGATAGGAGTTTTAAGCATAAGTTGTCGCTATCTCTTTATCGGTTTCAAGCCAATGACCCTAGTAACCTATGACCATCTTGTCTACTCTGATGTCCCTTGGCTTTCTAATCACTTGAATCTCGAGACGAGATTCTTTTATGGGGGGAGAATTGTAATAGACCGAATAAAAAAAAAGAAAAGAAAACCCCCGCGCAGGCCCCACTTGTAATCCCCTCCTTTGCTCACTTCGGCTCCCGCCCACTCGTGCATTGGGCGCCATGGGCGGCGATGCCATGTTGCGGACGTCAACCGGTCGCGCCTCCGGCATCTCGCGTGCGCCCCGGCCTCACCCCGCCTCCCTCCTTCTCGTTTTAAACCCGTCGGTGCCCTCCCCACAAAATCCTAGCCGCTCCCACTCCTCCCACCATTAGCGCCACCACTCGGAGCTCCGCCTTTCTCCACCGTCCGTTGCCTCCGGTGAGCACCACCGCCTCTCGTCACGCGCCTCACGTGTTCCTGCACCACCCGAAGCCTCACCGGCCCTCATCTCTCTCTCTCTCTCTCTCTCTCTCTCTCTCTCTCTCGCTTCGTGTAGCGCCACCGTCGACGAGCTCCTTCGCCGGTCGCCGCCGTTCGTCGTCAACCCCCGCGCCACCATCAAACCTCGTCGCGAGCCACACCAGTGAGCTTGCATATCCCTAGGACTCGTCGCGCTCACCGTCCCGCTGCCACTCCACCCTTGCCGTCGCCGGCGCCGCTTCGCCACCGCTGCACGTCGCGCCGCCGCCATGCCATGCGCGCTCCCATGGCGTGGGCCGCTTGGCCTTGCCGCGCTGCTGGGCCAAGACTTGGCCTTGGCCCAAGTTGTTGTTGTGCTGTCCTGAGTAGATGTGTAGTTGTTGCATGCTGATTCTTGTGTGATTTGTAGTAAATCTTGTAGAGCTACAAAAGTCTTGATTTTGTTTTGCTAGATTTCTGTTATGTTGCTCTGGGATATAAAAATATGAAACTGCTATGCTTCCGTTGTACTTTTGAAGTTATAGATTTATTTGTTCTATGGATGAAAAATGCTTAATAAATTGTATATTACTCCACAAATTGCAAATCCAACTTTGCTAGATTCCTTGACTTATGTTCTGTCCATATCTATAGCTCAGGGCCACAGTTTGTACGTTTTACCACTGTATTAGTTATATCCACTTTTCTAGGGCTGGAAATTGATTTAACTTTCATATATTGCAGAAAAATGATAAAATAGTAAATTCAACTCTATCAATCTTTTATCACTATCTAGTTTATGATAAAAATGATTTTGGCATTGTTATGCTCTGTTTAGATGTGTTTCATGATTTATGAGCTTTTGGGTTGCTTATTTTAATTAATTTGCTGATATTAAATGGAAATATAATTTATGTTAAGTCCAACTCTATCAATTGTTTCTGTCAATCTTCTATTAGAATACAATTTGCTTAGAATATTTCTGTTATGTTTAATTTTATTTGAGTTATATCTTGATAGCTAACCTCGTATGCTTAAGTAATTATTCTTTTTCCTAGTGCTTACTTGTTAAATGTACTTCCTTGCCTTGCCATGGTTGTGTTTATTTACTTGATGCATTTCATAAGCATTTCATTTGCACCATTCCAATGCATGCATACATTCATACATTCTAGAGAACGAAACACTGGAGAGCGAAGCCGTCGAGCCCTCGTTTGAGCTCGAAGTTGAAGTGTTCATCAAACCTTTTCCAAACCCGTGTTGTTATAATAAGTTGTTTACTATATTGCTATGGGTTGCATTGGGTTATGTTATGTATCATGCATTTGTAGAACCTATGATCTTTGTTACCTTCCTTGATTTTCAAACCTTTTCCCTAGTCGCTCTCTAGTTGGGGCTAATGCTTATTTTAACTTGATAAATGCTTAGCCATTCTTAGAGTTAGGGGAAGGTCATTTGGCTCAAGGGAAGGGAGTCTTTGGTCAATGGGAATGCTTTCATATGGTTGGTTAATGATGGAACATGTTGTTGAAGATGGTTGCAAGACTTGGACGGATTGTAGGGTCATGAGAATGTAGTTGGTGACATAGAACCGCTTGAGTCCATTAAGGCCCGTCCGTGGATGACCTTGTTTTAAGCATCCTTCCATGCTACCACATATCCAACATAATGGTAAGGATGAGACCATTAACTTAGTTGTCTTGTTCATTTGGGGCACGGTCCGAGATGTGTGGCCGTGGGCTATGTAGAGGGACCTAGGGGTGTCCCCGGTGGATTTAGTGTTGCCTCCACACAAGCTAGGTGTGTCTCAACATTTCGGGGCTCTTTGGGAAGGGTTGTCATGAGTACCCCCTTGTCAACCTTTAGCGGGGGTGGGCGAGCCGCATGGTCCTCGTGTCTTGTGGATAAAATAAGTACGCCCTTGCAAGGTTTAAATCAATTCAAATTGCCGTGCTCTCGGTTATGAGCAAGCTCAAATCAATGAATTATCCGCTATGTTATCGTTTGGTTTATGTTACATGTCCCTATGTTCATGCTCTATGTTTATATGATATTGTTTATGTTAAATCACTAAAACTTGTGGTGGGTTTGGGCAAGATTAATAAAATATGCTAGCTGTCCATAGGGTGTTATTTCACTTTCTAATGGTCACAAACTAAGGGTAGGATGAGATATGCTTTTGCAAACTTTACTTAACCTTAAAGCCTCATTTCTTACTACAGCCATATGCATACTCCTTGATTATTATTTGCGTAAGTCTTACGAGTACCTTTTGCACTCATGGTGCTACGGTTACCAAAGTTGCAGGTGAGCCCGAGATGGTGTTTGGTCACTTCTACCCCGCCGACCCTAGTGTTGGTGATGAGTAGAGAAGTGGTTGTGCTCGCTTTGATGGTGTTCTTGGGCAACGACACCGTTTAATATCTTATTTTCTGCTGCGTAGTTTATGCTCTTTTGGAGAGATCGAAGTTAGGGTTTAATCACTAATCTCATGATACTATTGTTTATGTTAGAAGGCTCAAAACTTGTCATTTGTAGTCCTTTGCTTAAATTTCAGATTTGAACTCTCGTTATGTTGAGATTCTAAGCTTAATTGTTGAAGACTTGTAATGTTAAAATTTGCCCTTTATGGTCCATGTGGCGATGAGAAACTTTGTATATGGTGTGTGCGCTCGATCTTGGGCATGTTGAAGCACATCCGGGACTACAGGGTTTGCTTTTGCTTTAAGTGAATTGGGATCGGCAGATCAGGAACCTCCCTTTCCGGTGTCGGCACCGCGGATGCATCGCTGGCGAGCCACCTCCTCTCGTCCACCAGGCGTGGCCACTGATGCACTGTTATTCCATAGCCCAAGGGCCAAGTCCAAAATCAAAACCGCAATGAGTGTTGAGGAGGTGAGGTGGGGCGTGGCCGCGGCCGGTGGGGAAGGATGATAGGATGACAGTGCATCATACCTAAAGGGGGCTAATTGGCAGTGAGATCCACATCGCCGTTGATTGTCCTCCGATCGCCTAGGGTTCCCACAGTTCTTCCTCTTGATCTGACGTTGGGGAGGGGAGTCGGCGCGAGGGCAGGGGGAGGCGTGGGGGAGAGGAGTTGGCATGGGGGGAGGGGGAGGCGTGGGGGCGTCGCGGGATCCGACGTGGGGGAGGGGAGTCGGCGGCGGGGGGGGGGGGGGGGAGGTGGAGGGGGAGGAGCAGGGGAGAGGGGTCGGCGTGGTTGGAGGGGGAGGCACTTGGGCGTCGCAGACGTGGGGAGTTTGCAGAGACAGAGGCGCGATGGGAACAAGGGGAGGATCCATCAGCATGGCGTTGACTCGCACAAAAACAGGAAGCGGAGGTGGGCGTTGGATCACACGTGGGTAGACGAAGGGCAGGTGGAAGGAGAGGTGCGGTCGCGGTTCCCAACACGTAATTATTAGGAGTAGAGAATGACAGAGATCAGAGGCAGCTCAAGCGGCCAGCCGACGTGAGGGTGCCGAACGACCGATCGTGTCATCGCGGGCTGACGAGTACATGCGGCCGTGCTCATATGGCACTGCGCCAGTGCCGCGCGAGGAGGATTGACTCCACGCTGGCTTGATGCCGTCTCGCGGAATTCTCAGCAGATCGACTAGCAAGTAAATCAAGCTACCAAGGCAGCAACCGGAGGTAGGATTTTTACATAAGCCCTTAATCATCACCGAATCAATATGATTAGGTTATTGGTTTAGAATTCAAGGGACTACCCCAAGTCAGATTGCGTTGCTAAATTAAAAGAGAAAAAGTTAAGATTCAGCATTCTATTAAATATATAGGTTCAGATTGAGCACATCTTACCCCCAAAATGGATGATTAGATTAATTGATATTTCATTTTTATTTATAAATGGCTATTATATTGTGTTAATTGCAGTAGTTTATTGATAATTGGTTGATTGGCACCGGTGAGGGGTAATATTTATGTGAGTTCATCTATAACCATTATAGCAAGTTTATGTATTGAGAACAAGTTATTAATTGAGGTTGACGTTGATCCTATCTTCAATGACTTCACATAATTTTAAAAAATGTTTAAGGCAATATCCATAGATTGTTTGATATGAATATTTTTACGTGCACAATAAATGTGTTTATCAATAACAATCCTACTACAACTATTATTTTTATTTGTTACTATATACCATCATTATGAAAAGGGCCCTATTTTTTGGTTTCACCTTGGGCCCCAAAAATCTTAGGACCGGCCCTGCCGTTCCCTTGTTGTGAATCGTAACCGTATAGGGAGAAAAAAAGAGGAAAATGAATTGAATCATTCCAATCCATTGTGCTTATCATTCCAATACATTGAAACATCTGGTCATGATGTTACAACAATGTTTTGTACTTTTTTTCAAGCATACACATATTCCCAAATTTCTTAAACTGATTGCATTACTCCGTTGGCTATTTAATGAATGTTGCGATAATTTACATGCAATGCATTACTACATGTGTGCCTTGCTGTTTCTTCTTGGACGCGGCACGGGGCAACGAGATGGTCGTGTGCATAGTCCTGTGTGTCGTTGCCAGTGGCAAAGCTCTAGAGCGAAACAATGGTAGTGAATGAAGGAGTGTCGGGAGAATGGCAGCTCATATGTAATAGGATGGCTCATATAGAGGTCCAAGTACCCGGTTGTGAATGTTGTACCTACCAGGGGTTTATTGGCAAGTTTCTATCCCCTTCCTCCTCTATGTAATGGACCCTAAGGGTCATAAGGAGGGAACTCGCCTTGAGCACTCCACATTTCTCCTAAGTTGTGACTTCACTCATAGACTCTCTCTCTATCTCTCTCTCTTTATCTATGTGGCGGATTCACATACCAACAAGGAGTATCAGCGAACCACAAGCCAAACTAATAGCAAAACTATTTAGCACTAGCATCGAGCAAAGGAGCGAGCAGATTGATTGATCTCTCACCTGATTATGCATAAGACTGTCTAGTTAGGACTTATCATATTCCCACTCTCTATTGGAGCCTTGTGCTATGATGATGTGGGTGCATGAATTTTGACAGAGGGGGTCGCTCCTGGTTGCTACACTAGGCACAAAAGCCATGGATGAACATCACTTCGGCATAGTTGCTCTTTGGACGGACGACAGATGATGTATAACATGTTTTGGGGATGAGAGGATCTAGGTAAGAAGAACTTGTTGGCTTGGGATTCGAAGATGGTAGCCAATTTTGTGGTTTAGCCATGGCCTTGGCCAGTCGAAGGATGAGCACCCTCCCTCCATTTACCGGCAGCAGAGACATTCCTAGCAGTGCTAGGGGTTGCTTCGATTGGTAGGAGGTGTGTAACACCCTAAAAATGCCCATTTAAAATTTATAGCAATTAATTTAATTTTATTATTTATGCTCATATTTAATATAGGGAAAATAAACTATTCTAGAGAATTAAAATCAAATATAAGGTGTAGAAACATTTTTGTTGCATTCATGCTGGCTGCATCGAGTTTTGTTTGTGCGTAGTTCAAACAAGAATTTAAATCTAATTTAAATTTACATTTGAACTTCAGTGGTTTGAGCCCTAGGAAAGTTGTTTGAGCTAGAGTTCGCTTTTGCCTCCAAAATTCTCTCCCGGCCTAGATTCCCCCTATCTTTTTCCCTTCGGCCAGCCCATCTCATTTCCTCTCCCGCTGGCCCAACTCGTCGCCCCGGCCCATCCCCCCACTCCCCCGGCCCACCGCCCGCACGGCCCACCTTCCGTTAGCGTGCGTGCCGCCTCGACGAGCGAGCCCAAGGGCTGCGTCCCGCGCCCCTATAAAACGCGAGCACCCCGAGGCCTTCGCCATTCAAGTCTTGGCCGCCACTCCCTCCTCCTTCGCCTCTACCATCTGCGCCACAGCCGCCGCTGCTGCCATAGCTCAACGGGCCGAGCACCATTGCCGCCGTTCCGCCGCCTCCGCTGCTCACCGGGTGGGTTTGACACCACCACGAGCCCCTCCGCACCGAGCCGCACCCGTTCCACCGCCCCTCTTCGTTGTCCCAGCGTCGAAGCTCCTCGCCCACGCGGAGGCCGAGCCGCCGCCGACCGTCCTCAAGCGCCGGCGTCGCTAGCCACCCCCGGCCGTCGGTGAGCACCCTCCTGAGATCCCCTCGCTCCTCTCTCCTTGTTGCGCGCGTCACCCGAGTTTCCCCTCCACCCTAACGCCGGCGAGCAGGAGCGCCAGAGCAGCCGGCCGCCATGGCCGAGAGTTCCCTGAGCGTTTTGCAGATGACCCCCTGGAGAATCTCGTAACCATTAGATTAATTCTTGTGTCTTGGAGATTTTACGGAAAACCCCTTAGGTTTGTTAGATCCTCGCAACTAAACCCAGCCTGAGCTCCTTTTGCAGATCTATTCTCAGCGACTATTCACTGAGTCTACGAAATCCTCTGAGGTAACCCCTGCCGGCTATAATTATTTGCGTATAGGTCCCTGCAATCTTGTTTAGCCCATAGATGACGCGTTTTAACTCCGATTAAATCTGTTTTTATTGCATTAGCTTCATGTCAAAATAAACTACATGTTAGCACTCCCATCAACAATATTAATTGTTCCTGAATTTTTATTTAATATTAAATTAATTAAAGGTTACTTAAATATGTTTTACGAACTAAAAGCTAGTTAGGGTTTATAATCTAGTTTTATAGTTAATGTTAATGTTAATTTGATTAACAATGATTCAATTAGTTTTCTAAATAATAAAAGTAACCGGGTAATCTCTCGATTTGTAATCTAATATCAATTTGTCTAATCAACAATTAAACTAGTTTTCTAATTAAAAGATGATTAAGATTCAAGTTTGGCTTTTCATTTGTAATTAAAATATGACTAAGTTTACTTCATCCTTTCTAAATGTTAAAAAAATGTAATTTGTATTCATTATATATACATGGTTTTACTTAAATTAAAATAAATGAAGCATATAGTCTTTTATTCTTTTTATTATAACTCAAATCTTCCTATAGTTGTATCTTTTCAACCGTAGCTCCGTTTTCAACGATTTTTGCGCTCACATGTTCGTAGCAAAGCGTAGATTAGTTTTATAGCCTTCTTTTGCTCTGTTTCTACTGTTTGGTGTACTTTTCTAATAGAATAATTTTGTTTTCATGTATTGGTTTGTGTGGGTGCTTGTGTGGTGATTCGTGTCCAGTCGGTGAGCCGTTTGCGTTGGAGTTCGAGTACGAGGAGGGATTTTGGGAGTAGGACCAGCAACAGAAGCATCACTTTGAGGAAGGCAAGTTATAGCCCGGACAATCCTTGCTACCTACCCACTTTGTAATCATTCATTTCATACATGCATGTGTCTAAATTGATGTACCTTTAAGGTTGTACCTAGTTTGTTTATCCCGTTCTTTGATTACCTTGGGTTTATGGATATGGGTAGATCTTTGCTATGCGCAGCTACTATCACCATTGTTTAATTGTTACTTTTGACCTAATGGTTCACTTCAACTTGATGATAAAACTTGCTTTTTAGCAACTTGGTTTAGGGAACTAGAGCTTGTGCTTCGTGCTTTGTTCTATTGTCTCTTTGTAAGGTCCGGTTCTTAAAGCAGCAACACAGGAGCCTGTCGCCACTGCTAGAACTATTATGGCTCTTGTCTTGATTAAGTAGCTTGTACGTCTCTAGCTTGTCAGTAGTTACCGACGGGCCGACGGCGTTACGGGAAGCAAGGCACGGGGTGTTTCCTGATTCCACTGAGGACGGGTGGTCCGTTGGCTATGTCTCGTTAGGCACAGTCCCGTGTTGGGAGTCCCTGCGATGGGGAACTCCACACATTGCGCATTGTTGGGGTCTGAAGCCCACGCTCTGGACGCCCTTGACCCCCTTATGGTGTGACTCCGTAAGAGTAAGTCAATCTCAGTGCCTAGGGTCTCACCACATTGTTGTACCTTAGCTGCTACTGTCTTGTTAGGGTGTCTTGTGAAAAGAATCGTAGCGTCCCTATGCGGTCACACCTCGGAAGTGTGATTTGTGAGGTCTGATCCACCTCCGCATGGTTGGGTTTAAAGTTCTTTTGAGCTTTTACGCAACTGGTGGGTAAAGGGTGAAACCTCTGCAGAGTGTAAATCTATCATGATAGCCTTGCTCAGGGTCACGAGTGGCCTGGATCCTTTTTTATTAGAAGATGATGTTTAATTATGCTTAATGTCACTTGTACTTTATTAATTGGGTTACAACTGGGTTCTATTCACTTGTAGTAACTCGGATAATGTTAAAATGAACCAACTAAAAATGCTAATGCAGTTCAGCCATGTCTAGCCTTACTTTGAGCCTTCATACACTCGTGCTATACTTGCTAAGTAAATGTTTTACTTACAATTGTCATTTATTCAACAAAATCCCGGATAGGTAACTGATTGGGCTGTGCATGAGTCTGCTGCTAAGTTTCCAGAAGATCTGCCGTACTACTGAGTTGCGTTCCCCCAGTCAGAGTCCCTATGGATTACAGCTTCGCTTAGTTGAGAATTATTAGTCTTCCGCTGTATTGGTTAGTTTATTTATGTTGAACTCTGATGTAAAAACTATATTTATTCAAGCATATGTTCTCTGTTTATCATATTTGTTTGCTATATGTGTACTATGACTTCTTGGGCACGTATATGGCCGCATTCGGGTTTCTGTGCAAATCCGGGTGTGACAGATTGGTATCAGAGCCGTGCTAACTATAGGATCGTAGCCTAGTTAGAACGGTTGGTTGAACCTTAGGAGACCACCATGATTATGTGATATGCAACGACTAGTTACACTTTTTTCAAAACCCAATGCTATCAAGTCTTGTGTGAATCATGTCTTTAGGTGTTTGATATGGTTGTCATTATGCTTATGCGTGATTTGGATTTTTGTTATGATTGTGATGGGCGTAGACGCGAGTCTACCCCCATCTAGATTTTGGATTAAGATTTTAAGGATATTAATGTTTACGTAGAGGGTGGTATTTATTTTCTCTTGTTCTTTATCTATCGAATCCTCCTTCCCGACAAGTTTAGTAATCATCTTAAGTCTCTTCTGCACAAAATCTGAGTTACGTGTGGTTATGTTCGAAGGAGTTCTGATGAGAATTACTTGCTGATGTTAGATGGTGAACACAAGGAGCAACGCAGGTGGCAGTGGAGGCAATCAGAACCAGCCACTACCGCCACCACCACCACCATTGAGCAAATGATGGTTATGCAGACCTAGCTGATGCAGCAGATGGCCCAGACCATGGCACTGATGCAGCACCACCAGCAGAATCCACCTCACCAGCCTAACATGCCGCCCCGGGACAACAGAGGTGAATTTCTGAAGGGACGCCCTCCCACCTTCAACAAAACCAGCAACATGTCCTTAGGTTTATTTCTAACAGAGCTCCATGAGTTTTGGTGAGTTACACTTGTGCAGGTACAACAACAAGAAATACGTGCTATAGGGGTCGGAATTGACCAATTCGGCCGAACGACTCCGTTCGGCCGGTTACCCCCCTTAGCCATACAAGACACCGGGACACATCCATGTCAGCGATGACCGTGCAACGAACTTGGAAGCCACTTGGACCACTGCCACATCACCTCTGGGCCAATCCAGCACAAAGTCCACCAGCAGAAGGCAGCCCAAGGCAACCTAGCAGGAGAGGCGGTGCAGGGGTGCGACCTAGGGCCAGAAGCCCAATTCGGCCGAATGGAGGCCTTCGGTCGAACCGCGCCCAAGCTGGAACCACCTCCACAGGAGCAATCCTGGCCCTTGGAAGCAAAGGCGGTGCATCCCTCGGTTCGGCCGAACCAGGTAGTTCGCCCGAACTAGAGGATTCACCCGAATCCATGGGAATATCCCCTTGGCTCCCTTGGCCGATACTCTTCCTCAACCGCCACTCCAAGCTATAAATAGAGGTGTCCAAGCCCCGGTTTAACACACACCAAGCCAAGGAGCTCTCATTTCCACCTCTCTCTAGTAGAGTTAGGATAGTTTAGGTGGGAGTTAGAGTCGAGTCGAGCTTTGCCTCGGAGGTTCCGGAGTCGTCTTCAGAAGCTCTGGTATAAGCTCTTGTATCTTTTCCTTTTCCTTTTGTAAGACTTGAGTTATCAATATAATTATCTTTATCATCTTTCCTTTGTCATTTATAGCTTGCTTCTACTTTATTCTAGTTGCATCTATATCATGTTTAGACTATAGTTGGTTCTAGTTCTAGTGCTTCTAATTCCTGTTTAAGTCTTTGTCTTAGCTGGTTCTTCGACTTAGCTCAATATTTGCCGGTGAACTGTCACCAGGGGTATTGACGGGTTGCTTGCTTTTGCTAGTGAAGTAAGTAGTCGTTGGTTAGTGTGGGTGTGGTACCCAGACTAGTCAGTGGCCATGGTTTGCCCCCGATTCAACGAACGTGTGGTAGCCGTTAGGTGGTGACAATCCTATACGGTCTTTGTAATCCACCTCGTTATTCTCGGCCTGTAGGATCCCCCAGTGTGGAGCTAGTGGCACCCCTTCTCATCCCTTTCTGCGTGTCACTGGTGTCCATTGTCCCGATGCTAAGACATTAAAGTTAACCCAGACCTTCCAGTGCTGGATCTTTAGCCGCTGTATCTCTAAGCCCGAGTGACATAGATAGATAAAGCCCATAGGAATCCTCTATCTCTTCTCGTTGTCCTCCCAGCTATCTATACCTTCTCTCTCTCACCTGAGTCTCCCTTGAGCTGTGTGTCACGGTATATCCACTCCTATCTAATACCGTTATCCCCTGTCTTGTTTAGTTGTGTACCTTTCTCTGATAGTCTTAAATACTTGTTTACTAGTACTCTTGCCAAAGCTTCCTTGCGGAAATATAAATTACGATACCTCAGGATACTCCCAGGTCAAGTGCTACAGCGGTGATTCTGTGCGCTTGCAGAATATTTATATTTTTTACTAAGGCATAAGGAAAACCAATGAAACACTCCTTACCCCAGTACCGGGATTCTCAATCCTGATATTGGATCGTAAGAAGTGCCAACAAGCTCTGGCGCCGTTGCCGGGGAAGCAATTAGCTAGAATACTTTTAAACATTTATCTCAAGTTATCTGAGTTGAGTGCACCGCTACTCAAGTGGGTTTATCTTTGCTCTGTTCGTTGGTCCTAGTGAAGCAGAGCAGTGCATAACTAGTTTCCAACTACCGTCAAACTATCAAGAAAATCCTGAGTCACTTTTGAGGAAAGTACGACCCCGGGTTGTACCTCCTCAGAGGCAACTCAGCTTGAGGAGCCCAGTCTTTCCCGACGTCGACACGGCTTCAGCATCGAGGATGGCAAGCAAAACGATACGCGAATTCTCGGCTCCGTCGAGCGAGAATGTGCGTACTGGTCCCACTCCACTTGTCGGAGACGGGACTTTCGAGCTCAAGCTAGCCCTCATCAACATGGTGCAGGCTAGTCCGTTCTGCGGCAAGCCTCACGAAGATGCTAACGCTCATCTCCAACACTTCCTGGAGATCTGCAACACCTTCACCATACGCGGTGTATGTACCAATGCTATTTGCCTTCGTTTATTCGCGTTTTCTTTATTGGGTAAGGCAAAGCAATGGTTTTATGCTAGTCGTGAAGCTATAGATTCATGGGATAAGTGCAGTAGTTCCTTTTTGCTAAAATTCTTTTCGGTTGGGAAAACCAATGCCCTCAGGAATAAAATTGCTAGTTTCCAGCAAGCAAAAGTTGAAACAGTCCCGGAGGCATGGGAACGCCTCCAGGACTATTTTCTGCTTGTCCTCACCATGGTATGCAGAATTGGTTCATCATCCAAACCTTTTACCACAGGCTAAAGAGTTCAGCCCGTGAGTATTTGGATGCTGCTGCTGGAGGAGCATTTTTCTCTCTTGAGGAGAACCGAGCTAAGGCCCTCATCGAGAAGATGGTGGAAAATCAAGGTTGGGGCACTGAACGTGACCAACCACGTACCCGAGGAGTCCACCAAGTTGAAGCTTTGGACATGCTCGCTGCCAAGATGGACCTCCTTCTGAAGAAGATGGAGGCCCCTGTTCAAGAAACAGTGCAAGCCATGGACGCTCGCATGACGTGCGAGGTCTGTGGCAACACAGGCCATTCGGGGAATAACTGCCCTGAAACGCGAGAAGATGCCCACTACATCAACAACTCCAACAACAATGGGTATCATCCGAACAACTACGGCAATCAAGGTTGGAATTCGCGCCTGGATATCTCTTCTGAGAGATCTTCACAAGGTAACAATTTCAATTCCAGTACTTTCAATAATCAACCGTCTAGGTCAGGGTAAAATTAATGAAAATATTAGTAAAAAGTTTGTTGCAACTGACAAAATCTTGGAAAGCATAGATGCAGAACTGGAATCTTTCTCTTCTGCTATAAAAAGTCAATTGAGCTTCAATAAAATGATAGAAACACATGTTGCTTAGTTAGCTGCTGCTGTTCCTGTTTCTGAATCTGGGAAGATTCCGGGGCAACCTGAACCTTCCATTGAATCGGTTAAAGCAGTAACCATAAGACGGGGTAAGCCGTCTCGTGGTTCGTTCCGTGCTAATCATGCATGGAAGGCCTCGTACATCCAAGTAGATACACCCAGAGGGCTGTACCTGCCAAGAGCTGCCAAGAAGGCCATCATAAACACCCCTCCGGAAAGGAAGGAAGATCCCGGAGAGCCAGTTATTCAGTGCTCGATTTGGAATCGATGCATTGAAAACGTTCTCTGCGATCTTGGAGCTAGCGTCAACATCATGTCCCGCAAGAAACTTGAACGTGTTTGTGGCGGTTTCCGACACCCACAAGAACGACTAACTCTCTCAAACGACTTGATTTACCGGTTCTAACCCCATATATTCAGTCCTTCGGGTAGTCGTTGCGCTAACCTTTTATAGGAAGCATATCAAAGCTCTTCTCTGCGTTCCGTCACTCCGCCTGGCTGAGCAAACGCTCGGATGATGCTGGGAGCTCCCCAACCCCGTCCCGCGGTTCAAGCCGGATGGATGTGGACGAGTCAGGGGCAGCCGACTCGGGGAGAGGCTTCGTCTCGCAAGCAACCCGACAGCTCCTGAACGAGAGTGACATCATTCTCTAGACGGACTGGGAGTGGAACGTCTTCAACATGCTACGCCTGAAGGAGTTTGAGCATACCCGTGTCTAAGAGCAGGACCTGCTCATAAGAACGGGTATGGACGAAGAGTTCCCAGAAGTCTTCCAGGTCGTTGGCTGGGAAAACTTCTGGCAAATCAACGAACAAGGTTTGTACCTACTCACCCTCGAGTTTCTGTCGACTTTGGTTCCGAAAAATGGGGGAATTCGTTTTTGTTTTTCAACCAAGAGTTCTTTTGCTCTTGGAGGGATTTTAGCTCGGCTCTCAGTTTTGCAAGTTGTTGTTCTTTAGAGCCGAGAAAAGCTTCGAAAAAGTTCAATCGGGTTGCATTTTGGAAAAAGATTTCAGGGAATACCAACTGTTCTGCACCTCGCACGAACAGTATTCATAACCCCACTTTGCATTTCATGCATCGATGGGTGGCTATGACGGTGTTCCCGCGTTCAGATTTGCGCCCCATGATCACAGTTGAGTTGCGGATTCTCTATGCTATGTTTAAGAAAATTCATGTTCCTCCTGTAAAGTATATGATTAATCACTGGTTGTCTCACATACCTCGTGTGGGTGGCATGGCGATGACTTCTCTAGTCACTCGCCTTGCTAACCATCTGGGCATTCTCCAAGGCGCCCAGATCACGTACATCGAGACAACGCGTTCCGTCGTGGATGCCGAGCACTTTGTGCAAGCCCACATCTTACGATGGACGCTTGATGCAACAATGGTCATGATTTATCACAGTTATGCAGCTGAAGTGCCTTTGCCTTGCGCGGCACTGAGGCTGTATACCGCTGACAAACTAACACTTCAAATGAGTATCACAAGGGAGCCCGCTCGACACAGCGTTGCAGGTGAAGGACCGTTCACAAGGGGACGAGCCAGGCGTGATGCCGGGCTCGCCACCTCACAGGAGCCAGAAGATGCACCATCGATGCCGCACCGACACACGTCCGCGTTTGAGGCCACTTACGAGATGTACAGTGGTGCTGGGACGTCTGGAGTAGGAGGCTCTAGACAACCCCAGGACCCAGACTACTTCGCCTCGGGCTACTGGGACTATGCTCCGAGTACGGCCTCAGAGTACTCCCAGGGATGGTACAGAGGAGGGTACGACAATGCCTCCCGACCATACTTCCCTGGGCACTCTCAGTCCGCACGATTCGTTGCACCCAGTGGTTATGACATCAGTCGAGAGTTGTCTTACATCTCCGATCGAGTCGACCTCCTCGACGACCGTACACGGAGCATTGAAGACACCCTGGCACACCATTCTCAGTATCACCAAGAGAATAGCGGTGTGCTGGACTCTCTACGATACGACATCCAGCAGCAGATGGATCAAATGTCAGAATACTTTTCGAAGTTTCAACCCTACCAGTGAAGAATCCAAGCTTGGGGGAAGACCCCCATCAGGTATGTTCAATGTCCCTTCAGCACTTTGATTTTACATTTGCCATTTCCCTTTCCACTTCATTTCCACCTTAAAATGAAAAAACCAAAAATATTTCCCTTGAATAAAATAACTCCCAACTATGCATAGAATGAATCATACGCCTCTCACCTTGGAAATGATGAATAGTTGCTTTGTCATTAATTTTGCAAGTGCCTTGTTTTCAACTAGTCGCTTTATAGTACTTGAGTTATTTGGCATGAGTAAAATGAACCTGAAAACCTCATGGGAGCACATGCTTTATTCCAAGTTTAAGTTGTTGTGAGGAATGATATAGTGAGATTTGGTTGAGTTCTTGTTTTTTCTCTTAGTACGGTGAATATCCCGGATGTCTTTTGCTTTCAAAAATAAAATAAAGTTCCTCATTGGTCAAAAATACCTACCAAAGCCATATGCTAAGCTTAGTCAAAAATTTCTACTCATATGCTGCTTGTTGTCTTAGTGAGCTTTGTCAAATTGTTGTGACCTTTGGGTGAAACCTTCATGCTTCTAAGATCGAGATTCACGTACACACCACAATCACTTGCAATTCCTACACTGGGAGTTAGCAAATATTGCCATCATCCATCCACAAAATAAATACTCCATGTTCTATGATCTTCTCTCCAAATATCCTTGAATAGAGACATGGGCTATGCAAAAATAAAAGCATGCCAAAGAGCATGGCAAAAAGAAAGAGAAAAAGAAAAGCATGCCAAAGAGCATGGCAAAAATAATAAATAAGAAAAGCATGCCAAGTGGCATGGCAAAAATATGAGCAAAAAAATAGATAGCCCATGTTCTCTAAAATAAGTCAAGGAGAGGAAGAATCATCCCAAGGAGTTCCACCACATTTCATATTCCACTCCACATATTCCACACACTTGCACTTCTCGATCTAAAGGTGTGATTTGGTTCCCCAAAGATCTGGTATTTGACTTAGCAAAATATAAGATGCAAGTAGGCCTTCATCCTTTGTCCCTGAGCCACACAAAAGCTTTGTTAGATTTTAGGATGAAAGAAGGCACAAGCCTTTGGTGAGGATACAAACACCACTTGAGCGATCGAGTGTACCAATTGTGGAACAAATTTAAATTGTCAAAAATTGTGGAAACTCTGAGATGGGATCCTAAAAAGAGTAGGAGTGGAATAAAAATTGAGTTAAGCTGTTCAACCTTTCAACCGCCCAAGACAAGGAGATTGCTATAAGCCCCATAGGTAAAATGGTGAGCTAAAACTTTGTCAATGATTCAAGTATTTTCGAGTACTAGTTGTTTATAAAGTTACCTACAAGAAAAATGACATTGTAGTAACTCCTGATCCACCAAACCTAAGTCTTTATCTTTGCTCGAGGACGAGCAAAGGACTAAGCTTGGGGGAGCTTGTTGGCGGTCGTTACGGCACGTTTTCGACCACCAATACTCGGGAATAAAAGAGGATATATGTGACATTCCATGTACTTAGGTTTATTTCTAACAAAGTTCCACGAGTTTTGGTGAGTTACACTTGTGCAGGTACAACAACGAGAAATACATGCTATAGGGGTTGGAATTGACCAATTCGGCCGAACGACTCCATTAGGCCGGTTACCCCCTTAGCCATACAAGACACCGGGACACGTCCATGTCAGCGATGACCGTGCAACAACTTTGGAAGCCACTTGGACCACTGCCACATCACCTCTGGGCCAATCCAGCACAAAGTCCACCAGCAGAAGGCAGCCCAAGGCAACCCAGCAAGAGAGGCAGTGCAGGGGGGTGACCCAGGGCCAGAAGCCCAATTCGGCCGAATGGAGGCCTTCGGCCGAACCGCCCCCAAACTGGAACCGCCTCCACAGGAGCAATCCTGGCCCTTGGAAGCAAAGGCGGCGCATCCCTCGGTTCGGCCGAACCAGAGGATTCGCCTGAATCCAGGGGAATATCCCCCTGGCTCCTTTGGCCGGTACTCTTCCTCAACCGCCACTCCAAGCTATAAATAGAGGTGTCTAAGCCCCGGTTTCACACACACCAAGCCAAGGAGCTCTCATTTCCACTTCTCTCTAGTAGAGTTAGGATAGTTTAGTTGGGAGTTAGAGTCGAGTTGAGCTTTGCCTCGGAGGTTCCGGAGTCGTCTTTAGAAGCTCTGGTATAAGCTCTTGTATCTTTTCCTTTTCCTTTTGTAAGACTTGAGTTATCAAAATAATTATCTTTATCATCTTGCCTTTGTCATTTATAGCTTGCTTCTACTTTATTCTAGTTGCATCTATATCGTGTTTAGACTATAGTTGGTTCTAATTCTAGTGCTTCTAGTTCTTGTTTAAGTCTTTGTCTTAGCTGGTTCTTCGACTTAGCTCAATATTTGCCGGTGAACTGTCACCGGGGGTATTGACGGGTTGCTTGCTTTTGCTAGTGAAGTAAGTAGTCGTTGGTTAGTGTGGGTGTGGTACCCAGACTACTCAGTGGCCTTGGTTTGCCCCCGATTCAATGAACGTGTGGTAGCCGTTAGGTGGTGACAGCCCTATACGGTCTTTGTAATCCACCTCGTTAGTCTCGGTCTGTAGGATCCCCTAGTGTGGAGCTGGTAGCACCGCTTCTCACCCCTTTCTGTGTGTCACTGGTGTCCATTGTCCCGATGCTAAGACATTAGAGTTAACCCAGACCTTCCAGTGCTGGCTCTTTAGCCGCTGTATCTCTAAGCCTGAGTGACATAGACAGATAAAGCCCGTAGGAATCCTTCTCTCTCTCACCTGAGTCTCCCTTGAGCTGTGTGTCACGGTATATCCACTCCTATCCAATATCGTTATCCCCTGTCTTGTTTAGTTGTGTACCTTTCTATGATAGTCTTGAATACCTGTTTACTAGTACTCTTGCCAAAGCTTCCCTGCGGAAATATAAATTTTGATACCTCGGGACACTCCCAGGTGAAGTGCTACAGCGGTGATTCTGTGCGCTTGCAGAATATTTATATATTTTACTAAGCCATAAGGAAAACCACTGAAACACTCCTTACCCCAGTACCGGGATTCTAAATCCTGATATTGGATCGTAAGAAGTGCCAACAAGGATGCACTACAGTACCAGCTTATGTGTACCAAGTTCCCCAACTTTCAGGAACTGGTGGATGGCGCCTTGATGCTGGAACATAAGCGCCGTGAGATAGAGGAGAAGAAGAGGAAGTTCCAGGGCCAGCAGAAACAGGGAGCAACAGTCATCCCCGCTTCACTCCTCCATAGGGTAATCAACAGATGGTGAACCAGCATCGCTTCTAGGGTCAGTCCAGCTTACTGAGCCGTGTCCAGTAGCAGCAGCACCCCCAGTACACCCAGGCGCCACAGCAGCAGAGTTTCTAGGGTCAACTGCAGAATGGCCCGATGCAGCGCAACCGGGTACAACCATGTCCTGTTCAACGCCCCAACCCAGCCAATACTACACCCGTGGGTCCGACGATGTGTTACCACTGTGGGGAGTAGGGGTACTTCGCTAATGTTTGCCCCCGGAAGGCCAGAACGCCGAAGGTCAGAACAACAACCAGCAAGCTGGACAGCAGCATGCATAGGCAGGTCGAGGATAGCAGAACCCCGCTAGAGGCAAGCTCAACCACACGAGTGTAGAGACTATAGAGGGAGCTACTGACGTGGTCGTGGGTACGTTCCCTATCAACTCAGCTCCCGCGACTGTTTTGTTCGATTCTGGAGCTTCGCATGCTTTCATATCCGCTGATTTTGTGAAAAATAATTTAGTGGCCTTGCTGCCCATGAAGAGTGCTATGCTAGTTAGCTCACCAGGGGCGAACAACGAGCCACTTTGCGCTGCCCTCATATTACCATCACCATAAGGGGGCTAGACTTTGAGGCATGCCCAATAGTCCTAAAATCTATTGGGTTCGACTTAATTCTGAGAATGAGCTGGTTAGCCAGATATGACATAGTGATCCAGTGCGCCAAAAGGACAGTACAACTGACAGCAAGGACCGAAGATAAGGTGGAGTACCAGGCAGCCAGCCCCTTGGAGCATAATCAGGTCAACCAAGCCTAAGGTGCAGCTCTCAAAGACATCAGAGTGGTGAGAGAGTTCCCGGATGTGTTCCCAAATGAATTGCCAGGTATGCCCCCGGAACGCGAAGTTGAATTCATTATTGAACTTAAACCTGGAACTGCACCTATAGCTAAGAGACCATATAGGATGGGAGTAAAGGAACTAGAAAAGCTTAAGGAAGAATTAAGCTCATTGCTGGCCAAAGGGTACATTCTTCCTAGTTCATCACCCTGGGGATCACCGGTGTTGTTCTTGGACAAGAAAGATGGGACACAGAGGTTGTGTGTGGACTATCGAGCCCTCAACGAAGTAACCATCAAGAACAAGTACCCATTGTTGTGGATTGATGATCTGTTTGATCACCTAAATGGATCTTATGTGTTCTCCAAGATAGATCTTCGATCGGGCTATCACCAGATGAGTATCCGACTGTCAGACATACCCAAGACGGCCTTTACTACCCGGTACGGATTGAATGAGTTCACAGTCATGTCCTTTAGACTGACCAACGCTCCTGCATACTTCATGTACCTGATGAACAATGTGTTCAAGGATTACCTCGACAAGTTTGTGGTGATGTTCATTGATGACATTCTGGTCTTCTCCAAGAATGAAGAAGAACACGAGGATCACTTGAGATTGGTGATGTAGAGACTCCGGGAGCATCAGTTGTATACTAAGTTGAGCAAGTGAAAGTTTTGGTTGAAGGAAGTGGCATTCTTGAGTCACATGTTGTCCAGTGGTGGAGTGGCAGTCGACCCGAAGAAGGTTAGTGATGTGTTAAGCTGGAACCCGCCTCAGCATATGAGCGAAATTAGGAGTTGCCTTGGGATGGCTGGATATTATCGAAGGTTCGTCGAAGGATTCTCCAAGATTGCTAAGCCCCTGATGGCATTATTGGAGAAAAATGCCAAGTTTATCTGGACAGAGGAGTGCCAAGCCAGCTTCGAGGAGTTGAAGAAGAGGTTGACAATAGCACCTGTGGTGGTACTGCCTGACATAGACAAGAGCTTCTCTATCTACTGCAATGCATCCCGTATAGGATTGGGATGTGTGCTCATGCGGGAGGGAAGAGTTGTGGCTTATGCATCAAGGCAATTGAGGAAACATGAGCAGAACTACCCGACTCATGAACTGGAGTTGGCAGCTGTGGTACATGCTCTGAAGATTTGGAGGCATTACTTGATTGGACACAAGTGCAACATCTACACCGATCATAAGAGCCTCAAGTACGTCTTTACTCAGTCAGATCTGAATATGAGGCAACACCGATGGTTGGAGTTGATCAAGGACTATGATCTAGAGATTCACTACCACCCATGAATGGCTAACTTGGTGGCAGATGCTCTGAGCAGGAGGAGCTATGTGAACAAGACCACCGGGCATTGTCTGCCAGAAGAGCTCAGCCTGGAGTTTGAGAGGATGAGTCTGGGATTCGTGGCTAGCATCATAGAGATGGTAGTGGAACCAACTCTAGAACAGGAGATCCAGAAAGGTCAGCTTGAGGATGAGAAGATCAAGGAGATTGTGGAGCAGGTTGCCCTAGGAAAGGCCCCCGGTTTTCGAGTAGATGGTCAGGGAACCTTGTGGCATGGGAAGATACTATGTGTACCTGACATGGCGCAGATCAAGGACATGATCCTGAGAGAAGCACATGATTCGGCCTACTCGATCCACCCGGGAAGTACCAAGATGTACCAAGACATCAAGGAAAGATTCTTGTGGTACGGATTGAAGCGTGGCGCGGCAACATATGTGGCTCTATGTGACACATGTTAGAGAGTCAAGGCTAAGCCTCAAAGGCTAGTAGGATTGCTCCAACCCCTGAAGATACGTGAAGGGAAGTGGGAGGAAGTCGGAATGGACTTCATCACCGGTCTACCTCGCACTCAGAGAGAATTTGACTCCATCTGGGTAATCGTGGATCGCTTGACCAAAGTGGCACACTTTCTTCCACTGAAGACCACTTACACAGGCACCAGATTAGTAGAGCTATATATGGAGAGGATTGGGTGCTTGCATGGAGTGCTGAAGCGGATAGTGTCCGGTCGCGGTACTCAGTTCACATCACACTGTTGGCAGAAGCTACATGAGTCTATGGACACTAAGCTGCACTTTAGTTCAGCTTATGATGAGACCATATGAACCAACCATGCACCATCTGATGTAAACCAAGAACAAGTTGTAGAAGATATCACCCAAGCAAAGGAACAAGTGACGACTGGACCAATTATACGTAGCCAAGCTCAGAAACTACAACAACAGGTGACTTCACTCCTTGCGGAAACTAACTTCTACACAAATGGGAATGTTATACTACCTAAATGTTCTACATTGGTTATGCTTAGGTTCACACATGAAGAGGAGAAGGATTCTACTTTACCTAGAGAAGGACATGACCACTTCGGACTAGTTGGGACCAAGGATTCTCAGTTCAAATCAAGGATCACTGATGGATCACTTCGGACCAGTTTGGACCTACATATTGAATTGATCATTACTCTTAATTCCAGAAGGATCTGGAGGCCCCTAAGTAATTGATGGAAATCTTATCAAGTCTACTTTCCAATGCAACAAACCGCATGTCCATGGGACTCCCCAATAAATAGTTATGATCGAATTAGTGGAGACTGCACAGAATTCCAACAGCCACGCGAGGCTCCTCGGGATTTCAGTTCGTGGTAACCTTTGAGTTTGCATAACTCCAGAAACTTCAAGCTCCACTCACACCCAACTAGGAGGGTTGACTCTACTATAAATAATCCATGTACATAAGCTATTAGGAAGACTTTGATAATGAAATAGAACCCCCATACTGTTCAGCTGTGTGCTAACAATTTCAGAGAGAGATCTCTACCCCTTTGCTCTTGTGATTTCCTTGAGGGATTACAGAAGCGGCCGCGTCATCGGCTCCCAATTGGTGCTCCTGGTCCGTTTGATTCCAGGTCGTGTTGGTTGGTTCTTTGAGAGTGTGGTTGGGCGAATCCTCGATTCAGGTTGCCGGTTAAAGATGGTGGTTGGCTTCGAGTTTTATTTGCCAGGTTGCACTACTTATCGCTGCTTGCAGCAAGTTATCTTAGCTGTCCTACAACTAGTTATCTTGTCCAAGATCCTACGTCGTGAAGATCGGGACCGAGTCCAATCATTTGGTATCAAGAGCCTGCGTTGCCATGGTAGGATTCTTTAACTTTAGCTATATATATTTGTGCCTTTGTCCTATCCACCAAAAAAAGCCATAAAACTTTTTGTTATAGCCTTTGTTTCGATCTGTTGATCTAGTGAGTTTTGTTAAATTTCAGTCCATTAGAGTCTTTGTTTAGTTGCTGATCATCTAATCCTTGGCGTGTCTTTTTGTGCCTTTTCTTATATATCTGAAAATCCTCACAAAAAGAAGTAACCAATTCTATCATTTGCGTGAACTTTTGTCCTATCAAGAAAGCTGCTGGTTATAGTTTGTTCTATCATCTTTATTCTGTGCAAGTGTTATATCTGATCTTATTTAGTATCGTGCTGAAAAAGAAGAAGAAGAAAGAACGCTGAAAAAAAGTGTTGAGAAAGTCATTAAAAAAAGAAAGTGTTAGAAAGAAAGGAGAAGGATCAGATTGTTGGTATGCATAAGTGTTGAACCTTCATATCAAGTTGTGTAACCAGTTGGCTATCTTTCTTTTGGTGCAATTTTTGCTAGGTGATTCTCGTTAAATCAACCATCCCCAGCATAATCCTTGTTTGCATCAAATCTGAATTTTCTTTTGTGCATGTGTTGCTTTGGTTACATCATTCCATATCTTGTGATCAGCACTAGGCATTGAATCTCTAGTTTGGATTGCTACTTAGCTTTACAATAACTAGAATTCAGATTGCTCCTTGTGTTTTATCCCCTACCAAGCTCCACAAAGAAGCCACTATAACTGAACGCCAATCGTGTATTCGCTTAACCATCACTCTTTTACCACCACACGCATTACTTTTGTAATCTGCAGGGAACTCATAAGAGCTTTGGTTGGTAAAAGAAGATGAGGTTGTGAGATCCAAATAATTTTCCTACCACATATATTTGTCGTTTTATTGTCACTAACCATACAGGAAGATGGACCTTGAGGATTGTGTTACCATGCAACAATTTAATGAGATGAGGCAAAGCATGGAGGAGAAACAAGATAGATTAGCCCAAGATCTTGAAGCAATTATGGCTAGATTGCAACGCCTACCTCAAACACCAGAAAATGCTAACGCTCAAGGAGATGAAGTTGATGAAACCGATGAAGAAGCTGCTGCCCGAAATGAAAAAGAACGACAATAACATAGAGAGCAAGCTGCTGCCAACGCAAGAAGACCTGCTGGTCCAGGGCGTGGAAATGGAGGTGGTTGTGGTAAAGGAAGAGGTTTTGGACGTGGAGGTAATAACTATGCTGAATATGAAGATGAGTACGAAGAAGAAGAGGTGGAACAACCCCAAAATTACGGTCGACGTTACCGAGGCAATCATGAACGTAACCAGCACAATGAAGAGAGATTTGGAAGTTAAAATTTACCATTCCCAAGTTTGATGGGGGACCTGATCCTGAAACTTATATAACATGAGTGTTGAAGGTTCATAAAATTTTTCGTTTGCACAATTACTCCAAAGAGAAGAAGATGGCAATGGCTGCACTTGAGTTTGATGATTATGCTCTAATCTGGTGGGAGCAAGTCCTTAATGATAGAGAAGATGCTGGGTAAGGTATTGTTCATACATGGGCTGAAATGAAGAGAGAAATGAGAGCAAGATTTGTACCTAAGCATTATCGTTGTGATCTTTTTGACAAACTACAGAATTCGAAGCAAGGAAGTCTCTCTGTTGATGAGTATTACAAGGAGATGGAGAAAGCAATGATCAGGGCCAATGTATTTGAAGATGAAGAGCAAACAATTGCAAGATTCATGGCTGGTTTGCATCGCAATATTCAGCGCATTGTTGAATTTCAACCATACCGCAATCTTATTGAGTTGGTACATCAAGCAAGCAAAGCTGAGCGTCAATTGTAGCAAGATATGAAGAGCAATAGAGGAGTTTCTTTTAGTACAAAGGGTACCTCTAGTGGAAGCAAATTTACACCAAGACCAAATGCAAATCAAGGTGCAATCACCAAGTCTAGTGGTGGTTTACGCTCTAGTAATTTTGGTACTTCAAGTGGTAAAGAGTTGGCTGCTCAAAGTGGAAAGAGCAAACCTTCAACATCATCATCTACATCAATGGCTTCTATAGCAAAAAGTAGTGGAATCCAATGTTTCAAGTGTGGAGGACGTGGTCATGTTATAAGGGAGTGCCCAAACAATCGCACCATCCTTGTTATTGACCAAGGAGAGTATGAATCTGCTAGTGAGGAAGAGCAAGAAGATATTGATGAAGAGAAATTTGAGGATGCTATTGAAAACGAAGATAAGTCCTCATGTGAATTTGAGAGAGGAACTGCTCTTGTTGTAACTCAAATTTTGAGTGTGCAAATGAAGGAAGCTGAGAATGGACAGCGGCATAATTTATTCCAAACAAGAGCCAAAGTTGAAGGCAAGGTATGCAAGGTAATCATTGATGGTGGAAGTTGTCATAATCTTGCTAGCCATGAGATGGTTGATAAACTTGGCTTGAAGTTACTGCGACACCCTCATCCATATCATATACAATGGTTAAATGATGCTGGAGATATCAAAATTGGATATAGGGTAAAAGTTTCATTCAAAGTTGGTGAATATGTTGACACCGTGGAGTGTGATGTGGCACCCATGATAGTGTGCCACATGCTATTGGGAAGGCCTTGGCAATATGATCGATCATCCCTACATTGTGGTCGCACAAATCAATACACCATCAAGTGGAAGGGAAATAACTTGGTACTAAAACCAATGACACCTCAGCAAATCCTAGTTGACCATTTGCAAAAGGGCTCCGAAGTGAGGGTCGAGAGTGAGAAAGAAAGAGAGAAAAATAATTTGAGTGCCCTACACAAATCAGTGAGTAAGAGCCACCAGCCAAATGAGAGAGATAAAGAGAAAAGAGAGGAAAAAAATCTTGTCATGTTAGCCACCAAATCTGAAATGAGAGATGTGAAACGTAACCCAAACCAAGAACTCATTATACTTGTGTACAATGACACTTTGCTTTCAGCTAATGACATAACCTCTCTTCCTTGTGTTATTTCACATCTTTTGTAGGACTATAAGGATGTATTTTCGGAGGAAAGACCTGCTGGACTGCCACCATTGCGAGGCATTGAACATCAAATTGATCTCATACCCGGAGATGCATTGCCCAACCGTCCATGATACCGCACCAACCCGGAAGAAACAAAAGAAATTCAGAGGCAAGTACAAGCACTTTTAGATAAAGGTTAAGTGCGTGAAAGTTTAAGTTCTTGTGCTGTCCCTATTATTTTGGTGTCAAAGAAAGATGGTTCATGGAGGATGTTTGTAGATTGTAGAGCCATCAATAATATCACTATTCACTATCGTCATCCTATTCCTGGGCTAGATGATATGCGAGATGAATTGAGTGGTTCTATGATATTTTCTAAGATTGATTTGTGTAGTGGTTACCATCAAATTCGAATGAAAATTGGAGATGAATGGAAGACTGCTTTTAAAACAAAGTTTGGGCTGTATGAATGGTTAGTTATGCCTTTTTTGTTTGACTAATGCTCCCAGTACATTCATGAGATTGATGAACCATGTCTTGAGATCTTTTATTGGAAAATTTGTTGTGGTTTACTTTGATGACATCTTAATTTACATTAAGACTTTCGAGGAACATGCTGAACATATACAACAAGTTTTGGATGTACTTAGAAAAGAGAAATTATTTGCTAATCTTGAGAAGTGCACCTTTTGCACAGATCAAGTTTGTTTCTTGGCTTTATTGTTTCTGGACAGGGAATACAAGTTAATGAATCCAAGGTGAAAGCAATTAAGGAATGGCAACCTCCAGAGAATGTAAACCAAGTGAGAAGCTTCCATGGAGTTGCTGGTTTTTACAGGGGACTTGTGAAAGACTTCAGCACCATAGCTGCTCTATTAAATGAGTTAACAAAGAAAGGTGTCACATTTGAATGGAAAGAGCAACAAGAAAATTCTTTTCAAGAATTGAAAAAATGGTTGATGGAAGCACCTCTACTTGTGTTGCCAGATTTCACAAAAACCTTTGAGATTGAATGTGATGCAAGTGGAATTTGGATTGGAGGAGTACTTATGCAAAATGGAAAACCCGTGGCATACTTCAGCGAGAAGTTGGAAGGAGCACAACTGAACTACTCCGTGTATGACAAAGAGTTGTACGCACTGGTAAGAGTACTTGAGACTTGGCAGCATTATTTAAGGCCAAAGGAATTTGTTATACATTCAGATCATGAAGCTTTGAAGTACTTAAAAGGCCAAGCCAAGCTGAACCGTCGACATGCCAAATGGGGTGAATTCATTGAATCATTTCCGTTCATAGTAAAATACAAGAAAGGTAAGGACAACCTTGTTGCCGATGCTTTGTCCTGAAGAAATATTGTGTTGAACCAACTTGAGGTAAAAGTACCGGGACTAGAGAGCTTGAAAGATTTATACTCTACTAATCGTGAATTTTCAGAACCATATGCCAAATGTACAACAGAAAAAGGATGGGAAAAATATCATATTCATGATGGATTCTTGTTTAGAGCTAACAAAATATGTGTGCCAAATTGTTCTATTAGACTCTTGTTGTTATAGGAAGCACATGCAGGTGGACTAATGGGTCATTTTGGATGGAAAAAGACCTATGAGTTGCTGGCCGACCATTTCTATTGGCCAAAGATGAGGAGAGACGTTGAGAGACTTGTGCAGCGATGCGTCACATGTCACAAAGCTAAGTCAAAACTGAACCCCCATGGTTTATATACTCCATTGCCTATTCCATATATTTCTTGGGAAGACATTAGCATGGACTTTGTTTTGGGTTTACCAAGGACTAAGAGGGGGAGGGATTCTATTTTTTTGTTGTTGATAGATTCTCAAAAATGGCACATTTTATACCTTATCATAAAAGTGATGATGCTTCCCACATAGCATTTTTGTTTTTCAGGGAAATTGTGAGATTGCATGGGATGCCAAGGACCATTGTTTCAGATCAGGATACTAAGTTCTTGAGCTACTTTTGGAAGACATTATGGGCAAAACTTGAGCAAAGATGGGCAAACAGAAGTGGTAAATAGAACACTTTCTATGTTGCGGCGTACCAGGATCAAGAAGAACTTGAAGGAATGGGAAGAGTGCTTGCCACATGTGGAATTTGCATATAACAGGGCTGTACATTCTATCACTCATATGTGTCCATTTGAAATTGTTTGTGGATTCAAACCACTTGCTCCGATAGATCTTTTGTCATTTCCATTGCAGGAGAGGAATAACATGGATGCCTCTAAGCGTGCTGCATAGGTAAAGAAAATACATGAGAACACAAAGGAAGCAATTGAGAAGAAGTCCAAGTACTATGCTGAGTGGGCGAACAAGCATCATAGGAAGATGACATTTGAACCAGGAGATTTTGTTTGGGTACATCTTCGTAAAGAACGCTTTCCAGAGAAGCGTAAATCAAAATGATTGCCAAGAGGAGATGGACCATTTAGAGTACTAGGAAAAATAAATGACAATGCATATAAGATTGAACTCCCTGATGACTATGCTGTTAGCACAACATTCAATGTTGCTGACTTGTCACCATACTTTGGTCCCAAAGAATCAGAGTCGAGGATGACTCCTTTTCAAGAGGGGAGGATGATGAGACCATCTCAACCAACCATGCACCATCCGATGTAAACCAAGGATAAGTTGTAGAAGATATCACCCAAGCAAAGGAACAAGTGACGATTGGACCAAATACACGTAGCCAAGCTAAGAAACTACAACAACAGGTGACTTCACTCCTTGCTGAAACTAACTTCTACACAAATGAGAATGTTATACTACCTAAATGTTCTACATTGGTTATGCTTAGGTTCACACATGAAGAGGAGAAGGATTCTACTTTACCTAGAGAAGGACCTGACCACTTCGGACTAGTTCAGACCAAGGATTCCCAGTTCAAATCAAGGATCACTGATGGATCACTTCGGACCAGTTCGGACAAGTTCAGACCTACATATTGAATCGATCATAACTCTTAATTCCCGAAGGCACTGGAGGCTCCCAAGTACTTGATGGAAAGCTTATCAAGTCTACTTTCTAACGCAACAAACTACATGTCCAATGGACTCCCAATAAATAGATAATATCGAATTAGTGGAGACTGCACAGAATCCCAATAGCCACGCGAGGCTCCTCGGGATTTCAGTTCGTGGTAACTTTTGGGTTTGCATAACTCCAGAAACTCCAAGCTCCACTCACACCCAATTAGGAGGGTTGACTCTACTATAAATAATCCATGTACATAAGCTATTTGTAAGACTTGGATAATGAAATAAACCCCCATATTGTTCAGCTGTGTGCTAACAATTTCAGAGAGAGATCTCTACCCCTTTGCTCTTGTGATTTCCTTGAGGGATTACAGAAGCGGCCGCGTCATTGGCTCCCAATTGGTGCTCCTGGTCTGTTTGATTCTAGGTTCTATTGGTTGGTTCTTTTAGAGTGTGGTTGGGCGAATCCTCGATTCAGATTGCCGGTTAAAGACAGTGGTTGGCTTCGAGTTTTATTTGCCAGGTTGCACTACTTAAAGCTGCTTGCAGCAAGTTATCTTGGCTGTCCTACAGCTAGTTATCTTGTCCAAGATCCTACGTCGTGAAGATCGGGACCGAGTCTCATCAGACCCCGTGTTGTACCTCCTCAGAAGCAACTCATTCCGACGAGCCTAGTCTTTCCCGTCGTCGACACGGCTTCATCGTGGATGGTAAGAAAGACGATCCGCGAGTTCTCCGCTCCATCGAGCGAAAACGTGCGTGTCGGACCAGCTCCGCTAGTCGGAGATGGCAATTTTGAGCTCAAGCCAGTCGTCATCAACATGTTGCAGGCTAGCCCATTCTGCGGCAAGCCACACAAGGATGCCAACGCTCATCTTTAGCATTTTCTACAGATTTGCAACACTCTCACCATACGCGGGGTGAAAGTTCTTGCTCAAGTTCTTGCTCATCTTCAGCATCTTCAGCCCTCTCTCTCTCTCAAGTTCTTGCTCAAGTTCTTCTCTAGTTCTTGCTCAAGTTGGTTCACTTACATTGCTGAATAAAAAAATCACAAATATTTTGCTTTCGTTTGATCCTTGTGCTGAAACTTGAACGTGTTTGTGGTGGTTTCTGACACCAACAAGAATGACTAACATTTTGTGGTGGTTCTTCATCCTTGCAAGAATGACTAACCCTCTCGAATGACTGATTTGTTTTGCTTGTGCTAACCCCATATATTCAGTCCATCGGTTAGTCGTTGCGCTAACATTTTGCAGGTAGCATGTCGAAGATCTTCTCCGCGTTCCGTCGCTCCGCCCGGCTGAGCAAATGCTCAGACAATGCTGGGAGTTCCCTAGCCCCGTCTGTCAACGATTTATGTCGAGCACGTCTGCCTGGGGGTACCCCAGGGAGTAGATTTGTGGGTCTCGCCGAGTTCTAGGAACGACAGTACACAAACAACACAAAGATTTAGACAGGTTCGGGCCGCGAGTAGCGTAATACCCTACGTCTTGCGTGCTTGATTGTATTGCACGTGTGGTTGAGTCGCCGAGCTAGTGACCCCTGCCCTCCTTTATATATCCCAGGGGGCAAGGTTACATGGTAAGTTTCCTAGTTGGATTACACGAGTAGTTCTACTAGGACTCAGTTTTCTATCTTGAGGGTACCCGGGGATGTATATCCCACAAGCCCCCGAGCATCTTGCATCTTTGCTTCAAGTCTTGAATCTTCTTTAACATCTTCGAGTGGTTGGAGCTAAGTCCAAGACGCTCAAGCCTTCTCTAACGAGTAGTTTTTATTGGAGTGCATCTTTAGATGCACCCAATGGGTGTAGCCCCCAAGCCTCTGACTACTTTTTGAGTAATCGGAGGTTCAAAAGCAGTCTTCTGTCTTCATCTCGAGTGGTTCAATGGAGTGCACCGAGTAGGTGCACCCATTGGGTGTAGCCCCCGAGCTTCGAGTAGTTTTGTTAAAACTAGTCGAAGATCTTGAATAGATCAACAATAGACACAAAAAATGTGTACCCCTTGAGTGTAGCCCCCGAGCCTTGAAGCGAATGGTTTACATTCGGTCCAAGGGTCAAGAACATAGTCTTCGAGTTGTTGTAATATGCAGGCACCGACTAGTTTAAAGTACTCGGCTGGCATTGTAAGGCCGCGCCGTTTGAGTACCAACTAGCTCCGGTACTTGTCTTCATGTTTTGGCTTGTACTGTGCAGCCCCCAAGCTTCAAGCGACTGGTTGATGTACTCAGCATGTGCACGCCGACTAGTAAAAGTACTCGAGCGGCTCCGTGGTGTCATGAAGAGGCGAGGTGGTGCCAAATCTCACTGTTGTGAGTACTCAGCTATGAACCATGCAATTTAAATGCATAGGATGAGTAGTATCCGATCAAGAAATATCCACGAAGGATAATAATAGCATTTGTAATGCATGTTTTAAACTTGTTGGTCGTTACTGTTGTTAGACTCGTAACCACTCGAGTAGTAGCCCTGTTACATTTAAACACTTGGTCCCTCTTAACCAGTCCTTTAAGGTGCATATGTGTTGCAAATTACCGAAGTTTCACGGATTAAGGTGCATGCTATCTTCAGAAGATATATCTTCTGAAACTTTTTTCAAATCCAAAAGTCTAGTATCTTCCTACAAATTAGTGAATTAGGAGGGGTTCTTTTGTGCAGAAAAAGAAAGAGCAGTGCAATCTTTCAAACTTGCATTTGAAATGTGAAATATTTAGACAAAGGGGGAGAGATCAAGACAATGCAATAGGGTTGGTTATCTAATTGGCTTGTCAAACATGAGGTGGTTCATAGATCTTTGGGCTTCGATCACCGAGGAATAGAGACTTTACAAATAAAAGCGGGGGATTAGGATTCCATTGCTGTCATTTTATATGTCTATGGTTACAATTATTTCACAGATAATAGCATTTGTAATGCATGTTTTTAACTTGTTGCTCGTTACTGTTGTTGGACTCGTAACCACTCGAGTAGTAGCCCTGTTACGTTTAAACACTTGGTCCCGCTTAACCAGTCCTTTAAGGTGCATAGGTGTTGCGAATTACTGAAGTTTCACGGATTAAGGTGCATGCTATCAAGCGGCATTGGTCATTAAGAGTGCAGAGAAATAATAAAGTAGTCGGTTAGGACTTTTCTCCTGTACGAGAGGTCGCGCGAGGGATTGTAACCCGTCGGCGAGAGGCTATGCGAGGGTGTAGCACTCGAGAATTATTGTTTGTTGAGGGATGTACTCTATTAGAGTAATCAACTCATGGCCAAGCATGTTTTTAAACAAGCTGATTCAATTATTATAAAGAAAATAATTATGAAATAAGCCTTAGCTTTATTTGCGGACGATCGTTGACGAAACCGTGCCAGTCGGCGATGGAGCCGCGACGGCTGTCGTTGAAGTTGACTAGTCGAGACCGATCTTAACTAGTTGTTGAAGGCGCGGCAGCCAATCTCGACTAGTTTTTAACTAGTCGAGACGAGTAGTCGAGGTAATCGACGGCGAGTTGGCTTTTGTCGAGCGTCGATATAGTTGCACTCGAGTAGTTGAAGCAATCAACGGCGAGTTGGCGTTGCCGAGCGTTGATGTAGTTGTACTCGAGTAGTTGAAGTAGTCGACAATGAGTTGGCGTTGCCGAGCGTCAATGTAGTTGTACTCGAGTAGTTGAAGTAGTCGTACGACGAGTCGATGCAGCCGATCTCGACTAGTTAAACTAGTCGAGATGACTAGTCACAGTAGTCGTACGCTGAGTCGATGCAGTCGTTGCCGATGAAGGCGACTAGTCGGGATTAATCCATGGCTAGTTCTTGATGGCGCGGTGAAGTAGTCATTGATGAAGCTGACTAGTCGGGGCATGCCCCTGACTAGCTCCTGAGCTTAAAAGACTCGTCTCCGAGTGGTTTTGGGTCGAGCCGAGTAGTCGAGGCTATCGTACAAGATGTACCCGGACTCAATTTGATGAACCCGAATCAGAGTCGAAGTTGAAGTCGGAGTAGAAGTCGGGGTCAAAGTCGAGATCAAGGTTGAGGTACGTGTCGAGGTCGAAGTCGAAGCCGAAGAGGTCGTCGAGAGTTGGTTCTCGACGAGATCGCGGAGCGGCTCCGGTGGAGTCGTCGTCATCAAGTATGGGCCCGGGCGATCCGCAAGGTGGCTTGCAGACTTGCCGTTGCCTAAGGCGATGAAGATCAGACGCCGAAGACGATGGCCGCGCCCTCCTCGATGCCGCAGGTGTTGAAGCTTGATCCCATCGTGCCTAATGTCGAGCTTCGGCGAGTAGCCCCATGGTGGGCGCCAAGTGTCGACGATTTATGTTGAGCACGTCTACCTGGGGGTACCCCAGGGATAGATTTGTGGGTCTCGCCGAGTTCTAGGAACGACAGTACACGAACAACACATAGACTTAGACAGGTTCGGGCCGCGAATAGCGTAATACCCTACGTCCTGTGTGCTTGATTGTATTGCACGTGTGGTTGAGTTGTATGATCTTGCCTATAGGCTTCTGCCGAGCTAGGGACCCCTGCCCTTCTTTATATATCCCAGGGGGCAAGGTTACATGGTAAGTTTCCTAGTCAGTTACAATATGTGAGTCCTAGTTGGATTACACGAGTAGTTCTACTAGGACTCAGTTTTCTATCTTGAGGGTACCCGGGGCTGTATATCCCACACCGTCCCATGGTTCAAGTCAGATGGAGGTGGACGAGTCAGGGGCAGCCGACTTTGGGAGAGGCTCTGCCTCGCACCCATCCGACAGCTCCTGAACGAGAGTAACAGCACCCTCCGGATGGACCGGGAGTGGAACATCTTCAACATGTTGCGCTTGAACGAGTTTGAGCATACCCGTGTCTTCGAGCAGGACTTGCTCGTAAGAACGGGTATGGATGAAGAATTCCCAGAAGTCTTCGAAGCCGTTGGCTGGGGCAACTTCTCACGTGTCAACGAACAAGGTTCATACCTCCTCACCCTCGAATTTCTTTCGACTCTTACATCTAAACGGGAGGGTGTTCGCTTTCGATTTTTTCAACAAAGAGTACTTCTACTCTTGGAGGGATTTGAGCATGGCTCTTGGTTTTGCTAGTCATTGTTCTTTGGAGCCTGCCAAAGCTTTGAAAAGGTTTAGTCGGGACGGGTTTTGGAAAAAGATTTCTGGAAGCACCAATTGTTCTGCACCTCACTCTAATAACATTCATAACCCCACCTTGCATTTCATGCATCGGTGGATGGCTATGACGGTGTTTCCACGTTCTGATTTGCGTCCAGTCAATACAGTCGAGTTGCGGCTTTTATATGCCATGGTTAAGCAAGTTGCTGTTTCTCCGGTTAAGGACATGGTTACCCATTGGCTGTCCCATCACTCTCGTGTGGGTAGCGGGGCGGTGACTTCTATAGTCACTCGCCTCGCCAACCAGTTGGGCGTTCTAGAGGGCGCACAGCTCGCTTACCTAGAGACAACGCGTTCCGTTGTGGACGCCGAGAACTTTGTGCAAGGCCACATGATACAACGGGCGCTTGATGAAACACTTGTTATGATTTACCGCGGTTATACAACCGAAGTGCTGCTGCCCTGCGCAGAGCTGAGGTTGTATACCGCCCAGAAACTAACTCTTCAGCTGAGTACCGAGTCGGATGACTCTCCCCCTTAGAGAGAGCCCGCTCGGCACAGTGTTGCAGGCGAAGGACCATTCACGCGGGGACGAGCCAGGTGTGATGCCGGGCTCTTCACCGCACAGGAACCAGCAACTTCACCAACACAGCCACACCGACATATGTCTGCGTTCGAGGCGGCCTTCGACACATATAATGCTGCTGGGACGTCAGGTGTAGGAGGCTCTGGACAATCCCAGGACCCGGACTACCTCGCTCCGAGCCACTGGGACTACGCCCAGTGTACGGACTCTGAGTACTCCCAAGGTGGTATTTAGGGGGTACGATAGTGCCTCCCAGGCATACTTCCCTAGGCATTCTCAGTCCACACGCTTCTCTACACCTAGCAGCTACGACATCGGTTGGGAGTTATCTTACATCTCTGACCGAGTCGACCTCCTCGATGACCGTACCCGGAACATGGAAGGCACTCTGGCACGCCATTCTCAGTACCATCAAGAGAATAGTGGCGTGCTAGAATCTATAAAGTACGATGTCCAGCGGCAGACAGACCAAATGGCAGAATATTTTTCAAGGTTTCGACCCTTTTGACCCTATCAATGAAAGATCCAAGCTTGTGGGAGGATCCCCACCAGGTATGTTCTATGTTCCTCTCAGCACTTTGATTTTGCATTTACCATTTCCCTTTCTATTTTATTTCCATCTTAAAAATGAAAAGACTAAAAATATTTGCTTTGAATAAAATTAACTCCCAACTATGCATGAAATGAACCATTACCTCTCACTTTGGAAATGATGAATAGTTGCTCTATCATTAATCTTGCAAGTGCTTTATTTCAACTAGTTGCTTGATAGTACTTGAGTTAATTGGCATGAGTAAAAATGAACCTAAAAACCTTGTGGGAGCACAACCTTTATTCGAAGTCTAAGTTGTTGTAAGGAATGATATAGTGAGATTGTGGTTAAGTTCTACTTTTGCTTTTAGTATGGTGAAAATATCGGAAGCTTTGTGCTTTCAAAAATAAAACAAAGTTCCTCATTGGTCAGAAATTCCTACCAAAGCCATATGTTTAGTTTAGTTGAAACCTTCTACTCATATGCTGCTTGTTGTCCTAGTGAGTTTTGTCAAATTGTTGTGACCTTTGGGTGAAACTTTCATGCTTCTAAGATCGAGATGCACATACACACCACCTCTCACTTGCAATTCCTACACTGGGAGTTAGCAAACATTTCCATCATCCACCCACAAAATAAATGATCCATTCTCTATGACCATCCTCTCCAAATATCCTTGATAGACACATTGGCTATGCAAAATAAAAAAAGCAAGCCAAGGAGCATGGCAAAAAGAAAAGAAAAATGAGAAAAATAAAAGCATGCCAAAAAGGGATGGCAAAAATATGAAAAAAAGAAAGATAGCCCATGATCTGGAAAATAAATCAAGGAGAGGAAGAATCATCCCAAGGAGTTCCACCATATTCCACTCCATTCCACTCCACACAGTTGCACTTCTTGATCTAAAAGTGTCATTTGGTTCCCCAAAGGTCCGGTCTTTGACTTAGCAAAATATAAGATGCAAGTATGCCTTCATCCATTGTCCCTGAGCCACACAAAAGTCATATTAGATTTTAGGATGAAAAGAAGGCACAAGCCTTTGGTGAGGATTCAAATACACTTGAGTGATTGAGTGTGCCAATTGAGGAACAGACTTACATTTTTCACAAAATTGTGGAAACTCCAAGATGGGATCTTGAAAAGAGTATAGTGGAATAAAACTAAATCAAACTATTCAATCGCCCAAGATAAGGAGATTGCTAAAAGCTCCATAGGTAAAATGGTGATTTAATACTTTGCTAATGATTTGAGTAATTTTGAGCACTATTTGTTTATAAAGATTACCTGCAAGATATTGACATTGTAGCAACTCCTAATCGACCGAGCCTAAGTTTTTATCTTTGCTCGAGGACGAGCAAAGGTCTAAGCTTGGCGGAGCTTGTTGGCGGTCGTTACTGCACGTTTTTGACCACCAATACTCGGGAATAAAAGAGTATATATGTGACATTCCATGCACTTAGGTTTATTTCTAATAAAGTTCCATGAGTTTTGGTGAGTTTCACTTGTGCAGGTACATTAACTACAAATATGTGCTATAGGGGTCGGAATTGACCAATTCGGCCGAATGACACGATCCGGCCGGTTACCCCCCTTAGCCGTATATGACACATAGCACAACCAGGAGTCATCCACGACAACGATGACCAAGCGATGATGACACATGACACGTGGGAGACCTCCACTTCATCCTTGGGCTGACACAACATGAAGTACATCACCAGAAGCCAGCCCAGGGAGGTCCATGAGCAAAGGCGGTGCTCGGGAGGCCGGCAATGGGCCAAGCCCAATTCGGCCGAAGCCTGGCCTTCGGCCGAACCGCCCCCAGCACCAGGAACTGACCCCAGGAGTGCATCCAGGCCGTGTGAGCAAAAATGGCGGTGCATCACACGGTTAGGCCAAAATGGGCAGTTCAGCCAAACCGAGCAATTCGCCCGAATCACCAGGGGGCACCCCCTGGCTCCCTTGGCCACCACTCCTTTCCACCGCCTTGGGACACCTATAAATGTAGTGGCACTTCACTTGTATCAAACACACACCAAGCCAATGAGCTCTCATTTCCACTTCTCTCTAGTAGAGTTAGGATAGTTTAGTTGGGAGTTAGAGTTGAGTCGAGCTGTGCCTCGGAGGTTCCGGAGTCGTCTTCAGAAACTATGGTATAAGCTCTTGTATCTTTTCCTTTCCTTTTGTAGACTTTGAGTTATCAATATAATTATCTTTATCACTTTGCCTCTGTCATTTATAGCTTGCTTCTACTTTATTCTAGATGCATCTATGTCGTGTTTAGACTATAGTTGGTTCTAGTTCTGGTGCTTCTAGATCTTGTTTAAGTCTTTGTCTTAGCTGGTTCTTCGATCTTGCTTGATACTTGAGGTGAATTGTCACTAAGAGTATTGACAAGGTTGCTTGCTCTTGCTAGCGGAGTAAGTAGTTATTGACTAGTGTAGGAGTGGTTCCTAGGCTAGCCAGTGACCTTAGTTTGCCCCTGAGTCTACGGATGTGGTAGTCGTTAGGTGGTGACAGCCCTATACGGCCTTCGTAGCCCATCACGTTCGTCTCAGCTTTTAGGATCCTGCAGTGCAGGGTAGATGCCACCCCTTCTCATCCCTTTTTGTGTGGCGTAGGTTGTGCTGTCCCGAAGTTAAGACATATGTTTGACCTTGACCTCTGAGTGGTGGCTCTACAGCCTCTGTATCTCTAACCCTGAGTGACATAGACATATAAAGTACCTAGGAATCCTCTATCTCTTCTCATTGTCCTCCCAGCTGTGTGTCACGGTATATCCACTCCTATCCAATACCTTTATCCCCCGTCTTGCTAGTCGTGTACCCTTATCTGATAGTCTCAAATATCTGTTTGCTAGTATTCTTGCCATAAGCTTCCCTGCGGAAATATAAATTACGATACCTTGGAATACTCCCTGGTGAAGTGCTACAACGGTAATTCTGTGCGCTTGCAGAATATTTATACATTTTACTGAGCCATAAGAAAAACCACTGAAACACTCCTTACCCCAGTACTTGGATTCACAATCCTGATATTGGATCGTAAGAAGTGCCAAAAAGTGGCACTACGTTGGTGCCTACGGCCCTGGTCTCTCCCCTGGGTTGGTTGCTAAGGCGGTTGTGCATGTCTCCATGCTTCGGCCGACCTGTAGGCTTCGGCTGAATTGGGCCCATGGCCCAGCTGCCCTCTGATGCACCGTCATTGCCTCTGGATGGTCTAGATTGGCTCCACTTGGCTGGGGTGTGTTTGTTGCCCCGGATCGGTGACGTCATCGGCCCACGTGGCTTGCTTCGTCACCGCTCTGTCATCGTCAAGGTGGAGTTTGTACATGAGGCCTCCCGGTTGTGCTTTGTTGTATGCATAGCTAAGGTGTGCCATCCGACCGAATCGTGTCGTTCGGCTGAAATTGTCAATTCCAACCCCAATAGCATATATTTCTCGTTGTTGTACATGCATAAGTGAAATACACCAAAACTCATGGAACTTTATTAGAAATAAACCTAGATGCAAGGAATGTCACATATAACCTCATTTATTCCCGAGTATTGGTGGTCGAAAACGTGCCGTAACGACCGTGAACAACGACCCAGTAGAATCACCAGAAGATGGACAGATGGACCTCTTAGTGAAAAGTACCTAGTGGATCAAGCAATTTGGAACACACCAGGGGAGCCGATTCCACCGTCACCTACACCAAGGAAAATAAAAAAGGTGTGGCAGTAGAAGGAAGTCATGTCATCCGAACCATTCACTCCAGGATCGGACGGTGACAAGCACAACTGAAGGAAGGAGGAGTCCGGCTCAAGGATTTAAAACACGTGCTCTCACTGCAAGGTAAACAATATGTATCTCATATTTCCCTTCCAAAAGTTTTCCATCATTCTATTTGCATGTTTCTCTTTCCAAATTTTGAATCACCTCATCATTAATTAAGAGAGAGCAAGGAAAATATTTTTTCAGGCAGTAGGCAAATTCAGCCAAACTCCCCAGTTTGGACGAATTTGCCTTTGTGCCTATCTGTGCACTCACCTATAGGGAATCCTCAAACAAGAGTAAATAAATGCATGGCACGCTGGACCAAATTCAATTTTTGACAAAATTTGGGTACACCATCCACTTCCTATCTTTTCGACCATTTACACAAGTGCTCCATTTACTTCATCCTTTCACCAACCAGCACAAAAGCATGGCCTCCACCACTTCACATGGCTTCACACTCCATTCCTTCATAAACATGACAACATGGAAGTTGTGTGATCACTTTGAACCTTTGGTGCATGTCATCCAAGCATCTTGCCCAGCAAAATCCACCAAAGTTCACATGCCTTAGTGCTTTAGAAAGAGCAATCATGCAAGCAAGTGGATGTGGGTGGGCATTGCATCCACATGGGTGGTTCGGCCGAACCTGGCCAATTCGACCAAAGCCAGCTCTCCTCCCACTTCCATATAAATACCACCCAAATGCATGGAGGAACCTTGCCCCATTCAGGTTTACACTTGTCTAGCCACTAAATATTTCTCTCTCTCTCTCTCTCTGTCTCTCTCATTTCTATGCAAAGTTTCATTCAATTGCATTGCTAAAAACTTAGAAACAACAAAAATATTTCCCTTTGATAATCTTGTTGCTTCTTGAAAACAATTTGTGGAGGTCCTAATACCCCACAAGAACAACTAACTTTTTGTGGTGGAGTAAACCCTACAAGAACGACTAACTCCTGTTTGACTAACCTCTCATTTTCTTTGCTAACCGTGATTCCATAGTCCCTCGAGTATTGTCGTTCTAATTTTTTGTTGGCATCATGTTGTGGTTCCTGTTCCAAAACAAGCACATATGCTACAGGAGCAATGGTGAGGCCAGGGATTCCCCCGTCTCATGACATGTCTAAGCATCAATGGATGTCGATGGACCAGGAATCATCAACACTGAGCAAAGTGCCACCTCCAACCCTGCCCGCCGACTCATCTCCAGTGATGATATTGTCCTCCGAATGGACCGGGAAAAACAAGCCTTCTATCTCCTACAAGAGAAGTAGTTCAAGCACACTCGTGTGTATGAGCATGTCTTGTTCGTGCAAGTGGGTGTCCTTGATGACTTCATGGAAGCCTTCTATGCCGTCGGATGGGAGGACTTATGGTAAGTACATGAACGAGGTTCAAAACTTCTAACTATTGAATTTCTTTGCACCCTATCTCATGATAAAAATGGATTAAAATATCACATGTTTAATCAAGAACACTTCTACTCATGGAAAAACCTTAGTCTTGCTCTTGGTTTTAATCGTTGTTGCTCTCTAGAACCAGTTAAGGTCTTAAGGAAGTTTTGTAAAGATGGTCTTTGGTTTAAGCTGTCAGGTAGTAAGTCGGATGTAGCCCCCCACACCAACGATATCCATAATTCTACATTGCGTTTCATGCATCATTGGTTGGCTATGACCCTGTTCCCTTAATCGGACCTACGTCTGGTGCATATTGATGAAATGCAATACTTGTATGCCATGCTGAAAAAAGTTGCTATTTCTCCCATACATGACATAGTTTTACATTGGTGCTCCTTTCCTTACCTTGGTGGGGGTATTTCAGTAACTTCTCTTGTTACTTGACTTGAAACCAAGCTAGGCATTCTTGAGAATGTCACACTTCGATATATAGAGGATGAGCGTCCTATGTTTGATGTCGAGCACTTTGTGCAAGGCCACATGATACTCATGACAGCTAAGGGTGGTCTTAGTATGATCTACCACGGCTATACAATCGAGATGCCTCTGCCTTCTGCAGAGCTCGGGATGTATACCGCTCAAAAACTAACCATTCAAATGAGATCTGAGACACCATAGTGTTGCAGGCACATCTTCAGGACCAGTTACTCGGGCACAGTCACGAAGATGGGACGCTGGGCTCGCTACTTCCTAGGAGTCAGCCCAACCACCACCACAACCTCATCGGCACACATCGGCAACTCCCACCTTCGACACCACATATGAGAAGTACACCACCCCCGGGGCATCTGGAGTAGGAGGCTCTAGATACGCCTAGGGGTCGGGGTACACTCGATCAGGATGCTGGGATTACGCCCAGGGTTTGGACTTGGGATACTCCTAGGTGTATTGATCGTATGATGGTTCATATGACAATGCATATAACCAGCCATACTACTCTGGGTACTCCAAGTCCGCATGCTTTACCATATCAAGAGAGTACGACGTCAGTCGAGAACTATCATACATCTCAGACCATGTTGACGTCCCTGAAGACCGTACTCACGGTATTGAAAATACCCTGGCGCAGCACACCACGTACCATCAGGAGAACACTACCCAGCTCGATGCCCAGAATCACGAAATGCATGAATAATCCGAGAGGATAACTAGTTTCCTCTCTAGATTTTGACCTTCCCAGTGATGCTGCAAGAGAAGCTTGGGGGAGAGCCCTCGCGAGGTAAGTCCCAAATATTCCACTACAAGTTGCACTAGTTGATATGTTTTTGTTTCTGTTTCCAATTCAAATAACAAAAATACCAAAAATATTTGCTTCATATGCCTCTTACCTTGGAAATGATGAATAGTTGCTCTATTTTGTATATCACAAGTACCTTGTTTACAACTTGTCACTTTATCGGTACTCGAGTTTTTGGCATGAGTTGAAATATGAACCTGAAAACGTTGTGGGAGCACATGCTTTATTCCAAGTCTAAATTGTTATGGGGAATGATATAGTGAACCATGGTTAAGTTTTTGCTCTTGCTCTTAATATGGTGAAAATCTTGGACGCTTTGTTTTTTAAAACATAAATGTGATGTTCCTCATTGGTCACATGCCCACAAAAGCCATATGATAGGCTTAGTTGAAAAACCTTTACACATATGGTGCTTTATATCTTAGTGAGCTTTGTCAAATTGTTGTGACCTTGGCGAGAAACATTTGAAGATCGAGATTCACGTAGACACTACTCGCACTGACAAATTCCTACACTAGGAGTTAGCTAAACATTTTCATCATCCATCCACAAAAATAAATGTTTCATGTTCTATGGTTCCCTCTCCAAAGTTATCTTTGAAAAAAGAGATGGTTTATGCAAAAAGAAAAGAAAAGAAAAATGAGAAAAATAAAAGCATGCTCAAAGCATGACAAAAACAAAGAAAGAAAAAGAAAAGTTTATTTCTAATATTGTTCTCGAGAATACATGAGGACATATGGTTTAATTCATGCATTTTAGTTTATTTCTAATAATGTTTCACAAGTACAGGTACACAATTGAACAAACATGGACTGAGGGGGGAGGGAAATGGCCAGTTCAACTAAACCACCATGTTCGGTTGAACTACCCTCGTTAGCCCATTCCTACGTGGCACAGTCCCTTGTAGGGAAACACACCCAGGGAAGATCCAGAGTGTTGATTCCATGTCAGCATGATCAAGTGGTGACCGGGAGAAGTCACAAGGAACACTGACATCATCTATCCAGGGTAAACAAGCACAAATCAACTAAACCCAACCAGGTGGAGGAAATCCTTGACGTCACTGGATCAACGACAGTGGATCGGAGGCCGACCAAGGCACGGGCCCACTTCGGCCAAAGTTATCCACACGTGTGGGTGAGCAAACCAACTTACAAACCATCATCCGGAAGCAATCTAGAGCATCGGACGAAGCGGCGGTGGAGATCCATTGCTTTGGCCAAACTAGCCAGTACGACCGGAGCTTGGTGTTCGGTCGAAGCACCCCCCAAGTGCCTTGGTTGTTGCTCCACCTCCCTTCCAAGTCCTGACTATAAATATAAATGTTATCCCGCCATTTCAACATAGACCAAGCCAAGGAGCTCTCTAGTTAGTCTCTTTAGTAGAGTTAGGATAGTTTAGTTGGGAGGTTCCGAAGTCATCTTCGGAAGCACCGTTATTAGCTCTTGCATCTTTTACTATTTCTTTTATAAGACTTTAAGTTATCAATATAATATCTTTATCTTATCCTTCGGGTCATTTATATCCAGCGTCTACTTTATTCTAGTTACGATATATCATGTTTAGAGTATAGTAGTTGTGGTTCTTGCTCTAGTAGTTCTTGCTTAACTCTTTGTCTCAGCCGACCTCTTCGATCCTGGTCAATTGTTTGGGTAAATTGTCACCTAGGCACTGACAGGGTTGCTTGATATTTCTAGAGGAGTAAGTAGAACCTGACCAGTGGAGGTGTGGTGTCTATACTTGAGGGCGAGCTTAGAGTGCACCCGATTCAATGGATAGCTGTGGCAGCTGCTAGTTGGTGACAGCCCTATTGGCCTATGTATTCCACCACGTTAGTCTTGGCCTTGAAGAACCACCCCCGGGTGACTGGTAGTTCCCCTTCTCATCCCTTTCTATAAGTTTACTGGTGGTCCCTGTTCCGACATTGAGACAATAGGGTTAAGCTTCATCTATAGACACCATACTACTGTTCTTTTATCTCTTTCCTCAAGTGACCCAAATAGATAAAGTAGCTAGGAGTCTATCTCTTCGTGTTGTTCTCCAAACAAGCTAGTCCTCTTTTTCTCTTTATTTATCTAAGTTATCCTTGAGCTATGTGTCATGGTCTATCACTCTTATTATTACCGTTATCACCCGTCTTGTCGGTAGTGTCCTCCTTTGTGATACATTTGAATATTTGTTTACTAGTTATATCTTGACATAGCATTTTCCCATGGAAATTATAAATTATAATACTCTGGAATACTCCTAGGTGAAATGCTATAGCATTGATTTTGTGCGCTTGCAGAATATTTATATATTTTATTGAGCCATAAGAAAAGGTAACCGAACACTCCTTGTGTCGTTAACAGTACCACACATCCTGATAGCGACCATAAGAAGTGTCAACAGGGAGGAGAGGGGAATACAAAATTATATCAGTTCTCACCTTTACAATGGCTGGTGCACGATGAATATTTTGTGAACCTTACCGGACTAGGGTACTATCATGTTGGCCCGCTTAGGTATCGGTCCCACATATAATTGACACTATGAAATTAGTGGATACTGAATCACACCTGTCGGCTTGCCCTCGTGCCTCGATGACCATCTGCATCGAGAGTTTGCTCAGGACATAGGATAATCCTATTGGTACCTTGAAGTACCCACCATTAATTTTTTAATGCAGCCAGAGTTCCCTAAATGAATGTACTAACAATGTTAATATAGTTTAATTGCACATGTAGATATACACTTATTAAGAAAGTATTGTTTGCATCAATACACTAGAGCGACAACACACAACTCACATGTCCATAGCAACATTACAATACATTAACCACCAGGCCTCCTACTATTTTCCTTCGATCATGGGATCAGGGTCAATATAGGCAAGCATGTGGACATTGTTGATTACTTCAGTGTCATGGTAACATACCCACACAAAGTCTTCCTCTAACCCTCTATTGGATTTTACCGGTTTTACCATTTTAAGAAAGGCCTAATATCGGTTGAGGAAAGAAGAACGACTATCCCAAGTTACCATGTCTGGTTCAACCAGGTTTCCCTTATGCTCTCTCCCTTTGTCGCCCCATTTCTCCACTCATCTTCTTCCTCCCGATGAACTCATCTCCCCTCCTCATAGACACCCTAGAGTCCAAATGCTTGCGAAGCGCGCTACATGCCCCAGAATGATCCTTGTCGGCGGTGACCAGGATGCTACTGGGGTCTATCCATGATGCAGTGTGAAGGGACGGTAACACCCATGTGGCGATGAGTTAGTTGTTCTAAAAACTAAGGCTCCAAGCACATATAAAAACACATTCCAACTTCTATCTAAATGTGCACTAGTTTTTTCTATGTGTTTCAATCTCTATCGCTCAAAATTTTTGCACCGCAGGTTCCAATCCTATCAACTAAACATGACAATTCTTGGAAATGTAAATGCGGAAAGTAGTGCAAGAAATAATACGAAATATAAAGGGTAGAGAATGAAAACTTTGGTACGTACATTTATCCTAAGGTATCGGAAACCGACGCTTTCCTGTAGTCCTCATTGTTGGAGCCCCTCTCAAGCGAATACCCACGCAACGGCCTTGCTCCCTGGTGAAGTAATTCCGTAGATAGCCGACGAGCTCTCCCCACGCTCGAGTGGGTCACCATGTTGCCTCACCCGAATACTCCTTACTACTTCTACACAGTAAAGCTTCAGCAAAATATCGAGGGCCTCTTCTCCCTCTCACAACTACCGGTGGCGCGACCACTCCACAAACTCGATTGGATGGTCTGATAAGAATTACAAGCCTATCAGATTTACAGCACAAAGTGCGCACAAGCATTAATAACAAAGAGGTGTGGAAACCTCGCCTAACTCAAACTAAACCCTAAAGCAATGCGCTAATAGGCCTAAACTAGTATTAATTAAGACCTAAGCCTTGTTGCTAATTGCCCTAATATTCTCTGAATCACTTTTATGGATAGATCACTCAAATTTGTGTACAATACACACCAACAACCTTTTCAAGCTCTAACACCCTTGAAATGGCTGAGTGGAGGGGTATTTGTGGCCCCAACCAAAGAAACATGTTGTTGCTCCAATGGAAAAAAATCTACTAGTATTGATTGATTCGATACCACATACAGTTCACACCGATTGAATCGGTGTCACTATTTTGGGTAGTCATTGGGTGATTGTCACCCGAGCCCCATGCTCTACACTGACAGATTCGGTGTCGCGTAGATTGAAATGACCGATTGAAAGAGTCATTTGAGAGCTTCCTGCTCTCTAGCCAAGTAGTATTGACTGATTCAGTGCACCTTCTTATCTACACCGATTGAAACAGTGTAATGTGCCGGTCTTTTCAAAGACGTTCTTGAACTGTGCCTTCACACACCGATTGATTTAGTGTCCATCTTGTTGTATAATGACTCAAATTTTACTTGGATTAGGACTCATTAGGGTGTGCTATTAGGACTTTTGGTACTACTAGGACTTGAAGGTTGAATCCTACTAGGAATAGGATTCCTACTTGCATGTACAAGGTGCCTTGGAGGGGACTATATAAACAGGTTGTGGAGGCAAACCAAAAGCAATCCAAGAGCCAACACAAAGGTTTCATGCAAGACTTGTAGAGGCAATTCGGAGTGCACGAGAGAAATAAGCTAGATAGTTCTACATCACTAGATTATTGTATAGGGCAAGAATCAGAGGGTCCTAAAGGGTCAAGTAGGTTTGTGAGGGAGCGACTGTCGACGATTTATGTCGAACACGACTGCCTAGGGGTACCCAGAGAGTAGATTCGTGGGTCTCATCGAGTTCTAGGAACAACACAAAGATTTAGACAGGTTCGGGCCGCGAGTAGCGTAATACCCTACGTCCCATGTGCTTGATTGTATTGCACGTGAGTTGAGTTGTTTTGAGGGGGTCCTTGCTCCGCCTTATATATCCGGGGAGCAGGGTTACAAGTTGGTTACATGATCCTAGTCGTATACAATAGGGACTACTACAACATGGTACTTTGTGGAGTCTCCTAACAGTACACGACTAGTCTTTCCAATCAACTACGCTGTCTTGCACCATAGACTGGTTAAAAGTAGTCAGATCAAACTTTCCCTATCGAGTTGTTTAATCCCGTGAATGAGTGGCCCTAGGGATCCTGGTCCCACAAGCCCCTGAGCATCTTGCGCCTTTACTTCAAGTCTTGAATCTGCCTTAACATCTACGAGTAGTTGAAACTAAGTCCAAGACGCTCAAATCTTCTCTAACGAGTAGTTTCATTGGAGTGCATCTTTTAGATGCACCCAATGGGTGTAAACCCCGAGCCTTCGACTACTTTTTAAGTAGCCGAAGGTTCAAAAGCAGTCATCAATCTTTATCTTGAGTAGTTCAATGGCGTGCACCGAGTAGGTGCACCCATTGGGTATAGCAGCCGAGCTTCGAGTAGTTTGATTAAAACTAGTTGAAGGTCTTCGCTTGACTTAAGCCAAAAATTTTGGAAAATAAAATCCCAGATATTCCCCTAGCAGCCCCCGAGCTTTAAAGCAAATATCTTTGGTTTAAAAATCAAGGAAACTTTCAACAATTTCCCAAAATATTGAATCTCTGAATATTCCGCCACTGATAGTTAGTTAGGAAGGTTATCCCTAAAGAACCGGCCCTAATAACAGAATGCAATGCGTCGTGATTACTGTACCGCATAGTATTCCTAATTGTTCTACATAAATATCTCTCTTTAAGCTTGCCCATTCTTCATCTGCTAAGTGCGCCGCCATTTCCTTCCACCAGAGCTTGTAGCCCTTAGTACACTGCACCACCATTTTTCTTCGTTAGTGAATTCGAGAGAAACCAAGGTAATAACTCACAACATCACCATGGGCAAGAAACAAGGAGCAGTGAAGAAGACCGATGACGCTGGATCCGCCCAGCCGCCGGAGAAGAAGTCTACAAGGAAGAGGGTGTCATTGGAAGATCCTAATACAAGGATCGACTTAAAAGAACCTCCTTCGCCTGCTAATGCTATGAAGCATTGTACTGCGTCTGTCGACGATCTAAACAGCCTAGTAGGCCAAGGTTTGCTTCTGTCAGAACAAACTCTTGAATGGAAATCCTACATAAAATAGCCTTTTCCAACAGAAAACACCAATGAAATTCCGTTGTTTCTTTAATTTTGCGAACGCGGTGTGGGACTACCCATCTCATCTTTCATGAAGGAATTCCTTGATTTCTACAAGTTACAGCTTCATCATCTCAATCCCAATGGGATTTTATAGCTTTCTATATTCGTTCATGCCTGCGAAGCATTCCTTGGCATCAAACCTAGTCTCGCTCTATTACGCACTTTGTATCATATCAAGGAACAACGTAATCTCCAGAGGATGGAAGTAGTTGGTGGGGCTGGAATTCAATTTCACCAAAGGATGAAGGATCAATGGTTTGAAATGCCAATCAAGGATTCATGCGGAGACTGGAAGTCCGAGTGGTTCCTTATTGGTAAGTTGTTTACAACCGTCTAGTATCTTGTTAAGAGTACTTTGTAGATATACTAATCCCAACATGTGTATTTTAATACAGCAGGAAACCATGGCAAGAGTTGCCTTGCCCTGGATGGCTAGTACCCACGCGATTTATCCCAGTGGAACACCAAGCCAAAAGCTGAAGACGTCAAAGATGTACCCGCCTTGTTAAGGCGAGTTAACCAATTGAAGCAGAAAGGTCTCACCGGAGTAGGAATCACCTTCAGCTATTTAAAGCGAAGGGTGCAACCACTCCAGGAGCGCGTACACCTCAGATATGACTACGAAGGTGATATGGATCCCTCAAGGATGGCACCAGAAGTTATTGCAAACGACACTGTACTCATGCGGCTGAATCGCATATTCACTAATGTAACTGATATTCCCATCATAGTCAGAGAATGATCATAATCAAAGCCCCCGAGCTCAGTAAGTAACCATACAAACCAGTCAATTATTGTTGAAGTACTCAATACGCAATCGACTTTTCGTTATGCAGCCCACTTCCGAAGAACCAGTCGGTGGGATGACCCACCAGGAGTGGCAAGAATTTGATGAAAGTTCCTCGAAAAAGACTATGGATGTTGAGATCCCTAAAGCTGTTGGAGATGAAGAAGTCATCCAGGACACAGATGGCGAAGTACCAGTCAAGGATCCCAAGGGTAAGTCCATTGTGCCCGGTCTACTTTTCATTGAAGATTACCATACAATTGTAGTAAAAAATTACTGACAAAATTTTGTGGGGAAATTTCAAACCTGGGAGCTCGAGAGGAATTCCAATTATTCCAGCGGGTGCCAAGAGGAAACGCTCAAGCTACACCTTGGTAAGACACTCAGGGCCACCCTCTGAGTCTGCTTTACCAGAAGTTGATCAATATGAGGAAGGGAGAACATCCAAGCGCATTGTTGGCGGTCGTTGCGACACATTTTTGACCACCAATACTCGGGAATAAAAGAGGTCATATGTGACATTCCATGCACTTGGTTTATTTTTAATAATGTTCCACGAGTTTTGGTGTATTTCACTTGTGCAGGTACAATAACGAGAAATACGCGCTATAGGGGTCGGAAATGACCGATTCGGCCGAACGACTCCGCTCGGCTGGTTACCCCCCTTAGCCGTACACGACGCGAAGGACAACTGGAGGCCGTCCATGTCAGTGATGACCGTACGAGCCACGTAGGATCACCGCCACATCATTTCTGGGTTAAACCAACATGAAGACCACCTGGATCAAGTCATCCACGAAGCCTACGAAGCAAAGGCGGTGCAGGGGGGCAGGCCTGGGCTTCCAGCCTAGTTCGGCTGAATCCACCAATTCGGCCGAACCGCCCCCAGCACCAGAAACCGACCCCAGGGGTGCATCCTGGCCGTGGGAGTCAAGGAGGTGCAGATCCACGGTTCGGCCAAATTCGAGGATTTGGCCGAACCGGAGGATTCGCCCGAAGGCCCGGCACCGCCTCCCAAGCCTCCTTGCATGCTACTCCACTCCAAACTGACCTGCTCAAGCTATAAATAGAGGAGTCAGTCACTTGTATCAAACACACACCACTTGGGAGCAAGTCTCCACTACTCTCTTTCAAGATGTAGAGTTAGGCTAGTCTGTTGGGAGTTAGAGTCAGGGTCGAGCTTCGCTCGGGGTTCTGGAGTCGTCTTCTGGAGTTCTGGTAAAGCTCTTGTATCTTTTCATTTTCTTTATGCAAGACTATGAGTATTTAATATATTATCCTCCACATTTACTTGAGTTATTTATTCTACATTTATTTTTGGGATAATTGTGGAATGTCTAGCCTTGGTTATAAGCTGTTGTAGTCTGGCTCTATAAGTTCTCTCCTTAGTTCTTTATCTCATGTGGTTCCTCGATTCTGCTCAATGCTTGCGGTGAATTGTCACTGGGGTATTGACAGGGTTGCTTGCTCTTTCTAGTAGAGTAAGTAGTTACTATCTAGTATAGGCGTGGTGCCCAGACTCGATGGTAACCTTGGTTTGCCCTGAGTCTGCGGAGGTGGTAGCCATTAGGTGGTGACAGCCCTATACGGCCTATGTAGCCCATCATGTTCGTCTCGGGTTGTAGGATCCCCCAGTGCGGAGTTGGTGACACCCCTTCTCATCCCTTTCTACGTGTCATTGGTTCTGCTGTCCCGATGCTGAGATAATAGAACTAGGAAAAGAACCATAGACGTCATTCTTCTTGCTAGCTATAATCTTTGCTGGAGATATCTCAAGGCCAGTGGAAGTATATAGGGATCATTTCATGTCTCGTTGTCCTCCCACTAGCTAGACCGCTCTTCTATCTATATCATTTATCCTAGACTTCTCCTTGTGTGTGTAACTGCATATCATTCCTATCCTATCCTTTATCCCCGCCTTGTTAGCCGGTACTTTAATTAGTAGTTACATCCTTGTTAATAATCAATACTCTTTATCCAATGCTTCCCTGAGGAAATAAATACGATACCTAGGAATACTCCCGGGTGAAATGCTACAACGGTATCCGGGATTGGCAATCCTGATAGTGGACCGTAAGAAGTATCAACACGCATCATCATACCTGAGGGGTCGTCCACGACTAGTGCCATGGTGAGTGGTACTACCGGAAGTACCACAGGCTCGAAGCGGAGCTTTCCCATACTGAAGAAATTCAGTATCCAACCCGTGACTGCTCCTATGCCTTCAATAGAGTAAGTAAAGGAAGCACTTAAATCTTTTGTTATTTTTGTATTGTTGCCAAGTAACCATAGTATAAATTTGTTCTTGTCTTTCAACAAGTCATCATCCCAGTCCTTGTTAAAGGCAATACAGACCGATAAAGCGGAAAATCAACCCGCTGCAATGGAAGCGCCTGCCAAAGATCAATCAGCTGAGGCCAGGGTTGAGAAAACCTCCAAAGGCGTTCCAGCTTGTGAGGCCAGTGGTGGTACAACTGGTGGACAGCCTGACGCTGAGCAGCACACGAAGAATGCTGAAGAACCGACTGCTTCAACAGAGGTTCAAAAAGCTACCACACCCACAGAAGTTGAGAACATCGCCGTGGAAAATCAGTCAATCCTAGCTACGGCAAAGAAACCAGTCGAAGCAAAAGCTGATGTCATGGACGCAAAGGCCAGCGCTGGAGATCGAAGCTTAACTTTAACCAAGTCACCAGAGAAGATCTCTAGTGTGCCGCCTAAAGAGCCCAAGGCCATCGCACCATCCTCGACCGCAGAAGTAGTCGCACCCTCAACTTTGCAGGTTGAAATTATGATATTAGGTCCTAAAGATGAAGGCGATCAACTCAGGAGACATCTACAAATAGCCCTGGTAAGGACTCGCAACCTGCATCAAGTTTGTAAATTGTGGATAGTATAGTGATAATAATTGCCTTTAACTGTAGGCCTTGGTAGACTTGTTTGAAAAACCTGGTGATGGCAAACTAGCAACATGCATTGAAGAGCTGGAGGAGGATCTAGCCGAGTTATTCGAGCAACACGTGGACATGCAACTAGAGCATCAAAAAGCAATCGACAACCTCCATGTGCAACTCCAGGCTCTTGGCAAAGAACGATCTAGGCTAGATACCCGCTGCAGTAGCTTGGTGAAGGAAAACACTAGTTAGTACTATTTTCTAATTTAATCCGTGTTCCTTGAGTAGTCACTGGTTAAGTTGTTGTGTTTAACAACACTGCATATGGACCAGGACTAAGGAAGGATTTGAAGGAAGAGAAGGTGTGGGATATACATCCCCGGGTACCCTCAAGATAGAAAGCCGAGTCCTAGTAGAACTACTCATGTAATCCAACTAGGACTCACATATTGTAACCGACTAGGAAACTTACCATGTAACCCTGCCCCCCTGGGATATATAAAGGAGGGCAGGGGTCCCTAGATCGACAGAGACCATACAACTCAACTCACATACAATACAATCAAGCATACAGGACGTAGGGTATTACGCTACTCGTGGCCAGAACCTGTCTAAATCTTTGTGTTGTTCGTGCACTATCGTTCCTAGAACTCGGCGAGACCCACTAATCTACTCCCTGGGATACCCCAAATAGACGTGCTCGACATAAATCGTCGACACTTGGCGCCCACCGTGGGGCTACTCGCCATTAGGTGCGATGGGATCAAGCTTCAACACCTGTGGCATCGAGGAGGGCGCGACCATCGTCTTCGGCGCCTGGATCTTCATCGCCTTAAGCAATGGCAAGTCTGCAAGCCACCTTGCGGATCACACGGGCCCATACTTGATGACGGCGACTCCACCGGAGCCGCTCCGCGATCTCGTCGAGAACCAACTCTCGACGACCTCTTCGGCTTCGACTTCGACTTCGACACCCTTGACTACTCGGCTCGACCCGAAATCACTCGGAGACGAGTCTTTCAAGCTCAGGAACTAGTCAGAGGCATGCCCCGACTAGTCAGCTTCACCAACGACTACTTCATCACGCGCAATGACTACTTCAACTACTCCAGTACAACTACATCGACGATCGGCAACGCCAATTCACCGTCGATTGCTTCGACTACTCGAGTACGACTGCATCGACTCGTCGCACGACTACTTAGACCACTCATCTCGACTAGAAAACTAGTCGGGATCGGCTACTGCGCCATCGACAACTAGTCCCTGACTAGTCAGCTTCATCGACAAGAACTTCATTGCGTCGTACGACTACTTCGACTACTCGTCTCGACTAGTTAAAACTAGTCGAGATCGGCTGCATCGACTCGTCATGCGACTATTTCGACTACTTGTCTCGACTAGTTAAAACTAGTCAAGATCGGCCGCATCGACTCGCGCACGACAACTACTTCGACTGCTCAACTAGTCAACATTAGACGCGATGGGATCAACTTCAACATCATCGGCAGATCGTAGGATCAATGGGAGAGCTTGATGGACCAAATAACCTACAACTTCAGCGTTCTGGGAGCTGGATAAACTCAGCCGACGATTCGTTCAAAGAAGCAGAACAAAATCCTTTGTTTATTCAGCTCGACGTTTCCTTCAAAGACATGCGCTGAATTCGAGTTCGAAGCGGAACAGAGTTCTTTGTTATTCTGGCCGAAGCGTTTAGTTTAATCCAAAGCAGAGTCGAACGTCGCTTGGGCTGCTGTACTACTCAGATCAGAACTACTCGTGCATGCATATGGATAGCAATTAATGCAGCAGACTACCGTGCCTTTGTGTGGCTGTTATCACCGAGAGAGAAAAAAAGGGACAGCAACTTGCTGCTGGTGCAAACAGCTACCGTTGTTCCCTTATGACAAGTCAATTTGGTGGAAATAAGCTTCGCACACACCAAAGGCTACCAGCAAGGTTTGAAAAGATCTTCGCTTGATGCACATGGAAGATGTACGCGAGCAGGACTACATCGACGTCCGGCCGCATCGGCTCGCCGTACAACTACTTAGACTACTCGTCTCGACTAGTTAAAACTAGTCGAGATCGGCTGCATCGACTGGCGGGTTCGCCACACGACTATTTCGACTACCTCACCGAGATCGCCTGTCGCGTCTTCAACAACTAGTCGAGACCGATCTCGACTAGTCGACTTCAACGACAACCGTCGCGGCTCCATCGCCAAAAGCCACGGTTTCGTCGTTGATCGTCTGTGAATCAAGCTAAGTCTTATTTAATAATTATTTTCTTTCTAATAATTTAATTAGCTTGTTTAAAAACATGCTTGGCCATGAGCCGAGTACTCTAACAGAGTACATCCCTCAACAACAATAATTCTAGAGGGCTACACCCTCGCATAGCCTCTCGCCAATGGGTTACAATCCCTCGCGCGACCTCTCATACAGGAGAAAAGTCCTAACCGACTACTTTATTATTTCTCTGCACTCTTAATGACCAATGCTGCTCGATAGCATGCACCTTAATCCGTGAAACTTTGGTAATTCGCAACACCTACGCACCTTAAAGGACTGGTTAAGCGGGACCAAGTGTTTAAACGTAACAGGGCTACTACTCGAGTGGTTGAGAGTCTAACAAAGAGCAACGAGCAACAAGTTTAAAACATGCATTACAAATGCTATTATTTTCTTTTTCTTGATGGGATACTACTCATCCTATATATTTAAATTGCAGGGTTACCAGTTGAATATTCATAACACGACCACGGAGCCACTTGAGTACTTATACTAGTCGATACTCACATGCTGAGTACTTCAACTAGTCGCTTGAAGCTTGGGGGCTATACAGTACAAGCCAAAACATGAAGACAAGTACTGGAGCTAGTCAGTACTCAAACGGCGGGCCTTACAATGCCAGCCGAGTACTTTAAACTAGTCGGTGCTTGTATATTACAACAACTCGAAGTCTATGTTCTTGACCCTTGGACCGAATGTAAACCATTGGCTTCAAGGCTCGGGGGCTACACTCAAGGGGTACACATTTTTTGCGCCTATTGTTGATCCATTCAAGATCTTCAACTAGTTTTAACAGAACTACTCGAAGCTCGGGGGCTACACCCAATGGGTGCACCTACTCGGTGCACGCCATTGAACTACTCGAGCTGAACATAGAAGACTGCTTTTGAACCTCCGATTACTTAAAAAGTAGTCGGAGGCTCGGGGGCTACACCCATTGGGTGCATCTAAAGATGCACTCCAATGAAAACTACTCATTAGAGAAAAGCTTGAGCGTCTTGGACTTAGCTCCAACTACTCGAAGATGTTAAAGCAGATTCAAGACTTGAAGCAAAGATGCAAGATGCTCGGGGGCTTGTGGGATATACATCCCCGGGTACCCTCAAGATAGAAAACCGAGTCCTAGTAGAACTACTCATGTAATCCAACTAGGACTCACATATTGTAACCGACTAGGAAACTTACCATGTAACCCTGCCCCCTGGGATATATAAAGGAGGGCAGGGGTCCCTTGCTCAGCAGAGACCGTACAACTCAACTCACATACAATACAATCAAGCACACAGGACGTAGGGTATTACGCTACTCGCGGCCCGAACCTGTCTAAATCTTTGTGTTGTTCATGCACTGTCATTCCTAGAACTCAGCGAGACCCACTAATCTACTCCCTAGGATACCCCCAGATAGACGTGCTCGACATAAATCATCGACAGAAGGATAACACGACTTTATGGTGCAAGCTCTCACAATCCCAACTAGATGAAATTACTCAGCTCAAGCACACTGTTGGCACTCCTTACGGCCTACAGATAAATCCGCAAGAGAACGGATACCAATGTAGCTTTCACCCGGGAGTATTCCAAGGTACGATTTCCACGGGGAATGAGAAGTGAACTGAATCTAAACTAAGTTGTCCAAGGGTGATAGGATGAAGTGGATGACAACTAAGAAAAGGAAAGAAAAGCGATAGGAGGGTAGAGAACGGACGAGTCTGTTAACGAGGTTCTTCTGACTAACTGAGTAAGATAGCTGCTACAAGTACTTGCTTACGTCAGGAAACGAAGCACCCAACACTCAGAAAGGGGTGAGAAGGGGTGTTGGTGAACAACCGCAGAAGGCTCCGACGGAATGAGCCAGATGTGGTGGACTACGTAGGTCGTATAGGGCTGTCACCACCTAACGGCTACCACACAACCGTAGACTCAGATGCAAACCAAGCTAACCTCAAGTCTAGGCACCGCGCCTACACTAGTCAGTTAGTACAAATCTCTTTAAGTAAGATAAGCAACCAAGCAACTAAGCATTGAACCGACAAACAAATAAAAGTAAGAACTGAATGCTCAATTAATTAAAGAGAGATACAAGAGTTACCAGACACGACCCGGATGTCACTCGAAGCAGAGCCGCATCCGTAGAGGTACAGGTGGAAGAAGGGCCGACACTCCGGCTCCTCTCCGCCATGCTCACCTCTCCTCTCTCCCTATATTCTAAGTGTGGAAGTGGCAGCGCTTCGCTAATGCTTCTCTTCTCTTGTGTTGTGTGTCTTTCAGGTGAAGGAGGGCCTCTATTTATAGCAAGGAAGGGCGGTGGAGGATGGAGCAACGGCCAAGCAACCATAGGGTGGTGCCCGGCTAATTCGGCCGAACAAGCCGGTTCAGCCGAAACGAGCAGTTCGGCCGAATTGCCATGTGGCACCGCCTTGGTGCTGAGGCGGTGCATCACCTGGGGGTGGTTCGGCTGAATTTGGGGATTCGGCCGAATTGGGGGATTCGGTCAAACTGGGCTTTTGGTCCAGCAGCGCTCCCGTGCACCGCCTCTCCCTCCTGGACCTTCTGGGTTGCTTCTCCCGTGTTCTTCTTGTTGTTTTGGTCCAGAGGTGATGTGTCGATGGCCCAAGTGTCTTGCACGGTTGTCGCTCGGTCATTGCTGACGTGGACAGCTTTCTGGTTGTGCTTCACGTCGTATACGGCTAAGAGGGGTAACCTGCCGAATTGTATCGTTCGGCCGAATCGGTTAGTTCCGACCCCAATAGCACGTATTTGTTGTTAATGTACCTGCACAAATGAAACACACCAAAACTCATGGAACTTTATTAGAAATAAACCTAAGTGCATGGAATGTTGCATAAAGCCTCTTTTATTCCCGAGTATTGGTGGTCGAAAACGAGTTGTAACGACCTCCAACAAGCTCCCCCAAGCTTAGACCTTTGCTTGTCCTCGAGTAAAGATAAAAACATAGAATCGGTGGATCAGGAGTTTCTACTATGTCAGTGTCTTGCAGGTCAGTTTATGAACAACTAGTACTCAACAGTTGTCACACCCGGATTTTCACAAAACCCGAATGCGGCCATATGTGTGCCCAAGAAGTCCACAAAACACATACAGCGAACAAATATGATAAATAGAGTACAAATGCTCGAAATAAAATAGTTTACATCAGATTATAACAAAAATATTTATTACAGCGGAAGTCTATAACTCTCAACTAAAGCGGAGCCGTAGTCCACAGGGACTCTGACTGGGAGAGTGCAACTCAGAAGTACGGCAGGTCCTCAGGGAACCCAGCAACAGTCTCATGCTCAGCCTAATGTGTTTACCCATCCAGGATTTTGTTGAATAATGACAAGTGTAAGTAAACAATTACTTAGCAAGTATAGCCGGGGTATATGAAGGCTCAAAATAAGGCTAGACACGGCTGAACTGCTTTAGCACTTTTAGTTGGTTCATTTTATCATTAACCAAGTTACTACAAGAGTATGGGACCCGGTTGTAACCCAATTAAATGAGTATAAGTGGCAAAAACATAAATAAACATCATCTTCTAATAAAAAAGGATCCAGGCCGCTCGTGACCCTGAGCAAGGCTATCATGGTAGATTTTACACTCTGCAGATGTTTCGCCCTTTACCCACCAGTCGCGTAAAAGTTCAAAAGGAACTTTGCACCCAACCACGCACATCAACACTTTTGAGGTGTGACTGGATAGGGACGCTACGAGGTTTTTCACAAGACACCCTAACAAAATAGTAGCCACTATGGTACAACACAGGCAGCATGATTCAAGGCAGCGATAAGAGGGTCAATGGCATCTAGAGCGCGGGCACGCATGCCAACAAGTAAAAGAGCGCGACGTGCGGAGTTCCCATACCACAGGGACTCCCGACACGGGACTGTGCCTGACAAGACATAGCTGACGGTACCCCCGTCCTCGGTGGATCAAACCATACTCTCACGAGTGCTTCCCATAGCGCCGTCGGCCGCGTCGATAACTACTGTCAAGCTAGAGCCGTACAAGTTACTTGACCAAGACCAGAGCCATAATAGTTCTAGTGGTGGCGACAGGCTCTAGGGTTGCCGCTTTGAGAACCGGACCTTAGGGAGAGACACTGGGGCAAAGCACACAGCACATGCCCAGTTCCCTAAACCATGTTGCTAAAAAGCAAGTTTTATCATTAACATTGAAGTGAACCATTATGTCAGAATTAACAGTTAAATATTGGTGACAGTAGCTGCGCATAGCAAAAGATTCTACCCATATGCATAAGCCCAAGGTTATCAAGGTACAGGATATACGAAACTAGGTACAACCTTAATGGGACATCAATTTAGACACATGCGTATGAAAGTAAATGAATAAAGAAGGTGTGTGTAGGTAGCAAGGATTGTCCGTGCTATAACTTGCCTTCCTCGAAGTGCTACTGCTGTTGCGAGTCCTGCTCCGGAAGGTACTCCGCGAACTCGAAATCCAAAGCTAGCGGCTCACCGACTGGACATGAAACACCATACAAGCATACACACAAACCAATATATGCAAACAAATAATATTCTATTAGAACAATACACCAAACAGTAGAAACAGTACATAAATAGGTTTTAGAAATATTCTACGATTTACTACGAACACATGAGTGCAAAAATCACACTAATCGGAGCTAAAACAGAAAAGATATGGGTTTTCTAAGTTCTAGGGACCTGCTGGCAATTTTAAAAAGGTTCCAGGAGCTTATTTTAAAGAAACCAGGGACCTAAACATAATTATGCATTAAAACTTGAGGGCTAACACGCAAATATGGCTGACCTGGACCGCGGGTTCTATTTTTGAAAAAGGCAGGGGGCTTTCCATAAAATTAAGGACCTACTTGTAAATGTTTTTGAATGGAGGTGGATTGCGGGTTCTAACTCAAATCTTGGAGGGGCCTTTTTGCAAAAATGCTCAGTTGACCGGTAACTGGATGTTTTGACTTGGGGAAGGGGTGCACAGGGGCCGTCGTATTTCGATCGTATGGCCCAGATCGAGTCGGGCGAGTCCGGCCGGCGGGAACAGGGGGCTCGTGGCGGCGCCGCTACTACGCGCGGCGGGGCATCACTGGAGCAGGCTCGAATTTGAGCTGTCGGCCTCCAATCGGGACGGGATCTCATCGGGGAGCAAGCTGGGACCGAGGCAAGTCCAACCAGGGGGTCTTGACGAGGGATAAGCGGCGGAGGTGGCTACCGGCGGTGACCCGTGGCGAAGCTCGCCGGAGGAAGTCGATCTCGAGCTACGGGGCACAAACACCGACGAGATTTGACCCTATAGCATCGGGAGGGGGAGGCGATCTTACCTAGCGTGGTCTCGTTGATAAGGGAGGCACGACGGCGTCCGGCGGTGATGATCAGTGAGCGGCGACGCTTGGCTTGAGGAGGGAAGCGGCGGTGTTGCTCGGTGGGGAAGGACTGAGGCTCGGGTGGAGTTGGTGCAGTGCCAGAGCGCGTGGACTGGGTTTTATAGCCTCAGGTGGGGTAGCTTGGCGGGCCACGAGGATTGGTGGTGATCGGGCGGTGAATCGCCCCTTTCCTTGCGGGGAGGGGGTTTCCTTGCGGGGAAGACGCCGGGGAAGTAAAGGTGCGGGGGAGGCGGCTTCGGGGAAGCTTCGTGCGGCTCCAGGGCGTGGAGATGGCTGGCGGTGTGGCTGCCGACGTGGTGATGATCGCGGGAGGTAGCGTCGGGCGCCGTCGGGAGGAAGAGAAAGGTGCCGATAGGTGGGGCCCGCCTATCGGTGGAGGTAGGAGGGGGAAGGGAGCTGGCGCTGCAGCCGCGGAAGAACTGGGCCGCGCTGCGCGCACAGGCCGGGGAGAGGGGAGGGGCGAGCGCTGGGCCGGCTCGGCTGGCCGAAGGCCCAGGCGGGGAAAGGAAGGGGGAGTGGGGGCTGGGCCGCACGCGGGGATGGGGCCCAGGTGGAGAAGAACATGGGCCGGCTCAGGGAGAAGTGAGGGAAGGGGCTGAAGCAATCCAGGAAGAAAGTTTGATGGGCAAAAGTGAACTTAGCTGAAATTTACTTTTCTAGGGCTCCAAACAAGGTTATTCAAATTTGAATTTAAATAAATTTAAATTCTTGTTTGAATCACAAGCAATACAAAAATAAGTGTAGCAGCATGAATGCAACAAAAATATTTCTACAACTTCTATTTGATTTTAATATTCATAAACAAATAATTTAACCTATATTAATTATGAACAAATTAAATAAATGCCAATTAATTACTAAAAAAATTAAATAGGCTATTTTTGGGTGTTACAAACCTACCCCCCTTAAGATGAATCTCGTTCTCGAGATTCGGAAGTAGATGCGAAGAGCTGTGGGTACTCGGTCTTGAGATCTTCTTCCTGTTCCCAAGTGGCTTCATCTTTCAAGTGTCGGCTCCACTGTAACTTGCACATCTGAATGACCTTGTTTCTTGTCACCCTCTCCGACACCTCCAGAATCCTGACCGATTACTCCTTGTAAGTGAGGTCCTCTTGCACATTCAGCTCATCTATTGGGATTTGCTCTTCAGGCACCCGCAAACATTTCTTCAGTTGTGACACATGGAACACATCATGCACTCCGGCCAATCTCTCGGGTAGTCCCAACTGATATGCAACTTCACCTTTCCTTTCAAATATCTGGAAAGGTCCGAGGTATCGAGGTGCTAGCTTGCCCTTGACATTTAACCTCTTCACGCCCCTCATCGGTGACACATTGAGGTACACAAAATCTCCAACTGCAAAACTGAGATCCCTCCGTCTGACATCAGCATAACTCTTCTGCCTGGACTGTGCCACCTTTAAGTTCTGCCTGATCACTTGTACTTGGCGTTCTGCATCCCTGAGTATCTCAGGCCCAAAGACTTGACTTTCTCCAATCTGATTCCAGAATAGTGGTGTTCTGCACTTCCTGCCATACAAAGCCTCGAATGGTGCCATCTGCAGACTCTTCTGATAGCTATTGTTGTATGAGAATTCTGCATAGGGTAAACTCTTGTCCCAGCTAACACCATACTGCAGTGCACATGCTCTCAACATGTCCTCCAGAATCAGATTAGTCCGCTCTGTCTGTCCATCTGTCTGGGGGTGATAAGCTGAGCTAAACTTCAACTTAGTGTCCATAGACTCATGCAGCTTCTGCCAGAAGTGTGAAGTGAACTGTGTACCACGATCAGACACTATCCGCTTGGGTACTCCATGCAAGCACACAATCCTCTCCATGTATAGCTCTTCCAGTATGGCTCCGGTGTAAGTGGTCTTTACTGGAAGAAAATGTGCCACTTTGGTCAAGGGGTCCACAATCATCCAGATGGAGTCAAATCCTCGCTGTGTGCAGGGTAGACCAGTGATGAAGTCCATGCCAACTTCTTCCCATTTCCATTCCGGTATCTTCAAGGGCTGGAGTAATCCGGCTGGTCTCTTATGTTCATCCTTAACTCTCTGACAAGTGTCACATAGTGCCACATGTGTCGCCACATCACGCTTCAATCCATACCACCAGAATCTTTCCTTGATGTCTTGGTACATCTTGGTGCTTCCTGGGTGGATCGAGTATGCCGAATCATGCGCTTCTCTCAGGATCGTGTCCTTGATCTATGCTATATCGGGCACACATATCCTCTTCCCGTGCCACAAGGTTCCTTGTTCATCCACTTGGAAACCAGGGGCCTTGCCTAGGGCAACATTCTCCACAATTTCTGTGATATTTTCATCACTAAGCTGTCCTTTCTGGATCTCCTGTTCCAGAGTCGGTTCTACCGTCATCTCTGTGATGCTGGTCACGAACCTCAGACTCATCTTCTCAAATTCCCGGCTGAGTTCTTCAGGCAGACAATGGCCGGTGATCTTGTTCACATAGCTTCTCCTGCTCAGAACATCTGCCACCAAGTTAGCCTTGCCAGGGTGGTAATGGATCTCCAGATCATAGTCCTTGATCAACTCCAACCATCAGCGTTGCCTCATATTCAGCTCTGACTGAGTGAAGACATACTTCAGGCTCTTGTGATCAGTGTAGATGTCACACTTGTTCCCAATCAGGTAATGCCTCCAAATCTTCAAAGCATGCACCACAACTGCCAACTCCAAATCATGTGTCGGATAATTCTGCTCATGCTTCCGCAACTGTCTTGATGCGTATGCCACGACTCTCCCTTCCTGCATAAGTACACACCCCAGTCCTAGACGGGATGCATCGCAGTAGATGGAGAAGCTCTTGGCTATGTCAGGCAATATCAGCACGGGTGCTGTTGTCAGCCTCTTTTTCAACTCTTCGAAGCTGGTCTGGCACTCCTCTGTCCAGATGAACATGGCATTTTTCTCCAATAACGCCATCATGGGTTTAGCAATTTTGGAGGATCCTTCGATGAACCGTCGATAATATTCGGCCATCCAAAGGAAACTCCTGATCTCGCTGACATCCCGAGGCGGGTTCGAGCTCAACACATCATTAACCTTCTTCGGGTCAACTGCCACTCCTCCATTGGACAGCACGTGTCCCAAGAATGTCACTTCTTTCAACTAGAACTCACACTTGCTCAACTTGGCATATAGCTGATGTTCCCGGAGTCTCTGCATCACCATCCTCAAATGCTCTTCATGTTCCTCTTCATTCTTGGAGAAGACCAGAATGTCATCAATGAACACCACCACAAACTTGTCCAGGTAATCCATGAAGACGCTATTCATCAGGTACATGAATTATGCTGGAGCATTGGTTAGTCCAAAGGACATGACTGCGAACTCATATAGCCCATATCGAGTAGTGAAGGCCGTCTTGGGTATGTCGGATGGTCAGATCCTCATCTGGTAGTAGCCCAATCGAAGATCTATCTTGGAGAACACACAAGCTCCCTTCAGTTGACCGAACAGATCATCAATCCTTGGCAAGGGATACTTGTTCTTGACCGTCACTTCATTGAGTGCTCGATAGTCCACGCACATCCTTTGTGTACCATCCTTCTTGTCCACGAACAACACTAGTGCTCCCCATGGTGAAGAACTAGGACGAATATACCCTTTTTCTAACAAAGAGCTTAATTCTTCCTTAAGTTTCTCCAGTTCCTTCACTCCCATCCTATATGGCCTTTTAGCTATAGGTGTAGTGCCAGGTTTTAGTTCAATAACGAATTCAACTTCGCGTTCCGGGGGCATACCTGGCAGTTCATCTGGGAACACATCCGAAAACTCGCACACCACTGGGATGTCCTCCGGGATTGCACCCTCAGCTTGGTTGGCTTGATTGTGCCCTAAAGGACTGGTTGCTTGATACTCCACCTTCTCACCGGACTTCGTTGTCAGTTGCATGGCTCTCTTGGCACATTGGATCGGTGCATCATATCTGGCTAACCAGCTCATTCCCAAAATCAGATCGAATCCGATGGATTCCAGGACTATTGGATATACCTCAAAGTCTACCCCCCTTATGGTGATAGTGACATGGGGACAACGTAAGGTGGCTCATTGTTCCCCACCTAGTGAGCTAACTAGCATGGTATTCGACATGGGTCTTAGAGCCATTATGTTCTTTTTCACAAATGCACCAGATATAAAAGCATGTGAAGCTCCAGAATCAAACAAAACAGTCGTAGGAGTCGAGTTGACAGGGAACATACCCACGACCACGTTAGTGGCCCCTTCTGTGGTCTCGGCACCCATGTGGTTGACCTTGCCCCTGACTGGGTTCTGTGGCCCTCGGCCTGCTTGAGCTTGCTGCTGGTTCCCATTCTGCCCTTGCTGTTGTCCAACCCTCTGGTTGCTATTCTGGCTTGCAGCATTCTGGACTATGCGGGGACAGGCACTGGCATAGTGCCCTTGCTCACCACATTGGAAGCACGCCCTCGGGCCCACCGGTACATTGTTGGCGTTGTTGGGACGCTGGGCAGGCCCTTGCTGCACCTGGTTGCGCTGAGCTGGGGCATTCTGCAGTTGGTTCTGGGAGCATTGTTGCTGCGGTGCTTCAGGGTACTGGGGGCGCTGCTGGTTCTGGCCACGGTTGAACAAGCCGGGCTGACTCTGATAGAATTGCTGGCTCACCATCTGTTGGCCTTGGGGAGCAGTGAAGCAGGGGCGGTTGTTGCTCCCAGACTGCTGGCCCTAGAACTTCCGCTTCTTCTCCTCCATTTCGCGGCGCTTGTGCTCTAGCATCAGGGCGCCGTCCACCAGTTCCTGAAAGTTGGGTAACTTGGCGCACATCAACTGGTACTGCAGGGCATTGTTGGCGGTCATTACAGACCGATTTCTGACCTCCAACCGAGTATAAAACAAACACAATGGGGACACACACCATAGCTATAGGGCTTATCACTGACTATTTCCACAAGTTTTGGTGATTGTCCTCTGTGCAGGTACAAAATGGAGAAACACGTGCTATAAGGGTCAGAAATGACCGTTTCGGCCGAACGACTCCGTTCGGCAGGTTGCCCCCCTAGCTGGGCAAGACTTGTGGACCACGACCACGCCACTCTGGGCCGGCTCAACCCATATCCAGAAGACCGGTGGCCCATATCCAACCCGACGGAGCCCACGAATCCACCGGAGGCCCTCCAGGCCAGCCCAAGACGCGAACCGACCTACCAACCGACCTCAGGAGCTGGACTAACACGTGTGCAAAGCAGAGGCGGTGCAGTACTGGGCCGGGCCCACTTTGGCCGAAGTGGCCTATTCGGTCGATGGCAGGAACCGCCTCCTGGGTGCAATCCTGGCCTTTGGCTGCTGAGGCGGTGGATCCACTGGTTCGGGCGAACTGGGCAGTTCGGCCGAACCGGGGATTTCGCCCGAATGGCCCGGCACCGCCTCCCAGCTGCCTTGGCTGCTACTCTGCCTCCACTGTCCTTCCCTGCTATAAATAGAGGCCCGGTTTCACCTGCAAAAGACACAACACAAGAGTAGAGTGCAGGCGAAGCACTGTTAGTTCTCCACTTGTATCAGTAGAGATAGGGAGAGAGGAGAGCTGAGCGTCCCGGAGAGGAGCCGAAGTGTCGGCCCCTCTTCCCGTTGTACCTCTACGGATGCGACTTCACTTCGAGTAACATCCGGGTCTTGTCTGGTAACTCTTGTATCTCTCTCTGATTAATTGAGCATTCAGTTCTTACTTTTATATGCTTGCTGGGTCTTCGTTCAATGCTTAGTTGATTGGTATAACTGTATACTGGTTGCTTAGCTTGGGTGCTTATCTTTCTATAGGAGATAAGTATTAGTTGACTACTGTAGGCGTGGTGCCTATACTTGAGACTAACTTAGTTTATTCCCGTCGCAACGGAGGTGGTAGCCGTAAGGTGGTGACAGCCCTTCCGGTCTTTGTAGCCCATCACGTTAGTTCCGGTCCGTAGGATTCCCCAGTTGGGAAATAGTGGCACCCCTTCTCATCCCTTTCTGTGTGTCCACCGGTTCCCTTGTCCCGAAGCAAGTATCTATCTGTATCCTCTGATCTGCTCGATCAATCAGTAGAATACCTCTACCAGACTCGTACCCTCTCTACCCTCCTATCATTCCTCTCCTCTCTTTGTTGTTGTCATCCACCTCATCCATACCATTCACTCCATTCCATCTACCTAGGACAACTTAGTTTAGAATCAGTCCACTTCTCGTTCTCCGTGGAAATCGATACATTGGAATACTCCCGGGTGAAAGCTAAATCGGTATCCGTCCGCTTGCGGATTTATCTGTAGGCCGTAAGGATTGCCAACAAGCTTTCTGGCGCCGTTGCCGGGGAACGGTAGCTGTTCTGATTCCGAACCAAAGTTGTCCGTGTATCCCACCACCATCCACCATCCATATGGATCCCACTCTTACCTTACGCCAACACTCGGCTCCAAAGGGCGCTTGTTTGGAGCCACCACCATCATCACATCCCATATCCACACCCGGCTATGAGCTACGTCCCGACTTCATAGCCATGGTTCGTGAGCAATCGTTCTCAGGAATGAAGGCCAAGAGTCCATACGCGCATTTGCGCGAGTTTGAGCAACTCTGCTCATGCCTGACCATTGCGGGCATGACACAAGAGACACTCAAATGGAAGCTATTCCCGTTCTCACTAGCGGGAGGAGCAAAGAAATGGTACCCTCTAGCTGTCAGTACTATGGACGGGAGCTGGGACGTTCTCAAGGAAAAATTCTACCTAAACTTCTTCCTAGTCTCCAAGGTCGCCAGTCTCCGAGCGGAAATCATTAACTTTAAGCAATTAAAGGGAGAATCGTTAGGAGCTACCTGGGCTCGTTTCAAGCAAATACTGGCCTCAGGACCGGACCTGAGCCTACCAGAACCTATTGTTTTACAACACTTCAGCCTTGGCCTCTGTCCTGTAGCCACCACTTTCTTGGACTCTGCTTTTGGAGGGTCGTTCTTTCATTTGGTTCCTAGTGAAGTGAGGGTAGTCCTGGACCGTATCCTAGACAACACCCCCTACACTGGAATCTATGATGAACTCCCCGATGAAGAAGAGAAGCAGCCTGAACCTGAACCTAAAGAGCCAATACCAGTCCAATCCAAATCCATTAGCTCTTCCAGTCCATCAGAACCTGAAGCTCATTTCGAACCACAACCATATTCTAGCCCAGACCATTATGATTCACTCTACACCACTCTTTATGATTTTGACGATGATCTATTCGAAGACATCGGGAGTGCAACAAGTTTCCCACGGGAACGATGTGTAGAGCAAAAGGATCAAGCCCCCGACAAAGAAGAATTGGAATACCAGCGGGAGTACCTGGGACGTCTCTCTGCTATCATGAGTCGGGAGTGGCTAGATGAGGCCGAAGCCTCGACCGAGGTGGTCAAGATGCCCAGAAAAACCAAAAGGATATTCTGTGAGATCATGGGCCTTGACTGAGAAATTGGGTACGACCCGAGCCTCGGAATCAACATAATCTCTAGCTCTTTGGTGCGAACCGAATTCCCTGATAACTCATGGTCGTTTTCTCAAAAATGACTTAAGTTTACTTCAGGAAGAATCCTGGACTGTTTGGGGATCTTACGGGTCACACCCATTAAGGTCAACGATCCTGAACTCTTCATGGATATTCACATCTTCGACCTACCTAGCACTACCACACATCCCATCTTCATAGGCAGGCCAATCTTGAAGATTCTGGAAAAAGCACCAATAAACCAGCTAGTAGAGCTTAGGATCGGTAAAGAACTTATCCCTGTCTCCTATGCCCAATCTTTGAATACTCCAATAGAGGCAGACCCCGATCCTGACCCGTTAGAGGAAGTCAGGTCAGCTTCTTTGCTAGACCTCGAGCAACCTATTCCAGAAGAGGATATTCCATTCTTTACGGAGGAGGAGGAAACTCATCCTCCGATTGAGCTTGATACAAACGAAACTCCAAAACCATCTCCAATCGAGCTCAAACCTCTTCCGCCTGGACTTAGGTATGCTTTCCTCTTTGGGGATAAGCAAACTCCGGTGATCATTAGTGATAAACTCTCCGAGGTAGAAACCCAGCAACTCATCACTATCCTGGAGAAAAATCGATCGGTCTTAGGATACTCTCTCCAAGACCTGAAAGGGATTATCCCAAATCTTTGCACTCATCGCATCCCGATCGATTCTGAAGCAACACCATCTCGGGAACCTCAACGACGGTTAAACAATGCCATGAGAGAGGTCGTGAAAAAGGAAGTTCTCAAACTCCTTCACGCGGGGATCATCTACCCTGTCCCCAATAGTGAATGGGTTAGTCCCGTTCAAGTCGTTCCTAAGAAGGGAGGAATGACGATAGTGCGCAATGACAAAAATGAGCTCATCCCTCAGCGCACTGTTACTGGTTGGCGTATGTGCATCGACTATCGTCAACTCAATAAGGCCACCAAGAAAGACCATTTCCCCCTTCCGTTCATAGACGAAATGCTTGAACGGTTAGCCAAACACTCTTTCTTCTGCTTCCTTGACGGTTACTCTGGGTACCACCAAATTCCTATCCACCCGGAAGACCAGAGTAAAACCACGTTCACATGCCCCTATGGGACGTATGCCTACCGGCGAATGTCTTTCGGGCTATGTAACGCACCTGCCTCTTTTCAACGTTGCATGATGTCTATCTTCTCCGATATGATTGAGGAGATTATGGAAGTGTTCATGGACGATTTCTCAGTTTACGGAAAGACCTTTACTGAATGTTTGAAAAATCTGGACAAGGTCCTCCAGAGGTGTGAAGAGAAACACCTTGTTTTGAACTGGGAAAAGTGCCATTTTATGGTGCGAGAGGGGATTATCCTAGGACATAGGGTGTCAGAACGTGAGATCGAGGTAGACAAAGCGAAGATAGAAGTGATCAAGCAACTTCCACCCCCCACAAACGTTAAGGGGATCCGCAGCTTCCTTGGCCATGTCGGATTCTATAGACGTTTCATCAAAAACTTCTCCCAGATATCTCGGCCCTTGACCAATCTCTTAGCCAAAGATGCCCCCTTCGTTTTCGATGAGGAGTGCTATGCCGCATTTCACACCCTCAAAAAGGCACTCATCTCCGCTCCCATCATCCAGCCTCCCGACTGGAGCATCCCATTCGAAATCTTGTGCGATGCGAGCGACTATGCTGTAGGAGCTGTGTTGGGCCAAACTAAGGACAAGAAGTATTATGCTATCTCATATGCTAGCAAAACGCTCACTGGCCCTCAGCTCAACTACGCAATCACGGAGAAGGAGCTCTTAGCAGTCGTATTTGCTATAGACAAATTTCAGTCCTACCTAGTCGGGGCCAAGGTTATAGTCTATTCAGATCACGCTGCTCTGAAGTACCTTCTGACCAAAAAGGATGCAAAACCGAGACTCATCCGCTGGATTCTTCTACTCCAAGAATTTGACATTGAGATAAAAGATAAGAAAGGTGTAGAGAACTCAGTGGCTGACCATTTGTCCCGGATACAAGTCCCGTCCGATCTCCCAATCGACGACTACTTACGGGATGACACCCTCCTTAAGGTCACCACTGGTGATCCGTGGTATGGCAACATAGTAAACTACATGGTAACGGGTTATGTCCCCCATGGAGAGAATAGGAAACGGCTAGCCTATGAGAGCCGACTTCACCTTTGGGATGACCCGTACCTCTTTAGGATTTGTAGCGACGGACTCCTCAGAAGGTGCGTACCCGCACATGAGGCTTATAAAATCCTGGAGAGATGCCACGCAGCCCCGTACGAAGGACACTACGGTGCATTCCGGACCAATGCTAAAGTCTGGCAGTGTGGTTTTTACTGGCCCAGCATGTATGAGGATGCGAGAGCATTTTTCATGCGGTGCCCTTGCTGCCAGAAACACGGGAACATCAATACTAGAGACGCAATGCCACTTACTAGCAATCTTCAAGTAGAAATCTTCGATGTCTGGGGAGTAGACTTCATGGGTCCCTTCCCAAACTCCGAGGGTTGTCAATTCATCCTAGTAGCAGTGGACTACGTCTCTAAGTGGGTAGAAGCCTTGCCTTGCTTAGCTGCTGACTCTAAGAACGCGAGACGAATGTTTCATGAGGTTATATTCCCCCGTTTTGGCGTTCCTAGAATAGTCATTAGTGATGGCGGCTCCCACTTCATAGATTCAGCCTTCCGTTAGTATCTCTCACGTTTGGGGGTGCAGCATAACGTAGCCCCACCCTATCACCCCCAAACTAGCGGTCAAGCAGAAACTTCCAATAAGCAAATCAAAAACATTCTGCAAAAGACCGTAAATGAGATGGGCAAGCAATGGAAGGATAAACTTCTAGATGCACTCTGGGCTTACCGCACGGCCTATAAGACTCCCATAGGCATGACCCCATATCAACTAGTCTATGGCAAAACCTGTCATCTACCTGTAGAAATGGAGTTTAGAGCTCACTGGGCCATTAGGAAGTGGGGTATGGACCTTCCAGCTGCCGGCCTCAAACGGAAGATCCAGCTGGCCGAGCCAGATGAGATGAGGGAGAGAGCATAACACAGCTCCCGGCTATACAAAGAACGGACCAAGAGATGACATGATAAGAGAATCAAGGTCAAAACGTTCAAGCCGGGAGACAAGGTTCTCGTCTTCAACTCCCGTGTCAAACTTTTCGGTCACGGGAAATTGAGGAGCAAGTGGGACGGCCCATTCACAGTAATCAATGCTGCATCTCATGGGGCCGTCACTTTGCAAAGCGAGGACGGAAACACCTTCAAGGTTAACGGACAGTGGTTGAAGATTTTCCTGGAACCAGAACCTCCGACACTCGACGAATTAGACGTCGTCGAGTTCATAGAACTCTGAACCCCGTCCGTGGAACCCCGGCCCGAATCCGTCATCTTCAAATCCTTCTGGGCCAACACCTCCTGAACCTTGAAAACCTCCTCGACCCGAATCTCCCATGACCAAAACCTCGAACCATGACACAGGCCACGCACCTGGGGGCCTAGGGACCTGTTCGGGCGAACAGGCCCTGTTCGGGCGAACCAGCTGGTTCGGGCGAATTGGCCTCCCAGGCCCCAGGGACAGATATGCTCGCCCAGATACATCTGCAGTTAAAGATATCCCGAGAGTCACGAGGGAATCGTCGGGAAACTCCGTTTTTCCGATCTGAAATCCCCGATAAAAACAGAGACTGTCTGTCGACGTTTCCCATCTCATCTAAGCCAACTCCATCCCTTAGAACACAGCCACCATGGCCTCCTTTTCCTCCAAGGGCACATCATCGGCCCAGGGCTCGAGCAGCAGTAGCCGGAACGGCAACTCCTCCCGGCAGGAGCACGCCTTCCGCATCTCCGACGTCGATGCAGCGGGAGACGTGCACCGGGGGAGGACGCCGGGACGTAGCCTGGTGAGGCGCGGCAACTCCCCTCACCGCTCAGCACTCAACGAGCTCCTCGCCCCACTAAAAGGGATCAAGAAACCGCCTCGTTCGCCATCACCAAGGCCGAACGAAGGGCAGCTACGCCCGAGGTCAATATCCTCCTCGAGGGTGTCGGATCTGGCGTTGTTGCTGCCCAAGGAGAAGGCCGGAGAGGAGCCGGACTACACACCGGAAAGCCCACCGCGTTTCGTCATCAAGGGAGAACGCATCCCGGGAGGAGGGTACGGAAAAGTCCTCGTCCCGCCGCTCAACCGGAACGAGCTGGGGCTGGCAAACTCATCCCAGTCCTCTCCGCCATGGCGCCACCCCAGAGTCCGGCGCCACAGGCAGCCCCCATCCATCAAAGGGCTGCCCGGGGACATGGCGTTCTCCGATGAGGAGGACAATGAAGAAGAGGAAGAGAAGCCGCCCACTGTGGAGAGCCTGAAGGAGGAACTGGCACTGGCGAAGCAGAGAATCAACCACCTGGATGAGAAGGTGGCGGAGGGCGAGCTCGCACGTATGGAATGGGAGGACAAGATGGAACTCCTCCGCAAGGCCCTGTGCGCAAAGCTCAAGAGGCTCTTCAAGGCCACAGGACACGAAGATCTCTATGGATCGCCTTCAGAATAGTGTCCCGCGGTCGTCCCGTTTTTTAGATAGAGCACCGTTAGTTTAGTTTGGTTTGCTAGTTGCTTGATTCATTTATTTGTTTAGATCAATGTTTAGGGTGCTCTGAAATTTCCCTTCCAAATATTTGTTTCCAATCTTAGTTCATTGAATAAATAAAGTTTGAATTGTTTGCAAGAAAGAAGATAAAATTGTCGCTCCGGTCGGTGCATTTGAGCCGACCGGAGAATGCCCTGTCTAACAGAGAGTTGCACGAGTACAGGAACGACACAGGAACGCATGGCACGACAGACCGAGTCCCGGGGGCCAGTTCGGCCGAACCAGGCAGTTCGGCCGAACTGGCCAGTTCGGGCGAACTGACCGGTTCGGCCGAACCAGCCCGGCTGCCCCCTCTCGCGCACCTGCACGTGGGTTTGCACCTTCTTCCCCCTGTTTACGTTCCTGTGTTGTCTCGTTTCGAAAAATTGAAAATGCATGCCTCACATAAACGAAACGAACTCGGTCTCTCTTTTATATCATGATTGCCGCCTGTTGTTTATTTCAAACTCAGTATCTAGTACTTGTGAAAAATTCATCATGATAGGACCCCCCTGACCTAAGTTGTTGATGTTTGTGATTGACTCGATAAAATGAACCACTTGTTCACACCAACATTCGGGAGAATTTAATTTATGAAAAGATGAAAATCCTGCTCTATCCCTTCATCCTGTCCACAAATACCACATATGCTTGAGAGTTTACTCCTGAAACCTGTCATATTCTATATGAAGTCTTGTTGAAAGTTGTGTTTTTGGAATGGATCACATTGTCTCAGGTCTGTTGCAAGCAAATCTATCATCGGAGTGTAGTGGAAGCTCTTATGCCTTGATGATACCCTGAAAAAAAAGAGAGAAATAAAGGACTCATGAAAGTCCAAAGAAAATAAAAAAAAGGTCCCAAAAAGGGAAAAGAAAAGGAAAAAAAAAGGGGTCAGAAAGGCTGAGGAACAACATGAACTATCTATCATTAACTTGCAACATGACCAAGGGCAGTGATGAGAAGCTCCATGAGCCAATCTTTGGCTTGACCAAAATACTCGACATGACAAGGCCACCACCTCAGAGACAAAGAGAAATACAAAAGAGAATGAGTGAAAGGAGAGAGCTCCAGAGAGCTGAGTGTCAGGGATGAAGGGAGACGAGCCGTTTAATTGCGAAAACCAGAAAACCCCGAATGCAGGATGAGCAAGAGGACCTTGTTGTAAGAGATGTTCCATTCATCAACCGCCCAAGATCCGGGAAGTAGCCACTACAAATTCACAGGTATGAGAAAGGTTTGAATATTCAATATGCAAGTATTCATGATTATAAAAGAACCCTTACTTTAGTCTTGCTCATGTTTTAAATTCTTTACTCGGGACGAGCAAAGATCTAAGTTTGGGGGAGCTTATTGGCGGTCGTTACAAACCGATTTCCGACCTCCAACCGAGTATAAAACAAACACAATGGGGACGCACACCATAGCTATAGGGCTTATCACTGACTATTTCCACAAGTTTTGGTTATTGTCCTCTGTGCAGGTACAAAATGGAGAAACACGTGCTATAAGGGTCAGAAATGACCGTTTCGGCCGAACGACTCCGTTCGGCCGGTTGCCCCCCTAGCTGGGCAAGACTTGTGGACCACGACCACGCCACTCTGGGCCGGCTCAACCCATATCCAGAAGACCGGTGGCCCATATCCAACCCGACGGAGCCCACGAATCCACCGGAGGACCTCCAGGCCAGCCCAAGACGCGAACCGACCTGCCAACCGACCTCAGGAGCTGGACTAACATGTGTGCAAAGCAAAGGCGGTGCAGTACTGGGCCGGGCCCACTTTGGCCGAAGTGGCCTGTTCGGCCGAAGGCAGGAACCACCTCCAGGATGCAATCCTGGCCTTTGGCTGCTGAGGCGGTGGATCCACCGGTTCGGGCGAACTGGGCAGTTCGGCCGAACCGGGGATTTCGCCCGAACGGCCCGGCACCGCCTCCCAGCTGCCTTGGCTGCTACTCTGCCTCCACCGTCCTTCCCTGCTATAAATAGAGGCCCGGTTTCACCTGCAAAACACACAACACAAGAGTAGAGTGCAGGCGAAGCACTGTTAGTTCTCCACTTGTATCAGTAGAGATAGGGAGAGAGGAGAGGTGAGCGTCCCGGAGAGGAGCCGAAGTGTCGGCCCCTCTTCCCGTTGTACCTCTACGGATGCGACTTCACTTCTAGTAACATCCGGGTCTTGTCTGGTAACTCTTGTATCTCTCTCTGATTAATTGAGCATTCAGTTCTTACTTTTATATGCTTGCTGGTTCTTCGTTCAATGCTTAGTTGATTGGTATAACTGTATACTGGTTGCTTAGCTTGGGTGCTTATCTTTCTATAGGAGATAAGTATTAGTTGACTAGTGTAGGCGTGGTGCCTATACTTGAGACTAACTTAGTTTATTCCCATCGCAACGGAGGTGGTAGCCGTAAGCTGGTGACAGCCCTTCCGGTCTTTGTAGCCCATCACATTAGTTCCGGTCCGTAGGATTCCCCAGTTGGGAAATAGTGGCACCCCTTCTCATCCCTTTCTGTGTGTCCACCGGTTCCCTTGTCCCGAAGCAAGTATCTATCTGTATCCTCTGATCTGCTCGACCAATCAGTAGAATACCTCTACCAGACTCGTACCCTCTCTACCCTCCTATCACTCCTCTCCTCTCTTTGTTGTAGTCGTCCACCTCATCCATACCATTCACTCCATTCCATCTACCTAGGACAACTTAGTTTAGAATCAGTCCACTTCTCGTTCTCCGTGGAAATCGATACCTTGGAATACTCCCGGGTGAAAGCTACATCGGTATCCATCCGCTTGCGGATTTATCTGTAGGCCGTAAGGAGTGCCAACAGGCATCCTTCAAGCCATCGCGGAACCGGGACTGCTTCTTCCTGTCTGTGTCCATGTCCTCTGGAGCATAGCGGGCAAGCTCAATGAACTTGTCACGGTAAGCCGTGACGCTCATCCCTTCCTGCTTCAGTGACAGGAACTCCTTCTTCTTCAACGTCATCCATTCAGGCACATGGTGCGAGCGGAAGCTGTCATGGAACTCCTGCCATGTGATCTGTGTACGATCGGGGTGAGCGTACTGGTACGAGTCCCACCAGTCCAAGGCTGGTCCTTGAAGCTATCCTCCTGCATACAATACCTTCTTCCGGTCATTGCACTGAGCGGTGTCGAGTTGTCACTCCACTGCCTTGAGCCAATCCACTGCATGCAGGGGATCGGTTGCTTTGCTGAAGGTGGGCGGGCGTCCCTTCAGAAATTCACCCCTCCTGTCACGGGGCGGCATGTTGTGCTGTGGCGGATTCTGCTGGTTCTGCTGCATCATGGCCATCGTCTGAGCCATCTGTTGCATCAGCTGGGTCTGTGTGAGCATCATCTGCTCAATGGTGGGGGTGGTAGTGGCAGTCCACTGGCACCGGCGTTGCTCCTTGTGTTCACCATCTATCATTAGCAAGAAATTCCCATAAGTTTTGTTGGACAAAACCAAGTAACTCAGGTTTGGAACAGAAGTACTTGAGAATATTGATTGAACTGGTTAGGATAGAGCACAAGATAGATAAAGAGCAAGTGAAGCAAATAACCCCTTCTATGTATTCAATAATATCCTTATGCCTTAATCCAAAATCTAGATGGTAGTAGACTTGCGTCCACGCCCATCGCAATCATTACAAAAAATCCAACTCATACATAAGCATAATGATAATCAAACCAAACATCGAAAGACAAGGTTCACACTGACTCGACTCACTGGTTTTTGACTCGACTAGAAAGAAATACGATGACTAATAGATCTTATTATAGACTTATGGCAAACTCCTAAGGACCCTGCTGGATGGTGGTGCTGGCGTCGGCAGATCCGAAGCGGTGCCTCTTGCGAGGCGGTGACTCTGCACGGTAGTATGTGCTGCGTGGCGGTGGTGCTCCCATCATCTTGTCCAGCTGCTCCAACTCCTGCTGGGTCCCTCTCAGCTACTCCCTCAGAGCAGCGATCTCATCAGTAGCTGCCTCCAGGTCAGTGTTGAGGGTGGCCACAAGTGCCACAGTAGCAGCGAGCCAGGGGTCGTCGATGTCTCCGATGGGGGCGATGGTGCAAGCTGTCTCCCCAATCCTCCTGCGGGGGTACCACCTCTCTGGCCCATCCTGGATCTCTGCCCAGAACCTGTCCCTGTAGTAGTAGAGGGCACGGCAAGCAACATCTGCTATCCATGCCTCCTGGGTGGATCTCTCATTGGAGGTGTAGTGGATCGACCTCGTCCTGGCAGCTCTGGCTTTGTGGTCAGCTGTACGGATCCTCAGGGTAGTACTCCAGAAGGTGGGGAAGCGGGGGTGCGTCCACCTCTCACTGTGGTACTCCATGCCCATGTTGCCTGTGCCATAGTGGTAGCGGAGTATCTGCCTCAGGCGCCAGTGGTAGAAGTTGTCTCCAGCGTCTCTGACAAAGTCCTCCACGGTCCATCTCTATGCTGGGGGCACCTCAGGGTCATCATCCTCGCTATCTGACAGATCATCACCACCGTCTTCATCATCATCATCATCATCACCATCGTTGTCATCACCATGTGGGTCTCCGGTAGCATTTCCACCACCTGGCTGAACTGGCTCGGGCTGCTCCTCTGGCTCATCAGCGGGCTCCATCTCCTCGACCTCGGGCTCTCCCTGCTGCTGCTCCGCCTCTTCTTCTTCCCGCCTTAGACGCTCCTCCTCTTGCATCTCTTCCCACTCCTGGAAAGCATCCTGGTAGGGGGCGCCAAAGTCCATCTCCGGAACACGGGGCGGAAGGTAGCCATAGGTGGACTTGCGGGCGGTCAGCTTCGTGCGAGCCATCTACTGCGGAGAGAAGACAAAGAAAAATTTTAGAAAAACTTTGCAAAGGACTGGAATAGAGGAGACACTGAACACCATTTTGGAAAACTCAACACTTTTACAAGTAAATATAGTGAAGACTGAACTTAGCTATGACCGACTGTTCTATCTAGGTTGCGATCCTACAGTCAGCACGGCTTTGATACCAATCTGTCACACCCGGATTTTCACAAAACCCGAATGCAGCCATATGTATGCCCAGGAAGTCCACAGAACACATACAACGAACAAATATGATAAACAGAGTACAAATTCAAAGGAACTTTGCACCCAACCACGCACATCAACACTTCCGAGGTGTGACTGCATAGGGACGCTACGAGGTTTTTCACAAGACACCCTAACAAAATAGTAGCCACTATGGTACAACACAGGCAGCATGATCCAAGGCACCGAGATTGACTAACTCTCAGGCAACAGCGATAAGAGGGTCAATGGCGTCCAGAGCGCGGGCACGCATGCCAACAAGTAAAAGAGCGCGACGTGTGGAGTTCCCATACCACAGGGACTCCCGACACGGGACTGTGCCTGACAAGACATAGCCGATGGTACCCCCATCCTTGGGCTACGGGGCACAAACACCGACAGGATTTGACCCTATAGCATCGGTAGGGGGAGGCGATCTTACCTAGCGTGGTCTCGTCGACAAGGGAGGCACGACGGCGTCCGGCGGTAATGATCAGTGAGCGGCGGCGCTTGGCTCGAGGGGGGAAGGACTGAGTTGCTCGGTGGGGAAGGACTGAGGCTCGGGTGGAGTTGGTGTAGTGCCAGAGCGCGTGGACTGGCTTTTATAGCCTCAGGGGGGGTAGCTTGGCGGGCCACGAGGACCGGCGGCGATCGGGCGGTGAATCGCCCCTTTCCTTGCGGGGAGGGGGTTTCCTTGCAGGGAATACGCCGGGGAAGGAAAGGTGCGGGGGAGGGGGCTTTGGGGAAGCTTCGTGCGGGCCTACGGCGTGGATATGGCAGGCGGTGTGGCTGGCCGAGGCGGCGCTGATCGCGGGAGGGAGCGTCGGGTGCCGTCGGGAGGAAGAGGAAGGTATGGACAGGTGGGGCCCGCCTGTCGGTGGAGATAGGAGGGGGGAAAGGGAGTTAGCGCTGCGGCAGCGGAAGAACTGGGCCACGCTGCACGGACGGGCCGGAGCGAGGGGAGGGGCGAGCGCTGGGCCGGCTCGGCAGGCCGAAGGCCCAGGCGGGGAAAGGAAGGGGGAGTGGGGGCTGGGCCGCGCGCTGGGATGCGGCCCAGGTGGAGAAGAACATGGGCCGGCTCGGGGAGAAGTGAGGGAAGGGGCTGAAGCGATCCAGGAAGAAAGTTTGAGGGGCAAAAGTGAACTCAGCTGAAATTAACTTTTCTAGGGCTCCAAACAAGGTGATTCAAATTTGAATTTAAATAAATTTAAATTCTCGTTTGAATCACAAGCAATACAAAAATAAGCGCAGTAGCATGAATGCAATAAAAATATTTCTATAACTTATATTTGATTTTAATATTCATAAATAAATAATTAACCTATATTAATTATGAACAAATTAAATAAATGCCAATTAATTACTAAAAATTTTAAATAGGCTATTTTTGGGTGTTACAACAGTACTAGAATCATTAGCAAAGTATTAACTCACCATTTTACCTATGGGGCTTATAGCGATCTCCTTGTCCTGCGCGGTTGAAAGGTTGAACATTGTGATTTAGTTTTATTTCACTCTACTCGTTTCAGGATCCCATCTTGGAGTTTCCACAATTTTGTGAAAAATGTAAGTTTGTTCCTCAATTGGCAAACTCAATCACTCATGTGGTATTTGAATCCTCCCCAAAGGCTTGTGCCTTCTTTTCGTCCTAAAAATCTAATAAGGCTTTTTGTGTGGTTCAGAGGCAATGGATGAAGGCATGCATGCATCTTATATTTAGCTAAGTCAAAGACCAGACCTTAGGGGGGATCAAACTATACCCTTAGCTCGAGAAGAGCAAGTGTGTGGAATATGTGGAGTGGAATATGGTGGAACTCCTTGGGATGATTCTTGCTCTCCTTGAATTTTTTTTTGAGAGCATGGGCTTCATATTTTTGCCATGCCTTTTGGCATGCTTTTATTTTTCTCATTTTTCTTCACTTTTTGCCATGCTACTTAGCATGCTTTTCTTCGTTTTCTTTTGCATAACCCATGTCTCTATTAAAGGACATTTGGAGTGGGAATCATAAAACATGGAGTCTTTATTTTTTTGTGGATGAATGATGACAAGATTTTGCTAACTCCCAGTGTAGGAATTTGCAAGTGAGAGGTGGTGTGTATGTGAATCTCGATCTTGAAAGCATGAAAGATTCCTCACAATGGTCACAACAATTTGACAAAGCTCACTAAGATAACAAGCAGCACATATGTAGAGGGTTTTCAACTAAGCTTAACATATGGCTTTGGTAGGAATTCCGAACCAATGAAGAACTTTATTTTATTTTTGAAAGCATAAAACATCCGAGATTTTCACCATACTAAGAGCAGAAGTGGAACTTAACCACAATCTCACTATATTATTCCTCACAATAACTTAGACTTGGAAAAAAGCATGTGCTCCCACAAGGTTTTCATGTTCATTTTTACTCATGCCAATTAACTCAAGAACTATCAAGCAACTAGTTGAACTAGAGCACTTGCAAAATTAATGATAGAGCAATTATTCATCACTTCCAAAGTGAGAGGCATATGGTTCATTCCATGCATAGTTGGGAGTTAATTTTTGGTCTTTTCATTTTTTAGATGGAATTTAAAATTGGAAGGGAGATAGAAAGGGAAAGGCAAATGCATGATCTAAGTGCTCTAAAAATTATGGGCAAAGGTTCATGGTTAGCTTTAGTCCTCTAAAAACTCGATGACATCTAAGTCCTCGAGTGGTGGCGGTTCTGGTTCTAAGAAGATCTTCAAGCGTTGCCCAATGTCCTTGAAAATGTTTCCGTATTCATTTTGCAAGGTAATTGCGCCGTGTGATGAAGTGTTGATCATTGTGAATAGGCCATCCCACTTACTCCTAAGCTTGCCTTGACCGAAAAGCTTTACGTGAGATTTGAAAACAAGTACCTTATCTCCCGGCTTGAATGTCTTGATCTTGAAGCGTTTGTCATGCCACCTCTTTGTTCGTTCTTTGTATAGTCGGGAGCTATGGCATGCTCTCTCTCTCATTTTGTCTAGCTTGGCCAGCTGAATCTGCCTCCTAAGGCTAGCTGCTGGGAGATCCATACCCCACTTCTTAATTGCCCAATGAGCTTTAAACTCCATCTCTACTAGTAAGTGTCAGGTTTTGCCATAGACTAGTTGATATGGGGTCATCCCAATGGGTGTAAGCTGTGCGGTATGCCCATAGTGCATTCGGGAGTTTCTCCCTCCAATGCTTACCCATCTCATTCACGGTCTTTTGCAGGATATTCTTGATTTGCTTATTCGATGTTTCTGCTTGACCGCTAGTTTGGGGGTGGTAGGGTGTAGCTACATTATGCTGCACCCCAAACTTGAAAGGTACTTACGGAAAATTGAGTCAATGAAGTGGGAGCCTCCGTCGCTAATGACTATCCTAGGAACGCCAAAACAAGGAAAGATAGTTTTATGAAACATTCGTCTAGTGCTCTTGGAGTCTACAGCAGCACAAGGTAGGGCTTCCACCCACTTAGAGACATAATCTACGGCCACCAGGATGAACTTTTAGCCCTCTGAATTGGGGAAAGGACCCATGAAGTCGATTCCCCAAACATCAAAGATTTCTACTTGAAGGTTACTGGTATGTGGGATGGCTTCTCTAGTGCTTATATTTCCATGTTTTTGGCAACGCCAACACCTTCTGCAAACTCCTTAGCATCCTCATACATGTTGGGCCAGTAGAAACCACATTGCCAAACCTTAGCATTGGTCCTAAATGCACCATAGTGACCCCCATATGGAGCTACATGGCATCTTTCCAGGATCTTGTATGCCTCATGTGACACACCGTCTGAGGAGTCCATCACTACATATCCTGAAGAGATACGGGTCATCCCACAGGTGGAGTCTGCTCTCATAAGCCAATCTTTTCCTATTTTCTCTCGGTGGAACGTACCCTGACACCATGTAGTTCACTATATTGGCGTACCATGGATCAGAGGTGGTAACCTTAAGGAGCGTGTCATCTCGTAGATAATTGTCGATTGGAAGGTCAGACAGGACATGCATCCGTGACAAATGGTCGGCTACTGAGTTCTCTACTCCTTTCTTATCTCTGATCTCAATATCAAATTCTTGGAGTAGAAGAACCCAGCGGATGAGTCTTGGTCAGAAGGTACTTCAGAGCAACATGGTCTTAATAGACTATGACCTTTGGCCCAACTAGGTAGGACCGGAATTTGTCTATAGCAAACACAGCGGCTAAGAGTTCCTTCTCTGTGGTTGCGTAGTTGAGCTGGGGGCCAGTGAGCGTTTTACTAGCATATGAGATAGCATAGTGCTTCTTGTCCTTGGTTTGGCCCAAAACAGCTCCTACGGCATAGTCGCTCGCATCGCACATGATTTCAAATGGGATGCTCCAGTCGGGAGGCTGGATGATGGGAGCGGAAATGAGTGCTTTCTTGAGGGTGTGAAAGGCTGCATAGCGTTCTTCATCAAACACGAAAGGGGCATCCTTGGCTAAGAGATTGGTTAACAGCCGGGATATCTGGGGGAAGTTTTTGATAAAGCGCCTATAAAACCCGACGTGGCCAAGGAAGCTACGGATCCCCTTAACGTTAGTGGAAGGTGGAAGTTGCTTGATCACTTCTATCTTCGCTTTGTCTACCTCGATTCCACCATGAAATGGCACTTTTCCCAGTTCAGGACGAGGTGTCTCTCTTGACATCTCTGGAGGACCTTGACCAGGTTCTTTAAACACTCGGTAAAGGTCTTTCCATAAATTGAGAAATCGTCCATGAACAATTCCATAATCTCCTCAATCATATCAGAGAAGATGGACATCATGCAACATTGAAAGGAGGCAGGTCCATACACAACCCAAACGACATCCGTCGATAGGTGTACGTCCCATAGTGGCATGTGAACGTAGTTTTACTCTGGTCATCAGGATGAATTGGAATTTGGTGATATCCAGAGTAACCATCAAGGAAGCAGAAGAAAGAGTGTTTGGCTAACCGTTCAAGCATCTCATCAATGAACGGAAGGGGGAAATGGTCTTTCTTTGTGGCTTTATTGAGTCTACGATAGTCGATACACATACGCCAACAAGTGACGGTGTGCTGAGGGATGAGCTCATTCTTATCATTGCGCACAACCGTCATTCCTCCCTTCTTAGGGATGACTTGAACGGGGCTAACCCATTCACTATTAGGAACTAGATAGATGATCCCAGCATGAAGGAGTTTGAGAACTTCCTTTTTAATGACCTCTCTCATGGAATTGTTCAACTGTCTTTGAGGTTCCTGAGACGGTGTTGCTTTAGAATCGATCGGGATGCAATGGGTATAGAGATTAGGACTGATCCCTTTCAGATCATGGAGAGAGTATCCTAAGACTGATCGATTCTTCTCTAGGATAGTGAGAAGCTATTGGGTTTCTACATCGGATAGCTTATCACTAATAATCACTGGACTTTGTTTATTCTCAAAGAGGAAGGCTTAGTTTAGTCCATGGGGAAGAGGTTTAAGCTCGATCAAAGATGGTTTTGGAGTTTTGCCTGTGTCGAGCTCAATCGGAGGATGAATTTCTTCCTCCTCCGTAAAGAATTGGAGCTCTTCCTCTGGAATGGTTTGCTCTAGATCTCTCAACGAAGTTGACATGACCTCCTCTATGGGATCAGGATCGGGGTCTGCCTCTATTGGGGTGTTCAAGGAATAAGAATATGAGACAGGAACAAGTTCTTTCCCGACCCTAAGCTCTACTAGCTGGTTTGTTGGTGTGTTCTCTAGAATTTTCGTGATTGGCCTTCCGATAAAGATAGAATGTGTGGAATCATTAGGTAGGTCAAAGATATGGAAATCTAGGAAAAGTTTAGGGTCATTAATCTTAACGGGTGTGACCCACAAGATCCCTAAACAATCGACGATCCTCCTTGAGATGAACCTCAGACGTTTCTGAGATGATGACCATGGTTCATCGGGGAGTCGTGCTCGCACCAAGGAGCTAGAGATGATATTGATTCCGAGGGTCGGGTCATAGCCGACTTCTTTGTCTATGCCTGTAACTTCACAGAATATCCTTTGAATTTTTCTTGGGCATTTTGATGACCTCGGTTGAGGCTTTAGCCTCGTCTAGCCATTCCCTACTCATAACAGCAGAGATACGTCCTAAGTACTCCCTCTGATATTCTAAATCTTCCTTGTCGGGAGGTTGATCCTTTTGCTCTACACGTCGTTCCAATGGGAAACTTGCTGCACTCCCGATGTCATCGAATAGATCATCATCAGAATCATAGAGAGGTGTAGAGTGGATCATAATGATCCTGGCTAGAATAGGGTTGTGGTTCAAAATGAGCTTCGGGTTCTAATGGAATGGAAGAGCTAATAGATTTGGATTGTAAGCTCACAAGCTCTTCAGGTTCAGGCTGCTTCTCTTCTTCATCGGGGAGTTCATAATAGATTCCAGTGTAAGGAGTGTCGTCTAGGATACGATCAAGGATTACCCTCGCGTCATTGGGGATCAAATGAGAGAACGACCCTCCTGAAGCGGAGTTCAAGAAAGTGGTGGCTACGGGACAGAGGCCAAGGCTAAAATGTTGTAGAATTAGAGGTTGTAATAAGCCTAGGTCTGGTCCGGATGCCAAAATTTCCTTGAAACGAGCCCATACAGCTCCTAACGATTCTACCTCTAATTATTTAAAGGTAAGGATTTCGATTCGGAGGCTGGCTACCTTGGAAATTGGGAAGAAATTTAGACAGAATTTCTCTCTAAGTATTTCCCAGCTCCCTTCCATATTACTGGCAGACAGACAGTACCATTTATTTGCTCCTCCCATCAATGAGAATGGGAATAGCTTCCATTTGAGCGTCTCTTGTGTCATGCCCGCAATGACGAGACATGAACAAAGTTGCTCAAACTCACGCAAATGTGTGTATGGACTCTCAGCATTCATTCCTGAGAACATTTGCTCTCGAACCGTGGCGATGAAGCCAGGACGCAGCTCATAGCCAGCTGAGTGGATGGGATGTGATGATGATGGTGGCTCCAAACAATCACCCTTTGGAGCAGAATATTGACGTAAGGTAAGAGTGGAATCCATATGAATGGTAGTGGGATACACGGACAACATGGGTTCGGAATCAGAACAGCTACCGTTCCCCGGCAACGGCGCCAGGAAGCTTGTTGGCACTCCTTACAACCTACAGATAAATCCGCAAGTGAATGGATACCGATATAGCTTTCACCCGAGAGTATTCAAAGGTATCGATTTCCACGGGGAACAAGAAGTGAACTGAATCTAAACTAAGTTGTCCAAGGGTGATAGGATGAAGTAGATGTGTCGGATATACATCCCCGGGTACCCTCAAGATAGAAGACCGAGTCCTAGTAGAACTACTCGTGTAATCCAACTAGGACTCACATATTGTAACCGACTAGGATACTTGCCATGTAACCTTGCCCCCTGGGATATATAAAGGAGGGCAGGGGTCCCTAGCTCGGTAAGCCAAAAAGGCATAGGCCAAAAGGCAGAAGCCTACAGGCAAAACCATACAACACACAGGACGTAGGGTATTACGCTACTCGCAGCCCGAACCTGTCTAAATCTTTGTGTTATTCGTGTACTATCATTCTTAGAACTTGGCGAGACCCACAAATCTACTCCCTGGGGTACCCCCTGGCAGACGTGATCGACATAAATCGTCGACAGTTGGTGCCCACCGTGGGGCTACTCGCCGCAAGCTCGCCATTAGGTGCGATGGGATCAAGCTTCAACACCAGCGGCATCGAGGAGGGCACGACCATCGTCTTCGGCGCCTGATCTTCATCGCCTTAGGAAACGGCAAGTCTGCAAGTCACCTTGCGGATCGCCCGGGCCCATACTTGATGACGGCAACTCCACCGGAGCCGCTCCGCGATCTCATCATGAACGAACTCTTGACAACCTCTTTGGCTTCGACTTCGATTTCGACTTCGACACCCTCGACTACTCGGCTCGACCCAAAACCACTCAGAGACGAGTCTTTCAAGCTCAGGAACTAGTCAGGGGCATGCCCCAACTAGTCAGCTTCATCAACGACTAGTTCATCGCGCGCAATGACTACTTCAACTACTCGAGTACAACTACGTCGACGATCGGCAACGCCAATTCACCATCGACCGCATCGACTACTCGAGTACGATTGCATCGACTCGTCGCGCGACTACTTAGATCACTCATCTCGACTAGAAAACTAGTCGAGATCGGATTCCACGCCATCGAAACTTGTCCCTGACTAGTAGGCTTCATCGCGTCGTATGACTACTTCGACTACTCGTCTCGACTAGTTAAAACTAGTCGAGATCGGCTGCATCGACTCGCGCATGATGACTACTTCGACTACTCAACTAGTCGAGAACGGCTACCGCGCTATCAGCAACTAGTCGGATCCGACTCCGACTAATCGACTTCAACAACGACCGCCACGTCTTCGTCGACAAGTCGTCCGTGAATCAAGCTAAGTCTTATTTAATAATTAATTTCTTCATAATAATTTTATCAGCTTGTTTAAAACATGCTTGGCCATAAGCCGACTACTCTAAAAGAGTACTTCACTCGACAACAAAAGTTCTCAAGAGCCACACTATCACCACTTGTGGAACATGCCACGTTATCCCTCGTATTTGGTAAATTGAGTTACGCAGGGCACTAGCTCGCGGATTTGGTGCATCGAACTACGTAGGGTTCTCGGAGGCTATATCCACAGATTCAAGATTTCTCACCAATGGGTTACAAACCTTCACGCGACCTCTCCTACAGGAGAAAAGTCCTAACCGACTGCTTTATTATTTCTCTCAACTCTTAGTGACCAATACCGCTTGATATCACGCACCTTAATTCGTGAAACTTCGGTTCCTTTGCGACACCTATGCACCTACACGTCAAAGAAGACACTAGTCTCGCGTTATGGGCTATGGTTAAGAGGGACCAAGTGTTTAAACGTAACAGGGCTACTATTCGAGTGGTTACGAGTCTAACAAGAGCAATGAGCAACAAGTTTAAAACATGCATTACAAATGCTATTATTTCCTTTTTATTGATCGGATACTACTCATCCTATGTATTTAAATTGCAGGGTTCATAGCTGAGTACTCACACCAGTGAGACTAGGCAGCAACTCGCGTCTTCATAAAACCATGGAGCCGCTCGAGTACTTATAATAGTCGATGCTCACATACTGAGTACTTCAACTAGTCGCTTGAAGCTTGGGGGCTACACAGTAAAAGCCAAGACATGAAGACAAGTACTGGAGCTAGTCGGTACTCAAACGACGTGGCCTTACAATGTCAGTTGAGTACTTTAAACTAGTCGGTGCTTGCATATTACAACAACTCAAAGACTATGTTCTTGACCCTTGGACCGAATGTAAACCATTCCCTTCAAGGCTCGGGGGCTACACTCAAGGGGTACACATTTTTTGTGCCTATTGTTGATCCATTCAAGATCTTCGACTAGTTTTAACAGAACTACTCGAAGCTCGGGGGCTACACCCAATGGGTGCATCTACTCGGTGCACGCCATTGAACTACTCGAGACGAAGATAGAAGACTGCTTTTGAACATCCGATTACTTAAAAAGTAGTCGGAGGCTCGAGGGCTACACCCATTGGGTGCATCTAAAGATGCACTCCAATGTAAACTACTCTACAGAGAAAGCTTGAGCATCTTGGACTTAGCTCCAACTACTCGAAGATGTTAAAGCAGATTCAAGACTTGAAGCAAAGGTGTAAGATGCTCGGGTGCTTGTCAGATATACATCCCCGGGTACCGTCAAGATAGAAGACCGAGTCCTAGTAGAACTACTCGTGTAATCCAACTAGGACTCACATATTGTAACTGACTAGGATACTTGCCATGTAACCTTGCCCCCTGGGATATATAAAGGAGGGCAGGGGTCCCTAGCTCTGTAAGCCAAAAAGGCAGAGGCCAAAAGGCAGAATCCTACAGGCAAAACCATACAACTCAACCACACGTATAATACAATCAAACACACAGGACGTAGGGTATTACGCTACTCGCGGCCCGAACCTGTCTAAATCTTTGTGTTATTCGTGTACTATCATTCTTAGAACTCGGCGAGACCCACAAATCTACTCCCTGGGGTATCCCCTGGCAGACGTGCTCGACATAAATCATCGACAGGATGACAACTAAGAAAAGTAAAGAAAAGCGATAGGAGGGTAGAGAAGGGACGAGTCTGGTAACGAGGTTCTTCTGACTAACTGAGCTAGACAGCTGCTACATGTTCTTGCTTACATCGGGAAACGGAGCACGCAACACTCAGAAAGGGGTGAGAAGGGGTGTCGGTGAACAACCACAGAAGGCTCCTATGGAACGAGCCGGACATGGTGGACTACGTAGGCCATATAGGGCTGTCACCACCTAACGGCTACCACACAACCGTAGACTCAGATGCAGACCAAGCTAACCTCAAGTATAGGCACCGCGCCTACACTAGTCAGTTAGTACTTATCTCCTTAAGTAAGATAAGCACCCAAGAAAAGCAACTAGTATACAATTATACTAAGCAACTAAGCATTGAAGAAGGAATCGGCAAACAAATAAAAGTAAGAACTGAATGCTCAATTAATCAGAGAGAGATACAAGAGTTACCAGACACGACCAGGAGGTCACTCGAAGAAGAGCCGCATCTGTAGAGGTACAGGTGGAAGAGGGGCTGACAGTCCGGCTCCTCTCCGGCACGCTCACCTCTCCTCTCTCTCCCTATATTCTAAGTGTAGAAGTGGCAGCGCTTCACTAATGCTTCTCTTCTCTTGTGTTGTGTGTCTTTCAGGTGAAGGAGGGCCTCTATTTATAGCAAGGAAGGGCGGTGGAGGATGGAGCAGCGGCCAAGCAACCATAGGGCGGTGCCCGGCTGATTCGGCCGAACAAGCCGGTTCGGCCGAACCGAGCAGTTCGCCCGAATTGCCATGTGGCACCGCCTTGGTGGTGAGGCGTTGCATCACCTGGGGACGGTTCGGAGGAATTTGGGGATTCGGCCAAATTGGGGGATTCGGTTGAATTGGGCTTTTGGCCCAGCAACGCTCCCCTGCACCGCCTCTCCCTCCTTAACCTTCTAGGCTGCTTCTCCTTGGTGTTCTTCATGTTGTTTTGGTCTAGAGGTGTCATGTCGATGGTCCAAGTGTCTTGCACGGTCGTCGCTCGGTCATTGCTGACATGGACGGCTTTCGGTTGTGCTTCGCGTCGTATAAGGCTAAGGAGGGTAACCGGCCGAATCGTGTCGTTCGACCGAATCGGTCAGTTCTGACCCCAATAGCACGTATTTGTCATTAATGTACCTGCACAAGTGAAACACACCAAAACTCGTGGAACTTTATTAGAAATAAACCTAAGTGCATGGAATGTTGCATAAAGCCTCTTTTATTCCCGAGTATTGGTGGTCGAAAATGAGCTGTAACGACCGCCAACACACACCATGGAGGAAAAGAATAAGAAGTCTGCTGAAGAGCAAAATATTTGCCATGATTGCGAGAGCCAAATTGATCAATATATGAAGACACAACAAGCCATGCAGGAAGATGTTGATAGCCTCCTAGCCCAAAAGAAGAATATAGAAGAAGCAGTCGAGCCAATCCTAGGAATGTTAACCCTAGAAGGCATGGCGACGGACAACCAGTCACTCTTTGATCGGCTGCGTCAAGTACCAGAGCAGGTATCAAAGTTCTGCAAGTCCACTTTAAGGGAATGCACCAATAGGTGTCGAAGATTTATCGCGACTGCCTCCATCTAGGGGTATCTCAGGGAGTAGATTTGTGGGGATCACCGGACCAGGAACTTGATGGTTAGCGCGAAGACACAACACACAAGGATTTAGACAGGTTCAGGCCACCAGAGTAGCGTAATACCCTAAGTCTTGTATGGATTTGTATATTGTATTCTCCTTGTTGGGAGGTTTTTAGGCCTTACTCCCCCAGCTAGGAACCCCTGCCCTCCGTTATATATCTCAAGAGGCAAGGTTACATGGTAGTAGTTCTACTAGGGCTCGATCTTCTATCATGAGGGTACCCGGGGATGCATATCCCACAATAGGTTGTTGGCTTTGGTGAAGGCACATAATCCAGATGCCAAGATGGAGATAACGTATCTACCTCCCGCGCAACGAAATAGCAGTATGAAGCACTGGTGGCCGAGACCGAGCCTATGGCTAACGAGTTTATCAGCTCTTTAGAGCAGTAATAGAGGACCAGTTGTAGTCCTTGTAATTTGCTACATTTAAGTAGTCTTTAAATTGTGCTACCGTGAAGGTAGTCGATGGTTTTTGCTACTGTTAAGTAGTCGCTATTTTAATGTTGTCATTTAAGCAGTCAATGTTGAAGCACTACTTTTTAAATAGTTTTACTACCCGCAAAGTAGTGGTATATTTTCTGGAAGCATCAGACACTTTGTGTTGAGTACTTGTAGTACTACTGCTGTAGCAAACGTAAAATACGTTGGCCTCGGTAAGACTCGGTAGACTGCTAGGGCAAGTCTACAGTACTACTTTAGTAGTTTATAATTTTGTGCGTGTCACGCGAGAGTACTTTTATACTGATGGTCTGGGTACTTTAAAGCATTATCTGTTGTAACGGATTTTGTCTATCTTAGTCTTGTTAATACATGATTGGTTGCTAGTGTATAGCCATGGCACTACATAGAGTAGTTTTGTGTTTATTTGCACGAAAGAGCAATACTAATGTACGCTATGCATATCCGAGGTAAGACCCTCATGAGTTCCTGTAATGCATAAATAAGGGGTCTGATGTAATCGACAAAGGATACAGAGCAGAACAAAACCTTAACCTTCCATTGAAGGTAGGATATCAAAGAAACGAAACTAGCGCCTACGACTGTGTATTAGTTGGGGGTAGCTCTACCAAGACTTCTGAGGCTTAGCGCCGCTTTTTAATAAAAGCAGTCTTGGCTTCTGTGAATAGAGTTAAACTACCCTGGGCCTGGGCTTTTTAAGCGGCAAGCTGTACACAGGGTCTCTCTAATGAGAGTATAGTTAAGAGGTGAGAGGTATACTACAATTTTTAAGTGATAGGGAAACCATACCTTTAGTGATCTTGTAATCATCAAGAATACATTGGATTTGTTACATAAACCTGTTTTATGGGTAGAATTTCCTCAGATGCAATACATTCCACAGACTTGGTAAGTCTTCGCCTTCTTGAGTCTGGAGGCGATATGTTCCAGCCCCAATAACTTGCTTGACGAGGAACAGCCCCTCCCAATGTGACATAAACTTGTGTAGGCCGTTAGTCTTCTGCATGCGTCGCAATACCAAGTCTCCTATGACAAAGGAACGAGGCTGGATGGAGCGTTGGTGGTAGCGTCGTAAGCCTTCAAGATAGCGAGTATTCTGGATAAGAGCCGCCACTCGGGCTTCTTCAACACCATCGACATCTTGGAACCTTTCCTGCTGAGCGACTTGTTCATCGTAGTTTTCCAGTTGCGGGGCTTCCCAAAGGAGATCAGCCGGTAAGACTACTTCAGACCCGTAGACCAGAAAATATGGTGACTGCCCAGTTGCGCGGCTTGGTTGTGTGCGTAGACCCCAAAGTACTGCTGGCAGCTCCTTGGCCCATTTGCCGTCGTATTTCTTCAGAGGATCATAGAGTCTGGGCTTTAGCCCTTGTAGCAACAAACCACTGGCCTTCTCGACTTGTCCATTGGCGCGTGGATAAGCGACCGAAGCATAGTGTGTCTCGATCGAGTACTTCTCACAATAGTCTTGGGATTCTTCGCTTGTAAAAATTGATCCCAGGTTTGTTATGATCTCATGAGGTACGCCAAATCTCTGGACAATTCCATCGAAGAACTTAATCTGGTTTTCTGCCCGCGCGTTTACCAGAGGCTGAGCTTCAATCCATTTAGTGAACTTGTCAATGGCTACAATAAGCCACTTGAAACCACCTAGAGCTTTAGCTAGAGGGCCCACGAGATTGAGACCCCAACACGCAAAGGGCCAGGATAGAGGGATCGTGTGGAGTTCGTGAGCCGGGACATGGGCTTGTCGGGTGAAGAATTGGCAACCTTGGCACTTTTTAACGATGTCCTCTGCATCCGCCTTGGCTGAAGCCGCGTGGTTACCATAGACGCCTCCATGAATTTCTTCCAGCAGTGGACTTCCATGATCAACCGTGATGCACTTCATCAGAACGTTGATCGAAGCCCCACGTCGATAAAGCATGTTCTCCACTACTACATAGTTCACAGCTCTGCGTCTGATGCGTACTTGTGCTTTCTTATCTTCTAGAAGTTTATGGTTCTTAGATACTCAATAAATGGAGTCGTTAAGTCGAAGTCGATGACCATGACCTGTAGGTCTGGCTGTGGGTGAGCTAGAGTGACCTTGTCAGGTGTCGGCTCCCTAATGGATGGCTGATGCAGTTCGTGAACGAAGATCTCCGCTGGAACATCTGCGCATTTCGAGCCTTGCTTGGATAAAGTGTCAGCAGCAACATTGTAGTCAGGACGATATGATGAAACTCCAGGCCATAGAAGTGGCACTCGAGTTTACGGACATCCTTGACGTAGGCATCAATTGTTTCGTTAAAGCAGTCCCAGTCCTTGTTGACTTCGTTGATGGCGACAGTGGAATCTTCATACACGCATAGACGTTTGATACCAAGAGATGCGGCCAGGTGGAGCCCGTGCAGCATGGCTTCGTATTCTGCTTCGTTGTTGGTAACTATGAAGAGAATCTGCAAAACATACTTGAGTTGTTGACCTTTGGGAGATATTAGTGTAACACCCTAAAATAGCCCTATTCAAAATTTTTGGAATTAATTCGCTTTTTTACTAAAGTGCTCCTAATTAATATAGGTTAAATAAATAATTTCTGGTAATTAAAGTCAAATATAAGGAGTAGAAACATTTTTGGTGCATTCATGCTGTTGCATTAAGTTTTGTATTGCTTGTGGTTCAAACAAGAATTTAAATCTAGTTTAAATTCGCATTTGAATCGCTTTGTTTGGGGCTCTAGAAAAGTTGTTTCGGCCTGAGTTCGTTTTCATCCCCCAAACTTTTCCCCGGTACATATTTGCCCCTCCCTCTTTCTCCATCGCCCAACTCCGCTCGGCCCAGCAGCACCGCCTCGGCCACTCCGCGAGCCCGTCCAGCTCCCGCGCGCCCTCGCACTCGGCCTAGTCGCGTGCCTCAGCCAACTTGCCGCGCACACCGCTCCTGGGTCGAACACCAAGCCGGCCCAGCTGCCCCTCCGCCTCACCTCCCTCCAGCAGCTGCCAGGCAGGACCCGCTTGTCAGGTGCATCTTCTTCCCCACGCCGGGCTCAGACATGAGCCGAGCTCGACACCGCCTGCGCCTAGCCTCCTCGGCCCGACTCCTGCGCTGCCCAACGCGAGCCCGTGGACCCCTCGAGGATCTTCCCCGAAGCTTCACGCCGCCTCCCTTCCTTTCATGTCGCGCTTCCGCAAGGAAATTGATGCCGCCGCTGTTTACCTCGGCGTGCGTCCCACCTCGGCACTCGAGCTTCTCCCGCACCCCCTAGGTCTATAAAATCAGGGTCCCGAGGCCCTTGACGCCTCACCAAGGCATCACCTCGAGTCCTCAAGCCCCAGCGCCCCCTCACGCATTGCGCCACCGCCGTTGGCCCGCCACGAACGATTTTCGCCAGTCGCCGCCCTCGGCTCGAAGAGAAGCCACCTAGGAGCTCCTCTAGGAGGTAACCAGGACAACCGTGCAACCCAAGCTCCCTTTTTCTCTCTAAACTGGGCCTAATTGCTTGTCGTCGTCTCTCCAGGGCCGCCGAGCCGCTGCTTCACGTCGACCACCGTCTCCATCGCCCCATCGTCGTCGCGATCACAACAGGTGAACTCGCCATTCCTCGCTAGTGCCATAGGACTAGACCTGGTCATTTTTGGTGGCTCGTAGCTCGAGTTACGCTCGTCTCCGGCGAACCTCCATCGTTGGCCCGAGCGGCGCCGCCGTGTTTCCGGTCTGCCACCGGCAACCAAACCTCCGCCTACCCCTAGCCGACAGATCTTGATCCAACGGCCCGCAACGCCATCGCCCTGAGTCAAACTCTAGCGTACTGGTCAGCTCTGACCAGTTTGCAAGAGAGCCCCTCCACTTTTTAGTAATCAACCCGTCGTCCACCTATGTGCAAAAGTATTCACATCTAGGTCTTGTTTTATTGGTTTAACCCCCTGTGCTTTTAATGAATAGAACCTGCCGTCCTGTCTGTGACTTTTACGCGTTAGCGCTCGAGTTTTTACACGAAATTATGTTTAGGTCCTCAATTTTTCACGAATAAGCCCCTGGAAGTTTTCAAACCTCACCAGCAAGTCCCTGAACCTTAGAAACGCCATATCTTTCTCATTTTAGCTCCGATTAGAGTGATTCTTGCACTCATGTGTTCATAGCAAAGCGTAGATTAGTTTTAAAGCCTTCTTTTGTTCTGTTTCTACTGTTGGTGTACTATTCTAATAAAATACTTTTGTTTGTATGTATTGGCTTGTGTGGATGTTTGTGTGGTGATCCGTGTCCATTCGGTGAGCCGTTTGCGTTGGACTTCGAGTACGAGGAGGGTTTCCAGGAGCAGGACTAGCAGCAGCAGCAGCAGCACTTTGAGGAAGGCAAGTTATAGCACGAACAATCCTTGCTACCTACCCACCTTGTAATAAATTATTTCATACATGCATGTGTCTAAATCGATGTACCTTTAAGGTTTTACCTAGTTTGATTATCCTGTCCTTTGAATACCTTAGGTTTATGCATTTGGGTACAATCTTGTCACACCCGGATTTTCTCAAACACCCGAATGTGGCCATATGTGTGCCCAGGAAGTCATAGTATACATATAGCGAATAAATATGATAAACAGAGAACATATGCTTGAATAAATTCTTCATTGAATAAAGTTTTACATCAAAGTGCTTCATAAATAAACTAACTAGCAACAGCGGAAGACTCATAAACTCTCAAACTAATGGAGCCGCAATCCACATGGACTCTGACTGGGAGACCACAGCTTAGTAGTACGGTAAATCTTCTGGAAACTTAGCAGCAGACTGATGCACAGCCAAATCTGTTTACCCGTCCGAGATTTTGTTGAATAAAATGACAAGTGTAAGTAAACAATTACTTAGAAAGTATAGCACGGGTATGAAGGCTCAAAATAGGCTAGACACGGCTTAACTGCATTAGCATTTTTAGTTGGTTCATTTTATCATTAACCAAATCACTACAAGTAAATAAAACCCAGTTGCAACCCAATTAATAAAGTATAAGTGACATTAAACATAAATAGCATCATATTCTAATCAAAAAGGATCCAGGCCGCTCGTGACCCTGAGCAAGGCTATCATGATAGATTTTACACTCTGTAGAGGTTTTTTGCCCTTTACCCACCAGTCGCGTAAAAGATCAAAAGAACTTTGCACCCAACCACGCACATCAACACTTTCGAGGTGTGACTACATAGGGACGCTACAAGGCTTTTCACAAGACACCCTAACAAGACAGTGGCCGCTAAGGTACAATAAGGTGGTGAGACTCGAGGCACCGAGATTGACTTACGCTTACAGAGTCACACCATAAGGGGGTCAATGGCACCAAGAGTGCGGGGCTGGGTCTAATGAGACCTAGCCGACGGGGCTACCGTCCTCGGTGGAACCAAGAAACACCCCGTGCCTTACTTACCATAACGCCGTCGGCCCCACCGGTAACCACTGGCAAGCTAGAGAAGTACAAGTTACTTGACCAAGACCAGAGCCATAATAGTTCTAGCGGTGGCGACAGGCTCCTGGGTAGCCGCTTTAAGAACCGGACCTTAGGGAGAGACACTGGAGCAAAGCACACAGCACATGCCACAATTCCCTAAACCATGTTGCTAAAAAGCAAGTTTTATCATTAATGTTAAATTGAACCATTAAGTCAAGATTAACAGTTAAATAATAGTGACAGTAGCTGCGCATAGCAAAGATTCTACCCATATGCAATAATCCCAAGGTAACAAGGACATGAGTATACAAACTAGGTACAACCTTAATAGGACATCAATTTAGACACATGCATATGAAAGTAAATGAATGTAAAAAGTGTGTTTAGACACATGCACATGTCGGTGCTATAACTTGCCTTCCTCAAAAGGCTGCTGCTGCAGTGAGTCCTGCTCTGGAAAGTCCTCCACGCACTCGAAGTCTAAAGCGAACGGCTCACCGACTGGACACGAATCACCACGCAAACATGCACGCAAACCAATACATGCAAACAAATAATATTCTATTAGAATAGTACACCAAACAGTAGAAACAGTACAAATAAAGCTTTTAGAAATAATCGACGCTTCACTACGAACACATGAGCGCGAAAATCACACTAATCGGAGCTAAAACGGAAAAGATATGGGTTTTCTACGTTCTAGGTACCTGCTGGCAAGTTTTAAAAGTTTCCAGGGGCTTATTTGAAGAAAACCGAGGACCTATGCGTAATTACGCGTTAAAACAGGAGGGCCTATGTGCAAAAATATCTAAATAGGATGGCGGGTTCTATTTTTAAAAAGGTCAGGGGGCTTTCCATAAAATTAAGGACCTACTTGTAATTATTTTTGAACAGGGGTGGACTGCTGGTTCTATTTTAAATCTTGCATGGGTTCTTTTGCAAAGTCGACTTGGTTGACCGGTAAGGGGGATTTGACCTAGGGATGGGGCTGTCCTGGGCCGTTGGATCGAGATCCTGCGGCCGGGATTGATTCGAGGGGTTGGGGGGCACCGGCGAGGTCCGAGGCGGCGGCGCTGCTCGCTCCCATGGCGGAGCATCACCGGAGAAGGCTCGATTTCGAGCTGCCGGGGCACGGTTGTGGGAGCGGGAAGATGCTACGGCCTCAGGAGGGGATGACGAACTCATTGGTGGGGTCCAAGTCGATGGTTGCGCAGCGGGGCGTGTTGACGAAGGCGAGCAGTGAAGGCGGCGAAGGCGAGCGATGGGGGAGGGGCTGCGGGGTGCGGGAGCGAGCAAGAAGAGGCGCTGGAGCTTCATTACCTTACGACGGAGCTCCTAGGGGGCTTCTCGTCGTGCAGAGGCGGCGTCCAGTAGGGATCGAAGGCGGCGGCGATACGAAGCTTGGCGACAGCGGCGCAAGTGAGCTAGGGCAGCAGGGAGGAGGGTATGAGGCTTGGGAGGGGCTTGGTGAGGGTCGAGGGCTGCGGGGGCAGCCTTTATTGGCCCAGGGAGTGCCCTCGGTGTGCAGGTCAGGGGGATTCAGGCGGCGGCCGGTGGTGCTCCCCTTCCTTCTGCGGGGATTGGTTTCCTTGTAGGGAGAGGGAGTTTCCGTGCGGAGGGGGGCGCGAAGAAGGAAAGCGTGGGCGGGGAAGCTTTGTGGAGGTTGCGCGGGGGTCCACTGGCGCGGAGCGGGTCCACGACGGCCGGCGAGCGCGGCAGAATTGGCGCCGGGGAGGGAGGAAGCGTCGGGCGAAAGGAGGGAGACGAGTCTGGCGTGCGGGGCCAGCCCGTCAGTGAGGGGAGGGGAGACGAGACGGGTGAGCGGGGAGCTCGGCCGGGGGAAGCTGCGCGGGGAGTTGTGGGACGGCTCGGGGAGAAGGCCCAGGTGGGAGGGGGAGAAGCCGAGTTGGGCCGGGGGGGTTAAGTAGAGGGGGCTGGGCCGGACTGAGGAAGAAGTAGAGGGAGCTAAGGTGAACCAGGGTAAAGTTTGAGGAGCAAAAGTGGACTCGGCTGAAATAACTTTTCTAGGACTCCAAACAAGGTGATTCAAATTTAAATTTAAATAAATTTGAACTCTTGTTTGAATCACAAGCAATAAAAAAATAAATGCAGCAGCAAGAATGCAACAAAAATATTTCTACAACTTATATTTGATTTTAATATTCATAAATAATTCATTTAGCCTATATTAATTATGAACAAATAAAATAAAAGTTAATAAATTACTAAAATTTTTAAATAGGCTAGTTTTGGGTGTTACAAATCTTTGCTACGCGCAGCTACTATCACCATTGTTTAATTGTTAAATTTGACTTAATGGTTCACTTCAACATGATGATAAAACTTGCTTTTTAGCAACTTGGATTAGGGAGCTAGAACATGTGCTTCGTGCTTTGTTCTAGTGTCTCTCCCTAAGGTCCGGTTCTTAAAGCGGCTACCCAGGAGCCTGTCGCCACCGCTAGAACTATTATGACTCTGGTCTTGGTTGAGTAGCTTGTACGTTTCTAGCTTGTCAGTGGTTACCGACGGGGCCGACGGCGTTATGGGAAACATGGGTGAGAGTATGTCTTGATCCACCGAGGATGGGAGATCCATCGGCTATGTCCTCGTGTGACACAGTCCCGTGCTGGGATTCCCTGTGATAGGGAACTCCACACGTTGCGCAGTGTTGGGTGCGATGCCCTAGCACTGGACACCATTCACCCCCCTATGGTGTGACTCCATTGGCGTACGTCAACCTCGATGCATGGGCCATGCTGCCTATGATGTATCATAATCGGCCACTGTCTTGTTAGGGTGTCTTGTGAAAAGCCTCGTAGCGTCCCTATGCAGTCATACCTCGAAAGTGTGATGTTTGCATGGTTGGGTGCAAAGTTCCTTTGAACTTTTACGCGATTGGTGGGTAAAGGGCGAAACCTCTGCAGAGTGTAAATCTATCATGATAGCCTTTCTCAAGGCCACGAGTGGCCTGGATCCTTTTTTATTAGAAGATGATGTTTATTATGCTTAATGTCACTTATACTTTATTAGTTGGGTTGCAACTGGGTTCCTTTCACTTTTAGTAACTTGGACAATGTTAAAACGAACCAACTAAAAATGCTAACGCAGTTCAGCCGTGTCTAGCCTTACTTTGAGCCTTCATACACCCGTGCTATACTTGCTAAGTAAATGTTTTACTTACACTTATCATTTATTCAACAAAATCCCGGATGGGTAATAGATTGGACTATGCATGAGTCTGTTGCTGAGTTTCCAGAAGATCTGCCGTACTACTGAGTTGCGTTCTCCCAGTGAGAGTCCCTTTGGATTGCGGCTTCGCTTAGTTGAGAGTTATTAGTCTTCTGCTGTATTGGTTAGTTTATTTATGTTACACTTTGATGTAAAACTCTATTTAATCAAGCATATGTTCTCTGTTTATCATATTTGTTTGCTATATGTGTACTATGACTTCCTGGGCACACATATGGCCGCATTCAGGTTTCTTTGAAAATCCGGGTGTGATAGATTGGTATCAGAGCCGTGCTGACTGTAGGATCGCAGCCAAGTTAGAACAATTGAGTAAACCTTAGGAGACCACCATGATTATGTGATATGGATCGTCTAGTTACACTTTTTCAAAAACCCAGTGTTGTCAAGTCTTGTGTGAATCATGTCTCTAGGTGCTTGGTTTGGTTGTCATTATGCTTATGCGTGATTTGGATCTTTGTAATGATTGTGATGGGCATAGACGCAAGTCTACCACCATCTAGATTTTGGATTAAGGTTTAAGGACATTAGTGTTTACATAGAAGCGGTTATTCATTTCTCTTGCTCTATCAAATCCTCCATCACTAGATCATATCCTGACAAGTTTGATAATCTTCTTAATTCCCTTCCGCACAAAATCTGAGTTACTTGGTTATGTCCAATGGAGTTTTTATGAGAATTATTTGCTGATGATAGATGTTGAACACAAGGAGCAACACAGGTGGTAGTGGAGGCAACCAGAACCAGCCGCCACCACCCCTCCCACCATTGAGCAGATGATGCTCACACAAACCCAACTGATGCAGCAGATTGCCCAGATCATGGCATTGTTGCAGCAACACTAGCAGAATCCACCTCACCAGCCTAACATGCCGCACCGGGACAAGAGGGTTGAATTTCTGAAGGGAGATTGTGTGTTCTCCAAGATAGATCTTCGATCGGGCTATCACCAGATGAGGATTCGGTTGTCAGACATACCCAAGACGGCTTTCACCACTTGGTACGGATTGTATGAGTTCACAGTCATGTCCTTTGGACTGACCAACGCTCTTGCATACTTCATGTACCTAACCAGCAGTGTGTTCATGGACTACCTCGACAAGTTTGTGGTGGTGTTCATTGATGACATTCTGGTCTTCTCCAAGAATGAAGAAGAACACGAGGATCACTTGAGATTGGTGATGCAGAGACTCCGGGAACATCACCTTTTGGTTGAAGGAAGTGGCATTCTTAGGACACGTGTTGTCCAATGGTGGAATGGCAGTCGACCCGACGAAGGTTAGTGACGTGTTAAGCTGGAACCCGCCTCAGGATGTGAGTGAAATCAGGAGTTTCCTTGGAATGGCCGGATATTATCGAAGTTTGATCGAAGGATTCTCCAAGATTACTAAGCCCCTGACGGCATTATTGGAGAAAAATGCTAAGTTTGACCGCACAAAGGAGTGTCAAACCAGCTTCGAGGAGTTCAAGAAGAGGTTGACAACAGCACATGTGCTGATTTTGCCTGACATAGCCAAGAGCTTCTCTATCTACTGCGATGCATCCCGTCTAGGATTGGGATGTGTGCTCATGTAGGATGGAAAATTTGTGGCTTATGCGTCAAGGCAGTTGAGGAAACATGACCGGAACTACACGACACATGATCTAGAGTTGGCAGCTGTGGTACATGCTCTGAAGATTTGGAGGCATTACTTGATTGGACACAAGTGTGACATCTACACCGATCATAAGAGCCTCAAGTACGTCTTCACCCAGTCGGACCTAAATATGCGACAGTGCCGATGGTTGGAGTTGATGAAGGATTATGATCTAGAGATTCACTATCACCCAGGAAAGGCTAACTTGGTGGCATATGCTCTGAGTAGACGAAGCTATGTGAACAAGCTCACCGGACATTGTCTGCCAGAAGAGCTCAGTCTAGAGTTCGAGAGGATGAGTCTAGGATTCGTGGCTAGCATCACGGAAATGGCAGTAGAACCGACTCTGGAATAGGAGATCTGGGATGGTCAGCTTAAGTATGAGAAAATCAAGGAGATTGTTGAGCAGGTTGCTCTAGGGAAGGCCCCCGGTTTTCGAGTGGATGATCGGAGAACCTCGTGGCACGGGAAGACGATATGTGTACCCAACATGGCACAGATCAAGGACATGATCCTGAGAGAAGTACATGATTCGGCCTACTTGATCCACCCGGGAAGTACCAGGATGTACAAGACATCAAGGAAAGATTCTGGTGGTACGTATTGAAGCGTGACGTGGCTACATATGTGGCTTTATGTGACACATGTCAGAGAGTCAAGGCTGAGCATCAAAGGCCAGCAGGATTGCTCCAACCCCTGAAGATACCCGAATGGAAGTGGGAGGAAGTCGGAATGGACATCATCACCAGTCTACCTCATACTCAGAGAGGATTTGATTCCATCTGGGTTATCGTGGATCGCTTGACTAAAGTGGCACACTTTCTTCCAGTGAAGACCACTTACACAGGTGCTAGATTAGCAGAGCTATACATGGAGAGAATTGTGTGCTTACATGGAGTGCCGAAGCGGATAGTGTCTGATCGCGGTACTCAGTTCACATCACACTTCTGGCAGAAGCTACACGAGTATATGGACACTAAGCTGCACTTTAGTTCGGCTTACCACCCACAGACGGATGGACAAACAGAGCAAACGAATTAGATTTTGGAAGATATGTTGAGGGCATGTGCTCTGCAGTATGGTGTCAGTTGGGACAAGAGTTTGCCCTGTGCGGAATTCTCGTACAACAACAACTATTAGAAAAGTCTACAGATGGCACCATTTGAGGCTCTGTATGGTAGAAAGTGCAGAACACCACTATTCTGGAATCAGACTGGAGAGAGTCAAGTTTTTGGGCCTAAGATACTAAGAGAGGCAGAGCGACAAGTGCAAGTGATCAGGCAGAACTTGAAGGTGGCACAATCCCGGCAGAAGAGCTATGCTGATGTCAGACAGAGGGATCTCACCTTCGAAGTCGATGACTTTGTGTATCTCAAGGTGTCACAGATAAGGGGCGTAAAAAGATATAATGTCAAGGGCAAACTAGCGCCTTGTTACATCGGACCCTTCAACATATTGGAACGGATGGGTGAAGTGGCATATCGGCTAGAGCTACATGAGAAACTGGCCGGAGTGCACAATCTATTCCACGTGTCGCAGTTGAAGAAATGCTTGCGGGTGCCCGAGGAGTAGATCTTGATAGATGAGCTGAATGTGGAAGAGGACCTCACTTATGCCGAGCACCCTGTTAAAATATTGGAGGAGTCTGAACGAGTCACCAGAAACAAAGTGATCCGGCTGCACAAGGTTCAGTGGAGCCGTCACTCAGAAGACGAGGCGACATGGGAAAGAGAAGAGGACCTCAAGGCCGAGTACCCACAGCTCTTCGCATCCACGTCCGAATCTCGGGGACGAGATTCATCTTAAGGGGGGTAGGTTTGTAACACCCTAAAATAGCCCTATTTAAAATTTTAGGAATTAATTCGCTTTTTACTAAAGTGCTCCTAACTAATATAGGTTAAATAAATAATTTATGGGAATTAAAGTCAAATATAAGGAGTAGAAACATTTTGTTGCATTCATGCTGCTGCATTAAGTTTTGTATTGCTTGTGGTTCAAACAAGAATTTAAATATAGTTTAAATTCAAATTTGAATCTCTTTGTTGGGGGCTCTAGAAAAGTTGTTTTGGCCTGAGTTCGTTTTCGCCCCCGAACTTTTCCCTGGTTCGTTTTCGCCCGTCCCTCTTTCTCCATCGCCCAACTCCGCTCAGCCCAGCAGCACCGCCTCGGCCCACTCCGCGAGCCAGCCTAGCCCCCGCGCGCCCTCGCTCTCAGCCTAGTCGCGCGCCTCAGCCCAACTCGCCGCGCACCCCGCTCCTGGGCCGATCACCAAGCCGTCCCAGCTGCCCCTCCGCCTCGCCTCCCTCAAGCGGCTTCCAGGCGGGACCCGCTTGTCGGGTGCGTCTTCTTCCACGCGTCGGGCTCGGACACGAGTCGAGTTCGACACTGCTCGGGCCTAGCCTACTCGGCCTGACTCCTACGCGGCCCAACGTGAGCCTGTGGACCCCTCAAGGATCTTCCCCTCACCAAGGCATCACCCCGAGTCCTCAAGCCCCAGCGCCCCTCACGCATTGCACCGCGGTCATTAGTTCGCCACGAACAATTTCCGCCGGTCGACGCCCTCGGCTCGAAGAGAAGCCACCTAGGAGCTCCTCTAGGAGGTAATCAAGCCAACTGTGCAACCCCAACTTCCTTTTTCTCTCTGAACCGGGCCTAATTGCTCATCGTCGTCTGAACCGAGCCGCTGCTTCACGTTGACCACCATCTCCGTCGCCCCATCGTTGTTGCGATCACCACAGGTGAACTCGCCGTTCCTCGCTAGTGCCATAGGACTAGACCTCGTCATTATTGGTGGCTCATAGCTCGAGTTGTGCTCGTCTCCGAAGAACCTCCGCTACAAGCCCGAGCGCCGCCGCTGTGTTTCCAGTCCGCCGACAACCAAACCTCCGCCTACCCCTAGCCGATAGATCTTGATCCAACGGCCTGCAACGCCGTCGCCCTGAGTCAAATTCGAGCGTACCGGTCAGCTCTAACCAGTTTGCAAGAGAGCCCCTCCACTTTTTAGTAATCAACAGGCCGTCCACCTATGTGCAAAAGTATTCACATCTAGGTCCTGTTTTATTCGTTTAACCCCCTGCGCTTTTAAAAAATAGAACCCGCCATCCTGTCTTTGACTTTTACGCGTTAGCCCTCGAGTTTTTATATGAAATTATGTTAGGTCCTCGGTTTTTCACTAATAAGCCCCTGAAAGTTTTCAAACCTCACTAGCAAGTCCCTAAACCTTAGAAATGACATATCTTTCTCGTTTTAGCTCCGATTAGAGTGATTCTTACGCTCATGTATTCTTAGCAAAGCGTAGATTAGTTTTAAAGCCTTCTTTTGATCTATTTCCACTGTTGGTGTACTGTTATAATAAAATAATTTTATTTGCATGTATTGGCTTGTGTGGATGTTTGTGTGGTGATTCGTGTCGAGTCGGTGAGCCGTTTGCGTTGGACTTCGAGTACGAGGAGGGTTTCCAGGAGCAGGACCAGCAGTAGCAGAAACAACACTTCGAGGAAGGAAAGTTATAGCACGGACAATCCTTGCTACCTACCCACCTTGTAATAAATTATTTCATACATGCATGTGTCTAAATTGATGTACCTTTAAGGTTTTACCTAGTTTGATTAAACAATGGAGGCCGGCTCGTGGTCTGGAGACATGTCTCATAAGAGCGCTTGTGGAGGTTTGCTAGGCAGGTCTCGACCCCGTTCGTTTGGGGTCGAGGGCTCGTTGCTCTCCCTCGGTGGGATCCCTCGACTAGCTGCCTCCATCCTGGCCTTGAATATAACGTGAAGGGCACCCTCGAGTTTCGTGCTTGAGGATAGGCTTGATCGCGCGTGCCCTTGGTTATCCCTGACTCTATTAGATCTGAGGTGCCTGTCGAACCCTCAAGGGGCCAGGACTTCGAACCCCTGATCAGTAGGGCCTCGAGGAGAGGTAGCTTACCTCGGAAGCCTTTTGGCTAGCCTCGAGCGTTTCGTAGTCGTGGGCGGCATGTCGCGGAGAACGCGAAGTGGGCGCGCCTTTTTAGGCAGAGCGGAAGAGACGTGGGCAGTTACGATGCGACGTGTCGCCTGGATTTTCGCGCGTAGTGGTTATCCCAACTCGCGGGGCCGTGTCGTCAATGGCTGAGGTGTTTAATCGTATCGGATACGTTTTTTACGCAGCCGGGGTGCCGGTTGCGCTTCGCATGATACTATAAATAAAGGGACAAGGGGAAGGGATTAGGTTACCCAGACTTTGCTTTCGATTGCATCTACTATTTCCAAGCGCCGCCGCTCTTCGCCTTTCACCTTTCCGTGCTCAAGACTTCATCCTTTTCGCCGCCGTCGTTCGCCATGGTGACCATCGTCGACCCTGCTCCGTGGAGCCCTTCCATTGCCACCGACGCCTATCTCGCCGGGCAGGTGGACGCCGGGGTGCTGCCGGCGAACAGCAACCCGGACGAGCCGATGTGGATCGCGCCGCCATCCAACCACCACGAGCCTTCTCTGCCGGAGGGCTTCGTGGTGAGCCTGGCGAGACTTCACGAGCGGGGGTTCAGGATCTCGGCTTCCCCGTTCTTCCGCGGGTTGTGCCTCCACTACGGCATGGAGCTCCACAACTTTGCCCCCAACGCCATCTCGCAAGCGGCGGTCTTCGTCGCCGTTTGTGAGGAGTACTTGGGGATCAAGGCTCACTGGGACCTATGGGTTCACCTTTTCCGGGGTGAGCTCCATACGGCCATAGGTGAGTCTCGGGGGCTCTGTCGGGCGGTCCGCGCCGGGGGCCTTACCCTGCAAGTCCGGGGGCAGCGGAGCGGTTTGTACATCCCATCGACGATGACCTCCAACAACGCCGATTGGGACAACGGGTGGTTCTACCTCCACAACGTCGACAACAAGCTGCCGGAGTACACCGGCAAAGTGCTGCGCGAGCGACCGGAGATGTGGAGCTACGGAGTTTCCCCCGCCGACCGTCAGGAGCGACTTCGAGTCTTCACCGACGCCTTTGTCGCGCTTTCGAGGGCGGGTTTGACCGCGGCGGGGGTGACTGCAAACTTCAATCAGCGGTATGTACTGCCGCTGATGGAGAGGAAGCTGCGGCTCGACCAGCTCAGGGCGGACTCGCCCTGGCAGGGCTCGAAGATGAAGGAGGGGACCCTCATCCTTGAGTACTGCATGCATCGAGCACGGCGTGCCGTGGAGGTCTCCAAGCTTGACTGCAAGGAGGAAGCCTTTTTCGCCGTCAAGAGGCGCCCCGAAGAAGGTTTCTACAATTTGTAAGTTCCGCTTTAAGTGTTATTTAGATTCAATTTTGCTTTCTACCCTCGAGATTATCTGATCATTTAACTCTGAATTCTTTCTTCATGGTTTGTCTCAAAAATGGTACCATTTTGCTCCTCCTCTTCGTGAGGTTCGTGCTGCGAACCGCCTTTCTGCCGAGAGGCAGAAGGCGTGGAAGGACGCGGCGAAGCAGAAGAAAGAGAGGAAGCGTTTGCGGAAGGCGGCGTACGAGAAGGAGTGCCGCCGTCGAACCAGGGAGGGGCGTTCCCCGCCTACCACCCCCGAGAGTACTCCGGAGGAGTCTTCCTCGGAGGACCTCGTGGAGATTCCGCCACCTGCGCCGGTGGCGGCTGAAGTGAGTGCGCCCCCGAGGGGGCAACACCAGGAGATCCCGTCGTCATCACGGGATAGGGAGGCCTCGAGTGGCCCAGCGCCTTCGACGGCGGGTGCCGCCCCCACGAGTTCCGTGGTGGCGGCTACCGCGGCTCGAGCTAGGAGCCCGTCGGTGCCTGGGGCTCAAAGCTCCGCAGCGGCGGGTTCGAGGCCCGCGAGCGAGACCCCGCCATTGGGGGGCCGTGGTCGTTCGGGGGCTCGGCGGCCTTCGAGTAGCAAGAAGCGCAAGCTTAGCCACCTCGTTCGGGTTAGGTAAGTCGCCATTCTTTTCTCAGGTTTCATTTTCAAGTTGGTGTTCTGATTTTGTCGACTTGGTTTCTGTCAGCCAATCCGGTCTACCGGCGCCGCTCCCGTTGGCGCCACGCCTCGTTCAACAGCGCCGCCTTCATCCGGGGCACCCCAGGCATCGGGGGTTGTGGCTCGGTATCGGGCGGCCCTTACGCGAGGGGCCACCCGATCAAGGGATGAGACGGCGGCTGGAGAAGCATCGGTGGTGGCGGGCGAGGAGCGGGCCAGGGAGACGCCCTTGGCCCTCCCCGTGGAGGTTGTGGCCCCTGCCGTAACGGGGGTGACAGGGACCTCCGTGCCGGCCGAGGGCACGGGGGTGGTGGAGGGTGCGGCCCGTGGTGAAGACGCGGGTCAGACCGCAACGGGAGGCAGCGGTTCAGCGGAGGTCGAGGAGGTGCCAGGGGCCGGCTCCGCAATGATGGCCCTCCCGGCCACCCTCGAGGGTGGTCAGGAGGATGAGGAGGAGGATGCTCCAGGATTCCGCGATGAGACCTGGAGCCCCTGGGAGGAGAGGGCCATGGGCACCCTGCCTGGCATTCCGGCTTTCGAGGCCTGGCGCAACTTTGGGCTCGGTCGTCGCGGCGTCCCGCCCGGCCTGGCCAAGACGGCTGAGGCCAAGCGCCTCCTTTGGGAGGAACAACAGGCCCTGGGGACGACGGTCCAAGAAGTCCTAAAGCAGGTCCTCGAACTCCACCTTGGTCGGGGTTTGGACCTCCACCGAGTAAGTGACTTAACCATTAATTTTGTCGCGCGTTTTGCGTTTCTCCCCCTTTTTCACCTTCATTTGTCGTGTTAATAACAGGATCTGAGGGAGATGGATGGGCGAAAGGTCGCCGAACTTGCTGATGGGCACGTCGAGGTGCATCAGCTAAGGGAGGCCTTAAGCCACGCCGAGCGGGAACGCCTGCGCGAGAGGACACTTGCCGTGGAGACGGCCGAAGAGGTGCTTCGGCAAGGGGACGAGCTCCATTGGCAGACGCAAGCGCTGGCGGCGCTCGAGGGTGAGCTTCAGCAGGAGCGTGCCACCCTTGCCGAAGCCCGGGGGCAGCTGCAGCAGCGGGACTCGGCGCTTGCCGTGGCTGAGGCCCAACTGAAGACCCAGGGCGAGGCTATTGACCTGCTCACTGTGGCGGTGACGGAGGGAGATGTCGCCATCACGGAGTCGAGGCCCAACAAGGAGAGATGGCGACGCTCCAGTAGGAGGCCAGCACTGCCCGGGAGGCCCTCGCCGAGAAGGAAAAGCTAGTCGAAGGTAAGTCTAGTATGAACTTACCCTAAGTTTAAATTGGAGTTTTCGAAGACTTATCTGATTTTGGTGTTAGGCTTTCAGAGGTGCGGAAGGTGGCCGAGGAGACCTCCTCACAGGCGAAGTCGCACCAGGTAGCTTACTCGAAGGCCCAGGAGGACCTCGAGGAGCTACGGGAAGTATCTCTTGCCGTTTGTAAGGAGGTCGAGGGGCCGGAGGCTCTCGAGTCCTAGTCGGGCAGCTCAATGGCCAACCATCTAAGGGCCTTGGGCGGTTGTGTTACTGAGCGCCTGAAGGGGGCCCTTCTCCTCGGCGTGCAGAAGACCCTTGGGGTGATCTCGACGCACTTTGTCATGGACCTCGAGGCGGTCAGCGGTGGTTACGTGGTGGCGGACGACCTCGACGATGACGCTGCGCTGGCTGTCGTGGAGAGTGCGAATGCTACTGCCTCTGCTCCTGCTTCCACCCTCGCGCAAATGTTTGAGAGGGACCTCCTTCCGGACGCTGAAGACGAGGAGGATGCCACCCCCGAAGACCCCGAAGACCCCGCTCCCTAAGTAGTTTTTAGAGAGATTTTTTTTATGTAATAAGCACTCTAATGGTTGAAACAATTTTATGTTTTTGAAATGCACATTCGAGTTTTTATTTGAATTATGGTTTCTTTATCACGTTACTTCGCTGAATTTGCAAAGGACTTGTCGAGGAGGGTATCGTTCATAGAGCAATTTTAGCGTAGGGTGACGAGGGGGATGCCGTATCCTTTTGAAGGCGTAGGCGGTCCCTTGACTCATCTCGCCCTGGGCCTCAATTATTCTATGCCTCGAGTTGCCTTTTGGCAAATACAGGAGATGGACGTAATAAACGAATTTTATAAAAAAACTATAAAATTGGGACAATTTTAGGAGGGCGTGCCACCCGGATTAGGGAGTGCCCCCCGGATTAGCCCCCGAGTGAGACTTGGCTTTTTTCGATGGTAAGCCTAGTCTTACTCATTTTAAGGTCCTTTATATTTTTATTGAAATAAGTACAAATGTACATGAATGCTTGAAAGCTTAAGGGTAGAAGCGACGTAGCTGTTGGATATTCCAGGTGTTGGCGAATATTTCGCCTTTCTCGTTTGCAAGCTTGTATGTGCCTGGCTTGAGGACTTCAGCGACGATCTAGGGCCCTTCCCATGGGGGTGTGAGCTTGTGGCGCCCTCGATTATTTTGTCGCAGCCTTAGCACTAGGTCCCCCTTGCTGAGGTCTCGTCGTCGAACCTTCTGGGCCTGATACCTTCGAAGCGACTGCTGGTACCGAGCCGAATGTAAGACCGCGATGTCTCGAGCTTCGTCTGCTTGGTCGAGTGAGTCTTCCCGCATTTGCTTGTTTCTTTCCTCCTGGTAGGCTCTGAGCCTTGGGGATCCATATTCCATGTCTGTGGGGAGGATAGCCTCGGCACCATAGACGAGAAAAAATGGAGTAAAACCCGTGGCTCTGCTTGGGGTTGTTCTGAGCCTCCAAATTACTAAGGGTAGTTCTGACACCCATTTCCCGCCGAATCTATTCAACTTGTTGAATATCCTTGGTTTGAGACATTGTAGAATCATGTCGTTGGCACGTTCTACTTGGCCGTTTGTCTGTGGATGCGCTACGGCCGACCAATCCATGCGGATATGATGGTCATCACAGAATTCCAAGAACTTCTTGCCGGTAAATTGGGTGCCATTGTAAGTGATTATCGAATTGGGTTCACCGAACCTGTGAATTTTATCAGTGAAGAATTGCACAGCTTGTTCGGATCTAATGCTGCTGATTGGCCGAGCTTGGGTCCATTTTGAGAACTTGTCGATGGCCACCAGCAGATGTGTAAAGCCCCCGGGTGCTGCTCGCATTGGACCAACGAGGTCTAGCCCCCACATGGCGAACGACCATGTGATGGGAACGGTTTGCAAGACGTGAGCCGGGAGGTGGGTTTTACGTGCGTAGAATTGACACCCTTCGCAGGTGCGTACGATTTCGTTGGCGTCTGCAACAGTCGTGGGCCAGTAAAAGCCTTGGCGAAATGTGTTGCCCACGAGGGTTCGGGGCACCGCATGCGCCGCATGGTGGCCGCATACGCCAGCGTGAATGTCTCGGATGTGGAGAGGGCCTTGGCACCCTGCCTGGCATTCTGGCTTTCGAGACCTGGCACAACTTTGGGCTCGGTCGTCGCGGCGTCCCGCCCGCCCTGGCCAAGATGGCTGAGGCCGAGCGTCTCCTATGGGAGGAACAGCAGGCCCTGGGGACGACGTTCCAAGAAGCCCTGAAGCAGGTCCTCGAACTCCACCTTGGTCGGGGTTTGGACCTCCACCGGGTAAGTGACTTAACCACTAATTTTGTCGCGTATTTTGCGTTTCTCCCCCTTTTTCACCTTCATTTGTCATGTTAATAACAGGATCTGAGGGAGATGGATGGGCGAAAGGTCGTCGAACTTGATGATGCGCACGTCGAGGTGCATCAGCTAAGGGAGGCCTTAAGCCACGCCGAGCGGGAACGTCTGCGCGAGAGGACACTTGCCGTGGAGACGGCCGAAGAGGTGCTTCGGCAAGGGGACGAGCTCCATCGGCAGACGCAAGCGCTGGCGGCGCTCGAGGGTGAGCTTCAGCAGGAGCGTGCCACCCTTGCCGAAGCCCGGGGGCAGCTGCAGCAGCGGGACTCGGCGCTTGCCGTGGCTGAGGCCCAACGGAAGACCCAGGGCGAGGCTATTGACCTGCTCACCGTGGCGGTGACGGAGGGAGATGTCGCCATCACGGAACTGCCTGCCTCGGTCGAGGCCCAACAAGGAGAGATGGCGACGCTCCAGCAGGAGGCCAGCACTGCCCGGGAGGCCCTCGCCGAGAAGGAAAAGCTAGTCGAAGGTAAGTCTAGTATGAACTTACCCTAAATTTAAATTGGAGTTTTCGAAGACTTATCTGATTTTGGTGTTGGGCTTTCAGAGGTGCGGAAGGTGGCCGAGGAGACCTCCTCACAGGCGGAGTCACTCCAGGTAGCTTACTCGAAGGCCCAGGAGGACCTCGAGGAGCTACGGGAAGTAGCTCTTGCCTTTTGTAAGGAGGTCGAGGGGCCGGAGGCTCTCGAGTCCCAGTCGGGCAGCTCGATGGCCAGCCATCTAAGGGCCTTGGGCGGTTGTGTTACCGAGCACCTGAAGGGGGCCCTTCTCCTCAGCGTGCAGAAGACCCTTGGGGTGATATCGACGCACTTTGTCATGGACCTCGAGGCGGTCAGCGGTGGTTACGTGGTGGCGGACGACCTCGACAATGACGCTGCGCTGGCCGTCGTGGAGAGTGCGGATGCTGCTGCCTCTGCTCCTGCTGCCACCCTCGCGCAAATGTTTGAGAGGGACCTCCTTCCCGACGCTGAAGACGAGGAGGATGCCACCCCTGAAGACCCCGAAGACCCCGCTCCCTGAGTAGTTTTTAGAGAGATTTTTTTATGTAATAAGCACTCTAGTGGTTGAAACAATTTCATGTTTTTGAAACGCACATTCGAGTTTTTATTTGAATTATGGTTTCTTTATCACGTTACTTCGCTGAATTTGCAAAGGACTTGTCGAGGAGGGTATCATTCATAGAGCAATTTTAGCGAAGGGTGACGAGGGGATGTCATATCCTTTCGAAGGCGTAGGCGGTCCCTTGACTCGTCTGGCCCTTGGCCTAAATTATTCTATGCCTCGAGTTGCCTTTTGGCAAATACAGGAGATGGACGTAATAAACGAATTTTATAAAAAAACTTTAAAATTGGGACAATTTTAGGAGGGGGTGCCCCCCGGATTAGCCCCCGAGTGAGACTTGGCTTTTTTCGATGGTAAGCCTAGTCTTACTCATTTTAAGGTCCTTTATATTTTTATTGAAATAAGTACAAATGTACATGAATGGTTGAAAGCTTAAGGGTCGAAGCGACGTAGCTGTTGGATATTCCAGGCATTGGCGAATATTTCGCCTTTCTCATTTGCAAGCTTGTATGTGCCTGGCTTGAGGACTTCAGCGACGATCTAGGGCCCTTCCCATGGGGGTGTGAGCTTGTGGCGCCCTCGATTGTCTTGTCGCAGCCTTAGCACTAGGTCCGCCTTGCTGAGGTCTCATCGTCGAACCTTCTGGGCCTAATACCTTCAAAGCGACTGCTGGTACCGAGCCGAATGTAAGACCGCGACGTCTCGAGCTTCGTCTGCTTGGTCGTGTGAGTCTTCCCGCATTTGCTTGTTTCTTTCCTCTTGGTAGGCTCTGAGCCTTGGGGATCCATATTCCATGTCTGTGGGGAGGATAGCCTCGGCACCATAGACGAGAAAATATGGAGTAAAACCCGTGGCTCTGCTTGGGGTTGTTCTGAGGCTCCAAATTACTAAGGGTAGTTCTGACACCCATTTCCCGCCGAATCTATTCAACTTGTTGAATATCCTTGGTTTGAGACATTGTAGAATCATGCCGTTGGCACGTTCTACTTGGCCGTTTGTCTGTGGATGCGCTACGGCCGACCAATCCATGCGGATATGGTGGTCGTCACAGAATTCCAAGAAATTCTTACCGATAAACTTGGTGCCATTGTAAGTGATTATCGAATTGGGGACCCCGAACCTGTGAATTTTATCAGTGAAGAATTGCACAGCTTGTTCGGATCTAATGCTGCTGATTGGCCGAGCTTGGATCCATTTTGAGAACTTGTCGATGGCCACCAGCAGATGTGTAAAGCCCCCGGGCGCTGCTCGCATTGGACCAACGAGGTCTAGCCCCCACACGGCGAACGGCCATGTGATGGGAACGGTTTGCAAGATATGAAACGGGAGGTGGGTTTTCCGTGCATAGAATTGACACCCTTCGCAGGTGCGTACGATTTCGTTGGCGTCTACAACAGCCGTGGGCCAGTAAAAGCCTTGGCGAAATGCGTTGCCCACGAGGGTTCGCGGCGCCGCATGGTGGCCGCATACGCCAGCGTGAATGTCTCGGATGAGGACAGGGCCATGGGCAACCTGCCTAGCATTCCGGCTTTCGAGACCTGGCGCAACTTTGGGCTCGGTCGTTGCGGCGTCCCGCCCGCCCTGGGCAAGACGGCTGAGGCCGAGCGTCTCCTATGGGAGGAACAGCAGGCCCTGGGGACGACGGTCCAAGAAGCCCTGAAGCAGGTCCTCGAACTCCACCTTGGTCGGGGTTTGGACCTCCACCGGGTAAGTGACTTAACCACTAATTTTGTCACGCGTTTTGAGTTTCTCCCCCTTTTTCACCTTCATTTGTCATGTTAATAACAGGATCTGAGGGAGATGGCTGGGCGAAAGGTCGCCGAACTTGCTGATGCGCACGTCGAGGTGCATCAGCTAAGGGAGGCCTTAAGCCACGCCGAGCGGGAACGCCTGCGCGAGAGGACACTTGCCGTGGAGACGGCCGAAGAGGTGCTTCGGCAAGGGAATGAGCTCCATCGGCGCACGCAAGTGCTAGCAGCGCTCGAGGGTGAGCTTCAGCAGGAGCGTGCCGCCCTTGCCGAAGCCCGGGGGCAGCTGCAGCAGCGGGACTCGGCGCTTGCCGTGGCTGAGGCCCCACTGAAGACCCAGGGCGAGGCTATCGACCTGCTCACCGTGGCGGTGACGGAGGGAGATGTCGCCATCACGGAGCTGCGGGCCTCGGTCGAGGCCCAACAAGGAGAGATGGCGATGCTCCAGCAGGAGGCCAGCACTGCCCGGGAGGCCCTCGCCGAGAAGGAAAAGCTAGTCGAAGGTAAGTCTAGTATGAACTTACCCTAAATTTAAATTGGAGTTTTCGAAGACTTATCTGATTTTGGTGTTGGGCTTTCAGAGGTGCGGAAGGTGGCCGAGGAGACCTCCTCACAGGCGGAGTCACTCCAGGTAGCTTACTCGAAGGCCCAGGAGGACCTCGAGGAGCTACGGGAAGTAGCTCTTGCTGTTTGTAAGGAGGTCGAGGGGCCGGAGGCTCTCGAGTCCCAGTCGGGCAGCTCGGTGGCCAGCCGTCTAAGGGCCTTGGGCGGTTGTGTTACCGAGCGCCTGAAGGGGACCTTCTCCTCGGTGTGCAGAAGACCCTCGGGGTGATCTCGACGCACTTTGTCGTGGACCTTGAGGCGGTCAGCGGTGGTTACGTGGTGGCGGACGACCTCGATGATGACGCTGCGCTGGCCGTCGTGGAGAGTGCGGATGCTGCTGCCTCTGCTCCTGCTGCCACCCTCGCACAAATCTTTGAGAGCGACCTCCTTCCCGACGCTGAAGACGAGGAGGATGCCACCCCCGAAGACCCCGCTCCCTGAGTAGTTTTTAGAGAGATTTTTTTTATGTAATAAGCACTCTAGTGGTTGAAACAATTTTATGTTTTGAAATGCACATTCGAGTTTTTATTTGAATTATGTTTCTTTATCACGTTTACTTCACTGAATTTGCAAAGGACTTGTCGAGGAGGGTATCATTCATAGAGCAATTTTAGAGTAGGGTGACGAGGGGGATGCCGTATCCTTTCGAAGGCGTAGGCGGTCCCTCGACTCGTCTGGCCCTTGGCCTCAATTATTCTATGCCTCGAGTTGCCTTTTGGGAAATACAGGAGATGGACGTAATAAAAGAATTTTATAAAAAAACTTTAAAATTGGGACAATTTTAGGAGGGGGTGCCCCCCGGATTAGGGGGTGCCCCCGGATTAGGGGATGCCCCCCGGATTAGCCCCCGAGTGAGACTTGGCTTTTTTCGATGGTAAGCCTAGTCTTACTCATTTTAAGGTCCTTTATATTTTTATTGAAATAAGTACAAATGTACATGAATGCTTGAAAGCTTAAGGATAGAAGCGACGTAGCTGTTGGATATTCCAGGCATTGGCGAATATTTCGCCTTTCTCGTTTGCAAGCTTGTATGTGCCTGGCTTGAGGATTTCAGCGACGATCTAGGGCCCTTCCCATGGGGGTGTGAGCTTGTGGCGCCCTTGATTTTCTTGTCGCAGCCTTAGAACTAGGTCCCCCTTGCTGAGGTCTCATCGTTCAACCTTCTGGGCCTGATACCTTCGAAGCGACTGCTGATACCGAGCCGAATGTAAGACCGCGACATCTCGAGCTTTGTCTGCTTGGTCGAGTGAGTCTTCCCGCATTTGCTTGTTTCTTTCCTCTTGGTAGGCTCTGAGCCTTGGGGATCCATATTCCACGTCTGTGGGGAGGATAGCCTCGGCACCATAGACGAGAAATAATGGAGTAAAACCCGTGGCTCTACTGGGGGTTGTTCTGAGGCTCCAAATTACTGAGGGTAGTTCTGACACCCATTTCCCGCCGAATCTATTCAACTTGTTGAATATCCTTGGTTTGAGACCTTGTAGAATCATGCCGTTGGCACGTTCTACTTGGCCGTTTGTCTGTGGATGCGCTACGGCCGACCAATCCACGCGAATATAGTGGTCGTCACAGAATTCCAAGAACTTCTTGCCGGTGAACTGGGTGCCATTGTCAGTGATTATCGAATTGGGGACCCTGAACCTGTGAATTATATCAGTGAAGAATTGCACAGCTTGTTCGGATCTAATGCTGCTGATTGGCCAAGCTTCGATCCATTTTGAGACCTTGTCGATGGCCACTAGCAGATGTGTAAAGCCCCCGGGCGCTGCTCGCATTGGACCAACGAGGTCTAGCCCCCACACGGTGAACGACCATGTGATGGGAACGGTTTGCAAGACGTGAGCCGGGAGGTGTGTTTTACGTGCGTAGAATTTGCACCCTTCGCAGGTGCGTACGATTTCGTTGGCGTCTGCAACAGCCGTGGGCCAGTAAAAGCCTTGGTGAAATGCGTTGCCCATGAGGGTTCGGGGCGCCGCAAGGTGGCCGCATACGCCAGCCAGCGTGAATGCACCGCTGCAAAATTCCGGAGGGGCTGCGCTTGTACAATTCCTCATTGATTATGTGGAACGACTTGGCTTTTCTTGCGATGCATCGAGCCTCGATTCGATCCGAGGGTAGTTCCCCTCGGATGATCCAGGTGATATATTGGTTACGCCAATCGCGAGTTGATGGGGCCTCGTCGATTTCCATAATTTCACCCTCGTCTGCCGAGGATATTTCCTGACTTGAGGCTTCAGGTTCCTCTTTCGAAGGATCCTCGTCCATGGGCTCGACATATGGAGCCCCCGAGGGTTCGGTCCTCGAGGGGGCATCAGGAGGTTTGGGGGTCGGCTTGAGGTCGATGCTTGGCTGTGTCAGGTCACGGGTGAATACGTTTGGAGGAACGGTGATCCGCCCAGACGCAATTTTTGCTAATTCATCGGCCTCCTCGTTGTACTTTCGCGCGATGTGGTTGAGCTCGAGGCCATGGAACTTGTCCTCGAGTCGTCGTACTGCATTGCAGTATGCTTGCATCTTGTCGTCGTGGCAGCTTGCTTCCTTCATAACTTGATCGATGACCAATTGTGAATCTCCCCGGACGTCGAGGCATTTAACGCCCAATTCGATGGCTATGCGAAGGCTGGCTAGTAAGGCTTCATATTCGGCCATGTTGTTGGACGCCGGGAAGTGCAAGCGTACCACGTGTCTTATATGTTCTTCGAGGGGTGAGACAAAGAGCAAGCCCGCGCCCGCACCGGTTTTCATCACCAACCCGTTGAAATACATGATCCAACATTCGGTTTGGATTTGTGGTGGGGGCAGCTGTGTGTCGGTCCATTCTGCCACGAAATCGGCCAAGATTTGCGATTTAATTGCCTTGCGAGGGGCATAAGTGATCCGCACCGTCTTGTCACTGGGAACACCTGGGTCGAGGGGCACAGGCTTGGTGTGCTCTTGTAACACCCTAAAAATGCCTACTTTAAAAATTTAGTAATTAAATTGCCTTTATTTAATTTGATGCTCATATTTATCTAGGGAAAAATAAATTATTTATGAGAAATAAAATTAAATATAAGGTTAGAAACATTTTTGTTGCATTCATGCCGACTGCATTGAGCTTTGTTTGTGTGTGGTTCAATTGGAATTTAAATTCTGTTTAAATTCGAATTTGAATCGCTTAGTTTGGAGCTCTAGAAAAGTTTCTGCGGCCCGAGTCCGTTTTTCCACCCTTAACTTTTTCCCCGGCCGATTTTAGGCCCTCCTATTTTTTCATTTCGCAGCGGCCCAGCTCCCCCCTGCTTCCGCTTTCGGCCCAGTTTGGCCGGCCCGCCAGCCAGCCGACCCACCTTCCCCTTTCTCACTTTTGGCCCGCTGCCGGCCTGTCTCCCCCTGCTCCGCAGCAGCCCATCCCCGCACGCTCTCCCGCCCCGTTCGGCCCACTCCGCGGCCCAACAACCAGCGCGGCCCGCAGTCCCCTCCACGCCGACTGCCAGGCGGGACCCACCGGTCAGGCCGTCTCCTACCTCGCGACCGAGTCCCTCTTGGCTACGCGTCGGAGTTCGACTCCGCCACGGCCCGGACTCCAAGGATGCCCGGACTCCCCCCTCGGCCGCCTTCAAATACTCGCCGCCTCCGCCCCGCGACCCTCAGCGAACCCTAGCCGCCCCACACGAGTTCCCCGCACGGCCGCCGTCAAAGCCGCCGCCGCCGAGATCCGCGCCGCCGCGGACCCGTCGTCTCGCCGCCGCTCGGGTCGAATTAACCGCCCAAGGAACTTCCCCAGCAGGTAAGCTCGCCCCCAAACCCGGTCTAGCCCCGATTCGCGCGCTGTGCCATCCCCGCCGCCGTTTCCCGAGCGCCGCCGCCGCCATAGCTCGTCGCGAGCTCGCTCCGTCGCTCACCGTTCGTCCACAACCCCGCTGCCGCACTCGCCGCGTCACCCCGCACCCGTAGCACCCAACCGCGTTCAAAACCGAGCACTCTAGCTTGTTTTTGCGCAATGCCGGCGAAGCGCCGCCGCTCGCCGCCGCAGCTCCGCTCGCCGCCGGTGAACCCCTCCCCTGGATCTATTTCTAGCCGCTCGATCCGAAACCTGCGGCTCAGATCGAGTCAACGAGCCGAGTCAAACCAGCTTATACCGGTCAACCTTGGCGTTTTGCAAAAGAGCCCCTGCCCTTTTTCAAAATTAACCCGCAGTCGAAATCCATTCAAAAATAATTACAATTAAGTCCTGATTTTTACAGAAAACCCCCTGACTTATTTAAAAATAGCCCCGAGGTCCTGTTTTGGTTAAATTGCAAATAAATCCTCCTGTTTTTATATAAAGTTATGTTTTAGCCCCTGAGTTTTTGCAAATAAGCCCCTGGAACTTTTAAAACTTTGCCAGCAAGTCCCTGAACCTTAGAAAAGCCATAACTTCTTCGTTTTAGCTCCGATTTGAGTGATTTTCGCGCTCACGTGTTCGTAGCGAAGCGTAGATTAGTTTTTCAGCCTTCTCTTGTTCTGTTTCTATTGTTTGGTGTACTGTTCTAATAGATTAATATTGTTTGCATGTACTGGCTTGTATGGATGCTTGTGTGTTGATGTATGAGTCCAGTCGGTGAGCCGTACGCGTTTGAGTTCGAGGGTTACGAGGAGCAGGACCAACAGCAACAGCAAGAGCAACAACTGCAGTTGGACGAAGGCAAGTACAGCACGGACAATCCTTGCTACCTAAACACACCTTTACATTATTTACTGCATATGCATGTGTCTAAATTGTTCCTATTAAGGTTATTCCTAGCTTTGTTTATCCTATACCTTGATTACCCTGGGTTATTGCATTTGGGTAGACCTTTGCTAAGTGCTGCTACTGTCACCAATGTTTAACTGTTAATCTTGACTTAATGGTTCACTTCAATGTTAATGGTAAAACTTGCTTTTTAGAAACTTGGAACAGGGAGCTAGGGCGTATGCTTCATGCTTGGCCCTAGTGTCTCTCCGTAAGGACTGGTTCTTAAAGCGGCAACCCAGGAACTTGTCGCCACCGCCGGAACTATAATGGCTCTGGTCTTGGACAAGTAACATGTATGTCTCTAGCTTGACAGTAGTTACCGACGGGCCGACGGCGTTATGGGAAGCATGGGTGAGAGTATAGTTTAATCCACCGAGGACGGAGTATCCGTTGGCTATGTCCCCGTGAGGCACAGTCCCGTGTTGGGAGCTTCCGTATGGCGGAGGTTCCACACGTTGCGCTATTTATTTTGTTGTTGATGTTTATTACCGCGCTTGGACGCCATTGACCCCCTCATGTTGCGACATGGGCGTCAGTCAATCTCGGTGCCTTGGGTCATGCTGCCTAGGTTGTACCATAACGGCTACTGTTTTGTTAGGGTGTCTTGTGAAAAGCCTCGTAGCGTCCCTATGCAGTCACACCTCGGAAGTGTTGATGTGCGTGGTTGGGTGCAAAGTTCCTTTGAACTTTTACGCGACTGGTGGGTAAAGGGCGAAACCTCTGCAGAGTGTATAATCTATCATGATAGCCTTGCTCAGGGTCAAGAGTGGCCTGGATCCTTTTTGATTAGAAGATGATGTTTATTATTGTTAAACGTTCACCTCTACTATATTAATTGGGTTGCAACTGGGATTCACTTAATTGTAGAAATCTTGGTTTATGCTAAAATGAAACAACTAAAATTGCTAATGCAGTACAGCCGTGTCAAGCCTTTCTTTTAAGCCTTCATTATCCGTGTTGTATTTGCTAAGTAAGACATTTACTTACACTTGCCATTCAACAAAATCCCGGATGGGTAACAGATGGATTAGATGGTACTGCTGCTGTTGAATTTCCTGAAGATCTACCATTCTACTAGCTGTGCTCAACCAGTCGGTGTCCCTGTGGATTATGGCTTTCGGCTTCGTCTTCGTCTTCGTTTAGAGAGAGAGTTAATAAAGAGTCTTCCGCTGTTTTATTTAGTTATTTTAGTCAAACTCTGATGTAAAACCATTTTATTCGAGCATATGTACTCTGTTTATCATATTTGTTATCTATATGTGTTCTGTGGACTTCCTGGGCACACATATAGAAGCATTCGGGTTTCTGCGTAAATCCGGGTGTGACAGATTGGTATCAGAGCCGTGCTGACTGTAGGAACGCAGCCTAGTTAGAACGGTTGATAAACCATTAGGAGACCACCATGTTTTTGTTTCAGATCATTTAGTTACGTTTTTTTTTCAAAACCAGTGCTGTCGAGTCTTGTGTGAATCATGTCCTTGGGTGCTTGATTTTGTTGTTATTATGCTTATGTTTGATTTGGATTTTTGTAATGATTGTGATGGTCATAGACGCGAGTCTATCTCCATCTAGATATAGGACTAAGGTTTAAGGAAGATTAGTGAATAAATAGTTGGGTTATCTATCTCCTTTGCACTTCCTCTATCATATCTTTCCAAGTACTGCTATCTTCTCATACACCATCTGCAAGCATGGGTTATCTAATACCAGTTGGCAGGAATACTGATGGGAGATCTCTTGCTATGGTAGATGGTTAACACCAGAGGCAACCCCGGGGGCAGTGGAAGCAACCAGAACCAGAACCCACCACCTCCACCACCGCCACTCACCATGGAGCAGATGATGCAGATGCAACTCCAGCTGACACAGCAGATGGCGCAAACCATAGCACTGATGCAGCAGAATCAGCAGAACCCGCCCCAACAGCACTACGTGCAACCCCGAGATAAAAGGGGCGAGTTTATGAAGGGACGCCCTCCTACCTTCACCAAGTCTAGCGACCCAATGCAAGCAGAGGACTGGCTCAAGGCAGTGGAACGACAGCTGGACATCGCACAGTGCAACGACCGGGAGAAGGTGTTGTATGGAAGTGGACAGCTCCAGGGAGCAGCTTTGGATTGGTGGGATGCGTACCAGTATGCTCACCCCAATTGTGATCAGATCACTTGGCAGGAGTTCCGCGACAGCTTCCGTTCTCACCACGTGCCGGAAGCGCTGATGACCTTGAAGAAGAAGGAGTTCCTGGCATTGAAGCAAGAAGGTATGAGTGTCACCGCTTATCGTGACAAGTTCATTGAGTTGGCCCGTTATGCTCCAGAGGACGTGAATACTGATAGGAAGAAGCAGACCCGATTCCGAGATGGCCTGCATGATACACTCCAGTACCAGCTCCTGTGTTCCAAGTTCGCCACTTTTCAAGAACTGGTGGATAGCGCATTACTGCTGGAGCACAAGCGCCGTGAGATGGAGGAGAAGAAGAGGAAACTTCAAGGCACACCGTCAGGAAGCAATGTTCGCCCTCGCTTCAATCCTCAGCAAGGAAACCAGCAGATGGTGACTCCACAGCGTTTCCAGGGACAGTCCGGTTTGATGAACCGCAACCAGTATCAGCAACGACCCCAGTACCAGCCGCGTCCCCAGTACCCCTCAGCACCACCTCAGCAGCGTCCTCAGAACCAACCACAGAATGGTCCTGTCCAACGCCCCAATCCGACCAACAATGCACCTACGTCTCCGAGGTGTTTTGGTTGTGGTGAGCTGGGACACTATGCCAGCGCTTGTCCTCGCAAGGCTCAGAACACCGTTGGTCAGAACAACAATCCGAGGGTTGGACAACCGCAGCACCAGAACGGGAATCAGCAGCAAAACCCAGCGAGAGGGAAGGTCAACCACATGGGTGCGGAAACCGCAGAAGGAGCAACAGATGTCGTTGTGGGTACGTTCCCTGTCAACTCGTCTCTCGCAACTGTTTTGTTTGATACTGGAGCTTCGCATGCTTTCATATCTGCTGCTTTCGTGAAAAAGAACATGATGATCTTGCAACCTATGGGGAACCCCATGGTAGTTAGTTCACCTGGGGGAGAACAGCGTGCCACTTTACGTTGCCCCTGTATCACCATCACAATAAGGGGGGTAGACTTTGTGGTGAATCCAATAGTCCTAGAAACTCTTGGGTTTGACTTGATTCTGGGTATGAGCTGGTTAGCCAGATATGATGGGGTGATTCAATGCTCCAAAAGAACAGTGCAGCTGACAGCAAAGACTGGTGAGAAAGTGGAGTACCAAACAGCTAGTCCCTTGGGACACAATCAGATCTACCAAGCCGAAGGTGTAGCACTGGAAGACATCAGAGTGGTGTGCGAATTCCCAGACGTGTTTCCAGATGAGTTACCAGGTATGCCCCCAGACCGCGAAGTTGAATTTGTTATTGATCTTAAGCCTGGTACTGCACCTATAGCTAAGAGGCCTTATAGAATGGGAGTAAAAGAACTAGAGAAACTTAAGGAGGAATTAAGGGCGTTGTTAGCAAAAGGGTATATTCGTCCTAGTTCATCCCCTTGGGGAGCACCAGTTTTATTTGTGGATAAGAAAGATGGGACCCAGAGATTGTGTGTGGATTATCGAGCTTTGAATGAAGTGACCATCAAAAACAAGTACCCGCTGCCAAGGATTGATGATCTCTTCGATCAGTTGAAAGGAGCATGTGTGTTCTCTAAGATCGATCTCCGATCCGGTTACCATCAGATGAGGATACGAGTGACTGACATCCCCAAAACAGCCTTCACAACCCGATATGGTCTATATGAGTTCACTGTCATGTCTTTTGGTCTGACAAATGCACCGGCATACTTCATGTACTTGATGAACAGTGTGTTCATGGACTATCTTGACAAATTCGTAGTGGTGTTCATTGACGACATTCTAGTTTTCTCCAAGAACGAGGAAGAGCATGAAGAACATCTGAGGTTGGTGATGCAGAGACTTCGTGAGCATCAGTTGTATGCCAAGCTGAGCAAGTGTGAGTTTTGGTTGAAGGAAGTAGCATTCTTAGGACACGTACTGTCCAATGGTGGAGTGGCAGTTGATCCGAAGAAGGTTAGTGATGTGTTGAGTTGGAATCCGCCTAAGGATGTGAGTGAAATCAGAAGTTTCCTTGGAATGGCTGGATACTATCGGAGGTTCATTGAAGGATTCTCCAAGATTGCTAAACCCCTGACGGCGTTATTGGAGAAAAATGCCAAGTTTGTCTGGACTGAAGAGTGTCAAGTCAGCTTTGAGGAATTGAAGAAGAGGTTGACAACGGCACCTGTGTTAGTGTTGCCGGATATAACCAAGAGCTTCTCTATCTACTGCGATGCATCTCGTCTAGGATTGGGATGTGTGCTCATGCAGGAAGGCAGAGTAGTAGCATATGCATCAAGGCAGTTGAGGAAACATGAGCAGAACTACCCGACACACGATCTGGAGTTAGCAACTGTAGTACATGCCTTGAAGATTTGGAGGCATTACTTGATTGGTCATAAGTGTGAAATTTACACTGACCACAAGAGTCTCAAGTATGTGTTCACACAGTCAGATCTGAATATGAGACAACGACGTTGGTTAGAACTGATCAAGGACTACGACCTGGAAATTCATTATCATCCAGGGAAGGCCAATCTGGTGGCAGATGCTCTGAGTAGAAGGAGTTACGTGAATAAGATCACGGGACATTGCTTATCGGAGGAACTCAGTTCAGAGTTCGAAAGGATGAGTCTGGGATTTGTGACCAGCGTCACCGAGATGGCAGTAGAACCGACCTTGGAACAAGAGATCCGCAAAGGACAGATCACAGATGAGAAGATCAAGGAGATCGTAGAACTAGTGGCATTAGGAAAAGCCCCTGGTTTTTGAGTGGATGACCAAGGAACATTGTGGTATGAGAAGAGGATCTGTGTACCAGATGTAGTGCAGATCAGGGACGCAATTCTCAGGGAAGCCCATGAATCGGCGTATTCAATACACCCAGGTAGTACTAAGATGTACCAAGATATCAAGGAGAGATTTTGGTGGTACGGATTGAAGAGAGATGTGGCCACATACGTAGCTCTATGTGACACCTGTCAGAGAGTCAAGGCTGAACATCAGAGGCCAGCAGGTTTGCTCCAGCCCCTGAAGGTACCTGAATGGAAGTGGGAAGAAGTCGGTATGGATTTCATCACAGGCTTACCCCGCACTCAGAGAGGATTTGACTCCATCTGGGTAATTGTGGATCGTCTGACCAAAGTGGCGCATTTCCTACCAGTAAAGACCACCTACACCGGAGCCAAACTAGCAGAGTTGTATATGGAGAGGATTGTGTGTTTGCATGGGGTACCGAAAAGAATAGTGTCAGACCGAGGCACCCAATTCACATCGCACTTTTGGCGACAATTGCATGAGTCTATGGACACTAAGCTACAGTTCAGTTCCGCTTACCATCCGCAGACAGATGGGCAGACAGAGCGGACGAATCAGATATTGGAGGATATGCTGAGAGCATGTGCCTTACAATATGGTGCTAGTTGGGACAAGAGTTTACCGTACGCGGAATTCTCGTACAACAATAGCTATCAGAAGAGTTTGCAGATGGCACCATTCGAGGCTCTGTATGGCAGAAAGTGCAGGACACCACTATTCTGGAATCAGACGGGAGAAAGTCAGGTATTTGGACCTGAGATACTAAGAGAGGCAGAGCGACAAGTACAGATAATCAGACAGAATCTGAAAGTGGCACAATCCAGACAGAAGAGCTATGCAGATAACCGACGGAGAGATCTCAGCTTTGAAGTTGGGGATTTCGTGTATCTCAAGGTGTCACCCATGAGAGGCGTGAAGAGGTTCAACGTCAAGGGCAAGTTAGCACCTCGATACATTGGACCGTTCAAGGTACTTGGTCGGAAAGGTGAGGTGGCATATCAGTTAGAGCTACCAGAGAAGTTAGCGGGAGTACATGATGTGTTCCATGTGTCTCAGTTGAAAAAGTGCTTGCGAGTACCTGAAGAACAGATTCCGATTGATGAGCTGAGTGTGGAGGAAGATCTTACCTATACTGAGTATCCTGTCAGAATTTTGGAAGAGTCAGAAAGAGTCACCAGAAATAAAGTGATCTGGATGTGCAAGGTTCAGTGGAGCCGACATTCAGAGGATGAAGCGACTTGGGAAAGAGAAGAAGATCTCAGAGCTGAATATCCACAGTTATTCCCATCCACATCCGAATCTCGAGGACGAGATTCATCTTAAGGGGGGTAGGTTTGTAACACCCTAAAAATGCCTACTTTAAAAATTTAGTAATTAAATTGCCTTTATTTAATTTGATGCTCATATTTATCTAGGGAAAAATAAATTATTTATGAGAAATAAAATTAAATATAAGGTTAGAAACATTTTTGTTGCATTCATGCAGACTGCATTGAGCTTTGTTTGTGTGTGGTTCAATTGGAATTTAAATTCTGTTTAAATTCGAATTTGAATCGCTTAGTTTGGAGCTCTAGAAAAGTTTCTGCGGCCCGAGTCCGTTTTTCCACCCTTAGCTTTTTCCCCGGCCGATTTTAGGCCCTCCTATTTTTTCATTTCGCAGCGGCCCAGCTCCCCCCTGCTTCCGCTTTCGGCCCAGTTTGGCCAGCCCGCCAGCCAGCCGACCCACCTTCCCCTTTCTCACTTTTGGCCCGCTGCCGGCCTGTCTCCCCCTGCTCCGCAGCAGCCCATCCCCGCACGCTCTCCCGCCCCGTTCGGCCCACTCCGCGGCCCAACAACCAGCGCGGCCCGCAGTCCCCTCCACGCCGACTGCCAGGCGGGACCCACCGGTCAGGCCGTCTCCTACCTCGCGACCGAGTCCCTCTCGGCTACGCGTCGGAGTTCGACTCCGCCACGGCCCGGACTCCAAGGATGCCCGGACTCCCCCCTCGGCCGCCTTCAAATACTCGCCGCCTCCGCCCCGCGACCCTCAGCGAACCCTAGCCGCCCCACACGAGTTCCCCGCACGGCCGCCGTCAAAGCCGCCGCCGCCGAGATCCGCGCCGCCGCGGACCCGTCGTCTCGCCGCCGCTCGGGTCGAATTAACCGCCCAAGGAACTTCCCCAGCAGGTAAGCTCGCCCCCAAACCCGGTCTAGCCCCGATTCGCGCGCTGTGCCATCCCCGCCGCCGTTTCCCGAGCGCCGCCGCCCCTGAGTTTTTGCAAATAAGCCCCTGGAACTTTTAAAACTTTGCCAGCAAGTCCCTGAACCTTAGAAAAGCCATAACTTCTTCGTTTTAGCTCCGATTTGAGTGATTTTCGCGCTCACGTGTTCGTAGCGAAGCGTAGATTAGTTTTTCAGCCTTCTCTTGTTCTGTTTCTATTGTTTGGTGTACTGTTCTAATAGATTAATATTGTTTGCATGTACTGGCTTGTATGGATGCTTGTGTGTTGATGTATGAGTCCAGTCGGTGAGCCGTACGCGTTTGAGTTTGAGGGTTACGAGGAGCAGGACCAACAGCAACAGCAAGAGCAACAGCAGCAGTTGGACGAAGGCAAGTACAGCACGGACAATCCTTGCTACCTAAACACACCTTTACATTATTTACTGCATATGCATGTGTCTAAATTGTTCCTATTAAGGTTATTCCTAGCTTTGTTTATCCTATACCTTGATTACCCTGGGTTATTGCATTTGGGTAGACCTTTGCTAAGCGCTGCTACTGTCACCAATGTTTAACTGTTAATCTTGACTTAATGGTTCACTTCAATGTTAATGGTAAAACTTGCTTTTTAGCAACTTGGAACAGGGAGCTAGGGCGTATGCTTCATGCTTGGCCCTAGTGTCTCTCCGTAAGGACTGGTTCTTAAAGCGGCAACCCAGGAACTTGTCGCCACCGCCGGAACTATAATGACTCTGGTCTTGGACAAGTAACATGTACGTCTCTAGCTTGACAGTAGTTACCGACGGGCCGACGGCGTTATGGGAAGCATGGGTGAGAGTATGGTTTAATCCACCGAGGACGGAGTATCCGTTGGCTATGTCCCCGTGAGGCACAGTCCCGTGTTGGGAGCTTCCGTATGGCGGAGGTTCCACACGTTGCGCTATTTATTTTGTTGTTGATGTTTATTACCGCGCTTGGACGCCATTGACCCCCTCATGTTGCGACATGGGCGTCAGTCAATCTCGGTGCCTTGGGTCATGCTGCCTAGGTTGTACCATAACGGCTACTGTTTTGTTAGGGTGTCTTGTGAAAAGCCTCGTAGCGTCCCTATGCAGTCACACCTCAGAAGTGTTGATGTGCGTGGTTGGGTGCAAAGTTCCTTTGAACTTTTACGCGACTGGTGGGTAAAGGGCGAAACCTCTGCAGAGTGGATAATCTATCATGATAGCCTTGCTCAGGGTCAAGAGCGGCCTGGATCCTTTTTGATTAGAAGATGATGTTTATTATTGTTAAACGTTCACCTCTACTATATTAATTGGGTTGCAACTGGGATTCACTTAATTGTAGAAATCTTGGTTTATGCTAAAATGAAACAACTAAAATTGCTAATGCAATACAGCCGTGTCAAGCCTTTCTTTTAAGCCTTCATTATCCATGTTGTATTTGCTAAGTAAGACATTTACTTACACTTGCCATTCAACAAAATCCCGGATGGGTAACAGATGGATTAGATGGTACTGCTGCTGTTGAATTTCCTGAAGATCTACCATTCTACTAGCTGTGCTCAACCAGTCGGTGTCCCTGTGGATTATGGCTTTCGGCTTCGTCTTCGTCTTCGTTTAGAGAGAGAGTTAATAAAGAGTCTTCCGCTGTTTTATTTAGTTATTTTAGTCAAACTCTGATGTAAAACCATTTTATTCGAGCGTATGTACTCTGTTTATCATATTTGTTATCTATATGTGTTCTGTGGACTTCCTGGGCACACATATAGAAGCATTCGGGTTTCTGCGTAAATCCGGGTGTGACAGCTCTGCGGGCTCGAAACTGCCTGCATGCTTCAAAGGGGAGGGTATGGTTTCATTCGCCATCTTCTCCAGGTCCGCGACGAGAGCCTCATCCTCAGCAAGCGCCTCGGCGCTCTCAACGCATTCCACGTCGCATATTGTCGGTGTTTAGAAATCGTGGTCCCGACACCAACCAGAAATGCGCTGTGTTCCCTCCCTTGATGGTTGATGCAGATGATAACATGAGACACGGGTTTATCCTGGTTCCGGTCAGAAGACCGTACTTCCAGCAAGGCGGTGTGCGCGATGTATTATTCTGCACCGGACTACAAGTAGTAGGGGGTACAAGCAGGTTGGGACAAGAGGCTAGACCTCCGAGTCCCGGATGATTGAGGCGGGGTGCCAATATCATGGTCTATTCTCTCCTTTTTTCCTTCCTTTTTTCGTTGTTCTTCTCCTGCTCGATCACCCACTCCTTTTATAGGCCAAGGAGGAGGGGTTACAGGAGCGTGTTGCTGGTTAGGCATAGTTGTTGCACAGTAGTAGGAATGGCGCTGGGCGTGCCTCTCCATCCTTGTTTGTTGTAGTCGATTCTCGTACTAGTGATGACGTCGAGGAGTGGTCTTGAGGATGCGAGGCATCCTTTGCGCGATAATGGCTCGTCCGTACACCACCTCGAGGGTCTCCCATGCCGGCGCACAGCTTATTTTGTAGGAAATCGCTGTGGGAGTCGGTGGCACAGGGAGTTAGAGTGACCCGGCCCTGTTCGCACGGCGCGACATGTCCGCACAGCACCGGGGTTGGTCGCATAGTGCTCGGAATGGCCCGCCATACCTCTGTCGTCCTGAGCTCTTCTCCTGCTGTGTGCTCGAGGGTCTCTCCATCCGACGGAGGTCTTCGAGTCGTCGGAGTTGGCAGTACAGGAGCTCGGAGTGACGGGCTCTGTTCGCACAGTGCCGGCCTGTCCGCACAGAGCCTCGGTTGGCAACATAGTGACGGGAGTTGGTGGATACAATGGGAGGGGTCATGGTCGTCAGGGCAGTATGGCAAGAAATCTGTCTTTTGACTTTGGAGGCATGGTGGCAGAGGGCGCCATTTAATGTTCGTCGGAGCGAGGGTCTCGACCGAGGCGGAGCTTTCCCCATACCGTGGGTTGCTCGAGGCTCGGTCCCCAGGCCTCGACCGAAGCAGAGTTCTCCAATTCGCTCAAGGGGTCGGTCCCTCGAGCGAAGCAGAGATTTTCGTTCGCGTCGAGGCACGCCGCGGGGCGTCTTGGCTGGGCCTTCAGTCGTTGCTGGGCCGTGGGCCTTAACTTCCGTTTCTTTTTCTGGTTACTTGGACAAGATTAATGTTTATTGGGGCAGTTATCCCATAGGTTTGGGTACTCCTAATGACTGCCCCCAACTCGTAGCAGTATGGTCGGAGCATTGGAGAAGTTGTCTGCTGTGCTATCGGATGAGGTGGTGATGAAAGCAATATTGCCGTCCGGGTAGGGTAGTTCATCCAGGATAACTGCGGCTAATCTTGACTCGTTGTCCCGACAGGTGTCAATAGGTATCGTGCTAGGCTAGTGAACAACAAGCCATCCTGGTGTGCTGGTCACGACTAGTCCTGACGGGAGATAGGCGAGTGGTTCTTCAAGCTCGAATTCGGTCTTGAAGTGGGCACGGTAGGTTAAGCGTGCAACGTTGTCGGGGCTGTTGTTCAATAGAACCGTGAAGTCGTCGTCTTCGTTGTCCTTTGATGGCTTAGAGTCCTTGCAGCGTTCCACGGCTGGACTGTTGACTTTAGGTGTTGATATGTTGTCCTCCGCGGTGTAGATCTGTTGATATGCAGCCGCGGCGTTGGTGAATCCGAGCGGGAATTGATTCAGGGGGTTGTCTGATGGCATAGCCAGCTCGAAGTTCCCAGCTCCTTCAATAATTGGAAGCGAGTTGTACCCAGTCTTGTCATGAGGAGTCCCGATCAGAGTCAAAATCGGGGTTGAAGTCGAGCTCGAAGTCGTGCGACGTGTCGGAGTCGAGGTCGAAGTCGTTGCCGGAGTAGTCGTCGAGACTTGCGTCTTGACGAGATTGCGGAGCGACTCCAGTGGAGACGCCATCATCGGGTACGGGTCTGGATGATCAGCAAGGAGACTTGTGAAACCACCCTTGCCATCAGCGATGAAGGTACATGTGCCGATGACAAAAGTTGCACCCTTCTCGATGCCACGGGTTTTGAAGGTTGATGCCATCGCGCCTGATGCTGAGTTTCGGCGAGCCGCCCCACGGTGGGCACCAAGTGTCGATGATTTATGTTGAGCACGACTGCCTGGGGGTACCCCAGAGAGTATATTCGTGGGTCTCACCGAGTTCTAGAAATGATAGTGCACGGACAACACAAAGATTTAGACAGGTTCGCGCAGCGAGTAGCGTAATACCCTACGTCCTGTGTGCTTGATTGTATTGCACATGAGTTGAGTTATTTTGAGGGGGTCCTTGCTCCGCCTTATATATTTGGGGAGCAGGGTTACAAGTCGGTTACATGATCCTAGTCATATACAACAGGGTACTTTGGGGAGTCTCCTAACAGTACATGACTAGTCTTTCCAATCAACTATGCCATCATGCACCATAGCCGACTGGTTGAAAGTAGTCGGATCAAACTTTCCCTATCGAGTAGTTTAATCCCGTGGATGAGTGGCCCTAGGGATCCTGGTCCCATAACGACAATCACTTGTAGTCTTGTGGAGTTGTGCTTAAAGATTTTGCGATCGGCTTCGGCAAAATCCTGTTATCTTGTCGTGGTTGCTTCGTCGCCATCATCTAGGGCTTTCTACAAGATCCATCAACACCGTTCTTGATTCAGTGTAAGCTCGTGTCATATTCACAGTATCCTTTCTAGAGTCGAGGGCTACTGTGTATAACGAGGGGTATCAGATTCTAACACATCCTGTCCACACCGATTGAATCGGTGTAATGCATCCGTCATTCCATAGACACTTGAATGGATTACTGTTGACACCAAAGATTGGCACCAGGAAGAGGTTGACATGTGGGCCGGATTCGTTGAAAAGATATCATTCGGCAAAGAAGTTTTTCCCCAGAGCATTCGGTAAAGACGTTCTGCGGTCGGGAACGCATTGTCATTCGGCAAGAAAATATTCCGCAGGATGAATTCGGGAGTGCGTGATGACGTGGATCAAGTGTAAGGAAAAGGCTGGTTTAACTTCGAATGCAAGACGGATACGGTGCCCCGACGTTTATCTTTTTAGGAAATAAATAATGTAATCGTAATCGATTAGGAGTCGTGTCGAAACCTGGGTATAAATATAAACCCGTGGTAATTGTAAAAGGAGTACAATCAATCATACAACAAATCGGCCCCGTGCCAACTTCGAGTCCTTTAGTCGAGTCGTCGAGTTCTTCGAGAGGAATCATCGATCCGTCGACCTCCGTAAGTACCGGCAACCCTGCACCATGCCTAGTATCATGCGGTGGATTTAGGCTTTGGTTCAGGAAGGTTCCATTGTTAGATCATGAGCCATGCGGTGGGCTAAGTTTTAGCTTGGAACAAGTTATCGGTTCTATTGGATTTTGGCAAGATCTGATAGATCCATTAAGTTACCATGTGTTGCTCTGGATTTTACCTTTATGTTTAATTCATTACAACACTCTTTTGCCCAGTCTAGATTGATTAGATTCGGTTCTAGCTCATAATGCACTGCGTTTCCATAGCCGAATTCGAAGTCAATCTGGATTGCCACGTGTTGCGGGTCCAAGCTCGTTGGTCTTGCGTAGATCTTGACAGAACCGGGTATCATGCGGTGGATGCAGGTTTTTGGGTCGTCTTAGAGCTAATCATCCGGTGGATTAGAATTCGATTCGATCTGATAGACCTATCATCATCAACGAAGCATGTTCCTTCTTCATGGAACCCGATTCGGCTATATAGCTGTATTCGGCAGTATCGCTATGAGCGAAACATGTTCACGGTTTTGTTTTAAATAAAGAATGCTTTTAGCCTTCCACGTTTAGAGTCGTATCATGCGGTGGATTGATCTATTCTTGGTTGGTGGTGTGATTCCAAGCAAGTCGTATCATGCGGTGGATTAACTTGCTTGTCTCATACTCGACGGGTTGAAAAGTACCTAGACATGCGGTAGACTAGTGCTTTTAATCTATGCATTCTTGTTTATTATGAAATTATGGTCATGTTTTCGCCCTTTTATTTATTTATCATGCTCTGTTCCTCGTTAATCGGTTATGAATATGCATTACAATGTTTATTCAGTCAAATACCGATCTTTCGTCATGCTTACGTCACGCATTCGGCAGTGCGCTTCCTGCGTGCTTTGCCGATTGCCGAATGATGCTTTAACTGCTGACAGATAGCTTCTCTGTAGCTATATGTCTTTCGAAGCTGGCTCCGTAACCGCAATTATGGAACTATCTGGTATTACCCGGTACGTTCCAGGTGTTATTTGAACATCTTTTCTCCCTTTGTCAGTTTTTTCAGGAAAATTGACTGGCACGCTTTCGGATTCAAACGCTCGGGCCACGTGTAAAGCCAGCTAATTCGGCTTGCTGTGTGCTTGGCGTGAAGTGCGGATTTTACGTCAACACACTTTTTGGCACGCCCAGTGGGACACACACAAGCTTCGAAGATGCTTGAATTAAAAGACATTTTGGATGTCACTTTCGAAGAATTGTCTGATGAACATCAACAAATGGTGAAGACTGCTGCAGATCAGTTCATCAAGAAATGCTTGCTGTCTTTTGCTAAGAACAGGAGTGGTGCACCGTTTCTCAAGTCAGATCTGCCAAGAGTTCTTTTGCCGGGACAATCTGATCTTACTGAAGATGAAGAAAGGGAGAAGTTCTCTAGCTTGTTGTACAAGGCTTTAGGAGAAACAATGACCAATCATAATGCTGCATTCCTGAACAGTTTTCGGCTCATCCTGGTCAACATCTTTGGTCAACACGTGGATAAACCTTTTGAGCAAGCGCATGGACAACTTGGTGGACCAACATATTTCAATATTCAAGCATCGGTCCCAAAACGTCATGGTAAAGGTATTGAAGAAACTGAAGTTTCTGGAACCAAAGACGCGAGTGGACAGCCGATTCAACAAGAACTTCAGCATGCATTGCCGAAACCTCGTACATATGGTGATATGGCATTTGGCACCACGGGAAATCCACCTGCTTCTGCTTACAAGATATCCCCTCTGAACAACAGGCTACAAAGGGATGTGTATGGAAACGGATATTCAGAGTTCATGGATTACAATACTATTGATGCTCTCCTGAATCCCGGGTATGTTGGTACTACAGGGATGCCTGCTAGAAGACCAGGGAATCAAGATACCAATATTGACCTCATGGTGCAAAAAATGACCGATGTATTACAAAATCAATTCGGTCTGAAGCCTAAAAATCAGGGGTACATGTACTCGTCTCCTTTCCCAGAATGGTACCAAAGGGTATCATTGCCGAATAGAGTCAAGGTGCCTACAGAGTTCACTAAGTTCTCAGGACAAGATGATACTAGCACTGTAGAACATATAGCTCGATATCTGATGCAGCTTGGAGAAGCTTCAGCAGATGAAGCTTTCAGAATCAGATACTTTCCTTTGTCACTGACGGGTCCAGCTTTTACATGGTTTGCTTCTTTGCCTGCTCAGTCAATTTGTACTTGGAAAGACCTGGAGCAGAAATTCCATGCTCATTACTACATTGGCAGTACCGAGAAAAAGTTGGTTGATTTGACCAGCTTAAGGCAGAGGAATAATGAGACACCTACGGAGTTCCTCAGGAGATTTAGGGAAACAAAGAGCATGTGCTTTTCTCTGAACATACCTGATGACCAGCTAGCTGGTATGGCTGTAGCTGGCATGCTGCCTACCATTCGGGAAAAGCTATTCGGAATGGAGTTCGATGATCTGGGCCAGTTGTCACACAGATTGGCCTTAATGAGTAACCAGGCATATGGTTTCAAGAAAGATGCCAGATTTGCTAAACATAATGATGTAGCTGACATCTATAACCAATTCCTTGAAAGAGCAGATCAAGGAGATGAGTATGAAGATAGCGAGGAGATAGCCGCAGCAGAGATAGTGTGGGGTAAAGAACCAATCATGGTGAGTCAGAGGTGGATTAAACAGAATAAGGGCACCTATGATTTTGATGTAACTAAGGCAGATAAATTGTTTGACTATCTTGTAAAAGAAGGCCGGATCAAGCTACCAGAGGGGCATTCTATGCTTCGGCCTGATGGAGTGAAAGATAAAAGGTACTGTGGATTCCATGATAGAAATTCTCATTCCATCAATGAATGCAGGGTTTTTAGAGTGAGGATTCAGAAAGCTATCCAAGAAGGGCATCTGAAATTCAACAATAAGATGAAGTTGGACAATAACCCGTTTCCTCAGAACATGATTGGGTTCTCAATCAATATGGTGAATGTTGCCGAATCTGGAGAAAAGGGAAAGATGAAAGTCCTGACGTCGAGGGAAGCGAAGCAGAAAGGCTTAGTCGATCCTAATCGGCAAATCACGATCGAACAGATTCGCGAGGAAAAGCCTCATTTTCCGAATAGACGATTTGAAATTGGGAAATCTTCTAAACTCAGAGTCACATCGCGCATTCTCCTCAATAAGTGGCAGCGTCAGCAAGAAAAAGAACGCTATCAGAGACGTGAGTACGAGGAGGAAAAGAGGAGGTGCGAAGAAAGAAGGTATGAGGAAGAACAAGAGGAATATGTCCGAGAACGAGAACGTGCACATTGGGATTGTGTCTTCTTCAGACACTGTTGGAACGAGGGTTTAAAGCTGCCTACATGGAATAACTGTCCTGAATGCAATAATGGATATGTCGAAAATAGGCAAAATGGTGCCAGTCGCCGATCCGTCCACGAAAGAATTGGAAGGATACATCCTAGTGATGATCGGCGTCTAAAAATATATAAGAATGATGATCAACCAAGGAAAAGACATGCTGATCGTAGATGGATTGATCGTGAAGAAGAAGATCGTGAGTATGTCTGGCAAAAAGGACAGTGGTGTCCACCTGGTTTAAGAAAGAGCCAGAAGAGAAGAGTCCAACGCCTGAGGAATCAAGAGTTGAAGCGAGCAGGAACCAGGATGAGATCGATATGGCGTCCAAAAGACAAACCCGACGAATCGGGTCATTCGGCTCCTACATGCATGGTATGTTTCTTGCCGAATGAATTCATGGCTCCAGCTAATCAAATTGTACAGGAAGAGATATTGTCAGAAGTGGATGAAGCCAAGCAATGTGGGTTAATGGCACAATTGGTATTGAATAATCAAGCTATTTTCGAGAAGCCAGTCCAGAATCGGCACATGAAGCCACTGTACTTAAGAGGATATGTCAACGGAAAGCCACTGACGAAGATGTTTGTTGATGGTGGAGCTGCTGTTAATGTGATGCCATACAATACATTCAGGAAACTTGGCATGAGCCCTGGAGATTTAACGCCAACAAGCATAGTTTTGAATGATTTTGCTGGAAATCCTTCGGACACCAAAGGATGTGTACATGTAGATCTGATGATTGGATCTAAGATTCGGCTTACAACCTTCTTTGTTATTGAAGGCAAAGGGGCATACAGCTTGCTACTTGGAAGGGATTGGATCCATGCGAATTGCTGTATTCCATCTACTATGCATCAGCAGCTTATTCAGTGGATAGATGATGAAATAGAAATTGTCCCAGCAGATGATTCAATTAGCGTGACTAATGTGGAACCGGCCTTCTGGGAATATCAAGGCATAGATTGCTTCTCAGGTAAGGACTGGGGAGAGGGTCCTGTTGAGCCAGTCAGCAGTGATCAACAGCCGATCGAAGCAGTCGGCTCTTTTAGTAATTTTTAATGGATAATCCAATCGATGGGACTGATGGGAAGCTAGGACGTGGATTTGTGTCGGCTGATAAATTAGAAGAAGTAGACATTGGAGACGGTGACAAACCAAGGCCGATATTCATCAGTGCTAGCTTGGATTCGGTTTTCAGAAAAAAGTTGATTGAGTTGTTAAAAGAATACAAAGATTGCTTTGCTTGGGATTATTCGGAGATGCCTGGTTTAGATCGTTCCATTGTTGAGCATCGATTGCCGATCAAGCCTGGTTATAAACCTTACAAGCAACCACCCCGGAAAATCTACAAAGATGAAGTGTTGACCGATGTGAAGAAAGAAGTGGAAAGATTAATAGCAGCAAATTTTATTCGGCCATGCAGATATGCAGAATGGATCTCTAATATTGTTCCTGTGTACAAGAAAAATGGGAAGATGAGAGTTTGCATAGACTTTAGAGATCTGAACAGAGCTACACCCATGGATGGATATCCAATGCCCATTGCTGACTCGTTGGTTGATGCTGCTGCTGGATATAAAGTGATTAGTTTCATGGATGGTAATGCAGGGTACAATCAAATTTTTATGGCATTGGAAGATATAGCGAAAACAGCTTTCAGGTGTCCAGGACATATAGGGTTGTTTGAATGGGTTGTCATGACGTTTGGTTTGAAGAATGCTGGTGCAACTTATCAGAGAGCCATGAATTATATTTTTCATGAGTTGATCGGCAAGATTGTAGAGATATATATCGATGATGTTGTGATTAAGTCATTGGATCATGAAGCACATTTGGCCGACATAAGGAAAACTCTAGAGTGCACTAGGAAACATGGGCTCAAGATGAACCCAAATAAATGTGCTTTTGGAGTTTCGGCAGGAGAATTTCTGGGATTTCTGGTTCATGAAGGAGGAATAGGAGTTGGCAAGAAAAGTATGAAAACCATTGATGAAGTTGTTCCTCCAACTAATCTTAAGGAATTACAGTCATTACTTGGCAAGATCAATTTCGTAAGAAGATTCGTATCAAACTTATCACAAAAGGTGTTGCCTTTCTCTTCACTGCTAAAAGTCAAGAAGGATCAGAAGTTTGTATGGGGTGACGAACAACAAAAGGCTTTCGATGAGATCAAGGAATACATGAAAGAACCACCAGTATTGGTACCTCCACAGCTAAACAAGCCTTTTAAGTTGTACGTGGCGGCCGATGCCCAAACTATTGGATCGGCCCTCATACAAGAATTTGAGGGAAAGGAAAGGGTAGTTGCATACCTTAGCCGGAAATTGCTTGATCCCGAAACGAGGTATTCGGCTACCGAGAAACTTTGTTTATGTGTTTACTACTCCTGTACAAAATTTCGGCACTACTTGCTACATGCCGAATGCATTGTGTATTCAAAATTTGATGTGATAAAGCACATGTTGTCTATGCCAATTTTGAACGGAAGGATTGGCAAATGGATTTTAGCTTTGTCTGAATTTGAGTTAAGGTTTGAATCGGCAAAAGCTGTTAAAGGACAGATTATTGCTGACTTCATTACTGAACATCGCGATTCATCAACTAATTTGCTTGAAATTACTCCTTGGGTATTATTCTTCGATGGATCTTCATGTGACAAAGGTGGTGGAGTAGGTATTTTGTTAATTTCGCCAAGAGGAGAGGTATTTGAATTTGCTATTCCTATTCAACCTACTGTCACTAATAATCAAGCCGAGTATGAGGCAGTGCTCAGAGGACTTCAATACTTGAGAGAAGCAAAGGCCATTGCAGTTGAAATTTTTGGGGATTCAGAATTAGTCATAAGGCAACTAAATGGCGAATATGAGTGCAGAAACGATATCTTAAGGAATTACTATGAGGAATGCAAGCAAATCTTAAAGGAATTTCAGTCAGTAATTCTGCGGCATATTCCTAGGAAAGACAATGGAGAGGCGAACAGATTAGCTCAAAGTGCTTCGGGTTATAGAGAGCTTCAAGAAGTTTTTGCTAATGATGTATATGCTTTCGGGAGTAATCTGGCAGAAGATGATTGGAGAAAAGAAATTGTTGATTATCTGGAGAATCCATCCCGAAAGGTTTCTAGAAAGCTCAGGTATAAAGCTTTAAAGTTTGTTCTTCTTGATGATAATTTATATTATAAATCCTTGGATGGGGTGCTGTTACATTGCTTAAATCAAGAAGAAGCAAAAAGGCTGATAAGTGAAGTGCATGATGGGCTGTGTGGAGCACATCAATCGGCTTACCGAATGAAATGGGTTATTAGGAGAACTGGGTACTATTGGCCCACAATGCTAGAAGACTGCTTTGAATATTACAAAGGATGCCAAGATTGCCAGAGATTTGGAAACATTCAGAGAGTTCCAGCATCAGTTCTGAATCCTATTATCAAGCCATGGCCATTCAGAGGGTGGGGAATAGATTTGATTGGCCAAATAAATCCTCCATCCAGCAAGGGGCATAAGTTTGTGCTTTTGGCAACCGATTATTTTACTAAGTGGGTTGAGGCGATTCCATTAAAGAAGGTGACATCAGAGAATATGGTTGAATTTGTTAAAGAACATATCATTTACAGATTTGGAATTCCTCAAACAATCAACACAGATCAAGGAACTCAGTTTACATCTTCAGAGTTCAGAAATTTTGCTGAAAGTATGGGCATCAAATTGTTGAATTCTTCTCCTTATTATGCCCAAGCTAATGGTCAGGCAGAGGCTTCTAACAAGATTATGATTAAAATTATACAGAAGAAGATTGATCAGAAGCCAAGAAAGTGGCATTCGGTATTAAATGAGGCTTTATGGGCTTACCGAATGGCTCCACATGGGGCTACACAGACGTCTCCTTATGAATTGGTATATGGACATCATGCTATCTTGCCATGGGAGATGCAGTCAGACTCAAGGAGAATAAAGTTGCAAAAAGATTTAAGTTCTAAAGATTATAATGATTTAATGATGGATGAATTAGAAGATTTGCATATGATTCGTCTCAGGGCCTTGGAAAATGTTGAGAAAAATAAAATGCGAGTTGCTAAATATTACAACAAGAAGGTGAAAGTCAAGCAATTTGCAGAAGGAGATTTAGTTTGGAAAGCAATATTACCGATTGGAACTAAATATAGTGCATTCGGTAAATGGTCTCCAAATTGGGAAGGTCCTTTCAGAGTGGTCAGATGCGTGCCTGGAAATGCATATGTCCTGAAAACTTTGCTAGGAGAAGAGTTTAGTGCTGCTATCAATGGGAGATACTTGAAGAAATATTATCCTAGTGTTGAGGTTGATCGCTGATTGAAATATTCAATGCCAGGACAACTGAAACAGCCGGCATTCGGGAAGGAGCCGCCTTCAGAACAAATGCCAACAGAAGGAAAATGGCCAATACCAGAATGTATTGCCCTTAGTACAAATATTTTGCATCATGAGTTTGACCAAGTTATCACAAAAAAGACTGCAAAAGATAAGTTTTATTGCCGAAATTCCATAATCCCTAGTACAAACTAATGGGACAACCTGTTCAGAATAGACTGGGGATGAATGAAATCGGCAATGACGACGCCATGAGCATCAAGGCGATCTATGGAGGCCTCAATATCGCCGATCTCCTCCGGATTGCCATTGGCAAAGCCGGGCGGTAGCCTGGAATAGTCAGTGCCAGTGTGCGTCGACATGGCGACTAGGCCTGCGGCAGTGCCCAGACGGACGCCGTGTAAGGCCACCTCATCGACACGGCCTGCCACTGCATCGAGGCGAGCTTCTGGCGTGTCCCCAAGAGCATTCACCTTGTTTGCCAAAGACTCAACCAATGTCTTCAGCTGATCGAGTTCGGCGTCGCGATCTGTAGGATTACGAAGCAACGGCGGGTTAGTCCAAGGTCAGATTGAAGTTAAGCGAACCGCAGAAATTGCCGTCGATGGTCTCGAGCAGCTGCTTGCGCTGGTGTTGCCACTCTAGGTCTGCGATCCCGGCTTGTTTGGAGATGACCTCCAGCTCATGCCGAGTGTCGTCACATTCCTGCTTGAATCGGCGGGCATCGCTATCTGAGTAGCACAGATCCCAGTTGGGCCTGGGGGATCGGCTAGATGACTCCGAAGAATCACCCGCTGCAGCCGGAGCCGCAGCCAAGACAGTAACGGGGTTCCATTGGATGAGCCTGAAAACACAAAGAAAGTTGAGAATAAGGCAAAATCTGGAGGAAAGGATAAGGAGAGGCAGACAGTCATCACCTCCGACGAGCACTGGCGCGGCTCCCTTCAGCTTCGTCGACGGCCGGGCGTCTTCCGCTGTTGTTGGTCATTGGGGTTTTCTGGAGATTACTGTGCTCGAGGAAGAGAGGGCTCAGGCTAGCAGAAAGCTTGGAAGACGGAGGATTTGATAAAAGATTAGGAGCGCTCAAGGTTCTTATTTATGGAACTAACGAAGAGATCGTGGCCGAAGATTGTGGTGCATATCCCAAAGAGTTCGGAAGGTGGAAAGGATTTTCCAACCGATCGATTTCCATGTCGTTTGGGATTCTTACCGAGTCGTATTCAGTTTTGACTGAATGAGATTCGGCTATGTCGTGTTTGAAGCGTTTTCGGGTTTGACACTGTTATAGCCAGCTTTGCCGAATGAGTTATCCACAATGGAGAAAAACAGAGTTAAGAAATGACAAAGTTGCAGGATTGATAGAGCATTCGGTTATTAATTGTTTGTCACAATTACAAGCCCAAGTACTTTGAGATTACATTTTTAGCATCTGATATCATATTGCTAATGCTCTCTAATAAGTTTTTGTCAGCTTCTTGGGTTCTAGCCAGAGCAGCAAGCTTTGCCTTGAGTTGTTTTTCTTCGTTCAGAGCTGCTGAAGCTTCCTTTCGCATCTTCTCTGTTAATTTGGGAAGCTCAACTATCTTCTTCTCATCAGCTTCAATTTCGGCCGATAGATCTCTCAATTCGGCTTCAAGTGCAGCTTTTCTGACCTTCTTCTTTTCAAGTTCAGATTCCAATTTGGTCAGTAATTATTTGCTGTTCTGAGCTTGAGTATGCAGGTCTTTCACAGATTGTTTGGCTGTGGATCTCCTCTGTTCCAGAGCTGGTTGAGAAGATTGGTTTTTTAGAGCCTGCTTTACTGCGGCGTATTGTTGATCCAAATGAGAAACTGGTTCCAAAGAAGTTTTGATATCATCAAGGAGTTCTTGGTCAATGGATTCCAGTACATCCCTTAAGAGATCAGCATCTTTGACTTGATCTTGAATACTCTTGTGCAGCAAAGCAAGGATATCTTTCAGCTTTGTTTGATTTTCTTCTGATAGAGTTTGGCCAGAAGATGTTTCTTCCCCTTGTTCGGCAACCAAGTCGTCCACAGCAAAAGAATAGCTGGATGATGAAATAGATTTCTCCTGAAAGAAAGTCTTGCCGAATTAGTAATAATCCGCTGAGAGAAAGGGTAGAGAAAGTTGAATGATTTTGGTTACCTCGTTCCTGACTTCCTGAATGGGGGAAGGAAGCCTCTCAGGCTCAATGGAAAGATTCTGTGTATCTTGCTGAGGAGAGGCTGGAAGATTTCTTGGTGAAGATAATGCTTCTGATTGAGGAAGAAGTTGCAAAGCTAGAGATGAATCGTGATGAGAAGAAGAGCTTTCCAAGATTGGATCCATTGAGGATTGTTCTGCAGTTAACAAAGAATGAGTGCCGATGAAAAAGAAGTTAAGAGGATAAAGTGGTAGGATTTTACCAGTCAATGAAGCATCGGCAAGATCTGTACTGATTGCTAGTTGCTGTTCTCTGACCTGAAACCAAGAAGGGATAAAGCTGAGCAAAATACCAATGGCATTATGGTCAAAAGAAGAAGGCTCTGACCTTGATAACTTTTTTGCTGCTTGTTCTTTTCTTCTTTACAACTAAGGGAGCAGTTAAAGAAAGGGTTTTCCTCTTGACAGATGATGGTCTAGTAAGTATTGGATCTAGAGAAGCCTGTCTAGCCATCAGTTGAGCCAAGGTAGGAGATTGGTGCCCCAAAGCAGATATTGGGCCTGCAGCTTTGTACAAGATCGCCCTGGCAAGAGGGGCAGGTGTTATATCCTGCAAGATGACAGAATAAGAATCAATCGAGGTTAATATTATTGAGACAGATGAAGGGATAAGCGTATTACCTCTGAAGTTGGCTGATAATCAGGCATTAACTCGAAGCAGAAGGGATGGATTGGCATGTTGAAGATATGATCATGGAGTTCTTGCCACCAGAGAGTGAAAGAAGGATGGGCAGATATTATTGGCACAAAAGGATCAGGTGCATAGATAGTTCCGCAGCATTTATAAGTAAAAATCCTTCTTGTCTCTGTGGAATCCTTGACAATCTCCCTAGGCTTGAGAAATTCGTGAAGAAATAGCCTGGGGGGCACTTGGCCACATCCCAACTGTCTAGCCATCATATTTGGCTAATAATATTCGTAAGTGCTTTGAACCAGCCTTCCTCCACAGAATTCGGCTGGCAGGATGCAGGGCTGGATGAAGGCATTGAAGATCGCTATAGATTGTACATCAATGCATCCAGTTTCAAAGCTGAATTCGCAAGGGAGAGTGAGGTTGTCATTGTCCAGATATGGGAACCAAAGAGGATGAGCAAAGCCTTTGAAGAAGAGCTCAAACAGTTCACCGATGTTCTTGTTGATAGATACAGTGGAGGCAGCTTCTCCATAGGTTTGACAACCTTTGGTTCTCCGGTTTTCTCCTTCTTTGTAATTGATTGAAGGAAAGTCTCGGCTGTTGAGATCAATAGCGACGATTTGATGCATATACAACTGCAGCCACATTTGGACAAACCACCAAGGACCGTTGACATAGGGGATTTTCTTGCTGGTATACATCAGGTGGGTGGTTTGATTGAGCATATGGTAGACACTTCCCAGGAGGTATTTCCCAAGTGGAATGAGTTTTCCGGCAGCCAGCTCTTCAGCCATCACGATATGATTCAGGGTTGGCTCATTGGCTTTGCCACAGAAGACTGATCTGCATAGCCACATGTTCAGGAAGGCTCTATATTCGACATCGGTCAGAGGGCCATTAGACATATGGTTTTGGATGTATCTCTTGTATCCAACCCCTGTTTTTACTCCTGTCTGCTTGGAGGAACCTTTGTGGTCATATGGATATACAGTTCCTGTAACGTTCAGGCCGGTCATCATGTAGACATCGGCCAAAGTGGGAGACATTGGGCCATGACCGAAGAGAAAAGCATTTGCGCCATTGGACCAAAAATGACAAGCTGCAATCAGAAGGTTCTCGTTCTTTGGTGTTTCGGCTAGTGACAGCTCCAGGCAATGAGAAATACGCAGATGGTCCCAGTTCTGTGTTTGGGGGCTTTTGTCATCAGATATCCTTTTGTACCAATTTCTCCAGCCAGCAATTGGGGGCAAAGGCCAGTTCTTGAAGGCGTCTTGCCACTCATGAGATTTTGTCAATGAAATCTTGAAAGGAACCCTCTGAGATTCAGCCGCGATGAGTTCGGAAGGATCTGAATTCCCTACAGGGCCGAGGAAGTAGGATGGAGCTTTTTCCTCAACAGGGATAAGGATTTCGGCAGCTAGTGCCTATCAAGAATGGAAAAAGATGAGACGAAATTTAAAATGCAAAATCGAAGGAAGAATACCGAATGTGCTTGAGGGGATTGAAGTTTACCTGGAGGGCAAAATCTTGGTCCGCCATTTGAAGATTGAATCTTGGAAGTCGATAACCTAGGGTTCGGATCTGGATGAGAGCTCTAAAGATTCAAAAGGAGAAGCGGGTGTCGAGCAGAACTAACTTGGGAATGTTGAGTGCTTCTGGTCAATTCCGAGATAAAATTATCTTTTATCCCGAAATTGAAGGGGCATGTGTTGACACCAAAGATTGGCACCAGGAAGAGGTTGACATGTGGGCCGGATTCGTTGAAAAGATATCATTCGGCAAAGAAGTTTTTCCCCAGAGCATTCGGTAAAGACGTTCTGCGGTCGGGAACGCATTGTCATTCGGCAAGAAAATATTCCGCAGGATGAATTCGGGAGTGCGTGATGACGTGGATCAAGTGTAAGGAAAAGGCTGGTTTAACTTCGAATGCAAGACGGATACGGTGCCCCGACGTTTATCTTTTTAGGAAATAAATAATGTAATCGTAATCGATTAGGAGTCGTGTCGAAACCTGGGTATAAATATAAACCCATGGTAATTGTAAAAGGAGTACAATCAATCATACAACAAATCGGCCCCGTGCCAACTTCGAGTCCTTTAGTCGAGTCGTCGAGTTCTTCGAGAGGAATCATCGATCCGTCGACCTCCGTAAGTACCGGCAACCCTGCACCATGCCTAGTATCATGCGGTGGATTTAGGCTTTGGTTCAGGAAGGTTCCATTGTTAGATCATGAGCCATGCGGTGGGCTAAGTTTTAGCTTGGAACAAGTTATCGGTTCTATTGGATTTTGGCAAGATCTGATAGATCCATTAAGTTACCATGTGTTGCTCTGGATTTTACCTTTATGTTTAATTCATTACAACACTCTTTTGCCCAGTCTAGATTGATTAGATTCGGTTCTAGCTCATAATGCACTGCGTTTCCATAGCCGAATTCGAAGTCAATCTGGATTGCCACGTGTTGCGGGTCCAAGCTCGTTGGTCTTGCGTAGATCTTGACAGAACCGGGTATCATGCGGTGGATGCAGGTTTTTGGGTCGTCTTAGAGCTAATCATCCGATGGATTAGAATTCGATTCGATCTGATAGACCTATCATCATCAACGAAGCATGTTCCTTCTTCATGGAACCCGATTCGGCTATATAGCTGTATTCGGCAGTATCGCTATGAGCGAAACATGTTCACGGTTTTGTTTTAAATAAAGAATGCTTTTAGCCTTCCACGTTTAGAGTCGTATCATGCGGTGGATTGATCTATTCTTGGTTGGTGGTGTGATTCCAAGCAAGTCGTATCATGCGGTGGATTAACTTGCTTGTCTCATACTCGACGGGTTGAAAAGTACCTAGACATGCGGTAGACTAGTGCTTTTAATCTATGCATTCTTGTTTATTATGAAATTATGGTCATGTTTTCGCCCTTTTATTTATTTATCATGCTCTGTTCCTCGTTAATCGGTTATGAATATGCATTACAATGTTTATTCAGTCAAATACCGATCTTTCGTCATGCTTACGTCACGCATTCGGTAGTGCGCTTCCTGCGTGCTTTGCCGATTGCCGAATGATGCTTTAACTGCTGACAGATAGCTTCTCTGTAGCTATATGTCTTTCGAAGCTGGCTCCGTAACCGCAATTATGGAACTATCTGGTATTACCCGGTACGTTCCAGGTGTTATTTGAACATCTTTTCTCCCTTTGTCAGTTTTTTCAGGAAAATTGACTGGCACGCTTTCGGATTCAAACGCTCGGGCCACGTGTAAAGCCAGCTAATTCGGCTTGCTGTGTGCTTGGCGTGAAGTGCGGATTTTACGTCAACAATTACATATGGCACCAGCTGAGTCCAAAGACCATCATTTGAAAATCCAAAAATATTGCTAAGTCATTGCATTCGGATAACATAGAATTAAACCTTGGGGACTATAAAACCTACAAATATTCATCTAGACAAACTTATTAGCCCCAATGATTATGTTGTCACTTAATCACAAAAATCACAAACAATATCCTAAGCTTTTTTTTCTTACAGAGTGCCCCAAGCGTGGGACTTGGTTGATTGGACGGGTTTTGTAGCAGCTGTGATCTAGGGGGAATGTTCCACGAATGCCCAAAGCTTGGGCATGTGAGCAATTTTTGCAAATGTTATGTTTTTCTTCCATTTGGTGATTTTGGCTGTTGCTCGTATTTGAAAGTTGTATACACCTTTGGATCGCAAGTCTCACATGTTGAAAAGAGCATTACACAGATTGAGGGCACATTTTTGGCTTGCTGGCCTACCTAGGCCGGTGATGCTTCAACGGTCTTTGCTCATGACTGTGTAAGTATGATAATTATCTTTTGCTGGTTTGCTAGTACCACGAAAGTGTGATAGTTATGTATCCATGAGCAAGCGATTCATGATTTTCCAGCGAGTCCCATGATATGGGATCCTCTGGTTTCTGGAACTGGAGCATCCGATTTCCGCAGAGGTGTGGCAAAAAGTACTGCTATGGCTGAATGCTCGATGCTCAAGTACTTGGTACGTACGGTAAGCTTCTACATCATCGTTTCCAAAAAAAATCCCGTCACCTTCTCGCTCCGCCCCGTGAGCCGACGCGCCACCGCCCCACGCACCGCCGCCGACACCGCCACCCCGCGCATCTCCGACGCCGCCGACTCCGCCGCCCCACGCACCTCCGACGCCGTCGTCGGTCTGCTCTGCACACGCCGCTGCCGTCGGCCACTACCGCTGATCGGAACTAGGGTGCCTGATCTTCCGTCAGGTGAAGGATAACTCGTTTTGGGCGGAGCACGACACACCGATCCGGCTTCAAGTCAGCAAACTCGAACCCTGCAATCTTAGCACCATGACTCCTTTGGTTATCAACCGTGTCAAAACCGGGTTCACCTCGCCAAGAAGGCTAATCCCTGCCTGCGAAACGAAGAACACAAGCAAGAACTCGAAAGAAGCAACTCTCAATATGAAGTGATACTGCAGATGTATGATAAGATAAAAGTAACTGAAATTGCACATATTGAATTTAGCATTGGTTCTTATAAGGATAGTGTTGATTTTGACATAGTACCTATGCAAGCATGTCATTTGTTGCTAGGCACACCTTGGATTAATATAAATAATGCGGTACATAAAAAGGTTGTTAACAAATATTCCTTCAAGTACAACGGTAGAAAAATTACACTTATACCTTTGACTACTGCTGAAATTTTAGAAGTTGATCTCCAAAGGGCAGAGAGAAGAAAAAGAACCTTTTAGAAAAGAATGAGTTGTTTTCAATGACACAACAAATTCATCTAAATCTGAATTTTTACAAAATTATGATATTGTTTTGCCTATTGTTGGAACTGATACTTTGCAGCATGTACATAATGAAGATGACCATACAAATGAATAGGAACATGTAAAATTTTCAGGTAAACGCTCTCTTGATGTACTGAATTTGCCCTCCAATGATGCAAATAATGTTATACTAGAACCTTCTCTTATATTACCTTTGTCACAAATAGACGAGCATGATACTTTTGATTTGAAGCAATATACATGTGCTAAAAATAATATTATTATGCCGATTACTTGTGCACGTGACGAACTGAAATTATTATCTTCTTTATATAATTTGGGTTATGTTGAGTTTTATACTTTATGTGCTCTTAGTAGTTTGGAAGAGAAATTTAGATGTGCTAAGTTTCCATGGTTGTCTACTTATACATATCATTTTATTGGTAAATATAATTGTAAAGGAGAGTATATGGTGCATCGCGTCTATATTTGTGCAAATCTGAAATCTCCTTTTTGATGTACAAGATTGTGATGAACTGGATTGTCCATCTAGTTTTACTACAACGAATCGGGTTCACTTTCAAGAAGGGGAGCATTATTGGCTGTTACCTATGTGTGCTAGTGCTGATTTTTCTTGTATTGAACATATACTAGCGGTTATGCAACCATCTATGTCTGCATTGTGTTTGGTTAGTGCTAATCTTTTGCAGGATAGCATTGAAAAAGATCGTGTGCATTTCGATCAAGGAGCCTACGTATTTGCCAACAACTCTATAGGAGAAGATGCTTCGAGAGATTACAAATATGGTCATGTAACTCCCCACAATATTCTTAGTTCTCATATTTTCCACAACCTCGTGTTTCTTCGTGTTGTGCAGGGCCATCTTAGAGCACAAACGACGCCGAGGACGGCTTTTCATCAAGAAGGGGAGGATGATGAGGACATGACAACCATACATATGTCCATGAGGGGTGCATGGGGTGGAGAAGAAGGAGACCAACAAGGTTTTCCAAGTCAAGAAGAAGGCCCAAGGCTAATCCGATTGGAATCCCCAAGGTGGAGGCCCAAGGAAACTCAAGTTCGAGTCTGCCTCGGAGTCTAGGAGCAACCCGCACTAAATTCATCTCCCAGGTCGCATTCTGGCTCATTTTTTGACGTTCTACATATGCTTGGAAAGCTAAGGAGATGAGATTTCCAATGGCACCGTCCCACCTCAAATTTCCTTCTGAGTCATCGGGAATCATCGAAAGAAGTGGACATCCAGAATCTGTCAGGGTGCTGCACCGCCATCTTTTGGGCCCTTGGCCCGTGTATCGTGTTGGGGTCCATTATGGACGTGATTAGGGGGTTGTGCATGCCCCAACCCTCATATAATCAGTAGCCGCCGCCACATTAGGGTTTGGGTTTTGCTTAGATTAATCTGTCGAGAATAGTTTCGCCGTTATCGGTTTGTAGAACCCCAACTTTTGATCTTAATCATACATCTGCAGTGTCACTTCATATTGAGAGCTGCTTCTTTCGAGTTCTTGCTTGTGTTCTTAGTTTCGCAGGCAGGGATTAGCCTTCTTGGCGAGGTCAACCGGTTTGTGACACGGTTGATAACCAGAGGAGTATTGGCGGCCGTTACAACCCAACTTCGACCACCAATACTCGGGAATAAAAGAGGCTTTATGTAACATTCCATGTACTTAGGTTTTAGTTCTAATAAAGTTCCACGAGTTTTGGTGAGTGTTGCTTATGCAGGTACAATATCTACAAATACGTGCTATAGGGGTCGGAAATGACCAATTCGGCCGAACGACACGTTCGGCCGGTTACCCCCCTTAGCCGTACAGGCCAGCGGGAGCCGTCCACGTCAACCAAATGACAACACACGACACGTGGACGACCGCCAACACATACCGGAGCACCGACACGTCATCCTAGGCCGAATCAACTCAAACCCAAGCACCAGAGGCCAGCCCAAGGGGTCCAGGAGCAAGAGGCGGTGCACAGGGGGCGTTCTGGGCTGAAAGCCCAGTTCGGCCGAACCCACCAGTTCAGCCGAACCACCTCCAATGCACCAACCACCTCCAGGAGTGCATCCATGCCGTCCAGAGCCAAGGCGGTGGAACCAGGGGTTCGGCCGAACCGACCTGTTCGGCCGAATCCGGTCTCTTCGCCCGAATCAACAAGGAATATCCCCTGGATCCCTTGGCGGTTACTCCACTCCAAACCGCCTTAGGACACCTATATAAGCAGTGGCATACACCTTGTATCAAACACAACACAAGAGTAGAGTGAGCGTTGCTAAGTTCCGCCAGTTGTACCAGTAGAATAGGGAGAGAGGAGAGGTGAGCGTCCCGGAGAGGAGCCGAAGTGTCGGCCCCTCTTCCCGCTGTACCTCTACGGATGCGGCTTCACTTCGAGTAACATCCGGGTCGTGTCTGGTAACTCTTGTATCTCTCTCTGATTAATTGAGCATTCAGTTCTTACTTTTATATGCTTGCTGGTTCTTCGTTCAATGCTTAGTTGATTGGTATAACTGTATACTGGTTGCTTAGCATGGGTGCTTATCTTTCTATAGGAGATAAGTATTAGTTGACTAGTGTAGGTGTGGTGCCTATACTTGAGACTAACTTAGTTTATTCCCGTCGCAACGGAGGTGGTAGCCGTAAGGTGGTGACAGCCCTTCCGGCCTTCGTAGCCTATCACGTTAGTTCCGGTCCATAGGATTCCCCAGTTGGGAAATAGTGGCACCCCTTCTCATCCCTTTCTGTGTGTCCACCGGTTCCCTTGTCCCGAAGCAAATATCTATCTGTATCCTCTGATCTGCACGATCAATCAGTAGAATACCTCTACCAGACTCGTACCCTCTCTACCCTCCTATCACTCCTCTTGTCTCTTTGTTGTTGTCATCCACCTCATCCATAACATTCACTCCATTCCATCTACCTAGGACAACTTAGTTTAGAATCAGTCCACTTCTCGTTCTCCGTGGAAATCGATACCTTGGAATACTCCCGGGTGAAAGCTACATCGGTATCCATCCGCTTGCGGATTTATCTGTAGGCCGTAAGGAGTGCCAACAAGCTTTCTGGCGCCGTTGCCGGGGAACGGTAGCTGTTCTGATTCCGAACCCAAGTTGTCCGTGTATCCCACCACCATCCACCAACCACATGGATTCCACTCTCACCTTACGTCAACACTCGGCTCCAAAGGGCGCTTGTTTGGAGCCACCACCATCATCACATCCCATATCCACACCCGACTATGAGCTACGTCCCGGCTTCATAGCCATGGTTCGTGAGCAATCGTTCTCAGGAACGCGTGACGAGAGTCCATACGCACATTTGCGCGAGTTTGAGCAACTCTGTTCGTGTCTCGTCATTGCGGGCATGTCACAAGAGACGCTCAAATGGAAGCTATTCCCGTTCTCATTGACGGGAGGAGCAAAGAATTGGTACTCTCTGGCTGTCGGTACTATGGAAGGGAGTTGGGAAACTCTCAGAGAAAAATTCTTCCTAAATTTCTTCCCAATTTCCAAGGTAGCCAGCCTCCGAATCGAAGTTCTTACCTTTAAGCAATTAGAGGGAGAATCGTTAGGAGCTGCCTGGGCTCGTTTCAAGCAAATCTTGGCATCCGGACCAGACCTAGGCCTATCTGAACCTATCATTCTCCAACATTTCAGCCTTGGCCTCTGTGCCATAGCCACCACTTTCTTGGACTCTGCTTCAAAAGGGTCGTTTTTTCATTTGACTCCCAGTGAAGCGAGGATAGTCCTGGAGCGTATCCTGGACGACACTCCCTACACTGGAGTCTATGACGAACTCCTCGATGAAGAAGAGAAGCAGCCTAAACCTAAAGAGCCAGTACAGTCCCAATCCAAACCAATTAGCTCTTCCATTCCATCAGAACCCGATGCTCATTTCGAACCACAACCATATTCTAGCCTGGATTATTATCATCCACTCTACACTACTCCCTACGATTTTGATGACGATCTATTCGATAACGTAGGGAGTGCAACAAGTTTCCCATTGGAACAATGTGTAGAGCAAAAGGATCCACCACCTGACAAGGAAGCACTAGAATATCCGAGAGGGTACTTAGGCCATCTCTCTGCCATCAAGAGTCAGGAATGGCTAGACGAGGCCGAAGCCTCGACCGAGGTTGTCAAAATGCCCAAAAGGATCAGAAGCATATTCTATGAAGTTATGGGCAATGACAGAGAAATCGGGTACGACCCAAGCCTCGGAATCAACATAATCTCTAGCTCTTTGGTGCGAGCGCAACTCCCCGATGAACCATGGTCATCATCTCAGAAACGTTTAAGGTTCACATCGGGAAGGATCCTCGACTGTTTAGGGATCTTGCGGGTCACACCCGTTAAGATTAACGACCCTGAACTTTTCTTGGATTTCCATATCTTTGACCTACCCAGAAACTCCACTCATTCCATCTTTATTTGTAGGCCAATCATGAAAATCCTAGAAAATTCACCAATAATCCAGCTAGAGCCTAGGATCGGAGAAGAACTCGTCCCGGTCTCTTATTCCTATTCCTTGAATACCCTAATAGAGACAGACCCCGATTCTGATCCAATAGAGGAGGCCATGTCAACAACTCTGGCAGACCCCTATTCCCTCTGGATTGAAGTGTGCTTCCCTCTTTAAGGACGGACAAACTCCAGTGACCATCAATGACAAACCCCCTGGAACCAAACCGACTTTCACTGTTCTGGAGGAAAATCGATCAGTCTATGGATATTCGGTCCAAGACTCAAAAGGGATTGCTCCTAACCTTCATACTCATCATATCCCTATCTTATCTTACCTTGGGGTCATAAGACAATTGTCACGAAGATTCGTATTTGATTAGGGAAAGACTAGATTCAAAGCCTAAAGCCATCATCTTCTCCTGTCGTACTCCCAAATACGACCCTATGCGTACACCTCCCACGAGTAAAGGGGATTCGTATTTCCTTGGCCACACCAGGCTTTATAGGTGTCTCATCGAAAATTTCTCTCAAATAGCCCAGTCGTTGACCAATTTCTTAGCCAAGCAAACCCCTCTCGTCTCTAATCAAGAGTGCTATGCTTCCTTTCACACCCTAAGAAAGCACTCAATTCTGCTCCCATCATCCAGTCTCGCGACTAGAGCATCCCATTAGAAATCATGTGTGATGTGAGTAATTATGCTGTTGGAGCTGTTGTGGGCCAAACCAAGGACAAGAAGCATTATGCTCACTGGCCCCAGCTCAACTACGCAACCACGGGAAAGGAACTCTAAGTAGTTGTGTTTGTTATAGACAAATTCCGGTCGTACCTAGTTGGGGCAAAGGTCATAGTCTATTCAGACCATGCTGCTTTGAAGTACCTTTTGACCAAAAAGGATGCGAACCCAAGACCCATCCGTTGGGTCTGTCTCGGGTACAAGTCCCGTTTGATCTTCTCATCAGCGATTTTCTTACGAGGTGATACGCTCCTCAAGGTCACAACATTAGATCCGTGGTATGCCAGCATAGTCAACATCAAGGTGTCAGGGTGCGTCCTACCAGGTGAAAATAGGAAAAGATTGGTTTATGAGAGCAGACTTCACCTATGGGACGATCCGTATCTCTTCTGGATACAAGATGGACTTAGACGATGCATACCTGCACCTGAGGCACATAAAACCTGGGAAAGATATCATGCAGCACCTTGTGAACGACATTATGGAGCATTTAGAACAAAGGACTGGCAATATGGAAATGCTAAGAAATTTAGCAAGAGACGCCCACACTGCCAGAAACACGGGAAGGAGACGCAAAGCCACTCACCAGTAATCTTCAGTAGAAATCTTTGATGTAAGGGGAATAGACACCATGGGTCCTTTCCCTAACTCAGAGAACTACGAGTTTATTCTGGTAGCCGTAGATCCCGTCTCTAACTGGGTAGAAGCCAAGCCCTATCGACCCGCAGCCACTAGGCATGCTAAGCAAATGTCCCATGAAAACATCTTTCCTCGCTTTGGCGTCCTTGGTCTAGTCATAGGGGCTCCTATCTCATTGACTCCATCTCGCGGAAATATCTAAGTTTGGGGGAGCCGCATTTTATAGCCACACCTTCTCACCCGCAAACTAGTGGTCAAGCAGAACATCCAACACTCACATCAAGAACATTCTGCAAAAAGATTGTCAATGAGATGGGTGTGCACTAGAGAGATAGACTCCGTAAAAGCACTTTGGGCAAACTAGACCACTCTAGTTTGGGAAAATCAGGACAATTCGGCCAAACCATGTTGGTTCAACCGAAGGACCCCCTCTTTTGCCCCCTGAGCATCCTTTTGGACCCTTGATCCTATCTCTATCCCATCTTGTCTCGAAGTCGCTAGGAAAATGTTGGGAAAGCTGCTTGTCGATCTCAAGTCAGAAACCATCCTCCATCACTTTCCCGAACACAACCAAGTGTTCACATTTCCCAGCCGCCATGACTACCCAATCCTTGTCCAAAGACCTTTCCTCACCCAAGGGTTCCCTCTCCATGAGTATGACAAGTCCACCAATGAAGAAAGCCATGGAGGAGGGAGAAGAGAAACCCATGGTTGAAGAGCTTGAAAAAGAACTGGCACAAACATGCCAGAAGTTGAGCAACCAGGATGAGAAGGTCACTGAAGGCGAGCCTTGGCAGATGGACAAGAACAATGTCCTGTACCAAGCATTCACAGCCAAATCAGAGAGGCTCGCCAAAGCCACGTAACATCTAGACCTTTATGATCCATCTATAGAGCAGATGTCATGTGGTTGTATCCCGTAGAGCACCATTAGTTTCAATTTATTTCCCAATTCAATTTCCCTTTGCTCAAATCATTGTTTAGGAGGTGCTCTCTTTCTTTCCCTTCCAATATTTGCTTTTCCAAATCTTAGCTTGATGAATAAATAAAATTAGAGTTGAATGCAAAAAGAATAAAATTGTCACTCCGGTTGGTGCATTTGAGCCAACCGGAGATTGCCCTGTCTAACAGAAAGATACATGAGTACAGGCATGACATAGTGGAGGAACATGACAAGAACACGTAGGATGACCCGTTCGGCTGAACCATTTGGTTCGAGCAAATTGGCTTATCTAGGCGACCTTGTTGGTTCAGGCAAACCAGCCAGACTCAACCACTTCGCACGCACGCACGTTGTATAATGCCTTGCACGACATCCGCGAGCAGGCCGACCAGCTGACTCAGTAACTTTCAAGGTTGAATCCCTACCAGTGAAGAGTCCAAGCTTGGGGGAGGACCCCCATCAGGTACGTTCCGAATTACTTAGCACTTTGGTCATTCAATTGAAAATACCAAAAATATTTCTCTTGAATAAAATTAACTCCCAACTATGCATGGAATGAATCAGATGCCTCTCACTTTGGAAATGATGAATAGTTGCTCTGTCATTAATTTTGCCAGTACTTTATTTCAACTAGTTGCTTGATTATGCTTGAGTTATTTGGCATGAGTAAAAATGAACCTGAAAACCTTGTGGGAGCACATGCTTTATTCCAAGTCTAGGTTGTTGTGGGGATTGATATAGTGAGACTTTGGTTGAACTCTATTTCTACTCTTAGTATGGTGAAAATCTCGGATGTTTATGTTTTCAAAAATAAAACAAAGTTCCTCATTGGTCAAAAATTCCTACCAGAGCCATATGATAGGATTAGTTCTAAACTTTCTACCATATGCTGCTTGTCATCTTAGTGAGTCTTGTCAAATTGTTGTAACATTTGAGGGATCTTTCATTCTTTCAAGATCGAGATTCACAAACACTCCACCTCTCACTTACAATTCCTACACTGGGAGTTAGCAAAACCATGCCATCATCCATTCCACAAAAATAAACTTCATGTTCTCTGATTCCCTCTCCAAATATCTTTGAAGTAGAGGCATGGGCTATGCAAAAAGAAAAAGAAAAGCATGCCAAGTGGCATGGCAAAAATATGAGAAAAAGAAAAGCATGCCAAAAAGGCATGGCAAAAAAAAGGGAATAAAAGATAGCCCATGCTCTCGAAAAATAAATAAAGGAGAGGAAGAATCATTCCATGAAGTTCCACCAAATTCCACTCCACATATTCCACTCCGCATATTTCACACACTTGCACTTCTCGATCTAAGAGTGTGATTTGATTCTCCTAAGATCCGGTCTTTGACTTAGCAAAATATAAGATGCTTGTATGCCTTCATCCTTTGTCCCTGAGCCACACAAAAAGCCAAATTAGATGTTAGGATAAAAAGAAGGCAAAGCCTTTGGTGAGGATTCAAATACACTTGAGCGATTGAGTGAACCAATGAGGAACAACTTATCTTTTCACAAAAGGGGTGAAACTGTTGTTTATAAAGATAAGGAGTTTGCTATAAGCCCCATAGGTAAAATGGTGAATTAATACTTTGCTAAGTGATTCAAGTAAAATTTGAGTACTAGTTGTTTATAAAGATACCTGCAAGAGAAATGACATTGTAGCAACTCCTGATCCACCGAGCCTAAGTTTTTATCTTTGCTCGAGGATGAGCAAAGAGCTAAGCTTGGGGGAGCTTGTTGGCGGTCGTTACAACCCAACTTCGACCACCAATACTCGGGAATAAAAGAGGCTTTATGTAACATTCCATGTACTTAGGTTTTAGTTCTAATAAAGTTCCACGAGTTTTGGTGAGTGTTGCTTATGCAGGTACAATATCTACAAATACGTGCTATAGTGGTCAGAAATGACCAATTCGGCCGAACGACACGTTCGGCCGGTTACCCCCCTTAGCCGTACAGGCCAGCGGGAGCCGTCCACGTCAACCAAACGACAACACACGACACGTGGACGACCGCCAACACATCCCGGAGCACCGACACATCATCCTGGGCCGAATCAACTCAAACCCAAGCACCAGAGGCCAGCCCAAGGGATCCAGGAGCAAGAGGCGGTGCACGGGGGGCGTTCTGGGCTGAAAGCCCAGTTCGGCCGAACCCACCAGTTCGGCCGAACCGCCCCCAATGCACCAACCGCCTCCAGGAGTGCATCCATGCCGTCGAGAGCCAAGGCGGTGGATCCAGGGGTTCGGCCGAACCGACCTGTTCGGCCGAACCCGGTCTCTTCGCCTGAATCAACAGGGAATATCCCCTGGATCCCTTGGCGGTTACTCCACTCCAAACCGCCTTAGGACACCTATATAAGCAGTGGCATACACCTTGTATCAAACACAACACAAGAGTAGAGTGAGCGTTGCTAAGTTCCGCCACTTGTACCAGTAGAATAGGGAGAGAGGAGAGGTGAGCGTCCCGGAGAGGAGCCGAAGTGTCGGCCCCTCTTCCCACTGTACCTCTACGGATGCGGCTCTGCTTCGAGTGACATCCGGGTCATTTCTGGTAACTCTTGTATCTCTCTCTGATTAATTGAGCATTTAGTTCTTACTTTTATATGCTTACTGGTTCTTCGTTCAATGCTTAGTTGATTGGTATAACTGTATACTGGTTGCTTAGCTTGGGTGCTTATCTTTCTATAGGAGATAAGTATTAGTTGACTAGTGTAGGCGTGGTGCCTATACTTGAGACAAACTTAGTTTATTCCCGTCGCAACGGAGGTGGTAGCCGTAAGGTGGTGACAGCCCTTCCGGTCTTCGTAGCCTATCACGTTAGTTCCGGTCCGTAGGATTCCCCAGTTGGGAAATAGTGGCACCCCTTCTCATCCCTTTCTGTGTGTCCACCGGTTCCCTTGTCCCGAAGCAAGTATCTATCTGTATCCTCTGATCTGCTCGATCAATCAGTAGAATACCTCTACCAGACTCGTACCCTCTCTACCCTCCTATCATTCGTCTCCTCTCTTTGTTGTTGTCATCCACCTCATCCATACCATTCACTCCATTCCATCTACCTAGGACAACTTAGTTTAGAATCAGTCCACTTCTCGTTCTCCGTGGAAATCGATACCTTGGAATACTCCCGGGTGAAAGCTACATCGGTATCCGTCCGCTTGCGGATTTATCTGTAGGCCGTAAGGAGTGCCAACAAGCTTTCTGGCGCCGTTGCCGGAGAGCTGTTCTGATTCCGAACCCAAGTTGTCCGTGTATCCCACCACCATCCACCATGCATATGGATCCCACTCTTACCTTACGCCAACACTCGGCTCCAAAGGGCGCTTGTTTGGAGCCACCACCATCATCACATCTCATATCCACACCCGGCTATGAGCTACGTCCCGGCTTCATGGCCATGGTTCGTGAGCAATCGTTCTCAGGAACGAAGGCCGAGAGTCCATACGCGCATTTTCGTGAGTTTGAGCAACTCTGCTCATGCCTGACCATTGCGGGCATGACACAAGAGACACTCAAATGGAAGCTATTCCCGTTTTCACTAGTGGGAGGAGCAAAGAAATGGTACTCTCTGGCTGTCAGTACTATGGACGGGAGCTGGGAAGTTCTTAAGGAAAAATTCTGCCTAAACTTCTTCCCAGTCTCCAAGGTAGCCAGTCTCCATGCGGAAATCATTAACTTTAAGCAATTAAAGGGAGAATCGTTAGGAGCTGCCTGGGCTCGTTTCAAGCAAATACTGGCCTCAGGACCAAACCTAAGCCTACCAGAACCTGTTGTTTTACAACACTTCAGCCTTGGCCTCTGTCCCGTAGCCGCAGCTTTCTTGGACTCTGCTTCAAAAGGGTCGTTTTTTCATTTGACTCCTAGTGAAGCGAGGATAGTCCTGGAGCGCATCCTGGACGACACTCCCTACACGGGAGTCTATGACGAACTCCCTGATGAAGAAGAGAAGCAGCCTAAACCTGAAGAGCCTGTACACCAACAATCCAAATCTATTAGCCCTTCCATTCCATCAGAACCCGATGCTCAATTCGAACCACAACCTTACTCTAGCCTGGACTACTATCCTCCACTCTACACCACTCCCTACGATTTTGACGATGGTCTATTCGATGACATCGACTGTGCCATACGTTTCCCACGGGGACAATGTGTAGAGCAAAAGGATCCACCACCCGACAAGGAAGCACTAGAATATCAAAGAGAGTACTTAGGCCGTCTCTCTGCCATCAAAACTCGGGAATGGCTAGACGAGGCAGAAGCCTCGACCGAGGTCATTAAAATGCCCTAGAGAATCCGAACAATCTTTTGTGAAGTAATGGGCATAGACAAAGAAATCGGGTATGACCCGAGCATCGAAATAAACATAATCTCTAGCTCTTTGGTGCGAGCTCAACTCCCCGATGAACCATGGTCATCATCTCAGAAACATCTAAGGTTCACATCGGGAAGGATCCTCAACTATTTAGGGATCTTGCGGGTCATACCCGTTAAGATTAATGACCCTGAACTTTTCTTGGATTTCCATATCTTTGACTTACCTGAAAATTCCACTCAGTCCATCTTTATTGGTAGGCCAATCATGAAAATCCTAGAAAATTCACCAATAAACCAGCTAGAGCTTAGGATCGGAAAATAATTTGTCCTAGTCTCTTATTCCTATTCCTTGAGTACCCAATAGAGACAGACCCCGATCCTGATCCAATAGAGGAAGTCATGTCAACAACTCTGGCAGACTTAGAGCAACCTTTCATAGAAGAAGATGCCCAATTCCTTATGGAGGAAGAAGACATTCATCCTCCAATCGAGCCTAAGCCTCTTCCCTCTGGATTGAAGTGTGCTTCACTCTTTAAGGATGAACACACTACAGTGACCATCAGTGACAAACCCCGTGGAACCCTACCGACTTTCACTGTCCTGGAGGAAGATCGATCAGTCTATGGATATTCGGTCCTAGACTTAAAAGGGATTACTCCTAACCTTCATACCCATCATATCCCTATCTCATCTTATCTTGGGGTCGTAAGGCAATTGTCACGGAGATTCGTCTTTGATCGGGGAAAGACTAGGTTCAAAGCCTGGAGCCATCATCTTCCCTTGTCATACCCTCTAATACGACCCTATGCCTACACCTCCTACGAGTAAAAGGGATTCGTAGTTCCTTGGCCACACCGGGTTTTATAGGTGTCTCATCGAAAATTTCTCTCTAATAGCCTGGTCGCTGACCAATCACTTAGCCAAGGAAACCCCTCTCATCTCTGATCAAGAGTGTCATTCTTCCTTTCACACCCTCAAGAAAGCACTCAGTTTCGCTCCCATCATCCAGTCCCACGACTAGAGCATTCCACTAGAAATCATGTGTGATACGAGCGATTTTGCCATAGGAGCTGTTGTGGGCCAAACCAAGGACAAGCATTATGCTCACTGGCCCCAGCTCAATTACGCAACCACCGAAAAGAAACTCTTAGCAGTTGTGTTTGTAATAGACAAATTCCGGTCCTACCTAGTTGGGGCAAAGGTCATAGTCTATTCGGACCATGCTGCTTTGAAGTACCTTTTGACCAAAAAGGATGCGAACCCAAGACTCATCCGTTGGTTTTGTCTCGGGTACAAGTCCCGTTTGATCTTCCCATCACCGATTTTCTTACCGGGTGATACACTCCTCAAGGCCACAACACTAGAGTCATGGTACACCACCATAGTTGACTTCATGGTGTTAAGGTACGTCCCATCAGGTGAAAATAGGAAAAGATTAGTTTATGAGAGTAGACATCACCTATGGGACAACCCGTATCTCTTCTGGATACAAAATGGACTCAGACGATGCATGCCTGCACCTGAGGCACATAAAACCTGGGAGAGATATCATGGAGCACCTTCTGAAGGACATTATGGAGTGTTCAGAATAAAGGTCTGGCAATATGGAGAAGCTAAGAAATTTAGCAAGAGACGCCCACACTGCCAGAAACACGGGAAGGAGACGCAAAGCCACTCACCAGTAATCTTCAGTAGAAATCTTTGATGTAAGGGAAATAGACCCCATGGGTCCTTTCCCTAACTCAGAGAACTACGAGTTTATTCTGGTAGCCGTAGATCCCGTCTCTAACTGGGTAGAAGCCAAGCCCTATCGACCCGCATCCACTAGGCACGCTGAGCAAATGACCCATGAAAACATCTTTCCTCGCTTTGGCGTCCCTGGGCTAGTCATAGGGGCTCCCATCTCATTGACTCCCGGAAATATGTAAGCTTGGGGGAGCCGCATTTTATAGCCACACCTTAACACCCCCAAGCTAGTGGTCAAGCTGAAGATCATGAACACTCTGTAAAGACCATCAATGAGATGGGTAGGCACTAGAGAGATAGACTCACTGAAGCACTTTGGGCAAACTAGACCACTCTAGTTTGGGCAAATTAGGACAATTCGGCCAAACCATGTTGGCTCGACCGAAGGATCCCTCTTTTGCCCCTTGAGCGTCCTTTTGGACCCTTGATCCTATCTCTATCCCATCTTGTCTCGAAGTCGCTAGGAAAATGTTGGGAAAGCTGCTTGTCAATCTCAAGTTAGAAACCATCCTCAATCACTTTCCCGAACACGACCAAGTGTTCACATTTCCCAGCCGCCATGACCACCCAATCCTTGTCCAAAGACCTTTCCTCACCCAAGGGTTCCCTCTCCATGAGTATGACAAGTCCACTAACAAAGAAAGCCATGGAGGAGGGAGAAGAGAAACCCATGGTTGAAGAGCCTGAAAAAGAACTGGCACAAACCAGCCAGAAGTTGAGCAACCGGGATGAGAAGGTCACTGACGGTGAGCATTGGCAGATGGACAAGAACAATGTCCTCTTCCAAGCGTTCACAACCAAATTCAAGAGGCTCGCCAAAGCCACATGACATCTAGACCTTTACAATCCATCTATAGAGTAGAAGTCGTGTGGTTGTATCTTTCAGAGCACCATTAGTTTCAATTTATTTCCCAATTCAATTTCCCTTTGCTCAAATCATTGTTTAGGAGGTGCTCTAATTATTCCCCTTCCAACACATTTTGTTTCCAACCTTAGCTTGATGAATAAATAAAATTAGAGTTGAATGCAAAAAGAATAAAATTGTCGTTCCGGTTGGTGCATTTGAGCCAACCGGAGATTGTCCTGTTTAACAGAAAGATACATGAGTACAGGCATGACACAGTGGAGGAGCAGGATGAGGACGAGCAGGCCGACCAGCTAACTCAGTACCTTTCAAGGTTGAATCCCTACCAGTGAAGAGTCCAAGCTTGGGGGAGGACCCCCATCAGGTACGATCCGAATTACTCAGCACTTTGGTCATTAAATTAAAAATACTTCCTTTGAATAAACTCCCAACCATGCATGGAATGAAACATATGCCTCTCACTTTGGAAATGATGAATAGTTGCTCTGTCATTAATTTTGCTAGTACTTTGTTGCAACTAGTTGCTTGACTATGCTTGAGTTATTTGGCATAAGTAGAAATGAACCTAAAAACCTTGTGGGAGCATATGCCTTATTCCAAGTCTAGGTTGTTGTGGGGAATTGATATAGTGAGACTTTGATTGAATTCTATTTCTGCTCTTAGTATGGTGAAAATCTCGGTTGTTTATGCTTTCAAAATTAAAACAAAGTTCCTCATTGGTCATAATACCTACCAGAGCCATATGATAGGATTAGTTCTAAACTTTCTACCATATGCTGCTTGTCATCTTAGTGAGCTTTGTCAAATTGTTGTGACCTTAGTGAGGAATCTTTCATGCTTCTAAGATCGAGATGCACATACACTCCACCTCTCACTTGCAATTCCTACTCGGGAGTTAGCAAAACCATACCATCATCCATTCCATAAATAAAATTTCATGTTCTTTGATTCCCTCTCCAAATATCTTTAAAGTAGAGGCATGGTCTATGCAAAAAGAAAAAGAAAAGCATGCCAATTGGCATGGCAAAAAAAATGAGAAAAAGAAAAGCATGCCAAAAGGCATGGCAAAAATATGAATAAAAGATAGCCCATGCTCTCGAAAAATAAATCAAGGAGAGGAAGAATCATTCCATGAAATTCCGCCAAATTCCACTCCACATATTCCACTCCACATATTCCACACACTTGCACTTCTCGATCTAGAGTGTGATTTGATTCTCCTAAGATCCGGTCTTTGACTTAGCAATATATAAGATGCTTGTATGCCTTCATCCTTTGTCACCGAGCCACACAAAAGCCAAATTAGATGTTAGGATGAAAAGAAGGCAAAGCCTTTGGTGAGGATTCAAATACACTTGAGCGATTGAGTGAGCCAATGAGGAACAATTTATCTTTTCACAAAAGGGTGAAAACTCCGAGATAGGATCCTGAAAAGAGTAGGGTGGAATAAAACTAAGTTAAACTGTTCATTCTTTCAACCGCCCAAGATAAGGAGATTGCTATAAGCCCCATAGGTAAAATGGTGAATTAATACCTTGCTAGTGATTCAAGTATTTGTTTGAGTACTAGTTGTTTATGAAGTTACCTGCAAGAAAAATGACATTGTAGCAACTCCTGATCCACCGAGCCTAAGTTTTATCTTTGCTCGAGGACGAGCAAAGAGCCAAGCTTGGGGGAGCTTGTTGGCAGTCGTTACAACCAAAATTCGACCACCAATACGCGGGAATAAATGAGAGACTATGCAACATTCCATATACTTAGGTTTTATTTCTAATGGAGTTCCACGAGTTTTGGTGAGTGTCGCTTGTGCAGGTACAACATTGCGAAATACATGCTATAGGGGTCGGAAATGACTGAATCGGCCGAACGACCCGTTCGGCCGGTTACCCCCTTAGTCATACAGGCCGCCGGGAGCCGTCCACGTCTACAACAACCAAGCAACGACTGTGCAAGCCACGTAGGACGCCCGCCAACTCATTTCGGAGCACCGACACATCAGCCTCGGTCCATACTACACAAGTCCAAGCAGCCAGGCCGGCCCAGGAGGGACCCAAAGGGCAGAGGCGGTGCAGAGGAGTGGGCCTGGACCCTGAGGCCTGTTCGGCCAAACAGAGGCCTTCGGCCGAACCGACTCCCCTGCAGAAACCGCCTCCAGAAGCAAATCTGAGCCATTGGGAGCCAAGGCGGCAAGATAGACGGTTGGGCCGAACAGGTCGGTTTGGCCGAACCGACCTTCTTCGCCCGAATCAAGGGGGGATATTCCCTGGATGCCTTGACGGTTACTCCACTTCAACCGACCATTGAGTGCTATAAATAGAGGGCCAAGCTGCTCATTTGAACACACAACACAAGAGTAGAGTGAGCGTTGCCAAGTTCCGCCACTTGTATCAGTAGAATAGGGAGAGAGTAGAGGTGAGCGTCCCGGAGAGGAGCTGGAGTGTCGGCCCCTCTTCCCGCTGTACCTCTACGGATGCGGCTCTGCTTCGAGTGACATCCGGGTCATGTCTGGTAACCCTTGTATCTCTATCTGATTAATTGAGCATTCAGTTCTTACATTTATATACTTGTCTCGTTCTTCGTTCAATGCTTAGTTGATTGGTATAACTGTATACTGGTTGCTTAGCTTGGGTGCTTATCTTGCTATAGGAGATAAGTAGTTATTGACTAGTGTAGGAGTGGTTCCTAGACTTGCCAGTAACCTTAGTTTCTGCCCGTCGCAACGGAGGTGGTAGCCGTAAGGTGGTGACAGCCCTTTCGGTCTTCGTAGTCCATCACGTTAGTTCCGGTGTCCTAGGACCCAAGGTTCAGGGTAACCGGCACCCCTTCTCATCCCTTTCTGTGTGTTGGAGGCTCTGTAGTCCCGAAGCAAGTATCTATCTGTATCTTCTGCTCTGCTCAGTCAATCGGTAGAATACCCTTACCAGTCCTGTACCCTCTCTACCCTCCTACCTCTTCTCTTCTCTCCTTGTTGTCATCATCCACCTCATCCATTTCATTCATCCACTCTATCTACCTAGGACAACTTAGTTTAGAATCAGTCCACTTCTCGTTCTTCGTGGAAATCGATACCTTGGAATACTCCCGGGTGAAAGCTACATCGGTATCCGTCCGCTTGCGGATTTATCTGTAGGCCGTAAGGAGTGCCAACAACCGCCACGTTGAGCTCCTCCGCCGACGCCCCTCATCCGCGAGCTCCTGCGCCACCGCTTCAAGCTTCTCCGCAGTGAGGTCGTCCGGCTGAGCTGCCGCAGGATAGTCGGTGGCGTGGTTGGGGCGCGAGCTGCCGCTCCCGACGATCCCGGGCGGTGCTCGTCAGTGTGTGGCTGGTCGCGGGCCACCGTTCCCCGCGGCGTCCCCCATGCCGGCCGCCAGAGGAGCTCCAATCGACATTCATGGCATGCAGCAGGTAGGTTTTGGTGCATGTTGCTAGGGTTTGCTCCTTTTTGGAAGGGCATGTTTCACGTGATTCGGATGTTCCAGAAAAATGTTGTAACTGTTTGATGAGAATATTGCAAAACTAGATCTGGGATGTTCTAGGGTTTTGCTCCATGTTGCAACAACATGTTTCACATGTTTTGGATGTTCTATAAGAATGTTGCAACTGTTTGATATGATATGTTTTTGCATGCATATTGCAAGTGTTTCATCCGAATGTTGCATTTTCATGGAGAATTTTTTGACTGGTGCGTGCGTGGCTGAGAGTCGTGAGCGCGTGTTTCTAGTGTTACAAATGGTGACTATTTATATTGTAGATACTATTGTTTGATGTTGCATATGCTATTATTGGATGTTGCAAAAATTTTAGATGTTGCATGCAATAAATATCCATGTTGCGGCGGGATTTTTTCTGTGCTACAGTACCATCGGGGAGAAATACTTGGTTGTGGTTGCGTTACACCACCCTCTTTTTTCTCTCTCTGTTTTAACTCCCATGCGTGGGATGGAATGCTTGGCTCTCATTGCGCTACGTCACCCGTCCGATTTTTTTTGCTGCCATCGAACGTCCGGACGTCAGTGCTACCGTACTTGGTATGGCACATATTTTTGCGTCGACGACCTCCATCCCCTCCTCTCGTGAGAATAAGGGTGGGAGTCTGGGAGATGTGGCTCTGATCTAGGGGCCGGGGCCGGGGCCGGATGGCCCAACGTGGTTGCCTCAACTCAGGGCACCAGTGCATGGCCTGGAGTCCTGGAGGCAACCGCATTCAGTCTGGGCGTGCATGGCCCAGTGCCCTTGCCTTGATAAGTGAAGTGCATGGCCCAGTGTCCATTATGATCAAAACCCTGATTATGTGCCAACTATAGCTTCAAAATTTGTAAATTATCCTCCTTCCCAAAATGTGCCAGATACATAAACTCTACAATCTAATAATGGGACATGGGTAAATTCCGTGATGTCTTCGCAACGCCAATATTTATTTCTAGATCATCATGATCATTTATGTTTGGATGCTATGTCATGATCATGCCTACTTTTTAAAACATTACTGGTATAACAAGCCACAAATTATTGGTTAACATTTCAATTCTTTTTCTAAACCTTTGTCCATTTCATTGAGATCACATTTTCGGCTTTCTTGAAGACAGAGGTGCTTGAGGTGCTTGAGGATTCATTGTTTTCCTCAAGAATGTTCTCAAATGGCCAAATGTTTTTCTACTCTACTCTGGACATGTGTCTTACGGCTGAAACAAATGATGAACAAAATATTGGCAACAAAGACTTACAGCAAGCAGTTCCCAGGAAAGACTTGTATGACAAATTATACTTATTCCATTGGTCACTTAACAATGCAACCTTTAGAAAACTCCGTTGTCTTGCGAATTGATCATAAATTAGTTGGTAATGTTCCTTGTGGTAGAACCTACCACCAGGATTCGAATTCTCGACTCTATTGTCGTATTTTCTTAGATTTATTTCAGAATTTAACCGGTGTTATTCTTTCAGCGGTAGGCGACGTTACGGTCAACAATGAGGCGTCTGTAGTGACTTTGTTAATCTCGAGACATCCGGTTTTCTCTCTTGGAAGGGGCGAAGCCAGAAATTTACGCTGTCGGGGTCATCGGGGTCTACGTATTGCAATCAAACACACATATAAGAGTGATTTGCTAATTTCCTTATATGATTACGGTAGAATCAGCAAAATCCATCGGGGTCGGCTGACCCCAATGACTATCGGCAGCTCCGCCCCTGTCTCTTGGAGTTGAAGGTGCTCGTAGGAGTAGAGTTGGGTGCGTGTATTTATAGGGCCAATGTAGGTGCCTATTTGTAAGCATCTGCGTCTCTACTGTGTTTTAAAAAAAAGTCCCTTGTGTTGTAGCGAAATCATATTTAAGATATGACGACCTCTATTTAAGAACAAAATCAAAATTCCTAAAACGATCTGAATCTGAAAGTGGAGTATAAATAATGCTCCTGCCCTAGCTTCCCAATCCTATATCATTCAAACTTTTTTTATTGGAAGTGTATCGACGAGATAAAGAGATGAAAAGCAATTTTTTTTATAATATGAGAAATTGCTACTGTTTGGAGGCAGTCACGAGACCGAGTGACGCACAAAATAAAATAACTCGTTATGTTCTGCCCCTTAAAAGGTCACGAACAAACATTTCATTATTCATACAACAAAGAAATGTGACACGGATAAGCGAAGATCGAAACAAAGGTTACATGAACTACAAAGCTCAGCAGGTACTGAAAAAAAACAGTAGCAACAAGCCAAGAACAAGATACTAAGCGTTTCAGCATACGTACGTGCATGTGATGCAAACACGACCTACTAGCTGCTAATAATTAAGCTCGCAAGCACTTGAGGCCCTTGAAGCACGGGAGGTGCTGCAGCTCGGCCATCTGCACCGCCGGCGGAACCACGTTCACCGGGCATCGGTGCCCATGGCGGCGGTGCGGGATGCACGGCACTGAGACCGCCCGCTTCAGCTGGCAGAGGCAGCTGGCTTTCTGGACCACGATGCAGCACTGCTGGCGGATCTCGTCGCGGGCCAGGCAGTTGGTGAAGTACCTGATCTGCTCCGTGCAGCTCTGCGCCGGGAAAGTAGCTGCGGAGGCGGTGGCGGAGGCAGAAGCAGAGGCGGAGGCGAAGGTGAAGCCACAGGCTACGACGGTGATGACGAGAATGGTGGCGAGCTTGGCGGGCGCCATGGGGGTAAAAGCTTGAGTCTAAGCGTGTAGCTAGCTGCCGTGTCGTTTGGGAAGGCAGCTGGATAGCCTGGGACCTTGTGACTCATATGTGCCGGAGAGAGTCACGAGTGACCAGTGACGAACCATGCCGCCTTCTCTGCCTCTCACAGACGGTGCTTGGTGGACGGTAGCGGCGTGGAACGTACATCATGTGAAGCTGTGGACGATGCCTATTACTGCTGTATATGGTGATTTCTGTTGGAATTACTGTAAATTCCAATTTCTGGTTTCCTATTTACTAGAAATATGGAAAAAAGAATGGAAATCGGGAGGAGGTGGCAGATGTGCTACAACTAAGAGCAGAACTATTAGAAGTAAAAAATGCGTGAATGTAAATAAACAAATGAACGATTCATTGATTGATTGGATACACACTCGGTGAGGGGACACACTCACACCAGTTGGGAAAGGACATACCCTTCCGAACTGGCTTTCGGTGTACAGACATGTCCTGTCATTAGGGGGTGTCTAACGATGGGGTTAATTGCTAATCACATGCTAACTATATGATAGGACTAATTGATCACAATGCTAATTATTCCTAACACTCCCCCTTAATCAATTTGTTCTATGTATGCTTCACATAATCCTTGTTGGATCATCCTTCATTGTTATACGGGAAAAACTCAAAAAACCCTGGGGAAAAATATAAGGAGAAACCGACTTGGATATTGATACGCCACTAAAACTCATTTAAAATCCAGTGGAAAAAATACAAGGAGAAAATGATTGCGCATATATGAATTATTGTCTCATTGCAAACTTATATGAGAAAAACCTTGAAAGGGAAAAATCATATGCTAAGTTTGGAGATCAATATTATGATATGTTGATCATATTTGAATAACATTCCCAAAATCCAATGGGAAATTATGAGAAGGAACAATGTCTTAGGTACCTCCTTAAAAACCCTTATAGGGAAAACATAAGATATGACAAATAATATGTCTTGAACATCCCTTTGAAAACCCACGTGGGGAACACAAGAGATATGGCATATATTCTTATATTGATATTGCCTCATTAAAATCTTTTATGTGAAACCCATATATGGAAAACTCAAAGAGGAAAAAGAATACAATATGATGTTTGAATAGGTAATAATTCAGAGAGAGTCTTCCCCTAAGCCTTGTGAATTTTGAAGTTGTCGCACACCACTTCTACAAACACATATGTATAATATCGTAGTGAGTGAGGACTTTAGAGTATGTTTTGCAAGATGTTTATTTCTTCATTTTATTGTATGAGGATAAAATAATTCGAGGCAATATATTAGTAATGCTGCCCTTATGTACCCGTTTCATCTAAGCAATACAAGTTTCATTAACTCTGTAGATTAATTATTAATGATTCAATGGAATCATAATTTATCATTCATCAAAGTTATATGTATTATATGATACTTCAGAATGATAAGTGAAAGTCGTCATAGAGTCTATTTTGGCGACTCCTATGAAAAACTTTACAACCATGACATCAGTATATATAATCTGGCAATATAGGGATTATTTAGCCAGTATCGTGATATCCCACTTTTGTTATTTCTTGATCTGTCTAATTATAAATCAAGATCTTTTGGTGCCATTTAGATATATGTGGATATCCTCTTTTACTCCCACCTATATGGTGTTATTGGGGTTGCGCTAATTTGAGCTAACAGTTTATCTACAAATGCAATATTAGGCCTGTTGCGATTTATAAGATACATAGGCGCTTTGTTGGCACTAAATTTTCTTCCCAAGGTCTGAATAGAGATAATTCCATATTTAGGGATTGAGTGACTATAAATGTTGATGGATACGATTGTCCAATATTATTCAGATATTGGTAGACAATATCAATTGAATATTTGAAAACTGTTGTATATACTTAAGTTGTAGACTTAAGAGTATTTGGGATTTACCCAAATTGTCAGCTCGATTTCCGCCTTAATATGATTGCTTGTTCATATAATTTCGATGATGTCAAGATCATCGATATGTGCTGAGATGATGGAATATCCTATTAGGATTTTATTATGAACATACATATGCAATCATTATTGGAGTAAACACTACCAGAATGCTTCACATCCGCCCGCCTCCTCCGCCTCGGCCATTTTTGGACCCGGTGCTGATGGGGCTTCAGCACCGGGTCCAACGGCTAGGAGCGGGGGCGGCGCAAAGATGTGTCAGGGCGAAGACATTAGCACCGGGTCGTGGCAAGACCCGGTGCTAATGTGCACCCTTTAGCACCGGGTGCAGCCAGCAACCGGTGCTAATGTGCCGAGGCCATTTTGCACCGGTTGCTGGCTGCACCCGGTGCTAAAGGGTGCACATTAGCACCGGGTCTTGCCACGACCCGGTGCTAGTGTGTTTGAATATAGGGGTTTCTTCCTCCCCCGCCCGAGCCAGCTGAACACTTAGGCGTTGTGTTCATGCTGCTCGGACGTGGGAGGGGAGATGCTGCCCAAATTTTTTTCAAAATTTGTGAAGATTCTACTCATCTAAGGAGCACTACAAGGTACACTCTTTCATTCTCTAATGTTTTATTTAGCTTGTAATCCTTCTATGATTTAGAAATAGAGGGATTTGTGAATCAAAGTAAAGCTAGCTAGAGAGAGCTTGTGTTCTTGGAGGAGAGAGAAGAGAGAGCTTGAGTTCATGGTGGAGAGAGTGTTCATGTTGTGTTTTAAATGGAGAGAGAAGGCAAGCTAGTTAGTATTTTGTTTTGTATGACTTGTGAATAGTTATAAGGCTTATGTATTTTATTTATTAGAGAGGTTTATTTATTAAAAGTTGGAATAGTTATTTATTAATTTAATGAAATATATATTATTAGTTATTTATTAAAAGGTAGAATAGTTATTTATTTATTTAACTGAAGGTATATTTATTTATTTAATGAATATAGTAATGTAGTTTTAGAAATTTATTTATATAATGGAATATATATTATAATTTGTATTTATTTATATATTAATTTTTTTATCTTTAAATTGTATTGTATATTTGTTATTGGTTAATAATGCAGATGAATAGACAATGGATGTACGGGGACCCCCACGCTCAGGCGTTCCGTGATGGCCTTAGGACGTTTCTCGATGCCGCCGAGGCTAACAGGACGCCGTCCGGTTTCATGTTCTGCCCATGCACCCATTGTAAAAATATACAATCGTACAAACAAAGAGGTTGTCTTCAGGTGCATTTGATGAGGCACGGTTTCATGAGGAATTATTCTGTTTGGACGAAGCACGGTGAAAGAGGAATTCTAATGGATGAAGATAAAGAAGACGAGGCCGATGACGACATTCCGTTATTGGCTCAATACTACGGTTCCTTTGCATATGCTGCAATGGGTGATGCCGATGAGGAAGATGTTGCTCGGGAAGGCGATACTCAGGAAGATGTTGCTCAGGAAAATGAACCTACTGATGGACTCGGGCAAATGTTGCGTGATGCCGAGAAAGACTGCGGCAATGACAAGGAACTGAAAAAGATACAGCGCATGTTGCAGGACCACAAGACTGACCTGTACCCAGATTGCAAAGAGGGGCTAAAGAAGTTGGGTAGCACACTTGAACTTCTGCAGTGGAAGGCAGCAAATGGTGTTACTGATAAGGGTTTCGAGGAGCTACTGAAACTCGTAAAGAAGATTCTTCCAGAGGGTAACAAATTGCCATCGACGACGTATCAAGCAAAACGTGTTGTTTGCCCTCTCGGTTTGGAGGTGCAGAAGATACATGCGTGTCCTAATGACTGTATCCTCTATCGCGGACAGTACGAACACTTGGATCGTTGTCCGGTTTGCACCTGCGCACGATACAAGATCAGGCGGGACGACCCTGGTGATGTTGGGGGAGAGCGTTCTAAGAAAAAAATCCCTGCGAAGGTGATGTGGTATTTCCCTCTGATACCCCGTCTGAAGCGTTTGTTCAGGAACAAAGACCATGCCAAACTGATGCGCTGGCACAAAGAAGAACGTAAGCAGGATGGCATGTTGAGACACCCCACCGATGGATCCCAGTGGAGGAACATCGACAGAGCATTCCCAGAGCAAACGGTTGCCGCCCAGGGCTCAAAGCTCCAAGAAATGGAGTCAGAGATGGAGCGACGGATGAAGGTAGCATGGCTGCAGATACAACAAGCCATAGGTGGGACCGGTTCCACAGAGCATGCACCTCTCCAACAAGCCGCAGACGGGACCGGTTCCACAGAACATGCACCTCTCCAAGATGTGGCCCTTATTAGCCCTCCACAACAATATCAAAGCAGTCACGCTTCCACACAGGCCGCCGAAGCGGTCCGTTACACCGTGGATGATATAACTGAACGGACCGCGTGCGAGCTTGTCGTCAGGCAGAAGAACTTAGCTGTGGTGGTACGTATGCGACCTTAGTTCGTACTGCATACATTTCACCGTAAATACCATTCATTTACTAACTTTCTTTGTGACTACTAAATTATTAAGTCACATATGGTATGACCAAACGTGTGGAAGAAGGGCAAAAATGGCACTGCAATGACATTCCACATGGTTACGTACCTGTTGAGGGGGAGCAAGTGATCACCAACTGGGAAGACTTGGAACTTGACATCCCCGGAGGTGACGAAGAAACAAAACTCTGTGAGTGTTCTCATTGCATCATTCTATGGAGCAAGGCAGACGTCGTCATACCCGGTACACCTGCGGCTACCAACAAGCCTCTGTCACCTCCACCGTCTCCAAGAGATCCACTGGATCATGACGATTCTCTAGGAGCTCCTGATGCAAGCCCGTCTCCTCCGCCGAAGAGGTCTCCGTCTCCTCCGCCGCGGAGGTCTCCGCCCCCTCCGCCGAAGAGGGGACACCGCACTAAAGCCTCTGCCCCCACTCCACCAGCGAAGAAGGCGCGGAAAACTAGAGAGAAGCCCGCACCAGAGAAAAGAGCGGGTGAGAAGACTCTAGAGGAGCTCGAAGCCTCGGTCAAAGCAGACACAAAGAGGCAAATGGCCGAGTGGAGGAAAAAACCTGAGCCAGAGCCGAAGCTTGATCCCACTGTCGTCAAGTCATTCCTCGGTAATTTGAGCAAGGGTCAACAGAAGGAAGTAATAGTAACAGACTATGACCGCTCATTACTGAAATCTCGCCGGAAGCGGAAGGCTACAGATAAAGAGGCGGGCCCATCCAAAAAGGTTCCTCAGCTCGGCGAGCAACCTCAGCGGCCCTTGGGTCCATTGCCATCTCTGGACGAGATTAACGTGCAACGAGTAATGGCCGAGACTGGACTAACCAGAGCGCAAGTCCTGGGGGAAGAAGAGGTGCCTGTAAACACAACGTTGAAGTGGCCGTTTAAGCTTGGCGAGCCTATGGTCCCTCCTGAAATGGAGAGCAAGCTACAGACGAAGATGCGCCGATTCCATTAGTGGTACTTGGAAGAATCAAGAAGGAATAAACGGCGCATGATCAAAGTAGGCGTGAAGGACCATGATTTCTACAATGGTGATGATGATTGGGTCTGGCTGAGGTTTAAGGATATATATGAGCTGTACCACCGCGACGCCATGGACGTGGATTTGATCACCTTTTGGACACTGTAAGTACTTTGTTATTGCTTATAATTCACAGTTTGAAAACAATAATTCCAATCTATGCTGACGCGGGCTTTATTTATTGCTTAACATATGCAGAATGGAGATTCAAAAATGTCGGAGATCCGGGATATATGACGTTGGTATCGTGGATCCTCGAAGGATAAGTGAAGAAATGATATTGATGAATCCTGAGGAAACATATGGAAACCTATACAAGTATATTAAGAAACAAAATTACTGCGACTCCATACTAATCCCGTACAACATCGAGTGAGTACATACACAGGCTTCTTCTTATACTGTCTGTGTACTATTTCATTTCTGATTATAATGTATACATGTATACAGATTCCACTGGTTCTAATAATATTGTGTCCTGACCGGGGTGTCGTGAACGTCTTTGATTCATTGCACACTCCAAAAGAAAAACTACAGAACATCATGGACATGATGACAAGGTGATGTATATTTTCCCCTACTTAATTCACCCCTTACACTCGCAATGACTTAACTCAATTTTTTTGTTCGCAGGGCCTGGAATCAATTTCGTCAAGAACACCCGGGTATTCAACATGAAACACTAAAATGGAACATTGGCTTTCCGGTAAGCAAGTAATTTGTACATGTAGGCCTCGGCTAATATATTATATGAATTTTACTTAATTTCTTTTGGTCGACAGTGTGCCAAATAGGGGAAGGGAAATAATTTATGTGCATACTATGTTTGCGATTACATGTGGAATTGGGGACATAAAAAGCTTACACAACACGATATTATGGTACGTAATAATAAACACATTTCCATTATTATTAAGTGCACAATTATTGTCTCCAACTCGGCGGATTAAATATCTTTCAATTATTTGTAAATTATAGATGTTGAACCTGAAGGAAGAGTCTCTAGAGCTAGAAAGAATTGACGCAATTGCAGAACAGCTCGTCGGATGGATCTGGGACGAGGTCGTCAATCCCCGAGGAGAATTCCACTCGCCAGTACTGGAGGACGTGCCGGACAGTCCAACAAGTCGTCAATCTTAATTAAGTAGAAAATACAGTTTAAATATATATAACTCGAGTTGACATGCATGAATATCTACTTTTGTAATATATATGTCTTCTATTTTGATGAAATGTCAGCTAATATGAATATAGAGTCGGCCGAATACGCATTAGAATACACGTATTAGAATATATACGTATATACACGTATATAGACGTGCATGAATGGCTACTGAAAAAAGCAAAAAAAAAAGAAATCCGGGGCCTTTAGCACCGGTTGCAGACAGCAACCGGTGCTAAAGGCAGGCCCTTTAGCACCGGGTTGTGTCTGGAACCGGTGCTAAAGGCCCTGCTAAAGGCGCTGCGGGGCAGGCCCTTTAGCACCGGGTCGTGGCTGCACCCGGACCCTTTAGCACCGGTTATTCAACCCGGTGCTAAAGGGGTACCCCTTTAGCCTCGGATTAGTTGCACCGGGTGGGAAACCCGGTGCTAAAGGGCTTTCCCACCCGGTGCAGATGTTGATCATTCTGGTAGTGAAACCTTTCATGGAAGGACTCTCTTTTAGTAAGTTGTAAGTTCTACCACAATTTCAAGTCATAAAATGACTTGAGTCCGACACAATTTATGTTGCAATTTTAATTCAAAATATGAAGTATTTTAAAGACCTATACTTTTGAATCTATCCAATTTAGATCTGCCAATGATTAATATGGGAACAAGCTCTCGTTGTCTCTGTGTGAAACCATGTACTACAAGCTCTCGTTGTCTCACCACCATGCTTTTATAGGAAGACATAAAAGCAATATGAGAAGATAGAATTCTTATAATAAAATACTTCTCATTGTTGGATAAGAGTCGTACTCCTTAATTGTCACCTTTGATTTGACCTGATTTGAGTGTTTGGACACTCTACCTAGGACTTTTGGTCTGGATCTAGTTGAAGGTGTACGTCAATATAGAGTAGGAGTATATGTCGACAATATGTAGTCTTAGTTTGATTGATTCGATGGAATCAATGTAGCTTGTGAAAATATTAAACTTTTTGAATTATATGTTATTTCCTACAATAATATAATTAGGTTGTTCCAATTGAACCAGTGCCTTAACATATGTGCACATATTGGGCTCTTGAATGTGGACATAATGTTCATAACATTCATAGGCTTTAGATTTGAATATCCATAAAGTGTCTAACAACTTGATGTTGTGTTTTGCATTTACTTATCTCAGAGGGTGTCCCCACTGTTTCCGCGGATGCTTGTATAGTAATAAGCTTTATTCCTAGCTTGAGACCATACTTCTCTCCTCTTATTTTGATTTGGGAGTTGAGTGAGTTGTTAGGTATATGCACTCTTTCTGATACATTAATAGTAGGAATTGGATATAATGACACTTTTGATGAGTAAATGCATTTGGCAGGTTATTTGAAATGTCATGCAAATATAAGATGCTCTGAATTATTGCTTCAGATATTTTTTGTATGTACGTGGATGTGAGGATTTCAATGTGTGTAAAGTTCCTGGCATTATATATGTGGTATTAATCTCCCCCCTAATGCCTGGAATTTTCCTCACATATAGTCAACATAAGGGCTATAAATTAATCCCTATGAGTGATCCAAGCTATGTTATGAATGACGGATAATACCTCAAGTGGATCCATGCCCATGGATGTATGCTGCTCCGACTCCCCTGCAAGAGAATACTATAGAAAGCACTGTACAACATTGTAGTGAGGGGCTGCTTCGAAAACCGAGGAAGGAAATAAACTTCAAACAAGGAGCCACCATAGCTGGGAAAATGTAGCTCCCTCGGCTCCAGCTCCGTGCTGCTAGAGGGATGGTACAGTTCTAGAACTAGAGCCAGAACTAGCTGCACCAAAGGGGCCCAGAGTTAGAAGGTTCAAAATTTATTTGGTTTTATTTAGACTAGTAAATGTATCCATGTGTTGCTACATGTGAGAGACTTCATTAGGGCAGGTGCATGGGAGTTATGAACACTGCCAATTCCGCATCTGAAGAGAAGCACGACAAAATGAGAGATCCTCAGTAGATGTTGCGCCCGGAACAATGGTGCATCGATGATGGAGATGCTAGCGATGTGAGAAGACTAAGGGATGTGTGCGGCTGTGCGGGACGGCAAGAGGAGATGAGGTACTATGGGTTGATTAATACTCGTGTGTTGCTGCACGTGTAGGGGACTTCATAAGCGAAGGCGCACGGGAGCCATAGAGGTCGCTGATTCCACATCCTATGAGGAGCACGATAAAGAGAGATCATCGGTAGACATTGCACCCGAAAGGACAGCGGGTCAACGACAGAGATGCCAGTGACGTGAGAAGATGAAGGGGTGCATGCGGTGGTGCAGGACGGCAAGAGGAGACAAGTTATTGCATGTAGAGAAATGCACTGCACTGCAACGGGTGAAGGGTACTTCGTAAGCGAAGGTGCACGGGAGCCATAGACCCCCTCCCCAATCCCACATTCGATGAAGACCGAGGCAAAGGAGAGATCCTCAATAGACGCTGTCCGGAAAGGATGTCATGGATGTGAGCGATGTGAGAAGATGAAGGGGTGCGTGTGGTGGTGCAGGATGACGAGAGGAGATGAGGTACTGTAGGTAGATTAATGGTCATGTGTTGCTACGGGTAAAGGGGACTCCGCGAGCGAAAGCGCACAGGAGCCATGGATGCCGCCGATTCTGCATCTGATTAGGAACATGGCAAAGGAGATATCCTCGGTAGACGCCGTACCCAGGAAGGTCGATGTGATGGCAGTGGGGATGCGAGCGACGTGAGAAGACAAAGGAGTGTGTGCAGTGGTGCTGGACGAAGACAGGACACGAGGTACCGCGTATTGGTAGATGTTACATCATAGCGTTCTTAAATACAATATACTAAATGTCAGTGGGTTGATTTATATAAATATTAGGGGGATTTTGCAAAATTATGACATGCCGCCGCCGCAAAATTATGTAAATGTGTCTGTACATTGGTACGAGTAAAGGAGATTTCATTAACAAAGGTGTGTGGGAGCCATGGATGCCACCGATTCCGCAGCCGATACGAAGCATGACAAATGAGAGATCCTCAGCGGACACTATGCCCGAGAATGATGGCAGGTTGATGACGGGAATGCAAGTGATGTGAGATGACAAAGGGGTGTGTGCTGCGTTGTGAGACAACGAGAGGGGGTGAGGTATTGTGGTTCATTAATACCAGTGACTTGTTACGTTTGAAGGGGACTTTATAGGCGAAGGTGAGTGGTAGCCATGGATGCCGCCAATTCTGCATCAATCTGGAGCATGACAAAGAGAGACCATCGGCAGACGTTATGTGCGAAAGGACGGTGAGTCAACACAACAGGGACGCGAGCGACATGAGAATATGAAGGGGTACGTGCGGCGGTGCAGGACTGCGCGAGATGAGGTACTGCAGATAGATAAATACCCATGTGTTGATATGGGCGAAGGGAAGTTCATGAGCGAAGGTGCATAGGAGTCATGGACCCCTCCCCCTCTGATTCCGCATCCAATGAGGAGTAATACAAATGAGAAATCCTCGGTATACATTGTGTCTGGAAACGACGGCGGGGATACGAGTAACGTAAGAAGATGAAGAGGTTTGTGCGATGGTGTAGGACAATGAGAGGAGATGAGGCATTGTGGATAGATTAATGCGAGCGAAAAATTAGAAGAGCCATGGACGCCACTAATTCTACATCTTGTTAAGAGCATGAAAAAAAGAAGATATCCTCGGTAGACATCATGTCCAGGAACAAGGCGTTACGACGACGGGGATGCGAGTGGCGTGAGAATATGAATGGGTGCGTGCAATGATGTGGGACGTCCTGAGCAGACGAGGTTATGCGTGTTGGTAGATGATATACCGTAGTTTTTTTTAAAAATACAACATACTAAAGTGATTTTATTTGTATAAATATTAGGGTTTTTTTTATAAAATTATGATGTATCACTGAATCAATTATTGCTTTAATATTAGGTAGAGAGAGAGATGAGTCGCACTAGAACTCTACCAAAAAGATGGTACTCTATGTGGAGTGGCTCCCAAGTTACAGGACACACAATGATGCCCGGTGAAGATATGAGTAGCCACCAGGTAGATAACACCAGGAGCTATTTCATGACATGTGGAGTTTTCAAGCCCAAAAAATATGCAAGCACGGAGAATGGGGCAAGGCGATATGCTCCTAGGAGGACAACGGATTCAACATGATCACGTGCGCGGCTAGATCCATCGCACCCAATAAACCTACTGCTTTTCCCAATTAGCGCAAGGACTAAGGAATGAAATAGCTGGTTGTCCACCATGGATAGGATTTGCATAGCTCCAAATTCGCTGTCATCTTTGGATTTCAGAATTATTCATGGGGCAATATAGGCAATGCTCTACGCGAACAAGGGATGTCATGCCAACCTCATTAGGCTGCTATGCACCTAATCAAATATTTTGGATCCATGATGTCATTGACAATGCTCTCAGTTCCAAATCAGATTGCATTTTATGATCAAATCTTTTGGATTCTGGTGAGAGAATAAGCAATCATGATCTAGCTTAGTTAGGAAAGAATTGAAGCACAGAGAGCAGGATGAGAAGAACAGAATGTGTCATGATGTCATACCTTGATGCCCTGTTTCTTATACATCCAGGTCTAGAGCTAGGAAAGTGTTAATGACGGCATTGTCTTCTAGTAGCTTCAGATGATTGCTTGAGAAAGGCATTTAAGTCAATTAAGCATACCATGGTACAGACAATCGTGTGCTTTATAGCATGAAAAAAAGGAGATTTCTCCTTACATAATTTTTTTGGGTTTTTGAAAGCATCTAGGCCTTGAAAGGTAGGTTTTGATGATATATGGCACATGTGTGGAGGTGATTAAGATTTGTTTAGTGGAAATTATTCCATACACATAATGTAAGTTACATCTAGGGCATAATACATGGAAGCAGCTTGTTTTTTTATCCACCGAGTCTTAGTCTTGATCTTTGCTCGGGACAAGCAAAGGTCTAGCTTGGCGAGATTGTTGACGGTAACTAAAGGATGAAATGCAACCGCCAACTGTCTCGGAAATGAAGAAGAACACAACATTTCTTGTACATAGTTTATTCAAGTAACATAGTTCCACTTGTACTGGAGAAATATTTGAATCAGGAGATGGAATAAATTGGGCTCACTACAACATCGGCCCAACGAAGCCCACTTTCGCCCATGGAGAAGAAGCACACACCCGAGCCGTCCTAGCCACTGAATTAACATCGATGGCATCCAAGGGATGAGAAGAAGCCACATGGATGAGCCATCAATTGGGTGGCCCACAACCTCAAGTAAGCGTACATAAATTAAGCTAACCCACCAAGTATACCCACCTAGGCCCACACATTAGCAACCCGGACCAAGGAGTGTTGTGGGACCAGGATCCTTGGGACTACTCACAAACGGTCCTAAACTACCCTATCCGGTGGGTCTGGCCCGACTACTCCAAAGAAGGCGGCTATGGTGCAAGACGACGTAGTTGCCAAGGAGAACTAGTCGGATACTAATATGAGACTTCCAAATTACTATATTGTACTTTTACTTGTTGTACCTGACTAGAATCATGTAACCCACTTCTAACTCTGCTCCAAGTACATATGTGGCAGAGAGACTGCATCCCTTACTCCTTCCTCAGTAGAGGGAGGCGATGAATACACCCAAACTTTACTGATTTCTAGCAACTCCACCAACAATCCATGTTGTGAAGTATGCATGGCATCTTGTGTGGCAGTCCCTCTGATGAACTCGGTTCAATTGGCACGAGACCTCACCCCATTAGCGACATCAAGAGTCATTGGCATGTTGAAATAAATTAATTTACTAAGCTGTCGAGTAGAGTCCTGATTAAGCACAGTCTTTTGAGATCAAAATAATGCATGTGAATTACAACTCCACACACATTTTAAACCACACGGTTCACGTAGATGGAATTATAAACCAAGTCCAGATATTAGTTATTACAAACCAGAGTTCAAGTGCAGTGAAAATAAAACATATCGTGTACTAAACGATAATACAAGTCATCACATGATAGCCCAACATGCAACAACAATAACCGCGGTCACTCTCACGGAGAGGATGACTCGAACATCGTCGACCATCCTAATGAGGACATCCTCCACTATTATCTGCTGGCAAAGACGCAACAAAGATGGGCCAAGTGGCCCAGTTGTAGTCAGGCGGCGACTGTGTAAGCCTCCGAATAATTCCACCTTGCTTAGCTAGGGAAGAGGAAGCCACCTCAAAAGGGAGAGCCACCCTTCCCCTATCAGACTAGTCTTTTAGGGAGATTGGGTCATTCCCCGAGTGGGTGTGCCGGAGGGCGGTGCTAAGGTTGCGGGCGCTAGGTCGTACGTATCTGAAGTCGGAATCACGGGGGCCAGGTCGTGCCTATCTGTAGCCAGATCAGTGTGTCGTGCTGCCGGATTTGTGGTGCTAAGACTGCGGGTTCGAATTGTGTGGGTTTAGAACCGTGTCGGTATGTCACGCTTTTCCAACCCTACCTGGGCCCGACTACAACTGGGCCACTTGGCTCATCTTTGGTGTGTCTTTACCAGTGGGTAATAGTGGAGGATGTCTGTCCTTATCACATCCCTGAGGAAGGGTGGTCGGCCAAGTTAGAGAAGCAACATGCTCCTCCAAACTAGGCTCACCTGAAAAACAAAAATCTAAAAAAAACATAAGTGTTAGCATTCCTTACAGTCTATAGATAAATCTGCAAGCGAATGGATACTGATGTAGCTTTCACTCGGGAGTATTCCTGAGTGTCGATTTCCATGAGGAACGAGAAGTAAACTAATTCTAAACTAAGTTGTTCAAGGATGGTGAAATGGAGTGGATGACGACGAAGAGAAAGTGAGAAAACAGATAGGTAGGTAGAGAGGGCATGAGTCTGATATTGATGCTTTCTTGATTAACTAAGCTAGTCAGGTATTACAGATAAATACTTGCGTCAGGACACGGGACCAACAACACGTAGTAAGGGATGAGAAGGGGTGTTGCCAATAACCACAGAAGGCTCCTACAGACCGAAACAAACATGGTGGATTACGTAGGCCTTATAGGGCTGTCACCACCTAACGGCTACCACACGTATGTTGAATCGGGGGCAAACCAAGTTAACCTCAAGTCTAGGCATCGCGCCTACACTAGTCAGCTAATACTTATCTCCTATAGAAAGATAAGCACCGAAGCTTAACAACCAATATACAATTATACCAATCAAGTAAGCATTGAACGAGGAACCAACAAGCGTATAAAAGTAGGAACTGATGCTCAATTAGTAGGAAGAGACACGACCTAGATGTTATTTGAAGTAGAGCCGCATCTGTAGAGGTACATGTGGAAGAGGGGCCGACACTCCGGCTCCTCTTCGGCACCCTCACCTCTCCTCTCTCCCTATCTTCTAAGTATGGCAGTGGCAGCGCTTCGCTAGGGAGCTTTTCGTCTCTTGACTCTTGTGTGTGTTTGCAGGTGCTAGACGTCTCCTTATATAGTAAGGAAGGGCAGTGGATGAAGGGGTAGTGGCCAAGGCATCTCAGGGCAGTGTCGGGCACTTCAGCCGAACCACCCATCTCCACCGCCTCTGCCTCCTACGGTCCAGATTGCATGCCTAGGTCGGTTGTAGGTCGGTTTGTGGGTTTAGGCAAACGGATGGCTTCGGCCGAAATGGGCCTGGGCCTTTTCCACTTTCCGGTCCACCGCCTTTGTGTTGGGAGTCCTAATATTTTGTACGTCTTCATGTCGTGGTACGCCCCGAGTATGAAGGTGGAGTTCGATCGAACCATGGGATTTGGCCGAACCCACCATATTGGGTGGGTTTGCCCTAGCTTTGGCAATTTGCCTACTGGAATCGAATAAACACCAAAATTTATAGAAATGTATAGAAATAAACCATATAGCTATGGTGCATTTTCCATTGTGTTCATTGGCTCCTAGAATATGCAAGGCTTTTTGACTCGGGGTTTGTTTTGCCAAAGAGCTACTAAAAGTTCTTCCATAATTTCAATTTTTAGCACATCTTTAAGTAAATTTCAGCAAGCTATTGGCAAGATTTGCAACTACCCGATCACCACACGGGGTAGTACAAATAAAATTTCAGCAAGAAACCAATTACATCTTCTCATCAAGTTTATGTTTAGTTGTTACTACGTGCTAACACAGCTAACAAGCAGCTTCATATACTGTGGGATAAGGATCCCTGGGTACCCTCAAGGAAGAAGACCGAGTCCTAGTAGAACTACTCATGTACTTCTACTAGGACTCCCATATTGTAACCGACTAAGAGACTAGTCATGCAACCTTGCCCCCTGGGATATATAAAGGAGGGCAGGGGTCATTTGTTAGATGAGAGACTAAGAAGAGACTAGACTAGACCAAGCTAAACAACTCAACTCTTATGCAAGGCAATACAGCACATAGGATGTAGGGTATTACTAACATTGCGGCCCAAACTTGTCTAAAATCCTTGTCTCGTGTGTGCGCCATCGTTCCTAAGAACTCGACGAGACCCACGATTACTCTACTCTAAGGTACCCTAGATAGGTACTCAGTCGTTAAACACCGACATCTAATGCCCACCGTGGGGAAACTCACTACAAGCTCAACAACAGGCGCTATGGGATCAACAACCTTCAACACCTGCGACATCAAGGAGGGCGCAACCTTCGTCTTCAGTGCCTGGACCTTCATCGCCTTAGGCAAGAAAAAATTTGGAAACTACCTTGTAGATCGCCCATGCCTTGCCTCGATGATAGCGATTCCACAAGAGCTGCTTTGCGGTCTCCTTGATCTACTCAACAAGAACCAGCTCTCGACGTCGACCTCGACCTCGACTTCAGCTTCGATTTTGACCTCGACTTTGACTTCAGCTCCGACTTCGACTTTGACCTCAACCTCGACTCCAACTCCAACTACTCGGTTCGATCCAAAACCACCCAGGAACGAATCTCGCAAGATCAAGATCTAGTCAGGAATACGTCCCGACTAGTCGGCTTCATCGACAACCACTTCATCGTGCATGACGATTACTTCGACTATGACATGAATCAAGGTAAGTCAATTTTAATAATTATTTTATTCAAAATAATTCTTTCAGCTTGTTTTACACAAGCTTAGCCATGTGTCGACTACTTTTCTGCGTACGTCTGTCAATAGCAACAGCTTTCGGGGGTACACCACCATCGACTACTTTTCTGGGTACGTCCCTCGACAGCAATCCTAGTACTTTTTGGGTATGTCCCTCGATTGCAATAACTCTCGGGGCTATACCATCGCCGACGGGTGACAAACCCTCGCTCGACCTCTCCAACATGAGAAAAGTCTTCACCGACTACTTTATTATTTCTCTCCACTCTAAATGAAAACACAGCTAAGTATCAGGCACCTTAATTCGTGAAACTTTGGTTCCTTCGCAACACCTACGCACCTACACGACCAAGAAGACACAAGTCTCTGCGTTTTGGGCTATGGTTATGCGAGACCAACTGCTTAAACGTAACAGGGCTACTACTCGAGTGGTTAAGAGTCTAATAAGAGCAACAAGCAGAAAGCTTAAACATGCATTATAATATATTATTATTTTCTTTTGTTACTATTTTTTCGATCGGATACTACTCATCCTATGTATTTAAATTAAAGGGTGGCTAGCTAAGTACTCACATCAGTCGAGACCTGGCACCACCTCTGCTGTCCATGGCGCTATGAAACCACCTGAGTACTTACACTAGTTGATCCTCACATGATGCGCCTCCATAATGCCAGCCGAGTACTTCAACTAGTTTTTGAAGGCTCGGGGGCTACAAAACACAAGTCAGGACTTGAAGCCCGGCACTAGAATTAGTCGATGCTCAAATGGCGCGGCACTGCAACGCCGATTGAGTACTTTAACTAGTTGGTGTTCGCATATTATGACGACTCGACGACGGACCGAGTATTGGCACCGGTCGGTACTTGGATATCTACATGGAAGCTACTTCGAGGATTTTGTTTCTTGACCCTTGGACCGAATGGGGAACTGTTCACTTCAAGGCTCGGGGGCTATACCTAAGGGGTACACATTTTTTGTGCCTATTGTTGATCATTTTAATATATAAGACTCGAAGATTTTTTCAAGAGCCTCGACCTGATTATTCTAATCAACTCGAGGCTCGGGGGATAAGCATATATGCTTCTCATTCGGTGAGCATATTTATTCAAGACATTTACAAAGCTCTCTGTTGGCACTCCTTACGGCCTACAGATAAATCCGCAAGTGGACGGATACCGATGTAGCTTTCACCCGGGAGTATTCCAAGGTATCGATTTCCACGGGGAACGAGAAGTGTACTAATCCTAAACTAAGTAGTCCTAGGTAGATGGAGTGGATGAATGAAATGGATGAGGTGGATGATGACAACAAGGAGAGAAGAGAAGAGGTAGGAGGGTAGAGAGGGTACAGGTCTGGTAAGGGTATTCTACCGATTGACTGAGCAGAGCAGAAGATACAGATAGATACTTGCTACGAGACTACAGAGCCTCCGACACACAGAAAGGGATGAGAAGGGGTGCCGGTTACCCTGAACCTTGGGTCCTAGGACACCGCAACTAACGTGATGGACTACGAAGACCGAAAGGGCTGTCACCACATTACGGCTACCACCTCCGTTGCGACGGGCATAAACTAAGGTTACTGGCAAGTCTAGGAACCACTCCTACACTAGTCAATAACTACTTATCTCCTATAGCAAGATAAGCACCCAAGCTAAGCAACCAGTATACAGTTATACCAATCAACTAAGCATTGAACGAAGAACGAGACAAGTATATAAATGTAAGAACTGAATGCTCAATTAATCAGAGAGAGATACAAGAGTTACCAGACATGACCCGGATGTCACTCGAAGCAGAGCCGCATCCATAGAGGTACAACGGGAAGAGGGGCCGACACTCCGGCTCCTCTCCGGGACGCTCACCTCTCCTCTCTCCCTATTCTACTGATACAAGTGGCGGAACTTAGCAACGCTCACTCTACTCTTGTGTTGTGTTTGATACAAGGTGTATGCCACTGCTTATATAGGTGTCCTAAGGCGGTTTGGAGTGGAGTAACCGCCAAGGGATCCAGGGGATATTCCCTGTTGATTCGGGCGAAGAGACCGGGTTCGGCCGAACAGGTCGGTTCGGCCGAACCCCTGGATCCACCGCCTTGGCTCTGGACGGCATGGATGCACTCCTGGAGGCGGTTGGTGCATTGGGGGCGGTTCGGCCGAACTGGTGGGTTCGGCCGAACTGGGCTTTCAGCCCAGAACGCCCCCCGTGCACCGCCTCTTGCTCCTGGACCCCTTGGGCTGGCCTCTGGTGCTTGGGTTTGAGTTGATTCGGCCCAGGATGATGTGTCGGTGCTCCAGGATGTGTTGGCGGTCGTCCACGTGTCGTGTGTTGTCGTTTGGTTGACGTGGACGGCTCCCGCTCGCCTGTACGGCTAAGGGGGGTAACCGGCCGAACGGGTCGTTCGGCCGATTCAGTCATTTCCGACCCAATGGCTCAGATTTGCTTCTGGAGGCGGTTTCTGCAGGGGAGTCGGTTCGGCCGAAGGCCTCTGTTCGGCCGAACAGGCCTCAGGGTCCAGGCCCACTCCTCTGCACCGCCTCTGCCCTTTGGGTCCCTCCTGGGCCGGCCTGGCTGCTTGGACTTGTGTAGTATGGACCCAGGCTGATGTGTCGGTGCTCCAAAATGAGTTAGCGGGCGTCCTACGTGGCTTGCACAGTCGTTGCTTGGTTGTTGTAGACGTGGACGGATCCCGGCGGCCTGTACGGCTAAGGGGTAAACCGGCCGAACGGGTCGTTCGGCCGATTCAGTCATTTCCGACCCCTAAAGCACGTATTTCGCAATGTTGTACCTGCACAAGTGACACTCACCAAAACTCGTGGAACTCCATTAGAAATAAAACCTAAGTACATGGAATGTTGCATAGTCTCTCATTTATTCCCGCGTATTGGTGGTCGAATTTGGGTTGTAACGACCGCCAACAAGCTCCCCCAAGCTTGGCTCTTTGCTCGTCCTCGAGCAAAGATAAAACTTAGGCTCGGTGTTTCAGGAGTTGCTACAATGTAATTTTTCTTGCAGGTAACTTCATAAACGACTAGTACTCAAACAAATACTTGAATCACTAGCAAGGTATTAATTCACCATTTTACCTATGGGGCTTATAGCAATCTCCTTATCTTGGGCGGTTGAAAGAATGAACAGTTTAACTTAGTTTTATTCCACCCTACTCTTTTTAGGATCCTATCTCGGAGTTTTCACCCTTTTGTGAAAAGATAAATTGTTCCTCATTGGCTCACTCAATCGCTCAAGTGTATTTGAATCCTCACCAAAGGCTTTGCCTTCTTTTCATCCTAACATCTAATTTGGCTTTTGTGTGGCTCGGGGACAAAGGATGAAGGCATACAAGCATCTTATATATTGCTAAGTCAAAGACCAGATCTTAGGAGAATCAAATCACACTCTAGATCGAGAAGTGCACGTGTGTGGAATATGTGGAGTGGAATATGTGGAGTGGAATTTGGCGGAATTTCATGGAATGATTCTTCCTCACCTTGATTTATTTTTCGAGAGCATGGGCTATCTTTTATTCATATTTTTGCCATGCCTTTTGGCATGCTTTTCTTTTTCTCATTTTTTTGCCATGCCAATTGGCATGCTTTTCTTTTTCTTTTTGCATAGCCCATGCCTCTACTTTAAAGATATTTGGAGAGGGAATCAAAGAACATGAAATTTTATTTATGGAATGGATGATGGTATGGTTTTGCTAACTCCCAAGTAGGAATTGCAAGTGAGAGGTGGAGTGTATGTGCATCTCAATCTTAGAAGCATGAAAGATTCCTCACTAAGGTCACAACAATTTGACAAAGCTCACTAAGATGACAAGCAGCATATGGTAGAAAGTTTAGAACTAATCCTATCATATGGCTCTGGTAGGTATTATGACCAATGAGGAACTTTGTTTTAATTTTGAAAGCATAAACAATCGAGATTTTCACCATACTAAGAGCAGAAATAGAATTCAACCAAAGTCTCACTATATCAATTCCCACAACAACCTAGACTTGGAATAAGGCATATGCTCCCACAAGGTTTTTAGGTTCATTTCTACTTATGCCAAGTAACTCAAGCATAGTCAAGCAACTGGTTGCAACAAAGTACTAGCAAAATTAATGACAGAGCAACTATTCATCATTTCCAAAGTGAGAGGCATATGTTTCATTCCATGCATGGTTGGGAGTTTATTCAAAGGAAGTATTTTCAATTGAATGACCAAAGTGCTGAGTAATTTGGATCGTACCTGATGGGGGTCCTCCCCCAAGCTTGGACTCTTCACTGGTAGGGATTCAACCTTGAAAGGTACTGAGTTAGCTGGTCGGCCTGCTCGTCCTCATCCTGCTCCTCCACTATGTCATGCCTGTACTCATGTATCTTTCTGTTAAACAGGGCAATCTCCGGTTGGCTCAAATGCACCAACCGGAGCGACAATTTTATTCTTTTTGCATTCAACTCTAATTTTATTTATTCATCAAGCTAAGGTTGGAAACAAAATGTGTTGGAAGGGAAATAATTAGAGCACCTCCTAAACAATGATTTGAGCAAAGGGAAATTGAATTGGGAAATAAATTGAAACTAATGGTGCTCTAAAAGATACAACCACACGACTTCTACTCTATAGATGGATTGTAAAGGTCTAGATGTCATGTGGCTTTGGCGAGCCTCTTGAATTTGGTTGTGAATGCTTGGAAGAGGACATTGTTCTTGTCCATCTGCCAAGGCTCGCCTTCAGTGACCTTCTCATCCCGGTTGCTCAACTTCTGGCTGGTTTGTGCCAGTTCTTTTTCAGGCTCTTCAACCATGGGTTTCTCTTCTCCCTCCTCCATAGCTTTCTTCGTTAGTGGACTTGTCATACTTATGGAGAGGGAGCCCTTGGGTGAGGAAAGGTCTTTGGACAAGGATGGTGGCTGGGAAATGTGAACACTTGGTCGTGTTCGGGAAAGTGATGGAGGATGGTTTCTAACTCGAGATTGACAAGCAACTTTCCCAACATTTTCCTAGCGACTCTAAGACAAGATGGGATAGAGATAGGATCTAGGGTCCAAATGGATGCTCAAGGGGCAAAACAGGGGTCATTCGGTCGAACCAGCATGGTTCGGCCGAATTGTCCTAGTTTGCCCAACTAGAGTGGTCTAGTATGCCCAGAGTGCATCAGTGAGCCTATCTCTCTACTGCACACCCATCTCATTGACTATTTTGCAGAATGTTCTTGATGTGAGTGCTGATGTTCTGCTTGACCATTAGTTTGGGGTGAGAAGGTGTGGCTATAAAATGCGGCTCCCCCAAGCTTAGATATTTTCGGGAGATGGAGTCAATGAGATGGGAGCCTCTACGACTAGCCCAGGACGCCAAAGCAAGGAAAGATGTTTTCATGGGATATTTGCTTAGCGTGCCTGGTGGCTGCGGCTCGATAGGGCTTGGCTTCTACCCAGTTAGAAACGGGATCTATGGCTACCAGAGTAAACTCGTAGTTCTCTGAGTTAGGGAAATGACCCATGGGGTCTATTCCCCATACATCAAAGGTTTCTACTTGAAGACTACTGGTAAGCAGCTTTGCGTCTCTTTCCCGTGTTTCTGGCAGTGTGGGCATCACTTGCTAAGTTTCTTCACTTCTCCATATTGCCAGACCTTTATTCTGAACACTCCATAATGTCCTTCAGAAGGTGCTCCATGATATCTCTCCCAGGTTTTATGTGCCTCAGGTGCAGGCATGCATCGTCTGAGTCCATTTTGTATCCAGAAGAGATACGGGTTGTCTCATAGGTGATGTCTGCTCTCATAAACCAATCTTTTCCTATTTTCACCTGATGGGGCATACCCTAACACCATGAAGTCAACTATGGTGGCGTACCACGGCTCTAGTGTTGTGGCTTTGAGGAGCGTATCACCCCGTAAGAAAATCGCTGATGGAAAGATCAAACGGGACTTATACCCGAGACAGACCCAATGAATGAGTCTTGGGTTCGCATCCTTTTTGGCCGAGAAATACTTCAGAGCAGTATGGTCAGAATAGACTATGACCTTTGCCCTAACTTGGTAGGACCAGAATTTGTCTATAAAAAACATAGTTGCTAAGAGTTCCTTTTCCGTGGTTGCGTAGTTGAGCTGGGGCCAGTGAGCATAATGCTTCTTGTCCTTGGTTTGGCCCACAACAGCTCCAACAGCATAATTGCTCGCATCACACATGATTTCTGATGGGATGCTCTAGTCGCGAGACCAGATGATGGGAGCAGAATTGAGTGCTTTCTTAGGGTGTGAAAGGAAGCATAACACTCTTGATTAGAGACGAGAGGGGTTTCCTTGGCCAAGAGATTGGTCAACGACCGGGCTATTTGAGAGAAATTTTCGATGAGACACCTATAAAGCCCGGTGTGGCCAAGGAACTACGAATCCCCTTTACTCGTGGGAGGTGTACGCATAGGGTCGTATTTGGGAGTATGACAGGAGAAGATGATGGCTTTAGGCTTTGAATCTAGTCTTTCCCCGATCAAAGACGAATCTTCGTGACAATTGTCTTACGACCCCAAGGTAAGATAAGATAGGGATATGATGTGTATGAAGGTTAGGAGTAATCCCTTTGAAATCTTGGATCGAGTGTCCTAAGACTGATCGATCCTCCTCCAGGACAGTGAAAGTCGGTTGGGTTTCAGGGGGTTTGTCACTGATGGTCACTGGAGTTTGTCCGTCCTTAAAGAGGGAAACACACTTCAATCTAGAGGGAAGAGGCTTAGGTTCGACTGGAGGATGAATCTCTTCTTCCTCCATAAGGAATTGGGCATCTTCTTCTAGGAAATGTTGCTCTAAGTCTATCAAGGATGTTGACATGACCTCCTCTATTGGCTCAGGATCGGGATATGTCTCTATTGGGGTATTCAAGGAATAAGAATAAGAGACTGGGACGAGTTCTTCTCCGATCCTAAGCTCTAGCTGGATTATTGGTGAATTTTCTAGGATTTTCATGATTGGCCTACCAATAAAGATGGAGTAAGTGGAGTTTGTGGGTAGGTCAAAGATATGGAAATCCAAGAAAAGTTCAGGGTCGTTAATCTTAACGGGTGTGACCCACAAGATCCCTAAACAGTCGAGGATCCTCCCCGATGTGAACCTTAAACGTTTCTGAGATGATGACCATGGTTCATCGGGGAGTTGCGCTCGCACCAAAGAGCTAGAGATTATTTTGATTCCGAGGCTTGGGTCGTACCCGATTTCTCTGTCATTGCCCATAACTTCATAGAATATGCTTCTGATCCTTTTGGGCATTTTGACAACCTCGGTCGAGGCTTCAGCCTCGTCTAGCCATTCCCGACTCTTGATGGCAGAGAGATGGCCTAAGTACCCTCTCTGATATTCTAGTGCTTCCTTGTCGGGTGGTGGATCCTTTTGCTCTACACATTGTTCCAATGGGAAACTTGTTGCACTCCCTACGTTATCGAATAGATCGTCATCAAAATTGTAGGGAGTGGTGTAGGATGATAATAATCCAGGCTAGAATATGGTTGTGGTTCGAAATGAGCATCGGGTTCTGATGGAATGGAAGAGCTAATTGGTTTGGATTGGGACTGTACTGGCTCTTTAGGTTTAGGCTGCTTCTCTTCTTCATCGGGGAGTTCGTCATAGACTCCAGTGTAGGGAGTGTCGTCCAGGATACGCTCCAGGACTATCCTCGCTTCACTGGGAGTCAAATGAAAAAATGACCCTTTTGAAGTAGAGTCCAAGAAAGTGGTGGCTATGGGACAGAGGCCAAGGCTGAAATGTTGGAGAATGATAGGTTCAGATAGGCGTAGGTCTGGTCCGGATGCCAAGATTTGCTTGAAACGAGCCCAGGCAGCTCCTAACGACTCTCCCTCTAATTGCTTAAAGGTAAGAACTTCGATTCGGAGGCTGGCTACCTTGGAAATTGGGAAGAAATTTAGGCAGAATTTCTCTCTAAGAGTTTCCCAACTCCCTTCCATAGTACCGACAGCCAGAGAGTACCATTTCTTCACTCCTCCCGTTAATGAGAACGGGAATAGCTTCCATTTGAGTGTCTCTTGTGTCATGCCCGCAATGGTCAGGCACGAGCAGAGTTGCTCAAACTCGCGCAAATGCGCGTATGGACTCTCGGTCTTCGTTCCTGAGAACGATTGCTCACGAACCATGGCTATGAAGCCGGGACGTAGCTCATAGCCGGGTGTGGATATGGGATGTGATGATGGTGGTGGCTCCAAACAAGCGCCCTTTGGAGCCGAGTGTTGGCGTAAGGTAAGAGTGGGATCCATATGGATGGATGGTGGTGGGATACACGGACAACTTGGGTTCGGAATCAGAACAGCTACCGTTCCCCGGCAACGGCGCCAGAAAGCTTGTTGGCACTCCTTACGGCCTATAGATAAATCCGCAAGCGGACGGATACCGATGTAGCTTTCACCCGGTAGAATTCCAAGGTATCGATTTCCACGGGGAACGAGAAGTGTACTAATCCTAAACTAAGTTGTCCTAGGTAGATGGAGTGGATGAATGAAATGGATGAGGTGGATGACGACAACAAGGAGAGAAGAGAAGAGGTAGGAGGGTAGATAGGGTACAGGTCTGGTAAGCGTATTCTACCGATTGACTGAGCAGAGCAGAAGATACAGATAGATACTTGCTTTGGGACTATAGAGCCTCCGACACACAGAAAGGGATGAGAAGGGGTGCCGGTTACCCTGAACCTTGGGTCCTAGGACACCGGAACTAACGTGATGGACTATGAAGACCGAAAGGGCTGTCACCACCTTACGGCTACAACCTCCGTTGCGACGGGCAGAAACTAAGGTTACTGGCAAGTCTAGGAACCACTCCTACACTAGTCAATAACTACTTATCTCCTATAGCAAGATAAGCACCCAAGCTAAGCAACCAGTATACAGTTATACCAATCAACAAAGCATTGAACGAAGAACGAGACAAGTATATAAATGTAAGAACTAAATGCTCAATTAATCAGAGAGAGATACAAGAGTTACCAGACATGACCCGGATGTCACTCGAAGCAGAGCCGCATCCGTAGAGGTACAGCGGGAAGAGGGGCCGACACTCCGGCTCCTCTCCGGGACGCTCACCTCTCCTCTCTCCCTATTCTACTGATACAAGTGGCGGAACTTAGCAATGCTCACTCTACTCTTGTGTTGTGTTTGATACAAGGTGTATGCCACTACTTATATAGGTGTCCTAAGGCGGTTTGGAGTGGAGTAACCGCCAAGGGATCCAGGGGATATTCCCTGTAGATTCGGGCGAAGAGACCGGGTTCGGTCGAACAGGTCGGTTCGGCCGAACCTCTGGATCCACCGCTTTGGCTCTGGACGGCATGGATGCACTCCTGGAGGGGGTTGGTGCATTGGGGGCGGTTCGGCCGAACTGGTGGGTTCGGCCGAACTGGGCTTTCAGCCCAGAACGCCCCCCGTGCACGGCCTCTTGCTCCTGGACCCCTTGGGCTGGCCTCTGGTGCTTGGCTTTGAGTTGATTCGGCCCAGGATGACGTGTCGGTGCTCCGGGATGTGTTGGCGGTCGTCCATGTGTTGTGTGTTGTAGTTTGGTTGACATGGACGGCTCCCGCTGGCCTGTACGGCTAAGGGGGGTAACCGGCCGAACGGGTCGTTCGGTCGATTCAGTCATTTCCGACCCCTATAGCACGTATTTCGCAATGTTGTACCTGCACAAGCGACACTCACCAAAACTCATGGAACTCCATTAGAAATAAAACCTAAGTACATGGAATGTTGCATAGTCTCTCATTTATTCCCGCGTATTGGTGGTTGAATTTGGGTTGTAACGACCGCCAATACTCTCCACAGCTTCTCAGTAACCACAAGGACTCAGTGAAAGACTAGGAAACTTCGAAGGTGATTGTCGTTTGGCTATGAAGAGCTCGGGGGATTGTGGGAGAAGGATCCCCGGGTCCCCTTAAGGAAGAAGACTGAGTCCTAGTAGAACTACTCGTGTACTCCTACTAGGACTCCCATATTGTAACCGACTAAGAGACTTGCCATGTAACCTTGCCCCATCGGATATATAGAGGAGGGCAGGGGTCCCTAGTTCGGTAGACGAGAAACTAAGAAGAGACTAGACTAGACCAAGCTAAACAACTCAACTCATGCGCAAGACAATACAACACACAAGACATAGGGTATTATGTACATTGCGGCCTAAACCAGTCTAAAATCCTTGTCTCGTGTGTACACCGTCATTACTAAGAACTCGGTGAGACCCACGATTACTCTACTCTGAGGTACCCTAGATAGGTACTCGGTTGTTAAACACCGACATATACCATGAAGGACGGACAATTTGAATTGATTTCAAAACCTTGCAAGGTGAAACCTAACCACACAACATATGCGCACCCAAATGTCACATATGACAACTTCTTCCGGACACAAGTCCCCCCACCGGTACTTCATGTGGGACATGGGTACCGCTGGGCCCGTCATCGAGAGGGGCGGCGGTCGGCCCGCTTACCTAACCAAGGAAAAAGATCGAGTACTACTAGAACTACTCATGTACTCCTACGATGACTCCCATATTGTAACCGACTATGAGACTTGTCATGTAACCCTACCTCCTAGTATATACAAAGGAGGACAGGGCTCTCTAGATTGGTAGACTAAGACCAAAATGATTGTAACCACAAAGCTCGCCCTAGCTTCCTAAAGCTTTGTTGAGCACGAGCAATACAAAAACCACCCGGTATAGGACGTAGGTATTATACCTTCGGGTAACCCGAACCTGTCTAATCCTTGCGTCTTGTGTCACTATCAAGCTACTCGACTCGATGATCCTCCTCCTACAAATCTACCACTTGGATATCCTACGTGGATTACCGGTCCTTAGGTTCGACAGTTAGTGCGCCAAGTAGGGGTGATTGTTGAGTTTTTCACAATTAGCTCGATGGCAGATTATCTTTGAGAGCTGCGTGGCTTTGTCATTATGGGGATGGCATCCCATCGTTCTCGCCGGCAGACACGTGGCTAGCTGACCGCACGACTGGTGTGGACACTAAATTGAGGTAAGCAACGATGAGCTGTGGTCGATTTGCTGAGTTGCATATTGGCACAACATCGTCGCAGAAAAAGTCACTAGACCAATGGATCTGTTCCCACAAATAGGAAGCATCTTATTTTCCCTTCCTATTTCTAATTTTCTACGGTCTTGCTAGCGCCTGGACGTCCGACGGGTGCGAAAAAATCAGACGTTACCGTAGCAGTCAAAATTCCCGCCACAACATGGGTATAATGTTGCTACCCATGTTGCGGCTGGAATTTCGACTGCATGCAACATGTAAAATTTTTGCAACATCCAAAAATAACATATGCAACATGAAACAATAGTATCCGCAACAGAAATAGTCATCATTTGTAACACTAAAAGCTCCTAACTTTCAGCTACACATGGCCGCAGTCAAAACCTCTCAATAAAAATGCAACATCCGGATGAAATACATGCAAAATGCGTACGAAACATATGCAACATCGCAATATCTAGATCTATTTTTACAATATTCACATAAAACTGTTGCAATAATCTTCTGAAATATCTAAACCACGTGAAACATGTAGCAAAAACCTAGTAGCGCACAGACAGGGGAGCAGCGGTAGCGGCGATGCCAGAGTGGGGGAGGTGGCAGCAACGCGGGAGCGGGCCGATGGTGACGGCGTGTGGAGGAGCAGGAGGGGCGGTAGCGGGGGCACATGAAGGAGCAGCGGCGATGGCGGCGCACTGCCACCTCCATCCAGCAACACGCACCTTGAGGAGAAATTTCTGCAGGTGGATTTTTATTGCATGCAGGCACCAGACATGCGCACCGAGGAGAGAGCAGGCGGGGAGAAAAATGAACGGTGCGGTAGTAGATGGGTGAGGATAAGATGGAAGTGGGACCGCGCGCGTCCGATATTTGTCATAGCGCTGGACGTCTTCAGGTGAGCATTACTAAATTTTTTATTATAGTTATTTCTATTGGCTAACTGATCTCCCATTGCACGGAAGGATGGAACCTTTTTGCAAAAATCACGCGGGATCGAGCATACTCCCTCGGTCCCTGAATACATAGGTCGCTTTCGCTTCCCGAGAAACATATTTGACCGAATATATAAAAATATATATTAATATTTATGTTACATAATAAATATCATTAGATAGATATTTGAATCTAGTTTTTTAATAAAATTTTTTGGAGATTAAAATATTGTACATATTTTCTACAAATTGAAGCAAAGTTGTGGTACGGAAACCAACGGCGACAGTTAATTAGGGACGGAGGGAGTACAGGATCAAAACTGTACTCACGTCGATATTCGCGCAAGGAGCATGGACTCGGGCCTCCAAGCACTCAGTTCCCAATCCGCAGGACTCATCGGCAGCAAACTGTTATTGACATAAAAATAGGATTTTTTTTTCTTTTAGCTTTTTATTTCCAATCTTTATCTTGAACGTCTAATGGTTACTGTGCTCCATCACGTGAGAGGTATGGTGATTGGACCAGGAAGCAACGTTGCTGATGCTGAACCATGGCGCATGTTCCATATCGATCCGGAGTCTCAGTTTACCACTCGGACCTGACAAACAAGCTGCGGGGGCGACTCGAGTCGAGTGTGTCAAGAATGGGTCGTGGCCTCACGATGGTCGTGACCACCCGTCAGAAAGCACGGTGACTAGAGTGTTGCAGCGATCCGACTTCTTCTTCATCGGCACTTCGACGGCAACAACTCCATCAGTAGACGACCTTGTCACTACGATTAGTTCAACGTGGTCACTGGCCAAGCTAAGTATTTTTAATCTTTATATAATTTATATAAATCATCATATGCATAGCTATTTCTATATGTCTCCGTGACAACCGTCGACCTACACGCTAGTGCTCTCTTTATTTACACAGTTCCAGTTGTTTTACGGTTTTGTTCTTGTCTCATACGTCTCATCTCGACGATTATTAAAAATACTCGGGTAGCACACACCTTAATCCGTGAAACCTCGATCTTGCGTGCCGCCTACAACTAAGCCTCCCTTCTTCGAGCATTGTATTCTTGGTAAACCATCCATTAGCATTGGTCAACAGGATTAGGTGTTTAAATGTAATAGGCTAACTACCCGGAGAAATTATACGGCCTGACATAAACAAGGTGTGCAAGAGCTTAATTTGACACCGATTACATTTATGAGTTACTCTGCATCATACTACATAATGTTGTTATGTCCCTTTACAATTCAGCACCCGGCGACCGCTCTGCGCTCCTCGCCCAACTCGGTTGGCTCCTAGGCTCGGGGGCTGGCACCCGGCGACCGCTCCTCACCCAACTCGCCGGCTTCTAGGCTCAGGGGCTAGTGCGTAACGATCACTCAGTGTGCTTTGTCCGACCTTGCTGGCTCCTAGGCTCGAGGGCTGGCACACGATGACCGTTCTACGCGCTTCGCCCGACCTCGCCGTCTCCTAGGTTAGGGGCCTGGTGCTTGACTATCACTCAGGGTGCTTCGTCCAACCTCGTTTGCTTCTAGGCTCGGGGGCTAGCACCCGACGACCGCTCTACGTGCCTCGCCCGATCAAAGGCTCGAGGGCTGGGTCCCGGCGACCGTTTTGCGCGCTTAGCTCTACCTTGCCGGCTCTTAGGCTTGGGGCTAGCACTCGACAATCACTCAGCGTGCTTCGTCCGACCTCACCAGCTCTTAGGCCTGGGTGCCAACCACTCCACCTGTCTCGTCTGACTCGACTATCTTCTAGGCTCGGGGCAGCTCCTGACGACCACTCTGCGTGCCTTGTCGGACTCAGCCGGTTCTCCTTGTTCTCATGCAGCCTGCTGCTAGGGAAAACATTTTTTGACCATTGGCCTGGTTATTCTAATCAACCAAGGCTCTTGGACTACTCCATATGGAATAAAGGAAGAAAACACTACGTATGACTATTTATTAACTCTCTCTAAACTAGCGATGCCGCAGTCCATAGGGAAATCGACTGGCACAACTTAGTAATATGGAAGATCTTCAGGGAATTCTACAGCTGCTGACTCATTCACTGAATCATCTGTTACCCATCCGGGATTTTGTTGAATATTGGCAAGTGTAAGTAAATCATTTACTTAGCAAGTATAACACGGCTGAATGAAGGCTCAAAAATAGGGCTTGACATGGCTGAACTGCTTTAGCATTTTTTGTTGATCGGTATTATCATTAACCAATTAACTACTCCTTATGTTCTAAAATGTAGGTCCTTTGACTTTTTTTTACTCTAGGTTTGACCGCTCGTCTTATTCAAAATTTTGTGTCAATTATCATATTTTTAGTGGCTTGCTTTATTAATAAAAAATCTTCAAAAATACCTTAAATTTGACTATATTTTCACAATTTTTTTGTATAAGACGAGCGGTCAAACTTGTGCAAAAAAAAGTCAAATGACCTACATTTTAGAACAGAGGTAGTACAATTAATAAAGTATAAGTAGAATTAAGCTTATAAACAATATATTAATTATATAACCACTAATAAAAAAGGATCCAAGCCGCTTATGACTGTGAGAACGACTATACTAATAGATGTACACTATGTAGAGGTTTCGTCCTTTACCCACAAGTCGTGTAAAAGCTCAATGAAGCTTTGAACCCAACCACGCACATATCACACATCCTTTGGTGTGACTGCAAAAGGACACTACAATACATTTCACTAGACACCCTAGCAAAGCACAGTAGCTGCTTAGGTACAACAAGGCCACCGTGGCGCACAATAGTTATGACTCGTTGTCCCGGTAGGAGTCGGGAGGGGATCGAACTAGGCCAGTGAACAATGAGTTTTGACGGGAGGCGAATGGGTGGTTCCTCAAGCTCAAAGTCGGTGTGGAACTGGGCGTATCAGTGCTGGTGTGTCATGCTGTTGTTGTTATCGCCCCGTAGGTACGTGGAGTCGTTTGCGCCGTAATCCTTCGATGACTTGTGAGATGGCTCGAAGTCCTTGCAATGATCCACGATCTGGTAGAGGTCTTGGCTTGTTATCTTGCTGATCTCCACGGCATACATCTGTTGATATACAGACGCAGAGTTGGTGAGTCTGAATGGGAATCCGTCCAGGTGGTTATCCGATGGCGTAGCTGGCTCGAAGTCCCCTGCTCCTTCCATGATTGGAAGAGAGTTGTACCCGGACTCAACTTGATTAGTCCCAGTCAAAATTGGAGTCGGAGCCAAAGTCGAGATCGAGGTCGAGGTCGAAGTCGAAGTCGAGGCTGAAGTAGTCATCGAGAGTTGATTCTCGACGAGATCACGTAGCGGTTGTACAGAGGCCGCGATCATCAAGTATGGGCCCGGGCAATCCGCAAAGTAGCTTGCGAATTTTCCCTTGCCTAAAGCGATGAAGGTCCAAGCGCTGACAACAAAAGTCGCACCCTCCTCAATGTCGTGGGTGAAGGTGATTGATCCCATCGCGCTTGAAGGTGAGCTTGCAACGAGTTGCCCCACGGCGGGCGCCAAGTGTCAAAGATTTATCTCTTGCGTATCTGTCTAGAGGTATCTCAGAGAGTAGTATTGTGGGCCTTGCTGAGTTTTAGGAACGATGGTGCACACACAAGAAAAATATTTAGACAGGTTCGGGCCGCAAATTGCGTAATACCCTACGTCCTGCATGATTGATTTCTTTGTGTAAGTTGTGTTGTTTTGGAGGGGTCCTTGCCCCACCTTATATGTACGGAGAGCGGAGTTACAAGTTGGTTACATGACCCTAGTCGTATATAACAAGGAGTAATACAACAAGGTACTTTGGGGAGTCTCCTAACAGTACACAACTAGTTCTCCAAGTCAACCACGCTGTCTTGCACCATAGCCGAATGAGTACTCGAGCTAGCCTCCTCTACTAAGTAGTTTAGTCCCGTAGGTGAGTTGCCCTAGGGTTCCTGGTCCCACAATAACCCAAGGCACCGAGATTGACTGACGCATAAGGCATCACACCAATAAGGGTGGTCAATGGCGTCCAGAGCATGGGCATCAAACCCAACAATGTGCAACGCGTGGAGTTCTCCATCTCAAAGACTCCCAACGCAGGACTGTGCCTAACAAGACATAGCCGACGGATCACCCATCCTCGATGGATCAAAACAACGCCCTCTCACCTTGTTCCCCGTAGATCTCATTTATGTAACCACTGGCGAGCTAGATATGTACAAGCTACTTGTCCAAGACCAGAGCCATAATAGTTTTGCGGTGGCGATAGGCTCCTGGGTTGCCGCTTTAAGAACAGGACCTTACCGAGAGACACTAGAACACAACACGAAGCACATGGTCTATTTCCCTGAACCATGTTGCTAAAAGGCAAGTTTTATCATCATGTTGAAGTGAACCATTAGCTCAAGAATTAACAATAAAATAATGGTGACAGTAGCTGGGCCTAGCAAATGACTACCCATATGACCCTCGGATACCAAAGGATAGAATATACAAATCTAGGTACCACCTTAAAGGTACATCAATTTAGACACATGCAAATGAAAATAAATGATTAACATGTGTTTAGGTAGCAAGGATTGTCCATGCTTCCTAAAAGAGTTGTTCCTGCTGCTGCTGGAACAGCTCCCCGTAACCTTGCTCAAAACTGAACTTGAACGGCTCACCGACTGGACACACGAAGCACCACACAAGCATCCACACATTCCAGTATATGCAAACAAGTTACTCTATTAGAACAGCTAAATAGTAGCAAAAGAGAAAAAGAAGGTGGTAAAACTATTCTATGCTTTGCTACGAACACGTGAGCACAAGAATCACTCTAAACGGAGCTAAAATGAGAAAGTTATGGCTTTTATAAGGTTCACGGACCTGCTGGCAAGGTTTTAAAAGTTTCAGGGGCTTAACTGTAGAAAGACAGAGGCTAAAACATAATTTTAATTGATACAGGAGGGGCCTCAGGGTAAAAATGGCTGGATAGATCTACAAACCTTAATTTACTAAAGCTCAAGGGGGGTTTGTAAAAATAGGGACCTATTGGTAATTATGTTTAAACTAGGCTGGACTGAACTACAAAAACTAGAAGCTCGGGGATCTAAATGCAAAACTGACTCGGCTGCACGGCTGCTGCTAACGTCGGCACGATGCAGGCGTCGGTCTGACCGTGGATCCGCCCGTGGACCGCGTCCATGGTGGACCGGCGAGATCTGGGCCGTCTAGATCCGATCGATTGGCGCGAAGGGGCGTGGTGCTCCGGAGGCGGCAGGATTTGACAGGCGGTGGTGCCATCACCGGTGGGGGCGGCGCGTTGCGGTAGGGCGCTAGGGGGCATGACAGCGTGCGTGGAAGGCACTAGGAGGACGAGGAGCTCACCGCGAGGCTGAAGACCGTGACGGTGGTAGTGGGAGGCGATGGCGGCGAGCGGCAGAGCCACTCGAGCTTCGGGTGGCGGTGGCTAGGGTTTTCGGGACACGCCGAACAAGGCGAAGCGAAGGAAAGGGCGATAGGGGCGACAACGGAGTGGATTAAGAAGGTGCCTAGGGGTGGGCCTGATAAGCCAAGTAGCATAAGTTGCACCGGGTATTGGGCGGATTCAGCGCGGGTCAAATGAGGTGAAGTCGGCGGTTCCGTTGCATCTATTTCCTCCGGCCATTCGTTCAATTCTGGATGCGGGTATGTGAAAGGTTGAGGGCATGAATTAACACTTACCCTTGGCCGTGGGTATGGTCATTGGTCTTGCGCCTCCTGTGGGAAAAGTTGTACGCCACTGCAGGGTATTAATCTATTGCAATAGCCGCGCTCTCGGTCACTGAGCACGCTCTTGTACTTTGACTTTAACGTAGAGTCTTCATGAAGGGCTTATGGAAGATTGAGCTCATTATTTATGATCACCTTTTACTTATGAAATTGTATTAATGCTTGATGTAGATTATAGATGCTATGTCTTTTGCTTATTCACTAGATAAACACCTGCTCGCATTTTATGGTTAAATTGTAAAACTTGACTAACCTTTTTCATCCACCAAATTTTAGTACTATGGATAAGTTATGCAAGTACGCAATGTACTTACGGTGCTGTCGTTAAGTTGTTTGCGGGTTCTTCTCTTAGGACCGGTGGCCACGTGTCACACCCGGATTTTCACAAAAACCCGAATGCGGCCATATGTGTGCCCAGGAAGTCATAGTACACATATAGCGAACAAATATGATAAACAGAGAACATATGCTGGAATAAATTCTTCATTAGATAAAGTGTTTACATCAGAGTGCTTCATAAATAATCTAAACAATAACAGCGGAAGACTAATAAAACTCTCAACTAATGGAGCCGCAATCCACATGGACTCTGACTGGGAGACCACAGCTCAGTAGTACGGTAAATCTTCGGGAAACTCAGCAGCAGACTCATGCCCAGCCCAATCTGTTTACCCATCTAGGATTTTGTTGAATAAAATGACAAGTGTAAGTAAACAATTACTTAGCAAGTATAGCACGGGTATGAAGGCTCAAAATAGACTAGACACGGCTTAACTGCATTAGCATTTTTAGTTGGTTTATTTTAACATTAACCAAATTACTACAAGTGAATAAAACCCGGTTGTAACCCAGTTAACAAAGTATAAGTGACATTAAACATAAATAAACATCATCTTCTAATAAAATAGAATCCAGACCGCTCGTGACCCTGAGCAAGTCTATCATGATAGATTTTACACTCTACAGAGGTTTCGCCCTTTACCCACCAGTCGCATAAAAGCTCATACGAACTTTAAACCCAGACACGCGGAGGTGGATCAGACCTCACAAATCACACTACCGAGGTGCGACCACATAGGGACGCTACTCACAAGACACCCTAACAAGACAGTAGCCGTTGGAGTACTATAAGGCGGTGAGACCATAGGAACCGAGATTGACGTACGCCTACGGAGTCACACTATAGGGGGGTCGATGGCGTCCAGAGTGCGGGCATCACACCCATCCATGCGCAACGTGTGGAGTTCCCCGTCGCAGGGACTCCCAACACGGGACTAGGTCTAACGTGACCTAGCCGACGGATCACGCATCCTCGGTGGAATCCGGAAACACCCCGCACCTTGCCTCCCACAACGCCGTCGGCCCGTCGGTAACCACTGGCAAGCTAGAGACGTACAAGTTACTTGACCAAGACCAGAGCCATAATAGTTCTAGCGGTGGTGACAGGCTCCTGGGTTGCCGCTTTAAGAACCGGACCTTACGGAGAGACACTAGAGCAAAGCACACATCACATGCTCTAGTTCCCTAAACCAAGTTGCTAAATATCAAGTTTTATCATTAATGTTGAAGTGAACCATTCAGTCAAAATTAACAGTTAAATAATGGTGACAGTAGCTGCGCATAGCAAAATCTACCCATATGCATAAACCCAAGGTAATCAAAGGATAGGAGTAAACAAACTAGGTACAACGTTAATAGGACATCAATTTAGACACATGCATATGAAAGTAAATGTATATAAAAAGTGCAGCTGCTGCTGCTGTGGATCCTACTCCGGAAAGTCCTCCACGTACTCGGACTCCAAAGCGCACGGCTCACCGACTGGACACGAATCACCATACAAGCGAACACGTAGACCAATACATGCAAACAAATAGTATTCTATCAGAATAGTACACCAAACAGTAGAAACAGTGCATAAAAAGATTCTAGAAATATTCTACGCTTCACTACGAACACATGAGCGCGGAAATCACACTAATCGGAGCTAAAACGGAAAAGATATGGCAAAACTAAGTTCTAGGGACCTGCTGGCAATTTTTAAAAGGTTCCAGGGGCTTATTTGAAGAAAACCGAGGACCTATACATAAATACGCATTAAAACCCGAGGGCTAACGCGTAAAAGGGGCTCGGCAGGACCGCGGGTTCTATTTTGAACAAGGCAGGGGGTTGTTTGATAAAAATAGGACCTATAAGCAAATACTTTTGAACTTCGATGGACTGCGGGTTGATTTGTGGAAAAGGCAGGGGTTCTTTTAGAAAAGTGACGGTGCTGACTGGTACGCGACTTGTTTGACTTGCGCGGGGGTGCGATCGCGGCCGTTGGATGCCGATCGGACGGCTGTGGCTCGCCCATGGGGGTTTGGTTGCCGGCGACAGAGGGGCACGGCGGCGCTGGCTGTCCCCACGGTGGTGCTTCACCGGCGTGGCTCGATCTCGAGATAGGGGGTCGGATTCGAGTGCGGCTTGCTGCTAGGGGCGCAGGGCGGCACCGCGAACTCGGCCAGGGGGTTTGGTCGCCGGCGACAGAGGGACTCGCGGCGGTGAGGGCTGCAGGCGGTGAGTAGGGGAGGCGGACGACGGCGAGCGCAGGGAGGCTGGCTACAGCGTGCGAAAACAGACGGGGAGGGGTTTGGGACGAAGCTTACCACTGTGCAAGGCCTCTGCAGCAGTCAAATTGAAGCGAGGTGGCTCCGGTGATGGAGCCCATTGACGACCAAAGTCCGGCGGCGGCGCTAAGCGTGGGGAGGGGTGCTGGGATGCCCGAGGGCTCGTGGCGAGGCGATGTGTGGCATTGGGGCTACGGGGGTCGTCTTAAATAGCCCAAGGGTAGGGGCGAACTTTGGTAAACGAGCCCGGAGATCGGGCGGTGGCGGTGGCGATCGGGGCTTCCATCGAGGCAGCAAGTTTCCATGCGTGGGTGCGCGCCAAAATGGAAGGAGATGGCGGGGTAGGTGCGGGGGAGCTTCGTGAAGCTTCGGCAGAGCCATAGGTCGTGGAGAGGCCGGGACTGCCAGGAATCACGCACCGGATTTGGAGCCGGGGAGAGGGCGAAGCTCGGCGGGAGGAAGGGGGAGGACCTGGCATGCGGGCCCGGGCGGCCAGTGAGAGGGAGAGAGGGGAAAGGGGGCGAGCGCGAGGTGGGCTGGGCCGAAGGAGCGCGTGGCTGGGCCGAGCGGGGGGGGGAAAGTGATGGGCCGCTACTGGGCCAGATGCGTGGCTGGGAGAGAAATAGAGGGAGCGAAAGTGAATCAAAGGGATAGTTTAGGGAGCAAAAACGGACTCCGACCTAAACAAATTTTCTAAAGCTCCAAACAAGGTGATTCACATTTGAATTTAAATAAATTTAAATCCTCGTTTGAATCACAAGCATTACAAAAATTAAATGCAACAGCATGAACTCAACAAAAATATTTCTATCACTTATATTTAATTTTAATATTCATAAATAATTCATTTAACCTATGAACAAATTAAATAAAAGCCAATTAATTACTAAAAATTTTAAATAGGCCATTTTTGGGTGTTACACCACGTTCGTCTCGCAGGAGCCGCCAAAGTGGATGAATCGTGGATATTTCTCTTGTTTATGTAAAATGGTGTCTTATGTGCAAGGACGTCATTGTTGCTTCTTAATTCTTTATATCTTTCCGCTGCGATTTTTCTCTCAATATAGAAGATTATGGTAGGATAATCACTTAGATCAATGCTACCTAAGTTAGAAAATAACTTTAATTGGTGAAAAACTCATGCTTAGTTGTAGTAAGAATAATTTAGGATTTTTGTAATATGTTCAACACTTGTAATAAGAAGTTTAAAATTTGCTCTCACATGTACCATGTGTTAATTTCCATGATGTATATATGGTATGTGAGTTGTTCCTGGGCTATGCTCGAGGCATATACCGAGGACTACCAGAATTATTTTGCTTAAGCCGGTTTGATCAATGGTGATGATCCGGTTTTATCGAAATAATTTGGGCGGTTCCTTACAGGGGTTCCTGGTCGCGATGGGGGCACTAAGCCATTGGCTTTATGGGTAGACCCTAGGCGCGGAGCCAGGGCTTGCAGCGCTTGAAGTCGGGGCCGAACTCGCAGTACTCCACGGAGAGGCCGCAGACAACGCAGTAGAGCACGTGCACTGGAGCCGGCTTCTCCGCCTTCGCTGCCCCCGCTATCATCTCTCTGGACTCGATCCGGTGGAATGTGGTGGCGATTGGATTCGATTTTGCGGGGATTTAGGGAATAAAGGGGGTCGGCTCGCTGTGGCAACTTCACTGTGCGCTAGGGAGAAGCGGCAGCGGCCGGATGGGGAGGTGGAGCAGCAGTGACGCTGTGGAGGGGCGCTAGGGCGGAGCGGACAAAGCGTCGGAGGTGGAGGCGGAGGCGAGGGTCTAGCGACCCAGATCTGTATCTCCCGCTTGGCTGGCGGCAGCGCTGTGGGAAGACGATGGGGCGGCATGAACTGGATCTCAAAATAGGTGAGCCGGAAAGGAGGGGCGAGATGGGGAGCGACGGCGGTTCGGTGGCGGAGCCTGGATTTGGGGAACGCAGTAGGCGGTGGCTTGTTAGCGAGAAGTGACAGGAGACAGCGAGCGCAAAAGGATAGGGTTCCGAACATTTTTTTTAATATTTGGCAGGGGAACTTGGTGCGGCCGTGCGAGCCTGGGGGCTTCTGGTAGAGTGGAAGTAACGGGTATTAACATGTCTGTCACCCGTTAAAATTGGTATTTCAGTGGAAGTAACCGGCTTTGTTGATGTCCATTACCAATTTGTTGTTATATGTAACGGGCTTTATGGTGGTGAGGTCGGGCTCGAATCTTCTACGCTCATTGGTAATGGTTGGTGTTTCACGCTCGTTACTGATCTGGTACCTTGTAACGGGCTTCATGCGCCTGTGACCAATGCTGCGTTACCTATTTGAGGTTTTCAGACAGTGGATTGAGTTAATCTACGACGATTTCGTTAATATCGTCACGAGGGTAATCCATGATGCTCAATACATGACAAAATTTAAGATCGTCACAAATGCTATTTTATGACGGGTTTTTAGTGATATGTGACGAAAGCTGACTATCATAGATTAACAGAGTTTTTGTAGTGTCATGTGGATGCTATATATTATGAAATTGCTTTTGTGTAGAAATGGAGTCCACTATTGAAGTTTGATGAGCAGGAGAAAGTAGCAGCGCTGGTGGAGAAGATGAAGAACTGGCTGAGTTCATATACTCCAAGGCTCCAAGCTCTGTGATCCCTTCGGACATCTTCGTGATTTAAGTGACTTAAGCTTAGCTTATCTTTTATGTTCCTCTACTGTTTTCCCCCTTAAGAAGAGCTCCAGAACGACATTATACTTTCCTTATATATATAAAAGAGGAGGGTGACAAACGAAAAAGAAACCCAATTGGTAGGTACACTAGTACGTCAACAAAACACGAAATGAAAAAGAAGAAATAGTAGTAACAAGTGAACAGCGAGCCACCAAGCATACGTGCACGAAACGCAAAACGAACCGGCTAGGCTTCTTAGCACTTGAGTTCCTTGAAGCATGGGAGGTGCTGCAGTTCGGCCAGCTTCACCGTCGGCGGGGCCGGACCTTTGATCGGGCCACATTTGCGTTCGTGGTGGCGGTGCAGGCTGCAGGGAACCGCCACCTCCCGCTTCAGCTGGCAGAGGCACTTCTTGTTATCGACCACGGTACAGCACTGTTGGCGGATCTCTTCATGGGCCAGGCAGTTGGTGAAGTACTCGATTTGCGTCGCGCAGCTCTCCTGCGCGGGCGCGCCGCCGGAATAATAAGCCGTAGTAGTCGGTGCGGCGGCAAAGGCGCAGATGACGACGGCTAGGATGAGCACGGCAGTGAGGTTCGCCGGTACCATGGATCTCAACCTGAAGGTCAGCTATCTAAGTTTAGTTTGGGATGGGAGCAGCTGGGATAGATAGTGACTCTATGAACAGTCCTGTAGGCTGACGAGTGAGGACCCATGCCGACCTCTGCCTCCTTTCATAGAAGCTGCTGGTTGGACGGTAGCGGCATGGAACGTGCACGAGCATGTGGTAGCTGTGGATGCTGTCTATTATTGCAGGATATATTAGTTTGTTTTTACAGCAAGTAGAGGCGAGAATCTTTGCATAGTGATCCGAGCATATATTGCTCCTTGTTGTCTGCAGCTGGGTCCAAAACAGGAGTCAAGTGAGTAGTCTGATATATATAGCATTATCAAGTTTCACCCCTGTAGATCATTAGGGGTCCGATTGGCCCGAATTCGGTTCCGACGGGGTTGTCATGTTTCTGGTGGGCACTTGGGCACATTGCCAACTAAGAACAATATTTTAGAGTTCTCATGTTCTGGTGGGCCACTAGCTGAGTTTCACAGGAACTCAGTAATACCAAATTACCCACACTGAAATTTGTTTCTTCCAAACTGAACTCATTCATGTCCCCAACAAATTGCTGTATCCGCATTGTCCAAATATATATTGTTCCTATATATAGTAATATTGTACCTGTAAGCATTATCAGCTGGCAGCTTGGATCTTCCACCTGGTTATCCATTTCCTCTGCAACATGATAAGGCCATGTGGCAGAACTGCTAAATTAAACTCAAATTAAGGGTGATGGTCGTCATTTTGAACGCCTTGGCACGTAAGCACTTAACGGTTTAACTCAGTAGCCTACTTCCAACCAATACAACGGATCAACCACTGTCGGTGTTTAACGATTGAGTACCTGCCTAGGGTACCTCAGAGAGTAGTACTGTGGGTCTCGCCGAGTTCTAGGAACGATGATGCACACACTAGACAAAGATTTAGACAGGTTCGGGCCGCAATATGCGTAATACCCTACGTCCTGTATGTTGTATTGCCTTGCGTATGAGTTGAGTTGTAGTCTACCGAACAAGGGACCCTTGCCCTCCTTTATATATCCCGGGGGACAATGTTACATGTGTAGTCTCCTAGTCGGTTATAATATGAGAGTCCTAGTAGGAGTACACGAGTAGTTCTACTAGGACTCGGTCTTTTTTCTTGACGGCACGCAGGGATCCTGTGTGACCAGGATCCCTAGGGCGGTTCAGATACGGAATTAAACTACTAGGCTACGGGAAGTTTTACCCGACTACTCCGAAGCAGTCGGCTATGGTGCAAGATGACGTAGTTAATTGGAAGAACTAGTCGTGTACTATTAGGAGACTCCCCAAAGTACCATGTTATATAACCGACTTCTAACTCTGCTCTCCGTGCATATAAGACGGAACAGGAACCCCACCAAAACAACTAAACAAGACACAAAGCAATACAAAACACAGGACGTAGGGTATTACGTAATTTATGGCCCGAACCTGTCTAATTCGTTGTCTTGTGTTTTCACAATCGTTCCTTAGAACTCAGCGAGACCCCTAAATACTACTCTCTAAGGTACCCTAGACAGGTACTCGGTTGTTAAACACCGACATCTGGCGCCCACCGTGGGGCCTCTCACTGCAAGCTCACCATCAGGCGCGATGGGATCAAGCATCCTCAGCCGCGAAATCAAGGAGGGCGCGACTTTCGTCTTTGGTGCTTGGACCTTCATCGCCATAGGCAAGGGAAAATTTGCAAGCTACCTTGCGGATTGCCCTGGCCCATAATCAATGACAGCGGATCCTCTAGAACTGCTACGCGATCTCATCGAGAATCAACTCTCGACGACTACTTCGGCCTCAACTTCGACTTCGACCTCGGCTTCGATCTTGATTTTGACTCTGACTCCAACTCCGACTGGGACTCATCAAGTTAAGTCTGGGTACAACTCTCTTCCAATCATGGAAGGAGCAGGGGACTCCGAGCCGGCTACGCCATCGGATAACCGCCCGGGCCGATTCCCGTTCAGACTCACCAACTCTGCATCTGTATATCATCAGATGTACACTATGGAGATCAGCAAGATAACAAGTCAAGACCCCAACCTGATCATGGATCGTTGCAAGGACTTCGAGCTGGCTCACAAGCCATTGAAGGACGACCGTGAAGACGACTCCATGCTCTTACTGGGCGATAACAACAACGGTGTGACATATCAGCATTATTCGCCTTCCGTCGGGACTAATCATTACCAGAACACCAGGGGGACTTGTTGTTCACTGGCCTGGTTCAATTCTCCCTGATTCCTGCAATTATAACGTGTCACAACTTGCCGCAGCCATACTCGAAGAACTACCCCAGCTTAGCTCACCCCTACAACAGAAAGTTTGGGCGATAACTTCTCCTGCACTGAGATCGTGCCAGCCTCCGGAATCACCGACCCCAGTTGACAAGTCTTCATGGCCAGGACCGCGGGAATTGGCACCTACTACGACAGAGAACGACTACCTGACATCTCCGATGAAGAACCCACCATCAACGGTGAAACCGAAGACCAAAGACCAGCAGTCGCGCAAGAAACGCAAAACCTAAAGAGAAGCGCATCCGTACTACGTATTTTGACATGGTGGGAGATCAACCAGTCTTGCAAGAGGCGCATGTGGGAACAGGAACCCTAAGGCCCCTCACTTACGGGATTAATCCACTCGGTAGAGGAGTATAGCCCAAGTACTCCATGAAGCAGTCGACTATAGTGCAAGATGGCGTAGTTGACTTGGAGAATACTTGTGTATTATTAGGAGACTCCCTAAAGTACCCTGTTATAGTACTCCTTGTTGTATACGACTAGGATCATGTAACCGACTTGTAACTCTGCTCCCCGTGCATATAAGGCGGACCAGGGACCCCTCCAAAACAACTCAACTCATACACAAAGCAATCAAGCATACACAACATAGGGTATTACACAATTTTCGACCCAAATCTGTCTAAATCTTTGTCTTATGTGTGCACCATCGTTCCTAGAACTCGACGAGACCCACAATTCTATTCTCTGAGATACCCTTAGACAGATACGCCAGAGATAAATCTTCGACACTTGGCGCCCACCGTGGGGCAACTCGCCGCAAGCTCACCATCAGGCGCGATGGGATCAACCATCCTCACTTGCGACATCGATGAGGGCGCGACTTTTGTCTTCGGCGCTTGGACCTTCATCACCTGAGGCAAGGGAAAATTCGCAAGCTACCTTGCAGATTGCCCGGGCCTATACTCAATGATGGTGACTTCTCCAGAACCTCTACGTGATCTCGTTGAGAATAAACTCTCGACGACTACTTCGGCCTCAACTACAACTTCGGCCTCAACTTTGACTTCGACTTTGATCTGGACTTTGACTCTGACTCCAACTTCGACTAGGACTCATTGAGTCGAGTTCAGGTACAAATCTCTTCCAATCATGGAAGGAGCAGGGGACTCCGAGCCAGCGACACCATCAGATAACCACCCAGACCGATTCTCATTCAGACTCACCAACTCCGCATCTAGATATCAACAGATGTACGCCGTGGATATTAGTAAGATAACACGTCTACACCTCGACCAGATCGTGGATCATTGCAAGGACTTCGAGCCGGCTCACCATCCATTCCATCTTCCTTGAGGACGATAACAACAAGGGCGTGACGCACTAGTATTGCTACGCCTAGTTCAACACCAACTTCGAGCTTGAGGAACCACTCGTTCACCTTCCGTCGGGACTAGTCGTTACCAGAAAGCTAGGAGGACTCGTTTTTCACTGGCCTGGTTCCAATCCCCCTGACTCCTGCCAGGACGACGAGTCATGACTCGCCGCAGTCATCCTTGAAGATCTACCCTACCAAGATGGCAGGACAGCTTCGCTCACCCCTGCGACAGAAAGCTCAAGTGACAATTTCTAATGCACTCAGATCGTGCCAACTTCCAGAATCACGGACCCCAGCCGACAAGTCTTCAACGCCGGCGCAGCAGGAGCAGGTACCATGTACGATACAGAGTTACTAGCCGATATCTCCGACGAAGAGCCCACCATCAACGGTGAAACCGACGATCAAAAAACTAGCCAACACTCGAGAAACACAAAATGCGAAGAGAGACGCTTCGGTGCCACTTTACGCGTGAATGCAGTTCGCAATCTCACTGTAGACTTCAACATGGTGGGAGATCATCCAGTTGTCCAAGAGGCGCCGCTCAACATCACCGCAGCAGCAGAGATCATCAGAACTCTGCCCAGCACTCCTGCTACCAGGCAGGCCATCACATTACATCAAACAGTCGGAAACATTCTTAACCCTACACCAAGCAACAACCGAGTGAGAGGAAGCATGGCATCAAGACGCCTAGCAGGAAGCAGACGCGTACAAGGCGACGCAGGAGCTCCAGTTGCGTCGGGTGACCTTGTTGTACAGCAACCACCAGATGCGGCTAGAGACCAAGGTCGTGATCCAGACAGAGGCCGTGGGCATGATCGAGATGGCGACCGTGGTCCAGATCAAGACAGAGGTCGTGGACGCGACTAGGACGCAGAATGACGTCGGGAACAAGATGAAGGCAGGCATAACAATGAACCAGGGCACTCACGAGACTTCCGCTACACAATCAATGCTAACCGCGATGCTCGCTCTGTAATCCAATCGAGTAGGCATCATCGAGTTGAATCAGAACTACGCCGGCGTGAGGACTACGCCCGTCGTTATGGTCCTCCACCCTGCCACGATGACCCCCACGACACAACAAAGGGAACCGCGAGCGTTATCATGTACCAGACCGCAACTATAATGATGCAAACAACTGACGTGACTACTACTACAAGGAGCCACAGAGGGACAAGTATGATGGGTTCCCAGCTTTCTCAAACAGCATCAAGAACATCCAGTGGCCATCCAAGTTCAAGTCGACTAGAATCGAGAAGTTCACGGGCAAGCAAGATCCAGAGCAATGACTGAGAATCTACTCCACTGCAATCCAGATGGTGGGAGGCTCCAACAACATCAAAGTCAGCTACTTCCCAGTCATGTTGGACACCATGCCACTCACATTGCTCGAGGGCCTCCACCCTGGATCCATCGACTCCTGGGATCAGCTCACTCATAAATTCACAAACAACTTCCAGAGAAAAGGGAGAAATGTTGCGACAGTATATTTAGAAATTCTTCGACAAAAGTGCCACGATAGTGGACATCTCAGATCGTAAAGTCATCAACTGCTTTTAAGATGGCTTGTACACCAGAGAGCTACACCGCGAGTTCGGAAGGAGACGCCCTCATGATGTTGCCTCCCAGAAGGATAGCATATGATTGGGCCGACCAAGACGACTGTGAACATGAGTGTTTCGACAGGCATCGCAACAACTACATCGTCAACAACAACAACAACAAGAAGGGACAACAACGACCGGCGCAACGACCACTCCAATAATCGTGACAACACGAAGCGCAAGCCTGACAACACCGTTGCAACGGTCGATCGTCCTCAACGTAGGAACCGTCTAGTGGCAATAGTCATGGATGGTCCTTGCCCATCCCACCTCAATGGCAAGCACACGAAGGCTCATGTAACAACCTAAAATAGCCCTATTTAAAATTTTAGTAATTAATTTGCTATTTAATGAAATGCTCATGATTAATATAGGATAAATAAACAATTTCTGAGAATTAAAATCAAATATAAGGTTTAGAAACATTTTTGTTCAATTCATGCTGCTCCATTGAGTTTTGTTTGCTAGTAGTTCAAACAAGAATCTAGTTTAAATTCGAGTTTGAATCGCTTTGTTTTGAGCCCTAGAAAAGTTGTTCCGGACTGAGTCCATTTTCGCCCACTGATCTATTCCTTTGAATCACTTTCGCTCCCTCTATTTTTTCCTTTCCAGATCACGGCCCAGCAGCTCCCCTCGTTTTCCCTCTCCCGCGGCCCAGCGCCTCACCTGGCCCAACTGCGCACCCCACTGTCGTTTCCGCCAAGCCACCAGCCGCTCGGCCCATCAGGCCGCACCAGCCCGCCCCCGCTCCCTCTCACCGACACGCGGGCCCCGCCTGCTGGGGTCGTCTTCCTCCCCGCGCCAGGCTCGGACATGAGCTGAGCTTGACATCACCCGCGCTTCCCGCTCCTTGGCCCGGCCCTCTGCGACCTCGTGGTCCTCCGGGGACCTTCCCCGAAGCTTCCTGCGCCGCCACCTTTCCTTACCGCGTCGCGCCTCCGCAAGCCCTTGAGCACCCAGCGCCTCATCCCCGCCTCACAGCGCCGCTGCGCCGTCGATCTGCGTCTGAGAGTGCGCCTCAGCTAATTCGACCCTCGGAGCAGCTCTGTACTAAGGTAACACCACCCCGAGCCATTTTCCACCCACTCTCTCGCCCCTAGCGCACCCACCCGCCTCTCCGGAGCTTTGCCTCTGCCACTCGCCATCATTGGTCGCCCTCACCATGAAATTGGAGACTTGATCGCCCCCTGTTGTGTTCGCCTCGTCCTCCCGAAGCCACAGGACCAGATCCCATGGTCAAACGAGCCCCGAAGCTCTAGATCGACCTTGCTCCGATGAGGAGCCACTGTGAGAACCAGCGGCGCCGCCGTCCGCCCACGCCGCCGGCAACCCCCAGCCCCTATCCAATCCTCAGCCGCATGAATTAGATCCGACGGCCCACGTTCGCCCGCGCCCGAGTCAAATTTGACCCATGCCATTCAGCGCAAGCGCTTTTGCAAAAGAGACCCTGCCCTTTTTCGAAATCCACCCGCCATCCACGCCTAGTCAAAAATAATTACCAGTAGGTCCTTTCTTTTATGAAAAACCCCTTACGTTTTTGTATTTTCGAACCCGCCGTCCTGACCTATCCTTTTTACACATTGGCCCTCATAGTTTTATATGAAATTACATATAGGTCCTCAGTTTTTCACGAATAAGCCCCTAGAAGTTTTAAATCTTCGCCAGCAAGCCCTTGAACATTAGAAACACCATATCTTTCTCGTTTTTGCTCCGATTAGCATGATTCTTGCGCTCGTGTGTTCGTAGCGAAGCATAGATTAGTTTAAAGCCTTCTTTTATTATGTTTCTAATGTTTGGTGTACTGTTCTAATAGAATACTTTTGTTTGCATGTATCGGCTTGTGTGGATGCATGTGTGGTGATCCGTGTCCAGTCGGTGAGCCGTTTGCTTTGGACTTTGAGTACGAGGTCGGTTTCGAGGAGCAGGACCAGTAGCTGCAGCAGCTGCTGCACTTTGAGGAAGGCAAGTTATAGCACGGACAATCCTTGCTACCTACCCACCTTGTAATAAATTATTTCATACATGTATGTGTCTAAATTGATGTATGTTTAAGGTTGTACCTAGTTTTGATTATCCTGTCCGTTGATTACCTTGGGTTTATGCATATGTGTAGAATTTTTGCTATGCACAGCTACTATCACCATTGATTAACTGTAAATTTTGACTTAATGGTTCACTTCAAACATGATGATAAAACTTGCTTTTTAGCAACTTGGTTTAGGGAACTAGAGCATGTGCTTCGTGCTTTGTTCTTGTGTCTGGTCTTGGTTCTGGTCTTGGATAAGTAGCTTGAATGTCTCTAGCTTGCTAGTAGTTACCGATGGGGCCGACGGCGTTAAGGGAAGCAAGGCGCGGGTTGTTTCTTGATTCCACTGAGGACGGTAGCCCCATCGGCTAGGTCTCGTTAGATACAGTCCCGTGTTGGGAGTCCCTGCGATGGGGAACTCCACACGTTGCGCACTGTTGGGTGCGATGCCCACGCTCTAGATGCCATTGACCCCCTTATGGTGTGACTCCATATGCCCACGCTCTAAGTTTTTTGAACTTTTACGCGACTGGTGGGTAAAAGGCGAAACCTTTGCAGAGTATAAATCTATCATGATAGCCTTGCTCAGGGTCACGAGTGGCCTAGATTCTTTATGATTAGAAGATGATGTTTATTTATTCTTAATGACACTTATATTTTATTAATTGGGTTGCAACTGGGATCCTTTCACTTGTAGTAACTTGGACAAAGTTAAAACGAACCAACTAAAAATGCTAACGCAGTTCAGCCGTGTCTAGCCTTACTTTGAGCCTTCATACACCCGTGCTATACTTGCTAAGTAAATGTTTTACTTACACTTGTCATTTATTCAACAAAATCTGGGACAGGTAACAGATTGGACTGTGCATGAGTCTGCTGCTGAGTTTCTGAAGATCTGCCATACTACTAAGTTGCGTTCTCCCAGTCAGAGTCCCTGTGGACTGCGGCTCCGCTTAGTTGAGAGTTATTAGTCTTCCGCTATATTGGTTAGTTTATTTATCTTAAACTCTGATGTAAAACTCTATTTATTCAAGCATATGTTCTCTGTTTATCATATTTGTTTGCTATATGTGTACTATGACTTCCTGGGCACACATATGGCCGCATTCGGGTTTCTGTGTAAATCCGGGTGTGACATATTGGTATCAGAGCCGTGCTGACTGTAAGATTGCAGCCTAGTTAGAACGGTTGATATTGGATTAAGGTTTAAAGATATGCGTGATTTGGATTTTTGTAATGATTGTGATGGGCGTGGACGCTAGTCTACCACCATTTAGATATTGGATTAAGGTTTAAAGATATTAATGTTTACATAGAGGGTGGTATTTATTTTCTCTTGCTCGTTATCTATCAAATCCTCCATCCTGACAAGTTTAGTAATCTTCTTAAGTCTCTGCTGCATAAAATCTGAGTTACATGGTTATGTCCGAAGGAGTTCTGATAAGAATTACTTGCTGATGATAGATGGTGAACACAAAGAGCTACGCGGGTGGCAGTGGAGGCAACCAGAACCAACCACCACTGCCGCCACCACCACCCACTATTGAGCAAATGATGCATACACAGACCCAGCTGATGCAGTAGATGGCCCAGACCATGGCATTGATGCAGCAGAACCAGCACAATCCACCTCACCAGCCTAACATGCCGCCCCGGGACAAGAGGGGTGAATTTCTGAAGGGACGCCCTCCCACCTTCAACAAAGCCAGTGACCCCCTGCAAGCAGATGATTGGCTCAAGGCGGTAGAGAGACAGCCCGACATCGCGTAGTGCAACGACCGAGAGAAGGTGTTGTATGCAGGAGGGCAGCTTCAAGGACCAGCATTTGACTGGTGGGATTCATACCAGTACGCTCACCCTGATCGTACCCCGATCACTTGCCGGGAGTTCCATGACAGCTTCCATTCTCATCATGTGCCGGAGGCTCTGATGATCCTAAAGAAGAAGGAATTCATGGCGTTGAGACAGGAAGGGATGAGTGTCACCGCTTATCGTGACAAGTTCATCGAGCTCGCCTGCTATGCCCTAGAGGATGCGGCGACTGACAAGAAGAAGCAGACCCAGTTCTTTGATGGCCTACAGGATGCACTACAGTACCAGCTGATGCGTACCAAGTTCCCCAACTTTCAGGAACTGGTGGATGGCACCTTGATGCTTGAACAAAAGCGTCGTGAGGTAGAGAAGAAGAGGAAGTTCCAGGGCCAGTAGACAGGGAGCAGCAGTCGTCCCCGCTCCACTCCTCCACAGGAGAATCAGCAGATGGTGAACCAGCAGTGTTCCCAGGGTCAGACCAGCTTACTGAACCATGGCCAGTACCAGCAGTGCCCCCAGTACCCTTAGTCTCCACAACAACTGCATTTTCAGAATCAGCTGCAGAATGGCCCAGTTTAGTGCAACCAGGTGCAGCTAGGTCATGTTCAGTGCCCCAACCCCGTCAACAATACACCAGTGGGTCCGAGGGTGTGCTACCACTGTGGAGAGCAGGGGCACTTTGCCAATGTCTGCCCCAAGAAGGCCCAGAACGCCAACCAGCAGGCCGAACAGCAGCAGGCGCAGGCAGGCCGAGGTCTGCAGAACCCCGCCAGAGGCAAGCTCAACCACACGGGTGCAGAGACAGTAGAAGGAGTTACTGACGTGGTCGTGGGTACGTTCCTATCAACTCAACTCATGCAACTATTTTGTTCAATTCTGTAGCTTCGCTTGCTTTCATATCTACTGCTTTTGTGAAAAAGAACTTAGTGGCCTTGTTGCCCATGAAGAGTGCTATGCTAGTTAACTCACCAGGACGGGAGCCGCGAGCCACTTTACGATGTCCCCATATTACCATCACAATAGGGGGGTAGACTTTGAGGTGTGCCCAATCATCCTGGAATCTATTGGGTTCGACTTAATCTTAGGAATGAGCTGGTTAGCCAGATATGACGCAGTGATCCAGTGTGCCAAAAGGACAGTACGGCTGAGAACAAGAACCGGAGATAAGGTGGAGTACCAGGCAGCCAGTCCCCTGGAGCATATTCAGGCCAACCAAGTCGAAGGTGCAGCTCTTGAAGACATCAGAGTGGTGAGCGAGTTCCCGGACGTGTTCCCAGATGAATTGCCAGGTATGCCCCCGAAACACGAAGTTGAATTCGTTATTGGACTAAAACCTGGCACGACACCTATAGCTAAAAGACCATATAGGATGGGAGTAAAGGAACTAGAGAAACTTAAGGAAGAATTAAGCTCATTGCTTGCCAAAGGGTATATTCATCCTAGTTCATCACCATGGGGAGCACCAGTGTTGTTCGTGGACAAGAAAGATGGGACACAGAGGTTGTGTGTGGACTATCGAGCCCTGAATGAAGTGACCATCAAGAACAAGTACCCACTGCCAATGATTGATGATCTGTTTGATCAACTGAAGGGAGCTTGTGTGTTCTCCAAGATAGATCTTTGATCAGGCTATCACCAGATGAGAATCCGGTTGTCGGACATACCCAAGACAGCTCTCACCACTTGGTACGGATTGTATGAGTTCACAATCATGTCCATTGAACTGACCAACGCTCCTGCATACTTCATGTACCAGATGAACAGTGTGTCCATGGATTACCTCGACAAGTTCGTGGTGGTGTTCATTGATGACATTCTGGTCTTCTCCAAGAATGAAGAAGAACACGAGGATCACTTGAAATTGGTGATGCAGAGACTCCAGAACATCAGCTATATGCCAAGTTGAGTAAGTGTGAGTTTTGTTTGAAAGAAGTGGCATTCTTGGGTCACGTGTTGTCCAATCGTGGAGTGGCAGTCGACACGAAGAAGGTCAGTGATGTGTTAAGCTGGTGCTGGCGGTCGTTATGGCACGTTTTTGACCACCAATACCCCGAAATAAAACAGGCTATATGTGACATTTCATGCACTTAGGTTTATTTGTAATAAAGTTCCACGAGTTTTGGTGTGTATCCATTATGCAGGTACAACATCGACAAATATGTTCTAAAACGGTTGGGAATGACCGATTCGGCCGAAGGACTTCGTTTGGTCGGATTACCCCCTTAGCCATGCACATTACATGAAGCGAAGCACAAACGAGAGGCCGCTTGCACGAAATCCACATCAACGATGACGAGGCAGTGACGATACAAGCCACGTGGACTGATGACATCATTGATCCAGGGCAAACAAGCACAACCTCGGCCAAGTGGATGCAATCCAAGCCATCCAAGGCCAGAGGCGGTGCATCGGAGGGCAAACGAGCCCCGGGGTCGGTTCGGCCGAACTAGTCGGTTCGACCGAACCCCCAACCGCCTCACAACCACCTTCTGGAGCAAATGATGGCTGTGGGAAGCAAGGCGGCATGAAATCAATGGTTCGACCGAACTGGGAGATTCGGCCGTTCCTCGTTTCGACTCAATACTTGCGGTGAATTGTTATTGGGGTATTGACAGGATTGCTTGCTCTTTCTAGGAGAGTGAGTAGTTATTGTCTAGCGTAGGTGTGGTGCCTAGTCTGGATAGTAATCTTGGTTTGCATCTGAGCTGGCACGGAGGTGGTAGCCGTTAGGTGGTGACAGCCCTATACGGCCTACGTAGTCCATCACGTCCGGCTCGACCCGTAGGAGCCTCATGCGGTTGTTCACCAACACCCCTTCTCATCCCTTTCTGAGTGTTGGGTGCTCCACTTCCCGATGCTGAGATAATAGAAATAGGAAGAGAACCATTGATGCCATTCTTCTTGCTAGCCGTAACCCTTGTTGGAAATGACTCTAAGTCCTTGGAAGTATATAGGAATCCTCTTCTGTCTCGTTGTCCTCCCACTAGCTAGACCATTCTTCTATCCTTATCATTTATCCTGGATTTCTCCTTGTGTGTGTCAACTGCATATTACTCCTATTATATCCTTTACCCCCGCCTTGTTAGTCGGTACTTTGCTTAGTAGTTACATCCTTGTTAATAGTCAATACTCTTTATCCAATGCTTCCCTGAGGAAATAAATACAATACCTAGGAATACTCCCGGGGGAAATGCTACATCGATATCCGTGCGCTTGCGGATCTACATCCGTGTCAACAAGCATTTCCGGCGCCGTTGCCGGGGAGATTGCTATACGCCCCATGGGTAATAAGGTGACTTATCACTTTGCCAATAATTTGAGTATTATAGAATGCCAGTCGTGCACATAGACTACCTACAAGACACTGATATTATAGCAACTCCTGATTCACCGAGCCTAAGTTTCTATCTTTGCTCCAGGACGAGGAAAGGTCTAAGCTTGGGGGAGCTTGTTGGCGGTCGTTACGGCATGTTTTCGACCACCAATACCCGGGAATAAAAGAGGTTATATGTGACATTTCATGCACTTAAGTTTATTTCTAATAAAGTTCCATGAGTTTTGGTGTGTATCCGTTGTGCAGGTACAACATGGACAAATATGTGCTAAAAGGGTTGGGAATGACCGATTCGGCCGAACGAGTTCGTTCGGCCGGATTACCCCCCTTAGCTATGCACATTACATGAAGCGAAGCACAAACGAGAGGCCGCATGCAAGACGTCCACATCAACGACGACGAAGTAGTGACGATACAAGCCACGTGAACTGATGACATCACTGATCCAGGGAAAACAAGCATAACCTCGGCCAAGTGGATCCAATCCAAGCCATCCAAGGGCAGAGGCGGTGCATCGGAGGGCAAACGAGCCCCAGGGTTGGTTCGGCCGAACTAGTCGGTTCGCCCGAACCCCCAACCGCCTCACAAATGCCTTCTAGAGCAAATCATGGCCATGGGAAGCAAGGCGGCGTGAAATCAATGGTTCGGCCGAACTGGGAGATTCGGTCGAACTAACCAGTTCGCCCGAACCCCCCGGTTCGGCCGAACTGGCCGGGGGCGCCGCCTTGCGGTGCCTTGGCCCCTGCTCTTCCTCTACCACCTCCAAAGTCCTATAAATGCTGGCCTTCACCCATGGTTCGACACACACCACTTGGGAGCAAGTCTTCAATTCCTCTCTTTCAAGATGTAGAGTTAGGCTAGTCGAGTTGGGAGTTAGAGTCAGGGTCGAGCTTCGCTCGGGGTTCCAGAGTCGTCTTCTAAAGTTCAGGTAAAGCTCTTGTATCTTTTACTTTTATTTATGCTAGACTCTGAGTATTCAATATATTATCTGCTGCATTTACTTAAGTCATTTGTTCTGCATTTATATTGAGGTTAAGTGTAGAATGTCTGGGCTTGGTTATAAGTTGTTGTAGCCTGTCTTAGAAGTTCTCTCCTAATTCTTTATGTTAGCTGGTTACTCGTTTCTGCTCAATACTTGCGGTGAATTGTCACTGGGGTATTGACAGGATTTCTTGCTCTTTCTAGGAGAGTGAGTAGTTATTGTCTAGCGTAGGTGTGGTGCCTAGTCTGGATAGTAACCTTGGTTTGCATCTGAGCTGGCACGGAGGTGGTAGCCGTTAGGTGGTGACAGCCCCATACGGCCTACGTAGTCCATCACGTCCGGCTCGACCCGTAGAAGCCTCCTGTGGTTGTTCACCAACACCCCTTCTCATCCCTTTCTGAGTGTTGGGTGCTCCGCTTCCCGATGCTGAGATAATTCAAATAGGAAGAGAACCATAGATGCCATTCTTTTTGCTAGCCGTAACCCTTGCTCGAGATAACTCTAAGTCATTGGAAGTATATAGTAATCCTCTCGTGTCTCGTTGTCCTCCCACTAGCTAGACCGTTCTTCTATCCTTATCATTTATCCTGGATTTCTCCTTGTGTGTGTCAACTGCATATTACTCCTATTATATCCTTTACCCCTGCCTTGTTAGTCGGTACTTTGCTTAGTAGTTACATCCTTGTTAATAGTCAATACTCTTTATCCATTGCTTCCATGAGGAAATAAATATGATACCTAGGAATACTCCCGAGTGAAATGCTACATCGATATTCGTGCGCTTGCGGATCTACATCTGTGTCGTAAGAATATCGATAAACACTCCTTGCACGATTACCGAGGCTATCAATCCTGATAGTGGACCGTAAGAAGTGTCAACAAACATTTCTCGCTCCGTTGCCGGGGAGATTGCTATACGCCCCATGGGTAATAACGTGACTTATCACTTTGCCAATAATTTGAGTATTATAGAGTGCCAGTCGTGCACATAGACTACCTGCAAGACACTGATACTATAGCAACTCCTGATTCACCGAGCCTAAGTTTCTATCTTTGCTCCAGGACGAGCAAAGGTCTAAGCTTGGGGGAGCTTGTTGGCGGTCGTTAGGGCATGTTTTCAACCACCAATACCCGGGAATAAAAGAGGTTATATGTGACATTTCATGCACTTAGGTTTATTTCTAATAAAGTTCCACGAGTTTTGGTGTGTATCCGTTGTGCAGGTACAACATGGAAAAATATGTGCTAAAAGGGTTGGGAATGACCGATTCGGCTGAACGACTTCGTTCGGCCGGATTACCCCCCTTAGCTATGCACATTACATGAAGCGAAGCACAAACGAGAGGCCGCATGCAAGACGTCCACATCAACGACGACGAAGTAGTGACGAAGCAGAGCCGCATCCGTAGAGGTACAGCTGGAAGAGGGGCCGACACTCCGGCTCGACTCCAGGAGTGTCGGCCTAAGTTTCTATCTTTGCTCCAGGACGAGCAAAGGTCTAAGCTTGGGGGAGCTTGTTGGCGGTCGTTAGGGCATGTTTTCAACCACCAATACCCGGGAATAAAAGAGGTTATATGTGACATTTCATGCACTTAGGTTTATTTCTAATAAAGTTCCACGAGTTTTGGTGTGTATCCGTTGTGCAGGTACAACATGGAAAAATATGTGCTAAAAGGGTTGGGAATGACCGATTCGGCTGAACGACTTCGTTCGGCCGGATTACCCCCCTTAGCTATGCACATTACATGAAGCGAAGCACAAACGAGAGGCCGCATGCAAGACGTCCACATCAACGACGACGAAGTAGTGACGAAGCAGAGCCGCATCCGTAGAGGTACAGCTGGAAGAGGGGCCGACACTCCGGCTCGACTCCAGACGCTCACCTCTCCTCTCTCCCTATCTTCTAAGTATGAAAGTGTCAGAGCTTTGCTAAGGAACTTCTCTCTTGTGTTGTGTGTTGAAACATGTGCTAGGGGCTTCAATTAATAGTGGCCAAGGGCGGTTGGAGGTGGAGCAGCGGCCAAGGCACCGAGAGGCGGTGCCCGATTGGTTCGGCCGAATCTCCCGGTTCGCCCGAACCCAGGAATTCGCCCGAACTGCCACGTTGCACCGCCTTGGTGCCGAGGCGGTGCAGCTCTGGGGCGGTTTGGCCGAATCGAGTCCTTCGGCCGAATTGAGGCCTTCGACCAAACTGGGCCTCTGGCCCAGCCACGCTCCCCTGTGCAGCCTCTCCCTCCTGGACCTTCTGGGTTGCATCATCTTGATGTACTTTGCGTTGTCTTGGCCCAGAGGTGATGTGGCGGTAGTCCACATGGCATGCTCGGTCATTTTCTGGTCGTTGCTGGCATAGATGGCCTTCCGATCGTGCTCCGCGTCATATACAGCTAAGGGGGGTAACCGGCCGAATCGTGTCGTTCGGCCGAATCGGTTAGTTCTGACCCCAATAGCACGTATTTGTCATTAATATACCTGCACAAGTGAAACACATCAAAACTCGTGGAACTTTATTAGAAGTAAACTTAAGTGCATGGAATGTTGCATAAAGCCTCTTTTATTCCCGAGTATTGGTGGTCGAAAACGAGCTGTAACGACCGCCAACAAGCTCCCCCAAGCTTAGACCTTTGCTCGTCCTCGAGCAAAGATAGAAACTTAGGCTCGGTGGATCAGGAGTTACTACAATGTCATTGTCTTGCAAGTCACTTTATGAACAACTAGTACTCAACAATACTCGAATCATTAGCAAAGTATTAACTCACCATTTTACCTATGGGGCTTATAGCAATCTCCTTGTCTTGGGCGGTTGAAAGGTTAAATAGTTTGATTTAGTTTTATTCCACTCTACTATTTTTAGGATCCCATCTCGGAGTTTCCACAGTTTTGCGAAAAATGTAAGTTTGTTCCTCAATTGGCACACTCAATCACTCAAGCGGTATTTGAATCCTTCCCAAAGGCTTGTGCCTTCTTTTCATCCTAAAATCTAATAAGGCTTTTTGTGTGGCTCAGGGACAAAGGGTGAAGGCCTACTTGCATATTATATTTTGCCAAGTCAAAGACCGGATCTTTGGGGAACCAAATCACACCTTTAGATCGAGAAGTGCAAGTGTGTGGAATATGTGGAGTGGAATGTGGTGGAACTCCTTGAGATGATTCTTCCTTTCCTTGACTTATTTTTGAGAACATGGGCTATCTCTTTTTGCTCATATTTTTGCCATGCCACTTGGCATGCTTTTCTTATTTCTTATTTTTGCCATGCTCTTTTTTCTCTTTCTTTTTGCCATGCTCTTTGGCATGCTTTTCTTTTTGCATAGCCCATGTCTCTATTCAAGGATATTTGGAGAGGAGATCATAGAACATAGAGCATTTATTTTGTGTGTGGATGATGGCAATATTTGCTAACACCCAGTGTAGGAATTGCAGGTGAGTGTGGTGTGTATGTGAATCTCGATCTTGAAAGCATAAAAGATTCATCACAATGGTCACAATAATTTGACAAAGCTCACTAAGATAACAAGCAGCACATGCGTAGAAGGTTTTCAACTAAGCTTAACATATGGCATTGTGTCACACCCGGATTTACACAGAAACCCGAAATGCGGCCATATGTGTTCCCAGGAAGTCATTACACATATAGCGAACAAATATGATAACAGAATACAGTGCTCGAATAAAATAAATGGTTTTACATCAGAGTTTGACTCACATAAATGAATAAACAGCGGAAGTCTCATTATTAACTCTCTCTAAACGAAAACGAAGCCGATAACCATAACCCACGGGGACACCGACTGGTTGAGCACAGCTAGTAGAATGGCAGATCCTCAGGAAATTCAACAGCAGCAGTACCATCTAATCCATCTGTTACCCATCCAGGATTTTGTTGAATAGCAAGTGTAAGTAAATGTCTTACTTAGCAAGTACAACACAGATAATGAAGGCTTAAAAGAAAGGCTTGACACGGCTGAACTGCATTAGCAATTTTAGTTGATTCATTTTAACGTAAACCAAGTTACTACAATTAAGTGAATCCCAGTTGCAAACCCAATTAATAAAGTAGAGGTGAACAGTAAACAGTAATAAACATCAACTTCTAATCAAAAAGGATCCAGGCCGCTCGTGACCCTGAGCAAGGCTATCATGATAGATTATACACTCTGCAGAGGTTTCGCCCTTTACCCACTAGTCGCGTAAAAGTTCAAAGGAACTTTGCACCCAACCACGCACATCAACACTTCCGAGGTGTGACTGCATAGGGACGCTACGAGGCTTTTCACAAGACACCCTAACAAAACAGTAGCCGTTATGGTACAACCTAGGCAGCATGACCCAAGGCACCGAGATTGACTAATGCTCATGTAGCGACACGAGGGGGTCAATGGCGTCCAAGCGCGGTAAAGAATATCAACAACAAAATAAATAGCGCAACGTGTGGAGCCCCCGCCATACGGTGGCTCCCAACACGGGACTGTGCCTCACGGGGACATAGCCGACGGATACTCCGTCCTCGGTGGATCAAACCATACTCTCACCCATGCTTCCCATAACACCGTCGGCCTGTCGGTAACCACTGTCAAGCTAGAGTCGTACATGTTACTTGACCAAGACCAGAGCCATTATAGTTCCAGTGGTGGCGACAGGTTCCTGGGTTGCCGCTTTAAGAACCAGTCCTTACGGAGAGACACTAAGGCCAAGCACGAAACGTACGCCCTAGCTCCCTGATCCATGTTGCTAAAAGCAAGTTTTACCATTAACATTGAAGTGAACCATTAAGTCAAGATTAACAGTTAAGCAAAGGTGACAGTAGCTGCGCCTAGCAAAGGTCTACCCAAATGCAATAACCCAAGGTAATCAAGGTATAGGATAAACAAAGCTAGGTACAACCTTAAAAGGGTAACAATTTAGACACATGCATATGTAGTAAGTAGTGTAAAGGTGTGTTTAGGTAGTAAGGATTGTCCGTGCTATACTTGCCTTCCTCAAACTGCTGCGGCTGCTGCTGCTGCTGCTGGTCCTGCTCCTCGTAACCCTCGAACTCAAGCGCGTACGGCTCACCGACTGGACTCACGAAGCAACACACAAGCATCCACACAAGCCAGTACATGCAAACAATTGTATTCTATTAGAACAGTACACCAAACAGTAAAAACAGAACAAAAGAAGGCTTAGAAACTAATCTACGCTTCGTTACGAACACGTGAGCGTGAAAATCACTCAAATCTGAGCTAAAACGAGAAAGATATGGCTTTTCTAAGGTTTACAGACTTGCTGGCAAAGTTTTAAAAGTTCCAGGGGCTTATTTGCAAAAACTCAGGGGCTAAAACATAATTTTATATTAAAACAGGAGGGTTTATTCGCAAATTAACCAAGACAGGACCTCGGGTGCTATTTTTAAATAAGACAGGGGGTTTACTGTAAAAATCAGGACCTAATTCTAATTACTTTTGAATAGATCTAGACTGCGGGTTAATTTTGAAATAGTGGAGGGGCTCTTTTGCAAAAAGGCCATGGTTGACTCGGGTTGACCGGTATTGACCCGGGTTTGACTCAGGTGCCGGCGGATGCGGGCCGTCGGATTTGGATCCGACGATCCAGAATGGATCTAGAGGTGGGGTGGGTTTATGCGTAGGAGGGGAGTTATTCCAGGGGGTTATGTGCAAAAAGGCGAGGGGTCTTCTTCCCCATTGCCGACATGGGGGCTCCGGCCGGCGGCGGTGCCGGCGCACCGGCGATCTAGGGCGGTCGGGGTCTAGCGCGGAAGGTGGAGGAGGGTGAGGAGATCACGTGGGGCTTCTCACCAGCGGCGGATGGGGACGTCGGTGGCCGGGATTTGGCCCGCGGCGGAGGTAGGGACTGGCGGTGACGGCACCGCGTGGAGGAGGCAATCCGGCAGTCGAACGAGGGCGTGAGCCGGCGGGGAAGCTCTGGTGCGACGCGAGGAAGCTCGTGGTGGCTTCGTCTTCGCCCGGGGAGGTTCAACGGCGGCGAATCGGGGCGGAGGGCGACCGGCGGCGCTGCTCTGCTCACGGCGGCGGCGCTGCACGGGGAAGAAGCGAGGCGGCGGCAGAGGTGGCTAGGATGCGCGGGAGGCCGGGCTGTGAGCTTTATAGGGCGCGGATGCGGCCCTATCTGGCGCGCACGCCGAGGTGACCGTGGCACGCACGCCAAGAACTTCGGCGGCGGCGGGTTCGCGTCGGACCCGGGAGGGCGGGGCAGCGTCGTGGGCCGCGCGGAGAGGAAGAGAGAGAGAGCTGGGCCGCGGCGCTTGATTGGGCCGAAGTGAGGGAAGGGGGTGCTGCTGGGCTGGCTTGAGAGAGGAGAGAAGGGGGAGCAAAATCGGCCGAGGGGGAAAGTTCAGGGAGGAAAATCGAACTATGGCCAAAACAACTTTTCTAGAGCTCCAAACAATGCGAATCAAATTCGAATTTAAAGAGGATTTAAATTCCAATCTAATTCACAAGCAACCAAAACACAATGCAGCAGCATGGATGCAACAAAAATGTTTCTAACCTTATATTTGATTTTATTTTGCCAAAAAATATTTATTTACCCTATGTTGAGCATGGGGACTTTAATAAAAAAACATATTAATTACTAAAATTTTAAGTAGGCCTAATTTAGGGTGTTACAAACCTACCCCCCTTAAGATGAATCTCGTCCTCGAGATTCGGATGCGGATGGGAATAACTGTGGATACTCTGCTCTGAGATCCTCTTCTCTTTCCCAAGTCGCTTCATCCACTGAATGGCGGCTCCACTGAACCTTGCACATCCGGATCACTTTATTTCTGGTGACTCTTTCCAACTCCTCCAAAATCTTGACAGGGTGCTCAGCGTACGTGAGATCTTCCTGAACATTCAGCTCCTCAATTGGAATCTGTTCCTCTGGTACCGCAAACACTTCTTCAACTGAGACACACGGAACACATCGTGTACTCCTGCTAACTTCTCAGGTAGCTCTAACTGATATGCTACCTCACCTTTCCGACCAAGTACCTTGAATGGTCCAATGTATCGAGGTGCTAGCTTGTCCTTGACATTGAACCTCTTCACGCCTCTCATTGGTGACACCTTGAGATACACGAAGTCTCCAACTTCAAAGCTGAGATCCCTCCGTCTGATATCTGCGTAGCTCTTCTGTCTGGATTGTGCCACTTTCAGATTCTGTCTGATTATCTGCACTTGTCGCTCTGCCTCTCTTAGTATTTCACGTCCAAATACCTGACTTTCTCCCGTCTGATTCCAGAATAGTGGTGTCCTACACTTTCTGCCATACAGAGCCTCGAATGGCGCCATCTGCAAACTCTTCTGATAGCTGTTGTTGTACGAGAATTCCGCGTACGGTAAACTCCTGGCCCAACTGGCACCATATTGTAGAGCACATGCTCTCAACATATCCTCCAATATCTGATTTGTCCGTTCTGTCTGCCCATCTGTCTGCGGATGGTAAGCTGAACTGAACTGTAGCTTAGTGTCCATAGACTCATGCAGTTGTCGCCAAAAGTGCGATGTGAACTGGGTACCTCGATCTGACACTATTCTTTTCGGTACCCCATGCAAACACACAATCCTCTCCATATACAACTCTGCTAGTCTGGCTCCCGTGTAGGTGGTCTTTACTGGAAGGAAATGCGCCACCTTGGTCAGACGATCCACGATTACCCAGATTGAGTCAAATCCCCTCTGAGTGCGAGGTAAGCCAGTGATGAAATCCATACCGACTTCTTCCCACTTCCATTCAGGTACCTTCAGGGGCTGGAGCAAACCTGCTGGCCTCTGATGTTCAGCCTTGACTCTCTGACATGTGTGACATAGAGCCACATAGGTTGCCACATCGCGCTTCAATCCATACCACCAGAATCTCTCCTTGATGTCTTGGTACATCTTGGTACTACCCGGGTGTATCGAATACGCCGATTCATGGGCTTCCCTGATCTGCACTATATCTGGTACACAGATCCGCTTCCCATACCACAATGTCCCTTGGTCATCCACTCGAAAACCAGGGGCTTTTCCTAATGCCACCAGTTCCATGATCTCCTTGATCTTCTCATCTGTGAGCTGTCCTTTTCGGATCTCTTGTTCCAAGGTCGGTTCTACTGCCATCTCGGTGACGCTGGTCACAAATCCCAGACTCATCCTCTCAAACTCTGAACTGAGTTCCTCCGGTAAGAAATGTCCCGTGATCTTATTCACGTAACTCCTTCTACTCAGAGCATCTGCCACCGGGTTGGCCTTCCCTGGATGATAATGAATCTCCAGGTCGTAGTCCTTGATCAACTCTATCCAACGACGTTGCCTCATATTCAGATCTGACTGAGTGAACACATACTTGAGACTCTTGTGGTCAGTGTAAATATCACACTTATGACCAATCAAGTAATGCCTCCAAATCTTCAAGGCATGCACCACAGCTGCTAATTCCAGATCGTGTGTTGGGTAGTTCTGCTCATGCTTCCTCAACTGCCTCGATGCATAAGCTACTACTCTGCCTTCCTGCATGAGTACGCATCCCAAGCCTTGACGAGATGCATCACAGTAGATAGAGAAACTCTTGGCTATGTCGGGCAGAACCAGCACTGGGGCTGTTGTTAGTCTCTTCTTCAACTCCTCAAAGCTGGCTTGACACTCCTCAGTCCAGACAAACTTAGCATTTTTCTCCAATAGTGCCGTCATGGGTTTAGCAATCTTTGAAAATCCTTCAATGAACCTCCGATAATATCCAGTCATTCCAAGGAAGCTTCTGATTTCACTCACATCCTTAGGCGGATTCCAACTCAACACGTCACTAACCTTCTTCGGATCAACTGCCACTCCACCATTGGACAACACATGACCCAAGAATGCTACTTCCTTCAGCCAGAACTCACACTTGCTCAGCTTGGCATACAACTGATGCTCACGAAGTCTCTGCATCACCAACCTCAGATGTTGTTCATGCTCTTCCTCATTCTTGGAGAAAACCAGAATATCGTCAATGAACACTACCACGAATTTGTCAAGATAGTCCATGAACACACTGTTCATCAAATACATGAAGTATGCCGGTGCATTTGTCAATCCAAAAGACATGACAGTGAACTCATATAGACCATATCGGGTTGTGAAGGCTGTTTTGGGGATGTCAGTCACTCGTATCCTCATCTGATGGTAACCGGATCGGAGATCGATCTTAGAGAACACACACGCTCCTTTCAACTGGTCGAAGAGATCATCAATCCTCGGCAGCGGATACTTGTTCTTGATGGTCACTTCATTCAAAGCTCGATAATCCACACACATTCTCTGGGTCCCATCTTTCTTATCCACAAACAAAACCGGTGCTCCCCAAGGGGAAGAACTAGGACGAATATACCCTTTTGCTAACAATGCCCTTAATTCCTCCTTAAGTTTCTCTAGTTCTTTTACTCTCATTCTATATGGCCTCTTAGCTATAGGTGCAGTACCAGGCTTAAGATCAATAACAAATTCAACTTCGCGGTCTGGGGGCATACCTGGTAACTCATCTGGAAACACATCTGGGAAATCGCACACCACTTGATGTCTTCCAGTGCTACACCTTCGGCTTGGTAGATCTGGTTGTGCCCCAAGGGACTAGCTGCTTGATACTCCACTTTCTCACCAGTCTTTGCTGTCAGCTGCACTGCTCTTTTGGAACATTGAATCACCCTATCATATCTGGCTAACCAGGTCATACCCAGAATCAAGTCAAACCCAAGGGTTTCTAGAACTATTGGGTTCACCACAAAGTCTGCCCCCCTTATTGTGATGGTGATACAGGGGCAACGTAAAGTGGCACGCTGTTCTCCCTGGGTGAACTAACTACCATGGGGTTCCCCATATGTTGCAAGATCATCATGTTCTTTTTCACGAAGGCAGCAGATATGAAAGCATGTGAAGCTCCAGTATCAAACAAAACAGTTGCGAGAGTCGAGTGGACATGGAACGTACCCACAACGACATCCGTTGCTCCTTCTGCGGTTCCCGCACCCATGTGGTTGACCTTGCCTCTCGTTGGGTTCTGCTGCTGATTCCCATTCTGGTTCTGCGGTTGCCCAACCCTCTCATTATTGTTCTGACCAACGGCGTTCTGAGCCTTGCGAGGACAAGCGCTGGCATAGTGTCCCAGCTCACCACAACCAAAACACCTCGGAGCCGTAGGTGCATTGTTGGCTGGGTTGGGGCGTTGGACAGGATCATTCTGTGGCTGGTTCTGAAGACACTGCTGAGGTGGTGCTGGGAGGTACTGGGGACGCTGCTGGTACTGGGGACGTTGCTGATACTGGTTGCGGTTCATCGAACCGGACTGTCCCTGGAAACACTGTGGAGTCACCATCTGCTGGTTTCCTTGCTGAGGATTGAAGCGGGGGCGAACATTGCTTCCTGACGGTGGGCCTTGAAGCTTCCTCTTCTTTTCCTCCATCTCACGACGCTTGTGCTCCAGTAGTAGTGCGCTATCCACCAGTTCTTGAAAGGTGGCGAACTTGGAGCACAGGAGCTGGTACTGGAGTGTATCATGCAGGCCATCTCGGAATCGGGTCTGCTTCTTCCTATCAGTATTCACATCCTCTGGAGCATAACGGGCCAACTCAATGAACTTGTCACGATAAGCGGTGACACTCATACCTTCCTGCTTCAATGCCAGGAACTCCTTCTTCTTCAAGGTCATCAGCGCTTCCGGCACGTGGTGAGAACGGAAGCTGTCGCGGAACTCCTGCCAAGTGATCTGATCACGATTGGGGTGAGCATACTGGTACGCATCCCACCAATCCAAAGCTGCTCCCTGGAGCTGTCCACTTCCATATAACACCTTCTCCCTGTCATTGCACTGTGCAATGTCCAGCTGCCTTTCCACTGCCTTGAGCCAGTCCTCTGCCTGCATTGGGTCGCTAGACTTGTTGAAGGTAGGAGGGCGTCCCTTCATAAACTCGCCCCTTTTATCTCTGGGCTGCACGTGGTGCTGTTGAGGCGGGTTCTGCTGATTCTGCTGCACCAATGCTATGGTTTGCGCCATCTGCTGTGTCAGCTGGAGTTGCATCTGCATCATCTGCTCCATGGTGAGTGGCGGTGGTGGGTTCTGATTCTGGTTGCTTCCACTGCCACCGGGGTTGCCTCTGGTGTTAACCATCTACCATAACAAGATATCTCCCATCAGTATTCCTGTCAATCGGTAATAGATATCTCATGCTTGCAGATGGTGCATAAGAAGATAGCAGTACTTGGAAGGATTTGATTCAGAGATATAGAGAGTAAGACAGAGGAAGTGCAAAAGGGGATAGATAACCCAACTATTTATTCATTAATATTCCTTAAACCTTAGTCCTATATCTAGATGGAGATAGACTCGCGTCTATGACCATCACAATCATTACAAAAATCCAAATCAAACATAAGCATAATAACAACAAAATCAAGCACCCAGAGACATGATTCACACAAGACTCGATAGCACTGGTTTTGAAAAATGTAACTAAATGATCTAAAAATCATGGTGGTCTCCTAATGATTTATCAACCGTTCTAACTAGGCTGCGATCCTAAAGTCAGCACGGCTCTGATACCAATCTGTCACACCTGGATTTACACAGAAACCCGAAATGCGGCCATATGTGTTCCCAGGAAGTCATTACACATATAGCGAACAAATATGATAACAGAATACAGTGCTCGAATAAAATAAATGGTTTTACATCAGAGTTTGACTCACATAAATGAATAAACAGCGGAAGTCTCATTATTAACTCTCTCTAAATGAAAACGAAGCCGATAACCATAACCCACGGGGACACCGACTAGTTGAGCACAGCTAGTAGAATGGCAGATCCTCAGGAAATTCAACAGCAGCAGTACCATCTAATCCATCTGTTACCCATCCGGGATTTTGTTGAGTAGCAAGTGTAAGTAAATGTCTTACTTAGCAAGTACAACACAGATAATGAAGGCTTAAAAGAAAGGCTTGACACGGCTGAACTGCATTAGCAATTTTAGTTGATTCATTTTAACGTAAACCAAGTTACTACAATTAAGTGAATCCCAGTTGCAAACCTAATTAATAAAGTAGAGGTGAACAGTAAACAATAATAAACATCAACTTCTAATCAAAAAGGATCCAGAGCTCGTGACCCTGAGCAAGGCTATCATGATAGATTATACACTTTGCAGAGGTTTCGCCCTTTACCCACCAGTCGCGTAAAAGTTCAAAGGAACTTTGCACCCAACCACGCACATCAACACTTCCGAGGTGTGACTGCATAGGGACGCTACGAGGCTTTTCACAAGACACCCTAACAAAACAGTAGCCGTTATGGTACAACCTAGGCAGCATGACCCAAGGCACTGAGATTGACTAACGCTCATGTAGCGACACGAGGGGGTCAATGGTGTCCAAGCGCGGTAAAGAATATCAACAACAAAATAAATAGCGCAACGTGTGGAGCCCCCGCCATACGGTGGCTCCCAACACGGGACTGTGCCTCACGGGGACATAGCCGACGGATACTCCGTCCTCGGTGGATCAAACCATACTCTCACCCATGCTTCCCATAACGCCGTGGGCCCATCGGTAACCACTGTCAAGCTAGAGCCGTACATGTTACTTGACCAAGACCAGAGCCATTATAGTTCCAGCGGTGGCGACAGGTTCCTGGGTTGCCGTTTTAAGAACCAGTCCTTACGGAGAGACACTAGGGCCAAGCACGAAGCGTACGCCCTAGCTCCCTGATCCATGTTGCTAAAAGCAAGTTTTACCATTAACATTGAAGTGAACCATTAAGTCAAGATTAACAGTTAAGCAAAGGTGACAGTAGCTGCGCCTAGCAAAGGTCTACCCAAATGCAATAACCCAAGGTAATCAAGGTATAGGATAAACAAAGCTAGGTACAACCTTAAAAGGGTAACAATTTAGACACATGCATATGCAGTAAGTAGTGTAAATGTGTGTTTAGGTAGCAAGGATTGTCCGTGCTATACTTGCCTTCCTCAAACTGCTGCTGCTACTGGTCCTGCTGCTGCTGCTGCTGGTCCTGCTCCTCGTAACCCTCGAACTCAAGCGCGTACGGCTCACCGACTGGACTCACGAAGCAACACACAAGCATCCACACAAGCCAGTACATGCAAACAATTGTATTCTTTTAGAACAGTACACCAAACAGTAAGAACAGAACAAAAGAAGGCTTAGAAACTAATCTACGCTTCGCTACGAACACGTGAGCGTGAAAATCACTCAAATCTGAGCTAAAACGAGAAAGATATGACTTTTCTAAGGTTTAGGGACTTGCTGGCAAAGTTTTAAAAGTTCTAGGGGCTTATTTGCAAAAACTCAGGGGCTTATTTGCAAAGTTTTAAAAGTTCTAGGGGCTTATTTGCAATAATTTTATATTAAAACAGGAGGGTTTATTCACAAATTAACCAAGACAGGACCTCGGGTGCCATTTTTAAATAAGACAGGGGGTTTTCTGTAAAAATCAGGACCTAATTCTAATTACTTTTGAATAGATCTGGACCGCGGGTTAATTTTGAAATAGTGGAGGGGCTCTTTTGCAAAAAGGCCATGGTTGACTCGGTTTGACCGGTATTGACTCGGGTTTGACTCAGGTGCCGGCGGATGCGGGCCGTCGGATTTGGATCCGACGATCCAGAATGGATCTAGAGGAGGGGTGGGTTTATGCGTAGGAGGGGAGTTATTCCAGGGGGTTATGTGCAAAAAGGCGAGGGGTCTTCTTCCCCATTGCCGACAGGGGGCTCCGGCCGGCGGCGGTGCCGGCGCACCGGCGATCTAGGGCGGTCGGGGGTCTAGTGCGGGAGGTGGAGGAGGGCGAGGAGATCACGTGGGGCTTCTCACCAGCGGCGGATGGGGACGTCGGTGGCCGGGATTTGGCCCGCGGCGGAGGCAGGGACTGGCGGCGACGGCACCACGTGGAGGAGGCGATCCGGCGGTCGAACGGCGGCGTGAACCGGCGGGGAAGCTCCGGTGCGACGCGAGGAAGCTCGTGGTGGCTTCGGCTTCGCACGGGGAGGTTCAACGGCGGCGAATCGGGGCGGAGGGCGACCGGCGGCGCTGCACGGGGAAGAAGCGAGGCGGCGGCACAGGTGGCTAGGACGCGCGGGAGGCCGGGCTGCGAGCTTTATAGGGCGCGGATGCGGCCCTATCTGGCACGCACACCGAGGTGACCGTGGCACGCACGCCAAGAACTTCGGCGGCGGCGGGTTCGCGTCGGACCCGGGAGGGCGGGGCAGCGTCGTGGGCCGCGCGGAGAAAGCTGGGCCGGGCGAAGCTCGGCCGACCCACGGGGCTGCGCGGGGGGGAGAGGAGGCCGCAACAGGCCGCGGTCGTTCCTTGGGCCCGAATCGGGCCGAGCCATGCTCGGCCTGAGAGGAAGAGAGAGAGAGCTGGGCCGCGGCGCTTGATTGGGCCGAAGCGGGGGAAGGGGGTGCTGCTGGGCTGGCTCGAGAGAGGAGAAAAGGGGGAGCAAAATCGGTCGAGGGGGAAAGTTCAGGGAGGAAAATCGAACTATGGCCAAAACAACTTTTCTAGAGCTCCAAACAATGCGAATCAAATTCGAATTTAAAGAGGATTTAAATTCCAATCTAATTCACAAGCAACCAAAACACAATGCAGCAGCATGGATGCAACAAAAATGTTTCTAACCTTATATTTGATTTTATTTTGCCAAAAATTATTTATTTACCCTATGTTGAGCATGGGGACTTTAATAAAAAAACATATTAATTACTAAAATTTTAAGTAGGCCTAATTTAGGGTGTTACACTTTGGTAGGAATTCTGAACCAATGCGGAACTTTATTTTATTTTTGAAAGCATAAAACATCCGAGATTTCCACCGTACAAAGAGCAGAAGTAGAACTTATTAACAATCTCACTATATCATTCCTGTTCTTCCACTGTGTCGTCCCTGTAGTCATGCAACATCTGTTAAATTGGGCATTCTCTGACTGGATCAACAGCACCAGTCAGAGCATTATTTTGGACAGTTCAAACTAAGATTTTATTTTATTTTATTCATCAAGCTAATTTTGGAAAAAAAATTGGAAGGGAAATAAAGAGAGCACCTCCTAAACAATGATCTGAGCAAAAGGGAAATTGAAATGGGAAATAAATTTAAACTAATGGTGCTCTACAAGATGCAACCACATGACATCTACTCTATAGGTGGATTGTAAAGGTCTAGATGTCATGTGGCTTTGGCGAGCTTCTTGAATTTGGTTGTGAATGCTTGGTAGAGGACATTGATCTTGTCATTCCTTGTCTATCTACCAAGGCTCGCCTTCAGCGACCTTCTCATCCAGGTTGTTCAATTTCCAGCGTGTTTGTCCTAGCTTTTCTTTCAGGTTCTACAACTGTGGGCTCCTCTTCTTCCTCCTCCTCAGAATGTTCCATCAATGGCTCTCCGTTGGTGGGTTTAGAGAATTTTGCTTGTGATACTCTAGGAGAGGGAACCCTTGGGTGAGGAAAGGTCTTTGGGTGGCCATTGTAGCTAGGTATGCCGGCTCTATGTTCGGGAAGGTGACGGAGGAGGACGACGGTCTCCAGAATAAATTGAGAAGACTCGATCGAAAGACAACTTTCCCGATGTTTTCTTCACGACTACGGGATAAGATAGGATAGAGATAGGATCTATGATTCGAATGGATGCGCATGGGCCAAGGGTTGCCTTCGGCCGAACAATGGTTTGGCCGAAGTGGCCCAGTTTACCCGAACCAAAGTGGGTTGGTATGCCCAGAGTGCACGAAAGAGCCTAGTTCTACCCATCTCATTGGAGATCTTTTGCAGAATGTTCTTGATATGCGTGTTGGATGTTCTTCTTGACCACAAGTTTGGGGGTGATAAGGTGTGGCTATAAAAATGCGGCTCCCCCAAACTTGAATATTACCGGAGCCGATATGGGTCGTCCCATAGGTGAAGTCTACTCTCATAAACCAATCTTTTCCTATTTTCGCCTCATGGGACGTACCCAGACACCATGAAGTTGACTATGTTGGCATACCACGGCTCTAGTATTGTGACCTTGAGGAGCGTATCATCCCGTAAGAAATCATCAATGAGGTGATCTAACGAGACTTGTATTCGAGACACACCCAACGGATGAGTCTCGGTTTCGCATCCTATTTGGTCAAAAGATACTTCAGAGCAGCATGGTCTGAATAGACTATGACCTTTGCCCCAACTTGGTAGGACCGGAATTTGTCTATAACAAACACAACTGCTAAGAGTCTTTTTCCGTGGTTGTGTAGTTGAGCTGGGGCCAGTGAGCGTTATGCTAGCGTATGAGATAACATATAGCTTCTTGTCCTTGGTTTGGCCCACAACAGCTCCTACGGCATAATCGCTCACATCACACATGATTTCTAGTGGGATGCTCCAGGCGGGAGGCTGGATGATGGGAGCAAAATTGAGTGCTTTCTTGAGGGTGTGAAAGGAAGCATAGCACTCTTTATCAAAGATGAGAGGGGTTTCCTTGTCTAGGAGATTAGTTAACGACCGGGCTATTAGAGAGAAATTTTCGATGAAACACCTATAAAGCCCGGCGTGGCCAAGGAGACTACGAATCCACTTTATGTTGGTGGGAAGTGTAGGCATAAGGTCGTGTTTAGGAGTAGGATAGGGGAAGATGATTGCTTCTGACTTTGAATCTAGTCTTTCCTCAGTCAAAGATGAATCTTCGTGACACTTTCCTTGCGACCCCAAGATAAGATGAGATAGGGATATGATGTGTATGATGATTACTAGTAATCCCTTCTAAATCTTGGACAAAGTGATCTTTCTCTAGGATAGTGAGAATATGTTGAGTTTCAACATCAGAGGGCATGTCACTAATGGTCACTGGAGTTTGTTTGTCCCTAAAGAGGAAGGCATCCTTCTGTCCAGAGGGAAGAGGCTTAGGCTCGATTGGAGGATGAATTTCTTCTACCTCCATAAAGAATTGGGCATCTTCTTCTAGGATAGGTTGCTCTAAGTCTGCTAGAGTTGTTGACATGATTTCCTCTACAGGGTCAGGATCAGGGTCCGTCACTATTTGTGGGTTCAAGGGACAGGAATAAGAGACTGGGACAGGTTCTTCTCCGATCCTAAGTTCTACTAGCTGGTTTGTTGGTGAATTCTCTAGGATTTTCATGATTGGCCTACCAATAAATATGGAATGTGTGGAATCATTGGGAAGGTCAAAGATATGGAAATCCAGGAAAAGTTTAGGGTCATTAATCTTAACGGGTGTGACCCGCAAGATCCCTAAACAATCGAGGCTCCTTGCCGATGTGAACCTTAGATGTTTTTGAGATGATGACCATGATTCATCGGGGAGTTGAGCTCACACAAAAGAGCTAGAGATTATGTTGATTCCGAGGCTCGGGTCGTACCCGATTTCCTTGTCTATGCCCATAACTTCACAAAAGATTGTTCGGATTCTCTTGGGCACCTTAACGACCTCGATTGAGGCTTCAGCCTTGTCTAGCCATTTCTGACTCATGATGGCAGAGAGACGTCCTAAGTACTCTCTTTGATATTCTAGTGCTTCCTTGTTGGCTAGCGGATCCTTTTGCTCTACACACTGTTCCAACGGGAAACTTGTTGCACTCCCTACGTTATCGAATAGATCATCGTCAAAATCGTAGGGAGTGGTGTAGAGTGGATGAAAGTAGTCCAGGCTAGAATATAGTGGTGGTTGGAAATGACCATCGGGTTTTGATGGAACGGAAGAGCTGATAGATTTTGATTGTAAATGTATAGGCTCTTTAGGTTTAGTACCATCGGGTTTAGAGTGGATGAAACGAGCCCAGACAGCTCCTAACGACTATCCCTCTAATTGCTTAAAGGTAAGGTTTTCGATTCGGAGGCTAGCTACCTTGGAAACTGGGACGAAATTTAGGCAGAATTTTTCTCTAAGGATTTCCCAGCTCCCTTCCATATTTCCGACAGATAGAGAGTACCATTTCTTTGCTCCTCCCGTTAATGAAAACGGGAATAGCTTCCATTTGAGCGTCTCTTGTGTCATGCCCGATATGGTGAGGCAAGAACAGAGTTGCTCAAACTCTCGTAAATGTGCATAGGGACTCTCAGCATTCATTCCTGAGAACGTTTGCTCTCAAACCATGGCTATGAAGCCGGGACGCAGCTCATAGCCAGGTGTGTGGATGGGATGTGCTGATGAGGGAGGCTCCAAACAATCGCCGTTTGGAGCCGAATGTTGACGTAAGGTAAGAGTGGAATCCATGTGGTGGATGGTGGATAATGGGGATACACGGACAACTTGGGTTCAGAACCAGAACAGCTACCATTCCCCGGCAATGGCTCCAGAAAGCTTGTTGGCACTCCTTACGGCCTACAGATAAATCCGCAAGCGGACGGATACCGATGTAGCTTTCACCCGGGAGTATTCCAAGGTATCGATTTCCAGGGGAACGAGAAGTGAACTAATTCTAAACTAAGTTGTCCAAGGGTTATGGAATGGGATGGATGAAGTGGATGACAACAACAAAGAGGGAAGAGAAGCGATGAGAGGGCAGAAAGGGTACGAGTCTGATAGAGGCACTCTACAGATTAATTGAGTGGATCAGTGGGTACATATAGATACTTGCTTCGGGACAATAGAACCGATGACACGTAGAAAGGGATGAGAAGGGGTGTCACCAATCCTACACTCTGGGATCTTGCAGGCCGAGACGAAGGTGATAGACTACGTAGGCCGTATAGGGCTGTGACCACCTAACAGCTATCACCTCCGTAGACTCGGGGACAAACTAAGTTAACCTCAAGTATAGGCACCACGCCTACACAAGTCGGTTAATACTTATCTCCTATAGAAAGACAAGCACCCAAGCCAAGCAACCAGTATACAATTATACCAATCAACTAAGCATTGAACAAAGAACCAACAAGTAAATAAAAGTAGAACTTACTACTCAATTAATCAGGAAGAGATACAAGAGTTACCAGACACAACCCTGATGTCACTTGAAGCAGATGGGCCGACACTCTGGCCCCTCTCTGGACACTCACCTCTCCTCTCTCCCTATCTTCTAAGTATGAAAGTGCAGAGCTTCGCTAAGGAACTTCTCTCTTGTGTTGTGTGTTGAAACAGGTGCTAGGGGCTTCAATTTATAGTGGCCAAGGGTGGTTGGAGGTGGAGCAGTGGCCAAGGCACTGAGAGGCTGTGCCCGGCTGCTTCGGCCGAATCTCCCGGTTCGCCTGAACCCAGGAATTCGCCCGAACTGCCATGTTGCACTGCCTTGGTGTCGAGGCGGTGCAGCTCTGGGGGTGGTTCGGCCGAATGGAGGCCTTCGGCCGAATTGAGGCCTTCGGCCAAACTGGGCCTGTGACCCAACAACGCTTCCCTGTGCAGCCTCTCCCTCCAGGACCTTATGGGTTGCGTCATCTTGATGTACTTTGTGTTGCCTTGGCCCATAGGTGACGTGGTGGTAGTCCACATGGCATATTCGGTCATTGTCTGGTCGTTTCTAGCGTGGATGGCCTTCTGATCGTGCTTCGCATCGTATACGGCTAAGGAGGGTAACGGCCGAATCGTGTCGTTCGGCTGAATCGGTTAGTTCCGACCCCAATAGCACGTATTTGTCGTTAATGTACCTGCACAAGTGAAACACACCAAAACTCATGGAACTTTATTAGAAGTAAACCTAAGTGCATGGAATGTTGCATAAAGCCTCTTTTATTCCCGAGTATTGGTGGTTGAAAACGAGCTGTAACGACCGCCGACAGAGGGCAAATGAGCCCCAGGGTTGGTTGGGCCGAACTAGTCGGTTCGCCCGAACCCCCAACAGCCTCACAATCGCCTTCTAAAGCAAATCAGGGCCGTGGGAAGCAAGGCGGTGTGAAATCAATGGTTCGGCCGAACTGGGAGATTCGGCCGAACTAACCAGTTCGCCCGAACCCCCCGGTTCGGCCGAACTGGCTGGGGGCGCCACCTTGCGGTGCCTTGAACCCTGCTCTTCCTCTACTACCTCCAAACTCCTATAAATGCTGGCCTCCACCCCTGGTTCAACACACACCACTTGGGAGCAAGTCTCAAATTCCTCTCTTTCAAGATGTAGAGTTAGGCTAGTAGAGTTGGGAGTTAGAGTCAGGGTCGAGCTTCACTCGGGGTTCCGGAGTCATCTTTTGGAGTTCTGGTAAAGCTCTTGTATCTTTTTATTTTATTTATGCAAGACTTTGAGTATTCAATATATTATCTTCCACATTTACTTGAGTCATTTGTTCTTGCATTTATATCACGTTTAAGTGTAGAATGTCTTGCCTTGGTTATAAGCTATCGTAGCCTGGCTCTAGAAGTTCTCTCCTAATTCTTTATCTTAGGTGGTTCCTCGTTTCTACTCAATACTTGTGGTGAATTGTCACTGGGATATTGACAGGATTGCTTGCTCTTTCTAGGAGAGTGAGTAGTTATTGTCTAGCATAGGTGTGGTGCCTAGTCTGGATAGCAACCTTGGTTTGCATCTGAGTTGGCACGGGGGTGGTAGCTCTAAGTCATTGGAAGTATATAGGAATCCTCTCCTGTCTCGTTGTCCTCCCACTAGCTAGACCGCTCTTCTATCCTTATCATTTATCATGGATTTCTCCTTGTGTGTGTCAACTGCATATCACTCCTATTATATCCTTTACCCCTGCCTTGTTAGTCGGTACTTTACTTAGTAGTTACATCCTTATTAATAGTCAATACTCTTTATCCAATGCTTCCCTGAGGAAATAAGTACGATACATAGGAATACTCCCGAGTGAAATGCTTGATCGATATCCGTGTGCTTGCGGATCTACATCTGCGTCGCAAGAATATCGATAAACACTCCTTGCACCATTACCGAGACTATCAATCCAGATAGTGGACCGTAAGAAGTGTCAACAAGCATTTCTGACCTTTGTTCATCCTCGAGTAAAGATAAGAACTTAGGCCTAGTGGATCAGGAGTTGCTACAATGTCAGTGTCTTGCAGGTAGACAATGTGCACGACTGGCACTCTATAATACTCAAATTATTGGCAAAGTGATAAATCACCTTATTACCCATGGGGCGTATAGCAATCTCCTCGTCTTGGGCGGTTGAAAGGTTGAACAACTTGACTTAGTGTCATTCCACTCCCACACTTTTCAGGATCCTATCTCGGAGTTTTTCAAACTTTTAGAAAATTAAAATTTAGTTCCTCCATTGGCACACTCAATCGCTCAAGTGCTATGTGAATCCTCACCAAAGGCTTTTGCCTTCCTTTCATCCTAAAATCCAATATGGCCTTTGTGTGACTCGGGGACAATGGATGAAGGCATGCATGTATCTTATATTTTGCTAAGTCAAAGACCGGACCTTTGGGGAACCAAATCACACCTTTAGATCAAGAAGTGCAAGTGTGTGGAATATGTGGAGTGGAATGGAGTGGAGTATGGTGGAACTCCTTGGGATGATTCTTCCTCTCCTTGATTTATTTTCAAGATCATGGCTATCTTTCTTTTTTCTCATATTTTTGCCATGCCTTTTTGGCATGCTTTTCTTTTTCTCATTTTTCTTTTCTTTTTGCCATGCTACTTAGCATGCTTTTCTATTTTGCATAGCCCATGTCTCTATAAAATATATTTGGTGAGGAATGTCATAAAGAATGGAGCATTTATTTTGTGGATGGATGATTGAAATGTTTGCTAACTCCTAGTGTAGGAATTGCAAGTGAGAGGTGGTGTGTACGTGAATCTCGATCTTAGAAGCATGAAAGTTTCACCCATAGGTCACAATAATTTGACAAAACTCATTAAGACAACAAGCAGCATATGAGTAGAAGGTTTTCAACAAAGCTTATCATATGGCTTTGGTAGGTATTTTTGACCAACGAGGAACTTCATAATTTTTTTTTCTGAAAACAAATTCATCCAATATTTTCACCGTACTAAGAGAAAGAGTAAGAACTCAACTATAGTCTCACTATATCATTCCTCACAACAACTTAGACTTGGAATAAAGCATGTGCTCCCACAAGGTTTTTACGTTCATTTTTACTCATGCCAATTAACTCAAGCACCAATAGAGTAACAAGTTATGAACAAGGTACTTGCAATATATATGATAGAGCAACTATTCATCATTTCCAAAGTGAGAGGCATATGATTAATTCCATGCATAGTTGGGAGTTATTTATTCGAAAGAAAATATTTTTGGTATTTTTTTCAAACCAAAATGAAAGCAAAATAGATCAAAGATGCGAGCTTGCAATGATATGGTTGGGACTTACCTCGTGGGGATTCTCTCCCCCAAGCATGGCTTGGAACATCTGTGTCAATGATCCCTATCTTGGCCTTCATCGGTGCCGAGACAGTTGATGAGGTAGGAGTGTCCCTAGCCTTACCAATGCTTGTGTACCGAATGTGCTTGATCGTCCTTAGGAATGGGGACCACAAAATGATGCCTGCAAAATGTTAGAACGACAATACCCGAAGGACTATGGGATCAAGGTTTAGCAATTAGTTATTCAGGGTTTGTCATTCTTGCAAGGATTTAACCTGCATACAATGTTAGTCCTTTTTGTGGGGTACGTTAAGACCTCCACAAACTGTTTCCAAGAAGGAGCATAATGATCAAGGAAAAAGGAAATATTTTTGTTGTTTTTATGTTTTTAATCATGTAGGTGAATCAGACATTGCATAGAGTTGAGAGAGATGTACTCAAGGAATGTACAAGTGCAAACCTAAATAGAACCAGCTTCCTTCATGCATCCAGAGCATCACCCATATGAACGTGAGAGGAGAAGGAATTCAGCTGAACACCATGGTTTGACGAACCACCCATGGGGGTGTTCAACCAGTTGGCCTCCACTTGCCATCTTCATGGAGCTTTGTCCAGCACTAAGGCATGGGAACTTTGGTGGATTTTGTGGATAGGATGACATGACCAAAGGGTCAAATGGAGCGTGCAACAGTGTGGAGTGATGGAGACCATGCTTTTGTGTTGGTTGGGCAAATTTAGTGGTAGATGGTGAAGGTTAGGATCGGTCGAGGATGAGACCCTCGGCCGAACTGATCAGGTATGGGGTTTGCACGAATTTTTGCTCTGGATGGATGGATATGCATGCTCTGAGTGTGGATGGAAGGATGTTGCATGCAATATTTGGCAAGGATGAAAAGGATTTGGAAATGAATGGTGTACCTGGTCGACTGTACTCCTCTAGCCTTTCCTTGACATAACCCTGCAGGTTAGTGCACAATTGGGCACACGGGTAGGCTAGGCCGAACTAGAGAGATCAGCCTAACCACCCACTGCCCGAAAATTTTCTTGCCCTCTCTTAATTCTAATGCAAGGATGATTCAAGTTTGGAAAGGGAAATATGCCAATTCAATGATGGGATTAAAATTCTGGAAAGGAAAATATGGGATACATACCGGTTTACCTCGCGGCGAGAGCTCGTGTTTTAAGTCCGCGAGCAGGATTTCTCCTTCCTTCGATTGTTCTTGTCATCGTCCAATCAGGAGATGATGCTTCAGACGATGCAACTTCCTGTTCCAGGTTATTTGTAATTGTACTAGGAAATATGCATACCTGGGAACACTATTCCACCCTGGGCTTCAATTGTTTCCATGGTCGTGGCTCATCTCTGGTGTGAATTGGATTGAGTGATTTCCAATTCAAATTTGATGATTTCTTTTTTCTGCAGGGGTTAGTCCACACATACAACCGATATCTATAAAAGTATTGCTCTAGAGGTTCATTAATCAAAGTTGACACCATGTTTATTTTGCTTAAAGCAAACAAATTAACCTAAGCACCATGCTTAATTTAAAGAGCTTATGAATGTAGTTGCGCGATCACATTCGGATCAGAGCAAACCAAAACAGATAAAGGTGGCATGAAAGATCAAGAATTATTCACATGAGATAAGCATATGGAAGCTGGTGGACCTTGATTCAATTTAGGTAAAAGCGAAAAGCTATTCACGTACCTGGGTGAGCTTACCGTTGGCATCTGATGATGAAGACTTTCGGAATTGATGCAACGTTAATGGCACTACGCCGACGTGACTGCACATAGTTGGCTGAGTCCTTCTCCATGTTGATGTTGCCGTGTACGGATGCACGGCCATGGGTGTGGCAAACGGGATCGGCACTCAAATACGCCAACTAGTGGGGTGCCTCGAAACTAGCTTGTGTGCGAATGTGGTGAAACAATGGGTCCCAGAAACAAGCTAGTGGAGCGGCAAAGGAGCGGAGGCGTAGAGTACGTCTCCTCTCTTGCGCGAAGCACAAAGAACGAGGAAAAACTAGTCAGGCCAGGTGAAGTTTGGCCACTAGCCTCCAATGAAGGCTTGCAGGCATACACACATTGGCCTAAATCTAGTTGTTGCTCAATTTTTTTTCATTTGTTTATTATTTTTTTATATTTTTTTAAATGCAAAGTGGTGGGGTGAATGAATGCGAATACAAGAATGGGAAACGTGCAGTGCATTTGGAAAAGAAATGGGTTGATAAAATGCGTGAATTTCTAAGCCTAGCGTTTCTCATGGCACAAACTGATCATCCATTTCTAAGACGTGGTCGGAGACAGTCCCATTTAACCCTATAGACGGTGAACCAACCACGCTTGGGAATCACCGACACAAAATAGGGGCTGCAATGAGTTGGTCTAAGAACATCGAATAAACAGACAGCAAAAAATACTTTACTACCTATCTAGACTAGGCATAGTTGCCCGAATACAGTTCAAAGTCGAGGAGCCACCCATTCAAAAAGAAGGCATAGAAATCGAATGATTCAAAGCAAACATGCAGTGGATAATGCAAAAATTAAAGGGATAATTTATAGGCTACCTCCTAGTAGGTACTCAAAATTTAAAGTCTATGAGTAGGACTATCTCACATACCTTAATTTTTCTTCGCCATTACCGACAATTTGAGATGGAATTGTGGTGATGCAGCATCGTTCATCCGTCATATTCGATTCTATTTTTCTTCCTTGACGATGATTGTTGGCGGTCGTTACAACCCAACTTCGACCACCAATACTCAGGAATAAAAGAGGCTTTATATAACATTCCATGTACTTAGGTTTTAGTTCTAATAAAGTTCCACGAGTTTTGGTGAGTGTTGCTTATGTAGGTACACTATCTACAAATACGTGCTATAGGGGTCGGAAATGACCAATTCGGCCGAACGACACGTTCGGCCGGTTATCCCCCTTAGCCGTACAGGCCAGCGGGAGCCGTCCACGTCAACCAAACGACAACACACGACACGTGGATGACCGCCAACACATCCCGGAGCACCAACACGTCATCCTAGGCCGAATCAACTCAAACCCAAGCACCTGAGGCCAGCCCAAGGGGTCCAGGAGCAAGAGGCGGTGCACGGGGGGCGTTCTGGGCTGAAAGCCCAGTTCAGCCGAACCCACCAGTTTGGCCGAACCGCCCCCAATGCACCAACCGCCTCCAGGAGTGCATCCATGCCGTCCAGAGCCAAGGCGGTGGATCCAGGGGTTCGGCCGAACCCAGTCTCTTCGCCCGAATCAACAGGGAATATCCCCTGGATCCCTTGGCGGTTACTCCACTCCAAACCGCCTTAGGACACCTATATAAGCAGTGGCATACACCTTGTATCAAACACAACACCAGAGTAGAGTGAGCGTTGCCAAGTTCCGCCACTTGTATCAGTAGAATAGGGAGAGAGGAGAGGTGAGCGTCCCGGAGAGGAGCCGGAGTGTCGGCCCCTCTTCCCGCTGTACCTCTACGGATGCGGCTCTGCATCGAGTGACATCCGGGTCATGTCTGGTAACTCTTGTATCTCTTTCTGATTAACTGAGCATTCAGTTCTTACATCTATATACTTGTCTCGTTCTTCGTTCAATGCTTAGTTGATTGGTATAACTGTATACTGGTTGCTTAGCTTGGGTGCTTATCTTGCTATAGGAGATAAGTAGTTATTGACTAGTGTAGGAGTGGTTCCTAGACTTGCCAGTAACCATAGTTTCTGCCCGTCCCAATGGAGGTGGTAGCCGTAAGGTGGTGATAGCCCTTTCGGTCTTCGTAGTCCATCACGTTAGTTCCGATGTCCTAGGTCCCAAGGTTCAGGGTAACCGGCACCCCTTCTCATCCCTTTCTGTGTGTCGGAGGCTCAGTAGTCCCGAAGCAAGTATCTATCTGTATCTTCTGCTCTGCTCAGTCAATCGGTAGAATACCCTTACCAGACCTGTACCCTCTCTACCCTCCTACCTCTTCTCTTCTCTCCTTGTTGTCGTCATCCACCTCATCCATTTCATTCATCCACTCCATCTACCTAGGACAACTTAGTTTAGGATTAGTACACTTCTCGTTCCACGTGGAAATCGATACCTTGGAATACTCCCGGGTGAAAGCTACATCGGTATCCGTCCGCTTGCGGATTTATCTGTAGGCCGTAAGGAGTGCCAACAATGATCTTTCTTTCGTTCTGCACATGGTTATGAAAAATATTTGTTTTCATATATAAATACATACCTATGAGCATTTCTTCTGAAGCTTCCGTACGGTACACATCGCAGTAGACAGGGGCAAAAATTGAATGATCATGCACGATCGGGCACCCTAGATTCTCTGCTTGTCTCCTGTTTGAAATATAATCAAACAAACAGGGGTAATCCCGCTAATTCTAGAGGTAAATAAAATTAGTAGACATCAATGTCAATGATCAATATCTTTCGCCAATTGCTTCCCCGCAACGGCGCCAGAAATGCTTGTTGACACTTCTTACGGTCCACTATCAGGATTGATAGTCCCGGTAATGTTGCAAGGAATGTTTATCGATATTCTTACGACACAGATGTAGATCCACAAGCGCATGGATATCGATGTAGCATTTCATCCGGGAGTATTCCTTGGTATCGTATATATTTCAGAAATGCTTGTTGACTCTTCTTACGGTCCACTATCAGGATTGGTAGTCCCGGTAATGGTGCAAGGAATGTTTATCGATATTCTTACGACACAGATGTAGATCCACAAGCGCATGGATATCGATGTAGCATTTCATCCGGGAGTATTCCTAGGTATCGTATATATTTCCTCAGGGAAGCATTGGATAAAGAGTATTAACTATTAACAAGGATGTAACTACTAAGTAAAGTATCGACTAACAAGGCAGGTGTAAAGGATATAATCGGAGTGATCTGTAGTTGACACACACAAGGAGAAATCCAGGATAAATGATAAGGATAGAAGAGCGGTCTAGCTAGTGGGAGGACAACGAGACAGGAGAGGATTCCTATATACTTCCAATGACTTACAGCTAGCAAGAAGAATGACATCTATGGTTCTCTTCCTATTTCTATTATCTCAGCATCAGGAAGCGGAGCACCCAACACTCACAAGGGGATGAGAAGGGGTGTTGGTGAACAACCGCAGGAGGCTCCTACGGGTCGAGCCGGACGTGATGGACTACGTAGGCCGTATAGGGCTGTCACCTCCTAAAGACTACCACCTCCATGCCAACTCAGATGCAAACCAAGATTACTATCCAGACTAGGCACCACAACTACGCTAGACAATAACTACTCACTCTCCTAGAAAGAGGAAGCAATCCTGTCAATACCCCAGTGACAATTCACCGCAAGTATTGAGCTGAAACGAGGAACTAGAGCCAGGCTATAACAACTTATAACCAAGGCCAGACATTCTACACTTAACCACGATATAAATGCAGAACAAATGACTCAAGTAAATGCGGAAGATAATATATTGAATACTCAGAGTCTTGCATAAATAAAAGAAAAAGATACAAGAGCTTTACCAGAACTCCAGAAGATGACTCCGGAACCCCGAGCGAAGCTTGACCTTGACTCTAACTCCAAGCTCGACTGGCCTAACTCTACATCTTGAAATAGAGGAACTGGAGACTTGCTCCCAAGTGGTGTGTCTTGAGCTAGGGGTGAAGGCCAGCATTTATAGGAGTTTGGAGGCGATAGAGGAAGAGCAGGGGCCAAGGCACCACAAGGCGGCGCCCCTAGCCAGTTCGGCCGAACTGGTTAGTTCGGCCGAATCTCCCAGTTCAGCTGAACCATTGATTTCGCACCGCCTTGCTTCCCATGGCCCTGATTTGCTCCAGAAGGTGGTTGGAGGCGGTTGGGGGTTCGGGTGAACCGACTAGTTCGGCCGAACCGACCCTGGGGCTCGTTTGCCCTCCGATGCACCGCCTGTGCCCTTGGATGGCTTGGATTGCATCCACTTGGCCGAGGTTGTGCTTGTTTGCCCTAGATCAGTAATGTCATCAGTCCACGAGGCTTGTATCGTCACTGCTTCATCATCGTTGATGTGGACTTCATGCATGCGGCCTCTCAGTTGTGCTTCGCTTCATGTAATGTGCATGGCTAAGGGGGGTCATCCGGCCGAACGAAGTCATTTGGCCGAATCGGTCATTCCCAACCCTTTTCGCACATATTTGTCGATGTTGTACCTGCACAATGGATACAAACCTAAACTCATGGAACTTTATTAGAAATAATCCTAAGTGCATGAAATGTCACATATAACCTCTTTTATTCCCAGGTATTCGTGGTCGAAAACGTGCCGTAATGACCGCCAACAGCTGGAACCCGCCTCAGGATGTGTGCGAGATCAGGAGTTTCCTTGGGATGGCTGGATATTATCGAATGTTCATCGAAGGATTCTCCAAGATTGCTAGGCCCGTGACGGCGTTATTGGAGAAAAATGCTATGTTTGTCTGGACAAAGGAGTGCCAAACCAGCTTTGAGGAGTTGAAGAAGAGGTTGACAACAACATCTGTGCTGATTTTGCCTCACATAGCCAAGAGCTTCTCTATCTACCGCGATGCATTCCGTCTAGGATTGGGATGTGTGCTCATGCAGGAGGGAAAAGTTGTGGCTTATGCGTCAAGGCAGTTGAGGAAACATGAGCAGAACTATTCGATGCATGATCTGGAATTGGCGGCTGTGGTATATGCTCTGAAGATTTGGAGGCATTACTTGATTGGACACAAGTGCGACATCTGCACCGATCATAAGAGCCTCAAGTGTGTCTTCACTCAGTCAGATCTCAATATGAGGCAACGTCGATGGTTTGAGTTGGTCAAGGACTATGATCTAGAGATTCACTATCACCCAGGCAAGGCTAACTTGGTGGCAGATGCTCTGATTAGGCGGACCTATGTGAACAAGATCACCGGACATTGTACGCCAGAAGAGCTCAGCCTGTGGTTCGAGTGAATGAGTCTGGGATTCATGGCTAGCATCAAAGAGATGGCAGTAGAACCAACTCTGGAACAGGAGATCCGGAAAGGTCAGCTCGAGGATGAGAAGATCAAGGAGATTGTGGAGCAGGTTGCTCTAGGGAAGGCCCCTGGTTTTCAAGTGGATGATCAGGGAACCTTGTGGCACGGGAAGAGGATATGTGTACCCGACATGACGCAGATCAAGGATACAATCCTAAGAGAAGCGCATGATTCGGCATACTTGATCCACCCGGGAAGTACCAAGATGTATCAAGACCTCAAAGAGAGATTTTGGTGGTACAAATTGAAGCGTGATGTGGCAACATATGTGTAACACCCAAAAATAGCCCATTTAAATTTTTTAGTAATTTATTTGCTTTTTATTAAATTGTTCGTAATTAATATAGGTTAAATAAATTATTTATGATTATTAAAATCAAATATAAGTTGTAGAAACATTTTTTGTTGCATTCATGCTACTGCATCAAGTTTTGTATTGTTAGCGGTTCAAATAAGGATTTAAATCTAGTTTCAATTTTAATTTGAATCATCTTGTTTTTAGCTCTAGAATAGTTGTTTTCTGCCGAGTTCACTTTAGCTCCATGGACTTTTCCCCGGCTCGCTTTCAACCCCTCAACTCTCTTTCCCGAGCTGGCCCAGCCCCTCTTTCCCCTTCTGCATGTTCGACGTGCGCACGCCCAACTCGGCCCAGCGCTCGGCCCAACTTGCCGCACCCCGCTCCTCTCCCTGGCACGCGGGCCCCGCCCGACAGGTCTTTCTTCCACCTCTCCCTTGCGCTCGGGCCGAGCCGACCTTGTCGCGCCGCCCGGCACCGCTTCCCTGGCCCACCTCCTGCGCTGACCCGCGCACCGCCCGTGGCCCCTCCGAAGCGTCTACCAAGCTTCCCCGCGCAGCACCTTCCTTCTTCACGCCACTCCCCGCTTAGAAACCTTTCCACGCTTGGAAGGAAAGATCACCGGCGCCCCAAATCCGCACTACGCAGCCCGCGCGCGAAGGCAAGCCTTGGGGGCTATAAAAACAGCACCACCGCACCCCCAAGGAGCTCACCCGGCCCTCACCTCGAGCTCCAAACCCGTAGCGCCCCTCCCCCTCGCCTCGTGCCGCCGCTCTTCGTCCGCCATCGTCGATCCTCACCGCCGCCACCCTTCGCACGTCAGGCACCCACCCAGGAGCTCCCCCAGGCGGTAATCAATCCAACCACGCAGCCCCAGCTCACTTTCCCTCTCTGAATCGGGCCTAATCGCTCGCCGCTGCCTCTCCAGGGCCGCCGAGCCGTTGCCTCGCGTCGACTGCCGACTCTGTCGCCCCATCGTTATCGCAAACACCCCAGGTGAACTCGCCATTATTCGCTGGTGCCATAGGACTAGACCACATTGTGTTTGGAGGCTCGTAGCGTGAGTTATGCTCATCTCCGGCTAACTCCCGCCGCCGGCTCGAGCGGTGCCGCCATGTTCTCGGTCTGTTGCCGGCCGGTCAAACCCCCAGCCTTCCCCACGATCCGATCCCAATCCAACGGCTCCCATGCGTCCTCGCCCGAGTCAAACTAGAGTCATACCAGTCAACGCCTGCCATTTTTGCTAAAGAGTCCTCCATTTTTTTAATATCAACCCGCAGTCCACGCCTATTCAAAAGTTTTTGCCAGTAGGTCCTGATTTTTTTGGAAAACCCCCTAAGCTTTCAAATAATAGAACCCGTCGTCCTATTTAGTTGTTTTCTTGGTTAGGCCCCTGTAGTTTTATGTGAAATTATGTTTTAGCCCCTAGTTTTTCACAAATAAGCCCCTGGAAACTTTTAAAACTTGCCAGTAGGTCCCTGGAACTTAGAATTGCCATATCTCTTCAGTTTTAGGTACGATTAGTGTGATTTTTGCGCTCATGTGTCCGTAGTGAAGCATAGAATAATTCTAAATCCTTTATTTGTACTATTTCTACTGTTTGTTGTACTATTCTAATATAATATTATTTGTTTGCATGTATTGGCTTGCGTGGATGCTTGTGTGGTGATTTGTGCTAGTCGATGAGCCTTTCGCGTTGGACTTCGAGTACGAGGAGGACTTCCAGGGACAGGGCTCGCAGCAGCAGCTGCCTTTTGAGGAAAGCAAGTTATAGCACAGATAATACTTGCTACCTATCCACTTTGTATGAAATTATTTCATAAATGCATGTGTCTAATTTGATGTACCAATAAGCCTGTACCTAGTCTTGATTATCAAATCATTGTTTACCTTGGGTCTTTGCATATGGGTAGAATCTTTGCTATGCACAGCTACTATCACCAATATTTAATTGTTAATATTGACTTAATGGTTCACTTTAACATTAATGATAAAACTTTCTTTTTAGCAACTTGGTTTAGGGAACTAGAGCATGTGCTCCGTGCTTTGTTTCTAGTGTCCTCCATAAGGTCCGGTTCTTAAAGCGGCAACCCAGGAGCCTGTCGCCACCGCTAGAACTATTATGGCTCTGGTCTTGGTTAAGTAGCTTGTACGTCTCTAGCTTGCAACTGGTTACTAGAGTGGCCGACGGTGTTATGGGAAGCAAGGCATGGGGTGTTACTTGATTCCACCGAGGACGGTAGCCCCGTCGGCTATATATCGTTAGGCACAGTCGCATGTTGGGAGTCCCTGTGGTACGAGAACTCCGCACGTTGCACTCTTTATTTTTGCTGCTGGCATGTGTTGCCCACGCTTCAGACGCCATTGACCGCTAGAGTCTTACCACCTTGTTGTACCTTAGCGGCTACTGTCTTGTTAGGGTGTCTTGTGAAAACCTCATAGTGTCCCTATGCAGTCACACCTCGGAAGTGTTGATGTGCGTGGTTGGGTGCAAAATTCTTTTGAACTTTTACGCGACTGGTGGGTAAAGGGCGAAACCTCTGCAGAGTGTAAATCTATCATGATAGCCTTGCTCAGGGTCACGAGCGGCCTGCATCCTTTTCGATTAGAAGATGATGTTTATTTATGTCTAATGTCACTTATACTTTATTAATTAGGTTGCAACTGGGTTTCATCCACCTGTAGTAACTTGGTTAATGATAAAAAGATCCAACTAAAAATGCTATGACAGTTCAGCCGTGTCTAGCCTTATTTTGAGCCTTCATATACCCGTGCAATACTTGCTAAGTAAACGTTTACTTACACTTGTCATTTATTCAACAAAATCCTGGATGGGTAAACAGATTGGGGTTTGCATGAGTCTGTTGCTGAGTTTCCAGATGATTTGTCGTACTACTGAGTTGTGATCTCCCAGTCAGAGTCACTGTGGACTGCGGATCCGTTTAGTTTGAGAGTTATTAGTCTTCCGTTGTATTTGGTTAGTTTATTTATAATGCACTTTGATGTAAAACTTTTTTTATTCAAGAATTTATTCAAACATATGTTCTCTGTTTATCATATTTGTTCGCTATATGTGTACTATGACTTCTTGGGCACACATATGGCCACATTCGGGTTTTTGTGAAAATCCGAGTGTGACAATATGTGGCCCTATGTGACACGTGTCAGAGAGTCAAGGCTAAGCATCAGAGGCCAGCAGGATTACTCTAGCCCTTGAAGATACCCAAATGGAAATGGGAGGAAGTTGGTATGGACTTCATAACCGGTCTACCTCGCACTCAGAAGGGATTTGACTCCATTTGGGTAATCGTATATCGCTTGACCAAAGTGGCACATTTTCTGCCCGTAAAGACCACTTACAACGGAGCCAGTCTAGCAGAGCTTTATATGGAAAGGATTGTGTGTTTACATGGGGTACCAAAACGGATAGTGTCTGACCGAGGTACTCAGTTCACATCACACTTCTGGCAGAAGCTACATGAGTCTATGGACACTAAGCTGCATTTTATTTCAGCTTACCACCCACAGACGGATGGACAGACAGAGCAAACCAATCAGATTTTGGAAGACATGTTGAGGGCATGTGCTCTGCAGTATGGTGTCAGTTGGGACAAGAGTTTGCCCTATGCTGAATTCTCGTACAACAACAGCTACCAGAAGAGTCTGCAGATGGAACCATTCGAGGCTCTGTATGGCAGAAAGTGCAGGACGCCCCTGTTCTAGAATCAGACCGGAGAAAGTCAAGTTTTTGGGCCTAAGATACTAAGAGAGGTAGAATGTCAAGTGCAAGTGATCAGGCAGAATTTGAAGGTGGCACAGTCCCGACAGAAGAGTTATGCTGATGTCAGATGGAGGGAATTTAGCTTCGCATTCGATGACTTTGTGTATCTCAAGGTGTCACCAATGAGGGGCATAAAGAGGTACAATGGAACCGACACTCAGAGGATGAGGCGACTTGGGAAACGGAAGAAGACCTCAAGGCCGAGTACCCACAACTCTTCGCATCCACATCCGAATCTCGAGGACGAGATTCATCTTAAGAGGGGTAGGTTTGTAACACCCTAAAATAGCCCTATTTAAAATTTTAGTAATTAATTTGCTATTTAATGAAATGCTCATAATTAATATAGGATAAATAAAAAAATTTGAGAATTAAAATCAAATAGAAGGTGTAGAAACATTTTTGTTGCATTCATGCTGCTGCATTGAGTTCTGTTTGCTAGTAGGTCAAACAAGAATCTAGTTCAAATTTGAGTTTGAATCGCTTTGTTTTGAGCCCTAGAAAAGTTGTTCCGGACTGAGTTCGTTTTCGCCCCTGATCTATTCCTTTGAATCACTTTCGCTCCCTCTATTTGTTCCTTTCCAGCTCGCGGCCCAGCAACTCCCCTCCTTTTCCCTCTCCCGCGGCCCAGTGCCTCGCCCGGCCCAGCTGCGCACCCCACCATCGTTTCCGCCCAGCCACCAGCCGCTCGGCCCATCAGGCCACACCAGCCCGCCCCCGATCCCTCTCATCGACACGTGGGCACCGACTGCCAGGGTCCTTTTCCTCCCCGCGCCAGGCTCGGACACGAGCTGAGCTCGACATCGCCCGCGCTTCACGCTCCTTGGCCCGGGCCTTTGCGACCGTGTGGACCTCCGGGGACCTTCCCCGAAGCTTTCCCGCCGCCACCATTCCTTACCGCGACGCGCCTCCGCAAGGAAACCGCCCCCGAAAAGGAAAGAGATGAAGCCGCCGCGCCGCCTTGGCGCTTGTGCCACCACGTCATCCGAGCTCCGCCCGCACCTCCCCGGCCCTATATAAACCGCACAACCGCAGCCTCAAGTCAGCATCCACCCTCGCCTCAAGCCCTCGAGCACCCAGCGCCTCATCCCGCCTCGCAGCACCGCCACCCTCCCCAAGCTCACTGTCGCGCCGTCGATCCGCGTCCAAGGGCGCACCTCGGCTAATTCGACCCTCAGAGTAGCTCCGCGCCAAGGTAACACCACCCCCAAGCCATTTTCTGCCCACTCTCTTGCCCCCTAGCACACCTGCCTGCCTCACCGGAGCTCTGCCTCTACCACTCGCCGTTGTGTTCGCCTCGTCCTCCTGAAGCTGCGGACCAGATCCCATGGTCAAACGAGCCCCGTAGCTCTAGATCGACCTTGCTCCGATGAGGAGTCACCGTGAGAACCAGCGGCGCCACCATCCGCCCTTGCTGTCGGCAACCCCCAACCCCGATCCAATCCCCAACCACACGAATTAGATACGACGACCCACGTTCGCCCGCGCCCGAGTCAAATTTGACCCATACCGGTCAGCGCAGGCGCATTTTCAAAAGAGACCCTACCCTTTTTTGAAATCCACCCGCCGTCCACGCCTACTCAAAAATAATTACCAGTTGGTCCTTTCTTTTATGAAAAACCCCTTGCACTTTTGTATTTTTGAACCCGTCGTCCTGACCTCTCCTTTTTACGTGTTGGCCCTCATAGTTTTATATGAAATTACATATAGGTCCTCGGTTTTTCATGAATAAGCCCCTAGAAGTTTTAAATCTTCACCAGCAAGCCCTTGAACCTTAGAAACACAATATTTTTCTCGTTGTTGCTCCGATTGGCGTTATTCTTGCGCTCATGTGTTCGTAGTGAAGCAAGGCGCTCGGTGTTTCTTGATTCCACTGAGGACGGTAGCCCCGTCGGCTAGGTCTCGTTAGATCCAGTCCCATGTTGGGAGTCCCTGCGATGGGGAACTCCACACGTTGCACATTGTTGGGTGCGATACCTGCACTCTGGATGCCATTGCACCCCTTATGGTGTGACTCCATAAGCGTAAGTCTTACCACCTTGTTGTACCTTAGCGGCCACTATCTTGTTAGGGTGTCTTGTGAAAAGCCTTGTAGGGTCCCTATGTAGTCACACCTTGGAAGTGTTGATGTGTGTGGTTGGGTGCAAAGTTCTTTTGAACTTTTACGCGATTGGTGGGTAAAGGGCGAAACCTTTGCAGAGTGTAAATCTATCATGATAGCCTTGCTCGGGGTCATGAGCGGCCTGGATCCTTTTTTATTAGAAGATGATGTTTATTTATGCTTAATGACACTTATACATTATTAATTGAGTTGCAACTGGGTTCCTTTCACTTGTAGTAACTTGGACAATGATAAAACAAACCAACTAAAATTGCTAACGCAGTTCAGCCGTGCCTAGCCTTACTTTGATCCTTCATACACCCGTGCCATACTTGCTAAGTAAATGTTTTACTTACACTTGTCATTTATTCAACAAAATCTAGGATGGGTAACAGATTGGACTGTGCATGAGTCTGCTGCTGAGTTTCCTGAAGATCTGCCATACTACTGAGTTGCGTTCTCCCAGTCAGAGTCCCTGTGGATTGCAGCTCCACTTAGTTGAGAGTTATTACTCTTCCACTGTATTGATTAGTTTATTTATGTTAAACTCTGATGTAAAACTCTATTTATTCAAGCATATGTTCTCTGTTTATCATATTTGTTTGCTATATACGTACTATGACTTCCTGGGCACACATATGGCCACATTCGGGTTTGTGTGTAAATCCGGGTGTGACAGCTTAGTGCTTCCACCTCAAGCGCGAGTTTCACAAACTTAGCCCTACTCGCGACAACATCACCGACAAGAAGGATGACACAGACAACAAGGAACCTGGCAAGGAATAGGAATAAGAGACTGGGACAAGTTCTTCTCCGATCCTAAGCTCTACTAGCTAGATTGTCGATGAGTTTTCTAGGATTTTTATGATTGGCCTACCGATAAAGATGGAACGTGTGGAATCATTGGGCAGGTCAAAGATATGGAAATTCAGGAGAAGTTCAGGGTCATCAATCCTAACGGGTATGACCCGCAAGATCCCCAAACAATCGAGGATCCTCCTCGAAGTGAATCTTAGATGTTTTTGAGATGAGCACCAGGGTTCATCGGGGAGTTGAGCTCGCACCAATGAGCTAGAGATGACATTGATTCCGAGGCTCGGGTCATGGCCGATTTCTTTGTCTATGCCCATAACTTCACAAAAGATCGTTCAGATTCTCTTGGGCATCTTAACGACCTCGGTCGAGACCTTGGCCTCGTCTACCATTCCCGACTCATGATAGCAGAGAGACATCCTAGGTACTCTCTCTGATATTCTAGTTCTTCCCTGGCAGGAGGTTGATCCTTTTGCTCTACACGTTGTTCCAATTGGCAACTTTCTACACTCCCTACGTTGTCGAATAGATCGTCATCAAAATCATAGGGAGTGGTGTAGAGTGGATGATAATAATCCAGGCTAGAATAAGGTTGTGGTTTGAAATGAGCTTCGAGTTCTGATGAAATGGAAGAGCTGATAGATTTGGATTGTGAACATATAGGCTCTTCAGGTTCAGGCTAATTCTCCTCTTCATCGGGGAGTTCGTCATAGACTCCAGTGTACGGAGTGTCGTCCAGGATACAATTCAGGATTACCCTCACTTCACTGGTAATCAAATGAGAGAACGACCCTCCTGAAGCAGAGTTCAAGAAATTTGCAGCTACGAGACAGAGGCCAAGGCTGAAATGTTGAAAAACAAAAGGTTCGGGTAGGCTTAGGTTTGTTGAAACGCGAGTTTCACAAACTTAGCCCTACTCGCGACAACATCACCGACAAGAAGGATGACACAGACAACAAGGAACCTGGCAAGGAATATGAATAAGAGACTGGGACAAGTTCTTCTCCGATCCTAAGCTCTACTAGCTGGTTTGTCGGTGAGTTTTCTAGGATTTTTATGATTGGCCTACCGATAAAGATGGAACGTGTGGAATCATTGGGCAGGTCAAAGATATGGAAATCCAGGAGAAGTTTAGGGTCATTAATCCTAACGGGTACGACCCGCAAGATCCCCAAACAATCGAGTATCCTCCTCGAAGTGAATCTTAGATGTTTTTGAGATGAGGACCAGGGTTCATCGGGGAGTTGAGCTCGCAACAATGAGCTAGAGATGACATTGATTCTGAGGCTCGAGTGATTCCGAGCTACGAGACAGAGGCCAAGGCTGAAATGTTGAAAAACCCATCATTCCATGTACTTTTTGCCTCAACTTTGGTCATATGCCACCTGGAATCGAATAAACACCAAAACTTGTGGAAATGGTCAGAAATAAGACCTATAGCTATGGTGTGTGATTCCATTGTGTTCATTTTATACTCGGTTGGAGGTCGGAAATCAGGCCGTAACGACCGCCAACAACTACACAGCTCGGGTGCAATGTAGAGGCATATGTCGATGATGTGGTTGTCAAGTGAAAGGAGGAAGAAAACCTCAATGATGACCTGACAGAAACCTTCGCCAACCTTCGTACATTCCGGTGGAAATTGAACCCGACTAAGTGCGTCTTCAGCGTACTGTCAGGGAAGCTCCTGGGATTTATGGTCAGTCACCGGGGCATCGAGGCAAATCCAACAAAGATTTTCACCGTCCTTAACATGGAGGCTCCAAAGAACGTCAAGGATGTGCAAAAGATTATTGGCTGCATCACAACGCTCAATAGATTCATATCACAGCTTGGAGAAAAAGGCCTACCTTTCTTCAAACTACTCAAGCAGCAAGACCAGTTCATATGGACCGAAGAGGCAAACTCTACCTTTGAACAACTCACGGTGTATCTATCTACTCCACCAGTACTCACGACACCAGTTAAAGAAGATCACCTTTACTTGTACATTGGAGCCACTACACACATGGTCAGTATAGTAATTGTGGTTGAGCGACAAGAAGAATGTCATGTATTTTCAGTACAGAGGTTAGTTTACTATATCAATGAAGTACTCTCAGAGTCCAAGGTTCGCTACCCTCAAGTCCAAAAGCTACTCTATGCAGTCTTCATCACCCCGCGGAAGCAAGGGAATACTTCCAAGCCTTCGACATTATAGTTGTCACCATGTTTCCGCTGGGCGAGATTCTAAACAACCCTGATGCAACAGGACGCATATGCAAGTGGAAGGCAGAACTAGTGGCTTATCACCTCGACTTTGCCCCTTAGACAACCATCAAGTCTCAAGCTCTTGTTGATTTCATGGTCAAGTGGACATAAGTCCAGTACTATAGATCAACTACTCGCCCGGAGCACTGGGTCATGTATTTTGATGGGTCGCTGAAATTGGAAGGTACGGGAGCTGGCGTACTACTCATATCTCCAAAAGGTGACCAGCTCAAATATGTTATGCAAATTATGTTCAAAGCTACTAACAATGAGGCAGAGTACGAAGCTATGCTGCACGGGCTATGCCTGGCTGCATCACTTGGTATCAAGCGACTAGTTATTTTCGGAGATTCTTCACTGGCCATCAATCAAGTCAGCAAAGAGTAGGATTGTTCCAAGGAAACCATGGAAGCTTATTGTGTGGAAGTTCGCAAGCTCGAGCACAATTTCTACGGCTTGGAGTTTCATCATGTTATTCATGATAACAATGTCGCTGCTGATGTTTTGTCCAAGTTAAGATCACACCGCGCGGATGTACTAGCGAAGTGTTCGTTCACGAGTTGCACCAGCCACCTATCAAAGCATCATCACTAGGACCAAGTACTCCAGATCAACCTCAACCATACCAACAGGTCGTGGTCATTGACACCGATTGGATGTCACCTTTCATTGACTACCTGAAGCATCAAAAGGCTCCAAAAGATGAAAACGAGATAGCACACATCGTGCACGGAGCCAGAAATTATGTTGTGGTGGACAATACGCTTTATTGACATGGGGCATCAGTCAACGTCTTGATGAAGTGCATCACACGTGATCAAGGGAGAGCACTACTCGTGGAGATTCATGGAGGCATCTGTGGTAATCATGCTGCTTCTCATACACTAGTTGGGAAGGCCTACAGAGCTAGATTCTTCTGGCCATCGGCCAAGGCAGACACGGAGGACCTTGTCAAGAAGTTCCAAGGTTGCCAATTCTTTTCCCGACCTCAATACCATACCCCTGTCCTAGCCCTTTGCTTGTTGGGGCCTTGATCTTGTAGGTCCTTTAGCAAAAGCTCTGGTGGTTTCGAGTGGCTTATAGTTGTCATCGACAAATTCACCAAGTGGATTGAAGCTCAGCCGTTGGTCAAGGCAACCGCTGCAAATATAATCAAGTTCTTTGACGGTATTGTTCAGCGATATAGCGTCCCCAATAACATCATTATAGACTTGGGTTCTGTCTTCACTAGTGATGAATTCCAAGAATATTGTGACAAGTACTTGATATCTATCAACTATGCTTCAGTTGCTCATCCACGTGCCAACGGTCAAGTTGAGAAAGTGTCACACCCGGATTTACACAGAAACCCGAAATGCGGCCATATGTGTTCCCAGGAAGTCATTACACATATAGCGAACAAATATGATAACAGAATACAGTGCTCGAATAAAATAAATGGTTTTACATCAGAGTTTGACTCAAATAAATGAATAAAACAGCGGAAGTCTCATTATTAATTCTCTCTAAATGAAAACGAAGCCGATAACCCACGGGGACACCGACTGGTTGAGCACAGCTAGTAGAACGGCAGATCCTCAGGAAAGTCAACAGCAGCAGTACCATCTAATCCATCTGTTACCCATCCGGGATTTTGTTGAATAGCAAGTGTAAGTAAATGTCTTACTTAGCAAGTACAACCCGGATAATGAAGGCTTAAAAGAAAGGCTTGACACGGCTGTACTGCATTAGCAATTTTAGTTGTTTCATTTTAACATCATCATAATCACTACAGTTACATGAATCCTAATTGTAACCCAATTAATATAGTAGAAGTGAACATTAAATGGTAATAAATAACAGCATCTTCTAATCATAAAGGATCTAGGCCGCTCGTGACCCTGAGCAAGGCTATCATGATAGATTATACACTCTGCAGAGGTTTCGCCCTTTACCCACCAGTCGCGTAAAAGTTCAAAGGAACTTTGCACCCAACCACGCGGAGGTGGATCAGACCTCACAAATCACACTTCCGAGGTGTGACCGCATAGGGACGCTACGAGGCTTTTCACAAGACACCCTAACGAAACAGTAGCCGTTATGGTACAACCTAGGCAGCATGACCCAAGGCACCGAGATTGACTAACGCTCATGTAGCGACACGAGGGGGTCAATGGCGTCCAAGCGCGGCAAAGAATATCAACAACAAAATAAATAGCGCAACGTGTGGAGCCCCCGCCATACGGTGGCTCCCAACACGGTACTGTGCCTCACGGGGACATAGCCGACGGATACCCCGTCCTCGGTGGATCAAACCATACTCTCACCCATGCTTCCCATAACGCCGTCGGCCCGTCGGTAGCTACTGTCAAGCTAGAGCCGTACATGCTACTTGTCCAAGACCAGAGCCATTATAGTTCCAGCGGTGGCGACAGGTTCCTGGGTTGCCGCTTTAAGAACCAGTCCTTACGGAGAGACACTAGGGCCAAGCACGAAGCGTACGCCCTAGCTCCCTGATCCATGTTGCTAAAAAGCAAGTTTTACCATTAACATTGAAGTGAACCATTAAGTCAAGATTAACAGTTAAGCAAAGGTGAAAGTAGCTGCGCCTAGCAAAGTTCTACCCAAATGCAATAACCCAAGGTAATCAAGGTATAGGATAAACAAAGCTAGGTACAACCTTAAAAGGGTAATAATTTAGACACATGCGTATGCAGTAAATAATGTAAGAGGTGTGTTTAGGTAGCAAGGATTGTCCGTGCTATACTTGCCTTCCTCAAACTGCTGCTGCTGCTGCTGGTCCTGCTCCTCGTAACCCTCGAACTCAAACACGTACGGCTCACCGACTGGACTCACGAAGCAACACACAAGCGTCCACACAAGCCAGTACATGCAAACAATATTATTCTATTAGAACAGTACACCAAACAGTAAAAACAGAACAAAAGAAGGCTTAGAAACTAATCTACGCTTCAATACGAACACGTGAGCACGAAAATCACTCAAATCGGAGCTAAAACAGAGAAGTTATGGCGTTTCTACGGTTCGGGGGCTTGCTGGCAAAGTTTTAAAAGTTCCAGGGGCTTATTTGCAAAAACTCAGGGGCTAAAACATAATTTTATATTAAAACATGAGGGTTTAATTGCAAATTAACCAAGACAGGACCTCGGGTGCTATTTTTAAAAAGGACAGGAGGTTTTCTGTAAAAATCAGGACCTAACTGTAAATACTTTTGAATAGATATGGACCGCGGGTTAATTTTGAAATAGTGGAGGGGCTCTTTTGCAAAAAGGCCATGGTTGACCGGTATTGTCAACTTTGACCGGGGCAAGTCTGATAGATCTGGCCGTAGGTTTCGGATCTGGCGGCTAGGATTAGATCCAGGGGAGGGGGTCTCCGGCGGCGGTCAGTGGCGGTGGCGGCGTCCGCGAGTCGCGGCGGAGCTTCGCCGGCGACGCTCGAAAACGAGCTAGGGTGCTCGGTTTGGGCTGCGGTTTGCTCCTACGGCTTCGGGAGAAGGAAGCGAACACATCTAGGGGGCCTTGGGGGAGCGACGAGCGGTGGAGCGTGCCGGCGACGAGCAATGGCGGCGGCGGCGCTCAGGCGAGGCGGTGCGACGACGGCATGGCGCCACGGGCCACGGTTTCGAGCGAGAGCTAGACCTAAAGCTGCGAAACGAAGCGACGAATCGAGCAAAGGGGGTCTAGACAGCGGCAGCGCGGCGGAGACGGCCGACGACGGCAAGCCACGGCGGCGGCGCTCGGGCGAGGCTCGGCGACGGGGCTACGGTGCGTGAAAAAGGACGAGGAAGGGTCCGGGAGATTGCTCACCTCGTGGCGAAGCTTCCCCGACGGTCGGCTTGGACGGAGAGGCGGTGGCGCGGCGAATTGACGGCGGCGCAGAGAGCTCGGCGGCGCGGCGGCGAGATGGGAAACGGCGGTGCGCTGCGAGAGCTCGGCTAGGGTTTTTGGTAGAGGGTTGGGAGGCGGCGGCGGCTGCTATTGATAGGGGCAGCTCGGGTGGCCCCGGTGGACCTCGGCGTGCGCGCCTGTGGGCCCCGGGTCGGACTCGAGCCAGAGTCCGGTTCGGTCGGGAGGTCGGGGACGGCCCTGACATGCGGGTCCCGCGCGTCAGCGGCTGGAGGCGGGGCGCTGCGGCGGGCTGGCTTCGCTGCTGGGCTGGGCCGCGGTTTGGGCCGAGCGCTGGGCTGGCAGGGGGAGCGGGAGAGGAAACAGGCCAGCGCGGCTGGGCCGAGCGGAGCAGGCCGGACTGGGCCGCGGGGAAAAAGAGAAGGGAGCTGGGCCGGGCTGGAGAGAAAAGAAGAGGGGGCAAGTTCGGCCGAGGGAAAAGTTTAGGGAGGGAAAGTGGACTCGGGCCAAAACAACTTTTCTAGAGCTCCAAACAATGTGAATCAAATTCGAATTCAAAGGTGATTTAAATTCCAATCTAATTCACAAGCAACCAAAACACAATGCAGCAGCATGGATGCAACAAAAATGTTTCTAACCTTATATTTGATTTTATTTTGCCAAAAATTATTTATTTACCCTATGTTGAGCATGAGAACTTTAATAGAAAGCACATGAATTACTAAAATTTTAAATAGGCCTAGTTTAGGGTGTTACAGAAAGCCAATGGCTTGTTACTCGAAGGGTTAAAACCCAGACTCTACAAACCTTTAAAGAAATAGGGTGGCAAGTGGGCTAAAGAATTACCGGCAGTACTCTAGGGGCTCCGCACTCATCCTAGTCATGCTATTGATCTTCTTTGGGAAGCTCCGCGACTATAAAATTACGATGAACAATTGGCCAAGTAAGAAAGATATCAATGTGTTGATGGCATTAAAGAGGCTCGAGTAGCAGCATTGATCTAGAATACAAGATACATACAAGGCCTATGACGTTATCACCAGCGCTTCGTTCAGCCTCGTTCCTTCGTCATAGGAGGCTTTGTACTTAGGTGCATTCAGAAGGCTGACGGCCTCCACAAGCTTATGTCACGCTGGGAAGGTCCATTTATCGTCAAACAAATCACTAAGGTTGGTTCCTATCATCTCCAAAGTAGAAGGCAAAGATTTGCCAAATGCATGGAATATTGAACACTTGTGGAAGTTCTACTCGTAGAGTGGTTTTCTGTAAAATATCCAATGTACACTTCGTGAAAGTTGATCAATAAAGATGATCTGTCCCTGCCTACAATAGTAGTAGTGTCTTTTTTTCCTTTCTTCACCAGAAGAACCCTCACCAGAGGGGCCGTGTGTAAGCTTGTTGTTAATGACACCAGTCGATACACTAGCCCAGGGTACGTTTTCACTTCGCAAGAGGGACCAAGACTACTTTCTACAAAGTGGCATTAGCCTAAGAAGTCTTGGATGAGCTATCCCAACCCATACAAGGTTGTAAGAACCAGTCTCTTTCTCTCTATGCTTGGCTTTCCTTAGAAAGCATGTTCTCGACTACGAGTTTACACCAGAATCCTCGTTTACATTATACACTATGGGTACTCACTAGAGTTTTATCCCAGATGAGTTTAGCATACATCAGTACTTCTCCTTGCGTAACACGCTATTTTAACTACTAATCGTAGAATCTTGACAACCAAGTTTGCATTAGCAGACAACTCAAAAAAAGTACTCATGCAATAGCTAAAGTACTAGAAATTATCCAATCAAACAAGAAATATAAGGCTACTTAACAAATACTTATATTACAAAGATTTGCTCAATTGTTTTATCTCACAATTTAGTCCTCCAATAAGTTAATAAACTTATGAGCTATGGGCTCAGTCTCTACGACTAGTTCCTCATATTGCTCTAGTGATACCTCCTCCAGTAGCTCGACTACTTCCATGACTGCTGCTGGATTATGGGCTTTTATCATGGCCATCAACCGATTGATGCAGTCTTTCATAGTGTCTTTGCAAAAACTGGTAATATGTTGTGGTACCATGCGAAGATGCTCCAAGATCGACTGGTTTGCTATATTTGTACTATCAGGAGTTACCATCCCCAGGATCAGAAGCACTGATCCTTCCAGCGCTTTCTTTTCCACCTTCAAGTCTTCAACTTCTTGTTGCTTGGCTTGTTGACCCTTCAACGCAGAACTAAGGGCCTTTTCCATGCCAATGTGGATCTGGCGCTCTTTGGCCAAGTCTTCTTTGTGCTTTGTTGCTAGCTCTTCCAATTGGTTGTATTCTTCAATCTTCCTCTAGAAGGCATTTTACCAAGTGGTTGTGGTACCCTTTTCATCAACAAGTTCCTTTTGAAGTTCTGCAAGCAGACACAACCATTATTCTTACACCAGATATTATGGTGGAGATTACTTTATCATCAGATAGGAGTACTTACTTGTCATTTGATCCCTCAAGCCATGATTCCACGCATCCAGTTGAGAATCTCCTAAGCCGTTTAGTTGGTGGTGAAGGTTATCAATGATCTTCTGGTGCTCCACTCGAGTGGTTTCACGGGCTTCATATGCAACCCTCAAGTCTTCTTCCAGTTCTTTCACTCGAGCCTCGAGCCCAGTTGTCACACCCGGATTTACACAGAAACCCGAATGCGGCCATATGTGTGCCCAAGAAGTCACAGAAGACATATAGCAAACAAATATGATAAATAGAGTACATATGCTTGAATAAAAATAGTTTTACATCGGAGTTCAACATAAATATAAAACATACAGTGGAAGTCTAATAACTCCCAACTAAGTGAAGCCGCAATCCACAGGGACTCTGACTGGGAGACCACAACTCAGTAGTACGACATATCTTCTAGAAACTCAGTAGCAGACTCATGCACAGCCCAATCTGTTATTCATCCGGGATTTTATTGAATAAATAGCAATTGTAAGTAAAACATTTACTTAGCAAGTATAACATGGGTGTATGAAGGCTCAATGTAAGGCTAGACATGGCTGAACAACATTAGCACTTTTAGTTGGTTCGTTTTAACATTGTCCAAGTTACTACAAGTGAAAGGAACCCAGTTGCAACCAAATTAATAAAGTATAAATGACATTAAGCATAAATAACATCAATTTCTAATAAAAAGGATCCAGGCCACTCGTGACCCTGAGCAAGGTTATCATGATAGATTTACACTCTGCAGAGGTTTCGCCCTTTACCCACCAGTCGCGTAAAAGCTCAAAAGAACATTAAACCCAACCATGTTGTGCTGCGCAGGCACGTATCACACTTCCTTTGGTGTGACTGTATAGGGACGCTACGAGGCTTTTCACAAGACACCCTAACAAGACAATGTCCGTTAAGGTACAACAAGGTGGTGAGACGCTAGGCACCGAGATTGACTAACGCTTCCGGAGTCACACCATAAGGGGGTCAATGGCGTCCAGAGCGCGGGCATCACACCCAACATTGCGCAACGTGTGGAGTTCCCCATTGCGGGGACTCCCAGCACGGGACTGTGCCTAACGGGACATAGCCAACGGATCACCCGTCCTCAGTGGAATCAGGAAACACCCCGCGCCTTGCTTCCCATAACGTTGTCGGCCCGTCGGTAATCACTGGCAAGCTAGAGACGTACAAGCTACTTGACCAAGACCAGAGCCATTAAAGTTCTAGCGGTGGCGATAGGCTCCTAGGTTGCCGCTTAAAGACACTAGAGCAAAGCACGAAGCACATGCTCTAGCTCCCTGAACCATGTTGCTAAAAAGCAAATTTTATCATTAATATTGAAGTGAACCATTAAGTCATGGTTATCAGTTAAGCAAAGATGACAGTAGCTGCGCCTAGCAAAGATCTACCCATATGCAATAAACCCGGGGATATCAAATGACAAGATAAACAAACTAGGTACAACCTTAAGGTACATCAATTTAGACACATGCATATATGAAATAAATGATTAGAAGGTGGGTAGGTAGCAAGGAGTATCCATGCTATAACTTGCCTTCCTTAAAGGGCTGCAGCTGTTGCTGGTCCTTCTCCTGATAGTCCTGCTCGAATCTGATCACGAACGCGAACGGCTCACCGGCTGGACACGAATCACCACACAAGCATCCACACAAGCCAGTACATGCAAACAGGATTATTCTATTAGAACAGTACACCAAACAGTATAAATAGAACAAAATAAGGGTTAAAATTAATCTACTCTTCCCTATGAACACATGAGCACAAGAATCACACTAATCAGAACTAAAACGAGAAAGATATGGTGTTTCTAATGTTTAGGGGCTTGCTGGCGAGATTTAAAAGTTTCTAGGGACTTATTTGTGAAAAACTGAGGACCTAAACGTAATTTCTTATAAAAACCGAAGGGCTAACAAGTAAATAAGTCAAAACAAGACCTCGGGCGCAAATTCCAAAAGGTTCAGGGTGGTTTTTCAAAGAAGCAGGGACCTAGATCTAATTATTTTGAACTGGAGCGGACGGTGGGTTGATTTTAGAAAACTCTGGGGTCTCTCTAGCAAAAATGGCTCGGCTGACTGGTATGCGCTATGTTTGACTCAGAAGCGGGCAGATCTGGATCGATGGATCGAGATCGGATGGCTGCGATTGGATCGGCGACTTGGCTCACCCGCGCGGATTGGATGCGGCGGTGCCGCTCCTGCGCGGTGGGGGCTCACTGGAGTAGTGCCTAACTCAAGCTACAGGCTACTAAACGATATGCGGTTTGTACCTACAACACCAGGAGAAGACATCGAGTTCACCTGTGATGATCGCAACGACAATGGAGCGACGGAGACGGCGGTCGACGGGGAACAATGGCTCGGCGAACCTAGGGAGATGACGGCAAGCAATAAGGCTAGGTTCAAGGAGAAAAAGGAGGCTGGGGTTGCACGGTTAGCTTCGTTACCTCCTGGCGAAGCTCCGTGGTGGGTTCTCGTCAAAGGTTTGGCAGTGATGGCGGAGATCAATGGCCATGGGCCAATGGCGGCGGCGGGAGTGCTAGGGCATAGAGCGCTCGGGTGAAGGCTTGGTGAGGGTTTAGGGGCCTCAGCGACTATGCTTTTATAGTCCCTAGGGGGGCCATCTGGCGTGCAGGCCACGAGTCAGGGTGGGGCAACCGGCGGCTTCACCCTTCCTTGTAGCGAGGCACTTTACTTGTGGGGAGGTGGCGCTCTAAGGTAACCGCGGCGGCGCGAAGCTTCGAGGAAGGTGCAGGGTAGTCCACGGGGTCGCGTTCGGCCGGGCCAAGGTGCGGGCGGGAGGCCCAAGAGCGGAGGCGGGAGTTGGGCTGGCACGGGGGCGACTGGCCGACTGGGCCGAAGAGCTGGGTAGGCTGCGGGAGGTTGCTGGGCTGACTCGGGGGAAAGAAGAGGGAGTAGAAGCGGACCGAGGGAAAAGCCCAGGGGAAAAAATGAACTCAGGCCAAAACAACTCTTCTAGGGCTCAACAGATGCAATTCAAACTCGAACTTAAATTAGATTTAAATTCCAATTTGAACTACAAGCAAGCAGAACTCAATGCAGCAGCATGAATGCAACAAAAATGTTTCTAAGCCTTATATTTGACTTTAATTACCAGAAATTATTTATTTACCCTATATTAATTATGAGCACTTTAGTAAAAAGCACATTAATTACTAAAATTTTAAATAGGGCTAGTTTAGGGTGTTACACCAGTATTGTTGCCTTCACTTACTTCATCGGCAAGGGCCTATTCAAGGACAGTTAACTCAATATAGAATACTTTGACAACACTTTATCTACAACAAGTCAGTATTTCTTATGAGTGCGGCTTTGAGATGTTTCTTCAATTGGGCACCCTTGGAACCCTGGTTTTCTTCTTCAACATTAACCTACAAAACAAGCATGTCATCGTTACTACAACTACTTTGGTTAGATTCTTATGCAGCCAAAAGACAGGGTACTTATAGCTAAAGGCTGATTTCCATGCAACAGTGGAGTAGTGTCATCAACATCCTATGTTCCGCCAGTTTGTGGCTCTCAAAGGTCACATAGCATGGCATTTACAAATAACGGCCAAGGAATACATATTGGTGGACCAGTTCTAATATACTCTGCAATATTTTCATCATCGGCTAGATCGATTACTTCTACAGTGAGCGTGGGTGACAAGTTATGCGCAATCTGTGACAAGTCCACTGGAATTTCTTCTGCTGGCTTATTCAGATCAAGATTGTCTAACACCCTAGCAGGGGTTTCCACATCTACTTCCATGATGGTGAGTGTTTCTTCTTTAATTTTGGCCTCCTTTGCATCGGCGGATGTTTTCTCCACATCTTCTTCCGCAACAGCAGCAGGGGACTGCTTTTCTGCCTCCATGGTATGCATGGTCTGGATGAATGCATCTGTTGGTGATCTGTCATAACATGAGTGACACGATTAGGTTCTTTTTAACAATAAGGGATGAATGACATCAATGACTAGTTATACTTACTTGATCAAAGGCTTCGACTTGGGCTTGAATGTGAACTTTTTCAGCTTCAGTGCACCCACAATTGAACGGGTGGTACTTCCAGTAGTTCCACTACACATGGCACTAGTCATGGAAGATCCTTGTGGCGCAATGATGAACTTTGACAACTTAATCATGGGGACATGACCACATATGAGTACTTTTCTGAATGAAATGAAGTTTGCCTTCTTCCTCGCTGACCTCTTATGTTTTGAACCCACGAGCACAACCAGTGGCTCACTCGTTTCGGCTCTAGTCTTGACATTAGTTTCGATGGCTTCTTCTTCATTGGCTTCTGCAGATTTCTCTGGTGAACTACTTTCCAGCTCTTCCTAGACCTCCTTGCTGATTCCACCAAGTTCTTCATCTTCGTCTTCAGCAGAGGGTTGCGTGTGACAATAAACTCAGGTTAGATTTTTGTGATAATACATAATGGATGGATTGAAGTTCAAGACTACTTACTGGGCATGGAGGCTTGTCCTTTGAGCATTCTCCGACAAGTACTAGCTTGCCTGACACTCCAGTGAACATCTTCGATATGCGCATCAGCACCATCTCGTCAGAAATCCCTTATGGTGCCACCCTTGAAGGATCTGAGCTTCCCTCATATTCAAAACCAAGCTTTTTTTGGTTCTGGAGTGGTTGCACATTAGGCTTTTAAAAGCTAAAGGCAATCCCAACTCTAGTCAGTCCCTTCTTTTTCAAAGGTTGTACTCGCTTTAACAAAGTGAGTACATCTTTGGCTTCCTCGGTGGTTGGCTTGGTATTCCAGTTTGAATGATGTCTTGGGTACCACCCATCCTTGGGTAGACTATTGTTTCAATGGTTACCTATTGTAACAAGAGCACAAAATCAAAGGAGTAACCATGGATTCAATTTTATATATTTCTAAAAGTAATCGATTGGATGACTTACCGATGATGAACCACTATGACTTCCAGTCTCCACATGAATCCTTGATGGGCATCTCAAACCACTCCAGTCAGTCCCTTCTTTTTCAAAGGTTGTATTCCACGGTGGTTGGCTTGGTATTCCAGTTCGAATGATGTCTTGGGTACCACCCATCCTTGGGCAGACTATTGTTTCAATGGTTACCTGTTGTAACAATAGCACAAAATCAAAGGATTAACCATGGATTCAATTTTATATATTTCTAAAAGTAATCGATTGGATGACTTACCGATGATGAACCACTCTGACTTCCAGTCTCCACACGAATCCTTGATGGGCATCTCAAACCACTGGTCTTTCATCCTTTGATGGAATTGGATTCCTGCTCCACGGACTACCTCTATGTGAAGTGTGTTGGGTTGTGGTTTGATGCGATAAAGAGTGCAAAATAGAGCAAGATTGGGTTCCATGCCAAGAAAGGCCTCACAAGCATGTACAAAGACAGTTGTGTGGGTAATACCATTAGGATTAAGATGATGAAGCTGAAGCTTGTGGAAATCAAGCAAGGAGCGAAAGAAATGAGAAATTGGTAAACCAACTCCACACTTACAAAAAGATATAAAAAGAGGAATTTAATGGACTTGTTCAGTGCGGAATTGGGCATTATAGCAAGACTTCCACTCAAGAGTTTCTTCGGAAAGGAGCAAACCTTGAGCAACTAGATCTTGAAGATTCGTAGAGGTGGCTATACAATATTTCCAGGCATAGCATGCTGATGGATGATTCTTGGACTGCGGCTTGGTGTTTGGATCTACAAGTGACGTCTTCTTCTTCGTGGTTTTCTTCTCCACTAGCTTGGACGCGCTCGCACCTTCATCCTTCTTCTTCACAGTGCTTTTCTTCTGGCCATGGTTGTTGAGTGCGTAAGGACCTTGGATTTCTCTCGCATTCACTAACAAGGAGTGGTTGCGCTAGTATGGCGATTGCACAAGCTCGGGGGCTGCTCGAGCTTGGGGGCTGCACAAGCTCAGGGGCTAATTAAAGCTCAAGGGCAATGGCGGAAGGCTCCAGGCGCAAGAGAATGATAGCACCATAACAGATGTGAATGTTAGAGATTTTCACCTGGGTATTTCTAATAAGCGGCTAGGGTTACTGTACGGCACAGTAATAGCTCATGACACATGATATTCCGTTATTAGGGCCGGTTGTTAAGTGATAACATCCCTATTTAACCACCGGTAATGATATTTTCGGGAAACTCCAGATTTACAACAGATTTTCAAATATTCCTTTGATCTTTAAGCCAAAGATATTTACCTTAAAGATCGGGGGCTATTGTCGCATATTCGGGGATTTTATTTTTCCAATATTTACAGCTACAATCAAGTGAAGACCTTCGACTAGTTTTTACAAAACAACTCGAAGCTTGGGGGCTACACCCAATGGGTGCACCTAAACGGTTCACACCATTGAACAACTCCATGTTGAAAGACAGAAGATTTCTTTGAACCTTCGGCTACTTAAAAAGTAGTCAGAGGCTCGGGGGCTACACCCATTGGGTGCATCAAAGATGCACTCCAATGGAAACTACTCAACAATGAAAGAAAGAGTGTCTTGGACTTTGCTCCAAATACTCGAATCATCAAGAGATGAGGCCTTGAAGATGTTAAAGTAGATTCAAGATTTGAAGCAAAGGTACTAGATGATCGGGGGCTTATGGGACCAGGATCCCTAGGGCCACTCACATACGGGACTAAACTACTCGGCTACTGGAAGTTCTACCCGACTACTCTGAAGCAGTCGGCTATGATGCAAGGCGACGTAGTTGATTAGGAGAACTAGTCGTGTACTATTAGGACACTCCCCAAAGTACCCTATTGTAGTACTCCTTTTAGTATATGACTAGGATTATATAACTGACTTGTAACTCTACTCCCCGTGCATATAAGGCGGAACAGGGACCCCTCCAAAACAAGAGAACCTCATACACAAAGCAATATAGAACACAAGACGTAGGGTATTACGCAATTTGTGGTCTGAACCAGTCTAATTCGTTGTCTTGTGTGTGCAGCATCGTTCTTTAAAACTTGGTGAGACCCACAAATACTACTCTCTGAGGTACCCTAGACATGTACTTGGTCGTTAAACACCAACAGATCTGTATCCCACAACCCCCCGAGACCTTCATAGCCAAACAACAATCATCCTTCAAAGTATTCTAGTCTTTCACTGAGTGCTCATGGTTACTGAGAGGCTGTGGAGAGCTTCATAAATGTCTTGAATAAATATGCTCACCGAAGGTGAAGCATATATGCTTAGCCCCCGAGCCTCGAGCTGATTAGAATAATCAGGTCGAGGGTATTGAAAAAATCTTTGAATCTTTGTCTTGAAACAATAGGCACAAAAATGTGTATCCCTAAGTGTAGCCCCCAAGCCTTGAAGTGAACGATTCTCCATTCGCTCCAAGGGTCAAGAACACAATAATAGAAGTAGCTTCCGTGTCGATTAGTCGTCGAGTCATCGGAATATGCAAGCACCGACTAATTAAAGTACTCGGCTAGCGTTGTAGTGCCACGCCATTTGAGTATCGACTAGTTCTAGTACTTGGCTTCAAGTCTTGACTTGTGTTGTATAGCCCCGGAGCTTCAAGCTACTAGTTGGATGTTGGCGGTCGTTACGGCTCATTTTCGACCACCAATACTCGGGAATAAAAGAGGATATATGCAACATTCCATGCACCTAGGTTTATTTCTCATAAAGTTCCATGAGTTTTAGTGTGTTACACTTGTGCAGGTACACTAATGAGAAATACGGGCTATAGGGGTCGGAATTAACCGATTCAGCCGGACGGCACGATTCGGCCGGTTACCCCCCTTAGCCGTACGCGACAACCGGGAGTCATTCACATCAACGATGACCAAACGATGATGACACACGACACCGCCACCTCATCCTTGGGCCATTACAACATGAAGTACATCACCAGAAGCCAGCCCAAGGAGGTCCAAGACCAGAGGTGGTGCTGGGGAGGCCGGCCACGGGCCAGGCCCAGTTCGGCCGAATTCCAGCCTTCGGCCGAACCGCCCCCAGCACCAGAACCGACCAAGGGAGCACATCTGAGCCATCCAACATCCAAGGCGGTGGATCCTGGGGTTCGGCCTGGTTCGGCCGAACTACCCAATTTGCCCGAACCCAGAAAGTTCGGCCGAATTGGCCGGAACCGACCCTAGTGTCCCTTGCATGCTACTCAAGCTCCACCGCCTCTTGATCACTATAAATAGAGGTGTCCACTTCACTTGTAACACACACCATTTAGGAGAAAGTCTCCATTCCTCTCTTTCAAGATGTAGAGTTAGGCTAGTCCTGTTGGGAGTTAGAGTCAGGGTCGAGCTTCGCTCGGGGTTCCGGAGTCGTCTTCTGGAGTTCTGGTAAAGCTCTTGTATCCTTTCCTTTTCTTTATGCAAGACTCTGAGTATTCAATATATTATCTTCCGCATTTACTTGAGTTATTTGTTCCGCATCTATTCCCGGGATAATTGTGGTATGTCGAGCCTTGATTATAAGCTGTTGTAGTCTGGCTCTAGAAGTTCTCTCTCTAGTTCTTTATCTCACCTGGTTCTTCAATTCTGTTCAATGCTTGCGGTGAATTGTCACTGGGGTATTGACAGGGTTGCATGCTCTTTCTAGGAGAGTAAGTAGTTATTGTCTAGTGTAGGCATGGTGCCCAGACTAGCCAGTGGCCTTAGTTTGTCCCCGAGTCTACGGAGGTGGTAGTCGTTAGGTGGTCACAGCCCTATACGGCCTACGTAGTCCATCGCGTTTGTCTCGGCCTGCAGGATCCCAGAGTGTAGGATTGGTGGAACCCCTTCTCATCCCTTTCTGCGTGTCATAGGTTCTATTGTCCCGAAGCTGAGGTAATAGAACTAGGAAAAGAACCATAGATGTCTATTGGCACTTCTTACGATCCAATATCAGGATTGAGAATCCCAGTACTGGGGTAAGGAGTGTTTCAGTGGTTTTCCTTATGGCTTAGTAAAATATATAAATATTCTACAAGCGCACAGAATCACCATTGTAGCACTTCACCTCGGAGTATCCTGAGGTATCGTAATTTATATTTCCGCAGGGAAGCTTTGGCAAGAGTACTAGTAAATAGGTATTCAAGACTATCAGAGAAAGGTACACAACTAAACATGACAGGGGATAACGGTATTGGATAGGAGTGGATATACCGTGACACACAGCTCAAGGGAGACTCAGGTAAGAGAGAGAAGGTATAGATAGCTGGGAGGACAACGAGAAGAGATAGAGGATTCATATGGACTTTATCTGTCTATGTCACTCGGGCTTAGAGAAACAGCGGCTAAAGAGCCAGCACTGGAAGGTCTGGGTTAACTCTAATGTCTTAGCATCGGGATAATGGACACCAGTGACACGCAGAAAGGGATGAGAAGGGGTGCCACCAGCTCCACACTGGGGGATCCTATAGTCCGAGACTAACGAGGTGGATTACAAAGACCGTATAGGGCTGTCACCACCTAACGGCTACCACACGTTCGTTGAATCGGGGGCAAACCAAGGCCACTGACTAGTCTGGGTACCACACCCACACTAACCAACGACTACTTACTTCACTAGCAAAAGCAAGCAACACGTCAATACCCCCGGTGACAGTTCACCGGCAAATATTGAGCTAAGTCGAAGAACCAGCTAAGACAAAGACTTAAACAAGAACTAGAAGCACTAGAACTAGAACCGACTATAGTCTAAACACGATATAGATGCAACTAGAATAAAGTAGAAGCAAGCTATAAATGACAAAGGCAAGATGATAAAGATAATTATATTGATAACTCAAGTCTTGCAAAAGGAAAATGAGAAGATACAAGAGCTTATACCAGAGCTTCTGAAGACGACTCCGGAACCTCCGAGGCAAAGCTCGACTCGACTCTAACTCCCAACTAAACTATCCTAACTCTACTAGAGAGAAGTGGAAATGAGAGCTCCTTGGCTTGGTGTGTGTTGAAATGAGCCGTGGACACACATCCATTAATAGCACCAAATGCAGTTGAGTGGAGTAACCGCCACGGGACGTTGTGGCGGTTACCGGCTAGTTCGGCCGAACTCATCCAGTTCGGCCGAACGTCGGATTCGACCACCTTAACCTCCTACGGCCTTGATGCATCCCTGGAGGCAGTTTTGGGTGCTGGGGGCGGTTCGGCCGAAGCCCTACAGTTCGGCCGAACTGGAATTCTGGCCCAGGGCCGCCCCCGTGCACCGCCTCTGCTTCCTGGGCCTCCTGGCTAGCTTGTCCTGGTGTTCTTCGGTGAATTTGGCCCATGGAATGACGTGGCGGGAGTCCAGGTGGCTTGCACGGTCATCGCATCATCATCGCTGACGTGGACGACACCTCGTGTGTTTGCATGATGGTTAAGGGGGGTGGTTCGGTCGGAAACCGGAAGGTTTCGGCCGAACCGGAGTTTTACCCCCCTTAACGGGCTTTTTTCCGACTCGGTCCCTGTAAATGAGACACTCACCAAAAGTCGTGGAACTTTATTAGAAGTAAAACCTAAATGCATGAAATGTTACATAAAACCTCTTTTATTCCCGAGAGTTGGTGGTCGGATTCATACCGTAACGACCACCAACAATGTCATTCTTCATGCTAGCTGTAATCTCTGCTGGAGATATCTCAAGGCCAATGGAAGTATATAGGAATCCTTTCCTGTTTCGTTGTCCTCCCACTAGCTAGACCGCTCTTCTATCTATATCATTTATCCTAGACTTCTCCTTATGTGTGTCAAATGCATATCACTCCTATTATATCCTTTACTCCCGCCTCGTTAGCCAGTACTTTAATTAGTAGTTCCATCCTTGTTAATAATCAATACTCTTTATCCAATGCTTCCCTAAGGAAATAAATACGATACCTAGGAATACTCCCGGGTGAAATGCTACATCGGTATCCATGCGCTTGCGGATTTATATCTGTGTCGTAAGAATACCAATCAACACTCCTTGCACCATTACCAGGATTGGCAATCCTGATAGTGGACCGTAAGAAGTGTCAACATTGGAGTACTCGACTGGTATTGTGGAGCCGCATCATATGAAAACTGTCGACGATTTATGTTGAGCACATCTGCCTGGGGGTACCCCAGAGAGTAGATTTGTGGGTCTCACCGTGTTCTAGGAACGACAATGCACGGACAACACAAAGATTTAGACTGGTTCGAGCTGCAAATTGCGTAATACCCTACATATTGTGTGCTTGATTGTATTACACGTGAGTTGAGTTGTTTTGAGGGGGTCTCTGCTCCGCCTTATATATCCGGGGAGCAGGGTTACAAGTCGGTTACATGATCCTAGTCGTATACAATAGGGAGTACTACAACTTTGGGGAGTCTCCTAACAGTACACGACTAGTCTTTCCAATCAACTACGTCGTCTTGCACCATAGCCGACTGGTTAAAAGTAGTCGGATCAAAGTTTTCCTATCGAGTAGTTTAATCCCGTGGATGAGTGGCCCTAGGGATCCTGGTCCCACAAGCCCCCGAGCTCCTTGCGCCTTTGCTTCAAGTCGTGAATCTACCTTAACATATTCGAGTAGTTGAAATTAAGTCCAAGACTCTCAAATCTTGTCTAACGAGTAGTTTCATTAGAGTGCATCTTTTAGATGCACCCAATGGGTGTAGCACCCGAGCCTTTGACTACTTTTTAAGTAGCCGAAGGTTCAAAAGCAGTCATCAACCTTTATCTTGAGTAGTTCAATGGCGTGCACCGAACATGTGCACCCATTGGGTGTAGCCCCCGAGCTTTGAGTAGTTTGGTTTAAACTAGTCGAAGATCTTCGCTTGAATTAAGCCAAAAATTTTGGAAAAATAAAGTCCCAGATATTCCGATAGCAGCCCCCGAGCTTTAAAGATCAAGAAAATCTTCTAAAATCTGCCAAAATCTGGAATCTCTGAGTATTCCGCCACTGGTGGTTAGATAGGAAGGTTATCCCTAAAGAACCGGCCCAATTAATAGAATGTGATATGCCTTAGTACTATAATATACAGTAACCCTAGCCACGGCTATAAATCTTGAAGTGATAACCCTTGTTTCATTCCGCATCATTAAGCCTTGCAGCCGCCATCGACCTCTTAGAGCTTGATCTAGAGCCCCCGAGCTTTCGCAACCCTAGTACACTACACCACCATTTTTTCTTCCTTAGTGAATTCGAGAGAAACCAAGGGAATAACTCACAGTGTCACCATGGGCAAGAAATAAGGAGCAATGAAGAAAATTGATGACGCTGGATCCACCCAGCTGCCGGAGAAGAAGTCTACAATGAAGAGGGTGTCATTGATAGATCCTAATACAAGGATAGACTTAAAAGATCCTCCTTGTCCTACTAACGCTTGGAAGCAATGTACAGCCTCCACCGACGATCTCAACAATCTGGTGGAACAAGGTTTGCCCCTTTCTCAAGAGACTTTGGAGTGGAAATCATGCTGGAAGCAACCCTTCCTGACAGAGAATAATGAAGAGATTCCCCTCTTTCTTTCTTTCTTTCTTTCTACGAGCGAGGAGTAGGGTTACCGCTTTTGCCTTTCACGAAATAATTACTTGCTTTTTATAAATTGCAACTCCACCACCTCAACCCAAACGGAATTCTCTATATTTTTGTCTTTGTCCACGCCTGTGAGGCGTTCCTGCGTATCAAACCAGTCCTAGCCTTGTTCCGCGCATTGTATCATATCAAACCTCAGCCCAATTTTTAGCACACAGAAGTAGTCGGAGGAGCCAGAATTCAATTTCACCAAAACATGCGAGCTAAGTGGTTTGACATGCCCATCATGGACTCCTGTGGGGACTGGAAAGCCAAATGGTTTAACATTGGTGACTTTATTTAATTATCTGTACTTTGCATCGATGAAATATCATATTTGTTTTACTGAGCATCTCCTGTGTCATTTTAATACAGTAGGAAATCACAGTAAAAGCTGCCCAGAGAAAGACGGGTGGTACCCGCGGGATCTTTCCAGCTGGAACCTGCGTCTGAATTCTGAAGGCTTAACTGGTGTTGGAATACAAGCGTTGAAGGAGAAAGGCTTAACTGGTGTTGGAATTGCCTTCATCTTTTTAAAGCGAAGGATTCAACCACTCCAGGAGCGATGCCATCTCGGTTACGAGTACGAAGGAAACGCGGATCCTTTGCGCATGGTACCTGAAGAACTCTCCGATGAGACAGTGCTTATGCGACTGAATTGCTTGTTCACTGGTGTCACAGAAAAACCAGTCATTGTGGGAGAGTACTCGAAGACTAGCGCTCCGAACCCTGTAAGTAATTGTAGGCTTCTATTCAAAAGCTAATGTTGAGAAAAAACATTAATCCGAGTTGTTTTTAACAACGTAGGCTACGATACTTGGAGATGAATTAACTAAAGAGATATGGAAGGAGATCAGCAAAACTTCTTCAGAAAGAACTCTGAGCGCTGGAAACAATCCTGATACTGCCATCATGGCTGAAGACGAAGGCGTAGCTTATTCAGATCCCGACACAACAGCCATAGACCCGAAACAAGGAGATCTCAAGGGTAAGTCCTTTGTGCCTGGCCCTTTGTTTATTGATGATTATCATAACATAGGAGTGAAAATCCTGATAACTCACAACTGCCGCAAAAAATCCTATGGGGGAATTTCAAACCAGAGAGTTCAAGGGAGCCCCCGATAATTCCTGCAAGTGCCAAGAGGAAGCAATCGAGCTACAAATTTGTAAGTCACTCAAAACCAATCTCAGATTCTGCTCCACCTGAAGTGGATCCTGCCGAACAAGAAATAATGCCCAAGCGTGCCGTCATGCCGCAAGGCTCATCCACGACTAGTGGCATGATGACTGGAACGACTAGAAGCACCACGAGTTCAAAGCGGAACCTACCCATCCTGAAGAAGTTCAGTTTCCAGCCTTTGACTGACCCGACACCTCCCGTTGAGTAAGTAAAGAAATAACACTAGTCTTTGTTAAGTAGTTGTATTGTTGTCGAGTGGTCAAAATATAATCTTGTTATTGTCTTTCAACAGATCTGCAGTCGAGGCCTTTATAAAGGCAATACAAGCCAATGATGTAGAAAAGCAATCCACTGTAATGGAGGAGACTGCCAAAGATATATCAATGACGGCTAGGGTTGAAGAAACTGCCAAGGCCACTTTAGCAATTGAGGTTAGCGCTGGCGAAACTGGTGGAAAGCCTGAAGATAAAACGAGTACGAAAGACACTGTGGAGCTGACTGCTGTAACAGAGGCTCAAAAATTGGCTGTACCGATGGAAGTTGACAGGAACATCGAAGAAGATCCATCAAACATGGCTGAAGAGCCCATGATCGTCGCACCACCCTCAACCATAGAGGTGATCACACCTTCTACTGCAAAGGTACGCCTGATAGCAGGGTTCACCGAATCAAATTCTCCTTATTTGAATTCCATTTAGTACTTTTTTACAATCATAACCTGCAACCTGCAAAATTCGCAATCTGGTGGAACAAAGGATGCTGAGGAAGCTAACAAAAATGTTGGCATAAACGTTTCGTTAGCTGGTGAAGGAACTTCCCACAATGTAAGTAGTCTCTATAGAAGCATATAAAATTATTTGCAAGAAAAAGTAGTTTTGTTAATAACTACATAATCCTGTTATAGGTTGAGGTTGCAATAATGGAACCAATAGATGAAGCTGCACAACTCAGGAATCATCTACAAATTGCCCTGGTAAGGACTCATAGCCTGAAATGTGTTAGGCAATTGCGTAAAGCATTCAATAATAAATGTGCCTTAATTGCAGGCTCTAATAGACCTGGTTGAAAAATTAGGCGATGCTAAATTGACAGCGCGGATTGATGAGCTGGAGGCGGATCTGGCTGGTTTATTTGAGCAACGCGCGAGGATGCAACTACAGCATCAAAAAGCAATCGACAACCACCATGCGCAACTCCAGGCTCTTGGCGAAGCACGATCTAGACTAGATGCCTGCTGCAGTAGCTTGGTGAAGGAAAACACTAGTAAGTACTCTTTTCTAGTTTAATCCGTGTTCCTTGAGTAGTCATTGATTAAGTTGTTATGTTTAACAACACTGCATATAAAGCAGGACTAAAAAAGGATTTGAAGGAATAGAAGGATAACGCTGCTTCGTGGTGCAAGCTCTCACAATCCCAGGCGGATGAAATTACTCAGCTCAAGCGCACCATAGAGGAAAAGGATACAGACTTTGCTGAAGAGCACAAGATCCGCCAGGTTTGGGAAAGCCAAACCGAACAAGCTGTGAAGCTTGCGCAGTCCAAGCAGGAATAAGTTGATGCCTTGCTCGCTGAAAAGAAAAACATGGAAGAAGCCATTGAGCCAATCCTGGGGATGTTAACTCTGGAAGGCGCAGAGGAAAACAACCAAACGCCCTTGGATCGGCTACATCAGGTGCCGGAGCAAGTGTCAGAGTTTTGCAAATCAACTCTAATGGAATGTACTAATAGACTGTTAGCTTTGGTAAAGGCGCATAATCCTGATGCCAAGCTAGAGATAAGGTATCTGCCTCCTGGCGCAACGAAAGAACAATATGAAGCACTAGTGGCCGAGACTGATCCTATGGCCAGTGAGTTTATCAGCTCTTTGGAGCAATAATAGAGGACCAGTTGTAGTCCCTGTAATTTGTTACTTTAAAGTAGGCTTTAAGTTGTGCTACCGTGATGGTAGTCGGTGGTTTTTGCTACTGTTAAGTAGTCACTATTCTAATTCCGTTGTTTAAGCAGTCACTATTGAAGCACTACTTTATTAAATAGTTTAACTACCCTCAAAGTAGTGGTATATTTTCTGGAAACATCGGACACTTTGTGTTGGGTACTTGTAGTACTACTGCTTGTGGTCGTGATAGTGTTAAACTAGTCTGCTTGTAGCAAACGTAGAATATGTTGGTCTCGGTAAGACTCGATAGACTGCTTGGGCAAGTCTACAGTACTACTTTAGTAGTTTATAATTTTGTGCATGTCACGCGAGAGTTCTTTTGTACTCAAGGTTTGGGTACTTTTAAAGCATTATCTGTTGTAACAGTTTTTGTCTATGTTAGTCTTGTTAAGACATGATTGGTTGCTAGTGCAGAGCCATGGCACTACTTAGAGTAGTATTGTGCTTATTTGCATGAAAGAGCAATACTAACGTACCCTATGCATATCCGAGGTAAGACTCTCATGAGTTCCTATAATGCACAAATAAGGGGTTCTGATGTTGTCGACAAAGGACACAGAGTAGAACAAAACCTTAACCTTCCATTGAAGGTAGGATATCAAAGAAACGAGACTAGCGCCTAGAACCGTGTATTAGTTGGGGTAGCTCTACTAATACTTCTGAAGCTTAGCGCCGCTTTTTAATAAAAGTAGTCTTGGCTTCTGTGAATAGAGTGAAAAACTACCCTGGGCCTGGGCGTTTTAAGCGGCAAGCTGTACACAGGGTCTCTCTAATGAGAGTATAGTTTAGAGGTGAAAGGTATACTGCAGTTTTTAATTGACAGAGAAACCATAACTTTATTGATCTTGTAATCATCAAGAATACATTGGAGTTGTTACATAAACCCGTTTTCTCGGTAGAATTTCCTCAGATGCTCAACGTTCGACAGATTTGGTAAGTCTTCGCCTTCTTGAGTCTAGAGGCGATATTTTCCAGCCCCAATAACTTGCTTGATGAGGAACTGCCCCTCCCAATGTGACATAAGCTTGTGTAGGCCGTCAGTCTTCTGCTTGCGTCACAACACCAAGTCTCAAATGACAAAGGAACGAGGCTGGACGGAACATTGGTGGTAGCGTCGTAGACCTTCGAGATAGCGAGTATTCTGAATAAGAGCCACCACTCGAGCTTCTTTGACACCATCGACATCTTGGAACCTTTCCTGTTGAGCAACTTGTTCATAGTAGTTTTCCTAGTCACGGGGCTTCCCAAAGGAGATCAGCAGGTAAGACTGCTTCAGACCCGTGGACCAAGAAATATGGTCACTGCCTAGTTGCGCGGCTTTGCTACGTGCGTAGACCCCAAAGTACCGCTGGCAGCTCCTTGGCCCATTTGCTGCTGTATTTCTTCAGAGGATCATAGAGTCTGGGCTTTAGCCCTTGTAGCAACAAGCCATTGGCCTTCAAAAAATGTGTACCCATTGGGTATAGCCCCCGAGCCTTGAAGCAAACGGTTTACATTCGGTCCGAGGGTCAAGAACATAATCTTCAAGGTAGCTTCCGTGTTGATATACAAGTACCAACTGATTCCAGTACTTGGATAGTCGCTGAGTCATCGTAATATGCAAGCACTGACTAGTTTAAAGTACTCGGCTAGCATTGTAGTGCCACGTCGTTTGAGTACCGACTAGTTCCGGTACTCGTCTTCATGAGAGGCTTGTGTTGTGTAGCCCCCGAGCTTCAAACGACTAGTTTAAGTACTCGCCGAGTGCTCCTGGAAGGTAGACATAAAAATATGTTGTAACTGATATATGTACCGGTTAAGTAAAATTGCTACTACTAAGTAGTCGTTTGAATTTGCTACTGGTTTAAGTAACCTTTTTTCATTGCAACTTGTTAAGTGGGTATTTAGTTCATTATTCGACTCTTAACCACTCGGGTAAACTCTTGATACGTTGAAACACTTGGTCCCACTTAACCAGTCCTTTAGGTATGTAGGTGTTGCAAAGGAGCCGAAGTTTCATGAATTAAGGTACATGCTACTGAGTGGTGTTGGTCGTTAAATTTTTCTCCTGTAGGAGAGGTCACGTGAGGGATTGTAACCCGTCAGCGAAAAATCTGAATCCATAGATATAGCCTCCGAGAGCCCTACAAAATTCGATGTACCAAGTTCGCGAGCTAGTGCCCTGCGTAACTCGATTTACCAAATACGTGGGCTAACAGGCATGCTTCTATGGTCAGTGATAGTGTAATCCTCGAGAACTTTTGTTGTCGAGTGAAGAACTCTTTTAGAGTAGTCGGCTCATGGCCAAGCATGTTTTTAAACAAACTGATAAAATTATTACAAAGAAAATAATTATTAAAAAAGACTTATCTTTATTCATGGACACTTGTCGGCGAAGCCATGGCGGTCGATGATGGAGCCGCGATGGTCGTTGTTGAAGTTGACTAGTCAAAGTTGATTTTTACTAGTTGCTGATGGCGTGGTAGCTGATCTCCACTGGTTTTAACTAGTCGAGACGAGCAGTCGAAGTAGCCGATCTTGACTAGTTTTAAATAGTCGGGATGAGTAGTCGAAGTAGTCGTACGACGAGTTGATGCAGCCGATCTCGACTAGTTTTAACTATTCAAGACGAGTAGTCAAAGTAGTCGTACGCCGAGTCAATGCAGCCGGACGTCGATGTAGTCGTACGCCGAGTCGATGCAACCGAACGTCGATGTAGTCGTACACGCGTACATCTTCTCGCGTGTGGTAAGCGAAGATCTTGAAGCTTGTAGCCTTCTGGTAGCTTCCTGTGAGCTTGTAGCAGAACTACACAAATCACGACATGGGAGATACGAATTGTGACGGGACAACCACCAGCTTGGTCTTGTTTGTCGTGGGACTAAGTATCCGTTTAATTGATCATAGTAGCAGCACACCATCCAGAACCAAGACGGCCAATGATATGTTCAATTCCAAGTACATGACGCTCTGAACTTTTGCTTCGGAATCGGGCACATGTATCGACATTCTTGTCTACTGATATCAGCGCAGTTGGACTCCGCTTCGGACTCGATGATGCGTGCAACTATCTCGTCTGTGGTGATAACCCGGAATTGATTCTTGCATTGAAGTTGATGCAGCGCTTCTTGATATGATTCGAACGCTAAATCCAATTTCGCCGAGTAGATAAATTTCATTGATGATAGGTCCATCAAGCTCTCCCATTGATCCTGCGATCTGCCCCACGGTGGGCGCTAAGTGTTGACGATTTATGTCAAGCATGTCTACCCGGAGGTACCCCAGAGAGTAGATTTGTGGGTCTCGCTGAGTTCTAGGAACGACAGTGCACGGACAACACAAAGATATAGACAGGTTTGGGCCGCAAATTGCGTAATACCCTTCGTCTTGTGTGCTTGATTGTATTGCACGTGATTTGAGTTGTTTTGTGGGGGTCCCTACTTCTCCTTATATATCCGGGGAGCCGGGTTACAAGTCGGTTACATGATCCTAGTCATATACAGCAGGGAGTACTACAACAGGGTACTTTGGGGAGTCTCCTAATAGTACACGACTAGTCCTTCCAATCAACTACACCATCTTGCACCATAGTCAACTGGTTAAAAGTAGTCGGATCAAACTTTCCCTATTGAGTAGTTTAATCCCATGGATGAGTGGCCCTAGGGATCCTGGTCCCACAAGCACCGACTAGTGTAAGTACTCGGGAGGCTTTATGACATCATGAAGAGCTGAGGTGGTGCCAAGTCTCACTGGTGTGAGTACTCAGTTGTGAACCCTGCAATTTAAATACATAGGATGAGTAGTATTCGATCAAGAAAAATGAAATAATAGCATATTATAATGCATGTTTAAGCTTTCTGCTCATTGCTCTTGTTAGACTCGAGTAGCCCCCTATTACGTTTAAACACTTGGTCCCTCTTAACCATAGCCCATAACACAGAGACTAGTGTCTTCTTGGACGTGTAGGTGTGTAGATGTTGTGAAGGAGCTGTAGTTTTACGAATTAAGGTGCATGCTATTGAGCGGTGTTGGTCATTAAGAGTGCAGAGAAATAATAAAGTATCGCGCAAGGGTTTTGTCACCCGTCGACAATGATTCTTGATTCCATAGATGTAGCCTCCATGAGTCCTACATAATTCGATGCACCAAGTCCGTGGACTAAGCACCCTACATAACTCGATTTACCAAATACGTGGGTGTCGACGATTTATATCGAGCACGTCTGCCTGGGGGTACCCCAGAGAGTAGATTTGTGGGTCTCGCCGAGTTGTAGGAACGATAGTGCATGAACAACACAATGATTTAGACAGGTTCGGGCCAAAAAATTGCGTAATACCCAACATCATGTGTGCTTGATTGTATTGCACATGAGTTGAGTTGTTTTGAGGGGGTCCCTGCTCCGCCTTATATATCCGGGGAGCAGGGTTACAAGTTGGTTACATGATCCTAGTCGTATACAATAAGGTACTTTGGGGAGTCTCCTAACATTACACGACTAGTCTTTCCAATCAACTACGTCGTCTTGCACCATAGCCGACTGGTTGAATGTAGTCGGATCAAACTTTCCCTATTGAGTAGTCTAATCCCGTGGATGAGTGGCCCTAGGTATCCTGGTCCCACAAGCCCCTGTGCATCTTGCACCTTTGCTTCAAGTCTTGAATCTGCCTTAACATCTTTGAGTAGTTGAAACTGTTACATCCCAGATTTTTCTGGAATGCTAAAAATGCGGATTTCAAAATTTTTTGTGCAATGCTTATCTACTAGTTAGAATATCTAAGATTGTCTTCTTTTGCTCTCTCAAAATTCCTAGTAATAAAATAAATCAAAGTTTATTTTGAATTAAGGACAATTAATGTTAGTGTGAGTTGGATTTCCTTTGGTTTTATTTGTTTCTTTGTGCGTGAGTTTATATTTGAATTCTCAATTCAAATACAAACTTAAAGCTAATTACTGTTGGCACTTCTTATGATCCAATATCAGGATTGTGAATCCAAGTACTGGGGTAAGGAGTGTTTCAGTGGTTTTTCTTATGGCTCAGTAAAATATATAAATATTCTGCAAGCGCACAGAATTACCGCTGTAGCACTTAACCAGGGAGTAATCTGAGGTATCGTAATTTATATTTCCGCAGGGAAGCATTGGCAAGATTACTAGCAAACAGATATTCAAGACTATCAGAGAAGGGTACACTACTAGCCAGACATTGGATAAACAGTATTGGATAGGAGTGGTTATACCGTGACACACAGCTCAAGGGTGGCTCAGATAGGAAAGAGAAGGAATAGATAGTTGGGAGGACAATGAGAAGAGATAGACGAATCCTAGGTACTTTATCTACCTATGTCACTCGGGCTTAGAGATACAGTGGCTGAAGAGCCAATACTCAGAGATCAGGGTTAACTCTAATGCCATAACATCGGGACAATAGAACATATGACACGCAGAAAGGGATGAGAAAGGGTGCCACCAATCCTACACTCTGGGATCCTGCAGGCCACGATGAATGTGATGGACTACGTAGGCCGTATAGGGCTGTCACCACCTAACGGCTACCACCTCCGTAGACGTGGGAACAAACTAAGGCCACCGGCTAGTCTGGGAACCACTCCCACACTAGTCAACAACTACTTACTCCGCTAGCAAGAGCAAGCAACCTTGTCAATACCCCAGTGACAATCCACCACAAGTATTGCGCAAGATCGAAGAACCAGCTAAGACAAAGACTTAATCAAGATCTAGAAGTACTAGAGCTACAACTAACTATAGTCTAAACACGATATAGATGCAACTAGAATAAAGTAGAAACAAGCTATAAATGACAAGGGCAAAGTGATAAAGAGAACTATATTGATAACTCAAAGTCTTACAAAAGGAAAAGGAAAAGATACAAGAGCTTATACGAGAGCTTCTGAAGATGACTTCGGAACCTCCGAGGCACAGCTCGACTCAACTCTAACTCCCAACTAAACTATCCTAACTCTACTAGAAAGAAGTGGAATGAGAGCTCCTTGGCTTGAGTGTGTGTGTTACAAGTGAAATGCCACTGCATTTATAGGTGAACTAGGACGGTGGAGAGGAGTGGCAGCCAAGGGAACCAGGGGGGTACCCCCTGGTGATTCGGGTGAATCCTAGGATTCGGCCGAACCCTTGGATGCACCGCCATTTGCTCCCACGGCCTGGATTTGCCCCCCTTGGTCAGTTCTGGTGTTGGGGTCGGTTCGGGCAAATTGGGAGATTCGGCCGAACCAGGACTGGCCCGTGGCAGGCCTCCCTAGCATCGCCTTTGGTCTTGGACCCCCCTGAGCTGGCTTCTGGTGATGGTCTTCATGTTGATCTGGCCAAGGATGAGGTGGTGGTCGCCCACGTGTCATGCATCGTCATCTGCTTGGTCATTGTTGACGTGGACGATTCCCGATGTTGTGCACGACTAAGGGGGGTAACTGACCGAATGGAGTCGTTCGGCCGAATCGGTCGATTCTGACCCCTATAGCACGTATTTCTCGTTGTTGTACCTGCACAAGTGTAACTCATCAAAACTCGTGGAACTCTGTTAGAAATAAACCTAAGTACATGGAATGTCACATATATCCTCTTTTATTACCGAGTATTGGTGGTCGGAAATGAGCCGTAACGACCGCCAACAAGCTCCCCCCATCTTAGCCCTTTGCTCGTCCTCGAGCAAAGATAAAGACTTAGGCTCGGTGGATCAGGAGTTGCTACAATGTCAATTTTCTTGCAGGTAACTTTATAAACAACTAGTACTCGAAAATACTCGAATCATTGGCAAAGTTTAAATCACCATTTTACCTATGGGGCTTATAGCAATCTCCTTGTCTTAGGCGGTTGAAAGGTTGAACAGCTTAACTCAGTTTTTTATTCCACTCCTACTCTTTTTAGGGTCCCATCTCGGAGTTTCCACAATTTTCAAAAATTTAAATTTGTTCCTCAATTAGTACACTCGATCGCTCAAGTGGTGTTTGTATCCTCACCAAAGGCATGTGCCTTCTTTCATCCTAAAATCTAACAAGCTTTTTGTGTGGCTCAGGGACAAAGGATGAAGCCTACTTGCATCTTATATTTTGCTTAGTCAAAGATCGGATCTTTGGGGAACCAAATCATACCTTTAGATCGAGAAGTTCAAGTGTGTGAAATATGTGGAGTGGAATGTGGAATGTGGAATGTGGTGGAACTCCTTGGGATGATTCTTCCTCCCCTTGACTTATTTTCGAGAACATGGGCTATTTATTTTTTTGCTCATATTTTTTGCCACGCCACTTGGCATGCTTTTTTTATTTCTTATTTTTTCCATGCTTTTGGCATGTTTTTCTTTTTCTCTTTCTTTTTGCCAGGCTCATTGGCATGCTTTTCTTTTTTGCATAGCCCATGTCTCTATTCAAGGATATTTGGAGAGTAGATCATAGAACATGGAGTATTTATTTTGTGGATGCATGATGGCAATATTTGCTAACTCCCAGTGTAGGAATTGCAAGTGAGAGTGGTGTGTACGTGAATCTCGATCTTAGAAGCATGAAGGTTTCACCTAAAGGTCACAACAATTTGACAAAGCTCACTAAGACAACAAGCAACATATGAGTAGAAATTTTTGACTAAGCTTAGCATATGGCCTTGGTAGGTACTTTGACCAATGAGGAACTTTATTTTATTTTTGAAAGCAAAAGACATCCGAGATATTCACCGTACTAAGAGCAAAAGCAAGAACTCAACCAAATCTCACTATATCATTCCTCACAACAACGTAGACTTGGAATAAAGCATGTGCTCCAACAATGTTTTCAGGTTCATTTAACTCATGCCAAATAACTCAAGTACTATAAAGCAACTAGCTGGAAACAAAGCACTTGCAAAATTAATGACAGAGCAACTATTCATCATTTCCAAGGTGATAGGCATATGGTTCATTCCATGCATAGTTGGGAGTTATTTTATTCAAGGGAAATATTTTTGGTGTTTTCATTTAAGGTGGAAATAAAATGGAAAGGGAAATGGAAAATGCAAGATCAAAGTGTTGAAGGGACATCGACATAGCTGGTGGGGGTCCTCCCCCATGCTTGGATTCTTCACTGGTAGGGTCGAAACTTCAAAAAGTATTCGCTGCTGCTGGACGTCGTACCGTAGAGAGTCCAGCACGCTGCTATTCTCTTGGTGATACTGAGAATGGTGTGCCATAGTGTCTTCAATGCTCCATGTACGGTCGTCGAGGAGGTCGACTCGGTCGGAGATGTAAGACAACTCTCGACCGATGTCGTAGCCACTAGGTGCAACGAATCATGCGGACTGAGAGTGCCCAGGGAAGTATGGTCGGGAGGCACTATTGTACCCTCCTCCATACCATCCCTGGGAGTACTCTAAGTCCGTACTCGGAGCATAGTCCCAGTAGCACGAGGCGAAGTAGTCTGGGTCCTGGGGTTGTCATGCCTGGCTTGCCCCCGGGTAAATGGCCCCTCTCCTGCAACACTGTGCCGAGCCGGCTCTCTCCGAGGAGGAGAGTCATTCGTCTCGGTACTCAACCGGAGTGTTAATTTATTAGCAGTATACAACCTCAGTCCTGCACAAGGCAAGGGCACTTCAGTTGTATAACCACGATAGATCGTAACCAGCTTTGCATCGGGCGCCCGTCGTATCATGTGGCCTTGCACAAAGTGCTCAGCATCCACGACGGGTCGCGCTGTCTCTAAGTACGCAAGTTGGGCGCCCTCCAGAACGTCCAACTGGTTAGCAAGGCGAGTGACTAGAGAAGTCACCGCCACGCTACCCACGCGAGAGTGATGAGACATCCAATGGGCAACCAAATCTTTTACCGTAGAAACAACGACTCGTTTAACCATGGGGTTATGAATATTGTTGGTGCGTGGTGCAGAATAATTGGTGCTTCCCGAAATCTTTTTCCAGAACCCATCCCAACTGAAACTTTTCAAAGTTTTGGCATGCTCCAAAGAACAATGACTAGCAAAACCCAGAGCCGTACTCAAATCCCTCCAAGAGTAGGAATACTCTTGGTTGAAAAATCGAAAGCGAACACCCTCCCGTCCATATGTGAGAGTCGAAAGAAATTCGAGGGTGAGGAGATACGAACCTTGTTCGTCGACACGCCAGAAGTTGCCCCAGCCAACGGCTTCAAAGACTTCTGGAAACTCTTCGTCCATACCCGTTCTTACGAGCAGGTCCTGCTCATAGACACGGGTATGCTCAAACTCCTTCAAGCGTAGCATGTTGAAGACGTTCCGCTCCCGGTCCGTTTGGACAATGATGTCACTCTCGTTCAGGAGCTGCGGGTTGGGAGCGAGGCAAAGCCTCTCCCCAAGTCGGCTGCCCCTGACTCGTCTGCCTCCATCCGGCTTGAACCGCGGGACGGAGCTGGGGAGCTCCCAGCATAGTCCGAGCGTTTCCTCAGCCGGGCGGAGCGACGGAACGCGGAGAAGAGCTTCGACATGCTTCCTGCAAAAGTTTAGCGCAACGACTACTTGAAGGACTGAATATATGGGGTTAGCACAAGTAAATCAAGTCAGTCGTTCGAGAGAGTTAGTCGTTCTTGCGGGGATGAAAACCTCCGCAAAAGATTAGTCATTCTTGTGGGTGTCGGAAACCACCACAAACACATTCAAGTTTCAGCACAAAGATCGAACAAAAGCAAAATATTTTTTTTGGGGATTTTTCAGCAATGCAAGTGAACCAACTTGAGCAAGAACTAAAGAAGAACTTGAGCAAGAACTTGAGCAAGGAACGAGAGAGAGAGAGAGAGCTTCTGGTGGAAATTTTTCTGTGTGTGAAGGTGGAATGAAGCAAGCTAGCAAGGGGTGGTATATATAGGCAAGGAGGAGAGCTGGGGTTCATTCGGCCGAATAGCCTGGTTCGCCCGAACCAGGCCAATTCGCCTGAATGCCCCATGTGGGTGCTCTCTTTCTTGCCTCCCACTAGCACTAAAAATTTGCCTAGGTCCAATACTAGGGCATGGGCACTTTGGTGGTTTTTGGTAGGTGAGATGCAAAATTGACACGACCAAAGTGGAAGTTAGTGGAGTCATCCCCATGCTGCCATGTTTTGTGATAATTGGTGAGTGTGCATCCATGTTGAGTGGGATAGACATGTTTTGTGCTGGTTGGTGATGATGGTAAATAAATGGAGATGTTATAGAAGGGGTAAAAGTGATGAGAATTACGTTTTACACCCCGTGTAAATAAATTTCAGCACGTTGGCCATTTATTTTTACAATGCTTACATTTTTTTCTACTCTCTTTAAAATTAATTACACAAGTGGTTCATTTATTTTGGAAAAGGAAACATGCAAATGCAATGATGGAAAATGAAATGTTGGAAGGGACACATGAGATACATACCGGTTTTCCTGGCAGCGAGAGCTCGTGTTTAAAGTCCGTGAGCGGGACTCCTCCTGTCTTCAGTTGCTTTTGTCATCGTCCGATCCCGAAGTGAGTGGTTTGGTCGATGCAACCTTCTTCCGCCAAATCTTCTTAGTCTTCTTCTGTGTCAGTGGCGGTGGGATCGGTTCCTCTAGAGAATTCTAGAGGGCTTGGTCTTCTTCGTATTTCTTTACGAGAATATCCATCTCTTCTGCTTGCATTGGTCCTGTCGGCTCATTCCGTTTGAACTGCTCGCCACCAAGTATTTCCAGCTCTCCATTGATGAGTGCCTTCAGGAAACACTCGGCGCTCTTCTGCTCCGGTGTGAGAGGCTTTGTCTTCTTCTCTTCCCGTGGTTGAAACTTGAAGTATATCAATCTTCCGTCGATACAGAGTGAGATTTCTCTCGCATCCATATCGATTCTAGCCCGGGCGGTGTTCAAGAATGGCCGGCCCAACACAAGGGGAAACGAATAACCGTTACCCGTGTCAAGGACGACAAAGTTCGTAGGGACATAACGTCCCCAAACGCGGACCGATACATTCTCGATCACCCCCTCAGGGTAGCGGATCGTTGAGTCCGCAAGTTGTACCTGGGCATTTGTAGATGACAAAGTAGGGTAGCGTAATTTCTTAAATAATACCTTGGACGTGATGTTTATGCTGGCCCCCAAATCACAGAGAGCATCATCAATGCGACGATTCCAGATCGTGCACTGAATGATGGGTACTCCGGGATCTTCCTTCCTCTCCGGAGAGGTCTTCGTGATTGCTCTCTTAGCAGCTCTTGGTAGGTGGGTCCATCTTGGTATTTGTACTTGGACGTGCGTGATCTTACCTGCATGATTAGTACGAAACGTACTATGAGACACCTTACCTTGTCTCGTAGTAACAACATTTACTTTTTTGATGGAAGGTTCGGGTTGCCCCAGAATCTTCCCCGATTCAGTGACAGGAACGGCTGCAACTAACTGAGCAATTTGGGTTTGTATCATTTTATTAAAACTCAGTTGGATTTTCATAGCAGAAGTAAAGGAATCCAGCCTAGAGTCTATGCTTTCCAGGATTTTATCTTTAGCAGCAAGCTTTTTATTGATATTTTCAGTGATTTTACCCTGGCTAAACACTGGATCTCTAAGTGATGGCTGATAATTGAAATTGCTGGAATTGAAATTGTTACCTTGTTGAGGCCTCTCAAATGGGAGGTTTGGGCGTGAATTCCAGCCTTGATTGCCGTAGTTGTTCGGCCGATACCCATTGTTGTTGGAGTTGTTGACGTAGTGGGCATCTTCTCACGTTTCGGGGCAGTCGCTCCCCGAATGGCCAATGTTGCCACAGACCTCGCAAGTCATGCGAGCATCCATGGCTTGCACCGTTTCTTGAGCAGGGGCCTCCAGTTTCTTCATCATGCGGTCCATCTTGGCAACGAGCATGTCCAGAGCTTCAACATGGTGAAATCCTCGGGTCCGAGGTTGGGCTCGATCATCGGACCAACCTTGGTTCTCGACCATCTTCTCTATGAGGGCCTTTGCATGGCTCTCCTCAAGAGAGAAGAAAGAACCTCCAGCAGTAGCATCCAGATACTCACGGGCAGAGCTTCTAAGCCCGTGGTAAAATGTTTGAATGATAAACCAATTCTGCATACCATGGTGAGGACAAGAAGATATATAGTCCTGGAGGCGATCCCATGCCTCCGGGACTATTTCATCTTTTAGCTGCTGGAAACTAGCAAGTTTGTTCCGGAGGGCGTTGGTTTTCCCAATCGGAAAGAATTTTAGCAAAAATGCGCTAGTGCACTTATCCCAAGTTTCTATGGCTTCGCGGTTAGCATAAAACCATTGTTTCGCCTTGCCTAATAATGAGAAAGGGAATAAACGAAGGCGAATGACATCAATGCTTACCCTGCGTATGGTGAAGGTGTTGCAAATCTCTAGAAAATGCTGAAGATTAGCGTTGGCATCCTTGTGCGGCTTGCCACAGAACGGGCTAGCCTGCACCATATTGATGAGGGCTAGCTTGAGCTAGAAGTTACCCTCTCCGACTGGTGGAGCTGCTCCGACACGCACGTTCTCGCTTGATGGAGCAGAGAACTCGCGGATCGTCTTGCTTGCCATCCTCGATGAAGTCAGGTCAACGACGGGAAAGACTGGGCTCGTCGGAATGAGCTGCTTCTGAGGAGGTACAACACGGGGTCGGAATGAGACTCAGGATTTTCTTGGTAGTTTGACGGTAGTTGGAAACCAGTCATGCACTGCTCTGCTTCACAAGACCAACGAAACAGAGCAAGGATAAATCCGCTTGAGTAGTGGTACACTGAACTAAGATAGCTCGAGATAAAAGTTTGAAAGTATCTAGCCAATTGATTCCCCGGCAACGGCGCCAGAAATACTTGTTGGCACTTCTTACGATCCAATGTCAGGATTGTGAATCCAGGTACTGGGGTAAGAAGTCTTTCACTGGTTTTTCTTATGGCTCAGTAAAATATATAAATATTTTGCAAGCGCATAGAATTACCGTAGGAGTAATCTGAGGTATCATAAAATATATAGCACTTCACCAGGGAGTAATCTGAGGTATCGTAATTTATATTTTCGTAGGGAAGCTTTGGCAAGATTACTAGCAAATAGATATTCAAGACAATGAGAGAAGGGTACACTACTAGCTAGACAGGGGATAAACGGTATTGGATAGGAGTGGTTATACCATGACACACAGCTCAATGGTTGCTCGGATAGGAAAGAGAAGGAATAGATAGTTAGGAGGACAACGAGAAGAGATAAAGGAATCCTGGGGACTTTATCTACCTATGTCACTCAGCCTTAGAGATACAGTGGCTGAAGAGCCAGTACTTAGAGATCAGGGTTAACTCTAATGCCTTAGCGTCGGGACAATAGAACCCATGACATGCAGAAAGGGATGAGAAGGGGTGCCACCAATCCTACACTCTGGGATCATGCAGGCCACGACGAACGTGATGGACTACATAGGCCGTATAGGGCTGTCACCACCTAACGGCTACCACCTCCGTAGACGTGGGGACAAACTAAGCCCACTGGCTAGTCTTGGAACCAGTCCCACACTAGTCAACAACTACTTACTCCGCTAGCAAGAGCAAGCAACCTTGTCAATACTCCAGTGACAATTCACCACAAGTATTGAGCAAGATTGAAGAACCAGCAAAGACAAAGACTTAATCAAGATCTAGAAGCATTAGAGCTACAACTAACTATAGTCTAAACACGATATAGATGCAACTAGAATAAAGTAGAAGCAAGCTATAAATGACAAGGGCAAAGTGGTAAAGATAACTATATTGATAACTCAAAGTCTTACAAAAGGAAAAGGAAAAGATACAAGAGCTTATACCAGAGCTTCTGAAGACGACTCCGGAACCTATGAGGCACAACTCGACTCAACTCTAACTCACAACTAAACTATCCTAACTCTACTAGAAACAAGTGGAATGAGAGCTCCTTGGCTTGAGTGTGTGTGTTACAAGTGAAATGCCACTGCATTTATAGGTGAACTAGGACGGTGGAGAGGAGTGGCGACCAAGGGAACCAGGGGGGTACCCCCTGGTGATTCGGGCGAATTGCCTGGGTTTGGGCGAATCCTAGGATTCGGCCGAACCCTTGGATGCACCGCCATTTTCTCCCACGGCCTGGATTTGCCCCCCTTTGTCGGTTCTAGTGCTGGGGTCGGCCTCCCCAGCACTGCCTTTGGTCTAGGACCCCCCTGAGCTGGCTTCTGGTGATGGTGTTCGTGTTGATCTGGCCCAGGATGAGGTGGCGGTCGCCCACGTGTCATGCATCATCATCTGCTTGGTCATTGTTGATGTGGATGAATCCCGATGTTGTGCACGACTAAGGGGGGTAACCGGCCGAACGGAGTCGTTCGGCCGAATCGGTCAATTCCGACCCTATAGCACGTATTTCTCATTGTTGTACCTGCATAAGTGTAACTCACCAAAACTCGTGGAACTCTATTAGAAATAAACCTAAGTACATGGAATGTCATATATATCCTATTTTATTCCCGAGTATTACCTAGCTAACAACTAACCGTCCTTTCTAACCCCGATCAACTCGCTAACTTGAACCGGCCTGCTAACTTGGACCTATCCGTTAACCTACTAATATAGGTGACCTGCTAACTTTGCCGACCGCTCTGGAAATTTCATAAGTGAATTACGATATTATTTTTCGACTCTTCGAATCGGTTCCATGTTAACTGATTTGATTTCGGAAAATAGTCTAGTTCATTTGTATTAAATTTATGTGGACTTCATTTGAATTATGGCTTTATTTTCCGGATTCATGAATTAATTAATTGCTAATTAATTCGTTCCCAGAAATTAGTCTAATTCTTTTGTCCCAAGTTTCACGAAATAAATCGCTATCAATTTATTTAGCGGGATATCAATTTATTGAGACCCATCTTTGAGCTCAATATCTAACTTAGGCCCTAACCAGCTAACTAACGTTTACTAGCTTGGATGAGACCTATCTTGATCTGAACCAAGTCCAACACGCTCATGCACATCTCTCCATCTAAACCTTTCTTGTCACGAGAAGTATTCCTTTATCAAGCCTTGTTTAATTCTTTCATCTCTTCTCGTGTAATATCCAAACCCTTTCTAATATCTCTTTCACGAGTAATCACCAAGCCGCGTATTCTATTCTATCTTGCATTAATTTCTTCACTCGGGCTCTGTACAAAACCTTGTACAACAATTGGTCTAAATAAAGGTGCAGTCTAGCTCCTTTGATCTCTTCCTTTCCCAATCGTGAAGAGCCCAGTCCAGCAACCAAAGCCCAGCGGTAAGCAAAGCCTGGCCCGTCCACCGCTGATGCATGCCGCATCCCTCTCCATCTCTCATGCTGACCAATGGGACCAGCAGCTGTAGCTGCGTCGTTCCCACGCCGCTCACCTCGCATCTCTCTCCTGCCCGCACTTTTCCCCTTTCGCTCCACCGCGCAAGACGACGAAGGCCAGCAACGGCCGCAGCGCCTACCTGTGTACGCACCCGACGCCGCCGCGCCCCACAAGCCTCACCTGCTCGCCTCGGATGCCCCAGCCCCGCGCCGTAGGATGCTCTCCATGCGTCCCAGCACGGACGTCGAGGAATCCCCACCGCATGTCCCATTGGAGCCGCCGGCCAGCCCTAGTCCGCGGAATATAAAACTCCCAGCCACAGCGCTCCACGCCCTAGCCACCGCTGCCCCTTGGGGTTTTCCCCTCCGCAGCCACCAGCCACTAGAAGGGAAGAAGCGTGGAAAAACAGAGGGTGAAGAGGAGGAATAGTAGGAGACCGGCGTGGTGCGGCGCCGAGGAAGCCGGAGGCCGGAGCTGCAACGAGGAGGAGCCGAGTGCGGAACCGCCGCTGCCGACCACAAGCCGGAGGCCGGACCCCGACGTCGAGGCCGATGCCGACGAGCCGAACCGTGAGCTCCACGCCGACCACCGTTGAGCCGGCGCCCCGAACGACGACATCGCCATAGCTGCTCTTCCTGCACAGCCTTGCCTCGCCACGGCCACAACCCGACCCGTGTCACCTTGCCCCGCCGAGGAGCCCAACGGTGAGCACCATCCTGCCAACCTCCCCATCCTTGTTGTCTGCCTGCGAGCCCGGCCGTCGAGCCGATGGGTGCCGCCGCCGTAGATGCTTTGTGTGGATGAGCCTTCGCGCCATCGTGCAGGTACCGCCACTCTAGGAGTCCTGCAGCCGTGCCGACGCCGTCCCCTGACCACCAAGGGCCGCCGTGCGCCGGGAACACCCGAACCGTGCGCGCTCGCCATGGTCGTGTCGTGGGTAAGCCTTGAGCTTGCGTGCGTGAGAGCCGCTAAGTCCCTTTTCGCCGCTGGTCTTGGTCCTGCCGCTGAGCACCGGCTCCTTGCCGTGCTGCCGTCGCAAGCCATCGAACCCCGTTGCAAGTCGCTGCGGCCGAGCCACGACACCGTGCGCGGCCGTTCCGCGTGTTCGCCGCCGCGCACCTGTGCCAGTCGAAGCCAAACCCCACCTCGCCTTGCCTCTGTTCCAGCCCCTGGTGAGCCATCCCTAGCGACACTACCCTATTTTCCTGCCTGTTCGTCGGCCATCGTGCCTCCCTCGCCGGACCGCCTCCATTCCTTGTGTCGCTGGCGTTTGAGCCGTGAGCTGCCACCGCCGTAGCTTCTGTGTGGACGTGCCTTGGAGCAGTCGTTGCAGGTACCGCCGTTAGCACCTTCGTAGCCACGCCGTCGCCAGCCTTCTCCCGTCCTACGCCCGCCATGGTCACCGTGCTCCGGGGATGCCCGACTCACGCATGTTCGCCATGGCCGCTGCGCGAGCAAGCCAAAGACGTGCGATGCGTACGCAAGTATCGCTCGAGCCCGCTGCCCCGTGCGTGTGCAAACCGTACCCTGCCATGTTGTTGCCTTGGCCAAGCCCTCACCCATCGTTGCCGCCGCGTTGCACGCATATGTGAGGCTGATGCCCTTGCGGTATTTGGTCAAACACCTTGTGTGCATGCTTGTAGGCCACATCCTTAGCCAAGCCTCAACCATATCTGACCCAACCAAACATTGGATGCCTTCAGCCTTGCCCCATCTCGTTGTGGCCACCTTTGGCTAGCAGCAGCTGCGACCTAGCCACCCATGACCACCCATTGCCACTCCCAGCCGGCCACAACCTAGTCGCTGCCAGCAGCAGCCTGGCTGCAACTGGCTACAACCAGCTTCTGCCTAGCCAAAGCCGGCCATGCATGGCCATAGCAAGCCATAGCTGGCCGCAAGCCTCGCAACAGCTCCTAGACCACTCGTGCACCTTATCCCATCGCCCAGAGTCGATCCATGCCCGCGCAACCTCTCGCACTAACTCGAACCACTAATTGAAGGGCCTACATGTTGACATGTGTGGTCCACTAACTTGACCAGTAGGACCCACCAGACCTATGGGCCCCACATGTACTGATCTTTGACCTCAGACCCGCCAATTGTGTTGGCATTTTGACTTTGGTGACCTGATGACTTCCTCAACACCGATGTCAGCTTAGCTCATGCTAACTTCAATGATCTAGACCCACCTAAGCTAGTCCAATCCGGCCCATCTAGCCTTCTTCTTTTCTCTTTCTTTAATCCGGTTTGACCCATGGGCCCCTTCTGTCAGTCTCTGTAACTGGACTGACCAGTGGGCCCAGTTGACCAGTGGAGCCCGCTAACCGCTGATCTTGACCCCATTGACCTGTTAACTTTGTCAACGCTAATGTCAACGTAGCCCATGCTGTCATTAGCAAACCAAACCCACGAGATCGGCCTATCCATATGTGACATGTTTCACGTTGTGGAGCTAACTTGTGGCCTCTAACCTGTTGACTTGTGTCTTCTGTGCTTCTTCAGAATTTATTAAAATCCAAAATGTGTTTCAATATTTGAAACTAATAATAAATTGAACTTAGTCTAGAAAAATATGAAACCGGTTTCATTATTTTTCTAAAACCATGATCTACGCATTAGTGAAGGCTTTGGTGTTATTTGGAGTTCACTTGCTTAGTTATCGTTATTTATTCGTAATCCGGGTGTTAGGATTATTGGAAGACTCGGATGACTTCGTCGAGCTCAGCTTCAATGAAATGGACATTGCTCCAGGTTCACGCCCATTCCGCTTTGAACTCCTATTAGTCATATGCAACTAGAAATGCTAGCGCTTTACTTTATTATTTGGATGACATTTATAAACCATGCATAGCCTTATTTGATTTCCAATATCCTTGTTACCCAACTTTTACTATATACCTTGTGCTATGCTACGCTTGCATGTATTGAGATTTAACTGTCTATTTTAAACCTCTTGGCATGAGTGGTGGGCGGGTAAAAACTGAAGAGTTTCGAACCCCCGGCTGGAGTGAGCAGACATTAACCAACCTTCGGGTAAAGATTTGGGAAGTGCACTTGGGCGCTTCCTACGGAGTACCTGTGGCGGGTACATTGTATGGAACAGTTGAGATTGATGGAGCTGAGGAGTTGGGTGACACCTGTAACGGGTGCTGATGGCGGACCACTTTGTGGATACGCATATGGAGGACTTGCTTGCTCTGGTCTAGGTTACATCGGTGGAACTATGTTTCGTGGGAATTTGTCAAACGTGCACGCCACTTACCTCTATGGGAGGGGTTCCAGCCATTCCCTAGCTAGGTGGTACCAGACTGTCGGAGTAGTGTGATAGGATTGGGCTTGCCATTACACAAAGGTGTTCGGAGCCTGGCTGCTTTCAGCCCTTATTTCCGAGACACTCGACACTAGTTGGCTAGGCTAGAGATTCACAACCCCGGGTCATTCGGCTTGCCGGGTGATCCCAAGCCCGGGGATACAGGATGGTACCGTTCTAGTTAGAGAGTCATGGTTGTGGGTTGCGTCTCGAGAAAGGTGCACACTATCTTGCAGCCTGAGTGGATTCCAGGTGTACACACTCTGCAGAGTTAAAACTATACGTATAGCCACGTCCTCGGTCATGAACACCCCTACGTTCTGTTACACTGATTGGAGATTTGGGATATTCTACCTTCCCATTTTTAAAACTGGTGGAGAGCATTTGTTGAAGATTAGGATCTGACATTGGCCGTTGAGATGGGATGGTCGGGAGCTGACCATCGACTCGAGAGGTGGAGGTGGTGAGGTTGGAACGGGGCCCCCCAGTGTGCTGGGATCATCCCGTTGTGTTGAGAGATAGACCTGGATTGAAAATCTTTTATAAACTGCTGCTATCGCATAGGAAACCCTAGCTTAATTCCTTGCATTAATTGTTATACTAGAATAGGCCACTTTTATAGCTTGCACATACTCGGATGGTGATGTGGACCTGTCCCATTCCTTGGGGACAGTTCTTGAGCTTTCATGTTTACTTTTGCAATTGCTTCAAACGTTTGGATTGGAGGGTTGCGTCGCTTCGCTCAAGGATGCCTGTGGAGAAGAAGTGAAGATTGGAGATCAAGACTTGAAGCCCTAGCTATCGTTGCGCAGGTGTTCTCCTTGTCGTTTAGCCCAAAGGGCATGTATCAGTCCGTATTCCATATGTAATTATTCCCTGTTGTACTCTGTATTCGCTGTATGGAAATGATATTATTTTGAAATGAGTTCTGTACGTGATAGCCGATGTGTCCTGGGACTATCACAATGGTAAAGGGAGTCGGATTCATTTCAGAAACTAAGTCAAAGACGCTCAAATCTCCTCTAATGAGTAGTTTCATTGGAGTGCATCTTTTAGATGCACCCAATGGGTGTAGCCCCCGAGCCTGAGTACTTTTTAAGTACTCAAAGGTTCAAAAGCAGTCTTCTATCTTCATCTCGAGTAGTTCAATGGCGTGCACCGATTAGGTGCACGCATTGGGTATAGCCCCCGAGCTTCGAGTAGTTTGATTAAAACTAGTTGAAGGTCTTCGCTTGAATTAAGCGGAAAATTTCGGAAAAATAAAATCACGGATATTCCGATAGTAGCCCCCGAGCTTTAAAGCAAATATCTTTAGTTTAAAGATCAAGGAAGTCTTCAAAAATCTACCAAAATAAGGAATCTTCGAGTATTTCGGCACCAGTGGTTAGTTAGCAAGGTTATCCCTAAAGAACTGGCCCAAGTAATGGAATATGATACGCCGTAGTACCTAACAAATAGTAACCCTAGCCACGGCTATAAATCGTGAAATGATAAGCCTTGTTTCATTCCACATCAGTAAGCCTTGCAGCCGCCATCGACCTCTTAGAGCTTGATCTCGAGCCCCCGAGCTTTAGCCCCTGAGATTTCACGGCCTTGAGTGTAGCACCTTTATTGTAACCCACTCTATCGCCATGGGTGATAAGAAGAGTGCCACAAAGAGGAGCGATGACACCGAAGCTTCGAAGACCTCCCACAAGAGAACCTCAAAGAAAAGGGCGTCAATTGTAGATCCAAACACCAAGGCTGACGCGAAAGATCCGCCATCACCCGCCTTTGCCTAGAAGAAATGTACAGCCTCCACCGACGATCTCAACAATCTTGTGAAACAAGGTTTGCTCCTTTCTCAAGAGACTTTGGAGTGGAAATCATGCTGAAAGCAATCCTTCCCAATAGAGAATAATGAAGAGATTCCCCTCTTTCTTTCTTTTTGCGAGCGAGGAGTGGGGTTGTCGCTGTTGCCTTTCATGAAGGAATTTCTTGCTTTTTACAAACTGCAACTCCACCACCTCAACCCAAACGGAATTCTCTATATTTCTGTCTTTGTCCACGCCTGTGATGCGTTCCTAGGTATCAAACCAAGCCTAGCCTTGTTACGCGCAAACCACCCGGAGCTTTAGCTAGAGTGCCCACGAGATTGAGACCCCAGCACGCAAAGGGCCAGGATAGTGGGACCGTGTTGAGTGCATGAGGCAGGACATGGGCTTGTCAGGTGAAGAATTGGCAACCTTGGCACTTTTTGATGATGTCTTCTGCATCCGCCTTGGCTGATGGCCAGTAGAAACTAGCCCTATAGGCCTTCACAGCCAGAGTGGGAGAAGCTGTGTGGTTACCACAGACGCCTCCATGAATTTCTTCCAGCAGTGCTCTTCCACGATCAGCCGTGATGCACTTCATTAGAACGTTGACCGAACCCTACGTCGATAAAGCGTGTTGTCCACTACTACATAGTTCGCGGCTCTGCGTCTGATGCATACTTGTGCTTTCTCATCATCTGGAAGTTTATGGTCCCTTAGATACTCGATAAACGAGTCGTCCAGTCGGAGTCGATGACCATGACCTGTAGGTCTGGCTGTGGGTGAGCTCGATTGACCTCCTCGGGTGTCGGCTCCCTAATGGATGGCTGATGCAGTTTGTGAACGAAGATCTCCGCTGGAACATCCATCCCTTTTGAGCCTAGCTTGGATAAAGTGTCAGCAGCAACATTGTAGTCACGAATGACATGATGAAACTCCAGGCCATAGAAGTGGCGCTCGAGTTTACGGACATCCTTGATGTAGGCATCCGTTGTTTCTTTAGAGCAGTCCCAGTCCTCGTTGACTTGGTTGATGGCGACGGCGGAATCTCCATACACGCATAGACGTTTGATACCAAGAGATGCGGCCAGGCGGAGCCCGTGCAGCATGGCTTCATATTCTGCTTCGTTGTTGGTAACTTTGAAGAGAATCTGCAAAACATACTTGAGTTGTTCACCTTTGGGAGATATTAGTAACACACCCGCTCCTCCACCTTCCAGCTTCAGCAATCCGTCAAAATACATGATCCAATGCTCCTGGCGAGTAGTTGCCCTGGAATATTAGATCTCCATCCACTCGATTGTGAAGTCTACAAGGGTCTATGACTTGATGGCCATCTGGGGAACGAAGTCGAGGTTGTACACAGCTATCTCCGCCTTCCATTTGCATATGCGTCCCGTCGCATCAGGATTGTTAAGGATTTCGCCTAAGGGAAACTTAGTCACCACTGTTATGTGCAAGGCCTAAAAATAATGCCTTAGCTTTCTTGAGGTGATAAAGATCGCGTAGAGTAACTTCTATACTCGAGGGTAGCGAATCTTAGAGTCGGAGAGTACTTCGCTGATGTAATATATTGGCCGCTGTACTGGAAATACGTAGCCTTCCTCTTTGCGCTTGACCTCGATGATCGTGCTGACCACGTGTGTTGTGAACGCAATGTGTAAATAGAGGTGGTCATCTTTGACGTGGGCGACAAGCATTGGGGTGTAGACAGGTAAGCTTGATTTGCTTCTTCTGTCCAGTTGAATTGGTCTCGCTTCTTGAGCAGCTCGAAGAAAGGGATTCCCTTCTCTTCAAGTCTTGAGATGAATCTGTTGAGAGCTGCTATGCAGCCCGTGAATTTTTGTACATCCCTTAGGTGAAATCCTTAACAATCCCAATGCAATTGGATGCATATGCAAATGGAAGGCGGAGATAGTTGTGTACAACCTCGACTTCGCTCTCTCCAGACGGCTATCGAGTCACAGGGCCTTGGATACTTCACGATCAAGTGGATGGAGCTCCAGTATTCTAGGGCAACTATTCGCCCAGAGCATTAGATCATGTATTTCGACGGATCGATGAAGCTGGAAGGTTGAGGAGCGGGTGTGTTTCTAATATCTCCCAAAGGTGAACAACTCAAGTATGTTTTGTACATTCTCTTCAAAGCTACCAACAACGAAGCAGAATACGAAGCCATGCTACACGGGCTCCACCTGGCCGCATCTCTTGGTATCAAACGTCTATGCGTGTATGGAGATTCCGCCATTGCCATCAACCAAGTCAACAAGGACTGGGACTGCTCTAAAGAAATAATGGATGCCTACGTCAAGGAAGTCCATAAACTTGAGTGCCACTTCTATGGCCTGGAGTTTCATCATGTCATCCGTGACTAGAATGTTGCTGCTGACGCTTTATCCAAGCTAGGCTCAAAATGCGCGGACGTTCCAGCGGAGATCTTCTTTCATGAACTGCATTAGCCATCCATTAGGGAGCCGACACCCGAGGAGGTCACTCCAGCTCACCCACATCCAGACCTACACGTCATGGTCATTGACTCCGACTGGAGACACTATGCGTCGATCGCTCATCCATGCGCCAATGGACAAGTCAAGAAGGCCAATGGCTTGTTGCTAGAAGGGCTAAAAACTAGACTCTACGATCCTCTAAAGAAATACGGCGACAAATGGGCCAAGGAGCTACCAGTAGTACTTTGGGGTCTACGGACATAGCCAAGCCGCGCAACTGGGCAGTCACCATATTTTCTGGTCTACGGGTCTGAAGCAGTCTTACGATGAACAAGTTGCTCTAGGAAAGGTTCCAAGATATGATGGTGTCGAAGAAGCCCGAGTGGTGACTCTTATACAGAATACTCGCTATCTCGAAGGCTTACGACACTACCACCAATGTTCCATCCAGCCTCATTCCTTTGTCATAGGAGACTTGGTATTGCGATGCATGCAGAAGACTGACGGCCTACACAAGCTTATGTCACGTTGGGAGGGGCCATTCCTCGTCAAGCAAGTTATTGGGGCTGGAACATATCGCCTCCAGACTCAAGAAGGCGAAGATTTACCAAATCTGTGGAAAATTGAGCATCTGAGGAAATTCTACCCGTAAAACGGGTTTATGTTACAACTCCAGTGTATTCTCGATAATTACAAGATCAATAAAGTTATGGTTTCCCTGTCAATTAAAAATTGTAGTATACCTCTCAGCTCTCATCTATACTCTCATTAGAGAGACCCCGTGTACAGCTTGCCGCTTAAAAAGCCCAGGCCCGGGGTAGTTTTCACTCTATTCATAGAAGCCAAGACTGCTTTTATTAAAAAGTGGCTCTAAGCCTCAGAAGTCTTGGTAGAGCTACCCGAACTAATACACGGTTGTAGGCACTAGTTTTGCTTCTTTGATATCCTACCTTCAATGGAAGGTTAAGGTTTTGTTCTGCTCTGTGTCCTTTGTCGACTACATCAGACCCCTTATTTATGCATTACAGGAACTCATGAGAGTCTCACCTCGGACATGCATAGCGTACATTAGTACTGCTCTTTCGTGCAAACAAGCACAAAACTACTCTAAGTAGTGTCATGGCTCTGCACTAGCAACCAATCATGTCTTAACAACACTAACATAGACAAAATTTGTTACAACAGATAATGCTTTCGATGAACCCAGATCTTGAGTACAAAAGTACTCTCGCGTGACACGCGCAAAATTATAAACTACTAAAGTAGTACTGTAGACTTGCCCTAGCAGTCTACCGAGTCTTACCAAGACCAACATATTTTATGTTTGCTACAGCAGACTAGTTGAACACTATCAGGACCACAAGCAGTAGTACTACAAGTACTAAACACAAAGTGTTTGATGCTTCCAGAAAATATACCACTACTTTGCGGGTAGTAAACCTATTTAAAAAGTAGTGCTTCGATAGTGACTGCTTAAACAACGGCATTAAAATAGCGACTACTTAATAGTAGCAAAAACCATCGACTACCTTCATGGTAGCACAATTTAAAGACTACTTAAATGTAGCAACTGGCCCTCTATTACTGCTCTAATGAGCTGATAAACTCGTTAGCCATAGGCTCGGCCTCGGCCACCAGTGCTTCATACTGCTCTTTCGTTGCGCCAGGAGGCAGATACCTTATCTCCAACTTGGCATCAGGATTATGCGCCTTTACCAAAGCTAACAGTCTATTGGTACATTCCTTCAGAGTTGATTTGCAAAACTCTGACACTTGCTCCGGCACCTAAGGTAGCCTATTGTTGGCACTCCTTACGGCCCACAGATAAATCCGCAAGCGGACGGATACCGATGTAGCTTTCACCCGGGAGTATTCCAAGGTATCGATTTCCACGGAGAACGAGAAGTGGACTGATTCTAAACTAAGTTGTCCTAGGTAGATGGAATGGAGTGAATGGTATGGATGAGGTGGATGACAACAACAAAGAGAGAAGAGGAGTGATAGGAGGGTAGAGAGGGTACGAGTCTGGTAGAGGTATTCTACTGATTGATCGAGCAGATCAGAGGATACAGATAGATACTTGCTTCGGGACAAGGGAACAGGTGGACACACAGAAAGGGATAAGAAGGGGTGCCACTATTTCCCAACTGGGGAATCCTACGGACCGGAACTAACGTGATGGGCTACAAAGACCGGAAGGGCTGTCACCACCTTACGGCTACCACCTCCGTTGCGACGGGAATAAACTAAGTTAGTCTCAAGTATAGGCACCACACCTACACTGGTCAACTAATACTTATCTCCTATAGAAAGATAAGCACCCAAGCTAAGCAACCAGTATACAGTTATACCAATCAACTAAGCATTGAACGAAGAACCAGCAAGCATATAAAAGTAAGAACTGAATGCTCAATTAATCAGAGAGCGATACAAGAGTTACCAGACACGACCCGGATGTTACTCGAAGTGAAGCCGCATCCGTAGAGGTACAGCGGGAAGAGGGGCCGACACTTCGGCTCCTCTCCGGGACGCTCACCTCTCCGGGACGCTCACCTCTCCTCTCTCCCTATCTCTACTGATACAAGTGGAGAACTAACAGTGCTTCGCCTGCACTCTACTCTTGTGTTGTCTGTTTACAAGTGAAGTGTGATGTCCTATTTATAGCTCCAAGGGTCGGTTTGGAGGTTGGGTATCCGCCAAGGCACCAAGGCATCTCCCTCCTGGATTCGGGCGAGGGATGGCGGTTCGGCCGAACCATAGGGTTCGGCCGAACGTAGGATCCACCGACCTAGCCACCAGGGGCCAGGATGCAGCCTTGGGAGGCGGTTGCCATCCTGGGGTCGGTTCGGCCGAACTTGGCCCTTCGGCCGAACTGGGCTGGGGGACCGGGCCGACCCCCCGGCACCGCCTCTGGTCCTGGACCCTCCTGGGCTGCCCTCTGCTGATGTGGATCATGTTGTGTAGGCCCAGGATGATGTGTCGGTGCCCGGGGATGAGTTGGCGGTCGTCCACGTGTCGTATGTTGTCGTTTGGTTGACGTGGACGGCTCCCGGTGGCCTGTACGGCTAAGGGGGATAACCGGCCGAACGTGTTGTTCGGCCGATTCGGTCATTTCCGACCCCTATAGCACGTATTTGTTGTAGTTGTACCTGCACAAGCGACACTCACCAAAACTCGTGGAACTTTATTAGAAATGAAACCTAAGTACATGGAATGTTGCATAGACTCTCATTTATTCCCGAGTATTGGTGGTCGAATTTGGGTTGTAACGACCGCCAACAAGCTCCCCCAAGCTTGGCTCTTTTCTCATCCTCGAGCAAAGATAAAACTTAGGCTCGGTGGATCAGGAGTTGCTACAATGTCATTTCTCTTACAGGTAACTTTATAAACAACTAATACTCAAATTTACTTGAATTATTAGCAAGGTATTAATTCACCATTTTACCTATGGGGCTTATAGCAATCTCCTTATCTTGGGCGGTTGAAAGGATGAACAATTTAACTTAGTTTTATTCCACTCTACTCTTTTCAGGATCCTATCTCGGAGTTTTCACCCTTTTGTGAAAAGATAAATTGTTCCTCATTGGCTCACTCAATCGCTCAAGTGTATTTGATTCCTCACCAAAGGCTTTGCCTTCTTTTTATCCTAACAAAGGATGAAGGCATACAAGCATCTTATATTTTGCTAAGTCAAAGACCGGACCTTAGGAGAATCAAATCACACTCTTAGATCGAGAAGTACAAGTGTATGGAATATGCAAAGTGGAATATGAGTGGAATTTGGTGGAACTTCATGGAATGATTCTTCCTCTCCTTTATTTTTCGAGAGCATGTGCTATCTCTTTTTTTTTGCCATGCCTCTTTGGCATGCTTTTCTTTTTCTCATATTTTTTCCATGCCACTTGGCATGCTTTTCTTTTTTTTTCTTTTTGCATAGCCCATGCCTCTACTTCAAAGATATTTGGAGAGGGAATAAAAGAACATGAAGTTTATTTTTGTGGGACGGATGATGGCATGGTTTTGCTAACTCCCAGTGTAGGAATTGCAAGTGAGAGGTGGAGTGTATGTGAATCTCGATCTTGAGAGTATGAAAGATTCCTCACAAAAGTCACAACAATTTGACAAAGCTCACTAAGATGACAAGCAGCATATGGTAGAAGGTTTAGAACTAATCCTATCATATGGCTCTGGTAGGAATTTTTGACCAATGAGGAACTTTGTTTTATTTCTGAAAGCATAATCATCCGAGATTTTCACCATACTAAGAGCAGAAATAGAATTCAACCAAAGTATCACTATATCAATCCCCACAACAACCTAGACATGGAATAAGGCATATGCTCCCACAAGGTTTTCAGGTTCATTTCTACTCATGCCAAATAACTCAAGCATAGTCAAGCAACTAGTTGCAACAAAGTACTAGCAAAATTAATGACAGAGCAACCATTCATCATTTCCAAAGTGAGAGGCATATGATTCATTCCATGCATGGTTGAGAGTTAATTTTATTCAAGGGAAGTATTTTCGATTGAATGACCAAAGTGCTGAGTAATTCGAAACGTACCTGATGGGGGTGCTCCCCCAAGCTTGGACTCTTCACTGGTAGGGATTCAACCTTGAAAGGTACTGAGTCAGCTGGTCGGCCTGCTCGTTCTCGTCCTGTTCCTCCACTGTGTCATGCCTGTACTCATGTATCTTTTCGTTAAACAGGACAATCTCCGGTTGGTTCAAATGCACCAACCGGAGCGACAATTTTATTCTTTTTGCATTCAACTCTAGTTTTATTTATTCATCAAGCTAAGGTTGTAAACAAAATGTTTGGAAGGGAAATAATTAGATCACCTCCCACTATATCAATCCCCACAACAACCTAGACATGGAATAAGGCATATGCTCCCACAAGGTTTTCAGGTTCATTTCTACTCATGCCAAATAACTCAAGCATAGTCAAGCAACTAGTTGCAACAAAGTACTAGCAAAATTAATGACAGAGAAACCATTCATCATTTCCAAAGTGAGAGGCATATGATTCATTCCATGCATGGTTGAGAGTTAATTTTATTCAAGGGAAGTATTTTCGATTGAATGACCAAAGTGCTGAGTAATTCGAAACGTAACTGATGGGGGTGCTCCCCCAAGCTTGGACTCTTCACTGGTAGGGATTCAACCTTGAAAGGTACTGAGTCAGCTGGTCGGCCTGCTCGTTCTTGTCCTGTTCCTCCACTGTGTCATGCCTGTACTCATGTATCTTTTCGTTAAACAGGACAATCTCCGGTTGGTTCAAATGCACCAACCGGAGCGACAATTTTATTCTTTTTGCATTCAACTCTAGTTTTATTTATTCATCAAGCTAAGGTTGTAAACAAAATGTTTGGAAGGGAAATAATTAGATCACCTCCCACTATATCAATCCCCACAACAACCTAGACTTGGAATAAGGCATATGCTCCGACAAGGTTTTCAGGCTCATTTCTACTCATGCCAAATAACTCAAGCATAGTCAAGCAACTAGTTGCAACAAAGTACTAGCAAAATTAATGACAGAGCAACCATTCATCATTTCCAAAGTGAGAGGCATATGATTCATTCCATGCATGGTTGAGAGTTAATTTTATTCAAGGGATGTATTTTCGATTGAATGACCAAAGTGCTGAGTAATTCGAAACGTACCTGATGGGGGTGCTCCCCCAAGCTTGGACTCTTCACTGGTAGGGATTCAACCTTGAAAGGTACTGAGTCAGCTGGTCGGCCTGCTCGTTCTCGTCTTGTTCCTCCACTGTGTCATGCCTGTACTCATGTATCTTTTCGTTAAACAGGGCAATCTCCGGTTTGTTCAAATGCACCAACCGGAGCGACAATTTTATTCTTTTTGCTTGCAACTCTAGTTTTATTTATTCATCAAGCTAAGGTTGTAAACAAAATGTTTGGAAGGGAAATAATTAGATCACCTCCCACTATATCAATCCCCACAACAACCTAGACTTAGAATAAGGCATATGCTCCCACAAGGTTTTCAGGTTCATTTCTACTCATGCCAAATAACTCAAGCATAGTCAAGCAACTAGTTGCAACAAAGTACTAGCAAAATTAATGACAGAGCAACCATTCATCATTTCCAAAGTGAGAGGCATATGATTCATTCCATGCATGGTTGAGAGTTAATTTTATTCAAGGGAAGTATTTTCGATTGAATGACCAAAGTGCTGAGTAATTCGAAACGTACCTGATGGGGGTGCTCCCCCAAGCTTGGACTCTTCACTGGTAGGGATTCAACCTTTAAAGGTACTGAGTCAGCTGGTCGGCCTGCTCGCTCTCGTCCTGTTCCTCCACTGTGTCATGCCTGTACTCATATATCTTTTCGTTAAACAGGACAATCTCCGGTTGGTTCAAATGCACCAACCGGAGCGACAATTTTATTCTTTTTGCATTCAACTCTAGTTTTATTTATTCATCAAGCTAAGGTTGTAAACAAAATGTTTGGAAGGGAAATAATTAGATCACCTCCTAAACAATGATTTGAGCAAAGGGAAATTGAATTGGGAAATAAATTGAAACTAATGGTGCTCTACAGGATACAACCACATGACATCTGCTCTATAGATGGATCATAAAGGTCTAGATGTTACATGGCTTTGGCGAGCCTCTCTGATTTGGCTGTGAATGCTTGGTACAGGACATTGTTCTTGTCCATTTGCCAAGGCTCGCCTTCAGTGACCTTCTCATCCTGGTTGCTCAACTTCTGGCATGTTTGTGCCAGTTCTTTTTCAGGCTCTTCAACCATGGGTTTCTCTTCTCCCTCCTCCATCGCTTTCTTCGTTGGTGGACTTGTCATACTCATGGAGAGGGAACCCTTGGGTGAGGAAAGGTCTTTGGACAAGGATTGGGTGGTCATGGCGGCTGGGAAATGTGAACACTTGGTCGTGTTCGGGAAAGTGATGGAGGATGGTTTCTGACTTGAGATCGACAAGCAGCTTTCCCAACATTTTCCTAGCAACTTCGAGACAAGATGGGATAGAGATAGGATCAAGGGTCCAAAAGGACGCTCAAGGGGCAAAAGAGGGATCCTTCGGTCGAACCAACATGGTTTGGCCGAATTGTCCTAATTTGCCCAAACTAGAGTGGTCTAGTTTGCCCAAAGTGCTTCAGTGAGTCTATCTCTCTAGTGCCTACCCATCTCATTGACGGTCTTTACAGAGTGTTCTTGATCTTCAGCTTGACCACTAGCTTGGGGGTGTTAAGGTGTGGCTATAAAATGCGGCTCCCCCAAGCTTAGATATTTCCGGGAGTCAATGAGATGGGAGCCCCTATGACTAGCCCAGGGACGCCAAAGCGAGGAAAGATGTTTTCATGGGTCATTTGCTCAACGTGCCTAGTGGCTGCGGATCGATAGGGCTTGGCTTCTACTCAGTTAGAGATGCTATCTACGGCTACCAGAATAAACTCGTAGTTCTCTGAGTTAGGGAAAGGACCAATGGGGTCTATTCCCCTTACATCAAAGATTTCTACTGAATATTACTCGTGAGTGGCTTCGCGTCTCTTTCCCATGTTTCTGGCAGTGTGGGCATCACTTGCTAAGTTTCTTAGCTTCTCCATATTGCCAGACCTTTATTCTGAACACTCCATAATGTCCTTCAGAAGGTGCTCCATGATATCTCTCCCAGGTTTTATGTGCCTCAGGTGCAGGCATGCATCGTCTGAGTCCATTTTGTATCCAGAAGAGATACGGGTTGTCCCATAGGTGATGTCTGCTCTCATAAACTAATCTTTTCCTATTTTCACCTGATGGGACGTACCTTAACACCATGAAGTCAACTATGGTGGTGTACCACGGCTCTAGTGTTGTGGCCTTGAGGAGCGTATCACCCGGTAAGAAAATCGGTGATGGGAAGATCAAATGGGACTTGTACCCGAGACAAAACCAACGGATGAGTCTTGGGTTCGCATCCTTTTTGGTCAAAAGGTACTTCAAAGCAGCATGGTCCGAATAGACTATGACCTTTGCCCCAACTAGGTAGGACCGGAATTTGTCTATTACAAACACAACTGCTAAGAGTTTCTTTTCCGTGGTTGCGTAATTGAGCTGGGGCCAGTGAGCATAATGCTTCTTGTCCTTGGTTTGGCCCACAACAGCTCCTATGGCAAAATCGCTCGTATCACACATGATTTCTAGTGGAATGCTCTAGTCGTGGGACTGGATGATGGGAGGGAAACTGAGTGCTTTCTTGAGGGTGTGAAAGGAAGAATGACACTCTCGATCAGAGACGAGAGGGGTTTCCTTGGCTAAGTGATTGGTGAGCGACCGGGCTATTAGAGAGAAATTTTTGATGAGACACCTATACAGCCCGGTGTGGCCAAGGAACTACGAATCCCTTTTACTCATAGGAGGTGTAGGCATAGGGTCGTATTAGAGGGTATGACAAGGGAAGATGATGGCTCCAGGCTTTGAATCTAGTCTTTCCCCGATCAAAGACGAATCTCCGTGACAATTGCCTTACGACCCCAAGATAAGATGAGATAGGGATATGATGAGTATGAAGGTTAGGAGTAATCCCTTTTATGTCTAGGACCGAATATCCATAGACTGATCGATCTTCCTCCAGGACAGTGAAAGTCGGTTGGGTTCCATGGGGTTTGTCACTGATGGTCACTGGAGTGTGTTCATCCTTAAAGAGGGAAGCACACTTCAATCCAGAGGGAAGAGGCTTAGGCTCGATTGGAGGATGAATGTCTTCTTCCTCCATAAGGAATTGGGCATCTTCTTCTAGGAAAGGTTGCTCTAAGTCTGCCAGAGTTGTTGACATGACTTCCTCTATTGGATCAGGATCGGGGTCTGTCTCTATTGGGGTACTCAAGGAATAGGAATAAGAGACTGGGACAAATTCTTTTCCAATCCTAAGCTCTAGCTGGTTTATTGGTGAATTTTCTAGGATTTTCATGATTGGCCTACCAATAAAGATGGACTGAGTGGAATTTTCAGGTAAGTCAAAGATATGGAAATCCAAGAAAAGTTCAGGGTCATTAATCTTAACGGGTATGACCCGCAAGATCCCTAAACAGTTGAGGATCCTTCCCGATGTGAACCTTAGATGTTTCTGAGACGATGACCATGGTTCATCGGGGAGTTGAGCTCGCACCAAAGAGCTAGAGATTATGTTTATTCCGATGCTCGGGTCATACCCGATTTCTTTGTCTATGCCCATTACTTCACAAAAGATTATTCGGTTGAGGCTTCTGTCTCGTCTAGCCATTCCCGACTTTTGATGGCAGAGAGACAGTCTAAGTACTCTCTTTGATATTCTAGTGCTTCCTTGTCGGGTGGTGGATCCTTTTGCTCTACATATTGTCCCCGTGGGAAACGTATGGCACAATCGATGTCATCGAATAGACCATCGTCAAAATCGTAGGGAGTGGTGTAGAGTGGAGGATAGTAGTCCAGGCTAGAGTAAGGTTGTGGTTCGAATTGAGCATCGGGTTCTGATGGAGTGGAAGGGCTGATAGATTTGGATTGTTGGTGTACAGGCTCTTCAGGTTTAGGCTGCTTCTCTTCTTCATCGGGGAGTTCGTCATAGACTCCAGTGTAGGGAGTGTCGTCCAGGATGCGCTCCAGGACTATCCTCGCTTCACTAGGAGTCAAATGAAAAAACGACCCTTTTGAAGCAGAGTCCAAGAAAGTTGTGGCTATGGGACAGAGGCCAAGGCTGAAGTGTTGTAAAACAACAGGTTCTGGTAGGCTTAGGTCCGGTCCTGAGGCCACTATTTGCTTGAAACGAGCCCAGACAGCTCCTAACGATTCTCCCTTTAATTGCTTAAAGTTAATGATTTCCGCTCGGAGACTGGCTACCTTGGAGACTGGGAAGAAGTTTAGGCAGAATTTTTCCTTGAGAACGTCCCACCTCCCGTCCATAGTACTGACAGCCAGAGAGTACCATTTCTTTGCTCCTCCCGCTAGTGAAAATGGGAATAGCTTCCATTTGAGTGTCTCTTGTGTCATGCCCGCAATGGTCAGGCATGAGCAGAGTTGCTCAAACTCGCGCAAATGCGCGTATGGACTCTCGGCCTTCGTTCCTGAGAACGATTGCTCACGAACCATGGCTATGAAGCTGGGACGTAGCTCATAGTCGGGTGTGGATATGCGATGTGATGATGGTGGTGGCTCCAAACAATCGCCCGTTGGAGCCGAGTGTTGGCGTAAGGTAAGAGTGGGATCCATATGGATGGTGGATGGTGGTGGGATACACAGATAACTTGGGTTCGGAATCAGAACAGCTACCGATCCCCGGAAGGCTTGTTGGCACTCCTTACGGCCTATAGATAAATCCGCAAGTGGACGGATACCGATGTAGCTTTCACCCGGGAGTATTCCAAGGTATCGATTTCCACGGAGAACGAGAAGTGGACTGATTCTAAACTAAGTTGTCCTAAGTAGATGGAATGGAGTGAATGGTATGGATGAGGTGGATGACAACAACAAAGAGAGAAGAGGAGTGATAGGAGGGTAGAGAGGGTACGAGTCTGGTAGAGGTATTCTACTGATTGATCGAGCAGATCAGAGGATATAGATAGATACTTGCTTCGGGACAAGGGAACCGGTGGACACACAGAAAGGGATGAGAAGGGGTGCCACTATTTCCCAACTGGGGAATCCTACGGACCGGAACTAACGTGATGGGCTACAAAGACCGGAAGGGCTGTCACCACCTTACGGCTACCACCTCCGTTGCGACGGGAATAAACTAAGTTAGTCTCAAGTATAGGCACCACGCCTACACTAGTCAACTAATACTTATCTCCTATAGAAAGATAAGCACCCAAGCTAAGCAACCAGTATACAGTTATACCAATCAACTAAGCATTGAACGAAGAACCAGCAAGCATATAAAAGTAAGAACTGAATGCTCAATTAATCAGAGAGAGATACAAGAGTTACCAGACACGACCCGGATGTTACTCGAAGTGAAGCCGCATCCGTAGAGGTACAGCGGGAAGAGGGGCCGACACTTCGGCTCCTCTCCGGGACGCTCACCTCTCCTCTCTCCCTATCTCTACTGATACAAGTGGAGAACTAACAGTGCTTCGCCTGCACTCTACTCTTGTGTTGTCTGTTTACAAGTGAAGTGTGCTGTCCTATTTATAGCTCCAAGGGTCGGTTTGGAGGTTGGGTATCCGCCAAGGCACCAGGGCATCTCCCTCCTGGATTCGGGCGAGGGATGGCGGTTCGGCCGAACGTAGGATCCACCGACCTAGCCACCAGGGGCCAGGATGCAGCCTTGGGAGGCGGTTGCCATCCTGGGGTCGGTTCGGCCGAACTTGGCCCTTTGGCCGAACTTGGCCCTTCGGCCGAACTAGGATGGGGGACCGGGCCGACCCCCCGGCACCGCCTCTGGTCCTGGACCCTCCTGGGCTGCCCTCTGCTGATGTGGATCGTGTTGTGTAGGCCCAGGATGACGTGTCGGTGCCCGGGGATGAGTTGGCGGTCATCCACGTGTCGTATGTTGTCGTTTGGTTGACGTGGACGGCTCCCTGTGGCCTGTACGGCTAAGGGGGATAACCGGCCGAACGTGTTGTTCGGCCAATTCGGTCATTTCCGACCCCTATAGCACGTATTTGTTGTAGTTGTACCTGCACAAGTGACACTCACCAAAACTCGTGGAACTTTATTAGAAATGAAACCTAAGTACATGGAATGTTGCATAAACTCTCATTTATTCCCGAGTATTGGTGGTCGAATTTGGGTTGTAACGACCGCCATCACCTATCCAAGAGCATTTGGTTGTTTGCCTCTGCGCCTTCCAGAGTTAACATCCCAAGGATTGGCTCAATGGCTTCTTCCATATATTTCTTTCTGTTTGGACTGCGTAAGCTTCACAGCTTGCCCGGCTTGGCTTTATCCTTTTTCTCAATCGTACGCTTGAGCCGACTAACTTCATTGGCCTAGGATTGTGAGAGTTTGTACCAGGAACATGTATTGCCTTTTTCTTCTTTCAACTCCTTCTTTAGCCCTACACCATATGCAGTGTTGTTAACACAACATCTTGAAAAGTAACTATTCAAAGGATATAAAGCAAATTATTGACGAGTATTTACTGCTATTTTCTTTCACCAAGTTACTGCAGCGGCTATCTAGCTTAGATCGCTCCTCACCAAGACATTGGAGCTGCGCATGGAGGTTGTCAATCACTTTCTAATGCTCCAATTGCATCTCCACGCGTTGTTCGAACAAACGGGCCAGATCCGCCTCCAGCTCTTCAATGCATGCTGCCAATTTAGCATCGCCTAGTTTTTCTACTAGGTCTACCAGAGCCTACCATTAAGGCACACTTATTATTGAATGCTTTACGCAATTGCCTAACACATTTCTGGTTATGAGTCTACCAGGGCCATTTGCAGATAATTTCTGAGTTGTGCAGCTTCATCTACTGGTTCCATTATTGCAACCTCAACCTATAACATGATTATGTAGTTATTAACAAAACTTCTTTTTCTTGCAAATAAATTTATATGCTTCTATAGAGACTACTTACATTGTTGGAAGTTCCATCACCAGCTAACGAGATGTTTATGCCCGTATTTTTGTTAGCTGTCTCAGCATCCTCTGTTCCACCAGACTGCGAATTTTGTAGGTTGTAGGTTATGATTATAGAAAAGCACTACATGGAATTCAAATAAGGAGGATTTGATTCGGTGAACCCTGCTATCTGGCGTACCTTTGCAGTAGAAGGTGTAATCACCTCAGTGGTTGAGGGTGGCACGACGGTCATGGGCTTTTCAGGCGGCGCACTGGGGTCTTTTTCCTGTGACGTAGTTAAAACTAAGTTAAGTTCTTCAGTGTTGGCCTCCACGTCCATAACATCGGCATCCTTTTCATCGGGTGTATCTGCTGTAGCCATGCTTGACGGATCTTCTTCGGTGTTCCTGTCAACTTCCACGGGTACAGTCGATTTTTGAGCCTCTATTAAAGCAGTCGGCTCCACGGTGTCCTTCGTACTCGCTTCGGCTTCAGGCTTTTCGCTAGCTTCGTCAGCACTGACCTCAATTGCTAGAGTGGCCTTGGCGGTTTCTTCAACCCTAGCCGCCGTTGATTGATCTCTGGCAGTCTCCTCCACTATAATGGATTGCTTTTCTACATCATCGGCTTGTATCGCCTTTACAAAGGCCTCGGCTGGAGCTCTGTTGAAAGACAATAACAACATTATATTTTGACCACCCGACAGCAATACAACTACTCAACAAAGACTAGTTTTATTTCTTTACTTACTCTACGGGAGGTGTCGGGGCAGTCAAAGGCTGGAAACTGAATTTCTTCAGCATGGGTAGGTTCCGCTTTGAACTCTTGGTGTTTCCAGTCGTTCCACTCGCCATGGCAGTAGTCGTGGACGAGCCTTGCGGTATAACAGCGCGCTTGGGCATTCTGCCTTGTTGTTGGCACTTCTTACGATCCAATATCAGGATTCTAAATCCCGTTACTGGGGTAAGGAGTGTTTTAGTGGTTTTTCTTATGGCTCAGTAAAATATATAAATATTCTGTAAACGCACAGAATTACTGTTGTAGCACTTCACCGGGGAGTAATCCGAGGTATCGTAATTTATATTTCCGCAAGAAAGCTTATGACAAGAGTACTAGCAAACAGATTTTTGAGACTATTAGAGACAGGTACACGACTAGCAAGATGGGGGATAACGGTTTTGGATAGGAGTGGATATACTGTGACACACAACTCAAGGGAGGCTCAGGTAAGAAAGAGAAGGAATAGATAACATGGAGGACAACAAGAAGAGATAGAAGATTTCTAGGTACTTTATTTGTTTATGTCACTCGGGGTTAGAGATACAGAGGCTGAAGAGCCAGCACTCAGAAGTCAAGGTCAAACCTATGTCTTAGCTTCGGGACAGCAGAGCCTATGACACAGAAAGGGATGAGAAGGGTTGGCATCTACCCTGCACTTGGGGATCCTACAAGCCGAGACGAACGCGATGGGCTATGAAGGCCGTATAGGGCTGTCACCACCTAACGACTACCACCTCCACAGACTCAGGGGCAAACTAAGGCCACTGGCTAGCCTAGGAACCACTACTTACTCCGCTAGCAAGATCAAGCAACCTTCTCAATACTGTTGGCGGTCGTTACAGACCGATTTCCGACCTCCAACCAAGTATAAAATGAACACAATGGAATCACACACCATAGCTATAGGACTTATTTCTAACCATTTCCACAAGTTTTGGTGATTGTCCATTGTGCAGGTACAAAATGGAGAAATATGAGCTATAGGGGTTGGAAATGACTGTTTCGGCCGAACGACACGATTCGGCCGATTGCCCCCCTAGCTGTGCAAGACTTGTGGACCACGACCACGCCACTTTGGGCCGGCTCAACCCATATCCAGAAGACCGGTGGCCTATATCCAACCCGACGGAGCCCACGAGTCCACCGGAGGCCCTCCAGGCTAGCCCAAAACGTGAACCGACCTGCCAACCGACCTCAGGAGCTGGACTAGCACGTGTGCAAAGCAGAGGCGGTGTAGCACTTGGCCGGGCCCACTTCGGCCGAAGTGGCCTGTTCGGCCGAAGGCAGGAACCGCCTCCAGGGTGCAATCCTGGCCTTTGGCTGCTGAGGCGGTGCATCCCTCGGTTCGGCCGAACCGGGGAGTTCGGCCGAACCGGGATCTTCGCCCGAACGGCCAGGCACCGACCTCCAATTGCTTGGTCGCTGCTCCACTCCTCCACCGACCCTGGCCACTATAAATAGAGGCCCGGTTTCACCTTCAAAACACACAACACAAGAAGAAGAGAGTAGGCGTCGCTAGGTTCCGCCACTCATATCAGTAGAGATAGGGAGAGAGGAGAGGTGAGCATCCCGGAGAGGAGCCGAAGTGTCGGCCCCTCTTCCCGCTGTACCTCTACGGATGCGACTTCACTTCGAGTAACATCCGGGTCTTTGTCCCGCTGAACCTATCATTCTCCAACATTTCAGCCTTGGCCTCTGTCCCCTAGCCACCACTTTCTTGGACTCTGCTTCAAAAGGGTCGTTTTTTCATTTGACTCCCAGTGAAGCGAGGAAAGTCCTGGAGCGTATCCTGGATGACACTCCCTACACTGGAGTTTATGACGAACTCCCCGATGAAGAAGAGAAGCAGCCTAAACCTAAAGAGCCAGTACAGTCCCAATCCAAACCAATTAGCTCTTCCATTCCATCAGAACCCGATGCTCAATTCGAACCACAACCTTACTCTAGCCTGGACGACTATCCTCCACTCTACACCACTCCCTACGATTTTGACGATGGTCTATTCGATGACATCGACTGTGACATACATTTCCCACGGGAACAATGTGTAGAGCAAAAGGATCCACCACCCGACAAGGAAGCATTAGAATATCAAAGAGAGTACTTAGGCCATCTCTCTGCCATCAAGAGTCAGGAATGGCTAGACGAGGCGGAAGCCTCGACCGAGGTAGTTAAAATGCCCAAGAGAATCCGAACAATCTTTTGTGAAGTTATGGGCATGGACAAAGAAATCGGGTATGACCCGAGCCTCGGAATCAACATAATCTCTAGCTCCTTGGTGCGAGCTCAACTTTCCGATGAACCATGGTCATCATCTCAGAAACATCTAAGGTTCATATCGGGAAGGGTCCTCGACTGTTTAGGGATCTTGCGGGTCATACCCGTTAAGATTAACGACCCTGAACTTTTCCTAGATTTCCATATCTTTGACCTACCCAACGATTCCACACATTCCATCTTTATTGGTAGGCCAATCATGAAAATCCTAGAGAAATCACCAATAATCTAGCTAGAGCTTAGGATCGGAGAAGAACTCGTCCCAGTCTCTTATTCCTATTCCTTGAATATCCCAATAGAGACAGATCCCGATCCTGATCCTAAAGAGGAGGTCATGTCAACATCCTTGATAGACTTAGAGCAACCTTTCCTAGAAGAAGATGCCCAATTCCTTATGGAGGAAGAAGAAATTCATCCTCCAATCAAGCCTATGCCTCTTCCCTCTGGATTGAAGTGTGCTTCCCTCTTTAATGATGAACACACTCCAGTGACCATCAGTGACCAGGTCTGACATTGAAACCCAACAGACTTTCACTGTCCTGGAGGAAGATCGGTCAGTCTTTGGACACTCAATCCAAGACTTCAAAGGGATTACTCCTAACCTCCATACTCATCATATCCCTATCTCATCTTACCTTGGGGTCGCTAGGAAAGAGTCACGGAGATTCGTCTTTGATCGGGGAAAGACTAGATTCAAAGCCTAAAGCCATCATCTTCTCCTGTCATACTCCCAAATACGACCCTATGCGTGCACCTCCCACGAGTAAAGGGGATTCGTAGTTCCTTGGCCACACTGGGCTTTATAGGTGTCTCATCGAAAATTTCTCTCAAATAGCCCGGTCGTTGACCAATCTCTTGGCCAAGGAAACCCCTCTCGTCTCTAATCAAGAGTGCTATGCTTCCTTTCACACCCTAAGAAAGCACTCAATTCTGCTCCCATCATCCGGTCTCGCAACTAGAGCATTCCATTAGAAATCATGTGTGATGCGAGCAATTATGCTGTTGGAGTTGTTGTGGGCCAAACCAAGGACAAGAAGCATTATGCTCACTGGCCCCAGCTCAACTACGCAACCACGGAAAAGGAACTCTTAGCAACTATGTTTGTTATAGACAAATTTCGGTCCTACCAAGTTAGGGCAAAGGTTATAGTCTATTCTGACCATACTACTCTGAAGTATTTCTTGGCCAAAAAGGATGCGAACCCAAGACTCATTCGTTGGGTATAAGTCCCATTTGATCTTTCCATCAGCGATTTTCTTACGGGGTGATACGCTCCTCAAAGCCACAACACTAGAGCCGTGGTACGCCACCATAGATGACTTCATGGTGTTAGGGTACATCCCATTAGGTGAAAATAGGAAAAGATTGGTTTATGAGAGCAGACATCACCTATGGGACAACCCGTATCTCTTCTGGATACAAAATGGACTCAGACGATGCATGCCTGCACCTGAGGCACATAAAACCTGGGAGAGATATCATGAAGCACCTTCTGAAGGACATTATGGAGTGTTTAGAATAAAGGTCTGGCAATATGGAGAAGCTAAGAAACTTAGCAAGTGATGCCCACACTGCCAGAAACATGGGAAAGAGACGCGAAGCCACTCACCAGTAATATTCAGTAGAAATCTTTGATGTAAGGGGAATAGACCCCATGGGTCCTTTCCCTAACTCAGAGAACTACGAGTTTATTCTGGTAGCCGTAGATAGCGTCTCTAACTGGGTAGAAGCCAAGCCCTATCGATCCGCAGCCACTAGGCAAGCCGAGCAAATGACCCATGAAAACATCTTTCCTCGCTTTGGCGTCCCTGGGCTAGTCATAGGGGCTCCCATCTCATTGACTCCCGGAAATATCTAAGCTTGGGGGAGCCACATTTTATAGCCACACCTTAACACCCCCAAGCTAGTGGTCAAGCTGAAGATCAAGAACACTCTGTAAAGACCGTCAATGTGATGGGTAGGCACTAGAGAGATAGACTCACTGAAGCACTTTGGGCAAACTAGACCACTCTAGTTTGGGCAAATTAGGACAATTCGGCCAAACCATGTTGATTCGACCGAAGGACCCCTCGGTTGCCCCTTGAGCGTCCTTTTTGACCCTTGATCCTATCTCTATCCCATCTTGTCTCGAAGTCGCTAGGAAATGTTGGGAAAGCTGCTTGTCGATCTCAAGTCAGAAACCATCCTCCATCACTTTCCCGAACACGACCAAGTGTTCACATTTCCCAGCCGCCATGACCACCCAATCCTTGTCCAAAGACCTTTCCTCACCCAAGGGTTCCCTCTCCATGAGTATGACAAGTCCACCAACGAAGAAAGCCATGGAGGAGGGAGAAGAGAAACCCATGGTTGAAGAGCCTGAAAAAGAACTGGCACAAACATGCCAGAAGTTGAGCAACCAGGATGAGAAGGTCACTGATGGCGAGCCTTGGCAGATGGACAAGAACAATGTCCTATACCAAGCATTCACAGCCAAATCAGAGAGGCTCGCCAAAGCCACGTAACATCTAGACCTTTATGATCCATCTATAGAGTAGATGTCATATGGTTGTATCCTGTAGAGCACCATTAGTTTCAATTTATTTCCCAATTCAATTTCCCTTCGCTTAAATCATTGTTTAGGAGGTGCTCTCTTTATTTCCCTTCCAATATTTGCTTTTCCAAATCTTAGCTTGATGAATAAATAAAATTAGAGTTGAATGCAAAAAGAATAAAATTGTCGCTCCGGTTGGTGTATTTGAACCAACCGGAGATTGCCCTGTTTAATGAAAAGATACATGAGTACAGGCATGACACAGTGGAGGAACAGGACGAGAACGAGCAGGCCGACCAGCTGACTCAGTACCTTTCAAGGTTGAATCCCTACCAATGAAGAGTCCAAGCATGGGGGAGCACCCCCATCAGGTACGTTCTGAATTACTCACCACTTTGGTCATTCAATTGAAAATACTTCCCTTGAATAAAATTAACTCTCAACCATGCATGGAATGAATCATATGCCTCTCACTTTGGAAATGATGAATAGTTGCTCTGTTATTAATTTTGCTAGTACTTTGTTGCAACTAGTTGCTTGACTATGCTTGAGTTATTTGGCATGAGTAGAAATGAACCTGAAAACCTTGTGGGAGCATATGCCTTATTCCAAGTCTAGGTTGTTGTGGGGATTGATATAGTGATACTTTGGTTGAACTCTAATTCTGCTCTTAGTATGGTGAAAATCTCGGATGTTTATGCTGTCAAAAAAATAAAAATAAAACAAAGTTCCTCATTGGTCATCATACCTACCAGAGCCATATGATAGGATTAGTTTCAAACTTTCTACTCATATGCTGCTTGTTATCTTAGTGAGCTTTGTCAAATTGTTGTCGACCTTTGAGTGAAGCTTTCATATTCTTAGAGATCGAGATCCACGTACACACACCACCTCTCACTTGAAATTCCTACACTGGGAGTTAGCAAACATTTTCCATCATCCATCCACAAAAATAAAATGCTTCATGTTCTATGATTTCCCTCTCCAAATATTCTTGATAGAGACATGGGCTATGCAAAAAGAAAAGCATGCCAAAGAAGCATGGCAAAAATAAAAAGAAAAAGAAAAGCATAGCAAAAAGAATAAAAGATAGCCCATGTTCTCGAAAATAAATCAAGGAGAGGGAGATTCATCCCAAGGAGCTCCACCATATTCCATTCCACCATATTCCATCCCACCATATTCCACTCCATATATCCCACACACTTGCACTTCTCGATCTTAAGGTATGATTTGTTTCCTCAGAGATCCGGTCTTTGACGTAGCAAAATATAATATGCTTGTATACCTTCATTCTTTGTCCCTGAGCCACACAAAAAGCCAAATTAGATGTTAGGATGAAAAGAAGGCAAAGCCTTTGGTAAGGATTCAAATACACTTGAGCAATTGAGTGAGCCAATGAGGAACAATTTATCTTTTCACAAAAGGGTGAAAAACGCCGAGATAGGATCCTGAAAAGAGTAGAGTGGAATAAAACTAAGTTAACCTGTTCATCCTTTCAACTACCCAAGATAAGGAGATTGCTATAAGCCCCATAGGTAAAATGGTGAATTATACCTTGCTAGTAATTCAAGTAAAAATTTGAGTACTAGTTGTTTATAAAGTTACCTGCAAGAGAAATGACATTGTAGCAACTCCTGATCCACCGAGCCTAAGTTTTTATCTTTGCTCGAGGACGAGCAAAGAGCTAAGCTTGGGGGAGCTTGTTGGCGGTCGTTACAGACTGATTTCCGACCTCCAACCAAGTATAAAATGAACACATTGGAATCACACACCATAGCTATAGGACTTATTTCTAACCGTTTCCACAAGTTTTGGTGATTGTCCATTGTGCAGGTACAAAATGGAGAAATATGAGCTATAGGGGTTGGAAATGACTGTTTCGGCCGAACGACATGATTCGGCCGATTGCCCCCCTAGCTGTGCAAGACTTGTGGACCACGACCACGCCACTCTGGGCTGGCTCAACCCATATCCAGAAGACCGGTGGCCCATATCCAACCCGACAGAGCCCACGAGTCCACCGGAGGCCCTCCAGGCCAGCCCAAGACATGAACCGACCTGCCAACCGACCTCAGGAGCTGGACTAGCACGTGTGCAAAGTAGAGGCGGTGTAGCACTGGGCCGGGCCCACTTCGGCCGAAGTGGCCTGTTAGGCCGAAGGCAGGAACCGCCTCCAGGGTGCAATCCTGGCCTTTGGCTGCTGAGGCGGTGCATCCCTCGGTTCGGCCGAACCGGGGAGTTCGGCCGAACCGGGATCTTCGCCCGAACGGCCAGGCACCGACCTCCAATTGCTTGGCCGCTGCTCCACTCCTCCACCAACCCTGGCCACTATAAATAGAGGCCCGGTTTCACCTGCAAAACACACAACACAAGAAGAAGAGAGTAGGCGTCGCTAGGTTCCGCCACTCATATCAGTAGAGATAGGGAGAGAGGAGAGGTGAGCGTCCCGGAGAGGAGCCGAAGTGTCAGCCCCTCTTCCCGCTGTACCTCTACGGATGCGACTTCACTTCGAGTAACATTCGGGTCTTGTCTGGTAACTCTTGTATCTCTGTCTGATTAATTGAGCATTCAGTTCTTACTTTTATATGCTTGATGGTTCTTCGTTCAATGCTTAGTTGTGTAGTATAATTGTATACTAGCTGCTTAGCTTGAGTGCTTATCTGTCTGCAGTAGATAAATATTAGTCAACTAGTGTAGGCGTGGTGCCTATACTTGAGGCTAACTTAGTTTCTGCCCGTCGCAACGGAGGTGGTAGCCGTAAGGTGGTGACAGCCCTTTCGGTCTTCGTAGCCCATCACATTAGTTCCGGTGTCTTAGGACCCAAGGTTCAGGGTAACCGGCACCCCTTCTCACCCCTTTCTGTGTGTCGGAGGCTCTGTAGTCCCGAAGCAAGTATCTATCTGTATCCTCCGATCTACTCAATCAATCGGTAGAATACCTTTATCAGACCCGTACCCTCTCTACCCTCTTACCTCATCTCTTCTCTCCTTGTTGTCATCATCCATCTCATCCATTCCATTTCATCCACACCATCTACCTAGGACAACTTAGTTTAGGATTAGTACACTTCTCGTTCTCCGTGGAAATCGATACCTTGGAATACTCCCGGGTGAAAGCTACATCGGTATCCGTCCGTTTGTGGATTTATCTGTAGGCCGTAAGGAGTGCCAACAAATACTCTTAGTGACAATTCACCTCCAATATTGAGCAAGATCGAAGAACCAACTAAGACAAAGACTTAAACAAGATCTAGAAGCACTAGAACTAGAACCGACTATAGTCTAAACACGATATAGATGTAACTAGAATAAAGTAGAAGCAAGCTATAATGAACAGACAAGTGACAGGACACCTCTATTTATAGCTTGGAGTGGCGGTTGGGGTGGAGTAACCGCCAAGGGAGCCAGGGGTCGGTTCCCCCTAATTCGGGTGAATGGATGGGTTCGGCCGAATGGGTGGATTCGGCTGAACCCTTGCATCCACCATCCTATGCTCATGTGGCTCAGATGCACTCCTTGGAGGCGGTTCCTGGTGTGGAGGTGGTTCGGCCGAACTGGGCCTGGCCCGTGCCCGGCCTCCCTAGCAGCGCCTCAAGCCCTGGGCCCTCCTGGGTTGCTTGTATGTGATGGACTTCGTGTTGGTTCAGCCCAGGAGTGATGTGTCGTTGGTACAAGTGTCCTGCATAGTCGTCGCTCGGTCATCGCTGATGTGGACGGCCTTTGGTTGTGCCTTGCGTTGTATACGGCTAAGGGGGTTAATCGGCCGAATCATGTCGTTCGGCTGAATCGGTCAATTTCGACCCCTATAGCACGTATTTCTCGTTGTTGTACCTGCATAAGTGAAACTTATCAAAACTCATAGAAATTTATTAGAAATAAACCTATGTACATAGAATGCCACATATATCCTCTTTTAGTCCCGAGTATTGGTGGTCAAAAACGTGTCGTAGCGACCGCCAACAAGCTCCCCCAAGCTTAGTCCTTTCCTCATCCTCGAGCAAAGATAGAGACTTAGGATCGGTGGATCAGGAGTTGCTACAATGTCAATGTCTTGCAGGTAACTCTATAAACAACTAGTTCTCAAAATTTCTTGAATCATTGACAAAGTATTAAATCACCATTTTACCTATGGGGCTTATAGCAGTCTCCTTATCTTGGGAGGTTGAAAGGATGAACAGTTTGACTTAGTTTTATTCTACTCTTACTCTTTTCAGGATCCCATCTCAGAGTTTCCACAATTTTGTGAAAAATGTAAGTTGTTCCTCAATTGACACACTCAATCACTCAAGTGGTATTTGAATCCCCACCAAAGGCTTGTGCCTTCTTTTCATCCTAAAATCTAATATGGCTTTTGTGTGGCTCAGGGATAATGGATGAATGTATGCATGTATCTTATATTTTGCTACGTCAAAGACCGGACCTTTGGATACCCAAATCACACATTTAGATCAAGAAGTGCAAGTGTGTGGAATATGAGGAGTGGAATGGAGTGGAATATGGTGGAACTCCTTGGGTTGATTCTTCCTCTCCTTGATTTATTTTCGAGATCATGGGCTATCTTTCTTTTTTTCATATTTTTGCTATGCCTTTTTGGCATGCTTTTCTTTTTCTCATTTTTCTTTTCTTTTTGCCATGCTACTTAGCATGCTTTTCTTTCGTTTCTTTTTGCCATGCTCCTTAGCATGCTTTTCTATTTTGCATAGCCCATGTCTCTATCAAGGATATTTGGAGAGGAAGTTCATAAAGAATGGATCATTTATTTTGTGGATGGATGATGGAAATATTTGCTAACTCCCAGTGTAGGAATTGCAAGTGAGAGGTGGTGTGTACGTGAATCTCAATCTTAGAAGCATGAAAATTTCACCCAAAGGTCACAACAAATTGACAAAACTCACTAAGACAACAAGCAGCACATGAGTAGAATGTTTCAACTAAACTAAACATATGGATTCGGTAGGAATTTCTGACCAATGAGGAACTTTGTTTTATTTTTGAAAGCACAAAGCATCCGAGATTTGCACCATACTATGAGTAAAAGTAGAACTTAACCACAATCTCACTATATCATTCCTTACAACAACTTAGACTTGGAATAAAGCATGTGCTCCCACATGGTTTTTAGGTTTATTTTTACTCATGCTGATTAACTCAAATACTATTAAGTAACTAGTCGAAACAAATCACTTGCAAGATTAATGACAGAGCAACTACTCATCATTTCCAAAGTGAGAGGCATATGGTTCATTCCATGCATAGTTGGGAGTTAATTTTATTCAAAGCAAATATTTTTGGTATTTTCATTTTTAAGATGGAAATAAAACTAGAAGGGAAATGCAAGATTTAAATGCTGAAGGGAACGTCGAACATACCTGGTCGGGGTCCTCCCCCAAGCTTGGATCTTTTATTGATAGGGTCGAAACCTTGAGAAATATTCCACCATTTGGTCCATCTGCCGTTGGACATCATACCTTATAGATTCCAGCACGCCGCTATTCTCTTGATGGTACTGAGAATGGCGTGCCAGTGTGCCTTCCATGTTCCAGGTACTGTCATCGAGGAGGTTGACTCGGTCGGAGATGTAAGATAACTCCTGACCAATGTCATAGCCGCTGGGTGTAGAGAAGCGTGCAGACTGAGGATGTCTAGGGAAGTACGGCTGGGAGGCACTATCATACCCCCCTGCATACCACCCCTGGGAGTACTCAGAGTCTGTTCTTTGGGCGTAGTCCCAGTGGCTCGGGGCGAAGTAGTCCGGGTCCTAGGATTGTCCAGAGCCTCATGCTCCTAACGTCCCAGCACCGGTGTACTCGTCGTAGCTTGCCTCAAATGCAGACGTGTGTCGGTGTGGCTACTGTAATGGACTTGCCGGTTCCTGTGAGGTGGCGACCCCAGCGTCTCGCCTGGCTAGGCCTCGGGTGAATGGCCCTGTGCCTGCAACACCGTGCCGAGCTGGCTCTCTCCGAGAAGGAGAGTCATCCAACTTAGTACTCAGTTCTAGACGGTATACAACCTCAGCTCTACACAGGGCAGCGGCAGTTCGGTTGTATTGCCGCGATAAATCATCACAAATGTTACATCAGACGCCCATCGTATCATGTGACCTTGCACGAAGTGCTCGTCATCCACAATGGATTGTGCTGTCTCTATGTAGTTCAGCTGGGCGCCCTCCAGGACGCCCAACTAGTTAGCGAGGTGGGTGACCAGAGAAGTCACTGCCACACTACCTACAAGAGTATGATGAGACAGCCAATGGGCAACCATGTCTCGAACAGGAGAAACAACAACTTGTCTAGCCATGACATATAAAAGCCGCAACTCGACCACATTAACTGGCCGCGAGTCGAAACGCGGGAATACCGTCATAGCCATCCAACGATGCATGAAACGCAAGGTGGGGTTACCAGTATTGTTAGTGCGGGGCACCGAACAATTGGTGCTCCCATAAATCTTTTTCCAAAACCCATCCTGTCTAAACTTTTTCAAAGCTTTGGCAGGCTCCAAAGAACAATGACTGGCAAAATAAAGAGCCATGCTCAAATCCCTCCAAGAGTAGAAGTACTCTTGGTTGAAAAAATCAAAAGCGAACACCCTCCCATTCAGATGTAAGAGTCGAAAGAAATTAGAGGGTGAGGAGGTACAAACCTGTTTCGTTGACACGCCATAAGTTGTCCCAGCCAACGGCTTCGAAGACTTCTAGAAATTCTTCATCCATACCCGTTCTTACGAGCAGGTCCTGCTCGATGACACGGGTATGCTCAAACTCCTTCAGGCGCAACATGTTGAAGACATTCCGCTCCCGGTCCGTCCGGAGGATGATGTCACTCTCGTTTAGGAGCTGCCGGGTTGGGTGCGAGGCAGAGCCTCTCCCCATGTCGGCTGCCCCTAACTCGTCCACCTCCATCCGGATTGAACCGCGGGACGGGGCTGGGGAGCTCCCAGCATCGTCCGAGCATTTGCTCAGCCGAGTGGAGTGACGCAACGTGGAGAAGATCTTTGACATGCTACTTGCAAAATGTTAGCACAACGACTACCCGAAGGACTGAATATATGGGGTTAGCACACATAAAACAAATCCTTTGTTCGAGAGGGTTTGTCGTTCTTGCGGGGATGAAGAACCACCACAAACACGTTCAAGTTTTAGCACAAGGATCAAACAAAAGCAAAATATTTTTGTGATTTTTCAACAATGCCAGTGAACCAACTTGAGCAACAACTAGAGAAGAACTTGAGCAAGAACATGAGTGAGAGAGAGAGGGCTTCTAGCAGAAAATTTTCAGTGTGTGATGGTGCAAGGAAGCAAGCAAGCAATGGGTGGTATTTATAGGCAAAGGGGGAGGAATGGGCTGGTTCGGCCGAATTGCCAGTTCGGCCGAACCAGGCCCTTGTGGCCTGAGCACTCCATGTGAGTGCAGTCCCCCTCCTTTGCTTTGTTTGCAGGCAAATTGTGTGGCCAGCACTAGAGTATGGTCATGTGAGTGGATTTTAGTGGTAGGTGAGATGCTAACTTGACATGACCAAAGTGAAAGTTAGTGTAGTCACCCCCATGCTGCCATGTTTTGTGCTGGTTGGTGATGACAAGAAATAAATGGAGCACTTTGGAGGAGGGTAAAAATGATAAGAATTTCAAAATGTACCTAATTCAAATAAATTTCAGCATACTCTCCATTTATTCTTTACCATGCTTGCAATTTTTACTTTCTTTCAAGTTATTTGCACAAGTGGTTCATTTATTTTGGAAAGGGAAACATGCAAATGCAATGATGGAAATTAAAATTTGGAAGGGAAACATGAGATGCATACCGATTTTCCTCGCGGCGAGAGCTCGCGTTTAAAGTCCGCGAGCGAGACTCCTCCTTTCTTTAGTTGTTTTTGTCATTGCCCAAGCCCGAAGTGGGTGGTTCGGACGATGCAACCTTCTTCCGCCATGCCTTCTTGATTTTTTTCTGTGTTGGAGGCGGTGGGATTGGTTCTTCTGGAGAATTCCAGAGAGCCTGATGTTCCTCGTATCTCTTCACGAGGAGGTCCATTCCTTCTACGCTCATTGGTCCAGTCAGCTCATCCCATCCGAACTGTTGTCCACCGAGTATTTCCAGCTCTCCACTGAGGAGTGCTTTTAGGAAACATTCAGCGCTTTTCTGCTCCAGTGTACGAGGCTTTGTCTTCTTCTCTTCCCGAGGTCGGAACGAGAAGGAGATCGGCGTCCGGTTGATATGGAATAGGATTTCTCTTGTATACATGTCAATCCTCGCCCGGGCAGTGTTAAAAAATGGCCGAACACAAGGGGAAACGAATAATCGCTCCCCGTGTCAAGGACAATGAAGTCCGTAGAGACGTAATGTCCCCAGACTCGGACTGGCACATTCTCGATCACCCCCTCGGGGTAGCGGATCGATGAATCTGCCAGTTGTACCTGGGCATTTGTAGGACACAAAGTGGAATAGCGTAACTTTTTAAATAATACCTTGGACATAATGTTGACGCTGGCTCCAAGATCACAGAGTGCATCATCAATGCGATGATTCCAGATGACGCTGGCTCCAATATCACAGAGTGCATCATCAGTGCGAGGATTCTGGATCATGCATTGAATGATGGGCACTCCGGGATCTTCCTTCTTTTCTGGAGGTGTCCTCGTGATGGCTTTGACAACAGCTCTTGACAGATGTGCCCCTTGTGGTATTTATACTTGGACTCATGAGACTACACCTGCGTGACAAGCACAATATATTCTATGAGACGCTTTACCTCATCTCATAGTAACTGCATTTTTTGTTTCAATGGAAGGTTCGGGTTGCCCCGGAATCTTCCCCAATTCGGTAACAGGAACGGCTCCAGCTAACTGAGCAATTTGGGTTTCTATCATTTTATTAAAGCTCAGTTGACTTTTCATGGTGGAAGATAATGATTCCAATCTAGAGTCTATGCTTTCCAGGATTTTATCATTAGTAGCAAGCTTTTTATTGATATTCTCAGTGATTTTACCCTGGCCAAACACTAGATCTCTAGGAGATGGCTGATTATTGAAATTGCGGGATTTAAAGTTGTTACCTTGTTGAGGCCTCTCAAATGAGAGGTTTGGGCATGAATCCAACCTTGATTGCCGTAGTTGTTCGGTCAGGATAACCGTTGTTGTTGGAGTTGTTGACATAGTAGGCATCTTCTCGCGTTTCAGGGCAGTCATTCCCCGAATGGCCAGCATTGCCACATACGTCGCAAGTTATGCGAGCGTCCATGGCTTGCACCGTTTCTTGAGCAGGGGCCTCCAGCTTCTTGATCAGAATGTCCATCTTGGCAACGAGCATGTCTAGAGTTTCAACTTGATGTACTCCTCGGGTCCGAGGTTGGGCTTGATCATTGTACCAACCTTGGTTCTCGACCATCTTCTCGATGAGGGCCTTTGCACGACTCTCCTCAATTGAGAAGAAAGTACCTCCAGCAGCAGCATCCAAGTACTCACGGGCAGAGCTTCTAAGCCCGTGGTAAAAGGTTTGGATGATGAACCAACTCTACATACCATGGTGAGGACAAGCAGATATATAGTCCTGGAGGCGATTCCATGCCTCCGGGACTGTTTCATCTTTTAACGGTTGGAAACTAGCAATTTTATTCCGGAGGGCGTTGGTTTTCCCAACCGGAAAGAATTTAAGAAAAAATGTGCTAGTGCACTTATCCTAAGTGTCTATGGCTTCGCGGTTAGCATAAAACCATTGTTTTGCCTTGCCTAATAATGAGAATGGGAATAAACGAAGGCGAATGGCATCGATGCTTACCCCGCGTATGGTGAAAGTGTTGCAAATCTCCAGAAAATGCTGAAGATGAGCGTTGGCATCCTCGTGTGGCTTGCCATAGAATGGGCTAGCCAGCACCATGTTGATGAGGGCTGGCTTGAGCTCGAAGTTGCCATCTCTGACTCGCGGAGCTGGTCCGACACGCACATTCTCGCTCAATGGAGCGGAGAACTCATGGATCGTCTTGCTTGCCATCCTTGATGAACCGGGTCGACGACGGGAAAGACTGGGCTTGTCGGAATGAGCTGCTTCTGAGGAGGTACAACACGGGGTTGCACTTTCCTCATAAGAGACTCAGGATTTTCTTGGAAGTTTGACGGTAGTTGGAAACCAGTCATGCACTGCTCTGCTTCACAAGACCAACGAAACAGAGCAAGGATAAACCCGCTTGAGGAGCGGTATACTCAACTAAGATAGCTCAAGATAAAAGTTTGAAAGTATCTAGCCAATTGCTTCCCCGACAACGGCGCAAGAAATGCTTGTTGGCACTTCTTACGATCCAATATCAGGATTATGAATCCCGGTACTGGGGTATGTTTTATTGGTTTTTCTTATGGCTCAGTAAAATATATAAATATTCTGCAAGCGCACAGAATTACAGCTGTAGCACTTCATCAGGGAGTATTTCAAGGTATCGTAATTTATATTTCCGCAGGGAAGCTTATGGCAAGAATACTAGCAAACAGATATTTGAGACTATCAGAGAGGGATAGACGACTAACAAGACGGGGGATAACGGTATTGGATAGGAGTGGATATACCGTGACACACAGCTCAAGGGAGACTTAGGTAAAAGAGAAGGAGGAGATAGCTGGGAGGACAAGGAAAAGATATAGAGGATTCCTAGGTACTTTATCTGTCTATGTCACTCGGGATTAGAGATACAGAAGCTGTAGAGCCAGCACTCAGAGGTCAAGGTCAAACCTATGTCTTAGCAGGCCCTTGTGGCATCTACCCTGCGCTGGGGGATCCTACAAGCTGAGACGAATGTGATGGGCTACAAAGGCTGTATAGGGCTGTCACCACCTAACGACTACCACCTTCGCAGACTCAGGGGCAAACTAAGGGTATCGGCTTGCCTAGGAACCACTCCTACACTAGTCAACAACTACTTACTCCACTAGCAAGAGCAAACAACCTCGTCAATACTCTTAATGACAATTCACCTCAAGTATCAAGAAAGATCAAAGAACCGGCTAAGACAAAGACTTAAACAAGATCTAGAAGCATCAGAACTAGAAGCAACTATAGTGTAAACACGATATAGATGCAACTAGAACAAAGTAGAAGCAAGCTATAAATGACAAAGTCAAAGTGATAAAGATAACTATATTGATAACTCAAAGTCTACAAAAGGAAAGGAAAAGATACAAGAGCTTATACCAGAGCTTCTGAAGACGACTCCGGAACCTCCGAGGCACAGCTCGACTCAACTCTAACTCCCAACTAAACTATCCTAACTCTACTAGAAAAAAGTGGAAATGGGAGCTCCTTGGCTTGGTGTGTGTTTACAAGTGAGAGGACCCCTGCTTTTATAGTGGACATGAGGTGGTGGAGGAAGAGCACTGGCCAAGGCACCTTGAGGCGGTGCCCGGCTGATTTGGCCGAATGGATGGATTCAGCCGAACGGGCACGTGGCACCGCCTGGTGCCTACGGCCGTGATCTCTCCCCTAGGTTGGTTGCTGAGGCCGTTGTGCATGTCTCCATGCTTTGGTCGAACTGTAGGCTTCGGCCGAATTGGGCCCGAGGCCAAGCTGCCCTCCGATGCACCGTCATTGCCTCTAGATTGTCTGGATTGGCTCCACTTGGCTGGGGTGTGTTTGTTTCCCCGGATCGGTGACGTAATCGGCCCACTTGGCTTGCTTCATCACCGCTCTATCATCGTCAAGGTGGAGTTTGTGCTGAGGCCTACGGTTGTGCTTTGCATTGTGTATAGCTAACGGGGGTAACCGGCTGAATTGGTCAATTCCGACCCCTATAGCACGTATTTGTTGTTATGTACCTGCACAAGTAAAACTCACCAAAACTCGTGGAACTTTATTAGAAATAAACCTAAGTGCATAGAATGTCACATATATCCTCTTTTATTCCCGAGTATTGGTGGTCAAAAATGTGCCGTAACGACCGCCAACAATAGGGTACTGAAATGGAAGATCTCACCTACGATGAGTATCCAGTCAAGATTTTGGAGGAATCTGAGAGGGCGACAAGAAACAAGGTCATCCGAATGTACAAGGTACAATGGAACCCACACTCAGAGGATGAGGCGACTTGGGAAAGGCCGAGTACCGACAGCTCTTCGCATCCACATCTGAATCTCGAGGACAAGATTCATCTTAAGGGGGGTAGGTTTGTAACACCCTGAAATAGCCCTATTTAAAATGTTAGTAATTAACGAGCTTTTTACTAAAGTGCTCACAATTAATATAGGGTAAATAAATAATTTATGGGAATTAAAATCAACTATAAGGCTTAGAAACATTTTTGTTGCATTCATGCTGCTACATTGAGTTTTGCTTGCTTGTAGTTCGAATTGCAATTTCAATCTAATTTAAATTCTAGTTTGAATTGCATCTGTTTGAGACCTAGAATAGTTGTTTGGCCCAGAGTTCGTTTTCGCCCCTCCATCTTTTCCCTTGGCTCGATTTCCCTCCTTCCTCTCTTTCTCCCGAGTCGGCCCACTCCCTTTCTCCCTTCTTTCCCTGCGTCGGCCCAGCCCTCCGCAGGCCCAGCTTCTCCCTCCTCCAGTTGGACCCAACACCACCGAGCCAGCCCAGCTCCTCTCCGCGCTGGCCCAACGCCGCAGCCGCCCCCACCCCTCTCTTCTGGGTCACTGACGACCAGGCCCCACCTGTCGGGTCCATCTTCCACCTCGAGCCATGCTCGGACTCGATTCCGAGCTCGACACCGACTGGTGCATCGCGCCTGCCTGCACCTAGCACTCTTGGCTCACATTCAACACGGCCCCGCGGACCCCTAGAACCTTCCCAGAAGTTTATCCGCCGCCCTTTCCTTCGCACGAGCTCTCCCAGAAAGGAAAGAGGAGTGCCGCTGCCTCCACCCCGATCCGCGTAACCCGCACGCCAAGAAGCCCCTGGGGACTATAAAAGCGAGGTCGAGCCCCCCTCGAGCTATCGAAGCCCCAGCGCTCCCTCACGCCTTGCGCCGCAGCCATTGGCCCACGGCCATCGATCTCTGCCGCCGGTGCCAATCTCTTAATGAGATCTCCCTTCAGAGCTTCGCATTGAGGTAACGAAGTAAACCGAAAAACTCCCGGCCCTCTTTTCGCTTTAAACCAGGCCTAATCGCTCGCCGTTCCAACACAGCGTCGTCGAATCCGCCCCACATCGACGTCCGTGCTCCACACCTCCCGCCCGTCGTCGTGACCACCTTAGGTGAGCTCGCCGTTCTCCCATGGTGCCATAGGTCCAAACCATGTGGCGATTGGAGGTCCCTAGCTCGAGTTTCGCCCAGCTCCGGTGAGCTTCCGCCATCGGCAGAGCGGCGCCGCCGCGTCCCCACACCGCCGCCGATGACACCCTCGTCCGGCCTATTCTTAGCCCTTAGATCTAGGTCTGACGGTCCAGATCTAAACCCGCCCTGAGTCAATCCCAACCCATACCAGTCAGGGCCGGTACTTTTGCAGAAGAGCCCCTGCCATTTTAAGGAATAAACCCGCCGTCCGCGCTAGATCAAAAATATTTACAGTTATGCCCCTTGTTTTCGTTTTAGCCCCTAAGTTTTATAGAAATTACCTCCTCAAGCCCAGCCTCCGCCTTTTTATGGTTTAGCCCTCCTTTTTTTATATCAAATTATGTTTAGGTCCTCGGTTTTTCTCAAATCAGCCCCTGGAAACTTTAAACTTCGCCAGCAAGTCCCTGGACCTTAGAAACACCATATCTTTCTCGTTTTAGCTTTGATTAGCGTGATTCTTGCGCTCATGTGTTCGTAGCAAAGCGTAGATTAGTTTTAAAGGCTTCTTTTGTTCTGTTTCTATTGTTTGGTGTACTTTTCTAATAGAATAATTTTATTTGCATGTTCTGGCTTATATGGATGCTTGTATGGTGATTCGTGTCCAGTCGGTGAGCCGTTTGCGTTGGAGTTCAAGTACCAGGGGGACTTTCAGGAGCAGGACCAGCAACAGCAGCACTTTGAGGAAGGCAAGTTATAGCATGGACAATCCTTGCTACCTACCCACCTTGTATCATTTATTTCATATATGCATGTGTCTAAATTGATGTACCTTAAGGTTGTACCTAGTTTGTTTAACCTGTCCTTTGATTACCTTGGGTTTATGCATATGGGTAGAATCTTTGCTATGCACAGCTACTATCACCATTGTTTAATTGTTAATTTTGACTTAATGGTTCACTTCAACATGATGATAAAACTTTCTTTTTAGCAACTTGGTTTCGGGAACTAGAGCATGTGCTTCGTGCTTTGTTCTAGTGTCCCTCCGTAAGGTCTGGTTCTTAAAGCGGCAACCCAGGAGTCTGTCGCCACCACTCCCGTGACGGGTGATCCGTTGGCTATGTCTCGTTAGGCACACTCCCGTGTTGGGAGTCCCTGTGATGCAGAACTCCACACGTTGTGCAATGTTGGGGTGTGATGCCCACGCTCTCGACGCCATTGACCCCCTTATGGTGTGACTCAGTAAGCGTCAGTAAATCTCAGTGCCTAGGTTCTCACCACCTTGTTGTACCTTAGCGGCTACTGTCTTGTTAGGGTGTCTTGTGAAAAGCCTCGTAGCGTCCCTATGCGCTCACACCTCGGAAGTGTGATTTGTGGGGTCTGATCCACCTCCGCATGGTTGTGTTTAAAGTTGTTTTGAGCTTTTACGCGACTGGTGGGTAAAGGGTGAAACCTCTATCATGATAGCCTTGCTCAGGGTCACGAGCAGCCTGGATCCTTTTTGATTAGAAGATGATGTTTATTTATAATTAATGTCACTTATACTTCATTAATTGGGATGCAACTATGTTTCATTCACTTGGAGTAACTAGGATAATGTTAAAACGAACCAAGGGAAAGTGCTAATGCAGTTAAGACGTGTCTAGCCTTATTTTGAGCCTTCATTCACCCGTGCTATACTTGCTAAGTAAATGTTTTACTTACAGTTACTATTATTCACCAAAATCCCAGATGGGTAACTGATTGGGCTGTGCATGAGTCTGCTGCTGAGTTTCCAGAGGATCAGTCGTACTACTGAGTTGCGTTCTTCCAGATAGAGTCCATGTGGAATTGTGGCTTCACTTAGTTAAGAGTTTTAGTCTTCCATTGTATTGGTTAGTTTATTTATGTTAAACTCTTATGTAAAACTCTATTTATTCAAGCATATGTTCTTTGTTTATCATATTTGTTTAATATATGTGTACTATGACTTCCTGGGCACACATATGGTTGCATTCGGGTTTCTATGTAAATTCGGGTGTGACATTATATGATATCCTTGAATACTTGTTTACTAGCACTCGTTCCATAAGCTTCCCTATCACACCTCAGAAGTGTTGATGTGCGTGGTTGGGTGCAAAGTTCTTTTGAACTTTTACTCGACTGGTGCGTAAAGGGCGAAACCTATGCAGAGTGTAAATCTATCATGGTAGCCTTGCTTTGGGTCACGAGCGGCCTGGATCCTTTTTTATTAGAAGATGATGTTTATTTATGCTTAATGTCACTTATACTTTATTAATTGGGTTGCAACTGGGTTCTATTCACTTGTAGTATCTTGGATAATGTTAAAATGAACAAACTAAAAATGCTAATGCAGTTTAGCCATGTCTAGCCTTACTTTGAGCCTTCATACACCCGTGCTATACTTGCTAATAAATGTTTTATTTACACTTGTCATTTATTCAACAAAATCCTAGATGGGTAACAGATTGGGATGTGCATGAGTCTGTCGCTGAGTTTCCAGAAGATCTACCATACTATTGAGTTGCGTTCTCCCAGTCAGAGTCCCTGTGGATTGCAGCTTCGCTTTGTTGAGAGTTATTAGTCTTCTGTTGTATTGGTTAGTTTATTTATGTTAAACTCTAATGTAAAACTCTATTTATTCAAGCATATGGTCTCTGTTTATCATATTTGTTTGCTATATGTGTACTATGACTTCCTGGGCACACATATGACTGCATTCGGATTTCTGAGTAAAACTGGGTGTCACATAAGGAGGCTTGCCGCTGAGTTATTTGGTTCTTTTTGTGCTTGTGCATGTGTCTTATCTTGCATATTTTCATTGGCAGCAACTAAGGGAGATGGCGGGGAGGAAAATCTCCTACATGGCCGAACTGCATGTCGACATGAATCGGGTTGTGCAGGAGAAAATCGACCTACACTTGGAGGTGGAGATACTCCGCGCCATACTAAGCGAAGCGCGGGTCGAGGGTCACAACGCGGGGAGGCCATGACCCGCATGGAGGAGGAGCGCGATGCCCAAAGGGCCCTGGCGGAGCAGAAGGCTCAGGCGGCCTCGAGGCTGGGCGCTGCACTCCAGGAGACGGTCGAGGCGCTGGCGGTAGTGGAGGGCCAGCTCTAGCAGGAACGCTTCTTAGCGGTCGTTACGGCCTACTTTCCGACCTACAGCCGAGTATAAAATAAATACAATGGAACCACACACCATAGCTATATGACTTATTTCTAACTATTTCCATGAATTTTGGTGCTTATCCATTGTGCAGGTACAAAATGGTGAAACACGGGCTACAAGGGTCGAAATTGATCAATTCGGCCGGACAACACGATTCGGATGGTTACCCCCCTTAGCCGTACCTGACGTGGAGCACGATCGGAAGTCCATCCACGTCAGCGACAACCGAGCATGCAATGTGGACCACCGCCACGTCACATCTGGGCCAAGAAAACATGAAGTACATCAAGATAACGCAGCCGAATAGGTCCAGGAGAGAGAGGCTGCATAGGGAAGTGCTGCTGGGCCACAAGCCCAGTTCGGCCGAATGGCCCAATTCGACCGAACCGCCCCCAGGAGCTACACCGCCTCTGCACTACCTCAGCACCAAGGCGGTGCAACATGGCAATTCGGCCGAACTCCTAGGTTCGGCTGAACCAGGAGATTCGGCCGAATCAGCCGGGCACCGCCTTGAGGTGCCTTGGCCGCTGCTCCACCTCCCACCATCCTTGGCCACTATAAAAGGAGGCCTCCATTCACTTACAAAACACACAACACAAGAGGAGAGTTCCTTAGCGAAGCTCTACCACTTACATACTTAGAAGATAGGGAGAGAGGAGAGGTGAGTATCACACCCCAAAATTTTTGGATTTTGGGATGTGAATTGTCAACATAATTAATACAATGATTTTCTCATTTTTCTAAATTTTTTTAAGCTTTGTATAATTAACATGGAATTTAGTACAGGAAAATAATTCATAATAAAATAATATAGGTTATAATATTGAGTGCTTTGCATTCATGCCAGTTGCATTTAGTGGTTTTATGTGTGTAAAGTGTTAAAAATGCGTTTAGGAGCCTAATGGGAATATTCTAGATTTTTTCTGGAAATTAATCCTATTTTCGCTAGAGCAAATTCCAATTTTTGAAATATGCTAAGATCCTTTTCTTGAGCTCTAAATACAATATTTGGGTTCCTCAGGTCCAACTCTATCTCTGGAATTTTTCCTAGGAATTTTAGAGTTTTCAGAATATTTTTCATTATTTTAATATCAATTCTGGACTTATCTGAAATTATTTTATAACCAGGAAAATAATTATTCCGAAAATTAAAATCATCCTAAATCTTAGTAGACCAGCCTTGGCCCAAAATTGACCCAATTTTAGGCCAAATCCATCCCATCACCTTATTAGGCCAAATTTCAAAGCCCATTCGCATTGGAATGGGGCAAACCACCTTTAGTCGCATATTGCTAATAAACTTGGAAGTGAGAGGTTTTCTCCCTATATATATACGAACCACCTCTCCTCTGGAAAAGGCACCCCATCGACTCCTTTACAGGGAGGCCCCTTTGTTTGGGATTCCCTAAGGTAGTCTTCTTCCACCATATCTTCCACTACTGCCCATTCTTCATCTCGTTGTCGCGCCAAGCCTTCCGTCGTTTTTGGCCTGAAGATTTTCAGTAAGACCCTCAGCGAATCTTATAATTTTCTACCATATTCGTTTAGTCTATACTCTTTCGTAGAAAAGCCCCTACCTTTTTGCGCGTTAGCCCTCAGGTTCTTATATGAAATTGCGTATAGATCCTCGGTTTTTTACGAATAGGTCCCAAGAAGTTTTTAAACCTTGCCAGCAAGTCCCCGAACCTTAGAAACATCGTAACTATCTCGTTTTAGCTCCGATTAGTGTGATTCTTGCACTCACGTGTTCGTAGCAAAGCATAGATTAGTTTTGAAACATTCTTTTATTCTGTTTCTACTGTTTGGTGTACTGTTCTAATAGAATACTTTTGTTTGCATGTATTGGCTTGTGTGGATTGTTGTGTGGTGATTCGTGTCCAGTCGGTGAGCCGTTTGCATTGGAGTTCGAGTACAAGGAGGCCTTTCAGGAGCAGGACCAACAACAGTAGCAACACCACTTTGAGCAAGGTAAGTTATAGCACGGACAATCCTTGCTACCTACCGACCTTGTAATGAATTATTTCATACATGTATCTGTCTAAATTGATGTACCTTTAAGGTTGGACCTAGTTTTGATTATCTTGTCCTTTGGTTACCTTGGGTTTATGTATTTGGGTAGAATATTTGCTATGCGCAGCTACTATCACCATTATTTAACTATTAATTTTGACTTAATGGTTCACTTCAAACATGATTATAAAACATGCTTTTTAGCAACTCGGTTTAGGGAACTAGAGCATGTGCTTCGTGCTTTGTTCTAGTGTCTCTCCGTAAGTTCCGATTCTTAAAGCGGCTACCTAGGAGCCTGTCGCCACCACTATAACTATAATGGCTCTGGTCTTGGTTAAGTAGCTTGTATGTCTCTAGCTTGCTAGTGGTTACCGATGGGGCCAACGGCATTAAGGGAAGCAAGGCGCGGGATGTTTCTTGATTTCACCGAGGACGGTAGCCCCGTCGGCTAGGTCTCGTTAGACCCAGTCCCGTGTCGGGAGTCCCTGCGATGGGAACTCCACACGTTGCACATTGTTGGGTGCGATGCCCGCGCTCTGGATGCCATTGACCCCCTTATGGTGTAACTCCGTAAGCGTAAGTCAATCTCGGTGCCTAGAGTCTCACCACCTTGTTGTACCTTAGCGGCCACTGTCTGGTTACGGTGTCTTGTGAAAAGCCGCGTAGCGTCCCTATGCAGTCACACATCGGAAGTGTTGATGTGCATGGTTGGGAATTTAGTATAGAAAAATAATTCAAAATAAAATAACATAGGTTATAATATTGAGTGTCTTGCATTCATGCCAGTTGCATTTAGTGGCTCTATATGTGTGCAAATTTTCTAAAATGCGCTTAGAAGACTAATAGGAATTTTCCGGTTTTTTCTGTAATTTATTCCTAATTTTCCAGAGCTAAATCCAATTTTTTAGATGTGCTAAAATCTTTTTAATGAGCTCCACATACTTTATTAGGGTTTCTCATGTCCAACTCTATCTCTAGGATTTTTCCTGCGATTTTTGGAATTTTTAGAGTATTTTTCGTGGCTTAAATGATTTATCTAGATTTCTCTAGATTAATCTTTGCACGAAAACAATTTCTAAAAATAAAAGAATATCTAAAACCCTAATTTCTTTTCCGGGCCGAATCTACGTGGCCCAAACCGCCCAGCACGTCAAACCAGCCCAGCGCAGCGCCCCGTCCGGCCCAGCTCGTCGCGCGCCAGCGTCGCGGCCCACTAGCCAACCGCTCGGCCCAGCAGGCCTACTCCTTCCCCGCCCGTGCTCGGCCCAGCCGAAGCCGCGTGGCCCACCACTCCCAGTGCTCGCCCGCGGCCCAGCAGCTCCTGCGCGGCCCCAAGCCAGCCCAGCGCGCTCCTTCCCCGCCGCCGCAATCCCCGCCGCGCCGCCGCTCTCCTTGGCGTGCGCGCTCGGCGAGCCTCGGCCTCCGTGCCCTATTTAACGCGCAGCCCGGCCACTGCTTCCATGAGTTTTGGTGTGTTCCACTTGTGTAGGTACACTAATGAGAAATACGAGCTATAGGGGTCAGAATTGACCGATTCGGCCGAACGACACGATTCGGCCGGTTACCCCCCTTAGCCGTATACAACATCGGGAGCCGTCGACGTCAACAATGACCAAGCAGATGATGATGCATGACACGTGGGCGACCGCCGCCTCATCTTGGGCCAAATCAACACGAAGACCATCACCAGAAGCCAGCCTAAGGGGGTCCAAGACCAAAGGCGGTGCTGGGGAGGCCGGCCACGGGCCAGGCCCAATTCGGCCGAATTCCCACATTCGGCCGAACCGCCCCCAGCACCAGGAACCGACCCAGGGTAGAATCCAGGCTGTGGGAGCACAAGGCGGTGCATCCCATGGTTCGGCCGAACCCCTGGATTCACCCGAATCAGCCGGGGGCCTCCCTGGCCCCCTTCGCGGTTACTCCATCCAAACCGCCATCATGCCACTATAAATGGAGGTGCCCCATGCCCGGTTGAACACAAACTCAAGCCAAGGAGCTCTCATTCCACTTCTTTCTAATAGAGTTAGGATAGTTTAGTTGGGAGTTAGAGTAGAGTCGAGTTGTGCCTCGGAGGTTCCGGAGTCGTCTTCAGAAGCTCTGGTATAAGCTCTTGTATCTTTTCCTTTTGTAAGAGCTTGCTTCTACTTTATTCTAGTTGCATATATATCGTGTTTAGACTATAGTTAGTTGTAGCTCTAGTGCTTCTAGATCTTGATTAAGTCTTTGTCTTAGATGGTTCTTCGATCTTGCTCAATACTTGTGGTGAATTGTCACTGGGATATTGACAAGGTTGCTTGCTCTTGCTAGCAGAGTAAGTAGTTGTTGACTGTTGGCGGTCGTTACAGCCCAAATCCGACCACCAATACTCGGTAATAAATGAGGTTATATGCAACATTCCATGTACTTAGGTTTTATTTCTAATAAAGTTCCATGAGTTTTGGTGAGTGTCACTTGTGCAGGTACAACTACGACAAATACGCGCTATTGGGGCCGAAAATGACCGAATCGGCCGAACGACTCCGTTCGGCCGGTTACCCCCCTTAGCCGTACAGACCACCGGGAGCCGTCCACGTCACCGATGACCAAGCAAACACGATGCACGACACATGGACGACCGCCAACACGTCCCGGAGCACCGACACGTCAACCTGGGCCGAATCAAGACAAGTCCAAGCAGTAGAGGCCGGCCCAGGAGGGACCCAGAGCCGAAGGCGGTGCAGGGGGCGGGCCTGGGCTCCCAGCCCAGTTCGGCCGAACTGGTTGGTTTGCCCGAACCGCCCCCAGTTGCCCAACCGACTCCAGGGGATGCATCTCGGCCGTAGGTGGCTAAGGCGGTGGATAGGGCGTTCGGCCGAACGCCAGGGTTCGGCCGAACCGACCCTCTCGGCCGAAACGGCCGGCAACCGCCTCTGCCCCCTCCCTTGGCCGTTACCCTACCTGAACCGACCCTGGAGCACTATATATAGGACCTTACACTTCACTTGTAAACACACACCAAGCCAAGGAGCTCATTTCCACTTTCATTCTAGTAGAGCTAGGATAGTTTAGTTGGGAGTTAGAGTTGAGTCGAGCTTGCCTCGGAGGTTCCGGGGTCGTCTTCAGAAGCTCTAGTAATAGATCTTGTATCTTTTACTTTTCCTTTTATAAGACATTGAGTATCAATATAGTTATCTTTATCACTTTGACTTTGTCATTTATATCTTGCTTCTACTTTATCCTAGTTGCAGCTATATCTTGTCTAGACTATAGTCAGTTATAGTTCTAGTACTTGTAGTCTTGTTTAAGTCTTTGTCTTGGCTGGTTCTTCGATCTTGCTTGATACTGGAGGTGAACTGTCACCAAGAGTATTGACAAGGTTGCTTGCTCTTGCTAGCAGAGTAAGTAGTCGTTGTCTAGTGTAGGAGTGGTTCCTAGACTAGTCAGTAGCCTTAGTTTATTCCCGTCGCAACGGAGGTGGTAGCCGGGAGGTGGTGACAGCCCTTTCGGTCTTCGTAGCCCATCACGTTAGTTCCGGTCCGTAGGATTCCCCAGTTGGGAAATAGTGGCACCCCTTCTCATCCCTTTCTGTGTGTTCACCGGTTCCCTTGTCCCGAAGCTAAGACATTAGAGTTATCCCAGATCTCCTAGTGCTCGTTCTGTAGCCGCTGTATCTCTAAGCTAGAGTGACATAGGTAGATAAAGAATCCAGGAGTCCTCTATCTCTTCTCGTTGTCCTCCCAGCTATCTATCTCTTCTCTCCCCTACCTGAGTATCCCTTGAGCTGTGTGTCCGGTATATCCACTCCTATCCAATACCGTTATCCCCTGTCTTGTCTAGTCGTGTACCCTCCTCTGATAGTCTCGAATATCTGTTCACTAGTAATCTTGCCAAAGCTTCCCTGCGGAAATATAAATTACGATACCTCAGAATACTCCCAGGTGAAGTGCTACAGCGGTCATTCTGTGCGCTTGCAGAATATTTCTATATTTTACTAAGCCATAAGGAAAACCACTGAAACACTTCTTACCCCAGTACCAGGATTCTCAAATCTGATATTGGATCGTAAGAAGTGCCAACAAACATTTCTGGCGCCGTTGCCGGGGAAGTCTTTGGCTAGATTACTTTTGAACTTTTATCTTGAGCTATCTTAGTTGAGTATCTCTACTCAAGCGGGTTTATCCTTGCTCTGTTCGTTGGTCTTTGTGGAACAGAGCAGTGCATGACTGGTTCCAACTACCGTCAAACTTCCAAGAAAATCCGGAGTCACTTGTGAGGAAAGTACGACCCCGTGTTGTACCTCCTCAGAAGCAACTCCTTCCGACGAACCAAGTCCTTCCCGTCGTTGACCAGGCTACATCGAGGATGGCAACCAAGACGATCCGTGAGTTCTCCGCTCCATCAAGCGAGAACGTACGTATCGGACCAGCTCCGCCAGTCGGAGATGGTAACTTCGAGCTGAAGCCAGCCCTCATCAACATGGTGCAGGCTAGCCCATTCTGCGGCAAGCCACACGAAGATGCCAATGCGCATCTCCAGCATTTCCTAGAGATCTGCAACACCTTCACCTTCCGCGGAGTAAGTATCGATGCCATTCGCCTTCGTTTATTTCCATTCTCATTATTAGGCAAGGCGAAACAATGGTTTTATGCTAACCGCGAAGCAATAGATACCTGGGATAAATGCACTAGCGCTTTCTTGCTAAAATTCTTTCCGGTTGGGAAAACCAATGCCCTCCGGAACAAAATAGCTAGTTTCCAGCAGCTAAAAGATGAAATAGTCCCGGAGGCATGGGATCGCCTCCAGGACTATATTTCTGCTTGTCCTCACCATGGTATGCAGAGTTGGTTCATAATCCAAACTTTCTATCACGGGCTGAGAAATTCTGCCCGTGAGTACCTGGATGCTGCTGCTGGAGGCTCGTTCTTCCCTCTTGAGGAGAGTCGTGCGAAGGCCCTCATAGAGAAGATGGTCGAGAACCAAGGTTGGTCCGATGACTGGACTCAACCAAAGACCCGAGGAGTTCACCAAGTTGAAGCTCTGGACATGCTCGCTGCCAAGATGGACCTCCTGATGAAGAAACTGGAGGCCCCTGCTCAAGAAACGGTGAAAGCCATGGACGCTCGCATGACCTGCGAAGTCTGTGGCAACACTGGCCATTCGGGGAATGACTGCCCCGAAACGCGAGAAGATGCCCACTACGTCAACAACTCCAACAACAACGAGTACCGACCGAACAACTACGGCAACCAAGGCTGGAATCCACGCCCAAACCTCCCTTTTGAGAGGCCTCAACAAGGTAACAATTTCAATTCCAGCAATTTCAATAATCAGCCGTCTCTTAGAGATCTTGTGTTTGGCCAGATGAAAATAACTGAAAACATCAATAAAAAGCTTGCTGCTAATGATAAAACACTGGAAAGCATAGACTCTAGGATGGAATTGTTTTCTTCCGCCATGAAAAATCAGCTGAGCTTTAATAAAATGATAGAAACTCAAGTCGCTCAGTTAGCTGCTGTTGTTCCTGTCACTAAATCGGGGAAGATTCCGGGGCAACCCGAACCTTCCATCGAGACAGTGAAAGCCGTCACTACAAGACATGGTAAGATGCCTCGTAGTGTCTTCCGTACTAACCACGTAGGGAAGATCGCACGTATCCATGTGCTGACACCAAGATGGACTTACCTGCCAAGAGCTGCAAAAAGGGCGATCATCAAGACCTCTCCGGATAGGAAGGAAGATCCCGGAGTGCCCATCATTCAGTGTACGATCTGGAATCGTCGCATTGATGATGCACTCTGTGATCTGGGGGCAAGCGTCAACATCATGTCTAAGGTATTATTTAAGAAATTACGCTACCCTACTTTGTCACCTACTACTGCCCAGGTACAGCTTGCGGACTCTACCATCCGCTACCCCGAGGGGGTGATCGAGAATGTACCGGTCCGGATCTGGGGACGATATGTCCCTGTGGACTTTGTTGTCCTCGACACGGGGAACGAGCATTCGTTTCCCCTTGTGCTGGGCTGACCATTCTTGAACACCACCCGGGCTAGTATCGATATGGATGCGAGAGAAATCTCGTTCCGTATCGACGGAAGGTTGACTTACTTCAAGTTTCAACCCCGGGAAGAAAAGAAGATAGAGCCACTCACACCGGGGCAGAGAAGCGCCGAGTGTTTCCTTAAGGCTCTCATTAATGGAGAGCTGGAAATACTCGGTGGTGAGCAGCTCAAGTGGAACGAGCCGACAAAACCGACAAGTGCAGAAGAGATGGATTTCCTCGTAAAGAAATACGAGGAAGAACAAGCCCTCTGGAATTCTCCAGAGACACCGATCCCACCGCCACCAACACCGAAGAAGAAGAACAAGAAGATGTGGCGGAAGAAGGTTGCATCGTCCGAGTCGTCCACTCCGGGACCGGACGATGACAAGAGCAACTGAAGACAGGAGAAGTCCCGCTCGCGGACTTAAAAGTTGAGCTCTCGTCGCGAGGAAAACCGGTATGTATACCATATTTCCCTTCCAATTTTTATTTCCTCAATTGCATTTGCATGTTCCCCTTTCCAAAAATAAATGAACCACTTGAGTAATTAATTTGAGAGAGAGTAGAAAATTTTGCAAGCTTGGTTAGAAATAATTGGACACATGCTGAAATTTTACCTAGGGTGGATGTAATTGGTAACTTTTATCATTTTCATCCCTTCTAGAACATCTCCACTTATTTACCATCACCACCAACTAGCACCAAACATGTCTACCCCACTAAAATTGGCTGCACACTCACCAATTATCACAAACATGGCAGCATGGGGGTAACTCCACTAAAATCCACTTTGGTCATGTCAATTTTGCATCTCTCCTACCACTAACTCCACTCACATGACTTAAAAATTTTGTGGCCACACATTTTGGCGTGGAATCAAAGCAAAGGAGGGGGCTGCACTCACATGGAGTGGCCAGGCCACACCTGCCCGGTTCGGCCGAACCAGGCCATTCGGCCGAACCAGAGGCCTGCCCCCCCCCCCTCGGCCTATAAATGCCGGTGCAAGCTTGTGAGCTCCTCACACACTCATTCACTCAGAAAAATTCTACTAGGAGCTCTCTCCCTCTCTCTCAAGTCCTTTGCTCTAGTGCTTGCTCAAGTTCTTCCCAAGTTCTCGCTCAAGTTTTGGTTCACTTGCATCACTAGAAAATCCCAAAAATATTTTGCTTTTGTTGTGACCTTTGTGCTGAAATTCTGGACGATTTTGTGGTGGTCACCGACACCCACAAGAACGACTAACCTTTTGTGGTGGTTTTCATCCCCGCAAGAACGACTAACTATCTTGAACGACTGACTTGATTTTCTTGTGCTAACCATATATATATTCAGTCCTTCGGGTAGTTGTCGTTGCACTAACTTTTTGCAGGAATCATGTCGAAGTTCTTCACTTCGCTCCGTCGTTCCGCCCGGCTAGGCCGACGATTGGACGATGCTGGGAGTTCCCCAGCTCCGTCTCGAGGCTCGAGCCAGATGGACACAGACGAGCACGGAGCAGCCGGCTCGGGATGGGGCCATGCCACACCCCCGGCCAGGCAGCTCCTGAGCGAGAGTGACATCAACCTTAGAGCAGAAAGGGAGCGGAACACCTTCAACGAGCTTCGGCTGAAGGAGTTCGAGCACACCCGTGTGTTTGAGCAAGATTTGCTCAGGGACACGGGGATGGACGTAGAGTTCACGGAAATTTTCCAGGCCATTGGCTGGGAGAATTTCTGGCACATCGACGAAGAAGGTTCGTACTTGCTCACCCTTGAATTCCTCTCGACTTTGGTTTCTGAAACTGGGGGGATTCGTTTTCGGTTCTTCAACCAAGAGTTCTTCTGCTCTTGGAGGGATTTTAGTTCGGGTCTCGGATTTTCAAGTCGTTGTTCATTAGACCCGAACAAAGCGCTTAAAAGATTTGCCGGGTGGCATTTTGGAAAAAGATTTCGGGGGATACCAACTGTCATGCGCCACGCACGAACAGCATACATAACCCCACTTTGCGTTTCATGCATCGTTGGGTGTCTATGACGGTATTCCCCCGGGCAGATTTGCGCCCTGTCAACACCATCGAGTTGCGGGTTCTTTTTGCCATGGTCAAGCAGATTCCCTATTCACCTGTGAAAGACATGGTTGGTCACTGGCTGTCTCATATTTCTCGTGCGGGTAGCATGGCGATGACTTCTCTAGTCACTCGCCTTGCTAACCATCTGGGCGTCCTTCAAGGCGCCTGGCTCACGTACATCGAGACAGCGCGTTCCGTCGTGGATACCGAGCACTTCGTGCAGGCCCACATGATACGGCGGACGCCTGACACAACGCTGGCAATGATTTACCGTGGATATACAACTGAAGTGCCTTTGCCCTGTGCAGCACTAAGGTTGTATACCACGCCAAAACTAACTCTTCAGTTGAGGACCGAGTCGGACGATTCTCCACCTTGGAGAGAGCCCGCTCGGCACAACATTGCAGGTGACGGACCCGTCACGAGGGGACGAGCCAGGCGTGATGCTGGGCTCACCACCTCACAGGAGCCGGAAGATGCACCACAAATGCCGCACCGACACACTTCCGCTTTTGAGGCCACCTACGACACGTACACCGGCGCTGGGACGTCCGGAGCAGGAGGCTCTGGGCAACACCAGGATACTCACAGTCCGCACGCTTCGACTACGGCCGGGAGTTGTCCTACATCTCCGACCGAGTCGAGCTCATCGACGACCGTACCTGAGAGATTCAAGACACGCTAGCCCGCCATTCTCAGTACCATCAAGAGAATAGCGGGATGGTAGTGTCCATCCAGCATGACGTCCACGAGCAAGCAGAACAGCTAAGCCAGTACCTTTCAAGGCTCAACCCCTATTAGTGAAAGTCCAAGCTTGGGGGAGGACCCCCACCAGGTATGTCCCGATTTATCCAGCACTTTGATCTTTTAATTTCCCTTTCATTTTCCTTCATGATAATTTGCATTCAAAAAAAATGAAAATACCAAAAATATTTCCCTTAAACAATATTTCCCTTGAATAAAAATAACTCACAACTATGCATGGAATGAATCATATGCCTCTCACCTTGGAAATGATGAATAGTTGCTCTGTCATTAATTTTGCAAGTACTTTGTTTCAACTAGTTGCTAGATTGTACTTGAGTTATTTGGCATGAGTAAAAATGATCCTGAAAACCTTGTGGGAGCACATGCTTTATTCCAAGTTTACGTTGTTGTGGGGGTTGATATAGTGAAAATTTGGTTAAATTCTATTCTACTTTTAGTACGGGGAAAATCTTGGAAATTTATGCTTTCAAAATGAAACAAGTTCCTCATTGGTCAAAATACCTACCAGAGCCATATGATAAGCTTAGTTGAAAATTTCTACTCATATGCTGCTTGTTATCTTAGTGAGCTTTGTCAAATTGTTGTGACCTTTGAGTGAAGCTTTCATATTCTTAAAGATCGAGACCCACGTACACACACCACCTCTCACTTGCAATTCCTACACTGGGAGTTAGCAAACATTTTCCATCATCCATCCACAAAAATAAATGCTCCATGTTCTATGAGTTCCCTCTCCAAATATTCTTGATATGGACATGGGCTATGCAAAAAGAAAAGCATGCCAAAGAAGCATGGCAAAAATAAGAGAAAAAGAAAAGCATGCCAAAGAGCATGGCAAAAAGAAAGAGAAAAAAGAAAAGCATGCCAAGTGGCATGGCAAAAATATGAGAATAAAAGATAGCCCATGTTCTCGAAAATAAATCAAGGAGAGGGAAGTTCATCCAAGGAGTTCCACCATATCCCATTCCATTCCACCATATTTCATTCCACCATATTCCACTCCATTCATATCCACACACTTGCACGTCTCGATCTTAAGATGTGATTTGTCTCCTCAGAGATCCGGTCTTTGACTTAGCAAAATATAAGATGCATGCATGCCTTCATCCTTTGTCCCTGAGCCACAGAAAAAGCCATATTAGATGTTAGGATGAAAAGAAGGCACAAGCCTTTGGTGAGGATTCAAATACACTTGAGTGATTGAGTGTGCCAATGAGGAACAATTTGTAGTTTTCAAAACTTGTGAAAAAATTCTGAGATGGGATCCTGAAAAGAGTAGGGTGAAATAAAACTGAGTTTAAACTGTTCGTCCTTTCAACCGCCCAAGATAAGGAGATTGCTATAAGCCCCATAGGTAAAAAGGTGATTTGAAACTGTGCCTATGATTCAAGTATTTTTGAGGACTAGTTGTTTATAAGTTACCTGCAAAAGAAATGACATTGTAGCAACTCCTGATCCACCGAGCCTAAGTTTATATCTTTGCTCGAGGACGAGCAAAGAGCTAAGGTTGGGGGAGCTTGTTGGCGGTCGTTACAACCCAAATCTGACCACCAATACTCGGGAATAAATGAGGTTATATGCAACATTCCATGTACTTAGGTTTTATTTCTAATAAAGTTCCATGAGTTTTGGTGAGTGTCACTTGTGCAGGTACAACTACGACAAATACGCGCTATTGGGGCCGAAAATGACCGAATCGGCCGAACGACTCCGTTCGGCAGGTTACCCCCCTTAGCCGTACAGACCACCGGGAGCCGTCCACGTCACCGATGACCAAGCAAACACGATGCACGACACGTGGACGACCGCCAACATGTCCCGGAGCACCAACACGTCAACCTGGGCCGAATCAAGACAAGTCCAAGCAGTAGAGGCCGGCCGAGGAGGGACCCAGAGCCGAAGGCGGTGCAGGGGGGGCGGGCCTGGGCTCCCAGCCCAGTTCGGCCGAACTGGGGGGTTCGCCCGAAACGCCCCCAGTTGCCCAACCGACTCCAGGGGATGCATCTCGGCCGTAGGTGGCTAAGGCGGTGGATCGGGCGTTCGGCCAAACGCCAGGGTTCGGCCGAACCGACCCTCTCGGCTGAAACGGCCGGCAACCGCCTCTGCCCCCTCCCTTGGCCGTTACCCTACCTGAACCGACCCTGGAGCACTATATATAGGACCTTACACTTCACTTGTAAACACACACCAGGCCAAGGAGCACATTTCCACTTTCATTCTAGTAGAGCTAGGATAGTTTAGTTGGGAGTTAGAGTTGAGTCGAGCTTGCCTCGGAGGTTCCGGAGTCGTCTTCAGAAGCTCTGGTAATAGCTCTTGTATCTTTTACTTTTCCTTTTGTAAGACATTGAGTATCAATATAGTTATCTTTATCACTTTGCCTTTGTCATTTATATCTTGCTTCTACTTTATCCTAGTTGCAGTTATATCTTGTTTAGACTATAGTCAGTTATAGTTCTAGTGCTTGTAGTCTTGTTTAAGTCTTTGTATTGGCTGGTTCTTCGATCTTGCTTGATACTAGAGGTGAACTGTCACCAAGAGTATTGACAAGGTTGCTTGCTCTTGCTAGCAGAGTAAGTAGTCGTTGTCTAGTGTAGGAGTGGTTCCTAGACTAGTCAGTCGCCTTAGTTTATTCCCGTCGCAACGGAGGTGGTAGCCGGGAGGTGGTGACAGCCCTTTCGGTCTTCGAACCCATCACGTTAGTTCTGGTCCGTAGGATTCCCCAGTTGGGAAATAGTGGCACCCCTTCTCATCCCTTTCTGTGTGTTCACCGGTTCCCTTGTCCCGAAGCTAAGACATTAGAGTTATCCCAGATCTCCTAGTGCTGGTTCTGTAGCCGCTGTATCTCTAAGCTAGAGTGACATAGGTTGATAAAGAATCCAGGAGTCCTCTATCTCTTCTCGTTGTTCTCCCAGCTATCCATCTCTTCTCTCCCCTACCTGAGTATCCCTTGAGTTGTGTGTCCGGTATATCCACTCCTATCCAATACCGTTATCCCCTGTCTTGTCTAGTCGTGTACCCTCCTCTGATAGTCTCGAATATCTGTTCACTAGTAATCTTGCCAAAGCTTCCCTGCGGAAATATATATTACGATACCTCGGAATACTCCCAGGTGAAGTGCTACAGCGGTGATTCTGTGCGCTTGCAGAATATTTCTTTATTTTACTAAGCCATAAGGAAAACCACTGAAACACTCCTTACCCCAGTACCAGGATTCTCAATTCTGATATTGGATAGTAAGAAGTGCCAACATTGACTAGTGTGGGAGTGGTTCCTAGACTAGCCAGTGGCCTTAGTTTGTCCCCACGTCTACGGAGGTGGTAGCCGTTAGGTGGTCACAGCCCTATACGGCCTACATAGTCCATCACGTTCATCGTGGCCTGCAGGATCCCAGAGTGTAGGAATGGTGGCACCCCTTCTCATCCCTTTCTGCGTATCATAGGTTCTATTGTCCCGACGCGAAGGCATTAGAGTTAACCCAAATCTCTGAGTACTGGCTCTTCAGCCACAGTATCTCTAAGCCCGAGTGACATAGGTAGATAAAGTATCTAGGATTCCTCTATCTCTTGTCATTGTCCTCCCAACTATCTATTCCTTCTCTTTCCTATCCGAGCCACCCTTGAGTTGTGTGACACGGTATAACCACTCCTATCCAATACCGTTTATCCCCTGTCTGGCTAGTAGTGTACCCTTCTCTGATAGTCTCGAATATATATTTGCTAGTAATCTTGCCAAAGCTTCCCTGCGAAAATATAAATTACGATACCTTGGATGACTCCCTGGTGAAGTGCTACAGCGGTAGTTCTGTGTGCTTGCAGAATATTTATATATTTTACTGAGCCATAAGAAAAACCACTGAAACACTCCTTACCCTAGTACCTGGATTCACAATCCCGATATTGGATCGTAAGAAGTGTCAACAAGCATTTCTGGCGCCGTTGCCAGGGAAGCAATTGGCTAGATACTTTCAAACTTTTATCTCGAGCTATCTTAGTTCAGTATACCGCTACTCAAACGGGTTTATCCTTGCTCTGTTTCGTTGGTCTTGTGAAGCAGAGCAGTGCATGACTGGTTTCCAACTACCGTCAAACTACCAAGAAAATTCTGAGTCTCTTGTGAGGAAAGTGCGACACCGTGTTGCACCTCCTCAGAAGCATCTCATTCCGACAACCCAGTCTTTCCCATCGTGGACCTGGCTTCATCGAGGATGGCAACCAAGACGATCCGCGAGTTCTCTCCTCCATCGAGCGAGAACATGCGTGTCAGACCAGCTCCGCCAGTCGGAGAGGGGAACTTCGAGCTCAAGCAAGTGCTCATCAATATGGTGCAGGCTAGCCCGTTCTGTGGCAAGCCGCATGAGGATGCGAACGCTCATCTTCGTCTTCGTTTATTCCCTTTCACATTATTACGCAAGGCGAAACAATGGTTTTATGCTAACCGCGAAGCCATAAAAACTTGGGATAAGTGCACTAGCGCATTTTTACTAAAATTCTTTCCGGTTGGGAAAACCAACGCAATTCCTGGTCAAAGTACCTACCAAAGCCATATCCTAAGCTTAGTCAAAAATTTCTACTCATATGCTGCTTGTTGTCTTAGTGAGCTTTGTCAAATTGTTGTGACCTTTGGGTGAAACCTTCATGCTTCTAAGATCTAGATTCACGTACACACCACTCTCACTTGCAATTCCTACACTGGGAGTTAGCAAATATTGCCATCATCCATCCACAAAATAAATACTCCATGTTCTATGATCTCCTCGCCAAATATCCTTGAATAGAGACATGGGCTATGCAAAAAGAAAAGCATGCCAAAGGGCATGGCAAAAAGAAAGAGAAAAACAAAAGCATGCCAAAGAGCATGGCAAAAATAAGAAATAAGAAAAGCATGCCAAGTGGCATGGCAAAAAATATGAGCAAACAAAAATAGATAGCCCATGTTCTCGAAAATAAGTCAAGGGGAGGAAGAATCATCCCAAGGAGTTCCACCACATTCCACATTCCACTCCACATATTCCACACACTTGCTCTTCTTGATCTAAAGGTATGATTTGGTTCCCCAAAGATCCGGTCTTTGACTTAGCAAAATATAAGATGCAAGTAGGCCTTCATCCTTTGTCCTTGAGCCGCACAAAAAGCTTTGTTAGATTTTAGGATGAAAGAAGGCACAAGCCTTTGGTGAGGATACAAACACCACTTGAGCGATCGAGTGTACCAATTGAGGAACAAATTTAAATTTTTGAAAATTGTGGAAACTCCGAGATGGGACCCTGAAAAGAGTAGGAGTGGAATAAAAATTGAGTTAAGTTGTTTAACCTTTCAACCACCTAAGACAAGGAAATTTCTATAAGCCCCATAGGTAAAATGGTGAGTTAAACTTTGCCAATGATTCGAGTATTTTTGAGTACTAGTTGCTTATAAAGTTACCTGCAAGAAAATTGACATTGTAGCAATTCCTGATACACCGAGCCTAAGTCTTTATCTTTTCTCGAGGACGAGCAAATGGCTAAGCTTGGGGGAGCTTGTTGGCGGTCGTTACGGCTCGTTTCCGACCACCAATACTCGGGAATAAAAGAGGATATATGCAACAATCCATGCACTTAGGTTTATTTCTAATAAAGTTCCATGGGTTTTGGAGTGTTCCACTTGTGTAGGTACACTAATGAGAAATACGAGCTATAGGGGTCGGAATTGACTGATTCGGCCGAACGACACGATTCAGCCGGTTACCCCCCCTCCCCCTTAGCCGTACACAACATCGGCAGTCGTCCACATAAACAATGACCAAGCAGATGACGATGGTTGACACGTGGGTGACTGCCACCTCATCCTGGGCCCTATCAACACGAAGACCATCACCAGAAGCCAGCCCAGGGGGGTCGAAGAACAAAGGCGATGCTGGGGAGGCCGGCAACGGGCCAGGCCCAATTCGGCCGAATTCCCACATTCGGCCGAAGCGCCCCCAGCACCAGGAACTGACCCCAGGGTAGAATCCAGGCCATGGGAGCACAAGGCAGTGCATCCCACGGTTCGGCCGAACCCCTAGATTCGCCCGAATCAGCCGGGGGGCCTCTGTGGCTCCCTTGGCAGTTACTCCATCCAAACCGCCATCAAGCCACTATAAATGGAGGTGCCCCATGCCCGGTTGAACACAAACTCAAGCCAAGGAGCTCTCATTCCACTTCTTTCTAGTAGAGTTAGGATAGTTTAGTTGGGAGTTAGAGTAGAGTCGAGTTGTGCCTCGGAGGTTCTAGAGTCGTCTTCAGAAGCTCTGGTATAAGCTCTTGTATCTTTTCCTTTTTCCTTTTGTAAGACTTTGAGTTATCAATATAGTTATCTTTATCACTTTGCCCTTGTCATTTATAGTTTGCTTCTACTTTATTCTAGTTGCATCTATGTCGTGTTTAGACTATAGTTAGTTATAGCTCTAGTGGCCTTAGTTTGTCCCCACGTCTACGGAGGTGGTAGCCGTTAGGTGGTGACAGCCCTATACGGCCTACGTAGTCCATCACGTTCGTCGTGGCCTGCAGGATATCAGAGTGTAGGATTGGTGGCACCCCTTCTCATCCCTTTTTACGTGTCATAGGTTCTATTGTCCTGACGCTAAGACATTAGAGTTAACCCTGATCTCTGAGTACTGGCTCTTCAGCCACTGTATCTCTAAGCCCGAGTGACATAGGTAGATAAAGTACCCAGGATTCCTCTATCTCTTCTCATTGTCCTCCCAACTATCTATTCCTTCTCTTTCCTATCCGAGCCACCATTGAGCTGTGTGTCACGATATGACCACTCCTATCCAATACTGTTTATCCCGTGTGTGGCTAGTGTACCCTTCTCTGATGGTCTCGAATATCTATTTGCTAGTAATCTTGCCAAAGCTTCCCTCCGGAAATATAAATTACGATACCTCGGATTACTACCTGGTGAAGTGCTACAGTGGTAATTCTGTGCGCTTGAAGAATATTTATATATTTTACTGAGCCATAAGAAAAACCACTGAAACACTCCTTACCCCAGTACCTGGATTCACAATCCTGATATTGGCTAGATACTTTCAAACTTTATAAATGAATATGTTTGATTATAATATTGACTAGTTCAACACGAAATATCCTATTATTCGATTAGATGCTCCCACATATTTTTATTACTAAAAGTTAAATGTTTAATTGTATAAGTTCTACATAAACAATTATAAATGAGTATGATTAGTTTCATCCTGGCTTTTACAAATTCAAATAGAATTAAATTAATTCAAACATAAGATGTTTCTCTGAAATATCTTTTATATTATTTATTTAACTAAAATTAATCAAGCATATAGTCTTTTATTTTCTTTTATAATCATAATCTTTCGATAGTTGTATCTTATCAACCGTAGCTCCGTTTTCAACGATTCTTGCGCTCCCGTGAACCTAGAATTGAGCCTTATCCTTTAGTGCGCTCTCTTTAAAGCTTTTCCTTTGATTGGTGTATTGTTCTTATTTGTGTTTATTTGTATACTTGTATGCTCGTGTGGTTGATTGCTACGACTAGAAGGAACACGCTTTGATTCCCATCAAGGAGAAGAGTTTGAAGATCAGAGTTGAAGACCAGGAGTAATTTAATGGATTTAAGGCAAGTTATAGCACAGACAATCCTTGCTACCTACTCACCTTGTATTAAATTATTTCATAAATGCATGCGTATAATTTGATATACCATTAAGGTTGTACCTAGTTTTGAATATCCTATCATTGTTTACCTTGTGTTTATGCATATGGGTAGATTTCTGCTAATATTGACTTAATGGTCCACTTCCACATTAATGATAAAACTTGCTTTTTAGCAACTTGGTTTAGGGAGCTAGAGCATGTGCTTCATGCTTTGCTCTAGAGTCTCTCCATAAGGTCTGGTTCTTAAAGCGGCAACCCAGGAGCCTGTCGCCACCGCTAGAACTATTATGGCTCTGGTCTTGGTTAAGTAGCTTGTACGTCTCTAGCTTGCTAGTGGTTACCGGAGTGGCTGATGGCGTTATTGGAAGCAAGGCACGGGGTGTTACTTGATTCCACTGAGGACGGTAGCCCCGTCGGCTATGTCTCGTTAGGCACGGTCCCGTGTTGGGAGTCCCTATGGTACGGTAACTCCGCACGTTGCACTCTTTATTTTTGTTGTTGGCATGAGTTGCCCGTGCTTCGGATGTCATTGACCCCCTCACGTTGCGCCCTAAGGGTCAGTCAATCTCGGTGCCTAGAGTCTCACCACCCTGTTGGACCATAGCGGCTATTGTCTTGTTAGGGTGTCTTGTGAAAAGCCTCATAGAGTCCCTATGCAATCACACCTCGGAAGTGTTGATGTGTGTGGTTGGGTGCAAAGTTCTTTTGGACTTTTTATGCGACTGGTGGGTAAAGGGCGAAACCTCTGCAGAGTGTACATCTATCATGATAGCCTTGCTCAGGGTCATGAGTGGCCTGGATCCTTTTTTATTAGAAGATGATGTTTATTTATGTTTAATGTCACTTATACTTTATTAGTTGGGTTGCAACTGGGTTTCATTCATCTGTAGTAACTTGGGTAATGTTAAAATAAACCAACTAAAAATGCTAATGCAGTTCAGCCAAGTCTAGCCTTATTTTGAGCCTTCATATACCCGTGCTATACTTGCTAAGTAAATGTTTACTTACACTTGTCATTTATTCAACAAAATCTCGGATGGGTAAACAGATTGGGCTGTGCATGAGTCTGCTGCTGAGTTTCCAGAAGATTTGCCATACTACTGAGTTGTGATCTCCCAGTCAGAGTCCCTGTGGATTGCGGCTCCATTTAGTTTGAGAGTTATAGTCTTCCGCTGTATTTGGTTAGTTTATTTATGAAGCACTATGATGTAAAACTTTATTTATTCAAGAATTTATTCAAGCATATGTTCTCTGTTTATCATATTTGTTCGCTATATGTGTACTATAACTTCCTGGGCACACATATGGCCGCATTCGGGTTTTTGTGAAAATCCGGGTGTGACATTGATGCTTAATGTCACTTATACTTTATTATTTGGGTTGCAACTGGGTTCTATTCACTTATAGTAACTTGGTTAATGTTAAAATGAACCTACTATAAATGCTAATGCAATTCAGCCGTGTCTAGCCTTACTTTGAGCCTTCATACACCCGTGCTATACTTGCTTAGTAAAATGTTTACTTACACTTGTCATTTATTCAACAAAATCCCGGATGGGTAACAGATTGGGCTGTGCATGAGTCTACTGCTGAGTTTCCAGAAGATCTGCCGTACTACTGAGTTGCGTTCTCCCAGTCAGTGTCCCTATGGATTGCGGCTTCACTTAGTTGAGAGTTATTAGTCTTCTGCTGTAATGGTTAGTTTATTTATGTTAAACTCTAATGTAAAACTCTATTTATTCAAGCATATGTTTGCTATTTATCATATTTGTTTGCTATATGTGTACTATGACTTCCTGGGCACACATATGGCCGCATTCAGGTTTCTGTGTAAATCCGGGTGTGACAGTGAGTGTTCCTAAGATGAGCCGGAGTGTCGCCCCATCTTCCCGCTGTACCTCTACGGATGCGGCTCTGCTTCGAGTAACATTCGGGTCATGTCTTTTAACTCTTGTATCTGTCTCTGATTAATTGAGCATTCAGTTCTTACTCTTATATGCTTGCTGGTTCTTCATTCAATGCTTAGTTTATTGGTATAATTGTATACTAGTTGCTTAGCTTGGGTGCTTATCTTTCTATAGGAGATAAGTATTAGTTGACTAGTTTAGGCACGGTGCCTATACTTGAGGCTAACTTAGTTTGCCCCTAAGTCTGCGGAGGTGGTAGTCGTTAGGTGGTGACAACCCTATACGGCCTTTGTAGCCCATCACGTTCGTCTCAGCTTCTAGGATCTCCCACTGCAGGATAAATCACACCCCTCTCTCATCCCTTTCTGTGTGTGGTAGGTTCTGCAGTCCCGAAGCAAGTATCTAGTTGTACCTTCTACCCCACTCAGTTAATCAGTAGAGTGCTTCTACCAGACTCGTGCCGTCTCTACCCTCTTATCCCTTCTCTTCCCTCTTTGTTGTTGTCATCCCCTTCATCCATTTCATCCACTCCATCCATTACCCTTGGACAACTTAGTTTAGAATTAGTTCACTTCTCGTTCTCCATGGAAATCGATACCTTGGAATACTCCCGAGTGAAAGCTACATCGGTATTCGTCTGCTTGCGGATTTATGGCACCGTTGCCGGGGAACGGTAGCTATTCTGATTCCGAACACAAGTTGTCTGTGTATCCCCACCATCTACCATCCATATGGACTCCACTCTTACCTTACATCAACATTTGGCTCCAAAGAGCGATTGTTTGGAGCCACCACCATCATCACATCCCATCCACACACCCGGCTATGAGCTGCGTCCCGGCTTCATAGCCATGGTTCAAGAGAAAACATTCTCAGGAACGAATGCTGAGAGTCCATACGCGCATTTGCTCGAGTTTGAGCAACTCTGTTCGTGTCTCGTCATTGCGGGCATGACACAAGAGACGGTTAAATGGAAGCTATTCCCGTTCTCATTGACCGGAGGAGCAAAGAAATGGTACTCTTTAGCTGTCAAAAATATGGAAGGGAGTTGGAAAACCCTTAGAGAGAAATTCTGCCTAAATTTCTTCCCAGCTTCCAAGGTAGCCAGCCTCCGAATCAAAATTCTCACCTTTAAACAATTAGAAGGACAATCGTTAGGAGCTGCGTGGGCTCGTTTCAAGCAAATTCTGGCCTCAGGACCGGACCTAAGCCTTCCAGAACATGTTGTTCTACAACACTTCAGCCTTGGCCTCTGTCCCGTAGCCTCCACTTTCTTGAACTCCGCTTCAGGAGGGTCGTTCTCTCATCTGATTCCTAGTGAAGCAAGGGTAATCCTGGATCATATCCTGGACGACACTCCCTACACTGGAATCTATGATGAACTCCCCGATGAAGAGAAGCAGCCTGAGCCTGAACCTGAAGAGCCTATACACCCTCAATCTAAATCAATTAGCTCTTCCATTCCATTAGAACCCGAAGCTCATTTTGAACCACAACCATACTCTAGCCAGGACTATTATGATCTACTCTACACCACTCCCTATGATTTTGACGATGATCTATTCGACGACATCGGGAGTGCAGCAAGTTTCCCATTGAAACAACGTGTAAAGCAAAAAGATCAACCTCCCGACAAGGAAGAACTTGAATATCAGAGAGAGTACTTAGGACGTCTCTCTGCTATCATTAGTCGGGAATGGCTAGAAGAGGCTGAAGCCTCGACTGAGGTCGTTAAAATGCCCAAAAGGATCCGAAGGATATTTTGCGAAGTCACGAGCATAGACAAGGAAACCGGGTACAACCCGAGCCTTGGAATCAACATAATCACTAGCTCTTTGGTGCGAACCCGATTCCCTGATGAACCATGGTCATCATCTCAGAAATGCCTAAGGTTCACATCGGGAAGAATCCTTGACTATTTGGGGATTTTGCGGGTCATACCGTTCAGATTAGCGACCCTAAATTGTTCCTGGATTTCCATATCTTTGACCTACCCGACAATTCCACTCATTCTATCTTTATCGGGAGGCCAATTTTCAAAATACTGGAAAAAACATCAATAAATCAGCTAGTAGAGCTTAGGATCGGGAAAGAACTTGTCCCTGTCTCTTACTCTAATTCTCTGAACACCCCAGTAGAGATAGATCTTGATCCTGATCCCATGGAGGAGGTCATGTCAATAGCCTTGACGGACTTAGAGCCTACCATCCCAGAGGAAGACATCCAATTCTTTACGGAGGAAGAGGAAACTCAACATCCAATCAAGCTCAATCCAATTGAAACTCCGAAACCATCTCCAATCGAGCTGAAACCTCTTCCTCCTGGATTAAAGTACGCTTTCCTCCTCGGGGACAAGAAAACTCCAGTGATTATTAGTGACAAGCTATCCGACCTAGAAACCCAACAACTGCTTATTATCCTGAAGAAGAATCAAGCGGTCTTAGGATATTCACTCCAAGATCTCAAAGGGATCAGTCCAAACCTCTGTACCCATCGTATCCCAATCGATTCTGAAGCGACACCGTTTCGGGAACCTCAAAGACGGTTGAACAATGCCACGAGGGAGGTCGTGAAAAAGGAAGTTCTCAAACTCATTCATGCATGGATCATTTATCCTGTCCCTAATAGTGAATGGGTTAGTCATGTTCAAGTTGTTCCTAAGAAGGGAGCAATGATAGTTGTGCACAATGATAAAACTGAGCTCATTCCGCAGTGCACCGTCACTGGTTGGCGTATGTGTATCGACTATCGTCGTCTCAACAAGGCCACCAAGAAAGACCATTTCCCCCTTCCATTCATAGACGAGATGCTTGAACGATTAGCAAAACACTCTTTCTTCTGCTTCCTTGACGGTTACTCTGGATATCATCACATTCTAATCCATCCAGACGACCAGAGTAAAACCATGTTCACATGCCCCTATGGGACGTATGCCTATCGGCAGATGTCCTTCGGGATATATAACGCACCCGCCTCTTTTTAATGTTGCATGATGTCCATCTTCTCTGATATGATCGAAGAGATTATGCAAGTGTTCATGGACGATTTCTCAATTTATGGGAAGACCTTTACCGAGTGTCTGAAAAATCTGGACAAGGTCCTCCAGAGATGCCAAGAAAAGCACCTCGTCCAAACTCGGAAAAGTGCCACTTCATGGTGAGAGAAGGGATTGTCTTAGGACATAGGATGTCAGAACATGGAATCGAAGTAGATAGAGCGAAGATAGAGGTCATTGAGCAACTTCCACCTCCCACCAACGTTAAGGGGATCCGTAGTTTCCTTGGCCATGCCAGATTCTATAGGTGTTTCATCAAAAACTTCTCCTAGATCTCCAGGCCTTTGACCAATCTCTTAGCCAAGGATGGCTAAGGATGCCCCTTTCATTTTTCAATGAAGAGTGTCATGCAGCCTTTCACACTCTCAAGAAAGAACTCATTACCGCTCCCATCATCCAGCCTCCCGACTGGAGCATCCCATTTAAAATCATGTGTGATGCAAGCGATTTTGCCGTAGGAGCTGTGTTGGGCCAAATTAAGGACAAGAAGCACTATGCTATCTCATATGGTAGCAAAATGCTTACTGGCCCACAGCTCAACTATGCAACCACGGAGAAGGAACTCTGAGCGGTCGTGTTTGCTATAGACAAATTTCGGTCCTACCTAGTTGGGGCCAAGGTCATAGTCTATTCAGACCACGCCGCTCTGAAGTACCTTTTCACCAAAAAGGCTGCAAAACTGAGACTCATCCGCTGGATCCTACTACTCCAAGAGTTCGACATTGAAATAAGGGATAAGAAAGGACTAGAGAACTCAGTGACTGACCACTTGTCTCGAATCCAAGTCCCATCTGATCTTCCAATTGATGATTATTTATGGGATGACACGCTCCTTAAGGTCACCAGCATTGATCCATGGTATGCCAACATAGTGAACCACATGGTGACAGGGTACATCCCGATAGGAGAAACTAAGAAGAGACTGGCTTATGAGAGATGACTCCATCTTCTAGGATGACCTGTACCTATTCAGGATATGTAGTGATGGACTCCTCAGAAGATGTGTACCTTCACATGAGGCATATAAGATCCTGGAAATGTGTCATGCAGCCCCATACGGAGGCCACTACGGCGCATTCCGGACCAATGCTAAAGTCTGGCAGTGTAGATTTTACTGGCCCAACATGTATGAAGATGATAAAGCATTTATCATGCGATGCCCAGGCTATCAGAAACATGGACACATAAACACTAGAGACGCAATGCCACTCACCAGCAATCTCCAAGTAGAAATCTTTGATGTTTGGGAAGTGGACTTCATGGGTCCTTTCCAAAACTCAAAGGGCTACAAATACATTCTAGTGACGGTAGACTACGTCTCTAAGTGGGTGGAAGCCTTGCCATGTGTGGCCGGTGACTCCAGGAGTGCAAGACGAATGTTCCACGAAGTTATCTTCCCTTGTTTTGGCGTCCCTAGGATAGTCATCAGCGACGGCGGCTCCCACTTTATAGATGCAGCTTTCCGTATGTATCTCTCAAGTTTGGGGGTACAACATAACGTAGCTACACCCTATCACCACAGACTAGCGGTCAAGCAGAAACCTCAAATAAACAAATCAAAAACATTCTGTAAAAGACCGTGAACAAGATGGGCAAGCACTGGAAGGATAAGCTCCCAGATGCACTCTGGGCATACCATACGACCTATAAAACACCCATAGGAAGGACCCCATATCAGCTAGTCTATGGCAAGACCTGCCACCTACTAGTAGAAATGGAGTTCAAAGCTCATTGGGCCATTAGGAAGTGGGGTATGGACCTTCCAGCAGCCGGCCTTAAACGGCGGATTAAGCTGGCAAAGTTATATGAGATGAGAGAGCAAGCATATCATAGCTCCCGACTATATAAGGAACGGGCCAAGAGATTGCATGACAAGAGGATCAAGGTCAAAACGTTCAAGCCAGGAAACAAGGTCCTCGCCTCAATTCTCATGTCAAGCTTTTCGGTCATCGGAAGCTTAGAAGCAAATGGGACAGCCCGTTCACTGTAGTTAACGCTGCATCTCACGGGGCCATCACATTGCAAAGTGAGGACGAAAATACCTTCAAGATCAATGGACAGCGGTTGAAAATCTTCCTAGAACCAGAACCTCCACCACTCGATGACTTAGACGTCATCGAGCTCGTGGAGCTCTGAAACCCGTCCATGAAATTTGGCCCAAATTCTTCAAATCCAAACCTTTCTGGGCCAAAACTGCCTTCACCCTCGCACCCACGAACAACGACACAAGACCCGACTTGGCCCGAACACTAGTTGGCCCAGGGGCCAGTTCGGCCGAACTAGGGCAATTCGGGCGAATTGGCCAATTCGCCCGAATCCTAGGGTTCAGCCGAATCAGCCCCCATAGCCCCACATGCAGATATTTGCTCCCAAACTCATATGTAGTTGATCCTATCCTGAAACTCGCGAGGGAAACGTCGGGAAACTCATTTGTCGATCGGAGAAAGCCGCGATAAAAAGCTTGGGACCTCTGTCGACTCCCATCATCCCATCTACAGAAACTCCTTGCCCCTAGCCACAGCCACCATGGACTCTTCTTCCTCCAAAGATGCATCCTCGACCCTGGGATCCAGCCTTGCTAGCCGGATCGATGGGTCCCCCCAGCGTGAGAAAGCCTTTTGCATCATCGATATTGAACTGCCGAGCGATGGGCAGCGTGGGAGGGCTCCTACCCGCAGCCCCATGAGGTGCCCAGACTCCACATGCCACTCTCCTTCAGCAATGCTCAACCCCTTCGCCCTGCTGAAGGCGATCAAGAAGCATCTTCGTTCACCATCACCAGGGCGGCCTACCACAGGCCAGCTACGCCCGAGGTCAACATCCTCCTCAAGGGTGCTGGACTTTACACTCCGAATAGTCAAGGGAGAGGGCATGAGGGCGCCAGATTATACACCTAATAGTCCACCCCGGTTCAACATCAGAGGCGAGCGTACCGCTACGGGATAGGGCAAGGTCTTGGTCCCGCCGCTGAACCAGGACGAGCTCGAGTTGGCGTAGTCCTCCCAGTCCACTCCTCCGCGGTGGAACCCCAGTGTTCAGCGCCGCAGGCAGCCTCCACCCATCAGGGGATTGCCGGGAGAGATGGAGTTCTTCGAAGAGGAGGACGAGAAGGATGAAGAAGGAGAAAAGCTGTCCACTCTGGAGAGCCTGAAGGAAGAACTGGCACAAGCGTGCCAGAAAATAAACGACCTGGAGGAGAAGGTGGCAGAGTGCAAGCTAGGATGGATGGATATAGAGGAAAAGATGGAGGTCCTCCGCAAGGGCCTCGCCAAGGCCACAGGACACTTGGACCTTTACGACCCACCTGCAGAATAGTGTCCCGTGGTCGTTTCATTTTAGAGAGAGCACCATTAGTTTATTTTGTTAGTTTGATTTGATTTCATTCAGTTGCTTTCTTTAGAATAATATTTAGCGTGCTCTGATTTATTTCCCTTCCTATCATTTTGTTTGCAAGAGTTTGATGAATAAAATAAAGTTTGAGTTGAATCAAAATGAATAAAAGTGATGCTTCGGTTGGTGCAATTGAGCCACCCGGAGTATGCCCTGCTTAACAAAAAGAGTACATGAGCACAGGACGACACAGGAGTGACACAAGACGAGGAAGCACACATCGAGTCAATTCAGCTGAACCAGCCCGACTCGCCCCCTTTGCGCACCTGCACACTGGTTTGCACTCCTTACCCCTATCCATCTTTTCTGTGTTGACATGTTTCAAATTTTGAACATGCTCAAATAATTTAAATGAAACATTCTTGGTTTTTCTTTCACGCCATGAACTCTATTTATTGTTCGTTTCAAATTAAGTATCCACATGCCTGTGAAATCTTTCATGTTAGGATCCCCTGGTCTAAGGTGTTGATTTTTGTGATATGTCTTGATAAAACAAACCACCTGTTCATTCCATCATTTGGGAGAATTTATCTTGAAAACATAAAACTATACCCTATCAGTTAACACAATTGCTTGAGAGATCATCCCCTAAAAAAGCTTGTATTGACCTGTATAAAGTCTTGTCAAATTTCGAGTCCTTGGAGATAGTCCTATTGCCCAGATCATTTGCAAGAATATATCTATCATCAGAGTTGCATTAGAAGCCATCATGCCTTTGTGATACCCTAAAAAAATATAAATAAAGGACTCATGAAAGTCCAATGATTCGAAAGAAAGAATTCCCAAAAAGGGAAAGAAAAAAAAAGAAAAGGGGTCACGAGGCTGAGGACCAACAATGAACTCTTCATCTCAAACTTACAAAGTGATCAAAGGCAATTGACACACCTCCAGGAACCAGTCTTCGACTCGATTGAAATACATGTCTTGATAAAATCACCACCTGAGAGACAAAGAGAAAGCACATAATGAGAGAGTGAGTGAAAAGGAGTGGTTCCAGAGAGTGTGAGAATACTAAGGAAGAAAGGACAAGGGTCATTTATTTGCAAAAATTAGAAAACCCCGAATGCAGGATAACCAAGATGGATCTTGTTGTGAGAGCCATTCCATTCATCAACCGCCTAAGACCTAGGGAGTATCCACTTCAAATCCACAGGTATGGAGAAATGTTTGAAATAAAAAGTACACATTTTTTCATATCATGAAAGAACCCATATCTTAGTCTTGCTCATGATTTAATTCTTTACTAGGGACGAGCAAAGATCTAAGTTTGTTGGAGCTTGTTGGTGGTCGTTACAGCCTGATTTTCGACCTCCAACGGAGTATAAAATAAATACAATGGAATCACACACCATAGCTATAGGACTTATTTCTAACTATTTCCATGAGTTTTGGTGCTTATCCCTTGTGCAGGTACAAAATGGAGAAATACGGGCTACAAGGGTCGGAATTGATCAATTTGGGCAGACGACATGATTCGGCTGGTTACCCCCCTTAGCCAAGCACGATCGGAAGGCCATCCACGTCAATGACAACTGAGCATGCCATGTGGACCACGGCCACGTAACCTCTGGGCCAAGACAACACAAAGTACATCAAGATGATGCAGCCCAGAAGGTCTAGGAGAGAGAGGCTGCACAGGGGAGCGCTGCTGGGCCACAAGCCCAGTTTGGCCGAATGACCCAATTCGGCCGAACCGCCCCTAGGAGCTACACCGTCTTTGCACCGCCTCTGCACCAAGGCAGTGCAATGTGGCAATTCGGCCAAACTCCTAGGTTCGGCCGAACCAGGAGATTCGGCTGAATCAGTCGGGCACCGCCTTGAGGTGCCTTGGCCGGTGCTCCACCTCCCACCGTCCTTGGCCACTATAAAAGGAGGCCTTCATTCACCTGCAAAACACGCAACACAAGAGGAGAGTTCCTTAGCAAAGCTTTGCCACTTTCATACTTAGAATATAGGGAGAGAGGAGAGGTGAGCTTCCTGGAGACGAGCCGGAGTGTCGGCCCCTCTTCCCGCTGTACCTCTACGGATGCGGCTCTGCTTCGAGTAACACCCGGGTCGTGTCTGGTAACTCTTGTACCTCTCTCTGATTAATTGAGCATTAAATTCTTACTTTTATATGCTTGCTGGTTCTTCGTTCATTGCTTAGTTGATTGGTATAATTGTATACTGGTTGCTTAGCTTGGGTGCTTATCTTTCTATAGGAGATAAGTATTAGTTGAGTAACTAGTTGTACCTTCTGACCCGCTAAGTTAATTAGTAGAGTGCTTGTACCAAACTCGTGCCCTCTCTACCCTCTTATCGCTTCTCTTCCCCTTTGTTGTTGTCATCCCCTTCATCCATTTCATCCACTCCATCCATTACCCTTGGACAACTTAGTTTAGAATTAGTTCACTTCTCGTTCTCTGTGGAAATCGATACCTTGGAATACTCCCGGGTGAAAGCTAGATCGGTATTCGTCTGCTTGCGGATTTATCTATAGGCCGTAAGGAGTGCCAACAACGCACAGCGCATGAGGTGGCGAGGTCCCTGCTTCAGCAGAGGGATGTAGCGGTTGCGGCGGTGAATGCCCAACTCGAGTCCGGGGAGGCAGCAATTGGGCTGGTAACTGAGGCTCTGGTAGAGGGGCACATTGCCGTCGAGACGCTGCAAATCTTCGTCGAGTAGAGGGGGGCCTCGATGTCTACGCTTCTGCAGGAGACCAGCGCTACGCAGGTGCTGCTAGCGAAGGAAAAGGAGCGAACCGAAGGTAAGTCGCTATCATAGGTGTTTTTGCCTGTCTTGTGTTCGTTAAGACTTATCTTGGCATTTCTTCATTTTTCAGAGCTGTGGGAGATCGTGGCGGACACATCGGTGGCGGTGGAGTCCCTCCAAGTCGTGTACTCGAGGGCTCATGAGGACCTCGAGGACCTAGAGGGCGTCGCTGTCGCCATGTGCAAGGAGCTCAAGGGGGAGGAGACCCCATCGGGGGTATTGGTGGCCAGTCGCCTAAGGTCTTTGGGCAACTGCGTCACCAGGCGCCTGAAGGGTGCCCTTCGCCTTGGAGTCCAGAAGACCCTCGGCGTGATTTTGACACACTTCTTCATCGAGCTCGAGGAGTTGGCTGCGGGCTACGTCGGCGTCGAAGAACTTGACAAAGAGGCCGCGGTTGCTGCCATCAAGCAGGCTGATGCCGCTGCTGAGGGTACCGCCATGGCACTTTCCGAGCTGTTCGAGGGCAACCTCTTACCTGGCGTGGATGAAGGAGAAGATGCTGCTGCTGCAGGTTCTCGCGATGGGGAAGATGGACCCTAAAATGCTCAGGAAGTAGAGAGTACGTAGTTTAGGATTCGGCTTGCACTTGATTGTAACGAACAATTTGTTTTGCGCAATTTATTTGAAGTGTCGTTTGGTACATTTATCGCATTATTACGTGGCTTGTAAAGATTTCAGCGAGGATGGTCGCGTTGGCAAAACGATTTGGGCGTAAGGTGGTGAGGGCGATGCCATAACCCGAAGGCGTAGGCGGTCCCACGACTCGGCTGGCCCTGGCTTTAGTCATTTTGCGCCCTGATTCTATGTTTTCTAAGTGCATGAGGTCCAATGCGATAAAAGTTTTGATAGAAAAGATCTGCGAAAATGGGACGATTTAGGAAGGGGAACCCCCCGTTGCAGCCCCCGAGGGAGACTTGGCTTTATCGATGGCAAAGCTGAGTGTTTGTCACGCCCGGATTTTTACAAAAACCTGAATATGGCCATATGTGTGTCCAGGAAGTCAAAGTACACATATAGCAAACAAATATGATAAACGGAGAACATATGCTTGAATAAATCCTTGAATAAATAAAGTTTTACATCATAGTGCATCATAAATAAACTAACCAAATACAGCGGAAGACTAATAACTCTCAAACTAATGGAGCTGCAATCCACAGGGACTCTGACTGGGAGATCACAACTCAGTAGTACGGCAAATCTTTTGGAAACTTAGCAGCAGACTCATGCCCAGCCCAATCTGTTTACACATCCGGGATTTTGTTGAATAAATGACAAGTGTAAGTAAACATTTTACTAAGCAAGTATAGCACGGTATATGAAGGCTCAAAATAAGGCTACACTCGGCTTAACTGCATTAGCATTTATAGTTGGTTCGTTTTATCATTAACCAAGTTACTACCAGTGAATGAAACAAAGTTGCAACGCAATTAATAAAGTATAAGTGACATTAAACATAATAAGCATCATCTTCTAATCAAAAAGGATCCAGGCCGCTTGTAACCCTGAGCAAGGCTATCATGATAGATTTACACTCTGCAGAGGTTTCGCCCTTTACCCACCAGTCGCGTAAAAGTTCAAAAGAACTTTGCACCCAACCACGCATATCAACACTTCCGAGGTGTGACTGCATAGGGACGCTACGAGGCTTTTCACAAGACACCCTAACAAGTCAGTAGCCACTAAGGTACAACAAGGTGGTGAGACTCTAGGCACCGAGATTGACTTACGCTTACGGTGTCACACTATAAGGGGGTCAATGGCATCCAGAGCACAGGCATCGCACCCAACAATGCGCAACGTGTGGAGTTCCCCATCGTAGGGACTCCCAACACGGGACTGGGTCTAACGAGACCTAGCCGATGGGGCTACCGTCCTCGGTGGAATCAAGAAACACCCCGTGCCTTGCTTCCCATAACGCCGTCGGGCACTCCGGTAACCACTGGCAAGCTAGAGACACACAAGCTACTTAACCAAGACCAGAGCCATAATAGTTCTAGCGGTGGCGACAGGCTCCTGGGTTGCCGCTCTAAGAACCGGACCTTATGGAGAGCCTCTAGAGCAAAGCACGAAGCTCATGCTCTAGCTCCCTAAACCAAGTTGCTAAAAAGCAAGTTTTATCATTAATATTGAATTGGACCATTAAGTCAATATTAACAGTTAAATAATGGTGATAGTAGCTGCACATAGCAAAATCTATCCATATGAATAAACCCAAGGTAAGCAAGGATAGGATATTCAAAACTAGGTACAACCTTAATGGTACATCAAATTAGACACATGCATTTATTAAATAATTTAATACAAGGTGAGTAGGTAGCAAGGATTGTCTATGCTATAACTTGCCTTCCTCAGAAGGTGGCTATTGCTGATGTTGTGAGTCATGTCCCTGGAAGTCCTCGTACTCGAAGTCCAACGCGAAAGGCTCACCGACTGGACACGAATCACCACACAAACATCCACGCAAGCCAATACATGCAAACAAATAATATTCTATTAGAACAGTACACCAAACAGTTGAAACCGTACAATTAAAGGTCCTAGAAATAATCCACGCTCCAGTACGAACACTTGAGCGCAAAAATCACACTAATCGGAGCTAAAACGGAAAAGATATGGCAAATATAAGATCTAGGGACCTACTAGCAAGTTTTAAAAGTTTCCAGGGGCTTATTTGTGAAAAACCAGGGGCTAAAACATAGTTATGCTTAAAATTATGAGGGCTAACGTCCAAATAAAACAAATAAGGACGGCGGGTTCTATTCTTCAAAAGTGCAAGGGGTTTTCTGATAAAAACATGACCTATATGTAATTATTTCCTAACAGTGGTGGACCGCGGGTTCTAATTTGAAAAGTGGAGGGACTTTTCTGCAAGATCGCCACAGTTGATCGTTAACTTGGGAATTGACTCGGGGAGGGGACGTGGGACAGCCGTCGGATCTGGATCCGACAGTCCAGATCCAGCCGGGTGGGTTCGGCCGGCGGGGACAGGGGTGACGGCGGAGCTGCTAGGGTCAGCGGTGGAAGTTCGCCGGCGTAAAGCCGTCGGAGCGCTGCCGGCCACCATTTGTGATGAGGTCTCGTCCGGGAGAGAGTTGGGGTCGTGGGGAATCGATCTGGGTGGCTCAAGTCGGGGGAGGAGTGGTGGAGGTGGCCATCAACGGCGGACCGCGGTGGCCGAGCTCCGGCGAGGGGGTAGGGGTGCTAGGGGGAGAGAGGGAGAGCGGGAAGTAGCCCGAAATGGTGCTCACCCCAACGTGAAACTCCTGGGGGGTTCAATTGGTGTGGATCGGCGCTGGAGCTGGGGCTTCGTCGACGACCGGCGGGGCTCCGAGGCGGCGCACGCGGTGCAAAGCGGGGGAAGGCACTGGGAGGGAGTGGGTGCTTGGGAGGGAGTTTGGGTGAGTCCCGGGGCTCGGCGAGGTGGCTTTTATAGGCTGGAGGGGCGATCCTTGGCGTGCAAGGCCGAAGATCGGGCGGCGGCCGACGATCTTTACTTTCCAAGTGAGGGGGGGAGGTTTCCATGGGAGAATCGGCGGGAAGAAGGTAAGTGCCGCACGGGGAAGCGAAGGAGCCTGGGTGGGCCACGGGCGCGGGAAGGCGCCAGGGCGGCCGGCCGAGCAGCGCTAAATGCACCGGGGAGAAAGGGGGGCGCGGCGAGAGGAAGGGGGAGGGCCTGACAGGTGGGGTCCACCTGTCAGCAAGAGAAGAGAGAGGGGGAGGGGTGAGCGGGGCTGGGCCGAGCGGGAAATGCTGGGCCGGCGCGGGAGGTGAGCATGGGCCGGCTCGGGGGAGAGGGGCCCAGGTGGAGGGGGTGTGGCGAGCTGGGCCGGAGAGGGAAACGAAGTGGTGATAGGGGTGTTGGCCGGGCTGGGGAGGAGAGTAGAGGGAGTGGATGTGAGCCGAGGGAGGAGTCTAGGGAGCAAAAGCGAACTTGGCTGAAATAACTTTTCTAGGATTCAAACAAATGCAAAATAAATTCGAATCTAAATAGAATTTAAATTCCAATTTAACTTACTATCAAACAAACCATAGTGCAGCAGCATGAATGCAACAAAAATGTTTCTACAGCTTATATTCAATTTTAATATTCATAAATAATTTATTTAACCTATATTAAGTATGAACAATTTAAATAAAAGCCAATAAACTACTAAAAATTATAAATAGGCTATTTTTGGGCGTTACAGTCTTCCTGTTCGTGACCTTTCTTTATTACTAGTTGCGAATATGGAATATGTACAAAGAAACTTGGAAATTCATGGGTAAAAGTGACGTAGCTATTGATTATTCCAAGCGTTGGCGAAGACTTCGCCCTTCTTGTTCGCGAGCTTGTACATGCCGGGCCTGAGGACTTCAGAGATGATGCATGTCCCTTCCCATGGCGGTGTGAGCTTGTGGCGCCCTCGACTGTCATGTTAAAGCCTTAGCACCAGATCTCCCTTGTTGAGGTCTCAACGTCGGACCCTCTGCGCTTGATATCGTCGGAGAGACTCCTGGTACCGTGTTAAGTGCAGGAGTGCCACATCACGGGCCTCATCCACGCGATCCAGCGAGTCCTTGCGGTCTTGCTGGTTTTGTTCTTCTTGGTATGCCTTCAGCCTCGGGGACCCGTACTCCTAGTCTGTTGGGAGGATAGCTTCAGCGCCATAGACGAGGAAGAACGGGGTGAAGCCCGTGGCTCTGCTCGTGCTCGTTCTAAGGCTCCAGATGACTAAGGGTAACTCTGCGACCCACTTTCGGCCAAACTTGTTCAACTTGTTGAAGATTCTTGGCTCCAGGCCTTGTAGCATCATGCCGTTAGCACGCTCCACTTGGCCATTCGTCTGTGGGGTGCACCACTGCCGACCAATCCATGAGGATGTGGTGGGTGTCACAGAACTCCAAGAACTTCTTGCCCGTGAACTGTGTGCCATTTTCAGTTATTATTGAATTAGGTACCCTGAACCTGTATATGATGGCCATAAAGAACTGCATGCATTGCTCGGATTTGATGTACTGATGGGTCAAACCTCGATCCATTTTGAGAATTTGTTGATGGCCACCAGCAAGTGAGTGAAGCTACCGGGCGCCACTCACAGAGGACCGATGAGGTTCAAACCCCACACAGCGAAAGGCTGTTGGCACTCCTTATGGCCTACAGATAAATCCGCAAGTGAACGGATACCGATGTATCTTTCACCCAGGAGTATTCCAAGGTACCGATTTCCACGGGGAACGAGAAGTGAACTAATTCTAAACTAAGTTGTCCAAGGGTAATGGGATGGAGTGGATGACAACAATAAAGAGGGAAGAGAAACGATAAGAGGGTAGAGAGGGCACGAGCCTGGTAGAAGCACTCTACTGATTAACTGAGTGGGTCAGAAGGGAGAACTAGATACTTGCTTCGGGACAGCAGAACCTACCACACACAGAAAGGGATGAGAAAGGGGTGTGATCTATCCTGCACTGGGGGATCCTACAAGCCGAGACCAACATGATGGGCTACAAAGGCCTTATAGGGCTATCACCACCTAACGACTACCACCTCCGCAGACTCAGGGGCAAACTAAGTTAGCCTCAAGTCTAGGCACCGCACCTACACTAGTCAACTAATATTTATTTCCGATAGAAAGATAAGCACCTAATCTAAGCAACCAGTACACAATTATACCAATCAACTAACCATTAAACGAAGAACCAGCAAGCATATAAAAGTAAGAACTGAATGCTCAATTAATCAGAGAGAGATACAAGATTTACTAGACATGACCTGGATGTTACTCGAAGCTGAGCCGCATCCGTAGAGGTACAGCAGGAAGAGGGGCCGACACTCCGGCTCCTCTCCGGGACACTCACCACTCATCTCTCCCTATCTTCTAAGTATGAAAGTGGCAGAGCTTCGCTAAGGGACTCTCCTCTTGTGTTGTGTGTTGATGTAAGGGCCGAGGATCTCCATTTATAGCTGGCCAGGGTCGGTGGGAGGCTGAGTAGCATGCAAGGAAGTGGGAGGCGGTGCCTGGCCATTCGGCCGAATCCTCTGGTTCAGCCGAATCCTCTGGTTCAGCCGAACCAGGGAGTTCAGCTGAACTGCCACGTGCACCGACCTTGAGTCCTATGGCCTGGATCTTTCCTTAGGGTCGGTTTTGAGGCGGTTCTTGGATTTGGACGAACCCTGGCATTTGGCCGAATTGGGCTTGGCCCAGTGCTGCACCGCCTTTGCTTCCATCACGTGTTGGCCCAGCTCCTAAGGTGGTTTGTAGGTCGGCACTTTGATCTGGACTGAGTTGGAGGCCTCCGATGGACTGGCAGGCTTTCGTCGGTTGGATTCAGGCCTCCGATTCACTAGGTTTGTGTTGATGGCAGCTGTGACGGTTCATCCACGCCCGAGGTTCTATTGGGTTTCATGACGTGGCATGTCCCGGGTTCAAGGATGGAGTTCGGTCGAATCTCGGGATTCAGTCAAACTCATTACTCTATGCGCTTTTTGCCTCAACTTTAGTCATATGCCTCCTGGAATCGAATAAATACCAAAACTTGTGGAAATGATCAGAAACAAACCCTATAGCTACGGTGTGTGATTCCATTGTGTTCATTTTATACTCGGTTGGTTATACTCGGTTGGAGGTCGGAAATCAGGTCGTAACGAACGCCAACAAGCTCCCCCGAACTTAGATATTTACTCGTCCCGAGTAAAGAATTAAAACAAGAGCAAGACTAAGAGAAGGGTTCTTTTATGATATGAACAAATGTGTATTGTTTATTTCAAACATTTCTCCATACCTGTGGATTGCAGGTGAAGGGAGGCTTCAATTTATAGCAAGCAAGGACGGTGGGAGGCAGAGTTGCAGCCAAGGCAGCTGGGAGGCGGTGCTAGGCTGTTCGACCGAATCCTCTGGTTCGGCCGAACCAGGGAGTTCGGCCAAACTACCACGTGCATTGCCTTAACTCCCTATGGCCTGGATCAGCTACTGGGAGGCGGTGCTCTGCTAGGGCGGTTTGGCCGAATTGTAGGATTCGGCCGAACTGGGCTTTTGGCCCAACAACACTCTATTGCACCGCCTCTCTCTCCTGGACCCTCTGGGCTGCTGCTCCTTGGTGTTCATCATGCTTTTATGGCCCAGAGGTGACATGGCGGTGGTCCACATGGCATGCTTGGTCATTGCTTGGTCGTCCCGGACATAGATGACCTTTCGATCCTGCTCCGCGTCGGGTACGACTAAGGGGGTAATCGGCCGTATCGTGTCGTTCGGCCAAATTGATCAATTTTGCGCCTTGTAGCCTGTATTTCTCCATTTTGTACCTGCACAATGGATAATCACCAAAACTCATGGAAATGGTTAGAAATTAGTCCTATAGCTATGGTGTGTGATTCCATTGTGTTTATTTTATACTAGGTTGGAGGTCAAAAATTGGTCCGTAACGAACGCCAACAAGCTCCCCCAAACATAGATCTTTGCTCGTACCGAGTAAAGAATTAAAATAAGAGAAAGACTAAGATAAGGGTTCTTTTATGATATGAATAAATGTGTATTGTTTATTTCAAACCTATCTCCATACCTGTGGATTCGAATTGGCTACTCCCTGGGTCTATGGTGGTTGATGAACGGAACAACTCTTACAACAAGATCCATCTTGGTCATCCTGCATCTGGGGTTTTCTAATTTTTGCAAATAAATGACCCTTGTCCTTTCTTCCTTAGTATTCTCACACTCTCTAGAGTCACTCCTTTTCACTCACTCTCTCTTTATGTGTTTTCTCTTTGTCTCTCATGTGGTGATCTTATCAAAACATATATTTCTTGTGAGTCGAAGACTGGTTCCTAGAGGTGTGTCAATTGCCTTCGATCAATTTGCAAGTTTGAGATGAAGAGTTCACTGTTGGTCCTCAGCCTCGTGACCCCTTTCTTTCTTCTTCTTTCCCTTTTTGGGAATTCTTTCTTTCGAATCATTGGACTTTCATGAGTCCTTTATTTATTTTATTTTTTTCAGGGTATCACCAAGGCATGAGGGCTTCTAATGTAACTCTGATGATAGATATATGCTTGCAAATGATCTGGGCAACAGGACTGTCTCCAGGGACTCAAAATTCGACAAGACTTTATACTGGTCAAAACAAGCTTTTTCAGGGGATGATCTCTCAAGCAAATGTGTGAAGTGGAAGAAGGTAGATTGTATGCATAGGATGAAAGGATAGGGTATAGTTTTAAGTTTTCAAAATAAATTCTCCCGAATGATGGTATGAACATGTGGTTTGTTTTATCAAGACATATCATAGACATCAACAACTTAGACCAGGGGATCCATACATGAAAGATTTCACAGGCATGTGGATACTTAATTTGAAACAAACAATAAACAGAGTTCATTGCATGAAAGAAAAACCTAGATCATTTCGTTTAGATGATGTGTGCAAGTTTAGAATTCGAAACGTGACAACACAGAAAAAATGGATAGGAGTAAGGAGTGCCAACTAGCGTGTAGGTGTGCGAAGGGGGTGAGCCGGGCTGGTTCGGCCGAACAGGTTGGTTCGGCCAAATTGGCTCGGTGCGTGCTTCCTCGTCCCGTGTCGCTCCTGTGTCGTCCTGTGCTCATGTAGTCTTTTTGTTAAGCAGGGCATACTCTGGATGGCTCAATTGCACCAACCGGAGCGTCACTTTCATTCATTCATCTCAAACTTTATTTTATTAATCAAAGTATTGAAAACAAAAAGATTGGAAGGGGAATAAATCATAGCACCCTAAACATTATTCTAAGGAAAGCAACTGAATGAAACTAAACCAAACTAATGAACTAAACTAATGGCTCTCTATCTAAAACCAAATGACCGCAAGACACTACTCTGCAGGTGGGTCATAAAGGTCCAAGTGTCCTATGGCCTTGGCGAGCTGCTTGACTTTAGCGGATAGACCTTTGCGGAGGACCTCCATTTTGTCCTCCCATACATCCCAGGTCGCACTCTGCAACCTTCTCCTCCAGGTTGTTTTTTTCTGGCGTGCTTGTGCCAGTTCTTTCGTTAGGCCCTCCAGAGTGAGTGGCTTCTTTTCTTCTTCATCCTCCTCGTCCTCCTCCTTGGAGAACTCCATCTGTCCCGGCAGACCCTTGATCGGCGAAGGCTGCCTACGGCACCTCAACTTTGGGTGTCGCCGAGGAGGAGTAGACTGGGAGGACTCCTCCAGTCCCAGCTCAGCCCGGTTCAGCGGCGGGATCAACACCTTCCCGTACCCGGTGGGGGTACGTTCGCCTTTGATGCTGAACCGTGGTGGTCTCTTAGGTGTGTAATCCAGCATCTTTGCCCCGTCTTCCTTGGGCACCGGTAGCAGCACGTCGACGATCAGCCTCCTCGTGGATGTCGACCTTAGCCGTAGTTGTCCCGTGGTGGGACGCACCGGCAAGGACGAACGAGGGGGCTTCACCTTAACGATTGCACCGGTGGGCGCGAATGGGTCAAACATCAACCGGTTTGCAGGCGACCGGCGTGGCGAGTCAGCTCGACCCGTCAAACTGCGTGCAGGCGTCCTCCCACGCCATCCTCTATTAAGAGAGAACGGGTCGACAGTGGCGAGGCACATGGCCTGCTCAGCTTGCGGGGATCCACCGATCCGGCTTGCTAGGATTGAGCCCTTGGTTGAGGGCTGATCCTTGGAGGATGATGAGGAGACCATGGTGGCTAGGAGGTAGGAGTTTGTTTATGTCGAGGGAGTGCCGAGAGACGACGGGGGTCTCTCTGTTTTTATCGAAGAATTCCTGATCGAAAAATGACCTCCCCAATGTTTTCCTCACGAGACTCAGGATGGGATCAACTATAGATGAGTTTGGGAGCAATTATCTGCACGCTGGGCCAGGGGGCTGATTCGGCCGAACCCTAGGGTTCGGACGAATTAGCCAATTTGCCTGAATTGGCCTGGTTCGGCCGAACTGGCGCCTGGGCCTCCTGGTGTGCGGGCCAAGTCATGTCTTGTGTCTTTAATCGTGGGTGCGAGTGGTTTTGGCCCACAAAGGTTTGGATTTGAAGAATTTGGGCCAAATTTCATGGACGGGTTTCAGAGCTCCACGAACTCGATGACATCTAAGTCATTGAGTGGTGGAGGTTCTGGTTCTAGGAAGATTTTCAACCGTTGTCCATTGATCTTGAAGGTATTTCCATCCTCACTTTGCAATCTGACGGCCCCGTGAGATGCAGCGTTAACTACTGTGAACAGGCCGTCCCATTTCCTTCTAAGCTTCCCATGACCAAAAAGCTTGACACGAGAATTGAAGACGAAGATCTTGTCTCCCGGCTTGAAAGTTTTAACCATGATCCTCTTGTCATGTCATCTCTTGGTCCGTTCCTTGTATAGCCGGGAGCTATGACATGCTTGCTCTCTCATCTCATCTAACTTTACCAGCTGAATCCACCGTTTAAGGCCGGCTGCTGGAAGGTCCATACCCCACTTCCTAATGGCCCAGTGAGCTCTGAAGTCCATTCTACTGGTAGGTGGCAGGTCTTGCCATAGACTAGTTGATATGGGGTCATTCCTATGGGTGTTTTATAAGTCGTACGGTATGCCTAGAGTACACCTGGGAGCTTTTCCTTCTAGTGCTTGCCCATCTCGTTCACGGTCTTTTGCAGAAGGTTTTTTATTTGTTTGTTTGAGGTTTCTGCTTGACCGCTAGTCTGGGGGTGATAGGGTGTAGCTGTGTTATGCTGCACCCCTAAACTTGAGAGATACCTATGGAAAGCTGCATCAATAAAGTGGGAGCTACCGTCGCTGATGACTATCCTAGGGACGCCAAAACAAGGTAAGATAACTTCATGGAACATTCGTCTTGCGCTCCTAGAGTCAGCGGCCACACATGGCAAGGCTTCCACCCACTTAGAGACGTAGTCTACCGCCACTAGAATGAATTTTCAGCCCTCTGAGTACGGGAAAGGACCCATGAAGTCCACTCCCCAAACATCAAAGATTTCTACTGGGAGATTACTGGTGAGCGGCATTGCGTCTCTAGTGTTTATGTTTCCATGTTTCTGACATCGTGGGCATCACATGATAAATTCTTTAGCATCTTCATACATGTTGGGCCAGTAAAATCCACACTGCTAGACTTTAGCATTGGTCTGGAATGCGCCATAGTGGCATCCATATGGGGTTGCATGTCACCTCTCCAGGATCTTATACGCCTCATGTGCAGGTACGCATCTTCTGAGGAGTCCGTCACTACATATGCTGAATAGGTATGGGTCGTCCCAGAGATGGAGTCAGCTCTCATACGCCTCATGTGCAGTCTCTTCTTATTTTCTCCTGGTGGGACGTACCGTGTCACCATGTAATTCACTATGTTGGCATACAACGGATCAATAGTGGTGACCTTAAGGAGCGTGTCCACCCGTAAATAATCATCAATTGGAAGATCGAACGAGACTTGCATTCGAGACAAGTGGTCAGCCACTGAGTTCTCTACCCCTTTCTTAGCCCTTATTTGAATGTCGAACTCTTGGAGTAGAAGGATCCAGCAGAAGAGTCTCGGTTTTGCATCCTTTTTGGTCAGAAGCTACTTCAGAGCGGTGTGGTCTGAATAGACTATGACCTTGGCCCCAACTAGGTATGACCGAAATTTGTCTATAGCAAACACGACCACTAAGAGTTCATTCTCTGTGGTTGCGTAGTTGAGGTGGGGGCCAGTAAGCATTTTGCTAGCATATGAGATAGCATAGTGCTTCTTGTCCTTAGTTTGGCCAACACAGCTCCTATGGCAAAATCGCTCGCATCACACATGATTTCAAATGGAATGCTCCAGTCAGGAGGCTGGATGATGGGAGCGGTAATGAGTGCTTTCTTGAGAGTGTGAAAGGTTACATAGCACTCTTCGTCAAAAACGAAAGGGACATCCTTGGCTAAGAGATTGGTCAACGGCCTGCAGATCTGGGAGAAATTTTTGATGAAATGCCTATAGAATCCGGCATGGCCAAGGAAACTACGAATCCCCTTAACGTTGGTGGGAGGTGGAAGTTTCTCAATGACCACTTTTTTGCTCTATCTACTTCGATTCCACGTTCCGACACCCTATGTCCTAAGACAATCCCTTCTCTCACCATGAAGTGGCACTTTTTCTAGTTTAGGACGAGGTGCTTTTCTTGGCATCTCTAGAAGACCTTGTCCAGATTTTTTAGATACTCGGTAAAGGTCTTCCCATAAACTAAGAAATTGATGAGGACATCACCATGTTGCACATACACGAGCCAGACTCGTCTCCAAGTTACAAGTCGTCGTCATGTTGGACATCATCTTCGGTTCGGTTTCAACTGACATGTCTGTGCTTCAACTGTAATTACTCCTTCATACGACGTCCAAACAAGGTGTTCTTGGATGCGTTGGAATCGTGACGATAAGGCGCTTCTTTTGGTTCTGGTCCTAGCTCCAGAGGATTCGTGGATCACACTGTGTGACCATGAAAAGGTGCTGCGTCACCTGTTTCGAGCCTTTTCGGGCTTTGTATCGTGTCGGGCCTCTCGGCCCATGTTGTGGGCACCGGCCCTGGCGCGCCCTCAACCCTAGCTCGACCTTAGACTATTAAATTCAGTAGCCGCTGTCATTTAGACTTGGGTTTTGCTTAGATTAATCTGTCGAGAACAGTTTCGCCGTCATCGGTTTGTAGAACCCCATCTATCGTGCTTAATCATACATCTGTAGTTTGTCACTTCCTGTTGAGTGTTGCGTTCTTTCGAGTTCTTGCTTATGTTCTTCGTTTCCCAAGCAGGGATTAGCCTTCTTGGTGAGGCCAACCGGGTTGTGACACGATTGATAACCAGAGGAGTCGTGGTGCTATGATTGCAGGGTTTGAGTTTGCTGACTTGAAGCCGGATCGGTGTGTCATTCTCCGCCCAAAATGAGTTATCCTTTACCTGACAGAAGATCGGGAGCCCTAGTCCCCATCAAGTGGTATCCAGAGACAGGTTTACTATCAGGTATATCCATCCTTTCGCCTTCGTCCTATAGTCCAGAAAATTGCCCTACAAAAAAATTGGTTTGTTCATCGTATTCCGCTGTCCTAGTACCTTTTTAGCCTTTGCAATTTCGTTTCAGTTTCGCTTGGTTGAGTTTGTGTCTGTGGTCGAGTCTTGTTGCTGGTTTTAGTCGTGTTCGTGTCGTAGTTCAATCACCCATATCATGATTTGTTTTGTTTCCGCCGCTATCCCTTCCACCGTGACCAGATTACAAGTCGTGCCACCCCATAACTCGACTTGCCCTCGCTAGCCGCCTTGTGTGAACTCCTGTCGTGCAAGCCCTAGATAGGTTGCGAGCCGCCGTGTGTCCATCGCCTTGCATTGCAGCCCTTCTTGGTTCATCTTGCATACCCTAACTGCCGCCGCGCATCCTGCCGAATTGAGCCTCCAGAGAATCACATCGTGGGCCTCTCGAAAACCATAACTTGAGGTACCTTCAGTATAACGGGCATAACTTTTCGCTCGGTGCTCCGTTTTGGCTCAATTTTTTTAACAGCTTCACCCTGTTTGCCCGAGTCAGAAAAATCAAAAAAAAACAGGAAGATAAAGAAAAAAATTGATCAAGTTGTTTTAGGGTTTTCAGTGTTTGTTCCTGAATTTCCCTAGGCCGCATCTCACCTCAAAAAAGGGTGCAAATTTGTGTGCTTAGAGCTTTTGGTATCCCTGTTAAGAGAAAAATATAAAAAAGAATAGTTGAAAAAATAAAAAACTCGTGATTCCTACTAGTCCGGAGGTTTTGGAGGGAAATTCTGAAAAGATTAAAAACGATTGCATAGAGTGTTGTTTTGCTTGTCCTGTGAGATTTTTCCATTGTTTCTTGTTCCAACTTGTTGTGCTACGTCTAGGACACGTCTAAGCCAGTAATTGTGACTTGTACTTTGGATACTTATTAAACTTTGCTATTCTGCATTCGTTATTTGCTACTCCTTGCTACATATTGTGCCTTCCCAAATCTCCACATACACTATTTCAGGTCAGTACAGCGAAGAGCCTTTGCAATCTTGGTACTACCTCCTCACAGGTATCACGAACCAGCCACCGGTTGTACCATTCACTGCCTGCATTGGTAAGAACTTGGCAAGAACTTGGTAAGACGTGACGTGTGTGAGGGTGTGGTTCCACCAAGCAAACAACATAGTTCCTAGGGCATTTGTTGATCACTAACCATGCCAGACAACGTTCCTGTTTTGTCTAGTCAGTTGGTGCAGGTAACGAACGAACTGAAGGACCTCTTCATGAAGGAGCTGAGCAAGCTAACGACGGAGGTCAAGGCTGCCTGTCACACAATTGAGGGTGTGGACAAGAGAGTCTCCATGCTGACAACAAGGGTTCAAAAACTCGAGTCAAACCCCCCCCCAAGCCCAAAGAAGAGGAACCCTATGACGAGGATGACAAGGATGATGTTATCTATGGGTCTGATGGCGAGCCTGATCCCATCAAGACCCAAGCAGAGAAGCTACGTCGTCGCCGTCTTCACAAAACAGGTATGGGAGGTAACAGGAATCGACGCCATCAAGGCAATGATGATCCTTACGCCAAAATTAAATTTACTATACCATCTTTTTATGGGCGTTATGATGCAGAGGAATATTTAGATTGGGAGATGACAGTAGAACAGAAGTTTGCTTCCCATCTTGTTCCTGATCAGCATAAGGTTCGGCAAGCCACTAGTGAATTTAAGGATTTTGCAATAATCTGGTGGCAGGAATGTGCTTCTTTAAACATACAACCTACTTCTTGGAATGCGCTTAAACTTGCCATGCGTGATCGATTTGTTCCTGCCTCTTATAATCGTGATTTGCGTAAGAAATTGCAACGTTTAGAGCAGGGTAATTTGTCTGTTCAGGAGTATTATGCCGAGTTACAAAAGGGCATGGTTTGTTGTGGGGTAGTAGAGGATCCTGAGGATAAAGTGTGTCATTTTTATGGTGGCTTGAGACGTGAAATTCAGGATATTGTTGACTATAAAGAATTTACTACCGCCAACCAGTTGTTCCAGCTTGCTATGCTTGCAAAAAAAGAATTGCAGGGACGACCCCATACTGTCACACCAACAGCAAGTACTCGAGTGACGCCACCATCGAGTACACGTTCGACGCCATCAGTGCCGGCACTAGCTTCTGAAGTACGGAATATGTCTAATGTGCACGCCCAACAGAACAAGAAACCGACTACTGCTGACAAGAGTTCATCGAGTAAGTCTGCCAGCATCGTGTGTCATCGCTGCAAGGGCATGGGACATGTCATGAAGGATTGCCCAAGTGTTCATACTTTCATCGCTACACCCGATGGTAATGGATATGTAAGTGATAGTGATGTTGAAGATGATTTAGTTCTTGCGACTAACACTATTGCAGATTTAGAGGACGATGAGGGTGAGGCAATTGAATCGATTGCCGCATCAGCGGGATTCCATAGCTTGGTTCTTGTGCAGCGTAAATTGAGTTTGCAGGTGGAACGTGAGGACGCGGAGAAGATCCAGCGCAAGAATTTATTCCACATGTTCCTCATCGTCAACGATTGTCGTGTGCTCACCATAATTGATAGTGGGAGTTGCAACAACTTGGTGAGTTCAGATTTGGCAGAGAAGCTTAACTTGCCAACACATCTCATTTCAAATACCTACCACTTAGAATGGTTGCACATTAGTGGTCAAGCTAAGGTAACAAGATCGGCACGTATACAATTTTCTATTGGTTCTTATAATGATTATGCTGATTTTGATGTTGTCCCGATGGAAGCTTCATCTCTTTTGTTGGGTAGACCATGGAAATTTGATAATGATGTTGCACACCATGGTAGAACTAATACATACACTTTCATGCATAAGAACAAGAAAATTACTTTGCTTCCTTTATCGCCTGCTGATATTAGGAAACATTTTAGAGAGCTTGCTGAAAAAGATAGAGCTAAATCTGCTAGTGTTGCATCTTCTGATGATAAACCAAAAGGGATTAAATTAAAAGGATGTGCTTTTATTGCTACTACATCTGCTGCTGCTACTTTATGTGATAACCCTGATGCTCCATGTTATACAATGTTTGGTCGAGATCGAAATTTGTGTCTTGCTACAAATTATTTTATGTCTCGTACTTTGCAGTCCCCTGCCGCTAACCCTTTGCAGGAGTTTGATGATGCGATGGAGTCGGGGATGACTCCAATTCAAGAAGGGGAGGATGATGAGGACATCAACATGTTGCACATACACGAGCCGGACTCGTCTCCAAGTTACAATTCGTCGTCATGTTGGACATCATCTTTGGTTTGGTTTCAGCCGACATGTCTGCGCTTCAACTGTAATTTCTCCTTCATACGACGTCCAAACAAGGTGTTCTTGGATGTGTTGGAATCGTGACGATGAGTCGCTTCTTTTGGTTCTGGTCCTAGCTCCAGAGGATTCGTGGATCATACTGTGTGACCATGAAAATGTGCTGCATCACCTGTTTCGGGCCTTTTCAGGCTTTGTATCGTGTCGGGCCTCTCGGCCCATGTTGTGGCGCCCCCCCTGGCGCGCCCTCAACCCTAGCTCGACCTTAGACTATTAAATTCAGTAGCCGCAGTTATTTAGACTTAGGTTTTTCTTAGATTAATCTGTCAAGAACAGTTTCGCCGTCATCTGTTTGTAGAACCCCATCTATCGTGCTTAATCATACATCTGCAGTTTGTCACTTCCTGTTGAGTGCTGTGTTCTTTCGAGTTCTTGCTTGTGTTTTTTGTTTCGCAGGCAGGGATTAGACTTCTTGGCGAGGTCAACCGGGTTGTGACATGGTTGATAACTAGAGGAGTCGTGGTGCTAAGATTGCAGGGTTCGAGTTTGCTGACTTGAAGCCGGATCGGTGTGTCGTGCTCCACCCAAAACGAGTTATCCTTTACCTGACAGAAGATCGGGAGCCCTAGTCCCCATCAAAAATCGTCCACGAACACTTCCATAATCTCTTCGATCATATCAGAGAAGATGGACATCATGCAACATTGAAAGAGGCGGGTGCGTTACATAGCCAGAAGGACATCCGCCGATAGGCATACGTCTCATAGGGGCATGTGAACGTGGTTTTACTCTGGTCATCTGAATGGATTGGAATTTGGTCATATCCAGAGTAACCATCAAGGAAGCAGAAGAAATAGTGTTTTGCTAACCGTTCAAGCATCTCATCTATGAATGGAAGAGGGAAATGGTCTTTCTTGGTGGTCTTGTTGAGTCGACGATAGTCGATACACATACGCCAACCAGTGACGATGTGCTGTGGGATGAGCTCATTTTTATCATTGCGCAGAACCATCATTCCTCCCTTCTTAGGAACAACTTGAACAAGACTACCCATTCACTATCAGGGATAGGATAAATGATCCGTACGTGAAGGAGTTTGAGAAGTTCCTTTTTCACAACCTCCCTCGTGGCATTGTTCAACGAGGTGGTGTTCCCGAGGTAGTGTCACTTCAGAATCGATTGGGATACGATGGGTACAGAGGTTAGGACTGATCCCCTTCAGATCTTGGAGTGAATATCCTAAGACCGCTCGATTCTTCTCCACGATAGTGAGCAGTTGTTGGATTTCCAGGTCGGATAGCTTGTCACTAATAATCAGTGGAGTTTGCTTGTCCCCGAGGAGGAAAGCGTACTTTAATCCTGGAGGAAGAGGTTTCAGCTCGATTGGAGATGGTTTTGGAATTTCAATTGGATTGAGCTTGATTGGAAGTTGAGTTTCCTCTTCCTCTGTAAAGAATTGGATATCTTCCTCTGGGATGGTAGGCTCTAAGTCCGTCAAGGCTATTGACATGACCTCCTTCATAGGATCAGGATCTATATCTACTGGGGTGTTTAGAGAATGAGAGTAAGAGAGACAGGGACAATTTCTTTCTCGATCCTAAGCTCTACTATCTGATTCATTGGAGCTTTTTCCAGTATTTTCAAAATTGGCCTCTCGATAAATATAGCATGAGTGAAATTTTTGGGTAGGTCAAAGACACGGAAATCCAGGAACAGTTTAAGGTCGCTAATCTTAACGGGTGTGACCTGAAATATCTCCAAAAAGTTAAGGAATCTTCTCGATGTGAACCTTAGGCGTTTCTGAGATGATGACCATGGTTCATCGGGGAATTGAGCTCGCATCAAAGAGCTAGTGATTATGTTGATTCCGAGGCTCGGGTCATACCTGATTTCCTTGTCTATGCCCATGAGTTCGCAAAATATCATTTGGATCCTTTTGGGCATTTTAACGACCTCGGTTGAGGCTTCAGCCTCTTCTAGCCATTCCCGACTCATGATAGCAGAGAGACGTCCTAGTACCCTCTCTGATATTCGAGTTCTTCCTTGTCGGGAGGTTGATCTTTATGCTCTACAGGTTGATCCAATGGGAAACTTGCGGTACTCCCGATGTCATCGAATAGATCATCGTCAAAATCATAGGGAGTGGTGTAGAGTAGATCATAATGGTCCTAGCTAGAGTATGGTTGTGGTTCAAAATAAGCTTCTAGATCTAATGGAATGGAAGAGCTTATTGATTTAGATTGTGGGTGTATAGGCTCTTCAGGTTCAGGCTCAGATTGCTTCCCTTCATCGGGGAGTTCATCATAGATTCCAGTGTAGGGAGTGTCGTCCAGGATACGATCCACGATTACCCTCGCTTCACTAGGAATCAGATGAGAGAACGACCCTCCTGAAGTAGAGTTCAAGAAAGTGGTGGCTACGGGATAGAGGCCAATGCTGAAGTGTTGTAGAACAACAGGTTCTGGAAGGCTTAGGTCCGGCCCTGAGGCCAGAATTTGCATGAAACGATCCCATGCAACTCCTAATGATTCTCCCTCTAATTTTTTAAAGGTAAGAATTTTGATTCAGAGGCTAGCTACCTTGGAAGCTGCGAAGAAATTTTGGCAGAATTTCTCTCTAATGGTTTCCCAACTCCCTTCCATATTTCTAATAGCTAGAGAGTACCATTTCTTTGCTCCTCTCGTCAATGAGAATGGGAATAGCTTCCATTTATGCGTCTCTTGTGTCATGCCCACAATGATGATATACGAACAGAGTTGCTCAAACTCGCGCAAATGCGCGTATGGACTCTCAACATTCATTCCTGAGAACGTTTGCTCTCGAACCATGGCTATGAAGCTGGGACGCAGCTCATAGCGGGGTGTGTGGATGGGATGTGATGATGGTGGTGGCTCTAAACAATCACCCTTTTGGAGCCAAATGTTGAGTGGAATCCATATGGTGGATGGTGGGATACACGGACAACTTGGGTTTAGAATTAGAACAGCTACCATTCCCCGGCAACGGCGCCAAAAAGCTTGTTGGCACTCCTTACGGCCTATAGATAAATCCGCAAGGGAACGGATACCGATGTAGCTTTCACCCGGTAGTATTCCAAGGTATCAAATTTCCATGGGGAACGAGAAGTGAACTAATTCTAAACTAAGTTGTCCAATGGTAATGGGATGTAGTGGATGACAACAACGAAGAGGGAAGAGAAACGATAAGAGGGTAGAGAGGCCACGAGCATAGTAGAAGCACTCTACTGATTAACTGAGCGGGTCAGAAGGTACAGCTAGATACTTGCTTCAGGATAGCAGAACCTACCACACACAGAAAGCGATGAGAAATGGGTGTGATCTATCCTGCACTGGGGGATCCTACAAGCCGAGACGAACGTGATGGGCAACAAAGGCCGTATAGGGCTGTCACCACCTAACGACTACCACCTCCGCAGACTCAGGGGCAAACTAAGTTAGCCTCAAGTCTAGGCATCATGCCTACACTAGTCAACTAATAGTTATCTCCTATAGAAACATAAGAACCCAAGCTAAGCAACCAATATACAATTATACCAATCAACTAAGCATTGAACGAAGAACCAACAAGCATATAAAAGTAAGAAGTGAATGCTCAATTAATCAGAGAGATACAAGAGTTACCAGACACGACCCAGATGTCACTCGAAGCTGAGCCACACCCATAGAGGTCCAGCGGGACGCTCACCTCTCCTCTCTCCCTATCTTCTAAGTATGAAAGTGGCAGAGGTTGGCTAAGGAACTCTCCTCTTGTGTTGTGTGTTGATGCAATGGCCGAGGACCTCCATTTATAGTTGTCTAGGGTCGGTGGGAGGCAGAGTAGCATGCAAGGAAGTGGGAGGCAGTGCCTGGCCATACGGCCGAATCCTATGGTTTGGCCGAACCAGGGAGTTCGCCCGAACTGCCACGTGCACCGACCTTGAGTCCTACGGCCTGGATCTTTGCTCAGGGTCGGTTTTGAGGCAGTTCTTGGATTCGGACGAACCCTAGCATTCGGCCGAACTGGGCCTGGCCCACTACTGCACCGCCTTTGCTTCCATCATGTGTTGGCCTAGCTCTTGAGGCGGTTTGTGTTGTCTGTCATTACGGCCTGATTTCCGACCTCCAACCGAGTATATAATAAACATAATGGAATCATGCACCATAGCTATAGGGCTTATTTCTAATCAATTCCACAAGCTTTGGTGAGTTTATGTTTTGCAGGAACTCAATCGCAAAAAGCTCGCTAAGGGGGGTAAAAACCCCGGTTCGGCGAAACCTCCCAGTTTCGGACCGAACCACCCCCCTTAGCCGACACATGAGCGTACAAGGCCTCGTCCACATCAGCGGTGACAAGGCGACGACCGTACATGACACGTGGGCCACCGCCACGTCATGTCATGGGCCAAGACACGTGAAGGACCTCAAGTTCAGAGCATCCAGAGCGGCCCAAGATAGAAGGTGGTGCATGGGGGCGGCCCGGAGGCCAGGCCCAGTTCGGCCGAACAGTGGGCCTTCGGCCCAACCGCCCCCAACGCACGAAACTGACACCAGGGAGAGATCTTGGCCTAAGGGAACAAAGGCAGCAGATCCTGTGGTTCGGCCGAACCCACAGGCTTCGGCCGAAGCGGCCCTGCACCACCGTGAGCTTCCTTGCATGCCACTCCTCTCCACCGCCTTCAGCCATAAATGGAGGTCCCGAGTCCCTGCATCAACACACAACACTTGAGATTAGGCACTGTTGGCGGTCGTTACAACCCAAATTCGACCACCAATACTCGGGAATAAATGAGAGTCTATGCAACATTCCATGTACTTAGGTTTTATTTCTAATGGAGTTCCACGAGTTTTGGTGAGTGTCGCTTGTGCAGGTACAACAACGAGAAATGTGTGCTATAGGGGTCAGAAATGACCGATTCGGCCGAACGACACGATTCGGCCGGTTACCCCCCTTAGCCGTGCAAGCCACCGGGAGTCGTCCACGTCAGCACCAACTCATCCCGGGCTTCCACCACATCACCCTGGGCCCAAACTCAACCTGACAAAGACCCCGAAGTCAACCAGAAGGCCTCCGGCCCAGCCCAGGGCGTGAACCAACCTGCCAACCGACCCTAGGAGCTAGCCCAGCATGTGTGCAAGCTCAAGGCGGTGCAGCACTGGGCTGAGCCCAGTTCGGGCGAACACGTGGGTTCGGCCGAACCAGGGAACCGCCTCCAGGGTGCAATCCTGGCCTTTGGCTGCTGAGGCGGTGCATCCCTCGGTTCGGCCGAACCGGGGACCGGGATTTTCGCCCGAACGGCTCGGCACCGACCTCCAGTTGCTTGGCCGCTGCTCCACTTCTCCACCGACCCTGGCCATTATAAATAGAGGCCAGTTTCACCTGCACAAGACACACAACACAAGAGTAGAGTGCAGGCGAAGCACTGTTAGTTCTCCACTTGTATAAGTACAGATAGGGAGAGAGGAGAGGTGAGCGTCCCGGAGAGGAGCCGAAGTGTCGGCCCCTCTTCCCGTTGTACCTCTACGGATGCGGCTTCACTTCGAGTAACATCCGGGTCGTGTCTGGTAACTCTTGTATCCCTCTCTGATTAATTGAGCATTCGGTTCTTACTTTTATATGCTTGCTGGTTCTTTGTTCAATGCTTAGTTGATTGGTATAACTGTATACTGGTTGCTTAGCTTGGGTGCTTATCTTTCTATAGGAGATAAGTATTAGTTGACTAGTGTAGGCGTGGTGCCTATACTTGAGACTAACTTAGTTTATTCCCGTCGCAACGGAGGTGGTAGCCGTAAGGTGGTGACAGCCCTTCCGGTCTTTGTAGCCCATCACGTTAGTTCCGGTCCGTAGGATTCCCCAGTTGGGAAATAGTGGCACCCCTTCTCATCCCTTTCTGTGTGTCCACCGGTTCCCTTGTCCCAAAGCAAGTATCTATCTGTGTCCTCTGATCTGCTCGATCAATCAGTAGAATACCTCTACCAGACTCGTACCCTCTCTACCCTCCTATCACTCATCTTCTCTTTGTTGTTGTCATCCACCTCATCCATACCATTCACTCTATTCCATCTACCTAGGACAACTTAGTTTAGAATTAGTCCACTTCTCGTTCTCCGTGGAAATCGATACCTTGGAATACTCCCGGGTGAAAGCTACATCGGTATCCGTCCGCTTGCGGATTTATCTGTAGGCCGTAAGGAGTGCCAACAAGCTTTCTTGCGCCGTTGCCGGGGAACGGTAGCTGTTCTGATTCCGAACCCAAGTTGTCCGTGTATCCCACCACCATCCACCATCCATATGGATCCCACTCTTACCTTACACCAACACTCGGCTCCAACGGGCGATTGTTTGGAGCCACCACCATCATCACATCCCATATCCACACCCGGCTATGAGCTACGTCCCGGCTTCATAGCCATGGTTCGTGAGCAATCATTCTCAGGAACGAAGGTCGAGAGTCCATACACGCATTTGCGCGAGTTTGAGCAACTCTGCTCATGCCTGACCATTGCGGGCATGACACAAGAGACACTCAAATGGAAGCTATTCCCGTTTTCACTAGCGGGAGGAGCAAAGAAATGGTACTCTCTGGCTGTCAGTACTATGGACGGGAGCTGGGAAGTTCTCAAGGAAAAATTCTGCCTAAACTTCTTCCCAGTCTCCAAGGTAGCCAGTCTCCTAGTGGAAATCATTAACTCTAAGCAATTAAAGGGAGAATCGTTAGGAGCTGCCTGGGCTCGTTTCGAGCAAATACTGGCCTCAGGACTGGACCTAAGCCTACCAAAACCTGTTGTTTTACAACACTTCAGCCTTGGCCTCTGTCCCGTAGCCACCACTTTCTTGGACTCTGCTTCTGGAGGGTCGTTCTTTCATTTGGTCCCTAGTGAAGTGAGGGTAGTCCTGGACCGTATCCTAGACAACACCCCCTACACTGGAATCTATGATGAACTCCCCGATGAAGAAGAGAAGCAGTCTGAACCTGAACCTAAAAAGCCAATACCAGTCCAATCCAAATCCATTAGCTCGTCCAGTCCATCAGAACCTGAAGCTCATTTCGAACCACAACCATATCCTAGCCCAGACTACTATGATTCACTCTACACCACTCCCTATGATTTTGACGATGATCTATTCGATGACATCGGGAGTGTAACGAGTTTCCCTCGAGAACACCGTGTAGAGCCCATAGATCAAGCCCCCGACAAGGAAGAACTCGAATACCAGAGAGAACACCTTGGACGTCTCTCTGCTATAATGAGTCGGGAGTGGCTAGAAGAGGCCGAAGCCTCAACCGAGGTCGTCAAGATGCCCAGAAAGATTCAAAGGATATACTGTGAGGTCCTGGGCAAAGACAAAGAAATTGGGTATGACCCGAGCCTCGGGATCAACATAATCTCTAGCTCGTTGGTGCACGACCAACTCCCTGGTGTACCTTGGTCATTTTCTCAAAAATGACTAAAATTCACTTCAGGAAGAATCCTGGATTGTTTGGGGATCTTGCGGGTCACACCCGTTAAGATTAACGACCCTGAACTCTTCATGGATTTCCATATCTTTGACCTACCCAGCGACACCACACATCCCATCTTCATAGGTAGACCAATCCAGAAGATATTGGAAAAGGCACCAACAAATCAGCTAGTAGAGCTCAGGATCGGCAAAGAACTTATCCCTGTCTCCTTTTCTCAATCCTTGAACACCCCATTAGAGGCAGACCCCGATCCTGACCCATTAGAGGAAGTTAGGTCAGCTCACCTATTAGACCTAGAGCAGCCTATTCCAGAAGAAGATCTCCCATTTTTCTCGGAAGAAGAGGAAACACATCCTCCGATTGAGCTTGACACAAACGAAACTCCAAAACCATCCCCAATCGAGCTCAAACCGCTTCCACCTGGACTTAGGTATGCTTTCCTCTTTGGAGATAAGCAAACTCCAGTGATCATCAGTGATAAGCTCTCCGAACTAGAAACCCAACAACTCATCACTGTCCTGGAGAAGAATCGATCAGTCTTAGGATATTCTCTCCAAGACCTGAAAGGGATTAGCCCAAATCTCTGTACTCATCGCATCCCGATCGATTCTCAAGCAATGCTGTCTCGGGAACCTCAAAGACGGCTGAACAATGCCATGAGAGAGGTCGTGAAAAAGGAAGTTCTCAAGCTCCTTCATGCTGGGATCATCTACCCAGTTCCCAATAGCGAGTGGGTTAGTCCCATCCAAGTCGTTCCAAAGAAGGGAGAAATGACGGTAGTGCACAATGACAAGAATGAGCTCATTCCTCAGCGCACTGTTACCGGGTGGCGTATGTGCATAGATTATCGTAAACTCAACAAAGCCACCAAGAAAGACCATTTCCCTCTTCCGTTCATAGACGAGATGCTTGAACGGCTAGCCAAACACTCCTTCTGTTTCCTTGATGGTTACTCTGGATATCACCAAATCCCAATACATCCTGAAGACTAGAGTAAAACCACGTTCACATGCCCTTATGGGACGTATGCCTATCGGCGTATGTCCTTTGGGTTGTGTAACGCACCTGCCTCTTTCCAACGTTGCATGATGTCCATCTTCTCTGACATGATTGAGGAGATTATGGAAGTGTTCATGGACGATTTCTCAGTTTATGGAAGGACCTTCACCAAGTGTCTGAAAAATCTGGACAAGGTCCTCCAGAGGTGTAAAGAGAAGCACCTCATTTTGAACTCGGAAAAGTGCCATTTTATGGTGCGAGAGGGTATTGTCTTAGGACATCGGGTGTCGGAACATGGAATCGAGGTAGACAGGGCAAAAATAGAAGTGATTGAACAACTTCCACCTCCCACAAACGTTAAGGGTATCCGAAGCTTCCTTGGTCATGCCGGATTCTATAGGCGCTTCATCAAAAACTTTTCCCAGATATCTCGGCCCTTGACCAATCTTTTAGCCAAAGATGCCCCCTTCATTTTCAATGAGGAGTGTTACGCCGCTTTTCACACCCTCAAGAAGGCACTCATTTCAGCTCCCATTATCCAGCCTCCCGACTGGAGCATCCCATTTGAAATCATGTGTGATGCGAGCGACTATGCCGTAGGAGCTGTGCTGGGCCAAACTAAGGACAGGAAGCACTATGCTATTTCATACGCTAGCAAAACGCTCACCGGCCCTCGGCTCAACTACGCGACCACGGAAAAGGAACTCTTAGCGGTCGTATTTGCTATAGACAAATTCCGGTCCTACCTAGTCGGGGCCAAGGTCATAGTCTATTCAGATCACGCTGCTCTGAAGTACCTTCTGACCAAGAAGGATGCAAAGCCGAGACTCATCCGCTGGGTTCTGCTACTCCAGGAGTTCGACATCGAGATAAGAGATAAGAAGGGAGTAGAGAACTCAGTGGCTGACCACCTGTCCCGAATGGAAGTACCATCTGATGTTCCGATCGACGATTACTTGCGGGATGACACGCTCCTTAAGGTCACCACTGGCGATCCGTGGTACGCTAACATAGTAAACTTCATGGTCACGGGGTATGTCCCTCCTGGAGAAAATAAGAAGAGATTAGCTTATGAGAGCCGACTCCATCTCTGGGACGACCCGTACCTCTTCCGGATATGTAGTGACGGACTCCTCAGAAGGTGCATCCCTGCACATGAGGCATATAAAATCCTAGAGAGGTGCCACGCAGCTCCGTACGGAGGACACTACGGTGCATTCCGGACCAATGCTAAAGTCTGGCAGAGCGGATTTTATTGGCCCAACATGTACGAAGATGCAAGAGCATTCGTCATGCGATGCCCCCGCTGTCAGAAACACGGAAACATTAACACTAGAGACGCGATGCCACTCACTAGCAATCTCCAAGTAGAAATTTTCGATGTTTGGGGAGTGGACTTCATGGGTCCCTTCCCAATTTCCGAGGGTTGCCAGTTCATCCTAGTGGCAGTAGACTATGTCTCTAAGTGGGTGGAAGCTCTACCTTGTGCAGCCGCCGATTCTAGGAACGCGAGACGAATGTTTCACGAGTACATCTTTCCGCGTTTCGGCGTTCCTAGGATAGTCATTAGTGATGGCGGATCCCATTTCATCGATTCAGCCTTCCATAAGTATCTTTCAAGTCTGGGGGTGCAGCATAATGTTGCTACACCCTATCACCCTCAGACTAGCGGTCAAGCAGAAACATCAAACAAACAAATCAAAAATATTCTGAAGAAGACCGTAAATGAGATGGGTAGGCAATGGAAGGATCAACTCCCGGATGCACTCTGGGCATATCGTACGGCCTATAAGACGCCCATAGGCATGACCCTATATCAGCTAGTATATGGCAAGACCTGCCACTTACCAGTAGAGATGGAGTTCAAAGCTCGCTGGGCCATTAGGAAGTGGGGTATGAACCTTCCAGCTGCCGGCCTCAAGCGGAAGATCCAATTGGCCGAATTAGATGAAATGAGGGAACGAGCTTACCACAGCTCCCGGCTATATAAGGAATGGACCAAGAGATGGCATGATAAGAGAATCAAGGTCAAGACGTTCAAGCCGGGAGATAAGGTCCTCGTTTTCAACTCCCGTGTCAAACTTTTCGGTCACGGGAAGTTGAGGAGCAAGTGGGACGGCTCATTCACAGTAATCAATGCTGCATATCATGGGGCCGTCACTTTGCAAAGCGAGGGCGGAAACACCTTTAAGGTCAACGGACAGCGGTTGAAGGTTTTCCTAGAACCAGAACCTCCGCCACTCGACGAATTAGATGTCGTCGAGTTCATAGAACTCTGAACCCCGTCCGTCTTTAGATAGAGCACCGTTTAGTTCAGTTTAGTTTGGTGTGTTAGTTAATTGTGTGATTCATTTATTTTGCTTAGATTCAAGATTAGGGTGCTCTGAATTTTCCCTTCCAATCATTTGTTCCAAATTTTAGTTTGAAGAATAAATAAAATTAGAGTTGAATGCAAAAAGAATAAAATTGTCGCTCCGGTTGGTGCATTTGAACCAACTGGAGATTGCCCTGTTTAACGAAAAGATACATGAGTACAGGCATGACACAGTGGAGGAACAGGATGAGAACGAGCAGGCCGATGAGCTGACTCAGTACCTTTCAAGGTTGAATCCTTACTAGTGAAGAGTCCAAGCTTGGGGGAGCACCCCCATCAGGTACGTTCCGAATTACTCAGCACTTTGGTCATTCAATTGAAAATACTTCCCTTGAATAAAATTAACTCTCAACCATGCATGGAATGAATCATATGCGTCTCACTTTGGAAATGATGAATGGTTGCTCTGTCATTAATTTTGCTAGTACTTTGTTGCAACTAGTTGCTTGACTATGCTTGAGTTATTTGGCATGAGTATAAATGAACCTGAAAACCTTGTGGGAGCATTTCCCTTGAATAAAATTAAGTCTAGGTTGTTGTGGGGATTGATATAGTGATACTTTGGTTGAATTCTATTTCTGCTCTTAGTATGGTGAAAATCTCGGATGTTTATGTTTTCAAAACAAAGTTCCTCATTGGTCAAACATTCCTACCAGAGCCATATGATAGGATTAGTTTCAAACTTTCTACTCATATGCTGCTTGTTATCTTAGTGAGCTTTGTCAAATTGTTGTGACCTTTGAGTGAAGCTTTCATATTCTTAGAGATCGAGATCCACATACACACACCACCTCTCACTTGCAATTCCTACACTGGGAGTTAGCAAACATTTTCCATCATCCATCCACAAAAATAAAATGCTTCATGTTCCATGATTTCCCTCTCCAAATATTCTTGATAGAGACATGGGCTATGCAAAAAGAAAAGCATGTCAAAGAAGCATGGCAAAAATAAAAAGAAAAAGAAAAGCATAGCAAAAAGAAAGGAGAAAAAAAGAGAAAAGCATGTCAAGTGGCATGGCAAAAATATGAGAATAAAATATAGCCCATGTTCTCGAAAATAAATCAAGGAGAAGGAGATTCATCCCAAGGAGCTCCACCATATTCCATCCCACCATATTCCACTCCATATATCCCACACACTTGCACTTCTCGATCTTAAGGTATGATTTGTTTCCTCAGAGATCCGGTCTTTGACTTAGCAAAATATAAGATGCTTGTATGCCTTCATTCTTTGTCCCTGAGCCACACAAAAAGCCAAATTAGATGTTAGGATGAAAAGAAGGCAAAAGCCTTTGGTAAGGATTCAAATACACTTGAGCGATTGAGTGAGCCAATGAGGAACAATTTATGTTTTCACAAAAGGGTGAAAACTCTGAGATAGGATCCTGAAAAGAGTAGAGTGGAATAAAACTAAGTTAAATTGTTCATCCTTTCAACCGCCCAAGATAAGGAGATTGCTATAAGCCCCATAGGTAAAATGGTGAATTAATACCTTGCTAATAATTCAAGTAAATTTGAGTACTAGTTGTTTATAAAGTTACGTGCAAGAGAAATGACATTATAGCAACTCCAGATCCACCGAGCCTAAGTTTTTATCTTTCCTCGAGGACGAGCAAAGAGCCAAGCTTGGGGGAGCTTGTTGGCGGTCGTTACAACCCAAATTCGACCACCAATACTCGGGAATAAATGAGAGTCTATGCAACATTCCATGTACTTAGGTTTTATTTCTAATGGAGTTCCACGAGTTTTGGTGAGTGTCGCTTGTGCAGGTACAACAACGAGAAATGTGTGTTATAGGGGTCGGAAATGACCGATTCGGCCGAACGACACGATTCGGCCGGTTACCCCCCTTAGCCGTGCAAGCCACCGGGAGTCGTCCACGTCAGCGCCAACTCATCCCGGGCTTCCGCCACATCACCCTGGGCCCAAACTCAACCTGACAAAGACCCCGAAGTCAACCAGAAGGCCTCCGGCCCAGCCCAGGGCGTGAACCGACCTGCCAACCGACCCAGGAGCTGGCCCAGCACGTGTGCAAGCTCAAGGCGGTGCAGCACTGGGCCGAGCCCAGTTTGAGCGAACACGTGGGTTCGGCCGAACCAGGGAACCGTCTCCAGAGTGCAATCTTGGCCTTTGGCTGCTGAGGCGGTGCATCCCTCGGTTCGGCCGAACCGGGGAGTTCGGCCGAACCGGGATTTTCGCCCGAACGGCTCGGCACCGACCTCCAGTTGCTTGGCCGCTGCTCCACTTCTCCACCGACCCTGGCCATTATAAATAGAGGCCGGTTTCACCTGCACAAGACACACAACACAAGAGTAGAGTGCAGGCGAGGCACTGTTAGTTCTCCACTTGTATCAGTAGAGATAGGGAGAGAGGAGAGGTGAGCGTCCCAGAGAGGAGCCGAAGTGTCAGCCCCTCTTCCCGCTGTACCTCTACGGATGCGGCTTCACTTCGAGTAACATCCGGGTCGTGTCTGGTAACTCTTGTATCTCTTTTTGATTAATTGAGCATTCAGTTCTTAGTTTTATATGCTTGCTGGTTCTTCGTTCAATGCTTAGTTGATTGGTATAACTGTATACTGGTTGCTTAGCTTGGGTGCTTATCTTTCTATAGGATTTAAGTATTAGTTGACTAGTGTAGGCGTGGTGCCTATACTTGAGACTAACTTAGTTTATTCCCGTCGCAACGGAGGTGGTAGCCGTAAGGTGGTGACAGCCCTTCCGGTCTTTGTAGCCCATCACGTTAGTTCCGGTCCGTAGGATTCCCCAGTTGGGAAATAGTGGCACCCCTTCTCATCCCTTTCTGTGTGTCCACCGGTTCCCTTGTCCCGAAGCAAGTATCTATCTGTGTCCTCTGATCTGCTCGATCAATCAGTAGAATACCTCTACCATACTCGTACCCTCTCTACCCTCCTATCACTCCTCTTCTCTTTGTTGTTGTCATCCACCTCATCCATACCATTCACTCCATTCCATCTACCTAGGACAACTTAGTTTAGAATCAGTCCACTTCTCGTTCTCCGTGGAAATCGATACCTTGGAATACTCCCGGGTGAAAGCTACATCGGTATCCGTCCGCTTGCGGATTTATCTGTAGGCCGTAAGGAGTGCCAACAGGCACTAGCGAAGCTTTGCCACTTGTATCAATAGAAGATGGGGAGACGGGAGAGGTGAGCGTCCTGGAGAGGAGCCGGAGTGTCAGCCCCTCTTCCCGCTGTACCTCTACGGATGCGGCTCCGCTTCGAGTGACATCCGGGTCATGTCTGGTAACTCTTGTATCTCTTTCTGATTAATTGAGCATTCAGTTCTTACTTTTATATGCTTGCTGGTTCTTCGTTCAATGCTTAGATGATTGGTATAACTATATACTGGTTGCTTAGCTTGGGTGCTTATCTTTGTATAGGAGATAAGTATTAGTCGACTAGTGTAGGCGCGGTGCGTAGACTTGAGGTTAACTTGGTTTGCCCCCGATTCAATGAACGTGTGGTAGCCGTTAGGTGGTGACAGCCCTATACAGCCTTTGTAATCCATCTCGTTAGTCTCGGCCTATAGGATCCCCCAGTGTGGAGCTGGTGGCACCCCTTCTCATCCCTGTCTACGTGTCACTGGTGTCCATTGTCCCGAAGCAAGTATCTATATGTATCCTCTGATCTGCTCGATCAATCAGTAGAGTACCGCTTTCAGACTCGTACCCTCTCTACCCTCCAAGTGCCCTTCCTATCTCTTTGTTGTTGTCATCCACTCCATCCATTCCATTCATTCCACTCCATCTACGTATGCCAACTTAGTTTAGAATTAGTTCACTTATCGTTCCTCGTGGAAATCGATACCCTGGAATACTCCTAGGTGATAGCTACATCGGTATCCATCCGCTTGCGGATTTATCTGTAGGTCGTAAGGAGTGCCAACAAGCTTTCTGGCGCCGTTGCCAGGGAATAGTAGCTATTCTAATTCCGAACCCAAGTTGTCCATGTATCACACCATCCCATCCACCATATGGATTCCACTCTTACCTTACGCCATTATTCTGCTCCAAAGGGCGATTGTTTGGAGCCACCACCATCATCACATCCTATCCACACACCCGACTATGAGCTGCGTCCCGGCTTCATAGCCATGGTTCGAGAGCAAACGTTCTCAGGAATGAAAGATGAGAGTCCATACTCGCATTTGCGAGAATTTGAGAAGATCTGTTCATGTCTCGTCATTGCGGGCATGTCACAAGAGACGCTCAAATGGAAGCTATTTCCGTTTTCCTTAATGTGAGGAGCGAAGAAATGGTACTCTCTATCTGTCGGTAACATGGAGGGGAGTTGGGAACTTCTTAGAGAGAAATTCTGTTTAAATTTCTTCCCAGCTTCCAAGATAGCCACCCTTCGAATCGAAATTCTCACCTTTAAGCAATTAGAGGGAGAATCGTTAGGAGCTGCCTGGGCTCATTTCAAGCAAATCTTGGCATCCGGACTAGACATAAGCTTGCCTGAACCTATTGTTTTGCAACATTTCAGCCTTGGTCTATGTCCTGTAGCCTCCGATTTCTTGAACTCCGCTTCAGGAGGGTCGTTCTCTCACTTGATTCCCAGTGAAGCGAGGGTAATCCTGGATTGTATCCTGGACGATACTCCCTACACTGCAATCTATGATGAACTCCCCGATGAAGAAGAGAAATAGCCTGAACCTGAAGAGCCTACAATCTCACAATCCAAATTCATTAGCTCTCCCATTCAATTGGAACTCGTAGCGCAATTTGAACCACGACCATATTCTAGCCAAGATTATTATGACTCACTCACTCCCTATGATTTCGATGATGATCTCTTCGAAGACATCGGGAATGCAAATAGTCTCCCATTGGGATGACGAGTAGAGCATAAGGATCAACCACCCGACAAGGAAGAACTCGAATACCAAAGGGAGAACCTGGAACGTCTCTTTGTGGTCATGAGTCGGGAATGGCCAGAAGAAGCTGAAGCTTCAACCGAGGTTGTCAAATTTCCTAGGAAAATTCGAAGAATATTCTGTGAAATCCTGGGCAGTGACAGAGAAATTGGGTATGACCCAAGCCTCGGGATCAACATCATCTCTAGCTCTCTAGTTCGAGCCCAACTTCCTGATGAACCATGGTCAACATCTCAAAAACAACTAAGGGCATGTACAACAGTTTAGACAGCTGCTGTCTATTTAACACATACAGACAGTTAAATAGTCAGCTCTACAATAGTTTAGACAGTTGCTGTCTATTTATCTATCTGTGTGATAATAAATACGCACTCTGGTTTCTGATGTTCTGCATGGGAGCACGAGCCAAAGCAGTAGATGAGATAGTAGACATCAACACTCTCTTTCCTCATTAAATGATAGCCACATCAGCTTATTTGATCTATGTGGCAACAAAAAGACAGCTGCTGTCTGTGGGTTGTACATGCCCTCAGGTTCACCTCGGGAAGAATCCTTGATTGTTTAGGGATCTTACGGGTCACACCCGTTAAGGTTAACGACCCTAGACTTTTCTTGGATTTCCATATCTTTGACCTACCCGATGATTCCACCCGTTCATGAACATTCTGGAAAGGGTGTCGAACAATCAGCTAGTAGAACTCAGGGTCGGGAAAGAACTTGTCCATGTCTCTTATTCTCATTCCTTGAATACTCCAATAGAGGCAGAACCCGATCCTGATCCTATTCTAGAAGTCATGTCAACCTTGTTGACAGACTTAGAGCAACCTATTCCAGAAGAGGATATTCAGTTCTTTGCTGAAGAGGAGGAACCTCATCCTCCGATTGAGCTCGATACATCCAAAACTCGAAAACCATCTCCAAACGAGCTTAAACCACTCCCTCCTGGATTAAAGTATGCTTTCCTCTTTGGAAACAAATAAACTCCAGTGATCATTAGTGATAAGCTATCAGATGTAGAAACCCAGCATCTTCTCACTATTCTGGAGAAGAATCAATCAGTCTTAGGATATTCTCTCCAAGACCTAAAACGGATTAGTCCAAATCTTTGCACTCATCGAATCCCGATCGATTCTGAGGCAACACTGTCTCGAGAACCTCAGAGACGGTTGAATAATGCCATGCGAGAGGTCGTTAAAAAGGAAGTTCTCAAACTCCTTCACGCTGGGTTCATTTATCCTGTTCCCAATAGTGAATGGGTTAGTCCCGTTCAAGTTGTTCCTAAGAAGGGAGGAATGACGGTTGTGCGCAACGATAAAAATGAGCTTATCCCTCAGCGCACCGTCACTAGGTGGCGTATGTGCATCGATTATCGAAAAAGCAAGAAAGCCACCAAAAAGGACCATTTCCCCCTTCCGTTCATTGACGAAATGCTTGAATGGCTAGCCAAACACTCCTTTTTCTGCTTCCTTGATGGTTACTCTAGATATCATCAAATTCCTATGCATCCAGACGACCAGAGTAAAACCACGTTTACATGCCCATATGGGACGTATGCCTATCGGCTGATGTCCTTTGGGTTATGTAACGCACTCGCATCTTTCCAACGTTGCATGATGTCCATCTTCTCGGATATGATTGAAGAGATTATGGAAGTGTTCATGGACGATTTCTCAGTTTATGGGAAGACCTTCACAGAATGCCTGAAAAATCTAGACAAGGTCCTCCAAAGGTGCGAGGAGAAACACCTTGTGCTAAACTGGGAAAAGTGTCATTTTATGGTACGGGAAGGAATCGTTCTAGGACACCGGGTGTCAGAACGAGGGATTGAGGTAGACAGAGCAAAGATAGAAGTGATTGAGCAACTTCTGCCTCCACCTAACGTTAAGGGGATTCGTAGCTTCCTTGGTCATGCCGGATTCTATAGGCGCTTCATCAAAAACTTTTCCTAGATATCCCGGCCTTTAACCAATCTTTTAGCCAAGGATGCCCCCTTCATCTTTGATGAAAAGTGCTATGCTGCCTTTCACACTCTCAAGAAAGCACTCATTTCCTCTCCCATCATCCAGCCTCCCGACTGGAACATCCCTTTTGAAATCATGTGTGATGCGAGCGATTATGTTGTAGGGGCTGTTTTGGGCCAAACCAAGGACAGGAAGCACTATGCTATCTCTTATGCTAGCAAAACGCTCACTGCCCCCCAGCTCAACTACGCAACCACGGAAAAAGAAATTTTAGCAGTTGTATTCGCTATAGACAAATTCCGGTCCTACCTAGTAGGGGCCAAGGTCATAGTCTATTCAGATCACGCTGCTTTGAAGTATCTTTTGACCAAAAAGGATGCGAAACCAAGACTCATCCGCTGGGTTCTTCTACTCTAGGAATTTGACATTGAAATAAGAGATAAGAAAGGAGTAGAAAATTCAGTAGCAGGCCATTTGTCTTGGATGGAAGTACCCTCGGATCTCCCTATAGATGATTATCTACGGGATGATACGCTCCTTAAGGTCACGGCTTTAGATCCATGGTACGCCAATATAGTGAACTATATGGTGTCATGGTACGTCCCACCTGGAGAAAACAAGAAACGATTAGCTTATGAGAGCAGACTCCATCTCTGGGACGACACGTATCTCTTCCGGATTTGTAGCGATGGACTCATCAGAAGATGCGTACCCGCACCTGAGGCATACAAAATCCTGGAGAGATGCCACTCAGCACCATATGGAGGTCACTATGGTGCGTTCAGAACCAATGCCAAAGTTTGGCAACGTGGTTTCTATTGGCCCGACATGTATGACGATGCTAAGGCATTTGTCAGGAGATGCCCTCGATGCTAGAAACACGGGAACATCAACACTAGAGACGCAATGCCGCTCACTAGCAATCTCCAAGTAGAAATCTTTGATGTTTGGGGAGTGGACTTCATGGGTCCTTTCCCGAACTCAGAAGGTTGCTAGTTAATTCTAGTGGCGGTACATTATGTCTCTAAGTAGGTGGAAGCTTTGCCTTGTGTGGCTGCTGACTCTAGGAGCGTGAAACGAATGTTCCATGAAGTTATCTTCCCTCGTTTCGGCGTTCCTAGGATAGTCATCAGCGATGGCGGCTCTCACTTTATTGATTCGGCCTTCCGTAGGTATCTCTCAAGTTTGGGGGTGCAGCATAACGTAGCTACACCGTATCATCCCAAACTAGCGGTCAAGCAGAAACTTCAAATAAACAAATAAAAAACATTCTGCAAAAGACCATAAATGAGATGGGCAAGCAATGGAAGGATAAACTCCCAGATCCACTCTAGGCATACCTCACGGCCTATAAAACACCCATAGGAATGACTCCATATCAACTAGTCTATGGCAAAACCTGCCACTTACCAGTAGAGATGGAGTTTAGAGCTCACTGGGCCATTAGGAAGTGGGGTATGAACCTTCCAGCAGCCAGCCTCAAACGGAAAATCCAGCTGGCCGAATTAGATGAAATGAGGGAACGAGCATACCACAGCTCCCGGCTATATAAAGAACGTACCAAGAGATGGCACGACAAAAGGATTAAGGTCAAAATGTTCAAGCCGAGAGACAAGGTCCTCGTCTTCAATTCCCGTGTCAAACTTTTTGGTCACGGGAAGTTAAGAAGCAAGTGGGACGGCCCATTCTCAGTGATCAATGCTGCATCTCATGGGGCCGTCACGTTGCAACGTGAGGACGGTAATATCTTCAAGGTTAACGGGCAACATCTAAAGATTTTCTTAGAGCCAGAACCTCCGCCACTCGAAGACCTCAATGTTATCGAGTTCGTAGATGGTTGAACCCACCTTGCATTTTCTCGGCCCATGAAATCTCACAAAAACCATCATTCTGGGCCTAAACCACCTCGACCACCTAAACCTCGACCAAATTATCAACATTCAGCAAGTCCAACACGCGAGGAAGGTCAGAGGCCAGTTCGGCCGAACTAGCCTGGTTCGGGTGAACTGGCCCAGTTCGGCCAAACCAGGGGGGTTCGGCCGAACCAGCCTGGTTCAGGCGAACTGGCCCAGTTCGGCCGAACTAGGGGGGTTCAGCCGAACTAGGGTTTGTTGCCCCTCGCGTGGATTTCCTCGCCCAGATGCATCTACAACAAATTTTATCCTGATACGAGTGAGGAAACGTCGGGAAATCTCGTCTTTCTAGTCATAAAAGCCAAGGAGTTTCCATCAACTCCCTCATCCCATCTACAACCTTTCTCGCCCTTGCAAACAGCACCCATGGCCTCCTCTTCCTCCAAAGATACATCCTCGACCAAGGGATCTAGCATTGCCAGCCGGATCGGCGATCCTTTCGGGCGTGAGCATGCATTCCGCATCACCGACGTCAACTCGACAGGGGACGGGCAGCGGGGGAGGACACCTTCCCGCAACCCGGCTCAGCGTCCCGACTCCCCGCGTCGTTCCGCGATCGTGGATCTCCTCGCTCCGCTGAAGGGGATCAAGAAGCCTCCCCGATCACCATTGCCGGGACGCTACATGACGGGGCAGCTGCGTCTGAGATCGGCATCCTCCTCAAGGGTGCCGAACTTGGCGTTGATGGCGCCCAAGGAGGAAGAAGAAGTCACCCCAGACTACACGCCTGAAAGCCCTTCGTACACCATTAGGGGGGAACATACCGCCACTGTGTACGACAAGGTGTTAGTCCCGAAGCTGAAGTGGGAAGAACTGGGGACTACAGTGTCCTCCCAGTCCACTCCTCGGCGTCGTAACCCAAGGGTTCTATGCCACAGGCAGCCTCCCACCATTAAGGGGCCGCTGGGAGGCATGGAGTTCTCCGACGAGGAGGATGAGGAAGAGAAGCCGCCTACGTTGGAGAGCCTGCAGAAGATCAACCACCTGGATGAGGAGGTGGCGGAAGCCGAGCTTGGGCACCTAGAAATGGAGGACAAAATAGAACTCCTCTGCAAGGGCTTGTGCGCAAAGCTCAAGAGGCTTTTTAGGGCCACAGGACACTCGAACCTCTATGATCCACCAGCAGAATGAGTGTCCATTGGCCATAGATTTCTAGAGCACCGTTAGCTTAGTTAGATTTGTTTTATTTTCATTCTTATATTTGTTTCTGCTTTTGAAAAAATTGTGTTTTGCTTAGCTTGATTAATAAAGGTGCTTTAGATTTATTTGCATGAAATAATACTCTGACTGGTGCTTTTGAGCCGGTCAGAGAATGTCGCTTTTAACAAATGAATGCACGAGTACAGAGATGGCATAGGAGCAAAACAAAGGAGGAAACGCGCCGGCGGGCAGTTCGGCCGAACCCTGGTGGTTCGGGCGAACTGGGTCAGTTCGGCCGAACCACCCTAGTTCGGCCGAACCAGCCTGGACCCACCAGCAGGTCGTGCACTTATGTGCTCAGGTTTGCACTCCTTCCTCCCATTTATTTCCTGATGTTTTACGTTTCAATGATCGAAAATTGCACATATGATGAATATGAAACGTTCTCGGTTTTCTTTTATGCCATGAAATTTGTCTATTGCTTATGCCAAACTAAGTACCCACATGCCTGTGAAATATATCATGATAGGAACCCCCTGATCTAAGTTGTTGATGTTTGTGACATGACTCGATAAAACAAACCACTTGATCATTCAATTTATTGTGATAATTTACTGTGAAAGCATAAAATCAACCCGGTCCTTTCATCCTGTCTATACACTTCCACTTTACAAATTCGCTTGAGTGACCACTTACAAAATACTTGTCATGGTCAATACAATGTCTCGTCGAATTCTGAGTCCATGGAAATAATCATGTCACCTTAGGTGGATTGCAAGAATATTCTTTATCAAAGCTTCATTCGAAGTCCTCATGCCTTGATGACACCCTGAAAAACAAAATATATGATGAGAAAAAAAATAAAGGACTCAAAAAAGTCCAAAGAAAGAAAAAAAGAGAAAAGAAAGAAAAATTCCCAAAAAGGGAAAGAAAAAGAAAAGGGGTCATGAGGCTGACGACCACAAATGAGCTTTTCATTTTAAACTTGCAATTTAATCGAGGGTGACTGACATAGTTTCCTTGAACCAATCTTTGACTCGATAGAAGTATATGCCATGATAAGATCACCACTTGAGAGACAAAAGAAAAATATCCAAGAGAGTTAGTGAAAAGAAGAGTGGCTCTAGAGAGCATAAGAGTACAAGGATGAAAGGATATGGGTCATTTATTTTTGAAAAATCAGAAAACCCCGAATGCAGGATGATTTAAGATTGATTTTGTTGTAAGAGACATTCACCTCATCAACCGCCCAAGACTCAGGAATAGCCACTTCAAATTCTCAGGTATGGAGAAAGGTTTGGAATAAGCACTATCCATTTATTCATTTCATGAAAGAACCCTTACTTTAGTTCTCGCTCTAGTTTTAATTCTTTACTCGAGGACGAGCAAAGATCTAAGTCGGGGGGAGCTTGTTGGCGGTCGTTACGACCTGATTTCCGACCTCTAACCGAGTATAAAATAAACATAATGGAATCATGCACCATAGCTATAGGGCTTATTTCTAATCAATTCCACAAGCTTTGGTGAGTTTATGTTTTGCAGGAACTCAATCGCGAAAAGCTCGCTAAGGGGGGTAAAAACCCCGGTTCGGCCAAACCTCCCGGTTTCGGACGGAACCACCCCCCTTAGCCGACACATGAGCGTACAAGGCCTCGTCCAAATCAGCGGTGACAAGACGACGACCGTACATGACACGTGGGCCACCGCCATGTCACTTCTTGGGTAGAGACACGTGAAGGACCTCAAGTTCAAAGCATCCAGAGCGGCCCAAGACAGAAGGCGGTGCACGGGGGCGGCCCGAAGGCCAGGCCTAGTTCGGCCAAACTGTGGGCCTTTGGCCGAACCGCCCCCAACGCACGAAATGACACCAGAGAGAGATCTTGGCCGTAGGAAGCAAAGGCGGCAGATCTTGTGGTTCGGCCGAACCTTGGCAGTTCGGCCGAACTGGCCCTACACCGCAGTGAGCTTCCTTGCATGCCACTCCTCTCCACAGCCTTCAGCCAGCTATAAATGGAGGTCCCGGGTCCCTGCATCAACACACAACACTTGAGATTAGGCATTAGCGAAGCTCTGCCACTAGTATCAATAGAAGATAGGGAGAGAGGAGAGGTGAGCGTCCCGGAGAGGAGACGGAGTGTCGGCCCTTCTTCCCGCTGTACCTCTAAGGATGCGGCTCCGCTTCGAGTGACATCTGGGTCGTGTCTGGTAACTCTTGTATCTCTTTTTGATTAATTGAGCATTCAGTTCTTAGTTTTATATGCTTGCTGGTTCTTCGTTCAATGCTTAGTTGATTGGTATAACTGTATACTAGTTGCTTAGCTGGGTGCTTATCTTTCTATAGGAGATAAGTATTAGTCGACTAGTGTAGGCGTGGTGCCTAGACTTGAGGTTAACTTAGTTTGCCCCCGATTCAACGAACATGTGGTAGCCGTTCGGTGGTCACAGCCCTATACGGCCTTTGTAATCCATCTCGTTAGTCTCGGCCTGTAGGATCCCCCAGTGTGGAGCTGGTGGCACCCCTTCTCATCACTGTCTGCATGTCACTGGTGTCCATTGTCCTGAAGCAAGTATCTATCTGTATCCTTTGATCTGCTCGATCAATCAGTAGAGTACCGCTTTCAGACTCGTACCCTCTCTACCCTCCTAGTGCCCTTCTTATCTCATTGTTCCTCGTTCCTCGTGGACAACTTAGTTTAGAATTAGTTCACTTCTCGTTCCTCATGGAAATCGATACCCTGGAATACTCCTGGGTGAAAGCTACATCGGTATCCGTCCGCTTGTGGATTTATCTGTAGGTCGTAAGGAGTGCCAACAGTTTGTATGACGGCACTTTGGTCTGGACTGAGTTGGAGTCCTCCGGTGGACTGGTGGGCTTTTGTCGGGTTGGATTCGGGCCTCCGGTTTATTGGGTTTGTGTTGATGGCAGCTGTGATGGTTCATCCACGCTCGAGGTTCCGCTGGGTTTCATGTCGTGGCATGTCCCGGGTTCAAGGATGGAGTTCGGTCGAATCTCGGGATTCAGCTGAACTCATCACTCTATGTGCTTTTTGCCTCAACTTTAGTCATATGCCTCCTATAATCGAGTAAACACCAAAACTTGTGGAAATGATAAGAAATAAACCCTATAGCATTGGTGTGTGATTCCCTTGTGTTCATTTTATACTTGGTTGGAGGTCAGAAATCAGGCCGTAACGACCGCCAACAAAGGCCACATGATGGGGATGGTTTGCAAGGCGTGCGCCGGGAGGTGGGACTTGCGTGCGTAGAATTGACACCCTTCGTAGGTGCGCACGACTTCGTTGGCGTCAGCATTGCCAACGAGGGTGCGTGGTGCCACGTGATGACCACACACGCCGGCGTGTATGTCTCGAATAAGCTCCCTGCCCTCGGGGATGGGGATGCAACGCTGCAAAATCCCCGAGGGACTGCGCTTGTACAACTCTCCGTCAATCAAGATGAAGGACTTGGCCTTTCTGGTAATGCACCGCGCCTCCGTCCGATCCGAGGGTAGCTTCCTTCGGTCGATCCAAGCAAGGTGCTGGTCACGCCAGTCTCGAGAGGGTGGGGCCTGATCGATCTCCATCGCCTCAGCGTCATCAGCCGAAGACGCCCCGTGATCCAAAGCCTCGGGTTACCCTTTCGAGGCGTCCTCATCCGAGGGCTTGACATTCGCAGCTCTCGAGGGTTTAGCCCCCGAGGGCGCGCCAGGGACCTTGGCGATCGTCTTGAAGTCGGCAGAAGGCTCGGTGAGGTCGCTGGCGAAAACGTTTGGGGGGACGGTGACACGCCCAGACACAATCTTGGCCAGCTCGTCCGCTTCCTCGTTGTACTTTCGCGTGATGTGGTTGAGCTTGAGGCCATGGAATTTGTCCTCTAGCCGACGCACAGCATTGCAGTATGCCTCCATCTTCTCGTCGTGGCAGCTGTTGGCGGTCGTTACGGCACGTTTCACTTGTGCAGTGCAACAATGAGAAATATGTGCTATAAGGGTTGGAAATGACCGATTCGGCCGAACGACTCCATTCGGCCGGTTACCCCCCTTAGCCGTACACGACATAATGCACAACCGGGAGTCGTCCACGTCAACGATGACCAACCGGTGTCAATGGGACGTGGACAACCGCCACCTCGCCTCTAGGCCAAACCAACACGAATACCAACAATATAAGGCAGCCCAGAGCAACCCAGAAGCAAAGGCGGTGCAGGGGGACAAGCCTGGGCCTCGACCCTGCACAACCGCCTCCCCAGGGCCAAGCTCAGCCCTTGGAGGCAAGGGCGGTGGATCCACTGGTTCGGCCGAACTAGGGGATTCGACCGAAGGAGCTCTCATTTCCACTTCTCTCTAGTAGAGTTAGGATAGTTTAGTTGGGAATTAGAGTTGAGTCGAGCCATGCCTCGAAGGTTCTGGAGTCGTCTCCAGAAGCTCTGGTATTAGCTCTTGTATCTTCTACTTTTCTTTCTTTAAGACTTTGAGTTATCAATATAGTTATCTTTGTCATCTTATCTGAGTTATTTATATCTTGCTTCTACTTTAGTCTAGTTGCAAGTATTTCTGGTTTAGACTATAGTTTTTGTGATCTTAGTTCTCCTAGTTCTAGATTCAAGTCTTTGCCTTGGCGGGTTCTTCATTTCTGCTCAATACATGTGGTGAACTGTCACTGGGGTATTGACAGGATTGCTTGCTTTCTGCTAGCGGAGTGAGTAGTTGTAGTCTAGTGTGGGTGTGGTATCTAGACTAGTCCGTAACCTTAGAATATCCTTGAGCTGGCACGGAGGTGGTAACCATTAGGTGGTGACAGCCCTATACGGTCTTCGTAACCCATCATGCCTGGCTCGGCCTGTAGGATCCCCAAACGTGCAGGGTTGGAGGCACCCCTTCTCATCCCTTTCTGTGTCTCTGGTTCTGTGTCCCGATGTCGAGGTCTCAGCTTATCTTGATCAGTTAGAGCTAGTTCTCAACCCTTGTATTCTAACCCGAGTAACCCAGATAGAAAATACCCAGGAATCCTCTATCTCTTCTCGTTGTCCTCCCACCTATCTACTCCTTCTCATTCATACCTGACTCTCCCTTGAGCTGTGTGTCACGGTATATCCACTCCTATCCAATACCGTTATCCCCCGTCTTGTTAGTCGTGTACCCTTCTCTGATGGTCTCGAATATCTGTTTGCTAGTACTATTACCATAAGCTTCCCTACGGAAATATAAATTACGATACCTCGGAATACTCCCTGGTGACGTGCTACAGCAGTGATTCTGTGCGCTTGCAGAATATTTATATATTTTACTAAGCCATAAGGAAAACCACTGAAACGCTCCTTACCCCAGTACTGTGATTCTCAATCCTGATATTGGATCGTAAGAAGTGTCAACGATCATTTCTGGCGCCGTTGCCGGGGAAGCAATTGGCTAGATACTTTCAGTTTTCTATCTCGAGCTATCTTAGTTGAGTATAGCGCTACTCAAGCGGGTTTATCCTTGCTCCATTTCGTTGATCTTGTGAAGCAGAGCAGTGCATGACTGGTTTCCAACTACCATTAAACTTCGAAGAAAATCTTGAGTCTCTTGTGAGGAAAGTGCGACCTCATGTTGTACCTCTTCAGAAGCAACTCATTCTAACGAGCCCAGTCTTTCCCGTCGTCGACACGACTTTATCGAGGATGGCAAGTAAGACGATCCGTGAGTTCTCCGCTCCATCGAGCGAGAATGTGCATGTCGGACCAGCTGCGCCAGTCGAAGATCGCAACTTCGAGCTCAAGCCAGCCCTCATCAACATGGTGCATGCTAGCCCATTCTGCGGCAAGCCACACGAGGATGCCAACGCTCGTCTTCAGCATTTTCTGAAGATTTGCAAAACTTTCACCATACGCAGGGTAAGCATTGATGCCATTCGCCTTCGTTTATTCCCATTCTCATTATTAGGCAAGGTAAAACAATGGTTTTATGCTAACCGCGAAGCCATAGACACTTGGGATAAATGCACTAGCGCATTTTTGCTTGAATTCTTTCCGGTTTAGAAAACCAACGCCCTCTGGAATAAAATTGCTAGTTTCCAGCAGTTAAAAGATGAAACAGTCCCGGAGGCATGGGATCACCTCCAGGACTATATATTTGTTTGTCCTCAGCATGGTATGCAGAGTTGGGCCTCGTACTCCGTCATATTGTTGGACGCCGGGAACTGTAGGCGCACCACGTAGCGTATGTGCTCTATGAGGGGCGAGATGGAAAGGAGGCCTGTGCTTGCGCCAGTTTTCATCACCGACCCATCGAAGTACATGGTCTACCATTCAGCTTGGATCCGAGGTGGGGGCAGCTGGGTGTCGGTCCACTTAGCGATGAAGTCCGCCAGGATCTGCGATTTTATCGTCTTTTGAGGCGCGTAGGTGAGAGTCTCACCCATCAACTCCATAGACCATTTGGCTATTCTACCCATGGTGTCCTGGTTGTGGACTATCTCTCCCAGGGGGAAAGATGAGACCATGGTGACAGGATGAGCCCCGAAGTAGTGACGCAGCTTGCGCCGCGCCAACACTACTGCGTAGAGCAGCTTCTGGTTGTGTGGGTATCGCATCTTAGTCTCGGACAACACTTCACTGATGTAATACACCGGCCTCTGGATTGGCAGAGCATGACCCTCCTCCGCTCATTCTATGACGATGACCACGCTAACCACCTGGGTCGTCGTGGCCATGTAGAGATAGAGGGGCTCACCGTCCTTTGGCGGTTTCAAGATTGGTGCATGAGCGAGCGATGCTTTCAGCCCGTCGAGGGCTTCCTGAGCTTCGGGGGTCCAAGAAAAGTGTTCATGCTTCATCAGGAGTCGATACAAAGGCAAGCATTTCTCACCAAGTCGTGAGATAAAACGGCTTAGGGCTGGCAGGCAACCCATTACCTTCTATACCCCCTTTAGGTCTCAGATCGGTCCCATTCGTTTGAGGGCCAAGACTTTCTTAGGGTTGGATTCAATGCCTCACTGAGAGACGATGAAACCCAAGAGCATGCCTCAAGGCACCCCAAAGACGCACTTCTCCGTCACCCCATTAGCCCGGAGGCAATCAAACGCAGTGCACAGATCGTTTACCAGGTCATCCGCCTTCCTGGATTTTACAACGATGTCGTCAATATATGCTTCTACGATCCACCCAATATGGTCCCCGAAAACGTGGAGCATGCACCGCTGGTATGTGGATCCAGCGTTCCGGAGTCCAAAGGTCATCGTGACATAGGAAAATATGCCGAAGGGGGTGATAAAAAAAGTCGCGAGCTGGTCAGACTCTTTCATCTTTATTTGGTGGTAACCGGAATATGCATCAAGGAAACACAAAAGTTTGCATCCCTTTGTTGAATATACTATTTGATCGATGTGTAGCAAAGGAAAAGGAACTTTGGGACATGCTTTATTTAAACCAGTATAATCTACACACATCCTCCACTTCCCATTCTTTTTCTTAACTAATACAGGATCGGCTAGCCAGTTGGGACGGAATACCTCCTTGATGAATCTGGCCTCAAAGATCTTGTGCACCTCCTCGCCGATTGTCCGGCGCTTCTGCTCGACAAAGTGTCACAGGCGTTGCTTCACCGGCTTGGAGTGGGCAGGATGTCAAGGGAGTGCTCGGTGACCTCACTCGGTATTCCTGGCATGTCCGAGGGGCTCCACGCGAAGATGTCGACGTTGGCACAGAGAAAGTCGACGAGCACCGCTTCCTATTTGCTGTCGAGGGTGGTGCTGACCCTCAACTTCTTGCCATCGGGGGCGCTGGGGTCGAGGGGTACCACCTTTGTGTGTTCGGCGGGCTCGAAGCTGCCCGCGTGCTTGTGGGTGGAGCCGACGGCTTCGTTCGCTATCTTCTCTAGATCCGTAACAAGGGCTTCGGCACGCTTAACGCACTCTATGTCGCACTCGTAGGCGTGCTCGAACGATAGCCCCACCATGATGACTCCATTCGGCCCCGGTATCTTTATCTTGAGGTAGGTGTAGTTCAGGATCGCCATGAACTTGGCGTAGCACGGGCGCCTTAGGATGTCATGATATGCTCCCCGAAACCCCACCACCTCGAAGGTGAGGATCTCCTTGCAGAAGTTGTCTGGTGTGCCGAAGCAGACTGGCAGGTCGATCTGCCCGAGGGGATGGACTCACTTCCCCGATGCAATGCCATGAAATGGCGACTTGCTGGGGCGTAGCTTGTCCCGATCGATCCCCATGAGCTCTAAGGTGTAGGAGTACATGATATTGAGGTCGTTGCCTCCATCCATGAGCACCTTGGAGAACAGCGTGTTGCCAATGATGGGTCAATGACGAGCGGGTACTACCCCGGGCTCGGGACGTGAGCAGGGTGATCTTCGCGGTTGAAGGAGATGGTCTCCTCCGACCAATCGAGGTAGGTTGGTGCGGCCATGTAAACGGAGAAGACTTCTCGACGTTCACAAGCACCTTGGAGAACTGCGTGTTGCCGAAGTTGTCCGGCGTGCCGAAGCAGACAGGCAGGTTGATCTGCGTGAGGGGATGGACTCACTTCCCCGGCGCACCGCCATGAAATGGCGACTTGCTAGGGCGTAGCTTGTCCCGACCGATCCCCATGAGCTCTAAGGTGTAGGAGTACATGATATTGAGGATGTTGCATCAATCCATGAGAACCTTGGAGAACCGCATGTTGCTAATGATGGGTCGACGATGAGCGGGTAGTGCCCCGGGCTCGGGACATGATCAGGGTGATCTTCGCGGTTGAAGGAGATGGTCTCCTCCAACCAGTCGAGGTAGGTTGGTGGGGCCCTGTGAACGGAGAAGACTTCTCGACATTCTCACTTGCATTGTCGGGGCATCATATTCGCCGTTGGCCCCCCAAAGATGAAGAACACGTTCTCCACATCGGAGAAGCCATCCATGCCCCCTTCGCATACGTCTTTCTTCGTGTTGTCGTCCTTTGAGGTGACGCATTTGTAGTACTTCTTGAGCATTTTGAACTGCTCGAGGGTATGGGTGACCGCGCCCTGGTGGTAAGGTCACGGCTTCTTGAGCATGTCGTCGAACACGCCTCCCCCTCGAGGAGGGCCTCGAGGGCCCTGAGCGGCATCAACCGCAAGAGCCTCGTCGGAGTCCTTGTCTTGTTTTTGACTGCACAATGATTTCTTGCCCTTCTTGTGCTTCTTCGCAGAGCCCTTGGGTTTGCTGCCCTCCGCGGCCGCTTCTCCGTGCGCTTCCCCTTCTTGCTATCGAAGATGGCCCTAACTGCCTCCTCTCCAGAGGCGAAACTGTTGGCGACGTCGAACAACTCATCCACGCTGGTGGGAGGGCTTCGTCCCAACTCGCGCACCAGATCCCGGCAGGTCGTGGCTTCTAGGAAGGCATGGATGACCTCGCAGTTGCCGATGCTTGGGATCTTGGTGCAACGCTTGAAGAAGCGTTGGATGAAGTCCCATAGGGACTTGTTAGGTGTCTGGCAACACCCTCATAGATCCCACGAGTTTCCAGGGCACACGTACGTGCCCTAGAAATTACCCATGAATGTCTTCACCAGGTCGTTCCATTCGTGGATGGGCAAGTGCTCGAGCCATGTCCGTGAATCCGCAAGGTGAAGTGGCAGGTTGCAGATGATCATGGCGTCATCGGTTGCGCCGCCCAGTCGTTGAGCCAATCTCTGGGGTCCGTCTCCCCCGAGTACTTGGGGATGATGCAGGGCTGTCGGAAGCACGGGGGAATCGGAGCTGCGTGGATTTCCTGACTGAACACGTGGGTTCTTGGGGGTTCCGGCGTCAGGCTCCTATCCTCCCGGCTGTCGTAGCGGCCTCCACGTCGAGGGTGGTAGCCATGGGTCGTCGTTGCATCCTATTTCTTCTTGTTCAGGATGCTGTGGGCGTCGCCATCGTCGGCGTCGCGTGTGTCCAGAATCTGCTCTTTCACGAGCTTCTTCTGGACACAGTCTTGAACCGAGGGCACCTTGCCTTTGCTCATCGGTTGAGCCGGCACCGCTTTGCCCCCAGGTGAGGTTTGGACCAACTCCTCCCGGTCGTGCATGCTCGCACCGGCCTTCGTGCTAGTCGAATGGCGCATGCGGGACGCGGAGCCTCGAGGCGCTGGTTGCGGCCCTCAGGCGTCGAGGGTTCGGGCATGGCCCGAATCAGAATTGCCACAGTGATGAGCTTCTGGCTCGCCCCTGCCAACGGCGGTGGATCCTCCACATCGTCGCCAGCCTCGATGTGGGCCCGAGCGACACGTCCCGCCTCTCGGGGGCGCGCACCACGTTGAAGGGGTCCCGCCTCGAGCATGGCTCACAGCTGCTGCACCTGTTGGCGCTCTTCCTCGAGCTTAGCCTCCAGCTCTCATATCTGGGCCAACTGTGTTTGCGCGAGCGCAGAGTTGTTCGGCGGTGTCGCCGCCTGTGATTTCGCCACGTGGTCGGCGCGACCCAGTGCGCATCCTACTCCGTCACCCTCATTTTCGGGCTCCGTTAGACCGATGATGAAGCACTCCCTCATGGGGTCATAATCCCCCTCGCTGGAGTCATCGGAGCATGTGAGGCAGTAGTCCTCCGTAACCTGAAATGACAAAAAAGCCTCACGATTGCGGAGCCCGGAGTAGTCCCACCCCGGGGCCTCCTGACCGCGCACGTGCACCTCGCTGCTAGAGTCGGGGTACTGATCGTCGGGAGAGGTCGCGATGAGTTTGCGGATCGAGATCAAGTGGTGTCCCGGTAGATCCTCATACGCACCCATGTCTGTGCTGACTGACGAAGAGTAGGTCATGGCGGTGGTGTGAAGTCGCGACGGCTTGGCCGTGCTCTCCCCGAGGGGAGATGTTGTCGGGTTCATCGACGAAGGCGCCGCCTCCCCCGTCGCAGCTGCAGGCTACGACTCATTAGCTCCGACCCGCTCGGGGGAGCATGCACGAGCTGCTCTGCGCCGCTTCGCGCGCGCTCGTCACGCGCGCTGGCCCGAACGCCTCATGCGTCGGGGTGATGGCGGGGGTGGCGCTGAAGCCTCCACCCTTGCTTTCCTTGAAAGTAGCCGCATGAGGTAGCCGTTGCCGATCACCTCAAACTCCAAGCTCCCGAACCGGATCTGGTATCCAGCCGGAAATGGGTCCGAGACTACCATAGGGAATCGATCGTTGCGCCTCGTGCGGATTACCATCGAGAGAGACAGTGGATGAAGAGAACGATCACAGCGCCCTCCTACCTGGCGTACCACTATTAGTGTTCGGATTGGTCACCCGACACTAACTAGAACGTGTGAGTTGTGTCCTGTCTCTCGATGGTTGGTGCAAAGGCTAACACAATGACACAAGGTTTATCCTTGTTCTGGCCATGGGGCCATACGTCTAGCAAGGGGTGTGCGTGCACTGTATTATCTTGCACCGGGGGGCTTGTAGTAGGGATTTACAAGCAAGGCGGGAGAGGAGGAGAGGCCTCCAAGTCCCAAGCGACTGGGTTGATTGAGGCGAGTGCCAATATCAGGGGATGCGGATGCGTTGTGTTGTCGTGGTTTTGGTTGCGTCTGGTCGTCGTGATCATCGGCCTATGGCTGGGAGTCTACCTCCTCCTTTATAGTTCAAGGAGGAGCAGAGACATATGTGTTGCAGAGTCGAGCCTACTATTATCGGGCACTGGAGAGCATGGCGTTGGGTGTGACTGTCGTCCTTGCGGATCCTTCTGCCCGGCGCGAATCGGTGAGCATCCTCCAGCTCCAGTGGGCGGCGTGGCGGTTCCTGTAGAAAGTACGTGTCCTAATGCTTGTCCCGGACTGTCTTTGAGGGGTTGCACTGACCGGCGTCCATGCCCAGTCGTCGCCCGTACACCCATTTGAGGGTCTTCCCATGCCTTATCGAGGGCTTCGTCATGGGGTTAGTACGGGGGTTGGCAGCACAGGAGCGGCAGAGTTGGTAGCACAGGGCTGCACAGGGCCTCGCAGGCCGGCATAGTGACAGGAGTAGGCCAGCATAGTGTTGGGGATGGCCACACAGAGACCAGAGTTGGTGGACGCGATCCAGGTCATATTGTCTATGCGGGATGGCTCGGGATTTGCCTTTTGACTTTGGCGTCCCGTGGTAGTGCGGGGCATTGAATATGCCTGTCAGTGGAGCAGGCGGGCGCGCGCGCCGCTGATTGAGGGGTAGCCTCGAGTGAGGTGAAGTTTCTAAAGTCGAGGATCGCGCGGGGCTCAACCGTGGAGGCCTCGATCGAGGCGGGGTTTGTCGTTCGCTCGAGGGTCGTTGGCACCCTTGTTTGAGGCGAAGATGAGGTGCGCGCATCGGGACCTTTTCGAAGGGCCTCGAATGGGCCATTAGCCCATGATGGGCCATGGGCTTTGTGCACTTAGACCTTTTTTGGTTCGTGGAGATTTGGTAGAGGTTTGTTTGCGTTTTTCAAGGGTGATTATCCCTTAGGTTAGGGGACCCCTTATGGCCATCCCCAGCATATTCCCGAGTATTGATGGTTGAAAACATGCTATAACGACCGCCAACACTTGTTCAGCAGGATCCACTTCAGGTGGAGCAGAATCTGAGACGGGTTCTGAGTGGCTTACAAATGAGTAGCTCGATCGCTTCCTCTTGGCACTTGCAGGAATTATCGGGGGCTCCCGTGAACTCTCTGGTTTGAAATTCCCCTATAGGATTTTTGGTGGCGGTTGTAAGTTATCAGGATTTGCCACTCCTATGTTATGATAATCATCAATAAACAAAGGGCCAGGCACAAGGGACTTACCCTTGAGATCTCCGTGTTTCGGGTCTGTGGTGCAGTGTCGGCATCAGAGTCTGCTACGTCTTATTCTTCAATCATGGTGGCAGTATCAGGATTGTTTCCAGCACTTGGAGTTCTTTCTAAAGAAGTCTTGCTGATATCCTTCCAGACCTCTTCAGTTAATTCATCGCCAAGCACCGGATCCTACGTTGTTAAAAACAACTCGGATTAATGTTTTCTCTCAACATTAGCTTTTGAATCAAAGTCTACAATTACTTACAGGGTTCGGAGGGCAAGTCCTCGAGTACTCTCCCATGATGACTGGTTTTTCTGTGACACCATTGAACAAGCGATCCAGTCGCATAATCACTGTCTCGTTGGAGAGTTCTTCAGGTGTCATGCGCGAAGGATCCGCGCTTCCTATGTACTCGTAACCAAGATGGCATCACTCCTGAAGTGGTTGAATCCTTCACTTTAAAAAGCTGAAGGCAATCCCAACACCAATTAAGCCCTTCTCCTTCAATGCTTGTACTGGCTTTAACAAAGCGGGTACATCTTTGGCTTCTTCAGAATTCAGACGTAGGTTCTAGTTGTATTAAAATGACACAGGAGATTCTTAGTAAAACAAATATGAAATTTCGTCGATGCAAAGTACAAATAATTAAATTGACTCACCAATGGTAAACCATTTGGTTTTCCAGTCTACACAGGAGTCCATGATGGGCATGTCAAACCACTTACCCCGCATGTTTTGGTGAAATTGAATTCCGGCTCCTCTGACTACTTCTGTGCGCTGAAAGTTAGGCTAAGGTTTGATATGATACAATGCGCGGAACAAGGCTAGGCTCAGTTTGATACCCAGGAATGCCTCACAGGCATGGATGAAGAAAGAAATATAGAGAATTCTATTTGGGTTGAGGTGGTGGAGTTGTAGTTTGTAAAAAGCAAGAAATTCTTTCATGAAAGGCGAAAGCGACAACCCTACTCCTCGCTCGCAGAAAGAAAGAAAGAAAGAGGGGAATCTCTTCATTATTCTCTGTCGGGAAGGGTTGCTTCCAGCACGATTTCCACTCCAAAGTCTTTTGAGAAAGGAGCAAACCTTGTTCCACCAGACTGTTGAGATCGTCAGTGGAGGTTGTACACTTCTTCCAGGCATTGGCGGGTATTTCGCGTCAGCCTTGGTATTTGGATCTACAATCGATGCCCTTTTCTTCGATGTTCTCTTGTGGGAGGTCTTCGAAGCTTTGGCTTCAACGCTCGTCTTTGTGGCACCCTTCTTATCACCCATGGCGATGGAGCATGTTACAATAAAGGCGCTACACTCAAGGCAGTAAATGCTCAGGGGCTAAAGCTCGGGGGCTCGAGATCAAGCTCTGAGAGGTCGATGGTGGCTTCAAGGCTTACTGATGCGGAATGAAACAAGGCTTATCACTTCAAGATTTATAGCCATGGCTAGGGTTACTATATGTTACAGTACTACGACGTATCACATTCCGTTACTTGGGCTGGTTCTTTAGGGATAACCTTCCTAACTAACCACCAGTGGCGTAATACTATGAGATTCCAGATTTTGGCAGATGTTTGAAGATTTGATTGATCTTGAAACCAAAGATATTTGCTTTAAAGCTCGGGGGCTACAATCGGAATATCCGGGATTTTATTTTGCTGAAATTTTTGGCTTAATTCAAGCAAAGACTTTAAACTAGTTTGAATCAAACTACTTGAAGCTCGGTGCACCTACTCGGTGCACGCCATTGAACTACTCGAGATGAAGATAGAAGACTGCTTTTGAACCTCCGTCTACTTAAAAAGTACTTGAAGGCTCGGTGGCTATACCCATTGGGTGCATCTAAAGATGCACTCTAATGTAAACTACTCTACGGAGAAGACTTGAGCGTCTTGGGCTTTGCTCCAACTACTCAAATCGTCTAAGGACGATGCCTTGAAGATGTTAAAGCAGATTCAAAACTTGGAGCAAAGGCGCAAGATGCTCGGGGGCTTGTGGGCCCAGGATCCCTAGAGCCACTCATCCACGGGATTAAACTACTCGATAGGAAAGGTTTGACCTGACTACTTTAAACCAGTCGGCTATGGTGCAAGACAGCGTAGTTGATTGGAAAGACTAGTTGTGTATTGTTAGGAGACTCCCCAAAGTACCCTGTTGTAGTACTCCTAGTTGTATATGACTAGGATCATGTAACCGACTTGTAAACTTGCTCCCTGGGTATATAAGGCGGAGCAGGGACCCCCTCAAGACAAGTCAACTCACGTGCAATACAATCAAGCACATAGGACGTACGGTATTACGCTACTTGTGGCCCAAACCTGTCTAAATCTTTGTGTTGTTCGTGCACTATCGTTCCTAGAACTCGGCGGGACCCACAAATCTACTCTCTGGGGTACCCCCAGGCAGACATCTGTTGAGCTTTGTCATGATGAATCGCATCAAAGTTTATCCATACTTCACCATCGGATGGATGTACGAGCTTATCAGGAATGTATCGACGTCCACTTTTGTGCCATGTCATCTGTTTCGCGGATTCCTTGGTCATGTAAAGCCGCTGGTCCTCGGTATAAAAGAAAGGTACCATAGGATCTTCACGGGGATTGCCAGCTGCCTCTTTTCCTGTTGCCAGAGTCTACCTCTATGAATCTAGACGCCACGCACTTTGGATAGTACTTTGCATCCGCATATTCTTTCCTAAATAATATGCATCCATTCGGACAAGCATGTATCTGCTCATATGACATCTTAAGTGCAAGAAGAAGTTTTTCTGACTCGTACATGCTCTTTGGCAGAATGTGACCTTCCAGAAGCAGGCTGCCAAAAAATGTCGGGAAATCATCAAAGGCGTCTCGACCCAAGCTAAACTTGGACTTCACGGCCATCAGACGTGCAATAGCATCCAGTTGAGAAACCTTAGTATGCGAGTCAAGGGGTTGTTGTGCCACTGACAACATGTCATAATAAGCCTTTGCAGTGGCCTCCCTAGGTCCAACATCGAAGTGTGCTTCGCCATAGTCATGTAACAAGTCACGTACCCCGGCATCATCATCAGAAGAGTGGATGTGCTGCCTCATGACCTCATCTCTCACACGATCAGTCTCACCATGGCGCGTCCACCGGGTATAGTTCTCCGTAAATACACTCCTGACTAGATGCTTACCCATGACCTCTTGTGTTTGGCGTTTACGGTTCCCACAGAAAGTGGAAGGCACCCCTTTTTCATTGGCAAAAGCTTGCTTCAAGAACGCATCAGTCTTGACAATCCATTCATCGGTCAACTCACCCTTGCTTGAGCGGACAGTGTACATTCACTCACGGTCATCCATCCCTTTACATATCACCGAACAATAAATTATAATGATTAAATGCATCTATCGAATGCTTATATGTCTAATAGGTCAAGATAGGTCCTAATCCCACCCGAGAATGTGTAGACGGGTTAGTTTCCATGCTCTACTCGTATCCGAGACAGAATTTCGGTAGCACCTCCCGGCTGTTCTCCAAATACACGTCCAATTACGGAGATTGTGTATTCGGAGAACAACAGGGAGACGATGCCAAAACTCAGCCTCGGATCCAAGTAGAGCATGAAAACTACCCATCTACACATCCTCGAGTTGTCCAAAAAACGTGGACAATTCGAAACAAATACGGTTAGACATATGCAAAGATTCACAGATTCACAATCGTATCTCTTTCGAACGGGAGACGTCTAACTAGGTTACGTGATCTATGCACACGATATGGAAAGATTTTGCACGTGCTCACCTATGGGCTCGATGGTGGGCGAGTCAGTAACGCTCATGTCAGTGCAGACGGCAGGGAACGGCGTGCGGCGGCCGGCTGGGAGGGGCTGAGGCAGGAGCGGCCACGGGTAGGAGGCAACCGCAGTAAAGGGCAGCGACGGCCGTGCGGGTAGGGCCGTGCTGAGGGCGGCCGCAGGCAGGGGTGGCCGGGTGCAGCCGCGGTCGGCGGCGGCGGCGACTGGGCGAACAGGGCCACAGCAAGAGCAGCCGCGGTTGGGGGCAGCCACGATGGCATCGGGGCCGGGCGGCGTCCGGTCGACGTCGGCGGCCGGTCGGGGCGGGCAGCGTCAGGGGTGGAGCGATGTCGGCAGCGGAGTGGCGTGAGGAGCGGGGCGATCGACAGCGCGGGACGTGGGAGGTGGCGCGGGTCAGACGCGGGTGGCAGCGTGGAGCGGCGCGGGGAGCCGGGCGGCGGCGGGCGCAGTGGGGCGGCGGGCAGGCCGGCGACTGTCAGCGTGGGGCGGGAGGGGCGGCGACGGGTGGGAGGCAAGCGGTGGTGAGAGAGGCAGCAGTGGCGGGTGTATGAGAGAGAGAGCGGCGTGTCCGCGGGGTAGGGGCGAGGTGGGTTTAAATTGCCCCAACATCACTCTTTGCCGAGTGTCCTGGATCGGGCACTCGGCAAAGAGATCTGGCCACATGGCCGCGCGCTGGCCAATGATGTGGCCACGCTCGGCCAAGGGCCGGTCAGCCACGCGGCTGTTTGCTGAGTGCCTAGGCCATGGCACTCGGCAAACATGCCACGTCAACCAATGACGTAGCCCACGCGGCCTGAAGCCGGCCAGCCATGTGGTCTCTTTGCCGAGTGTCGGGTTGTAGGCACTCGGCAAATGCACTCTTTGTTGAGTGTGTCATTGGAAACACTCGGCAATGGTCTTTTTTGTCGAGTCTAGCACTCGGCAAACATTTTCCAAAACCTTTATTTCTTGTAAGGATTTTCAAATTTGTTCAAATAGACATCAATATATCATGTGAAATACATTCATAAATGCACATTTATGCTTCTATGAATTCTTTTGATTATTTTATGTAGATATAGCTAATTATTCCTTCAGCTATTTCATTATTTCATGGAGAGATAGTCACAAATTATAATTAAAAATTATCAAATGGATCCAAAAATTTATGATAACTTTGAATGAAACAATCTATGTTGTCTACTTCCTATGAAAAAAGATATGAACTAAAACTCCAATTCAACTTTCACTTTGACTTGAAATTCAGCCGTATCTTTCTCAACTCTATGATATTTCTTCGGAAATGCTCCGATTTGTAAGGGCCATACATGAAAAACTTTTTGAAATCGTCTCCACTTTTTACCACGGCCTCCACATATGATATTTTGAGGTTTTGAAAATTTTCATGAATTTTAGACCTTTTTTCTTTTTATAGAATTAAAAAACTGATCCACCAAATTTTTGTTTGCAAGTTTTGGAAGAAGTTGTTCAAAATTTGCTATCATTTTGTGTGTAAGACCTCGCATTGGACTCAGTATTGTGAACCGGATTTTTCCACTCACTTTATTCAATTGACGGAATGACTTCCAGTTTAAATTTGACTTATGTGAGAAAATAACTTTAAATGAAATAAATTAGTTAAATATAGCAAACAGACCGTGAATTAACACAAATTTCTACATAGAGTGTCACTTCATGTCTATGGACTGGAGAAAAAGTTTGGAGCATCAAATCGAAAAAAGTAAAGTTTGCCGAGTGTCTGTTGTAGGCACTCAGCAAAGGCATATTTTGCCAAGTGCCTACAGGCAAACATTCAGCACAGGCATAGTTTGCCGAGTGCCAGTGTCCAGCACTCGGCAATGCCACCAACCCAGCTGGCCAAAAACTTTTATATTTCAAAATTTCAAACTTTGTGTGTTTGAATTTCAAGTTTTTTTAAAAAAAGTAGGACCTTTGCCGAGTGTCAATCATCAGACACTCAGCAAAGAGGTAACATCCCAGCTGTGGCATGTGTTGGGCACGTGCCACCTCTTTGTCGAGTGTGAAGCCTTTGACACTCGACAAAGTACTAATGTCCTAAACGGCCGCCGCAAGATGTTGGCGGTCGTGGCACGTGTGGGGCACGTGCGTGCTCTTTGCCAAGTGTCAGTCTTGTGACACTCTGCAAAAGCATTGTTTGCCGACTGCCTGCTATTTGGCACTTGGCAAACCATGTATTTACCGAGTGCCTGTTTGTTGCCGAGTGCATTCTTTCAGACACTCAGCAAATTCTATCTTTGCCGAGTGCCCGACAAAATGCACTCGGCAAAGAGTGACGCACTTGGCAAATACGGGGTTTCCGGTAGTGATACAGATGATATCTTGTTTATCATCAAAGGTTATGGAGTTTATCAGGTTGACATTTGCTGTAGCTTTCTCAGCCGTTTTAGGGTGGTAATCAACCTTTTTTTGCCTTAAGATCGGCTTTCTTATTTGTAGCATTGGCAGAACATGCAACGCCGGCCTCATTGGCCAATCTTCCACCTTGGTCTCCAGTGTTCGTGACATCATGGGGGCATGATGATCCATGTATCTTGATAGATAGATTGAATATGAGATGCGATATGGATGAGATGGGGTATAGATGAGGTGCGATCCGGATGGAACGTGATCAAATTGAAGACTTGCGAGTATTAGACCGAAGCAAAAAGATGGCGGAGGGGGACACCGACGAGATGCGACGCCCTAGGATGTTTGTTGGAGGTTGAGGCTCAGAGAAGGGAAGGGGATGGGGTAATATTAAATCTGGACTTTGAAAAGGCTTTCTATGATAACCTCAAGTGGCATTTGGTGCAACATGTCCTCATAATGAAAGGATTCTCGTCCACATGGTGTGAATGGATTCAAAAGATCTTGTCTAGAGGAAGTGTTGCTATAAAGGTCAACGATGATATTGGTCTTTTATTCCAAAGCAAGAAAGGAGTAAGACAATGAGGATCCCCTATCACCGATCATTTCTACATAGTTGTTGATATGTTGGTGGTGTTGGTTAACAGAGCCAAGAGGGAGGGTCAGATGAATGGAGTCATTCCCCACTTGGTAGATGGGGGCTATCTATCTTACAATGTGCGGATGATACTATTATCTTTACAGAAAATGATCTTGAGGGAGCTCAAAATATGAAGTTGTTGCATTCTGCTTTTGAGCAGCTATCAGGACTTAAGATCAATTTCCATAAGAGTGAAACGTTTTTCTATGGTGCGGCTAAGGAATTACAAGTTTAATACTCACATATATTTGGATGTTGTATAAGTAATTTACCTTTTTGGTGTTTGGGAGTACTCATGCATCATCAGAAACTACATAATAGTGGTTGGAGACATGTGGAAGAAAGGATCCAGAATGGTTGAGTTGTTGGCACTGCAAACTCTTATCGATGGGGGGTCATTTAAGTTTTACTAACTCAGTACTAAGTAGTCTTCCTATTTTTATGCTATCCTTCCTTGAGGTACCCAAGGGTGTGCTAAAGAGACTGGATTTTTATGGATCTAGTGTTTTCTGGCAGTGTGATTAGCATAAAAAGAAATGTAGGTTGGCCAAGTGGTCCGTTGTTAGCTCCCTAAGAGATCAAGGGGCCTGGATATTCTAAATTTAAACACCCATAATAGATGTCTACTTAGTAAATGGTTGTACAAATTGACTGTGGCAGAAGCTTTTAGGAAAAAATATTTGAAGGATAGAACGGTCAAATAGGTCCAACAGATACCGTGGGATTCATAGTTCTGGACTGGCCACATGAAGGTCAAAGATGAGTTTCTCAGGTTGTGTAGGTTTTATATAGGTGATGGTTCTCAAACTAGGTTTTGGGAGGATAATTGGACTACACCCTGACCTAAGAGATCTTTATTCCCTTATGTATAAAATATTGTGAGGAAAAGGAGTGCTACAGTACTTACCGTTTTATCCTCAATACCTTTGAATGTTGCTTTTAGATGGTCTCTCACCGGAGGTAGCTTGTAGACCTAGCGTCAGATAGTGGCCATGGTAATGAATGTACAACTACCTAATCGGAGAGATCGTGTTATTTTGGGGTTACATCAAAATGGGGGTGTTTCATGGTTAAATCTATGTACATGGCACTAGCGGTCACACAAGCGTTTCTTCCTGACACACTATGCAAGCTTAAAACTCTCCTAAAAATTAAAAATTTCATGTGGTAGTTAGTCAAACGGGTAGTTCTAACTAAAGATAATTTGGTATGTAAATAATGGGATGGTAATAAATCTTGTCCGTTTTGCTCTCATAATGTCTACTCAACAATAATTTTTTAATTGTCATGTTGCATCATTTATCTAGAGAGTTGTTCAAGTTTCTACTAATTTATGCCCCCCCCCCCCGGGACCAGTATAGAGCAGATGTTTGATGGCTAGCTGATGGGTATAAATAGGAAGCTCAGACTTTAGATAGTAGTAGAAGCCAGTGTCATGTGTTGGGCAATCTAGTTATCTAGAAACGAAATGGTATTTGACAAGGGCCTAGTGTGTTTTTACTTGCAAGTACTATTTAAAGAAACACATTGAACCCGGTTATGGTCTTTGCTACAAAAGGAAAACAACATACATGCATTAATTATGGAGTGCGGGATGCTTGGACAATAGCCATGGAGATCTTTACTGTACATGGTTGGAGCTTCCAAAATATAATTGCGTCGTGATACGTTTCGTTTCGATGTTGAAGTCAGACCATTCTATTTAGACCTTGTGCCTTTATAATTTAGTTTTCCTTATTCCTTGGCTCCTTAAAGTCATAAACGTGTAATAATAAATAGCTATATGTGTTAATGAATAGGAGACCCTTTGAAATGCAAGCTTGTTTTCAACTCATGTATGCAACTCCCGTATTTAATTATTACCGAACTTATGGCTTGTACTATTTATATGCAAAAATATACATGACTATGGACAATTGGTGAGTTAAGCATCTATAAGGGCTACCGCCTAGCCTAGCGTAAAATGTATGTTTTTTTCAACAAAAAGGCTTTATTGATTCTTATAATAGCATTACATCGAGTTGATTTAAAGTCTTAAAACACTCATGATCTCTGTATATACTGAGATGCACACATCCTACAAAGTATATAATGGTCCGAATACGCTAGATGCGATTATATAATAGATCAGCAGTTCAGCACCCGTGTTCTCAAATATATGTAGACCGCTAGAGTTAACCAGTGAGGAGGAACTCGGTGAGATCCAGCATGTTCGTCTCCCGGAGGTCAAAGAGTCGAGCCGGCACATCGCCACTGAGCATGTTCTTGCCAAGGCGGATGTGCTTCAGCGTCTTGCAATCGGCGAGTGAGTGAGGAACTGAACCGGACAAGCAGTTCTCCATCAGCACCAGTATCTCCAGCGTTCCACCAGCACAGAGATCAGGAGGTATCTGGCCGGTGAGGTGGTTGGTGGCCACGTCCAACATCTTGAGTGGGCTGTTCTTGCCGAGTTCGGCCGGGAGGTGACCTGTGAGGTTATTCTCCCACAGCTGCAACACCTCCAGATGCGGTAAGTTGGCCACGAACTCCGGTATGTTGCCAAGGAGGTGGTTGTGAAACAGGTGTAGAAGCGTGAGGCTGGTGAGGCTAGCGAGCCCGGCCGGTATCTCGCCGGTGAGCTCGTTCATGGAGAGGTCCAGTGACAGGAGGTTCTTTAGGTTACCGAGCTGCGTGGGTATCTCCCCAGAGAGGCGGTTCAACTGCAGGAACAGCGTATCGAGGCGTGCGAGCCGGCCGAGCTCTGGAGGGATGGGGCCCGTGAGGTTGCAGCTGCTCATGTCTAGGCGGACGAGCGAGTCGAGTTCGCCGAGCTCCGGCGGAACGCCGCCGTCGAACAGGTTGAAGTAGCCGATGTACATCTCCCGCAGCCGCTTGAGCCGCCCCAGCGACGCGGGCACCCGGCCGGAGAGCGAGTTGCCGTTGAGCCCCAGGTACTCGAGCGCCGCGAGGTCGGCGTAACTTTCCAGTATGGTGCCCGAGAAGTAGTTCCCGCCGAGGTGGAGGTAACGGAGGCGCGTGTGCGTGGCGCCGAACGGCGGGAGCGGGCCAGAGAGGTTGTTGTTGTAGGCGTCGACGACCTCCAGTACCGGGAAGTAGGGCGCTGTCGCGCCGGCCGGCGCGGGGAAGGGGCCAGTGAAGTTGTTATTGGAGAGGTTGAAGTGGCGGAGGGCCGGCAGCGCGGCGAGCGACGCCGGGACGGGCCCCGTCAGCGAGCAAGCGGCGACGGTGAGGTTCTCGAGGGCGTCGAGCAGCACGACCTCGGGCGGCAGTGCGCCCCCCTGCAGCGGCACACCCGTGATGTTGATCGCGACGACGCGGGCGGCCTCGTCGCATGACACGCCCGAGAAGTTGCAGTGCGTGGGCGGCGCGGCAGCCGGGTCCCAGTCGGGGAGCGCTGTGGAGGTAGCGGGCACCAGCGTCGCCTTGAGCTTGACGAGCGCGTACACGTCCCGCTCCGGCGAGGTGGAAACGGAGACGACGACTGAGAGGAGGAGGAGGAGAGGGACAAGGGGAGGCATCATTGTGGTGGCTGCGGGTGGCCGGGTGCTGCGTAGCGGCGACTGCCGACTGGCGAGGGAGACATGCGAATAAAAGGGGGAGAGGCGGTGGTGGAGGGAATCAGCATATCGATTCGAACGAGACAGAGATTACAGTGGCTTGCTTTTTTTAGGTAACGGAAAAGGAAGTTCCGGCTTCACTCTCCTTGCGAGTGAGATCAGTTCAGCCCTTATATATAATATACATATGCTAATTTTACTCTCTGAGCACATTCGAGAGATTAAGACTGGACAACAGACTCAATTTTGAGATTCTAGAAGTTATCACGGACGCATCGTTGTTGACAGAAACATTGCCTACCACTTAAAAAATTGTGTCGATTTAGTCCTGAAATAAATCTAAAAAAACGATGTGGACAGGTTCCACCGAAAGAAACATTATCAACTGGTATATGATTAATTCACGATCAGTTCCACACTTATTACAGCAATTTCAGGCTACTTGATCATGCAAAGTTTTGTAACAAACAGCAATTCAGATATCTAACCGTGGTTGGCGGTCTTTACGGCACGTTTTCGACCACCAATTTTCGGGAATAAAAGATGTTATATGTGACATTCCATGTACTTAGGTTTATTTCTAATAAAGTTCCACGAGTTTTGGTGTATATCCGATGTGCAGGTACAATATCGATAAATACGTGCTACAGGGGTGGGAATTGACCGATTCGGTCGAACGACTTGGTTCGGCTGGATTACCCCCCTTAGCCATGCACATTACATGAAGCAAAGCACAGAAAGGAAGACCGCATGCACAAAGTCCACGTCGACGATGATGACGTAGTGACGATGCATGCCACGAGGGCCGATGACGTCACCAATCCGGGGCAAACAAACACACCTGGCCAGGTGGAGTCGATCTAGGCCGTCCAGAAGCAATGGCGGTGCGTCAGACGGCAGCTGGGCCTTGGGCCCACCAGTTTGGCCGTAGCATGGAGACATACAGAACCACCTCAGCAACCGACCTAGGGGAGAGATCCAGGCCATAGGAGCAAGGCGGTGCCAGATGGCACTTCGGTCGAAGTCCATTGGTTCTGCTGAACCAGCTCTCCACCGCCTTGAGGCCCCTTGGCTGCCACTCCACCTCAACCGCCTTCAAGGTCCTATAAATACAGTGGTCCGAGCCCCGGTTCAATATACACCAAAGCCAAGAGCTCCATTTCTCACTTGTTATAGTAGAGTTAGGATAGTTAGTCTGGGAGTTAGAGTCGACTCGAGCTGTGCCTTCGGAGGTTCCGGGATCATCTTTAGAAGCTATGGTCTTAGCCCTTGTATCTTTCCCTTTTTCTTCTGTAAGAGTTTGAGTTATCAATATAGAACATTTGGTCGAAATTTATCAAACACTACTTCATTCCTACTAATCTATATTGCCCAGCAAACAGCCGCCGCCCCAGTTTTCTTCCTTTTTTTGAACCAAGTTATTGTTGACACATTTTTTCGCACCGGTAGTCAAAGATATTGTCAAAGAAGCCTAGCCGATAAAGCCAACGTTTGATGTCGAAGCTAAAGCTGAAGCCGATGTGATTGGACAGTAGCCAGTGGAGTTGATGCGGCTGATAGGCGAAGATTTGGTCGACATATGTGGCGGTGGGGCCACACCAAGTTTGATTTATTTTAGGAGAGTTTTGTATTAGGAGCTATTTCTTTTCTATCAAGTTTGTAAGTCGTAATCGATAAGAAGTTTGTACTCCCTCCGTATCACAATTAGATGACGTTTAGGACAACAACACGGTCTCCAAAGTACAACTTTGACTCCTATTTTCTATAGAAAATATTTATTAAAAATTTACATATGTATACTTTTATGAAAGTAATTTTTAAGACAAATCTATTAATATGATTTTCACATTTCTGAAGTCAACGGCTTAAAAGTTATTCATGATTTATATTTCCAAGGTTTGACCCAAACCTTGTCTAAAACGTCATCTAATTGTGATACGGAGGGAGTATCTTAGACTAAATAGTGGCCTGAGGGCTACGTAGAAAGATTGTACACACCAAATAAAACAAACTTTTACTCTATTCGCATCACATCTACTTTTAAACCCTAGTTTCAGTAGTTCTATGAGTTCTTCCAAATCTTCGCTAGGCTGCATCTCCGTGATCTCAGGCTTGCCTGGAAGTTCCGCTTTTACCTGGTGCTCTTTAGGCTTTAACTATCGGGCGTATCGCTTTAGTTTTGTCTAGATCTCCTAAAAGTAATCGAACAAATTAGATTTCTTAATCTAGTTTGTTCACCAACTTATCATAACAGTTAGATTTTAGGTTTAAGTGCCTTACTTTTATCTAGATCTAATTGTTACACCCCTGTATCGAACATTTTTGTTTAGCCGATCAAAATAGCCAATTTAGGTTGTTTGCTCTGTTTTACCTTTACATTCAAATTTTCTTGATAGATCCGCTCTATTAAGTTTTTAGTTTATATCACCAATTTATCTAGGTTGCCTACAAAATTTGAATCGACTTTGAAACTTTTAAGCGAGTAGCTAATTTAAGCTTGAATGTGAACTTTAAACCATTCATCGATTGTTTTGGCTAATCGGATCTACAGAGGCACGGTTCAGAATCATAGCCGATCTGTTAATTTTACACGATTGTATTCCTTGTCAATTATAGGTCAAATTGACTGTCATGCCCTGAACCTCAAGATTACCGGTTCATTATTGAAGTGAAGCAAATCTTCGAGGCTGATCATGTGTTCGCGCAGATTGTCTTCGCCAACTTTTTGCGTCAACACATTTTTGGCACGCCCGACCAAAATTATTTATTACAAGATAGCTGATGAAAATTTATTTATGGGCTTTACTATGACATTATATACTATGGATACATATCAGACGTCACCTTATGCATTTCAGGCACCTACCTATTGGCCGACGGTTCCGCAAACATCATATCAATGCCAGGGAGATCCTCATATGAAATATTATCCTCAAGTGTCATGGCCAGTAACTCCTCATACTCAAACGGTGTATCAGCCAGAACAGTCAGAGAACTAGCAGTGGTAGTATGCGCCTCAAGCGTTTCAGTCTATTGTTACACATCTACAACCGCCAACTCAGATGCAACGGATGGGGATTTATCAGATACAACAAACTTCTCAGGCCTCTTGACCGATGAGTTCTTATGCATGTCGGTCGTATCAGGAAAAACATATGGAGAATCATCAGCGGTATGTTCCTTATCAGACTGAGCAACTGGTGGCTTCATCTTCTCAGATATTGATTTTGAATGTACAAGTGGTAAATCAGCTAGAGCATATGCAAATATTGGATCAAGGTCAATGGGGAAGGTTTTGGAAAGAGTTTAAACAAGCATTTTTCATAAACATGTCTTGCAAAAGTCCCTACGAGCTGGATCAAGAAGCACCAAAATATATTCCTCAAGAAACCCAGCCAGTGGATTTACCTCAGCAACCATCGGCTCAAGATCAAGAGAACTGTGGAGCTCAAATTAAAGATATAAAGCCGAAATCAGCTCCTTATGAATTAAAGCCGATGACTTCACTTCAAAAGCCAATGGTTCAGCCTTAGTAGCTAATGGATTTATGACAGCAGCAAACTTTGGCTTCAGATCAGCAACATGAAAGTTACCGGACTCAAGATTTGGAGGTTCAATTAATGACACAACCAGAGTTACAGCTCGCCAAATTCAATCGTTGGTGCAGCCAAAGTTGCAGCCGGAATATCAGCAACTTACCCAATCATCATCTCAATTGCGGCAACCGAAAAGTTATTTGCATGGATCGGCATTACAGCACGCATCGGGTGAGTCACAAACATCGATTATACAGTCGATTACTCACCAGCCGCATCAGGGCCGATGTTTGCTCAATTAATGCCAGATGCACAAGCAGACCAGAAGATTACTCATGGCTCGCTACCTAGAGGTGTTACTCGGAAGCATTCGCTGCTTGTAGTTTATTTTCCATGGGAGCCCGGTGGAGAAGCTTATGTCAAAGAAACTCTGTAAGTTCACCTATTCCCATTGTTGTTATGCGGATCTTCTTTTGCTTGCTTTCTCTCATTAACAGCAAGTTCAGTTGTGCGATGGGTTAATCTGAAAAAATAATTCCACGAGTATTTGTTTGCTTAAACACAATGTAGGAGGATTACATTGTATATTTAGGTGAACAAGCATCCCTGACGGATATTCCAGGTGCATCGGCTGGCCCAGCAATCAAGGCCAAAGGTATTGCGACAGAGGGAGCAAATCAAGCAACACCTCAGGGATCCGGGCCTCACACTCGTCCTCCGATGCCAACTCCAATCCAGACAACTTCGATGCACACACTTCTTCTTATGATGGCTACAGGCATACCATGATTCACTTTTCCACCAAGGTTTACACCAGATCCCAATCTGGGAATGCCTAGGGAGTTTATGACATCTAGCTCAGGAACAACTAAAGGATCGGCTCAAGGACAACAACATATTCCTCTGGCTTCACAGCCAATGAGTACGACTGTGTCACAGCCGATGAACAGCGTGCAATTAGCTCAGGGACAAGTTCATCAGGCGTCATTCTTCCCATAGCAGCAGATCATTCTGTTCCCACAGGGACCGGCTCAAAACCTGCAATAAATAGATTATCAAACGCCTAATGCTCACAGATTTGTTCAGCCAATAGTTCAATTCCCTCAGTCTCCATTTCAAGGGCAGCAAACAAGAAGTCCTAATCCCTGGTATACTGTCCAAACATCACAGCCGAATGAATGTGCAGCAAAGTTCACCGGTTCAGAATCAGGTACAAAACAGTGGAAACCTCAACTCTCAGTCAGGGACGTAGCCGTCAAGAGAACAGTTGATGACGCAGTCAGGACAGCCAATATATCAGCAGTTTAACTCTAATGAATGGGTTGATCAGATAACTGACGTTATACAAAATCAGTTTGGACTCAAGCCTAAGGAACAGACATACATGTATCGGAAGCCGTATCTTGATGCTTATGACTAGATCCCAATGCCGCATCGCTACAAGGTTCCAGATTTCACTAAGTTCTCTAGACAATATGACATATCTACTATCGGACATATCGAATAGTTCTTGATTAAATGTGGAGAGGCTGCTCCTCAACATGCCATATGATAGGAGCGATATGCATATGACATACACAAGGGGAACTCTAGGATAAATGATATAGATAGAAGAGCGGTCTAGCTAGTGGGAGGACAACGAGTCAGGAAAGGATTCCTATATACTTCCAAAGGCATTGAGATATCTCCAGCAAAGATTACGGCTAGCATGAAGAATGACATCTATGGTTCTTTTCCTAGTTCTATTATCCCAGCATCGAGATACGGAATCAGCAACACACAGAAAGGGATGAGAAGGGGTGCTGCCAATACCCGCTCTAAGGGTCCTACGGTTCCGAGCCGGACGTGGTGGACTACGTAGGTCGTATAGGGCTGTCACCACCTAACGGCTACCACCTCCATGGACTCAGATGTAAACCAATGTTACTATCTAGTTTAGGCACCACACCTACACTAGATAATAACTACTTACTCTACTAGAAAGAGCTAGCAACCCCGTCAATACCCCAGTGACAGTTCACTACAAGCATTGAGCAGGATCGAAGTACCAGCTAAGATAAAGTACTAGGAGAGAACTTCTAGAGCCAGACTACAACAACTATAATCTAGGCTAGACATTCCACAATTATCCCAGAATAAATGCAAAACAAATAACTCAAGTAAATGCAGAAGATAATATATTGAATACTCAGAGTCTTGCATAAAGAAATGGAAAATATACAATAGCTTTACCCGAACTCCAGAAGACGACTCCAGAACCCCGAGCGAAGCTCGACCCTCACTCTAACTTCCAACTTGACTAGCCTAGCTCTACATATTGAAAGAGAGGAATTGGAGACTTGCTCCCACGTGGTGTGTCTTGAACCAGGGGTGAAGGCCGACATTTATAGGAGTTTGGAGGCGGTAGAGGAAAAGCAGGGTCCAAGGCACCGCAAGGCGGCGCCTCCGGCCAGTTTGGCCAAACCGGAGGGTTCGGGAGAACTGGTCAGTTCGGCCGAATCTTCCAGTTCGGCCGAACCATTGATTTCGCACCGCCTTGCTTCCCACGGCCCTGATTTGCTCCAGAAGGCGGTTGTGAGGCGGTTGGGGGTTCGGGCGAACCGACCCTGTGGCTCGTTTGCCCTCCGATGCACCGCCTCTACCCTTGGATGGCTTGGATTGCATCCACTTGGCTGAGGTTGTGCTTGTTTGCCCTGGATCAATGATTTCATCAGTCCACGTGGCTTGTATCGTCACTACTTCGTCATTGTTGATGTGGACTTTGTGCATGCGTCCTCTCGGTTGTGCTTCGCTTCATGTAATGTGCATGGCTAAGGCGGGGGGGGGGGGGGGGGTAATCCGGCTGAACGAAGTCGTTCGGCCGAATCGGTCATTCTCAACCCTTTTAGCATATATTTGTCGATGATGTACCTGCACAATGGATACACACTAAAACTCGTGGAACTTTATTAGAAATAAACCTAAGTGCATGAAATGTCACATATAACCTCTTTGATTCCCGGGTATTGGTGGTCGAAAATGTGTCGTAACGACCGCCAACACTTATAACCTATGCTAAACATTCCACAATTATCCACGAAATGAATGCAGAACAAATAACTCAAGTAAATACAAAAGATAATATTGAACTCAAAGTCTTGCATAAATAAAAGGAGGAGATACAAGAGATTTACCAGAACTCCAGAAGACGACTCCGGAACCCCGAGCAAAGCTTGACCCTAACTCTAACTCCCGACTAGACTAGCCTAACTCTACATCTTGAAAGAAGAAAATGGAGACTTGCTCCCTAGTGGTGTGTGTTGAATCAAGGGTAAAGGCCAACATTTATAGGGACTTGGAGGCAATGGAGGAAGAGCAGGGGCCTAGGCACCACAAGGCGGTGCCCCGACCAGTTCGGCCGAACCCTCCCAGTTCGGGCGAACCAGTGATCTTTAACCGCCTTGCTTCCCACGGTCCTGATTTGCTCCAGAAGGCAGTTGTGAGGCGGTTGGGGGTTTGAGCGAACCGACTAGTTCGGCCGAACCGACCTTGGGGCTCGTTTGCCCTCCGATGCACCGCCTCTGCCCTTGGATGGCTTGGATTGAGTCTACTTGGCTGGGGTTGTGCTTGTTTGCCCTGGACTAGTGACGTCATCGGTCCACATTGCATGTACCGTCACCGCTTCATCGTCGTTGATGTGGACTTCGTGCATGCGGCCTCCTTGTTGTGCTTCGCTTCATGTAGCGTGCATGGCTAAGGGGGGGGGGGGGGATAATCCGGCCAAACCAAGTCGTTCAGCCGAATCGGTCATTCCCAACCCCTTTAGCACATATTTGTCGATATTGTACCTGCATAATGGATACACACCAAAACTCATGGAACTTTATTAGAAAGAAACCTAAGTGCGTGGAATGTCATATATAACGTCTTTTATTCCTGAGAATTAGTGGTGAAAAACATGCCTTAACGACCGCCAATAAGCTCCCCAAGCTTAGACCTTTGCTCGTCCTCGAGCAAAGATAAAAACTTAGACTCAGTGGATCAGGAGTTGCTACAATGTCAGTATCTTATAAGTAATCTTTATGTACAACTAGCACTCTAAGGTACTCGAATCATTGGCAAAGTATTAACATACCTTCTTACCTATGGGGCGTATAGCCATCTCCTTGTCTTGTGCGGTTGAAAGGTTAAACAGTTTGACCCAGTCTCATTCCACTCCTACTCTTTTCAGGATCCTATCTTAGAGTTTTCCATAATTTTTGTAAATTAAACTTAGTTTCTCAATTGGCACACTCAATCGCTCAAGTGGTATTTGAATCCTCACCAAAGGCTTGTGCCTTCTTTCATCCTAAAATCTACAAATGCTTTTTGTGTGGCTCAGGGACGATGGATGAAAGTATACTTGCATCTTATATTTTGCTAAGTCAAAGACCGGACCTTCGGAGGATCAAATCATACCTTTAGATCGAAAAGTGCAAGTGTGTGGAATATATGGAGTGGAATATGGTGGAATTCCTTAGGATGTTTCTTCCTCTCTTGATTTATTTTTGAGAACATGGGCTATCTTTCTTTTCTTCTCCATATTTTTGTCATGCCTTTTGCATGCTTTTCTTTTTCTCATTTTCTCTTTATTTTTAGCATGTGTTTCTTTCTTTTATTTTTGCATAGCCCATGTCTCTTTTTGTCGAACGAAATGTTTTCTATCTCCCAGTGTAGGAATTGCAAGTGAGGGTGGTGTGTACGTGAACCTCGATCTTGAAAGCATGAAAGGTTCCTCGCAATCGTCACAACAATTGATAAAGCTCACTATGATAATAAGCAACATATGAGTAGAAGTTTTTCAACTAACATTGTCATATGGCTTTGGTAGGAATTTTTGACTAATGAGGGACTTTCATTTTATTTTTGAAGAGCAAAAGCATCCAAGATTTTCACCGTACTAAGAGCAAAAGTAGGAATTTAACCACAATCTCACTATATCATTCCTCACAACTTAGACTTGGAATAAAGCATGTGCTCCCACAAGATTTTCAGGCTCATTATTACTCATGCCATTAACTCAAGTACTACAGAGCAACTAGTTTAAACAAAGCACTTGCAAGATTAATGACAGAGCAATTGTTCATCATTTCCAATGTGAGAGGCATATGATTCATTCCATGCATAGTTGAGAGTTGTTTATTTGAAAGCAAATATTTTTGGTATTTTTATTATTCCAACTGAAATGAAAGCAAAAACCAGAAAGATGCAGCTTGTAATGATACGGTTGGGACTTACCTCGTGGGGGTCCTCTCCCCCAAGCTTGGCTTGGAACATCGGAGTCAGTGACCCCTCGGTCTGCCATCATCGCTGCTGAGACTTGTGACGAGGTAGGGAAGTGTCCCTAAGCTCACCACTGCTCGTGTACTTGATCGTCCTTAGGAATAGAGACCACGAGATGATTCCTGCAAAATGTTACAACGGCAATACCCGAAGGATTATGGGATCATAAGACGAACGTTTAGTTGTTCGGGGTTCTGTCGTTCTTACAGGATTTAACCTCCACAAAATGTTAGTCATTCTTGTGGGGTATTTTAGGACCTCCACAAACCGTTTTCAAGAAGCAGCATAATGATCAGGACAATGGAAATATTTGTGTTGTTTTTATGTTTTTAGTCATGCAAATGAATCAATCATTTCATAGAATTGAGAGAGAAATGTACTCAAGGGATGTACAAGTGCAGACCTAAATGGAGCAAGCTTCCTCCATGCATTCAGAGTGTCACCCATGGGAAAGTGAGAGGAGGAGGAACTCGACTAGACACGAGGTTCGATTGAACCACCTCTGTGGTGTTTATCCTATTGGCCTCCTCTCGCGAGCTTCATGGAGTTTCGTCCAGCATTAAAGCATGGAAACTTTGGTGGATTTTGTGGATAGGATGTTTGGATGATATGACCAAAGGATCAAGTGAACTTACCACTCTCATGCTGCCGTGAAAGTGATGGAATGAACCGTGCATCCATGTAGAGTGGTGGAGATCATGCTTTTGTGCTGGTTGGGAAAATTTTGTGGTAGAAGGTGCAGGCCAGGATCGGTCAAGGTTGAAAGCCTCGGCTGAACTAACCAAGTATGGGGTTTACACGAAATTTTGCTCTGGATGGATGGGTGTGCATGACCTGAGTGCTGGGTGAAAGGATGTTGCAAAGGGAGCACTGGGCACAAGATGAACGGATTTGGATATGAATGGTGTACCTGGACGAAGTCACACCCCTGACCAAATCACGCAAACTGGTGATCTCACTTTGGGCTTTGAATTGGGTGGTGGAGAGTGCTGGTAGTTGATGATGGCAAACGTTGGTGATGTTTTGGGAAAGTTGACACGGTCGGTCGAGGGTCAGACCCCCGGCCAAATCCAACTTTTCCATAAATCAAGTTTGGTCCAGCATGATCTGCACTCCTCTGATCTTTTCTTGACATAATCCTGCAGGTCAGTACACATGTGGGCACAGAGCTAGGTTCGGCCAAACCATGGCGAGGTCGGTCGATCCATCCATTGGCCTGAAAATTTCCTTTTTGCTCTCTCTTAATTCTAATGAAATGATAATTCAAATTTGGAAAGGGAGATATGCAAATGTAGGGATGGATTAAAATTTTGGAAAGGGAAATATGGGATACATACCAGTTTACCTCGCGGCGAGAGCTCGTGTTTTAAGTCCGTGAGGGGGACTTCTCCTTTCTTCGGTTGTTCTAATCACCGTCCGATCCGGAGAGGGTACTTTGGACGATGCAACTTCTTTCTTCCGCCACACCTTTTGATTTCCCTTAGTGTAGGTGGTGGTAAATTTTTTTCCGTTCATTCGCCCAATGTTGCCTTATGATGACGATGAGGTTGACCATTTTTGGCTTCAATGGAGCTGCTTCGACCTGTCTAGGTTATTTGTAATTTACTGATAAATGCGCGTAGCTGGGATGATTGCTCCACCCGGGCTCATCTCGGTGTGTGAAGTGGATTTGGGGACATCCCATTCAAATTTAATGATTTTTTCTATAGAGGTTAGTCCACACATACAAGCAATATCTATAAAAGTGTTTCTCTCAGGGTTCATTAATCAAATTTGACACCATGTCTAGTTTGACTAAAGGAAGCTAATAAACCTAAGTAGCATGTGTAATTTAAAGAGCTTATGAATGTATTATCGATCATACATCCTAACCAAAACAAACCAAAATAGATGAAAGAAGCATGAAAGCATCAAGAATTATTCACATGGAGATGAGTATATGGAAACTGGTGAACATTGCTTTAATTCAGATAAAAAGCAAAAACCTTTTCACGTACCTGAGTGTGCTTAGCATTGGCATCTGATGATGAAAAGTTTTTGGAATTGATGCAACGGTGATGGCACTACGACGACATGACTGCACGTAGTTGGTTGAAGCCTCCTCCATGTTGATGTTGTCGTGTATGTGAAAATGATTGTGGGTGTGGCAATGGGATTCGGCACTCAAATACGCCAATAGTGGGGTGCCGCAGAACCAGGTTATGCATGAGTGTTGAAACAATGGGTCCGAAAACAAGCAAGTGGAGCGGCAAAAGGAGCGCAGGCGTAGAGCACGTCTCCTCTCTTCGTCTCCTCTCTTGTGCAGAACGCAAAGATGAGCGAAACTGGCTAGGCCTGGTGGAACGTGGCCACTAGCTTCCAATCAAGGCTTGCAAAAATACACACACCTTCTCTCGCAAGAGGATGTCTGAAACCGGATGTTTTTTTCTATTGTCTAAAAGAATGTACGTAGCCATTCATATCATTATAGGCGGAGTTGTAGATATTAGCCTATAAATCACTTTAGCATGCAAATAACACCACACGAGTAGTTGCAATCATCATGGCTGCAAATAAAGTCCCTGATTTTTAATTTCGCGTCATATGTAAATATTTGTTTTGTGTTGTGAATTATTACCTCAAGTGCTCTCCATGCTATCCACGTATTCCATCCATCCCAAATTCTAGGTTTTTAAGTTTTTACTATATATCTAGATATAGTGTACATCTAATTATATTTATATTGCAAGAATTATGCATACATGAAAACTAAAACGATCTATAATTTAGAATAGAGCGAGTATATAAAAAAGAAGAGATTATTGTGGGAATAAAATGGGGTGGCATAAAGATTTTTGTTAGAGGACTTGCCACGAGCTTAACTAAGAGCATCTCCTGAATTAGCCTCTAGCCACTCTACTTTACTGATTGAGTAGGGGCTGACACTACTTTCAGGGGTATATTCTTTGTGCTCAACTCGAGCAACAAGTACTAAATCGAAGCCCCTACTTTCTTTGACCCACCTGCCAGTGTAACTAGTTTTCCCCCTTATTTTCCTTTTTTATTTCCCCCAACATCTCTTTTGTTTCTCATCTTCTCGCGACTTCTCTTTCTCCACCGCCGGATCCTTTCTTCCTGCGCCGCCTGCTGCACTTCTCCATGATCCACCCGTCCCCCCATCCACCCGCCCCCCCTATCCGATCGCCATGCTCCATCTCCAGCTTAAATCAAGCTTGTTCTTCCCACTGTTGTCATTCCCAAGTCCGTGGAACGTCGATTTGGCATGGTACCTCATCGACTCCACGTAGAGGAAGATAAGCGAGTCCACATGGGGGTACTAAGTCCTCTGTCCCTTCTCGCCTTGCTCATCGTCAAGGAAACTTGCCACAAGACACAGCCTTGGTTGTGGCGGTGATCAGGGTTGCTCGACTGCTGATTAGATTGTCGGGCATGTAAATCGAACCGCTGGCATGCAAGTTGGGAAGGGACAATGATGGATCCATAGGCATGGAGGGAGAATTGGACGCGTTAAGGCAAACGGGCCGGCAGCGCTTGGGATCCCAGTGAGCGTGTGAGGAGGGAGAAGGAAGCAACTGCCGCAGCAGAAGAGTAAGGGCTTCTCTCTCTACCTGTGAGAGAAGGAGCTTGCAGAAGAAAAGTGGGGTCCTACCTACAGCAGAGACCAGAGTAGAAATCCTACTTAAGTGAGTTTTTTGGAAACGACTCCTATTTTTTTTAGTAGGAACTTGAGTAAGGGTCTCGCTTAGTGTCTCTGACATATGTTTTTGTTTTATTCCATTAAGCCAATATCTAAACATGTTAGAGACAATATGGTCTATGGAAGCTGACAACCTAAGTAACGTAGATGTACTATCCGCCATAGAATTAGCAAAGTGTCAATAAAAAATAGATGATATTAATTCGCGAATTGCATACCTCTACTAATGTATACAGAACCACTTTGTGCAGATGCCATGGAAATTTTCTATCGCATAAGATAAAAGATGTGGTGCAGTGCCTTTTATGACCCACCAAATATGCTTTCCTCTCTGTTTTATTTTTGATAGAGTACATTGCATATACTATACAACAACTTCTAACCATATATCACTTTAGTTCATTTTTTTAAAGGAAAATGTATTGATCTTAGGACAATACACCGGCTCTTTTACAAACAGGAACCCAAAGAAAAGAAAAATTACAAAGAAGTCCAAAACTCCTATTCATCTTCCTCGAAACCCTTAGGGATCCGTTCGTCACCGCCGCTGAAGCCGTTTTCCAATCGTCGCCGGACGCTAGAGCCAATCTCCACAAAATGGAGGCCGTAGAGGAGGGCTTACTGCTAGGCGAATCAGCCGAGTACACCGCCTCCCAGGCGCATCGGCCCACTCCGGCACCCACGACGCAGCATTCGATTCCACCGCCAGCAACCCGAGCATAACTCGGATTTCCACCAGAGACCATCTTCCTTGAGATTAAAAGTTTCAGCAACATCATCACCCGAAGAAGACGAAGATGCGCCGACCCCGAACTCCTGAACAGGTCTCCCCGACCTCTCTGTTGGCATCGGAGAAGATCGCCACCGGAGAACGGAAGAAGCCAGGAGAAGCTATTTCCCTGCAACACCGTCGCTTCCGCATCACCGACGCCACCAGAAAAAACAAGCCGCAAAGGAGCCGCGCTCCTCCGGCAAACCCCAGTTCCACCGCCAAGCATCGACGGCGAACAAACCCTATATCTGAGGACTCGATTAAGGACTCGATCTACTCAAGGACGGACCCCCGCTCCCCTGGCCACCGGCTAGGAGGCCGGGGCGAGGGAGAACGGGGGCCGGAGGTGAATGGCGGCGGCGGCGCAAGGACCCGCGAGGGACGGCGATTCCGCCCGAGGCACAGGGGTGCTATCACTTTAGTTCATTAAGTTGCAAAACATGCATGAAGTAGTTGTGTGCATATATGGTCGTATGTATGCCACATAACATATTTTGCCATGGTGGAGTGTGACCTAGATTGCCAAATAGTTCAGTTGATGACACAGCGTTGACTGCCGGTCACTATTTTTATGCAAATAACATCCTTGGTTGTTTGTTGCTTTTTTGGACGAAGAGTACTGAGTTCGTTGACGAGCAGGACAGATCAGGGCAAAACCATATTTTTCTCCATTATTTTTCGGGTTTTTTTCATGTTAAGCAAGAACACATGTGTGACACGCACGTTTAATAGAAAAAAAAGATTGTATAACAGGTAGTTCGCCAGGGACCGTATTGTTATGAACTTGAAGATTCCATGCTATAGAGACTGATGAGGGGCACAAGGGTTTGACGAAAAAAATCCTGACGAGTGGGGTTGCTAGGAGGGGTAGTGTTTCAATGACCGGTGGGTCCGTGGTTGTCAAAAGTTTGATAAAAACAATGCCAGGCAGGTGGGGTCGCGAGAAGGATAGTATTTCAATGACCGGCGGGTACGTCAATTATCAAAAAGTTTTGAATCTTTATAGTATAGATAAGTGCTTACCCAATTCCCAAATGGACAATTGTGTTGAGTGTAACTAATTGGACGTACAATGATTCTGTGTTTAACGGAACCCAATGAATTGTGTATTTCACAATTAAGCAAGAATAATTCCACAAAAATATTGATAGTTAATAATTGTGAAAATGCATAACGAAGTGAAGGTTCTTCAGAAAAAAAAAGCTTCATGGTGATATTTGTATAAAAGCCATTGGCAGCCCACGTGCAGCAAACCACATGAAAATATCATGCTGAAATAAGCTGATATGGCGAACCAGATACCATATATGCACACAACAAACAACTTATTGCATGAGATTGCATGTTTTTTACAATTTCATAGACTAAAGTGATATAATGTTACAAATTGTTGTATGGTGGATGTCATTTACTCTTTTAGATAATAACTATTATATTGTTGAATGACACAATTATGTTTTTGGAACTTCGTCTCTCGAACAGTCAGTTAAACTAATTACTACGTGTGTTTCCAAAATACTTTTGGATTCCAAAAATTCTGCTCTTTTTCATTTTTGGTTCTCGAGAGGAGAACATATATAAGGCAGATTTCGGTTGAAGAATGTCAACTGGACCGAACAATGCTAGCATATCGAGAAAAGATTGAAAGAGCACAACGGCAATAAGAAATTAAGAATCCACATCCGTACGTGTCACCTGCATACTAGCGAGCACTTGAAAATCCAAAACGAAATTGGTCTAAAAAGAATGTATCCAAAAGGAAAGCTAAGATTCGCCACTCAACCGTGCAACTATATATACTCAATTACCACGGTGTTAGGTTTCAATCATGACACATTGAATAATATCTGAAAAAAACTCGCTTTTTTCATCTCCCGCACCGTGAAAACACCGGCACTTCCCTTGTTTTTTTCAACCTCAACAACATTCCTCTCCCACTTCTTCAATGCACGCTATACATGTATTTACATGTTTAATTAGGTAGTGATTACGGTTCGAATCACACTAGCTGCGATTTTAATTATTCTTATGAAAAAGGCAGCATTGGGGAAAAGGTGGCGAGATTGATTCGAGTCTCCGTGTCGTCCTTGGGCGAGAGAATAAGATGCGCCTAAAACTTGCTAGCCTTAGCCCTGAAAACCCAACGAGAGATATCAGATATGAGAGCTGCTCTCGTTTTGTTAGCCTGACCTGCTGGTTTAAATGAATATTCTGTAAGCACACAAAATCACGGCAGTAGCACTTTACCAGGGAGTAATCTAAGCTATCATAATTTATATTTTCCACAGAAAAGCTTATGGCAAGAGTACTAGTGAACAGATATTCGAGATTATTACAGAGGAATATGCTACTAACAAGATGGGGGATAACAATATTTGATAATTACCGTGACACACAACTCTAGGATACTCGGATAGGAAAGAGAAGGATTAGCTAACTGGGAGGACAACGAGATGAGAAAATGATTCCTAGGTACTCTGTCTATCTGGTTTACTCGGGCAAAGAGATACAACAGTTGAGAGGCAGCTCTTACAGACTAAGAGTAACTCTAATGTCTTAGCTTAGAGACACAGAACTCGTGACACACAGACAAGGATGAGAAGGTGTGCCACCAGTCACTGCACCTCGGGGTTCTACAGGCCGGAACAGGTGTGGTGGAGTACTTAGGCTGTATAGGGCTGTCACCACCTAACGGCTACCACATGTACGGCTGAACCGGAAGCACTCCAAGGCCACTATCTAGTCTAGGTACCTCACCTACACTAGACAATGACTACGTACTCCACTAGCAAGAGGAAGCAATCCTGTCAATACCCCAGTGACAATTCACCATAATTATTGAGCAGAAATGAGGAACCACTAAGGCAAAGACTTACACAAGAACTGTAAGAACTAGAATCACAACGACTATAGTCTAAACACGAAATACTTGCAACTAGAGCAAAGTAGAGGCAAGATATGAATAACTCAGATAAAGTGACAAAGATGAACTATATTGATAACTCAAAGTCTTACAGAAAGAAAACGAAAAGATACAAGAGCTTATACTAGAGCTTCTGAAGACGACTCCGGAACCTCCGAGGCACAACACAACTCAACTCTAACTCCTATACTAACTATCCTAACTCTACTAGAAAAAATGAGAGAGTGGAGCTCCTTGGCTTGGTGTGTGTTGAACCAAGTGAAGGACCTCTGCATATTTATAGTGGCCAGGAGGCGGTGGAGGAAGAGTGGCAGCCAAGGGACCGAGAGGCGGTGCCCGGCCGCTTCGGGCGAACCAGGCGAATTCGACCGAACCAGGGGAGTTCGGCCGAAGTGCCATGTGGCACCGACCTTGCTCCTACGGCCCTGATTGCCCCCTGGGTAGGTTCTTGAAGCGGTTATGCATGGATTCATGCTTTGGCCGAACTTATCACTTCGGCCGAAGTGGGCCCAAGGCCCAACTGCCCTCCGTTGCACCGTCATTGCTTCTGGACTGCCTGGATTGACTCCACCTGGCCGGGGTGTGTTTGTTGTCGTGGATTGGTGATGTCATCGGCCCTCATGGCATGCATCATCACCGCTTGGTCACTGCTGACGAGGATTTCATGCATGAGGCCTCCTATTTGTGCTTCGCTTCATGGAGTGTATATGGCTAAGGTGGGTAAACCCGGCCGAACCAAGTCGTTTGGCCGAATCGATCAATTCAAACCTCTTTAGTACATATTGTTGATGTTGTACCTGCACATCGGATATTCACCAAAACTCATGGAACTTTATTAGAAATAAACCTGAGTGAATGGACTGATACACATAACCTCTTTTATTGCCGATGATTGGTGGTCAAAAACGTGCCGCAAGGACCGCCAACAGAATGCGAAAAATTGAACACCTCGTACTTCCCTTAAGGAGGACGCCAGAACGATGCCGAAATTCTAGTATATGATATGTGCTTCCTTTGAAATGCGCAAGATATCCTATTGGATTTAGATAACCAGAGTCCACGAGATAGTATTTTCCTGTACAACCAAATCAGCAAAGGCAAAGAGATAATAGAAGTAGCAATAACATAGTGAGGAGCTATGTTTTCCTTTAGGCTCTATTTGGCCAACTAGCAACCACAAAGATAAACCTCATGTCAAAATCACAAATAGCTAGTACCTTCTAAGATGTATACCCATGTGGACATGTGTGGATAACCACCTCCTCTGCAGGCACTGCAACTTGAATATGTGAACCATCTATAGCTCCAATAGTGCCTTTGAAATAAGCCCAAAAATGGTCCTCTTTGACCTTTTCATCATCAGTACAGATAGTAGGATCTCTTCCCTAGATATTGTCCTTCGCTAACTTGTGCAAACAATTCAATCCTTCATGAAACTTGGTGTGAACTATCAATAGCGATCGTATAAAATGATTTACAGCTTGTGAAAATGATTGGGGTCCTCCAACGACCCATGCACCTCATGACCCATTGAAGTCCAGTTTGTGATGTTTTCCTATATTCTCCTTTGTGTAGATACTCTCAATATATTGGTTCCCCATTTGAACAAAATGGCATAAGAGGGGACACTGAATCAATTGGTCAGTGCCACCTCAGCTAGACTTTGGACTTCTTACTCGCAATGATGTCTGGGCCTATACTCCAACTAATTCGGTGCTACCCTCCGTGTACACCGAATGGATCAGTGTACGGTCCTTATCCATTGTCTTCTTCTAACACCAACTAATTCAGTGTGTCTTCTGGACATGACCGAATGAGTTGGTCATTCCACAGACAAATTCTCTACTTCTTCCAAGCACCGACTCATTTAGTGCTACAAAAGTCCAACATTGAATGAATCGGTCAAATACGTCGGTCTTTCTAGAGAAGAACTTCAACTTGCCTTCACACACCGACTAATTCGGTGACCTAAAAATCCCACACTGAATGAATCAGTGTAATGGGTCCGTGTGGAATCTTCTTTTGATTCTTCACGTGTCTTTGTTCCAAAATGTCTTCTTTGATACTGTTATTTGGAAATCCATACATTCAATTAGAAATCAAAAAAATTTCTAAGTCACCGCATTTTGATGGCTTCGAATCAAACCTTGGGACCTACAAAACCAATGAATATTCATCTGGACAAACTCATTAGTCCCAATAATCATGTTGTCACTCAATCGTGGAAATCACCAATAATGGCATCAGGCCATTTTCCTTACACTTGTTAACATCCATCTACACAAGGTATTATGCGTTAATAATTATGACAATAATGACACAAAATATGGACATCAGTTACAAAACAAAATATGGACAGTAAAGACAAAACATTATTTGGAATGGTTCTCAGATAATACAAGCAAATAATCTTAGAGTAGAGACAATATTATTTCAAATGGTTCTCAGGTAAAAGGTTATCACAACGCAAAACACAAAGTAAATGATTCTATAGGCGCTTCATGAACTCTTTTTCATGCTCCCTCTCAAGCAGATCGAACCTTCCTTCATTTGTTTTGAGTGAACTAAAGACTTCCCTAAATTCAGGCTTGATGATGAGTAAGGTGGTTGTGTGCATTAGAGAAGTTTAGTTTTTTCTTGCATCCCACAGTCTTTCACCATTTGTATTGCCTCTTTAATGGTAGGGATTTGGTTGGTTGGAGGAGCTGATGATACTTCAATGCCTGTGTAGATATCCTCTGTTGCTGTTTCTATCTTCAAACATGTGTTCCTATACAGCTAAAAGAATGAGCTCTTCTCACTCTTCTCTTCGAGGGTAATAGAGATTTCCTTTTGTTTTTTTTACTTGTTTTGATTTCTGCAAAGCAACCAACTTGACATCATCATTATTTGGATATTTTTTGTACCTTAGCCACATCCTTATGAGTTCACACATAAGAGGAAATATCATCAGGACATGATATAGTAGCCCCGCTAACATGTGTCTTATAAAACAGTATATGCAGATCATCAAAGTGCTTCGACCCTTGTTTCCAGAATCTCACAAGGTTGCATTTCAAACCTTTATCAGGGTTGTTGCATCTCTAATATTAATGGAAAAAGGTTAGCAATTCAAACCATATAAAGGCAATGGAAAACGAATAATGATAGTAAAGTTCAGTTCTTACATCAAGGTGTTAAGCACACCATTCTTTAGAGCATTCAACAGTTTGCTCTGCCTCATTCCATCCAAGCCCGGTGGCACAATTCTTGAACTCTATAAACCAAGTATATTCCTATTTCATATTGTCCAACTTGTTCTTCAATTGTTTCTTTGTTTGCTTGAGATCTGTTTTTTCTTGATAGTTAGATATCATTTTTTCCATCCAGTCCTAGTGAAAATTCCCAATAATCGCCCATTTCTAGCTTCTATCTCTAATTTGCACAAATCAATGAAATGCCTCACATTAGCACTAGAAATATAAATTGTTTTATTCAATGTTAGTGACTATTTGTTCATAAAAGGTAGCACTAAAAATATAGCATAATCACCATAGCTTGAAACTGCTTCACAATTAGTGTCCAAGAACCATACTAATTTGGCAAAATCACCATGCGATTTGGGGGAGATAAAAGGAGGAAGAAAGAAGGGGAGGTTACCTGGGCTGTAGATCCAACCTACCCTGCTTCGTCTCGCGAGGGGAGAACAGAGGGACACACCTGACACCCAGTGACCTTGCATTTGCGGATGAGCTAGACAGGGCCATCTTGGACCGTTTGCTGACCATGCGCCACGGGACGGGGTGCCTCACGCCGGGAGGAGTGGAGCGGGGCCAGTAGGGGCGGCCTACCACCCTCTTGAGTTTTGCGTTGGGGGCTCACCGAGCAGGGATGGTTGGGGTCGCCTCCCACCTCGCTCCTCGCGGTGAGATGGGCCCACTCGCTTGGGACAGGGTGCATGGAGGCACCATCATTGATGGGAGGAGAGGATAGAAACCAAGAGGAAGAGCAGATGACGGGAAAGAAATGAAAGGTACACACATAACCAGCGACAGGAGGGTAATTTTTGTGAAATCTATCCCCACAGATAGTGAAAACATGGTGACGGTGGCTGTGAGAATTGAACCGATGAAAAGCAGTTTTTTGCTCTAGAACCTGGCCATAGCATGTCCCTTGTTTGGTTGTTGGCTTTTCCAATAACCAAAGCACCTTTAGAAGCAAAACCAAAGTCACCTTAAAGATGCTACTGAGGAAGGATAATGGTACTCTAGTACCCACATGGTTCAGAAGCACCGCTTTTTCTTCAAGAAGTAAGGTAATAACATGTTTGTGAAGATTTCTACCTTCAACAACGAAGGGAAGAAGAATGAGACTATGTTAAACAGCTTGACTTGTGGTAATTTGACACTTATCCAATGGTTGTCTAGATCATGAATACCTCATGGAAAAGGTCCTAACCATGGATCTAAATCTAAGGATATCAACATCGTGACATTGGGCAATGCTATGGATGGATACAATAATTCACCTACTTCTCTTTCAGTCTTTCAATCTACCAGTTGGTGGCTTGGTACGGGTGACAATGTTCATGTGTATGCTAACACCTCATGTTCTCTTCATACCAGGTCACTCAGGTTTCCTCAGTCCTAATTGGGAATGGGTCATATGGTAGATCTGAAGATTGCATTAGGAAAGATCATGCATGTGAGGAACGTGCAGCATGTCCCTTCTATTAACAAGAATCTCATGCGCGGCTCCATTTCGTGCAAGGATGGATTTAAAGCAATCTTAGAACCCAATAAAATATTCATATCCAAATATGGAAAATTCATTGGTAAATGTTATAATTATGGAGGCCTATTCCACTTTTCCCCTAAAGTTTTTGTAGTAAGTTAGTGGAACCATATTTGTGGTGTTGTTAATGCTGATAAGAGTCTTTAGCACTCGTCTTTATATATTGTTAATTTTGGCTTAATGTCTTAGCTTTCCACTTTTCCTTAATTCTAAATTTCACCACTATCAAAAGTTCTGAGTGCCATAGTTGTGTGCAACCAAAGCAACCTCAGAAGCCTCATACACGGCTAAGGAGAGAAACTTGACACCTCTAGAACTCATACAATTTGATATCTATAAGATAACTAGTGTGTTGACAAAAGGTGGAGAGAAACACTTTATAGTATTGATTAATGATGCAACTAGATTTGACTATGTTTATCTATTCAAAATTAAGGATGAAGCCTTAGATCATTGTGTAATGTCAAAAGTTGGAATGAAATATTTTATGACATTGATTAATGATGCAACTAGATTTACTATGTTTATTTGTTCGAAACTAAGGATGAAGTGTTAGATCACTTCAAAATGTATAAGGTTGAAGTTGAAAATCAACTAGAAAGAAAGATTTGATGGATCCTCGTGCGTATTTCTCTAATATTTTTTATGAATTTGTGAAACATGGTATTATTCATGAAAGGATGTCTCCCTATTTGCTTGAACCAAAAGTAATACTGAGAGGAAACACCACATGCTGAATGACTGCATGTTCAATGGTGTGGGAACAGGAACCCTAGGGCCACTCATATACACGACTAAACTACTCGGCAGAGGAGTCTAGCCTGAGTACTCCATGAAGCAGTCGGTTATGGTGCATGACGGCGTAGTTGACTCGGTGAACTAGTTGTGTACTGTTAGGAGACTCTCCAAAGTACCCTGTTGTAGTACTCCTTGTTGTATACGACTAGGACCGTGTAACCAACTTGTAACTCTGCTCCCCGTGCATATAAGGCAGAGCAGGGAGCCCTCCAATACAACTCAACTCATACACAAAGCAACCAAGCATACATCACGTAGGGTATTACGCAATTTGCGGCCCGAACCTGTCTAAATCTTTGTCTTGTGTGTGCACCATCGTTCATAGAACTCGGCGAGACCCACAATACTACTCTCTGGGATACCCCTAGACAATACGCCGGAGATAAATCTTCAACACTTGGCGCCCACCATGGGGCGCCAAGTGTCAAATATTTATCTCCAGCGTATCTTGTGTGTGCACCATCGTTCCTAGAACTCGGCGAGACCCACAATACTACTCTCTGAGATACCCCTATTGATGAGGACATCACCAGCTTAGATATGACCGTATTAATGTCTTGTAAACAAAAGGTGAATCAATCCTATATCATGATTATTATTGCTACATTTGATGAATTGATGTTGCACCATGATGTGTGTTCATTGTCATTTTCAGAAATACATACGTGGATTAAAAAGAGTGCTAGACACACATGGAAGGCATGGAGGACCAACAAAGTTGATTGGGGACCATGTCCAAGTGTTCCTTACGTCCTCCACCAGGCCACCACATCGCTTTCGGCCCAAAGATCGAAAGAGATCAAGTCCAACACATTTTGGAGGCTCGATTCGGACTGCAGAAAAGCATTGACTTGTGATGGACGTCACGGTCACATACGGACTCCGTTTTGGGCATTCAAGTATATCTTGGAAAGCTTATTAAGTATACTTTCCAATGGATCTGACCTCACCTCCATATCTTTTTGGAGTCAGCCGTAATCGTCATATTTGTGCCGATACATTTTCAGCCCATGTTACTGCATCATCATCTTTTGGGCCGTTGGCCCGTCTATCGTGTCGGAGCCCAGGGGAGCGCGTCCTAGGGTTGGAGAATGAGCCCCACCATTTCCTGGTCGTGCCCCTCCCCTCTCATATACCCCCATAGCCGCCAATAATAGATTGGGTTTTGTTTAGATCAAGTTTAGCCATTGCTACTTACTTGTAAGCGCGTGTGCTGGTCCAGCCGCCCATCTTCGAGTCTTCGAAACCCCACTTCGTTTGTGATTGAGACTCGGATTGAAACACTTAATTCCCATCTAGTAATTTCAGTACTTGTTCGATACTTGTTCTTGCTAGTTCTTCGATTGCTTGCAGGACGGGTGCCCTAGTGGCCGGGTGACGCGCTCCACAAGATCGCGGCAGCCATAGGAGGTGGTGTATCGGTTGCTAAGGCACATCATCCTTTGGAAGGCTATAGTCGGGCTGTGAACGTCATCTCCTCCAATCGAGTTATCCCCCACACCTCTCATCGAAAGATCGGGTGCAAACCCAAGCGGGTTCGCATCACCTAGACATATACGCCGGAGATAAATCTTCGACAAATGGTGCTAGTTTATGTAAGGTATGATTGAGGGGGGACTTTCTAGGATATGCTCAGCGGAGCATGGCCTATAGATTTTTAGTGGTTAAATATGCATGTTAATACTATTATGACATTTCATAATGTAACATTTTTTGGAATGTTTCCTATGAAAGATATGCATAACACTTCTAGATTTTCTTCTGAGATAATTCCTAAACCTGCTACACCTATTGATCTTCTAAACCACCTATTGAGCATGACGAAGTCATTGAGAGGGATGATACTGAAGCTCCTTGGAGGAGTAAGAGGCAAAATCCTTTGGTGATGAGTTTATTGTGTACCTTGTGGATGATACTCTCACAACCATTACAAAGGCATATGCATCTCCAGATGAAGATGCAAGGAAAGATGTTGTCGAGAGTGTGATAGACTTAATTTTCTATCCAATGGTACTGAGGTATTAACTGAATGACCCTATGGTTGCAAACCAATAGGTTGTAAGTGAGTGTTCAAGAAGAAACTTAGACCTAGTGGTACTATCGAGAGATGCAAGGCTCGACTTGTGGCCAAATTAGGCTACACACAAAACAAAGGCTGAGATTTATTTGATACTTATTTACCTATTGTTAGATTGACCACTATTCAAACACTACTTTCCTTGGATTCCTCGTATGGTCTTATCGTTCATCAGATGGATATAAAGGCAACTTTCATAAATAGAGAGTTGGATGAGGAGATCCACATAGTTCTAAAGAGTTCATAGGAAAGCTTCAAGAGGGTAAAGTGTGTAACTTGTTAAAATCTTTCTATGGTCTCAAACAAGCACCTAAGTAGTGGCATGAGAAGTTTGAGAGATCTTTAACTGCAGAGAGCTTTGTCATAAATGAGGCGGATAGATGTGTGTACTATCGGCACTATGGGGGTAAAAGAGTTATATTTTACTTGTATGTGGACAGCATACTAATCTTAGGCACAAACATTGTTGTGATCAATGAGGTCAAGTATTTCTTATCAAAGTACTTTGATGTGAAAGATCTAGGAAAAGTTAAAGTTATTCTAAACATCAAATTGATCGATTAAGGATGACAATGGGAATACTCTTTCATAATCTCATCATGTTGAGAAGATCTTGGCTAATAGAATAGGAAGCCTTCACAAACACCGTATGTGAAACAAACCAGATTCTTAAAACTGAGAATTTGACTCCTTGTACCATTGTGATAGTCCTAGAATCAAAAGCTATTATGCATAGAACCCATGTCAATATAATATAACATCCATACAATGATAAATATAAATGCAATCATTATTTATATAAATATAGTATGAAACAGTACATGCCACTTGCGCGCAATCAATAAAGTGAATGTAGGTAGGGTTTCAAGTCTTCATCTTGAATCTTCAGCACAAGCATCCATGAACAAAGTAGCACAACGAGCAGCATCCATCAGAGTTGTAGTTGTACACCTAAAAGCTCCAAAGCTGTCGGCGCCACAAATCATATATGCGTAAGTTTTAAAGTGGCTTTGCTAATACCACTATACAAAATTTATCAAGGAAAAGGCTAAGGTTTTCCTATCTAAGCACCAATAACAATAATATAACCGTATCACCATCTCCAACCACCATCCTCACAACTATTTCCATCCCAACCACCATCCTCACAACTACTACGAGCTCGTCCTACCGCAATGGTTCCTTTATTCACATCCACCTGCTCTGTCACTCTTTAAGTCAATAGTGTGAGCTCCCACCCGGCCTACCTCAATAGCAAGAGTTGGGTCCCTACTCTCATTTCCAATTAACGGTAAAGGTGGGGTAGAATATCCTGTTCTAGTGAAAGGCACAGAGCACAATGTCATCTGTGACTATGGACATGGATAGTTGTAGTGCCCCTTCCTCTCCTTGCATCTAGAAGGGTATGTTTGGTTGAAGGGTTGGGACGGGATGGGACAGGATGAGTTCATCCCTACAAGTGTTTGGTTGGGGGCAGCGGGGACGAGATGACATCTAGCAAGAATATCCTCTAAAAACGAGGGATGTCATGATACTTCCAGAATGGGTGGACCAACTCGTCCCTTCCGAACGGCGTCAACTCTCGTTTGTGCCCTCCACCTTTTTCTCTCGTCTACCCATTGTGGCACGAGCGTGCAGGACAGTGCAGCGGCGGAGCGACCATGGGAGGCAGCGCGGACCTAGCGGGTGGCTGTTGGCGGTCGTTACGACACGTTTTTGACCACCAATTCTTAGGAATAAAAGAGGTTATATGTGACATTCCATGCACTTAGGTTTATTCCTAATAAAGTTCCATGAGTTTTGGTGATTATCCATTGTGCAGGTACAATATCGACAAATACATGCTACGGCGGTCGGAATTGACCGATTCGGCCGAACAACTTGGTTCGGCCGGATTACCCCTCTTTGCCATGCACGTTACATGAAGCGAAGCACATCCGGGAGGCCACATGCACGAAGACCACATCAACGATGAAGAAGCGATGACGGTGCAGAACACATGGACCAATGCCACCTTATCTCTCAGCCAAAAACAATAGAAGTCTACCAAGTTCAAGTCATCCAGGATAGCCCAGGACTAGAGGCGGTGCAGGGGGGCATCACTGGGCTGAAAGCTCAGTTCGGCCGGACTCACCCAGTTCGGTCGAACCGCCCCCAGCACGAAATCGCCTCTAGGAGATGATCACGATCGTGGTATTAAGGCAATGGAAGATGGATGTTTGGCTGAACAGGTTGGTTTGGCTGAACCCATCCATTCGACCAAACTGGCTAGGGCTAGCCCCTTGGTCCCTTGGCCAATACTCCTCCTCAACCGCCATCAACTGCTATAAATACAGTGTCTAAGCCCTGGGTTCAACACACGCAAGCCAAGGAGCTCCACTCTCTCATTTATTCTAGTAGAGTTAGGATAGTTAGTCTGGGAGTTAGAGTCGAGTCTAGCTATGCCTCGGAGGTTCTAGAGTCGTCTTCAGAAGCTCTGGTATTAGCTCTTGTATCTTTTCCATTTCTTTTGTAGACTCTGAGTTATCAATATAGAACCAGGCATGTGTGTGCTGCCCACTTTGCCTCCCACCAGCACAAAAATTTTCCCTAGGTTCAAAACTAGGGCATGGGCACTTTGGCGGTTTTTGGTAGGTAAGATGCAAAATTGACATGACCAAAGTGGAAGTTAGTGGAGTCACTCCCACGCTGCAATGTTTTGTGATAATTGATGAGTGTGCAGCCATGGGGAGTGTGGTGGACATGTTTTGTGCTGGTTGGTGATGACAAGACATAAATGGAGCACTTTGGAAAACGGTAAAAATGATGAGAATTAAAATGTACCCAATTCAAATAAAATTCAACATGCTCTCCATTTATTTTTTACCATGTGTTGGGGACGACCATAAGGGGTCCCCTAACCTAAGGGGTAATCACCCTTGAAAAACGCAAACAAACCACAACCAAATCTCTACGGACCAAAAAGGGTCTAGGCACACAAAGCCCACGGCCCATCATAGGCCAACAGCCCATTCGAGACCCCCCGAAAGGGTCCTGATGCGCGCACTACATCTCCGCCTTGATTGAGGGTGTCGAGCCCCTCGAGTGAAAGGAAAACTCCGCCTCGATTGAGGCCTTCACGGTCGAACCTCGTGCGGTCCTCTACTCCAGAAACTCCACCTCGCTCGAGGCTACCCCTCGACCCACCGCGCGCGCGCCGTCGTCTGTTCCACTGACAGGCACATTCAATGTTCGGCGCTGCCATGGGACGCCAAAGTCAAAAGGCTGATCGCGAGCCATCCCGCACAGACGATATGACCCGAATCACGTCCGCCAACTCTGGTCACTGTGTGTCCATCCCCGACGCTGTGCATGACTGCGAGGCCCTGTGCGGCCAGCTCTAGTCACTGTACCGCCAATGTCTTATCACTATGCCAGCCTGCGAGGCCCTGTGCAGCCCTATGCTGCCAACTCCGGTGCTCCTGCACTGCCAACTCCCGTACTGACCCCCTGAAAAAGCCCTCGACAAGGCATGGGAGAACCCTCGAACGGGTGTATGGACGACGACTGGGCATGGACGCCGGTCAGTACGGCCCCTCGAAGATGCTCCGAGACAAGCATAGGGACATGTACTTTCTATAGAAACCACCACGCCGCCCACTAAAGCCTGGAAGACGCTCACAGATTTGCGTCGGGCAGAGGGATCCACAAGGACGACAGCCACTCCCAACACCATGCTCTCCAGTGTCCGATAACAATAGACCCAACTGTACAACATGTGTATCTCCGGCCCTCCTTGAACTATAAAGGGCGGAGGAAGACTCCCGGCCAGAGGCCGGACGATGCAACCATTCGAACACACGACAACATAGAGGCCCTAGCACACGTGAATTGGCCAACACCACGCATCTGCATCCCCTGATATTGGCATTCTCCTCAATCATCCTAGACGCTTGGGACTTGGAGGCCTCTCCTCCTCTCCCACCTTGCTACCTCAATCATCCTAGACGCTTGGGACATGGAGGCCTCTCCTCCTCTCATGCCTTGCTTGTAAACCCCTACTACAGGCACCCCGGTGCGAAGTAATACAGTGCGTGCACACCCCTTGCTGGACGTACGGCCCTGTGGCAGGAACCAGGATAAACCCTGTGCCATTGTGTTAGCCTTTGCACCAACCATCGATAGATTGGACACAGAGCATTCATTCTAGTTAGTGTCGGGTGACCGATCCGAACACTGACAGTGGCGCTCCAGGTAGGGGCAGCGATGTGATCGTTCTCTTCACCCACAGTCTCCCTCGATGGTGATCCACACGAGGTGCGGCAATCGATTCCCTTTGGGAGTCTCGGACCCAATTCCGGCCAGATACCAGATCTTGTTCGGGAGCTTGGGGTTCGAGGCGACCGACAACGACTACCTCATGCGGCTCCTTTTGAGGAATGCAAGCGTGGAGGCTTCGGCGCCACCCCCATCATCACCCAGACACAGGAGGCGTTCAGGCCAGCGCCGCAACGAGTGCGTGCGGAGCAGCGCAGAGCGGCTCGTGCAAGCTCCCCCAGCGGAATAGAGCAAACAAGTCACAGTTTGCAGCTGCGACGGGGGAGGTGGTGCCTTCACCGACAAATCCCACGACGTATCCCCACGGGAGAGCACGGCCAAGCCGTTGCGACTTCACACCACCACCATGACCTACTCATCGTCAGTCAGCACGAACATGGGTGTGTATGAGGATCCACCGGGGCATCATTTGATCTCGATCCGCAACGTCATCGCTACCTCGCCCGATGATCAGTACCCCGACTTCGACTGTGAGGTAAACGCACACGGACAGGAGACCATGGAGTGGGACTACTCCGGACTCTGCAACCATGAGGCTTTTGTGTCATTTCAGGCTGCGGCGGACTATTGCCTCACCTGCTCCGACAACTCTAGCGAGGGGGATTACGACCCCACGCGGGAGTGCTTTGTCGTCGGCTGACGGGGCCCAAAGACAGGGGCGACGGGGCTGGTACCACGGCGGGTCGTACCGACCGTGCAGCAACCTCGTAGGCAGCGACACTGCCGAACAACGCTGCGCTCGCGCAGGCGCAGTTGGCCCAGGTCCGAGAGCTGGAGGCTAAGCTCGAGGAAGAGCGCCAGCAGGTGCAACGTCTGTGAGCCATGATCGAGGTGGAACCCCTTGAGCGTGGTGCACGAGCCACGCCCAAGGCAGGACCCCTTGAGCGTGGTGCGCGTGCAAGAGAGGCAGGACATTTCGCTCGCGCATGCATCGAGGTTGGTGATGACGTGGAGGATCCACTGCCGATGGCAAGGGCGAGCCAGAAGCTCGTCACCGTGACTACTCTGATTCGGTCCATGCCCGAACCTTCGACCCCTGACGGCCGCAACCTGCACCACGAGGCTGCCGTGCAGCAGGCCAAGAGCTCCGTGTCCCGCATGCGCCATATAACCAACACGAAGGCTGGCGGGGACATGCACGACCCGGAGGAGTCGGTCCGAACCCCACCTGGTGGCAAGGCGGCACCAGCTCAACCGACGAGCAAAGGTAAGGTGCCCTCAGTTCAAGACAGTGTCCAGAAGAAGTCCGTGATGGAACATATTCTAGACACATACGATGCCAACGCTGGTGACACCCGCAACATCCTGAGCAAGAAGAAACAGGACACAACGATGACTCAAGGCTACCACCCTCGACGTGGAGGCCGCGACGGCAGCCGCGAGGATAGGAGCCCGACGCCAGAACCCCCAGGAACCCGCGTGTTTAGTCAGGAGATCCGTGCAGCTCCTATTCCCCCGTGTGACCATCACCAAGTACTCGGGGGAAATGGACCCCCAGAGTTTGGCTCAATGATTACCTGCCACTTCACCATGCGGACTCTGCGCAGACATGGATCGAGCACCTACCCACGAACCAGATCCACGACTGGAACAACCTAGTGAAGACCTTCATGGGCAATTTCCAGGGCATGTACGTGTGCCCTGGAAACTCATGGGATATTCGAGGGTGTTGCCAGACACGCAATGAGTCCCTGCGAGACTTCATCCGTCGCTTCTCCAAGCGCTGCACCAAGCTCCCGAGCCTCAGCGACTCCGAGGTCATCCATGCCTTCCTGGAAGGCATGACTTGCCGGGATCTGGTGTGCGAGCTAGGGCGAAGCCCTCCCACCAGCGTGAACGAGCTGTTCGACGTGGCCACCAGCTTCGCCTCTGGAGAGGAGGCAGTTGGGGCCATCTTCAATAGCAAGAAGGGGAAGTGTGCGGATGAAACACCCATGGAAGGCAGCAAACCCAAGAGCTCTGTGAAGAAGCACAAGAAGGGCAAGAAAGCACGCACGGTCAAGGGCACGATAAGGACCCTAACGAAAGCCACGCGGTTGATGCAGCTCGCAAGGGCCCTCGAGGCCCTCCTCGAGGGGGAGGCGTGTTCGATGACATGCTCAAGAAGCCATGTCCTTACCACCAGGGTGTGGTCACTGATATCCTCGAGCAGTGTGAAATGCTCAAGTACTACAAGCGCGTTGCCTCGAAGGATGACAACGCGAAGAAAGACGCGGGCGAATGGGGCAAGGACGGCTTCCCCGATGTGGAGAACGTGTTCTTCATCTTTGGGGGGCCAATGGTGAGCATGACGCCCCGACAATGCAAGCGAGAATGTCGAGAAGTCTTCTTTGTTCATAGGTCCACGCCAACCTACCTCGACTGGTCAGAGGAGATCATCTCCTTCAACCGTGAAGATCACCCAGATCACGTCCCAAACCCGGGGCAATACCCGCTCGTCGTCGACTCCATCTTCGGCAACACACGCTTCTCCAAGGTGCTCATGGATGGGGGCAGCAGCCTCAACATCATGTACTCCTACACCTTGGTGCTCATGGGGATCGGCCGGGACAAGCTACGCCCCAGCAAGTCACCATTCCATGGCGTTGCGACGGGGAAGCGAGTCCACATGCTCCGGCAGATCGACCTGCCTATCTGCTTTGGCATGCCAGACAACTTCCGCAAGGAGATCCTCACCTTCGAGGTGGTGGGGTTTCGGGGAGCATATCACGCCATCCTTAGGCGCCCGTGCTATGTCAAGTTCATGGCGATCCCGAACTACACCTACCTCAAGATGAAGATGCCGGGGCCGAAGGGCGTCATCATGGTGGGGCCATCGTTCGAGCATGCCTACAAATACGACGTAGAGTGTGTTGAGCGCGCCGAAGCACTCACGGACGACGAGGCCCTTGTTGCAGATCTGGAGCATATGGTGAACGAAGCCATCGACTCCACCCACAAGCACGCGGGCAGCTTCGAGCCTGCCGAACACACCAAGGTGGTACCCCTCGACCCCTCTGCCCCCGAGGCCAAGACGTTAAGGGTTAGCTCCACCCTCGACAGCAAATAGGAAGCGGTGCTTGTCAACTTTCTCCGCGCCAACGTCGACATCTTTGCGTGGAGCCCCTCGAACATGCCAGGCATACCGAGGGAGGTCGTCGAGCACTCCCTTGACTTCCTGCCCCACTCCAAGCTGGTGAAGCAATGCCTACGACGCTTTGACGAGAAGAAGCGCCGGGCGACCGGCGAGGAGGTGCACAAGCTCTTGGTGGCCGAATTCATCAAGGAGGTATTCCATCCTGATTGGCTAGCTAATCCTATATTAGTTAAGAAAAAGAATGGGAAGTGGAGGATGTGTGTAGATTATACTGGTTTAAATAAAGCATATCCCAAAGTTCCTTTTCCTTTGCCACGCATCGATCAAATAGTAGATTCAACTATGGGATGCGAACTTTTATGTTTCCTTGATGCATATTCCGGTTACCACCAAATAAAGATGAAAGAGTCCGATCAGCTCATGACTTCTTTATTCACCCCCTTCATCATATTTTGCTACGTCACGATGCCCTTTGGACTCCGGAACGCTGGGTCCACGTAACGGTTCATGCTCCACGTTTTCGAGCACCATATCGAGCGAACCGTAGAGGCTTATGTCGACGATATTGTTGTAAAATCTAGGAAGGCAGACGACCTGGTGAATGATTTGCGCGCTGCGTTCAATTGTTCCGGGCTAACGGGGTAAAACTAAACACGGAGAAGTGCGTCTTTAGGGTGCCTCGAGGCATGCTCTTGGGTTTCATCCTCTCTCAGTGAGGCATTGAACCCAACCTTGAGAAAGTCTCAGCCCTTGAACAAATGGGACCAATCCGAGAACAAAAGGTGGTACAGAAGGTATTGGGTTGCCTGGCAGCCCTAAGCCATTTTATCTCACGACTCGGTGAGAAAGGCTTACCTTTGTATCGACTCCTAAAGAAGCACAAACACTTTGCTTGGACCCCCGAGTCCCAAGAAGCCCTCGACATTATAAAGGCATCACTCGCTCATGCACCAATCTTGACACCGCCAAAGGATGGCGAGCCCCTCTATCTCTACGTGGCCGTAATGACCCAAGTGGTCAGCGCGGTCATCATCATAGAAAGAATGGAGGAGGGCCACACTCTACCAGTCCAGAGGCCGGTGTACTGCATCAGTGTGGTGTTGTTTGAGACCAAGATGCGATATCCACACATCCAAAATCTGCTCTACGCAGTAGTGCTGGCGCGGCGCAAGTTGCGTCACTACTTCGAGGCTCATCCTGTCACCGTGGTCTCATCTTCCCCCCTAGGAGAGATAGTCCACAACCAGGATGCCACGGGTAGAATAGCCAAATGGTCCGTGGAGTTGATGGGTGAGACTCTCACCTACGTGCCTCCAAAGGTGATAAAATCGCACATCTTGGCGGATTTCATCGCTGAGTGGACCGACACTCAGCTGCCCCCACCTCAAATCCAGGCCGAATGCTAGAACATGTACATCGATGGGTCGGTGATGAAAACTGGCGTAGGCGCAGGCCTCCTTTTCGTCTCACCCCTCGGAGAGCACATACGCTACGTGGTGCGCCTACACTTCCTGGCGTTCAACAATATGGCAGAATATGAGGCCCTCCTCAGTGGGCTCCGTATCGCCATCGAGCTTAGCGTCAAACGCCTCGACGTTCGGGGAGATTCCCGGTTGGTCATTGACCAAGTGATGAAGGACTCAAGCTACCATGACGAGAAGATGGAGGCATACTGCAACGCTGTGCGTCGGCTCGAGGACAAATTCCATGGCCTCGAGCTCAACCACATCGCGCGGAAGTACAACGACGAATCGAACAAGCTGGCCAAGATCGCGTTGGGGCGAGTCACCGTCCCCCTGAACATTTTCGCCCCACGACCTCGCCGAGCCCTCTGTCGACTTCAAGATGACCGCCAAGAAACCCGACGCACCCTCGGGGGCTACCCCCCTCGAGAGCTGTAGATGTCGAGCCCTCGAATGACGACCCCTCGAAAGGGGAACCCGAGGCCTTGGATCATGGGGCATCCTCGGCAGACGAGGCTGAGGTGATGGAGATCGATGAGGACCCACCCTCTCGAGACTGGCGCGACCAGTACCTCGCTTGGATCAACCGAGGGGAGTTGCCCCGGATCGGAGCGAAGCGCTGCGCATCGCCATAAAGGCCAAGTCCTTCATCTTGATTGACGGGGAGTTGTACAAGCACAGTTCCTCGGGGATCTTGCAGTGATGCATCCCTATCCCTGAGGGTAGGGAGCTAATTCGAGACATACACGCGGTTGCGTGCGGCCATCAAGCGGCACCACGCACCCTCGTCGGCAACGCATTCCGGCAGGGCTTCAACTAGCCCACGGCGGTTGCTGACTCCAACGAAGTCATGCGCACCTACGAAGGGTGTCAATTCTACCCACGAAAGACCCACCTCCCGGCGCACGCCCTGCAGACCATCCCCATCACGTGGCCTTTTGCTGTGTAGGGGCTGGACCTCGTCGGTCCTCTACGAGCGGCGCCCGGGGGCTTCACCCACCTGCTGGTGGCCATCGACAAGTTCTCGAAATGGATCGAGGTTCGACCCATCAACAGTATAAAATCCGAGCAAGCCGTGCAGTTCTTCATGGACATAATCCATCGGTTAGGGGTACCCAATTCGATAATAACTGATAATGGCACCCAGTTCACGGGCAAGAAGTTCTTGGAATTCTATGACAGCTACCATATCCGCGTGGATTAGGTGGCTGTAGCGCATCCACAGATGACTAGTCAAGTAGAGCGTTCCAATGTCATGATACTAGAAGGCCTGAAGCCAAGAATCTTCAACAAGTTGAAAAAGTCTGGCCGAAAGTGGGTCACGGAGCTACCCTCGGTCATATGGAGCCTCAGAATGACCCCGAGCAGAGCCACGGGCTTCACCCCATTCTTCCTCGTCTATGGTGCCGAGGCTATCCTCCCCACGGAGTTGGAGTATGGGTCCTCGAGGCTCAAGGCTTATCAAGAGGAACAAAACCAGCAAGCCCGCGAGGACTCGCTGGATCACGTGGATGAAGCTCGTGATGTGGCGCTCTTGCACTCAGCACGGTACCAGCAGTCTCTCCGATGATATCAAGCGCAAAGGGTCCGACGTCGAGACCTCAACAAGGGAGACCTGGTGCTGGGGCTTCGACAAGACAGTCGAGGGCGCCACAACCTCACTTCGGCGTGGGAAGGGCCGTACATCATCACGAAAGTCCTCAAGCCCGGCACGTACAAGCTCGCGAACGAGAAGGGCGAAGTCTTCACCAACTCTTGGAACATTCAACAGCTACATCGCTTTTACCCATGAATTTCCAAGTTTCATAAAGAAAGGTCACGGATAGGAGGACTCAGTTTTGCCCTCAACAAAGCCAAGTCCCCCTCGGGGGCTACATTGGGGGGTTCCCCCTCCTAAATTGTCCCATTCTGGCAGACTTTTTCTTTACAAACATTATCACATTGCACCTCGCGCGCTTTGAAAAGATAGAAGCAGGGCACAAATTGACTAAGGCCAGGGCCGGCCGAGTCGTGGGACTGCCTATGCCTCCAGGATACGGCATCCACCTCACCACCCTATGCCCAAGTCGTTTTGCGAATGCGACCTACCCCGCCAAAATCTTTACAAGCCACGTAAAAATGTGATAAATGTATCAAATGATACTTCAAACAAATTGTGCAAACGAATTCTTCATTACAAACCAATCATAAACCAAACCCTAAGCTATGAACTCTCAACTCTCTAAACGTTTCATGTCGCGTCTTCCCCGTCACGAGAACCTGCAGCTACAGCGTCTTCTCCTTCGTCCGCATCACGGAAGAGGTCGCCCTCGAATAGCTCAGCAAGCGTCGCGGCGGTACCCTCGGCAGCAGCATCGGCCCGCTCGACGACTGCTACTGTGGCGTCATCATCGAGGTCTTCGGCAACGATGTAGCCTGTAGCCAGCGCCTCGAGCTCGACAACGAAGTGCGTCGATATGACGCCGAGGGTCTTCTGGACACCGAGGCGAAGGGCACACTTCATGCACCTGGTGACGCAGTCGCCCAAAGATCTCAGGCGACTAGCCACCGAGCTGCCCGATGGGGTCTCCTCCCCCTCGAGCTCCTTGCACGTAGCAATAGCAACGCCCTTCAGGTCCTCAAGGTCCTCTTGGGCCTTTGAGTACGTGATTTGGAGGGACTCCGCCACCGCTGATGTGTCCTCCATGATCTTCCGTAGCTCTGAAACACGAAAAACACCAAGATAAGCCTCGACAAAGTTAAAACAGACAAAAATATCGATGATAGTGATTTACCTTTGGTTCATTCTTGTTCTCTTGCCAGCAGCGCCTGCGTGGCACTCGTCTCCTGCAGGAGCGCAGACATCGAGGCCCTCCTCTCCTCGGCAGAGACCTACATTGTCTTGACAGCAATGTGCCCCTCGCCCAGAGCCTCGGTTAGCAGCCCGATTGTTGTTTCCCCGGACTCGAGTCGCGCGTTTGCCGCCGCGACCGCTGCCTCTCTCTGCTGGAGCAGGGACCTCGCCTCGCTGAGCGCTACGCGCTCCTGCTGGAGCTGGGCCTCCATCATCGTCAGTGCCTCGGTCTTCTCTTGGAGAGCGGCGCCTAGCCTCGAGGCCTCCTGGGCCCTCTGCTCCGCCAAGGCCCTCTGGGCGTCGCGCTCCTTCTCCACACGCGTCAAGACCTCCCCGCACGGGCGACCCTCGGTCCATAGTTCGTTGATCGCGCCGTGGAGCTTGTCCACCTCCGAGTGCATGTCGGCGTTCTCCTCCACAACCCGATGCATGTCGGCATGCAGTTCGATTTTGTAGGAGATATTCTGCCCTGCTATTTCTCTTAATTGTTGCCAGTGAAAAATACACAAGATAAGGCATGCACATGAATGCTCAAAGGGAACCAAAAAGCTCAGGGGCAAGTCGACTTACCCTATGGATGGCGAGCCCGCTGGACCTGTGGAGCTCGAGGGCGGTTGCGAGGGTGCTCTGCAAAGCAGAGCCGACCTGCTGGTACTCTCGCCACAGCTCCCGCTCCGACTCTGTGTCGTCCAGTAGCGTCGGGGGGGAGCCCAGGTAGGTAGAGTCCCTGATCATCGCAGGCGTCACCACGCGCCGAGGTCCCGGCAGGGGGCGGCGCCGCCACGATGGCGCCCTCATCACCCTCGACCCCGGGCGGATTGGGGATGGGCACGACCTCAAAGTCCTCGGCGGTGGCAACTGGCGCCAGTGGTGCGGACTGGTCACCAACCCCACCCTGGGGGGGTGGGGCTGCACCAACGGAGCGGTCTAGGAGCACCGCGTCCGTGGCCTTGAGCTCCGGCGCTGCCGCTTCCATTGATGGGGCCACCTCCTCGGGAAGATCCGGGACGACCACAATCGGGGCCTCGACCTCCAGTGCCTCCACCTCAACTCCGCGACTGTCGGCCCCGCCATCTACTGCCTGGGCCGTGTCCCCAGCGTGATCTAGGCCCACCTGGCCTGTGGCGTCGCGGGCATCGCGGGCGCAGGATTTCCTTGAGGGATTATAGAAGCGGACGCGGGCACTTCTTCCCCCTCGACAGTGACGGGAGCCGCCTCCTTTATGCGTGATGAGACCATCTCAACCAACCATGCACCATCCAATGTAAACCAAGGAAAAGATGTACAAGATAGCACCCAAGCAAAGGAACAAGTGAACATCGGATCGAGTACATGTAGCCGAGCTAAGAAACTACAACAACAGGTGACTTCACTCCTTGCTGAAACTAACTTCTACACAAATGAGAATGTTATTCTACCTAAATGTTCTACATTGGTTATGCTTAGGTTCACACATGAAGAGGAGAAGGATTCTACTTTACCTAGAGAAGGACCTGACCACTTCGGACTAGTTCGGACCAAGGATTCCCAGTTCAAATCATGGACCACTGATGGATCACTTTAGACCACCACTTCAAACCAGTTCGGACCTACATATTGAATCGATCATAACTGATGGCTCTGGAGGCCCCCAAGTACTTGATGGAAATCTTATCAAGTCCCCTACCAAGCTCCACAAAGAAGCCACTGTAAACTGAACGCCGATCGTGTATTCGCTTAACCATCACTCTTTTACCACCATACGCATTACTTGTGTAATCTACAGGGAATTCATAAGAGCTTTGGTTGGTAAGAGAAGGTGAGGTTGTGAGATCCAAATAATTTTCCTACCACATATATTTGTCGTTTTATTGTCACTAACCATACAGGAAGATGGACCTTGAGGATTGTGTTACCATGCAACAATTTAATGGGATGAGGCAAAGCATGGAGGAGAAACAAGATAGATTAGCCCCAGATCTTGAAGCAATTATGGCTATGCTGCAACGCCTACCTCAAGCTCCGGAAAATGCTAACGCTCAAGGAGATGAAGTTGATGAAACCGATGAAGAAGCTGCTGCCCGAATTGAAAGAGAATGACAAGAGCATAGAGAGCAAGCTACTGCCAACACAAGAAGACCTGCTGGTCTAGGGCATGGAAATGGAGGTGGTCGTGGTAGAGGAAGAAGTTTTGGACGTGGAGGTAATAACTATGCTGAATATGAAGATAAGTACGAAGAAGAAGAGGTGGAACAACCCCAAAATTATGGTCGACGTTACCGAGTCAATCATGAAAGTAACCAGCACAATGAGGAGAGATTTGGCAAGTTAAAATTTACCATTCCCAAGTTTGATGGAGGACTGATCCTGAAACTTATATAATATGGGAGTTGAAGGTTGATAAATTTTTCGTTTGCACAATTACTCCGAAGAGAAGAAGATGGCAATGGCTGCACTTGAGTTTGATGATTATGTTCTAATCTGGTGGGAGCAAGTCCTTAATGATAGAGAAGAGGCTGGACAAGGTGTTGTTCATACATGGGCTGAAATGATGAGAGAAATGAGAGCAAGATTTGTACCTAAGCATTGTCATCGTGATCTTTTTGACAAACTACAGAATTTGAAGCAAGGAAGTCTCTCTGTTGATGAGTATTACAAGGAGATGGAGAAAGCAATGATTAGGGCCAATGTATTTGAAGATGAAGAGCAAACAATTGCAAGATTCATGGCTGGTTTGCATCGCAATATTCAGCGCATTGTTGAATTTCAACCATACCACAATCTTATTGAGTTGGTACATCAAGCAAGCAAAGCTAAGCATCAATTGCAGCAATATATGAAGAGCAATAGAGGAGTTTCTTTCAGTACAAAGGGTACCTCTAGTGGAAGCAAATTTGCACCAAGACCAAATGCAAATCAAGGTGCAATCACCAAGTCTAGTGGTGGTTTACGCTTTAGTAATTTTGGTACTTCAAGTAAGAAAGACTTGGCTGCTCAAAGTGGAAAGAGCAAACCTGCAACATCATCATCTACATCAATGGCTTCTATAGCAAAAAGTAGTGGAATCCAATGTTTCAAATGTGGAGGTCGTTGTCATGTTATAAGGGAGTGCCCAAACAATCACACCATCCTTGTTAGTGACCAAGGAGAGTATGAATCTGCTAGTGAGGAAGAGCAAGAATCTATTGATGAAGGGAAATTTGAGGATGCTATTGAAAATGAAGATCAGTCCTCCTGTGAATTTGAGAGAGGAGCTACTCTTGTTGTAACTCAAATTTTGAGTGTGGAAATGAAGGAAGCTAAGAATGGACAGCGACATAATTTATTCCAAACAAGAGCCAAAGTTGAAGGCAAGGTATGCAAGGTAATCATTGATGGTGGAAGTTGTCATAATCTTTCTAGCCATGAGATGGTTGATAAACTTGGCTTGAAGTTGCCGCGACACCCTCATACATATCATATACAATGGTTAAATGATGCTGGAGATATCAAAATTGGATATAGGGTGAAAGTTCCATTCAAAGTTGGTGAATATGTTGACACCGTGGAGTATGATGTGGCACCCATGACAGTATGCCATATGCTGTTGGGAAGGCCTTGGCAATATGATCGATCATCCCTACATGGTGGTCGCACAAATCAATACACCATCAAGTGGAAGGGAAAGAACTTGGTACTAAAATGAATGACACCTCAGCAAATCCTAGCTGAACATTTGCAAAAGGGCTCCGAAGTGAGGGTTGAGAGTGAGAAAGAAAAAGAGAAAAATAATTTGAGTGTCGTACATAAATCAGTGAGTAAGAGCCACTAGCCAAATGAGAGAGATAAAGAGAAAAGAGAGGAAACAAATCTGGTCATGTTAGCCACCAAATCTGAAATGAGAGATGTGAAACGTAACCCAAACCAAGAACTCATTATACTTGTGTACAAAGACACTTTGCTTTTAGCTAATGACATAACCTCTCTTCCTAGTGTTATTTCACATCTTTTGCAGGACTATAAGGATGTCTTTCCGGAGGAAACACCTGCTGGACTACCACCATTGCGAGGCATTGAACATCAAATTGATCTCATACCCGGAGCTGCATTGCCCAACCGTCCACCATACCGCACCAACCCTGAAGAAACAAAAGAAATTCAGAGGCAAGTACAAGCACTTTTAGATAAAGGTTATGTGTGTGAAAGTTTAAGTCCTTGTGTTGTCCCTGTTATTTTGGTGCCAAAGAAAGATGGTTCATGGAGGATGTGTGTAGATTGTAGAGCCATCAATAATATCACTATTCGCTATCGTCATCCAGTTCCTAGGCTAGATGATATGCTAGATGAATTGAGTGGTTCTATGATATTTTCTAAGATTGATTTGCGTAGTGGTTACCATCAAATTCGAATGAAAAATGGAGATGAATGGAAGACTGCTTTTAAAACAAAGTTTGGGCTGTATGAATTGTTAGTTATGCCTTTTGGTTTGACTAATGCTCTAGTACATTCATGAGATTGATGAACCATGTCTTGAGATCTTTTATTGGAAAATTTGTTGTGGTTTACTTTGATGACATCTTAATTTCCAGCAAGACATTGGAGGAACATGCTGAACATATACAACAAGTTTTGGATGTACTTAGAAAACAGAAATTATTTGCTAATCTTGAGAAGTGCACCTTTTGCACAGATCAAGTTATGTTTCTTGACTTTGTTGTTTCTGGACAGGGAATACAAGGTGATGAATCCAAGGTGAAAGCAATCAAGGAATGGCCAACTCCTGAGAATGTAAACCAAGTGAGAAGTTTCCATGGACTTGCTAGTTTTTACAGGAGATTTGTGAAAGATTTTAGCACCAGAGCTGCTCTATGAAATGAGTTAACAAAGAAAAGAGTCGCATTTGAATGGAAAGAGCAACAAGCAAATCCTTTTCAAGAATTGAAGAAACGGTTGACAGAAGCACCTCTACTTGTGTTGCTGGATTTCACAAAAACTTTTGAGATTGAATGTGATGCAATTAGAATTGGGATTGGAGGAGTACTTATGCAAAATGGAAAACCCATTGCATACTTCAGCGAGAGAAGTTGGAAGGAGCACAACTGAACTACTCCGTGTATGACAAAGAGTTGTACGCGTTGGTAAGAGTACTTGAGACATGGCAGCATTATTTATGGCCAAGAGAATTTGTTATACATTCAGATCATGAAGCTTTGAAGTACTTAAAAGGCCAAGCCAAGCTGAACCGTCGACATGCCAAATGGGTTGAATTCATTGAAACATTTCCATACATGGTCAAATACAAGAAAGGTAAGGACAACCTCGTTGCCGATGCTTTGTCCCGAAGAAATAATTTGCTGAACCAACTTGAGATAAAGGTACCGAGACTAGAGAGCTTAAAATATTTATATTCTACTGATCCTAAATTTTTAGAACCATATGCCAAATGTACAAAAGAAAAAGGATGGAAAAATATCATATTAATGATGGATTTTTGTTTAGAGCTAACAAAATATGTGTGCCAAATTGTTCTGTTAGACTCTTGTTGTTACAGAAAGCACATGCAGATGGACTAATGGGTCATTTTGGTTGGAAAAAGACCTACGAGTTGCTGGCCGACCATTTTTATTGGCCAAAGATGAGGAGAGACGTTGAGAGACTTGTGCAGCTATGCGTCACATGTCACAAAGCTAAGTCAAAACTTAAACCCCCATGGTTTATATACTCCATTGCCTATTCCAAATGTCCCTTGGGAAGACATTAGCATGGACTTTGTTTTGGGTTTACCAAGGACTAAGAGGGGGAAGGATTCTATTTTTGTTGTTGTTGATAGATTCTAAAAAATGGCACATTTTATACCTTGTCATAAAAGCGATGATTCTTCCCACATAGCATCTTTGTTTTTCAGGGAAATTGTGAGATTGCATGGGATGCCAAGGACCTTTATTTCAGATCGGGATACTAAGTTCTTGAGCTAATTTTGGAAGACATTATGGGCAAAACTTGGATTAAAGCTGCTATTTTCTACAACTTGCCACCCACAAACAGATGGGCAAACAGAAGTGGTAAATAGAACACTTTCTATGTTGTTGTGTACCATGATCAAGAAGAACTTGAAGGAATGGGAAGAGTGCCTGCCACATGTGGAATTTGCATTGCAGGAGAGGAGTAACATGGATGCCTCTAAGCGTGCTGCATATGTAAAGAAAATACATGAGAAGACTTAGGAAGCAATTAAGAAGAAGTCCAAGTACTATGCTGAGTGGGCGAACAAGCATCATAAGAAGATGACATTTGAACCAGGAGATTTTGTTTGGGTACATCTTCGCAAAGAATGCTTTCTAGAGAAGCGTAAATCAAAATTGATGCCAAGAGGAGATGGACCATTGAGAGTACTAGCAAAAAAAAATGACAATGCATACAAGATTGAACTCCCCTGATGACTATGCTATTAGCACAACATTCAATGTTGCTAACTTGTCACCATACTTTTGTCCCAAAGAATCAGAGTCGAGGACGACTCCTTTTCAAGAGGGGGAGGATGATGAGACCATCTCAACCAACCATACACCATTTGATGTAAACAAAGGACATGATGTAGACGATATCATCCAAGCAAAGGAACAAGTGAACATCATACCAAGTACACATAGCCGAGCTAAGAAACTACAACAACAGGTGACTTCACTCCTTGCTGAAACTAACTTCTACACAAATGAGAATGTTATACTACCTAAATGTTCTACATTGGTTATGCTTAGGTTCACACATGAAGAGGAGAAGGATTCTACTTTACCTATAGTAGGACCTGACCACTTCGGACTAGTTCGGACCAAGGATTCCCAGTTCAAGTCAAGGATCACTGATGGATCACTTTGGACCAGTTCGGATCAGTTCAGACCTACATATTGAATTGATCATAACTATTAATTCCCGAAGGCTCTGGAGGCCTCCAAGTACTTTATGGAAATCTTATCAAGTCTACTTTCCAACGCAAGAAACTGCATGTCCATTGGACTACCCAATAAATAGATATGATCGAATTAGTGGAGACTACATAAAATCCCAACAGCCACGCGAGGCTCCTCAGGATTTCAGTTCGTGGTAACCTTTGAGTTTGCATAGCTTCAGAAACTCCAAGCTCCACTCACACCCAACTAGGAGGGTTGACTCTACTATAAATAATCCATGTACATAAGCTATTTGTAAGACTTTGATAATGAAATAGAACCCCCATATTGTTTAGCTGTGTGCTAACAATTTCAGAGAGAGATCTCTACCCCTTTCCTCTTGTGATTTCCTTGAGGGATTCAAGAAGCGGCTGCGTCATCGGCTCCCAATTGGTGCTCCTGGTCCGTTTGATTCCAGGTTGTGTTGGTTGGTTCTTTGAGAGTGTGGTTGGGCGAATCCTCGATTCAGGTTGCCGGTTAAAGACGATGGTTGGATTCGAGTTTTATTTGCCAGGTTGCACTACTTATCGCTGCTCGCAGCAAGTTATCTTCGCTTTCCTACTGCTAGTTATCTTGTCCAAGATCCTACATTGTGAAGATTGGGACCGAGTCTCATCAGTGCGGCTCACGACCTGGGCACCCACAACGCTTCCCACGCGGAGCCCTCGTCTCGCTCACTCCGCCCCTTGCGCCAACGCGGCCTGGTATCGGGCGACGACCGCCTCGGCCGACCGAGGCGCTCCCGTCGAGGGCTGTGCTACCGCGTGCAGTGTGGCGCGCGCTCCCGACTTGAGTGCCTTGGTGGGCGCTAGTGAGGGGAAGGAGGGCGTCACGGTCTGGCTGACAGGGACAACGCAATCAAAGACCAAGAAATCGCAAACCAAACGATGATCGAGATCGGGACGAATCTTACGGCGTAACTCTCGCCAGCTTGCGCTTCTTTGATCCGCTCGGGGGCTGCGCACCCCTCGAGCTAGATTGTGCCACCATGGGACGCCGCACCTGCCGTGGAGGCAAGGATGACGGACGCTTGTGCCAACGAAGGAGGGCGTCACGGTCTACACCGTCGTAGGAGTGGACTCCTCCCCCTCCATAACAGCCAGTAGTGGAGGTCCCGCGAGATCCTCGGACGATTCACCGTCCGGCTCGGGGGTACTCTCCGGGGTTGTTAGCGGGGAGCGACCCTTCCTCGCCCGCTTCCGGTTTTCTTTCTCGTGCACGGCCTTCCACCGCTGCTTCCGCTTGCGCCTCCACTTCTCGGCATCCTTCTGTGCTTTTTGCCTCTCGGCTAGAAGACGGTTCGCCTCGCAGACCTCGGGGAGTGGGGATCCGACTGATACCCCTTACGGGACAATCCCTGAAATCACGACAGGAATCAAGAAACAAAAACCAATCATAAAGCAAATCGAATTGACGAGATTGGAATCAAGCAACTTATGAATTGGAGATGGCCCTCCTCGAGACGCATCTTGATGGCCCACAGCATAGCATCGGAGCAATCCATCTTGGAGCACTCCACTGCGCGCCTCACCCTCTGGCCAGCGTACCCAGGAGAGAGCAGCTCCTCTATCATGCGAGAGCCCTCGAAGGGCACCCCTGGCTTCAGCTCGTAGATGGGGAGCCTTCGCTCCATCAGCGGGGCCACCCCCTGCCGGTGGATGTTCGCGATCATGGCCGCCGTGGTTAGCCCCTCCTTCGCTAAGGAGCGCAGCGCGTCGGTGAAGACCCCGAGCTTGGCCTGGCGCTCGGGCGGGGATACGCCGTGCGACCAGGAGATGGGCTTCTCCCGCAGCACCTTGCCCGTGTACGGCGGGAGTCGGCTGTTGTCGTTGCAAAGGTAGAACCACCCCTTATCCCAATCTTGATTGTTGGAGGTCATCGTGCATGGGACGTAGAGGTTCTTCCTGTTATCCCGAGCGTGGATGGCAAGGCCACCGGCGCGGACGGCCTTTCGCACCACCTCGCTTCACCGGTGGTGTGGAGCTCACCCCAAAGGAGGTGAACCCATGGATCCCAGTGCGCTTCGACCCCCAGGTAAACCTCGCAGATGGCGACGAAGACCGCCACTTGCGACATGGCGTTGGGGGTGAAGTTGTGCAGCTCCACCTTGTAGTGGTGGCACAGCCCCCGGACGAATCGCCCTGTTGGGGCGCCGAACCCTGCTCGTGCAGCCGCGCCAGGCTGACGACGTAGCTCGGCGGCGGGTTTGGATCCCCGTGCGATGGCGGCGGAGCAATCCACTCCGGCTTCTCCGGAGTCAAAATCTTGGGCAGCAGCCCGGCCTCGGCAAGGCTTCCGAGGTAGTGCGCATCCGCAGTGGACGGGCTCCACAGCGCAGGGTCCCTAATCTCAACCAGGGTTGTGGGGGAAAGGAGATGGAACAAGTCTCGGCGGCGCGCTTGTGCGACATCTCTCTCTTCTTCCTCACGACAGAGCTCAAGGAATCAAAGGAAGGGGCGATGGCAGATGGCTAAGGTAAGGAAAACAATCTCTCCGACTCCTCGTTTTATACCGGGGTGCAATCAATGCGGTGGGTGCCGCCGTCACTGATGACTGGGCCATCCAAGGTGGGACTTTATCATGTCTCTTCAAAACCGCTTGCGCGTGCGTCGCTCTCACCTAAAAAGGCGCGCCCACTCTGACCGCACCAGGCCACGTCAGCCATGTCCGCACGCATGACTTGGTCGAGCCGAAGACCCAGTGAGAAAATCTCTCTGGGAGTACCGTCCAAGGAAAGGCACCTCCTCGTGAGGCCGTACTGATCAGAGGTTTGAAGCCTGGCCCATCGAGGGTTTGACAGGTGCCCAGATCAACAGAGTCAAGGGCAACCAGGGCGCGATCGATCGAGCCTAGCCTTGAACGTAGAGTTCGGGGGCGCCCAATTTTGTGTTCAAGGCCAGGCAAAGGCAGCTAGACCGAGGGATCCCGATGAGGGAGAGCAAGGAGCCCTCGACCCCTATCGAATGGGGTCGAACCCTGCCTAGCAAACCATTGCAAGCGCTTTCATGAGACGTGTCTCCGAACCACGAAGCCAACGCTTATCGAACGGGGCACAGATGTCCACTTGAACCACCCGTTAATAGCTCACCGAAGCGTCCATGACTTGCGGCCCACTCGTGGGCAGCATGGACTGCCTCACCCCTCCTCCCTGCGGAAGGGCGACGAGGGTCGTAACTCGAAGTCGAGGGTTTCCCCTAATTGACCCTACTCGGGCCAGGGCTCGGGGCTCCTCGCACCATGGCCATACCCTTTGAACAAATCGCACGATCACCTAAGTACGAGATCCCGTGTCGGGTCAACCCCCTTGAATGCTTAAGAAAACTCTCCGAATAGTGGTCTGTACGGGCACGGCGTTGCCTCACTAGCACAGATTGCCGATGCCGGCTGAAAAACGCTGAGGCCGGCTGAAACAAACGCTGGGGGAGCACATCACACGACAGGACATAAAACCAAATGCTTATAGCCCTTGGACGAGTATACTCACTCCTCTAAGGCCTTGGGGGCTACACCCGAGGGTGCACTAGCGCGCCCCCACGGAAACTCTCACAAGTTCAAAGGAGTAACACCATACAGAGCACCAGAAACATCGCTACAGGGACGCAAGCCTTTGCCGAACTGATCCACGTCCAGCCAAGGCTCGGGGGCTACTGTTGGGGACGACCATAAGGGGTCCCCTAACCTAAGGGGTAGTCACCCTTGAAAAACGCAAACAAACCACAACCAAATCTCTACAAACCAAAAAAGGTCAAGGCACACAAAGCCCACGGCCCATCATAGGCCAATAGCCCATTCGAGACCCCCCTGAAAGGGTCCTAATGCACGCACTACATCTCTGCCTCGATCGAGGGTGCCAACCCCCTCGAGCGAAAGGCAAACTCCGCCTCGATCGAGGCCTTCACGGTCAAACCCTGTGCGGCCCTCTACTCCAGAAACTCCGCCTCGCTCGAGGCTACCCCTCGACCCACCGTGCGCATGCCCCTGTCTGCTCCGCTGATAGGCACATTCAATGCTCGACGCTGCCATGGGCCGCCGAAGTCAAAAGGCTGATCACAAACCATCCCGCACAGACGATATGACCCGAATCACGTCCGCCAACTCCGGTCACCGTGCGACCATCCCCGACACTGTGCATGACTGCGAGGCCCTGTGCGACCAGCTCTAGTCGCTGTACTGCCAACCTCCTGTCACTATGCCGGCCGGCGAGGCCCTATGCTGCCAACTCCGGCGCTCCTATACTACCAACTCCCGTACTGACCCCCAGACGAAGCCCTCGACAAGGCATGGGAGAACCCTCGAAGGAGTGTATGGACGATGACTGGGCATGGACACCGGTCAGCACAACCCCTCAAAGACGCTTCGAGATAAGCACAGGGACACGTACTTTCTACAGAAACCACCACGCCACCCACTGAAGCCTGGAAGACGCTCACTGATTTGTGCCAGGCAGAAGGATCCACAAGGACGACTGCCACGCCCAACGCCATGCTCTCCAGTGTTCGATAATAGTAGACTCAACTGTACAACATGTGTATCTCTGCCCCTCCTTGAACTAGAAAGGGAGGAGGAAGACTCCCAGCCAGAGGCCGAACGATCCAACCATTAGAAAACACGACAACCCAGAGGCCCTAGCACACGCGCATTTTCCAACACCACGCATCCGCATCCCCTGATATTGGCATTCTCATCAATCATGCTAGACGCTTGGGACTTGGAGGCCTTGCCTCCTCTCCTGCCTTGCTACCTCAATCATCCTAGACGCTTGGGACTTGGAGGCCTTACCTCCTCTCCCACCTTGCTTGTAAACCCCTACTACAGGCACCCCGGTGCGAAGTAATACAGTGCATGCACATTCTTTGCTGGACGTACGGCCCCATGGCTGGAACTAGGATAAACCCCGTGCAATTGTGTTAGCCTTTGCACCAACCATCAAGAGATTGGACACAGCGCATTCGTTCTAGTTAGTGTCGGGTGATCGATTCGAACACCGACACATGCTTGTAATTTTCTACTCTCTTTCAAATTAATTGCACAAGTGGTTCATTTATTTTGGAAAGGGAAACATGCAAATGCAATGATGGAAAATAAAATTTGGAAAGGAAACATGAGATACATACCAATTTTTCCTCATGGCGAGAGCTCATGTTTAAAGTCCATGAGCGGGACTCCTCCTGTCTTTAGTTGATTTTGTCATCGTCCGATCCCAAAGTGGGTGGTTCGGACGATGCAACCTTCTTCCGCCACACCTTCTTGGTCTTCTTCTGTGTCGGTGGCGGTGAAAGTTTTCGTTTATTCTCCCAGCGTTGCTTCATGGCAGCAATGAGACTATCCATCTGTGGGTTGGGTGCAACCACTTCGACCGGTTTCAGGTTATTCAAAATTTTAATTGGAAATGCACATACCCGAGAGCATTTTTCCACCTTGGGTTTGAACGTGAATTTTTCTTCCTTGGCATTGATGTTCAAGTTGATCTCTTCGGCTCCTATGTTGATGTTTGCATTGGCGGTACTCAATGGCCTCCCAAGGATGAGAGGTGTCTTCGTGTCGACCTCCATATCAAGCACCACAAAGTCCACGGGCACGAAAAAATCCCGAATTCTCACCGGAATATCGTCGGCTATTCCCGCGGGATAGCAGATCGATTGATCCGCTAGTTGCAAATACATATTAGTAGGGGACAAAGAAGTATGGTTCAATTTATCAAACACTACATTGGGAATGACACTGACTCTTGCTCCAAGGTCTTACAGGGCGTGGTTGAAGTGTTGCTCCCCGATGGAGCATGCTATGGTGGGCCATCCTGGGTCCTTCTTCTTTTCAGGGAGATCATTTAGAATGGTTGCATTGTAGGCTTCGGTTAGTTTAATTACCTCGGTGCTCGGCATTGCCCTTTTGTTGTTGAGGATGTCGTTTAGATACTTGGCATATGTGGGAAGCTGTATAGCTTTAAGTAATGGAATATTGACATATAGTTTTTGAATTACCTCAACAAATTTGTTGAACTATTCATCCACCATTGCCTTGTGACATATTCTAGGAAATGGCAGCACAGTCGTGTCGTAGAACTCGTGAGGGGCCGTTTTTACCTCATTCCAAGGACTTGTTTTCTCGGGTTCTGCTGCGGCCTCCTCCTCTTCGCTATCACTGACTGGAGTTGCTACCTTTTTACCTCCACCGTTAGGATATGGCGGGTCCTGAGTGGTCTTACCCCCTCTCGTGGTGACCGCTTTAACCTTTTCATGAGGACAATTGTCTGGTTGCCTAGCAATTTTCCCCGCTACAGACGAAGCTAAAGAAGCAGCTAACTAAGCAACTTGGGTTTCGATCATTTTATTAAAGCTCAGTTGACTTTTCATGGCAGAAGAGAACGATTCCAATCTAGAGTCTATGCTTTCCAGGATTTTATCATTAGCAGCAAGCTTTTTATTGATATTTTGTGGTGATTTTACCCTAGCCACACACTAGATCTCTAAGAGATGGCTGATTATTGAAATTGCTGGAATTAAAGTTGTGACCTTGTTGAGGCCTCTCAAATGGGAGGTTTGGGCGCGAATTCCAGCCTTGATTGCCGTAGTTGTTTTGTCGATACCCATTGTTGTTGGAGTTGTTGACGTAGTGGGCATCTTCTCGCGTTTTGGGGCAGTCATTCGCCGAATGGCCAATATTGCCACAGACCTCGCAAGTTATGCGAGCGTCCATGGCTTGCACCGATTCTTGAGCAGGGGCCTCCGGTTTCTTCATCAGGAGGTCCATCTTGGGAGTGAGCATGTCTAGAGCTTCCACTTGGTGAACTCCTCGGGTCCGAGGTTGGGTTCGATCGTCGAACCAAGGTAAAAGGTTTGGATGAGGGCCTTTGCATGGCTCTCCTCAAGAGAGAAGAAAGAACCTCTAGCAGCAGCATCTAGATACTCACGGGCAGAGCTTCTAAGCCCATGGTAAAAGGTTTGGATGATAAACCAACTCTACATGCCATGGTGAGGACAAGTAGATATATAGTCCTGGAGGCGATCCCATGCCTCTGGGACCGTTTCATCTTTTATCTACTGGAAACTAGCAATTTTATTCAGGAGGGCTTTGGTTTTCCCAACCGGAAAGAATTTCAGCAAAAATGCGCTCGTGCACTTATCCCAAGTGTCTATGGCTTCGCGGTTAGCATAAATCCATTGTTTTGCCATTCCTAGTAATGAGAAAGGAAATAAACGAAGGCGAATGACATCAATGCTTACCCCGCGTATGGTGAAGGTGTTGCAGATCTCTAGAAAATACTGAAGATGAGCATTGGCATCCTCAATGAAGCCAGGTCAATGACGGGAAATACTGGGCTCATCGGAATGAGCTGCTTCTGAGGAGGTACAACATGGGGTTGCACTTTCCTCACAAAGAGACTCAGGATTTTCTTGGAAATTTGATGGTAGTTGGAAAGCAGTCATGCATTGCTCTGCTTCACAAGACCAATGAAACAGAGCAAGGATAAACCCGCTTGAGTACCGGTATACTCAACTAAGATAGCTTGAGATAAGAATTTGAAAGTATCTAGCAAATTGCTTCCCCGACAACGGCGCCAGAAATGCTTGTTGACACTTCTTACGATCCAATATCAGGATTGTGAATCCAGGTACTGGGGTAAGGAGCGTTCCATTGGTTTTTCTTATGGCTCAGTAAAATATATAGATATTCTGCAAGCGCACAGAATTACCGCTGTAGCACTTCACCAGGGAGTAATCTGAGGTATCGTAATTTATATTTCCGCAGGGAAGCTTATGACAAGAGTACTAGCAAACAAGTATTCGAGACTATCAGAGAAGGGTACACAACTAGCAAGACATGGGATAAACAGTATTGGATAAGAATGGATATAGCATGACACACAGCTCAAGGTAGGCTCAGATAGGGAAGAGAAGGAGTAGATAGCTGGGAGGACAACGAGAAGAGATAAAGGATTCCTATGTACTTTATCTGTCTATATCACTCGGGTTTAGAGATACAGTGGCTGATGAGCCAGCACTCAGAGATAAGGGTTAACTCTTGTCACACCCAGGTTTACACAGAAACCCGAATGCTGCCACATGTGTGCCCAGGATGTCCACAGAACACATACAACTTACAAATATGGATAATCAGAGTACATATGCTCGTATAAAACATTTTACATCAGAGTTTAACGCAATAAAACAAAATAAATAAACACAGCGGAAGTCTATTTATTAACCCTCTCGATAGGTAGAGCCTCAAGTCTACAGAGACGCCGACTGGTTGACCACAACTCAGAAGTATGGAAATCCTCAGGAAACTCAGTAGCTGTCTCAATCACTGATCCATCTGTTACCCATTCGGTATTTTGTTGAATAATTGGCAAGTATAAGTAACTCAATTACTTATCAAGTATAACACGGGAATATGAAGGCTCAAAAGTATGGCTTGACACGGCTGAACTGCATTAGCATTTTTAGTTGATCAATTTTATCATTATCCAAGTTACTACAAGTGTATGAAACCCAGTTGCAACCCAATTAATAGAGTAGAAGTACATTAAGTATAATAAACATCATATTACTCAGGGAACCACTAATCAAAAAGGATCCAGGCCACTCATGTCTGTGAGCACGGCTATCATGATAGGTTTACATTCTGCAGAGGTTTCACCCTTTACCCACCGGTCACGTAAAAGTTCTAAGGAACTTTGCACCCAACCACACACATCCACACTTCATTTGGTGTGACTGCATAGGGACGCTACGAGGCTTTTCACGAGACACCCTAATAAGACAGTAGCCGCTTATGGTACAGCACAGGCAGTATGGCCCAGGCACCGAGATTGACTGACGCTTACGGAGTCACACCATAAGGGGGTCAATGGCGTCCGGAGCGCGGGCATCACACCCAACAATGCGCAACGTGTGGAGTTCCCCATTGCACGGACTCCCAGCACGGGACTGTGCCTAACGAGACATAGCCGACGGATCTCCCGTCCTCGGTGGATCAAGACATACTCTCACCCATGTTTCTCGTAACGCCTTTCGGTAACCACTAGCAAGCTAGAGACGTACAAGCTACTTGTCCAAGATCAGAGCCAGAATAGTTCTAGCGGTGGCGACAGGCTCCTGGTTTGCCGCTTTAAGAACTTGATCTTACAGAGAGACACTAGAACAAAGCATGAAGCACATGCTCTAGCTCCGTAAACCATGTTGGTAAAAAGCATGTTTTATAGTCATCTTTGAAGTGAACCATTAAGTCAAGTTAACAATTGAATAATTGGTGAAAATCGCTGCGCCTAGCAAAGTTCTACCCAAATGCATAAACCCAAGCTATCAATGGAATAGGGTAAACAAACTTTGTACAACCTTAGGGTACATCAAATTAGACACATGCATATGAAATAAATGATTAAATAGAGGTGTGTGGGTAGCAAGGATTGTCCATGCTATACTTGCCTTCCTCAACATGCTGCTATTGCTGCTCCATGCAACCTTGCTCGAACACGAACTCGAACTCAATTGGCTCACCGATTAGACTCACGAATCACCACACAAGCATGCACACAAGCTAGTACATGGAAACAAGTTACTCTATTAGAACAGTACACCAAACAGTAGAAACAGAGCAAAAAGAGGCTATAAAACTATTCTACGCTTCGCTATGAACACATGAGTGCAATAATCGCTCTAATCGGAGCTAGAGAAATATATGGCTTTTCTAAGGTTTAAGGGCTTGCTGGCAAAATTTAAATACATCCAGGGGCTTATTTGAGAAAAACTAGGGACCTAAACATGATTTTATATAACAAAAGGAGGACTAAGGAGCAAAAAGGCCAAAACAGGACCTCGGGCACAAATTCTCAAAAGAGCAGGGGCTTTTTCATAAAAGCAGGGACCTATTCGTAATTACTTTCGAACAAGGGTGGATGGCGGGTTGAATAGAGAAAACCTGGAGGGCTCTTTAGCAAATATGTCAGCGCTAACTGGTATTCACGGGTTTGATCTAAGGCGATGGGTGACGTGGCACATTGGATGGAGATCGGACGGCCAAGAAAAAGATCGGGGCACGGGGGCCGCCGGCAACAGCGGCGTGCTGTGGCACCCCCAGCGCGCGCGGCGGAGGCTCGCCAGCGCAGAGTGAATCTCGTTCTCAAGGGTGCCCTTTGTGACATGGGTTACTCAAGGAGAGAGCCGGGGACATAGGAAGATCGCCCACGGGCTTCATTTCGGTCGAAGAGGCACACAGGCGGCGGACGACATCGGCCGGCAGACGGCCAACGATAATGAAGTGGGCTCATGCTAGGGGGGCGAGAGGGGGAATGAGAAGTGGCTCGGGAGCTCGCTCACCTCACGTAGAAGCTACGCTGGCAGATCACGACGAGCTAGAGGCGGCGGGGAGGGAGATCGATGGCGGTGGCGCAACCTCAGATGGCAGCGGCAGCGTGGAGCTGTGGCTATGGTTTTGCGGGGCTGCACGTACGGGAAAAGAGAGAGATGCGCCGCGGCGGTGCTGCTTTATAAGCACGGAGGAGCGACCCGGACCCATGTCTCGGTGTCTAATCTAAACAACTTTTCTTGGGCTCACACCAATGCGGTTCAAACGCGAATTTAAATTAGATTTAAATTCTAATTTGAACCACACACAACCAAAACTCAATGCAGCCAGCATGAATACAACAAAATGTTTCTAAGTCTTATATTTGATTTTGATTCTCCAAAATAATTCATTTTCCCTATATTTAATATGGGCACTCCTAATAACAGTAAATTAATTACTAAATTTTAAATAGGACATTTTTAGGGTGTTACAACTCTAATGTCTTAGCTTCGGGACAATAGAACCTATGACACACAGAAAGGGATGAGAAGGGGTGCCACCAATCCTACACTTTGGGATCCTACAGGCCGAGATGAATGTGATGGACTACGTCGGCCGTATAGGGCTGTCACCACCTAACGACTACCACCTCCGTAGACTCAGGGGCAAACTAAGGTTACTGTCTATTCTAGGAACCACTCTCACACTAGTCAACAACTACTTACTCTGCTAGCAAGAGCAAGCAACCTTGTCAATACCATAGTGACAATTCACCATGAGTATTGAGCAACATTGAAAAATCAACTAAGACAAAGACTTAAACAAGATCTAGAAGCACTAGAACTACAACTAACTATAGTCTAAACACGAAATAGAGCAACTAGAATAAAGTAAAAGCAACTTTAAATGACAAGACAATATGATAAACATAACTTTATATTGATAACTCAAAGTGTACAAGGAAGCGAAAAGATACAAGAGCTTATACTAGAGCTTCTGAAGACGACTCCGGAACCTCCGAGGCACAGCTCGACTCAACTCTAACTCCCATACTAGCTATCCTATTTCTACTAGAAAGAAGTGGAAAATGAGCTCATTGGCTTGAGTGTGCGTTGATACAAGTGAAGTACTCCTCTATTTATAGCTTGAGCACGTCGGTGGAGATGGAGTGGCAGCCAAGGGAGTGGAAGGCGGTAGCCCGGCCAGTTCAGCCGAACCCGTTCAGCCGAACCACAGGATCCACTGCCCTTGCTTCCCAATGGCTGGGATTTGTTCCTGATGGCGGTTGGCAGTTGTGGGCGGTTCGGCCGAACCGCCTATGTTCGGCCGAACTGGGCCTGTGGCCCAGGCCTGCCCCTCTACACCGCCTCTTAGTCCTGGACCTCCTGGTTTGCTTGTTTCTGATGTTCTTCATGTTTATTTGGCCCAGAGATGATGTGGCAGTGGTCCATATGTCATGCACGGTCATTGCTTGGTCATCGCCGACGTGGACGGCCTCCCGGTGGTGCTTTACATCATTTATGGATAAGGGGTAATCGGTCGAATCGTGTTGGTCGGCCGAATCGGTCAATTCCCAGCCCTATAGCACGTATTTCTTGTTATTGTACCTGCACAAGTGAAACACACCAAAACTCATCGAACGTTATCAGAAATAAACCTAAGTGCATGGAATGTCACATATAGCCTCATTTATTCCGAAGTATTGGTGGTCGAAAACGTGCCGTAAAGACCGCCAACAATCGGCTGGGATTACTTCTGGCAGATCTACGAACCAGGTTCGTATCTTCTCACCCTCGAATTTCTTTCTACACTTTCATCTAGGAAAGAGGGGATTCGCTTCCAATTTTTACACCAAGAGCATTCTTGCTTGTTGACACTTCTTACGGTCCACTATCAGGATTATGAATCACGATAATGGTGCAGGGACTATTTCAGTAGTTTTTCTTATGGCTTAGTAAAATAAATGAATATTCTGCAAACGCACAGGATTACCGCTGTAGCACTTCACAATGGAGTAATCCGAGGTACCGTAAACTATATATCCGCAGGGAAGCTTATGGCAAGAGTACTAGCAAACAAGTATTCGAGACTATCAGATAAGGCTACACTGCTGTCAAGACAGGGGATAACGGTATTGGATAAGAGTCGATATACCGTGACACACGGCTCAAGGATACTCGGATAGGAAATAGAAGGATTAGCTAGCTGGGAGGACAACGAGAAGAGAAAAGGACTCCTAGGCACTTGTCTATCTGGGTTACTTGGGTACAGAGATACAGAAGCTGAGGGACAGCTCATACAGGTCAAGGTTAACTCTAATGCCTTAGACCGGGACCACAGAACCACTGGCACACAGAAAGGGATGAGAAGGGGTGCCACCTATCCTACAATTGGGAGACCTATGGACCGAGCCAGGCGCGATGGACTATGAAGGCCGTATAGGGCTATCACCACCTAACGGCTACCACCTCTATGCCAACTTGGAAGCACTCCAAGGCCACTACCATGTCTAGCTTCCTCACCTACACTAGACAACGACTACATACCCCTATAGCAAGAGCGAGCAATCCTGTCAATACCACAGTGAAAATTCACCGCAAGTATTGAGCAGAAACAAAGAACTCACAAAGGTGAAAGATTTAAACAAGAACTGGAAGGACTAGAACAAGTGGCGTAGCTAGGATTTTACCAAAGGGTATGCCACAATAATTTTTCATATATAATTTGGTTTAATTAATATATAAGTGGTACTCTCAAATGATATCTATTCTTGTAAAAAATAGCATGCCAAGTTTTAAATTCTATACTTAAATGCAAAAGTTGCATATCAATATTCATTTTACAATAGTATAATGATTATTTACATTGCCTTGCCACATCTGCATACCTGTGATGCGGTTGGGTGTGGCCTGGACAGTGTTGCTACGGTCTGCTACACGTTGGCCACTACGGCAATGCCATAATGCTCCTGGGTGCCTGAGCTCTCGGCTGCGCAGCAAAGATTCAACTTTTGTTAAAGTTTTGACACCAGACGTTTAGATCGTGCAACAATTGGAAGCCGGATGTCCGGACCAGCGGACCGACGGAGGCACTGCGAGGGGCAGTACGATAGGTAGAGTTAGTTTGCTTGTTGTTTTATTTTCTTTTTCATATACACCTGTATATATCCATTGGGCTGAAAACTACAGGGTATGCTGCGGCCCACCTGGCATACCCTGTAGCTCCGCCCCTGACTATAACCACAACAACTATATTCTAAACACGAAATACTTGCAACTAGAATAAAGTAGAAGCAGGGTATAAATAACTTAGACAAGATGACAAGGATAAACTATATTGATAACTCAAAGTCTACAAAAGAAATGGAAAAGATACAAGAGCTAATACCAGAGCTTCTGAAGATGACTCCGGAACCTCCGAGGCATAGCTTGACTCGACTCTAACTCCCAGACTAACTACCCTAACTCTACTAGAACAAATGAGAGAGTGGAGCTCCTAGGCTTGAGTGTGTGTTCAACCGAGGCCTTGGACACTGCATTTATAGGTGCTTGAGGTCGGTTGAGCTTGAGTAACCGCCAAGGGACCATGGATGCGGTTCCGTGCAGTTCTGCTGAACCAGGGGGGTTTGGGCGAACTACCCAAGTTTGGCCGAACTCTCCTAATTCGGCTGAACCGTGGGATGCACCGCCTCTTGCACCTACGGCCCTAATCCTACCCCTGATGTCGGTTTCATGCAATGGGGGCGGTTTTGCCGAACTGGGCTTTCAGCCCAGTGATGCCCCCTGCACCGCCTCTAATCCTGGGCTGTCCTGGATGACTTGAACTTGTTGTACTTCGTGTGTTTTGGGCCTAGGGATGAGGTGGCAATGGTCCAGGTGTAATGCTTCATCATCGTTGATGTGGTTTTCGTGTATGCGGCCTCCAATAGTGCTTTGCTTCATGTAGCATGCCTGGCTAAGGGCGGTAACCTAGCCGAACTAAGTCGTTCGGCTGAATCGGTCGATTCTAATCCCTGTAGCATGTTTTTGTTGATACCGTACTTGCACAATGGATATACACCAAAACTCGTCGAACATTATTAGAAATAAACCTAAGTGCCCGAGAATGATATGCATAACCTCTTTTATGCTCAAGAATTAGTGGTCAAAAACTTGTCATAACGACCGCCAACATTGCTCTTGGAGGGACTTGAGTGTGGCTCTGGTTTTTGATCGCCAACTCTTTAGAGCCCACTAAAGCTTTGAAAAGGTTCAATCGAGATGATTTTTGGTATAGGATTTCTGGGAACAAAGATGTACGGCTCCCCGTACAAACGAGCTTCATAACCCCCACCTTGCATTTCATGCATCGGTGGCTGGTTATGAGTGTGTTCCCTCAGTCTCATTTGCACCCAATAAGCACAGTGGAGTTGCGTTTGCTTTACGCCACGATGAAGAAAATTGATGTTTCTCCTGTTCAGGATTTGGTTGCCCATTGGATTTCTATGCCCCCCTCGTGTTGGCAGTGTGGCGATGACTTCTCTAGTCACTCACCTCGCTACCCGGCTGGGTGTCCTTGAGAATGCCTAGTTGACATACATCGAGACAGAATGTCGTGTCATGGATGCCGAGCACTTTGTGCAAGCCCATATGATGCAAAAGACGTTTGATGGCAACCTTATCATAATTTACCGTGGTTATACAACCGAAGTCCCTCTGCCTTGTGTGGAGCTTGGGTTTTATACCGCCCAAAAACTCACCATACAATTGAGCGCCGGCTTGGATGACTCTCCCCCTTAGAGGGAGCCAGCCCGGCACAGTGTTGCAGGCGCAGGGCCAGTAACCCTGAAGCGAGATAGGAGAGATGCTGGGCTCGCCACTTCACAGGAGCCAGCAGGATCACCAGTGCAACCGCACCGCCACACCTCCGCCTTCGACGTGGTGTACGAGCATTACACCTGTGCTGGGGCATCTGGAGCAGGAAGCTCTAGATACTCCCAAGGGTAGGAGTACTTTGCCTCAGGCCGTTGGGATTATGCTCAGAGTTTGGACTCTGGGTTTTCCTAGGGGTACGGATATGGAGGGTCGTACGACAGTACATACAAGCCTTAGTACCCTGGGCATTCCCAGTCCGTGCACTACACCACGCCAAGCGGGTACAACATCGATCAAGAGTTGTCTTACATCTCTGATCGGGTCGACGTCCTCGATGACCGTACCCGCAACATCGAGAACACTCTGGCATGGCATTCCAGGTACCATCAGGAGAATAGCTCCCCATTGGACTCCCTAAGGTACGACACGCAAGAGCAGATGAACAAGATGACCGAATTCTTTCAAAGGTTCGATCCATACCAGTGACGTCCAGAAGCAAGCTTGGGGGAGGAGCCCCCTCTAGGTATGTCTACGTTCTATGCAGTACCTTTAATTTCTTTTGATTTTCCTTCCATTTCATTTTCAGTTTAAATAATGGAAAGACCAAAAATAATTGCTTTGAATAAAATTAACTCCCAACTATGCATGGAATGAACCATATGCCTCTCACTCTTGGAAATGATGAATAGTTGCTCTGTCTGTTATCTTGCAAGTAGTTTGTCTCAACTAGTTGCCATGTAGTACTTTAGTTAATTGGCATGAGTAAAACTGAACCTAAAAACTTTATGGGAGCACATGCTTTATTGCAAGTCTAAGTTGTTGTGAGGATTGATATAGTGAGTTTGTGGTTAAATTCTGCTTTTCCTCTTAGTATAGTTAAAATTTCGAATGTTTTTTACTTCCAACAAAAATAAAATAAAAGTTCCTCATCAGTGACAAATTCCTACTAAATCCATATGATAAGCTTAGGTGAAAGCCTTCTACTAATTGTTGTGACCATTGTGAGGAACCTGTCATGCTTTCAAGATCAAGATTCACATACACACCACCCTAAGTTGGAATTCATACACTTGGAGTTAGCAAATATTGCCATCATCCATCCACAAAATAAAAGGCTCCATATTCTATGATTCCCTCTCCTAATATCCTTGAAAAGAGACATGGGCTATGCAAAAATAAAAAGAAAGAAAAGCATGGCAAAAAGAAAAAATTGAGAAAAAGAAAAGCATGCCAAAGGCATGGTAAAAACATCGAGAAAAAGAAGAAAAGATAGATAGCCCATGTTCTCGAAAAATAAATCAAGGAGAGGAAGAATCATCCCAAGGAGTTCCACCATATTCCACTGCACATATTCCACACACTTGCACTTCTCGATGTATAGGTATGATTTGATCCTCCTAAGGTCTGGTCTTTGTCTGAGGAAAATATAATATACAAGTATGCCTTCGTCCATTTTCCTACCTGAGCCACACAAAAGTTTTAGTAGAATTTAGATGAAAGAAGGCACAAGCCTTTGGTGAGGATATGAATACCACTTAAGCGATTGAGTGTGACAATTGAGGAACTAAATTTAAATTTTCAAAAATTGTGGAAAACTCCGAGTTGGATCCTGAAAAGAGTAGGAGTGGAATGAAACTGAATTAAGTTGTTCAACCTTTCAACCGCCCAATATAAGGAGATTGCTATACGCCCGATAGGTAAGAAGGTAAGTTAATACTTAGCTAATGATTCGAGTAGTTTAGAGTGCTAGTTGTATATAAAGATTACCTGCAAGATACTGACATTGTAGCAACTCCTGATCCACCGAGCCTAAGTTTCTATCTTTGCTCAAGAACAAGCAAAGGTCTAAGTTTGGGGGAGCTTGTTGGCGGTCGTTACGGCACGTTTTCGACCACCAATTCTCAGGAATAAAAGAGATTATATGTGACATTCCATGCACTTAGGTTTATTTCTAATAAAGTTCCACGAGTTTTGGTGATTATCCATTGTACAGGTACAATACCGACAAATACGTGCTACGGGGGTCGGAATTGACCGATTCGGCTGAACAACTTTGTTCGGCTGGATTACCCCCCTTAGCCATGCACGTTACATGAAGCGAAGCACATTTGGGAGGCTAGATGCACGAAGACCACATCAATGATGATGAAACAATAACAATACAGAACACATGGACCAATGCCACCTCATCTCTAGGCAAAAAAATAGAAGTCCACCAAGTTCAAGTCATCTACGACAGTCCAAGACTAGAGGCGGGTAGGGGGTCATCACTAGGCAGAAAGCCCAGTTTGGTCGAACTGACCCAATTCGGCCGAACCGCCCCCAGCATGAAACCGCCTCCAGGAGATGATCATGAGCATGGGATTAAGGCGGTGGAAGATGGACGTTCGGCCGAACCCATCCATTGGGCCGAACTTGCCGGGGGTACCCCCCTCGGTCGCTTGGCCGGTACACCTTATCAACCGCCATCAACTACTATAAAAATAGTGTCGAAGCCCCAGGTCCAACACACTCAAGCCAAGGAGCTCCACTCTCTCATTTCTTCTAGTAGAGTTATGATAGTTAGTCTGGGAGTTAGAGTCGAGTCGAGCTGTGCCTCGGAGGTTCTCGAGTCGTCTTCAGAAGCTCTGGTATTAGCTCTTGTATCTTTTCCATTTCTTTTGTAGACTAAGTTATCTTATTTGAGTTATTTTATACCTTGCCTCTACTTTATTCTAGTTGCAAGTATTTCATGTTTATACTATAGTCGTTGTGATTCTAGTTCTTTTAGTTCTTGCTTAAGTCTTTGCCTTAGCGGGTTCTTCGTTTCTTCTCAATACTTGTGGTGAACTGTCACTTGGTATTGACAGGATTGCTTGCTTCTACTAGCGGAGTAAGTAGTCGTTGTATAGTGTAGGTGATGTACCTAGACTAGGTAGTGACCTTGGAGGGCTGCTGAGTTGGCATGGAGGTGGTAGTCGTTAGGTAGTGATAGCCCTATACGGCCTACGTAGTCCATCACGCCTTGCTCGGCCCATAGGATCCCCCAGTGCAGAGTTGGTGACACCCCCTCTCATCCCTTTCCGTGTATCATTGGTTCTATGTCCCGAAGCTAAGACAATAGAATTATCCTTGACCTGTAAGACCTGCCTCTCAGCTATTGTATCTCTTGACTCGAGCAACTCAGATAGACAAAGTCCGTAGGAATCCTTTTCTCGTCTCGTTATCCTCCCAGCTAGCTAGTCCTTCTCTCTCTTATCCGAGTACCCTTGAGCTGTGTGTCACGGTATATTCACTAATATCTAATACCGTTACCTGTTGGCACTCCTTACGACCTACAGATAAATATGCAAGTGGACGGATACCGATGTAGCTTTCACCTGGTAGTATTCCAAGGTATCGATTTCCATAAGGAACGAGAAGTGAACTAATTCTAAACTAGTTGTCCAAGGATGATGCGATGGAATGGATGACGGCGAAGAGGAGGGAGGAAAAGCACCCGGAGGATAGATAGGGCACGAATGTGATAACCATATCCTACTAACTAAATGAGCGAACCAGATACTACAGTTATAAACTTGCGTCAGGATAAGGTGCACGTGACTCATAGAAAGGGATGAGAAGGGGAGCCACTAACAACCTCTCAGGTTCCTACGAGCCGAGACAGACGTGGTGGATTACGTAAGTCATATAGGGCTTTCACCACCTAACGGCTACCACACGTATATATGAATCAGGGGTAAACCAAGTTAACCACAAGTCTAGGCACCGCGCCTACACTAGTCAGTTAATACTTATCTACTGCAGAAAGATAAGCACCCAAGCCAAGCAACCAGTATACAATTATACCAATCAACTAAGCATTGAACGAGGAACTAGAAAGCATATAAAAGTAAGAACTAATGCTCAATTAATCAAAGAGAGATACAAGAGTTACCAGACATGACCCGGATGTTACTCGAAGCAGAGCCGCATCCGTAGAGGTACATGTGGCAGAGGGGCCGACACTCCGGCTCCTCTCCGGCATGCTCACCTCTCCTCTCTCCCTATCTTCTGGATATGACAGTGGCATCGCTTCACTAGAGAGCTATTCTTCTCTTCACTCTTGTGTGTTTGATACAGGTGTTGGGGGCCTCTATTTATAGTGGAGAAGGGCAGTTTGAGTTGGAGCAGCGGCCAAGCAACCTCAGGGGCGGTGCCGGCTTATTTGGCCGAACCCGGGGCGTTCGGCCGAACTATGGCGGTTCGGCCGAACTGTGGGGGTTCGGCCGAACCGACCATTTTGCACCTCCTCGAAGCCAACGCTCTGGATTGACTCCTGGTGGCGGTGGAATGTCCGTTGCATGTGGGAAATGTCGGCCGAACTGATCCGTTTGGCCGAACTGGGTCTAGTGCCTGGTTGCCTCCGGATGCACCGCCTCTATCTTGGGGACGTCCAGGATTGCTTCCATCCAGTGGGGATTGGTGATGTCATCAATCCGTTTGACTTGCCTCATCATTGCTCGGTCATGGTTGATGTGGAATCTGTGTATTGGACTTCCCCTAGACGTGCTTCCCTTCATGGATTGTGCTGCATTTGTATAGGCTAAGGGGGGTAACTCGGCCGAACCAAGTGGTTCGGCCGAATTGGCCAAATTTGTCCCGTTTAGTCCATGTTTGTCAATTATGTGCCTGCACATTAGAGAAACACCAAAACTTGTGGAAATGATTAGAGATAAACCCTATAGTTATGGTGCATCATTCCATTGTATTCATTTTATGCTCGGTAGGAGGTTGGAAATAAGGCCTTAACGACTGCCAACATTACCCCCGTCTTGACGGTAGTGTACCCTTCTGTGGTAGTCTCGAATATCCGTTTGCTAGTACTCTTGCCACAAGCTTCCCTGTGGACATATAAATTACGATACCTCGGATTACTCCCAGGTGAAGTGCTACAGCGGTAGTTATGTGCGCTTGCAGAATATTTATTTATTTGACTAAACCATAAGAAAAACCACTAAACACTCCTTGCACCAGTACCGAGATTCACAATCCTGATATTGGACCGTAAGAAGTGTCAACAGTGGCGCAAGGAGGCCGGAGGGGATGCGGAATGGCTGCGGAGGGGGGTTAGCGGCCTCGTGGGGAGGGCGAACAGCGGTGCGGCGGCACGGCCTCGTGGGGCGGGCAGCGGTGTAGTGGCATAGCGGCTTCACGCGATAGTCTCATGGGGCAGGCATCAGTGCGGCGGCGTGGCCTCGTGGGTCGTGCAACAGTGCAGTGGCTTGGTGGCCTTGCGGCGCGGTCAGCTGTGGTGCTGCCTCGTGGGGTGGGCAAGCGGAGGTGCACGCGGCGCGTCGACCTAGAGTGGTGGGCGAGCGGTGCGGCGGCTTAGCGGTGTAGTGGGGCGGGCGGTGGTGCGGCCTAGCGGCACGGTGGCCTGGCTTGGCGGCGGTGTGGGCGGCGCAGCGGCTGCGTGCCTGCATGAAGATGGAGACCCAGCGTTGTGGAGAGGTGTTGTGGGCAACTGACGCATGGACCCATGTAGCTAATGGTACACAAACGCCATCCATTTCATCCATCCTGGATCCGTCCAACCAAACATTTAACTGGGACCATTGTTGACACTCCTTACAGCCTGCTATCAGGATTGGTGGTCTCGGTAATGGTGCAAGGAGTGTTTTGGTATTTTTTATGTGTCAAGAAAATATATAAATATTCTGCAAGCGCACAGAATTACCAATGTAGTATTTCACCTATAAGTAATCTAAGGTATCGTAATTTATATTTTCCATAGGGAAGCTTATGGAAAGAGTGCTAGTAAATAAGTATTCGAGGATATCATATAATGTCACACCCGGATTTGCAAATGTCACACCCGGATTTACACAGAAACCCGAATGCTACTATATGTGTGCCCAGGAAAGTCCGCAGAACACATATAGATAACAAATATGATAAACAGAGTACATATGCTCGAATAAAATGGTTTTACATCAGAGTTTGCCTCAAATAACTAAATAAAACAGCGGAAGACTCTTTATTAACTCTCTCTAAACGATGACGAAGACGAAGCCGATAACCATAATCCACAGGGACACCGACTGGTTGAACACAGCTAGTAGAATGGCAGATCCTCAGGAAATTCAACAGCAGCAGTACCATCTAATCCATCTGTTACCCATCCGGGATTTTGTTGAATGGCAAGTGTAAGTAAATGTCTTACTTAGCAAATACAACACGGTTAATGAAGGCTTAAAAGAAAGGCTTGACACGGCTGTACTGCATTAGCAATTTTAGTTGTTTCATTTTAACATCATCATAATCACTACATTAACATGGAACCCACTTGTAACCCAATTAATATAGTGGAAGTGAACATTAAACATTAATAAATATCAACTTCTAATAAAAAAGGATCCAGGCCGCTCTTTGACCCTGAGCAAGGCTATCATGATAGATTATACACTCTGCAGAGGTTTCACCCTTTTCCCACCAGTCGCGTAAAAGTTCAAAGGAACTTTGCACCCAACCACGCGCATCAACACTTCCGAGGTGTGACTGCATAGGGACGCTACGAGGCTTTTCACAAGACACCCTAAAATAACAGTAGCCGTTATGGTACAACCTAGGCAGCATGACCCAAGGCACCGAGATTGACTGACGCCCATGTCGCAACACGGGGGGTCAATGGCGTCCAAGCGCGGTAATAAACATCAACAACAAAATAAATGGCGCAACGTGTGGAACCTCCGCCATACGGAAGCTCCCAACACGGGACTGTGCCTCACGGGGGCATAGCCAACGGATACTCCGTCCTCGGTGGATCAAACCATACTCTCACCCATGCTTCCCATAACGCCGTCGGCCCGTCGGTAACTACTGTCAAGCTAGAGACGTACATGTTACTTGTCCAAGACCAGAGCCATTATACTTCCAGCGGTGGCGACAGGTTCCTGGGTTGCCGCTTTAAGAACTAGTCCTTACGGAGAGAAACTAAGGCCAAGCAAGAAGCATACGCCCTAGCTCCCTGATCCATGTTGCTAAAAAGCAAGTTTTACCATTAACATTGAAGTGAACCATTAAGTCAAGATTAACAGTTAAACATTGGTGACAGTAGCTGCGCTTAGCAAAGTTCTACCCAAATGCAATAATCCCAGGGTAATCAAGGTATAGGATAAACAAAACTAGGTATAACCTTAATAGGAACAATTTAGACACATGCATATGCAGTAAATAATGTAAAGGTGTGTTTAGGTAGCAAGGATTGTCCGTGCTGTACTTGCCTTCGCCAACCTGCTGCTGCTGCTCCTGCTGCTGCTGTTGGTCCTGCTCCTCGTAACCCTCGAACTCAAACGCGTACGGCTCACCGACTGGACCCATACATCAACACACAAGCATCCATACAAGCCAGTACATGCAAACAATATTAATCTATTAGAACATTACACCAAACAATAGAAACAGAACAAAAGAAGGCTGAAAAACTAATCTACGCTTCGCTACGAACACGTGAGCGCGAAAATCACTCAAATCGGTGCTAAAACGAAGAAGTTATGGCTTTTCTAAGGTTTAGGGACTTGCTGGCAAAGTTTTAAAAGTTCCAGGGGCTTATTTGCAAAAACTCAGGGGCTAAAACATAATTTTATATAAAAACAGGAGGGTTTAATTGCAAATTAACCAAAGCAGGACCTCGGGTGCTATTTTTAAAGAAGACAGGGGGTTTTCTGTAAAAATCAGGACTTAATTGTAATTATTTTTGAATAGATTTGGACTGCGGGTTAATTTTGAAATAGTGGAGGGGTTCTTTTGAAAAACTGGCACGGCTGACTGGGGGTTGACCGGTATGGTCAACTTTGATCCGGGCTGGTTTAGATCTGAGCCGTCGGATTGAACACGGACGGTTGGGATTGGATCAGGGGAAGGGAATCGGCGACGGCGGCGCGGCGAGCGGCGGCGCTGGACCGGCAGCGGCGGTGCTTCGCCGGCGAAGAGTGGATCTCGAGCTACGGGGCACGGTTGACACGGGTTTTGGGCGCTACGGACTTGGAGCGACGCGACGAATTCAACTGGGCGGCTCTCGTCGACGGTGGAGCAGCGGAGGCGACGCGCGACGAGCTGCGACGGCGGCGGCGCTCGGGGAACGGCGGCGGGGAAGGCACAGTGCGCGAATCGGGGCTAGACCGGGCTTGGGGCGAGCTTACCTACTGAGGAAAACTTCCCCGGGGGTCAATTCGACCCGAGCGGCGGCGAGTCGACGGGTCCGCGGCGGCGTAGATCTCGGCGGCGGCGGTTAGGGCGACGACCGAGCGGGGAACGCGTGTGGGATGGCTAGGGTTCGCGAGACGGCATGGTGGTACTTGAAGGTGGCCGAGGGGAAACCGGGCATCCTTGGAGTCCGGGCCGTGGCCGAGCTGGACTCCGACGCCGCGTCCGGGTCGGACTCCGAAGCGAGGAAGGACGCGTCGCGAGGTAGGAGACGCCTGACCCGTGGGTCCGCTCGGTCAGCGGCAGAGGGGCGGGGCGTTGTGGCGGGCTGGCGTGCTGGGCCGCTAGGTGGGCCGAGCGGGAGCGGGAGGCAGGCCGGGGAAGGGAGCAGAGCGGGCCGCGGCTGGCTGGCGGGCTGGGCTGGAAGCGGGGCGCTGCGCTGGGGGCGAGCAGGCCGAGAGGAGGCGGGGCAGGCCGCTGGGCCGGGCCGGAAGCGGAGAAAGGAGGGAGATGGGCCGCTGCGGAAAAAGAGTAGGAGGGCCAAGTTCAGCCGAGGGAAAAAGTTAAGGGAGGAAAAGTGGACTCGGGCCGCAGAAACTTTTCTAGAGCTCCAAACGAGACGATTCAAATTCGAATTTAAACAGAGTTTAAATTCCAACTGAACCACACACAAACAAAACACTATGCAGGCAGCGTGAATGCAACAAAAATGTTTCTAATCTTATATTTGATTTTATTTTGCCAAAAATTATTTATTTTCCTTAGATAAATATGAGCATTAAATTAAATAAAAACCATTTAATTACTAAAATTTTAAAATAGGCATTTTTAGGGTGTTACAAACCTACCCCCCTTAAGATGAATCTCGTCCTCGAGATTCGGATGTGGATGGGAATAATTGTGGATATTCAGCTCTGAGATCTTCTTCTCTTTCCCAAGTCGCTTCATCCACTGAATGACGGCTCCACTGAACCTTGCACATCCGGATCACTTTATTTCTGGTGACTCTTTCTGACTCTTCCAAAATTCTGACAGGATGCTCAGTATAGGTAAGATCTTCCTCCACATTCAGCTCATCAATCGGAATCTGTTCCTCAGGTACTCGCAAACACTTTTTCAACTGAGACACATGAAACACATCATGTACTCCTGCTAACTTCTCCGGTAGCTCTAACTGATATGCCACCTCACCCTTCCGACCAAGTACCCTGAACGGTCCAATGTATCGAGGTGCTAACTTGCCCTTGACGTTGAACCTCTTCACGCCTCTCATGGGTGACACCTTGAGGTACACAAAGTCTCCAATTTCGAAGCTGAGATCCCTCCGTCGGTTATCTGCATAGCTCTTCTGTCTGGATTGTGCCACTTTCAGATTCTGTCTGATTATCTGTACTTGTCGCTCTGCCTCTCTTAGTATCTCAGGTCCGAATACCTGACTTTCTCCCGTCTGATTCCAGAATAGTGGTGTCCTACACTTTCTGCCATACAGAGCCTCGAATGGGGCCATCTGCAGACTTTTCTGATAGCTTTTGTTGTACGAGAATTCCGCGTACGGCAAACTCTTGTCCCAACTGGCACCATATTGTAAGGCACATGCTCTCAGCATATCCTCCAATATCTGATTCGTCCGTTCTGTCTGCCCATCTGTCTGCGGATGGTAAGCTGAACTGAACTGTAGCTTAGTGTCCATAGACTCATGCAACTGTCGCCAAAAGTGTGATGTGAACTGGGTGCCTCGATCTGACACTATTCTTTTCGGTACCCCATGCAAACACACGATCCTCTCCATATACAACTCCGCTAGTCTTGCTCCCGAGTAGGTGGTCTTTACTGGTAAGAAATGCGCCACCTTGGTCAGACGATCCACGATTACCCAAATTGAGTCAAATCCCCTCTGAGTGCGAGGTAAGCCAGTGATGAAATCCATACCGACTTCTTCCCACTTCCATTCAGGTACCTTCAGGGGCTGGAGCAAACCTGCTGGCCTCTGATGTTCAGCCTTGACTCTCTGGCACGTGTCACATAGAGCTACGTATGTGGCCACATCTCTCTTCAATCCGTACCACCAAAATCTCTCTTTGATATCTTGGTACATCTTGGTACTACCTGGGTGTATTGAATACGCCGACTCATGGGCTTCCCTGAGAATTGCATCCCTGATCTGCACTACATCTGGTACACAGATCCTCTTCTCATACCACAATGTTCCTTGGTCAACCACTCGAAAACCAGGGGCTTTTCCTAATGCCACCAGTTCCACGATCTCCTTGATCTTCTCATCTGTGAGCTGTCCTTTTCGGATCTCTTGTTCCAAGGTCGGTTCTACTGCCATCTCGGTGACGCTGGTCACAAATCCCAGACTCATCCTTTCAAACTCTAAACTGAGTTCCTCCGATAAGCAATGTCCCGTGATCTTATTCACGTAACTCCTTCTACTCGGAGCATCTGCCACCAAGTTGGCCTTCCCTGGATGATAATGAATCTCCAGATCGTAGTCCTTGATCAGTTCTAACCAATGTCGTTGTCTCATATTCAGATCTGCCTGTGTGAACACATACTTGAGACTCTTGTGGTCAGTGTAATTATCACACTTATGTCCAATCAAGTAATGCCTCCAAATCTTCAAAGCATGTACTACAGCTGCTAACTCCAGATCGTGTGTCGGGTAGTTCTGCTCATGTTTCCTCAACTGCCGCAATGCATAAGCTACTACTCTGTCTTCCTGCATGAGTACACATCCCAATCCTAGACGAGATGCATCGCAGTAGATAGAGAAACTCTTGGTTATATCTGGCAACACTAGCATAGGTGCCGTTGTCGACCTCTTCTTCAATTCCTCAAAGCTGACTTGACACTCTTCAGTCTAGACAAATTTGGCATTTTTCTCCAATAACGCCGTCAGGGGTTTAGCAATCCTGGAGAATCCTTCAATAAACCTCCGATAGTATCCAGCCATTCCAAGGAAACTTCTGATTTCACTCACATCCTTAGGCGGATTCCAATTCAACACATCACTAACCTTCTTCGGATCAACTGCCACTCCACCATTGGACAATACGTGTCCCAAGATTGCTACTTCCTTTAACCAAAACTCACACTTGCTCAGCTTGGCATACAACTGATGCTCACGAAGTCTCTGCATCACCAACCTCAGATGTTCTTCATGCTCTTCCTCATTCTTGGAGAAAACCAGAATGTCGTCAATGAACACAACCATGAACTTGTCAAGATAGTCCATGAACACACTGTTCATCAGATACATGAAATATGCCGGTGCATTTGTCAGACCAAAAGACATGACAGTGAACTCATATAGACCATATCGGGTTGTGAAGGCTGTTTTGGGGATGTCAGTCACTCGTATCCTCATCTGATGGTAACCGGATCGGAGATCGATCTTAGAGAACACACACGCTCCTTTCAACTGGTCGAAGAGATCATCAATCCTTGGCAGCGGGTACTTGTTTTTGATGGTCACTTCATTCAAAGCTCGATAATCCACACACAATCTCTGGGTCCCATCTTTCTTATCCACAAACAAAACCGGTGCTCCCCAAGGGGATGAACTAGGACGAATATACCCTTTTGCTAACAACGCCCTTAATTCCTCCTTAAGTTTCTCTAGTTCTTTTACTCCAATTCTATATGGCCTCTTAGCTATAGGTGCAGTACCAGGCTTTAGATCAATAACAAATTCAACTTCGCGGACTGGGGGCATACCTGGTAACTCATCTGGAAATACGTCTGGGAATTCGCACACCACTCTGATGTCTTCCAGTGCTACACCTTCTGCTTGGTAGATCTGATTGTGTCCCACGGGACTAGCTGCTTGGTACTCCACTTTCTCACCAGTCTTTGTTGTCAGCTGCACTGTTCTTTTGGAGCATTGAATCACCCCGTCATATCTGGCTAACCAGCTCATACCCAGAATCAAGTCAAACCCAAGGGTTTCTAGGACTATCGGGTTTACCACAAAATCTACCCCCCTTATTGTGATGGTGATACAGGGGCAACGTAAAGTGGCACGCTGTTCTCCCCCGGGTGAACTAACTACCATGGGGTTTCCCATAGGTTGCAAGATCATCATGTTCTTTTTCACGAAAGCAGCAGATATGAAAGCATGCGAAGCTCCGGTATCAAACAAAACAGTTGCGAGAGTCGAGTTGACAGGGAACGTACCCACAACGACATCTGTTGCTCCTTCTGCGGTTTCCGCACCCATGTGGTTGACCTTTCCTCTCGCCGGGTTCTGCTGCTGGTTCCCGTTCTGGTTCTGTGGTTGTCCAACCCTCTGATTGCTGTTCTGACCAACGGCGTTCTGAGCCTTGCGAGGACAAGCACTAGCATAGTGTCCCAACTCACCACAACCAAAACACCTCGGAGCCGTAGGTGCATTGTTGGTCGGATTGGGGCGTTGGACAGGACCATTCTGTGGCTGGTTTTGGGGGCGCTGCTGAGGTAGTGCTGAGGGGTACTGGGGACGCGGCTGGTACTGGGGTCGTTGCTGATACTGGTTGCGGTTCATCATACCGGACTGTCCCTGGAAACGCTGTGGAGTCACCATCTGCTGGTTTCCTTGCTGAGGATTGAAGCGAGGGCGAATGTTGCTTCCTGACAGTGTGCCTTGAAGCTTCCTCTTCTTTTCCTCCATCTCACGGCGCTTGTGCTCCAGCAGTAGTGCGCTATCCACCAGTTCTTGAAAAGTGGCGAACCTAGAGCACAGGAGCTGGTACTGGAGTGTATCATGCAGGCCATCACGGAATCGGGTCTGCTTCTTCCTATCCGTATTCACGTCCTCTGGAGCATAACGGGCCAACTCAATGAACTTGTCACGATAAGCGGTGACACTCATACCTTCCTGCTTCAACGCCAGGAACTCCTTCTTCTTCAAGGTCATCAGCGCTTCCGGCACGTGGTGAGAACGGAAGCTGTCACGGAACTCCTGCCAAGTGATCTGATCACAATTGGGGTGAGCATACTGGTACGCATCCCACCAATCCAAGGCTGCTCCCTGGAGCTGTCCACTTCCATACAACACCTTCTCCCGGTCGTTGCACTGTGCGATGTCCAGCTGTCGTTCCACTGCCTTGAGCCAGTCCTCTGCTTGCATTGGGTCGCTAGACTTATTGAAGGTAGGAGGGCGTCCCTTCATAAACTCGCCCCTTTTATCTCTGGGTTGCACGTAGTGCTGTTGGGGCGGGTTCTGCTGATTCTGCTGCATCAGTGCTATGGTTTGCGCCATCTGCTGTGTCAGCTGAAGTTGCATCTGCATCATCTGCTCCATGGTGAGTGGCGGTGGTGGAGGTGGTGGGTTCTGGTTCTGGTTGCTTCCACTGCCTCCGGGGTTGCCTCTGGTGTTAACCATCTACCATAGCAAGAGATCTCCCATCAGTATTCCCGCCAACTGGTATTAGATAACCCATGCTTGCAGATGGTGCATAAGAAGATAGCAGTACTTGGAAGGATATGATTCAGAGGTATAGAGAGTAAGACAGAGGAAGTGCAAAGGGGATAGATAACCCAAACTATTTATTCACTAATATTCCTTAAACCTTAGTCCTATATCTAGATGGAGATAGACTCTTGTCTATGACCATCACAATCATTACAAAAAATCCAAATCAAACATAATCATAATAACAACAAAATCAAGCACCCAAAGACATGATTCACACAAGACTCGACAGCACTGGTTTTGAAAAACGTAACTAAATGATATGAAACAAAATCATGGTGGTCTCCTAATGATTTGTCAACCGTTCTATCTAGGCTGCGTTCCTACAGTCAGCATGGCTCTGATACCAATCTGTCACACCCGGATTTACACAGAAACCCGAATGCTACTATATGTGTGCCCAGGAAAGTCCGCAGAACACATATAGATAACAAATATGATAAACAGAGTACATATGCTCAAATAAAATGGTTTTACATCAGAGTTTGCCTCAAATAACTAAATAAAACAGCGGAAGACTCTTTATTAACTCTCTCTAAACGATGACGAAGACGAAGCCGATAACCATAATCCACAGGGACACCGACTGGTTGAACACAGCTAGTAGAATGGCAGATCCTCAGGAAATTCAACAGCAACAGTACCATCTAATCCATCTGTTACCCATCCGGGATTTTGTTGAATGGCAAGTGTAAGTAAATGTCTTACTTAGCAAATACAACACGGTTAATGAAGGCTTAAAAGAAAGGCTTGACACGGCTGTACTGCATTAGCAATTTTAGTTGTTTCATTTTAACATCATCATAATCACTACATTAACATGGAACCCACTTGTAACCCAATTAATATAGTGGAAGTGAACATTAAACATTAATAAATATCAACTTCTAATAAAAAAGGATCCAGGCCGCTCTTTGACCCTGAGCAAGGCTATCATGATAGATTATACACTCTGCAGAGGTTTCACCCTTTTCCCACCAGTCGCGTAAAAGTTCAAAGGAACTTTGCACCCAACCACGCACATCAACACTTCCGAGGTGTGACTGCATAGGGACGCTACGAGGCTTTTCACAAGACACCCTAAAATAACAGTAGCCGTTATGGTACAACCTAGGCAGCATGACCCAAGGCACCGAGATTGACTGACGCCCATGTCGCAACACGGGGGGTCAATGGCGTCCAAGCGCGGTAATAAACATCAACAACAAAATAAATGGCGCAACGTGTGGAACCTCCGCCATACGGAAGCTCCCAACACGGGACTGTGCCTCACGGGGGCATAGCCAACGGATACTCCGTCCTCGGTGGATCAAACCATACTCTCACCCATGCTTCCCATAACGCCGTCGGCCCGTCGGTAACTACTGTCAAGCTAGAGACGTACATGTTACTTGTCCAAGACCAGAGCCATTATACTTCCAGCGGTGGCGACAGGTTCCTGGGTTGCCGCTTTAAGAACCAGTCCTTACGGAGAGAAACTAAGGCCAAGCAAGAAGCATACGCCCTAGCTCCCTGATCCATGTTGCTAAAAAGCAAGTTTTACCATTAACATTGAAGTGAACCATTAAGTCAAGATTAACAGTTAAACATTGGTGACAGTAGCTGCGCTTAGTAAAGGTCTACCCAAATGCAATAATCCCAGGGTAATCAAGGTATAGGATAAACAAAACTAGGTATAACCTTAATAGGAACAATTTAGACACATGCATATGCAGTAAATAATGTAAAGGTGTGTTTAGGTAGCAAGGATTGTCCGTGCTGTACTTGCCTTCGCCAACCTGCTGCTGCTGCTCCTGCTGCTGCTGTTGGTCCTGCTCCTCGTAACCCTCGAACTCAAACGCGTACGGCTCACCGACTGGACCCATACATCAACACACAAGCATCCATACAAGCCAGTACATGCAAACAATATTAATCTATTAGAACATTACACCAAACAATAGAAACAGAACAAAAGAAGGCTGAAAAACTAATCTACGCTTCGCTACGAACACGTGAGCGCGAAAATCACTCAAATCGGAGCTAAAACGAAGAAGTTATGGCTTTTCTAAGGTTCAGGGACTTGCTGGCAAAGTTTTAAAAGTTCCAGGGGCTTATTTGCAAAAACTCAGGGGCTAAAACATAATTTTATATAAAAACAGGAGGGTTTAATTGCAAATTAACCAAAGCAGGACCTCGGGTGCTATTTTTAAAGAAGACAGGGGGTTTTCTGTAAAAATCAGGACTTAATTGTAATTATTTTTGAATAGATTTGGACTGCGGGTTAATTTTGAAATAGTGGAGGGGTTCTTTTGAAAAACTGGCACGGCTGACTGGGGGTTGACCGGTATGGTCAACTTTGACCCGGGCTGGTTTAGATCTGAGCCGTCGGATTGAACACGGACGGTTGGGATTGGATCAGGGGAAGGGAATCGGCGACGGCGGCGCGGCGAGCGGCGGCGCTGGACCGGCAGCGGCGGTGCTTCGCCGGCGAAGAGTGGATCTCGAGCTACGGGGCACGGTTGACACGGGTTTTGGGCGCTACGGACTCGGAGCGACGCGACGAATTCAACTGGGCGGCTCTCGTCGACGGTGGAGCAGCGGAGGCGACGCGCGACGAGCTGCGACGGCGGCGGCGCTCGGGGAACGGCGGCGGGGAAGGCACAGTGCGCGAATCGGGGCTAGACCGGGCTTGGGGCGAGCTTACCTACTGAGGAAAACTTCCCCGGGGGTCAATTCGACCCGAGCGGCGGCGAGTCGATGGGTCCGCGGCGGCGCAGATCTCGGCGGCGGCGGTTAGGGCGACGACCGAGCGGGGAACGCGTGTGGGATGGCTAGGGTTCGCGAGACGGCATGGTGGTACTTGAAGGCGGCCGAGGGGAAACCGGGCATCCTTGGAGTCCGGGCCGTGGCCGAGCTGGACTCCGACGCCGCGTCCGGGTCGGACTCCGAAGCGAGGAAGGACGCGTCGCGAGGTAGGAGACGCCTGACCCGTGGGTCCGCTCGGTCAGCGGCAGAGGGGCGGGGCGTTGTGGCGGGCTGGCGTGCTGGGCCGCTAGGTGGGCCGAGCGGGAGCGGGAGGCAGGCCGGGGAAGGGAGCAGAGCGGGCCGCGGCTGGCTGGCGGGCTGGGCTGGAAGCGGGGCGCTGCGCTGGGGGCGAGCAGGCCGAGAGGAGGCGGGGCAGGCCGCTGGGCCGGGCCGGAAGCGGAGAAAGGAGGGAGATGGGCCGCTGCGGAAAAAGAGTAGGAGGGCCAAGTTCAGCCGAGGGAAAAAGTTAAGGGAGGAAAAGTGGACTCGGGCCGCAGAAACTTTTCTAGAGCTCCAAACGAGACGATTCAAATTCGAATTTAAACAGAGTTTAAATTCCAACTGAACCACACACAAACAAAACACTATGCAGGCAGCGTGAATGCAACAAAAATGTTTCTAATCTTATATTTGATTTTATTTTGCCAAAAATTATTTATTTTCCTTAGATAAATATGAGCATTAAATTAAATAAAAACCATTTAATTACTAAAATTTTAAAATAGGCATTTTTAGGGTGTTACAGCAAAGAAACCCGAATGCGGCAATATGTGTGCCCAGGAAGTCATAGTACACATATAGCAAATAAATATGATAAACAAAGAATATATGCTTGAATAAATAGAGTTTTACATAAGAGTTTAACATAAATAAACTAACCAATACAGCGGAAGACAAAAACTCTTAACTAAGCGAAGCCGCAATTCCACAGGGACACTGACTGGGAGAACGCAACTTAGTAGTAAGGCAGATCCTTTGGAAACTCAGCAGCAGACTCATGCACAGCCCAATCTGTTACCCATCCGGGATTTTGTTGAATAATAGCAAGTGTAAGTAAAACATTTACTTAGCAAGTATAGCACGGGTGTATGAAGGCTCAAAATAAGGCTAGACACGGTTTAACTACATTAGCACTTTTAGTTGGTTCATTTTAACACTATCCTAATTCCTACAAGTGAATTAAACCCAGTTGCATCCCAATTAATGAAGTATAAGTGACATTAAGCATAAATAAACATCATCTTCTAATAAAAAATGATCCAGGCTGCTCGTGACCCTGACCAAGGCTATCATGATAGATTTACACTCTGCAGAGGTTTCGCCCTTTACCCACCAGTCGCGTAAAAGTTCAAAGGAACTTTGCACCCGACCACGCACATCCACACTTCATGTGGTGTGACTGCATAGGGACACTACGGGGCTTTTCATAAGACACCCTAACAAGATAGTGGCCACTAAGGTACAACAAGGTGGTGAGACTCTAGGCACCGAGATTGACTTACGCTTACGGAGTCACACCATAAGGGGGTCAATGGCATCCAGAGCGCGTACCTTGCTTCCCTTAACGCCGTCGGCCCCATCAGTAACCACTGGCAAGCTAGAGACGTACATGCTACTTGTCCAAGACCAGAGCCATTATAGTTCTAGCGGTGGCGACAGGCTCCTGGGTTGCCGCTTTAAGAAACGGACCTTACGGAGAGAGACTAGAACAAAGCACGAAGCACATGTTCTAGCTCCCTAAACCATGTTGCTAAAAAAGCAAATTTTATCATCATGTCGAAGTGAACCATTAAGTCAAAATTAACAATTAAACAATGGTGACAGTAGCTGCACATAGCAAAGATTCTACCCATATGCATAAACCCAAGGTAATCAAAGGATATGATAATCAAAACTAGGTACAACCTTAAAGGTTCATCAATTTAGACACAGACATGTATGAAATAAATGATTACAAGGTGGATAGGTAGCAAGGATTGTCCATGCTACAACTTGCCTTCCTCAAAGTGTTGCTACTGCTATTGCTGCTGCTGCGAGTCTTGCTCCTGAAAGTCCTCCTCGTACTCGAACTCCAACGCAAACGGTTGACCGACTGGACACGAATCATCATACAAGCATCCACACAAGCCAATACATGCAAAAAAGTATTCTATGAGAACAGTATACCAAATAGTAGAAACAGAACAAAAGAAGGTTTTAAAACTAATCTACGCTTCGCTAAGAACACGTGAGCGCAAGAATCACACTAATTGGAGCTAAAACGAGAAAGTTACGACGTTTCTAAGGTTCGGGGACTTGCTGGTAAAAACTTCCAGGGACCTATTCACGAAAAACTGTGGACCTATATGCAATTTCATATAAGAACCCGAGGGCTGACACGCAAAAAGGCAGGGGTCCGCAGGGGCTGGACCGCGGGTTGAATTTTTCAAAAGCGCAGGGGGTTTTCCATAAAATTTAGGACTTAAATGTAATTACTTTTGAATAGGAGTGGACGGCGGGTTGATTTTGCTAAAATGCAGGGGCTCATTTGCAAAACTACCTAGGCTGACCGTTACACTGGGGTCTGACTCGGGGCGATGGGCGTTTGATGGCCGTTGGATTGCAATCGGACGTCTCTAAACAGATGGGACGGCTCTAAACAGATCGGCGTCGAGGCCCCCCAGGCGAAACTGAAGCCTCCACGAGCATCCCCAAGTTAATCCGAACCCTCACCGCCAATCCTCATCGACATTCCACCGCCGGAACCCCTTCCCCGCGAGCGCACCTCACCGCCGGTCATGTGTCTCCACCGCGCACCGAAGCTCGGCCATCTTCTTGGGTGGTGAGCGCCTCTACGCATTCCCCTCTACCCCCCTCCCTTGCGCCAGCTAGCCGCCGCCCTAGCCCACTCTAGCGCCGGCCAGCCAAGCTGCCATGGAGCGCCGGCGAAGCTCCCTGTGTTGTCTCGAGGAGGAAGATGACCACCTTTTCAATTAGGCGCCGGGAAACCGCGAATCCCATTTAGATCTATCTTGTGTCATGGCAATCTTTCAAAGAACCCCCTGGATAGATCTGTCCCTTGCAGTCCAGCCCAAGCCGTGACCTTTTACAGATCTAACCCTAGCCTTTCACCTTTTTGCGGCGCCTGTTCTCTGTGTCTTGTAGTAATTCCTTGCTATTCATGGAAACTATGGTTAACCGCGAATAGATCCCTACAGCCATGTTTTGAGCATAAAATCCACGTTTTAGACCCAATTTAATCCGTTCTTTTTGCGCTAGACTCATATCATCTCAAACTTCGATCTAGTACTGTTGTTCACCATGTGACATATTTCTGAATTTTTGTGTTAATATTAAATTGACCAAAGGTTATCTAAATGTATTTTTCCAAATAAAATCCAATTAAGGTTTATACTCGGTTTTCATGTTAATATTAATTTGGTTAATATTTATCCAATTAGTTTTATAAATAAAACTTAACTAGGTTATATCTCAGTTTTGGTAACCTAGTGTTTACTTGCTTAATAATTTGTTAAATAAATTTTCTAATTAAAAGCAAATTAGAGTTGGTACTCCGAGCTTTCATAATTAAATATTAATTTGAATAATATCAACATTAATATGTTCTAAATATAATATTGTCTAGCTGAACACGAAATATCTTATTATTTGATTAGTCGCTCCCACATGCCTGTTTTACTAAAGTTAAATGTTAAATTGTATAAGTTCTACATAAACAATTAGAAATAAAATATGGTTAGTTTTGTCTCATTTTACAAATTCAAATAGAATTGAATTAATTCCAACATAAGATGTTTCTCTGGAATATCTTTTATATTATTTATTTAATTAAAATTAATCAAGCATATAGTCTTTTATAGTCATAATCTCCCTATAGTTGTATCTTCTCAACCGTAGCTCCGTTTTCAGCGATTCTTACGCTTGCGTGACCATAACATCGAGCCATATCCTTTAGTGTGCTCTTTTAAAGCTTTTTGTTTTGATTAGTGTACTGTTCTTAGTTGTACATTGTTTGTTTGCTTGTTTAGCTTCATGTTGTGCTCGATGATGTCTACGAGTAGAGGAACATCAACAAGAGGTTTCAAGAAGAAGATTTTGAAGACTCTAAGCGGCTATATTTTGGATAAAGGCAAGTTATAGCACAGACAATCCTTGCTACCTAAACACACCCTTTACAATTATTTAATTTCATATGCTTGTGTCTAATTTACTATCCCATTAAGGTTGTACCTAGTTTTGTATATCCTGTTCCTTTGATAACCTTGGGTTTATGCATTGGGTAGAATCTTTGCTATGCGCAGCTACTGTCACCAATGTTTAATTGTTAATCTTGATCTAATGGTTCACTTTAATGATAATGATAAAACTTGCTTTTTAGCAACATGGTTTAGGGAACTGGGGCATGTGCTGTGTGCTTTGCTCCAGTGTCTCTCCCTAAGGTCCAGTTCTTAAAGAGGCAACCCAGGAGCCTGTCGCCGCCGCTAGAACTATTATGGGTCTGGTCTTGGTCAAGTAACTTGTACGTCTCTAGCTTGCCAGTGGTTACCATTGGGGCCAACGATGTTAGTGGACACAAGCTGAAAGGGTGTTTCTTGATTCCACCGGGGACGGGTGATCTGTCGGCTATGCCCCCGTGAAGCATAGTCCCGTGCTGGGAGTCGCTGCGATGGGGAACTCCACACGTTGCGCATGGATGGGTGTGATGCCCGTGCTTTGGACGCCATTGACCCCCTCATGGTGTGACTCCGTGAGCGTACGTCAATCCCGGTGCCTAGGGTCTCACCGCATTGTTAAACTAGCGGCTACTGTGTTGTTAGGGTGTCTTGTGAAAAGCCTCGTAGCGTCCCTATGCCATCACACCTCGGAAGTGTTGATGTGAGTGGTTGAGTGCAAAGTTCCTTTGAACTTTTACACGACTGGTGGGTAAAGGGCGAAACCTCTACAGAGTGTATAATCTATCATGATAGCCTTGCTCAAGGTCACGAGCGGCCTGGATCTGTTTTTATTAGAAGATGATGTTTATTTATGCTTAATGTCACTTATACTTTATTAATTGGGTTGCAATAGGGATTCATTCACTTGTAGTAACTTGGATAATGTTAAAACGAACCAACTAAAAGTGCTAATGCAGTTTAGCCATGTCTAGCCTTACTTTGAGCCTTCATATACCCGTGCTATACTTGCTAAGTAAATGTTTTACTTACACTTGCCGTTATTCAACAAAATCCCGGATGGGTAACAGATGGATCAGTGATTGAGATAGCTACTGAGTTTTCTGAAGATCTTTCGTACTTCTGAGCTGTGGTCAACCAGTCGGTGTCCCTGTGGACTTGAGGCTCCACCTGTCAAGAGAGTTAATACATAGACTTCCACTGTAATAATCATTTATGATATACTCTGATGTAAATTATTTTATTTCGAGCATTTGTACTCTGTTTATCATATTTGTTCATTGTATGTGTTCTGTGGACTTCCTGGGCACACATATGGCCACATTCGGGTTTTGTGAAAATCGGGGTGTGATAAGAAGTTCACCGGAATCAAGTCTATCTCGAGCTAGAGGCCACCATTCGAAATGTGGTTTGGACCTACAACACCGGGATGGATCGGCGAGCTCACCTAGGGGTTTCAAGTCGATGGTGGTGCGACGGCGATGACGGTCGACAAGTCGAGGCGGCTGCGGTGGGTCTGTGCAAGTCCGTTGAGCGATTAGTCATGATTCAAGGCGAAAAAGGAAGCTGGGGCTTCATGGGCAGCTTGTTACCTCTTGGAGGAGCTCCTGGGCAGCTTCGCGTCGAGTAAAGGGCGGCAACAAGGGCAAATGACCGCGGCGGCTGATGGCGGCGGCGCAAGACGAGGAGAGGCGCTGAGGAGGCTGGGGCTCGGGGCGAAGACTTGGTGATGGTTTAGGGCTTTAGCGGCACTAGTTTTATAGTCCTAGTGGGATGTGAGAGGGGTTAGGGTGCCGAGGTGGCACAAATGCCTAGGGCCGTCGGTGGCTCCTTCCTTTTCCTTATGGGGGTGGCTTTCCTTACGGGGAGAGGCGCAGGTGGCGGCGGTGAAGCTTCCTGGTGGGTGCGGGAGGGCCACAGGCAGCGGCGCAGGGGTGGGACAGATGTGGGGCTTGGCGCGGCCAGGGTCGAGCTCTACTCGGGTGTGGCCTGGTTGGAGGTAGGGGCGAGCCTAGCCAGCGGGCCCACGTGGCAGTGAGAGGAGGTGGGGACGCGCTGTGTGCTGGCGCGGAGGCGGCTGTGCCGGGAGATGGACCGGAGGGTGGGAAGCGGAGCTGGTGAGCTGAGCCGGTGCGGAGAGAGCTGAGATGACGTGGCTGTGGCTGGGCTGGCAGTTGGGCCGCGAGGGGAGAAGCGAAGCGGGCTGGGTCAGTGCGGGAAAGAAAGGCTGGGCCGACTGAGAGAAAAAGCAAAGGGAGGAGAAACAGACCGAGTGAAGAGTTGAAGGGGCAAAAATGAACTCGGGTCGAAACAACTTTTCTAGAGCTCAAAGCAAAGCGATTCAAATTTGAATTTAAACTAGATTTAAATTCTTATTTGAACCACTAGCAACCAAAACTCAATGCAGCAGCATGAATGTAACAAAAATGTTTCTAGGCCTTATATTTGATTTTAATTCCCAGAAATTATTTATTTTACCCTATATTAAATATGAACATTTTATTAAAGAGCAAATTAATTACTAAAATTTTAAATAGGGATATTTTAGGGTGTTACAAACCTACCCCCCTTAAGATGAATCTCGTCCTCGAGATTCGGATGTGGATGCGAAGAACTGTGGGTACTCGGCCTTGAGGTCTTCTTCTCTTTCCCATGTCGCCTCGTCTTCTGAGTGATGGCTCCACTGAACCTTGCACAACCGGATTACTTTATTTCCGGTGACTCTTTCGGACTCCTCCAATATTTTAACTGGATGCTCGGCATAAGTGAGATCCTCTTGCACATTCAGCTCATCCATCGAGATCTGCTTCTCGGACACCCGCAAGCATTTCTTCAACTAGGACACGTGGAACACATCGTGCACTCCTGCCAACCTCTCGGGTAGTCCAACTGGTAGGCCACCTCGCCTTTCGGTTCAAGTACCTTGAAAGATCCAATGTAACGAGGTGCTAGTTTGCCCTTGATAGTAAACCTCTTCACGCCTCTCTTTGGTGACACCATGAGGTACACAAAGTCACCAACTTCGAAGCTGAGATCACTCCGTCTGACATCCGCATAACTTTTCTGCCGGGACTGTGCCACCTTCAAGTTCTACCTGATCACTTGTACTTGTCATTCTACCTCTCTTAGTATCTTAGGCCAAAAAACTTGACTCTCTCCACTCTGGTTCTAGAACAGTGGTGTTCTGCACTTTCTACCATACAGAGCCTCGAATGGTGCCATCTACAGACTTTTTTTGTAGCTGTTGTTGTATGAGAATTCCGCATAGGGAAGACTCTTATCCCAGCTCACACCATACTGCAGAGCACATGCCCTCAACATGTCTTCCAAAATCTGATTGGTTCGCTTTGTCTGTCCATCCGTCTGTGGGTGGTAAGCTGAACTAAAGTGCATCTTAGTGTCCATAGACTCCTGTAACTTCTGCCAGAAGTGTGAGGTGAACTGAGTACCGCGATCAGACACTATCTGCTTCGGCACTCCATGCAAGCACACAATCCTCTCCATATATAGCTCTGCTAATCTGGTGCATGTGTAAGTGGTCTTCACTGGAAGAAAGTGTGCCACTTTGGTCAAGTGATCCACGATTACCCAGATGGAGTCATATCCTCTCTGGTGCGAGGTAGACCGGTGATGAAGTCCATTCCAACTTCCTCCCACTTCCATTCGGGTATCTTCAGGGGTTGGAGCAATCCTGCTGGCCTTTGATGCTCGGCCTTGACTCTTTTAACATGTGTCACATAGAGCCACATATGTTGCCACGTCACTTCAATCCGTACCATCAGAATCTTTCCTTGATGTCTTGGTACATCTTGGTACTTCTCGGGTGGATCGAGTAGGCCGAATCATGTGCTTCTCTCAGGATCGTGTCCTTGATCTGCGCCATGTCGGGTACACATATCCTCTTCCCGTGCCACAAGGTTCCCTGATCATGCACTCAAAACCTAGGGGCCTTCCCTAGAGCAACCTGCTCAACAATCTCCTTGATTTTCTCATCCTCAAGCTGACCTTTCCGGATCTCCTATTGCAGAGTCGGTTCTACTGCCATCTCCGTGAGGCTAGCCACAAATCCCAGACTCATCCTCTCAAACTCCAAGCTGAGTTCTTCTGGCACACAATGTCCAGTGATCTTGTTCACATAGCTCCTCCTGCTCAGAGCATCTGCCACCAATTTAGCCTTCCCTGGATGGTAGTGAATCTCCAGATCATAATCCTTGATCAACTCCAACCAACGGCGTTGCCTCATATTCAGGTATGACTGAGTGAAGACATACTTGAGGCTCTTATGATCGGTGTAGATGTCGCATTGATGTTCAATCAAGTAATGCCTCCAAATCTTCAGAGCATGTACCACAGCTGCCAACTCCAGATCATGCGTCGGGTAATTCTGCTCATGTTTCCTCAACTGCCTCGATGCACAAACCATGAATCTTTCCTCCTGCATGAGCACACACCCTAATCCTAGACGGGATGCATCGCAGTAGATGGAGAAGCTCTTGGCTATGTCGGGCAGTATTAGCACAGGTGCTGTTGTTAGCCTCTTCTTCAACTCCTCGAAGGTTGCCTGACACTCCTTCGTCCAGAGGAACTTAGCATTTTTCTCCAATAACGCTGTCAGGGGCTTAGCAATCTTGGAGAGTCCTTTGATAATATTCAGCCATCCCAAGGAAACTCCTGATTTCGCTCACACCCTGAGGCGGATTCCAGCTTAGCACATCACTAGCCTTCTTCGGATCGACTGCCACTCCTCCATTGGACAACACATGACCCAAGAATGCTATTTCCTTCAACCAGAATTCACACTTGCTCAGCTTAGCATACAGCCGATGTTCTTGGAGTCTTTGCAGCACCAATCTCAAGTGTTCCTCGTGTTCTTCCTCATTCTTGGAGAAGACCAGGATGTCATCAATCAACACTACCACAAACTTGTCGAGGTAATCCATGAACACGCTGTTCATTAGGTACATGAAGTATGCAGGAGCGTTGGTCAGTCCAAAAGACATGACAATGAACTCATACAACCAGTACCGAGTGGTGAAAGCCATCTTGGGTATGTCCGACAGCCGGATCCTCATCTAGTGATAGCTCAATCGAAGATCTACCTTGGAGAACACGCAAGCTCCCTTCAGCTGGTCGAACAGATCGTCAATCCTTGGCAACTGGTACTTGTTCTTGATGGTCACTTCGTTTATGGCTCGATAGTCCACACACAACCTCTACGTCCCATCTTTCTTGTCCATGAACAACACCAATGCTCCCCATGGTGAAGAACTCAGACGAATGTACCCTTTGGCTAGCAATGAGCTTAGTTTCTCTAGTTCATTTACTCCCATCCTATACGATCTTTTAGCTATAGGTGCAGTGTCAGGTTTAAGTTCAATAACGAATTCAACTTCACGTTCTGGGGGCATACCTGGCAATTCATCTGGGAACACATCCGGGAACTCGCTCACCACTCTGATGTCCTCAAGAGCTACACCGTCAGCTTGGTTGACTTGATTATGCTCCAAGGGATTGGCTGTCTGGTACTCCACCTTATCTGCGGACTTTGCTGTCAGTTGTACCGTTCTCTTGGTGCACTAGATCACCGCATCATATCTGGCTAACCAGCTCATACCCAAAATTATGTAGAACCCAATAGTTTCCAGGACGATTGGGCACACCTCCAAGTCTACCCCCTTATTGTGATGGTAGTATGGGGGCAGCGTAAAGTGGTTCGCTGTTCCCCCCTAGTGAGCTAACTAGCATAGTACTCTTCATGGGCAGCAATGCCACTAAGTTCTTTTTCACAAAAGTACCAGATATGAAAGCAGGTGAAACTCCAGAATCGAACAAAACATTCGTAGGAGTGGAGTTGACAGGGAACGTACCCACGACCACGTCAGTAGCTCCCTCTACTGTCTCTGCACCCGTGTGGTTGAGCTTGCCTCTTGCGGGTTTTTGCAGACCTCGGCCTGCCTACGCCTGCTGCTTTCCGGCCTGCTGGTTGTTGTTCTGTCCTACGGTGTTATGGGCCTTCTTGGGGCAGACATTGGCAAAGTGCCCCTGCTCTCCACAGTGGTAACACACCCTCAGACCCACTGGTGTATTGTTGACGGGGTTGGGGCTCTGAACAGGACCTAGCTGCACCTAGTTGCACTGAACTGGGCCATTCTGCAGCTGATTCTGGAAACGATGTTGCTGTGGCGCCTGGGGATACTGGTGGCACTGCTGGTACTGGCCACAGTTCAACAAGCTGGACTGACCCAGGAAGCGCTGTTGATTCCCCATCTGCTGATTCCCCTGTGGAGGAGTGAAGCGGGGGCGACTGCTGCTCCCTGTCTGCTGGCCCTGGAACTTCCTCTTCTTCTCTATCTCACAGCGCTTGTGTTCCAGCATCAAGGCGTCATCCACCAGTTCCTGAAAGTTGGGGAACTTGGTACACATCAGCTGGTACTGCAGTGCATCTTGCAAGCCATCACGGAACCGGGTCTGCTTCTTCTTGTCGGTGGCCACGTCTCGTGGAGCATAGCGGGCGAGCTCAATTAACTTATCACGATAAGTGGTGACACTCATCCCTTCCTGCTTCAGCGCCAGGAATTCCTTCTTCTTCAGAGTCATCAGAGCCTCCGGCACATGGTGAGAGCAGAAGCTGTCATGGAACTCCTACCAGGTGATCTGGGTACGATAAGGATGAGTGTACTGGTATGAATTCCACCAGTCCAATGCTGGTCCCTGAAGCTGTCCTCCTACGTACAACACCTTCTTCTGGTCGTTGCACTGCGCGATGTCGAGCTGTCTCTCCACCGCCTTGAGCCAATCGTCTACCTGTAGGGGGTCGTTGGCCTTGATGAAGGTGGGAGGGCGTCTCTTCAGAAACTCGCCTCTCTTGTCCCTGGGTGGCATGTGAGGCTGGTGAGGCGGGTTCTGCTGGTGCTGCTGCATCAATGCCATGGTCTGGGCCATCTAAGAGGAAAGAGCAGAGGGAGGAGAAACAGACCGAATGAAGAGTTGGAGGGGCAAAAACGAACTCGAGTCGAAACAACTTTTCTAGAGCTCAACACAAAGCGATTCAAATTCGAATTTAAACTAGATTTAAATTCTTGTTTGAACCACTAGCAACCAAAACTCAATGCAATAGCATGAATGCAACAAAAATGTTTCTAGGCCTTATATTTGATTTTATGTCCCAAAAATTATTTATTTTACCCTATATTAATTATGAACATTTTAATAAAGAGCAAATTAATTACTAAAATTTTAAATAGGGCTATTTTAGGGTGTTACATATAAGAATACACTATTGTCAAGACGGGGGATAATGACAATGATAAGAGTGAAAGACCACGACACACAGCTCAAAGATAACTCGGATAAGAAAAGAGAAAGGATTATTGTGGGACCAGGATCCCTAGGGCCATTCATTTATAGGATTAAACTACTCGGCTATGGGAAGTTTGACCTGGCTACTCCAAACTAGTCGGCTATGGTGCAAGATGGCGTAGTTGACTAGGAGAACTAGTCGTGTACTGTTAGGAGACTCCCCAAAGTACACTATTATAGTACTCCCTGTTGTATACGACTAGTATCATGGAACCAACTTGTAACTCTGCTCCCCGGATATATAAGCTGGAGCAGGGACCCCTCCAAAACAACTCAATCTCACATGCAATACAATCAAGCACACAAGACGTAGGGTATTACGAAATTTGCGGATCGAAACTATATAAATCTTTGTGTTGCGTGTGCACCATCGTTCCTAGAACTCGGCGAGACCCACAAATCTACTACCCGGGATACCCCTAGGCAGATGTACCCACAAATCTTCGACACTTGGTACCCACCGTGGTGCCGCTCTCCGAAAGCTCACCATTAGGCGCGATGGGATCAATCAAGTTCAACACCCACGGCATCGAGAAGGGCGCAACCTTTGTCTTCGGTGTCTGGACCTTTATTGCCCTAGGCAATGGCAAGTTCGCAAGCTACCTTGCGGATTGCCCGGGCCCGTACTCGATGACGGCAATTCCACCGAACCGCTCCGCAACTTCATCGAGAAACAAGACTCGGTGACTACTTCGGCCTCGACGTCGACCCCGGCTCAGACACGCATCGTGATCTCGAGTTCGACTCTAACTCCGGCCGGGACTCTCCAAGTCGAGTTCGGGTACAACTCGTTTCCAATTATGGAAAGAGTAGGGAACTCCGAGTTGGCTACGCCATCGGACAACCCCCCGGATCGATTCCTTCTCGGACTCACCAACTCTATGGCTTTACATCAGCAGATGCAAACCACGGGAACCATCAAGACTACAAGTCAAGAGACTAGCCCGATCGTGGATCATTGCAAAAACATTGAACCGGCTCACAAGCCATCGAAGGACGATGACAAAGACGATTTGACGATCCTACTGAGCGATGTTGTGACAACGTTGCATGCTTGCACTACCACGCCCAGTTCAACACCAGTTTCGAGATGGTGGAACCACTCGTTCATCTCCTGTCAGGACTAGTCATAACCAGAACACCAGGAAGACTTGTTGTTCACTGGCCTGGTGTGATCCCAGGTGAGACCTATCGAGATAACGAGTCAAGACTTGATGCGGTCATCCTAGAAGATCTACCTTACCAAGACGGCAAAACTGCTCCGCTCACTACCTCAAGAGCGACAACTTCTCCACCACCCAGATCGTTCTCTCCCTCAATGATCAAGACCCTGGTCATCAGGTGTTCATGGCGGGCAACGATGACCAAGGCACCCAATACGACCGTGAGCTCATAACAGATATCTCTGAAGAAGAACGCAATGCCAATGGAGAAACTGAGGAACAAAAGACCACTCGACAAGCAAGGAACACCAAGCGCAAGCTGAGGTGCTTAAACGCTGCCTTACGCGCTGACGCGATCCACAACCTTGCACAAGACTTCGACTTGGTCGGGGACCAACCAATGCTTCAAGAGGCACCGGTTAACATCACCGTAGCAGCAGAACTCGTCAGGGCCATGCCCGGCACTCCCGCTGTCCAACAAGTACTTACGCTCCTAGAAACGGCGCACAAGAGCACCAACCAGGAAAACCCTGCCTCAAGCCACCACACGTCGGGAAGCAGGCACACTGGAGCCACGGCGGCTGCTCCAGGCAAGGCGTCAATTGCCATGACAGGAGGCCACAGACGATGTCAGGACGCTGGCCGTAGCCAGAACCAAGGAGAAGGTCGCATTCACAGCCAAGACGGTGGAAGACCACGCGACGGAGATCTTCGCAACACCATCAACGCCAATCGCAATGCTCGTTCTATAACCCAAACGAGTAGACAGCTACGCGTTGAATCAGAACTACTCCGACGTGAACAGTACAACCGCCATTACAGACCCCATCCCCGCCAACACGACCAAGATCGTCCCCATGACCAAGATCGTCCACGCAACAACGATAGGCCTCACGATCGTGAACGTCCCCGGGATAACGACCGTCCCTGAGAATGTGATAACGCGGGCGATCAGGATCGTCCTTGACACCGTAACCAAGCCTCACCCTGGTGTAATGATCGCCCTCAAGAAAACGAGGGGAACTGAGGTCGACAGTATGACTCCGACCAAAGCAACTCCAGTTACAGGGATGATCGCTCGCCAAGGGACAAGTACGATGGGTTCCCATCCTTCTCCAAACGCATCAAGGACATCCAGTGGCCAAGCAAGTTCAAGCCAACTGGAATTGAGAAGTTCACAGGCAAACAAGACCCTAAACAATGGTTGAGAATCTACTCGATTGCAATCCAGATGGTGGGAGGCTCCAACGACATCAAAGTCAGCTACTTCCCCGTCATGCTGTACACAACACCTCTGACATGGCTCGAGGGCCTCCACCCCTGGTCCATCGACTCCTGGGATGACCTCACAAGGAAATTCACCGCCAACTTCCAGGGAACCTGGGCACGACCCGGAACCCGGTACGAATTAGCAGCATACAAACAAGAAAAGGGAGAGACTCTACGCAAGTATATCCAGAGGTTCTTTGATAAAAGAGCTACAATTGTAGATATCTCCGATCGCGAAGTCATCGACTGCTTTCACGACGGCCTGTACACAAGAGAACTACACCGTGAGTTTGGAAGACGATGCCCCAAGGACACCAGTGAACTAAGGCGAATAGTTGCCGAGTGGGCTGACCAAGACGATCGCAAACGCGAATGCTTCGACATGCATCGTGAACAAGAACAACAACGCTTCGACAGGCATCGCAACCGTCGCAATGATCACTCCAACAATCATGATTTCAATCATGACAACAAGAAGTGTAAGCCAGACAACACAGTCGTGGCAGTTCAGCACCCCAATCGCAAGAACCATTTAGCGGCAAATGTCATGAATGGCCCTTGCCCTTACCACCCCAATGGCAAGCACACGATGGCAAAGTGTTTCCATCTGAAGCAAGAGTTTGACAAACAAACCCCCGAGGAGGACAAAGCCGCCAAGAAGAAGGAGGACAAAGATGATGAAGAACCCGACAATTGTTTTCCCCAAGTGGAGAATGTTGTAGCAGTCCTATTCAGCGGCAAAACACTAAATCAGTCGAAGTGGCCCAAGAAGCTAACTCTCCATGAGATCATGGCAATTGAGCTAGCCACCCTAACATACCTGAAGTGGTCAGAAGTCTCTATCACTTTCTCTAGAACGGATCAGTGAACCAACTTCACCAATCTAGGAAGATACCCACTAGTCTTGGATTCAGTCGTGGCGCAAGCTAGACTGACAAAAGTACTCATCGATGGAGGAAGCGGACTCAACATCATCTTCGTGAATACATTCAAGAAGATGGGCCTCGAAATCACCAAGTACCTAAAGCCTATAGAGTCCCCATTCTGTGGCATTGTCCCAGGCAACGCCGCAATTCCTCTGGGCCAAGTCACGCTCCCAGTCACCTTCGGGACAGCAGCCAACTTCAGGACCGAGTGCATCAAGTTTGAGGTTGCAGACTTCAAGACTCCGTACCACACGATCCTTGGGCTCCCAGCCCTCACCAAATTCATGGCGATTCTGCACTATGTGTACCTTTTCCTCAAGATGCCCGCTCCTAAAGGAGTACTTTCCCTAAAGGGAGACCTGAAGGTTTCCTACAATTGTGACATGGAAGCAGTAGAGTTCACTGCTACCTCTCAAGTCCCCATCCAGATGATGGAAGTACTTGCCTTGGCCAAGAAGACAAAGGAGGATGACCTAGAAGTACCCAGCAAGAAGTCCACGAGCACTAGCTTTAAGCCCTCCGAAGAAGTACAACTTAACACTGTAGATCTTGGGACGAATGACTCGTCCAAAACTACCCTCCTAGGGACAGATTTAGACTATAAATAGGAAGACGCGCTCGTCAAGTTCCTTCGTGATAATAAAGATATTTTTGCTTGGAAGCCATCTGATATGCCTGGTGTTCCTAGGGAACTTGTCGAGCACAAACTTGACGTTGATAAGAACGCGAAACCAAAGAAGCAGCGGCTAAGACATTTTGCTCAAGACAGACGTGATGCAATCAAGGTATAGATTGCCAATCTACTCACGGCCGGCTTCATCAGGGAAGTCCTCCATCCAGAGTGGTTGGCCAACCCTGTCTTGGTAAGGATGAACAACAATGAGTGGCGAATGTGTGTTGACAACACAGACCCCAACAAACACTGCCCAAAGGATCCTATGGGCCTCCCGCGCATTGATCAAGTCGTGGATTCCACTGCTGGATGCACACTTCTCTGCTTCCTCAATTGCTATTCAGGATATCACCAGATAGCTCTAAAGAAGGTGGACCAAATCAATACTTCATTCATCACTCCATTTGGTGCATATTGTTACACAACCATGTCCTTTGGATTGAAGAATGCAGGTGCCACATATCAACGAGCCATACAAAAGTGCCTATTAACACAAATCGGGCACAATGTAGAGGCGTATGTTGATGATGTGGTCGTCAAAACAAGGCAGCTAGAGACCCTCATCATTGACTTGCAAGAAACTTTTGACATCCTTAGAAAGTTACGTTGGAAGCTAAACCCAACTAAAATGCATCTTCGGCGTGCCATCAGGGAAATTGCTGGGATTCATGGTCAGTAATAGAGGCGTAGAGGCAAATCCAGCCAAAATTACGGCCATCCTTACCATGGAAGCACCAAAGAATGTAAAGGATGTGCAAAAGCTTACAGTTGCATCACCGCTTTGAATAGATTCATCTCAAGACTTGGAGAAAAAGGTTTACCTTTCTTCAAGCTGTTTAAAAAGCAAGTCCATTTCACATGGACTGAAGAGGCAAACACATCCTTTGAACAACTCAAGACGTATCTGTCCACTCCTCCGGTGCTAACAGCACCAATAGAAGGCGGTCACCTGTATTTGTACATCGCCGCCACTACACAAGTGGTTAGTACGGTTATGGTGGTCAAATGACAAGAAGAAGGCCATGTATTCCTAGTACATAGGCCAATTTACTACATTAGTGAAGTACTCTCCAAGTCCAAGATTCGCTACCCTCATGTCCAGAAACTACTCTATGCGATTTTTATCACCTCGCGGAAGTGAAGGCACTACTTCCAGGCCTTCAACATAACTGTTGTCACTAATATCCCGCTGGGCAAAACTCTCAACAATCGTGACTCAACTGGACGTATCTGCAAGTGGAAGGTAGAAATTACAGCATATCACCTCGACTTTGCTCGCCAGATAGCCATTAAGTCTCAAGCCCTTGTTGATTTCATGGTCGAGTGGACAGAGATCCACTACTCCATGGCAACTACTCGCCCGGAGCATTGGGTTATGTACTTTGATGGATCATTGAAGCTGGAAGGCGGAGGAGCCGTCATACTACTTATATCACCTAAAGGTGATCAGCTCAAATATGTCTTACAAATTATGTTTCAAGTCACTAATAATGAAGCAGAGTATAAAGCCATGCTGCACAGGCTTCGCTTGGCTGCATCACTTAGTATCAAATGACTTGTTGTATATGGCGATTCTGCTGTCGCTATTAACCAATTCAATAAAGACTGGGAAGCCTCTAAAGAGACGATGGACGCCTACGTTGTTGGTGGTCGTTACGGCCTGCTTTCCGACCTCCAAACGAGTATAAAATAAATACAATGGAATCACACACCATAGCTATAAGACTTATTTCTACCTATTTCCATGAGTTTTGGTGCTTATCCATTGTGCAGGTACAAAATGGAGAAATACGGGCTACAAGGGTCGTAATTGATCAATTTGGCCGGACGACATGATTCGGCTGGTTACCACCCTTAGTCGTACCTGACGCAGAGCACGATCGGACGGCCATCCACGTCAGCGACAACCGAGCATGCCATGTGGACCACCGCCATGTCACCTCTGGGCCAAGACAACATGAAGTACATCAAGATGACGCGGCCCAGAAGGTCCAGGAGAGAGAGGTTGCACAGGGTAGCGCTGCTGGGCCACAAGCCCAGTTCGGCCGAACCACCCCCAGGAGCTACACCGCCTCAGCACCAAGGCGGTGCAACATGGCAATTCGACCGAACTCCTAGGTTCAGCCAAACCAGGAGATTTGGCTGGATCAGTCGGGCACCGCCTTGAGGTGCCTTGGCTGCTGCTCCACCTCCCACCGTCCTTGGCCACTATAAAAGGAGGCCTCCATTCACCTGCAAAACACACAACACAAGAGGAGAGTTCCTTAGCGAAGCTCTACCACTTTGATACTTAGAAGATAGGGAGACAGGAGAGGTGAGCGTCCCGGAGAGGAGCCGGAGTGTCGGCCCCTCTTCCCGCTGTACCTCTACGGATGCGGCTCTTCTTCTAGTAACATCCAGGTCGTGTCTGGTAACTCTTGTATCTCTCTCTGATTAATTGAGCATTCAGTTCTTAAATTTATATGCTTGCTGGTTCTTCATTCAATTGAGCCATCCGGAGTATGCCCTGCTTAACAAAAAGAGTACATGAGCACAGGACGACACAGGAGCAACGGAGGTCGAGGAAGAACGCACCGAGTCAATTCGGCCGAACAAGTTGGTTCGGGCAAATAGTTCGGCCGAACCAGCCCAGCTCGCCCCCTTCGCGCACCTGCACACTGGTTTGCACTCCTTACCCTGTCCATCTTTTCCATGTTGACACGTTTCGAATTTTAAACATGCTCACATCATTTAAATGAAACGTTCTCGGTTTTTCTTTAATGCCATGAACTCTGTTTATTGTTCAATTCAAATTAAGTATCCACATGCCTGTGAAATCTTTCATGTTAGGATCCCCTGGTCTAAGTTGTTGATGTTTGTGATATGTCTCGATAAAACAAACCACCTGTTCATTCCATCATTCGGGAGAATTTATCTTGAAAACTTAAAACTATAACCTATCCTTTCATCACATGCATACAATCTACCTTCTTCCACTTCACAATTGCTTGAGAGATCATCCCCTGAGAAAGCTTGTCTTGACCAGTATAAAGTCTTGTCGAATTTTGAGTCCCTGGAGACAGTCCTGTTGCCCAGATCATTTGCAAGCATACATTTATCATCAGAGTTGCATTAGAAGCCCTCTTGCCTTGGTGATACTCTAGAAAAATATAAATAAAGGACTCATGAAAGTCCAATGATTCGAAAGAAAGAATTCTCAAAAATGGAAAGAAAAAGAAAGAAAAGGGGTCACGAGGCTAAGGACCAACAATGAACTTTTCATCTCAAACTTGCAAAGTGATCGAAGGCAATTGACACACCTCCATGAACCAGTCTTCGACTCGACTGAAATACATGTCTTGATAAAATCACCACCCGAGAGACAAAGAGAATGCACATAAAGAGAGAGTTAGTGAAAAGGAGTGGTTCCATAGAGTGTGAGAATACTAAGGAAGAAAGGACAAGGGTCATTTATTTGCAAAAATTAGAAAACCCCGAATGCAGGATGACCAAGATGGATCTTGTTGTAAGAGCCATTCCGTTCATCAACCGCCCAAGACCCAGGGAGTAGCCACTTCAAATCCACATGTATGGAGAAAGGTTTGAAATAAACAGTACACATTTGTTCATATCATGAAAGACCTCATATCTTAGTCTTGCTCCTGTTTTAATTCTTTACTCGGGACGAGCAAAGATCTAAGTTTGGGGAGCTTGTTAGTGGTAATTACGGCCTGCTTTCTGACCTCCAACCGAGTATAAAATAAATACAAGGGAATCACACACCATAGCTATAGGACTTATTTCTAACTATTTTCATGAGTTATACGGCTTAACCAAGTGAGTTTTACGGACCCACTAGGCCAGAACCTTCTCAAGCTCAAGCATTTACTTTTCTAGTTAGAGACCAGCTTTTTGGTGCTTATCCATTGTGCACGTGCATAATGGAGAAATACGGGCCACAAGGGTCGGAATTGATCAAATCGACCGGACGACACGATTCGGCAGGCTACCCCGTTTAGCCGTACCAGACGCAGAGCACGATCGGACGGCCATCCACGTCAACGACAACCGAGCATGCCATGTGGACCACCACCACGTCATCTCTGGGCCAAGACAACACAAAGTACATCAAGATGACGCAGCCCAGAAGGTCCAGGAGAGAGAGGCTGCACAGGGGAGCGCTGCTTGGCCACAAGCCCAGTTTGGCCGAATGGCCTAATTCGGCCGAACCGCCCCCAGGAGCTACACTGCCTCTGCACTGACTCAGCACCAAGATGGTGCAACATGGCAATTTGGCCGAACTCCTAGGTTCGGCCAAACCAGGAGATTCGGCCAAATCAGTCGGACACCGCCTTGAGTTGCCTTGGCCGCTGATCCACCTCCCACCATCCTTGGCCACTATAAAAGGAGGCCTCCATTCACCTGCAAAACACACAAAACAAGAGGAGAGTTGTAACACCCTAAAAATGCCTACTTTAAAAATTTAGTAATTAAATTGCCTTTATTTAATTTGATGCTCATATTTATCTAGGGAAAAATAAATTATTTATGAGAAATAAAATTAAATATAAGGTTAGAAACATTTTTGTTGCATTCATGCCGACTGCATTGAGCTTTGTTTGTGTGTGGTTCAATTGGAATTTAAATTCTGTTTAAATTCGAATTTGAATCGCTTAGTTTGGAGCTCTAGAAAAGTTTCTGCGGCCCGAGTCCGTTTTTCCACCCTTAACTTTTTCCCCGGCCGATTTTAGCCCCTCCTATTTTTTCATTTCGCAGCGGCCCAGCTCCCCCCTGCTTCCGCTTTCGGCCCAGTTTGGCCAGCCCGCCAGCCAGCCGACCCACCTTCCCCTTTCTCACTTTTGGCCCGCTGCCGGCCTGTCTCCCCCTGCTCCGCAGCAGCCCATCCCCGCACGCTCTCCCGCCCCGTTCGGCCCACTCCGCGGCCCAACAACCAGCGCGGCCCGCAGTCCCCTCCACGCCGACTGCCAGGCGGGACCCACCGGTCAGGCCGTCTCCTACCTCGCGACCGAGTCCCTCTCGGCTACGCGTCGGAGTTCGACTCCGCCACGGCCCGGACTCCAAGGATGCCCGGACTCCCCCCTCGGCCGCCTTCAAATACTCGCCGCCTCCGCCCCGCGACCCTCAGCGAACCCTAGCCGCCCCACACGAGTTCCCCGCACGGCCGCCGTCAAAGCCGCCGCCGCCGAGATCCGCGCCGCCGCGGACCCGTCGTCTCGCCGCCGCTCGGGTCGAATTAACCGCCCAAGGAACTTCCCCAGCAGGTAAGCTCGCCCCCAAACCCGGTCTAGCCCCGATTCGCGCGCTGTGCCATCCCCGCCGCCGTTTCCCGAGCGCCGCCGCCGCCATAGCTCGTCGCGAGCTCGCTCGGTCGCTCACCGTTCGTCCACAACCCCGCTGCCGCACTCGCCGCGTCACCCCGCACCCGTAGCACCCAACCGCGTTCAAAACCGAGCACTCTAGCTTGTTTTTGCGCAATGCCGGCGAAGCGCCGCCGCTCGCCGCCGCAGCTCCACTCGCCGCCGGTGAACCCCTCCCCTGGATCTATTTCTAGCCGCTCGATCCGAAACCTGCGGCTCAGATCGAGTCAACGAGCCGAGTCAAACCAGCTTATACCGGTCAACCTTGGCGTTTTGCAAAAGAGCCCCTGCCCTTTTTCAAAATTAACCCGCAGTCCAAATCTATTCAAAAATAATTACAATTAAGTCCTGATTTTTACAGAAAACCCCCTGACTTATTTAAAAATAGCCCCGAGGTCCTGTTTTGGTTAAATTGCAAATAAATCCTCCTGTTTTTATATAAAGTTATGTTTTAGCCCCTGAGTTTTTGCAAATAAGCCCCTGGAACTTTTAAAACTTTGCCAGCAAGTCCCTGAACCTTAGAAAAGCCATAACTTCTTCGTTTTAGCTCCGATTTGAGTGATTTTCGCGCTCACGTGTTCGTAGCGAAGCGTATATTAGTTTTTCAGCCTTCTCTTGTTCTGTTTCTATTGTTTGGTGTACTGTTCTAATAGATTAATATTGTTTGCATGTACTGGCTTGTATGGATGCTTGTGTGTTGATGTATGAGTCCAGTCGGTGAGCCGTACGCGTTTGAGTTCGAGGGTTACGAGGAGCAGGACCAACAACAACAGCAAGAGCAACAGCAGCAGTTGGACGAAGGCAAGTACAGCACGGACAATCCTTGCTACCTAAACACACCTTTACATTATTTACTGCATATGCATGTGTCTAAATTGTTCCTATTAAGGTTATTCCTAGCTTTGTTTATCCTATACCTTGATTACCCTGGGTTATTGCATTTGGGTAGACCTTTGCTAAGCGCTGCTACTGTCACCAATGTTTAACTGTTAATCTTGACTTAATGGTTCACTTCAATGTTAATGGTAAAACTTGCTTTTTATCAACTTGGAACAGGGAGCTAGGGCGTATGCTTCATGCTTGGCCCTAGTGTCTCTCCGTAAGGACTGGTTCTTAAAGCGGCAACCCAGGAACTTGTCGCCACCGCCGGAACTATAATGGCTCTGGTCTTGGACAAGTAACATGTACGTCTCTAGCTTGACAGTAGTTACCGACGGGCCGACGGCGTTATGGGAAGCATGGGTGAGAGTATGGTTTAATCCACCGAGGACGGAGTATCCGTTGGCTATGTCCCCGTGAGGCACAGTCCCGTGTTGGGAGCTTCCGTATGGCGGAGGTTCCACACGTTGCGCTATTTATTTTGATGTTGATGTTTATTACCGCGCTTGGACACCATTGACCCCCTCATGTTGCGACATGGGCGTCAGTCAATCTCGGTGCCTTGGGTCATGCTGCCTAGGTTGTACCATAACGGCTACTGTTTTGTTAGGGTGTCTTGTGAAAAGCCTCGTAGCGTCCCTATGCAGTCACACCTCGGAAGTGTTGATGTGCGTGGTTGGGTGCAAAGTTCCTTTGAACTTTTACGCGACTGGTGGGTAAAGGGCGAAACCTCTGCAGAGTGTATAATCTATCATGATAGCCTTGCTCAGGGTCAAGAGCGGCCTGGATCCTTTTTGATTAGAAGACGATGTTTATTATTGTTAAACGTTCACCTCTACTATATTAATTGGGTTGCAACTGGGATTCACTTAATTGTAGAAATCTTGGTTTATGCTAAAATGAAACAACTAAAATTGCTAATGCAGTACAGCCGTGTCAAGCCTTTCTTTTAAGCCTTCATTATCCGTGTTGTATTTGCTAAGTAAGACATTTACTTACACTTGCCATTCAACAAAATCCCGGATGGGTAACAGATGGATTAGATGGTACTGCTGCTGTTGAATTTCCTGAAGATCTACCATTCTACTAGCTGTGCTCAACCAGTCGGTGTCCCTGTGGATTATGGCTTTCGGCTTCGTCTTCGTCTTCGTTTAGAGAGAGAGTTAATAAAGAGTCTTCCGCTATTTTATTTAGTTATTTTAGTCAAACTCTGATGTAAAACCATTTTATTCGAGCATATGTACTCTGTTTATCATATTTGTTATCTATATGTGTTCTGTGGACTTCCTGGGCACACATATAGAAGCATTCGGGTTTCTGCGTAAATCCGGGTGTGACAGATTGGTATCAGAGCCGTGCTGACTGTAGGAACGCAGCCTAGTTAGAACGGTTGATAAACCATTAGGAGACCACCATGTTTTTGTTTCAGATCATTTAGTTACGTTTTTTTTTCAAAACCAGTGTTGTCGAGTCTTGTGTGAATCATGTCCTTGGGTGCTTGATTTTGTTGTTATTATGCTTATGTTTGATTTGGATTTTTGTAATGATTGTGATGGTCATAGACGCGAGTCTATCTCCATCTAGATATAGGACTAAGGTTTAAGGAAGATTAGTGAATAAATAGTTGGGTTATCTATCTCCTTTGCACTTCCTCTATCATATCTTTCCAAGTACTGCTATCTTCTCATACACCATCTGCAAGCATGGGTTATCTAATACCAGTTGGCGGGAATACTGATGGGAGATCTCTTGCTATGGTAGATGGTTAACACCAGAGGCAACCCCGGGGGCAGTGGAAGCAACCAGAACCCACCACCTCCACCACCGCCACTCACCATGGAGCAGATGATGCAGATGCAACTCCAGCTGACACAGCAGATGGCGCAAACCATAGCACTGATGCAGCAGAATCAGCAGAACCCGCCCCAACAGCACTACGTGCAACCCCGAGATAAAAGGGGCGAGTTTATGAAGGGACGCCCTCCTACCTTCACCAAGTCTAGCGACCCAATGCAAGCAGAGGACTGGCTCAAGGCAGTGGAACGACAGCTGGACATCGCACAGTGCAACGACCGGGAGAAGGTGTTGTATGGAAGTGGACAGCTCCAGGGAGCAGCTTTGGATTGGTGGGATGCGTACCAGTATGCTCACCCCAATTGTGATCAGATCACTTGGCAGGAGTTCCGCGACAGCTTCCGTTCTCACCACGTGCCGGAAGCGCTGATGACCTTGAAGAAGAAGGAGTTCCTGGCATTGAAGCAAGAAGGTATGAGTGTCACCGCTTATCGTGACAAGTTCATTGAGTTGGCCCGTTATGCTCCAGAGGACGTGAATACTGATAGGAAGAAGCAGACCCGATTCCGAGATGGCCTGCATGATACACTCCAGTACCAGCTCCTGTGTTCCAAGTTCGCCACTTTTCAAGAACTGGTGGATAGCGCATTACTGCTGGAGCACAAGCGCCGTGAGATGGAGGAGAAGAAGAGGAAACTTCAAGGCACACCGTCAGGAAGCAATGTTCGCCCTCGCTTCAATCCTCAGCAAGGAAACCAGCAGATGGTGACTCCACAGCGTTTCCAGGGACAGTCCGGTTTGATGAACCGCAACCAGTATCAGCAACGACCCCAGTACCAGCCGCGTCCCCAGTACCCCTCAGCACCACCTCAGTAGCGTCCTCAGAACCAACCACAGAATGGTCCTGTCCAACGCCCCAATCCGACCAACAATGCACCTACGGCTCCGAGGTGTTTTGGTTGTGGTGAGCTGGGACACTATGCCAGCGCTTGTCCTCGCAAGGCTCAGAACACCGTTGGTCAGAACAACAATCCGAGGGTTGGACAACCGCAGCACCAGAACGGGAATCAGCAGCAGAACCCAGCGAGAGGGAAGGTCAACCACATGGGTGCGGAAACCGCAGAAGGAGCAACAGATGTCGTTGTGGGTACGTTCCCTGTCAACTCGTCTCTCGCAACTGTTTTGTTTGATACTGGAGCTTCGCATGCTTTCATATCTGCTGCTTTCGTGAAAAAGAACATGATGATCTTGCAACCTATGGGGAACCCCATGGTAGTTAGTTCGCCTGGGGGAGAACAGCGTGCCACTTTACGTTGCCCCTGTATCACCATCACAATAAGGGGGGTAGACTTTGTGGTGAATCCAATAGTCCTAGAAACTCTTGGGTTTGACTTGATTCTGGGTATGAGCTGGTTAGCCAGATATGATGGGGTGATTCAATGCTCCAAAAGAACAGTGCAGCTGACAGCAAAGACTGGTGAGAAAGTGGAGTACCAAACAGCTAGTCCCTTGGGACACAATCAGATCTACCAAGCCGAAGGTGTAGCACTAGAAGACATCAGAGTGGTGTGCGAATTCCCAGACGTGTTTCCAGATGAGTTACCAGGTATGCCCCCAGACCGCGAAGTTGAATTTGTTATTGATCTTAAGCCTGGTACTGCACCTATAGCTAAGAGGCCTTATAGAATGGGAGTAAAAGAACTAGAGAAACTTAAGGAGGAATTAAGGGCGTTGTTAGCAAAAGGGTATATTCGTCCTAGTTCATCCCCTTGGGGAGCACCAGTTTTATTTGTGGATAAGAAAGATGGGACCCAGAGATTGTGTGTGGATTATCGAGCTTTGAATGAAGTGACCATCAAAAACAAGTACCCGCTGCCAAGGATTGATGATCTCTTCGATCAGTTGAAAGGAGCATGTGTGTTCTCTAAGATCGATCTCCGATCCGGTTACCATCAGATGAGGATACGAGTGACTGACATCCCCAAAACAGCCTTCACAACCCGATATGGTCTATATGAGTTCACTGTCATGTCTTTTGGTCTGACAAATGCACCGGCATACTTCATGTACTTGATGAACAGTGTGTTCATGGACTATCTTGACAAATTCGTAGTGGTGTTCATTGACGACATTCTAGTTTTCTCCAAGAACGAGGAAGAGCATGAAGAACATCTGAGGTTGGTGATGCAGAGACTTCGTGAGCATCAGTTGTATGCCAAGCTGAGCAAGTGTGAGTTTTGGTTGAAGGAAGTAGCATTCTTAGGACACGTACTGTCCAATGGTGGAGTGGCAGTTGATCCGAAGAAGGTTAGTGATGTGTTGAGTTGGAATCCGCCTAAGGATGTGAGTGAAATCAGAAGTTTCCTTGGAATGGCTGGATACTATCGGAGGTTCATTGAAGGATTCTCCAAGATTGCTAAACCCCTGATGGCGTTATTGGAGAAAAATGCCAAGTTTGTCTGGACTGAAGAGTGTCAAGTCAGCTTTGAGGAATTGAAGAAGAGGTTGACAACGGCACCTGTGTTAGTGTTGCCGGATATAACCAAGAGCTTCTCTATCTACTGCGATGCATCTCGTCTAGGATTGGGATGTGTGCTCATGCAGGAAGGCAGAGTAGTAGCATATGCATCAAGGCAGTTGAGGAAACATGAGCAGAACTACCCGACACACGATCTGGAGTTAGCAGCTGTAGTACATGCCTTGAAGATTTGGAGGCATTACTTGATTGGTCATAAGTGTGAAATTTACACTGACCACAAGAGTCTCAAGTATGTGTTCACACAGTCAGATCTGAATATGAGACAACGACGTTGGTTAGAACTGATCAAGGACTACGACCTAGAAATTCATTATCATCCAGGGAAGGCCAATCTGGTGGCAGATGCTCTGAGTAGAAGGAGTTACGTGAATAAGATCACGGGACATTGCTTATCGGAGGAACTCAGTTCAGAGTTCGAAAGGATGAGTCTGGGATTTGTGACCAGCGTCACCGAGATGGCAGTAGAACCGACCTTGGAACAAGAGATCCGCAAAGGACAGATCACAGATGAGAAGATCAAGGAGATCGTAGAACTAGTGGCATTAGGAAAAGCCCCTGGTTTTCGAGTGGATGACCAAGGAACATTGTGGTATGAGAAGAGGATCTGTGTACCAGATGTAGTGCAGATCAGGGACGCAATTCTCAGGGAAGCCCATGAATCGGCGTATTCAATACACCCAGGTAGTACTAAGATGTACCAAGATATCAAGGAGAGATTTTGGTGGTACGGATTGAAGAGAGATGTGGCCACATACGTAGCTCTATGTGACACCTGTCAGAGAGTCAAGGCTGAACATCAGAGGCCAGCAGGTTTGCTCCAGCCCCTGAAGGTACCTGAATGGAAGTGGGAAGAAGTCGGTATGGATTTCATCACAGGCTTACCCCGCACTCAGAGAGGATTTGACTCCATCTGGGTAATTGTGGATCGTCTGACCAAAGTGGCGCATTTCCTACCAGTAAAGACCACCTACACCGGAGCCAAACTAGCAGAGTTGTATATGGAGAGGATTGTGTGTTTGCATTGGGTACCGAAAAGAATAGTGTCAGACCGAGGCACCCAATTCACATCGCACTTTTGGCGACAATTGCATGAGTCTATGGACACTAAGCTACAGTTCAGTTCCGCTTACCATCCGCAGACAGATGGGCAGACAGAGCGGACGAATCAGATATTGGAGGATATGCTGAGAGCATGTGCCTTACAATATGGTGCTAGTTGGGACAAGAGTTTACCGTACGCGGAATTCTCGTACAACAATAGCTATCAGAAGAGTTTGCAGATGGCACCATTCGAGGCTCTGTATGGCAGAAAGTGTAGGACACCACTATTCTGGAATCAGACGGGAGAAAGTCAGGTATTTGGACCTGAGATACTAAGAGAGGCAGAGCGACAAGTACAGATAATCAGACAGAATCTGAAAGTGGCACAATCCAGACAGAAGAGCTATGCAGATAACCGACGGAGAGATCTCAGCTTTGAAGTTGGGGATTTCGTGTATCTCAAGGTGTCACCCATGAGAGGCGTGAAGAGGTTCAACGTCAAGGGCAAGTTAGCACCTCGATACATTGGACCGTTCAAGGTACTTGGTCGGAAAGGTGAGGTGGCATATCAGTTAGAGCTACCAGAGAAGTTAGCGGGAGTACATGATGTGTTCCATGTGTCTCAGTTGAAAAAGTGCTTGCAAGTACCTGAAGAACAGATTCCGATTGATGAGCTGAGTGTGGAGGAAGATCTTACCTATACTGAGTATCCTGTCAGAATTTTGGAAGAGTCAGAAAGAGTCACCAGAAATAAAGTGATCCGGATGTGCAAGGTTCAGTGGAGCCGACATTCAGAGGATGAAGCGACTTGGGAAAGAGAAGAAGATCTCAGAGCTGAATATCCACAGTTATTCCCATCCACATCCGAATCTCGAGGACGAGATTCATCTTAAGGGGGGTAGGTTTGTAACACCCTAAAAATGCCTACTTTAAAAATTTAGTAATTAAATTGCCTTTATTTAATTTGATGCTCATATTTATCTAGGGAAAAATAAATTATTTATGAGAAATAAAATTAAATATAAGGTTAGAAACATTTTTGTTGCATTCATGCCGACTGCATTGAGCTTTGTTTGTGTGTGGTTCAATTGGAATTTAAATTCTGTTTAAATTCGAATTTGAATCGCTTAGTTTGGAGCTCTAGAAAAGTTTCTGCGGCCCGAGTCCGTTTTTCCACCCTTAACTTTTTCCCCGGCCGATTTTAGCCCCTCCTATTTTTTCATTTCGTAGCGGCCCAGCTCCCCCCTGCTTCCGCTTTCGGCCCAGTTTGGCCAGCCCGCCAGCCAGCCGACCCACCTTCCCCTTTCTCACTTTTGGCCCGCTGCCGGCCTGTCTCTCCCTGCTCCGCAGCAGCCCATCCCCGCACGCTCTCCCGCCCCGTTCGGCCCACTCCGCGGCCCAACAACCAGCGCGGCCCGCAGTCCCCTCCACGCCGACTGCCAGGCGGGACCCACCGGTCAGGCCGTCTCCTACCTCGTGACCGAGTCCCTCTCGGCTACGCGTCGGAGTTCGACTCCGCCACGGCCCGGACTCCAAGGATGCCCGGACTCCCCCCTCGGCCGCCTTCAAATACTCGCCGCCTCCACCCCGCGACCCTCAGCGAACCCTAGCCGCCCCACACGAGTTCCCCGCACGGCCGCCGTCAAAGCCGCCGCCGCCGAGATCCGCGCCGCCGCGGACCCGTTGTCTCGCCGCCGCTCGGGTCGAATTAACCGCCCAAGGAACTTCCCCAGCAGGTAAGCTCGCCCCCAAACCCGGTCTAGCCCCGATTCGCGCGCTGTGCCATCCCCGCCGCCGTTTCCCGAGCGCCGCCGCCGCCATAGCTCGTCGCGAGCTCGCTCCGTCGCTCACCGTTCGTCCACAACCCCGCTGCCGCACTCGCCGCGTCACTCCGCACCCGTAGCACCCAACCGCGTTCAAAACCGAGCACTCTAGCTTGTTTTTGCGCAATGCCGGCGAAGCGCCGCCGCTTGCCGCCGCAGCTCCGCTCGCCGCCGGTGAACCCCTCCCCTAGATCTATTTCTAGCCGCTCGATCCGAAACCTGCGGCTCAGATCGAGTCAACGAGCCGAGTCAAACCAGCTTATACCGGTCAACCTTGGCGTTTTGCAAAAGAGCCCCTGCCCTTTTTCAAAATTAACCCGCAGTCCAAATCTATTCAAAAATAATTACAATTAAGTCCTGATTTTTACAGAAAACCCCCTGACTTATTTAAAAATAGCCCCGAGGTCCTGTTTTGGTTAAATTGCAAATAAATCCTCCTGTTTTTATATAAAGTTATGTTTTAGCCCCTGAGTTTTTGCAAATAAGCCCCTGGAACTTTTAAAACTTTGCCAGCAAGTCCCTGAACCTTAGAAAAGCCATAACTTCTTCGTTTTAGCTCCGATTTGAGTGATTTTCGCGCTCACGTGTTCGTAGCGAAGCGTAGATTAGTTTTTCAGCCTTCTCTTGTTCTGTTTCTATTGTTTGGTGTACTGTTCTAATAGATTAATATTGTTTGCATGTACTGGCTTGTATGGATGCTTGTGTGTTGATGTATGAGTCCAGTCGGTGAGCCGTACGCGTTTGAGTTCGAGGGTTACGAGGAGCAGGACCAACAGCAACAGCAAGAGCAACAGCAGCAGTTGGACGAAGGCAAGTACAGCACGGACAATCCTTGCTACCTAAACACACCTTTACATTATTTACTGCATATGCATGTGTCTAAATTGTTCCTATTAAGGTTATTCCTAGCTTTGTTTATCCTATACCTTGATTACCCTGGGTTATTGCATTTGGGTAGACCTTTGCTAAGCGCTGCTACTGTCACCAATGTTTAACTGTTAATCTTGACTTAATGGTTCACTTCAATGTTAATGGTAAAACTTGCTTTTTAGCAACTTGGAACAGGGAGCTAGGGCGTATGCTTCATGCTTGGCCCTAGTGTCTCTCCGTAAGGACTGGTTCTTAAAGCGGCAACCCAGGAACTTGTCGCCACCGCCGGAACTATAATGGCTCTGGTCTTGGACAAGTAACATGTACGTCTCTAGCTTGACAGTAGTTACCGACGGGCCGACGGCGTTATGGGAAGCATGGGTGAGAGTATGGTTTAATCCACCGAGGACGGAGTATCCGTTGGCTATGTCCCCGTGAGGCACAGTCCCGTGTTGGGAGCTTCCGTATGGCGGAGGTTCCACACGTTGCGCTATTTATTTTGATGTTGATGTTTATTACCGCGCTTGGACGCCATTGACCCCCTCATGTTGCGACATGGGCGTCAGTCAATCTCGGTGCCTTGGGTCATGCTGCCTAGGTTGTACCATAACGGCTACTGTTTTGTTAGGGTGTCTTGTGAAAAGCCTCGTAGCGTCCCTATGCAGTCACACCTCGGAAGTGTTGATGTGCGTGGTTGGGTGCAAAGTTCCTTTGAACTTTTACGCGACTGGTGGGTAAAGGGCGAAACCTCTGCAGAGTGTATAATCTATCATGATAGCCTTGCTCAGGGTCAAGAGCGGCCTGGATCCTTTTTGATTAGAAGACGATGTTTATTATTGTTAAACGTTCACCTCTACTATATTAATTGGGTTGCAACTGGGATTCACTTAATTGTAGAAATCTTGGTTTATGCTAAAATGAAACAACTAAAATTGCTAATGCAGTACAGCCGTGTCAAGCCTTTCTTTTAAGCCTTCATTATCCGTGTTGTATTTGCTAAGTAAGACATTTACTTACACTTGCCATTCAACAAAATCCCGGATGGGTAACAGATGGATTAGATGGTACTGCTGCTGTTGAATTTCCTGAAGATCTACCATTCTACTAGCTGTGCTCAACCAGTCGGTGTCCCTGTGGATTATGGCTTTCGGCTTCGTCTTCGTCTTCGTTTAGAGAGAGAGTTAATAAAGAGTCTTCCGCTGTTTTATTTAGTTATTTTAGTCAAACTCTGATGTAAAACCATTTTATTCGAGCATATGTACTCTGTTTATCATATTTGTTATCTATATGTGTTCTGTGGACTTCCTGGGCACACATATAGAAGCATTCGGGTTTCTGCGTAAATCCGGGTGTGACAAGAGTTCCTTAACGAAGCTCTGCCACTTTCAAACTTAGAAGATAGGGAGAGAGGAGAGGTGAGCGTCCCGGAGAGGAGCCGGAGTGTCGGCCCCTCTTCCCGCTGTACCTCTACGGATGCGGCTCTGCTTCGAGTAACATCTGGGTCATGTCTGGTAACTCTTGTATCTCTCTCTGATTAATTGAGTATTCAATTCTTACTTTTATATGCTTGCTGGTTCTTCATTCAATGCTTTGTTGATTGGTATAATTGTATACTGGTTGCTTAGCTTGGGTGCTTATCTTTCTATAGGAGATAAGTATTAGTTGACTAGTGTAGGCGCGGTGCCTAGACTTGAGGCTAACTTTGTTTGCCCCTGAGTCTGCGGAGGTGGTAGTCGTTAGGTGGTGACAGCCCTATACGACCTTTGTAGCCCATCATGTTCGTCTTGGCTTGTAGGATCCCCCAGTGCAGGATAAATCACACCCCTCTCTCTTCCCCTTCTGGGTGTGGTAGGTTCTGCTGTCCCGAAGCAAGTATCTAATTGTACCTTCTGACCCGCTTAGTTAATTGGTAGAGTGCTTCTACCAGACTCGTACCCTCTCTACTCTCTTATCACTTCTCTTCCCTCTTTGTTGTTGTCATCCCTGATGAGGACATCACCGCCAACGATACAGCCACACCATCTTCTCCTATCATTGCCGGTCCTATTACCCGTGCTCATGCTAGACAACTTAATCATTAGGTGAGTTCACTCCTGAGTTCATGTTCATCATATTTAGACTGTGGAGACCCGTGCACTCTTGTTTTGCTTAGGAATCATGGGGAGGATCGAGAATGAAAAGGATTCACGCGGGCTTGATTCGGACTGCAGAAAAACATCAACTTGTGATGGACACCACGGTCGCATACGGACTCAGATTGGGGCGTTCAAGTACTTCACGGAAAGCTTATCAAGTCTACTTTCCAACGGATCAGACCGGATGTCCATATCTCTTAAGAGTCGTCCAGAATCGTCTATTTGCTCCGAGATGTTTTCTGCCAATGATGTTGCGCCATCTTATTTTGGCCCAATGGGCTGTGTATCATGTAGAGTCCATTATGGACGCGTCCTAGGGTTGGAGCACGATCCCAGCACCCCTGTGGTCGTCCTCCCTTGTTTTATACCCCTTAGCCGCCGCCAAGAACACTTGGGTTTTGTTTAGATCAAGTTTAGCCATTGCTACTTGCTTGTAAGCGCGCGTGCTGGTCCAGCCGCCCGTCTTCGAGTTTTCAGAACCCCACTTTGTTTGTGATTGAGTTTGAGATTGAACACTTCATTCCCATCTAGTAATTTCAGTACTTGTTCGATACTTGTCCTTGCTAGTTCTTCGATTGCTTGCAGGACAGGACTAGGTGACGTGCTTCCACAAGATCACGACATCCATAGGAGGTGGTGTATCGGTTGCTAAGGCGCAGTCTTTGGAAGGCTGTAGTCGGGCCGTCAACGTCGTCTCCTCCAATTGAGTTATCCCCCACGCCTCTCATCGAAAGATCGGGCATAAACCCTAGCGGGTTCCCATCAGTTGGTAATCAGAGCAAGGTTGTTCGGTGAGAGATTCCAATCCTTCGCCCCTATTTTTTTTCCTACAGTACACAAAGGCCAAAAAAAATTATTAGTAGATTAGTTTACCATCATCCTATAAACCCTTTGAGCCTTGCTAGTACTTCTTAGTTAGGGCTTGTTGAGTTTTCGGTTGCATCGGTCGTGTCGAGTTGCTGGTCTTAGTTCTGGTCGTTTAGAGTTTCGAGTTCTTGTCACGTTTCGGTCACGGTTGTACGCTACTTATTGGTTCCTGAGTTGGGCGAATTTGAGTACTCATTGGTGATCCAATCCGACCAGGAATCGGCTAACTGTGAGAAAAGGAAGACCAAACCGAACCCCCACATCGAGTTGCAATTCGAGTTGCAATCGGTTTCGGAGTCCGAGTTGCTTGCTTCTTCGTGTTACCTTACCGTGCAGCTGTTGCTTTGTTCTTATATATTGACATGTTCCGGGAAGACAACAGTACTTCATATTCATACTTGACCTCTCCAAGATTGTGCATAAAACAGATCAGTTTGCCTCACTCTAGAGAGACTTGATAAGCTTACCGTGCAGCTGTTGCTTTGTGCTTATATCTTTTTTTTACCGGAATACCCCTGTACTTTCTAAAAAAGTTTATGTGGTGATTGGCTGTTTGGGATCCTCTTTGTTCATATATTCAGTTTTGAGGACCCCTGAAAAAAAACAAAAAAAAACAAAAAAAGAAGCAAAAGAAAACGAAGAAAGAAAGGGGCTGATCATTGTGATTGCTTTTCGGTGGTGCGTTGTGACTTCCTTTGTGTCCAGGCTCGCGTCTCTAGCACGGTCTAGGCTAGGACCAGCACAGTACCGTCGTTGAATGATTATTCAGCTCGCTTTGTTTTAAGTAACGTGGTTGTCGGGGACAAACCCAGGGGGTCCCCTAACCATCGGGGTAATCACCCTGTAAAAACATAAAAACACACTAAACGCAAAAGAACCGCGTCATCACCCAAACTCCACCTCGCTCGAGGGTCGCGAGCCCCCTCGAGCGAGCAAAACAACTCCGCCTCGCTCGAGGGTCGCGAGCCCCCTCGAGCGAGCAAAACAACTCTGCCTCGCTCGAGGGTCGCGAGCCCCCTCGAGCAGGCGAAACAAGCTCCGCCTCGCTCGGGGGTAGCGAACCCCCTCGAGCGGGCAAAGCGGCCTCCGCCCGATACACCCCGGCGCACCACCCGACGAAGGAAATTAATGCCCGCCCCATCAGCCAAGCGCCGAAGTCAAAAGGCAATCTTCCCCATGCCGCGCCGGACATCAACAATGCCCACTGTTCCACCTGCTCCAGTCGCCATCCGCCCTCACCGCCACTGTGAAAGCGCACGCGGCGGCACAGAGCACTGTGCGGACTATCAAGGTCAATCCGCGCCTCTGTTCCACCAACTCCCGGTCAGGTGATGGCAAGCGACAGGTCGAGTCCGCCAACTCTCGGCCATCCCCTGGCGAACGAAGCACGCCGCGCACTGTGGCCGACGACGACGACCAACCCGGGCCCTGTGCTGCCGACTCTCGTCCTTCCTCCACCTGCCCCACCCTCGAGGTCAATCAGCGATGGGCAGCTGCACATGGACTATGACAGCAGCACCCCTCGAAACCGCTACAGAACAAGCACAGGGACGGCCACGACGCCCGCAGAAGACAGCGCCCGATATGAGTCCTCCGCCAGGGTCAAGGACGATGGCAGGCCCGACGCCATGCTCTCCAGAGCGCACCCCTGTAGCACACGTCACAATCGCATTTGTAACTCCTCCCTCCCTTCTCTCCTTGATCTATAAAAGGGGGAAGGGGGCGGAGCACCAGAAGGGGACAGACATTCGACTACATCCCAACACTCGCTCTCAGGGACTTGGAGAAATCTCCTCTCCCGCAGTGCTTGTAGCCCCCCTCTGCAAGCACTCCGGTGCAAGATAGTACAGCGCCCTTGAGCGCATTCTGCTGGATGTACGACCCCCACGGTCGGAACCAGGATAAACACCGTCTCATTGTACTAAGCCCTTGCATCAACCGTCAAGGGACGGGACACAGCGCATTCTGTTTAGGCGCCGGGGATTGGCCGACCAATTCCGGCACCGACAGTGGCGCGCCAGGTAGGGGAGCGCGCTGTGATCGACCGCACCCGACAAGTTCCCTTGACGGCAAGTCGCGACGAGACCATGCCGCTTCGATCCGCCACGGGGTCCCCCGGTCCGCTTCCGCGCGGATATCGGATCACGTTTGGGAGCATGGAGTTTGAAGCGACCGGTGAGGGCCTCCTCATGCGGCTCGCCTCCAGGCCACCCAGCGCGACGCCCGACACCCCGACATTGCCGACGCCGGTCCAGCTCAGGCGATGGCGGAAACTTCGCGAGCTTCAGATTAATGCGGAGCTGCGCGTCGCTCCGCGCGTCGTCCTCCCCGATTGGGACGCCCACCTACTGCTTCAGCCCGCGGCCACATTGCAGGAGGACGGACTCCCGCCGGTAGTTCCCGCGGAGGGAACGCACCGGGAAAATATGGCCAGGCTAGCGCGCCTCCCATTCGGGATGAGCAACGCGGCCGCAAGCCACTCCACGGCGATCAGCACCATCGCGCGCGCGCGTGGAAACTCGCCAGGACAACAGCGGGCCCCAATCCGCGACCTTGGCACTTCCTCACCCGGTAGACTCCACTCCGAGTCAGCGGACGAAGAAGATGTGCGCGGCCAGGAACACCCGGACTTGGATTACACCGAGTTGCGCAACCGCGAAAGCCTCATCGCCTTCCAGGCCGTTGCGGACTTCTGCCTCACCTGCTCCGACGACTCCAGCGACGGGGAATACGACCCCTCGCGGGAATGCTTCGTCCTCGACGGCGAAGTAGAGTCCGTGGGAGAGGACGAAGAGACGCACGACGAAGCCGGACGCGACGAACCGCAACCGGCACCCGCCGAGCCGGCGAACGAGGCCGCTCTCACACAAGCGCAGCTCGCGCATGTACAAGAGCTGGAAGCCAAGCTCCAACAGGAGCGCCAGCAGGTACAAGAACTGCGCGCAGCCTTGGAAGCCCAACAGCCCAGGCGGGGCGAACACGCACGAGCCGCCGGGCGCATAGCTCAAGCGCGCATCCTGGGTGACGGCGACGACGCCGGCCCGCCCAGGCCGCCACGAGCCAGCCAAAAGCTCATCGCCGCGGCGACCCTGATCCGGGCCATGCCCGAACCGTCAACGCCAGAGGCGCGCAGCATGCGGCGCCAGGTGCAGGCCCTTGTCGAAGAAGCGGCCGTTCAACAAGCGGAAAGTTCCGCCTCCCGCATGCGCCACCAGGACAGTCCGAAAGCCGGAAGCGGCAGGTGGGACAGGGAACAATCCGTCCACACCCCGCCCAGGGGCGCGTGGACGCCTCACCGTCCAACGAACGACGGAAGGGCGCTCGTGGCCGGCGGTGGTGAAACGAGGAGGTCTGCGAAGGACCGACTTGTGGACACGCGGGGCGCCGTCGACGATGGCGACGCGCGCAACATCCTGAACAGGAAGAGGCAGGATGCGGCGCCTCCCCGCAGCAGGCACCCCCGACGAGGAGGTCGCTATGACAGCGAGGAGGACAGAAGCCCGACGCCGGAACCCCCGGGAACCCCGGTGTTCAGCCGGAAGATCCGTTCGGCCGCCATCCCGCCGCGTTTTCGCCAGCCAACCACCATCACCAAGTATTCGGGTGAGACGAAACCCGAGACGTGGCTCAACGACTATCGCCTGGCCTGCCAGCTGGGCGGGGCCACCGACGATGCCATGATCATCCGCAACCTTCCGCTTCATCTCGCGGACTCGGCGCGAACGTGGCTCGAACACCTACCCGCGAACCAAATCCACGACTGGGACGACCTGGTCAAGATGTTCGTGGGTAACTTCCAGGGCACATACGTACGCCCTGGAAACTCCTGGGACCTGCGCGGGTGCCGGCAGGCGGCCGGCGAACCGCTGAGGGACTTCATCCGCCGTTTCTCCAAGCGCTGCACCGAGCTCCCGAGCGTGGGTGACTCCGAAATCATCCACGCCTTCCTCGAAGGCACGACCTGTCGAGAGCTGGTGCGCGAGCTGGGGCGAAACCATCCCACCAGTGTCAACGCTCTGTTCGATATCGCCACCAACTTCGCCTCCGGAGAGGAGGCTGTCGGGGCGATCTTCGACGGCAAGACCAAGGGGAAGCGCGCGGAGGAGCCGCCCGCGGAGGAGCCGCCCGCGGAGGGCAGCAAATCCAAGGCCAAGACGAAGAAGCAGAAACGGGGCAGTAAAGGCAAAGGGCCCCGGCAAGCCGCGCAGTAGCAGCGGCAGGGCGAAGACTCTGACGACGCCCTCGTGGTCGAATGAGGCCGCAAAGGCCCTCGGGGCCCCCCTCAGGGGGGAGGCCTGTTCGACGAGATGTTGAAGAAGTCGTGTCCTTACCACAAGGGCCCTGTCACCCACACCCTCGAACAATGTGGGATGATCAAGGGTTACTTCAGGCGCACCTCCGCGAAGGAGGATGGCCCGAAGAAGGACGCGGGCGACGGCGGCAACGACGAGTTCCCCCATGTGGAGAACGTCTTCTTCATCATAGGGGGGCCCGCGGCGAACGCAACGCCCCGGGAACAGAAGCGTGAACGCCGAGAGGTCTTCTCCGTTCACCCCGCAACGCCGGCTTACCTCGCCTGGTCGGAAGAGACCATCTCTTTCAGCCGCGAGGATCACCCAGATTACGTCCCAAACCCGGGGCGGTATCCGCTTGTCGTCGACCCCGTCATCGGCAACACACGGTTCTCCAAGGTACTAATGGACGGAGGCAGCAGCCTCAACATCCTCTACGTCCACACCTTGGAGCTCATGGGTATTGGCGTAAACCAGCTGAGGCCGAGCAAGGCACCTTTCCACGGCATCGCGCCGGGAAAGCGGGTCCAGCCCCTCGGGCAGATCGACTTGCCCGTCTGCTTCGGCACCCCTGACAACTTTCGGAGGGAGACCCTCACTTTTGAGGTAGTGGGATTCCCGGGAGCATACCACGCCATCTTCGGGCGACCGTGCTACGCCAAGTTCATGGCGGTCCCCAACTACGCCTACCTCAAGATGAAGATGCCAGGGCCAAAGGGCGTCATCACCGTGGGATCGTCGTACGAGCACGCCTATACGTGCGACGTCGAGTGCGTCGAGGGCGCGGAAGCGCTCGCCTACAGCGAGACCCTGGTGGCGGATTTGGAGAAGATGGCGAACGAGGCCATCGACTCCACCAAAAGGCACACGGGCACCTTCGAGGCTGCGGAACACACCAAAGCGGTGCCCCTCGACCCCGCTGCCCCCGAGGGCAAGGCGTTGAGGGTCAGCACCACCCTCGACCCCAAATAGGAAGCAGTGCTCGTCGACTTTCTCCGCGCCAACGCCGACATTTTCGCGTGGAGACCCTCGGACATGCCGGGGATCCCGAGGGAGGTCGCCGAGCACAGCCTCGACATCAAGCCACACTCCAAGCCGGTGGTACAGCGACTGCGGCGGTTCGACGAAGAAAGGCGCCGCGCCATCGGGGAGGAGGTGCACAAACTCCTGCAAGCCGGATTCGTCAAAGAGGTATTTCACCCAACCTGGCTTGCTAATCCTGTTCTAGTCAAGAAGAAAAACGGAAAATGGCGCATGTGCGTAGATTACACCGGTTTAAATAAAGCATGCCCTAAGGTTCCATTTCCTCTGCCTAGAATAGATCAAATAGTAGACTCCACCGCTGAGTGTGAATTGCTATGCTTTCTTGATGCTTATTCCGGTTATCATCAAATCAAGATGAAAGAGTCCGACCAGCTCGCGACTTCTTTCATCACCCCGTTTGGCATGTTTTGCTACGTCACTATGCCGTTCGGCCTCCGAAATGCTGGAGCTACATACAAGCGATGTATGCAACACGTTTTCGGAAGCCACATCGGGCGAACCGTTGAGGCATATGTTGACGATATCGTTGTTAAGACCAGAAAGGCGAACGATCTGGTTAACGATTTGCAAATCACGTTCGATTGCCTCCGGGCGAACGGGGTAAAGTTGAATCCGGAAAAATGCATGTTCGGGGTGCCGCGAGGCATGCTGTTGGGTTTCATCGTCTCCCAACGAGGCATTGAGCCCAACCCCGAAAAAATCTCGGCCCTAGAGCGAATGGGGCCGATTCGGGACCTGAAGGGGGTACAAAGGGTACTGGGCTGCCTGGCAGCCCTCAGTCGCTTCATCTCTCGACTGGGTGAAAAGGGGTTGCCTTTGTACCGACTCCTAAAAAAGCACGAACGCTTTTCATGGACCCCCGAAGCCCAAAAAGCCCTCGACGGGCTAAAAACATCACTCGCACACGCGCCTATACTCACGCCGCCGCAGAACGGCGAGCCACTCTACCTCTATATGGCTGCGACAACACAGGTGGTCAGCTCCGTCATTGTTGTGGAAAGGATGGAGGAGGGCCACGCCCTGCCGATCCAAAGGCCGGTGTACTATGTCAGCGAAGTCCTGACCGAAACCAAGACACGATACCCACAGATCCAGAAGTTGATTTATGCCGTGGTGCTCGCGCGTCGAAAGCTGCGACACTACTTCGAGGCTCACCCGGTCACCGTGGTCTCATCCTTCCCCTTAGGGGAGATAGTCCGCAACCCGGACGTCTCGGGCAGAATAGCGAAGTGGTCTATGGAGCTCGTAGGGGAAACTCTCTCCTACGCACCACGAAGGGCGATCAAGTCGCAAACCTTGGCTGACTTCGTTGCCGAGTGGACCGACGTCCAACTTCTGCCGCCACAGATTCAAGCCGAATGCTGGACCATGTACTTCGACGGGTCGGTGATGAAAACCGGAGCAGGCGCAGGTCTCCTTTTCGTCTCGCCCCTCGGAGAACATGTCCGGTACGTGGTTCGCTTGCACTTTCCGGCGTCAAACAACATGGCGGAGTATGAAGCCCTTCTCGCTGGGCTCCGCATCGCCATCGACCTCGGCGTCAAACGCCTCGATGTCCGGGGAGATTCTCAGTTGGTCATCGACCAAGTGATGAAGAATGCAAGCCGCCGCGACGAAAGGATGGAGGCTTATTGCAACGAGGTTCGTCGTCTCGAGGACAAATTCCACGGCCTCGAGCTGAACCACGTTGCGCGAAGATACAACGAGGAAGCGGATCAACTGGCCAAGATCGCGTCAGAACGAATCACCGTTCCTCCGAACGTCTTCACCCGCGACCTTGACCACCCCTCTGTCAGCCTCGAATCAAAGTCCGGAGCTCACGGGAAACCCCCGGGGGCTGCGAGAGTCGAGCCCATGGAGGAAGGCCCCTCGAAAGAGGGGCTCGAAGCCCTCGATGCTGAAATCTCTCTGGCCGAGGCCATGGAGATCGACGCAGACGCACAACCACAAGACTGGCGTGATCCGTACCTCGCATGGATCGATCGCGGAGAGCTGCCCTCGGACCGAACCGAGGGGCGCCGCATCGCCAGAAGGGCCAAGACCTTCGTCTCGGTCGGCGGCGAGCTGTACAAACGCAGCGCTTCGGGGATCTTGCAGCGGTGCATCCCCATCCCTGAGGGACGGCAGCTGATCCGCGACATCCACGCCGGGACATGCGGACACCACGCGGCGCCTCGCACCCTCGTGGGTAACGCGTTCCGGCAAGGCTTTTACTGGCCCACCGCTGTGTCCGACGCAAACGAGGTCGTGCGCACCTGTGAAGGGTGCCAGTTCTACGCACGAAAGACGCATCTCCCGGCGCACGCCCTGCAGACCATCCCTGTAACATGGCCTTTCGCGGTCTGGGGGTTGGATCTCGTAGGGCCCTTCCGCCCAGCGCCCGGGGGCTTCACCCACTTGTTGGTAGCCATCGACAAGTTCTCGAAGTGGATCGAGGTCCGGGCCATCACCAGCATCAGGTCTGAGCAGGCAGTAATGTTCTTCACCGACATCATCCACCGATTCGGGGTACCCAACTCGATCATCACTGACAACGGCACCCAGTTCACCGGCAAGAAATTCTTGGAGTTCTGCGACGACCATCACATTCGCGTCGATTGGTCGGCCGTGGCACATCCACAAACGAACGGCCAAGTAGAACGTGCCAACGGCATGATACTACAAGGCCTAAAGCCAAGGATCTTCAACAAGCTGAACAAGTTTGGCCGGAAGTGGGTTGCTGAGCTGCCATCGGTGATCTGGAGTCTCAGGACAACCCCAAGCAGGGCCACAGGCTTCAGCCCGTTCTTCCTTGTCTACGGCGCCGAAGCCGTCCTCCCAACAGACTTGGAGTACGGGTCTCCGAGGCTTAAGGCCTACCAAAAAGACCGGAACCAACGGGACCGCGAGAACTCGCTGGACCAGGTGGACGAGGCTCGCGACATAGCGCTACTTCACTCTGCGCGCTACCAGCAATCGCTCCGGCGACACCAAGCTCGGAAGGTTCGGCGTCGGGACCTCCACGAAGGGGACCTGGTGCTAAGGCTGCGACAGGACAATCGAGGGCGCCACAAGCTCACTCCTCCATGGGAAGGGCCGTTCATCATCGCCAAGGTCCTCAAGCCGGGTACCTACAAGCTGGCAAACGAGAAGGGCGAGCCCCTGACCAACGCCTGGAACATTCAACAGCTACGTCGCTTCTACCCTTAAAACTCTCGGTGTTTCTTGCAAATACTTCATGTTTTTAGTCAACAATAATGAAAAGTCCAAAAAATTCGGAAACATTATTGCTAAAAACTTGATCGAGGGTATTTGAGGCCAAACACCCCTCGGGGGGACACTCGGGGGCTTACCCCCACCCCCCAATCGTCCTGTTTTTCGCTTCCGTTGAACTGAAACTCGAGGCATCCGAGAGAAATACGGGGCGCGAGGCAATTAAGGCTGGAACCGGTAGAGTCGTGGGACCGCCTACGCCCGCGAAGGGATACGGCATCTCCCTCTCCACTCCACGCGTCAGTTGCTCGCGAACTCGGAATACCCGGACAGAATCTCTCTAAAGCCAAGAGCAGTACGACGGAGTGGAAACAGGGTGCCAAGCTTTTCCTCCTTAAATCAAGAAAGGTGAAAGCAGGGCACAAGTCTACTGCGGCCAAGAGGCGGCAGAGTCGCGGGACCACCTACGCCCGCGAAGGGCTATGGTATCCCCCTCACCACCCGGCGCCAAAGTTACTAGTGTCCATCTGCCGAAACCGATCTCGAGCTAAGGGGAAAGCGCGGCACGCCAAACAAACGAAACCTCCTCTTGGCCCGACCAATTCGTGTTAGTGGTCACCCTGCAGCCCAGGTACAAACGCCCCCTGGACCGGACCAGCGCGAAACGTCCGCACCACCACGAGAGGGGTCGTTCATCATCACCAAGGACCCCGAGCCTGGTGTCTGCGAGCGGGCGAGCGAAAGGGGCGAGGCCGTCGCTAGCACCCGAAATGGCAAACAGCTACGTTATCCCTATCCCTAAATCTCTTAGCGTTTTTTCTCGTAGATGCTTCATGTTCTTAGTTAACAATAACGAGAAGTTTTCGAAAAAAAAAATTCGGAAACATTGTTGCTAACAACATAACTAAGGGGACCTTGGTTTTATTTTTAATAAAGCCAAACCCCCCTCGGGGGCTGCAGGGGGGTTAACCCCCCCTAATCGTCCCGGTTTTTTCGAAAGTTGTGCTAAAACCCGAGACGCTTAGAGAGAGGCGGGGCGTGAGCAAGTCAAAGCTGGAGCCGGTCGAGTCGTGAAACTGCTTATGCCCGCGAAAGGCTACAGCGCCTCCCTCACCACCCCACGCTTTAAATTACTCACGAATCCGAAGTACCCGGCCACAATCTTTCGAAGAGCTAAGAGTAGCACATCAGAACAACCAAACAAGTGCGAAACAGGCAATCGGCTTTTAAATTTAGTTTTCATATATATGTACAAGATACATTTGAAGCCCGAGTTTTTCAGGCTCCATCCCCCTGCGAGGGCACGGTGGACTCGGCAGCAAGGGTCGAGGGGACAGACGAAAGCGCCCCGGGACCACTCTCCTCACCGCTCACCGAAGCAATATCGTTCTCGAGGGCCGCCACGGCGTCGGCCTCCGGGTCGGCCTCGACTTCAGCAGCGGGTGCGGTCCCTGGCTCGGCGTCGGCAGGCGCATCTTCCTCTTCCTCGGGGAAAAGATCGTACCGGAACTTGAGGGTCAAGGCCGTTGCGGCACTCTCGGCACCGTCATCAGCCTCCTCGAGGGCGGCGAGGGCGGCGTCATCATCCAGGTCGGCGTCGATGAAGTACCCGCGCCCCACCGCCGCGAGGTCGATGTCGTAGTGCGTCGACACCACTCTGAGTGCCTTCTTCACCCCGAGGTGAAGCGCGCTTTCGAGACGCTCCGCCACGCAGCCCTTCAGGGAGCTCAGGCGGCTGGACAGCGACGACCCCGACTGCGTGTCGACGCATTGGACATCTCGGCACGCCATGTCGGCCGCAGCCTTCAGCGCCTCGAGCTCCCCCTGGGCCGCGGAGTAGGCAGCCTGGAGGGCCGTCACCTCCTCCGCCTTCTGGGCCTCGGTCCTCCGCAACCCTGACAAAAGGCTCGGGCATATCAGAAAGCAGTTTTCGACACAGGGAAAGGCCGAAGGAAGCATGAAGTCTTACCGTCCACCAGGGCTCTCGCCTCGTTGAGCAGGCCGTCCGCGGTCGCTAGCGCGGCCTCTTTCTCGCGGAGCGCGGCCTCCTTCTCGCGGAGCGCGCAGCTCAGCTGCTCGGCCTCCCGGGCCTTCTGCTCCGCCTGAGCCGACGCCTCCGCGAGCTGGGACTGCGCGGCCTCACGAGCCCGGCGCTCGAGCTCAAACCGCTCTAACGCCGCGGACGAGGTCCGGGCCTCCCGCTCCGTCGCGGCATCGCGCTCCTTCTCCGCGCGCGCCTTGGCCTCCTCGTGCGCTCGGGCCGCCGCCTCCGCCTCCCTGGCTCAGACGGTGAGCCGGGTCACGTCCGTGCCCAAGTCGGCGTTCGCCTGACGGAGCCGGCGGAGGTCGGTGTGCAAGCCCGCAATGCATGCGATCTTGTCCACCGCCTCTTGCCGAAGGACCTACTCGAAAGGTCACCAAGATCAAGCCATGAAACCGAAAACGTATCGAAACACTAAAGATAAAAGCGAGAATACCTCGAAAACCTCCAGCGCTTGCCTGGAGTGGAGGTCGGCGGCGGCCGAGATGGCCCGCTCCAGATCCGTCCCGATCCGCTCGGCCTGGGCCCATATCTCGTTTTCCTCGGCCGCGCTCCGCCAGACCTGAGCGGGGACGCCAGGTCCCCTCGGCCACTCGCTCGGCGTGCGCCGATCCTAGAGCTGTGCCGCCTCAGCAGCATCCCACTCGGGCGTCCCTCGGACCGCGGGCATCTGCGGCGGTCCCTGAGACAGGAACCGCGCCGCCGACACCTCGGCAGCAGAGGCCCCGACGAGGGAAGCGCGCTGGCTACCGCCTGAAGTTGGCGGGGCAACCGCCTCCTGCCCTCGACCGGCAGGAGCCGAAGCGGCGGCACGGCCTCCACGATCGCCTACCTCCGCCGCCAGGGCGCCATGCCTCGGCCCCGCCTCGACAACCGGGGCACCTTGCCCCGGCTCCATCGTTGGAGGCGTCCTCCCCTCTCCCGCCGGCTCGGAGCCTCGCGCCCCCGGCGCCGGTTCTGCCGGCGTCACCTCAAGCGCCGCTGCGGGACGCGGAGCCCCGCGCGAATGCGCCTCCCCGGCGTGAGGGGAATCGGACCCCCCGACCTTCAGCGCCTTCTTAGGTGCAAGATTAGGGGGGGCCCTGGTAACGTCCCGAGCGCTGGACCAAGAAAAGGGAAACATAGGTCAAAAGAGAAATCGTATGGAAAAACGGGATCGAAAGAGATCCAAGGAAGAACTCACCGGACGCAGCCTCGCAGCTTCCGCTTCGAGCCACATAAAGAAGGGGCCCTCCTCGAACTCGAGGTACCCCTCGGATCACTCGGGGGCTGCGAACCCCCCAAGCCCTCGGCGCTCGGACGCGGCGCCGCGTGCCGAGTCGACGCGGCCATCGCCCGCACCGCCGCTGGGGCGACGTCGCTGGGCACCGCCACGGCCGCATCTGGCAGCGGCGCGGCCACCTCTATTGCCTCGACAGCGGCCCCCCCCCCCCCCGCCGCCGGCAATCTCCTCCTCGCTTTCCTCCTCGACCTCCTCCTTGCTCGGAGAGTCCTCGGGAGTCGACGGCGTCTCTCCGCCGTCCCTCCTCCACCGGTGAAGCGCCGCTTGGTGCGCGTCCCGCCGGGCCTGCCTCCTACGACTGCTGGCCCTTTTCGCCTCCTTCGCCTCCCTCTCGCGGTCGCGGCGGGCGCGATTCGCGGCCCGCACCTCCGGAGTTGGCGCTACGGAGCGGTAGAGGCCGCAGTCCACCCCCTGAAATCACGACAAAATCAAAAAGAAGTTCCAAAAAAGAGACGACAAAGAGGAGAAAGGAGGACTCACCGACAGGATGTGGCCCTCGTCGGGGCGTAACCGGAACGACCGGAGGTCGCTCGGCATGGTATCAGGGTGGACCGCCGTCCGCACCCGCGTGACGACGTACTCCTCGAGGAGCGGCTCCGCCAGCATGCGCGACGCCGCCAGCGCCGCCGGGTCCGCTCCCTCCGTCATCTTGAACAGAGGGAGTGGCCTCTCCATGAGGGGGACCACGCGACGGCGGTGGAAGTGCGCAAGCACGTGCGCCACGGTCAATCCTGACCCTTCCAGGGCATTGCTTGCTTGCTACTAAATCTGATATAAATGAATTGGTTGCTTCTACTTCTGTTGCCTATGCGTTGGTGTGCAAGGATGCTTTGATTTCACTTCACGATATGCAGCAATCGTTGCCCCCTGCTGTTGCTAACATTTTGCAGGAGTATTCGGATGTGTTTCCAAGTGAGATACCAGTGGGGCTGCCACCAATGCGAGGGATTGAGCACCAAATTGATCTGATTCCTAGTGCGTCTTTGCCTAACCGTGCACCATACAGAACAAATCCGGAGGAAACAAAAGAAATTCAGCGGCAAGTGCAGGAGCTACTCCACAAAGGTTATGTGCATGAGTCTCTTAGTCCTTGTGCTGTTCCAGTTATTTTGGTGCCTAAGAAAGATGGAACATGGCGTATGTGCGTGAGGACATCACGGCCAACGATACAGCCACACCATCTTCTCCTATCATTGCCGGTCCTATTACCCGTGCTCATGCTAGACAACTTAATCATTAGGTGAGTTCACTCCTGAGTTCATGTTCATCATATTTAGACTGTGGAGACCCGTGCACTCTTGTTTTGCTTAGGAATCATGGAGAGGATCGAGAACGAAAAGGATTCACGCGGGCTGGATTCGGACTGCAGAAAAACATCAAATTGTGATGGACACCACGGTCGCATACAGACTCGGATGGGGCGTTTAAGTACTTCACGGAAAGCTTATCAAGTCTACTTTCCAACGGATCTGACCGCACATCCATATCTCTTCGGAGTCGTCCAGAATCGTCTATTTGCTCCGAGATGTTTTCTGCCCATGATGCTGCGCCATCTTATTTTGGCCCAATGGGCCGTGTATCATGTAGAGTCCATTATGGATGCGTCCTAGGGTTGGAGCACGACCCCAGCACCCCTGTGGTCATCCTCCCTTGTTTTATACCCCTTAGCCGCCACCAAGAACACTTGGGTTTTGTTTAGATCAAGTTTAGCCATTGCTACTTGCTTGTAAGCGCGCGTGCTGGTCCAGCCGCCAGTCTTCGAGTTTTCAGAACCCCACTTTGTTTGTGATTGAGTTTGAGATTGAACACTTCATTCCCATCTAGTAATTTTAGTACTTGTTCGATACTTTTTCTTGCTAGTTCTTCGATTGGTTGCAGGACAGGACTAGGTGACGTGCTTCCACAAGATCACGGCATCCATAGGAGGTGGTGTATCGGTTGCTAAGGCGCAGTCTTTGGAAGGCTGTAGTCGGGCCGTCAACGTCGTCTCCTCCAATCGAGTTATCCCCCACGCCTCTCATCGAAAGATCGGGCATAAACCCTAGCGGGTTCCCATCAATCCCCTTCATCCATTTCATCCACTCCATCCATTACCCTTGGACAACTTAGTTTAGAATTAGTTCACTTCTCGTTCTCCGTGGAAATCGATACCTTGCAATACTACCGGTTGAAAGCTACATCGGTATCCATCCGCTTGGGGATTTATCTATAGGCCGTAAGGAGTGCCAACAAGCTTTCTAGCGCCATTGCCGGGGAACGGTAGCTATTCTAATTCCGAACCCATGTTGTCCATGTATCCCCACCATCCACCATCCATATGGACTCCACTCTTACCTTACGTCAACATTTGGCTCCAAAGGGCGATTGTTTGGAGCCACCACTATCATCATATCCCATCCATACACCCGGCTATGAGCTACGTCCCGGCTTCATAGCCATGGTTCGAGATCAAACGTTCTCAAGAACGAACGCTGAGAGTCCATACGCACATTTGCGCGAGTTTGAGCAACTTTGTTCGTATCTCGTATTGCGGGCATGACACAAGAGACGCTTAAATGGAAGCTATTCCCGTTCTCATTGATGGGAGGAGCAAAGAAATGGTACTCTTTAGCTGTCAGAAATATGGATGGAAGTTGGGAAACCCTTAGAGAGAAATTCTGCCTAAATTTCTTCCCAACTTCCAAGGTAGCCAGCCTCCGAATCGAAATTCTCACCTTTAAACAATTAGGAGGATCGTTAGGAGCTGCGTGGGCTCGTTTCAAGCAAATTCTGGCCTCAGGACCGGACCCAAGCCTTCCAGGACTAGTTGTTCTACAACACTTCAGCCTTGGCCTCTATCCCGTAGCCACCACTTTCTTGAACTCCGCTTTAGGAGGGTCGTTCTCTCATCTGATTCCTAGTGAAGCGAGGGTAATCCTGGATCGTATCCTGGATGACACTCCCTACACAGGAATCTATGATTAACTCCCCAATGAAGAGAAGCAGCCTGAGCCTAAACTTGAAGAGCCTATACACCCACAATCTAAATCAATCAGCTCTTCCATTCCATTAGAACCCAAAGCTCATTTCGAACCACAACCATACTCTAGCCAGGACTATTATGATCCACTCTACACTACTCCCTATGATTTTGACGATATCTATTCGATGACATCGGGAGTGCAACAAGTTTCCCATTGGAACAACACGTAGAGCAAGAAGATCAACCTCCCGACAAAGAAGAACTTGAATATCAGAGAGAGTACTTAGGACGTCTCTCTGCTATCAAGAGTCGAGAATGGCTAGAAGAGGCTGAAGCCTCGACCGAGATTGTTAAAATGCCCAAAAGGATCCAAGGATATTTTGCGAAGTCACAGGCATAGACAAGGAAAACGGGTACGACCCGAGCCTCGGAATCAACAAAATCACTAGCTCTTTGATGCGAGCTTGATCCCCTGATGAACCATGGTCATCATCTCAGAAACGCCTAAGGTTCACATCAGAATGAATCCTTGGTTGCAGGTCATACCCGTTCAGATTAGCGACCCTAAACTATTCCTGGATTTCCATATCTTTGACCTACCAGAAAATTCCACTCATTCTATCTTTATCGGGAGGCCAATTTTGAAAATACTAGAAAGAACTTGTCCATGTCTCTTACTCTCATTCTCTGAACACCCCAGTAGAGATAGATCCTGATCCTAATCCCATGGAGGAGTCATGTCAACAGCCTTAACAGACTTAAAGCCTACCATCCCAGAGGAAGACATCCAAGTCTTTAGGGAGGAAGAGGAAACTCAACCTCCAATCAAGCCCAATCCAATTGAAACTCCAAAGCCATCTCCAATCGAGCTGAAACCTCTTCCTCCTGGATTAAAGTACGCTTTCCTCCTCGGGGACAAGCAAACTCCAGTGATTATTAGTGACAAGCTACCCGACCTAGAAACCCAACAACCGCTCACTATCTTGGAGAAGAATCGAGCAGTCTTAGGATATTCACTCCAAGATCTGAAAGGGATCAGCCCTAACCTCTGTACCCATCACATCCCAATTGATTCTGAAGTGACACCGTCTCTGGAACCTCAAAGACGGTTGACCAATGCATGAGGGAGGTTGCGAAAAAGGAAGTTCTCAAACTCCTTCACGCAGGGGTCATTTATGCTATCCCTAATAGTGAATGTGTTAGTCCTGTTCAAGTTGTTCCTAAGAAGGGAGGAATGACGGTTGTGCACAATGATAAAAATGAGCTCATCCCGCAGCGCACCATCACTGGTTGGCATATGTGTATCGACTATCGTCGACTCAACAAGGCCACCAAGAAAGACCATTTTCCCCTTCCATTCATAGACGAGATGCTTAAACGATTAGCAAAACACTCTTTCTTCTGCTTCCTTGACGGTTACTCTGGATATCATCAAATTCCAATCCATCCAGACGCCCAGAGTAAAACCACATTCACATGCCCCTATGGGACTTATGCCTATCGGTGGATGTCCTTCGAATTATGTAACGAGCCTACCTCTTTTCAATGTTGCATGATGTCCATCTTCTCTGATATGATCGAAGAGATTATGGAAGTGTTCATGGACAATTTCTCAGTTTATGGGAAGACCTTTACCAAGTGTCTGAAAAATCTGGACAAGGTCCTCTAGAGAGCCAAGAAAAGCATCTCGTCCTAAACTGGGAAAAGTGCCACTTCATGGTGAGAGAAGGGATTGTCTTAGGACATAGGGTGTCGGAACGTGGAATCGAAGTAGATAGAGCGAAGCTAGAGGTCATTGAGGAACTTCCACCTCCCACCAACGTTAAGGGGATCCGTAGTTTCCTTGGCCATGCCGGATTCTATAGGTGTTTCATCAAAAACTTCTCCGAGATTTCCAGACCTTTGACCAATCTCTCAGCCAAGGACGCTCCGTTCATTTTTTATGAAGAGTGCCATGCATCCTGTCACACTCTCAAGAAAGCACTTATTACCGCTCCCATCATCCAGCCTCCTGACTGGAGCATCCCATTTGAAATCATGTGTGATGCAAGCGATTTTGCAGTAGGAGCTGTGTTGGGCCAAACTAAGGACAAGAAGCACTATGCTATCTCATATGCTAGCAAAACGCTTACTAGCCCCCAGCTCAACTACACAACCACGGAGAAGGAACTCTTAGCGGTCGTGTTTGCTATAGACAAATTCCGGTCCTACCTAGTTGGGGCCAAGGTCATAGTCTATTCAGACCACGCCGCTCTGAAGTACCTTCTGACAAAAAAGGATGCAAAACTGAGACTCATCCGCTGGATCCTCCTACTCCAAGAGTTTGACATTGAAATAAGGGATAAGAAAGGAGTAGAGAACTCAGTGGCTGACCACTTGTCTCGAATGCAAGTCCCATCCAATCTTTCATTTGATGATTATTTACGCGATGACACGCTCCTTAAGGTCACCACCATTGATCTGTGGTATGCCAACATAGTGAACTACATGGTGACAGGGTATGTCCCACCAGGAGAAACTAATAAGAGACTGGCTTGTGAGAGCCGACTCCATCTCTGGGACGACCCATACCTATTCAGGATATGTAGTGACGGACTCCTCAGAAGATGCGTACCTGCACATGAGGCATATAAGATCCGTACCCATACAGAGGCCACTATGGCGCATTCCGGACCAATGCTAAAGTCTGGCAGTGTGGATTTTATTGGCCCAGCATGTATGAAGATGCTAAAGCATTTATCATGCGATGCCCACGCTGTCAGAAACATGGAAACATAAAACACTAGAGACGCAATGCCACTCACCAGCAATCTCCAAGTAGTAATCTATGATGTTTGGGGAGTGGATGTCACACCCGGTTTTAGAAAACAAACCAAGTGTACCCTGTATGTGTGCCAGGATCAAGTTTCACACATACAGTGAGCCAGTAGTGAATAACAGATACATTATCACGTAAAATAAACTATATAAATGACTTACAAGTCTATCAGAGTTATACAGCAAATCCTGGAAACGAAGGCTCCAAACTTCACAGGCAATCGACTGGGGGTTGCGTACGCCTAGAACTCAATACCATCTTCATCAGCTTCATACACATTCTTCTTTTAAGCAGCAATTAGCAAGGATGAGTACACTTATGGTTGGTACTCAGCAAGGCCACAAGAAATAACCAGAGAGCAAATTAATCATGCGAGGGTCCAGGCCACTCTTAATCGTGAGTACGTCTGATATATCAGTTTTACACTCTGTAGAGTTTGTACACTTTCACCATAAGTCACGTAAAAGTTCAAAAGAACTTTAAACCCAACCATGCTATGCGGATCAGGCACGCATCACACTACCGAGGTGTGACTTCATAGGGACACTACGAGGCATTTACAAAGATTCCCTAATAAGTGCAGTCCGCTAAGGTTTCAAAATCCTAGCAAAGAATAACCCTCCCTAATGAGGTCTGTCTCTTAGCTAAGCCCACAGCTCAAGAGGACCGCGTTATACCTCATCGAAGTCTCCCCCACTTGCCCTTTCGGTAAGACATGCATTGTGCTAGACTCTCTAATTATTCAGCCAAGGCCAAATCCCATTAGCACTCATGGTTGTACTGTTTTACCGGGTGGTCACTCCATGTTCCAATTAAATCATCATGATAGTGTAATTAAAGCATAGGTAGAAAGATGGTTAGGGATACATGCCTTTCTCCAAAGTATAGCTGCTCAGATTATCTTCAACTCTTGCACTTTGAATAGCATTCCATCTACTCGTAGCAAACATCGAGCACAAGCATTCAATCACACAACTATACAACCAAACAAACAAGTACAACTAAGAATAATTCATCAATCAAAAGAAAAGCTTTAAAAAAGCATACTAAAGGATAGGGCTTGAATCTATGGTCACGTGAGCGCAAGAATCGATGAAAACAGAACTACAGTTGAAACGGTACAACTGTAGGAAGATCTGGATGATTTAACAGACAAGACTATATGCTGGATATATTTTAATTAGACAAAATCATATGAAAAGGTTATTTGAAAGAACTTACATTTGAATTTGTAAAACCGAAGTAAAACTTAATCACATTTCATTTATAATTGTTCAGGTATAAATTATATCGAACTAAACATTAACTAGAAAATAAAACATGTGAGAATATCTATCGATTAATAAGATACATCACGGTGGACTAACAAAATTTATTTAGAAAACACATTTATGCTAATATTGATCAGATTAACCATTTATTTAAGAAAATAGGAAGTTTAACTCTAAATTATTTTTAATTAGAAAAGTTGGTTGAATACACATTAATCAAATTAACATGACTTTACGAAAATCAAGATAAAACTTGATCAAGTTTTATTTATAATGGTTTATATAAAATTATTCCACTTGAATATTTAACTTGAAAATAAGACATGTGAGAGCATCTAATCGAAACATATTGATCATATGTCGTGATGCACTAACAAACTTTATTTACAAAATGCATTCATGTTAGTGTTAATCAAATTATCATTTATTTATGAAAGATCGAAGTTAAATTCTATGTTGCTTTTAACCAGAAAAGGTAGCTTTAACTAAACATTAATCAAATAAGCATACTTTCTAAAAAATCGAGATATAACCTAGTCAAATTTTATTTATAAAATGCATTGAATAAATATTAATTAATTCAACATTAATATGAACATACGAGTATAAACCTTAATTAGATTTTAATTAATAATCACATTTAGATAACATTTAATCAACTTAATACAAATAAAATTCAGAAATAATTTATATGTCAATTAATAGTGCTAAGGTGTAGTTTAAATTGATATGAAGCTAACGCAATAAGAACGAATTAAAACGAATCTATAACGTGGATTTTATACAATAAACAAGGTTGGAGGGACCTAATCTCAATTATTCGTAGGCAACAGGGGCTAGCGAAAGATTTTCGCAAGGCTCAGATAATAATGCTGGTAAAACTCGCCAAGGACAGGGTTTACATCTACAAAAGTGCAGGGCTCGGACTGGATCGCATGGCTCTAATAGATCTAGGGGGTTTTCTACAAGATGCGCAAGACACATGAACTAATCTAAATATTACAGGATTCTCGAGGGGCTTAAGCGCAAACCTTCCATCTTCTTCCTCTAGACAGGCAGCAGAGCTCCTAGGCGTTGAGCTCGCCGGCGCTCCGGCGGCGGCGCAAGGTCGGGGTTCGGTGGCGGGCGTGCGGCTCGATGAGGGGAAGTCCCTGGAGACGGCGGTCTCCGCCGGCAACGACCAAGGCGGCCGGCATCCACGGCGGATGGCGGTGGCTCGGGCCTTCCCACGGGCGACGAGCTTCGGTGACAGAATGATGACGAGGGTTGGCGGTAGACGTTCGGCTCGATCTCACGAAGCTCATGGTGACGGCGGCTCACTCCGAGAGAGCTCGACGGCGACGAATTCGGCGCCAATGGCCGACGGCGGCACTTGCTAGAGCATCGACGCGAAGACGAAACGAAAAATGGACACTCGCAGAAGATATGGTGACAAAAGACTACCTTAGGGAATCCCAATTAAAGGGGCCTCCCTTTAAAGGAGTCTATGGTGTGCCTTTCCCAGAGGAGAGGTGGTTCGTATATATATGGAGAAAAACTCCTCATCTCCATGTCCATTAGCAACATGGGACTAATCGACAGATTACCCATTTTAATGCTAATGGGCTTTAGAGATATCCCACAACACTAATGGGCTTTGAAATTTGGTCCAATAAAGTGATGGGATGGATTTGGGCTAAATTCAGGTCAACTTTGGGCCAAGGCTGGTCTACTCAGATTTATGGTGATTTTTATTCTCGGAATAATTATTTTCCTGGTTACAAAATAATTCTAGATAAGTCTAGAATTCATATTTAAACCATGGAAAATACTAAAAAAATTCCAAAAATCCTAGGAAAAATCCTAGAGATAGATTTGGACATGAGGAATCCAAATATGTATTTGGACCTCCTGAAAATGATTTTAGCCTACTCCAAAAATGTAAATTTTCTCTAAGGAAAATAGGAATAAATGCCAGAAAACTCTAGAAAATTCTCATTAGGCTTCTAAACGCATTTTTTAAAAACTTTGCACACAAAAAAGCACTAATTGCAAGAAGCACACATTATTACCACCTATCTTATTTTAATTTAGAAAACAATTTTTTTTCTTATAGTAAATTCCCTATTAATTATATAAAGCTTGAGAAAATTTTAGAAATTTGAGAAAATTATTGTATTAATTAGGCTAACTGTTCACATCCTAAATTTTGAAATTTTAGGGTGTGACGGTGGACTTCATGGGTCCTTTTCCGAACTCAGAGGGCTGCAAATTCATTCTAGTGGTGGTAGACTACGTCTCTAAGTGGGTGGAAGCCTTGCCATGTGTGGCCGCTGACTCCAGGAGCGCAAGACGAATGTTCCACGAAGTTATCTTCCCTCGTTTGGGCATCCCTAGGATAGTCAACAGTGACGGCGGCTCCCACTTTATAGATGCAACTTTCCGTAGGTATCTCTCATGTTTGGGGATGCAGCATAACGTAGCTACACCCTATCACCCCCAGACTAGCGGTCAAGCAGAAACCTCAAACAAACAAATCAAAAACATTCTGCAAAAGACCGTGAATGAGATGGGCAAGCACTGGAAGGACAAGCTCCCAGATGCAATATGGGCATACCTTACGGCCTATAAAACACCCATAGGAATGACCCCATATCAACTAGTTTATGGCAAGACCTGCCACCTACCAGTAGAAATGGAGTTCAAAGCTCATTGGGCCTTTAGGAAGTGGGGTATGGACCTTCCAGCAGCCAGCCTTAAACGGCGGATTCAGCTCGCAAAGTTAGATGAGATGAGAGATCAAGCATATCATAGCTCCCGGCTATATAAGGAACGGACCAAGAGATGGCATGACAAGAGGATCAAGGTCAAAACGTTCAAGCCAGGAGACAAGGTCCTCATCTTCAATTCTCGTGTCAAGCTTTTCGATCATGGGAAGCTTAGAAGCAAATGGGATGGCCCATTCACAGTAGTTAACGCTGCATCTCACGGGGCCGTCACATTGCAAAGTGAGGAAGGAAATACCTTCAAGATCAATGGACATCGGTTGAAAATCTTCCTAGAACCAGAACCTCCACCACTCGATGAGTAAGACGTCATCGAGTTCGTGGAGCTCTGAAACCCGACCATGAAATTTGGCCCAAATTCTTCAAATCCAAAACTTTCTAGGCCAAAACCGCCTTCACCTTCGCACCCATGACCAAAGACACAAGACCCGACTTGGCCCGCACACCAGGAGGCCCAGGGGCCAGTTCGGCCGAACCAGGCCAATTCAGGCAAATTGGCCAATTCGCCCGAATCCTAGGGTTCGGCCGAATCAGCCCCCCTGGCCCCACGTGCGGATATTTGGTCCCAAACTCATCTGCAGTTGATCCTATCCCGAAACTCACGAGGGAAACGTCGGGGAACTCGTTTTTCGATCAGAGAAAGCCGTGATAAAAAGCCTGGGTCTTCTATCGACTCCCATCATCCAATCTACAGAAACTTCTTGCCCCTAGCCACAGCCACCATGGCCTCTTCCTCCTCCAAAGATGCATCCTCAACCAGGGGATCCAGCGTCGCTAGCCGGATCGATGGGTCCCCCCGGCGTGAGCAAGCCTTCCACATCGCCGACGTTGAACTGCCGAGCGATGGGCAGCGTGGGAGGGCTCCTGCCCGCAGCCCCATGAGGCGCCTAGACTCCCCACGCCGCTCTCCTTCAGCGATGCTCAACCCCTTCACCCCGCTGAAGGCGATCAAGAAGCCTCTTCATTCACCATCACCAGGGCACCCTACCACAGGCCAGCTGCGCTCGAGGTCAGCATCCTCCTCAAGGGTGCTGGACTTTACACTCCCAGCAGTCAAGGGAGAGGGCATGAGGGCGCTGGATTATACACCTGACAGTCCGCCCGTTGCAGCATCAGAGGCGAGCGTACCGCTACGGGATATGACAAGGTCTTGGTCCTGCCACTGAACCGGGACGAGCTCGAGTTGGCGGAATCCTCCCAATCCACTCCTCCGCGGCAGAACCCTAGAGTTCAGCGCCGCAAGCAGCCTCCACCCATCAGGGGATTGCCGGGAGAGGTGGAGTTTTCCGAAGAGGAGGACGAGAAGAATGAAGAAGGAGAAAAACCACCCACTCTAGAGAGCATGAAGGAAGAACTGGCGCAAGTGCGCCAGAAAATAAACAACCTGGAGGAGAAGGTGGCAGAGTGCGAGCTGGGACAGATGGAGACGAAGGACAAGATGGGGTCCTCCGCAAGGGCCTATCCGCTAAAATCATGTGGCTCGCCAAGGCCACAGGACACTTGGACCTTTACGACCCACCTGCAGAATAGTGTCCTGCGGTCGTTTCATTTTAGAGAGAGCATCATTAGTTTAGTTTGTTAGTTTGATTTGATTTCATTCAATTGCTTTCTTTAGAATAATATTTAGGGTGCTCTGATTTATTTCCCTTCCAATCATTTTGTTTTCAAGAGTTTGATGAATAAAATAAAGTTTGAGTTGAATGAAAATGAATAAAAGTTGCGCTCCGGTTGGTGCAATTGAGCCATCCGGAGTATGCCATGCTTACAAAAAGAGTACATGAGCACAGGACAACACATGAGCAACACATGACGAGGAAGCACGCACCGAGTCAATTTGGCCAAACCAGTTGGTTCGGGCAAATTCGGTAATTCGGCCGAACCAACCTGTTCGGCCGAACCAGCCTAGCTCGCCCCCTTCACGCACCTGCACACTGGTTTGCAGTCCTTACTGTTGGCGGTCGTTAAGGTATGAATCCGACCACCAACTCTCGGGAATAAAAGAGGTTTTATGTAACATTTCATGCATTTAGGTTTTTCTTCTAATAAAGGTCCACGAGTTTTGGTGAGTGTCTCATTTACAGGGACCGAGTCAGAAAAAGCCCGTTAAGGGGGGTAAAACTCTAGTTCGGCCGAAACCTTCCGGTTTCCGACCGAACCACCCCCCTTAACCATCATGCAAGAACACGAGTTGTCGTCCACGTCAGGGATGACGATGCGATGACCGTGCAAGCTACATGGACTCCCGCCACGTCATTCCATGGGCCAAATTCACCGAAGAACACGAGGACAAGCTAGCCAGGAGGCCCAGGAAGCAGAGGCGGTGCACGGGGGCGGCCCTGGGCCAGAAGCCCAGTTCGCCCGAATTGTAGGGCTTCGGCCGAACCACCCCAGCATCCAAAACCGCCTCCAGGGATGCATCAAGGCAGTATAAGGTTAAGGCGGTTGAATCCGATGTTCGGCCGAACTGGATGAGTTCGGCCGAACCCATCCAGTTCGACCGAACTGGCCGGTAACCGCCACAAAGGTCCCGTGGCGATTACTCCACTCAACCGCCCTTTGGTGCTATAAATGGAGGTGTCCACGGCTCATTTCAACACACACCAAGCCAAGGAGCTCTCATTTCCACTTCTCTCTAGTAGAGTTATGATAGTTTAGTTGGGAGTTAGAGTCGAGTCGAGCTTTGCCTCGGAGGTTCCGGAGTCGTCTTCAGAAGCTCTGGTATAAGCTCTTGTATCTTTTCCTTTTCCTTTTGCAAGACTTGAGTTATCAATATAATTATCTTTATCATCTTGCCTTTGTCATTTATAGCTTGCTTCTACTTTATTCTAGTTGCATCTATATCGTGTTTAGACTATAGTCGGTTCTAGTTCTAGTGCTTCTAGTTCTTGTTTAAGTCTTTGTCTTAGCTGGTTCTTCGACTTAGCTCAATATTTGCCGGTGAACTGTCACCGGGGGTATCGACGGGTTGCTTGCTTTTGCTAGTGAAGTAAGTAGTCGTTGGTTAGTGTGGGTGTGGTACCCAGACTAGTCAGTGACCTTGGTTTGCCCCTGATTCAACGAATGTGTGGTAGCCGTTAGGTGGTGACAGCCCTATACGGTCTTTGTAATCCACCTTGTTAGTCTCGGCCTGTAGGATCCCCCAGTGTGGAGCTGGTGGCACCCCTTCTCATCCCTTTCTGCGTGTCACTGGTGTCCTTTCTTCTGATGCTAAGACATTAGAGTTAACCCAGACCTTCCAGTGCTGGCTCTTTAGCCGTTGTATCTCTAAGCCCGAGTGACATAGATAGATAAAGTCCATAGGAATCCTCTATCTCTTCTCATTGTCCTCCCAGCTATCTATACCTTCTCACTCTTTCCCGAGCCTCCCTTGAACTGTGTCACGGTATATCCATTCCTATCCGATACCATTATCCCCTGTCTTGTTTAGTTGTACCTTTCTCTAATAGTCTTGAATACCTGTTTACTAGTACTCTTGCCAAAGCTTCCCTGCGGAAATATAAATTACGATACCTCGGGATACTCCCAGGCGAAGTGCTATAGCGGTGATTCTGTGCGCTTGCAGAATATTTATATATTTTTCTAAGCCATAAGGAAAACCACTGAAACAATCCTTACCCCAGTACCAGGATTCTCAATCCTGATATTGGATCGTAAGAACTGCCAAATTTTAAATTTTAAACATGCTCACATCATTTAAATGAAACGTTCTCAGTTTTTCTTTCATGCCATGAACTCTGTTTATTGTTCGTTTCAAATTAAGTATCCACATGCCTGTGAAATGTTTCATGCTAGGATCCCCTGGTCTAAGTTGTTGATGTTTGTGATATGTCTTGATAAAAAAACCACCTGTCCATTCCATCATTCGGGAGAATTTATCTTGAAAACTTAAAACTATAACCTATCCTTTCATCCTATGCATACAATCTACCTTCTTCCACTTCACACTATTGCTTGAGACATCATCCCCGTAAATAGCTTCTCTTGACCAGTATAAAGTCTTGTGGAATTTTGAGTCCCTGGAGACAGTCCTATTGCCCAGATCATTTGCAAGCATATATCTATCATCAGAGTTGCATTAGAAGCCATCTTGCCTTGGTTATATCCTAAAAATATATAAATAAAGAATTCCCAAAAAGGGAAAGAAAAAAAAAGAAAAGGGATCATGAGGCTGAGGATCAACAATGAACTTTTCATCTCAAACTTGCAAAGTGATCGAAGGCAATTGGCACACCTCTAGGAACCAGACTTCGACTCGACTGAAATACATGTCTTGATAAAATCACCACGTTATAGACAAAGAGAAAGCACATAAAGAGAGAGTCAGTGAAAAGGAGTGGTTCCAGAGAGTGTGAGAATACTAAGGAAGAAAGGACAAGGGTCATTTATTTGCAAAAATTAGAAAACCCCGAATGCAGGATGACCAAGATGGATCTTGTTGTAAGAGCCGTTACGTTCATCAACCGCCCAAGACCCAGGGAGTAGCCACTTCAAATCCACAGGTATAAAGAAAGGTTTGAAATAAACAGTACGCATTTGTTGATATCATGAAAGAACCCATATCTTAGTCTTGCTCCTATTTTAATTCTTTACTCGGGACGAGCAAAGATCTAAGTTTGGGGGAGCTTGTTGGCGGTCGTTACGGCCTGCTTTCCGACCTCCAACCGAGTATAAAATAGATACAATGGAATCACACACCGTAGGTATAGGACTTATTTTAACTATTTCCATGAGTTTTGGTGCTTATCCATTGTGCAGGTATAAAATGGAGAAAGACGGGCTACAAGTGTCGGAATTGATCAATTCGGCCGGACGACACGATTCGGCTGGTTACCCCCTTTAGCCGTACCTGATGCAGAGCATGATCGGATGGCCATCCATGTCAGCAACAACCGAGCATGCCATGTGGACAACCGCCACATCACCTCTGGGCCAAGACAACACGAAGTACATCAAGATGACGCAGCCCAGAAGGACCAGGAGAGAGAAGCTGCATAGGGGAGCGCTGCTGGGCCACAAGCCTAGTTCGGCCGAACCGCCCCCAGGAGCTACACCGCCTCTGCACCGCCTCTGCACCAAGGCGATGCAACGTGGCAATTCGGCCGAACTCCTCGGTTTGGCCGAACCAGGAGATTCGGCCGAATCAGCCGGGCACCGCCTTGAGGTGCCCTGGCCGCTGCTCCACCTCCCACCGTCCTTGGCCACTATAAAAGGAGGCCTCCATTCACCTGCAAAACACACAACACAAGAGGAGAGTTCATTTGTGAAGCTCTGCCACTTTCATACTTAGAAGATATGGAGAGGGGAGAGGAGAGCATGCCGGAGAGGAGCCGAAGTGTTAGCCCCTCTCCCCGCAGTACCTCTACGGATGCGGCTCTGCTTCGAGTAACATCCGGGTCGTGTCTGGTAACTCGTGTATCTCTGCCTGATTAATTGAGCATTCAATTCTTACTTTTATATACTTGCTAGTTCTTCGTTCAAAGCTTAGTTGATTGGTATAATTGTATATTGTTTGCTTAGCTTGGGTGCTTATCTTCCTGTAGGAGATAAGTATTAGTTGACTAGTATAGGCGCGATGCCTAGACTTGAGGCTAACTTAGTTTGCCCCTGAGTCTGCGGAGGTGGTAGTCGTTAGGTGGTGACAGCCCTATACGACCTTTGTAGCCCATCATGTTTGTCTCGGCTTGTAGGATCCCCTAGTGCAGGATAGATCACACCCTTCTCTCATCCCTTTCTGCGTGTGGTAGGTTCTGCTGTCCCGAAGCAAGTATCTAGTTGTATCTTCTGACCCGCTCAGTTAATCAGTAGAGTGCTTCTACCAGACTCGTGCCCTCTATGCCCTCTTATCGCTTCTCTTCCCACTTTGTTGTTGTCGTCCCCTTCATCCATTTCATCCACTCCATCCATTACCCTTGGACAACTTAGTTTAGAATTAGTTCACTTCTCGTTCTCCATGGAAATCGATACCTTGGAATACTCCCGGGTGAAAGCTACATCGGTATCTTTCTACTTGCAGATTTATCTGTAGGTCGTAAGGAGTGGCAACATACGTCAAAATTGTCCGCAAACTCGAGTGTAGTTTCTACGGCTTGGAGTTTCACCATGTTGTTTGTGACTACAATGTCGCTGCTGATGCTTTATCCAAGCTAAGCTCACGCCGCGCAGAAGTTCCAGCGGAAATATCCATCCACGAACTACTTTAGCCATCCACTAGGGAGCCGACACTCGAAGAAACCACTCCCATGCTGACCCAGCCAGACATGCAGGTCATGGTAATCAACACCGACTGGATGACTCCCTTCGTCGAGTACCTAAAAGGCCACAAACTTCCAGAGAACAAAACGGAACAAGTATGCATCAAGCGTCGAGCTGCAAGCTATGTTGTGGTGGATAATATGCTTTATCGACGTGGGGCTTCGGTCAACATCTTGATGAAGTGCATCACAGCTGCCCAAGGAAGAGCACTACTACAAGAAATTCAGGGAGGCATATGCAGTAATCACGCAGCTTCCCGTACACTGGTAGGGAAAGCGTACAGGGCTAGATTCTTCTGGCCATCAGCCAAAGCAGATGCAGAAGACATTGTCAACAAGTGCCAAGGCTGCCAGTTTTTCGCTCGACAAGTGCATGTCCCAGCTCACGAACTCAACACTATCCCCTTATCTTGGCCCTTCGCTTGTTGGGGCCTCGATCTTGTTGGACCTCTAGCTAAAGCTCCAGGAGAATTCGAGTGGCTTATTGTAGCAATCGACAAGTTTACCAAGTGGATTGAAGAAATGCCATTGGTACATGCCAAGGTGGACAATTTGATCAAGTCCTTTGATGACATTGTCTATAGATTTAGTGTTCCACATAACATCATCACAGATCTGGGGTCCCTTTCCCCAGTGAAGAATTCCAAGACTACTGTGAGAAGTACTCGATCGAGATCCATTACGCCTCGGTCGCGCACCCTCGAGCTAATGGACAAGTCAAAAAGACAATGGTTTATTGCTACAATGGCTAAAGCCTAGATTATATGAAACCTTGAAGAAATATGGTGGCAAGTGGGCCAAAGAACTACCTACAGTACTATGGTGGCTACCGCACCCAGCCTAGTCGAGCTACCGGGCAGTCGCCTTATTTTTTGGTCTACGGTTCAGAGGCAGTTGTGGGACCAAGATCCCTAGGGCCATTCATCCACGGGATTAAACTACTCGATAGGGAAGGTTTAACCCAAATACGTTAAACCAGTCGGCTATGGTGCAAGACGGCGTAGTTGATTAGAAAGACTAGCCGTGTACTGTTAGGAGACTCCCCAAAGTACCCTGTTGTAGTACTCCCTGTTGTATACGACTAGGATCATGTAACCGACTTGTAACTCTGCTCCCCGGATATATAAGGCGGAGCAAGGACCCCCTCCAAAGAACTCAACTCACGTGCAATGCAGTCAAGCACACGGGATGTAGGGTATTATGCTACTCGCGGCCCGAACCTATTTAAATCTTTATGTTGTTCGTGCACTATCGCTCCTAGAACTCGGTGAGACCCACAAATCTACTTCCTGGGGTACCCCCTAGCAGATGTGCTCGACATAAATCGTCGACACTTGGCACCCACCATGGGGCAACTTGCCGAAAGCTCAACATTAGGCGCGATGGATTCAAGCTTCAACACCTACGACATCGAGGAGGGTACAACTTTCATCATCGGTGCATGGACCTTCGTCGCTGATGGCAAGGGTGACTTTGCAAGTTTCCTTGCAGTTTGCCTAGGCCCGTACTCGATGATGGCGTCTCCACTGGAGCCGCTCCATGAAACACAAGTCTCGACAACCACTCCAGCAACGATTTCGATCTCAACTCTGACACATCGCAGGATTTTGAGCTCGACTTCGACCCCAACTCTTATCGGAACCATCCAAAATGATATTGGGTACAACTCGCTTCCAAATATGGAAGGAGTTGGGAACTCCAAGATGGCTATGCCATCGAACAACCCCTCGAATCGATTCCCATTCGGAGTCCACAAAGCCGCGGCTACATATCAACAGATCTACACTGCGGAGCATAACGAACACATACTCAAAGTCGATAGTCCGACCGTGAAAAGCAGCAAGGACTCTGAGCTGGCGTCTAAGCCATCGCGGACGGTCAAGACCTGACAACTCACCAAGCCACAGCTCGGACAGTCATGGCTACCACTATGACTCCGACCGTAGTGATGGTCATCACGGACGTAACCGTTCACCAGCAGACAAGTATGATGGCTTTCCAACATTCTCCAGCCGCATCGAAATGATCAAGCTACCTAGAAAGTTCAAGATGACCGGCATCGAGAAGTTCACGGGCAATCAAGACCCTGAACAATGGCTGATAGTCTACTCGACTGCAATCTAGATGGCGGGTGGATCCAATGACGTATAAGTCAGCTACTTCCCCCATCATGATGGATACTACTCCACTCACATGGCTCGAGGGCCTCCGCCCCGGCTCCATCGACTCCTGGGAAGACCTCACCAAGAAGTTCACTGCCAATTTCCAGGGAACCTGGTCTCGGTCCGGAACCCGATTTGAATTGGCAGCCTGTAAACAAGATAAAAGTGAAACCCTCCACAAATTCATCAAGAGATTATTTGAAAAAAGAGCAACAATTGTGGACATATCTGACCGTGTGGTCATTGACTACTTCCATGACGGACTCTACGCCAGAGAGCTACATCGTGAGTTCGGCAGACGACGCCCAACAACTATTCCTGAGTTATGGCGCATGGCAGCCGAAGTGGCTGATCAAGATGATCGTGAGCACGAGCGCTTTGATAGGTGTCACGACAACAGCAACAATGACAATAACTACCACAAAGGCGGTAAAGATCATCGTAACGATAACAACTGTGACTTCAACCATGACAATAAAAAGCGCAAGCCAAACAACAATGTCGCGGCAGTCGAGCGCCCCGCGCGGAAGAAGAGAACATTCTCTATGGACAAAGTGATGAATGGACCTTTCCCATATCATTCGAATGGACGACACAAGATGGCCGACTGCTTTCACCTTAAACAGGAATTTGATAAGCAAGGACAAACAAAGACAGACAAAGAGGACGACAAGAAGGATGACAAAAATCATGACAATGGTTTTCCCCAAGTCCAGAATGTCGTAGCAGTCTTGTTCAGCGGTGAGTCCTTCAATCAGTGAAAGCGGGCACAGAAACTATCGCTCCGCGAAATCATGGCAATACAACCAGCCACCCCGACGTATCTCAAGTGGTCCGAAGTCCCCATCACCTTCTCCAGAAAAGATCAGTGGACCAACTTTGCCAGCCCAGGCAGATATCTGTTGGTTTTGGATCCAGTTGTGGCACAAGCCAGACTAACCAAAGTCATCATTGCGAAGACCTTCACCAAAATGGGACTAGATATCACCAAACACCTAAAGTCCATAGAATCTCCGTTCTACAGTATTGTGCCTGGTAATGCGGCAATCCCCCTGGGACAGGTCACACTACTAGTAACATTCGGAATAGAAGCCAACTTTAGGACAGAGTACATCAAGTTCGAAGTGGCAAACTTTGAGACCTCGTATCATGCGATCCTTGGGCATCCGGCCCTCACTAGATTCATGGTGATTTCGTACTACGTATATCTTGTTCTCAAAATGCTTGCTCCTCAAGGAGTCCTCTCCTTAAAAGGTGATTTGAAGATCGCTTACGACTGTGACGTGAAAGTAGTAGAGTTCGCCGCCACCTCACAAGTCCCTATCCAGATGCTGGAAGTACTTGCTCTGGCCAAGAAGTCGAAAGAAGAAGACCTGGAGGTTCCAAGCAAGAAGCCCGCAAGCACAACTTTCAAGCCTTCTGAAGAAGTACAGCTTAAAACTATAGACCTTGAGATGGGCGACTCGTCCAAAACAGCCCTTATAGGGGTTGACTTAGATTGTAAATAGGAAGATATGCTCGTCAAGTTCCTTCGTGATAATAAAGATATATTTGCATGGAAGCCATCTAATATGCCTGGTGTTCCTAGGGAGCTTGCCGAGCACAATTTAAAAGTTGATGAAAAGGTGAAGCCTAAAAGGCAATGCCTACGATGTTTTGCTCAAGACAGACATGATGCGATCAAGGCGGAGATCGCCAAACTACTCGCAGCCGGATTCATCAAAGAAGTTTTCCATCCAGAATGGTTTGGCCAATCCAGTCCTGTTCAAAAATAAAAACAACAACGAGTGGCAGATGTGTGTTGACTATATAGATCTCAACAGGCATTGCCCTCCAGACCCCATGGGTCTCCCGCGCATTGATTAAGTAGTGGATTCCACGACTGGATGTGCGCTCCTCTGCTTCCTCGATTGCTACTTAGGATATCATCAGATAGCCCTGAAAAAGGAGGATCAGATCAAGACTTCGTTCATTACACCCTTCGGCGCTTACTGCTATACGACAATGTCGTTCGGATTAAAGAACGCCGGTGCCACATACCAATGAGCCATACAAAAATGCTTGTCATCCTAGATTGGCATCAATGTAGAGGCATATGTTGATGACGTGGTCGTAAAAACAAAAGAACCACAAAACCTCATCGCTGACTTACAAGAAACATTTGATAACCTCAGAACATTTCACTGGAAGTTAAACCCGACCAAGTGCGTCTTTGGTGTTCCCTCAGGGAAACTACTCGGGTTCATTGTCAGTCACAGAGGCATCGAGGCTAACCCCTCCAAAATCACAGCTATCCTTAACATGGAAGCCCCAGGAAGCATCAAGGATGTACAAAAACTCACGGGCTGCATAGCATCCCTCAACAGATTCATCTCAAGACTTGGAGAGAAGGGACTTCCTTTCTTCAAACTACTCAAGAACCGAGACCAATTCAATTGGACAAAAGAAGCACATCAGGCTTTTGAACAACTCAAAGCCTACCAGTCTACACCTCCGGTGCTCGTGGCTCCTGCCAAAGATGACCACCTCTATTTATATATTGCGGCCACCACACACGTGGTCAGCACGGTCATTTTGGTTGAGCGCAAAGAGGAAGACCATGTATTTCCAGTACAGCGGCCAGTATACTACATCAGCGAAGTACTCTCTGATTCCAAAATACGCTACCCTCAAGTACTCTACGCGATCTTTATTACCTCAAGGAAGCTAAGGCATTACTTTCAGGCTTTCCACATAACTGTGGTGACTAAATTTCCCTTAGGTGAAATCCTTAATAATCCTGACGCGACTGGACGGATATGCAAATGGAAGGTAGAAATAGCGGCGTACAACCTCGACTTCGCCTCTCAAACGGCCATCAAGTCGCAAACCCTTGCAGACTTCACGGTCGAGTGGATGGAGCTTCAGTACTTCAGGGCAACCACTCGCCCGGAACATTGGATCATGTATTTTGATGGATCGCTGAAGCTGGAAGGTGGTGGAGTGGGTGTCCTATTAATATCTCCCAAAGGTTACCAACTCAAGTACGTTTTGCAGATACTCTTCAAAGTTACCAACAATGAAGCAGAATACGAAGCCATGTTACACAGACTCCGTTTGGCTGCATCTCTTGGTATCAAACGTCTATGCGTATATGGAGACTCCATTGTTGCTATCAATCAAGTCAACAAGGATTGGGACTGCTCCAAAGAGACAATGGATGCCTACGTCAAAGAAGTTCGTAAACTCGAGTACCACTTCTATGGCCTAGAGTTTCATCATGTCATCCGTGACTACAATGTTGCTGCTGATGTTTTATCCAAGCTAGGTTCAAAACATGCGAATGTTCCAGTAGAGATCATCATTCATGAATTACATCAGCCATCTATTAAGGAGCCAACAATTGAGGAGGCCACTCTAGTTCACGTACAACCAGAACTACAAGTCATGGTTATCGACTCCGATTGGATGACTCCATTTATCGAATATTTGAGGGATCATAAACTTCCAGATGATAAAAAAGCACAAATATGTATCAGAAGCAGAGCTGTGAACTATGTAGTGGTGGACAACACACTCTATCGACATGGGGCTTCGGTCAACGTTCCGATGAAGTGCATCACGGCTAATCGTGGAAAACACTGCTAGAAGAAATTCATGGAGGTGTTTGCGGTAACCACGTAGCCTCCCACACTTTGGTAGGAAAGGCATACAGAGCTGGTTTCTTCTGACCATCAGTCAAGGCCGATGTTGAAGACATCGTCAGGAAGTGCCAAGGCTGCCAATTATTTGCCAGACAAGCCCATGTCCCGGCTCATGAACTAAACACAATCCTGTTATCTTGGCCCTTTGCGTGTTGGGGTCTCGATCTCATGGGCCCTCTAGCTAAAGCTCCGGTTGGTTTCGAGTGGCTTATTGTAGCTATCGACAAATTTACCAAATGGATTGAAGGTCAGCCATTGGTAAACGCGCGGGCAGAAAACTTGATAAAGTTTTTTGATGGAATCATTCAAAGGTTTGGAGTACCACAAGAGATCATAACAGACTTGGGATCAGTCTTCACAAGTGAAGAATTTCAAAATTATTGTGAAAAGTACTCGATCGAGACAAACTACACTTCGGTGGCTCATCCACGCGCCAATGGACAAGTCGAAAAGGCTAATGGCATATTGCTACATGGGCTAAAGCCCAGACACTATGATCCCCTGAAAAAATACGGCGGCAAATGGGTCAAGGAGCTACCCGCAGTACTTTGGGGTTTACGCACACAGCACCAGCCGTGCAACTAGACAGTCGCCATATTTTCTGGTCTACGGGTCTGAAGCAGTTATACCTGCTGATCTCCTTTGGGAGGCGCCACGACTAGAAAATTACGATGAACAAATTGCCTAGCAGGAAAGGTTCCAAGATGATTATGGTGTTGAACAAGCTCGAGTGGCAGCTCTTATCCAGAACACTCGTTATCTTGAAGGCTTACGACGTTACCACCAACGCTCTGTTCAAACTCGTTCTTTCGTCATAGGAGACTTGGTGTTGCGGCGCATGCAGAAGACTCACGACCTACACAAGCTTATATCGCGATGGGAGGGACGCTTCCTCGTCAAGCAAGTCATTGGGGCTAGAACATATCGCCTCCAGACTCAAGAAGGAGAAGATCTACCAAATGTGTGGAACATCGAGCATTTGAGGAAATTCTACCCATAAAAAGGGTATATGTAACAACTTCAATGTATCCTTCGATGATCACAATACCAATAAATTATGGTCTCCCTGTCAATTAAAAATTGCGGTTCATCTTTTACCTTTTAACTATACTCTCATTAGAGAGACTCTCTGTATAGCCTGTTGCATAAAAAGGCTGGACTAAGAGTAGTTTTCGTTTTACACGCAGAAAGCCAAGACCGCTCCTCTTTTACAAAGCAGAAGCAGCGCTGAGCCTCAAAAGTCTTGGCAGAGCTACCCCAACTAATACACGGTTGTAGGCGCTAGTCTCATTTTCTCGATGCCCTACCTTCAATGGAAGGCTACGGTTTTGTTCTCCTCTATGTCCTTTGTTGACTACATCAGACTTCTAATTTATGCATTACAAGAACTCATGAGAATTTTGCCTTGATATGCATAGTGTACGTTAGTACTGTTCTTTTATGCAATTAAGCATAAAACTACCCTAAATCATGCCATGGCTCTGCGCTAGAAACCAATTATGTCTTAACAGGACTAACACAGGCAAAATCTTTACCACTAGATATTGCTTTAAAAAAATCCTAGGTATACAAGTACTCTGGCATGGCACGCATCATATTATAAACTACTACCGTAGTATTCTAGACTTGCCTTAGCAGTCTACCCAGTCTCATACAGACTAGTTGGACACTATCACGACCACAAGCACTTATGCAACAATTCCTCTACACAAAATGTTTGATGTTTTCCGCAAACATACTTTGCGGTTTATAAAACTACTTTCCAAGTAGTACATCAACAAATGATCGTTTCATAATGGCATTAAAAACGGCTACTTAACAGTAGCCAAAATCATTGATTACTTTCATAGTATCATAATTTACAGACTACTTAATTGTAGCAATTTACAGGCACCACGATGGATCTTTCACTACTGTTCCAAAGAATTGATGAACTCATTGGCCATAGCCTCAGTTTCGGCCACCAGCGCTTCATATTGTTCTTTCGTTGCGCCAGGAGGCAAATACCTTATCTCCAGCTTGGCATCAGGGTTATGCGCTTTTACCAAAGCTAAGAGCCTATTGGTGCACTCTTTCAGAGTTGATTTACAAAATTCTGACACTTGTTCTACTACCTGATATAGCCGCTACAAAAGTGTTTGGTTGTTTGTCTCTGTACCTTCTGGAATTAACATCCCCAGGATTGGTTCAACGGCTTCTTCCGAAAGTTTCTTTTCAGCCAGCAAGGTATCTACTTCTTTCTGCTTGGACTGTGTAAGTTTCACAGCTTCCATGGCTCCTCAATATCCTTCACACTTGCCTCAGCTTCGACCCTTCCGCCAGCTTCGTCAGTGTTCATTTCAATGATTGGAGCAACTTGGGTAGTTTTTTTGGCTATATCCACTGTTGATGGATCTTAGGCAATCTCCTGTACCACAGTTGATTGTTTTACTACTTCATTGGCTTGTATCACCCTTATGAAGGTCTTTGTTGGAGATCTGTTTAAAAAATACAGACAATATCAGAAGTTGACAACTAGATATCAACAAAACTACTCAACAACTGGCATGTTTTATCACTTACTCCATGGAAACTAAACTTTTTTTAGGAGGGGTAGATGCTTTTTTGAACTTGTAGTGCTCCCAGTTGTTCCACTCATCATAACACTAGTTGTGGACGAACCTTGTGGCCTAGCGACGCGCTTGGACACTTTGCCTTGTTTGGCAAGATCCGCTTCAGAAGGAGCAGATTCGGAGACTGGCTTTGAACGACTTACGAAGGAGTAGCTTGATCACTTCCTTTTGGCACCCGCAGCGATTGTCAGGGGTTCCCTTGAACTTTCTAGTTTGAAATTCCCCCATAAGATTTTTGGCAGCGGTAGTGAGTCATCAGAATTTGCCACTCTAATGTTATGATGATCATCAATAAATAGAGGACCAGGCACAAGGGACTTACCCTTGACATCTCCTTGTTTCGGGTCTGTCGCCGTTGTATCCGCATCTGAATCTGCCACGCATTCTTCTTCAGCCATGGCGGCAGTGTCAAGAATGTCCAGAGTGCTTAATGTCCTTTCCGAAGAAGTCTTGCTGATGTCCTTCCAAGCTTCTTAGGTTAATTCATCCACAAGCATCAGAGCCTATATTGTTAAAAACAACTCGGATGTATATTATCTCAAACATTAGCTTCTGAAGCAAATATTACAATTACTTACAGGGTCTGGAGGGCTATCCTTTGAGTACTCTCCGACGATGACTGGTTTTTTTGTGACACCAGTAAACAGGCGATCCAGTCTCATAAGTACTGTCTCATCAGAGAGTTCTTCAGGTACCATGCGCGACAGATCTACGTTGCCTTCGTATTCATATCCAAGATTGCATCGCTCCTGAAGTGGTTGAATCCTTCGCTTTAAAAAGATGAAGGGAATTCCAACACCAGTCAAGCCTCTTTCCTTTAGCGCTTGTACTTGCTTTAACAAAACAGGTACATCTTTGGCTTCTTCAGGACTCAGATGTAGATTCCAGTTGGACAGATCTCGCAGATACCACCCATCTTTCTCTAGACAGCTCTTGCTGTGATTACCTGCTGCATTAAAACGATACAGGAGATGCTCAGAAAAACAAATATGCAATGTTATTAATAGAAGGTATAGGCAGTAATATCGACTCACCAATGGTAAACCATTTGGCTTTCCAATCTCCGCAGGAGTCCATGATGGGCATGTCAAACCATTTAGCCCGGATATTTTGGCGAAATTGAATCCCGGCTCCTCTGACTACTTCTGTGCGTTGAAAGTTGGGTGGTTTGATGTGGTACAAGGTATGAAACAAAGCCAGGCTTGGTTTTATACCTGGGAATGCCTTGCAAGCGTGGACAAAAACAGAGATATAGAGAACTCCATTTGGATTAAGGTGGTGGAGTTGAAGTTTGTAAAAAGAAAGAAATTCTCTCATAAATGGTGAAAGCGGCAATCCTACCCCTCGCTCGCAGAAGGAAAGAAAGAGAGGAACTTCTTCATTATTCTCCATTGGGAAGGGCTATTTCCAACATGATTTCCACTCCAAAGTTGCTTGGGAAAGGAGCAAACCTTGTTCCACCAGATTATTATGATCGTCGGTGGAGGCTGTACATTGTTTCCAAGCATTAGCCGAACACGGAGGATCTTTAAATTCAACCCTGGCAGTTGGATCAACCCATGACACTTTTTTCCTTGTTGATTTCTTCTCCGGCGGCTGAGTGGATCCAGCATCGCTGGCTTTCTTCACTGCTCCTTGCTTCCTACCCATGGTGATTGTGGGAGACAAATAGCTGACGAGATGCACTAGGGTTGCGAAAAGCTCGGGGGCTAAAGTTCTAGGACTGAAGATTGAGGGCTCAATATCAAGCTCTGTGAGGTTGACGGCGACTGCAAGGCTTAAAGAAGTTATGAAACAAGGCTTATCGCTTCAAAATTTATAACCATTGCTAGGGTTACTGTTTGACACAGTACCGTGGTGTCTCATATTCTGTTATTTGGGCCGATTTTTTAGGGATAACCTTCCTAACTAAGCCACGAGTGACGGAATATTCGGAGATTCTGGATTTTGGCAGGTTTTTGAAAGATTTCCTTGATCTTTAAACCAAAGATATTTGCTTTAAAGCTCGGGGGCTGCTACTGGAATATCTAGGATTTTATTTTCTAAAATTTTGGCTTAATTCAAACGAAGACCTTCGACTAGTTTTAACAAAACTACTCGAAGCTCGGGGGCTATACCCAATGGGTGCACCTACTCAGTGCACGCCATTGGACTACTCGAGATAAAGATAGAAGACTACTTTTGAACCTTCGATTACTTAAAAATTACTCGAAGGCTCGGGGGCTACACCCATGGGGTGCATCTAAAGATGCACTCCAATGTAAACTACTCTACGGAGAAGACTTGAGCGTCTTGGGCTTAGCTCCAACTACTCGAATTGTCTAGAGATGATGCCTTGAAGATGTTAAGGCAGATTCAAGACTTGAAGCAAATGCACAAGATGCTTGGGGGCTTGTGGGACCAGGATCCCTAGGGCCACTCATCCACGGGATTAAACTACTCGATAGGGAAGGTTTAACCCGACTACTTTAAACGCGTCAGCTATGGTGCAAGACGGCATATTTGATTAGAAAGACTAGTCGTGTACTGTTAGGAGACTCCCCAAAGTACCTTGTTGTAGTACTCTTTGTTGTATATGACTAGGATCATGTAACCGACTTGTAACTCTGCTCCCCGGATATATAAGGTGGAGCAGGGACCCCCTCAAAAGAACTCAACTCACATGCAATAAAATCAAGCACACAGAACGTATGGTATTACGCTACTCGCGGCGCGAACCTGTTCAAATCTTTGTGTTTTTCGTGCTCTATCACTCTTAGAACTCAGTGAGACCCACAGATCTACTTCCTGGGGTACCCCCTAGCAGACGTGCTCGACATAAATCATCGACAATAGTCTTACCTATTGATCTCTGGGAGGCTCTGCGACTGGAAAATTATGATGAACAACTCACCCAGCAAGAATGATTCCAAGATGTTGATGGAGTCAAAGAAGCTCAGGTAGTGGCCCTCATCCAGAACACATGATATCTCCAAGGCCTACGGCATTATCATCAATGATCCATCCAGCCTCGTTCCTTTACTATAGGAGACTTGGTTTGGAAATGTGTTCAGAAGACTGATGGCCTGCACAAGCTTATGTCACGTTGGGAAGGTCTGTTTCTTGTAAAACAAGTTATTGGGGCTGGAACCTATCGCCTCCAAATTCAAGAAGGCGACGACTTGCCAAATGTATGGAATATTGAGCATCTGCAAAAATTTTACTCGTAAAATGGGGTTATGTAACATTCTTCAATGTAATTCCTAGTGATTACAAATCAATAAAGACAGTGTTTCCCTGTCAATTATAAGTTGCAGTGTGCTTTTGTTCTAATCTCTAAAAAGAACTCTCACTAGAGATGCCCTGTGTAAAGCCTGCCTGTCCACAAACACTAGTCAGGACACAGGCTCAAGGTGGTTTTACTCTGCTCAAAGGAACTAAGACTGCTTTCTACAAAAGTGGCACTAGGCTTTAGAAGTCTTGGAAGATCTACCCCAACCCATACACAGTTGTAGGTGCTAGTCTCGTCTCTTTTGTTGCCTTGCTTTCATTAGCAAGCTTGATGAATTTATGTTGTATTATAATTACACCAGATCCCTCGACTTTTGCACTATGGGAACTCTTTAGAGTCTAATCCCAGAAACGTGCTTTGCATACTTTCGTATTGCTTCTCTGCGTACAACGCACAACTCCAAACTGTAGCAAGTCTATCTAGTCTTAACAAGGCTAACACTACTATGTCTCGTAGACTATCTAAGAATCTTTACGACCACAAACCGGACATTATAAATAACGCATCACACAAAAGACTACTTAACAAGTAGCAGAAGACTACTTAACCAGTAGCAATTCGAGAAGACTACTTAACCAGTAGTAATCCGATAATATTACTTAACCAGTAGCAATTTTTAAAGACTACTTAAAGGTAGCAACCATAAAATGACTACTTAACAAGTATCAAATAATCAAGACTGCTTAACCAGTAGCACATTCGGGAGACTACTTCATAGTAGCAATAGTACAAGCACAAGTCTATGTTACTCCTACATCACTCTAAAGAGTCGATGAATTGCTCAGCTATGGGCTCAGTTTCTTTAACCAAAGCTTCGTACTCTTCTATAGTTCCACCAATAGGCAGATCAACTACTTCTAGCTTGGCCTCAGGGTTATGAGCTTTCACCATCGCTAGCAGCCGATTGACGCATTCCCTCATTGTGCTCCTGCAGAAGTCCGTGATCTGATCATGAACCATACCAATCCGCTCCAGGATTGATTGGTTGCTGGTACTGGAACCTTCCGGAGTTACCATCTCTAGGATAGGTAGTATGGTGTCTTCTATTGCCTTCTTTTCTGCCTGAAGATTTTCCACTTCCTGTTGTTTGGCTTGTTGACCTGACAGAGCTATGGCACAAGATATCTCCATATCCACTCGGATCTGGTGCTCCATGGCGAGTTTTCCTTTTATTTTCTCTAATTGCCCTTCCAGATGACTGCAATCTTCAGTCTTGGATTGAGAAAAATTGTACCACGATGTGTCGGTATTCTTTTCTTCTTTCATCTCTTTCTTCAATTCTGCAAACGATAAGATTGCTGGCTTGTAAAAGCATTCACACGACCACTTTACTGTCAAATTAAAAATTTGGTCTTACTTACTTGTATTTTCCTTGACTAATGCTCGGTTAGGGGTATCCAACCAAGACTTCTCATCACCCATGCCTTGAAGCTGCTTGTGGAGATGATCAATCTTTTGCTAATTTTCTACTCGAGCCTTTTCACGTGCTTCAAAGGCCGCGGCTAGATCTTCTTCGAGTTCTTAACACGATACTCAAGGCCGGCATCATTGGGCTTTTGCAATTTCTCTACTAAAGCTTGTACTCGATAACATTATCATTATTGGCTACTCTTCAGAAGCATTAAACTATTCATAGGTCAAGTGTCCTTACCAGGGCTGCCTCCAAATGCTTCTTGAGTTGTGCTACTTCACTTTCTAGGTCTTCTTCAGCAACTTCTACCTACAAGATAGTGATGTGGTTGCTCATAGGGTTGCTTTTATATAATATTTGCAACTATGCTTTTATACAAGGCTATTTACATCTCTGTGAGTTTTGTTCCCTGCCTGCAGAGTACATTGTTCCTTAGCCATGCTGGGCATCTTGTCTTCATTTGTTATGACAGCCTACAATTTTTGCAAAGATCACATATTATGGCATATATATATAAGTAACAAGATGCTACATTCCAATTAAGTGGACATACCTCCACATTGGCTATGAGGATTTCTGTGCTTCCAGGAGTGGTTGAACCAGTCACACTAGTATCAGCCAATGGGGGGAGCATATATCGAGTCCTTTTCTGGGAGCTGGTTCAAGGCTAGTGAATTGATCTCTTCAGCAGCTATATTTGTATCAACATCCATGGTTGTAGGAGACTTTTCTCCTTTTTCTGAGTCAGCTACAACATCTACGACTACTTCTTCAGTAGCTTGATCTTGTTCTCTTGCGGCAGGTGGTTCATTAGCACTTTCCCTACTTCTGAGGTAGCAAGAGGCTATTGATCCCCTTCATTAGCATGCATTGCTGCTATGAATGCTTTAGCTGGTGACCTGGCATGAAACAAGTAATTGAGTTATTAATTGGACACTTGGATATATATATATAGGGCTCGGGCGACTTCTTTACTTACTCTACAAGAGATGTTGATCTGGGCTTGGAATTAAACTTCTTCAGCTTCAAGACACCCATCTTGGACCTGGTAGTACTTATTGTCCCACTCGCCATGGCACTTGTCATGGACAAGCTCTGGGGGGCAGTAATAAACTTGGACAGTTTGATGTGTTGCCTCCTTCTGCCCCAGGGACATAACCACTCGAGGGAGTTTCTGAGCGTGATCGCACAGTACTTTTCCTCTTTGCCCCTATAGGGATTGCTGCGGGCTCTCTAGAACATTCTGGTTTAAAGGTTCCCCACAGAATTTTTGGTGGTGGATTACTACTGTCAGTATTTTTTACTCCTATGGTGTGATAATCTTCAATAACTACTGGTCCGAATATAAGGGACTTGCCCTTGGGGTCGTCCTGGTTTGATGGTTGCGTAGCTGTATCTTCATCAAACTTAGCTACGACTTCTTCTTCATCATTGGCCCGCGTCAATTTCTTCTTCAGCGGGTTGGGTCTTTTCTGAAGAGCTATTGCCGAAGTCTTCCCACTCCTCTTATGTGAGGCTGCCGACTGGTCCATTATTTTCTTCATTAAAAGACTACATTAAGGCACCCACTCGAATGAGAAGTGTTACGACAAGATAAATCATTCATGTACGAAATGTTATTCTCCAACTTTCAATGGTACAAGGCATTGGATTACTTATAGGGCTTGGAGACTGGCCTTTCAAGTACTCCTTCATGATGACAGGCTTCTTGTTAATACCGGTAAACATACGAGACAGTCGCATAAGCACTATCTCATCTGCTAACTCTTTTGGTGCCATCCGCGAGGGAAACGAGCTTCCTTCGTAGTCGAATCTGAGGTTTCCTCGCTCCTGGAGAGGTTGCACTCTTCGTTTTAGAAAATTGAATGCAATTCCTACTCCAGTGAGACCCTTCTTCTTTAGTACATGTACTCACTTTAGCAAACCGGGTACATCCCTGACCTCTTCAGTGCTCGGCTTGGTGTTTCAGTTGGACAAATCTTTTGGGTACCACCCACCTTTCACTGGACAGCTCTTGCCATGATTTCCTACTATGTTAAAAATACACAGGAGCAGATTAGTGTATACATGAGTAAGATACAATGACAAAAGTAGTCGTTCAGGACAACTTACCGATGATAAACTAGTCAGATTTCCAATCTCCACATGAATCCTTGAACGGCATATCAAACCATTGGTCCTTCATTTTCTGACAGAATTGAATTCCTGCTCCACCAACTACTTCCATCCTATGGAAGGTTGGTTGGGGTTTGATGTGGTAAAGAGTGCGGAATAGAGCCAGACTTGGCTTGATTCCAAGGAATGCTTCGCAAGCGTGGACGAAAACATAAATATTCAAAATCCCGTTGGGATTAAGATGGTGGAGTTGGAGCCTGTAGAAATCAATAAGTTCTTGGAAGAAAGACAAAATTGATAATCGAACTCCACACTCACAAAAAGAGATAAAAAGAGGAATTTCATCGGTATTTGTGGTGGGAAATTGACAATTCAAGCAAGGTTTCCATTCAAGAGTTTCTTGTGAGAGGAGTAAACCTTGGGCCACTAGGCTTTGCAGATCATCACTAGATGTGGTACGGTACTTCCAGGCATTCGCGGGTGAAGGATGGGTCTTGGAATTGGGTTTCATGTTTGGATCTACCAACGACGCCCTCTTCCTTGTACTCTTCTTCTCCACAGGCTTGGTGGATGGAACATCGTCGGTTTTCTTCACGACAGCCTTCTTCTGTCCCATGGTTGCTGAGCGTGTAAGGACTTTGCTTTTCTCTCGCATTCACAAATATGAGTAAAGCTAGAGCTTTGAGGATAGGCTCGGGGGCTACAAACGCACACTTGGGGGCTGAAGGCATCGAGCTCAAGGAGGAGCGAAAGGCAGAGAACTTATCAGATGTGAAATGAGCAAAGCTTACTGCTTTGGATTTATAACCAGTGGCTAGGGTTACTATGCTGAATAGTATCTTCGGCGCATCACATTCCGTCATTAGGGCCAGTTTTTTAGGGATAACCTCCCTAACTAACCACCGATGATAGGATTCTCGGATGATTTCAAATAGATATGGATTTTTTAAGATTTCCTTGATCTTTAAACCAAAGATATTTGTTTCAAAGCTCGGGGGCTGCTAGACGATAATCTGGGATTTGATTTTGATTTTTCTGAGATTTTAGGCATAAGTTACGCGAAGATCTTCGACTGGTTTTAACAAAACTACTCGAAGCTTGGAGGCTATACCCAATGGGTGCACCTACTCGGTGCACGTCAATGAAACTACTCAAAGTATGAACAGAAGACTGCTTTTGAACCTTTGACTGCTTAAAAAGTAGTCGTAGGCTCGGAGGCTACACCCATTGGGTGCATCAGAAGATGCACTCCAATGTAAACTACTCTACAGAGAAGATAAGAGCGTCTTGGGCTTAGTTTCAACTACTTGAATCATCAAAAGATGAAACTTTGGAGATGTTAAGGTAGATTCAATATTTGAAGCAAAGGCGCAATATGCTCGGGGGCTTGTGGGACCAGGATCCCTAGGGCCATTCATTTACAAGATTAAACTACTCGGCTATGGGAAGTTTGACCTAGCTACTCCAAACTAGTCGGCTATGGTGCAAGACGGCGTAGTTGACTAGGAGAACTAGTCGTGTACTATTAGAAGACTCCCCAAAGTACCCTGTTATAGTACTCCCTGTTGTATATGAATAGTATCATGGAACCGACTTGTAACTCTGCTCCCTGGATATATAAGGGGGAGCAGGGACCCCTCCAAAACAACTCAATCTCACGTGCAATACAATCAAGCACACAGGACGTAGGGTATTACGCAATTTACGGCCCAAACCTATCTAAATCTTTGTGTTGTGTGTGCACCATCGTTCCTAGAACTCGGCGAGACTCACAAATCTACTGCCCGGGATACCCCTAGGCAGACGTGCTCGACGTAAATCTTTGACAACTAGCTAGCTAGGAGAACAATAAGACGAGATAAGATTCCTAAGTACTTTATCTATTCATGGGTAAAGAGATACAACAACTGGGGGATAACGCTTAAATATCAAGTCTAACTCTATTGCCTCAATGTCAGGACAGAGCAAAAAGGATCGCCGAAAGGGATGAGAAGGGGATCTAGAGCAACTCAGGGTATGGTCCTACAGGACAAGACTAACGTTGTGGATTACAAAGGCTGTTAGGGTTGTCACCACCTTGGGCTACCACACTTACATTGAATTGGGGGCACTCTTAGCTCACTATGAAGTCTAGGCATCATGTCTACACTAGGCAAGATCTACTTACTCCCCTAGAAAGAGCAACAACCATGTCAATACCCAATGACAATTCACCACAAGTATTGAGCAGAATCGAAGAGACCGGCTGAAACAAAGACATAAACAAGAACTAAAAGATATAAATGACTCAAAGATAATGATAAAGATAATATACTAATAAATGAAAATCTTATAAAAGGAGAAGTAAAAGATACAAGAGCTTATACCAGAGCTTCTGAGTACGACTACGGAACCTTCGACGCAAAGCTCGACTTGACTCTAACCCCCAAACTAAACTATCCTATCTCTACTAAAGAAAGTGACAAATGGAGCTCCTTGGCTTGGTGTGTTCTAAAATGGGGGGTGGACACCTCCATTTATAGGTGGGAAGGTTGGTGTGAGATATGGAACCCCGGGTACGCTCAAGAACGAAGACCGAGTCCTAGTATAATTACTCGTGTAATCCAACTAGGATTCCCACATAGTAACCGACTAGGAGACTAGCCATGCAACCTTGCCCCCTAGCATATATAAAGGAAAGAAGGGGTCCCTAGTTCGGTAGGCTAAGAAGAAACTATAACTCAACTCATACACAAAGCAATACAGAACATAGGACGTAGGGTATTACGCACATTGCAGCCCGAAGCCGTCTAATTCATTGTCTTGTGTGTGCACCATCGTTCCTTAGAACTCAGTGAGACCCACAAACACTACTCTTTGAGGTACCGTAGATAGGTACTCGGTCGTTAAACACCGACATTTGGCGCCCACCGTGGGGCTACTCGCCGCAAGCTCGACGACAGCCGCGATGGGATAAACCATCCTCATTGGCAACATCAAGGAGGCATGATGTTCATCTTCGGCGCTTGGACCATCATTGCCCGAGGCAAGGGCAGGTTCGCACGCCACCACACGGATTTCCTAGGCCCTCTCTCGATGACAGTGACTCCACCGGAGCCGCTCCGCGATCTCGTCGAGAACCAACTCTCGGCGACTACGAGAACTTTGGCCTCGACTTCTACTTCGAGTCCGATTCGGGGTCAACAAGAAGGACCACACCTGCATACAAATGAGTACCTCGACTACTCGGTTTGACCCGAAACCACGAAAGATCAAGAACTATTCAGGTACCAATCCTAACTAGTTGGCTTCATCGACAAACACTTCATTGCGCACGATGACTACTTCGACTACTCGTCTCAAATAGTTTTGACATGAAAACTAGTCGAGAGTGGCATCTCACCCTATCAACAACAAGTTGGAGCTCACTTCGACTAGTCGACTTCAACTACAACCGTCGTGGTTCCGTCGCCAACTGCAACTGCTTGGTCGACACTCATCCGTGAATCAAGCTAAGTCTTATTTAATAATTATTTTCTTCATAATAATTTGACATGTCCCTCAACAACAATAGTTCTCAAGGTTTACTATTGGCACTTCCTACGATCCAATATCAGGTTTGTGAATCCCGGTACTAGGGTAAGGAGTATGTTAGTTGTTTTCCTCATGGCTTAGTAAAATTTATAAATATTCCGCAAGTGCACAGAATTACCATTGTAGCACTTCACCAGGTAGTATTCTGAGGTAACGTAATTTATATTTCCACAGGGAAGCTTATGGCAAGAGTACTAGCAAACAGATATTCAAGACTATCAGAGAAGGGTACACGACTAGCAAGACGGGGGATAACGGTATTGGATAGGAGTGGATATATCGTGACACACAGCTCAAGGGAGGCTCAGATAGGAAGGAGAAGGAATGGATAGCTGGGAGGACAACGAGAAGAGATAGAAGATTCCTAGGTACTTTATCTGTCTATGGCACTCGGGACAGCATTGCCTACGCCACACAGAAAGGGATGAGAAGGGGTGGCATCTACCCTGCGTTGGGGGATCCTACTAGCCGAGACGAACGTGATGGGCTACAAAGGCCGTATAGGGCTATCACCACCTAACGACTACCACCTCCACAGACTCATGAGCAAACTAAGGTTACTAGCTAGCCTAGGAACCACTCCTACGCTAGTCAACAACTACTTACTCCACTAGCAAGAGCAAGCAACCTTGTCAATATTCTTAGTGACAATTTACTTCAAGTATCGAGCAATATCGAAGAACCGGCTAAGACAAAGACTTAAACAAGATCTAGAAGCACCACAACTAGAACCGACTATAGTATAAACACGATATAGATGCAACTAGAATAAAGTAGAAGCAAGCTATAAATGACAGATGCAAAGTGATAAAGATAACTTTATATTAATAACTCAAAATCTACAAAAGGGAATGAAAAGATACAAGAGCTTATACCAGATCTTTTAAAGACGACTCTGGAACCTCCGAGGCACAGCTCGACTTTGGTCTTGGACTTCCCTGGGCTGGCTTCTAGTGATGTACTTCGTGTTGTGTTGGCCCAAGGATGAGGTGGCGGTTGCCCACGTGTCATGTGTCATCATCTCTTGGCCATCGTTGACGTGGACGACTCCCGATTGTGCTTTACGTCGTGTACGGCTAAGGGGGGTAACCGATCGGTCATTTCCGACCCCTGTAGCACGTATTTTTCATTGTTGTACCTGCACAAGTGAAACTCACCAAAACTCATGGAACTTTATTAGAAGTAAACCTAAGTACATGTAATGTCACATATATCCTCTTTTATTCCCGAGTATTGGTGGTCAAAAACGTGCCGTAACGACCGCCAACAAGCTCCCCTAGGCTTAGACCTTTACTCATCCTCGAGCAAAGATAAAGACTTAGGCTTGGTGGATCAGGAGTTGCTACAATGTCAATATCTTGCAGGTAATCTTTATAAACAACTAGTGCTCAAAATTACTCGAATCTTTTAGCAAAGTATTAAATCACCATTTTACCTATGGGGCTTATAGCAATCTCCTTGTCTTGGGCGGTTGAAAGGTTGAACAGTTTGATTTAGTTTTATTCCACTCTACTCATTTCAGGATCCCATCTCGTAGTTTCCATAATTTTGTGAAAAATGTAAGTTGTTCCTCAATTGGCACACTCAATCACTCAAGTGGTATTTGAATCCTCACCAAAGGCTTGTGCCTTATTTTCATCCTAAAATCTAATATGGCTTTTGTGTGGCTCAGGGACAATGGATGAAGGCATGAATGCATCTTATATTTTGCTAAGTCAAAGACCAGACCTTTGGGGAACCAAATCACACCTTTAGATCAAAAAGTGCAAGTGTGTGGAATATGTGGAGTTGAATATGGTGGAACTCCTTGGGATGATTCTTCCTCTCCTTGACTTTTTTTTAGAACATGGGCTCTCTCTTTTTGCTCATATTTTTGCCATGCCACTTGGCATGCATTTCTTATTTCTTATTTTGGCCATGCTCTTTGGCATGCTTTTTTTCTCTTTCTTTTTGCCATGCTCTTTGGCATGCTTTTCTTTTTGCATAGCCCATGTCTCTATTCAACGATATTTGGAGAGGAGATCATAGAACATGGAGTATTTATTTTGTGGGTGGATGATGGAAATGTTTGCTAACTCCCTGTGTAGGAATTGCAAGTGAGAGGTGGTGTGTACGTGAATCTCGATCTTAGAAGCATGAATGTTTCACCCAAATGTCACAACAATTTGACAAAACTAACTAAGACAACAAGCAACATATGAGTAGAATGTTCCAACTAAACTAAACATATGGCTTTGGTAGGAATTTCTGACCAATGAGGAACTTGTTTTATTTTTGAAAGCACAAAGCATCTGAGATTTTCACCATACTAAGAGCAAAAGTAAAACTTAACCACAATCTCACTATATCATTCATTACAACAACTTAGACTTGGAATAAAGCATGTGCTCCCACAAGGTTTTCAAGTTCATTTTTACTCATGCCAATTAACTCAAGTACTATCAAGCAACTAGTCGTAACAAAGCACTCGCAAGATTAATGACATAACAATTATTCATCATTTCCAATGTGAGAGGCATATGGTTCGTTCCATGCATAGTTGGGAGTTAATTTTATTCAAGGGAAATATTTTTGGTGTTTTTATTTTAAGATGGAGATAAAATAGAAAAGGGAAATGGAAAATGCGGAATCAAAGTGCTGAAGGGACATAGAACATACCTGGTGGGGGTCCTCCCCCAATCTTGGATCTTTCACTGATAGGGTCGAAACCTTGAAAAATATTTTGCCATTTGATCCATCTGTTGCTGGACGTCGTACCGTAGGGAGTCCAGCATGTCACTATTCTCTTGGTGGTACTGAGAATGGCGTGCCAGAGTGCCTTCCATGTTTCGGGTACGGTCATCGAGGAGATCGACTCGGTTGGATATGTAAGATAACTCTCGACCGATGTCGTAGCTGCTGGGTGAGGAGAAGCGTGCGGACTAAGAGTGCCTAGGGAAGTACGGCTGGGAGGCACTATCATACCCCCCTGCATACCACCCCTGGAGTACTTAGAGTCTGTACTCTGGGCGTAGTCCCAGTGGCTCGGGCGAAGTAATCTGGGTCAGGGATTGTGCAGAGCCTCTTGCTCTTGACGTCCCAGCACCGGTGTACTCGCCGAAGGTTGCCTCGAATGCAAACGTATGTCAGTGTGGCTGTGTTGGTGAAGTTGCTGGTTCCTGTGCGGTGAAGAGCCCGGCATCACGCCAGGCTCGTCCCCGGGTGAATGGTCCTTCGCCTGCAACACTGTGCCGAGCGGGCTCTCTTCGAAGGGGAGAATCATCTGACTCGGTACTCAGCTGAATAGTTAGTTTCTAAGTGGTATACAACCTCAGCTCTGCACAAGGTAGTGGCACTTCGGTTGTATAACCGCGGTAAATCATCACCAGTGTTGCATCGGGTGCCCGTCATATCATGTGGCCTTGCACAAAGTGCTCGGCATGCACAATGGAACGCGCTGTCTCTATGTACGTGAGCCGGGCGCCCTCCAGAGCGCCCAACTGGTTAGCGAGGCGAGTGACTAGAGAAGTCACTGCCATGCTACCCACGCGAGAGTGATGGGACAGCCAATGGGTAACCAAATCCTTAACCTGAGAAACAGCAACTCGCTTGACCATGGCATAAAGAAGCTGCAACTCGACTGTATTAACGGGACGCAAACCCGAACGCGGAAACACCGTCATAGCCATCCACCGATGCATGAAATGCAAGGTGGGGTTATGAATGTTATTGGTGCACAGAGCAGAACAATTGGTGCTTCCGGAAACCTTTTTCCAAAACCCGTCCCGACTAAACCTTTTCAAAGCTTTGGCAGACTCCAAAGGACAATGGCTGGCAAAACCAAGAGCCATGCTCAAATCCCTCCAAGATTAGAAGTACTCTTGGTTGAAAAATCGAAAGCGAACACCGTCCCGTTCAGATGAAAGAGTCGTAAGAAATTCGAGGGTGAGGAGGTACGAACCTTGTTCGTTGACATGCCAAAAGTTGCCCCAGCCAACGGCTTCGAAGACTTCTAAGAATTCTTCATCCATACCCATTCTTATGAGGAAGTCCTGCTCGAAGACACGGGTATGCTCAAACTCCTTCAAGTGCAGCATGTTGAAGACGTTCCGCTCCCGGTCCGTTCGGAGGATGATGTCACCCTCATTCAGGAGCTGCCGGGTTGGGTGCGAGGCAGAGCCTCTCCTAAAGTCGGCTGCCCCTGTCTCGTCCACCTCCATCCGGCTTGAACCGGGGACGGGGCTGGGGAACTCCCAGCATTGTCCGAGCGTTTGCTCAGTCGGACGGAGCGACGGAACGCGGAAAAGATCTTCGACATGCTACCTGCAAAATGCTAGCGCAACGACTACCCGAAGGACTGAACATATGGGGTTAGCACAAGTAAAACAAATTATTCGTTCGAGAGGGTTAGTCGTTCCTGCGGGGATGAAGAACCACCACAAAAAGTTAGTCGTTCTTGTCGGTGTCGGAAACCACCACAAACACGTTCAAGTTTCAGCACAAGGATCAAACAAAAGCAAAATATTTTTGTGATTTTTTAGCAATGCAAGTGAACCAACTTGAGCAAGAACTAGAGAAGAACTTGAGCAAGAACTTGAGACAGAGAAAGAGCTTCTATCAGAAATTTTTCAGTGTGAGATGGTGCAGCAAGCAAGGAGGCAAGGGGTGGCATTTATAGGCGAAGGGGGCGCAGTCGGCCTGGTTCGGCCGAACCAGGGCATTCGGCCGAACTGGGCATGTGCTGCGTGCACATCTTGCCTCCCAAAAGCACAAAAATCTTTCATAGGTCCAACACTAGAGCATGGGGACTTTGGTGGTTTTTGGTAGGTAAGATGCAAAATTGACATGACCAAAGTGGAAGTTAGTGGAATCACCCCCATGCTGCCATGTTTTGTGATAATTGGTGAGTGTACAACCATATTGAGTGGGGTAGACATGTTTTGTGCTGGTTGGTGATGATGGTAAATAAATGGAGATGTTTTAGAAGGGGTAAAGATGAAGAAGATTACCAATTACACCCATTTCAAATAAAATTCAGCATGATGTCCATTTATTTTTACCATGCTTGCCATTTTTTAATCTCTTTCAAATTAATTACACAATTGGTTCATTTATTTTGAAAAGGGAAACATGCAAATGCAATAATGGAAATTGAAATTTGGAAGGGAAACATAGGATACATAACAGTTTTCCTCGCGGCGAGAGCTCGTGTTTAAAGTCCGTGAGCAGGACTCCTCCTGTCTTCAGTTGTTTTTGTCATCATCCGATCCTGGAGTGGGTGATTCGGGCGATGCAACCTTCTTTCGCCATGCCTTCTTGTTCTTCTTCTGTGTTGGTGGCGGTGGGATCGGCTCCTCTGGAGAATTCCAGATGGCCTGATCTTCCTCGTATCTCTTCACGAGGAGGTCCATTTCTTCTGTGCTCATGGGTCCTGTCAGCTCATCCCATTTGAACTGCTCCCCACCGATTATTTCCAGCTCTCCATTGAGGAGTGCTTTTAGGAAACATTCGGCACTTCTCTGCTCCGGTGTATGAGGTTTTGTCTTCTTCTCTTCCTGAGGTCGGAACGGTAAGGAGATCGGCGTTCGATTGATATGGAACAGGATTTATCTTGTATCCATGTCAGTCCTGGCCCAGGTAGTGTTCAAAAATGGCCGGCCCAGCACAAGGGGAAATGAATAATCGTTCCCCGTGTCAAGGACAATGAAGTCCGTAGAGACATAATGTCCCCAGACTCGGACCGGCACATTCTCGATCACTCCCTCTGGGTAGCGGATCGATGAATCTGCCAATTGTACCTGGGCATTTGTAGGAGACAAAGTGGAATAGAGAAACTTTTAAAATAATACCTTGGACATGATGTTGACGCTGGCTCCCAAATCATAGAGTGCATCATCAACGCGACGATTCTAGATCGCGCATTGAATGATTGGCACTCCGGGATCTTCCTTCTTTTCCGGAGGTGTCCTCGTGATGGCTTTAACAGCAGCTCTTGGTAGGTGTGCCCCTTGTGGTATTTCTACTTGGACTTGTGAGACTATTCCTGCGTGACAAGCACAATATGTTCTACGAGACGCCTTACCTCGTCTCGTAGTAACTACATTTACTGTTTCAATGGAAGGTTCGGGTTACTCCGGAATCTTCCCTGACTCGGTAACAGGAACGACTGCAGCTAACTGAGCAATTTGGGCTTTGATCATTTTATTAAAGCTCAATTGCCTTTTCATGGCAGAAGAGAATGATTCCAATCTAGAGTCTATGCTTTCCATGATTTTATCATTAACAACAAGTTTTTTATTGATATTTTTAGTGATTTTACCCTAGCCAAACACTAGATCTCTAAGAGATGGCTAATTATTGAAATTGCTGGAATTGAAATTGTTACCTTGTTGAGGCCTCTCAAATGGGAGGTTTGGGCGCGAATTCCAGCCTTGATTGCCATAGTTGTTCGGTCGATACCCGTTGTTATTGGAGTTGTTGACGTAGTGGGCATCTTCTCGTGTTTCGGGGCAGTCATTCCCCGAATGGCCAGCATTGCCACAGACCTCGCAAGTCATGCGAGCGTCCATAGCTTCCACCATTTCTTGAGCAGGGGCCTCCAGTTTCTTCATCATAAGGTCCATCTTGGCAGCGAGCATGTCCAGAGCATCAACCTGATGTACTCCACGGGTCTGAGGTTGGGTTCGATCATCGGACCAACCTTGGTTCCCGACCATCTTCTCGATGAGGGCCTTTGCACGACTCTCCTCAAGACAGAAGAAAGAACCTCCAGCAGCAATATCCAAGTACTCACAGGCAGAACTTCTAAGCCCGTGGTAAAAGGTTTGGATGATGAACCAACTCTGCATACCATGGTGAGGACAAGTAGATAAATAGTCCTAGAGGTGATCCCATGCCTCTAGGATTGTTTCATCTTTTAACTAATGGAAACTAGCAATTTTATTCCAGAGGGCGTTGGTCTTCCCAACCGGAAAGAATTTAAGCAAAAATGCGCTAGTGCATTTATCCCAAGTGTCTATGGCTTCGCGGTTAGCCTAAAACCATTGTTTTGCCTTGCCTAATAATGAGAATGAGAATAAACGAAGGCAAATGGCATCGATGCTTACCCCGCGTATGGTGAAAGTGTTGCAAATCTCTAGAAAATGCTGAAGATGAGCAGTGGCATCCTCGTGTGGTTGCTGCAGAACGGTCTAGCCTGCACCATGTTGATGAGGGCTGGCTTGAGCTCGAAGTTGGCATCTCCGACTGGTGGAGCTGGTCCGACACGCACGTTCTCGCTCGATGGAGCGGAGAACTCGCGGATCGTCTTGCTTGCCATCCTCGATGAAGCCGTGTCGATGACGGGGAAGACTGGGCTCGTCGGAAGGAGTTGCTTCTAAGGAGGTACAACACGGGGTCACACTTTCCTGACAAGAGACTCAGGATTTTCTTAGAAGTCTGATGATAGTTGGAAACCAGTCATGCACTGCTCTGCTTAACAAGACCAACGAAATAGAGTAAGGATAAACCTGCTTGAGTAGCGATATACTCAACTAAGATAGCTCGAGATAGAAGTTTGAAAGTATCTAGCCAAATGCTTCCCCGGAAACAGCGCCAGAAATGTGTGTTGGCACTTCCTACGATCCAATATCAGGTTTGTGAATCCCGGTACTAGGGTAAGGAGTATGTCAGTTGTTTTCCTCATGGCTTAGTAAAATATATAAATATTCCGCAAGTGCACAGAATTACCGCTGTAGCACTTCACCAGATAGTATTCTGAGGTAACGTAATTTATATTTCTGCAGGGAAGCTTATGGCAAGAGTACTAGCAAACAGATATTCAAGCCTATCAGAGAAGGGTACACGACTAGCAAGACGAGGGATAACGGTATTGGATAGGAGTGGATATACCGTGACACACAGCTCAAGGGAGGCTCAGATAGGAAGGAGAAGGAATAGATAGCTGGGAGGACAATGAGAAGAGATAGAGGATTCCTAGGTACTTTATCTGTCTATGGCACTCGGGGTTAGAGATACAGAGGCTGTAGAGCCAGCACTCAGAGGTCAAGGTCAAACCTATGTCTTAACTTTGGGACAGCAGAGCCTACGCCACACAGAAAGGGATGAGAAGGGGTGGCTTCTACCCTTCGCTGGGGGATCCTACAAGTCGAGACGAACGTGATGTGCTACAAAGGTCGTATAGGGCTGTCAGCACCTAACGACTACCACCTCCGCAGACTCAGGGGCAAACCAAGGTTACTGGCTAGCCTAGGAACCACTCCTAGACTCGTCAACAACTACTTACTCCACTAGCAAGAGCAAGCAACCTTGTCAATACTCTTAGTGACAATTCACCTCAAGTATCGAGCAATATCGAAGAACCGGCTAAGACAAAGACTTAAACCAGATCTAGAAGCACCAGAAGTAGAACCGACTATAGTCTAAACACGATATAGATGCAACTAGAATAAAGTAGAAGCAAGCTATAAATGACAGAGGCAAAGTGATAAAGATAACTTTATATTGATAACTCAAAGTCTACAAAATGAAAGAAAAAGATACAAGATCTTATACCAGAGCTTCTGAAGACAACTCCGGAACCTCCGAGGCACAGCTTGACTCAACTCTAACTCCCAACTAAACTATCCTAACTCTATTAGAGAGAAGTGGAAATGAGAGCTCGTTGGCTTGGTGTGTGTGTGATACAAGTGGAGTGCCACTGCATTTATAGGTGTCCCAAGGCGGTGGAGAGGAGTGGCGGCCAAGGGAGCCAGGGGGTGCCCCCTGGTGATTCGGGCGAATTGCCCGGTTCGGCCCAACTGCCCAGTTCGGCCGAACCGTGGGATGCACCAGCAATTGCTCACATGGCCTGGATGCACTCCTGAGGTCGATTCCTGGTGATGGGGTCGCTTCGGCCGAAGGCCAGGCTTCGGCCGAATTGGGCTTGGCACATTGCTGGCCTCCCCAGCACCGCCTTTGGTCTTGGACCTCCCTGGGCTGGCTTCTGGTGATGTACTTTGTGTTGTGTTGGCCCAAGGATGAGGTGGCGGTCACCCACGTGTCATGTGTCATCATCGCTTGGTCATCATTGACGTGGACGTCTCCCAGTTGTGGTTTACGTCGTATACGGCTAAGGGGGTAAACGGCCGAATGGAGTCGTTTGGCCGAATCGGTCATTTCCGACCCCTATAGCATGTATTTCTCGTTGTTGTACCTGCACAAGTGAAACTCACCAAAACTTGAGGAACTTTATTAGAAGTAAACTAAGTACATGGAATGTCACATATATCCTCTTTTATTCCCGAGTATTGGTGGTCGAAAACGTGCTGTAACGACCGCCAACAGTTACACCATCTCCGACTATATCTGGAGTGTTCCACATTAGCCCATGTATTAGGTAAATCGAGTTACGCAGGGCGCTCAGCCCACGGACTTGGTGCATCAAATTAAATAGGGCTCTTGGTGGCTATATCTATGGATTCAAGATTCTTCACCAACGGGTTAGACACCCTCACATGACCGCTCATAGACGGGTTACAAACCCTCACGCGATCTCTCCAACAGGAGAAAAGTCCTAACCGACTACTTTATTATTTCTCTCACCACTCTTAAAGACCAACACTGCTCAGTAGCATGCACCTTAATTCGTGAAACATCGGCTCCTTCGCAACACCTACGCACCTATTATGGACTGGTTAAGCGGGACCAAGTTGTTGACAGTCAAAATTGGCTCTGGCCCGGCCAAACCGGTCTGACCGGTTTGCCAAACCGGTCTGACCGGTTTGCCAAACCGGTCTGACCGGTTTGCCAAACCGGTCAGACCGGTTTGGTTCTGTAATTCGAGTAGGATTAGGATTCCGAGTTTAATCCCATATTGTAACCTATTCGAAAGGGGTAAGACTTCCCCGGCCTATAAATATAAAGGCGAAGGCCGATTGAGATGTATTCCAATCGAATCAAACACATTTATCCTTTACTTTTTTATCTCTCAAACCCTAATCTTTTCCAACCTCCATATTCTGTTCTTTGCTCGTCTCTACGGCGTTCAAGGGCGTTCTAGGTGGCCTGCCGACACTAGAGCAACCCTAGCTTGCTTGAGCTCCGACGGGGTCCCTCCCGAGCTCGAGTTTCTAGGTCTTCACGAGTTCCTGCTTGAAAGCGGTCAGACCGGTTTCAGGAACCGGTCAGACCGGTTTGCCCGAGGAGCTCAGGAGTTGGCCGTTGTGACGGCTGTGCTGCGCGTTTGATCGGCTTCGAGTTTGTTGGCGCGTTTTCGTGTCAACATACTTTTTGGCGACTCCGCTGGGGATAGATTAATCTGGTTTCAAGACCGATTCAATCTACCCCAATGATGTCTGGATCAACGTGCGACCTTGACAAAGACAACATCATCACCGCGATGATGGAAGAGCTCACGGACGAGGAGCGGAAGCGGTACCTGATCGCTGAGGAGCACTTCAAGGCGCAATTCTTGAAGGGCTTCAAAAAAGATCGCGGTGGTCTTGTCAAGAGAGTGGAGGAATTCGTCATGCCGGCTTTCAAGCTGGCGAATGACCAAGTTGAAGAACTTCCAAACGTAACTGGCGAATCCTCTGATTTAATGTAGCAAATTACTCGTATGGTTGATGATAAATTGCTTGCTGCACAAACTGTTACTAGTGAGTTGATTGCTAGTATGTCGGGTAATTCTGATAAAGGTAAAAATAACGTAGAATCTAATGAATTACCTAACCCAGATCCTAGCTCATCGGGCGTGCCAGAACATGTTTTAGATCCTAATTTAGGCATGCCGATGAATTTCTATGCGGGACAACCACCTCACCCTAGTTCGGTCCACGAACCGGTGAGACTGGTTTTCACAACCGGTCAGACCGGTTTGGCCTCCTCTGGCGGTCAGACCGGTTCCTTGGGTGCAGGGGCACCGGGTGCGATGGTTTTATCTAGTACGGGTGCTTTTGGTCCTGTTTACACTAGTCCACGCACTACGGTTGTGGGAAGTATACCCCACGGATCTGGCGCATCTCACGGGCCGATTCCGAATACTTCTCAAAGTGCGATGTATAATGTTCCCCGTTTTCCACAAAATAGAGGTGATGGGAACTATCAAGCTGAGTTAGCTAAGTTTAAAGAAGATATAGCTAATACACTTAGAACAAGACTCGGGCTTGATTTGGGTAATTCACGATTGTATCAAAAACCGAATCCGCCTGAATTTGATTTAGTTGCTTATCCTAATGGTTGGCGTGTTCCTGATTTTATTAAATTCAGTGGCGAAGATAATAGAACTCCTTGGGAACATATTAGTCAATATGTCTTGCAATTAGGAGAAGCATCATTTTATGAACCATTGCGTGTACGGTTGTTCTCATTATCTTTAACTGGAACTGCTTTTTCATGGTTTTCTTCGCGTGCTACTAATTCTATTCAAAATTGGACTCAATTGGAGCGCAAATTTCATGATCATTTCTTTAGCAGAGAAAACGAGGCTAAATTGTCTGATTTAACATCGGTTAGGCAAAGCCGAGAGGAATCGGTTCTTGATTACTTCAAAAGATTTAAAGATGTTAAGAACTGATGTTTTAACATAACTGTTTCTGAAAAAGATTTAGCAGATTTAGCTTTTGCGGGCTTATGGTCTCATTTCAAGGAAAAGCTAGAGGGTTCCGATTTCCTTACTATTAATCACTTGCAAATGAAGGCTATGAGTCTAGAGCTTAAGTTTAAAAATTCAAAAGAATCTGCTAAATCTCATCGTTCGAATGTGCATATTGTTGATAATGATTCTGATAGTTCGGACGATGATAAAGAAATTTATGCTGCTGAATTTGTTTGGTCATCAAAGAGTAAACCTGGTTCTTGTCCCTCGTTGAAGCCGATTCAGAAAAATCGGCAAGAAGAAATTAAGTTTACTTTTGATGTAGCCAAATGTGATCGTGTTTTTGATGAATTGCTTAAGAATGGCTTTATTAAACTTTCTCATGCAATTCCACCAGCCAATCAATTGAAAAATCATGCGTATTGTAAGTGGCATAATTCTTTTTCTCATGCAACCAACGATTGCAATGTTTTTCGACGACAGGTACAATCGGCCCTTAATGAAGGTCGATTAGTGCTAGCTGAAATGCAAGTTGATAAGGCTCCTTTCCCTGTTCATACCTTGGATTTGAATACTAAGGTGTTGATTCGGCCGTCACAAGCCGATGGAGCTAAGGGAAAGAACGTGGTGATTGGAGACCCAAGGCCGGAAAAAGTTAATGACAAAGTTCCGGTCAAAATAGTGATGATTGGGAGAACTCTTGATGGTGAAGAGTCTCTGAAGATTACAATTAACACATCAAGGCCCGGGGGGCAAGGAAGTTCCTTGGAAGAGAATCGATTCGCTAGTCAGGCGAAACCGGTCAGACCGGTTTGTCTCCAGACCGTCCAAGGACTTTCAAGCCCAAGCGCCCGGAAGTGGGTACTTGGAAGTTTAATGAGCCAAAAGTTCAAGGAAGGGTTCTGAAGCAAGGACCTACTTTCTCTCAGCTCATGAACAAGTATACAAAGGCCGTTCAAGTTGATCGGCCAACAAAAAAGAGACAGAGGTCACCGCAGTGTTGGATCAATTCTACAGCTTATAAGCGTCGTGGTGATGTTACTGAGACTTCGGTACATGACCGATTGGGCTCATACCAATCAGGTCGTTCGGCTGCTCCCAAAAGCGGTCAGACCGGTTTTGTGAACCGGTCAGACCGGTTTCGGTCTAAGCAGAGGTTCCAAGCTCCTCCTAAGCAAGAATACCGCGTCAAGGAGAAAAAGGAGGACGTGCAAGCCAAAGCCAGTGGGATTGTAACAATTGGCAATATTCCAGTGGCTATGCAAGATTTGGGTAGAAAGCCAATAGTCATTGGAGATTCGGCTCATGTTCCAGTCAAAAAGCCGGTCATGGCTAATGATCATGAGGCTAGCAGTAGCAAGGGTGTAAAGAAGGTCTTCCAACCAAGGTGGTGTCCTTCTGGATTGACTCATACGCAGAAGCAGAAATTACAACACCTGCGGAACAAAGAAAAAAGGGAACAGGAAGCTGAGAAGCTGAGGGATGAATACTTCAACAATTACAGGCCTATGATCCCTCAGACCAAGATCTGGCAAGCTAAGCCCGTTGTGCAATCAGCAGCACAACCGGTCAGACTGGTTTCTGAGTCCGGTCAGACCGGTTTGGATCAGCCACCGCTGCAGAAGCGGTCAGACCGGTTTCTGGAACCGGTTAGACCGGTTTGACGACAGAAGCGGGAGCTGAGATTACTTCAACCATCGATACTACTCCGCTAATTCCTCCAGTGGTTGAAGATGAAGAATTGGTTGATTTTGAGCCTTCTCCAGAACATGACAACATGGAAATCAATGTTGTATATTTGTCTTCTGATTATTATGTGGTACCGGAGGAGGAGGTCTCTCATCTTCAACTTGGGCCTCGAGATGCCATTTTTCAGAAGCCTAGTGAATCAGAGAATCATCTCAAGGCTTTATATATGAGAGGGCACATCAACGGGAAACCAATTTCTCGTATGTTGGTTGATGGTGGAGCTATTGTAAATCTTATGCCATACTCTCTCTACAAGAAGATTGGCGGAAAAGACGAAGAATTGATCAAGACGAACATGACGGTCAGTGGAGTTGGTGGAGGTGATCCCATTGGTGCCAAGGGGGTGGCTTCTATGGAGTTGACCGTCGGAAGCAAGACTATTGCTACGGCTTTCTTCGTCTCCAAGGTGCAAGGTAACTTCAGTTTAATCCTTGGTCGAGATTGGATTCATGCAAATAAATGTATTCCATCTACCTTGCATCAATATCTTATTCAGTGGATCGGCGATGAAGTTGAAGTTGTCCATGGTGACACTTCTTCCTTTGTTGCAATGGCCGATTCTGATTCTCTTAGTGCAAATGAGAAGGTCAAATGTCTGTCGGGCATGGATTTGACCGACTATGAGCTGATCAGTTGCACCAAGGATGGTTTTGTTCCTGCTACATTAAAGCCGATGAAAAATTGGTTGAATTACTTGCTGTAATTAATGGAGCAGATGAATCAGTCAAGCAAAATCGGTCAGACCGCTTCCAGGAACCGGTCAGACCAGTTTGGATCTGAACAGTACCAGCCGAGGCAAACCGGTCAGACCGCTTCTGGAAACCGGTCAGACCGGTTTAAGTCTGGACAGTGGCTTCAAGACCGAATTGATCATCATCGAGCACATTCGGCCGGTATGTTTGAAGCTATTGAAGATCTCATGTGATATGGATAAGTTGGGTCAGGGTTTCACGTCAGCCGACCCTTTAGAACAAATAGATATTGGTGACGGTACTATTCCTAGGCCGACTTTTGTAAACAAAAATTTATCAGCAGAGTTTAAAGCCGAATTAATAATTTTGTTGAAGGAGTATGTCGATTGTTTTGCTTGGGAGTACCGTGAGATGCCCGGTTTGAGTCGTGATTTAGTTGAGCATCGTTTACCGATAAAAGCCGGTTTTAGACCTTTTAAACAATCGGCTAGACGTTTTAATCCCGCTATTTATGACCGAATAAAAGAAGAAGTTAATCGTTTGCTAGATGCTGGTTTTATTCGGACTTGTCGTTATGCGGAGTGGATTTCTAATATTGTTCCCGTTGAAAAGAAAGATTCGGGAAAACTTAGAGTTTGCATTGATTTTAGAGATCTTAATAAAGCCACTCCAAAAGATTCATATCCTATGCCTATAGCCGATGTCTTAATCAATGAAGCTTCTGGGCATCGTGTTGTTAGTTTCCTTGATGGTAATGCTGGATATAATCAAATCTTCATGGCCAAAGAGGATATGCACAAAACGGCCTTTCAATGTCCAGGATTTATTGGTTTGTTTGAGTGGGTGGTTATGACTTTTGGATTAAAGAATGCCGGTGCAACTTATCAAAGAGCTATGAATTTAATCTTTCATGATTTGCTTGGAGTTATCATGGAAGTATATATTGATGATATTGTGGTTAAATCGGATGGTTTAATTCCTCATCTAGCCGATTTAAAACTTGCTCTTGAAAGGATGCGACGGTATGGATTGAAAATGAATCCACTCAAATGTGCTTTTGGTGTTTCGGCTGGGAAGTTTCTTGGGTTTGTTATTCATGAGAACGGCATAGAAGTTGATCCCAAGAGAATTGAAGCTATGAAGAAAGTCGAAGCTCCTACTTGCAAGAAAGATTTGCAAAAGTTTCTAGGCAAGGTAAATTTCTTGAGAAGATTTATAATTAACTTGTCTGGAAAGGTTGATGCTTTTACTCCTTTACTTCGGTTAAAGAATGAAGCCGATTTTACTTGGGGGGCAAAACAGCAAGAAGCTTTTGAGAAGATCAAAGAGTACTTGTCTTCACCACCGGTGCTTAGGGCGCCTAGGAGAGGGGTTCCATTTAGACTTTATGTGGCGGCTGAAGATAGAACTATTGCGGCTGTTTTGACTCAAGAAATCGGCAACAAGGAGTATGTGATTGCTTATGTAAGCCGACGGCTCATCGATGCAGAAACAAGGTATACTTTCATTGAGAAGTTGTGTTTATCCTTGTACCATGCTTGTACTCAATTGAGGCATTATTTATTATCTAGCACTTGCATCGTGTTATGTCAAACCGATGTAATTAAACATATGTTGCAAAAGCCGATTTCTAGTGGAAGAGTCGGTAAGTGGGCTTATGCTTTAGTTGAGTATGATTTGGCTTGTGAACCTTTAAAATCAATGAAAGGCCAAATTGTAGCTGATTTATTGTTGAGCATCGAATTGATGATACTTGTGAATTCAACGTCGGCTATGTTGCTTGTACACCGTGGAAGTTATACTTTGACGGATCGGTTTGCAATGATGGGCAAGGAAGTGGTGCCGTCTTTGAGTTTTCAAACCGATTAGAAGAAAAGCGTACCAATAATCAAGTTGAATATGAAGCTCTTCTATTCGGTTTAGAATTTTTGCAAGATATGGGGATTAAACATGTTGAGGCTTTTGGTGATTCACTCCTGGTGGTACAATAAGTGTCAAAGGTATGCCAATGTTATAATGGTTCATTAAATGCATATCTTGATAGATGTCTTGATATCATTGCTTCTTTTGATGAATTTACTATCAAACATATTCCAAGAGAAGAGAATGACAAGGCAAATACTCTGGCTCAGAAAGCATCTGGTTGTATGGTTGCAAAGAAGTATTTCTATCTCCAAAAACCGATGCAAACGAAAGCCGAGGTTCTGGTTCTGGACGAACCGGTCACACCGGTTTTAGAAACCGGTCAGACCGGTCTGACTGCCAGAACCGGTCTGACCGGTTCTGAAACCGGTCTGACCGCTTCGTCCCCTGACAGAAGAAAAAATCCTTTGGATGATGCTAATCAATCCAAAGTTGAAGATCAGGATTGGAGGGTGCCTATTATTACTTATTTGAGAGATCCTGGTCGTGGTGCAGAAAGAAATATTCGGCGAATATCTTTTAAATACGTTTTGATTGACGATGAACTCTATCGTCGAAACGCCGAAGATTTGTTGTTGAAATGTCTTAATTCGGATCAGGCCAAAGTTGCCATGGGTGAGGTCCATGAAGGTATTTGTGGTACACATCAATCGGCTCCAAAGATGAAGTGGTTACTTAGACGAGCCGGTTTCTATTGGCCTACTATGATGGCAGATTGTTTCAAATATTACAAAGGATGTGAGGAATGTCAGAAGTTTGGAAATCTGCAACTTGTTCCTGCTGCATTGATGCATCCTATTATTAAGCCATGGCCGTTCCGAGGTTGGGGATTGGATTTTATTGGACAAATTAATCCTCCATCATCAAAAGGACATCGTTTTGTGTTAGTTGCTACAGATTATTTCACTAAGTGGACCGAAGCGATTCCCTTGAAGAATATGACGCATCGAGAAGTAATTGAATTTGTTACGCAAAATATTATTCATAGATTCGGTATTCCTCAAACTTTGACAACGGATCAAGGTACTTCGTTTATGTCTAAAGAGGTACGTGAATTCGCCGAATCCTATAGAATTAAGTTGCTCAATTCATCTCCATATTACGCTCAGGCTAATGGACAAGCCGAGTCAAGTAATAAAATTTTGATCAAATTAATAAAGAAAAAGATAGAAGAAAATCCTAAGAGATGGCATGAAGCTTTATCCAAAGCATTGTGGGCTCATCGTATATCTAGACATGGTGCTACTAAAGTTACTGCTTTTGAGCTTGTGTATGGTCAAGAGGCCGTTTTACCCGTTGAGGTAAATCTAGATGCTTATAGATTGGCTAAACAAAATGACCTTGATGCTGTTGATTACCACAATTTGATGTTGGACAATATTGATGAGGTAACCGACAAACGATTGAAAGCTTTGAAGGAGATTGAGAAAGATAAGCTTCGGGTTGCTAAAGCTTACAACAAGAAAGTACGAGAAAAATATTTTCAGATTGGTGAGCTTGTTTGGAAGACGATCTTGCCTATTGGGACGAAAAGCAACAAGTTTGGTAATTGGTCACCAAGTTGGGAAGGACCCTATAGAGTTGTCAAAGTCATTTTCGGGAATTCTTACATGCTAGAGACGCTGAAGGGAGATCATTTGCCTAAAGCTATCAACGGAAGATATTTGAAGAAATTCTATCCAAGTGTTTGGCAAGACGCATGAAGACCAATGGCCGATATATTGTTGATATCGCCCTTAGCATAAATTTTAGCTTCTGAATTGTAATTACTTGCTTTTTAGTTCTCAAGTTCACTAAAAACGCAGGGGGGCATGTGTTGACAGTCAAAATTGGCTCTGGCCCGGCCAAACCGGTCAGACCGGTTTGGTTCTGTAATTCGAGTAGGATTAGGATTCCGAGTTTAATCCCATATTGTAACCTATTCGAAAGTGGTAAGACTTCCCCGGCCTATAAATATAAAGGCTAAGGCCGATTGAGATGTATTCCAATCGAATCAAACACGTTTATCCTTTACTTTTTTATCTCTCAAACCCTAATCTTTTCCAACCTCCATATTCTGTTCTTTGCTCGTCTCTACGGCGTTCAAGGGCGTTCTAGGTGGCCTGCCGACCCTAGAGCAACCCTAGCTTGCTTGAGCTCTGACGGGGTCCCTCCCGAGCTCGAGTTTCTAGGTCTTCACGAGTTCCTGCTTGAAAGCGGTCAGACCGGTTTCAGGAACCGATCAGACCAGTTTGCCCGAGGAGCTCAGGAGTTGGCCGTTGTGACGGCTGTGCTGCGCGTTTGATCGGCTTCGAGTTTGTTGGCGCATTTTCGTGTCAACACAAGTGTTTAAATGTAACAGGGCTACTACTCGAGTGGTTAAGTGTCTAACGAGAGCAACGAGCAAAAAGCTTAAACTTGTATTATAATATGTTATTATTTTCTTTTGATACTATTTTTTAATCGTATACTACTCGTCCTATGAATTTAAATGTACTCACAACAGCCGGGACCTAGCACCATTGCTTCTCTCCACGGCTTCACAAAGCCTCCTGAGTACTTACACTTGTCGGTTCTTACATGATGCGGCTCCATAATAACCATTCGAGTACTCCATCTAGTCGCTTGAAGCTCGAGGGCTACACAGCGTAAGCCAAGACAGAAGACAAGTACTAGAACTAGTTGGTACTCAAACAGTGCGGCACTACAACGCCAGCCGAGTACTTTAACTAGTCAGTGCTTGCATATTCGATGACTCGATGACTAATCGAGTACCGACACCAGTCAGTACTTGGATATCTAAACAGAAGCTACTTTGAAGATTATGTTCTTGATCCTCGAACTGAATGGAAGGCCATTCGCTTCGAGGCTCGGGGGCTATACCTAAGGGGTACATATTTTTTGTCAATCATTTCAAGATCAAGACTCAAAGATTTTTCAAGACCCTAGACCTGATTATTCTAATCAACTCGAGGCTCGGGGGCTAAGCATATATGCTTCACCTTCAGTGAGCATATTTATTCAAGACATTCATGAAGCTGTCCACAGCCTCTCAGTAACCACAAGCACTCGGCGAAAGACTAGAAGACTTTGAAGAATGATTGTTGTTTGGCTATGAAGCACTCGGGGGCTTGTGAGATATGGAACCTTGAGTACCCTAACGAAAGAAGATCAAGTCCTAGTAGAACTACTCATGTAATCCTACTAGGACTCCCACATTTTAACCGACTAGGAGACTAGCCATGCAACCTTGCATATATAAAGGAGGGCAGGGGTCCCTAGTTCGGTTGGCTAAGAAGAGACTACAACTCAACTCATACACAAAGCAATGCAGAACACATGACGTAGGGTATTATGCACATTGCGCCCGAACCTGTCTAAATCGTTGTCTTGTGTGTGCACCATCGTTCCTTAGAACTCGGTGAGACCCACAAACACTACTCTCTGAGGTACCGTAGACAGGTACTCGATCGTTAAACACCGACAGTTGGTTGGGTGGAGCACCGACCAAGGCAACGCTGAGGTGGTTGTCGAAGATTTATCTTGAGCTTATCTATCTAGGGGTATCCCAGAGAGTAGATTTGTGGGTCTCGCCGAGTTCTAGGAACGATGGTGCACACACAACACAAAGATTTAGACAGGTCCGGGCCACAAATTGCGTAATACCCTGTATGCTTGATTGTATTGCACGTGATGTTGTCTTCTTTTGGAGGGGTCCCTGCTCCGCCTTATATATTCGGAGAGCAGAGTTACAAGTTGGTTACATGATCCAGTCGTATACAACAAGGAGCACTACAACAGGGTACTTTGAGGAGTCTCCTAACGTACACGACTATTTCTCCCAATTAACCACGCCGTCTTGCACCATAGCCAACTGGTTTGGAGTGGTTGAGTTAAACTTCCTGTAGCCGAGTAGTTTATTCCCGTAAATGAGTGGCCCTAGGGATCCTGGTCCCACAAGCCCATGAGCATCTTGCGCCTTCACATCAAGTCTTGAATCTACTTTAACATCTTCAAGGCTTCATCTCTTGATGATTCGAGTAGCTGGAACTAAGCCCAAGACGCTCAAATCTTCTCTAACGAGTAGTTTCCATTGGTGTGCATCTTTGATGCACCCAATGGGTGTAGCCCCCGGGCCTCCGGCTACTTTTTAAGTAGTCGAACGTTCAAAAGCAGTATTCTATCTTCTTCTTGAGTCGTTCAATGGCGTGCACTGAGTAGGTGCACCCATTGGGTATAGCCCCCGAGCGTCGAGCAGTTTTGTTAAACCAGTCAAAGGTCTTCGCGTGACTTAAGCCTTAAATTCTGGAAAAACCAAATCTTGGATAATCCACTAGCAGCCCCCAATCTTTGAAGCAAATATCTTTGGTTTGAAGATCAAGAAAAATCTTTAAAAATCTACGCAAATCTTGAATCATCCGAAGACTCCATCATTGGTGGTTACTTAGGAAGGTTATCCCTAAAAAACCAGCCTTGATGGCGGAATGTGATGCGCCACGGCACTGTTGCATATAGTAACCCTAGCCGCCAGTTATAAATCTTAAGGTTCGACCTTGCTCATTTCCATCTGCTTAGTGTGCCACAATCAATCTCCTTCCAGAGCTCAGAGCTGATAGCCCCCGAGCCTGTGTAGCCCCCAAACTTGCGCAACCTTAGTACATCGCACCACCACTTCCCAATAGATTAATGCTAGAAAAATCCAAGGTAGTGATACGCTCACCTGCCATGGGTCAGAAGAAGGGCACCATGAAGAACACTGAGGACACCAGATTCGCCAAGCCATCGGAGAGAAAGACCACAAGGAAGAAGGCGTCGTTAGTAGATCCAAACTACTGGCTATTGGTTAAGTAGACGATGATATACTGGTGAAGTAGTTCTTTCAACTTGCTACTGGTTAAGTAGTCCTTCAGCTTTGCTACTTGTTTAGTAGTCTTTTGAGTTTGCTACTCGCTAAGTAGCATTGGCGCAATTGCATGTTGCGTTGAGTACTTTTAGTACATCAACTCATGGTATGAGCATTTCTGCTGTAGCAGAAGTAGTAGATTTGGGTCATGTTAAGACAAGATAGGCTGTTGGCGCAAGCCCAGATTACTACTTGTAGTAGTTTATGCGTTTTACACGAAAAGGTGATACTATTGTACGCGAGACACGTTTAGGATTAGACTCTAATGAGCTCCTTTAGTGTGAAAACCAAGGAGTTTGGTGTGATCATATTTTTCAAAACTTGCAACAGGAAGTCCTTAGGCTTTCTATTGAAAGCAAAGCGACAAAGGGTGTGAGAATGACTCCTATAACCGTGTATGTGTTGGGGTAGCTCAACCAAGACTTCTAAGGCTTAGTGCCACTTCCATTGAAATCAGTCTTGGGTCCTTTGCGCAGAAAAGCTACCCCAGGCCTATGCTTTTAAGCATCAGGCTTTCACAGGGCCTCTCTAGTGAGAGTATTGCTGGCAAAAAACTTGAGAAACATACTGCAACTTTTAGTTGGTAGGGAGACATCATCTTTATTGATCTTTAATCATGATGAGTATATTGAAAAGTTTACATAGACCTACTTTACGGGTAGAACTTGCGCATATGCTCGATGTTCCATGGATTTGGCAAGTCTTCGCCTTCCAGAGTTTGTAGACGATAGGATCCAGCCCGATAACTTGCTTGACGAGGAATGAACCTTCCCATCGTAAAATAAGCTTGTGGAGGCCATTAGTCTTCTAAATGCACCTCAAAACAAGTCTGCTACGACGAAGGAACGATGCTGGATAGAACGCTGATGATAACAGCGAAGGCCTTCGAGCTATCGAGTGTTCTAGATAAGAGCTGCCACCCAGGCCTCTTCAACGCCATCGACATCTTTGAATCCTTCTTGCTGGGTGAGTTGTTCATCGTAGTTTTCCAGTCGTGGAGCCTCCCAAAGGAGATCAGCAGGTAGGACTGCTTCAGACCCATAGAATAGAAAATATGGCGATTGCCTAGTGGCACGACTAGACTGAGTGCGTAGCCCCTAGAGTATTGTAGGCAGTTCCTTAGCCCACTTGCCACCATACTTCTTCAGAGGTTCATAGAGTCTGGGTTTAGCCCTTATAGCAACAAGCCATTGGCCTTCTCGACTTGTCCGTTGGTGCGTGGATGGGCGATCGAGGCATAATAGATCTCGATCGAGTACTTCCTGCAGTAATCTTGAAATTCTTCACTGGTGAATACTGATCCCAAGTATGTGATGATGTTATGGGGGACGCCAAATCTCTGAACAATTCCGTCGAAAACCTTGATCAGGTTCTCAGTCTTTGGGTTTAACAATGGCTGAGCTTCAATCCACTTGGTGAACTTGTCGATTGCTACAATAAGCCACTTGAAACCACCAGAAGCTTTAGCTAGGGGGGCCATGAGATCATGGCCCCAACAGGCGAAGGGCCAAGATAAAGTGATCGTGTTAAGTTCATGAGCTAGGACATGTGCTTGTCAAGCGAAGAACTTGCAACCTTGGCACTTCTTGACGATATCTTCTGCGTCCGCCTTAGCTGATGGCCAAAAGAAACCAGCCTTGTAGGCCTTCCCGACTAGTGTGCGTGAAGCTGCGTGGGTACCGCAGATGCCTCCATGGATTTCCTCCAGCAATGCTCTTCCTCGATCAACTTTGATGCACTTCATGAAGACGTTGACTGAAACCCCAACTATTGTGCTTAATCATTCATATGTAGTTGGTCACTTCCTATTGAGAGCTACTTCTTTCGAGTTCTTGCTTGTGTTCTTCATTTCGCAGGCAAGGATTAGCCTTCTTGGCGAGGTCAACCGGATTGTGACATGGTTGATAACTAGAGGAGTCGTGGTGCTAAGATTGCAGGGTTCGAGTTTGCTGACTTGAAGCCGGATCGGTGTGTCGTGCTCCGCCCAAAACAAGTTGTCCTTCACCTGACGAAAGATCGGGCACCCTAGTTCCAATCAAGTGGTATCAGAGCGGAAACACGATGAAAAGATATTTTTGTGGGGCAATTTTCTGGAGTTCATCACTCCTGTGGATACACATAGCAATCCTCCAGTGATCATTCAAGGTCCAATCACCAGAGCTCGCGCGGGACAATTAAATTTAGAGGTGAGCTCGTTCCTAAGTACTTATTTATATGCTTTTGACAATAAATTATACCTAACAATTATATTGTAATTAGGAACCATGGAGAGGACCAGAAGATAGTTGGAGAAGAGCCTCAAGGTGGAGAGGATCAGCAAGGGCGTGCAAGTCAAGATGGAGGCCCAAATCAAGTCGACTTCGAGCCCACCTCGGAGTCAGGAGTAGTCAGCGCTAAATTGGATGCCTAGGTTGCATACGGCCTTGGATTTTGGTGTTTTTATATGTTTGGAAAGCCAAGAAGATATCATTTCCAATGGCACTGGTCTTATATCAAAAATTCATCTAGAGTCATCGGGAATCAATGAAACAAGTTAACATCCAGAATCTGTCTCGGTGTTGCGTCACCGTATTTTGGCCTTTGGGCCGTGTATCGTGTGTAAGCCCATTAGAGGCGCGACCAGGGGTCTTCACATGATACTTGAGTCTTTATTAGCTAGCCACCGCCAACCATTAGGGTTTGGGTTTTTCTTAGATCAATTATGTTAAGAACAGTGTCAACATTCATCTGTTTGTGAGACCCCAACTTTGTAAGCTTAATCATTCATCTGCAATTGTGTTGCATTCTTCCTTGTTCTTGCTTGTGTTCTTTGATTTGCAAGCAAGGATTAGCCTTCTTGGTGAGTTCAACCATGCAATACCGGTTGATACCCTGAGGAGACGTGGTGCTGCGATTGCGGGGGTTCAGAACGTGTTGTTCGGAAGCTGGATTGAATTGTGTTGTGACTCCACCAAATCGATAGTTATCGGAACCTTTCAGAAGATCGAGAACCCTAGTTTACATCAAGTGGTATTCAGAGGTAGGTTTACTATCAGGTTCATCTTTTCTCCTTCGTCCTATAGTCCAGAAAATAGCCCTACAAAAAAAAATTCTGTTGTCCTACAACCCTGTTTAGTTTGGGGTTTCGTTTTCAGATTGCTTTGTTTAGTTCATGTTCATCGTCGAGTCTTGTTGCTGACTGAGGTCATGTTCATCATCTTGGTTTCCGCCGCTATCCCATCCACGCTTAGCCATACAATAAGTTGAGCCACCACATTACTCGATTTGACCGCTAGCCGCCTTGTGTGAACTCTCGTCGCGCAAACCCTAGATAGGTTGTGCAAGCCGCGTTGACCGCCTTTGCATCGCAACTTGATCCTTGTTTCATCTGGTGAATACCTATTGCTTGCTGCCACAGATGCTAGGAGGAAGTTTTACCCTAGCCACCATCGTGTTTTTACTGAGTTGTGCCTTCTGAAAAACATAATTTGAGGTACCTTATATAAAACAGACATAACTTTTCCCTCAGTGCTCCGTTTGGGCTCAATTTTTTACAGCAGTTTTGTGACTCCATATTGAGGTGGGGCAAACTTGGCTTTGCCATGTTTGGTTGAGTCAAAAAATTCAAAAAAATCAGGATGATAATTAAAAAATTCAGTGAAGTTGTTTCAGGGTTTTTAGAGAAGCTTTTTGATTTTCCCTAGACCATATTACATCTCTGTTTGTGTAACACACTAAAATAGCCCGATTTAAAATTTAAGTAAATAATTTGCTTTTTACTAAAGTGCTCATGATTAATATAGGGTAAATGAATATTTTCTAGAAATTAAAATCAAATATAAGGCTTAGAAACATTTTTGTTGCATTCATGATGCTGCATTGAGTTTTGGTTGCTAGTGGTTCAAATAAGAATTTAAATCTTGTTTAAATTCGAGTTTGAATCGTTTTGTTTGGAGCACTAGAAAAGTTTTTTCGGCCTGAGTTCGCTTTCGCCCCCTGAACTTCTTTCTCGGTCCACTCTTGCTCCCTCCTCTCTTTCCCGAGCGCAGCCCAGCCCCTCCTCTCTTTCTCGGCCCGCTCGCGCGTCAACTCACCGCAGCCCAGCGCCAGCCTGCTCACCGATGCGCAGCTCCCTGCCCTTGGGCCGCCCAGCCAAGCCGGCCCAGCTGCCTCTCCGCGGACCAGCGCCAGCGCACCACCTCCCCCTCCCTCTTCTCTCACTGGCCAGTGGGACCCACCTACCTGGCCCGTCTTTCACCTCGAGCCAGGCTCGGATTCGAGCCCAAGCTCAACACCGGCACTGCCCCACCGCCTCGGCCCGCACCTGGCCACCCCGCGTTGCCTCGGTACCTCCCCCACAGCTTCTCACCGCCGCCCTTCCTTTCGCGCCGCACCTCCTCGTAAGGAAAGAGCTCCACAGAAAGGGAAGGAGAGCGCCGCCGGCCGCCGCTCGATTTCCCTGGCCCGCACGCCAAGAAGCTCCCAGGGGCCTATAAAAGTCGTGCCTCCGCGGCCCTAGACCCCCACCATACCTCGCCTTGAGCTCTCAGCCCCCACCAAGCGCTCCCCACGCCTTGCGCCGCCGTCGTCAATCTCCGCCGCCAGCGCCAATCGGTCGATGAGAGCTCACCCAGGAGCTTCTCCAGGAGGTAAGGAAGCTAACCATGCAGCCCCTTCCTCCTCTTGCATGCCCCGCGCGTCTTTGCCCTCTCGTCGGAGCCCCTCGGCCACCCGCCGTCGTCGCCTGCCACTCTGTCACACCCGGATTTTCACAAAAACCCAAATGCGGCCATATGTGTGCCCAGGAAGTCATAGTACACATATAGCAAACAAATATGATAAACAAAGAATATATGCTTGAATAAATTCTTCATTAAATAAAGTTTTACATCAGAGTGCATCATAAATATACAAACCAAATACAGCAAAAGACTAATAAACTCTCAAACTAATGGAGCCGCAATCCACAGGGACTATGACTAGGAGACCACAGCTCAGTAGTACGGTAAATCTTTGGGAAACTCAGCAGCAGACTCATGCCCAGCCCAATCTGTTTACCCATCCGGGATTTTGTTGAATAAATGACAAGTGTAAGTAAACAATTACTTAGCAAGTATAACATGGGTATGAAGGCTCAAAATAAGGCTAGACACGGCTTAACTGCATTAGCATTTTTAGTTGGTTCATTTTAACATTAACCAAATTACTACAAGTGGATAAAACCCAGTTGCAACCCAATTAATAAAGTATAAGTGACATTAAACATAAATAAACATCATCTTCTAATCAAAAAGGATCCAGGTCACTCGTGACCCTGAGCAAGGCTATCATGATAGATTTACACTCTGCAGAGGTTTCACCCTTTACCCACAAGTCGCGTAAAAGTTCAAAAGAACTTTGCACCCAACCACGCACATCAACACTTCCGAGGTGTGATTGCATAGGGACGCTACGAGGTTTTTCACAAGACACCCTAACAAGACAGTGGCCGCTAAGGTACAATAAGGTGGTGAGACTCTAGGCACCGAGATTGACTGACCCTCAGGTCGCAACGTGAGGGGGTCAATGGCGTCCAAGCGCGGGCAACTCATGCCAACAACAAAAAAAAAGAGCGCAACGTGCGGAGCTCCCGTACCACAGGGGCTCCCAACACAGGACTAGGTCTAACGAGACCCAGCCGACGGGGCTACCATCCTCGGTGGAATCAAGAAACACCCCGTGCCTTACTTCCCATAACGTCGTCGGCCACTCCGGTAACCACTGGCAAGCTAGAGACGTACAAGTTACTTGACCAAGACCAGAGCCATAATAGTTCTAGCGGTGGCGATAGGCTCCTGGGTTGCCGCTTTAAGAACCGTACCTTAAGGAGAGACACCAGAGCAAAGCACACAGCACATGCTCTAGTTCCCTAAACCATGTTGCTAAAAAGCAAGTTTTATCATTAATATTGAAGTGAACCATTATGTTTAAATTAACAATTAAATAGTAGTGACAATAGCTGCGCATAGCAAAGATTCTACCCATAAGCAATAATCCCAAGGTAACAAGGACAATAGTATACAAACTAGGTACAACCTTCATAGGGCATCAATTTAGACACATGCATATGAAAGTAAATGAAATGTAAAAAGTGTGTTTAGGTAGCAAGGATTCTCCATGCTATAACTTGCCTTCCTCAAAAGGCGGCTACTGCTGCTGTGAGTCCTGCTCCAGAAAGTCCTCCGCGTACTCGAAGTACAAAGCGAAAGGCTCACCGACTAGACACGAATCACCACGCAAACATGCACGCAAACAAATACATGCAAACAAATAATAATCTATTAGAACAGTACACCAAACAATAGAAACAATACAAATAAAGGTTCTAGAGATATTCTATGCTTCACTACGAACACATGAGCACGAAAATCACACTAATCGGAGGTAAAACGAAAAAGATATGGCAAATCTAAGATCTAGGGACCTGCTGGCAAGTTTTAAAAGTTTCCAGGGGCTTATTTGAAAGAAAATAGGGACCTAAACATAATTTTGTATAAAAACCCGAGGGCTTACGCGTGAAAATACTTAAATAGGACTGCGGGTTCGAATTCTCAAAAGCTCAGGGGGTTTTCCGAAAATAAAAGGACCTAACTGTAATTTCTTTTGAATAGGAGTGGACCGCGGGTTGATACCTAAATAGTGGAGGGGCACTTAAGAAAAATTTCCTACACTGACCGGTACGTTGAGTTTTGACTCGGGGAAGGGGGTGCGCAGGGGCCGTCGGATTTCGATCCTACGGCCCAGATCGGGCCGGGTGAGTCCGGCCGGTAGGAACAGGGGGGTTCGCGGCGGCGGCGCCACTGCACGCGGTGGGGCTCGCCGGAGACAGCCGGATCTCGGGCTAAAGGGCACGAAATCCTATGGGGTTTGATCCTATGGCATCGGGAGGGTACGACGAGCAAGTCTAGAGGGTCCAAGTCGACGATTGTGCGGCGGAGGTGGCCAACGGCGGTGAACCGCGTCGGGGAATCTCCGGCGAGGTCGTGCGTGTGTGACAGAACGAGAGGGAGGGCAAGGAGTGGCTTGGGGGCTTGCTCACCGATGCACCAAGATGTCCCGGTGGTCGAGAAGGCCGGAGCTGCACTGGAGGAGCAAGGTCGTCGGCGGCGCTTGGAGCTGCGGTGCTGCGTGGAGAGAGCGTTGGAGCGTTCGGGAGGCGTGGGCAAAGGATGGTGAAGGCTCGGGGGTGCGTGGGGGCGCTTATATAGGCCGGAGGGTGGCGATCTTTGGCAAGCGAGCCGAAGATCAGGCGGCGGTGGTCTGCAGCTTCTTTCCTTCTGCGGGTGAGGCGCGAAAGGGGAAGGTGGGGTAGGGAAAGGAAGGGAGGCGGACGGGGAAGTTTCGGGGAAGCCTCTAGGGTGGCCCACGAGCGCGGGGAGGTCGCGGGGAGGCCAGCCGGGGAGGCGCCGATTGCGCCGGGGAGGAAGGGTGGTGCTAGCGCGAGGAAGGGGAAGGCCTGACGCGTGGGGCCGAGGCATCAGCGGGAGAGGGAGAGAGGGAGGAGGGAAGGACGCGGGTTGGGCCGGCGCGATGGTAGCTGGACCAGCGCGGGAGGCGGGCCCAGGTGGGAGGGGGAGAAGGCTGAGTTGGGCCGGGGGGAAAGTAGAGGGGGTTGGGCCGAGCGAGTGGAGAAGTGGAGGAAGTGAAAGCGAACCGAGGCAGGAGCTTAGGGGGCAAAAACGGACTCGGCCAAAATAACTTTTCTAGGGATTCAAATTTGAATTGAAATAAATTTAATCTCTCGTTTGAATCACAAGCAATACAAAAATAAATGCAGCAGCATGAATGCAACAAAAATATTTCTACAACTTATATTTGATTTTAATATTCATAAATAATTCATTTAGCCTATACTAATTATGAACAAATAAAATAAAAGCCAATAAATTACTAAAAATTTTAAATAGGCTAGTTTTGGGTGTTACACGCTCTCGCCGCCTTTCGGTCGACTTGAACCCCACCATCATGTTCGCCGTCCTCCGGCGGTCGCGTAGGACCAAACCCCGTAGCCAATGGTGCTCTGTAGCGCGAGTTGTGCTCCATTCCGGCGAACTTCCGCCATCGGCCGAGCAGCGCCACCACGCCCCCGTCCGCCGCCGGCGACCATAATCCCCAAACGAATCCGAGCCGTCCGATCGCAATCCAACGGCCGCCTCGCGCCTCTTCCTAAGTCAAACCAAGCCCCACACCGGTCAGCCTTGACAATTTGTTAAAGAGCCCCTGCCCTTTCTTTTATTCAACTAGTCCTCCACTGTCTTTAGAAACTATTTACGTTTAGGTCATGTTTTATTCGTTTTGGCCCCTAAGTTTTCAAATATTAGAACCCTATTGGCGGTCGTTACGACACGTTTTCGACCACCAATACTCGGGAATAAAAGATAATATACGTGACATTCCATGCACTTAGGTTTATTTCTAATAAAGTACTACGAGTTTTGGTGAGTTTTACTTGTGCAGGTACATTAATGAGAAATACGTGCTATAGGGGTCGGAATTGACCGATTCAGCCGAACGACACGATTCGGCAGGTTACCCCCCTTAGCCGTACATGACACAAAGCACAACCGGAAGTCGTCCACTTCAACGATGACCAAGCGATCACCGTGCATGGCACGTGGATGACCGCCACCTCACCTCTGGGCCAAACCAACACAAATACCAGCAAGAGAAGGCAGCCTAGAGCAACCTAGAAGTAAAGGAGGTGCAGGGGAAGGCCTGGGCCTCCAGCCCAGTTCAACCGAACTGAGGAGTTCGGCCGAACCGCCCCCACTGCACAACCGCCTCCCAAGGGCCAACCTCAGCCCTTGGATGCAAGGGCGGTGAATCCACTGGTTCGGCCGAACCAGGGGATTCGACCGAACCAGGATCTTCGTCCGAAGGCCCGGCACCGCCTCCCAGCTTCCCTCGACGGTTACTCCACCTCAATCGTCATTTGCCACTATAAATAGAGGCATCCACTTCACTTGTAAACACACACCAAGCCAAGGAGCTCTCATTTCCATTTCTCTCTAGTAGAGTTAGGATAGTTTAGTTGGGAGTTAGAGTTGAGTCGAGCTGTGCCTCGGAGGTTCCGGAGTCGTCTTCAGAAGCTCTGGTATTAGCTCTTGTATCTTTTCCTTTTTTCTATAGGACTTTGAGTTATCAATATAGTTATCTTTGTCATCTTATCTGAGTTATTTATATATTGCTTCTACTTTAGTCTGGTTGCAAGTATTTCTGATTTAGACTATAGTTGTTGTGATCCTAGTTCTCCCAGTTCTAGATTCAAGTCTTTGCCTTGGCGGGTTCTTCGTTTCTGCTTAATACTTGTGGTGAACTGTCACTGGGGTATTGACATGATTGCTTGCTTCTGCTAGCGGAGTAAGTACTTGTAGTCTAGTGTGGGTGTGGTACCTAAACTAGTCCATAACCTTAGAATATCCCTGAGCTGGCACGGAGGTGGTAACCGTTAGGTGGTGACAGCCCTATACGGTCTTCGTAACCCATCACGTCTGGCTCGGCCTGTAGGATCCCCAAACATGCAGGGCTGGAGGCACCCCTTCTCATCCCTTTCTGTGTGTCTCCGGTTCTGTGTCCCGAAGTCGAGGTCTTAGCTTATCTTGATCTGTTAGAGCTAGTTCTCAACCCTTGTATTCTAACCCGAGTAACCCAGATAGACAATACCCAGGAATTCTCTATCTCTTCTCGTTGTCCTCCCAACTATCTACTCCTTCTCTTTCTTACATGAGTCTCCCTTGAGCTGTGTGTCGCGGTATATCCACTCGTATCCAATACCGTTATCCCCTGTCTTGTTAGTCGTGTACCCTTCTCTAATAGCCTCGAATATCTGTTTGCTAGTACTCTTGTCATAAGCTTCCTTGCGAAAATATAAATTACAATACCTCGGAATACTACCTGTTGAAGTGTTACAACGGTGATTCTGTGCGCTTGTAAAATATTTATATATTTTACTAAGCCATAAGGAAAACCACTGAAACGCTCCTTACCCTAGTACTAGGATTTTCAATCCTGATATTGGATCGTAAGAAGTGTCAACGAACCCACCGTCATGTCTGGTTATTTTTCACGCTAGCCCTCATAGTTTTAAGCATAATTATGTTTAGGTCCTCAGTTTTTTCACAAATGAGCCCCTGGAAACCTTTAAACTTCGCCAGCAAGTCCCTGAAACTTTGAAATGCCATAACTTTCTCGTTTTAGCTCCAATTAGTGTGATTCTTGCGCTCATGTGTTCGTAGCAAAGCGTAGATTAGTTTTAAAACCTTCTTTTTCTGTTTCTACTGTTTGGTATACTGTTCTAATAGAATATTTTTGTTTGCATGTATTGGCTTGTGTGGATACTTGTGTGGTGATTCGTGTCCAGTCAGTGAGCCGTTTACGTTGGATTTTGAGTACGAGGAGGATTTCCAGGAGCAGGACCAGCAGCAGCACTTTGAGGAAGGTAAGTTATAGCACGGACAATCCTTGCTACATACCCACCTTGTAATCATTTATTTCATAGATGCATGTGTCTAAATTGATGTACCTTTAGGGCCCCTTTGGAAGCACGAGCCGGGCCCCTTTGGAAGCACGAGCCAGGTCAGCCCTGGGCAGATCAACCCCCACAGGGATTTTTTGTGACCTTCGACATCCCTGCCCGGCCCCAGGGAGGAAAGCCCCTTCCAGGTTGTTCGTTTGGGAGGCAGAGCTGGTGGAAATGGCGCTTCACTACTTGTTCTTTCATGACGCTAGTGTTAATCCATAGCTGGGACTTTAGCAAATCAGCTAGACCATTCAGCAATGGAACATGCTCATGACATCGACCTAGTACATACCCTGGCCTTACGTGCAAGTTTTCAAGCAAATCATGTGGCACGCTTTATATACAATACATACAGAAACAACTGGAAGCAAATACCAGACAAGCAACATGTAGAAAGAATCTCGACGGCAGAAGTCAACACCAGAAGTTTAAATCTCTGACGGATATCGAAATAGTTAGAATGTGGAAGTTTAAATCTCGACGAACATTATATCAAGAGAACATAATTTAAGGCATTAGTCCAATTGCAACAGAAGCTTTATTCATCACGCGAAGTGGACACACAATAGGCTTCTTGGTGTTCACTTGTAGCAGCACTGTAGGCAAACAGCTGCAGAAAAAAAAATGTAACATCAGTGGCATTAGTTTTAACCAGTAGGATGCTAGGCTGCTAGCTCAAGCAACACTATCTTTAGGATGGTCTTTGAGGACAGAGGGGGTAATCTGCTTGTAATTGGGCACCTCGGAGAGCAGCTTGTCATAGGTGGCCTGGTCGAACAGCACCGCAGTTTGTTAACCTTCTCCTTTTGCTTTCCCTTGCTCCACTTCTGCAAAAACTAATACATAGCTATATTATAAACATATCAAGGTCAAACTGATAGTACTTGAAGTCTAGAGATGCATTCATCCTCACAGGTAATTAAGAAATACTACAATGTTGTACTAGAAAGCATCAGCTTTCCGGAGACACCATCCATTCAAGTCCAACATAAGAAAGCAGTAATTCTACTTGGAATTATAGAGAGTCGATTACCACATATCTCAGTGAAGTCATGATAATGGAAGCAGCAAAAATCTACTGTTCTTAGTTTCCACCATACAGAAATACGGAGTATACAGTTTGCTCACCTGCACTTAAAAGCTTCAGTTGCTTCAGATACTATCCAACATGAACAGGACTGAACATCCCTTGTTGCTCTTCTCATTTTCCACAAACCTTGTTAGAGTTTAGTATCAGATTTGGGAGCACCTTCAATGATCTTGCTCCTCATCCTCCAAACACATAAGCAATAATTCAGAGGATGGCAAGAGGAAACGAAGCAATCATTCCAGGTAAAAGAAGGCTTGAAGAAAGACTATTATCTAAAATAAGCACATACGAGGGTAAAGGAAAGCTCAAAGGAAAAAAATGAAAAATAATCATAAATCATGTCAGTACAACAGCACATCAGTAGCATAAACAAATATGCCGTTGTGTGTCGGAGCATTATAAGTTAATTTGCCAATAGGCTAACCAGCATATAACTCTGCAATTCTAATCTCAAGTGGTGTTGGAATATCAAAGAATTGGCATGAGCAATGACATGAGAGGATCAATTAGCACCATGATTTTACTGGGTGAAACAGTCTTCCTTGGTTCAAAAGAACTGAAAGACATGTGTGATCTGTGTCATGTAAACATGGACACTAAGAACTGAATGTAAACATGGACACTAAGAACTGAAATAAGACACCAGTGTATCAAGAGCTTCAATTAGGAATCAGCCACTCACATTGGTTTTCTCGCATCCATCCCCAATAATAAAAAATGCCTATGGTGAAACATAAGAGAAGATGCCATGGGTGTTGTGAGCTCACCATGACCGAACAGGGATGGGAGAAGCTAGGCCGCCAAGTAGGCCGTTGTGCTAAGGAGGATCGATGCTGCTGTGCCTGGTGTTGCGGGGCTTGAGGATTTCAGGAACCTAGAAGGAAACAACTTCGCTGGCCTTGGAGGGCCTGCACTGCCGTCGAGGTCACTGTGCACTGCCGTCGAGGATTTCAGCAACCTAGAAGGAAACCAATTTGCAGTAGAATTCGATAATATGGATAAACAATTTGGAACAGATGTGCATGATGAAACAATAATGGTGGCGTACAGATTGGAACAAAATCTACCAGATTCTCAATGCACTAAGCCTTATCTACTAGATTGTTGTTGCGGGTGCAATGGCAATTGGTAAAGCAAACAGATGAATCAATGGGCCCAAATGCAACATTTTTCTTATGGGTGTGGTGGCAATTGGCCAAGCAAACAGATCGGAAGGTCATGCACTCCTGCGGTATCAAGCATCAACAGAGATCGACCTTGTGCACTGAGAAAGATGCCAACTCATCGAGAGACCTAGAGTTACGATTTGCACGAAGCGGTGTGAGGTGAGAAGAGGACAGGAGACACCCTAGGAGGAACATGGTGATGCATGCAGAGGTGGGAGTCACCTGCGGAGTCAGAGGAAGGGGCGGGGTGCCCGCGATGAGGAGACGCGGTGGAGGTGCCGGAGGGGAAGACGGCGTCGCCTCACCTCGGGGAACAACTGCCTCGTTGCAGATCCAGATGCCAGGTAGCGGCAGATGGGGAGGAAGATGGCTGGTGCCATGACGGAGGCGGAGTGGCAGCGCCACGACAGGGAGATGGAGCGGCAGCGCCGGGACGGCGAGGCGGTGCTGCCTAGACGACGAGGCGGAGCGGAGCAGCAACACTCGCCACGGGGGAGCCGCGCCCGATGTCCCGAGGTGGGGAGGGCTCGCCCCGGGGAAAACTCGCGGATCGGGTCTTGCCCCCGTGTGGTCGGGGGCTCCCAAACGACGCGGTAATTTGACCCGGCGCCGATTTCCACGCGGGTTGAATGTCCGGGGAAAACGAGGGGAACCCGGCGGGGTTTGAGGTTCCCATAGGAGCCATTAAGGTTGTACCTAGTCTTGATTATCCTGTTGATTACCTTAGTTTTATGCATATGGGTAGAATCTCTGCTATGCGCAGCTACTATCACCATTGTTTAGTTGTTAATTTTGACTTAATGGTTGTCACACCTAGATTTACACAGAAGCCCAAATGCGGCCATATGTGTGCCCAGGAAGTCATAGTATATATATAGCAAACAAATATGATAAACAGAGAACATATGCTTAAATAAATAGAGTTTTAAATCAGAGTTTAAAAAAATAAACTAACCAATACAGCGGAAGACTAGTACTCTCAAATAAGCGAAGCCACAATGTCACACCCGGATTTACACAGAAACCCGAATGCGGCCATATGTGTGCCCAGGAAGTCATAGTACACATATAGCTAACAAATATGATAAACAGAGTACAAATGCTGAATAAATGACTCATGCACAGCCCAATCTGTTTACCCATCCGGGATTTTGTTGAATAAATGACAAGTGTAAGTAAACAATTACTTAACAAGTATAGCACGGGTATATGAAGGCTCAAAGTAAGGCTAGACACGGCTCAACTGCATAGCACTTTTAGTTGGTTCGTTTTAACATTATCCAAATTACTACAAGTGTACGAAAATCTAGTTGCAACCCAATTAATACAGTATAAGTGACATTAAGCATAATAAAACATCATATTCTAATAAAAAAAGGATCCAAGCCCCTCGTGACCCTAAGCAAGGCTATCATGAAAGATTTTACACTTTACAGAGGTTTCGCCCTTTACCCACCAGTCGCGTAAAAGCTCAAACGAACTTTAAACCCAACCACGAGGAGGTGGATCAGACCTCACAAATCACACTTCCGAGGTGTGACCGCATATGGATGCTACGAGGCTTTTCACAAGACACCCTAAAAGACAGTGGCCGCTATGGTACAACACAGGTAGTATGGCCCAAGGCACCGAGATCGACTTACGCCTACGGAGTCACACCATAAGGGGGTCGATGGCGTCCAAAGCGCGGGCATCACACCCAACAATGCGCAACGTGTGGACTTCCCCATCGCAGGGACTCCCAGCACGGGATTGTGCCTCATGGGGGCATAGCCGACGGATCACCCGTCCTCGGTGGATCAAACCATACACTCACGAGTGGTTCTCATAGCGCCGTTGTTGGCACTTCTTACGATCCAATATCAGGATTGAGAATCCCGGTACTGGGGTAAGGAGTGTTTCAGTGGTTTTCTTTATGGCTTAGTAAAATATATAAATATTCTGCAAGCGCACAGAATCACCGTTGTAGCACTTCACCTGGGAGTATCCCGAGGTATCGTAATTTATATTTCCACAGGGAAGCTTTGGCAAGAGTACTAGTAAACAGGTATTCAAGACTATCAGAGAAAGGTACACAACTAAACAAGACAGGGGATAACGGTATTTGATAGGAGTAGATATACCGTGACACATAGCTCAAGGGAGGCTCGGGTAAGAGAGAGAATGTATAGATAGCTGGGAGGACAATGAGTAGAGATAGAGGATTCCTATGGACTTTATCTGTCTATGTCACTCGGGCTTAGAGATACAGTGGCTAAAGAGCCAGCACATGAAGGTCTAGGTTAACTCTAATGTCTTAGCATCGGGACAATGGACACCAGTGACACACAGAAAGGGATGAGAAGGGGTGCCACCAGCTCCACACTGGGGGATCCTACAGGCCGAGACTAACGAGGTGGATTACAAAGACCGTATAGGGCTGTCACCACCTAACGGCTACCACACGTTCGTTGAATCAGGGGCAAACCAAGGCCACTGACTAGTCTGGGTACCACACCCACACTAACCAATGACTACTTACTTCACTAGCAAAAGCAAGCAACCCGTCAATACCCCCGGTGATAGTTCACCGGCAAATATTGAGCTAAGTTGAAGAACCAACTAATACAAAGACTTAAACAAGAACTATAAGCACTAGAACTAGAACCGACTATAGTCTAAACACGATATAGATGTAACTAGAATAAAGTAGAAGCACGCTATAAATGACAAAGGCAAGATGATAAAGCTAATTATATTGATAACTCAAGTCTTGCAAAAGGAAAAGGAAAAGATACAAGAGCTTATACCAGAGCTTCTGAAGACGACTCCGAAACCTCCAAGGCAAAGCTCGACTCGACTCTAACTCCCAACTAAACTATCCTAACTCTACTAGAGAGAAGTGGAAATGAGAGCTCCTTGGCTTGGTGTGTGTTGAAATGAGCCATGGACACCTCCATTTATAGCACCAAAGGGCGGTTGAGTGGAGTAACCGCCACGGGACGTTGTGGCGGTTACCGGCCAGTTCGGCCGAACGTCGGATTCAACCGCCTTAACCTTCTACGACCTTGATGCATCCCCGGAGGCGGTTTTGGGTGCTGGGGGTGGTTCGGCCGAACTGGGCTTCTGGCCCAGGGCCGCCCCCGTGCACCGCCTCTGCTTCCTGGGCCTCCTGGCTAGCTTGTCCTGGTGTTCTTCGGTGAATTTGGCCCATGGAATGACATGGCGGGAGTCCATGTGGCTTGCACGGTCATCACATCGTCATCGCGGACGTGGACGACACCTCGTGTGCTTGCATGATGGTTAAGGGGGGTGGTTCGGTCGGAAACCGGAAGGTTTCGGCCGAACCGGAGTTTTACCCCCCTTAACAGGCTTTTTTCCGACTCGGTCCCTGCAAATGAGTCACTCACCAAAACTCGTGGAACTTTATTAGAATAAAACCTAAATGCATGAAATGTTACATAAAACCTCTTTTATTCTCGAGAGTTGGTGGTCGGATTCATACCGTAACGACCGCCAACACCCTCCTGGGGAGCTAACTAACATGGGGTTCCCCATTGGTCACAGAGTCATCATATTCTTTTGGACAAATGCAGCGGAGATGAAAGCATGCGAAGCTCCAGAATCGAATAAAACAGTTGCGGGGGTCGAGTTGACAAGGAACGTACCCACAACCACGTCAATAGCTCCCTCTGCGGTTTCTGCGCCCATGTGGTTGACCTTGCCTCTAGCGGGGTTCTGGGGTCCCCGGTTGGCCTGCACCTGCTGCTGTCCGGCCTGCTGGTTGGCGCTCTGGGTCTTCTTGGGGTAGACATTGGCAAAGTGCCCTTGCTCTCCATAGTGATAACACACTCTGGGACCCACTAGCGTGTTGTTGACGGGGTTGGGGCGCTGAACGGGGCCCTGCTGCACCGGGTTGCACTGAGCTAGAGCATTCTGCAAGAGTCGTTGCTTCTGTGGCACCTGGGGGGTACTGGCGGCGCTGCTGGTACTGGCCATGGTTGAGAGGACCGGGCTGACTCTGGAAGCGATGCTAGCCCCCTATCTGCTGACTTCCCTGAGGAGGAACGAAACGGGGGCGAGTGCTGCTCCCGATCTGCTGGCCCTGGAACTTCCTCTTCTTCTCCTCCATCTCACGGCGCTTGTGTTCCAGCATCAAAGCGTCATCCACTAGTTCCTAGAAGTTGGGGAACCTGGTGCACATCAGCTGGTACTGAAGTGCATCCTGCAAGCCGTCACGGAACCTGGACTGCTTCTTCTTGTCCGTGTCCACGTCCTCCGGAGCATAGCGGGCCAGCTCGATGAACTTGTCACGATAAGCGGTGACACTCATCCCTTCTTGCCTCAGTGCCAGGAACTCCTTCTTCTTCAGGGTCATCAGGGCTTGTGGCACATGGTGTGAGCGGATGCTGCTACGGAACTCCTGCCAGGTGATCTGAGTACGGTCGATGTGAGCGTACTGGTATGAGTCCCACCAGTCCAATGCTGGTCCATGGAGTTGTCCACCGGCGTACAACACCTTCTCCTGGTCATTGCACTGCGCGATGTCAAGCTGTCTCTCCACCGCCTTGAGCCAATCATCGGCCTGCAGGGGTCGGTGGCCTTGCTGAAGGTAGGAGGACGTCCCTTCAGAAATTCGCCCCTCTTGTCCCTGGGCGGCATATGAGGCTGGTGAGGCGGGTTCTGCTGTTGATGCTGCATCAATGCCATGGTCTGGGCCATCTGCTGCATCAGCTGAGTCTACGTGAGCATCATCTGCTCGATGGTGGGCGGCGGAGGTGGTGGAGGTGGCTGGTTCTGGTTGGATCCACTGCCACCAGCGTTGCTCCTTGTGTACAGCATCTATTATCAACGATAATTCCTGTCAGGATGGAGGATTTGATAGATATAGAGCAAGAGAAATAAACAACCCCCTCTATGTAAGCATTAAAGTCCTTAAACCTTAGCCTAAAATCTAGATGGTGGTAGACTTGCGTCTACGCCCATCACAATCATTACAAAAATCTAAATCAAGCGTATGCATAATAACAACCAAAACAAGCACCTAGAGACAAGATTCACACAAGACTCGATGGGTTTTGAAAAGCTATACGGTTTGCATAACAGAATCATGGTGGTCTCCTAAGATTTGTCAACCGTTCTAACTAAGCTGCGATCCTACAGTCAGCACGGCTCTGATACCAATCTGTCACACCCGAATTTACACAGAAACCCGAATGCGGTCATATGTGTGCCCAGGAAGTCATAGTACACATATAGCAAACAAATATGATAAACAGACTACAAATGCTGAATAAATATCTCATTAATAAAGTTTTACATCAGAGTGCATAAATAAACTAACCAATACAGTGGAAGACTAATAACTCTCAACTAAGTGTAGCCGCAATCTACAGGGACTCTGACTGGGAGATCACAACTCAGTAGTACGGCAAATCTTCTGGAAACTCAGCATCAGACTCATGCACAGCCCAATCTGTTTACCCATCCGGGATTTTGTTGAATAAATGACAAGTGTAAGTAAACAATTACTTAACAAGTATAGCACGGGTATATGAAGGCTCAAAGTAAGGCTAGACACGGCTAAACTGCATTAGCACTTTTAGTTGGTTCGTTTTAACATTATCTAAATTACTACAAGTGTACGAAAACCCAGTTGCAACCCAATTAATACAGTATAAGTGACATTAAGCATAATAAAACATCATATTCTAATAAAAAAGGATCCAGGCCCCTCGTGACCCTGAGCAAGGCTATCATGATAGATTTTACACTCTGCAGAGGTTTCGCCCTTTACCCACTAGTCGTGTAAAAGCTCAAACAAACTTTAAACCCAACCACGTGGAGGTAGATCAGACCTCACAAATCACGATTCCGAGGTGTGATCGCATAGGGACGCTACGAGGCTTTTCACCAGACACCCTAACAAGATAGTGGCCGCTATGGTACAACACAGGTAGTATGGCCCAAGGCACCGAGATCGACTTACGCCTACGGAGTTACACCATAAGGGGGTCCATGGTGTTCAAAGCGCGGGCATCACACCCAACAATGCACAATATGTGGAGTTCCCCATCGCCGAGACTCCTAGCACGGGACTTTGCCTCATGGGGGCATAGCCGACGGATCACCCATCCTCGGTGGATCAAACCATACACTCACGAGTGGTTCTCATAGCGCCGTCGGCCACTCCGGTAACCACTGACAAGCAAGAGACGTACAAGCTACTTGACCAAGACCAGAGCCATAATAGTTCTAGCGGTGGCGACAGGCTCCTAGGTTGCCGCTTTAAGAACCGGACCTTATGGAGAGACACTAGAGCAAAGCACGAAGCACATGCTCGAGCTCCCTAAACCAAGTTTCTAAAAAGCAAGTTTTCTCATTAATGTTGAAGTGAACCATTAAGTCAAAGTTAACAGTTAAATGATGGTGATAATAGCCGCGCGTAGCAAAGATCTACCCATATGCATAAACCCAAGGTAAACAAGGACAGGATAATCAAAATCTAGGCAAAACCTTAAAGGTACATCAATTTAGACGCATGCATGTATGAATTAAATGGTTACAAGGTGGGTAGGTAGCAAGGATTGTCCGTCTTATAACTTGCCTTCCTCAAAAGGCGGCTGCTGCTGCTGTGAGTCCGGTCCCTGGAAGTCCTCCTCGTACTCGAATCACCACGCAAACATGCACGCAAACCAATACATGCAAACAAGTAGTATTCTATTAGAACAGTATACCAAACAATAGAAACAGTACATGAAAAGGTTTTAAAAATATTCTACGCTTCGCTACGAACACATGAGCGTGAAAATCACACTAATCGGAGTTAAAACGGAGAAGATATGGCAAATCTAAGATCTAGGGACTTGCTGTCAAGTTTTAAAAGTTTCCAGGGGCTTACTGTGAAAAACCAGGGGCTAAAACATAAATTTATATAAAAATAGAAGGGCATACGAGTAAAACCAACCCTAAAGGATGGCGGGTTCTATTATTTAAAAGCTCAGGGGGTTTTTTGTTAAAAACAGGACCTAGGTGCAATTAATTTTCTACAGCGAAGGATGGCGGGTTCTAAATTAAATCTTGGAGGGGCTTTACTGCAAATCAGCCCGAGTTGACCGGTACGCACCGGTTTGACCCGTGTCAGGGGCGCATGGGGACCGTCAGATCTCGATCTAACGATCCAGATCGACCTGAGGCGTGTGGCCGGCGGGAAACAGGAGGGGGCGGCGGCGCTGTGCGGGCTACGGCAGCGCATCAACGGAGCAGAGCACAACTCGAGCTACAGGGCGCCAATTGATGCACGGATGGGCTCTACGGCACCAGGGGAGGACGGCAAGTTCACCTGGGGTGCTCAAGGCGGCGGTGGGTCGACGGAGTTGGCTGACGACGCGACGGGGCGGCTCCGGTGCTCCTGTTCAACGACGGCGAGCAATTAGGGGTAGTTCCAGGGGAGGAAAGGGGGCTAGGGCTGCTCAGTAAGCTTCCTCACCTTCGGGAGAAGCTTCGGGACGGTTTCCCGATGGGCGAGGGGCGGCAGCGGCGGTTCCCAGCGGTGGCGGCCGAGGAACGGCGGCGCTAGGCGAGGAACGAGGTAGGGAGGGCACTGACGAGGCTTGGAGGCTCGACTGGAGGCTTGGTGGCCTTCTGGGGTGCGGCGGTCGGCTTTTTATAGGGCCTTGGGTGTAGCCCTAGCGTGTAGTGCACGAAGATCGTCGGCAGCGGTGGCAGATTTCGCCCTTCCTTGCGGGGAGGCAACTTGCCATGCACGGCGCGGCCGGGAAAGGAAGGGAGCGGGGGAGGAAGCTTCGGGGCAGCTTCAGCGCAGCTTCGGGGTGGCTCGGCGAGGGCCCACGGCGTGGGAGGAGCAGCCTTGCCTTCACCGTCGCTGGGCTCCATTCGCGCGAAGAAGAAAGGAAGGTTGGGGGACAACCTGGCCGGTGGGCCCCGCGTGGCAGTGAGCGCGGGAGAGGGGGAGTGGGGAGCGTGCGGGCGAAGATTGGGCCGCCACTGGGTTGTTTGTGCGCCGGGCTGCGGTGGGGGGTGCTGGTGGACCGGGCTGGCTGGGCTGCGGGGGAGAAAAGGAGTGAAGGAGCGGGCCGGCTCGGTTGGGAGAGATGGGGGAGGGAAAGCGAGCCGGGGAAAAATCTTCAGGGGGCAAAAACGAACTATGGGCCTATGAACTTTTCTAGAGCTCCAAACAAGGTGATTCAAATTCGAATTTACTTTAGATTTAAATTCCAATTGAACTACCCACAATCGAAACTCAATGCAGGCAGCATGAATGCAACAAAAAGTTTCTACCACTTATATTTGATTTTAATATTCATAAATAATTTATTTAACCTACATTAATTATGAACAATTAAAATAAAAGCCAATAAATTACTAAAATTTTAAATGGGCTAGTTTTGGGTGTTACACACAACCCACAAGGACTCTGACTGTGAGAACACAACTCAGTAGTACGGTAGATCTTCTGAAAACTCAGCAGTAGACTCATGCACAGCCCAATCTGTTACCCATCCGGGATTTTGTTGAATAAATGACAAGTGTAAGTAAAATATTTACTTAGCAAGTATAGAACGAGTGTATGAAGGCTCAAAGTAAGGCTAGACACGGCTGAACTGCATTAGGACTGCATTAGAACGACTTAGCAAGTATAGAACGAGTGTATGTTGGCTCGTTTTAACATTATCCAAGTTACTACAAGTGAATGAAACTCAGTTGCAACCCAATTAGTGAAGTATAAGTGACATTAAGCATAAATAAACATCATCTTCTAATCAAAAAGAATCCAGGCCGCTCGTGACCCTGAGCAAGGCTATCATGATAGATTTACACTCTGCAGAGGTTTCTCCCTTTTCCCACCGGTCGCGTAAAAGCTCATAAGAACTTTAAACCCAACCATGCACATCAACACTTCCATGGTGTGACTACATAGGGACGCTACGAGGATTTTCACAAGACACCCTAACAAGACAGTAGCCGCTAAGGTACAACAAGGTGGTGAGACCCTAGGCACTGAGATTGACTCACGCTTACGGAGTCACACCATAATGGGGTCAATGGCGTCCAGAGCGCGGGTATCACACCCCAACATTGCGCAATGTGTGGAGTTCCCCATCGCAGGGACTCCCAACACGGGACTGTGCCTAACGAGACATAGCCAACGGATCACCCGTCCTCAGTGGAATCTGGAAACACCCCATGCCTTGCTTCCCATAACGTCATCGGCCCCATCGGTAACCACTGGCAAGCTAGAGACGTACAAGTTACTTAACCAAGACCAGAGCCATAATAGTTCTAGCAGTGGCGCCAGGAATCACCACACAAGTATCCACACAAGCCAATACATGCAAACAAAAGTATTCTATTAGAACAGTACACCAAATAGTAGAAACAGAACAAAAGAAGGTTTTAAAACTAATCTACGCTTTGCTACGAACACGTGAGCGTAAGAATGACACTAATCGGAGCTAAAACGAGAAAGTTACGGCGTTTCTAACGTTCGAGGACTTGCTAGCAATGTTTAAAAACTTCCAGGGACCTATTCGTGAAAAACCGAGGACTTATACGCAATTTCATGAAAAATCGGATGGGTTTGGCCTAAAATTGGGTCAGCTTTGGGCCAAGGCTGGTCTACTCCGATTTAGGGTGATTCTAATTTTCGGAACAATTATTTTCCTAATTATAAAATAATTCCACATAAGTCTAGAATTGATATTAAAACCATGAAAAATATTCTAAAAATTCTAAAAATCCTAGGAAAAATTCCAGAGATAGAGTTGGACATGAGGAACCCAAATATTGTATTTGGAGCTCACGAAAAGGATCTTAGCATGTTTCAAAAATTGGAATTTTCTCTAGGGAAAATAGGATTAATTTCCAGAAAAAAAAATCTAGAAAATTCCCATTAGGCTCCTAAACGCATTTTTGAAAACTTTACACACATAAAACCACTAAATGTAACCGGCATGAATGCAAAGCACTCAATATTATAACCTATGTTATTTTATTTTGAATTATTTTTATGTACTAAATTCCCTGTTAATTATATAAAGCTTGGAATATTTTAGAAAAGTATAGAAAATCATTGTATTAATTATGTTGACAAATCACATCCCAAAATCCAAAAAATTTTGGGTGTGACAAACTACCCCCCCCCTTAAACAGAATCTTGTCCCAAGATTCGCAAGGACTAGGGACAAGGAGGAGAACGGGACAACAAGATTCTAGAAGGGAGAAAACATGATATCAAAATGTGTCACGATGTAGCTGGTTCCATCTTCCTCGTATTCTTTGTTGATGCAGTTGCGAAGTCTATACTTGAAATCTTCTTTAGCTTCGTTTCCTCATTGCGAGGATTGGCTTCTGGTTTCATTCTTGATGTTCTTCACCTGATGTATGCGATGCAGCCCATGAGCTTCGGCACGTCCTTGACGTTCTTCGGGGCTTCCATGTTGAGGATAGCCATGATCTTGAACGGGTTAGCCTCGATGCCTCTGTGACTGACCATAAATCCTAGTAGTTTCACTGGCGGTACGTCGAAGACGCATTTAGTCGAGTTCATCTTCCATCGGAATTTTCGTAGGATATCGAAGGTTTCCTGCAAGTCAGCAATGAGATTCCCTGGCTCGCTTGTCTTGACAACCACATCATCAACATATGCCTCTACATTGCGCCCGATTTGATAAGTCAGGCATTTTTGTATGGCTCGTTGGTATGTGGCTCCTGCATTCTTCAACCCTAAGGACATTGTTGTGTAACAGTATGCGCCAAAGGGAGTGATGAACAAGGTCTTGATCTGGTCCACCTTTAGGGCTATCTAATGCTATCCTGAGTAGCAGTCGAGGAAACAGAGGAGTGCACAACCAGCCGTGGAGTCCACAACTTGATCAATGTGTGGTAGACCCATCGGGTCCTTTGGGTAGTGCTTGTTGAGGTCGGTTTAGTCAACGCACATTTGCCACTCGTTGTTGTTCTTCTTTCCGACCAGGACAGGATTGGCCAACCACTCTGGATGAAAGACTTCTTTGATGAAGCCAGCAGCGAGTAGTTTGGCAATCTCTTCCTTGATAGCAGCGCGTCTGTCTTGAGCAAAGCATCTTAAGCGCTGCTTCTTGGGCTTCGCGTTCTCATCAACATCAAGTTTGTGCTCGGCAAGCTCCCTAGGAACACCAGGCATATTGGATGGTTTCCAAGCAAAGATATCTTTATTATCTTGGAGGAACTTGACGAGCGCGTCTTCCTATTTACAATCTAAGTCTGCCCTATAAGGGCAGTCTTGGATGAGTCGTCCATCCCAAGATCTACAGTTTTAAGATGTACTTCTTCAGAGGGCTTGAAGCTGGTGCTTGTGTACTTCTTGCTGGGTACCTCCAGGTCTTCCTCCTTCGACTTCTTGGCCAAAGTGAGTACTTCCAGCATCTGGATGGGGACTTGCGAGGTGGCGGCGAACTCCACAGCTTCCACGTCACAGTCGTAGGCAATCTTCAGGTCACCCTTTAGGGAGAGTACTCCTTTAGGAGCGGGCATCTTGAGAACAAGGTACACATAATGCGGCATTGCCATGAATTTAGCGAGGGTTGGTCGCCCGAGGATCGCATGGTACAAGGTCTCAAAGTCTACCACCTCGAACTTGATGTACTCGGTCCTGAAGTTGGCTTCTGTCCCGAAGGTGACTAGGAGCGTGACTTGGCCCAAAGGAACTACATAATTGCATGGTACAATGCCATAGAACGATGACTCTGTGGGCTTCAGGAACTTGGTGATATCAAGACCCATCTTCGTGAATGCCTTCGCGAAGATGATGTTGAGCCAGCTGCCGCTGTCGATGAGTATCTTGGTTAGTCTGGCTTGCACCATGACGGAATCCAGGACTAGTGTGTATCTACCCGGGTTGGCAAAGTTTGTCCACTGATCCACTCTGGAGAACGTGATAGGGACTTCTGACCACCTCAGGTCTGTCGGAGTGGCTGGTTCAAACACCATGATCTCCTAGAGAGTAAGCTTCTTGGCCCGCTTGTACTGGTTCAACGACTCACCGTTGAATAGGACTGCAATGACGTTCTCGACCTGGGATTAGCCATTGCCGGGGTCTTTGTTGTCCTTGTCGTCCTTCTTCTTCTTCTCAGCTTTGTCATCTTTGAGAGGGCCTTGTTTGTCAAACTCTTGTTTAAGGTGGAAGCAGTTGGCCATCGTGTGCTTGCCATTGGGGTGATATGGGCAAGGACCGTTCATGACATCGGCTACCACAGTTTTCTTCCACGAAGAGCACTCAACTGCCGCAACTGTGTTGTCTGGCTTGTACTTCTTATTGTCGCGGTTGAAATCATGGTTGTTATTGTTGCGGCGGTCGTTGTTGTCCTTGTTGTTTGAGTTGTTGTTGTCGCGGTGCTTGTCAAAGCGATCACGCTCGCGGTCATCTTGATCAGCCCACTCATGGACTATCCTCCTGAGTTCTGAGATGTTCTTAGGGCGTCTTCTCCCGAACTTGCGGTGTAGTTCTCTGGTGTGGTGGTCGTCATGGAAGCAGTCGAGTCCATGACTTCGCGGTCGGAGATATCCATGATAGTGGCCCATTTATCAAAGAACCTCTAGATGTACTTGCGTAGAGTCTCTCCTTTTTCCTGCTTGCAGGCTGCCAATTCGTACCGGGTTCCGAGCCGTGCCCAGGTTCCCTGGAAGTTGGCGGTGAATTTCTTGGTGAGGTCTTCCCAGGAGTCGATGGACCCAGGGCGGAGGCCCTCAAGCCATGACAATGGTGTAGTGTCCAGCATGACAGGGAAGTAGTTAACTTTGACGTCGTTGGAGCCTCCTGCCATCTAGATTGTAGTCAAGTAGACTCTCAACCATTGTCTAGGGTCTTGTTTGCCCATGAACTTCTTGATTCCAGTTGGCTTGAACTTGGAAAGGCACCGGATCTTTTTGATGCAGTTGGAGAAGGCTGGGAATCCGTCGTACTTGTCACCTGGCGAGTAATCCCGTCAGTTGCTACTATCACTGTAGTCTGAGCTGTGAGGAGAGTCGTCACGGCAACCACGGTAAGGTCGCGGTGAATCATTATGGCGACATCGATCTTGGTCACGAGGGTGATTGTTGTTGCGTGGGCGATCTCTGTTGCATGGGCACTCTTGATCGTGTGGACGCTCTTGATCACGTGGACGCTCTTGATCGCGTTTGATGTTCCCGGTCACCTGGGCGGTCTTGCTTGTGAAGTAGCGGTCCGTAGTGGCGATCGTATTCTTCGCGTCGGCGTAGTTCAGACTCAACGTGTCGTTGTCTACTCGTCTGGATTGTAGAACGAGCATCGTGGTTGGCGTTGATTGTGTGGCGAAGGACTTGTGAGCGGGCCGCATCATCGTGTGACCTCTCGGTGCCCTGTTCACGTCGTCGGCTTCCGCCTTGCTCGCACTCGCGGCTTCCTTTAGTAGCCACAGACGGCTCTTGATGGGCACTTCCTGCCCCTGGTGCTGTTGCGGCAGTAGGGTCACCTGGTGTACGCCTTGCTCCCGTGTTCCTGCTCCTTGACGTGTGATGACTTGAGGCAGGGTTTGCCGATTGATGTTGTTGCGTGCAGTCCCAAGGAGTGTCAGGACCTACTGGATGGCAGGATTGTCAGGCATAGATCTGATGATCTCTGCTGCTGCGACGATGTTGAGCGGTGTGTCTTGGAAAACTGGCTGGTCTCCGACCATGTCAAAGTCTTGGGCGAGGTTGCGACGAGCCGCGTCTGCACGTATAGATGCATGCAGACGTCGCTCTTTGCGCTTCACGTTTTTAGCGCGCCTCGTAGTCGCTTGCGCCTCTGTTTCTCCTGCAACAGAGGGTTCTTCCGCGGAGATGTCGGCCACAGTCTCATTGTCGTATTGGGTGCCCTGGCCGGCGTTGCTCGCCATGAACATCTGTCGACTGGGGTCAGAGATTCCAGAGTATGGTACGATCTGAGTGTTGGAGAAGTTGTCGCTCGAGCTCTCTGTTGAGGTGGTGAGCGCGGCAGTCTTGCCGTCCTGGTAGGGTAGTTCCTCGATGACGACCGTGGAAGTCTTGACTCATTGTCCCAGTAGGTGTCAGAGGAAAAAGCACCAGGCCAGTGAACAATAAGTCCTCCTGGTGATCTGGTAACGACTAGTCCTGACGGGAGACAAACGAGTGGTTCCTCCAGCTCGAAATTGGTGTTCAAGTGTGCGCGGCAACGTTGTCGGGGCTATCGCTCAGCAGGACCGTGAAGTCATCTTCGCCGTCATCCTTCGATGGCTTATGAGCCGGCTCAAAGTCCTTGCAATGATCCATGATCTGACTGGGCTCTTGACTTGTAGTCTTGTTGATCTCCATGGTGTACATCTGTTGATATACAGCCGCGGAGTTGGTGAGTCCGACGGGAATCGATCCGGGGGGTTTTCCGATGGCGTAGCTGGCTCGGAGTTCCTAGCTCCTTCCATAATTCGAAGCGAGTTGTACCTGGACTCGACATGGAGAATCCCGATCGGAGTTGGAGTAGGAGTCAAAGTCGAACTCGAGCTCGCGATGCGTGTCAGAGTCGAGGTCGAGGTCGATGCCGAAGTAGTCGTCAAGAGTTGTTTCTCGACGAGATCGCGGAGTGGCTCTTGTGGAGTCACCGTCATCGAGTACGGGCTACGGCGGTCCACGAGGAGGCTCGTGAACCCGTCCTTGCCGTCGCCGATGAAAGTCCAAGTGCCGACGACGAAAGTCGCGCCTTCCTCGATGTCGCACGTGTTGAAGCTTGATGCAGCCCAATTGTAGGAAAATACTCCTTCGCTATTTAAATCGTGACCACCCAAATAGAAACCAATGGCCCAGATCAGTCAACAGATCTGAGTGGTCCATCTTGCAGGTCAGCCCCTGAGAAATTCTGAAATAAATCAACTAATCGCTGCGTCTTGCAGTATTTTTCTGCTACCCCCTTGTCATCTACACAAAATTCCAAAAACTAATACTGACATCATATATCACACAGCTGATGTCATATTTCTATTTTTCCGGTACTTTAATATTTCCCGAAATAGTAGTTTTATAGTTTAGCCCCTCAATAGTAAAACGATTATATCTTTTTGCTCGTATCTCCAATTTAAGCGATTCTTGCACTCACGCGTTGGTAGCGACGATCTCTATCATTTAAACTTATTTTCAATTTGTTTATATAATGTTTGGTATAAGAAATAAAAAAATGCACATGCAAACAAAAAACCATTACTTTGAACCAAATATCCAAATCGAAAACAGATCGCACCATTGTATTTTTTTAGAACAAAATCTTGAAGAGAAAGTTCATGATTATACTACCTTCAAAAAAAATTCAAAATATTTTCATCTAAATAGAGTTAAGTGTGGCCTTATTTTAAAGATGTTATCATTAGGAACACAACGATGCAATCAAATTTTGATTTGGAGACCTAGGGAGTGTTTGGTTCTACGGACTAAAATTTAGTCCATATCACATCGGGTGTAAGGATGCTAATTATAAGTATTAAATATATATATTAATTATAAAACTAATTACATAAATGAGAGCTAATTTACGAGATGAATCTATTAAGCCTAATTAATCCATCATTAGCACATATTTACTATAGCACTATATTATCAAATCATGGACTAATTAGGCTTAATAGATTCGTCTCGCGAATTAGTCCTTATATATAATGAGGTTTTTTAATAGTTTTAATTAGCATTATTATATTCGATGTGATATAGACTAAACCTTAGTCCCTAGAATCAAATAGGACTTACTTGAGAAACTATAGATTTTTGTAGTGCATTTTCGATTCACAAAACTCCATGGGCACGATGTTATAGTCTCATTGGGTGCTGACCCAGTGCATGCATCACTTGTTTGCTTCCCTCCTTCAGTACAAAGGCTCTGTTCGGCTAATCAAATCTGGGCTGACTTGGCAGAATGTAAACAGTAGCTAGAACAACCCAACAGTGTTCGGCTGAACACAGGCTGACATATTTGAATCAGGCATAAGGCGGCTTATAGAATTCAAAAAAAGGCAGCAACTGCAACTATCACCCTATTCATTACCGCACCAATTATCAAATAAGCCACTAATCACATCAAGTCCAATTATCAAATGAGCCAATCCTTAAGGCCTCTACAGTTTGCTATATCATACATCTAATTGTCTCACGGCTGCATCCATCTCCTAGACAAATTGCCACTGGATTAGTTTATAAACTCACCTAATCAAACTAATTTCAAGTAGTGCCCATAGTATGGAGGCCAATTCATCAACCTCCATAAGCCATCTGCAATCCTCTTCCTCAACCAGCCAGTCCCTCATCCCCATGCTCCATGCCCCTTCCATACCTCATTCATCAAAATCCTCATCCTCCATATCCTCCAAGTAACTACATGTTTACAAATGATTCATTAGTACAAACTTTGGCAGTCAACTAAATATTGATCATTGTAGAATGTATGTCAACTAATAAACATGTTTCACATACTTGTTCCCAAGGAGTCCAAGTCCCAGCGTAATCCACTCTCGGAGTTCTTGTATAGGTGCAGCAGGACTTAAAGCTATTGAGGCAATTTGACTCAATTGGCCTAGTCCAGCACCTACCCTACACCTCGGTGGATGTGTAGGCCCCTCCAACTGATGCACAAAGTTGTGAAGTGCCAGTCCAGCCATTATAAGCTGTGATTGCTTTAGTAGCGGATAATGAGATACGCGATCCAACATTTGCCACTTCATTTTTGCTGCTCCAAAACTCTGTTCAATAACATTTCGCAGCCTTGAATGGTGCCTGTTGAACAACTCCTCTGCGTTTTGAGGCTTCCTTTTCTTAAACTCCTTCACATGGTACCTCCTTCCTGGATGCGGCGGCATGTAACCCTCTTGACAAGTATACCCAGAGTCCACCAAATAATAGCGTCCTGCGAACAAATACACACATTTTCATTACAACAGCACCTACTTAACAGTCTGCCACCATAAATTGTACATGCATCAGGGTTTTATTATGCAAACAAACCTTTTGGTGGGCGCGGGAACTTGTTATCCATGAGAGCCCTCTGCTTCAACACCCGCATGTCATGCGCTGAACCCTCCGTGCCAATGCCAACATATGTGGACATCATATTGAAGTCACAAACACAAATGACATTTTGGCTTCTCCACCCATGCCTATTAGTGAAGTCAGCTTGAACTCTTTCAGGAACACTCACCTCAATTAGCGTCCCATCAATGGCTCCGCCAACTCCTCAGGCAATTCTGCATAATTGTTGTCCTTCGGCCTAAGCACTGCATCTGCAAAGGGCATCATGGCCTTGAGGACATGTTGCATCAACATGCTGCAAGTTCCCAGGCCCCTCCGGATTTTCTCATGCATTTGCTAGTTAACACCAAAAAACAACTTATACAAAGGAAGAATCCTGTCAGACGTCTAACTAGATAAGAACTAAGAAGCCAGCTTAATTCAGTATCAAAATGGTAACTACCACAATTTTAAATAGCACATATTTAACACATGTTAATTGACCCTGCAGTTTCTAAGCACAACCATTTGCTGAAAGAAATGGACAAAAGGAACCCCTAAGGCAGGAAATTGATATCATTTGCAGCAAACACAAGAAATGCAGTACCCACATGTTACAGTTTTGAAGCCTTAGTTCATCCTTATCACCTACAGGAAAACAAATGGAACACTGATCAGTCCATATTTTGAAAAAAATGCATGAATATTCCTATGCACCACCACTATGCATTGTTACATATATGAAAACATGCTCATGTCATAAGTCAACATAGCAGCACGATTATTACAATCCAAGTCCATTAATAGAGTCAAAATTATTACACACATAGTTTTCCATAGTACATAAAAGAGGCATTTAAACCAATACAATCCAACTAAAATATAGCCGCAAGGACTACTTCTGATTCTGGTTCTGTTGCTTGAGCCAGGTCAGCCAAGGAATACGGACTTCTGGGCCAGGCTTTCGAACGACTTCAAAGCTGTGAAGTAGAGGTCTGAAGGGATTGGCACACCATCGTCTTGTAAGAGTTGCATTGCTACATCAACCTCTTCCTGCTCACGGTTCCGGGCACGATCCCGAGATGAACTCCGTGCAGCAATGCTATCCGATATCTTCCCCAACACTTCCCCAACTTTGCAACACTTCTTATGTGGGCTCTGAACCTCTTGGTCACCACGGGCCCTTTTGGAACCAGAGTGATAACTGACAGGGCCAATGTGATTGTGCTGACTCATAACATGAGGAGGTGTTGACGAACCAATGCCACCTCCTGATATGTACGTGCCAAAGTTGGTGACCCGGTCGGCCAAAGAGGGCATGCAGTTCATTCAGGAAAGCCGGTGGGTGTGCACGATCTGCAGCAGCGTTACTTGTTTCCTGCAGTTAACATAGGTGTTATTTTGTGCGTGAAATTATGAATCTTAACATAATAGTAGAGAACTGAGTGGTAGCAGTATCAGTAGTAGTAAACTTACCACGGGCTGCGTACAGTCATCGGGATCATTAGGCAAGCCGTACTGGGTCTGCCGGTACTCTGGTTCAGCGGCTATGCCCCCTGTGGTCGTGTCCCGTCCGAGACCAGAGCCCGATTGCGCGTCCTTCCAGTCTTTGTACTTTTTTTTGAGATAGTCGAATTTGTTGGTCACCTGCTTGTGTGTGTATTGGGGGAAGTGTGGATAAATGTTGCACCGGCCATCCTTAGTTATACCGAACTGGTTCCAATTGTACTTCTGCTTCTCCTCAATGGCTAGTTTCAGCAGAAGAGCTGTCTCTGAGGGCTCCCAATGCGCCATATCTCTTGGCATCTGTGGGAACGCGTAATGGCTAACTTGGATTCTGTTGTTCCAATATAGTATAGAGGTACAAGAGGAAATGGTACAACGTCGTAACTACAAGTGCAACGAGAAGATGAGTTGAGAAACAGATACTTTGCCTTGGTTTCTCACTTCACTTGTTTGGCACACAAGTTGTACAGACTAGCTTCCCGCGGTGACCACGAAGCTGATGACGAAGTTGCCAGTGTAGGCCGCCTGCACGCACAAGTTCACTGATTGTTTCGATGCCGGTTGCCTAGCTGATTAGGTGAAGTTCTTGCATGCAGCAGTTGGAATGCAGAAGCATTAGATAAGGGAAAATGAATTAGAAATTAGCAAAGAAGCCTCCTCTTGTAGATCCAGGACAACACAAAACTATGGAATTTAATCTAGCAAGGAGGACATGAGAATAGAGGAGAGGGAATGGAGAGATATACACCTGGAGGAGCCGCCGCCGTTGACGCAGGAGTAGCAGTTGTCGGATGGCTCGCCGCCGCCGCCGCGTGACGAACCCTAGCAAGAAGAAAAAGGGGATGATGAGAAGAGGAACGTGAAGGGGATGCAGCGGAGAAAGAGATGAGGGAGGGGAGCTGGAGGAGGCGGTGAGGTGCACCTGGATCTCTCGTCGGAGGCGAGGCAGCGCGAGGGAACGGCGGCCGCAGCGGTGGAGAAGCTGCGGCGCTCCTTCCGCGGAGTGATGGGCGAGTCCGAGATGCGGGGGGAGGGAGGCAGCTGATGGGGAGGTCAGCCAGCTCAACAGCTAAAGCTGGGCCAGCCGAACGGCTGGGCTGATAAGCCCACAGGCATTCAGCTGATGTCAGCCCAAATTTGATCAGCCGAACAGAGCCAAATACATACCAGCAACTTGTCGAACGCGTGCATTGCGGATAGAGCAGGAAAGCCAAGCTCTCTTTAGGGGCAGTTTGGTTCTTGCCCTAGGCTCATCTTGCTTCGCTGATGCGTGTAGCGAGGTGCTTGCTAGCCTCGGTGAGCGGATTTGCCTCTTCGGCGCTAGCCAAGGACTTTCCTTGCCCACACATGCCATGAGTAAATCTTGCTCCAAATTTAAGGGGAAATTGGATATATATATATATATATATGAAAGATTACATCTTTGGGAATATATCATTAAATAATTGAACATTTGATATATACCATTAAAAGGTTGCATCTCTTTGAATCTTACCACTTTTGTGAAGTTTCTTTTAACTAAGACGTATATAACTTAACCCTACCCATTACATCACATGATATATAACTGATAAAATTTTGGCATGCATTCGGCATCCCACATAAGTTCACCCATTACAACATCTTTCTCCAGATCGATGAGTGCATATTCTTCGTTCTCAGCTTCTGCAAAAGAAGCGCGCGCGCACACATGGAATGGAACAAACAACAAATGTTAGAACATATCGACAACAACATTAGGTTCCATTTATTCACTCTGTATAGCCATCTAATGATGTTTATTTACACAAATACCAACAAAATTAGAAAAAATAGAGATTTTTAGAGAGATTACAATTCGAAACCCCCAAGAAATCCATCCACATCTCAACTCAATCCCCCAGTTGATTTCCCATCAACAGCACCACAGAATCCCCAAAAACCTAGGGTTAGGACCATGAACTCGTGATGTAGAGGGAGAGAGAGAAAGGAAAGGATTGGACTCCATGGAGGAGAGAGCGGAGGAGTTCGAGTCATCGGGAAAGATGGGGAGGCACACCACCGAGAAGTTCTGTGGCTAGTCAGGTTCGGCGTTCGCTCGCCTGTTGTTGCTGCATGTGTGCGTGAGTTCATGGCGTGTGGTTTTTTGTTGAGGGAGGGGGATCGAAAATATAACCCCTTTTACAACTAAGACCTCAACATAAAATAAAATTACATTGAAGCACACCACTAGGTCTCTACCCTTCATCTTCCTCACAACCGACACCATCTACTGCTTCGGGAAACTCCATCGTCGCGGAACAGCACAAGATCCAAACTCGAGAACCATAATCCCAACCAACAGAAGACTCCATAGATGTGAAGGCCGCAAAATAGGCGATGTATGCTCAACCTTTGTAGGGAGTAAAATGCGCTGAAAGCACATCGACCATATCTTCTGAAGGTTGAACCGACCATAAGATCCGACGCCGCCGTTAGCCATCACCAACGGCGGCCGGAAGAGCAGATCCGACGCCACTAGTAGTAGCACCAACGACCGAAAAGATAGTTCAACCAGAGGGGAAAACAGATCCAATCCCACCTCAAAGATGATTAGGTCAGTGTACCTCGATCCCTCAATAAAGAACACGACGCCTCCGAAGAAAACGACACTTTCACCGGAAGAGATCCAGTACGGAGTAGAAAGCCAGATCGAAGACATCGAAGAGACGATCTACAACCTAACCTAATTATTGTGGAGGAAAGAAAAATTATTTAAAAGAAAATAAATCTAATAAAAAATAGATCTACTAGAGGACAATAGATCAGAATGGACCCCCACTCCCTTTGCCACCGATTAAGAGGCCGATGACAAGGGGATACGGGGGCAGAAGAGGCCGCGACGGCGGCGCGCAGGCGGTGCGGATGGCATCCCTCCCGAGTCGACCAAGGGGCGACGCGGGGGGCAGAAGGAGCCGGGCGGAAGTCTTCTGTTAGCACGAGTTCAAGCCGGTGGTTGTGTACCACTAAAAGAAACCATCTCCTACGTTTGCTGACAGTTCATGGTGTGGGTTGAGCCGTGCGTGAGGAACCAAGAGCCAGGTTGCCTTTGTAAATTTGGGTGCAAGAGTAAAACTGTTTTGTCATACATCTTTTATTTGTGAAGATGATAACCTTCAGATGATGGTTAAGTGTGTGATCCCGTGGATTGATTAATGCTTATGTGTTTCTATGGGTGAAGGGGACATTGCGAGTGAAGAAATGTTGGATCCACGGACGCCGCAGGTTCCACATCTTAAGACTTCGTGCTCAAAACGACGACGGGTCGACGACGGGGTTGCAGGTGACATGAGAAGACAAAGGGATGGTTGTGGTGTTGCGGGACGGCGAGATGAGACGAGACGAGGTATTGTTGGTTGATTAGATGAAATGTCATGGATTTTTAAAAAAAATTATAACGTATTAAAAGGTCGTGGGTTGATTTTAAAAATAGAGGTTTTTCTTCTAAAATTACGATGGTTTAACGGTTTGTCAATGTGAAAGGTTTTGAATCTTTATAGTATCCTAGCAAAAACGCACGTGCGACAGGTACGTTTAATAGAAAATAAGATTGTATAATAGATAGTTGGCTGGAGACTGTGTTGGTTATGAACTCGACGATTTCATACTACAGAGACGGACGAGAAAGGCGAAGGGTTTGACAAAAAAAAGGCCTCACAGGTGGGATCATCAGGAGGGATAGTATTTCAATGGCTGACGGGTCCGTCGGTTGTCAAAAGTTTGACGAAAAAAGGCCTAATAGGTAGGGATGGCAATTCTACCCACAGGTATGGTATCCACGGGTTTCATATCCGATGGGCGAGGGTATGAGCAAAATTGTTTGCCCGCGGGTGAGGGTATGGGCAAGAAATTGTCGCGCGCAAGAAGACCCACCAGCGGGTGCCCATTGGGCGACCCGTGACCCGCAACCCCCCACCCCACCCATGTTAGAAATTTAGGCATCATTCGGTATATTTTAATTCCAGAAATTAGCAACAAATTCATGACAGCAGTGAGTGATCCAGTGGTAACATAACATGTGCCAGTGTTCAAGTTAATTCTCCTAAATAACATGAACAACATGAGAAAGTGTCAAAGAAGTCCTCTCCTTCTTTCTGAGTATATCCCTTAGCCACTAGCCTTGCCTTGTACTTCTCAACAGTACCATCAGGCCTAAGCTTTTTCTTGAACACCCACTTGCATCCTACAGGTTTGCACCCATACGGACGTTCCACGACTTCCCAAGTACCATTAGACATAATAGAGTCCATCTCACTCCGAACTGCTTCCTTCCAATAGTCAGCGTGTGGAGAGGAATATGCCTCTTCAATGGTTCTAGGGGTGTCATCCACGAGGTACACAATGAAATCATCACCAAAGGACTTTGCAGTCCTCTGCTCCTTCTGAGAGCTTCACTGTCATCCTCCTCAGGATTTTCCACATGTGTGTGTTCATTGTGTTCTATCGAAACAACAGGTTCTCTAGGTTCTTTATTAATAGACAATTCATGACTAGACGTGCTAGCTTCCTCTTTCATAGGAAAAATGTCCTCAAAGAATGTAGCGTCTCTGGACTCCATAATTGTACCAACATGCATGTCAGGTACTCCGGATTTTACTATTAAAAATCTATAACCTACACTATGGAAAGCATAACCAAGAAAGACACAATCAACAGTCTTAGGTCCCAATTTACGTTTCTTGGTTATGGGCACATTCACTTTGGCCAAACATCCCCAAGTCCGTAAGTATGAAAGGGTTAGCCTTTTCTTTCCCCATTCCTCGAATGGTGTTATCTCTTTATTCTTCATAGGAACACGATTTAGGACATGACATGCAGTCAATATAGCCTCACCCCACCATTCCTTGGAAAGTCCCGCTGTATCCAACATGGCATTAACCAAGTCAATCAGAGTGCGGTTCTTTCTTTCGGCTACCCCATTTGACTGAGGTGAGTAGGGAGGTGTCCTCTCATGAATTATTCCATGTTCCTCACAGAACGCAGTGAATACATTAGAAAAATACTCTCAACCGCGATTAGACCTAAGTCTTTTGATCTTTCTCTCAAGTTGATTTTCTACCTCAGCTTTATAGATTTTAAAATACTGTAACGCTTCATCTTTAGACTTTAACAAATAAATGTAGCAAAATCTAGTAGAATCATCTATTAAAGTCATGAAGTGCTTTTTACCACCTTTTGTCAACACACCATTCATCTCGCACAGATCGGAATGAATTAAGTCTAGAGGTGCCAAGTTCCTCGCCTCAGCCGCGAAATGAGGCTTGCGAGGTTGTTTTGATTCAACACACACATGACACTTAGAATTTTTGACTAAGGTGAATCTCGGAATTAAGCTCAGGTTTGCAAGACGCATCATACAACCAAAATTAACATGACAGAGTCGCGAATGCCAAACATTAGATTCATTATTAACGTTTGCAGCATGGTTCACAACTTTATTGCAATTGTCTGACAAAGAAAAGCGGAACAAGCCTCCGCTATCATAACCTTTTCCAATAAAACTTCCAAATTTAGAGATTACACATTTATTGGATTCAAAGACTAATTTAAAGCCGTCTCTATACAGAAGAGACCCGCTGACTAAGTTCTTTTTGATGGTGGGGACATGTTGCACGTTCTTCAGTCGAACGGTCTTTTCCGAAGTAGGCTTCAGATCGACCGAACCAGCACCAAGAACACACGCATGCGATCCATTCCCCATCAACACGGAGGAAGACCCGCCTGCCTGGTAAGAAGCAAACAAGGAAATGTCAGCACAAACATGAATATTAGCACCAGTGTCAATCCACCAATCGGGTGAATGGCGTACTGAAAGAACTGTAGGTAAAAGATTACCGTACCCCGACGTTCCACCAGTCTCACTAACAACCATGTTGGCACTGCCACCATTGCCGCCATTGTTCTTGTCGGTGCGGGCACTTTGTAGCAAAGTGGTCCGGGCTACCACAACAATAACAATGCCCCATCGACGGTTTCTTCTTCTTCTTGAACTGAGCCGTCTGATTAGTCTTTGTCTGGTTCTGTTGCGGTTTGTTCTTCTTTTTGTTGGATGCATTGAAGTTCTTCTTTTGCACCAAGTTGGCACTAGAAGATCCAGCAATCCCTTTACCACGTTGGTCTTTTGCCCTCGCCTTCTCTTCCACATCAAGAGTGCCGATGAGATCGACAATAGTAAACTCTTGTCTCTTGTGTTTCAGAGAGGTCGTAAAATCCTTCCAAGAAGGTGGCAACTTGGAGATAATACCTCCAGCCACAAACTTGTCAGGCAACCGACATGGAGCATCCTTGCTATAGTTCTCAAGATCTCTAGCCAGCGCCTGGATCTCATGGGCCTGCTCTACCACAGGACGGTCTTCAACCATCTTGTAGTCAAAGAGCTGTTCCATGACATACAGCTCGCCACCAGCATCAGAGACCCCAAACTTAGCCTCAAGCGCATCCCAAACATCTTTGCCACTCGACAGCAAGAGGTACGTGTCCACAAGGCTTTCAACGAGAACACTCATGATGGCACCTCTAAACAGGTTATCGGCCGCCACGAAAGCCCGCTCCTCCTCTGGAGTGAACTGTTCGGGCTTCCCCTGTATGACATGCATGATGTTCATTGCTGTCAACCACAGCGTGACCCTCTCGCGCCAACGTTTGTAATTAGACCCATCGAAAACATTTGGTTTGATTGATGCGGCAAAACCAGCTACTGAAAGCCTATTATTAACATAAGGTTTTTGGATTGTTAGAAATTTAGGCATCATTCGGTATATTTTAATTCCAGAAATTAGCAACAAATTCATGACAGCAGTGAGTGATCCAGTGGTAACATAACATGTGCCAGTGTTCAAGTTAATTCTCCTAAATAACATGAACAACATGAGAAACCGAAACAAGAACAAAAGGATGTTCAGGATGTACCCAGAGGCGGGGCCGGTACCGGAGGCACCGGATGCGCCGTCACCAGCTGAAGGAATAGTGTTAACCATCCTCGACTGGCCTTGCTCGAAGTAGTCGATCTAATTCGGTGCAGTGGCGAGTCGATGCAGTGGAGTCCCTCGAACGGTCACTGGGACGTAGTCGTTCACGTGAGGAAGACGGCCACTAGAAAGTAGGCGTTCGGGTTGACGAAGTTGGCCACCAGGAAGTAGTCGTTCGGGTAGCGAGCAGGCGCGTACTCGTACGCTCCCCAAAAATCTTATCGCCCGCCTATCCCGAGCAGGATCTCTTGGCAGGGAGGTTCGGAGGCAACTGCTCACGCAAGCAGAGTGCGCGCAAAGCTTGCGTTGGGAATGCAAGAGAGCAGCAAAAACAGGGAGAAGAGAGAGGTCTCCTGAAAGGAGTACCGGAGAGGGAGAGTGCTTGTGTGTTCTGGTTATGGGAGAGAGCCCCTCTTATATAGGCGACCAGAGGAGGAGGGGGATGAACCTGGACACTGCATGAGGCAGCCGGCTCGGCTCGGCTCGCACGGCACGGCCACAGCCCGGCCACGGCCCGGCTCAGCGAGGCGAGCGAGCGCGCGCGCGCGTGGCACGTCCATCTCCTTTTACCAACTTCACAAGTGGTCCACTATTTAAGTTGGTTAGGATTCCCGTTGACTCTCCATCCGGGATTTAATTCCCTAGCATTTATTAGTGGACCTTTAATTCTTTGATTAATTGAGACTTAAATGGGCCAAGGCCTAATTAATCTAACAACCCACACACACATAATTTTCTACTTCCTCCACCTTTATCCTTCCTTGATGCTAGTACCTGATAGCTCCTGACCTCCCCATCCAATTTTTTACTTTTTTTCATTCTACCAAAAGTGCAAATTGGTTGCTCCAAGTCTCTCACTTTTGTTTGTTGTCAGGATGATCTCAAGTTTGATATCGTTAATCCTTGACTTTTGATTTTTTTTATGGATGACGGGACAATCTGAGATTCTTAAGAATCTAAATAATGTAATATTTATTTTATGTGTGGCTGTTGGTAGGAGTACTTGACCAATTGAACTTTATGATGTAATATTTATTTAGTTCTGTTGGTGTGTGGCTGTTGGCTGTGATTGTGCATGTGTATTGTGCAAGTACGAAATGGTACATGTGTGTGAAAATAGTTACCTATGTGTCTGCGTGTGAACAATATTTTTTTGGCTGTTGTAATATGTGTGACTATCATGGTTTGAACAATATTTATTGTATAATGTGCTTATGCAGGAGAGCAGTAAGCAAAATCTGATCTTGTATGTTGAGCAATTTGGCTATTCAATCTATAACTGAACACGCCCGACGGGTACCTAATGGGCACGGGAACGAATAAGAAATTTTGCCCACGAACATATTGTCGGGCGGGTAAAATTAGGCATATCGGGCATGCTGTGGGGCGGGTAAATGGCTTAGCCGCACATCGCCCGACCCGTTGCCATCCACTGATAGATGGGGTCGCTATAGGAATAGTGTTTCAATGATCGGTGGGTCTATCGGTTGTAAAAAGTTTTATTACAATTTTCGTCCGTCGGCCAAATCTCTTTCATACGTCGTCTGTCAATTTTTTCGTACGTCCTGACAGGTGGGACCCACCAACACCCCCAGCAGGAACCCTATCGGAGAGTTTGAGATCTTCCCTACCCCGGCCTCTCTGATCCCGATTCGAATCGAGAACAAAACTCAGAAATGATCCTTTCTTATACATTAGAAAACGGGAGAAAAACAAAATCAAAAGCCCTCAATTTTTATGCCGCACCGGCGCCCGATGGCATGGATGTAGCTGCGCCCGCTGTCGCTCGGCCGTCGTCGCGCCGGCTCTCCGCGTCCACCGGCGGCTCTCGGCTCGGCTCGCACTCTCAATGACAACGCCTCCTCTAAGATTCGTTGCGCAGGTGTGCTCCCCGCTGAGCCCCCCGCCGCGCGTAGGAGAGAGGGAGACGCTCGGCGCTCCAGGCAAGCTCGCTGCTCATCATCAACCCCGTGAGGAAAGGATGAGCAGATGAGAGAAGGGGAAAGAGGACAGCAAGAGACCGCCAAGAGAAGAAAAATCGAGATGCGGGGTAATTAATGTGGTGGGACCCACTGTGGATGACCGTGCTACCATGCGCAACGAGCACATTGTTCGCCATTGTTTAGTTTGGGAGCCAAACTTGGTATTTTAGAGTGCGTTCGTTACTGTAGCATTTCGTTTGTATGTGTGAAAAATTATCCAAAAATTGATTAATTAGGGTCAAAATGTTCGTCTTGTAGAGCACAACAAAACTGTGTAATTAATTTTTAATTTTATTTATATTTAGTACTCCATCTATGTATCGATATTTTAATGTGATGAAAATCTTCTTTTTACATAGTAAATTTTAGAGGTGGAATTTGACATCTAAACCAGCCTTCGTTGGGACGGCGGTAGGATGCAGCATTTTCACGGTGGAGGCATGGCCCAGACCGCATACCTGAGTTGACCTGCGGGGGCATGTGTGGCCCCGATGTACAGAGTAGTAAGATTTAAACCGATTGACAGCAACAACCTGAGTGATCGTGAGGAAGAAGAAAAGGTAAAACATATAAATTTTTACGTGGTGAAGCAATAAGGGAGCCGTTGGTTCGCTACCACCGATATGTTTATGGTAGCGAGGCCTGCAAATCTCCTGTTGTCATGATTATCTTTTTTTAATCAAAACTAAAAGCATACAATAATAAGACAACATATTTATATGTGATCACGCGAACAGACTATCTATATTCTTCTGAAGTTAATTATACACCGCCGCGCGATTTATTTAAGATGGACACTGCTGAAGTGCCGATAAATTTATATTTTTATTATATTGAAATGAGGTCTTTTTACTTAACAAAAAATGATCCGTCCATATGAGAAAGATTATGAAAAAATTTAACTTATTAGTTTATCTGTTTCTTTTTCGTCATCCGTCGTAAAGCAAACGTTGCTAGAAACTGCACGTGTTTTGCATTTGAACCCTCGAGTTCTCAACCGTATCAAAATAGTTCAACTTATAGTATCAAATACATTGTATTTTTATGCTTTATTTAGTATTTGGTTTTTCTGTAATTACACTCCATGATATTTATTTATTTATTTATGATATGCATAAAAAATTTAAAATTGTGTTTATCTCAATTTTTATAATGTCCTGGTCTTTATTGGGTTTGAGGCTTGTGAAATATTTTTTTCTCTCCGATGCAACACACATATTTGCTAGTAGCATATATATATATAGATATTTCTAAAGATGCAATGTTTTAATGTATATATTCAATATTTTAAAGATCCAATGTTTTAATGTATACATTCAATTTTCCTCAAATTTAGACGTTTTGCCTCGCTGCAGTCCTGGCTTCCACAGTGCCGTCAAATAAACCAAACACGCCGTAGGAAACCCGATGCACCATCGCTGGCAACAACGATGTGGACCCACCCTCAGGACGCAGACGACGTGGCCTTTCCCTCGCCGCAACTGGCACCCACACCAATTTCGATTGCCAAGACGTGCACCATTCCTCCATTGAGAACCGCCGTCCCGCAAAGCAGCCTCCAGCCTTCCAACACCACGCCCACCACGCAAACCACGCGTCCCTTCCTCTCCTGCACGCCGCCGCGATGCCGCCGGCCACCGCGCCGGCGAGCCCCACCCCGGTACACGCGTCCCGCGTGCGGGTCCTCCGCCCGGGAGGGGGCCGTACGACGGGACCAGTGGTGTACTGGATGCTGCGGGACCAGCGTCTCGCGGAGAACTGGGCCCTCCTCCACGCGGCCGGCCTCGCCGCTGCGTCCGCCCCCGCGGCTCCGCTCGCCATCGCCTTCGCTCTGTTCCCGCGTCCCTTCCTCCTCGGCGCGCGCCGCCGCCAACTGGGGTTCCTCCTACGCGGGCTCCGCCGCCTCGCCGCGGACGCGCGCGCCCGCGGCCTCCCGTTCTTCCTCCTGGAGGGCGGGCCTGCGGAGGTGCCGGCGCTGGTGCGGCGGCTCGGAGCATCTGCGCTGGTTGCCGACTTCTCGCCGCTACGGCCGGTGCGGGAGGCGCTGGAGGATGTCGTCGGCGAGCTTCGGCGCGACGCCGCCGACACGGCCGTGCACCTGGTGAGTGCACTGGAATCCTCCCTCGAAAGTTGGAATGGTTGAGTTCGGTGGATACGCGGTCAGAATGCTGTGGCATTCATGCAGGTGGACGCACACAACGTGGTGCCCATCTGGGCGGCGTCCGGGAAGATGGAATACTCGGCCAAAACCTTCAGAGGCAAGGTGAGCAAGGTGCTGGACGAATACCTGGTGGAGTATCCCGTGTTGCCGGCGTTGATGCCATGGGATGGGGAGCAGCCGGAGGATATTGACTGGGATGCACTGATCGATAGGGGTTGCAGGTGCGGCATAGTTTCCGTTGTGAATTGGGTGACCACTCCATGTGGAGATATAGCTTGTTAATGAGGGTTATATGATTGTTCTGCATCTATGGAATAGTGAGGCGGAGAATGTGCCGGAAATTGATTGGTGCGAGCCGGGGGAGGCAGCCGCAATGGAGATGCTACTAGGGAGTAAGGACGGATTCTTGACGAAGAGGATCAAGAACTACAACATGGGCCGGAATGATCCTACAAAGCCACGTGCATTATCGTGTCTTTCGCCGTACTTGCATTTTGGGCACATTTCAGCACAGCGATGTGCTCTTGAGGCAAAAAAGCGACGCCATCTTAGTCCAAAGGTGTGCTTGCTTAATTTCATGTTACTGTATTAGAAGATTATAAGAACCATATTAAATGGCTAACAATATATCTTTCTAGGCCCCATACAGAAAACCTGAACAACAGTGTTAGAGCTGAACCCATCTGTATGACAGTGAACTAATAGCATTATGAAATACCTCATCTTTGGATGCAGTCAGTGGATGCATTCTTGGAGGAACTGATAATAAGGAGGGAATTAGCTGACAACTTCTGCTATTACCAGCCTCACTATGATTCACTGGCTGGTGCATGGGAGTGGGCTAGAAAGACATTGATGGATCACGCTGCTGATAAAAGAGAGCATATCTATACGTAAGTCGTATGAGCTAATTTCATTTATCTGCTTGCCATGACTAAGGCAAAAGGCTCATGCTTGACATGGTTATTTGTTAACTGGCATTTTGTTTTGTCTTACAGGAGGGAGCAGCTTGAGAATGCAAAAACTTCTGATCCTGTACGTATTGGCATTTTACTTGTGCTCTACTACAGATTTTGAAGTCATTCTGATCTGCTTCATGATTGTGTTATGTGCTGTTCATTTTCCAACCATTATCAGCTGTGGAATGCATCGCAGTTGGAGATGGTGCACCATGGAAAAATGCATGGATTCATGCGGTAACATAATTCATACCTACTTTATTGTTTGAGCCCGAAGATGTGTTTTTTTTTGTGCTGATAAGATGGTGCTGGAATCGCCTGATTGTCATGCTATCTAGCTGGACAAATAAAGAATTGAGTATTGTTTGGGCTTTGTACTATTTCGTAGCAGAATTAGCACATAGTGCAGTGACATATCCATGTCCTGGCCTCCATTAGCTAACAGGCCTTACAAAATAGCTCAATTGGTGACAATTGCATGTGTTGAACTTTTTACATTTTATATTCAAAGGCAACTGAATAAATCAAGGTTTTCGTTCCTATTTCAACAATATAGTCTTTCAATTATAGTTTTTTTTAGGTATATCCTTCAATTATAGTTGACTTAAGTGTGGCATTAGCTTAGAATGATCTTTGTAACACTATGTTGGTACCAAGTAATTCTCCAAGATTTGTGTTGATTTTAATGGAGTTAACTACCAATTACCAACCTTTTGTATATATATTCTTGATAATGGAAAGCAATCCACATTGTTTAAGCGCCACTTTTCCCCCAACAAAGCTTTGTTTCTGTATCATTGATGCTTTTTCTTTCATTGATATTCTCCATATAAGAGAGTACTTTGTGTTGATATAGTATTCTTTTCTGCAGAATGTATTGGGCCAAAAAGATTTTAGAATGGACCAGTGGACCTGAAGAAGCACTTTCCGTAGCAATATATTTTAATGATAAGGTAAATTTTATAAGAATGTGTGAGATGCCCCCATAGAGTTGCGCTATTTTACCATTTATCTTGTTTATGGAAATTTGCCTTTATTCACTAAGGCAAGAAATTTTGGGGGAAACAGAAACTTGCTGTACTTGTGTAGGGCTATAAAAAATTATCGATAGCATTGCTTTGCAAGAGTCTGCAATTGATAAAATCTGAATTGTAATACTTCCTATATGACCTCTGGGTTTGTAATGGGTCTTGTGTGGTCTTGGGTCGCCTCTCTAGCTTAACGGACGCGAATGTAATGTAGAAACTGGGTTTTGGTGGTGTGAGTTGTATGGCATTTTGGCCTTTTTCCTACTTTAATGCAATGACACGCAGCTCTTCTGCGTATTCGAGAAAAAAAGATCATCGATTACATTCACTTTGTTAGCAATTAAAGTTTACATTCAGCTGCCACATTTAGGTACAGAGAATTTTGAAAATTCACTGTTTCTGTAATTTTGCACCTTTGTCCCTTGTGATTTGACGGTTTTAGCTTACTAAAATCACAAAAAAAGTTATAATTAGTTGTTTTCTGTACTGTTTCATATGCTAAGAGAAAAGACGGTTAACAGTTCTAGCGATGAATAGTCAGCATCGTTTCCAAGTAAGGGCTGCACCAATCTTACTGCTCTCTATCTATTTTCTGTTTTAATTATTGGGCCATAGTCCTCCTGGGGCAAAAGATGTTGAGATTGCCCATGGCAAAGCTGCAGGAGCTTCGTTAAATTAGATATTTATTTTATTTGTATTTAGATTTAGAAGTAAGATTTAATTATTGCTGAAAAGGATATTCTGGTGAATTGATTTGATTTTGTAATAGCAGTTTGCCTTATTCTAGTTTGTTTTTAAGTATGCTATGTAATAGGGTAACAAATTAATCTTTTGAAAGGTGTTCAAATTGGTTTTAAGTATGTTATGTAATAGGCTAACAAATTAATCTTTTTCAGTATCATATAGATGGCAGGGACCCCAGTGGCTATGTTGGTTGCATGTGGTCTATATGTGGCCTCCATGATCAGGTTGGTGAACTTGGGTGGGTCAATTCATGAGACTGTAAAATCTTTGAGTTGCTTTCACAAGCACAGAATATAGTATATATGCAATTACATATTATTCACATCCTTAAAGCTTAAAAGTTATTCTGCACTCCTAACTTTTCAGGGTTGGAAAGAGCGCCCGGTTTTTGGAAAGATACGTTACATGAATTATGCTGGTTGCAAGAGAAAATTTGACGTTGATGCTTACATTTCGTATGTTAAAAGATTGGTTGCTCAGGCCAAGAAGAGGAAAGCTGCGGAATCTCTGGATACAGGGTCAAAGCATCCAAAGTCTGACGCAATCAGCTGTTGAACATGTCTAAAACTTTGAAACTAATTAGCCTTAACTAAGTCCTGTCCAATTAAGTATATGCATTGATTTTTAATGTTGTACGGAGTACTAATTTGAATGTTAACTAGCAATGTATTTTTGGACAATGTGACACTATTAAATTGAAGATTCAGATACATTATGGAAAAATTTTAGGACACATCGATGTGCTTGTACCTTTGGATCTCATACAGAGGATGCCATCATTTAATACAATTTTCTCGAAGTTGCATCGATATGGGAATATTATTTCTGGATCTAAGAAATTTGTGCAAGATGGATTTGACATGAGTTGCTCAAGCAAGTGGATTTTTGTAGTTCCAGCTTAGCGTCCAAGATCAATCCTATTTGCACCCTGAAAACCCAAGAATTGCGCAGGGATCTACCTCGTCATTATGTCTTAAGTGGACAAGAAAAATGATGAAAGGAATTTTGCCTCTTTTGACGGTGAGCCAGTCTCCTACTTGTATGCCCGGGAATGGGCCATGAAAATCCGAGGGCCTTGCGGGTTGTGAGACTCACGGGCCAATTGTTTCGAGCTCGTTACGGGCTCTTCAAACAAAAGACCGGATCGGATTGAGCCTTTCCTTAAAAGGATTGGCACAGGCCTTAAAAGGATTGGCACAGGCCGGATTTTAGACACGGCCCAAATCAGCCCGTGAATCAAGGAGCAGGGACTCAGCCCGTGGATAAGAAAAGGACTGCCTCTTTGCATCCCTGTTGCTGAGCTCGTGAGTTCGTCCGCTAGGGTTGAGAGGCCGAGAGGGGCACCGCCGCCGCCGCCACCGCCTGTCTCCAAGATCCGACGAGATGGCAGGAGATCAAATCGTGGGGGCCCCGGCGTCTTCATCGACAGACACTTCTTGCAAGCACCGCCGCGACCCCCATCTCCTACCCAGCGAGGTAACGTGGAAATCGACTCAAATTTCCTTCACTGCAAACAATTCAGAATGCTCTGAAATCGACTAGTCTAGGCCACACGGGCAATCAAAGCTGCTGCAGTGCCACCTGCTGCTATTGTTGTGTCCGTTTCTTGGTCCCAACAAGCTGTTTGTGAAATGGAGATGCTAGCAATTAACACGGTTGGTGCACAACTATTACTAGGAGCAGTTTTCTTCAGTAGAGTACTTATCTAGTTGATCCCCACCTATTCTTATCTAGCTGATCAATGATGCCTGCAGTATTTGAAAACTGGTACTTGTAGCAGTACCTCCTTTCAATTTCAGTTGTTTTCAGTTTCATTTGTTATTCTTTTTGTTCAAGTTCAGTATTATTATTGTAAATGTTACATCTACTTTATAGAAATATCTTAACAATATTGTTCCAACTTGCATTATTTTTTTTTGTGACACTCCAGTATAAACTGTATTCAATATCATTGCCATGGAGGGGATCTCATCAGTGCCAGAACTAGTTGGAGATAGCCGTGATGTTATGTCAACCGATCGGTAAAGTCGATCTGGTAGAAAAAGGGCAAAGGTCTGGGAATTTGTTGATTCAGAGGTGGTGGATGGAATAGAAAAGGCAACATGCAAATACTGTAAGATCAGTTATCTTCTGTAGCTGGGAAAGGAATGTCCCACCTAAACAGACATATTGGATATCATTGCCATGCAATTCCACAGGATGACAGGGACAGGTTCTTAGCAACTATGAAAGGAGAGTCCAGTGAAGGAGATCAGCTTCTCTTTGACCCTGTAGTCTTTCGAAGTCTAATAGCCAAGTACTTCGTTAGCGCTGAGATTGCATTTCAAAAGGCTGAAGACCCGTGAGAACTGTATCATTAGAATCAGCCTTTAGTGCAGCGGGACGGATTCTGGGTAAAAATAGAACATCATTATCTCCTGAAACCCTTGAAGCTTTAATCTGCACTAAAGATTGGCTCATTGGGTTCAATGATGAAGAAGAAGGTGAAATGATGAGTGGACAAAGGATGTTTGCTTCAGATGACGAGGACGACGATGATCAGGTGCATATTTATTTTTGCCTCAGCTTTACTGTCGTTGCAAAAGGATAATACTTCCCTTTTTATTTTTGAAAATTAGCTAAGTACCGTGTTGGACTTGAACCCCACATAAAGTACAAGAAGTAGCACCAAGGAAGCATGTTTTGAGTTATTGTACATCAGCTTTCTACCAATTTGCTGTCATCTTGTGCATTAGTTTTCTATCTGTTTGTTATTATCTAAAATTTCAGTTTTTTGTTATATGATATTTCAGTTTTCAGTTGGCGGTGTTCTCCTTGTATCAGTTGGCCTTGAAATATGAATGCAGAATATTGATACTAACATTTTTCTCTCCCTCTCTTTGTTTTTAGGAAGGTAATTTAGCTTGGTGTTGACTTCGAACAGCCATAGTGTACAAGCTGTGTCGTAGCAGACGAGATGGAGTTCATAGTGGCGCTGTTGAACTACGTACGTGCAGTACGACCTCAATAAGTTCGCCTTCTAGAAAATATTGAGAAAGGGAATGAATTTTAGAGTTGTATAGAAACCTGATGGATGTAATTTTTAGATTTTTATTATTTATATATTGTTACCCGCTAGTGTATATGTGATCTGTGTGCTTGTCGGTAGACACAAAATACTTTAGTTCAATATGCATAGCACCTATGCAGGCTTAGCATGTTGAATCATCGACCAATGAGAGCCCGCATGTGTTGTAATAATAAGAGCCTACGGATTGTTCCCTTTTAGTATAAATGAATTGGCCCGTGGGTGCAAATAGGATTAAGGCTGGACAAGGACGTTGCTTCTAAAAGGATTGGATCAGATCGGATGCTAATAATTATAAAAGGGCCGGATAAGGATCGGGCTGACTATATTAGTCATAGAGGGCTGAAGCGGGGTTGGGGCTGGATCACGATCCATTCCCAGCCGGACCTACTTGCCTGTTGACAGTAGGATATCTTTGCACCTCCCAATTGGGGCGTTCTCCAAAGCTAGATTTTTATCAGAAAATTCGCAAACGTAGAGCCCTCCGTCTCGACAGCTTGGGTCCGGTGGAGATGGCTGAGAGCGAGCGAGCTCAAGTGTTGGCTCTACTCGGTTCTCCGATTCTTTTTACAAGAACCAAGGCACCAAAAGTACTCCATGCTAACACATTATCCGCTTGGTGCCTCCCGCACGGGATTGTGGTCTACAGGTCTAATCATCTGATTGGCGCCTCCCCCACGGTATTTTGGTCTAGGTCGAGGGAACCATCCCCACAGGATTGTGGTCTAGGTCGAGTGAACCATCGCCCAGTTCATGATAACCTCTGCAAGCTCAAGCAGTACGCCTAAATACCAAAACTAGTGAAATCAATGCTATATACTATTGCTATCTACACAAAGTCACAAACACAGCACAGCTTCTGAAACATTTAAAAATGAAGGTACATGAAACATACGCAACCGGTGTGCAGGGCTGCACTTCTTTAAGGTGCAAGGGGTTCATATTTCTGGAAACGACATCATTTTCTGAACTTCTACGGGAGGCATCTAGATATGTACACTCGAATGAACTCAGATCCTCATTATCATGGGATCAAATAAAAGCATGGAGCTGGGCAGCTGGTCCTTAATTCTAGTCAGTAATCTCCTCTTCGAGGGATGTATGAACCATTCCCTAGGTAATAAGATTCATTGTGACGTGGAGGGGGTGGGTATACATAAGCATATCCAGCCTGCAAGAACAAAAATAACTCAGACATAGCACATGTAAACTGCAACGTTCAAAAAGAAGCACATAGATCTGTAAACATCAGACATACGATACGCAGGGATTACTAGAAAACAGGTACATAAACAAGATGGGGTGCGTAGACTCTACATGCGACCAAGTACAGACCCAAAAGAACCAGCAGGTTTTGTGCCCAAGAAAAGGGGGCAAGTTTCGGATTTGCCCAGTTTCTAGAATCCTGGGGCTTAACTGCCCTCTATTTAAGAAAAAACTCCCTGGGCTTTGTTGTAAGAAGACGCCGTGCTTCGAACCCGAGACGAGGCGGGACGGGACGGGACAGGACTTTCAACAATTCCTGGAGTCCAACGCTCTGGCCGGTCCACTGAGAGAAGCTTGGCTAACTGCCCTCTGGTTATGATGACAAGTGCAATATTGCTACCATGTATAATATTGATATGCCAGGTTTACAGCTGCTAACTATGTCAGTTTAGTAATTTTACCACATACATAGAAGTGACCAAGCATACTCCAAAACGTGAACAATTATATGCACTCTTGTGATAGCTCATATTAACTTCAAATAATCCGAACAAGAAATCTGCATAGCAATCAAATAAACTCACTGTCATGAGTTACCTCATAGCCAGCATGGCTTGTATAACCAGAGTAGTCGGACCGTGAAGCTGCAGTTTCTGCCAAAAATGGAAGAAAAATGTTAGATTATAGGCTAAATATTTTGGCCAACTGAAACAAGAGGAAACAAAGAATAACCTCTATACATGAGACTACACAAGTTTGAAGGCAAAAATCACTAGCACCAAGAAAAATATAATTAGATTCTCAAATTAAGTGTTAGTTGGCTTCATACAAAGGACCTCATGAGAAAGTAGCTACAATGCTATTTCAGAGGCTCAGTAATTGGTACAGAACTACAGGAGCAGGAAAATCATTATTAACTCTCTTTTAATATTATCGATATCAATATTATTATTTGAGACTTCGTTGGGTTTTCATCTTTATACTACAAATGGATGGTTATTGGCAACTATCAAATGCATAAAACTGCCATGTTCACATTGCCCTAAATGCACGATACATAAACACTGACACTGGTCTTTAAATACGGTAACACCCAAAGGAGGATGCCAGGTAAATGATAATGCCTGCCATTATTATGAATGTTAGCAAATGCCTATTAATAAAATACATAATTTGCAAGATCATACCTCTAGCATAAGGATGACGATCTACTGGATGATTATCATATTCTGCAGTTCTGTGAGAACATAAAATAGAACTGAAATTAGGTATGAGCTATGCCAGATCTGAACAGTACCAAATAAGCGTTAAGGGGTGGTAATGGATTTGGATCATGGCCCTCATGCTTGCTTCACAATCCCACTTGGCCCTACTTCATTTTAGCTCAAAATTTAGTAGTATTATGGCCTGACCCTTATCGACCCCGATCCTTAAAATTACTAGGCTAAATTTTAGGGCCCTTTAGCACCCCTCAGTCTCAGGGTCTCAACAGGGGCAAAGCCAGAAAATTTCTATAAAGGGGCAGATAGTAATAAATAAGTTTAATTAGGGGAGCCAAATTTTAATTTTCCTTTGTTTTATATGGTAAAATTTTGTGTATTAAATATAAAGTGCATATAGTCCCTCCGTCCCAAAATGCAGATCGTTTGACCTTTCAAGATACATATATTTTACAACACATCTAGACTGTATATCTAGATGCATAGCAGAAGCTACATATCTAGAAAAGCCAAAATGACCTACATTTTGGAACGGAGGGAGTAGCATAGGGGTGCCTGGCCCCCCTCCATCCCCTCCCTGTTGTCCAGGTCTCATGGACTACAGAATCTAATATTGGGGTTTTGGAGTTCATTAGCAATGTATCGCGTGAACAGTAACCACTGGTGCTATTGCCACAGGCTTACTCACAACAATGCCATGTTGCTTTATTCACTGTTAACAGAATCATGGTTCATAGGGCTTGTGGTACAGGTTTGTGGTTCACAGTTTGCCACTGCTAAGGGTATACCTTTGGTTAATTGGAAACAATGTTCAAGAAGGGGCTAGGCGCTATCTAGGCGGTGACCCACCGCCTAGAGCCTAGGCGCGACTAGGCGGGATTAAGCGTTTCAAGGCATTTTTCTAGGCGTTATTTTATACATACATATACGTTCCAATACACCTCATATACCTCCAAAAGAAAAGAAAAACAGAGATCATTGGGCCTTAAGTCGAAAAGAAAGGCCCATCAACAGCCCACCCGGCCACCTTATCCCATCTCCTACCACCTCCGGCCCATCAACAGCCCACCCAACCACCTTATCCTCATCCTCCCCAGCCCCCCCTCTCACTCGACGCCCCCTCCCCCGACTCAGCCGCCGCCGCCGCTGCCGCTGGTTCCCCTCTCCCTCCTCTCTCTATCGTCGCACTCACTGCCGCACGCACCCGCCACTGCCCGCACAGGCCTGCGCCTGCCGTCCGCCGCCGCCTGAGGCTCCTCCTCCCCCACCGACGACCTCTGCCCGACGCTCCTCTGCTCCTTCAGCTCGCATTCCGCCTAGGGTACCGCCTACCCCCCAAGGCAAGGCGGTACCCCTCCGCCTAGCGCAGAGGCGCGCCCAGGCGGCCACGGAATAGCGCCTTGAACTGTGATTGGAAATGGGCTCATTACATGATTGGGTTCATGATTCAGAATAACATTACAAAGAGAAAAGGAAGGGGAAAATGCAAAGAAAAGGAGACAGCACTAGTTAACAGGCCCAGCCCAACAATTAATCATCCAGCCTTTGCATCACAACCTCCCACACCAAGCTGGCATTTATTGGCACATTTAGCTCAACTTCTTACGTAGCCCTAGCCCTCTCTCCAGTCCAACTCTGCACCCAAACCTGCAGCAGCCGCCACTCGTCTCTTTTCTCACTCTTTTTCTTCCACAAATGCAGCTTCGCTGCCACCGTGAATTCCTCACTGCTGGCCATCATCTCTAACCAATGACTAGCAAAATGGATAGCCTACATTAGTCTCATCTCTCTGGTGCCCTTGGTTTCCGAACAACAGACTGCGCTGCAGTGATGGAAGGGTCTCAACTCCTTTATCTTCATCTTCCCATCCTCAACTCTAGCGTCCATAGCAGGGTCCCAACAAGTGAATCTTATGTCTCAGCCTCAGTGCTGCTGCCATCTCCGATCTCCTAAGCCCCTCACTTTTCATCCATTTCGGTTTTACTAGGCCCCACATACAAACCCTCATTTCAGAGCAATTCAGTTCATAAGCGATGAATGGCGTGGCCTCCCTATGCAGTTCTGGTAACTATGGGTTTGCTTGCCCATTAAGTTAGTTATTATGAGATTATAAAGAAGTTAGGGATGCGATGTTAAGATTAAATTTTATTAGATATAATCTCTTAGTTACTTGTCTAATAAGTAATCCTCTCCATATAAGGAGGAGGGTCATTAATAAAGAGGCAACCAAGGACTAAGAAGGAAAAGCCTCCTTGCATCCAGGGCTCTCTTTCCTGGCCAGTCACCGCCATATATCCTCTCAAATCCCAAAAAATCAGACACATAACATTAACAATAAGCAACAAATTGAAAAAGAATGAAACCTCCGCCGATCATATGCATGGGTGCTGTGAACTCGACTTGCAGGAGGGATGAATCCGGCATGAGGTTCCTACAAAGCTCATGCAAGAGTAACTTATATAAATAACAAATTATGAGAAATTTGAGGGTGAAAGTAGGAACCTCAAGATATAAAACTTTCAAATACCAGATCAGAGGCATATGCTTTAGATCTCGAACCTCTATCCACATTACCTGCATATTCAGGTATAAGAATCAGTTCTGGCTCATCAAATGATGGATCAATAAATTTTAATTATCAAAGAGGACATACTATTGGTATGTGCTTTCTTCAGTGGTCTTTCGTTTATATAGATATTTTGGTTCCTCCCAGCTCTCCTTTTCCTTTTGGAACTGTTACATGTTTGCAATACTGCAGCACCTTGATATGTTCGCTGGCTCTCATCAATATTACCTGCGCACTCATTACTATAAGAAACAGTTTCATTCATCAAATAATTAATTGCCCAATGAGTCATGAGAGAGAACATACGATTGTTTCGCGCTTTCTTTGATGGTTTTTGGTTTACAGAGGTATTTTTGTTCTTCTCAACTTTCCTCTTCCCTTCAGAAGGTTTGGATGTTTGCAGTACTTCTGCAGCACCTTGTGTGGTTAGCTTTATATCATAATTATTTGGTAATTTACTTGGTGAATTTGTCCTCACAAGGACCTCCTTTGTCCGAGAGGTAACATTGTTCTTATTGCCTTTTGGCAATTTATGTGCTGAATCCTTATCTACAACCACCTTCCCTGTGTGACTTTTTTCCTTTTTAGATGTAGTAGCACCTTCTGAAGCTACACCACTATTGACCTTTGAACCACTTTTAGGCCGAGCAAGACATGCAGACAACTAAGTCGCAAAGGAATCCATGTCAGAAGGTTATCCAAAACAGCTGAGAGGCTTAAGAAAACAGGGTATATGGTACCTTGAGGCCTCCATCGACAATCTTTGCATTATTTATTCCTTCCACACAAGCTAATACACTCTTGCTGGATGAGAATTCAACAAAAGAAAAGGTTTCACTTCCCATGTTCTTCGATATCTGGAAAACGTCAACTTTCAGAATCTTCCCATATTTTTGACAGCATTCTTTAACTTTATCCTCATCCCAAGAAAGAGGGACATGTTCCAGGTACACTTTTTTAGCCTACAAAAAATACCAGCTGGTTATGAAGAAATGACAATTATTAATGTCTGATAATGCCAGATTAACTTCATTTACAAATTACTGAGAGACTAAGTATATATGATTTGTTAGTCGGCATTATGCATACAAAACATAGTTCATAACTTGGTTGGCAGTATGCAAAAGACAGTAAGTTTCCTACTGATTTGACATAACCTTTTGGATAACATAGACCAACATACAAACTTCTTGTTTTCTTAGTTAAAGGTTATATCTAGGAAATCACAAACCAAAAAATGGTTCAAATCAATTCTTTGTACCCAGTAACCAGTTCCAAAAAAATGTAGTTAAACGCGGTCGGTGACTCGGTGCGATAAAGCTCACACCTAATTGCTGGAGTATGTTGATTATCCTAACCACGAATAGATTATAGAAACAAACAGATATTACACATATTATCACAATATGCAGTACTTTAAGAGTTTAAACATGGCAGAGAAAGGCTAATGGAAACTCCATCCAGCAACGATAACAGGACGTTTCACGTTCGATCTGGTAAGGTTCACCAGCTAACATGAAGTGTCGGAGGAAAAGAACTGCTGATCGGAGCATTCAGGAAGCTATACACAATTGGAAGGAAGCAGATTTCAGGAGAAGAAAGGAGACGGTGGCACAAGGGAACTAGAGATTCTGCAAAACATGGTGATAGAAGACATGGGCCAGATGGCCCTGAGCCCCTCATCCATGCCCATTAAACAGAAGGAGCGTTCCTTTTTTGAGTTCCTTGTGGATTGGAGCTTTTCTGACATATATGACAATGCTGCTACATGCTATAAATATATGTAGGTGAGATCTATTTTTTTCCATCAAGGAGTTATAACATAGTAACATACATCCCGAATGCATCCATTAGGTTTATGGCACATACATGAACAGCCACCTAGTTCAAGATGCTAGACTAACAACTTTTGTTCAAAAACCAAATATACAAGTTTCACAATATAGTGCCACTTTCTGAAGTTTTCAGTTAATCTTTCATATGCCTAACATTCTTTTTGGTCAAAAACCAGATATACAAGTTTCACAGGAGAAATAGTTCCACTTTCTAAAGTTTTCAGCTAACTTTTCATATGCTTGGCTAGCGGACAATTGAACTTCTGCTTCTGCAACTCAAAGGAAGGTTACAGAATGAGCTTCACGTTTTTTTCTGGTACAAGTTTAAAAGTATCAAGCCAAAAATAAATAGCCAAGTACTGATGTTTTGTGTAAACTTGTAGTAATCAAGTTTGTACACAATTTATTCTCAGCAAGCAAACGAACCACATGACATGCTGCGTTGCCCTAGTCTTGTAAATTAAACAATGGGACCAGGAATTGCGTACTATACAGAAAACAGCATTTTCATAAAACCTAGTTTACTATCATAGTCTTTAACAAGGAAAAAATGACACAAAAAATAAAATAACTGAGATACTGCACAAAAGATGTCTAGATATTTTAAACGAACATGGGAGCTTACCTCTACAAGATTCTCACTTGGTTTTATGGGGCTTTGATAAAAAGATACTTTAGCGCTTCTGTCAGTGCCAAAAATAGCATCTGGTTTCATTAACCGTCGAAATGCTGCTCTCGCATAGTAATGCGAGGAAAATTTAAGAAAAGCAAACCCTCTGCTTCCTCCCTTTGAAGTGGGAAAATTTATCTTGCATTCTTGAATTCCAACACTTTTTAGGGTGGTCAGCACCTAAAACGAGTGAAGGAAAATATAAAGTAAATTATAAACGAAGTATTTAACTGAATATAAACAAAGTGTGAATAAAGGCTTAAACACTTCCAACTTTCTGAAAATAGAATTCGGTGTAGAAAAGTATTTCATATTATTAAAAAAGATCAAATTTTCAGTGGCACAATGTAAATGAGCCAAGACACCTACATTTATATTTATATTAACAATTTTCAAATTTTCTGGATTTGACAATAGATGAAATTTTTGTAAAGATGCAATCACACATGCTGCATCTAATTAAGTCCTTATACACTTCTGAATCTTACATTACTTATCATTTCACCAACGATGGCAATATTTATATTTATCAACCTAAATTACCAATATTTGTAGAGGTCGGTATTTCATCCTTCCACTGGCTGCATTAAATAACTACCATTTCAGTTCTATTTATTTATTTAAGCAAGGTAAATTATTAAAAAAATCAACAGCAACTCATGATGGTTGGGCTCGGCACCTGGCTACAGCCTACTTTTGGTTAATTATTATACATGTAAATAAACTGGACAATTCAGACTACTATCCACATGAATTCTTTATTTTTATCCCTTCAACAAAATTGAACAGTTCAAAAAACTTATGTTTGGAAAATAATATTCTAGCAAAATAAAGATAACAAAAAGGTTTTCAGGAGATCAGTTAAAGTGTGTAATATCATGCCTGATCTTTGGTCCAGCCTTTGCCAATGTTTCCCAGGTAAAGGGTGTTATTATCTTGACAAGCAGATACCCTAACCTTTTCTCCTTTTACCTGATGAAAACAACGTGCACAACAGAATATGACCATAATGCACAAGCTTTGACATATAGTAAAATAACTACATAAAAGGGCAAAAGGGTCTGTTGTCAGATCCAAAACCTCAATTCCCTCCTTAAATTCAACGAGAGCCTTCTTTGCAGCTTCAATGCTCGCATAACAGACAAATGCAACATCTTTGTACTTTTCGGCTGACGAATTTATAATTATCCTAACAGATTTGACCTCCCCGCATTGAGAAAAGACCATTGCAATATCTTCCTCAACACAATCTTTAGGTAATCCATCAACAAATATTTCAAGACCTCCAGCAAGTTCAGAGTTCTGCGCATCATTACTTTTGCTTCCATCACTATCACTGACTTTGCTCGATTGATCAGCAACTTTATCCTTATTCATGTTGCCACATTTACCGTGTTCCTGTTTGGATACTTCATTCATATCTGCAGTAAATAGAAGGAAATTGTGACTCTTTTACCACCATGGTTTTTAAGCGGTAAGGCGAGGCGAGGCGAGGCGACACGCCAAGGCGCGAGGCGAGGAGACGCCTTATATGCATACAACATACATATCTACCATATACATATGTATACCTATATAAAAAAGGAAAAACAGAGGACCAGTGGGCCTAAAGATGGAAAGAAGGCCCATCAAATCAGCCCAACTCCCCCACCTTATCTCTAGACTCTCATCCTGCCCACCTTATCCACTAACTCCCCACCACGGCTCCTCATCCACCCACGCCACCGTCCACCCTCCTCCTCTTCCGGCACCTACATCCGCCGCTGCTGCCCCTGCCTCCTGCTCCTCCTGCGCCTACCTCCGCCGCCCGCCCCTGCTTTCGCCTTCGTATGCCGCCAGCACCGCAGCTGCGACCGACACGCCGGCTTCTCTCCTGCTCCGTCCGGTGGAGGGCTGCCACAGGAGGAGGAAGGACAGGAGGCGGCCGTGCGGCACCGTCCCCCGGTGGCGTAGCACTGGATCCGGCGGCAAGGCTGGCGGATGGTTAGGCAACCTGGGCGCCCAGACATTTTTACCGCCTAGACGCCTAGGCGACACCTTAAAAACCATGTTCACCACTACTGAGATATTAGACTATTATTGTAGGGCACAGAAAGATTCTACAAATGAATGGAACTGCCAAAGATTTACCACTTACCAGGTAGAAACATAACACAGAGTCAAAATAAATCTTCATTCAGAGGCTGCTTTGCTAAAGAGATCTTAATATACTCACATGTAAATTAAAATAAAAAATTTAACAGTTGTGACCTTCTTTGCTTGGGAGTTGGGACAAAATGCTTTGGTTGTTGTTATTTTTCCTCCCAATACCTAAGCATGTGGTTTTAACAGAGACGAAAACAAGAATGAACACTAACTTTGAAAGGATACGATTTTAGACACAACTCTGTTCAAAGGCTAACCCACAAAATTTGGAGAAGATAAACATTGCGCTGACATTTAGGTGTCCAAAACACTCAAGAATCCTAACCAAATATGCAACAACCATGAACAATCTTTATAACATAGCTTGGAACTCTTGAATTTCTTATACAGTGTGCATACATTCCGTTCAACCTCCTACACGGCACCTGACCGCTAGCATTTCAAACCATACACACACCCCGCATCTACACAAACAAAAGGGACTACCAGCAACCAGCATAACACTTAGAAGTTAATATGCATATCAACATGCGATAGCTTCAACGTACCATTCGCCGCGGATCGATCCACCAAGCCTTTCTCCTCGACACCTTTGCAATCCTCAGTGCCCTCTTCCACCTCGACACCGTTGCAATCCTCCTTGCCCTCTTCCACCTCCTCGGGCTCCTCTTCCGATTCCGATGCCTCGGCCTCCTCGGATTCCTCATCCAGCCCTTCCTTCTCCCCCTCCGGCTCTTCGGGTTCGTCCTCCTCCCCAGGCTTCAACGCGACCAGGGGCTCCATCAACGCCGCATCCGCAGCATCCACCTCCCTCGCGTCCCCTTCCGCTTTCTCCTCATCTTCCGCCTGCTCATCAGGATCGTCCTCAGGCTCCACCTCACCGTGCTCCTCAACTGCAGCCGCAGCCCCCACATCCATCTCCTCGCCCGCTTCAACCGCTGCCCCAACATCGGCCGCCGGTGGGGTTGCTTCCTCCGTCACGGTGGGCGCCAGAGAGGTCCCATCGTCGGTGGTGGATGCGGTCATCCTGACTTGGTGAATCTAGGGTTTCTGATTCGACGGGAGGACTGGGGAATTGGAGATAGAGGAGGACCGAAAGGCTCCAACATTGAGGAAGGGTGGCTGATGAGCCTTATATTAGAAAAAAAACATTTACGATTTACATATAAGGCAATATCCGTAAATATTGAGCAACTATATTTTACGTCCAAGGCAATATCTGTAAATATTCAGAGCATCTCTAAGAGAGTCTTTATATCTTTTCTAAGAGCAACTCTAAAAGACTCTGCAAATTCATCATAATTGCTAGTTTTAGATATTTTGATTAAAAAGGTACCTTCCAACAACTTCTTTATTTGGTTATGTAAACACAGCACTCTTTATTCCGGATTTCTCGCTTTTTAAATATAGAAAAGAGAATAGCTTTTCAGAGTACACACAAGATATAGAAAGGCTGTTGAAAAACGGAAACATATAGAAAATAATTTTTATACAAATGACTCTCTAAATGATGATTTAGAGAGTGGGATTTAGAGATACTCTTGGAGATGCTCTAACTTAGAGAAATAGAGATTTTGGTGAAAAACACCCCTATAGTCTCTTCAATTGGATATACGGATATAGATATCCTCTATTCCATTATTAAAAAAAATATCCTCTATTCCGGATTTCTCACTAGCCAAAGGAGAGTGATATGACCCTCTAGACTGCGTATAAGATATAGAAAAACTGTTGAAAAGTATAAAGATATAGAAAATATTTTTACTATATTTTAGATAAGCTCTTAGAGATGCTCTTACATTTACATACGCAAAAACAAAACATTTATGAGATATCGTGATAGGTACTGGTCCCTGTTTCATCAAAATACAAACGCTATTATAATTTGGGAAAGTCGAATTGCATAAACTTTAATAAACAATTAATCACATTGTAGCATATTTGGTATTCCTCTATTAATTTTTAATGCGGAAGTATTTTTACATATAAATTTAATAATACCAATTTATTGTATTATAAAAAGTTACGTACTAGGAGATTCTTTTTGTCATTATGACATTCTTATACAGGAGTGTGCGAGTAATCCCTCAAATTCAACAAGGTAAACCGAATTATTGAGTACTCGATTGCTCTTGATTAACTCATTTAACCATGGTAGTTTTTGGAGCACACTGTCCTTATGTTGGGTCAGACGCAAATATCCATGTCACATTCATTACATAACGCAAGGCTAAGATATATCAATATCAGAGTTCCTCGCGGCGAATAGTTCACTTCATCCCATGTAACTTACACCACTACATAAAGTCTGCTAGTTCATGCATGATGAGCCTAATTAGTTTGCAACTAAAATTTTGGCGTGCCTAAGTTTTGACATATCAAAAGTTAGACAAAAAAGTTGCCAGTATTTTGGTAGGTCAACCGTGAGACATTGCCAATTTTAATAGTAAAACTAAACGATGACCAAAGAATTGGTTTGCTAAAGTTTTGGTATGCCAAAATTTTAGCAGCAAGCCAAATATGCCCTATATTGGTGGAGATTGTCGGGGCATCCATTGGCAAAAACCAAACAAGTTCTAAATTAGATTAATTGTCCTTATTTTAGCCAAATCTCCTTGCTTTGTGAAAGAAATAGTCAATATGACATTTAGACAAACCTAACGAGAGTTGTTTACTTGTTTTGCCCTGCGGGGCATTGAAGTTAAATCTATCATATTTCGTTTGATCCACGTTACTTCAGCTGGTTCTACCAAATCAGTATACACTTTTAGATATAAATGTAAATAATACATCAAGAGTCCGTAAAAAGATTACAACAACACGTCAACGAAGAAACAGAATGAAACATGAATACTTAATTATGAAACAACACTGATGTGTGCTGGTATCTCTACAATGAAGGGAACCGTCACCCTGTGCCCCCGGGGGCTGGGGCTGACGGTTTGATGGAAGCCGCCGGGCCAGACACCACCGCCTGGGTCTCCAAGAATTCTCCCAACAGACATGTCGATCGCTGGTTGTCGGATTCCATACTACACAACACAACGAACCGTGCTCTTGCTGAGAGCTACTCCCTCGCTCCCTAAATATACGTCGTTTTCGTTTTCTGAGAAACATCTTTGACTGAATATATAAAAATATATATTAATATTTATGGTACATAATAAATATCATTAGATAGATATTTGAATCTAGTTTTTTAATAATTTTTTTGGAGATTAAAATGTTGTACGTATTTTCTACGAATCGAAGCAAAGTCGTGGCATGGAAACCAACTGCGACAGTTATTTAGGGACGGAGGGAGTAGTTAGTAATAATATCCCAGGTACCTCCTTCCCACAGCGACGGCGTAGGCCAAAAGCACCATGTTTATCAGCGGCAGCAGCATCTTCATTCTTGCTCAGGCTATTTGCAGCGGTAGTCCCTAAACCTTCCTAAAATGCTACTGTAGCATTTTATCTCACGAATCCGGTCTGCAGCGGTTATTGGCATCGGGTCCTGTGCAGGACCCCCACCTTCTCCCCTAAATTTCACGGAGGCTTCCCCCTCCTCCAAATCTCGCCTCCCGCCGTGCCCGCCCCCTCCGCCCCCGTCTTCGTCCTCTTCCCCACGCCGCCCACTCCGTCCACCCCTCGTCCTCTTCGTCAGTGAGCCGAGGAGCTAGGAGCCAGATGCCGGCGGTGTAGGGACCTGCGTCGGGATGGGCGCGGGCTTGTCGCGCCAGCGGCATCACCTTCCTCGCGGGTCGGCATCTCCTTCTCCAGCCTTTGTAGCTCCACGATGTCCCCCACGCTGCAGGTGAGCCGGTGCTCCCATAGTGAGATGTCGGAGTCATGCCTCACGATGGCGGAGAGGAGGAAGCCGCGAGGCCAATCGCGCAGAGGTGCTTGGCGTCGAAGGGGTCGTAGCGGATGCAGGAGATGTGCGCTGGCGCGGCGTCGCACATCCAGAGCACACGTGGGTTGTTGGACGTCTCCCAAATCTAGAGCAGCGAGGGCCCGTGGATGGAGGCGAGGAGCCAGCCGGAGGCGTGGTGTACCCAGCAGATGTCTTGCACCCCGCCACTGGAGCCCGCACGCGACGCCGCGGGCCTCGTCGAGGTTGAGCCAGCAGAGCACAGGCGGTGCCGTGCGTGAGGATGCCTGTGGGGCTAAGGTCGATGCAGTCGCCGTTGCCACGGCCCGGCGGGCCCGGGAGCATCATCGACGTGGCGTATAGTGTGGCTACTGCTAGGGGAACCCGGCCATGGCGCGGCGGAGCGCGCGACGGGAGTAGCGGCGGAGTGTGATGAGGACATCACTCCTATGGATACTCACAACAATCCTCCATTGATCATTCAAGGTCCAATCACTAGAGCTCGTGCGCAACAATTGAATTTAGAGGTGAGCTCGTTCCTAAGTACTTCTCTATGTGATTATGAGAATAGATTGCTACCTAATGATTATATTGTAATTAGGAACCATGGAGAGGACCAGAGGATAGTTGGAGAAGGGCTTCAAGGTGGAGAGGACCAGCAAGGGCGTGCAAGTCAAGATAGAGGCCCAAATCAATTCGACTTCGAGTCCACCTCGGAGTCCAGGAGCAGTCAACGCTAAATCAGACGCCCAGGTCGCATGTGGGCTCGGATTTGGACGTTCTTTATATTTTTGGAAATCTAAGAAGATAATCTTTGCAATGGCACTGGTCTCATATCAAAATTCGTCCGGAGTCATCGGGAATTGACGAAACAAGTTGACGTCCAGAATCTGTTTCGGTGCTGCGTCGTCGTATTTTGGTCTTTGGGCCGTGTATCGTGTTGGGCCCAATAGGGGCACGTCCAGGGGGGTCGACCACGACCCTAGACTCTTTAAAATAGTAGTCACCGCCCAAGTTAGGGTTTGAGTTTTGCTTAGATCAATTCTGTCAAGAATAGTGTCGCCGCTCGTCGGTTTGTGAGACCCCAACTTCGTGAATTTAATCATACATATGCAATTGTGTTGCAATCTTTCTCGTTCTTGCTTGTGTTCTTCGATTCGCAGGCAAGGATTAGCCTTCTGGGCGAGGTCAACCGTGCAACGCCAGTTGATAACCTGAGGAGACGTGGTGCTGCGATTGCAAGGTTCGGAAGCTAGATCGATTTGAGTCACGACTCCACCAAATCGAGAGTTATCAGAACCTTTCGAAAGATCAGGAAACCCTAGTTCCCATCAGAGTGGGCAGGCTGGGTCTGACGGCGGAGAGAACTGGAGCATGGGGTGCCGTCGGCGTCGGCACTGGAGGAGGAGGACGAGGGCGAGCAGGAGCAGTAGGGCCACGGCAGCCGCTGTGGATGCGGCGATGGCGGCGAGGAGCATGCGACGGAGGTGCGGCTGGCTGCGTGGGAGGAATTGGATAAAATGTTCTCAGGAATATTCCTTTTGGGGTGGAAATTTAGAGGTCATTGTTACAGTGTGTTATTTGGAAGGTAAAATTTTTATAAAAAAGTCTCTAAATATTATTTTTGGAGGTAAATTTTAAAGTCTGCCGCAAACAGTCTTAGGGCCTGTTTGTTTCAGCTTACTGAGAGCTTTTAGACCTCGGCTTTTCAACCTTCCAAGAGCCAAAAAGCTCCCGGAACCTAAAAACCGGAAGCTCCTCAAAATGTGCTTTTAGGCTTTTGGCTTCCGGGAGCTTTTTAGCTTTTGGAAGGTTGAAAAACTAAGGTCCAAAAGCTGTCCAAAAGCTGAAACAAATGAGCCCTAATTCTCTCGTCTTATTTTCGGCTGAATCCACGAGCGCACAATAATCTTCCTCCTCTCCCTGTACATTGCTGGAAATGGTGTTGTTCGCTTTATTTATACGCTCGCTTCGTCGCCGCCGGGTTCTATTATTGCATTGTGAATGGTCGCGACTCGTTGCTGCTCTGACCAAACAAGGCGGTATTCGTTTGGAGATAAAACTTTTTACGCATACATTTGACCACTAATTGGTGTTTACAAAAGTACGTACAAAACCTCCGGTTAATTTGTGAGACATATTTAATGAGGCATCTGGCCGTATGATTAGATGATGGTTACTACAGTATTATTGATAAATCATGAATTAATTAGGTTTATTAAATTGATCACGCAAAGTTACGCTCGTCCTTAAAAATATTTTATAAATAAACTTTATTTAATACGTCACAAATGAAAGATTACTGGGGAATTTTTTTTTGACGAGGTAAACAATGTCAGAGTGCTTCCTGCCTTCCTGGTCGCGTGCATTGAAGCAGTCGACGTTTTTCCCCGGTCTAAAAGTTGACTCTGACTTTCAGTTGTGCCAGGTTTGGTCACAGCACACCAAAATGACTCTTTCATAGTACTCTTGGTCCGTGCATGAATTGAACCTAAACGTGTAGGAAAAAAAGTGCAATATATCAAAACTGTATCCATAATTCACAATGGCGCTGAAACAGCAAGCCTGCTAAATTGCTAATATGTTGTCCACTGAGGGAAAGTGCTTCCCTTGCTGCTGCTTTCTTTCGCTCATCCCAGCAGCCATCTCACCAAAACGACATTTTTTTCCCTCCCCACTGGCCGTTTCTCACCACCCTACGTTTCTTGCTATAGCTGTTTCTATTTCAGACATTTGGTGCCAGTAAGTACACTTTTTCGTTCGTGAAATTGAGTCTGAAGTTTAATTATTATTTACTAGTAGAGTGTATACGTGTTTAAAAAAATTATGCTTTCTTTGGCATAATATATACCCCTCCAGTTTTTTTAAGATGTCGTATTTGTTTTTTGAAAAACGTCGGAAAAGGTTGTCGTATGTATGTGTCATGTCTCCGTAGCGCTTTGATGGAAGGGATCACCGTGTGCATGCTGAATAAAATTCTCGCCGGAAGAAGGCCATGGCGCAGCTTAGGGCACCGCTTGGCAGAGCTTCCGGAGCCAATTCTCCGATGGATCCAGGAGGAGCTCTGTCAAACAATGTTTTAGCAAAAAATGATTCTCGGCTGATTTTAAGAAGTGATTCTCTGAAATAAATTAAGGGGCTGAGACTAAAAAAGAGTAGCTTCTCCTGATTCTGTGAATTGATTCTCCATCCTGATTTTGAAAGTTTACGTTAGAGAATTAAAAGAGAATCACTTTCAGCCACATAATCACTTCTCTCAGAGAATCAGCTTCCATAGAGAATTAGAATGAGATGGAGCCCTATGTTTTATTCAGCATGCGCACGGTGGAGCTTATAGAAGTGATTTTCATCGTAACGGAGGGAGGCCGACGGATGGGACTACATGCAGATGGATAGGGAAGCGGTCGTATTAGGGGCTTTGGATCCACATGACAAGAGCAAAAAATAGCAAAAGTTTTGTCTTCAAGAAAAGATGGCAAAAGTTTTGCCATGAGGGGTGTTTGGATCCAATGGTAAAACTTTTGGCAAAAACTCATTTAAATCCCATTCTCCCTCTTTTTGCCATGGAGTGTTTGGAGGCAAATGATAAAAGTTTTGCTATTTTGCCCAATTTTACCACAATGTTGAGCCAAAAGATTTTTGCCATCTCATTTTTTATTTGCCCTTTTGCCATAGATGTGTTTGGAGGCAAATGGCAAAAAAAAGGCAAAATGGATGTCATTTGCCATTTACCCATGGATCCAAACAGCCCCTTAATCGTTGGAGTTGTTACCGAGAATTATTAAACCACTTCCTATGACAACTCAAATAATTAGTGAACAAATCATAATAATTTGGAGCATAATTATACTTTAATTACAAGTTGGCCAAAGTCAAACGTTTAGGCTATCCGCATCCGTCGTACACCAAACTCATCCCCTAAAGAGAATATTTCATCATGGTCAACAAAATTTTCCAGTACAGTTTCAGTTTTCCCGCACTCATCATACTCCATAGTCATTCTCTATACCAACTACCATCTCGTAGGGCCCACTTCTTTCCTTATTTTATTCCTCGCCTCTCACCTTTCCCCCTCTCTCTCCCCCCTCTCTCATTTTCTCTCTCTCCCCTCCCTTTCCCCGGCCGTGGCGCCCCCGCCTCCCATCCGCCGCCGGCACCTCTCCCACGCGGCGCCGCCGGCTCTCCTCCCGCGTCGCCCCCTCCTCCCCTCCGCCGCTAACATCCGGCCTCCCCTCCGCCGTCCGACTGCTGCGCGCGCCGTTGCCCTCCCCTCCTCCCCTCCGCCGCCTCCTCGACCACGGCGACCAGCGCGGGCGGCGGCCAGTAGTGCGGCCCGAGGCGGCGCCCCCTCCCCTCTCCCTCCCGGCCGGCGGCGGGGACGAGCGCTCACCGTCCCTTGCGCGCGGGCACGGCGGGCAGCACTCGGCGGTGGCGGTGGCGAGTAGAGGGCCCGGGCGGCCGGCTCCTCGGTCCATGTTGACACTTCTTACGGTCCACTATTAGGATTGCCAATCCCAGTAATGGTGCAAGTAGCGTTCATTGGTATTCTTACGATACAGATATAAATCCGCAAGCGCACGGATACCGATGTAGCATTTCACCCGGGAGTATTCCTAGGTATCGTATTTATATTTCCGCAGGGAAGCATTGGATAAAGAGTATCGACTATTGACAAGGATGTAACTACTAATTAAAGTACCGGCTAACAAGGCGGGGGTAAAGGATATGATAGGAGTGATATTCAGTTGACACACACAAGGAGAAGTTCAGGATAGAGATAGAAGAGCGGTCTAGCTAGTGGGAGAACAACGAGACAGGAAAGGATTCCTATATACTTCCACTGGCCTTGAGATACCTCTGGCAAGGGTTACGGCTAGCATGAAGAATGGCATCTATGGTTCTCTTCCTAGTTCTATTATCTCAACATTGGGGACGAAGCCCGTGACACACAGAAAGGGATGAGAAGGGGTGCCACAAACTCCGTGCTCTTACGGGGTGCCTGCAGACCGGAACTAACGTGATGGACTACGAAGACCGAAAGGGCTGTCACCACCTCACGGCTACCACCTCCGTTGCGACGGGGACAAACCAAGGTTACCATCTAGACTAGGTACCACACCTACGCTAGGCAGTAACTACTCACTCTTCTAGAAAGAGCAAGCAATCCTGTCAATACCCCAGTGACAATTCACCGCAAGTATTGAGCAGAAACGAGGAACCAGCTAAGACAAAGGACTAAGAGAGAACTTATAGAACCAGACTACAACAGCTTATAACCAAGGCTAGACATTCCACAATTACTCGCGAAATAAATGCAGAACAAATAGCTCAAGTAAATGCAGAGGAAATATATTGATTACTCAGAGTTGAACATAAAGAAAAGGAAAAGATACAAGAGCTTTACCAGAACTCGAGAAGACGACTCCGGAACCCCGAACGAAGCTCGACCCTGACTCTAACTCCCAACAGGACTAGCCTACTCTACATCTTGAAAGTGGAGAATGGAGACTTGCTCCCAAGTGGTGTGTGTGATACAAGGGGTATGCCGCTGCATTTATAGGTGTCCCAAGGCGGTTGGAGGCTGGGTAACCGCCAAGGCAACCAGAGGCGGTTGGGGACCCGTTCGGCCGAACACCCCGGGTTCGGCCGAACAGGTCGGTTCGGTCGAAGGCCGTTGGATGCACCGCCTTCTCCTGGACGCCTTGGATGAGCTCTGGAAGGCGGTTGGCATTTGGGGGCGGTTCGGCTGAACTAGGTAGTTCGGCCGAACTGGGCCTCCAGCCCAGAACGCCTCCCATGCACCGCCTTTGCTTCCTGGACCTCCTAGGCTGCTTGTATGTGTTGGTCTTCGTGTGTTTCTGGCCCAGAGGTGATGTGGCAGTGGATGAGGTGTCTTGCACGGTCGCCGCTCGGTCATTGCTGACGTGGACGGCCTCCGGTGGCGTGTATGGCTAAGGGGGGTAACCGGCCGAACGGAGTCGTTCGGCCGATTCGGTCATTTTCGGCTTCAATAGCGCGTATTTGTCGTAATTGTACCTGCACAAGTGACACTCACCAAAACTCGTGGAACTTTATTAAAAATAAAACCTAAGTACATGGAATGTTGCATATAACCTCGTTTATTCCCGAGTATTGGTGGTCGGATTTGGGCTGTAACGACCGCCAACAAGCTCCCCCAAGCTTAGCTCTTTGCTCGTTCTCGAGCAAAGATATAAACTTAGGCTCGGTGGATCAGGAGTTGCTACAATGTCATTTCTTTTGCAGGTAACTTATAAACAACTAGTCTTCAAAAATACTTGAATCATAGGCAAAGTTTCAAATCACCTTTTTACCTATGGGGCTTATAGCAATCTCCTTATCTTGGGCGGTTGAAAGGACGAACAGTTTAAACTCAGTTTTATTCCACTCTACTCTTTTGAGGAGCCCATCTCGGAATTTTTTCACAAGTTTTGAAAACTACAAATTGTTCCTCATTGGCACACTCAATCACTCAAGTGTATTTGAATCCTCACCAAAGGCTTGTGCCTTCTTTTCATCCTAACATCTAATATGGCTTTTTGTGTGGCTCAGGGACAAAGGATGAAGGCATGCATGCATCTTATATTTTGCTAAGTCAAAGACCGGATCTCTGAGGAGACAAATCACATCTTAAGATCGAGACGTGCAAGTGTGTGGATATGAATGGAGTGGAATATGGTGGAATGGAATATGGTGGAACTCCTTGGATGAAAACTCCCTCTCCTTGATTTATTTTCGAGAACATGGGCTATCTTTCATTCTCATATTTTTGCCATGCCACTTGGCATGCTCTTTTTTTTCTCTTTCTTTTTGCCATGCTCTTTGGCATGCTTTTCTTTTTCTCTTATTTTTGCCATGCTTCTTTGGCATGCTTTTCTTTTTGCATAGCCCATGTCCCTATCAAGAATGTTTGGAGAGGGAACTCATAGAACATGGAGCATTTATTTTTGTGGATGGATGATGGAAAATGTTTGCTAACTCCCAGTGTAGGAATTGCAAGTGAAAGGTGGTGTGTGTACGTGGGTCTCGATCTTTAAGAATATGAAAGCTTCACTCAAAGGTCACAACAATTTGACAAAGCTCACTAAGATAACAAGCAGCATATGAGTAGAAATTTTCAACTAAGCTTATCATATGGCTTTGGTAGGTATTTTGACCAATGAGGAACTTGTTTCATTTTGAAAGCATAAATTTCCGAGATTTTCCCCGTACTAAAAGCAGAATAGAATTTAACCAAATTCTCACTATATCAACCGCCACAACAACTTAGACTTGGAATAAAGCATGTGCTCCCACAAGGTTTTCAGGATCATTTTTACTCATGCCAAATAACTCAAGCACAATCTAGCAACTAGTTGAAACAAAGTACTTGCAGAATTAATGACAGAGCAACTATTCATCATTTCCAAGGTGAGAGGCATATGATTCATTCCATGCATAGTTGGGAGTTATTTTTATTCAAGGGAAATATTGTTTAAGGGAAATATTTTTGGTATTTTCATTTTTTTAAATGCAAATTATCATGAAGGAAAATGAACGGGAAATTAAAAGATCAAAGTGCTGGATAAATCAGGACATACCTGGTGGGGGTCCTCCCCCAAGCTTGGACTTTCACTGGTAGGGGTTGAGCCTTGAAAGGTACTGGCTCAGTTGTTCTGCTTGCTCGTGGACGTCATGCTGGATGGACGCCACCATCCCGCTATTCTCTTGATGGTACTGAGAATGGCGGGTTAGCGTGTCTTGAATCTCTCGGGTACGGTCGTCGATGAGCTCGACTCAGTCGGAGATGTAGGGCAACTCCCGGCCGTAGTCGAAGCGTGCGGACTGTGAGTATCCGGGGTAATATGGCTGGGAGGCACTGTCGTACCCCCCTCCATACCGGCTCCCGGACCACTCAGAGTCCGTGTCCTGGCCGTAGTCCCAGCGTCCTGAGGTGAAGTAGTTCGGCTCCTGGTGTTGCCCGGAGCCTCCTGCTCCAGACGCCCCAGCACCGGTGTACATGTCGTAGGTGGCCTCAAAAGCGGAAGTGTGTCGGTGCGGCATTTGTGGTGCATCTTCCGGCTCCTGTGAGGTGGCGAGCCCAACATCACGCCTGGCTCGTCCCCTCATGACGGGTCCGTCACCTGCAACGCTGTGCCGAGCGGGCTCTCTCCAAGGTGGAGAATCGTCCGACTCGGTCCTCAACTGAAGAGTTAGTTTCGACGTGGTATACAACCTTAGTGCTGCACAAGGCAAAGGCACTTCAGTTGTATATCCACGGTAAATCATTGCCAGCGTTGCGTCAGGCGTCCGCCGTATCATGTGGGCTTGCACGAAGTGCTTGGCATCCACGACGGAACGCGCTGTCTCGATGTACGTGAACCGGGCGCCTTGGTGGACGCCCAGATGGTTAGCGAGGCGAATGACTAGAGAAGTCATCGCCATGCTACCCGCACGAGAAATATGAGACAGCCAGTGACCAACCATGTCTTTCACTGGTGAATAGGGAATCTGCTTGACCATGGCAAAAAGAACCCGCAACTCGATGGTGTTGACAGGGCACAAATCTGCCCGGGGGAATATCGTCATAGACACCCAATGATGCATGAAATGCAAAGTGGGGTTATGTATGCTGTTCGTGCGCGGCGCATGACAGTTGGTATTCCCCAAAATCTTTTTCCAAAATGCCACCCGGTCAAATCTTTTAAGCGCTTTGTTCGGGTCTAAGGAACAACGGCTTGAAAATCCGAGACCCGAACTAAAATCCCTCCAAGAGCAGAAAAACTCTTGGTTGAAAAATCGGAAACGAACCCCCCCAGTTTCGGAAACCAAAGTCGAGAGGAATTCAAGGGTGAGCAGGTACGAACCTTCTTCATTGATGTGCCAGAAATTCTCCCAGCCAACGGCTTGGAAGATTTCCGTGAACTCTACGTCCATCCCCGTGTCCCTGAGCAAGTCTTGCTCAAACACACGGGTGTGCTCGAACTCCTTCAGCCGAAGCTCGTTGAAGGTGTTCTGCTCCCATTCTGTCCTGAGATTGATGTCACTCTCGCTCAGGAGCTGCCTGGCCGGGGGCGTGGCATGGCCCCATCCCGAGTCGGCTGCTCCGTACTCGTCCATGTCCATTCGGCTCGAGCCTCGGGACGGAGCTGGGGAACTTCTAGCATCGTCCGATCGTCGGCCTAGCCGGGCGGAACGACGGAGCGACGTGAAGAACTTCGACATGATTCCTGCAAAAGGTTAGTGCAACAACAACTACCCGAAGGACTGAATATATATGGTTAGCACAAGAAAATCAAGTCAGTCGTTTGAGATAGTTAGTCGTTCTTGCGGGGATAAAAACCACCACAAAAGGTTAGTCGTTCTTGTGGGTGTCGGTGACCGCCACAAAATCGTCCAGAATTTCAGCACAAAGATCGCAACAAAAACAAAATATTTTTGGGATTTTCTAGTGATGCAAGTGAACCAAAACTTGAGCAAGAACTTTGGGAAGGACTTGAGCACAAGCTAGAGCAAGAAATGAGAGAGGGAGAGCTTCTAACAGAAATTTTTCAGAGTGTATGAGTGTGTGAGAGCAAGCAAGCAACGCAGCAGCATTTATAGGCCGAGGGGAGGCAGGTCCCTGGTTCGGCCGAACTGGGTGGTTCGGGCGAACCAAGCCCTGGTGGCCAGGCCACTCCTCCCTGAGTGGAGCACCTCCCCTTATTTTGATTCCACGAAATTTTGTGTGGCCAACAATTCCCAAGGTCATGTGAGTGGTTTTTAGTGGTAGGTAAGATGCCAACTTGACATGACCAAAGTTGGTTTTAGTGGAGTCACCCCCATGCTGCCATGTTTGTGATAATTGGTGAGTATGCAGCCATTTTAGTGGGGTAGACATGTTTGGTGCTGGTTGGTGATGATGGTAAATAATTGGAGATGTTCTAGAAGGGGTGAAATTGAAGAAAGTTACAAATTACACCCTCTCTAATTAAATTTCAGCATGTGTCCAATTATTTCTAACCAAGCTTGCAAAATTTTCTACTCTCTCTCAAATTAATTACTCAAGTGGTTCATTCATTTTGGAAAGGGAAACATGCAAATGCAATGAAGGAAACAAAATTGGAAGGGAAATATGAGATACATACCGGTTTTCCTCGCGGCGAGAGCTCGACTTTTAAGTCCGCGAGCGGGACTTCTCCTGTCTTCAATTGTTCTTGTCACCGTCCGATCTGGAGAGAATGTCTCGGACGATGCAACTTCCTGTTCCAGGTTACTTATAATTTACTGCAATATGTGCATACCTGGAATGATTGTCCACCCTGGGCTTCAACTGTATCCATAGCCTTCATATCTGGTGTGAAGTATATTTTGGGACTCCCCCTTCTCTCTTTTTTTTGATTTTTTTTTCTGTAGGGGTTAGTCCACACATACAACCAATATCCATAGAAGTACTGCTTTAAAGGTTCATTAATCAAACTTGACACCATGTCTAGTTCGATTAAAGCAAGCTAATTAACCTAAGCACCATGCTTAATTTAAAGAGCTTATGAATATATTCTAGCTAGCAACACATTCAAACCCGAGCAAACCGTAATAGATGAAGGGGGCATGGAAACACTTTGAAATATTCACATGGAGATAAGCATATGGCCATTGGTGAACTTTGCTTTTAATTCAGGTAAAAAGCAAAAACCGTTTCACGTACCTGAGCGTGCCTACCATTGGCATCTGATGATGAATACTTTCAGAACTGATGCAGCGGTGATGCTACAACGCCAACGTGACTACACGAAGTTGGCTGAGTCCTCCTCCGCGTTGATGTTTCCGTGTATGGATACACGGTTATGGATGTCGCAAAGGGGATCGGCACTCAAATATACCAACTAGTGGAATGCCGCGGAACTAGCTTGTATGTGAATGTTGAAACAATGGGTCCCAAAAACAAGCAAGTGGAGCGGCAAAGGAGTGGAGGCGTAGAGTTTGCCTCCTCTCTCGCGCGAAGCGCAAAGGACAAGCGAAAACTGGCCAGGCCAAGTTATGTTTGGCCACTAGCCTTGGATTAAGGCTTGCAGACATACAGACACCTTGGCCTAACACTAGTGGTCGCTGGATATTTATTTTATTTTTCTTTTACTGTTTTTTTATGCAAACCAGTGATGGGGCGAATGAATGCAAATGCAAGAATGGGAAATATGCAGTGAATTGGGAAAAAAATGGGGTAATAGTATGCATGAATTCCTAAATTAAGTGATTCAATGCAATCATGCAGTGGATAATGCAACAATTTAAAGGATAAAACTCAAAATTTAAAGTCTAAGAGCTGGACTATCTCACATACCTTGATTTTTCTCGCCATTACCAACAATTTGAGACGGAATTGCGGTGATGCAGCGTCATTCGTCCGTCACATTTGATTTCCTTTTTCTTCCTTGACGACGATCTTTCTTCCATTCTGCACGTGGTTATGATAAAATATGTATATGTATGAACACATACCTGTGCAAATTTTCTTCAGAAGCTTCCGTACGGTACCCATTGCAGTAGACAAGGGCATACATTGATAAATCCTGCATGATCGGGCACCTTGGGCTCTCTGCTTTCCTCCTGTTTGAAACAAACTCAAGCAAACAGGGGTGATCCGCTAATGCTAGCGGTAGATTAAATTAGTAGACACCAATGTCAATCATCAATATCTTTTGCCAATTGCTTCCCCGGCAACGGCGCCAGAAATGCTTGTTGACACTTCTTACGGTCCACTATTAGGATTGCCAATCCCAGTAATGGTGCAAGTAGCGTTCATTGGTATTCTTACGATACAGATATAAATCCGCAAGCGCACGGATACCAATGTAGCATTTCACCCGGGAGTATTCCTAGGTATCGTATTTATATTTCCGCAGGGAAGCATTGGATAAAGAGTATCGACTATTGACAAGGATGTAACTACTAATTAAAGTACCGGCTAACAAGGCGGGGGTAAAGGATATGATAGGAGTGATATTCAGTTGACACACACAAGGAGAAGTTCAGGATAGAGATAGAAGAGCGGTCTAGCTAGTGGGAGAACAACGAGACAGGAAAGGATTCCTATATACTTCCACTGGCCTTGAGATACCTCTGGCAAGGGTTACGGCTAGCATGAAGAATGGCATCTATGGTTCTCTTCCTAGTTCTATTATCTCAACATTGGGGACGAAGCCCGTGACACACAGAAAGGGATGAGAAGGGGTGCCACAAACTCCGTGCTCTTACGGGGTGCCTGCAGACCGGAACTAACGTGATGGACTACGAAGACCGAAAGGGCTGTCACCACCTCACGGCTACCACCTCCGTTGCGACGGGGACAAACCAAGGTTACCATCTAGACTAGGTACCACACCTACGCTAGGCAGTAACTACTCACTCTTCTAGAAAGAGCAAGCAATCCTGTCAATACCCCAGTGACAATTCACCGCAAGTATTGAGCAGAAACGAGGAACCAGCTAAGACAAAGGACTAAGAGAGAACTTATAGAACCAGACTACAACAGCTTATAACCAAGGCTAGACATTCCACAATTACTCGCGAAATAAATGCAGAACAAATAGCTCAAGTAAATGCAGAGGAAATATATTGATTACTCAGAGTTGAACATAAAGAAAAGGAAAAGATACAAGAGCTTTACCAGAACTCGAGAAGACGACTCCGGAACCCCGAACGAAGCTCGACCCTGACTCTAACTCCCAACAGGACTAGCCTACTCTACATCTTGAAAGTGGAGAATGGAGACTTGCTCCCAAGTGGTGTGTGTGATACAAGGGGTATGCCGCTGCATTTATAGGTGTCCCAAGGCGGTTGGAGGCTGGGTAACCGCCAAGGCAACCAGAGGCGGTTGGGGACCCGTTCGGCCGAACACCCCGGGTTCGGCCGAAGGCCGTTGGAAGCACCGCCTTCTCCTGGAAGCCTTGGATGAGCTCTGGAAGGCGGTTGGCATTTGGGGGCGGTTCGGCTGAACTGGGTAGTTCGGCCGAACTGGGCCTCCAGCCCAGAACGCCTCCCATGCACCGCCTTTGCTTCCTGGACCTCCTAGGCTGCTTGTATGTGTTGGTCTTCGTGTGTTTCTGGCCCAGAGGTGATGTGGCAGTGGATGAGGTGTCTTGCACGGTCGCCGCTCGGTCATTGCTGACGTGGACGGCCTCCGGTGGCGTGTATGGCTAAGGGGGGTAACCGGCCGAACGGAGTCGTTCGGCCGATTCGGTCATTTTCGGCTTCAATAGCGCGTATTTGTCGTAATTGTACCTGCACAAGTGACACTCACCAAAACTCGTGGAACTTTATTAAAAATAAAACCTAAGTACATGGAATGTTGCATATAACCTCGTTTATTCCCGAGTATTGGTGGTCGGATTTGGGCTGTAACGACCGCCAACAGTCCACATGATGCTCCGGGTGGCGGCCCTCCCCCGCCCTGTCTCCCCCCGTCGCCGCCTCCCGTCGCCCCCGACTCCACACGCGCGCTGCCTCCTCCTACTCGTCGTCATCCTCGCCACCGGGCGAGGGCGGAGAGCCATCGCGGGGCGACGGCGGCAGCCATGGCGGGGCCCTTCATCTGCAGCACCGCCGGCTCCTCTCGTCCTCTTCTTTCGTCCTCCTCAATCATGGCCTCCCCTCCACCTCCTCTCCAGTCAGTTGCACCCCCTCGTCTCCTCCTTCATCCTCCTCTGTTGCGGCGATCGAGTGGGGCGGCGGGCGAGCGGCGCGGGGGGGGGGGGGGGGGGGAGAGGAGGGGGGGCGGCAGTAGGGCCAGGACGCGAGCGGCGGGGGAGGAGCGCGCGCAGCGGTTGGGCCGCGGCGGGCCCCACGCCACGGTGGTCAGTAGCGCAGGCGCGCTACCCGTGCTATTCCTGGCGTACACGCGGCGGACATGGGGTGTATCGCACGGGGTAGCGCACCCCGTTGCAGCGCTTGCGTACGCCATCGCGTACTGCAGCGCGGGTAGCGCACCCAGTGCGGATAGCCTTAGGTTGACTTCATAAATAAACCAAAAGTTTGACTAAAAGAAATTTCAAGTATTTAATTATATAAATAAATCATGATCATGAACATGACTGGGACACTAGTAAATCTAAAACTATAGCAAAAAGTTTAGTTGAAGTTAATTTAAAATTTGAATTCAAAAGCTCATTTGAATATGATTTAAAGAGCTCACATTTTCTAATCAATCTAGGGCTCAAATAAAAAATCACCATTTATGAAAGTTGTGGGAAATAAAATTTCCCACAACTTTTATTTTGATAGTTTTTAAGGTTTCAATGCGAAATCATTTGTAAAATCGAATCAAACTTAAAAATCACCATTTGGTCAAACTTCTTTCCCTTTCTTCTTTCTCTCTTCCGGCCGTCCTCTTCCTCCCGCCGTGCTCAAGCTCGGCGGCCCTGCTGCGCGCTCCAAGCCACGCCAAGTCGTGCGCCAGTCAACCCCACGTCCCTACCCCACCTCCCAGCCTCTCCTCTCACTCCCGCGTGCGCTCTCGCTCCGCTCGAATCGCGCCGCACCCGACCCCCAGCCGACCGTCGTAGAGCTCCGCCGCCACGTGGCCGCCGGTTCCAAAGCGCCGCGTCGCGCCAAGCCAGTGATCAACTCCGAAGCTACCATACCGGCCGGTTTCTCCCCTCGCACATGCCGTCGATCGCCCCGCTCTACTGCGGATCGCGGACGGCCAATGCCGAAGCCCTCGCCCCGTGCAACGCCAGCCCGAACAGCAAGCAGCAGCGCATGCACACTCCTATGTGCACGCGATCGCCCATGCCTGGATCAATTTCACCCAGCTCCGCGACGCCACGCGGCCGCCAAGCTCTGCCATGGCAAGCATAAACGCCGACGAAGCTCCCCAACGCCTGTCCCGCGCTTGGCCGTCCAGCTGGTCCCAAGGCTTCATTGCGAAGGCTCCTTCCACCCTCTTGTCGCCTATAAAAGGGCCCTAAGGCCACACATTGCCGGTCTGAGCTCGCCATCGCCATTCTCGCTGCTCCGCCGCTGCTGATCCAACCCATCGTGGATAGCACGTTTCGCTCCACCGCAGCTTGAGTCGAGGCCACCCACGAACTCCCAGCGATCTAGCGCTGCTTCCTGACCTCTCAAAGCCCCAATCCCGCTGCTCCCGAGCCATCTCCGCCACTCGCTGTCCGCCGGCTCCACGCGAATAGCTCCGTCCAAGCCTTTCCAACCCAAAACGAGCACACCAGCAAACTCCCCTTCACCCCTGTTGGCACTTCTTATGATCCAATATTAGGATTGTGAATCCAGGTACTGGGGTAAGGAGTGTTTCAGTGGTTTTTCTTCTGGCTCAGTAAAATATATAAATTTTCTGCAAGCGCACAGAATTACCGCTGTAGCACTTCACCAGGGAGGAATCCGAGGTATCGTAATTTATATTTCCGCAGGGAAGCTTTGGCAAGATTAATAGCAAACAGATATTCGAGACTATCAGAGAAGGGTACACTACTAGCCAGACAGGGGATAAACGGTATTGGATAGGAGTGGTTATACCGTGAGACACAACTCAAGGGTGGCTCGGATAGGAAAGAGAAGGAATAGATAGTTGGGAGGACAACGAGAAGAGATAGAGGAATCCTGGGTACTTTATCTACCTATGTCACTTGGGCTTAGAGATACAGTGGCAAAAGAGCCAGTACTCAGAGATCAGGGTTAACTCTAATGCCTTTGCGTTGGGACAATATAACCTATGACACGCAGAAAGGGATGAGAAGGGGTGCCACCAATCCTACACTCTGGGATCCTGCAGGCCACGACGAACGTGATGGACTACGTAGGCCGTATGGGCTGTCACCACCTAACGGCTACCACCTTTGTAGACGTGGGGACAAACTAAGGCCACTAGCTAGTCTGGGAACGACTCCCACACTAGTCAACAACTACTTACTCCGCTAGAAAGAGCAAGCAACATTGTCAATACCCCAGTGACAATTCACCACAAGTATTGAGCAAGATCGAAGAACTAGCTAAGACAAAGACTTAATCAAGATCTAGAAGCACTAGAGCTACAACTCACTATAGTCTAAACACGATATAGATGCAACTAGAATAAAGTAGAAGCAAGCTATAAATGACAAGGGCAAAGTCTTAAAAAAGGAAAAGATACAAGAGCTTATAGCAGGGCTTCTGAAGACGACTCCGAAACCTTCGAGGCACAGCTCAACTCAACTCTAACTCCCAACTAAACTATCCTAACTCTACTAGAAAGAAATGTAATGAGAGCTCCTTGGCTTGAGTATGTGTGTTACAAGTGAAATGCCACTGCATTTATAGGTGAACTAGGACGGTGGAGAGGAGTTGTAACATCCAAAAATAGCCTATTTAAAATTTTTGAGTAATTAATTTTCTTTTATTTGATATTCTCATATTTAATATAGGCTAAATGAATTATTTATGAATATTAAAATCAAATATAAGTTGTAGAAATATTTTTTTGTTGCATTCATGCTGCTGCATTTATTTTTGTATTGATTGTGATTCAAATGAGAATTTAAATTTATTTATATTCGAATTTGATTCACCTTTGTTTGAGCCCTAGAAAAGTTCTTCTCTCCCGAGTTCGTTTTTGCTCCTTAGGCTTTTCTCCCGGGCCACTTCTGCTCCCTCTACTTCTCTTTCGAACCAACCCAGCCCACCTCCTTCCCCGCGGCCTAGCCCACCGCACCAGCAGCCTTTCCACCACGTGACCCACCGCTCGGCTGGTCCACTTCCCCTCCCTCCTCTCTTTCTTCTTCACGCGCCTGGCCCAGCCTGCCCCCTCGCCCGCTCAGCCCAGTGCCAGCAATTAGGCCCAGAGCGGCCCAAACTCCTTGCCCCACCCCTCTCTCCTTTCGGCCGCTGCCAGGAGGGCCCCGCTAGTCAGGGCTTTCCCCTTCCTCCGTTCGCTCGCGCCCGAGCCGCCACCTTTCCCCAGCGTCCATCTCGCCGCCCCGGCCGGCCGCCCCGCGCCTTCCCGCACTACCTTGGCCCACCACGAAGCTTCCTGGAAGCTTCCCCGCCCCGCTCCTTTCCATTTCCAGCGCGCCCTCGCATGGAAAGAGCCCACCCGCAAGGAAAGGGAGCACCGCCGCCCGCCGCCTGAATCCTGTGGCATGCACGCCAAGGGTGCCTCCCCAGGGCTATAAAAGCTACACCCCGAGCCCCCCAACACCTCACCAAACCTCCAGCTGAGCTTCCAAGCCTCGCCAGTGCCTTGCGCCTCCTCTCTTCGCTCTGCGCCACCGCCCGACGGCCGCCGCCATCGAACCTCGCCACCACCGCCCTCTGCGCGTCGGGAGCTCACTCCAGGGCTTCCTGAGGAGGTAATCGCCCTAACCAAGTTGATGCCCGCAGTTGTTTGCCCCACACCGCGCCTAATCCGCTCGCCGGACTTGCACAGGGACCATACCTCCCCCCTTCGCGTCGTCAGCCACATCCGTCGCTTCGCCGTCGAATTGGACCACCCAGGTGAACTTGCCATCCCCTCACGTTGCTCCTGCGCCAAACATCGCCCAAAACCGAGCACCGAAGCCCTCCATCCACCTCGCCGAAGCACCATGCCCGCCATTCACCGTCGGCCGCCGCCACCGCCGCACCACCCCCAACTTGAACCCCCTGTTATTGCTCCCCATGCTTCCAGCTACCTCCCCGGCCTAGATTCGTCGCAAATGGTGGCCAGGAGCTCGAGATCGCCTCGGCTCCGGTGATGCGCCGCCGCGCGCGAGAGCAGCGCCGCCGCTACCCCTGTTCCCGCCGGCCGCCCCTCACCCGAGCCGATATGGGCCGTCAGATGCCGATCCAACGGCCCACGCGCGCTCCAACCCCCGGGTCAAACAAACCCATACCGGTCAGCACCGGTAATTTTGCAACAAAGCCCCTCCAAGTTCTAAAATCAACCCGCAGTCCACCATAGTTCAAAAGTATTTGCATATAGGTCCTGGTTTTAACAAATAACCCCCTGCCCTTTTTAAAAATAGAACCCGCGGTCCAGCTAAGCCATTTTTGCGCGTAAGCCCTCGGATTTTAACGTGTAATTACGTATAGGTCCTCGGTTTTCTTCAAATAAGCCCCTGGAACCTTTCAAAAAGTGCCAACAGGTCCCTAGAATTTAGAAAACCCATATCTTTTTCGTTTTAGCTCCGATTAGTGTGATTTTCACGCTCATGTGTTCGTAGTAAAGCTTAGATTATTTCTAGAACCTTTATTTGTACTGTTTCTATTGTTTGGTGTACTGTTCTAATAGAATAATATTTGTTTTGCATGTATTGGTTTGCGTGGTGATTCGTGTCCAGTCGGTGAGCCTTTCGCGTTGGACTTCGAGTACGTGGAGGACTTTCCGGAACAGAACTCACAGCAGCAGCAGCCGCCTTTTGAGGAAGGCAAGTTATAGCACGGACAATCCTTGCTACCTAAACACACTTTTTACATACGTTTACTTTCATATGCATGTGTCTAAATTGATGTCCTATTAAGGTTGTACCTAGTTTGTTTACTCATGTCCTTGTTACCCTTGGATTATTGCATATGGGTAGAATCTTTGCTTTAATGATAAAACTTGCTTTTTAGCAACATGGAATAGGGAACTAGAGCATGTGCTGTGTGCTTTGCTCTAGTGTCTCTCCCTAATGTTCGGTTCTTAAAGCGGCAACCCAGGAGCCTGTCGCCACCGCTAGAACTATTATGGCTCTAGTCTTGGTCAAGTAACTTGTACGTCTCTAGCTTGCTAGTGGTTACCGACGGGCGACGGCGTTGTGGGAGGCAAGGTGCGGGGTGTTTTCGGATTCCACCGAGGATGGGTGATCCGTCGACTAGGTCACGTTAGACCCAGTCCCATGCTGGGAGTCCCTGCGATGGGGAACTCCACACGTTGCACATGGATGGGTGTGATGCCCATGCTCTGGATGCCATCGAACCCTTTGGTGTGACTCCGTAGGCGTACGTCGATCTTGGTGCCTATGGTCTCACCGCCTTGTAGTACCCCAGCGGCTACTGTCTTGTTAGGGTGTCTTGTGAAAAACCTCGTAGCGTCCCTATGCGGTCACACCTCGGTAGTGTGATTTGTGAGGTCTGATCCACCTCCGCGTGATTGGGTTTAAAGTTCGTTTGAGCTTTTACGCGACTAGTGGGTAAATGGCGAAACCTCTGCAGAGTGTAAATGTAACAACCCTAAAATTCCTATAGGATTTGTTGAGTGCCAAAAATTCGAATTTAAAAATTTTTGGTGGAATTGAGTGCATGCAAACCAACATATAAGAGTGTCTTCTTTTTGCTCCCTAAATTCTTAGGCAATTTAAATTCAAATTTAAAATCAATTTGAAGTGTTAAGGATGAATTAGTGTGATTTGGATTTATTTGGATTTATTTGGATTTTTGGTTGGTTTGAATTCAAATTCTAGATTTGAATTCAAACTCTAATTGACTAAACTAATTTCCAAATCCTTCAAACTGTTCGTGGGCCGTTTTTCCGCAGCTCAAGTCCATCAAACCCCCTTCAACTCTTGTCCCCGAGCCAGCAACCCAAGTGGCCCAGCCGGCCTTTCGGCCCAGCTCGGCCCAGCCGTTCACCGCGTCGACTCCGCGTCGCCGCTTCTCTCTCTGACGCCGGGACCCCACCTGTCAGCCTTTTCGTCTCCCCCGCGTCATCTCCTTCCTCGCGACGCCGCCGCTCTCTCTCCTCCGCGTGCCGCCCGTGACCCAACTGCCCGAGCTCCGTGCGGCCCGACGCGATTGCGCCGCGTGTCCGCAGCCACTCGAGCACCCCTATCTCGCCGTCCGTGCCCAGCGAAACCCTAGCGCCTATCCCCTATAAAGCACCCCCGCCGGCCTTCTCCCTGTTCAAGCCGCCGCAGCCCCGTGGGGGTTTCCAGATCCAATTCGAGGGGGGGAGGAGTGGGGAAGGGAGTCGAGGAAGCCAGTGGAGGAGAAGCCGAGGGAAGAAGAGGAGTCGGTCGCCTTCCCCGCGTCGACACCGAGCACCGGAGCGCCGTCGTCCGTGGACTCGCCGACGAGGAGCCGGACCAGGGACGAGAGGAAGCGCACGAGCACCGCCGGACTGCGTCGAGCACTACACCGAGCTGCAGCGATCATCTACGTGACCCTAGGTGAGCCACCGCGTTTCGGCCCCTTTCTTCTCTGTCTCCGGCCGTTTTCCGCCGCCGCCGTCGCTGCCAGCCTCTGGGACCCGACCGTCGAGTCGTGGCCGTCTTCTTCTGCAGGAACCCAACGCCGCTGTCGCACCCGCAACCCGCCGTCGCTTGATCCCCGCAGCCGAGGCCGCCGCGGCCGAGCTCCGCTCGCCCCGCGCGCGAACGCCGAGGCCACGCGCGGCCGTGGGCGACCACGAGCCCGCGCGTGTGCACCCAGGTGCGTTCCAGCAGCTGCTGGAACTGCACGCGCACATGCACATCCCCTTTCCGAGCACTTTTGCGCCAAAACCCGAGTCGCCGTCGTGCTCGCCGGCGCTCATGGCCGAGCCGCCGCCGTTCGCGTCGGGAAGGCCCAATCCGAACCCAATCCTGGCCTTGTTCACCCTGTCCGTGACCGCCGAGCCCTAGCGCTGCTGTTCCGACCAACCTGGGCTCGAGCCGAGCCCTCTCCGGCGATAACCGCCGTCGACCGTCGCCGCCGGCGCGTTCTGGAGCACGCCGCGCGCGCGTCGCGTCGCGCCGTGGCCGTGCCACACGCGGGACCACACCAAGTCGCCACACGCGCACGCACAGAAGATCCCGAGTCGGCCACAGATCGATCCCGTGCACCCGGCTCACGTGGACCCGTCTCACGGTGCACCGTGGACTCAGTCCACCAGGCCAGATCCAACAGCCACCCCTTCGTGGGCCTAATTCTCGCGTTTAAGTCTGTTTAACCCCCTTGAACTCTTCCGGCCCATTCGCTTTCGGCCCAATTCCAGCCCAACCATCGTTTATTCTTTTTCTTTTTCTTTTATCAGCGCTGACGTATGGGACCCACCTGTCATACTCTGCGAGTCACTGACACATGGGGCCCACTGACCAGAGTTGACCCCGTTGACCCGTTGACCCCGTTGACCGTTGACCGGTCAACGCTGACGTCAGCAGGGCCCACTGCTGACGTCATCCTAGGCGGACCCCACTGCTGACGTCAGCATGACGTCATGCTGACGTCAGCAGGCTAATTTCTGTCTGTTTTCTTTTTCGGAAATTATTTAATATTTTCAGAAAATGATTTAAACTTCGAAAATTAATAATAAATCAACCGTAGCTCAGAAAAATATGAAACCAGTTTCTATATTTTTCTAAAATCATGATCTACGCGTTAGTGTAGAGTTTGGTGTTATTTGAGTCTTCTTTCATCGCTGTCTTAGTGTTTCTTTGCTAGTAGCCGCGTCTTATTTTTCTTTTCGCTCAACCCTAGGAGCTCCGGAGAGTCAGGAGGAGCCGGACTACTTCAACAACTGCTTTGACGAGGACGAAGACCTTTGCCCAGGTTCACGCCCGACCATCTTCTGAAATACCTATTAGACATGCAAACTAGTATGCTAGCGCTTTACTTTACTCGCATGATAAACCTGCACTGCCTTTGTTAATATCCTGTTACCTTGCTACCTACTACTCACTTTATAAATATGCTATGCTATGCATGTGTTGGGTTGGTTGTGATTGATCCTCTTGGCGTGAGTTGTGGGTGGTTTGGGAGGAGTAGTGCAGCTAGGCGGTGTAAGCGAGTAATAACAACTCGATCGTTGATCGAGGTGCTGAGGGGCTGCACTCGGGCAGTCCCTATGGGGTACCTGTTGCGGGTACATGGTTACTGGTTACTTGGGGTTGGTACTCGGTGAGTACCTGAGGAGTTTGGGCGGCAATACCTGTTATGGGTGCCGATTGCGGACCGTTGCGGCGGATCGCTTGTGTTGCAGATACTCGCTTTACCGAACAATTAAGGACCGAGTCGTGCCCCCACTTTGGACTTGGGAATTACCGTGCTCACCATCTACCCAGTATGGGGAGGGTTCCAGCAAGCCTACTCTAGTGCGGCGCCGAGACTGTAGGAGAATCGAGTTTGATATGTGTAGGGGGGATTCGTTGCGGCGTAATCTCCCTGATTTACCACGGCCCCCGACTGGCCCCGGTGGGAAGGTTTCACGACCCTGGGGCAGATGTTAGATCGGATGTTTCCCGAGCCCAGGGAGACAGGATTGGCGCCGCTACTGTTTAGGGTCTTTGCTGTGGGCTGCGTCTCAGGTTGGTTGCGGACTAGCCTTGCAGCCCGGATGGATTCCTGGAGTGCCACCTCTGCAGAGTGTAAACTATACGTATAGCCGTGTCCACGGTTACGGACGACCCATTTCTGAGAAGCCCCGGCTAGCATGGGAATCTGCTTTCTTACCTCATCCTTGATTCGGGTTATGAGAGATTGGTCCAGCTGAGGCTGTTGAGACGAGGTGGGGAGGGAGCTCACCGAGTCGACTAGTGAGTGAAAGGTGTTGGTGGATAATGATTTGCGGGAACCTGCCGTGGCAGGACGAGCCCGATGGGAAATGTGAGGCTGATGGTTGGTTTTGGGGAGCGGGTGGATGTGTGAGTGTGAGCAGGAGTTGGTGATGAGATGGAATTGGGTTATTGCTGCTGCTTGCATAAGAAAACCCTGGCTTAAACCTTGATTATTTCTATATCCTTAGAATAGGCCACCTTTAAAGCTTGCATCATATTATGGTTGGTGACGTGGACCTGTCCCATTTCCTTGGGGACAGACTTTGGGTTCTCAGGTGAAGACCCCGACCACGAGTTCAACCAGGACGGGTGGTACGACTGAAGGGTGCGCGCTACGCTCAAGGATGCCTGTGGAGGAGTGGACCCTGTTGTTCTAGCTACCGCTGTGCAGATGTTTCTTATTGTCGTTTTAGCCCAGAGGGCTTGTACCAGGCGCTTTGTCTTTATATGAGTCATGTAATGAATCTTTCTTCGTTGTATGGATGTGATATTCGACTGAGATGAGTTCTGTACGAGATAGCTGCTATTCCTGGGACTATCTCAAGGGTACAGGGAGTCGGGTTCTCGTCGGTGAGAATCCGGTTCGTCACAGTTGGTATCAGAGCCATACTTGACCGTAGCGCGTAACCCTTAGAACGGAAACTTAGGACAGAAGCTCTAACTGAGTCCTCTATTCTATATGAAACCCCTTGAACTATTTGAAAACTATATATAAGTACATCTCATCTATTTGCAAAACTTTTTACCCTTACCTTACCTGACTAACTTGCTAACTTACTAACAACCCACTAACTGTCTGGCAGATGGAAGGAAGATCGGCAGATGAACGACGGGAGATCAGGACCACAGGAGCAGACTGTGGAGGTTTGGCAGTGCTACTGAGGGAGGTGCTGCGTACAGTGGGGATAGATGTGGATAACGTCTTCTACGAGGGATGGACCTACGGACCTGGAGAGGGAGTACACACCCGGTTGCAGATGGTTGTACCCAATATCCCTGGACGACCAAGATCACTGATGCTACGAGCAGCTACCAGCGAGAGCACTTTCAGTCGGGCAGTGCAGACTATAGCTATGAGGATACTCCGACTTGCCACACTTGTGTACCAGAGTCAGCTCAGCCACACTCGTTTCCGGTACCTACCGCGAGCTCTTGAAGATCCGACAGACAGAGATGCAGTCAGCTTACAAGCTCACGCAGCAGACCGAGAGCGGAACGTGACTCTGCGGACCTCAGTTCAGTGCATGATAGAGCAGGAGTACTTGAACATTGGCTTAGAAGAGAAAGTTGCCAAGCTAAAAGAGAAGGTATGGAAGCAAGACCTCCAGCTGATGGAGAAGGACAACAGGATCGCCTTACTCGAGGGGCAACTCAGAGCTAAAACAAGGGAAGTCAGAATCTTGAACTACGAAGCTCGAAACAACAGGCAGTTGGCAGGACTGATCCAAGCAACTCATCATGCTCGAGATGTCCGCCTGGAAGATCAGCTCACAGAAAAAGACAAGGAACTAGCAGCCAAGGAAGAAGAGATAGAAGGACTGAAGGAAGAAGTATACTGGTTGGACAGTCACAACTCAGAACTCCAGGAAGAAGTGGACAGCTACAAAGAGAAGAATGGACGAAACTACCAGCTGATGAAGTACCTGAGTCTTCAACAGATTATGGCAAAGGATGAAGCTCGAAGGACCCTTAGTAGTTGGGTAAGATCAGACAGGAAGAGAGTGGCAGAAATGATCGCAGTGAACCAAGGACTACCAGAAGAACGCAGAGTTGAACCCAGAACAGAGAACTACAGAGTTACACCAGGCCGAGTTGAGCCGATATCACCACCTGAGGCTCGAACCCTTACTCCTGAGATGACAAGACTAAGACAGGAACTGGCACACTTGGAGAAGCAGTTGACAGAACCTGAGACGGACATAGTGAGGTTGGCAGCGCGCCTCACGGACACCCACCGAGACAACAGACAGTGATCAAGCAGCAAACAGAGACTGAGGCTGTGAGGTTGGCAGCGCGCCTCACAAGCACTTTCAGCAGTATGAGATAGATGCAGTAGACAGTATCAGCAGATGTCAGCAGATGATGAGAGTTGTATCTATCTTCATGAGTAGATGTTTAGACTTAGTAGATCATGACCACCTTTTGGCTCAGCCACGATGTAGCATTCGCTTAGATGTACTAATCCTCAAGGTTCCAGGAGCTGACCTCGGGATAGTACCCATATCTAGGGTGTAATGCTGTAATGAGTGATCGATCTTTTTGGCTGTTCTTGCAGTTTTATTGATGTTTATCTTGAGTGTACTTTAGTGTTGAGTCTATTTCATGTGTGCAGCTCCTACTCTAGTTACGCTAACCTAACCATTACCGACCGCCACTAAATCTGCTTGATGAAAAATACAGCAAGATGTCGATCCGAAGATCCAACCGACTGCTTGCACGTTTTGAGGAAGCTGAGCAAGAAGAGGCAGCAATGGCAGTTAGAGGCAGAGGACGTGTCAGAGGTCGTGGTCGTGGAAGAGCAGCAGTTGCAATTAGAGGCAGAGGTCGTGGACGCGCAGCAGGCGTGCTCCAGCCCGAGAACAACGCACCAGGAGAAGAACAAGAAGTGGAAATGGAAGAACCAGCAGTGGAACCTCAGCAGAACCAGCAGAATAACCAGCAACCACCGCCACCGCCTAACTTGGCAGAAGTGATGACTACTCAGACACAGCTGATGCAACAGATGGCACAGGCCAACACACAGATGATGCAAGCTATGCAACAGATGCAAGGAAACCAGAACCAGAACCGTCAGGGACACCGTGAGGAAGACCTACAAAGGAAGATTGAAAGGTTCATTAGGCTGAAAGCACCCACCTTCGACTACTCGGACGAACCACTCGATGCACACGACTGGTTACGTACCATCGAGACGAAGCTGGACCTGACAGACTACACTGAAGAAGAATGTGTTGCCCTTGCGGCGCACCAACTTGAAGGAGCAGCAAAAGCGTGGTGGGAGAGCTACTGTGACTCTCACGCGAACCCAGCTCAGATCACCTGGCAAGAGTTTTGTGAAGCTTTCAAGGAGTACCACATACCAGAACAAGTCATGGTGCATAAAGCAATGGAATTCAGGACAATGACCCAAGGAAGTTTGTCTGTAGCTGAGTACGCTCGACACTTTGCTAAGATGTCAAGGTACGCTCCTGAAGACGTCAACACTGAGAAGAAGAAACAGTTTTGGTTCCAGCGTGGTTTACACAGAGGTCTGAGGACAGCACTCGCAGCGAGTTCACACAGGTCACTAAGAGAGTTGATTGACAGGGCTATCGCAGTTGAGAAGGAAAGAGTGGGTCTTGAAGACACTTGGAGAGAGAAGAAAAGGAAGGCAGAACAGATGCACAACCACAGACTAAGTCAGAGGCCGAGAAGTGGCCAGAGCAACATGCTCAGGAGAAGCTCTCAGCAGAGCAACAGCCAAGGAAGCTCAGGGTTTAACAGAAACAGCTACCAGGGTAACCGAGGCAGTAACAGCAACAGTTTTGGCAGCAGAGGTAACAACTACAACAGCCTTGGTAACAGAAACAGCAGCTACTCAAGTCAGGGAAACCCCAACTGGAAGTCGAACAACACACCCAGAATTGGTGGAGGGACCACAGTGGTCTGTTTTGCTTGTGGGAAGCCCGGTCACAAGTCCTTTGACTGTCCGGAGAAGAAGAACAAACAAACCCCAGCCAAGGCACCGGCACCTGGAGGACAGGACAGGCAGCCAGCAACAGCGCAGAGAGGACGCCTCAACCACTTGACAGAGGAAGAAGCCGAGGACGCTCCCGACGTTGTGCTCGGTGAGTTTTTAGTAAATGGCATTCCAGCTTTGATATTGTTTGACTCTGGAGCAACTGGATCATATATCTCGACAAAGTTTGTGAGAGAGCATTCACCCCCGACAATACCTAAAGCTAGACCTATAGTCACTACTTCTCCCTTAGGAGAGCTTAGGTGCACTTTAGAGTGCCCCGCAGTTAGACTGATGATAGGAGGCCAGGAGTTCGAAGGAAACTTAACAGTCCTGAAATCGGATGGAATTGACGTGATACTAGGAATGGATTGGCTTACAGAGCACAAAGGAATAATCAGTTGCTCACCCAGAACAGTTGAGTTGACACACCCTAGCGGAGTCAAAGTAACAGCAGAGCCACAAAGAAGAACAGGGAAGAGATCCAGAACATGTATTCTGAGACAGTTGGTATACTCCATTGAGAAACAGACGATCGAAGAAGTACCTGTAGTATGTGAGTACCCGGACGTGTTTCCCGAGGAACTACCAGGACTACCACCAGACCGAGACGTAGAGTTCATAATCGAACTGCAACCAGGCACAGGGCCTATTGCTAAGAGACCGTACAGAATGTCAGTGGAAGAGCTGGAAGAGCTCAAGAAGCAGCTGAAAGAGATGCTTGAAAGTGGTGTGATTCGACCAAGTGCATCCCCATGGGGATCGCCAGTGTTGTTTGTGAAGAAGAAAGATGGGTCAATGCGCATGTGCGTAGACTATCGATCTTTGAACGCAGTAACGATCAAGAACAAGTACCCATTACCTCGGATTGACGACTTGCTAGATCAGTTAAAGAAAGCCAAGTACTTCAGTAAGATTGATCTGAGATCGGGATACCACCAAATGAAGATTAGAGAAGGTGACATTCCCAAGACAGCTTTTGTAACTCGGTACGGGCAGTACGAGTTCACCGTTGTGTCTTTTGGATTGACCAACGCACCTGCTTACTTCATGAACATGATGAACAAGGTATTCATGGAGGAACTAGACAAGTTCGTAGTGGTGTTCATTGATGACATACTAGTTTACTCAGAAACAGCCGAAGAGCATGAGAAGCATCTGAGGATTGTACTAGAGAGGCTGAGGCAGCATCAACTCTACGGAAAGTTCAGCAAGTGTGAATTTTGGTTGGAGAAAGTAGCCTTTTTGGGTCACGTGTTGACAGCTGAGGGCGTAGCAGTCGACCCAGAAAAGATTGAGGCAGTAGCAGAATGGAAGCAGCCGAAGAACGTTACGGAAATCCGAAGCTTTCTGGGATTGGCAGGATACTATAGAAGATTCATTGAGAACTTCTCGAAGATTGCCAAGCCAATGACCGAACTACTCAAGAACAATGTTCCATTCGAGTGGACGGACAAATGTGAAAGAAGTTTCCAAGAGCTCAAGCACAAACTCACTACAACTCCAGTATTGACCCTGCCAGATATTCGCAAAGATTTCGTAGTCTACTGCGATGCTTCAAGACAAGGTTTGGGATGTGTTCTAATGCAAGAGGGCAAGGTTGTTGCCTATGCATCGAGGCAGCTGAGGAAACATGAGGAAAACTACCCCACACATGATTTAGAACTGGCAGCAGTGGTACATGCATTGAAGATCTGGAGGCACTACCTGATTGGTAACAAGTGCGATATCTACACAGATCACAAAAGTTTGAAGTATTTCTTCACCCAATCTGAACTGAACATGAGGCAAAGAAGATGGTTAGAACTGATCAAAGATTACGATTTGGAGATACACTACCATCCTGGCAAAGCTAATGTCGTGGCAGATGCCTTGAGCCGAAAGAATTATTGCAACAACTTGATGATAGAAGAAAGTCAGCCAGAACTAGCAAAAGAGTTGTACATGCTGAAACTCGAGCTAGTAGAAGAAGGAAAACCCCAGGAAGTGAGAGTGAAGTATAACCTAGAAGACCGAATCAAAGAAGCACAAGGAAAGTGTCCAGAAATCCAAGGAGTAAAGGAGGATATTCAACGAGGAGTAGCACCTGACTTTCGGATAGATGAAGCAGGGACAGTATGGCTGAAAGACCGTATCTGTGTACCACAGGATGAGGAAATCAGGAGAACAATTCTCTCAGAAGCTCACGAGTCCAAGTACTCAATACACCCAGGATGCACTAAGATGTATCAGGATCTGAAGGATAAATTCTGGTGGAAGAAAATGAGAGAGGACATAGCAGAGTATGTAGCCAAGTGCGACTCTTGTCGAAGAATCAAAGCAGAACATCAAAGACCAGCAGGATTACTGAAACCACTGGAAATTCCAATGTGGAAGTGGGAAGATATCAGCATGGACTTCGTAGTTGGCCTACCCCGCACTCAGAAAGGGAATGATGCCATTTGGGTCGTAGTTGATCGATTGACGAAAGTAGCTCACTTTATACCAGTCAAAAGCACACACTCAGTAAGCAAACTAGCAGAGCTATACATAGACAACATTCTTAAGCTGCATGGGGCACCAAAAAGTATTGTGTCAGACAGAGGACCCCAATTCACAGCTCAATTCTGGCAAAGCCTACATCAGGCTATCGGGACAACCTTGGAGTATAGCACAGCTTATCACCCCCAGACAGATGGGCAGACCGAAAGAGTGAACCAGGTTCTTGAAGATTTGCTAAGGGCATGTGTCCTAGCCTACAGCACAGACTGGGAGAAGAGTCTATCCTATGCAGAATTCTCCTACAACAACAGTTACCAGGCCAGCCTACAGATGTCACCCTTTGAAGCACTCTATGGCAGAAAATGCAGAACACCTCTAATGTGGTCAGAGGTGGGAGAACGAACATTCTTTGGACCTGACATGATTGTAGAGGCAGAAGCAAATGTGGCCAAGATCCGAGAGCACCTGAAGGCAGCTCAGAGCCGACAAAAGAGCTATGCAGATAAAAGGAGACGAAATCTGGAGTTCGAAGTAGGAGACTTCGTCTATCTAAAAGTGTCACCCCTCAGAGGGCAAAAGAGATTCCAAGTGAAAGGGAAACTAGCACCCCGTTTTGTTGGACCATACCAGATACTGGAGAGAGTAGGAAAGCTAGCCTACAAGCTAGACCTACCAGAGGAACTAGCGGGAGTACACCCAGTGTTCCATGTATCTCAGCTGAGAAAGTGTCTGAGAGTACCAGAACATGAGGTCAAGACAGAGGCATTAGACCTACAAGACACCTTGGAGTACCTGGAGTACCCAGAGAGGATACTAGACAGAGCAGTCAAAGAGACCAGAAGCACAGCTATCCCGTTTTGCAAAGTACAGTGGAGCAATCACTCAGAAAGGGAAGCTACTTGGGAAAAGGAGTCAGTGCTGAGAGAGAAATACCCCCACTTGTTTAAACCATAGGTAATCACAAATCTCGAGGACGAGATTCCTGTGAGGGGGGGAGACTGTAACAACCCTAAAATTCCTATAGGATTTGTTGAGTGCCAAAAATTCGAATTTAAAAATTTTTGGTGGAATTGAGTGCATGCAAACCAACATATAAGAGTGTCTTCTTTTTGCTCCCTAAATTCTTAGGCAATTTAAATTCAAATTTAAAATCAATTTGAAGTGTTAAGGATGAATTAGTGTGATTTGGATTTATTTGGATTTATTTGGATTTTTGGTTGGTTTGAATTCAAATTCTAGATTTGAATTCAAACTCTAATTGACTAAACTAATTTCCAAATCCTTCAAACTGTTCGTGGGCCGTTTTTCCGCAGCTCAAGTCCATCAAACCCCCTTCAACTCTTGTCCCCGAGCCAGCAACCCAAGTGGCCCAGCCGGCCTTTCGGCCCAGCTCGGCCCAGCCGTTCACCGCGTCGACTCCGCGTCGCCGCTTCTCTCTCTGACGCCGGGACCCCACCTGTCAGCCTTTTCGTCTCCCCCGCGTCATCTCCTTCCTCGCGACGCCGCCGCTCTCTCTCCTCCGCGTGCCGCCCGTGACCCAACTGCCCGAGCTCCGTGCGGCCCGACGCGATTGCGCCGCGTGTCCGCAGCCACTCGAGCACCCCTATCTCGCCGTCCGTGCCCAGCGAAACCCTAGCGCCTATCCCCTATAAAGCACCCCCGCCGGCCTTCTCCCTGTTCAAGCCGCCGCAGCCCCGTGGGGGTTTCCAGATCCAATTCGAGGGGGGGAGGAGTGGGGAAGGGAGTCGAGGAAGCCAGTGGAGGAGAAGCCGAGGGAAGAAGAGGAGTCGGTCGCCTTCCCCGCGTCGACACCGAGCACCGGAGCGCCGTCGTCCGTGGACTCGCCGACGAGGAGCCGGACCAGGGACGAGAGGAAGCGCACGAGCACCGCCGGACTGCGTCGAGCACTACACCGAGCTGCAGCGATCATCTACGTGACCCTAGGTGAGCCACCGCGTTTCGGCCCCTTTCTTCTCTGTCTCCGGCCGTTTTCCGCCGCCGCCGTCGCTGCCAGCCTCTGGGACCCGACCGTCGAGTCGTGGCCGTCTTCTTCTGCAGGAACCCAACGCCGCTGTCGCACCCGCAACCCGCCGTCGCTTGATCCCCGCAGCCGAGGCCGCCGCGGCCGAGCTCCGCTCGCCCCGCGCGCGAACGCCGAGGCCACGCGCGGCCGTGGGCGACCACGAGCCCGCGCGTGTGCACCCAGGTGCGTTCCAGCAGCTGCTGGAACTGCACGCGCACATGCACATCCCCTTTCCGAGCACTTTTGCGCCAAAACCCGAGTCGCCGTCGTGCTCGCCGGCGCTCATGGCCGAGCCGCCGCCGTTCGCGTCGGGAAGGCCCAATCCGAACCCAATCCTGGCCTTGTTCACCCTGTCCATGACCGCCGAGCCCTAGCGCTGCTGTTCCGACCAACCTGGGCTCGAGCCGAGCCCTCTCCGGCGATAACCGCCGTCGACCGTCGCCGCCGGCGCGTTCTGGAGCACGCCGCGCGCGCGTCGCGTCGCGCCGTGGCCGTGCCACACGCGGGACCACACCAAGTCGCCACACGCGCACGCACAGAAGATCCCGAGTCGGCCACAGATCGATCCCGTGCACCCGGCTCACGTGGACCCGTCTCACGGTGCACCGTGGACTCAGTCCACCAGGCCAGATCCAACAGCCACCCCTTCGTGGGCCTAATTCTCGCGTTTAAGTCTGTTTAACCCCCTTGAACTCTTCCGGCCCATTCGCTTTCGGCCCAATTCCAGCCCAACCATCGTTTATTCTTTTTCTTTTTCTTTTATCAGCGCTGACGTATGGGACCCACCTGTCATACTCTGCGAGTCACTGACACATGGGGCCCACTGACCAGAGTTGACCCCGTTGACCCGTTGACCCCGTTGACCGTTGACCGGTCAACGCTGACGTCAGCAGGGCCCACTGCTGACGTCATCCTAGGCGGACCCCACTGCTGACGTCAGCATGACGTCATGCTGACGTCAGCAGGCTAATTTCTGTCTGTTTTCTTTTTCGGAAATTATTTAATATTTTCAGAAAATGATTTAAACTTCGAAAATTAATAATAAATCAACCGTAGCTCAGAAAAATATGAAACCAGTTTCTATATTTTTCTAAAATCGTGATCTACGCGTTAGTGTAGAGTTTGGTGTTATTTGAGTCTTCTTTCATCGCTGTCTTAGTGTTTCTTTGCTAGTAGCCGCGTCTTATTTTTCTTTTCGCTCAACCCTAGGAGCTCCGGAGAGTCAGGAGGAGCCGGACTACTTCAACAACTGCTTTGACGAGGACGAAGACCTTTGCCCAGGTTCACGCCCGACCATCTTCTGAAATACCTATTAGACATGCAAACTAGTATGCTAGCGCTTTACTTTACTCGCATGATAAACCTGCACTGCCTTTGTTAATATCCTGTTACCTTGCTACCTACTACTCACTTTATAAATATGCTATGCTATGCATGTGTTGGGTTGGTTGTGATTGATCCTCTTGGCATGAGTTGTGGGTGGTTTGGGAGGAGTAGTGCAGCTAGGCGGTGTAAGCGAGTAATAACAACTCGATCGTTGATCGAGGTGCTGAGGGGCTGCACTCGGGCAGTCCCTATGGGGTACCTGTTGCGGGTACATGGTTACTGGTTACTTGGGGTTGGTACTCGGTGAGTACCTGAGGAGTTTGGGCGGCAATACCTGTTATGGGTGCCGATTGCGGACCGTTGCGGCGGATCGCTTGTGTTGCAGATACTCGCTTTACCGAACAATTAAGGACCGAGTCGTGCCCCCACTTTGGACTTGGGAATTACCGTGCTCACCATCTACCCAGTATGGGGAGGGTTCCAGCAAGCCTACTCTAGTGCGGCGCCGAGACTGTAGGAGAATCGAGTTTGATATGTGTAGGGGGGATTCGTTGCGGCGTAATCTCCCTGATTTACCACGGCCCCCGACTGGCCCCGGTGGGAAGGTTTCACGACCCTGGGGCAGATGTTAGATCGGATGTTTCCCGAGCCCAGGGAGACAGGATTGGCGCCGCTACTGTTTAGGGTCTTTGCTGTGGGCTGCGTCTCAGGTTGGTTGCGGACTAGCCTTGCAGCCCGGATGGATTCCTGGAGTGCCACCTCTGCAGAGTGTAAACTATACGTATAGCCGTGTCCACGGTTACGGACGACCCATTTCTGAGAAGCCCCGGCTAGCATGGGAATCTGCTTTCTTACCTCATCCTTGATTCGGGTTATGAGAGATTGGTCCAGCTGAGGCTGTTGAGACGAGGTGGGGAGGGAGCTCACCGAGTCGACTAGTGAGTGAAAGGTGTTGGTGGATAATGATTTGCGGGAACCTGCCGTGGCAGGACGAGCCCGATGGGAAATGTGAGGCTGATGGTTGGTTTTGGGGAGCGGGTGGATGTGTGAGTGTGAGCAGGAGTTGGTGATGAGATGGAATTGGGTTATTGCTGCTGCTTGCATAAGAAAACCCTGGCTTAAACCTTGATTATTTCTATATCCTTAGAATAGGCCACCTTTAAAGCTTGCATCATATTATGGTTGGTGACGTGGACCTGTCCCATTTCCTTGGGGACAGACTTTGGGTTCTCAGGTGAAGACCCCGACCACGAGTTCAACCAGGACGGGTGGTACGACTGAAGGGTGCGCGCTACGCTCAAGGATGCCTGTGGAGGAGTGGACCCTGTTGTTCTAGCTACCGCTGTGCAGATGTTTCTTATTGTCGTTTTAGCCCAGAGGGCTTGTACCAGGCGCTTTGTCTTTATATGAGTCATGTAATGAATCTTTCTTCGTTGTATGGATGTGATATTCGACTGAGATGAGTTCTGTACGAGATAGCTGCTATTCCTGGGACTATCTCAAGGGTACAGGGAGTCGGGTTCTCGTCGGTGAGAATCCGGTTCGTCACAGTAAATCTATCATGATAGCCTTGCTCAGGGTCATGAGTGGCTTGGATCGTTTTTTATTAGAAGATGATGTTTATTTATGTTTAATGTCACTTATACTTTATTAATTGGGTTACAACCGGGTTTCATTCACTTGTAGGAATTTGGTTAATGTTAAAATGAACAAACTAAAAATGCTAATGCAGTTAAGCCGTGTCTAGCCTATTTTGAGCCTTCATACCTATGCTATACTTGCTAAGTAATTGTTTACTTACACTTGTCATTTTATTCAACAAAATCTCGGATGGGTAAACAGATTGTGCTGGGCATGAGTCTGCTGCTGAGTTTCCTGAAGATTTACCGTACTACTGAGCTGTGGTCTCCCAGTCAGAGTCCCTGTGGATTGCGGCTCCATTAGTTTGAGAGTTTATTATTCTTCCGCTATTATTGGTTAGTTTATTTATGAAGTACTCTGATGTAAAACTTTATTTAATGAAGAATTTATTCAAGCATATGTTCTCTGTTTATCATATTTGTTCGCTATATGTGTACTTTGACTTCCTGGACACACATATGGCCACATTCGGGTTTTTGTGAAAATCCGGGTGTGACAGGAGTGGCGGCCAAGGGAACCAGGGGGTACACCCTGGTGATTTGGACGAATTACCCGGGTTCGGGCGAATCCTAGGATTCGGCCGAACCCTTGGATGCACCGCCATTTGCTCCCACGGCCTGGATTTGCCCCCCCTTGGTCGGTTCTGGTGCTGGGGTCAGTTCGGGCGAATTGGGAGATTCGGCCGAATCGGGCCTGGCCCGTGGCCGGCCTCCCCAGCATCGCCTTTGATCTTGGACCTCCCTGGGCTGGCTTCTTGTGATGGTCTTCGTGTTGATCTAGCCCAGGATGAGGTGTCGGTCCCCATGTGTCATGCATCGTCATCTGCTTGGTCATTGTTGACGTGGACGACTCCCGATGTTGTGTACGACTAAGGAGGGGTAACCGGTCGAATCGTGTCGTTCGGCCGAATCGGTCAATTCCGACCCCTATAGCTCGTATTTCTCAGTAGTGTAGCTGCACAAGTGGAACACACCAAAACTTGTGGAGCTTTATTAGAAATAAACGTAAGTACATGGAATGTCACATATATCCTCTTTTATTCCCGAGTATTGGTGGTCGAAAACATGCTGTAACGACCGCCAACAAGCTCCCCCAAGCTTAGCCCTTTGCTCGTCCTCGAGCAAAGATAAAGACTTATGCTCAGTGGATCAGGAGTTGCTACAATGTCAATTTTCTTGCAGGTAACTGTATAAACAACTAGTACTCAAAAATACTAGAATCATTGGCAATGTTTAACTCACCATTTTACCTATGGGGCTTATAGCAATCTCCTTGTCTGAAGCGGTTGAAAGGTTGAACAGCTTAACTCAGTTTTTTATTCCACTCCTACTCTTTTCAGGGTCCCATCTCGGAGTTTCCACAATTTTCGAAAGTTTAAATTTGTTCCTCAATTGGTACACTCGATCGCTCAAGTGGTGTTTGTACCCTCACCAAAGGCTTGTGTCTTCTTTCATCCTAAAATCTAACAAAGCTTTTTGTGTGGCTCAGGGACAAAGGATGAAGGCCTACTTGCATCTTATATTTTGCTAAGTCAAAGACCGGATCTTTGGGGAACCAAATCATACCTTTAGATCGAGAAGTGCAAGTGTGTGGAATATGTGGAGTGGAATGTGGAATGTGGAATGTGGTGGAACTCCTTGGGATGATTCTTCGTCCCCTTGACTTATTTTTGAGAACATGGGTTATCTATTGTTTTTGCTCATATTTTTTGCCATGCCACTTGGCATGCTTTTCTTATTTCTTATTTTTGCCATGCTCTTTGGCATGCTTTTCTTATTTCTTATTTTTGCCATGCTCTTTGGCATGCTTTTCTTTTTCTCTTTCTTTTTGCCATGCTCTTTGGAATGCTTTTTTGTTTTTTGCATAGCCCATGTCTCTATTCAATGATATTTGGAGAGGAGATCATAGGACATGGAGTATTTATTTTGTGGATGGATGATGACAATATTTGCTAACTCCCAGTGTAGGAATTGCAAGTGAGAGTGGTGTGTACATGAATCTCGATCTTAGAAGCATGAAGGTTTCACCCAAAGGTCACAATAATTTGACAAAGCTCACTAAGACAACAAGCATCATATGAGTAGAATTTTTTGACTAAGCTTAGCATATGGCTTTGGTAGGTACTTTGACCAATGAGGAACTTTATTTTATTTTTGAAAGCAAAAGACATCCGAGATATTCACCGTACTAAGAGCAAAAGCAAGAACTCAACCAAATCTCACTATATCATTCCTCACAACAACTTAGACTTGGAATAAAGCATGTGCTCCCACAAGGTTTTCAGGTTCATTTTACTCATGCGAAATAACTCAAGTACTATAAAGCAACTAGTTGGAAACAAAGCACTTGCAAAATTAATGACAGAGCAACTATTCATCATTTCCAAGGTGATAGGCATATGGTTCATTCCATGCATAGTTGGGAGTTATTTTATTCAAGGGAAATATTTTTGGTGTTTTCATTTTAAGGTGGAAATAAAATGGAAAGGGAAATGGCAAATTCAAGATCAAAGTGCTGAAGGGACATCGACATACCTGATGGGGGTCCTCCCCCAAGCTTGGATTCTTCACTGGTAGGGTCAAAAGTTTGAAAAGTATTCTGACATTTGATCCATCTGCTGCTGGACGTCATACCGTAGAGAGTCCATCACGCTGCTATTCTCTTGGTGATACTGAGGATGGTGTGCCAGGGTGTCTTCAGTGCTCCGTGTACAGTCGTCGAGGAGGTAGACTCGGTCGGAGATGTAAGACAACTCTCGACCGATGTCGTAGCCACTTGGTGCAACGAATTGTTTGGACTTAGAGTGCCCAGGGAAGTATGGTCGGGAGGCACTGTCCTACCCTCCTCCGTACCATCCCTGGGAGTACTCTGAGTCCGTACTCGGAGCATAGTCCCAGTAGCCCGAGGCGAAGTAGTCTGGGTCCTGGGGTTGTCTAGAGCCTCCTACTCCGGACGTCCCAGAACCATCGTATGCATCGTAAGATGCCTCGAATGCAGACGTGTGTCGATGTGGCTGCGTCGGTGAAGTTTCTGGTTCTTGAGCGGTGAAAAGCCTGGCGTCACGCCTGGCTTGCCCCCGGGTAAATGGCCCCTCTCCTGCAACACTGTGCCGAGCCGGCTCTCTCCGAGGAGGAGAGTCATCCGTCTCGGTACTCAACCGGAGTGTTAATTTCTTAGCAGTATACAACCTCAGTCCTGCACAAGGCAAGGGCACTTCGGTTGTATAACCATGATAGATCATAACCAGCATTGCATCGGGCGCCCGTCGTATCATGTGGCCTTGCACAAAGTGCTCAGCATCCACGACGGGTCGCATTGTCTCTAAGTACGCAAGTTGGGCGCCCTCCAGAATGCCCAACTGGTTAGCAACGCGAGTGACTAGAGAACTCACCGCCACACTACCCACACGAGAGTGATGAGACATCCAATGGGCAACCAAATCTTTTACCGGAGAAACAACAACTCGTTTAACCATGGCGTATAAGAACCGCAACTCGACTACATTAACGAGACGCAAATCAGAACGTGGAAACACCGTCATAGCCATCCACCAATGCATGAAATGCAAGGTGGGGTTATGAATATTGTTAGTGCGTGGTGCAGAACAATTGGTGCTTTCCGAAATCTTTTTCCAGAACCCATCCCGACTGAAACTTTTCAAAGTTTTGACAAGCTCCAAAGAACAATGACTAGCAAAACCCAGAGCCATACTCAAATCCCTTCAAGAGTAGGAATACTCTTGGTTGAAAAATAGAAAGCGAACACCCTCCTGTCCAGATGTGAGAGTCAAAAGAAATTCGAGGGTGAGGAGATACGAACCTTGTTCATCGACACGCCAGATGTTGCCCCAGCCAACGGCTTCGAAGACTTCTGGGAACTCTTCGTCCATACCCGTTCTTACGAGTAGGTCCTGCTCGTAGACACTGGTATGCTTAAACTCCTTCAGGCGTAGCATGTTGAAGACGTTCCGCTCCCGGTCCGTCCGGAGAATGATGTCACTCTCGTTCAGGAGCTGCCGGGTCGGGTGCGAGGCAAAGCCTCTCCCCAAGTCGGCTGCCCCTAACTCGTCCACCTCCATCCGGCTTGAACCACGAGACGGGGCTGGGGAGCTCCCAGCATCGTCCGAGCGTTTGCTCAGCCGGGCGGAGCAACGGAACGCGGAGAAGAGCTTCGACATGCTTCCTGCAAATGGTTAGCGCAACAACTACCCGAAGGACTGAATATATGGGGTTAGCACAAGTAAATCAAGTCGTTCGAGAGAGTTAGTCATTCTTGCGGGGATGAAAACCTCCACAAAAGATTAGTCATTCTTGTGGGTGTCGGAAACCACCACAAACACGTTCAAGTTTCAGCACAAAGATCGAACAAAGGCAAAATATTTTTTGGGATTTTTCAGCAATGCAAGTGAACCAACTTGAGCAAGAACTAAAGAAGAACTTGAGCAAGGAACTTGAGAGAGAGAGAGCTTCTGGTGGAAATTTTTTAGTGTGTGAAGGTGGAATGAAGAAAGCAAGCAAGGGGTGGTATTTATAGGCAAGGAGGAGAGCTGGGGCTCATTCGGCCGAATGGCCTGGTTCGCTCGAACCAGGCCAATTCGCCCGAATGCCCCATGTGGGTGCTCTCTTTCTTGCCTCCCACCAGCACTAAAAATTTGCCTAGGTCCAACACTAGGGCATGGGCACTTTGGTGGTTTTTGGTAGGTGAGATGCAAAATTGATATGACCAAAGTGGAAGTTAGTGGAGTCACCCCCATGCTGCCATGTTTTGTGATAATTGGTGAGTGTGCAGCCATGTTGAGTGGGGTAGACATGTTTTGTGCTGGTTGGTGATGATGGTAAATAAATGGAGATGTTCTAGAAGGGGTAAAAGTGATCAGAATTACGTTTTACACCCCCTGTAAATAAATTTCAGCATGTTGTCCATTTATTTTTACCATGCTTGCATTCGGGGCAGTTGCTCCACGAATGGTCAGTGTTGCCACAGACCTCGCAAGTCATGCGAGCATCCATGGCTTGCACCGTTTCTTGAGTAGGGGCCTCCAGTTTCTTCATCAGGAGGTCCATCTTGGCAGCGAGCATGTCCAGAGCTTCAACTTGGTGAACTCCTCGGGTCTGAGGTTGGGCTCGATCGTCAGACCAACCTTGGTTCTCGACCATCTTCTCGATGAGGGCCTTTGCATGGCTCTCCTCAAGAGAGAAGAAAGAACCTCCAGCAGCAGCATCCAGATACTAACGGGCAGAGCTTCTAAGCTGAAAGGACCAACACTAGGCCTAGAGGGGGGGTGGATAGGCCCTGTAAAAATTTCTGCAAAATTTCTCTGAAAACTGTCAGACATCGGATGATCCGACGCAGTCTCGGATCTTCTGACCCCCGGAAGATCCGACACTGTGTAGGATCTTCCGACGGGATAAAACTTTACTTTGTAATTTGAGTTCTAGTACACTTTTTAAGGATTCTACTTGAATAGAAGTGTGACAATAAGTGTATAGAGCCTTCTAGATATGATCAACACAATAGAATAACAACAAGCAAGTAGATCGGATCAAATCGAGCAAATCCAACAATAAAACGAGTGAGCACAAGAAGACAATGGATTTACTTCCGAAGTTCACTCCACAAAGGAGCTACGTCTCCGTTGAGAAGCTCACAAAGAGCAGGGCTGTCACACTATTCCCTAGTCTCCCTCAATCAACCACAAAGGAAGATTGAGTCACTTACTATTGGCTCTCACAAAGAGAGGGGTAATACAAACTTCCGGGGCTCAACCACAAAGGAATGGGAGCTCACCGGCACCTCTAACCGTCTAGGAGCAAAGCTCCAAGAGTAACAAACGCGAATCGACAAATCAAAGTTCCTCCAAGTGCTTCAAGAGATGAACAAGTGCGAGCTCAAGGTTAGCACTAGCTTCACACCACCAAACTTCTCTCACACTCAAACCCTAGGTGAATCCTTGCAAGAATCAAGCTTGGGAGAGAGTGGAGGAGTGAAATGAATGCTCAAGTTGGTGTTTGTCACGAGTTAGGTCAGTGGAGGCAGCAACAATGAATGAGGGGGTTGAAGGGATATATATACCGACCCCCCAAAATGTGACCGTTATGTGTTCTGCGAAGGGGTATCGGATCTTCCGAAGAATGACAGATTAGTGTTAGAAAACCCAAAAAAAATTCCAGGCATCGGATCTTCCGACGTAGTGTCGGATCTTCCGATGAGGGCCGGAACTTCCGGCAAGTGACAGAACAGAGCAAGAGATCCTCAGAACAGTTCCAGGCGTCGGATCTTCCGACACCCTGTCAGATCTTCCGGCCCTTAACAAACCAAAACCGAGCTGGCCGGAACTTCTGGTCGGATCTTCCGGCCAGGGGTCGGAACTTGCAAGTGACACACAAAAAGGCTCAAATCTGGCTAAGTCCCGGAAGATCCGACACAGTGTAGGATCTTCCGATGGAAGTTCCGATGCTAGGATCGGATATTCCGATGGGAAACAACTCCAAACCGAGCCAGCTGGAACTTCCGGTCGGATCATCCGGCCTAAGTTCCGACCAAGCAGACAACGTGTGAATTTGACTTTGTGTGTCTCTCAAGTGGATTTTCATCTCAAGCATAGCACTTATAACAACTAGAATTTGTCGAACACGCCCCCCTTTTTAGTACGGTGGTCCTATACTCAAATTCAAACCGAAAATCAAATTAAATTCTTCGATCGACTCCACCACCATAAGAAATCGAATTGGGGACCTTCTTTTCACATTTCTTTTCTTTTCTTTCATTTTATTCCTGCACAACTCATTCAAAGCATTATATCCAAATTTCTATTGTCATTAATCACCAAAATAGATTAAGTGCCTAGATGCACTTTCAATCTCCCCCTTTTTGGTGATTGATGACAATATCAATTTTGTTTTACAAGATAAGAATAAAATTCATGTTTTTCACATCCAACAATAGTTAGAAAAGCTCCCCCTAAATTTGTGCATTTTAACTTAAAAAGCCCCAAATGCTTTTGCAGAAATTTAAGCAAAACTTTCCTATTCAACTTTTTCATCAAGTGCTCAAGTGTGATAATAAATCCATGATGCGTATGACATATATTCACAATCATTAAAGAGATAAATAACATTACACCATCCACAAGCATCACATAGAAATAACATAACAAGTTCAACATCACACTAACATGAATTATACATAAGTCTTACAAATATAAAAGTTCTCACTTGGCACACCACACATAACTCCAAATAAGGTTCTTACAAGTCCACAAGCTAAAACATGACTAAAAGATAATGATGGGCCTCTAGTGACCAAATTCACTCCCCCTTTGTCATCAAGGACCAAAAAGGGAGCTACTTGGTGGCTTCGTCGTCGTCCCCGGCATCGCCATCATCATCGTCCTCGCCATCGTCACCATCATCACCACCGTCATCATCCTCATCGTCGCCATCTCCCGCACCGGCTTCTTCTTTGTTTTCCGACTCACTTTGGTAGAATTCCTCTTTGCCGTCGGTGTCTTCCTCTCCCACTTCTTCAATCTCATCCTCATCGTGTTGTTGAGGGGCTCCAAAGACATATTCTTGAGTATTGGCCTCCCAAGGATTGTAAAACTGAGGAGGAGGAGAGAACTCTCTAGGCTAGCGAACGGGGGAATGAGGCAACTGATAGTGATCCAAGAGTTCTTTGTGTTGCTTGTCAAGCTTACACATCTCCTCATCCAAGCGAATGTCATGCTCATGAGCTTTCTTGGCTTGATAAGAACATGCGGTGAAACAAGCAAAGAGCCCTTGCACAATAAAGTCTAGCTTCCCTTTCTTGCTCTTTGCACCAAGAGGAGCACCACAAGAGGAAGATGTAGGGAGCAAAGTGACAGCCACTAGATGACTCATGAGAGCACAAGATAATTTCATTCCAAATGAAGTTAAACACTTTGAACTTGGGCTTGCCGGGGGCCATTTGAAATAGCAAGTTCTTGGCCCTCTTGGAAATGTTATCAGCATCACCTGCCCTAGGATACATGGTTCCTCTGAAGAGTTGATGAAGCAACTTGTAGAACGGAGAAAGACCCTTGTACTTCGCAAAGACAACAGCTCCATAAGCCCCATCATACATGAAAGCGAGCTTCACATCATCAATCTCACGCCCTTGATGAAGGTCTACCTTGCTGTGATCATTGATAGTGTGAGCATAGGCGGTTTCCTCAGCTAACCCAAACGGCCCCGCAAAAGTGTGCAAGGAAATTGATAGGCGTTTGCCACAAAGAGTCCAATGCATCTCATCCCTCTCCTGGTCGATCCACAAAGTGGCATAGAACTGAGCAATCACCTCTTCATTGTAGGCACACTCAAAAGCCATGATCTTGGCCACATCCATCTCAACACACCGCTCATAAACATCATCAACAACTGGCTTCAGTGGCGGTGGCATGCCCTTCAAATAGTTCCAATCCACCCAATACATGGGTGTACACAGCCTCCCCATCTTCAGAATCACCGACTCATACCAATCCGCTTGATGAGGCAGCCAGAAACGAGGATCACCTTTGAATTGCTTGGATGTGATGGATCGAGGGTCCTCATGTGCACTAAACCGAAGTGGTTTTATGCTATTGGCTGCAGACTTGAAATTTATCAAAGCTCTGTCACTTGGATGACGAAAAGGAATAGCAGTGGATATGAAATTTTGAGCAAGAGTGGATAGATCAATGTCATCATTATATTCTGACCCAGCATGTTCATCACGGTTGGCTCTCTTGGTCCTTGGACGTGGAGGGGAGGCGGTGGTTTGAATTTCCTTTCCTCGCCCGTCACCACTAGCCGACCCCCTTCCTCTGACTGCCCTAGAGCAAGTTGTTTCTTTATCCGTTTGCCTCTTCCTTGCTCCCTTGTCCCATCATCAGAATCAAACTTGGTGTCAGGAGATGAGCCAATATTTCTCCCATAGCTAGGCCGAGCTTGCAAAGTTGACTTCTTCTTCTCAGTATGCTTCATACGACCCATCTAGATAGACAATAAGAAAGGATCAACAGATGGACCAAGATAGATGATTTCATTTTAAACATCAGAACCCAGGTCTATTGGATCTTCTGACAATGTGTCGGATGATCCGGGGCTCGGATCTTCCGGCACATAGTCTGATGATCCGACACACTCGGGTTTTGACCTAAAATTGAGGATACGAAGATTTAGCCCACCAAAAGTTATGAAACTCTAGGAATATGTTCTAGGCATGTGTAGAAAGTGATTCACCAAGGGAAATCTCCTCGAACATCCTACATTGATAGATCGGACGATGGGAAGTTTGAATGAGATACCTTTGAGATTTCCCGCGAAAACTCCGGAAGATCCGAAGGGGTTCGAGTTCCTTGAGATTTGGGAGATCAAAGGAGGCTTGAAGATCAACAAATCCATGGATGAACTTTGAAATCACCGCACGGAGTGGAGAGGAGAAGAGAGAGGGCGCTGGTAGAGAGATAGAGCATATGGGAGAGATAACGGTTAAGTCCAGATATTTATAGTCGCGCGCAGGCCGGAAGATCTGACGCACAGTCGAAAGATCCGACCCTGGAGAAAAACCAGAATTTCCAGCGGAAGTTCCGGTCGCTCCCAAGTCCGGAAGATCCGACGGACCGTCAGAAGATCCGACGTCCGGAAGATCCGAAAGAGAGCTGAGAGAGGGAGAAGCGAGGCAGAGCTGTCCGGAACTTCATTGGGTAAGATCCGATGGTGTGTCGGAAGATCCGGGATTCTAGAAAACAGACTTGACAAGGATTTTCGAGATGAGATTTGATGGAAGATTTTGAGAGATATTTCCTATGGACATGTAAGACCCTTGACTCAAAGAGATCAGCCACAATCATCAACACATAACTATGATCTTTTGAGACAAGGAATGATCCACCGATCACAAGATCTAAAGATTTTTGAAAAACTCACACCAAAAGGATAAAAACAGTTTTTCTTCTAGACTAGGCAACAAACAACTTGTGTATGCAACAAGTCAAGCCAAGTTACGAGAATCCAAGATATTTAGCTCACTCCTCAAAGAACAAAACCTTTGCTCATCAAGAGGCTTGGTGAAGATATCGGCTAGTTTTTTATCGGTTCCTACATACCTTAGAGCGATATCTCCTTTGGCTTCGTGATCTCTCAGGAAGTGATGTCTAATGTCAACGTGCTTGGTTCTTGAGTGTTGGACGGGATTGTTTGCTAGTTTGATGGCACTCTCATTGTCGCACAAGAGAGGGATATTTTTGTACTCACATCCAAAGTCACTCAAGGTTTGCGTCATCCAAAGTAGTTGAGAACAACAAGCACCAGCTGCAACATACTCGGCCTCGGCGGTGGATAGCGCAACGGAATTTTGTTTCTTAGAACTCCAAGATACCAAAGACCGACCAAGAAATTGGCAAGTCCCCATTGTACTCTTTTGATCTACCTTGCAACCGGCATAGTCCGAATCGGAATAGCCAAGTAAATCAAAAGTGGAGCCTTTTGGATACCACAAGCCAAGGTTCGGAGTATGCACTAGATATCTAAAGATTCTTTTAACAGCCATTAGATGACATTTCTTTGGATTGGCTTGAAATCTTGCACACATGCACACGCTAAGCATTATATCGGGCCTAGATGCACAAAGGTAAAGCAAAGATCCAATCATGGAGCAATATACCTTTTGATCGACCGATTTTCCTTCTTCGTTGAAATCAAGATGACCATTCACGGGCATAGGAGTCTTGATGGGTTTAGCATTGGCCATATAAAACTTCTTGAGCATATCACTTTTATACTTTGTTTGACATATGAAAGTTCCATGCTTCAATTGCTTGATTTGAAAACCAAGAAAGAATTTCAATTCTCCCATCATTGATATCTCAAATCTCTTGGTCATTATTCTACTATACTCTTCACAAAATTTTTCATTAGTAGAACCAAAGATAATATCATCAACATAAATTTGACACACAAACAAATCTTTGTCTATTTTTTGAGTGAAGAGAGTAGAATCCGCTTTGCCCATTACAAAGCCATTCTTGAGAAGAAATTCCTTAAGGCATTAATACCATGCTCTTGGGGCTTGCTTGAGCCCATAGAGCGTCTTATGGAGTTTGTAGACGTAGTCGGAATGCTTGGGGTCTTCAAAGCCCAGTGGTTGCTCCACATACACCAACTCGGAGAGAGGTCCATTCAAGAATGCACTCTTCACATCCATTTGATATAGCTTGAAGTTGTGATGTAAGGCATAGGCTAGTAGAATACGAATTGATTCAAGCCTTGCCACCAGAGCATAAGTTTCACCAAAGTCAAGACCTTCAACGAGTGAAACCTTGAGCAACCAATCTTGCCTTGTTTCTTGTGACAATCCCATTTTCATCTTGCTTGTTCCGGAAAACCCACTTGGTGCCAATTACATTTTGCTTGGGTCTTGGGACCAATTCCCAAACTTCATTTCTTGTGAAGTTGTTTAACTCTTCTTGCATTGCAATGACCCAATCCGCATCGCCAAGAGCTTCTTCCACCTTGAGAGGCTCCAAAGAGGAAACAAACGAGTAACATCCACAAAAATTTGCTAGACGAGAACGAGTGGTTACCCCTCTTTGGATGCTCCCTAGAATGTTATCAACGAGATGATCCCGTTGAACGCTTTTATGAACTTTTGGGTGTGGAAATGTTGATTGACGTTGAATAGGTCCATCATCATCTTCTTCATTGTGAGACTCGTCACCTTGAGTTTCATCACCTTGAACTCCCCCTTGATCGTTGCCATGATCATGATCGTCACCATGATCTTGAACTTGATCTTGCGAAGAACTTGGAGGTTCCACTCTTGTTGATGATGTTGATGGATCAATGTTAAATATGATTTCCGAGACTTGGTCTTGTTCATCATCTTCTACTTGGGGCTCTTGAGGCTTCACTTCACCTAAACTCATTTTCTTGATAGCTTGACTTGGTGGCTCTTAATCTACAAGGTCATTCACAACTTGCTCTACTTGAGAGCCGTTTGATTCATCAAATTTCACGTCTACCGTGATCTCAACACAATCGGTGGTTTTGTTGAAGACACGATAAGCGTGTTCGTTAGTACCATAACCAAGTAGAAAACCTTCATCAACCTTGGGTGCAAACTTGGAGCTTTTGGTTTTCTTGTTAAGAATGTAACATTTGCAACCAAAAACTCGAAAGTAGTGCACCTTTGGTTTGTTACCGGTGAGGATCTCGTACGGAGTCTTGCCCAAGTACTTTTGAAGATAGAGGCGATTAGTGGCATGGCAAACCGTATTGATCGCCTCGGCCCAAAAGATATCCGGAGTCTTGTATTCATCAAGCATGGTCCTTGCCATTTCAATCAAGGTCCGGTTCTTTCTCTCAACAATGCCATTTTGTTGAGGTGTGTATGGAGCGGAGAGCTCATGCTTGATGCCTTCTTCATCAAGGAATTCCTCAACATTGAGATTCTTGAATTCCGTCCCATTGTCACTTCTTATTCTCTTGACTTTCAACTCAAACTCATTTTGAGCTCTTCTAATGAACTTCTTGATAACCCCTTGAGCTTCACTCTTGTCTTGTAGGAAGAAAACCCAAGTGAACCGAGAAAAATCATCCACAATGACAAGTCCATACTTGTTCCCACCAATGCTTATATAAGCGATTGGCCCAAATAAATCCATGTGAAGCAATTTCAAGGGTCTTGAGCTAGTAAATATGTTTGTGGGTGGATGAGGGGCTCCAACTTGCTTTCCGGCTTGACAAGCACTACACAACCTATCTTTCTCAAAGACAACATTTGTTAATCCTAGAATGTGTTCATCCTTTTGAAGTTTGGCCAAGTTCCTCATCCCAACGTGAGCTAGCCGGCGATGCCAAAGCCAACCCAAGCTAGATTTTGCCACTAAACAAGTCTTCGGTTCCACTTTATTTGTTGTGAAATCAACTAAATAAAGCTTTCCCTTAAGTTGACCCGTAAAAGCAATAGAGGAATCCTCCCTTCTAAGGACGCTCACACCCTTATTAGTAAAGAGACAATTGTAGCCTTTTTCACAAAGTTGTGATACAGACAACAAATTGTACCCTAGAGAATCAACTAGATAAACATTTGAAAGAGATGAGTCTTGTGATATAGCAACTTCACCTTGACCAATCACATCACCATGGTTGTTGTCACCGAATGTGGTCTTTTCTATAGGCGAGTCAAATTCTTTCAACTTAGCAAACATGTTCTTCTCTCAGGTCATATGATTTGAACATCCACTGTCAAGCAACCATAAAGATCCACCGGAGGTATATGCCTACAAAACAAGTTTAATCTTTGAATTTAGGTACCCAAAAGAGATTGGGTCCTTGAGTGTTAGCTTTTGAAATCTTAGGCACCCAAACACTCCGCATCATCTTCATTGCATGAGCACCCATATACTTTACCACCATCTTCCCATTGTGATCCCACACAACCGTGTAGTCAATGGTGTAGTTGGGAGATGGCTTATGCTCAATGCTCTTTTCTTCTTTCTTGATTTTGGTTGAGCTCTTGACATTGTTGGTTATTGCTTCAACCTTAGGCTTGTCTTCAATGGTGTTCACCATCACACCATGAGCAATGTTCATCAAGTCTCCAAGGTTTGCACCCTTGGTGAACATTGGCACTTCATGACCTCTCAACATTCTTGTACCATTTGCTTTTCCTCCTCTAGTAAATCCGAGCCCATCCTCGATACTAGGATATCTTCCGGCTTTATATGCCGGATGGCTCTCAAATTCACTCTTACCTTTGGCCTTGCCTTTGCCAATTGTCTTGGTCAATTCTTGAATCTTTGCATCTTTAGCTTTGACTTTCTCTTCTAGTTTTGAAAGGTTAGTGGTACAAGCATTTATATCAAACTTATAGCATCTTGAGCAACCTTCACTAGTAGAGACATTTGAGTTAAGAATTGTCTTAGAGTTAATCTTAGTGCTTTCCCAAAGAGCGCTAAAGTTGACTTCTAGTTCTTTATATTTGACCTCTAGGCTTGAATGCCTTTCTTGAAGCTCACTTTGTATATTCTTTAGGTTGGCAAGAGAGTCATTTGCCAAGGACAATTCCTTAGACATCTTCTCACAAGAGTCATTGGCAAGTGACAAGTCACAAGTCAATTTCTCCACCATGATCTTCTCCTCAACTAGAGTTTCTTCAAGAGCAAGGTTTCTCTCCTTTTCAAGGATGAGCAATTCTTCTTGCCTATCAAGAGACTCTTTCCTTTTCTCCAATTTCTCTACTAATTGCTTAATTTGTTTGTAGCCTTCTTTGCCAAACTTGTTTATCATGTTCTTTTCATGTTCGGATTCCTCTTCATCTAGATCATTTTCTACATTCCTAGATGTCAAGATGGTGGATGAGATAGATGGGGTGATGTTTAATACCTTAGTACCTTGGGCCATGAGGCTCATGGGAGCTTCATCATCACTATCTTGATAGTTGTTGAAGAGTCTAGATGTTGATGTAGCAACTTAAATGGCAAGAGTTGCCACTTCTTCATCATCGGAGTTATCACTCGAAGAATCTCACCCTTGACCAACATGAGCACTTCCAAACTTCTTCTTGTACTCTTGACTCTTCTCCTTGTATATCTTCTCCTTGTCAAAGTACTTGTCCTTCGACTTCTTGTCTTCTTTGTCATTTTTCTTGTGGGGGCAGTCGGCAATGTAATGCCCTTTCTCCCCACACTCATAGCATCTTCTTTGAGACATGGACCTCTTGTCGCCCTTGTTCTTCATGAACCTCTTGAAGTTCTTCACCATCATGGCGGTTTCTTCATCGGTGCTATCACCATCACTTGAGTCTTCTTTCTTCTTGGAGTTGGAAGTCTTTTCAATTGACTCAACCTTCTTGCTTGGTTCGGCTTTGAGAGCAATGGTCTTCACTTCGGTTGGTTCCGTTGATCTAGCTACATCCAAGTTGTTCATTTCGTGATATTGTAATTTGTTGAACAACTCCATGGGTAGCATCTTCTTGAACTTGCCCTTCTCCCTAATCATGGTGGCAAGCATTGGGTTCTTGGGTGCATATGCCCTAAGCATCTTATTGGTTACTTTGTGCTCATCCCAATCTTTGCTACCAAGCATTCGTATCTCGGTGACAAGTAGCTTCAACCGATCATACATCTGTTGGAGAGTCTCATCCTTCTTCATGACAAAGGCTTCTAGTTCTCCTTGTAGAAGATCAATCTTGCCTTCCTTGACCACATCCGTCCCTTCATGAGACAATTGAAGAGTGTCCCAAAGATCCTTTGCAACTTTAATTCCTCTAATCTTGTTGTACTCATAGGGACTAAGAGCACTTCTAAGAACCATCATGGCTTGAGAGTTGCGGAAGAAATCATACTCTTGTTCACGACTTGACTTGGCGTCTTTGTCAACACCTACATTCACAATGGTCCAAAGAGAGGGGTGAAGACCATATAAATACATTTTCATATCATCACTCCAACGAGCATAGTCAACCCCATTGAATTTGGGAACTTTGCCCATTGGAACCGATGAGAAATTAAGACTAGTTGGATCAAGAGATTTGGTAGAAGATGATGTCTCATATTTATGAGACACGGAGTGGAGTCCATCCAACACTTCTTTTTCCTTTAGCTTCTTCTTGAGAAGCTTTTGAGCCTTCCTTTCGGCCTTTTCTTGAATTTTCTTCTTCATCTTCTCCTTTCTCTTCTTCTTCATCCAAGCTTTCATCAACGTCGCTGATGATAAGATCATCATCACTTGAGCTTGAATCAATGAACAATGATCGATCATCCTTGAGAGCGGAAGCACCAACACCGGAGTTGTCCCCCTTATCGGACATAGTGTTTTTCCCTTAGCGGTTAAGCCTTAATCAAGGGATTAGGCTCTGATACCAATTGAAAGGACCAACACTAGGCCTAGAGAGGGGGGTGAATAGGCCCTGTAAAAATTTCTGCAAAATTTCTCTGAAAACTATCAGACGTCGGATGATCCGACGCAGTCTCGGATCTTCCGACCCCCGGAAGATCCGACACTGTGTAGGATCTTCCGACGGGATAAAACTTTACTTCGTAATTTGAGTTCTAGTACACTTTTTAAGGATTCTACTTAAATAGAAGTGTGACAATAAGTACATAGAGCCTTCTAGATATGATCAACGCAATAGAATAATAACAAGCAAGTAGATCAGATCAGATCGAGCAAATCCAACAATAAAACGAGTGAGCACAAGAAGACAATGGATTTACTTCCGAAGTTTACTCCACAAAGGAGCTACATCTCCGTTGAGAAGCTCACAAAGAGCAGGGCTGTCACACTAGCCCCTAGTCTCCCTCAATCAACCACAAAGGAAGATTGAGTCACCTACTATTGGCTCTCACAAAGAGAGGGGTAATACAAACTTCCGGGGCTCAACCACAAAGGAATGGGAGCTCACCGGCACCTCTAACCGTCTAGGAGCAAAGCTCCAAGAGTAACAAACACGAATCGACAAATCAAAGTTCCTCCAAGTGCTTCAAGAGATGAACGAGTGCGAGCTCAAGGTTAGCACTAGCTTCACACCACCAAACTTCTCTCACACTCAAACCCTAGGTGAATCCTTGCAAGAATCAAGCTTGGGAGGGAGTGGAGGAGTGAAATGAATGCTCAAGTTGGTGTTTGTCATGAGTTAGGTCAGTGGAGGCAGCAGCAATGAATGAGGGGGGTGAAGGGGTATATATACCGACCCCCCAAAATGTGACCGTTATGTGTTCTGCGAAGGGGTATCGGATCTTCCGACCATGAGTCCGATCTTCCGAAGAATGACACATTAGTGTTAGAAAACCCCAGAAAAATTCCAGGCATCGGATCTTCCGACGTAGTGTCGGATCTTTCGATGAGGGCCGGAACTTCCGGTGAGTGACAGAACAAAGCAAGAGATCATCAGAACAGTTCCAGGTGTCGGATCTTCCGACAGGCATCGGATCTTCCGACCCCAGAACAAACCAAAACCGAGCTGGTCGGAACTTCTGGTCGGATCTTCCGGCTAAGGGTCGGAACTTGCAAGTGACACACAAAAAGGCTGAAATCTGGCTAAGTCCCGGAAGATCCGACACAGTGTAGGATCTTCCGATGGAAGTTCCGATGCTAGTATCGGATCTTCCGATGGGAAACAACTCCAAACCGAGCCAGCCGGAACTTCCGGTCGGATCATCCGGCCTAAGTTCCGACCAAGCAGACAACGTGTGAATGTGACTTTGTGTGTCTCTCAAGTGGATTTTCATCTCAAGCATAGCACTTATAACAACTAGAATTTGTCGAACACGTCCCCCTTTTTAGTACGGTGGTCCTATACTCAAATTCAAACCGAAAATCAAATTAAATTCTTCGATCGAGTCCACCACCATAAGAAATCGAATTGGGGACCTTCTTTTCACATTTCTTTTCTTTTCTTTCATTTTATTCCTGCACAACTCATTCAAAGCATTATATCCAAATTTCTATTATCATTAATTACCAAAATAGATTAAGTGCCTAGATGCACTTTCATAAGCCCGTGGTAAAAGGTTTGAATGATAAACCAACTCTGCATACCATGGTGAGGACAAGCAGATATATAGTCCTGGAAGCGATCCCATGCCTCCGGGACTGTTTCATCTTTTAGCTGCTAGAAACTAGCAATTTTGTTCTGGAGGGCGTTGGTTTTCCCAACCGGAAAGAATTTTAGCAAAAATGCGCTAGTGCACTTATCCTAAGTTTCTATGGCTTCATGGTTAGCATAAAACCACTGTTCCGCCTTGCCTAATAATGAGAAAGGGAATAAACGAAGGCGAATGGCATCAATGCTTACCCCACGTATGGTGAAGGTGTTGCAAATCTCCAGAAAATGCTGAAGATGAGCGTTGGCTTCCTCGTGTGGCTTGCCACAGAACGGGCTAGCCTGCACCATGTTGATGAGGGCTGGCTTGAGCTCAAAGTTCCCCTCTTCGACTGGCGGAGCTGGTCCGACACGCAGGTTTCGCTCGATGGAGCAGAGAACTTGCGGATCGTCTTGCTTACCATCCTCGATGAAGCCAGGTCAACGACGGGAAAGACTGGGGTCGTCGGAATGAGCTGCTTCTGAGGAGGTACAACATGGGGTCGCACTTTCCTCACAGGAGAGTCAGGATTTTCTTGGTAGTTTGATGGTAGTTGGAAACCAGTCATGCACTGCTCTGCTTCACAAGACCAACGAAGCATAGCAAGGATAAACCCGCTTGAGTAGCGGTATACTCAACTAAGATAGCTCAAGATAAAAGTTTGAAAGTATCTAGCCAATTGCTTCCCCGGCAACAGCGCCAGAAATGCTTGTTGGCACTTCTTACAATCCAATATCAGGATTTTGAATCCAGGTACTGGGGTAAGGAGTGTTTCTGTTGTTTTTCTTATGGCTCAGTAAAATATATAAATATTCTGCAAGCGCGCAGAATTACTGCAATAGCACTTCACCAGGGAGTAATCACTTTGGAGCTTCCTAAGGAGGTAATGAAGCTGTCTGAGCAGCTCCCGCCCTTTGTTTTGCCTGTTTCTGCGCCTAATTTGTCGTCATCTTTGCACAACACTGCCGCGGCCGCCTCTCCTCGTCGTCCACGCTACTCGCCGCTCCACCGCCGTCGTGAGCCACCTAGGTGACCTCGCTGTCCTCCCCTGGTTCCGTAGGACCAAGTCCTGTAGCGTTTGGTGCCCCCTAGAGCTAGATCGGCGTTGATCCGGTGAGGGACCGCCGCAAGAACCGGTGGCGCCGTTGTCCCGAAGTCGTCGCCGGCGACCAAACCCCCCCATCTAACCCCAGTCGTTAGATCCTAAACCCACGGCCCAGATTAGATCTGACCAAAGCCAGATACCGATCAACCCCGGTCCACTCTGGTTAAATTGATAAAGAGCCCCTGATCTTTCCGAAAACAACCCGCCATCCAGCCTAGTTCAAAACTATTTACCAATAGGTCCTTTCTTTTATAGAAAACCCCCTGCGCTTTTGGATATTAGAACCCGCCATCCTATCTTGTTAAATTTGCACGTTAGCCCTCGTAGTTTTACTTGAAATTATGCTTTAGCCCCTGGGTTTTCACAAATAAGCCCCTGGAAGTTTTTAAATCTCGCCAGCAAGCCATTAAACCTTAGAATAACCATATCTTCTCCATTTTAGCTCCGATTAGAGTGATTTTTGCGCTCACGTGTTCGTAGCAACGCGTAGATTAGTTTTAAAGCCTTTTTTTGTTCAGTTTCTACTGTTTGGTGTACTGTTCTAATAGAATAATTATGTTTTCATGTATTGGCTTGTATGGATGCTTGTGTGGTGATTCGTGTCCAGTCGGTGAGCCGTTTGCGTTGGAGTTCGAGTACGAGGTGGACTTTCAGGAGCAGGACCAACAACAGCACTTTGAGGAAGGCAAGTTATAGCACGGACAATCCTTGCTACCTATCCACCTTATAATCAGTTACTTCATACTTGCATGTGTCTAATTTGATGTACCTTTAAGGTTGTACCTAGTCTTGATTATCCTGTCCTTGATTACCTTGGATTTATGCATATGGGTAGAATCCTTGCTATGCGCAGCTACTATCACCATTATTTTAATATTAATGTTGACTTAATGGTTCACTTCAACATAATGATAAAACTTGCTTTTTAGCAACATGGTTTAGGGAGCTAGGGCATGTGCTTCGTGCTTTGTTCTAGTGTCTCTCCATAAGGTCCGGTTCTTAAAGCAGCATCCCAGTAGCCTGTCACCACCGCTATTACGGCTCCGGTCTTGGTCTAGTAGCATATACGTCTCTAGCTTGCCAGTAGTTACCGATGGGGCCGACGACGTTATGGGAAACATGGGTGAGAGTATGTCTTGATCCACCGAGGGCGGGAGATCCGTCGGCTATGTCCCCGTGAGGCACAGTCCCGTGTTGGGAGTCCCTGCGATGGGGAACTCCACACGTTGCGCATAGTGTAAATCTATCATGATAGCCTTGCTCAAGGTCACGAGCGGCCTAGATCCTTTTTTATTAGAAGATGTTGTTTATTTATGCTTAAGGTCACTTATACTTTATTGATTGGGTTGCAACTGGGTTCTATTCACTTTTAGTAACTTGGACAATGTTAAAATGAACCAACTAAAATTGCTAATGCAGTTCAGCCGTGTCTAGCCTTACTTTGAGCCTTCATACACCCGTGCTATACTTGCTAAGTAAATGTTTTACTTACACTTGTCATTTATTCAACAAAATCCAAGATGGGTAACAGATTGGGCTGTGCATGAGTCTGCTGCTGAGTTTCCAGAAGATCTACCATACTACTGAGTTGTGTTCCCCCAGTTAGAGTCCCTATGGATTGCGGCTTCACTTAGTTGAGAGTTTTAGTCTTCGGCCGCATTGGTTAGTTTATTTATGTTAAACTCTGATGTAAAACTCTATCTATTCAAGCATATGTTCTCTGTTTACCATATTTGTTTGCTATATGTGTACTATGACTTCCTGGGCACACATATGGCCGCATTCGGGTTTCTGTGTAAACCCGAGTGTGACAGCGCGTCAGCTTCTTCGCTGACTCAAGCAGCTCCAGTTCCGCCAGCGTTGACCCGTCGCCGGCGGGTTCTGCTTTGCCAAGCTCGGGGGCTTCCCCTGATGTCGCTGGCCCGCTCCTTCAGCAGGTCGAGAAGCTCAGCCTCCAGGATCGGATCCCAGATCTGCTTCCCTGGCGCCGAGTCCCACCACCCGATGATATCATCACCGGGTTGGATCACATCTGCGACATGCTCGCTGAATGCATCGCCTTGTCCGAGCAGGCGCTGGATCGCTCAGGGAACAAGTTCCCCCTCGGGCTCAAGAACGCGGCCGCCGATCACTCCGGTCGAGGCCTGCAACACGCAACTCAGATCCGATCTGAGGGCCCACCCAAACCCACCTAGTTTCCAGACTGCGGCGAGTTTCAGGTCACCACCACCATCCTTTCGTCCACCAAGAACTCGGCCGACGCAAGTTACACCACGTCGCCTGACCGTAAGGTGTTTGTATCTGAGGACCAGCCTTCTCAGAATGGAGAGACTCAATCTCAGCGGCAGCGCCGCGTGGAGGCAAACGAAGACCGAGCTCGACGACACGCTACAGAAGCTAGAGACGACCCCATGGTGGACCGGGAGCAAGACAATGATGACCCCTTGGGGCCGCGCAACCTACAACACGATTTCGACAGGGCAAAGGCGGCGTTCCATTCCCCATCCGCTTTAAGGGCAGCAACCCTCGCCGAGCTTGAGCACATGGAGGCTACCCACGAGGCGGCGTGCATCAGAGCTAACCTCGTGGTGGCCCAAGAGCTGGAAGAAGAAAAATGACAGGCCAGATCAAGATCCGGAAGGTCGTACTCGAGCATATCCCACTCCCGCAGGTCTGGGTATAGCAGATCTGATCGGGACCAGCGCCTACCATGTCCCCACCCCTGGAGGTCATCAACAAGGAAGTCGACCAGGAGCATATGGACGACCATCGCCCAGATGAATCTGAAGGCAGACACCCTCGCAACCGCGCAAGGGGCAACCGCGACAGACGGCGAGAAGATCACCGGCCAGATGGCGACCTCCGCGACCGCCTCCGTAGGCTGGACCATGATATGTAGAGGAGCCTCGACAACTGCTACAGAGAGCGTGACGCCATCGAGCTAGAACGCCTCGAGCGGTACGACCGTGAGTACGGCCGACCCGACAAGCACGACGACCGGTCCGAGTACTCCAATGATGACGACGATCGCCGCGCACGCCATGAACTCGACGAACGCAATCGCTACGATCACCGCTATGGATCATCTCATGCCCATGGGCGCTGTCGCGATAACGGGGATAGAAACGACGACTTCGACGACGACGATTTCGAGTTCGAAGGCTTCCAAGCTTTCTCCCTGGGACTCTGAGCTGTCCGATGGCCGGACACCTTCAAACCGGCCATGGTCGACAAGTTTGACGGATGCTTCGACCCCAAGCTCTGGATTCAAACTTACATCACGGCGGTCAAAGCAGCGCGCAGCTCGATCGACCAGGCGGCCGCATATTTCCCAGTCATGCTCGGGAAGGCGGCACTCCTTTGGCTCTCAGGCCTGCCGAATAACTCCATCGACACATGGGCCGACCTTTGCAAAGCCTTTACCCTGAACTACCAGGCTACCTACACTCGGCCGGGTACTAGATTCGACTTGGATCTGGTATGGCAGTCCAGAGGTGAAAGTCTTCGGGACTACACCAACAAATTTTTCGATAATCGTAACAAGCTTACAGACATCGAGGAAAGAGACATCATTGACACCTTCCGCCGCGGCCTCTATGACATGGACGTCTTCCACACCATGTCCAAGAGCACCCCAAGATGGTTGGGGAGATGATGAAGGTGGTAGAAGTGGAAGCCAACACCGACGCCGCAGAGATGGCCCAGTTCTGACCTAGTGACAGAAGGACCGACCACCTCGACCGGCCAAACACCGAGCGCAAAAAGGGTAAGCCGTCACGAACAGGCGCAGTAGGGCTGACATCGTTGCCGTCACCGAAAATGATGGCAGGGTGGAGTCAAGACTCCTACCCACCGAGCTGACACGCCTGGACGAGCCGTGTCCCTTCCACAATGACGTGAAACACTCGTTATGGGACTGCTGGACCCTGAAGAAAGAACTTGGAGTTCCCCCAGCTCCGAAGAAACCGTGCTACAACGACAATCGCGGTGACAGGAGAGACGGCAACCGCCGCGATGATCGCCACGACAATCGCAGAGACGGCGGCTACCACCGCAATGACTGGCTACCGCCGCAATGACCGGCCACTCGTCGCCAACGCCAACAACCAGCCGGATCCGGCTACGGTGCCATCCAATGAACCCCACGGTGACTTCCAGCACGCCAACCGAGAGGTCAATCTCATCGTGGGAGGCCGGATGCCTTCCCAGATCAAAGGAAGAAGAAGCTCCACAGCCGCGAGATCCACCTGATTGGCACGAAGGAGGTGGAGTACCTGCGTTGGTCGGAAATGCCGATAACCTTCTCTAGGGGCGACCACTAGGTCTACCTTCCCGAGCCGAGCTCGTACCCCCTAATAGTCAACCCGGTTGTTGACAGGGGCAGTGCCCTCAACATCATCTTCACCAGCACCCTCAACAGCATGGGCTTCGACTACAGACGACTTCGCCAGGCCAAACACCCATTCTACGACATCATCCCGGGAAAGGCTTCCTACCCGATGGGGAGGCTCGCCCTGCCGGTCACCATCGGCACGCCCGAAAACTACCGCACCGAGTACCTACACTTCGAGGTGGCCGACTTCAACAGTTCCTACCACGCCATCTTCGGGCGACCCATGCTGGCGCGCTTCATGGCGATCCCCAACCACACCTACTTGGTGATGAAGATGCCAGCCTGTGGGGCCAAGATCCCTAGGGCCACTCATGTAAGGAATTAAACTACTCGATATGGAGAGTTGTGATCTGACTGCTTTGGACTATCCAGATAGGGTATAGGACGATGTAGTCAATTAATGAAACTACTCGTATTCGAATAGTATACATGATAGATTACCTTATTGTAGTCATCCTTGTCGAATACGAGTAGTTTATGTAACCAATCTGTAACTCTACTCCCTGGATATATAAGGAGGAGCAGGGACCCCCTCAAAACAACTCAACCACACGTATAATACAATCAAACACACAGGACATAGGGTATTACGCTACTCGCGGCCCGAACCTGTCTAAATCTTTGTGTCATTCGTGTACTATCATTCCTAGAACTCGGTGAGACCCACAAATCTACTCCCTTGGGTATCCCCTAGCAGACGTGCTCGACATAAATCATCGACACTTGGCGCCCACCGTGGGGGTTCTCGCCGAAAGCTCACCATCAGGGACGATGGGATCAATCGCCCTCAAGATCGCCGACATCAAGGAAGGAGCCACCTACGTGTTCGGCGCGTGGACCTTCGTCGCCTCAAGCCACGGCAGGTTCGCGAGCTACCTTTCGGAGAACTCCGGCTCCTACTCGACGAATACCCCCGACCCGATCTCGACTTCAAGTTCAGTCCTGATTCCAAGGTCGCCCAAAATCCTCCAAGTCGAGTCTGGATACAATTCGACTCCAAAAATGGAAAGAGCAGGGAACTCCGAGTTGGCCACGCCATCGGACAACCCCCCAGATCGACTCCCGCTCGAACTCTCCAACGTGGCGCATCCATATAACAGATGCATACCACAAAAGTAGAAGGAAGGATGAGTCAGGAGCCTCACTCGAAGGAAAATTGCCCCGACAACCTTGATCTGGCATCAACGCCATCGAGGGACAATGGCGATGATTTTACCATCCTACTAAGTGACGCTCCTGACAACGTCGCGCGCCTACGCCATTACGCTCACTTCGACACCAAGTTCGTGTTGGAAGAACACTCGTTCGCCTCCCGTCCGGACTATTCGTAACCAGAACACCAGGGGGACTCACCATTCACTGGCCTGGAGCGATTCCAGCAGACACCTGCCAGGACAACGAGTCAAGACTTGCCGCCGTCATCCTGGAAGAACTGCCCTTCCAAGACGGCAAGACTGCGTCGCTCACCACTTCAACTGAAAGCTCAAGCGACAACTTCTCAACTACCCAAATCATCCTCTCCCTCAGCGAACAAGACCCAAGTCGTCAAGTGTTCATGGCTGGCAATGAGGACCAAGGCACCCAATATGATCGCGAGTTGATTACCGACATATCAGAAGAGGAACGCACTGCTGACGAAGAAACAGAGGAACAAAAGACCTCGCACCAGGCAAGGAACGCCAAGCATAAGCAGAGGCACATCAACGCCGCTATACGCGCCAACGCCATGCGAAACCTTACACAGGATTTCAACATGGTCGGGGACCAGTTAGTATCCCGGGATGCGCCATTGAACATCTCCGTCGCGGCAGAACTTGTCAGGGCCATGCCCGACACTCCTGCCATTAGACAAGTACTCACGCTCCTCGACACAGCCCACAAGGCTACAAACCAAGCGAATCCTAGCCACCACACATCGGGTACCAGGCGCTCGGGTGCTGGGAGGCCCCCTCCACATGAAGCCTCAACCGCTACTACAGGGGGCACAGACGTGAGAGATGCTGATCATGGCCACCAGTAGGGGAGAGGGTGCGGACACAACCAAGATGCTGCAAGGCCACGAGATCGAGACCTTCGCAACATCATTAATGGCAACCGCGACGCTCGCTCTATCATCCAGTTGAGCCAACAGCTTCGCGTGGAATCTGAACTCCGTCGTCGCGCAGAGTACGACCGCAACTATGGGCCTCCACCCCATCAAGAACGCCATCACGATCGCGATCAAGAACGCCATCACGATCGTCATGAAGAGCGCCGCAACGATCGTCACCGTCACCAAGAGTCATCAAATCATGACGACCGACCACTCCAGAATCACAATCGTGGACGACAATACGACTCCGACCACAGCACCTCTAGCCACCGGAGCGATCGTTCACCAAGCGACAAATATGACGGCTTTCCAGCTTTCTCCAGGCGCATAAAAGAAATCCAGTGGCCAAGCAAGTTCAAACCAACTGGAATTGAAAAGTTCACGGGCAAGCAAGACCCCGAACAATGGCTTAGAATCTACTCTACCGCCATCCAGATGGCTGGGGGATCCAACGACATAAAAGTCAGTTACTTTCCCATCATGTTAGATACCACGCCCCTGACATGGCTCGAGGGCCTTCGCCCCGGGTCCATCGACTCCTAGGACGATGTCACCAAGAAATTCACTACCAACTTCCAGGGAACCTGGGCTCGGCCTGGAACCCGTTATGAATTGGCGGCTTGTAAGCAAGAAAAAGGGTAGACTCTGCGTAAATACATCAAGAGATTCTTCGATAAAAGAGCTACAATCGTGGATATCTCCGACTGAGAAGTAATCGATTGCTTTCACGATGGCCTGTACACCCGGGAATTACACCGCGAGTTCGGCTGACGCCATCCGGAAAACATCAGCAAGCTACGACGCATTGTCCCTGAATGGGCAGACCAAGACGACCGCGAGCGGGAACGCTTTGACAGGCATCGCGATAACAACACCAACACTCACAACGAGGACAATGGTGACTGGCGGAATGATCGCTCAAACAATCGGGATTTCAACCGTGACAATAGGAAGCGCAAGCTAGACAACACAGTCGCGGCAGTCCAGCGCCCTAGTCGCAAGACTCGTTCAGCGGCAGATGTCATGAATGGTCCTTGCCTATATCATCCCAATGGCAAGCACACAATGGCAAAATGTTTCATCCTGAAGCAGGAGTTTGATAAGCAAACACCAGAAGCGCCCAAAATCGACAAGAAAAAGGAAGATAAGGACGATAAAGACCCCGGCAATAACTTTCCAAACGACGAGAACATCATAGCCGTGCTATTCAGCGGAGAAACACTGAACTAGTCGAAGCGCGCCAAGAAGCTAACCTTGCGAGAGATCATGGCAATAGAGCCTGCTACTCCAACATACTTGAAGTGGTCAGAAGTTCCCATCACGTTTTCTAGAACGGACCAATGGACCAATTTCGCAAATCCCGGGAGATATCCCCTAGTCCTGAATCCAGTCGTGGCGCAAGCCAGACTGACCAAAGTACTCATCGATGGTGGCAGCGGGCTCAACATCATCTTCGCAAACACGTTCAAGAAGATGGGCCTAGACATTACAAAATACCTCAAGCCTATAGATTCTCCATTCTATGGCATTGTTCCAGGCAATGCAGCAATTCCTCTGGGTCAAGTCACACTCCCAGTCACCTTCGGGATGGAAGCAAACTTCAGGACCGAATACATTAAGTTTGAGGTGGAAAACTTCGAGACTTCATATCACGCGATCCTTGGGCGACCAGCCCTCGCCAAATTTATGGCGATTCCGCATTACGTATACTAGGTTCTCAAGATGCCAACTCCTAGAGGAGTACTTTCCCTAAAGGGAGACTTAAAGATCTTGTACGATTGCGATGTTGAAGCAGTAGAATTCGCCGCCACCTCACAAGTCCCTACCCAGATGCTGGAAGTACTCGCCTTGGCCAAGAAGTCGAAGGAAGATGACTTAGAAGTGCCTAGCAAGAAGTCAACAAGTACCAGCTTCAAGCCCTCCGAAGAAGTGCAGCTCAAAACTGTAGATCTTGGGACGGGCGATCCGTCCAAAACTTCCCTTATAGGGGTAGATTTAGACTGTAAATAGGAAGACACGCTCGTCAAGTTCCTCCATGATAATAAAGATATATTTGCTTGGAAACCATCTGATATGCCAAGTGTTCCTAGGGAACTTGTCAAGCACAAATTAAACATTGACAAGAATGCAAAACCCAAAAAATAGCGCCTCCGACTATTCGCACAAGACAGACATGAGGCAATCAAAGACGAACTCGCCAAACTACTCACCGCAGGCTTCATCAAAGAAGTCTTCCATCCCGAGTTGTTAGCCAATCCAGTGTTAGTTCGGAAGAAGAACAACAACGAGTGGCAGATGTGTGTCGATTACACAGATTTGAACAAGCACTGTCCAAAAGACCCCATGGGACTCCCACGTATTGACCAAGTCGTGGACTCCACCGCGGGATGCGCACTGCTTTGTTTTCTGTACTGCTAGTCAAGATACCATCAGATAGCGCTAAAGAAAGAAGATCAGATCAAGACATCTTTCATCACCCCTTTCGGTGCTTACTACAATACAACTATATCTTTTGAACTGAAGAACGCAGGTGCCACATATCAATGAGCCATACAAACGTGTCTATCCAAACAAATCAGGCGCAATGTAGAGGCATATGTTGATGATGTGGTCGTCAAAACAAGGCAGTCAGAACATCTCATCAATGATCTACAAGAGACCTTCGACAACCTTAGAACATTCCGTTGGAAACTTAACCCAACCAAATGTGTCTTCGGTGTTCCGTCAGGGAAACTTTTGGGGTTCATGGTCAGCAATAGGGGCATCAAAGCCAACCCGGCAAAGATCTCGGCAATCCTTACAATGGAAGAACCAAAGAATATAAAAGATGCCTAGAAGCTGACAGGATGCATCGTGGCCTTAAACAGGTTCATCTCAAGACTTGGGGAAAAGGGTCTCCCTTTCTTCAAACTGCTTAAAAAGCAGGATAAGTTCTCGTGGACGAATGAAGCACACATGGCATTCAAAGATCTCAAAACATATTTATCTACTCCGCCAGTACTTACAGCACCTGTGAAGGGTGATCACCTCTACTTATACATTGTAGCTACAACCCATGTGGTCAGTACTGTAATGGTAGTCGAAAGACAAAAGGACGGCCATGTATTCCCAGTACAGAGGCCAATTTACTACATCAGCGAAGTACTCTCCGAATCCAAGATTCGTTATCCGCAAGTCCAAAAATTACTGTACGTTATCTTCATCACATCGCGAAAGTTACGACATTATTTCCAAGCTTTCCACATCACAATCGTAACTAAATTCCCACTAGGTGAAATCCTCAATAATCTAGATGCAACAGGTCGCATCTGCAAATGGAAGGCCGAAATTGGAGCGTACCACCTTGACTTCACATCTCAAACAACCATCAAGTCCCAGGCTCTTGCTGATTTCACAGTCGAATGGACAGAAATTCAAAATTCTACGACAACCACTCGCCCTGAGCACTGGATCATGTACTTTGACGGGTCACTCAAACTTGAAGGAGGAGGTGCAGGTGTACTTCTTATATCTCTTAAAGGAGATCAACTCAAGTACGTTCTACAAATTCTGTTTCAGGTCACCAACAATGAAGCAGAATATGAGGCTATGTTGCACGAGCTCCGCCTGGCCGCATCACTTGGTATCAAGCGACTCATCGTCTATGGCGATTTGGCTGTCGCCATTAACCAAGTTAACAAAGACTGGGATGCTTCTAAAGAGACAATAGATGCCTATGTCAAAGAGGTTCGTAAATTGGAACGAAACTTTCTTGGCTTGGAGTTTCACCACGTCGTTCGCGATTATAACGTCGCAGTAGATGCCCTGTCAAAACTAGGGTCACGTCGAGCCGATGTCCCAGCAGAAATATTTGTCCAAGAACTACTCCAGCCATCCATTAAGGAGCCGGCACGAGATGAAACCACCCAACTCCAGTCTCAGCCGGAAACACATATCATGGTAATCCACACTGATTGGATGACTCCTTTCATCGAGTACTTGAAAGATCATAAATTGCCAAAGCAGAAGCCAGAGCAAATACGTATTCAACGACGAGCTGCTAACTACATGGTAGTGGGCAATGTACTCTATAGGCGGGGGGCTTCGGCCAACGTCTTGATGAAGTGCATCACAATTGATCAAGGAAAAGCCCTACTACAAGAAATTCACAGCGGCGTGTGTGGTAATCATGCCGCTTCATGAACCTTGGTCGGTAAAGCTTATAGAGCGGGTTTCTTCTAGCCAACAGCCAAACATGATGCAGAGGACATTGTCAAAAAATGTCAAGGCTGTTAGTTCTTCACACGACAAGCTCATGTCCTAGCACATGACCTCAACACTATCCCACTGTCATGGCCTTTCGCCTGTTGGGGTCTTGACCTCGTCTGTCTGCTCACCAAAGCTCCAGGTGGATTCGAGTGGCTTATCGTAGCCATCGATAAATTCACTAAGTGGATCGAAGCAATACCCTTAGTAAATGCTAAAACTGGTAATTTGATCAAATTCTTTGATGGTATCGTTCAGAGATTTGGAGTTCCTCACAACATCATCACAGACCTAGGCTCTGTATTCACCAGTGAAGAATTCCAAGACTACTGCAACAGGTACTCGATTGAGATACATTTTGCTTCAATTGCTCATCCTCGTGCCAATGGACAGGTTGAACAAGCGAATGGCTTGTTACTGCAAGGGTTAAAACCCAGATTGTACGAGCCTTTGAAGAAATACGGCGGTAAATGGGCAAAGGAGCTGCCCGCGGTGCTTTGGAGGCTACGCACCCAACCCAGCAGGGCTACCGGACAGTCACCATATTTCGTGGTGTACGGCTCTGAAGCAGTTTTGCCTGCTGATCTCCTATGGGAAGCTCCGCGTCTGGAGAACTATGATGAACAACTCGCTCATCAAGAGAGGTCCCAGGATGTTGATGGCGTCGAGGAAGCTCGAGTAGCAGCTCTTATCCAGAACACGCGTTATCTCTAAGGATTGCGTCGCTTTCATCAACGCTCTGTCCAACCTTGATCCTTTACTATAGGAGACTTGGTACTACGCCGAATCCAAAAGCCTGAAGGGTTGCACAAGCTTATGTCTCGATGGGAAGGTCCCTTTCTGGTAAAACAAGTCATTGGACCAGGTACATATCAATTGCAAACCCTAGAAGGAGAGGAATTGCCAAATGTATGGAACATAGAGCATCTCCGCAAATTCTACCCGTAACACGGGAGATTGTATATGAGTCGTTGTAAACAACCTTTGATCACGAATCAATAAAGTTATATTTTTCCGCCATCTACAAGTTATGGCATCTTTTATCTCATTAGAGAAAACTCTACCGTATGCATATCGACACTAGTCGTAGCATGGTACTCGGGTTGTCTTCTACCCTCATTCAAAAGAAACCAAGATTCCCTTTTAAAAGGAGGTATAAAAAACCTAAAAATCTTGGATGAGTTACCCTCACCTATACATGGTTGAAGGCGATAATCTCATTTCTTTTGATTGTTTGGCTTTGTAAATGAAATCTTTGGGAATTAGTGTTGTACCAACTGCACTCATTTTCCTAAAAATGTCACCTAAAGGTGCTCAAAGTATTAACAAGTACAGAATATTCATGCGTATATGCATAACCTTTCTTCTTGCATTAGCAAAATTCCTAGGCCTTGACAAGGCTTGATACAACTATTTCTATTCTACATAGCCTAGTTGTGAACCTTACACGACCACTGGACTACTTAAACAGTAGTAATTTATCAAATATACTACTACCCGTAGTACTTTACGTTTGCACAAACCACTCGAAAGATACTACTTAACTAGTAGTATTTCATAATATCTACTTTACACAAGTAGCAAAGATTATATACAGGACAAGCATTTAATATTGGTTCCAAAGCAGAGTGTTCAAACGAGTACTTCAAATTACAACTCAGAACTACTCTAATGAATCAATAAAAGTATCTGCGACTGGCTCTATTTCCTTCACCAGAGCTTTGAATCCCATGATGTCTACTCCTTCTGGTAGCTCTACGACTTGTAGCTTGATGTTTGGATTGTGCGCTTTTACCATTGCCAGCAGCCGATTGATGCACTCCTTCATGGTACTCTTGCAAAAGTCGGTAATCTGCCTAGGTACCGCGCTGATCCACTACAGAATAGATTGGTTCGCAGCAACAACACCTTCAGGCGTTACCATCTCAATGATGGGAAGCACTGCTTCTTCTATGGATCTTTTCTCGGCCTGGAGATCCTCCACTTCTTGCTGTTTAGCTTGTTGGCCAGCCAAGGCCCTGGCGCAAGACTGCTCCATGTCTACACGGATCTGATGCTCCTTGGCAAATTTTTTGCTAAGATCTTCGAGTTCTCTCTCCAAGCGGGCACGGTCTTCGGTCTTTGATTGCGCCAGGTTGTACCATGATGTACTGCTGCTCTGCTCTTCAACCAATTCTTTCTTCAATCCTACAGAAACAAGACAAGTCTATGATTACACTTCATATGACTAAATTAATGGTTAAGTGTACAACACTTGCTTCACTTACTATTGTTGTCTCGAATTAACGCTCAGTTACGAGTGTCCAATCGAGATTTCTCATCTCCCATCCCTTCGAGTTGTTTATGTAAATGAGAAATCAAGTCTTGACTATCAACTCGGGCTTTTTCCCGCGCCTCATAGGCAGCCGCAAGATCTTCTTCGAGTTCCTTTATCCAGGACTCTAGGCTTGCATCTCTGTTTTTCTCCAATTTATCTACCAATGCCTGCATTTGACTTCAGTTAATGATTACTCTATTAACTACTCGCTACTAAGCTTTTCTCTTACCAGAGTGGCTTCCAAGTGTTGTTTTAGCTTCATTGCTTCATTATCAGAAGTTTCTCCCTGTGGTGGTGGAGTACTTTCTTCAATAACAACGTTGGCGACTTCTTCGGTCTCCATATCAACCTTCATGATTTTCACAAGTATTATTCATACAGAATTCAAGGATAAATTCAAAGCAAGTGCGATATAATTTACCTCCACAATTGATGGCGGCCTATCAATGCTTCCCTGGTTTATGGTTTCCGCTGGGTTTGCTTCTGGAGCCAGATTGGTATCAGGCGAGTTCTTTTCTGGCGATTGGTTCAACTTTAAAACCCTGCCACTTTCATCAGTGGCAACAGGGATGAAATCTTCTTCAACATGCTCTGCTTCTTCTGCTTTCTTCAATTGTTGCTCTTGATGCGCTTGCAGTGCGCTCACAAGTGCGGTGGATGGTGCTCTTCACAAAGGAAACAACTTAAATAACTGAATGACAGCACAATTGAAATGATATTCGATTTAATATACTTACTTTATAAGTGCGGTGGTTTTTGGCTTAAAGTTGAACTTCTTTAACTTCAGAACACCCACCTTGGAGCTGGTTGTGCTCCCTGTGGTACCACTCGCCATTGCACTAGTGGTCGATGAGCTTTGAACGGCAGTAATAAACTTGGAGAGCTTGATTCATTGACCTTCTTCTGCTCCAGGCACGTACGCTCCTGATGGGGTTTCTGATCGAGATCGAGTAGTTCTCTTCTGCTTTACTCCCGCAGGAACAGTTGGTACTATTTCCGTATCCTCTGTTTTTCAGAAATAGTGAAAGAAAATCAAATGGCGGAAGGGATAAAGTACTCGGATTCTATTATGAGGAATTCTCTTACCTTGCATCTGGGGCAGCTGTATTTTCTTCAGATATTGCTTTGAGTTCTTCTACACTATCAGCAATCGCTTCGACTTCTTCATTGGATGGCTCTGACTTGTCTGAAGAACTCTTTCCAAACTTTTCCCAATCTTGTGGAGAAAGGCCACCAACTGGTCCATCAGAATCAGTGGTCGACTATACCAGAAGAGTCAACATCAAGATTCACGTTTGTAACAACACAAATTTAAAATCGCACAGGGCTGCGAGTACTTACAGAACTAGGAGATTGACCTTTGCAGAATTCCTTGGTGATGAATGGTTTCTTGTTGTTCACACCAGCGAACATACGCGACAAGCGCATTAGCACCGTTTCATCTAACAGTTCTTCCGGCACCATCTGAGAAGGATCTACATTCCCCTCGTACTTGTACCCAAGGTTGATGCGCTCCTAGAGTGGTTGGATTCTTCTCTTGAGGAAGCTGAACGCTATCCCTACTCCGGTCAAGCCTTTACTCTTCAAGGATTGTACTCGCTTTAACAAAGCGAGCACATCGTTGGCTTCTTCAGCAGTTGGCTTCGTATTCCAATTTGATAGATCCCTTAGATACCATCCATCTTTGACAGGACAGCTTTTTCCATGATTCCCTGCTGTATTACAATTACACAGGAATAGGATTAGTGTATAACAAAGTACATTGATTATAAATACTAAAGAAGAAGTACTCGTTTTTGACTACTCACCGATTATGAACCATTCAGACTTCCAATCTCCACATGACTCCTTTAGTGGCAGGGAAAACCACTGCTCTTTCATCCTCTGGCGGAATTGAATTCCCCGCTCCTCCAACCACTTCCAGACATTGGAAATTTGGGTGCGGCTTTATATGGTAAAGAGTGCGGAATAGAGCAAGATTGGGATTGATGCCAAGAAATGTTTCACAAGCATGAACAAAAACAACAATGTTCAGAATCCCATTAGGATTCAGATGATGGAGTTGGAGTTTGTAAAAATCAAGGAGTTCGCGGAAGAAGGAAGAGATTGGAAGGCCAACTCCACGTTCACAGAAAGACACGAATAAAGGAATTTCATTTATGCTTTCAGTTCAAAATTGCAAATCAAAGCAAGCTCTCCACTCAAGAGTTTCCTGGGACAAAAGCAAACCTTGCGCCACCAGGTCATGGAGATCTCCTTCCTTCGCGGTACAATATTTCCAAGCATCGGCGGGAGGAGGATGGGTCTTGCAATTTGGCTTTGTGTTTGGATCGAACAAGGAAACCCTTTTCCTCGGTGCTTTCTTCTCCGTAGGCTTAGCAAATGTGGCTTTCTTAGTGTTTTTGGTGTCAGCTTTCTTTTGGCCCATGGTTACGGATCAAGTTAAGACTTTGCTTTTTACTCGCATTCATAAGAGATGGGAACAGAGAAAGTTCTAAATGCTCAGGAAGCTACTATGAAAAGAAGAAAACCAATGGTGCTACGCTCAAGGCTAAGAAACAAACGAAGGTCTCACTTCAGATTTATAACCTTCGGTTAGGGTTACTGTTTGGAACAGTATCTCCGGTGTATCGCATTCTGTTACAAGGAATGACTTTGCATTCCTAAGTTAGTTTTTCCCGGCAAAAATATCGGATTCAATGACAACAGATTCCTAGTGATTGTTTAGATCGTCAAATCAAACATATTTTTTATTTAAAGCTCGGGTGTTGTTAGCGGATAATCCAGGATTTGATTCCCTCCGAGATTTAAGGAGGCAAGCCGTGGAAAAAGATCTTCAACTGGTTTTAACAAAACCACTCGTACATACAAAACTATAGCTGATCAATTCATACGTTTGGAAACAACTCGAAGGTTGTTATGCTTATGCGGTGGCTCGAAAAAGTACGCACATTCTGGAGGAAACAATCATCGAGTATGTATTAGCATTTATTGCTCAGAGTAAATAAAGGGAGCAGTGCTCGATCCAACGACTACTTAAAAGTACTCATAGACTCGGGGGCTGCATTTGAAAAGTACAATTTCTTTTAAGCCTATTATGCTTTATTCAAGACCTTTGACTAGTTTTAACAAAACTACTCGAAGCTCGATGGTTTCACTTAATGGTTGCATCTACTCGGTGCGCACCATTAGACTACTCAGGTGAAATTCAAGATTAGTTTCTTGAACCTTCAATTACTTAACGAGTACTCAGAGGCTCGGGGACTACACCTATTGGGTGCGTCTAAAAGATGCACTCTAATGAAACTACTCGTCAGAAAAAATTTGAGCGTATTGGGCTTAGCTCTAACTATTCAAAGATGTTAAAAAGATTCAAGAGTTGAAGCAAAGGCGCAAGATGCTCGGGGGCTTGTGGGGCCAGGATACCTAGGGACACTCATCTAAGGAATTAAACTACTCGATATGGAGAGTTGTGATCCGACTGCTTTGGACTATCCAGATAGGGTATAGGACGATGTAGTCAATTTATGAAACTACTCGTATTCGAATAGTATACATGATAGATTACCTTATTATAGTCATCCTTGTCGAATACGAGTAGTTTATGTAACCAATCTGTAACTCTGCTCCCCGGATATATAAGGAGGAGCAGGGACCCCTCAAAACAACTCAACCACACGTATAATACAATCAAACACACAGGACGTAGGGTATTACGCTACTCGCGGCCCGAACCTGTCTAAATCTTTGTGTTATTCGTGTACTATTGTTCATAGAACTCGGCGAGACCCACAAATCTACTCCCTAGGGTATCCCCTGACAGACGTGCTCGACATAAATCATTGACACAGCCCCCAATGGGTTCATCAGCATCAGGGGCGACGTTAGGACGTCATACGAGTACGACGGCAAAGACGTGCACCTCGCTGAGCTCTCCCGCCAGCTCGGGAACAGATACTCCTCGCAAACGAGGCCAAGACCAAACCCCTGGTTAACGCAAGCGTACCGGAGTAGGTGGCGACCACGACAGCGCTCGAGCCGGATTCAGCAACCAAGACCATTAGCCTCTCCAGCGATGACCCCTCCAAGATGGCGCTTATAGGCCCGGGCCTCACTCCTAAATAGGAAAGCGCGCTTACCTCCTTCCTGAGGGACAACTGGGACATATTCGCGTGGAAACCCTTGGATATGCCCGATGTTCCAAGGGAGAAGGTTGAGCACTCCTTGGATTTGTTGAAGACCGACAAGCCGGTCAAGCAGAAGCTTCGACGGTTTGCCCAAGATCGCAAGGAGGCCATTAGGGTAGACTTGAATAAACTCTTAGCCGCTGGTTTCATTCGGGAGTGCAAGCACCCCGAGTGGCTTGCAAATCCTGTAGTTGTAAGAAAGAAAACCAGTGAATGGAGAATATGCATTGATTATACAGATCTCAACAGATATTTCCCTAAGGACTCCTTTCCTCTTCCGCGCATCGACCAGGTCGTTGACTCTATGGCCGGATGTCTACTCCTCTCTTTCCTCGATTGCTACTCTGGCTACCACCAGATAGCCCTGAACCTGGCGGACCACGACAAGACGGTGTTCGTCACCAGGCATGCATATACTGCTACAACACCATGACCTTCGGCCTCAAGAACGCTGGGGCCACCTATCAGAAAGTGATCCATAGTTGCTTATCCAGCCAGATCGGGCGAAACGCCGAGGCATACATGGACGACGTCGTGGTCAATACTTATGACCTAGAAACACTAATCACCAACCTCCAGGAGACGTTCAACAACCTACAACGCTTCAGATGGAAACTCAACCCAACCAAGTGTGTTTTCGGGGTACCATCGGGCAAACTCCTGGGCTTCCTAGTAAGCCAGCGTGGCATCGAGGCAAACCCAACCAAGATCGCCGCCATCCAGAATCTGCCACAAGAAAGATGCGATGAAACTCACGGGAATGATGGCAGCCTTAAGTCGGTTCATCAGCAAGCTAGGTGAATGAGGCGCCCCGTTCTTCAAGCTCTTGAAGAAGGCCGACAACTTTGAATGGATGTCAGAAGCCAACTAAGCATTGGCCGACCTCATTGCCTTCCTGACTACTCCACTGGTGCTCACCGGACCAGACAAGGAAGAGCCACTCCTGCTATATATAGCAGCAACCACCTACGTCATCAACGCGGTCTTAGTCGTGGAACGTCAAGAAGAAATTCATGCATACCCCGTCCAGCGACCGGTCTACTACGTCAGTGAAGTGATGGCCAACTCCAAGATCCGCTACCAGCACCCACAGAAGCTTCTATACGCGCTCCTGACATGCTCGAGGAAGCTGTACCATTACTTCCAGGCACATCCAATCCAGGTGGTGTCCAATTTCCCACTCGGAGAAATGCTCAGTAACCGGGACATTAACGGTCGAGTGGTAAAATGGGCCGTAGAGCTTGGTGAGTTCGTGTAACACCTTGCCCTCCAAAGCCGCCCCGCACAGCCCTTCCAAGGGGTGTGCACGCATACACATAGCACCCTGCTTACACTTTCGTCCTCGCTTAGTGTAAAAAGGGTTAACCCGAAGGTGCTATGGCTGGAAGACAAGAGCTTATAAGTTGCCTCCACCCTTGCTAAACTATCAAGGTGGCACTAAACACGTGCATCTCGCACTCATGGGCCACTACTGGGCCATACAAACTGGGCCAGGTGTGACATACACCCCCCTGAGAGAACCCGACGTCCTCGTCGGCACAACTCACCCACACGGACAAATGTCCAGAAATGTTCCCCCTTAGCGCACGACTGTACGTCCAGTGTTGGTGCCATAGTCCATGTCGTATGCCCTACCTAGGCCACACGCGCCATGCGCTCTATGCCCGCACACTGACCCGTACGCGCAACTGCGAGGGTCGGCTCTAATACCATTTGTAACACCCCGCCCTCCAAAGCTGCCCCGCACAGCCCTTCCAAGGGGCGTGCACGCGTACACATAGCACGCTGCTTACACTTTCGTCCTCGCTTAGTGTAAAAAGGGTTAACCCGAAGGTGCTATGGCTGGAAGACAAGAGCTTATAAGTTGCCTCCACCCTTGCTAAACTAGCAAGGTGGCACTAAACACGTGCATCTCGCTCTCATGGGCCACTACTGGGCCATACAAACTGGGCCAGGTGTGACAGTTCGACATTTCCTTCAAGTCACGACAATCGATCAAGTCGCAAGTGTTGGTCGACTTCATAGCAGAATGGACGGAAATCTAGGCGCCGATCCCGACAGAGCCGCCCGAGCACTGGACCCTGTACTTCGATGGCGCCCTCAACCTTGAAGGAGCAGGGCCTGGCGTGCTTTTCATCTCCCCAGAGGGCAAGCACCTAAAGTACGTCCTGCAAATGCACTACCAGGCAACTAACAATGGCGCCGAGTACGAGGCACTGATCCATGGCCACAAGATAGCAACAAAGCTCGGAATCAAACGCCTGGTCTGCTACGAAGACTCGAAGGTCGTTATCGAGCAGGTCAACAAGAATTGGGATTGTGTTGGCACTTCTTACAATCCAATATCAGGATTGAGAATCCCGATACTGGGGTAAGGAGTGTTTCAGTGGTTTTCCTAATGGCTTAATAAAATATATAAATATTCTTCAAGCGCACAAAATCACCGCTGTAGCACTTCACCGGGGAGTATCCCGAGGTATCATAATTTATATTTCCACAGGGAAGCTTTGGCAAGAGTACTAGTAAACAGGTATTCAAGACTATCAGAGAAAGGTATACAACTAAACAAGACAGGGGATAACGATATTGGATAGGAGTGGGTATACCGTGACACACAGCTCAAGGGAGACTCAGGTAAGAGAGAGAAGGTATAGATAGTTGGGAGGACAATGAGAAGAGATAGAGGATTCCTATGGACTTTATCTGTCTATGTCACTCGGGCTTAGAGATACAGCGGCTAAAGAGCCAGCACTGGAAGGTCTAGGTTAACTCTAATGTCTTAGCATCGGGACAATGGACACCAGTGACACGCAGAAAGGGATGAGAAGGGGTGCCACCAGCTCCACACTGGGGGATCCTACACGCCGAGACTAACGAGATGGATTACAAAGACCGTATAGGGCTGTCACCACCTAATGACTACCACACGTTCATTGAATCGGGGGCAAACCAAGGCCACTGACTAGTCTGGGTACCACACCCACACTAACCAACGACTACTTACTTCACTAGCAAAAGCAAGCAACCCGTCAATACCCCCGGTGACACTTCACCGGCAAATATTGAGCTAAGTCGAAGAACCAGCTAAGACAAAGACATAAAGAAGAACTAGAAGCGCTAGAACTAGAACCGATTATAGTCTATACACGATATAGATGCAACTAGAATAAAGTAGAAGCAAGCTATAAATGACAAAGGCAAGATGACAAAGATAATTATATTGATAACTCAAGTCTTACAAAAGGAAAAGATACAAGATCTTATACCAGAGCTTCTGAAGACGACTCCGGAACCTCCAAGGTGAAGCTCGACTCGACTCTAACTCCCAACTAAACTATCCTAACTCTACTAGAGAGAAGTGGAAATGAGAGCTCCTTGGCTTGGTATGTGTTAAACCGGGGCTTGGACACCTCTATTTATAGCTTGGAGTGGCGGTTGTACCGGCCAAGGGAGCCAGGGGGATATTCCCCTGGATTCGGGCGAATCCTCTGGTTCGGCCAAACTGCCCAGTTCGGCCGAACCGAGGGATGCACCGCCTTTGCTTCCAAGGGCCAGGATTAGGCTTCTGGCCCTGGGTCGCCCCCCTGCACCGCCTCTCCTGCTGGGTTGCCTTGGGCTGCTTTCTGCTTGTGGACTTTGTGCTGGATTGGCCCAGAGGTGATGTAACAGTGGTCCAAGTGGCTTCCAAGGTCATTGCACGGTCATCGCTGACATGGACGTGTCCCGGTGTCTTGTATGGCTAAGGGCGATAACCAGCCGAACGGAGTCGTTCGGCCGAATTGGTCAATTCCGACCCTTATAGCACGTATTTCTCATTGTTGTACCTGCACAAGTGTAACTCAGCAAAACTCGTGGAACTCTGTTAGAAATAAACCTAAGTACATGGAATGTCACATATATCCTCTTTTATTCCCGAGTATTGGTGGTCGAAAACGCGCCGTAACGACCGCCAACAGATTGCACCAAAGAAACGATGGACGCCTACTGCGCCGAGGTCCGCAAGCTTGAAGCCCACTTCTACGGGCTCAAGTTCCACCACATCGTGAGGGAAGAAAACGTGGCGAGCGATGTCCTCTCCAAGCTCGGATCCAAGCGATCCCATGTCCCAGCCGCGGTATTCGTCCAAGACATCCACAAGCCATCAATCAAGTTGCTGGACGATGCACACGATGAGCCAACCACTAGTCAAGTTGTTGCAGCTATTGACGGACGGGAGGAAGACTGACACGAACCCTTAACCGTGTTCATAAATGAAGACAAGATGGCCATCATGAACAAACTCAAGGATGACAAGATCGCCCTTGAGCAGCTTAGTTGGCGAACAGCCAACTACGTGGTCATCGGCTCTGAACTGTACAGGAAAGAAGCATCCTCAAGTGTGTTCATGAAGTGCATCTTACGAAGCGAAGACCGGGCACTGCTGGAAGAGATCCACTCGGGTAGCTGCAGCAACCACACGGTAGCTAAGATGTTGGTCGGCAAGGCCTACAGATCTGGTTCTTCTGGCCTACGGCGGTCACCGGCGCAAAATAGCTCGTCCAGCGCTGCACCGGGTGCCAATTCTTCCAAAAGCAAAAACACCTACCAGCCCAAGCGCTCCGTACTATCCCGAAGTCCTAGCCCTTTGCGGTATGGGGCCTGGACAATGTAGGACCATTCAAGCTGGCCCCAGGTGGCTTCTTGCACATCTTGGTCGCGGTGGACAAGTTTACCGAGTGGATCGAGTACAAGGTGGTCACCGACACCAAGTCGGCGACATCGGCCGCCTTCATCAAGGAATTAATGCATCGCTTCGGTGTGCCAAACCGCATCGTTACAGACCTCGGCCCCCAGTTCATGGGTGATGAGTTTTGGGACTTTTGCCAGGACAGCAACATAGACATTTACTACTCCTCGTCCGCCCACCCTCACTGCAACAGGCAGATTGAGCGTGCCAATGGCATGGTCCTGAATGCCCTTAAGAATGACTTATACGACGCACTCAACCCACGCGCAGGCCGCTGGGCGAAAGAAGTACCACATGTGGTATGGAGCCTATGCACCCAGAAGAGCCGAGCTACGGGGTACACCCCTTTCTTTCTAGTCTATGGATTGGAAGCTGTCCTACTGGGTGACCTGGCCCACGGTGCTCCGCGCATCCAGTTCTACGAGGAAGGCGAGGCCGAAACAAGTCGGTAGGAGGACATCGACGCTCTAGAAGAGCGCAGGCTCTGCGCCTAGACCCAACGTGCACGCCATGAGCAGCAGATTCACCGGTACCATGACCGGAACATTAGGGAACGCTCCCTCAACGTAGGCGACCTCGCCCTGCACCGAGTCATGACGAACAAGGACCAACACAAGCTGTTGGCCCTCTAGGAAGGCCCTTTCATCGTCAAGGAAGTCATCTCTCTATGAACCTACCGCCTAGAATGGGCCGATGGCGACCCTGTTCCAAACGTTTGGAACATCTAGAACCTCACTAAGTTTTATCCTTATTCCTAAACACCAGCTATGTATCTCCCCTCTCCTATCAATATTTAATAAAAGTGTTTCGCTTCGCCAATAACTTGTGACCACTTTATTTTGCAAATTTACATTATCTACTTCATGGTAACCATGAGTTCACCTTTATTAAACTACTCACGCAATCACCTAAATGAAATGGCAAGTCCGACTCACTATATCCAAAATCTGAACACGTGCGAAAGTACTCGGCCCGGAACCCTACCTACGGCTAAGCCTCCTCGAGAGCATCGTAGCATGTAGGCGCGCTGCCTCCATGAGAGCTCCAGCCATCTTCTCCGCCGAGTACCTAGTACTGCCACGACGGCGGTGAAGTGACAAGGGTTGATAAATCAACTCAAAACAAAATGTGATAAAGCAAAAACAATAACTTATTACAATGAGTTTATTAAAGTTTCATCTCTCCGAAAGACTACTATTTCTTTCCCATGTTTTCCTCACAGGTACAATGGCCTAAGACTCGCAGATGCCATGGACTACTTCTATGACCAGAGCGGAGAAGGACTCAATAAGAGCCTCGAATTCCTCTTCAGGGTAGTCGTGGGCGAAACCCTCCCCAATGTAGTCCAGCTCAAGGTCAGGGTAGTAGGTCTTCATGATCGCCAGCACGCTCTTCATGGCGAACTCTCCGCGGTCCTGGCCATGACTCTAGCTCCCCCAGGGATGGCTCGGAGGCATTCTTCAAGAGAAGGGACCGGCATGCCGTCCTCCACCGTAACAATGGCGTCACAGGCACCCTGCGCCGCCTCCTGCAGGGCGCCATAGCAATCTGCGAACTCTGCATAAATCACCAAGTCCTCAACTCAGCGCAAGAAAACCGTCAACCGCATGCGGTGAGCACAAGAACTCGGTTGAAGAAATTTACCTTTCATGGCGACCTCGTGCACATCCTTCGCCTGAGTATGTGCTCAGCCGACGTCTTCCAGCTCCTTCCGCAGTGCGTCGACTTTTTCCTCCCAGACCTTCTTCTCACTGGCATGACCTGCGCATGAGATCCACCCATAGCCAAGAGTTATGGTGTCATAGCCCACACAAACTGGGAAGCAGAGGCGATGCCACATAGTTTTTTGCTCACATTGCAAAGCACGCTGGTGGTCGGCAAAAACCTGCTTGCGCTCGACGACCTGCTTCTTTACATTAGCATCCAGGGCCGCCGCCTGATCCTCCAAGGCTTTCTTCTCCTTTTCAGTACCTGCATACGATCACAACGCGATTTTGAAGGATTCAAGAACTTAGTGTATACTCAAGACGGAGTAGAGATCAACTTACTGGTGGTCAGCTCTGCCAGCTCGGCAGTCTTCTCTATGTCTGCCTCCTTCTGGGAAGCAAACTCCTTGGCCTCAGTAGCCACGGTACGGACACAGGCCCTCATTTCCTGCAGCTCCTTATATTCTTCCTCGGCGACCGCCATCATCCGAGTACGTTTGCCAGCGTCCACCAAAATAGTCTGCTCCAACAAGCCCGAGTCAAAAAACAAAGCACCCAACGCAGAAGCAGTCCACCACAATGTCTACTCGGCATACCTTCAAGCTCTCAAGGATAACGTCGGAGGCACTGTGGAACCTCTTGATGGCGGCACGATCCTCCTCGTAGGAGTGCTGAAACCGCTTCGAGCCGCTCAGACCCTCACCGCCTCTCACCATCTGCCCAGCCTGCTGGTCAGCCAGAGCGTCGTCCTCCAGCCCTAGTAGTTCCACATCGGTTCCAGGGACCACGTCCCTCCTACGCGTCTCCTCCGCCACCACGCCAGAAGCACTAGCGGGCGGCATAATGGCCTCCTCCGCCCTAGGAGCCGTAGTTGGCGTGGGATTAGCGTCGGGAGCTGGCAACGAGCTCGACTCCACGGTGATAGCAATGGTTGGCTCCTCCGACAGCTCCACAACCTGCTGTGGCAGAGGGCCGAACATGCCTGAACTCGGCGTTGCAGTCACTCTTTGCCCGCCGTCTTCGCCTGAGTGGGACCGTGATGAGTCTGACATTAGCAGAAGAGGACTCTTGACGGCCGACCTACAATAGCAGACCACCAAGATAATCAAGAAGAGAAGTGTCACTCAGAGTAAGAGCAAAAATATAACACAACAGTCCTTACCTGTTACTCTTGGCCGACCGTCTGAAACCCAAGCCAAATGGGTTGGGCGTCCAGGCTTGGATTGGCATGATGGCCCTTGGCGACGTCAACATGGGTGTCCCCTCCCTCGAATCATTGGGGGACAGGATCCCCTCCCTCGAATCACTGCGGGGCTGCCCGCCTGGTCTGTGGTACGGGCTCCATCTCCGGCATCCGGGGATGAGCCGAACTCGTCCGACACCCACGGCTCGGCCTCATACCGTAGAGGGTCCTTCTGCGCCTCCTCCAACACCATCACTTTCTCCTGCTGGATGGGATTGATAGGCAGGGGACCTGGGCTGAAATAGCGGTTGGTGTCCTCCTGCAAGCACCAATCGGCATCTAGATTTACATGAAGATCTAAGAATAACGATAGCAGGGTCGAGCAAGTACTCGGCAAGCATCAAACTCACCGGATTAGGAAGATAACCAAGGTGGAATAGGTGAGGAGCACCCTTGTTGGCAATGTCGCCCTTCATGATGCTGCTTACTCGGTCGTGGATCTCGTCCCAGTTAACATTGCTGTTGTGCTCCCGAGTTGGATCGTTCTGCCCAGAGAACTCATACGCCGGGTGCACTCGCTCCTTAATGGGCTGAATAGCCCGACCCACGAAGGAGATCATTACTACGACAGCATTCAGACCACCCACCTTTAGGACGCTAATATTGGCCAGCAGCTCCTCCACCCCTCGGAGCATCCCTCTAGGAATCAAGCTCCATTGGAGGAAAGCCCGTCCTCCCAGCAACATCGGCGGATGGTCCCTCATGTAGAACCAGTCCTCACGCCACTTCTTGTTGCAGTCATTGTTGGCACTCCTTACGATCCAATATCAGGATTGTGAATCCCGGTACTGGGGTAAGAAGTGTTTCAGTGGTTTTTTCTTATGGCTCAGTAAAATATATAAATATTCTGCAAGCGCACATAATTACCGCTATAGCACTTCACCATTGAGTAATCCAAGGTATTGTAATTTATATTTCCGCAGTGAAGCTTATGGCAAGAGTACTAGCAATCATATATTCGAGACTACCAGAGAAGGGTACACGACTAGCAAGACAGGGGATAACGGTATTGGATAGGAATGGATATACCATGACACACAACTCAAGGTAGGCTCAGGTAAGGAAGAGAAAGGATAGTTAGCTAGGAGGACAACGAGAAGAGATAGAGGACTCCTAGGTACTTGTCTATCCGGGTTACTCGGGTCAAGAGGTACATGAGTTCAGGTAGAAATTCTACAGGCTATAGGATAAATCTAATGTCTTAACATCGAGAGGCAAAACAACCAACACGCGGAAAGGGTTGAGAAGGGGTGTTGTCAATAACGCCGGAGGCTCCTACATGCTGGATCTTGACGTGATGGGCTACGTAGGCCGTTTAGGGCTGTCACCACCTAACGACTACCATCTCCGTCGACCCAGGGACAAACTAAGGCTGAGTATAGTCAAGATACCACACCTACACTATCCAACAACTACTTACTCCGCTAGCAAGAGCAAGCAACCCCGTCAGTACTCTCGGTGACAATTCACCTAAAATACTAAGAAGAATCGAAGAACCAATTAAGACAAGGACTTAAACAAGAACAAGAAGAACTAGAACTACAACTCACTATAGTCTAAACACGATATACTTGCAACTAGAATAAAGTAGAGGCAGGGTATAAATAACTCAGACAAGATGACAAAGATAACTATATTGATAACTCAGAGTCTTATAGAAAGAAAAGGAAAAGATACAAGAGCTAATACCAGACCTTCTGAAGACGACTCTGGAACCTCCGAGGCATAGCTCTACTCAACTCTAACTCCCAACTAAATTATCCTAACTCTACTAGAACAAGTGGAAAGAGAGCTCCTTGGCTTGGTGTGTGTCCAACCGGGCATGGGACTGTCCAATTTATAGCAAGTGATGGCGGTTTGGGTGGAGTAACCGCCAAGGGAGCCAGGGGGCTCCCCCTGCTAATTCGGGCAAATGGATAGGTTTGGCCGAACCATCAAATCCACCGACTTGGGTGCTGGATGTCCTGGATTGCTCCTGGGGAGGCGGTTTGCACATGGGGCAGTTCGGCCGAACTAGGCCAGTGGCGCCCCCCTAAACTGCCTCTGCCTTGGTTTGCTTCCTTTGGACCGTAATGTGTTAGACTTCTGTTGATTTGGCCTAGAGATGATGTGGCAATGGTCCAAGTGTCCTGCATGGTCATCACTCGGTCATTGCTGACGTGGACGGTCTTCCAAGTGTCCTGTATGGCTAAGGGGGGTAACCGGCCGAATCGTGTCGTTCGGCTGAATCAGTCATTTCCAACCCCTATAGCACGTATTTCTCGTTATTGTACCTGCACAAGTGAAACACACCAAGACTCATGGAACTTTATTAGAAATAAAACTAAGTGCATGGAATATCACATATATCCTCTTTTATTCCCGAGTATTGGTGGTCAAAAACGTGTCGTAACGACCGCCAACAAGCTCCCCAAGCTTAGACCTTTGTTCATCCTCAAGCAAAGATAGAAACTTAGGCTCGGTGGATCAGGAGTTGCTACAATGTTAGTATCTTGTAGGTAATCTTTATAAACAACTAGTGCTAAAAAATACTCGAATCATCGGCAAAGTATTAACTCACCATTTTACCTATGGGGCTTATAGCAATCTCCTTGTCTTGGGTGGTTGAAAGGATGAACAGTTTTGACTCGGTTTTATTCCACTCTACTCTTTTCAGGATCCCATCTCGGAGTTTCCATAATTTTGTGAAAAATGTAAGTTTGTTCCTCAATTGGCACACTCCATCACTCAAGTGGTATTTGAATCCTCACCAAAGGCTTGCGCCTTCTTTCATCCTAAAATCTAATAAATCTAACAATCTATTGCGGCGGAGGACCGGACATGCCCGAACTCGGCGTTGCAGTCACTCTTTGCCGCCGTCTTCACCCGAGTGGCATCGCGATGAGTCCGACATTAGCAGAAGGGGACTCTTGATGGCCGACCTACAATAGCAGACAACCAAGATAATCAAGAAGAGAAGCGTCACTCAGTGTAAGAGCAAACATATAACACAGCAGTCCTTACCTGTTACTCTTAGCCGACCGTCTGAAACCCAAGCCAAGTGGGTTGGGCGACCAGGTTTGGATTGACACGATGGCCCTTGGCGTCGCCGACATGGGTGTCCCCTCCCTTGAATCACTGCGGGGCAGGTTCCCCTCCACAGCGCCAGCAGAGGAGCCTGCTTCCTCGCTGTCTGTCGGCAATGCCCCTGAGCGCTGCCTTTTCGCCGCCGCGTCGCTCAGACTATGCTCCTGAGCCGCTGCCGACCTCTTCCTCGCCCCAGCTTGAGCCACCCGGACCGTGACCACCTTGCGCGAGGCCGCCCGCGTCCTCCCAAGGGGAGCGCCCGCCCGGTCTGTGTTGGCAGTCGTTACAACCCAAATTCGACCACCAATACTCAGGAATAAATGAGAGTCTATGCAACATTCCATGTACTTAGGTTTTATTTCTAATGGAGTTCCACAAGTTTTGGTGAGTGTCGGTTGTGCAGGTACAACAACGAGAAATGTGTGCTATAGGGGTCGGAAATGACCGATTCGGCCGGTTACCCCCCTTAGCCGTGCAAGCCACCGGGAGTCGTCCACGTCAGCGCCAACTCATCCCGGGCTTCCAGCACATCACCCTGGGCCCAAACTCAACCTGACAAAGACCCCGAAGTCAACCAGAAGGCCTCCAGCCCAGCCCAGGGCGTGAACCGACCTGCCAACCGACCCCAGGAGCTGGCCCAGCACGTGTGCAAGCTCAAGGCGGTGCAGCACTGGGCCGAGCCCAGTTCGGGCGAACACGTGGGTTCGGCCGAACCAGGGAACCGCCTCCAGGGTGCAATCCTGGCCTTTGGCTGCTGAGGCGGTGCATCCCTCAGTTCGGCCGAACCGGGATTTTCGCCCGAACGGCTCGGCACCGACCTCAAGTTGCTTGGCCGCTGCTCCACTTCTCCACCGACCCTGGCCACTATAAATTGAGACCCCTGGTCACCTGCAAGACACACAACACAAGAGTAGAGTGCAGGCGAAGCACTGTTAGTTCTCCACTTGTATCAGTAGAGATAGGGAGAGAGGAGAGGTGAGCGTCCCGGAGAGGAGCCGAAGTGTCGGCCCCTCTTCCCGCTGTACCTCTACGGATGCGACTTCACTTCGAGTAACATCCGGGTCTTGTCTGGTAACTCTTGTATCTCTCTCTGATTAATTGAGCATTCAGTTCTTACTTTTATATGCTTGCTGGTTCTTCGTTCAATGCTTAGTTGTGTAGTATAATTGTATACTAGCTGCTTAGCTTGAGTGCTTATCTGTCTGCAGTAGATAAGTATTAGTCAACTAGTGTAGGCGTGGTGCCTATACTTGAGGCTAACTTAGTTTCTGCCCGTCGCAACGGAGGTGGTAGCCGTAAGGTGGTGACAGCCCTTTCGGTCTTTGTAGCCCATCACGTTAGTTCCGGTGTCTTAGGACCCAAGGTTCAGGGTAACCGGCACCCCTTCTCACCCCTTTCTGTGTGTCGGAGGCTCTGTAGTCCCGAAGCAAGTATCTATCTGTATCCTCTGATCTGCTCAATCAATTGGTAGAATACCTTTATCAGACCCGTACCCTCTCTACCCTCTTACCTCTTCTCTTCTCTCCTTGTTGTCGTCATCCATCTCATCCATTCCATTTCATCCACACCATCTACCTAGGACAACTTAGTTTAGAATCAGTCCACTTCTCGTTCTCCGTGGAAATCGATACCTTAGAATACTCCCGGGTGAAAGCTACATCGGTATCCGTCCGCTTGCGGATTTATCTGTAGGCCGTAAGGAGTGCCAACAAGCTTTCTGGCGCCGTTGCCGGGGAACGGTAGCTGTTCTAATTCCGAACCCAAGTTGTCCGTGTATCCCACCACCATCCATATGGATTCCACTCTTACCTTACACCAACACTCGGCTCCAAAGGGCGCTTGTTTGGAGCCACCACCATCATCACATCCCATATCCACACCCGGCTATGAGCTACGTCCCGGCTTCATAGCCATGGTTCGTGAGCAATCGTTCTCACGAACGAAGGTCGAGAGTCCATATGCGCATTTGCGCGAGTTTGAGCAACTCTGCTCATGCCTGACCATTGCGGGCATGACACAAGAGACACTCAAATGGAAGCTATTCCCATTTTCACTAGCGGGAGGAGCAAAGAAATGGTACTCTCTGGCTGTCAGTACTATGGACGGGAGCTGGGAAATTCTCAAGGAAAAATTCTGCCTAAACTTCTTCCCAGTCTCCAAGGTAGCCAGTCTCCGAGCGGAAATCATTAACTTTAAGCAATTAAAGGGAGAATCGTTAGGAGCTGCCTGGGCTCGTTTCAAGCAAATACTGGCCTCAGGACCGGACCTAAGCCTACCAGAACCTGTTGTTTTACAACACTTCAGCCTTGGCCTCTGTCCCGTAGCCACCACTTTCTTGGACTCTGCTTCTGGAGGGTCGTTCTTTCATTTTGTCCCTAGTGAAGCGAGGGTAGTCCTAGACCGTATCCTAGACAACACCCCCTACACTGGAATCTATGATGAACTCCCCGATGAAGAAGAGAAGCAGCCTGAACCTGAACCTAAAAAGCCAATACCAGTCCAATCCAAATCCATTAGCTCGTCCAGTCCATCAGAACCTGAAGCTCATTTCGAACCACAACCATATCCTAGCCCAGACTACTATGATTCACTCTACACCACTCCCTATGATTTTGACGATGATCTATTCGATGACATCGGGAGTGTAACGAGTTTCCCTCGAGAACACCGTGTAGAGCCCATAGATCAAGCCCCCGACAAGGAAGAACTCGAATACCAGAGAGAATACCTTGGACGTCTCTCTGCTATCATGAGTCGGGAGTGGCTAGAAGAGGCCGAAGCCTCAACCGAGGTCGTCAAGATGCCCAGAAAGATTCAAAGGATATACTGTGAGGTCCTGGGCAAAGACAAAGAAATTGGGTATGACCCGAGCCTCGGGATCAACATAATCTCTAGCTCGTTGGTGCATGACCAACTCCCTGGTGTACCTTGGTCATTTTCTCAAAAACGACTAAAATTCACTTCAGGAAGAATCCTGGATTGTTTGGGGATCTTGCGGGTCACACCCGTTAAGATTAACGACCCTGAACTCTTCATGGATTTCCATATCTTTGACCTACCCAGCGACACCACACATCCCATCTTCATAGGTAGACCAATCCAGAAGATATTGGAAAAGGCACCAACAAATCAGCTAGTAGAGCTCAGGATCGGCAAAGAACTCATCCCTGTCTCCTATTCTCAATCCTTGAACACCCCATTAGAGGCAGACCCTGATCCTGACCCATTAGAGGAAGTTAGGTCAGCTCACCTATTAGACCTAGAGCAGCCTATTCCAGAAGAAGATCTCCCATTTTTCTCGGAAGAAGAGGAAACACATCCTCCGATTGAGCTTGACACAAACGAAACTCCAAAACCATCCACAATCGAGCTCAAACCGCTTCCACCTGGACTTAGGTATGCTTTCCTCTTTGGAGATAAGCAAACTCCAGTGATCATCAGTGATAAGCTCTCCGAACTAGAAACCCAACAACTCATCACTGTCCTGGAGAAGAATCGATCAGTCTTAGGATATTCTCTCCAAGACCTGAAAGGGATTAGCCCAAATCTCTGTACTCATCGCATCCCGATCGATTCTCAAGCAATGCTGTCTCGGGAACCTCAAAGACGGCTGAACAATGCCATGAGAGAGGTCGTGAAAAAGGAAGTTCTCAAGCTCCTTCATGCTGGGATCATCTACCCAGTTCCCAATAGCGAGTGGGTTAGTCCCGTCCAAGTCGTTCCAAAGAAGGGAGGAATGACGGTAGTGCACAATGACAAGAATGAGCTCATTCCTCAGCGCACTGTTACCGGGTGGCGTATGTGCATAGATTATCATAAACTCAACAAAGCCACCAAGAAAGACCATTTCCCTCTTCCGTTCATAGACGAGATGCTTGAACGGCTAGCCAAACACTCCTTTTGTTTCCTTGATGGTTACTCTGGATATCACCAAATCCCAATCCATCCTGAAGATCAGAGTAAAACCACGTTCACATGCCCTTATGGGACGTATGCCTATCGGCGTATGTCCTTTGGGTTGTGTAACGCACCTGCCTCTTTCCAACGTTGCATGATGTCCATCTTCTCTGACATGATTGAGGAGATTATGGAAGTGTTCATGGACGATTTCTCAGTTTATGGAAGGACCTTCACCGAGTGTCTGAAAAATCTGGACAAGGTCCTCCAGAGGTGTAAAGAGAAGCACCTCATTTTGAACTCGGAAAAGTGCCATTTTATGGTGCGAGAGGGTATTGTCTTAGGACATCGGGTGTCGGAACGTGGAATCGAGGTAGACAGGGCAAAAATAGAAGTGATTGAACAACTTCCACCTCCCACAAACGTTAAGGGAATCCGAAGCTTCCTTGGTCATGCCGGATTCTATAGGCGCTTCATCAAAAACTTTTCCCAGATATCTCGGCCCTTGACCAATCTTTTAGCCAAAGATGCCCCCTTCATTTTCAATGAGGAGTGTTACGCCGCTTTTCACACCCTCAAGAAGGCACTCATTTCAGCTCCCATTATCCAGCCTCCCGACTGGAGCATCCCATTTGAAATCATGTGTGATGCGAGCAACTATGCCGTAGGAGCTGTGCTGGGCCAAACTAAGGACAGGAAGCACTATGCTATCTCATACGCTAGCAAAACGCTCACCGGCCCTCGGCTCAACTACGCGACCACGGAAAAGGAACTCTTAGCGGTCGTATTTGCTATAGACAAATTCCGGTCCTACCTAGTCGGGGCCAAGGTCATAGTCTATTCAGATCACGCTGCTCTGAAGTACCTTCTGACCAAGAAGGATGCAAAGCCGAGACTCATCCGCTGGGTTCTGCTACTCCAGGAGTTCGACATCGAGATAAGAGATAAGAAGGGAGTAGAGAACTCAGTGGCTGACCACCTGTCCCGAATGGAAGTACCATCTGATCTTCCGATCGACGATTACTTGCGGGATGACACGCGCCTTAAGGTCACCACTGGCGATCCGTGGTACGCTAACATAGTAAACTTCATGGTCACGGGGTATGTCCCTCCTGGAGAAAATAAGAAGAGATTAGCTTATGAGAGCCGACTCCATCTCTGGGACGACCCGTACCTCTTCCGGATATGTAGTGACGGACTCCTCAGAAGGTGCATCCCTGCACATGAGGCATATAAAATCCTAGAGAGGTGCCACGCAGCTCCGTACGGAGGACACTACGGTGCATTCCGGACCAATGCTAAAGTCTGGCAGAGCGGATTTTATTGGCCCAGCATGTACGAAGATGCAAGAGCATTCGTCATGCGATGCCCCCGCTGTCAGAAACACAGAAACATTAACACTAGAGACGCGATGCCACTCACTAGCAATCTCCAAGTAGAAATTTTTGATGTTTGGGGAGTGGACTTCATGGGTCCCTTCCCAATTTCCGAGGGTTGCCAGTTCATCCTAGTGGCAGTAGACTATGTCTCTAAGTGGGTGGAAGCTCTACCTTGTGCAGCCGCCGATTCTAGGAACGCGAGACGAATGTTTCATGAGTACATCTTTCCGCGTTTCGGCGTTCCTAGGATAGTCATTAGTGATGGCGGATCCCATTTCATCGATTCAGCCTTCCGTAAGTATCTTTCAAGTCTGGGGGTGCAGCATAATGTTGCTACACCCTATCACCCTCAGACTAGCGGTCAAGCAGAAACATCAAACAAACAAATCAAAAATATTCTGCAGAAGACCGTAAATGAGATGGGTAGGCAATGGAAGGATAAACTCCCGGATGCACTCTGGGCATATCGTACGGCCTATAAGACGCCCATAGGCATGACCCCATATCAGCTAGTATATGGCAAGACCTGCCACTTACCAGTAGAGATGGACTTCAAAGCTCGCTGGGCCATTAGGAAGTGGGGTATGAACCTTCCAGCTGCCGGCCTCAAGCGGAAGATCCAATTGGCCGAATTAGATGAAATGAGGGAACGAGCTTACCACAGCTCCCAGCTATATAAGGAATGGACCAAGAGATGGCATGATAAGAGAATCAAGGTCAAGACGTTCAAGCCGGGAGATAAGGTCCTCGTTTTTAACTCCCGTGTCAAACTTTTCGGTCACGGGAAGTTGAGGAGCAAGTGGGACGGCCCATTCACAGTAATCAATGCTGCATCTCATGGGGCCGTCACTTTGCAAAGCGAGGACGGAAACACCTTTAAGGTCAACGGACAGCGGTTGAAGGTTTTCCTAGAACCAGAATCTCCGCCACTCGACGAATTAGATGTCGTCGAGTTCATAGAACTCTGAACCCCGTCCGTCTTTAGATAGAGCACCGTTTAGTTCAGTTTAGTTTGGTGTGTTAGTTAATTGTGTGATTCATTTATTTTTCTTAGATTCATGATTAGGGTGCTCTGAATTTTCCCTTCCAAACATTTGTTCCAAATTTTAGTTCGAAGAATAAATAAAATTAGAGTTGAATGCAAAAAGAATAAAATTGTCGCTCCGGTTGGTGCATTTGAACCAACCGGAGATTGCCCTGCTTAACGAAAAGATACATGAGTACAGGCATGACACAGTGGAGGAACAGGACGAGAATGAGCAGGCCGACCAGCTGACTAAGTACCTTTCAAGGTTGAATCCCTACCAGTGAAGAGTCCAAGCTTGGGGGAGCACCCCCATCAGGTACGTTCCGAATTACTCAGCACTTTGGTCATTCAATTGAAAATACTTCCCTTGAATAAAATTAACTCTCAACCATGCATGGAATGAATCATATGCCTCTCACTTTGGAAATGATGAATGGTTGCTCTGTCATTAATTTTTCTAGTACTTTGTTGCAACTAGTTGCTTGACTATGCTTGAGTTATTTGGCATGAGTAGAAATGAACCTGAAAACCTTGTGGGAGCATATGCCTTATTCCAAGTCTAGGTTGTTGTGGGGATTGATATAGTGATACTTTGGTTGAATTCTATTTCTGCTCTTAGTATGGTGAAAATCTCGGATGTTTATGTTTTCAAAACAAAGTTCCTCATTGGTCAAACATTCCTACCAGAGCCAGATGATAGGATTAGTTTCAAACTTTCTACTCATATGCTGCTTGTTATCTTAGTGAGCTTTGTCAAATTGTTGTGACCTTTGAGTGAAGCTTTCATATTCTTAGAGATCGAGATCCACGTACACACACCACCTCTCACTTGCAATTCCTACACTGGGAGTTAGCAAACATTTTCCATCATCCATCCACAAAAATAAAATGCTTCATGTTCCATGATTTCCCTCTCCAAATATTCTTGATAGAGACATGGGCTATGCAAAAAGAAAAGCATGCCAAAGAAGCATGGCAAAAATAAAAAGAAAAAGAAAAGCATAGCAAAAAGAAAGGAAAAAAAAAGAGAAAAGCATGTCAAGTGGCATTGCAAAAATATGAGAATAAAAGATAGCCCATGTTCTCGAAAATAAATCAAGGAGAGGGAGATTCATCCCAAGGAGCTCCACCATATTCCATTCCACCATATTCCATCCCACCATATTCCACTCCATATATCACACACACTTGCACTTCTCGATCTTAAGGTATGATTTGTTTCCTCAGAGATCCGGTCTTTGACTTAGCAAAATATAAGATGCTTGTATGCCTTCATTCTTTGTCCCTGAGCCACACAAAATGCCAAATTAGATGTTAGGATGAAAAGAAGGCAAAAGCCTTTGGTAAGGATTCAAATACACTTGAGCGATTGAGTGAGCCAATGAGGAACAATTTATCTTTTCACAAAAGGGTTTAAACTCCGAGATAGGATCCTGAAAAGAGTAGAGTGGAATAAAACTAAGTTAAATTGTTCATCCTTTCAACCGCCCAAGATAAGGAGATTGCTATAAGCCCCATAGGTAAAATGGTGAATTAATACCTTGCTAATAATTCAAGTAAATTTGAGTACTAGTTGTTTATAAAGTTACCTGCAAGAGAAATGACATTATAGCAACTCCAGATCCACCGAGCCTAAGTTTTTATCTTTCCTCGAGGACGAGCAAAGAGCCAAGCTTGGGGGAGCTTGTTGGCGGTCGTTACAACCCAAATTCGACCACCAATACTCGGGAATAAATGAGAGTCTATGCAACATTCCATGTACTTAGGTTTTATTTCTAATGGAGTTCCACGAGTTTTGGTGAGTGTCGCTTGTGCAGGTACAACAACGAGAAATGTGTGCTATAGGGGTCGGAAATGACCGATTCGGCCGAACGACACGATTCGGCCGGTTACCCCCCTTAGCCGTGCAAGCCACCGGGAGTCGTCCACGTCAGCGCCAACTCATCCCGGGCTTCCGCCACATCACCCTGGGCCCAAACTCAACCTGACAAAGACCCCGAAGTCAACCAGAAGGCCTCCGGCCTAGCCCAGGGCGTGAACCGACCTGCCAACCGACCCAGGAGCTGGCCCAGCACGTGTGCAAGCTCAAGGCGGTGCAGCACTGGGCCGAGCCCAGTTCGGGCGAACACGTGGGTTCGGCCGAACCAGGGAACCGCCTCCAGAGTGCAATCCTGGCCTTTGGCTGCTGAGGCGGTGCATCCCTCGGTTCGGCCGAACCGGGGAGTTCGGCCGAACCGGGATTTTCGCCCGAACGGCTCGGCACCGACCTCCAGTTGCTTGGCCGCTGCTCCACTTCTCCACCGACCCTGGCCATTATAAATAGAGGCCGGTTTCACCTGCACAAGACACACAACACAAGAGTAGAGTGCAGGTGAAGCACTGTTAGTTCTCCACTTGTATCAGTAGAGATAGGGAGAGAGGAGAGGTGAGCGTCCCGGAGAGGAGCCGAAGTGTCGGCCCCTCTTCCCGCTGTACCTCTACGGATGCGGCTTCACTTCGAGTAACATCCGGGTCGTGTCTGGTAACTCTTGTATCTCTCTCTGATTAATTGAGCATTCAGTTCTTACTTTTATATGCATGCTGGTTCTTCGTTCAATGCTTAGTTGATTGGTATAACTGTATACTGGTTGCTTAGCTTGGGTGCTTATCTTTCTATAGGAGATAAGTATTAGTTGACTAGTGTAGGCGTGGTGCCTATACTTGAGACTAACTTAGTTTATTCCCGTCGCAACGGAGGTGGTAGCCGTAAGGTGGTGACAGCCCTTCCGGTCTTTGTAGCCCATCACGTTAGTTCCGGTCCGTAGGATTCCCCAGTTGGGAAATAGTGGCACCCCTTCTCATCCCTTTCTGTATGTCCACCGGTTCCCTTGTCCCGAAGCAAGTATCTATCTGTGTCCTCTGATCTGTTCGATCAATCAGTAGAATACCTCTACCATACTCGTACCCTCTCTACCCTCCTATCACTCCTCTTCTCTTTGTTGTTGTCATCCACCTCATCCATACCATTCACTCCATTCCATCTACCTAGGACAACTTAGTTTAGAATCAGTCCACTTCTCGTTCTCCGTGGAAATCGATACCTTGGAATACTCCCGGGTGAAAGCTACATCGGTATCCGTCCGCTTGCGGATTTATCTGTAGGCCGTAAGGAGTGCCAACAGGCACTAGCGAAGCTTTGCCACTTGTATCAATAGAAGATGGGGAGACGGGAGAGGTGAGCGTCCTGGAGAGGAGCCGGAGTGTCAGCCCCTCTTCCCGCTGTACCTCTACGGATGCGGCTCCGCTTCGAGTGACATTCGGGTCATGTTTGGTAACTCTTGTATCTCTTTCTGATTAATTGAGCATTCAGTTCTTACTTTTATATGCTTGCTGGTTCTTCGTTCAATGCTTAGATGATTGGTATAACTATATACTGGTTGCTTAGCTTGGGTGCTTATCTTTGTATAGGAGATAAGTATTAGTCGACTAGTGTAGGCGCGGTGCGTAGACTTGAGGTTAACTTAGTTTGCCCCCGATTCAACGAACGTGTGGTAGCCGTTAGGTGGTGACAGCCCTATACAGCCTTTGTAATCCATCTCGTTAGTCTCGGCCTATAGGATCCCCCAGTGTGGAGCTGGTGGCACCCCTTCTCATCCCTGTCTGCGTGTCACTGGTGTCCATTGTCCCGAAGCAAGTATCTATCTGTATCCTCTGATCTGCTCGATCAATCAGTAGAGTACCGCTTTCAGACTCGTACCCTCTCTACCCTCCAAGTGCCCTTCCTATCTCTTTGTTGTTGTCATCCACTCCATCCATTCCATTCATTCCACTCCATCTACGTACTCCAACTTAGTTTAGAATTAGTTCACTTCTCGTTCCTCGTGGAAATCGATACCCTGGAATACTCCTAGGTGATAGCTACATCGGTATCCATCCGCTTGCGGAATTATCTGTAGGTCGTAAGGAGTGCCAACAAGCTTTCTGGCGCCGTTGCCAGGGAACAGTAGCTATTCTATTTCCGAACCCAAGTTGTCCATGTATCACACCATCCCATCCACCATATGGATTCCACTCTTACCTTACGCCATTATTCTGCTCCAAAGGGCGATTGTTTGGAGCCACCACCATCATCACATCCTATCCACACACCCGACTATGAGCTGCGTCCCGGCTTCATAGCCATGGTTCGAGAGCAAACGTTCTCAGGAATGAAAGATGAGAGTCCATACTCGCATTTGCGAGAATTTGTGAAGATCTGTTCATGTCTCGTCATTGCGGGCATGTCACAAGAGACGCTCAAATGGAAGCTATTTCCGTTTTCCTTAACGTGAGGAGCGAAGAAATGGTACTCTCTATCTGTCGGTAACATGGAGGGGAGTTGGGAACTTCTTAGAGAGAAATTTTGTTTAAATTTCTTCCCAGCTTCCAAGATAGCCAGCCTTCGAATCGAAATTCTCACCTTTAAGCAATTAGAGGGAGAATCGTTAGGAGCTGCCTGGGCTCATTTCAAGCAAATCTTGGCATCCGGACTAGACATAAGCTTGCCTGAACATATTGTTTTGCAACATTTCAGCCTTGGTCTATGTCCTGTAGCCTCCGATTTCTTGAACTCCGCTTCAGGAGGGTCGTTCTCTCACTTGATTCCCAGTGAAGCGAGGGTAATCCTGGATTGTATCCTGGACGATACTCCCTACACTGCAATCTATGATGAACTCCCCGATGAAGAAGAGAAACAGCCTGAACCTGAAGAGCCTACAATCTCACAATCCAAATTCATTAGCTCTCCCATTCAATTGGAACTCGTAGCGCAATTCGAACCACGACCATATTCTAGCCAAGATTATTATGACTCACTCACTCCCTATGATTTCGATGATGATCTCTTCGAAGACATCGGGAATGCAAATAGTCTCCCATTGGGATGACGAGTAGAGCATAAGGATCAACCACCCGACAAGGAAGAACTCGAATACCAAAGGGAGAACCTGGAACGTCTCTTTGTGGTCATGAGTCGGGAATGGCCAGAAGAAGCTGAAGCTTCAACCGAGGTTGTCAAATTTCCTAGGAAAATTCGAAGAATATTCTGTGAAATCCTGGGCAGTGACAGAGAAATTGGGTATGACCCAAGCCTCGGGATCAACATCATCTCTAGCTCTCTAGTTCGAGCCCAACTTCCTGATGAACCATGGTCAACATCTCAAAAACAACTAAGGGCATGTACAACAGTTTAGACAGCTGCTATCTATTTAACACATACAGACAGTTAAAAAGTCAGCTCTACAATAGTTTAGACAGTTGCTGTCTATTTATCTATCTGTGTGATAATAAATATGCACTCTGGTTTCTGATGTTTTGCATGGGAGCACGAGCCAAAGCAGTAGATGAGATAGTAGACATCAACACTCTCTTTCCTCATTAAATGATAGCCACATCAGCTTATTTGATCTATGTGGCAACAAAAAGACAGCTGCTGTCTGTGGGTTGTACATGCCCTCAGGTTCACCTTGGGAAGAATCCTTGATTGTTTAGGGATCTTACGGGTCACACCCGTTAAGGTTAACGACCCTAGACTTTTCTTGGATTTCCATATCTTTGACCTACCCGATGATTCCACCCGTTTATGAACATTCTGGAAAGGGTGTCGAACAATCAGCTAGTAGAACTCAGGGTCGGGATACTGCTTGCTTAACCTGGCCATGGTTCGTTACGACATCATAAGGTAGTATATGCTTGCTGGTTCTTCGTTCAATGCTTAGTTGTGTAGTATAATTGTATACTAGCTGCTTAGCTTGAGTGCTTATCTGTCTGCAGTAGATAAGTATTAGTTGACTAGTGTAGGCGTGGTGCCTATACTTGAGGCTAACTTAGTTTCTGCCCATCGCAACGGAGGTGGTAGCCGTAAGGTGGTGACAGCCCTTTCGGTCTTCGTAGCCCATCACGTTAGTTCCGGTGTCTTAGGACCCAAGGATCAGGGTAACCGGCACCCTTTCTCACCCCTTTCTGTATGTCGGAGGCTCTGTAGTCCCGAAGCAAGTATCTATGTGTATCCTCTGATCTGCTCAATCAATCGGTAGAATACCTTTATCAGACTCGTACCCTCTCTACCCTCTTACCTCTTCTCTTCTCTCCTTGTTGTCGTCATCCATCTCATCCATTCCATTTCATCCACACCATCTACCTAGGACAACTTAGTTTAGAATCAGTCCACTTCTCGTTCTCCGTGGAAATCGATACCTTGGAATACTCCCGGGTGAAAGCTACATCGGTATCCGTCCGCTTGCGGATTTATCTGTAGGCCGTAAGGAGTGCCAACAAGCTTTCTGGCGCCGCTGCCGGGGAACGGTAGCTGTTCTGATTCCGAACCAAAGTTGTCCGTGTATCCCACCACCATCCACCATCCATATGGATCCCACTCTTACCTTACGCCAACACTCGGCTCCAAAGGGCGCTTGTTTGGAGCCACCACCATCATCACATCCCATATCCACACCCGGCTATGAGCTACGTCCCGGCTTCATAGCCATGGTTCGTGAGCAATCGTTCTCAGGAATGAAGGCCAAGAGTCCATACGCGCATTTGCGCGAGTTTGAGCAACTCTGCTCATGCCTGACCATTGCGGGCATGACATAAGAGACACTCAAATGGAAGCTATTCCCGTTCTCACTAGCGGGAGGAGCAAAGAAATGATACTCTCTGGCTGTCAGAAATTGTACTCTCTGGCTGTCAGTACATCGGTATCCGTCCGCTTGCGGATTTATCTGTAGGCCGTAAGGAGTGCCAACAGTCTGCGGTACCGGCTGCATCTCCGGCATCCGGGGACGAGCCAAACTCGTCCGACACCCACGGCTCGGCCTCGTACCGTAGAGGGTCCTTCTGCGCCTCCTCCAACATCATCAGTTTCTCCTGCTAGTTAGGATCGATAGGCAGGGGAGCTAGGCTGAAATAGCAGTTGGTGTCCTGGGTACTTGTCTATCTGGCTTACTCGGGTCAAGAGGTACATGAGTTGAGGTAGAAATTCTACAGGCTCTAGGATAAATCTAATGTCTTAACATCAGGAGGCGAAACCACCAACACGCAGAAAGGGATGAGAAGGGGTGTTGTCAATAACACCAGAGGCTCCTGCAGGCCGGATCTGGACGTGATGGGCTACGTAGGCCGTATAGGGCTGTCACTACCTAACGACTACCACCTCCGTCGACCCAGGGACAAACTTAGGCTGAGTATAGTCTAGGTACCACACCTACACTATCCAACAACTACTTACTCCGCTAGCAAGAGCAAGCAACCCCGTCTGTACTCTCGGTGACAATTCACCTCAAATACTAAGAAGGATCAAAGAACCAATTAAGACAAGGACTTAAACAAGAACAAGAAGAACTACAACTACAACTCACTATAGTCTAAACACGATATACTGGCAACTAGAATAAAGTAGAGGCAGGGTATAAATAACTTAGACAAGATGACAAAGATAACTATATTGATAACTCAGAGTCTTATAGAAAGAAAAGGAAAAGATACAAGAGCTAATACCAGAGCTTCTGAAGACGACTCTGGAACCTCCGAGGCACAGCTCGACTCAACTCTAACTCCCAACTAAACTATCCTAACTCTACTAGAAGAAATGGAAAGAGAGCTCCTTAGCTTGGTGTGTGTCCAACCGGGCATGGGACTGTCCAATTTATAGCAAGTGATGGCGGTTTGGGTGGAGTAACCGCCAAGGGAGCCAGGGGACTCCCACTGCTGATTCGGGCGAATGGATAGGTTCGGCCGAACCATCAGATCCTCCGACTTGGATGCTAGATGTCCTGGATTGCTCCTGGGGAGGCGGTTTGCACATGGGGGCAGTTCGGCCGAACTGGGCTTGTGGCCCAGTGGTGCCCCCTTGCACCGCCTCTGTCTTGGTCTACTTCCTTTGGCCCATGATGTGTTGGACTTATGTTGATTTGGCCCAGAGATGAACTGGCGATGGTCCAAGTGTCGTGCTCGACTCTAGAAGCTTTGAGGCATAGCTCGACTCAACTCTAACTCCCAACTAAACTATCCTAACTCTACTAGAACAAGGGGAAAGAGAGCTCCTTGGCTTGGTGTGTGTCCAACCGAGCATGGGACTGTCCAATTTATAGCAAGTGATGGCGGTTTGGGTGGAGTAACCGCCAAGGGAGCTAGGGGGCTCCCCCTACTGATTCGGGCGAATGGATAGGTTCGACCGAACCAAGTCGGTTCGGCCGAACCATCAGATCCACCGCCTTGGGTGCTGGACATCTTGTATTGCTTCTGGGGAGGCAGTTTGCACATGGGGGCGGTTCGGCCGAACTGGGCTCTGCACATGGTTTGCATAGGCCCAGTGGCGCCCCCCTGCACTGCCTCTGCCTTGGTTTGCTTCCTTTGGACCGTGATGTGTTGGACTTCTATTGATTTGGCCTAGAGATAATGTGGGGATGGTCCAAGTGTCCTGCATGGTCATCGCTCGGTCATTGCTGACGTGGACGGTCTTCCTGTTGTGCTTCGCGTCGTGTATGGCTAAGGGGGGTAACCGGCCGAATCGTGTCGTTCGGCTGAATCAATCATTTCCAATCCCTATAGCGCGTATTTCTCGTTATTGTACCAACACAAGTGAAACACACCAAGACTCGTAGAACTTTATTAGAAATAAACCTAAGTGCATGGAATGTCACATATATCCTCTTTTATTCCCGAGTATTGGTGATCAAAAACGTGTCGTAACGACTACAAACAGTCGTTCAACGCCAAGTCAAAGTACTCCTTCGCCTTCCCCACACGGAGCAGGATCCCCGCCCCGCCAGTAATCCGGGTTGGGCCATCGCAGTGGTTGCCTGAACTAGTTAGCTTGACGCGGTACACGTACCTCCACATATTGATGTGGGGAGCAATCCCCATGTACGCCTCACACGGGTAGATGAAGAAAGCAATATACTAGATACCGCTTGGATTAAGATGGGAAAGCTCCAAACCATAGTAATGGAGAAGCCCGCAGAAGAAATCACCGGTCGACACCCCAAATCCGCGCTCGACGAAGTGGGCGAAGTAGGCGACCTCGCCGGTGTTCTCGAAAGGCTGCTTCTCCTTGCCCGGTGCCCTCCACGCATCCACGTCCTTCGGCGGTAGAACACCGTGATTCACCAGGGCCGCGACCTTGACCTCGGTCATGCGCGAACGCCCCCAGCTGGACTCCTGCTCCGGCACCAGCGGCACGGCAGCGGTAGCAGCTTCGTCGGCTGTAGATCGGACTTGGCGGCGGTGATTGGACGGATGGATGTAGGCAGGGATGCGCAACCATACCCACGAGGCGTGGTCTACTTGCCTAACAGGGCGGCATAGAGCTTGCTTGGGCGCAATTGTGGGCTAAAGTGCAACGGCTATGGCACAGAAGGCAAAGGTGTAGCACAGTGAGAGAATGATGACGACGGTGCTAGTCGAGGCGTATTTATAATGCCGAGGAAACCCTACCCTAACGGCCTCGAAACTAACAAAGGGAATTTGCGGGATTGGCGATGCCCAATCCATCAGATCCGAGATTGGTGGACAGGATATGTTTCCTTTCAAATGACTTGGCGCGTCCTCGCATGCTCGGGGGTTGGGCGCTCGACACAGACTCGGCGCGTCCAAAGGGACTAGGCCAGACACCTCGCATGCTCCGGGCCTGGAAGCTCGACACGAACTCAGCGCGTCCAAATGGACCAGGCCAGAAACCTTGCATGGTTGGGGGTTGGGTGCTCGACACGAACTCAGCGCGTCCAAAGGGACCAGGCCAGGCACCTCACATGCTTAGGGGCTGAGCGCTTGACACGGATTCGGCGCATCCAAAGGGACCAGGCAAGACACCTCGCATGCTCGGGTGCTGGGTGCTCGACACGGACTCGGCGGGTCCAAAGTGACCAGGCCAGACACCTCGCATGCTCGGGGGCTGGGCGCTCGACACGGACTCGCCGTGTCCAAAGGGACCAGGCCAGACACCTCGCATGGTCGGGGGCTGGGCGCTCGACATCGACTCGGTTCATCCAAAGGGACTAGGCCAGACACATCGCATGCTCGAGGGCTGGGCGCTCGAGATGAACTTGGCGCGTCCAAAGGGACCAGGCCAGGCACCTCGCATGCTTGGGTGCTGGGCGCTCGACATGGATTTGGCGCGTCCAAAGGGACCAGGCCAGACACCTCGCATGCTCGGGGGCTGGGCGCTCGACGTGGACTCGGAGCACCTTTAAGGCCATGCGAGGCCCTTCGCATGCTCGGGGCTGGGTGCTGGGTTGGGAGACAGCGTGTTCTCAAGACCGCTCTGGCCCTTTTCTCCTATGAAAGGTTGGACACCTAAGTTTTCCCTTGTGAATGGACATGTTCATATTCAAACTAGGTGGGTTTACAAGATAAACTATAGTCGGCCATGGGCCCTTTGCAAATACAAAGACATAAACTGCCTTCTTAGCAGTACACGGGTCACTACAGTAAGGTCTTTTGCCCAAGTGAAACCAGTCTAGTCTGCAGAGACCTATCGCTGGCTTTCTTGTGGCACCACACCAACTGAAGACCCTTGTGCGGCTACATTGCTCGATAAGGGTGGCATTTGAGTTACCCTCAGCGCAGAGACTTGAGCCTAGGAGGCACCATTCACTAGCTTTCTAGCAAAGTCGACCCCTATCTCAGCGACGTTGGGCTTCATCCTCTGCCGCTCTCGCCCAGAGTTTGCTTCACCGCTCGCTAGCTTTCTTATAGCATCAGTGGCGTGCGCCCCCGCGCATTGTCATGTCTGCTTTGCTCCCACTCAAGAACGCGCCAGGAGGATGGATTTCAGGACTCCACATGCTGATGGCCTCAAGCATGCTGCACTGGTAAACCGGGCAGAGCCGTCTATTTATAGGCACGATGGGCCAGCTACTGTTCGTTCGTGACCCACTAGCAGCCGAGGTACAGATGCGCATGCACACTATGCTTTCTATGCAGTCATTGATTGCGCTTTTGACCAGGCATGCCTGGTAAGCGGCTTTCCTGCATCGTCGCCAAGCACTAGTCGATTCACAGGCGCTGAATGTCCTGGTCTCTCATAACGGAAAAAGCCAGCTTTACCTAGTTTTCTTGACAACATGTTGTCTGACTTCCTTTTTACCTTTGGACCCTCGAGGTGGCAGCATGCTTCCACCAACCTTTGGGCAACAGGTTGTCCCGATTACTTTTTGAGCCTTGGCTCGCTTATACTAACCAACCCAACGCTCGGGGGCTACTGTATACAGTGCTCCTGATCGTCGTCCTGTAACCAGTCCTCATGAGAACTGGTCGACCACCTCGAAGGAACTCGGCATCGTGTTGGGGTACTCTTGTTTTTTGGAGCACCGCCCACCCTTGTGCCGACCATGTGTTGAAGCATCTTCAGCTGACTACATTGTCCTCGTTTCTTCATCAATAGTTCGACACGTGCCTACACGTTGCTCGGAGGAGACTATGTCGACCTAGGCCCATCCCTAACAAGGTTGTGGGCTGACCCTTAGGCGGCCCATAAGGAAACCCCGACTTGATGAACAAGCTTGATGAAGATACGACCGGCGGCGCGGCCAAATATCTCGGGATATCCTGTTGTAACCGACTTGGATATGTTCCTTAGTTGTAATCCAGTAGGTTTAGATTGAAACCAACTTGTAAACCCGAGTCCATCACCCTATATAAGGCGGCCTAGGGCAACCCCAATGAGGAAGAACAATAGAACATCTCATCCCGTAACCCTTTGCTCGTCCTTGCTTCCTAAAGCTTGGCCGAGTTCCAGCAACACAAACACAACCACCAACACAGAACGTAGGGTATTATACCTTCGGGTAGCCCGAACCTGTCTAAATCAGTGCCTCCTATGTACCATCAAGCTACACGCTTGATGATCCCTCACCTACAAATCAACCACTCGGGTACCCCCAGGTTGATTGTCGGTCCTAAGGTCCGACAGTTGGAGGTATTGATGTAGTGGGCATCTTCTCGCGTCTCAGGCCAGGCATTCTCCGAATGGCTAGCATTGCCACAGAACTCGCACGTCATGCGAGCATCCATGGCTTGGATGGTTTCTTGAGCAAGGGCCTCCAGCTTCTTCATCAGGAGGTCCAAAGCTTAAACTTGGTGGACTCCTCGGGTCCGTGGTTGGGCACGATCATCCGTCCAACCCTGATTTTCCACCATCGTCTTGACGAGGGCCTTTGCTCGTCTCTTCTCAAGAGAGAAGAAGGCACCTCCAGCAGCAGCATCCAAATACTTACGGGTGAAGCTCCTAATCCCATGGTAAAATGTTTGGATTATGAACCAATTCTGCATACCATGGTAAGGAGAAGCAGAAATAGTCCTGGAGGCATTCCCATGCTTCCGGGGCGGTTTCACCTTTTAACTGCTGGAAACTAGCAATTTTGTTCCGAAGGGCGTTGGTTTTCCCAACTGGAAAGAATTTAAGCAAAAATGCGCTAGTGCATTTATCCCATGAATCAATAGCTTCGCGAGTTGCATAAAACCATTGATTTGCCTTACCCAATAATTTAAATGGAAATAAACAAAGGTGAATAGCATTGGTACTCACTCCGTGTATGGTGAAGGTGTTGCAGATCTCTAGAAAGTGCTGAAATGTGCGTTCGCATCCTCGTGAGGCTTACCATAAAATAGTCTAGCTCGAGCCATGTTGATGAGGGATGGCTTGAGCTCAAAGATGCCATCTCCGACAGACGGAGTTGGTCTGACACGCACACTCTCGCTCGATGGAGCAGAGAACTCATGGATCGTCTTGCTCGACATCCTTGATGTTGAAGACGTGTCAACGACAGGAAGGACTGGGCCCGTCGGACTGTGCTGCTTCTGAAGAGGTACAACACGGGGTTGGACACTCCTCACAAGTTTGGCGGTAGACGGAACCAGTCATGCACTGCACTGCTTCATAAGACCACCAAACGGAGTAGGGGTAAACTTTCTTGAGTAGCAGTATACTCAACTATGATAACTCGAGATAAATGTTTAAAAGTATTATAGCCACTTGCTTTCACGGCAACGGCGCCAGAAATGCTTGTCGACAGTTGTAACACCCAAAAATGGCCCATTTAAATTTTTTTAGTAATTAATTGGCTTTTATTTTAATTGTTCATATTTAATATAGGTTAAATGACTTATTTATGAATATTAAAATCAAATATTAGTTGTAGAAACATTTTTGTTGCATTCATGCTGCTACACTGTGTTTTCGTTATTGGCAAATTAAGTTGGAATTTAAATTCTGTTTAAATTCGAATTTAATTCGCATTTGTTTGAGCCCTAGAAAAGTTAATTCAAGTCGAGTTCACTTTTCCTCCCTGAACTTTTCCCTCGGCTCACTTTCCCTCCCTCTACTTCTCCCTCAGTCCAGCCCAGCCCCCTCCTCTCTTCTCCCCGAACCGGCCCACGTCTCTCCCCCACCTGGGCTCCCTCCCCGCGCGCAGCCCAGCCCACTCCCCCTCTCTCTCTCTCCCTCCCCTCTCCCACCGACAGGCGGGGCCCACTTGTCGGATTCACCCCCACCTCTCGCCTGGCGCTCCCTACTTCCCCGGCGCCGATCGCGCCACCCCGGCCGGCCGCCTTTCCCGAGCCGTGGACCCCTGCAGCTTCTCCGAAGCTTCTCGAGCCGCCTTCCCTTCCCCCAACGCGATTCCCTTCCTTTCTTGCGCGCCTCCGCGTATGGGAAGCCCGCTCCCCGCTTGGAAGGCTCGGAATCGCCGCCGTCGTCGCCGATCCTCTTGCCTCGCACGCCAAGGGCCCTCTTGGACCCTATTAAACCCCCCACCGCAGCCTCTACAACTCGCACCGAGCCTCACAACAAGCTTCCACGCCTCCCATCACCTTCCCCTCGCCGAACGCCGCCACTCCTCAGCCGCCGTCGTCGAACCTTGCCACCACCGCCTCTCGCCCGTCAGGAACCCACCCCGACGTTTCTAGGGAAGGTAACCAAGCTACCCGAACAACTCCCGCTCATCAATTCGCCCTGTGCCCCGCTAAATCGCTCGCCGTCATTTCGTAGCGCCGCCAGCTCCCCTCGTCTCGACGTCCGCGCTCCACGCCGCCCGATCGACGCCGAGATCCACTCAGGTGAGCTCACCATACCTCGCTGGTGCTTTAGGACCCACGGGCTCACCAATTGGTGCCTTGTAGCACCAGGTTGGCTTCGCTCCGGCAAACCTCCTCCGCGCGCAGTGGCGGCGCCGCCGTCACTCCTTCCCCCGGCCGGCAGCCATCGCCCCTAGCCCTTAGATCTACATCCTACGGCCACGATTCAATCCGATCCGGAGTCAACCCCCCTAAAACGGTCAGCTCCGGACATCTTGCTAAAGAGCCCCTGAGATTTTCGGGAATCAACCCGCCATCCAAGCCTGTTCAAAAATATTCCCACTTAGGTCCTGGTTTTTATAGGGAACCCCCTGCCTTTTTTAAAATAGAACCTGCAGTCCTAATTAGGTGTTTTTGCGAGTAAGCCCTCGGGTTTTTATACAAAATTATGTTTAGGTCCCTGTTTTCTTTCAGTTAAGCCCCTGGAAACTTTTAAAAATTGCCAGCAGGTCCCTAGAACTTAGAAAACCCATATCTTTTTCGTTTTAGATCCGATTAGTGTGATTTTCGCGCTCATGTGTTCGTAGTGAAGCGTAGAATATTTCTAAAACCTATTTGTGTACTGTTTCTGCTGTTTGGTGTACTGTTATAATAGAATATTATTTGTTTGCATGTATTGGTATGCGTGTATGCTTGTATGGTGCTTCGTATCTAGTCGGTGAGCCGTTAGCTTTGGAGTTCAAGCTCGGTGAGGATTTTCTAGAGCAGGACTCGCAGCAGCAGCAGCAACACTTCAAGGAAGGCAAGTTATAGCACGGACATTCATTTACTTTCATTCACTTTCATATGCATGTGTCTAATTTACTGTCCCATTAAGGTTGTACCTAGTTTCGTATATCCTGTTCCTTTGATAACCTTGGGTTTATGCATATGGGTAGATTTTTGCTATGCGCAGCTACCGTCACCATTATTTAACTGCAAATTTTGACTTAATGGTTCACTTCAACATTAATGATAAAACTTGCTTTTTAGCAACTTGGTTTATGGAGCTAGAGCATGTGCTGTGTGCTTTGCTCTAGTGTCTCTCCGTAAGGTCCGGTTCTTAAAGTGGCAACCTAGGAGCCTGTCGCCACCGCTAGAACTATTATGGCTCTGGTCTTGGTCAAGTAACTTGTACGGCTCTAGCTTGCCAGTGGCTACCATTGGGGCCAACGGCTTTAGTGGACACAAGGTGAAAGGGTGTTTCCGGATTCCACCGAGGACGGACGATCCGTCGGCTAGGTCACGTTAGACCCAGTCCCGTGTTGGGAGTCCCTGCGATGGGGAACTCCACACGTTGCGCATGGATGGGTGCGTTGCCCGCGCTCTGGACGCCATCGACCCCCCTATGGTGTGACTCCGTAGGCGTACGTCGATCTCGGTGCCTATGGTCTCACCCCCGAGGACATCCAATGCCACGCGAAGTTGAATTCGTTATTGAACTAAAACCTGGCACTGCACCTATAGCTAAAAGGCCATATAGGATGGGAGTGAAGGAACTGGAGAAACTTAAGGAAGAATTAAGCTCTTTGCTAGAAAAAGGGTATATTCGTCCTAGTTCTTCACCATGGGGAGCACCAGTGTTGTTCGTGGACAAGAAGGATGGTACGCAAAGGATGTGCATGGACTATCGAGCACTCAATGAAGTGACGGTCAAGAACAAGTACCCCTTGCCAAGGATTGATGGTCTATTCGATCAATTGAAGGGAGCTTGTGTGTTCTCCAAGATAGATCTTCGATCGGGCTACAACCAGATGAGGATCCGACCATTCGACATACCCAAGACGGCCTTCACTACTCGGTATGGGCTATATGAGTTCACAGTCATGTCCTTTGGACTAACCAATGCTCCGGCATACTTCATATACCTGATGAATAGCGTCTTCATGGACTACCTGGACAAGTTTGTGGTGGTGTTCATTGATGACATTCTGGTCTTCTCCAAGAATGAAGAGGAACATGAAGATCATTTGAGGCTAGTGATGCAGAGACTCCGGGAACATCAGCTATATGCCAAGTTGAGCAAGTGTGAGATCTGGTTGAAGGAAGTGGCATTCTTGGGACACGTGTTGTCCAACGGAGGAGTGGCAATTGACCCGAAGAAGGTTAATGATGTGTTGAGCTGGAACCCGCCTCGGGATGTCAGCGAGATCAGGATTTCCTTGGGATGGCCGGATATTATCGACGGTTCATCGAAGGATTTTCCAAGATTGCTAAACCCATGACAGCGTTATTGGAGAAAAATGCCAAGTTCATCTGGACAGAGGAGTGCCAGACCAGCTTCAAAGAGTTGAAAAAGAGGCTGACAACCGCACCCGTGCTAATATTGCCTGACACAGCCAAGAGCTTCTCCATCTACTGTGATGCATCCCGTCTAGGACTAGGGTGTGTACTTATGCAGGAAGGGAGAGTAGTGGCATATGCATCAAGACAGTTGCGGAAGCATGAGCAGAATAATCCGACACATGATTTGGAGTTGGCAGCTGTGGTGCATGCTTTGAAGATTTGGAGGCATTACCTGATTGGGCATAAGTGTGACATCTACATTGATCACAAGAGCCTGAAGTATGTCTTTACTCAGTCAGAGCTGAATATGAGGCAACGCCGATGGTTGGAGTTGATCAAGGAATATGATCTGGAGATCCATTACCACCCCGGCAAGGCTAACTTGGTGGCAGATGCCCTGAGCAGGAGAAGCTATGTGAACAAGATCACCGGTCATTGTCTGCCTGAAGAACTCAGCCGGGAATTTGAGAAGATGAGTCTGGGGTTCGTGACCAGCATCACAGAAATGACGGTAGAACCGACTCTTGAACATGAGATCCGGAAAGGACAGCTTGGTGATGAAAAGATCAAGGAAATTGTGGAGAATGTTGCCCTAGGAAAGGCACCTGGATTCCAAGTTGATGAACAGGGAACCTTGTGGCACGGGAAGAGGATATGCGTGCCCGATATTGCACAGATCAAGGACACGATCCTAAGAGAAGCGCATGATTCGGCATACTCGATCCACCCAGGGAGCACCAAGATGTACCAAGACATCAAGGAAAGATTCTGGTGGTACGGATTGAAGCATGATGTGGCGACACATGTGGCTCTATGTGACACTTGCCAGAGAGTTAAGGCTGAACATCAGAGGCCAGTCGGATTACTCCAACCCTTGAAGATACCGGAATGGAAATGGGAAGAAGTTGGTATGGACTTCATAACCGGACTACCCCGCACACAGCGAGGATTTGACTCTATTTGGGTGATTGTGGATCGCTTGACCAAAGTGGCACACTTTCTTCCAGTAAAGACCACCTACACGGGAGCCAGACTAGCAGAGCTATATATGGAAAGGATTGTGTGCTTGCACGGAGTCCTGAAGCGGATAGTGTCCGACCGTGGTACTCAGTTCACTTCACACTTCTGGCAGAAGCTGCATGAGTCCATGGACACTAAGTTGCAGTTCAGCTCAGCTTACCACCCCAGACAGATGGGCAGACAGAGTAGACTAATCAGATTCTGGAGGACATGTTGAGGGCATGTGCACTACAGTATGGTGTTAGCTGGGACAAGAGTTTACCCTATGCGGAATTCTCGTACAACAACAACTATCAGAAAAGTCTACAGATGGCACCATTCGAGGCTCTGTATGGCAGGAAGTGTAGAACACCACTGTTCTGGAATCAGACTAGAGAAAGTCAAGTCTTTGGTCCTGAGATACTCAGGGATGCAAAACGCCAAGTGCAAGTAATCAGACAGAACTTGAAGGTGGCATAGTCCAGGCAGAAGAGTTATGCTGATGTCAGACAAAGGGATCTCAGCTTTGCAGTTGGAGATTTTGTGTACCTCAAGGTGTCACCGATGAGGGGTGTGAAGAGGTTCAATGTCAAGGGCAAGCTAGCACCTCAATACATCGGACCTTTCTAGATACTTGAAAGGAAAGGTGAAGTGGCGTATCAGTTGGGACTACCCGAGAGATTGGCCGGAGTGCACGATGTGTTCCACGTGTCACAGCTGAAGAAATGTTTGCGGGTGCCTAAAGAGCAGATCCCGATAGATGAGTTGAATGTGCAAGAGGACCTCACTTATGGGGAGTATCCGGTCAGGATTCTGGAGGTGTCTAAGAGGGTGACAAGAAACAAGATCATCCGGATGTGCAAGGTACAGTGGAGCCGACACTCGGAAGATGAGGCCACTTGGGAACGGGAAGAAATTCTCAAGACCGAGTACCCACAGCTCTTCGCATCTACTTTCGCCGCGCGCAGTGGCGGCGCCGCCGTCACTCCGAGCCGGAGTCAACCCCCCTATAACGGTCAGCTCCGGCCATCTTGCTAAAGAGCCCCTGAGCTTTTCGGGAATCAACCCGCCATCCAAGCCAGTTCAAAAATATTCCCACTTAGGTCTTGGTTTTTATAGGGAACCCCCTGCCTTTTTTAAAAATAGAACCGCAGTCCTAATTAGGTGTTTTCACGAGTAAGCCCTCAGGTTTTTATACAAAATTATGTTTAGGTCCCTGTTTTCTTTCAGTTAAGCCCCTGGAAACTTTTAAAAATTGCCAGTAGGTCCCTAGAACTTAGAAAACCCATATCTTTTTTGTTTTAGCTCCGATTAGTGTGATTTTTGCACTCATGTGTTCGTAGTGAAGCGTAGAATATTTCTAAAACCTATTTGTGTACTGTTTCTGCTATTTGGTGTACTGTTCTAATAGAATATTATTTGTTTGCATGTATTGGTATACGTGTATGCTTGTATGGTGCTTCGTATCCAGTCGGTGAGCCGTTAGCTTTGGAGTTCGAGCTCGGTGAGGATTTTCCGGAGCAGGACTCGCAGTTGAAGCAGCAGCAGCACTTCGAAGAAGGCAAGTTATAGCACAGACAATCCTTGCTACCCAAACACACCCTGTACATTCATTTACTTTCATATGCATGTGTCTAATTTACTGTCTCATTAAGGTTGTACCTAGTTTCGTATATCCTGTTCCTTTGATAACCTTGGGTTTATGCATATGGGTAGATTTTAGATATGCGCAGCTACTGTCACCATTATTTAACTGCAAATTTTGACTTAATGGTTCACTTCAACATTAATGATAAAACTTGCTTTTTAGAAACTTGGTTTAGGGAGCTAGAGCATGTGTTGTGTGCTTTGCTCTAGTGTCTCTCCGTAAGGTTCGGTTCTTAAAGCGGCAAGCCAGGAGCCTGTCGCCACCGCTAGAACTATTATGGCTCTGGTCTTGGTCAAGTAACTTGTACGGCTCTAGCTTGCCAGTGGCTACCATTGGGGCCAACGGCTTTAGTGGACACAAGGTAAAATGTTGTTTCCGGATTCCACCGAGGACGGGCGATCCGTCGGCTAGGTCACGTTAGACCCAGTCCCGTGTTGGGAGTCCCTGCGATGGGGAACTCCACACGTTTCGCATGGATGGGTGCGATGCCCGCGCTCTGGACGCCATCGACCCCCCTATGGTGTGACTCCGTAAGCGTACGTCGATCTCGGTGCCTATGGTCTCACCGCCTTGTTAAACTAGCAGCTACTGTCTTGTTAGGGTGTCTTGTGAAAAATCTCGTAGCTTTCCTATGCCGTCACACCTCGGAAGTGTTGATGTGCGTGGTTGGGTGCAAAGTTCCTTTGAACTTTTACGCGACTGGTGGGTAAAGGGCGAAACCTCTGCAGAGTGTAAAATCTATCATGATAGCCTTGCTCAGGGTCACGAGCGGCCTGGATCCTTTTTGATTAGAAGATGATGTTATTTATGAGTATTGTCACTTATACTTATTAATTGGGTTACAACCGGGTTTCATTCTCTTGTAGTAATTTGTTAAATGCTAAAATGAACCAACTAAAAATGCTAATGCAGTCAAGCCGTGTCTAGCCTATTTTTGAGCCTTCATACACGTGCTATACTTGCTAAGTAAATGTTTTACTTACACTTGCCATTATTCAACAAAATTCCGGATGGGTAAACAGATTGGGCTGATCAGGATACTACTGCTGAGTTCCCTGAGGACCTGCTGTACTTTTGAGTTGCGCTCTCCCAGTCAGAGTCCCTGTGGACTGCGGCTCCGCTTTAATTGAGAGTTATAGACTTCCGCTGTAATAAATATTATTATTATACTCTGATGTAAACTATTTTTATTTCGAGCATTTGTACTCTGTTTATCATATTTGTTCGTTGTATGTGTTCCGTGGACTTCTTGGGCACACATATGGCCGCATTCGGGTTTTGTGAAAATCCGGGTGTGACAACAGTTCTTACGGTCCACTATCAGGATTATGAATCCTGGTATTGGTGTTATAGTGGTTTTTCTTATGGCTTATAAAATAAATAAATATTCCGTAATCGCACAGAATCACCGCTGTAGCGTTTCACCAGGGTGTAATCCAAGGTATCATAATTTATAATTTCCACAGGCAAGCTTATGGCAAGAGTACTAGCAAACAGATAATTAAGACTATCACAGAGAATATACTACTGACAAAACGAGGGATAACGGTAATGATAGGAGTGATAAACCATGCCACACAACTCAAGGATAACTCAGATAAGAAAGAGAAGGATTAGCTAGCAAGGAGGACAACAAGATGAGAAAAGGATTCCTAGGTACTTTATCTATCTGAGTCACTCAAGTAAAGAGACATAGAGGTAGAGGGAACATCACTCAAAGGTCAGGCTTAACTCTAACGCCTTAACTTCAGGATTGGAACCTACAACACGCAGAAAGGGATGAGAAGGGGTGTTGCCAATTAACCGCAAAAGGGGACCTACGGGCCGAAACAGGCATGGTGGGCTACGAAGGTCGTATAGGGCTGTCACCACCTAACTGCTACCACACATACTGTTGAATCGAAAGCAAACCAAGTTCACTATCTAGTCTAGGTACCTCACTTACACTAGGCAATAACTACTTACTCCACTAGCAAGAGGAAGCAATCTTGTCAATACCCTATGTTGCAACTCCTTACGGCCTACAGATAAATCCACAAGTGGACGGATACCGATGTAGATTTTACCCAGGAGTATTCCAAGGTATCGATTTCCACGGAGAATGAGAAGTGAACTAATTCTAAACTAAGTTGTCCAAGGGTAATGGATGGAGTGGATGAAATGGATGAAGGGGATGACAACAACAAAGAGGGAAGATAAGTGATAAGAGGGAAGAGAGGGCACGAGCCTAGTAGAAGCACTCTACTGATTAACTGAGCGGGTCATAAGGTACAACTAGATACTTGCTTCAGGACAGCAGAACCTACCACACACAGAAAGGGATGAGAGAGGGGTGTGATCTATCCTGCACTGGGGGATCCTACAAGCCGAGACGAACGTGATGGGCTACAAAGGCCGTATAGGGCTGTCACCACCTAACGACTACCACCTCCACAGACTCAGGGGCAAACTAAGTTAGCCTCAAGTCTAGGCACCGCGCCTACACTAGTCAACTAATACTTATCTCCAATAGAAAGATAAGCACCCAAGCTAAGAAACAAGTATACAATTATGCCAATCAACTAAGCATTGAACGAAGAACCAGCAAGCATGTAAAAGTAAGAACTGAATGCTTAATTAATCACAGAGAGATACAAGAGTTACCGGACATGACACGTATGTTACTCGAAGCTGAGCCGCATCCGTAGAGGTACAGCGGGAGGAGGGACCGACACTCCGGCTCCTCTCCGGGACGCTCACCTCTCCTCTCTCCCTATCTTCTAAGTATGAAAGTGGCAGAGCTTCGCTAAGGAACTCTCCTCTTGTGTTGTGTGTTTTGCAGATGAATGGAGGCCTCCTTTTAAAGTGGACAAGGATGGTGGGAGGTGGAGCAGCGGCCAAAGCACCTCAAGGCGGTGCCCGACTGATTCGGCCGAATCTCCTGGTTCGGCCGAATTGCCACGTTGCACCACCTTGGTGCTCAGGTGGTGCAGAGGTGGTGTAGCTCCTGGGGGCGGTACGGTCGAATTGGGCCATTCGGCCGAACTGGGCTTGTGGCCCAGCAACGCTCCCCTATGCAGCCTCTCTCTCCTGGACCTTCTGGGCTACGTCATCTTGATGTACTTCATGTTGTCTTGGCCCTGAGGTGATGTGGCGGTGGTCCACATGGCATGCTCGGTTGTCACTGACGTGGATGGCCTTCCGATCGTGCTCCGCGTCAAGTACGACTGAGGGGGATAACCAACCAAATCGTAACTAATCTAATAACTCAAATTGGGTGGTTTGGGCCTCCAAAATAGATAAGTAGGTTGTAGGTGGCCCTTATTTTTCTCTCTCGAATCTTAGTATATCACTGGTTATCATAAGAGAACAATGTTTACAAGTGCAGATGAATTCTCTATATCTATCCATAGGTTTAAGATTTTAAGTTGGAGAAAGGAATTAAAAATCAACTCTAAACATTCTAAATCTAGGATGAGGGATGGTAATAGAGAGTGAGTCACTTTTTAGGAGGTGTCGCTATAGATTATGAAAATCAGCTAGTATAGAAAATCTGTAACTTATATTGGTAGTTTCATAAAATTAAGTTCACATGTCATTGTAATTCAGTTCATACTGAATAAAGTTATTATTAAGTTCACACAAATGACACCATAAATAAAATTTTGAAAATATCTCATGCTTCTCTATGTAAATATGACAACATTCCATCAAACAAAAATAAATGGTGTTTCCTTAACTATAACATTTCTATGACTTGTGAACTCAACATAAATTGCAAATCTTTAAGACTCCACATCTTGTACAACTAAGTAACACATACTTCTAATTTCTATTCACTTAACTTCAATAAACCTCTAGTCCTCACACAAGGTCCCATGTGCCGTACAAATCAGTGTAATCTCCTACATGTGATAGAATAAACTAGACGTGCAGAAAAGGACTTCCGTTGAACAAGGATATAAGTTTGATGACCCCAACCGGTAAGATTTGTCAAATATGAGAAAAAGGACCTATGATGAATAAGAATACAAGTTTGATGATGTATTGTGTACTATTTGCAAGTTAAGTGATTTGAGCGAGAATTTGGTACAAGTTTAGTGACTCGGCATGCATTTTACTCTTTTTTTTTCTATGGAAGATCTGTAACAAATCAAAACAGGCCCTGTGCTTTTGTCTCCTGTCGTTTTTCACGTGTACAAGTACAAGCGTTCCACCATTCTCCTGTCAACTTTCAGAGTACATGCGTCAACCAAATCCCCTCCCAGCATGAAACAGTTTTTTAGTGGGCTATTGGCAGCTTTGTTCATTTACTAGCATGTGCATGTAACCTGCAACTATGCAGTGGATTAGATCCAAATTCATATACTAATCACAGCCCAGTGGCACCAAGTGAACTCTCCGTTGTCGTGCACCATGTGATCAATTGCATATTTGCTCTGGGAAAAAGATCTCGTTTCCGATCGTGGGAGGCATCTTCCTCTGAAACGCCGTGACCTGCAGAAGACGCGTCCACGAGCCATTATAAAAGTGGAACACATCTCGCTCTCTGTGCTACCGCTCACTGCTTACACTCCAGTGACGAGCGCATCTCGCTCTCTCTTCTGCCGTTCAGCCTCTTTATCACCGTTGGAAGCTGAGAGCTGAAGCTGTGCTGCGCAAGGGGAGCGCTGAGTGAGGAGTTATCGGAGTAGCTACCAATGGCTCGCCTGCTGCTGCACGGCACCCTAGACGCCACCGTCTTCGAGGCCAGCCACTTCGACTACGACCTCTGCAAGGTCAGTTCGGTACATGCCCGGTGCATGGTCTTCGGTGGCATGTTTTGACTTCGTTAATACTTTTTCTTCGTTTCACGAAGAATGTAATTCTGGATATAGATTTTGGATATATCTAGGGTGTGTTTTTTCAGAATGGAGGGAATACGAGACATGATATGCTGTGATAAACCAAATTTTGACCATGGATGTGTCTGTGATGTTGTGTTGTGTGCAGTTACAAAACTATAATATAAGAAAGTAAATTTGACACCAATCTAGCTAGTAGTACAATATTTTTTTAGGATGACAGTATCTCAAAAAGGAGACGGCATGTTACTACATCATGAAGATATATAGGGTAGTGTTTGCCAAACTTCATATGTTTGTTGCGGCAAAACTAACAGCAAAATAAAAGCAGCATTGACTGTCTTTGACCTCAAAATCAAACCCTCTTCAGTAAAAAATGAAGTCAGGATGTTTGAAGTTAATTTACGGTGTCGGTGTGTAGCTTTTAGTGCCGTGGATCTTTACTTAAAAAAAAGGTGTTTTTGTTGGCGAATGTTACTTAAAAAAAGGTTCCTCATAGATGAATGAACTTACCACTACACTACTAACGTACGGATCTTTGTCCATACGTCTGATATCCGCGCAGCTTGTTGAAGGGCTCCAGCAGAAGGATAAGGGACTGTATGCAACGGTCGACCTCAACCGAGCTCGAGTTGCCCGGACACAGCTCGTCGACGATGATCGCGCGAACCCGCGGTGGAACGAGTCATTCCACATCTACTGTGCTCACTTCAGCTCCAATGTCGTCTTCACCATCAAGATCTGGCAGCCTATCAGCGCCATCCTCGTCGGCCGCGCCTACCTCCCAGTCCGGGACCTCCTCGGCGGCCAAGAGGTCGACCGGTGGCTCGACGTCCTCAACGAAGACGGGAAGCCGCTCTCGCAGGACCCAAAGATACACGTGCGGGTACGGTTCACCGACGTGGCTGAAACCGGCCAGCGATGGGGCGGCGGCGTCGGCGAGGGCCAATACCCCGGCGTGCCGTACACCTTCTTCAAGCAGCGGGCGGGGTGCAGGATCACCCTGTACCAGGACGCGCACGTGCTCGACACGTTCAAGCCGAACGTCCAGCTCGCCGGAGGGCGGCTGTACGAGCCAGCCCGGTGCTGGGAGGACATCTACGACGCCATCAACAACGCGCGCCACTTCGTGTACATCACCGGCTGGTCGGTGTACACGGAGATAACGCTGGTGCGCGACGGCAGCCGGCAGCACGCCGGCGGCGGCACCACCCTCGGCGAGCTCCTGAAGTGCAAGGCCCGCGAGGGCGTGCGCGTGCTCATGCTAGTGTGGGATGACCCGACCTCCCTTCTGAACCTCGGCCTAATCCCCAGTTTGGTGGGCACCAATGATGTCAACACCTTGGCCTACTTCAGGGGCAGCGACGTGCACTGCGTTCTCTGCCGCCGCAACCCTGATGCCAGCAACAGCTTCGTCCAGGGACAGACGACGTTTTGGACTATGTCCCACCACCAGAAGACCGTCATGGTCGACGCCGACATGAATGACGACGGAGGCCGCCGCCGCCGCATCGTCAGCTTCGTCGGCGGCATCGACCTCTGCAACGGCCGCTACGACACACAATCCCATTCCCTGCTCAGGACGCTAGATACGGCGCACAAGGACGACTTCTACCAGGGCAACATCAAGGGCGCATCTCTGGACAAGGGTGGCCCGAGGGAGCCATGGCATGACATCCACTCCAAGATCGAAGGCCCCGCCGCATGGGATGTGCTCCACAACTTCGAGCAGAGGTGGAGGAAGCAAGGCGGCAAGGATGTCCTCCTGGATCTTAGAGGTATGGAAGATGTGATTGTTCCACCGTTGCAGGTGGTGTCCCCTGATGACCCGGAGGCATGGAATGTGCAAGTCTTCAGGTCAATCGATGCCAGCGCCTGCTCTGGCTTCCCCAAAACCCCAGAGGAGGCAGCTCAATCAGGTCTTGTCAGTGGCAAGGACCATGTCACTGACAGGAGCATCCAGGACGCCTACATCCACGCGATACGCCAAGCCAAGAACTTCATCTACATTGAGAATCAGTACTTTCTTGGCAGCTCGTTTGGGTGGAAACCTGACGGCATAAAACCAGAGGACATCGGAGCGCTGCATCTTATTCCTAGAGAGCTGTCGCTGAAGATTGTGAGCAAAATCGAAGCCGGTGAGCCTTTTGCGGTTTACATTGTGATCCCAATGTGGCCGGAAGGAATTCCTGCAGGCGAGCAAGTCCAGGCTATGCTGGATTGGCAGAGGAGGACGATGGAGCTGATGTACTATGACATCTCCATTGCACTTGAGGCAAAGAAGATCGATGCCAACCCCAAGGATTACCTCTCATTCTTCTGCCTGGGGAATAGGGAGACGAAGTTAAACGGTGAATATGAACCCAAATGGCACCCATTCATTTCAACTGACTATGCTAGGGCCCAGAAGGCGAGGCGCGCCATGATCTATGTTCACTCCAAGATGATGATAGGTATGCCCAAGCACATTCACTCTTAGCTAACCCACCAAAATCTACCTGTTTCTTCAAATTGTTTGCAGAGGCACCTCTATGCGTCTTTAAAAAAAATAGTTTTTCAGTATTCCATTGTTTGAAGCATAGTACGTATTGATGGAATGATATAAAAAAGGTTACTGTTTATGGAATCATTTGAATTAATCATCTGATTCATGTTGAAACTTGTCTAACTGGTAATAACAAATAGTATGCCCTTTGTTTTCTCCAATAGTTTGTACTAATTTGGCGTGTGTTTAAATAGATACTCCATCCGTTTTAAAATGTAGGTCGTTTGAATTTTTTGACCTCAAGTTTGACCACTCGTCTTATTCAAATTTTTGTATAAATTATCATATTTTTTTGGATGGTTTGCTTTATTAATATAAAATCTTCATAAATGTCTTAAATCTGGCTATATTTTCACAATTTTTTGAATAAGACGAGTGGTCGAACATGGGGCCAAAAAAGTTAAACGACCTACATTTTGGAACGGAGGGAGTATCTTACATTCCTATTATTGAATTATTCCCGTTTTGTTTCAGTTGACGATGAATACATTATCGTTGGATCTGCTAACATCAACCAACGGTCCATGGACGGTGCCAGGGACTCTGAAATCGCCATGGGAGCATACCAGCCCTGCCACCTGAACACCAATGATCAGGTTGCCAAAGGACAGGTCCACGGTTTCCGTATGTCGCTGTGGTACGAGCACCTCGGCTTGCTGCATGATGATTTCAAAAACCCTTGTAGCCTGGAGTGCGTTCAGAGGGTAAACAATATGGCTAGCAAGTTCTGGGAGCTCTACGCTAGTGACAAACTCGACGGCGACCTACCTGGGCACCTTCTCAGCTACCCAATTGCTGTGGCGAAGGATGGCACCGTGACAGAGCTTCCTGGGATGAAGTACTTCCCGGACACACAGGCTCCAGTGCTTGGCCAGATATCTAAGTTGCCTCTTATTCTCACTACATAGAAGATGGTACTGTTTAGATGGAAGTGTGATGTTGCTAATCTGAATTGGTTTATCAGCGTGTATGGAGTTCATGTTAATGTGTTATGCCGCATTGAATATGTGTTGATTAATTAATAATCTATTTTCAAGGAGCATGATCTGAAGTTGCCTATACTAAGGCCCTGTTTGGCACAGCTCCAACTCCAAAAAATCCATGAAGTTGTTGGAGCTGAGTAGGAGGAGCTCTAGAAAATTTTAGAGTTGGAGCTGGGATTACATAAAGAGTGTTGAGACTAATCATTTTGTTTATACCCTGTACTAAATATTAATATTTAAAGCATATTAATTTAGTATAGAAAGTGTAAATCTGAACGGGAGTTTGGAGCTGGAGCTATACCAAACAGGCCCTAAGAATGTGCGTAAATGCTTTTGGATTGACTAGTTTAAGACATGGATATATATATATACATGTATATATATATAGAAAAAATCCATTCTACACGCACGTGTAGCTATACCCACTGTATCTCATGATATCGGACGAATCTGATCCAACGAAGGGTATGTACATGTAGTATGTGATGATACTAGACTATCTGGGATGATATATAATGTATGTAAGCATACATTGAGTATATGGACATACTATTTTATATAGTATTATATAAATGTATAATCACAATATATTTTAAAAATAGAGTTGAATTTGAAATTTTTTCGTGTAATTTGGTTTGAAGTATCTTAGAATTAGTATATGACCATACTCAAAATGATAAATGAGTATGCGGACATACACAGGATGATATACTGATGGTGGGTGTAGTTACACGCATGTGTATATATATACATATATATATATACCTAATACTAAAGCAAGGATTGATTCTGCGGTACGTCATAATTTTATAAATAAACCCTAATATTTTTACCCACCGATAGTAAAGCTTTTCAAGAAAACCCTTAAAGTTTTCTAAATCAACATGTAGTCCTTCCCCTTCTTTCGTGATCCCGCCGTCCGCTCGCCTCTTTACGGCTCCTGTGACCCGTCGTTCCGAACCACCGCCACCACCCACATCTGTCTTGGTGCAGCGTCATGGCACCCACGGCTTCCCCTCCTTCCCCATGCCCATCTCGGCTCGCACATGCATCGGATGGCGTCGCCGCCCACCCTTCCTACACTTACCACCATGCCGGCAGCATCCGCCACCACCGATGTCCACAGCTGTGCTGGAACAAACGGGAGCATGACGTCCTGCTCTGCTACACCTCCCTCCGCTCGTCCATCACGGCGGCATGCAGCCTTGCATTTGCCTCTGCCGGCGACAATTCTGTGCCCCTCATTGGCGATCTCTGCCAATGGAAGAGGAGAGAAGTGAGAACAACACTACAGCCGGATGACGGTGCCAGTTTCTATGCCGCCCGGCCAGCTCCGCGTTCTGATCTGATTGTCTTGGTTTTGGGCGTCGATGTCGTTCTCCTCTAGAAGCGCTCGCGTCCAGCCGGCAACAGTAATACATGAATACAGTAGCAGCTAGGAGGTCGTCAGGTCGCCGCTCGAGCTGAACTGAGATTTTGGTTCAGTGCCGACTAGCAGAGCGACTTCAGGGCAGGTTCTTGAATTGAGTTGCTTCTGGTTTTGATCCTTCTCGATTTGCCATAAAAGACAGCAGGTTAGTTTGTTTGATATCCTACAGCAACTGTCGCCTTTAGGCTTAAGTTAAACAGAAGCTCTTTGGTAAGTTGTTTATTGAGAGGTACAATGATCAATCAGCTCTTGTTCGGTTCATTGCTTGACTTATGATTCAATCATCTGGCTTGTTTTATGCTCTGTTTAGCTCAGGCAGAGTACAACTGAGTTTGACACTGTGATGTGCAGAAGTTGCTGTTGAGCCGTGTGTATAATGGCGGCTAATTCTTGCTACCTAATCAAACATTGCTCTTTCTAACATGCAGCTCTTCGGTGTTGTTTGAGAAAACATTGCACTTTCTATTGGTTCCAAGAAAAACGAATGAATTAGGGAAAAAACTTCCTGAACTTTGATAGCCAAGTTCATTAGATACAAGGCACACCACGATGATTCATGAATATACAAAAAATAGTTGATATTGGTATGTGCAGATGAGGCATGGTGATAGTTTTGTGGTGCCGCAATTCTTTTCAAAAACATGAAGTTTTATTATTCTACTGTTTTCCTAAGTCATGTATGATGCACTAATGCTGTCATCGACACCATGATCCCTAATTCATATCCCTAATTCATATCTAAATGAATTAGGTTCTTCGGCTTCACACTATTTTGTCCTAAGCCATATATCACTGGATTTTTCATATTGATTCAGTGGCAGGAACTACGGCGTCCTCACGTGAAACAACGGCTCAGGCTTAGGTTATTTGGCTATGCCCCCATGCAAAGAGGTGTGTCAGTTGAGGTGGGGTGAGTTGATTGTGGCCTTGGGGTCTCCAAGATTTCCACTTTCTTTTGTTCTAAAATGCATTGCCAAAAACAGTGAATCCTCTCCATTAACTGCAACTTAAATGGTAATAAATTGAATATAAAATATATCTATATGGTATTTTTCCGTAGCAACGCACGGGCATATTTGCTAGTATATATATAAAGGCTGGACAGCTATCATTAACTTTTGAACTAGCATACATGTTCCTAATGGATCATCCAAACCAATAATTCCATTCATAGCTTGTTTATGTTTGGTGCTGGGATCCGTTCGGACTGATGCAGAGGAGGAAAGACAGGGGGCATGGTGGCAAATTTGGGCGGGTCAGTTTGGGATAGACCCAAGTAGGCATTCATGAGGCATTAATATAAAATGTTTCATCAAGCATATAATATATTAACCTAAATGCATATGGTGCAAAGTTGCTACAAGATAACTCTAGGCAGATGGTGAGGCAGCTTCCTCAACAGTCTATCCAAATACCAAGGGTCATCAACCAGGTTCATACTTGCTTGTATCTTTTAGCTACGGATTACTGTTTTTACCCTTAATATTGATACTATATAAGAAAGGGTCATTTATCTCGGTACAGAAAATGACCAGAAGCCTGGGGGAGCTCCCCTCGCCGCTCCCCTTGTGTCGCCTAGGGCGACACGAGGGGCGACACACCACCACCGCCGGGGTTCTCCCCCGGGCTGCGTTGCCCACCGCCGTCGGCTCGTGCCGCAGCGGTGGCCCCGCCTTCACACCCCCCTCTCTATCTCTTTCTCTTTCCCTCTCCCTTCCCTTCCTTGGTCGCGCCCTCCACCCACCTCTCCGGCTCCAAACTTAGATCCGGCCGCCCTTGGTCATCGTCGGCGGCTAGCTCCCGCCGGCCCCTCCCACAGCCGGATCCGGCCTCCTTCCCTGCGCCGGAACCGCCGCTGGCTTGGTCGTCCTGCATCACCGTCGGCTCGTCGTCGCCCTTTCACCGGGCGTGCTGGCGGGCAACGGCCTCCCCACGCCGACATCCTCGTGCCGCTATGGCCGCCGACGGCTGTCTGGGGCCCGCGCGCCAATAGCCCGCTGCGCGCTGCTGCGGGCTTCCGTGGATCCGGGCTGCCGTTGGCCGTCAACACGCCGCCACCCCAGATCTGCGTCGCGCGGGCTGTCGGCCCCTCCTCGCCGGCCCCTTGTGCTCTGGTTCACCGCCATGGGTCAACCCCATGCACGATCTACCCCTTTATGTCGTCGCTTCCTTGGCTGCACCACCCCACGGGTGCTGCGCCATCTTCTGCTAGGGTGTCCTGCCGGTGGTGAGGTTTTGGTTGGGAGAGGGGCGATGACTGTCGACGATTTATGTCGAGCACGTCTGCCTGGGGGTACCCCAGAGAGTAGATTTGTGGGTCTCACTGAGTTCTAGGAATGATAGTGTACGAACAACACAAAGATTTAGACAGGTTCAGACCGCGAGTAGCGTAATAACCTACGTCATGTGTGCTTGATTGTATTGCACGTGAGTTGAGTTGTTTCTGGAGGGGTCCCTGACTCCATGTTCCGTCTTATATATTCGGGGAGCAGAGTTACAAGTCGGTTACATGATTCTAGTCGTATACAACAAGGAGTACTAGAACAGGGTACTTCGGAGAGTCTCCTAACAACACACGACTAGTCCTTCCAATCTACTACGCCGTCTTGCACCATAGCCGACTGGTTTGAAGTAGTTAGATCAAACTTCCCTTATCAAGTAGTTTAATCCCTTGGACGAGTGGTGTAGGGTCGAGATGGCGGACTAGAGGGGGGTGAATAATCCTTTCTAAAAACTTAACTCACCGGCTAACCGAAACAACAGCGGAAATAAAACTATCGGTCTAGCCAAGACTTCACCCCTCTATCTATGTTCACTAGCACCTTATACAAGATCCTAAAAAGCATATAAGGTGCCAAGCTAGCAAGAGCTCACCTAATTAATTCTAGGAGCAAGGTCACACAAACCTATGCCACTAGTACTTCACACACCGGGAAGCTCCTACACAACTAGTAAGCAAAAGCACAAAGCTCCTAAGCTCACTAGCAAAGCTCAATGGACAAGACTACACAAGTCTAATCCAAAGGCTCAAATTAACTTAGCTACATAAACTAAGCAAAGAGACTAATTAAGTTACACAAGCTAATTAGTTACAAGATCACTACTTCAAGCTACACAAGCAAGAAGACAACTAGCAAGCTACACAAGCTAACTAATTATAGAGCAACCATACAAGCACAAGATATATAAGGATGTAAATACAATGCTTGTGATTGTGAAATGCAAACCACCGAGAAGAGTAGACAATGTTGACACGGTGATTTTAACCCGAGGTTCACTTGTTTGCCACCAAGCTAATCCTCGTTGTGTCGACCAACACCTCGATGGTTCTTGGGCAAACCTCGCAAGCCGCTGGCCACTCCGGGCACTCCAAGACACCACTCGCAAGTGAGGTAACTCAATGACACGCTCCACTAGAGTTGCTCTTCGTGATCCCCACGGGGTGAGCACAATCCCCCTCACAAATCCTTCCTCCGAAGCACCGCACAATTTCCTTGCGTGCTTCAACGGAGCCTCAATCCACCAAGCCGTCTAGGAGGTGGCAACCTCTAAGAGTAACAAGCAAACCGACTTGCAACACGAACACCTAGTGCCACTCGATGCAATCTCTCAAAGTAATGCACTAGATTCGCACTCACTCATAATGGATTAGCAATCTAGCAACAAGAAGTGAGTTAGTGGACTCCCAAGGCAAGCACAATCATGGGAAACACATTCCCAAGGTGCTCAACCCTCTCCAAGGCCCGGGCACCCTTCTATTTATAGAGGGGAGGGGGAAACTAGCCGTTACACACTTTTCCCGAGCTCTAACGGCTACCTCAGACCGTCCGCGGTGCATTCCCGGACCGTCCGCCATTCAAAAAAACTAGCCGTTGAGATCCAAACGGTCAAAAACTCGTCATCCGCGGACCGTCCGCAGTCACCCGCGGACCGTCCGACCCCCTAGATCTCGAACCCCCGAACCTTCTGGTAAAACCGGGCGATTTTATGGACTGTTTTGCGGACTGTCCGCAGTATTCGCGGACCGTCCGCACTAACCGCGGACCGTCCGCCATTGTATTTTCAGCACAGCCGACACTCGGTAAAACGCCCATAACTTTTAGCTCTGATGTCCAAATTAGGTGATCTTGGACTCTATGGAAAGCTCATTCAGAGGGCTATCCAACCCAACTGAATTCTTGATCCAAAACACTTTGGATCAAAGCAGAATTGCATACCAAGATCACCACAACCCATGGCCATCAACCAATTTCATCAACTGCTTTGCAAATGTGCTAACCCCATAAGTGTAGCTCCTTATGTGTGAGTGAGTTAGCATTTTCACAAACATTTCTCAAAGGGTTTTTGAGCACAACATTAAAAACATGGCCATCACGGACTGTCCGAGCCCAAGCCACGGACAGTCCGATGCACGATCGGACAAGCCGATCGGACACCCGAACGGAATTTCCCACATATTTTATTCTCATCTCACCACGGACTATCCGAGGCACCCCCACGGACGGTCCGACACTTAGCTCAAAGTTCTCAAGTCAGCGCTCAAGTCAACCCACGAGTTACGGACTGTCCGAGACCTATCCACGGACAGTCCGACCCACACGTCAGAACTTTGCTTTCTCAAGATATTCAACAACGCCCTTTCCCAAGGTTAGTCGCCACTCATCTAAATGCAAACCATGCAAGTCAATGATCAAGTGGCACTAAATGACCGATATGCAAACAAGTTTGCCCCTCTTGATAGTACGTCCATCTATCCTAAACCCGGTCATAAACTTCTCTACTCTCCTATGACCGGTTAAATGAAATGCCTATTGGTTATACCTTTGCCTTGCGCATTCCATTTCATCTTCTCCAATGTTGATGCAACACATGCACCAACATCATCACAAATGATATGATCCACTTCATATCATCATGAGACATATTGGTTCATCGATCTTGACTCCACTTGCTTTTCACCGTTGCAACGGTCCATCGGCGCCAAGTCATTGCTCAAGCATCCCGCCACGCGGTCCAGTGCTTAGCCTCTAACTTTCCCTTCACACTTGCAACCGGTCCATCAAACCAAGTCTTGTCTTGATCTTCTCCACTTAGTCACATGACTCCATGTCATGTCCCATATGCAATGAGCTCCTTCATCACATAATCACCTGTGGACTAATCACCTGTGTATTTCACTTAAACACATATTAGTCCACCTAAGTTGTCACTCAATTACCAAAACCAAACAAGGACCTTCAATCTCCCCCTTTTTGATGACAACTTTACAAAGATATGGAAATTAAGTTTCTTTGGATTTTATGCTCCTTATCCAACATTTAAGCTTTATGTTAGAATTTGGATAAGCACCATAAAATCCGAATAGGTAGTGATAACTCCCCCTACATATGTGCTCAAAAGTTTTGTTTTCAAGCTTGCACATATGCATAGATATGAAATTTTGGGAAAGTTAACACTGCATGATGTTGCTAAGGTATATAGGATAAACCTTTGTAGCGTGATACCAATTAAGCTTGCACATTAAAGACCATCCTTAGCATCATGATTAGCTAGATATCACAAGAAACACACTAGATACCTCATGTCATCAACATTATAGGCAAGGTTCTAGGTGTATATGAAAAATAAAATATATCTAGCTACCAACATATGAATGCTAGTTGACATTTCATCATCCAAATCCTATAACTAGCATTCACCAAACAAGCATGCATATTGAATTTTAAAGCTTATGCAACATGCAAGCAAGCACATGAATATGCACATATCAAATGCAATCAATCAAGTTCATGAGCTTGCTCCCCCTACTTGTGTGCTTCTCTTTGTTCAAGAACTACTCCCCATACCATAGTGGCTCCAATATTTCATATCTTCAATTTCTTTGTACCACTCTCATTCTCATTCCATCTTCTTTAATATTTCATATCTTTGTACCACTCTCTCCCCCTTTGTCATCAATTTCCATAAAAGTATGCTCATTTGATACTGAGGGTTAGGTGATACTCTCTCCCCTTTATGTGATACTTGAATCTTAATTTTTTGATGGACACTATTACATATGTAGAAATTCAATCATTTGTGGGATGCCAAAAGAAAGATACCACTTATAGGTTACTTGGAATGCCTCATGAAGGATCTTTTGACCTTGATACCGGTATGTGGGGCACCTTCTCATGTCAAATATTTGGTCATTCAACTTGATCAACTTGAGCTCTTATATGTGAGGGATGCATTCTTCTCTTGATGATCACTTAAAGTTGAGGATCACTTGTAAACTTGTACCAATTTGTAGGATATCACTTGCAATCTTGATATAGACACCAATTTTGAATAGCAATTGAAAGTATACCACTTGAAGAAATCACAAGAAATACCACATGAAGGAATACCAATTCATACCGTACCACTGAAGAAATACTACTTGAAGAATGATTGATAAAGTTCATGATGAACCTCACAAGGACCATTGAACCCTCTTTTTGACTTGATCAAGGACATGATATAGTTTATGATATTCCAATAATGCTTCACAAATAGCATCCATATTTCCACTCTTTGGCATGAAAGTGCATTTGAGGATTTTCAAGCAAGTCCAATCCATCTTTCCTTCCTCATGATCAATCTCATAGTTCTAGGAGAGGTCTAAGTCTAAGATTTTCAAGCTTAATTATCACTCCCACTAACACTTCCTTAGATACAAGATAAGTAACATCAATTCTCTTGTAGGGAAAGATAGTGCAATCAACCAAGTGACCAAGGAGAGCATTTTTTTATGAAACCACTAGTAGGATGAAACTTGATAACCATTTGCATTGTTGTCTTGTTCTTGAACTAGATTGTTTCCATGAGCTTCTTAACTTGGACTTGAACAAATTGATTTGCCTAAGCTTTTCAAATTTGGTTCAAAACCTTTCTAAGCTTCCGACAAGCATGAAGTGATTATCTTATCAAGGTAATGCTTGTCACTCATAGGCAATCCAAAATATATCAAGTACTTGGGTTTACTAGCTCATGAACAAACTCATACACTTACCACTAGATCAAATAATCATTCAAGCAATAGTGGTAGGCTATGAATGTCAAAACTTCATTTGTAATGCATGATCCTATAAGCATGTACTATATGCACTAACCGCATACTAGTAAGGGATGAAAATGATCAATGCACATTACAATGATACCTTTCCTATATTGGAGTAGAGGACAGTCAATAATATTCCAATGTATCTCCATAATAGCAATATAAAGTCCAATTAATAGCTTGGTGAAGATCAATGAATACCAAGTTGAATTCCATCATTCACCCATATGAATTGAGAACCACTAATGATTAAGTGCATTCTTCATGTTGTGGTTGGCTTGCTTCTTCTTTTGATGAATGCTTGCATGAGAGAACTATTTCGAAAACCACTCGAAATCCCATTACTAGCTCTCTTTTGGGTGTTGCTTGCTTTCTAGATCAATTTTATTTGATTGTTTTAACTAAGCATCTCAATTGTTCCTCGGATCATCACTTCCATGTTAGCATTCCAAGCCCAATGCTTGGTTTACCTCCAAAAGGCGGCATGCCCCTACACTAGGGAGAAGTGACCTCTCTCCAAAGAACCATTCTTGATACTCACTTGAAATGTCTTTATTTGATTGATCCATATGATTGACTTATCTTGATGAACAACTTTGAATTCTTCTTCTTGGAGTATTTTTCTTTTTACCAAAAGATCTCCTAAACTCCATTCTAATCTTGAGCTTGGTCTTGATCTCTAGATTAAGTACCAAATGTGTGTTATGCACACTTTCATAATCAAATGACCTTGTACTCTTTGCTTGTCAATCTTCTCCCTTAATCCAAAACCAAACTCAGGTGTCTCAATTTCTTATAAGCATGATTCCAACTTGAGGATCTTTCAATCAAAGTGACTTTTGATTTATCCAATAAATGTCACTTTTATGGCAGATTCTGTACACTTTAAAGAATAATCCATAACTCCCAATGTACAGCTCCAATGATCACGAAATTTGGTGGAGATGTGCTTCACTAAGTCATCTTGAGGATTGTAAAGATTTGAGCTTCATTTGACTTATCAATTGATACCAGATTTCAGATTTTTGCCAACTGCTACATGCTGAAAACTGCTGCACATGTGTTGACAAGATCCACTCGAAAACCGAAGTATCTTTTATCCAATACTCATGAGATTTTTGCAGCAACTAATATCATAAGTGTAGAGCATGTATACCAAATTTCAAGCCAATCCAAATAGATTTGATCACTCAAACATGGCTATCTTGACAGCTAGCTCTGTTTTTTCAATATAGGACATATTTCTAAACTTGATCTATACTTCTTCAAATTGAGTCAAACTTGATATCAACTTGATTTAATACTTTCACAAGACATATATCCATTCAGTCCTCTTACTAAAAGTTATCTTGTGAATTTATCCATCAAATCAATCCAAATTTGAGTACTAACCATTTAATCCATTCAATCATCTCATAGCAAGCAACATTTGTATAAATACATCCAATTCAATCAACATATATGCACCCAAATGAACTAGATCAATGAAGAAGATACCTTTGTTTATCATGATCACCCCATAGCAAGCTTCAACTCAAATAATTTGCAAGCCTTCAAATATATCCAATAAATCACCACAACTTGATAAATTGCAGTTGTATGTTGTAGCACATTTTGACTTCACTTTCTTGACTTGGCATTGGGACGGAATAGAATTAAGTTTCATTACTTCACTCAATCATATGAGAACAAAATGAATTCAATTGAGTCAAGCCTCCAATGCCATGGTACCTACACACATTCATCCACTTTTTGATGGTACCCAAACTAGTTTGGGTCCTCTCAAGTTAGGAGCAACATACTTCGGCATTGCCTTAGCATGAGTAGCGGGATGTTTTGCAATTGCAACCAATGAGGTACCATTGACATCCTTTCTAAGCATAATATCATCAACAATTGAAATAGGCTTAGTATTGTTACCTAGGGGACATGAATTAGCCATGTGTCCCCTTTCTCGGCATGAGTAACAAACTCTCTTTTATTGAGCCTTTTCTTCCTTGCTCATGTGTTGCTTCACATTGCCTTGCCTCTTCGAATTTGCTTGAATCTTCTTCTCAAGCTTGGTGGGACACTTCGAGGCAAAGTGACTCATATCTTTGCACTTGATTTGAGCATAATATTTTTCATCTTGACTTTTGCTCATCATTTGGGTGGCTTTCTTAGAAATTTGATGCTTTACTCTTGCTTTACCACCTCTTCTAGTCTTCTTCCTCTTCAACCTCAAATCATCATCTTGATGGTTGGCTTGAACTTGTTTTTGAGGTTTTGCTTTCGGCTCAACTTGAGGCTTCTTGGTTGGGCAATATTTTGCAAGGTGTCCCACATCATGGCACTGATAGCACATGAGGTGAGATTTCTTTTCTTCTTGCATTTTCTTGTTCTTGCCCTTTCTCTTGCTTTCTAACTTGTTGCTCAAATTCTTCACTTCATTTTTGAGCTCATTGTTCTCCTTCGAAATGTTAGTCTCACAAGACATAGAAGTAGAACAAATATGTATTTGTGAAGAATATGGCATATCCAATAAATCATTGCAAGAGGTGGATACATGATTCATCTCTACATCACAAGGGTTAGCAACATTATGTGATTGATCATTTGACCCAAGTGATGAGCTCTCACTAGTTTTTGATTTTTCATTGGAAAGTTCCTTAGTGAGAAAAGCATGGTCTTGTACCAACTTATCATGAGCAATATTAAGTTCCTCATGAGCAATTTTTAACTCATCATGTGAACAAGTAATGACATGAAGTAGATTCTTTTGTTGTTCACATGTGGTCTTTAGAAATGAGTTTTCATTTTGCAATTTACTTGTTTTAGCCATCTCATTTTCTAAAGCAATATTCATGCTAGCAAGTCTACTAACAAGCTCATCATATGAATCATGACCAATTACATTGCAACTTGATACATTTGTGTTACCTTGTGACATGAGGCAATGTAGTGGTGTTGGAGAGCTTGTGGTAGCATTATCACTCTCATAGCTCGAGCATGAATCATCCTCATCAACATCAAGTGTGCTTGGAGTAGAAATATTACTTGCATCACTTGAGTCTTGGCCTTCAACAATCTTGGCAAGTGAACTTGTGATAGAATGAATATCATCATCATCACTTGACCATGATGTGGAGCAATCTTCCACAATCACCAAGTTGTGGTCATGCTCAACATCCTCATGAGCCTCTCCCTTGGGCTCATCATCATTATCATCATCACCGGAGATTGTCCCATACTTCTCATTGAGATAAATCCAAATCTCATGAGCATTTTGCATGTTAGCAATCTCCCAAAATATGCACTTATCTAAAGAAGTATGCATGATATCAATAGCTAGATAATTAAGTTGTAAGCATTTATCTTGTGCAAGAGTTGCATTATTTTCATCAATTGGATGAGAAAATCCAACATTGACAATCCACCAAATTTGAGGACTAATGAGCTTAAAATTGCATGTCATCCAATTTTTCCATAGTGTAAAGTGTGTGCCATCAAAAATGTGTGGACAATCAACATCTAGCCCGTAGTTCGCCATCCTCTCGGGTCGGTAAAGACCACAAAAGAGAGACCTCGGCTCTGATACCACTTGTAGGGTCGAGGTGGCGGACTAGGGGGGGTGAATAGTCCTTTCTAAAAACTTAACTCACCGGCTAACCGAAACAACAGCGGAAATAAAACTATCGGTCTAGCCAAGACTTCACCCCTCTATCTATGTTCACTAGCACCTTATACAAGATCCTAAAAAGCATATAAGGTGCCAAGTTAGCAAGAGCTCACCTAATTAATTCTAGGAGCAAGGTCACACAAACCTATGCCACTAGTACTTCACACACCGGGAAGCTCCTACACAACTAGTAAGCAAAAGCACAAAGCTCCTAAGCTCACTAGCAAAGCTCAATGGACAAGACTACACAAGTCTAATCCAAAGGCTCAAATTAACTTAGCTACATAAACTAAGCAAAGAGACTAATTAAGTTACACAAGCTAATTAGTTACAAGATCACTACTTCAAGCTACATAAGCAAGAAGACAACTAGCAAGCTACACAAGCTAACTAATTATAGAGCAACCATACAAGCACAAGATATATAAGGATGTAAATACAATGCTTGTGATTGAGAAATGCAAACCACCGCGAAGAGTAGACAATGTTGACACGGTGATTTTAACCCGAGGTTCACTTGTTTGCCACCAAGCTAATCCTCGTTGTGTCGACCAACACCTCGATGGTTCTTGGGCAAACCTCGCAAGCCGCTGGCCACTCCGGGCACTCCAAGACACCACTCGCAAGTGAGGTAACTCAATGACACGCTCCACTAGAGTTGCTCTTCGTGATCCCCACGGGGTGAGCACAATCCCCCTCACAAATCCTTCCTCCGAAGCACCGCACAATCTCCTTGCGTGCTTCAACGGAGCCTCAATCCACCAAGCCGTCTAGGAGGTGGCAACCTCCAAGAGTAACAAGCAAACCGACTTGCAACACGAACACCTAGTGCCACTCGATGCAATCTCTCAAAGTAATGCACTAGATTCGCACTCACTCGTAATGGATTAGCAATCTAGCAACAAGAAGTGAGTTAGTGGACTCCCAAGGCAAGCACAATCATGGGAAACACATTCCCAAGGTGCTCAACCCTCTCCAAGGCCCGGGCACCCTTCTATTTATAGAGGGGAGGGGGAAACTAGCCGTTACACACTTTTCCCGAGCTCTAACGGCTACCTCAGACCGTCTGCGGTGCATTCCCGGACCGTCCGCCATTCAAAAAAACTAGCCGTTGAGATCCAAACGGTCAAAAACTCGTCATCTGCGGACCGTCCGCAGTCACCCGCGGACCGTCCGACCCCCTAGATCTCGAACCCCCGAACCTTCTGGTAAAACCGGGCGATTTTACGGACTGTTTTGCGGACCGTCCGCAGTATTCGCGGACCGTCCGCAGTAACCGCGGACCGTCCGCCACTGTATTTTCAGCACAGCCGACACTCGGTAAAACGCCCATAACTTTTAGCTCTGATGTCCAAATTAGGTGATCTTGGACTCTATGGAAAGCTCATTCAGAGGGCTATCCAACCCAACTGAATTCTTGATACAAAACACTTTGGATCAAAGCAGAATTGCATACCAAGATCACCACAACCCATGGCCATCAACCAATTTCATCAACCGCTTTGCAAATGTGCTAACCCCATAAGTGTAGCTCCTTATGTGTGAGTGAGTTAGCATTTTCACAAACATTTCTCAAAGGGTTTTTGAGCACAACATTAAAAACATGGCCATCACGGACTGTCCGAGCCCAAGCCACGGACAGTCCGATGCACGATCGGACAAGCCGATCGGACACCCGAACGGAATTTCCCACATATTTTATTCTCATCTCACCACGGACTGTCCGAGGCACCCCCACGGACGGTCCGACACTTAGCTCAAAGTTCTCAAGTCAGCGCTCAAGTCAACCCACGAGTCACGGACTGTCCGAGACCTATCCACGGACAGTCCGACCCTCACGTCAGAACTTTGCTTTCTCAAGATATTCAACAACGCCCTTTCCCAAGGTTAGTCGCCACTCATCTAAATGCAAACCATGCAAGTCAATGATCAAGTGACACTAAATGACCGATATGCAAACAAGTTTGCCCCTCTTGATAGTACGGCCATCTATCCTAAACCCGGTCATAAACTTCTCTACTCTCCTATGACCGGTTAAATGAAATGCCTATTGGTTATACCTTTGCCTTGCACATTCCATTTCATCTTCTCCAATGTTGATGCAACACATGCACCAACATCATCACAAATGATATGATCCACTTCATATCATCATGAGACATATTGGTTCATCGATCTTGACTCCACTTGCTTTTCACCGTTGCAACGGTCCATCGGCGCCAAGTCATTGCTCAAGCATCCCGCCACGCGGTCCAGTGCTTAGCCTCTAACTTGCCCTTCACACTTGCAACCGGTCCATCAAACCAAGTCTTGTCTTGATCTTCTCCACTTAGTCACATGACTCCATGTCATGTCCCATATGCAATGAGCTCCTTCATCACATAATCACATGTGGACTAATCACCTGTGTATTTCACTTAAACACATATTAGTCCACCTAAGTTGTCACTCAATTACCAAAACCAAACAAGGACCTTCAAGTGGCCCTAGGGATCCTAGTCGCACAAGCCCCCAAGCATCTTGCGCATTTGCTTCAAGTCTGGAATCTGCGCTAACATCTTCAAAGCCTTGTCGAGTAGTTGGAGCTAAGCCCAAGACGCTCAAGCCTTTTCTAACGAGTAGTCTTCATTGGAGTGTATCTTTAGATGCACCCAATGGGTGTAGCCACCGAGCCTTCGACTACTTTTTAAGTAGTCGGAGGTTCAAAAGCAGTCTTCAATTTTTATCTTGAGTAATTCAATGGTGTGCACCGAATAGGTGCACCCATTGGGTATAGCCCCCGAGCTTCGAGTAGTTTGGTTTAAACTAGTCAAAGATCTTTGCTTGAATTAAGCCAAAAATTTTAGAAAAATAAAATCCCGGATATTCCGATAGTAGCCCCCGAGCTTTAAAGCAAATATATTTGGTTTAAAGATAAAGGAAATATTCAAAAATCTGCCAAAATCTGGAATCTCTGAGTATTCCGCCACTGGTGGTTAGTTAGGAAGGTTATCCCTAAAGAACCATCCCAAGTAACAGAATGTGATACGATGTAGTACTATAACATACAGTAACCCTAGCCAGGGCTATAAATCTTGAAGTGATAAGCCTTGTTTCATTCCGCATCAGTAAGCCTTGCAGCCGCCATCGACCTCTTAGAGCTTGATCTCGAGCCCCCAAGCTTTAGCCCCCGAGCTTTCATGGCCTTGAGTGTAGCGCCTTTATTGTAACCCGCTCCATCGCCATGGATGATAAGAAGGGTGCCACAAAGAAGAGCGATGAAGCCAGAGCTTCGAAGACCTCCCACAAGAGAACCTCGAAGAAAAGGGCGTTGATTGTAGATCCAAACACCAAGGCTGACGCGAAAGATCCGCCATCACCCGCCAATGCCTGGAAGAAATGTACAGCCTCCACCAACGATCTCAATAGTCTGGTGGAACAAGGTTTGCTCCTTTCTCAAGAGACTTTGGAGTGGAAATCGTGCTGGAAGCAATCCTTCCCAACAGAGAATAATGAAGAGATTCCCTCTTTCTTTCTTTCTGCGAGCGAGGAGTAGGGTTGCCGCTTTCTTTTTTCATGAAAGAATTTCTTGCTTTTTATAAACTGCAACTCCACCACCTCAACCCAAACAGAATTCTCTATATTTCTATCTTTTCCACGCCTGTGAGGCGTTCCTGGGTATCAAACCAAGCGTAGCCTTGTTCCGCGCATCGTATCATATCAAACCTCAGCCCAACTTTCAGTGCACAGAAGTAGTCGGAGGAGCCGAAATTCAATTTTGCCAAAACATGCGGGCTAAGTGGTTTGACATGCCCATCATGGACTCCTGTGGAGACTAGAAAACCAAATGGTTTACCATTGGTGAGTCGATTTAATTATCTGTACTTTGCATCGATGAAATGTCATATTTGTTTTACTGAGCATCTCCTATGTCATTTTAATACAACAGGAAATCACAGTAAAAGCTGCCTAGAGAAAGACGGGTGGTACCCGCGGGATCTTTGCAACTGGAACTTGCGTCTGAATTCTGAAGAAGCCAAAGATGTACCCGCTTTGTTAAAGCGAGTACAAGCATTGAAGGAGAAGGGCTTAAGTGGTGTTGGGATTGCCTTCAGCTCTTTAAAGTGAAGGATTCAACCACTTTAGGAGCGATGTCATCTTGGTTACGAGCACGAAGGAAGCGCGGATCCTTCGCGCATGGCACCTGAAGAACTCTCCAACGAGACAGTGCTTATGCGACTGGATCGCTTGTTCACTGGTGTCACAGAAAAACCAGTCATCGTGGGAGAGTACTCGAAGACTAGTACCGAGTTGTTTTTAACATCGTAGGCTATGGTGCTTGGGGATGAATTAACTGAAGAGGTGTTGACACTTCTTATGGTCCACTATCAGGATTGCTAATCCCGGTAATGGTGCAAGGAGTGTTTATTGGTATTCTTACGACACAGATATAAATCCGCAAGCGCACGGATACCGATGTAGCATTTCACCCGGGAGTATTCCTAGGTATCGTATTTATTTCCTCAGGGAAACATTGGATAAAGAGTATTGATTATTAACAAGGATGTAACTACTAATTAAAGTACTGGCTAACGAGGCGGGGGTAAAGGATATAATAGGAGTGATATGCATTTGACACACACAAGGAGAAGTCTAGGATAAATGATATAGAGAGAAGAGCGGTCTAGCTAGTGGGAGGACAATGAGACAGGAAATGATTCCTATATACTTCCATTGGCCTTGAGATATCTCCAGCAGAGATTACAGCTAGCATAAAGAATGACATCTACGGTTCTTTTCCTAGTTCTATTACCTCAGCTTCGGGACAATAGAATCTATGACACGCAGAAAGGGATGTGAAGGGGTGCCATCAATCCTACACTCTGGGATCCTGTAGGCCGAGACGAACATGATGGACTATGTAGGCTGTATAGGGCTGTCACCACCTAACGGCTACCACCTCCGTAGACTCGGGGACAAACTAAGGCCACTGGCTAGTCTGGGCACCACGCCTACACTAGACAATAACTACTTACTCTCCTGGAAAGAGGAAGCAACCCTATCAATACCCCAGTGACAATTCACAGTAAGCATTGAGCAGAATTGAAGAACCAACTGAGATAAAGAACTAGAGAGAGAACTTCTAGAACCAGACTACAACAGCTTATAATCAAGGATAGACATTCCACAATTATCCCGGGAATAGATGCGGAACAAATAACTCAAGTAAATGCGGAAGATAATATATTGAATACTCGGATTCTTGCATAAAGAAAAGGAAAAGATACAAGAGCTTTACCAGAACTCCAGAAGACGACTCCGGAACCTTGAGCGAAGCTCGACCCTGACTCTAACTCCCAACAGGACTAGCCTAACTCTACATCTTGAAAGAGTGGAATGGAGAATTGCTCTCAAGTGTTTTGTGTTACAAGTGAAGAGAGGGGGAGTATTTATAGCTTGGAGGTGACTTGGAGATGTGGAGATGCTGCAGGAATATTCCCCTTAAGTCTCCCCTTAGTGCCAAGTGTGGCTTTGAGAAGAGGAGGCTTGCGTGCGCATGTGCTGAATTCGCTTGGCTGATCCGCGTGAACATCTGCCGGCCAACAGGGTTTGGACGCGTGGCCTACCTGCACTGCCTCCGTGCATGCGCGTCTGCCGTCTTCGCCCTACTGTGCCTGCGCGTGGGTCCCGCTCCTGCATGCATGCACGCGCACCGCCTTCGCGTGTCTGTGCTGATGTACTGTGGACCCGTGTGTCCCGTGCCTCTGCGCCGTTTCGCATGCGCGCATGCAGCTGCGCCAGGCACAGCCTGCCCCCAGCACTGGCCCGCATGGCCCACTGGCCTGGCCTGCCTTGCTCCCGCGCGAAGAGACCGGCTTGGGCCGCCTGCCTCTGGCGTCGTGCGCCTGGGCACCCCCTGCTAGGCTGGTGGTGGGCCCGCCTGCCCCCTGCGCATGTGTCTGCTGGGCTCGTTGGGACCCTGTCCCCTACGCTGCATGGCCTATAGTCGCTGCTGGGTTGTTGCCTCTGTGCTGTGCGTGTGCTGCTGCGCAAGTGATGTCTGACGGGCTTGGCGTGGGCCCCCTGCTGTTGCACCTGGATTTTCATAAAACCCGGATGTAGCTATATGTGTGCCCATGAAGTCATAGTACACATATAGCGAACAAATATGATAAACAGAGAACATATGCTTGAATAAATTCTTCATCAAATAAAGTTTTACATCAGAGTGCATCATAAATAAACTAATCAATAACAGCGGAAGACTAATAAACTCTCAAACTAATGGACCCGCAATCCACAGGGACTCTGACTAGGAGACCACAGCTCAGTAGTAAAATCTTCAGGAAACTCAGTAGCAGACTCATGCCCAGCCCAATCTGTTTACCCGTTCGGGATTTTGTTGAATAAAATGACAAGTGTAAGTAAACAATTACTTAGCAAGTATAGCATGAGTATGATAGCTGAAAATAGGCTAGACACGGCTTAACTGCATTAGCATTTTTAGTTGGTTCATTTTAACATTAACCAAATTACTACAAGTGAATGAATCTTAGTTGCAACCCAATTAAATAAGTATAAGTGACATCAAACATAAATAAACATCATCTTCTAATAAAAAAGGATCCAGGCCGCTCGTGACCCTGAGCAAGGCTATCATGATAGATTTTACACTCTGCAGAGGTTTCGCCATTTACCCACCAGTTGCGTAAAACCTCAAACGAACTTTAAACCCAACCACGCAGAGGTGGATTAGACCTCACAAATCACACTACCGAGGTGTGACCGCATAGGGACGCTACGAGGTTTTTCACAAGACACCCTAACAAGGCAGTGGCCGCTATGGTATAACACAGGTAGTATGGCCCAAGGCACCGAGATCGACTTACGCCTACGGAGTCACACCATAAGGGGGTCGATGGCGTCCAAAGCGCGGGCATCACACCCAACAATGCGCAACGTATGGAGTTACCCATCGCAAGGACTCCCAGCACGGTACTGTGCCTCACGGGAGCATAGCCGACGGATCACCTGTCCTCGGTGGATCAAACCATACACTCACGAGTGGTTCTCACAGCGCCGTCGGCCACTCCGGTAACCACTGACAAGCTAGAGACGTACATGCTACTTGACCAAGACCAGAGCCATAATAGTTCTAGCGGTGGCGGCAGGCTCTTGGGTTGCCGCTTTAAGAACCGGACCTTAAGGAGAGACACTAGAGCAAACCACACAACACATGCTCTAGTTCCCTAAACCAAGTTGCTAAAAAGCAAGTTTTATCATTAATGTTGAAGTGAACCATTAAGTCAAAATTAACAGTTAAATAATAGTTATAGTAGCTGCACATAGCAAAGATTCTACCCATATGTAAAAACCCAAGGTAAACAAGGATAGGATAAACAAGACTAGATACAGCCTTAATGGTACATCAAATTAGACACATGCATGTATGAAATAATGTATTACAAGTGGGTAGGTAGCAAGGATTGTCCGTGCTATAACTTGCCTTCCTCAAAAGGCGGCTGCTGCTGCTGTGAGTCCTGCTCCGGAAAGTCCTCCACGTACTCGAAGTCCAAAGCGAACGGCTCACCGACTGGACACGAATCACCATACAAACGAGCACGCAAACCAATACATGCAAATAAATAATAATCTATTAGAACAGTACACCAAGCAATAGAAACAATACAAAAAAGGTTTTAGAATTAATCTACGCTTTACTACGAACACATGAGCGCAAAAATCACACTAATCGGAGTTAAAACGGAAAAGTTATGGCGTTTTTAAGTTGCAGGGACTTGTTAGCAAGGTTTTAAAACTTACAGGGACCTATTTGTGAAAAACTAGAGGCTAAAACATAATTTTGTATAAAACTACAGGGGCCTACGCGCTAAAAGACCAAAACAGGACGTCTGGTTCTATTTTTAAAAAGGTCAGGGGGTTATTCACGAAGAAAGGACCTAGATGCAATTATTTTTACTACTCGAGTGGACCGCGGGTTGATTTTGGAAAAATAGAAGGGCTCTTTAGCAAAATGGCCAGGCTGACCGTTACTTAAGGGTTTGACTCGGGTGGGGGGGGGGTCGGATCTGGCCGTTGGATCACGAACCGATGGCCTAGATCAGCCGGGGCGAGGGGGTCGTCGGCGGGGGTGGCTCTCGCGGCGGCACGACTCTGGAGGAGGCGGCGCTTCACCAGAGCTGAGCCAAGCTCGAGCTACGGAGCACCATTTGTAGCGAGGATTGGCCCTATGGCCTCATGGGGAAAAGGCGAGTCCACCCCGGGGGTGCAAGTCGGGGATTGTGCGGCGGTGGCGGCGGCCGGCGGCTCGGGCGGAAGGGAAACAACGTGGTGGGGCACTACATTGGCCAATTGGTGGTGGGGGGGAGGTCCCTCACCTTCGTGCAGTGCTCCCAGGGGCGCAGGCTTGGGCGGAGCGGCACCAGAGGCGGAGTTGCGACGGCGGCGGCGCTCGGCGGAGCTTCCGACGGCGGTCTTGCGCGTGGAAGGCGATGGGAGGGAGTAGGTGCTCGGGTGAGGGCTTGGGTGAGTCCTGGGGCGGCGGGGGTTGCTTTATATAGGCCGAAGAGGGGCTATCGGCGTGCAGGCCGCGCGGGATTCGGTCGACGGCGGAGCCGGGACTTTCCAAGCGAGGAGAAGGGGGTTGCCATGCGTGGCGCGGGCGGGAAAGGAAAGGAATCGGGGGAGGAAGCTTCAGAGAAGCTCGGGAGCGGCCCATGGGGCAAGGAGTGGGTCCAAGTCGGCCGGCCGGGGAGGAGCCAGTCGCGCCGGGGAAGGGGGAACTACTGGCGAGGGGAAGAAGGAGACTCTGACGCATGGGTCTCCCTGTCAGCGAGTAGGAGAGGGGAGGCGAAAGGTGGGCCGGCTTGTGCTGGTTCGCGAGGACGTGGCTGGGCCGAGCAGCTGGGCCGTGCGGGACGAGGAAGGGTGGGCAGGCTCGGGAAAGAGGAGGGGGAGTGTGCCGAGCCGAGCTGGGGGGAAAGTAGGGGGTGTGGAAGTGGACCAGGGAAAAAGCTTAGGGAGCAAAAGTAGACTCGGCTGAAATAACTTTTCTAGGACTCCAAACAAAGTGATTCAAATTTGAATTTAAATAAATTTAAACCCTCATTTGAATCACAAGCAATACAAAAATTAAATGCAGCACCATGAATGCAACAAAAATATTTCTACAACTTATATTTGATTTTAATATTCATAAATAATTTAGCCTATATTAAATATGGAAAATTAAAATAAACGCAAATTAATTACTAAAAATTTTAAATAGGCTATTTTTGCGTGTTACAAACCTACCCCCCTTAAGATGAATCTCGTCGTCGAGATTCGGATGTAGATGCGAAGAGCTGTGGGTACTCGGTCTTGTGACCTTCTTCCCGTTCCCAAGTTGCTTCATCCTCCGAGTGTCGACTCCACTGTACCTTGCACATCCGGATGACCTTGTTTCTTGTCACCCTCTAAGATACCTCCAGAATCCTGACCGGATACTCCTCGTAAGTGAGGTCCTCTTGCACATTCAGCTTGTCTATCGGGATCTGCTCTTCGGGCACCCGCAAGCATTTCTTCAGCTGAGACACATGGAACACATCGTGCACTCCGGCCAATCTCTTGGGTAGTCCCAACTGATATGCCACTTCACCTTTCCTTTCAAGTATCTGAAAATGTCCGATGTATCAAGGTGCTAGCTTGCCCTTGACATTGAACCTCTTCACGCCCCTCATCGGAGACACCTTGAGGTACACAAAATCTTCAACCTCAAAACTGAGATCCCTCCGTCTGACATCAGCATAACTCTTCTGCCTGGACTGTGCCACCTTCAAGTTCTTTCTGATCACTTGCACTTGGCGTTTTGCATCTCTGAGTATCTTAGGCCCAAAGACTTGACTCTCTCCAGTCTGATTCTAAAACAGTGGTGTTCTGCACTTCCTGCCATACAAAGCCTCGAATAGGGCCATCTGCAGACTCTTCTAATAGCTGTTGTTGTCCGAGAATTCTGCATAGGGTAAACTCTTGTCCCAGCTAATACCATACTGCAGTGCACACACCCTCGACATGTCCTCCAGAATCTGATTAGTCCGCTCTGTCTGTCCATCTGTCTGGGGGTGGTAAGCTAAACTAAACTGCAACTTAGTGTCCATGGACTCATGCAGCTTCTGCCAGAAGTGTGAAGTGAACTGAGTACCACGGTCACACACTATCCGCTTGGGCACTCCATGCAAGCACACAATCCTCTCCATGTATAGCTCTGCCAGTCTGGCTCCGGTGTAAGTGGTCTTCACTGGAAGAAAGTGTGCCACTTTGGTCAAGCGGTCCACAATCACCCAGATGGAGTCAAATCCTCGCTGTGTGCGGGGTAGACCTGTTATGAAGTCCATACCAACTTCTTCCCATTTCCATTCCGGTATCTTCAAGGGCTGGAGTAATCCGGCTGGCCTCTGATGTTCAGCCTTGACCCTCTGACAAGTGTCACATAGTGCCACATGTGTCGCCACATCACGCTTCAATCCGTACCACCAGAATCTTTCCTTGATGTCTTGGTACATCTTGGTGCTTCCTGGGTGGATCGAGTATGCCGAATCATGCGCTTCTCTTAGGATCGTGTCCTTGATCTGCGCTATTTCGGGCACACATATCCTCTTCCCGTGCCACAAGGTTCCCTGTTCATCCACTCGGAAACCAGGGGCCTTTCCTAGGGCAACGTTCTCCACAATCTCCTTGATCTTTTCATCACCAAGCTGCCCCTTCCAGATCTCCTGTTCAAGAGTCAGTTCTACCATCATCTCCGTGATGCTAGTCACCAAACCCAGACTCATCTTCTGAAATTCCCGGCTGAGTTCTTCAGGCAGGCAATGGCCGGTGATCTTGTTCACATAGCTTCTCCTGCTCAGAGCATCTGCTACCAAGTTAGCCTTCCCTGGGTGGTAGTGGATCTCCAGATCATAGTCCTTTATCAACTCCAACCATCAGCGTTGCCTCATATTCAGCTTTGACTGAGTGAAGACGTACTTCAGGCTATTATGATCGGTGTAGATGTCACACTTGTGCCCAATCAAGTAATGCCTCTAAATCTTCAGAGCATGCACCACAGCTGCCAACTCCAGATCATGTGTCGGATAGTTCTGCTCATGCTTCCGCAACTGTCTTGATGCATATGCCATGACTCTCCCTTCCTGCATAAGTACACACCCCAGTCCTAGATGGGATGCATCGCAGTAGATGGAGAAGCTCTTGGCTATGTCGGGCAATATCAGCACATGTGCTGTTGTCAGCCTCTTCTTCAGTTCTTCAAAGCTAGTTTGACACTCCTCTATCCAGATGAACTCGGCATTTTTCTCCAATAATGCCGTCATGGGTTTAGCAATTTTGGAGAATCCTTCGATGAACCATCGATAATATCCGGCCATCCCAAGGAAACTCCTCATCTTGCTGACATCCCGAGGCGGGTTCCAGCTCAACACATCATTAACCTTCTTCGGGTCAACTGCCACTCCTCCATTGGACAGAACGTGTCCCAAGAATGCCACTTCCTTCAACCAGAACTCACACTTGCTTAACTTGTCATATAGCTGATGTTCCCGGAGTCTCTACATCACCATCCTCAAATGATCTTCATGTTCCACTTCATTCTTGGAGAAGACCAGAATGTCATCAATGAACACCACCATGAACTTGTCAAGGTAGTCCATGAACACACTATTCATCAAGTACATGAAGTATGCAGGAGCATTGGTCAGTCCAAAGGACATAACCATGAACTCGTACAACCCGTACCGAGTAGTGAAAGCCGTCTTGGGTATGTCCGACGACCAGATTCTCATATTATGACAACCCGATCGAAGGTCTATCTTGGAGAACACACAAGCTCCCTTCAGCTGATCAAACAAATCATCAATCCTTGACAACGGGTACTAGTTCTTCACGGTCACTTCATTTAGGGCTCGATAGTCCACACACATCCTCTGTGTCCCATCCTTCTTGTCCACGAACAATACTGGTGCTCCCCATAGTGATGCACTAGGACGAATAAACCCCTTGGCTAGCAAGGAGCTTAATTCTTCCTTCAGTTTCTCCAGCTCCTTCACTCCCATTCTATATGGCCTTTTAGCTATAGGTGCAGTGCCAGGTTTTAATTCAATAACGAATTCAACTTCGCGTTTCGGGGGCATACCTGGCAATTCCTCGGGGAACACATCCGGGAACTCGCTCACCACCCTGATGTCGGCGGGAGCTGCACCCTCAGCTTGGTTGACTTGGCACTGCTCTGAGGAATTGGCCACCTAGTACGCCACCTTATCACCGGACTTCACTATCAGCTGTATGGCCCTCTTGGCGTATTGGATCACTGCTTCATATCTGGCTAACCAGCTCATCCCAAGAATTAAGTCGAACCTAATAGAATTCAGGACTATGAGATATAATTCAAAGTCTACCCCCTTATTGCAATTATAGCTCTGGAGCAGCGTAAGCTGGCTCGCTGTTCCCCTCCTAGGGAGCTAACTAACATGGGGTTCCCCATTGGTCGCAGAGTCATCATATTCTTGTGTACAAATGCAGCAGAGATGAAAGCATGCGAAGCTCCAGAATCGAATAAAACAATTGCGGGGGTCGAGTTGGCAAGGAACGTACCCACAACCACGTTAGTAGCTCCCTCTGTGGTTTCTGCACCCATGTGGTTGACCTTGCCTCTAGGGGGGTTTATTTGGTCCCCGGTTGGCTTGCACCTGCTGCTGTACGGCCTACTGGTTGGCGTTCTGGGGGTCTTCTTGGGGCAGACATTGGCAAAGTGCCCCTGCTCTCCATAGTGATAATACACTCTGGGACCCACTGGCGTGTTGTTGACGGGGTTGGGGCGCTGAACGGGGCCCTCCTGCACTGGGTTGAGCTGAGCTGGAGCATTCTGCAGAAGCCGCTGCTACTGTGACGCCTGGGGGTGCTGGGGGCGCTGCTGGTACTGGCCACGGTTGAATGGGCTGGGCTGACTCTGGAAGCGCTGCTGGCTCCCCATCTGCTGACTTCCGTGAGGAGGCACGAAACGGGGGCGGCTGCTGCTCCTGATCTGCTGGCCCTGGAACTTCCTCTTCTCCTCATCCATCTCACGGCTCTTGTGTTCCAGCATCAAAGCACTGTCCACCAGTTCCTGGAAGTTGTGGAACCTGGTGCACATCAGCTGGTACTACAGTGCATCCTACAAGCCGTCACGGAACCTGGACTGCTTCTTCTTGTCGGTGTCCACGTCCTTCGGAGCATAGTGGGACAACTCGATGAACTTGTCACGGTAAGCGGTAACACTCATCCCTTCCTGCTTCAGTGTCAGGAACTCCTTCTTCTTCAGGGTCATCAGAGCTTCTGGCACGTGGTGGGAGCGGAAGCTGCTGCGGAACTCCTGCCAGGTGATCTGAGTACGATCGACATGAGCGTACTGGTACGAGTCCCACCAGTCCAATGCCGGTCCCTGGAGCTGTCTTCCGGCGTACAACACCTTCTCCCGGTCGTTGCACTGGGCGATGTCGATCTGTCGCTCCACCGCCTTGAGCCAATCATCAGCCTAAAGGGGGTCGGTGGCCTTGCTGAAGGTAGGAGGACGTCCCTTCAGGAATTCACCCCTCTTGTCACGGGGCGGCATGTTGTGCTGCGGCGGATTCTACTGGTTCTGCTGCATCATCGCCATCGTCTGAGCCATCTGCTGCATCAGCCGGGTCTGCGTGAGCATCATCTGCTCAATGGTGGGAGGTGGTGGTGGCAGTCCGCTGGCACTGGCGTTGCTCCTTGTGTTCACCATCTATCATCAATAAAAAATTCTCATAAAAACTCCGATGGTTATGGCTTCAGAGTTTTACTAATTTGTTATGATGGAGGGCTTAAATAGAAAAAGAGCAAGAGAAAACTATTACCCCCTTCTATTTAATCACTAAAGTCCTTAAACCTTAGTCCTACATATAGATTGTAGTAGAATTCGGCTATGAGCAGCCTGAACAGGAGGTACAATAGTTATCCACTCAGGGGATGCTTGATACGGGACCATGGCACCCAAACCAGAGGCCGACATTAGCTTGCTCATACTCGGTTGAAAGCATGATCATCTCCTTGTCCTTGACACGATGCCCTTTCGATCTATTGAGAAGCGAGATAAATACCTCTTTCTGTTTTCTTCCTCCACCTTTATAAAGGTTTCTCAAGCTTGATGATCCCCGATCGACAATTTTTTAGTTGTCAGCCTGGCAATATTATCGGGATCAACATCACTAGTTTTTTGTAGATTGGTCATAGTGATAAATCACTTCTTTGTTTTCCCAATGGAGTAGCCAAAAAGTGTGTGTTGACATGAAAATATGCCGTGCTAATCACTCCAATATGTAGACGGGCTCCTTGCAGCACCTTTGGAAATCCGGTTAGACGACAGGATGGGTAGATCGGTTATGCTAGGCTTCTGGCAAAGACCAATTGACACTCTCCTAGGAGGGACTTTAGTGGGCAGGCTGTGAAAACCAAAGGTCTAATTATGATAACGAGAATAATTAAACCTAAATTGCATAAATATGTCGTGTATATTTCATACGTATGCACTTGTATGTTTGTGTTGCACTTGCATTTAAATTGGTGCAAACTTGTGCATTTAAAAATTCAAATTCAAATCAACATGAGGAACATTATTTCATGTGCATATAATCATGTTCACATATGTCAAGCATCATCATAATTATATATGCTTCATATACATCATATGTATGCATGTGTTCATGGCCAAAAATCGTATTTTTGGCCAAGTCCTCTTGTAGGCCTGAAATTCAAATAAATTTTGTTCAAATTATGTTTCAAAAGTGACCAAATGTTTTTGCATATTTGAAAAGTAGATTTCAATATCATTCCAATTGTATATTGCAAGTTAACAGATTTTGAGTTTAAGATTTTCAAAATTGCAGTCAAACTGCTGGTCAACTCTTGGATTTGAATTTCAGCAAATGAATCACTTATGCATTTTGACCACCTTGTAGTTTGAAATGTATTTGGATTTTAAATGTGCATGTTATACCAAATTGTTGTCTGAGGTTTCTTCTTCAAATCCAGCTAGATCAAGTTGAAGGATTTGAAATCTAAATACTTTTTATCTTGGTCCAAACTTTGATCAAAACCACAATTTGAATGCATTCAAACTCGATTTTCTTTGGCCGTTGGAATTTTACCCAGATCTACTTTTTGGTGCATTTCTAACCAAAACGTTCAACACGAAAGTTGTAGATTTTGAAATTATCTACAAGTTTTAGTTCAAAAGGTTTTCGAGTTTAATTCAAAGTTTTTGGCGTAATTTTGATTTGAATCGGAGTTGTTCGCGGTTTAAACCTTCTCCCTCACCAGCCGAGTCCACTGCCACGTCATCCCCGGGCCCGCTTCCCAGCTCGGCCATGCCAGTTGGCAGCCACCCACGCGCCAGTGCTGACGCCCCGACGCCACGCGCCCCCACTCCTCTCTCTCTCTCTCTCCGTCTCGTTTCCTCTCTCTCGCTCGCTCACTTTCTCTCACCGCCGCTCGCCAGAGCCGACCGCCACCACCACTCCACCGCCTTCCCTCACCACCTCGCAAGCACAGCAGCACCCCTACCCTCCTTGCAACTCGCTCCACCTAGGCGCGCCAACCCAAGCTCGCCCAAGCTCCGCCACTGCCGTCGCCATGGCCGGCGAGTGAGCCTCCCGTCGATAGACCAAACCAAGGCCGCTCCGTCCAATCCAACCTCACAGGTAGACTTCTCATGGGAGACTCGTGCTTGCGCCCTCACCAAGGGATCCAAGTCAACGGTGTGCGCTGACACCGCAGTGCGCTAGAGCCACCGGTTCGCCGTGCATGGCGAATGGGGAGCTCTAGGGTGCTACAAGGTGTAAAACTCGGGGGGGGAGGACTGTTCTAGCGTTAGGCGAAGGTGTTGGTCCCGCAGTAAGTCAAGGGGAAGGTGAGTAGTTGCCGGTCTTGTGTTGCGCCGCCATGAACGTCGGGCGAGCCGCCATGCTTGAGGGAGAAGGACCGGCCGGCCTCGTGTTCCATCACGAGGCAGAGGTCGAGGGCCAGCAGCAGGTCGAGGGGAAGGCCGCGAGTGGCCGGCACAGCTGCGCCATCGTCACGGCCGGTGCGCTCTCAGCGCCCGACTTTTTTGTTTTTTAGCCCTTTTCGCGAAAGAAGTTCACAAATACGCCCCTGGTGGAAAGATTTCAAAAAATGGACCCTGTGCTCGGCGCCATAGCCCGTGGCGCCGAGGTTACACAGCTCGGCGCCACGGTGCATGGCGCCGAGCCATCGCCAACTGTGCCACCGTGGCGTCCGACGTGGCAGGGGCCTCGGCGCCATGGTCTATGGCACCGAGATCGGCGCCGTGGGTCTATGGTGCCGAGCTCGGCGCCGTGGATCTTGGCGCCGAGCCTTTTAATAGGACTCGGCGCCGAGCTCCTCCCGCGTGCGCGCGTGTCTCCGCCCGCTCCTCCTCGCCCGTCGTCGCTCCGCCCGCCGCCGGCCGTCCCGGCGCCCGCCGCCGGCCGCCATCCCTCCCCCGGCTGGCCGCCGCCCACCGTCCCGCCCCCGGCCGCAAGCCGCCAGCCGTCCCGCCCCCGTGCCAGAGCGGCCACTGCCCCCGTAGGGGAAGGGCGCCGCGGCCGCCGTCACCGTCGGGCTGGGCCGGCCAGGGCCCGACGCCCCTGGCCCCGTTGCCCCCCCCCCCCGGCCGCCGGCGCTCGTGCCGCCGGCGCCCGTGGCCCGGCGCCACTGGCCCCGGGCGCCCCTGCCTCCTGCCGCGTCACCCCTGTTCTGTAAGGTAAAAAAATTAGAGAACTAGTTAGTTATGTTAGTAATTTATCTGATAGCTAGAATTATATATAGTAATTTTGTTACTATAGAAGTAGTTAGTGATTTTAGTTTAGTATATGGATAGTGATATTAGTTAGTGATATTATTTACGGTAGTGTTTTAGTTAGTGATATCATTGGTATATTATGTTAGTATAATCAAGAATAGTGGTAGTATAAAGTAGTATATATTTGTAGTGATAGCTAGTGGTAGTTTTGAAGAATAGACATGACTTATGGGGTAATGAAAGTTTGTTTCGATATTTGCATGTAGTACTAGATGGACAACCTAGTGAACATATATCATGGTGGCAGTGTGGAAAGAGATCGTTATGGATATGTTGAGTTTGTTGACATGCAAAGTGTGCCGGTTCTATTCAATGAAAGGCCATCTTTTAGTGAGTTTGTTGTAAGGGCTCGTGAGGAGATACGTTCCCATGGAGACATTGATGACATAGAAGTTGACGGTGTTATCAACCTAGGTGTTGCCCCCATCATCTTGAGGTGGACTGTCCGAATTGACAGTGAGAAGCAATGGGACAATTATGTGAGAGTGGCAATGAAGAGTCAGTTGCAATGTTTAGATGTGGTGGTGCGGCCGGTGTTTATTGATCCCACCCCTGACATGTGTGGCCTAGTAATGGATCATCTCCCACATGATGACTCTCCGGTATGGGAACTTGGTAGGAGTTTTGATGAACCTTTGCCAAGTGTCTCCGATGCTCAATCTGCTCCTGATAGTAAGTATCGCATCCACATATGTTGTTGGAGCTCATGCAATACCATTTTATCATGATATCCTTATCTTTGTGCCTTTTGTTGTATAGGGGACGTTCATGATAATGTCGGTGTTAACTCATTGCCCTATGGTGTCCAAAATGAAGAGGAAATTAGGGCCTCCAACAGTGTGGAAGTTGAAGCTCCATTTATGCATCATGATAATGTTGGTGCACACCGAGTCTCCTCCTTTGTCCGAAATGAAGATGAAATTAGGGCCTCCAACAGCGTGGTAGATGTGGCCGATGAAGCTCAAGTTATGAATGATGATGAGTCTTATGAGTGTGCGAGGTCCATTGACTCTGATGATGACCGACCGGTTAGAGAGCTTACAGAGAGTGACATTGAGATGATGAGACGTATTCTGCCTGGTCGTGACTTAAGTGTTCATGCATTCAATGATCTTGCACATTCAGATAAGGCTCGTGCAGAAGGTCGTGATGATGACCTTTTAGACGCTCCTAAGATTTCTTGGAGCATGACAGTTGAGACGGGGCGCTTTTCAATGACCTTCCATCATTGAAGAGGTGGTTGCAGCATTTTGCAGTCCTTCGCAAAAGGCCGTACAAGGTCCTCCATTCTTATGTTGAGCGGCGGTACACAGTTGTATGTGACAAGGACCGTTGTGATTGAAGAGTATGTGCAAGGAAGCAAAAGGTCACCGGTAAGTGGAAGATCACAAAAGTGGTTGGGCCACACACATGTTCAGAACATGAGTTGACAACTAAGCATCGACAGTTGAGCTCAACCTTAATTGCGAAGCGGCTAATGGGAATTCTGAAGCAAGAACCCACTATGAAGGTGAAGACAATTATCAGCACAGTTAAGGAGGTTTATGATGGATACCAAATTACTTATGGTAAAGCTTGGATGGCTAAGCAGCGAGCATGGAAGATGATATAAGGGGATTGGGAGGACAGCTATGAGCAGTTGCCGATACTTTTAAATGCAATCAAAGCGGTGAATCCAGGGACAGTCTATGAGTACATGCCTAAACCAAATGAGTTGATCAATGGGCGACAGATTTTCTTCCGACTCTTTTGGTGCTTCCCTCAGTGTGTTGAGGCCTTCAAGTATTGTCGTCCCGTCTTCTCAATTGACGGCACATTTCTTCTTGGCAAGTATGCAGGGGTGCTTCTTATAGCCATATCTGTTGATGCAAACAACGAACTGGTTCCTTTGGCATTTGCCTTGGTTGTGAAGGAGAACAAAGATAGTTGGGGCTGGTTCTTGAGACTCGTCCGGATACATGTGGTTCGTCCAGGTCGAGAGGTTGGTGTCATATCTGATAGGCACCAGGGCATACTGAATGTTGTGCGTGAGCATATACAGGGGTATGCCCCTTTGCACCATCATTGGTGCACTCGACACCTTGCCGAGAACCTCCTCCGTAAGGATGGTGTCAAGGATAACTTCAAGCTATTCAAGGAGTGTGCACGTCAGCTTGAGGATAAGTACTTCCGTGAGAAGTTGGAGCAGATCAGAACAACATCCAATGCAGAGGGTAGACAATGGTTGACAGGATTGATGAGAGATTTGGAGAAATGGACTAGGGCCCATGATGTTGGAGGATGGAGGTACGAGTTTCAGACCAGCAACATGGCTGAGTCATTCAATGGCCTGCTCTTGGGGATACGTGGTATGCCTGTGAATCCTATTGTTTCCTACACTTTCTACAAACTTGTTGCGTTTTTCAATGATAGGCATGCCAAGGCTAGAGAGTTGCAGAGTCATGGAGTGAGATGGCCTCAAAACCCAACACGACACCTTGACAAGGCAAAGGAACGGGGACACACACATGAAGTCGTGTGTTTTGATCATACTTCGGGCACTTATGAGGTAGTACACAGGGGTGGTACAACATCCGATGGTGAGATCTGAGAGTCCAGAAAGCATGTGGTTTGTCTACAAGAATTTACCTGCACTTGTGGTGCACCAAAGCAATATCACTTCCCATGTTCTCATATGGTGGCTGCAGCAAGAGCTCGAAACTACGACATCAAGAGTAGGATACCTCATGAGTATAGTGTTGACTACCAAGTGCTCACATGGAGTCCTAGATTCGTACCTTTTTGGGACTCGGGAGAGTGACCTCCATCTGACGGCCCGAAGTACGTTGCAGATCCAGCTTCCCGTTGGGACAAGCGTGGGTCTAGAAAGAGGACGAGGTACAAGATGGTTATGGATCAGATTTCAGGAAGAACTAGGCGAGGTAGTGGAACTCCATTTCTTAATGACCCCGATCAGTATGAATGTGGCAAGTGTGTTAGACTGGGTCAGAATTCACGCACGTGCCATTGGCGTATTAGCCAGGTGAAAATAAATTATGTACTTTGTTGCATTTTGTAAATTATTTCCCGTATTTTATCGGTTACTTGCATACATTCGTTGCAAATATTTTTATTGTAATATTTATTGTTAAGATGTTAAATTTTCTAACTAATCTGTCTCTCTAACTAATTTGCAAGACATGCCACTACTTCGCACGACAGGTCAACAACGGATACTTTCGCTGACGTTGCAGTTGAGGGCTAGGAGGAGGACGACCACGAGGAGATTGGACCGTCTCAGATCCCAGATGCTCCTCAGCCTTCGCAGCCTGCCACACGTAGGCAGCGCCGCCCATGTGATTGTTACACTCCGGGCATCGACACTCTAGGTAAGGGCAAGGGTAAGGCTAGGAGGAACTGATGGTTGTGGGTGACTTGTAATGGTTGTGGGACACTGTGATGGTGAATGTGTTGTATGCGACTTGTGATGGTGGCTTGTGTATGTGACTTGTGATGGTCAGGGACTTTTGATGCTCAAAACTAAGGGAAGTTATGGCAAATTTTTTTCGTGACTTTATGGACTATGGACTGTTATGATGGACTGTATGGATTAATATTATGGACTCTATTTATATCGTTGTAAACTTGTTGTGTCTATGTAAACCTATGATATATGTGCTTTGTAATTATTCAGGATGAAATAAAACATGGGAAGTTCTGCCAAATTTTTTTGTGAAAGGTTACTAATTTAGAAATTAATGAATGTCTGATATGTAACTACCACTGTACCAACCACATGTTTCAAATAAATAAATAAGACAATCAAATTGTAAAGAAATATTATATACTACAGATTCTGTAAATATATGAAATGACATGTCACTGAAAAGTCTAGATTCCAAATAGTCTTTTCAGCGTCCTTCAACATAGCATTTTCAGTGTTCATTAGAACAGCCTTTTCAGCATCCTTCAACGTGGAAGAGTGAGTTGCCAGTTCATAGTAAAAGTGATTTCGGTAAAGAGTGCCCTCTGAGAGGATACGATAAAAGGAGAGAAGACTGGCCGAAATGCATGCATGGGAAAGATTGCTTTTTGCAAATGATGGTTGAGGGCATAGACAGAGGCCATCGTTTCTTCAAATGCCCACGAGCATGGGTAAATATTATTGCTCTTCGCTTTTAATATATTTTCATATCGCTTTCTATCTACAACTTACGATAGCTATTTTTTAATAGTCCTCCAAGGCGCCAGAAAATTGTGGTTTTGTTAGGTGGGTCGATCCTCCTCCTATTCATCCATATCAGGAGTACATCTACTACTTGCATAATTGCATCTTCGATCTAGAAATGAACATGAGCAGCGGTAACAAGGATGACGGTTCATAGGAGGCAATGTGCACGGACCCAGATTGCAGTTGTGCATGCCACAAGAAAGATGGACCTCCAACGCCACAGTCTCCACCCCCGCCGCCGCCGCCTGTAATGAGCGGATACTATGGAGAAGGCGCAACATAGTTTGCTATGTGGGGACACTACTAGGAGTACCATATGGTAGTCATTTCCTACATCCATATTGTTATTAGTGGTTCTAATTACCTAAGGCATGTTAGGTTTATTGGAGGACATGTTTACCCTTGTTTATCCACTGCACTATTTCGTGAGTTTTTTAATTCGTATTCTTTGAGGCCAAAACGAAAAATGCACCGCTTGACAACCAACCAAAATAAAAAGTGCAACATTGTTCATGGATTAACCGCGCAAGAATAAAATGTGCATTACATGCGAATTAGCCTAATAGTCAAATACTCATAGATATTGTCCATAACTACTTCATTAGACATGCAAATGTAGAGTGCTACTGAGTACAACACTGCCACTTTCCATTCCTCAAAGCATCGGGATTTTCCTCCAGTGCTTCTTTCACACGACGAGCACGCTCAAGCTTCTTCTTCCTCTCCTCTCTTGCCTTCGTAGCACACCTCCTTTCCAGCTCCTCTTCACGCTCCTTTTTTTCCGCCTTCTGTTTGCGCCTCATCTCCAACCTTTCATTTATCTCTGCATCCCACTGCTTCATTCCATCCCAAAAGTCCTTGTCTTTATTCTTAATCTCAGTGTCGATCCACTGCTCATAATTGCATAGTAGTGGTGGAGTCTGCAAAAAATTATGAGTTAGATTGCTATTACATGAAGTAACGAATCAAAAATCACTATTTTGACCACTAAGTTGTCACCATCATGCCAATGCGGATCTGCTTCGGTATTGGATCGAATGCAAAGTTCGCACACATCTAGTACCTTTGTCTAAAAGTTTCCTCTTCCTCTGAAACCTCTACCTTGCAAGGATCACCACAAAAGCACATCGGCACGGGAACACCACTAGGTAATGGGTAAGGTTCGAAGGCATTGCGAGGCCTTTGTTGAAAGTTATTCCCCCTACTCAACGAAACATATTTGGACGAAATTGACGACTCTACTAACAAAATCGGAGAATTTACTATTTTGGACAAAGATTACCTTGCTTGACCACATCTATGTCGCCTAGGCATCCTAGTTTTCAATAACACACGTACACATATTAATCATCTAATAACTCATAAGAAGTTTCATATCTAGGGTTACAAAATACACAAAATTTAAACCAAATCAATGAGAGAAAAATAGAGGACATGAGAGAGGATACCTTGCTCTCGAAGATCTACGGAAAAAATCAAAGTTTCCACGGTCCAATAGATCGATTCCGGATGTTGGTTGGGTGGGGGAAAGAGGGAAAACCGAGAGGAACAAAGAACAAATGGAGCAGCCTCAAGGGACGCGGCTGAGTTGTGTTTGAAAATGAGGGCTCGGCGCCAAGATCCACGGCGCCGAGCTCGGTACCATAGACCATGGCGCCGAGCCTCCTGCCACGTCGAACGCCATGGTGCCACAGTTGGCGTTGGCTCGGCGCCGTGCACCGTGGCGCCGAGCTGTTTAACCTCGGCGCCGCGGGCTATGGCGCCGAGCACAGGGTCCATTTTTTGAAATCTTTCCACCAGGGGCGTATTTGTGAACTTCTTTCGCGAAAAGGGCTAAAAAACAAAAAAGTCGGGCTCAGCGCGAGGAGGAAGGTGGAGGTTTGAGCCAGGGAAAGAGTTCGAGGAGCGAAAGTGAACTAAGAGAAGAGTTAGAGGGGCAAAAGAAGACTTGGGCCAAATTTCGGCCCAGATGATAATTGGGCTCCTTCGTAAGAGAAGAAAACTTTCTAGGAGCTAGATGTGAAGTTTCTAGGAGCTAGTTTGTGATTAACCCTAGACCACCGAGGGTAGATTGAAAGTTTGTCGAGTTTGGTTTCTGTTTTTCAACTGAAACTTTGAAAAATCGCCAAAAATCATAGGAAATTACAAAAATGATAAATTTAACTGTTTTGAACTCCTTGGAAAATTATCTTTCCATTTATATAACATGCATGCATGAAAACTTGATTTTATGTACGAAGTGTATTTGTTTTTACACGGGCTTCTTATATCATGTTTATTGCATAATAAATTACAGAAAAATGCTAAAATAGTAAATCTTGTTGCATTGCATTGCTAGTGACAAGATTTACGCAGTGGAGTAACATGCATAAGCAGAAAGTTTAGTTTTCTAGCAGATTCAAATTTATGCTTATATTCATGCTTGGGAACTTGAAATATTCATATATATTTTTCTGTACATGATAATTTCGTGAAATAAATTTTTCCATCTCAGTTGCTAATATCTGAACTGAGTTATGCATTTTACTTCCATGCAAATGTTGCCTATATATTATCTATCATTTTGGCTATGTTTAATCATGGAAAATGTGAATAAATAGTAACCATGCTTGAAACTGAGTAAAATTTATTTTACGGCTGCATCTCATTATATGTGAGCCACTGAATAAAGTTGTGCTCTTGTATGTAATTCTATACTGAGTTATGATTTTATCCTTGCACTAACTAGTTGAAATTGTATAAAGTTTCGTATATACTGTGCTTGTGATAAAATGCTGAAAATTTCATAGTAAGCTTGAACTGCTAAAATGTATGTTCTATAGAATACTCACTATCATACCATGTTCCGAGCTTCAGATATAAATTACAAGGCTCAAACCTTGTTAAAATATGATGTCCTAGTAAAATGTCATTTCTGTGAGCTTCAACATGTCAAACTTGCTTAGTTTAATCAGTAGAACATCTCTAGAAAGTTTCGTGCTGTTTACATATCATTTGCTTCAGATTTAGACATAAATGTGAAAACTAGCATTGCTAGGAAATAATTTGAGTTGAGCAACTTAAAATCATGTTCATGCATCACTTGCTATTCAAATAAACTTGTTATGTTCAGATACATGTTACCTTGCTATTGATAATTTTTAGAAGCTTGTAGCACCATTTCATGTTTGATCTACACATGCATGCCTTGTTGCTAGGAAATACAACTAGTGCATTAATAAACTTGGTGCAGCATGTTTACTAGAATAGATGAAGAAAGTAGTTAACTAAAGTTAGTAAACTGAACCTCTCTACCGAAGAGGAAATCTACACCTATTCGGTTAACGAAGAAGTAGACTTGCTAATCATTTACTAGCTAGGACCTTGCTCACTTTTGTTGTCAAAGTGTTCTTCATGAAACCTTCATGTTTAATGGTTCTCTGTATGATTGAGTTGACGCATCATAAGTTTGTGTCATAACCATTCTTAAAGCTCACACATGTGCATCTCATGTCATTCTAGATCATTCGCTAACTGACGGAGACTACGAGTTAGTGTTGGAGTTCGAGAGTGAGCCGCGTGAAGCTCAAGCGAACGTGACCGAGGTTGAAGAGCAAGACCCGAGCCAAAGCTTGGAGGGGCCCAAGGCCGGTGAAGAAGGCAAGCACCGGAGCATCTAACCTATGTTTGAAATCTAGGCAATGGCTTTACTTTCTATGTTATATGCTTGTGCATTTACGTTTCTAGCAGTTGTTTGAAGCCATAGTATGCATGATCATAGGAACCTATGTTGTGTTGACTACTATGATCTTTTTCGATAGCGGCTATTGTCACACCCTGAAATTTTTGGATTTCAGGATGTGTTTTTGAAGAATAATTGATTAAAGAATTTCTCATAATTTTAATTTTTTCTCAACTTTATTTAATTTGCAGGGAATTTAGTACAGAGAAAACCATTTTTCTAAATTAAAAAAAAATGTAGGTTTAACATTGTGTGCCTTGCATACATGCCGGCTTGCACTTAGTGGATTTATGTGTGCAAGTTTCTAAAATACGTTTATGAGCCTCATGGGAAGTTTCCAGATTTTTCTGGGATTTATTCCTATTTTTCTGTAGCTAATTCCAAATTTTGGAAGGTGCTAAAATATTTTTATGAGCTCTAAATATTTTATTTGCGTTCCTCATGTCCAACCTATCCTCTGGGATTTTTTCTGGAATTTTTGGAATTTTCAGAGCATTGTTTGGGGCTTAAATGATTTATCTAGAATTTTCTAGATTTATCATTGCACGAAAAAAATTTTCTGAAAATAAAAAGGAAAAGAAAACAAAAACCCAAACCGGCCTAGTTCACTTTAGCCCCTCGAACTCTTCCCCCCCCCCCCCCCCCCCCCTCAGCTCGGCCCACCCCCTTTTCAATCCCTGCGGCCCAGCGCCAGCTCTTCCTCCCGGCCTCCTTAGCCGGCCCATCTCCACGCACCGACCCGCTTCTCCCTTCCGCCCGGGCCGCCTCTCCCCGCGCTTCACTGGCCCAGCTCGCTCTGCAGCCCAGCCGCTTCTCCCGCTTTCCTCCCCCCCCTCCGCCTGGGCCCAGCCCAGCTCACCGCGCCAGCTCCCGGCCCACTCCGCTCCACCGCTCGGCCCAGCCGCCCGCGCGGCCCACGGAGCCAGCGCTGGCCCCTCCCGCGCGCGAACGCACTGCGCCACCGCCCGCTCCGCAGTCACCGCTGCGGTTTGCGCCGCCGCCTTCCATCCCTCGGCGTCCGGGCCCTACAAAGCGCGCCGCCCGAGGCCCCCGTGCCCTAGCCGCCGCACCCACCTGCTCCGCGCCGCCTCCCTCGCCCCTCTACGCAGCGCCGCTGCCGCGCGAACTCACCGCCGGGACCGAGCGCCGCCGGCCGCCGTTCACGCCTCCCCGAACGCCGCCGGAGCCAACTAGCGCCGCCATGCGCATCCCCGTGGCGAGCCGCTTCTCTTGCACCCCGTCGCGTCGCCCTTCGGCCACCGAAGTGGCCCCTCCACGAAAGCCCCGCGCCGCCGACCGTCCACGCCATCACGGGCCGAATCCCGGCTGCCCCCTTGCGTCCTGCCGCTGGTGAGCACCTCCGTGCAATCCCCTCATCCACCTCTCTCGTTTGCGCCCCCTTCCTGAGCTCCCCGAGCATTCACCCGCCGGCGAGCAGGAGCTCCCGAGCCACCGCGCTCCATGGCCAAGGAGCTCCCTGTTCGGTCCAGAGGAAGAAGAAAGCTTCCTCCCATTTTGCGTTTAGGCCCTTGTTGAATCTCGTAAACTTTAGTAGATTCCTTTGAGTCTATGCACATTTACATAAAACCCCCTAGATCTATTTAATGCCTGCACATAAACCCAGCCCGAGCCTTTTTTTTACAGATCTAGCCCCGAAGTTTTCCCTATTCCCAGCGACTACTCACCGAGTCTATGAAAATTTCCAAGCTAGCCCCTGTCGTCTACGGTTAATTCCGTATAAGCCCCTGGAAACTCGTTTTAATCATAGTTAATGCGTTTTAGCTCCATTTTGTTTCGTTCTCATTGCGTTAGCTTCATGTCAACTTAAACTACACCCTGGCACTATCATTTAACATATACTTTATTTCTAGAATTTAGTTACTATTAATATGATTAAAGGTTATTTAAATGTGTCTCCAAAGTAAAACGTAATTAGGGTTTAACCCACGACTTTCATAATTATGTTAACATCAATAATATCTATTCAATTAGTTTTTTGAATAATATATAATTGGCTCACATCTCAGTTTTTATAAACAGATATTAAACTGAATAATATTTATGATCACTCGTTTTCTAATTAAAATCTGAATAGAGTTAAAACTTCAGCTTTTCATAATTGAATGATAATTTGATTAATACCAACATAAATGTGTTCTACCATAATATTGACTAGTTCCACACGATTCATAAAAAAATTATTCGATTAGATGCTCTCACATGTTTTATTCCAAACTAATGTTTAATTTGGTATAATTTGTAGATAAACAATTATAAATAAATATGATTAGTTTTATTCCGGCTTTTACAAATTCAAATAGAATTAATTCCAACATAAGATATTTCTCTGAAATATCTTTTATATTATTTATTTAATTAAAATTAATCAAGCATATAGTCTTTTATTTTCTTTTATAACCCAAATCTTCCGATAGTCGTATCTTTTCAACCGTTGCTTCGTTTTTAGCGATTCTTGCGCTCACGTGACCACAGAATCGAGCCCTTCCGCTTAGCACGCTCTTTTAAATCTTTTATTTTGATTGGTGTACTGTTCTTAGTTGTATATTGTTTGTTTACTTGTTTAGCTTTATGTTGTGCTCGATGATTGCTGCGAGTAGAGGAACGCCATCAAGGGATTTCAAGAAGAGTTTGAAGACCAAGATTTGAAGACTATGAGTAATTATAATGGATTTGAGGCAAGTTATAGCACGGACAATCCTTGCTACCTAAACACACTTTTTTACATTCATTTACTTTCGTATGCATGTGTCTAAATTGATGTCCTATTAATGTTGTACCTAGTTTGTATACTCTTGTCCTTGTTACATTGGGATTATTGCAGATGGGTAGAGTCTTTGCTATGCGCAGCTACCGTCACTATTATTTAATTATTAATTTTGACATAATGGTTCACTTCAATGTTAATGATAAAACTTGCTTTTTAGCAATATGGTTTAGGGAACTAGAGCATGTGATGTGTGCTTTGCTCTAGCGTCTCTCCTTAAGCTCCGGTTCTTAAAGCGGCAACCCAGGAGCCTGTCGCCACCGCTAGAACTATTATGGCTTTGGTCTTGGTCAGGTAACTTGTACGTCTCTAGCTTGCCAGTGGTTACCGGTGGGGCCGACGGCGTTATGGGAAGTAAGGCACGGGGTGTTTCTTGATTCCACCAAGGACGGTAGCCTCGTCGGCTATGTCTCGTTAGGCACAGTCCCGTGTTGGGAGCCCCTGTGGTACGGGAGCTCCGCACGTTGCGCTCTTTATTTTTTTTGTTGGCATGAGTTGCCCACGCTTCGGACGCCATTGACCCCCTCACGTCGCGCCCTGAGGGTCAGTCAATCTTGGTGCCTAGAGTCTCACCACCTTATTGTACCTTAGCGGCCACTATCTTGTTAGGGTGTCTTGTGAAAAGCCTCATAGCGTCCCTATGCAGTCACGCCTCGGAAGTGTTGATGTGCGTGGTTGGCTGCAAATTTCTTTTGAACTTTTACGCGACTGGTGGGTAAAGGGCGAAACCTCTACAGAGTGTAAATCTATCATGATAGCCTTGCTCAGGGTCACGACCGGCCTGTATCCTTTTTTTTAGAAGATGATGTTTATTTATGTTTAATGTCACTTATACTTTATTAATTGGGTTGCAACTGGGTTTCATTCACTTGTAGTAATTTGGTTAATGTTAAAATGAACCAACTAAAAATGCTAATGCAGTTAAGCCGTGTCTAGCCTATTTCGAGCCTTCATACCTGTGCTATACTTGCTAAGTAATTGTTTACTTACACTTGTCATTTTATTCAACAAAATCCCGGACGGGTAAACAGATTGGGCTGAGCATGAGTCTACTACTGAGTTTCTCGAAGATTTACCGTACTACTGAGCTGTGGTCTCCCAGTCAGAGTCCCTGTGTTTTGCGGCTCCATTAGTTTGAGAGTTTATTAGTCTTCCGTTGTTATTGGTTAGTTCATTTATGAAGCACTCTGATGTAAAACTTTATTTGATGAAGAATTTATTCAAGCATATGTTCTCTGTTTATCGTATTTGTTTGTATATATGTACTATGACTTCCTGGGCACACATATGGCCGCATTTGGGTTTTTGTGAAAATCCGGGTGTGACAGCTATGCTAATAGGGCCGGTAAAAGTCGAGTGATTGGCTGTCACTCACGAGTTATAGGAGTTGACTGTGTTTTTATGTTGGAATCATAAGGTCGGTGGACAGGGCCTTGTGCGATATTTATATGTTGGTTGATCGCCCTGTTCACATATGCTCAAATTGTTGAGGCCCGATTGTAGCTAGCTGCATTGGACAAGTTTTAGAATGTACTAGCCACATGCCAGAGTAAAGGGACCAATAAACCGACAAACCTTTCTTATTCCTTTGCTCGCATTGTGAACCTTGCCCCCTTTTTGTTGTGTAACACTCTCATGACCTCGTGGGTGAGAGCGGCTCTAGTTGTTGACTCGCACGGCAGGCCCAAGGAAGTACCGGTGTGGGGACTAGTGTCCGAAAAGGTATGAGGTCACGGTGGACTAGTTGGTTTGAGAGTCAGGAAAGGTTGCCATATGTGACCTTCGGATGTGCATATGTCGTGTGGTTAGGTTTACCCTTGCAAGGTTTTTGAAATCAATTCGAATTGTCCGTCCTTCACTGTATGTCCTTCACGATATATGAAGCTGCTTGTCCTATTGGTTAGCACGTAGTAATAACTTGAATATGAGCTGAGAATGAGAAGAATGAAAGTTGATGCTTGTGAGAAGAATGAAAGTTGATGCTTGCTGACATTTATTTGCTACATCATGTGTGCTATAGTAAGTCGAAACCTAGATGATAGCTTGCTGAATTTTTATAAAACTTGAGCTAAAACCTGAAAGTAGATGAACGTCTAGTCGCTTTTTGTGCAAAACAAACCCCGAGCCAAAAGCCTTTGCATAACTAGGAGTGTCTCTTTATTTTATTTGTTGTCGGTTAAGTCTTGTTGAGTATTAGTATACTCAGCCTTGCTTGTGGCTTGTTTTTCAATGTCTTCTAGCATCCAGGAGCAGGTTGACGCTTTGACTTGGCCGTGCACTCTGCCAGACGGTTGCTCAGTGGAGTGGGAGCCGTCCTCTTAGAGAGAGGGCTGCGGATGGATATATTGTGTGGGCTGCCACGATGTCCTTTTTTATCGTCGTTTAGCTTCTGCTTTATGTTTTATTTCCACTGCAAAGTTGAACTCTGAACTTTATGTTGTAATAACTTAATATTTGGACTTGGTTTGTAAACTCTAGCTATGTGAACTGTGTGGTTAAAATTTGTGATTGGTTGTATCCCAATTCATTTGTTTCGATCCAGTGAAAGAATGGTGGTTAATCAGGACCTAATACCTGACAGCTTCTAGGATTATTTCATTTCAAAATGCCAATAACTCTTGATGCTGCTAATGGGACGAGGTCTCATGCCGGTTGAACCGAATTAATTCGAGGGACTGCCACAGCTAGTATCAGTGGCCTCTCCGTCCAATCCAAGCTCACAGGTAGACTTCCCATGGGAGACTCGTGCTCGCACCCTCACCAAGGGATCCAAGTCGCCGGTGTGCACCCACACCGCCGTGCGCCAGAGCCGCCGGTCCGCCATGCATGTCAAACCTAGAGCTCTAGGGCGCTACAAGGGGTAAAACTCGGCAGGGGGAGAGAACAAGGGGAATGTGAGTAGCAGCCAGTCTTGCGTTGCACCGCCATGAACGCTGGTTGAGCCGCCATGCTTGGGGGAAAGGTGAGAAGAAGGAAGGAGGAGGGAGAAGGACCGCCCTGCCTCGTGTTCTAGCACGAGGTAGAGCTCGAGGGCCAGCACCAAGTCGAGGGGAAGGCCGGGAGTGACAGTTGCAGCTGTGCCACCGTCGCGCCGCATCACGTCTGGTGCACGCTCTGCGCGAGGAATAAGAAGGTGGAGATTTCAGCCAGAGGAAGAGTTCGAGGAGCGAATGTGAACTAAGAGAAGAGTTGGAGGGGGAAAAGCAGACTTGGGCCAAGTTTCGGCCCAAATGAGAGTTGGGCTGTTTGTGATCAACCCTAGACCACCGGGGGTAGATCTGAAGTTTCCAAGGGGCTAGTTTGTGATTAACCCTAGATAACCGGGAGGTACATTGAAAGTTTGCCGAGTTTGTTTTGTGTTTTTTAAATGAAACTTTGAAAAATCGCAAAATATCATAGAAAATTCCAAAAATTATAAATCCAACTGTTTTGAACTCCATGTGAAATTATCTTTCCAGTGATATAACATGCATGCATGGAATCATTGATTTGCTGTACGAAGTTTATTTGTTTTTACATGTGCTTCTTATATCATGTTTATTGCATAATAATTTATAGTAAAATGCTTAAATAGTAAATCTTGTTGCATTGCATTCCTAGTGACTAGATCTACGCAGTGCAGTAACATACATAAGCAGAAAGTTTAGTTTTCTAGCAGATTCAAATTTATGCTTATATTCATGCTTGGGAACTTTAAATATTCATATATATTTTTCTGTACAAGATAATTTTTTGAAAATTATTTTTGCATGTCACATGCTACTAGATGAACTGATTTATGCATTTTACTTCCACGAAAATGCTTCCTATATATTATCTATCATTTTGGCTATGTTTAATCAAGGAAAATGTGAATAAATGGTAAACATGCTTGAAACTGAGTAAAATTTATTTTACAGCTTCATCTCATCATATTTGAGCCACTGAGAAAAGTTGAGCTCTTGTATGTCATTCTATACTGAGTTATGATTTTATCCTTGCACTAACTTGCTGAACTTGTATAAATTTTAGTATATACTGTGCTTGCAATGAAATGCTGAAAATTTCACAGTAAGCTTGAACTGCGAAAATGTATGTTCTGTCATTTTCTCACTGTCATATCATTTTCCTAGTTTCAGATATAAATTACTAGGCTTAAACCTTGTTAAAATATTATGTCATAGTAAAATGTCATTTCTGTGAGCTTGAACATGTCAAACTTGCTTAACTTAATCAGTAGAACATCTCCAGAAAGTTTCATGCTGTTTACCTATCATTTGCTTCAGATTTGGATTTAAATGTGAAAACTAGCATTGCTAGGAAATAATTTGAGTTTTGAGTTGAGCAACTTAAAATCATGTTCATGCATCACTTGCTATTCAAATAAACTTGTTATGTTCAGATACATGTTACCTAGCTGTTGATAATTTTTGGAAGTTTGCTAGCACCATTTCATGTTTTATCTACACATATGCATGTCTTGTTGCTAGGAAAATACAACTAGTGCATTAATGAACTTGGTGCAACATGTTTACTAGAATAGATGAAGAAATTAGTTAACTAAAGTTAGTAAACTGAACCTCTCTATCGAAGAGGAAATCTGCACCTATTCAGTTAACGAAGAAATAGACTTGCTAATCATTCACTAGCTAGGGCCTTGCTCACTTTTGTTGTCAAAGTGTTCTTCATGAAACCTTCATGTTTAATGGTTCTCTGTATGATTGAGTTGACGCATCATAAGTTTGTGTCATAACCATTCTTAAAGCTCACACATGTGCATCTCATGTCATTCTAGATCATTCGCTAGCCGACGGAGAGTACGAGTTGGTGTTGGAGTCCGAGAGTGAGCCGTGTGAAGCTCAAGCGAACGTGACCGAGGTTGAAGAGCAAGACCCGAGCCAAAGCTCGGAGGGGCCCAAGGCCGGTGAAGAAGCCAAGCACAGGAGCATCTAACCTATGTTTGAAATCTATGCAATGGCTTTACTTTCTACATTATATGCTTGTGTATTTACGTTTCTAGGAGTTGTTTGAAACCATAGTATGCATGATCATAGGAACCTATGTTGTGTTGACTAGTACGATCTTTTTCAATAGCGGCTAAGCTAATAGGGCCGGTAAAAGTCAAGTGATTGCATGTCCCTCGCGAGTTATAGGAGTTAATTGTGTTCTTCATGTTGGAATCATAAGGTCGGTGGACGGGGCATTGTGCGATATTCATGTGTTTGTTGATTGTCCCGTTCACATATGCTTAAATTGTTGAAGCCCGATCGTAGCTAGCTGCATTGGACAAGTTTTAGAATGTACTAGCCACATGCCGAAGTAAAGGGACCAGTAAACCGATGTACCTTTCTTATTCCTTCGCTCGTATTGTGAACCTTGCCCCCTTTTTTGTTGTGTAACACTCTCATGACCTCGCGGGTGAGAGCGGCTCTAATTGTTAACTTGCACGACAGGCTCGAGGAAGTACCGGTGTGGGGACCAGTGTCTGAAAAGGTATGCGGTCACGGTGGAGTAGTTGGTTTGAGAGTCAGAAAAGGTTGCCATATGTGACCTTCGGGTGTGCATATGTTGTGTCATTAGGTTTACCCTTGCAAGGTTTTTGAAATCATTTTGAATTGTCCATCCTTCGTGGTATATGAAGCTGCTTGTCCTATTGGTTAGCACGTAGTAATAACTTGAATATGAGCTGAGAATGAGAAGAATGAAAGTTGATGCTTGCTGAAATTTATTTGCTACATCATGTGTGCTATATAGTTAGTGCAAACCTAGATGATAGCTTGCTGAATTTTTATTAAACTTGAGATAAAACTTGGAAGTAGATGAACTTCTAGTTGCTTTTTGTGCAAAACAAACCCCGAGCCAAAAGCCTTTTCATAACTAGGGGTTTCTCTTTATTTTATTTGTTGTCGGTTAAGTCTTGTTCACTAATAGTATACTCAGCCTTGCTTGTGGCTTGTTTTTCAATGTCTGCTAGCATCCAAGAGCAGGTTGACACTTTGACTTCGCCGTGCACTCTGCCTGATGGTTGCTCGGTGGAGTGGGAGCCGTCCTGTTAGAGAGAGGGCTGCAGATGGATATCTTGTGTGGGCTGTCATGGTGCCCTTTGTATCGTCGTTTAGCTTCCGCTTTATATTTTATTTCCGCTGTAAAGTTGAACTCTGAACTCTATGTTGTAATAACTTAATATTTGGACTTGGTTTGTAAACTCTAGATATGTGAACTGTGTGGTTAAAATTTGTGTTTGGTTGTATCCCAATTCATTTGTTTCGATCAATTGAAAGAAGGTTGGTTAATCAGGACCTTATACCTGATAGCTTCCAGTATTATTTTGTTTTAAAACGCCGATGACCCTTGATGCCGCTAAAGGGGCGAGGTCTCGTGCCGGTTGAACCGAATTAATTCGAGGGATTGCCACACAGGCGCACCTTGTCTTGCTCTAGGATGAGCAGGCCACCTAAAACACACTCAATCTCATGAAGTGTTATTCTTTGCAACAATCATTTGATCCCGATCTCATGAATATTCACCTAAAACTTATTTGAATAACACTACTAGAAAATTAACCTAATGCCACATAATACTTTGCAACAACAAAAAATTCGTTGCACTAGGTAGGTATTATTGCCACCATTTTATAAATGGCTGCAATATGTGGACCATATTGCCACTAATTTCTTTCATTGTGAAAATATCTAGTTTTGTTGCAAAAGATAGTTGTTATTGCCATTATTTTGCCATAATTTTGTAGTGTGGTAATACCCCAAAAATGGTTGCAATAAAAATATTATTATTGCCATGATCAAAAGTACTATTGCAATGCATGAATATTATTGCCACACTTTCCTAACTATTGCCACACTTTTCTATCTATTGACACATTTTTTCATGCATTATGGTTCTAATTAGAGAGGGTAACAAACATATTAGCAAAATAAACAACAAAAGTATTTCTAACGTAGTGGTATAGTGTTATGTGCTAATAGGTCCTAGGTTCAATTCCAATGAGTGACAATTTTAGTTTTAGCAACTTCTACCTAATGTAACGCTTCCTTGTGTGGTAATTCCCATTGCTATTTGCCACCAAACAAATAAATTCCGTTGCAATGCACCTATTAACACGGAGGTAATTATGTTGTTGCAATTGGTACCTATTGTCACAACTTTGACCCTATTGCCACGTTTTTCCACTGTTCCCATAGACCAATAATCTAGTAGCGCCACAGAAAAAAGTTAACAAACTTATGCGTTATATATATATATATATAGGATGCGTTATATATAGGATGAGTTTTATCTACACATGCGTGTAGCTACACCCACCATCAGTATACCATTGTACGTATATCCGCATACTAGTTTATCATTTTTAGTATGTTCATATACTAATTCTAAGATACTTCAAAGCGAATTACACAAAAAAATTTCAAAATCAACCCTATTTTTAAATATATTTTGGTTATACCTTTATAATACTATATAAAATAGTATGTCCATATACTCAATGTATGCTTACATACCCAACGTATATATTATCACAGATAGTCTAGTATCATCACATACTACATGTACATACTCTTCGTCGGATCAAATTCATCATGTATCATGAGATACACATGTGGGTGTAGCTATCATCACATACTACATGTACATACTCTTCGTCAGATCAAATTCGTCATGTATCATGAGATACACATGTGGGTGTAGCTACACGCGCGTGTAGAATAGATTTTTCTATATATATATTATATATATATACACACACTAGTTTGACGGTTTGTAACAGGTACGGCCGGTAGCTATATACTATATACAATATAGTGACACTTCAAAGCACATCACGTCGAAGCTGCTCCAAGGAGAAAGCTACGTTACAGCTTTTGTTAATTATTACCATGTTTTCTGGACCTTGCGTCCAACCGTTTCTCCTAAATCTCAGACTAAAGTTTCAGTAATTGATGCCTTTTGGATTCTGAAAAGGACAAAAAGGCTGAAGACAAAAACCCCATGATCTCAACATATTTCCGTGGAGTTTTAGTACTCCCTCGATCCGTTCTTTTTTCATATTAGATGATGTGTTACAAACTGATTAAAAAGCGTGCTGTCCACCTAATGTTATTGAATTTTTCAACAACATATATATACCTATTCCTGTAATGTGTGCGCCCAACTCATTTGGCTTGCATTTTGTTTGCAACGTTTGACAGGACTCATTTCTGTATATATTCACTTACAGCACTACCACTACTACAAAAACTCACATTGGTCGCTGTCAATTAGTACCGGCCGTTGCTGAACCGGTACTAACGCACGCGATTTTAGTACCGGTTCTAGAGCACAATGCCCCTAGGAACCACCAGCCGGTACTAAACTGCACCGCACCGACGCCGCCACCAACGGTTTAGTTGGCAGTTTAGTACCGGCTTGTACCTCGAGCCGATACTAAACTGCCACCGGGAAATTTATTACCGGCTGGTATCCCTAGCCGGTACTAAGCTTCTAGAACAAGTACCGGCTAGGCTCTCCAGCCGGTACTAAATATGTTTACCGGCTATAAATCCACCGTACCTCTTTCTCCCCGAGAGCTCAAGAACACACACACATCACATTTGCTCGAGCTCTCCTCTTCGTGCATGGCGGGTTAGAGGGAGTGCTGCACATTTTCGCTCATCTAAATACGCCAAAGGTAATTAGCAACTTCATCCTCTTCTCTTTCATTCTGTTTCATTCAGTTTGTTCTTCGTTTCATGCATCATACTTAGAGATTTTTTCTAGTTTTTTAGGGATGAGAGAATAATGTGCAAATTTTATTTATTTAGACATTAATTTAGGGATCATAATAGAGATCACTAGAAAAATTTTGATCTTCATAGTATTGATTATAAAACACGAAAAACTTTGATCTTCGTATTATGGATCATATTTTTTATTTATATATTAATTAATAGGAAACACTTATGACTGTAAGTGGGAGAGCCAGCTGTACATATATGATGGTGAGGTGGCTGAACATGCTGGTCTCATGCTGAAGTCCGAACCGTGTCATGCCAAAGTCCAAGTTATGTGCAAGTTTCCTGATAGGAAACACTTATGACTTGGCATGACACCAGCACGTTCACCCATCTCTAGGACACCCTATCATGAAGGAATGATGTCGCTAAGTTTCCTGATGAGTCCAAACGGTACCAAGTATATCGATAGTACAAGGACAACAGTAACCATCTGATCATGAACATCAATCGCTTCGATCGGATGGTTACTTGTTGTCCTTGTCATATCGACATTCTTATGACACATGAGAGCCAAAAGATTTTTTTGAGTCCCGCATGATATGTATTTTGGAGTTAACTGTTGTTTAGATAGTAATAGTATAGTTGATATGAAAAATATTGCAATTTACATAATTTATTAGGAAAATAATGCCGAGACAACGCCAGAGAGCTAGTCGTGGTCGACACTCCACGCACAATGTATTGTCGGACCTTCCCCCACCACCGCCACCACACCGTCCTAGGACGGTATTCGACAACCTCAACTTCATTCCTGTCGAGGCTAACAACCGTCAGAATCGGGTACGAGATCCTATTTTTAATACTTGTAATAGTACAATCATATATTGATTATGTCATAATGATGATATATTCATAATTTATATGTAAATCAGGCTATTGATGCAATGTAATAGTTCAAAGATATAGTGTACCATATCCATGGCTCCCGTCCTTTGGTGGTGACACAGAACAGCGGCTTATACAATGGGAGTTATGTGGTTTCTATTGCACTCCAAGAACGTGCCATGCGCGACCCAAATCCTGGTGATACAATTATTTTCCACGTCCAATCAGACCCGTACCAGCAAGAATATGTAGCTACACGCGATGCCGTGAGGAAGGCACTTGAACAGGTGGAAATTCATACAGAGCATGTTATAATAGTTTCTTGAAGTTGAAGGCTCTTGAGCTCAATGAACCAGACGTCACACAAGTTCCTAAAAGGATTTCCCCTCCTTATGAATCAGAATACGTAGGTTACTATACATTTGATTCTATACATACTATTCTTTGTTTCTACATATGCTCTCTTATCAATTATACTCTTATTTGATTGTGCATATATCTCGTGTATATGTAGGACACTCTAAATTGTGGATTTCTACACACAGAGTATGGTTTGGGAGAAGTGTTTCGCCAGATTCTGCCGTCTTTGGGATACTCATTTGTGCCGCCATATTCGCGTCAAGTACAAGGTGGTTTTCAGTCATCAGTATCCTTGATGTCAAGTCAAGGCCCGTTTGCAATATACGGTGAGACATTAGATGCACCATACAAGGCAAAGGATAGTGCATTAATATACGCACTAAACTATGTGGACAAATATCTAGGGGTTGATATTTTGGATATAAATTATTCTGTCTACCTTGCGAGGCTTCATAATGTTGATCCTTAGTATGATCTTGATCATGTGTGTTATCGGAATGATATTGTAAGACATTGACAATGTGTGTGTTACTGGAATGATATTGTAAGACTCTAATAATGTATTCATATTTTTTTATTTTTTTTGCTTCCAATTATTTATTAAGATTTGTGCAATTTGGATGTTAATAGAATCATTGAAACGTTAAATTAGACAAAATTAGGAAAGTAATATATGATTAGACTAAAACATAGTTTATGTTCCTAAGGATAACATTTATGTATATTTTTGCATGAATGAAAAAAGTAAATTTTTAAATTTATTATGAATTAATAGAAACATAAACACACTAATACCAAATTATATAGAGAAAATAGCAATAGTACTATATTATATAATTTAGTTTAATTAAAATTTTAGGTGTATAGATATAATTAATAATATAGTAAAAACATTTAGGTTGTAATTTTCCCGATATGTTTTAATTTATTAATCAATGGTAGAAAAGAAAGAGAATCAAAAAAAGAAAAAACAAAATGCATTTGGGCGGGAGCCCAAAATTTGGCGGGTCCTTTAGTACCGGGCAACAAAATAGCCCGGTACTAAAGTGCACACCACTGGAACAGTGGTGGCACGTTAGTACCGGCTGATAACACCAGCCGGTACTAACTTGCCAGTTTAGTACCGGCTGGTAACACCAGCCGCTACTAAACCGGCCATCCTATATAAGGCGCGCTCCCTCTCTCACGCAACTGTTCGATCTACACGCACGTCGCCGCCCCCGCTCTCGCACTCGGCTTCCCGTCGCTGCCATGCGCCGCCCGTCGTCGCCGCCCAGCGCCCGTCCTCGACCGCGCCGCCTTCGCCCGTCGTCGCGCCCCCTTCACCGCAGGCGCCCCCTTCGCCGCCGCCGCCACCCGTCATCGCCCGGCCCGGCCCGGCCCCTCCCCGTCGCCGCCCGCCGGCCTCCTCCCCACGCGCCCGTCGCCGCCCGCCGGCCTCCTCCGCACGCTCCCTTCCCCGGCGGTCGAGCCTCGGCCGTCCCCAGCGCGCGCGCCCTTCCCCGGTCGCCGCCCGACGTCGTCCCGCCGCCCCGTCCCTCGCATCGACGGCAGCCACCCGTTCTTACCCCGATCCGCGCGCCCGCCCGCCGTCGCCTGCTCGCGTTCTCTGCTCGTCGCCCACGCGCATAAGCCCTGGCTGACGTCAGCACACTGTTGTGGTGACGTCACATTTTTTAATGAAAAATATTAGAAAATGACTACAATGACTAAAAAATTGATGATATATATATATATGTTGCTTATTAGAAAATTTTCTAGTCATTTGCTTATTAGAAAACATTTTTTTACTAGAAAATATTAGAAAATGACTAAAAATTTCTAGAAAATGACTAAAATGAATAGAAAATTGATGATATATATATTTTGTTTATTAGAAAATGACTAAATTGATATATATATATATTTCTTATTAGAAAGCATTTTTTTACTAGAAAAGATTAGAAAATGACTAGAAATTGGTAGAAAATGACTAGAAAATTGATGATATATATTTTTTGTTTATTAGAAAATGACTAAATTGATATATATTTTTTGCTTATTAGAAAGCATATTTTTTACTAGAAAATATTAGAAAATGACAAGAAATTGCTAGAAAATGACTAAAATGCTTAGGAAATTGATGATATATTTATTTTTCTTATTTTAAAACACTAGAAAATCTTAGAAAATTACTAGAAAATAGTTGATATTACTAGAAAATTTTAGAAAATTCTAAAAATTACTAGAAAATCCTAGAAAATAGTAGAATTTACTAGAAAATCCTAGGAATAGTAGAAATACTGGAATATTGATGATATTTGTATTTGCTTATATATTTGTTTATTAACGTTGTTGTAGTGTAAAGAAAGAAGCTATGAATAATCCTCCTTCGAATCCCGATGACGAGTTACTTATGGCCGCAATAATCCGTGGTTATGATGACGTGCTTGATGCACCTAGTGATGGAACCCAGTATCTAAACTTGCATGTTGAGGAAGAGGCACCTGAGGAAGAGGCTGCACCAGAGGAAGATGATGCACCCGAGGAAGAGGATGCACCCGAGGTATAAGAAATTCTTTTATGTATATATCATTTGAATTATATAAAATTATCGATAGCATGCACTGATATATAATTTGTTAGGCATCCGAATCGAGGAGACCAAAACGGAAAAGAGGCCACAAGAGGAAGATGGATGGAACCACCATTGTCGGTGAAGTGGCCGAAGATGGCGAACCGAGGCCTAAAGCTGTTAAGACAACTTTTGTAAATCAATGTGGTTATCTTGTTAGGGAAAGGATCCCCATAAGCTACAAGCTATGGAAGAAAAATAAAAAAACCGATGATAATCCAACAGATATTGTTTCTGATAGTGAGAAAGAGTTGTTGTGGAAAGAAGTTCTGCTACACTTTGTATTCCCTGAAGGCACGGAACCAAAAGTCAAGGAATGGGCGTTCAAGAAGATGGCCATTCAGTTTCAATCGTTCAAGAAGAAGATGACGAATGAATATGTCAACAAGAGCCTCACACCAGACTTTGACAAGAAATTCAAAAACCAACGCTAGTTCTGGAGTGATTTCGTAGCGTACAAGTTGTCAGACGACGCTTATAAGGCCTGATCTAATTAGAACAAAATCAATGCGGGCAAAAAGACGCAGTTTCACCATCTTGGGCCAAGAGGCTATGCGGTGGCGATTCCAAAATGGGAAAAGATGGAAGTAGACCTGATTGCTAGGGGAATTGTACCGCAGACTCTGAATTGGCCACAGAGAGCAAAGTGGTACTTCTATGTCCATGGAGGAACACTTAACATGGAAGATGGGTCGTTCGTGACTAGCGACGCAATCAAGGAAGCGACTGACAGGCTCAAAGATGCAATGAGGTTTGCACAAGAAGAAACTTTCAAGCCTAACAGAGAGAAAGACGAGCTGACTTATGCTCTTGGCAACCCAAAACACACTGGGCGGACCTGAGGCATGGGCGTAGTCCCATGGAACCGCGACTTCACTGGAGATCTCGACACATACAGAAGCCGATGCAGAAGCAAGGAAGTAATGGAAGAGAAGTTCCGTGCCTTGGAACAAAGGCTAGCGATGGTTGAAGCCAGAGGGGATAGACATGATAGAGTGCTTAGCCAACGCCAAGAATAGCCGACTGCTAATTTGGAGGTCAGCCCCACCTCTCAGCGTCGTAGTAGCGTCGGAGAGAGCCAAGCAGGGAATGAGGCCCAACGACACCCCGTGGACGACATCACTGAAAGCACCAATTGTGACCTTCTGTATCTGTGCGGGAAGAAGCTAAAATTATGTGCGGAGGGATACGTTGTGGCTCCGGTCGACGGTGACACAATTCATTGCGTGCCGATTCCCGAGGGATATGCTAAGGCCTTCGTTGACCGAGTGGAGGATGGATGGGAAGATCTGGACCTTGAGATCCCTGGAGGTGACGGTGAAACAGAACTACTACAAGTAGTCCACCAATGGATTGGTTGGCCGAAACAGTACATCAGATTGAAGCAGCAAGCAGCCACAACGCCAGACCAACTGTCAGCTTGTGAGAGTTGGCCTGACCCACATGTATCACCGGAAGCATGAGACCCAACACCACCTCCAGCATAGGACCCAACGCCACCTCTAGCACGGGACCCAACGTCACCTCCAGCACGGGATCCAACGCCACCTCCTAAGCAACAAAGGAAGTCAACAAAGGCACGATCGGCCCCGCCACCTCCAGCTTTGAAGCAGCAGAGGAAGAAGAAAGAAAAGCCACCACCTCTGAAGCGTGGATGTGATCTGACCCCGAAAGAATTAGATGCTCGCGTGGCTCAACATGTCCATGACCACTTTCATCCGAAAAAGCCTGATCCGCCGAAACCAATAGATCTGGCTAAAGTGGCGTTCTTTAGGAAAATGATGAAACCAGTGGTGAAAGAGCAGGAATCGGACTACGACCGGTCAATCAGAAAGTCTTACAGCAACCCCGATAACCGGATCAGTAGTAGTAGTAAATCAACAAAATCCATTCCCCAGCTCGGAGAGCAGTCCAACCAAACTGTCCAGCCGTTGGTGGTACATGCAGCGCAAGAAAATAATGCAGTCAGGGCCCAAATGATAGCGGATACGAACCTTACAAAAGGTCAACTGCGAGGAGAGTTAGATGCAAACTTACTAGAAACCCGGGCAGGAAAAAGTTCGTGCTGGGTGAACCGCTTATTTAGGAAGAGTTGGTGAGGTTCCTACCAACGAGAATGCACGAGTTGCATACATGGTACCTAGAGAAATCGCGGTCGGGCCAGACGATGCTCGCAGCTCAGATTACAGCTGACCATCTGAAGCGAGGGCTAGATGATATTTGGATCGAGTTTCATGCACTTTATGACTTATTCCATCAAGATGCCCTTGACAAGTCTCTCATCAGTGTATGGGTTATGTAAGTGCCACCTGCCTCAGTGTTTTCTTATTTAATATCCACTACATATACTAGTGTGCTTTCTCATGATGTCTTTTGATTTATGGCTCATAGGATGAAGGTCCAACAGTGCAGGAAAAAGGGATATTACAACATTGGCTTCATCGACCCCAATGTTGTACACGAGACGACCGTAAAGGATGGAGCAAAAGAAACTACTACACTTCTATTCAACGCCTTGGACCGACAGAATACATGTCCATTCATTCTTTTGCCATATAACTATAAGTGAGTTCTTTGACTTTTTTTAATCATTTCAAGTTAATAATAAATACAAAATATAATCAACGTTGCCTCTCTGTATGTATATGTACGTATAGATTCCATTGGATACTGCTTTCTATCGAGGTTGATCGAGCCCAGGTCACGGTGTTTGACTCCTTGAGAAAACTAATATCACATTACCAAGACATCATAGACCTGCTTAAGAAAGCATGGGCCCGTTTCCTGGAAAAACACATAGGAGTAACCGATAACGGCGACGATCTTCATATTAATACTAATGTCCCGGTAAGAATATAATCCCCACTTCGATCTAGTGTCATTTTCTAGTGTTTTGTACTATTTTCTATAATTTTATAGTAATTTATGCTATTTTATAATAGACCCTACTATTTTTAGAAAATTTATAGTCATTTCTACTATTTTTTAGTAATTCCTAATATTTTCTAATAATTTTTGCTACATATATATAGTGCATGAGACAGGCGCAAGGGACAAACCTATGTGGTTACTACGTGTGCGAGTTCATCGACAATTTTGTCGGTCCACGGGGGCAAATGACGTCAGAAGCATTCAAGGTACGTAAGCAAATATCGGTTCTACTCATTCTTTTTTTATCATGTCATTATTTTTTGATAAAGTTTTGATTTCATTGAAATTTGCAGAAATGATGCATGAAAGAAGTTCTCATCCAATCGGAACAAGTCAGGGCAATTCAAGAACAACTCTATGGATTCCTGCTCGATGAAATCATAAATCCCAAAGGGAAATTTTACGCCGATTTCAATGTAAGCGTGGCACAACTAGATCCTAGTAGGGGGTTATTTGATGAGGACACTTGATTTGTAATATCTCGATTATTTTGAAGTACTTGTAACAATTCAAATATAATACTTGATTTTGAAGTATTATATGTGACCGATGACGTATATACATATTATAAAGTAATATATTATACATCATATAACGTAATATCAGCCGCATACACATACGGATATAATATATATACGCGTACGAATAATATAAGCATAAAAATAAAAATGAAAAAGGAATGAAACAAATAAAGAAAAACAAAACAGGTTAGTGCCGGCTGGTAAGCCCAGCCGGTACTAAACTGCGCGCCCTGCGCTCCTGTGCGGGCGGGCAGTTTAGTACCGGCTGGGGTTACCAGCCGGCACTAAAATTAGAATTTAGTACCGGTCCGCTCGACCGGTACTAAATGGCCGGCACATTAGTGCCGGCGAGCATGTATCGGTCAGTGAACCGGTACTAACTGGGGTTCCCTGACCGGTACTGATAAGGGATTTTGTAGTCGTGTGCAATGGGTAAGAACAAACAAATATTAGGTCGCAATAAGTAATGACACGAAGTCAGTAGAGGCATAGGATTACATTGCTCCTTCTATTATATATTGTGTGGACAAGTAGTTTAGGTTATCAAAGCAACACATCTTAATCTTAAAAAATGTTTCGATTCCTTCATTTTCTTTTATAATTAGCAATAGTTGAATAATGTATATATATATGGATGATGGCTACAGAAGGCATGTTTAGATACAAATATCACGTGCTATCGATGCTTCAAATGAGAAGTGAGTTGTTGCGTACATAGTAGTTGTTGGAGTACAAATTAATGGATGGCCATAAAATCAAAGGACAAGATGAAACAAGCCTGTGGGGCCTTGTTCAATGATATTTATTTATTCAACACGGCGGGATTTGTATGTAGGAAAGGAATTTCGGCCAGATCATCATTTCTATTTTTGCTGCATTCAATTGCTATAGTTGGTAACATAGGAGTACCATTACCTTATTGTGTCTCAGAGATAAAACTATCTGTGGTAAAAATGCCGGAGTGCTATATTGAGGATCTGTGAAAATTTAATCCATGGTTACCATCATAGTAACAAGCAGTAGTCACATTTCCGAATAACCTGTGGTTAACTATAAATAATAGAGCTTGTATTTTGTAGTGCACTATTTCCTTAGAAAATCATCTATATTTATTTCAATCATAATCTATTGTCAACAAAACATTCTTGGAAATTGATGTGCAAAATTTTCTCATTTGAAACTATTTAAATGTTATTAGTCAAAGTTTTCTTTTTTCCGCCGGTTGTAAGTCTATACGGAAATCTCGGATCACGCTCCAGTTTTTTCTCTTACCGTTTCCGGTTTCTACTGAGGATACTACCTCAACTTTAAAATGTTTGGCCGGTACGTTCATGTATACCTAGGAGGCACGAAAGCTAAGTAACTTGCCTTACAAAATCAAATCATGCATGCCCTACATGGAATTTTAATTTATGTATATGAGGAAATAGATACATCATTCAATATTGTAGCACATAGGTATACGACCAAACAAACATTATGTTTGGTATACGAGGCGAAGGGTGTTGGCACGTACAATTGGTTAACATGAAATGGCCTGATGAGGGTGTAACTAGTGGTTTGTGTGTTTGGGTTCCAAAATGCCTAGTTTCTTCTTTGTTAGATAGCAATGTTTTGCCCTCTAATAACTTTCCTTTTTATTATTTTACGCATCTGCGTAGACAAAATATATATCTCTCACATGCAGAGAGCCAGGGAAAGAGAGAGGTACATACCCTCCTCTCATGCTCTTTCTTCATTGGTCATCAAGCACAAGACAAAGTTTTACCTAGCTATCTAGCAATAGCATGCATGGTGTAAACAATCAAACCATACTTTACACTTATATAAAAAAAAAGTACTTGGCCTCTGTAACATGCGATAGCGGGGCCTGTGAAAAGAAGCTGAAACGGCCGCATATATAGCCTCGTAGTACATGTACGTAAACGTGGGTCAAATTTACGAACATAAGTGTAGATCCAATTTTTTTGATAAGGGAAACTTTATTAATCTTAACCAATTACATCGAGAAGATACAATTACACTAAGATCATTTCCGGCCTCTGCATAGCTAAGATCCACACACCCTAAAAGAGAACATAAAGGATTAGACACAAAAAAGTATGTCAAAACAGACTACGCATACGACTTAACCTTCAGTTTCATATACCAACAAAGCAGCATATGGACTACGAGAAAGGCTCTCTAAAAACAACGCCTCCAACAAGGAAACAACCCATCATTGCCATGATCCAACCAGTTAAGATTAGATCATCGATTTTCACCGTAGAGAGCAATCCATCGAGCTCCAAACAATGCTTCTTGCGAAAGACCTGAGGATTTCCAAGGAAATGCATCCACACAGTCTCGAGAAATTAACGTGGCTGCAAGATGGTTTCTGGCTGCAGAAGGCGATTGTTTGGTCTCCTTTTGTAGCTGCTATATATAGTGACCAATGAACATATATATATATATATATATATATATAGTGATGATGAGCTATCCGTAGCAACCTTACTTTTCCGCACCTGAAGGTATTTTGTTCCAAAAACGAAAAGGATCAGCCCAATCTTGGAAGGGGGAGGAAAAAACGCAATACGGATATGGCATTGTTGACGTTTATATTTTGTGCGTCATTTGAGTTAGGCATCACGTAATGACCCAGATTAAAAAATACAACAAATATTATCTTGATTGGAACAAGTACGTATATGTTAGTTTACGCCTCCACCAGCTTTAATTTATGTCGGAACACAGCAGGGAAAAATCTTATCTATAGGACAACATCGAGTGTCCTACGTACAATTTCGCAAAAAAAGCCTTACATAAATAACATGTGTCGATCAATAAAAAAATAGTGTCCTACGGACAAAATCATGGAAATGTAGTGTTTAACTTATCGGATCGACAAAAAAACCCGGAGGGGACCGGTAAGACCGATAGCTCAATTTTCGGTCGGAATGTTGGCTGAATTTTTAATTTTGAAGAAATTTTGACTGAATTTTTGAAATGCTGGACGAAATCTGGCCGAAAAGTAAGGGGTAATACCGGTCACTGCCGGTAAGACAGATTTTCGCTGAAAATTGGCAATTTTTGACCGAAATTCTGAACACTACCAAAATATTATTGCAACTAGCGTGAAGAGAAAATTTCCCTTTATCGATATTGCAACTAAAAATATAACTTAGCACCTAGCCACCTACCACAATCAAAATATGGATTGTCATGTTCATAGCATTTTTTTTGTAGTCATCTCTATTAAACCATACAGGAATATCCCCATGGTCACGTATCGACAACCCCTTGCAACCACTGATAGAATAAGTGGTACTCCTCCTTGTGACATGTAGCAAAACCTGTGATGATTAAATTGCATGTATCATTTGTGTTGACAACTTTGTTTTTTTGTAACTGTACAGATTTATATTCTTTGTTACATCATGTCTTTAGTTAACATATAAGTTGATGCGGAAAAACGACCTATGTTTAGTATGTTGCAATTTGATTGCAAAATAACTTTCTTGACACCACAAGTTTGTGTCACAAATTAACAGTAGCACTATTCTCACAAAATGGTGTTCTAGTATCATTTGGAAAGTCCTACAAATATATTCCAAAATAAATAGCCTATTATCGGCGTTGTCTCTCTATGCTACCGACCAACGATTTTAGATGCCATTTATAGTTAGAAATTTGAATTGCATCATGTTAAAATCATCGCCACTCTTTGTGTGACGTTAACTCGTAGCCATAAGACGTCCTACGGTTTTGATATTATTTAGAAGTGTACCAAAAATATTATTTAGCAGTGCAAACCAAAATTGATGCCGCATTCACTGCATAAATTTTATACTAGTTAATATTAGCTATTTTTGCCGAAAGCATACCGGAAAGCCAGGTCGTGACACACAAACCGCGCGCGAACAACCCCGCCTGCGAGGAAGAAGTGGTGCTCCTTTTGTGGCGTGTAGCCAAACTTGTGACTAACTTCTGTGTAACAGTTGTAGTATGTTAACATATGTGAACTTTTGTAACTATTAGATGAATATCTTTTTGTTGCATCATACGTGACATGTGACAGCAAATGTGATGATAACATCAGAGCACCAATAACCAAAGTCCATTGCAAAGAATTAAGAAATTGTATGAGCATATAACGTATGGATGGAAGAATGTCATGTTAGTATCACATGGGAGGGTGTGTGCTCGACGAGAGCCCTCAAGACTGGCGTGGTGGAGAGAGAGGTTCAGGCAAAAGAACGAGGGAGAAATAGAGAGAGAGACAGAGGATGGGTGCAACTGGTCTTATTTCCGGTCTTCTCCCTCGGCTAGCCAGTACAGTTTGCTTCACGCAATATTCTAAACCGCTCCTGGAGAAAGAGAAGTGTAGGACGTGGCAACCCTCCCCTGTCTTGGCTTGGAAGCCTCATAAATACGACAGCTCCAAAAGAGGCAAATATTCAAGAGCAGTAGATAGACCTAAAGAATTAAAGCAGTGCCCTAAAAAGATAGCATAAAATCAAGCCAGTAATAAAAAACTGCTTCCTGCTAATTAATTCATTTGGCCTATATATACACACCCACACCACCCTCCACCAATCGGACAAACAACCTAGACATCACTTGCTTGGGGGCACTTGACATCTTTGCCCTCCGGCTCTCCCCTCGTATATCCACAGCCCATTTCCCACCTCTCCACCACTTCGCCTTGGTTCGACCCTGGTCGATCTCTCCATCCTTGGTTGTTTTAACCTTACACCAAAGAGAAGCAAGAAGCTTGGAGCCCAAGGTTGATCAAGAGCCTAGGAGCTCGGGGGCCGCCACAGGCCAGGCGCCATGAGCTCGTCGGTGGCTGGGGCGAGCGCGGGCAGCGGCGCCGGCGGGTCGGGCGGCAACGGCGGCGCAGGGGCAGGAGCCGGAGGGGGCGGCGGCGGCGGGCCGTGCGGGGCATGCAAGTTCCTTAGGCGCAAGTGCGTGCACGGGTGCATCTTCGCGCCCTACTTCGACTCGGAGCAGGGCGCGGCGCACTTCGCGGTGGTTCACAAGGTGTTCGGCGCCAGTAAACGTGTCCAAGCTGCTGCTCCAGATCCCGGCGCACAGGCGCCTGGACGCCGTCGTCACCGTCTGCTACGAGGCCCAGGCGCGCATCCGCGACCCCATCTATGGCTGCGTCTCACACATCTTCGCCCTCCAGCAACAGGTACGGTCCATGGACTAGTACTAGTACGAGCACACATATACATACCGTACGTGTCCTCATCAGGGTTTCATCTTTCGGCCGGGCCCTTTCATTTTTATTGCAAAATCATGATCCAAGCAGATGATGCATGGCCAGATGGATCTTGAGTTGTTGCTCTTTGAAATTGCACTACGGGTTTCCATTTGTTTTTTTTCTTTTCGGTTTTTTTTTCGGGGTGTGCGTCTGTTTCTCACGAAAGGAAGGCAATGGACCTTGTTTCTGGTGGGGGAAGAAAGGATGGCAAGCCAAGCAAAGGGAGCAAATGAGGCAAGCAAGCCTGCCTGGGATCAGGGTTGATTTGGAAGGGACTTTCTGTTACAACTGATGTGAACAACTCATCTCATCCATCTTTTCATAAATTCCGCTGTCTACTTCTCTGATGATAATTTATTGCATCTATTGCATCAGCACATATCTGGATGTTGCCTTTTTTACTTTTGTCATGAAACCAAGAAGGGATGAAGGTCTGGAATAGCTTGGTTTCCTCACTCGGTAGTAGAAAAAGGGAATTGAGCCTTGTTAGCATCAATCCCTAGTAGTCGTAGTTGTAGTATAGCTGGTACCTACCATCCACCCCAGCTCCCTTTTCTGAGACAAATATGATCTTTTTCTGCTCTTTATGGATCGATTAAAAAGCATCAGAATGTACAGTGCAATTGTTGTTGAGTTCAATACATTCAGTAATTATACATTATTTGATCAAGGATATTTATATATACAATCTGATTTGAAGTTTGCAGTAATTCTTGTTCCAGCTAGCTACCTAACTTTTCAGTTTGTCTGTATGTCACCATTCCCCAGGTGGTGAACCTCCAGGCCGAGCTCACCTGCCTGCAAGGCCACCTGAGCACTATGGAGCTCCCTACGCCGCCACCATTCGTTGGGCAGACCCAGATGCCGATGACTTCTGCCTTCTCCGTCTCCAACCTGCCGTCGTCATCCAACGTCGTCCCAGCCACGTTCGACCTGTCAACCCTCTTGGACCCGCAGATGCAGTCCCAGCAGTGGGCCTTGCAATTCCAGCAGCAACAGCAGCAGATGCTTCAACAACAGCAGTACATCCAGACGGGAGAAGGCTCTAGCAGGGCTGCCGGTGGCAGCAGCGGCGCCCTGGACGGGGGTGACCTGCAAGCGCTGGCGAGGGAGCTGATGGACAGGCATGGCAGGGTGGCAATGGGCTCACAGCCTGAGCCGCCGACGCCGGACACCCAGTGATGATGCACCAACCCTGCTAGGTGGACTGATTGATCAGGAAATAATTATTCATTCATGCATTTGCTGGAGTCGATGGAGAGGAGAGAGAGTTGGAGAGTGAAGAAACCTGCTAAAATTTAATTCGTGGTGGTAATAAGGAGAGGTACAGATCGAATGAGGCTGATCAACGAGGAGGATGAAGACGAGGGGGGATGGTAGGTAACCGGCATCGCCCGGTTTTCGCGTACCAGCTTTGTTCTTGGCCGGGGGTGCAAGGGTGTCCACTTGCCCCTTTCTATATTGCCTGGGAGTCTGCTCCAAAGGAGGAATGAAGAAGCCTGGGGGAGAGTTCTTAGCTGTAGCCTAGCTAATGTTAGCTTCTGTCACTGTTCCATTGCGACAGTCCTAAGTAGAGTTAAACCTGATCGATCCAATTGGTGCCATACCTAGCTAGCTCTAGATTCTTCCATCTGCTCGCGCGCAGATTGTAATTTCATCTCTTATCCTAAATTAAAGATATATCAAATCAAAGTAGACTTAACTATTTTTCTTGTTTTCTGCTACCTATATATATTGTAAGAATTTTGGATTAATTATAGCTCAAGCTAGATTATCGGTCAACTTTTGTGCGGGATGATGAACTATAAAGAGGATCTCACAGTGTGCAAATGTTGGTTGTTGGCTCGTGTCAGATTTCTCTGTGTCTAGATCTCCTAGGAGTATATATACCTGCTGGGATATATGATTGGACAGTGCTCGAGTGTTAGCAAATAATGCGGAAAAAACAAGATCGAACACGAGACACGATTTAACGTGGAAAAACCCTTGCGGGAAAAAACCACGGAAGACAATCACTATTGAGGAGAGTTTACAAGTAGGGATGATACATGGGTTATCTGTATTGCCTTGCCTTGTCTTGTCTTGTCTTACCCTACCGTCTACATAGGCTTACATATATATGGGCAGATCACGCGTCCGTACTTGGTTGCGTTACCAAGGTGGGACTAAACTGTGCACTTTCTGAGAGAAACCACAGCACAATGGGCCTCCGCTTCGCTCCGGCCCAAGCATGGCCTATATCGTGGATGTGAATTTGGAACATATCCAACAAACTCCACCTTGAGACAAATTTCATCATGTAGACGAATAATAAACCTCCATATTCAAATCTTGAATACCAATGTCCATCGGACAAATAAGATCACTCGAGTATTCTCCCAACACTTGAGCAAATAACCAATAGGTTCAAACACACACAGCTATCAACAAAGCAGACGAACAATCTGGGCCTTCAACAAATTCATAATCCCAGCAAAAGTCTGAGTCTGTGCAACTGGCCTCGGAAAAATAAATGGCAATAATGCTCAATCATTAAACGATATAAAGTCGCAATATCACCTGTGGTATTAAATAAATATCCAGTGAAGAACTCAATTACTGCTCCATTCAAACACGGTTCAGATGTGGGCATAAATGTGCAACCAACGGTATAAACTTCTGCAATAGACCTGAGCGGACGTCTCCACCTTGAACAACAAACGTACTGAATGCTAGTATAAAACGTTGTAGTATCTATGCAGTAACTTTGATCTAGATCCCTCAACAGAGCAAAGACAACAATAAACGTATTGCTTCCGCAATACAAAACACTGTAGTATTTAGTCAAACAAAAAACTCCTCTGTTGCACTTAGAATCCTCCACCTCGAACTCAATTCGGAGCAAAACCTTCACTTTTAATTAACCAACTCCATAGGAGTAAAGGAAACCACTAGGCTGACATGAACGATGTTGCCAAAACATCAAAATGAATTAACTCAAAGTGATCAAATAATAATCCCAATATCTCCTCAAAATCTCAATATGTCTCAGCAGCGGAATATCATACTTCATAGAATCCATGTGAAAGAAATAACCAGAAGAAAATAATCTGCAGTAATAATCTAGGTATGTTACTGTGTAAACCTAGCAATAACCTGCAGTCTTGTGTACAACTCCGTGTACGTTCAGCAAAGCTGAGAAAATCTTCTGGTAGCTTGTCGTGGATTGGTCTGCAGCCTCTGGCAAATACGGAAACAGATTCCGTCTTAAACTCCACGTCGACGAGTCTTGTACGAGGTAGCCAATCACAAATTGATCCGGCTGGCGGCACGTGATAAACAGGGACAAAACCCTAATTTTTTTTTACGAAATCTCGTACCAAGCTCTGATACCACTTGTTAGCAAATAATACATAAAACAAGATCGAACACGAGACACGATTTAACGTGGAAAAACCCTTGCGGGAAAAAACCACGGAAGACAATCACTATTGAGGAGAGTTTACAAGTAGGGATGATACATGGGTTATCTGTCTTGCCTTGCCTTGTCTTGTCTTGTCTTACCCTACCGTCTACATAGGCTTACATATATATGGGCAGATCACGCGCCCGTACTTGGTTGCGTTACCAAGGTGGGACTAAACTATGCACTTTCTGAGAGAAACCACAGCACAATGGGCCTCCGCTTCGCTCCGGCCCAAGCATGGCCTATATCGTGGATGTGAATTTGGAACATATCCAACATCGAGTTGGTGGGAGAGAAGAGAGACAGAGGCGAACGATGCGCAGCTTTGTGGGACAGCTTTGACTATGACCATGCATGTTTCTCTTCCTATGTCTCTTGAAGTTATGTCATGTGCCCTTGTATTCAGGACTCCTTGTTATCATTGTTGGGAAAAGACAAACGGTTGGGATATGATTAATATGAGACCATAGGCAAGTGTTGGCCTTCGAATAATTTTCTGACTTCACTCGTGTGTGGTTAGCATTCTAATGAAGTACAATGTGTATTGTATATTAAACGTCTTTCTATACTTGTATATCACATCGGGGTTGTCAAAGGAGACCATGTGCTAAGACCACTCTGTAAGGTAATTTCCATTCATGTAGTTATTAACTAAACAAAGTCCACTTTCTCAGTAAATTATGAGTACATTGCCATGGAGGAAAGAAAATAACATGTTCCCTATGGTGGCTGGTGTGTGAGATCGATCACACTATGCCATGCATAGGATTATATCGTCGATGTATAGAAATGTGTATGTACTTAGATTATAAATAATCTCTAAAATTACCTTGAACCTAGGCATTGTACTTGCATCTATATATGCTGTCATTTAATTACTGTTATTGTTATGCCAAGTCAAATAGTCAAGCATTTCATAAATATATAAAAATAAATATCTACACATATGGCTCTACAAAAGTCTGATGGAGCTATATATCTATATCTATTCTTTGTTGAAACTTACCATATTGCTATTCATTACTAATTCAATACTTCTACAACTAGAAATGCTATGATGAGGACATCTATGGATTCTCACAACAACCCTCCATTGATCGTTCAAGGTCCAATCACTAGAGCTCGTGCGCGACAATTGAATTTAGAGGTGAGCTTGTTCCTAAGCACTTCTCTATGTGATTATGAGAATAGATTGCTACCTAATGATTATATTGTAATTAGAAATCATGGAGAGGACCAGATGATAGTTGGAGAAGGGCTTCAAGGTGGAGAGGACCAGCAAGGGCGTGCAAGTCAAGATAGAGGCTCAAATCAACTCGACTTTGAGTCCACCTCGGAGTCCAGGAGTAGTCAGCGCCAAATCGGACGCCCAGGTCGCATACGAGCTCGAATTTGGATGTTCTTTATATGGAAAGTTAAGAAGATAATCTTTGTAATGGCACTGGTTTCATGTCAAAATTCGTCCGGAGTCATCGGGAATCAACGAAACAATTTGACGTCCAGAATCTGTTTCGATGCTGCGTCGTCGTATTTTGGCCTTTGGACCGTGTATCGTGTGGAGCCCAATAGGGGCGCGTCTAGGGGGGTCGCCCACGACCCTAGACTCCTTAAAACAGTAGCCACCGCCCAAGTTAGGGTTTGGGTTTATCTTAGGTCAATTCTGTCAAGAACAGTGTCACCGCTCGTCGGTTTGTGAGACCCCAACTTCATAAGTTTAATCATACATCTGCAATTGTGTTGCAATCTTTCTCGTTCTTGCTTGTGTTCTTCGATTCATAGGCAAGGATTAGCCTTCTGGGCAAGGTCAACCGTGCAACGCTGGTTGATAACCTGAGGAGACGTGGTGCTGCGATTGCGGGGTTCGGAATGTGTGGTTCGGAAGCAGGATCGATTTGAGTCACGACTCCACCAAATCGAGAGTTATCAGAACTTTCGGAAGATCGGGAAACCCTAGTTCCCATCAAGTGGTATTCAGAGACAGGTTTACCGTCAGGTTCGTCCTTTCGCCTTTGTCCTATAGTCCAGAAATTAGCCCAAAAAAAATTCCGTTGTCCTAGTACCCTTTTAACCTTTGCAATTTCGTTTCAGATTCGCTTTGTTGAGTTTGTGTCCGTGGTCGAGTCTTGTTGCTGGTATTAGGTCATGTTCGTCGTCATAGTTCAATCGCTCGTTGTTGTGCATTGTTTGTTTCCGCCGCTATCCCATCCACCATTACCAGATTACAGGTCGTGCCACCCCATAACTCGACTTGCCCTCGCTAGCCGCCTTGCGTGAACTCCTGTCGTGCAAGCCCTAGATAGGTTGCGAGCCACCGTGTGTTCATCGCCTTGCATCGCAGCCCTTCTTGGTTCATCCTGCTGAATTGAGCCTCCAGAGAACCACATTGTTGGCCTCCCGAAAATCATAACTTGAGGTACCTTCAGTAAAACGGGCATAACTTTTCGCTTGGTGCTCCGTTTTGGCTCAATTTTTTACAGCAGCTTCGTGACTCAATTGTGAGGGGACCCTGTTTGCTCAAGTTAGGAAATTCAAAAAATCAGGAAGATAAAGAAAAAAATTGATCAAGTTGTTTTAGGGTTTTCAGCGTTTGTTCCTGAATTTCCCTATGCCGCATCTCACCTCAAAATAGGGTGCAAATTTGTGTGATTGGAGCTTTAGGTATCCCTGTTAAGAGAAAAATATAAAAAAAATAGTTGAAAAAAAATAAAAAAACTCGTGATTTCTACTAGTCCGGAGGTTTTGGAGGGAAATTACTGAAAAGATTAAAAACAATTGCATAGAGTGTTGTTTTGCTTGTCCTGTGAGATTTTTCCATCGTTTCTTGTTCCAACTTGTTGTACTACGTCTAGGACACGTCTAAGCCAGCAATTGTGACTTGTACTTTGGATACTTATTGAACTTTGCTATTCTGCATTCATTATTTGCTACTCCTTGCTACATATTGTGCCTTCCTAAAGCTCCACATACACCTTCTGGACGGCACTGATTTTTAACCCTTGCAATCACGGACTACACGCCTTCCAGGTATCCTTTGCCTTGCTTGTTGGTAAGAACCTTGCAAGAGCTTGGTAAGACGCTTCCTTTGCTGTGTTGAGAGCACGTAGTCAGATTATTAGGGATAACCTTCATTGGGTGTTATTGTTTTGGTGCTTTTCGATGGCAGGAGATGATGCACCGAAGGCTCCCGCAGATTTCAGTGAATGTGTTAGTCGAGAAGAGCTAGAAGCTGCTCGTGACAAGATGGAAGAAACAATCAACAAGGCTGTGACTGACGCGCTCATCGCTATGAAGCTTGGCACCATGTTAGAGAGGGTGGACCGACAGGTGTCCGAGCTTGCCGACAGAGTTGCTGTAGTGGAGGCGTGTCCACAACCATGGCCACAACAGCCACCACCTCCACGTTTTCTAGATGACGCGGTGTTTGATGACAATGGTAATTATGATGAAGCAGCTACCAGAAACACACGACTACAACGTCGTCTTCGCCATAACAGGGTAGGTATGGGTGGCGCTCACAAAGGTAATAACAATCGTGATGACCCTTATGCTAAGATTAAGTTTACCATTCCATCTTTTTCGGGTCATTATGATGCTGAGGATTACCTTGATTGGGAGATGACAGTAGACCAACAATTTTTTGCCCACCTTGTACCAGAAGAACATCAAGTTAGACAAGCCACTAGTGAGTTTAAGGACTTTGCTATTATTTGGTGGACTGGTCTAGTTGGCGATGGTAGAGCACCTAAGTCTTGGAATGAGCTTAAGGTGGCTATGCATGATCGTTTTGTTCCTCCTTCATATCATAGAGATTTGCGTAAGAAATTGCAGCGTTTAGAACAAGGAGAAACTTCTATGCAGGATTACTATGGTTCATTGCAAAAAGGCATAATGCGTTGTGGTATTGTAGACGGGCCTGAGGATTCTATCTGTCATTTTTATTCAGGCTTGAGGCGTGATATTTAGGACATAGTTGATTATAAGGACTTTAACACTGTCGACCAGTTGTTTCGATATGCTATGCTTGCAGAAAAGGGGATTCAGGGGCGTGAACACAAGGACAAGAACAAGGTGGGAAGCACCTCCTACACGCCACGTACAACGCCATCTTCGGGGCTGCCCAAGCCAACTTCTTTTTTAGCACCCCCACCAGCGAGCAAGCGATCCACACCTTCAACAGCTGCTGCACCATCACCGCCACCACCATCTTCTACACGTTCTTCGGATTTAGGTAAAAATTCTTTGTAGGAGGGCAGCAGGAGTACCACCTCGACACCACGCACTTCCAACATTTAGTGCCACCATTGCCATGGGCTTGGCCACGTGTAGAAGGATTGCCCTAGTCAGCGGGCATACATTGCTACAGAAGATGGATACATAAGCACCTCCGACGTTGAAGATGATGAGGCAAATGATATTGATGAGGATCGTGGCGTTGCATTTGGTAGTGAGGACACAACGGCCTTTAGAAACATCATTGTGCAGCGAGTACTCAGCGCACAAGTACAACAACCTGAGAAGATCCAACGCCATAACTTCTTCCAAATTGTTTTCGTCATCAACAACCGTCGAGCATGTGTCATCATTGATGGAAGTAGTTGCAATAATTTGGTGAGTTCTGATTTGGTCAAGAAGCTTGGATTGGCCACACGCCCTCATCCCCATCCATATGGTATTCAGTGGTTTAGTGATGCGGGGAAAGCTAAGGTAACACAAACCTATAGAGTTTCCTTTTTCATTGGTACCTATGCTGATTCTGTTGACTGTGATGTCGTACCTATGGATGCTTGTTCTCTTTTATTGGGACGTCCTTGGGAATTTTATAATGATGCTATACACCATGGAAAAAGTAATAAATACACTTTCATACATAAAGGACAGAAAATTACTTTGCTACCTATGACACCTTCTAAAATTGTACAAGCTGATAAAGACCGAGCTGCTAGTTTGCATGATAAGGAATCTGAAAATCAGCAAGTTGCTAAATCTATTTACCCACCTAAAAAGGATAAGTCTGGACCAACTTCTGAGGTCGAGGGAATTAAATTAAAGGGGGGAGTTATGCTCGCAATGAAATCTGAACTTGCTGAACTTTCTGATGATGATATGTGCTATGCTTTGGTATGCAAACGAGCTTTTTTTCGCTTGATGATATTGCTAGCTCTTTGCCTCCTGTTGTCACTAACATTTTGCAGGAGTATGAGGACGTTTTTCCAGCTGAGTTACCACCGGGCCTTTCACCTTTGAGAGGGATAGAGCATCAAATTGATTTGATTCCCGGAGCCACATTGCGGAACTGTGCTACTTATCGCACCAATCCCGAGGAGACTAAGGAGATTCAGCGACAAGTCCAAGAACTATTGGACCGTGGGTATGTCCGTGAAAGCCTTAGTCCTTGTGTTGTTCATGTGCTTTTGGTTCCCAAGAAAGATGGTACTTGGCGTATGTGTGTTGATTGGCGAGCTATCAATAATATTACCATTCGATATCGTCATCCTATTCCTAGGCTAGATGATATGCTTGATGAGTTGTGTGGTGCTATAATTTTCACAAAGATATACTTGTGTAGTGGTTACCACCAAATAAGAATGAAACTTGGAGATGAATGAAAAACAACTTTTAAAACCAAATTCGGGTTATATGATTGGTTAGTTGTGCCTTTTGGTTTAACCAATGCACCTAGTACTTTCATGCGATTGATGAATGAGGTTTTGCGGGCTTTTATTGGTCGATTTGTGGTGTTTTACTTTGATGATATATTAATTTTTAGCAAGTCTTTGGATGAACATATGGAACACTTACGTGCTGTTTTTGATGCTTTGAGAGATGCATGTTTATTTGCTAATCTTGATAAGTGCATCTTTTGCACCGATAGAGTTTCTTTCCTTGGCTGTGTTGTTACTCCACAGGGAATTAAGGTGGATACGATGAAAATTGAGGCCATTGAGAGCTGGCCGTTGCCCCAAACCATCACATAGGTACGGAGTTTTCTTGGTCTTGCAGGTTTCTATCGCCGCTTCGTCAAAGATTTCAGCATCATTGCTGCACCGTTGCACGAGTTGACGAAGAAAGGTGTGGTGTTTCATTGGGGAAAAGCACAAGAGGAGTCCTTTGCAACTTTGAAGTACAAGCTTACGCACGCACCATTGCTGCAACTTCCAAACTTTGGTAAGACTTTTGAGTTAGAATGTGATGCTAGTGGAGTTGGCATTGGAGGTGTTTTGATGCAAGATGGTAAATCCGTTGCATATTTTAGTGAAAAATTGCATGGTCCAGTTCTAAATTATTCTACATATGATAAGGAATTGTATGCACTTGTACGTTCTTTAGAAACGTGGCGTCATTATTTGTGGCCTAGAGAATTTGTTGTTCATTCTGATCATGAATCGCTGAAGTGTCTTCGCTCTCAAAATAATCTGAATCGTAGACATGCTAAGTGGGTTGAATTTATTAAAACTTTCCCTTATTTTGTCAAACACAAGAAGGGGAAGGATAATGTGATTGCTGATGCTTTGTCTAGACGATATACTTTGCTGTCCCAACTTGATTGTCGGATTTTTGGACTTGAATCGATAAAAGAACAATATGCGCTTGACCATGATTTTAAAGATGTGTTGCTGAATTTAAGAGAGGGACGTGCATGGAACAAATTTGTGGTTAATGATGCGTTCTTGTTTAGATCTAACCGCCTATGCATTCCAGTTGATTCCGTTCATCTTTTGTTGTTAGAGGAAGCGCATGGAGGAGGGTTGATGGGCCATTTTGGTGCTAAGAAGACCGCGGATGTTTTGGCCTCGCATTTTTTTTGCCTCATATGAAGAGAGATGTTGAGAGGATTGTTTCTCGCTGCTCCACATGTCAAAAAGCTAAGTCTCGCTTGAATCCACATGTGTTATATATGCCTCTTCCAGTTCCTTCTATTCCTTGGGCAGATATTTCAATGGACTTTGTTTTGGGATTGCCTAGGACTAAGAGAGGGAGTGATAGCATATTTGTTGTGGTGGATCATTTTTCTAAGATGGCACACTTTATACCATGTCATAAGAGTGATGATGCTATACATATTGCTGACCTCTTTTTCAAAGAGATTATTCGTTTGCATGGTATGTCTTCTACTATTATTTCATATCGCGATGCTAAATTCTTGAGTCATTTTTTGCAGACTCAGTGGAACAAGTTTGGTATAAAATTATTGTTTTTTACTACTTGTCATCCACAAACTGATGGACAAACGGAGGTCGTGAACCATACTTTGGGTACTATGTTGAGAGCTATTTTGAACAAAAAATTTGAGGGTGTGGGAAGAATGTTTGCCTCATGTCGAGTTTGCATATAATCAAGCAACACATTCTACCACCAAGGTAAGTCCTTTTCAGGTAGTGTATGGTATCAACCCTTGTGCTCCTATTAATATTTTGTCTTTGCCTACTAGTGAAAGGATTCATAATGATGCCAAGGAAGGTGCTGAATTTATTTTGCAAATGCATGAAACAACTAAGCACAACATTGAAAAGATGAACGACAAGTATAGAATTACTGGTAGTAAAGGTAGGAAAGAAGTAAAGCTTGAACCGGGTGATTTAGTATGGTTGCACTTGAGAAAAGAAAGATTTCCAGATTTGAGAAAGTCTAAATTGATGCCAAGAGCTGATGGCCCATTTAAAATACTTGAAAAGATTAATGATAATGCATATAAACTTGAGTTGCCTCCCGAGTTTGGGGTTAGTCCCACCTTTAACGTTTCAGATTTGAGTCCCACCTTTAACGTTTCATATTTGAGGCCATACTTGGAAGAAGAGGATGAGCTTGAGTCGAGGAAGACTCCAATTCAGGAGGGGGAGGATGATGAGGACATCACTCATATGGATTCTCACAACAATCCTCCATTGATCGTTCAAGGTCCAATCACTAGAGCTCGTGCGCGACAATTGAATTTAGAGGTGAGCTCAATCCTAAGCACTTCTCTATGTGATTATGAGAATAGATTGCTGCCTAATGATTATATTGTAATTAGGAACCATGGAGAGGACCAGAGGATAGTTGGAGAAGGGCTTCAAGGTGGAGAGGACCAGCAAGGGCGTGCAAGTCAAGATAGAGGCCCAAATCAACTCGACTTCGAGTCCACCTCGTAGTCCAAGAGCAGTCAGCGCTAAATCGGACAGCCATGTCGCATACGGGCTCGAATTTGGATGTTCTTTATATGCTTGGAAAGCTAAGAAGATAATATTTGCAATGGCACTGGTTTTTTGATGTCAAAATTCGTCCAGAATCATTGGGAATCGACGAAACAAGTTGACGTCCATAATCTGTTTCGGTGTTGCATCGTCGTATTTTGGCCTTTGGGCCGTGTATAGTGTTAGGGTTTGGGTTTTGCTTAGATCAATTCTGTTAAGAACAGTGTCGCCATTCGTTGGTTTGTGAGACCCCAACTTCGTGAGTTTAATCATACATCTGCAATTGTGTTGCAATCTTTCTCATTCTTGCTTGTGTTCTTTGATTCGCAGGCAATGATTAGCCTTCTGGGCAAGGTCAACCGTGCAACACCGGTTGATAACCTGAGGAGACGTGGTGCTGCGATTGTGGGGTTCGGAACGTGTGGTTTGGAAGCCAGATCGATTTGAGTCACGACTCCACCAAATCGAGAGTTATCAAAACCTTTCGGAAGATCGGGAAACCCTAGTTCCCATCATGCTATATATAAGTGCCTATGACACCTTCATTACCATGAGCGACATCTTTACCAAATACTATATACGCTTGCACTACTAGAAAAACTTTACACTCGTTGATGGCGTTAGTACCAGCTGCGCGTAGGGCCGGTATGAATGCCTGAACATAGTACTGTTTCTCACACCCAGTGCCCATTTAGGTCATTTAGTACCGGGTGGGAGCTCGAATCGGTACTAAATGGCAACGCAGCTAATAAATAGATCATGCTTGAAACCTTTTAGTACCAGCTGGTGGCCCGGTCCGGTACTAAATAGTGTTTAGGCATGTTAGTACCGGTTGGTAGTTAGAACTAGTACTAATAAGTTCCGCTATTTAGTACCGGATTAAGCCACAAACGGGTACTAACGCCATGTTGTGTCACAACCTAAAATTTTCAAAATTTACAATGTGAACAGTATGCTTAATTAACACAATAATTTTCTTTAATTTCTAAATATTTATCCAAAGGTTGCTATATTTAACTGGGAATTTAGTATAGGAATTTTCTAAAATTAAATTAGAAAATAGGTATAATAAAATGTGCCTTACATTCATGTTGGTTCCATTTAGTGTTTTCATGTGTGCAAAGTTTTCCAAATGTGTTAAGCAGCCTAATACATCTTTCTAGGAGTTTCAGATTTTTCTGGAATTTGTTTCCTATTTCTCTAGAACAAATTCCAATTTTTGGAAGATGTTAGAATCCTTTTTCATGATCTCTAAATATTTTATTTGAGTTCCCCATGTCCAACTCTATCTCTAGGATTTTCCCTAGAATTTTTTAGAATATTTGGAATATTTTTCATGATTTAAATATGAATTCTAGACTCATCTATAATTATTTTATTACCAGAACAATAAGTATTCCAAAAATAAAAAGTTCTAATAGTAGACCAACCTTGGCTGAGATTCAACCCGGTTTAAGTCTAAATCGATCCCCACCACTCTATGGGCCAAATTTCAAAGCCCATTAGTGTTATGGGATATCTCTAAAGGCCATTAGCATTGATAGGGGTTAAACCATTTGTTAGTCCCACATTGCTAGTGGATGTGGAGGTCAAGAGTTTTTCTCCCTATATATACGAGTCACCTCTCCTCTGGAAAAGGCACACCATAGACTCCTTTACAGGGAGGCCCCTTTTGTTTGGGAATCCCTAAGGTAGTCTTTTCCCACCAATGGTGTGTTTGGATGGATACCGCAAGTTGCCTAGCCACAGTTCTATTGTGCCAAATATTATTAGGTAGGTGTTTGCTTGCTGGATGGAGATTTGGCATTCCAAACTTTTTCCACCATAGCTTAGTTCATTTTTACGCCTACGCTCGCCTAAAGTCTTGCACTGAAATTGATCACCAAACTTGAGGCGCAGTTGTAATTGTGGCGTGGCATCCTACAGCAAGAACCAAATGGACCCCATATCTTCTGCTTATTTTCCTTGTCATCATGCTGAGCCTTCCACCATTGTCATGGTGTTCGTTAGTTTATGATGCCACCTCCGCATATGTCTTGGTCTCCGGGAGTGTACTTTCCTTCCAGTGTTCCTAACATGCCTACTCTACACCCAAGCAGAGGGACAACACCTAGTAATAGTAATATTATATTTTTATGCATTCTTGCAATTGTTTTTTGTTTAGATGATGCATAATCATTCCTAACTTTAAGTCCTAACTCCTTTGGTGGAAACCTCAACGCGTGCCATGAGTACTTTTTGCAAGACTTCTCATATTATCGAGTAAAGGCACGGGAAGAGGGAATAAAAAATGTGGCATCGCTTATTGAGAGGCTTGCATGTCTCAATGAAAATTATATGGTATACAATGTATCTCATCCTCATATTCTATTCATTATGGTACACCTTTTTTAGTCTCATTATGTTCATTTTCTCTCTTAAGGCCTGGCTGGTGATACCTTTGTGGCAACATTCTTTCAAGAGTCTACAGTTAGGTGTTTAGCTTGAGCGATGGATGGGCTGAATGCACAATAGATCACAAGTGAGATGATCATCTTACATTTCATGCTACACAAGACACGTCATCTCACCATTGTTTGTCATCTAAGGCTCTTCATGTGATCGACGATGTGAACCGCCAAGAGTGCACTATACTTCATCCTCTAGTCTACATTGATAAAGTGCTATGATTCAATATTGTACATATTAATTATGTCCCAAATCTAAGTAAGTGTTGCAAAATGGGACTTATATTGGAGATCTTAAGTATTAATCTGTGGATTTTTATGTGGTACTAGGTATCTTAAGTATTGAGATTCAATTGTGACATCAAGTTTATGTAGGTTTCATACATATTCTTCTCCAACTGGAACTATATTTTTTGTATGATTTCAATATGAATTAAGACAGATGATAGAAACAAGCCAGGCTCTTCAATGAAGCCATCAGTGCTTTAGGGTTAGTTGAACTACCTCTTGAAGGCAAGCAATTCACTTGGTCCAATAGGCAGACATATCCGCTTCTAGAAAGATTGGACTGGTTCTTCACTTTGAACTCCTGGACCCTTAGTTACCCAAACACCCTGGCTTACTCACTAGTAATGGAAACTTCAGACCATTCTCCCTGTGTGGTAGCAGTTGGCACCATTATACCATGTGGTAACATCTTCAGATTTGAGAACTATTTAATGGAACATGAGGACTTTTTGTCAGTAGTACAGCATGGCTGGACTCTATACATTGCCCAAACAGACAAAGCTAAAGTTATTTATGCTAAATTCAAAAACTTACGACGAGTTATCAAAGCATGGCAGAAGCATATGTCCAGCCTGAAAAGGACAATTGAAAATGTCAAACTTATTCTGTCTTTCATGGAAATCCTAGAAGAATCTAGAGATCTAACATACATGAATGGAATTTTAAGAAGATATTGGAAGAAGAACTTTGTACTCTTTTGGAGAGACAAAGGATTTACTGGAAGCAAAGTGGCACAATAAAATGGGTGAAACTAGGAGATGCTGTAACCAAATTTTTTCATGCAAATGCAACCATCAGGAAAAGAAAAGAATCTAATTTCAGCATTAACATCTGATAGTGAACAGACTTTCACAGATCAATTTGGAAAAGCTAACATGCTTTGGGAAGCTTATAAACACAGACTTGGCACCAGTGAGTTTCAAGAGATAGCATCACACTTGGATTTGGACTCTTTACTACAAAATGCTGAAAATCTTGGATGCCTGGAAGAGCCTTTCACTCATGAAGAAATAGACCAAGTGGTCAAAAACTTACCCTCTGACAAATCTCCTGGCCCAGATGGTTTCAATACAGATTTTGTTAAGAAAACTTGGCCTATCATTTCTCAGGACTTTTACTCTCTGTGAGAGCTTTCAAAAAGGGGAAGTCTGTCTAAGAAGTATCAATGGATCTTACATCACTTTGATTCCAAAGAAGGATGGTGCAGCTACTGTTTCTAATTATAGGCCAATCTCTTTGCTCAATACTTCTATCAAAATAATTACGAAGCTATTGGCTAATAGGCTACAAAAGGTAATAAAGTCACTCATTCATGAAAACCAATATGGGTTTATTAAGACAAGAACTATTCAAGATTGTCTGGCTTGGAGCTTTGAATACCTTCATCTCTGTCATAAGTCCAGAAAGGAGATGATTATTTTGAAGAAAGACTTTGAAAAGGCTTTTGATAAAATCGAGCACAAGGCCATGCTAAACATCATGAAAGCAAAGGGTTTTGGTATAGTTTGGTTAAAATGGACGGGGGATATATTTGCTTCAGGGACCTCATCTGTTCTTCTAAATGGGGTGCCTGGAAAAGTTTCCATTGCAGAAGGGGGGTACAGCAGGGGGATCCCTTGTCGCCTTTATTATATGTTCTAGCAGCAGATCTTTTGCAATCAATGATAAATTCAGCAAAAGAGGAAGGTTTACTTTCCTTGCCCATACCACTAGCTAAATCTCAAGACTTCCCAATTTTGCAATATGCTGATGATACCCTCATCACTATGGAGGGAGACACTGATCAATTCCTTGCCCTAAAGGAAATTCTTCAAACCTTTGCTGCTGTAACAGGCCTTAAGGTAAACTTCTTGAAATCAATGATGGTGCCAATTAATACCCCAGAGGATAAGATGCATTATCTGGCTGAGACTTTAGGGTGCTCAATAGGTTCTTTACCTTTTACATATCTTGGCTTGCCCCTCAACTTAGTAAAACCAAGAGTGGAAGATTTTTTGCCTCTATTTTCACATTGTGAAAGAAGACTAGTTTGTACCTCTCAGTTTCTCTCTCAGGCTGGCAGATTGGAACTTGTAAATTCAGTCTTCACATCACTTCCCATGTTCTTCATGTGCATGTTCACGCTACAAAATACAGTGGTTAAATAGATTGATAAATTCAGGAAGCATTGTCTTTGGAGGGGTAGCGACATAAATGCAAGAAAGCCCCCCAAAAGCAGCTTGGAAGCTAGTCACTTAGCCAAAAGAGGAAGGTGGTTTAGGGGTTTTGGACCAAAAAAGACAACAAAGCGTTACTGGTCAAGAACTGGCATAAGTTCATGAACAGGGAGGATATCCCTTAGGTCAAATTGATTCGGGAGAAGCACTACTCTAATGGTAAGGTACCAAGTCACATTATGAAAGGATCATTCTGGTGAAAGGATAATCTAAGATTACTAAGCACATTCAAGGGGTTGGTAGCAGTAATGGTATTTGATGGAACAACATGTTTACTTTGGGATGATCTCTGGATGGGCAGGGTTCCTCGTCTCTCTTACCCTGAGCTATTCTCATTCACGAAAAATAAATTGATCACCGTTGCAATGGCAAAGATCTTAAATCAGTTTCATAATCTGTTCCACATCCCTTTATCAGAACAAGCTTTTCAACAATACATTGAGCTAGAAGGTTTATTACATAATGGTATAGCAGTGAATACAGAGCACGATGTTTGGACATACATGTGGAATAGCCCTTTCTTTATCACCAGTAGAGCTTACAGAGTCTTATCTGGACATAGGGAGATTCATCCCTCTTTCCGATGGTTATGGAAGTCATCTTGTCAACCCAATCATAAGGTTTTTTCTGGCTGCTGTTAAATGACAGGCTAAACACTAGGGGTCTACTCAAGCGAAAGAAAATGGTGCTCCCAACATACAATTGTGTGCTTTGTCAAGAGTCAATTGAAGAAAGCTTGCAACATCTCTTCCTGGATTGCCAGTTTGCCCGATAATGCTGGGCTTTCTTGCAACTCAACATTGAAGATCCATAGTCCCCCTACCAGGAGTTTGACAAATTCAGACACCAACTTGGTGTCCCTTTCTTTATGGAAATAATTATCATCATGTGTTGTAGTATTTGGTCTTCGAGAAATGATTTCATCTTCCGTAATATGCAGCAAGATCAGAACACGGTCAGGTTCTTCTTCAAGAAAATTTTTGCATTGTTTCTGCATCGGGCAAAGAAGAGTTACTCTCCAGAAATAGATCAATGGTTTCAGTCGTTGCTGTAATCCTTACCTTTCCTTGCTATGTAAACTCTACATTGTTGTTTAATTTCTAATGTTTAATATATAATCAGTAGGGGGTTACCCCTCCTATTTTTTTCAAAAAAAAATACGAATTAAAACAAGAGAAAAATAAAAGAAATATCAGAAAAACATAGCAAAATATGGTGAGAAGTTTAGTACCACTTAGTGTTAGCAATCGGTATTAAATGTCGCATTTAGTATCAGTTGAGATGACCGGTACTAAATTACTCGCATTTAGTACTGATGATGTGGTACTTGTCGGGAACCGATACCAAAGGGGGTTTCTCAGCCGATTCTAAAAGTCGTTTCTCCAGCAGTGTTGATTGATTCCAATACTTGATTTTTGGTACCCACTCATACAACTAAGCTTGTCGTATTCGGTGTGAACAATTATAAACACATCTATTGAGTATATTATTTTCATAGAAGATCTAAGACAAATGATCTTGAACTCTACTGATATCCATGATAGAGTACAAGATAGGGCCAATGACATGAAAGAAAAAAAGACTCATACCCTGAATATAAAAGCTTCACATGCTGGCCTATATAAGCAGATTCAACGTGTGAGGCAGTGGCCCACATATTAGTCTCAATCAAATGTTCTCTGCATCCATTCATATGGAAAAGCAAACATCATTGTAGGACTATTGCAACCACACATGCAGGATCACCGTAGCAACCCATGCAACAACTCAATAATCTTCTTATCATGGCCTTACATCCACAACCTGCTTCCAGTTATCTAAGATACACGATGTGGCTCTATCTCGATTCAAATTAAACAACCAAACATACCCTAAAGAAGGTAAATCAAGATGACCAAGTAATCATGGTCGAGGAGCCACGTAGAAGTACATTGAATTCCATTTTTATGAATGACCACTAAAAGAATTGTTTTTTTGGAATTTTTAAGTCTACCTACCAATTTCTTTAACAAGTATTGGAATTTTGGTTGAAGTTCAGATAATCAAAAAAATTGGCCAAAACTTCAAATATACTTAATAAGATGTTTTGCAAGGAAAAACATTATTCCAAAAAATGACTTCTATAGAGTTCTTTTGCAAGGGCATGTAATAATTAGATCTAGACAAAAGCGATGTGCTTAAACCTATAATCTAACGATTACGATAAATTTTAGGAGATCTAGACGAAACCACGGTGATACGCCCGGTAGTTAAAGCCTAGAGAACACCCGGTAAAAAACGAAACTTACAAGCAAGTCGGAGATCAAGATGATGCAACCCTGCGAAACTCGGAAGAACTCATTGAATCTACTGAAAACTAGGGTTGAAAGTAAATGCAATGCGAGAATAAGAAATTGTTTGTTTGATTGGTATGTACAAACTTTCTACGTAGCCATCACGCCACTATTTATAGCCTAAGTTACAAACTCCTTGTCGATTACGACTTACAAACTTGACTAAAAAGAAACAAAACTTTCCTAAAATAAAAACTCTCCTAAAACGAGTTGAAATTAATGTGGCTCCACCGCCATGTGTGTCAACCAAGTCTTCGTCCATCAGCCGCATCGGCTTCTGACTACACCAGCTTTAGCCACGTCAACTTTGACTGCATTGTCTCTAGTTGCTTTGACTATCGGCTCCGAACATATCGGCTTCAGCCAACTCCAACCTTTGACCATGTTGACTCCATCGGTTCTTAACACATCGGCAAACACCCAACTCTTCGTTGGTTGTCCCTTAGCTTCGACGTTAGACGTCGGCTTTTATCGACCAAACTCCAACAATGTCTTTGACCACCGGTGCAAAAAAAGGTGTCAACAAATGCAGAACGTGTTATTACACCTAAATTGTCACCATGATTGCTTCAACATCATGCATATGCCCTCTAGCTCAACCCATGCATGTATACCTGGTATAATTTGTACCTGCTGGGCTGAAATCTGGAGTGTATGATGTTTAATTAGACTAAGATATATTACCCTAGGTTTCTTGTGGTTATAGTTATGACGAGTTACATGTCAGCAATGATTGCCTCCAATCTTTTATTATCATTTCAATATTTTACTACCTCTTCTAAAAATTATAATGTGTAACACCCTAAAATTACCCATTTAAAAGTTCTAGCAATTAATTTAATTTTATTATTTATGCCCATGATTAATATAGGTTAAATAAATAATTTCTAGAAATTAAAACCAAATATAAGGCTTAGAAAATTTTTTGTTGCATTCATGCTGCTACATTGGGTTTTGTTTGATTGCAAGTTAAATTGGAATTTAAATTCTGTTTAAATTCAAATTTAATTTGCAATTGTTTGATCTTTAGAAAAGTTGTTTCTTGCTGAGTTCACTTATGCCCCCTGGACTTCTCGCTCGACTCGCCTTCGCCCCCTCTACTCTTTCCCCGGCTCGGTCCAACACCCCTCCCCACCGCCCCGGCCCGCTCACGCGTTCACTCCCGAGCCGTCCCAACTCCCCTCCCCGCCCCAGCTCGCCAACCACCCTCCCTCTCCCTCACCGACCCCCGGGCCCCGCTGGCCACGCTCATCCCCTACCTTCAGCCAAGCCGCGCCCAAGCAGGGCTCGACCCCGGCCGCGCCCTAGCCGCCTTCCCCGCGCCTGTGGGCCCCGCCGAAGCTTCCGTGCCCCCTCCCCCGCGCTCTCCTTCCTTCTTTAGGCCGCGCATACAAGGCAAGCTCTTCCCCCACATGGAAAGAACGCCGCCGGCGCTTGATCCGCGGGCGTGGCACGCATGCCAAGGCGAGCCCCCCTCGGGCTATAAAAGCCACTGACCCGAAGCCCCAAGACCCACCACGCCTCCCCTTGAGCTCCCTAGCACCCCTACGCCACCCTCCACGCAGCGCCGCTGTCTTCTCCCCAATCCGAGCGCCGCCGCCGACGGACTCTCCTCTCCGGCGTCGCTCCTCTTCGATTTGCCCCCCCCAAGAGCTTCGCGCTAAGGAAGCTCCCGAGCCTTCCCAATCTCACCCTCGTACACCTTAGCTCGCGCTCCGACCTCGCCGGAGTTCCACTCCCGCCGATCATCATCGCCCGCCGCTCTCGCCACCTTTCGGTCGACTTGAACCCCACCAGCATGTTCGCCGTCCTTCCCCGGTCGCGTAGGACCAAACCCCGTAGAAAATGGAGGCCCCTAGCTCAAGTTCAAGCTCACTCCGGCGAGTTCCCGCCCTCAGCGGAGCGGCACCTCCGTGTCTCAGCTCCCGCCGACGACCAACACCCCCTCACTCACCCCAGCCGTTCAATCATGATCCAACGGCCCGCGTCCGCCCGAGCTCCAAGTCAAACCGACCGCGTACCGGTCAGCCTGGCCATCTTGCTAAAGAAGCCCTCTGTTTTCCCAGAATCAACCCGCGGTCCACTCCAGTAGTAAAAATATTTGCATCTAGGTCCTTTCTTCGCGTTTAGGCCCCTTAGCTTTTGGTTAATAGAACCCACGGTCCAGGTCTGTAGCTTTTGCATGTAGGCCCTTAGGTTTTAACGCATAATTATGTTTAGGTCCTCAGATTTTCACCAATAAGCCCCTGGAACTTTTAAAAACTTGCCAGCAGGTCCCTGTAACTTAGAAACGCCATATCTTTTTCGTTTTAGCTCCGATTAGAGTGATTTTTGCGTTCATCATTTGTACTGTTTCTACTATTTGGTATACTGTTCTAATAGAATATTATTTGTTTGCATGTATGGGCTTGCGTGGATGTTTGTGTGGTGATTCGTGTCCAGTCGATGAGCCTTTTACGTTGGACTTCGAGTACGAGGAGGACTTCCAGGGGCAGGACTCACAGCAGCAGCAGCCTTTTGAGGAAGGCAAGTTATAGCACGGACAATCCTTGCTACCTACCCACTTTGTATTAAATTATTTCATAAATGCATGTGTCTAAATTGATGTACCATTAAGGTTGTACCTAGTCTTGATTATCCTATCCTTGTTTACCTGGTTTTTGCATATGGGTAGAATCTTTGCTATGCACAGCTACTATCACCACTGTTTAATTGTTAATCTTGACTTAATGGTTCACTTTAACGTTAATGATAAAACTTGCTTTTTAGCAACTTGGTTTAGGGAACTAGAGCATGTGCTTCGTGCTTTGTTCTAGTGTCCCTCCATAAAGTCCGGTTCTTAAAGCGGCAACCCAGGAGCCTGTCGCCACCGCTAGAACTATTATGGCTCTGGTCTTGGTCAAGTAGCATGTACGTCTCTAGCTTGTCAGTGGTTATCGGAGTGGCCGACGGCGTTATGGGAAACATGGGTGGAGAGTATGTCTTGATCCACCGAGGACGGGTGATCTGGCGGCTATGCCCCCGTGAGGCACAGTCCCGTGCCGGGAGTCCCTGCGATGGGAACTCCACACGTTGCGCATTGTTGTGTGTGATGCCCGCGCTCTGGACGCCATTGACCCCCTATGATGTGACTCTGTAGGCGTACGTCAATCTCGATGCATGGGCCATGCTGTCTGTGCTGTACCATAATCGGCCACTGTCTTGTTAGGGTGTCTTGTGAAAAGTCTGGTAGCGTCCCTATACGGTCACACCTCGGAAGTGTGATTTGTGAGGTCTGATCCACTTCCGTGTGGTTGGGTTTGAAGTTCTTTTGAGATTTTACGCGACTGGTGGGTAAAGGGCGAAACCTCTGCAGAGTGTAAAATCTATCCTGATAGCCTTGCTCAGGGTCACGAGCGGCCTGAATCCTTTTTGATTAGAAGATGATGTTTATTTATGCTTAATGTCACTTATACTTCATTAATTGGGTTGCAACTGGGTTTTATTCACTGTAGTAACTTGGATAATGTTAAAATGAACCAACTAAAAATGCTAATGCAGTTAAGCTGTGTCTAGCCTTATTTTGAGCCTTGATACACATGTGCTATACTTGCTAAGTAAATGTTTTACTTACACTTGCTATTATTCAACAAAATCCCGGATGGGTAACAGATTGGGTTGTGCATGAGTCTGCTGCTGAGTTTCCAGAAGATCTACCGTACTACCGAGTTGCGTTCTCCCAGTCAGAGTCCCTATGGATTGCGGCTCCGCTTAGTTTGAGAGTTATTAGTCTTCCGTTGTATTGGTTAGTTTGATTATGTTGCACTCTGATGTAAAACTCTATTTATTCAAGTATTTATTCAAGCATATGTTCTCTGTTTATCATATTTGTTTGCTATATGTGTACTATGACTTCCTGGGCACACATATGACCGCATTCGGGTTTCTGTGTAAATCCGGGTGTGACATAATATTAGACAGTAATAGGGTCCAAAAAATATACTTAGGGTAATATTTTAAAATTAACTTACTTATAAATATGTTTTTGAAGGAACAGCAGGGGCTGAGCCCCACTGATTATATATATTGAATAAGAAAGCAAAATTACAAAAAAAAGTCAAAGCAAATGAACTATGGGGAAGGGGGGAAGAACAAAAAGATTACAAGAAATTGTCTAGCCAATGAGCTAATGAGGCGAGATGTCTCCTTTTCACCCTATGGGTAACAAAGGCCATTTCTTTCTTGAATTTTGTTTGCATCTCTGAACAATTGCCTAATGATTGTCAAAGATAAAACCATTTTTCTTGTAAACCATATGCTCCAGGACATAGGAATAATGAGCTCCATGAAGAATGATTGTGCAATTTGGTCCATGAGTGCGTGTAGATTGTCATCAATTTGGTCTATTGTTTAGCTCTTTATTCCAGCTAAACTGCCATTTAAATGGTCAAAAAGCCATTAAATGGGCTAAACGGCTGATTAAACAGACACAGCTAGCCACTAAACGGAACGACGTGTACCCGAATAGTGGTTTCCATACCCTGAACAAGTTTCATCAATGCACAGATATATCATATTCAATATTGTCTTTGAGTATAGAGTACTAATGAAATTTCTATTTTAGAAGAAGCCAAAAAAATATTTTATGTTGCACTTGACATGAGCTTTCCCAGAGCCATTTAAATACTGGGTGAATTTGTGTGATCCTTCATACTTATATAATCTCTACTAGAGATGTAATGGTCATTTCCCCGTATGTATGTCCATGTGTCTGACATTTGGAATGACTTTTAAGACTCAATACTGTCTTTGAGTATAATGTACTAATGGAACGCTTCAGCTGACAGGTGCAAAATTTTTGTGATGAGATTGCCTTAAATAGAAAGATATTACACCAAAAATCATGCCACTAAGAGACTGATCTTCCATTACAAGGGTGTGGAATGGCATTATGGAAATGCCTTTGTAGAGATACAATAATTTTATAATATCATGCCACCAAAAGGAGCCTTTTCTTGATACACCTTGAAGTTATCCATTAGAGTAATAATTGTTACCAATAGGGTCGATCCATGGCAAGTTCTTGCGATTGAAGAACTTCTCTAAATTTTTTTAGTAGTAATGCTTCATTTTGAGATGTTAGATCAAGAACTCCGAGACCTTCTTCATCCTTAGGCAAGCACACCATTGACCAAGCTACTTTTGGAGGGGGTTTTTGGCATTTAGGTCAGACCTTCTCCACAATAAGTGCTTCTTGTATTTGTCTAGCTGTTTAGGATAGTCACATGTAGCATAATGAGGCCCATTAGAAATGTTGGAAAAGAGGAACCTACTGAATTTGACTAGGATTAGCTTTCCCCTTAGGACAGAAGATTTGAGGTCACAAGGAGGAGTATGTTTTCACATTAACTGATAACTGGGATGGATGACTTAGTAAGACCCATAGGCATTCCCAAGTAGGTTAAAGAAAAGGATCCAATTGTACAACCAAGGGCACTAGCAAGAATATCCATTTTTCTTCAAGGACATTGATTGGTAGTATAACTAACAATAATTTACTTTTAGGCCAAAGGAATCAGCAAAAATCCTTGAGAAGAGCTTTGAGAGTGTTTGATTGTGCAAGATATCCCTCCATAACTGTATGTGTTTGCATCAGTATATTGGATAACAGGGAAATCGGTGGCATTACCCATTGACAATGAGAGGGTAGGCAAACCATCATTCGGCTTTGTTAAAGACAATATGTAGAAAATTTGAAGCTAACACAAAAAGGAGTGGGATAGAGAATTAACTTGACTTACTCCTCTTTTGCTCTGAAAAACTTTTACATGCACTCCATTTCAGGAGTATGGAGAAAGTCCTTGACTGAAATAACATGTGCACCCATTGAATTAATCTAGCTCTAAAACCTTTATGGGTCATCGAAATGAATCAACGCCCAAAGAGGGGGGTGAACTAGGGATTTTTCTCTAAAATCAAAAACTAATTTTGCAATACAAAAACCTTAGCATATTCTAGTGTGTCCAAAGTCTATAGTTCTCATGCCAAGAGAAATGCTAGGATCAACTAAAAAACACACTATCATGAAGTGATCCTAGTGATAAAAATAAGGCAAAATACATCTTAAATCATATCTTACAAGAAAGTAGAGCAACAATGATAGTATTAAATGCAGAATGTAAAGAGAGGACACGAGACAACCAGATGTTTTCTCGTGATATCGAGTTAACACTCCCCCTAGTCCACGTTGAGGCTCTGACCTAGAGGTATGCCTCCTTGAGTCACTAAGAATGCTCCTGCCTCATCTCCAAAACAACAAGTTTGAACCAAGTACAAATGTCACTAAGGCCTTGGGGCTCCCACCAACATATCACCAAGATCACCATTGTCACTAAGAACGGCCAGGTGTCATCAACCACCAAGAGTAAAAAGCCTATGATCCCTCACTTGAGAAGCACTAAGCACTAAGCAAGATGCACACAATCTTGAGATGAAGAACTTGAAGAATTTTCTCTCCTCTCTTTGAAGCTCACTTCAATCTTGAAGTATTGGCTTTTATTCTTGTAAGCTTTGGTCCTTGATCACCCTAATATATTGCTGGAGTTTCCAGGGATCACGAATAGTTGAAAGGACCCATATAGGGCGTATATATAGGCTAGACCATAGTCACCAGAAATCCGGGTCGACCAGATCGAGGGACGGGGTCGAGGGACGAGGATCAACACTCAGTCAAAATAGGGGACGAAGAGGGTATACCTCGTCGGGACAATAATTTAGGATGTGGTACGTGAACCCAATTAATTTGGGTCGATGATCCGGGTTGAAGCATAGATCAATGTCAGCGGATCACAAAATAAATGGACAATGACATGTGTAAAAAGCAAAAAAGAACAGAAAAAACTCTCAAGAATTAACAGGGCTGCCATTTGTTGGCCCATTCAGCCCACCACCACCTTATCTTGATGTCTTGCTGCCCTAGCGTGCTGTGAGACTGCACAAACCATACTTTCCTCTCGATGCTCTCGTTCACAAGTCAGAGCCGCATCTCAGAAAAGGAAAGGAAGCCCCCAAAGCTGCGCCACCGCAAGCTCGCCCCCCAACCTTTGCTGCAGCCCTCTCCCCTCTCCTGTTACCCCAGCTTCTCACATCGCTGAGCCGCTGGAGAACATCGAGGCTAATAGATTTCATTCCTGCAGCAACGGGGAGTCGGGGACGCGATCCCACGTCGAATGGGGGCGACGACCCTGTTCGACCCTGATCCTCGAATTGGGACGACGTTCCCGGGTCGTGGGATGAGGCATCGACCCCGAATCTTGTGACTATGGGCTAGACCATGTGAGGTAGCCGTTGAAAAAGAAACACCCAGAAAGTAGCACACTCAGATTATCCGACACCTCAATTTCTTTGGGATCATGTGATGATCCGGTCACTCTGACACCATGTAGTCGTTGGACATTCAAAAGATGTTGACATTATCCACTGTCGGAAGATCTGGTGCACCATCGTATGATCCAGTGTTATGAACCTCCAACTCAATAACTTTTGGATCCCCTTGTGCTTTGTTTGACACTACACAGCCAGATAATCCGATGAAATTGTGCTTTTATAGTGCATAAGCACTAGATGAATAGGCAATCATCTGTACAGCCAAATCTTTGGACCATCGTGTTATTTGGCTCATTATTTTCAGCTGGAACTTTCCAATTCAATCAAACTCAAGTTCCTTTGCTTCTTCCTTGCTTCCATATACTTGACATGACTGGGAATAGCTTCTTGACCTCATATTTGACTTGTGTGTGCATCAAGCTGACAATTTGCATGGTCAAGCTACTTAGCTCGTGCACCCCTCTTAATAGTACGGTCATGAAAGCTATAAACTCAAGGTCGGATACCTAAACCAAGTTTTCTTCATCTCCTTATGACGCCTGGATCTAGACAAGTCATTAACCTTTGTAATATGACCATTTGATATCTTGAAGAGCATTGAAGGGGCTCTATTCATTCTCATTTACTTGCCAATGTATTTCATCCTTATTTTAGTGGAATAGAATGGTATATTCTTGCAAAACAGAGTTAGTCAAATGCAAATACCCACTTGTGTTTCATATATCATCAAAATCCATAATCCTATGGCACATGGCATATGTGCTTTAGTCATAATATCCAACATATATTAACACTCTTGTCAAATGCCTTCCAAAAATCCAATTTGAAAAGAAGGATCTGCTTTCGAAAGACCAGGCTAGGCAATCTTAAATTGTTATCAACTTGACAAAACCATATTGATTAATGTGTATGAGCTCCATTATTTCCCGTACAATCTATTTACCAAAAGTTCCATCATGATCTTGATAGAGCAAAGAAGAGAGCTGGGCATGTAATCTGAAACCAAGATAGAAGTGTCCTTCGTTGGGATTAAGAGCATCTCGAGTTGTTCCCCAATAAAAAATTCCTAGCAACTAGCTAATGGGAATATTCTAATATTTATGTCATGGTTATTGGGGGAGTTGCTGTTGCCAGTTCGCCAATAATCTCATCATAATCCAACTATGCTATTGGGAGAGGTCTAATTCACCCTTTATTTGGAGAGAGTTGTGTAGATCACTGGTTTGTCCCAAACTCCCAATAATTATTGGGAAAAGAGAAATATATTGAAGATGTGATGGAGCACTATTTTTATTTACCAACTCTCTTAGTAAGGTAGTTCGATTGTGAAATTGGGATGTGCTAGAGATGCTCTAAGGTTATATGAGCCATTGATGCTTTGGAGGCAAATGTTTCCTTCATAAAATTCATTAAAAGATAAAATCCTCACATATTGTGGACCAACATTTCTTAATAAAATCTATCTTAAAGCCATGAGATCCTGGAGACATATCACTGGAAAAATTCATGGTCGCCAAATCAGTGTACTCCTTGGTGAAAGGTGCTTCTAGAAAAAGACAATTGTAAATGAGGTTGTAGCCGATTTCCCAAAGCAAAATTAATCTCTTAGCCCTCTGACTTTCCCAATCTATATTTATATGCTTCTGATAGGATAGTTTATTTACTATGGTGATCAAAGTGTTGAATCACAAACGAATCAGTCAAAGAATGATGTAGATTTCCCTAAACTTAATTGTGTCACATGTATGGAAGAATTTGGTATTTACATCCCCAAACTTTGCCCACTTTATGGTACCCTTTTATTTCCAATGGATCTTTTGCTGACTTAGTAGAGAATGAGCTTCCTAGTTGGTCACTAAAGTTTTTTATGGAACAAGTTAGCCTCTCAATATTCATGTAGAGCTATGTTCCCATGTTCTTGCAGTATGTCTAGAAACTCAATAATCGGAGTGTTTTTTTTGCATCTTGTCGGATGATCAATCATGTTAAACAACCTACGTAAATGCTCATGTTCCACCCAATAGTTTTCAAATCTAAATATTTTTGCTTTGGGAGTGTCTATCATGATCATGATTACGCATGGAACATGATCAAATGTTTCCCTAGTGTTAGCTGTGGCAATTGAGTTCGTATAGATTTTGACCTCGGACAGTGAAGTAAAGAACTAGTCTAACCTCTCAAGCAATGGTGAGTCTTATTTGTTGGACCACGTGTATTTTCTTCCTTTCTTAGTGATGTCAACTAAACCAAAGCACTTAAGGCTTTATTAAACATCATGATATTATTCACATTAACACTTGGTTATTCATGTCTACCTCCTTCCTCATAGGATTAAAGTCACCCACTACTAACAAACCAATATCTTCAAACATGTTAACACTTAAACTAGTCAATAAAAGCCCTCCTTCCCTCATTTGTGTAGGAAGCATAAATATGTGTTAGCATCCAAGAGCCTCCAAAATATAGGGAAGTTAACTCCACTAATCGAACAAAATCATTTTTAGAAGCAAAATCACCATCTAATTTTGCACCATTCCAAATGATAATAGGTCTACCTGATGCTCCATTTGAGAGATGATAGGCAAACTTATTAATGTGGGTGGGCAGAAATTCTTGGCGGGATACATCAAAAAAATACTTTCTTAGTTCCTAGTAGGAAAACCGCATCACAATAGGCCTCTAAAATTTATAACGAATAGAATTCCACTTTTTATCTAAATTAATTACTCAAACATTCCAATATAGAACTTTCCATAGTCTAAGAGTTGCCATACAAACAGAAATGAGATGAAGATAACTACCAATTACATACATAATATGTAGGCATGTTAGCTGAAGCGACATCATTTAGAGCAAAAACCATAAAATTCAGAGGAGCACAGGACCAACAAATTGTTAATTGATAAATTAAGGTAGAGACTTCAGCAATAGGACACAGTCTCTAAGAAAGTAAATCATGAACTAAAATTTAAGCAACCTGTCTAGATGAGCATGCATAAGTTTAAGCATCCTATTTGTCTTCATGAGGGATTTGCTTTATTGGTTTCTTTGTCTATGCAAACTTCTTTGCCATAGGCTTTGTGTCTAGCACTTGAGAGGATGATTCATCAGTTCATTTGAAGCTCACTTTCTTGGAGGATTCTTCGGTTCCTTTGGAGCTCACTTCTTGGAGGATTCTTCTGTTCTTTGGAGCTTACATTCTTGGAAGCTTCCTTTATACGGGGATGATGATATCTTGCTCCTAGACATTGACCTTACTTGGACCATCATCAATCTTGGAGGATGCTTTCTTCATGGCTTTTTCTACTTGCTCTCTTTTTTTGCTAAACAAGACTTTGTTAGAAACATGTGCAGGATCCATACCAGAAAAAGCAATACAAAGGTCTTTTTATCACAGTTAGAGATAAACTAGGGGGGGACTTTAGAATAAGCCAAACACTATTTTTAGAGCAACTATTCTAGCTATGACGTTTTGTCTCATTTCTTACCCTTAAGCTTCGACTTACCCTTGTATCAGCCAACATTATTTCTAGCTTTGGGTCTTCCCCTTTTTTAAGGATGGGAAGGGGTGAGACGAGAGGTTCTTCAAAAATATAGTTTTCAACAACCATTATTCTTTACCTTTTCCAATGGGATGTTGCTCATATATTGTATAACAAGTGAACTGGTATTGTAGATTATTTGGCAAGTAATGCAAAGGCAGAGAAGTAGAAGATGTTGATAGAGCATCTATTGACAGAAAAGCCAAGATTTGGACTGCAAGAAATTTCTTCTCCATCTAAAACTTTTCTTGGAAAGGATCATAGAGATGAAGAAACCAGAACAATATTCTGGCACATTGATAGGTTAAGGACTATTTTAGGTTGCATCAAATAATCTAGCGAATAGTCTATATGTACCTGGCGATGGCTTTGTAAACCTGACTCTATTAAGATCATTGAGTGTTGCTCCCATGTAGCAGAGAAAGGTTATAACCCGCCCACCTATGTTGGGCCTCATGTACCAAGTCTGGATTTTTAGCAGCATTATTTCGTGGTACAGATCCTCCTTCTGAACATCAATAAATGAGCCTGCTTGGGCCAATGTTGGAAGGCCTAGAATAACAGTTAAAGCATTATTTATGGAAAACAGTTGATGATGAATTAAGTTAACTGAATCATGTGAAGAATTGATGGAAACATCATAAAGAAAAAGCTTACTAAACCATTGCCCTAAACTTGTTGTTTCAGATAAGGTGCAAAATAACGGGCTATAGCGTCTGGGAAGCCCCTGCGCTGGAATAGTTAACCTTTAATGCTAATCATTAATTTCTGCTAATAGTGTTTATTACCATACTAAAATCACTAAATGGGCCTTCATTTAGAGCCATGGGCCTAAACTGTTGTGGGCTGCAGGCCTTCTCAACTTCTCCCATGCGCTGGCCCAAAATGAAGGCACAAGAGCTCCACAGCCAGCCTCCCCAACCACTAACCCTAGACATTCACTCAATCTCTCACCATCTCCCCTCCGAATAGCGGCAGCAGCGGCGGCTATTGTGAGGCTATGGTGACTTGTGACGGCAGCGAAGGTAGTTGTGTCTGGCGCTGGCACCGCCTACTTCCGACTACGGCGAAAGCGGATACTACTAGCTGCAGCGGGATACTACTGTTGCTACTGACTGTGCTACACGGATACAAATATGTGTATCCATATTAGATGGATACACATATGCGGATACCTACGGCCTTTTTCTAAAAAATACGATATATGGATACATTTTTGTATTTTTTTAAATAGATATATAATAATGTATATTAAAAGTATAAGAGGAATAAAAACAAGTCTAGAAGGGACATTTTACAAATTCAATTCCAGCTTGCATTCCTATTGTGCCCGCTTTTTCCAATCTCCACCACTACAAGTACTCAATTTTGTTACTGCCAATGAAAATCAATCAAGAGCAAGCAAAAAACTGAAGAACAAATCACAACATCTAAATCGAGAACTCTAGATCAGAATGGGAACAATGAAAATCAATCAACAGTAAGTCAAAACAAAAGACCAAATCACTAGATGACTAGATTAGAAGCAAAGGAAGGAATCAATTCAGAAGAAGGCTACAAAGATGCTATGTTGCGGGCGAGAATGGCTGGAGGCTAGTTTGGTTGCAGATGGGCGGCGGCGCTAGTACTTGCCGGCGTCTCATCGCTCACTGGCATCTGCGCTGTACTTTCCGTCGGCCAACTAGACGGCCGCTAATGGGCGACGGTGCTCCTGAGTCATGGCCCCGTGGGGTGGGCGGACAGGGTGCAGCACGATGTGTATTGCTATGTGCGTCAGGGGCAACGCAGATGCCATATTGAGGAATGTTGAGTGGGCTGGGCCGTATCAGCAAACTATCCAAATACGTGCTGGCTTGAAAGTTTCCATATTTATTTTTTCAATACTTCTAGTATGTTTAAGTATCTGCTGTGGATCTGTCTCGGATATATGTATCCGATATGGGATATGTGGTGCTCTTGACGTATCTGTGTTACCGATGCTGCCGACGCCACGTCCCAGCCGGAGTAGTGTACACTTAAGTTTAGATGAGATGAGATGCCGACATTTCTGATGGTGATAATTAGATGAGATGCTCTGTGATGTTGTTTATCAACTTATGCATGTATGCTTCCAGTTTATGAATGAATCTTATGTTTTTTACTTGTCAAACACTTCGTGTCAGATTGGTGACATCCACTATCTGAACTTTGGGTTTGTCTAATGTTTAGTGAACATCTGAGCTTTCTATTTGGTTGACGATTTAATGAAGGCATATGAAGCTCTTTGTGTCTGTTTCATTCCATGATGTACGGTCTAAAGTTTCAGTTTTAGAAGCCAATGAAATTGGGGTAGACTGGGAGAGTATCGACTGATGGTCCACCTGCTAGTGACTCAATTGGTCTCACATTAGTCATTGTGCCTTTCTTTCCAAAACAGGACTCACACATGTGAAAATAGAGGAATAAATATTGGAAGAAAAAAGGTAGGGAGTCACCTGCCATAGATATCTGTTGCTTGAACCAAAGAGAGCAATCCATATGATTCCAATTCCGCAGATTGCCTTGAAAAAATATAGAAATCAAATGTGCCAGCTTAAAACCTCCTGGTTTGTGTATAGGGTACGCTACCAGAGAACCTCACATCCGCACCGGTTGGGAACGGGCTTTAGCACCGGATTCCCAACCGGTGCTAAAGGGGGCCTTTAGCTCCGGTTCTAAACACCAACCGGCCCTGCCTACACAGCGGGGATAGGAGGGCCTTTAGCACCGGTTGGTGTATACAACCGGTGCTAAAGGGCCTGAATTTCTTTTTTTTTGTTACTTTTTGCAACCGACATGCACGTACGTTTATATATGTATTATGATACGTATTCAAACATGTATTCAGCTGCTGTGCATGTAGTACTATATATTCATATTAGCTAGACATATAATCAAAATAGAAGATATATATATTATAATTTAGATATCCAACTAGAGTTATATATTTGAACTGTATATTACAACTTAAGAAATCCGACTAGAGGAACGACTTGACGGCACATCCTCCAGGGGGAGATGGAATTCTCCACGGGGATTAACGACCTCGTCCCAAATCCATCCAATGAGCTGTTCTGCAATTGCGTCTATTCTCTCTTGATCGAGTCTACCTTCTTCCAGCCTCATCATCTATAATTTGCAAATAATTGGAAATATTAATTATGTGGAATTGAAGACAACAATTGTGCAATTAATAATCATTTAATATAAAATAAATGCTTTACTTACAAATACAAATATTCGTCTATATTTAAATAATCATTTATTATAAAATAAAGTGTTTTTCTTATTAATACAAACATAGTAATTATTAAATGAAGCCCTATATTTCTAAATAATCATTTATTATAAAACAAAGTGCCTTATATCTTTTGATGGATCATATGTCAAAATGTTAAAAACTAAAACCACATAAATGCATAACAAATACACGACGTCATTTATATAAATATGAATTTCTGGAACATAGTGCAATTAAATTACACGGCATCATCGTTTACTCGGACACTAATAAACTTCCTCTTTACGAATGTTCCTTGATTGTGATCACGCTGTAGATAGGGTGTCTCCTCCGCCGCTAACAAGATGCTTGGGTCAGCAGCCATTGAGAATGGAGGCAGCCCATCGAGCAAATCATAATCTTCATCCGTCTTGTCCTCAACTCCTACGATTTTTCTTTTTCCAGGAAGAACAATATGACGCTTTGGCTCGTCTTGTAGTGGGTCCAATTTCTTACCCACCCCTTTCTTATCTGCCCCTTTCTTTGGTCTGCTAGCCATGTCCTTTACATAAAAAACTTGTGTGACATCTTTGGCTAGGACGAACGGTTCGTCTAGAAACCCAATCTTGTTTAGGTCCACTAACGTCATTCCATACTCATCAACTGTAACACCTCTTGCAGTCAGCTTCACCCATTGGCACTTAAAAAATGGGATCTTCAAAGGTCCATACTCTAGTTCTCATATCTCCTCTATGACAGCATAGTATGAGTTAGTATTGCCATTGGTGTCTGTCGCGTCAATTCGGACTCCACTGTTTTGGTTGGTGCTCCTCTTGTCCTGGGCTCTTGTGTAAAATGTATATCCATTGATGTCGTATCCTTGGAATTTTAAGATCGTGGTCGATGGACCCCTAGCTACAAAAGCTAGCTGCGCATCAATGCCCTCGACACCCATCAGACGTTCTCGCAACCAAGCGGCGAAAGTACTATTGTGCATCCGCTGAATAAAGGCTGCAGACTTTGCTGGATTTTCGTCCCAGAGAATCTTCATGTGCTCCTCGATGTATGGAGCAACTAAGGTTGATTGTTGCAAAACTGTGAGGTGCGCTTTACGAAATGTCACTATGTCCTTGATTACCATCGATCTTTTCTCTAGTGTGCCCTTTCCACCAAGTCTCCCCTCATGATGTGATTCGGGCACACTAATCGGCATAAGATCGTTGACAAAGTCAACACAAAATTCAATGACCTCCTCTGTTTCGTATCCCTTAGTAATGCATCCTTCTGGACGAGAACGATTACAGACATACTTCTTTAGCACAGCGAAGAACCTCTCAAACGGGACGAGGTGAACCAATAGATGTGTCATAATATTGAAGAAGGATGGTGGAAATATCATTTCAAAGCTGACAAGACATTGCACCACGTCGTTCTGTAGCTGAACTAAATGGTCTGGATTGATCACCTTCTGAGAAATTGCATTGAGGAATGCACATAGCTTCACAAATGGCTTTCCGCACATTAACGGGTAGCACACCTCTGAGTATGACCGGAAGCAGCTGTGTCATCAACACATGACAGTCGTGAGACTTGAGGTTTGTGAACTTCTTCTCTTTCATATTTATTATTCCCTTAATATTGGAGGAGTAGCCCGATTGAACCTTGATACTGTTCAAGCATTCAAACATGCTTGTCTTCTCTTCTTTGCTGAGAGTGCAGCTGGCAGGACGCAAGTACTAGCGTCATTTGTCTCTCTTTTCTGGATGTAGATCATTCCGTTGTTTCAATCGTTTCAGCTCTTGTCGTGCTTCCAGTGTATCTTTTGGCTTCCCATAAGTACCCAGGAAGCTTATCAAGTTCACGCAAAGATTCTTCGTCAGATGCATCACATCAATTGCGTTACGGACCTCTAAATATTGCTAATAAGGTAGCTCCCAAAAGATAGACTTTTTCTTCCACATCACGGCACGACCATCCTCGCCAGTCGGAACAGGCTGGCTTCCGTCTCCCTTTCCAAACACCACTTGTAGGTCCTTTAACATATCAAATACATCTTGTCCACTCCGGTGTCTTGGCTTTGTACGGTGGTCCGCATTCCTACCAAAATGCGGACATTTCTTTCGTAGCTCATGCTTCGTAGGAAGAAATCGACGATGACCCATGTAAACAATCTTCCTACAATGTTTCAAATACATGCTTTCGGTTTCCTCCAAAAAAGTGAGTGCATGCTTTATATCCTTTGTTTGATTGTCCTGATAGGTTACTTAGTGCAGGCCAGTCGTTGATGTTTATGAAAAGTAGTGCTCGAATGTCAAACTGCTCCTACTTGTCCTCATCCCACATGCTAACACCTTCTTCCTTCCATAGCTGCAAAATTTCGTCAACCAATGGTCTTAGTTAGACATCAATGTCGTTGCCAGGTTGCTTTGGCCCTTGAATAAGCACTGACATCGTAATGAACTTTCGCTTCATGCAGAGCCAAGGGGTAGGTTGTAGATACATAAAGTCACATGCCAAGTGATATGACTACTGCTCATTTCACCAAAAGGGTTCATGCCATCAGTACTTAAACCAAGCCTCACATTCCTCGCATCAGCATCAAACTCTGGGAATGCTCTGTCGATGTTCCTCCACTGGGATCCATCAGCGGGGTGTCTCAACATGCCATCCTGCTTACGTTCTTCTTTGTGCCATCACATTAATTTGGCATGCTCTTTGTTCCTAAACAAATGCTTCAGACGGGGTATCAGAGGAAAATACCACATCACCTTCGTAGGAATTTTTTTCTTACAAGGCTCCCCCACAACCTCACCAGGGTCATCCGCATTATCTTGTATCGTGCGCAACTGCAAACTGGACAACAATCCAAGTGTTCGTATTGTCCGCGATAGAGGATACAGTCATTAGGACACACATGTATCTTCTGCACCTCCAAACCGAGAGGGCAAACAATCGTTTTGCTTCCTACGTTGCCGATGACAATTCGTTACCCTTGGGTAGAATCTTCTTTACAAGTTTCAGTAGCTCATTGAAACCCTTATCAGTAACGCCATTTGCTACCTTCCACTGCAGAAATTGAAGTGTGCTACCCAACTTTGTAAGTCCCTCTTTGCAATCTGGGTACAAGTCAGTTTTGTGGTCCCGCAACATGCGTTGTATCGTTTTCAGTTCCTTGTCATTGCCCAAGTCTTTCTCAGCATCACGCAACATTTGCCCAAGTCCATCATTAGGGTCATCTTCCTGAGCATCATCTTCCTGAGCAGCATCTTCATGATCGGCATCACCCATTGCAGCATCTGCAAAGGCTCCGTAGTATTTAGCCAATACCAGAATGTCGTTATCCACCTCGTCTTCTTCATCTTCATCCATTAGAATTCCTCTTTCACCATGCTTCGTCCAAACAGAATAATTGCTCATGAAACCGTGCCTCATCAAATGCACATGAAGAGCTCCTCTTTGTTTGTACGATTGTATATTTCGACAATCAGTGCATGGGCAGAACATGAAACCTGACGGCGTCCTGTTGGCCTCGGTGACATCGAGAAACCCATTCAGGCCATCACGAAACGACGTATTGTGATTGTCCCCGTACATCCATTGCCTATTCATCTGCATTAGTAACCAATAACAATTATTTATATAATTTAATATATAATATAATACAAAGGTAATATATAAGACAATTCAAATTTAATATATAACTAAATATAAATTTAACATATAATAGATTACAAAGTTAATACATAAGACAATACAAACTAAACACATTTCTAAAACTATAATTAATTTATTCATTTTCTAAAAACAAATATACTTCCATTAAAAAAAATAATTAACTATTCCAACTTTAAATAAATAACTAATAAATACAATACATAAGCTCTCACTCTCCACTATGAACACAAGCTCTCTCTCCCCACCATGAACACAAGCTCTCTCTCTCCACCATGAACACAAGCTCTCTCTCTCCACCATGAACACAAGCTCTCTTTCCATTTTGATTCACAAATTTCTCTATTTCTAAAGCATATAAACAATACAAGCTAATAAAAAACATAAGAGAATGAAAGAATGTACCTTGTAGTGCCCCTTGGATGAGTGAAATCTTCACAAATTTTGAAAAAAAAATTGGCAGCACCTCCCCTATCCCGAGCACAACATGAACATAGCTCCAAGTGTTGATGCTGGCTCGAGCGAGGGGAGGGAAGGTATTATATACGAGCACATTAGCACCGAGTCTTGCGACGACCCGGTGCTACTGCTCTCACATTTGCACCGGTTGCAGCCAGCAACCGGTGCTAAAGGGCCTTGGGCACATTAGCACTGGTTGCTGGCTGCAACCGGTGCGAATGTGAGCACATTAGCACCAGGTCGTCGCAAGACCCAATGCTAATGTGCTCAGCCTGCCACCCCTGCATGCCGCCCCCGCTCATAGCCGTTAGACCCGGTGCTGATGCACCCTTAGAACCGGGTCCAAAATGTGCCGCGGCCTATGAGGGGGGCGGATGTGAGGTTCTCTGGTAGTGGTAGCAACAAAACATGAAGAAGTGGCCCTAACCATTGCAATGGTAGCGCTTAGGTCCTGTTTGGCAGAGCTCACAGAGTTGATTCCCTGCTCAATATATGCTCAATATAGCAGGAGCTCTGTCAAACGGCTTTTTAGATAGATGTGATTCTCTGTTGATTCTGTGAAGTGATTCTCTGAAATGAACTAAAAGACTGAGAGGCTCCTAATTTTGTGAAGTGATTCTCCGTCTCGATTGTATGAGTTTATGCTAAGAATCAAACAGAATCCCTTCTCTTGAAAAATTAGCTCCCACGTAGAATCAGGATCAGATGAGCTATATCAAACAAACCCTTGATACTAATGTAAAGAACTCTGGTACGGGCCTTGGATAAACATCCGGTACAAGAAAGACCCAGAGCTTGAGAACAGCTCATGGCATCAAGGGACATTGCGTTGGATTTCTCCGGGTCAAAGTGATTTAAAGGTGGTTTTAACCATTTTATATTTCAAAAACCAAACATTATATACCCTCAACTCTTCAAAACCAGACAAACTACCTAGAGTAATCACTTTGACCTAGAGTAGGAGTAGTTTGTCTTTATGCCTCCAAAAATTTCAAAAACAAATACATGATAGAAAAATCTTTAGGGGCCTAGAGTATTTTATCTTTATGTTAAAGGATCATCTATTTCAAAAACAAATACATGATAGATTTTTAAATTACAAAAAAAATTGACATCCAAAAGTTTCAAAAAAAATATACTGATATGGACACAAGAAATCTAAATAAAATATTCGGAGATCATGAGAATATCTCTATAAGCTTCCAAAATTTTAATTGAGTTAAATGCATCATTAATACACAAACTTGGCGAGTGGGTGTGTTTAGATACATCATATTTCTAATTGCTCATTTAGGAGCGACAACTTGGCATATGGGTGCAAATAGGTCACCGACATGACACGTGGTCAAAAAAATGCCATGTAGGCAACATATCTATATATTTAGTGTTATTTTATTATTTATTAGGACTCATTTTGACATGTACCGGTTCTGACAAACATCAAATTTTTATGACGCTAATGGAGGATTAACAATATTTCAAAACAACACAACAATTTAAGGATTTATATTACCATTTAACTTTGTTAGAGCCAGGGACTGCAAACCGAGCTATGAATCAAAAGTCAATTTTTGCGCTTATATGATGCATACGGTCGATGCCAAATATATACCTTGTTCGTTATATTATTTTATTCCACCTCACCAAAAATAAATATTTTTGTATAATATAAGATTTTTTTAAAATTACAATATTATTGTCTAAATGATACTACAAACAAAATCTAAAAAGATACTACTAAACTAACCTAAATTGCATAATGAGTAAGGTCTTTTAAAAAAACGACGCCGCCTACGTGGCAGTTTTTTTGGCTATTTATCGAAAGTACAAGGCACAGCAGGGTCCAAAGGAATTTGACTCTTGGTAAATTCATCACGATTCATATTAGAAAACAGTAAGAAGAAAATGAGCCAAGTCACGGCAGTAGTAATAAAATGTTGGACATTGCAGAGAACACAGTACACTTCGAAGCTTAGCCATTAGCACACACTGGGTGGATAACAATTGTTCAAACACCTTACATATGTAGGTTAACTGTACATCAAACACAAGTATGGCACAACACACAGGTTAATTTATCCTCCAGTACGGAAATCTAACTCACAGGACACATCCCAATCTTCACAAATGTAAGCAAATGTACAGTCAGGTTCTACTGAGGTATAAATAAATGCAACACGAAAAGCTATAGGCAAGCTACCGGCTAAAACTATATCACACTGAAATCTGGATGTAAGTAACTTCAAGCAAATACTAATCCTTAAATCCAGGCACCATTTGGGTGACACATAATCAGGTTTACAGCGATGTTGCCTGAATCTTGACCTGCACCGTTCACTGTGCCAGGAAAATAAACCAAAAATCTGTGGAGGATGAGGCGGCTAGCGGTCACTCTTGCCTTTTGAGAATAACCGACTGAACCCTCGACCCTGTTTCTCTGGTAACTGGTTAGAAAATGAGGAAGATGACGATCTAGATCTGTGCTTTGGACGCTTAGAACTGCCTGGTGAAGTAAAGTAAGGGCTGCCAGCTGCATTAGAGGGGCTTTTGTGTGGATTATATCCGCTCAGAGGGGACACATTTCCTGTTCCTGGGGCACTTGAGAATGTATAATCTGCATCAAATTGGCCTGACGGCTTCTTAGAATGTATGCTTTGGGCTAGTCCTCCTTGATCTTCTGGTAATTGCCCCACCCGTTGTCTGTTTATTGCAGAATTCAATGATTCTGATGGAGGAGGACGAAGAGTTTGCAGCTGCCGACCGAGGAGCAATATTGTCTCCTGGCACTCTGCAAGTTTCTCTGCTGCAGCAGCTATTTCTTTCTCCTGTCATCATTTGAAACAGAGTTATTCAACTAGCATTTGAAGGAAAACATGTAACAATGTCAGGTTCACAAATACCAATTCAGACAAATATACGGTAAAGAGATGCAGTATTTGTACACCACGTCTTTGGCCTTTGGTGTAACAAAATATAGGGAATAGATCAACGAGAGCTAAGCCACAAATAATAACACCTTGTGAGCATGTACTCATTACATTATGAGGGAAAATGGAATTTCAAGATCTGGGACTTATCAGCAAACCTTCTTCAGTTTAATATCTGAATCCTCTGCTACCGATAAAGAACTCTTCTCATACCTTGATAACATAAAAGGAGAAAAAAATCAGAGGACAAACTATCTTTTATAATAAATGATAAATAGATTAAAGAACCCAAGACTTCTATGACCTTAAGAACAGTCTAAAGCACACAAAAAATCACCTTTCCATCTTCTCCTCAATGTCTCTATATTTGGCTAAGTCCTCCTGATGGCTTCGTCTTTCTTCAGCAAGGTCAGCTGATAAACTATCTATCTTTGTCTGTAAAACTCGTATTTCTCCTTCCAGTTTCACCTTCTGGGATTCAAGCGTTTTGTATGATTCAGCCATACACTTTAACTGTGTTTCAGCCAAGCTATTTGATTTCTCACACCCTGCCAACTTCGATGTAAGGTCTTCAAGGTTTTTCTCCATCTCACTAAACTTGAGATTTGTACTTTCAATCATTTCATTGCACATCGTTAATTCCATCTCTAAATTTCTCTTTTCCAATTTGAGTTTTTCATATTCCTGTGGTGTGCATATCTGCAATGTGGTCTTAACATCAAATGCATCACTAGGACTCGGACCCTCAAAATCAGAAGATGAATGTTGCATAAGGGAACAAGCACCAGACACACTACCTTGAGATGGTTCATGAACTTTGTTTTCCAGTAGTGTCACTTTATCTACACAATCTACATTAGTGCTTTCTGCCTCATTAGCAGTCTCCCTCGAAAATGTGAGTTTAAACTCACCAGTTTCTAGCAATATTTCAGATAATGCAATCACAATCTCATTTAAGTCATTGCCATTAGACAGAACTTCATCAACTAATGCAGAGAACCGTTCTATCTTCTGAGATATGACATTATAGTAAGAACTTCCTTGTATCTCAGGTTCTTGTCTTATAAGTAACTTGAAAAATTCATGAATCTTCCAAGTGGCATTTGTGAGCCTATGATCCATAAGGCCCAAGGGTTTGGCTTCCTTTGTTGAAGATCCATTACCGGTAACTTCAAGCATGTCATCGCCCTGAATTTTCTCTACATTCACATATTCAACCTCGTGTTCAATATCACCTAGGATATTTCTGATACCATCCAGTACCTTCACAACATTATTCTGTTGTGATTCAGAACTCAACAAAGCAGAATTTCTTGAGTGGAGTTTTGAAAGTGAAGAGTTAGCAATCAGATGTTCACTACTGAACGGAGAACCTAGTGACTGCAAAGCTGGCGATGAATTTTTGTCGCTCTCTTTTTTAGTAACAGAGAGAGTCGCCCCAACTTTACCAACCTTCTTTTCAACAATGCCCTCACATTCTGAAGCTTCAGAAGACAGACATGCCAATCTCTCCATTTCCAGGAAGTCATCCATAAGGCCCATCTGATTTGAGTTTTCATTCAAATTGTGCTTACCTCCTTTATCTTTCTTGGTGTGTGAGAGTTCAGACACCAAAGTATTGGCCCAAGACTCTTCACAACTTCTTGCATCATCAACGCCATCTTCAGACATGGAAGTCAAACTTGGCGGGTTACTTCCTTTCTGACTTGATGCAGATGTATCAACATATGAATTTGTTGGGCTCTTATATAGGTTAGAACTAGACATGTGCAATTCCATGCTGCGGAGCTTACCTGAAGTCTTAGCACACATGTTTTTTGATGTCTGTAGCTCATGGTTGCACTTCGACAATGCCTCTTTCAACATCTTGGTTTCTTCATCCATTGACAACAAACGTGCTGTCAAAAATTCGTTCTCTTTCTGCGTGTTTTGCAAATTTTCATGAGTATAATCAGGAGATGGAGACATAGCATAGAGGAGTGTAGAACTTCTTGAAGGAGAACGACGCAATCTGTTGTCTAATGGATCTCTAGCCCAGTTATCAACTTCCATTTTCATTTGAGCTAATGCAGCAGGCCCAGGTAACTTTTTCCGGACAAGGCCACGTAATCTTTGGCATTCTGCTTCTAGTTTTGATATTTTCTTGACATCCTCCATATGTTGTTTGGTTGCTACATCAGCTGAACGCACACTCATGTTCTTCTCTTCATTGCGAATGTCAAGCTCTTTAGAGACAACATGTAATTCATACTTCAATGAATTTATCTCCTTTTCACCTGACTGGATAGTGCTCTTCAGTACTTCAATCTGGGCTTCTGCTTGAGCCTTCTCTTCATGAACTTTCAACAGCAAGTTTGCCCTTTCTTCAAGAGATCTTGAGAGTGCATCATTCTCAGCACCTGCTCTAATCAGATCCTGTTCAAACTCGACTAACTTGGCTTCTAGTTCGGCCCTTATTTTCTCCCAGTGTTTGGTCTTTGCAAACACTACATCATGCAGCTTCTGCTCGCTTTCTTCCTTCACTGTCCTTACTTGCTTCATGCATTCTTTTAGAGCGCCATCCAGATGGACAGCTCTTTCCTCAGCTGCTAGTTTGGATAGTGTTAGAGTCTCTAATTGAAGTTTCAGCGCTGAGGCCTCTGCTTCAGCTTGTTCCCAACCTGACATTTAGTAAATATATCAGTAAACTGGATTATTAGACAACTAACTTCATTCCAACATAACAATTGTAGGTGGTGCAGGATACTATAGCATATGTTCCATCCATACTGCTAGCACGTATGTTCCCATCAATTTGAGCTCAATGGAAATTGCAAGGGTAAATTCATTGACACGTCAAACAACGAAATTAAGGAATGATTGCAATCAGCTTCACCTGATACAGCTTCTTCAGCTACTTTAGCATGCTGCTTTACTAGGGCATCTTTGGTGTTCATTTCACTTTTTGCAGCAGATACTTTTTCATTCAAGACTTTTATCTTTGCATTCAGTATTTCGATTTGTTCTTCTGATTCAGCAAGATGTGAATATCTTTCTGGTGAAATCTGCACATATTTTGGAACTTTCTCATCCTGTAAAAGAAACAAAGTAGTTCAAGAAGGTTACTAATCATCGCAGTGGTTTGACAAGACATAACTGATAATCATGAACAGTTGATAAACAAATCAGTGATCTTCCTTGGCCTTAATGACTGAATGCAATACTTCTACTAAGACTAACAACAGTCTTGACACAAAAAGGAAAAATTACCAACATCCATGAAAAAAAAGCTATCTGCAGCAGGCCATGAATTAAGGGCCTCAAAATACATTGGTTTAAACTTTATTCAATGGTTGGCGCAAGAAAATTCATAGCCATATTGAAGGCTATAGTGGTTAGTGAGCATCTCATGGTCAAAATTACCACATGCCGACAGTGATGCTTTGGTACTATCAAAGGTAAATATTTTCTTAGAGATAGCCTGCAAATACACACGAAGTCTGCAGTTTTGCAAACAAAGTCAAACTAATCCATAGCAATAATTTATTACATTTCTTTGAGTTCATTTGCTAGGAAGTTTTAAAGTACAATTTCAAATTAGTTCTGCTAATGAAGTTAGACAATTAAAAGCATTAAGTAAACATGTAAGTAGGCCACAAGTTATTGATGTATTGAGTCTTCTGCCATGAGAAAAGATAACTGACTTAGGCCACTCATAGCATGTTAAGGTAGCACTGTAATAGTTAAATGAACTACAAGGTATAACAGTACAGGTTTCATCATCTGCAGCTGCTACACACCCAGAGCTATCCAGCCGCCCCTTCCAATACGGCTATGTTGTTATGATTTTGGGGCTCCTTTCAGTATTGATGAGTTTAGGTTACATTGCCAGTTGAAATGATGAGGGCTGGTGGGCGCAGGTAAAAGGAAAGGAAAAATGAATTGCTAAAAGGAAGGGACAGCTTATCTGATGCCCAGGTTGCAAGAAATGAAGTGTGATGACGCTTCTATATTATTCAGATCTAGAAATATTCAAATAAATAGGTCAAATAAAAAAACATAACAAGTTTCGCACATTCAGTTCTCTTATAACAACTGGGCACAACATAATACATGGCATTATGACAATTTTAGCTTACAAAAACTACACCTAGAAAAGAGTGATGCAAACCTGTTCTGTTCGATTAGAACTCTGCAATGCATCTGAGTTTGATGATTTATCAGAAGATTTCTTCTTCCAAGGCCAGCTTCGTCGATCCATCTAGATTGTTTATCTGATCAAAACAAAGAAAATCCAAATTTACCATGTATTCTAAGGATGACATTGTGAATGTCTAAAGAACTCAAAGTAAAATTAGGCAATCCAGCAGTCAAGTCTGAAGAAAACAGAAAGTAAGAAATAGATCTCAAACAACTGACATGACAATCTAAAACACCAGCAAATGAACTTGTAGAAGCAGAAGACTATTTCGGGCAATAAACTTACAACAGACACTACTCGCAGGAAGTTAGCTCTTATACACAAGTTCCCTCAATCTGAAATTGGGTGGTTGTTGGGCAACTATTGCATACACTTCACTAATGCTCATCCAAGGACAGAGAATAATCTATTTCAACAACTTCTCATCGACAGGAGTACACCTCAAGCCATAGAAGAGAGGACCCATTGTACTTGTGCAGGAAGCAGCGAACACAACGAAGCACTTCCTTTTCACATAGTAGAAAAGCAATTCCGACATTCAAGAATAAGCAACACAGAAAAAGAGTAAGTTTTGTCGCATTATACATACAAGCCTGCAACATCAGTAGCACATGACAACAATTAGGAGTGCTGGTAGCACAGTACATCGCAAAACACCTTCGTAAGAAAAAAATAATGTAGTCAAAATAGAAGTACTCCAAATTGTTTAGCTAACACCTGGTTCGGACTAAGGGTGCGTTTGGTTGAGTTGTGGCTTTTGGAAAAGCTGCTGTGGGCTGTGGGCTGTGGGCTGTGGAAAAGCAGCTGTGAGAAAGCAGCTGTGGGAAAAGCAGAAGACCGTTTGGTTAGAGATGCTGTGACTTTTGAAAAAAGTAGCTAGTGGAACCCCATATATCATTTATAATCTCCTCTCCTTCTCTGACTGACGAGTGGACCCCATATGTCAATCCACTCTTCTTCCTTCCAACGCCGCCGCCTCGCTCCCGCGGTCACGCCACCAAGGCCATGCCGCCGGCCACCCACGGCCGTGCGCCGCCGCTTCGCTCCCACGGTCACGCCGCCAAGGGCCATGCTGCCGGCGAGCGCAAGCTCATGCCCACCATCGAGGATGAGCTCAATCGCTGCCAGCAGCTACAGCCTCCAGATGCCCGTCATGAACCTGCAAGCTTTCATTCATCTCCAGGAGTAGTAGTTATTGATTTTCTGGACAGCACACACGAGCTCCAGCGCTGGCACTCTCACCACGCGCGTCACTGACCTCGAGTTCGCCGAGGTGATCCACGCCAAGTGCTCCAGCGACGAGTTCCGGTTCGTGCGCCGCAAGAATGTGCTGTTGTCCATCGAGTTCGACAAGACCGATAAGGCGGAGCTCCAGCACGCCGTGGAGCACGCTGAGGCCGAGGGGGAGATCTGGGCGAGCTTCCAGGGCGCCAGCTTCTGGCGGAGCCCGTCGCAGCGCAAGGACTGGCGTCGCCTAGCTGCGGCCGGCCTCGGGCGATGCCGCTGGGGCGGCGGCCGGCCGGCGGCAGCCTCCGGTGTTGGGGCGGCGGTGACGACGGGTAGCAGATGGGGGTGGGGGCGTGCGACGGGAAGGAGACGAGTCACGAGAGAAAGAAAGACCGAACCGTTTTTTACGTTACCAGTGGCAGGTGGGTAAATTTTACCCCCAAAAGCCAGTGAAAGCACCTCCTGAGGTGCTTTTGGATTTGTACAGAGGCAAAAGCTGCTTTTGGCCAAAAGCACCTATAGCTTTTGGGCCCTTTGGTTGGCTTTTGACTTTTGTAAAAGCAAAAGTAGGTTGAAAAGCACAACCAAAGGGACCCTAAAACGGCTGGGTGCGTGTGCACGCCAACTGACATTTTGACATGAGTACTCCAACCATTATACGAAATAGGCATGCTAAATTGGGAAATCATTATCTATACTATAAAAATCCAAAACTTTCGACAGCCGACGGGCCCACAAATCATTGAAACATTACCCCTCCTACGACCCCACACGGCTCTTTTTTCATCTAACTCTTTTGACAGCCGACGGACCCAACCGTCATTGAACCACTTCATGCGTTTTTTATCAAACTCTTCGCCGTAGTATAGGATCTCGAGTTCGTAATCAATACGGTCTCCGACCAATTATCTATTATGCAATCTCATTTTCTACTATAAACGTGCGTGTAGTCATGGTTAAAGATTGGCATAATTTGTCTCAGCAGGAAAACTAAATAAAGCGGGTTCTTCGTCGATCCGGGCAGTTTAATCAATTCTTAATAGAAACATCAATCGGATGACAACCATGAAGATGGCACTGAAACGAGTCTACCAATTCACTCCAAGGAGATGTATCTTGTTCAGAACACATTGTGATTGACTGTTAAGGCCACGACAAGAACAGGCTATAGCCCGCAAGGAACACGTAATCCCTAGTAGAAGACTAAAAAATGCAAATGTCGGATGTGACTTTGCCTCACGTGCAATTCCCTTCAACCCTTGACCTTCTGGTTCCGGCATTAACAACTGTACCAGCACCTACCAAATTGTGATTGCTCTGCAGGGGAGGGATGTGGAAAAATTGCCAACTGCCATAAGTAGGTGCAAGAGCAATGCGTAAAATTGGAGCAAAACCCCGCGCGTACGGCCATCAGCAAGATTAACAGCGTGGTGGATCTGAGGGGTTCGTCTAATTATCCTGCAGGCAGGCAATGTATTCATCCCCTATCAGTCTATCACCAGGAAAGCTCAAGAGACAATTGGAGAGAGAGAGAGAGAGAGAAAATTCTCACGGCAAGACAGAACCACCGAGCCCACAATCACGGAGCTAACAGAGCGCCCTAAATCCGCGCAATGCGCGGTTGGAATTCCCTTCCAAAAAAACACAAGAAAACGCGACGCGACGACGCAGCACAAGAAACAATTCGATTCTCCTCCAAGAAAACATAAGCGCACAAGAGCGGAGCAAGCAGCTCACCTCGTGCGACCGGCAATGGGACACTCTACGGTGCGGAGGCAGGGGCGGCGGCTCCGGCCGGTACCGATCCGATCGGCGGGCTGGCCGGACCTCCGCTCTGCTATGCTGTGGTGGCCTCGCCTCCGGCTTTGCGTCGCGCGCACTCTTCCTTCGCTGCTCCCCAATCTGGCTCGGACTGGACTGGATTCCCCTCTCACTCCCCCATCAGTGCCTTTACTCCTCCCCCGGCCCCCGCTTTGCCCTTTTTGTCTGACCGGTGACTGCCCCGGCTGTCCTCCGCCGACCCTTTTCTCACCACCCCTGCATACCCCACTAGGCGCTAATTAAGCAGCCATCAGCACCGCTACTGCTAAGCGTGCTCGCCCCAGCTTCGCAATTAGCAATGCACCCTCTCCTCCGTCCGTGTGCTCCGGGGTGGAGGAGCCTGTGCGTGTGCGTGTGCGTGTGCGTGGCCCGGTGTCACGTTTGGATTTTCACAGAAACTCGAACGCGGTCCTATGTATGCCCAGAAGTCGTAGTACACATGTAGTGAACAAATATGATAAATAGAGAATATATGATGGAATAAATTCTTCATTAAATAAAGTGTTTACATCAAAGTGCTTCATAAATGAACTAAACAATAACAGCGGAAGACTGATAAACTCTCAACTAATGGAGCCGTAATCCACTGGGACTCTAACCGGGAGATCACAACTCAATAATACGGTAAGTCTTCTGGAAACTCAGCAGCAGACTCATGCCCAGCCCAATCTGTTTACCCATCTGGGATTTTGTTGAATAAAATGACAAGTATAAATAAACAATTACTTAGCAAGTATAGCACGGATATGAAGGCTCAAAATAGGCTAGACACGGCTTAACTGCATTAGCATTTTTAGTTGGTTCATTTTAACATTAACCAAATTACTACAAGTGAATGGAACGAGTTGCAACCCAATCAATAAAGTATAAGTGACAATAAACATAAATAAACATCATCTTCTAATCAAAAAGGATACAGGCCGCTCGTGACCCTGAATAAGGCTATCATGATAGATTTTACACTCTGCAGAGGTTTCGCCATTTACCCACCAGTCGCGTAAAAGCTCAAAAGAACTTTAAACCCAACCACGCGGAGGTGGATCAGACCTCACAAATCACACTACCGAGGTGTGACTGCATAGGGACACTACGAGGTTTTTCACAAGACACCCTAACAAGGCAGTGGCCGCTATGGTACAACACAAGTAGTATGGCCCTAGGCACCGAGATCGACGTATGCCTACGGAGTCACATCATAAGGGGGTCGATGGCGTCCAGAGCGCGGGCATCACACCCAAAAATGCGCAACGTGCGGAGTTCCCCATCGCAGGGACTCCTAACACGGGACTGTGCCTCGCGGGGGGGCATAGCCGACGGATCACCCGTCCTCGGTGGATCAAACCATACACTCACGAGTGGTTCTCATAGCGCTATCGGCCACTCCGGTAACCACTGACAAGCTAGAGACGTACAAGCTACTTGACCAAGACTAGAGCCATAATAGTTCTAGCGGTGGCGACAGGCTCCTGGGTTGCCGCTTTAAGAACCGGATCTTACGGAGAGACACTGGAGCAAAGCACGAAGCACATGCTCTAGCTCCCTAAACCAAGTTGCTAAAAAACATGTTTTATCATAAATGTTAAAGTGAACCATTAAGTCAAGATTAACAATTAAATAATAATGACAGTAGCTGCGCATAGCAAAGATTCTACCCATATGCAATAACCCAAGGTAATCAAAAGATAGGTGTAAATAGGACGGCTATCGTGTAAAGACATTAAAACAGGACGGCGGGTTCTATTTTCTAAAAACTCAGGGGGTTTTCCATAAGAAACAGGACCTAACTGTAATTTATTTTGAATAAGAAGGGACCGCGGGTTGATTTCTAAACTTGCAGGGGTTCTTTAACAAAAGAACCACCGCGGACCGGAGTTGACCGGTACGTGGCCCTCGGATCGTATTTGGACGGCTTGGATTTAAAACGCGAAGGGGTATCGGGGATCTAATCTGGGCGGTTGAAGGCGGATCCGATGGCTCTGGTGGATGGGAGGGAGTATGGTCGCCGGCGAGGAGGAAGAAACAGTGGCGCCGCCCGTGGTCGCGGAGGAGCTTCGCCGGAGCGACGCCGATATTGCGCTAGGGGACGCCAAGGGCTACGGGACTTGGTCGTACGGAACTAGGGCGGCACGGCGAACTCACCCAGGTGGTCCAAGTCGTCGGTTGAGCGGCGAAGACGGCGGCCGACGCGATGGGGTGACTCCGACGGCTCTACGCAAGTCCGGCGAGTAATTGAGCTCGGTTTAGAGGGAAAAAGAGGGCTGGGGCTGCTCGGGTAGCTTGGTTACCTCCTGGAGGAGCTTCTGGGCAGGCTCAAGTCAAGCAGAGAGCAGCGGCGGCGGAGTTTGTCGGTGGCGGAGCTCGGGCGGCGATGGTGGCGCGCGGGGAGCTCGGGTGAAGGGCGTAGCTGTGGCTGGGGGGTTCGGGAAGGGTTGGTGAGGTGCCGGGGGTGCTGAGGTGCTGCTTATATAGGTTCGGGAGGGGGTGCTTGGCGGGCGAATCGTGGAGATCGGCGACGGCCGGCGATCGGGGGGTGTTTCCTATGGCAGAGCTTCTTTCCTTTCTTGGGCGCTCGGGAAAGGAAGGGAGCGGGGCGAGGGAAGGAAAGAGAGGTGGGTGGAAGGTGCGGCGAAGCTTCGACGGGTCCACTGGCGCAGGAAGAGCACGGGGAGGCCGGCCGGGGTGGCGCGATTGGCGCCGGGGAAGGAGGGAGGCGCGGGCGAGAGGAGGAAGCAGGACTGACGCGCGGGCCGGGGCGTCAGCGGGAGGACGGTGGAGCGGGGACGGGGGGGGGGGGGCGCTGCGGGCGCGAGCTGGGCCGGGAGAGGGAGTTGGCCGGCTGGCTGCGCGCGCGAGCGAGGAGGCAGGCTGGGCTGAGGGGAGGAAATAGAGGTGGGCCGCTACTGGGCCAGATGCGCGGCTGGGAGAGAAATAGAGGGAGCGAAAGTGAATCAAAGGGATAGTTCAGGGAGCAAAAACGGACTTCCACCTAAACAACTTTTCTAGAGCTCCAAACAAGGTGATTCAAATTTAAATTTAAATAAATTTAAATCCTTGTTTGAATCACAAGCATTACAAAAATTAAATGCAACAACATGAATGCAACAAAAATATTTCTATCACTTATATTTGATTTTAGTATTCATAAATATTGTATTTAGCCTATATTAATTATGAACAAATTAAATAAAAGCCAATTAATTATTAAAAATTTTAAATAGGCAAATTTTTGGGTGTTACAAACCTACCCCCTTAAGATGAATCTCGTCCTCGAGATTCGGATGTAGATGCGAAGAGCTGCGGGTACTCAGTCTTGAGATCTTCCTCCCGTTCCCAAGTTGCTTCATCCTCCGAGTGTCGGCTCCACTGTACCTTGCACATCCGGATGACTTTGTTCCTTGTCACCCTCTCAGACACCTCCAGAATTCTGACCGAATATTCCTCATAGGTGAGGTCATCTTGCACATTTAGCTCATCTATCGGGATTTGCTCTTCAGGCACCCGCAAACATTTCTTCAGCTGTGACACATGGAACACATCGTGCACTCCGGCCAATTTCTCGGGTAGTCCTAACTGATATGCCACTTCACCTTTCGTTTCAAGTATCTGGAAAGGTCCGATGTATCAAGGTGCTAGCTTGCCCTTGATATTGAACCTCTTCACGCCCCTCATCGGTGACACCTTGAAGTACACAAAATCTCCAACTGCAAAACTGAGATCCCTCCGTCTGACATCAGCATAACTCTTCTGCCTGGATTGTGCCACCTTCAAGTTCTGCATGATCACTTGCACTCGGCGTTCTGCATCTCTGAGTATCTCAGGCCCAAAGACTTGACTCTCTCCAGTCTGATTCTAGAACAGTGGCGTTCTGTACTTCCTGCCATACAAAGCCTCGAATAGTGCCATCTGCAGACTTTTCTGATAGCTGTTGTTGTACGAGAATTCCGCATAGGGTAAACTCTTGTCCCAGCTAACACCATACTGCAGTGCACATGCACTCAACATGTCCTCTAGAATCTAATTAGTCCGCTCTGTCTGTCCATCTGTCTAGGGGTGGTATGCTGAACTAAACTGCAACTTAGTGTCCATAGACTCATGCAGCTTCTACCAGAAGTGTGAAGTGAACCGAGTACCACGATCAGACACTATCTGCTTGGGCACTCCATGCAAGCATATAATCCTCTCCATGTATAGCTCTGCCAGTCTGGCTCCGGTGTAGGTGGTCTTCACTGGAAGAAAGTGTGCCACTTTAGTCAAGCGGTCCACAATCACCCAAATGGAGTCAAATCCTCACTTTTTGCGGGGTAGACCAGTGATGAAGTCCATGTCAACTTCTTCCCATTTCCATTCTGGTATCTTCAAAGGCTGGAGTAATCCGGCTGGCCTGTAATGTTCAGCCTTAACTCTCTGCCAAGTGTCACATAGTGCCACGTGTGTCGCCACATCACGCTTCAATCCGTACCACCAGAATCTTTCCTTGATGTCTTGGTACATCTTGGTGCTTCCTGGATGGATCGAGTATGCCGAATCATGCGCTTCTCTTAGGATCGTGTCCTTGATCTGTGCTATATCGGGCACACATATCCTCTTCTCGTGCCACAAGGTTCCTTGTTCATCCACTTGAAAACCAGGGCCCTTTCCTAGGGCAACATTCTCCACAATCTCCTTGATCTTTTCATCACCAAGTTGCCCTTTCCGGATCTCCTGCTCAAGAGTTGGTTCTACCGTCATCTCTGTGATGCTGGTCACGAACCCCAGACTCATCTTCTCAAATTCCCAGCTGAATTCTTCAGGTAGACAATGGCCGGTGATCATGTTCACATAGCTTCTCCTACTCAGAGCATCTACCACCAAGTTAGCCTTGCCAGGGTGGTAATGGATCTCCAGATCATAGTCCTTGATCAGCTCCAACCATCGGCGTTGCCTCATATTCATCTCTGACTGAGTGAAGACATACTTCAGGCTCTTGTGATCAGTGTAGATGTCACACTTCTGCCCAATCAGTTAATGCCTCCAAATCTTCAGAGCATGCACCACAGCTGCCAACTCCAGATCATATGTCAGATAGTTCTGCTCATGCTTCCGCAACTGTCTTGATGCATATGCCACGACTCTCCCTTCTTGCATAAGTACACACCCCAGTCCTAGACGGGATGCATCGCAGTAGATGGAGAAGCTCTTGGCTATGTCGGGCAATACCAGTACAGGTGCTGTTGTCAGCCTCTTCTTCAACTCTTAGAAGCTGGTTTGGCACTCCTCTGTCTAGATGAACTTGGCATTTTTTTCAATAATGCCATCACGGGTTTAGCAATCTTGGAGAATCCTTCAATGAACCGTCGATAATATCCGACCATTCCAAGGAAACTCCTGATCTCGCTGACATCCCGAGGCGGGTTCTAGCTCAACACATCATTAACCTTCTTCGAGTCAACTGTCACTCCTCCATTGGACAGCACGTGTCCCAAGAAGGCCACTTCCTTCAACCAAAACTCGCACTTGCTCAACTTGGCATATAGTTGATGTTCCTAGAGTCTCTGCATCACCATCCTCAAATGATCTTCATGTTCCTCTTCATTCTTGGAGAAGACCAGTATGTCATCAATGAACACCACCACGAACTTGTCAAGGTAGTCCATGAAGACACTATTCATCAAGTACATGAAGTATGCATGAGCATTGGTCAGTCCAAAGGACGTAACCGTGAACTCGTACAACCCGTACCGAGTAGTGAAAGCCGTCTTGGGTATGTCCGACGACCGGATCCTCATCTGATGATAACCCGATCGAAGGTCTATCTTAGAGAACACACAAGCTCCCTTCAGCTGATCAAACAAATCATCAATCCTTGGCAGCGGGTACTTGTTCTTGACGGTCACTTCGTTGAGGGCTCGATAGTCCACACACATCCTCTGTGTCCCATCCTTCTTGTCCACGAACAATACTGGTGTTCCCCATGGTGAAGCACTAGGACGAATATACCCCTTGGCTAGCAAGGAGCTTAATTCTTCCTTCAATTTCTCCAGCTCCTTCACTCCCATTCTATATGGCCTTTTAGCTATAGGTGCAATGCCAGGTTTAAGTTCAATAATGAATTCAACTTCACGTTCCGGGGGCATACCTGGCTATTCCTCGGGGAACACATCCGGGAACTCGCTCACCACCCTGATGTCAGCGAGAGCTATACCCTCAGCTTGGTTGACTTGGCACTGCTCTGAGGGACTGGCCGCCTGGTAATCCACCTTGACACCGGACTTCGCTGTCAGCTGTACGGCCCTCTTGGCATATTGGATTACGGCTCCATATCTGGCTAACCAGCTCAGTCCCAGAATCAAGTCGAACCCAATAGAATTCAGGACTACGGGATATACTTCAAAGTCTACACCCCTTATTGCAATGACACCTCTGGAGCAGCGTAAGATGGCTCGCTGTTCCCCTCCTGGGGAGCTAACTAACATAGGGTTCCCCATTGGTCGCCGGGTCATCATATTCTTGTGTACAAATGCAGCAGAGATGAAAGCATGCGAAGCTCTAGAATCGAATAAAACAGTTGCGGGGGTCGAGTTGACAAGGAACGTACCCACAACTACGTCAGTAGCTCCCTCTGCAGTTTCTACACCCATGTGGTTGACCTTGCCTCTGGCGGGGTTCTGGGGTCCCCGGTTGGCCTGCTGCTGTCCGGCCTGCTGGTTGGCGTTCTGGACCTTCTTGGGGCAGACATTGGCATAGTGCCCCTGCTCTCCACAGTGATAACATGCTCTGGGACCCACTGGCGTGTTGTTGACGGGGTTGGGGCGCTGAACAGGGCCATGTTGCACCGGTTTACGCTGAGCTGGGACATTCTGCAGCTGGTTCTGGGGACGCTGCTGCTGAGGCACCTAAGGGTACTGGGGGCGCTGCTGGTGCTGGCCACGGTTGAACGGACCCTGCTGACTCTGGAAGCGCCGCTGGCTCCCAATCTGCTGACTACCCTGAGGAGGAATGAAACGGGGGTGACTGCTGCTCCCGATCTGCTGGCCCTGGAACTTCCTTTTCTTCTCCTCCATCTCACGGCGCTTGTGTTCCAGCATCAAAGCACCATCCACCAGTTCCTGGAAGTTGGGTAACCTGGTGCACATCAGCTGGTACTGCAGTGCATCCTGCAAGCCGTCGCGGAACCTGGACTGCTTCTTCTTGTCGGTGTCCACGTCTTCCGGAGCATAGCGGGCCAACTCGATGAACTTGTCACGGTAGGCGGTGACACTCATCCCTTCCTGCTTTAGTGCCAGGAACTCCTTCTTCTTCAGGGTCATCAGAGCTTCTGGCACATGGTGGGAGCGGAAGCTGCTGTGGAACTCTTGCTAGGTGATCTGAGTATGGTCGATGTGAGCGTACTAGTACGAGTCCCACCAGTCCAATGCCGGTCCCTGGAGCTGTCCTCCAGCGTACAACACCTTCTCTCGGTCGTTGCACTGCGCGATGTCGAGCTGTCTCTCCATCGCCTTGAGCCAATCATCAGCCTGCAGGGTGTCGGTGGCCTTGCTGAAGGTAGGAGGACGTCCCTTCAGGAATTCAACCCCTCTTATCACGGGGCGGCATGTTGTGCTGCGGCGGATTCTGCTGGTTCTGCTGCATCATCGCCATCATCTGAGCCATCTGCTGCATCAGCTGGGTCTGTGTGAGCATCATCTGCTCAATGGTGGGAGGTGGTGGCGGTAGTCCGCTGGCACCGGGGTTGCTCCTTGTGTTCACCATCTATCATCAATAAATAATTCTCATAAAAACTCTGATGGTTATGGCTTCAGAGGCTTACCAATTTGTTGTGATGGAGGGCTTAAATAGAAAAAGAGCAAGAGAAATGAATACCCCCCTCTATTTAATCACTAAAGTCCTTAAACCTTAGTCCTGCATCTAGATGGTAGTAGACTTGCGTCTACGCCCATCACAATCATTACAATAATCCAAATCAAGCATAATCATAATGACAATCATTTCAAGCACCTAAAGACATGATTCATACAAGACTCGACTGGATTTAAGTTTTGAAAAAGGTGAATCTAGACGACATAAAACATAAACATGGTGGTCTCCTAAGATTTGCCAACCGTTCTAGCTAGGCTGCGACCCTACAGTCATCACGGCTCTAATACCAATCTGTCACACCCGGATTTTCACAAAAATCTGAATGCGGCCATATGTGTGCCCAGGAAGTCATAGTACACATATAACGAACAAATATGATAAATAGAGAACATATGATAGAATAAATTCTTCATTAAATAAAGTGTTTACATCAGAGTGCTTCATAAATGAACTAAGCAATAACAGTGGAAGACTAACAAACTCTCGACTAATGGAGCCGTAATCCACTAGGACTCTGACTGGGAGATCACAACTCAGTAGTACGGTAAATCTTCTGGAAACTCAGCAGCAGACTCATGCCTAGCCCAATCTGTTTACCCATCTGGGATTTTGTTGAATAAAATGACAAGTATAAGTAAACAATTACTTAACAAGTATAGCACGGGTATGAAGGCTCAAAATAGGCTAGACACGGCTTAACTGCATTAGCATTTTTAGTTGGTTCATTTTAACATTAACCAAATTACTACAAGTGAATGGAACCCAGTTGCAACCCAATCAATAAAGTTTAAGTTACAATAAACATAAATAAGCATCATATTCTAATAAAAAAGGATCCAGACCGCTCGTGACCGTGAATAAGGCTATCATGATAGATTTTACACTCTGCAGAGGTTTCGCCCTTTACCCACCAGTCGCGTAAAAGCTCAAAAGAACTTTAAACCCAACCACGTGGAGGTGGATCAGACCTCACAAATCACACTACCGAGGTGTGACTACGAGTTTTTTCACAAGACATCCTAACAAGGCAGTGGCCGCTATGGTAGAACACAAGTAGTATGGCCCTAGGCACTGAGATCGACGTATGCCTACGGAGTCACACCATAAGGTGGTCGATGGCGTCCAGAGCGCGGGCATCACACCCAAAAATGCGCAACGTGCGGAGTTCCCCATCGCAGGGACTCCCAACACGGGACTGTGCCTCACGGGGGCATAGCCGACAGATCACCCGTCCTCAGTGGATCAAACCATACACTCACGAGTGGTTCTCATAGCGCTGTCGGCCACTCCGGTAACCACTGACAAGCTAGAGACGTACAAGCTACTTGACCAAGACCACAACCATAATAGTTCTAGTGGTGGCGACAGGCTCCTGGGTTGCCGCTTTAAGAACCGGATCTTACGGAGGGACACTGGAGCAAAGCACGAAGAACATGCTCTAGCTCCCTAAACCAAGTTGCTAAAAGGCATGTTTTATCATAAATGTTAAAGTGAACCATTAAGTCAAGATTAACAATTAAATAATAATGACAGTAGCTGCGCATAGCAAAGATTCTACCCATATGCAATAACCCAAGGTAATCAAAGGATAGGTGTAAACAAACTAGGTACAACCTTAATAGGACAACAATTTAGACACATGCATATGAAAGTAAATGTATATAAAGAGTGTGTTTAGGTAGCAAGGATTGTCCGTGCTATAACTTGCCTTCCTCGAAGGGCGGCTGCTGCTGCTGCTGCTGTGGGTCCTGCTCCGGAAAGTCCCCCACGTACTCGTAGTCCAACGCGAAAGGCTCACCGATTGGACACGAATCACCATACAAGCGAGCACGCAAACCAATACATGCAAACAAATAATAATCTATTAGAACAGTACACCAAACAGTAGAAACAATACAAATAAAGCTTTTAGAAATATTCTACGCTTTACTATGAACACATGAGCGTGAAAATCACACTAATAGGAGCTAAAACGAAAAAGATATGGCTAATCTAAGTTCTGGGGACATGGTGGTAATTTTTAAAAGCTTCTAGGGGCTTTTTTGAAGAAGGCCGAGGACTTATACGCAATTATGAGTAAAACTACGAGGGCTATTTTCTAAAAACTCAGGGGATTTTTCATAAGAAATAGGACCTAACTGTAATTTATTTTGAATAGGAATGGACCGCGGGTTGATTTCTAAACTTGCAGGGGCTCTTTAACAAAAGAACCACCGCGGATCGGAGTTGACCGATACGTGGCCCTCGGATCGGATTTGGACGGCTTGGATTTAAAACACGAAGGGGTATCGGGGGATCTAATCTTGGCGGTTGAAGGCGGATCCGATGGCTCTGGTGGATGGGAGGGAGTATGGTCTCCGGCGAGGAGGAAGAAACAGTGGCGCCGCCCGTGGTTGCGGCGGAGCTTCGCCGGAGCGACACCGATATTGCGCTAGGGGACGTCAAGGGCTACGGGACTTGGTCCTACGGAACCAGGGCGGCACGGCGAACTCACCCAGGTGGTCCAAGTCGTCGGTGGAGCGGCGAAGATGGCGGCCGACGCGATGGGGTGACTCCGGTGGCTCTGCGCACCGGCGAGTAATTGAGCTCGGTTAAGAGGGAAAAAGAGTGTTGGGGCTGCTCGGGTAGCTTGGTTACCTCCTGGAGGAGCTTCTGGGCAGGCTCAAGTCGAGCAGAGAGCAGCGGCGGTGGAGTTCGTAGGTGGCGGAGCTCGGGCGACGATGGTGGCGCGCGGGGAGCTCGGGTGAAGGGCGTAGCTGTGGCTGGGGGGTTCGGGAAGGGTTGGTGAGGTGCCGGGGGTGCTGAGGTGCTGCTTATATAGGCTCGGGAGGGGGTGCTTGGCGGGCGAATCGCGGAGATCGGCGACGGCCGGCGATCGGGGGGTGTTTCCTATGGCGGAGCTTCTTTCCTTGCTTGGGCGCTCGGGAAAGGAATGGAGCGGGGCGGGGGAAGGAAAAAGAGGCAGGTGGATGGTGCGGCGAAGCTTCGATGGGTCAACTGGCGCAGGAAGAGCACGGGCCGGCCGGGGTGGCGCGATTGGCACCGGGGAAGGAGGGAGGCGCGGGCGAGAGGAGGAAGGAGGCCCTGACGCGTGGGGCCGGGGCGTCAGCGGGAGAAGGGTGGAGCGCGGGGGGGGGGGGGGGGGGGGGGCGCTGCGGGCGCGAGTTGGGCCGGGAGAGGGAGTGGGCCGGCTGGCTGCGTGCGCGAGCGAGGAGGCAGGCTGGGCTGAGGGGAGGAAATAGAGGTGGGCCGCTGCTGGGCCAGATGCGCGGCTGGGAGAGAAATAGAGGGAGCGAAAGTGAATCAAAGGGATAGTTCAGGGAGCAAAAACGGACTCTGACCTAAACAACTTTTCTAGAGCTCCGAACAAGGTGATTCAAATTTGAATTTAAATAAATTTAAATCCTTGTTTGAATCACAAGGATTACAAAAATTAAATGCAACAGCATGAATGCAACAAAAATATTTCTATCACTTATATTTGATTTTAATATTCATAAATATTGCATTTAGCCTATATTAATTATGGACAAATTAAATAAAAGCCAATTAATTACTAAAAAATTTAAATAGATAAATTTTTGGGTGCTACAGCCGGGCAAGACTCACGGGGGATGGGGGGTTAGGGATAGAGAGAGAGAGAGGCGAAAAAAAGGTGACCGCGCTCTGATGGAAAGTGAGGTGATGAGTCCAGTGACGACAGGAAGAACAGCTGGTTGCCTGGTTCAATTGGCTGTGTTTGGGCCGAAAAATTTGTCCACCCCGTTTGATAAAAAATTAAAGATATTAAATAAAATCAGTTTACAAAACTACCTTTATAACCTCGAATTAATTCACGAGACAATTCTAACGAAATCTTTAACCGTACGATTAGAGGATGGTTAATGTAGCATGACTGTATTAAATTATGGACTAATTAGGTTCATTAGATTTATCGCGCAAAGTTACACACATCCCTAAAAATGTTTTGCAAATGTGTTGGACACCTTGTTAACTGACTGACAATGCGTCTATGCTGTCACGCTGATAAATATGTAGTAATTAACTATAAATTTCTACTTTGCACGAAGATGTTTTAGGGGTGTTTGATCCCCACAACTAAAATTTAAATTTAGTCACATCACATCGGATAAAAAAATATTAATTAGAAGTATCAAATAAGAATTAATTAAAAAAATATATTCATAAACGGAGGGCTAATTTGAGAGACGAATCTATTAAGCCTAATTATTTCATGATTAGACAATGTAATGCTATAGTAAACATGTGATAATTATGTTTTAATTATAGCTTAATTAGGCTTGTTAGGTTCGTCTCGCGAAATTAACGTGACTTATGTAATTAGTTTTATAATTAATTTATGTTTAATATGTCTAATTATCATTTATTTAAGGTACTAAACTTTAGCCCCGGATCCAAACACCCCCTTAGGTTTTGAAAATGTGCTTTCAAGAGAATGTGGTAATCGAACGTCGACGGTGGCATGGTGCATATATCATACATGAAAATGAAAACAAAATGTGTAACCAACAGTATAATATAATCATAACATAATATCTATATGTCAGACTATTTAATATGCTAGTGTTGTGTTTTTGGTTCGGAGGCAAACTTGGCCTTGCCTTGCCGACTCAAGCGAAAGCGAGCCAAATATTGTTGAGCCCAGCAAGCCACATTAGCTATACAGCAAGACAAAAGCCTCTACATCAGCTCAGACTATAAGGTTAAACTCGCCACTCAGCCAAACGTGGACCTTGTTCTGCTAAATCCTCGCTCGGCAAGGTGAGAAAAGGTTTGGCAGAGGATCTAAATACAATTCAACATTAGCATTGGGTTCTTGCGAGTTATCACTAATTTCACAAGTTCCCCACTAAAAGTTATAGTACTTATAGAATAAATTGGAAGATAGCCATTAACCAGAGCTCTGGGTCCAAATGTTAGTGAAACTTTGATTATATTTTCAGTGTCAAGTGTTATGCATAATTTGATAGCCTAATTCGGTAAAATAATCACACGCTCGTAGTTTCCAACTCAAGACAACTTCGTATGGGAATTGAACTTTAATTTTAGTGTCTCTTTCCAAAAAAAATCTTGCATCGGAATTAAAAATTGTGTACTTCAAAACTGCTGAAGAGTTTCTATTATTATTGCATAAAAGTTGTTTGTGATTGAAAGTGCATCTAGACACTTATATGTTTTGGTGATTTGCATGACAACATGATTTATAAACTAACTTGTTTGATTAAGTATATGAGCAGTGATTTATTCTTATAGATATTCATGTGATGTAATTATTGATAAGAATATCCGCTCTCTATTGATAATAATGACATAAAGGCAAACAAGTGCATGCGATCCCACAATACAAAAGTGAACAATGACAAGTGAATAAAAGTGACAAAGAAGACAAGAATCTATGCATATTGGTTGGTCTCATTTAGATGAAGTTTGTCATAAGGTATTGGGACAATTTATTTGAAGAAATTGAAATTTCTTTGGACTTGGTCCATAACTATACTTGCATAAGAGAATAAGATATAAGCTTATAGTTAGCAAGTGATCTCAAATGGATAAAGGCTTATGGACAAGTGATATGGTATCAATGACATAAAAGATCACACTTGATGAGGACATGACACCCATACATATGTCCATGAGGGGTGCATGGGGTGGAGAAGAAGGAGACCAACAAGGTTTTCCAAGACAAGAAGAAGGCCCAAGGCTAATCCGATTCGAGTCCCCAAGGTGGAGGCCCAAAGAAACTCAAGTTCGAGTCCGCCTCGGAGTCCAGGAGCAGCCCGCACTAAATTTGTCGCCCAGGTCGCATACAGACTCGGTTTTTGACGTTCTACATATGATTGGAAAGATAAGGAGATAAGATTTCTAATGGCACCAGTCCCACCTCAAAATTCCTTCTGAGTCATCGGGAATCGTCGAAACAAGTGGACGTCCAAAATCTGTCAGGGTGCTGCGCCGCCATCTTTTGGGCTGTTGGCCTGTGTATCGTGTTGGGGTCCATTATGGACATGGTTAGGGGGTTATGCATGCCCCAACCCTCATATAATCAGTAGTCACTGCCACATTAGGGTTTGGGTTTTGCTTAGATTAATCTGTCAAGAACAGTTTCGCCGTCATCGGTTTGTAGAACCCCAACTATCGTGCTTAATCGTACATCTGCAGTCTGTCACTTCCTGTTGAGTGCTGCGTTCTTTCGAGTTCTTGCTTGTGTTCTTCGTTTCGCAGGCAGGCATTAGCCTTCTTGGCGAGGTCAACCGGGTTGTGACACGGTTGATAACCACAGGAGTTGTGGTGCTAAGATTGCAGGGTTCGAGTTTGCTGACTTGAAGCTGGATCGGTATGTCGTGCTCCGCCCAAAACGAGTTATCCTTCACCTGACGGAAGATCGGGCACCCTAGTTCCCATCAACACTGGACATATCATCGGTTTAAAATTGAATACATGGATTTAAAAGTGGTATTCATGATGATGCAAAATAAAGCTAAACATAAGGTGGTAAGATAGGATGAAAGGATCCAGCTAGATGGTGAGTGACGAGGTACCGAGCAAAGAGAAGGGCAAGTTGGTCTTGTAGCCGAGGGACTTGCTGGAGTGAAGTCTATCATCATGGTTTGATTTTTAGGCATTAATCAAGCCTTATCCACTGAAGCAATGCAATGCATCTAATCATCGTTTAATCTTATGATAAAATGGCTTATGAATGAGTGATGGATTCTTGATCATAACATTTGGATATTCTAAGCCAATGGCTCAAGTTGGATTTGCTCAGTAAGAAAGGAATGTTGTGATCCCTCAAGTTGAGAATGAACAAGTATGGCATCAATGAAGATATAGAAGCTCAAGTGGAGGTTTTATTTATTATTTGTAATCTTGAATATAGGTATGTCGTACAATCAAGGGGATGCAACATTAGTTGTTTTACAATACCAAAAGGTGCTCATAGGTCAACCCATGTGAGAAAGCCTTGAGTGAGAAGTCTTTTGAGACTTAGTGTGTTGACTGGTCCAAAATCGGTCTGACCAGTTTCGAAAAGAGGTCTGACCAGTTTGGGTGCTCAGAGTGCTAATGACTAGTTTTGGTTTGAAAACCGGTTTCCACTGACATAACGGCTAGTTTTTATAGAGGGGTGTTTATACCCCTTGGCCCTCTCATTTTAGGGCTGCTAGTTCTTTTGGCTTCTTGAGCGTCTAGAAAGACTTGGAGCACCAACAAGCTCTCCCCAAGCATCTCTTTGTGAGATTGGTTGAAATTGTTCATATCCTTGGGATTGGGTTGAGAGAGTGATTGTGTGTGAGCTATTGTGAGTTAGAGAGAGCTAGCTAATTATGTGAAGAATGAATCCATAGCTTGAGCACTTTCGGTTGAAGTCTAGCAACTCTTGAAGCATTTGTTACTCCTGGAGGTGAAGCCTCCTAGATGGCTAGGTGTCACCAGTGAGCTACCGAGTTTGTGGTGAGCCACAGACAGTTTGTGAAGGCTACGATATTGCCTCCTTCGTAGGAAAAGGTCACAAGTTAGTGGAACCAAGGAAAGTGGCTTGGTGTGTATAAGCCCTCCTTTCGTAGGCACTCAACGGAGATGTAGGATTCATTGTGCCTTAGTGGTAGCTTGTGTAGCAAGCAGTGACTTCAAACTTCAGGAAACAAATCGTTGCATCTCTCATTTGGTTTGCCTTACTTGTTAAATTCTAGCATTTATATTTGCTTCCGCTTCGATCTACTTGGTTGTGCTTTACTTGTGTGTAGGGACTTGGTGAACCTGCTAGAAATCATCTAGAGAAGTATTCCACAAGTTTGGTTGTGCTAGAATTCATAGAGGGTGTTAATTTACATTATTGGGTTTCTCTGTATGAAACCGGTCTGACCGGTTTGGGTCGGTACTGACAGTAAAAGTTTTGTAATTTCCAAATTCACCTATTCACCCCCTCCCCTCTAGGTTACATCAAGGTCCTTTCAATTGGTATCAGAGCTTGGCCTCACTTTCAAGCTTAACCGTCATGAGGAAAGATGTCGACTTCATGTGAGGTACCCATTGAGCCACTAGCTAGCGACGACTCAAATTATGCCACTTGGTCTACTCATGTAATTAATGTTGTTAGGGCCATAGGTCCTACTCTTGAGTAGGTCATAGTTGAAGGCATCTCCCGTCCTAATGTTGATTGGAACAATGTGTCCAATCTAATTGAAGAGGAAATGGATTGACTACAACTCAACGCTCTTGTCGCTAACTACTTGTTTGATATTATGAGCAAAGATGTTAAGGAACTTATGCTACAAGATGAAGCAACCTTGGTTGACGCTCGTTGTATTTGGGCTCAACTTGAAGAATTATTTGCAAACACCAAAAGCGGCGAGCAAGAGCAAGCTAAAGCCAAGTCACATGAGGAGTGCTCAACATCAGAAACAACAAGAACTGAGCCTCATGTGACCACCACCAAGGAGCAAGAAGATCAAAGCAACACAGTTTTAGCTTCTCTGCTAAAACCGGTCCAACCGGTGGCCAGACGAGTAGCAACAAGTTGCAAAAAGGGCGGTCGACGCCGCACAAGAAAGACTTCAAGCTCAAAGGTTGTGATACCTTCCATAGATGAGGTATCAAGGTGCTTCATGACCAAAGACAACAAAACGACCAAGAAAGAAGAAAATGCAAGATTTGAGACTATTCAAGCTATCACTTGGAGCTTGAGAAAGTCAGGCTAATCAATGCTTCCTTGGTCTGTAAGTATAATGTTTTGGTCGAGGGTTATGCTTGTGCTACTGACTCACTCTGATGTGTAGCCTCCGTGGAGAAAGAAAACCAAGTGCTCAAGCAAAAACTTGGTTTGCTAGCTAGTGAGCATGAGATGCCGCAAGCAAAGCATGAAGAACTCTTGTGTTCTCATGAAGAGCTTGTAGATTCACATGTCTTGCTAGAAATAGCTCATGAGGTTATGATAACATCGGTAAAATCCTTTGAACCTAAAACTGACACATGCACATGCTCACATGTTGAAAATTTATTATCTTGTGATAAACCATGTTGTTCCCAAGCAACCCAATCTTTTGTTGAGCATGTGATTGTAGAATCTTGTGACGATCTCCTTGCAAATGAAAATGAAGATCTCATGCAAGAGATTAAGAAGCTAAAGAATGACTTGATCAAGTTGAAAGGCAAGGGTCAAGTGCAACCTTCTCAAGATAACAGTGACATCATGGTGAAGAAGCTTGAAAAGGGACAAACCGTCACTCGCCCAAGTCTTCAACAACATCAAGTGCACAAGAACATGATTCCAGCTGGTGAGAAGAAGAGCCTTGATCAAGTCAAGTGTTTCAAGTGCTCAACAATGGGACACTACGCATTCGTGTGTCCAAGAAAGTTCAAGAAGAAGAAGAAGAAGTATCCTTCAAGAAGAGAGAAGCAACGGGCAAAGACAAGGGCATGCTCCAGATGCAAGGAAAAGGGTCACTTGATTGCCGAGTGCCCAATTCCTTAAGATGTTGTCTGCCCTGCCAAAACTGGTCTGACCGGTTTTAGGCAGCAGCAGCCCAACAACTCTTTAAGTGACCTTCCAAAGTCAAGACATCAAGCAAAAGACCCAGCAATGGTGATGGGCACAAGAAGAAAGTCAGAAGAGGTCCAAGCAAGGTCCAAAGTCGTATTTGCTACACGTGCCGGACCAAGGGACATTTGGGTAAGGATTGTCCAAATGGTAATATGTCCAAATCCAACCTCATAAAATCTGACTTTCCTAAGCTTAGAAATGACAAAGTGAGGACCTATGCTACTTGGGGAATTGAAATACCATAAACTAGCATAAGGGGCACTTGGGTTCCTAAGCAACTTGTGACTAACATTATTGGACCCAATATGAGTTAGGTACCAAAGAATGCTTGATGAGACAGCAGGGACCAAGAGATGCATTGGAAGCTTGGCATGAATGTAATCAATTGTGATCAAATATCTAGCCAATAAAGATGCTTCTGCTCCGTACCTTGTACCCAATGTCATCTCGGTAACTTTGTGCTTAATTTGTTTAAGTTTTAGTCACTTATGCCTTTGGTAGGATCAAGTGTTTCTAAGTATTGAACTCATTGCCCCTCAAAAAAAAGTATTGAACTCATGTGACACTTGATAGTGACTTAGACTACTATCATGAATTATTCAACATATGTCATGTGATGCTTTTAACGGCTCTCTAGTAGAGCAAAGTCCTGTCAATTTCAGGAAAAACAATGCAAGTTCCGACACTAGGGTCGGAAGATCCGACTAGATGTTCACGACGGCTCTGTTCTGAGTTTCTCCGGGCCGGAAGATCCAAAGGCTGGAACTTCTGGTGAAATCGGTCTGACTGGTTTCTCAAACCGGTCTGACCGGTTTGACCCAGAAACTTACAGCTAAAGCAAATAAGTGAGAAATGAAGATTCAATTGGAATAATTCCTGAACTTCTCACTTTTGCACATGTATATCAACTTATACCTGGATGGTAGTAAGTTTTCTTGGCACATTTCAATATGAGCAATTTATTGTGTGCCTTGGCCAAATGGTGATTTAATCCTCCCATGTCTCCCATAAGACAAAGTGCATGTTACATACAGTCTAAATATGATGCACATATTCAAGGGGAGATTACTTCAATATTCGTGTCTTTGAGACTAACATTTCTTTTGGTGAATTTGTAGTCTCAATCGTGAGGGATTATTTCTCTCAATTAGAGTTGTCAATTCAATTTGTGATCCAAATTGGTAAAATTGTATCATTCCCTATGTAGGATCTTGTTCTTAATATATGTTTTGGCAACTTACCATAATATAGTCTAAATTCCTCTATTTAAAAATATTGTTTCGAAACTAGCATATATGAGCATCTCTACACACTCCATCACATATGCACTAGATAAAAGGAATTTGGTCTATATTGTGAGGTTTTATAATTAATGACCTAATTTCATACTAGGGTCATTGATTATGAAACTAGTTGTTGTGCAACTTAATGTATTCTCTCTATTTTTGTAGAAAGGGCTTATCTCATGAGAGAACGCATATGGATAAAATTGATTATATTGCACATGTTTGACTAGAGGCAAAGGTATGTTTTCTTTATCGACTAGTATTTACCTTGTGCATTTAAGTTCTATATCTTGCTAGTTTGTGCATTGGCATGTACACTACAAGATTTTGCCCCTTTTGCAATGGTGAAATATCGTGGCAATAGGGCCTAATTTGTTGCAATAGCTACATATTGCCATGATATCAGGTTCGTTGCATGGCATTGCAAGTGCGAGCGTGGTTTAAAGTTTGGGTAATGATTTATAGTTTGGTTGCAATAGATATGCCTATTGCCACGAAATGACGCGTTGCATCAAATAGTATTTGCAATGACTGATGTCGTGGCAACACTATGTATTGCCACGTACTTAGCGTTGTATTTCACATCACTTGCAACAAATTGGCACCGTAGCAATAGCCTCAATTGCCACGACCCATGCGCATACTAGAACAATGTCTCTGAACTATTAAAACCAAAATAGTGGATAGATTGACATCATTGCATTCTTGATTGATTTCAGCATGGGCATTTCATGTCTCTGAGTGTTCGATTCGAATTGTATCATCCTGCTGAAATAAGATTAAATTACAGTAGTAAGATGGAATAGAGTTACATAGGGAAATTTGAGCTAAGAATTTAGATAGTCAGTACAAATACCAAGTTAATTATGGTTCAATAATGATGTGTCTGAGTAGTCCTTTTGCTTTTAGTTACGTAGTCATCATAATAAAAATATTACAAATGCACAAATATCATATGTTATGTATAATTTTTTTAGAATGCTCAAATGCACTTGTACAGTACAAAAGTGGAATAGACAAACTAAAGTCATGTATTTTTCCATCCTATGTGCAAAACTTGAGAAGGTATGTGCATGCATTCCTAGTCTTCTTTAGAATGCAAACCTCAAGAATGGAGCTGGATGCATGGTCAAGAGCATCATTACTGGATAGTATAGTTTAGAAGATGATCATTTTATTAGGTTGAGTACACACATCCCTAGAGGTTATGGCATGCCAATGACACCACCACATTGGATTTTATCTGGTGCTGATTTGTTATGCAGAAATAAAAAAACTAATATTATGGCCAGGAGCAGGTTTCTGTAATGCTCTGCCACTATTCTATAAAATTACTACTGCATGGATTAGTTTACATGTCATGGGTGGTTCTAGAGCTAAGATATCTAATGAGGTGAATTGCTACAACTATCCAAAAATCCAAAACATAAATTTGTGGGAGACAACACTACTATGTAACCTAGACAAATTTAAATTTTGATGCAGAATACTATGGGGTCCACATATATAAATGATACTCACATTCTCCCAACAATGGTTACTGAACAGAAACGAAAATACAAGAATGATAGGTTGATTCTGCTAGAAAATGATAGGAAAAATTAAAAAGGTTTGGTCCAACTTGTTTGCATTTCATACCTGTTCACTCCTTGCTCGTGATCGGGACAGTGCTGCAGTACTCCTCAATTGTTGTGGAGAAATAAAGCTTGATGACTCATTACCATTTTTACCTTGGAAAAGGCTTTTGGTAATACTTGCACGGCTGTTGCGAGCTTTGTCACTCACTGTACGCTTAGATGCCATCTCTTTTTGCATGACACTTTGTGGGTTGGTCTGCATACAAAAAGTATGGGTAATAATCAGGTCCTATATAGTCTAAAAAATCATAATGGATGAAAAGAAAATTGAAATGCATTACGTGCAGCAAAGGTTCTTGTCTCTGTTCTGCTAGCATCGAAAGAACCTCTTTCATGATGTCTGCTCTAAGTGATTCTTTTAATTCCTCCCTTTTCTTCTCCTCCTCTTGAATTTGCCTCTTGCTTTCTTCTAATTTCCTTGCACTTTCTGCAGCTTCATTGGCAAGTTGTTCTTCTAACCTTTCAACCTGAGCTTCGAGCCTAATATTTTTTTGGTTGGCTACTGCTGTAGCACGGGCTTGTTCTTCCAATTGAGCTTTCATTTGTTGACCTTGTGTTTGATGTTTCGCCAAATATCCAAGACCACAAAGTGTGGATGTTTTGCATCATATGCTTTCCTTGTAGGATGACTGGAAAACATCATTTCCATCTTCTGAAGTAAGAATTGTCTTTTCATTTATTTGTCTTTCACACATTTTTGAGATTGCATTATCCTAAGTGTCAGAAGAGCATATAATTTTTTTTATTTCAGCTATGAGATAAAGAACAATATTACGAATCACAATGTGAGGCATATAATAAGTGGTACTTACATAGACAGTCTTAGATGCAATGTTTGACCATTCCCCATTCTTCATATGACTTATTAACCAAAGATTAAGTTGATTTGGTTCTTCACCGGTTTCTGGGTCTCTAAAATGGAAAAAACACACCAATAAATATGTCATCTAATTCAACATAAGGTTAGTTTACCATATCATTACCTGCTCATAGCTAAGTTGGGAAAATGACTTTGATCCGGTCACTTGTTGTGCCTTTCATTTGTTGCGGTTTGTAGAGTTCTGGCTGCTAACATTCTGCAAAATGTGTTTGTTGAAAATGAATTTTAGGTGCACTGAACAAGCATTGTTGCAGAATAAGTGTATTTAGGAAAATGTATCAAACCTGGAAGTCTTCACTACCAAAATACAAGATCAAGTAGTGCCACTCTACAGCATCTATATCTTCAGTCTTGTGTTTCATTCTATCTACATAGGTGTCATATGCCTTGTATGTAGCACTAATTGTAGACCGCCATCCCCTGTACCATTCTGAAACAATGTCCCAAATCTTTTGCTTTGCAACCTCAATATCCTCTTGATGGTCCCACCTATTCTGTTTCAGATTAACACATGAAGATAACAGTGAACTCTTTATTTTCATAGTTTTTGGAAAAATAACATATGTAGTACATACCAGTACATTAGATGCAATAGAATCTTTGACGTTTTGCTTAATATCTTTCCATCTTCTCACTCCTATGAGTGGTGCCCTTTTTCTTGTAAAGATGACCACTTCATCCACAAATGAGCGGTGGTTTGGTCCAATTGGACCACCTAACCTATCTGAAAATTGAATTTTAAGCTTCTAAGAACCACCCTTGATTCTCTTGTGTGCTGCTGAAATTCCTTTCAGGGCACCACGTGTACCTTTCTTGTGCCCTACAAAACCATTAAGAAAACATTGGACAGACACATTCACCAATGCATATTTGAACCGCGAACAAAAAAATCCAGCAAGTGTTAGATACCTTTTCCCTTGGGCTTTTGACGCCGAGCATGGGATGGGAAGTCTGTTGGCAGTGTTGGGCTGTTATCACGACTATTGTGTTCTTCAAGTGTATGTATGTCATTGCTTTGTTGCTCATAGAATGAGTCTGCAAAAAATGGATGCATTAGTAAGGTATGTAAGAGTAGAAAAGTTTATAATATTTTGATGATTGAACATTAGAAATGCACTTACTAATATTTCGAAGATCACCTTGCTGCCTTAACCATTCACTATATGTTATGATTGTTTCCTCCCGGTAGTCGTTCTTATATTCAGAAAGTCATGAATATGTTAGTGCAATGGTTGATACAGTTCATTGCTTTCCTTTAATTTATTTGGATGCATGTAGCAACAATACTTACCTGTGTCTTCATCGTCAGCTTGATGTTTGGCAAGCCAAACCTTGTATGAATCAATTGGTTCCTTGCTACATTGATCATCACTAATCGTCGGATCCCTTGGTCTCTTAATTGGTGTTATGGGCACCTGCAGCTGTCTAGGATGCTCCCTTGTCAAAAACAGCCTGACTTCCCTCTCTCTCATGTGGTTGTGTATCATTGTTTCTGTCTGATGGTCAAAATCAAGGACATGTAGAGTTGCTATGGTCCTGCCACATCGTTTCTTATAGAATAAGAAGTCCCTTGCAGTGTAACCTAATTTTGATTTCATTCGAAACAAGTTGAAGAAAGAGATATCTGCTCTATCAACTTCGATGTTGAACTTTTCTCTTCCTATAGGTGCCCCAACACATTGAAAGTATAGAGTCCACACCTCACCCGTTCGCCTGCCATACAATATATTGGAAAAGGTTACATGTTGAACATAGTTAATTTACAAGTATATATGAGGTCTGGATATGGGACTTGTACTGTCATGGGAAAAATACAAAAAGAAAGGTCAGCTCAATCTGAATCTGTAGAGATGGTAACAGCAAAAATAATGAGCAGAACACATAATTTTCTATAGAGAGCGGTACAAGAATATTGTTTCCACCTTATAATAATTTCTTGATACACATAATTTGGTGTCACAACACACAACAGTATGCGAATATGACATATATAGGATATGTGTTCTCAAAATTTTATTCAGGGACAGACATAAATTTAGCACTGCACTAGACTACTTATTCTGAACACATCTAAACTCGAATATGCAGTGAACATATCTCAACTTGAATCTATAACAGTGTTTACAATTACATGACAAACATGTGTTCATCTTATATGGACCAATTCCAAGTAAACACAAAATAAATCTGAGATATCCTTGCATCTATCTATGCAACAGAAAATTTATTTCTGAATTCACAAAACATTGGAAGCAGAGTAATCTGAAACAAAAATATACATAGAGTAGGCTATGGAATTAAACAGTGTGCAATCTGGAATGACAAATATTTTTAGTCTACTGCTCATTAGTAATTTCATTCAGGGTTCATTAAATTTTAGTATTTTAAATGAGCAGTGATGAAACATTTGTTCTTCAATGAAAGAAACAAATCAGGCCTATATAATTTGCAAAAGTGAGATGAGGGACATTATTATTGCATTGCTAGTTACATACTCTGTATAAGATTATCATGTACCAAGCTAATGAATCTGTAAACACAGAACAGTAGCACACATGCATGCACAGATCACTAGAGCTTTTTATTTAGCAGATTTTATGATTCATGCATAAACTACACTATTACCTGATTAAATTACAGGATATCTACTCATAGAACTTGTCACTGCCAACATATGTACAGAGATTCATATACCATATGATCATCTAAAGTGCCAGTTTGGCTCTCTTTCCAGAAAAAGTATGAAAAAGTTGCCATGCCATGAGGCTGAAAAACAATACCGAATCCTATAATTGTACAAGATCAAACCATGCATGTTCATCAATTTGGAAACTTAAATCTTAAAATTTTTTCTGTCTACTTGAAACACTATGGCATGAACTGGTGACTGTCCACAAAATGCAGCCTGGCAGTGGCCTTAATTAATATTGGAAGGTCATATTTGGAAGCCTGACGCTGCATTGCTAATTGTTTCTACATGATTCTACATGGCACAGCATGCATACTGCAAGGAAACAAAACCAGAGGGGCCTGGAGGGGGGCCAGATGCCTAGGTAGATGAGAAATTGGTCAGACAAGATCAATACTGTAACTAAACAAAACTTCATTTAATCCCTAGATTCATTCGGTAGGACAATGGATCATGATTATTCTAATCTACAAATCTAATATAATATTAGTACCCCTGAGATCCCAATGAATTTAATTGCTGCCATAGGCCATAGGCGGAGGAAGATACATAGCAGGACATTATGTAGATGGAAGCAGATAATCAAAACTTACAGGGGAGGGGAAGGATCATTCGGCCCTGGCTCCAGATCAAGGAAGCCTTCAGCCAGTTCGGGAGCCAGTTCATCGACAGAAGGGCCGTCGCCCGTCGCTTCGTCTCCGGTGGCCATGGGAGGAGACGGCGTCGTGGAAGGACTCGGGGTCATCGTGGGATGGCGAAAAGAAGGAACTGTCCCTCCCTATGATGCCTCCGTGATAAGATTGGTCCGTGAGTTTTTTCAGGTCTGGACTTTTATAGGGATGAAAAAAATGAGCGGGCTGTCATTTTGGGGGAAATTTTGGGAGGGAAGGCTGATTCACATCGGACGGCAGCCCTTGCGTGCTCGGCGGCATTGGGCAGAGGCCTATCCATGCGCTCGGCCGATAGTCCTAGCCACGGCCACCATCTCCCAAGGCTTGGTGCAATGCTGAGCAAATGTCCGTATCCTTCTTGGTTATGTAAACGTACGTGCGTGAATCTCATGCTTGCTAGTTTGTTTTTTTTCTTCCTGAGCCTATATGGTCACGTAATTGTATATATGACCACATGGTCTTGTACACATATGTGCGTGAAGCTTATTTGAACAAAATATAAATGAACACGCATGCATACCAGGGTCATCGAATATGCTGGACACCAATCTAAATATTAGATAATCCTATTGCATGTTCAATAATATCTATGGCCGATACATCCCTCAATCACCACATCCAAATTATTCCTATATTTTGAATCTCTGATGGTCCTTTTGACAAGCACAGACGGTTACGCATAGCACGTAGGACAATATTTGGCCCAGGGCCGTTCGTCACCGAGATCGTCGTGTAGACGACGGCCGACGTAGAGTCCGCGGTACACTGCAACACACGGTGAGCCGGCAATCGTGTTCTCCATCAATGGATACACGAGCAACACGACCATTATCAGCCAATGTCATTGACCCGCTGTACAACACGGTGTAGTGCTACTGCAGTGGCGTGTGCCTCGTCATGATCAACGCGGGCCCGAGGTAGCTTACCGAGCATGACATGCTCCACGCGCTGCTTGACCTTGCTAAATCTGCCGCTGCCGGCGTCATGAAGGAGCTAGTGGACGTGGCCAGGTTAGATCCTAGTTATGGCCAGATACATGGAAGATATAGGGGGGAGAAGTGGAGGAGGAGTCAGGGAATATGAAGAGGAGACGCCGAGGAGGAGCCGCCGCCACCCGGGCCGACGCCACACCGGGGTACCGCAAGCTCGACGCCGCCTCGGAGTCATCGTCATCGCGCAAGGAGGAGGAGCCGTCGTCCCTAAGCTCCGCGAGCCCACGTCCGCGCGGTTCCACGAGCCTTCACCGAGCCGGCTACGACTCCACCGTCGCCCCACGGTGTGTCGCTGCCCGCCGGCCTTTTCCTTCCACTGTGTGAATCCGGCCATCAAGCCGAGCGTGTAGCACCGCGCCGCACAGCCTCTGTGGAGCCGGTCTTCGTGTCGTGCCTTCTTGTGCAGGAACCCATCGTCGCTACCCCTTCCCGCAACCCACCGTCGCCGCTCGCCATCCCATTGCCGCCACGACCGCCGCGCACCAGGGAAGCCGGGCTCGCACGAGCACTGTCGTGGCTGCGACACGCGCAAGCTTCTGGCTTGTTGTGCCTGCGCGTGAGCCAAGTGCGAGCAAAGCCAGCACTTCTGGCCATGTGCCCATCGCCATCCGCTCCGCCGCCTTGGCCGGACCGCCGTCAGAGCACCGCCCCACCGGCCAAGCGCCGTCCTTTTTCCCACCTTTGGCCTCACGAACCCTCGCCGGAGCCCTTCCCTCCGTCGTCTAAACATTATATCATGCTATGGTCTCGACTTGACAGTGCATCTCTGATGATCGACATTGATGAACAAAAGTGACAAGCTATATTTTATTTGTTTATAAAACACATCTTGAAAACAGAATGATGAATTAAAAATATAATTTAACTGATATTGACAAAAAAAAGAAATCACGTTTACAAAAAATTAAACATTGAAAACAGAATGAAGCATTAATAAAAATATATTGGCAAATAAAATGGCAGTACAAAAATCTGCTGGGTAACTGAATCGAACACATGCCCTACTATTGCCAACCGAGCAATCTAACCATTGTGCTAGCAAAGTAATTTCATTAGAGATCTGCATAGCATATATTATATTTAAGTCTAACATATGTTTTTGCCTCCCACGCCCCTAATTACTCAACATCCAGGCTCACGCATCCGCTTCCAACACATGTGTCGCCACGACGCAACATCCAGCCCCTGCCGCCATTGCCGTGAGGGCTTGATCGCCTTCAGGAAGCAGCGAGACTACCGTGCCTGCCCTAGGTCGAGACAGGGTGGCCATCTCCGTCAACTCTCCCTATCCAACCCCATCCTGGACCATTGGCCATCGACAAGACCAAGACCTAGAAGGTATATGAAACAGGGAGATTAATTCTTAGTAGTTCAAATTTTGCAACTCCTCTTCACATCGAATCATTGGATATGTGGCAGGTCAGCAGCTGCTGCCGTGCTCATCACCTGTATCAACCGGGTATCAAATCGCTCATGGATATCTTCTATTTGTGGTTAGTGGCGTAACCAAATTCATTGATCTTTGTAATTACTCCGATGACCTATTTGCAGTAGATTGGTTTGGTATGCACATTTGATTTAGGTAGGATTCATATATTGCTTCTCGTGTGTCAATTGCATGTGAGATTCCTGGGTCCTGTTCTTCTAGATGCCCATATGTGATTCAATGTTACATCATGATCATCGTAATGTTTTTTGAACCAGATCACATATATAGTGCTTCTTGTTAACAGCTTTTTGCCCTGTAAGTACATAATAAGATGACATACTGGTGCTTTCTACTCAAACTATATGGAATGTAACATAGGTGCTCGTGATATGAGATACAAGCTATAAACAATTTTTCATTCACAACCACTGTACATCAAGTGTTTTAATTTAATTGTAGGAGTTCAAACACTGCTAGTAGAATTGACATGTTTCCCTACACCTCAAATTCTTAGGGATAAGACAAATAACTCTAGGGAACATGTTTCCCTAGGAAAATTAGTAGGGAAAGAGTCGTATAGAGGATTTTGGCAGGAAAGAAAGATTGCCCTACCGTTTTCATGAAAAACAGTAGGGAACAATTCTTTCCCTAGGTTTTAGAATGGTAGGAAAATTTGCTCAGATGGAAAATCTATTCTGTGCGGAAAGTTGCTTCCCTACTATTTTAGTAGCCTAGGGAACATCACCTCTTATTTTCTCTTAGCTTTACTATCGTCTCCATCCTCTGCATACACAAAGAGCAGGAGCAGCACAAGTCACCACCGTGGCTGAAGGCATGGAATGCGAAATTGTTTCCCTGTGGTTTACAACCACATTCTAGGGAATCATGCTATTGTGTCATCCATGTGTCCTGTCATCTTTGATGCACCCCTGATTACTCTCTACAAAGTAAGAGCAAAAATGTAGGGATGATTTATTTCCCTAAAACTTTTCAATTTGGGATATAAAGTTTTCCTTGGACTGCTCAATTCATCCTAGGGAATGCCTAAAACCGTAGGGGAACTTGCATCATCTAGTAGTGAGATGACATACTGGAGATTTAGTATCAGATATTTTGGAGTTCTGTTGTGTTTAATTTACATCAAGTGGACCTCTCCAATTGTTTTGTAATGCATACTTATCCTGTACTTGACATGATACTATCATTTTACAATTGTGTCTTTTTTCTGATCATGCAGGTAATTTTTAGAACTATCATTGATAAGAAGCTTTCGAAGCATGTCACATAATGATAGGGGCTGGATGCGGTTGGGTCAGGCAACTGTTATGTGGCAACAAAGATTCAGTCAGTTTATCAAAAGAAGATTTCGAGGAAACTCTGATGGAGAAACTGCAGCGTGTCCATGCGTGAGATGTTGTTGCATGTCATACAGGATAAAATCTGAGGTTCAAATGCATTTGATTACACGAGGGTTTGATGAGGGTTTCATCAATGGGGAAGGTCAAGGTCAAGAACCCGATGGTGATAACACCAAAGGGGCAGCAGATGATAGTGCTTGTGCCACTGAGTTGGTTTCCACAATAATTAGTGGTGCTATAAATGGGGGCATAAAAACTGAAGAGCCAAATGAAGGTGCTAAGAAATTTTATAAATTGTTTGAAGAGGCACAGAAGGAATTGTATCTAGGGTGCAAGGAGGCTACAAAGGTATCTTTCATTGTCAGGCTGTTTCAGATAAAGTGCATGTTTGGTCTTAGTAACAGTGCTCTAGAGGCCATACTTCATCTCTTCTCACTTGTGCTCCCTGAAGGCCATTGTATTCCAAACACCTTGGACAAAGTGCAAAAGGTTGTTTGAGATCTTGGCCTTGACTACCAAAAAATACATGCATGTTTCAATGAATGTGTGTTATTTCGAGAGCGATACCAACATGTGGTGAGTCTAGGTGGAAAATCCCCTCTTCTGCTGAAAATGATGAGGCTAGTGGCATTGGTGCAGCCAAGAGCCATATTCCACGGAAAATCCTACGATATTTCCCACTTACTCCTCGACTTCAAAGGTTATACATAGGTGTGACCACATCATCATATATGCGATGGCATAAAGAAGGACTGATCCATGATGGAAAAATGCGTCACCCAGCTGATTCCAAGGCGTGGAAGCACGTGGACAATGAGTATAAGGATTTTGCATTGGATCCTCGCAATGTTAGGATGGGCCTTGCATCTGATGGGTTCAATCCATTTGGGATGTTGAATGTTACATACACTACATGGCCTCTGATCCTAATACCGTACAATTTGCCTCCTTGGTTGTGTTCGAAACAACCATTTTGGATGATGTCAATGCTGGTTCCAGGGCCAAAATCTCCTGGAAACAACATTGATGTATATTTGCAGCCCCTCATCGATGAGCTCAAAGATCTTTGGGAAAAAGGTGTTGACACATGGGATGCTAAGTTGAAGAAGAATTTTACTATGCGTGCAGTTCTACTGTGGACAATAAATGACTTTCCTGCATATGGCATGTTATCTGGTTGGAGCACAAAAGGGAAGTTTGCATGTCCATACTGCAACAAGGATATTGACTATTTATGGTTGAAATTTGGGTCCAAGCATTGCTACATGGATCATAGACGCTTTTTGCCTTTGGATCACAAGTGGTGCCGCAACAAGATTAGCTTCAACAACAAGGTGGAAAGAAGGGAGACTCCTGTTCCACTGACTAGTAAACAGGTGCTGCAACAGTATGAAAGTTTTGAGCAAGTGACATTTGGGAAGATGTCAAGAAAGAGGAAGCAACGTGAAGAGGAAACTAGATGGCACAATTGGAGGAAAAAGAGTATTTTTTTCAACTGCCTTACTGGGAAAAGTTGCTTATAAGGCATAATTTGGATGTGATGCACATTGAGAAAAACATTTGTGAGAGCATATTGGGTACTTTGCTTGAAATATCTAGTAAGGCGAAGGATGGCGAGAAGGCAAGGCTAGACATGCAACATATGGGGATACGCAAGGATCAACACCCTTTGGTAAATAATGGAAGGTACAATTTGCCACCAGCATCGTACAATTTGGGAAAAGATGATAAGACATTTTTACTAAAATTTCTAGAAGGAGTGAAGATGCCTGATGGTTATGCCTCCAATATCAAAAGATGTGTAGATGTCGCTGGGTGTAAGCTAACTATGTCTGGACTGAAAACTCATGACTACCATGTAATCTTCCAGAAACTTTTGCCCTTAGCAGTACGCAACATATTGCCTGAAGATGTTGTTATCCCATTGATTGAGCTTAGTAGTTTCTTCAATTCATTATGTTCAAAGGAGTTGTCAATTGAAGATATTGGTAAACTAAGTACTTCCATTGGAGAAACTCTTTGTCGGCTTGAGATGATATTCCCACCAGCTTTTTTTGATATCATGGTACATTTGCCAGTTCATCTAGCTGAAGAGGCTAAACTTGGTGGACCTGTGTGTTATAGATGGATATATCCAATTGAGAGATATCTGCGAACACTTAAAGGATATGTGCGGAACAAAGCATGCCCAGAAGGTTCAATTGCCGAGGGATATATTTCAGAGGAATGCATGACATTTTGCTCTCGCTTCTTCGAAGATGTCGATACAAAGACTAATTGTCCAGATCGACATGAAGGGGCTGTAGTCAATGAACCACCATCTGGGCTAACTATATTTGGAAAAATTGACTACACTAGGAAAGGATTTTCTATTGAGTCACTTTCAACGCTTGATATGTTGCATATGAGGCACTACATTAACAAATTGTGATGAGGTCATACCATGGATCAAGTAAGATGTGCATTAAACTTAATATTCCTCCAATACACTTTATCATTATTATTACATATTCCATCTAAATTATGTTCAATTATTTTCTTTGATCCTCTATAAAGTTGGATATGTATTCACTCTATTAATCTGAAATTTGAAATTTATACATGCATGTTTTGCTCAATGTAGGATATAGTATTTAATTTCTATGTGCTTGACTTTACCTATTATTTTGATACTCGATTCATTCATTCATTCTAGTTGCAAGCTATTAGCATATTAGCACAGCTGAGAACTATGGCTATTATTAATTATTTGTGACTTGTCAATTTCTCATTGTGCTGGCTGCTAAAGGAATTATAACTTTGATGTCTGTTAGCTTATTTGAGATCAACATATGACTATATTCAGTTATTATTGATTAACGGATTTTTTCACTGCTTGCAATTATTCTTGTTTTGCTTACTGTCCACTTTATAATAGGAATAAGCATGCTACCTTATTGAGACAATAGGCGATTTGCTCTAAATTTGTTGATGATGATTCTTATCTCAAATTTGTTACTTACATCCATAAATAATTTGTAAACAGAAAAATATTCACTATGGATTATATACACAAGGGTGGGGCAGCTTAAGTTGTGTATATGTACTAATTAATTCCATCTTTGTCTTCAATGTAGTGAGCATAAAGAAGAACTACAAAAAATGAATCGAAGGAATGTTGATAAACGACACAAGGACCAATTTGTAGGATGGTTTGAGCGTAAAGTAAGTTTCTATTTCATCATATTTGGCTTCCTTAACAATGCTTAGATGTACTCAATGGAAATTATATACTAAAAATTATACTCACTTTCTTTACCTACATGCAGATCAACACAATATACAAACAAGGAAAAACAAGTGCTGATATATATGCCCTTTCGCAAGGTCCAGACCATCGGGTACGTGTTTTCAACAGGTGTGTCATCAATGGATTTCTGTTTTGAACAGCTCACTATCAGAAGAACTTAAGTACACAAAATAGTGGTGTTCTTGTCAAAGGCGATGACAGTACTGGCAATATGGAGTGGTATGGAGTAATTAAAAAAATTATCTCACTAGAATTCCCTAATGAAAAGGAGGTCACCATGTTTCAGTGTGACTGGTATGATGTGCCTGCTGCCACAAAGAACAAAGGTAGAGGATATAACAAGGATCATTATGGGATTGTCGATATAGATACATCACGGTTTCGATATCTAAATGATCCATACATTCTGGGTATTAAAGGTGAGCAGGTGTTCTATGTAAAAGGCAAGAAACCAGAATGGAGTAGTGTTGTTAGAATGAAACCTAGAAATTTGTTTGCCATGCCTGAAGAAGCAATGGAGAGAGATAATGATGTGGACTCATTAATTGTGGGAGTGGAACACGTGAATGTTTCACGCACCAATGAGGAATTGACAAATTGGAGGAGAAGTGACATGGATGGGATAAGTGGTGATGCTTCTGTCATCCAAAATGCGATTGCTGAATGTGTGCCTGAACCAAGTGATGAAGACTTGGATATAATAACAGATGAAGAACATGATGTTGATGACACCTACACTAATGATGGGCTTCTAGCACCTCTGAATTCTTTAGACCAAGGACATGATGATGAATTTTTTGTTTAAATCTTTGCATTGTACTGAATGTTTTTATTTTGTGAAACTTTGCACATCTGTACTTGGGTGGTGTGTTCGTGCTTGCAATTTGTTTAGCCCAAATTCATTTACTAAATTCTGAAACCATGTACTTGTGTTTCGATGTGCACAATGTTCAGGACAAGGAAAAATATTCAGAGTTTTGTCCAAAAAAGTAATTTTGTGTTCCTGTTCTGATTCAATTTTTTAATTGTTTTTACCTTTTCAGCAATAATAAGATTCCATTGGTGTACTACATGCAGCTGCTAGCCATGCTTCCTCCTCCAACCCACGGAGTCCATTCCATCTTCTAGGGGCGGCGGCGACGGTTGTCCTACGTAGGCCCCCATGGCCACGACCAGGGCGATCAAACCCTAGGCTGCTAGGGTCTAAGTAGGGATGCCCTAGGCCTGCGAAGGAGCGTACTAGGCCTAGGAAAGGGCAGCCAAGTGCCGGCCAGCGCCGGCCACATCCTGGCCATAGGCGGCCGCGGCCTGGCCACGGGTGGCCGCGGCCTGGCCAGCAGCCTGGCCAGCGGTGGCCGCAGCCTGGCCGAAGGAGGCTATGGCCTGGCCAGCGGTGGCCATCACCAGGCCGAAGGTGGCTATGGCCTAGCCGAAGGTGGCTATGGCCTTAAGGAAGATGGCCTGAGCTTGGCCAAAGGTGGCGATGTTGGTGGCAGACAGGGCCATGTGAGAAATGTCCAGCAGGTGGTCGAGACAAGGGACAGCAAGAAGAAATTATGATTTGTTAGTGAATTGTGGTACATGTAAAATAGTTATTCATGTATTTATAGGAGTACTGTAGCAAATCCAAGGGCAAGAAAGACATTTCCCATCAAATCTCATATTTTCTAAAGCTGGAGTTGTATTTGTAGCCAAACATGTTGAGCAGCTCCATGTTAAATTAAAGTAGGCGGAGTGGAGCTGAAAAAGGTGGAGTTGGTGGAGCTGGAGCTGGTTTTTGTGGAGTGGAGCTCTGCCAAATAGCCCCTTAATAATCATTTAGAAATCACCTAGTACACATTTTTGCAACGATACTAAACATTATTGCAATGCAAGGAATTTGTGGCAATATTACCAACTAATCGCAACCATTGTCTCTTCCGTTGCAATATAGACCAACCTTTTGCAACGGTACTAAATATTGTTGCAACGCAAGAATTTTGTGACAATATCCTCAATTAATTGCAACTATTTTGTGTTTTGTTGCAATATATACCAACTTTTGGCAACAAAAATCAAGTTTATGACAACACAAGAAATTTGTGGCAACACTATTAAATAATTGCAACCATTTTGTGAAAGGTGGCAAGAACACCTACCTATTGCAACGAAAATCAAGATTAACACAACGCAAAATATTTGTGGCAATAGTTTCTACATATGGCAACGATTTTGTAAAATGGTGGCAATAACACCTACCTACTGCAACAAAACCAAAGAATATCACAACATAAGATATTCATGGCAATATTGTCTACATATTGCAACCATTTTTTAAATGGTGGTAATAACACCTAGCTATTGCAATCAAATTCATGTTGTTGCATTGTGTTTCGTGGCAATAGGGTCAAAATCTAGTAGTGGTAGCTGTATTGAGCTTTCCTATTGTGCACCTATTAGATATTTGGTTGACACCCTCTCTATATTAACTTGTATGTCAAGTGTTGATTAAACATGAAAGGTGTGAGCCAAATATGCTAACATGGTTCATAACTCAATATAAGTGCATGTTCTTGTGTGACATAGGATAGTATTTGAAAAATCCAACTAGCATGATAGGTTGTGTGTTGCTTTTGAAAATATTTGGGTTTTGGTCTTTTGACCATTGTCGATCTATTTGTGACAATAGTTAATCTTGGTTGTTTGATGGCTAGTCACAAATAGTGAGATTCTCTCTCAAGTCCACAAATTATCTTTATCCATCCATCCATCGCTTTTCCATTTCTCTTGGAAGAAACATGAGAAAATAGATATATTGGAAATCTTATCTTTTCTGAGGAAAATCTTCAGAATTTGGAGTTGATGTCTATCACACACCTTCTCATATCAAGTGAACAATATTTGGAGCTCAAAATCCACTCGAAGCAACAAATCATAATTACCTAGGATAAACCGGTCTGACTGATTTCCCAAACCAGTCTGACCGATTTGGCCCAGGGAGTTACCCCCACGTGGATAACTTAGCCCCTCGACCTTCTCTCTCCTCATTCTTACCCTTTCACCACGAAAACACTCCTCCTCTGTTTTCACCGTGAGAAGGCTCCCCATGGTGATTTCTTGATTCAACCAAGGAAAAGGTGCTTCCTTGTTGGGATTGGAGTGCCCCAAGTCGGCCTGACCGGATTACCAACCGGTTTTGGATTGAAATCTTCATCCTTTCACAATCTCAAGGCTCTCAAGGTATTCAAATGTTTCCATCACCTGATCTACTCACTAGATGAATATCTTTCAAATCCCTTTGGTAGAACATCTTCTGGCATGTCTAGGAACCTATCTCTAAGAGATCAATGGATTTGGTGGGCTACATTTTGTGGACTGACAATTTATGCCCTCACTGCACAAAGCGGTCTGACCGGTTTGGGCAGTGAAGGCCCAAGTCATTTGTTCGCAGTATGCTAGCCCTCATATACACTAGGGGTAGTTCATCTTGCAATATCTATCTCAAATCTCGATCATGCAACTGTCCAGACTGTCTCCAACTGTATTTGGCTCGGCCCGGGTGAAACCGGTCTGACCGGTTTGGCTCTGAGTTGCCCCAAATCCTTTTGGATGCTCTCTAATTGAACCATTTTGCAATAAATAATTTCCTGGGTACTTATATTATATATTCCATCATTTGTGAACTCAGGAAGGACAGTAGAAGATGCCCAAAGGAAAACACGCCGAGAGAATAAAAAGGGGCGTCATGAGCCACCTTTGGGCAGCAGCTCGAGTGCAGGCAGCGGGAGGACGTTGAGGCCGAGAAGGGAGAAGAGAGCAGCAGAGCAGGAAATAGAAGAAGTGGATGAAGAGGTGGTGGAAACCACCTCTAGTGATGGGGATGATATTGAAGATGACGTGTGCAGAGTCGAATTCCGGCGTGACCAAGGATAGGTTAATGCCAATGAGGATGAGGAGATGGCTGAAGCAGAAGATGAGGAAGAGGAAGTTGATGAGGATACTCCAGCTGAGGAAGATGCTCCTCTCATTCTTGAAATTCGGCGACCCATTGGTCCAGCTAGCAGGAGAGTGACTGACTACTATGAGAGTAGGATGACAGATGTGGTGAGGAAGCTCAGAAGGACCAATCCACTTCATGTGGAGAGGACTGCCACAGACTACAGGTTTTGGACCTCATTCCAGCAGGACTTCTATGCCACATCTATCTTAAAGAAGTCCAAGATTACCTCCGAGGCACAGTACATAGATTGGGAGTATATGAGAAAGAAAAATAATCCGGTGTTCAATGAGATAATCAGAGTATGTACTGAGAAATGAGTCATACATCTCATGGGCTTCAAGCAAGGTTGGAACAAGGAGATTATTGCTCAATTTTATGCCACAATGTACTTTGGGTACCATGAGGAGGATGGTAGACAGGAGAGGGCTATGCATTGGATGACAGAGGGAGAGCGCTTTCACATCATATTCAGCTTTTGAACATCTTCTCAAGATTGACAATGAGGATGAGAACACTGTGAGGATACATGATAGGAGCGTTCTTGAGCAATCCGAGTTGAAGTTCATGTATCCAAGAAATAGGAATGAAAGCTGGGGTAAGGTGAGTGGTTTATATACTTACTATGGGACTCTTTATAGGATGCTCCAGAAGACACTCACTCCTAGGGCTGACAACACCTCAGATATCTCACTTTATCAGAGGAATTTGATGTACTATCTGAGGATTGGAGAGGACACTCCTCCATGTAGTGTTGCAGATTTTATTTGGCATGAGATCAAGACCATTTCTGAGAGTCCTCAGAAGATTCGTCCCTATAGACCCTTTATCATGTTTATCATTGAGAAGGTCACAATGATCAAGGTGAAGAAAGATGCCCAACACAAGCCCCTAAGGCCTCCCGTGCCTCAGAAGCCTCTTATGCCTTCTCTACCACATGAGGAGCCTCCACAGCAGTCTGAGCATGAGCAAGAAGGTCAGCATGAGCATACACAGCAAGGGGGTGACCTATCTCAGTAGCAGCAAGGTCAGCAGCAGCATCAGCAGCTTGAAACCGGTCTGACCGGTTCCCCAGACCGGTCAGACTAGTTTGGACCAGGCAGCAGCTCACATTCAGAACAAAGATCTTCTCCTATCAAGGAGTTTATCTCTATGTTCAATGGTATTTGCAAGGGTCAAAGGGACATCCAGGTGGATCTTAGGCAGCAAAGGATTGGTAGCAAGAAGACTTGAGATGAGTTCAAGAAGTTGCGTGCCGCATTGAGTCCGGATAACCCTCCATCTCCCATCTCTCCACCTCCTAAGCTGCCAGAGATACCCCCGCTTCGACACATTGTGACAGATCACTTGAATGCGGGCTACTTTAAGGAATTTTAGGACTTATTGATATGGACCTATTGGTTTGAGCTCACAGCCACCACCGCCTCCTTAGCCATTTCGTGCTCCCGGGACTTACACTTACATACCCACTTCGGAGGGTGATACCTTTGGATCATCATTTGTGTTTCCACCGGCTGGAGGCCCATCCTTTGCAGCTACCACATACCCTTCCTCGTCATATGGATTTGCTTGTACATCGTCTTCTATAGTGAGAGTTCAGTACTCTAGTGCACCATCTCCATCCCCCGGAGATTTTGCTTCACAGACAGCGGCTTCCATCTTTGGACTTACTTCTGCTCCTAGTCATGGTACGTCTAGCACTTCCACCTCCCACTTCATGACTACACTACCAGATTCACTCTATCTTATCATACCTACACATTGGATTGAGTGAAGGTTTTCACTGGACTTCATCTTCTTCATTAGATGATCCTAGCGTGAGTTTCTGATGGGAGTAGGGCTACATGCTTCTCCAAGCCCTTTATGGATGATTGATGACAAAGGGGCAGAAGAATGGATTAAACCATTAAGATTCAGCTCTTCTTGTAGTCTGTCAGTGCAAAGCGGTCTGGCCGGTTTGTGGAACCGGTCTGACAGGTTTCTGCTGTGTGCGCAGAAACTTGGATGTAATAAAATTCATATTTTATATCGCTGTGGACTTGAGCAATTGTAATGTGTGCAACTATGTGTGTTGAACTATTTTATGTACTCTAAGTGACATAGTGCTAGTATGTTATGCATGATTGGATGGTGTAATGCTTTGTGCATGTGCTGACTGGCCAAACCGGTTTGACGGGTTTCTGGAACCGGTCTGACCGGTTTCAGCTAAGACAACACATGCACATTTATCTCCTTGTTATGTGAAATACATGTCATATGCATCACATGTTATTCTATTATTGTCACACACATTTGTTGCACATCTTGGATGCTGAGATATAGGGGGAGCTCTCGTTTCTTCTTTATATGTGCATTTGGCATGTGACGCCAAAATTGTTGAGATTCAATTCAAAGCACATATTAAGGGGGAGCCCACAATATATCTCAGTTTCTTAGAGCTTTAAAATTTCATATCTTTTTATAAGCTTTAATCATGTTGTCATCAATCACCAAAAAGGGGGAGATTGAAAGTGCATCTAGGCACTTATGTGTTTTGGTGATTTGTATGACAACATATGATTTGTAAACTAACTTGTTTGCTTAAGTATATGAGCAGGGATTTATTCTTATGGATATTCATGTGATGTAATTATTGATAAGAATATGTGGTCTGTATTGATAATAATGACATAAAGGCAAACAACTACATGCGATCTCATAATACAAAAGTGAACAGTGACAAGTGAATAAAAGTGAAAAAGAAGACATGAATTTATGCATATTGGTTGGTCTCATTTAGATGAAGCTTGTCATAAGATATTGGGACAATTTATTTGAAGAAATTTGGATTTCTTTGGACTTGGTCCATAACTATACTTGCATAAGAGAATAAGAAATAAGCTTATAATTAGCAAGTGATCTCAAATGGATAAAAAGCTACATATAAGAATATATTATCCATCTATTTTAATATGTTTCCACACCGACTCTGATTTGAGTTTGCATCATTTCCGACATCCAAAAAAATGCGTCTCCATAACCAAATCTGTGAATATCCGCTCCGCATCCGACAAAAAAACGTAGAACAAATATTATTCTCTTCGATCCGATCCGCCTTCATCCCCAACTAGAATATATAGCTTCAGTTTTAGTCTGCCGCCTATGAATCCAACTAGAATAGAGATTTAAAATCACTAAGGAATTCACTTCCTCCTCTCAATAAAACCCACACATCACATATTCATATGTCAACACAAGTTGATGGATGAAGGCTGCAACAATAGCGAGTAGAAGGTGACAACATGGGATGGCGTCCAAGCCTCCTCCACGAATGCGTCTCCAAGAGCATCGTGCATCAAACTCTGTGCCCCACTTTGCACATTCTTGGTCTCAACATCATGTATTAATTGATGGATATGAGAATAAGAGACTAAGACGAAGGGAGCCAGGAGGGGCAGAAGGAAGGTGAAACGAGATGTTGAACTGGGATAGAGAGCAATATCAGTGAGCATCAATTTTCATCATAAGCGAGAGAGACGAGGAGGAAGCAAGAGCAAGAGATGTGACATGAGAGTTGACATAAAAGAGACAAGAATTCTCACGAGTTGTCATTTGGCCTTGGAGGGGAGGAGTGACACATAGTTGTAGCTGTTAGCTGACAACGATGAAAATTTACAAACTCTATACAAATACACTGTTTAGTAGTATGTTTCTTTATTAAGGAAGCTTTATTAAATTTCAAGAGAATTACATCGAGAAGATACAATGTCTTAGAACACTCCCGACCTCTGCATAACAAGATGCACACATCCTAAAGATAGAGACAAAACCCAAACACTCTAATGACCATCAATCCGTAGACTAGACCGCCACCCATGAGCCGGGGTAAAAAAAATCCTTGGCCACCTGCGCCAAATGCAGCGATGCCGCAGCAACCAAGTCATGTGAAGATGGTTTCTGTAGTATAGCCCATGTATGAGCCAGTGTATAATTGAGAAAATAACCTGCAATGAAGAAGTGTTATATTTTTTTCCGAAGACTATATCATTTCTGCATAGCCACAACGACCAACATGTAGCAGCCGCTCCTAGCAGAACTAGCGGTTTCATTTCCTTCTCAATACCCCATAGCCAATTCCCAAACATATTTGATACACTACGAGGCTAAAATAGACCTGAAGCCGCATGAATAATAGACCACACTGCACGAGCAAATCGACATTCAAAGAAAAGATGCTTAATTGTTTTATCTTTGTGGCCAAAGCAACATGTTTTGCTCCCTTGCCAATTTTGTTTTGCTAAATTATCTTTGGTCAAAATTACTCCTCTCCGTAAGTACCACATAAAGATTTTAATTTTCAAGGGGGCTTTTAACTTCCATAAGCGATTGTTTAAGTTAGGGACATCACTATGGATCATTGCCAAGTAATGCGATTTCACTGAGAACTGACCATGCTGGTGTAGGTTCCATTGAAACTCACCTGGTTCTTGGCTTAGCACAATGTTAGCAATACGTGGAAGCAGATTGTTCCACGCTGTTACCTTCTGGCTGATAAGATCCCTTCACCATGATATATTTAGTGGTGAGGTGCTGAAGACTTTTGGCACAATATCCTGTTTGTGTCGAGCTATATTATACAAACACGGATATTGTTCTCGCAGGGTTGAATGTCCCAATCATTTGTCTTCCCAAAACCTAACCTGTGTTCCATCCTTGATTACGAAGGTCCCAAAACAAAGAAACTCTCGCTTTACCTTCATCAGACTAGCCCAAAAGTGTGAGTCACCATTTTTCCATTGGACTTGTGAAAGTGGCTTAGAACCAAGGTATTTATTACGCAATAGTTGTTGCCATGTCCCATCAGATGTTAGTAACTTGAAAAACCATTTACTGAGAAGCGCTGTATTTTAATGTCTAAATCTTGAATCCCTAAGCCCCCTTGATCCTTAGGTTGGCACATGATACTCCATTTGGCAAGGCGATACTTTCATTTCTGGTTGTCACTTTGCCAAAAAAAACTCGAGTGAAAGTAGTCTAGTTTCTTAAATACCCCCCAAGGAATTGCAAAGAAAGACATCATATACATAGGAAAGCTGCTTAGCACCAAATTAATCAGTGTTAGTCGCCCACCAGTAGAAAGGTGCTTACCTTTCCAGCTGTCGAGTCTTTTCTCAAAGCATTCCTCTACCCTTTTCCAATCTGCATTTGACAACTTTCGATAATGAATTGGGATACCCAAATACTTCATTGGAAAAGCTCCCGGGTTACAACCAAATAATTCAATGTATTGATTGATTCATTCATGTGCTTCGCCAAAGCAAAATATTTAACATTTATGGAAATTGATTTTAAGCCCCGATAGCTGTTAGAATGCACAAAGCAATAGCTTCATGTTACGTGCTTGCTCCAGGTTATGATCCATAAAAAGAATTGTATCATCTGCGTACTGTAGGATTGATAGTCCGTCATCAACTAAATGTGGTACTACTCCACCAATCTGACCATCTGCTTTTGCTCTATTTATTAAGATTGCTAGCATATCAGCCACGATGTTGAATAGTACAGGAGACAAAGGATCTCCCTGTCGAAGGCCTTTTCTTATTTGGGAATATGACCGACATTCTCGTTGACATTAACAGCTACACTACCCCCTGAAACAAATGATTCAACCCATGAGATCCACTTGGGGGAGAACCCTTTCATTCGTAGAGTCCGCATTAGGAATGGCCATTTGACTTTGTCGTAAGCTTTCTTGAAGTCAATTTTGAAGATAATCCCATTTTGCTTTTTTCGATGCAGCTCATTTATGGTTTCATGTAAGATAACTACACCCTCTAGGATGTTGTGTCTTCGCATGAAAGCCGATTGAGCTGGGCTGATTATACGGTCCGCAATTGAATTAACTCGTATGGTGGCGACTTTCGTAAAATTCTTAAAGCTTACATTGAGCAAGCAAATGGGTCTGTATTGTTATATTCGATTTGCTTCATGAACTTTGGGAATTAGCGTTATCACTCCAAAATTGAGGCTAGAAAGTGGTAAGGTTCCAGCATGTAGTTCATGGAACATGTGCATTAGGTCCCCCTTGATGACATCCCAAAATTTCTGATAGAACTCAACTGGGAAGCCATTAGGCCATGGTGCTTTATTATGTTCCATGTCAAAAATTGCATCCCGAATCTCTTTCTCTGTGAAGGGTGCTACGAGGAAATCGTTTTCTTCTTGGGTGACCTGAGAGATATCTTCGTACCTTGACTCGGCTAAGGTGAAAGAATTTTCTTCAGGTGCGCCAAAGAGATCTTTATAGAACCGGGTGATATATTGTAACACCCAAAAATACTCAAATTTAAAATTTTTGGCATTTAATGAATTATTTAATGCTCTCACCTATTTTATAAAGGCTAAATAATAATTTTCTAAAATTTAAAATCAAATATAAGTGATAGAAACATTTATTGTTGCATTCATGCTGCTGCATTTATTTTTGTAATGTTTGTGATTCAAACAAGAATTTAAATTTATTTAAATTCAGATTTGAATCACTTTGTTTGGAGCTCTAGAAAAGTTGTTAGGTCCATAGTTCACTTTTGCTCCCTGAACTTTTTCTCAAGTCCAACTCTGCACCCTTTTCTTTTCTCCCGGTTCGGCCCAGCCCCTCCATTCTTTCTTTTTTTTCCCCGGCCCAATTCCTCCCCGCAGCTCACCGCTCGGCCCAGCATTTCCCTCTCTCCTCTTTCCTTCCCCGGCCCGTCCAGCACCGTGGCCCAGCACCCCCTCCCCGCGCCGGCCTAATCCCACAGCACACCCCCACTGTCACCGACACGCGGGCCCTCCCAAACAGGGTCGTCCCCTACCTCCGACCGAGCCAAGCTCGATCGAGCTCAGCCACATCGCCGCCTCGGCCCGGCGCTAGGGCTCGCCTCGCGCGCACTGTGGACCCCCACGGGAACCTTCCCCGCACCAGTGCCGCCTCTCCCTTTCCTTCTTTGTCTCGCTCCCCAATTGGTAACCCCCGCCGCTCGGTTTTGGAAGGGGAGCGCCATCGCCGGCCGTGATTAGCGCGGTCGGGCGCCCCGGACCCCCCTCCCGGGCCCATTATAGACCCTCTCTCTCCGCCCCGACCTCCCAACTTTTCCCTCTAGCCGCGGCGCTCTCCCCGCGCTAGTACCACCGCCTTCCCGTCCAGAGCCGAGCGCCGCCGCCCGCCATTGTTGGCCGTCTCGCCGCCTCCCTGGACGCCGCTCGGAGTGGACGCCGCCACGAGCTCCACGACTCCAAGCCGCGTCTCCTCCACCCGTCCTCCTCGCCGCTCGGCCGCCAGAGGCGCTCCTCCACGCGAAGCGCCGCCGTCCGAAGCTCGCGCCGCCGCCGTTGAACTCCCCTCTCCGGCGCTGCTCCACCCAAATCGACGCCTCTGGTAGCTGCGCACGAAGGTACCGCGTCCGTTGAAGCTATTGTCGTCGTGGTTCTCCGCACTCATCAACCTCTTCCGCAGCGCCACCGTCTTCCCGAGCCCGCCGCCGCCATTGGAGCTGCCGGTCGGCGTCGACTCGCCGACTGAGTACCTGCGCTGCCCCACCAGCCACTCAAGAAGCCCCGCACACTGGTGAGCACCCTCCCGAGCCGTTTTCCGCCCGAATTCGCGTCCTGGAACCCCTTCCCCGCCGTAGGCCGACACACCCCGCCGCCGCTTCTCGTCGGCCGCCACCCCTGCGGGTCTCTGGCCGAATTGAACCGCCCAGATGAACTCGCCATCCCCTCCCAAAGCTGTAGGACCAAACCCTGTGTTGATTCATGGCCTGTAGCTCGAGATTCACTTAATTCCGGCGAACTTCGCCGGCGACCCGAGCGGCGCCGCCGCGGACTCTCTCCTCGCCGGCGACCCAACCGCACCCCTGAACCCTAGCCGTCCGATCCAAAATCAGCGGCCGAGATTGCTCTGACCGAGTCAGAGTACCGGTCAACCCCCGGTCAGCCGGGCGGTTTTGTTAAAGAGCCCCTGAGTTTTATCAAAATTAACGCGCGGTCCATTTTAATTCGAAAATAATTACAAATAGGTCCTGTTTTATTCGTTTAGGCCCCTGGAAATTTTAAAACTTTGCCAGCAAGCCCCCGAACCTTAGAAACGCTATAACTTTCACGTTTTAGCTCCGATTTGCGTGATTTTCGCGCTCATGTGTTCGTAGCGAAGCGTAGATTATTTCTAGCTCCTGTTTTTGTACTGTTTTTACTGTTTGGTGTACTGTTCTAATAGAATTACTTTTGCTTGCATGTGATGATTGTTTTGGAATGCGTGCGTGATGTTCGTGTCCAGTCGGTGAGCCCGTAGCGTTGGACTTCGAGTACGTTGAGGACGTGCCGGAGCAGGATTTTCAGCAGCAGCCGTACTCCGAGGAAGGCAAGTTATAGCACGGACAATCCTTGCTACCTATCTCACTTTTAATACACTGTTCATTACATACGCATGTGTCTAATATTGTTTACCATTAAGGTTATTTCCTAGCATTTATTTCCCTGTCCTTGTATTCCTATGGGTTTTTGCATATGGGTAGTATCTTGCTAGGCGCAACTACTGTCACCTGTACTTAATTGTTAATATTGACTTAATGGTCCACTTCAACAATAATGATAAAACTTGCTTTTTAGCAACTTGGACTAGGGGGCTAGAGCATGTGCTGTGTGCTTTGCTCTAGTGTCTCCCTATAAGGACCGGTTCTTAAAGCGACAACCCAGGAGCCTGTCGTCACCACCGGAACTATAATGGCTCTGGTCTTGGTCAAGTAACTTGTACTGCTCTAGCTTGATAGTGGTTACCGAGGGGCCAGCGGCGTTGCGGGAGGCAAGGCACGGGGTGTTTTCCCGATTCCACCGAGGACGGTAGCCCCGTCGGCTAGGTCTCGTTAGACCCAGTCCCGTGTTGGGAGTCTCAGCGATTGAGAACTCCGCACGTTGCGCATTGTTGGGGTGGATACCCGCGCTCTGGACGCCATCGACCCCCTCATGGTGTGACTCCGTGGGCGTACGTCGATCTCGGTGCCTAAGGACTCACCACCTTGTATTACTGCAGCGGCTACTATCTTGTTAGGGTGTCCTGTGAAAGCCTCGTAGCGTCCCTATGCAGTCACACCTCGGAAGTGTTGATGTGCGTGGTTGGGTGCAAAGTTCCTTTGAACTTTTACAAGACTGGTGGGTAAAGGGCGAAACCTCTGCAGAGTGTACGATCTATCATGATAGCCTTCCTCAGGGTCACGAGCGGCCTAGATCCTTTTTGATTAGAATATGGTATTTATTCCTGTTTAATGTCACTTACACCATTAATTGGGTTACAACTGGGATTCTCATTCACTTGTAGTAACTTGGATAAAGCTAAAACGAACCAACTAAAAGTGCTCATGCAGTTAAGCCAGTGTCTAGCCTTTTTGAGCCTTCATAACCCGTGCTATGCTTGCTAAGTAATCTCCATTACTTACACTTGCTGTTATTACTATTTTTTGGGCAAAATCCCGGACGGGTAACAGATTGGAGTCAGGTTGATTACGCTGTGGAGTTTCCGGAGGATCTGCCGTACTTCTGAGTTGGCGTTCCCCCAGTCAGAGTCCCTGTGGGATTGCGGCTACGCTTAGAGAGATGTATTAGTCTTCCGCTGTCCATGTATTTCATTTATGCAAAACTCTGATGTACCCGCTACTGTATGTTGAGAAATAAGCATTGTACTCTGATTTTTACCATATTTGTTCACTATATGTGTCGGTGGACTTCCTGGGCACACATATGGCCACAGTCGGGTTTTGAGTAAATCCGGGTGTGACAGATTGGTATCAGAGCCATGCTGACTGTAGGAACGCAGCCTAGATAGTACGGTTGACAAAATTACTAGGAGACCCCCATGTTTTAAAAATTTTAAAAATCTAACAGTCGAGTCTTGTGCGAGTTTATGCCTTTACCTGCTTGTATTTATTGTTATTATGCTTATGTCTGATTTGGTTCTTTGTAATGATTGTGATGGGCGTAGACACCTGTCTGCGACCATCTAGATATAGGTATAAGGCTTAAGGACTTTATTGTTTAGTTAGCAGGGGGTTATATATATTTTCTCGTACTAACCGACTGACATATGACCCTTGTGATTATAGATGGCTCACCCCGGGGGCAATGCGGGCGGACAGCATCCGCACCAGAACCCGCCCCCGAACCTGAATCCGAACCATCAGATCCCCACCATTGAGCAGCTGATGTATGCTCAAGTTCAGATGATGCAGCAGATGGCGGAGACCATGAGATTGATCCAGCAGAACCAGCATCATCCCCAGGCAGCTGCACCGCCCAGAGACAAGAGGGGCGAGTTTCTGAAGGGACGCCCGCCGACCTTCAGCAAGGCCAGCGACCCTCTTGAGGCAGATGACTGGCTCAAGGCAGTTGAGAGGCAGTTGGACATCGCCCAGTGCGATGACAGGGAGAAGGTGTTGTACGCCGGAGGGCAGCTTCAGGGGCCGGCGTTGGATTGGTGGGATTCATACCAGTCCTCACGCCCGGCCGGTACTCAGATCACTTGGCAGCAGTTCTGCAGTAGCTTTCGTGCACACCACGTGCCGGAGGCCTTGATGGTTCTGAAGAAGAAGGAGTTCCTGGCACTGAAGCAGGAAGGGATGAGTGTCACGGCGTATCGTGACAACTTCGTCTCGTTGGCCCGTTACGCTCCAGAGGATGTGGCCACTGATCAGAAGAAGCAGGCCAGGTTCCGTGACGGTCTGCAGGATGCTCTCCAGTACCAGCTCATGTGCACCAAGTTCCCGACCTTTCACGAGCTGGTGGACGGCGCGCTGATGTTGGAGCACAAGCGCCGTGAGATGGAGGACAAGAAGAGGAAGCTCCAGAGACAGCAGGTGGGCAGCAGCAGTCGTCCACGCTTCACACCTCCCCAGAGTCAGCAGGTGGGAGGCCAGCAGCGCTTCCAGGGCCAGTCCGGTTTGCTCAGTCGTGGCCAGTACCAGCAGCAGCGTCCCAGTTTCCTCGGGCGCCACAGCAGCAGCGTCCTCAGGGTCAGCCACAGATGGGTCCCGCTCAGCGCAGCCCGGTGCAGCCAGGTCGAGTCCAGCGCATCAGTCCAGTCAACACTACACCGGTGGGTCCGAGGGTGTGCTACCACTGTGGCGAGCAGGGACACTTCGCCAATGCCTGCCCCAAGAAGATTCAGAACGCCGCCGGACAGAACCAGCAGGGCAGTACTCAGAGAGTCGGGCAGCCGCAGGGTCAGCAGCAGGGAGGTCGTGCACTGCAGACTCCGGTTCGGGGCAAGCTCAACCACACCGGTGCAGAGACAGCAGAGACAGCCGCTGATGTTGTCGTGGGTACGTTCCTCGTCAATTCGACACCCGCCACTGTTTTATTTGATTCTGGAGCTTCGCATGCTTTCATATCCGCTGCTTTTGTAAAAAAGAATCTAGTGTCATTGCTGCCCATGAGGAGTGCTATGCTAGTAAGCTCACCAGGGGGAGAGCAACGCGCCACTTTACGCTGCCCCAGTATCACCCTCACCATAAGGGGGGGTAGATTTCGAGGCACGCCCGATAGTCTTGGAGACCCTTGGATTTGATATGATCCTGGGTATGAGCTGGATGACCAGATATGATGCAGTGATCCGGTGTGCTACGAGGACCATACAGCTGACAGCAGAGTCCGGTGACAAGGTGGAGTACCAGGCAGCCAGTTCCTCAGAGCAAGGCCAAGCAAATCAAGCTGAAGGGACAATGACTGAAGATATCAGGGTGGTGAGCCAGTTCCCGGATGTGTTCCCATACGAGTTGCCAGGTATGCCTCCAGAACGAGATGTCGAATTCGTTATTGAACTAAAACCTGGCACTGCACCTATAGCCAAGAGGCCGTATAGGATGGGAGCGAAGGAGCTGGAGCAGCTCAAGAAGGAGTTGGACGAATTGTTGGCCAAGGGGTACATTCGTCCGAGTGCGTCGCCATGGGGAGCACCGGTATTGTTCGTCGACAAGAAGGATGGTACTCAGAGGTTGTGTGTGGACTATCGAGCCCTCAATGAAGTGACCATCAAGAACAAGTACCCGCTGCCGAGGATTGATGATCTGTTCGATCAGTTGAGGGGAGCTTGTGTGTTCTCCAAGATCGATCTTCGTTCGGGCTACTACCAGATGAGGATCCGTCTGTCAGATGTACCCAAGACCGCTTTCACCACTCGGTACGGGTTGTATGAGTTCTTGGTCATGTCTTTTGGATTGACCAACGCTCCTGCATACTTCATGTACTTGATGAACAGCGTGTTCATGGACTATCTGGACAAGTTCGTGGTGGTATTTATTGATGACATTCTGGTCTTCTCCAAGAATGAGGAAGAACATGAAGAACACTTGAGATTGGTGCTGCAGAGACTTCGGGAGCATCAGTTGTATGCCAAGCTGAGCAAGTGTGAGTTCTGGCTGAAGGAAGTGGCATTTCTGGGACACGTGTTGTCCAATGGAGGAGTGGCAGTTGATCCGAAGAAAGTCAGCGATGTGTTGAGCTGGAATCCGCCGCGGGATGTGAGCGAGATCAGGAGTTTCCTTGGGATGGCCGGTTATTACAGACGGTTCATTGAAGGATTCTCCAAGATTGCTAAGCCGCTGACTGCTTTGCTAGAGAAGAATGCCCCGTTTGTGTGGACAGAGGCATGCCAGGTCAGCTTCAAAGAGTTGAAGAAGAGGTTGACTACAGCCCCAGTGCTAGTATTGCCAGATTTGGCTAAGAGTTTCTCCATCTACTGTGATGCATCCCGTCTAGGACTGGGTTGCGTCCTTATGCAGGAGGGCAGAGTCGTGTCTTATGCGTCCAGGCAGCTGAGGAAGCATGAGCAGAACTATCCGACACACGACTTGGAGTTGGCAGCGGTGGTACATGCCTTAAAGATCTGGAGACATTACTTGATTGGGCACAAGTGTGACATCTACACCGATCATAAGAGCCTCAAGTATGTCTTCACTCAGTCAGATCTGAACATGAGACAGCGCAGGTGGTTAGAGCTGATCAAGGATTATGATCTAGAGATTCATTATCACCCTGGGAAGGCCAACTTGGTGGCAGATGCTCTGAGCAGGAGGAGTTATGTGAACAGGATCACTGGACACTGTTTGCCTGAGGAGCTCAGCCGAGAGTTTGAGAGGATGAGTCTGGGATTCGTCACCAGCATCACCGAGATGGCAGTGGAGCCCACACTCGAGCAGGAGATCCGGAGAGGTCAGCTGCAGGATGAGAAGATCAGAGAGATTGTGGGGAATGTTGCATTGGGAAAGGCCCCTGGATTCAGAGTTGATGATCAGGGAACTCTATGGCATGGAAAGAGGATATGTGTGCCAGACATAGCGCAGATCAGAGAGATGATTCTGAGAGAGGCACATGACTCAGCTTATTCGATCCACCCAGGCAGTACTAAGATGTACCAGGACATCAAGGAGAGATTCTGGTGGTACGGATTGAAACGTGATGTGGCGACTCACGTGGCATTGTGCGACACATGTCAGCGAGTCAAGGCAGAACATCAGAGGCCAGCTGGATTGCTTCAGCCGTTGAAGATCCCGGAGTGGAAATGGGAAGAAGTTGGCATGGACTTCATTGCTGGTCTGCCCCGCACACAGAGAGGTTTTGACTCCATTTGGGTGATTGTCGATCGTCTGACCAAGGTGGCCCACTTTCTGCCAGTGAAGACCACCTACACAGGCACCAGACTAGTAGAGTTGTACATGGAGCGGATTGTGTGCTTACACGGGGTGCCGAAGAAGATTGTGTCAGATCGTGGTACTCAGTTCACCTCACACTTCTGGCGGAAGTTACATGAGTCCATGGACACGAAGCTGCACTTCAGCTCAGCTTATCACCCGCAGACAGATGGTCAGACAGAGCGGACCAATCAGATACTAGAGGACATGTTGAGGGCTTGTGCATTACAGTATGGTGTCAGCTGGGATAAGAGTTTGCCGTATGCAGAGTTCTTCTACAATAACAGCTATCAGAAGAGTTTGCAGATGGCACCGTTCGAGGCATTGTATGGCAGGAAGTGCCGGACCCCATTGTTCTGGAATCAGACTGGAGAGAGTCAGGTCTTTGGTCCGGAGATACTCAGAGATGCAGAGCGGCAGGTGCAGGTTATCAGGGAGAACCTGAAGGTGGCCCAGTCCAGACAGAAGAGTTACGCCGATGTCAGACGGAGGGACCTCAGCTTCAGAGTTGATGATTTTGTGTACCTGAAGGTGTCACCCATGAGAGGTGTAAAGCGGTTCAATGTCAAAGGCAAGTTGGCGCCTCGTTACATCGGACCATTCAGGATACAGGAACGGATGGGCGAAGTGGCATATCGGCTAGACCTACCTGAGAGACTAGCCGGAGTACACGATGTGTTCCATGTGTCCCAGTTGAAGAAGTGCTTGCGGGTGCCAGAAGAGCAGATCCCGATTGATGAGTTGAATGTTCAGGAGGACCTCACATACGAGGAGTATCCGATCAAGATCCTGGAGGTGTCAGAGAGAGTGCTGAGGAACAAGACCATTCGGATGTGCGAGGTGCAGTGGAGCCGGCATTCAGCAGATGAAGCGACTTGGGAGCGAGAAGAAGATCTCAAGTCCGAGGACCCACAGCTCTTCGCTTCTACATCCGAATCTCGAGGACGAGATTCACCTTAAGGGGGGTAGGTTTGTAACACCCAAAAATACTCAAATTTAAAATTTTTGGCATTTAATGAATTATTTAATGCTCTCACCTATTTTATAAAGGCTAAATAATAATTTTCTAAAATTTAAAATTAAATATAAGTGATAGAAACATTTATTGTTGCATTCATGCTGCTGCATTTATTTTTGTAATGTTTGTGATTCAAACAAGAATTTAAATTTATTTAAATTCAGATTTGAATCACTTTGTTTGGAGCTCTAGAAAAGTTGTTAGGTCCATAGTTCACTTTTGCTCCCTGAACTTTTTCTCAAGTCCAACTCTGCACCCTTTTCTTTTCTCCCAGTTCGGCCCAGCCCCTCCATTCTTTCTTTTTTTTCCCCGGCCCAATTCCTCCCCGCAGCTCACCGCTCGGCCCAGCATTTCCCTCTCTCCTCTTTCCTTCCCCGGCCCGTCCAGCACCGCGGCCCAGCACCCCCTCCCCGCGCCGGCCCAATCCCACAGCACACCCCCACTGTCACCGACACGCGGGCCCGCCCAAACAGGGTCGTCCCCTACCTCCGACCGAGCCAAGCTCGATCGAGCTCAGCCACATCGCCGCCTCGGCCCGGCGCTAGGGCCCGCCTCGCGCGCACTGTGGACCCCCACGGGAACCTTCCCCGCACCAGCGCCGCCTCACCCTTTCCTTCTTTGTCTCGCTCCCCAATTGGTAACCCCCGCCGCTCGGTTTTGGAAGGGGAGCGCCATCGCCGGCTGTGATTAGCGCGGTCGCGCGCCCCGGACCCCCCTCCCGGGCCCATTATAGACCCTCTCTCTCCGCCCCGACCTCCCAACTTTTCCCTCTAGCCGCGGCGCTCTCCCCGCGCTAGTACCGCCGCCTTCCCGTCCAGAGCCGAGCGCCGCCGCCCGCCATTGTTGGCCGTCTCGCCGCCTCCCTGGACGCCGCTCGGAGTGGACGCCGCCACGAGCTCCACGACTCCAAGCCGCGTCTCCTCCGCCCGTCCTCCTCGCCGCTCGGCCGCTAGAGGCGCTCCTCCACGCGAAGCGCCGCCGTCCGAAGCTCGCGCCGCCGCCGTTGAACTCCCCTCTCCGGCGCTGCTCCACCCAAATCGACGCCTCTGGTAGCTGCGCACGAAGGTACCGCGTCCGTTGAAGCTATTGTCGTCGTGGTTCTCCGCACTCATCAACCTCTTCCGCAGCGCCACCGTCTTCCCGAGCCCGCCGCCGCCATTGGAGCTGCCGGTCGGCGTCGACTCGCCGACTGAGTACCTGCGCTGCCCCAACAGCCACTCAAGAAGCCCCGCACACTGGTGAGCACCCTCCCGAGCCGTTTTCCGCCCGAATTCGCGTCCCGGAACACCTTCCCCGCCGTAGGCCGACACACCCCGCCGCCGCTTCTCGTCGGCCGCCACCCCTGCGGGTCTCTGGCCGAATTGAACCGCCCAGATGAACTCGCCATCCCCTCCCAAAGCTGTAGGACCAAACCCTGTGTCGATTCATGGCCTGTAGCTCGAGATTCACTTAATTCCGGCGAACTTCGCCGGCGACCCGAGCGGCGCCGCCGCGGACTCTCTCCTCGCCGGCGACCCAACCGCACCCCTGAACCCTAGCCGTCCGATCCTAAATCAGCGGCCGAGATTGCTCTGACCGAGTCAGAGTACCGGTCAACCCCCGGTCAGCCGGGCGGTTTTGTTAAAGAGCCCCTGAGTTTTATCAAAATTAACCCGCGGTCCATTTTAATTCAAAAATAATTACAAATAGGTCCTGTTTTATTCGTTTAGGCCCCTGGAAATTTTAAAACTTTGCCAGCAAGCCCCCGAACCTTAGAAACGCTATAACTTTCACGTTTTAGCTCCGATTTGCGTGATTTTCGCGCTCATGTGTTCGTAGCGAAGCGTAGATTATTTCTAGCTCCTGTTTTTGTACTGTTTTTACTGTTTGGTGTACTTTTCTAATAGAATTACTTTTGCTTGCATGTGATGATTGTTTTGGAATGCGTGCGTGATGTTCGTGTCCAGTCGGTGAGCCCGTAGCGTTGGACTTCGAGTACGTTGAGGACGTGCCGGAGCAGGATTTTCAGCAGCAGCCGTACTCCGAGGAAGGCAAGTTATAGCACGGACAATCCTTGCTACCTATCTCACTTTTAATACACTGTTCATTACATACGCATGTGTCTAATATTGTTTACCATTAAGGTTATTTCCTAGCATTTATTTCCCTGTCCTTGTATTCCTATGGGTTTTTGCATATGGGTAGTATCTTGCTAGGCGCAACTACTATCACCTGTACTTAATTGTTAATATTGACTTAATGGTCCACTTCAACAATAATGATAAAACTTGCTTTTTAGCAACTTGGACTAGGGGGCTAGAGCATGTGCTGTGTGCTTTGCTCTAGTGTCTCCCTATAAGGACCGGTTCTTAAAGCGGCAACCCAGGAGCCTGTCGTCACCACCGGAACTATAATGGCTCTGGTCTTGGTCAAGTAACTTGTACGGCTCTAGCTTGATAGTGGTTACCGAGGGGCCAGCGGCGTTGCGGGAGGCAAGGCACGGGGTGTTTTCCCGATTCCACCGAGGACGGTAGCCCCGTCGGCTAGGTCTCGTTAGACCCAGTCCCGTGTTGGGAGTCTCAGCGATTGAGAACTCCGCACGTTGCGCATTGTTGGGGTGGATACCCGCGCTCTGGACGCCATCAACCCCCTCATGGTGTGACTCCGTGGGCGTACGTCGATCTCGGTGCCTAAGGACTCACCACCTTGTATTACTGCAGCGGCTACTATCTTGTTAGGGTGTCCTGTGAAAGCCTCGTAGCGTCCCTATGCAGTCACACCTCGGAAGTGTTGATGTGCGTGGTTGGGTGCAAAGTTCCTTTGAACTTTTACGCGACTGGTGGGTAAAGGGCGAAACCTCTGCAGAGTGTAGGATCTATCATAATAGCCTTGCTCAGGGTCACGAGCGGCCCGGATCCTTTTTTATTAGAATATGGTATTTATTCCTGTTTAATGTCACTTACACCATTAATTGGGTTACAACTGGGATTCTCATTCACTTGTAGTAACTTGGATAAAGCTAAAACGAACCAACTAAAAGTGCTCATGCAGTTAAGCCAGTGTCTAGCCTTTTTGAGCCTTCATAACCCGTGCTATGCTTGCTAAGTAATCTCCATTACTTACACTTGCTGTTATTACTATTTTTTGGGCAAAATTCCGGACGGGTAACAGATTGGAGTCAGGCTGATTACGCTGTGGAGTTTCCGGAGGATCTGCCGTACTTCTGAGTTGGCGTTCCCCCAGTTAGAGTCCCTGTGGGATTGCGGCTACGCTTAGAGAGATGTATTAGTCTTCCGCTGTCCATGTATTTCATTTATGCAAAACTCTGATGTACCCGCTACTGTATGTTGAGAAATAAGCATTGTACTCTGATTTTTACCATATTTGTTCGCTATATGTGTCGGTGGACTTCCTGGGCACACATATGGCCACAGTCGGGTTTTGAGTAAATCCGGGTGTGACATATATGCTTTCAAGTTAGCTTAACCCTCAACTTTTTCATTCTCATGGTCTAGGGAAAAGATCATTTTCTTCCTATGTTTACCATTGGCAACCATTTGGAAGTATCTAGTATTATTATCCCCAAGCAGAATATCTGTCACCTTTGCACGCTGATAATATTTGATTTCCTCTTCTCGAAGGAGTCCGGTCAAATGTTCTCTAGCATGTATAAGATGGTCATGTTCTGCTTCTGTCAAGGTACGGGTTTATGCGGCAACATCTAATTCATTAATCGTATTTTGTAGTGATGATTTCTATTGTTTGTAGTTTCCCTTCATATGAGATACCCACCCACGAAGGTGTCGTCATAAGTCATTCATCTTTTTATTCCACCGTTGAACCAAATTTTTCCCGGGAACTGGCTTATTCTAGATTTCTACAACACAATCATAAAAGTCCTCATGAGAGAACCAGCTGAGTTCTAACTTGAACTTTCTTCCGTTCCCCATATAAGCCAGCGTCCCCGTATCTAGCAACAATGGTGTATGGTCCGATACACCTCTATCTAGAGCGTGTACGGTCACCGGTGGATATTTAAATTCCCATTATGTAGTTATTAATACTCTGTCCTATTTTTCGTAGGTTGGGTTGGGCAGAGAGTTTGCCCAGGTGAACAGACGACCAGTTAGGTCAATTTCTCTCGGATCAAAACTATCAATTACCGCATTAAATAAGAAAGGCCATCGATCATTATATCTATCATTATTCTTTTCCTTGATATTTCTCATGATATTGAAATCCCCTCCAATAAGAGTCGGCAAAGGATTTTGTTGACAAGCCCGTACTAGTTCAGACAGAAATACAGATTTAAATTCATCTTGAGCTGGTCCATAAACGGCCATTAGGATCCATTTGAACATATCAGATTTATTGCAGAGATGGAATTTGATATAAAACTCCCCTTCTACAATTAATGATAAATCTAATATACTTGCATTTACTCCAAGGAGAATACCACCTGACCTTCCTCGTGGAGAAAGACAATGCCAAACGAAATCAGTCCCTCCAGAGAAGCGAGAAAGATTCGTCTTTGACATGTCTTGCTTTCCGGTCTCCATGACAGCCACAAAGTCTAGACTATGTTCTTTGATTGCATCAGAAATATATCGGTATTTAGCCAAGTTAGAAAGACCTCTACTATTCCAAAAGATGCCTTTCATGGAGAAACTGAGTGGTTGGATTTTTTTTTCCTTCTTACGCTGTTTGTTACTCTTTTTGGATTTAGATTTTGATTTTCTACTGGTTGCCATTAGATGACAAACTTTTGTGTCCAGGTCCATATCATCAAAGCCTACATCTAAGATGTCCTTCACCAAGTGAGCGAGTAGGGCACTATCAAATGCAGTGACCTCGTCATCACTAGCGTCGAAGGGGTTTAAGGGAATGTCTTGATCTATGTTTACTCTGTTCGATTTCTTTTTTGTATTTAGTGACACTTTGGTCCTATCAGCCTCAATTCGTTTTAAAGCATTAATGGACATATTAACACTCTTGTTGTTGCTACCCAATAAGAATCCCAATCTATTTAAATTTGATGCACATTTGTCACTAAGTATGGAAGCTATTGAAATAGCAGGGCAAGAGTTAGGTGTACCCGGCATCAAGTTGTGTGGAGTCGAAGGCGATCGTGGCATCATGCCAGTGACTACCTCCGTCTTATTCTCCATTGGTCCATCCAAGTTACGTGCAGCAGCACGCTTCATTGCTCTAACAAGGATTTCCTCATCCGCAGGAGACATCCCATCAGTAGACGATACTGCATTAGAGCGTAAGCTACGACGACGCCATCAAAATATACAGACCCAACCAAATGTTTCGGAGGTTCCGTACCTGATGTTGTCTGGCTGAGGTCTGAGACCGGTGTCAGAGATTTAGCAGTTGGTGTCGCTATCACCTTCTCAGAATTTTTTCAGTGGGTATCCCAAGTCTCGCACCTGCAGTTCTCAGTGCAGCTATCGTTATTTTCCCCAGTGTGTCGTGTGTTGCAGCCTCGGACACCCTTGGCGTTGGCGTGACAGACGACGCAGCTGGGGATGAGAAAAGTGCCTCCGGTGGGCCACTTAGTTTGGTCCGCGCATCTGCACTCGGGGAGGCATGCGGCGTCGAGCGCGATGGGGCTCTAACCTGGTTATTGGTCGGCATTTGTGCATTGCACAGGGTTGCCGGTACAGGTGTCGATGCTGATTCTTCTGACAATCCTACATGCAACAAAAAAGAATCAGTACTGGTATGTGTATACAAGAAATCACCGGTTTGAGGTAAGTTCTCACCAGCTGCTGCCTTTCTTTGTTGCACTACTTCATGTCCCTTGCTCATAGTGCTCACTGTTCTAGGGGGTGTTACTGCAATTTGTGGTAATGGCAAATGCCCATTGAACACTAGAGGTTTGAATGGAGGCGCCGGGCGATTTTTACCAAACGGGATAGCAGCAACTTGCATGGGGACAGGTCCTGTACCTGAAACTTTTGAGGCTGAATTCACGGTTTTGGATTTCTTTGCTGTCTGTTCAGCGTCATCAGCCCCTTGTGTTCCATCTTCATCTGCTCCCTTGTCGGTACTGGGCAGGAGGTGCTGGTACAGTCGGCTGAAATGTTGCCTCCTCTGCTGTGAATGTAATATTGTATCCCACTTTGCCAAAAACAACGTTAGCAGTATGGGGTAACTGTTTTCTGTCCAGCATCCCTATTAGAACCCGAATTACTCCTCTTTTTCGATAGGTTAGCATATCGACCTCCAAGGTTGCTCCTATAACGGTTACCAGAGCCCGGAAAGCAAGATAGTGTCTCCATGTGTGGGGGACACCTGTGATGTGCACCCACACTTCATCCAGTTGATAGGCAGGTATGATATCGGCGACGTCCTGCCACTCAGATATTGTCAAAGTAACTCCATGATTCTTCAGACGGAATTCAACATCAGCCATGCGCTTCAGTTCTGAAGGGAAAACGACCAGGAAAGAGTCCACGGGAACCAGCTTGCTGTTGCAGTGTTGTGTTGGTTGGTCCGATGATCTCGCTGACCTGCCGTTGTGCTTGCCAATGGTGGCATGAACGCCGCCAGGGTTATCGTCGTCGTTTTTGGACGCGGTAATGGTCCCTTCCAGGGACGAATCCTGCATCCGGAACGCACATCGCACCCTCGGAACTTTGAACGGACTTCCTGACCGGCGATAACACAGGGCTGCCCCTGGTCCGTGATGGTAGAATTTGGTTCAGTTGCCATTGGAATCTCCATCGACGATGAAGACGATTGGTGAATCTCCAGATCATATATGTTGCTCCCACCAACGTGAGCCTTTTGGGAAGCCAATTTGGTCCCAAAATTCTTCACAAATCTCCTCATCCGATTTGGCTTTTTTCTTCCCTGCGGCAATCTTCTCTATGGCATAATCATGTGCGTCAGCATGATTGAACCCGGCCAAACATGCCTCTTGAACGCATTCCTCGTAATCGATCGATGTCGATTGTTGGTTGTCAGTGTCGTCGTAAGCTTGCTGCACATCAAGGCCGGCGAGCAGAGCAGACTCCGCGCAGTCGGCGTGGGACGCCGGCACCATCGTTGTTGCGTCATCCTCGTGTTCGCACCCAAAATTGGCAGTTGCCTATTAGGCCGAGGGCAACCGGTCAGACCGATTCTAGGAAGCGGTCAGACCGGTTTTACTGTAGCCGATCTGGCAACGGCCAAACCGGTCTGACCGGTTTCCCTATCCGGTCTGACCGGTTTCTCCCGTGTTGGAGTAGGTTTAGGACTTTAGAGTTTTATCCCATATTGTAAACCGACCTAAAGGGGTACGACTTCCCCACCCTATAAATATAAAGGGTCATGGCCGATTGAGAACCATCATCCAATCGATCAAAAACACTTTATCCTTTTATGTTTCGCATTACTTTTATCTCCAAACCCTAGCTCCTCCAAACCTCATACTTGCTGTTCTTCTCTCGTCTCGACGACGTTTGAGGGCGTTCTAGGTGGCCTGCCGACCCTAGAACAACCCTAGACTCTCAAGTTCCGACGGGGTCCCTCCCGAGCTAGAGGTTCTAGGTTTTCACCGTCGCACTATCAAAAGCGGTCTGACCGGTTTCATAAGGCGGTCTGACTGGTTTCGCTTCAAGGCAGCGGCAACTTCGTTGGCGCGGTTTCGTGTCAACATATTTTGGCGACTCCGCTGGGGAAGAAATCTCTGGTTATCATGGCTGATTTATCAAGTGATTTGATGTCGTGTAAAGAGCTGATTGAAGAATATTATCAAGAATATGACAGAGCAATTGAAAGGATATTCTTGTCTTGCTTCATTAAGACAGAATAAGGTGTCATCAAGATTAAAGAGTTTCAGCCACCATCGAACATCGCCGTATTAAAGGAGATACAATCTTCCGGTACTATATCTACCCGTCTATCTGCTTATGTTAAATTTTTGATTTCTAAAGAGGATAAGGTAGATTCAATTCCTGTTGTTCAAAAGTCGGTTGTTGAAAAGCCGACTAATGATATTATTGATCCTTGCAATTTGCCAAATTGTGATGTTGTTGGTCAAGAAACAAATCGGCCGTCTCTAGCCGAAATTGTTGATCCAAAATCCCCTAGCCAGAGCATAGAGGCTACATCTAGCATTTCGATGCTCGGGGGGCAACAGAACAAAGGCAAAGGTGATGGTTGCAACACAACCAGTCTGGCCGGTGCCTAGACCGGTCTGACCGGTTCTCAAACCGGTCTGACCGCTTCACCTAGGGCTTCAAAAAATAAATCAAAAACAAAGATGGTTAAGCCAAAGAAGCCCGAGATTGGTGTTTGGAAAACCATTGAATCCAAAGGCCGTCATAAGCATCAAAGAGAAAAGCCGAAGTGTAACAAGAAACTTCCGGCTAAGTCTCAAAGACAAAATAATGTCAATGATGCTAGTCGGTTTAAAAATTCCAAACAGTCAAAATCTTCTCTTAGAGAGAAGTTCCATAATCGAAATCGGCAACGGAATAATTCTCACAAATCAATGCTGTTTTCATCATATGGATCACCTACACCGATGCCATGGGAGTTTTGTTTTAATGTGCCTTATTTTTATTCTCTTTGGTATTATAATTCATATATGTCGTCTCCTCCTAGATATTTATGTTCAGATTATATTACCTATAGGGAGCCGGTAATTAATGAGCCATCACCTATGCATAATGACCGTTTTGATCAAAAGAATCGGTCCACACAGAAAAATAAGCGTAAGGTGATTAAACAAGTCTATCGTGTCAAGAAAGATGGAAGATTAAATAAAAATTCAGAATTGACACTAGACATAGAAAAGCCGATAATTGAAAATTCATCGGCTAGTTCTGTTGATCAAATTGTCCCCAATAATAAGCATATCACAAATATTATAGCTGAGCAACAATCATGTTCGGCTGGGGGGCAATATGATCTCAGTGTGACTGGTTCTGAAGGAACCGGTCTAACCGGTTCTAAAAACCGGTCTGACCGGTTTGACAAAAAAATTGATAAATCTGCAAGTGTCACTTCAAAGAGCAAGGTGATGAAGAAGAAGCCAAGCTTTGCTGAATTGTTACATAAATATCAGAAGATAGCCGAGCAAAAGCAAAGTAATCGGTTAGAAGATCAAAGTTGGAATTTTTCATCACCAAAAGCAAAGAAGCATCGACGGTCATCACATTGGTCTTCATCGTTTTTTCCATCGATGCATGTGCCATGGAATACATATTCAGGTATAAACAATTATGATTCATGGTTTTGGTACGATCCTTGGTTTTCTTTTTACAACTATCAATATTATTCTTATGATACACCGAGGAGTTACAATTGGATGCCATGGCCAAATCAAAGCTTCAGTTGTTAGATATGACGTTGATAAGCCGAAATAGAATCATAAAAATTGCAACCTGCATAAATTTGATATTTCGGCTACAATAGCGTCCATAAAGATTTAGAGACCATTATATGGACGATGTACTATTAATCATCGTCTTTAGTCAATTTTGATCATTGTAGATGTTTTCTGACACGCAAGCTTTGCCAGAAAACATGGGGGTATATGTTCGCACCCAAAATTGGCAGTTGCCTATCAGGCCGAGGGCAACCGGTCAGACCGGTTCTAGGAAGCGGTCAGACCGGTTTTACTGTAGCCGATCTGGCAACGGCCAAACCGGTCTGACCGGTTTCCCTATCCGGTCTAACCGGTTTCTCCCGTGTTGGAGTAGGTTTAGGACTTTAGAGTTTTATCCCATATTGTAAACCGACCTAAAGGGGTACGACTTCCCCACCCTATAAATATAAAGGGTCATGGCCGATTGAGAACCATCATCCAATCGATCAAAAACATTTTATCCTTTTATGTTTCGCATTACTTTTATCTCCAAACCCTAGCTCCTCCAAACCTCATACTTGCTGTTCTTCTCTCGTCTCGATGACGTTTGAGGGCGTTCTAGGTGGCCTGCCGACCCTAGAACAACCCTAGACTCTTAAGCTCCGACGGGGTCCCTCCCGAGCTCGAGGTTCTAGGTTTTCACCGTCGCACTATCAAAAGCGGTCTGACCGGTTTCATAAGGCGGTCTGACCGGTTTCGCTTCAAGGCAGCGGCGACTTCGTTGGCGCGGTTTCGTGTCAACACCTCGCTCCTGCAGACATGACCCACGTCGTCAATGGAAGCGAAATACTCAGCTTCCGACTGGGCATGTCCTCCGCTGGGGGCGTCGTTGATCGGCATTGAGGAGTTGGGGCGGGGTGCCGGAGTGAGGCGCCGTCGGCGGCGGTCGCCGTCGCATCGTCCTTCGTCCTCGATGTCGCCCTTGCTCTCAAGGGACATATCTCTCGGGTGCGTACTACGCATCACCCTCTCATCTCTCAAGCATCTCAGGATTCAGAAATGTGGAATAACTGGGAAGTGGCTATCTATGATTCTGCAACATGCACCAGCCCTAGAGGAATTGGATTTAAAGTCCTGTCACCAGATATCAGTACTGGTGATAGAAGGGAAAGAGAGTAGTTTATCAAATCACGCCTCAACTCCGCTGGCTTCATCACCAGGAAATGCAGATGACGTATTGACAAGCTCAACTACAGAGGGACTCCTACGCGTTCCATCAAATCTCATCCCCTCTCTCAAGAAAATAATTATTACGCGGTGCCATGAGCTAACATTTCAATGAAACAAGGAAGGCTTCTCTGTATTCACCTCTCTTGAGGAGCTAATAATTCAGCAATGCCCCAAGCTGATCCCGTCTTAGGTTTGATTGAATATTTAATAAAGATGACACCAGTAGCTGAGAGATGACATCGGTGATTTGTGCACCTGGCTCCGCGCTGCTCCCAAGTCAACTTTATATATCTATCTAATAAGCAAATGCAAAGTATATGACCAGGTATTTGGAAGATATATATTTATAGAGAGAGAAGTCTTTTGATTAATTGTATATTACTATAACCGTGTCTAGTAGTATACGTAGTATACGGTTAGTATAGATAGTATAAGGGTATTATTGAAAAAAATGACAGCGGTGTAATTTAGACATATCTATATACTTTCATTTCATTGTTTTTATTTTCATTTGAATACTGGCAAAATTTAGTAGCCATATTTCATTTAAAATATCAACGATCCTTCCGTTCGCCTCTCCTCTCGAGTGCCGGCGGCGGTGGCGCGGATCGTCCTCTCGAGTGCCGGCGGCGGTGGCGCGATCGATCCGCGGTAGCGTGCGGGCATACGAGAGTGGCGGAGAGGGCGAGCCAACGACACCGATAGGGCAGCAGGGATCTTGCTCGCGCGAGTGGTAGCCAAAGGCAGGGATGGCGACCCATGGGTCCGCACAATTAGCGGCCGGCCCCAGCGGTGGTGGCGCATGCGCATATGCCGCCTTGAAGCCTCCACAAGGATGTTCCCTTGAACTTGTGATCCCGGCGATTGCCGATCCGGCGGCACTACAGAGCTGGCAGCTACCTCTCACCCTCGTGAGGTTGCTACACCCCTGCTGGGCCATCAGTCACGCTGCACTTTCTTCCTAGTCTGCATCGTTGGCCTCCCTCCCATCTTGTGCATCGACGCCGAAAGGAGCAGAGATCGATCTGCATGTATGTGGTAGGATTGTCATCACGATTATTGCCCAATGAACTAGTCCGATGAAAAATCCTTATGTGATCTAACCAACTAGCCTGACGACATGTAATTGGAGTAGCTTTGGCAATAGTTAGTTTCTGTATAATTCTGTTGGAACAGAGCATATTGTGTATTTTTTTTTAAAGATTCCGAGGTGCTAGTTTCCCTTCCACACGGTTTCCAGACTTTGCATTTATCAACTAAGGTTAATCCATGATAAATACCAAACGTATTTTCTGCCCTCTGCCCGTCTAGTAGTTGGGTTTGGTTCTGACAAGTCAAATGGCAAAACCATCATGATTGATCAGTAAAACCATGCAGGACACATACAAGACAACTGTGGTTTGTACAGTATGCGTCAAGAAGCAATACGAGTCAAACTGAACTCTCTCCAAATTTAAGATCTGAGCCAAATAAATTGAGTTACAAGCAACCCTTTAAATAGTTTATTACAAAGTTGTTACAGGCTACGAATTCAATTTTGTGGGATCATTATGCCACGGCATCAAAGCTGAGCCTACGAGTTTAGTACAAGCTTGTTTACTGGACTTCAGCTGCTGAGCTTAAAATTCTAAAACCAGAAGCTGGTGACCTCAGGGGCTAAGGAGAACCCGATCTTGGAGCCCTTCTCGATGGCCTAGGTGTCAAACCTCTGTGGAGATAGTGACCAAGCTTCCACTCGTGCATTTGCCACGCTGTAGTTGTTGAAGTGTGCCTACACGACGGGTTCATTGATACTGCCACATGACGAGGGTATCTAAACTTACCGCTCGAACACAAACCCCCTGATGCACTGCACACACCAAGTCACCGACGGTCGGCACTCTTGCCGCTCACTTAAGCTTGGGTCGGGGAATCCGGTTCGATCAATATATGACTCAAGAAGAGGGGGAGCGCAGTGAGGAGAGGCGGACCAGGAGCCCAGCCGCGGGTAGGCGACGGCGGCTTACACTTGCCCGACGGCCGTGGGCGACGACGGCGAAGGTACGACGAGATGGAGAACAGGTAAGTTCACCGGTTTTTGCAGATTCGGATGAGGATTCAGAGCTCTCTCAAAGCTGGGGCGAGGCTAGGTCGAGCGTTGGCTTGTCGGCAGACCCTCTGGCTGGGCTGAGAAAGGGCGGGTATGGATCACGTTTCTGGCCGTTGGCTGTAGATGCGAGTTCCATGGCGACCTCTGACGCGAGCTCGGATGGAGAGGCAGAGGAGGAGAGTAGTTCAGTTAAGGAGATTTCTCAGTTGAGCATGGCGGCGCAGGTGCCACCCATACGGGATGGTGCTGCATCAACGCATGCAGAATGGGAGGTGCATAGCACCACATCCGAGCTTGACATGTCGTCGAAAACAAATCGTGATGCATCAACGCACACTGAATTGGAGGTGCATAGCACCACGTCCGAGTTGGAGGTTTCGTCGAGAACGAAACGAGAAGTAAGACAGGGGTCGAAGAAAGGTCGGCATCCATGGAGTTTGCAAGGACAGGAAGAAAACCGGTTGAGGAAGGTATGCAAGCCATGGCATGGTCCGGTGTCGCTGGCGAGACTTTCACCCACAGCATCTATTGACGCTTTTTCTGGCCAACACACGCGAGCGTCGAATCGCGCAAACGAAGGAACGATGAACTCGCCGCAGCTCCACCCAAACCGGTCAGACCGGTTTAGGGATCCGGTCAGACCGGTTTCCCTCGGGAGCTTCGGGATGACCTAGAATCACCACCTCGGGAGGGACCCCGTCGGAGATGGCGCGCCTAGGGTTGCTCTGAGATCGGTCAGGCCACTCAGAACTTCCTTGAACGCCGTAGAGACAAGCAAGGAAAGCAAAGGGGTTGGAAAAGCTAGGGTTTGGAGATAAAAAGTAGAAAATATATTGATTGATCGATTGGATGATAACTCAATCGGCCATGGCCCTTTATATTTATAGGGTGGGGAGGTCTTGCCCCGCACGGAATCCTTTTACAATTTGTAAACAACTAGGACTCCTAATTCTACTCCAACTCGGATCCAAACCGGTCAGACCGCTCTGGCAAACCGGTCAGACCGGTTTGGCTGTTGCCAGATCGGCTACAGGGAAACCGGTCTGACCGCTTCCTGAGGTCGGTCTGACCGGTTTGCGTGGCTCGCCACTTTTGGGTGCGAACATATGCCCCCCTGTTTTCTAGTAAATTTTATGCACTAGAAAACATGCTAAGGTCGATGTTTACAGAATTCACCGGCCATTTTATCCTTAGGACGACTCCCAACATGAATCGGCTATATCCTATCAAGCACTTTGCCAAACACTTGGATGAAACTTCTTCAAGTATCTCCCATTGAGAGCTCTAGGCAATTGTTGACCTTGTAAGGTTTCCACCATATAAGAATTTCCTGAACAAACCTTCATAATCTTGAAAGGACCCTCCCAACTTGGAGACCATTTGCCAAACTTGTTACTCTTCATCCCTATGGGCAAGACTGTCTTCCAAACCAAATCACCTACTTGAAAGGATTTGAGTTTTACTTTTTTGTTGTATGCTCTCGCCACTCGCCTCTTATCTTTCTCAATCTCTTCCAAAGCCTCCAAACGCTTGTCAGTCACTTCATCAATATTGTCCATCATCAAAGCATAATATGTATCAAAATTAAGATTATTTTGCTTTGCAAGTCTATATGCACCAAGATTCACCTCTACAGGTAAAACGGCCTCTTGACCATACACAAGCTCAAATGGATTAACTTTGGTAGCACCATGTTTAGAAATACGATGAGCCCATAAAGCTTCAGATAATACCTCATGCCATCTTTTAGGATGATCTTCTACCTTCTTCTTAATGAGCTTTATCAAAGTTTTGTTGCTAGATTCTGCTTGACCATTGGCTTGAGCATAATATGGAGATGAATTGAGAAGTTTAATACCATAAGAATTGACAAACTCACGCACCTCTTTGGATATGAATGAAGTCCCTTGATCCGTAGTCAGAGTTTGTGGAATGCCAAACCTATGTATAATATTTTCTCTGATAAACTCAATCACTTCTCTATGTGTCATATTCTTCAAAGGGACTGCTTCCGTCCATTTGGTGAAGTAATCAGTTGCTACAATCACAAAACAATGGCCTTTTGTAGAAGAAGGATGAATTTTTCCAACAAAGTCTAACCCCCATCCCCGGAAAGGCCAAGGTTTGATAATTGGATGCATCATTGCCGCTGGTACCAACTGAATATCTCCATGTTTCTGACACTCCTCACATCCTTTGTAGTATTTAAAACAATCGGCTATCATCTTGGGCCAATAGAAACAAGCTCTCCTAAGGAGCCACTTCATCTTGGGAGCCGACTGGTGAGTACCACAAATCCCTTCATGAACCTCTGCCATAGCCAACCTAGCTTGGTCAGGACCCAAACATTTTAAAAGCAAATCATCAATCGTCCGACGATACAACTCATCACCATCCAAAACGAACTTGAGAGCCCACCGTCGAATTTTTCTGTCAACTGTACTGCTAGGATTTTGTAAATAACTAATCAGAGGCCTTCTCCAATCATCTACTTCGTCTTGATCGCAAAGAACATTCGAAGTAGCATCTTCACCAGACAACCGGTCAGACCGGTTCTCTAAAGCGGTCAGACCGGTTGAACCGGTCAGACCGGTTTGAGGAAACGGTGCGACCGGTTCCTCCAGAATAGAACACTCGGCTTCTAAAAACACCGGTCTTTGTTCTTGAAAATTTCTTTTCTGAACATTATAACCAGATGCTTGCTGAGCCAGAGCATTTGCCTTTGGATTCCCTTCTCGTGGTACATGACGAACCACAAATTCATCGAAACAAGATATAATATCAAAGCATCTATCGAGATATGCATTTAAAAATCTATCCAAGCATTTACATACCTTAGAAACTTGTTGTACCACCAGCAAAGAATCACCATAAGCTTCCACATGCTTTACTCCCATGTCATGCAAAATTCCCAATCCGAATAGAAGAGCTTCATACTCGACTTGGTTATTAGTACATTTATGATCTAATCGGTTAAATGCTTCAAAAATAGCCCCATGTGGAGAAGTAATAACAATTCCAATACCACAACCACTTTTGCAAACCGATCCATCAAAATGCAATTTCCATGGAGTGAAAGTAACATAACCGACATTTAAATCAAGTTGCTTATCTACTCTATGTCCCACAATAAAGTCGGCTACTATTTGACCTTTCATTGAAGTTAATGGTTCACAACGTAAATCATATTCAACTAAAGCATAAGCCCATTTGCCGACTCTACCACTTAGAATTGGTTTATGCAACATGTATTTAATTATGTCGGTTTGACATGCGACTATACAAGTACTTGGTAAAAGATAATGCCTCAACTTGGTACAAGTATGATATAATGATAAACATAATTTTTCAATAAATGTGTACCTTGTTTCAGCATCCAATAATCTTCTACTTTCGTATGCAACCACATGTTCCTTTCCTTCGGTTTCTTGAGTCAAAACACCTCCAATGACATTTTCTTCCGCCGCCACATACAACTTGAATGGAACTCCACTCCTAGGCGCTTGAAGGACGGGTGGCGAAGATAAATATTGCTTGATCTCATCAAATGCTTCTTGTTGTTTTGCCCCCCAAGTGAAATCAATGTCATTCTTCAACCGAAGTAAAGGAGTAAAGGCATTCACCTTCCCAGACAAATTACAAATAAATCTTCTCAAGTAATTTACTTTGCCCAAGAACCTTTGCAAATCTTTCTTGCAAGTAGGAGCCTTCACATTATTAATAGCTTCAATCTTCTTAGGATCTATCTCTATGCCTTTTTCATGTACAACAAATCCCAAGAACTTCCCAGCCGATACACCAAAAGCACATTTGAGTGGATTCATTTTCAATTTATACCGACGCATTCTTTCAAATGCAAGTCTTAAATCAGCCAAATGAGAGCCTTCTCCAGCCGATTTGACAACAATATCATCGATATAAACCTCTACTATGATGCCAAGTAAATCATGAAAAATTAAATTCATAGCCCTTTGATATGTGGCACCAGCATTCTTCAAACCAAAAGTCATTACTACCCACTCAAATAGACCAACGAAACCCGGACATAGAAAGGCCGTTTTGGCTATATCCTCTTCGGCCATGAATATTTGATTATAACCAGCATTACCATCAAGAAAGCTAAGAATTCTATGTCCAGATGCAGCATTAACAAGAAAATCGGCTATAGGCATAGGATATTCATCTTTAGGAGTAGCTCTATTAAGATCTCTAAAATCAATGCAAACACGAAGCTTTTTTGTTCCTTTCTTTTCAACAGGCACAATATTAGAGATCCAATTAGCATATCGACAAGGCCTAATAAATTTAGCATCTAGCAACCGATTGATTTCTTCTTTCACTCGGTCATAAATATCAGGATTAAAGTTTCTACGAGATTGTTTAAAAGGCCTAAAACCAGGTTTAATTGGTAAATGATGTTCAACTAAATCACGACTTAAACCAGGCATTTCATTGTAACTCCATGCAAAACAATCAACATACTCCTTTAATAGCTTTATTAACTCAGATTTAAACAAAGGATCAAGATTCTTGTTTACAAATGTCGGCCTAGGTATAGTACCATCACCAATATCTACCTCCTCTAGAGGATCAGCCGACGTAAACCCTTGTCCCAATTTGCTTAAATCATCAAAATCTTCAATGGCCTCACACATATCGTTCTTATGCGCCCGATAGTGCTCACGCCTCTGCTGTAACCACTCTAGATTTGGATCCATCAAATCATAAGAGATGGTATGGCCAGATCTCCAATCGGCCTCATAACAGCAGTAGCAAAACCATCCTTGGTGCAACCAATGATCTCACAATCAGATAAATCTAAACCAGATAAGCATTTAAGATTCTCATGATCATTCATGGTAGAACTATCGGTCACTGCAACACAAGCCGACGTATCTCCATGAACGACTTCTACTTCATCATCTATCCATTGAATCAAAAATTGATGCAAAGTAGAAGGCACACATTGGTTTGCATGAATCCAATCACGACCAAGGATTAAACTGTAGTTACCTTGTGTCTCAGCGACGAAGAACGCAGTGGCCAAAGTCTTGCTCCCAATAGTAAGCTCCATAGAAGCAACTCCCTTGGCGCCCATAGGTTCACCTCCTCCAACGCCGCTGATGGTCATATTGGTTTTGATCAACTCCTCATCTGAACCTCCCAGCTTCTTGAACAGAGAATACGGCATCAAGTTAACTATCGCTCCTCCATCCACTAGCATGCGAGAGATAGGCTTCCCATTGATATGACCCTTCATGTATAAAGCCTTCAGATGACTCTCATCAGCTTTGGGCTTCTGGAAAATAGCCTCCTTTGGACCAAAATCAAGTTGAGCAACGCTTTCTTCTGACAATATATAACCATCCATAGACATATGAATTACATTAAGCTCAAAATTTGTATGTTCAGGAGAAAAACCATAATCAACAAGCTCTTCATCGTCCTCTGAAGTAGATACCGATGATAGCTTGCCATCACAAATCATAGGAGAAGGAGAAGAAAAACCGGATGGCGCGTCGGGCAAAGCGGTCTGACCGCTTTCGTCAACCGGTCTGACCGGTTCAACCGGTCTGACCGACTCCTGAACCGGTCTGACCGGTTCTGTCTGAGAGCTGGTCTTAGCTTTCCATTCTTTTCCTTGTGGAATCATGGGCCTGTACTTGTTGAAAGCTTCGTCCCTCTGCTTCTCTAGCTCTTTCTCCTTCATCTCCTGAAACCTTAATCACTGAAGCTTCCTCCTTTGAGTACGAGATAAACCAGGAGGACACCATCTTGGCAAAAAGTATTTGGAGTTGGAACCACTCCCACTGGCTTCACCACCAGCAACAGAATCCTTCTGAATCGGTGTCTTAACCTGATTGTCCGTGACAATCGGTCCTTTGCCACCGTTTCTAAGGGGAACATTTATCAACCCAATCTGAATAACATCTTGATTTGTAGTCCTCTCTGGGTCAATATCCATCTTATGCACCTCCTCACGCTGTTTTGGCTTGTAAACTTGCTTCATAGGAGGTTTTGCCGATTTCCCAAGGAAACCGGTCTGACCGGTTTGTGGAACCGGTCTGACCGGTTGGGTCTGGTGACCCTGACCGGATTGGCAAGGTGCCAAACGGTCCTGTCCAGGTCTTGAGACCCTGTCTAATGCTGGCCTTCGCGGTCCTCCCCATCCATGTTGAAAAGATTGTTGGTATGGTACCCACATCACTCCATTATCATCATAAACTGGACGAGGTGGACATGGACTTGGTGCCTCCCATTGCTGAACAAAATTCCTTTTTGGCTGAGGACATTCTTCTTGATATAGAGGCACTCTCAATCTCTTTTTTACCGGCCGATCACTTGTAACGGCCTTCTGTTTGGAGTACTTGTCAAATAACATATCAAATGTGACCTTTGGCCTAATAGTACTCCCCTGATTCTTTGCAATATTGATTTTCCAATTTCCAATCTCCGGACGGCTCGGTTTAATCATCTTTGGACGACCTGGGGGAAAACCGGTCTGACCGCTTTCCCCAACCGGTCTGACCGGTTTGGCTTGTACAGGCTCAAACGGTCTCTGCTCGGTGGGAACGGTCGACCCTTGCCCCCCATGTTCAAAGGCCCTCACAGTGACCTTGAATGTCTCCCTGCCATCTGGAGTTGTCTCACATGCAACTTCTCGAACCAACTCTTTTCCCCTCAAATCAGATTTTGCTTCACCAATCACAACATTCTTTCCCTTGGTTGCTTCGGCTTGATGCGGCCGAACCAAGACCTTAGGCTGCTGCAAATCCATAGTATTGACAGGGAAAGGAGTTTTGTCCACTTGCATCTCATGAAATGTCAAACGACCTTCATTTATGGCCGATTGAACCTGTCGACGAAACACATTGCAATCATTAGTGGCATGAGAATACGTATTATGAAATTTGCAATATGCACGTCTTTTCAATTCTTCAAGTGGAGGTAATTTATGAGATAATTTGATATTTCCAGATTTAAGCAATTCATCAAAAATATGATCACACTTGGAAACATCAAATGTAAACTTAACCTCTTCTTGCCGACCTTTGTTAACCGGCTTAAGTGATGTACAAGAGTAAGTTTTTTCTTTAGAGGGTCATACAAATTCAGCAGCAAGTACTTCTCTATCACTATCACTCGAATCATCAGATTCATAATCAATTATATGAACATTGGAACGACGTGATCTAGAAGTATCTCTTTCTTTTTCTTTATTCATTCGGTTTTCAACAATTAAAGCTCTAATTTGAACTTGTGCAACCGAAAGAAAATCAGAACCCTCTATTTTATCTCTTATGGATGACCTTAAACCTTTTAAGCAAATATCAGCAAGGTCCATATCAGTGATTGACAAATTGAAACAACGGTTTTTAGTTTCTTTAAATCTCTTAATGTAAGCAGAAACAGTTTCATCTCTACTTTGTCTAACCGATGTCAAATCTGTCAATTTCAATTGCAAGCTCCCACTATAAAAGTGATCATGAAATTTACGCTCTAACATATCCCAAGATATAATAGAACCGGGAGCAAGTGAAGAAAACCAAGCAAAAGCGGTGCCAGTCAATGATAAAGAAAATAAACGCACTTTAAGAGCATTATAAGCACCCGCTTCTCCTAGCTGAGCTATGTATTGACTAATATGTTCCCACGTGGTTCGGTCATCATCTCCACTAAATTTAATCAATTCTGGCATACGCCAACCACGTGGAAGAGGAAAATTATCAAACTCAGCATTATATGGTTTTTGATACAAATTTGTATTACCAATATCAACACCAAGCTTGCTTTTCACTACATTAGCCAAATCTTCTCTAAATTTATTAAATTCAGCCCAGTTAGGATTATTTGGCTGTTGGGTTTGCACATTCTCCAAATTCATCTTATTTAAGTAGGGAGCAATCTTAGCTTGAGCTAGCCTATAACTTTCAAAAACATCATCAGGTATAACGTTTCCTTGAGCAGATGTATTAACTGTTGTACTATATTGAGGTCTAGCAGTACCTAAAGCATTAGTGTGAGCATAAACCATCGAATCAGGTGAAACAGAAAGCGGTATAGGCTGCTCATGCACCAATTCAAGCGCACTGGTCAGACCGGTCTGACCGGTTCCCTGATCCGGTCTGACCGGTTTGGCCATGTTCGGCCCGGTCGGTTGGAACGGTAGGGATTGACCAATGGCAAACTCAGGTGGCATACCATACATGTATTTTTCAGTATTAAAATTGGGTACGGGTGCCAAGCTAAGAGAAACTCCACTACTGGAATTAATTTTAGGAGCGCTACTACTAGTTTCATTATTGTTAAAGCAAGTAGTGGTCCTATCTTTCTCAAGATCCTCTAAACGTTCTAAACGAGCAATGTAAGATGCAAGCAATTCATCTCTCTCTACACTATTTTTAGGAACAGTAGTAGAAGGAGAATTCTGTGATTTACTTACAGTGGGTATTACCTCAACTCGATTGTCGTTCAACTTGATCGCCGGTAGCTCAAATTCTTGCACTCTTGCCACCTTGCCATGACGATCTTTCTTGATGCCAGCCATGAATTGCATCTTCATGAACTCTTGCAGTGCATCCAAATTCTTCTGCTCCTCCGGAGTGAGATCTTCCATTGAAGCCGCAATGATGTTATCCGCGTCAAGATCACATCGAGATCCCATCTTGTCTGGAGCTTAGATCGAACGGTCTTTGACAACCAGATCTTCTAGTTCCCCAGCGGAGTCGCCAAAAGTGTGTTGACGCTTTTTCTGGCCAACACACACGAGCGCCGAATCGCGCAAACGAAGGAACGATGAACTCGCCGCAGCTCCACCCAAACCGGTCAGACCGGTTTAGGGATCCGGTCAGACCGGTTTCCCTCGGGAGCTTCGGGATGACCTAGAATCACCACCTCGGGAGGGACCCCGTCGGAGATGGCGCGCCTAGGGTTGCTCTGAGATCGGTCAGGCCACTCAGAACTTCCTTGAACGCCGTAGAGACAAGCAAGGAAAGCAAAGGGGTTGGAAAAGCTAGGGTTTGGAGATAAAAAGTAGAAAATATATTGATTGATCGATTGGATGATAACTCAATCGGCCATGGCCCTTTATATTTATAGGGTGGGGAGGTCTTGCCCCGCACGGAATCCTTTTACAATTTGTAAACAACTAGGACTCCTAATTCTACTCCAACTCAGATCCAAACCGGTCAGACCGCTCTGGCAAACCGGTCAGACCGGTTTGGCTGTTGCCAGATCGGCTACAGGGAAACCGGTCTGACCGCTTCCTGAGGTCGGTCTGACCGGTTTGCGTGGCTCGCCACTTTTGGGTGCGAACATATGCCCCCCTGTTTTCTAGTAAATTTTATGCACTAGAAAACATGCTAAGGTCGATGTTTACAGAATTCACCGGCCATTTTATCCTAAGGACGACTCCCAACATGAATCGGCTATATCCTATCAAGCACTTTGCCAAACACTTGGATGAAACTTCTTCAAGTATCTCCCATTGAGAGCTCTAGGCAATTGTTGACCTTGTAAGGTTTCCACCATATAAGAATTTCCTGAACAAACCTTCATAATCTTGAAAGGACCCTCCCAACTTGGAGACCATTTGCCAAACTTGTTACTCTTCATCCCTATGGGCAAGACTGTCTTCCAAACCAAATCACCTACTTGAAAGGATTTGAGTTTTACTTTTTTGTTGTATGCTCTCACCACTCGCCTCTTATCTTTCTCAATCTCTTCCAAAGCCTCCAAACGCTTGTCAGTCACTTCATCAATATTGTCCATCATCAAAGCATAATATGTATCAAAATTAAGATTATTTTGCTTTGCAAGTCTATATGCACCAAGATTCACCTCTACAGGTAAAACGGCCTCTTGACCATACACAAGCTCAAATGGAGTAACTTTGGTAGCACCATGTTTAGAAATACGATGAGCCCATAAAGCTTCAGATAATACCTCATGCCATCTTTTAGGATGATCTTCTACCTTCTTCTTAATGAGCTTTATCAAAGTTTTGTTGCTAGATTCTGCTTGACCATTGGCTTGAGCATAATATGGAGATGAATTGAGAAGTTTAATACCATAAGAATTGACAAACTCACGCACCTCTTTGGATATGAATGAAGTCCCTTGATCCGTAGTCAGAGTTTGTGGAATGCCAAACCTATGTATAATATTTTCTCTGATAAACTCAATCACTTCTCTATGTGTCATATTCTTCAAAGGGACTGCTTCCGTCCATTTGGTGAAGTAATCAGTTGCTACAATCACAAAACAATGGCCTTTTGTAGAAGAAGGATGAATTTTTCCAACAAAGTCTAACCCCCATCCCCGGAAAGGCCAAGGTTTGATAATTGGATGCATCATTGCCGCTGGTACCAACTGAATATCTCCATGTTTCTGACACTCCTCACATCCTTTGTAGTATTTAAAACAATCGGCTATCATCTTGGGCCAATAGAAACAAGCTCTCCTAAGGAGCCACTTCATCTTGGGAGCCGACTGGTGAGTACCACAAATCCCTTCATGAACCTCTGCCATAGCCAACCTAGCTTGGTCAGGACCCAAACATTTTAAAAGCAAATCATCAATCGTCCGACGATACAACTCATCACCATCCAAAACGAACTTGAGAGCCCACCGTCGAATTTTTCTGTCAACTGTACTGCTAGGATTTTGTAAATAACTAATCAGAGGCCTTCTCCAATCATCTACTTCGTCTTGATCGCAAAGAACATTCGAAGTAGCATCTTCACCAGACAACCGGTCAGACCGGTTCTCTAAAGCGGTCAGACCGGTTGAACCGGTCAGACCGGTTTGAGGAAACGGTGCGACCGGTTCCTCCAGAATAGAACACTCGGCTTCTAAAAACACCGGTCTTTGTTCTTGAAAATTTCTTTTCTGAACATTATAACCAGATGCTTGCTGAGCCAGAGCATTTGCCTTTGGATTCCCTTCTCGTGGTACATGACGAACCACAAATTCATCGAAACAAGATATAATATCAAAGCATCTATCGAGATATGCATTTAAAAATCTATCCAAGCATTTACATACCTTAGAAACTTGTTGTACCACCAGCAAAGAATCACCATAAGCTTCCACATGCTTTACTCCCATGTCATGCAAAATTCCCAATCCGAATAGAAGAGCTTCATACTCGACTTGGTTATTAGTACATTTATGATCTAATCGGTTAAATGCTTCAAAAATAGCCCCATGTGGAGAAGTAATAACAATTCCAATACCACAACCACTTTTGCAAACCGATCCATCAAAATGCAATTTCCATGGAGTGAAAGTAACATAACCGACATTTAAATCAAGTTGCTTATCTACTCTATGTCCCACAATAAAGTCGGCTACTATTTGACCTTTCATTGAAGTTAATGGTTCACAACGTAAATCATATTCAACTAAAGCATAAGCCCATTTGCCGACTCTACCAATTAGAATTGGTTTATGCAACATGTATTTAATTATGTCGGTTTGACATGCGACTATACAAGTACTTGGTAAAAGATAATGCCTCAACTTGGTACAAGTATGATATAATGATAAACATAATTTTTCAATAAATGTGTACCTTGTTTCAGCATCCAATAATCTTCTACTTTCGTATGCAACCACATGTTCCTTTCCTTCGGTTTCTTGAGTCAAAACACCTCCAATGACATTTTCTTCCGCCGCCACATACAACTTGAATGGAACTCCACTCCTAGGCGCTTGAAGGACGGGTGGCGAAGATAAATATTGCTTGATCTCATCAAATGCTTCTTGTTGTTTTGCCCCCCAAGTGAAATCAATGTCATTCTTCAACCGAAGTAAAGGAGTAAAGGCATTCACCTTCCCAGACAAATTACAAATAAATCTTCTCAAGTAATTTACTTTGCCCAAGAACCTTTGCAAATCTTTCTTGCAAGTAGGAGCCTTCACATTATTAATAGCTTCAATCTTCTTAGGATCTATCTCTATGCCTTTTTCATGTACAACAAATCCCAAGAACTTCCCAGCCGATACACCAAAAGCACATTTGAGTGGATTCATTTTCAATTTATACCGACGCATTCTTTCAAATGCAAGTCTTAAATCAGCCAAATGAGAGCCTTCTCCAGCCGATTTGACAACAATATCATCGATATAAACCTCTACTATGATGCCAAGTAAATCATGAAAAATTAAATTCATAGCCCTTTGATATGTGGCACCAGCATTCTTCAAACCAAAAGTCATTACTACCCACTCAAATAGACCAACGAAACCCGGACATAGAAAGGCCGTTTTGGCTATATCCTCTTCGGCCATGAATATTTGATTATAACCAGCATTACCATCAAGAAAGCTAAGAATTCTATGTCCAGATGCAGCATTAACAAGAAAATCGGCTATAGGCATAGGATATTCATCTTTAGGAGTAGCTCTATTAAGATCTCTAAAATCAATGCAAACACGAAGCTTTTTTGTTCCTTTCTTTTCAACAGGCACAATATTAGAGATCCAATTAGCATATCGACAAGGCCTAATAAATTTAGCATCTAGCAACCGATTGATTTCTTCTTTCACTCGGTCATAAATATCAGGATTAAAGTTTCTACGAGATTGTTTAAAAGGCCTAAAACCAGGTTTAATGGGTAAACGATGTTCAACTAAATCACGACTTAAACCAGGCATTTCATTGTAACTCCATGCAAAACAATCAACATACTCCTTTAATAGCTTTATTAACTCAGATTTAAACAAAGGATCAAGATTCTTGTTTACAAATGTCGGCCTAGGTACAGTACCATCACCAATATCTACCTCCTCTAGAGGATCAGCCGACGTAAACCCTTGTCCCAATTTGCTTAAATCATCAAAATCTTCAATGGCCTCACACATATCGTTCTTATGCGCCCGATAGTGCTCACGCCTCTGCTGTAACCACTCTAGATTTGGATCCATCAAATCATAAGAGATGGTATGGCCAGATCTCCAATCGGCCTCATAACAGCAGTAGCAAAACCATCCTTGGTGCAACCAATGATCTCACAATCAGATAAATCTAAACCAGATAAGCATTTAAGATTCTCATGATCATTCATGGTAGAACTATCGGTCACTGCAACACAAGCCGACGTATCTCCATGAACGACTTCTACTTCATCATCTATCCATTGAATCAAAAATTGATGCAAAGTAGAAGGCACACATTGGTTTGCATGAATCCAATCACGACCAAGGATTAAACTGTAGTTACCTTGTGTCTCAGCGACGAAGAACGCAGTGGCCAAAGTCTTGCTCCCAATAGTAAGCTCCATAGAAGCAACTCCCTTGGCGCCCATAGGTTCACCTCCTCCAACGCCGCTGATGGTCATATTGGTTTTGATCAACTCCTCATCTGAACCTCCCAGCTTCTTGAACAGAGAATACGGCATCAAGTTAACTATCGCTCCTCCATCCACTAGCATGCGAGAGATAGGCTTCCCATTGATATGACCCTTCATGTATAAAGCCTTCAGATGACTCTCATCAGCTTTGGGCTTCTGGAAAATAGCCTCCTTTGGACCAAAATCAAGTTGAGCAACGCTTTCTTCTGACAATATATAACCATCCATAGACATATGAATTACATTAAGCTCAAAATTTGTATGTTCAGGAGAAAAACCATAATCAACAAGCTCTTCATCGTCCTCTGAAGTAGATACCGATGATAGCTTGCCATCACAAATCATAGGAGAAGGAGAAGAAAAACCGGATGGCGCGTCGGGCAAAGCGGTCTGACCGCTTTCGTCAACCGGTCTGACCGGTTCAACCGGTCTGACCGACTCCTGAACCGGTCTGACCGGTTCTGTCTGAGAGCTGGTCTTAGCTTTCCATTCTTTTCCTTGTGGAATCATGGGCCTGTACTTGTTGAAAGCTTCGTCCCTCTGCTTCTCTAGCTCTTTCTCCTTCATCTCCTGAAACCTTAATCGCTGAAGCTTCCTCCTTTGAGTACGAGATAAACCAGGAGGACACCATCTTGGCAAAAAGTATTTGGAGTTGGAACCACTCCCACTGGCTTCACCACCAGCAACAGAATCCTTCTGAATCGGTGTCTTAACCTGATTGTCCGTGACAATCGGTCCTTTGCCACCGTTTCTAAGGGGAACATTTATCAACCCAATCTAAATAACATCTTGATTTGTAGTCCTCTCTGGGTCAATATCCATCTTATGCACCTCCTCACGCTGTTTTGGCTTGTAAACTTGCTTCATAGGAGGTTTTGCCGATTTCCCAAGGAAACCGGTCTGACCGGTTTGTGGAACCGGTCTGACCGGTTGGGTCTGGTGACCCTGACTGGATTGGCAAGGTGCCAAACGGTCCTGTCCAGGTCTTGAGACCCTGTCTAATGCTGGCCTTCGTGGTCCTCCCCATCCATGTTGAAAAGATTGTTGGTATGGTACCCACATCACTCCATTATCATCATAAACTGGACGAGGTGGACATGGACTTGGTGCCTCCCATTGCTGAACAAAATTCCTTTTTGGCTGAGGACATTCTTCTTGATATAGAGGCACTCTCAATCTCTTTTTTACCGGCCGATCACTTGTAACGGCCTTCTGTTTGGAGTACTTGTCAAATAACATATCAAATGTGACCTTTGGCCTAATAGTACTCCCCTGATTCTTTGCAATATTGATTTTCCAATTTCCAATCTCCGGACGGCTCGGTTTAATCATCTTTGGACGACCTGGGGGAAAACCGGTCTGACCGCTTTCCCCAACCGGTCTGACCGGTTTGGCTTGTACAGGCTCAAACGGTCTCTGCTCGGTGGGAACGGTCGACCCTTGCCCCCCATGTTCAAAGGCCCTCACAGTGACCTTGAATGTCTCCCTGCCATCTGGAGTTGTCTCACATGCAACTTCTCGAACCAACTCTTTTCCCCTCAAATCAGATTTTGCTTCACCAATCACAACATTCTTTCCCTTGGTTGCTTCGGCTTGATGCGGCCGAACCAAGACCTTAGGCTGCTGCAAATCCATAGTATTGACAGGGAAAGGAGTTTTGTCCACTTGCATCTCATGAAATGTCAAACGACCTTCATTTATGGCCGATTGAACCTGTCGACGAAACACATTGCAATCATTAGTGGCATGAGAATACGTATTATGAAATTTGCAATATGCACGTCTTTTCAATTCTTCAAGTGGAGGTAATTTATGAGATAATTTGATATTTCCAGATTTAAGCAATTCATCAAAAATACGATCACACTTGGAAACATCAAATGTAAACTTAACCTCTTCTTGCCGACCTTTGTTAACCGGCTTAAGTGATGTACAAGAGTAAGTTTTTTCTTTAGAGGGCCATACAAATTCAGCAGCAAGTACTTCTCTATCACTATCACTCGAATCATCAGATTCATAATCAATTATATGAACATTGGAACGACGTGATCTAGAAGTATCTCTTTCTTTTTCTTTATTCATTCGGTTTTCAACAATTAAAGCTCTAATTTGAACTTGTGCAACCGAAAGAAAATCAGAACCCTCTATTTTATCTCTTATGGATGACCTTAAACCTTTTAAGCAAATATCAGCAAGGTCCATATCAGTGATTGACAAATTGAAACAACGGTTTTTAGTTTCTTTAAATCTCTTAATGTAAGCAGAAACAGTTTCATCTCTACTTTGTCTAACCGATGTCAAATCTGTCAATTTCAATTGCAAGCTCCCACTATAAAAGTGATCATGAAATTTACGCTCTAACATATCCCAAGATATAATAGAACCGGGAGCAAGTGAAGAAAACCAAGCAAAAGCGGTGCCAGTCAATGATAAAGAAAATAAACGCACTTTAAGAGCATTATAAGCACCCGCTTCTCCTAGCTGAGCTATGTATTGACTAATATGTTCCCACGTGGTTCGGTCATCATCTCCACTAAATTTAATCAATTCTGGCATACGCCAACCACGTGGAAGAGGAAAATTATCAAACTCAGCATTATATGGTTTTTGATACAAATTTGTATTACCAATATCAACACCAAGCTTGCTTTTCACTACATTAGCCAAATCTTCTCTAAATTTATTAAATTCAGCCCAGTTAGGATTATTTGGCTGTTGGGTTTGCACATTCTCCAAATTCATCTTATTTAAGTAGGGAGCAATCTTAGCTTGAGCTAGCCTATAACTTTCAAAAACATCATCAGGTATAACGTTTCCTTGAGCAGATGTATTAACTGTTGTACTATATTGAGGTCTAGCAGTACCTAAAGCATTAGTGTGAGCATAAACCATCGAATCAGGTGAAACAGAAAGCGGTATAGGCTGCTCATGCACCAATTCAAGCGCACTGGTCAGACCGGTCTGACCGGTTCCCTGATCCGGTCTGACCGGTTTGGCCGTGTTCGGCCCGGTCGGTTGGAACGGTAGGGATTGACCAATGGCAAACTCAGGTGGCATACCATACATGTATTTTTCAGTATTAAAATTGGGTACGGGTGCCAAGCTAAGAGAAACTCCACTACTGGAATTAATTTTAGGAGCGCTACTACTAGTTTCATTATTGTTAAAGCAAGTAGTGGTCCTATCTTTCTCAAGATCCTCTAAACGTTCTAAACGAGCAATGTAAGATGCAAGCAATTCATCTCTCTCTACACTATTTTTAGGAACAGTAGTAGAAGGAGAATTCTGTGATTTACTTACAGTGGGTATTACCTCAACTCGATTGTCGTTCAACTTGATCGCCGGTAGCTCAAATTCTTGCACTCTTGCCACCTTGCCATGACGATCTTTCTTGATGCCAGCCATGAATTGCATCTTCATGAACTCTTGCAGTGCATCCAAATTCTTCTGCTCCTCCGGAGTGAGATCTTCCATTGAAGCCGCAATGATGTTATCCGCGTCAAGATCACATCGAGATCCCATCTTGTCTGGAGCTTAGATCGAACGGTCTTTGACAACCAGATCTTCTAGTTCCCCAGCGGAGTCGCCAAAAGTGTGTTGACGCTTTTTCTGGCCAACACACGCGAGCGCCGAATCGCGCAAACGAAGGAACGATGAACTCGCCGCAGCTCCACCCAAACCGGTCAGACCGGTTTAGGGATCCGGTCAGACCGGTTTCCCTCGGGAGCTTCGGGATGACCTAGAATCACCACCTCGGGAGGGACCCCGTCGGAGATGGCGCGCCTAGGGTTGCTCTGAGATCGGTCAGGCCACTCAGAACTTCCTTGAACGCCGTAGAGACAAGCAAGGAAAGCAAAGGGGTTGGAAAAGCTAGGGTTTGGAGATAAAAAGTAGAAAATATATTGATTGATCGATTGGATGATAACTCAATCGGCCATGGCCCTTTATATTTATAGGGTGGGGAGGTCTTGCCCCGCACGGAATCCTTTTACAATTTGTAAACAACTAGGACTCCTAATTCTACTCCAACTCAGATCCAAACCGGTCAGACCGCTCTGGCAAACCGGTCAGACCGGTTTGGCTGTTGCCAGATCGGCTACAGGGAAACCGGTCTGACCGCTTCCTGAGGTCGGTCTGACCGGTTTGCGTGGCTCGCCACTTTTGGGTGCGAACAGCATCACTAGGGGATGTTTGGGTACGGGATCTCCGTGCTGGACGGCATGGGTCGTCTGTACGTCTCAAGCAGCTGGCCGGCGATGATGGCATGACGTTGTGCTCACGGCTGCCGGTGTGGGAGAAGAAGACGAGTGGGAAGGAGAAGGAAAGTCAATTCGAATTTCGAATTCCAGTGTCGAATCGAATCCCGGTCGGGTGGGCCGGCTTGGGCCATCAATGCACTAGACAATCGTTTCAATTTACGAGCGGCCTGGGAGTACTCCTCAAGCGTGCAGGTAGACCGGTAGGTCTTTCTCCTCGCGTGTTGGCCAGAGAGGCAACTCTTGGCTCCCCGTACCCAAAAACAAAAACGCAGCCGCGTAGCCCCCGTCACACCAAGGCGTCGCCGGGGATGGCCGGCAGACAGTGGGATGAGAGAGAGGCTTCAGGGCTGAGAGGGAGTGCATGGAGAGAGGATTCAACAGAGATAGGGCTCCCAGGCCGGGTCACGATCTGGGCACTCGATTTCAGCACGGACGTCAGGGAAGAGAAGGACAAAAGGTGGATGCTGGTCACCACAGGGGCTTCGATGGCTGGAACAACGGCCAGGGAGGACGCTGGGGTTCGTCCCGTGGCCGCGGTGGCAGAGGAAACAGGGGGGCTGGGGGCCGGACTTGGCAACAAGCAAGACCGGGCAACAGGTCTGATGTTACTGTCAAAGAGGTGGATCATACAGAGCAGGAGAAGATTGATGAGATGATAAAGGTGCAGCAGGGATGTTCTGGTGGAGGTGATACAGAGATGGGAGGAGCAGGAGAAGGCGAGAAGATGGAGGGAGGAGAGGTCATGGCCGGAGTTAGATGTCTACGTTGTATCAAGAAAGGTCATGTGGCCGCAAGGTGCAACGCGGAAATCTATTGTGTGATTTGCAACAGCCATGATCATGTGAATCATAGGTGCCCGGTTTTGAAGCAGTCCTGGCCAGTGGCCCATGCTGTTGGATACGCGGTGCATGGTTTGGGTTTTTATCATATTCCCCGTCCACCTCTATCTAGGACGAAAAAGGAATCGAAGACTGTGTCATCTCTGTTGAGGGAGGAGAAATTTCAAAGGAAGAGGTACAGAGACAATTGGAGAGGTTATTTTCCAGTTAATGGGTATGGGAGTTGAAAGATCATGAGGAGAATACTTTTCTCGCAAAATTCCCATCCAAAATTGAGTTGCAGCGTCCGGTGGCTTTTGGTGGTGCTGATCTTAAGGGAGCTGGAGTCCCTGCGGGTGCACGGATTAAATTTGAAGCTTGGTAGGAGAAGGAAGTGGGGTTTCTACTTCCAAAAGTTTGGGTAAGGGTGTATGGAATTAGGAAAGAGCTCAGAGAATTTCTAGAACTTTGGGCGATCAGATCTTTACTAGGATGACCCAAACGGTTGACATGGAAGTGACAAGAAAAAATGATTTTGGGCATGTGATGGTGGTTGTCCTGAACCCTGGATTGATCCCCGCCCATCTCGACGTTGTCATCGGGGATCATTACTTTGAATTGGAATTCGAAGTAGAGAAGATGGGGTTTGATGAAAATGGAGAAGAAGTTGTTATCGCTTGGAATGGTGGCTGCAGTCCGAATGAAGAAGGGGAGAAGGAGGATGACTTAGATCAGAAGCGTGAGGCAAAGAGACAGAAAAATGACGCGGCATCGAATGATGGAAACAGTGAAGGGGCTGATGGCAGTAATACTTTTCCTAAGGGATCGCTGAAAGAGCAAGTGCAGAGTATGACCGAGGAGGAATTTGAAATATTTCTCAGAAAGAAGTCCGAGGAGATCATTAATATTGCAGCAGACCGTGTGATGGATGAAGTGGTGGACAGGGTCATGGAAGAAAAGTAGGAGGAGCCGATTGTGGATGGGAAGGAGGGGGTAGCGGGTCAGCAAAAGGAGAAGAGGGTGGAAGAGTTAGCAGCAGTTCCTGATGCCAACAAGAAACAGATCAGAACCAGCCCAAGGTTGCAACGGTCTAAGGATGAGCACACCTTGGCTAAAGCTGAGGAAAAGGGCGGCAAAGAGGAATTTGGAGCTCGGTGGAGGTATGTCTTCCTCTGATTCCTATAATTCCTTATTGTGTATTGATAAGTGTAGGGCTGTTAAATGCATACAACAATTAGGAATTAATTTTGGCCTTTCTGAACAAGATAAATTAGAGAACTTGGAACAATTGGTAGTGTCTGATATAGAGAGGTGTGGTTTGGATCAGGAAGGGGAAAGGGATCAATTATGGATAGATAGTGACAACGAGGAGGAAAGTTTAGAAATTTTAGAGATAGATACTTTAAAGAGTTTGTGCAGAGATATGATGGAAGAGGTGTTTGATGAGTCGGGGTTCCCGTTAAACTGTGAACTTAAACGTCACATGCGGAAAGGCAAGTTTCACGCTAAGTCGTGTTTAAGAAAAACTTGCAAGCTTAGGAGAGCCAATAGTTCTAAAAAATGTTCAAAATGAAAGGCTTATTCTGGAATAGCAGAGGTCTTAGTGACTTGGTTAAATCTAGATTTTTGGGTAATATCACTAGAGAGCAAAATTTAAGGTTTATTGCTCTTTTTGAGACATGCAAAAAGGATTTTTCCCAGGAGACACTGGATAATTTCAGTGGGGGGAAAAACTTTGTTTGGCACTGGACACAACCTCATGGAAGGTCAGGAGAGATTTTGTTAGGAGTGTGTATGGAGGAGTTGGACATAGGGGGGATTGAGGAAGGTGATTTCTTTGTGAAGTTTCGGTTGAGGAACAAAAAGGATGACTTTAAATGGGTTTTGGTAGCAGTTTATGGGGCAGCTCAACCTGAATTTAAAGAGGCTTTTTTGACGGAGTTGGTACAGTCTTGTAGCAAAGAAAATCTTCCTCTATGTGTTGGAGGTGATTTTAATATAATCAGAAACAGGAATAAGAAGAACAACGATAGATTTGATGAAAGGTGGCCTTTTCTTTTCAATGCTGTGATAGACAGTTTGGACTTGAGGGAAATTGAAATGTCGGGTCGTAAGTTTACATGGGCCAATTTGAGATAGGTACCAACTTATGAGAAGTTGGACAGGGTGCTGGTTAGCACGGAATGGGAGCTTAAATTTCCTTTGGCTACAGTGGAAGCACTTAGTAGGGAAATATCAGACCATACTCCCCTTTTACTGAATACCGGAGAAATAACTAAGGGCAAGAACAACAGTTCGCTTAAATTCGAATTGGGCTGGCTTTTAAGAGATGGCTTCTTTGAACTAGTTTCAAATGTGTGGCGTAAGGAAACGAGGGGAGCTACGCCTTTACAAAGGTGGCAAAACAAAATTAGAAGGATGCGACAATTTCTTCGGGGATGGTCCAAAAACATGTCGGCAGCATATAAAAAGGAAAAGCAAGAGCTTATGAGAAGAGCGGATGAGCTAGATAAGAAGGTTGAGTCCCAGTTGTTAAGTCAGCATGAGTTGGACTTTAAACAATGCATTAAGGATCGAATTACACAACTTCTCAGAGAAGAGGAGTTGGGTTGGTTTCAAAGGGCAAAGACCACAAAAATTCTAAAAGGAGATAGGAATACGAGGTATTTTCAGCTGGTAGACAATGGGAAAAGAAGGAAAACTAGAATTTTCCGACTTGAACAAGAGGAATGAATTATAGAGGGGAAGGATCGTTTGGAAAAATACATAACAGACTACTACAAAGGTCTGTTCGGGAAGCCGGCGGGAAATAATTTCTCATTGGATGAATCCATGATGGATGACATTCCAAAGGTTACACCGGCGGAAAATGAGGTTTTGGGGGCTGAGTTTTCAGAAAAAGAAGTGAGAGAGGCTATTTTTCAAATGAAGCATAATAAAGCCCTAGGACCGGATGGTTTCCCGGCTGAGTTTTACCAAGTTTTTTGGAGTCTCATTAAGGATGACCTAATGGCCATGTTTAGAGATTTCCATCATGATGACTTCCCTCTTTTTAGCCTTAATTTTGGAATTATAACGTTATTGCCAAAAGAACATGAGGCTAAGAAAATTCAGCAATACAGACCCATCTGTATGCTCAACGTTAGCTTTAAGATCTTTACAAAGGTGTTGGCTAATAGACTTTCTCTGGTGGCAAGTAAAGTTATTAGACCCTCCCAATCTGCCTTCTTACCTGGAAGGAATATTTTGGAGGGGGTGGTAACTTTACACAAGACACTTCATGAGATTAATAGGAAAAAACATATGGGCATTATTCTCAAACTAGAGTTTGAGAAAGCCTATGATAAAGTTAATTGGGTTTTCCTACAGCAGGTTTTGAGAATGAAGGGTTTCTCTAACAAGTGGTGTCAATGGATTGATCAGATAGTTTCTCGGGGCAGCATGTGTGTTAAGATTAATGATGAGTTGGGACATTTTTTCCAAACAAAGAAGGGATTGCGACAAGGTGATCCTCTTTCGCCCATTCTTTTCAATTTGGTGGGGGATATGTTAGCGGTTTTAATTGAAAGATCAAAGGAACAGAATCATTTCAATGGACTTGTGCCTCATCTTGTAGACGGTGGTATATCGATACTCCAATATGCGGATGACACGATTCTTTTTGTGGAAGATGATTTGGACATGGCTAAAAATCTGAAATTAGTGCTTTGTGCTTTTGAGATGCTCTCAGGTCTGAAGATAAATTTTCACAAAAGTGAGTAGTTCTGATTTGGGGAAACAAAGGACAGGGTGGCAGAGTATGTTGAGCTTTTTGGGTGTAAAGAAGGGGTTTTGCCTTCTAGATACCTGGGAATTCCGATGAGTGCAAGCTTTCAAGTAAAGATTGGAGTACCATAGAGGAGAGATTTCAAAAAAAAGTTGAGTAGTTGGAAGGGCAAGATGCTTTCGTCAGGAGGAAGACTTGTCTTAATTAACTCAATACTTTCAAGCTTACCAATGTTTATGCTGGGGTGTTCTTAAGAAACTAGACTATTACAGATCTAGATTTTTTTGGCAGTGTGATGAGCATAAGAAGAAATATAGACTCGCAAGATGGAATATTCTATGCAAGCCAAAGAGTGTGGGAGGGTTGGGTATTTTAGATCTTGACATTCAAAACAAATGTTTGTTAAGTAAGTGGCTTTTCAAGCTAGTGAATGAGGATGGTGCGTGGCAAAGCATCCTAAAGAGAAAATACTTGCAGAATAAGACCCTTACCCAAGTAGAAAAGAAAAAAGGAGACTCCCACTTTTGGTCTGGTTTGATGGAAGTAAAGGATCTTTTTTTGAGAATGGGGCGATTTAAAATAAGAGATGGTACTCAGACTAGATTTTGGGAAGACCTGTGGCTTGGTGATGAACCTCTCATGATAGCTTATCCTTCTTTATATAGAATTGTAAGGAAAAGGAATGTTACGGTGGCTCAGGTGCTAAGTACTTGTCCACTTAACGTGTCTTTCAGATGTGCGGTTGTGGGGAAAAATTGGAGTAAATGGTTGAAGTTGGTGGGAAGTCTGTTGGAAGTACAACTTAACGGTTGTAGTGATTCCTTTCTATGGATGAAGAGTAGAACCTTCTTTGTAAATGCAATGTATAACAGCATCATGATAGAGGAGGGTGTACTGGGAGATATTTCTTTGTGGAAAATCAAAATCCCCCTGAAGATAAAAATTTTCCTGTGGTATTTGAGACAAGGGGTAATCCTCACTAAGGATAATTTAGCTAAAAGGCAATGGAAGGGTTGTACTGATTGCTGCTTCTGTGGGGTGCAGGAGTCAATTCATCATCTCTTTTTGAATGCCCAATAGCTAGTTTGGTTTGGAATGCTATAAGTATAACTTTTGGTATAACAAAACCTAGGAGTGTTAGCAATCTTTTTGGGGGCTGCATTGGGAATAGAGTGCTGTTGGGCATAGCAGCGATTTGTTGGGCCATCTGGCTTTGTCGAAATGATGTGGTGTTTCAAAGATCAAAACCTAACTCGTGCTTGCAGGTCATCTTTAGAGTGGCGAACTGGATCCGGAGCTGGTCGATTTTATCTAAAGAGGAAGAGAGGGACAGTCTAAAGGAGGGGTGCCGAATTCTGGAGGCGGCTGCTCTAGAGATGTTTAACAATTTTGGTTGGAACGCATTGCGCAGGATTATGTCTGTCGTGTGCTGAGTACAGCAGTGAATGTTTATGTTTTGGTTTTTGGAGTTACCTCCTTGTGCATGCGCGCTTTGCTGCAGCATGTGGGCATTGTATTTCAGGTTGTAAGCTGTCAAACATTTGATTGCTGAGACTGGGTCCATCCTTTTTCTAAAAAAAACACAGTGGTGTGAGAGTCCTCGGCCTTGGTGTGTTGTGTTCTAAGGTGAGGCTTGTTCTCATTGCTCGAGAAGCAGTAAGTCACCTCTCCTCGAACAGCCTAAAAACACAAAAGAGAGTACATTCGGTCGGATCGTGGATTTCGGTGCTAAAATTGCTTGGCCTAGAAACCAAAAGATACATACCTTTGTTAATTTCTGAAAGGAATGCATAAAATTGCCTTCAGGCCTGGTGTGCCCAGCTCCTGAACCATAAATATAGTTGCCAACTCGTGAAAGGGAACATTATGGGCAGCATAATGCAATGCTGTTACATACTTCAATTTCCTCCAGGGTAGCATACCCTTCCCATTATGGTAACCTGCAAATAATAAAGAGTTCACATCCATCTCAATACATAACCAGTAACAATAACCATTATGGGAACTTTTTCTCTAAATGAAAGTTCAAGACATTTCTACATAGTTATCCATCTGATTCTAGTGTCAATATTGAAATTTTTTTGACGGTTCATTACTCAAAATCATTTTTTCTCAAATTAAAATCAGATCACGTTTTACATTTCAGTCTTCTTAGGATTTAATTGTGAAGGCTAGGTGTCCAATAGGTGGCCTGTGGCCAGCAAAGCATCCTAGAGCAAAAGCTTCAGAGCTTAATTTCGGTTAACAATGCACTCCTTTGAGCATCCTCCCATGTGGATCATCTCTAAAAAAAGTCAATACTTAAAGTCATCACACAAGACTGAATCACTAGTGTGATCCTTTCAATTTTGATCAAAGCACCACAAAAGGCAAATCTCTGTAGTACAGAATATAAACCTACTTTGATGAAGTTCTGCTGAATGGTTCACTGAATAACTGAATATAAACCTACTTTGATGAAGTTCTGCCAGTGAACTGAATGGTTAACTGAGAAACTCAGGATGCAGAGTTCAGAGTCCTAACAATTGGAGGCAGAGCATGGGCATTTTTTCAATGATCCAATAGTCCAACACGTAAAGTCAGATCATGCACGGAGAAATCTTGTCATAAAAACAAAAAACTAAAATCTTTGTGCCAGGAGAAACGCATCATCACCCGGTCTCTACTTGCCAGCCAGCAACGGCATTCGCTGCGGCGCCCGTCACCACCACGCTGGTACGCCGAGGATGCACCCCGATCCGCCGGCTAGGCAAGGGTGGCAGCCTGGAAATGCTTGAGCTGCGGACATGCCCTGTTAAGGTAGCGGACGGGTAGGGACAGGACGGCATGGCGAGGGCGGCATGGTATGTCGAGGAAGATCGCCGGGGATGCGATCTGGTATGGAGGCGACTAGGTAGGCCGGAGGGGCAAGTTGCTGCACCGGGGATGTTCCTTGGTGCGCCGGCGACAAGGTAGGGATGACCGGCCAAGGCGGCACGGTGCACCGGGAAGATCACCGAGAGGCAGCCTGGGGCGGTCAGGAAGTCTGAAACGCTAATGCGGGCAATTGATCGGAAAAAATAAACCCTAACTAACCACAATTACTTAATTACCCTTACTAAGGGCCGACTATACTATATACCACCATATGGTAGTACGTGGCACCATAAAAGACCTCTATATATTATTGCTATTATACAGGTGCATGCCGATGCAAGCATTTAGGTGGCCGACGACTTGCAGATCCTCATTGTATCTTTGTATAGATTTGGCATCACATTAATGTTTGCTTTCATAGATTTTCTCATGATATTTTAAAAGAAGATGCCGGTACTTTTATAATGTTTTCCACCGAGCCAGATTCAAAAATACTACGATGTTGGAGAATCACAAATTTCCTCTACAGTGCCCCCTTGACACAAACCTTCTGTGCAACCATCATTGGGGTGCACCCCAACAGGGGACCTCATAGGCGTGCGCCCAGGGCTAGCTGCTGTTTACGTGACAAATTGAAAATGAAAACGGTGCACGAATATAATCTGTTGCTGTCGATTTAGGGCGTCCATAATGGGTGGTTCCATCCCAATGCTATACGCATCGGTCCTAGGTCTTGTCCATTGCGAAGTCGCTCCTATGCGGAAGAAATAGGGAAATGGCTCCTATCTAGCAGAGTCCTATGTAAATAAAAACTCTCCTTTGTCATCCTATGTAAATAAAAGCTCTCCTATCCACCGAGAGGAACCTACAATTCCTTCATTGCATGGCAAGAGCAGCATCAACGAGGCGGTGCTGTGTGCTACAGTGCATAAGGTGGGGAAGCAGATGGAGGACCTGATGCGTGGCTGGACCTCCGGCCCTCCACAACCCTAGGGGGGCATCTTCATGATTGGACCGCCATGCTGATCACTTGACCTAGACTTGGCACAACAGCCACGAAGGGGACTTTGGGGCGCTTCACTGACTGCCAGCCTCTCCAAATCCGGCAACATAGCCTTCAGATTTATCCTACAGAAGCTCGATTTTTGGGGGTGGGCATACCAGATTTACATCTGTACGAGGGGAATAGAGTTGTAAATGGCATGGATATTTTCCGACCAACAGAAGGGGTTGGATAGTGATTCGACGGATATCCAGGTATATCTTTCAGATATTGTATAAATTCGAATACTTTATTCGGATATAAGAAGAGCTGTATCCATCGGACAGCTAAGCCAAATATTATATTTGGATAGTATATTAGATTATATATATATAACAAAATTCAGGTTTAATCTTCAAAAATTCATAACTAATTTATCTCAAATCATGAAAATATGAAACTAGCACCAAAAGTTTTGTCAAAAAAAATATAATCTATCTATTGGTATTGTGTTTGCAGTTATTTGGAACTTATCATTTCTAGTTTTTTTAGTTCTATTACTAAATTGAACTTTGGTAATAGTTTGATGGTAAAAAATAAACTTGTTTCATTTTGATAAAACTCAAAAAGGATTGTTAGACTAATATGTGAAGAGAGTTGCAAGTTTTTCTAAATCATTTTTTCTATGTAATCTATTGTTTAGATTCATCATGTTTGTGTTAAACAAGACGGTTGAACATAAGTTATTTATATTGATTTTATCCATCCGTACACTCTACTAATTGTATAACAAAAGATATCCTAGACATATATTAATTTAGTCCTTTGTTTATGTCATAAGGTAGATTATTGTGTGATCGAGTACCCAAAAGAATATTTCACTTGTCTACCAATATATGTTGTGTCTATGTGTCTTCATTTGGTAAAGATATGTTATTTATAATTTGTTTCTTTTAGCATAAAACTAGTTAGAATTTGGTCCATGAAGTGGAGAAACAATCATAACAAGTGTGATATATATGGTGATTGATTTTACTCAATATTTGAGAAAATATGCATGATCGATATGGTCCACATCCAATTTGTTCTGTATTGAATATTTATTTATTTATATTCTTGACCAAGACAATCTGCATTCGTATCTATTTCTGACATGTATCCATGTCCGACTACAACTTCGAAGAAAAATATGAAAATAAATATGACATCAATAATATCCGATCTGTTTACACCCTTGAGTGGAGGCTCGGAGGAGAAAAGAAGGAAGATGAGAAAAGAGGAACGGTGGGATGCCATAGGTGGAGGGAGAAAAGCGGTGATTGGGACTAAATAGATTTTTTTTATTTAGGGCTGGGCTCATTCAAATGTCCAAGGCAGATCTTAATATTGTGGTATTTTTGATAAGATTGGTGTGCTTTTATTTGAAAATAGGGTTGTTTCCATTGAAGATGCCCTTAAGGCTACCATTACCAACATAATGGAACGTCAGTCTCCCTCCACGTAACACACTATAACCACATCGAACCCCTTCTGTACATCTTATAATGTGGAGTTTTGTTGCTCTCACTGTCTATGCTACATGGTTTTTTTTTGCGAGAGGTGTGCGCGTTACATCAAAATGCTTTGTTTTTTATTTTGAAAACTAAAGAAATTTGCTATGACTTTTTTATTTCATTATTTTAGGATTCAAAGCAAGCACCAAGTAATTTCGTCATGCTTTGTTCCAAAACAACTTTAAAATTCTAGACTTGTATTTTTTTAGGATGAAAGGAGTAAATTTTAGGGTAACTTTATAATTATTACTCTGGTTCGTTGCTTTTCAAACTATCAAGACTTTTATCAAGTACAATTAATGACTACAAAGGTCAAAAGGTGATACATGTGGCTGTGTTTAGATCCGTGAAAAGGGGTAAAAAGGGTCACATCAGACACTGTAGCATACTGTAGCATTTTTCGTTTATTTGTGGTAATTGTTGTCCTACCATGACCTAACTAGGCTCAAAAGATTCGTCTCGTCCTATACATCAAAACTATACAATTAGTTTTTTTATTTACCTACGTTTAATGCTCCATGCATGCGTTATTTGTTATATTTAATGTTTTAATGTAATGTGGATGTGATTGAAAATTTGAAAAGTTGGGAGGACTCAACACAGCCACGTTACAATGGCATTCCACAGTGGCAAGAACCAAGAACACGAGATTCCAGGGGTGTTTGGTTACCGGGAGTAAAGTTTTAGTCCCGTCACATCGAATAAAGGAATACTAATTAAAAGTATTAAATATAGATTAATTACAAAATATATTACATAAGCCAGGACTAATTTACGATACGAATCTTTTAAGCCTAATTAGTCCATGAGTAGACAATATAATGCTATAGTAATAATTTGATAATTATGTACTAATTATAGATTAATTAGGCTTGTTAGGTTCGTCTCGCGGAGTAGATATGACTTATGCAATTAGTTTTATAATTAGTTTATATTTAATTCTACTAATTGACTAAACTTTAGTCCATAGGATCCAAACACAGCCGTAATATGCCGCGCGCCATCAATAATTCACCATCCACGCAAAATATCATGGACTTTGGTGGCAGCCGACTGCAGTACCTTGTCCTCTTGGCAACTCCCAACTGCTTCCTTGTACATATTTGGTAGCACCCATGAATTAATGATTGCTTGCGTAGATGCCCTCGTTTGTTAAATTGCGAAGGGAACCAAGCCCTTTCGATCTTAAATTTGGCTCATAAATTTCACTATACAAAAAAATCCACATGTATTGAGTACTAAATGTAGATGAAATAAAAAACTAATTGTACAGTCTATTGTACTTTGCGAGACGAACATTTTAACCCTAATTAATCAATTTTTGGATAATTTTTTACAAATACAAACGAAATACTACAGTGATGCATTTATTACAAAGTGTAAACTTTGGGTCAAAGTTTAGCGTCAAAATTTGGATCTAAATAAGGTCAAGCTTTGGGCTAGTTGGATCGAAATTCAAATGAAATGGAGTTCTATTCAGACGAAGACCGAGCAATGCGGTCTGGGGGTTGGATCAAATCACGTACGGCTGGTGTGGCCCCTTGCATTGCGCACCATCCAGCTCGCAGGTCGCAATGCCGTTTTGAGTGGTCCAGGCGCAGCTTTTGTGCACGCCTACTGCTGATGCGAAAGCCGCAAAGGAGCGGTTGGGCGGATGAGGCACCAGGAAAAGGGGCGTGGCAGCCTTCTTATCCCTCCCTCTTCGATGGCTCCATCCATCCAGTGATTGGAAGAAAGGAGAGGAGGCACATGACATGAGGGATCCAATCACGCTTCGCTGTTCCTCCGTGCAGCCTGGTTACATACATTATTCTGTTTGTACGGAGGTTCTAGTACTCCACGTTGCTAATACTCCGTAAAACCTAAATGAACGATAATGGACACTGCTAAGGGTGTAATTAATTGGTTCCTTGAATGCAGACTTACTCCTGGGATCCATCTCGCACTCACTGAGTCACCGGTGTGTGTAAAATCGTGGCTGGGGCCACCTGACCGGAGGCAGCAGGCGCTCAACGCCCTGTAGAGTGTGGGGATTTGCCTTTGATGATGATTAGCCGAAAGCAAGCGGCGAGCTGGAGCGGATCGTGCAGATGGGCGTCGCGATGGGGTTCTCGCCGCTCGACATGGCGGAGGTCATCGCGGCGTTTGCGCACGAGACGGCGAGGTGCACGTATAGGGACACGCCGTACAGCATCGAGAAGCGAAAACGGCGGGGCTCGGCTTCCACGTGAACCCTCCAATCATATGATTTCTATAACATTAAATGGGATGATACATATAACTATTGATTTATGTGGCGCTATATTAAATAGGAGAGAGGAAGAAAAGAGCAAGACACTGGATCTCACGCAAGACCTAGTTTTACACGAGAACCTACGCACAGGACACTACCAAGTTTGGGTTGGAAGATGATAGTGTCTTCATTATAGATGAAAAAACAAATACGATTGGTAGAGAGGAGAGACGGTGAATTTATTAAGGACTCACGCTAAAAATCATGGGTTGGAGAACACAGTGTCAAGTAGTGTCTTGCTAACATGACATCATGGACACTACCTATGAACATCATGGGTTGGGATTGTCCTTACCATCGTCGTCGCGTTCATTGTACTAGAACATTTTATCATCATAGCTAACATTTTTTTAGAAAGGGGAATATTCATTAATATCCCAGCCGCTGCATCAATCAATGCATATAGTTGTTTAATTATTATTACACGTTTATGACTTTAACAAGCCAAGGAATGAGGAAAACAAAATTCTGAAGGAACAAGCTATAAATAAAATGTTCTGACTTTGACATCGTAATGAAACACATCAAAACGCAATTCTATTTCGAAAATTCCAGCCATGTGCAGCAAAGATCTCCATGGCCACTGTCTCAAGCATTCTACACCCCATAATCAATGCAGGTCTGTCGTTCTCCTTCTGTAGTAAAGACCATAATCGGGTCCAATGTGTTCCTTTGAATAGTACCTGCAAATAAGAAGGCACTAGGCCCTTGTCAAATACCACTTCATTCCTGGATAACCAGATTGCCCAACACATGGCACTGGCTCCTGCCAATATCTGAAGTCTAAGTTTTCTATTTATACCCGCCAACCAGCCATTAAATATGTGTTCTATACTGGTTGGGGAGGTAAATTAGTAGAAACTTGAACAACTCTACAGACAAATGATGCAAGATGACAGTCAAAAAATAAGTGTTGAATAGACTCATTATGGGAGCAAAACGAACAAGATTCATTACCATGCCACTGTTTACGAGCCAAATTGTCTTTAGTTAGAACTACCCCTTTAACTAGGTACCACATGAAAACTTTAATTTTTAGAGGAATTTTAAGCTTCCATAGTGTGTCAGGGAGAACTGCTTGTGTAACCGCTAATGCCCTGTACATAGATTTAACTGTGAACACTCCATTTTGATGTAATCCCCAAATAAACCGATCTCTCTGATCAGATAGCTGTACATTCATTACCATGGTCACTATCTGATGTCAGGCATGCAAGTTACCTCCGATGAGAGACCGTCTAAAAGCCACGTTCAAGGGTATTGAGGATAAAACGGTCCGTACTGTAGCACTCTTTTTCCGTACAATATTGTATAGAGAAGGGAATAAAACACTCAAAGGTCGAGGTGTAATCCAATTATCCTCCCAAAATCTAGTTTGAGAACCGTCACCTATAGAAAACATACCCAACCTGAGAAATTCATCTCTAACCTTCATGAGGCCAGTCCAGAACTGTGAATCCCCCGGCATTTGTTGGACCTGTGTTACCGTTCTATCCTTCAAATATTTTTTCCTTAAAATCTCCTGCCACACTCCATCCCCATTAGCCAACTTATACAGCCATTTACTAAGTAGACATCGGTTGTGGGCGTTTAAATTTAGAATCCCCAGGCCCCCTTGATCTCTTGGAGAGCAAACCACAGACCACTTGGCCAACCTATATTTTTTTATGCTCATCACACTGCCAAAAAAAAACTAGATCTATAAAAGTCCAGTTTCTTCAGCACACCCTTGGGTATCTCAAAGAAGGATAGCATAAACATAGGAAGACTACTTAGTACTGAGTTAATCAAAATTAAACGACCCCCTACCGATAAGAGTTTGTTGCGCCAACAACTCAACCGTTTCTGGATCCTTTCTTCCACATGTCTCCAATCACTATTACGTAATTTCCGATGATGCATGGGTATTCCCAAATACCGAAAAGGTAAATTACCTATACCGCATCCAAAGATATGTGAGTATTCAACTTGTAATTCCTTAGCTGCACCATAGCAAAACATTTCAATCTTATAGAAATTGATCTTAAGTCCTGATAGCTGCTCAAAAGCCAAAAGTAACAATTTCATATTTTGAGCTCCCTCAAGATCGTTGTCCAAAAAGATAATAGTATCATCAGCATACTGTAAGATGGATAGGCCCCCATCTACCAAGTGGGGAATGACTCCATTCACTTGACCCTCCCTTTTGGCTCTGTTAATTAACACCGCCAGCATATCAACAGCTATGTTGAAAATGATTGGTGATAGAGGGTCTCCGTGTCTTACTCCTTTCTTGGTTTGGAAAAAATGACCGATATCATCATTGACCTTTATAGCAACACTTCCTCTAGACATGAAATCTTGAATCCATTCACACCATGTGGATGAGAATCCTTTCATTCTGAGGACTTGTTGCACAAAGGGCCACTTGAGGTTATCATAAGCCTTTTCGAAGTCAAGTTTTAATATAACCCCATCTCTTTTCCTTCTATGCATTTCATGAATTGTCTCGTGTAAGATAACTACCCCTTCCATTATGTCTCTCCCTGGAATGAAAGCACTTTGAGACCGGCCGACAAGTTTATCAGCTAGATTCAGAATCCTATTATTGATTACTTTGGTAAAAATTTTGAAACCTACATTAAGAAGACAGATCGGTTTGTACTGTTGAATCTTAACTGCTTCTTCTTTTTTTGGTAACAATGTGATTACTCCAAAATTCAGACTATGTAGCCTTAGTCTCCCCTTATGGAACTCATTAAAAAGAGCCACAAGATCCGACCTAATTACTTCCCAGAAGAACTGGTAAAATTCAGCTGGAAATCCGTCGGGTCCTGGTGCTTTGTTGTGTTCCATCTGGAAGATCGCAATTTTAATCTCATTCTCAGTGAATGGTGCCGTCAATAAATCATTTTCCTTCCTTGACACTTGAGGTATATCCTCCCTCAAAGTCTCATCCATTGTGAAGGAGTTTGGTTCATGAGGCCCAAACAACTGCTTATAATATTCTGTAATATACACTTTCAGATTATCATCACCTACAATTGTTCCTTCATCTTGTTCTAATTGAATAATCTTAGTTTTTCTTCGTCGCCCGTTAGCCACGAGATGGAAGTACTTAGTATTCGCATCTCCTTGCAATAACTTCGTTGCCTTCGATCCTTGGAGCCAATAGATCTCCTCTTCTCGAAGCAATTTAGTTAGTTGCCCTTTGAGATGGTTCCTAAGTTCGACCTCGTGAGGCAACAACAACCTAGTCTCCGCTTGTATATCTAGGAAATCCACCTTTTTTAATAATTCAGATTTCTTTTTCCTGTCTTGTGAAATTATATTCCTCGTCCATCCCCTTAAATACTGTCTTACTCTTCTAATCTTATTCGGCCATCGATCCAGAGGAGTGTGGCCTCTATTCTCCGATTCCCATACGTTCTTTACTGTCTCATAAAAGCCTTCTTTTGTCAGCCACCCTAGTTCAAACTTAAATAATCTAGCGTTGCCTCGATGAGATGGCTCCCTTGAACTTAACAGTAAAGGAGTATGATCCGAGAGTTCTCGAGTAAGCGCGCAAACCGATGTCAAAGGGAATTTTAGTTCCCACTCCGTGGAGACTAAGACTCTATCCAATTTTTCGTAAGTGGGTATCTCCGCATAATTTGCCCAAGTGTACTTTCGACCCGACATTTCTATTTCTCTCAAATTGAGTGTTTCAATAATAGAATTAAAGAGCATCGGCCATTTACTATTATACCTCGCATTCTTTTTCTCCGATGGGTTTCTAATAATATTAAAGTCCCCTCCTACCATGACCGGTAAGCCATCACAACTAGTACAAGCCCGTACTAGTTCTGATAGAAAGGACTCCTTTCGATCCTCTTGTGCAGCCCCGTATACTAACATGAGAACCCAACGGAATCCATCTATCCTATTAGTTAAGAAAAAACGAATATGGTGGTCCCCCTCCTCTATCCTATCAATGGCAAAGGTTGATTGCTTAACACCTAACAAAAGACCTCCTGACATCCCCCACGGTGAACGCCAGTGCCATAAAAAATCTCCACCTGATACAAAAATTGTCTAAGCAAGTCGTAGAAAACAAGTTCCTATTTGTTTCCATGAGAGCTATAAAATCCAGTTGATTCTCAATCGTGACATCATGTAAAAATGAGTGCTTGGCCAAGTCTCGTAGACCTTTGCAATTCCAAAATATGCCCTTCATTGGAAAACTATTTTCTTTTTTACAGCCCCTGTCCTAATTTTAATTCCTCTCTTCTTTACTCTATCTCTTGCTAACCTGACTGGGACATCAATTAAGGTTCCATCTAGATCAGCCTCGTCACCGTCCATAACCTCTTCTGTTAGACCGCCACACAATCGGTCTAAAGTTGAGGTGTCTGGTATGATGTCTTCCTCATCCTCAGAGTATACTTCCTCTTCTATGTTTACTGTTAATGGATTCTTAGTTCTCAATTCTTCTATATGTTTAAGTAAACAAACAGCAGAGTCTCTAGATTTGCCATTATCTCCTACTCCAATGCCTATGTTCCTTAACTTCCTCTCAATGCAATCATTAGGAAAAGTACAGAATGAATTATCATGACTTGTACCTGAGGTTTCTTCAAGATTCTTGATGGCGACTCTAATCCCAGCCTTCTCGATGGAATCCATATTGGCATCTCCCGCCGTTCTGATGCTACGGCGGAGTGGCGTGAGACGACCATCGCTGCTCGGAGATAGTGCTGCCATAACTGTTCTGCTACCGAGGCTTCCCTTTGCTATACCATCTGATGCCACACCTGAGGCTAACATGGAGTTGAGGAGACCTCCCAGATCAGGCGTACCACCTCCCATTGCTGGACCAATCTTACCTTCTTGTTGATTATTATTCTGTTTTTTTTCCCTGTGAATTCTTGCCGCTAGCAGGTTGCATGCTTCCTGTACCTTGCTTGTTTGCAGATGTCTGCTGTGATCCTTTTCTTTTGACTAGTGGTGTCCTTTCCTGATTAACACTTGCCACCCCTTGTCTTAATTCTGGTAAACCCTGTTGATTGCCCACCTGCACCACCATATTAGGTATATGTGCAGAAACAAGTATTGATGCTTGCACCACATTAAGTTTCTCTCCCTCTTTCACTCCAATGAATATAGAGGCTTTCTTGCTTAGCTCATGTTCATCTCCCAGGAGATCATCTTGGTCCCAATCAACTTGCACATCGTCCTGACCATCTGAGTTGGAAATGGATTTCAACTTTTTATCAGGTAGATTTGCTCCACTCATTTTCTTACCATCTGCTTCTTCCGGCTCCTTGTGTCTATCCTCCATTATTGTATCCTCCTTTGCAGCAAAGCCTCCATCTTCCTGATTCCCAATAGTTGTGGAGTTCTTACTCCTTAGGCCAATATTTGGCTGAAAAGCTTCTATCTCAAATAGCAACTGGAAGTATCTATTACCAATAATAACATCTAGGCGAGTAGGGATCGCCTCTGGTTCCAGTACTGCCACCGCAAACCTCCCAAATTTATTTGCATTGGTAGTGATCATATCCACCTCTTGTGTGACGCCAAATAAAGTTCCTAGTGCCCAAAGCACGACATACTCTCTGAGAATTGATGGTAAGTTTAAGACTCGCATCCAAACCACAGGTAAAGCATGACCAAAATATTCCTCTTCCTCTGAGTATTCTTCAAATTTCAGCGTAGCTCCACCTTCCAGCCCTATATTGAAACGAGTCGCCCGTATCAGATCCGTCCTTGTTGGGAAAAGCACCTTAAATGTATTATCTTCCTTCCTCTAAATTTCCCATTCAAAATGGTCTTTAATCGACAGCCGCAATGCCTCTGCCAATGCTGCCTCAGTCATGCTCTCTCCCATCACTGTCACCTTTCCAAATCTCGTGTCTTTCTTGACTGGTTGGATTGGTGAGTGGGGGATATGAAACGCAGCAAGGGCATCCACCGCATTCCCAACCAGCTGCACCACCGGCTTTGGCTGTTTTGGAACTGGACAGCGGCTCAAAGCGTGTTCACCATTCCGACAAATGTCACAATACACTTTTGTGGTACAATCACTCAGCAAATGCCCTTTAAGACCACATCTCCTGCAAGTTTTCAGTGTTTGTGTGCTTTGCCCCACCTCACTAATCGTCTTGCCAGGTGTTCCTATTTTCTTGTTCTCCATCTGAATGTTTTTCCCCCCATCCATCGACGATGAACCATGCAGCATTGTTTGACCGGCTTGAGTTCTGTCTGCCTCCAGAGGTGTCTGCTCTCTTACTTGCCCAATCTTCGAATTGTCCATACTCTTGTGACTTTGGTGATTCTCTGGAGCCTGCGGCATTAGTGGTGGCGCCATGTGCTGCTGCTGAATATTTTTAGGCTGGTATTTGGTCACCGTTCCTGGCCCTGTCCACTGCTGAAATGTGTTCCGGTGATAGCCCTGATATCTCCCCCTACTGACGTGGTACCCGCTGTAGCCTCCAGTAGCATGTCTCTGCTCCCTGTCATCGCTCCACCCCGGTTCGTAATGAGGTGGATAGTGCCCGAGATTTGGATTGAAACCATGATCCTGAGGCTCTGACCCATAGCCATGATGATTGCGGTTGTAGTTGTAACCACCACCCCCATATCCATGGCGATCACCCTGCCCATTGAATCCTTGCCGACCACCATTGCCCCTTGCACCTCCAACCCTACCCCCTCCACGGCCAGTTCCGAAGCCACGACCTTGTCCACCAACTCCTTGCCCTGGCGCAAGTCCAGCACCCCCAACAGGACCCCTGCTTCCCATTCTGGGCGCTGACTGTGCGACGTCGCAGAAGGATGGAATGCCCGAGGAAGGATTGGCGGCTAGGGTTTGGCGATTCGTCGCTTCAATGTTGCAGCGACCAGAGAGAAAACGCTCTGCTAATTGTCCTTGTTTTGTCCTTCGTGGGCCAGCACCAGATAGAGCCCGTACTGCCGGCACAGTAGCGCATCCCATGCAGTCGCCGATGCGTTGATTTCGCCCCTGTTTCGGATCCCCCGTTGCTGTTGAATTCAAAATCAAACTGTGCGTCTCCTCCATCTCCGGTGACTCCATTGCTCTGATTCTTGCCGGCGTCTCATGCAAGAGCTCCCAAAGGTTCTCCTGCCTTGATGTCCTGCATTTTCTTCTATCCTGTACTTTGCAATCACCGAGTGTCATTGCTGGTGACACTCTCGGTGCTGGCAGTCGCCCCGACCATGGTCTGCTCGCTTCTGGCTCCGCAACTAGTGATCAAATGATGTTCCTCACTAGTTTCGCCGGATGATCATTTGTTGCCGGAGAAACCGACGCGTTTACTTTTCTCAGAACCGATGAATCACCAAGAGCATCATCAGCCTCCAGCAAATCTTCCTTTGTAAATCCATGGACCGCCGCGTGTCTCACTATATCAATCGTCAATGGCGATGAGCAATCTGAGTCTGCGTTCTCAGCTTCTTCATCGTCTGCGAGTGACCAGAACTTGGACCGCGAACCCACGGGCCGGAGGTCTGCTGAAGGATCAGGCTGAGACCTTACTCCCCAGTCACCAACGGTTTGCCATCCGTTGTCTTCCTCCGGCTCCTTACTTTCTCTAGATTCCAGGTTACAGGGATCGATTACCTTGTGATATCGTTGGCCTGATCGCTGCCGTACGTCGCTCGCCTGCGCAAAAAAAGACCGACGAGAATGGTGACACTTACTTGAAGCAGCACGCCGGCGAGGTTGAACTGGTTCCCATGCCAGGGTACCCCAATCACCACCGGATTGTGATTGACTCGCCGGATCTCCATCCACCTCGCCCTTTGCCGCGTCGTCTCCCTCTCTCTCACTCATTGGTCTGCCCGGCACGTCGGCGAGGGAGTTCAAGAAGGTGTACAGCTCGGGGAACTCCGGCGGGCGGCGCGCCTTCGCCGAGTTCTCCAGCTCCATCATGCACAAGGCGCCGCTGCTGGAGCGCAAGCTCGAGTGCACCCTCGAGGAGCTGCACCCGAAAGGCTCGGCAAAACTTGGATGGTGATAATCTATATGATTTTACATTTTAATCATAGATCAACCGGACATCATATTATGCGTTAAATAGATCCATTAGACTTTGTAACATGACTGGACATGACAGACAAGACGATTAACATGAAGTTGCACACAAGATCAAGAAGCATATCTCCATATAGCATAGGTAAGAGAAAAAGACTACATGAAAACCCACGCATTGTGTGTCCCCACCAAACTCAAAACTTAGTATTAATTTGCTCATAAAAACAGCACAATGCATTAAACTTGAATGGCAGGTACATGTAATAATCAGCAACAAGTTGTTAACTGTGCAAAACATTCTATTTACAGCGTAGCAGAAGGCAACAAACAGGACAGGCTTCAACTTCAAATGAACTTAATGATCGACGTGAAGCACCGTAGGCCCTACTCCGCTTCTTAGCATGGTTCACCTGAATGAGCCATACATAGAGGATATCAACATCAATAACTTTGTCCTACACACAAATTATCATAATTAGCATGACGTTAAGGAAACAAAGATATCTCTGATACTACACAGTAGTAATTTTAGACATCAGAAAAGCATTGATGCTCTCTGTATTCTTGAGGTCTAGAATGAACATAGCAAGCAAGGCAAATGCACATGCCATACAAAAACCACACAGCTACATGGGCGTAGCAACAAAGAATTCATCCAATAAGCTACCTTGGACATATATATGATCAGTGCATGGTAGATCATTGCATTCAGCTATTTTGTAGCTTGAAGTAAAAAAATTTCCTAGGGCAATAGGTCTCCAAAAGATTTAATTCTGTTCTGACATAGGCACCCCTCACTGGAACCAAATATACATACATAAATCATCTATAAAAGTTGGTACAATTACAACACAAAAGGCAAATGATCAAACACGGGAAAGCTTCACGAATGTCACCTGATTAACTTTGGCTTGCAGCCACATCTGTAGTGAAAGAGGAGTATAAGAACTGAAAGAATAAATTCTTCTCTAGAGTTAATACATGTCAGGTTATTAGCACTTAAGTCCAGCTTGCTTCGTACCAGAGAATTTTCCTTCATGAGGCCAAGAGGAAGTAATCCAGTGAATGGACTACAAGTCGCAGAACTAAACATTGAACACAACTGAACCGCAGCAGATCAGATAAGTGATTTGCTCAGATCAAACACTTTTGGGCTCCCAAAAGTTGAGAGCCTCAACCACATATTCTATTCACACATAGAAGACCAATGTTTTATAGAGGACAGCAAGCTAAGGTTTGCAACTTCGCATACCTTGGGCTGGCCATCGTACCAGATCCTCGATTCATGGGAGTGGAAGGGCTGTGAGCCTGAGATCAAGGCAGGATGGCTCCATCTGCACTGAACCATGTAGTTTAATCATCAACAAAAAGTAATTTCCACCAGCAACTACCAATTGGACTTTGGAGAAATATGCCAAGCTCATTGGCCCTGCAACTAAAACAACACTCCTGTCCACCACGATCCACAAGCATTGGTCTACAAGAAACCATAGCAGGCAGCGGCCAACAGCGAGCCACTGCTTTCCTGTGTACACAGGCTCTCCTTTTCTCAGCAAACGCAGCCAGGGCCTGTGGAATATGGGTACTGGGTCCACTGTTGGCGGTCGTTACGGCCTAATTTTAACTATCTTTGACCGCCAAACTCTCGGTAAATAAATGGCTTGTGAGCATAGTTCCATGCATTATTAAGCTTATACTAACTATTTCCACAAGTCTTAGTGTTTTCAAAGTGTTTTGCAGGACTATACCTAAAATGACATTAATTGGTACATCTATCGTTTGGCTCTAAAATACACTCGGAATTACCATAAGTACGAACAGTCTAAGATGTCGAGTTGGAGTGCACCATTATGAAGAGCTCGTCGAAACGATCCCATTGGATATATTATTTGCAATACTCAGAGCTCGGATAAAAAGATATTTAATTCCAAAGTACTTGACTTGCGCCAGCACTTGGTGGGCCCCACTGACCCCACATGCAAGACAACAAGCACACCAACATGCAGACGGAAGAGCCTGGGCCGCTGGACCCACACCGCACAGCGAACAGCGGCGGAGCGAGCAGGCGGCAGGGCCGAGGCGAGCCGACTGACACACCAGGCGGTGGGGGAAACGCGGGAGCAGGCCCGGCCCACAAGCAGGGCAGCGTAGGCGCCTCACGGGAGGCGGTGGCCCCCACGCGGCACATGCGCTCTCGCAGAGGAGAAGTGCCAGGAGCGCGGGCACGTGGCGTGAGGCCGTTGGCTCCCAAGCCACCACGCGGATCGCCTGCATGCATGCGCAGGAAGGCGGTGGAGACAGGGACAGGTGGCGCGCTCCGGCTGGCCAAGCAACCATCATGCGGATCAGCTGCAGCGCTCGCATGCAGAGGCAGTGGAGAGCAGACACGTGGCCAGCTCCAATTGGCTCAGCTCTTCACGCGGATTCAGCTCAAGGAAGAAGCACAAATTGCATGCAAGGTTCTTCACACCTCAAAGTCACTTCCACCTATAAATAGAGACCTCTCTCCTCACTTGTAACACACACCACTTGGGAGCAAGTCTCCATTCCACTCTTTCAAGATGTAGAGTTAAGCTAGTCTAGCTGGGAGTTAGAGTCAGGGTCGAGCTTTGCTCGGGGTTCCGAAGTCGTCTTCTGGAGTTCGGGTAAAGTTATTGTATCTTTTCATTTTCTTTATGCAAGACTCCGAGTATTCAATATATTATCTTCCGCATTTACTTGAGTTATTCATTCTGCATTTATTTTGCGGATAAGAAAATTGGCACCGGGAAGAAGCTGACATGTGGGCCAGATTTGGTGGAAAGATACCATTCGGCTAGGAGGCTTTGCTGGAGCATTCGGCAGGAGACGCTCTGCGGTCGGGAGCGCGTTATCATTCGGCAAAGGTGAAGCATTCGGCAGGAGACGCTCTGCGGTCGGGAATACGTCATCATTCGGCAGAAGCATTGTTCCGCAAGCGAAGAGTGGTAGCATTCGGGAAGACATGATGACGTGGATCAACATAAGGAAAAGGCCGATTCGAACATGGAAAGCAATATGGGCACGAAGATTCGTCATTTATTTTTAGAAACAAGTGTTGAAGTCGTGTCCGACTAGGAGTTGTATCAAGACCTGGGTATAAATATAAACCCATAGCAATTGTAGAAATCATCACGAATCAATCATACAACAAACCGGCCCCGTGCCAACATCGAGTCCTTTAGTCGAGTCGTCGAGTTCTTCGAGAGGAGTCATCGATCCGTCGACCTCCGTAAGTACCGGCAACCTTGTATCATGCTTAGTATCATGCGGTGGATTTAAGCTTTGATACAAGTAGTCTTGTTACCATGCTTAGTATCATCCGGTGGATTTAAGTTGTGGTTTCAAGAAGGTTCCTCTGTTAGGTCATGAGCCATGCGGTGGGCTAAGATCTAGTATGGACCAAGTTATCGGCTCTGTTAGATTTAGGCAAGATCTAACAGATTCATTAAGTTACCCCGTGTTGCTCTGTTTTCACTATGTGCTTAATTCGTGCAGCACACCTTTGCCCAATCTAGATCGGCTAGGATCGGCTTTGCTTTATGGTACGACGATTCATCCCCTTATAGCCGAATCCGAAACCGATCTAGGTTGCTACGTGTCGCGGGTTCAAGCTTGTCGGCATTGTGTAGATCTTGACAGAACCGGGTATCATGCGGTAGATGCAGGTTTTTGGGTCGTCTTAGAGCTAATCATCCGGTGGATTAGAATTCGATTCGATCTGATAGATTTATCTTTACCGATTAGGCTTGTTCCTTCGCCATGGACCCCGATTCGGCTAAATAGCCGTATTCGGCAGTGCTCTCACGAGTGAACGTGTGTTCGCGGGTTTGCCTTGGGCATGAATGCTTTTAGCCTTTCACGATTAGATTGTATCATGCGGTGGATTGATCTAGTCTGATTGGTGGTGTGGCCTCAAACGAGTCAGGTGCTGCTTTCGGCCTAACATCGTTTGTTGCCATACCTGACGGGTGCTGCTTTCGGCCTATGCATTCTTGTTTCGATGTAAATTCGTGACTTTGTTGTGGGTTCGTAATTAAACATTGAATGCTTTTAGCTTTTCATGGTTAGATTGTATCATGCGGTGGATTGATCTAATCTGATTAGTGGTGTGGCCTCAAACGAGTCAGGTGCTGCTTTCGGCCTAACTCGTTTGTTGTCATGCTTGACGGGTGCTGCTTTCGGCCTATGCATTCTTTGTTTATTACGAATTTATGATCATGTTTCACCCCTTCAATTTATTTATCATGCTCTGATCCTCGTTAATCGGCTATGAGTATATGTTGTAATGTTCATTCTGTTGAAAGCCGATCTTTCGTCATGCTTACGTCATGCATTCGGCAGTGCGTTCCTTGCGTACCTTACCGATTGCCGAATGAGATTTTAACTGCCGACAGATAGCTTCTCTGTAGCTATTTGTCTCTCGAGATTGGCTTCAACGCCGCAAATATGGAACTGTCTGGTCTTACCCGGCACGTTCCAGGTTTTGATCTAAACGTTTTTATCCCTTTGTTAGTTTTCAGGCAAACTGACTGGCACGCTTCCGGATTCGAAAGCCCGGGCCGCATTTGAAGCCAGCTTGTTCGGCTTGCTGTGTGCTTGGCGTGAGGTGCGGATTTTACGTCAACACACTTTTTGGCACGCCCGGTGGGACACACGCAAGTTTTCAAAATGCCTGAGTTGAGCGACATCATGGATGTCACTTTGGAAGAGTTGTCTGAAGAACATCAACAGATGGTAAAGACTGCTGCTAGTCAATTCATTAACAAATGTTTACTGTCTTTCACCAAGAACAGGAGCGGTGCACCTTTTCTCAAGTCCGATCTGCCAAGAGTTCTCCTTCCTGGGCAATCTGATCTTACTGAAGAAGAAGAGAGGGAGAGATTCTCGGGCTTGTTATACAAAGCTTTGGGAGAGACAATGACCAATCACAATGCTGCGTTCTTAAACAGTTTTCGGCATATAATGATAAGCATTTTTGGTCAGCATGTGGATAAACCCTTTGAGCAGATACATGGGCAATTGGGTGGTCCGACATACTTCAATGTTCAAGCACCAGTTCAGAAACCACATGGTAAAGGAAATGCTGATGAAACTGGAGGTTCTGGTGCTAAAGATATAAATGGACAACCGATTCGGCAAGATCCTCAGCTTGCATTGCCGAAAACTCGCACATACGGTGATATGGCATTCGGCACCACAGGGAATCCGCCTGCTTCTGCTTACAAGATATCTCCCTTGAACAACAGATTGCAGAGGGATTTATATGGAAACGGATATTCAGAGTTTATGGATTACAATGCTATCGATGCTCTCCCGAATCCTGGGTATGTTGGTACTGCAGGCATGCTTGCGGGAAGACCAGGGAATCAAGATACCAGTATTGACCTCATGGTGCAAAAAATGACCGATGTATTGCAAAACCAATTCGGTCTGAAGCCTAAAAATCAGGGATACATGTACTCATCTCCTTTCCCAGAATGGTACCAAAGGGTATCATTGCCGAATAGAGTCAAAGTGCCTACAGAGTTTACTAAATTCTCAGGACAAGATGATACTAGCACTGTAGAACATATAGCTCGATATCTGATGCAGCTTGGAGAGGCTTCGGCAGATGAGGCTTTCAGAATCAGATACTTTCCTTTGTCACTAACGGGTCCAGCTTTTACATGGTTTGCTTCTTTGCCTGCTCAGTCGATTTGTACTTGGAAAGACCTGGAACAGAAATTCCATGCTCATTACTACATTGGCAGTACCGAGAAAAAGTTGGTTGATTTGACCAGCTTAAGGCAGAGGAATAATGAAACACCTACAGAGTTCCTCAGGAGATTTAGGGAAACTAAAAGTATGTGCTTTTCTCTGAACATACCTGATGATCAACTAGCTGGTATGGCTGTAGCTGGAATGCTGCCTGCTATTCGGGAGAAGCTATTCGGGATGGAGTTTGATGATCTGGGCCAGTTGTCGCACAGATTGGCCTTGATGAGTAACCAGGCGTATGGCTTCAAGAAGGATGTCAGATTTGCTAAAAATAATGATGTGGCTGACATTTATAACCAATTCCTTGAAAGAGCAGATCAAGAAGATGAATATGAAGATAGCGAGGAGATAGCTGCAGCAGAGATAGTGTGGAGCAAAGAACCAGTTACAATGACTCAGAAATGGATCAAACAGATGAAGGGAACATATGATTTTGATGTGACAAAAGCAGACAAGTTGTTTGAGTTCCTGGTGAAAGAAGGCCGAATCAAATTGCCGGAGGGGCATTCTATGCTTCGGCCTGATGGAGTGAAAGATAAGAGGTACTGTGGATTTCATGATAGAAATTCTCATTCCATTAATGAATGCAGAGTCTTTAGGATGAAGATTCAGAAAGCTATCCAAGAAGGACATCTGAAATTCGACAACAAGATGAAACTGGACAGTAACCCTTTCCCTCAGAACATGATCGGGTTCTCGGTTAATATGGTGAATGCTGTTCCATCTGGAGAAAAGGGAAGATTGAAAGTTTTAACCTCAAAGAAGGCAAGGCAGGATGGTTCAGTTGATCCCACTCGGCAGATCACAATTGAGCAGGTTCGCCAGAAAAATCTTCGGTTCCCGAATAGCCGATTAGAAGTGGGAGAATCCTTTAAACCTAGAGTTACTACACGTATTCTCCTCAACAAATGGCAGCGTCAGCAAGAAAAAGAGCGTTTTCAAAGGCGTGAATACGAGGAGGAGAAAAGAAGACACGGAGAAGAAAGGTTTGAGGAAGAACAAGAAGAGTATGCTCGAGAGCAGGAACGTGCGCATTGGGGGTGTGCATTCTTCAGACACTGTTGGAACGAAGGTTTGAAGCTTCCTACATGGAATAATTGTCCTGAATGCAATAGTAGATATGATGAATATAGGCAGGGAACTATCAATCGCCGATCTGTCCATGAAAGAATTGGCAGGGTGCATCCTAGTGATGATCGGCGTTTTAATGATCAACCAAGAAAGAGACATGCTGATCACAGATGGGTTGATCATGAGGAAGAAGATCGTGAGTACGTTTGGCAGAAAGGGCAGTGGTGCCCACCTGGTTTAAGAAGGAGTCAGAAGAGAAGAGTTCAACGCCTGAGGAATCAAGAATTAAAGCAAGCAAGGCCTAGGATGAGATCGATATGGCTCCCAAAAGACAGGCCTGACGAACATGGTCATTCGGCTCCTACATGTATGGTATGTTTTCTGCCGAATGAATTCATGGCTCCAGCTAATCAAATTGTACAGGAAGAAATATTGCCCGATATAGATGATGCCGAACAATTTGGGTTAATGGCACAATTGATGTTGAACAAACAAGCTGTTTTTGAGAAGCCAGCCCAGAATCGGCACATGAAGCCACTGTACTTGAAGGGATATGTTAATGGCAAGCCATTGACCAAGATGTTTGTCGATGGAGGAGCTGCTGTCAATGTAATGCCATATACCACATTCAGGAAACTTGGTATGGGCCCTAGAGATTTGACACCAACAAGCATAATTCTAAATGACTTTGCTGGAAATCCTTCGGACACCAAGGGGTGCGTGCATGTTGATCTGATGATTGGGTCCAAGACTCTGCTTACGACTTTCTTTGTCATTGAAGGCAAAGGGGCATATAGCTTGCTGCTTGGAAGGGATTGGATTCATGCGAATTGTTGTATTCCATCTACTATGCATCAACAGCTTATTCAGTGGATAGATGATGAGGTGGAGATTATCCAAGCAGATGATTCAATAAGCGTGGCAAACATGGAACCAGCTTTCTGGGAGTATCAAGGCATAGATTGTTTCTCAGGTAAAGACTGGGGAGAAGGTCCTGTGGCACCAGCCAGCAGTGATCAAAAGCCGATCGAAGCAGTCGGCTCTCATAGTAATTTTTGATGGAAAATCCAATTGATGGAACTGATGGAAAATTAGGACGTGGATTTGTGTCGGCCGATAAATTAGAAGAAGTGGACATTGGAGATGGTGACAAGCCAAAGCCGACATTTATCAGTGCTAACTTGGATTCGGTTTTCAAAGAAAAATTGGTGACATTGTTAAAGGAATACAAGGACTGCTTTGCTTGGGATTATTCGGAGATGCCCGGTCTAGACCGTTCTATTGTTGAGCATCGGTTGCCAATCAAACCTGGATACAGACCTTATAAGCAACCACCCCGGAAAATCTACAAGGAAGAAGTGTTGGCCGATGTGAAAAAGGAGATTGAAAGATTGCTAGATGCAAATTTCATTCGGCCATGTAAATATGCAGATTGGATCTCTAATATTGTTCCTGTCTATAAGAAAAATGGAAAGATGAGGGTTTGCATAGATTTTAGAGACCTAAACAAGGCTACACCCATGGATGGATATCCAATGCCTATTGCTGATTCGTTGGTTGATGCTGCTGCTGGATACAAAGTGCTCAGTTTCATGGATGGTAACGCAGGATACAATCAGATTTATATGGCATTGGAAGATATGGTAAAGACAGCTTTCAGGTGTCCTGGACACATAGGGTTGTTTGAGTGGGTTGTTATGACCTTTGGATTAAAAAATGCCGGTGCAACTTATCAAAGGGCTATGAATTATATTTTTCATGAGTTGATCGGCAAGATTGTGGAAATATATATTGATGATGTGGTGATCAAGTCATTGGATCATGAGTCTCATTTGGCCGACATAAGGAAAACTCTAGAATGTACCAGGAAATATGGACTTAAGATGAACCCGAACAAGTGTGCTTTTGGAGTTTCGGCTGGAGAGTTTCTGGGATTTTTGATACATGAAGGAGGAATAGGAGTTGGTAAGAAAAGCATGAAGGCGATTGATGAAATTGTTCCTCCAACTAATCTTAAAGAGCTACAATCACTGCTTGGCAAGATAAATTTTGTGAGAAGGTTCATATCGAACTTGTCACAAAAGGTGTTGCCCTTTTCCTCACTGTTAAAAATAAAAAAGGATCAAAAGTTTGTATGGGGTGACGAACAACAGAAGGCTTTCAATGAAATAAAAGAGTACATGAAGAAGCCACCAGTATTGGTGCCTCCACAATTGAATAAGCCTTTCAAGTTGTACGTGGCGGCCGATGCCCTAACTATTGGATCGGCCCTCATTCAAGAATTTGAAGGGAAGGAAAGAGTGGTTGCATACCTTAGCCGAAAGTTACTGGATCCAGAGACAAGGTATTCGGCTATAGAGAAACTTTGCTTATGTGTTTACTACTCCTGTACGAAATTTCGGCACTACTTACTACATGCCGAATGCATTGTGTATTCAAAGTTTGATGTGATAAAACACATGTTGTCTATGCCAATTTTGAACGGACGGATTGGCAAATGGATTTTAGCTTTGTCTGAATTTGAATTAAGATTTGAATCGGCAAAGGCTGTTAAGGGACAGATTATTGCCGACTTCATTACTGAACATCATGATGCATCGATAGATTTGCTTAATATTGTTCCTTGGGTGTTATTCTTCGATGGATCTTCATGCAACAAAGGTGGTGGAGCAGGTATCTTATTAATTTCACCCAAAGGAGAAACATTTGAATTTGCTGTTCCCATTCAATCTGTTGTTACTAACAATCAAGCTGAGTATGAGGCATTGCTCAAAGGGCTCCAATATTTGAAAGAAGCAGAGGCCATTGCAGTTGAAATTTTTGGAGATTCAGAATTGGTCATAAAGCAATTGAATGGTGAATATGAGTGCAAAAGTGATACCTTGAGGAATTACTATGAAGAATGCAAAGAAATATTGAAGAGCTTTCGGTCAGTAATTCTACAACACATTCCTAGAGGGGATAATGGAGAGGCAAATAGATTGGCCCAAAGTGCATCAGGTTATAAAGAGCCTCGAGAAGTTTTTGCTAATGATGTATACGCATTCGGGAGTAATCTGGCAGAAGATGATTGGAGAAAAGAGATTGCCGATTATCTGGAAAATCCATCCCGAAAGGTTTCTAGAAAGCTCAGGTATAAAGCTTTAAAGTTTGTTCTTCTTGATGATAATTTGTATTATAAATCCCTGGATGGAGTGTTGTTACATTGCTTAAGTCATGAAGAAGCAAAAAGGCTGATGAGTGAAGTACATGATGGATTGTGTGGAGCACATCAATCGGCCTACCGAATGAAGTGGGTTATTAGAAGAACTGGATATTACTGGCCGACAATGTTGGAAGATTGTTTTGAATATTATAAAGGATGTCAAGACTGTCAGAAATTTGGAAACATTCAGAGAGTTCCGGCATCGGTTTTGAATCCCATTGTCAAGCCATGGCCATTCAGAGGATGGGGAATAGATTTGATTGGCCAAATAAATCCTCCATCTAGCAAGGGGCATAAGTTTGTGCTTTTGGCAACCGATTATTTTACCAAGTGGATTGAGGCAATTCCATTAAAGAAGGTGACGTCGGAGAATATGGTTGAATTTGTTAAAGAACACATCATTTACAGATTCGGGATTCCTCAGACAATCACCACTGATCAAGGGACTCAATTTACATCTTCAGAATTCAGAGATTTTGCTGAAAGTATGGGCATCAAATTGTTAAATTCTTCTCCTTATTATGCCCAAGCTAATGGTCAGGCAGAGGCTTCTAACAAGATTATGATTAAAATTATACAGAAAAAGATTGATCAGAAGCCGAGAAAGTGGCATTCGGTACTCAATGAGGCTTTATGGGCTTACCGAATGGCTCCACATGGGGCTACACAGACGTCTCCCTATGAGTTGGTGTATGGACATCATGCTATTTTGCCATGGGAGATACAATTAGACTCAAGGAGAATAGAGTTACAAAAGGATTTAAGTTCTAAAGATTATAAAGATTTAATGATGGACGAATTAGAAGATTTGCATATGATTCGTCTCAGGGCTTTGGAGAATATTGAGAAGAATAAAGTGCGAGTTGCTAAGTACTACAACAAGAAGGTGAAAGTTAAGCAATTCACGGAAGGTGATCTAGTTTGGAAAGCAATATTGCCGATTGGAACCAAATATGCAGCATTCGGCAAGTGGTCTCCAAATTGGGAAGGTCCTTTTAGAGTGGTTAGATGCATGCCTGGAAATGCATATATTTTGAAGACATTGTTGGGAGAAGAATTTGCTTCTGCTATAAATGGAAGATATTTGAAGAGGTATTATCCCAGTGTTGAAATCGATCGGTGATTGATATATTAATTTGCCAAACAGCCGATATTCGGGAAGAAATCGCCTTCAGAACAAATGTTAACAGAAAAGGAAAATGGCCGGTACTGAATGTATTGCCCTTAACACAAAATATACTACATCAGATGATTCATGCAAGATCACAAAAGATAAGTTTTATTGCCGAAATTCCATAAATCCCTAGTACAAACTAATGGAATAGCTTGTTCAAGACGGATTGGGGATGAATGGAATCGGCAATGGCGGCGCCATGAGCATCAAGGCGATCTATTCGCCAGCTCGTTCACCAGCACCTTCAGCCGATCGAGTTCGGCATCACGCGCTGCAAGTTTACAAAAGGGGCAACAGATTAGTATCATTTGGGGGACAAGATTGAGATTGAGCGAATTGCAGGACTCACCATCAATGACTTCGAGCAGTTGCTTGCGCTCGTGCTGCCATTCGAGGTCAGCAATCCCGGCTTGCTTGGAGATAGCCTCCAGTTCGCGACGAGAGTCGTCGCGCTCCGCCTTGAATCGGCGAGCATCACCATCCGTGTAGCGGTAGTCGTCCGATTCGAGAGATCGATTGGACGAACTCGAAGATGCCGCAGGAGCGGCGGCCGGAGCTGCGACTGGCGCGCCAGCGCCGGCAATCCATTGAATTGCCCTGAAAGAACAAAGAGATTCGTCAAGAAAGAGGGAGGAAATCTCGAGAAGAACAGAGAGAAGCGAGTAGCTACTCACCTGCGGCGAGCACCGGCACGACTTCCTTCGGCCTCATCAGCGGCCGGGCGCCTCCTGTTGTTGTCGGCCATTGGGGTTCCTCGGAATTACTGTGGATGGGGAAGAGAATGGCTTGGACCGGCAAGAACTTGGAAGGCGAAGAACTTGATGAAGAAACCGTGGGCTGCCTGGGTGTTTATTTATAAAACCCGCAGAGGAAATCGTGGCCAAAGATCGTGGCACGTATTCCGAAGAGTTCGGAAGGTGGAAAGGATTTTCCTAGCCGAATGGCTCCCATGTCGCTTGGGATCCTTGCCGAATCGTATTCGGCTTTGACTGGGTAAGATTCGGCTGCGTTAAGTTAAAAGCATTTTTTAGCTTAATATTATTTGTAGATGATCTTGCCGAATGAGTTGTTCGCAATGATGGAAAAGAAAAGTTAACAGCTACGAATTCACAAGATGAGGCAATTATTCGGCTACAGGTTATTGGTTACAAGTTACAAACCCAAGTATTTTGAAATTACATTTGTGGCATTGGAAATCATGTTGCTAATGTTGTCTAACAAGTTTTTGTCAGCTTCTTGGGTTTTAGCCAGAGCCTTGAGCTTTGCCTTGAGTTGTTTATCCTTGTTCAGAGTGGCTGAAGCTTCTTTTCGTATTCTTTCTGATAACTTGGGAAGCTCAGCAATATTCTTCTCGTCAGCTTCAATTTCGGCCGATAAGCGTTGCAATTCGGCTTCAAGTGCAGCTTTCCTGGCCTTTTTGCTCTCAAGATCAGATACCAGCTTGGTCAACAGCTCATTATTCTCTTGATCTTGAGAGTGCAGGGCTTTTACTGACTGCTTGATCAGAGATCTTTTTTGCTCTAAGGCTGGCAGAGAAGATTGATTGCTCAAGGCTTGCATCACTGCTGCGAATTGCTGATCCAATTGAGAGACTGGCTCCAATGCGGTCTTGATGTCAGCTGGGAGTTCTTGATCAATGGAGTCCAGTACGTCTCTTAATGAAACAGCATGTGTAGCCTGGTCTTGGATGCTCTTATTCAGTAAGGATAAGATGTCTTTCAGCTTTGCTTTGGTTTCTTCTGATAAATCTTGGCTAGAAGTAATCTCTTCTCCTTGTTCGGTAACCCAATCATCCACAGCAAAGGAATAGCTGGGTGATGAAGTGGATTTCTCCTGAAAAGGGTTCTTGCCGAATTAGTAAAAGAATTGCCGAATGAGAGAGAGTCAAGAGAATTGAATGATTATGTTTACCTCGGCCCTGGCTTCCCGAGTGGGAGATGGAAGTGTTTTGAGTTCCATGATGGGAGTTTGTGTATCTGGCTGAGGAGAAACCGGAGTGTCAATTGAAGAGGATTCTATTCCTGTTTCTGGAAGGGGCAGCAAAGCTGAAGACGAATCATGAGAAAGGGAAGAGCTTTCCAAGGCAGGATCTGTTGAAGCTTGTTCTGCAGTTGACAAGAGAGTAAATGCCGATGACAAGAAATTAAGAAAAATGAAGTGATATATTTTTTACCGTTCAATGAGGCATCGGCAATTTCTATGCTAGCCAACCATTGCTGGGCTTTGGCCTGAAAAAACAAGGAAAGATGAAGTTGAGCAGAATATTATTGACATCATGGCCAAAGAAAGAGAGATCTGACCTGGATGATTTTCTTGGGAACCACTTTTCTTTTCTTTGTGCCTGAGGAGGCTGCCAGGGCAAGGGTCTTCCTTTTGACAGATGATGGCCTGGTGATTTTTGGATCCAGGATAGCTTGTCTGGCCATTATTTGAGCTAAAGTTGGGGATTGATATCCCAGAGCTGAGATTGGGCCTGCTGCCTTGTATACAATTGCCCTGGCAAGAGGGGCAGGTATAATGTCCTGCAAAGATGGTAAAGTCAAGGTCAAATTGGATCTTTATTTGATTGAAAGTGAATAAAAGCTGAACATATTACCTCTGAGCTTGGTTGGTAGTCTGACATCAACTCGAGACAGAGAGGATGAATTGGCACATTGAAGATATGATCATGAAGTTCTTGCCACCAGATTATGAAGCTAGGGTGTGCAAATATTATTGGCACAAAGGGCTCAGGTGCGTAGATTGTGTCACAGCATCTATAAGGGAAGATTCTTCTTGTTTCTGTGGCATCTTTGATGATTTCCCTAGGCTTGAGAAATTCATGAAGGAATAGCCTTGGGGGCACCTGGCCACATCCCAATTGCCTGGCTACTATGTTCGGCTGATAGTATTCATATGTGCTCTGAACTAGTCTTCCCCCATGAAATTCGGCTGGCAGGATACAAGGATGGATAAAAGCATTGAAAATTGCTATAGAATGTACGTCAGTGCATCCAGATTCAAAGCCGAATTCACAGGGGAAGATGAGGTTGTCATTGTCCAGATATGGAAACCAGAGAGGATGATCAAAGCCTTTGAAGAAGAGCTCAAATAATTCACAGATATTTTTGTTGATGGATACAGTAGAAGCAGCTTCTCCATAAGTTTGACAACCTTTGGTTTTCTTGATCTCTCCCTCTGCATAGTTGATGGAAGGGAATTCTCTGCTGTTGAGATCAATGGCAATAATCTGATGCATGTACAGTTGTAGCCACATCTGGACAAACCACCAGGGACCATTCACACAAGGTATTTTCTTGTTGGTGTGCATCAATTGGGTAGTTTGATTAAGCATGTGATAGACGCTGCCCAGGAGGTATTTTCCCAATGGGATGAGTTTACCAGCAGCCAGTTCTTCAGCCATCACGATGTGGTTCAGAGTTGGCTCATTGGCTTTGCCACAGAAGACATACCTGCACAGCCACATATTCAGGAAAGCCCTGTACTCTACATCGGTCAAGGGGCCATCAGACATATAATTTTGGATGTATCTTTTATATCCAACCCCTGTTTTGACTCCTGTCTGCTTGGAGGAACCCTTGTGGTCATATGGTCGAACAGTTTCTGTTATGTTCAGACCAGTCATCATATATACATCGGCCAAGGTGGGAGACATTGGACCATGACCGAATAAAAAGGCGTTGGCACCATTGGACCAGAAGTGGCAAGCTGCAATCAGAAGGTTCTCATTCTTGGGTGTTTCAGCCAATGACAACTCCAAGCAGTGAGATATGCGCAGACGATCCCAGTTCTGTGTTTGGGGGCTTTTATCATCTAATATTCTCTTGTACCAATTCCTCCAGCCTGCAATCGGGGGCAGAGGCCAGTTCTTGAAAGTGTCTTGCCACTCGTGAGGATTGGCCAGAGAGATCTTGAACGGGATCCTTTGGGATTCGGCTGCGATGAATTCAGAGGGATCTGAGTTCCCTACAGGGCCGAGAAAATACGATGGAGATTTCTCTTCAACAGGGATGAGGATTTCGGCAGCTAGGGCCTGTCAAGCATGGAAAAGGATAAAGAGATTTGAGACAGGAATCAAGAAAAGATTATCGAATAAGCTTGGAGAGATTAAAGTTTACCTGAAGTGCGAAATCTTGATTCGCCATGAAGAGGTTGAGTCTTGAAACGCTGATGACCTAGAGTGCGGATCTGAGTGGAAGCCTCGTGGATTCAAAGGAGAATGGCGGATGTCGAGTAGAGTTGGCTTGAGAATGTTTGGTGCTTGTGGTCGATTCCGAAATAAAGATCACCTTTATCCCGAAATCGAAGGGGCATGTGTTGACACCAAAAATTGGCACCGGGAAGAAGCTGACATGTGGGCCAGATTTGGTGGAAAGATACCATTCGGCTAGGAGGCTTTGCTGGAGCATTCGGCAGGAGACGCTCTGCGGTCGGGAGCGCGTTATCATTCGGCAAAGGTGAAGCATTCGGCAGGAGACGCTCTGCGGTCGGGAATACGTCATCATTCGGCAGAAGCATTGTTCCGCAAGCGAAGAGTGGTAGCATTCGGGAAGACATGATGACGTGGATCAACATAAGGAAAAGGCCGATTCGAACATGGAAAGCAATATGGGCACGAAGATTCGTCATTTATTTTTAGAAACAAGTGTTGAAGTCGTGTCCGACTAGGAGTTGTATCAAGACCTGGGTATAAATATAAACCCATAGCAATTGTAGAAATCATCACGAATCAATCATACAACAAACCGGCCCCGTGCCAACATCGAGTCCTTTAGTCGAGTCGTCGAGTTCTTCGAGAGGAGTCATCGATCCGTCGACCTCCGTAAGTACCGGCAACCTTGTATCATGCTTAGTATCATGCGGTGGATTTAAGCTTTGATACAAGTAGTCTTGTTACCATGCTTAGTATCATCCGGTGGATTTAAGTTGTGGTTTCAAGAAGGTTCCTCTGTTAGGTCATGAGCCATGCGGTGGGCTAAGATCTAGTATGGACCAAGTTATCGGCTCTGTTAGATTTAGGCAAGATCTAACAGATTCATTAAGTTACCCCGTGTTGCTCTGTTTTCACTATGTGCTTAATTCGTGCAGCACACCTTTGCCCAATCTAGATCGGCTAGGATCGGCTTTGCTTTATGGTACGACGATTCATCCCCTTATAGCCGAATCCGAAACCGATCTAGGTTGCTACGTGTCGCGGGTTCAAGCTTGTCGGCATTGTGTAGATCTTGACAGAACCGGGTATCATGCGGTAGATGCAGGTTTTTGGGTCGTCTTAGAGCTAATCATCCGGTGGATTAGAATTCGATTCGATCTGATAGATTTATCTTTACCGATTAGGCTTGTTCCTTCGCCATGGACCCCGATTCGGCTAAATAGCCGTATTCGGCAGTGCTCTCACGAGTGAACGTGTGTTCGCGGGTTTGCCTTGGGCATGAATGCTTTTAGCCTTTCACGATTAGATTGTATCATGCGGTGGATTGATCTAGTCTGATTGGTGGTGTGGCCTCAAACGAGTCAGGTGCTGCTTTCGGCCTAACATCGTTTGTTGCCATACCTGACGGGTGCTGCTTTCGGCCTATGCATTCTTGTTTCGATGTAAATTCGTGACTTTGTTGTGGGTTCGTAATTAAACATTGAATGCTTTTAGCTTTTCATGGTTAGATTGTATCATGCGGTGGATTGATCTAATCTGATTAGTGGTGTGGCCTCAAACGAGTCAGGTGCTGCTTTCGGCCTAACTCGTTTGTTGTCATGCTTGACGGGTGCTGCTTTCGGCCTATGCATTCTTTGTTTATTACGAATTTATGATCATGTTTCACCCCTTCAATTTATTTATCATGCTCTGATCCTCGTTAATCGGCTATGAGTATATGTTGTAATGTTCATTCTGTTGAAAGCCGATCTTTCGTCATGCTTACGTCATGCATTCGGCAGTGCGTTCCTTGCGTACCTTACCGATTGCCGAATGAGATTTTAACTGCCGACAGATAGCTTCTCTGTAGCTATTTGTCTCTCGAGATTGGCTTCAACGCCGCAAATATGGAACTGTCTGGTCTTACCCGGCACGTTCCAGGTTTTGATCTAAACGTTTTTATCCCTTTGTTAGTTTTCAGGCAAACTGACTGGCACGCTTCCGGATTCGAAAGCCCGGGCCGCATTTGAAGCCAGCTTGTTCGGCTTGCTGTGTGCTTGGCGTGAGGTGCGGATTTTACGTCAACAGTCTAGTATAGGTTTTAAGCTATGATAGTCTAGCTCTGGAAGTTCTCTCCCTAGTTCTTTATCTCTGCTGGTTCTTCGTTTCTGCTCAATACTTAGGTGAGGTACCTAGACTAGGTCGTGACCTTAGTTTGCACCTGAGTTGGCACGGAGGTGGTAGTCGTTAGGTGGTGACAGCTCTATACGGCCTATGTAGTCCATCACGCCTGGCTCACCCCCACAGGACCCAGAGTGTAGGGTTGGTGGCACGTCTTTTCATCCCTTTCTACGTGTCACTGGCTCTGTTGTCCCGACGTTGAGATGATAGAACTAGGAAAAGAACCATAGATGCCTTTCTTCATGCTAGCCGTAACCTTTGCTGGAGTTATCTCGAAGTCATTGGAAGTATATAGGAATCATTTCCTGTCTCATTGTACTTCCCCTAGCTAGACCGCCCTTCTATCTATATCATTTATCCTGGATTTCCCCTTGTGTGTGTCATATGCATATCACTCATATCATATCATTTACCTCCGTCTAGTTAGCCGGTACTTTAATTAGTAGTTACATCCTTGGTAATAGTCAATACTCTTTATCCAATGCTTCCCTGAGGAAATAAATATGATACCTTGGAATACTCCTAGGTGAAATGCTACATCGGTATCCGTGCGCTTGAGGATTTATATCTGTGTCGTAAGAATACCAATAAGCACTCCTTGCACCATTACTGGGATTGGCAATCTTGATAGTGGACTGTAAGAAATGTCAACAAGCATTTCTGGCGCCGTTGCCGGGGAAGCAATTGGCGAAATATATTGATGATTGACATTGGTTTCTACTTAATTTACCGCTAGCATTAGCGGGATTACCCCTGTTTGTTTGAGTGTATTTCAAACAGGAGAGAAGCAGAGAGCCCAGGGTGCTTGATCGTGCAGGATCCATTAAGTTCCACCCCTGTCTACTGTGATGTGCGCACCAGTTTCAAAAAGAAAAAAAGAGAAAATTCTCACAGGTATTTGTTTATACGTATACATATATATTATATCATAACCATGTGTAGAATGGAAGAAAGATCGCCGTCATGGAGGAAAAAGAAAATCAAATGTGACGGGCGAACGACGCTACATCACCACAATTCCATCTTAAATTGTCGATAACGGCGAAGAAAATCAAGGTATGTGAGATAGTCCCACTCATAGACTTTAAATTTTGAGTACCTGCTAGGAGGTAGCCTATACATTATCCTCCTGCATGTTTGCTTTCAATCATTCAATTTCTATGCCTTCTTTTTGAATGAGTGGCTCCTTGGCTTTGAACTGTATTCGGGCACTATGCCTAGTCTAGATAGGTAGTAAAATCTTTTTGCTGCCTGTTTATTCGATGTTCTTAGTTCAACTCATGGCGGCCCCTATTTTGTGTCAGTGATCCCCAAGCGTGGTTGGTTCACCGTCTATAGGGTTAAATGGGACTGTCATCTGACCAAGCCTTTGGCAATGGATGATCAGTTTGCGCCATGAGAAACGCCAGGTTTAGAAATTCATGCATTTCATCACCCCATTTTTTTTCCAAATCCACTGCATGTTTCCCATTCCTGCATTTGCATTCATTCGCCCTATCATCACTTTGCATTGGAAAAAAAATTCAAGCGACCGCTGGCTCTAGGCCAAGGTGTGTGTATGTCTACAAGCCTTCATCTAAGGCTAGTGGCCAAACTCCACCTATCCAAGCCAGTTTCGCTCATCTTTGCGCTTTGTGCAAGAGAGGAGACATGCTCTATGTCTTTGCTCCTTTGTCGCTCCACTAGCTTGTTTTGAGACCCATTGCTTCAACATTCACACACGAGTTGGTTCCACGGCATTCCACTAGTTGGCATGTTTGAGTGCCGACCCCCTCTGCCACACCCATGTCCGTGTCTTTTTTTTACATGGAGACATCAACACGGAGGAGGATTCAGCCAACTACGTGGAGTCACGTTGGCGTAGTGCCATCACCGTTGCATCGATTCTAAAAGTCTTCATCATCAGACGCCAACGGTACGCACACTCAGGTACATGAAAAGGTTTTTTTTTTGCCTTTTACCTGAGTGAAAGCAAAACTCAAGAAGGTTCATATGCTCTTATTCAATATCCATGTAAATATATATTGATGTTTTCATGCCACCTTTATTTGTTTTAGTTTTGCTCTGGTTTGAATGTATCCCGTGGAACACATTCATAAGCTTCTTAAATTAAGCATGATGCTTAGGTTAATTAGTTTCCTTTAATCAAATTGGACATGGTGTCAAATTTGATTAGTGAACCTTAGAGCAATACATTTATAGATATTGGTTGCATGTGTGGACTAACCCCTGCAGAAAAATCATCAAATTTGAATGGGAAGTTCACAAATCTACTTCACATCGAAGGTGAGCCACGGTCGTAGATACATTTGAAGCCCAGGGTGGAATAATGTTCCCAGGTATGCATAGTTCTAGTAAAATTACAAATAACCTGGAACAAGAAGTTGCATGGTCTGAAGCATCCTCTCCAGATCGGACGATGACAAGAACAATTGAAGAAAGGAGAAATCCCGCTCACGGACTTAAAACACGAGCTCTCGCTGCAAGGTAAACTAGTATGTATCCCATATTTCAACAACAACAACAACATAGCCTTTTGTCCCAAGCTATTTGGGGTAGGCTGTATCCCATATTTCCCTTTCCAAAATTTTAATTCCATCATTTCATTTGCATATTTCCCTTTCCAAATGTGAATCATCCTTGCATTAGTATTAAGAGAGAACAAAAAGAAAATTTTTTGGGGCAGTGGGTAGTTCAGCCGATCTCTCTAGTTCAACCGAACCTACCCTTGTGCCCGAATGTGCACTAACCTACAGGTTTATGTCAAGGAAAGATTAGACGAGTACAGTTCGCCAGGTACACCATCCACTTCCAAACCCTTTATCCTGTGTTGAATGCTCCATTTGCAATATCCTTCCACCCAGCACTCAAAGCATGCACATCCATCCATCCAGAGCAAAATTTTGTGCAAACCCCATACTTGGTCAGTTCGGCCAAGGGTTTCACCCTTGACCGATCTTGACCTTCATCTCCTACCATGAAATTTGTACATCCAGCACAAAGGCATGGTTTCCACCACTCCACATGGCTACACGCTTCATATCATCACAATCATGGCAGCATGAGAGTGATGTAGTCTCTTTGATCTGTTGGTTGTGTCATCTTATCCACAAAATTTACCAAAGATCTCATGCCTTAGTGTTAGACAAAGCTCCATGAACCTCATAAGAGGAGGCCAACATGCTGAACACCCCAGGGGTGGTTCGTTCGAGCCATGGTGTTGAGTCGAGTTCCTCCTCCTCCCACTTGCCTATGGGTGACACTCTGGATGCATGGAGAAAGCTTGTTCCATTTAGGTTTGCACTTGTACATTCTTTAAGTACATATCTCTCTCTCTCTCTCATTTCTTTGCAAAGATCGATTCACTTGAATGATTAGAAACATAAAAGCAACAAAAATATTTTCATTTTCCTTGATCGTTATGCTGCTTCTTGAAAACGGTTTTTGGTGGTTAAATCCCTGTGAGAACAACAAACACCAAACAACTAATCACATAACATTGATCCCATAGTCCTTTGGTTATTGTCATTCTAACATGTTGCAGGCATCATCTCGTGGTCCTCACTCCTAAGGACACTAAAGCATATTCGGTACACGAGCAGTGGTGACGCTAGGGACACTCCTCTACCTCATCACATGTCTCAGCACTGATGAAGGCCAAAACAAGGATCACTGACACTGATGTTTCAAGCCAAGCTTGGAGGGAGAGAACCCCCACGAGGTAAGTCCTAACCGTATCAATGCAAGGTGCATCTTTGATCTTGTTTTGCTTTTATTTCAGTTTGAATAATAAAAATACCAAAAATATTTTCTTTCCAATAAATAACTCCCAACGATGCATGGAATGAATCATATGCCTCTCACCCTGGAAATGATGAATAGTTGCTTTGTCTTGTATATTGCAAGTACCTTGTTCACAACTTATTACTCTATTGGTGCTTGAGTTATTTGGCATGAGTGAAAAATGAACCTAAAAACCTTGTGGGAGCAAATGCTTTATTCCAAGTCTAAGTTGTTATGAGGAATGATATAGTGAGACTATAGTGGAGTTTTTGCTTTTGCTCTTAGTACGGTGAAAATCTCGGATGATTTATGTTTTCAAAAATAAAATAAAGTTCCTCATTGGTCAAAAATACCTACCAAAACCATATGATAAGCTTAGTAAAAAATTTCTACTCATATGCTGCTTGTTATCTTAGTGAGCTTTGTCAAATTGTTGTGACCTTTGGGTGAACCTTTCATGCTTCTAAGATCCAGATCCACGTACACACCACTCTCACTTGTAAATTCCTACACTACGCAAACATTTTCCATCATCCATCCACAAAATAAATGCTCCATGATCCTCCTCTCCAAATATCCTTGGCAGAGACATTGACTATGCAAAAAGAAACAAGAAAAAGAAAAAGCATGCCAAAAAGCATGGCAAAAATAAATGAAAAAAGCATGCCAAAAGGCATGGCAAAAATAAAAGATAGCCCATGTTTTCAAAAATAATTCAAGGAGAGGAAGAATCATCCCAAGGAGTTCTACCATATTCCACTCCACATATCCCATACATTTGCACTTCTCGATCTAAAGGTATGACTTGGTCCCCCTCCAAAGATCCGGTCTTTGACTTAGCAAAATATAAGATGCAAGTATGCCTTCATCCATTGTCCCCGAGCCACACAAAAAGCTTAGTAGATTTTTAGGATGAAATAAGGCACAAGTATTTGGTGAGGATACAAATACCACTTGAGCGATTGAGTGTGCCAATTGAGGAACTATTTGATTTTCAAAAAATGTGGAAAACTCAGAGACGGGATCCTAAAAAGAGTAGGAATGGAATAAAAAGAGTAGGAATGGAACTATTTTATTAGGCTTATACTCACTATTTCCACAAGTCTTGGTGTTTCCAAAGTGTTTTGCAGGATTATACCTAAAATGTCATTAATTGGTACATCCATCATTTGGCTCTGAGATACACTCGGAATTACTATAAGTACAAATACTCTTAGATGCCAAGTTGTTGTACACCACTGTGAAGAGCTCGTCGAAACGATCCCATTGGATATATTATTCGCAATAATCGGAGCTTAGGATAAAAAGATATTTGATTCAAAAGTACTTGACCGACGTCAGCACTTGGTGGGCCCCCATTGACCCCACATGCAAGACAGCAAGCACAGCAACATGCAGGTGGAGCAGCCTGGGCCACTGGACCCACACCGCACAGCGCACAACCACAGAGCGAGCAGGCGGCAGGGCCGAGGCAGCGCATGCACTGCGTACGCGCGAGCCGACCGACACGCCAGGCGATGCAGGAGACGCGGGAGCAGGCCGGGCCCACGAGCAGGGCAGTGCAGGCGCCTGCAGCCCACGCATACACCAGAGGCGGTGGCCCCCACGCGGCACATGCGCTCTTGCGCAGGAGAAGCGCCAGGAGCGCGGGCACATGGCACGAGGCCGTTGGCTCCCAAGCCACGACGCGGATCGCCTGCATGCATGCGCAGGAAGCGGTGGAGACAGGGACAGGTGGCGCGCTCCGGCTGGCCAAGCAACCCATCACAAGGATCAGCTGCTGCGCTCGCATGCAGAGGCGGTGGAGAGTAGACACGTGGCCAGCTCCAATTGGCTCCCAAGCTCTTCACGCGGATTCAGCTCAAGGAAGAAGCACAAATTACATGCAAGGTTCTCCACACCCCAAGTCACTTTCACCTATAAATAGAGACCCCTCTCCTCACTTGTAACACACCACTTGAAAGCAAGTCTCCATTCCACTCTTTCAAGATGTAGAGTTAAGCTAGTCTAGCTGGGAGTTAGAGTCAGGGTCGAGCTTTGCTCGGGGTTCCGAAGTCGTCTTCTGGAGTTCGGGTAAAGTTATTGTATCTTTCCTTTTCTTTATGCAAGACTCTGAGTATTCAATATATTATCTTCCGCATTTACTTGAGTTATTCATTCTGCATTTATTTTCCTGATAAGTGTGGAATGTCTAGTATAGATTTTAAGCTATGATAGTCTAGCTCTGCAAGTTCTCTCCCTAGTTCTTTATCTTTGCTGGTTCTTCATTTCTGCTCTATACTTGTGGTGAATTGTCACTGGGGTATTGACGGGATTGCTTGCTCTTTTCGATAGAGTAAGTAGTCGTTGTCTGGTAAAGGTGAGGTACCTAGACTAGGTGGTGACCTTAGTTTGTACCGTTAGGTGGTGACAGCCCTATACGACCTATGTAGTCCATCACGCCTGGCTCAGCCCCACAGGATCCCAGAGTGTAGGTTGGTGGCACGCCTTCTCATCCCTTTCTGCGTGTCACTGGCTCTGTTGTCCCGACGCTGTGGTGATAGAACTAGAAAAAGAACCATAGATGCCTTTATTCATGCCAGCCGTAACCTTTGCTGGAGTTATCTCGAAGTCATTGGAAGTATATAGGAATCATTTCCTGTCTCGTTGTCCTTCCACTAGCTAGACCGCTCTTTTATCTATATCATTTATCCTGGATTTCCCGTTGTGTGTGTCATATGCATATCACTCATATCATATCCTTTACCCCCATCTGGTTAGCTGGTACTTTAATTAGTAGTTACATCCTTGTTAATAGTCAATACTCTTTATCCAATGCTTCCTTGAGGAAATAAATATGATACCTTGGAATACTCCCGGGTGAAATTCTACATCGGTATCCGTGTGCTTGCGGATTTATATCTATGTCGTAAGAATACCAATAAGCACTCCTTGCACCATTACTGGGATTGACAATCCTAATAGTGGACCGTAAGAAGTGTCAACACCCACTATTAGAGGAGACTACGCTGACCTGGGCCCATGCCTGACAAGGTTGTGGGCCGACCCCTAGGCGGCCCACAAGAAATCCCCGACTTGATGAAGAAGATTGATGAAGACGCGGCAGGCGGCGCACCCGGATATCTCGGAAGATCTTGAAGAAACCGACTTGGATATATTCCTTAGTTGTAATCCAGTAGGTTTAGATTCAAACCGACTTGTAAACCCTAGTCCGTCACCATATTTAAGGCGGCCTAGGGCAATCCCATGAGGGACATTCCCAGAATCGATCATACGCCATCCTGTAACCCTCTGCTCGTCCTTGCTTCCTAAAGTTTTACCGAGTTCTAGCAATATAAACACAAAGAACAACACAGGACGTAGGGTATGATACCTCCGGGCAGCCCGAACCTGTCTAAATCAGTGCCTCCTGTGTACCATCAAGCTACTCGCTCGACGATCCCTTGCCTACAAATCAACCACTCGGGTACCCCCAGGTGGATTGCCGGTCCTAAGGTCCGACGGTTGGCGCGACATGTAGGGGTGATTGTTGAGTTTTTCAATCCAGTTAGCTTGATGGCAGATCAATCTGGCGTCACTTTCCCGGCAAGCATGAAGGACAACCCCAAGCACCTCCCGGGCGTCAGCTTCTTCGCCGACTCAAGTAGCTCCATTTCCGCTAGCGTCGACCCAGCGCCGGCGAGTTCTACTTCGCCAAGCTCGGGGAATTCCCCCGATGTTGCCGGCCCGCTCCTGTAGCAGGTCGTGCAGCTCAGCCTCTGGGATCGGATCCCATATTTGCTTCCCCGATGCCGAGTCCCACCACCCGACGAGATCATCGTCGGGTTGGATCGCATCAATGACACACTCATTGAATGCATCGCCTTGTCTGAGCGGGCGCTGGATCACCCAAGGAACAAGTTCCCCTTCGGGCTCAAGAATGCGGCCGCCGACTACTCCGATCGGAGCCCGCGGCGTGCGACTTAGATCCGATCTGAGGACCGACCCGAACCCACCCAGTTTTCGGACTGCGGTGAGTTTTAGGTTGCTACGACCATCCTTTCGTCCGTCGAGAACTCGGCCGACGCGAGTTACACCACGCCGCCTGACCGTGAGGTGTTCGTATCTGAGGACCAGCCTTCTCAGAACAGGGAGACCCGGTCCCAACGGCAGCGCCATGTTGAGGAAAATGAAGACTGAGCTCGTCGACGCGGCGCAGGAGCCAGGGACGACCCCATGGCTGACAGAGACCAAGACAACAACGACGCCCTAGGCCCGCGCAACCTACAACGCGAGTTCGATAGGGCGAATGCGGTGTTCCGCACCCCATCCGCTTTAAGGGCAGCAACCCTCGCCGAGCTGGAGCACATGGAGGCCACCCCCGAAGCGGCGCACATCAGAGCTCGCCTCATGGTGGCCTAAGAGCTGGAAGAGGAAAATCGACAGGCCAGGTCATGGTCTGGAAGGTCGTACTCGAGCAGATCCCACTCCTACAGGTCCGGGTACAGCAGATCTGATCGGGACCAGCATCCTACGAAGTGAAGGCTTGGCACTGCTTCATGAGATGCACTTGGATAGCTTCAGCAACCACGCGGCAGCTAAGATGTTGGTAGTCAAGGCCTACAGATCTGGCTTCTTTTGGCCTACGACGGTCACCGACGCAAAAGAGCTCGTCCAGCGCTGCGCCGGGTGCCAATTCTTCCAAAAGCAAAAGCACGTGCCAGCTCAGGCGCTCCGTACTATCCCGCCGTCCTGGCCCTTCATGGTATGGGGTGTGGACCACATGAGACCCTTCAAGCCAGACCCGGGTGACTTCAAGCACATCTTGGTAGCGGTGGACAAGTTCACCAAGTGGATCGAGTACAAGGTGGTCACCGACACTAAGTCGGCGACAACGGCCGCCTTCATCAAGGAACTTACGCATCACTTTGGTGTGCCAAACCGCATCGGTACACACCTTGGCCCCCGGTTCATGGGCCACGAGTTCTGGGACTTCTGCCAGGATAGCAACATCGACGTCTACTACTCCTCGTCCGCTCATCCCCGCTGTAATGGGCAGGTTGAGCGCGCCAATGGCATGGTCCTGGACGCCCTCAAGAAGGACATATATGACGCACTCAACCCACGCGCAGGCCACTGGGCAAAAGAAGTACCACATGTGGCATGGGGCCTACGCACCCAGAAGAGCCGAGCTACGGGGTACACCCCTTTCTTTCTGGTCTACGGATCAGAAATTGTCCAACTGGCCGACCTGGCCAACGGTGCTCCGCGCATCCAGTTCTACGAGGAAGGCGAGGCCGAATCAAGTCGGCAGGAGGACATCGATGCTCTAGAAGAGCACATGCTCTATGCCTTGACCCAACATGCGTACCATGAGCAGCAGATCCACCGGTATCACGATCGGAACGTCAGGGAACGCTCGCTAAACGTGGGCGACCTCGCATTGCACCGAGTCATAACTGCAAAGGACCAACACAAGTTGTCGACTCCTTGGGAAGGCCCCTTCATCGTTAAAGAAGTCATCTCACCAGGAACATACCGCCTGGAGTGGGCCAACGGCGATCCAGTTCCAAATGTCTGGAATATCCAGCACCTTACTAAGTTCTATCCTTAGTCCTAAACACCAGCTACATACCTCTACTCTCTTGTCAATATTCAATAAATGTATATTGCTCCTCCAAATTACTTGTGATGCTTTATTTTGCAAATTGAAATTACTTAATTCCTGGCAACCATGTGTTCGCCCCTATGAAAACGCTCATGTAAGCAATAACCGGCACGTCCGACTTACTAAAACCAAAGTCTAAACACGTGCGGTAGTACTCGACCCGGTCGAGCGCTCAAGCACTGTCATGACTATGACAAGGTGTTAAGGGTTGATATATCAACTAAAACTAATCAAAGAGATGCAAAATTGATCCACTTATTACAATAAGTACTTAAAACATTGTTTCTTCAATAGGACTACTGACTATTATATTCTTCTTTCGTGTAAATACTATTGGTGAGCTGCTCTGCCAGGCCCGCAAAAGACGCCGTAATCGCCTCAATCTTTTCGTCTCTAGACGCGCAGTTGAAGCCCTCCCCAACGCAATCCAGCTGGAGGTCGGGATAGTGTGTCTTCAAGATCACCAGCAAATCTCTCGCCACTGTTGCGGCTCCAATCTTCATCGCAGCTCGGGTTTGGCCAGGAGCCGCCCGAAGTCTCTCCTCCAGCAACCGAGCAGGAGCGCCGGGTTCCACCGGGTCGATGATATCGCAGGCGGACTGCGTGAGTTCTTCCAGGCCTTGTATTTTTGGGCGAACTCTTCATGATCAGAACAACTCGACACTTGAGGACCATGTGTGTCTGAGGGACCGAGGGATGATCGTTTCCTTTGTGATGAATGATGGACAACGTGGTGTGGACTAAAGTTCATCTTGGCTCAAGTATTGCAGATGTAGAATGCGGCTTGGTTTGCATTGGTGCAGGTGAAGAACAAGCGCGAAAGGTCTTAGCCGGTGCGGCCTCTTAGGAGTGGAGAGACAAGTAGGCTTGGTTCGAGAGACCTGGTGGCCAGTGGGACCAAGTGCGGTTTATATGGTGCAAGAACGGGCAAGGCAACGTGGATGAAGGTCATCGAGCCGGTACATTGGGCGCAGCAAAGTCAAGGAATGAGGCAAGACCGAGTAGACCGTCCGAGAGTCGGAGGCGAAAGGCTTGGCGTGCTCGTGGCTTGGCATGGAGGCCGGACCAAGTGCGCAGGGTTTTCTGGTTTAGCCACAAAACCAGAGGAGGAGGGTTTCTTGGTTTGGGCGACAAAACCAAGTCCGAAGACCTAGTGTGCCAGAACAGGTCTGATCGGTTTGCAGAACCGGTTTGACCGGTTTCAGTCTGGACGTCAGGAAGCTTCAAAGTAGAGGACACGCAGCGTGATCGTGGAGGTTGCGTCGGAGGGAAGCAACTCTAGATGGATGCGTGACCAGCCGGAGGAGAATGTAACACCCTAAAAATGCCTACTTTAAAAATTTAGTAATTAAATTGCCTTTATTTAATTTGATGCTCATATTTATCTAGGGAAAAATAAATTATTTATGAGAAATAAAATTAAATATAAGGTTAGAAACATTTTTGTTGCATTCATGCCGACTGCATTGAGCTTTGTTTGTGTGTGGTTCAATTGGAATTTAAATTCTGTTTAAATTCGAATTTGAATCGCTTAGTTTGGAGCTCTAGAAAAGTTTCTGCGGCCCGAGTCCGTTTTTCCACCCTTAACTTTTTCCCCAGCCGATTTTAGCCCCTCCTATTTTTTTCATTTCGCAGCGGCCCAGCTCCCCCCTGCTTCCGCTTTCGGCCCAGTTTGGCCAGCCCGCCAGCCAGCCGACCCAACTTCCCCTTTCTCACTTTTGGCCCGCTGCCGGCCTGTCTCCCCCTGCTCCGCAGCAGCCCATCCCCGCACGCTCTCCCGCCCCGTTCGGCCCACTCCGTGGCCCAACAACCAGCGCGGCCCGCAGTCCCCTCCACGCCGACTGCCAGGCGGGACCCACCGGTCAGGCCGTCTCCTACCTCGCGACCGAGTCCCTCTCGGCTACGCGTCGGAGTTCGACTCCGCCACGGCCCGGACTCCCCCCTCGGCCGCCTTCAAATACTCGCCGCCTCCGCCCCGCGACCCTCAGCGAACCCTAGCCGCCCCACACGAGTTCCCTGCACGGCCGCCGTCAAAGCCGCCGCCGCCGAGATCCGCGCCGCCGCGGACCCGTCGTCTCGCCGCCGCTCGGGTCGAATTAACCGCCCAAGGAACTTCCCCAGCAGGTAAGCTCGCCCCCAAACCCGGTCTAGCCCCGATTCGCGCGCTGTGCCATCCCCGCTGCCGTTTCCCGAGCGCCGCCGCCGCCATAGCTCGTCGCGAGCTCGCTCCGTCGCTCACCGTTCGTCCACAACCCCGCTGCCGCACTCGCCGCGTCACCCCGCACCCGTAGCACCCAACCGCGTTCAAAACCGAGCACTCTAGCTTGTTTTTGCGCAATGCCGGCGAAGCGCTGCCGCTCGCCGCCGCAGCTCCGCTCGCCGCCGGTGAACCCCTCCCCTGGATCTATTTCTAGCCGCTCGATCCGAAACCTGCGGCTCAGATCGAGTCAACGAGCCGAGTCAAACCAGCTTATACCGGTCAACCTTGGCGTTTTGCAAAAGAGCCCCTGCCCTTTTTCAAAATTAACCCGCAGTCCAAATCTATTCAAAAATAATTACAATTAAGTCCTGATTTTTACAGAAAACCCCCTGACTTATTTAAAAATAGCCCCGAGGTCCTGTTTTGGTTAAATTGCAAATAAATCCTCCTGTTTTTATATAAAGTTATGTTTTAGCCCCTGAGTTTTTGCAAATAAGCCCCTGGAACTTTTAAAACTTTGCCAGCAAGTCCCTGAACCTTAGAAAAGCCATAACTTCTTCGTTTTAGCTCCGATTTGAGTGATTTTCGCGCTCACGTGTTCGTAGCGAAGCGTAGATTAGTTTTTCAGCCTTCTCTTGTTCTGTTTCTATTGTTTGGTGTACTGTTCTAATAGATTAATATTGTTTGCATGTACTGGCTTGTATGGATGCTTGTGTGTTGATGTATGAGTCCAGTCGGTGAGCCGTACGCGTTTGAGTTCGAGGGTTACGAGGAGCAGGACCAACAGCAACAGCAAGAGCAACAGCAGCAGTTGGACGAAGGCAAGTACAGCACGGACAATCCTTGCTACCTAAACACACCTTTACATTATTTACTGCATATGCATGTGTCTAAATTGTTCCTATTAAGGTTATTCCTAGCTTTGTTTATCCTATACCTTGATTACCCTGGGTTATTGCATTTGGGTAGACCTTTGCTAAGCGCTGCTACTGTCACCAATGTTTAACTGTTAATCTTGACTTAATGGTTCACTTCAATGTTAATGGTAAAACTTGCTTTTTAGCAACTTGGAACAGGGAGCTAGGGCGTATGCTTCATGCTTGGCCCTAGTGTCTCTCCGTAAGGACTGGTTCTTAAAGCGGCAACCCAGGAACTTGTCGCCACCGCCGGAACTATAATGGCTCTGGTCTTGGACAAGTAACATGTACGTCTCTAGCTTGACAGTAGTTACCGACGGGCCGACGGCGTTATGGGAAGCATGGGTGAGAGTATGGTTTAATCCACCGAGGACGGAGTATCCGTTGGCTATGTCCCCGTGAGGCACAGTCCCATGTTGGGAGCTTCCGTATGGCGGAGGTTCCACACGTTGCGCTATTTATTTTGTTGTTGATGTTTATTACCGCGCTTGGACGCCATTGACCCCCTCATGTTGCGACATGGGCGTCAGTCAATCTCGGTGCCTTGGGTCATGCTGCCTAGGTTGTACCATAACGGCTACTGTTTTGTTAGGGTGTCTTGTGAAAAGCCTCGTAGCGTCCCTATGCAGTCACACCTCGGAAGTGTTGATGTGCGTGGTTGGGTGCAAAGTTCCTTTGAACTTTTACGCGACTGGTGGGTAAAGGGCGAAACATCTGCAGAGTGTATAATCTATCATGATAGCCTTGCTCAGGGTCAAGAGCGGCCTGGATCCTTTTTGATTAGAAGATGATGTTTATTATTGTTAAACGTTCACCTCTACTATATTAATTGGGTTGCAACTGGGATTCACTTAATTGTAGAAATCTTGGTTTATGCTAAAATGAAACAACTAAAATTGCTAATGCAGTACAGCCGTGTCAAGCCTTTCTTTTAAGCCTTCATTATCCGTGTTGTATTTGCTAAGTAAGACATTTACTTACACTTGCCATTCAACAAAATCCCGGATGGGTAACAGATGGATTAGATGGTACTTCTGCTGTTGAATTTCCTGAAGATCTACCATTCTACTAGCTGTGCTCAACCAGTCGGTGTCCCTGTGGATTATGGCTTTCGGCTTCGTCTTCGTTTAGAGAGAGAGTTAATAAAGAGTCTTCCGCTGTTTTATTTAGTTATTTTAGTCAAACTCTGATGTAAAACCATTTTATTCAAGCATATGTACTCTGTTTATCATATTTGTTATCTATATGTGTTCTGTGGACTTCCTGGGCACACATATAGAAGCATTCGGGTTTCTGCGTAAATCTGGGTGTGACAGATTGGTATCAGAGCCGTGCTGACTGTAGGAACGCAGCCTAGTTAGAACGGTTGATAAACCATTAGGAGACCACCATGTTTTTGTTTCAGATCATTTAGTTACGTTTTTTTTCAAAACCAGTGCTGTCGAGTCTTGTGTGAATCATGTCCTTGGGTGCTTGATTTTGTTGTTATTATGCTTATGTTTGATTTGGATTTTTGTAATGATTGTGATGGTCATAGACGCGAGTCTATCTCCATCTAGATATAGGACTAAGGTTTAAGGAAGATTAGTGAATAAATAGTTGGGTTATCTATCTCCTTTGCACTTCCTCTATCATATCTTTCCAAGTACTGCTATCTTCTCATACACCATCTGCAAGCATGGGTTATCTAATACCAGTTGGCGGGAATACTGATGGGAGATCTCTTGCTATGGTAGATGGTTAACACCAGAGGCAACCCCGGGGGCAGTGGAAGCAACCAGAACCAGAACCCACCACCTCCACCACCGCCACTCACCATGGAGCAGATGATGCAGATGCAACTCCAGCTGACACAGCAGATGGCGCAAACCATAGCACTGATGCAGCAGAATCAGCAGAACCCGCCCCAACAGCACTACGTGCAACCCCGAGATAAAAGGGGCGAGTTTATGAAGGGACGCCCTCCTACCTTCACCAAGTCTAGCGACCCAATGCAAGCAGAGGACTGGCTCAAGGCAGTGGAACGACAGCTGGACATCGCACAGTGCAACGACCGGGAGAAGGTGTTGTATGGAAGTGGACAGCTCCAGGGAGCAGCTTTGGATTGGTGGGATGCGTACCAGTATGCTCACCCCAATTGTGATCAGATCACTTGGCAGGAGTTCCGCGACAGCTTCCGTTCTCACCACGTGCCGGAAGCGCTGATGACCTTGAAGAAGAAGGAGTTCTTGGCATTGAAGCAAGAAGGTATGAGTGTCACCGCTTATCGTGACAAGTTCATTGAGTTGGCCCGTTATGCTCCAGAGGGCGTGAATACTGATAGGAAGAAGCAGACCCGATTCCGAGATGGCCTGCATGATACACTCCAGTACCAGCTCCTGTGTTCCAAGTTCGCCACTTTTCAAGAACTGGTGGATAGCGCATTACTGCTGGAGCACAAGCGCCGTGAGATGGAGGAGAAGAAGAGGAAACTTCAAGGCACACCGTCAGGAAGCAATGTTCGCCCTCGCTTCAATCCTCAGCAAGGAAACCAGCAGATGGTGACTCCACAGCGTTTCCAGGGACAGTCCGGTTTGATGAACCGCAACCAGTATCAGCAACGACCCCAGTACCAGCCGTGTCCCCAGTACCCCTCAGCACCACCTCAGCAGCGTCCTCAGAACCAACCACAGAATGGTCCTGTCCAACGCCCCAATCCGACCAACAATGCACCTACGGCTCCGAGGTGTTTTGGTTGTGGTGAGCTGGGACACTATGCCAGCGCTTGTCCTCTCAAGGCTCAGAACACCGTTGGTCAGAACAACAATCCGAGGGTTGGACAACCGCAGCACCAGAACAGGAATCAGCAGCAGAACCCAGCGAGAGGGAAGGTCAACCACATGGGTGCGGAAACCGCAGAAGGAGCAACAGATGTCGTTGTGGGTACGTTCCCTGTCAACTCGTCTCTCGCAACTGTTTTGTTTGATACTGGAGCTTCGCATGCTTTCATATCTGCTGCTTTCGTGAAAAAGAACATGATGATCTTGCAACCTATGGGGAACCCCATGGTAGTTAGTTCACCTGGGGGAGAACAGCGTGCCACTTTACGTTGCCCCTGTATCACCATCACAATAAGGGGGGTAGACTTTGTGGTGAATCCAATAGTCCTAGAAACTCTTGGGTTTGACTTGATTCTGGGTATGAGCTGGTTAGCCAGATATGATGGGGTGATTCAATGCTCCAAAAGAACAGTGCAGCTGACAGCAAAGACTGGTGAGAAAGTGGAGTACCAAACAGCTAGTCCCTTGGGACACAATCAGATCTACCAAGCCGAAGGTGTAGCACTGGAAGACATCAGAGTGGTGTGCGAATTCCCAGACGTGTTTCCAGATGAGTTACCAGGTATGCCCCCAGACCGCGAAGTTGAATTTGTTATTGATCTTAAGCCTGGTACTGCACCTATAGCTAAGAGGCCTTATAGAATGGGAGTAAAAGAACTAGAGAAACTTAAGGAGGAATTAAGGGCGTTGTTAGCAAAAGGGTATATTCGTCCTAGTTCATCCCCTTGGGGAGCACCAGTTTTATTTGTGGATAAGAAAGATGGGACCCAGAGATTGTGTGTGGATTATCGAGCTTTGAATGAAGTGACCATCAAAAACAAGTACCCGCTGCCAAGGATTGATGATCTCTTCGATCAGTTGAAAGGAGCATGTGTGTTCTCTAAGATCGATCTCCGATCCGGTTACCATCAGATGAGGATACGAGTGACTGACATCCCCAAAACAGCCTTCACAACCCGATATGGTCTATATGAGTTCACTGTCATGTCTTTTGGTCTGACAAATGCACCGGCATACTTCATGTACTTGATGAACAGTGTGTTCATGGACTATCTTGACAAATTCGTAGTGGTGTTCATTGACGACATTCTAGTTTTCTCCAAGAACGAGGAAGAGCATGAAGAACATCTGAGGTTGGTGATGCAGATACTTCGTGAGCATCAGTTGTATGCCAAGCTGAGCAAGTGTGAGTTTTGGTTGAAGGAAGTAGCATTCTTAGGACACGTACTGTCCAATGGTGGAGTGGCAGTTGATCCGAAGAAGGTTAGTGATGTGTTGAGTTGGAATCCGCCTAAGGATGTGAGTGAAATCAGAAGTTTCCTTGGAATGGCTGGATACTATCGGAGGTTCATTGAAGGATTCTCCAAGATTGCTAAACCCCTGACGGCGTTATTGGAGAAAAATGCCAAGTTTGTCTGGACTGAAGAGTGTCAAGTCAGCTTTGAGGAATTGAAGAAGAGGTTGACAACGGCACCTGTGTTAGTGTTGCCGGATATAACCAAGAGCTTCTCTATCTACTGCGATGCATCTCGTCTAGGATTGGGATGTGTGCTCATGCAGGAAGGCAGAGTAGTAGCATATGCATCAAGGCAGTTGAGGAAACATGAGCAGAACTACCCGACACACGATCTGGAGTTAGCAGCTGTAGTACATGCCTTGAAGATTTGGAGGCATTACTTGATTGGTCATAAGTGTGAAATTTACACTGACCACAAGAGTCTCAAGTATGTGTTCACACAGTCAGATCTGAATATGAGACAACGACGTTGGTTAGAACTGATCAAGGACTACGACCTGGAAATTCATTATCATCCAGGGAAGGCCAATCTGGTGGCAGATGCTCTGAGTAGAAGGAGTTACGTGAATAAGATCACGGGACATTGCTTATCGGAGGAACTCAGTTCAGAGTTCGAAAGGATGAGTCTGGGATTTGTGACCAGCGTCACCGAGATGGCAGTAGAACCGACCTTGGAACAAGAGATCCGCAAAGGACAGATCACAGATGAGAAGATCAAGGAGATCGTAGAACTAGTGGCATTAGGAAAAGCCCCTGGTTTTCGAGTGGATGACCAAGGAACATTGTGGTATGAGAAGAGGATCTGTGTACCAGATGTAGTGCAGATCAGGGACGCAATTCTCAGGGAAGCCCATGAATCGGCGTATTCAATACACCCAGGTAGTACTAAGATGTACCAAGATATCAATGAGAGATTTTGGTGGTACGGATTGAAGAGAGATGTGGCCACATACGTAGCTCTATGTGACACCTGTCAGAGAGTCAAGGCTGAACATCAGAGGCCAGCAGGTTTGCTCCAGCCCCTAAAGGTACCTGAATGGAAGTGGGAAGAAGTTGGTATGGATTTCATCACAGGCTTACCCCGCACTCAGAGAGGATTTGACTCCATCTGGGTAATTGTGGATCGTCTGACCAAAGTGGCGCATTTCCTACCAGTAAAGACCACCTACACCGGAGCCAAACTAGCAGAGTTGTATATGGAGAGGATTGTGTGTTTGCATGGGGTACCGAAAAGAATAGTGTCAGACCGAGGCACCCAATTCACATCGCACTTTTGGCGACAATTGCATGAGTCTATGGACACTAAGCTACAGTTCAGTTCCGCTTACCATCCGCAGACAGATGGGCAGACAGAGCGGACGAATCAGATATTGGAGGATATGCTGAGAGCATGTGCCTTACAATATGGTGCTAGTTGGGACAAGAGTTTACCGTACGCGGAATTCTCGTACAACAATAGCTATCAGAAGAGTTTGCAGATGGCACCATTCGAGGCTCTGTATGGCAGAAAGTGTAGGACACCACTATTCTGGAATCAGACGGGAGAAAGTCAGGTATTTGGACCTGAGATACTAAGAGAGGCAGAGCGACAAGTACAGATAATCAGACAGAATCTGAAAGTGGCACAATCCAGACAGAAGAGCTATGCAGATAACCGACGGAGAGATCTCAGCTTTGAAGTTGGGGATTTCGTGTATCTCAAGGTGTCACCCATGAGAGGCGTGAAGAGGTTCAACGTCAAGGGCAAGTTAGCACCTCGATACATTGGACCGTTCAAGGTACTTGGTCGGAAAGGTGAGGTGGCATATCAGTTAGAGCTACCAGAGAAGTTAGCGGGAGTACATGATGTGTTCCATGTGTCTCAGTTGAAAAAGTGCTTGCGAGTACCTGAAGAACAGATTCCGATTGATGAGCTGAGTGTGGAGGAAGATCTTACCTATACTGAGTATCCTGTCAGAATTTTGGAAGAGTCAGAAAGAGTCACCAGAAATAAAGTGATCCGGATGTGCAAGGTTCAGTGGAGCCGACATTCAGAGGATGAAGCGACTTGGGAAAGAGAAGATCTCAGAGCTGAATATCCACAGTTATTCCCATCCACATCCGAATCTCGAGGACGAGATTCATCTTAAGGGGGGTAGGTTTGTAACACCCTAAAAATGCCTACTTTAAAAATTTAGTAATTAAATTGCCTTTATTTAATTTGATGCTCATATTTATCTAGGGAAAAATAAATTATTTATGAGAAATAAAATTAAATATAAGGTTAGAAATATTTTTGTTGCATTCATGCCGACTGCATTGAGCTTTGTTTGTGTGTGGTTCAATTGGAATTTAAATTCTGTTTAAATTCGAATTTGAATCGCTTAGTTTGGAGCTCTAGAAAAGTTTCTGCGGCCCGAGTCCGTTTTTCCACCCTTAACTTTTTCCCCGGCCGATTTTAGCCCCTCCTATTTTTTTCATTTCGCAGCGGCCCAGCTCCCCCCTGCTTCCGCTTTCGGCCCAGTTTGGCCAGCCCGCCAGCCAGCCGACCCACCTTCCCCTTTCTCACTTTTGGCCCGCTGCCGGACTGTCTCCCCCTGCTCCGCAGCAGCCCATCCCCGCACGCTCTCCCGCCCCGTTCGGCCCACTCCGCGGCCCAACAACCAGCGCGGCCCGCAGTCCCCTCCACGCCGACTGCCAGGCGGGACCCACCGGTCAGGCCGTCTCCTACCTCGCGACCGAGTCCCTCTCGGCTACGCGTCGGAGTTCGACTCCGCCACGGCCCGGACTCCAAGGATACCCGGACTCCCCCCTCGGCCGCCTTCAAATACTCGCCGCCTCCGCCCCGCGACCCTCAGCGAACCCTAGCCGCCCCACACGAGTTCCCCGCACGGCCGCCGTCAAAGCCGCCGCCGCCGAGATCCGCGCCGCCGCAGACCCGTCGTCTCGCCGCCGCTCGGGTCGAATTAACCGCCCAAGGAACTTCCCCAGCAGGTAAGCTCGCCCCCAAACCCGGTCTAGCCCCGATTCGCGCGCTGTGCCATCCCCGCTGCCGTTTCCCGAGCGCCGCCGCCGCCATAGCTCGTCGCGAGCTCGCTCCGTCGCTCACCGTTCGTCCACAACCCCGCTGCCGCACTCGCCGCGTCACCCCGCACCCGTAGCACCCAACCGCGTTCAAAACCGAGCACTCTAGCTTGTTTTTGCGCAATGCCGGCGAAGCGCCGCCGCTCGCCGCCGCAGCTCCGCTCGCCGCCGGTGAACCCCTCCCCTGGATCTATTTCTAGCCGCTCGATCCGAAACCTGCGGCTCAGATCGAGTCAACGAGCCGAGTCAAACCAGCTTATACCGGTCAACCTTGGCGTTTTGCAAAAGAGCCCCTGCCCTTTTTCAAAATTAACCCGCAGTCCAAATCTATTCAAAAATAATTACAATTAAGTCCTGATTTTTACAGAAAACCCCCTGACTTATTTAAAAATAGCCCCGAGGTCCTGTTTTGGTTAAATTGCAAATAAATCCTCCTGTTTTTATATAAAGTTATGTTTTAGCCCCTGAGTTTTTGCAAATAAGCCCCTGGAACTTTTAAAACTTTGCCAGCAAGTCCCTGAACCTTAGAAAAGCCATAACTTCTTCGTTTTAGCTCCGATTTGAGTGATTTTCGCGCTCACGTGTTCGTAGCGAAGCGTAGATTAGTTTTTCAGCCTTCTCTTGTTCTGTTTCTATTGTTTGGTGTACTGTTCTAATAGATTAATATTGTTTGCATGTACTGGCTTGTATGGATGCTTGTGTGTTGATGTATGAGTCCAGTCGGTGAGCCGTACGCGTTTGAGTTCGAGGGTTACGAGGAGCAGGACCAACAGCAACAGCAAGAGCAACAGCAGCAGTTGGACGAAGGCAAGTACAGCACGGACAATCCTTGCTACCTAAACACACCTTTACATTATTTACTGCATATGCATGTGTCTAAATTGTTCCTATTAAGGTTATTCCTAGCTTTGTTTATCCTATACCTTGATTACCCTGGGTTATTGCATTTGGGTAGACCTTTGCTAAGCGCTGCTACTGTCACCAATGTTTAACTGTTAATCTTGACTTAATGGTTCACTTCAATGTTAATGGTAAAACTTGCTTTTTAGCAACTTGGAACAGGGAGCTAGGGCGTATGCTTCATGCTTGGCCCTAGTGTCTCTCCGTAAGGACTGGTTCTTAAAGCGGCAACCCAGGAACTTGTCGCCACCGCCGGAACTATAATGGCTCTGGTCTTGGACAAGTAACATGTACGTCTCTAGCTTGACAGTAGTTACCGACGGGCCGACGGCGTTATGGGAAGCATGGGTGAGAGTATGGTTTAATCCACCGAGGACGGAGTATCCGTTGGCTATGTCCCCGTGAGGCACAGTCCCATGTTGGGAGCTTCCGTATGGCGGAGGTTCCACACGTTGCGCTATTTATTTTGTTGTTGATGTTTATTACCGCGCTTGGACGCCATTGACCCCCTCATGTTGCGACATGGGCGTCAGTCAATCTCGGTGCCTTGGGTCATGCTGCCTAGGTTGTACCATAACGGCTACTGTTTTGTTAGGGTGTCTTGTGAAAAGCCTCGTAGCGTCCCTATGCAGTCACACCTCGGAAGTGTTGATGTGCGTGGTTGGGTGCAAAGTTCCTTTGAACTTTTACGCGACTGGTGGGTAAAGGGCGAAACATCTGCAGAGTGTATAATCTATCATGATAGCCTTGCTCAGGGTCAAGAGCGGCCTGGATCCTTTTTGATTAGAAGATGATGTTTATTATTGTTAAACGTTCACCTCTACTATATTAATTGGGTTGCAACTGGGATTCACTTAATTGTAGAAATCTTGGTTTATGCTAAAATGAAACAACTAAAATTGCTAATGCAGTACAGCCGTGTCAAGCCTTTCTTTTAAGCCTTCATTATCCGTGTTGTATTTGCTAAGTAAGACATTTACTTACACTTGCCATTCAACAAAATCCCGGATGGGTAACAGATGGATTAGATGGTACTGCTGCTGTTGAATTTCCTGAAGATCTACCATTCTACTAGCTGTGCTCAACCAGTCGGTGTCCCTGTGGATTATGGCTTTCGGCTTCGTCTTCGTTTAGAGAGAGAGTTAATAAAGAGTCTTCCGCTGTTTTATTTAGTTATTTTAGTCAAACTCTGATGTAAAACCATTTTATTCGAGCATATGTACTCTGTTTATCATATTTGTTATCTATATGTGTTCTGTGGACTTCCTGGGCACACATATAGAAGCATTCGGGTTTCTGCGTAAATCCGGGTGTGACAGAGAAATATCTGTAACTTTACCATTGTTCCCTTGAGGGCGTGTATCGTAGAGTTAAGTTGTAGGGGTAGTTTAGTCTTTCATCGGCGGCCATATATACTCACGTTGGTGGAAGATAGCAGCCATCTCTTGGAACCCTAGTTTATTTGCTCTTTGTTTTACTAGGCTAGCTATGAGCTTCATGTGAGAGGAGAAGAGAGATAGGAGAGGGTGATTACTCTTTGTTTCGATTTTCCCACGAGAGAGGGAGGATGTGGGTGGCTTCCTAGCCTTGTATAGATGTTGTCCTTGTGAATCAATGGAAGAAGTTCTTCAAATCTCGTGAGCTCTTTTTGGTGGAATTTTTAATCTCTTGATTGGCTGAGTTTTTGGGTGCAATTCTTTGAGGAACTTGGTGCTGGGATGTGCGCAACAACATCTAGGGTGATCCCCTAGCAAATATATGCATGAGCACTCTTGAATTTGAGTTTTTTCCCATCTCTCCCTTTTCTAGTGTTCTTGACCAAATTCGTGAAATTCATGGTGAAGTCTTGATCTTTTTGGAAAGATCTTTTTGGCAAAGACTCACCATTGTTGCGGAAAGCTACTGGTGAAATATCACAAATTTTGTGGGTCATTTGATTGGGTTTTCATTTTTTCTAGATCTTGCTCGGGCTGGTGAAACCGGAAGCTTCGGGTTTGTGAAACCGGAAGTTCCGGGTTTGAGAAACCAGAATTTCTGAGTTGTGTTTTTCCATTGTGCATTGCTAGTCGAGTCGCTTGTAATCTTGCTCCTAGGTCCAGAAGTACTTCAGTGACTTCGTGGATTTGGCAAGGAAGTGAGTTGGTCGCCATCGGAAGTGATTTTGGGATATAGGCCGAGTTCACTCTCGAGAGAGAATTTTTATCGGCTCCCATTCACTCCCCACTCTCTGTTCGCCGATTCGATCCTTTAACACTAAGCACCTATCTCTTGCCAGCCACATGTGGCGGAACCAAAGGATCAAGAAAAACAAACCTACCCTGCAAAGTGGCCTCGTGGGAGCCCTTCACTCGGCTGTATGCCCGGTCGATCCCCTCTTTCTCCTTCAGCGCGAGTTCCAGCTTCGCTTCCCATAGTTTCTTTTCACTGGCATGACCTGCGCATGATGTCCACCCATAACCAAGTGTTATGGTGTCATGATCTACACAAATGGGGTAACAGAGACGACGTCTCACGGGCTTAGGCTCACATTGCAAAGCGCGCTGGTGGTCGACAACAGCCTGCTTGCCCTCGGCGGCCTACTTCTTCACTTCAGCTTCCAGGGCCACCACCCGGTCCTCCATGGCCTTCTTATCCTTTTCAGCATCCACACATGACCAAAACATGACTTTTAAGGATTCAAGAACTTGGCATATACTCAAGACACAGTGAGGATCAACTTACTGGTGGTCAGCTCCGCCAGCTGAGCGACATGGTCCCCGTTTAGCTCGGCGGTCTTCTCCATATCCGCCTATTTCTGGGAAGCGAACTGCTTGGCCTCAGTGGCCACCACACGGACACGCACCCGCAGGTCCAGGAGTTCCTTGTGTTGCTCCTCCGTCACTTTCACCATTCTGGTGCATTGACGAGCATTCGCCAGCAGAATCTGCAACAACAACAAGCAGCACTCGGCATCAAGGTTCAGTTAACACAGAAGTTACAATGAGATTACCACACGTACCTCGAGGCTTTTGTGAATAACATTCGTGGCATCATGCATCCTATTGATGGCTTCACGATCGTCGTCGTACGAGTTCTCAAACTGCTCGGTATGACTCCGACCTCCACTCCCCTCGGCAGCAAGTTCTACCTGCTGCCCGAAGTCGGGGAGAGCGGTATACACCAGATCCGGCATGTCCTCATCATCTCCCTTCCCAGCTGAGTACCTCTAGAGCGCCTCGTCAGCCCCCATGTCAGCACCAGCAGGAGGAACGCGGGTACTCGGCACCTCTTGGGCAATTGATGTAGGGGCAGTAGCAGGTGAGGGTGCCGACCTTGGCACAGGGACAATGGTAATGGGTGGATCCTCTGGCAACACCCCAACATGTTGTGGCGACGCGTCAGCAGCTTCGGCGCTCTGCTTTGACACCTCCCCCAGCACCGAGTCCTCGTCCGAGCGAGACCTCGCTGACTCCGATTGCCGTAGCCTGGGACTCTTGCTCGACGGCCTGTGGAAGTGAGCAGACGTAAGCAATGAAAGGATCCAAAGACACAACGCGGATGGCATCAACAACAACAACAACACGCATAACCAAACGCACTTGTTGCTTCTAGCTGGCCTCTGGGCACTCAGGCCAAAAGGATTTGGCGGCCGGGCCTGAATAGGCATAATTGCCTTTGGGACGACAGATGAAGGCATCGCCTCCCGCGAGCCTTGTTGGGGAAGGCTCCCCTCCAAGGTGCTCGCAGAAGAACCGGCCTCCTCACCGGCCACCGGCGGTGTCCCCGCACGCTGCCTCTTCGCGGTCGCGTCAACCGGACTCTATGTCCGGGGCTCGGCCGACCTCTTCCGCGTGTTGGGCTCTGCCCGGAACTCGGACGACTCGGGTCCTCCCTGTGGGTCTGGCGGCCCGACCCAGCGCCTCCACAGGTTCTTCGCCACTCGGTGACGAACCAAAATCATCCGACATCCAGCGCTCAGACTCAAACCGTAAAGGGTCGGCCTGAGTGCACACATTCCTTGATGGGTTGAATCGCTCAGGCGATGATTGAAATTATCACGGCCAAGGCTGTGAGTCCGGCCAACTTCAACACATCAATCTTGGCCAACAGTTCCTCCACCTGCTCCAAGTCCTTCCCCCTCGACGCCTTCTTCTATGAATCAAGCTCTACTAGAGGAAACCCTGACCTCCCCGACAGCATTGGCGGATGGTCTCTCATGTAGATCCAATCCTTGCGCCACCTCTTGTTGCAGTCATTCAGCTCCAGATTGAAGTATATATTCGTCATTCCAAACCCGAAGCAAGATCCCTGACCCGCTAGTGATCCGGGTCAGACCGTCACAAGGCTTGCCCAAGCCAATCGCCTTAACTCGGTACAAGTACCTCCATAGATTGAAATGGGGCACAACCCCCAAATAGGCCTCACACAGATAAATGAAGAAAGTAATGTCCAGGATCCCATTGGGATTAAGATGTGAGAGTTGCAGACCGTTGTAGTGCAGAAGCCCACGGAACAAATCGTCAGTCGGCACGCTAAACCTACGCTCGACGAAGTGGGCGAAGCAGGCCACCTTGCCGGTGTTCTCGAACGACTGCTTCTCCTTGTCCGGCACCCTCCACGCGGCACCATTCTTCCATGGCAGTATGCCGTGCCTCGCCATTCTTCTGTGGCTGTACGCTGTGCCTCACCATGGCCTGGAGCTTCACCTCATTCATGCGCGACTTCCCCCAGCTGGACTCCTGCTCCGGCACCAGCGATGCGGCAGCGGCAGCGGATTCGGTGGCCATGGATCGGGCTTGGCGGCGGTGATAGGAGGGATGAATGTAGGCAGGGGTGCGCAGCCAAACCAGTGAGGATCGATCTACGTGCCTACTGGAACAGCGGGGAGCTCGTTTGGGCGCAATGGTGGAAATGGCGCAACGGCTACTATGCGAAATGCGAAGGGTGTGGCACGATGAGGAGGATGACGATGACGGCGCCCGATGTGGTGTATTTATAAGGTGATGGATGTCTACCCTAACGGCTCCAAAACTGACGGACGAAATCCGCGAGATTAGCGATCCGCAATCCGTTGGATCCGAAATTGGCGGACAGGATAAGCTTCCTTTTTCAAAGGATTCGGTGCGTCCAAAGGGACCAGGCCAGACACCTTGCATGCTGGGGGGCTGGGCACTCGACATGAACTCGGCGCGTCCAAAGGGACTAGGCCAGACACCTCACATGCTCGGGGGCTGGGCGCTCGACACGGACTCGGCGCGTCTAAAAGGACCAGGCCAGACACCTCGCATGCTGGGGGGCTGGGCACTCGACATGAACTCGGCGCGTCCAAAGGGACCAGGCCAGACACCTCGCGTGCTCGGGGCCTAGGCGCTCGACACGAACTTGGTGCGTCCAAAGGGACCAGGCCAGACACCTCGCATGCTCGGGGGCTGGACACTCGACACGGACTCAGCGCGTCCAAAGGGACTAGGCTAGACACCTCGCATGCTCAGGGGCTGGGCACTCGACACGGACTTGGCGTGTCCAAAGGGACTAGGCCAGACACCTCGCATGCTTGGGGGCTGGGCGCTCGACAGAGACACAGGCTCCTGGGTTGCCGATTTAAGAACCGAACCTTATGGAGAGACACTAGAACAAAGCACGAAGCACATGCTCTAGCTCCCTAAACCAAGTTGCTACAAAGCAAGTTTTATCATCATGTTGAAGTGAACCATTAAGTCAAATTTAACAATTAAACAATGGTGATAGTAGCTGCGCATAGCAAAGATTTTATCCAAATGCATAAATCCAAGGTAATCAAAGGACAGGATAATCAAAACTAGGTACAACCTTAAAGGTACATCAATTTAGACACATGCATGTATGAACAAATTTATTACAAGGTGGGTAGGTAGCAAGGATTGTCCGTGCTATAACTTGCCTTCCTCAAAGTGCTGTTGTTGCTGGTCCTTCTCCTGAAAGTCCTCCTCGTACTCGAAGTCCAACGCAAACGGCTCACCGACTGGACACGGATCACCACACAAGCATCCACACAAGCCAATACATGCAAACAAAAGTATTCTATTAGAACAGTACACCAAACAGTAGAAACAGAACAAAAAAGGTTTTAAAACTAATCTACGCTTCGCTACGAACACGTGAGCACAAGAATCACACTAATCGGAGCTAAAATGAGAAAGTTACGGTGTTTCTAAGGTTAGGGGACTTGCTGGCAATGTTTAAAAACTTCCAGGGACCTATTCGTGAAAAACGGAGGACCTATATGGAATTTCATATAAGAACCCGAGCGCTAATGCACAAAAACGCAGGGGCTTTTCTACGAAAGAGTATAGACTGAACGAATATGGTAGAAAATTACAAGATTCGCTGAGGGTCTAACTGAAAATCTTGAGGCCAAAAACGACGGCAGGCTCAGCGCGACGACGAGATGAAGAATGGGCAGTAGTGGAAGATATGGTGGAAGAAGACTATCTTAAGGAATCCCAAACAAAGGGGTCTCCCTGTAAAGGAGTCGATGGTGTGCCTTTTCCAGAGGACAGGTGGTTCGTATATATAGGGAGAAAACTTCTCACTTCTAGGTTCATTAGCAATATGGGACTAAAGGTGGTTTGGCCCATTCCAATGCGAATGGGCTTTGAAATTTGGCCCAATAAAGCGATGGGATGGATTTGGCCTAAAATTGGGTCAACTTTGGACCAAGGCTGGTCTACTAAGATTTATGGTGATTTTAATTATCGGAATAATTATTTTCCTGGTTATAAAATAATTCCAGATAAGTCCAGAATTAATATTAAAACCATGAAAAATATTCTAAAAATTCTAAAAATCCTAGGAAAAATTCCAGAGATAGAGTTGGACATGAAGAACCCAAAGAAAATATTAGGAGCTCATAAAAAAGATTTTAGCACCTTTCATAAATTGGAATTAGCTATAGAAAAATAGGAATAAATCCCAGAAAGCTCTGGAAAATTCCCATTAGGCTTCTAAACGCGTTTTTGAAAGCTTTACACACATAAAACCACTAAATGCAACCGGCATGAATGCAAAGCACTCAATATTAAACCTATGTTGTTTTAATTTAACTCGGAAAACAAAATTTTCCTATACTAAATTCCCTATTAATTATTTAAAGGTTGGAAAATTTTAGAAAATTGAGAAAATCATTGCATTAATTATGCTGACAAATCACATCCCAAAATCCAAAAATTTTGGGGTGTGACAAACTACCCTCCTTAAACAGAATCTCGTCTTGAGATTCGGAGAAAGAGAGAGGAGAAGCAAGGAGGAGAAACAAAACAAGATTGTTGTTGCAAGTCAGGTAGATCTTCATCCTCTTTTGTCGTATGGCGTAGAATCCTCAATCTTCATCTTCTAAGGTCGGATCTTCAGGCTTGTACATCTCCTTTGTTGATGTAGTTGCGAAGTCTCCACTATCAATCTTCTTTAGCTTTCTTTCTCCGGTGTGGGGGTTGGCTTCAGATTTCTTTCTGATGTTCTTCATCAATTTGTGAGAAAAAGATAGCAAGAAGTGCAAGGACATACAGGGAAAATAGAGAGAACCCAACTAGACAATCATTGCAAAGAAGTAAATCAATCAAAGGCATAAGAACAGGCATTACAAGCACACTCAACCAAAGTTAAACACACAAGCATAAAAGGGACTCTAAACGTTGTCAATAATGTCAAGGGAATCCTCCTATGCAAGGTTATCTCTTCAGTCTTCTTCACCTTATATCTTCAAACTCGTCTAGTGTGGTGTTCGACTTCTTGTGAGTGCGATGTCGTCTTGTACTCTGAAGTCGCTCAGGCTTGAACTTCTTGTAGTAGACTAGTATCTTCATTCTTCATGTGACTTGGAAATGCATCGGGATGAGACAAACAATCTAAGTGTTTTAGGATAAAGGAAGAGTGGAAAAGACACTTTGGGGTCAAAGGCCATCCAAAGTGAAAGAAGAACAAGGAGGAGTGAAATGGAATTACGGTCAAGGAACGTCTGAGTAAACAAGGATACTCACAAGAGTAACACAAATCTCAAGGAGGGGATGAATGACCAAGGTAAAGCAATAAGAAAGGAGGAGTTAAATAGACAAGAATTTAAGATCAGCAGTTTATCAAACCAAGGTGTAGGTAAATAATCAGAAGTCAATGGTGAGAAGTAATCTATCAAGGAGAGGATAAAACAACCAAGGATATAATGACCAAAAGATAAGTCATCAAGGAGGATAAAATGCTCAATGATATCACTTTTTATGAATAAAAATCTCAAGGATAGAGAAAGCAAGGGTTGTATGGCAAAATAACCAATAAAGGATGACCAGTACTATCTAGGCTGCGGCCCTACAGTCAGCACGGCTCTGATACCAATCTGTCACACCCGGATTTACACAGAAACCCGAATGCTGCCATATGTGTGCCTAAGATGTCCACAGAACACATACAACTTACAAATATGGAAATCAGAGTACATATGCTCAAATAAAATAGTTTACATAAGAGTTTACCTATATAAAACACAGCGGAAGTCTAACTCTCTCGATGGGTAGAGCCTCAAGTCCACAGGGACACCGACTGGTTGACCACAGCTCAGAAGTATTGAAATCCTAGAAAACTCAGTAGCTGTCTCAATCACTGATACATCTGTTACCCATTCGGGATTTTGTTGAATAATAGCAAGTGTAAGTAAAACATTTACTTAGCAAGCATAGCACGGGTGTATGAAGGCTCAAAATAAGGGTAGACACGGCTTAACTGCATTAGCACTTTTAGTTGGTTCGTTTTAGCATTATCCAAGTTACTACAAGTGAATGAAACCTAGTTGCAACCCAATTAATAAAGTATAAGTGACATTAAACATAAATAAACATCATCTTCTAATAAAAAAGGATCCAGGCCGCTCGTGACCCTGAGCAAGGCTATCATGATAGATTTACACTCTACAGAGGTTTCGCCCTTTACCCACCAGTCGTGTAAAAGTTCAAAAGAAATTTGCACCCAACCACGCACATCAACACTTCCGAGGTGTGATTGCATAGGGACGCTACGAGGTTTTTCACAAGACACCCTAACAAGACAGTAGCCGCTAAGGTACAACAAGGTGGTGAGACTCTAGGCACCGAGATTGACTAACCCTCAGGGCGCAACGTGAGGGGGTCAATGGCGTCCGAAGCGCGGGCAACACATACCAACAACAAAACAAAGAGCACAAAGTGCGGAGTTCCCTTACCACAGGGACTCCCAACACGGGACTGTGCCTAACGAGACATAGCCAACGAGGCTACCGTCCTCGGTGGAATCAAGTAACACCCCGCGCCTTGCTTCCCATAACGCCGTCGGCCACTCCGGTAACCACTAGCAAGCTAGAGACGTACAAGCTACTTAACCAAGACTAGAGCCATAATAGTTCTAGCGGTGGCGATAGGCTCCTGGGTTACCGCTTTAAGAACCGGACCTTATGGAGGGGCACTAGAAACAAAGCACAGAGCACATGCTCTAGTTCCCTAAACCAAGTTTCTAAAAAGCAAGTTTTATCATTAACGTTAAAGTGAACCATTAAGTCAAGATTAACAATTAAATATTGGTGATAGTAGCTGTGCATAGCAAAGATTCTATCCATATGCAAAGACCCAAGGTAAACAAGGATAGGATAGTCAAAACTAGGTACAGCCTTAATGGTACATCAATTTAGACACATGCAAGTATGAAATAATTTAATACAAAGTGGGTAGGTAGCAAGGATTGTCCGCGCTATAACTTGCCTTTATCCAACAAAGATACCACTACTTAGAGTCTTCAATCTTGTTCTTGCAATCTCTTGATGACGTTCTTTTGCCCACAACAATCAATGACACAAGCACAACATGCAGCTAAGCAAGCAAGCAAACAATATACAACTAAGAACAGTACACCAATCAAAATAAAAGATTTAAAAGAGCGTGCTAAGCGGAATGGTCGGGATTAAGTTCTGGAGGAATGGAGGTCCTATTGGTCAAGGATGTCTCGCCGGATGTTCGGGCTAGAGAACGGTGCACGTGAAGATTGTCGATGTGAGGGTTTGAGACTCGCTGTCGATGGATGTGTTGGTCTAATTCATCCAGAATATTGCTAAGACATCAAGAACTAGGTCTGAAAAGATTGGTTGCTTAATTCCATACGTATTTTGTTTAATCACAAAATTAGGGCTTGATCAATTCTTGTCATCATCTGACGTAGTCTGCTTGTTTATTTTATATCTCTAGTTCTAGACATCCGATTAACGTGATTCCAATTGGGTTAGCTTCATAATTTGATAATCTATCTTCTGGAAAAAATCATGACTTTAGGAGCTACTGTCTAGAATCGACACATGATTTAGTGCACCTTTCAGAATCTGTTTTTGAGGGTGAAAATCTTCGCTGCGACTTATTGCTATCCTTCACCTCCCTCTGATAGCTTATATTAGAGGGTTTCGATCCTACAAGTTAAATAATACTTCTAATTGTAATTCATGTCGATGAGTCTATCGCAACAAAAACGGATTAAAACGAATCTAAAACGTAGAAACTATGGACTAAACAAGATTTCCGACGCTTAAAACTAGCAGGGGCTTTTCTACGAAAGAGTATAGACTAAACGAATATGGTAGAAGATTACAAGTTTCGCTGAGGGTCTTACTGAAAATCTTGAGGCCAAAAACAACGGAAGGCTCGGTGCGTCAACGAGACGAAGAATGGGCAGTAGTGGAAGATATGGTGGAAGAAGACTACCTTAGAGAATCCGAAACAAAGGGGGCCTCCCTATAAATGAGTCTATGGTGTGCCTTTTCCAGAGGAAAGGTAGTTTGTATATATAGGGAGAAAACCTCTCACTTTCAGGTTCATTAGCAATATGGGACTAAAGGTGGGTTGCCCCATTCCAATGTGAATGAGCTTTGAAATTTGGCCCAATAAAGCGATGGGATGGATTTGGCCTAAAATTAGAAGTCAAGGACAAGGATCTAAAGTGGCATTACTGATATATGAGGGGTGAGAGCAAAAGGAGTGCATTTAGAATAAGGTCAAGGTGGAGTCGAGTGAACAAGGATACTCGCAACAGTAATACAAATTTCAAGGAGCGGGGTAAGCGATCAAGGTAAAGCAATAATCAAGGAAGAGTTAAATAGGCAAGAATGGAAGATCAACCTAGGTGGAGGTAACTAATCGGAGGTCAATGGTGAGAAGCAAATTATCAATATAATGAGAAAAAGATACATCATCAAGGAGGGGAAATGCTCAAGGATAGCATTTTTATGAATAAAATCTTAAGGATAGAGAGAGAAATGGTTGTAGGCAAAATGAACCTTAATGGATGACCAGTGCTATCTACGTTGCGATCCTACAGTCAGCACGGCTCTGATACCAATCTGTCACACCCAGATTTACACAGAAACCCGAATGCGGCCATATGTGTGCCCAGGAAGTCATAATACACATATATCAAACAAATATGATAAACAGAGAACATAGGTTTGAATAAATAGAGTTTTACATCAAAGTTAAACATAAATAAACTAACCAATACAGCGGAAGACTAAAACTCTCAACTAAGCGAAGCCGCAATCCACAGGGACTCTGACTAGAAGAACGCAACTCAGTAGTACGGCAGATCTTCTGGAAACTCAACAGCAGACTCAAGCACAGCCCAATCTGTTACCCATCCAGGATTTTGTTGAATAAATGACAAGTGTAAGTAAAACATTTACTTAGCAAGTATAGCACGGGTGTATGAAGGCTCAAAGTAAGGCTAGACACGGCTGAACTGCATTAGCACTTTAAGTTGGCTCGTTTAAACATTATCCAAGTTACTACCAGTGAATGAACCTAGTTGCAACCCAATTAGTGAAGTATAAGTGACATTAAGCATAAATAAACATCATCTTCTAATCAAAAAAGAACCAAGCCGCTCGTGACCCTGAGCAAGGCTATCATGATAGATTTACACACTGCAGAGGTTTCGCCCTTTACCCACCAGTCACGTAAAAAGTCAAAAGAACTTTAAACCCAACCATGCACATCAACACTTCTGAGGTGTGACTGCATAGGGACGCTACGAGGCTTTTCACAGGACACCCTAACAAGACAGTGGCCGATTATGATACAACATAGGCAGCATGGCCCATGCACCGAGATTGACGTACGCCTACGGAGTCACACCATAGAGGGGTCAATAGCGTCCAGAGCGCAGGCATCGCACCCAACAATGTGCAACGTGTGGAGTTCCCCATCACAGGGACTCCCAGCACGGGACTGTGCCTCACGGGGGCATAGCCGTCGGATCTCCCGTCCTCGGTGGATCAAGACATACTCTCACCCATGTTTCCCATAACCCCGTCGCGTTTAGGGGACTTGCTGGCAAGGTTTGAAAACTTTCAGGGACCTATTCGTGAAAAACGAAGGACCTATATGGAATTTCATATAAGAACCCGAGGGCTAACGCGCAAAAAGGCAGGGGATTTTCTACGAAAGAGTATAGACTGAACGAATATGATAGAAAATTACAAGATTCGCTGAGGGTCTTACTGAAAATCTTGAGACCAAAAACGACGGAAGGCTCGGCGCGACAACGAGATGAAGAATGGCAGTAGTGGAACATATGGTGGAAGAAGACTACCTTAGGGAATCCCAAACAAATGGGCCTCCTGTAAAGGATTCGATGGTGTGCCTTTTCCAGAGGAGAGGTGGTTCGTATATATAGGGAGAAAACCTCTCACTTCTAGGTTCATTAGCAATACGAGACTAAAGGTGGTTTGCCCCATTTCAATGCGAATGGGCTTTGAAATTTGGCCCAATAAAGCGATGGGATGGATTTGGCCTAAAATTGAGTCAACTTTGGGCCAAGGCTGGTCTACTAAGATTTAGGGTGATTTTAATTTTCAGAATAATTATTTTCCTGGTTATAAAATAATTTCAGATAAGTCCAGAATTGATATTAAAACCATGAAAAATATTTTGAAATTTCTAAAAATCCTAGGAAAAATTTCAGAGATAAAGTTGAACACGAGGAACCCAAATAAAATATTTGGAGCTCATAAAAAAGATTTTAGCACCTTCTATAAATTGGAATTAGCTATAGAAAAATAGGAATAAATCCAGAAAGTTCTGGAAATTCTCATTAGGCTTCTAAACGTATTTTAGAAAACTTTACACACATAAAGCCACTAAATGCAACCAGCATGAATGTAAAGCACTCAACATTAAACCTATTTTTAATTTAGAAAACAAAATTTTCCTATACTAAATTCCCTGATAATTATATAAACCTTAGAAAAATTTTAGAAATTTCAGAAAATCCTCGTTTTAATTATGCTAACAAACCATATCTCAAGATCCAAAAATTTTGGGGTGTGACAAGCACCTTCAGCCGACTACATTGGCCTCGTTTCTTCATCAACAGTTCGACACGCGCCTGCACATTGCTCGGGGGCTTGTGGGATATGGGTTCCACTGGGTCCACTATCAGAGGAGACTACGCCGACCTGGGCCTATGCCTGATAAGGTTGTGGGCCGACCCCTAGGCGGCCCATAAGAAATCCCCGACTAGATGAACAAGCTTGATGATGACGCGGCAGGCGGCGCACCCAGATATCTCAGGAGATCTTGAAGAAACCGACTTGTATATATTCCTTAGTCATAATATAGTAGGTTCAGATTCAAACCGACTTGTAAACCCTAGTCCGTCACCCGATATAAGGCGGCCTAGGGCAATCCCATGAGGGACATCCCCAGAATCCATCATACGCCATCCTGTAACCATTTGCTCGTCCTTGCTTCCTGAAGTTTGGCCGAGTTCCAGCAATACAAACACAAACACCGACACAGGACATAGGGTATTATACCTTCGGGTAGCCTGAACCTATCTAAATCAGTGCCTCCTGTGTACCGTCAGGTTACTCGCTCGATGATCCCTCGCCTACAAATCAATCACTCGGATACCCCGAGATGGATTGCCGGTCCTAAGGTCAGACAGAGCCTCGAGGCGATCCAGCATATGCAGCAGCAGCTCGTAGCACTCTCCTTCGATAGCCAGTGCCGAGGACATGTCGGCGAGCTCCATCCCCTGATTTATAGCCCTCTTCGCCATTCTTATCCCCAGGGGACCCTGCAAGAAAGACAACCAGGCTCGGTTACGGGTACAGGGCGCTGGATGACTGATCTCAATCAAAGTACTCCTGCAACTTCGATTCTACTATATCACGCAAACTGAATATACTGCCAAAACTTGTTCTTATTTCTATTTGTGGCAAAAAGGAAGTTTTGAATATATACTATCCCATGTAAATGCTTAATGGGAAATGTGTTCTCATGAAGAACTTCCTGTGCTCAAAGGTTAGACTAAAAAATGCTTCTTACTTTCTGAGTTATCTCACGGGCAATATCAAGAGCTTTTTTATAAGCCTCCCCTGCTGGAACACAATGGTTTGCAAGTCCTGCGATGCAAAAACATTTAAGAATTGTTCCAATAAGAGGAGGCAAAAATAGGTAATAAGGCTTGATTTACCCATCATTACAGCTTCAGCTGCATTACATCTACGGCCAGTGAATATCAGTTCCTTTGCTCTGGAACCCCCTACGATCCTAGGAAGGCGCTGTGTGCCTCCAGCTCGGTCAGGGCAGCAAATGGACGTGGCGTGCCACGCCGCGATTCTTCTTGCCGTCCCTCAACGCGTTCCCGGCCAGCTCCAGCACCTGCAAGAACCCACGAAATAATCCGTTCAATAAGGGGATCCAATCTACAGGATCGGGTCGGTGCGGATTGGGAAAAAATGGAGGGCCGGAGGGGGGAGGGGATTGGGAGATTACCTCAGCGGAGAGGTACACGGGGGCACCGGTGCCGACACGCTCCGCGTACTTGCCGGCCTTGAGGTACCGCGCGATGCGGCCGACGAGGAACTGGAGCCCGGCTTTGGAGGAGTGCGACAGTGACTTGGTCGCCGGCTTCGCCTTGCCGCGACGCGACGTGGACCACGAGCCACGCGTCGCCCGCCGCGAACGCCCGATCTGCGAAGGGGGCGGCGGCGCGGGGGACCTGGAGAGGAGGGCGTCGGGGCAGGTAGGACCACGGGTTGATTTCTCGTACAACGAAGGGCCTTGGTGCAAAATGGCCGCGCGAAATGCGGGGAGCACGCCACAACGGCCGTGAAGCGTGGGGAGGGCAGGAAACGCGAGCGGTTTTTAAGAACTCCGATGATGTAGGAGGACTCAACGTCTCACCGGCAGTAGTGGTGTATATATGGACAGATTATATTATGCTGCTACATTCATGTGTTATTCCTTCTATGTTTTAATTTGCACACCTATCTAGCTTGACACTCCTACAGTAACAGACCTCCCCTGCCCACAAGTGGTTCCCTTATGGTGTGGCATCTATACTTTCTCTCTTTTTTTTAAAGTCTCTTTTTTGTAAAGAGTATATACTTTCAGTTTTTAATCTATTGTTTTCAATCTTAGTAGCTGTTCCAGGCTCCAAGTCATGGGTACTCACTCTGTCGATGTCGCCTGACCTTTTTTTACTGTCCAAGCGAGGGGTTTCTTAATCTGAAAACCGGATCGCAGAAAGCTCCCAAATTAATCAATGTTGCATGCGTTGTTCTGTGATATTTTAAATGTTGATTTCCTATGCTTAGCCCATCGACTATAAGTAGTTAGATTTCCCATCATCTGAATAGTTTTTTCTTGCTCATGACATTGCCGCACGATATGTTCCCACCACGATATGTGCAGTTCTTGCGTGCATTCGAGAAAAAAATATAAGGAAAGAGTTTGTATTCGAAATTTCACCCATTGGGAAGAGAGACAAAGGATGCGGCAACGGAGAACACCGTGTCACATTAGCAGAGCTTGCACGGCCTAGTACTACATTGGAGGCTGCAGAAGATGACGCTGTGTCACATTATTTTTATACATCTTATTCTTACAAATCTGTAAGGTTAGTTTATAAGTTCTTATAATAAACAAATTATACTAAAAACATATGGAATAGGGATTGGAAAACAGTAGAAAAAGAGTGAGTAGTGTTGGATTAATTGGGCCTCAGCCCATATTTAGTCTCCATTAATCAAGAGAATTAAATGGTCAACTAGTAAATATTTACTAGGGAGTTATTCCCGGATGGAGAGTCAAAGAGAATCCTAACCAACATAAATGGTGGACCAATTGTGGACCGCTCGTGAAGTTGGGAAAAGAAGAAGGGCGTATCACACGCGCGCACGCTCGCCTCGCCGAGCCGGGCCGTGCCTGAGGCCGAGGCCGAGCCGTGCCGCGACGTGGTGAGGTTCCAAGGATGTGTAACAGACAATTGATGATTGAGAATAGCTGACATTTAATGTCAATTACTGGCTAACTGGTACTCCTCTTTAGGAGACCTCTCTCTTTCTCCCTCACTGTGTTCTGTTGCTCTCTTGCATTCCCAACGCAAGCCTTACGCGCACTCCGCTTGTGTGAGCAAAAGCCTCCGAACCTCCATGGCTTGCGATCCTGCTCGGGATAGGCAGGCGATAAGGTTTTTGGGGAGCGTACTCTTACGCGACTGCTCGCTTCCTCACGCGAATGACTACTTCCCGACGGCCATCTTCGCACGTGTACGACTACTTCCGGCGGCACCTTCGCAACCCGAACGAACGACTACTTCCCGACAACGTCTTCATCAAGCGAACGACTACTTTCAGAAGGCCGTTCGAAGGACTCCACTGCATCAACTCACCACTGCACCGAATTAGATCGACTACTTCGAGCAAGGCCAGTCAAGAATGGTTAACACTATTCCTCTAGCTGGTGACGGCGCATCCGGTGCCTCCGGTACCGGCCCCGCCCCTGGGTACACCCTAGACCAAACCTTGGTCTAGTTTTTCATGTTGTTCTTGTTAATTAGGAGATTTAACTTGAACACTCGCACATACTCTGTTATCATAAGATCACTTATTATAATCATGAATTTATTGTTAATTTTTAGAATTAAAATATACAGAAAAATGCCTAGACTTCTAACAATCCAAAAACCTTATGTTTATAATAGGTTTTCGTTAGCTGGTTTTGTTGCATCGATTAAACCAAATGCATTTGATGGCTTGAATTACAAGCATTGGCGTGAGAGGGTTACGCTGTGGTTGACAGCGACGAACATCATGCATGTCATACAAAGGAAACCCGAAAAGTTCACTCCAGAGGAGGAGCGAGCTTTCGTGGCGGTCGACAACCTGTTTCGAGGCGCCATCTTGAGTGTTCTCGCTGAAAACCTTGTTGACACGTACCTCTTGCTGTCAAGTGGCAAAGATTTTTGTGATGCGCTTGAGGCTAAGTTCGGGGTTTCTGATGCTGGTAGTGAGTTGTATGTCATGGAAAAGTTCTATGACTACAAGATAGTTGAAGACCATCCTGTGGTAGAACAGGCCCATGAGATCCAGGCGCTGGCTAAAGACATTGAGAAATGCAGCAAGGATGCTCCATGTCGGTTACCCGACAAGTTTGTGGCTAGAGGTACTATTACCAAACCGTCACCTTCTTGGAGGGATTTTGCGACCCCTCTGAAACACAAGAGACAAGAGTTCACAATTACTGGTCTCATCGGCACTCTTGATGTGGAAGAGAATGCAAGGGCAAAAGACCATCGTGGAAAAGGGATTGTTGGATCTTCTAGTGCCAACTTGGTGCAGAAGAAGAACTTCAATGCATCCAACAAGAAGAAGAACAAGCTGCAATAGAACCAAACAAAGACTAATCAAATGGCTCAGTCCAAGAAAAGAAGAGGCAGCAGTCACGGAAGTGTTATTGTTGTGGGAGCACGAAGCACTTCGCTGGAAAGTGTCCGGACCACGGGGATAAGAACAATGGCAACAGTGCCAACATGGTTGTTAGTGAGACTGGTGGAACGTCGGGGTAGAGTAATCTATTACCTACAGTTCTTTCAGTATGTCATTCACCTGATTGGTGGGTTGACACAAGTGCTAATATTCATGTTTGTGCTGACATTTCCTTGTTTTCTTCTTATCGGGCAGGCGGGACTTCCTCCTTGTTGATGGAGAACAGATTGCATGCACGTGTTCTTGGTGCTAGTTCAGTCAATCTGAAGCTTACTTCGGGAAAGACCGTTCGACTGAAGAACGTGTAGCATGTCCCCACCATCAAGAAGAATCTAGTCAGTGGGTCTCTCCTGTGTAGAGATAGTTTTAAATTAGTCTTTGAATCCAATAAATGTGTAATTTCTAAATTTGGAAACTTTATTGAGAAAGGTTATGATAGCGAAGGCTTGTTCCACTTTTCTTTGTCTGATGATTGTAATAAAGTTGTGAATCATGTTGCAAATGTTAATGATGAATCTAATGTTTGCATTCGCGACTTTGTCATGTTAATTTTGGTTGTATGATGCGTCTTGCAAACTTGAGTTTAATTCTGAAATTTACCTTAGTCAAAAATTCTAAGTGACATGTGTGTGTTGAATCAAAACAACCTCGCAAGCCTCATTTGGCTGCTAAGACGAGGAACTTGGCACCTCTAGAATTAATTCATTCCGATCTGTGCGAGATGATTGGTGTGTTGATAAAAGGTGGTAAAAAGTATTTCATGACTTTATTAGATGATTGCACTAGATTTTGCTATATTTATTTATTGAAGTCTAAAGATGAAGCGTTGCAATATTTTAAAGTCTATAAAGCTGAGGTAGAAAACCAACTTGAGAGAAAGATCAAAAGAGTTAGGTTTGATCGTGGTGGAGAGTATTTTTCTAACGTTTTCACTGCGTTCTATGAGGAACATGGAATAATTCATGAGAGGACGCCTCCCTATTCACCTCAGTCAAATGGGGTAGCCAAAAGAAAGAACCACACGCTAACTCATTTGGTTAATGCCATGTTAGATACAGTGGGACCTTCCAAAGAATGGTGGGGTGAGGCTATATTGACTACATGTTATGTCCTGAATCGTGTTCCTATGAAGAACAAAGAGATAACACCATTTGAGAAATGGGAAAAGAAAAGGCGTCAATGTTAATGTGCCCATAACCAAGAAACGTAAAATGGGACCTAAAACTGTAGACTGTGTCTTTCTTGGTTATGCTTTCCACAGTGTGGGTTATAGATTTTTAATAGTGAAGTCTGGAGTACCTGACATGCATGTTGGTACAATTATGGAGTCCAGAGACGCTACATTTTTTGACATTTTTCCTATAAAAGAGAAAGCTAGCACATCTAATAATGAATTTTCTGTTAATAAAGAACCTAAAGAACCTGCTATTTTGATATAACACAATGAACAAACACACGTTGAAAATCCTGAGGAGGATAGCAATGAAGCTCTCAGGAAGAGCAAGAGACAGAGGATTGCAAAGTCCTTTGGTGATGATTTCATTGTGTACCTCGTGGATGACACCCCTAGAACCATCGAAGAGGCATATTCCTCTCTGGATGATGACTATTGGATGGAAGTACTTCGGAGTGAGATGGATTCAATTATATCTAATGGTACTTGGGAAGTTGTGGAGCGTCCTTATGGGTGCAAACCCGTAGGATGTAAGTGGGTGTTCAAGAAAAGCTTAGGCCTGATGGTATGATTGAAAAGTATAAGGCAAGGCTAGTGGTTAAAGGCTATACTCAGAAAGAAGGAGAGGACTTCTTTGATACTTACTTACTCACCGGTTGCCCGATTGACCACCATTCGATTACTACAATCCCTGCCAGCTTCTCATGGTTTTCTCGTTCACCAAATAGATGTTAAGACAGCTTTCCTAAACGGAGAGTTGTAGGAGGAGATCTACATGGATCAGCCAGACGGATTTGTAGTAGAGGGTCAAGAAGGGATGGTGTGTAAGTTAATAAAGTCTTTGTATGGCCTTAAGCAAGCTCCTAAGTAATGGCATAAGAAGTTCAACAGAACTTTGACGTCAGTTGGCTTTCTTGTGAACGAAGCCGACAAGTGTGTGTACTATCGCTATGGTGGGGGCGAATGAGTGATCTTGTGTATGTATGTAGATTACATACTGATATTTGGGACGAACCTTAATGTGATCAAGGAAGTCAAAGAGTTTTTGTCTCAAAATTTTGAGATGAAAGATTTGGGAGAGGCTGATGTGATCCTAAATATTAAACTAGTAAGAGAAGGTGATGGTGGGGTTGTCCTTACACAATCTCATTATGTGGAGAAAGTCTTGAGTCGTTTTGGTTATAATGACTGCAAGCCAGCTCCAACGCCTTATGATGCTAGTAAAATATTGCGGAAGAACAAAAGAATAATGAGAGATTAGCTGAGATACTCCCAGATCATTGGTTCACTAATGTACCTAGCTAGCACTATGAGACCTGACATCTCGTTTGTTGTGAGCAAACTGAGTTGGTTTGTGTCAAATCCGGGAGATGCTCATTGGGATGGTCTTGAACGGGTAATGCATTTTTTGAAAGGTACTGTGGACTATGGGTTTTACTATACCGGGTACCCTAGGGTACTAGAGGGTTATAGTGATTCAAATTGGATATCTGATGCAGACGAGATTAAAGCCACAAGTGGATATGTGTTTACACTTGGAGGTGGTGCTGTCTCCCGGAAGTCTTGCAAGCAGACCATCTTAACGAGGTCCACTATGGAGGTAGAACTCACTGCATTAGACACCGCCACTGTTGAGGCTGAATGACTTCGTGATCTCCTTATGGATCTGCCGGTAGTTTAAAAACCAATACCAGCTATCCTCATGAACTGTGATAATCAAACTGTGATTGTCAAGGTGAATAGTTCAAAGGATAACATGAAGTCCTCTAGGCAGGTAAAGAGGCGGCTGAAATCTGTCAGAAAAATGATAAACTCCGGAGTGATAGCCTTGGACTACATCCAAACGGCTAAGAACCTGACAGATCAATTCACAAAGGGTCTTTCACGTAATGTGAAAGACAATGCATCCAGGGAATTGGGCTTGAAACCCGTGTGTGTTACTCAGTAGTGGTAACATGTCCTATGTGATCGGAGATCCCGTAAATAAGTATGCTGGAACAAGCTACTATTTAACTGAGAGAAGAGAACCTTTGAAAAGGCTCATTCTAATGGAGGTGCATTTCTCTTCTAAATCTTTATGGCAGGTTGGTGAAAACCTTAATGTGATCTGAGTGGCTCAATGAGAGCAAAGATGTTGGCCTACAGAACATCTCAAAGGATTATACCTATATGGGTTCAGTTGCTAGTCACAATCTATGAGATAGGGGGAACTCTAGATACCCATAAAAGGCACAGAGTATGACTTATACGCTCCAATCCGAGGGGATGCTTACAGTAGCCTAGTACTAGCAAAGGGCTCTAGTCAAGCTTGTTTGCACAAAACTACCAATTCAAGGCATAGTATATTGGTCAATTGCGAATAAGGGTAACTTTTGCCCTAGGTGGATGCTCAACTTAATAGTCTCCGCCACAAGGCCGGTATATCAAAACAAATAGTTGAGATGAGAGCATTCTCCTGTGTACCTTGAAATTCTTTGTGGGGATTGTTGGATTAATTGGGCCTTGGCCCATATTTAGTCTCAATTAATCAAGAGAATTAAAAGGTCCACTAGTAAATGCTAGGGAGTTATTCGCGGATGGAGAGTCAAAGAGAATCCTAACCAACTTAAATGGTGGACCAACTGTGGACCGCTTGTGAAGTTGGGAAAAGGAGAAGGGTGTGCCACACGCGCGCTCGCTCGCCTTGTCGAGCTGGGCCGAGTTGAGCCGTGTCGTGCCCGAGGACGAGCCGCGACGCGACATGCTGTGAGGTGAACGTTTTTGCCATTGATGATAGTTATTGAGTCTTAGCCGTTACTGACATTACTGCCATCATTCTGAGGATGTGTAAATGACAATTGGTGGCTGAGAATAACTAACATTTAATGGTGATTACTGGCTGACTGTTATGAGTGTCTAGGTTCAACCCCCCTCTCCCTGTGCGCCTATATAAGGTGGCCTTTCCTCCTAGGCACACACACAACTCCATGGCCCTCTCTGGTACTCCTCTTTAGGAGACCTCTCTCTTTATCCCTCATTGTGTTCTGCTTCTCTCTTGCATTCCCAACGCAAGCCTTGCGCGTACTCCGCTTGCGTGAGCAGAAGCCTTTGAACCTCCCTGCCTTGCGATCCTGCTCGGGATAGGCAGGCGATAAGGTTTTTGGGGAGCGTACTCATACGTGACTGCTCGCTTCCTCACGCGAACGACTAGTTCCTGACGGCCATCTTCGCACGTGTACGACTACTTCCAGGTGGCACCTTTGTCAACCCGAACGAATGACTACTTCCCGGCGACACATTCGGTAACCCGAACGAACGACTACTTCTCGGCAGCGTCTTCGTCAAGTGAACGACTACTTCCAGAAGGCCATTCGAGGGGCTCCACTGCATCGACTCGCCATTGCACCGAAATAGATCGACTACTTCGAGCAAGGCCAGTCGAGGATGGTTAACAATATTCCTCCAGCTGGTGATGGCGTATCCAGTGCCTCCGATACCGGCCCCGCGCCTGGGTACACCCTAGACCAAACCTTGTTCTGGTTTTTCATGTTGTTCTTGTTAATTAGGAGATTTAACTTGAACACTCGCACATACTCTGTTATCAAAAGATCACTTACTATAATCATGAATTTGTTGTTAATTTCTGGAATTAAAATATACCAAAAAATGGCTAGACTTCTAACAAGTAGTATATATAAACCACACCAGTGGACTTATTTATTTATTGGATAGTACAACATGAGGCAAGCAAGCATGGGAAGCTCAAGTAGGGGAAACATGTTGGATATATGCCCTAGAGCCAAATTGGATTGGATCCACTAATGTGTTTTGATGGATTTGATCCATTAAGGTACTAGAGTCTTGATGGGCCACAAATGTTGAAAGCTCATTAGTGACCTCTATATATACAGGGTGGAGGGAGGGGAAAACCTAATTCGCTACAGTACACGCTCGTCAACAGTAGCCGCCGCACAGTACCGCGGGTGAACAGTAGCCATGCGCTATAGTAATTCCTGCAGCCCCACCTCCATCCATATCCTGCAGATCGTGGTCATTCGTGATGTGCTAGTACACCTATGTTTGGCGTTCCATCCTCGTACGTGTGGATACCTCGGAGGTGCTGCACTTGGAGCGCAAGGATGAACTGCATGTGCACGAACAGACGGATGTGAGCAACTGCACGACACTGCCACTTCGACGCGTTTGTCTACATCGAGACGGCTTCCGCTGCATCTGCGCGTCTAGTGGTAACGATTCGTGATCTATAACTATTGTTATTCCTGTTTTAGACTTTTAGGGGTAAACGATTTTGAAATTGAGCTAGCGTAGCCTCTCGGTTCCCCTTCAGTGGTATCAGGGCCGTAGCTGTCTCGTTATAGGTTCGGATGTGTGCATATGGAAATATGCTTGGTTGTAGATGAGTCTCTGATCGGTTTGTGATCTTGCTATGATGGTCGTGTAACATATTGCTCCTACCGATCGGAATTCCGCCATCGGAGCTAAGTGATACATGTAAACCCAGTCATGGTGAGATGGAGATCAATTGGATTGGTCGAATCAAACTTAGGTCAATGGCCAGGCGCATGGTGATGCGCGGCGGTGTAGATTGGATCTGCTACCGAGTCGGGTTTTGCGCGAAAAATAGGTTGTTCGTAAAACAACCATAACTTTTGCATCCGACCATGGATTGAGATGATTTTTATATACAAATTCATCTACAAAAAATTTTACACATGATTTCGACAGCCTGTGGCGGTTTCCCTGAATTTAGATTTGTGAAATAAGGCCGGAAAGATGGAGTTTTTTGCGATTTAAGTTTGGACGTCGGAATCGGCTAACTTGTTTTTGCAGATTCATGTGATCGGTATGGCCCTATGTGTATGTGATGCATGTATGTAATTAATCATAACCTACGTGTTGTGAGTACAGCAATACGACTGGAGCCATATGTATTGTCAATTCATTGTAGTCGCATGCGTGCCAACTTGTGATGTTGTGTCTTCTATGTAACTAGTATCGGTAGTCTAGTTTTGGAGCAATCACCGCTTGAAGGATGGCACACATGGACCATGGAGATGGAGATCATCATGGTGGATAGATTCAATGGAGATGGAGATCGCCATATGATAATGGGCCATACGTGTCACATACATGTGAATGTCGTCTTTATTGTTTTACTTCTATTCATGCGTTACTAGCAATTTTATGCTTGCGATGATAGAAGTAGAACGATCCCTCACAATGTTTAGGTTTGAATGCCCTCCTAACTTAACCTTGTACCGTCACATGTCTTGTACAATTAGTGGTGTGTCTATAAAATTAGGGTGCCACTAGTTTTCCTTGACTAGATGGGTTCGTATCGGATACTTACTCGCATAAAGGGTTGGTTAACTTAGACAAGACCATCTTAACGGTTAAAGACCTTGGGGCATAAAGGTTGGGCGCCGAGACATAGAGATGTCACCCAACAACAGGAGTCATATGTGATATGATTAGCAAAGGGTTGTTTACCGATCTACCATGTCTTCTTGCGGTGATGCTAAAGCTCACTAGTGGACTTGTTAGTTGTGGGTTCTGAATCACTAAGTATCAATGGAGGAATATTAATTTTAATGGGAGTAGATTCTGTTAAATTGTTTAATGTATTTTACTCTGTCATATATATGTTGTCTTAGTATTTTGCATTATTTTCTGTTGTAGATCAGTGGCACCTAGCACACCGTTTTCTTTGCGTTCGATCCTTGAGAAGGATAAGTTGAATGGAACAAACTATGTGGATTGGATCCGCAACCTGAGAATTGTTCTTAGGATTGAGAAAAAGAAAAATGTTCTAGACACCCCATTACTAGCAAAGGGTGACATTAAGAAAAGCGTGGGCAGTAGCCATGTGATGGCAATCCAGAACAAGCCTACCTTTAAGAAGAAAGGTAATTCTTGGAAGAAGGGCAATGTTAAAGATGGGATATCTAAGCCAGCAGCCAAGGCTAAAGCTGGACCAACTGTTGATAATGAGTGCTTTCACTATCATGAACTAGGTCATTGGAAAAGAAATTGCAAGTTGTATTTAGCTTCTTTGAAAAGCAAGGGAAGTAAGCGTACTTCCACTTCAAGTACACTTCATGTTTATGTTACACACATTTTTCTTGTTGATTCTAGTATTAATTCCTGGGTATTTGATACCGGATCGGTTGCTCATATTTGCAATACGATGCAGGGACTAATAAGAAGTAGAAGCGTGGGAAGAGGAGAAGTTGATTTCCGCATGGACAATAATGCAAGAGTTGCTGCGTTGACCGTCGGGACAATGCAACTTCACCTTCCGTCAGGATTTATTATAGAGTTGAATAATTGTTGTTTTGTTCCTAGTTTGAGTCGAAACATTGTATCTCCTTCATGTTTGATGAAGGATGGTTATTCATTTACGAGTGAAAACAATGGTTGTGTGATCTTTAAGAATGGCATGTGTTGTGGCTCTTGCATCCATTGTGAATGTGTTATTTATTTTAAATCTTGATGATTCACCTATCTGTAATATAAGTGCTAAAAGGCCTCGGCTAGATGATTTGAATCATACCTATATGTAGCATTGTCGTTTTGGTCATATAAGTGAGAAGCGCATGAAGAAGCTCCATTCTGATGGACTTTTAACTTTGTTTGATTTTGAATCATACGAGACATGCGAAGCTTGCTTGCTAGGCAAGATGACCAAGATGCCCTTCATAGGTTTTCCTGAGAGAACGTAAGACATGTTGGAACTCGTACATATGGATGTGTGTGGACCAATGAGCACGACAGCTAGAGGTGGATTTCAGTACTTCATAACTTTCACTGATGATTTTAGTAGCTATGGCTAGGTCTACGTAATGAAGCATAAGTCAGAAACTTTTGAAAAGTTCAAGGAGTTTCAGCATGAAGTTGAAAATCAACGTGGCAAGAAAATTAAGGACTTACGATCTGATCGTGGATGCGAGTATTTGAGCCACGAGTTTAGCACTCATCTAAAAAGTTACGGAATTGATCCACAGCTTACGCAACCTGGAACACCTCAGAGGAACGGTGTGTCTGAGCGACGTAATCGAACCTTGTTGGACATGGTACGATCAATGATGAGCCAGTCAGACCTACCGTTATCATTTTGGGGTTACCCTCTAAAAACAGCAGCTTTCACATTAAATAGGATACCGTCTAAGCCTGTGGATAAGACACCATATGAGATATGGACTAGCAAGACTCCCAGTTTATCTTTTCTGAAAATTTGGGGATGTGAAGTATATGTCAAGCGACTTCAGTCGGACAAGCTTACACCCAAGTCGGACAAGTGCATATTCGTGGAATATCCAAAGGAAACAATTGGGTATTATTTCTACAACCGATCAGAGGGCAAAGTGTTTGTCGTTAGGAACGGTGTTTTCTTGAAGAAAGAGTTTCTCAAAAGCGAGAAAAGTGGACAGAAGGTGTATCTTAGAGAAGTTTGAGATGGGCTTATGAGGCAAGACTTTACGAGTGATGCTAATGTAGCAGAACAAGTTGATGCACCTGTGACAAGAGAAAAACCGCCACAATCACGAAGGTCGGAAAGGTCACGTCACACAACTAATAGAATGAATCTCCTAGTTACGGAAGAGTGCGACATATTGTTGATGAACAACGACGAGCCTAGGACATAATGTAGTAGCCACCATGCCGCTCCGGCTCCAGCGGGTGCAGCGGCAGCGTCTCCCCGCCGCCGATGAACTTCTTGACCTTTCCGTCGCGCGCTGTCGCAAGTGATGTCCACGAGCGTGCCCATTAGCTCCGGCTTCTCGTTGAACCGGCTCACGGGCATCATTGGGAAGAGCTGCCCGATGCGCGCCCCAGAAGTCGGGCACCAGCGAGAACACGGAGAGGTTCATGTGGTAGTTGTAGATGGTGTTGGTGTCCCCGACGACCCTCTTGCACAGCTTCTTGCCCAGCTTGTACATCTCGATGCCGTGCTTCTTGAGGTCCGCGGCGTGAAAGTAAATGCCTGAGCCTGACGCGCCGCCATTAACTGCTGCAGCTCTCATCGGCTGCTTCCATGAGAGGTCCTGGATCTTGCCCAGCAGCAGCTCGGAGGTGTCCTCGTCCTGCGGCTCCGGGATCACCGACAGCGCCTCGAGGATGATCATGGAGTGGTGCGACGCCATGGCGCGCCCGCTCTCGGTGCACAGGACCGGGTGCGCCACGCCGCTGTACTCGCACTTGAGCCGCACCACCTGCACGATGCTGGACGCGTACTCCTGTAGCCCGTACGGCACCGACATGTCGGAGCTGCCGGACCGGGTGCCGTCGTAGTCGACCCCGAGCCTGGCCCGCCGCCGCAGTCCAGCGTGGCCATCTCCGACGCGCCGTACGTGTTCACCAGCTCGCAGTAGATGCCGGCGGCCTCGCTCGCGGCGTTGTACACTATCTCCGTCGTCGGGATCATGGACCCGACGTGGAAGTGCAGCAGCTTGAGCCAGTGCAGATTGTTCTTCTCCCTGAGCTTCTGGGCCACCGCGTAGATCCTCTCGGCGAGCATCCCGAACTTGCCGTGCTTGCCGGCCGTGGACCCGAAGTGGCCTAGTTGGGATCTTGGTGAGAAGCTTGGCGCGGACGCCGATAGCCGGCTCGAATCCGTCGCCGAGCTTGGGTTCTTGAGCTTCTCGTACTGGTCGAGGACGATGTCGAGTTCCTCCATCTCCAGCACGATGATGGCGTTCAGGCCATCGCGAGGGCGATGTAGTCGGCGTCCTTGTAGCCGTTGCAGACCAAGTAGGCTCCGGGCTTGGCATGGTGAGGCAGCTGATTGCGATGAGCAGTTCGATCAGGCTTGGAGCCAGCCTCGAGCTGAGGCCGTAGCTCTCGTCGCGGCCGAAGTCCACCATGTCCTGCACCACGGCCTTCTTGTGGTTCACCTTGATGGGGAACACGCCCGCCCTGGTACCTGGACGTGTACCCGGTGTTGTCGATGGCGGAGTTGAACGCGGAGTGGAGCGACTCGATGCGGTTCTTGAGCACGTCGGGGAAGCGGAGGATCATGGGGAACCGGGCTTTGCTCTTGCCGCCGATATTGATGGGGCTCACTAATGACTGAGTACGTGGATGTCGATCTCCTGCCGGGGCATCGTCTTCCGGCCATGCGGCTTGGTGACCTTCCGCGTTCACCGCGAAGTAGGGGTCACCCCAGCCGAGGACGTTGTAGAGTTCTCCGTAGTTCTTGGGCATGATGATGGGGAAAGCTGTCGGTCGCTTATCCTAGTAATAGAAACATAAGATGGTATGGTCTACGGTGAAAATTTTAAAGAGTATGCCATAAGCCCAAAATCAATAAATAGGAGAGGTTTTGCTACTTTTAAGTTACGTTAGATTAAAATGTCCTAGCTCGGCTATATGGTATGGTACCGTGTGTCAAACTCTGTGAAATAGTATGTTACATATCACGACTAGGGTGGTAAAGGATTCAATAAATCAACAATTTTAATGATCGGACTCTGCAAAGGCCGAGTAGCACAATTTTAATGATCAGACTCTACAAAGGCCGAGTAGTTTCACGACTATAGTAAAGATGATAAAGGACTCAATGATTTATGCTAACAATTTTAATGATCGGACCTGCAAAGGTGGAGTAGTTTCACAACCATGTCCCACCGTCTTGCGTTGCACCCGGTCAGGTCCGGCCCCCATGCCCGCATCCCGCACCCAGCACCCGACGCTACCGTCCAAGCGGGCCCCACATCCAGGCAATATTATTGAATACCTCGTCGTCTCATCCTCTCTCTCCATTTTAAATCTCTCTCCTCTCCCTCACCCATGTCGGCATGGCACGGCCGGCGGAGCTCGGCGACGGCGACGGCACCTCCTCTCGGCGGTCACCACTCCATCAGACTCCAGTTCCGCCCGCCGTAGTCGCTGCTTCCCTGCTCCAACGGCCGCTGCCCTCCTCGCCTCCACGGGCACGGCGATAGTGGGTGGATCCATGGCGCCAGTTGCTACCCCGTGGGCGAGCTCCTGGGCCTCTTCAGTAGCCCATGACGTGGATCCGCGGCTGGCGCTTGCGGATCCGTGGCGCTAGAGCTGGTGGGCCCCCTCAGATGCGGACGGTGGCAGCGACAACGACAGCAGCCGGGACAACGGTTCGGTGACGGACTGAGGGCCTACATCGGCGGCGGCCACGGTGCCTGCCTGGAGCTCCCCGTCACCGGCGACCTTCCCCGATGCCGGCCACATCCCGCGACGGTGACCCCTCCTCGCGTGGACACCACTGGGTCATATTCCCCTCGCGGCCTCCATCCCAGGTAGGACGTCTCCTTCCGATTCCACCGCAGTCCACGAGGGATGCGGCATCCTCCTTCTGTCCGGACGACTGCTTGAGTCTCCAATTTTTTTTCCTGAGATTTCTGTGTTCGATGTGAGTACTACTCAAAAAAAGATTCAGCTTTCTTTCTCTCTTCGTTTATTTTCAGATATGGAGCTCTTCAGGTGATCAGGTTTTAATTTTTAATTACCCAGGTGGCTCTAGATGTGAACTACAAGCACTGAGAACTGGCTTCTGCAAATTGAGATGGGAGTATGGATGGATATATGCTGCTGCTAGGTACAGGTTTCTTGCTTCAAGAATTGCTTCCTACCTCCAGCCGTGCAAGCAATCTTGGGTGTCCTGATTCTTTTTTCTTCTTTGCGGATCATTGTCACACCCGGATTTACCCAAAACCCGAATGTGGCCATATGTGTGCCCAGGAAGTCCACAGACACATATAGCGAACAAATATGGTAAAAATCAGAGTACAATGCTTTAATCTTAACATAAGGTAGCGTGTACATCAGAGTTTGCATAAATGAAATACATGGACAGCGGAAGACTAATACATCTCTCTAAGCGTAGCCGCAATCCCACAGGGACTCTGACTGGGAGAACGCCAACTCAGAAGTACGGCAAATCCTCCGGAAACTCCACCTCATAGTCAGCCTGACTCCAATCTGTTATCCGTCCGGGATTTTGCCCAAAATGATAATAATAGCAAGTGTAAGTAACAGAATTACTTAGCAAGTATAGCACGGGTTATGAAGGCTCAAAAAGGCTAGACACTGGCTTAACTGCATTAGCACTTTTAGTTGGTTCGTTTTAACTTTATCCAAGTTGCTACAAGTGAATGAGAATCCCAGTTGTAACCCAATTAATGGTGTAAGAGACATTAAGCAGTAATAAATGCCATATTCTAATCAAAAAGGATCCAGGCCGCTCGTGACCCTGAGCAAGGCTATCATGATAGATCGTACACTCTGCAGAGGTTTCGCCCTTTACCCACCAGTCGCGTAAAAGTTCAAAAGAACTTTGCACCCAACCACGCACATCAACACTTCCGAGGTGTGACTGCATAGGGACGCTACGAGGCTTTCACAAGACACCCTAACAAGACAGTAGCCGCTGGAGTACTACAAAGTGGTGAGAACCTAGGCACCGAGATTGACTGACCCTCAGGGCGCAACGTGAGGGGGTCAATGGCATCCACGCACCGGCAAATCATGCCAACAAGAAAGTAAATGGTGCAACGTGCGGAGCTCCCGCACTCACGGGGGCTCCCAACACGGGACTGGGTCTAACGGGACCTAGCCGACGGGGCTACCGTCCTCGGTGGAATCCGAAATCACCCCGTGCTTTGCCTTCCACAACGCCGTAGGCCACTCGGTAACCACTGCCAAGCTAGAGACGTACAAGCTACTCAACCAAGACCAGAGCCCATATAGTTCCGGCGGTGGCGACAGGCTCCTGGGTTGCCGCTTTAAGAACCGGTCCTTAGAGGGAGACACTAGAGCAAGGCACACAGCACATGCTCTAGCCCCCTAGTCCAAGTTGCTAAAAAGCAAGTTTTATCATTAATGTTGAAGTGGACCATTAAGTCAATCTTAACAATTAAGTAAAAGTGACAGTAGTTGCGCCTAGCAAAATACTACCCATATGCAAAAACCCATAGGAATACAAGGACAGGGAAATAAATGCTAGGAAATAACCTTAATGGTAAACAATATTAGACACATGCATATGTAAAGAACAGTGAATTAAATGAGTGAGTAGGTAGCAAGGATTGTCCATGCTATAACTTGCCTTCCTCGGAGTAAGGCTGCTGCTGAAAATCCTGCTCCGGCACGTCCTCAACGTACTCGAAGTCCAACGCTACGGGCTCACCGACTAGACACGAACAACACGCACGCATACCGAGACAATCATCACATGCAAACAAATTAAATCTATTAGAAACAGTACACCAACAGTATAAACAGTACAAAAACAGGAGCTAGTAATATTCTACGCGTCGCTACGAACACATGAGCGCGAAAATCACGCAAAACGGAGCTAAAACGCGAAAGTTACAGCGTTTCTAAGATTCGGGGGCTTGCTGGCAAAGTTTTAAAATTTCCAGGGGCCTAAACGAATAAAACAGGACCTATTTGTAATTATTTTCGAATTAAAAAGGACCGCGGGTTAATTTTTGGAAAAACCAGGGGCTCTTTAACAATATTACCGGCGCTGACCGGTATCCCGGGAGTTGACCCGCGACGTGGCTCTACGTGGGCCGTAGGATTTCGATCGGGCAGCCCAGGATAGATCGGCTCGCCGGGGAAGAAAGGGCCGCGGCGGCGCTGCTCGGCCGGCGGCGGGAGTTCGCCGGAGTTGGCGATTTCTCGCGCTACAGAGCTCCAAATTCGATGATTCTTGGTCCTACGGGCTCGGGGGAGAGAGACGAGTCGGCCTAGGGTGAACAAGTCGAGCGTCTGCCGGCGTGGCGGGTTGACGACGACGAGCGGCGGAGAGGTGCTCCGGTGAAGTGTGGGGAGTGCGATTCGGGGTGCTTTTGGGTCGGGTTTTTCGTGCTGAAGCTGATGGGGAGGGTGGCGAGTGCAACCGTGGTGATCAATGGCGGTGTGGCGCGGTGTGCCGGCCGGACGGCAGTGACCGGCGGCGGGTCGCCATCGGCGGCCGGGGAGAACCTAGCTACGGTGCTCAGGAGTTCAATTGAAGAGGGGAGAAGCTTCGTTACCCCCTGGCGACGCTCCTGACGCGCGGAATTGGTCGGAGGGGTGGAAGAGCGACGGGTCGACGGCGAGCGGCGCAAGTCGGCGTCGGTGTACGCCGGCGGTGGTGCTGCGCGGCTCGAGGGCGAACTTGGAGTGGCTCGGCGTGCTCCTGGCTCCTCGTCGGTGCTACTCCGTGAGTCGGCCGGGGCAGCGGGGCACCGGGGCGGCGGAGCGACGTTGGCCGGCGGCCCTCGGAGCACGGCGGCTCGGGAGCGACGCTAGCGGGGTCGGCGGCGCTGCTAGGGTTACTGGTGAGGGGCTGAGGGGATGGGAGGGGCAGCGGCGTCGACAATTAAGTAGAGCACGGGCGGAGATCTCGGCGTGCGGGCCCTGCCGCGGCAGCATCGCGCGGCTGCGCCATTACCGGCGTTCGGGAAAAGGAAAGGGAAGAGGGAGCGGCTGACGTGTGGGGCCGAGGGGGCAGAGAGAGGGAGAGCGCGCGCGGGGGCGGCTGGGCTGGAGGCGCGCTGCTGGGCCGCGGTGCGCGCGCGGAGGCGGGCGCTGGGCCGACTGGAAGCTGCGGGGCCGAGATGCGGGAGAGGGGAGTCGGGCCGGGAAGGGAGAGGTGCGGCCCAGGAGGAGGGGGGAGGAAGTGGGCCGGCGCGATTGACTGCTGGGCCGGGGAAAAAGTAGAGGGGGCAACGGCAGACTTGAGAAAAAGGTCAGGGAGCAAAGTTGAACTACGGGCCTAACAACTTTTCTAGAGCTCCAAACAAAGTGATTCAAATTCAAATTTAAATAAATTTAAATTCTTGTTTGAATCACAAGCAATACAAAAATAAACGCAGCAGCATGAATGCAACAATAAATGTTTCTAACTCTTATGATTGATTTTAATTGTTGGAAAATTATTATTTAGCCTTTATAAAATAGGTGGAAGCAATAAATAATTAATTAATTGCCAAAAATTTTAAATTTGAGTAATTTGGGTGTTACAAACCTACCCCCCTTAAGGTGAATCTCGTCCTCGAGATTCGGATGTAGAAGCGAAGAGCTGTGGGTACTCGGACTTGAGATCTTCTTCCCGCTCCCAAGTCGCTTCATCTGCTGAATGCCGGCTCCACTGCACCTTGCACATCCGAATGGTCTTGTTCCTCAGCACTCTCTCTGACACCTCCAGGATCCTGATCGGATACTCCTCGTATGTGAGGTCCTCCTGAACATTCAATTCATCAATCGGGATCTGCTCTTCTGGCACCCGCAAACACTTCTTCAGCTGGGACACATGGAACACATCGTGTACTCCGGCTAGTCTCTCAGGCAGGTCTAGCCGATATGCCACTTCGCCCATCCGTTCCTGTATCCTGAACGGTCCAATGTAACGAGGTGCCAACTTGCCCTTGACATTGAACCGCTTTACACCTCTCATGGGTGACACCTTCAGGTACACAAAATCATCAACTCTGAAGCTGAGGTCCCTGCGTCTGACATCTGCGTAACTCTTCTGTCTAGACTGGGCCACCTTCAGGTTCTCTCTGATCACCTGCACCTGCCGTTCTGCATCTCTGAGTATCTCCGGACCAAAGACCTGACTCTCTCCAGTCTGATTCCAGAACAATGGGGTCCGGCACTTCCTGCCATACAATGCCTCGAACGGTGCCATCTGCAAACTCTTCTGATAGCTGTTGTTGTAGGAGAACTCTGCATACGGCAAACTCTTATCCCAGCTGACTCCATACTGCAATGCACAAGCCCTCAACATATCCTCCAGTATCTGATTGGTCCGCTCTGTCTGACCATCTGTCTGCGGATGATAAGCTGAGCTGAAATGCAGCTTCGTGTCCATGGACTCATGCAACTTCCGCCAGAAGTGTGAAGTGAACTGAGTACCACGATCTGACACAATCTTCTTCGGCACCCCGTGTAAGCACACAATCCGCTCCATGTACAACTCTGCTAGTCTGGCGCCTGTGTAGGTGGTCTTCACTGGCAGAAAGTGGGCCACCTTGGTCAGACGATCAACAATCACCCAAATGGAGTCGAATCCTCTCTGAGTACGGGGTAGACCAGTGATGAAGTCCATGCCAACTTCTTCCCATTTCCACTCCGGGATCTTCAACGGCTGAAGCAATCCAGCTGGCCTCTGATGTTCTGCCTTAACTCGCTGACATGTGTCGCACAATGCCACGTGAGTCGCCACATCGCGCTCCAATCCGTACCACCAGAATCTCTCCTTGATGTCCTGGTACATCTTAGTGCTGCCTGGGTGGATCGAATAAGCTGAGTCATGTGCCTCTCTCAGAATCATCTCCCTGATCTGCGCTATCTCTGGCACACATATCCTCTTTCCATGCCATAGAGTTCCCTGATCATCAACTCGGAATCCAGGGGCCTTTCCCAGTGCAACATTCCCCACAATCTCTCTGATCTTCTCATCCTGCAGCTGACCTCTCCGGATCTCCTGCTCGAGTGTGGGCTCCACTGCCATCTCGGTGATGCTGGTGACGAATCCCAGACTCATCCTCTCAAACTCTTGGCTGAGCTCCTCAGGCAAACAGTGTCCAGTGATCCTGTTCACATAACTCCTCCTGCTCAGAGCATCTGCCACCAAGTTGGCCTTCCCAGGGTGATAATGAATCTCCAGATCATAATCCTTGATCAGCTCTAACCATCTGCGCTGTCTCATGTTCAGATCTGACTGAGTGAAGACATACTTGAGGCTCTTATGATCAGTGTAAATGTCACATCTGTGCCCAATCAAGTAATGTCTCCAGATCTTCAGGGCATGTACAACGGCTGCCAACTCCAAGTCGTGTGTCGGATAGTTCTGTTCATGCTTCCTCAGCTGCCTGGACGCATACGACACGACTCTGCCCTCCTGCATAGGGACGCAACCCAGTCCTAGACGGGATGCATCGCAGTAGATGGAGAAACTCTTAGCCAAATCTGGCAATACTAGCACTGGGGCTGTAGTCAACCTCTTCTTCAACTCTTCGAAGCTGACCTGGCATGCCTCTGTCCACACAAACGGGGCATTCTTCTCTAGCAAAGCAGTCAGCGGCTTAGCGATCTTGGAGAATCCTTCAATGAACCGTCTGTAATAACCGGCCATCCCAAGGAAACTCCTGATCTCGCTCACATCCCGTGGCGGATTCCAGCTCAACACATCGCTGACTTTCTTCGGATCAACAACCACTCCTCCATTGGACAACACGTGTCCCAGAAATGCCACTTCCTTCAGCCAGAACTCACACTTGCTCAGCTTGGCGTACAACTGATGCTCCCGGAGTCTCTGCAGTACCAACCTCAGATGTTCCTCATGTTCTTCCTCATTCCTGGAGAAGACCAGAATGTCATCAATGAATACCACCACGAACTTGTCCAGATAGTCCATGAACACGCTGTTCATCAAGTACATAAAGTATGCAGGAGCGTTGGTCAATCCAAAAGACATGACCAAGAACTCATACAACCCGTACCGAGTAGTGAAAGCGGTCTTAGGCACATCTGACGGACGGATCCTCATCTGATAGTAGCCCGAACGAAGATCAATCTTGGAGAACACACAAGCTCCCCTCAACTGATCGAACAGATCGTCAATCCTCGGCAGCGGGTACTTGTTCTTGATGGTCACTTCATTGAGGGCTCGATAGTCCACACACAACCTCTGAGTACCATCCTTCTTGTCGACGAACAAAACAGGTGCTCCCCATGGCGAAGCACTTGGACGAATGTACCCCTTGGCCAACAACTCGTCCAACTCCTTCTTGAGCTGCTCCAGCTCCTTCGCTCCCATCCTATACGGCCTCTTGGCTATAGGTGCAGTGCCAGGTTTTAGTTCAATAACGAATTCAACATCTCGTTCTGGAGGCATACCTGGCAACTCTTCTGGGAACACATCCGGGAACTGGCTCACCACCCTGATATCTTCAATCAATGTCCCTTCAACTTGATTTGCTTGGCCTTGCTCTGAGGAACTGGCTGCCTGGTACTCCACCTTGTCACCGGACTCTGCTGTCAGCTGGATGGTCCTCGTAGCACACCTGATCACTGCATCATATCTGGTCATCCAGCTCATACCCAAGATCAGATCAAAACCAAGGGTCTCCAAGACTATCGGGCGTGCCTCGAAATCTACCCCCCTTATGGTGAGGGTGATACTGGGGCAGCGTAAAGTGGCGCGTTTCTCTCCACCTGGTGAGCTCACTAGCATAGCACTCCTCATCGGCAGCAATGCAACTAGATGCTTCTTCACAAAAGCAGCAGAAATAAAAGCATGCGAAGCTCCAGAATCAAATAAAACAGTGGCGGGGGTCGAATTAACGAGGAACGTACCCACGACAACGTCAGTGGCTGCCTCTGCTGTCTCTGCACCGGTGTGGTTGAGCTTGCCCCGAACCGGAGCCTGCGGTGCACGACCTCCCTGTTGCTGACCCTGCTGCTGCCCAACTCTCTGAGCGCTGCTCTGACCAGGGGCACCCTGAACTCTGCGAGGACAAGCATTGGCATAGTGCCCAGGCTCGTCACAGTGGAAGCACCTCTGTCCTGTCACTGCTGTACTGACTGGACCCGGACGCTGAACTGGTCTGGGTGGCACCTGGGGACGCTGGACTGGACCCATCTGCGGTGGACCCTGGGGACGCTGCTGCTGTGGCGCCCGAGGAAACTGAGGACGCTGCTGCTGGTACTGGCCACGACTGAGCAACCCAAACTGGCCCTGGAAGCGCTGCTGGCCTCCCACCTGCTGACTCTGGGGAGGTGCGAAGCGTGGACGACTGCTGCTGCCCACCTGCTGTCCCTGGAGCTTCCTCTTCTTGTCCTCCATCTCACGACGCTTGTGTTCCAACATCAGAGCGCCGTCCACCAGCTCGTGAAAGGTCGGGAACTTGGTGCACATGAGCTGGTACTGGAGAGCATCCTGCAGACCGTCACGGAACCTGGCCTGCTTCTTCTGGTCGGTGGCCACGTCCTCTGGAGCGTAACGGGCCAACGAGACGAACTTGTCACGATACGCCGTGACACTCATCCCTTCCTGCTTCAGTGCCAGGAATTCCTTCTTCTTCAGAACCATCAAAGCCTCCGGCACGTGGTGTGCACGAAAGCTGCTGCAGAACTGCTGCCAAGTGATCTGAGTGCCGGCCGGGCGTGAAGACTGGTATGAATCCCACCAATCCAACGCCGCCCCCTGAAGCTGTCCTCCGGCGTACAGCACCTTCTCTCTGTCATCGCACTGGGCGATGTCCAACTGTCTCTCCACTGCCTTGAGCCAGTCATCTGCCTCAAGGGGGTCGCTGGCCTTGCTGAAAGTCGGCGGGCGTCCCTTCAGAAACTCGCCCCTCTTGTCTCTGGGCGGTGCAGCTGCCTGGGGATGATGCTGGTTCTGCTGGATCAATCTCAAGGTCTCCGCCATCTGGTGCATCATCTGAACTTGAGCATACATCAGCTGCTCAATGGTGGGGATCTGATGGTTCGGATTCAGGTTCGGGGGCGGGTTCTGGTGCGGAGGCTGTCCGCCCGCATTGCCCCCGGGATGAGCCATCTATAATCACAAAGGTTAGATATTAGAGGATTAGTACGAGAGAAAACATATATAAAACCCCCCTGCTATCTAAACAATAAAGTCCTTAAGCCTTATACCTATATCTAGATGGTCGCAGACAGGTGTCTACGCCCATCACAATCATTACAAAGAACCAAATCAGACATAAGCATAATAACAATAAATACAAGCAGGTAAAGGCATAAATTCACACAAGACTCGACTGTTAGATTTTTAAAATTTTTAAAACATGGGGGTCTCCTAGTAATTTGTCAACCGTACTATCTAGGCTGCGTTCCTACAGTCAGCACGGCTCTGATACCAATCTGTCACACCCGGATTTACCCAAAACCCGAATGTGGCCATATGTGTGCCCAGGAAGTCCACAGACACATATAGCGAACAAATATGGTAAAAATCAGAGTACAATGCTTTAATCTTAACATAAGGTAGCGTGTACATCAGAGTTTGCATAAATGAAATACATGGACAGCGGAAGACTAATACATCTCTCTAAGCGTAGCCGCAATCCCACAGGGACTCTGACTGGGAGAACGCCAACTCAGAAGTACGGCAAATCCTCCGGAAACTCCACCTCATAGTCAGCCTGACTCCAATCTGTTATCCGTCCGGGATTTTGCCCAAAATGATAATAATAGCAAGTGTAAGTAACAGAATTACTTAGCAAGTATAGCACGGGTTATGAAGGCTCAAAAAGGCTAGACACTGGCTTAACTGCATTAGCACTTTTAGTTGGTTCGTTTTAACTTTATCCAAGTTGCTACAAGTGAATGAGAATCCCAGTTGTAACCCAATTAATGGTGTAAGAGACATTAAGCAGTAATAAATACCATATTCTAATCAAAAAGGATCCAGGCCGCTCGTGACCCTGAGCAAGGCTATCATGATAGATCGTACACTCTGCAGAGGTTTCGCCCTTTACCCACCAGTCGCGTAAAAGTTCAAAAGAACTTTGCACCCAACCACGCACATCAACACTTCCGAGGTGTGACTGCATAGGGACGCTACGAGGCTTTCACAAGACACCCTAACAAGACAGTAGCCGCTGGAGTACTACAAAGTGGTGAGAACCTAGGCACCGAGATTGACTGACCCTCAGGGCGCAACGTGAGGGGGTCAATGGCATCCACGCACCGGCAAATCATGCCAACAAGAAAGTAAATGGTGCAACGTGCGGAGCTCCCGCACTCACGGGGGCTCCCAACACGGGACTGGGTCTAACGGGACCTAGCCGACGGGGCTACCGTCCTCGGTGGAATCCGAAATCACCCCGTGCTTTGCCTCCCACAACGCCGTAGGCCACTCGGTAACCACTGCCAAGCTAGAGACGTACAAGCTACTCAACCAAGACCAGAGCCCATATAGTTCCGGCGGTGGCGACAGGCTCCTGGGTTGCCGCTTTAAGAACCGGTCCTTAGAGGGAGACACTAGAGCAAGGCACACAGCACATGCTCTAGCCCCCTAGTCCAAGTTGCTAAAAAGCAAGTTTTATCATTAATGTTGAAGTGGACCATTAAGTCAATCTTAACAATTAAGTAAAAGTGACAGTAGTTGCGCCTAGCAAAATACTACCCATATGCAAAAACCCATAGGAATACAAGGACAGGGAAATAAATGCTAGGAAATAACCTTAATGGTAAACAATATTAGACACATGCATATGTAAAGAACAGTGAATTAAATGAGTGAGTAGGTAGCAAGGATTGTCCATGCTATAACTTGCCTTCCTCGGAGTAAGGCTGCTGCTGAAAATCCTGCTCCGGCACGTCCTCAACGTACTCGAAGTCCAACGCTACGGGCTCACCGACTAGACACGAACAACACGCACGCATACCGAGACAATCATCACATGCAAACAAATTAAATCTATTAGAAACAGTACACCAACAGTATAAACAGTACAAAAACAGGAGCTAGTAATATTCTACGCGTCGCTACGAACACATGAGCGCGAAAATCACGCAAAACGGAGCTAAAACGCGAAAGTTACAGCGTTTCTAAGATTCGGGGGCTTGCTGGCAAAGTTTTAAAATTTCCAGGGGCCTAAACGAATAAAACAGGACCTATTTGTAATTATTTTCGAATTAAAAAGGACCGCGGGTTAATTTTTGGAAAAACCAGGGGCTCTTTAACAATATTACCGGCGCTGACCGGTATCCCGGGAGTTGACCCGCGACGTGGCTCTACGTGGGCCGTAGGATTTCGATCGGGCAGCCCAGGATAGATCGGCTCGCCGGGGAAGAAAGGGCCGCGGCGGCGCTGCTCGGCCGGCGGCGGGAGTTCGCCGGAGTTGGCGATTTCTCGCGCTACAGAGCTCCAAATTCGATGATTCTTGGTCCTACGGGCTCGGGGGAGAGAGACGAGTCGGCCTAGGGTGAACAAGTCGAGCGTCTGCCGGCGTGGCGGGTTGACGACGACGAGCGGCGGAGAGGTGCTCCGGTGAAGTGTGGGGAGTGCGATTCGGGGTGCTTTTGGGTCGGGTTTTTCGTGCTGAAGCTGATGGGGAGGGTGGCGAGTGCAACCGTGGTGATCAATGGCGGTGTGGCGCGGTGTGCCGGCCGGACGGCAGTGACCGGCGGCGGGTCGCCATCGGCGGCCGGGGAGAACCTAGCTACGGTGCTCAGGAGTTCAATTGAAGAGGGGAGAAGCTTCGTTACCCCTTGGCGACGCTCCTGACGCGCGGAATTGGTCGGAGGGGTGGAAGAGCGACGGGTCGACGGCGAGCGGCGCAAGTCGGCGTCGGTGTACGCCGGCGGTGGTGCTGCGCGGCTCGAGGGCGAACTTGGAGTGGCTCGGCGTGCTCCTGGCTCCTCGTCGGTGCTACTCCGTGAGTCGGCCGGGGCAGCGGGGCACCGGGGCGGCGGAGCGACGTTGGCCGGCGGCCCTCGGAGCACGGCGGCTCGGGAGCGACGCTAGCGGGGTCGGCGGCGCTGCTAGGGTTACTGGTGAGGGGCTGAGGGGATGGGAGGGGCAGCGGCGTCGACAATTAAGTAGAGCACGGGCGGAGATCTCGGCGTGCGGGCCCTGCCGCGGCAGCATCGCGCGGCTGCGCCATTACCGGCGTTCGGGAAAAGGAAAGGGAAGAGGGAGCGGCTGACGTGTGGGGCCGAGGGGGCAGAGAGAGGGAGAGCGCGCGCGGGGGCGGCTGGGCTGGAGGCGCGCTGCTGGGCCGCGGTGCGCGCGCGGAGGCGGGCGCTGGGCCGACTGGAAGCTGCGGGGCCGAGATGCGGGAGAGGGGAGTCGGGCCGGGAAGGGAGAGGTGCGGCCCAGGAGGAGGGGGGAGGAAGTGGGCCGGCGCGATTGACTGCTGGGCCGGGGAAAAAGTAGAGGGGGCAACGGCAGACTTGAGAAAAAGGTCAGGGAGCAAAGTTGAACTACGGGCCTAACAACTTTTCTAGAGCTCCAAACAAAGTGATTCAAATTCAAATTTAAATAAATTTAAATTCTTGTTTGAATCACAAGCAATACAAAAATAAATGCAGCAGCATGAATGCAACAATAAATGTTTCTAACTCTTATGATTGATTTTAATTGTTGGAAAATTATTATTTAGCCTTTATAAAATAGGTGGAAGCAATAAATAATTAATTAATTGCCAAAAATTTTAAATTTGAGTAATTTGGGTGTTACAATCATGGAGCACACAATTGCATTCTCATGCTCCTGCCATCGCCGTAGGCCAGAGAAGGTGGAGCTCCGGCGTACTGGTTGTGCCGGCGAGCAGCTCGCATGCAGGTGATCTGTTCAATGAAATTCCCGTGAACATAGTAAAATTTTGAGTTTCTGTCCTGAGATTTGGTATGTTATTCCATGAAAGCAGCATGTCTGCCATCACAGCTGTTGAGTATTTTTCATGTGAGTATTATTGCTCCGAACCAATTCCATGAGTTGATATTTCTCTGTCTTTCCTGTTTGTTTTCTATGATATTTTTTGGTGAAAATCGTGTACTGGACACGTGGAAATCAGTTGCCATGAGACATGTTTTGCAAGCATAGATATTACGGTCTTACTAGCGTCCGATGTCCGGGCCTAGTATCGGACGATTACTTTTACCGGTAAAAATCCCACCGCAACACTCATACCATGTTGCATGCAACGTTAAAAAATAGAAAGTTAGAAAAAAATCTCATCACAACATTAACGAGTCAGAAAAACCTCCCGCAACATGAAATGTGTGTTTCTTGCAACATTTGTCAACCACGGTGAAGCATTGAACATCAATGTTGCAAAGTGGGAAAGTAGCGGATGAAACACGAAAAAAAAAACAATCGTTGCAACATCTATAGTACGATGAAACACTGAAACACAGAGGTTACAATATGAAAAATTAACATATGAAACATCAAAAATCAACCATTGCACCGTGCCCTAGAATTTTGCAACATCCAAAAAAATCTGCTGCAACACCGTGCGATGTCAAATGCAACATGGCGTAGGGGAATCCTCCGTTGCGTTTTGCCCGCCTGCTGCTAGCCATCGCCGCCGCCCGGAGCTCCTCCGGCGGCCGGCCGCGCAGCCGATGAGCTCGGCTACCCCGCACCCGGCCGTGGAGGGAGCGACGTCCGGCGTCGCGCCCCAAGCTGCGGGGAGCGGCAATCCGCGCCCCTTCAAGTCGCCCGGCCCTTCCCCACCATGACCACCGCCTCAGCCCTCCTTCACGGCGCCCGTAGCTCAAGCTCGGCCGGCGGAGCAGCTCCTTCGGCCCCAGCGTATCTGGCCGCGGCAGAGCAACGGCCGACGCAGGTTGCCCCTGGCCTTGCCATGTGCACAAGCTCTCCGAGCGTCGCTAGCTATGCGCTCGGCTGTCTCCGTCTGGTGGCTGATGCAGGTGATTTTCCCTTGATGAAAGGATAAGATGGTTGTGTGCTGTGTGGTGGTGGAAAAACGTGGACAGAAAGAGGATAGAGTATGTGGACAAGGAGAGGCCACGTAGCGTCCGCCGTCCGGAGCCTGAAGATTTTATCGGACGTCCTCAGCGTAGCATTACCGTAGATATTATTACATTTTTGTGCAATTTTTAGAGATGCTGCTAGCTTGTATGCTGAGGGGTTATATTTGTACTAAGCTGAGTTGACACTTTCTATGCCTTTCTTTTGTACTCCCTATACCATTACTCTAATCCCGTTCTTTTCTAAATAGTGATACTATATATACATAGGGAGTGTAGATAAACATAGATACTACCAATTCAATAGGCCAAGGCGGTGTTAGGTTTCTAGGACTTTTTTCATTGTTTCTATTGTTTTCCAAATTTCACTAATGTTTGTTTCTATGATCTTTTTCATTGTTTCTATGACTTTTTGCATGTTTCTTTTTTCCATAGATTTTAGAGCTGTCTCATGAACTGTGTGTTTTAGCTGTGTGTTTTAGCATTCATATATACTGTGTGTTTTAGCATAGATATATATCTGCTGAAATGGTTTGGATCTGTTTGATTTTTATTTCCTTTTCCTTTCTCATGAACAGGTTGCCGGAGGCTGATGGCTGTTGGGAGGATCGCTGGAGGAATAGAAATTCTTGATTTTTCATAGATATGAAAAGTTTGTGAATGTCGACACTATTACAAATTCATTTAAACTTTCATTTTCTCTCTCATCACCAACTCTCTCTCTCTCTCTCTCCCCGCATGATTGTAAATTTGCGTTAATTTCTATGATTTAATGCTAGAGTTTGTACACCTTTATTTGTGAGATGGAGTAGCTGAGATAGGTCTGTCTCAGGTGATTCAAAATGTCGAATCCAAATTTTAGTATGTTTGTGTAGATACTGGCGGTGACAAGCATAGTTTCCATGATCATGTTAATGAGGTTCTATAGCTAACCATAGCCGTGGGATTTAATACCAACCAATGAAATCCCGAACATGTTCTATGACTCTCGACCATGATTTCTATGACTATTGATGTGAGGTAGTGTATACATATACATTGTTGAATCTAGGTTAGCAATTTTAAATTGTGTCATAGAACCCTCACACTAAAACAATCTCGCATGTTCTATGACTGTTTCCATTGATTTTTACGACTTTCATTATGGGCTAGAGTAGACATACATTGTTTAGGCGTGTTTAGGAATTCTGAATTTCAAACTGCTTTCTATGACTTGTTATGTGAACTGGGTTTAGGCAATCTGTGTTTAGCCAAAGGAAACAACTCAAAAATCATAGAAATCATATAGTTAAAAATCATAGAAATCTTGCACTTTATCATAGAACTCTCACATTTTCGAATTTCATAGAAACAAACTTTGGTTTTTATGATTGCATGCATATTTAAAAAGAAAACACGAGTTGCTTAAAATTTCTAGTCTTATTATTGTATTTGTAAACTCAGAAATCATACATACATTATTGAATTATGGTTAACAATTTTAAATTGTGTCATAGAACTCTCACCTTAAAATCGTAGATTTCTATCGTTCATATAATGCACGAATCCGTTTCAATCAAATCTTTCTTAGAACTCCCAATGAAAGGCGTAGATATCTAAATTAATTTTTTTATAAAAAAATATTCAAGATGGATCTCAAATTGTACATAAAAATGTCAGCAATCTAGTGGTGAATTTTTTTTACGATTCAATGTTCCATCGAAGAATTATCACAAAAGTTAAATAGAATACTATGGGATTCCATGCATGCATGCGTTAGGTGTCAATACTACATGCGTCTGTTCAAATTTCTATAGAAGGTTTTTAAGACTCGCAGCAAAGAATCTATGACTACTAGGGTAGGCATCTACGACATTTGAATGTAGACGGGATTTTCATAGAAATCGAGCACTCATTAAGGCCAAATGACAGAGATCCGAGTGAAAAATTAAGGCCAAAAAATTAAAAAAGTATGGTGAAAACCACATATTTGTTTTGACCGTGAGTGGATGCGTGCTGTGTCCGTTTGTGAGGGAAGGGAGGAGACAGAAAATGACAGAGGGTGCGGAGGCATCTCTTTGAATGAGCAGCAATTGCGGGAGGCTTGTTTAGTTCCCAAAAATTTTGGGAGTTAAATTTGGGTCTTTTAGAGTGCGTGCGCTACTGTAGCATTTCATTTGTATGTGTGAAAAATTATCCAAAAATTGATTAATTAGGTTCAAAATGTTCGTCTAGTAGTCAACAAAACTGTGTAATTTTTTTTATCTACATTTAATATTCCATACATGCTATGACATTTTGATGTGATGGGAATCTTCTTTTTGCATAGTAAACTTTGGGGGTAGAATTTGGAATCTAAACAACATGCTATGACATTTTGATATGATGTGAATCTTCTTTTTGCATAGTGAACTTTGGGGGTAGAATTTGGGATCTAAACAAGGGCCCTGGTCCGGTTAGACCCGATGGTTGGTGACTGGCCGGGGCTTCCAATAAAACAGTCTAGGCACCAGGTGCCTAGACTGTTTTATTGGAAGCCCCGACCAGCCACCGGTGCTATATATATACATATATATATATATATATATATATATATATATATATATAGCATACTGCCCATCTGGAATAAAAAGATTTTCTATAAGTATATATGAATTTTATGTAAAGTTTAGCCAAAATCCATATACTCCAGACATGCACATATATATTTACAATAATAATTAGCAAGGACAGTCCCGGCAATATCCAAATCTTTCCTGATCATTGGTTTTCAATAATCAAGATGATTACTCTAGTTCATAAATGAACACATGAAAACGTCGTTATACATATAGATAGTTTAGTGAATCTTAGGAGTGTTTCTACATGCATGTGCAACTATAAAGCCAATAGCAATTATTTCTTTAGTGAACGAACAATTTAAAGAAATACACCGAATATAGATTTAATCGTAGAGTAACCATGCCATCAGAAATTCGGGGAGAACCAGAGACGAATAGATTTCAGTGTTGTGTTGTGTGGATTGCAGACTACACATTCCACTACGGGAAACAGCTCTTTGCCGAGTGCCTGGGGCACTCGGCAAAGAACCAAAAACACTCGGCAAAGTCTTTACCGAGTGTAACACTCGGCAAAGGTCTCACGGCAAATTAGGTGACGGTAAAGGCGGCCTTTGCCGAGTGTTTTGTATCTCGGGAAAAATAAAGCACTAACAGACGGCCGCGGACGGCGCGACGGCGTCCGTGAGGGAACCTTTGCCGAGTGTCAGGGTCCCACACTCGGCAAAGGAGTGGCTTTGCCGAGTGTTGCACTCGGCAAAGACTCCAGGCTTTGCCGAGTGTCAGAGGCCCACACTCGGCAAACAAGTGGGTTTCCTACGGGCTGCCCACTTGTTTGCCGAGTGCTTTGGCTTTAACACTCGGCAAAGCCTCAATGTTTGCCGAATGTTAAGGCAAAAATACTCGGCAAACAGTCCACACTCGGCAAAGGTTGTTCCAGAAATGACAGAAACGACCTGTTTGCCGAGTGTTAATGCCAAAACAGTCGGCAAACAGGCCAGCGGCCAATCTACCCCTATTTTTATTCATTTTTCGCGTTAAAAGGACCCCTCAAAACAAACATTATAGGCAGTTGATATATATTATAATAAACATCACAGACAGTTCATATATATATATATATATATATAAATAACCTTCCACAACCATAAATCCACAGTAAACATCACAGGTAGTTCGACAAACATATATAAGTCACTAAACCATCCAAACGTTCGCAGGTACACCATTTGTAACGACACAAAACCACCAATATAAGTCACAAATGTTCACAAACGGCACCAACTCACTGAGGAGGGGTTCGAACAGCGATCTAACCGCCCGCGCCGCAATGTCTTCATCTTGAGGGCCGTCATTTGACGCCGCCGAACCAGGAGCCTGCCCAAAAGAGATTTTCCATTTGTGATACAAGATTTACGATAGGAATGAGTTTTGAAATGAAATTATAAGGTTCTCAAGTGACTCACGGGAGAAATGGGAACACGTGGTGGAGGCGGGGGTGGCATCACCGGCGGCGGACCTCCACCCACCCGCGCACCAATGGTCTGCATGTAGGCATACATCTGCTGCTGCCACTGCTCCATCTCCTCAATCTTCCTCTGTTTCTCAGCCTCCACCTCCTGCATCCGCTGCACTTGCAACTCCAGGTGCTCCCTTCTTTGCCTCTCTTCATCCAACCGAGTCTGCAATATTCAATTAGAATGTTACAATACATTACAAACGTAAGTAAACTGCACGTACGATGAACAAAACAGAAATAACCTGTAGTGCTTGCATCCCGAAGTGTGAACCGGGAAGAGGTTGGCGGATGGCCGGGGAAGAGCCCGTGCTCCTGGCTCGAATCTGGGAGAGTGTGGGGGTAGCGGCCGTGTCGATGGTGCTGTCGCCGATCAAGTACCGCTAATGCTTATTGCCTCCTCCCGCCCTCATGACCACTTCTCCATCAATGTCGTGGGCGGTCGGATCGAAGTCTTGCCCGTGGACCTCCCTCGCCACCTCTGTGTATGCAGTGAGGCGACTGTGCACGCTGGCGTTGTTGTATGCCGAGGGTGGGTCCTCCGGGTTGTACTGCACGTCGGAGGTCGCCTTGCCCTTGTGGGCCAAAGCAAACGCCATGAACTGGTTGCAAGGCGCACCACCATGCGACGACGACTCAGAAAACAAACAATAAGAGTAAGATTAGTAATTATATAGAATTGAGTGAGCAAATTTAGAAATGACTCGGCGTACCCATTTTGCCCGATACTCGTCGAGGCTAAGGCTGCCCTGATGGTGTGGTACACCTGGCATCAGCAAACGCCGCTCCCGGCAAAGAGTGTTCTGCTCCTCCCACTCGGGGCTGACCCACTTGTCCACTATCACCTCCCAACACCGGGGATGCGTGGCGCACCACCACGGAATGGCCTACAAGACATCAAGTGTACGACATATAACAAGATTGAATTCAAGATTGTATCGACATATAACAAGATTTAATTCAAAGTACTTAAAATATAATCGATTTTTATACCGCCATGTATTGCTCCCGGGTCAACATCATTTGTCTTGCGGGATGTTTCTTCACAGATATTTTGAGTGCAACATAATAATCAATGATGGCCTGGACGCGTGACTCATAGTGCAAGTCCTTCACGAGCTTCACACAGGCTATATGTGCCACAACAGCCGCCCTCGCCTCCTCTCCCGGGGCGCATGTGTAAAAGTCCTGCATATATACGCAATGTATCCAGTGATTATTTATAGATTGTTCAATCAATGTGATGTGTTGAGCAATGTAGTGCAACGAATACTTACCCACAGCTCGGCCTTTACCCGCTCAGCCTTATTGGCGAACCTCCTACCTTCCTGATCCTCCACATCGGGAGCGGCAACGTAGTGGTCAAAGGTGTAGGCTGGCTCCTCCCTGCCGCCAATCTGAACCAGACCTGGAAACAACTCCCTGCATAGAAGACCCAAGATGCCGTTGACTTTGCGGTCGTGTGCAGCGCCCGTGGTGACAACCGTCCAACTCCCGGCCAAGTGATTAAGATAAATTGTTAGTTCATATTGTGATTTCCAACATATGAATTGATAAGTTACTTATAACATCTAAAATTACTTACCTTTTGCCAACAGGTGCAACTACAGGGCGATACTCCATGGGTATCGGTCGCTTCGGGAGTTGTGGGGGACCTCGCTGCCAAAGGGCCGACAGCTCAGAGGAGGTGGACCCCTCTGCTGCCTCCCCGTCCTCGGCCCCGTGCTCCTCAGCCACGTGCTGCTCGTCCTCGGCCCTGTGCTCCTCAGCCCCGTGCTCCTCGGCCCCGTGCTGCTCGCCCTCGCGCTCGTCTGCCTCCGCGGCCCATCGGTCCTCCGCTGAAGGAACAAACTCCTCCTCGGACGAAGACGACGAAGGTACAGGGGTCCGCTGTTGCCTATTGTCTCACCCCCTGCCTCGGCCCTTCTTTCGGCCCCTGCCCTAGCCACCAGACGACTCAGCTGCATCAGACCCTCCATCTTTGAGCCTGCGGTAGAGCGACATGACGTTCCTCATTGCACCGCCCCCACCCACCATCTTGGTTAAATCACCTGCAATCAACAAAAACATACATTTATTAGAAAGAGATGTAATATATAAAAAATATGAAGCAACATAAATTATTAGAAAGAGATGTATTATATAAAAAATATGAACCAACATAAATTATTAGAAATAGATGTAATATATAAAAAATATGAACCAACACAATATATAAAAAGCTCGTACATTTATTAGAAATAATTATCTGGATCAGGATTATCAGGATCAACGGCTGCATCATCACTATCGTACATTTCGAGATGTTCATGCTCGTCCTCCAATGGAGGAGGAATGTCGTCGTCTGTCATTGCCTAATTGTAATCGCTCTAGTAACTCCAAGTCCTTGGCATTCTGAACTACATCTCCAGTGTCCTCGTCAACAAACATTTCTGAGTCTAAATCCATTCCGACCGCTTGGGTTAAGTCTATCTAAAAAGACCCTTCTAGCCCATTTTCTTGGAAGAACTCTCCATCATAGGTGTTTGGATCTATGTTATAATCTTCATTGTCTGGGACTGGAAGTTTACCGCGAGGCGACACTTTGTATACAACATCCCAACCCTCAAGTCTTTTGTCCTTTTTGCACGGGTATGACAAATAATAATCTTAGGTGGCCTGTTGAGCCACAATATAGACATCGTATCCAGGTAAGACAGATGCCTGTCTAATTTTGACTAGCCCCAGATTAGGGGTTCGTCTCACCATGGAGGGATCAAACTAATGACATTTGAAGATAACTGGATTAAGAGGTTTGATTCCACCGAAATTAAGCTCGTATATTTCTTCAAGTCTCCCATAGTAATCGACCCCATCAAGGCCTGGAGTATAGACTCCGGTATTTGTGGTCCTTCGATTAGGCATCCTCTGCTCATGACTTGTTGTGCGAAAACGATAACCATTCACGTCATATGCGGTAAAAGAGCTGACTTTGTACGCACAACCATTGCCAACCTGTCTCAACTCAGCACTCATAGACCCATCGGATTGACCCTTCCGTTTGAACCAAGATATGAAATCAGGGTTGGAATTTCCCGCACCCTGTCTAAGAAAGTTATCAACTTCATGCGGGGTAGGATCCCTCCTATTACGCTAGAACCGCTGAAGAAATTCCCTGTATGAACGAGAAACAAGAGTGTTGGATGCAGAATAGTGATTAGGTACTCGAGAACAAGTTTGTTGTGAACTTACCCCATGTACGGCTCAACTTCGGATAGGTTGGTGAGCACATATAGCATGACAGCCCGCCACTCTGCATTTGTCAAGTTTTTGTTGGTGCCTTCACTTGCACTTCCCAGTTGCCCTCGGACAAGGCTGATGTTCGATTCAACCTCACCAACATTGTAACGAGGCGATGGATTGTGCACGCTAGGAAGGTTGTCAGCATAGTATTTTGTTGTGAAGTTTGACACCTCCTCTAGAATGTATGCCTCTGCAATAGAAGCTTCAATTTTGCATTTATTTTTGCATTTAGTTCGATGAACCTTTTGACATCTCTCAATTGGATAGCACCAACGGTTCTGCACATGCCCCCCCATTCGTGCCTCATACTGAAGGTGCAAAATCATATGCTGCATCGGCTTGAAAAAACCCGGTGGAAATATCTTCTCCAACTTGCATAGCAACACGGGTGCAAGCTTTTCCATTTCTGCAATTACAGTCTTGGATACCTCATTAGCACAAAGCTGGTGGAAGAAATTGCTCAACTCTGCCAGCACTAGCCAGATATGCTCGGGGACATAGCCTTGAACCATGACCAGAAGAAGCCGCTCAAGCCATATGTGGTAGTCATAACTCTTGAGCCTGTTGATTCGCAGAGTAGATAAGTTCACCCCCTCTTCAAATTCGCTGCGTACCCATCAGGGAACTTTAACTTTTCAAACCAACGTAGCACTTCCTTTCTTTGGTCCCTCGTGAGGAAGAAATCAGCCTTAGGTTTTTTTCCATGTTTTGCCGTCCCTGGGAGGCGGTATCTCTAGCTTCGGTCGATTGCATATCCGCTTCTGATCCACTCTAGCCTTCACATTGTCTTTGGTTTTATCAGGAATTTCCATTATTGTACCCTAAAGTGCCTCGGTAAGATTTTTTTTCGGTGTGCATTACATAAATGTTGTGTGGAAGCAAGAGATCTTGCATGTACGGGAGCTTCCACAAGCCCAACTTATGAGTCCAGGCATGTTGCTCACCATATCCCACAAAAGCACCATCCTCCCCGACCTCAAGAGCATCTAACTGTGCACGAACATCTGCACCTGTCATCAGCTCTAGTGCAGGGTCTTCAACCGGGACACCTTTCGTGAAGTTCTTGATATCTCGTCTGAATGAGTGGTCAAGAAGGAGAAATTGATGATGTTTGTCGAAGCATGAATATTTGCCACCCTTCATCAACCAGATAAACTTCAGAGATGCCCTACATATTGGACATCAGAACTTCCCGTGAACACACCAGCCGCAGAATATCCCATACGCCGGCATGTCGTGCAGGGAGTACTGGTAAAATACATGCATTTTGAAGTTTGTTTTTGTAGCTCGGTCGTATGTCCAAACACCTTCCTTCTAAGCACGGTCCAAATCATCAATGAGAGGCTCCATATACACACTCATCTTTTTCCCCGGGTAATTAGGAATAATTAACGACAAAAATATGTTCTGCCGTTGAAAGAGGACGCCGGGGGGGGGGGGAGATTGAGAAGGATTACGAACATGGGCCAACAAGAGTATGGGGCAGCCGTCATTCCATAAGGATTGAACCCATCTGTTGCCAATGCAACACGTACATTCCGAGCCTCTAGAGCCATGTCACGATGAATCGCATCAAAGTGTTTACATGCTTCACCATCGGATGGATGTACGAGCTTATCAGGATTGTATCGACGTCCACTATTGTGCCATGTCATCTGTTTCACGGAGTTCTCGGCATGTAAAGCCGTTGGATCCTCGGTATAGGTGGAAGGTACCGTAGGATATTCATGGGGATTGTACTTTGGTTCTTTTTCCCATCACCACCGACTACCTCCACGAATCTAGATGCCTCGCACTTTGGACAGTGCTTTGCTTCCGCATATTCTTTCCTAAATAAGATGCAGCCATTCAGACAGGCATGTATATTCTGATATGGCATCTTAAGTGCATTAAGAAGTTTTTGTGCTGCGTACATGTTCTTGGGCAAAATGTGACCTTCCGGAAGCAGGCCGCCAAAAACTTTCAGGATGACATCAAAGCTAAACTGTGACTTGACGGCCAACAGACGTGCAACGGCATCCAATTGAGAAACCTTAGTATGCGAGTGAAGGGGTTGTTGTGCCGTTGACAACATGTCATAGTAAGCCTTTGCAGTGGCCTCCGGCTCCTCCTCCCTAGGTCCATCATTGAAGTGTGCTTCGCCATAGTCATCTAACATGTCCCCTACCCCGGCATCATCATCAAAAGCCTGGATGCGCTGCCTCACGACCTCGTCTCTCACACGATCCACGGCCTCACCATGACGCGTCCATCGGGTATAGTCCTCCGTAAATCCATTCCTGACGAGTTGTTTACCCATGACCTCTTGTGTTTGGCGCTTAGGGTTCTCACAAACCGCACATGGACAAAAAGTGGAGGGCGCCCCTTTCGCATTGGCAAAAGCTTGCTTCAAGAACGCATCAGTCTTGACAATCCATTCATCTGTACACTCACCTTTACTTGAGCGTCCAGTGTACATCCACCCACGGTCATCCATTCCTTTACATATCATGGGTAATAATTTATAACAATGAAATCCATCTACCGGATCCTAGCTTATATGTCTAATAGGTAAAGATAGGTCCTAATCCCACCCGAGAATGTGTAGACGGGTTAGTTTCCATGCTCTACTCGTATCCGAGACAGAATTTCGGCAGCACCTCCCCGCTGTTCTCCAAATACACGTCCAATTACAGAGATTGTGTATTTGGAGAACAACAGGGAGGTGATGTTGAAATTCTGTCTCGGATACGAGTACGTAGAGCGTGGAAACTAACCCATCTACACATCCTCGAGCTGTCCAAAAAACGTGGACAATTCAAAACAGATACGGTTAGACATATGCAAAGATTTGCATATTCACAACTGTATCCCTTTCGAACGGGAGACGCCTAACTAGGTAACGTGACACAACTTAAATATGGATCTACGAATTAAATACGAAGGGCATGTGGTTTTGCATGTGCTCACCTACGGGCTCGACGGCGGGCGAGTTGGTGACGCTCGTGTCGGTGCAAACGGCAAGGAACGACGTGCGGTGGAGCTACAAGCCGAGGACGGTGCAAAGGGCTTCTCCCTGCAAAAAAACGAAATGTTGTCAAATGACAATTTCGGCAGCACCTCTCCTGCACGGGAAGGTTTCAGAAACCCCATCCTGCAAAAAAACACGACACGAAGGCCGACAACGACATATACAAGGATAACCACGGCACGAAGGCCGACATCCACATCCACATTGTTAAATATTTGGAATAATTCAAACATTAAATATTGTTGGTCCCTTGTTCACAATCCGTATTCACAATCACATCCATTCCTATAACAATTTCCATTTGTTTATGTTGGATTCAAGAAATTGAAAAGGTCTATATGGAAACAATCATCGATTTGCATTGGAGCCAGGCTCGTCAGGGGCCGGAGGTAGGGCAGGTGGGGCGGGGCGGCGTGCTCGTCGGGGCCGGAGGGCGGCCGGGGCAGGGCGAAGCCGCAGGCGGGGGCCGGCCGCGGGCCCTGCGCACCGGTGGGCTCGTCGGCGCCCTGCTGCGGATGGAGGGGTGGAGACGGCCGAGGCGGCGACGGGTAGCACGACGGCGTGGGGTGGGCGGTGCGGCGAGGGGTGGACGGTGTGGCGAGGGGTGGGCGGGGGCGGCGGCGTCGGGCGGGCGGCGCGCCGAGGGGTGGGCGGGCCGGGCAGAGGGTGGGTGCGGCGGGCGGCGGGCAACGGCGGTGGCGGCGGCGGGCGGCGCGCCGAGGGGTGGCCGGGCGGGGCGGAGGGCGGCGGGCAACGGAGGCGGCGGCGGGCGAGGCGACGGTGGCGGCGGCGCGGCAAGGCGTGTGTGTGGCGGCGGCGTGTGTGCGGCAAGGCGTGTGCGGGATGCGGGCGCGGTTAAGTCCCCGCGTAACCCCCCTGTTTGCCGAGTGCCGTGGATCTGGCACTCGGCAAACAGATCTGCCACGATGGCAATGACGTGGCAGCACGCGGCCCATGCCCGGCCGGCCAGGTGGCCTTTTGCCGAGTGCCTGCCTTTGGGCACTCGGCAAATAGCTGGTTTGCCGAGTGTAGCACTCAGCAAATCGCTTGTTTGCCGAGTGTAGCACTCGGCAACTAATTTCCAGACCCATGATTTCATGTAAAGATTTTCAAATTTGTTCAAATACACATCATAATATCTTGTCAAATACATTCAGCAATGCGCATTTTATGCTTCTATGAATTGTTTTCAACTTTTAATGCATATATAGCTCATTATTCCTTCAGATATTTCACTACTTCATATAGAGATAGTCGCCAAAAAAATTTAAAAATGATCAAATGAGTCCGAAAAATTATGATAACTTCGAATGAAACAATCTATGTTGTCTACTGCCTATGAAAAAAATTATAAATTAAAACTCCAATTCAACTTCACTTCGTTTCAAAATCCAGCCGTCTCATTCTCAACTCTCCGAAACTTCTATGTGGAGATGCTCCGATTGGTAAGGGCCATATATAAAAACTTTTTGAAATCGTCTTAATTTTTCCCCACGGGCTCTACATAAGATATAAAGAGCCTTTGACAGGTATCACAGGGAAATGATAAAGTTTGGAGCGTAAAATAAAAAGTTTGATTGGAAAGGGCCAAACTTTACCGAGTGCCTCAGCGAAACACTCGGCAAAGTCACGGCCAAAAACTCTTATATTTAAAATTTTCAAATTTTTTGAGTTTGAATTTCAAGTTTTTTAAGAATATGTTTTAAATTTTCACATTCTTTGCCGAGTATCTGACCTAGACACTCGGCAAAGGGCCAACACGTCAACGGCCATGGCACGTGTTAGGCACGTGCCACAGTTTTTGCCGAGTGTCGGTAGCATGACACTCGGCAAAGCACCTTTTTGCCGAGTGTCTGACTTTAGACACTCGGCAAAGTAACAAAAGCCCAAACGGCCGCCAACGGACATTGGCGGGCGTGTTGGCGGGCGTGGCATGCGCTGGGCACGTGCGACAGCTTTACCGAGTGTGACATGTGTGACACTCGGCAAAGCTCCCTTTTACCGAGTGTGACATGTTTGACACTCGGCAAGCTCCCTTTTACCGAGTGTCTCTTACCTAACACTCGGCAAAGTGTGTGTTTGCCGAGTGTTGGCTCTTTGCCGAGAGCGTTCTCGTGGACACTCGACAAAGCCTGTCTTTGCTGAGTGCCCGACAGAACGCACTCGGCAAAGGGCCAAGCACTCGGCATATACGGGGTTTCCCGTAGTGTTCGACCTCTTTTATAGAGGTCTGGCGAGAATAAAATATCATATTTGCCCATGGTAGAGGACAAAATGTTATTTGTTGGTAGAAAATGACTGATCCCTAGCTGGTTATATGATCACAGAGGAGATCACGTAACACGTACACTACTCTATCTGAAGCATATTATTAATGCGGTATATACCTTTTGTAGGAATATATGGATCATAGCAAAATTACCCTTTTGTCAAACAACTTCCCGATGACAATGTACGTAGTGCTGTTACTTTTAAGAATCTAAGCTTAGCATATAAAATATCACAACCAAAATCTTTCAGTTGCCTAAAATTTGCAGAATTTCAAAGCCTTTAGAGGCATTGGGAGCGAGGCGAGACGCTGGCTTAGTGCCGGTCTTTGATATTTGTCGCATTTTTTCCCCAAATGGCTACTTTTTATAAACTTCTTGTTCTACGTCGTTTTTCTCTCTGTTTCTTAGACTTCTTGTTCTAGATCATTATTTTTCTATTTATGTGTTTCTTAGTCTTTCGGATGCTTAGGTCGCATCTCTAGGTCATACGAAACTCATTCTCCTTAATGAAATATTTGCTCAAGCAATTATAAAGAAAAAGATGATATGGGCAGTGCCAATGCACAGGGTCATCGGAGAATGAACTGGTGAAGAGAGAGGACTCAAGGTGAGAATGGTTTGGGTTGAAACCGGTTTATGTGGTTTGGTTTTTTAATTGGATTAACTAGTTTGGTGGGCCGAGATATGTAATGGTTTGATTTGGTTTGGTTTAACAATTATAATGGTTTAAACCAGTTTGGATCAGTTCGGAATTAGTTTGACTAAAACTAAACAATGCGTTCACACAATGAAATTTTAGCAAATTTGATTGAAATTTATTACAAGTGACTCAAAATGACAGTCGACTACTTTGTATACAATTATGTGATGAGATCGACATGTGGGCCCTACGTCAGAAGTCAGACCCTAAAACTTAAACCTCGCCTTCAAACTATAAAATTTTAGCGAATTTGGCTGAAATTTGTTGCAAATGACTCTCAACGACAGTCGGCTACTTTATGCAAAATTATGTTATGAGATCCAGATGTGGGTCCGCGTCAAAAGTCGGACCCTGAAACTAAAACCTCGTGTTCACGCTATAAAATTTTAGAATTTGGCTGAAATTTGTTGGAGATGTCTCAGAATAACAGTTAGCTCCTCTGTGTAAATTGGTTGAGCTATATCAATATGCGGGCCCTATATCACAAGACATATCCTTGTTATGAGTAGTTAGTGAGAACCGGTTTCAATATTTGGGTTGAAACCGATTATTTTGGTTTGGTTAGGAGAGAAAAGCTAAATGGTTTAGATTGATTCGGTTCAAATGCTAAGTGGGTAAGACTGAATTGATTTGTAAATATACTAGAATTAGTATGGATGGCTGTGAATTTAGTTGGGTTCCTCGACCATTCTCAGCCTGAGAGAGGACCGACGGTGGTGGGGCGGAGCAACGAGAGAAAAAGAGCTACATGACTACGTATGTGCAACACGGAATGGTTTAACATAGATGGCTATATTTAGGCCTTGTTTAGTTCTTAAATTTGGGAGTCCCAATTTAGAAGTACGGAATTCCATGCGCACTATATCATTTCGTTTGTATTTATGAAAAATTGTCCAAACATTAATTAATTAGGTTCAAAATGTTCGTCTCGCAAAGTACAAAAAAATTGTACAATTAGTTTTTAATTTTATCTACATTTAGTACTCCATACATGTGCCGACATTTTGATGTGATGAATTTTTTTGTATAGTGAACTTTGGGGTTGTTTTTTTTAGAAAAAACAAGGCCTTACACTAGCCAGTGAGCAGAAACGGATCCCTTCGCCGGTAAGTAAATGAAACAGACAAAAACATGGTACGTTACGGATCGGAGTAAGTGTTCGGTAAATCTGTTTCAAAGAAATGCACAAACTGTCGATTCACCATGTGGAGCTGTGCTGTGTAACAAAAATCATGCACTCTTCGCTACAAGTTGTGCCTGTGGTAGACGAATTTAACGCGCTAGAGCTTACAAGTACCCCAGAAGCGTCCTTCCACTGCAGCACATGAGAGGTAGTAGCCTTCAATGGTTGTGTACGTTTCAGGGAAATTCTTCCTGTCGAAGCACATGAGAAGTAGTAGCCTTCAATGTTTAGTTCTCAAATTTGGAACTCCCAATTTGGGAGTACGGAATTCTATGCGCATTGTAGCATTTTCGTTTGTATGTGTGAAAAATTATCTAAAAATTAGTTAATTAAGCTCAAAATATTCGTCTCGTAGAGTACAACAAAACTGTGTAACTAGTTTTTAATTTCATCTACATTTAGTATACTCTATGCATGAACTGTCATTTTGATGTGATAGGAATATCTTCTTTTTACGGAGTGAATTTGGGGTGCAAATCTGGATCTAAACAAACAAGGCCAAGGCCTGAGCTTGACTCTGTTCAGCGTCCTGTCTGTCCCCACGCCTAGGGCTCGGATTGCCTGATCAAGCTTCACTGCAAGCTCTCGCTTGCTTCCTTTTCGCTGCACGGCAACGCGCTAGTGATGGTGCCATGTCTCCCATACACACGACTGATGGGTACATGTCATGGCCCCAGGTCTCGTCGTCGTCCTAGGATAGCTTAGCGCCGGCCGCCAGCCTACCGTACCAAAATTCTAGCCCTTAAAAATCTTGGTCTCGTCGTCGTCCTAGGGATAGCTTAGCGCCGGCCGCCAGCTTACCCTACCAAAATTCTAGCTCTTAGAAATCTTGCATTCATGGAGTACTAAATGAATCTATTTACAAAATATTATCATAGATGAGTGCAACTTTACGTGATCAATCTAACAAGCATAATTAATCTATGATCTGTTACAGTAACGCTACAGTAATCATTCTTTAATAATGCAGTCAAATGTCTCATTAGCTTTGTCTCGTAATTTAGTCCCGAAATTGTGAAGATAGTTTTATCAACTAATTTTATTTAATCTTACTAATTAACTGTCAAAGGGGCTAAAAATTTTAGCCCTTCCAATCAAACACGCCCTACACAATCACACGGCGGTGTTATAGATGTCCAAATGGGTCGGATTAAATGGGCGGCCCGAAGCCCGGCACTAAATAGTCCGGCACTAACACGGCCCGCCCCGACGGGAATAGTGCTCGGGCCGACACGACACCATGTCGGCCCGTAGTGCTGGCCCAGGCACGGCACGAAAGATGGGCTGGCACGATGTGGCCCGTAAAAAACCGGCCTACCAAAGGCCCATGGCGTAGCTCTAGTATATAAGCAGCATTCTCATCCTGAAACCCTAATTTCTCATTTTCTCCCCCTTTCTTCCACCAGCAGCCGCACCCTTCCTCTCCTCTCATGCGACCCCTCCCTCTCCTCCACCAGCAGCCGCACCCTCCCTCTCCTCTCGCGTGGCCACGCCGGACGCCTAGAGCACGGCCAGGAGCTGGGATCCGCGCCGCCCTTGGCCGGGATCTGCGCTGCTCGGCGATGCTATTGGGGGCCGTGGTCGGGATCCGCGCGCCGCCTGCGGATCCGCTCCTGGCGGTGGCCGCGGCCTGGATCCACGCGCCGCCCGCAGATCCGCTCCCAGCGGTGGCCGCGGGCGGGATCAGCGCGCCCGCGCCTCCGCTGGCCACGGTCGGGATCCGCCCCGCTGGCGCCATGCTCACAGCAAGGAGCTCATTTTTATGTACTTTATGTGTGAATTTAAGAATCATTGTATGTTTATGTGCGGATTCATTATTTTTTATGATTCTTGTGATGAATTTTTTTGATTCTTGGAGCTCCTCCTTTTTCTGGTTAGTGCTTGGACGGGCACGAGCACGTCGGGCCGACCGTTCCTGTCATGGCGGCACGACACGATTGAGGTGGCTTCATGTCGTGCTTGGGCCGACGAGTCGGCACGGCACGACACGAACTGACAATCGTGTCTGATAGTGCCATGCTTGACAGTGCCGTGCCAATTCGTGCTAGTGCCGTGCCAGTGTTGTGCCGCCCATTTGGACATCTATAGGCGGTGTCGCCACGGAGAAGCTGGAGCGGAGGATGCGGCAAGCCCTGCTCAACGTCGACGAGAGGGTCAGCAAGACGGCGGTCGTGGAGAAGTCGAAGAAGATGCTGCAGAAGCTGATCGAGTTCAACCAACAAGACTCCAAGAAGACGGAGAAGCCGATCGTCCCCAAGATGTTGTTGCAGCGGGTCCAGCAAGCACTGAGCAAGGTCGACCAACGAGTCCGCGACATCCTCCGCCTCGATCGGGCTCCTGCTTCCATGTCTCCGGGTCCGGGAAGACGGCGACGTAAGCGGCCTCGCCACCGCGTCGCAGCGTGCAGAGACCGATGCCACCAGCGATAGCGATAGCCGGCACGCCAAGCTGGAGGGAGGCGGTTACGGAGAAGAAGGTGGCGTCGATAGCCCCCCGGAGCTCGGCGCGGCTCTGCGGGCTCGAGCGCTGAGGATGGACATGGAGTCCCGCTACATTTCCGACCACGACGAGGACTCCTTCTTCTGCCACCCTGGTGCTGCGGTCGTCGGCGGGTACCGCAAAGAGGGGCGTGGACGCCGGCGCGTTCGTGGGGGCGAAGCGGGCGGCGGCCCAGGCCGCCGAGGGCGGCGCCCGTCTGCCCCTACGCCCTGCTGTGGGGCACGTACGAGGACGCGCGGCGCTCGCTCGCGCCCGGGGCGTCCACGGCCGCCGTCGTGTCCCTCGACGGGGACACCCACACCCTCCGGTGGGCGTGCGTCGGCGACAGCGGCTTCGCCGTCCTCCGCGGCGGCAGGATCGTGCGCCGCAGCAGCACTGCTTCAACTGCCCCTACCAGCTCAGCGCCACGGGTGCCGACCGCATCGGCGACGCGGACGCGGGCGCGGGCGGCGTGCCGATGGTGGACGGCGACGTCGTGGTGATCGGGACGGACGGGCTGTTCGACAACGTGTTCGACGTGGAGCTCGAGCAGCTCGTGCGGAAGGGCACGGAGCTGGGCTTGTCGCCGCAGGAGATGGCGGACAACATCGCCACCACTGCTTGCGAGGTGTCCTTCGGCTGGCTGGCACACTGTCCGTCCACGGCCAGTGCGGATAGCTGGAGAAACGACGGGGAAGTCGCGGAGCGATTCTATTCTATGGCGGGAAGGTTGACGACGTCACCGTCATTGTTGCGTTCATTGTGTCGTCGGTCTGATTTCTGATGTAGGACGAACAGAGTACTAGATTTCTTTCCTTTCTGCAGTCTGTTTTAGAGTACTAGACGAACTAGAGCTTGCCGAACTACATTGATGGAAAGCTTTCAGAAACCGAACGGGATCGGTACTCGTCTCCGTAGTTTATTTGAAATACGGGTTAATTAATGCCAGTTTATTTGGCAAAGATTTCGTCTCTCTCAACAACCCGAGCGGAAAAGAAGCAAATCAAAACATCATATCACAGTGAGCAAGACGACAAGAGCAATGGAGACGTTGGAGCAGATACAAGAAACGCTAGGCGAGATCAACAAACGAACCCCTGATTTAAGCTTCGCCAAGTTCGTCGAGTGCTGCATCATTCGCCTGGGACCGAGTTCGCGCTGCCGGCGCGGGATACCGGCGGTCATCGACGCCGCGCGGAACGTTCCGTCTCGGGGCCGTGCGCTCTGAGGATGGACTGGGCGGCATGCGTCCTTCCGCGCCACGGCGAGGACGTGCACTTCGGGCACGCCGAGACCAGTTTCGTCGGACGGGGTTGGTGGGTACCGGGAGTACGACGTGGACGCCAGCGCGTTCACGCGGGCGCTCATGGCGAGCGCCCTGGCGAAGGTGGAGCTGGCGGCCAAGCCCCGCCGCCTGCGCCCCAAGAATGTGCTGGAGAGGGCGTACGAGACGGCAGTCATCAATGGCACGCCGTCATCCTGTTGCTCGACCGCATGACTCTCCGGTGGGCGTACATCGGCGACAACGCCTTCACCGTGCTCCGAGACGGCAAGATCGTGTGCCGCTCGGTGCAGCAGCAGCACTGCTTCAACTGCCCCTACCAGCTCAGCTCCGGTAGCAATGGCGATAGGCTCACCAAGGCGAAGGTCGGCGAGATGTCGGCGATGAGGGAAGACGATGTCGTGGTGGTTGGGACAGACGGGCTGTTCGACAACATGCGCGACGAGCAGCTCGAGCGTGCCGTATCGTTGGGCGCCGAGTTGGGCTTCTCCCCAAAGAACATGGCAGACGTTGTCGCGGGCATCGCGTACCAGATATCTGAGGACAAGTGCGTAGACTCACCGTTCAGTAGAGAGTTCTCTAAGGCATATGGGGAGCCGTGGTGCGGCGGGAAGAAGGACGATATAACGGTCATCGTCGCATACAGTGTCGCCAAGAATTCATGATTTTAGGGTGTGTTTGGTTTGAAAAACTGTGTAACTCTCCTATAATTATATTTTAATTTTTTTATGTGATCCACTGACCACCACAAAAAATGTAATTTGAGCCGACCGATCCTGGGATCTAAAATTAATTTGTGGCCGACATCTCTTGCACAGCTTGCTTAATTTGTTGGGGATCCGATGGTTCTGCAACCGTCCACGGCTTAGGCCGAGGTAGATTCAACAAGGGAAGATGAGAGGGAGGTCGGGTTAATGCCTTGAGGGCCGATGAGTAGAGAAAGATGTCTAGCGGCAGTGTGAGTAGAGATTGTGTTCCTAATGACAAATTTCTATTAGAGAAAGAAGAGGGGGTACTTGGGCACCATTACCATTACCGCGTGGATTGCTACATGGAGGACCTAGATGACACTGCAAGAAAAGTTTAAGAGCTGTGTGCACACTTTTTCTAAATGGAGCCTAATGCCAGTTTGTTTTCAAAGATATCTCGACCAAATCCTAATTTAACTAGAAACCAGTTTAATTTCGAATATATCTTGGCCCAATCCAAATCTAACTAGAAAAGGAACGTCGTCTACTGCGGAAATTGTTTTGTGCACGCCGGCAGCATTGGTAGGTGTCATGCCTCAAATAAAAGGATTCAAGCTGCCACAAGCCAAACAAAACTTAAGGCGACCAAGATGACAAAATCAATGGAGACCTTGGAGCCGATCCAGGAAACGCTAAGCGAGGTAACCAAACGAAACCCGGAGTTAAGTCTTTCCAATTTCGTCACCCGCGTGCTGATCCCCCTGGGGACCGGACACGCCCCGTCGGAACAGTCCGACGCGCGCCCGCGCGCTTTGCTCATGGACTGGGCGAGGACGCCGAGGCCGGCGTCATCGGCGTCGCGGACGGGGTCGGCGGGTTCCGGCACCGCGGCGTGGACGCCGGTGCGTTCGCCCGAGAGCTCATGGGGAACGCTCCGGCGGCGGTGGAGGTTGCGGCCAAGGCCCGCAAGCTCCACCGCCTCCGCCCGAAGGCTCTGCTGGAGATGGCGTACGAGACGGCGGTCAGCAAAGCCACGCCGGGAGCGTCCACGGTCGTCATCCCGTCGCTGCACCGCACGGCTCTCCGGTGGGCGTACATCGGCGACAGCGCCTTCGCCGTGCTCCGGGGCGGCTAGATCGTGTACCGCTCGGTGCAGCAGCAACACCGCTTCAATTGCCCGTACCAGCTGAGCTCCAATGTCGACTTAAACAGCCTCGCCAGGGCGAAGGTTGGCGGCATGTCGATGGTGAAGGAGGGCGACGTCGTGGTGGTCGGGACGGACGGGCTGTTCGACAACATGCGCGACGGGCAGCTCGAGCGTGTCGTGACGATGGGCACTGAGCTGGGCTTCTCGCCCAAGAACATGGCGGACATTGTCGCGGGCATTGCTTACAACTTATCGGAAAGCAAGTTGGAATACACACCGTACGGTCACGGATACGTGAAGGCGTACGGGAAGATGTATTATGGTGGGAAGAAGGACGATATAACGGTCGTCGTCGCGTACATTGTCTCGAAGGATTCATGATTCGAGGATGTGATTTGTTTGAAGAATTAGTTTGTGTCTTTGTCAAATCTGATTGACCGCTCACACGAAAGCGGGGACATTTTTTCTTGTAAAAGAAAATCTGTTTGCTCCGTGGAAGTCATTTGCTGATAATTTACTTGCCAATACAATCGTCAAAAGCTTATTGATCTGTCGTAAAAAAAAATCTATGTGCGTGCGTATTTGTAAATATCTGCGTTGTACTACTGTGTTTCTTAAAAAAAGTCTCCCTTTTGCCCTGTACCCTCCGATCCGCACTTGTCTGTGCGCGCGTGCGTGGCAGTGTCGCACTCTAGCTAGCGGCCCATCACAATCATCCGGTGGCCCATTTACATTTCCGGACAATAGCTGTAAGCCGGCTTGCGAGCCGAGCCGCAAGCCTGTACCGGGCTAGAGCCCATTAAACCTATATACTCGTCGTGTGGGTAGTCGGGCGGAGGCGAACAAGAACTAAAAGCCTAATAGTATTATCTCCGTCTCCTTCCTCTGCTCTGGGGCAGCGCCGCCATACTCAAACCGCCGCGCGTGACGCGGGCAACCCCTTCTTGTTACCCTAGCCTTGTGACAGGTATGTGAGAGTATTGCGGGAAACCCCTTCTAGTTACCCTAGCCTTGTGACAGATATGTGAGAGTATTACTGTCAACTGATAACTAACCCGTTAATTGCATGATGTTTTTAGATGATGAAAATTTTATTTCCGGCTTCAGTCATCCTCAATTGAGAATGCATCAGGCCACAACTCTTACAAATGGATACCAACACAACAAAGAAAAGCAAACATCCAAAAGGACATATAGCTAAGACATCCTATAATCACTGATAAAAACCTCTAATAGATAGATCATGTAGTCGTTCTGAAGCATTCCGGCTCGTTAAGTGATGTCGACTCCAAACGGACCAGCTTTGCCACATGCGGGTGAACGCAGAACCGAAGTTTGAGCCAAATCTAGCAAAGATGAAATAATAACTTCAACCATCGAACGAACTTAGACCATCAAGCCGAGAACCACTGTAACAGTCTCACCTCCCACCAGGAAAGTGATTTCATAAGACACTGTCCGCCGTTGGAGACACCGGATACTCAAGTGGCAACCAAGTCTTAAAGTGCCGCAACCAACATCGAAGACACTGACCTTCTTCAGCCCGCACTTATTGATCCTCCCAATGCGAAGTCTCCAGAAAGAAAACAACATCAAACGACGCTGTCGTCGCACGATTGGATAAACCAATCTTTGGCTTTCGCCCGGGAGAAATCCATCCGGAATTATAGGATGCAACGACGCCTCAGCAAGGAGAAGTGGTGCCCGCAGATGTCACCGCCGTCGAGCAGTAGCGACAAACAATGGAGTATATCGTGTCTATTTCAAATCCACCGCCCATTGGCCAAAGGGATTTACATAGTTATGCCAGACGCTTGCCGATGGGGCAACCAATAAGAAAGTTGCCGGTCAACGAGCAGATCCGATCATGTGTGCATCGTAAGCGCCGCCTCCGGCCGCCGCCGATCTAGGCCCGGACGGCTGCACACGACATGAGTAGTCCGCGTGCAACGATCCACTGCTGGTCTCCTGAGCTTGTGAAGGCCCGTTGACGATCGAATCCGACCAAGACGAGTCATTCCAACTGGATTCATTGCCCTAAAGTCGGACAGCCGCCACCATGCCTTGCCGTGAAGAAGAGATCCAATGCAGGCCATGCACACGAACTCACATGAAAATCAAGCAGCCCGTGGGGATGCGTCAGCGGCAGTGGCCTCGCCACGACGCCCACGCTTGCCACCCATCTGAACTCCTAGTGAGGTGATAGATCAGACCAGAAAAACAGCGGATCTGAGCCCAGAAAAACCAGATCCAACCGCCGGCCACCGCGGCCTTAGATCTCATCGGCGCGAGGGGAGATGAGAGACATTAAAAATAAGCCCCGCCACCACCTTTTTTGCAGCAGGACGGCCTTCGGTTGAGTGGCTCTGGCGGCGGCGAGGGAGAGGAGCGGAGGGAGAGGGCGGCGGTGCGGGCGGCCGTGTCCTTCCGCGCGAGGGGCTCCGAGGGCTTTTTTTTCCCCAAAGCCGAGTAACGTTGAATAACAAATGTCTTCCTCCTTAGACAGGGGAGATTCATCCATGCATGGTTGGAGCAAGAGAATTACTGCATGGGATGATTAGTGACTGATTTATGATTAACAGGTAATTGGCCGGTTAATGACATATTGAGATTATGGTGGGTAATATATGGTACATGCATGAACGGCATTGATGGAGAGAATACAATCGTTGCTTGCTTCCAAATTTCTGATTTACCGAGCAAGATTAGCTTAGTAATTATCTTTCAAATGGGCCAAATTGAAATATCTTTGGCTGGTCTCCAATTACTTTTAGCGACCAGATTAGAAGAAAGAGATACTCGCTCAAACCTGGACTAGGGTCTAGTTGTGTTGGGCTGGGGTATGACACAAATGCAAAAGTCTGTTCGCATCTCTTGCAAGTTGACAAGCCATCCTACAATTGCAAATATTATACATGTGGATTTGTATAATCCTCTTCACATGCTGCATCTTCGATATAATACTCTCTCCATACCAAATTATTAGTCACTTCAGTTTTGTCCTAAGTCAAACATATATCTTAACATGTTTATAAAGAAAGTACCAACATCTAGAACATTAGTTTTGTTTCATTAAATTCACAAACAATATTTGTATGGATAGTATATTTATTTAGAATTATGGAAATTCATGAAGTTGGTTAAATTTAACGAGTTTCAACTTAGCTTAAAGCTAAAACAAACAATAATTTTTAACACGCGCTTCGTGCACACATAATCTTTTTTTTTGAGAAGATGGCCTTGCTTACAACAATCATTACACATGGCCTTTTTGTATGTAGCAGTACTAGTTTGGTACTGGTAACAAATTAACAAGTTGAATTATGCAAGGTGATGCTTGTAGGGATATCGTGTTCATTACACCACCAAGTTAATTTGATCAGTACGAGTTTTGTAGCTTGCTGTGGGTGAGGCATCGTTGAGCCTCCTAGCTATTGTTGCAATGTCAGGCCTCATTTCTGGGTCCTCCAGCACACAGTCCAGTGCTATCTCGATGCATTTCTCTATCGCATCGTCTCGTTTGGTGTCCATGCTCTCATCCTTTATCTTCTCAATATCTTTCTTCTCCCAATGTTCGCGCACCTGTGTATTTGGTCAGAGAAATTTAGGTTCAAAGTTTAAGTTAGGAGTTGGGTCAGTACGCGTATGCACCTGTTTAATAAGGCCTTCCCCATAAAGGTTCGGTTTGTCTGCCAAAGACGAAGATGATGACTTTCTAGACTTTCCGGTGACTACCTCAAGGATAATGAGGCCAAAACTGTATATGTCCACTTTTGTTGAGGCCTTTCCTTTCTCCATGAACTCTGGCGGCAAGCAACTCCTGTAATGCTATTGGGTCAGCATCATTCGAGCAGGCACGAGACATACATAATCAATTATTAGCTAGCGCCATCACGTAAATATGAAAGATATATCACCTACATACGACTCACCAGCTTCCTACGACTTCTTTGACATACTCGTGTTGCTTGCCGGTCTCGATATTCCTTGAGATGCCAAAGTCGGAGATCTTAGGGGTGATGATGACGCCCCCGTTCTTCTTGTCGTCCTGGACTTGGAGCAGGATGTTGTCGATCTTGAGGTCCATGTGCATGATGGCGATGTCGTTGGGGGACTCGTTGTGCAGGTACTGCAGGCCCTTGCAGATGCCCTCCAGTATGTGGCGCCTCTCCTTCCATGTGAGCTTGGCTCCTCGCCGGCCGTGGATCAGCCGGTCCTCGAGGTTGCCGTCGGGCAGGTACTCGTAGCAGAGGAGCCCCTCCTGCCCCTGGTAGACGCAGTAGCCTTTCAGCTTCACTAGGTTCTTGTGCTTGAGCCCCGACAGGATCGTCACCTCGTTCATGAACTGCTCCACCTCCACCTTCTCTTTCCGCTGCAGCTTCTTCACCGCGATCACCTTCTTGTTCTCAAGCGTGCCCTGCGATCCGCACAGATCGACCACCGATGATGAGAACGTTTAGTTTGCTAAAGAGCGCAGTCCATGCATACCAATCCATCTCAACCACTTGTTGAATTTGCTGTATAAGAACATAGTTACCTTGTAGACCACCCCGAATGCTCCCCGGCCGAGTTCAGCTTCTTTGGAGAAATTACCAGTGGCCTTCTTGAGCTCGTCGTATGTGTACTCTTTCAACTGGTCGAGCTGAACGCTCGTGTCGCCGACAGTGATGGATCCGGCACGCCGTGCTCGCTTTCCTCGAACAACGCAGCACACCACCACCGACGCCACCAGCAAGGCCGCAACGGCCATGCCCACGGTCGCCACCACCACCGTCCGGTTGTTCGATCGTCGGGGTCCTAGTAATATATATATATATATATATATATATAGAGAGAGAGAGAGAGCAAGGAAGGAATCCTTCGTGTGTTCTGCCCTCGTACGTCGTTTTTTCGTCCGTCATCTTCTGGAAGGCCACGTTCTTTCGTGCGCTCCTGTTCCACTCCGTATTTATGTCCCTAGCGATCGATGAACAGTATGTTGTAGTATATGCGGTATGTCCCTCCAGAGTTTGTTACCATCACGATCGTAAGAGTTCGCAGGGCCTCCACTTCTCCGTTCCATCCGTTATATATAAGGCTTACCTACCGGTCTACCACGGACAAAACAACAACATCGTATTCGTATGCCGGATAATAAGGGAAGCAAGGATCGGAAAGCAGAGGTAATTAAGGCGATCTCATGATTCATACGGGTCCGCTCGCTCCATCGGTAGCCCTAGCTTGCCGCACGCCGCACGTCAAAGCGACGGACGTAATTGGCAAACTAGACGCTGATATATATACCCGGCGAAGGACGGAGGGCGTGCATGCAGCTGTTGGTGCGCCGCTAAAGCATGGAGATTGGGGTTGTGCTACCGTAGAGGCTTTGATCGAGGGGTGTCGCGCGGCGTTTCACCAATACGCGATACCGGTACGGCGATACGGGTACGCCGATACAGCAAATCCCCCAAAACCCTGATACGCCGATACGTAATACATACGAGGTAGGTCTCGCCGCGGGCGACGGCGGCAGCGAGCACCCGCTGGGCGTCGAGGCGGGAGAGAGAGCGGCCGACACGAATCGGCATTGCTGGACGGTGGGCGGCTGGGCGCGGCCACGATCCATTCTGCAAGCCGGCATCTGGGGCGGAGAAGGAAAGAGAAAGCTGCGCTGCAGCACTCTGTTTGGAAAGGAGGAAGAAGAACAGGGCGTCGCCGCATCGTTGCTTTGTCGTCAGGTATCTACGGGTGTTAGCTGGGCTTGATCAAGGTAGCTGGACTTCTCTTTCAGAAGCAAGGAAGGATGAAGCCCATCGAGCAGTATCGCCGACGTATCGAGAATTTTTATTTTTATTTTTAAATCGTATTTTTTCGATACCCGTATCGAGGCGTATCCAGACGCGTATCAGCGTACCGCACCAATACGACGTATCCGATAGGTGTCGCGGGCTAATAAGCAAGCGACGCGCGCGCGTTGTGCTACCGTGGAGGCTAGGAGATCTGGGCGTTCGTATAGTTTTGGCCTGCCTAAATATATACTGTATTTTCTGATGTCTGCAGCATCACGGCCAGTACTGGAATTGTTTCTCACAAGTTTCTTGATTATTTGATCGAGCTATTTCCCTTCATCGTCCCTCTAGAGGTCGATCTCATGCAAAGATTAGTGAACCCCTCTCCCGCACAGTAAGTAGTGTTCTTTCTATAAAAAAATGATAAATGAAACGATGGATACATGCCCTATAAATTTTCACGTATGGCCGTACGTGGCAACTGGCAAACAAATGACGACGGGAACAAGGTTGTGTGTTCCATTTTTCCTCTCTTTCAAGCAGTACACATGCTGCGCCTCACTATAAGTCTCCACACCAGCCAGCTCTACATTGTTCACGTGAGTATGCTTGGCACTCCTATATTTTGTAAGAAGCACCTGTAAAATTACAAAGGTCAGACTCGAAATGACAAATAATAGGCTATGTTACTGTAATTAATTTTATTATTGAATCATGATCAGTGAAGAATTTTAAATCGGCAATTCATCTCTAGATCTGTGTTGTAGAATTAAAATTTTAAACATAAACAATAGCCTCCGGAACCCTGATATCATACTATTCTGTTTGGTTGTATCGTATTGATTTAGGCATAGACTAAGACCATGTTCAGGCACATATCAAGGCCAGTGTGCATCAGTGCACGTAAGGTTGTCTGTGATTCATTTGATTTTTTTAGTACTAAAAAACATAATAACCAAGTTGTGGTACAGCATTTTGCATTCTGAATTTGTATGGATTTTTTTTGTTTTTGTAACGGATATTCTTAATAGAAAAATATTATATAAGATATTTAAAGTCTTCGTTCGTAGCAACGCACGAGCACATTTGTTAGTATATATATATATATACATGCACACATATATCTTTCCCTAATACTAAAAAGAGGACCGTTTCTGCGGTATTTGACTTTTGTTACGCGCTGACGTCACCTCGCCTCCCGCCTATGTCATCGTCTCCCATCTGGTGCCGACGATCGAGCCGCACACGGCAAGGTCCCATCCTTGACGTGGACTCCTCTTCTATCACCGAGGGAAGAGATCACCCGTATAAATCCATGCCGCGGCCTTCTCTAGAGTCATGCCCCATTGCCGGTGCCAACGTGCTCGTTCCCGGTGCCTTTACCCTAGATCCGGACTCTGCCACACAGCTCTCTGTTTATGCGCTCTGACATGAAGGCATACAGGGTGTTCGACGTAATGCCCGAGGCAAAATCAATTCATAAGATGATGGAAAAATGCAGAGGATGAGGAAATCAAAGAAGAGCTGGAGAGAATGAACAGGGACACGATAGGCACCGCCATGCCATCAGTACCCTCGCGCATGCACTCAAGCGCGAGGCGAACTCCTGGTACAAGCGCACAGACGGCAGAGGAAGGATCCAGGCACGGGGGCAAGACGTGTATGTGCGGCAGCGCGGATCGAGCTTCTTGGAGCGCCCACGCGAGTAGCCACCTGGCGGGATGGCTGGGCCTCTTGGCGTGAGGCAGGATGGCCAGTGGGTGTGCTCGCTTGCTCCTGGGTGCTCCTCCTGTGGCGGCTGGCGGCGACGGCCTGTAGCTTTGGGAAGAAAGAGGAAGAGGGAGGTGGAGTACCGAAGAGGTCGAGAGGATAAGGTCATTTGTTTGCTTCCAACTTTGGGTGCTGGGGTCGTGATGGGTTTTGGTGGGTCACATATCACTTCCATTTATCAGGGATTAGTGTGTTGGCCCAATAAGAATAACAGTTGACATAAAATCGCTCTAGCTTTAGCTTTAGATACTGGCAGCAGCACATAACCAGAAAAAAGCAGTCATTCCCTGGTGATTAACAAAATGTTTAAACTACAAACAAATTAGGAAAGACAAATATAGTGAGGTTATTGCTAAATAGTATTATCACACTTATACATTTATTATTAAAAGTAGTATTAAAAGAAGATGCATATATATATGTATAATATTACCACACTTCTACAAAAATCATGTTTAGTGCTTTTATGTTGTGATAGTATATACATATGATGTTCATCTGTAGCAAGGCATAAATACATTTGATAAAATATATTTGTCGATGGCATATTTTACCAAATTATTATGATTATTGCGCTCACGGAGCAATGAAACTTTAGCAATTCTAATGGTCTGAAAAGATGATAAGATATAGACATATATAATATATCACATTTTTAAAAACTATTTTAATACTTATAGTGTATAATGTATATGTATGTTATTACTGGTAACAACGCACGGACAAATTTTCTAGTACATAATAATTTAAGAATTTATGTGATGCCAAAAAACCTAAACTTCATAATTCGAAGACAACTTCACAGACGTACAGATGGGATTAGGTCGAAAATTAACACATGACGACACTCACCAGGGTTAATCGAGTTATTTGTGCCGTTGGCGTTGATGACACTGATATCTTCAAAGGGGAAAACGTCAAAGCTGTCGTTGCTATGCCTGACACGGCAGCTATACGTCCGGGCCTCGGCAGTAGATGTTATAGTCATGAAATCAGACATGTTGGCCGCAAGCAGGTCCAGGCATGCCTGGCACTTGTCGGCCGGCATATCCCAGGTGCACTGCACCAGCGCGTACGGTGACGCCTTGCTCACCGCGAGGCGCTGTGGCGAGCTCGCCGCCTGGGCGTTGAGGACGGCGAGCCCCTGCTTCAGGGCCTCACTGTACGAGATGCTCGACGAGGTCAGGCCGGGCCCGTGCCAAGTGTACACGATGTCCGTGTAGGCCGTGCCGAAGAAGCCGGCGTCGGAGAAGTGGACGAGGCACTGGTCGTACGCGGCCGCCACCGTGCTGCTGCCGGGGCACTGCTTCACCAGCCCGCTCGAGTTGCTGGTGGCCATGGCCAGGCAATCTTGGCAGTCCGCCCGAGCAACGTCGACCGGGCACAGGGCCAGCGCGTAGGCCGTGCCGGCCGCGCCAGGCTGCCCGGCCGTGCCGTTGAAGAAGCCGCCGTTCTTGGACACGGTGCTGTCCGGCAGCGCTGCCAGGAGCTGGTTCAAGTTGCCAGCGTAGGCGCCGTTGGGTGTGTAGTTGCCCGCCGTTGAGCAGTTGATGGCTTGCAGAACTGCGGTGCCGGCGGCATCGCACCAAGTGTGCAGGTGACCGGCGAGATGCCAGCAGGACAGCAACAAGAGGAGGGGGGAGAACAAAGGCGGCGACGCCATTACTACCTCTCGATCCTTGCAACTTATACGAATACTGCAGGATCAATGGAGGCCTTGGTGCGAGCTCTTCGGTAGCATGCCTAGCTACTTATAGCCAAGTAGGGGTACATACCCATACGAATGGTAGTCCGACACGTGTAACGTGAAGATTCGGGCGAGAACAGGAGCCACGTATTAGGTCCTCTCCAAAGGGAGTCGAAGTCGCCAGCTTACGTCGGATTTTATCCAACGTGGAGGTGAGTGTCAGTACACCAAGGCTGGCTTCTTCTATCGCCAGGGAGCAGAAGGAAGAGCAGATGGGCCCGAGGATGAGTTCAAGGCCCAAGAAGCCCAGTGTGCGAGTGTCGGGTACGGAATGGGCCAGCTGAGCTGCTTGCACGCAGTAGGGGGCTAGAAGCCCGTGTAATACCGGATATATGTGTGAGAGTAGGAGAGGGAGAGGCATCTAGATGTATAACAATTAACACTGTTCTTCTTCCTTCCGGCCGAAGCCGACCTCTGCGTTCCAACAACTTCTCTGTTCTTTCCTTCCCAGATCCAATTCTTCTATCCCCTATCCCCAATTATTAACAATTGGTATCAGAGACACCGATTCTCGGGTGATTTTGTCGCAGCGGATTGTTTTTCTGGTTCGTTTGGATTTCCCCTGGTTGTTGCGTCTCGCCGACGTGCAACCACACCGACGAGCATCAGCCCGAGCTCGCCGTCCACGCCCCGCCCACCGACTCCCAGTCGGCGGCGGCCACCGCAAATCGACGGTTAGCCGCTCCGGCGCCGTCGACCACCAAATCCATCGCGCCGCTTACGGAGTAGTTTGGGGGGAATTCGGTGTGGATGATTCCTTTCAGTCGCCCGATCTGGTTCGCCGCTGTGGTGATTCTGGATTTCCAGCCACCCCACGACCACTTCACCCGGTTCCAGCGTCGTCACGGCGCCATGAACCCTGAAATCAAGCTCGTTCTCGATGAGATGGTGAAGCTGAACTCGCGGTTCGACACCCTTGAAGCCAAGTGGGATACCCGCTTCTCCGAGCACGAATCCAAGGTCGAGTCCCTCCTCGCCGACGTCGAGGAGTCCTGGGAGTCGCGCTTCACCACCGCCGACGACAAGTGGGAGCGTCAAGTGGCGGATCTGACCGTCTCCACCGACGCTCGCGTCGACGCGCTCGAGCGCGCCGCCGTCACCTTCGACGAGTGGCGTCCCGACGTCTCCACCAAGCTTGAGGACGTTCGTTTGGAGGTGGGCAAGATTGCCAAGCATTGGGAACGTGCGGTTCTCCAGCGGCCGCCTCCCATCCTCGAGTCGTCCCCTTCGGCCGCCGGGCGCTCATCTGCTGCAAGCGAGGCCGACAGACCCTACGGACACCGCGTTGACCACAACCTCCGGGCGGATGGATTCGGGTCCGTCACGACCTTGGTTCATCCCCCGGGCAAGGGTGAGTTCCCACACCACCCGTCTCATGAGTTCAATTCGCATGTTGGGGGTGGATATCATGATCATAGTAACAAAATTCCTAAACTCAACTTTCCGCTGTTTGATGGAGAGAATCCCAAGTGGTGGTTGACTCAGTGCGAAAACTATTTTGATCTCTATCCTTTAGAGCCTGACAAATGGGTGAAAGTGACCTCAATGCACTTCTCCCACTCTGCGCGTTGGTGGCTTCAATCTGTTGTTGTGAAACTGAAACATTGTTCATGGTACGAATTCAGTTCTATGCTAGTAGATCGATTTGGTCGTGATCAGCATGAATTGCTGGCTCGCCAGCTCATTCACATTCGACAGACTGGGTCTGTGTCTGAGTATATTAACCAGTTTGCCTCCTTAATTGATCAACTAGCTGCCTATGAGACTAAAACTGACTAGCTCCACTACACCATGAAATTCATTGATGGCTTAAAAGATGATTGTAGATCTGCTGTGTTGCTTCAGCATCCTACTACTTTGGATATTGCATATGTTCTTGCTCAGTTGCAGGAAGAAGTTCAGGACTCATGTAAGAAGAAGGATTTCAAGCGTCAGGAATTTTCTTTTACTGGCAAGTCTTCGTTCAGGAGTGCTCTGCCCCTTCCATCTCCTCCTGCGAAGCCATCTCGCACAGCAGCGTTTGGTGCTGAAGATAGGCGTGCTACTGAAGCTGCCAGAGCCAAGACTACTGATGATAAATGGCAAGCACTGCGAGCATTTCGTTGCGCTAAAGGCCTCTGCCAGTATTGCGCAGAAAAATGGTCGAGGGACCATAAATGTGCAGAGTTTGTGCCTTTACATGCCGTCCAAGAACTGTTTCAGCTGTTTCAGTCTGAAGATACCTTGTCCAACTGTTCTGGGGATCTTGGTCAGGGGGAGGATCAATTGTTTCTGACCGTTTCAGTGGCTGCAATGTCTGGTGCTCCAGCACCTCGGATTTTCTGTTTGGATGGCGAGGTTCAGTCCAGGAAGGTTACTATATTGGTGGATTCGGGTAGCTCGCATACTTTCATCAGTGAACAGCTGGCTCAAGGTTTGGCGGGGATTGTACCCTTGCAATCTGCTCTGCATGTTCGAGTAGCAAATGGACAGGGGCTGCACTGTGCTTCGGCTCTTCCCCAGGGTGTTTGGTCCTCCAATGGTTTTGCATTTGTGACTGACCTGAAGGTGTTACCGCTCTGCTCATATGACATGATTTTGGGTCAGGATTGGTTGCAATCTTACAGTCCTATGCGTATTCATTGGGGCCAGAAGTGGATTTCGTTTCCATATCAAGGGTCTACAGCTTTGCTCTATGGCAATATGCCTGAGGTTCCAGAGGGCATTGTTGTACAGGTCTGTGCTGTTGAAGTGTCTGTTTCTGAACATAGTGAGGTCACTGTTCACCTCCCTAAGGAAATTCAGCAGTTAATTGAAGAGTTTGCTGACCTGTTTGAAGTACCTTCAGACCTTCCTCCTTCTCGAGCTTGTGACCACTCTATACCATTAGTTCCTGGAGCTGCACCAGTAAATGTCCGACCCTACAGATATGCCCCCGCTTTGAAGGATGAAATAGAACACAAGATTAAGGAGATGCTCAGTAGCGGGCTTATTCAGAAAAGTAATAGCCCTTTCTCCTCGTCGGTGTTGCTGGTTAAGAAAAAAGACAATTCTTGGAGATTTTGTGTGGACTACCGCCATCTCAACGCCATCACGGTCAAATGCAAGTATCCAGTTCCAGTAATCGATGAATTTCTCGATGAGTTAGCAACGGCCTCCTGGTTCACGAGCCTTGATTTACGAGCGGGTTTCCATCAGATTTGGTTAAAGCCAGGAGAGGAGTTCAAGACGGCATTTCAAACCCATTGTGGGCAGTACGAGTTCAAAGTCATGGCGTTTGGGTTAACAGGAGCTCCGGGCACCTTTCAAGAGGCAATGAATTCAACCTTGACACCTTATCTTCGGAAATTTGTGCTTGTGTTCTCGATGATATTCTCATCTACAGTTCCTCTTATGAAGAGCATGTGCAGCACATTCGCTTGGTATTTCAATTGCTGTTAGTTGACAAGTGGAAGATTAAGTTCTCCAAGTGTGCCTTCGCTCAACGGCAGATTAGTTATTTGGGCCATGTCATCAGTGAAAGAGGGGTAGGGACCGACCCAGCAAAAATCAGTGGCCTTGTCCTGCTAATGCTAGAGAACTTCGAAGTTTCCTTGGTCTTGCGGGGTATTATCGAAAGTTTGTTCGCCATTTTGGAGTTATTAGCAAACCCCTTACTGACCTGCTCAAGAAGCACACCGTGTATGTGTGGACTCTAGTGCATGAGCAGTCCTTCCAGGCTCTTAAAGAGGCCTTGTGTTCAGCTCCAGTTTTGGCGTTGCCAGATTTTTCCAAGACTTTTACTCTCGAGACAGATGCTAGTGGGGCTGGCATCGGTGCCGTATTGATGCAAGATGGTCATCCATTGGCTTTTATCAGCAAGGCATTGGGCCCCAAGTCTAGAGGACTTTCTACATATGAAAAGGAATACTTGGCTATCCTCATGGCTGTACAACAGTGGCGTTCGTATCTACAGTTTGCAGAGTTTGTTATATACTCTGACCAGAAAAGTCTAGCCCAGCTGACTGAACAATGTTTGCACACCCCGTGGCAGCAAAAGGTTTTCTCCAAATTGATTGGTCTCCAATACAAAGTGGTATATAAGAAGGGTTCAGAAAATCTACTCGACTGCAATCCAGATGGCGGGAGGCTCCAACGACACCAAAGTCTGCTACTTCCCCGTCATGCTGGACACTACACCTCTGACATGGCTCGAGGGCCTCCGCTCCGGGTCCATTGACTCCTGGGATGACGTCACCAGGAAATTCACCACTAACTTCCAGGGAACCTAGGCATGACCCGGAACCCGGTACGAATTGGCAGCCTGCAAGCAAGAAAAGAGAGAGACTTTACGCAAGTACATCTGGAGGTTCTTTGATAAAAGAGCTACAATCATAGATATCTTCGATCGCGAAATCATCGACTGCTTCCACGACGGCCTTTACACAAGAGAACTACACCGTGAGTTTGGAAGACGACGCCCCGAGGACATCAGCGAATTAAGACGGATAGTTGCCGAGTGGGCTGGCCAAGATGATCGCGAACGCGAACGCTTCGACAGGCATCGCGACAACAAGATGCACAAGCCAGACTATCGTGATCGCTCCAACAATCGCGATTTCAATCACGACAACAAGATGCGCAAGCCAGACAACACAGTCGCGGCAGTTCAGCGCCCCAATCGCAAGAACCGTTCAGCGGCAGACATCATGAACGGTCCTTGTCCTTACCAACCCAATGGCAAGCACACGATGGCAAAGTGTTTTCACCTAAAACAAGAGTTTGACAAACAAACCCCGAGGAGCACAAAGCCGCCAAGAAGAAGGAGGACAAAGACGACAAAGAACCCGGCAATGGTTTCCCCCTATGTCGAGAACGTCGTAGCAGTCCTATTCAGCGGTGAAACACTAAACCAGTCGAAGTGGGCCAAGAAGCTAACTCTTCGTGAGATCATGGCAATTGAGCCAGTCATCCAAACATACCTGAAGTGGTCAGAAGTCCCTATCACTTTCTCTAGAACGGATCAGTGGACCAACTTCGCCAATCCAGGAAGATACCCACTAGTGTTGGATCCAGTCGTGGCGCAAGCCAGACTGACCAAAGTACTCATCGACGGAGGAAGCAGACTCAACGTCATCTTCATGAATACATTCAAGAAGATGGGCCTCGACATCACCAAGTACCTAAAGCCTACAGAGTCCCCCTTCTATGGCATTGTCCCAGGCAACGCCGCAATTCCTCTGGGCCAAGTCACGCTCCCAGTCACTTTCGATACAGAAGCCAACTTCAGGACCGAGTACATCAAGTTTGAGGTGGCAGACTTCGAGACTTCATACCATGCGATCCTTGGGCGCCCAGCCCTCACCAAATTCATGGTGATTCCGCACTATGTGTACCTCATCTGCAAGATGCTCCTAAAGGAGTGCTTTCCCTAAAGGGAGACTTGAAGATTTCCTACAACTGCGACGTAGAAGCAGTAGAGTTTGCCGCTACCTCGCAAGTCCCCATCCAGATGCTGGAAGTACTCGCCTTGGCCAATAAGTCGAAGGAGGAAGACCTAGAAGTACCCAGCAAGAAGTCCTCGAGCACTAGCTTTAAGCCCTCCGAAGAAGTACAGCTTAAAACTGTAGATCTTGGGACGGGCGACTCATCCAAAACTGCCCTTATAGGGGTAGATTTAGACTGTAAATAGGAAGACGCGCTCGTCAAGTTCCTTCGTGATAATAAAGATAATTTTGCTTGGAAGCCATCTGATATGCCTGGTGTTCCTAGGGAACTTGTCGAGCACAAACTTGACATGATAAGAACGCAAAACCAAAGAAGCAGCGGCTAAGACGTTTTGCTCAAGACAGACGCGACGCAATCAAGGCAGAGATTGCCAAACTACTTGCGGCTGGCTTCATCAGGGAAGTCCTTCATCCAGAGTGCTTGGCCAATCCTGTCTTGGTAAGAAAAAAGAACAACAACGAATGGCGGATGTGTGTCGACTACACAGACCTCAACAAACACTGCCCGGAGGATCATATGGGACTCCCGCGCATTGACCAAGTCATGGATTCCACTACTGGATGCACACTCCTCTACTTACTCGATTGTTATTCAGGATATCACCACATAGCTCTGAAGGAGGACCAAATCAAGACTTCGTTCATCACTCCATTTGGTGCATATTGTTACACAACCATGTCCTTTGGATTGAAGAATGCAGGTGCCACATATCAAAAAGCCATACAGAAGTTCCTATCAACACAAATCGGGCGCAATGTAGAGGCATATGTTGATGATGTGGTCGTCAAAACAAGGCAGCTAGAGACACTCATCACTGACCAGCAAGAAACTTTTGACAATCTCAGAAATTTCTGTTGGAAGTTAAACCCGACTAAATGCGTCTTCGGCGTGTCATCAGGGAAATTACTTGGATTCATGGTCAATAACAGAGGCATCGAGGCCAATCCAGCCAAAATTATAGCCATCCTTACCATGGAAGCACCGAAGAAGGCCCATTTAAACTTTTTGCCTCAATTCCAACACATGTCTGCATCTTCCCTTTTGCTAATCTGTCAGTCTTTGAAAATAGCCTGGAAACCTTGGTCCCTGGTTACATTATGGATGACAATGATCTTCTTTTTCTGGCAACTGTCTCTATGGAACAGGGTGATCACACTGCCATTCCTCTGATTGGCCCCATGCTCCCTCCTACGGGCCTGCCACTGGTGCCATATGAAGACAGTGATGATGATGATGTGGTGGAGGTCCAGGGGCCCATCACCGCCTCAGCGAAGAAGCACTGGGCACGCAAGATGAAAGAACCCCTGGAGGCATCCTTCCTTCGCAAAAGCAAGAGGCCGAACCCTGATCCTGGTGGGTTCCGTGATCAATCAAGCGCCCAAGCTGCTGCTGATAATCCTTCTGTCTACATGTCTAAAGCTCTGGTGTCATCTGCCACTACGCCTTATCTGTCTTTGGAGAACATTCAAGGAATGTCCACTGGCTTCCTCAAGATTCAGCCTGAGGCTGTTTCTGCTGCGGCATTGCTTGATCTTGATGATGATGACATCTGATGAATGCTGTAATAGGGCTAGCTTCCTTTTAGTAGCCTTTTGGTCCTTGAACCTCCTTTGTGTTAGGCTTGTTGGTCTACCTGTTGGTGCCTCTCTCTGTTTCATGGTTTGCCTTTTGCTTAGGATGTTCCACAAACATTGGTTTCTTATATTATACCTTGTTGTGCTATTATTGCCCTGGTTGTTCCTCTGCTATGGTACTTTGTGCTACAGATCCTGGCTTCTCTTTTGTGTATCACCATGAACCATCTAAGATCAATTAATCTGTTAGTCTGGAATGTGAGGGGCATCAACTCCCAACAGAAATGGGATACAATTCGTGATAAAATCAGTGAGTCTTCGGCCTCCATTGTTTTTCTACAAGAAACCAAAAGAAGTACATTTGATCACTCCTACCTGAAGAATTTCTGTCCCAGGCACTTAAACAAATTTGAATTTGCTCCCTCAGTTGGTGCCTCTGGTGGGCCTATTACTGTCTTGAATCCTTCTAGATTTGATGGTACAATAATCATGATAAATTCTTATTCTGTGACTGTCAAGTTAACTTGTGCTCTCTCGGGGAAAAGTTTCAGCTTGACTAATATTTATGGGCCCAGTGAAGCTTCTAAAAAGGCCTCTTTTATGAACTGGCTCTACAATCTGGATACTTCTGGCTTTGAGGACTAGATTTTGGAAGGGGATTTCAATCTCATCAGGTCATCTGAGAACAGGAACATGGGAGATGGTAATCTTAATGATATGTTTCTCTTCAATGATCTCATCCAGCATCATGATTTGGCTGAGATAAAATTCCAAGGTAGAAGTTACTCATGGAGCAATATGCAGCAGGATCCACTTCTGGAGAAAATAGATTGGGTCTTTACTTCCTCTAGTTGGGCTTTGTCCTATCTGGATACATCTGTATAGGTCCTAAGCAGGCTTGTTTCTGATCACTCACCTTTTCTTGTCAAAATTGGTACTCATATTCCTAAGTCGAAGGTGTTCAGATTTGAGAATTATTGGATGGATTTTGCTGATTTCCTCTCGGTGGTAGAACTTCATTGGCACACTTCTCCTTACTTTGCCAGTTCTGCACAGACATTAAATGCGAAGTTCCGGCAGGTAAGGGCTTGACTGAAATCTTGGGGCAAGGAACTCTCTAACCTCAGCAAGCTCATCAATAACAACAACTTTATCCTGGCCCTTTTGGATGGATTGGAAGATCAGAGACCACTCAGCTCACTTGAAAGTGCCTTTAGAAGAATTATCAAGAAGAATTTGGGCAAGCTACTTGAATCAAAGAGGATTTATTGGAAACAGCGAAATACTGTCAGATGGGTAAAATTTGGTGATGAAAACACCAGCCTTTTTCAAACTATAGCCACTTACACTTTGAGAAGGAATTTTGTGTCTTTCTTGACCACAGATGATGGGTCCATTGTCACTGACCATGAACAAAAGGCTGGCTTCCTTTGGCTCTCATATAAAGAAAGATTGGGGATATCTGAATTTACTGAAATTTTGTATGAACTTTCTGAACTGCCTGTGTTGGATCATCCTTTCACCATAGAGGAAATACTTGCTGTCTTAAAGGACTTACCTCCTGATCATGCTCCAGGCCCTGATGGCTTCAATGGTGCATTCTTCAAGAAGTGCTGGCGTATTGTCAGACTCTGCAATGACTTTGCCTCTGGAAACCTAAATCTAGAAAGCATTAATGGGTGTTTGATTGCTCTCATCCCTGAAAGGATAATCCACAGACTGTTAATGACTTCAGGCCAATCTCTTTGCTTAATACCTCACTTAAGTTTCTCACTAAGCTACTTGCAAACAGGCTGCAGAGTGTAATTCTCAAGGTTGTGCACATAAACCAGAATGGTTTCATCAGAGGGAGAACAATACAAGACTGCCTAGCTTGGGCCTTCCAATTCTTGCATATCTGTCACACATCAAAAAAGGAAATAGTGCTATTGAAACTAGACTTTGAGAAGGCTTTTGATAAAATTGAGTATGAGGTTATATTGCAGGTCATGAAACACAAATTGTTTTTTAAGAAGTGGATTTCTTGGATTAAAGCTATTTTATCTTCTGGGTCTTCTTCTATCTTGCTCAATGGAGTCCCAGGAAAGCCATTCAAATGCAGAAGGGGGTGCGACGTGGTGACCCCTATCACCATTGCTCTTTGTCCTGGGAGCTGATCTGCTGCAATCTGTGCTGAATGCTGAAGCTATGCTGGGCAGCCTTACACATCCTCTGGGTCAGGACTTTGGAGGTGACTTTCCTATAATTCAGTATGCTGATGACACATTGGTTGTCTTGCCTGCTGATCCAAATCAGTTGCTTCACCTAAAAACAATTATGGAATCTTTTGCTATGTCCACTGGCCTGAAAGTTAACTTTGAGAAATCCTTTTTGATACCAATTGATGTGCAAGAAACTCATTGGGCTGCCTTGACTAGGGCCCTTGGTTGTGAATTAGGACAGATGCCCTTCACATACTTGGGGCTCCCCCTGGTCACTACTAGACCCTTTGTTCAAGATTAAACTTCTATTTTGACTAGAATGAAAAAAAAATTGATGGGTATTTCCAGACATCTATCTTTTGCAGACAGATTGGTGTTGGTTAACTCAGTATATTCAGCTCTGCCAACATTTTACATGTGTTCCATGAAGCTGCCGGTACAGATCATTAAGCAGATCGACAAATATAGAAAACATGTGCTCTGGCATGGGGGTGATTTGAACAAAAAAGGAGGTTACTTGGTTTCCTGGAAGCATGCCTATCGCAGTAAAGAGGATGGAGGGCTTGGAATTATTAATATCAGAACACAGAATGAGGCACTTCTGCTGAAGTTCCTGCATAAATTCTACAACAAGCTTGATCTGCCATGGGTTCACCTGACTTGGCAGCATCTATACAGTAATGGTACCTCCTCTCATGAGAGGAAAAATGTTGGATCGTTCTAGTGGAAGGATGTCATGTCCCTTGTGCAGAAATTCTTCATGTTTGCTACCTGCAGTGCGAATAAAGGAAACTCAATTGTTTCTGGAATGATATCTGGGATTTGGGAGTTCTGAAATGGAAATACCCACAACTGTACTCTTTTGCTAGAAAGAAGAATTGGCTCTGTTCTGCAGTTTAACACTTGGAATGACAGTAGGTCCTTTCGCCTACCACTATCAGAAATTGCGCACACCCAGCTGCTTGAGCTCAAGGCTGACATTGTGGATTTGCATTTGGATACTCACTTAAATGATGAATGGTCCTACATTTGGGGGTCTAATCTCTTTTCTAGTAAAAGAGCATACAATTTCCTACAAGGATCCTTCCCAGCTTCCCCTCTATTTAAATGGTTATGGAAATCTGGAGCCCAGAACAAGCACAAGTTCTTCTTCTGGCTTCTTCTCAAGGATAGACTAAACACAAGTTGTCTCCTGCACAGGAAAAACATGTTTCTAGAATCCTATTCCTGTGTGTTATGTGTGGAAAACCTTGAGGAAGACTTCTGGCATCTTTTCTTCCTATGCCTTCTTAGGGATCCAATGGGAACCCTCTTTAGGCTTTCAACAGATGGTGCTGCAGGCAAGGCTGAGATTCCAATAAGTAATTTTCAGAGAAGTTTTCATCATTGGTTGTTGGGCTCTTTGGTGCCACGGTAATGAGATCATCTTTTATAATGGCTCTCTTTCTTTCTCAAGATAGAGAAGCCTTTTTATTAAGGAGCTGAAAACGGTTACCCTACAGGTCAAACTGCAGATTAGTGATAAAATCAAATTCTGGCTGAGTAGTCTCTTGTAATTCCTTCTTTTTTACTTGGGCCTTAGGACTTGTAAACTGTGAATATTTTATATATATATATCCCCTGCTGATTCCCGTAAAAAAATAACGATATAGTAAAACTAAAACTTTTGTTACCTGAAAAAAAACTCCCCACCCCTCACAAAGTCTCCACATGTCAGGACTTCCGTAGGCCTAGAAATTGCAGAACCAAAAAAATTGTATTAAGGACCGGGTGAGTCGACCTCCTCTTATTTTATTTTGTCACCGCGGCTTATTTTATTTTGTCACCGGCGGCTAAGGTTACCTGTCCGTATACCCACCACCCAAAATAGGAAAAAAAATCGGTGCAGCAGTCCTGCAAAGTGCTTCCCATGCAGTCCTACCCTCAATGTGTGCCACGTACACATCATTTAGATTGGACGTCTCGTCTCTTGCGCACTCGCTCGTTCATCTCTTTCAATTTGCGGCTCGGCTCAACTATCTTTCTCGACTCTTTTCCCCTACACAGGCTGCGGCCCCATAGATGAAGCTCTTTTCCCTTCCTGCCGGCGCCCCCCCTGATCCACGCCCTTGCGCCAATCACCGTCGTCCTCGTCGTGGTCGGCCCCGTCGCTGCCGCCGCCGCTGCCGCCACCCAACATGGCCTCCTTGAAGCCCGATTTCGTGCTGTGGGATGTTCCCATCCCAACAGCCTCCTCAACGTCACTCAGCTTTGAGGAGCCTATGGGCGCCAACGCTAGGGATGACAGGTACAACTTCATCGAGCACTCATGGAGTGCAACGCGCGCTCCTACTTTAATATACTCCAATGATTAAACAAATATCAAACCAAAATGAAGCTCAACATTCCTACCACTTTGATTCAGTTTAAAGCTCTTGGATCGTCAAAACAAGGATGATTGTATTAGTTTATAGATGACAAGCAGCAATCTATGTGAACAGTTTGTGAGATGAGTTCTATCATTTTCAGCTTCTGAATTCTCATGGTATCTCTGTTTTTGCAGGGTTCCATGATCCAGATGGTTCACTTAAAAACTCACTTATACAAGATTCAGAAACTATGATGTAAAGAAAGTGAAGATGATGTACTAGACAAAGGATATAGGATATATGATGTAGGAGAAGTAGCACATTGTACATTGATCTTGTGAAAATATCTGTGTATGGACAGTTGGACACATTGTTAATTAAGAATCTCTATATGTGTTCATGCGCGCACATCTTATGGTAAGAAACACCATGATAATCATGATGGATAGTGGTCGGTGAGCATCACTGATTACCATATCATTCTACACTTATCTCAGACAGGAATGTCAGATTCTTCAAACTTACAGCTGTATATCTGGTTTCAACATCACTGAAGACAATAGTGATGGTCCAAAAACTACAAGGGAGTTCTTTACCCCCACTCTAGAACCTATTCCTAAACGGTGTCCAAATCTCACAATCAATTGCAAGCACAACAGAGAGCAGGTAGTGCTGTAGGGTGCTGAATTGAGTGTTTTGTTCCTCGAGGACTTCAAATCAAGAACAGGATTAGAAATCCCACAGCCCCATGGGGGTTGATGATGACACTGCCACAACGTTTAGCAGCGAGGTCGAGCTCGAGCATAGATGAGGGATGTAACTCGCCGGCTGTGGACCAAGGCTTGACTGACCATGAACGCGACCAATGATGTGGATAAAATAGCACGGGTGCACGTGCAATAGCTGCTTTGTACAAAATAAAATCGAGAGTTTATACTGGTAAATATGATGGCGATGCTCTAAATTGTTGTGAATTAAAATAATATAAACTTTATTAATATATTTTTTACACGTGCATGCACGTTCACTCCACTAGTCTATATTATAAAGATCCAAAACTTTTGACAACATACGGACCCATCAGTCATTGAAATACTACCCCTCCTACCGACCCTACCTGAACCAACACGGTCTCTAATTAACTATATGTTATACAATATTATTATCTATTAAATATGCATGTCGCAGTGTGTTCTTGCTATTTATTTTGAAAAATAAATTAATTTAGTTGATCTAAACTTTATATATATATATAAACGGCGATGGTATTTGCATGGCATCTGTTTCTATTTGTGCGATATAGTTAAGACACAAATAGTCTTTGTTTAATTCCACTGCAACAATAATTTTCAGATAAAACTATACTTAGTTTTTTGTATAAAAGTTGATTAACTATAATAATTATATATATACTATCCGAGAGTCCAAACATTTTATCATTATGCGATTCTCAACGACATAATATATTTATGCATGAACCAAATAAAGAATACTCATAATTAGTGTATTGTAACATATTATTTGGATTATATACACCATGTATAAATTAAATTGACACCATAACAAACTCTGTGGGCATCCAAGCGAAAAAATATACTCCCCCGACGGTGCCGCATGGGGCTCCTGTCACCGCAGAGATTTCTATGTCGTCATCACCTGCCCGTTGCTTGGTCCTCATATGTTGGACCACTTCAGTTTCCCTCCTTTTTCATCTCTTGCAATCACTTCGGTGGCGTTGAATAGTGTGGGGACTTGTTTTCCACATAAGATTAGTATTACAATTAGGGTTTGGTCTTCTTTATGCTAATTTTTGTAGTTTCTAAGATTTGATTTCTCTTTGTTATCTACGGTGACATTAAGAATGTTGCTGTATTTTTCTTCTCTATGGTGGCATCAGTGAACTTAGTGGAGGCGGCGACAACGTCAGCAATTCCCTTCAAACGGCGACATAGAGACTTAGGTGCCCTGACGGCGATGGTGATGGAGATGTTGGCTCGACCTTCCATAAGGTACTGATAAGTCAACTTGAGGAGATCTCAACGTTGATAATCTAGGCTTCTAATCAGTTAGATTCAAACCGCTACACTTCTCTATTGGTTATCAACCACGCGCACATGACTGACCTCACAACGAAGTCCTTTCCTGCATGCTGACCGAGAACGCAAGCAAGAACAAGAAAGACACAACTTGAAATTACAAATATGTATTGAAACAAAATCAAATAAGGAGTTCAAGCTTTTGGCATGAAAAGACTAATCGCCACAATCGAGTAGAACAAGAATAGGGGCCCTACATCTCAGTAAAAAGGACTTGTCAACACAGTCACAAATAATCAATTTGTTTCTCAAAGAAAAACTAGGACTAAACAAAACAAGAGTCTCAAAAACGGCGGCTACTAAGTTTATATCCTAAAGCGGTTATGCTAGGGTTGGGAGAGACCAGGGGTTGGTCTAAGCCCGTCAAAATTACAGAGTCCAAGTTGGTCCAAATCTGATCACACGGGACATTATTTTCATCCAGTTAGAACGATCCACGAGGCTTCTGGATCTTTCACCAGAACAAAAAATCCCAAAATAAATTTTCCCCAAAAGAAAAGCCTTGGTCCGTAGCTTTCCAACGCATCAAAGAACACCCATTTGGACATCGTACGAAGGAGATATGGTCGTTTTGGTGAAGGGTTGTCTGCTAACTTAGAACCGAAATTGTGGTCGTTGTTGAAGACGATTTGTAGCTCTATGTAGATGGCCCAAAGTGTACGTATCTAGTGTAGAGATGTCATCATCATCCCCCCTTCTTGAATTCATGTCGTCCTTGACTCTGCATATGCATCACCAAAGATGACATACACTCCTTGCGAAAGGTTAGTGACAACAACGGGCAATATGCAAGGTGGAGCAATATGGTGGCAAATACTTGCATGTGCAAACATTTGCATGGGTCATAAAATTATTATCATTAGAAAGCATGACCCTTCAGTTTAATAGTATGCTTAGGTGTTGTGAAGTTTGAGCATGCATAGTCTTATCATTAGCAGCAAGTTCTTTCTCAAACTTATAGATTTTAGCATGCGACAAAAGTAATAACAATATTATTTCAGTTGTGCATGAAAGTACATGTATTACTATGACCATTATGTGCATCGTCTGTATCATATTCCCAACGTTAGCCTAACAAAAGCGAACAAGCTTACATAAGCACAACATCAAAATAAGCATAATCATGATACAAGTCAATGGAAAAATGCACTCTTGTTGAATGTGTTACCTTTACCTTATCACTATTATTGAGCCATTCAAGTTTGTACGGATGATCAAGCGCATGGGTAGATAAACTAAGCTTCTTGACCAAATCTGAACTCACCAAATTGTTGCAGCTCCTGATATCAATTAATTGCACGAACACGCCAATTGTTGATGATGAGGAAAAAATTAAATAGATGTTGATGCGTCCACTTGTGCACTTAATATACTCTGAAAAATAAGATATGGATAATTTGCAGTAGCCTCAACAATATCAATCACCACGCTTTTACCTTTGCTCTCCAAAGCTTGGTCTTCTGCAAGAAGGTTAGCTGCAACTATATGTTCAATTTTAACATCACTAGCACTTTTATACCCACCATCAATTGTAGCAATGTATGCACATTTATCGGGGCAATCACGTATGACATGTCCCATGCCCTTGCAGTAGTGGCACACAATGTTTGATGAAGAGCTCGAAGAAGGCTTCTTGGCCACTGCAATCTGCACACTAGAAGATTTGCTCATCTCGGTTGCTGGAGGCAGCAATTGGCAGTGAAGACTTGTCTGGGGTGGGTGTAGTACTAGGAGAAAATGACCTATTGCTACGAAATGCCTATTGTCTTCCTTGTAATTCACATTCATCTTTAAGAGCAAGATGGTACAATTGGCTGAACCTATTCTATTCTTTATAATCAAGAATATCCAGTATATCATGATTCAAACCACCAAATAATCTAGCACATGTATCTTCATCATCTTCATGTATATTACAATGTGCTAAACCAATAAAGAAATCTTGATAATATTCCTCTACAGATTTGCTACATTGTTTTAAAGTTTGTAATTTTAAACTCTAATCACGCTGATAGCAAGGAGGAACAAAACGAGATTTCATTTATTGTTTCAAAACATTCCATATCTGAGGTATAGCATGAGCATTGCGAGCCAGTAAACTCATCAGGAACTAAATAAAAACTAATTTTTTTCTCAATAGCAAGCTCCCAATCTAAACATGCCTCAGGATCAGACTTAGGTTTAGCAAAAGAGTCATTGATGATTATGATGATTACCTCCCATACCACGATGATTATGATGTAGATGTTCATGCAACCATGCATCACGATGACGTCTACCAGCATCAGCATCAGCATCATCTTCAGTAGTCGGTTGCTCAAGATGTGTTATGCGAGTAACCAGATTGTTGATGGAGGTCATCATCTCCTTGAACTTCTCCTCGAAATAGTCCTTGTTTTCTTGAACAAGGTTGGAAAGTTCTTCCTTGGACACACACTCATGTAAAATCAGTAGGAGAACTCTTAGCTTTATTGTCCTTGCCTATCATTGTTAGCAAAAAGAAAAATACAACACAAAAGTATTATCTCTGTCAAACCAATAGGTTGTGGAACTGCACAATTTCTCAAGTGTCTTACCACGGTCTTACACGGTTAAAAAAGAAAGAAGGGTGGTGCAATAATTGGCTGGTTGTGATTCATGTGGAGCTTGACTGTAACAGTTGCAAGGTGAACCTGTATGATCAGAAGAATATGGAGCTTGGACAGGCACAATATGGCAGCAAGAATTAGCTAATTTCGAAAACATATTAGCAAATTTCAATAAGTATCCAATGTATCAGTCACAGTTGATAGTTAAAACATGTCCTTAGACGTAGCACAACAAGTTGAAACAAGAAACAAGGAATAGAACTCAAAGAACCAGTAAACACTATCTCATCGTTTTTCTCTTTTTCCCTCTTTTTTCTCCGGTTGTTGTTTTATGTAATTTTTTTATTTTTCAACTATTTTCTTATATTTTTCATTGAACAAGGAGCACATTAGTAGGAACCACGAAAAGTTTCAGCTCAAATAGAGACAAGATGTGGTCCATAGAAAATCAAGCACGTGCTTTGAAAAGTGTGCAACTTTTGGTCTTGAATACTCTAATTTAGATGGAGAATTTCACAAATCAGAACAGGGCAAACAGGGCATAACCAAGTTTGGTTGTATGGGAATTTTTTTACCCAATTTCTAAAACATTGTTTTGCCTGATTTCGAGTTCGTATGCGAAAGTTATGGAAATTCTAGGCCTTCGTTTCAGGGTTTTTTTGAAGGTACAAATGAAGCACAACGTGTCGGCGGTGTCTAGGGCAAAGCTTCCATATTCCCCAACACAAATCATGGCTGAGTAAAGTTTCTTAGCAAGATAACTGCAACAATAGGTTTGCAAGATGAATCAAGAGGGGTTCCAATGCAAGGCAATGAACACATGGCAGCTCACAACCAATCTAGGGTTTGCGCAACTAGAATTCATGCAAGACTACTAGCGGGGCAAGTCAAGTAATGTGGTGGCTTGACTTGTTATCTGGGAAAGGTGGAGATGGGATGGCGGCACAAACTCAAACAGCGAGGGAAACTGAACTACGACTACGAACACACTAAACCAACAATAAGACTTGACCACGTATGCAAACTCAACAAAATGAATATGAAAATGAAATTGCGATGCACAAGGGGGTTCTAGGGCCGAGGAAACTTGTAATTTTGTTTTAGGCTTTGTAATGAAAAATAGAATGAATCTGAAGGGAGATACCTCACGGGCAACGTAAAATTTGATGCCATTTGATAGAGATGTTGACCTGATGTTCATAAGGTACTAATAAGTCAACCGGTGAATATCTCGACGTTGATGATTCGGGCTTCTAATCACTCATATTTGAACCACTACAATTGATACACATACGACTGACCTCCCCACGAAGGCTTTTCCTGCATGTGAATCGATAACACAAGCAAAAATGATAAATACGCAATTTGAATTTGCAAATATGTATTGAAGAAAAATCAAATAAGAAGTTAAAGCTCTTGGTATGAAAGTACTAAACGTCATAGTAGATTAGAACAAGAACATGCGCCCTGGATCTCAGTAAAAGAACACGTCGCCATAGTTACAAAGAATCAATATGTTTCTCGAAGGAAAACCAGAACTAAACAAAATGCGAGTCTCAAAGATGGTGGCTACCGAGTGTATATCCTAAAGAGGGTACGCTTGGGTTGGGGCGCCCACAACATGGGTTAAGCCCCAGAGAATTATAGAGCCCGAGTGGGTCCAAATCTGGTGACACAAAGGAAGAAGAAAGACGTAAAAAGGAAGAAGAAGATTTGTTGGCGGTCCTTACAGCCTGATTTTTGACCTCCAACCGATTATAAAATGAACGCAATGGAATAATGCACTATAGCTATATTGCTTATTTCTAACTATTTCCATGAGTTTTGATGTTTATTTGATTCTGGAAGGCGAAACATCCAAACTGGGGCAAAACCACCAAGAATGGTGGGTTCGGCTGAATCCCATGGTTCTGTCAAACTTCTTTCTTGTACCCGAAGCGTACCACAACTCAAAGACACGCAATCCACCAGAACCTCAGTCTTGGATGGACCATCACGACCGTCCTCAACACGAAGATGGTGGACTGGAAGGTGATAGAGGCCCAAACCCAGTTCGGCTGAAGGCACCCAGTTCACCCAAAGCAGGAACCGACGTACAAAACCGCCTCAGGGAAGCGATCCAGCATGTTGGATGCAAAGGCAATAGAGTGGTCGATTCAGCCGAACCCCACCAGTTTGCCCGAACCCCCTAGTTCGTCCAAACTGGTCGGCATCACCCTATGGTGCCGTAGGTGCTACTCCACTCCCTACCATCCTTATCCACTTTAAATTGAAGCCCCCTAGCACCTGTATCAACACACAAGAGAAGAAGAGCTCCCTAGCGAAGCGCTGACACTACTACACTTAGAAAAGAGGGAGAGAGGAGAGATGAGAGTGCCAAAAAGGAGCCGGAGTTGTCGGCCCCACTTCCACTTTGTACCTCTACGGATGCGGCTTCACTTCAAGTGACATCCTATTCGTGTCTGGTAACTCTTGTACCTTTCGAATTAATTGAGCATTAGTTCTTACTTTTATATGCTTGTTGGTTCCTCGTTCGTTGCATTGTGGATTAGTATAATTGTATACTGGTTGCTTTGCTTGGATGCTTATCTTCCTATCGGAGATAAGTATTAACTAACTAGTTTAAGCGTGGTGCCTAGACTTGAGGTTAGCTTGGTTTGCACTCAATTCAACGTACGTGTGGTAGCTGCTAGGTGGTGACAGCCCTATCGGCCTACGTAATCCACCACGTTAGTCTTGGTCTGTAGAACTACGCTCTTGGTGATTGCAACTCCCTTCTCATCTCTTTCCGTGAGTTGTTGGTCCCACATTCGCAAGCATCTATCTGTATCACTTGATCTGCTCAGTTAGTCAGGAGGACATGATTATCAGACTCGTGCCCTCTTTACCCTCCTATCTCTCTCTCTTCCTTCTCTACGTTGTCATCTATCCCACTTTACCATCACTGGACAAATTAGTTTAGAATTAGTTCACTTCACGTTCCTCGTGGAAATCGATACCCTGGAATACTCACGGATGAAAGCTACATCGGTATCCGTCCGCTTGCGGATTTATCTGTAGGCCGTAAAGAGTGCCAACAAGATTATGCTCGTCCCTGCCTATAGGGATGTTGGCCGTTGTTCCGCTTGTTCTCAACCTGTTTGCTGAGTGTATGCCCACGCGGTCTTTTGAGATCGAGATTTGGAGCTACATGATGCGTGAGTACGATGAAGATGAAGAGCAGTACTTGATTGTTCTTAAATATAATTCTATTATTTTCAAAAATATTGTATGTGACATGATGATGTACTCAACTTGATATAATACAATTCTTTCTTTTATCTAAAAAAATTACACCATAAAGTTTAGAATAAATTGCAATCACCATACAACAATTTGCATGGTTGTATTATTTTGGTCCAAACCAATAGTAAAACGTGCAAATGGATTAAAAAAGTTACAAATTGTATGCATATATGGTCAACTGCACAATGTTTGATGTATTTTGCCATTATGCTAGGTGATGACGATAGGTTTATGCACTTAACCCCCTATCTTTGTCCCTCTTCTTATTTAAGTCTTAACTATGTATTGCCGCTCTTATTTCTTTGACATTGGTTAGTGCAATTTAGTCTTTTTAGTTTAACATTTGTGTAGAGGACATGCACACCAACGCTTAGTTCGTGACAGGATTGGTTGCTAGAGATAGTGAAGTTGATCATCAGTAGCAATAAATTGGAGTGGATAATTAGCATATTGAATAATTCACGTATATACAACATGAATAATCTAGAGTAACATAATAATATTCACTTCATTGTGAACAAATATACAAGCTGTAAACAAATGGACAAAATATCGTGCAATCCAAAATCTCAAAAACAGATTGGCTAGTGCAGCGTTCTAGTAATCGTTGGCAAGGGAAAAATGGATTTGTGGTGGGCACTTGGACCTTTAGGTGGTTAATAGGTTAAAATAAAAACTGCAGAAGGGCTTAAATGAAGTTAAGGAACAAACATTGTTAAAAACCAACGAATATGATGCTTATTTTCAGAAAACTGAACGTTGGCACCATGTATATTTGGACTGTATATGATCATACATGATGATTTGATGCACCTATTTGCATATTTTATAACTTTTTTGACTAAAATGATACAACGTTATTAGTCGTTGTGTGGTGAACTTTAACGTTTAAAAAAATGTAGTGTATTTCATTTCTTTCTTCTCTCAGCATAAAATCTATGACCATGATGCAAAAGCTGGTAGAATAGCAGCGGGCCACTTCTTTTTTTCCCCGCAAAGACGAACTTAAATGGAAAAAGTCCATATTACCTCCCTCAGCTATCGTGTTTGTCTGCTTTGCCTCCCTCATCACCAAAACCAGACATGACACTTCCCTCATCTCGCAATTCCGGTCATTTTCCCCCCTAAGCGGTTTTAAAGGTGGTTTTAAGAGTAATTAAAAATTCTAATATCTAACTTACTTTTAGAAAATCTGTAGAAATTTGTTTTAGCAAAAAAATATGAAATCAGTTTCATCTTCAAAATTATGTTCTATCTTCTAGTGCTTAATTATTAGTTACATAAATATTTTATGATTAAGATTTGATTTCTTTTGCTAAAAGATGCTCATGTTATATATTCTGAGTTCCTTCTTCAAAATTAAGTTACTCTTATTTATATTATGATCTCCTTTATTATTTAAAACCCAACTTGAGATGAGCTAAATGAAGCCGGCCAAAGTTTTATTTTATTAAAAAATCATCTAATTTTAATTTTTATAAAATGAGTGTAATCATGCCCTTGAAAGGGCCTGTAGCCTAGTGGTTAGGCCACCTGAGTAGCACCCACCAGACCCAGGTTCGACTCCTGCGGGACCGAATTAACTGGATTTGAAATAAAAAATATAAAAAAATAGGTAAGGGCTTCCCTTACTGACTCCGGTCAAAAGTGTAATTGTGCCCCCCCCCTCCGGTTGTTGCCACATGCATGTCCACCTCTCCTGCCATAGTCATAGCTCGCCATGCTCGCCCTCTTACCACGCTCGCCACTAGGTATGCATGTCACTCCCATCCGAAAGATTTAGCCAAAAAACATGAGCAACTTTTAGCACAAAAATCAAATCATATCAAAAAAGATTTAAATAACTTATTATTAAGCACTAGAATATAGAGTATGAAATATACAAAAATATAGAACTGATTTCATATTTTTTTAGCTAAAGCAAATTTTCTAAGAGTAAGTTAGATACTAGAATTTTTAATTACTCTTAAAACCAGCTTTTAAAACCGCTTAGGGAGGAAAATGACTGAAATTGTGATATGAGGGAGGTGCCATGTCTGGTTTTCATGATGAGAGAGGCAAAACAGACAAACACGATAGTTGAGGGAGGTAGCATGGACTTTTTCCAACCCAAATCTCATTACCATAGCGGGTCTACTGTTCAGACCCACAAGCAAAAAAACACAGCCCACCTATCCAACACACAGGATTGGCTTCATTAGCTGTACATCGTAACTACTGAGCACCAATAACAGTAGGCCACTTGGCTTCCTAATTCGTATTGGAAACCCAAACAAGGCGGCCCAGATCAGGCCCCCTGCATCGTGCCATCAGAATATCATAAGATCGCGGCCGCCACTTTAACCAGTCATGGTCGCGGCCCGCTGGCTCCGGCTATGCCGCTGGCGCCAGGAGCTCGCGCTCCCAGTGACAATTATGCTGCTTTATGCGGCGGTGGCTGGCCGTCTCCCCGAAGTCCGGATTGGCAAGTGCATGAAGCAGACGCCGTGCGTGCGTGGTGCTCACTGCCGACGACCTCGACTCCTGCACCGCCGCGGACACGCTGCGATCCAGATCTGACTTGACTTCCGCCGCCTGATCCTCATCTACAAACCGCCGTAAGTTCACTACGTGCCGGCTTTAGAGCAAGGCTAATAAACAACGCCGGCTGCCGGCTGAAAGCTCATCTTTGTGCCAGCTGTCGGCTGGAAGCTAGTTATTACACCTCGTGGAGCCGGTGGCAGTGTTTCACGCCAGGCTGCAAGCGGGCGGTGAGTTAACAGCCGGTTTTATTCTCTCTATTCATCTCTCTCGTCCACGTCTGATTCAGCCGGCTTACCGTCTATTATTATATCTGCTCTTACCCGTCCGACTCCGACACGGAAGGCAAGGTGTCCGGCGACAGGTTCACCGGCAAGCACCTCAAGCGCTCAACCAGATGCTGAAGAACGACTCCATTGTCCTCGACAGCGTCGTGTTCTGGCAGGCCGGCAGCGCTTTGGCCCGTCTCTGCATCCTGACTGTCCAATTGGATCCACGTACCCATGCCCTGTTCCCCAAGGGTTGTGAGCCTGTGTGGCATATGCGAGGCAAGCAGGATCGTCTTCTGCCTTGTGCAATCATGATCAATGGGGGTGGGTGTATGCAGTGAATATGGAGAAGCAGGAGGCGCACCTTATGCGGCCATCCTGGACCGCTGGAGCTCACCTGAGTTCGATCTGCTGGAGCTTCCATGGGTACGAGATAGACCGCGTAGACTACCTGACCTCTCTTTGGCGAGGGAAATTGCAATAGCATGGGTAGCATGGAAATGGAACCAGCAGCCGAGGGCCAGAGCAGGTCATGATGAGAAATTTTAACTGTGAAGAAAACTGAGTCGTCGTGGTCCAGGACTGGCAGTTTCAGACTTTTTTAGGTATCTACTTGTTATTTCCGTCGTCGTGGTATGGAATACTATTTGCATTTGCAAACTAGTGTGAAAGTCAGAAGATTTGTCCGTTTCTTCTAACTAGCAACGACGCGTCGCACGTTAAACAAAATAAAAAATTAAAAAAGCCCATGATAATATGACAGGGATACAAGTTTTCCTATAAACATAAACCATTCACCGTTCACAATAATCTATACTATAACTTGAGTTAGAATAATCATTATATTTTAGGATGGATGAATTCCATTATCATGATTTCATAAAACCATTTTAGGAACATTATAGTGCACAAAAAATTTCCTCGTTCAAAGCGATTTTACCATTGAAGAAAAAACATATGTCATAGTTCTTACGTTCCATCTCACAATGAACTGTCACATAAGCCCTATGAAACATAATCAAACATAGATGTTCACAGAGCAAACATGTCAACAAAGAATTTTGTTACCGTCAGCCTATTTGGTGCGGCGCCCTATGCTCTCCCGGCTAGCGCCCGGCACGCCTGCACAATCTCCCATGGCCCGCTGTAGTAGGTCACCAGCATCAAGTGCGGCTAGGAGTTGCTCCTCGTCATTTCCTCGGCCTCCCGGACAGCCTCCTGTAGAGATTTCGGCCATCTCGAAGGATCGCCGATGATGTCCAGCCGGATTCCCTTCCTACCCAGAACAACCAAAATCACCACTTGCTGTAAATTTTCAGTTCATATACAAGATCTGCTAACGTGCGAGTGCCACTGATTCGAGTGTTCACCTCTTGTACTTAGTGACGTTCTCGCGAATCGTTCGCTCGATCATCCCCAACACGTACTCGACCTCCGTCTGTAGATTTAGAGAATTAACTAATGCAAGAATAGTGTCAATGGCGGAGGCAGGAATATTTTCTAGGTGTGGCGAATTTGTAAATGTTAAATATATATAATACAACTATCAACTATGTAAAAAAACTATGCAAGGCCGGCAGGCACCAAACGGCCAAATCAGTTATGTAGACCTGCGTGCTGGCTCATTGGTTATTGTCTAAGTAGACATATACCATGCACTTGTATACATATATTTAGTTTTTTTATTTTTTTAGGTATGGCGGCAGCCAAGCCTAGCCAGATACCTGCCTCTGCCACTGAATAGTGTCATCCGTGAGAACGAGATCTACATCTGCCAAGGACTGTAGATGAAGACGCCGCCGCTTCATCGTCGCCGGCGGCTAGGGATGAAAGCGGCTCAGATCAGAGCGGATAATACATTTTCCATATCCTCATCCTCTTTTTTTTGTCGGATGCGGAGCGGAACGGATATTACCCGAATACGGTTATGGATACGAATTTTTTTGGATATCGGAGATGGTGTGGAAGCGGATCGGAGTCGGTGCGGAAGCGGATTAAAATAGATGGATAACGCATACTTATGTGTAACTTTTTATGATGGTGAATATTTTCTAAACGAAAACCACAAAGAAATAATATAACTTGAAAAATACTCTCCTTTATAGTTTACGGCACAGCTAAAGTAACTTGAACAATTGACAACGGTACTTCACACTTGACTCTGAACAAAAATTATTTAAATCCTTAGTTCAAGTGAGCACGTAAAACAAAATAAACATTACTAAATACTAAACATTATGTATATATGTGGACTGGGCTTAACTTTTATTATAGTGGGCTCATAAAAGTAGTCGGATATCCTATTATAAGCTTCGGATAATCCGCGATCAATTATTGAATAATCCATATCCATCGTATTTCATTAAAACCATATCCTACTCCGCATCCGCACACAATCGAATTCGGATTATCCATATCCGCATGGATATCCAAAACTCTTCTCCATACCTTTAAAATTTGGGTTCAGATCGGATCGGACGCGAAAATTATCTACACCACTTTCATCTCTACTGGCGGCGGCCATCAACTTTACCTCTCAGTCGACGCCGCCGCCGTCAACCACCGATTTCTCCACCACTATTAGCAGCTCGTCCCCGCCGTCGTCGAGGCCGCCGCCGCCCACTGCAGCATTGCTGCTTGTGCTGGCCTCCATCACGTCGGATATGCTCTCCACGCTGTCTTGCGCCCCCGGCCGCCAGACGTGTCGCCGCCACTGGCCTCGTTCTCCATCTTTTCGCACGTAAAGGCTTTGGATTTATATATGTCACAGTAGATTAGTATGGTAATTATTAGACTTGAATCTGAACACAATCATCAATCAAGGGAATCTATCGTCTGTTTGAAAACTTACTCAGATTGTACATATTAATTATGGCAACACATTGGACTTAAATCCAAACGTAATCATCAACTACCATCTATTTAAAAACTTGCTCGGATTATATATATTAAATATAAAAATCTATCATCTGTTTGAAAACGTACTCAGATTGTATGTATTAATTATGGCAACACATTGGACTTAAATCCAAACGTAATCATCAAATACCATCTATTTGAAAACTTATTCAGATTGTACATATTAATTATAGCAACACATTAGACATAAATCACGTAATCATCAACTACCATCTATTTGAAAACTTGCTCAAATTATACATATTAAATATGGAAATCTATTGTGTGTTTGAAAACTTACTCAGATTGTACATATTAATTATGGCAACACATTAGACTTAAATCCAAACATAATCATCAACTACCATCTATTTGAAAACTTGCTCAAATTATACATATTAAATATGGCAACATAAAGGACGCGTGGGTAGATTTAGGTGGACCCGATTTAGGTGAAAAAAGTTGAGTTTTGGGGGCGAATTCTCTTCCCAAAGTCAAAAAATGGGTCTACCCTCCCCCTTTCGTCAACGTTTTTTTATGACAGGTGGGTCCTCTATGGGGTGAGGGATGGGCCTAATCTTGGTGAGAAGTGTTTTGAAATTTAATTCTCTTTATAGTATAGATAGATTACTACATCTATTCCAAAATGTAGGTCGTTTGACTTTTTTTACTGCAAGTTTGACCGCTCGTCTTATTCAAAAAATTTGTAAAAATATAGTCAAATTTAAGACATTTTTGAAGATTTTTTATTAATAAAGCAAGCCACCACAAAAATGATAATTTGCACAAAATTTATAATAAGACGAGCGGTCAAACTTAGAGTCAAAAAAAGTCAAACGACCTATATTTTGAAACAGATGGAGTATAAGGGAATCTCCTTTGACAATTTCAGAATATGCACAGGACCAAGTACTTGATTCATCCTTTGTTCTCATTGTTGTAAGGTTAGTTCACAGTGAGATATTATAGAACTGAGAAAGACGTAATTAAGTTCTTAGGATCACTGTGATCAGTTACTCTTTTTGTCAGACTTTGCATTTTGTACAGGAAACATCGATGCAAGATTGATGAGGTTTTCTGCACAATGAATTGTGCAAACGGCCCACCCATGTACTTAGATCACATTTGCTGCATCTTTCATGGCAGCACTCGTCCAAACGCCAGTAACAAAGGCATATGCCTTAGTAACTCTGCAAAATGGATGTAATCATTCAAGGTTCATCATGTGCCCGTGCTGTCGTCTCTGTAAGCTGAGATTTGTATTGGTTCTTGTTTGCGTGCCTATGTATTTTCCTTCTTTTGTTTTCAGGCATTGAACTATCTGAGTGTTGGAGGTATTTGTTCTCGACTGTGTTTATTTATAACATGTTCCTGATTTTGTTGCGATATTGTACGTAGGCAATATGAAGCACTGCTGCATGAACCCGAGACGAGTTTTAACTGCTCGAGATATGTGTTTAACTCTATCACCTGATTTTAGTGGGATACATATTTTGACTAAATTAGTTGCACACGGTCAAAAGTTAACCGTAGCAACAACCAGTAGGCAATTGTAGCAGATTCGTTGCATCCACGATTTGCATGATTGCAAAGTATTTCACCGTGCTCTCAAATTTATTTTTAACTAGCTCCAGCAGAGAAGCTCCAGCAGAGGTCCTGCAAACGGCCCCAGCAACGCCAATAATATGTTGGTCGATACAAAAGCATACCATAGTTACTTCCCTATACTAGTAGGGGTCGGTTGGCTGCAAACAGCCCCTTTTGTCTTGGTTGTGTCCGGACGTTTCAATCTGACGTCAAGGTGCAATGCTAGTGTAGGACTGAAGGTGCTAGACAAAATCGTTGGAGTCAAATTAATTTAAACAACAAAATTCCATCAGATGGGAATTTTTCCTCTACATTTTTGTCTCTTCCAAAAATCCTATCTTCCCAATCCCTCTACTTCAAAAATCATTCGTGAAGATCAAGAACGAGGGACATACAATCATTTAACACGCACAACAATTTTCAGAACATCTACAAGTTTAAGACGAAATATAGGAATAGTACCAACGCCGAAATTTTGGTGGGTTTCACAAGAGTATACCATCAAACCATGATGGATATACCATCAAACCATGCATTGCCAATCTATGTAATGCTTTATATCTATACTATAAAGCGTGAGTTGTTTTGATGTATTGTAAGATTCTCGGTGGGGCTACAAGCACGTTCAACGTCCACATCTAGGACTCCACACCCAGTACGATCTTGCTACATCATTTATGATTGGTATGTGTAGCACATGTATACATCTTTACTAGTATTGGATTAAGTTGAAGAAGTTTATAGACTAGAATAATAGACCACATATATTTGGAATTGAATCTTCAGGTGTAAGTGTGTAAGTATGGATTGCATCTCTGAATCGTCATGTGCAAGTATGCATGCATCTCTGAATCTTCACGAGTAAAAGTTTGAATTACATCTTTGTAGTCTGTGGAGCATGCAAGTATGAAGTACAGAGTCATGCATTACGACGGTTAACAAGCATGCAGTGCAAGTATGAAAGGATTAAGTTAGTTGCTCATGTGTATTGTCTACTTACCTCAAATATGTCTTTTGCTTATAGTTCTTCCTTGTCAGGGGACAAATAAAAGTCTCAAGTATGAGAACAAGAGGATTAGCCTTGATAGTTTTACTCAGCCTAAACAGCCACCGATGCCAGCTATACTGCACATTGGTGTCAGATATATGCATGAGCAGTCATATGGATATTTTGTCACTGAATTTACATAAACAATCGATGTCAGCTGACATCAACAAAAGGGCCTAGCTCCGCCCCCACCTATTTTACTTATTTTGGCAGTACCTACTTTTGGTTTATGACTTTATTTTCACGGTTGACATACTATGCTGTTTGATGAATGGCCACAAATCGGTATGCACATTCAAGCATTAAATTTTAATTGTATCTTCAGAACATACATCTTCTTAGTCAATCTAATAGTCAAGCTGTTACATGAGTTGGCTGTATTATTGGCTCTATATGACATGGCACTTGTTTTTAGTCAGTAGGTTAGTCTTGTTCTAAGCAAGTTATAAAGTAGTAGATTTGATGCACTAAAAGAAACTGTCAAACGTAATTTAACACTTCTCTATGAAGACAATATGTCTTATAATTCTACAAGCCTCAGACAGTAAGAATGAATTAAGTTGTCTTTTGTGTACATTGTTGAATGCACAATAGCTAAAGATGATAAGTATCCGGTTCAGTATCTTAATAATGCAAGGTTTGCTGGACGAGCTACAGTGCTGACAGGGAAAACAGAAATTATTAACAAGCAAATACCTGGAACTTGGCAGGTCGAACTATGACTGCATCGCTAGCTAGTAGGTGTCACTTTTCTTCACCGCATGTTTCCTCATCGGCAGTCATAATCACCTCTATATATGTTGCCTTTGCCAATCTCCCCCGCCAAGGGACATCAGCTACGCCACCCGGTCCATCTCATACGCATGGAATCCTCCCAAAAATCGGGTACTACACCAGCCATCTTCCGGGGCAGCCGCCAGCATCAGACGCGCCTCCTTGTTCTCTATGTTCAGAGCGTAAAGTTGCTCTCCTTCATTACCACAGGAGAAAAAGACGAGCCCGCTCTTCTCACAGACGCCCCGCAGGCACAGCTTCAACGGTTTCTGTCAGTTTCTGTTGTAGCCATGAAACAGTACGCACACCGTGATTTCTTCCTTCGTGCCGGCTAGCCCAACCTCCACCGTGCACAGCCTCCCGTCCGACCAGGTGGTGAGCACGCGGTTCTCCACCATTCCGCAATGGCAGAAGCAGGGGAAAAATTCGCGGGGCAGGGACTCCAGCGTCGTGTCCAGCGTGTCGATATGAACCCCGACCATCGCTCTCCTGCCCCGCCAGAACACGGCGCCACCGGCGACCACGGCGGCGCTAGCGTGCATCTGGCCCAGGCGCTTGCTGCTGATCCTGGCGCCGGACACCTTGCCTTCCGGCGCCCAGACGCCGGTGTCAGACGAGTAGGACCGGCACGCAGTGAAGCTGCGCCGGCTGTAGACGACGAGCAGGAGCAAGCCGCATCCCGAGCGCGGCGGGTCGGCGCCGTCCACGCACTTGTCCAGGTCGTCGGCGGTGAGCAGCGCGCAGGCGTAGTGACCGGGCTTGTCCTTGCCGGATAGGGTTGGGAGGACGGACACGGCGAGCCTGAGGACCACGGCGAGCCTGAGGACGGCCGCGCGCGACGCGCGGCGGAGCTCGAGGACGAGGCGGCCTTTCCGGGACGTCACGATCCGGGAGGACCTAATACACTCCCGCGAGGGGTGGTAATGGCTCGATGAGTCGGTTCTACTGGCAGCACTGTCAGACAATGTTGAACATGCCAGCAGATCATGCACAGAGCATGGGATGGTATCCGTCATTCCGACGAACGAAGACGGGTTGTTGCCCATCATCCGAGCCTTGAGCTCAAGCTAAAAGAGTTCCACGGCATTTCGCATGTCGTAAGGGAGGTAGATGCTGGGATCCGGAGAGTTGGGACAGCACATTGGCCAGCGTATAAAAGACATGTCGGCTCCCCTCTGGCTTGGATCGGGCCCAAGAAAGGCCTCGATATGGTGAGCAAGTCTCTCGCCGTCAACGACGAGAGCACCTTCTCCGCTCGGGAGGAGGAGGTCCGGCAGTGGGCCGGTGGGGAGCAAACTTCGCTCATCGAGGCGAAGTTGCCCAAAGCGATCTGCTACGAAGTTGAGACTTTCGAAGCGGATGCTGGAGATGGATGGAGACGCGAGTCGAAACTCGCCTGCACCCATTTGCACAAAGTCGCCAAAGCTCAGATGCTTCGGAATTGCTCCGTGGAGCAGACTGAGATCAGCTAGAGCCATCACTCAACCATGCAGGTTGAAGAAGCGCTGCAGCCCCTACCTGGCGTTCCAACTGTCGGTGCTTCCGACCACCGTCGGTTTACTTAGTCACGGCGCCCCTCCATGGGGAGCGATGGTAGGCACAGCAAGCACGGAGGAATTATACTAGTTCGGGCAGAACGTCCCTATGTCCAGTTTGTGCGGCTCATGTTCCTTGAGCTTGGCTGCCTCAGAGCTTACAGGGGGGGTGCTCGTAAGCCATCCCCTTGAAGGATCAAAAACCAGCTTCAGCCCCTAGTTAAGAGTTGTAACGGCCCAAAACAAGTCGGGGGAATGCCTCACCACTCGGGATGAGGACATGGTTTAGGCGGAGTGGGTTGCATCCCGACAGGTCGGGAGCATGCCATCTTTCCAGCCCGCTTGTGCCTTCCCATCTGCTTGGGAAACCGACGCGTGCCCTGGTGGGTTGCACCTTCCCAATCATCCGGTGATTAGGGATCTTGTGCTTATCTTAGTTATGGGATTTGTGCTAATGATGACAGGATTAATACCCCGTGTATGTGTGTCCCATAGTAGCCCCCGAGGTCCCCTTGGAGTTTTAGTCCATGGGGATCTTGAGTTCCGAGTCCTTGACACGCCTCGGGAGGCTTGTCAAGAACAAGTCGGGGGACTTTTTGCCTTGATCGTTGGCAGCTCAGGGGCACATAGATCTACTCGATGCAGCTTGTGAGCCCCCGAGTAGCTTCCAGGTTGTCCTGCTTTCGCCTCTTGGTCCGTTCATCTTCTTTCTGAGTGGATTCCTGACGCTGTTCAGGAATAGCGTGGGCAGCTTGCCCTATCAGGTGAGACATCTTGCATTTTCATGGCGCTGCTGCAAGCCCTCTTGTGGCAAGTCACCTTGGCATTGATTGGGGCAAGCGGTCAGCCTCCTTCCCCAATTAAAGCCTTTGTGGTGGCCACAAAGTCTGCAGAGTGAAATCTGCCGTTACCATAAGTACTATAGCAACGACAGGGCCTATAAATAGGAGGTATTGGGTTTCTTCTTTCGCCAAGATCTTTCCTATTACCATGGTGTGGCCTAGAAAAGCTTGGTCTCCTTGAGTTCACTTCCGCCGCTGGGTTCCGTCCCAATGGAACTTGTAGTCCTGGTGCAACAAGTATTCCAGCGAGGAGAGGGGGATGGAGTGGATGGCTTCCCACTTGCGGCATGCTACACCGCTCGTGACAAGTTGTTCTTCGGAGAACTTTTCATGGCAGTGAGCAATGAGGAGGCTCGGATGGTAGGTCGTTCCTGCTTCACCGGCATCCTCGTGGCTACGGTGTTGGGAGCGAGCCCCCCTGTGAGAGGTGGAAGGGTGAGGCCCTCTGCCCTGCACATGGTCGAGGACGGCAGGACAGAGGGCTCCAATGCAGCTAGTGTCTCTGCCAGCATACCTCGCCCTTTCCATGTGCTGACCCGTCCCGCCCATGTTTCTTGGCTGCAAGGCACACAGCGGGGGAAGCGGCGGTGCGCCTTGCAGGGGATGATTCAGCTGCGAGTTCATCCCTGCAAGGTTCATCGCCTAGGAGCTCCAGGAGGTTGAGAGGTATCGAAGTGATACCCTCTTCAGCTCCTCATCGAGTTTGGGCTGCTGGAAGCTGGGGAGGGAGCATACTGCCTTTCATGTTGTCGAGCTTCTTCGCGCTGACGGCGAGCTCCCGGAGGAGGCCCTCGAAACAGAGGTGGACGGTAACTGTCCCTCCTCGCCTCTTGGTCAGCCTCGAGTTGTCTGCTCCTCCTCTCCACACCATCGTCAGGGGTGTCCTGCGATGTCTCCTGCTAAGTCGGATTTCCTACACCGAGGGGTGCGGAGGTTGACTTGGCTGGTTATTTCAATGTTTTCCTCCATACGAGGGAAACACTGTTGGGGATGCAAGAAGCAGTCCAGCGAGGTTGGCTCTAGGAGAGCACCTGCTTCGCCAGGCTCTTCATCTTCTTGTGCCCCTTGCCCTCTCTAGGGGGTCAATTTTTATGAGTTTGCATCTTTCAGGGTCTTGAACCTTTGTAACTTTTTCCTATTTCAGGGACTTGATCCCTTGTAATTTTTAAGGAATAAAGCATTCTGTGTTGATTTACTTTCTCATGCCTCTGTCGTTGAGTTTGAGATTGATAGGATCCTTGCGTTGGGTCCTACACCCTAAGGCCCCGAGCGCTCTTACGGTAGAGTAGCAAGTCGGTAGGCTTAGGATGTCTTGGGTTTTAATTCGAAACCTCTCGTCGAGCTCCGCACTCGGGAGGTTGGAGTGTTCGCCCATGCCACGCGGCCGTTGGACAACACCCCTGTGTGCCTTTGTAGCGGGCGCGACCATTGGGACACCGTGCCTATCTCGACGATAGGTCGGTAAAGGCGCTAGAAGGCCGTCCCTTCTTCCCTGGACTACTTGCTTGTCTCTCAGCGAGACTGGCATGTGCGGACCCTGTTTAGGTTTGGTCGAGACTTTCGAAGCGGATGCTGGAGATGGATGGAGACGTGAGTCGAAACTCGCCTGCACTCATATGCACAAAGTGCAAGTCACCGAAGCTTAGATGCTCCGAAATTCCTTCGTGGAGCAGGCTGAGATCAGCTAGAGCCATCGCTCAACCATGCAGGTTGAAGAAGCTCTACAGCCCCTACCTGGCGCGCCAACTGTCAGTGCTTCCGACCACCGACCGTTTACTTAGTCATAGTGCCCCTCCATGGGGAGCGATGGTAGGCACAGCAAGCACGTAGGAATTATACTGGTTCGGGCAGAACGTCCCTACGTCCAGTTCATACGACTCGTGTTCCTTGCGCTTGGCTGCCTCGGAGCTTACAAGGGGGGTGCTCGTAAGCAGTGGAGTGTGAGTCCTACACGTATGAAAGCTAAAGTGTAAGTGAGCTAGAGTGTGAGCATGCCAGCTTGCGTGATTGCCAGCATGCTAGAATGCTAACGTGCCCATTGGAGGGCTTCCTTCCCCCTTATATATGACTAGGGGTTGGTTACATGGAAAAGGGAAAAGAAAGAGGAAATGGAGCCTTCGGTCAGAAGCCTCTGAGTGCTTCCGGGCGTCCTCTAGAAGTTCGCCTTCATCCTTCATCGTGCCCGACCTCTTTTGGGTAGGTCTGAGGTGCCTCGCCTCGTATACTCCTCCCTTCTGCCATGTTAGAGCAAGTTATGCGTGCTCATGATGTTGTCGAGCCTGCCACGGTGTTCATTGTGCAGGCTTGCTTATCTAGGAGATAAGGAACTGATTTGACTGGGTGCCACCTGGCCTTCTCCCGAGCTTTGTCGAGCACTTGGGAGTCAATCTTGCAATTGATTTGGGCCTGTGGATCCACCGCCTGGCCGAAGTAGGCCTGCTCCTACGCGGGGGAGTAGGAGGACTACCCCTCTCCTGCCATGTCACACAGTCTGGGCCTTTGCGTGCAGCCCAACGTGTGGAGGGGTGTGCCTGTCCCCTAGCCTTGGAATGGGGGCGAAGCACTGTGGCCCATTTTGACCCCTTGAAGGATCAAAAAACCAGCTTCAACCCCGATTTGGAGTTGTAACGGCCCAAAACAGGTTGGGGGAATGCCTCACCACTCGGGATGAGGACATGGTTTAGGCAGAGTGGGTTGCATCCCGACAGGTTGGGAGCATGCCATCTGTCCAGCCCACTCGTGCCTTCCCATCCGCTTGGGAAAGCGACGCGTGCCTTGGTGGGTTGTGCCTTCCCAATCATCAAGTGATTGGGGATCTTGTGCTTATCTTTGTTCTGGGTTGTGCTAATGTTGGCGGGATTAATACACCAGGTATGTGTGCCCCACACGAGCGATCAAACTTAGAGTCATAAAGTCAAATGAATTATAATTTAAAACGGAGAGAGCATTATATTTAGTCATATCCATTGCACCATAAACATATCCATCGGACACCCGTCATATGTTGGGTGCCCAACAGATCTATCCATAATACACTACTAGAATCCACCTGTTTCCCAAGAGTCGAAACTCTAGGAAAATGCTTTTCCTAGGAAATTTGGTACGGAAAAGGTTCTAGGGATAAATTCGACGGGAAATTGGATGTGCCCTACGGTTTTGATGGAAAAGCCTAGGGAACCTGGCCAAAGAAAAATAAAAAAAGCTATGATCCCATTCCCATGTACATTCTCCCACCGCTGGCCATGCTCCACCGCCGTTTATGCTCCGCTGGCCTTGCTTGCTCGTCGCCGGCCTCCCACTGGCCCCACCCACTTGTCACTGGCCCCCGCATGCTCGCCACTGGTTGCGCCCGACGCCGGCCACACCCGCTTGCCGCTGACCTCGTGCACCTGATGCCGGCTCCGCCTGCGTACCGCCGACTACGCCTGCCCGTTGTGGGCCTCGCCCGCTCACCCGATGCTCTTTCTTTATTGCTCGTAAACTATACAAAAGCCTAATTCATTTCCATTCATAACATTTTCGTACATTACATTTCTACTTCATCAGATACATGATACCCACAGTAACACCTACAAACACCATAAACACCAACATCTTACATGTCCTAACCAACACATCCATCTTTGCTTCCATGTCCATGTTCTTGACTCTGCCAACAAGAATAGGACTTGACTGTTGTCGGCGTTTAATGATCGAGTACCTACCTAGGGTACCTCATAAAGTAGTATCGTGGGTCTCGCCGAGTTCTAGAAACGATGGTGCACACGAGACAAAGGGTTTTAGACAGGTTCGGGTGGTGATGTGTGTAATACCCTACGTCATGTATGTTGTATTGCCTTGCGTATGAGTTGAGTTGTTTTGGAGGGGTTCCTGCTCCGCCTTATATGTACGGGGAGCAGAGTTACAAGTTGGTTACATGATCCTTATTAAAGAAGCTATCGCAGATACCGTAGGAGGACGAGACGGTCGCTGCCGCCGCTACCTCCACCGTAGAAGCCGGCAGAGACCGTGGATCCAAGGTTCTTGTAGAGGATTTGAAGACAGCTGCCAAAATTCTAGACCTGGCAGAGCGCCCCAAGAATCCACCAGGTGTTTGCGGTAGCGGCTATGATCGCAAGGAGACGGGGGATGCAAAGCGTAAGAACTCAGGAGGGTACTACCGAGAAGCGGAGGACGTGAAGCGGCGGCGCGAGGTCCCGGAGATGGTCGAGGAGAAGGCGGGCACAACAACCACAATGGAGAGGAGCCATATGGTCTAACGGAGTTGCAGGGACGAGAGATGCTCATCGTCGACGTCCAGGCGCTGTGGGAAACGAGGTCTGTCCATGCCATATTCAAGAACTCTTGTACTAAGTTAATAAATACTACTCCCTCCGTTCCAAATTACTATTCATTGTTAACTTTTTCTCGCAACGTTTGACTATTCATCTTATTTAAATGTTTTGTCCAAATGTGTGAAAAAGTAAGTCATACCTAAAGTATATGTGATGATAAAGTAAGCCACAAATAAAAGAAATGACACTTGCAAATTTTTTTGAATAAGACGAATGGTCAAACGTTACAAGAAAAAATCAACATTAAATAGTAATTTGGAACGGATGTAGTACATTACTCATGCTCTGTTCCTTTCTGCTGATCTCAAGAAGCTCTGTGTACTCGTAAAAGTTTAATTCAAAACACTATGTACTTCTACAACGATAGAAAGTTATTCAATTTCTGTTCTGACATCCGTTTCAAAAAAAAAACCTGTTCTGACATGCATCCTGTTCAATCGAGGCGCTGATCAAAACTTTATGCACCAATAGAACATGACTTTGTTAGGGTAATCGTTCAACTTAACAACGAAAAGAAGTGGGTACAATAGAGTTACGAGGCTCAACAATGACATTATTGAGATGGATTTGTCAGCTTTCGATTCATCCTTTATATCATTGGAAAGAGAGCCTTGTTCAGATCACTGTCCAATATGGAAATTCATATGACACGACATGACGACAACCCATTCTATTATGTTCTACAGTTTGTCTCAGTCAATCATATGTTCCGTGTATTTCAATTTCTTCAGCAGCCGTAGCTGCCAACGGCCAGGAAATCTCATTGTGTTCAGATAAGAAATAAACAACTAATGTCTACTGTTAGAAAGGACATTGTTATTACACTAAAAGGACAACAAATCTCTACTGGAAAGGTGTGAAAAGGTGAACCTGGGTTCTTGAACCGATGCATTGTAGTGTGCCCGTAATCTATGTGACCGTCTAAATTATGTATATGCATATCTCTCAATTTTGTACAGTGTAAGAGCATGTTTGTTTGCGTTACAGCTTTTGGGTTTTTTTCTGAAAATCTGTTGGAGGCTTTTGGTTTAAAAAACTATTTTTTTAGCTTTTCAGCTACTCATAAAAAGTCAGTTTTTCGGAGCTTTAGGCTTTTCGAAAGCTACACGAGAAATTTGTTGTTTATTTGAGCTTCTGGCTTTTCAGACACATTGTGAAGGAAATAAGATGTTTTTAATAGTTTGTACTTTGAAGGGAGTATTATCTAAGTGTTTGGTACTAAAAATGTTTGTTCGTTTAGATCATATATAGAAGAATAGCTAAATTGGTCGTTCAACTTTGTCACAAACTCAATTTAGTCGCTTTTTTTTCTTTTTTGTTCAATATAGCCCCCTTTATCCTACTTTGCTTCCACATAGACACATAGGAACGACACAAACATAGTAGGACTACAACAACATGTGAAGGTAATGACTATCTTTTTTCACCGAATTTAATTTCTAAAAACAGTCAGCAACCATCATCTTCAATAGGAAAAAATTCCGTGAGGACTCATACCAAATCCTCCCTCATGACTAACGTACAAATCTTCTATCTTCAACAGGAAACGATTCCAGAACCAGATTCCTTTAATTTAGAATAAAGGGGAATCCTCTAGTTCCATTGCATTGCATAAAACCGGACCAACGTATGCGTCAGCATTTTTAGCCCATACAGCTTCAACACAATGACCGAGGCGAGCAGTCTAAAACTGGAGGCTGATTACTAGTTTATTGCACCACGACCCTCCCCAGGAACATCAAATCCTGTGTCTCGTGCTCCATTCAGCAGTTGAAGAATCATATTTCAATCCCATGAACGCGATATTTCACAAATTGTCAGCTTAAGGATCCCCCACACACACTGCTGTCCAAGCCAAGCTGGAAATGTAGAAGACACCATCACCTGCCAAACGAATTAATCATAAGTCTCAGCCAGGTCAAAAGCCACCAAGCTTCGGAGCAGAGCATGCTAACTCAAAATATGAAAATAATGCACAAGAGATCACTGCTCGTAAAAATCAAGCTAGCAAGTTAGGAGCATATAAAAAATGGGATTGTGCTTAGTTCTTAAGTGGAATGGCTCACCCAATAGTGCAAAAAGATCCGGCACTCAGATGTTTATCCTACTTACTGCAGATGATGACACACAAATAACCATAAAAAAATAGAACTTAGCTGTTGGCATGGCAAGGGTAAAGTTCTAAGAATAAACTCTTATGAAGTATTGAGCAAAGATATAATGCTACGTCTAAAATTGAAAGTTCTGAGCGTAGTCCGCCTCATGAACTGCACAAGAAGCAGAAATAGTATCACACTACTCGAAGTGATATATCAGTAGAGACAAACAGACCAAGCAACTCGATAAAGGAAGTCTGAACAATTATAGATGTGAATATATCAAAACTGATGGATAAGAAATATATTATTGTTAGTATGTGGACTGACAGGAAACTTTGTGAGAACAAAAAAGATTTTCATTGCCCTTCCATGTGGATAATGTATGTTACCGGCCAGAATGAATAAAACAATATTTTTTGCTAAAACGAAAAACAAGGACATTGTTATTTTTTTTACAAAAGGCACATAATTCATTCTTATCCTGGAAGTGTTACCTTTTTCTAAGCAACATTTGCTATTCTGGGCAACAAAATATACCAAATGACTTTCAGTGACTGACAGGAAAATTGTGGAAAGAGGCACATACATCAACTGATAATCATTTGGATTTTGGGAAACAAAAAACAGAAATGAGGCACAGCTGAAACTTGGGTAGGATATTAGAAAGGAAACTTTGCAACTCAATGTGTTAATTAGAAAGGAAACTTTGCAACTCCATTGACTAAAGAAATGTCGTGTGTTTATCAAAAGGATTACTGCATGTCTTATATGTGGTATTTGTGTTAATGGTGTATAGTGCACTTGAGCCTGATGAACCAACATTTTCAGAAAATTTCATAAGGAACAGACTTCCACTGATCAGCTTTAAAATAAGCCTTGGATCTGAATGGCTTGTAAAGGTTCCCAACACAAAAGCCAGCTTTAACACAATGAGCTAACTAACAACAAAGGCTTTCATGAAGATTACTGACATGAAAATGTTTCAAGTGATAAGTAAAAAAGATCTCACCAGTCGTTCAGTGTGTCAAATTCCAAAATCCTCTGTATTAACAACCAACAGATGAAATAAAGAACTTGGGCGAATAAACCAATTTCCTTTTCCAGTTCTCTAGGCAATACTGACCAGGGATAAATGGAATTGCAAGAGACACTTACAACACTGTTTTCCATTGCCTCCTACTATGCATAAACATCATCTGTGTCATCATCTCCTTCTGAAGCCTCACTGTGTCCTTCCTCCTCAAACTCATCCTCAATCCCTACAGCTACTTTTACACCCTCACTACTTGCAACCTCCCGCTCTCTCTGCAGCGCATCCCTCTTCCTCTTCAAGTCTTCTAAATACTCCTTATGCCCCTCTTCCATGATTTCCACAAATCTTTCCTTTAACTCAAGCATTGGATCTCTATCTACAAGCACCCTCGTCTCATCATAAGGTTCCCTCAGTACTGCTGTTTTGATTCCACCTACGTAGAAGATCCCTGGGTGCCTCATGAACGCATTAGCAAATGCATTTGGCAGCCTATACTCGTCACAAAATTTCCCAATAATTTGTACCGCCATTCTCCGCTCTACTGTCAGGGACAACACCTCATGTAAAACACCAATTGTTCGCTTCTGAGCCTCCGGAGATGCAGGATGCAGAGTGGATGCATATGCATACAGTGAGACATGGCAATTCAAGCCAATCCCTCACCCACTCCCTCATTCCCTTCTTCAGGTACAACCCCTTGGGTAATTTAACAGTAACGTTTGGCCGCGGCCGAATTCTGACGACATCACCCTCCTTGTCAGCCTTCAATTTAATCACCGATTTCGCCAGTTTGTTATCCCAAGCAGCCAACTCGAGGAATGCATTCCCAGATGCATCGGGCCCGGGGTCGCCGACGAGCCGGAAGAGCCCGGCCAGGGTACTTTGGGACCAACGAGACCAAGAAATCGTCGGGAAGGCCGAAGTCATGCTTGGTCGTAGTGATATTGGTGATGGGCAGAGCGTGGGTGGAGGAGATCATGATGAGCTTGGCGAGCCTGGATGCGAGGAGTGGGGCGTGGAGTTCATAGAGGCAGGAGGCGGGGTGTGGAGCTGCAGGGAGGGCGAGGCGACCAGCTTCAGGGGTGGGAAGATGGAGAGGAGTGTGGGGTAGCGTTTGAGGAAGGTGGGGACGCCGACGGGGAGCTTGATGTGCTCGAGGCGCTTGGTGAGGTAGCGGAAGCGGAGGCAGCGGTCCGGGATAGGAGCACCTCACGGACGAGGCGGGACGCTTGGTGGAAGCGGCAGTCGCGGGTGAGGGCAGCATCGAGAACGGGGTCGCGCTTCCATGGAACTTTTATCGAGGAAATGTGCCAGCTAGGGGAGAGCGGGACGAGGCGTCTGGCGGCGCAGGCCGCGGTGGCGCTGCTGCCGGCGACCGGAAGAAGCATTTTGGGCGCGTTGCAGATGAAGAGTGTGGTACTGCTAGTCTGCTACTGCTAGTTTGCTACTGCTAAAGCATTGAATACGCCTTCAAAATGGGTTCACGGATTTCTAGGAAACGCCTTTGAGGTCTATATCTGCGAACAAACAAATGTTTGTTTTCTTCTTCGGGGTAGGAGTATATCTATCTACTAGTGTCTTCCGCGTGCATATGATATTTGGAATTTTATTTTATTTTTTTACCATAGGATCTTTCGGTGCTTTTTCATACAACTATAACACCCTTTGAAACAATAGGATCTTTCTGTGATTTAAAAATTCATAGAACCAAACAATAGCAAAGATACGCTTCTTATGCAGTAGTCTCTCGCAAACAGCTAAGCAAATGCAATATGCATTTGTATACGCATGGGCTTTGCTAAATAAAACAGAAGTGCATTCAGTGAGCTGGGTAGTAGCCGTCAACAAAGGCCAAACACTCAAATTAAGTTAGGTACCGGTTGCAATTTGCAAATTTGTCCTATCTATTTTGCAGAATTCAAGTGTGTAGAAAAGGCTTCATCATCAAGTTTCTAAAAAAATCCGCATGTTGCAACGCATGGCACAACAACGCATGGCACAACAACGCATGGCACAGAAGGAATGGTAAACACATATTATTACAGAAATGCAATGTTAAGCACTTATTCTAAATAAGTAGGGTTGGATAAATCAGTATAAGCATTTCGACTTAACGATGATGAGGCTCTTGGTAACGATTCTCTGGAATCAGGGAGGGGTGGCCTGCTTTTCACCTGCTCACACAGTGCTCACACAGGCCATTGCCCTCTATTCATCATCGTTGGTCATGACATGTGAGGCTCAGTATGGCCTAAAAGCATATTCAATTCAATTCACTAAACTGATAGGATAGGTAAGTAATAGTTTTATACCTCAATTAAAATCTAAAGGTAAACTCATTTTTACTCCATGACCATTTTAGTGTGCCTGTGTATTGATTACCTGGTTTGTGTGTGTTTCTATGTGGGTGTGTCACAGAAGAAACCTGCAAATGAACAAAGATGATGGAATATGGGAGTCAATTACAATAAAGGGATAGGCTTTTCTATAGTTTTTTAAAGTGGACACAGCATTCATGCCTGTGTTTGTAGCAAGTTTGATTAGATAGGATATCTCAATATGATAGCATGATCGAAAGAAAGATGAATAACCAACATGAACTCAACTAGGGATTATTAAAATGCATTAACTCTAACTGAATTTTTATTTAAGAAACTTGACATCATTGATTACAGAAACCTCATATGTATATATGGATCTGATAACTAACGTGGCAAATGAATTGCTACTTTTAGCATCATGATAGCTTAGTGATGATGCTACCTAATATATGACATTGTAGTGTTGAATGATTTTTTCATATACACAGATACAATAATCAAGCTCGACACCAATATGAAAATAACAAACAAAACATGAAAACTTGCTTAATCTCTTACCCACGTTATTATTAAATTGTTTCACTTAAGCTGGCAATATGCACGGATCAACCTTTATCTGCAATAACACTATGAATTTAATAACTACGAAAAGAAAGAGTATGGAAAATATCTGTTTTGCCTCAATCCAATTCCTGCGATTATAGGCATTATATCATTCTTACAGAAGACACTTTGTAGTTAAATATCTTCATCATCATCATAAATAAGTGGACAGCACAATGTAGGAATTTTAGAGGCATGCAAGATAGTGTTTATCCATTTCTTGGAATAAAATTGCAACTCGAAGAGCACAATGGATATTTAAAAGCTGTCAAGTGTAGGATCTAGGATACCGACTAGAGGGGGGTGAATATGCGGTTTTAAACTAACAAACACATCACTAGAGAAATTTAATTAGAAACACTTAGAGGATTAAATTTCTAGCTATTCTAAGGCTATGTTGAGGGTCAACAACCTAGGGTGACAAGATATGATTCAATCTCTAAAAAGTAAATTGCTCAAATGGAATTGCTTGAAAGGAAATGAGCAAATAAATGACCAAGTTCAAGAGATGAAATTTATCCTGTGGTATCGATGACTTGTTGGTCACCCCTAATCCACGTTGAGATGGATTCAATGTTCAACCGCTTCTCTATCAAGACTCCGCTTGATGTATAAGCCGGTTAGAACCAAAGAACCGCTCCAAATCTCGATTCCATTAGAGTTGCTCTTCACCACTCCGGCGAGGTGAGCACAAAGACCTCTCACACCAATCGTCCAAGGAACTTAACAATTTTCTTGAAGTGCTCAATGGAATCATGAGCTCCAAACCGTCTAGGAGGCGGCAACCTCCAAGAGTAACAAATCAACTCGCTCGCTTGATGAATCCTAGTGCCACAATGATCAAATCCTTGAAGCAATGCACTAGATGCTCTCAATCTCAGAAGAATGCAGCCTCAAAGCAAAGTGTGTGTGAGAGAGAGGAGAGAATGAGATCAAATATGTCAAGAAAGCTTTCAAGAGTGCCAAGAGACCTGACCCAACCCCGGGAGTGAAGTATATATAGCCCATTTCCTCAGAACTAGCTGTTACGTTGACAACGCGTGAAAAACGGCACTCACGGACTGTCTGACCTATCACCACGGACTGTTCCGTTTTTGAATCCAATGGTTATATTGTGAAGTCAAACGTGTGTCAGAGTTAGCCATTAGGGCCAGACGGACTGTCCGACCCATCACCACCAGTCCGACCAACGCTGTCAGACGGTTTGACCCCCTGGAACTTCAAAAACCATCTTTGTTTAAATCGAGCCTATTTAATTACGAACTATCCGATCCCCATCACAGACAGTCCGACAGTCAGCACACAGCTCTTCAAGTCAGCGCTCGCGGGCCCACCAGTCAGCACAGGTCACGGACTGTCCATCCCAAGCCTCGGATAGTTCGAGAGACAATTGGACACGTCCGAATGGAATTTTCATTAATTTTTGTTATTTTTCAACATAATGGTCACGGACTGTCCAAGCCCTGACCACGGACAGTCCGACCCCTTGTCAGAAATTCGTTTTCACAAGATTTTCAACAATGCTTCACACAAAGTTAGTCGCCACTCATCTAAGTGCAAGCATGCAAGTCATTGATCAAGGTGGCACTAAAGACACGTCAAGTCAATGACGTTGATCCCTCTTGATAGTACGCCTATCTAGCCTATTAACCCGGTCATTTTTCATCCACTAATCACCTCATGACCGGTTAAATGAAAATGCCCTATCTTATACCTTCTCATTGAGCTTCTCTTGATGTAAATAAATCCACGATATATCCACATCCACATATGAAGCTCACTTCATCCCCGAGACTAACCTATTCTCATAATCTCAATGAAATTGTTAGTCCACAAAGGTTGTCATTAATTACCAAAACACAAATTAGGGGCCTAGATGCCTTCATCAAGTTACATAGACACACAGACACAGTAGGTGCTAAAATCATCAGAATGACCATGTGTTCCTGACAATCCCTATTAGTTGCCACGTGGTTTCCTGGCTTGTATGTGCTAGGCATGCTCTATCTCAGCCCTTCATTGGCGCTTGGACGGTTACTCCAACCGAGGTCTCCGACTCAGATTTTCACCGCGTATTCCCCACTATACATCGAATATATTGTATAGTATCTGTATACGGTGTCCTTTCATTTCAAATGGCTGCCCCACGCCGCGTCTCCGCTCCCAACCACTCCCGAGTCGCTACCCCCGCCGCTGCAGCTGCCATGCACCCACCATGCTGTCGTCCACCCCCACTACTCCAGCCACCGGCGGCGCTCGCTATCCCATCGCCGCGGTGTCGCCGCGCCACCGTCTACCCCTGACTCCTCTCCACCCCACTACTCCCCCCACTGCCGCCATGCACCCGCCCCACCGTCGTCTACCCCTGACTGCTCGATGTCCACCCCCACTACTCCGGCCGCCGCTGGCGCTCGCTATCCCACCGCCGCCGCCGCCGCGCCACCGTCTACCCCGACTCCTCTCCTCCCCCACTACTCCTGCCGGTAGCGGCGCTCGCTACCCCTTTTGCACTGCCACCGCTACCCTGCACTACCTACCCTTCCAGTGACTCTCTCCTCCATTCTCCTGGAATATTTAATTTTTTGCCATCCTTAAGGAGGGAACTCTTCAATTGCCAGCTTTAGATTTGCTCCTACATTTTTGCCACCTGAAAGAGAAGAATTGTTACATCGGTGCCATTTTTGCATATCTGGCACGCCACCTAGGCCTGCCAGCGTGGACAAAGGACGTGAAATGATGCGTCTACCCCTACCTTATCCCTTCACCCCTGGCTCACTTGACTCCCTCGCCCTAGACGCCCATTTGACTCACCCCTCCTCCATCGCCCGTGCTCTGGTGTGGTGGCGGCGGCGGCCAGGTGACGGCGCGCCATTCTCAAGCTTTGGGTCGGGTGAGCTCGACGGATCCAAGGTACTGACACCTCCCCCATGCCTCTGTACTCTGGTTTGCATAGGATAGTGTGGGATCTAACTGCGTTTCTTAGGTTCGCTTAGGATATTGATGGTGTAGATTTGAGGATTTTGCTACAATGAAGACGAATGATTGCCCACCTTGGTAAATGATTGTCCTGTCCCGCTCATATGGCTTACTTTGTATTTGGGGATCCCTTGTATTTCGGTCACTTCTATTGTTGTGGAATTGGATTTTTCCTAACTCCGAAATTATTTGTATGTTCGTTGATATGCCAGGATTGATCCTAGTAATGCGTTTAAAGATGTTGTTAAATGCAATCCGTATAAGGCCAATCTTGAGTATGGGATGCTTGATATAGAAGAGCAGATTCATGATGTTTGGTTTGATAGAAGCAGTGATTACAATCTAGACAAGTTTGTTGAGGAAACGGCTAGCAAGACAATTTGGGGTCCTAGCCAGTAGATGGTAGTCTGGGCAGTAGACCAACAGAATGGTGCTGAGTGGAAGGTGACCACAAATGATCATTTCTCCAGTATGATTGAGGCTAGTTGGGATGTCAGGGAGCTATATCTGTTATGTGATGTTGTGGACAAAGCTGGGTATAGGACAGGTCAATGTTTTGCAGCTGGACCAAATGCCTTAAGTGCTCATGGCACATCTGGTGTGACTCATCCAGAGATGGAGTCAGAAGCTGTTGGAGAGAGTTATAGTTCTCCAAACCGAGTCAATGAATAATTGTGGTAGATTGGTCCACATTGACCATTATAGCATATCTTGATCAAGATGGTGATGCAACTTTCCTAGCAGATGAGAATGAAGTGTATGAGGCATTTGTATTCAAGGCAGCAGATGAGGCAGCAACAACAACTGTAGATAAAGAAGTAGCAATTCTAGTTATTCCAACTAGATATGAGAGATGTTGCTATTCCCGTAGATGACAGTGAGCCTACTAAACCCATTATTGACTGGGACAGAGACAATCCAAAGATGTCAGTAGGTACCCCTAGGCTTGCAGTGAAACATCATGCAATTGTGCATGAGTTTGAGCTGCACATTGAGAAATCTGACAAATCAAGATTCAGGGGGTGTTGCAATGCAAAGGGATGTCAATGGAAAATTAGGGCTAGAACTCAAGCTGATAGCGGTGCTAGGGTACTTGTTGTTTGATTTTGTAATTTATTGTTCATGTACATGCTCATTGATACATCACCAAATTTAATGCATTTCTATTTCTATGCAGGTGCAGATAAACTCTAATGCTCACACTTGTGCATCTAGGAGTAGAGTTTTGGGCAAGATGGCATCTCAAGCTTGGGTTGCTGAGAGAGCTATACCATTTCTGAAGAGGAAGCATGATATGGGTGCAAGAAGGTTGAAGCAAGAGCTGGAGAACAAGTATAAGATCATAATATTGTATCAAACAGTCTGGTACGGTAGCAGCAGCAAAATTATTTGGTAATTGGGACGATTCATTTGACTGGTTGTATAGGTTCAAGGAAGAAGTTGACCTTAGATCTCGTGGCAGTGTGGTCGAGATAGACACTGTTGAGATAGATGGCAAGATGCATTTTAGCAGATTTTTTTTGTACATTCAAGGCTTGTATTGATGGGTTTGTAGGTGGCTATAGGCCTTACATTAGCATAGATTCCACTGCCCTGAATGGGCAGTGGAATGGACACATGCCAGCGGCCAATGCAATAGATTGGCACAATTGGATGTTCCCTTTAGCATTTGGCTTTTTTTATTCTAAAACTAAAGAGAATTGGACCTGGTTCATGAAACAACTAGGGCATGCTATAGGACCAATGCAAAACTTAGCAATATGTACAGATGCATGCAAGGGGCTTGAGGCAGCTGTAAAGTCAGTGTTTCCATGTGCAGAACATAGGGGGTGCTTTAGGCATCTAATGGACAACATGAAGAAAAGGTTCCACGATAGTGTGTTTGGAAAATACATGTGGCCTTCAGCCAGGGATTACCTACCAGACAAGCACAAATACCTACTGGAAAAGGTGACATCAACTTCACCAGATATTCAGAAGTGGCTGGATGAACATCATAATCTACTGTGGACTAGAAGCAAGTTCTCACCAAAAATCAAATGTGAGTACATAAACACCAACTTGGCAGAGTCTTAGAATGCATGGATCAAGGATTACAAAGACTTACCAGTGGATATTCTTGGAGATGTTGTTAGGGAGAAGACAATCATTCTATTTGAGAAGAGGAGGAAAGTGCCAAGAGCATTGAATGGTGTAATCCTGCCAGCAGTTATCCATCAACTGAATGCAGCTTCCAAGGGCGTACAACATCTAAAGATCACTAACGGAGACCCGAGACAAGCTGAGGTCACTGAGACTACAGGGATGAGGAAGTGAGAAGGCATGTTGTCTATCTGAATGAGCACCATTGCACCTGTAGGGAGTGGCAAGTTAGTGGCAAGCCCTATCAACATGCACTAGCAGTCATCACTACTAAGAGGTGGACAAATATGGAGAAGTATGTAGACATGGCATTCTCTGTTCAACGTTTTCAGATTGCATATGCTGGAGTGGTCCCTAATATAACAGACAAGACCCAATGGCCTCTAGTTGTTAAGGGGTTCAGGCTCTCACCACCTATTGCTAAAAAATGGGGTTTGGGAAGGCAAAAGAAGAAGAGGTACTTATTTTGCTTGGAGAGGACTGGAAAAGCAACTAGGCAGGTTACATGTTAGGGATGTGGAGAACTGGGTCACAGAAGTGGAAGCTGGAGGTGTCCACTTAACGACACCAAGAAGAGGTAACTAGCACTTCACACATCTGTCTACTTTTGCATTCCAAACTTAAATAACACCTCATTGCTTTCATTTTTAGGAAGAAGACCAAAAAGACTACAACAAAGGTTGGCACGAAGAAAGCCAAAACTGATGGAGCAGCACCAGCTAAGGAAGCAGCACCAGCTAATACTCCAAGAACCAGTGCTGCAACAGCCAGGGAAGCAGCAGCAGACAAGGAATCAATAGCAGCAGTTGCAACAGCCAAGGAAGAAGAAGCAGCAGAAACCCCTGAGAGCTTTGTATCAGCTACAAAAAGGTGAGTGATGGCTGTAAACTAGCAGACATGATTTTTCATGATTTTAACTATTTCTTTGATACTTCATAGGAGGTTGGCATTGGAGGCTCCAGCATCATTGGAGGCTCCAGCAGCAATGCAAGCTCCACCAGCCATTCAAGCTCCAACACCACTTGATGTGATACACCAAAGTTATTTGCCAAGAATCTGACACCTAAGAAGAACTTGGTAACTAAGATCAAGAAGGCTACAGCACCTAAAAAAGCAAAGTAGTCAACAGTTGAAGCATTTGTGTCTTTTGTTGAACTGTTGTTCTTGAAATGGTTATGTAATATGTAGGCCGGATATTGGACCTGTTTCTCTCCCATAATCTGGATGTTGGACTTGTTCCTCTATTAGTAATCTAGATGTTGAACTGGTTATGCTATGTAATATGGTAATCTGGATGCTCTTTCGCTATTGCTCGTAAACTAGACAAAAGCTCCATTCATTTCCATTCATAACATTTTCATACATTACATTTCTACTTCATCAGATACATGATACCCACAGTAATACCTACAGACACCATAAACACGAACATCTTACATGTCCTAACCAACACATCCATCTTTGCTTCCATGTCCATGTTCTTGTCTCTGCCAACAAGAATAGGACTTGACTGTTGTCGGTGTTTAACGACCGAGTACCTGCCTAGGGTACCTCAGAGAATAGTATCGTGGGTCTAGGAACGATGGTGCACACATGAGACAAAGGGTTTTATACAGGTTCGGGCCGCGATGTGCGTAATACCCTACATCCTGTATGTTGTATTGACTTGCGTATGAGTTGAGTTAGTTTGGAGGGGTCCCTACTCTGCCTTATATGTATAGGGAGTCGAGTTACAAGTCGGTTACATGATCCTAGTCGTATACAACATGGAGTACTACACCATGGTATTTGGGGAGTCTCCTAACAATACACGACTAATTCTCCCAGCCAACTACGCCATCTTGCATCATAGTCGACTGCTTCTTGGAGTAGTCGGGTCAAACTTCCCTTAGCGAGTAGTTTAATCCCTTGAGTGAATGGCCCTAGGGATCCTGGTTCCACAAGCCCCCGAGCATCTTGTGCCTTCGCTTCAAGTCTTGAATCTGTTTTAACATCTTCAAGGCCTCGTCTCTTGATGATTCAAGTAGTTGGAATGAAGTTCAATACGCTCGTGCCTTCTAGTCGAGTAGTTTTCATTGGAATGCATCTTTGATGCACCCAATGGGTGTAGCCCTCGAGCCTCCAAGTACTTTGTAAAGTAGTCAGAGGTTCAAAAAGCAATCTTGTGTCTTTCCATAGAGTAGTTCAATGGTGTGCACCGATTAGGTGCACCCATTGGGTGTAGCCCCTGAGCTTGGAGTAGTTTTACAAAAACTAGTCGAAGATCTTTGCTTTATTTTAGCCATAAATCTCAGAAAAATAAAATCCCTGAATATGCGCTAGTAGCCCCCAAGCTTTAAAGCCAATATCTTTGGTTTAAAGGTCCGAGAAATCTTCAAAAATCAGTAATCTTCAAAATATCCCGCAACCGGTGGTTAGATAAGGATAAATCCCTAAAAACCGGCCCATGTCATGGAAAATGCATTGTGTCGCCATCGATAATTATTGTGTGGTTAAAAACCCTAACCGCAAGGTTAAAAATAGCTAGGTGAAAATCTTATTTCATTCATGTTTTACTGCGCCGCCATTCTCTCCTTCCTCGAACTCTCAGTCCTAGCCCCCGAGCATACATGCAAAGCCCCCGAGCGTGAATGCAAGAGAAGAGTAAAGTCGTAACTCGCTCAGTCAACATGGGGCAAAAGAAGAGCGTCGCGAAGAAGAAGGATGGCGACAAGGGCACGGCTGTTGACACTTCTTACGATCCAATATCAGGATTGTGAATCCCGATACTGGGGTAAGGAGTGTTTCAGTGGTTTTTCTTATGACTCAGTAAAATATATAAATATTCTGCAAGCGCACAGAATTACCGTTGTAGCACTTCACCAGGGGGTAATCCAAGGTATCGTAATTTATATTTCCGCATGGAAGCTTATGGCAAGAGTACTAGCAAACAAATATTCGAGACTATCAGAGAAGGGTACACGACTAGCAAGACAGGGGATAATGGTATTGGATAGGAATGGATATACCGTGACACACAGCTCAAGGTAGGCTTAGGTACTGAAGAGAAAGAATAGTTAACTCGGAGAACAACGAGAAGAGATAGAGGATTCCTGGGTACTTTTCTATCTGTGTTACTCGGGTCAAGAGGTATAGGAGTTGAGGTAGAAATTCTACAGGCTTTAGGATAAATCTAATGTCTTAACATCGGGAGGCGAAACCACCAACACGCGGAAAGGGATGAGATGGGTGTTGACAATAACGCCGGAGGCTCCTGCAGGCCGGATCCGGACCTATTGACCACCTAACGACTACCACCTCCATTGACCCAGGGACAAACTAAGGCTGAGTATAGTCTAGGTACCACACCTACACTATCCAACAACTACTTACTCCGCTAGCAAGAGCACGCAACCCCGTCAGGACTCTCGGTGACAATTCACCTCAAATACTAAGCAGGATCGAAGAACCAATTAGGACAAAGACTTAAACAAGAACAAGAAGAACTAGAACTACAACTCACTATAGTCTAAACACGATATACTTGCAACTGGAATAAAGTAGAGGCAAGATATAAATAACTCAGACAAGATGACAAAGATAACTATATTGATAACTCAGAGTCTTACAGAAAGAAAAGGAAAAGATACAAGAGCTAATACCGGAGCTTCTGAAGACGACTCCGGAACCTCCGAGGCACAGCTCGACTCAACTCTAACTCCCAACTAAACTATCATAACTCTACTATAACAAGTGGAAAGAGAGCTCCTTGTCTTGGTGTGTGTTACAAGTGAAGTGGACGCCTCTATTTATAGTGGCTAATGACGGTTGAGGTGGAGTAACCGCCAAGAGACTGAGGGGGTGCCCCCTAGTGATTCGGGCGAATTGCCCGGGTTCGGCCGAACAGGTCGGTTCGGCCAAACCCCTTGGATCCATCGCCTTGCTTCTGGACATCTAGGATTGCTCCTTGGGGTCGGTTCCTGGTGTCGGTGCGGTTCGGCCGAAAGCCAGGGTTTGTCCGAATTGGGCTTGGCCCATGGCCGTCCTCCCCTGCACCGCCTCTGGTCTTGGACCCCCTTGGGTTGGCTTATGGTAGTGTACTTCGTGCTGTGTTGGGCCAGGGATGAGGTGGCGGTCGCCTATGTGTCATGCATCGTCATCGCTTGTTTATGGTTGATGTGGACGTCTCCCGGTTGTGCTTCACGTCATGTACGGCTAAGGGGGGTAACTGGCCGAATCGGTCAATTCTGACCCCTATAGCACGTATTTGTCGTTAATGTACCTGCACAAATGAAACACATCAAAACTTGTGGAACTTTATTAGAAATAAACCTAAGTGCATGGAATGTCACATATATCCTCTTTTATTCCCGAGTATTGGTGGTCGAAAATGTGTCGTAACGACCGCCAACAAGCTCCCCCAAGCTTAGACCTTTGCTCGTCCTCGAGCAAAGATAGAAACTTAGGCTCAGTAGATCAAGAATTGCTACAATGTCATTGTCTTGCAGGTAATCTTTATAAACAACTAGTGCTCAAAAATACTTGAATTATTAGCAAAGTAGTAACTCACCATTCTACCTATGAGGCTTATAGCAATCTCCTTATCTTGGGCGGTTGAAAGGATGAACAGTTTTGACTCAGTTTTATTCCACTCTACTCTTTTCAGGATCTAAACTCGGAGTTTCCATAATTATGTGAAAAATGTAAGTTTGTTCCTCAATTGGCACACTCAATCACTCAAGTGGTATTTGAATCCTCACCAAAGGCTTGCGCCTTCTTTCATCCTAAAATCTAATAAAGCTTTTATGTGGCTCGGGGAAAATGGATGAAGGCGTGCATGTATCTTATATTTTGCTAAGTCAAAGACCGGACCTTAGGAGGATCAGATGATACCTTTAGATCGAGAAGTGCAAGTGTGTGGAATATATGGAGTGTAATTTGGTGGAACTCCTTGGGATGATTCATCCTCTCCTTGATTTGTTTTTTGAGAACATGGGCTATGTTTTATTTTGCTCAAATTTTTTCCATGCCTTTTGGCATGCTTTTCTTTTTCTCATTTTTCTTTTCTTTTTGCCATGCTACTTAGCATGCTTTTCTTTCTTTTCTTTTTGCCATGCATCTTGGCATTCTTTTGTATTTTGCATAGCCCATGTCTCTATCAAGGATATTTGGAGAGGGAATCATAAAACATGGATCATTTATCTTGTGGACGTATGATGACAATATTTGCTAACTCCCAGTGTAGGAATTGCAAGTGATAGGTGGTGTGTATGTGAATCTCGATCTTGGAAGCATGAAAAGTTCCTCACAATGGTCAGAATAATTTGACAAAGCTCACTAAGATAACAAGCAGCATATGAGTAGAAGGGTTCAACTAAACTAAACATATGACTTTGGTAGGAATGTCTGACCAATGAGGAACTTTGTTTTATTTTTGAAAGCACAAAGCATCCGAGATTTTCACCATACTAAGAGCAAAAGTAGAACTCAACCACAATCTCACTATATCATTCCTTGCAACAACTTAGACTTGGAATAAAGCATGTGCTCCAACAAGGTTTTCACGTTCATTTTTACTCATGCTAATTAACTCAAGTACTATTAAGGAACTAGTCGAAACAAAGAACTTACAAGATTAATGATAGAGTAACTATTCATCATTTCCAAAGTGAGAGGCATATGGTTCATTCCATGCATAGTTGGGAGTTAAGTTTATTCAAAGCAAATATTTTTGGATTTTTCATCTTTAGATGGAATTGGGAGGGAAAGGCAAATGGAAAATCTAAATTTTGAAGGGAACGTCGGACATACCTGGTGGGGGTCCTCCCCCAAGCTTTGAGCTTTCATCGGTAGGGATGAAATCTTGAGAAGTATTCCGCCATCTGGTCCGTTTGCTGCTGGACATCGTACCTTATAGAGTCCAGCACGCCACTATTCTCTTGATGGTACTGAGAATGGCGTGCTAGAGTGCCTTCCATGTTCTGGGTACGGTCATCGAGGAGGTCGACTCGGTTGGAGATATAGGACAACTCCCAACCGATGTCGTAGCCGCTGGGTGTAGAGAAGCGTGCCGACTGAGAGTGCCCAGGGAAGTACGGCCGGGAGGCACTGTCGTACCCCCCTACATACCACCCCTGGGAGTACTCAGAGTCCGTAATCTGGGCGTAGTCCCAGTGGCTCGGGGCGAAGTAGTCTGGGTCCTGGGGTTGTCCAGAGCCTCCTGCTCTTGACGTCCCAGCACCGGTGTACTCGTCGTAGCTTGCCTCGGATGCAGATGTGTGTCGGTGTGGCTGATGTAATGGACTTGCCGGTTCATTGAGCCTGGCTCGTCCTCGGGTGAATGGCCTTGTGCCTGGAACACTGTGCCGAGCTGGCTCTCTCCGAGGGGGAGAGTCATCCGACTCGGTACTCCACTGAAGAGTTAGTTTCTGGGCGGTATACAACCTCAGCTCTACACAGGGCAGTGTTACTTCGGTTGTATAACCGCGGTAAATCGTTACCAATGTTGCATTGGACACCCGTCGTATCATATGTCCTTGCACGAAGTGCTCGGCATCCACAATGGATCGTGCTGTCTCTATGTAGTTCAGCTGGGTGCCCTCCAAAACACCCAGCTGGTTAGCGAGGTGAGTGGCTAGAGAAGTCACCGCCACACTACAACTTGTCTAACCATGGCGTATAAAAGCCGCAACTCGACCACATTAACTGGCTGCAAGTCAGAACGCGGGAATACCATCATAGCCATCCACCGATGCAGGAAACGCAAGGTGGGGTTATGAATATTGTTGGTGCGGGGCGCCGAACAATTGGTGCTCCCGCAAATCTTTTTCCAAAACCCGTCCCAACTAAACTTTTTGAAAGCTTTGGCAGGCTCCAAAGAACAATGACTGGCAAAACCAAGAGCCATGCTCAAATCCCACTAAGACTAGAAGTACTCTTGGTTGAAAAATAGAAAGCGAACACCCTCCCGTTCAGATGTAAGAGTTGAAAGAAATTCGAGGGTGAGGAGGTACGAACCTTGTTCGTTGACACGCCAGAAGTTGCCCAAGCCAACGGCTTCGAAGACTTCTAGAAATTCTTCATCCATACCCGTTCTTACGAGCAGGTCCTGCTCGAAGACACGGGTATGCTCAAACTCCTTCAGGTGCAACATGTTGAAGACGTTCCGCTCCCGGTCCGTCCGGATGATGATGTCACTCTCGTTCGGGAGCTGCCGAACTGGGTGCGAGGCAGAGCCTCTCCTCAAGCCAACTTCTCCCGGCTCGTCAACCTCCATCTGGCTTGAACTATGGGACAGGGCTGGAGAGCTCCCAACATCGTCCAAGCGTTTGCTCAGCCGGGCGGAGCGACGGAACGCGGAGAAGATCTTCGACATGCTACCTGCAAAATATTAGTGCAATGACTACCCGAAGGACTGAATATATGGGGTTAGCACAAGCAAAGCAAATCAGTCGTTCGAGAGGGTTAGTTGTTCTTGCGGGGATGAAGAACCACCACAAATACGTTTAAGTTTCAGTACAAGGATCAAACAAAAGCAAAATATTTTTTTGTGATTTTTCAGCTATGCAAGTGACCAAACTTGAGCAAGAACTAAAGAAGAACTTGAGCAAAAATTGAAAAAAAATTCAGAGTTGGATGGTGCAAGAAGTAAGCAAGCAATGGGTGGTATTTATTGGCAAATGGGAAGGGCATGCCCTAGTTCGGCCGAATTGCCTGGTTCGGTGCCCTGGTTCGGCCGAACCAGGCATGTGTGGCCTGAGCACTCCATGTGAGTGCAGCACCCACCTTTGCTTTGGTTGCACGCAAAATTTTTTGGCTAGCACTAGAGTATGGGCACTTTGGTGGAGTTTAGTGGTAGGTAAGATGCAAAATTGACATGACCAAAGTGAAAGTTAGTGGAGTCACTCCCATGCTGTCATATTTTGTGTTAATTGATGAGTGTGCAGCCATATGGAGTGGGGTAGACATGTTTTGTGCTGGTTAGTGATGACAAGAAATTAATGGAGCACTTTGGAAAAGGGTAAAAATGATAGGAATTACAAAATGCACCCAATTCAAATAAATTTCAGCACAGTCTCCATTTATTATTTACCATGCTTGCAATTTTTACTCTCTTTCAAATTATTTGCACAAGTGGTTCATTTATTTTGGAAAGGGAAACATGCAAATGCAATGATGGAAATTAAAATTTTGGAAGGGAAACATGGGATACATATCGGTTTTCCTCGCGGTGACTGCTCATGTTTAAAGTCCGCGAGCGGGACTCCTCCTGTCTTCAGTTGTTTTTGTCATTGTCCAATCCCGGAGTGGGTGGTTCGGACGATGCAACCTTCTTCCGCCACACCTTCTTGATTTTCTTCTATGTTGGAGGCGGTGGGATCGGTTCTTCTGGAGAATTTTAGAGAGCCTGATCTTCCTCGTATCTCTTTACGAGGATGTCCATTTCTTCTGTGCTCATTGGTCCTGTTAGCTCATCCCATTCGAACTGCTCTCCACCGAGTATTTCCAACTCTCCACTGAGGAGGGGTTTTAGAAAACATTCAGCGCTTTTTCTGCTATGGTGTAAGAGGCTTTGTCTTCTTCTCTTCCCGCGGTCGGAACGGGAAGGAGATCGGTGTCCGGTTGATATGGAACAAGATTTCTCTTGTATCCATGTCAATCCTGGCCCGGGCAGTGTTCAAATGGCCGGCCCAACACAAGTGGAAATGAATAATTGCTCCCCGTGTCAAGGACAACGAAGTCCGTGGAGACGTAATGTCCCCAGACTCGGACCAACACATTCTCGATCACCCCCTAAGGGTAGCAGATCGATGAGTCTGCCAGTTGTACCTTGGCATTTGTAGGAGACAAAGTGGAATAGCATAAACTTTTAAATAGTACCTTGGACATAATGTTGACGCTGGCTCCAAGATCACAAAGTGGATCACCAATGCGACGATTCTAGATCACGCATTGAATGATGGGCACTGCGGGATCTTCCTTCATTGCTGGAGGTGTCCTCGTGATGGCTTTGACAACAGCTCTTGGCAAGTGTGCCCCTTGTGGTATTGCTACTTGGACTCGTGAGACTACACCTGCGTGACAAGCAAAATATGTTCTACGAGACGCCTTACCTTGTTTCGTAGTAACCGCATTTACTGTTTCAATGGAAGGTTCGGGTTGCCCCGGAATCTTCCCCGATTCAGTAACAAGAACGGCTGCAGCTAACTGTGCAATTTGGGTTTCGATCATTTTATTAAAGCTCAGTTGACTTTTCATAGCAGAAGAGAACGATTCCAATCTAGAGTCTATGCTTTCCAAGATTTTATCATTAGCAACAAGCTTTCATTGATATTTTCGGTGATTTTATCCTGGCCAAACACTAGATCTCTAAGTGATGGCTGGTTATTGAAATTGGTGGAATTAAAATTTTTACCTTGTTGAGGCCTCTCGAATGGGAGGTTTGGGCGCGAATTCCAGCCTTGATTGCCGTAGTTGTTCTGTCGATACCCGTTGTTGTTGGAGTTGTTGACGTAGTGAGAATCTTCTCGCATCTCGGGATAGTCATTCCCCGAATGGCCAGTATTGCCACAGACCTCGTAAGTCATGCGAGCGTCCATGGCTTGCATCGTTTCTTGAGCAGGGGCCTCCAGCTTCTTCATCAGAAGGTCCATCTTGGCAGCGAGCATGTACAGAGCTTCAACTTGATGCACTCCTCGGGTCTGAGGTTGAGCTCAATCATCGGACCAACCTTGGTTCTCGACCATCTTCTTGATGAGGGCCGTTGCACGACTCTCCTCAAGAGAGAAGAAAGAACCTCCAGCAGCAGCATCTAAGTACTCACGGGTATAGCTTCTAAGCCCATGGTAAAAGGTTTGGATGATGAACCAACTCTCCATACCATGGAAAGGACAATCAGATATATAGTCCTGGAGGCGATCTCATGCCTCGGGGACTGTTTCATCTTTTAACTGCTGGAAACTAGCAATTTTATTCCGGAGGGCGTTGGTTTTCCCAACCGGAAAGAATTTCAGCAAAAATGCGCTAGTGCACTTATCCTAAGTGTCTATGGCTTCGCGATTAGCATAAAACCATTGTTTTGCCTTGCCTAATAATGAGAATGGGAATAAACGAAGGCGAATGACATCGAGGCTTACCCCGCGTATGGTGAAAGTGTTGCAAATCTCCAGAAAATGCTGAAGATGAGCGTTGGCATCCTCGTGTGGCTTGCCGCAGAACGGGCTAGCCTACACCATGTTGATGAGGGTTGGCTTGAGCTTGAAGTTTCCATCTTCGACTGGCGGAGCTGGTCCGACACGCACATTCTCACTTGATGGAGCGGAGAACTCGCATATCGTCTTGCTTGCCATCCTCGATGAAGCCGTGTCGACGACGGGAAAGACTGGGCTCGTCGGAATGAGTTGCTTCTGAGGAGGTACAACACGGGGTCGCACTTTCCTCACAAGAGACTCAGGATTTTCTTGGAAGTTTGATGGTAGTTGGAAACTAGTCATGCACTGCTCTGCCTCACAAGACCAACGAAACAGAGCAAGGATAAACCCGCTTGATTAGCGGTATACTCAACTAAGATAGCTCGAGATAGAAGTTTGAAAGTATCTAGCCAATTGCCTCCCTGGCAACGGCGCCAGAAATGCTTGTTGACACTTCTTACGATCCAATATCAGGATTGTGAATCCCAGTACTGGGGTAAAGAGTGTTTCAGCGGTTTTTCTTATGGATCAGTAAAATATATAAATATTCTGCAAGCGCACAGAATTACTGTTGTAGCACTTCACCAGGGAGTAATCTAAGGTATCGTAATTTATATTTCCGCAGGAAAGCTTATGGCAAGAGTACTAGCAAACAGATATTCGAGACTATCAGATAAGGGTACACGACTAGCAACATAGGGGATAACGGTATTGGATAGGAATGGATATACCGTGACACACAGCTCAAGGTAGGCTCATGTAAGGAAGAGAAAGAATAGTTAGCTGGGAGGACAATGAGAAGAGATAGAGGACTCCTGGGTACTTGTCTATCTAGGTTACTAGGATCAAGAGGTGCAGGAGTTGAGGTAGAAATTCTACAGGCTCTAGGATAAATCTAATGTCTTAACATCGGGAGGCGAAACACCAACACGCGGAAAGGGATGAGAAGGGGTGTTGACAATAACGCCGGAGGCCCCTGCAGGCCGGATCTGGACGTGATGGGCTACGTAGGCCGTATAGGGCTGTCACCACCTAATGACTACCACCTCCGTCGACCCAGGGACAAACTAAGGCTGAGTATAGTCTAGGTACCACACCTACACTATCCAACAACTACTTACTCCGCTAGCAAGAGCAAGCAACCCCGTCAGTACTCTCATTGACAATTCACCTCAAATACTAAGCAGGATCAAAGAACCAATTAAGACAAGGACTTAAACAGGAGCAAGAAGAACTAGAACTACAACTCACTGTAGTCTAAACACGATATACTTGCAACTAGAATAAAGTAGAGAAAAGATATAAATAACTCAGACAAGATGACAAAGATAACTATATTGATTACTCAGAGTCTTAAAAAAAGAAAAGGAAAAGATACAGGAGCTAATACTAGAACTTCTGAAGACGACTCCAGAACCTCCGAGGCACAGCTTGACTCAACTCTAACTCCCAATTAAACTATCCTAACTCTACTAGAACAAGTGGAAAGAGAGCTCCTTGGCTTGGTGAGTATTGGTGGTCGAAAACGTGCCATAATGACCGGCAACAACGACCAAACCAGTAGAGAAGAATACCACCAGGAAGAGGGCATCTATTGTAGAGCCAACCGTTGTACCCAGATCTGAGCGCCATCCTTCACCAGCAAATGTCTGGAAACACTGTACTACCACATCCGCAGATCTGCAAAACTTGGTTGCGCAAGGTTTGCTTCTCTCAGAAGAAACCCTTGAATGGAGATCCTGTTATAACTCGCAATTCCCCACTGAAGAAGTCCACGAGATTCCGCTTTTTATTTCATTCTGCGAGCGTGGAGTTGGGCTTCCGATTTCCACTTTCTTTTGTTCTCTCCTCAATTTCTACAAACTTCAACTCCATCATCTCAATCCTACTGGGATTATACACATAGCTATCTTTGTACATGCTTGTGAGGCATTTCTTGGCATTGAGCCAAATTTTGCTCTGTTTCCCACTCTATACCACATCAAACCACAGCCCAACTCTCTACAAGTAGAAGTAGTCGGTGGGGCCGGCATCCAATTCCGCCAAAGGATGAAAGATCAATGGTTTGAGATGCCAATAAAAGACTCCTGCGGAGATTAGAAATTCGAGTGGTTTATCATTGGTAAGTCGACTAGTCGACTGCTTTCTTTGTATAAAATACCATTGATTGATATATATATATCCTTTAATCATTTGCTCTTGATACAGAAGGCAACCATGGAAAAAGTTGTCCACCAAAGATGGGTGGTTTCCAAGAGACCAGTCAAACTGGAACAACAAGCCAAGAGCTGAAGAAGGTGAAGAAGTACCCGCTTTTTTAAAGAGAGTACACCTTCTGAAGAAAAAAGGACTCACTAGAGTCTAAATCGCCTTTAGCTTCCTGAAGCGAAGGGTGCAACCACTCCAAAACACGAAAACATTTGGATACAAGTACGAGGGGAGCTCAGACCCCTCAAGGATGGCGCTTGAGGCGATATCGGACGAGACAGTGCTGATGCGCTTGTCTCGAATTTTCACTAGAGTGACCGAAAAACCTATACTCATGGGGGAATACTCGAAGGCCAGCCCCCGGACCCAGTAAGTGATCTTGTACATAATATATCAACCATCCTGCTATGCAAAATATAACTCGAGTTTTTGTTACACACAACCTTCTACTGGAGACGATGACATTGGCGGAATGACAGCAGAAGACTGGAACGAACTAGCTGGTTGTTCACCAGAAAAGTCCGAAGAAGCCGTAGTAGAAGGCGACGATGACAAAGAGGCAGAAGTCAAAACTGAAGTAGACGTCGGAGTGGAAGTAGAAGATCCAAAGGGTAAGTCTATACTACGCCCTTCAGCAGTAGGCGATCGACACATTGGTGTGGAGGAAGAAGGCTCAGACGAGTGGATTCCTCCACCCAAAAATCTTTGGGGTACTTTTAAACCAGAATGTTCAGGCGAACCACCATCACTAGAGGAAACAACACTACCTTTGGGCTCAAAGCGAAAGAGGACTGCAAGGAAACGACGAGAAACAATATCTCCAAGTCCCTCCAACAAAGGAAGTGAGTCACCCAATATTAAGATTTCCAAGATCATCACGGTGCCCTAGGGGTCATCCACGACTAGTGCCATGGATAGTGGGACCACTGGGAGTACAACCAGCTCTCTCATGCCTGGGCTAAAGCTGAAAAATTCACATTCAAGCCAAAGCCAAAGGTCCTGATGAAGTAAGTAAAACTAGTCGATTGATTGCCAAATTTGTCTTGTTTCTTGCCAAAAAACCAATAAGTCATCAATAACACGACAGGTCACCAGGTGAAGCCTTTCTCAAGGCCATGAAAGACCTAGAGTCCCCTGTTGCTGCATATGCTTCAAAGGGTGAAGAACAGCACCCTGCTACTTTAGAGGGTTCAAATGTTGGAGAATAGACATCCTCCATAATGGATATAGGCACTGAGACTCCAGAAGAGATGCCCGAGAGCAAAGATCTGAACAAGGCGGCGGAAGAAGTCCCAATGGTGGCAGATGTGCCACAAATTACGCATACTACCTCATCTCCACCAGCAAGTGAATGTCAAGTAGTCACTAAAGTTGTGGAGGTATGTCCTATTGCTGAATATGTAAAATCTGGACCACCAATCCATATTCCATGGTCATTATTCATAAATGTCATGCTATGTGATCTTGAAAAACCGCAGACTAGCGGGGCAGAGAAGGAAGCGGATCAGGATATAGAGGCTCGCGCTACTACTCTGCCGCCATAGGACGATGAAACAAGGACGGTAAGTGATTCATTCATGACACCTACCTTTGCAAAAGTAGTTGTTGTAATGTAGACAATAATCATCGTGTTGTTGTTACGTAGGTCAATGTGTAGGAGGATAACCCGGGCAGCAAGACAGCCCAACTGAGGCAACATCTCAAAGCCGCCTTGGTAAGTAACACTTGTTGTGGGTACAGTGAAAAATAGTACTCATGTTTGATCAAACCATCATGTGTAGGCCATAACTGAAGATCTTGAAAAAGAAAACACTGCTGGTCTCGAGGCACGAGTGAAGGAAATCGAAGAAGACTTGAGGGCAGCATTTGAAGCCTGAGAAACCACTCGTGAGGAGAATCATAAGATGATTGATAACCTTCACAAATAGATCTACTCCCTTGGCGATGAGAGATCAAAGCTGGACATTCACAATCGTGCCCTTAAGGCAAAAGTTGCAGGTAAACGATGAAAGTACCGATCTTGTGATAGTACTTGATGATGAGAAAGAGAAGTGTACCTCTTGGTAAAATGCATTCCAAACAAAGAATATGAAAAAGTTGAGCAGTTGGCAACGAAGAACGCCGAAGACTTTGTGGCGGAACATAAAATCTGTGGGATATGGAGAATCGGATTGGTAAAAACTTGAAGTCAATGCAGGCGAAGCAAAAGGAGCTGGAGAACGTGCAAGCAGAAAAGAAAGCCCTTGAAGATGTTGCACTCCTAGTCATTGGCATGTTTGCGCCTGAAGGCGATGAAGCATCAAACCAGTCCGTGTTGGATCGCTTGAAGCAGGTGCCACAACAAGTCCATGATTTCTGCAAGGATTCCTTGAGGAGCTGCGCCGACTGCCTTATTTCCATGATCAAGGCTCATAATCCGACTGCCATGATATATGAAATCACTAAGTTACCTGAAGAAGTAACTAAAGAATAGTATGAGGCTATAGTCATGGAGACTGAGCCCATAGCTGAGGAGTAAAACTAGTTATGAAACAATTTGCACAAAACCTAATCTAAGCACTTTGCTCTGTAAGCTTATATTTTGTTGCAATGTAGTACTTTAGCTAGCACATGAGTACTTGTTGTGTCTGCTAATGCAAACTTAGACGTCAACTTTTAAAATTTTGGCGATTTTTAGGCTGCTAGTGCAAGCCTGATGAACGACTAGAAGTAGTCGAAATTGCATTTAGGCAAATAGTATTACTAATGTACTTGAACACTATGTAGGGTAATGCTCTAATGAGATCCCTTAGGGACAAAAATAAAGGGGTCTGGTGTAAACTTATAACCAAGAAACACCAGGTATTCCCCAAGCTTTCTAAAGAAAGCAAAAGCACAGAAGGGAAAGAGACTTGCTCCTAAAACCGTGTATAGGTTGGAACAGCTCCCGCCAAGACTCTAAGGGTTGATGCCACTCAGTGAGAAGTAGTCATGGTCCCTCTTGCGTAATCTGAAACTACCCTGGGCTTATGTCTCGACTAGTGTCTTTTGACAACAAGCTTACACAGGGCCCCTCTAGTGAGGGTTCTTCTAGCGAAGAAAAGTAAAAGGAAACACTGGAACTGTTGTTGACAGGAACACATCATCTTTATTGATCAATCTTCACAAAATGTACATCGGAGAAAAAGAAAAAACCACTCTACGGGTAAAACTTCCATAGGTGTTCAGTATTCCACGCATTTGGCAAGTCTTCGCCTTCTTCAGTCTGTAGATGGTATGATCCATCCCCAGTGACTTGTTTTACAATCAACGGTCCTTCCCAACGTGACATCAGTTTGTGGAAGCCGTCCGTCTTCTGAATACGCCGAAGCACAAGTCCCCTATTACAAAGGAACGAGGCTGGATGGAGCGCTAATGATATCCGTAGGCCCTGGAGATTACGAGTGTTCTGAATATGAGCTGCGACTCACGCTTCTTCAATGCCATCAATATCTTGAAATCTTTCTTGCTGAGCTAGAGTTTCGTCATAGTTTTCTAGTCATGGAGCTTCCCAAAGGAGATCAGCAGGTAAAACTGCTTCAGACCCGTAGACCAGAAAGTATGGCAACTGCCCCGTGGCACGACTTGGCTAAGTGTGTAACCCCCAGAGTATTGTGGGTAAATTATTGTCCCATTTGCCACTGTACTTCTTCAATAGTTCATATAATCTGGGCTTGAGCCCCTGAAGTAAGAAGCCATTGGCTTTCTTGACTTGTCCATTGGCACGTGGATGAGCAACCGAAGCGTAGTTGATGGAGATCAAGTACTTATCGCAGTAGTCTTGGAATTCATCACTGGTAAATACTGGTCCTAAGTTAGTGATGATGTTATTGGGAATGCCAAAACTTTGAATGATGTCATCGAAGAACTTAATAATAGTTTCAGCAGTTTCCTTGACAAACAACTGAGCTTCAATCCACTTGTGAATTTGTCGATGGCTATGATAAGCCACTCAAATCCGCCAGGAGCTTTTGCTAGAGAACCCACAAGATCAAAGCCCCAACAAGCAAAAGGCCATGGCATGTGTATGGTGTTGAGTTTATGTGCTGGAACATGAGCTTGGCGAGCAAAAATTGACAGCCTTGGCACTTCTTGACAAGTTCTTCCGTGTATACCTTGGCTGATGGCCAGAAAAATCCAGCCTGGTAGGCTTTCCCGACTAGTGTACGAGATGTGGCATGATTGCCACATACGCCTATATGAATTTCAGCTAACAATGCACACCCCTGCTCGACTGTGGTGCACTTGATCAGAACATTGACCAAAGCCCCACATCAATAAAGTGTGTTTTTGGCCCTGTACACGATTCATGCTCTCTCGTTTTCATCTTTAGGAGCTTGATGATGCTTCAAGTAGTCGATGAAACGTGACATCCAGTTGGTGTCGATGACCATGACCTGTTGGTCTGGCTGGGGTTGATCGGACATACTTGGATCGGGTGCCGACTCCTTGATGGATGGCTGCTATAACTCATGAATGAACACTTCTGCTAGTACATCCGCGCGGTGTGATCCTAGCTAAGACACGGCATCAGCAGCGACATTGTTGTCGCGGATGACATGATGGAACTCCAAGCCGTAGAAATTGTGCTCGAGCTTGTGAACTTCTGCACAATAAGCTTCCTCAGTTTCCTTGGAGCAATTCCACTTTTTGTTGACTTGATTAATGGCCACAGCAAAATCTCCAAAGACAACTAGTCATTTGATACTGAACGATGCAGCCAGGCGGAGCCGGTGCAGCATGGCTTCATACTCAGCTTGTTAGTAGCTTTGAACATAATTTGCAGAACATATTTGAGTGTAACACCCTAAAAATGCCTATTTTAAAAATTTTAGTAATTAAATAGTTTTTATTTAATTTAATGCTCATATTTATCTAAGGAAAATAAATAATTTTTGGCAAAATAAAATCAAATATAAGATTAGAAACATTTTTGTTGCATTCACGCTGCCTGCATAGTGTTTTGTTTGTGTGTGGTTCAGTTGGAATTTAAACTCTGTTTAAATTCGAATTTGAATCGTCTCGTTTGGAGCTCTAGAAAAGTTTCTGCGGCCCGAGTCCACTTTTCCTCCCTTAACTTTTTCCCTCGGCTGAACTTGGCCCTCCTACTCTTTTTCCGCAGCGGCCCATCTCCCTCCTTTCTCCGCTTCTGGCCCGGCCCAGCGGCCTGCCCCGCCTCCTCCCGGCCTGCCTGCTCACTCGCAGCCCTCACCCCTTTCGGCCCAGTCCGGCCTGTGTCTCTCCCGCTCCCGCAGCAGCCCACGCACCCTGTTTCCGGCCCAGCGCAGCGCCCCGCTTCCCCGACTCGGCCCAACAGTCAAGCCGGCCCGCCTTGCGTCGCAGCCGCTGACCGAGCGGTCCCACAGGTCAGGTCGTCCCCTACCTCTCGCCCGAGTTCCTCCCGGACACGGCGCCGGAGTCCCGACCGGCCACGGCACGGACGCCAAGGGGCCTGGACTCTCCTCGGGCGCCTTCAAATACCCGCCGCCCCGTCTCGCGATTCCCTCCAACCCTAGCCGCCCTCGCTCGCGTTCCCCGCTCGGCCGCCGCTCTAACCGCCGTCGCCGAGATCCGCGCCGCCGCGGACCCGTCGTCTCGCCGTCGCTCCGACCAAATTAACCGCCCAAGGCACTTCCCCAGCAGGTACTCTTGCTCCCGAGCCCCTCCCTGCCCTTCTTCTCCCTCTGTCGCGAGCCGCCGCCTCTCAACGCCGTCCGCCGCTCCTGCTCGTCGTCGCCGGCCGCCGCTGCTGCGTCTCCAACGACGAGAGCCCCTCCATTCGACTCGCCGTCACCCCACGCGCTTGTAGCACCGCTTCTCGCCCCTCCCCGTGCTCTGTAGCGCCGCCCCCGCTTTGCACCGCCGTCGCCGGAGCCCGCCGCCGCCATTACTCCTCGCCCACCGCCGCTGCCGCGTCCCCGCCGATGAGACCTACCCCGGTCGATTCGCCGCGCCGCCCCGGTCCTGTAACGCCAGACAGCGTCCCGAACCGTGCCCCGTAGCGCGCTCGCGCAGTTCCGCCGGCGACCCTCCGCTGTGAACGCAGGCGGCGCCGCCGCGGCACCTCCCCGCCGGCGACCCCCCCCCCCCTCTGGATCTAATTTCAGCCGGACGATTTTAATCCTTCGGTCTGGATCAAGTCAACCGAGCCGAGTCAAACCAGCCTATACCGGTCAACCTTGGCGTTTTGCAAAAGAGCTCCTGCCCTTTTTCAAAATTAACCCGCAGTCCAAATCTATTCAAAAATAATTACAATTAAGTCCTGATTTTTACAGAAAACCCCCTGTCTTAATTAAAAATAGTACCCGAGGTCCTGCTTTAGTTAATTTGCGATTAAACCCTCCTGTTTTTATATAAAATTATGTTTTAGCCCCTGAGTTTTCGCAAATAAGCCCCTGGAACTTTTAAAACTTTGCCAGCAAGCCCCTGAACCTCAGAAAAGCCATATCTTTCTCGTTTTAGCTCCGATTTGAGTGATTTTCGCGCTCACGTGTTCGTAGTGAAGCGTAGATTAGTTTCTAAGCCTTCTTTTGATCTGTTTTTAATGTTTGGTGTACTGTTCTAATAGATTAATAATGTTTGCATGTACTGGCTTGTATGGATGCTTGTGTGTTGATGTATGAGTCCAGTTGGTGAGCCGTACGCGTTTGAGTTCGAGGGTTACGAGGAGCAGGACCAGCAGCAGCATCAGCAGCAGCAGCAACAGTTGGACGAAGGCAAGTACAGCACGGACAATCCTTGCTACCTAAACACACCTTTACACTATTTACTGCATATGCATGTGTCTAAATTGTTCCTATTAAGGTTATACCTAGCTTTGTTTATCCTATACCTTGATTACCCTGGGTTATTGCATTTGGGTAGACCTTTGCTAAGCGCTGCTACTGTCACCAATGTTTAACTGTTAATCTTGACTTAATGGTTCACTTCAATGTTAATGGTAAAACTTGCTTTTTAGCAACATGGATCAGGGAGCTAGAGCGTATGCTTCATGCTTGGCCCTAGTGTCTCTCCGTAAGGACTGGTTCTTAAAGCGGCAACCCAGGAACCTGTCGCCACCGCTGGAACTATAATGGCTCTGGTCTTGGACAAGTAACATGTACGTCTCTAGCTTGACAGTAGTTACCGACGGGCCGACGGCGTTATGGGAAGCATGGGTGAGAGTATGGTTTGATCCACCGAGGACGGAGTATCCGTTGGCTATGTCCCCGTGAGGCACAGTCCCGTGTTGGGAGCTTCCGTATGGCGGGGGTTCCGCACGTTGCGCTATTTATTTTGTTGTTGATGTTTATTACCGCGCTTGGACGCCATTGACCCCCTCGTGTTGCGACATGAGCGTCAGTCATTCTCGGTGCCTTGGGTCATGCTGCCTAGGTTGTACCATAACGGCTACTGTTTTGTTAGGGTGTCTTGTGAAAAGCCTCGTAGCGTCCCTATGCAGTCACACCTCGGAAGTGTTGATGTGCGTCTTTGGGTGCAAAGTTCCTTTGAACTTTTACGCGACTGGTGGGTAAAGGGCGAAACCTCTGCAGAGTGTATAATCTATCATGATAGCCTTGCTCAGTGTCAAGAGCGGCCTGGATCCTTTTTGATTAGAAGTTGATGTTTATTATTGTTTAATGTTCACCTCTACTTCATTAATTGGGTTGCAACTGGGATTCACTTAATTGTAGTAATCTTGGTTTATGTTAAAATGAATCAACTAAAATTGCTAATGCAGTACAGCCGTGTCAAGCCTTTCTTTTAAGCCTTCATTACCCGTGTTGTATTTGCTAAGTAAGACATTTACTTACACTTGCCATTCAACAAAATCCCGGATGGGTAACAGATGGGCTAGATGGTACTACTGCTGTTGAATTTCCTGAAGATCTACCATTCTACTAGCTGTGCTCAACCAGTCGGTGTCGCTGTGGATTATGGCTTTCAGCTTCGTCTTCGTCTTCGTTTAGAGAGAGTTAATAAATAGTCTTCCGCTGTGTTATTTAGTTATTTGAGTCAAACTCTGATGTAAAACCATTTTATTCGAGCATATGTACTCTGTTTATCATACTTGTTATCTATATGTGTTCTGTGGACTTCCTGGGCACACATATAGAAGCATTCGGGTTTCTGTGTAAATCCGGGTGTGACAGTGGTCACCTTTTGGAGATATAAGTAGAACGCTAGCTCCTGCACCTTACAATTTCAACGATCAATCAAAATACATGACCCAGTGTTCTAGATGAGTGGTTGATCTAGAGTACTGGACTTCTATCCACTTGACCTTGAAATCCACGAGTGCTTGAGACTTGATGGCTGTCTGGAGGGCAAAATCAAGGTGGTAAGCTGCTAGTTCTGTCTTCCACTTGCATATGCGTCCAGTCACATCAGGGTTGTTCAGTATTTCACCCAACGGAAACTTGGTGATAACTACAATGTCAAAGGCTTGAAAATAATGCCTTAGCTTTCGAGAAGTGATGAAGACTGCATAAAGGAGCTTCTGAACTTGAGGGTAATGTATCTTATACTCTGAAAGTACTTCACTGATGTAATAAACTGACCTCTGTACTGGAACTACATGGCCTTCTTCTTGCCACTCAACCACAATCACCGTACTGACCACGTGTGTAGTGATCCTCTTTAGATGGTGCCGTGAGTACTGGTGGGGTAGACAAATATGCCTTGAGTTGTTCAAAGGATAAATTTGCCTCCTCAGTGCATACGAACCGGTCTTGTTTCTTGAGTAGTTTGAACAAAGGAAGGTCCTTTTCTCCAAGTCTTGATATGAACATGTTCAGCGCCGTGATACTGCCGGTGAGCTTCTGCACGTCTTTGACACTCTTTGGAACTTCCATGTTAAAGATTGCGGAGATATTTGACGGATTTTCCTTGTTCCTCTGTGACTTACCATAAATCCCAGTAGCTTCCCTGACGGTACTCAAAGACGCCCTTAGTCGGGTTTAATTTCCAATGAAACTTGCGGAGGTTGTCGAAGGTTTATGTTAGATCATCTATGAGGTTCTCTGGCATTTTTTGACATGACGACCATGTCATCAACATATACCTCTACATTTCGCCCGAGTTGAGTAGTCAGGCATTTCTATATGGCTCGTTGATACGTGGCTCCTGTGTTCTTCAGTCCGAAGGACATTCCTGTGTAGCAGTACGCTCCACAAAGAGTGATGAAGGTTGTCTTGATTTGATCCTCCTTCTTCAGGGCTATTGTAACACCCAAAAATTTCTTATTTAAATTTTTTTAGTAATTAATTGGCTTTTATTTAATTTTTTCATATTTAATATAGGTTAAATGAATTATTTATGAATATTAAAATCAAATATAAGTTGTAGAAATATTTTTGTTGCATTTCATGCTGCTGCATTTATTTTTGTATTGCTTGTGATTCAAATGAGAATTTAAATTTATTTAAATTCAAAATTGAATCACTTTGTTTCGTGCTCTAGAAAAGTTGTTAGGCCTATCGTTCACCTCTGCCCCCTTATCTATATTCCCCGGTTCACTTCTGCCCCCGTTTCTTTTCACCCGAGCCCAAATCCCCTCGGCCCGCTCCACGTGCAGCTGACAGACCAGCCAACTTGACCCACCCGCGCCTTCCCCCGCGCGCCCCCACTTTCGGCCCATGCCGGCCCAAGCTGGCACCTCCCCTCTCTTCTTCCCCTCTCCCACCGGCACTTTCGGCCCACGCCGGCCCAAGCTGGCACCTCCCCTCTCTTCTTCCCCTCTCCCACCGGCATGCGGGGTCCGCCTGTCAGCTCTCTCATCCACCTCTTTCCTTCCTTCCCCCTCCCGCGCCCAACTCCGATGATGGCAAGCGCCACGCCCGCCCGCCATTCCCACTCCCGTGGGCCACTGTCCGGCTTCGAGGAAGCTTCCTCCCCCTTCGCTCCTTCCTTCCACACTGAGCTCCATGCAAGGAAGGGCACCCCCACATGGAAGTTCCCCCCGCCCCCACGATGGAAGGGAATCACCGGCCGCTGCCGCCGCGATTGGCGTGGCCCGCACGCCTAAGCGCCCCCCGAGCCCTATTTAAGGAGCCCCGCAGCGCCTAGCCCTCACCAAACCTTCATCTCGAGCTTGAGTCCCCGCAGCGCCCCCTCCCGAAGCTCTTCCCGCCGCCGCCACCCCTCGTCGTTGGACCAGCACCCCGACGCCGCTCCGACCCTTCCGACCACACCAGGACATTCGCCGTGAGGTGAGCACACTCCCGAACCTCTTCTTGCTTCATTTCGTGCCCCGCATTCCTGTTCCCGTTGCTCGCCGGAGCTCCCCGACCGCCGGCCCACGCCGTCTGGCGCCACCAGCGCTGCAACATTGACTTGAACCCCGCCAACGAGTTCGCCGTCCTCGTGTGAAGCTGTAGGGCTGAACCGTTCCTCCAACTGAGCCCTGTAGCCTGAGAACCGCCCGTCTCCGACGAGGTTCTGTCGCCGGCCCTGCCGCGCCACCGTGCTCTCCTTGCCGCCGGTGACCAAACACCCCCCCATCTAACCGCCGTTCGATCCCGATCCTACAGCCCTGGTTCGCCCCGGCCCGAGTCAAAGTTGAGTCGTACCGGTCAACCGCGGTCAGCTCCACCCATTTTGTAAAGGAGTCCCTCTGTTTTCATCAAATCAACCCGCCATCCGTCACCGTTGAAAACTAATTGCATCTAGGTCCTGTTTTAGTCAATTAACCCCCTGAGTTTTTAGGTTTTAGCACGCGCCGTCCTGGCCTGCCTTTTTGTGCGATAGCCCCTGGGTTTTAATACGTAATTACGTATAGGTGCTCGGTTTTCTTCAAATAAGCCCCTGGAAACTTTCAAAACTTACCAGCATGTCCCTAGAACTTAGAAAACCCATATCTTTTTCGTTTTAGCTCCGTTTAGTGTGATTTTCACGCTCATGTGTTCGTAGTGAAGCATAGAATATTTCTAGAACCTTTATTTGTACTGTTTCTACTGTTTGGTGTATTGTTCTAATAGATTACTATTTGTTTGCATGTACTGGTTTGCGTGCTCGCTTGTGTGGTGATTCGTGTCCAGTCGGTGAACCGTACGCTTTGGACCCACAGTAGCAGCAACAGCAGCAGCCGCCCTTCGAGAAAGGCAAGTTATAGCATGGACAATCCTTGCTACCTAAACCCACTTTTTACATACATTTACTTTCATATGCATGTGTCTAATTTGATGTCCTATTAAGGTTGTACTTAGTTTGTTTACTCCTATCCTTTGATTACCTTGGGTTTATGCATATGGGTAAATTTTGCTATGCGTAGCTACTGTCACCATTATTTAACTGTTAATTTTGACTTAATGGTTCACTTCAACATTAATGATAAAACTTGCTTTTTAGCAACATGGTTTAGGGAGCTGGGGCATGTGATGTGTGCTTTGCTCCAGTGTCTCTCCGTAAGGTCCGGTTCTTAAAGCGGCAACCCAGGAGCCTGTCGCCACCGCTAGAACTATTATGGCTCTGGTCTTGGTCAAGTAACTTGTACGTATCTAGCTTGCCAATGGTTACCGGTGGGGCCGTCGGTGTTATGGGAAGTAAGGCACGGGGTGTTTCTTGATTCCACCGAGGACGGTAGCCCCGTCGGCTAGGTCTCGTTAGACCCAGTCCCATGTTGGGAGTCCCTGCGACGGGGAACTCTGCACGTTGCGCATTGTTGGGTGCGATGCCCGCGCTCTGGACGCCATCGACCCCCTATGGTGTGATTGCGTAGGCGTACGTCGATCTCGGTGCCTAGAGTCTCACCACCTTATTGTACAATAGCGGCTACTGTCTTGTTAGGGTGTCTTGTGAAAAAACTCGTAGCGTCCCTATGCAGTCACACCTCGGAAGTGTTGATGTGCGTGGTTGGGTGCAAAGTTCTTTTGAACTTTTACGCGACTGGTGGGTAAAGGGCGAAACCTCTGCAGAGTGTAAATCTATCATGATAGCCTTGCTCAGGGTCACGAGCGGCTTGGATCCTTTTTTATTAGAAGATGATGTTTAGTTATGTTTAATGTCACTTATACTATATTAATTGGGTTACAACTGGGTTGCATTCACTTGTAGTAATTTGGTTAATGTTAAAATGAACCAACTAAAAATGCTAATGCAGTTAAGCCGTGTCTAGCCTATTTTGAGCCTTCATACCCGTGCTATACTTGCTAAGTAATTGTTTACTTACACTTGTCATTTTATTCAACAAAATCCCGGATGGGTAAACAGATTGGGCTGGGCATGAGTCTGCTGCTGAGTTTCCAAAAGATTTACCGTACTACTGAGCTGTGGTCTCCTAGTCAGAGTCCCTGTGGATTGCGGCTCCATTAGTTGAGAGTTTATTAGTCTTCGCTGTTATTGCTTAGAACATTTATGAAGCACTCCGATGTAAACACTTTATTTAATGAAGAATTTATTCCAGCATATGTCCTCTGTTTATCGTTTTTGTTCGCTATATGTGTACTATGACTTCCTGGGCACACATATGGCCGTATTCGGGTTTTTGTGAAAATCCGGGTGTGACGGATTGGTATTAGAGCCGTGCTGACTGTGGGATCGCAGCCTAGTTAGAACGGTTGACAAATCTTAGGAGACCACCATGATTATGTCTTATATGTTGTCTAGATTCACTGTTTACAAAACTTAAATCTAGTCGAGTCTTGTGTGAATCATGTATTTAGGTGCTTGAAATGATTGTCTTTATGCTTATGCTTGATTTGGATTTTTGTAATGATTGTGATGGGCGTAGATGCAAGTCTACTACCATCTAGATGCAGGACTAAGGTTTAAGGACTTTAGTGATTAAATAGAGGGGGGTATTCATTTCTCTTGCTCTTTTTCTATTTAAGCCCTCCATCATAACAAATTGGTAAACCTCTGAAGCCATAACCATCGGAGTTTTTATGAGAATTATTTATTGATGATAGATGGTGAACACAAGGAGCAACCCCGGTGCCAGCAGGCTGCCGCCACCACCTCCCACCATTGAGCAGATGATGCTCACGCGATGCAGCAGATGGCTCAGACGATGGCGATGATGCAGCAAAACCAGCAGAATCCGCCGCAGCACAACATGCCGTCCTGTGATAAGAGGGGTGAATTCCTGAAGGGACGTCCTCCTACCTTCAGCAAGGCCACCGACCCTCTTCAGGCTGATGATTGGCTCAAGGAGGTGGTGAGACAGCTTGACATCGCATAGTGCAACGACCGGGAGAAGGTGTTGTACGCCGGAGGACAGCTCCAGGGACCGGCATTGGACTGGTGGGACTCGTACCAGTACGCTCACATCGACCGTACTCAGATCACCTGGCAGGAGTTCCGCAGTAGCTTCCACTCCCACCACGTGCCAAAAGCTCTGATGACCCTGAAGAAGAAGGAGTTCTTGGCACTGAAGGAAGAAGGGATGAGTGTCACTGCCTACCGTGACAAGTTCATCGAGTTGGCCCGCTATGCTCCGGAAGACATGGACACCGACAAGAAGAAGCAGTCCAGGTTCCGTGACAGCTTGCAGGATGCACTGCAGTGCCAGCTGATGTGCACCAGGTTCCCCAACTCCCAGGAACTGGTGGACGGTGCTTTGATGCTGGAACACAAGCGCCGTGAGACGGAAGAGAAGAAGAGGAAGTTCCAGGGCCAGCAGATTGGGAGCAGCAGTCGCCCCCGTTTCGTTCCTCCTCAGGGCAGTCAGCAGATGGGAAGCCAGCAGCGCTTCCAGAGTCAGCAGGGCCCGTCCAACCGTGGCCAGTATCAGCAGCGCCCCCAGTACCCTCAGGTGCCACAGTAGCAGCGTCCTCAGAACCAGCTGCAGAATGTCCCAGCTCAGCGCAACCCGGCGCAGCAAGGTCCCGTTCAGCGCCCCAACCCCGTCAACAACACGCCAGTGGCCCCCATAGTGTGCTATCACTATGGAGAGCAGGGGCACTATGCCAAAGTCTGCCCTAAGAAGACCCAGGACGCCGCCGGCAAGAACAATCAGAGGGCTGGTCTACCGCAGAATCAGCAATAGGGTCAGGCCAACCGTGCTCCATAGAACCCCGCCAAAGGAAAGCTCAACCACACTGGGGCAGAGACCACGCCAGTGGCCCCCATAGTGTGCTATCACTGTGGAGAGCAGGGGCACTATGCCAAAGTCTGCCCTAAGAAGACCCAGGACGCCGCCGGCAAGAACAACAATCAGAGGGCTGGTCTACCGCAGAATCAGCAATAGGGTCAGGCCAACCGTGCTCCATAGAACCCCGCCAAAGGAAAGCTCAACCACACTGGGGCAGAGACTGTTGAGGGAGCTACTGATGTGGTAGTGGGTACGTTCCCTGTCAACTCCACCCCTGCGACTATTTTGTTCGATTCCGGAGCTTCGCATACTTTCATATCTGCTGCATTTGTGAAAAAGAACTTAGTGGCATTACTGCCCATGAAGAATGCTATGCTAGTTAGCTCGCCAGGAGGGGAACAGCGCGCCACTCTACACTGTCCCCATGTCACTGTCACCATAAGGGGGGTAGACTTTGAGGCACGCCCGATCGTCCTGGAGTCTATTGGTTTCGACCTGATTCTGGGTATGAGTTGGCTAGCCAGATATGATGCAGTGATCCAGTGCGCCAGGAGGACTGTACAACTGACGGCAACATCCGGAGATAAGGTGGAGTACCAGGCAGCCAGTCCATTGGAGCATAATCGAGTCAATCAAGCTGATGGTGCAGCTCCCGCCGACATCAGGGTGGTAAGCGAGTTCCCGGATGTGTTTCCTGAGGAATTGCCAGGTATGCCCCCGGAACGTGAAGTTGAATTCATTATTGAACTAAAACCTGGCACTGCACCTATTGCTAAAAGGCCATATAGAATGGGAGTGAAGGAGCTGGAGAAACTGAAGGAGGAATTAAGCTCCTTGCTAGCAAAGGGGTATATTCGTCCTAGTGCTTCACCATGGGGAGCACCAGTATTGTTCGTGGACAAGAAGGATGGGACACAGAGGATGTGTGTGGACTATCGAGCCCTCAATGAAGTGACCGTCAAGAACAAGTACACGCTGCCAAGGATTGATGAAACGAACCGGATTCCCAATAACGAGAATCCGACTCCCTGTACCCTTGTGATAGTCCCAGGAACAACAACTATCACGTACAGAACTCATTTCAGCGGAAATCACATCCATACATTGATTAGGGGCCTTCAAACTTGATATAAATACATAGCGGTATGGTACAAGCCCTCTGGGTTAAGCGACAAAAGGGAAACAACTACGCAGCGGATAGCTATAAGCTTCTGGTGCTCCGGGCCTCCACCTCCACAGGCATCCTTGAGCGCAGCGCACGGCCCTCGTTTGCATCATCCGTCGTGGTTGATCTTGTACTCGGAGTCTTCTCCTGTGTACCCAAAGACTGTCCCCAAGGAAATGGGACAGGTCCACGTCACCAACCATAATATGCAGCAAAGCTTTATAGTGGCCTGTACTAGTAATAAAATATTCAAGGAGTGTAAGCTGGGGGTTTTTCCTATACGCGCAGCAGCAACATAACCAAGTTCATCTCATCTCCAAACACCATTCCTCACAAGCACATACTCTCCCCAAAACCACCCATCAATCTCACAACCACATCGGGCTCGTCCTACCTCAACAGGTTCCCGCAATAAACATCCGCCAACTCCTTTCACTCACTAGTCGACTCAGTGAGCTCCCTCCCCACCTTGTCTCAACAGCCTCAACTGGTCCAACCTCTCACAACCCAAATCAAGGATAAGGTATGAAAGCAGAATCCCATGCTAATCTGGATGGATCAAATGCGAGATCGTCCATGACCGTGGACACGGCTATACGTATAGTTTTCACTCTGCAGAGGTTGTACTCCAGGAACCACCCGGGCTGCGAGCAGGTGCCCCAGCTCGAGACGCAGCCCACAGCAAAGACCCTATAAAGCAACGGTACCATCCTGCTTCCCTGGGCTCGAGAAACATCCGCACGCTAACATCTGCCCCAGGGATGTGAAACCTTCCCACCGGGGCCAGTCGGGGGCAGTGGTAGATCAGGGAGAGTACGCTGCAACGAGTCCCCCTTACACATATCAAGCTCGATCCTCCTACAGTCCTGGTACCGCACTAGATAGGCTTGCTGGAACCCTCCCCATTCTGGGTAGATGGTGAGCACTGTAATTCCCACTTCCGAAAGGCATCCTGATGCGGTCCTTAATTGTCGGCAAGGTGAGTATCAGCTTCAAAAGCGATCCGCCGCAACGGTCCGCAATCGGCACCCATTACAGGTATGGCCGCCCAAACTCCTCAAAGGTAACCAAGTAATCATGTACCCGCAACAGGTACTCCGTAGGAACTGTCCGAGTTCAGTTCCCAAGCACCCCGGTCAAACGACCGAGTTGTTATCACTCGCCTCCACCGCCTAGCTGCACTACTCCTCCCAAACCACCCACAACTCACGCCAAGAATAACAGATCACACCCATCCCAACACATGCTTAGCCTAGCATATTCCATATGGTGAGTAGTAGGTAGCAAGGGAACAGGATAATAACAAAGGCAGTGCAAGTTTATCATCATCTTGCAAGTAAAGTAAAGCGCTAACATACTAGTTTGCATGTCTAATAGGTATTTCAGAGAATGACTGGGCGTGAACCTGGGTATTGCTTGTCCTCTTCGTTCCGGTAGTTGGTGTAGCCGTCAGCATCCTTCCGCGACTCCGGAGCTCCTAATTATGCGAAAATAAAATAAAGGCGGAAGCTACTAGCAAAGAAACACCAAAACAGCGAAGCAATGAGACCTAAACAACACCAAACTCTACACTAACGCGTAGGTCATTATTTTACAAAAATATAGAAACTGGTTTCATATTTTTCTGAGCTACGGTTGATTTATTATGAATTTTCTAAGTTTAAATCATTTTCTGAAAATATTAAATAATTCCGAAAAAGAAATACAATCAGACTGGGACACGTGGCAGCACCAGAGCGTGCCATGTCATCACTGCTGACGTCAGCATGACGTCATCAGTGGGGCCGGCTTTGCTGACGTCATCGTGGGCCCGGATGACGTCAGCGTTGACTTGGTCAACGTTGACCAGTCAACGGTCAAGGTCAGCAGGGTCAACTGGGTCAGCTGGGCCCACATATCAGTCACCTAGGTCACTGTCAGATGGGGCCGGGCTGTCAGCGCGGGAGGGAAAAGAAAAGGATTAAGGGCTTCGCGGGCTGGTCATGGGCCGAAAGAGCTGGGCCGGCCCAACAATGCTGGGATGGCGGCCCAAGAGACACTGAACTTGGCTGCGACGCAGTGGGTGCTGTCCATCGTGGACCGAGAGAGAGGTGCACGCGAGCCGAGTCTGCGGCTCGGATGGATTCTCTGTGGTTGGCCGTGTGTGGAGATGGTGTGGGTCAGCGTGTGGCTCAGGACGGCCGTGAACGCATGCGCGGCGGCGCTCGCGCGGCGCGCACGACAGCGGCGGCGGTGCGGTTTGGCGTGGCGGAGATGGTCCAAGGCGGCGGTTTCTTGGCTCGGCACACACGCGTGATGCCCCGGCAGTCCGAGTCCACGGCGGTCCGACCCAGAAAGGGTTCGTGTGCGTGCACAGCAACAACGGCGGCGGCGCTCGCGGGTGCCCCGGCGACCCGGTTCCGCGGCGGCACACACCCACGCGGCAAGGCGCTAGCTGGTCAGTTGGCAAGACGTCAAGGCCGACTCGCGGCTCGGTTTGGCACTCGCGAACGCGAGCCAAGCCCCTGGCTTGACCGCGCCGCTGCCTTGACGTGCGCGCACTCCGGGCAGCCCCGGTGCGCAGCGACGCCTCGGCGGCCTGGGTCAGCAGCGGTCGTCGGCAGTTTGCGGTGAGGAACAAGGTGGCGCGACGGGTACCTGCACAAGATGCTCAGCACGAAGGCTGGCTCACAGAAGAGGATGGCTGCGCGGCGGAGCAACGGGACGGCGGCGCCACGGCCAAAACAGGGGAAGAAGAGGGGGCTTCGTCGGCAGCTCACCATAGGGCACGTCGTCGTACGCGGCAGCTCGGGGAAGACTCGCAGCACTCCGGCGAAGGTCATGCGCCCACGAACGGTTCGGTCTTGCTTAGCTCCGGCGCTCCCACGGACGGCGGCGCTCCGGCTTGCTCGTGCGTCGGCGGCTCCACGCTCCGACTGCTCCACGTCGCCTCCTTGGATCACCCTCGGCTTCTCCTCCCACCTCTGCTCCTTCTCCACTCTCTCTCTCTCGGATCGCAGGCTGGAATCCCCAATTGGGGCGGCGGCGGCTTGAAGAGGAAAAGCGGCTGGTGGGTGGTTTTATAGGGCAAGGCCCTAGGGTTCGAAGGCTTGGACGGTGGGAATGGCTCGGCGTCCGCGCTCGGACACGCGGCAGTATCGCAACGGGCCGCACTAGCTCGGGCTCGGGGTTGGCCGCGGTGCCCTGCCTCTGCCGGGCGTGGGGGAGAAGGAAGAAAGGGGGAAGATGCACAGTGCTCGGCGGGACCCGCACGACAGCGACTGGGGAAGAAGGAAAAAGCGGGGGAGTTGGCTGGGCCGCGACTGGGCCGGATTTGGCGCTGGGCTGGGTCGGTTTGCGAGCTAATGAGAAAGATCGAGGGTGCGAAGTAGACTTAGAGATGGCCGTGGGGTTTTGTTAGCAGGCCGGGCTGCAGATAGGCTTTGGGAAGGTTTGGGCCCAAAGGGGTATTATCGCTTTTGGAATTTGCTTGGTTAATGATTTGAATTCAAATCTAAACAAAGAACCACAAAACCAAATAAAAACCAAATCAAACTATTTTTATCCTTAGCACTTCAATTTGAATTTTAAATTTAAATTTAAATTCGCCTAGGAATATAGAGGGCAAGTAGAAGACAACCTTATATGTTTGTTGGCATGCACAACAATTCACCAAAAATTTTGAAATTCACATTTTTGCATTCAACAAATCCTACGCAATTTTTTGGAATGTTACAGTCTTCCCCCCTCACGAGAATCTCGTCCTCGAGATTTAGGTATACCTAGGGCTCAAATAGGTGTGGGTATTTCTCTCTCAAAACTGACTCTTTCTCCCAATTTGCTTCCCTCTCTGTGTGGTTACTCCACTGAACCTTGCAGAATGGAATAGATGTGCTCCTTGTCTCTTTAACTGCTCTGTCCAAGATCTTCTCTGGGTACTCCAAGTACTCTAGTGTATCTTGCAAATCCAATGCTTCTGTCCTGACTTCATGCTCTGGCATTCTCAAGCATTTGCGTAGTTGCGACACGTGAAACACTGGGTGCACTCCGGCTAGCTCTTCAGGTAGCTCTAGCTCGTAAGCTAATTTCCCCACTCTGGTCAGAATCTTGTAGGGTCCTACAAATCTGGGTGCTAGTTTCCCTTTCACATGGAATCTCTTACTTCCCCTGAGGGGCGACACTTTCAGGTACACGTGATCTCCCACCTCGAACTCGAGGTCCCTTCTTCTCTTGTCAGCGTAGCTTTACTGCCTACTCTGTGCAATCTTCAAGTTCTCGCTAACCTTAGCCACATTCTCTCTTGCTTCCACAATTGAGTCGGGGCCAAAGAAGGTTCTCTCTCCCACCTCTGACCACATAAGAGGGGTTCTGCATTTTCTTCCATATAGGGCTTCAAATGGGGACATTTTCAGACTTGCTTGGTAACTGTTGTTGTACGAGAATTCTGCATAGGAGAGGCTCTTCTCCCAATCCTTGCTATAGGTCAACACACAAGCTCTCAGCAGATCTTCTAGAATCTGATTCACTCGTTCTGTCTGACCATCCGTCTGTGGGTGGTACGCTGTACTGTAGTTTAGTCTGGTCCCAATCGCCTTATGCAAGCTCTTCCAGAACTGAGCTATGAATTGCGGTCCTCTATCGGATACGATACTCCTTGGTGCCCCATGCAACTTGAGAATGTTATCCACATATAGTTCTGCTAGTCTGTCCGTTGAGAACCGGTCCTTGACTGGTATGAAGTGAGCCACTTTGGTCAGTCGATCCACTATCACCCAAATAGCATTGTTTCCTTTCTGAGTGCGGGGTAGTCCGACTATAAAGTCCATACTGATGTCCTCCCACTTCCACTCTGGAATTTCTAGAGGTTTCAACAGTCCTGCTGGCCTTTGGTGTTCTGCCTTGATTCTTCGACATGAATCGCACTTGGCGACATATTCAGCTATATCCTCTCGCATCTTTTTCCACCAGAATCGATCCTTGAGATCCTGATATATCTTGGTGCATCCTGGGTGGATTGAGTACTTGGACTCATGAGCTTCTGCTAGTATGGTCTTCCGGATATCATCATCTTGTGGTACGCAGATGCGTTGCTTAAGCCATACTGTTCCTTGAGCATCAACACGGAAGCCTGGCGCTACTCCACGCTGTATGTCCTGAAACAGCTCCTAAATTTCTGGGCAATCTTTCTGAGCAATCTTGATGCATTCTTCCAGGTTGTATACCACCCTCAGCTCTTTTGGTTGGCCTTCTTCTACTACTTCAAGTCTGAGCATGTTCAGCTCCCTTATCAACTCCGGTTCTCTCTCCTCCATCATTGTTGGCACTCCTTACGGCCTACAGATAAATTCGCAAGCGGACGGATACCGATGTAGCTTTCACCCGGGAGTATTCCAAGGTATCGATTTCCACAGGGAACGAGAAGTGTACTAATCCTAAACTAAGTTGTCCTAGGTAGATGGAGTGGATGAATGAAATGGATGAGGTGGATGACGACAACAAGGAGAGAAGAGAAGAGGTAGGAGGGTAGAGAGGGTACATGTCTGGTAAGGGTATTCTACCGATTGACTGAGCAGAGCAGAAGATACAGATAGATACTTGCTTCGGGACTACAGAGCCTCCAACACACAGAAAGGGATGAGAAGGGGTGCCGGTTACCCTGAACCTTGGGTCCTAGGACACCGGAACTAACGTGATGGACTACGAAGACCGAAAGGGCTGTCACCACCTTACGGCTACCACCTCCGTTGCGACGGGCAGAAACTAAGGTTACTGGCAAGTCTAGGAACCACTCCTACACTAGTCAATAACTACTTATCTCCTATAGCAAGATAAGCACCCAAGCTAAGCAACCAGTATACAGTTATACCAATCAACTAAGCATTGAACGAAGAACAAGACAAGTATATAGATGTAAGAACTGAATGCTCAATTAATCAGAAAGAGATACAAGAGTTACCAGACATGACCCGGATGTCACTCGAAGCAGAGCCGCATCCGTAGAGGTACAACGGGAAGAGGGGCCGACACTCTGGCTCCTCTCCGGGACGCTCACCTCTCCTCTCTCCCTATTCTACTGATACAAGTGGCGGAACTTGGCAACGCTCACTCTACTCTTGTGTTGTGTGTTTTGCAGGTGAAGGAGGGCCTCTATTTATAGTGCCCAGGGTCGGTTTGAAGAGCAGCGGCAGCCACGCAACCCTGGAACGGTAGGAGATCGGTTCGGGCGAAAATCCCGGTTCGGCCGAACTGTAGGATTCGGCCGAACCAGTGGATGCACCGACCAAGGACATGCCTTGGGCTGGTTCGGCCGAACCAATCCGTTCGGCCGAACTGGGTTTTCGGCCCAGCAGGGCTCCCCTGCACCGCCTCTCCCTCCTGGACCCTCTGGGCTGCCTTATCTTGGTGTTCTTCGTGCTCTTTTGGCCCAGAGGCGACGTGGCGGTGGTCCACATGTCATGTCCGGTTGCTGCTCAGTTGTCGGTGATGTGTACGGCCTCCCGATCGTGCTCCGCGTTGGGTATGGCTAAGGGGGGTAACCGGCTGAATTGTGTCGTTCAGCCGAATAGGTCATTTCCGACCCCTATAGCACGTGTTTCTCCATTTTGTACCTGCACAGAGGACAATCACCAAAACTTGTGGAAATAGTCAGTGATAAGCCCTATAGCTATGGTGCGTGTCTCCATTGTGTCTGTTTTATACTTGGTTGGAGGTCGGAAATCGGTCTGTAACGACCGCCAACAAGCTCCCCCAAGCTTAGCTCTTTGCTCGTCCTCGAGCAAAGATAAAAACATAGGCTCGGTGGATCAAGAGTTGCTACAATGTCATTTCTCTTGCAGGTAACTTTATAAACAACTAGTACTCAAATTTTTACTTGAATTACTAGCAAGGTATAATTCACCATTTTACCTATGGGGCTTATAGCAATCTCCTTATCTTGGGTGGTTGAAAGAATGAACAGTTTAACTTAGTTTTATTCCACCCTACTCTTTTCAGGATCCTATCTCGGAGTTTTCACCCTTTTGTGAAAAGATAAATTGTTCCTCATTGGCTCACTCAATCGCTCAAGTGTATTTGAATCCTCACCAAAGTCTTTGCCTTCTTTTCATCCTAACATCTAATTTGGCTTTTGTGTGGCTCGGGGACAAAGGATGAAGGCATACAAGCATCTTATATTTTGCTAAGTCAAAGACCGGACCTTAGGAGAATCAAATCACACTCTTAGATCGAGAAGTGCAAGTGTGTGGAATATGCAGAGTGGAATATGAGTGGAATTTGGTGGAACTTCATGGAATGATTCTTCCTCTCCTTTATTTTTCGAGAGCATGGGCTATCTCTCTTTTTTTTTGCCATGCCTCTTTGGCATACTTTTCTTTTTCTCATATTTTTGCCATGCCACTTGGCATGCTTTTCTTTTTTTTTGCATAGCCCATGCCTCTACTTCAAAGATATTTGGAGAGGGAATAAAAGAACATGAAGTTTATTTTTGTGGGATGGATGATGGCATGGTTTTGCTAACTCCCAGTGTAGGAATTGCAGGTGAGAGGTGGAGTGTATGTGAATCTCGATCTTGAGAGCATGAAAGATTCCTCACAAAAGTCACAACAATTTGACAAAGCTCACTAAGATGACAAGCAGAATATGGTAGAAAGTTTAGAACTAATCCTATCATATGGCTCTGGTAGGTATTATGACCAATGAGGAACTTTGTTTTAATTTTGAAAGCATAAACAACCGAGATTTTCACCATACTAAGAGCAGAAATAGAATTCAACCAAAGTCTCACTATATCAATTCCCACAACAACCTAGACTTGGAATAAGGCATATGCTCCCACAAGGTTTTTAGGTTCATTTCTACTTATGCCAAATAACTCTAGCATTGTCAAGTAACTAGTTGCAACAAAGTACTAGGAAAATTAATGACAGAGCAACTATTCATCATTTCCAAAGTGAGAGGCATATGTTTCATTCCATGCATGGTTGGGAGTTTATTCAAAGGAAGTATTTTCAATTGAATGACCAAAGTGCTGAGTAATTCGGATCATACCTGATGGGGGTCCTCCCCCAAGCTTGGACTCTTCACTGGTAGGGATTCAACCCTGAAAGGTACTGAGTTAGCTAGTCGGCCTGCTCATCTTCATCCTGCTCCTCCACTGTGTCATGCCTGTACTCATGTATCTTTCTGTTAAACAGGGCAATCTCCGGTTGGCTCAAATGCACCAACCGGAGCGACAATTTTATTCTTTTTGCATTCAACTCTAATTTTATTTATTCATCAAGCTAAGGTTGGAAACAAAATGTGTTGGAAGGGAAATAATTAGAGCACCTCCTAAACAATGATTTGAGCAAAGGGAAATTGAATTGGGAAATAAATTGAAACTAATGGTGCTCTAAAAGATACAACCACACGACTTCTACTCTATAGATGAATTGTAAAGGTCTAGATGTCATGTTGCTTTGGTGAGCCTCTCTGATTTGTCTGTGAATGCTTGGTACATGACATTATTCTTATCCATCTGCCAAGGCTCGCCTTCAGTGACCTTCTCATCCTGGTTGCTCAACTTCTGGCATGTTTGTGCCAGTTCTTTTTCAGGCTCTTCAACCATGGGTTTCTCTTCTCCCTCCTCCATGGCTTTCTTCGTTGGTGGACTTGTCATACTCATGGAGAGGGAACCCTTGGGTGAGGAAAGGTCTTTGGACAAGGATTGGGTGGTCATGGCGGCTGGGAAATGTGAACACTTGGTCGTGTTCGGGAAAGTGATGGAGGATGGTTTCTGACTTGAGATTGACAAGCAGCTTTCCCAACATTTTCCTAGCAACTTCGAGACAAGATGGGATAGAGATAGGCTGCGGATCGATAGGGCTTGGCTTCTACCTAGTTAGAGATGCTATCTACGGCTACCAGAATAAACTCGTAGTTCTCTGAGTTAGGGAAAGGACCCATGGGGTCTATTCCCCTTACATCAAAGATTTCTACTGAATATTACTGGTGAGTGGCTTCGCGTCTCTTTCCCGTGTTTCTAGCAGTGTGGGCATCACTTGCTAAGTTTCTTAGCTTCTCCATATTGCCAGACCTTTATTCTGAACACTCCATAATGTCCTTCAGAAGGTGCTCCATAATATCTCTCCCAGGTTTTATGTGCCTCAGGTGCAGGCATGCATCGTCTGAGTCCATTTTGTATCCAGAAGAGATACGGGTTGTCCCATAGGTGATGTCTGCTCTCATAAACTAATCTTTTCCTATTTTCACCTGATGGGACGTACCTTAACACCATGAAGTCAACTATGGTGGTGTACCACGGCTCTAGTGTTGTGGCCTTGAGGAGCGTATCACCCGGTAAGAAAATTGGTGATGGGAAGATCAAACGGGACTTGTACCCGAGACAGACCCAACGGATGAGTCTTGGGTTCGCATCCTTTTTGGTCAAAAGGTACTTCAAAGCAGCATGGTCTGAATAGACTATGACCTTTGCCCCAACTAGGTAGGACCGGAATTTGTCTATAACAAACACAACTGCTAAGAGTTCCTTTCCCGTGGTTGCGTAGTTGAGCTGGGGCAGTGAGCATAATGCTTCTTGTCCTTGGTTTGGCCCACAACAGCTCCAACAGCATAATTGCTCGCATCACACATGATTTCTAGCGAGATGCTCCAGTCAGGAGGCTGGATGATGGGAGCAAAGCTGAGTGCTTTCTTAAGGGTTTGCAAGGAAGCATAGCACTCTTGATTAGAGACGAGAGGGGTTCTTTGGCTGGGAGAGTGGTCAATGACCGGGCTACTAGAGAGAAATTTTTGATGAAACACCTATAAAGCCCGGTGTGGCCAAAGGAACTACGAATCCCCTTTACTCGTAGGAGGTGTAGGCATAGGGTCGTATTAGAGGGTATGACAAGGGAAGATGATGGCTCCAGGCTTTGATTCTAGTCTTTCCCCGATCAAAGACGAATCTCCGTGACAATTGCCTTACGACCCCAAGGTAAGATAAGATAGGGATATGATGTGTATGAAGGTTAGGAGTAATCCCTTTGAAATCTTGGATCGAGTGTCCTAAGACTGATCGATCCTCCTCCAGGACAGTGAAAGTCGGTTGGGTTCCAGGGGGTTTGTTACTGATGGTCACTGGAGTTTGTCCGTCCTTAAAGAGGGAAGCACACTTCAATCCAGAGGGAAGAGGCTTAGGTTCGACTGGAGGATGAATCTCTTCTTCCTCCATAAGGAATTGGGCATCTTCTTCTAGGAAATGTTGCTCTAAGTCTATCAAGGATGTTGTCATGACCTCCTCTTTAGGATCAGGATCGGGCTCCGCCTCTATAGGTGTGTTCAAGGAATAAGAATAAGAGACTGGGATGAGTTCTTCTCCGATCCTAAGCTCTAGCTGGATTATTGGTGAATTTTCTAGGATTTTCATGATTGGCCTACCAATAAAGATGGAATGAGTGGAGTTTGTGGGTAGGTCAAAGATATGGAAATCCAAGAAAAGTTCAGGGTCGTTAATCTTAATGGGTGTGACCCGCAAGATCCCTAAACAGTCGAGGATCCTTCCCGATGTGAACCTTAAACGTTTCTGAGATGATGACCATGGTTCATCGGGGAGTTGCGCTCACACCAAAGAGCTAGAGATTATGTTGATTCCGAGGCTTGGGTCATACCCGATTTCTCTGTCATTGCCCATAACTTCATAGAATATGCTTCTGATCCTTTTGGGCATTTTGACAACCTCGGTCGAGGCTTCGGCCTCGTCTAGCCATTCCCGACTCTTGATGGCAGAGAGATGGCCTAAGTACCCTTTCTGATATTCTAGTGCTTCCTTGTCGGGTGGTGGATCCTTTTGCTCTACACATTGTTCCCGTGGGAAACGTATGGCACAGTCGATGTCATCGAATAGACCATCATCAAAATCGTAGGGAGTGGTGTAGAGTGGAGGATAGTAGTCCAGGCTAGAGTAAGGTTGTGGTTCGAATTGAGCATCGAGTTCTGATGGAATGGAAGGGCTGATAGATTTGGATTGTTGGTGTACAGGCTCTTCAGGTTTAGGCTGCTTCTCTTCTTCATCAGGGAGTTCGTCATAGATTCCAGTGTAGGGGGTGTTGTCTAGGATACGGTCCAAGACTACCCTCGCTTCACTAGGGACCAAATGAAAGAACGACCCTCCAGAAGCAGAGTCCAAGAAAGTGGTGGCTACGGGACAGAGGCCAAGGCTGAAGTGTTGTAAAACAACAGGTTCTGGTAGGCTTAGGTCCGGTCCTGAGGCCAAGATTTGCTTGTAACGAGCCCAGGCAGCTCCTAACGACTCTCCCTCTAATTGCTTAAAGGTAAGAACTTCGATTCGGAGGCTGGCTACCTTGGAAATTGGGAAGAAATTTAGGCAGAATTTCTCTTTGAGAGTTTCCCAACTCCCTTCCATAGTACCGACAGCCAGAGAGTACCATTTCTTCGCTCCTCCCGTTAATGAGAACGAGAATAGCTTCCATTTGAGTGTCTCTTGTGTCATGCCCGCAATGGTCAGGCACGAGCAGAGTTGCTCAAACTCGCGCAAATGCGCGTATGGACTCTCGGCCTTCGTTCCTGAGAACGATTGCTCACGAACCATGGCTATGAAGCCGGGACGTAGCTCATAGCCGGGTGTGGATATGGGATGTGATGATGGTGGTGACTCCAAACAATCGCCCGTTGGAGCCGAGTGTTGACGTAAGGTGAGAGTGGAATCCATATGGATGGATGGTGGTGGGATACACGGACAACTTGGGTTCGGAATCAGAACAGCTACCGTCCCCCGGCAACGGCGCCAGAAAGCTTGTTGGCACTCCTTACGGCCTACAGATAAATCCGCAAGCGGACGGATACTGATGTAGCTTTCACCCGGGAGTATTCCAAGGTATCGATTTCCACGGGGAACGAGAAGTGTACTAATCCTAAACTAAGTTGTCTGTTGGCGGTCGTTACAGCCCAAATCCGACCACCAATACTCGGGAATAAATGAGGTTATATGCAACATTCCATGTACTTAGGTTTTATTTCTAATAAAGTTCCACGAGTTTTGGTGAGTGACACCTGTGCAGGTACATCTACGACAAATACACGCTATTGGGGCCGAAATTGACCGAATCGGCCGAACGACTCCGTTCGGCCGGTTAACCCCCCTTAGCCGTGCACGTCACCGGGAGTCATCCAACGAATATCAAGCGAACACGACATGAGGACGGCAGCCATCTCTTCCCGAGCCAAAACCACATCACCTCTGGGCCATAAACACACGAAGCCAATCACCAGGAGGCAGCCCAGAAGGCCCACAGAGCAAAGGCGGTGCAGGGGGACGGGCCTGGGCTCCCAGCCTAGTTCGGCCGAACTGGGGGGTTTGCCCGAACCGCCCCCAGTGCACAACCGCCTTCTAGGGGTGGATCCTGGCCATGGGAGCCAGAGGCGGCAGATCCCACGGTTTGGCCGAACTGGCCAGTTCGGCCGAACCGGGAATTTCGGCCGAAGGCCCGGCACCGCCTCCCTGGTTGCCTTGGCCGCTACCCCACCTCAACCGACCCTTGGAGCTATAAATAGAGGGTCGTACTTCACTTGAAAACACACACCAAGCCAAGGAGCTCATTTCCACTTTCATTCTAGTGGAGTTAGGATAGTTTAGTTGGGAGTTAGAGTTGAGTCGAGCTTTGCCTCGGAGGTTCCGGAGTCATCTTCAGAAGCTCTGGTAATAGCTCTTGTATCTTTTACTTTTCCTTTTGTACGACATTGAGTATCAATATAGTTATCTTTATCACTTTGCCTTTGTCATTTATATCTTGCTTCTACTTTATCCTAGTTGCAGCATATATCTTGTTTAGACTATAGTCAGTTATAGTTGTAGTGCTTGTAGTCTTGTTTAAGTCTTTGTCTTGGCTGGTTCTTCGATCTTGCTTGATACTGGAGGTGAATTGTCACCAAGAGTATTGACAAGGTTGCTTGCTCTTGCTAGCAGAGTAAGTAGTCGTTGACTAGTGTAGGAGTGGTTCCTAGACTAGTCAGTGGCCTTAGTTTATTCCCGTCGCAACGGAGGTGGTAGCCGGGAGGTGGTGACAGCCCTTTCGGTCTTCGTAGCCCATCACGTTAGTTCCGGTCCGTAGCATTCCCCAGTTGGGAAATAGTGGCACCCCTTCTCATCCCTTTCTGTGTGTTCACCGGTTCCCTTGTCCCGATGCTAAGACATTAGAGTTATCCCAGATCTCCTAGTGCTGGTTCTGTAGCCAATGTATCTCTAAGCTAGAGTGACATAGGTAGATAAAGTATCCAGGAGTCCTCTATCTCTTCTCGTTGTCCTCCCAGTTATCTATCTCTTCTCTCCCTTACCAGAGTATCCCTTGAGCTGTGTGTCCGGTATATCCACTTCTATCCAATACCGTTATCCCCTGTCTTGTCTAGTCGTGTACCCTTCTCTGATAGTCTCGAATATCTGTTCACTAGTAATCTTGCCAAAGCTTCCCTGCGGAAATATAAATTACGATACCTCAGGATACTCCCAGGTGAAGTGCTACGGCGGTGATTCTGTGCGCTTGCAGAATATTGCTATATTTTACTAAGCCATATGGAAAACCACTGAAACACTCCTTACCCCAGTACCAGGATTCTCAATTCTGATATTGGATCATAAGAAGTGCCAACAAGCATTTCTGGCGCCGTTGCCGGGGAAGTCTTTGGCTAGATTATTTTTGAACTTTTATCTTGAGCTATCTTAGTTGAGTACCGCTACTCAAGCGGGTTTATCCTTGCTCTGTTCGTTGGTCTTTGTGGAATAGAGCAGTGCATGACTGGTTTCCAACTACCGTCAAACTTCCAAGAAAATCCGGAGTCACTTGTGAGGACTGTACAACCCCGTGTTGTACCTCCTCAGAAGCAACTCCTTCCGACGAACCCAGTCCTTCCCGTCGTTGACCAGGCTACATCGAGGATGGCAACTAAGACGATCCGTGAGTTCTCCGCTCCATCAAGCGAGAACGTACGTGTCAGACCAGCTCCGCCAGTCGGAGATGGTAGTTTCGAGCTAAAGCCAGCCTTCATCAACATGGTACAGGCTAGCCCATTCTGCGGCAAGCCACACGAAGATGCCAATGCTCATCTCCAGCATTTCCTGGAGATTTGCAACACCTTCACCATCCGCGGAGTAAGTATCGATGCCATTCGCCTTTGTTTATTCCCATTCTCATTATTAGGCAAGGAAAAACAATGGTTTTATGCTAACCGCGAAGCAATAGATACCTGGGATAAATGCACTAGCGTTTTCTTGCTAGAATTCTTTCCGGTTGGGAAAACCAACGCCCTCCGGAACAAAATAGCTAGTTTCCAGCAGTTAAAAGATGAAACAGTCCCGGAGGCATGGGATCGCCTCCAGGACTATATTTCTGCTTGTCCTCACCATGGTATGCAGAGTTGGTTCATAATCCAAACTTTCTATCACGGGCTGAGAAATTCTGCCCGTGAGTACCTGGATGCTGCTGCTGGAGGCTCGTTCTTCTCTCTTGAGGAGAGTCGTGCGAAGGCCCTCATAGAGAAGATGGTCGAGAACCAAGGTTGGTCCGATGATCGGACTCAACCAAAGACCCGAGGAGTTCACCAAGTTGAAGCTCTGGACATGCTCGCTGCCAAGATGGACCTCCTGATGAAGAAACTGGAGGCCCCTGCTCAAGAAACGGTGAAAGCCATGGACGCTCGCATGACCTGCGAAGTCTATGGCAACACTGGCCATTCGGGGAATGACTGCCCTGAAACGCGAGAAGATGCCCACTACGTCAACAACTCCAATAACAACAGGTATCAACCGAACAACTACGGCAACCAAGGCTGGAATCCGTGCCCAAACCTCCCTTTTGAGAGGCCTCAACAAGGTAACAATTTCAATTCCAACAATTTCAATAATCATCCGTCTCTTAGAGATCTTGTGTTTGGCCAGATGAAAATAACTGAAAACATCAATAAAAAGCTTGCTGCTAATGATAAAACTCTGGAAAGCATAGACTCTAGGATGGAATCATTTTCTTCTGCTATGAAAAGTCAACTAAGCTTTAATAAAATGATAGAAACTCAAGTCGCTCAGTTAGCTGCTGCTGTTCCTATCACTGAATCGGGGAAGATTCCGGGGCAACCCGAACCTTCCATCGAGACAGTGAATTCCATCACTACCAGGCATGGTAGGATGTCTCGTAGTGTATTCCGCACTAACCACGCAGGGAAGGTCGCACGTATCCAAGTGCTGACACCAAGATGGACCTACCTGCCGAGAGCTGCAAAAAGGGCGATCATCAAAACCTCTCCGGATAGGAAGGAAGATCCCGGAGTGCCCATCATTCAGTGCACGATCTGGAATCGTCGCATTGATGATGCACTCTGTGATCTGCGGGCAAGCGTCAACATCATGTCTAAGGTATTATTTAAGAAATTACGCTACCCTACTTTGTCACCTACTACTGCCCAGGTACAGCTTGCGGACTCAACCATCCGCTACCCCGAGGGGGTGATCGAGAATGTACCGGTCCGGATCTGGGGACGATATGTCCCTGTGGACTTTGTTGTCCTCAACACGGGGAACGAGCATTCGTTTCCCCTTGTGTTGGGCCAACCATTCTTGAACACCACCCGGGCTAGGATAGATATGGATGCGAGAGAAATCTCGTTCCGAATCGACGGAAGGTTGACTTACTTCAAGTTTCAACCCCGGGAAGAGAAGAAGACAGAGTCACTCACACCGGAGCAAAGGAGCGCCGAGTGTTTCCTTAAGGCTCTCATTAATGGAGAGCTGGAAATACTCGGTGGTAAGCAGCTCCAGTGGAACGAGCCAACAAAACCGACAAGTGCAGAAGAAATGGATTTCCTCGTAAAGAAATACGAGGAAGAACAAGCCCTCTGGAATTCTCCAGAGATGCCGATCCCACCACCACCGACACCGAAGAAGAAGAACAAGAAAATGTGGCGGAAGAAGGTTGCATCGTCCGAGTCATCCACTCCGGGACCGGACGATGACAAGAGCAACTGAAGACAGGAGAAGTCCCGCTCGCGGACTTAAAAGCTGAGCTCTCGCCGCGAGGAAAACCAATATGTATCTCATATTTCCCTTCCAATTTTTAAATTTCCAATTGCATTTGCATGTTTCCCTTTTCAAAATAAATGAACCACTTGAGTAATTAATTTGAGAGAGAGTAGAAAATTCTGCAAGCTTGGTTAGAAATAATTGGACACATGCTGAAATTTTACCTAGGGTGGATGTAATTGGTAACTTTTATCATTTTCATCCCTTCTAGAACATCTCCAATTATTTACCATCACCACCAACCAGCAACAAACATGTCTACCCCACTAAAAATGGCTGCACACTCACAAATTATCACAAACATAGCAGCATGGGGGTGACTCCACTAAAGTCCACTTTGGTCATGTCAATTTTGCATCTCACCTAACACAAACCACCAAATTTTCATGACCTAGTGTTGCACCCATTCAAGATTTTTGTGCTAGTGGGAGGCAGGTTGCGCATGAGGCACATGGGCCAGTTCGGCCGAATGCACTGGTTCGGCCGAACCAGGCACTTCGGCCGAACCAGCCTGCGTTGCCCCCTCTGCATATAAATACAACCCCTCGCTTCCTTGCTTCCTTGCACCACTCACACAGGCATACATTCTGAAAACTCTGCTAGGAAGCTCTCTCTCCCTCTCAAGTTCTTTGCTCTAGTGCTTGCTCAAGTTCTCCCCAAGTTCTTGCTCAAGTTTTGGTTCACTTGCATCACTAGAAAATCCAAAAAAAATATTTTGCTTTTGTTGTGATCTTTGTGCTGAATTTCTGGATGATTTTGTGGTGGTCACCGACACCCACAAGAATGACTAACCTTTTGTGGTGGTTTTTCATCCCCGCAAGAACGACTAACTATCTCGAACGATTGACTTGACTTTCTTGTGCTGACCACATATATATTCAGTCCTTCGGGTAGTTGTTGTTGCACTAACTTTTTGCAGGAATCATGTCGAAGTTCTTCACGTCGCTCCGTCGTTCCGCCCGGCTAGGCTGACGATCGGACGATGCTGGGAGTTCCCCAGCTCCGTCCCGAGGCTCGAGCCGGATGGACACGGACGAGCACGAAGCAGCCGGCTCGGGATGGGGCCATGCCACACCCCCAGCCAGGCAGCTCCTGAGCGAGAGCGACATCAACCTTAGAACAGAAAGGGAGCGGAACACCTTCAACGAGCTTTAGCTGAAGGAGTTCGAGCACACCCGTGTGTTTGAGCAAGATTTGCTCAGGGACACGGGGATGGACGTAGAATTCACGGAAATTTTCCAGGCCATTGGCTGGGAGAATTTCTGGCACATCAACGAAGAAGGTTCGTACCTGCTCACCCTTGAATTCCTCTCGACTTTGGTTTCTGAAACTGGGGGGATTCGTTTTCGGTTCTTCAACCAAGAGTTCTTCTGCTCTTGGAGGGATTTTAGTTCAGGTCTCGGATTTTCAAGCCGTTGTTCATTAGACCCGAACAAAGCACTTAAAAGATTTGACCGGGTGGCATTTTGGAAAAAGATTTCGGGGGATACCAACTGTCATGCACCACGCACGAACAGCATACATAACCCCACTTTGCGTTTCATGCATTGTTGGGTGTCTATGACGGTATTCCCCCGGGCAGATTTGCGCCCTGTCAACACCATCGAGTTGCGGGTTCTTTTTGCCATGGTCAAGCAGATTCCCTATTCACCTGTGAAAGACATGGTTGGTCACTGGCTGTCTCATATTTCTCGTGCGGGTAGCATGGCGATGACTTCTCTAGTCACTCGCCTCGCTAACCACCTGGGCGTCCTTCAAGGCGCTCGGCTCACGTACATCGAGACAGCGCGTTCCGTCGTGGATGCCGAGCACTTCGTGCAAGCCCACATGATACGGCGGACGCCCGACGCAACGCTGGCAATGATTTACCGTGAATATACAACTGAAGTGCCTTTGCCCTGTGCAGCACTAAGGTTGTATACCACGCCAAAACTAACTCTTCAGTTGAGGACCGAGTCGGACGATTCTCCACCTTGGAGAGAGCCCGCTCGGCACAGCGTTGCAGGTGACGGACCCGTCACAAGGGGACGAGCCAAGCGTGATGCTGGGCTCGCCACCTCACAGGAGCCGGAAGATGCACCACAAATGCCGCACCGACACACTTCCGCTTTTGAGGCCACCTACGACATGTACACCGGCGCTGGGACGTCCGGAGCAGGAGGGTCCGGGCAACACCAGGAGCCGAACTACTTCACCTCAGGACGCTGGGACTACGGCCAGGACACAGACTCTGAGTGGTCCGGGAGTCGGTATGGAGGAGGGTACGACAATGCCTCCCAGCCATATTACCCCAGATACTCACAGTCCGCACGCTTCGACTACGGCCGGGATCTGTCCTACATCTCCGACCGAGTCGAGCTCATCGACGACCATACCCAAGAGATTCAAGACACGCTAGCCCACCATTCTCAGTACCATCAAGAGAATAGCGGGATGGTGGCATCTATCCAGCACGACGTCCACGAACAAGTGAAACAGCTGAGCCAGTACCTTTCAAGGCTCAACCCCTACCAGTGAAAGTCCAAGCTTGGGGGAGGACCCCCACCAGGTATGTCCCGATTTATCCAGCACTTTGATCATTTAATTTCCCTTTCATTTCCCTTCATGATAGTTTGCATTTAAAAAAAATGGAAATACCAAAAATATTTCCCTTAAACAATATTTCCCTTGAATAAAATAACTCCCAACTATGCATGGAATGAATCATATGCCTCTCACCTTGGAAATGATGAATAGTTGCTCTGTCATTAATTTTGCAAGTACTTTGCTTCAACTAGTTGCTAGATTGTGCTTGAGTTATTTGGCATGAGTAAAAATGATCCTGAAAACCTTGTGGGAGCACATGCTTTATTCCAAGTCTAAGTTGTTGTGGGGATTGATATAGTGAGAATTTGGTTAAGTTCTATTCTGCTTTTAGTACGGGGAAAGTCTCGGAAATTTATGCTTTCAAAATGAAACAAGTTCCTCATTGGTCAAAATACCTACTAGAGCCATATGATAAGCCTAGTTGAAAACCTCTACTCATATGCTGCTTGTTGTCTTAGTGAGCTTTGTCAAATTGTTGTGACCTTTGAGTGAAGCTTTCATATTCTTAAAGATCGAGACCCACGTACACACACCACCTCTCACTTGCAATTCCTACACTGGGAGTTAGCAAACATTTTCCATCATCCATCCACAAAAACAAATGCTCCATGTTCTATGATTTCCCTCTACAAATATTCTTGATAGAGACATGGGCTATGCAAAAAGAAAAGCATGCCAAAGAAGCATGGCAAAAATAAGAAAAGCATGCCAAAGAAGCATGGCAAAGGAAAAGAGAAAAAGAAAAGCATGCCAAGTGGCATGGCAAAAATATGAGAATAAAAGATAGCCCATGTTCTCAAAAATAAATCAAGGGGAGGGAAATTCAACCAAGGAGTTCCACCATATTCCACTCCACCATTCCACCATATTCCATTCCACCACTCCACCATATGCTACTCCACTCATATCCACACACTTGCACGTCTCGATCTTAAGATGTGATTTGTCTCCTCAGAGATCCGGTCTTTGACTTAGCAAAATATAAGATGCATGCATGCCTTCATCCTTTGTCCCTGAGCCCCACAAAAAGCCATATTAGATGTTAGGATGAAAAGAAGGCACAAGCCTTTGGTGAGGATTCAAATACACTTGAGTGATTGAGTGTGCCAATGAGGAACAATTTGTAGTTTTCAAAACTTATGAAAAACTCCGAGATGGGATCCCGAAAAGAGTAGGGTGGAATAAAACTGAATTTAAATTGTTCATCCTTTCAACCGCCCAAGATAAGGAGATTGCTATAAGCTCCATAGGTAAAAAGGTGATTTGAAACTTTGCCTATGATTCAAGTATTTTTGAGCACTAGTTGTTTATAAAGTTACCTGCAAAAGAAACGACATTGTAGCAACTCCTGATCCACCGAGCCTAAGTTTATATCTTTGCTCGAGGACGAGCAAAGAGCTAAGCTTGGGGGAGCTTGTTGGCGGTCGTTACAGCCCAAATCCGACCACCAATACTTGGGAATAAATGAGGTTATATGCAACATTCCATGTACTTAGGTTTTATTTCTAATAAAGTTCCACGAGTTTTGGTGAGTGACACCTGTGCAGGTACATCTACGACAAATACACGCTATTGGGGCCGAAATTGACCGAATCGGCCGAACGACTCCGTTCGGCCGGTTAACCCCCCTTAGCCGTGCACGTCACCGGGAGTCGTCCACCGAATATCAAGCGAGCACGACATGAGGACGGCAGCCATCTCTTCCCGGGCCACAACCACATCACCTCCGGGCCATAAACACACGAATCCAATCACCAGGAGGCAGCCCAGAAGGCCCACAGAGCAAAGGCGGTGCAGGGGGACAGGCCTGGGCTCCCAGCCCAGTTCGGCCGAACTGGGGGGTTCACCCGAACCGCCCCCAGTGCACAACCGCCTTCCAGGGGTGGATCCTGGCCGTGGGAGCCAGAGGCAGCAGATCCCACGGTTCGGCCGAACTGGCCAGTTCGGCCGAACCGGGAATTTTGGCCGAAGGCCCGGCACCGCCTCCCTGGTTGCCTTGGCCTCTACCCCACCTCAACCGACCCTTTGAGCTATAAATAGAGGGTCGTACTTCACTTGAAAACACACACCAAGCCAAGGAGCTCATTTCCACTTTCATTCTAGTAGAGTTAGGATAGTTTAGTTGGGAGTTAGAGTTGAGTTGAGCTTTGCCTCGGAGGTTCCGGAGTCGTCTTCAGAAGCTCTGGTAATAGCTCTTGTATCTTTTACTTTTCCTTTTGTAAGACATTGAGTATCAATATAGTTATCTTTATCACTTTGCCTTTGTCATTTATATCTTGCTTCTACTTTATCCTAGTTGCAGCATATATCTTGTTTAGACTATAGTCAGTTATAGTTCTAGTGCTTGTAGTCTTGTTTAAGTCTTTGTCTTGGCTGGTTCTTCGATCTTGCTTGATACTGGAGGTGAATTGTCACCAAGAGTATACAAGGTTGCTTGCTCTTGCTAGATGAGTAAGTAGTCGTTGCCTAGTGTAGGAGTGGTTCCTAGACTAGTCAGTGGCCTTAGTTTATTCCCGTCGCAACGGAGGTGGTAGCCGGGAGGTGGTGACAGCCCTTTCGGTCTTCGTAGCCCATCACGTTAGTTCCGGTCCGTAGGATTCCCCAGTTGGGAAATAGTGGCACCCCTTCTCATCCCTTTCTGTGTGTTCACCGGTTCCCTTGTCCCGATGCTAAGACATTAGAGTTATCCCAGATCTCCTAGTGCTGGTTCTGTAGCCGCTGTATCTCTAAGCTAGAGTGACATAGGTAGATAAAGTATCCAGGAGTCCTCTATCTCTTCTCGTTGTCCTCCCAGCTATCTATCTCTTCTCTCTCTTACCAGAGTATCCCTTGAGCTGTGTGTCCGGTATATCCACTCCTATCCAATACCGTTATCCCCTGTCTTGTCTAGTCGTGTACCCTTCTCTGATAGTCTCGAATATCTGTTCACTAGTAATCTTGCCAAAGCTTCCCTGCGGAAATATAAATTACGATACCTCGGGATACTCCCAGGTGAAGTGCTACAACGGTGATTCTGTGCGCTTGCAGAATATTTCTATATTTTGCTAAGCCATAAGGAAAACCACTGAAACACTCCTTACCCCAGTACCAGGATTCTCAATTCTGATATTGGATCGTAAGAAGTGCCAACATTGTCCTAGGTAGATGGAGTGGATGAATGAAATGGATGAGGTGGATGACGACAACAAGGAGAGAAGAGAAGAGGTAGGAGGGTAGAGAGGGTACAGGTCTGGTAAGGGTATTCTACCGATTGACTGAGTAGAGCAGAAGATACAGATAGGTACTTGCTTCGGGACTACAGAGCCTCCGACACACAGAAAGGGATGAGAAGGGGTGCCGGTTACCCTGAACCTTGGGTCCTAGGACACCGGAACTAACGTGATGGACTACGAAGACCGAAAGGGCTGTCACCACCTTACGGCTACCACCTCCGTTGCGACGGGCAGAAACTAAGGTTACTAGCAAGTCTAGGAACCACTCCTACACTAGTCAATAACTACTTATCTCCTATAGCAAGATAAGCACCCAAGCTAAGCAACCAGTATACAGTTATACCAATCAACTAAGCATTGAACGAAGAACGAGACAAGTATATAGATGTAAGAACTGAATGCTCAATTAATCAGAAAGAGATACAAGAGTTACCAGACATGACCCGGATGTCACTCGAAGTAGAGCCGCATCCGTAGAGGTACAGCGGGAAGAGGGGCCGACACTCCGGCTCCTCTCCGGGACGCTCACCTGTCCTCTCTCCCTATTCTACTGATACAAGTGGCGAAACTTGGCAATGCTCACTCTACTCTTGTGTTGTGTGTTTTGCAGGTGAAGGAGGGCCTCTATTTATAGTGCCCAGGGTCGGTTTGAAGAGCAGTGGCAGCCACGCAACCCTGGAACGGTAGGAGGTCGGTTCGGGCGAAAATCCCGGTTCGGCCGAACTGTAGGATTCGGCCGAACCGGTGGATGCACCGACCAAGGCCCCTACGGCCTGGATTTGCCCCTGGGAGGCGGTTTCCAGGGTCGGTTGCATGGGGACATGCCTTGGGCTGGTTCGGCCGAACCAATCCGTTCGGCCGAACTGGGTTTTCCGCCCAGCAGCGCTCCCCTGCACCGCCTCTCCCTCCTGGACCCTCTGGGCTGCCTTATCTTGGTGGGCGACGTGGCGGTGGTCCACATGTCATGTCCGGTCGCTGCTCAGTTGTCGGTGATGTGTACGGCCTCCCGATCGTGCTCCGCGTCGGGTATGGCTAAGGGGGGTAACCGGCTGAATTGTGTCGTTCAGCCGAATAGGTCATTTCCGACCCCTATAGCACGTGTTTCTCCATTTTGTACCTGCACAGAGGACAATCCCCAAAACTTGTGGAAATAGTCAGTGATAAGCCCTATAGCTATGGTGCGTGTCTCCATTGTGTCTGTTTTATACTTGGTTGGAGGTCGGAAATCGGTCTATAACGACCGCCAACAATCATCAAGTTGTTATGGTAGCTCTTACAACTCAGGGCATCTGCTACTACGTTGGCCTTCCCTGGATGGTAGTGTATCTCTAGGTCGTAGTCCTTGATCAGTTCCAACCATCGTCTCTGTCTCATGTTTAGTTCTGTTTGGGTGAAGAAGTACTTCAGACTCTTGTGATCAGTGTAGATATCACTCTTGTTGCCAATCAGATAGTGTCTCTAGATCTTTAAGGCATGTACCACTGCTGCTAATTCTAAGTCGTGAGTGGGGTAGTTTTCTTCGTGCTTTCTCAACTGCCTCGAAGCATACGCGACCACTTTGCCTTCTTGCATCAGTACACATCCCAGACCTTGTCTTGAGGCATCACAATATACCACAAAGTCTTTCCGGATATCTGGCAGAGTCAACACTGGGGTGGTGGTAAGCTTATGTTTGAGCTCTTGGAAGCTTCCTTCACACTTTTCTGTCCACTTGAAGGGTACATTGTTCTTGAGCAACTCTGTCATTGGCTTGGCAATTTTGGAGAAGTCCTTAATGAATCTTCGGTAGTAGCCCGCCAAACCCAAGAAGCTTCGAATTTCTGTGACACTCTTTGGCTGCTGCCACTCGGAGACTGCTTCAATCTTTTCAGGGTCTACTGCTACACCCTCGGCTGTCAACACATGGCCCAAAAAGGCAACTTTCTCCAACCAGAACTCGCACTTGCGGAACTTCCCAAAGAGTTTGTGCTGTCTCAACTTCTCTAGCACTATACGTAGATGCTCCTCATGCTCTTCTGCTGTTTCGAAATAGATCAGGATGTCATCAATGAATACCACGACAAACTTGTCTAGCTCTTCCATGAATACTTTGTTCATCATGTTCATGAAGTAGGCAGGTGCGTTTGTCAGCCCGAAAGACACTACGGTGAACTCATATTGCCCGTATGTAGGATCTAGGATTACCGACTAGAGGGGGGGTGAATAGGCGGTTTTAAAAACTTCAACCACAACACTAGAGAAATTTAATTAGAACCACAAGGTGAATAAATTCTCTAGCTAAACTACGCCTATGTTGATGGTTTTGCAACCTAGGGTGACAAGATAAAGATCAATCTCTATGAATTTTAACTTGCTTCAAATAAATAAATCAAGATATAAGCACGTAACAAAAGCAAAGAGACACAAAGACTTATCCCGTGGTGTCGATGACTTGCCGGTCACCCCTAATCCACGTTGAGATGGATTCAATGTTCAACCGCTCCTCTATCAAGTCTCCACTTGATGTATGAGCCGGCTAGAACCAATGAACCGCTCCAAATCTCGATTCCACTAAAGTTGCTCTTCAACGCTCCGGCAAGGTGAGCACAAGAACCTCTCACAATCAATTTCCACGGCAACTTCACAATCTTCTTGAAGTGCTCGGTGGAATCACGAGCTCCGAGCCGGCTAGGAGGCGGCAACCTCCAAGAGTAACAAATCAACCACGAGCTCGATGCAATCCTAGTGCCACAATGATCAAATCCTTGATGCAATGCACTAGAGTTTCTCAATCTCACAAAGAAATGCAATCCCAGAGCAAGTGAGTGAGAGAGGGGAGAAAGAAGGGCTCTAGAATGAGTGTTCAGCTTTTCAAAGTGCCAAGAAACCCCCCATGCCCGTGAGGGGTGAGTATATATAGCCCTCTCCCCAAAACTAGCCGTTGGGGAAAAACCCGTTCTGGATCGTGCACGGCGGACTGTCCGCATGGTCCACGCGGACCGTCCGTGTTTGAATTACAACGGCTATGAAGCGCTGTCAGAGTGTGTCAGAGTCGACCGTTGGGGCTTGGCGGACCGTCCGCCAAGCACCTGCGGACCGTCCGCCATCCCACGGACAGTCCGCCAGAGAAGGCCGGACCATCTACTAGAAACAGCTCTAGCTCCTGGAGAATTTGAGCGAAATTACGGACCGTCCGTGACGCATCACGGACCGTCCGCGCAATCACACCAAGTCAACGCGCGTGGGCCTTGGTACAGCAAGCACAGTGGACAGTCCGCCAGGACCACGGACTGTCCGTCACCGCTCCGCGGACCGTCCGCCAGAACCAGGCGGACCGTCCGCCAGCCACGATAGGGCTGGATTTTCAACAGAATTTCAGAGTGCACCCTTCCAAGTTAGTCACCACAAATTCTAAATGCACTACATGCACATCAAAGACCATTGTGGCACTAATATTTCATCGAACAAACGACGTTGATCCCTCTTGATAGTACGGCTATGTAACCTATCAATCCGGTCATTTTTCACCCACTAATCGCCTCATGACCGGTCAAATTTAAAAGCCCTATCATATACCTTTGCCTTGAGCTTCCATAATCCCATAGCACACATGCTATCCACACATTGTCTTTTGAAGCTCATTCCAACTCTCGGGACTAACCTAATCTCATTATCTCAAATAAAATTGTTAGTCCACAAGGGTTGTCATTAATTACCAAAACACAATTAGGGGCCTAGATGCTTTCAATCTCCCCCTTTTTGGTAATTGATGACAACCATAACAAAGGAGTGATAGAGTTGATTGTGAAACATGAAGTCACTTACTCATGCAAATAATACCATAATATAAGATTGAGTAGTTGGCTTCAGATTTGAATGAAAGAGAATAGCTCCCCCTATGTGTGTGCATGGATTCCTTGTGACAATTCCCACACATGTTGAAATAATATAAATTTTGCGAAGCATCCCCTACAACATGGATATCAAGGCAACAACAAACACATATATAGATAAAATCGAGCCTCAAATTCCATAGAGCCATTAAAATCAAACCACCGTGAGATAGAGATGTAATAAATAGGTTCATCGCACAAACAAATAAAAAGTAGCACGCAAGCAATTAAGATTTAGCTTATTACATCCACACACATAGTTCATCTCACAAATGCCATAAAAGTAAATATGCAATGCAAAGTCCATGCTCATGCAACAAGCTCCAAGCTCCCCCTGGAGATCACATCACTCCAAGTCCTCCAAATCTCTCCCCCTTTGGCATCAAATACCAAGAAGGGACTAGTCATCCTGCGGTGGTGGAGGAGGTGGACGAGGATATGTGCTATAGCAGTGGTCACTGAAGTCGGTGAACGCCGTACTGAATGTAGTAAAAGACCCCTCAAGCTGAGTCTGGCGATCCACCATCTGCTGATACTGCTCTGAAGTAGACAATCCATTAAATCTAGCAGTCAAGTTCTCCATATCAGTGTGAAACCCCTGCTGCATACCATGAAGCTGAGTCATAATAGGCTGATAAAACTGAGTGTTCATCTGCTGCTCATAGGCATGAAACCTCTCATCAAATCGCTGCTGGAGGCCCTACTGCATAGTATCAAACCCAGTAGCCATCTGTGCCCCAAAAGACTGAGCCATGCCATCAAAGTATGAAGTGAAGTATCCATCTGGAGGAACCCAAAAACCCTGTGGCTGCATAGGAGGAGGAGGAGTAGGAGGATGAGGCATCTCAGGCATACCCATATCAATATCCTCACGAGCTTCTGCCCCAACATTGGGCTCACCAGCATCATCATTAACATTGTCATAGGGGGTTAGTGCCCTTCTCAGAAAGTCCTTGGCATTAGCAAATGGCTGAAACCATTCGTGGCGAATCTCACAAGGACCATTGTACCCACACTTTTCCTTAATTAAGGACATGATATATGGTGCAAAATATATGTTGCCAGCTAGTGACATCCTCTTCTCATCCATCAGCTCAAAAATCATCTTGATAACATTAAATTTAGTCCCAGTCATAATGCAATCGATCACATTCCAATAATACTCTCGAATCTTATCTTTATTCCCACTCTTAGGCATCAATGTGTATCGAATAATTCTATTAATAGCAGCGGGGTGATGCCTAAGCCCAGTGGGTGTGCCATGTTTAACTGGAATACCAATACGTGCAGGCTCATAGAATCTCTGGGATTCTTCAAAAAGATCTTGTTGATACACATCAAGACTGTCAGCACCATAAAAGTAGTCATAGTCTAATTTATTTGCTGCAGCAAACTCTCTAAAGGTAGCAGTGTATCTCGATTGGCCAGTCATCCACTCAACAGTTTGTGTCTCAAGATCTAGCTCAAAGGTGGCATAGAACTGTCGAATCAGTGTTTCATTCCAATTACAGTGATGCTCCATAAAATTTCTAAGCCTAAGTCTCTCAAGCAAGACAGCCACATGTTCTAGCACTGGTTTACTAGCAAGGTAATTAAAATCAATCCTCTTATGAGCCCATAGAGTGCAACCAAGCAAGTGACCAAAGAAAGCATCTTCTTGAACTAAAGTATGGAAGAATTGATTATCTGTGTCACGACGCTGAGAGTAGGCATTGATGTTTCTTACCCTTGCATATTCTCTTGACTGCCAGACTTTCCTAGGAGCTGTGTGAGAGTGAATATCAATAATGTCCGGATGCAGACCAACTCCCCCTTGATGCAATCCTGCATCCTCCTCCACAATATATTCAGACTGCTGCCCCACAGAGGATTCTATCTCTGCATCACCTACATAGTCACTGTCATCGGGGTCGTCACTGCTAAGATCAACATCATCATCATCAACCCGACGTCTCTTGGACGGCCCATCATCACCCTTCTTCTTGGCCCCGCTCCTCGACGTCCTGGCTGCTGGGCACTGTTTCGCGAAGAACATGAACAGTGATCCACGAACTTTCGATCCATAAATCTCAATATTTAACCATTGAAACTTGACCAAACTTTTGCCAAACCATCACTAGACCATATCCAACATATTCCCCAAGATAGATTTCCAAATCCATGGCCAAATTTCAGATCAGGAGCCCAAACCCTAGCCACATTCATCCTTAGATTCAAACCAAACGAGAGAGAAATCAATGAAAATACCCGGATGACATGATGAAGATCACTGTAGAGAGTCCGTGGATGTGCTCGGACCGTCCGGGAAGCACTCCAATCAAGAGATCGAGGGAGAGCACTTTTGCTAGGGTTGGAGCAAGAGAGAGAGGAGTTGTTGAGGGTGACTTGCGAATGAGGGAGAGGGAGACAGCCCAAACCTTTTAGATCCCGTCGGGGGTGGGTCCCACACGCTCAGCGCCTCGCGGACGGTCCACCCGGTCACTACGGACCGTCCGACCCCCGGGAACACGAACCCCCAAACCTTCTGGTAAATTTCGGGGTAATTACGGACCGTCCGCGGACCACTGGCGGACCGTCCGAGCTGGCGCGGACAGTCCGCGGTCCGTTGGCGGACAGTCCGTCCTGCTCATTCTTTTCAGCCCGAGATCCAACCTTTTGAACACTTATTGTGATGGATCCTTGGGGTTCATTGCTTGACAAAATGATGCATAATTTTACAATCATAGCAATCATGACATGGTGAGCATTAGGGTTAAAAAATAAACATATGAATGCAAGATAAAAACAATATGCATAAGGATGCTCATGCTAGGGATCAAGCCACATTTGAGATATCAATGACATTCAACTCATTTCTTAATTTGCAAAACCGAGATTCATCCAATGGTTTTGTGAATATATCAGCCAATTGATCATCCGTGCCCACACCTTCAATTTTGATATCACCTTTTCTCACATGATCTCTAAGAAAATGATGCCGGATATCAATATGCTTGGTTCTAGAATGTTGAACCGGATTATTTGCAATCTTGATAGCACTTTCATTGTCACATAAGAGAGGAATTCCATTGAATTTCACACCATAATCAAGAAGTGTTTGCTTCATCCACAATAATTGAGCACAACAACTTCCCGCCGAAATATATTCCGCTTCGGCGGTTGAGAGAGCAACCGAGTTTTGCTTCTTTGAACTCCATGACACAAGTGAACAACCAAGAAGTTGAGAACCACCGGAAGTGCTCTTTCTATCAACTTTGCAACCGGCATAATCCGAATCCGAATAACCAACCAACTCAAATTGAGTACCTTTTGGATACCAAAGACCAATATTTTGAGTGAATTTCAAATATCTCATAATTCTTTTCACCGCGGTCAAATGACATTCTTTAGGTGCGGCTTGAAATCTAGCACACATGCATACACTAAACATGATATCGGGCCTAGATGCGGTAAGGTAAAGCAAGCTACCTATCATGGATCTATAAAGCTTAATATCAACCGCTTTACCTCCCTCATCAAGATCAAGATGTCCATTTGTAGCCATTGGAGTCTTGATTGGCTTTGAATCTTCCATGCCAAATTTCTTCAAAATATCCTTGATATATTTAGATTGGCAAACAAATGTGCCTTCCTTAATTTGCTTGATTTGAAGACCAAGAAAGAAGCTCAACTCTCCAATCATGGACATCTCGAATTCCCTAGACATCAGTTCTCCAAATTCTTTACAAAAAGATTCGTTAGTAGAACCAAAGATAATGTCATCAACATATATTTGACAAATAAAAATATCATTGCCAATTTTCTTAGTGAATAGTGTAGTGTCAACCTTTCCAATTTTGAAACCCTTTGATAAAAGAAAATTCCTAAGCCTCTCATACCAAGCACGGGGTGCTTGCTTCAATCCATAAAGAGCCTTAGAGAGCTTATAAACATGATTGGGCAATTTTGGATCTTCAAAACCGGGAGGTTGTGCAACATACACTAGTTCACTAAGATCACTATTTAAGAAGGCACTTTTAACATCCATTTGATAAAGTTTTATGTTATGAGAGCAAGCATAAGCAAGTAACATTCTAATAGCTTCGAGTCTAGCTACGGGAGCAAAAGTTTCATCGAAATCCAAACCTTCGACTTGAGTATATCCTTGTGCCACCAATCTTGCCTTGTTTCTCACCACAATACCATCTTCATTTTCCTTGTTGCGAAAGACCCATTTAGTACCAATAACATTGTAGTTCTTGGGCCTCTCAACCAAAACCCAAACTTTGTTCCGGGTAAAGTTATTTAATTCTTCTTGCATAGCCATCACCCAATCCGGATCAACAAGTGCCTCATCTACACGTTTAGGTTCAAGAAAATATACAAAAGAATAATGTTGACAAAATGAAGCAACACGAGATCGAGTTTGGACACCCTTACTAATGTCACCCACAATTTGGTCAATGGGGTGATCTTTGGCGACTTGGCCATGAATTCTTGGTTGAGTAACTTGATCTTGAGAAGATGTGGACGATGATGTAGTAGAAATCACTTGCTCATCTTCTTGAGGAGAGTCATTTGCACTTGCATTATCAATCACTTGATTTTGAGAAGATGATGCCATTTCTTGATTACTAACAATATGTTCCTCATCATCATCATCATCTTCTTCTTCTTCTTCCCTTGGTCGAATATCACCAATATCCATGTTCTTCATGGCTTCTTTCAAACTATCCCCTCTCACATCATCCAAGTTATCTTTCTCATCTTGTGACCCATTTGTTTCATCAAATTGAATATCATAAGCTTCTTCAACAAATCCCTTGGACTTGTTGTAGACTCTATATGCCTTGCTACAAGATGAGTAACCAAGAAAGAATCCCTCATCACATTTGCTTTGAAATTTAGATAATTGAGATCCTTTCCTCAAGATATAGCATTTGCATCCAAATACTCTAAAATATGAAATATTCGGCTTTCTTCCAACAAGCAATTCATATGGAGTTTTGTTAAGAAAGCCATGACAATAAAGCCTATTTGATGAATGACAAGCGGTGTTAATAGCTTCGGCCCAAAATGAATCCGACACATTGTACTCGGCCAACATTGACCTTGCCATTTCAATCAAGGTCCTATTCTTTCTCTCAACCAATCCATTTTGCTCCGGAGTATATGTGGTTGAGAATTCATGTTTGATTCCCTTTTCATTGCAAAATTCCTCTACATGAGTATTCTTGAATTCACTACCATTATCACTTCTAACTTTCTTCAACTTGAGCTCAAACCCATTTTCGGCCCTAGTGACAAAGTTCTTGAAATGATCAAACACATCCGCTTTGTCATGAAGGAAGAATACCCATGTGAATCTTGAGAAATCATCCACTATCACAAGACAATAGCTATTCCCACCAATGCTTCTATATGTCGTATGCCCAAAAAGATCCATATGCAATAGCTCAAATATTCTTGTGGTAGACATGACATTCTTGGTTGGATGAGAATTTGCAACTTGCTTTCCGGCTTGACAAGAGCTACATAATTTGTCTTTTTCAAACTTTACATCTTTCAAGCCAAGGACTAGATCATGTTTGATTAGTTTATTAAGTTGCCTCATTCCAACATGACCTAGCCTTCTATGCCACAACCAACCCATGGAAGCTTTAGAAAATAAACAAGTTGAGAGATTTGCTTCTTTAGATGAGAAATCCACTAGATATAGACTTTCATGTCGAAACCCCTTAAAGATAGTTTCTTTTTCATCAAGAGAGGTTACTACGAAATCATTACTAGTGAAAGAACATCTATATCCATTATCACAAAGTTGAGCAATAGATAAAAGATTGAAATTCAAGGAATCAACTAGCAAGACATTGGAGAGTTTATAATCTTGAGAGATAGAAATGTCACCAATGCCTTGTACACCTCCCTTGCTATCATCACCAAAGATAATATTATCAAAGTCGGAGATATCTTCATCAAGACATGAGAATATTTTCTTTTCACCGGTCATGTGATTTGTGCAACCACTATCAATCACCCAATGCCTTCCTCCGGCTTTATAATTTACCTACACAAAAGAATCACTTCCTCTTAGGTACCCAACTCTTGGGTCCTTCAATGTTAGTGATCATAGCTTTAGGCACCCAAATAGACTTTAGCCTAGTCCTATCCATAGACCTACCAACAAACTTGGCACACACAACACCCTTTGAATCTTTCTTAAGAATGTAAGATGGATCAAAGGATACGGTCTTCTTGCTCTTGCACTTGTGATTCACATCAACCTTTGTCTTGCAAATGTGACATTTCTTGAATTTAGCTTCTTCTTGCAATGTCACACTTGATGGCACATAAGTGGTCTTCTTTGGAATGAAGGCCGACTTCCCTTGCTTGGGCAAATAACCAATACCATTCTTGTTCAATGTGAATTTTTGACTTGTCCAACAATGATTAAACTTGACTTGACTTCCAAACCATTTGGAAAGATCCTTGGACAAGCACTTCACTTCCTTCTTCAAAGATTCATTTTCCGATAATAGAAAAGATGCATCATTTGAATCTTTCTCACTAGTGCAAGAGCTTATACTTGTGCTACAAGAAATGTTAGTAGAGCAAGACAAGCAAGTAGTGCATTTATCATTGTTAGCAACTATTTTCCCTTTGGCTTCTTGCGCAAGGAGTGAGTTGTGAGCTTCCTTAAGCTCCTCATGCTTTCCCTTTAGAATTCCCAATGAAGTGTTGAGAGTACCATGGGATTCCTTTAGGTTGGCATGAGAAATCTTTAGCTCCTCATAGGATTTTTGAATTGAAATGTTTTTCAATTCTAAATCCTTCAACTTTTCTTTTTCCTTGCGCAATTTTTCATCGGATTTTATAACCAAACTAGCAAGGTATTCATATGAAATAGCATTATCACCACTATCATCATCACTATCACTATCACTCTCTTCTTCATCCATTGTTACCTTTGAAGTACTTTTTGTCATGAGGCAATGAGGCTTGGAGAAGAGAGATGGAGCTTCCTTGATGGCAATCCCGGCAAGACCTTTTGTTGGCTTGTCATCATCATCATCATCATCACTTGCATCGGAATCCCATTCAACAAAGTAGGCTTGCCCATTTTTCTCCTTCTTGTAATACTTCTTCTTCTTGTGGTCATTCTTCTTGTTCTTGTTCTTGCCAAACTTGTCTTCTTTCTTGTTTGGACAATTCATTGATATATGTCCCTTTTCACCACAAGAGAAGCAATCTTTGTCTTCAAATGGATTTTTCCTTGAGAATTGTTTTTTCTTCCCAAACTTCTTCTTCTCAAGAATTTTCTTAAGCCCTCTAACAATAAGAGCCATCTCCTCATCCGAGTCTTCTTCTTTTTCTTCAAGATGAGTATCTTCTTGAGTAGCTTGAGCCTTGAGAGCAATGTTCTTCTTCTCTTCATTTGTTGCTTGACCATGAGCTTCTTTTTGAGATTGCTTGAAGATATCATGTGTGAGTACTTCACCAAGCACTTCCGTAGGAGTGTATTTCTTCAAATCTTCTCTCACTAGCATTGTGACAATTGTCTCATATTTTTCCGGGAGACTCCTAAGAAATTTCCTAGAGAAATCTCGATCCGGCACATCATAATCAAGACACTTTAGCTCATTCACAATCTCATTCAACCAATTGAACATGATTGAAACGTCTTCATCCTTCTTCATAGTAAACTCATTAAATTTTCCTTGGAGTACATAGAGTTTGGCTTCTTTGACCGAGGATGTTCCCTCATAAATTTCCGCTAGCTTGTTCCAAACATCTTTTGCAACTCTAATACCCTTGACACGGTTGAATTGATCACGAGATAGAGCCTCATACAAAATGCACAAAGCATCCTCATTAAGGTCCTCATTCTCAAGGTCTTTTTCGGTCTTGTTGTCTTTGTCTAGGATGACAAACCCGTCCTCAACAATTTCCCAAATTTTTCTTCCGGCCGTCCTTAGATAGGTAGTCATCCTAGTCTTCCAATAATCATAATCTTCCCCATCAAAGAAAGGAACCTTCCTTTGCTTCATTTTGCCTTCTCTAGCCATTTTAATCCTACTCCGGGATAATTAAATCCTTGATTAGGGAGTACTTAGCTCTGATACCACTTGTAGGATCTAGGATTACCGACTAGAGGGGGGGTGAATAGGCGGTTTTAAAAACTTCAACCACAACACTAGAGAAATTTAATTAGAACCACAAGGTGAATAAATTCTCTAGCTAAACTACGCCTATGTTGATGGTTTTGCAACCTAGGGTGACAAGATAAAGATCAATCTCTATGAATTTTAACTTGCTTCAAATAAATAAATCAAGATATAAGCACGTAACAAAAGCAAAGAGACACAAAGACTTATCCCGTGGTGTCGATGACTTGCCGGTCACCCCTAATCCACGTTGAGATGGACTCAATGTTCAACCGCTCCTCTATCAAGTCTCCACTTGATGTATGAGCCTGCTAGAACCAATGAACCGCTCCAAATCTCGATTCCACTAAAGTTGCTCTTCACCGCTCTGGCAAGGTGAGCACAAGAACCTCTCATAATCAATTTCCACGGCAACTTCACAATCTTCTTGAAGTGCTCAGTGGAATCACGAGCTCCGAGCCGGCTAGGAGGCGGCAACCTCCAAGAGTAACAAATCAACCACGAGCTCGATGCAATCCTAGTGCCACAATGATCAAATCCTTGATGCAATGCACTAGAGTTTCTCAATGTCACAAAGAAATGCAATCCCAGAGCAACTGAGTGAGAGAGGGGAGAAACAAGGGCTATAGAATGAGTGTTCAGCTTTTCAAAGTGCCAAGAGACCCCCCATGCCCGTGAGGGGTGAGTATATATAGCCCTCTCCCCAAAACTAGCCGTTGGGGAAAAACCCGTTCTGGATCGTGCACGGCGGACCGTCCGCATGGTCCACGCGGACCGTCCGCGTTTGAATTACAACGGCTATGAAGCGCTGTCAGAGTGTGTCAGAGTCGACCGTTGGGTCTTGGCGGACCGTCTGCCAAGCACCTGCGGACCGTCCGCCATCCCACGGACAGTCTGCCAGAGAAGGCCGGGCCGTCTACTCGAAACAGCTCTAGCTCCTGGAGAATTTGAGCGAAATTACGGACCGTCCGTGACGCATCACGGACCGTCCGCGCAATCACACCAAGTCAACACGCGTGGGCCCTGGTACAGCAAGCACAGTGGACAGTCCGCCAGGACCACGGACGGTCCGTCACCGCTCCGCGGACCATCTGCCAGAACCAGGCGGACCGTCCGCCAGCCACGACAGGGCTGGATTTTCAACAGAATTTCAGAGTGCACCCTTCCAAGTTAGTCACCACAAATTCTAAATGCACTACATGCACATCAAAGACCATTGTGGCACTAATATTTCATCGAACCAATGACGTTGATCCCTCTTTATAGTACGGCTATGTAACCTATCAATCCGGTCATTTTTCACCCACTAATTGCCTCATGACCGGTCAAATTTAAAAGCCCTATCATATACCTTTGCCTTGAGCTTCCATAATCCCATAGCACACATGCTATCCACACATTGTCTTTTGAAGCTCATTCCAACTCTCGGGACTAACCTAATCTCATTATCTCAAATAAAATTGTTAGTCCACAAGGGTTGTCATTAATTACCAAAACACAATTAGGGGCCTAGATGCTTTCAATCTCCCCCTTTTTGGTAATTGATGACAACCATAACAAAGGAGTGATAGAGTTGATTGTGAAACATGAAGTCACTTACTCATGCAAATAATACCATAATATAAGATTGAGTAGTTGGCTTCAGATTTGAATGAAAGAGAATAGCTCCCCCTATGTGTGTGCATGGATTCCTTGTGACAATTCCCACACATGTTGAAATAATATAAATTTTGCGAAGCATCCCCTACAACATGGATATCAAGGCAACAACAAACACATATATAGATAAAATCGAGCCTCAAATTCCATAGAGCCATTAAAATCAAACCACCGTGAGATAGAGATGTAATAAATAGGTTTATCGCACAAACAAATAAAAAGTAGCACGCAAGCAATTAAGATTTAGCTTATTACATCCACACACATAGTTCATCTCACAAATGCCATAAAAGTAAATATGCAATGCAAAGTCCATGCTCATGCAACAAGCTCCAAGCTCCCCCCTGGAGATCACATCACTCCAAGTCCTCCAAATCTCTCCCCCTTTGGCATCAAATACCAAGAAGGGACTAGCCATCCTGCGGTGGTGGAGGAGGTGGACGAGGATATGTGCTATAGAAGTGGTCACTGAAGTCGGTGAACGCCGTACTGAATGTAGCAAAAGACCCCTCAAGCTGAGTTTGGCGATCCACCATCTGCTGATACTGCTCTGAAGTAGACAATCCATTAAATCTAGCAGTCAAGTTCTCCATATCAGTGTGAAACCCCTGCTGCATACCATGAAGCTGAGTCATAATAGGCTGATAAAACTGAGTGTTCATCTGCTGCTCATAGGCATGAAACCTCTCATCAAATCGCTGCTGGAGGCCCTGCTGCATAGTATCAAACCCAGTAGCCATCTGTGCCCCAAAAGACTGAGCCATGCCATCAAAGTATGAAGTGAAGTATCCATCTGGAGGAACCCAAAAACCCTGTGGCTGCATAGGAGGAGGAGGAGTAGGAGGATGAGGCATCTCAGGCATACCCATATCAATATCCTCATGAGCTTCTGCCCCAACATTGGGCTCACCAGCATCATCATTAACATTGTCATAGGGGGTTAGTGCCCTTCTCAGAAAGTCCTTGGCATTAGCAAATGGCTGAAATCATTTGTGGCGAATCTCACAAGGACCATTGTACCCACACTTTTCCTTAATTAAGGACATGATATATGGTGCAAAATATATGTTGCCAGCTAGTGACATCCTCTTCTCATCCATCAGCTCAAAAATCATCTTGATAACCTTAAATTTAGTCCCAGTCATAATGTAATGGATCACATTCCAATAATACTCTCGAATCTTATCTTTGTTCCCACTCTTAGGCATGAATGTGTATCGAATAATTCTATTAATAGCAGCGGGGTGATGCCTAAGCCCAGTGGGTGTGCCATGTTTAACTAGAATACTAATACGTGCAGGCTCATAGAATCTCTGGGATTCTTCAAAAAGATCTTGTTGATACACATCAAGACTGTCAGCACCATAAAAGTAGTCATAGTCTAATTTATTTGCTGCAGCAAACTCTCTAAAGGTAGCAGGGTATCTCAATTGGCCAGTCATCCACTCAACAGTTTGTGTCTCAAGATCTAGCTCAAAGGTGGCATAGAACTGTCGAATCGGTGTTTCATTCCAATTACAGTGATGCTCCATAAAATTTCTAAGCCTAAGTCTCTCAAGCAAGACAGCCACATGTTCTAGCACTGGTTTACTAGCAAGGTAATTAAAATCAATCCTCTTATGAGCCCATAGAGTGCAACCAAGCAAGTGACCAAAGAAAGCATCTTCTTGAACTAAAGTATGGAAGAATTGATTATCTGTGTCACGACGCTGAGAGTAGGCATTGATGTTTCTTACCCTTGCATATTCTCTTGACTGCCAGACTTTCCTAGGAGCTGTGTGAGAGTGAATATCAATAATGTCCGGATGCAGACCAACTCCCCCTTGATGCAATCCTGCATCCTCCTCCACAATATATTCAGACTGCTGCCCCACAGAGGATTCTATCTCTGCATCACCTACATAGTCACTGTCATCGGGGTCGTCACTGCTAAGATCAACATCATCATCATCAACCCGACGTCTCTTGGACGGCCCATCATCACCCTTCTTCTTGGCCCCGCTCCTCGACGTCCTGGCTGCTGGGCACTGTTTCGCGAAGAACATGAACAGTGATCCACGGACTTTCGATCCATAAATCTCAATATTTAACCTTTGAAACTTGACCAAACTTTTGCCAAACCATCACTAGACCATATCCAACATATTCCCCAAGATAGATTTCCAAATCCATGGCCAAATTTCAGATCAGGAGCCCAAACCCTAGCCACATTCATCCTTAGATTCAAACCAAACGAGAGAGAAATCAATGAAAATACCCGGATGACATGATGAAGATCACTATAGAGAGTCTGTGGATGTGCTCGGACCGTCCGGGAAGCACTCCAATCAAGAGATCGAGGGAGAGCACTTTTGCTAGGGTTGGAGCAAGAGAGAGAGGAGTTGTTGAGGGTGACTTGCGAATGAGGGAGTGTAACACCCTAAAAATGCCTATTTTAAAAATTTAGTAATTAAATTGTATTTATTTAAATTTATGCTCATATTTATCTAAGGAAAAATAAATTATTTATGGGAAATAAAATTTAATATAAGGTTAGAAACATTTTTGTTGCATTCATGCCGACTGCATTGTGTTTTGTTTGTGTGTGGTTCAGTTGGAATTTAAATTCTGTTTAAATTCAAATTTGAATCGCTGTGTTTGGAGCTCTAGAAAAGTTTCTGTGGCCCGAGTCCGCTTTACCTCCCTAAACTATTTCCCTCGGTCGAGTTTGGCCCTCCTTCTTTTCTCTTCTGCAGCGGCCCACTTCCCCGGCCTGCTCCGTCCGCGCCAGCCCGCCTCCCTCCCGCTCCCGCTCGGCCCACCTAGCGGCCCAGCGCGCCAGCCCGCCACAACGCCGCTCCCCCCTGTCGCTGACCGCGCGGACCCACGGGTCAGGTCGTCCCCTACCTCTCGCCCGAGTCCCTCCCGGACACGGCGCCGGAGTCCGGCCCGGCCACGGCACGGACGCCGAGGACCCCCGGACTCTCCCCTCGGCTGCTCCATAAAGGCCCCGGCCGTGCCGCCCCTAACCCCCACCCCGTTTTGTGCCGCCAATCCTCCGCCGCTCCAAGCTCACCCGAACCGCCGCCGCCCGAGATCTGCGCCGCCGCGGACCCGCCGTCCTACTGCCGTTCCGGCCGAATTAACCGCCCAAGGAGCTTCCCCAGCAGGTACTCGTGCTCCCGAGCCACTCCCTGCTCTCTCCCTCCCTCTGTTGCCTGCTCGCCGTCGACGCCCGAGCTCCGCCGCCGCCATTGCGCGTCGCGAGCTCGCACCGCCGCGTTTCCATCCTCCAGGACCCCCTAGCTAGGTTCGCCTCCTCCTTCTGAAGCCGTAGCTGCCCTTCTCGCCCCTCCCCGTGCTCTGTAGCGCCGTCCCCGCGTTGGACCGCCCTCGCCGGAGCCGCCGCCGCCATTACTCCTCGTCGCGCCGCCGCTGCCGTGTCCCCGACGACGAGACCTATCCCATTCGACTCGCCGTAACCCCGCGCGCTCGTAGCACCAGCTCCAGTCCCGAATCGAGCCCCCTAGCTCGATTCCGAACTTCGCCGGCGAAGCGCCGCCGCTCGCCGCCGCAGCTCCCCTCACCGGCGACAAACCCCCCCTGGATCTAATCTCCACCGTTCAAATCGAATCCGTCGGCCCAGATCGAGTCAAGCCTCGAGGTCAAAGTTGACCATAACAGTCAACCCCAGTCAGCCATGGACGTTTTGCAAAAGAACCCCTGTCCTTTTTCAAAATTAACCCGCAGTCCAAATTTATTCAAAAATAATTACAATTAAGTCCTGATTTTTACAGAAAACCCCCTGCCTTATTTAAAATAGTACCCGAGGTCCTGCTTTGGTCAAATTGCAAATAAACCCTCCTGTTTTTATATAAAATTATGTTTTAGTCCCTGAGTTTTTGCAAATAAGCCCCTGGAACTTTTAAAACTTTGCCAGCAAGTCCCTGAACCTTAGAAAAGCCATAACTTCTTCGTTTTAGCTCCGATTTGAGTGATTTTCGCGCTCACGTGTTCGTAGCGAAGCGTAGATTAGTTTCTAAGCCTTCTTTTGTTCTGTTTTTATTGTTTGGTGTACTGTTCTAATAGATTAATATTGTTTGCATGTACTGGCTTGTATGGATGCTTGTGTGTTGATGTATGAGTCCAGTCGGTGAGCCGTACGTGTTTGAGTTCGAGGGTTACGAGGAGCAGGAACAACAGCAGCAGCAAGAGCAACAACAGCAGTTGGACGAAGGCAAGTACAGCACGGACAATCCTTGCTACCTAAACACCCCTTTACAATAATTACTGCATATGCATGTGTCTAAATTGTTCCTATTAAGGTTGTACCTAGCTTTGTTTATCCTATACCTTGATTACCCTGGGTTATTGCATTTGGGTAGACCTTTGCTAAGCGCAGCTACTGTCACCAATGTTTAACTGTTAATCTTGACTTAATGGTTCACTTCAATGTTAATGGTAAAACTTGCTTTTTAGCAACATGGAACAGGGAGCTAGGGCGTATGCTTCATGCTTGGCCCTAGTGTCTCTCCGTAAGGACTGGTTCTTAAAGCGGCAACCCAGGAACCTGTCGCCACCGCTGGAACTATAATGGCTCTAGTCTTGGACGAGTAGCATGTACGGCTCTAGCTTGACAGTAGTTACCGACGGGCCGACGGCGTTATGGGAAGCATGGGTGAGAGTATGGTTTGATCCACCGAGGACGGAATATCCGTTGGCTATGTCCCTGTGAGGCACAGTCCCGTGTTGGGAGCTTCCGTATGGCGGGGGTTCCACACGTTGCGCTATTTATTTTGTTGTTGATATTTATTACCGCGCTTGGACGCCATTGACCCCCTCGTGTTGCGACATGAGCGTCAGTCAATCTCGGTGCCTTGGGTCATGCTGCCTAGGTTGTACCATAACGGCTACTGTTTTGTTAGGGTGTCTTGTGAAAAGCCTCGTAGCGTCCCTATGCAGTCACACCTCGGAAGTGTTGATGTGCGTGGTTGGGTGCAAAGTTCCTTTGAACTTTTACGCGACTGGTGGGAAAAGGGCGAAACCTCTGCAGAGTGTATAATCTATCATGATAGCCTTGCTCAGTGTCAAGAGCGGCCTGGATCCTTTTTGATTAGAAGTTGATATTTATTATTGTTTAATGTTCACCTCTACTTCATTAATTGGGAATTGCAACTGGGATTCACTTAATTGTAGTAATCTTGGTTTATGTTAAAATGAATCAACTAAAATTGCTAATGCAGTACAGCCGTGTCAAGCCTTTCTTTTAAGCCTTCATTACCCGTGTTGTATTTGCTAAGTAAGACAATTACTTACACTTGCCATTCAACAAAATCCCGGATGGGTAACAGATGGATTAGATGGTACTGCTGCTATTGAATTTCCTGAAGATCTACCATTCTACTAGCTGTGCTCAACCAGTCGGTGTCCCTGTGGATTATGGTTATCGGCTTCGTCATCGTCTTCGTTTAGAGAGAGCTAATAAAGAGTCTTCCGCTGTTTTGTTTAGTTATTTTAGTCAAACTCTGATGTAAAACCATTTTATTCGAGCATATGTACTCTGCTTATCATATTTGTTATCTATATGTGTTCTGTGGACTTCCTGGGCACACATATAGAAGCATTCGGGTTTCTGTGTAAATCCGGGTGTGACAGATTGGTATCAGAGCCGTGCTGACTGTAGGAACGCAGCCTAGTTAGAATGGTTGAAGAATCATTAGGAGACCACCAGGATTTTTGTTCCAGATCATTTAGTTACGTTTTTCAAAACCAGTGCTGTCGAGTCTTGTGTGAATCATGCCTTTGGGTGCTTGATTTTGTTGTTATTATGCTTATGTTTGATTTGGATCTTTGTAATGATTGTGATGGTCAAAGACGCAAGTCTATCTCCATCTAGATATAGGACTAAGGTTTAAGGAATACTAGTGAATAAATAGTTGGGTTATCTATCTCCTTTGCACTTCCTCAGTCTTACTCTCTGTACCTCTCTATCATATCTTTCCAAGTACTGCTATCTTGTCATACTCCATCTGCAAGCATGGGTTACCTAATACCAGATGACGGGAATATTGATGGGAGATCTTTTGCTATGGTAGATGGTTAACACCAGAGGCAACCCCGGAGGCAGTGGAAGCATCCAGAACCCGAACCCACCACCTCCACCACCGCCACTTACCATGGAGCAGATGATGCAGATGCAACTTCAGCTGACACAGCAGATGGCGCAAACCATAGCACTGATGCAGCAGAATCAGCAGAACCCGCCCCAACAGCACTACGTGCAACCCCGAGATAAAAGGGGCGAGTTTATGAAGGGACGCCCTCCTACCTTCAACAAGTCTAGCGACCCAATGCAAGCAGAGGACTGGCTCAAGGCAGTGGAACGACAGCTGGACATCGCACAGTGCAACGACCGGGAGAAGGTGCTATATGGAGGTGGACAGCTCCAGGGAGCAGCTTTGGATTGGTGGGATGCATACCAGTATGCTCACCCCAATCGTGATCAGATCACTTGGCAGGAGTTCCGCGACAGCTTCCGTTCTCACCACGTGCCGGAAGCGCTGATGACCTTGAAGAAGAAGGAGTTCCTGGTTTTGAAGCAGGAAGGTATGAGTGTCACCGCTTATCGTGACAAGTTCATTGAGTTGGCCCGTTATGCTCCAGAGGACGTGAATACGGATAGGAAGAAGCAGACCCGATTCCGAGATGGCCTGCATGATACACTCCAGTACCAGCTCCTGTGCTCTAGGTTCGCCACTTTTCAAGAACTGGTGGATAGCGCACTACTGCTGGAGCACAAGCGCCGTGAGATGGAGGAAAAGAAGAGGAAGCTTCAAGGCACACCGTCAGGAAGCAATGTTCGCCCTCGCTTCAATCCTCAGCAAGGAAACCAGCAGGTGGTGACTCCACAGCGTTTCCAGGGACAGTCCGGTTTGATGAACCGCAACCAGTATCAGCAACGTCCCCAGTACCAGCCACGTCCCCAGTACCCCTCAGCACTACCTCAGCAGCGTTTCCAGAACCAGCCACAGAGTGGTCCTGTCCAACGCCCCAATCCGACCAACAATGCACCTACGGCTCCGAGATGTTTTGGTTGTGGTGAGCTGGGACACTATGCCAGCGCTTGTCCTCGCAAAGCTCAGAACGCCATTGGTCAGAACAGCAATCAGAGGGTTGGACAACCGCAGAACCAGAACGGGAACCAGCAGCAGAACCCAGCGAGAGGAAAGGTCAACCACATGGGTGCGGAAACCACAGAAGGAGCAACGGATGTCGTTGTGGGTACGTTCCCTGTCAACTCGTCTCTCGCAACTGTTTTGTTTGATACTGGAGCTTCGCATGCTTTCATATCTGCTGCTTTCATGAAAAAGAACATGATGATCTTGCAACCTATGGGGAACCCCATGGTAGTTAGTTCACCTGGGGGGGAACAGCGTGCCACATTACGTTGCCCCTGTATCACCATCACAATAAGGGGGGTAGACTTTGTGGTGAACCCGATAGTCCTAGAAACCCTTGGGTTTGACTTGATTCTGGGTATGAGCTGGTTAGCCAGATATGATGGGGTGATTCAATGCTCCAAAAGAACAGTGCAGCTGACAGCAAAGACTGGTGAGAAAGTGGAGTACCAAGCAGCTAGTCCCTTGGGACACAATCAGATCTACCAAGCCGAAGGTGTAGCACTGGAAGACATCAGAGTGGTGTGCGAATTCCCAGACGTGTTTCCAGATGAGTTACCAGGTATGCCCCCAGACCGCGAAGTTGAATTTGTTATTGATCTTAAGCCTGGTACTGCACCTATAGCTAAGAGGCCATATAGAATGGGAGTAAAAGAACTAGAGAAACTTAAGGAGGAATTAAGGGCATTGTTAGCAAAAGGGTATATACGTCCTAGTTCGTCCCCTTGGGGAGCACCAGTTTTGTTTGTGGATAAGAAAGATGGGACCCAGAGATTGTGTGTGGATTATCGAGCTTTGAATGAAGTGACCATCAAGAACAAGTACCCGCTGCCAAGGATTGATGATCTCTTCGACCAGTTGAAAGGAGCATGTGTGTTCTCTAAGATCGATCTCCGATCCGGTTACCATCAGATGAGGATACGAGTGACTGACATCCCCAAAACAGCCTTCACAACCCGATATGGTCTATATGAGTTCACAGTCATGTCTTTTGGATTGACGAATGCACCGGCATACTTCATGTACTTGATGAACAGTGTGTTCATGGACTATCTTGACAAATTCGTAGTGGTGTTCATTGACGATATTTTGGTTTTCTCCAAGAATGAGGAAGAGCATGAAGAACATCTGAGGTTGGTGATGCAGAGACTTCGTGAGCATCAGTTGTATGCCAAGCTGAGCAAGTGTGAGTTTTGGTTAAAGGAAGTAGCATTCTTGGGTCACGTACTGTCCAATGGTGGAGTGGCCGTTGATCCGAAGAAGGTTAGTGATGTGTTGAGTTGGAATCCTCCTAAGGATGTGAGTGAAATCAGAAGTTTCCTTGGAATGGTTGGATACTATCGGAGGTTCATAGAAGGATTCTCCAAGATTGCTAAGCCCCTGACAGCGTTATTGGAGAAAAATGCCAGGTTCGTCTGGACTGAAGAGTGTCAAGTCAGCTTTGAGGAATTGAAGAAGAGGTTGACAACGGCACCTGTGCTAGTGTTGCCAGATATAACCAAGAGTTTTTCTATCTACTGCGATGCATCTCGTCTAGGTTTGGGATGTGTGCTCATGCAGGAAGGCAGAGTAGTAGCATATGCATCGAGGCAGTTGAGGAAACATGAGCAGAACTACCTGACACACGATCTGGAGTTAGCAGCTGTAGTACATGCTTTGAAGATTTGGAGGCATTACTTGATTGGACATAAGTGTGATATTTACACTGACCACAAGAGTCTCAAGTATGTATTCACACAGTCGGATCTGAATATGAGGCAACGTCGTTGGTTAGAACTGATCAAGGACTATGATCTGGAGATACATTATCATCCAGGGAAGGCCAACTTGGTGGCAGATGCTCTGAGTAGAAGGAGTTACGTGAATAGGATCACGGGACATTGCTTGTCGGAGGAACTCAGTTCAGAGTTTGAAAGGATGAGTTTGGGATTTGTGACTAGCGTCACCGAGATGGCAGTAGAACCGACCTTGGAACAAGAGATCCGAAAAGGACAGCTCACGGATGAGAAGATCAAGGAGATCGTGGAACTGGTGGCATTAGGAAAAGCCCCTGGTTTTCGAGTGGATGACCAAGGAACATTGTGGTACGAGAAGAGGATCTGTGTACCAGATGTAGTGCAGATCAGGGATGCAATTCTCAAGGAAGCCCATGAATCGGCGTATTCAATACACCCAGGTAGTACCAAGATGTACCAAGATATCAAAGAGAGATTTTGGTGGTATGGATTGAAGAGAGATGTGGCCACATACGTAGCTCTATGTGACACATGTCAGAGAGTCAAAGCTGAACATCAGAAGCCAGCAGGTTTGCTCCAGCCCCTGAAGGTACCTGAATGGAAGTGGGAAGAAGTCGGTATGGATTTCATCACAGGCTTACCCCGCACTCAGAGAGGATTTGACTCAATCTGGGTAATTGTGGATCGTCTGACCAAGGTGGCGCATTTCCTACCAGTAAAGACCACCTACTCGGGAGCCAGACTAGCAGAGTTGTATATGGAGAGGATTGTGTGTTTGCATGGGGTACCGAAAAGAATAGTGTCAGATCGAGGTACCCAGTTCACATCGCACTTTTGGCGGCAATTGCATGAGTCTATGGACACTAAGCTACAGTTCAGTTCAGCTTACCATCCGCAGACAGATGGGCAGACAGAACGGACGAATCAGATATTGGAAGATATGTTGAGAGCATGTGCTCTACAATATGGTGCCAGTTGGGATAAGAGTTTACCATACGCGGAATTCTCGTACAACAACAGCTATCAGAAGAGTTTGCAGATGGCACCATTCGAGGCTCTGTATGGCAGAAAGTGTAGGACACCGCTATTCTGGAATCAGACCGGAGAAAGTCAGGTATTTGGACCTGAGATACTAAGAGAGGCAGAGCAACAAGTGCAGATAATCAGACAGAATCTGAAAGTAGCACAATCCAGACAGAAGAGCTATGCAGATAACCGACGGAGAGATCTCAGCTTCGAAATTGGAGACTTCGTGTATCTCAAGGTGTCACCCATGAGAGGCGTGAAGAGGTTCAACGTCAAGGGCAAGTTAGCACCTCGATACATTGGACCGTTCAAGGTACTTGGTCGGAAGGGTGAGGTGGCGTATCAGTTAGAGCTACCAGAGAAGTTAGCGGGAGTACATAATGTGTTCCATGTGTCTCAGTTGAAAAAGTGTTTGCGAGTACCTGAGGAACAGATTCCGATTGATGAGCTGAATGTGGAGGAAGATCTTACCTATACTGAGCACCCTGTCAAGATTTTGGAGGAGTCAGAAAGAGTCACCAGAAATAAAGTGATCCGGATGTGCAAGGTTCAGTGGAGCCGACACTCAGTGGATGAAGCGACTTGGGAAAGAGAAGAAGATCTCAGAGCTGAATATCCACAGTTATTCTCATCCACGTCCGAATCTCGAGGACGAGATTCATCTTAAGGGGGGTAGGTTTGTAACACCCTAAAAATGCCTATTTTAAAAATTTAGTAATTAAATTGTATTTATTTAAATTTATGCTCATATTTATCTAAGGAAAAATAAATTATTTATGGGAAATAAAATTTAATATAAGGTTAGAAACATTTTTGTTGCATTCATGCCGACTGCATTGTGTTTTGTTTGTGTGTGGTTCAGTTGGAATTTAAATTCTGTTTAAATTCGAATTTGAATCGCTGTGTTTGGAGCTCTAGAAAAGTTTCTGTGGCCCGAGTCCACTTTACCTCCCTAAACTATTTCCCTCGGTCGAGTTTGGCCCTCCTTCTTTTCTCTTCTGCAGCGGCCCACTTCCCCGGCCTGCTCCGTCCGCGCCAGCCCGCCTCCCTCCCGCTCCCGCTCGGCCCACCTAGCGGCCCAGCGCGCCAGCCCGCCACAACGCCGATCCCCCCTGTCGCTGACCGCGCGGACCCACGGGTCAGGTCGTCCCCTACCTCTCGCCCGAGTCCCTCCCGGACACGGCGCCGGAGTCCGGCCCGGCCACGGCACGGACGCCGAGGACCCCCGGACTCTCCCCTCGGCTGCTCCATAAAGGCCCCGGCCGTGCCGCCCCTAACCCCCACCCCGTTTTGTGCCGCCAATCCTCCGCCGCTCCAAGCTCACCCGAACCACCGCCGCCCGAGATCTGCGCCGCCGCGGACCCGCCGTCCTGCTGCCGTTCCGGCCGAATTAACCGCCCAAGGAGCTTCCCCAGCAGGTACTCGTGCTCCCGAGCCACTCCCTGCTCTCTCCCTCCCTCTGTTGCTTGCTCGCCGTCGACGCCCGAGCTCCGCCGCCGCCATTGCGCGTCGCGAGCTCGCACCGCCGCGTTTCCATCCTCCAGGACCCCCTAGCTAGGTTTGCCTCCTCCTTCTGAAGCCGTAGCTGCCCTTCTCGCCCCTCCCCGTGCTCTGTAGCGCCGTCCCCGCGTTGGACCGCCCTCGCCGGAGCCGCCGCCGCCATTACTCCTCGTCGCGCCGCCGCTGCCGTGTCCCCGACGACGAGACCTATCCCATTCGACTCGCCGTAACCCCGCGCGCTCGTAGCACCAGCTCCAGTCCCGAATCGAGCCCCCTAGCTCGATTCCGAACTTCGCCGGCGAAGCGCCGCCGCTCGCCGCCGCAGCTCCCCTCACCGGCGACAAACCCCCCCTGGATCTAATCTCCACCGTTCAAATCGAATCCGTCGGCCCAGATCGAGTCAAGCCTCGAGGTCAAAGTTGACCATAACAGTCAACCCCAGTCAGCCATGGACGTTTTGCAAAAGAACCCCTGTCCTTTTTCAAAATTAACCCGCAATCCAAATTTATTCAAAAATAATTACAATTAAGTCCTGATTTTTACAGAAAACCCCCTGCCTTATTTAAAATAGTACCCGAGGTCCTGCTTTGGTCAAATTGCAAATAAACCCTCCTGTTTTTATATAAAATTATGTTTTAGTCCCTGAGTTTTTGCAAATAAGCCCCTGGAACTTTTAAAACTTTGCCAGCAAGTCCCTGAACCTTAGAAAAGCCATAACTTCTTCGTTTTAGCTCCGATTTGAGTGATTTTCGCGCTCACGTGTTCGTAGCGAAGCGTAGATTAGTTTCTAAGCCTTCTTTTGTTCTGTTTTTATTGTTTGGTGTACTGTTCTAATAGATTAATATTGTTTGCATGTACTGGCTTGTATGGATGCTTGTGTGTTGATGTATGAGTCCAGTCGGTGAGCCGTACGCGTTTGAGTTCGAGGGTTACGAGGAGCAGGAACAACAGCAGCAGCAAGAGCAACAGCAGCAGTTGGACGAAGGCAAGTACAGCACGGACAATCCTTGCTACCTAAACACCCCTTTACAATAATTACTGCATATGCATGTGTCTAAATTGTTCCTATTAAGGTTGTACCTAGCTTTGTTTATCCTATACCTTGATTACCCTGGGTTATTGCATTTGGGTAGACCTTTGCTAAGCGCAGCTACTGTCACCAATGTTTAACTGTTAATCTTGACTTAATGGTTCACTTCAATGTTAATGGTAAAACTTGCTTTTTAGCAACATGGAACAGGGAGCTAGGGCGTATGCTTCATGCTTGGCCCTAGTGTCTCTCCGTAAGGACTGGTTCTTAAAGCGGCAACCCAGGAACCTGTCGCCACCGCTGGAACTATAATGGCTCTAGTCTTGGACGAGTAGCATGTACGGCTCTAGCTTGACAGTAGTTACCGACGGGCCGACGGCGTTATGGGAAGCATGGGTGAGAGTATGGTTTGATCCACCGAGGACGGAATATCCGTTGGCTATGTCCCTGTGAGGCACAGTCCCGTGTTGGGAGCTTCCGTATGGCGGGGGTTCCACACGTTGCGCTATTTATTTTGTTGTTGATATTTATTACCGCGCTTGGACGCCATTGACCCCCTCGTGTTGCGACATGAGCGTCAGTCAATCTCGGTGCCTTGGGTCATGCTGCCTAGGTTGTACCATAACGGCTACTGTTTTGTTAGGGTGTCTTGTGAAAAGCCTCGTAGCGTCCCTATGCAGTCACACCTCGGAAGTGTTGATGTGCGTGGTTGGGTGCAAAGTTCCTTTGAACTTTTACGCGACTGGTGGGAAAAGGGCGAAACCTCTGCAGAGTGTATAATCTATCATGATAGCCTTGCTCAGTGTCAAGAGCGGCCTGGATCCTTTTTGATTAGAAGTTGATATTTATTATTGTTTAATGTTCACCTCTACTTCATTAATTGGGAATTGCAACTGGGATTCACTTAATTGTAGTAATCTTGGTTTATGTTAAAATGAATCAACTAAAATTGCTAATGCAGTACAGCCGTGTCAAGCCTTTCTTTTAAGCCTTCATTACCCGTGTTGTATTTGCTAAGTAAGACAATTACTTACACTTGCCATTCAACAAAATCCCGGATGGGTAACAGATGGATTAGATGGTACTGCTGCTATTGAATTTCCTGAAGATCTACCATTCTACTAGCTGTGCTCAACCAGTCGGTGTCCCTGTGGATTATGGTTATCGGCTTTGTCATCGTCTTCGTTTAGAGAGAGCTAATAAAGAGTCTTCCGCTGTTTTGTTTAGTTATTTTAGTCAAACTCTGATGTAAAACCATTTTATTCGAGCATATGTACTCTGCTTATCATATTTGTTATCTATATGTGTTCTGTGGACTTCCTGGGCACACATATAGAAGCATTCGGGTTTCTGTGTAAATCCGGGTGTGACAGGGAGAGGGAGACAGCCCAAACCTTTTAGATCCCGTCGGGGGTGGGTCCCACACGCTCAGCGCCTCGCGGACGGTCCACCCGGTCACTACGGACCGTCTGACCCCCGGGAACACGAACCCCCAAACCTTCTGGTAAATTTCGGGGTAATTACGGACCGTCCGCGGACCACTGGCGGACCGTCCGAGCTGGCGCGGACAGTCCGCGGTCCGTTGGCGGACAGTCCGTCCTGCTCATTCTTTTCAGCCCGAGATCCAACCTTTTGAACACTTATTGTGATGGATCCTTGGGGTTCATTGCTTGACAAAATGATGCATAATTTTACAATCATAGCAATCATGACATGGTGAGCATTAGGGTTAAAAAAGAAACATATGAATGCAAGATAAAAACAATATGCATAAGGATGCTCATGCTAGGGATCAAGCCACATTTGAGATATCAATGACATTCAACTCATTTCTTAATTTGCAAAACCGAGATTCATCCAATGGTTTTGTGAATATATCAGCCAATTGATCATCCGTGCCCACACCTTCAATTTTGATATCACCTTTTCTCACATGATCTCTAAGAAAATGATGCCGGATATCAATATGCTTGGTTCTAGAATGTTGAACCGGATTATTTGCAATCTTGATAGCACTTTCATTGTCACATAAGAGAGGAATTCCATTGAATTTCACACCATAATCAAGAAGTGTTTGCTTCATCCACAATAATTGAGCACAACAACTTCCCGCCGAAATATATTCCGCTTCGGCGGTTGAGAGAGCAACCGAGTTTTGCTTCTTTGAACTCCATGACACAAGTGAACAACTAAGAAGTTGAGAACCACCGGAAGTGCTCTTTCTATCAACTTTGCAACCGGCATAATCCGAATCCGAATAACCAACCAACTCAAATTGAGCACCTTTTGGATACCAAAGACCAATATTTTGAGTGAATTTCAAATATCTCATAATTCTTTTCACCGCGGTCAAATGACATTCTTTAGGTGCGGCTTGAAATCTAGCACACATGCATACACTAAACATGATATCGGGCCTAGATGCGGTAAGGTAAAGCAAGCTACCTATCATGGATCTATAAAGCTTAATATCAACCGCTTTACCTCCCTCATCAAGATCAAGATGTCCATTTGTAGCCATTGGAGTCTTGATTGGCTTTGAATCTTCCATGCCAAATTTCTTCAAAATATCCTTGATATATTTAGATTGGCAAACAAATGTGCCTTCCTTAATTTGCTTGATTTGAAGACCAAGAAAGAAGCTCAACTCTCCAATCATGGACATCTCGAATTCCCTAGACATCATTTCTCCAAATTCTTTACAAAAAGATTCGTTAGTAGAACCAAAGATAATGTCATCAACATATATTTGACAAATAAAAATATCATTGCCAATTTTCTTAGTGAATAGTGTAGTGTCAACCTTTCCAATTTTGAAACCCTTTGATAAAAGAAAATTCCTAAGCCTCTCATACCAAGCACGGGGTGCTTGCTTCAATCCATAAAGAGCCTTAGAGAGCTTATAAACATGATTGGGCAATTTTGGATCTTCAAAACCGGGAGGTTGTGCAACATACACTAGTTCACTAAGATCACCATTTAAGAAGGCACTTTTAACATCCATTTGATAAAGTTTTATGTTATGAGAGCAAGCATAAGCAAGTAACATTCTAATAGCTTCGAGTCTAGCTACGGGAGCAAAAGTTTCATCGAAATCCAAACCTTCGACTTGAGTATATCCTTGTGCCACCAATCTTGCCTTGTTTCTCACCACAATACCATCTTCATTTTCCTTGTTGCGAAAGACCCATTTAGTACCAATAACATTGTAGTTCTTGGGCCTCTCAACCAAAACCCAAACTTTGTTCCGGGTGAAGTTATTTAATTCTTCTTGCATAGCCATCACCCAATCCGGATCAACAAGTGCCTCATCTACACGTTTAGGTTCAAGAGAAGATACAAAAGAATAATGTTGACAAAATGAAGCAACACGAGATCGAGTTTGGACACCCTTACTAATGTCACCCACAATTTGGTCAATGGGGTGATCTTTGGCGACTTGGCCATGAATTCTTGGTTGAGTAACTTGATCTTGAGACGATGTGGATGATGATGTAGTAGAAATCACTTGCTCATCTTCTTGAGGAGAGTCATTTGCACTTGCATTATCAATCACTTGATTTTGAGAAGATGATGCCATTTCTTGATTACTAACAATATGTTCCTCATCATCATCATCATCTTCTTCTTCTTCCCTTGGTCGAATATCACCAATATCCATGTTCTTCATGGCTTCTTTCAAACTATCCCCTCTCACATCATCCAAGTTATCTTTCTCATCTTGTGACCCATTTGTTTCATCAAATTGAATATCATAAGCTTCTTCAACAAATCCCTTGGACTTGTTGTAGACTCTATATGCCTTGCTACAAGATGAGTAACCAAGAAAGAATCCCTCATCACATTTGCTTTGAAATTTAGATAATTGAGATCCTTTCCTCAAGATATAGCATTTGCATCCAAATACTCTAAAATATGAAATATTCGGCTTTCTTCCAACAAGCAATTCATATGGAGTTTTGTTAAGAAAGCCATGACAATAAAGCCTATTTGATGAATGACAAGCGGTGTTAATAGCTTCAGCCCAAAATGAATCCGACACATTGTACTCGGCCAACATTGACCTTGCCATTTCAATCAAGGTCCTATTCTTTCTCTCAACCAATCCATTTTGCTCCGGAGTATATGTGGTTGAGAATTCATGTTTGATTCCCTTTTCATTGCAAAATTCCTCTACACGAGTATTCTTGAATTCACTACCATTATCACTTCTAACTTTCTTCAACTTGAGCTCAAACTCATTTTCGGCCCTAGTGACAAAGTTCTTGAAATGATCAAACACATCCGCTTTGTCATGAAGGAAGAATACCCATGTGAATCTTGAGAAATCATCAACTATCACAAGACAATAGCTATTCCCACCAATGCTTCTATATGTCGTAGGCCCAAAAAGATCCATATGCAATAGCTCAAATATTCTTGTGGTAGACATGACATTCTTGGTTGGATGAGAATTTGCAACTTGCTTTCCGGCTTGACAAGAGCTACATAATTTGTCTTTTTCAAACTTTACATCTTTCAAGCCAAGGACTAGATCATGTTTGATTAGTTTATTAAGTTGCCTCATTCCAACATGACCTAGCCTTCTATGCCACAACCAACCCATGGAAGCTTTAGAAAATAAACAAGTTGAGAGATTTGCTTCTTTAGATGAGAAATCCACTAGATATAGACTTTCATGTCGAAACCCCTTAAAGATAGTTTCTTTTTCATCAAGAGAGGTTACTACGAAATCATTACTAGTGAAAGAACATCTATATCCATTATCACAAAGTTGAGCAATAGATAAAAGATTGAAATTCAAGGAATCAACTAGCAAGACATTGGAGAGTTTATAATCTTGAGAGATAGAAATGTCACCAATGCCTTGTACACCTCCCTTGCTATCATCACCAAAGATAATATTATCAAAGTCGGAGATATCTTCATCAAGACATGAGAATATTTTCTTTTCACCGGTCATGTGATTTGTGCAACCACTATCAATCACCCAATGCCTTCCTCCGGCTTTATAATTTACCTACACAAAAGAATCACTTCCTCTTAGGTACCCAACTCTTGGGTCCTTCAATGTTAGTGATCATAGCTTTAGGCACCCAAATAGACTTTAGCCTAGTCCTATCCATAGACCTACCAACAAACTTGGCACACACAACACCCTTTGAATCTTTCTTAAGAATGTAAGATGGATCAAAGGATACGGTCTTCTTGCTCTTGCACTTGTGATTCACATCAACCTTTGTCTTGCAAATGTGACATTTCTTGAATTTAGCTTCTTCTTGCAATGTCACACTTGATGGCACATAAGTGGTCTTCTTTGGAATGAAGGCCGACTTCCCTTGCTTGGGCAAATAACCAATACCATTCTTGTTCAATGTGAATTTTTGACTTGTCCAACAATGATTAAACTTGACTTGACTTCCAAACCATTTGGAAAGATCCTTGGACAAGCACTTCACTTCCTTCTTCAAAGATTCATTTTCCGATAATAGAAAAGATGCATCATTTGAATCTTTCTCACTAGTGCAAGAGCTTATACTTGTGCTACAAGAAATGTTAGTAGAGCAAGACAAGCAAGTAGTGCATTTATCATTGTTAGCAACTATTTTCCCTTTGGCTTCTTGCGCAAGGAGTGAGTTGTGAGCTTCCTTAAGCTCCTCATGCTTTCCCTTTAGAGTTCCCAATGAAGTGTTGAGAGTACCATGGGATTCCTTTAGGTTGGCATGAGAAATCTTTAGCTCCTCATAGGATTTTTGAATTGAAATGTTTTTCAATTCTAAATCCTTCAACTTTTCTTTTTCCTTGCGCATTTTTTCATCGGATTTTATAACCAAACTAGCAAGGTATTCATATGAAATAGCATTATCACCACTATCATCATCACTATCACTATCACTCTCTTCTTCATCCATTGTTACCTTTGAAGTACTTTTTGTCATGAGGCAATGAGGCTTGGAGAAGAGAGATGGAGCTTCCTTGATGGCAATCCCGGCAAGACCTTTTGTTGGCTTGTCATCATCATCATCATCATCACTTGCATCGGAATCCCATTCAACAAAGTAGGCTTGCCCATTTTTCTCCTTCTTGTAATACTTCTTCTTCTTGTGGTCATTCTTCTTGTTCTTGTTCTTGCCAAACTTGTCTTCTTTCTTGTTTGGACAATTCATTGATATATGTCCCTTTTCACCACAAGAGAAGCAATCGTTGTCTTCAAATGGATTTTTCCTTGAGAATTGGTTTTTCTTCCCAAACTTCTTCTTCTCAAGAATTTTCTTAAGCCCTCTAACAATAAGAGCCATCTCCTCATCCGAGTCTTCTTCTTTTTCTTCAAAATGAGTATCTTCTTGAGTAGCTTGAGCCTTGAGAGCAATGTTCTTCTTCTCTTCATTTGTTGCTTGACCATGAGCTTCTTTTTGAGATTGCTTGAAGATATCATGTGTGAGTACTTCACCAAGCACTTCCGTAGGAGTGTATTTCTTCAAATCTTCTCTCACTAGCATTGTGACAATTGTCTCATATTTTTCCGGGAGACTCCTAAGAAATTTCCTAGAGAAATCTCGATCCGGCACATCATAATCAAGACACTTTAGCTCATTCACAATCTCATTCAACCAATTGAACATGGTTGAAACGTCTTCATCCTTCTTCATAGTAAACTCATTAAATTTTCCTTGGAGTACATAGAGTTTGGCTTCTTTGACCGAGGATGTTCCCTCATAAATTTCCGCTAGCTTGTTCCAAACATCTTTTGCAACTCTAATACCCTTGACACGGTTGAATTGATCACGAGATAGAGCCTCATACAAAATGCACAAAGCTTCCTCATTAAGGTCCTCATTCTCAAGGTCTTTTTCGGTCTTGTTGTCTTTGTCTAGGATGACAAACCCGTCCTCAACAATTTCCCAAATTTTTCTTCCGGCCGTCCTTAGATAGGTAGTCATCCTAGTCTTCCAATAATCATAATCTTCCCCATCAAAGAAAGGAACCTTCCTTTGCTTCATTTTGCCTTCTCTAGCCATTTTAATCCTACTCCGGGATAATTAAATCCTTGATTAGGGAGTACTTAGCTCTGATACCATTTGTAGGATCTAGGATTACCGATTAGAGGGGGGGTGAATAGGCGGTTTTAAAAACTTCAACCACAACACTAGAGAAATTTAATTAGAACCACAAGGTGAATAAATTCTCTAGCTAAACTACGCCTATGTTGATGGTTTTGCAACCTAGGGTGACAAGATAAAGATCAATCTCTATGAATTTTAACTTGCTTCAAATAAATAAATCAAGATATAAGCACGTAACAAAAGCAAAGAGGCACAAAGACTTATCCCGTGGTGTCGATGACTTGCCGGTCACCCCTAATCCACGTTGAGATGGATTCAATGTTCAACCGCTCCTCTATCAAGTCTCCACTTGATGTATGAGCCGGCTAGAACCAATGAACCGCTCCAAATCTCGATTCCACTAAAGTTGCTCTTCACCGCTCTGGCAAGGTGAGCACAAGAACCTCTCACAATCAATTTCCACGGCAACTTCACAATCTTCTTGAAGTGCTCGGTGGAATCACGAGCTCCGAGCCGGCTAGGAGGCGGCAACCTCCAAGAGTAACAAATCAACCATGAGCTCGATGCAATCCTAGTGCCACAATGATCAAATCCTTGATGCAATGCACTAGAGTTTCTCAATGTCACAAAGAAATGCAATCCCAAAGCAAGTGAGTGAGAGAGGGGAGAAACAAGGGCTCTAGAATGAGTGTTCAGCTTTTCAAAGTGCCAAGAGACCCCCCATGCCCGTGAGGGGTGAGTATATATAGCCCTCTCCCCAAAACTAGCCGTTGGGGAAAAACCCGTTCTGGATCATGCACGGCGGACCGTCCGCATGGTCCACGCGGACCGTCCGCGTTTGAATTACAACGGCTATGAAGCGCTGTCAGAGTGTGTCAGAGTCGACAGTTGGGGCTTGGCGGACCGTCCGCCAAGCACCTGCGGACCGTCCGCCATCCCACGGACAGTCCGCCAGAGAAGGCCGGACCGTCTACTCGAAACAGCTCTAGCTCCTGGAGAATTTGAGCGAAATTACGGACCGTCCGTGACGCATCATGGACCGTCCGCGCGATCACACCAAGTCAACGCGCGTGGGCCCTGTTACATCAAGCACAGTGGACAGTCCGCCAGGACCACGGACGGTCCGTCACCGCTCCGCGGACCATCTGCCAGAACCAGGCGGACCGTCCGCCAGCCACGACAGGGCTGGATTTTCAACAGAATTTCAGAGTGCACCCTTCCAAGTTAGTCACCACAAATTCTAAATGCACTACATGCACATCAAAGACCATTGTGGCACTAATATTTCATCGAACCAACGACGTTGATCCCTCTTTATAGTACGGCTATGTAACCTATCAATCCGGTCATTTTTCACCCACTAATTGCCTCATGACCGGTCAAATTTAAAAGCCCTATCATATACCTTTGCCTTGAGCTTCCATAATCCCATAGCACACATGCTATCCACACATTGTCTTTTGAAGCTCATTCCAACTCTCGGGACTAACCTAATCTCATTATCTCAAATAAAATTGTTAGTCCACAAGGGTTGTCATTAATTACCAAAACACAATTAGGGGCCTAGATGCTTTCACCGTATCGAGTCACGAAAGCTGTCTTGGCAATGTCTCCTTCCCTAATCTTCATCTGGTGGTATCCTGATCTCAGGTCTATCTTGCTGAAGTACTTTCCCTTCTTCAACTGATCTAGCAAATCATCAATTCGAGGTAGCGGGTACTTGTTCTTGATAGTCACTGCGTTCAGAGATCGATAGTCTACGCACATGCGCATAGAACCATCCTTCTTCTTCACGAACAGTACTGGCGATCCCCATGGAGACGCGCTGGGTCTGATCACTCCACTGTCCAGCATATCCTTCAATTGCTTCTTCAATTCCTCGAGTTCTTCCACAGACATTCTGCACGGTCTCTTGGCAATTGGCCCTGTGCCTGGTTGCAACTCGATTATGAACTCCACATCACGGTCAGGTGGTACTCGCAGACTACTGGCACTTCCTCAATGGTCTTTTCCTTGATACTGTACGCAAACTTTCTCATGGAAGGCTTCCTGGGTCCTTCTTTTGCTTTCTGCGGCTTAACTGACACCTTCAGACCACTCGGGTGTGTCAACACTACTGACCTGGGTGAGCAACTAATCACTCCCCTGTGAGCTGTCAACCAATCCATACCAAGGATCACGTCAATGCCATCTGACTTCAGCACTGTCAGGTCTACAGAGAATCCGAATCCTCCTAGTTCCATGCCAACTGCTGGGCACACTTGGGTGCATCTGAGCTCTCCTAACGGTGAAGTTGTGATTACGGGTCTAGCTCTAGGCTCTGTATGGAGTGACTATTCCGTAACAAACTTCAACGAAACGAACGATCCAGTTGCACTAGAATCAAATAGTACCATTTACCAAGAACTCTCCGAGTACTACTTCAGGAGCATCCTCGGCATCCTTCTCAGACAGGTGGTTAAGTCGGCCTCTGATGGCTGAAGGCTGCGGTTGGTTCTTTCTGTCTGGGCACTCAAACGACTTGTGACCTGGTTTTCCACAACCAAAGCAAACAAGAGATGTCTTGTCACCAACTTCTGGGGCGCTGAGCTGTTTCTGGCCTGAACTTTCGTAAGCAGGGTAGTTGCTGGTCTTGTTCTCAAAGTTGTTGTTGTCACCAGTCTTGTTCTCAGTGTTTAGGATTGCACTCCTGACAAATCCTATTCCTCCTCGGCTTAAGCTTTGCTGGAATCCCCTGCGGAGCATATTGCTCTGGCCACTCCTCGGTATTTGACTGAACCTGAGCTGGTGTTGTTGCTCGGCTTTTCTTTTCCTGGCTCTCCAAGTGTCTTCTAAGTCAACCCTTTCCTTTTCCACTGCTATAGCTCTGTCAATCATCTCTCGAAGTGAGTTGTGACTGCTGGAAGCGAGTGCCATTCTAAGTCCCCTGTGTAAGCCTCTTTGAAACCAGAATTTCTTCTTCTTTTCGGTGGTGATTTCTTCCGGGGCATACCTCGACATCTTAGCAAAGTGTCGGGCGTACTCTGTTACTGACATGCTTCCTTGCTTCATGGTTCTGAATTCCATAGCCTTGTGTGCCATTACTTGTTCAGGAATGTGATATTCCTTGAACGCTTCGCAGAACTCCAGCCAAGTGATTTGTGATGGGTTCTCATGAGAGTCACAGTAGCTCTCCCACCAAGCTTTAGCTGCTCCTTCAAGCTGGTGTGCCTCTAGGGCTACACATTCTCCATCTGTGTAATCTGTCAAGTCCAGCTTGGCCTCGATAGTTCTGAGCGAGTCATAAGCATCTAGTGGCTCGTCTGAGTAGTCAAATGTGGGTGCCTTCAATCTGATGAACCTTTCAATGTTCATCCGGAGGTCTTCCTCACAGTGACCCTGTTGGTTCTGGTTCAGATCTTCCTGGAGTTGTTGTATTGCATGTGCCATCTGGGTATTGGCCTGTGCCATCTGTTGCATCAGCTGGGTCTGAACAGTCATCACTTCTTCTAGGTTGGGCGGTGTGTTAGGATGTGGCGCATCTCTGCCCCTAGGCTGGTTTTGCTGGGGTTCTACTGCCTGTTGTTCCATTGCAACCTCTTCTACTTCACCTCTTGCTGTGTTGTTCTCGGGCTGGAACACGCCTGCTGCGCGTCCATGGCCCCAGCCTCTGCTTGTGGCGGGTGTTCTCCCGCGTCCCCTACCACGACCTCTGTCTCTGTCTGTCATCAATGTCTCCTCTTGCTCAGTTTCCTCTGAACGGGCTAGCAGTCGGTTCGACCTTCTGGTTGACATTTTCTGCAATTCATGAAGCAGGTAAGTGGTGGTCAGGTAGGGTTATAGGCACTGGTAATCTAGTTGTAGGAGTTGCACACATGAAAGCTTGAACACTAACTACACTCAAGGTGAACAGCAAGAAAGCTGCAAGAACAGCCACAAGGACCGAACACACAATCAAAGCATTACACCTTAGACACTTGTGTTATCTTGAGGCCAACTCCCGAAACCTCGAAGATTAACACTTCTACTCGGCTTAAGATCGTGGCTGATCCAGTGGTGGTCATGGACTACATCTACCTTGGCTCGACGATAAGCACGAGACCATCGTCAGCCACTTGGTTAGAGGGGTTGTTAGCAGCAAGAGTTAGCAAGGTTAGAAGAGTGAACAATAGCACAAGGTGTGATAAGGAGTAGTTCAAGGGATTTCCTTTATCGCAACAGATTTAGTTGGAGCCTCTGTCCTAGTTTTCAAGTCTAGGGCTGCGCACTACGGTCAAGTATGGCTCTGATACCATCTGAAACGAACCGGATTCCCAATTACAAGAATCCGACTCCCTGTACCCTTGTGATAGTCCCAGGAACAACAGCTATCACGTACAGAACTCATTTCAGCGGAAATCACATCCATACATTGATTAGGTGCCTTCAAACTTGATATAAATACATAGCAGTACGGTACAAGCCCTCTGGGTTAAACGAGAAAAGGGAAACAACTACGCAGCGGATAGCTATAAGCTTCTGGTGCTCCGGGCATTCACCTCCACAGGCATCCTTGAGCGCAGCGCACAGCCCTCGTTTGCATCATCCGTCGTGGTTGATCTTGTACTCGGAGTCTTCTCTTGTGTACCCAAAGACTATCCCCAAGGAAATGGGACAGGTCCACGTCACCAACCATAATATGCAGCAAAGCTTTATAGTGGCCTGTACTAGTAATAAAATATTAAAGGACTGTAAGCTGGGGGTTTTTCCTATACGCGCAGCAGCAACATAACCAAGTTCATCTCATCTCCAAACACCATTCCTCACAAGCACATACTCTCCCCAAAACCACCCATCAATCTCACAACCACATCGGGCTCGTCCTGCCTCAACAGGTTCCCGCAATAAACATCCACCAACTCCTTTCACTCACTAGTCGACTCGGTGAGCTCCCTCCCCACCTTGTCTCAACAGCCTCAACTGGTCCAACCTCTCACAACCCAAATCAAGGATAAGGTAAGAAAGCAGAATCCCATGCTAATCTGGATGGATCAGATGCGAGATCGTCCATGACCGTGGACACGACTATACGTATAGTTTTCACTCTGCAGAGGTTGTACTCCAGGAACCACCCGGGCTGCGAGCAGGTGCCCCAGCTCGAGACGCAGCCCACAACAAAGACCCTATAAAGAAATGGTACCATCCTGCTTCCCTGGGCTCGAGAAACATCCGCACGCTAACATCTGCCCCAGGGATGTGAAACCTTCCCACCGGGGCCAGTCGGGGGCAGTGGTAGATCAGGGAGAGTACGCCGCAACGAGTCCCCCTTACACATATCAAGCTCGATCCTCCTACAGTCCTGGTACCGCACTAGATAGGCTTGCTGGAACCCTCCCCATTCTGCGTAAATGGTGAGCACTGTAATTCCCACTTCCGAAAGGCATCCTGATGCGGTCCTTAATTGTCGGCAAGGTGAGTATCAGCTTCAAAAGCGATCCGCCGCAACGGTCCGCAATCGGCACCCATTACAGGTATGGCCACCCAAACTCCTCAAAGGTAACCAAGTAATCATGTACCCACAACAGGTACTCCGTAGGAACTGTCCGAGTTCAGTTCCCAAGCACCCCGGTCAAACGACCGAGTTGTTATCACTCGCCTCCACCGCCTAGCTGCACTACTCCTCCCAAACCACCCACAACTCATGCCAAGAATAACAGATCACACCCGTCCCAACACATGCTTAGCCTAGCATATTCCATATGGTGAGTAGTAGGTAGCAAGGGAACAGGATAATAACAAAGGCAGTGCAAGTTTATCATCATCTTGCAAGTAAAGTAAAGCGCTAGCATACTAGTTTGCATGTCTAATAGGTATTTCAGAGAATGACTAGACGTGAACCTGGGTATTGCTTGTCCTCTTCGTTCCGGTAGTTGGTGTAGCCGTCAGCATCCTTCCGGGACTCCGGAGCTCCTAATTATGCGGAAATAAAATAAAGGCGGAAGCTACTAGCAAATAAACACCAAAACAGCGAAGCAATGAGACCTAAACAACACCAAACTCTACACTAACGCGTAGGTCATGATTTTACAAAAATATAGAAACTGGTTTCATATTTTTCTGAGCTACGGTTGATTTATTATGAATTTTCTAAGTTTAAATCATTTTCTGAAAATATTAAATAATTCCGAAAAAGAAATACAATCCGACCGGGACACGTGGCAGCACCAGAGCGTGCCACGTCATCACTGCTGATGTCAGCATGACGTCATCAGTGGGGCCGGCTTTGCTGACGTCATCGTGGGCCCGGATGACGTCAGCGTTGACTTGGTCAACGTTGACCAGTCAACGGTCAAGGTCAGCAGGGTCAACTGGGTCAGCTGGGCCCACATATCAGTCATGTAGGTCGCTGTCAGATGGGGCCGGGCTGTCAGCGCGGGAGGAAAAAGAAAAGGATTAAGGGCTTCGCGGGCTGGTCATGGGCCGAAAGAGCTGGGCCGGCCCAACAATGCTGGGCTGGCGGCCCAAGAGACGCTGAACTTGGCTGCGACGCGGTGGGTGCTGTCCATCGTGGACCGAGAGAGAGGTGCACGTGAGCCGAGTCTACGGGATCGGTTTGCGGCTCGGATGGATTCTCTGTGGTTGGCCGTGTGTGGAGATGGTGTGGGTCAGCGTGTGGCTTAGGACGGCCGTGAACGCATGCGCGGCGGCGCTCGCGCGGCGCGCACGGCAGCGACGGCGGTGCGGTTTGGCGCGGCGGAGGTGGTCCAAGGCGGCGGTTTCTTGGCTCGGCACATACGCGTGATGCCCCGGCAGTCCGAGTCCCCGGCGGTCCAACCCAGAAAGGGTTCGTGTGCGTGCACAGCAACAACGGCAGCGGCGCTCGCGGGTGCCCCGGCGACCCGGTTCCGCGATGACACACACCCACGCGGCAAGGCGCTAGCTGGTCAGTTGGCAAGACGTCAAGTCCGACTCGCGGCTCGGTTTGGCATTCGCGAACGTGAGCCAAGCCCCTGGCTTGACCGCGCCGCTGCCTTGACGTGCGCGCACTCCGGGCAGCCCCGGAGCGCAGCGACGCCTCGGCGGCCTGGGTCAGCAGCGGTCGTCGACGGTTTGCGGTGAGGAACAAGGCGGCGCGACAGGTCCCTGCACAAGACGCTCAGCACAAAGGCTAGCTTACAGAAGAGGATGGCTGCACGGCGGAGCAACGGGACGGCGGCGCCACTGCCAAAACAGGGGAAGAAGAGGGGGCTTCGTCGGCAGCTCACCATAGGGCACGTCGTCGTACGCGGCAGCTCGGGGAAGACTCGCAGCGCTCCGGCGAAGCTCATGCGCCCACGAACGGTTCGGTCTTGCTCAGCTCCGGCGCTCCCACGAACGGCGGCGCTCCGGCTTGCTCGTGCGTCGTCGGCTCCACGCTCCGACTGCTCCACGTCGCCTTCTTGGATCACCCTCGGCTTCTCCTCCCACCTCTGCTCCTTCTCCACTCTCTCTCTCTCTCGGATCGCAGGCTGGAATCCCCAATTGGGGCGGCGGCGGCTTGAAGAGGAAAAGCGGCCGGTGGGTGGTTTTATAGGGCAAGGCCCTAGGGTTCGAAGGCTTGGACGGTGGGAATGGCTCGGCGTCCGCGCTCGGACATGCGGCAGTATCGCAACGGGCCACACTAGCTCGGGCTCGGGGTTGGCCGCGGTGCCCTGCCTCTGCCGGGCGTGGGGGAGAAGGAAGAAAGGGGGAAGATGCACAGTGCTCGGCGGGACCCGCACGACAGCGACTGGGGAAGAAGGAAAAAGCGGGGGAGTTGGCTGGGCCGCGACTGGGCCGGATTCGGCGCTGGGCTGGGTCGGTTTGTGAGCTGATGAGAAAGATCGAGGGTGCGAAGTAGACTTAGAGATGGCCGTGGGGTTTTGTTAGCAGGCCGGGCTGCAGATAGGCTTTGGGAAGGTTTGGGCCCAAAGGGGTGTTAGAGCTTTTGGAATTTGCTTGGTTAATGATTTGAATTCAAATCTAGGATTTGAATTCAAATCCAAATAAAGAACCACAAAACCAAATAAAAACCAAATCAAACTATTTTTATCCTTAGCACTTCAATTTGAATTTTAAATTTAAATTTAAATTCGCGTAGGAATATAGAGGGCAAGTAGAAGACAACCTTATATGTTTGTTGGCATGCACAACAATTCACCAAAAATTTTGAAATTCACATTTTTGCATTCAACAAATCCTACGCAATTTTTTGGAATATTACAATTGATGATTTGTTTGATCAGCTGAAGGGAGCTTGCGTGTTCTCCAAGATTGACCTTCGATCGGGATATCATCAGATGAGAATCCGGTCGTCGGACATACCCAAGACGGCTTTCACTACTCGGTACGGGTTGTACGAGTTCACGGTTATGTCCTTTGGACTGACCAATGCTCCTGCATACTTCATGTACTTGATGAATAGTATCTTCATGGACTACCTTGACAAGTTCGTGGTGGTGTTCATTGATGGCATACTGGTCTTCTCCAAGAATGAAGAGGAACATGAAGATCATTTGAGGATGGTGATGTAGAGACTCCGGGAACATCAGCTATACGCGAAGTTGAGCAAGTGTGAGTTTTGGTTGAAGGAAGTGACATTCTTGGGACACGTGCTGTCCAATGGAGGAGTGGCAGTTGACCCGAAGAAAGTTAATGATGTGTTGAGCTGGAACCCACCTCGGGATGTCAGCAAAATCAGGAGTTTCCTTGGGATGGACGGATATTATCGGCGGTTCATCGAAGGATTCTCCAAGATTGCTAAACCCATGACGGCGTTATTGGAGAAAAATGCCAAGTTCATCTGGACAGAAGAGTGCCAAACCAGCTTCGAAGAGTTGAAGAAGAGGCTGACAACAGCACCTGTGCTGATATTGCCTAACATAGCCAAGAGCTTCTCCATCTACTGCGATGCATCCCGTCTAGGACTGGGGTGTGTACTTATGCAGGAAGGAAGAGTCGTGGCATATGCATCAAGACAGTTGTGGAAGCATGAGCAGAATTATCCGACACATGATCTGGAGTTGGCAGCTGTGGTGCATGCTCTAAAGATTTGGAGGCATTATTTGATTGGGCACAAGTGTGACATCTACACCGATCATAAGAGCCTAAAGTATGTCTTCACTCAGTCAGAGCTAAATATGAGGCAACGCTGATGGTTGGAGTTGATCAAGGACTATGATCTAGAGATTCATTACCACCCTGGCAAGGCTAACTTGGTGGCAGATGCTCTGAGCAGGAGAAGCTATGTGAGCAAGATCACCGGCCATTGTCTCCCTGAAGAACTCAGCCGGGAATTTGAGAAGATGAGTCTGGGGTTCGTGACCAGCATCACAGAGATGACGGTAGAACCGACTCTGGAACAGGAGATCCGGAAAGGACAGCTTGGTGATGAAAAGATCAAGGAAATTGTGGAGAATGTTGCCCTAGGCAAGGCCCCTGGTTTCCAAGTGGATGAATAAGGAACCTTGTGGCACGGGAAGAGGATATATGTGACCGATATAGCGCAAATCAAGGACACGATCCTAAGAGAAGCGCATGATTCGGCATACTCGATCCACCCAGGAAGCACCAAGATGTACAAAGACATCAAGGAAAGATTCTGGTAGTACATATTGAAGCGTGATGTGGCGACACATGTGGCACTATGTGACACTTGTCAGAGAGTTAAGGCTGAACATCAGAGACCAGCCGGATTGCTCTAGCCCTTGAAGATACCGGAATGGAAATGGGAAGAAGTTGGCATGGACTTTATCACTGGTCTACCCTGCACACAGCGAGGATTTGACTCCATTTGGATGATTGTGGATCGCTTAACTAAAGTGGCCTATTTTCTTCCAGTGAAGACCACCTACACTAGAGCCAGACTTGTAGAGCTATACATGGAGAGGATTGTATGCTTGCATGGAGTGCCAAAGCGGATAGTGTCTGATCGTGGTACTCAGTTCACTTCACACTTCTGGCAGAAGCTACATGAGTCTATGGACACTAAGCTGCAATTCAGTTCAGCTTACCACCCCCAGACAGATGGACAGATAGAGCAGACTAATCAGATTCTGGAGGACATGTTGAGGGTATGTGCACTACAGTCTGGTGTTAGCTGGGACAAGCGTCTACCCTATGTGGAATTCTCGTACAACAACAGCTATCAGAAGAGTCTGCAAATGGCACCGTTCGAGGCTTTGTATGGAAGGAAGTGCAGAACACCACTGTTCTGGAATCAGACTGGAGAGAGTCAAGTCTTTGGGCCTGAGATACTCAGAGATGCAAAAGAGTTATGCTGATGTCAGATGGAGGGATCTCAGTTTTGCAGTTGGAGATTTTGTGTACCTCAAGGTGTCTCCGATGAGGGGCGTGAAGAGGTTCAATGTCAAGGGCAAGCTAGCACCTCGATACATCGGACCTTTCCAGATACTTGAAAGGAAAGGTGAAGTGGCATATCAGTTGGGACTACCCGAGAGATTGGTCGGAGTTCATGATGTGTTCCATGTGTCACAGCTGAAGAAATGATTGCGGGTGCCTGAAGAGCAAATCCCGATAGATGAGCTGAATGTGCAAGAGTACCGGTCAGAATTCTGGATGTGTCTGAGAGGGTGACAAGGAACAAAGTCATCCGGATGTGCAAGGTACAGTGGAGCCGACACTCGGAGGATGAAGCCACATGGGAACGGGAAGAAGATCTCAAGATCGTGTACCCACAGCTCTTCGCCTCTACTTCCGAATCTCGAGTACCCACAGCTTATTTATGAATATTAAAATCAAATATAAGTTGTAGAAATATTTTTGTTGCATTTCATGCTGCTGCATTTATTTTTGTATTGCTTGTGAATCAAATGAGAATTTAAATTAAATTAAATTCGAAATTGAATCACTTTGTTTTGAGCTCTAGAAAAGTTGTTAGGCCTGTAGTTCACCTTTGCCCCCTTATCTATATTCCTCGGTTCACTTCTGCCCCCATTTCTTTTCACCCGAGCCCAAATCCCCTCGGCCCGCTCCACGCGCAGCTGACAACCCAGCCAACTCGGCCCACCCGCGCCTTCCCCCGCGCGCCCCCACTTTTGGCTCACGCCGGCCCAAGCTGGCACCTCCCATCTCTTCTTCCCCTCTCCCACCGACAGGCGGGATCCGCCTGTTAGCTCTCTCATCCACCTCTTTCCTTCCTTTCCCCCTCCCGCGCCCAACTCCGATGATGGCAAGCGCCACGGCCGCCCGCCATTCCTGCTCCCGTGGGCCACTGTCCGGCTTCGAGGAAGCTTCCTCCCCCTTCGCTCCGTCTTTCCACACCGAGCTCCATGCAAGGAAGGGCACCCCACATGGAAATCCCCCCACCCAGCGATGGAAGGGAATCACCGGCCGCCACCACCGCGATTGGCGTGGCCCGCATGCCTATGCCCCCCCGAGCCCTATTTAAGGAGCCCCGCAGCCCCTAGCCCTCACCAAACCTTCATCTCGAGCCCCGAGTCCCCACAGTGCCCCCTCCCGAAGCTCTCCGCGCCACCGCCACCCCTCGCCGTTGGACCAGCACCCCGACGCCGCTCCGACCCTTCCGACCGCACTAGGACGTTCGCCGTGAGGTGAGCACACTCCCGAACCTCTTCTTGCTTATTTTCGTGCCCCGCATTCCTGTTCCCGTTGCTCGCCGGAGCTCCCCAACCGTCGGCCCACGCCGTCCGGCGCCACCAGCGCTGCAACATCGACTTGAACCCCGCCAACGAGTTCGCCGTCCTCGTGTGAAGCTGTAGGGCCGAACCGTTCCTCCAACCGAGCCCTGTAGCCCGAGAACCGCGCGTCTCCGGCGAGGTTCTGTCGCCGGCCGTGCCGCGCCACCGTGCTTTGGTTGCCGCCGGTGACCATACAGCCCCCCATCTAACCGTCGTTCGATCCCGATCCTACAGCCCTGGTTCGCCCCGGCCCGAGTCAAAGTTGACTCGTACCGATCAACCGTGGTAAGCTTCACCCATTTTGTAAAAGAGTCCCTCTGTTTTCATCAAATCAACCCGCCATCCGTCACCGTTGAAAACTAATTGCATCTAGTTCCTGTTTTAGTCATTTAACCCCCTAAGTTTTCAGGTTTTAGCGTGCGCCATCCTGGCCTGCCTTTTTGTGTGATAGCCCTCGGGTTTTAATACATAATTACGTATAGGTCCTCGGTTTTATTCAAATAAGACCCTAGAAACTTTCAAAACTTACCAGCAGGTCCCTAGAACTTAGAAAACCCATATCTTTTTCGTTTTAGCTCCGATTAGTGTGATTTTCGCGCTCAAGTGTTCGTAGTGAAGCGTAGAATATTTCTAGAACTTTTATTTGTACTGTTTCTACTGTTTGCTGTACTGTTCTAATAGATTACTATTTGTTTGCATGTACTGGTTTGCGTGCTCGCTTGTGTGGTGATTCGTGTCCAGTCGGTGAGCCATACGCTTTGGAGTTCGAGTACGTGGAGGACTATCCGGAGCAGGACCCACAGCAGCAGCAGCAGCAGTCGCCCTTCGAGGAAGGCAAGTTATAGCATGGACAATCCTTGCTACCTAAACCCACTTTTTACATACATTTACTTTCATATGCATGTGTCTAATTTGATATCCTATTAAGGTTGTACCTAGTTTGTTTACTTCTATCATTTGATTACCTTGGGTTTATGCATATGGGTAAATTTTGCTATGCACAGCTACTGTCACCATTATTTAACTGTTAATTTTGACTTAATGGTTCACTTCAACATTAATCATAAAACTTGCTTTTTAGCAACATGGTTTAGGGAGCTGGGGTATGTGCTGTGTGCTTTGCTCCAGTGTCTCTCCGTAAAGTCCGGTTCTTAAAGCGGCAACCCAGGAGCCTGTCGCCACCGCTAGAACTATTATGGCTCTGGTCTTGGTCAAGTAACTTGTATGTCTCTAGCTTGCAAGTGGTTACCGGTGAGGCCGACGGCGTTATGGGAAGTCAGGCACGGGGTGTTTCTTGATTCCACCGAGGACGGTAGCCCCGTCGGCTAGGTCTCGTTAGACCCAGTCCCGTGTTGGGAGTCCCTGCGATGGGGAACTCCGCACGTTGCGCATTGTTGGGTGTGATGCCCGCGCTCTGGACGCCATCGACCCCCCTATGGTGTGACTCCGAAGGCGTACGTCGATCTCGGTGCCTAGAGTCTCACCACCTTATTGTACCTTAGCGGCTACTGTCTTGTTAGAGTGTCTTGTGAAAAACCTCGTAGCGTCCCTATGCAGTCATACCTCGGAAGTGTTGATGTGCGTGGTTTGGTGCAAAGTTCTTTTGAACTTTTACGCGACTGGTGGGTAAAGGGAGAAACTTCTACAGAGTGTAAATCTATCATGATAGCCTTGCTCAGGGTCACGAGCGGCCTGGATCCTTTTTTATTAGAAGATGATTTATGTTTAATGTCACTTATACTATACTAATTGGGTTACAACTGGGTTTCATTCACTTGTAGTAATTTGGTTAATGTTAAAATGAACCAACTAAAAATGCTAATGCAGTTAAGCCGTGTCTAGCCTATTTTGAGCCTTCATACCCGTGCTATACTTGCTAAGTAATTGTTTACTTACACTTGTCATTTTATTCAACAAAATCCTGGATGGGTAAACAGATTGGGCTGGGCTTGAGTCTGCTGCTGAGTTTCCAGAAGATTTACCGTACTACTGAGCTGTGGTCTCCCAGTCAGAGTCCCTGTGGATTACGGCTCCATTAGTTGAGAGTTTATTAGTCTTCCGCTGTTATTGCTTAGATCATTTATGAAGCACTCTGATGTAAACACTTTATTTAATGAAGAATTTATTCCAGTATATGTTCTCTATTTATCATATTTGTTCGCTATATTTGTACTATGACTTCCTGGGCACACATATGGCCGCATTCGGGTTTTTTGTGAAAATCCGGGTGTGACAGCTATCTAGTGATAACCCGAATAGCAGTCGAGGAAATAGAGTAATGCGCAGCTAGCTGTGCAGTCGACGACTTGCTCAATGCGCGGGAGACCCATGGGGTCCTTTGGGCAATACTTGTTCAGGTCGGTGTAGTTGACACACATACTCAACTCGTTGTTATTCTTTCCCTGGACCAAAACTGGATTGGCTAACTACTCGGGATGACAGACTTCTTTGATGAAGCCGGCCACGAGTAGTTTTGCGATTCTCTTTGATGGCATCGCGTCTGTGTTGAGCGAAGCATCAAAGTCGTTGCTTTTTGGGATTTGTGTTTACGTCAACATCTAGTTTGTGCTCGACCAAGTCCCTAGGAACACCAGGCATATCAGATGGTTTCCATGCAAATATATCTTTATTATCGCGAAGGAACTTGACGAGCGCATTGTTGGCGGTCGTTACAACCCAAATTCGACCACCAATACGCGGGAATAAATGAGAGACTATGCAACATTCCATGTACTTAGGTTTTATTTCTAATGGAGTTCCACGAGTTTTGGTGAGTGTCACTTGTGCAGGTACAACATTGCGAAATACGTGCTATAGGGGTCGGAAATGACCAATTCGGGCGAACGACACGTTCGGCCGGTTACCCCCTTAGCCGTACAGGCCAGCGGGAGCCGTCCACGTGAACCAAACGACAACACACGACACATGGACGACCGCCAACACATCCCGGAGCACCGACACGTCATCCTGGGCCAAATCAACACGAACGCCAAGCACCAGAACCCAGCCCACGAGGTCCAGAGGATAAGGCGGTGCAGCAGGGGCAGGCCTGGGCCTTCGGCCCAGTTCGGCCAAATTCTGGCCTTCGGCCGAAGCGACCCCGGCTGGAAACCGCCTGCCAGGGAGCAATCCAGACCGTAGGGGCTTGAGTCGGTGGATCCACCGGTTCGGCCGAACTGCCCAGTTCGCCCGAACCGGGGATTTCGCTCGAACGACCCGGCACCGCCTCCCAGCTGCCTTGGCTGCTACTCTGCCTCCACTGTCCTTCCTTGCTATAAATAGAGGCCCGGTTTCACTTGCAAAACACACAACACAAGAGAAGAAGAAGAGTAGGCATCGCTAGGTTCTGCCACTCAGTAGAAATAGGGAGAGAGGAGAGGTGAGCGTCCCGGAGAGGAGCCGGAGTGTCGGCCCCTCTTCCCGCTGTACCTCTACGGATGCGGCTCTGCTTCGAGTGACATCCGGGTCATGTCTGGTAACTCTTGTATCTCTCTCTGATTAATTGAGCATTCAGTTCTTACATTTATATACTTGTCTCGTTCTTCGTTCAATGCTTAGTTCATTGGTATAACTGTATACTGGTTGCTTAGCTTGGGTGCTTATCTTGCTATAGGAGATAAGTAGTTATTGATTAGTGTAGGAGTGGTTCCTAGACTTGCCAGTAACCTTAGTTTCTGCCCGTCGCAACGGAGGTGGTAGCCGTAAGGTGGTGACAGCCCTTTCGGTCTTCGTAGTCCATCACGTTAGTTCCGGTGTCCTAGGACCCAAGGTTCAGGGTAACCGGCACCCCTTCTCATCCCTTTCTGTGTGTCGGAGGCTCTGTAGTCCCGAAGCAAGTATTTATCTGTATCTTCTGCTCTGCTCAGTCAATCGGTAGAATACCCTTACCAGACCTGTACCCTCTCTACCCTCCTACCTCTTCTCTTCTCTCCTTGTTGTCGTCATCCACCTCATCCATTTCATTCATCCACTCCATCTACCTAGGACAACTTAGTTTAGGATTAGTACACTTCTCGTTCCCCGTGGAAATCGGTACCTTGGAATACTCCTGGGTGAAAGCTACATCGGTATCCGTTTGCTTGCGGATTTATCTGTAGGCCGTAAGGAGTGCCAACAAGCTTTCTGGCGCCGTTGCCGTGGAACGGTAGCTGTTCTGATTCCGAACCCAAGTTGTCCGTGTATCCCACCACCATCCACCATCCATATGGATCCCACTCTTACCCTACGCCAACACTCGGATCCAAAGGGCGCTTGTTTGGAGCCACCACCATCATCACATCCCATATCCACACCCGGCTATGAGCTACGTCCCGGCTTCATAGCCATGGTTCGTGAGCAATCATTCTCAGGAACGAAGGCCGAGAGTCCATACGCGCATTTGTGCGAGTTTGAGCAACTCTGCTCGTGCCTGACCATTGCGAGCATGACACAAGAGACACTCAAATGGAAGCTATTCCCGTTCTCATTAATGGGAGGAGCGAAGAAATGGTACTCTCTGGCTGTCGGTACTATGGAAGGGAGTTGGGAAACTCTCAGAGAGAAATTCTGCCTCAATTTTTTCCCAATTTCCAAGGTAGCCAGCCTCCGAATCGAAGTTCTTACCTTTAAGCAATTAGAGGGAGAGTCATTAGGAGCTGCTTGGGCTCGTTTCAAGCAAATCTTGGCATCCGGACCAGACCTAAGCCTACCAGAACCTGTTGTTTTACAACACTTCAGCCTTGGCCTCTGTCCCGTAGCCGCAACTTTCTTGGACTCTGCTTCAAAAGGGTCGTTTTTTCATTTGACTCCTAGTGAAGCGAGGATAGTCCTGGAGCGCATCCTAGACGACACTTCCTACACTGGAGTCTATGACAAACTCCCTGATGAAGAAGAGAAGCAGCCTAAACCTGAAGAGCCTGTACACCAACGATCCAAATCTATCAGCCCTTCCATTCCATCAGAACCCGATGCTCAATTCGAACCACAACCTTACTCTAGCCTGGACTACTATCCTCCACTCTACACCACTCCCTACGATTTTGACGATGGTCTATTCGATGACATCAACTGTGCCATACGTTTCCCACGGGGACAATGTGTAGAGCAAAAGGATCCACCACCCGACAAGGAAGCACTAGAATATCAAAGAGAGTACTTAGGCCGTCTCTCTGCCATCAAGAGTCGGGAATGGCTAGATGAGGCCGAAGCCTCGACCAAGGTTGTCAAAATGCCCAAAAGGATCAGAAGCATATTCTATGAAGTTATGGGCAATTACAGAGAAATCGGGTATGACCCGAGCCTCGGAATCAACATAATCTCTAGCTCTTTGGTGCGAGCTCAACTCCCCGATGAACCATGGTCATCATCTCAGAAACGTCTAAGGTTCACATCGGGAAGGATCCTCGACTGTTTAGGGATCTTGCGGGTCATACCCGTTAAGATTAACGACCCTGAATTTTTCTTGGATTTCCATATCTTTGACCTACCCAGTGATTCCAAATATTCCATCTTTATTGGTAGGCCGATCATGAAAATCCTAGAAAATGCACCACATCAGCTAGTAGAGCTTAGGATCGGAGAAGAACTTGCCCTAGTCTCTTATTTCTACTCCTTGAAAACAACTATAGAGGCAGACCCCGATCCTGATCCTATAGAGGAGGTCATGTCAACATCTTTGATAGACTTAGAGCAACCTTTCCTAAGAGAATATGCCCAATTCCTTATGAAGGAAGAAGACATTCATCCTCCAATCGAACCTAAGCCTCTTCCCTCTGGATTGAAGTGTTCTTCCCTCTTTAAGGATGAACACACTCCAGTGACCATCAGTGACGAACCCTCTAACGTTGAAACCCAGCAAATTTTCACTGTCATGGAGGAATATCAATCAGTCTTTGGACACTCGGTCCAAGATTTCAAAGGGATTACTCCTAACCTTCATACACATCATATCCCTGTCTCATCTTATCTTGGGGTCGCTAGGCAATTGTCACGGAGATTCGTCTTTGATCGGGGAAAGACTAGATTTAAAGCCAGAAACCATCATCTTCCCTTGTCATACCCCCTGACACGACCCTATGCGTGCACCTCCTACGAGTAAAAGGGATTCGTAGTTCCTTGGCCACACCGGGCTGTATAGGTGTCTCATCGAAAATTTCTCTCTAATAGCCCGGTCGCTGACCAATCACTTAGGAAACCCCTCTCGTCTCTGATCAAGAGTGCCATTCTTCCTTTCACACCCTCAAGAAAGCACTCAGTTTCGCTCCCATCATCTAGTCCCATGACTAGAGCATTCCACTAGAAATCATGTGTGATGCGAGCGATTTTGCCGTAGGAGCTGCTGTGGGCCAAACCAAGGACAAGAAGCATTATGCTCACTGGCCCCAGCTCAACTACGCAACCACGGAAAAGGAACTCCTAGCAGTTGTGTTTGTTATAGACAAACCCTGGTCCTACCTAGTTGGGGCAAAGGTCATAGTCTATTTAGACCATGCTGCTTTGAAGTACCTTTTGACCAAAAAGGATGCGAACCCAAGACTCATTCGTTGGGTCTGTCTCGGGTACAAGTCCCGTTTGATCTTCCCATCAGCGATTTTCTTACGGGGTGATACGCTCCTCAAGGTCACAACACTAGAGCCGTGGTACGCCACCATAGTTGACTTCATGGTGTTAGGGTACGTCCCATCAGGTGGAAATTGGAAAAGATTGGTTTATGAGAGCAGACATCACCTATGGGATAACCCGTATCTCTTCTGGATACAAGATGGACTCAGACGATGCATACCTGCACCTGAGGCACATAAAAACCTAGGAGAGATATCATGCAGCACCTTATGAAGGTCGCTATAGAGCGTTCAAAATAAAGGTCTGGCAATGCTAAGAAATTTAGCAAGAGATGCCCACACTGCCAGAAACACGGGAAAGAGACGCAAAGCCACTCACCAGTAATTTTCAGTAGAAATCTTTGATGTACATGGGTCCTTTCCCTAACTCAGAGAACTACGAGTTTATTCTGGTAGCCGTAGATCCTGTCTCTAACTGGGTAGAAGCCAAGCCCTATCGATCCGCAGCCACTGGGCACGCTAAGCAAATGTCCCATAAAAACATCTCTCCTCGCTTTGGCGTCTTGGGCTAGTCATAGGGGCTCCCATCTCATTGACTCCATCTCCCGAAAATATCTAAGCTTGGGGGAGCCGCATTTTATAGCCACACCTTCTCACCCCCAAACTAGTGGTCAAGGAGAACATCCAACACTCACATCAAGAACATTCTGCAAATAAGATCGTCAATGAGATGAGTGTGCACTAGAGAGATAGACTCCGTAAAAATACTTTGGGCAAACTAGACCACTCTAGTTTGGGCGGACAATTCGGCCAAACCATGTTGGTTCGACCGAAGGACCCCTCTTTTGCCCCTTGAGCGTCCTTTTGGACCCTTGATCCTATCTCTATCCCATATTATCTCGAAGTCGCTAGGAAAATGTTGGGAAAGCTGCTTGTCGATCTCAAGTCAGAAACCATCCTCCAGCACTTTCCCGAACACGACCAAGTGTTCACATTTCCCAACCGCCATCCTTGTCCAAAGACCTTTCCTCACCCAAGGGCTCCCTCTCCATGAGTATGACAAGTCCACTAACGAAGAAAGCCATGGAGGAGGGAGAAGAGAAACCCATGGTTGAAGAGCCTGAAAAAGAACTGGCACAAACCAGCCAGAAGTTGAGCAATCGGGATGAGAAGGTCACTGAAGGCGAGCCTTGGCAGATGGACAAGAACAATGTCCTGTACCAAGCATTCACAGCCAAATCAGAGAGGCTCGCCAAAGCCACGTAACATCTAGACCTTTACGATCCATCTATAGAGTAGATGTCATGTGGTTGTATCCTGTAGAGCACCATTAGTTTCAATTTATTTCCCAATTCAATTTCCCTTTGCTCAAATCATTGTTTAGGAGGTGCTCTAATTATTTCCCTTCCAACACATTTTGTTTCCAACCTTAGCTTGATGAATAAATAAAATTAGAGTTGAATGCAAAAAGAATAAAATTGTTACTCCGGTTGGTGCATTTGAGCCAACCGGAGATTGCCCTGTTTAACAGAAAGATACATGAGTACAAGCATGACACAATGGAGGAGCAGGATGAGGACGAGCAGGCCGACCAGCTAACTCAGTACCTTTCAAGGTTGAATCCCTACCAGTGAAGAGTCCAAGCTTGGGGGAGGACCCCCATCAGGTATGTTCCGAATTACTCAGCACTTTGGTCATTTAATTGAAAATACCAATTAACTCCCAACCATGTATGGAATGAAACATATGCCTCTCACTTTGGAAATAATGAATGGTTGCTCTGTCATTAATTTTGCTAGTACTTTGTTGCAACTAGTTGCTTGACTATGCTTGAGTTATTTGGCATGAGTAGAAATGAACCTGAAAACCTTGTGGGAGCATATGCCTTATTCCAAGTCTAGGTTGTTGTGGGGATTGATATAGTGATACTTTGGTTGAATTCTATTTCTGCTCTTAGTATGGTGAAAATCTCGGATGATTATGCTTTCAAAAATAAAACAAAGTTCCTCATTGGTCAAAAATTCCTACCAGAGCCATATGATAGGATTAGTTCTAAACCTTCTACCATATGTTGCTTGTCATCTTAGTGAGCTTTGTCAAATTGTTGTGACTTTTGTGAGGAATCTTTCATGCTCTCAATATCAAGATTCACATACACTCCACCTCTCACTTGCAATTCCTACACTGTGAGTTAGCAAAAACCATGCCATCATCCATCCCACAAAAATAAACTTCATGTTCTTTTATTCCCTCTCCAAATATCTTCGAAGTAGAGGCATGGGCTATGCAAAAAGAAAAAAAAAGAAAAGCATGCCAAGTGGCATGGCAAAAATATGAGAAAAAGAAAAGCATGCCAAAGAGGCATGGCAAAAAAAAAGAGATAGCCCATGCTCTCGAAAAATAAAGGAGAGGAAGAATCATTCCATGAAGTTCCACCAAATTCCACTCTGCATATTCCACACACTTGCACTTCTCGATCTAAGAGTGTGATTTGATTCTCCTAAGGTCCGGTCTTTGACTTAGCAAAATATAAGATGCTTGTATGCCTTCATCCTTTGTCCCTGAGCCACACAAAAAGCTAAATTAGATGTTAGGATAAAAAAGAAGACAAAGCCTTTGGTGAGGAATCAAATACACTTGAGCGATTGAGTGAGCCAATGAGGAACAATTTATCTTTTCACAAAAGGGTGAAAAACGCCGAGATAGGATCCTGAAAAGAGTAGAGTGGAATAAAACTAAGTTAACCTGTTCATCCTTTCAACCACCTAAGATAAGGAGATTGCTATAAGCCCCATAGGTAAAATGGTGAATTATACCTTGCTAGTAATTCAAGTAAAAATTTGAGTACTAGTTGTTTATGAAGTTACCTGCAAGAAAAATGACATTCTAGCAACTCCTGATCCACCGAGCCTAAGTTTTATCTTTGTTCGAGGACGAGCAAAGAGCCAAGCTTGGGGGAGCTTGTTGGCGGTCGTTACAACCCAAATTCGACCACCAATACGCGGGAATAAATGAGAGACTATGCAACATTCCATGTACTTAGGTTTTATTTCTAATGGAGTTCCACGAGTTTTGGTGAGTGTCGCTTGTGCAGGTACAACATTGCAAAATACGTGCTATAGGGGTCGGAAATGACCAATTCGGCCGAACGACACGTTCGGCCGGTTACCCCCTTAGCCGTACAGGCCAGCGGGAGCCGTCCACGTCAACCAAACGACAACACACGACACGTGGATGACCGCCAACACATCCTGGAGCACCGACACGTCATCCTGGGCCAAATCAACACGAACGCCAAGCATCAGAACCCAGCCAGGAGGTCCAGAGGATAAGGCGGTGCAGCAGGGGCAGGCCTGGGCCTTCGGCCCAGTTCGGCCGAATTCTGGCCATCGGCCGAACCGACCCCGGCTGGAAACCGCCTCCTAGGGAGCAATCCAGACCGTAGGGGCTTGAGTCGGTGGATCCACCGGTTCGGCCGAACTGCCCAGTTCGCCCGAACTGGGGATTTCGCCCGAACGACCCGGCACCGCCTCCCAACTGCCTTGGCTGCTACTCTGCCTCCACCGTCCTTCCTTGCTATAAATAGAGGCCCGGTTTCACTTGCAGAACACACAACACAAGAGAAGAAGAAGAGTAGGCGTCGCTAGGTTCTGCCACTCAGTAGAAATAGGGAGAGAGGAGAGGTGGGCGTCCCGGAGAGGAGCCGGAGTGTCGGCCCCTCTTCCCGCTGTACCTCTACGGATGCGGCTCTGCTTCGAGTGACATCCGGGTCATGTCTGGTAACTCTTGTATCTCTCTGATTAATTGAGCATTCAGTTCTTACATTTATATACTTGTCTCGTTCTTCGTTCAATGCTTAGTTGATTGCTATAACTATATACTGGTTGCTTAGCTTGGGTGCTTATCTTGCTATAGGAGATAAGTAGTTATTGACTAGTGTAGGAGTGGTTCCTAGACTTGCCAGTAACCTTAGTTTTTGCCCGTCGCAACGGAGGTGGTAGCCGTAAGGTGGTGACAGCCCTTTCGGTCTTCGTAGTCCATCACGTTAGTTCCGGTGTCCTAGGACCCAAGGTTCAGGGTAACCGGCACCCCTTTTCATCCCTTTCTGTGTGTCGGAGGCTCTGTAGTCCCGAAGCAAGTATTTATCTGTATCTTCTGCTCTGCTCAGTCAATCGGTAGAATACCCTTACCAGACCTGTACCCTCTCTACCCTCCTACCTCTTCTCTTCTCTCCTTGTTGTCGTCATCCACCTCATCCATTTCATTCATCCACTCCATCTACCTAGGACAACTTAGTTTAGGATTAGTACACTTCTCGTTCCCCGTGGAAATCGATACCTTGGAATACTCCCGGGTGAAAGCTACATCGGTATCCGTCCGCTTGCGAATTTATCTGTAGGCCGTAAGGAGTGCCAACACGCATCTTCCTATTTACAATCTAAATCTGCCCCTTTCAGAGCAGTCTTGATGAGTGACCAGTCTGAAGATCGATAGTTTTAAGCTATACGTATTTAGAGGGCTTGATGTTGGTACTGGGAGGCTTCTTGCTTGGAATCTCCAGGCCTTCCTCCTTCGAGTTCTTGGCCAAAGTGAGTACTTCCAGCATCTAAATTGGAACTTGTGAAGTAGCCGTGTACTCAACCGCTTCCACATCGCGGTCGTGAGCAATCTTCAGGTCTCGCTTTAGGGACAGGACTCCATTAGGAGCAGGCATCTTGAGGACAAGGTACACGTAGTGCAGGATCGCCATGAATTTGGGGAGGGCTGGACGCCCAAGGATCACATGGTATGAAGTCTCGAAGTCTGCCACCTCGAACTTGATGTACTTGATTCTGAAATTGGCTTCGGTCCCAAAGCTGGCTGGAAGTGTGACTTGTCCCAGGGTTATAGCTATGTTGCCAGGTACAATGCCATAGACAGGGACTCCGTGGGCTTTAGGTACTTGGTGATGTCAAGGCCCATCTTCTTGAATGTCTTCGCAAAGATCACATTGAGACCACTGCCACCGTCAATGAGTACTTTGGTCAGTCTGGCTTCCGCCATGACTGGATCCAAGACCAGGGGGTATCTTCCTAGATTGATGAAGTTGGTCCATTGATCCATTCTGGAGAACGTGATTGGGACCTCGGACCACTTGAGTTATGTAGGAGTAGCTGGCTCAATCGCCATGATCTCTCGGAGATTTAATTTCTTGGCTCGCTTTGATTGGTATAGTGTTTCTATGCTGAACAAGACTGCCATGACGTTCTGGACTTGAGGATAGCCGTCACTAGGTTCTTTGTCATCTTTGTCGTCTTTCTTCTTTTCAGCATTGTTGTCGCGATCAGGGCTGAGTTTGTTAAACTCCCTCTTGAGATGAAAGGACTGAGCCATCGTGTGCTTCCCATGGGGGTGGTATGGGAAAGGACCATCCATAACTTCTGCTATTGGACGGTTTCTACGTTGAGGATGATCAATAGCTGTGATTGTGTTGTCTGGCTTGTACTTTTTCTTGTCACGCTGGAAATTGCGGTTGTTGGGATGATCGTTGCGGTGATCATTGTTGTTTGTCGAAACGCTCACGCTCACAGTCGTCTTGGTCAGTCCATTCATAAGCTACCCTTCTGAGGGAGCCAACATCATGAGGGCGTCTCCTTTCGAACTCACGGTGTAGTTCTCTGGTGTACAAGCCATCTTGAAAGCAGTTGATGACTTCACGATCAGAGATATCCACAATTGTGGCTATTTTGTCAAAGAACCTCTGGATGTACTGGCGTAGAGTCTCTCCTTTTTCTTCATCAGAGATATCAGTTATGAGCTTGTTGTCATATTGACCGCCGGCTCCGGTGTTGCCAGCCATGAAGACTTGTCTGCTGGGGTTGGTGATTGCGGAGCATGGTACAATCTGGATGCACAAGAAGTTGTCACCCAAGCTGTCCGATAAGGGAGTGAGCGAAGCTGTCTTGCCATCTTGGTAGGGTAGTTCTTTGAGGATCGTTGCAGCTAGTCGCGACTCCTTTTCCCGGTGGGAGTCGGGTGGAATCAAGCCAGGCAGTGAACAACGAGACCTCCTGGTGTCCTGGTGATGACGTCCTGGTGACGACTAAGCCCGACGGGAGATGAACAATTGGTTCTTCAAGTTCAAACTGAGTGTTGAACTGGGCGCAGTAGTGCTGGTATCTGGCGTTGTCGTTGTCGTTGTCACTCAATAGGATTGTGAAATCGTCTTTGTCGTCCTCTGATGGCTTGCAAGTCGGCTCGGAGTCCTTGACGTCTTCCACCATCAGCTTGGGGACTTGGTTTGTCATCTTTGGGAGTTCCGCGTCGGAAATGGCCGCGATGTTCTTGAGTCCGAACGGGAATCAGCCCGGATGCATCTCCGATGGCAAAGCCGGCTCGGAGTCCGTAACTTGTTCCATGGAGGGAAACGAGTTGTACCCGGACTCGACTTGTCGAAGCAAATTGGAGTCAAGGTCGGAGTTGAAGTCGAGATCGAAGTCGTGGTAGATGTCGATGTCGAAGTTGAGGCCGAAGTAATCGTCGAGTGTTGATTCTCAACCAGATCGTGGAGCGGCACTGGTGGGGCCGTAGTCATCGAGTTCGGGCTTGGAAAATCTGCAAGGTGGCTGATAAGGACATGACACCCATGCATATGTCCATGAGTGGTGCATGGGCTGGAGAATAATGAGACCAACAAAGTTTTCCAAGTCAATAAGAAGGCCCGAGGCTAATCCGATTCGAGTCCCAAAATTGGAGGCCCAAAGAAACTCAAGTTCGAGTCCACCTCGGAGTCCAGGAGCAGCCCACAGTAAATTGGATGCTCAGGTCGCATACAGAGGCCAATTGCGACGTTCTTTATATGGATGGAAAGACAATTTCAAGGAGTTTCCAATGGAACCAGTCCCACCTCAAAATTCCTTTTGAGTAATCTGAAATCATCAAAACAATTGGACGTCCAGAATCTGCCAAGCTATTGCATCACCAATTTGTTAGGCCTTACTAAGCCCAAGTTGTGGGTGCCCACCCTTGGTCGCCCCCAACCCTAGGATACCCCTCCTCTCATAAAATCAGTAGCCGCCGCCTTAGAAATTGGGGGGTTTTCTTAGATCAATTCTGTCGAGAACAGTGTCGCCGCTCGTCGGTTTGTGAGACCCCAACTTCGTCAGCTTAATCATTAATATACAATCGTGTTGCATTCTTTATTGTTCTTGCTTGTGTTCTTTCATTCACAGGTAAGTATTATCCTTCTTGGTGAGGTCAACCGTGCAATGCTGGATGATTACCTGATGAGACGTGGTGCTGCGATTGCGGGGTTCGGAACGTGTTGTTCAGAAGCCAGATCGATTTGTGTCGCGACTCCACCAAATTGATAGTTATCAGAACCTTTCGGAAGATTGGAAACCCTAGTTCACATGAAGTGGTATTAGAGCCAGGTTTAGCGTCAGGTTCATATCAATTGTATCCACTCTTTGTCTAGTTTGTGCCATCGACCTAAAACACTAGAAAATTGCCCTACAAAAAAATTTTGTTCACCATTATTTCCATTGTCCTATCAACCTATTTGTGCCTCGCAATTTTTCTTTTTAGTTTGCTTTTCTGAATTTTAGTCCCTTGCCGAGTCATGTGTTCGTTGGTTTAATCGAGTCAAGGTCTAGTGTTTGCTCAAGTCTCCTTGTTGTTTTGGTTGGCACTGTGTCACAGTTTGATCTATATTAACTTTGGTGCCGAGTGCTTGTTTAATTTCCTTGCATAAGTGGAAAGAATATAGAAAAAGGAAGGACATAGCTGTTTGCGTCCGGCCATCCTGGAAAACCATAGATTGTGTTGTGCGGCAAAAGAAATTGAAAAGGAAATAGAGGTTTAATTTCTTTTAGCAGGGACGTGTAGCCCTAGCTGGGTTTTTTTTCGTTGTTTGTGAATCTTGCCCAGCCACGTGACGAATTACGGTTGGCAAGACATTTTGCTTGCCGTGGTGATATGTGAGTACATGTGCTAGCTGTGCATGCATATCCAGCTGTTGTTTTGAGTTGAAAACACTTGTGCGGCACTCTCTGGGACTAAAGAAAAAAGAAAGAAAAGGGCAAAAGTGCAAAAAAAAGAAGAGAAAGAGCTGCACCAAAAAAAAAGGAAGGAGGAAAAATGAAAAATAAATGAAAAAAATTAGAAGTGCTTGCATCCTTTGAGTCCCTGTGCTGAGTTGTTTTGTTGCTTGCTTGACTAGGTCCAGGACAAGATTAGGCCGACGACATAGACTAGCTTGGGACTAGTTTTCAATTTTGCAATTTCTGAATTGAATTATTGCTAATCATTGCTACCATATATTTGCCTCCCAAGCTCCATATATATACTTCAGATCAGTATAGCAAAGGACCCTTGCAATCTTGATACTACTTCCTCACAGGTATCACGAACCAGCCACCGGTTGTACCATCCACTGTTTTGCTTTAGTAAGAATACTTGTAAGAAGTTGGTAAAGCATGTGAGAGTGTGTTTCCACTGACACACATATAGTAGTTGATAGGGATAACATTTTGTGTTTTCTCTTGTCTACATACTAACAATGGTAGGAAACGATGAGATTGTTCGAGAAGTACTAAGTTCTCAAATGGAGAAAGCGGAGCAAAATCAATTCAACAATGTATTCTAGACTTTCTTTGCTGTGATGGAGAGACGTTGCCGAGTCATAATTGATGGTGAAAGTTGCAACAACCTTGCAAGACTAGAGCTGGTTGAGAAGCTTGACCTGACCACAAAGCCACATCCACATCCATCCTAGGTAAATTCTTATGATAATATAAAGGTAACTGAAATTGCACATATTAAATTTAGCATTGGGTCTTATAAGAATAGTGCTGATTGTGACATAGTACATATGCAAGCATGTCATTTTTTGCTAGGCACGCTTTGAATTAATACAAATAATGTGGTACACAAAAAGGTTGGTAATAAATATTCCTTCAAGTACAACGGTAGAAAATTTACACTTGTACCTTTGACTACTGCTGAAATTTTAGAAGCTGATCACCAAAGGGCGGAGACAAGAAAAAATAAACCTTTTAGAAAAGAATGAGTTGTTTTCAATGACACAACAACTTCATATAAATCTGAATTTTTATAAAATGATGATATTGTTTTACCTATTGTTGGAACTGATACTTTGCAGCATGTACATAATGAAGATGACCATACAAAAGAACAGGAACAGGTAAAATTTTCAGGTAAAAGCTCTCTTGATGTGCTGAATTTGCCCTCCAATGATGCAAATAATGCTATACTAGAACCTTCTCTTGTATTACCTTTGACACAAGTAGAGAAGGAGCATGATACTTTTGATTTGAAGCAATATACATGTGCTGAAAATAATATTATTATGTCGATTACTTGTGCACATGACGAACTAAAATTATTATCTTCTTTAAACACTTTGGGTTATGTTGAGTTTGATAATTTATGTCCTCTTAGTAGTTTGGAAGAGAAATTTTAGATGTGCTGAGTTGCCATGGTTGTCTACTTATACATATCATTTTATTGGTAAATATAATTGTAAAGGAGAGTATATAGTGCATCAGTCTATATTTGTGCAAATCTAAAATCTCCTTTTGATGTACAAGATTGTGATCAACTAGATTATCCCTCTAGTTTTACTATAGCGAATCGAGTTCACCCATGCATATGTCCATGAGTGGTGCATGGGGTGGAGAAGAAGGAGACCAACAAGGTTTTCTAAGTCAAGAAGAAGGCCCGAGGCTAATCTGATTCGAATCCCCAAGGTGGAGGCCCAAAGAAACTCAAGTTCGAGTCCACCTTGGAGTCTAGGAGCATCACGTAGTAAATTGGACGCTCAGGTTGCATATGGAGGCTGATTGTGACGTTATTTATATGGATGAAAAGATAATTTCAAGGAGCTTGCCAAGGTGTTGCATCACCAATTTGTTGGGCCTTATTAGGCCCAAGTTGTGGGCGCCCCACGCCTGGTCGCCCCCAACCCTAGGATGCCCCTCCTCTCATAAAATCAGTAGCCGCCGCCTTAGCAATTAAGGGTTTTGCTTAGATCAATTCTGTCAAGAACAGTGTCGCATCTCGTCGATTTGTGAGACCCCAACTTCGTGAGCTTAATCATTCATCTACAATTGTGTTGTATTCTTTCTTGTTCTTGCTTGTGTTCTTGGATTCGTAGGCAAGTATTAGCCTTCTTGGTGAGGTCAACTGTGCAACGCTGGTTGATAACCTGAGGAGACGTGGTGCTACGATTGTGGGGTTCGGAACGTGTTGTTCGGAAGCCGGATCGATTTGTGCCGCGACTCCACCAAATCGATAGTTATCAGAACCTTTCGGAAGATCGGGAACCTTAGTTCACATCAGTGGCTTGCGAACTTGCCCTTGCCTAAGGCGATGAAGGTCTAGGCGCCAAAGATGAAGGTCGTGCCTTCCTCGATGTCGTAGGTGTTAAAGCTTGATCCCATCACGCCTAGTGGTGAGCTTGCGACGAGTTGCCCCACGGTAGGTGCCAGATGTCGGTGTTTAACGACTGAGTACCTGCCTAGGGTACCTTAGAGAGTATTATTGTGGGTCTCACCGAATTCTAGGAACGATGGTGCACACACGAGACAAAGAATTTTAGACAGGTTCGGGCCGCGATGTGCGTAATACCCTACGTCATGTATACTGTATTGCCTTGCGTATGAGTTGAGTTGTTTTGGAGGGTTCCCTGCTCCACCTTATATGTACAGGGAGCAGAGCTACAAGTCAGTTACATGATCCTAGTCGTAACAACATGGAGTACTACAACATGGTATTTGGGGACTCTCGTAACAGTACACGACTAGTTCTCCCAGCCAACTATGCCGTCTTGCACTATAGCCGACTGCTTCTTGGAGTAGTCGGGTCAAACTTCCCTTAGCGAGTAGTTTAATCCCTTGAGTGAGTGGCCTTAGGGATCCTGATCCCACAACTTTGCATGTTCATCTTCACAGCTAGAATGAATTTGTGCCTTCTCATGCACCTTCAGCATACCCAAATGCACCGGTTCTTCCAGGTACTCTCTTTGCTAATAGTAGAAATCACATTTATCCTACACCCACGAGTAATTAGTGCAACACTAACACAAACCAGAAATTGAATCAGATTGAAAAACAACTCACCCCATTGTCGTATCTTGGGCATTTGAAGAACACTCGGCTATAGTTCTTCTTAGTCCATGCCTTAAGCTCAATGATCCGGGCTTGACTGCACCGAGTGCACTGAATCAAAGGCAATTCAGTTTCCTTCCTAACTGCAGGGGCCGGCTCTCTCGCCATCCTTGACGTGCTCCTGCTTGATCCCACCACAGATGCCTCCCTCCGATGAGACATTCCCAAGCCGGACGTGCGCTGAGATTGGGGAGAAGAGAAACCGAGGAGGAGAAGGCAAGAGAAGCACGGGCGAGAGGGGAGGGGCGAGTCAAATGGGAGGTCTAGGGCGAGGAAGTTGGGCGAGCCAAGGGTAAGGCAGGGGCAGCAGCGTCATTTTGTGTCCTTTGTCCACGCTGGCAGGCCTAGGTGGCGTGCCAGATATATAAAAATGGCACCGATATAACAATTCTTCTCTTTTACATGGCAAAAATGTAGGAGCAAACCTAAATGTGGCAATTGAAGAGTTGCCCTCCGTAAGGAAGGAAAAAAATCCCCATATTGCTCGTTCTCCTCTCGCCATTGTCTCTCTCACCAATCACCATTATCCTCATGCTCCTCTCACCAAACAATGAGCTCATGAGCTCTCATCTCATCTCAATCCCTTTCTCTCATCTCATGAGCTCTCTAGACGAACTGCAATGGAGGATCCTCCGCTAGATCTACCGCTGGAGCTGCACCTCCACCTCCGCTGCCTCGTGCTCGTGCTCCACCTCTGCAGTCTCCTTCGCTTCTTCCTGCGTCTCATGCTCCACCTCCGCCGCCTCCTTCGGCACATCGTGCAGCTCCTGCTCCACTCCTCCTTGGTGGGTACATCTGACAGTTAATGAGCCTTCTCCATCATCTCACTATCAAGATCCGGTGATTCCTGTGTCAGAGGATAAGGGATCGGCTCTCCACCAGGCTTCCTAGCCTGACACTAGAAGGTACGGCGTTTTAAGCCTAGTGCAAGTCTTGTTCTAGCGTAATAGTTTTTCTACATTATAAAGCAGAGTCGCCACTATGGCCTTAAAGAAGAAAATGGATCTGACTTAATAAAAAAATTAGATACCTACGACATCATTTTTCTAGCTTGCTTGAACAATGTTTGGTTTGCGCCCCATCCAGCCTAGCCAAAGTTTGGTCATGACCAAATCACGGGCAACACCAAATCATGGGCAAAGATGTATTTGGATGGCAGCCTGACCAATTTCTGCCAAATTCATTTAAATTCATAATATGACATGTAGGGTCTACATGTCGTTATTTTGTTTTGCCTTGAAATATAGTCGAACAATATCTTGTTTTGTAGCTTTAATTGCAAAGAATATTAATATGCAAACGGATCGTGATTTTAACTTAGTGGATTAAGAGATATTAGCACTCACGTAAGCCATTTTTAGACTTCGTGCAGCCAAACTGTTGCTGCCACGTTGCAGATTATCTCGCCATCCGTAGCCAATTCTTTGGCAAACGTTTCGCCCTCCCGAATCTTGCCCAGCGCAGCAGTAGATTTTCCATTGGCAGGTGTTGTCACGCCAAACTCTGGTGCCCAACCAAACAAAAGCCAAATTGTGAGGGCACGCCAAAAATTTTGGTTTGGCTGCCGTCGGCAATGAACCAAACGTGTCATCGGCAATGAACCAAACGTGCCCAACCAAACAAGATTACAAGTTTAGTATGTTGATTTTTACTCATGGGTGGGACCTGCTTCTTTCACAATTTTACTACTTATACTATCACACACAGAAGTGTTTTAGAGCTCATGGAGAGATTAGTGAATTAAACAACTTGTAGTATGGTTGATATATGGTTGATTTCGCTACCTACACAATTTCAGTATCACTTGACATCCTTAGTATTATAAAAATATTCAGTATTTCAATCGCCACCTTATTCCATTATGTCACTACCTGGCACCTCCAAATAGTAAGCTGATGGGATGTCCCAGGACAGTGCTTAGCCCTTGTTTAGTTCCTGAATTTGAGAGCCAAACTTTGGTCTTTTGGGGTACGTGCGCAACTGTAGCATTTCATTTGTATGTGTGAAAAATTGTCCAAAAATTTATTAATTATGCTCAAAATGTTCGTCTCACAGAGTACAACAAAACTGTGTAATTAATTTTTGATTTCATCTACATTTAGTACTCCATGCATGTGCCGACATTTTGATGTGATGGGAATTTTCTTTTTGCATACTGAACTTTGGAGGTGGAATTTGGGATCTAAACAAGGACATGAGATGCATATGTTGCCTTTTGCTGCAGAGCTCTGATCGTGGTGTTTTTAATGTCTCATATCTTGGTTCCCTTTATATTTCCAAAAGAAAGCAATTATTGGTTGGATAATATTTAAGCAATTATTATAAGTGTTTTCAGTTATATATGCCAATTTTACTGTGACACAACCTTCTATTTTACTAACTGTGCCATGAACAGTTGCATACTTGATGTCACAAAGAGAAGGCATTCAACCTCCAAGGTAGTAAAATTCATAAACTACAATTTTAATATATTGATTTTTTTTCATGGGTGCGACCTGCTTCTTTCACAATTTTACTACCTTATATTATCACACAGAAGTGTTGTAGATCTCATGGAGAGATTACTGAATCAAACAACTAGTATACTAATTGTTCGATATATGGTTGATTTCACTACCTATCCAGTTTTAGTATATAATACTTGACATTCTTAGCACTACAACAATATTCAGTTTTAAACTAATGGACTCATGCATTCATAATATAATATTAGATGTCTTGTTTACACTATTTTATCTATAGAGATCTGCATTCTGGTATTATGTGTATTTAAAACTTTATTTTTGCCATTGAGTATGGAATGGCACTTTTCATCAGTTTGTCTTACCTACCTTTTGTTGAAATATCTAAAGGTCATGGACCCTGTAACTGCATTCCCACTGTGCGTTTGCTAGTCTCATATCTACAGCAGTTAGTGAGCAATATAGTAACCAAATGCTTGTGCTTGTGTTTGATTTAGTTTAACATGTAAAACCATTTCTAAAAGATTATCGTTTCTATCTAAAAGTATGATGCCACTTGGTATCTATTAAAATATGCCGCCGCAGAACATCATATCTGTTCTACTGTGGTAACTGTGGTAATATATGCCGCCGCCGCAGGTGCTCGACACGTTCACCCATTCCGCCCACCACTTCCTCTTGAATATATATTTCACAACTATAGACTTGTTTTTACGGTCAGATTTGATGGGACTTTTTTCTTCATGGTTTGATTGGAGGGGGGAAAACCTACTATAGATTTGTTTTTACGGTCAGATTTGATGGAACTTTTTTCTTCATGGTTTGATTTGAGGGGAAAAACCTAGATTAGTTCATTCCCGGCTCTCATTTTTTCCGGTTCATTTGTACCTCCTGTTTTCTAGTTTGTCAGACCTCATCTACAGCGGCGACCCGGTGAGTGGCGGCGTGTGTGCTGTTTGCAATGGATATTATGGTTGCTGATTTTTGCTTGGGTTATTGTTTTTTGAGTAAAATGCGCGAGCGGTCCTTAAACTTGCGCGGCTGTGTCATGCCGGTCCACAAACTCACAAATTGTGTCGTTACGGTCCCTAATCGCTGTTTGGGTCTCATTAACCGTCCAATCGGGCCTGGACCTGTGCCCGGACATTGACGTGGCATATTGATGTGGCTGTAAATTTACACATTAGTACTCTTTACACATTAAAACAAAAAAATATAAGAAGCAACAGGGTGGATCTCTGACTAAACCGGCCCTATCTACTCTCCCTTTCCCATCTCGATCTGAATCATCTTGTCCCTCTTGTCGAGCCTCCTCGATCTCCATGGCGGCAGCGTCGAGCTCCTCTTCTGCGGCGACTAGGCGCAGGGTGAATCCCGATACCCCCCTCATTACCTGCCCGGATTGCGGACGCTTTGTGACGAACCGGATTCTCACCGACGAGAACCCGACTCCCTGTACCCTTGAGATAGTCCCAGGAATAGCAGCTATCTCGTACAGAACTCATCTCAGTCGAATATCACATCCATACAACGAAGAAAGATTCATTACATGACTCATATAAAGACAAAGCGCCTGGTACAAGCCCTCTGGGCTAAAACGACAATAAGAAACATCTGCACAGCGGTAGCTAGAACAACAGGGTCCACTCCTCCACAGGCATCCTTGAGCGTAGCGCGCACCCTTCAGTCGTACCACCCGTCCTGGTTGAACTCGTGGTCGGGGTCTTCACCTGAGAACCCAAAGTCTGTCCCCAAGGAAATGGGACAGGTCCACGTCACCAACCATAATATGATGCAAGCTTTAAAGGTGGCCTATTCTAAGGATATAGAAATAATCAAGGTTTAAGCCAGGGTTTTCTTATGCAAGCAGCAGCAATAACCCAATTCCATCTCATCACCAACTCCTGCTCACACTCACACATCCACCCGCTCCCCAAAACCAACCATCAGCCTCACATTTCCCATCGGGCTCGTCCTGCCACGGCAGGTTCCCGCAAATCATTATCCACCAACACCTTTCACTCACTAGTCGACTCGGTGAGCTCCCTCCCCACCTCGTCTCAACAGCCTCAGCTGGACCAATCTCTCATAACCCGAATCAAGGATGAGGTAAGAAAGCAGATTCCCATGCTAGCCGGGGCTTCTCAGAAATGGGTCGTCCGTAACCGTGGACACGGCTATACGTATAGTTTACACTCTGCAGAGGTGGCACTCCAGGAATCCATCCGGGCTGCAAGGCTAGTCCGCAACCAACCTGAGACGCAGCCCACAGCAAAGACCCTAAACAGTAGCGGCGCCAATCCTGTCTCCCTGGGCTCGGGAAACATCCGATCTAACATCTGCCCCAGGGTCGTGAAACCTTCCCACCGGGGCCAGTCGGGGGCCGTGGTAAATCAGGGAGATTACGCCGCAACGAATCCCCCCTACACATATCAAACTCGATTCTCCTACAGTCTCGGCGCCGCACTAGAGTAGGCTTGCTGGAACCCTCCCCATACTGGGTAGATGGTGAGCACGGTAATTCCCAAGTCCAAAGTGGGGGCACGACTCGGTCCTTAATTGTTCGGTAAAGCGAGTATCTGCAACACAAGCGATCCGCCGCAACGGTCCGCAATCGGCACCCATAACAGGTATTGCCGCCCAAACTCCTCAGGTACTCACCGAGTACCAACCCCAAGTAACCAGTAACCATGTACCCGCAACAGGTACCCCATAGGGACTGCCCGAGTGCAGCCCCTCAGCACCTCGATCAACGATCGAGTTGTTATTACTCGCTTACACCGCCTAGCTGCACTACTCCTCCCAAACCACCCACAACTCACGCCAAGAGGATCAATCACAACCAACCCAACACATGCATAGCATAGCATATTTATAAAGTGAGTAGTAGGTAGCAAGGTAACAGGATATTAACAAAGGCAGTGCAGGTTTATCATGCGAGTAAAGTAAAGCGCTAGCATACTAGTTTGCATGTCTAATAGGTATTTCAGAAGATGGTCGGGCGTGAACCTGGGCAAAGGTCTTCGTCCTCGTCAAAGCAGTTGTTGAAGTAGTCCGGCTCCTCCTGACTCTCCGGAGCTCCTAGGGTTGAGCGAAAAGAAAAATAAGACGCGGCTACTAGCAAAGAAACACTAAGACAGCGATGAAAGAAGACTCAAATAACACCAAACTCTACACTAACGCGTAGATCATGATTTTAGAAAAATATAGAAACTGGTTTCATATTTTTCTGAGCTACGGTTGATTTATTATTAATTTTCGAAGTTTAAATCATTTTCTGAAAATATTAAATAATTTCCGAAAAAGAAAACAGACAGAAATTAGCCTGCTGACGTCAGCATGACGTCATGCTGACGTCAGCAGTGGGGTCCGCCTAGGATGACGTCAGCAGTGGGCCCTGCTGACGTCAGCGTTGACCGGTCAACGGTCAACGGGGTCAACGGGTCAACGGGGTCAACTCTGGTCAGTGGGCCCCATGTGTCAGTGACTCGCAGAGTATGACAGGTGGGTCCCATACGTCAGCGCTGATAAAAGAAAAAGAAAAAGAATAAACGATGGTTGGGCTGGAATTGGGCCGAAAGCGAATGGGCCGGAAGAGTTCAAGGGGGTTAAACAGACTTAAACGCGAGAATTAGGCCCACGAAGGGGTGGCTGTTGGATCTGGCCTGGTGGACTGAGTCCACGGTGCACCGTGAGACGGGTCCACGTGAGCCGGGTGCACGGGATCGATCTGTGGCCGACTCGGGATCTTCTGTGCGTGCGCGTGTGGCGACTTGGTGTGGTCCCGCGTGTGGCACGGCCACGGCGCGACGCGACGCGCGCGCGGCGTGCTCCAGAACGCGCCGGCGGCGACGGTCGACGGCGGTTATCGCCGGAGAGGGCTCGGCTCGAGCCCAGGTTGGTCGGAACAGCAGCGCTAGGGCTCGGCGGTCACGGACAGGGTGAACAAGGCCAGGATTGGGTTCGGATTGGGCCTTCCCGACGCGAACGGCGGCGGCTCGGCCATGAGCGCCGGCGAGCACGACGGCGACTCGGGTTTTGGCGCAAAAGTGCTCGGAAAGGGGATGTGCATGTGCGCGTGCAGTTCCAGCAGCTGCTGGAACGCACCTGGGTGCACACGCGCGGGCTCGTGGTCGCCCACGGCCGCGCGTGGCCTCGGCGTTCGCGCGCGGGGCGAGCGGAGCTCGGCCGCGGCGGCCTCGGCTGCGGGGATCAAGCGACGGCGGGTTGCGGGTGCGACAGCGGCGTTGGGTTCCTGCAGAAGAAGACGGCCACGACTCGACGGTCGGGTCCCAGAGGCTGGCAGCGACGGCGGCGGCGGAAAACGGCCGGAGACAGAGAAGAAAGGGGCCGAAACGCGGTGGCTCACCTAGGGTCACGTAGATGATCGCTGCAGCTCGGTGTAGTGCTCGACGCAGTCCGGCGGTGCTCGTGCGCTTCCTCTCGTCCCTGGTCCGGCTCCTCGTCGGCGAGTCCACGGACGACGGCGCTCCGGTGCTCGGTGTCGACGCGGGGAAGGCGACCGACTCCTCTTCTTCCCTCGGCTTCTCCTCCACTGGCTTCCTCGACTCCCTTCCCCACTCCTCCCCCCCTCGAATTGGATCTGGAAACCCCCACGGGGCTGCGGCGGCTTGAACAGGGAGAAGGCCGGCGGGGGTGCTTTATAGGGGATAGGCGCTAGGGTTTCGCTGGGCACGGACGGCGAGATAGGGGTGCTCGAGTGGCTGCGGACACGCGGCGCAATCGCGTCGGGCCGCACGGAGCTCGGGCAGTTGGGTCACGGGCGGCACGCGGAGGAGAGAGAGCGGCGGCGTCGCGAGGAAGGAGATGACGCGGGGGAGACGAAAAGGCTGACAGGTGGGGTCCCGGCGTCAGAGAGAGAAGCGGCGACGCGGAGTCGACGCGGTGAACGGCTGGGCCGAGCTGGGCCGAAAGGCCGGCTGGGCCACTTGGGTTGCTGGCTCGGGGACAAGAGTTGAAGGGGGTTTGATGGACTTGAGCTGCGGAAAAACGGCCCACGAACAGTTTGAAGGATTTGGAAATTAGTTTAGTCAATTAGAGTTTGAATTCAAATCTAGAATTTGAATTCAAACCAACCAAAAATCCAAATAAATCCAAATAAATCCAAATCACACTAATTCATCCTTAACACTTCAAATTGATTTTAAATTTGAATTTAAATTGCCTAAGAATTTAGGGAGCAAAAAGAAGACACTCTTATATGTTGGTTTGCATGCACTCAATTCCACCAAAAATTTTTAAATTCGAATTTTTGGCACTCAACAAATCCTATAGGAATTTTAGGGTTGTTACAGTCTCCCCCCCTCACAGGAATCTCGTCCTCGAGATTTGTGATTACCTATGGTTTAAACAAGTGGGGGTATTTCTCTCTCAGCACTGACTCCTTTTCCCAAGTAGCTTCCCTTTCTGAGTGATTGCTCCACTGTACTTTGCAAAACGGGATAGCTGTGCTTCTGGTCTCTTTGACTGCTCTGTCTAGTATCCTCTCTGGGTACTCCAGGTACTCCAAGGTGTCTTGTAGGTCTAATGCCTCTGTCTTGACCTCATGTTCTGGTACTCTCAGACACTTTCTCAGCTGAGATACATGGAACACTGGGTGTACTCCCGCTAGTTCCTCTGGTAGGTCTAGCTTGTAGGCTAGCTTTCCTACTCTCTCCAGTATCTGGTATGGTCCAACAAAACGGGGTGCTAGTTTCCCTTTCACTTGGAATCTCTTTTGCCCTCTGAGGGGTGACACTTTTAGATAGACGAAGTCTCCTACTTCGAACTCCAGATTTCGTCTCCTTTTATCTGCATAGCTCTTTTGTCGGCTCTGAGCTGCCTTCAGGTGCTCTCGGATCTTGGCCACATTTGCTTCTGCCTCTACAATCATGTCAGGTCCAAAGAATGTTCGTTCTCCCACCTCTGACCACATTAGAGGTGTTCTGCATTTTCTGCCATAGAGTGCTTCAAAGGGTGACATCTGTAGGCTGGCCTGGTAACTGTTGTTGTAGGAGAATTCTGCATAGGATAGACTCTTCTCCCAGTCTGTGCTGTAGGCTAGGACACATGCCCTTAGCAAATCTTCAAGAACCTGGTTCACTCTTTCGGTCTGCCCATCTGTCTGGGGGTGATAAGCTGTGCTATACTCCAAGGTTGTCCCGATAGCCTGATGTAGGCTTTGCCAGAATTGAGCTGTGAATTGGGGTCCTCTGTCTGACACAATACTTTTTGGTGCCCCATGCAGCTTAAGAATGTTGTCTATGTATAGCTCTGCTAGTTTGCTTACTGAGTGTGTGCTTTTGACTGGTATAAAGTGAGCTACTTTCGTCAATCGATCAACTACGACCCAAATGGCATCATTCCCTTTCTGAGTGCGGGGTAGGCCAACTACGAAGTCCATGCTGATATCTTCCCACTTCCACATTGGAATTTCCAGTGGTTTCAGTAATCCTGCTGGTCTTTGATGTTCTGCTTTGATTCTTCGACAAGAGTCGCACTTGGCTACATACTCTGCTATGTCCTCTCTCATTTTCTTCCACCAGAATTTATCCTTCAGATCCTGATACATCTTAGTGCATCCTGGGTGTATTGAGTACTTGGACTCGTGAGCTTCTGAGAGAATTGTTCTCCTGATTTCCTCATCCTGTGGTACACAGATACGGTCTTTCAGCCATACTGTCCCTGCTTCATCTATCCGAAAGTCAGGTGCTACTCCTCGTTGAATATCCTCCTTTACTCCTTGGATTTCTGGACACTTTCCTTGTGCTTCTTTGATTCGGTCTTCTAGGTTATACTTCACTCTCACTTCCTGGGGTTTTCCTTCTTCTACTAGCTCGAGTTTCAGCATGTACAACTCTTTTGCTAGTTCTGGCTGACTTTCTTCTATCATCAAGTTGTTGCAATAATTCTTTCGGCTCAAGGCATCTGCCACGACATTAGCTTTGCCAGGATGGTAGTGTATCTCCAAATCGTAATCTTTGATCAGTTCTAACCATCTTCTTTGCCTCATGTTCAGTTCAGATTGGGTGAAGAAATACTTCAAACTTTTGTGATCTGTGTAGATATCGCACTTGTTACCAATCAGGTAGTGCCTCCAGATCTTCAATGCATGTACCACTGCTGCCAGTTCTAAATCATGTGTGGGGTAGTTTTCCTCATGTTTCCTCAGCTGCCTCGATGCATAGGCAACAACCTTGCCCTCTTGCATTAGAACACATCCCAAACCTTGTCTTGAAGCATCGCAGTAGACTACGAAATCTTTGCGAATATCTGGCAGGGTCAATACTGGAGTTGTAGTGAGTTTGTGCTTGAGCTCTTGGAAACTTCTTTCACATTTGTCCGTCCACTCGAATGGAACATTGTTCTTGAGTAGTTCGGTCATTGGCTTGGCAATCTTCGAGAAGTTCTCAATGAATCTTCTATAGTATCCTGCCAATCCCAGAAAGCTTCGGATTTCCGTAACGTTCTTCGGCTGCTTCCATTCTGCTACTGCCTCAATCTTTTCTGGGTCGACTGCTACGCCCTCAGCTGTCAACACGTGACCCAAAAAGGCTACTTTCTCCAACCAAAATTCACACTTGCTGAACTTTCCGTAGAGTTGATGCTGCCTCAGCCTCTCTAGTACAATCCTCAGATGCTTCTCATGCTCTTCGGCTGTTTCTGAGTAAACTAGTATGTCATCAATGAACACCACTACGAACTTGTCTAGTTCCTCCATGAATACCTTGTTCATCATGTTCATGAAGTAAGCAGGTGCGTTGGTCAATCCAAAAGACACAACGGTGAACTCGTACTGCCCGTACCGAGTTACAAAAGCTGTCTTGGGAATGTCACCTTCTCTAATCTTCATTTGGTGGTATCCCGATCTCAGATCAATCTTACTGAAGTACTTGGCTTTCTTTAACTGATCTAGCAAGTCGTCAATCCGAGGTAATGGGTACTTGTTCTTGATCGTTACTGCGTTCAAAGATCGATAGTCTACGCACATGCGCATTGACCCATCTTTCTTCTTCACAAACAACACTGGCGATCCCCATGGGGATGCACTTGGTCGAATCACACCACTTTCAAGCATCTCTTTCAGCTGCTTGTTGAGCTCTTCCAGCTCTTCCACTGACATTCTGTACGGTCTCTTAGCAATAGGCCCTGTGCCTGGTTGCAGTTCGATTATGAACTCTACGTCTCGGTCTGGTGGTAGTCCTGGTAGTTCCTCGGGAAACACGTCCGGGTACTCACATACTACAGGTACTTCTTCGATCGTCTGTTTCTCAATGGAGTATACCAACTGTCTCAGAATACATGTTCTGGATCTCTTCCCTGTTCTTCTTTGTGGCTCTGCTGTTACTTTGACTCCGCTAGGGTGTGTCAACTCAACTGTTCTGGGTGAGCAACTGATTATTCCTTTGTGCTCTGTAAGCCAATCCATTCCTAGTATCACGTCAATTCCATCCGATTTCAGGACTGTTAAGTTTCCTTCGAACTCCTGGCCTCCTATCATCAGTCTAACTGCGGGGCACTCTAAAGTGCACCTAAGCTCTCCTAAGGGAGAAGTAGTGACTATAGGTCTAGCTTTAGGTATTGTCGGGGGTGAATGCTCTCTCACAAACTTTGTCGAGATATATGATCCAGTTGCTCCAGAGTCAAACAATATCAAAGCTGGAATGCCATTTACTAAAAACTCACCGAGCACAACGTCGGGAGCGTCCTCGGCTTCTTCCTCTGTCAAGTGGTTGAGGCGTCCTCTCTGCGCTGTTGCTGGCTGCCTGTCCTGTCCTCCAGGTGCCGGTGCCTTGGCTGGGGTTTGTTTGTTCTTCTTCTCCGGACAGTCAAAGGACTTGTGACCGGGCTTCCCACAAGCAAAACAGACCACTGTGGTCCCTCCACCAATTCTGGGTGTGTTGTTCGACTTCCAGTTGGGGTTTCCCTGACTTGAGTAGCTGCTGTTTCTGTTACCAAGGCTGTTGTAGTTGTTACCTCTGCTGCCAAAACTGTTGCTGTTACTGCCTCGGTTACCCTGGTAGCTGTTTCTGTTAAACCCTGAGCTTCCTTGGCTGTTGCTCTGCTGAGAGCTTCTCCTGAGCATGTTGCTCTGGCCACTTCTCGGCCTCTGACTTAGTCTGTGGTTGTGCATCTGTTCTGCCTTCCTTTTCTTCTCTCTCCAAGTGTCTTCAAGACCCACTCTTTCCTTCTCAACTGCGATAGCCCTGTCAATCAACTCTCTTAGTGACCTGTGTGAACTCGCTGCGAGTGCTGTCCTCAGACCTCTGTGTAAACCACGCTGGAACCAAAACTGTTTCTTCTTCTCAGTGTTGACGTCTTCAGGAGCGTACCTTGACATCTTAGCAAAGTGTCGAGCGTACTCAGCTACAGACAAACTTCCTTGGGTCATTGTCCTGAATTCCATTGCTTTATGCACCATGACTTGTTCTGGTATGTGGTACTCCTTGAAAGCTTCACAAAACTCTTGCCAGGTGATCTGAGCTGGGTTCGCGTGAGAGTCACAGTAGCTCTCCCACCACGCTTTTGCTGCTCCTTCAAGTTGGTGCGCCGCAAGGGCAACACATTCTTCTTCAGTGTAGTCTGTCAGGTCCAGCTTCGTCTCGATGGTACGTAACCAGTCGTGTGCATCGAGTGGTTCGTCCGAGTAGTCGAAGGTGGGTGCTTTCAGCCTAATGAACCTTTCAATCTTCCTTTGTAGGTCTTCCTCACGGTGTCCCTGACGGTTCTGGTTCTGGTTTCCTTGCATCTGTTGCATAGCTTGCATCATCTGTGTGTTGGCCTGTGCCATCTGTTGCATCAGCTGTGTCTGAGTAGTCATCACTTCTGCCAAGTTAGGCGGTGGCGGTGGTTGCTGGTTATTCTGCTGGTTCTGCTGAGGTTCCACTGCTGGTTCTTCCATTTCCACTTCTTGTTCTTCTCCTGGTGCGTTGTTCTCGGGCTGGAGCACGCCTGCTGCGCGTCCACGACCTCTGCCTCTAATTGCAACTGCTGCTCTTCCACGACCACGACCTCTGACACGTCCTCTGCCTCTAACTGCCATTGCTGCCTCTTCTTGCTCAGCTTCCTCAAAACGTGCAAGCAGTCGGTTGGATCTTCGGATCGACATCTTGCTGTATTTTTCATCAAGCAGATTTAGTGGCGGTCGGTAATGGTTAGGTTAGCGTAACTAGAGTAGGAGCTGCACACATGAAATAGACTCAACACTAAAGTACACTCAAGATAAACATCAATAAAACTGCAAGAACAGCCAAAAAGATCGATCACTCATTACAGCATTACACCCTAGACATGGGTACTATCCCGAGGTCAGCTCCTGGAACCTTGAGGATTAGTACATCTAAGCGAATGCTACATCGTGGCTGAGCCAAAAGGTGGTCATGATCTACTAAGTCTAAACATCTACTCATGAAGATAGATACAACTCTCATCATCTGCTGACATCTGCTGATACTGTCTACTGCATCTATCTCATACTGCTGAAAGTGCTTGTGAGGCGCGCTGCCAACCTCACAGCCTCAGTCTCTGTTTGCTGCTTGATCACTGTCTGTTGTCTCGGTGGGTGTCCGTGAGGCGCGCTGCCAACCTCACTATGTCCGTCTCAGGTTCTGTCAACTGCTTCTCCAAGTGTGCCAGTTCCTGTCTTAGTCTTGTCATCTCAGGAGTAAGGGTTCGAGCCTCAGGTGGTGATATCGGCTCAACTCGGCCTGGTGTAACTCTGTAGTTCTCTGTTCTGGGTTCAACTCTGCGTTCTTCTGGTAGTCCTTGGTTCACTGCGATCATTTCTGCCACTCTCTTCCTGTCTGATCTTACCCAACTACTAAGGGTCCTTCGAGCTTCATCCTTTGCCATAATCTGTTGAAGACTCAGGTACTTCATCAGCTGGTAGTTTCGTCCATTCTTCTCTTTGTAGCTGTCCACTTCTTCCTGGAGTTCTGAGTTGTGACTGTCCAACCAGTATACTTCTTCCTTCAGTCCTTCTATCTCTTCTTCCTTGGCTGCTAGTTCCTTGTCTTTTTCTGTGAGCTGATCTTCCAGGCGGACATCTCGAGCATGATGAGTTGCTTGGATCAGTCCTGCCAACTGCCTGTTGTTTCGAGCTTCGTAGTTCAAGATTCTGACTTCCCTTGTTTTAGCTCTGAGTTGCCCCTCGAGTAAGGCGATCCTGTTGTCCTTCTCCATCAGCTGGAGGTCTTGCTTCCATACCTTCTCTTTTAGCTTGGCAACTTTCTCTTCTAAGCCAATGTTCAAGTACTCCTGCTCTATCATGCACTGAACTGAGGTCCGCAGAGTCACGTTCCGCTCTCGGTCTGCTGCGTGAGCTTGTAAGCTGACTGCATCTCTGTCTGTCGGATCTTCAAGAGCTCGCGGTAGGTACCGGAAACGAGTGTGGCTGAGCTGACTCTGGTACACAAGTGTGGCAAGTCGGAGTATCCTCATAGCTATAGTCTGCACTGCCCGACTGAAAGTGCTCTCGCTGGTAGCTGCTCGTAGCATCAGTGATCTTGGTCGTCCAGGGATATTGGGTACAACCATCTGCAACCGGGTGTGTACTCCCTCTCCAGGTCCGTAGGTCCATCCCTCGTAGAAGACGTTATCCACATCTATCCCCACTGTACGCAGCACCTCCCTCAGTAGCACTGCCAAACCTCCACAGTCTGCTCCTGTGGTCCTGATCTCCCGTCGTTCATCTGCCGATCTTCCTTCCATCTGCCAGACAGTTAGTGGGTTGTTAGTAAGTTAGCAAGTTAGTCAGGTAAGGTAAGGGTAAAAAGTTTTGCAAATAGATGAGATGTACTTATATATAGTTTTCAAATAGTTCAAGGGGTTTCATATAGAATAGAGGACTCAGTTAGAGCTTCTGTCCTAAGTTTCCGTTCTAAGGGTTACGCGCTACGGTCAAGTATGGCTCTGATACCAACTGTGACGAACCGGATTCTCACCGACGAGAACCCGACTCCCTGTACCCTTGAGATAGTCCCAGGAATAGCAGCTATCTCGTACAGAACTCATCTCAGTCGAATATCACATCCATACAACGAAGAAAGATTCATTACATGACTCATATAAAGACAAAGCGCCTGGTACAAGCCCTCTGGGCTAAAACGACAATAAGAAACATCTGCACAGCGGTAGCTAGAACAACAGGGTCCACTCCTCCACAGGCATCCTTGAGCGTAGCGCGCACCCTTCAGTCGTACCACCCGTCCTGGTTGAACTCGTGGTCGGGGTCTTCACCTGAGAACCCAAAGTCTGTCCCCAAGGAAATGGGACAGGTCCACGTCACCAACCATAATATGATGCAAGCTTTAAAGGTGGCCTATTCTAAGGATATAGAAATAATCAAGGTTTAAGCCAGGGTTTTCTTATGCAAGCAGCAGCAATAACCCAATTCCATCTCATCACCAACTCCTGCTCACACTCACACATCCACCCGCTCCCCAAAACCAACCATCAGCCTCACATTTCCCATCGGGCTCGTCCTGCCACGGCAGGTTCCCGCAAATCATTATCCACCAACACCTTTCACTCACTAGTCGACTCGGTGAGCTCCCTCCCCACCTCGTCTCAACAGCCTCAGCTGGACCAATCTCTCATAACCCGAATCAAGGATGAGGTAAGAAAGCAGATTCCCATGCTAGCCGGGGCTTCTCAGAAATGGGTCGTCCGTAACCGTGGACACGGCTATACGTATAGTTTACACTCTGCAGAGGTGGCACTCCAGGAATCCATCCGGGCTGCAAGGCTAGTCCGCAACCAACCTGAGACGCAGCCCACAGCAAAGACCCTAAACAGTAGCGGCGCCAATCCTGTCTCCCTGGGCTCGGGAAACATCCGATCTAACATCTGCCCCAGGGTCGTGAAACCTTCCCACCGGGGCCAGTCGGGGGCCGTGGTAAATCAGGGAGATTACGCCGCAACGAATCCCCCCTACACATATCAAACTCGATTCTCCTACAGTCTCGGCGCCGCACTAGAGTAGGCTTGCTGGAACCCTCCCCATACTGGGTAGATGGTGAGCACGGTAATTCCCAAGTCCAAAGTGGGGGCACGACTCGGTCCTTAATTGTTCGGTAAAGCGAGTATCTGCAACACAAGCGATCCGCCGCAACGGTCCGCAATCGGCACCCATAACAGGTATTGCCACCCAAACTCCTCAGGTACTCACCGAGTACCAACCCCAAGTAACCAGTAACCATGTACCCGCAACAGGTACCCCATAGGGACTGCCCGAGTGCAGCCCCTCAGCACCTCGATCAACGATCGAGTTGTTATTACTCGCTTACACCGCCTAGCTGCACTACTCCTCCCAAACCACCCACAACTCACGCCAAGAGGATCAATCACAACCAACCCAACACATGCATAGCATAGCATATTTATAAAGTGAGTAGTAGGTAGCAAGGTAACAGGATATTAACAAAGGCAGTGCAGGTTTATCATGCGAGTAAAGTAAAGCGCTAGCATACTAGTTTGCATGTCTAATAGGTATTTCAGAAGATGGTCGGGCGTGAACCTGGGCAAAGGTCTTCGTCCTCGTCAAAGCAGTTGTTGAAGTAGTCCGGCTCCTCCTGACTCTCCGGAGCTCCTAGGGTTGAGCGAAAAGAAAAATAAGACGCGGCTACTAGCAAAGAAACACTAAGACAGCGATGAAAGAAGACTCAAATAACACCAAACTCTACACTAACGCGTAGATCATGATTTTAGAAAAATATAGAAACTGGTTTCATATTTTTCTGAGCTACGGTTGATTTATTATTAATTTTCGAAGTTTAAATCATTTTCTGAAAATATTAAATAATTTCCGAAAAAGAAAACAGACAGAAATTAGCCTGCTGACGTCAGCATGACGTCATGCTGACGTCAGCAGTGGGGTCCGCCTAGGATGACGTCAGCAGTGGGCCCTGCTGACGTCAGCGTTGACCGGTCAACGGTCAACGGGGTCAACGGGTCAACGGGGTCAACTCTGGTCAGTGGGCCCCATGTGTCAGTGACTCGCAGAGTATGACAGGTGGGTCCCATACGTCAGCGCTGATAAAAGAAAAAGAAAAAGAATAAACGATGGTTGGGCTGGAATTGGGCCGAAAGCGAATGGGCCGGAAGAGTTCAAGGGGGTTAAACAGACTTAAACGCGAGAATTAGGCCCACGAAGGGGTGGCTGTTGGATCTGGCCTGGTGGACTGAGTCCACGGTGCACCGTGAGACGGGTCCACGTGAGCCGGGTGCACGGGATCGATCTGTGGCCGACTCGGGATCTTCTGTGCGTGCGCGTGTGGCGACTTGGTGTGGTCCCGCGTGTGGCACGGCCACGGCGCGACGCGACGCGCGCGCGGCGTGCTCCAGAACGCGCCGGCGGCGACGGTCGACGGCGGTTATCGCCGGAGAGGGCTCGGCTCGAGCCCAGGTTGGTCGGAACAGCAGCGCTAGGGCTCGGCGGTCACGGACAGGGTGAACAAGGCCAGGATTGGGTTCGGATTGGGCCTTCCCGACGCGAACGGCGGCGGCTCGGCCATGAGCGCCGGCGAGCACGACGGCGACTCGGGTTTTGGCGCAAAAGTGCTCGGAAAGGGGATGTGCATGTGCGCGTGCAGTTCCAGCAGCTGCTGGAACGCACCTGGGTGCACACGCGCGGGCTCGTGGTCGCCCACGGCCGCGCGTGGCCTCGGCGTTCGCGCGCGGGGCGAGCGGAGCTCGGCCGCGGCGGCCTCGGCTGCGGGGATCAAGCGACGGCGGGTTGCGGGTGCGACAGCGGCGTTGGGTTCCTGCAGAAGAAGACGGCCACGACTCGACGGTCGGGTCCCAGAGGCTGGCAGCGACGGCGGCGGCGGAAAACGGCCGGAGACAGAGAAGAAAGGGGCCGAAACGCGGTGGCTCACCTAGGGTCACGTAGATGATCGCTGCAGCTCGGTGTAGTGCTCGACGCAGTCCGGCGGTGCTCGTGCGCTTCCTCTCGTCCCTGGTCCGGCTCCTCGTCGGCGAGTCCACGGACGACGGCGCTCCGGTGCTCGGTGTCGACGCGGGGAAGGCGACCGACTCCTCTTCTTCCCTCGGCTTCTCCTCCACTGGCTTCCTCGACTCCCTTCCCCACTCCTCCCCCCCTCGAATTGGATCTGGAAACCCCCACGGGGCTGCGGCGGCTTGAACAGGGAGAAGGCCGGCGGGGGTGCTTTATAGGGGATAGGCGCTAGGGTTTCGCTGGGCACGGACGGCGAGATAGGGGTGCTCGAGTGGCTGCGGACACGCGGCGCAATCGCGTCGGGCCGCACGGAGCTCGGGCAGTTGGGTCACGGGCGGCACGCGGAGGAGAGAGAGCGGCGGCGTCGCGAGGAAGGAGATGACGCGGGGGAGACGAAAAGGCTGACAGGTGGGGTCCCGGCGTCAGAGAGAGAAGCGGCGACGCGGAGTCGACGCGGTGAACGGCTGGGCCGAGCTGGGCCGAAAGGCCGGCTGGGCCACTTGGGTTGCTGGCTCGGGGACAAGAGTTGAAGGGGGTTTGATGGACTTGAGCTGCGGAAAAACGGCCCACGAACAGTTTGAAGGATTTGGAAATTAGTTTAGTCAATTAGAGTTTGAATTCAAATCTAGAATTTGAATTCAAACCAACCAAAAATCCAAATAAATCCAAATAAATCCAAATCACACTAATTCATCCTTAACACTTCAAATTGATTTTAAATTTGAATTTAAATTGCCTAAGAATTTAGGGAGCAAAAAGAAGACACTCTTATATGTTGGTTTGCATGCACTCAATTCCACCAAAAATTTTTAAATTCGAATTTTTGGCACTCAACAAATCCTATAGGAATTTTAGGGTTGTTACACGCTTCAAGGTCCTGGAGCTGGTGGTGCAGACCAGTGAGAATGGAAACAAGGGGCGGGTCTTCTACAGGTGCCCTGGAGGTGGGAAGGTACTGATTAGAGTAGGTTTTGTTGGGATTGTTGGCATTTGTTGGGATTTCTCTGATTCTTCAGTTTCAGGCGCCATTTTCTCACATTTTGCTATGCAGCGTGGTCGTGGATGCCAATACTACAGGTGGGAACATGAGTACTTGCTGGAGGTTGAGGCCATGAAACAGAAGCAGCAGGGACAAGAAGAGAACGAGAAGAGGGAAGAAGAAGTGAAGATGTGTGATCTAGAACTGAAGATAAACGATTTAGTAGCCATTGGGCATGAAATACTTGTAGTACTGAAGTGTATTGGCATTGTTTGTGTGTGTGGAGTGATGTGGAATGTGTTTGCTGTTATGAGGAGGTGATCAGTTTATGGTGTAATGGATTGTTGGAATGAAAATGGAAACCCTTATCATTTTGTATCTCAATTTGAGCACAATTTCAGCATAATGCCAGCACACAAAAGAGCAGAACTTTAGCATAACAACTGAGCAGAACTTTAGCAGAACATTTGCAATCCATAACCATAGTTGACATAAGAAAGCATCCACATGAGAAACCACCATGTTCTGGAACTCATAACCAGCATTCACATAAGTATAATGATGCTTAAGCTACTTAAACTAAGTTGCAGTGTCATGCACAAAAGAGCTGAAGAAACATTGTTTCTCTTGCACAGAAGTCACTTTCAGTCATTCCTCTTCTTCTTGCTTGCTGCTGACTTGCCTGTGGATGGCTTGGCCTGTCTCTTCTTTGCAAGTGCGGCCTTTCCTGCCTTGGTACTAGTTGTCAATGGGACTGGTCTTTGGAGCAATTGATTCGAAGCAATGAATTGATTGTCAGGCAATGGCCCAACAGGTTGTGACAGCGAAGAAATTCTTTGAGTTGCCTGTATTTGACATGGTTAATTGGTAAGTGGCATGAATTGAGGTTGTGGTAAAATGGATGTCTGTAGGTGACATGTGCAATTACCTCTTCAGTCATCTGACTTAACATGGTTGTGCTAGCTGTTGGCGTTGCCTGAACTGGTGGTTGTTCACTGACATTCTGCACAATATAACCATTTGGGTCAGAGCATGTCATTATCTGAAAGAAGAGCACACAAACAGATTTACCTGGTTGATAGGAGCATTGGTTGTACTCTGGCTGCCATCCACAGTTTGGTTGCCAACAGAGACAATATTGGATGCTTCAATAGCTGCTTGTTCAGCTTCCTCTTGCAGTCTGGCTCTAGTTGTTGCAACTAGTTTCTTGGCATCTTCAGAGCTGAAGCCCATTTTCTTTAGCTTGCAACCTCCACTATTGTGATTAGCTTCTGTGCAGTGACTGTAGTGGATAGTGACACCATGTTTTGTCAATTTAGGCCCATGTTTCCCTTGCACCTCATGAGGTTGCTTTTTCCTTGACTTTGGTGGTCTGCCAACCTTCTTCTCATAAACAGGTGGCTAGATTGCAAGTCCATCCACTTTCTCCCAAAGGGTTCTATCCCTACAAGGCCAGATGCTATGTGCATATGCATTGTTGTATGCCTGGATTGAATAGCAGGAAGGAAGAACACTCTCTGGTGGCACTCTCTCATGCCTTAAAGCAGATATAGCATATGAACAAGGAATCCCAGTCAACTGCCACCTTCTGCAGTCACATGTCCTGTTTGTGATATCTACAATATGCTGGTACTCATGCACTGATACCTGAAACACACCTTGTCCAGAAGGTTGTGCATAGCATATGTTAGCATATTCTGCATTTTTTGACACCTTCTTCCTGATTTTGGGGCATACAGATCCACTGAACTCATTTGCCATCTCTTCCCTCTTATTGAAGTGTCTTGTCATCAACTGCCCCTTAATCCTCTCAAACATGCTAAGGACAGGCAACTCTCTAGCTTCTAAGATGTAGCTATTGAAAACTTCACAATTGTTGTTCAACAAAATGTCACATTTAGGAAACTCAGAGAAATATGCTCTTACCCATGTGTTGGGAGCAAGCTTAGCCAGCCACTCATATGCATTCTTGTTCAGGGCCTTCATCCTCTCCATATTTCTGTTAAATGACTCCACATATGAGGCTCTTGCACAAGTCCACAACTGATTTTTTAGCACCTCACCCTTGAATTTTCATTGAAGTTGGAGTACAAATGTCTAACACAAAACTTGTGCTCTGACTCAGTAAAAACTTGTTGGACTACTGGAATTAGACCCTTCTGCTTATCTGTCATAATTGTCCAAGGGTAAGTGTTGTCAATGCCTAGATCATCCTTCAAAGTTTCCAGAAACCACTTCCAAGTGCTAAGGGACTCATTCTCAACAACAGGCATGGCAATTGGAAAAATGCAGTCATTAGGATTCATACCCACTGCAGTCAGTAGTTGCCCTCCAAATTTTGTCTTGATAAAACACCCATCCAAACAAATTATGGGTCTGCAACCTGCTAAAAATCCCCTCTTGCATGCATCAATTGACATATAGCATGTGCTAAAGAGATTACCAGCAAGGTTAACATATAGAGAGCTACCAGGATTACTTCTCCTCAATTCTTGACCATAGTCCCATAACATGCTGAATTGTTGTTCTTCATCACCATGAATTTTCTTCATGATGAGTCTTCTTGCCCTAGCCAACTTGCTCCTAGAAAGTGTCAAGTTCAAATCCTTTTGGACTGTTCTTCCAAAACCTGTGATGCTCATCTTCTCATTTGCTCTAAATGACTCCAAGTATTTGTCAGCCAGCCATCTAGATGTGCATTTCCTCAAACTCCACTCCTTTTGACAAGTGTGCCCTCCATAGTAAGTTTTGATCACAAATGACTTCACTCTGCTATCGTGTGAAGCATATAAATTCCATGGGCATCCCTCTGCACAGTGAGCCCTGAGCCTTTGCTTGTCATTTCTGGGCATCTTTATGTCTACCCTTTTTCTCACACTATACTCTATAATTGCCTCTCTAAGCTTCTGAACATTAGGAAAAACAAGTCCAATTGAGAATGTGGGGTCATTTATGTCCTCATCCCTGAATGACTTGAACTTTAGGCCCTCACCATCATCATCTGAATGTGGTAGGTCTAGCTCTTCTTCCTCAGATTCTTCATCTGTCAGCACTTCAGGTCTGCTTGTATTCAATGCCTTCAGTATGCTGCCTTTAGCTTTCTTGTTCCCTTTTGCTCTCAATTCCTGCCCCACATCATCATCCACATGCTCCTCAAATAGGTCATCATCTTCAGCCTCTAAGTCATAGTCACTGTCCACAAATTCCTCATACTCACTATCACTGTCATTGTCAATGTCACTGTCACATTGTTCCACATCTTCTGAAGAAACAACATTTGAAGTACCAACATTTTGCTCAACCCTCCTATTTCTGATGTCAGTGTAGAAAATAGGGAGTTTTTCTGTAGGTTTATTCTGCACAACTTCAACTTTCTTTGGGCTGAATACCTTGGGCAATTGGGACACTGGATTCAATACTACATCATCCCAGTCAATTCCACCAATCTGATCATCATGGTCGAAATACACCACAAGTGTCTTGCATCTGTCAGCAACAGATGCCATCACATTGATGTCGTGGTCTCCTGCAATGAATCTAAGCCATCTGCTAAGGTTTTTCCTGGTAGAAGCCAATAAATCTTCAAACTTTTATCGATTTGGTATCCTAGCTTTTCCTGAAATTCATCAAACCACAACAATGACCATGTATCTGACTCAACATGATCAAACCAATCTATCTTCTCATCCACATACGCACGCAGATGACCATATCCAAGAAAAAAACCCCCATGGTGCAGCTCGATGGTGAACTCTTCCTGACCTCCACCTACATTGCGCGCAAAAAAAACTTCTTCAGTTCATACCCAAAACCCTAGCTATTTCCCCCAAATCGACATTTGAACATCGGCAAATACATGTATTTCGACTACCTAAATGTCCTACTACTACCCAATCACAACCTATTGGAATATCACAACGAGATTAAGGATCGATCAACTCACCATACACGGGCTCTGCCTCCCCTTTCCGCCACAATCGCGCCACCATTTTTCCTCGTCGTGGCGACGGACTTCTCCAGTGGTGGCGCTTGCTTTGGGTCCTCCCTGCTTCTAATCCGCCGCCTCTCGAATGCCATCTCTCTTTGCTGGATGGCGAACGCCGCCGCCCCACCTCTCAATCCGCCGCCTCTCGAGGAACTCGAAGAGACGACAATGGCCAGGAATGAGAGAGCGTAGGAGAAAGGAGGGGTTTTTTGCAATTCTGATGGTCGATTCGGCTTACTTGCCATGTCATCCATCCACGCTGGCATGTCACGCCGGCACTAATCCCTCATTTGCACCCGATTGGACGGTTAATGAGACTCAAACAGCGATTAGGGACCGTAACGACACGATTTGTGAGTTTGTGGACCGGCATGACACAGCCGCGCAAGTTTAAGGATCGCTCGGGCATTTTACTCTTGTTTTTTTGAGAAATCTACGATAGGTCATTGTCAACCTGAACTTCTCATTAAAAGGTGTGGCAAATCCACGAATTACATAGGAAAGTTGCGAGCACAACGCAACATATACAACAAAGAAGAAGGGAAACATAAGAAGGGAAGAGACGCAGCATCCATAAAAACACATGGCTCTAGGATAAGACCAAAGCTTGCACAAGCCAAAAAGGCGAGCTGTCATTCTCCATAGAGCATCATAACCAAGCAACATACCAGCCAGCTTCCCAAAGACCAAAGAGGCACCCCCGAACCCCTTGTAGCTATGCCTCCCCGCTGCCGCCCTCCATTTCCACTCATGTGCTCATTTATGCACCTCCGCGTCAAGGAATAAGGGACCGCCACATCGAAAAGGATACTAAAGGCAGGGGGAGCTCGCCGAACAATGGTACACCGGAAACATTGATCTCCCTTCGAGCAAGTGGCAATACCTTTCACGGCACGTCCAGGCCCCCATGTACCGCCATCCAACGCCCTTCAAGGGGAGGAAGCCTCAAAGGAGGGAAGGTCGGCTACTATGAGCACACCCGGCATAAGATTTGATGACACCGCAAGCAAGGAGCGCGATGACGAAGCAGAGGTGCTAGAAGTGGCCACATATCAAACCACAACGAAGCCAATGACCACACAAACAAAAGCCATGTCCAAGGGATGACCTTAACCAGCTGAGGAGGGCACTGCAGCGCTGGTCTCTCTTCCTTGCTCGATAGGAAGCCATGCGAAGGTCAGGGACCTCCCCGCACACCGAGCGCGGGGCTTTCGCTGCAGGCCACTGCCATCACAAGGTAGAGCAGCAGTGCATCACCGGAATCAACCAAATCGAGCAACCAAAATCTTGGCAAGACTATGCGGAGGTAGGGCACCTCCCCACGCACCGAGCGTGGCACTTTCATTGCACAGCTTCAAGCAATCAAGAATAGAGCTCCCGCTATTGAGCATTACCCGCAGAGACGAAGTACTCATAGAGTTGAGAGCACTCGTGCTGCCACCATGGTCTTCTGCAAAAGTGCTCATACAAGAACCTCGATGACGCGCCGACGAACGACCCGTGCTGCCACCACCACGGTCGTCCTCTGCGATGGCCGGTGCAAAGGCCGGGCACCGAGGCACCCTGCAAGGAGCCAGCCGACGGAGCTCCGGTGGAGCCATAGATGGGGCCCACCCTGCGGAGCCCCCGAGTGGATCTGTAGGAGGGAGCACCAGAGGACCGGAGGCCACTGGATCCAAGCGTGCCAGAGCCGGATTTGGACTCCGCTGGTGCAGGGACGGCCGCTGTTGCCACCGCTGCAGCACAACAAGAGCACAGAGAGAAGAAGATGGGGAGGAGTGGAGGGAAAACATGAGGGGAAGATGTGCCCGCCGCTGCCCTCATCGCTGCTGAGCGGACATCCAGCGGCGAGCTCTGACGGTGGCGAGGAGGGGTGGGGATTGGGGCGGGGGCGGGAGGGGCGGTGGTGATGATGCGGGGGCGCAGGGCAAGGAGAAGGGGAGGGAAACGCGAGGGGAAGGTGATCCCGCCGCCGCCCTCATCGCTGCCGAGCGGACTTCCGGCGGCAACCTCCGGTGGCGGTGAGGAGGGGTGGGGATTGGGGCGGGGACGGGGGCGGGGGCGGGAGGAGCGGTGGCGGCGCCGCCCGAATCGCCCTATGGACGACGCGGGGGCGAGAGCGAGCGGTGGGTTTCAGTCTGCTCGGGTTATTGTGCAGCCTGAAGAAGGGGAGCTGGATTATGTATATGAAAAATGACACATCTAAGGTTTTTGTATATGAAAAAGATAGGTGTGAAAACTGTGAATTTTAATTTTCTGTCGCATTTACTCGTGTTTATATGAACCTTTTTTAAGGTCAGAGAATGCCATGCTAGAGTTGCTTCAAGGTCAGATGTCCTGGCTTTGAAAATTGGCTGTCTGTGAACTTGTCATAAGGTTACTTGTATCTGTCAACCTATTCATGGTAGCTATTATGCATCTATAATGGAAATATGAAATAATTGTTGATTCGTGACTTCATCAGTTCATCCATTATATATTCTTTGGGTAGAATTAGTTGTAATAGACTAATAGTATTTCAATGCATCTTTATATAAGCTCATGCATTATATATTTCAATGCATCTTCATCAGTTCATGTTTATTCATGAGAATGCCATGCAAGCGCTGGATTTTTCACAGTAGGTTATGTTATACCAGAATATAAATAGTAAATTAATGTGTACTACTTTCCCTTGAAAATTAGATTATTCACTAGCCGACTTGCATTGTCTTCTTTCATTTGGCTTACCATGTCATTTGCTATCTACAGATGCTACAAGGGTCCTGAACTTCTTGTGACTTTGCCAGGATAATTATGGCCAGTTAGTGAAAATAACTGAGGTATATTTGAATTGTCTCTCTGTCGAAAGATACTGTCAAAGTATTTGGGCTGTCCTTTAATCAAGTTCTTTAAAATCAAATGATATAATGATTACAGGTCTTATGAGTTGTCAGTTGATTATATATGTAGATGTTTCGTAAATTTAATTTAATCTCTTGAAACTGCACAAGTTAATTGGTTCATAAGCTATGCCTACATATTTTATTTGGACCTAAGTAGCAGTCTAGCAGACCACCATAACCTTGCCTGTACAGAGAATTGCTGACTGCTGGCTGCTGCTGTGCTGCTGGCAGTTATCTTGAAAAATATGGTCTCCAGCTTGACCCACAGCTGGAAAGACTTGTTGGAATGTAATTTGCTTTGGGTAATCTTGCAGACTATCAATGTTATGTATTTAAGGTGATCTAATTGAGTTTTCATGGCTACAGACATAATAGGAAACCATGGTCGAAATTTGTCAATGCTAGGAACAGACACCTAGTGAGCGCTGAGGTGACTCATGTTGCCTTTAGATCAATGTGGCCTTTTTACTCATTTCTTTTGTGTGCGTTTACAAAGTTTCTACCTTTTGTAGGCTATTGATTTGGTAGATAAGCTCCTCCACTACGATCACCAGGAAAGGCCTGTGCAGCAAAGAAAACCATGGTACATTTCTCGCTAATATTCATGAAGAGTCGATTTATCATGCTGACATTTTTAACTGCAAAACTATATTGTGCTAAAAGCATCTGTTTGATGTTTGCAGGCTCATCCATATTTCAATCCAGTAAGAAGCTCCGAGAGCAGCAGAAAAAATTCACAATAGCTACAGGGTGGTTCTTTTTTTCTTTTCTTGTGGGTAATACTGGCATGCTTGATAATTCTATTGAACTGGTGCAAAAGATGTAGAGAAATACTTGACTTCAAGGCAGTGGCATGGTTTGTCCAGCATATCGCCTCTCCGATGGAACCCCTACGGCCGGGCGGTGCCTCGCCGGCGCGGCTCCCCCCGGCGGGCCGCCAGGTGTCGGCGGGCCGGGGACGGCGCCGTGTTCGCGGCTACCCGGGCCCCGCCAGATCTGGACCCCGCCCCGGTGGTGGCGGCTGGCCGGCGCCCCTTTCGCGGCGTGCCCGCCGCGGTTCAGGCGAGGGCCGCCGTGGCGCGGCTACCCGGGCGTCGGCGACCAGATTTGGGGGGGGGGGGGGGGCTCCTCCTCTCCCGGACTTGGGGCGACGGCCTGTCCCTTGCCCTCGCCGGCGGTGCCCCGGTAGGCAGAAGGGGGCTGGCGGTGGTGCACGTTCCGGGCTGCCGCCCGGCGCGACGGCGGCGGCGTGACCAGCAGGGGCTCCGGCCCTCAGAGGTGGGGGTCGCCCCGCCCCCTCCCCCCCCCCGGCTGCGCGGCCTCCGGGTGGCGTAGTGACGAGGGTGGAAGGAGCGTCGCCTGCGACTCCATCATGGCCGGTGGTGCCGCCTCCGTTCTTCGCATCGCCGACGAAGCAGTTCCCGTAGCGCTGTTAAGTCCCCGCCTCTGGGTTCATGGTTTCTATCCCACTTTGTGAGGCACGGTGCCGTCCCATTGAGGGGACGACATGAGACTTGGGGCCATCAAGGGTCCCAAGCTTCCCGAGGTGTCAGGTGTTGCTGTGCGGGTGCATATGGAATTTTAGTGGCGAGCTTCGGCGGCTGCGATGGTGGGCAGTGGGTGAGATTGGTACGGGCGCTCTCGGCTCGTTGGGCGTAGTTCCTCAAGCGTAAGCTTTGACCCCGGATGCCAGGTCGGGCAACGACGTTTGCTCTTCCCTCTTGAGGGCGTTGTCTGCAGGGTCTCGTTCGACGGCGATTCATGGAAGCTCTCCGTGGTGAAAACCAAACGTGGGCGCCGTTGCGCCTTTACCTTCCTAAATGAGTTGTTTGGAGTTCTTCCTGAAGCTTGGTGGTGGTGTTTTAGACTCCGCGGATGGTCGGGTCTGATAGATGGTGTATTGGTCCCATGGCGCTCTAGGGTGTTCGTCGCGAGTAGTCTCTATCTATCTCTGGCACGTGGTCTTGAGGGTCCTCTTTAGGATCTGTTGGATGCTCCTCATCTAGCGGTGTGTGCTTTATTGTAAACTGGTAATCCCAGTATTTCCTTTTTGTTTTATATATAAAGCTGGCTTCGGCCTTTGGAGGATCTCTTGGTCGGCACGTGTCACAATTTGTGTGTGGGTTAATTCTTTTGCTCGGCTGACCGTTCTACTGCAAATAATTTGTATCAACAGTTAAATACCCGCATCAAGAATTTTGGACACTCTTTTCCTCGATCCCCAATGTTATCTAAATAATGCCATATCCTTGTATCTGTGCTTGTTTGTACCCGGTAGCTATCTGTGCTTGTTTGTACCCGGTACCACTTACATACCACATCCGTTAAAAATTACTATCTGCTTATATCCGTATTCCCGCTATCATACAAAGTTTTCAAGAAGCAGAGAGAGAAAAAAGATGTTATTTAATAAGATCATTGTCGCAAACAAAAGAATAAAAACCATCATTGTTGCCAACAAATAAGAACATGTATTCAGTTCAATATGACTAAATTCATTCAAAATCATCGGCGTCAGTCAATATATGAAAAGACCGAAAAAAGGCCAACTGATGATGACTGCGGCTGTACTTTAGCAGAACTTATGCCACCATACTGGCCTCAAAACGCATGCAGAACCTGCTACAAGTTTCCCTGATTCCCTCTGTAAATTAGTCTGCAACCTAAACTGATTATAAGCTCTCCGATAGTCCGATTACAACAATAAACAACCGGCCAACAGTAGTGTGACTTTGCAGAAAGATTCAGCCTATTACCCATAACACAACTCCTGCAGCTATGATGATTAGAAACCAAGCTCGGTTGCCCTTTCCTTCTCGAATGTCTCAAAGTACTGGTATATGATGGTGACAGCAAGCAGAATACCAGTTCCTGACCCAATTGCACCCATGAAATCAGCCAGAACAGTCAATGCACCAATGCATACTCCGCCAAATGCAGCAGCAGTGGGTATGTATTTGTTCAGTTCCTTCTGCAGGTTCGACTCGCGATGGCCTGGCATCACCATTTGTTGTTCCTGTTGAATTGACAGGGTAAGGGTTTAAAGGTCACTCTATCAGAAAAATCTTACATGTGAAAAATAAATTATGCCAAATAGGACATATACAGCAATGGGTTATATATTTGCATGACAATTTGAGTTCATAATAAAAATAATAAAGGGACGAACAAGCACAACAGCAGGTGACACAGGGCAACTGGAAACGACAGATTACAGATATGCATTGTTTTTATTGTTTTTACCTTCAGCTGCTTAGCAACATCCTTTGCTGATGAACCAGAAACTTCAATCCATGTCTTCGAGAAGAGAGCACAAGCTGACAGCATAAAGACAACATAGATGATGCTTGTGCTACATATTATTAGTTTTGAATACAGATGGTAGTATATATGCCAAGCAGGAGGCACCAGGCATTCATGAGGAAGATGTTGGAAAATGTTGTCAGAGTCAAGCATATCCATTTGCTCTTATGAGACCAAGCTTTTATAACCAGAATTCTTGCTATAACCAGAATTCTTTCTATCTATAACAGTTCCAGATGAGATATGCAACTAATCTCCTTTACAAAAAGAAATGTACAAATGATTAGTTGTTTAGCTGAAAATAAAAAGAAAACATTGCAGTGATCAGTAAAGGCAAACATTATCACTTAAAGGGATTATACAGGGTAGTTAGGAGAAATGTGCCAAAGCATCTACACTCAAGCATCCAAGCCAATTTGTTACTTGACTTTCATTTTTCAGTTCAGGTTCATAGTTATAGCCGCACAGTTTAGAAGTGAAATTTTTAAAACTGAAACGGGATGAGATACTACCAAGCAAATAAAAGGACTACCGACCTAGCAAACCATGGTCTCCAGGCAATACTGACCAGGGATAAATGGAATTGCAAGAGACACTAACAACACTGCCTCCATTGCCTCCTACCGAGCATAAGCATCATCTGTGTCATCATCTCCTTCTAAAGCCTCACTGTGTCCTTCCTCCTCAAACTCATCCTCAATCCCTACAGCTACTTTTACATTTTACACCCTCACGACTTGCAACCTCCCGCTCTCTCTGCAGCGCCTCCCTCTTCCTCTTCAAGTCTTCTAAATACTCCTTATGCCCCTCTTCCATGATTGCCACAAATCTTTCCTTTAACTCAAGCATAGGATCTCTATCTACAAGCACCCCCGTCTCATCATAAGCTTCCCTCAATACTGCTGTTTTGATTCCACCTTTGAGCGATACATAGAAGATCCCCGGGTGCCTCGTGAACGCATTAGCAAATGCATTTGGCAGCCTATACTCGTCACAAAATTTCCCAATAATTGGCACCGCCATCCTTCGCTCTACTGTCAGGGACAACACCTCATGTAAAACACCAATTGTTCGCTTCTCAGCCTCTGGAGATGCAGGATGCAGAGTGGATGCATCTGCATATGGTGAGACATATGGCAATTCAAGCCAATCCCTCACCCACTCCCTCATTCCCTTCTTCAGGTAGAACCCCTTGGGCAATTTAACAGTAAAGTTTGGCCGCGGCCGAATTCCGACGACATCAGCCTCCTTGTCAGCCTTCAATTCAATCACCGATTTCGCCAGTTTGTTGTCCCAAGCAACCAACTCGAGGAATGCATTCCCAGACGCATCGGGCCCGGGGTCGCCGACGAGCCGGAAGAGCCCGGGGTACTTGGGGACCAACGAGACCAAGAAATCGTCGGGGAGGCCGAAGTCGCGCTTGGCCGCAGCGATCTTGGTGACGGGCAGAGCGCGGGTGGAGGAGATCATGATGAGCTTGGCGAGCCTGGATGCGAGGAGCGGGCCGTGGAGTTCGTAGAGGCGGGAGGCTAACTCGAGGAAGGCGAGGAGCTGCGGGGAGGGCGAGGCGACCGGCTCCGGGGGTGGGGAGACGGAGAGGAGGGTGGGGTAGCGTTTGAGGAAGGTGGGGACGCGGACGGGGAGCTTGATGCGCTCGCGGCGCTTGGTGAGGTAGCGAAAGCGGAGGCGGCGGTCCGGGGAGAGGAGCACCTCGCGGACTAGGCGGGACGCTTGGCGGAAGCGGCGGTCGCGGGTGAGGGCGGCGTCGAGAACGGGGTCGCGCTTCCATGGCACTTTTAGCGAGGAAATGCGCCGGCTAGCGGAGAGCGGGACGAGGCGGCTGGCGGCGCGGGCCGCAGCCGCGGCGGCGCCAGCGGCCGGAATAAGCATTTTGGGCGGGTTGCAGATGAAGAGTGTGGTACTGCTAGTCTGCTACTGCTAAAGCATTGAATACGCCTTCTAACAGGGTTCACGGACTTCTAGAAAACGCCTTTGAGGTCTATATCTGCGACTCGTGGCGGCGATGCGGTGCGGGGTGCGGGCGGCGGCGGCCCGCGGACGGCGGGGCGGTGGGGCGCGCGGAAGGCGGTGGCCTGCGGGTGACGGTGCGGTGCCTGGGCAGCGGCGTGGCAGGAGCAAGGGCAAGGACGGCTCGCATGTGACAGCGGCAGCGGCGGCCCGCGAGCGGCGTTGCGGGGTGGGGGCGGTGCCGGCTCGCGGGCGGCAGAGCGGCGCGTGGATGGCGGCAGCTCGTGGACGGCGATGCGGGGTGCGGGCGGCAGCGGCCCGCGGACGGCGGGGCGGTGGGGCGCGCGGACGGCGGTGGCCCGCGGGCGGCGGCGAGGGAAGAGCGGGCGGCGGCGAGCAGGAAAGAGAGGTGCAAGAGAGGAGATAAGGTAGAGAGAAGAGTGGGCCCACGTGTCATAAAAAACAGTAGACAACTACAGACCCCTGGGCCGCGCGCTACTGGAGCTGGCCTGTGTTTGGCCACCTTCTGATGAACATACAAGCATGTTGTGGACTGTTTATTTAGTTGCAATATTCTGATATACCAATATAAGGGTTTCAGATATAGATATATAACCTAACATCACTTTTTCATGGTTAATTAATTGCATAATTGAAACGAGGCCACCCTTTGAAGAATCGAGTTCTATGCTTACTCTGATTTTTTTTTGGGTTAACAAACTGAAACCGCCCATACTACTGCTTGCATGTAATTCAAAATGATTGATGATGATGTCATTAAACTTGATCGGGCTCTGCATATAATTGGTGGATGAACTCTGTATGTTGGCTTGACCGAAAATGGTTCTGGAGATGGCTTGATCCTCTCCCATTTTATCCTGTCGGCCTTATATTACATGGTTGTTTATAGTTCTCCCAAAAACGACAGAGGTTACAGCTTGTCAATTCAGCGTACATATCAAAGTCATTCCAGGAAGATATAAATTTGTTGCCGTCATCGCGGCACAGAACACATTATATTGAACTTTTAAGCTATGATATTCTAGTAGACAGGTAGGCAAGCAAGATCTGAGTGACTCATCTTTGTACATTAGCCCTTAGCTGAGATACTGCTACATCATAATAAATTGCTAGAACAAATAAAAGAACGTACAGATGTAGGTCTATTTTTGGAAACACTCGAAGAGAGAGATGACTGGAATATTGTAAGCACACAGCCCCTGCAGTCTCTCCTCTTGCAATGATATGCTACTTCAGATGCAGCTGCTACACCTAACAAACACTTAGGTCAAAAAACCATGAAAACATAATTTAAATTTCTGGGGGAAATGAAGAATAGTAAAGCAATAAATTTAGCGGGCGCACGTCTCATCTTGTAGAGAAAAATTACTGAGTAGATTAATCACAAGGTGCTTATAATAAAAACAGTCGATTGTACCAAATGTCTTAGCTTCTAAGTTGAAAAAGAAAAGCCTCCAACTCAAAGCAAAGCACTATCCTAGATATATTGAAAAAAAATACAATGATTAATCAAATACTAAATGACTAACTAAAAAGCTTAGACTTAAAAAGCAAGTAATACTGAAAGCATAGATCTACTTGACACTTGACAGAGTAGCTAGCAAAACACAATGGATAGTATAGGTATAACAAATAAATAACGGTGGGAGGAATATGTGTTCTATACCTGAAGTTGCTTGGGTAGTGAAGTAGAAGTAGGTTCTTGGTCATGGAACCTTGCCAAGGTATATTGCCGGTCATCCCAAGCAGTGCCTTCCTGTATGCTTTGCTACACACATGTGTGCGCACTCTGATCAATTAGAAGAACGCTGATTTATTGTCAGTTGAGAAAATGGGGTGGAACATGCAGATTGAATAATACTGGATTCAAGTTTTTACCTCGAATGTCTCATCCGCTGCGGCATAACAAGGAGAATGAAATGAGGAGAACCTCTTTGTTGCTTCACACCCTCGCCGCATGGTTGCAGTCTGGGCATTGACAGAATCACTCCTGCTTGCGTCAGCCTGCTTGGTTGCGAGGTGGCCCTGGAGACAGTTGACGAGCCTAGTTGGCATCAGCCTTTGGGTTTGACAATGGAAAGCAGAGTTTTTTTTTACTGAGATAGTTGAAGTGGAGTGTTTGAGTCTTCAGTTTTAGGATGTCCCTGTGTCTGCTGGTCAAATAGGTAAAGCAGTCAGCATAACACATGCAGATGAATTTATTTAGAATAATTTATCAGATTGTAACTATACAATCTTTATACACAACAAGAAGATAATATTATCTTCAAGCAGGAGTTCTTTTAACTGAATTGAGGATGATTTTTTTGACAACAATTTCATAATTGTTAGAAATACTTCTGGCTTGTTGCTGCATCAAACAGTACTACTGGTTTGGAGTGCTATATAGAAGTAAACTTATGGCAGGAGACACCGATTCACGAGTCCACTTTAGAAAAGATCACATGGCCAATACTGGGAACCAATCTGCATATAGCTAAGAACGTATCTTACTTGCAGCGAGGAACTATAGTACTGTTCATAGACCTTTGCTTGCATCCTATTATCAGAACTCAGCACTTCAGCAATGGATGTCAGAGGAAGGATGTTGTATTCATTAAATCATGCAAATCCTAAGGAACACAATAGGATTTTTCAGAAAACTGCTAGAGTTAACTTCCAGCACAAAATTACATAGGTGGTGGTAATCCACCATTCAAAAATTATATCTGGCCATCCGGGTGTGCTCAACATTGGAATCACAGGATAATACCAGGCAAACAAAAATATTAAAAATAAGCAATGATAGTGATCGCACCTATTTAGTTTCATTTTAGGCAAATTAAGGTTTACAATCTAAGAACTCAATGCAAAAATAGAGTTTCCATGACGAATTACTGGACCAATCAATGCCTAAACCACTAATATGCACAGCTAGCATCAGATCGTATGATTGAGCTGTTTAGCAAAAGGAACTCATAAATACAAGAAAATATAGTTCCTTATTTTTGTTAAGTTTACTGCAGCCCAATTGTAGCCGGGAGTGCTATGTACACCAAAAGAGTAATATGGGCTGGCTCTTATTAGTTACTATAACATTCAATAATATGGGCTGGCTCTTCTAGCAAAATACTAGTCCTGACTCTTATTAGTTACTACTAGAAACAACGCGTGGCTTTGCCGTGCCTTGGCCTTTGCTAGGCCAGTGGTAGCGATGCAAGGGAAGCCTGCAAACTGCAAATTATCAGGTACAACATATCAGTTAATACGTTATGATATTTTTTAATTGGCAGAAAGCAACATATTTTAAAATAAAATATATTTTGTATACGAATATTTGTTCGGTAAGTTTTTTGTGAGTACATATATCTTGTCTTGGTTGCAAAGCAATAATTCTGGTTTGTTGTTGTTGTTGAAGTCTATAAATCTGAACCTTATCATTTGGAGATCTCGAATTGTTTGCAAAGATAGTAGCTCCCTTTCTTTTTCATCATCAGTAAGGGATGAAACAGAGAAAGTACTTACCAGGGAAACCAGCATACAATGTTGTCATTGCACATTTGATTGATCTCTGAGACCGCAGAAACAGAGGAATGAGTTCAGCTTTGTTCTTAAAATAAATGGCAGGGTCTCTTCACATAAAGCAAGTAACTGAATACTAATTCCTAAAAATATGTAGTTCCAAGTTCTAAGATATCCAATTCAAGAATTTGGGTGAGGAGATGGCCATTTTGGCTATAATATGGAGTGGACAGTGGAGCACGTTAATGACCTAAACCTCAGAGTGATAAGGAACAGACAAAATCATTGAATAAAGTTGATTACTAGTGATTGGAATGAATTTTGGCATTTTTCACAATGAATTTATCGGACTCTTCTTCTTCAACAATTAGCTGCCATTATGTTAAGACTACATTATTAGTGTCGTGGCCCTTGCCTTTTTTTTGAACAACCCGCATTACTGCCCGGTATATATTGATGGAGAAGAGTCATGGCCCTTGCTGAATATCTTGAAGTTGCCCTAAGCTTTTTATGACGGTCTTGAAGAGCCTTTTCAACATCAAAAAGTAGAAACAGGATTTTTGCTTTGCCACATGTACTCATTATGTGCTCGATTCTTAAGAAAAGTAGTAATAATGCATATGAAGCATAGCACTAATAATGAAATCTAAGGAAAATATTCTATAGGTCAGTTCCTTTGTCACTTAGCTAGGTCATATATATAAGCAAATAACTCTCTGTCTTCTTCTTTCTATCTAATTTTTTAAGGAATATCATATCGAGAATGAACCCTGGAGGCTGGAGCACATATATACTATTCCTATAATCATATTATCTATCACAGTAAAATAGTAGTTTCATATTTTAATTATCTATGGAAACGGCCACTCTCCCAGCTAAAAAAACTATTTAAGTTGTATGTTTTCTTATCTTCCAAACAATATCTCATTAGACTTAGTAGCTAGTACTATCCAGAATTAACTCCTACTCCCAATTGTAGTCTGCAGCATTGGTGGCCAACGCCACAACTTGTTATAAGAGAATAATTCATTAGGAATGAGTGGGTAGTAGTTCAATACCTCAAGCCTGAGAAGTTCATGGCATAATGGGCTAGAGACTTAGAGAGCGCCATGATGTTGATGTTGTACCTTGAGTGAAAGAATATGCAGCAGAATTGTTACTTTCATGAGATGCAGTTCATGAGGTATGGCACACAATCACACAGGCAAACAAGCACTGAACCCCACTCGGGCATTTCATCAAGCAACTGGAAAGCATAGTGTTTTGCTGGTAGGCTTCAACTGCGTAGTCGGCAGAGCTGTACCACGGAATAGGAATGCTAGCACATGGGCATTTGAGTGCTTCCTTTCTCGCTCCCTCACGTTCAGATTCATGACGCCGGTAGCAACGAGGAGGACGACGCCGGCCGGTAGCAACGAGGAGGACTCGACAGCCAATGACGTCGAGGCTCAGTCCTCTCGGTTCTGTGGTGGTGACCGGAGGCCGCCAGCAATCCGTGCTCAACGCTTTCGTGACGGCCGGCGACGGCGCCGAGGCGAAGCTCCGGCAGGGCAGGCATGACTGCAGCGCCACTTTGCAGTTAGAGATGCAGCGGAGGCGAAGAGCTTTGCCACCGTGAGCAGGTAGAAGAGGGCAGGGGCGGCCCCGGCGGCCTTGGCGCGGCAAACGCGGGCGGACCAGAACTTGTCGTGCGGTCGTGCCCGATCTCTTCGCCGAGGTCGTACTCGCTCTTCAGCCGCTTCTGCCGCCCGATCCGCGTGTCGGAATCGATACAGCCCACCTTCCACTTCAACCCGCGGTGGTTCGACTACTAACCCCCGAGCTAAGAAACGGTTTATATCACCTCCGAAACTTTCTAAAACCGGTCAAATTACCCCTAAAATTTTTTAAAAAGTCATAATAAATCAAAAAAATTATAAAATGAAAAATTTAATTGTGTTCAAATTCAAATGAGTATATATATACAGTGAATATATCTATTTATTTATATATATTATAAGGATCCAGTAGAATTGAAAACACTTCTCATCCAAAAAAATTCCTACCCACCCCTCACAGATAACCTACGTCAGGCCTAACGGTGGAAAAGACATGGAAAGTTTCCACAAAACGATGTTTCTATAGAGTTTTTGCCGTTTTGACATTACTTTTCTCACCATAGAATTTCTTTAACCATCACACGTATCCACCAACAAAATAGTCTAAATAACCCGTAATCATAAAGGTAGCGCGCGGCCATAGCTCTGCCGCGACGTCGAGAGCATCGGCGGATAACATGTCGAGGACGAGCGCGGCGGCGGCGGAAGGCAACGAGCGGAGGAGGTCCCGGAGCGGCGCGTTGGTAGCGCGAAGGAAGCGGAGGATCCGGATCACGGTGGGGTCGTCCTTCAGGTCAGCTGCTTCGCCATCGCCGTCGGCGCCGCCGGAGGCCGGTGATGGGAGTACGTGGAAGGAGACGGATGGGTTAGCGGCCTCGACACGCACCACCGCGGCGGCGAAGCCGGTGTCCATGGCGGGGAAGGGCTCGGCGAGCGCGGCGTTGACGTTGACCGCGCCGCCGCCATGCATGGCGCAGGAAGGCCTTGACGATCCCCATCTGGCTCGCTGTTGGCGACGATTGCTTGAAAGTCCTGGTAATGTGCGCACCACACCCGCACGTCCGTGAGCTGCCGCGTTGGCTGCTGCACATCCACTCCACCTGTGCGTGATCAGATCAGCCTGGTTCTGGGCAGCAGCTAGCAGCATGGCATGGTGGAGGGGCAGGACAACAGGTGTGTGTGGCCGTCGCGTAAGCGTAGTCGCGTCGAGACAAGTCATGATCCTCGGACATGGATGGGCTTGACCTTGACTGATCTCTTCTGATGTGCAGTCCTGATGCCTGGCTTGAATTGGTGGTGGAGAGCATCCTGCATAGCACTCGATTTTCCAAGCCATTAGGTTTTTTATCTGTAGTGTGGGCGAGATCACGGATTGGAAATTTGTACTGCCAAAGAATTGAAGTGCCCCAAAGGGAGTTGACAATTGATTTTTCTGCGCTCAACTTCCGCTTTACTTATGCCAAAACCAACGTGAACACATCGGCTCATCGCAGACCGCGTGCTGTTGACCGGCGACCTGCTCCTTGCCTCCACCCCCGCCGGTGGATGATGCTGTCGGAGGGCAACGACCTGCTCCCGATCCATGTCAAGCTCCACGGCCACGTCTGCTTCTTCCGCCGAGCACGGGTGTCTTCACCGGCGCCCACCTCCCGGAGCTCAAGAACCATTGCAGCATTAACTCCTCGACAGACTCCCCCTCTTGCAGTACATGCGTTTTTACTATCTGATATGCAATCTTATTTTCTATTAAACGTGCGTGTTGCACGTCGCACGTGCATTTTTGTTATTAATATTAAATTATCCAATATATAGCAAATTGTCCACAGGTCCGTCACGAACGATGGTACTGTCACGAACGATGGTACTGACGAAGGGAGCTGCAGAGCAGGGAGCTCGGCACTCGTGGGCGCAGGAAGCACCGAGTCGCGAAGGTTCGCGGTAACTCAGGTCGCGATGAAGCGGGTACGAGGCTTGGATAGACCCGAATCGAACGGTTCACGTTTAGAGTTGGACGTAACCAACCGTTAACGGGTTAATGGATGACGTGGCCCAATCCTCCGCTCGTTTTTTTTGCCGAAATCCGTTCTTTAGAGATAACATTTAATAATATAGGCTCGCCAATTGGTTCTAATCTAGCAGCACTATCACAGCTGCTGAAGCACTAGGCAAGTAGTACCCCAGATCCGGTAGCAACAAGTGGCAGAAGAGAGAAATACCCTAGATCCAGTAGCAACAAGCGGCAGAACAGGGAAATATGTACCTAATTATGGCTTTCACAGCCACAGCGGCCAGCCGGTGGTTGCCGTGGTAATTAGGAATGACGCTGCCGCCGTCATTGTTCTGGCCCAACCAGGGGCTCACCGAGGTGGCACCGCGCTCCCCAAGCAGCGCCGAGGCAAGGTGGAGGCAGTCGCGACATTAAAGGGACGAGTGGTGGCCTCAGCGGCTGCAAGGGAAGGCAGCGCGACCGGCCCGAGTGGCCGCGGCATGGGTGGCCCGATCGGATGAAGGGAGCGAGGACGGCGCAGCCGGCCGAAGCGGCGGCGGTGGTGGCGCGAGGGTGATGCGGCGGGCCTGTGCGGGGATGGCGCGGCCGGGCCAAGTGCCGGAGGGCACGACGGAGGCTAACGGCCAATGGGAAGACCGGAGGAGAGAGACGCGCAGCCTGGCAGTGGAGAGGTGGAGATGACGCGCGGGTTCCAGAGCATTCGCCTGCGCCCGGATTTGCGGCCTAACGGGTGAGACCCACGATGATCCGCATCGAATGGTCCACCTCGCTTGTTCGTTGGATCCAAAGGTTAGCGGGTTTGCGGGGCGGCGTGGATATCGCACCCGCCCCTAGAATAATCCGTGTTTCGTAGTTAGAGATGACAAATGGGTTCCCAGGAAGTAGGGGCCTTCAAAAGGGGTTATTGATAAAGTTGTTCTTAACCATCTATAATAAATATAGCTAGTGATTTGATCAATATTATAAGTAATAAAATAGGATGATATAGAATATCAACTCTATCCCGATAATCCATTTCGGGGAGCGGGAGGGCTCCAGAAAACCAAAACTCATAAGTCATAATATTTCTATTCAGCTATCTAGGTCATAATATTTCCTCTCTATAATTCTACAAACTCCACAGTATCAAAAAAAATCTACAAACTCCATCAAACTTATCAAATCAGACCATAGGTTTTGTTTTTCAATTCCAACGTATATATTGTTTCTATAGTCTATATATATACTATATATTCAAAGAGTTATTATTTTAACGGTCAAAATAAAATCTATATCGTAGTTGTAGTTCGTACAACAAAATAAATGACACCACTTATTTATTTTAGGAAAGCCACATCGTCTCATTAGTTACACCATCTTAATTGCAGCTAGCGCATTCTAGCCCAAAGCAAAATGTAAAGTCATACATCTTGCATCGACATTTCATCGAGCAACAAGTGCATGTAGCAGCGGTACTGACCAACGAGCAGCCGCCGCCGCTAACACTGCACAGCGCAGCAACAGGTACAACACGCAGGAATGAGATGCCAGCATATGACAATCCTACACGTGGGATCTATTTTTGTAGATACATGCAAAGACCACGGACGGACTCCACTTTACAGGCATGCGGGCGTGCCGAGAGAACTCGGTGCAGCAGTTGGAGTCTGATTGGCTCTTACCGACGGACGAAAATTAAAAAATATTAGGAGATTTTACGTAAAATTATAATGTACCGCTGAATCAATTATTGCTTTAATATTAGACTAGCTCGTAGCAAAAGACACGAGCCAACTCAGTTGCTAACCTGATTTAGTATTGACACAATCAATTAAACCCAAAATGAGCTTCAAATTTGTCCACAAAGCAGACTCTCTTATAGTCACGCCAATCAAAATTTATGGGAAAAAGAAGCCATAGAGTTATCTATGATGTTTCTTGGATAATTTAGCGATTGATTAGTTACATAATTATGAGGGCTAGAGAGAGATGCGGAGTGTAGCCGTCTGTGTTCCTTTCTTACTTTTATTCTTTAGTTTCTACTTTCTAGCATGTTCTTGCTTGTGCTCATACTAACAGAGTATCAAATAGTTATATTTTAGTTGCATCAATGGCTACCAAGAGAAGAGGACAAAAAGAAAGAAAAACAAAAATTACCTATGTAAGAGTATATCATGGAGACAGCCGGAACCTCCATCTCCCAGCAGCTGCAGCACTCCTTGCTTGCTTTCCTCTTACCCGCCAACAATAGCTGTCGATTGCATCCTCAAAGCACAACAATAAAGTTTGCGTCCTCCCTATATCAAAGCACCTGCTCCAAGTTGCCCAAGCTATCTCCTTCACTGCCTCTCTCAAATCAGATCAAGCATCACACAGCGCCACGTTCCTGATTTCTACGAACAAGCAAACACCCACAATAGTCATCATAACCCGAAACCTTCCATCGTTCATTGTTATCTGCATGTGCAATTGTGCGTGTGTGCATCTTTTTAGAATCTGAAGAGCATACACGCAAACAAATAACATATACGTATGACAAGAACCGCGCAAGCAAGAGAGGGCGTGGTGCGGCTCCGATCCTCTACGACAGCCACATCCCATGGAGGGAAGTGAGGCCGAGCGCGGTAGTAGCTCATCATTCATTCCGAAAGCACCCAGGCGAGCTGCGCCAGAATCGCAGCACAGCTCCGCGGTGTGCCGCCATGGTGTCCTTATTAGTGGCCTATCACCGTGAAAGGAGCTGCCCCTTTGACGCAAACTCGGAGCTCCCTATCCCATGGAGGGAAGTGAGGCACATCCCATGGAGGTTCGGCGTCTGCATCGCAGTCATACAGCTTGATCCTAACGTTATATAGCTGTAAGTAGTTGTTGTCCTAAAATTATTCATATCGGGAGTTGGTAAAGGTTGGATACAGAGAGAATTTATGAAACCCGAGTTGAGCAAAGGTTCGATACGGAGAGGACTTTGCTTAACGGCGGTAAGGGAGACGACGTACGAAAACGTTCAGGCAGAACACACGAAAACTCAGCGGAACCGATCCAATTTTGGGCAGACAGAAGTGGAATTTTAAGTTGATTTGTATATTGCAGAAATTTTAGGGTCTCTTTTGTAAAAAATATGACGTACCGCAGAATCAATTCTTGCTTTATAATTAGGTAGAGGTAGATTTTTAGATAATGGAAAATATATTATCCGGCCTTGACCAAAACGGCTACAGCCAAAAAACAAACATGCAAATTACATCCCCATCAAGGGGCTTTAGTAGTCCTACACGAAGTTGGACACCAACCACCATTGAAGATTGGATGCTTCTTCTAAGGCAACAGCATGACATCCGACTGTTACGCCATCTAATGCCACCTCCGCCTTGAGCTAACTACTGAACTGGGTGTCCACACGGGAGAATTGTTCGGCCTTGGTGAACAAGAACTTCGACGACGCGCCTGCACTGCCGCCGCCGGCCTGGAGAACCAGGCTAAGTTTTTACCCAGTTATTGAGCACCCGCAGGCGCAGCAGGAGATGGACTGACTAATGACTTCAGCAGCGCCTTCAACATTGTTTGTGTCACGGATACATCCACCGCCGCCGGCCCGGCTAAACATGCCAGGCAAGGATTTCACCCAAATTGCCGCCATCACCATCATCACTGTGCCCGGCCGAAAAGGACGTCTTCACCGGAAGGACACCAATAGATTCACTCAGGACATCGCCACCGCAAGACAAGACGCACGCCGGTCGCCGTCGACGAAACACCGCCACCCGGAGTAAGGTTCCTCCGATAAAGGGACAACACCAACTCGGGGAAGGCGGCGGCGCGGCTGCTAGCGAAGTCCGCCCAAGTTGCCTCGCACCCAACCCGACAACTCCTGAACGAGGGTGACATCATCCTCCGAACGGACTGGGAGCGGAACGTCTTCAACATGCTGCGCTTGAACGAGTTTGAGCATACCCGTGTCTTCGAGCAGGACGTGCTCGTAAGAATGAGTATGGATGAAGAATTCCCAGAAGTCTTTGAAGCCGTTGGCTGGGGCAACTTCTGGCGTGTCAACGAACAAGGTTCGTACCTCCTCACCATCGAATTTCTTTCGACTCTTTCATCTGAACGGGAGGGTGTTCGCTTTCGATTTTTCAACCAAGAGTACTTCTACTCTTGGAGGGATTTGAGCATGGCTCTTGGTTTTGCTAGTCATGGTTCTTTCGACCCTGCCAAAGCTTTGAAAAGGTTTAGTCGGGACGGGTTTTGGAAAAAGATTTCCGGAAGCACCAATTGTTCTGCTCCGTGCACCAATAACATTCATAACCCCACATTGCGTTTCATGCATCGATGGATGGCTATGACAGTGTTTTCGCATTCGGATTTGTGTCTCGTCAATACAGTTGAGTTGTGGCTTCATTACGCCATGGTTAAGCGAGTTGCTATTTCTCCGATTAAGGATATGGTTACCCATTGGCCGTCCCATCACTCTCGCGTGGGTAGCGTGACAGTGACTTCTCTAGGCACTCGCCTCGCTAACCAGTTGGGCATTCTGGAGGGCGCCCAGCTCGCGTACATAGAGACAGCGCGTTCCATTGTGGATGCCGAGCACTTTGTTCAAGGCCACATGATACGACGGGCGCCCGATGCAACATTGGTGATGATTTACTGCAGTTATACAATCGAAGTGTCACTGCCCTGTGCAGAGCTGAGGTTGTATACTGCTCAGAAACTAACTCTTCAACTGAGTACCGAGTCGGATGATTCTCCCCCTCAGAGAGAGCCCGGTCGGCACAACGTTGCAGGTGAAGGACCATTCACTTGGGGACGAGCCAGGCGTGATGCCGGGCTCTTCACCGCACAGGAACCAGCAACTTCACCAACACAGCCACTCCGACATACGTCTGTGTTCGAGGCGGCCTTCGGCGAGTACACCGGTGCTCGGACGTCAGGAGCAGGAGGCTCTGGACAATCCCAGGACCCAGACTACTTCGCCCCGAGCCATTGGGACTACGCCCAGAGTACGGATTCTGAGTACTCCCAAGGGTGGTATGCAGGGGGTATGATAGTGCCTCCCAGCCATACTTCCCTGGGCACTCTCAGTCTTCACGCTTCTCCACACCCATGGCTACGACATCGGTCGAGAGTTATCTTACATCTCTAACCGAGTCGACCTCCTCGACGACCATACCCGGAACATGGAAGGCACTCTGACACGCCATTCTCAGTACCACCAAGAGAATAGCGGTGTGCTAGACTCCCTACGGTACGACATCAAGCAACAGATGGATCAGATGGCAGAATATTTTTCAAGGTTTCGACCCTATCAATGAAAGATCCAAGCTTGGGGGAGGACCCCCACCAGGTATGTTCTATGTCCCTTCAGCACTTTGATTCTGCATTTGCCATTTCCCTTTTCTATTTTATCTCCATCTTAAAATAAAAACACTAAAAATATTTCCCGTGAATAAAATAACTCCCAACTATGCATGGAATGGACCATATGCCTCTCACATTGGAAATGATGAATAGTAGCTTTGTCATTAATTTTGCAAGTGTTTTGTTTCGACTAGTTGCTTGATAGTACTTGAGTTAATTGGCAAGAGTAAAAATGAACCTGAAAACCTTGTGGGAGCACATGCTTTATTCCAAGTCTAAGTTGTTGTAATGAATGATATAGTGAGATTGTGGTTAGGTTCTACTTTTGCTCTTAGTATGGTGAAAATCTCGGATGCTTTGTGCTTTCAAAAATAAGACAAGTTCCTCATTGGCTAGAAATTCCTACCAAAACCATATGTTTAGTTAGTTGAAACCTTCTACTCATATGCTGCTTGTTGTCTTAGTGAGTTTTGTCAAATTATTGTGACCTTTGGGTAAAACTTTCATGCTTTTAAGATCAAGATTCACGTACACACCACCTCTCACTTGCAATTTCTACACTGGGAGTTAGCAAACATTGCAATCATCCATCCACAAAACAAATGCTCCATGTTCCATGATCTCTTCTCCAAATATCCTTGAATAGAGACATGGGCTATGCAAAAAGAAAAGCATGCCAAAGAGCATGGCAAAAAGAAAAAGAAAAGCATGCCAAAGAGCATGGCAAAAATAAGAAATAAGAAAAGCATGTCAAATGGCATGGCAAAAATATGAGCAAAAAGAGATAGCCCATGTTCTCGAAAATAAGTCAAGGAGAGGAAGAATCATCCCAAGGAGTTCCACCATATTCCACTCCATTCCACTCCACATATTCCACACACTTGCACTTCTTGATCTAAAGGTGTGATTTGGTTCCCCAAAGGTCCGGTCTTTGACTTAGCAAAATATAAGATACATGCATGCCTTCATCCATTGTCCATGAGCCACACAAAAGCCATATTAGATTTTATGATGAAAAGAAAGCACAAGCCTTTGGTGAGGATTCGAATACCACTTGAGTGATTGAGTGTGCCAATTGAGGAACAACTTACATTTTTCACAAAATTATGAAAACTCCGAGATGGGATCCTGAAAAGAGTAGAGTGGAATAAAACTAAATCAAACTGTTCAACCTTTCAACCGCCCAAGACAAGAAGATTGCTATAAGCCCCATAGGTAAAATGGTGACTTAATATTTTGCTAATGATTTGAGTAATTTTGAGCACTAGTTGTTTATAAAGATTACCTGCAAGATATTGACATTGTAGCAACTCCTAATCCACCGAGCCTAAGTTTCTATCTTTGCTCGAGGACGAGCAAAGGTTTAAGCTTGGAGGAGCTTGTTGGCGGTCGTTACGGCACGTTTTCGACCACCAATACTCGGGAATAAAAGAGGATATATGTGACATTCCATGTACTTAGGTTTACTTCTAATAAAGTTCCACGAGTTTTGGTGAGTTTCACTTGTGCAGGTACAACAACGAGAAATACGTGCTATAGGGGTCGAAAATGACCGATTCGGCCGAACGACTCCGTTCGGCCGGTTACTCCCTTAGCCGTATACGACACCGAGAGTCGTCCACGTCAACGATGACCAAGCAATAACCGTGCATGACACGTGGACGACCGCCGCCACTTCTGGGCTGAACCAACATGAAGACCACCTGGATCAAGTCATCCATGAAGCCCAGGAAGCAAAGGCGGTGCAAGGGAGGCCGGCCACGGGCCAGGCCCAGTTCGGCCGAACTCAGGCCTTCGGCCGAACCGGCCCCAGCTGCCAAACCGACCAAGGGAGAGCATCCAAGCCATCCATCACACAAGGCGGTGGATCTGATGGTTCGGCCGAACTGGTCCATTCGCCCAAATCCCCTACATTCGGCCGAACCGACCTCCTGCCGCCTCAAGCTTCCGTGGCTGCCACTCCTCTACAAACCGACCTTCTCAAGCTATAAATAGAGGGGTCACTCAGTTGTATCACACACACCAAGCCAAGGAGCTCTCATTTCCACTTCTGTCTAGTAGAGTTAGGATAGTTTAGTTGGGAGTTAGAGTTGAGTCGAGCTGTGCCTCGGATGTTCCAGAGTCGTCTTCAGAAGCTCTGGTATAAGCTCTTGTATCTTTTCCTTTCCTTTTGTAGACTTTGAGTTATCAATATAGTTATCTTTATCACTTTTCCTCTGTCATTTATAGCTTGCTTCTACTTTATCCTAGTTGCATCTATATTATGTTTAGACTATAGTCGGTTCTAGTTCTGGTGCTTCTAGATCTTGTTTAAGTCTTTGTCTTAGCCGGTTCTTCGATCTTGCTCGATACTTGAGGTGAATTGTTACTAAGAGTATTGACAAGGTTGCTTGCTCTTGATAGTGGAGTAAGTAGTTGTTGACTAGTGTATGAGTTGTTCCTAGGCTAGCCAGCAACCTTAGTTGCCCCTGAGTCTGCTGAGGTGGTCGTCGTTAGGTGGTGATAGCCCTATACGACATTTGTAGCCCATCACGTTCGTCTCGGCTTGTAGGATCCCCCAGTGCAGGGTATATGCCACCCCTTCTCATCCCTTTCTGTGTGGCGTAGGCTCTGCTATCCCGAAGTTAAGACATAGGTTTAACCTTGACCTCTGAGTGCTGGCTCTACAGCCTCCGTATCTCTAACCCCAAGTTACATAGACAGATAAAGCACCTAGGAATCCTCTATCTCTTCTCGTTGCCCTCCCAGCTATCTATTCCGTCTCTTTCCTATCTGAGCCTCCCTTGAGCTGTGTGTCACGGTATATCCACTCCTATCCAATACCATTATCCCCCGTATTGCTAGTCGTGTACCCCTCTCTGATAGTCTCGAATATCTGTTTGCTAGTACTCTTGCCATAAGCTTCCCTGCGGAAATATAAATTACGATACCTCGGAATACTCCCTGGTGAAGTGCTACAACGGTAATTCTGTGCGCTTGTAGAATATTTATATATTTTAGTGAGCCATAAGAAAAACCACTGAAACACTCCTTACCCCAGTACTGGGATTCACAATCCTGATATTGGATCGTAAGAAGTGCCAACAGCTGGTCTACTAAGATTTAGGGTGATTTTAATTTTCGAAATAATTATTTTCCTGGTTATAAAATATAAAGAATAAGTCCAGAATTGATATTAAAACCATGAAAAATAATCTAAAAATTCTAAAAATCCTAGGAAAAATTCCAAAGATAGAGTTGGACATGAGGAACCCAAATATTGTATTTGGATCTCACGAAAAGGATCTTAGCATGTTTCAAAAATTGGAATTTGCTCTAGGAAAAATATGATTAATTTCCAGAAAATTCTAGAAAATTCCCATTAGGCTCCTAAACACATTTTTGAAAACTTTACGCACATAAAACCACTAAATGCAACCAGCATGAATGCAAAGCACTCAATATTATAACCTATGTTATTTTATTTTGAATTATTTTTTTGTACTAAATTCCATGTTAATTATATAAAGCTTGGAAAATTTTAGAGAATTGAGAAAATCATTGTATTAATTATGCTGACAAATTACATCCCAAAATCCAAATATTTTGGGGTGTGACATCCATCCCCCCACCGCCGCCGCTGCACTCAAGCAGCCAGGCACGGCGACAGCACGCCTCCCTGCCTAGTAGCATACATAAGCCAAGGAAACAAGTAATGCCCCACCTTTCTTGCCTATATGTATAGCCTATAAATCTCTAATCCTCTGGTTTCTCAATACATCTCATACACAAACATGTACAATATTTTTAGATGTCACCTTAATCATGAGGTGCAATCATAGCGCTGCAAATTTCACAATTGTAAGGGCCAAGAAACCATTTGTTCTCCTTCCGATCCTCCACTAACACTGAGATCGAGCTACCAAAATCTCAACTGTGTGGGTAACTGTTGGCGGTCTTTACGGCACGATTTCGACCACCAATATTAGGGAATAAATGAGGCTATATGTGACATTCCATGCACTTAGGTTTATTTTTAATAAAGTTCCACGAGTTTTGGTGTGTTTCACTTGTGCAGGGACAATAACAAGAAATACGTGCTATTGGGGTCAGAATTGATCGATTCGGCCGAACGACACGATTCGGCCGGTTACCCCCCTTAACCGTAAACGATGCAAAGCACAACCGGAGGCCGTCCACGTCAGGGATGACCAAGCGATGACTATGCATGACACGTGGACCACTACCACATCACCACTAGGCCAAACCAACATGAAGATCACCATGAACAAGCAGCCTAGGAGGTCCACGAAGCAAAGGCGGTGCAGGGGGCAGGCCTGGGCCTGCAGCCCAGTTAGGCCGAACATAGGCGGTTTGGCTGAACCGCCCCTAGCTGTCAACCGCCTCCCAGAAGCAATCACAGGCATCTGGAGCAAGGGCTATGGATCCAAGGGGTTCGGCCGAACCCGGGCAATTCGCCTGAATCCCCAGGGGGCACCCCCTGGCTCCCTTGGCTGCCACTCCTCTCCACCGCCTTGGGACACCTATAAATACAGTGGTACTTTACTTGTAAAACACACACTTAAGGCAAGGAGCTCATTTTCCACTTCTTTCTAGTAGAGTTAGGATAGTTAGTCTGGGAGTTAGAGTTGAGTCGAGCTGTGCCTCGGAGGTTCCGGAGTCGTCTTCAGAAGCTCCGGTATAAGCTCTTGTATCATTTCCTTTTCTTTTGTAGACTTCGAGTTATCAATATAAAGTTATCTTTATCATCTTGTCTTGTCATTTATAGTTGCTTCTACTTTATTCTAGTTGCTCTATTTCATGTTTAGACTATAGTCAGTTGTAGTCTAATGCTTCTTGATCTTGTTTAAGTCTTTGTCTTAGCTGGTTCTTCGATCTTTCTCAATACTTGTGGTGAATTGTCACTGGGGTATTCACAAGGTTGCTTGCTGTTGCTAGCGGAGTAAGTAGTTGTTGACTAGTGTGGGAGTGGTTCCTAGACTAGACAGTAACCTTAGTTTGCCCCTGAGTCTACGGAGGTGGTAGTCGTTAGGTGGTGAGAACCCTATATGACCTACGTAGTCCATCACGTTCGTCTCGGCCTGTAGGATCCCAGAGTGTAGGATTGGTGGCACCCCTTCTCATCCCTTTCTGTATGTCATAGGTTCTATTGTCCCGAGGCTAAGACATTAGAGTTAACCCTGATCTCTGAGTGCTGGCTCTTCAGCCACTGTATCTCTAAACCCGAGTGCCATAGACAGATAAAGTACCTAGGAATCCTCTATCTCTTCTCGTTGTACTCCCAACTATCTACTCCTTCTCTTTCCTATCTGAGCCTACCTTGAACTGTGTGTCACGGTATATCCATTCATATCCAATACTGTTATCCCCCGTCTTGCTAGTCGTGTACCCATCTGTGATAGTCTCGAATATTTATTTGCTAGTACTCTTTCCATAAGCTTTCCTGCGGAAATATAAATTACGATACCTCGGATTACTCCCTAAGTGCTACAGCGGTAATTCTATGTGCTTGTAGAATATTTATATATTTTACTGAGCCATAAGAAAAACCACCAGAACACTCCTTACCCTAGTACCAGGATTCACAATCCTGATATTGGATCGTAAGAAGTGTCAACAAGCATTTCTAGCGCCGTTGCCGGGGAAGCAATTGGCTAGATACTTTCAAACTTTTATCTCGAGCTATCTTAGTTGAGTATACCGCTACTCAAGCAGGTTTATCCTTGCTCTGTTTCGTTGGTCTTGTGGAGCAGAGTAGTGCATGACTGGTTTCCAACTACCGTCAAACTTCCAAGAAAATCCCGAGTCTCTTGTGAGGAAAATGCGACCTTGTGTTGTACCTCCTCAGAAGCAGCTCATTCCGAGGAGCCCAGTCTTTCCCGTCGTTGACCCGGCTTCATCGAGGATGGCAACCAAGATGATCCGCGAGTTCTCTGCTCCATCGAGCGAGAACGTGCGTATCAGACCAGCTTCGCCAGTCGGAGATAGCAACTTCGAGCTCAAGCCAGCCCTCATCAACATGGTGCAGGCAGCCCATTATGTGGCAGGCCGCACGGGGATGCCAATGCTCATCTTCAGCATTTTCTAGAGATCTGCAACACCTTCACCATACGCGGAGTAAGCATCAATGCCATTCACCTTCGTGTATTCCCTTTTTCATTACTAGGCAAGGCAAAATAATGGTTTTATGCTAACCGCGAAGCCATAGACACTTGGGATAAGTGCACTAGCGCATTTTTGCTTAAATTCTTTCCGGTTGGGAAAACCAACGCCCTCTGGAATAAAATTGCTAGTTTCCAGCAGCTAAAAGATGAAACAGTCCCGGAGGCATGGGATCGCCTCCAGGACTATATATCTGCTTGTCCTCACCTTGTATGCAGAGTTGGTTCATCATCCAAACCTTTTACCACGGGCTTAGAAGCTCTGCCCATGAGTATCTGGATGCTACTGCTGGAGGTTCCTTCTTCTCTCTTGAGGAGAGCCGTGCAAAGGCCCTCATCGAGAAGATGGTCGAGAACCAAGGTTGCTCCGACGATCGAGCCCAACTTCGGACCCGAGGAGTTCACCAGGTGGAAGCTCTAGACATGCTCGCTGCCAAGATGGACCTCCTGATGAAAAACTAGAGGCCCCTGCTCAAGAAACGGTGCAAGCCATGGATGCTCGCATAACTTGCGAGGTCTGTGGCAATATTGGCCATTCGGGGAATGACTACCCCAAAATGCGAGAAGATGCACACTACGTCAACAACTCCAACAACAATGAGTATCGACCGAACAACTACAACCATCAAGGCTGGAATTCACGCCCAAACCTTCCATTTGAGAGGCCTCAACAAGGTAACAACTTTAATTCCAGCAATTTCAATAATCCACCGTCCCTTAGAGATCTAGTGTTTGGATAGGGTTAAATCACCGAAAACATCAATAAAAAGCTTGCTGGTAATGATAAAATCCTAGAAAGCATAGACTCTAGGTTGGATTTATTCTCTTCTGCCATGAAAAGTCAACTGAGCTTTAATAGAATGATTGAAACCCGAATTGCTCAGTTAGCTGCAGCCATTCCTGTTACCGAATCAGGGAAGATTCCAGGGCAACCTAAACCTGCTGTTGAAATGGTAAATGCTGTGACTACGAGATGAGGTAAGGCGTCTTGCAGAACATATTGTGCTTGTCATGCAGGTTTAGTCTCACGAGTCCAAGTAGAAATACCACAAGGGGCACACCTGCCAAGAGCTGCTGTCAAAGCCATCACGAGGACACCTTTGGCAAAGAAGGAAGATCCCGGAGTACCCATCATTCAGTGTGCGATCTGGAATCGCTGCATTAATGATGCACTCTACGACTTGGGAGCCAGCGTAAACATCATGTCCAAGATACTATTTAAGAAATTACGCTATTCCACTTTGTATCCAACAAATGCCCAGGTATAATTGGTGAACTCGACGATCCGCTATCCTGAGGGGGTGATCAAAAATGTGTCGGTCCGAGTATGGGGACATTACGTTTCTACGGACTTCGTTGTCCTTGACACGGGGAGCGAGTATTCGTTTTCCCTTGTGTTGGGCCGGCCATTCCTGAACACTGCCCGGGCTAGGGTTGACATGGATACAAGAGAAATCTTGTTCCATATCAATCGGACCCCGATATCCTTTCCATTCCGACCTCAAGAGAAGAAGGAGACAAAGCCTCTCACACCGGAGCAGAAAAGTGCCGAGTGTTTCCTAAAACACTCCTCAGTGGGGAGATGGAAATACTCAGTGTAGAGCAGTTCGAGTGGGACGAGCTGACAGGACCAATGAGCGCAGAAGAAATGGACCTCCTCGTAAAGAGACACGAGGAAGATCAAGCCCTTTGGAATTCTCCAGACGAGCCGATCCCACCGCCACCGACACAGAAGAAGACCAAGAAGGTGTGGCGGAAGAAGGTTGCATCGTCCGAGCCACCCACTCCGGGATCGAACGATGACAAAATCAACTGAAGACGGGAGGAGTCCCGCTCGCGGATTTTAAACACGAGGTCTCGCCGCGAGGAAAAAGGTATGTATCACATGTTTCCCTTCCAAATTTTATTTTCCATCATAACATTTGCATGTTTCCCTTTCCAAAATAAATGAACCACTTGTGCAATTAATTTGAAAGAGAATAGAAAATTACAAGCATGGTAAAAATAAATGGAGAGCATGCTGAATTTTATTTGAATTCAGTACATTTTGTAATTCCCATCATTTTTACCCGTTTCGAAAGTGCTCCATTTATGTCTTATCATCACCAACCAGCACAAAACATGTCCACCACACTCCACATGGTTGCACACTCATCAATTATCACAAAACATGGCAGCATGGGAGTGACTCCACTAACTTCCACATTGGTCATGTCAATTTTGCATCTTACCTACCAAAAACCACCAAAGTGCCCATGCCCTTGTGTTGGACCTAGGCCAAATTTTTGTGCTAGTGGGAGGCAAAGTGGGCAGCACCCACATGCCTGGTTCGGGTGAACCAGCCTGATTCGGCCGAACCAGGCCAGTTCCCTCGAACCAGGGGGTGCCCTCCCCTTTGCCTATAAATACTGGCCATTGCTTGCTTGCTTCTTGCACCATCCCATTCTGAAAAATTTCTACCAGAAGCTCTCTCTCTCTCTCTCAAGTTCTTTCTCAAGTTCTCCTTTCGTTCTTGTTCAAGTTTGGTTCGCATGCATTGTTAAAAAATCACAAAATATTTTTCTTTGCTTGATCTTTGTGCTGAAACTTGAGCATATTTGTGGTGGTTTCCGACACCCACAAGAACGACTATCTTTTTGTGATGGTTCTTCATCCCCGCAAGAACGACTAACCCTCTCGAACGTCTGACTTATTTTTCTTGTGCTAACCCCATATATTCAGTTCTTTGGGTAGTCGTTGCGCTACCATTTTGCCGGTAACATGTCGAATCTCTTCTCCGCGTTCCGTCGCTCTGCTCGGCTAAGCAAGTGCTCAGGTGAGGACGATGCTGGGAGCTCCCCAGAACTGTCCCGTGGTTCGAACTGGATGGAGGTGGACGAGCCAGGAGTAGCTAGCTTGGGCAGAGGCTCTGCCTCACACCCAGTTCGGCAGCTCCTGGATGAGAGCGACATCGTGCTCCAGACAGACCGGGAGCGGGAGGTCTTCAACCTGCTGCGCCTGAAAGAGTTCGAGCTTACCTGCGTCTTTGAGCAAGACTTGCTCATAAGAATGGGTATGAATGAAGAATTTCTGAAGGTGTTCGAGGCCGTTGGCTGGAGCAACTTCTGGCACATCAATGAACCAGGTTCGTACCTCCTCACCATCGAGTTTCTTTCGACTCTTGCATCTGAACGGGAGGGTGTTCATTTTCGGCTCTTTAACCAAGAGTACTTCTGCTCTTGGAGGGATCTGAGCGTGGCTCTTGGTTTTGATCGTCATTGTTCTTTAGAGCCCGCAAAAGCTTTGAAGAAGTTCAGTCGGGACGGGTTTTGGAAAAAGATTTCTAGGAGCACTAGTTGTTTGGCGCCTCGCACCAACAACACTCATAACCCCACCTTGAGCTTCATGCATCGGTGCATGGCTATGACGGTGTTCCCACGTTCCGATTTGCGTCCAGTTAATGCAGTTGAGTTGCGACTTTTGTATGCCATGGTTAAACGAGTTGTTGTTGCTCCTGTTCGGGACATGGTTACGCATTGGTCAACTTATCCCTCTCATGTAGGTAGCGTGGCGGTGACTTCCCTAGTCACTCGCCTCGCTGCCCAGTTAGGCGCTCTTGAGGGCACCCAGCTGACTTATATAGAGACACCACGCCCTGTTGTGGATTCTGAGCACTTTGTGCAAGGCCATATGATACGATGGGCGTCCAATGGGAATTTGATCATGATATATCGCGGCTATACAACCGAAGTGCCCCTGCCTTTTGCAGAGCTAAGGTTGTATAACGCCCAAAAACTGACCCTTCAGTTGAGCACCGAGTCAGATGACTCTCCTGCTCGGAGAGAGCCGGCTCGGCACGGTGTTGCCGGCACAGGGCCAGTCACCCGAGGACGAAACAGGCGAGATGCCGGACTCACCACCTCACAGGAGCCGGCAAGTCGACTACAGCAGCCACACCGACGCACGTCTGCATCCCAGGACCCGGATTACTTCGCCCCGAGCCACTGGGATTACGCTCAGAGTACGGACTCTGAGTATTCCCAGGGATGGTATGGAGGGGGGTACGACAATGTCTCCCAACCTTACTTTCCTGGGCACTCTCAGTCTGCACGTTTTTCTACACCTAGTGGCTACGACATCGGTCGGGAGTTGTCCTACATCTCCGACCGAGTCGACCTCCTCGATGATCATACCAGGAACAATCGAAGGAATGCTGGCATGCCATTCTCAATATCATCAAGAGAATAGCGGCGTGCTGGACTCTATAAGGTACGATATCTAGCGGCAGATGGACCAGATGGAGGAATACTTCTCAATATTTCAACCATACCGATGAAAGGTCCAAGCTTGGGGGAGGACCCCCACCAGGTATGTCCGACGTTCCCTTCAGCATTTAGATTTTGCATTTGCCTTTGCTTTGAATAAAGTTAACTCCCAACTATGCATGGAATGAACCATATGCCTCTCACTTTGGAAATGATGAATAGTTGCTCTATCATTAATTTTGCAAGTGCTTTGTTTCAACTAGATGCTAGATAGTGCTTGAGTTAATTGGCATGAGTAAAAATGAACCTGAAAACCTTGTGGGAGCACATGCTTTATTCCAAGTCTAAATTGTTGTAAGGAATGATATAGTGAGATTGTGGTTAAGTTCTACTTTTTCTCTTAGGATGGTGAAAATCTCGGATGTTTTATGCTTTAAAAAATAAAGTTCCTCATTGGCTCAGAATTCCTACCAAAGCCATATGATAAGCCTAGTTGAAAACCTTCTACACATATGTTGCTTGTTATCTTAGTGAGCTTTGTCAAATTGTTGTGACCATTGTGAGGAACCTTTCATGCTTTCAAGATCGAGATTCAAATATAGACCACCTCTCACTTACAAATTCCTACACTGGGAGTTAGCAAATTTTGCCATCATCCATCCACAAAATAAATGCTCCATGTTTTATGATTCCCTCTCCAAATATCCTTGAATAGAGACATGGGCTATGCAAAAAGAAAAAGAAAGAAAAGCATGCTAAGTAGCATGGCAAAAAGAGAAGAAAAATGACTAAAAGAAAAGCATGTCAAAAGGCATGGCAAAAATATGAGAGAAAGAAAAAGAAGATAGCCCATGTTCTCGAAAAATAAATCAAGGAGAGGAAGAATCATCCCAAGGAGTTCCACCATATTTCACTCCACATATTCCACACACTTGTCCTTCTCGATCTAAAGGTATGATTTGATCCTCCTAAGGTCCGGTCTTTGACTTAGCAAAATATAAGATGCATGCATGCCTTCATCCATTGTCCCTGAACCACATAAAAAGCCTTATTAGATTTTAGGATGAAAGAGGGCACAAGCCTTTGGTGAGAATTCAAATACCACTTCAAATACCACTTGAGTGATTGGGTGTGCCAATTGAGGAACAACCTTACATTTTCAAAAAAATTGTGGAAACTCTGAGATGGGATCCTGAAAAGAGTAGAGTGGAATAAAACTGAATCAAAACTGTTCAACCTTTCAACCGCCCAAGACAAGGAGATTGCTATAAGCCCCATAGGTAAAATGGTAAGTTAATACTTTGCTGATGATTCAAGTATTTTTGAGTAGTAGTTGTTTATAAAGATTACATGCAAGACATTGACATCGTAGCGACTCCTGATCCACCGAGCCTAAGTTTCTATCTTTGCTCGATGACGAGCAAATGTCTAAGCTTGGGGAAGCTTGTTGGCGGTCGTTACGGCACGTTTTCGACCACCAATACTAGAGAATAAATGAGGTTATATGTGACATTCCATGAACTTAGGTTTATTTCTAATAAAGTTCCATGAGTTTTGGTGTGTTTCACTTGTGCAGGGACAATAACAAGAAATACGTGCTATTGGGGTCGGAATTGATCGATTCAGCCGAACGACACGATTCGGCCGGTTACCCCCCTTAGCCGTAAACAATGCAAAGCACAACCGGAGGCCGTCCACGTCAGCGATCACCAAGCGATGACCATGCATGACACGTGGACCACTACCACATCACCACTTGTCACACCCGGTTTTAGAAGGAAAAACCAGATGCATTTCATATGTGTGCCAGGATAAAAAATTCACACATATGATAGACGTCATAAGTGAAATACCATAAGACAGTGCATACTCGAATAAAAGAGTTACTGTATCATTATTACACTCCAAGACATAAGTCTTTAACGAAAAGTAAAGCAAGTAGCTAGCAGCGGATAATCCATCAACTCCACAGGCAGTTGACAAGGAACATACCGAGCACTACATCTTGAGCTTCATGGGCAGTTTCTTTGACCATGTGGTTCACCTTGCCATGCACACAATTCTACTGCCCTTTGTTGCCCTGCGGCGTCTGATTTCCATTCCGTGCTTGCTGCATCTGAGGGTTGGGTCTGGGGGTGTTAGCATTCTGACCTTGGGCGCCTGTGGTGTTCCTCTTGGGACAATTGTTGGCATAGTGACCCGTCTCCCCACACTTGAAACATCCGGGACCAGCGGGGGTGTTGGGTGCAGAGGGCTTCACTGGGGTGCTCGTTGGCGTGTTCTGACGGTTCTGCTGGAAATTAGGGTGCAGAGTAGACTGGTTCTGATGCTGGAACTGAGTCTGCCCAAAGTTCCCACCTTGAGTTGCAGGACGGAAAGGGGTCCCCTGAGGTGGAGCAAACGAGGACGGACGTTGTTGTTGCCTTGTCCCGATGAGTTGAACTTCCTCTTCATCTCTCCCATCTCACGACGGACGTGCTCCACACTAATGGCCTTGTCCACTAGGCCCTGGAACGTGGGAAACACATGCACCATCAGCTGATACTTGATAGGGGCATTCAGACCTTCCAGGAAATGCTCCTGCTTCTTCTCAACATCTGACACCTCTGCTGGTGCATAACGAGCCAACTGAAAGAACTTGTCCCTATACTCGCTCACAAACATGCTACCCTATTTCAGCGCAAGAAACTCCTTCTTTTTTATCTTCATCACACCGGTGGGAATGTGGTGCAACCTAAAGTTGGTTGTGAATTCCAGTCAAGTGATAGCAGTAGGGGTGGCATGAGCGGCTTTGAAAGCATCCCGCCAATCTGAAGCTGATCCGTCAGTCGCCCTGCAGCATATAGTACCTTCTCTGTGTCATTGAATTGGGTGATCTCCAGCTTCTTTTTAATTGTCTCAGCCAATCATCAGCATCGAGCGGGTCTGACGAGTGAGAGAAAGTTGGGGGTTGGTGACTCATGAAATCCCTGTGCTTGTCCCGAGGTGGCTGGTTGTTGTTGTTGTTGTTGTTGTTGTTGTTCATTTGAGTCTACATGGCCATCATGGACGTGGCGATGTTCTGCAGGATCTGAGTCTGACCGGCGAGGATTTGATCCATCCCTGCTGGTGGTGTTTGTCCTGCTTGAGAGTTGGGGTTGGTGTTGTTGCGTCCTGGACGTATTACTGGTGACCGATCAACTCCACCACCGGACCTGGTGTTCACCATCTGATGGTTAGAGATATGAGACTCAGATGATTGCTGGGGAAACGAACAATCACAAATAATGGGAGAAAAAGGATAAAGATGTTGCGCATATCCAAAAGATCCAACTACAACACTTGTCATCTTCAGACTGCATCCAAACAGATTCTGAGTGCCTTAAAGAAATGAGTATAGTGCACAATCTGAAGCTCTACAAATTATGAAACTTGGTCAGAACGACTCTTGTTAAGTTTTGAAACCAACCCAACTTGAATCACCTTAATCGAATTTCTAAATCTTGAGATATTAAATAGACAAGCTCGCTGTGTCAGGCATCTTGAGTCAGGTTCCCAGGGGCATACTAATAAGTGCACAACTCCAAATCAGACAATCCAAAAATTCTAAATAATTCCCGAGATACATACTATGATGTTATGAATCTAGTCCAACTTGAATTCCTGCAATAGGAGTTCTGTAACTCGAGATAAAAAATTAACAAGCTTGTGGTGTCAGGCCGGTTCTCCTCGGGCAGGTTCTGAGTAATTTACTAAGAAATGCATAACTCTTAATTTGATGATCCAAAAATTCCAAAACATTTCCAGAGGGTAGTTTATGGAGTTAGGAATCCATCTTGAATCATGTCATTTGGACCTCTGTAACTCCAGAAACAATTCGAACAGTACCAACATGTCAGGGAACTTCGCGAACACATTCCAACATAGCGTGAAACGCAAGATAGATTGAGGCGAATTGATTGGAGAACATAAAATGAGTAACCGAGATAATTATATAACCCAAACCAAACTAATTTTATTGATTTAAGATGTCTGATGCCTTGTGGTCATCACTCCACAAAACACCGCACTCACAGCAAAGATCCAACTCAAAACAAGCACTCATCAAGCAAGCACACCTAAACAAAAACTAACACACCGACCTCAACGACGACTCAAACTAAACGATTACAAAAGAGGGTTGACTGCCTAACTCCTAGAGTACTTGTGTCACTGCACCAGCTTCTCCATAATCCAGTATGTCCCGCTCCGGTGACTCTGCTTGCAGCACTTCTTCATTAGGATCTTCTCCCCATGGCTTAGGCACTGGGTCTCCATTCCGCTGGGCTGCCAGGATGTCCCTCTCCCTTCTCATCTGAAGCAACGAGTACCTAATCTAGCAAAACTCACTTTGTACGGCGTCCAGATCCGTGTTGAGAGCAGCAACGAGGTTCGTCAGCACTTCCTTTTCCATATAACCTTGGACGGGAGGAAGGACGGTCTGAGGGGTTCCACTAGCACGGCGTGGAATGACCCGGTAGTGTAGTTTCTCCACTTCTTCATTGTGCTTCTCGCAAAGTGCATATAGAGCGCGTCTAGCTGCTTCACTGATCCCTGATTGTGGACTGCACCGCGGAGTATCATCATTGGAGATAGCAACCACCTTCTTCAATCCCATTGCAGGATCATCCACCCTGATGTGCACAGACACTGTCCAGTAGGATGGGTACCAGGTGCTCTTGTGCTCCACACAGCGATACTCAGGCCTCCGGGTGTACCCCAACTGGCTCATCACAAGCCTGAGCAAGATGGGGAAACGAGCGATGCCTCCATCATCTTGGTACTCTTCTATGCTCCTCTTCTCAGGTGCTTCTCCATCAGCAGCTTCAACTTCTGGGTTTACTTCCATAGGATCTTCATCTTCCACTTACATCTCTTCTTCAGGTGCGGTCTGCTGCTGCATCTCCTGAGGTTCTGGCTGCTCCTGCTGCATTTCCTCATCCTCCATGAGCTCTTCAGCGGGAGTAGCCCTCTTGCACTGAGTCCTCTTGGTACGTGCCATCTACTAAGAGAAAAGATGATTGGAATTAGAACAAGTCTAAGGAATCACTTAAAGCAAAGATAGCATAACCAAGATAAGAATAAAAGCGTTAAGGACCAGGATGGGGGTAAAACAAAAATAGAGAGGTAAAAAGCATAGAAGCATGAATAATAGAGCAATAGACCTTAAATACGACCATTTTCTATCTAGGCTTGCGTCCTACAGTCAACACGGCTCTGATACCACTTCTGTCACACCCGGTTTTAGAAGGAAAAACCAGATGCATTTCATATGTGTGCCAGAATCAAAAATTCACACATATGATAGACGTCATAAGTGAAATACCATAAGACAGTGCATACTCGAATAAAAGAGTTATTGTATCATTATTACACTCCAAGACATAAGTCTTTAACGAAAAGTAAAGCGAGTAGCTAGCAGCGGATAATCCATCAACTCCACAGGCAGTTGACTGGTGAACACACACGCCTAGAACTCCTGGAAATCCTCTGGAAACTCCTCTAAATCACCTTGGTCTGAACAGCGTTGCGTAAAGAAAGGATGAGTACACTTATGATTGGTACTTAGCAAGTGTAGAGTAAATAAATGACATGCAAGGCTAAACAAGGATAAAGCTGACATGGTTTGACTGCATTGAGCTTTTAGTTGGTCAACATTTTAATCATTAATTAACAAGTACATGTTTATACCATCCCACATTAAACAGTACATAATAACATGTTCAGAAATAAAGAACAGCAATTTGATGTCATCTTTGAATGATTAATCATGCGAGGGTCCAGGCTGCTCATGACCATGAGCACGGCTGTTATAACAGTTTTACACTCTATAGAGGTTGTACACTTTCACCATAAGTCGTGTTTTCCCACTCATGCCTGAGGGAGCCAACCTCATAAAAGCACAAAAGTGCGTGGCTCGGGATACACTACGAGGCCTTTATAAAGATTCCCTAACAAGTGAAGCCCACTAAGGTTTCAAAATCCAAGCAAAGCATAACCCTCCCTAATGAGATCTGTCTCTTAGCTAAGCCCACAGCTCAAGAGGACCGGGCTATACCTCATCGAAGTCTCCCCCCACTTGCCCTTTCGGTAAGACATGCACATATTAGAGTTTCTAATTAGTCAGCCAAGATCAGAGCCCGTTGATCTTATGGTTGTACTGTTTTCCTGGGTGGTCACTCCACGTTCCATTTAACATATGATCTTGAGTTAACAGGGTATGAACATGAAGTAAATCTAATTTAATAATTGAACCCAAAGTTTATCATGCCCAAGTTTAGCAGCTAAGCAATATTCTACCCAACATAAGCAAAGCCTCCCAGGTGCAACAAGGACAGTGGTAAAAGACTAGGAACACCTTAACATAGGACCCATCAAATTAATGTAATGCGAAAAAGTAAAGTGTATCTTTATTTGGTGTATAATAGGACCACAAAGAGATGATCAAAAATACACTTGCCTCCTCCAAAGCCTTGCTGCTCAAAGTCGTCCTCGAACTGCTCTTCGAATCCCTCGAACGACACGGCTTCTAAACGCATCAAACAAGCACATACAAGAGAACAAAACAATACGAAACAGTACACCAAACAGTATCAACAGAACAAAATAGGGCTATAAAATTAATCTACACGTTACAAGGATCACATGAGCGAAAGAATCACTAAAATCGGATCTAAAACGTGAAAGATATGGCTAAACAAGTTTCAGGGGCTTAATTGAAGAAAATCGGGGACTAAAACATAATTATGTTTAAATCTACAAGGGCTAACGCGTAAAATTACCTTACCAGGATGGCGCACACTATTATTAAAAAGCTTAGGGGCTAAATCGAAGAAAAAGGACCGATCTGTAATTATTTTTATAACTATGTTGGACTGCGGGTTGATTTAGAAAAAGTGGAGGGGCTCTTTAATAATTATGCCACGGTTGACCGGTATCTGACCCTGGATCGTAGGATTTAGATCGGGCGGCTGTGGTTCAATGGAGACTAGCTTTGCCGGCGGCGGACTTGCGACGCGGCGGCGCTGCTCGGCCAACGGCGGCGCTTTGCCGGAGTAAAGCGAAACTCGAGCTATGGTGCACGAAACGTGATGGGATCAAGCTCTACAGAACCAGGAGCGAACGACGAGCTCACCAAGGTAGATCACGACGAAGCTCGGGCGACGGAGAGCACGAACGTCGAGAAGGGGCGGCGCCGCCAATACTGTGTAGGAACGACGATGGATTAAGCTCGATTCAAGGCTCAATCACGCTCGGGATCGATTCGACAAGCTTCGTTACCTTCCTGCAGAGCTCCTGGACTTGATCTCGTCGAGAGATTGGCAACAACGGCGGAGATCGACGACCGGCGAGCAATGGCGGCAATGCGGGATGTGGATGGGCACTGGAGCTCCTGGAGCTCGATTCGGTGGCTTGGCGAAGACCTAGGAGGGGTGGCGGCTTGGTTTTATAGTCCCCCGAGGGCCTTCGTGGCGTAGAAGCCAAGGACCGCGGATCGGCGCTGGCAGCCGTCACCTTCCTTGCGGGCGAGCACTTCCCTAAAGGAGAGTCAGCGAGATAAGGAAGGGAATCTCCCCTAGCGGAGTCCAGGAGGGGTACTGCAGTGCTAAAACAGGAAATAGACCAAGCTTGCGCGTGGATCGGAGCTGCAGCCGCGCATCGGGTCAGACTCGGCTTGGCGCGAGGGAAAAAAGAAGAGCACGAGGTGAGGGATGACATGTGGGGTCGGGTTGTCGGCGAGAGCAGGGAGGGGAGGGGTGAGTTGGGCTGCGGAGTGCTGCTGGGCCGGGGAAAAGGCTCGGCCCAAGAATAGGTTAAGCGTCCGATGAAAAGAGCGAGGGCTGGAAACGAACTGGGCTGAGAGTTGAGGGGGCAAAATCGAACTCTTGCTAAAACAAACAAAATTAAAGACATTCTGTTTGAATTTAAATGAAATTTAAATTCAAACCAAAGACAAGCAACAAAACAAAAGTGCACTAGCATGCAATGCAACAATCACTTATTTTGCTATAATTTATTTAAATGATATTAAATATTTTAGAGCCTAGAATAAATTCCAATTAATCATAGAAATTTTAATTAACCCTTAAATAAATCCTAGAAAAATCTAATAATTTATTGTGATGAAAATTAGGGTGTTGCACCACTGGGCCAAACCAACACGAAGATCACCATGAACAAGCAGCCTTAGGAGGTCCACGAAGCAAAGGCGGTGCAGGGGGGTAGGCCTGGGCCTCCAGCCCAGTTTGGGCAAACATAGGCGGTTCGGCCGAACCGCCCCCAGCTGCCAACCACCTCCCAGAAGCAATTCCAGCCGTCCAGAGCAAGGGCGGTGGATCCAAGGGGTTCGGTCGAACCGACCTAGTTCGGCCGAACCCGGGCAATTCGCTCAAATCCCCAGGGGGCACCCCCTGGCTCCCTTGGCCGCCACTCCTCTCCACCGCCTTGGGACACCTATAAATACAGTGGCACTTCACTTGTAAAACACACACTCAAGCCAAGGAGCTCATTTTCCACTTCTTTCTAGTAGAGTTAGGATAGTTAGTCTGGGAGTTAGAGTTGAGTCGAGTTGTGCCTCGGAGGTTCAAGAGTCGTCTTTAGAAGCTCCAGTATAAGCTCTTGTATATTTTTCTTTTCTTTTGTAGACTTTGAGTTATCAATATAAAGTTATTTTTATCATCTTGTCTTATCATTTATAGTTGCTTCTACTTTACTCTAGTTGCTCTATTTCGTGTTTAGACTATAGTAAGTTGTAGCTCTAGTGCTTCTTGATCTTGTTTAAGTCTTTGTCTTAGCTGGTTCTTCGATCTTGCTCAATACTTGTGGTGAATTGTCACTGGGGTATTGACAAGGTTGCTTGCTCTTGCTAGCGGAGTAAGTAGTTGTTGACTAGTGTGGACTAGACAGTAACCTTAGTTTGCCCCTGAGTCTACGGAGGTGGTAGTCGTTAGGTGTGACAGCCCTATACGGCCTACGTAGTCCATCACATTCGTCTCGGCCTGTAGGATCCCAGAGTGTAGGATTGGTGGCACCCCTTCTCATCCCTTTCTGCGTGTCATAGATTCTATTGTCCTGGAGCTAAGACATTAGAGTTAACCCTGATCTCTAAGTGCTGGCTCTTCAGCCACTGTATCGCTAAACCCGAGTGACATAGACAGATAAAGTACCTAGGAATCCTCTATCTCTTTTTGTTGTCCTCCCAGCTATCTACTCCTTCTCTTCCCTTTCTGAGCCTACCTTGAGCTGTGTGTCACGGTATATCCATTCCTATCCAATACCGTTATCCCCCGTCTTGCTAGTCGTGTCCCCCTCTCTGATAGTCTCAAATACTTGTTTGCTAGTACTCTTGCCATAAGCTTCCCTGCGAAAATATAAATTATGATACCTCGGATTACTCCCTGGTGAAGTGCTACAGCGGTAATTCTGTGCACTTGTAGAATATTTATATATTTTACTGAACCATAAGAAAAACCACTGAAACGCTCCTTACCCCAGTACCGGGATTCACAATCCTGATATTGGATCGTAAGAAGTGTCAACAGTAACCACAACATACCACAGGCCAAGGAAACACGGAATGCTCCAATTCTTTGGTTCTCATAGTACTGTTAACAACTTAACATGGTAGGTTCATGTACTGAGCGATCAGGAACAACAATTTGGGCAGCTAGCGTGTACCAAGCCGTTCTCGTTGAACTTGACGCAGCGGCGGGAGTGGCCCTCCTCCTCCTCCACGAACACCTTGCGGGAGCCATCGCAGGCGATGTAGTGTAACACCTGTAGACCTGGTCTATACACAGTAGGGCCTATGTTGGCACTCCTTACAGCCTACAGATAAATCCGCAAGCGGACGGATACCGATTTAGCTTTCACCCGGGAGTATTCCAATGTATCGATTTCCACGAGGAACGAGAAGTGAACTAATTCTAAACTAAGTTGTCCTAGGATGGTACGGTGAAGTGGAGTGGATGACAATAAAGAGGAAGAAAGAGAAGCGATAGGAGGGTAGAAAAGGTACGGGTTTGGGCTGATGCTCTTCCTTGTCTAACTGAGCAAACTAGATAATACAACTAAATGCTTGCACTGCAACACAGAGCCAATGACACATAGAAAGGGATGAGAAGAGATGCCACCAACTCTGCACTTGGGTGTCCTACGGGCTGAGCCAAGCGTGATGGACTATGTAGGCCGTATAGGGCTGTCACCACCAAACGACTACCACCTCTGTGCCAATTCGGAAGCACTCCAATCTAACCTCAAGTCTAAGCACCGCGCCTACACTAGTCGGTTAGTACCTATATCCTATAGAAAGATAGACACCCAAGCTAAGCAACCAATATACAATTATACCAATCAACTAAGCAGTGAACGAGGAACTGACAAGCATATAAAAGTAAGAACTGAGTGCTCAATTAATCAAAGAGAGATACAGGAGTTACCAGATACGACCCGGATGTTACTCGAAGCAGAGCCGCATCCATAGAGGTAATGGTGGAAGCGGGACCGACACTCTGGTTCCTCTCCGGCACGCTCACCTCTCCTCTCTCCCTATCTTCTAAGTATGGAAATGGCAGCGCTTTTCTAATGCCTTTATCTTTTGTGTTTTCTCTTGTTTTAGGTGCCGAGGGTCTCCATTTATAGCTGGCCAATGGTGGTGGAAGAAGGAGTAGCATGCACGGCTGCTCAAGGCGGTCCCCCCTAGTTCGGCCGAACTAGGGGGTTTGAGCGAACTTGGTCGGTTCGGCCGGAACTACCCCGGTTCAGCCGAAACTGCCCCGATTCAGCCGAACCGCCTGATCCACCGCCCTTGCATTCCAATGGGCTGGATTTCATCCCTGAGGTGGTTCTAAGGCGATGGACTGGTTCGGGCGAACTAGTGGGGTTCAGGCGAACCCGTGGAGTCCGGCCGAACGCCCAATGTCCACCGCCTTTGATCCAACGCTCAGGATTGCTTCCGCAGGTCGGTTCCAAGTCGGTTTCAGCTTCGGGTGGACTGGGCTTGGGCCTCTCCATCTTTCGGTCCACTGGCTCATGTTGTGCCGGCTCTGATGATCCAACCAAGCCCGGGTTCTGATGAATTGCACCTCTTCATGTCCTGGCACATCCCGGGGTCAAGGACAGAGTTCAGTCGAATCTCGGGATTCGGCCGAATCCGTCATTCCATGTGGTTTCACATAACTTTGACCATTTGTCTCCTGGAATCAAATAAACACAAAAACTTATGAAAATAGTTAATAATAAGCCCTATAGCTATAGTGCATGGATTCACTATGTTCATTTTATGGAGGTCGAAAATCAGGCCATAATAACCGCCAACAGCCCAGATGTAAGATTATGTGAGGGAAGGCACATAAGGCAACATGAGAGAGAGAACATGGGATATCATATCAGAAATCAAATCAGAAATTGGATCGGGAGTTTTCCCTTCCTACTCGTCCTCAGCGATGATCATCTCACGTCACGGCGATCTCGTCGGCGGTCGTGGGAAAATTTATCTAGTGAGAGCTTGTTGTCTTCCTCATGTCCTGATCCTCACCACCGGTGGCCTCGGGGTTGTGACATGCAGGGCATGAACCGAAACCCCCGCAGGCGCTGCAGACAAAGGACGGTTCCTGGCCCGGGGCACCCTCGAGGGCGCGGCAGAGCTCGTCGAACTCGTGCAGGCGGCGGACCTTGTCCGCGCCGCCGACGAGGAGCCGCGGGAGCGAGAAGCAGCAGCCCCTGGTGGCGAGGATCCCCTGGAGCTCCTGCTGGAGCGCCGCGTCCATGGAGACACGCTCGTCCACGATGACGCGGAGGCCCCGCAGCGCGGCGCGCACCGCGCAACAGTCCGCGAAAGTGCGGCGCATGCTGCAGAGCGACGTTGTGTAGAGGACACCGACCGCGGGCGCTGCGGCATTGGCGGCAGGTGGCGCTGCTGGTACGGGTGGTGGTAGTAGGTGAGTCACCGGGCCAGGTGTCGCGACTTTTGTTCTTGGAGCACGCCCTTCAACATTGGAATAGGACTGCGCCGCCGCAGGACTTGCCTCCAAGTTGGGGAGGAGGAGCGCAGATGGAAAACAGAGCAAAGAGGAACCACCTCCGACTCGGAGGAGGAGCGAAGGAGGAACCGGTGGGAGATGAGTCCGGTGGGAAGAAGAATTGAATCCACCAGTGGGGAAAACGATGATGATGTCAGCAAATGGGTTAATGATGTCATGCGACGTACCACAGAATCAATCACTGCTTTAGTATTAGATAGAGATTGTAATATTTTTTTTTTGAGAAAGTATCATATCGGATATGGATATGGATACAGTGTCTAGCGGATATGGATATCAGATAATCAGTTATCTACGTATTCACACCTGCGGTTTTTCATCCAAAGAAAAGCTCGTTTGGTCGCAAGAACTGTTTCAATGGTGAAAAACACAAGAAATGTTTTCTCCTTGAATCATCTTAGAATGTTTCTCATTTCAGCACTACAAGAGATAATCGCCCAAAATGGTCTTTCGCACCTATTCTAATTATTTGAAAGGGAAATACTATTGGTAGTCAAATGATTTTTAACGAATGATTATATTTTGTGGAGGAACATTTCAATTGAAGAATATGATTTATAACGTTAATGAGATAGCCCTCAGTCCTAAAAAAAGAAGACACTCTATAATTTAAAACGTTTCAAAAAACAAGTCAGTTTACTATATTTAGTAGGTGCATGTGCACGTAACAACCAATTAATATTAAATATAACTAATAATTATAGGCAATCATTGTCATTTAACTTTCTCGTTAATTTATCCTAAAATTCTATAATGTCTTTTTTAGGACGGAGAGAGTATGCTAGAGTCTTTGGACATATTAGATAATAGCAAAAGATAATTTATTGATAGAAAGTTGTATTGTCTGATTATTTTAATAATAATTGCGAGTATTAATAAACTAATTTATATTTAAACTAATGATACTAACTCAAAAAATAATAGTTTAAATATAGCTAAAATGTCTTATATTGAAGTACAAATTTTAAATTTGAAAATGTCTTGTATTATAGAGTACTAGGTCATCCATATCCCAGCCAAACTAGAGTAGGGGTGTGTTTAGTTCCACCAAAATTTTCAAACTTCTCGAATTTTCCCAACGTCACATCGAAACATTAAATATAGCAAATGAGGTATGTATGGAGCATTAAATGTAGGTGAATAAAAAAACTAATTATATAGTTTTGATGTATACGACGAGATGAATCTTTTAAACCTAGTTAGATTATGATAGGACAATAATTACCACAAACAAACGAAAAATGCTACAGTGTTTTGTAGTGTCTGATGTGACTTTTCGATCCACCCGCCAAACAGACTAACAGCCCACAGGACGCACGTTTCCTGCGCGTCGACGCGCCGTCGTATGTGCCATTTGCCGCCAGCGTGAGAAGGGGATTCGTGAACACAAGTGCTCTGTGGTGCCTGTCGGCCCATGGACCGCCGGGCCTGCGTCTCTCTCTCTATCTCGGTCGCCGCGCCAGCGTCTGCGTCTGCGTCTGGGGTTGCGTTGCGCGGCTTCCCGACGCCACCGCCCAACAACGTGGCGGGCCCCAGCCAGCTTCGGAACACGAGAGCAGGCAGCAAGCGGGCGGGCCCCACCGCGCCGCCTCATGGAGCACGGGTCGCGCGGCGGACGCGACGCCGGGCCGCTCTCAAATCCGACGGAATCGCCCCCGCACGGTTCCGACTTCCGACCCGGCGGCCACGGCTCGTTTATTAAATACGCCGCGGCCGGCGCGGCTCGCCGAGCCCGACCACCTGTACCCAGACGCCCAGCCAATTGTTCCGTCAGATCCCAGCGGCGGCGCCGCCCTCCCTCGTCGAGGCCTCCTCGTCCGGCCGCCGCCGTCCTCCCCGGGCACGCGATGAGGTGGGGGGCCGCCGCTGCCGCCGTATCCGCCGCGGCCACCGCCGCTGCGTCCGCCGCGTGCCCCTCCACGGTACGTTCCCGCTCGCTCGTCGGTCTGTTCGTCTGACCCGGCGATCTTCCATTCCTTTCCCCACCGTCGCTCACAGCGTTGGCGCGCGTTCGCGTTTGCCTGCAGGTACAGCAGGGCCCGCCGCCGCGGAGGGAGGGCGACGACGGCAGGGGGCGGCGGGGCGGCATCGCGGCGGCGGACGAGAGGTTCGCGCCGCGGTTCGACGGGCTGCGCTTCATCGAGACCCTGGTCACGGCGCACCGCTGACGGGCGCGCGCCGGCGAGGAGCTGCTGGGTTTGAAGGCTGGTGCACCGTCTCCGTGGCGGCGGCATTGGTAACTCTGGCCTGTAGCCAGCTGACGTCGCCGTCGCTGTTCACCGTGTGTGTTGCTGTGGGTTAACAAACGCTAATCAGAATATCAGACAAAATCCGCGATTGTTACTGTTACTCTGATTAAACTACTCTGAGTGGTCGGTGCTAGCTACAGTACGCTTTCTTTTTCTGTTCATCGAGATTCAATTCTTGATGGCAGTTCCTAAATTCCACCCAGATTCTACTCTGGAAAAAAAATTCTCGTCGAATCAACACTGCGGCACATGAATATTAAATATAGATAAAATTTAAAACTAATTACACAGTTTTATTGTATTTTATGAGATAAATATTTTGAGTCTAATTAATTAATGTTTGGACAGTTATTTATAAATACAAATAAAATGTTATAGGATCGTATTTATGGTAAAATATAAATTTAGATGTCCAAACTCATAAATATAAACAAGGCCCTGGTTGTTCACCTCTCAATGGCGGCCTGCCCGTTCCTGCTACGAGCGAACGGGGATGGAGTGAGGTGCGCTCTACGGCTCACTCCACAGCACCGTCGCCAGATTGGCGGTGAACTTGGTGGCATGGCATGGGCACCTCCACAGCACCGGCCGCGGGAGATAAACGACGCAACAACCGTGGCGAGAACCGCTTCATACGCTCCTACCTAGTCCTGTTTTCTACCACACGAATTTCGAACTAATAACGTTTTTTCCATGGACACAAATGGCATGATAAATCCCAGCGTAGAGAGCCGATGGCAGTCCCAGAGCACAAGTGCACGACCCACATCATCTCAGAACTGAACGCAAAATCAATAGTACAGTAGAATCTTCAACTTCGTCGGGTCCGGAAACTAGAATTCCAGACCACAGGCAAATAGAAAAGATTGTTTGTTTTGCCCAAACTCTCCAAGGTTGGGACTTGGGATCAACATGAACCAAAGAAACGACAAGAGCGAAAGGCCACTGACGTGGCCCTGGGACAACTCGTGCCGACCACGCAAGTTCCAGTGTGAACGGGAATAGATTCCGCCTCCGGGCCCCGTGATTTTGTTTGTGTACACTGTTCGCTCCACGTACGCACCAGTCCAACCACTCCTAGTCTGTTTACATCTCAAATTCCAACCCAAGTTCGCAAAAAAAGATTCTCATCACATCAAAATGTCGACACATGTATAGAGTACTAAATGTAGATAAAATTAAAAACTAATTATACAGTTTTGTTGTACTCTACGAGACGAACATTTTGAGCCTAATTAATTAATTTTTGGATAATTTTTCACACATACAAACGAAATACTACAGTAGCGCACGCACCCCAAAATACCAAAGTTTGGCTCCCAAATTCAGGAACTAAACAAGGCCCTAGAGGCAGTCGATTGTTTGGTCGCTATCGCCCGAGCCGAGTCCCTGTCGATTGGGTCGGGTCGGGTGCGGTCGAGTAAAACCACCTATTATAACACCCGTCGTATTTAGTCACGTTACTCTATCTATTATTATATATACTATAAAGATCCTAGAGAATTGAAAATACTCCTCACTCAAAAAGTCCCCACCCACCCCTCACACATGATCCATCTGTCAGGGTTTGGCCGCGGGGAGACGTGGAAAAAACGAGAAAAAACTGATATTCTAGTCACTTTTCGTCGTTTTGCGTTTTTTCACCGTGAAAATTTGTACCGCCCGCGCGTACCCACCTCCGGCCTCCGTTTGCTTTGGGTGATTTTTTGCGCCGCCATGGGCCCCTACCTCGTCCCTTTTTTTATGCTCGGCAAATCACACGCCCGCCCGACCCCTTTTCCCATCCGCTTCCCTCCCTCACAGCCTGTAACGCCGCAGCCGCCGCCACCACGACCACGCCCGCCCGTCCCCTCTTTCCAATCCGCTTCCCTTCCTCTTCCTTTTTTGCCGTCGCCATACCCTCTTTCCCATCATCGTCATTGGTTCCCTCTTCCCCAGAGGTACCATGCGGACGAGTAGGCGTCGTCGCCGCGGCCCTCGGCAGCCGGCTGCTATGCATTCCCGACCCGTTCCCACTGCGCGGCGGTGGGGGGCTACCGCCGACCCTACTCCACTGCGTCCGCGTGGGCGATCGACGAGGAAGCCTCGGCGACGGCGACGCCAGCTGTAGCGGCGGCGGCGACGGCGGCGATGAGGGCGAAGGTTGGGACGATGAGGGCCCAGGCGAACACCGCGTTCCACGTCGATCCCGCCGTGCTGGAGGCCAGGCCGGTGCCGCAGCGGCTGGTAGCCGCGGGGAGGTGGGCACCCGACGGCGGCGTCGCAGTGCCCGTGGACGGCCTGCTGTTTGAGCACCTGTTGTGGCTGGGGACCAAGGCCGGCGGCGGCGAGGGGGTGCACGACGGTGCACATGATATGCTTCTTTGGACTGCCTGTGATGGTATGATGGGTGTTGGCGGTCGTTACAGCCCAAATCCGACCACCAATACTCGGGAATAAATGAGGTTATATGCAACATTCCATGCACTTAGGTTTTATTTCTAATAAAGTTCCACGAGTTTTGGTGAGTGTCACTTGTGCAGGTACAACTACGACAAATATGTGCTATTGGGGCCGGAAATGACCAAATCGTCCGAACGACTACGTTCGGCCGGTTACCCCCCTTAGCCGAGCAGACCACCGGGAGTCGTCCACGTCTACAATGACCAAGCGAACACATCACACGACACGTGGGCGACCGCCAACTCATCCTGGACCATGCCACGTCATTCTGGGCCAGATCAACACGAAGTCATGCATCAGGAGGAAGCCCAGGGGGGTCCAGGCAGCAGAGGCGGTGCTGGGGAGGCCGGCCACGGGCCAGGCCCAGTTCGGCCGAACTGGGCCCTTCGGCCGAACCGCCCCCAGCTGGAAACCGACACCAGGGAGCCAATCCTAGCCGTGGGAAGCAAGGTCGGCAGATCCTCTGGTTCGGGCGACTGGGGAGTTCGGCCGAACCGACCTGTTCGGCCGAACCGCCTCCCCTCGCCCGAAATCCCAGGGGGTACCCCCCTAGCTTCCTTGGCCGCTACCCTGCCTCAACTGCCTCGGACTCCTATAAATAGAGGGTCACTTTCACTTGTAAACACACACCAAGCCAAGGAGCTCATTTCCACTTTCATTCTAGTAGAGTTAGGATAGTTTAGTTGGGAGTTAGAGTTGAGTCGAGCTTTGCCTCGGAGGTTCCGGAGTCGTCTTCAGAAGCTCTGGTAATAGCTCTTGTATCTTTTACTTTTCCTTTTGTAAGAGTTTGAGTATCAATATAGTTATCTTTATCACTTTGCCTTTGTCATTTATATCTTGCTTCTACTTTATCCTAGTTGCAGCATATATCTTGTTTAGACTATTGTCAGTTATAGTTCTAGTGATTGTAGTCTTGTTTAAGTCTTTGTCTTGGCTGGTTCTTCGATCTTGCTTGATACTGGAGGTGAATTGTCACCAAGAGTATTGACAAGGTTGCTTGCTCTTGCTAGCAGAGTAAGTAGTCGTTGCCTAGTGTAGGAGTGGTTCCTAGACTAGTCGGTGGCCTTAGTTTATTCCCGTCGCAACGGAGGTGGTAGCCGGGAGGTGGTGACAGCCCTTTCGGTCTTCGTAGCCCATCACGTTAGTTCCGGTCCGTAGGATTCCCCAGTTGGGAAATAGTGGCACCCCTTCTCATCCCTTTCTGTGTGTTCACCGGTTCCCTTGTCCCGAAGCTAAGACATTAGAGTTATCCCAGATCTCCTAGTGCTGGCTCTGTAGCCGCTGTATCTCTAAGCTAGAGTGACATAGGTAGATAACGAATCCAGGAGTCCTCTATCTCTTCTCGTTGTCCTCCCAGCTATCTATCTCTTCTCTCCCTTACCTAAGTATCCCTTGAGCTGTGTGTCCGGTATATCCACCCCTATCCAATACCGTTATCCCCTGTCTTGTCTAGTCGTGTACCCTTCTCTGATAGTCTCGAATATCTGTTCACTAGTAATCTTGCCAAAGCTTCCCTGCGGAAATATAAATTACGATACCTCGGGATACTCCGAGATGAAGTGCTACAGCGGTGATTCTGTGCGCTTGCAGAATATTTCTATATTTTACTAAGCCATAAGGAAAACCAATGAAACACTCCTTACCCCAGTACCAGGATTCTCAATTCTGATATTGGATCGTAAGAAGTGCCAACAAGCATTTCTGGCGCCGTTGCCGGGGAAGTCTTTGGCTAGATTACTTTTGAACTTTTATCTTGAGCTATCTTAGTTGAGTACCGCTACTCAAGCGGGTTTATCCTTGCTCTGTTCATTGGTCTTTGTGGAACAGAGCAGTGCATGACTGGTTTCCAACTACCGTCAAACTTCCAAGAACATCCGGAGTCACTTGTGAGGAAAGTACGACCCCGTGTTGTACCTCCTCAGAAGCAACTCCTTCCGATGAACCCAGTCCTTCCCGTCGTTGACCAGGCTACATCGAGGATGGCAACCAAGACGATCCGTGAGTTCTCCGCTCCATCAAGCGAGAACGTACGTGTCGGACCAGCTCCGCCAGTCGGAGATGGTAACTTCGAGCTGAAGCCAGCCCTCATCAACATGGTGCAGGCTAGCCCGTTCTGCGGTAAGCCACACGAAGATGCCAATGCACATCTCCAGCATTTCCTGGAGATCTGCAACACCTTCACCATCCGTGGAGTAAGTATCGATGCCATTCGCCTTCGTTTATTTCCATTCTCATTACTAGGCAAGGCGAAACAATGGTTTTATGCTAACCGCGAAGCAATGGACACCTGGGATAAATGCACTAGCACTTTCTTGCTAAAATTCTTTCCGGTTGGGAAAACCAAAGCCCTCCGGAACAAAATAGCTAGTTTCCAGCAGCTAAAAGATGAAACAGTCCCGGAGGCATGGGATCGCCTCCAGGACTATATTTCTGCTTGTCCTCACCATGGTATGCAGAGTTGGTTCATAATCCAAACTTTCTATCACGGGCTGAGAAATTCTTCCCGTGAGTACCTGGATGCTGCTGCTGGAGGCTCGTTCTTGTCACACCCGGATCTACACAGAAACCCGAATGCTTCTATATGTGTGCCCAGGATGTCCACAGAACACATATAGATAACAAATATGATAAACAGAGTACATATGCTCGAATAAAATGGTTTTACATCAGAGTTTGACTAAAATAACTAAATAACACAGCGGAAGACTAATTATTAACTCTCTCTCTAAATGAAGACGAAGACGAAGCCGAAATCCATAATCCACAGGGACACCGACTGGTTGAGCACAGCTAGTAGAATGACAGATCTTCAGGAAATTCAATAGCAGCAGTACCATCTAATCCATCTGTTACCCATCCGGGATTTTGTTGAATGGCAAGTGTAAGTAATTGTCTTACTTAGCAAATACAACACGGGTAATGAAGGCTTAAAAGAAAGGCTTGACACGGCTGTACTGCATTAGCAATTTTAGTTGTTTCATTTTAACATAAACCAAGATTACTACAATTAGGTGAATCCCAGTTGCAACCCGATTAATAAAGTAGAAGTGAACATTAAACAATAACAAACATCATCTTCTAATCAAAAAGGATCCAGGCCGCTCTTGACCCTGAGCAAGGCTATCATGATAGATTATACCCTCTGCAGAGGTTTCGCCCTTTTCCCACCAGTCGCGTAAAAGTTCAAAGGAACTTTGAACCCAACCACGCACATCAACACTTCCGAGGTGTGACTGCATAGGGACGCTACGAGGCTTTTCACAAGACACCCTAACAAAACAGTAGCCGTTATGGTACAACCTAGGCAGCATGACCCAAGGCACCGAGATTGACTTACGCCCATGTCGCAACACGAGGGGGTCAATGGCGTCCAAGCGCGGTATTAAACATCAACAACAAAAATAAATAGCGCAACGTGTGGAACCCCCGCCATACGGAAGCTCCCAACACGGGACTGTGCCTCACGGGGACATAGCCAACGGATACTCCGTCCTCGGTGGATCAAACCATACTCTCACCCATGCTTCCCATAACGCCGTCGGCCCGTCGGTAACTACTGTCAAGCTAGAGACGTACATGTTACTTGTCCAAGACCAGAGCCATTATAGTTCCAGCGGTGGCGACAGGTTCCTGGGTTGCCGCTTTAAGAACCAGTCCTTACGGAGAGACACTAGGGCCAAGCATGAAGCATACGCCCTAGCTCCCTGATCCATGTTGCTAAAAAGCAAATTTTAATATTAACATTGAAGTGAACCATTAAGTCAAGATTAACAGTTAAACATTGGTGACAGTAGCTGCGCTTAGCAAAGTTCTACCCAAATGCAATAACCCAGGGTAATCAAGGTATAGGATAAACAAAACTAGGTATAACCTTAATAGGAACAACAATTTAGACACATGCATATGCAGTATTTATTGTAAAGGTGTGCATAGGTAGCAAGGATTGTCCGTGCTGTACTTGCCTTCGTCCAGCTGCTGCTGTTGCCCTTGCTGCTGCTGTTGGTCCTGCTCCTCGTAACCCTCGAACTCAAACGTGTACGGTTCACCGACTGGACTCATACATCAACACACAAGCATCCATAGTCGTGCGAAGGCCCTCATAGAGAAGATGGTCGAGAACCAAGGTTGGTCCGATGATCGGACTCAACCAAAGACCCGAGGAGTTCACCAAGTGGAAGCTCTGGACATGCTCGCTGCCAAGATGGACCTCCTAATGAAGAAACTGGAGGCCCTTGCTCAAGAAACGGTGCAAGCCATGGACGCTCGCATGACCTGCGAAGTCTATGGCAACACTGGCCATTCGGGGAATGACTGCCCCGAAACGCGAGAAGATGCCCACTATGTCAACAACTCCAACAACAACGGGTACCGACCGAACAACTACGGCAACCAAGGCTGGAATCCGCGCCCAAACCTCCCTTTTGAGAGGCCTCAACAAGGTAACAATTTTAATTCCAGCAATTTCAATAATCAGCCGTCTCTTAGAGATCTTGTGTTTGGCCAGATGAAAATAACTGAAAACATCAATAAAAAGCTTGCTGCTAATGATAAAACTCTGGAAAGCATAGACTCTAGGATGGAATCATTTTCTTCTACTATGAAAAGTCAACTGAGCTTTAATAAAATGATAGAAACTCAAGTCGCTCAGTTAGCTGCTGCTGTTCCTGTCACTGAATCGGGGAAGATTCCGGGGCAACCCGAACCTTCCATCGAGACAGTGAAAGCCGTCACTACAAGGCAGGGTAAGATGCCTCGTAGTGTCTTCCGTACTAACCATGCAGGGAAGGTCGCACACATCCAAGTGCTGACACCAAGATGGACCTACCTGCCAAGAGCTGCAAAAAGGGCGATCATCAAGACCTCTCCGGACAGGAAGGAGGATCCCGGAGTGCCCATCATTCAGTGCACGATCTGGAATCGTCGCATTGATGATGCACTCTGTGATCTAGGGGCAAGCGTCAACATCATGTCTAAGGTACTATTTAAGAAATTACACTACCCTACTTTGTCACCTACTACTGCCCAGGTACAGCTTGCGGACTCAACCATCCGCTACCCCGAGGGGGTGATCGAGAATGTACCAGTCTGGATCTGGGGACGATATGTCCCTGTGGACTTTGTTGTCCTCGACACGGGGAACGAGCATTCGTTTCCCCTTGTGTTGGGCCGACCATTCCTGAACACCACCCGGGCTAGGATCGATATGGCTGCGAGAGAAATCTCGTTCCGTATCGACGGAAGGTTGACTTACTTCAAGTTTCAACCCCGGGAAGAGAAGAAGACAGAGCCACTCACACCGGAGCAGAGGAGCGCCGAGTGTTTCCTTAAGGCTCTCATTAATGGAGAGCTGGAAATACTCGATGGTGAGCAGCTCAAGTGGAACGAGCCGACAAAACCAACAAGTGCGGAAGAAATGGATTTCCTCGTAAAGAAATACGAGGAAGAACAAGCCCTCTGGAATTCTCCAGAGGCGCCGATCCCACCGCCACCAACACCGAAGAAGAAGAACAAGAAAATGTGGCGGAAGAAGGTTGCATCGTCCGAGTCATCCACTCCGGGACCGGACGATGATAAGAGCAACTGAAGACAGGAGAAGTCCCGCTCGCGGACTTAAAAGCTGAGCTCTCACCGCGAGAAAAACCGGTATGTATCCCATATTTCCCTTCCAATTTTTAAATTCTCAATTGCATTTGCATGTCTCCCTTTCCAAAATAAATGAACCACTTGAGTAATTAATTTGAGAGAGTGTAGAAAATTTTGCAAGCTTGGTTAAAAATAATTGGACACATGCTGAAATTTTACCTAGGGTGGATGTAATTGGTAACTTTTATCATTTTCATCCCTTCTAGAACATCTCCAATTATTTACCATCACTACCAACCAGCAACAAACATGTCTACCCCACTAAAAATGGCTGCACACTCACCAATTATCACAAACATGGCAGCATGGGGGTGACTCCACTAATTTCCACTTTGGTCATGTCACATTTCCATATCACCTACCACTAAAATCCACTAAAAAATATCCTTGGAAATTGATGGCCACACAAACTTGGAGTGGAAACAAAGGCATGTGAGTGCTGCACTCACATGGGAGTGCCCCGGCCACCAGGCCTGGTTCGGGCGAACCAGAGCCTTCGGGCGAACTGGCCAAGGCCCTCCCCTCGGCCTATAAATTGCTGGCCAAGCTTCCTTGCTTCCTTGCACCATTCACACACTCATACATTCTGAAAATTCTGCTAGGAAGCTCTGTCTCCCTCTCAAGATTCTTTGCTCTAGTGCTTGCTCAAGTTCTCCCCAAGTTCTTGCTCAAGTTTTGGTTCACTTGCATCACTAGAAAATCCCAAAAATATTTTGCTCTTGTTGTGATCTTTGTGCTGAAATTTTGGACGATTTTGTGGTGGTCACCGACACCCACAAGAACGACTAACCTTTTGTGGTGGTTTTCATCCCCGCAAGAACGATTAACTATCTTGAACGACTGACTTGATTTTCTTGTGCTAACCATATATATATTCAGTCCTTCGGGTAGTTGTTGTTGCACTAACCTTTTGCAGGAATCATGTCGAAGTTCTTCACGTCGCTCCGTCGTTCCGCCCGGCTAGGCCGACGATCGGACGATGCTGGGAGTTCCCAAGCTCCGTCTCGAGGCTCGAGCCGGATGGACACGGACGAGCACGGAGCAGCCGGCTCGGGATGGGGCCATGCCACGCCCCCGGCCAGGCAGCTCCTGAGCGAGAGTGACATCAACCTTAGAACAGAAAGGGAGCGGAACACCTTCAACGAGCTTCGGCTGAAGGAGTTCGAGCACACCCGTGTGTTTGAGCAAGATTTGCTCAGGGACACGGGGATGGACGTAGAGTTTACAGAAATCTTCCAGGCCATTGGCTGGGAGAATTTCTGGCACATCAACGAAGAAGGTTCGTACCTGCTCACCCTTGAATTCCTCTCGACTTTGGTTTCTGAAACTGGGGGGATTCGCTTTCGGTTCTTCAACCAAGAGTTCTTCTGCTCTTGGAGGGATTTTAGTTCGGGTCTCGGATTTTCAAGCCGTTGTTCCTTAGACCCGAACAAAGCGCTTAAAAGATTTGACCGGGTGGCATTTTGGAAAAAGATTTCGGGGAATACCAACTGTCATGCGCCACGCACGAACAGCATACATAACCCCACTTTGCGTTTCATGCATCGTTGGGTGTCTATGACGGTATTCCCCCGGGCAGATTTGCGACTTGTCAACACCATCGAGTTGCGGGTTCTTTTTGCCATGGTCAAGCAGATTCCCTATTCACCTGTGAAAGACATGGTTGGTCACTGGCTGTCTCATATTTCTCGTGTGGGTAGCATGGCGATGACTTCCCTAGTCACTCGCCTCGCTAACCATCTGGGCGTCCTCCAAGGCGCCGGCTCACGTACATCGAGACAGCGCATTCCGTCGTGGATGCCGAGCACTTCGTGCAAGCCCACATGATACGGCGGACGCCCGACACAACGCTGGCAATGATTTACCGTGGATATACAACTGAAGTACCTTTGCCCTGTGCAACACTAAGGTTGTATACCACGCCGAAACTAACTCTTCAGTTGAGGACCGAGTCGGACGACTCTCCACCTTGGAGAGAGCCCGCTCGGCACAGCGTTGCAGGTGACGGACCCGTCACGAGGGGACGAGCCAGGCGTGATGCTGGGCTCGCCACCTCACAGGAGCCAGAAGATGCACCACAAATGCCGCACCGACACACTTCCGCTTTTGAGGCCACCTACGACATGTACACCGGCGCTGGGACGTCCGGAGCAGGAGGCTCCGGGCAGCATCAGGAGCCGAACTACTTCACCTCAGGACGCTGGGACTACGGCCAGGACACAGACTCTGAGTGGTCCGGGAGTCGGTATGGAGGAGGGTACGACAGTGCCTCCCAGCCATATTACCCCAGATACTCACAGTCCGCACGCTTCGACTACGGCCGGGAGTTGTCCTACATCTCCGACCGAGTCGAGCTCATCGACGACCGTACCCGAGAGATTCAAGACACGCTAACCCGCCATTCTCAGTACCATCAAGAGAATAGCGGGATGGTGGCGTCTATCCAGCACGACGTCCACGAACAAGCGGAACAGCTGAGCCAGTACCTCTCAAGGCTCAACCCCTACCAGTGAAGAGTCCAAGCTTGGGGGAGGACCCCCACCAGGTATGTCCCGATTTATCCAGCGCTTTGATCTTTTAATTTCCCTTTCATTTCCCTTCATGAATAATTGCATTTAAAAAATGAAAATACCAAAAATATTTCCCTTAAACAATATTTCCCTTGAATAAAATAACTCCCAACTATGCATGGAATGAATCATATGCCTCTCACCTTGGAAATGATGAATAGTTGCTCTGTCATTAATTTTGCAAGTACTTTGCTTCAACTAGTTGCTAGATTGTGCTTGAGTTATTTGGCACGAGTAAAAATGATCCTGAAAACCTTGTGGGAGCACATGCTTTATTCCAAGTCTAAGTTGTTGTGGGGATTGATATAGTGAGAATTTGGTTAAGTTCTATTCTGCTTTTAGTACGGGGAAAATCTCGGAGATTTATGCTTTCAAAATAAAACAAGTTCCTCATTGGTCAAAATACCTACCAGAGTCATATGATAAGCTTAGTTGAAAATTTCTACTCATATGCTGCTTGTTATCTTAGTGAGCTTTGTCAAATTGTTGTGACCTTTGAGTGAAGCTTTCATACTCTTAAAGATCGAGACCCACGTACACTCACCACCTCTCACTTGCAATTCCTACACTGGGAGTTAGCAGACATTTTCCATCATCCATCCACAAAAATAAATGCTCCATGTTCTATGATCTCCCTCTCCAAATATTCTTGATAGAGACATGGGCTATGCAAAAAGAAAAGCATGCCAAAGAAGCATGGCAAAAATAAGAGAAAAAGAAAAGCATGCCAAAGAGCATGGCAAAAAGAAAGAGAAAAAGAAAAGCATGCCAAGTGTCATGTCAAAAATATGAGAATAAAAGATAGCCCATGTTCTCAAAAATAAATCAAGGAGAGGGAATTTCATCCAAGGAGTTCCACCATATTCCGTTCTACCATTCCACCATATTCCATTTCACCACTCCACCATATTCCACTCCATTCATATCCACACACTTGCACGTCTCGATCTTAAGATGTGATTTGTCTCCTCAGAGGTCCGGTCTTTGACTTAGCAAAATATAAGATGCATGCATGCCTTCATCCTTTGTCCCTGAGCCACACAAAAAGCCATATTGGATGTTAGGATGAAAAGAAGGCACAAACCTTTGGTGAGGATTCAAATACACTTGAGTGATTGAGTGTGCCAATGAGGAACAATCTGTAGTTTTCAAAACTTGTGAAAAAAAAATTCCGAGATGGGATCCTGAAAAGAGTAGAGTGGAATAAAACTGAGTTTAAACTGTTCATCCTTTCAACCGCCCAAGATAAGGAGATTGCTATAAGCCCCATAGGTAAAAAGGTGATTTGAAACTTTGCCTATGATTCAAGTATTTTTGAAGACTAGTTGTTTATAAGTTACCTGCAAAAGAAATGACATTGTAGCAACTCCTGATCCACCGAGCCTAAGTTTATATCTTTGCTCGAGGACGAGCAAAGAGCTAAGCTTGGGGGAGCTTGTTGGCGGTCGTTACAGCCCAAATCCGACCACCAATACTCGGGAATAAATGAGGTTATATGCAACATTCCATGCACTTAGGTTTTATTTCTAATAAAGTTCCACGAGTTTTGGTGAGTGTCACTTGTGCAGGTACAACTACGACAAATATGTGCTACTGGGGCCGAACGACTCATGGAACCAAAACTTGTGGAACTTTATTAGAAATAAAACCTAAGTACATGGAATGTTACATAAAACCTCATTTATTCCCGAGTATTGGTGGTCGGATTTGGGTTGTAACGACCGCCAACAAGCTCCCCCAAGCTTAGCTCTTTGCTCGTCCTCGAGCAAAGATATAAACTTAGGCTCAGTGGATCAGGAGTTGCTACAATGTCATTTACTTTGCAAGTAACTTTATAAACAACTAGTGCTCAAAAATACTTGAATCATATGCAAACTTTTTAATTCGCCTTTTTACCTATGGGGCTTATAGCAATCTCCTTATCTTGGGCGGTTGAAAGGATGAATAGATTGAATTCAGTTTTATTCCACTCTACTCTTTTCAGGATCCCATCTCGGAGTTTTTCACAAGTTTTGAAAGCTTCAAATTGTTCCTCAATGGCACACTCAATCACTCAAGTGTATTTGAATCCTCGCCAAAGGCTTGTGCCTTCTTTTTCATCCTAACATCTAATCTGGCTTTTTGTGTGGCTCAGGGACAAAGGATGAAGGCATGCATGCATCTTATATTTTGCTAAGTCAAAGACCGGACCTCTGAGGAGACAAATCACATCTTAAGATCGAGACGTGCAAGTGTGTGGATATGAATGGAGTGGAATATGGTGGAATGGTGGAATGGAATATGGTGGAACTCCTTGGATGAAACTCCCTCTCCTTGATTTATTTTCGAGAACATGGGCTATCTTTTATTCTAATATTTTTGCCATGCCACTTGGCATGCTTTTCTTTTTTTTTCTTTTTGCCATGCTTTTTGACATGCTTTTCTTTTTCTCTTATTTTTGCCATGATTCTTTGGCATGCTTTTCTTTTTGCATAGCCCATGTCTCTATCAAGAATATTTGGAGAGGGAACTCATAGAACATGGAGCATTTATTTTTGTGGATGGATGATGGAAAATGTTTGCTAACTCCCAGTGTAGGAATTGCAAGTGAGAGGTGGTGTGTGTATGTGGGTCTCGATCTTTAAGAATATGAAAGCTTCACTCAAAGGTCACAACAATTTGACAAAGCTCACTAAGATAACAAGCAACATATGAGTAGGAATTTTCAACTTAGCTTATCATATGGCTCTGGTAGGTATTTTGACCAATGAGGAACTTGTTTCATTTTGAAAGCATAAATTTCCGAGATTTTCCCCGTACTAAAAGCAGAATAGAATTTAACCGAATTCTCACTATATCAACCCCCGAAACAACTTAAACTTGGAATAAAGCATGTGCTCCCACAAGGTTTTCAGGATCATTTTTACTCATGCCAAATAACTCAAGCACAATCTAGTAACTAGTTGAAACAAAGTACTTGCAGAATTAATGACAGAGCAACTATTCATCATTTCCAAGGTGAGAGGCATATGATTCATTCCATGCATAGTTGGGAGTTATTTTTATTCAAGGGAAATATTGTTTAAGGGAAATATTTTTGGTATTTTCATTTTTTTTAAATGCAAATTATCATGAAGGAAAATGAACGGGAAATTAAAAGATTAAAGTGCTGGATAAATCGGGACATACCTGGTGGGGGTCCTCCCCCAAGCTTGGACTTTCACTGGTAGGGGTTGAGCCTTGAAAGGTACTGGCTCAGCTGTTCTGCTTGCTCGTGGATGTCATGCTGGATGGACGCCACCATCCCGCTATTCTCTTGATGGTACTGAGAATGGCGGGCTAGCGTGTCTTGAATCTCTCGGGTACGGTCGTCGATGAGCTCGACTCGGTCGGAGATGTAGGGCAACTCCCGGCCGTAGTCGAAGCGTGCGGACTGTGAGTATCCGGGGTAATATAGCTGGGAGGCACTGTCGTACCCCCCTCCATACCGGCTCCCGGACCACTCAGAGTCCGTGTCCTGGCCGTAGTCCCAGCGTCCTGAGGTGAAGTAGTTCGGCTCCTGGTGTTGCCCGGAGCCTCCTGCTCCAGACGTCCCAGCACCGGTGTACATGTCGTAGGTGGCCTCAAAAGCGGAAGTGTGTCGGTGCGGCATTTGTGGTGCATCTTCCGGCTCCTGTGAGGTGGCGAGCCTAGCATCACGCCTGGCTCGTCCCCTCATGACGGGTCCGTCACCTGAAACGCTGTGCCGAGCGGGCTCTCTCCAAGGTGGAGAATCGTCCGACTCGGTCCTCAACTGAAGAGTTAGTTTCGACGTGGTATACAACCTTAGTGTTGCACAAGGCAAAGGCACTTCAGTTGTATATCCACGGTAAATCATTGCCAGCGTTGTGTCAGGCGTCCGCCGTATCATGTGGGCTTGCACGAAGTGCTTGGCATCCACGACGGAACGCGCTGTCTCGATGTACGTGAACCGGGCGCCTTGGAGGACGCCCAGATGGTTAGCGAGGCGAGTGACTAGAGAAGTCATCACCATGCTACCCGCACGAGAAATATGAGACAACCAGTGACCAACCATGTCTTTCATTGGTGAATAGGGAATCTGCTTGACCATGGCAAAAAGAACCCGCAACTCGATGGTGTTGACAGGGCACAAATCTGCCCGGGGGAATATCGTCATAGACACCCAACGATGCATGAAACGCAAAGTGGGGTTATGTATGTTGTTCGTGCGCGGCGCATGACAGTTGGTATTCCCCGAAATCTTTTTCTAAAATGCCACCCGGTCAAATCTTTTAAGCGCTTTGTTCGGGTCTAAGGAACAACAGCTTGAAAATCCGAGACCCGAACTAAAATCCCTCCAAGAGCAGAAAAACTCTTGGTTGAAAAATCGGAAACAAATCCCCCCAGTTTCAGAAACCAAAGTTGAGAGGAATTCAAGGGTGAGCAGGTACGAACCTTCTTTGTTGATGTGCCAGAAATTCTCCCAGCCAACGGCTTGGAAGATTTCCGTGAACTCTACGTCCATCCCCGTGTCCCTGAGCAAGTCTTGCTCAAACACATGGGTGTGCTCGAACTCCTTCTGCCGAAGCTCGTTGAAGGTGTTATGTTCCCGTTCTGTCCTGAGATTGATGTCACTCTCGCTCAGGAGCTGCCTGGCCGGGGGCGTGGCATGGCCCCATCCCGAGCCGGCTGCTCCGTACTCGTCAGTGTCCATCCGGCTCGAGCCTCGGGACGGAGCTGGGGAACTCCCAGCATCGTCTGATCGTCGGCCTAGCCGGGCGGAACGATGGAGCGACGTGAAGAACTTCGACATGATTCCTGCAAAAGGTTAGTGCAACAACAACTACCCGAAGGACTGAATATATATGGTTAGCACAAGAAAATCAAGTGAGTCATTCGAGATAGTTAGTCGTTCTTGCGGGGATAAAAACCACCACAAAAGGTTAGTCGTTCTTGTGGGTGTCGGTGACCACCACAAAATCGTCCAGAAATTCAACACAAAGATCACAACCAAAGCAAAATATTTTTTTTCTAGTGATGCAAGTGAACCAAAACTTGAGCAAGAACTTTGGGAAGGACTTGAGCACAAGCTAGAGCAAGAAATGAGAGAGGGAGAGCTTCTAACAGAAATTTTCAGAGTGTATGAGTGTGTGAGAGCTCACAAGCTTGCACCAGCATTTATAGGCCGAGGGGAGGCAGGTCCCTGGTTCGGCCGAACTGGGTGGTTCGGGCGAACCAGGCCCTTGTGGCCAGGCCACTCCTCCCTGAGTGGAGCACCTTCCCTTGCTTTGATTCCACGAAATTTTGTGTGGCCAACAATTCCCAAGGTCATGTGAGTGGTTTTTAGTGGTAGGTGAGACGCAAACTTGACATGACCAAAGTTGGTTTTAGTGGAGTCACCCCCATGCTGCCATGTTTGTGATAATTGGTGAGTGTGCAGCCATTTTTAGTGGGGTAGACATGTTTGGTGCTGGTTGGTGGTGATGGTGAATAATTGGAGATGTTCTAGAGGGGATGAAAATGATAAAAGTTACCAATTACATCCACCCTAGGTAAAATTTCAGCATGTGTCCAATTATTTCTAACCAAGCTTGCAAAATTTTCTACTCTCTCTCAAATTAATTACTCAAGTGGTTCATTTATTTTGAAAAGGGAAACATGCAAATGCAATTGAAAAATTAAAAATTGGAAGGGAAATATGGGATACATACCGGTTTTCCTCGCGGCGAGAGCTCAGCTTTTAAGTCCGCGAGCGGGACTTCTCTTGTTTTCAATTGTTCTTGTCACCGTCCGATCTGGAGAGAATGTCTCGGACGATGCAACTTCCTGTTCCAGGTTACTTCAACTGTATCCATAGCCTTCATATCCGGTGTGAAGTATATTTTGGGACTCCCCCTTCTCTCTTTTTTTTTGATTTTTTTTTCTGTAGGGGTTAGTCCACACATACAACCAATATCCATAGAAGTGCTGCTTTAAAGGTTCATTAATCAAACTTGACACCATGTCTAGTTCGATTAAAGCAAGCTAATTAACCTAAGCACCATGCTTAATTTAAAGAGCTTATGAATGTATTCTAGCTAGCAACACATTCAAACCCGAGCAAACCGCAGTAGATGAAGGGGACATGGAAACACCTGAGCGTGCCTACCGTTGGCATCTGATGATGAATACTTTCAGAACTGATGCAGCGGTGATGCTACAACGCCAACGTGACTGCACGAAGTTGGCTGAGTCCTCCTCCGCGTTGATGTTTCCGTGTACGGATACACGGTTATGGATGTGGCAAAGGGAATCGACACTCAAATATACCAACTAGTGGAATGCCGCGGAACTAGCTTGTATGCGAATGTTGAAACAATGGGTCCCAAAAACAAGCAAGTGGAGCGGCAAAGGAGTGGAGGCGTAGAGTTTGCCTCCTCTCTCGCGTGAAGCGCAAAGGACAAGCGAAAACTGACCAGGCCAGGTTATGTTTGGCCACTAGCCTTGAATTAAGGCTTGCAGACATACAGACACCTTCGCCTAACACTAGTGGTCGCTGGATATTTATTTTATTTTTCTTTTAGTGTTTTTTTATGCAAAACAGTGATGGGGCGAATGAATGCAAATGCAAGAATGGGAAATATGCAGTGAATTGGGAAAATGGGGTAATAGTATGCATGAATTCCTAAATTAAGTGATTCAATGCAATCATGCAGTGGATAATGCAACAATTTAAAGGATAAAGCTCAAAATTTAAAGTCTAAAAGCTGGACTATCTCACATACCTTGATTTTTCTCGCCATTACCAACAATTTGAGACGGAATTGTGGTGATGCAGCGTCATTCGTCCGTCACATTTGATTTCCTTTTTCTTCCTTGACGACGATCTTTCTTCCATTCTGCACGTGGTTATGATAAAATATATATATGTATGAACACATACCTGTGCAAATTTTCTTCAGAAGCTTCCGTACGGTACTCATTGCAGTCGATAGGGGCATACATTGATAAATCCTGCATGATCGGGCACCCTGGGCTCTCTGCTTTCCTCCTGTCTGAAACAAACTCAAACAAACAGGGGTGATCCCACTAATGCTAGCGGTAAATTAAATTAGTAGACACCAATGTCAATCATCAATATCATTCGCCAATTACTTCCCCGGCAACGGCGCCAGAAATGCTTGTTGACACTTCTTACGGTCCACTATTAGGATTGCCAATCCCAGTAATGGTGCAAGTAGTGTTCATTGGTATTCTTACGATACAGATATAAATCCGCAAGCGCACGGATACCGATGTAGCATTTCACCCGGGAGTATTCCTAGGTATCGTATTTATATTTCCGCAGGGAAGCATTGGATAAAGAGTATCGACTATTGACAAGGATGTAACTACTAATTAAAGTACCGGCTAACAAGGCGGGGGTAAAGGATAGGATAGGAGTGATATTCAGTTGACACACACAAGGAGAAGTTCAGGATAGAGATAGAAGAGCGGTCTAGCTAGTGGGAGAACAACGAGACAGGAAAGGATTCCTATATACTTCCACTGGCCTTGAGATACCTCTGGCAAGGGTTACGGCTAGCATGAAGAATGGCATCTATGGTTCTCTTCCTAGTTCTATTATCTCAACATCGGGGACGGAGCCCGTGACACACAGAAAGGGATGAGAAGGGGTGCCACAAACTCCGTGCTCTTACGGGGTGCCTGCAGACCGGAACTAACGTGATGGACTACGAAGACCGAAAGGGCCGTCACCACCTCACGGCTACCACCTCCGTTGCGACGGGGACAAACCAAGGTTACCATCTAGACTAGGTACCACACCTATGCTAGGCAGTAACTACTCACTCTTCTAGAAAGAGCAAGCAATCCTGTCAATACCCCAGTGACAATTCACCGCAAGTATTGAGCAGAAACGAGGAACCAGCTAAGACAAAGGACTAAGAGAGAACTTATAGAACCAGACTACAACAGCTTATAACCAAGGCTAGACATTCCACAATTACTCGCGAAATAAATGCAGAACAAATAGCTCAAGTAAATGCAGAGGAAATATATTGATTACTCAGAGTCGAACATAAAGAAAAGGAAAAGATACAAGAGCTTTACCAGAACTCCAGAAGACGACTCCAGAACCCCGAACGAAGCTCGACCCTGACTCTAACTCCCAACAGGACTAGCCTACTCTACATCTTGAAAGTGGAGAATGGAGACTTGCTCCCAAGTGGTGTGTGTGATACAAGGGGTATGCCGCTGCATTTATAGGTGTCCCAAGGCGGTTGGAGGCTGAGTAACCGCCAAGGCAACCAGAGGCGGTTGGGGACCCGTTTGGCCGAACACCCCGGGTTCGGCCGAACAGGTCGGTTCGGCCGAAGGCCGTTGGATGCACCGCCTTCTCCTGGACGCCTTGGATGAGATCTGGAAGGCGGTTGGCATTTGGGGGCGGTTCGGTCGAACTGGGTAGTTCGGCCGAACTGGGCCTCCAGCCCAGAACGCCTCCCATGCACCGTCTTTGCTTCCTGGACCTCCTAGGCTGCTTGTATGTGTTGGTCTTCGTGTGTTTCTGGCCCAGAGGTGATGTGGGAGTGGATGAGGTGTCTTGCACGGTCGCCGCTCGGTCATTGCTGACGTGGACGGCCTCCGGTGGCGTGTATGGCTAAGGGGGGTAACCGGCCGAATGGAGTCGTTCGGCCGATTCGGTCATTTTCGGCTTCAATAGCGCGTATTTGTCGTAATTGTACCTGCACAAGTGACACTCACCAAAACTCATGGAACTTTATTAGAAATAAAACCTAAGTACATGGAATGTTACATAAAACCTCATTTATTCCCGAGTATTGGTGGTCGGATTTGGGTTGTAACGACCGCCAACAGCGGCGGAAACAAAACAAATCACGCAACAGGCGATTGAACTACGACACGAACATGGCTAAAACCAGCAACAAGACTCGACCACGGACACAAACTCAACCAAGCGAATCTGAAACGAAATTGCAAAGGCTAAAAAAGGTACTAGGATAGCGGAATACGATGACAAACCAATTTTTTTGTAGGGCAATTTTCTGGACTATAGGACGAAGGCGAAAGGATGGATATACCTGATGATAAACCTGTCTCTGGATACCACTTGATGGGGACTAGGGTTCCCGATCTTCCGTCAGGCGATGGATAACTCGTTTGGGGCGGAACACAACACACCGACCCGGCTTCAAGTCAGCAACTCGAACCTTGCAATCTTAGCACCACGACTCCTTTGGTTACCAACCGTGTCACAATCCGATTGACCTCGCCAAGAAGGCTAATCCCTGCCTGTGAAATGAAGAACACAAGCAAGAACTCGAAAGAAGCAGCTCTCAATATAAAGTGACACTGCAGATGTATGATTAAGATCAAAAGTTGGGGTTCTACAAACCGATAACGACGAAACTGCTCTCGACGGATTAATCTAATCAAAACCCCAGTCTATACGGCGGCAGCTACTGAATTTAATAGTCTAGGGTCGAGCTAGGGTTGAGGGCGCACCAGGGGGCGTCCACAACATGGGCCGAGAGGCCCGACACGATACGAAGCCTGAAAAGGCCCAAAATAGGTGATGCGGCACCTTTTTGTGGTCACACAGTATGATCCACGAATCCTCTGGACCTAGGACTAGAACCAAAAGAAGCGTATCGTCGTCACGATTCTAACGCATTCAAGAACGCCTTATTTGGACGTCGCATGAAGGAGAAATTACAGTTGCAGCGCAGATATATCGGCTAAAACCGAACCGAAGATGATGTCCGACATATCGATGACTTGTAACAAGACGAGTCCGACTCGTGTATGTGCAACGTGGTGATGTCCTCATCATGGTAAGAAAATCTTCATGTTCATGTTGGACTGCCTGCAAGCTGCTGGATGAAAAATTCATGTTGTGATATTCACTGGCAATTGTTATTTTTGTGCCTTTGCAGATGGAGGAAGAACGGGGAACACACCCACATGGACAAAGGCTAAATTGAACTTTGGTACCCATCGGCAATACATCCTTTGATTCAGGTAGGATTCGTGTAGGAATCTCTCACATGGCCTGGCTGCCCATTGGTTCAGTACGTCCATTTGATTCAGGCTCGGTTCGTATTGTTTCTCCGGGTATATGATTCTAGCGCATCCATGTATTGTTTGCATGTGAGATTCCTAGGCCTTCTTGTTAGCGTCTTAGTGAGGGGACCATTTTATATTTTGCTGGAGTAATTATCCTGTCTGCTTTCGTAGTGTTATTAAAACATCCTGGATGAGAACTATTTTTGCTTCCTGAAACTTTACCAGACAACCTAAAACTATTATTGCTTGCTTAAACACTATGACGTGAGAGCTGTTTTCACTTTTGGTCTCGTCACTACAACAGATCATTTAATCTGTGACGGATTTAGAAAACATTATAGATGTACCTCGCTGGATATTAGGCCCATAATTTAGTGACGTTTTAACGAATCCGTCACAATATAGCCCACTAACTAGTGACGTTCTAAAAAATCGTCATGGACATGCATTAGACCCAAAAACTTGTTGGCTTTAAATGCAAAAAAGTAATGGGGCTATGTGCTAGTGAAGGCCACAACATCAACTAAGCTACAAGTTTCACCGGCCGCCCACTAAAATTTAATCACAAAATGTGTGACAAAGAGGGTTGAACCCAAGACAAAATTTGTTTTTGTTCCTGCTAGACTGAACCAAGTTGATTCTAATTAAATTGTGGAATGATGATGTGGCATGTGTCAGATCCGGTAAGCGCGGTCCTATCTGTCAGTTTCTGAGTGGTGAAATTAAATCAGCAAAAAATGAGACACCGATGCAAGTCGTACTGCAAACCTCGTGGAGGTAACGCGGATGCCGTTACCATTAGGCTACCGCCCCATTTGTGTTTGACGCTAGTATTCTTATATTTATATAAAGTAATATATGTTTTACTGGAAGTTAGGGACTCACGGCAAAAGTAGGTGGTAGGTAAGGGAATCAAACCCGAGACCGAGGGCTTCAGTCAAACGTGCAATTCCACCACACCACTTAGTTTTTTTTGCTTTGTGTAACATAAGTTATTATTATCGTAAAATCTACCGGGAGAGGGCTCTCTCTTTGGCCTTATCTTGATACCCCCACCAATCTCCGTTCCTTCTTCATCGGACGTTTCCTGCGGCTGCGACCTTTCCCATTAGATGCGGGCCCACACGTCAGCGTGAGAATGCGAGCGGTTGCGGGAAGGGAGCGGACGCGGCGCCAGATCTTAATCATTTTGAAATTTTGGGAGTCGCGCCTATCATTTTATTTCCCCATCTCACTCCATCTCTCTCCTCTCTCGTCCTCTCTCCTCCCTCGAAAACTTCTGGAGGTAGATTCGATTCGCTGTTTGCTGAAGGCGGCAGGCGCACCGGTTGAACTGAAGACTGGCGAGCGGAGGCGGGCGGAGGACGAATGCCCACCAAGTTCACCGGCGAGCAGAGGCGGGCGGAGGACGAAGGCCCACCAAGTTCATTGGCGAGTAGAGGCGGGCGGAGGACGGAGGAGCACCTAGTTCACCGGCGGGCGGAGGCCGGAGGCACACCAAGTTCACCGGCGACCGGAGGGCGGAGGTGGACCACGGTCACCGGCTAGTGCAGGCGGGCGAAGGGTGGAGGCGCTCCAAGGTCACTGGCGCGTGGATGCGTCTCGAAGTGGCCAAACAGCGGGCAGTCATCGGTGGCGACGCCTTACGGTGTCATCGAGAGAGGGGGGAGGGGCGAGCGCCCGCCAATGAATCGAAGACCGACGAGCGGGGGCGGCGTGAAGCCTCGTGTTCTTCGTTCAAGGGGGTCTCGTTCAGCAGGCATTGTGCAGGCCGGATCTACTCTCTGTTCAAGGGGATCTCGTCGAGGTTAGTGTGTTTTTTTTGTTATTATGTATGTTCTAGGTTATAGATCCATGGGGGACGAAGACTTTTTTGCTAGGTTTTGCTATTCATGATTTTTATCGTTTTAGGTCATAGATCTATGAGTTATTATTTAGTTGGATGTCTTTCTTCGGATGTGTTAGATTCATGGTTTTGCACACCGGGTCGTGTGCTACTACATGATATAGGCATGTTATTGTTTAGTTCTGAACTGCTATTTTTTTTGTTTGAGTTCATCTATCTATGCCAGTTAATGTATAGTTTTGTAGTTTTGTGTGGATCTGTTTTTTCTGTTGTTTATCTATGTAGTTTAAGTTTATGTTAATTTAGCTTATAAGATTTAGGCATTTTGGTTGTTATTCAATTTTTTAATGATGTTGTATGACTTGTGCATGTGTTAGTTATTTGCGCACTAAGAAAGCTACCTGTGAACCTGCTCGTGCATAGTTCTTGGAGTTGTCATCTTTTGCCTAGTTGTTAATTGGCTTTTTGATGCATTGAGTCTTTGACATGTTCTTTCTTTATTCAAAATTATGTTAAGTTATTTCGCATAACGAAGCATATACTTTAATATATGGTTATTTGGTTAACATAACATATAATGCATACAATTGTTTACTGTGTTTGTTGGTTAATTATGTTGTTTTAAAACTTGGTTTGTGCAGCAGTATGTAGGGGTAACTTGTTTGTATAACAAGGTACATAAGTTGATGGAAACTAGGGTGGCCCGATCTTCCATCACGTGAAGGGTAACTCGTTTTAGGTGGAGCGCAACACACCGATCCAGCTTCAAGTCAGCAAACTTGAACCCTGCAATCTTAGCACCACTGCTCCTCTGGTTATCAACCGTGTCACAAACCGGTTGACCTCACCAAGAAGACTAATCACTGCCTGCAAAACGAAGAACACAAGCAAGAACTCGAAAGAATGCAGCTCTCAATATGAAGTGACACTACAGATGAATGATTAAGCACGAAAGTTGGGGTTCTATAAACCGATGACGGCGATAACCTAGGGGCGAGCTAGGGTTGGGGGTGCGCCGGGGGGGACCCACAACATGGGCTGAAGGTCCGACACGATACAAAGCCTGAAAAGGCCCAAAACAAGTGACACAACCCTTTTTCGTGGTCACACAGAATGATCCACGAGTCTTCTGGAGCTAGGACCAGAACCAAGAGAAGTGTCTCGTCATCACAGTTCCAACGCATCTAAGAAAGCCTTGATTGGAAGCCGTATGAGAGAGATATTGGACGTCGTATCAGTACAACATCAAAATCAGCATAATCATGATAAGAACCAACAAAAAAAATGTATACGTGCTGATCTTGATACCTTAGCTTGACCTCTACTATTCAACCATTCTAAGTGGTAGGGGTTTGAAATTAGGCGTGTTGGCAAGTTAAGCCTCTCTACCAAATCTAAACTCACAAAGTTGTTGCAACTCCCGCTATCAATTATGGTCAGCACACGACAATCCTTGACGATGAGGAACATGTGGAATAAATTCTTGCATTGGATCTTCTTCACGTCCTCACGTTCCACATGCAAACTCAACGTACGCTGCACAAGAACCAAGTTACAGAATCCCGCTGATGCGGCAAGCGAGTCAATTGCCTCACCCTCATCGTCCTCCGAATTTGCAACAATGTTAGTCGCAAGAGCTACATCATCTTCAACATCACTAGCACTTACATATCTAGTACCATCGAGTGTAGCGATGAAAGCACGAACACTTGGGCAATCCTTCCTGACATGTCACATGCCCTTGCAGCGGTGGCACACGATGCTTGCAGACTTACTCGATGAGCTCTTGTTAGTAGGAGTCGGTTTCTTGTTCTGTTGAGGATGCACATTAGACATATTGCGTACCTCATAAGCTGGTGTCGGCGCTGATGGTGTCGAATGTGTACTCGATGGTGGCGTGGCTCGTGTACTTGCTAGTGGCGTGAAGGTCTTGGTTCATCCCTGAAATTCTTTTTCTACAAGCACAACAAGCTGGAATAACTGGTTGGTGGTAGTAAAATCTTTTTAGACAACTATATCCTGAATTTCACGTCTCAAACCACCATAAAAATGACATACTTTATCCTCAGGATCCTCTACTACCCCACAACGAACCATACCCTTTTGTAGCTCGGCATAATATTCCTGAACAGACATATTTCTCTACTCTAAACGTCGCAATTTCTTACCCAAATCACGCTTATAAGAGGCAGGAACAAAATGATCACACATTGCAAGTTTAAGAGCACTCCATGAAATAGGTTGCATGTTTAAAGAAGCACATTCTTGCCACCATATTATAGCAAAATCCTTAAATTCACTAGTGGCTTGTCTAACCTTACGTTGATCAGGAACAAGGTGGGAAGCAAATTTTTGTTCTACTATCATCTCCTAATCTAGATATTCCTCTGCATCATAATGCCCATAAAAAGATGGTATAGTAAATTTAACTTTGGCATAGGTATTCGCCAGATGATGAATCAAAGGAGCAAGTAAGCGATGCAAAAGCGATCGAAGCGGCTTGCAACCTACCTAGGGCTGGCGCGGCGAGAGGTCACACAAGGCAGCTAGTGGGGCAAGTCAAGTAATGTGGTGGCTTGACTTGTTGTATGGCTATGGTGGATGGGATAGCGGCGGAAACAAACAAAGCACAGCAACGGCTGATTGAACTATGACACGAACACACCTAAAACCAGCAACAAGACTCGACCACGGACACAAACTCAACAAAGCGAATCTGAAATGAAATTGCAAAGGCTCAAAGGGGTACTAGGACAGTGGAATACAATGAAACAAACAAATATTTTTGTAGGGCAATTTTCTAGACTATAGGACAAAGACACAAAACTAATCTAGAGTAAGCCTGGCGGTAATACTTGAGTCTATTATTACCACTTGATGGAAACTAGGGTAGTCTAATCTTCCATCAGATGAAGGGTAACTCGTTTTGGGCGGAGCGCAACACATCGATCCGGCTTGAAGTCAGCAAACTTGAACCCTACAATCTTAGCACCATGACACCTCTGGTTATCAACCGTGTCACAACCCACTTGACCTCGCCAAGAACGCTAATCCCTGCATAGAAAACGAAGAACACAAGCAAGAACTCGAAAGAACGCATCTCTCAATATGAAGTGACACTGCAGATGAATGATTAAGCACGAAAGTTAGGGTTCTACAAACCGATGATGGCGAAACTGTTCTCGATAGAATAATCTAAGCAAAACCCAAGTCTAAATGATGGCGGCTACTAAATTTATTAACCTAGGGGCGAGCTAGGGTTGGGGGTGTGCCAGGGGGGCCCACAACATGGGCCGACGGCCCGACACGATACAAAGCCTGAAAAGGCCCAAAACAGGTGACACAACACCTTTTCATAGTCACACAGAATGATTCACGAGTCATCTAGAGCTAGGATTAGAACCAAAAGAAGCGTCTCGTTGTCACGGTTCCAACGCATCCAAGAATGTCTTGATTGGACGTCGTACGAAGGAGATATTGCAGTTTAGTTGCAGACATGTCGGCTCAATCCGAACCGAAGACGTTGTCCAACACGGCGATGCCTTGTAGCTTGGAGATGAGGCTGACTCATGTATGTCCAACGTGGTGATGTCCTCATCATAAGTGTTCGATATCTTTGAGTTTTTCTCCAAGGATTATTAGTGAAAGCACAATACAATGATTATTATGCCAGAATAAGTATACAATTTTTACTTCCCAAATAATACTTTTGGCTTGTTAGTGTAGGTCAGCAAGCCCTATTTGAAAAGTGACTTTGCAGAACATTTATTTTGTATTTACAGTAAGACAAAACCTGTTAAGTAGTACTTGTTTTTGTGTAGGTCATTTACCCCCCAGCCGTGAACATTCTTTTTATCTGAACTATAATGTAATTAGTCACCATCTAGGTGTGTTTTACAAAGTAACTTATCAGTATTTTATATGATTTAGAAAGTAACTTTTTGTAATTGTTGATTTTTAAAAAAATTGTGTTGACATGTACAAACTAATAGTTTTCTATGATAGTTTATAATTTGTACTTTCCATTGGTTGGTATATGATATATGCATAATTGCCATCGTCTGCTTGAATGTCTCGTTCTCTTACTTTTTATGGCTTTTCTTACATGCAGGATTCAATCGTTTGCTATTCTCATCTGCCACATTTTTTGTTTCAGCTTTTTGATTTTGTTCTTCCTTAAAGGTACAGTCAATTGCATCCCCATTTCTTTTTACTTTGTTGTTTAATTTTTTTCCTTTGGTTGTCGCTGAAGTTTAGTATCATATTAAATTTGTTTACATTTTACTTGTAGTTTAGGAGCGGTTTACCTGTAGCTGTGGCAATCAATGTAGATTCATCAGTTTCGCTAATTATTCTCGGTGTAGGTTAGGAGCTGTTTTATTTACTCAAATATTAACCTGTTTTTTTGTCACATTTGCATGCGATCTGGTGTCTTTTTAGTTATCCTTTTTAATCTATCAGTATGTTAGTGATTATGTTTGTCTGTAATTTTATTTTTTTCTATTATAATGCATGGAGGGGGGTGTCCTTTTCCTAGATGTGGCCATTAGAGTAGTTAGGTGGCTAATTGCTTTAAGCAAATTGAATTGTAGTAATAGTTTTGTACTTTCATGGTTTTCTTTTTTTATTGAATGATAGTTGAGCATTGTTTTTGTAACTTATGTTATGGAAGGTGATCACTGCATTTTTGTGTTATACTTATATACTCTATCTTATCCTTTTGCAAGGTGGAAGATATTTTTTTCTTATTTTGGTGTGATCTGGGACTGAAAATTGCTCCTGCATTTATGCAGTGCTTCAGGCATTAGAGAAGTTTGTTAGACATTTTCTTATGGAGTTTGTTATAGCATATAGTAATGTTTGGCTTTGAGTTATCCTTAAATCTGTTAGTATGCTAGTTAGTAGTCTAACTTTTTTTGCGTTATGGCATAGCACATTTGAGTGCTATGATAGTTTCGTTTTTTGCTTTTCATTTTGCCACTGAAGTCTATACTTTGATCCAACGGAAATCCAGCGAGTGGTTTGTGGTTTGTGAGTTGAAGTTGTCAGGGTTTGCATTGCACTTTTTTGCACTCCTGATGATGATTTTAGCCTACAGAACCAGGTAATCCCCGGTTTGGTGGATCCCTGGATGAATGCAGTTTTTGTATCGGTCTTCTTTTCATTTTTTTTGCTTTTGGCTTTATATTAAACCACATATATGAACTGCGGAGGACTTCAATCCTCCACTTCTTTTTTACTGCTGCTTGTGTGTGAGACTCCTACTATTTTGCTGCTCAATCATTCAGACATTCAAAGGTATATTCTTTATCTTTTTTAAGTATGCTTTTTTGTAGCCTGATCTGATCCTGTAGCATTCAGACATTCAGACATCTATTGTTTTCTTTGTCATTTTTCTAGAAAGTAACATATCTTTGATTTTACATGCGCTACAAAGTAACATGACATTTAATACTGAAATCATTATATTGTACAAAAATAATTTAGGATTATTTTCAATCTTTAGGAAGTAATTTTGTTCTACTATATATGAACTGAAAAGTAACTTTTTGTGTTTCACATTATCTAGAAAGTAGCTTATTTATATTTTGTAGTACTTAGAAGTAACTTAGCAGTGTTCCCACACTTTTTTTATACAAATTAATTTATCAGTGAATCAAATTAATTAGCAAGTAATTAAGTAGCACTAACTTATTAGTTGAACTTACTTTGCTGTTTTTGTTTTTTGTCATCAATTATATTTTTGTCTGACCTGTGCACTGCATTCCTATTTTTTTCAGGGCAGTATGAAGTCTGTTGTTGGAGAAGATCCTTCTAGCAGCAGAAGTCGGTGTCAAAAGTTCAAGCGCAAGCTTAAGCCTATTGGTGGTACAAAGAAGAAAGTCGGTGAAGGTACTTCAACTGATGGAGGTGGACAGAATAGCAAAGCAGCTAAGAAAAATCTCCAGGTATGTTCTTACTATGTTCTCCAGGTATCTCCAGGTATATTGTATTGGTGTAACTTTTTGTACCGTATTCTTTTTTATTTGATATTGCAGCAAGACAATAACCGTAGTTCTCCAATGGCCATCGTAAAGCTTTACGCTGACATGTCAGATTATCAGCGCCAACTGATTGATGGGGCAGGATTTGGCGGTCTACTGAACTGTAGCTGCTCTCAAGTGTTTCCAGATATTCACCGGTGGTTGTTGGAATCATTTGATCCAAATTCTTTAGAACTTGTTGTCCCTGGAAAAGGAAGGATCCCTATAACTGAAGCTACTGTGTATAGGGTAATGGGTATTCCAAGGGGCAGTGGCACAATCAAGTGTGAAATTGATGCAACAGCAACATCATTTATGAAGAATGAGCTTGGTTTTGTGAAGTGTAGTCAGCTAAAGATAACATATCTTTTCAATTTACTAAAGCCTAATGCAAGTGTCGATGACAATAACTTAGGACATGGACTCTCTTAGCAGTTGGCTCTGTCATTTGTCCAACCTTCAGCACAAAAGTTAGCCTAAGGTTGTTCCCTGCAGTAGTAGATGCCTCCAAAATTGGTCAACAAAACTGGTGCGAGCTTGTTATTTGTATTCTTTAGAAAAGCTGCCAACCTGGATCTAAGAAATTGTTTTTCAAGTCATGTGTCACTTTTCTCATGGTAATTTTTTGCTATGCTTATTCAATATGGTTGAACTGTTGATCCGTTCCTATTTTTGCCAGTAAATTAGCTTGGATGTGTAATTTTTGATCTATTCCACCCTATTACATGATAGTAGTTTCTATTGTACTTTAGATGATTCAATTCAGCTATGTATGTGTATTTATTTTGGATGATTCCTTTTTGTAAATCATGTGCTAATCATAGCTTGTGGATGACATTACTCATCAGAGTTTTATATGATATAGGGAGTAACTTGTCACTACTTATGTATCCTTTTGAATTAGCTTATCAGATTTTTAAATGATATATGAAGTAATTTGTCACTGTTTTTTAATTTCTTAATTTTATCTTTTTTGGCTTTGCTTTATTATGGTTCTGCACACATGGAAGTCTAATGGATGTATTTCTTTTTTGCCTTTTTAGATTCTCTATCTTGACTCATTGAACACTGGTTTCAAGAGGATCCCCACCAGAAGATGTCATGTTACTGTTTGGACAACAAAACTTGTAACAAAACCAACTGACAAAGACACCAAACCTGATGGAAGCTTTGGTGCGTTACAGGTTAGTATCCTGCATGAAAATTTCAGATTGTCTTCTATTCATTCATATATAGTTTAGCATTGTTATTCAGAATTTGTTTTGTTGTCTAGATGTTGCATATGTCCATTTTTTTGTTGCACGCTATTTTTTACTTTGTTTATATCTTCATTGTTTAGTTGAAGCCAGGGTTCATTGGGCAAGATAACATGTTCTTTGGACACCATGTCCCACTGGACGGTTTCATTACTCCTGTGTTCCTGACAACCTTGGTCAACAGTTATGTTTAGTGGTTTAATTTGTTATTCTTTTACTAGTTATGTCTCTTTTTTATTATAGTAACTTATCTATGTTTCATATTATTTTTTTAGAAAGTAATTTTATTAGTGTTTTACATATTTAATAAAGTAACTTATCAATGTTTTTTATTAGACAGAAAGTAGCTTAGTAATCTTTAACATTACTTGAAAAATAATTTAACAGTTTCTATGAGGTTGTGACTTGATGCCTAGGCGATGTAGAAATTTCAAATATCTTAAAGACCTAAACTTTTTGATTATCATAACACAAAGTGGTTGTTCCGCTCTTGTTGCTAGTTGTAGCTGATAGTTCGCTTGCTGAGTCATGGAGCTATAATTATGCTTAGGCTTTTTACGGTTATTGAGTTATAGATGTAATGATGTCAGATGATGATTTCTTTACAAGAGGATAAAGGACTTCTGCGTAGTCATCCAACTATAGTTATGGAATTTTATGATCAGCTATAGCTATGAATCTTTTCTTTAATATTTTTAGTGTGTTTGTTGGTTAATCAGATATTTTCTAGTCGTGATTTGTTTTATTAGATAGAAAGTGTGGTTATGTTATCTATTAAGCAATACTTGGTCCGTATCCCTAGTTTTTTTACCTTAACACTGCTGGGTGCCTAGTGGAGGGGGAAAATGTCTCGATAGCATTTTTTGGTTATTAGAAATTGGAAATTGTTTCATTTTGTGCATAAATCCTTTTGTAGGATTTTGATGACTTAAATTCTTATAATTTCATGGAAAATGCTTGATATGAATTGGATTTGGACGACAATCTTGTTGTTCTGTTCCTGTTTTGGTAACAATTAGCTGATAGTTTGTTTGGTCAAGTGCTTTTTTCAGTAAATAGTGGTACCTTTTTGCACTATATTTTGTGGTTGCTGGTTAATCAGTAATAGTGATTGCACTTATGTTGCTGCTTTTATGGTGATCTGTTAACTTAATTAATTGGAAATGAAATATGATTCTCAAATCTTCTCTGAAACTTGTTAGTCTTTTGTGTTACTGATATATTGATGTCTCAGTTTTTTTATAAAGTAACTTTATAAGTGCTCTACATATTTAATGAAGTAACTTATTTGTTTCCATATAATACAGAAAGTAACTTGGTAATGTTTAACAAACTTTAGAAAGTAACTTTACAGTTTTTACATGTTTAATGAAAGTAACTTTGCCTCTTTATTGATAATTTACATTTTCTTTGTTATTTCTTTTTGCTTTCAGGAACGATTCAAGGCAAAAAGGGCTGTGCAGCAAATGTGCTCTGTTTTTTCAAAGTTGTTGTCTAAGTTTCTAGAATACATGTATAATCCAGTGCCTTCCAACTTTGATCAGCAAAGAGGAGACAATGGATTGGAAACTGATGATGAAGATGTAGCTGCACAAGAAGAAGATGGCGAAGGAACTGATATGGAAGAGAACAATCAAGAGATAGATTATGATGATCATGAGACATGAGATGAAGAAGAAGCTGGACAAGGTCATGACAATGTTCATCAACATAAAGAGTCGGGTCCTTTGTATTTTGTTAACGAGTCTTCCAGTGACGATAAAGACAATGGACCGAAAACCTCAGGAGTGAAGAAATCTTAGATACGAGTGTCGTACACTATCATAGTGTAGTAGTACTTTTAATTTTCTGTTAAGACTCTTTTCTAGTTAAGATAGTTTAGTCATGACTGAATTTGTTAGGTCTGTTTTCAGTAACATTAATTGCTATTGAATGACATCTTTTTTCTTAATTTATTTCTTTTTTATCCAATATCTTCTCAAAAATGTTAGATTTTTTGTTTTTATTTAACTATATGTTACTTTATCTGTCATGTAGAAGACGAAAAACAGCATGACGTTGACAATGTTCGTTCAAAAGCCGCTACTCCAAGTCATGTTTTGTCTGATGGTTAGTACTTCAATATACTTTCTGTAATTTTATTTTGCTCATACTAGTAGTAATCTGATCCAATGACCCGCCATATTTAGAAGTAAATTGTCAATTTTCTCTGTCCTTTATTTTGTCACTTGTCAATGTTTTTTATATGAAGTATTTGTATATGATGTAATTTTTTTCAATGACCCTAGAAATATCGACTAATATTTCTTTTTCAAATACAGGAGGGAAGTTAGATTCTGCCGCACAATCTGAAAACATGGATATTATCCGTGCAGATATACATAGTGAAGAGGATGTTAATGTTCGTAGTCAAGTAAACACTCTCCAAGGTAATATATTTCTTTTTCTTAACACCCTTTTTACTGTATTTTACTAACAGTTCAGTACTGACTTCGATGTTACATGTTAATAGTTTTTAGGACTGAGGTGGATGTTTAATGTTTAACTCAAGTAAACTTTGTATTGTTTTAACCTTCATTATCTACTTTAGTTTTAGTCCATTTTCTTTTTTAATTAGGAAGTAACTTTGTTTCTGATAATGTGGTGTAGGATGTAACTGGTTATTGATTGTATATAAAAAGGAAAGTAACTTTTTGTTTATGCAGTTTTGAAAACTATTCATTCCTTTTTTTGCTCTTGAATAAGTAAGTTGTCAGTATATCTGTGTATTAGGAAGTAAATTATACATAGTTTATATGACACCACAAATAATTTATTTCATTTACATAGCTCCTCCTCGCGGCCCGCGGCATGGGCGAGTGGGGTCCCGGCGGGCTCACGTGGTGTGCGTGGTCATGCCCGAGCGGCTGTTGGTGAGGGTCCGCCGGTGGCGTGCGCGACGGCATCTCATGCCGCACACATCGTCGAGGCATCAAGGTGAGGCGCCTAACCTAGGGTTAGGGTTACTCATTGGGGATGTGTTCTGATTTTGAGGAATTTGTCTCATGAATCTTGAAATTGATTCTTCTCCTTGATCTATTATGCTAATGTGCATGTTAATTTTATGATTCATGTACTAATTGCGCAAATTTGGGCTAAGTTCTAATTGCATAATTAGTTCTAATTAGTCAGCTAATTAGGGATTGATTAGCTTCAGTTTTGCTAATTATGCACTGATTAACTTTAGGTTGCATCTAATTCGGCTAGTTTAATATAAACAGATCAAAATAAGCTTAGATTTGATCATATTTTGCTAAATTTAAACTAAACATAAGTGCATTAGATCTAATTAACTTAAACGGATCAACATTGCATCTAATTTAGCATTAAACCGTGGTAGTTTGCATGTTGTGCTTATGATCATGGTTGGCATTTTCTGAATTTGATTTGTGGCCATGCCCTATGATCTGCCTGCCTAGCCCTATGGCAGGAAATTTCTTCTAGCTGTCCGGTTAGTTTCCTTCTCTTTTCTCAGGGTGATGATCGAGAAGGTGCATCAAGGTTAGTTCCCTGTTAGTGGTAGATGAAATTGGCTCCCTAATATATCCGTGATCTGTTTGTAAATTGCTCTTATTATGCATTGCATAGCACTAATGAAGAATTATGTGCTTCTATGCATCTTATTACAGACTTTCTCATTTTACAGGATATCATTCATTATGTGGAACCCCTGCAGAACAAACTCATTATGTGCAGCCCCTGCAGAACAAACTTGGGTAAGTCTCAGTGCTTACATCCTATTCATATGTGATGTTGAGCTTCCAGTATAGGAAATCCTTTGGTCTCTCTGCTGTATTGCAATTAAGAAGACAGACATATGATGCAATTGCTAACTTGCGCAAATACCTTTGGTTGTCTTGGAACTGCCACAACTAACATATATAAATAATGAGGCGATTGAGCTGATGTACCTTTTTTTGTTTACTTGAGCTTTAGTAGACTTATTGATTTGTGGATAAGTATGCATCAGCACAAATTGATTTAGACCGCACAGGAGCTCAGTGGTGGGGACAAGAAATTCCTCCATGATACTTGACTGAGACTATTTTTTTTTGCCAACATAGGTATGTCCTTTCTATGTAGCAATCGGAAAAACTTTCATTTTTAGGTACTATAAAATGGTTGCTTCTGTGTTCTATGTTAACATTCTGTCACGTTATTGTTATTTCTTTAATTCTTGCATATAAAAATTTATATGATATCTATTGCATTGTACTTTATCCTAATTCATTGCATGAAAGAAATTTCATCTGTTCTCTTAACCATGTTTGTGTGTTTTCCCATCTGGGGGCCTAATGCACATGTCAAAGTGATATTTCGAAAGAAGTGATGAATTGCTTGATTTTTGGTATGAAAGTGTTCAAGATCCATCATCAGATGGCTTCTTACATTATCTAAATTTTAAAGAATGCGACACTTCATTGAATTTTGTTATAAACTATTTAAGTTCCAACCTTCCTTCTTCCATAGATTAAGAATAAGTAGCTATTTTGAGGGTTTTTTCAGAGTTTACATATGACAATCAATAAATACGCTGCATAGAACATGGAAAGACAGATTACCTGCACAGATGGCTGTTCTTGGTTGACCCGCGGCAACGCGCGGGGTGGCTAGTTATTTCATATAGTTGTCCACACATTGCTCTGATGTAACCTAAAAGCTACTATAATTTTTAGTGATGCATATATACTTCAATGTACTAATGACTTTGTATGTTATCTACTAGACTACTAGGAGTGGAGACAATGCTGCCAAGATATATTACTTGGATTTGGCTGATGCCATGCTAGCATTCTGTTGCTGCTCCAATGTTTTCCTGTTTTTGTGCTTGCATGTCATATGTGCCATGGGTTGTGATGTGATGTTGGATCCATTGTTGGATGAATTGGATGAAAACTTGAGATGATGTATGAACATGCTAATTTTGAAATTGCTTGTGCTTAAAAAAATAATGTGCTATTATATGTGCTTTATGGCTTCTCTTGGGCTGGGCTGAAATGGTTTTGAAAATGAGCTTTCTTAAATTTTTGGGCCATAAAATTTGCTAGTGCGCTATTGGGCCTAAAACCATTTGGCCTGATTATCATGTTGGCCTGCTAATAAATGGGCCACACTCATTTTGGCCCGTTAATAAATGAGATGCTATGATGACGTCATCGTCCATGCAAGCGTCCATGTCATCGCTCACATCGATTCCATGTCATCAACCATGTCAGCTATAGTTGCCATGTCGCCATCCATGTCAGCAGCCACATCATCTTAGTATTCAATCTGTGACGATGTTCATGACATTTATTTTCATCATAACCACTAGGCCTGGGCTGGGCTATGCGGGCTCAAGGCCAATCTATGGCGGTTTGAAAACGTCACGGATTGCTTCAATCTGTGACAGGTTCTGTTAAACCGTCACGCGATTTAATCTATGACGCTCAAACCATGACGTTTTCTGAAACCGTCACAGACATTATTTTATGATAATTTTTCAGTGATCTATGACGAAATTATTCTATCATAGATTAAATGATTTGTTGTAGTGTGTTGAATTTTGGTGACTGGATCCTGAGTCCGAAGATGAAAACTATTTTGATTTTTGCAATTGCTGAATTTTGGTCAATGAATTGCTTCTTCATTTTTCTGCAATGCGATGTGTGCATTCTACATACTTTCCTCTTGTCCAGGTGACTATATAGGATGAGGAATAACTGCTCCTAATTGTTGCTGTCTTGCATACAATCAGCAGATCAATGTGTGTTGATATCTCCATCCCTTTCTCTTGTGTTGATATTGCAGATAGATTATTCCTGTCCTTGGCAATATTACATGATTGCTAATATACAACCTTGGTGTTTTTTTCTGGTTCTTATAAGATAGAGATAGACCACCAACGGCAATTCCCCACGCTCTGAAAGGAGACAGTGGAAGGTGAGTACTCTCTGTCTAATTCCTGGTTGCTCTGACCATGTTATACATGTGATGCTTTGGATATATAATTAATTCTGTCGCTGGATGTTAATCATGCTTGGTCTTTCATTCATCGTTGTAGAGATTAGTTCATCAATGGGATGCATGAGATGAACACTAAGATAAGGTACATAATGTTGTGTTTTTCCTGGTCATTGATGCGATCATAAAACAAACTGCCTAATGCTGCATATCTTCTTTTGGTGAAATGATAACTTTTGAATTCTAGATGTGCGTGTATATGTTCTAGGTAGCTTGTTCTCCCCCCATAGAAAAAGTGCTAATCACTGCTCTCCCGCAACCAATGTAGGTAGCTTCTTCTCCTGCCCCATTGAAGAGTGGGTTCATTACTTATAACTTGGCTTCAGGAGTCTTTGCCTGTACAGAGTTTGGTGATAATGTACTATGATGCCATTTTTTATTATTTCCAACAACAGAGTTGGGTGATGATTCCAGCATTTTGAGGATTTCATTTGTCTTCTTTCCCTTGTATATTATAAGCTTTGCTGCCTTCTTTTCCTTGTATATTCTAAGATCTGTTGCCTTCTTTCCCTTTTACATTCTAAGCTTTGGTCACTGATTCTCTAGCTGAAAAATGCTGGAAATTTATTGACAACCAGATTTTCTGCAGGACACTCAAGCTAAAAGATTTCAATTCTCACTTCCTACTTCCTGTAGACCTCAAGGTAAGAAAGTTAGAGAAGTCATGCTTCTCGCCATTATTCTTGCCCATATTATTTCACATTGTACAGAAGTGGTAACACATTAACCAGCAATTCAGTGTAAGATTTGCTTAATCGCATGATTTGTTTTGCTAATACGCTGCTAATCTTTCGATTTTAGAGGTACGATGCCACTAAATATTTTCCAATATTCTGAAACATCCAAAGAGAGTAATTATCCTTGCTAAAACTGGTCATTTTGTTTTGGAATAGATTCTGTATCCTAAATCTGATTGGATAGTGAGATCCGTGTAGGTGGAACCATTCAGATAAGCTTCATATCTTCTGAGATTGAGATATTTGTAGTTGCTGGATGCACACAGTTTGTGCTTTTGCTACTTCTATTCCTGTCCATAAGAATTAATTTGCTAATTCTTCAATTTAATCTGTCTGGTTTGTTATTTTCTCCTTGAATATGTTGTTGACCATCTGCCTCTTTTCAGCAGTCAAATATATACACCAGTAGTGTGTAAGGCCTTCAGAAAGTGAGGGTGATTTCTGTACGTGCATTCCATAATTTGACACTAATGGAGGAAGGAATTTTGTGGGCATGGGGTAATAATATGTATGGTCAGCTGGGAACAGGAGATACACAACCAAGATCACCACCAATCTATGTTGAAGGGCTATCTGATCCCTTACCGGTTAGTCACGTTGATTTCTTTTTTTTTTCTTTGAGTTTCTGATACATTTCTAAATTAGTTTTATATCAGTGTAGATTTTAGAGTTTCTCAAGCCATTGCCAAACAATCTTAGGTTAAGGAACTCTTCCAGGTAATCCACTGGTGCATAGCTTGTGTGGATGCTGCATTAGTTGCTTGTGGACAATGTGCTCAAACAAGAGTTTCGATTTTACCCAAAAATTATTTGCTGATTTTGTTTGCCTTGCTGATGGTACAGTATGCCCCATATCTTTCAGAGACTCATTCTTGTTATAGTGCCTTATATGCTCAAGTCAAAATATCCAATTAGGATCACTTTGTGTCCCATGTATAATGTATAGGTTTTGTTGAACTCCTTTACCGGGGGTGCTAATTTGCACACCAAATGCATGCTCAATAAATATGTATCTTGTTAGTAGCTATTTTGTCATTTCATAGTTTTTGTTCTCCACCAAAACCAAACCATTATAGTATAGACTAGACTATATGTAACTATATGTATTCGACAGAAGTTTAGATACATATGTGACTATATGTATTCGCAACATACACAGTGGGCATGCTATTGATTTGTATTGTTGTGATTTCAAGCTTGCTAATTAAGATCTCCTGAGCTGGATTTTTATTGTTCTAATCGACGTTACTTTGTCTTGTGGAGGCAACTTGCTTTCTCCACTAGCCCAGCTGGTTCTTATTGCGCTAGCTCTCCAATGAGAGGAATCTTGGCTTTAGCATCAGCTCAGTAAAGATATGTAATGGAAATGATTATATCAATCTATGAACTGAAAAATGGCATGAATTGTGTCATCCTGGGTGTGTTTTGTTTGCTTGTGGTCTTATCCCTGCCATGAGATTTCTATAGCATATCCTCCTATAAATCAATCCAAACAGGTGATGAGTTCAGTTGTGTTCTGATTGGTAGAACTGATGGGTAATGCCTTTATTCGTTTTCCAAATAGCAGGTGATGAGTTCAGTTTTGTTTGCTGGTATTGTGGAGCCCGAGGACCCAACTGATGGAATTTAAGGTAGAAGAAATCTAATTGAGTGTGTTTGTTGTGTGATATATACAGTATGTTTGGTTATATTCTTACATAAAATTCAGTTTGTTTCAGGAACGGATCGAAGGATGCTTTGTTCGGTTTTAATTCGACTGGTGTGATTGGTGCAGTCATGGGTTTCTACATGAGTTGCAATTGCAAGTGACAGGCAGCGTTGATGCGGTTCTGCTCAAGATGTATGTTGAGCCATGCCATCTTTCAAGAGGTACGATTAATTTTGAGATTCAGAGTTTAACACTAGATTTTTTTTGTCAAGTAAACAATGTATACAAATATTTTATGTTTTTTATGCTTGTAGTCCAGTCAAAGTTCTCTTTATTTGATATGACGATTGCATATAAGTCCTCAGCTTGCAATGCTGAGTTAATTATCCTGACCATTCTTACCACTATAAATTTTTTTGTTCACAACAATATTGACCAACCATATAATTTAGTCAGGGAAGGTTTACAAGAATTTGCTCCTATATGGTGGGAGCGAAAAAATGGCAACATTCACATTGAAATTATGCGTTGCACTTGTTTAAGCAAGTGAAACAAGAGATGTTGCTCCAGGATTCATCAACGGTGAGTAATTTCCATGGCTTTTATCTGACATGGTTGCTCCACGAGCTTTTTAATTAATGAATGATGATTCGTACTATTGTGTGGAGGTTATGAATTCTGATTTTTTTTTCCTCTTCTCATGTCATGTTTGTCTGCATTTCTGAAATTGCAGCTTCCGCTTTGTGTGCATCTCAGCGACCACCTCTCCCGGCCACCATTGCATGCGTCTTGGTCCAGTTCTACACCCTCTGGTGTGGCCACTGCCTTGCGCTTGCCCTGGACAATGTCGCCACACCAGGGGATGTTGCCACAAGAACCAGCAATCAGGTGTGTAATTTTTGACACCTGATTTCTATATTCTGGGCTTTCCATTTAACTGAGTTGAATATATGCATATTATGTGGCCTCTTTATCTCCCCTTTCCAGGTTGTTCTTTTAAATTTTGTTGCTACCACTGATAATTAGTCCAAAATAACAGCCTTGAACACCTCTTGCTACTTGCTATTCGTAGCTCAGATTTAAGTTCACTGGTGATGCGGTCTCTTTCTGCTCAAATTTAAGTTCTCCTGTTTCATATTTAACTCTGTTTACTTGACACATGTTTCTATTAGTTAAAGTTGTCACTTTTTTAATTCAAGATAAAGATAGTTTTAATCATGGTAATTATACTTTTTGTTTAAAATAAAATTAGTTTATCCTAGTAGTGTGGGTAGATCAAGAAACTTGCTTTCTTGAGATTGGCTCATATGCATGAATAATTCCTTCTGACTAAATTCCTTTTTGCTCATATGGATAAAAAATTATGTATGGATGTTTTCTATATAAATTTATATTGGTGTATAGGCCACACCATCAGCCTACTAGGAGTGTCAGCCCCCTGCCCCCGTCTCCATGGACCTGCAACAAGGAGCTAAATTCGTATAATGTATCAGGTTCATACATGTGGTAGTGTTTTCTGCTTCGGAGCAACAATTCTTAAGCAGATCCCAGCACGGTATAGATTTTAGTGAATACTACCTCCGTTCCAAATTTATATTGGTGAATACTTGACACATGTTTCAGAATTTCGTTTGTCTTTTATAATCAGTTCGACAGATCCGAGGAATGCATACTCTTATTCGTCACTGTTTTTTGTGTAATATGTCATTATCTTCTAGGTGGCTGTTTTATTTTCTAGCACGGGTGTTACCTGGTCTTTCATGATAGCTGAAATTTTCTAGCGACGCCTGCAGGTGTAGGCAGCAGTGCTGGCTTGTTCAGTATAAGTTTATTTTGTATACGTACATATATTATTTTCCTGTTAGTCAAGAACAGCTTTGAATATGTTCTGAGGGGGTACTGCTTTGTGCTAATAAGATATGTCTGGTAGAATATATACAGTTAACTTTTTTATTTCGTATACAGTTCCGAACCGAGATTGCAGATCGTGCGAGAGAGCTCAGCTTACATTCGGATTCAGTTTAAGGCTGGCCGCATGGAGCCAATGCACCACCACACCTTTGGGCACGACCTGGTGGACATCAAGGATTCAAAGGAAAGAAGAAGGTCTGGAACTTCACCCAACTTCAAGGACAGAGACAAGGATCTGGACACTGCACATAGTGCTAATGATGCGCGTAGCTTGGAGTAGCCAGCAAGGGCCTGTATGAGGAGTTTCACTGCTGTCAGGTAGCCTGCACACCACATATACCAAACATGCATTTCTGAATCCAATATTTGATAGAGTAAAATTACTGATGTCAACTTATTCTAATGTGATATAATAGCTCATCCCTTTGTTCTACTATCAGGTAGCCTGCACACCGCATGTCATTTGTTTGCATAATAGTACTGTATGATTGATAACTTTCCTGAATAGAGAATCTGCTTGCTCTTACAGGGATACAGGGATTACATGTTTAAACACTTGTCTAGAAACTCATGCTATCTTCCATGACAATTAGATGCAACCTAAAATTAGACATGGTTGTAGGCAGGACTCTGCTTTTAATATGAATAGGGTGCATGCAAAGAGTTAAGTTTAATAGGTATACTCTGATTGCCTCCTTGTCATGCTATTTTGAGATTCTCGAAAGCTGCAGAGGTAAGTCATGTGGAACTCAAAATCCATTCACTGTATGCTCTGGTGTATGCGTGACTGACAAAAATATAGAATTTCTTGCAGTGCTTTTGATAAACTTTTTTTCCCATCAACTGTGAGCAGACAATGTTTGAAAGCTCACTGAAGTACCCTGTTCGATAATTCCATTCTGCACTGGCTCATTGGTGTTTGTTGACCACTTCTGAATATTTAATAGGGTGGCAATGATTATGAGATATTTGAATCTGAAAGAACAGTTGGTCTTGGTCATACAAGTATGCTGGTTGTATGGGACCAAAGCTAATATACACATGTGAATTTGCAATGTGACCTAACAGAAATGGAGAACTAACAAGAACATCAGTGCAAAATCACAAATTTCGTTGCCCCAACGAGATTTTAATTGCTGAAGTTTTTCTCCTTCAATCACCAGGAACATATTGGCCCCAAATTTCCAATATTTGTCTACTGTTATTACGATCCACATGAGGAAATTTTGTTTAAGTTGGGTTTAATTTAGCAGTTAGATTGAGATATTGGTCCCAATGTTCCAAATGCTCTCTGCTGTTATTCTATAGTGTTTGGACCATGTGGAAGTGGTCAGGCACATAGTATCTCTTGAGTGTAAATTATATTCCTCTATAAATAGTAGTTTGTTTCAATATATATAATTCTAGGGTCACTCTAAATTGTTGAGGTGCTAATTTTGTCTGATCACTATCTATCCTACTGTGCACTTCATGTTGAACATGATTCTTTTGAGAATGGCACACTGTTTCATAGGTATTAATTACTTTGCATCTCTTCAGTTAATGTATTGGGTCGATGAAAATTAAGAGGGCATTATAGTTGGTAAGGTAAGATTTTTTCCTAATATACATGCTCTTTTTCACTAAGGACTCATGCACCCTGTAGGGGAAGGGAAGAGGAGATCATGGAGTCTGGGATTGGGGCCTTGCTGATGCTTTGTTTTCTTAGTTGTCTTATTTTCTGGGTCAATCTGAAGAACTTTGGATGGATGGTGGAGCCAGTTAGATATTACTGTAGTGATCTTAGTGTAGTTGTTGAAATAAAAAAAAATGCCCATGTGCTTGCAATCTAAATGGATCTGGTTACATACTTGCAAAGCTGACAAATATATGATCCCAATTAGAGATGAGTTAAGAAATTTTCTCTCATGACGATTCCCTAATTGGATTCTGAAGCAGATAAGTCGCTTCTTTTCTTCTAGGTTGTGGTCATGATCTGATTTAGTGTATATTTCTCCCTGGCAACACTGTTAACACCAAAAATTCAAGACACTGAAATTTTTGGTGTGGCTCTATGTAGGTGTTGATGCTCCAGGACTTAAGATTATCAAAATACAAAGCAACAAACTTTACTCCTTTTCTTCCATAGGAAACATTTGTTTTTTTCTTAGGCTTGGATTCTTCCATGTTTTTTGAGGATATGGCGAGGCTTTGTTCGTTCAATTTCTGCCATAGTATTCTATGACGCTGAAACATGCATTGAGTGCTCCTCCAAATGCTCTTTTTTTTCTTTTCTTTTAGAAACTGGAATAGTCCCCATGAGATTATTTCTCTTCGAAAGTACCATAATGTGATGCAAAATTTGTTTGTTCACAGCAGTGATATTTTTTTTGTTCTTTTCATGTTTAATTTGGTTTATTGAAGGAAGTGATTGAGGGTCCAATGCGGACACCACAAGCACATTGGCGGGCTGGTGCCGGTGTGTATGGAGGAGGTGCATGCCATTGAGGACAGTGGTTCTTCATTAGTTTCAAAGTCTTGATCCCTTTATTGATGCCTAGGTCAATGAATGATTTAAAATTTTGAATGATCTCCATGAATCTGATAAGTTGCATAATTTATTAGCTAAGCGAAGCTATCCCAAGCTCTAGGGATGATTTCTTCCTAGGTTTGATTAAAAGAACATTGCTACTAACACTGAGTATGCTTTCTCTCGAATAATTTTGTATAAAAAAATTCAAAGAAAGTGTGATGAAAATAATATGCTAATTAATGCTTTACTTCTTGCCTGTCATTAAGAGTTTTTCATATTTCATATTTTTTTACAGAGCTAAAAAATTCTGCCACCAACGAACCTTTTTCTTCCGATATCCATGCTACACTAAATGATCGAATTATCATATTTAGTTGGTGTCACTTAAATTCTGATGAGCCATACAATTTCTTGTATAAGAGCACATCTACTTTTACAGAATCGATGAAAGCAGGCAAGTGTTGAGGACTGGAGGTTTATTTCCCCATCTGTGAATGTTCGGTGATGCCAATGGTTTTAGTGTTATTGGAAATGCCTCGTAATTTACAAAAGAAAAAACAAGTGAAATACTTAATTGTTTTGTTTGGTCTATGGCATTCTATTTTTGCATGCTTCATAATTACTTTTATATCCAGTAAGGGGATTTTTTTAGTTGCACCTGTGGAAATTGCTCAGATTTTTTTTCCAACTCCTTGCAGTAAATACCAGAGATGATATTGGAAGGTACTGCTATCTGGAATGCGGGTTCTTGATTTGATTCATCTCTTATTTTGCCGCACTAAAAGTGTGCATATGAAATGCTTCTCTTTTCTTTTTGAAGGCATTGTAATAAAAGAAGTCCGTATTATTATTAGTCCATCAACTGTGTTATGTACCTTACATGTACAACTGTTAGAATGAATGTGTATGTCTTCTCAGTTTGTCTATTGAATTCTGCTTGATGGATTGCTAAATAAGTCTACGATATTCTGTAAAACCTATCGATATAAAATAAGAAGAATTTAAATAATGGAACCAGAGTAGGGCTTCGGATCTGAAAGAGGAAGGAGTCGAATGAGCCTTAGATAGAGGCTTAGATAAGGTTAGGTCAAATATATTATTTTTATGGCTATTTTCTAAGGAATTTGGTGTTCTTGTACCTATTGTGAACTTTAATTGAAATTTTGCCTTCTCTTTTTAAACTGTCATTTAACCCTTTCCTTTTGAAATCGAAGATGTTTGCCCCCTTTCTCTCCTTTTTTTATTAGAGTTGAATTAATCTTTTAAGAGAACATGTTTACATCTGAATAGATCGTTAGGTTTATATGGTAGTTTTTTATTCCGATCAAGGAACCCACTTGCCCTCATGTGCATGTTTCTCAGGTCATGCAGTCACGCTTTTGCAGCTTTGTGTAGAGTGGAGATGGAAGCAGCTTGATGTATAGAGTGGAGATGGGTATTGCGTCGTTTTTTGAATGCCTTTTTAGAGATCCAACATCTTCTTGGGCACCAGCACTTTTGTGTTGTTGTAGGTCCGGTGTGATAGATTAGATATCCGGTTTAGGGTTTAGGGTGTGATAGATTAGATATCTATCTGCAATTTTTCTGAGGTGCATAAGTTTCATTTGTCTTGTTGGTGTTTTTGGCCTACACGATTCCCTTGTGACATCGGTGGATCAATAGAGAGACTATATTAGCCATAGTTGGCACTACCTAAAATAAAGAAAATGATTGATTAGAAATGTGTTCCAACACATCCTCATCAAAGTGATTATATGTTCCTTGGATAAATAATGTTATGATTTGAAACCTTTCCTGAAAACGTGTCAATGAAAATAATTGTGATATAGGTTATGTTTTTGTTTATTAAATATTTTTATATGCATTATACTAAATTGGTTACTAAATCTAAAAAATTGTTTCTTAGAATTTTTAAAAATACGTCACTGCTGCATATAATTAGATATAAAATTCTTGTTTGCGACCAACACCGCTGCATCAATCCAATATACCCCTTTTGTCATGGCATGAGTATTCTGCCCTTCTTCCATTTGGTTATATGTGTGCGTCACAATGTGTTTGTGTTGTCTGGTCTTGAGGTTGACTACGAGTAGATGCAAGAGATTGTCTTAAACAAGCAATATTGTTTCGTTTAAATATATAGTCGTTCGTTAATCATCTGGTTGTCATCTTGAGCAAAACAATTATATTTAAATAATTTATTCAAAAATATTATGTGGCTAAATGCTACTTATTTACCTTAATTAAGTGTGTTTTGTTTATTAGGTTTTTTCATCTCAGTCAATACTTATGATGAATAATTTTTTTTGTCATGGATTTAACTTGTGTGTGCTTTTTTATACACTAGAACGTAATGCGCACGCAACGCGCCCTATCCTGAGTCCAATTTAGTGTGTCCAAAATCTTCATTTTAAAAGCAGATAAATTTTACCAAGGAAGACAAACATCTCATTAGACTGTTTAGCAGAACATACAGTAACAACATCTCCTCACAGTTGATATCGCTGACGGCAGGGAGCCACGGCAGGGGCTCCGCAGCCCGTATGGTTCTTTCCAGCATATATTCCTAATCATAGCTACTAAATACCCAGCATAATAGCCGCTAGCTTCGAACACAGATCCAAGTAAACATGAAGTACTAAGACTGTTTCATGATACACAAGGGAAGCAGCGTATCCAAAAAACATCTAATTAATTAGTAGAGCATCATAAGTAATTGTTAGTAGGCCCAACATCAAACGTCAAGCGGCAAGCGATCACATGTAGGCAGACAGATGGATGCAACTGGGTAAAGACAAAATTAGGGCATCTTCTTTCTTCTGAGCATCCAAGCTTGAACTGCAATCATAACAATTCAGGAACGTAACAATTCAATCACCATCAAATTTAGTAGGCATATCTCTAGCATAATATGTAGAATAAATTCATGAATACACAGATCAACCAGCACAAAAGCATGATTAGAGAACCTTGGACCAGCAGTGCTAAACAAAAGAAGCTTGGAACAAATATTAAGAAATAACAATGAGAATTTTGTTCTAAAGTCACCAAGAAGCATCAGAGACTCTCCTGCTGATATATGTTTTTAGTGTTTCTACCTAAGCCTTTCTAACACTTACTTTCAAATAGAATTTTGACTCGAATAGAAAAGAACACAACATCCTGTGTGTAACACAGCATAGCACATGAAAAGGAAACATGATCACCATGGTTCAGGCATTCGAAAGTCTGAAACCAGTAAAGAAACTAATCATTACACTATGTTTTAATGAAATGTAGGTGTCCATTTCAGAGGAAAGCTGAGCAATTATACTCTGGTTAGAAATGACCTGTCCATTTACTATTTTTTTTCTCTGCTGATGTAATATAGTGAAGAACATATAAGCGGATAACCCACCTAGTGAGATAAGAAAAGAAGCATATGCTACCCAGTGCCTTCTGGTAAATATGTAAATCCAATGTATACCAAATTAAAACAAAGAAGACTGTACTAAGTAGCGAGACTAAGCTCACCTTTGCAACTTGCGAGTCCTTTCAAAACACCAAAAGAAAAAGCGCCAACAACTTCATGCTTCAGCCAGTCACGTTGTATCCTTGTTACTGCATCTACAAATAATATGAAATTCAGCAACCTTACTTCTTAAATATACCTAAACCATATGCATACAACCAAAGCAAAAGCAGAGGGGTGTACCAAGATGTTCGACTGAACTCACTTTTACAATGCTACACATACATACAAGAGAAGTCAGCAACAACCTTAAGCTTCACGCAGTAGGGGACTGAAATTAGAACAAAGAGAATTAGATAAGTGCAATTCATCCGTCAAAGCATATGCATCCATGCACTCTTACATGATTTTAGGATACAGAGCTGAAATGACACACCGCAGATATCATATAAGAAAGAAAAAGAGTCCCTAGATCCACCAAAGAAAATGCAGAGTTAAACAAGCGGCATTATCACAATACCAGCCATCTCAAGTTAAACAACTATCATTTTCTAACCACAAAACCTGCTTCAGAAAGATCAGAAAACGTAAATAACACAGTGAGCACTAGTAGCGTGTAAGATTAGGCACCAATGTTGTGTCATAACTCCACTTGCATGAATATACTGAGACAAGTGTAACTTATCTACGCCAGATATAAAATATTATTTACCCATACCAACTATGAAAATCCCTTAAAAACAATAGCCCATTGTTGGTACGTATTCTCTCAGCCACGATACGAACCAGCAGTGTAAAAGTAGATTGTATTTCTCGATCTTTTCCAAAAGGGTCCCTCAAAAGGAGGGCTACGCCCTGCTTTTATAGGGGGTTTCAAGGTCGTTACTTTACAACAATACCCTTTTCTCATGTCCCACTTGCAGGCTATCCTATCTATACTTTACAATATTTGGGGACAGGCAAAAGGGTAATTTCCTATACAATGCCGTATACCATTTTACTTCCTCTTCTAACTAAGGGACAACCGCTAAGGTGATTGACTTCACAACACCTTCGGACCTTGAGCTTCGTAACCTTCCTTGCTTGCTTGATCATTCACCCCATTACCAAAGCCGTAACGACGAGCGAAGGTGACCTCCCGCTTCAAGGCACTCAAAACATTCCCTGCTGACCTTCGCTCCAGACAACTTGGAACCATGGCGTGCTTACAAGGGTCAACAATCATCGACCTTCGCTCGACTTGCCCTTCTAAACTTTCGACGATGTCGAAGGTCATGTGCCTGTGCGTCTTCTGCTGTTCTGTTTGAGAATGACCTTCGATTCATTCAAAGACAGTTTCTTTTCCCGCTTCTCTTGTGACAGCTCTTACTGATCATTCCGGAGGTGCGGTTCTCAGAAATCCATAACCCCAACACCCATTAATCAACAGAAAAATCCATAAATTATAACGCCATAAAAAAACACCAATCCTAGATTGCTCAATGCCACGCCCACTCAGTATAAATTCGAATTAAACTACATTCCGGTCTACCAATACCCAGCTTCATGCATATAATTTTCACAAAAGAAGAAATGACATAGGAAATATACCAGGAAATCATAAGAACTCAAATTTTAAAGTAAACCAGCATATATGTAACATGAAAAAAAAATTAGGGGCCACAGTTGCGCCCCAGCTTCATGCATATGATTTTAACATGAAAAGAACAGGGTTTTTCCTCACCGTGACATTTAAACAAGCACTACAGCCTCCATAGCTCACGTTCTTCTCCTAGAGGCAGCTTGAGCAAGAGGCCGCAGCACGCTTGATGCCTTGATGTAGATACTACACCACAGAACGAAATAAATTAGGACACGCAAGTTTCAGGATTTGGGGGAGCAGAAGAGGAACGTACCTGGTAAGGCACCCAGGAACTCCCAGCCAAGAATATTTACTGCTGGTGTGCTGCTGTTATCTCATCGAACTATTGGTACAGACAAATTCACTGCCTGCTAGATTTTTCACACAGAACACCACACTGAGCATCAAGCATGAGGCATTAGTGACAACAACGAATATACCATGGCCACCTGGCTAAAGCCATCTCTAAATAGAACGTTGAATGCACCACCACGATACCACGAGAACAGCAAGAGCGGATGTAGCAGCTAATCCATCGAAATGTACTCTCTCCGTCCCTAAATAACCGTCGTCATTGGCGAAGAGATGAGAATGGGGAGGGAGAGCCGGCCGCTACCGTGGGGTCGGACGGGATGACGGGCCAAGGGGGAGCCAGCCGCAGTCACGCCGAGGGGTCCCGGCCGCCGCAGCACCACGGTGACCCGGCCGCCGCAGCACCACGATGACCCGGCCGCAGCGACGAGGGGGACCCTGGCCTTCGCGACGAGGGGACCCGGCGCAGGGGCGGCGCGGGCAAGGAGGTAGGGGTGGCGGCACCACGGTGACCCGGCCGCCGCGACGAGGGGGACCCCGGCCTCCGCGACGAGGGGACCCAGGCCGCTGCGGGGGAGGCAGCGAAGGGGGCAGCGGCACGACGGGACTGGGAGATGAGGGTTTCGGTGAAGGGGGCGGCGGCGCGGGGGGACTGGGAGAGGGCGTCGGATAGGGCAGGTAGGGTTGGCCCGGACCGCGGGTTGATTTCATCGATGCAGAGGGGGGTTTTCGCAAAATAGCCCCGCGAAACGCGGGCTCAGGAACCCGATGTGCGTGTCGCACGTGCACCCTACTAGTTATAACATATATAGATGCACTTTTGCACCTATAATCGCACTCATTAGACACCTACCGGATGTCGGGTGCCGAACGAGTCTATCCAAATGTCTCTCTAGAAATTTTGCAAAGAATTCAAAGTTAGATGAATCAACCCACAATCTAAATGTATTGGTTACTTTACCAAAAACACCTCGCTTTTCCCACGAAATGAACTTGTAGTCCAGCTTTCCTTAGATATTTGACAAAACAAACCTTACTTTCCCAATAAATCACCCTGCAATATGTTTTCCTTCAAATTTACCTATTTATACTATAAGAGCATCCACAGTGTATAGAGAACTTTTTTCATATCTCCATTTTGCTCCGGTGTAAAGAGAACTTTGGAATGAGCTAAGATGGACCTCACAACCATAAGTTCCCAACCATAAAATATCAGACACGTGCTCTATCTTCCACAGCAGCGGCCAACCGGCAATGGTCATGTAATAAATGTTGACTACTGTTGCATAATTCCTTTTTATTGTTGGAGCCCGTTGCAAAAATAAGCACCTCTACCAAGTATTTTTCTCTGGCACCTCGCTCCTCCAATGTTTATCCACGGTGCTAAGTAAAAAAGATTTCCTTGGCACCCTCCAAAAGTTTACACTAAAGCTGCCCTAAAGATCCAAAACTTTCGTCGACCGACGGATCTACGGGTCATTGAAACACTATCTCCTAGCAATCCCACTTGTCAGGCATTTTTTTGTCAAACATTTGACAACCGATGGACCTAACGGTCACTAAAACACTATCCCTCTTAGCAACATCCACCTATCATGCCTTTTTCTCGTCAAACCTTCCACATTTCTCGTCCGTCTATGTAGTATGAAATCGTCGAGTCTGTAACCCAACACGATCTTCGATCAACTATTTATTATGTAATCTTATTTTCTATTAAATATGTGTGTCGCAGTGTGCGTTCTTAGTACAAATATACATCCCAAATTAAATAGACGGAGGGTCATTTCTACTCGCGCAAAAGCATCAAACCTTCGTAATTTGATTCGCACAAACAAAACTCATGTCACGCAGCTGCCGCGAGGTAGATGATATATTATACTGAACATATGCATGACAAAATGTCTTTCTACGCCGTTTTAGGCTGGATCAATCGGGCCCTACTTCCTATATTCCACCCCCAATTCCACTGTGTAAAAAAGAATTCACATCACATCAAAATATTGGCACATATATGGAGTACTAAATGTAAATGAAATTAAAAACTAATTATACAGTTTTGTTCTACTTTGCGAGACGAATATTTTAAGCCTAATTAATCAATATTTAGATAATTATTTACAAATACAAACGAAATACTATAGTGCCGCATTTATGGCGAAGTCCCAACTTTAACCCTCCAAAATTGGAAACTAAACGAGGCCCAGGTGGCCAATTCACTCCAACCAAATCTATGCAACGTCACGAAGCGACTCGTGCACCCACGTTTGAGATAACTCCACCCAAAACACTTGGATGGCTATAGCGTGTGAAGGAGATGCTAGATGACGAAGTTCATCCCGTGGTCAATGGACCCCAATTCTATCTGTTTCTGTGTATAAAGTAGAAGAAAGAAGAACCAAACCTGGTATATTCATGATGCCAACGTCGTCGCTATCTCATAAAAGGCAACGAAAAGCATATCCAAACTTGAAAAATTAAAAAAAAACACGTTTCTAAAAGAGAAAGAAAGCCCCAATTAATAAATCGACAAATGTGTACAGACGGGACAGCGACGTCGAGTGCGTGGTTCCTGACCTCGTGTCACGCCCACTCTCACGAAAAAACGAAACAAATTAAAATACTCCGTTTTTTAATAACTTGCGCTGGGTGCTGTCATGTCTATCGTTACGCAAGCGCTTGCGTGAAGGCTGAATGGAACCGCACTGCTTGCTGTTGCGGCTGGGAATTGGAATCCATCGCACCACCCCATCCACGCCTTCCCCGGCTCGGCCTGCTTCTGCTTTCTCCCCACGCGACTGCTCGCAGCCATTCGAAATTCTTTTTCTTCTTTTTTGTTTCTTCAATCCCTCCCTCGAAACGTGGAGTGCCACTGATAGTTGATTGTGTATCATGTATGGTTGATCTTAGCCATTAATGACTATGGCCTTCGTTTTCACATTTGTGCTATAAAGTACTCCTCCGTTTTAAGTAGGTCGTTTGATTTTTTTACCACAAGTTTGACCGCTCGTTTTATTCAAAAAAAATTATAAAAATATAATCAAATTTAAGATATTTTAAAAAAATTATATTAATAAAGCAAGTCACTATAAAAAATATGATAATTTACACAAAATTTTGAATAAGACGAGCGGTCAAACTTGAGGTAAAAAAAGTCAAACGATCTACATTTTAGAACGGAGGAAGTATGATTTATTTATGTATAATCTAAATAAGCATCAATATTGTATTAGTTACGACCGATCAGTTAATTTGGATCAAAGACCGGTAGCCTACAGCAACCCCACAAAATATCGGGTCATTGACAGCGCAACGGGTTACTAGATTTGGAAGCTCAGCCGCAAGCCAATTTTTGGCTCAGTGCGGGTCATCATCCATGTCAACGCAGTTGATTTCGGCATACGTAAAATGTACTACGTACTACCTCAGTTTTTTATATTTGACGATACGGGATTGTATGATTAGTTTATTTTTGAACATTTTGATGTCCTAAAGTCAAATACATGAAACCGGAGGTAGGATCAATGGCTCACAAAGCAGTTGATTTCTGCATAATAATACTTCGTACTGCCTCTGTTTTTTTTTATATTTGACGATATAGGATTGTTTGATTAGTTTATTTTTGAACGTTTTGCTGTCCTAAAGTGTAAAGTCAAATACATGAAACCGGAGGTAGATCATCAGGCATAATCCAACCGTCATCCAGACACAAGATCATAGCTAGAAATAATGAAGATTGAAATTTAGGGAGAAAAATTCAGCAAGGCAAGAACACATGACACCGATGTGTGAGAAAAATGGCCTTGCCCTCCCTCTCTGAAGGAGAGAGTTTATATCTTTTTTAGATAATGGATAATATATTACCCGGCCTTGACCAAAACGGCTACGGCCAAACAAAAACATAAAAATTACATCCCATCAAGGGGCTCTAGTAGTCCTACGCGACCACCAAGATCGCTATAACACATTTGTCAGACCCTACGAAGAACTGAAAACGCTGGACACCAGCCACCATTGATGCTTCTTCTAGGCAACGGCAAGAAGACTTGGTGCAGATACTGTCAACCAACATCCGAACTGTTACGCCATCCAATGCATCATTCGCCCTGAGCAGAATACCGAACATAGTGTCCACACGGGAGAACTGCCCGGCCTTGACGAACAAGAACTTCGACGACGCGCCTACACTGCCACCGCTGGCCTGGAGAAACCAGGCTAGGTTTTTACCCGGTTATTGATCATCCACGGACGCAACAGGGGACGGTCCGACCAGCGACTTCAGCAGCGCCTTAACAAGGTGTGTGTCACGGACACGTTACCGCCGCAGGTCCAGCAAAACATGCCAGACAAGAATTTCACACAAATCGCCGCCACCACCGTCACCACTGCGCCCGGCCAACGAAAAGGTCACCTCACCGGAAGGACACCAGCATCTTCGCACAGGACGCCGCCACCGTAAGAAAGACGCATTCCGGCTCCGTCGACGAACACCGCCACCCGGAGCAAGGTTCCGCCGGCAAAGGGACGGCACCAACCCGTGGGGGCGACGTGGAGCGATGAAGGCGTTGGATCTGTTACCCTCCGTAACCTCCATACTGCCAGGGACGGCAAAAGTCGCCACCGGAGAGAGACCGCGCGGGCTGAGGGATCGCCGCGCAACGACCGCATCACCGCGGACCTCGCGCACAGGCCGTCGAGCGCCGCAGACCGAACCCGCTACCGGCCCACCGGCTGTGCAGGCCGGCCGGCGCTGGCCGCGCCACACGCCTTGGCCATCCGCCTCGCGCCGCCGGTCGCCGTCACAGCCGCCGCAAAAGTCGTCGCCGTCGCAGATCCGACCCGTGGCTCCATGGATCCGTCGTTGGGAAGCACGGATCTGGCCGCCCGAGCAGCGACGCGGCCTGCCCTCGCCGGAGATGGAGGTGACGCCGCCCGCACGGCATGGCCTCTCCGGCCGGAGGAGACACCTCGTTGTCACCTTCCTTGCGGGCGACGGGCTTCCGGCCGGCCACTCGGGCGACGACGAGGAGGACGCGAGGGAGGGGAGAGGCCGGCGGCGGTGCGGTGGGAAGGACCCTCGCAGGTTTCCTAGGCAAACGGGGAGAACACATGACACCGATATACAGTGGTGGAACCGGGATTAGCCTAGGACCTGGGGTGAACCTGGATCAGCCAACCTTTTTTATCTTGAAGCAAACAAGCCCTCGTTCCCTCTTGAGGACGCGTGTCCAAGGTTTCTTGCTCGGTCTATACCGTAGAAGGATGAGACACCTTTTACCAGGTATCATGATATATGAAATCAAACGCGTCACCTCTAGTTGTCTTTACACTTGTAAACTCATCTTGATATCCTAGCTATAACCGATGTACTACCAATGCGTACTAAGCTATTGCAAAAGACTCAATGGATGCTTCCTCTTTGCTCTCCCACATCTAGCACCTTCTTCTATATCATCTCACGTACTCCCTCCATCCCAATTTATCTGTCGTTCTAGCGCGTACCCTGTCCCAATTTATCTGTCGTCTACGCTACTGTATTGGTTGCCACACCTAGGCGGATAGGTCTGCATGCAGCTTTATCCTGTCAACTGGTCAGTCCATCTCCATGCGGCCCATATCACGTCCTCACCCACTCGCTGTCAATGTCCTAGGGAAATTGAGCAATTGGCCGAGGAGAGATAGCTGTTCTTAGCATGCATTCTGCTTTTATAGGGTTGCCTTGGTCTGGGTGCAGGGAGTACACGTACTAGTACTCTCTTAGACTGTGTTTGGATCATGGGGACTAAAGTTTAGTTCATCAAATATATGATAATTAGAAGCATTAAATATAAAGTAATTGCATAAGTCATGTCTACTCCGCGAGACGAACCTAACAAGCCTAATTAATCTATAATTAGTACATAATTATCATATAATTACTGTATCATTATATTGTCTAATCATGGACTAATTAGTCTTAATAAATCTGTATCGTAAAACGGCCCTCGCTTATGTAATACGTTTTTTAATTAATTTATATTTAATACTTTTAATTAGTAAAATTAGAATCGATGTGACGGAACTAAAACTTTAGTCTCGGGAACCAAACATGGCCTTATATTGTTCTTAGGCCCTGTTTGGATCCCATGGACTAAACATTAGTTAGGGTCATTTAGTCTCATCTAGTCCCTAAAGTTCCAAACACAAGGACTAAAATGGGACTAAATGGTTTAGTTCCATTAGTCTCATGGGAGTTGCTAAATGAGACTAAATGGGCCAAAAGTCACCTCCTACCCCTTGTGGACCCCACCACGTGCCAACAGGAGGGACAGTTAGGGAGGTGAGGGGCAGTTAAGGAGGGGCAAATTAGTCTTTTTACATAGCCTTGAATACCTTGTAGTCTCTTCCTCCAACCAGGGGACTAATTTTTAGTCTCTACTAAATTTTAGTCCCAGGGACTAATGGGATCCAAACAATGCCTTAGTTATCTCATCGACATACGAGTTTCTTTGAACCCATTACTTCCTTCTTCTTCTTAAATATATGATCTTTAGAAACTAGAACAAACTAAAATAGTTTATCCGTCCGGTCAAACAAAAAGTTTATCCTAGGCATCATCGCACATATATACTCCCTCCATATTGGTATTAGATGACGTTTAGGACAACGACACGGTCTCCATAACATAACTTTGACTTCTTATTTTTACAAAAAATATTTATTAAAAAATAATATATGTATACTTCATAAAAATATTTTTAAGACAAATATATTCATATGGTTTTCACATTTCCAAACTCAACGACTTAAAAGTTATTTATGATTCATATTTCCGATGTCTGACTAAAATCTTGTCTAAAACGTCATGTAATACCAATATAGAGGAGTATCTAAATAGAACAAAGATCCTACAACAATCTTTAATAATCATGTTTCATTGTTTTTTGAAAATGTAACCTCATCTTGGACAGCTGATTTTTTTCACAATTACTATCACCCTTTTTTATTATACCATGCCCACCTAAAGCTCATGTACGTCACGCGGTTTAGGCCCTGTTTGTTTTCCCAGCACTAAACTTTAGCGCCGTCACATTGGATATAAATATGTTAATTAGGAGTATTAAATATAGATTAGTTTAAAACCCATTATATAAATGAAGAGTAATTTACGAGACGAATCTATTACCTAATTACACCATGATTAGACAATGTAATGCTACAGTAAACATATAGTAATTATGTATTAATTATAGCAAAATTAGGCTTGTTAGGTTCGTCTCGCGAAATATACATGACTTATGTAATTAGTTTTATAATTAGTTTACGTTTAATACATCTAATTATCACTTATTTAAAACGTTAAACTTTAGGGACGGAATCCAAACATCACCTTACCCGTCAACGATATCACGTCTTTCATGTGCAGAAGAGAGCATGGTAGTGGCGTCCGGTTGCCCTGTTTGTTGTCAGCGCGTCGTCAACGGTACGATGGACCCGGCGACGAGCCTTGGCTACTGGCCAATCAGCCCGCAGGCGAGTCCGATCCATGGCGTCCTCCAATCGAACGCGGCACGCGAGCCCACGCGCGTCCCTCCGCTCGCGCCACTCGTTCGCGGGTCGCCAGCCACTCAAACCAGCAGACCCCACCGCCGCGCCCGCCGACGCCAAATTCCAATCCGGTTAAATCCCGCGCGCCAGGTCCGGGCGCACCCAACCCGTGCTCAGGCTCGGCTCCGCCCGCTCCCCCATATATACGCGACCCCACGCCGCCGCTCCCCTCCCTCCACCCTGTACTCGTAGCCAGCAAGCCATCCCCGCGCGTTCCCACCTGACCGACCCTTCTCTCCGACGCGTGGGCCCGCCTCGCCAGTCGGCCGTCGAGTCCGCCAGCCGCCGCCGCGGATCGCTTCCCAACCTGCAGGAGCAGGAGCAGGAGCAGGAGCGGAGATGAACTGGGGGCTGGCAGCCGCCGTCGCGTCCGCCGCTGCCGTCGCGGCCGCGTCCGGCGCCGAGCTCCTCGCCTGCGACTGCGACGCCCCCGCGCCGCCGGCCGTCGGGAGGTGCGACGGCCTGCTCCTCTCGCGGCAGCACCACGACGACGAGGTCCACGAGGTGCGTTGCGTCTCCCCTCTCTCCCACGGATCAAAGATCCATTCTTTCCCTTTCGCTTTCCCATCCCCTCTCTCCAATAATCTCTCCTTGCCGAAAATTCGGCCTCGATTTGGTCGAATCGTCTTGGAACACTAGCGATTCATCGGTTGACCGTGGCGGTTGTTGGCTTGTCTCAGGTGTCGGCGCCGAGGGAGATGCCTCGCGGCGGAGGCGGCAACAGGTTCGCGCCGCGCTTCGACGGCCTGCGCTTCATCGAGACGCTCGTCACGGCGCACCGCTGAAAGCAACCCGCCATCTTCCGGTGACCGGTGGTGATCCGCGCCATGATTCGGCGATCGATTGCTGGTGGCGCTTAGGCCACCGAATTTTGTTAGGACAGATTCGCGCTTTCCTTTCCCTTTTTCTTCCTTCGGTGCTGTGTTTTTCTTCTCCTTGTTGTTGATGATGACGATGATTACCGTGTCAATGAGTCGTGTCGTGTCTGTGTTTGAGAGAAAGAGAGGATTAAGACTATAAGCGGCGTGTAAATTTGAGCACATACTCTTATTACTATGTTTCATAATTCTTCATCACCCGATTTGTTTGTTTGGACAAGCATGGCTGGTTGATTGATTCATACCATGGCATCTTGGAACATTCCCAACCCTTTTGCCCAACTGCCTCTTTTTTCTATTCTCCACCATCCTTTGCGCTTATACAAACAGAACATAGAGAATCTTTAAAAAAGTAATTACTGAACTGACCCTTTCAACCATCTTGCTAAACTTTCATTTGGGTTCAACTTCCCAAAGCCCCCACTTCCCAAGATGAAATGAATTGCTGAATATACATGTTCGGAAAAAGCAAACAGGTTGTGCTTTGTCCTGAGCGAGATTAAGATTTATGATGGTACCTGTGGATTGTGATCCGATGATGATGATGGCAAAGGCTGGGGTGGGAACGCCTGAGATGTGGCAGCTTGCTGTCCATGTTGGTGCTGCACTCCCCTGTTTGCTTCATCATGTTGGTGTTGCACTCCCCTGTTTGCTTCATCCATTTCACAGCATCTTTGCTTGATTTTTTTTCTCCCATTTGGTGCTATCTCCTGAAGGGGAGCCTTGGCGCAGCGGTAAAGCTGTTGCCTTGTAACCACGAGGTCACGGGTTTGAGTCCTGAAAGCAGCCTCATAGAAATGCAGTGAAAGGCTGCATACAATAGACCCAAACTGGTCGGACCCTTCCCCGGACCCTGCGCAAGCGGGAGCTCCGTGTACCGGGCTGCCTTTTTTTGGTGCTATCTCCTGACGGATCAGAACAGTCTGATTATGGTTTGTTCGTTTGGCTTATCAGCCACCAGCCAACAGTACTTTTCTCAGAACAGACCCTACGCAAGCGGGAGCTACGTGCACCGGGCCGCCCTTTTTTAGTGCTATCTCCTTCGTTTGGCTTATCAGCCACCAGCCAGCAGTACTTTTGTCTCAGAACAAATAAGTCACCAGCCAGCAGTACTTTTCTCTCGAAACAAATCAGCCATCAGCCTGCAGTATTTTTCTCTCAGAACAAATCAGCACCAGCCAAACGAACGGGAGGGGTCTGGTCAAGTTCCAGTGGATTGCTTCCCGCTTCACCCGGTGTCTCGGAGTGCAGGTCTGCGGTTGCATCCTTCTCTCTTGGCCGCAGCCATTGACATTTTTGGAGGTATTATTGTGGCAGCAAGTACAAGGGATGACCACAGTGCTTGCAAGGCATTGTTTAGCTCTCAAATTTGGGAGCAAACTTTGGCCTTTTGGGGTGCGTACGTCGCTGTAGCATTTTGTTTGTATGCGTGAAAAATGTCCAAAAATTGATTAATTAGGCTCAAAATGTTCGTCTCGCAGAGTACAACAAAACTTTGTAATTAGTTTTTTATTTCATCTACATTTAGTACTCCATGCATATGACGACATTTTGATGTGATGAGAATCTTCTTTTTACACCGTGAACTTTGGGGGTGTAATTTGGGATCTAAACAAGGGCTTGCAAGAATGAAGTTAACAGCTGTGGGTGCAAGAAGGAAGTTAATAGCTGTGGGTCTTACTACAATTGGCATAAGCTATTACAAGCTGCACTGATTCAAGGAAAAGAGAATTGCCGCATGGCAGTAGTAAGAACATTGTGCGGTAGAAGTTGCAGCCTGGGGCTATCACTTCAGCAGTTCAGCCTGAGATGATACCAAAATCTACTAGTTTCAGTACATGAGGATTTGGTTCAACCATCATTCTATCAATCACTTGAGCTCACCGTTCCAAACTACTCCATATTTTGAAGAGTCTATTTGATGTCTGTTTTCGTGAAGCAAAAATAGTTCCTTCTTTAGACCAGGGAAGAGTGCTCATGGATATCTTGAAAACATAAACCAGTGCATGCTTGGCTCAGGTGTGAGTTCACTTGAAATGATGAATCTCGATCTCCAAACCTACGAAAAAAGTTTATCTTTTATTTTTGACCTCAAGGAGCTTACAACTAACTCAGATTCAAAGAATAACCGAACAGTTGGCCTCTTTCCTCCAAAGATGAAGAGGTGAGTGTATGTCACCTGTTTTGGGGAGATTTCTTTTCTGAATTGGCTTCTGGTATTCCACGAACTTCATCTGCAATTACATGTCAGATTGCAACAGTCCACTGTACTTGTTTCCTGTTTTTTTAATCAAACCATAGCATCCCCCTTCAGGGCACCAGCAATTTGGAAAGCACCCGCTTCACCACATGATACCCATGTTAACCCTGATGCTTCTCAGCCTGCAACGCACCATCAGCATCCACTGCCATCCACCCTATCTCAAGCGGTTTCTAATCTCCGGGCTTTGTGTTGCTTGATACCAGAATTACTTGTGCAAGTATCCAGCAACTCTTGCGACTGTATCTCACGCCCTGTTGAAGTGTTGAGGCACCCTTTCCACTGTCCCTGTCATATTAGGGCAGGCACAACACGGTCACTTAAAACTGGTGGCCTCGGCAACCATGTAGATTAAAGAGAGCTGATGCTGTTTTTTCTCACCAACACATGCAGCAGCTTCCATGTTTCCTCTCTGCTCAAGTGTAAAGTTACTTTGTCACTTTTTCATGCAAAGTTGCTCTCTAACCTTGATGCTTGTGGGCTTAGGCCTTGTTTAGTTCCCAAATTTGAGAGCCAAACTTTGGCCTTCTGGGGTACGTGCGCCACTGTAGCATTTCGTTTGTATGTGTGAAAAATTATCCAAAAATTGATTAATTAGGCTCACAATGTTCGTCTCGCAGAGTACAACAAAACTGTGTAATTAGTTTTTGATTTCATCTACATTTAATACTCCATGCATGTGCCGACATTTTGATGTGATGAGAATCTTCTTTTTGCATAGTGAACATTGGGGGTAGAATTTGGGATGTAAATAAGGCTTCAGCAAAACACATTCTGGGCATCTAGTTCTCCACAGCGCACTGCCCAACCCCCAACGAGTGCCTCTGCACTCGCTGACACCTGGTTCCTATGCAAGTCCTGCATCTGCGAAGCCACCGGACGGAATGAAATGGCGCGTTTATGCACATGTGGAGGCTGGGGCAGTAGTACACCCTGGAGTGTTGGGCATGGCCTTCATAACCCCAGTATCTTTTCTGCAATTCTTCTCAGCAACCAAACGAACTGATCTTTGGGTGGACGTGAGACAGAGATAGACCATACCCTTTGTTCAAGAGTTCCATACTGTTTGTTTAAGGGTTTGTGGTCATTAGATAACAGTCCCATGGATGACTAATTCCTGCATATCTCATATGATTATGCCGAAAAACAATCCTCTGCCCCTCAACCAATCAATCATTCCAAACAAGAAGCTGTGTCAGCCACAACTAAGAAGCCTTGACTTTTCATTGCATTAATTACTTCCTGGGAACACAGGCTCATGAACTCTCTGAGTAGTAACATCATCAGGGAGGCCCAAGGGTTTGCAGTCTGGTACAAGTTGGTATCCATTAATCACCTGCAAGTATCAACTTAGATGCCATCACCAATACGTCAGGTGAGATTTATTTTTGTAGTCCTCAAGGAAGGTGCCCTGGATTTGGGAATGCTTACTTCTGAGAGGCATTCAACAGTGAAATTCCTCGTGACCAATCTGTTTTTAGAGCAGGGTTTTCATGCGATCATAACTCCTTTGATGTGCAACTGCATCTGCAAAAAAAAACAGTTAGAAAAAATATTGCAAATATCAATAAGCGATGAACAAGGAAAAGGCATGATTAATTGCAACAAACAGATAGGAAGTGGGAGTAACATATCAACAGAAACTTATAAAAAAAGATATCAAACAGGTAAGAAGAGGATTGAAACAGGAAATTTGGTATTTAGATCAAATTTGAACTAAATCCCTCAATTTTGGATCCAAATTTCTGCTATCTAAAAATCCCCTAATGAGATTAGTACTATACGTTAAAGAAAAAAACAAAATTGAAGAAATGAGCAGCAAAACCAAAAGAAATAAAGACTAGTATTGTGCTCCACCTATTTCAAAATATAAGGCATGTTTAGACTTGGCACGGTCTCCAAATCTAGACTTTGACCCTCAATCTCTACTATACTGCAATGTCTATAGAAACAACTTGTTATGGCTAAATTGCTGGCTTTATTGATAATATAGATTGAGGCAGATCAATCTAGCCCTCACGCTGGAGGCTCTGATAATTCAAATCTACTTCTTTTCTACCCCTTTTACAATGACTCTGCCGTGCTTTATATAATAGTCGGCCTAACAGACTCCAAACCCTAACAGACTCCAAACCAGACTCCAACTCAAACTCTAATCTTATCTCTAAAGGAAACTGACTCCAAAAATAGAAACTAACCCTGAGCCACATTAGGTGTGGCCTTCTGTTGCCTACGCTGGAATTTCTTGCCAAAGAAGTTGTCCATAACACTTCCGCCCTCCTGGGAAAACAACTTGTCCTCAAGCTGAAAATCTGGGTAGCGTTCCTTGAAGGACTCCAACGGTTCCCATGTAGCTTCTGCAGGACCCAGACCAACCCATTAAACAAGAATGTCCCAAGAATCCAGAGTTGGCTTTGCACGAGAGATAGTAGCAGGAACAGGTAAAGCTCTGCCATGGGAAATGACTGGAAGAGGAACAATGTCTGTAGGAGGGTCACCTTGAAATTTCTTGAGGAAAACAACATGGAAAACATAATGAATTCTGACTTTTGTTGGCAGAAGTAAACGATAAGCCAATTTGCCAACCTTCTCCAGAACTTTATATGGCCCATAGTACCTGGGTGCCAATTTCTGATTGCCACCAGAAGTAATTCCGATAGCCTGACGTTGGTGTAAGCGCTACCAGGCCCATTCACCAACCTCGAACTCAACCTGTCGATGTTTCTTATCATAAGAAGCTTTCATATAGTCTTGAGCTTGGAGGAGATGCTCCCGAATTTCTGCCAAAAATTCATCGCGTTGCTTCAGTTGTTTATCTAGTGCAATGACACGAGACAAATCCGGTTCATAGGATAGCAGGGTTGGAGGGTCTCGGCCAAACACAACTTTGAATGGCGTAGTCTGCAGAGCTGATTGGTATGAAGTATTGTATCAGAACTCTGTCCATGGTAACCACCGCAACCAGCTCCTTGGTCGATCACCAGCCAAACAACGAAGATAGACACCCAAAATTCTATTGGTAACTTCAGATTGACCATCTGTTTGAGGACGGAAAGCTGAACTCAGACGAAGCTTAACTCCTGCTAACTGAAACAATTCCGTCCAAAGTGTGCTAGTGAACACCGGGTCACGATCACTGACAATGGAACAAGGCAAACCGTGCAGTTTCACCACATTGTCAAAGAAGGTCCGTGCAACAGAGAGGGCCGTATAGGGATGGCTTAATGGAATGAAATGTGCCATCTTGGAGAAACGATCAACCACCATGAGAACCACAGATTTGCCACCTACACGAGGAAAACCCTCCACAAAATCCATGGCAATCTCACTCCAAATAGTAGAAGGAACATCAAGAGGCTGCAACAAACCAGCTGGATGCAAATGCTGTCTTACTTCGCTGACAAACCTGACAACTCTGAACATATTCCTGCACCAATTTTGCAGCACTAGGGTTATAGAAGGATGCACGGAGACGATGCAATGTTTTCTGAGCACCCTCATGACCAACACTGAGGCCAAAGACTGGAAGAGCAGGGCACATAAATCCGCCCCGATGCATGACAAAATCATCAACCATAGTCTAGGCAGCGCCGGCCGTGCCATCCTCAATTTCACGGTGTTTGGCAATAATCTCCGGCAAAGTGACCGCTTCTGCTTTAAATTCCTCAAAAAATTCAAATTCCGGCCTAGAGATGGACATTGCATGGACAATGGTGTCCTCATCACGCCGTGAAAGAGCATCAGCAGCACGATTTTGTTTGCCCGGCCGATACTCCACTTTGAACACATACCCAAAAAGTTTGCTTACCCAAGTATGTTGGGGTATAGTCGAAAGCCGCTGATCCGACAGATACTTGAGGCTACAATGGTCTGTCCGGATAGTAAACTCCCGAGTCCAGAGATATGGACGCCAATGTCGAACAGCTTGAACCAGATCAATGAGTTCCCTTTCATAAGCTGCAAGCTTCCTATGCTGTGGGGCGTCAGTACGGCTAAAGAAGGCAATGGGGCCCTGATTCTGATGAAGAACAGCACCAAAACCAGAACCGGAAGCATCACAATCCACTAGAAATTCCTTGGCAAAATCCGGTAATTGAAGGACATGTGCTGTAGTAAGGGCTGTCTTGAGGGCATTGAAAGCATCAGTTGCATCAGATGACCAGCGAAAAGCCTCCTTCATGAGGGCCATAAGGGGAGCTGCAATAACTCCATAATTAGCAATAAACTTGCGATAATACCCCGTCAACCCCAAAAATCCACGCAGGGCTCACAACGTCTTGGGAACTGGCCATGCCTGCACTGCATCCACTTTGGATTGATCCATGGCAACCCCAGCTGCAGAGATAACATGCCCCAAGTAATGCACAGACTCCTCAGCGAACACACACTTAGATTTCTTCAAAAACAGGCTATTGTCCTGAAGAACTTGCAGTACTGCACGGACGTGTTGAACATGCTCCGACCAAGTCTTGCTGTATATTAATATGTCATCAAAGAAAACAAGAACAAAACGACGGAGGAAGGGGTGAAGAACCTCATTCATCAATGCTTGGAAGGTCGATGGCGCATTTGTCAAGCCAAAAGGCATGACAAGGAACTCAAAGTGCCCGTGATGAGTACGGAAAGCGGTCTTGGCAATGTCATCCGGTTGCATGCGCACCTGGTGATAACCACTCCGCAAATCCAACTTAGTGAAGAATCTGGCGCCTCGAAGTTCGTCTAGGAGTTCATCAACAACGGGTATGGGGAAAACGTCGCGCACTGTCTTAGCATTCAGTGCCCGATAGTCGACGTAGAAACGCCATGTGCCATCCTTCTTGCGCACCAGGAGGACCGGAGACGAGAAGGCCGAAGTGCTGGCCCGGATGACGCCAGCTTTGAGCATGTCCACACATTGCCTCTCAATTTCATCCTTGAAAATTTGTGGGTATCTGTAGGGGCGAACGACCACTGGCTCTGTTGTCGGAAGAAGATGAATGCGATGGTCGAGATGTCGTGGTGGTGGAAGGCTGACTAGTTCAACAAAGACGTTGTTGAATTCTTCGACCAGTAGCTGCAGAAGGTTTCGGGCAGTAATCAGGGACAGACGAAGCATAGGATTGGCGCCCACGCCGAGCCACTTCACACGGTGATCAATGCGCCAGAACGACATGGTCTTGAGCTCAAAATTCCAAACAATTGGCCCCAGCGTGTGCAGCCACTGGCAGCCAAGGAAGAGTTCATACCCCTCCAATGGAATGACATAGATATCCACTGGGAAAAGCTTGTTCCCAATCCTGATAGGTGTTGTTGTGCATACACCGGAGGTGGAAACGCGGTCGCCGTTCGCTACTCCGACCGTCATGCCTGGGCGTGGTGATGGAGTCATCCCAAGGCGAGCTGCTGTCGCGGTCGAGATGAAGCAGTGGGTCGATCCCGAGTCGACCGGCGCCGTTAGGGTGGTGTCGGTGATGGAGGTAGCCAACTGAATGGTGCCGACAGACTTGCTGCCAGTCATGGCGAGGAGGGAGATCTGCTGGTCCTCCTCGTCCTCTTTGCCACCGTCTTCATCGTCAATCTCCATGAAATAAATACCGCGGAAGGAACACTCCTTGTGATGTCCTGGAGTGAATTTCTCCGGGCAGTTAGAACACTTCCCTTCAATGCGCCGTTGAGCCATCTCCTCTGGGGAGAGCCTGGTGAAGCGTGCGCCTTTGGGGAGGTTCTTGACTGGTGCACCCGGTGTGGCCGGGGTTGAGGTCGTCCCCGCAGCTGGCGCCGGTGTCTTCTGTGCTGATGTGGAAAACAGGGGATGCCCCATGGTGCGCGATGCCGCGCGCGCTGGTGCAATTGCGCGGTTGGAGTCGTCATCCATCTGAAGCCGCCGTTCGTATGCCCGTGCTAGGGCCATGGCGTCCTCAAAGGTTGCTGGCTTCTGCAGCTCCACATCTGTCTGCATCGGACTGCCGAGGCCGGCGGTGAAGATTGCAATCTGTTGTGGCTCCGTCACATTATCGCAGCGAGCGAGCAGCTTCAGGAATTGGTCCTGATATTCCTCCACCGTACTGGTGCGGCGTAGATGCGTTAGCTCTCCGAGTGAATTGCTTCGCATCGGAGGGCCAAACCGCCTACTGACTCCTTCCACAAACTGATCCCAGGTTGGTGTAGCGCCAAGGTTCTTCTGGAAGCGGTAGTACCACTGTTCAGCATTGCCGGTCATGTAGAACAACGCCGTCCAGACCCTCTGATCATCGGGAGTTCCCTAGGTGAGGAAGAGCTGCTCTGCCTTGTGCAGCCAGCCGAGCGGGTCCTCTGATCCATCATACTTGGAAAAACGAAACTTGTGGGACGGGCGATTGCCGCTGGGATTGGGAGTATCCGAGGAGAAACGGCCCTGTTTGTCCAGAATTTGCGTCTGGATGTTGTTCAGAGAGCTGGAGAAACGCCCCTGTTCCAGCTTGAGGGCGGTGACCTCATTGTCGATCTTGTTGCCGATTTCACCCATCTTGGAGATCATCTTTGCGACAACATTGTCGAGGACTTCCTAGAGGTCATCCTTGGTGATGTACTTGGTGTTGTTGTCGCCCATTGCAGCGGAAAGCGGTGGGTTTGGCGGCGCGCAGGGAAAAGTTGGGTGGTGGGCAGCAGGAAATCTGGGTGCAGATTGGTTTTGTTCCAGCGAGGTGCAAGAACGTCCCGTCTGATACCAGAGATGTTATGGCTAAATTGCTGGCTTTATTGATAATATAGATTGAGGCAGATGAATCTCGCCCTCACGCTGGAGGCTCTTTTTTTTTCTCGAACGACGCATGAGAGCTGCCTGTCATTTCATTAAGGTAGAAGAAAAACAAGGGGTTTAGCAACAGCCAGCCCCGAAGAACAAAAACTCACACCACACCCGAAACACCACTCAAAGTAGCTTACAGACGCGCCACCTAAAGACCGACCTAACCAGCCATAGCCTAATCAGCTACGGCCAACGACCAGGCAAGGAAACCCTGAAGATCAGTAGCACCAGCCATGCCCCACAAACTACATTCATTGGCCACTGTCCTGAGTAAATCTGGAATGCAAGGCGGGGCCTGCTCAAACACACAGGAATTCCTGTGTTTCCAAAGTTCCCAGACGATCAGGATTACTAGAGAATTCAGACCATTGCGTCTCTCCTTAGGGACCCCTTGAGTAGCCTTTGTCCACCAACTAGAAAATCTGGTGGTTGTTGATGTGGGCACCAAGGTTGAAAGATGTAAGGGTTGAAAATTGAAAACCAAACTTACCTAGAGAAGACACAGCCCACCAATAGATGCTGCATAGTCTCCTCTTCCTGGTCACAAAAAGGACATGCCTCTGAATGGGGCAAGCCTCGTTTTGCAAGACGATCAGCAGTCCAGCACCTGTTATTGACTGCCAGCCAGATAAAAAACTGGCAGCGAAGGGGCGCCCAATTCCTCCAGATCTTCTTCCATTGTGCAAATTTAATTGTCCCGACAAAGAAAGCATTATATGCTGACCTACTGGTGTAGATTCCAGATTGGGTCAACTTCCATCTATACTGATCTGGTACGTCCTGTTGCAGGGTCATGCCATCTACAAAGTCCCAAACCTGAAGATATTCAATTAGGACCTGGACAGATAAAGCACCTTTGATGTCAGCCACCCAACGCCGATTATTGAGGGCTTCCGCCACTGTTCGTCTTCTGATTGTTCTTTTAGGGATTGCTTGCATAAGATTAGGTGCAAACTCATTCATGGTTTTGCCATTCAGCCACCTATCTTTCCAGAACAGTATTGTCTCACCATTCCCAACAATTGACTCTACAGCCATATTGAAAAGAGCTTGAGCAGGTTGGGGCAGTTGGATCTGAAAACCAATCCATGGCCTAAAGGGGTCGGTTTTTTCAACCCATAGCCAGCGGATTCGGAGAGCCCAACCCAGTCTCTCCAAATTATGAATCCCCAACCCTCCATACTCTAGTGGCCTCTGAATTCTTTCCCAAGACACCAAACAATTTCCACCATTTGCCTGTTCCTGTCCCTTCCACAAGAAACCTCGTCTTCTCTTGTCGATAGCCTTAATAACCCATTTCGGGAGATCAAAAGCTACCATTGCATAAATAGGGGTTGCTGTCAAAACTACCCGTACCATTACCAGACGACCAGCCCTATTCATCAATGAGGCTTTCCAACCTGGAAGATGATCTGCCACTTTATCAATTAGGGGTAACAGCTCTCTGAGAATTCCAATCTACTTCTTTTCTACCCCTTTTACAATGACTCTGCCGTGCTTTATATAATAGCCAGCCTAACAGACTCCAAACCCTAGCAGACTCCAAACTAGACTCCAACTCAAACTCTAATCTTATCTCTAAAGGAAACTGACTCCAAAAATAGAAACTAACCCTGAGCCACATTAGGTGTGGCCTTCTGTTGCCTACGCTGGAATTTCTTGCCAAAGAAGTTGTCCATAACACAACTTCATAAGCATAAGAAAGTATTTTCATACGCAAATCCAATGATATCGTTTTTGTTTTACAAAATTTACTACATATAGGGCTAGTTGTTAATTGAAAAATATGAGGTTAGAATCTTGAAAAACATGCACGAATTATAAAAAGAAATAGAGGAAGAAATTTGGCAAACATCATTATAAAAGTTGATAGCAGGCTAACAGCTTCTATGAAAAAAATTACATACTTCTAGAACTTAAAATTTAGATAAAGGCTTCTAAAAAGACAAGTTCTTTTGGTGATGCTTCTGTTGTGTACATATGCAAAGCAGGTCAAAAGCAGTATGCCTCTATCAAATGATTATTGGTGACATGTAAACCACATCTGTTAAGGTGTTGGAGTGCTTATCTACAATTTAATAGACTAGGAACAAAAACATCAAGAACAAACATGTGTCAACACAACTACACAAGCAATTTTGGTGGTAGACTTGTAAGTAAAGATGTATCTAATCTTGTATAGGGCTAGTAATATGTAGCGTATCACCCTGCTTTCTCCTATTTGGTGTGGCAGAACAAATTCTGACACTGGAAGCAAGACTTCACTAGATGGCACAAGAGCATTATTTCCTCTATAATTCACGAGCCCATTTGTTAAGCAGGTAGGTCACCAGAAAGAACTCAGATATCCATATCCCAGCCCCACAATACCCAATTCCTCTGCCTGGTAAACAAGGTCTGCCAAACGAGTCCATGCAAAGTCTCAATTGCATTTATGAGACACGTAAATGAAAGATTCGATGAAAAGCAGACTAATGCATATATTTTCTTTGTATCTAAAAAACCTGATTGAGTTTGATCCTAAGATTTGCACGGTGCCTATATCTTGTAATTATAAACTGGGTTTCCGAAATCTTGCAAACATTATCTGTAACTCTCACGGCATTTTCACAGTGAAATTTAATAAACTGATTATTTATGCTTTCTGTTCTAGGAAAAAACAAAATCATGTATGAATGTTACCTCTTTTTTTACCACTAATCAGGATGCATGCTATTTTGTGATTGCTCTTCATGATTTTCCTGTGGTTGCTAAGTACTAACAGGGGAATGATATATGATGTGAAAAATCAAGGGTATGAAATATTTTACGGAAAATTCCTCATCGACTAATTCAGTCGTTAGTAGTACCACAAGGAATTTTATGAAGAAGATAGCACTAGGAGCTCGTGTACAGACCTATTTTGCTATTTTTCTCACCTTGAAAGCCAAACCTTAACCTCCTGGCAGGTCTGCGACAATTCCTTCGCCTCCAAGATGATCTCCATGCTAGATATATCATGTATGTTTGTCGGCTTGAAATGATGCTCTACCCTGCTGCAATACTCCACAACAATGTGGTACATGCAAAGCCAGCAACCTAACAGGTCATGGATTTGACTTCTGTTGGAGAGGAACAATGAAAAGGGGCTCTCCATGTAAGAAATATCTCACCTTTCTTTTGATCAGAGGCCACAAATCCAATGACTGCTGTGACATGACTGTTCAACAAAGATCCCATCAATATTGATTTTCATCCAATCTATGTCCCTCCATTGCTCACGCTGACGTGCCAGCTCCAGCCTCCAGATAATTGCATCAACTCTTCCCGCATTTGTCTTCCACCCTGCTGATTCCGTGCCCTTCTAATCTGCAACTCCATGGCTTTCTCAGATGATGAAAAATGAATTTGATAGCTCACTAGAAGCTGTACAAACCTTGGACTGATGACATGATGACTACTGCAGTATATTCTGGCAGTTTTTTCAAAATCTCCACAGAAGGATGATCCAGGAAAAAACGCAGGAGGTACAGGCCAAGAAAGGATTTGCCTATGCAGCATTTAGTTGTGTTTTAGGGTGCCAACATCAGTCAACCATTTAAGGATTTATATGCCTTGCTAAACACTTCAGGGGGGCCATAAAATGTCCCCTTAGCTGGCCTAAAAAAGGAACAGAGGGAAATCAGAATTCCTTCCCTCCAAAACTTGGATATGCCAACAAATCAATAGCCTAGTTGAACAATTCTTATGGAAAATTTTTATCTATGCAACCATGTGAGGTGTACATTTCATCTATATAGCCAGCCTGTCTCAGTGACAAGTAGGGCTAGACCCCACATGACATTTATTAGCCTGCTGGTATAAATGAAAAGTGACTCTACAAATGGTGGTATCAGTGAAAATTCCCTGTGCTTGGAAGAGGGGTGAAAATTCACCTTTGTTTAGATAACTTCACCGTAACAATGAAATCAATAAACACTTGAATGCTAGTAGGGTCTATAATAAATCTTCCAGCAGTGCATCTATTTTCAGACTAAGAAATAAAAAAGGAGAACAGTCTTAAAACTACCAAGGAAAAATCAGAATTTGGGTAATGAGAGCATTGATGAAATAGTTTGAATAGCCACATCAGAATAATCCTCTTTAAGTGGGATTCATGAACTATATTACATCAGGTCCATATCATTGCAGCAAGGTTACACAAGATAAAAGAACATGGGCACTGTTTAATGACAAGTGATATACTCTAACAAGATAGCTCATTCTTTAACTGATTAGTACAAAATAACCTGAAGCAATAAGATTTGCCACATTACACAAACCTAGCATGAAGCAACAGGGATCATACAGATAAAAAAAAATTATGCATTATTTATGTCATGAAGTCAATTAATAGGTCATCACCATTAGGTTAACTCAACAGGATATTAATGTGATATTTATCAAAATGATGGTATTTTATAAAAACACTAAAGGATAATATTTTCTAATAGACTAATAGCACTAAGGAAAAATAATAGTATTTTCTAACAGCAATAAAGAATCAACAGCTAAGTAATGACAAATTCTCATTTGATGTCACCAGAAAGAGTATAGAAACATCTAATCATTCACAATTCGTTGCATGCCCAGTAAAGAAAATTGAAGGACTTGCAATATTGCCACAGTTCGACAATATTGTAGAAAAATTAAGCAAGAACGAAGTAATTCCAGATTTTTTTTTCTCAAGTACACAAGAGAGCTGTGCATCATTTCATTAAAGTAGAAAAAACTGTACAAGATCAAAGCTTTACAACACTTTACAACTTAGGCACCACAGGTTTTAGGGAACTACCCGACTGGTAATAGACAAAGGAAACAACCACCTACCCTATTCCCGACAACAGACCTGGAGCTCCCTGGCTCTAGCGGACTACCCGACTGGTAATAGACAAAGGAAACAACCACCTACCTTATTCCCGACAACAGACCTGGAGCTCCCTGGCTCTAGCGGCACACCGCACACCATAATGTGTGTTCTTCCTTGAGTGCCCACACAACTTTGTCCAAGCCTGGAGAGGCATCATTAAAGACACAATCATTGTGATGCTTCCGCAACTCCCATGAAACAAGGATAATCAAAGAATTAAGCCCTTTCTTTTTTGTTTATCAACTTCCTTGAGGAGCGACTCCACCAGGTAGAGAAACCTGCAGCTTCAGAGTTTGGTGCAATCCTCTGAAGCTCAGCCCGCTGAAGAACGCTGAGCCAAACTTGCTAAGAAACAAGGTGATAGGTCGCCTCCTGTCATAAAGGGTATAGCAAAATAATTACAGATATGGCATCTGTATCTGCATTTTCCCCTAGGTCTCATTCTCTCTGAATAATAGAATGGCACTGGTAGAGAATTCTAGCCTTCTAGGTAGGTGAATTTGGTATTACTTCAATATTACAAGGTCGGAAACATGAGAATTCACTATTCAGAGAGAATTGTAGTTATCTTGGAAGTACATAGTGCTATATTAATACTATCATATAACACTGAAGAGAAGGAGAAAATTTTGCAAAGTATAGGGATATATCTTCTATAGCTTTACAGCTTACTGTTAGATATATAGAGTTGTATATGGTCTTGTATAGTACCACATTGGTTGTTAGATGTACTCCAAGCCATATCCGGCCTATATAATGAAAGGTCACCCCCCCATCTTGGGTGTGTGGTGTTTGCCCAATATTCTACATGGTATAGAGCCTAAACCCTAGGTCTGCCTTTTCTCCCCTCCCCCCTCCCCCACCTCGAGTACTGTTCACGTGAACAGTACCCGCGACATGAACAGTACCCGCGACGTGAACAGTACCCAAACCCTAACCCTAGGCCTGCCTTTTTCTTCCCCCTCAAACTCGAGTACTATTCACGCCCGTGAACAGTACCCTAACCCTAGCACGCGCAGCACCTTCCCCTGGCTGTGCGCCCCTCCTCTCCTCCGCTGCCCCCACCACACCACCCGGCGCCGCCGCCTCCCCCCTGGCCGCGTCCCTGCCTCGCGCCTTGCCTCCTTGGCCGGTTGCGACGCTTCACAGATTGCCTCTGTGAATGTCCTGCGTCACCCACGCGGACTCCTCCGACGACGACAGCGACTCCGCTTCCTCCGTCGTCCGCTCCTTTCTGTTTGGCGGCTACTTCTCCGGCGACGAGCTCGACGACGCCATGGCTGCCAACTACGCCTCCATCAACATCCAGACTCATGTTCCCCTCAAGCTGGAGCTGCGTTCCCCCAACTACACCAAGTGGAGCACCTTCTTCGAGTCGTTGTGTGGGAAGTTCGGCCTTCTCGCACACATCGACGGCACGCCTCCTCCCGATCCACGCACCGACGCCTGGAATAGGGCTGATTTCTGCGTCCGCAATTGGCTGTACGGCTCCGTTGCCGATGCGGTCCTCGACTTCGCCATGGCGCCCAACCAGACCGCCCATGCTCTATGGACGGCCATTGCCGCTCACTTCCAGGCGAATCAAGCCCCTCGCGCCATCTACCTGAGTCATGCCTTTCACTCCATGACTCAGGGAGATCGTTCGGTCGAGGACTACGGGAACGAGATGAAGAAGGCTGCTGATGCTCTTCGTGATGTTGGGCAGCCTGTGGCGGAACCTACTCTCCTCTTCAATCTGCTACGTGGAATCAACCCCAAGTTCAGTACCGCTGCTGATATGATTGCCGCCACTGCTGACATGACTTTCACCACCGCTCTTGATCAGCTCAAGTTGAAGGAGTTGCGCCTGGAGAACGAAGCGAAGGTCGCTGCCACCACTGCTCTTGCTGCCACCTCCTCTTCCGGCTGCAGCAGTGCTGACTGCCGCTCCTCGAAGCCGCAGCAGCAGCCTCAGCAGCAGCAGTCGCATGGCGCCGGCAGCTCTACTGGCGGTCAGCGGCGCAAGAAGTTCAACGGCAGGCGGAACAACAGCGGCGGACAGCAGCCTCGCACCCCCCTCCCTGCTGGCCCGTGGATTTGCATCAATCCACAGGCACTTCAGGGGACGCCGGGTTTTGGCGGCGGCAACAGCGGGCAGTGGCGTGGCGGACAGGGCCTCCTTGGTCCTGGTCCGCAGGCCAATGCCGCCTTTGGCTCCTTCCCTCAGGCGCCGGCTCAGCTCCCCTCGTGGGACTCGGCCGGATTGGTCGCGGCACTTCAGCAGATGGCTCTTCAAGGCAACGCTTGGGTGATGGACACTGGCGCCTCTACGCATATGCACTCCTCGGATGGTATACTTCTCTCCCGTCTCCCAGCTGTTTATTCTTCGATTACTGTAGGCAATGGTGCACGTATTCCTGTCACATCTAGAGGTTCCTCCATCCTTAAAACCGATACGTCTAATTTTGCGTTAAACAACGTCCTTGTCGCTCCATCACTTGTTCATAACCTTCTATCTGTCCGTCAGTTCACCCGCGACAATAGTTGTTCCGTTGAATTTGACGCCTCTGGTTTTTCTATTAAGGAACTCAGCATGGGGCGTGTGATTCTTCGTTGCAATAGTGCCGGCGATCTCTACACCATCCCCTCAATCGCCCCAGTATCTGCCCATGCCATGCTCGCCATCTTCCAGCTCCTTTGATTTCCTCTTAGGTGTCGACATGGATATTGCACCTTGTTCTACTAATCATGCAGCTGGTGGCTCTTCTGCGGCTGCTCCGTCCTCCTTGGACGTTGAGCGACCGTATTCTTCTTCTGGTGGGTGTGGTTTCGTGCCCCCATCAGGACCCTCGTCTGCGGCTGCTCCATCTTCCATAGATGTTGAGCCACCGCTCTCTTCTCCTGGTGGGAGTGGTTCCGTACCCCCATCAGGATCTTCAGAGTCTTCGTTTCCGGGCGGGAGTTCGCCGGTGTTTGTGCCTGCTGCTCCTACGCCATCTGTGCCAGCAGCTGCTGCAGCACCTGCGCCAGCAACTGCAGCAGCACCCGCGCCAGCAGCAGATGCAGCAGCACCCGCGCCAGCAGCAGATGCAGCAGCACCCGCGCCAGCAGCAGATGCAGCAGCACCCGCGCCAGCAGCACCTGCAGCAGCACCTGCGCCAGCAGCAGCGGCACCTGCGCCAGCAGCTGCTGCACCTACGCCTCCCCCTCTGTTCGGACGATTTGGACAGGTCTACAGTCGTCGTCCACTTCCCCCGCCGATCAATCCTGAGCAAGTTCATGGTCCCCAGCCAAGTCCTACTATACGTCGTTTGACACGTCTTCAGTCTGGTACAATACAACCTGTTAATTATCGGAATCTTACAGCTACTTCTACAGTTGTCTCCCCTGTTCCGAGTAATTATCGCAGTGCCCTTGCTGATCCGAACTGGCGCGCTGCTATGGCTGATGAGTACCAAGCATTGATGGATAATGGCACATGGCGCCTGGTGCCTCGTCCTGCTGATGTTAATGTTGTGACAGGACGATGGCTTTGGAAAGTTAAGTATAATTCTGATGGTACTCTTTCCAAACATAAAGCTCGCTGGGTTGCTAGGGGATTTAATCAGAAGGCTGGAGTTGATTATGATGAGACATTTAGTCCAGTTGTTAAGCAGGGTACAATTCGGACTGTGTTGAGCATTGCGGCTTCTCGTCAGTGGCCTATTCATCAGTTGGATGTGAAGAATGCGTTTCTTCATGGATATCTCGAAGAAACAGTCTATTGTGAGCAACCTCCTGGTTTTGTTGATCCTGCACATCCAGATTATGTTTGTCTCCTTCAGAAGTCTTTATATGGGCTGAAGCAGGCCCCTCGTGCTTGGAATAAGCGGTTTGCGACATATCTTCGTTCTCTAGGATTCGTTCCATCAGCTACGGATACTTCGTTATTCGTCTATCGCAATGGTGACGACATGGCCTATCTTCTTCTCTATGTGGATGATATTGTCTTGACTGCTTCTTCTATCACATTGCTTCAGAACATTATTGATCGATTGCATAGTGAGTTTGCTATGACAGATTTGGGGGATCTTCATGACTTCTTACACATGTCCGTGACACGTTCTTCAGATGGGTTGTTTCTTTCTCAGCAGCAATATGCTTTGGAGATCCTTCGGCGTATATAATGAAAGGTCACCCCCCCATCTTGGGTGTGTGGTGTTTGCCCAATATTCTACACTTACACATATCAGAGTATATGTGTCTGCATAGTACTGCATTAGTACTGTCTACGGAGCAAAGGCACGTTAGTTCTCTCTTGTTTTTTTAAGTAAAGTGTTTAGCCATGTTTCATGTCAGTGGATAAGCTAGGGAACTGTAAAAGTCTATAGAGTAGCAATATGGCAAGTTTTACACCTGACTGGGTGGTGGCATAAGTTTCTTGTGCTAAAGTAGGTTTATTTTGTTACTGTACTTGTCGAACTAAAAACCAAGAGAAAATCCGAATCTTATTTCAAATGTACACAACCAATCGACAGGTTATTCAAACTTTTGATTCGGATTATTTTCTATCTCTCCTTCACCAAACAATGGTATGTGTGGCAGCACACATCAGCATGCATGAGAGATGGTTTCACAACATTACATTGGAGATTTAACACTCATTCCTTACTCAAGCAAACAACAAGGATCAGCCTACAAACATACAAGCAATGAAAGCTTACCTTGTTCCTCCATAGCAAGAGCTAAGACAAGCTTGGTACAAACCAAGTGCAAGCATGCCACCACGGACCAGGCAGCTCCTCGGTGCGGCCATCTTCCATGCTAAACCTGTAGATGCAAGACCTCTTGTCGCTCTCCATCTTGAAGAAATAGATGCAATTCCCCTTAAACCCGGGGAAATTGCCTGCGTTGAACGAGAACCCCTGGAACAGCCCAATAAACAGCATCCTATCACCAATGCTCCTGATCCGAACCCACCTTGGCTGTGGCGACTGGTCCTCTTTCTCGATCTCCATCTCCAATCGGTACACCTCCAAACTGGCGCCGCAATCCTCCACCAACTCTCCAGGCCCGTCCAATGCGAAGTACCGGGTCACGGACAGCAGCTCATCCCCGGATGGCACGAAGGCCGTGCACTTGAAGGCGCCCCTACGCGGAGGCACCGCAGGTGGTGGCGGCGGCGGCACGGCGCCGACCACGGCCAGCGTGGCCGCGTCGAAGACCGTGACGTGGCCGCTGTCGTCGCACACGAATAGCTTTCCGTCGTGGTACATGTTCTCGGCGATGAGATCCGGCACTGGCACCTCCGTCCAACCATCCACCACGGGATTCGTTGTTGGTTCACCCCCGGCCATGAAATCGAAGTGGAAGAAGAGCTTCCTTGCGCTGTACAGCACCACCGGCGCTGGGGAGTCGTCATCGGCGGCGGTGGGGACGCGGTAGCCCTGGATGACGGGGCTCGAGGCGGGGAAAGGGGAGTCGGGGAGGGGGAGCCGAGAGCCGGTGAGGGGGTTGAGGAGGAGGAGGTGGTGGTTGGTGGTGTCGGAGAGGAGGAGGTGGGAGCGGGTGGGGCCGAGGATTCGGTGGGAGAACGAGGGGGCGGGGATGGAACGGGCGGCGCCGGAGGCGAGGGAGAAGAAGGAAAGGGAGGCGGCGGGGTGGACGGGTCCGGCGGGGCGGGCGAGGAGCCAGGGGAGGAAGGGGGGAGGGGGTGACGATGCGGCTGCGGAGCGCCAGGGGCGGCAGACCGCGCGGAGGCGGAGGAAATCGAGCGGGTCGTGAAGGTGGCCGGCGATGAGGCAGACGAGGTCGCCGGGGAGGGTGGACCAGTCCATGCGATCCGGGCTAGGGAGTGCGCCGAGAGAGACAGGGCGCGTTCGGTTCTCAACCGAGGCTGGCCTGGCCTTTGCCAGGCGAGACTCGCTCGTGGAGGAGAGCGAATTCGGCTCTGGCTCTAGCAACGAAAATGTTGCTCGGCCGCATTTTTTGGGATAGAAATTTTTTTTCATCCGTTTGACTAATAATTAAATGTATTAAATAAAGTTAATTTATAAAACTATCTTACCACCCCGAGTTAATTCATAAGACAAATCTGACGAGGCCTCTGATCGCACGATTAGAGGATGATTACTGTAATATTTCTGTAGCAAATCATGGACTAATTAGGCTCGTTAGATTCATCGCGTAAAGTTACATTCATCTCTAAAAAAGTTTTACAAATAGACTTTATTTAATATTCTATGCACGGAAGATTCTCTTTGGAAATTTTTTTCAGGTAAAGAAACGCGCCTCACAAGCAGTCTGGCAAGAAATATTTCACAAATTTTCTTCCCTACCCTAGCCAAGAAGTCACGGCAAGGCTTCCCAGCGCCCCCATACACCACCGCCAACTACAATACTGAACATTCGTCGTGCAATGGGCGACCTACCGTTCCAACAATTAAATATAAATACATAGAAGAAAAACAAATAGTGCTCCCATAAAATAATCTAAAGTTTCTGGCTTCCTGATCTTTTCATCAAAGACTTTTGTAAGTTGAGCAATGTTTCTGGAAATACAGCATTCTAGCCTATCATTTATCCATAAAAAAGAGAAAAGAAAACCTTAAAGATACACAGAGAGTGACAGAAATAGTATATATTTAGCATCATCACTAAACATGATCAAGATAAGAGGCACCATAGGTCCAAGAATGTAAGCATCACACAAGCACTGCGATGTAGCAGAAGTTTCTTTGATCTGGAATTACGATAAATTAGTTAATTTTATATTGATGTTGGCTGACTTAGAGAAGTACAAAGCCATCCTTGTTTAAGTCCAAACCTAGCATATATATCTTGCATAAATAATATACATTGGCAATTAAAAGGTTCAGAGTAACCTAAACAAGACAGGCTGGACATTTGTTTAACCAACATGAAACTTGTCAAGATTAAATATTGGAAGCACATGTCAGATATATTAGTTAATTCTGACTTACTTCCAGCACAATGAATATATCTGGTCTTATTTTCAAACTTTCTAGCACCATCTCAGCCTTCCTGTGATGCATGTCATCTACAACCTTCACTTCCCCTACACTTTCACCTGATATCTGTTCAAAAGAGACCCATGTGCAAATGTTATGGATTACATACTACCACTTCTCTGTCGGCAAAAAATATTAGCATAACATTGTATTTTCACATATTGAGAGAATACTGTAACAGAAAGGAACAGGTCAATTAAATTGAGTATAGCTAAATTGAAAGAGAAACATGGGAATACATATGTGGATAGAGAGTGAACAGACGAAAGATAAATCTATATTCCTCAAATTATGTGAATAAGAAAAAACAAACCAGTTCAATTCTAAAAGCAATCATAAGTTCAGGTGAGAGTTTGGAACCAACCTGCTTGTTTCTGAAAATGCCACCACGCTCATGTCACTGACGCCATGTCATTGGCACGACTATCCACTGCTGAGTATCAATTGCTTGAGGCTGATGCGATGACAAACGCACAAATTGGTTCTTTCTGAACTCCAAGGCAAATTATCACATAAGCATTATGCGTGCAAGTTCTGTCGGGCATTAGTAGAGCAGCAGACAACTGACTGTCTATGCATACAATTTATTTCTTGTAAAAATATTACATCATATTAAACTCTAGTCTTACCAAATGCCTGAAAGTGATCTAATTCATACTCACAATTTGGGGCATCATCTTATTATATGTGTAATACTATAATATTTGTTTCCTCAATGGCCCATACATAATTGGGGACATGTATGCTCTTTTGTACTGTTACTGTCGTGTAAAAATCTGCTCTGCAGGCTGTTGTTTCCGTATACAATTACCAAAAATACCGACATATCCAAGCACTTGGGCGGAATCTCGGATAGATGTGGGCAACGGCCGTGTTTCTTTAACCAATAATTAAGGATATTAAATAAAGTCAGTTTACAAAACTAACTTCACAATCCCAGGTTAATTCATGAGACAAATCTAATGGAGGTCTCTGACCGTACGATTAGAGGATGGTTACTGTAGCATTACTGTAGCAAATCATGGACTAATTAGGCTCGTTAGATTCGTCGCGTAAAGTTCCACTCATCCCTAAAAAGGTTTTGTAAATAGACTTCATTTAATACTTCATGCATGCAAGATTCTCTTTGAAATTTTTTTTTTGGGTAGTAAAGAAACACGCCCAGGGCCATGGTTGGTGGGCAGACTACAGAGAAGGAGATTATTCTCAATTCAAAGTCAACATACCACACTGCTGCAAGAGGGACCCAAAAATTGTTGACTTGCTTCCAGGGACACCTTACAACGTGCAAGTTGCAAATTGTTGCAGAGGAGGAGTGCTTAACTCGTGGGTGCAAGATCCAGTCCGTGCGGTAGCCTCATTTCAGATCAGTGTTGGCCGATCTGGAACTACCAACTATACAGTGAAAACGCCTTGTACAACAGATGCTAAATACGATAATACTAACTGAGCCATTTCATCAAGCAGCTGCCGGGCATCATCCATGTCGACAGCCACCCTGGCTGCTGGGGCTCTGGGCGGCATGCTCTGCGGCATGGGAGATCGCACAGGAGCGCGGGGGGAGCTATGCATGCTGGCGCCACGCTATCTGCGAACCCGGGCATCGCTTTCCATTGGCATGCTCCGCCAAATCGCCACCACGCTGCCTCGACATGAGAGAGGGGGGCGGGGTGGGCACTGAGACATGAGAGCAGATGAAGAACACGAGAGAAAGGTAGGGAAAAGAAAGAGAGCACCTCATGTAAGGCATGCTTCCATGTCTTCCATCGTCGGCAAGGCCCACCGCCGCCCTTTGCCGTTGGGTCCGAGAGAGAGATTGGATTGTGCGGATAAGAGACGCTCTATTCTTGGTGAGCATATGAGAGGGAGGGCCGGAGGAGCGACGCGACGACGGCGTCCGTGCCGGAGTGGAGGGGCGCGCTGCGAGATGACGAGGAAGGGGTCAGACCGCCCCCGCCGGGCTTCGAGATCCGCCACCACTGCCACAGGCACAACAACCTCGGTCATACGGCGCAGCTTGACGGGACGACCGTGTGGCGCGGCGGCGACAACGTCGGCGGCTGGGGCCCCTCGGCACGGCAGGCCAAGGCGGCGGCGATTTTGGAGGCCGCGTGCGTGAGCAGGGAGGGGCGGCATCGCGCGGGGAGGAGAGAGCGCAGGAGGCGTGGCTTGACGGGATGGCTGTGTGGCGTGGCGGCGGCTATTTGGGAGGTGAGCGGGGAGGGACGACGGCGCTGGGAGGAGAGAGCGCAGGAGAGAGAGGAGTGAGAGAGTTAGGGTTTGAGCTCTCTCTCTCTACCTAAAACTGCCTAGGGGTGTTTTGATAAGAACTACAGTATTCTCAAATTTTCTCTTCTTTGCATGAAAATAAATTTTAAACCAAGGGTATATATGCAACATATTAGAACACGGTTACTATATGAATTGGACGATGTGGACTGCGGGTTGATTCTAAAAAAATAGAAGGACGTTTTTGCAAAAACACCTATGCGCTGCTAGTTGGACATGAGTCCTATTTTCCGCGTGAATCGTGGAGAGCAGAGGAAGACAGGGCGGTCTTTAATCAAGCTGATTAACTTTATAATACTATTCGAAAATCAAAAGCTAGAATTTGCAGGGGATCACTTAATTTTAATATTTTGTTTAATTAAGTGATAAGATTAGGAAAAAAATCTCACCATTCTAACCGGATTGAGCAAAATTTGTCTATATACATGAGATGGTCTATATGTAAAGCAAAACAGGGGAAAAAATGAAAAGTATGAATTACACGGCAATAAAGAGTTATTTTTTCTTCTAGAAAATATATAGCATCAAGAGTGCAAGGAAGATGCCAATAAAGTTGCAAGCCACGGCAGCCCCCAAAACCAGCCATCTAACCCGCATCTTGTTCGCGGTGTTAGGCGGACAATCCGTGTAATCCAACGGCGCCACAACCAGCGTCTATACTCCGCAACTTAGCGGCGTCGAACACGCCAATAGTCAGTCAGCCATGACGTCAAAACCCACCTAGTGCCACAGACCCAATCTTTCGCCTATTCCACTTCTATCCGTCATTGAAAACCGACTGCGCGAAGCCACCAAGTGCCACCGAGCCAATCTTCCAACTGCTCCACTGCTATCGCTCCTCTTGGTTATTGAAAACCAATAGTGCTGGAAGACATGACGCACATACTGCTCGTCCGTGTGGTAGCCTCACTGCCCCTCATGCCATGCATCATTAGAGCACAACTCGCAACAGAACCATCCCCGACTGCTTCAGTCTAGAGGCGATAGAATGACTCACTTCGTGGTGTCACACGGGTTGCCGCAAAGCCTGCAACACCTTGGTGGACAAATACGCCCGCCACACGCTTAATCCTGCATGTATGTTTGCGGCTCGTGCAGACGGGTGCGGGAAGCCCCGCGAGCCACCCCACTTGCATCCTTAGGGGCAATGATGCATAATTTCTAACCAATCCAAGGTGAGTGATATGCCTTGGAATCATTTGAGTGTCACGCGTTTTGTTCCTCGCTGTGTAACATGACACTCCCAGTAATTTTGTTCTAGAGCTCTAACTCATGATGAAAGATTAGATTAAATGATATTGTTACCCTTCATTTACATTACATCTTTATGTACCCGTCAGATTTGTACCATTTAACAAGTGAAAGAATTGACTGAAAGAGAAAAAAAATGCCAAGTGTTCTTAGATGACATGTATAAAGAAGTTTATAAAGCCCAAACAATAAGTACTCAAAGTATTTTAAATTGCGAGGAGTTGGGCATTCTTTTTAAGGTGTCGCTTAGTCGTTGCCTAATCATCACCTTGGCGTCCAAACGCCTTTCCAATTGAAGCATGTGCCCGCCACGTGTCCCCTGCATATGGTGTTGCCTTAGGTGGAAAGGCGTCACCATGGAGTGCAGATGGGATGAGGCGGACGCGACACCAACAAAAAGGCGGTTGCGCGCTGAGAAAAAAGGCATAGGGCAATACATGGGTGCAGGAGATGAGAAAGAGAAGCGTGCGGGGGAAATCACGGGCCTATACCCCATGCGCGGGAGTGCCCCATACCTGCAATAAGCCAAATCGAAAGAGGCGAAAAAGGGCGGCAACAACACCTGAAATTTGGCGGAATGCCACCTCCATTCAGCTTTATCGCCCCTTCTCCTCCGTTGGTTCTTGGCTCGTGCCACTGCTTGATGAGCTCCACCCATCTGCACTGCCAATTCGCGTCTCCTCCACCCAACAGTAGCAAGGCAGTTTCAAATTGCAGTTGAAGCAACCTTGCAGTTTGGTTCAAGGTACAAGCCGTCTTCTCCCTATCTACTTGGGGAGCCACTACTTCAAGATGTTGTTAAGTTGGCAAGTACAATGAGGGGTTACTGTGTATGGAGCAATATGGCCATGAGCGTCCATGGAAGCATTATGATTGCATGCTTATATCAGATGAATTGTTCGATAGAAGGGGAAGGAATTCCATCGAATTCCTTGTTAACAGTACATAGGGGGTCTACTTCTTAGAGTATGTTGATGCATCAAGTGAGGTACATGATGCATTTTTGCTTGCAGATCTACCAGAGAAGAAACTTGAGGAGATTGGGAAAGATAATGCGATTCAAGTTGTTACCGACGATGGGGCCAACTACAAGGCAACAGCTAGCAATTTGTTCGGATGGGTTGGAACTGCGGCTGGGCTGATAAGCCCATCCGTTCAGCTGGGCTGCTTCCAGCCATTTGGCTGGGATGGGTGGCATAAACACCCAAGCCCTCACCCGTTCCGCTGCCCTAGCCCCCTCCCATTCTGTACCCGCACCGTCGCCTTGCCCCCGTCGCCCTCCCTCTCCCCCACCTCGCCGCCGCCTTGGACTATCGCTGGTCCGCCGCCATCGCGGTTGCTCTACCCGCCATCGCTGTCGCCCTCTCACCCATTCCCCACCCACGCCCGCGCCTTGCAGTCCTGCCCATCGCCCTCTCCCACACGTCTCCGCCGCCTCACAGTTTGAGGACTCCGCCCCCATGGCGGCGGACCTAGGGTAGGCTCCTCTCCACTTCCCCGGGCTCACCTGCCGGCCAGGGGTCCGGGTGCTGGCATGGATGGCACAGATCTGGCCTACTGGCAGCCGCCGTCTTGAGCCTCCCCACTCATGGCAAGCCAGAGTCACGCATCCGGATCTTGATACGCTGCGTCCGGAAATCAAGTTGCTGACCCGACACCCCCTAACGACGCAGATCCAGTCGGCATCTAGGCGTCCGAGATCTCTGTCCAACAGTTCAAGATCTCCCATCTGGCATTCAAGATCTCCCATCTGGCTTTCAAGATCTCCGGCTAGCCGTCCACCGTCCTGCCGAACAAGCATGGAGGCATCCGAAGCTCAGGGTACTCGTCAGCACCATCCCGTCAAAGACCTCGACTCCACTGCCCATCCAGGTATCGCTACCTCCGTCACCTTTGCCACCCGTCCTCACTCCATTCCCTCTCCTCGGGCCGGTTCTATACTTGTTGTCTTCATGAGTGAAAGCCAATTTATTTTTGTGTGATTTGTTAAAGGTCTGACTGATTGTGGACCCAATGCCAATCTTCTGCTCATTCTGTTCTAAATAATTGCATCAATTCCTGTTTGCTAATGTTCCTATTGGAGCACATATTTTTGTATGTTATGATATCACTTACTGATGTGCAATTACTCACGAGTTACTGATTACTAACTATTTCTAATGCACAGGACCACCAACAATCTACTCAAACCACAAGTCACTGAGTCCATAGCGTCGACCGCTTCCCCTGCTGCCGGGCTTTCGAACCTCTGGTCAAAACCGTGTTGTTGTTGTGGCAAGGCAAGCACCCCCCTCCCACTAATTACACTTTTGCTTGTGCTCCTACTTCTTCCAATTAGTTCCATCGTTTGCTTATTGTCATACATATGGTGCAGATGTCCCGTGATCGTGCTACCTGGGATCCCCGCTGCACATCATTGGTCGTTGACCTAATTGAACAACAGAAAAACCAACACCGCTGGGTATAGAGAGCTCCTAGCCCCGCAGGGTGGACTAACGTCTACAAGGAGTTTCAATCTGCCACTACAGTTGGCTATAAGAAGAAACAGTTGTCAAACAAGTGGCATGACATCAAACGGTAGTACTTTAAGTGGCTCAAAGGAGTCCAAAAATCAGGTCTTGGTTGTGACCCTTGAACCGGTGACGTGACATATGACCCCCTTTTGACTGCCGCTCTCACAGAGGGGGTACTAACTTTCTCCATGTCCTTCAAGTTAGTTCACTAGATACGTCACTACTAGCTACGTACTAACACCTACACTATGCCCCCTTGCAGGAAGCTGTTGATACAGATGGTACTAGAATTAAATGTCCACCATGTTGCAAGCAATTGATCAGAATCCTTGGCCATGAACCACATGATCGGGGGGAATTAGTAGATGCCGGAGGTCATGGCACTAAGGAAACCCCAAGTTATACCACCCCTCACACTCCTATGGCCTTCAGTCTTGACGCAACACCCTCCCACAATCATGGCCAAACTTGAAAAAGGCTCGTCCGAGAGTACACCGTTGACAGCCCTATAAAAAAGAAGAGTAGCAACACACCCTCAATGGATGAGTGCCTATCTGAATTTCATACCTTACTTAAAGAGACCAGGGAGTACAGGAAAAGGAAGGGTCAGCATTCTGATGAGGCCACAGTAGTTGCTCGACTGTTGTGGGAGGATGGGTACAGTGAGAGCGACTTATTTTTCCACCAAGCCCTGGCTCTTTGCACCGATCCAGCGCATCACTCTATGTTCCTACAGCTGACAAGCAGAGAAGGCTGATCCATGTACGTCCAGTATGTCATGGGCAAGGCTGGCCACCGAAGTGACGATCGAAGTGGCACTAGTTGATGTCGTTGTCAACATGTAGTTGTGTGACCACTTTGCACACAGTTTTCCTCTCACGTATCCACTATTCTTTGCATGGTTGTAACTAGTTTGAAGTTTTCCCCTGCCATTGGGTTGCATTTGTTGTAACAATGTTGCAATTGCAGTTTTCCTCTCCTATTTCTTATGCATTGGGTTGTATCTGTTCAATACAATGTTGTTGTTATGTTATGTTATGTCATTTGAACACTTTGTAATAACAGTCAAGGACCTGTTATGTACCTATTTTTATTGTTCATGTACCTGTTTGATATTGATGTTGCTGTTTATGTACCTGTTTGATGTTGTTGTTATGTTATGTTATGTTATGTTTGCATTGGTAAATCTTTTCTTCATGTCCCAGTCATGTTGTTGTTCTAAGCATTTTTGAATTTTTCCCTTCGACCTATTTGTATTGAATATAATTGACAGTGTTAATGTTGCAGGGCGCAACGACGACACCGGACATTAGAAGATGGAGAGCAGCTCGGACGTAGACAATAGTGATAGCTCCACTGACAAGGAGGTGTGCGAAATGGCAATGTGGCTTCAGATGCTGCACAGGCTGAAACAAATGCATGAGGTTCAGGGACCGAAGGTAAATCCTCCTTGTCAAATTCCCAAACTCACGGGTGCACGGTGGTTGGAACAAAACCTTAGTAATGCAACGAGATGCAGGGAAACTCTACGTATGAGTCCGGATGCTTTTTTGCACATGCATGCCATCTTAGTTGAGGGTTATGGGTTGCAAAGTACAAGCAAGTGTGATTCTAGGGAAGCATTGGCTATGTTTATTTGGACATGTGCAAAGGGAGGTGCTGTTAGGGACTGCAAAGACAGATTCGAACGATCAAGGGATAAGTTAGTCGGAAGACCTCGGATGTGGTTCAGATAGTATATAATTGGGCACAATCAATGTTAGCTCCAATTGATCCTGAGTATAGGGAAGCCTCCACAAAACTAAGTAGGTTTGTGCCCTCGTTCGATGGATGCATAGGGGCTGTAGATGGCTGTCACATCCCTGTTGAGGTCAAATCCTCATCCAAACTCGACCACATGAATAGGAAATATACCGTGTTTGTAAATGGGTGCGCCGTGGTGGATATGCATGGATTGTTTACATATGTTGGCGTGGGGATGGCTGGCTCGTGCCATGACATGGCGGTTCTAAGAACCTGTATGCAACAAATGAGGTTCCCGACAACTCCAGCTGGTACGAATCAGTTTTGACCCTTGCTTATGCAGGAGCATTATCTTGTGTCTAGTACATGGTAGAACTAACTTTGTGACATTGTATGAATTGATGCAGGAAGGTACTACTTGGCATATGCAGGATATTCCGAGCAAGATGGATTCATGGTTCCATTCCCCAGAACCAGGTACCATCGAGATCATTTTGAGGGAGTAGATCCCAACACACTTGGTAGGGAGGAGTGGTTCAACTATTGTCATAGCAGCCCGCGCAATATAATTGAGGGAAGGTTCGGAACCCTCAAAGAGTGGTGGCATATATTAACAAGGATGCCAAGAATGGACTCGAGGAAAGAAAGCATACATGATAATTTCCTGCTTTGCTATGGAAAACCATTTGTACCACTGACGTTATGGAGTCGGTGAGAGGTATCCTCTCTCATCCTGGGTGGAGATGACAAAGGACTTTTCCATGTCGGGACTGAGGGAGTTGGTGTCGTGGCATGTGTGGAATCCTCCACCAGAGCGGTAGGTACGTCTGTAGGTATGTCCTGTTAGTGGTGCTAAGTAACATCTTTGACTGATACTAGTAACACCAGGGGATTTCCTAATTGAACTTCATCTGATTCTAGAGAATAAGAAGCAGGTCCTACAATGTTTTGTTGAAATATTAATTTCATTACAATGTTCATGTTTTCATTTCTAGTTAGCTCTTGTTGTTGAAGTGGGGCTGAAACAAAAGCCACTAGTAATATAAGTAATCTAAGCATAAGGAAGAAAACTTTAAGTATTTACTATTTCACCAGCTTCAAATGTGCATTTACTGATGTGTTTGTTTTTACCAGATCCACTTGATGATCTTGGTGGAATGGATGTGGCTAGAAAGGTAAGATACATCACAATTTCCCATATAATACAGTGGTGTTCTGGTTGTTGCATGTTCTTCATTTCCCAAGAGAACTATTATGTGTTGAATGAACTGCTGCTAAGCTGAGTTTATTTGTGGCCTACTAGCATTTGATGTGGAAAATGTTATGAACATAAGATTTATTAGAAAAAGTTCCTCCTTTTCTAGTAGGCCATGTTTGACATGCTCTATTTGTCTGGTGTAGGTTCTGTTGTCTGCTATAGTAGAAATTTTTTTGCTAGTGTGGTGTTCTATCATTGAATTAGTTTTCTTTTTTGGTGAAAAATGTAGCCTATAACATCCCCATATTTTAAACTTTAACTAAAATTTGTAAAACTCTTTCTACATCTGTCTGGGATTGTTTTCTTTCTCTCTCTCCCTCTGAGTTTGTACTTATTACTGGAAATGTTTGTTCTGAGTTGATGTCTGACGCTATTCTTTTGCTTGAGGTTGATGCTGTAGATGGTTCCATGAATAATTATCCTTGAGCTTATTTCTGAGTTTGTGCTTCATCCAAAAAAAGGTTGATGATGGTACTAAATTAGTAAACACTGATGCTGCAAGGCTGAGTTCAGGTTGATACCGGCAGTACTTTAGATACAAGGTGTTGATTCATTGTAAACTTGATGCTAGATTTTTGAATTGTTGTTTTGCTGATGAGCTGATCAACTGCTTCAAAATCGGCTTTGGCAAATGTTATGCTATGGATCTGGTTGTCTATTTTTTGTAGTTTTGATTTGGAAGTTATATTTTTCTTATCCACTGGAATACTAACTTGCCATAATGTCTACTTATAAATAATATGACAAGTCCACATAATTGAACAAAGAAGTTAGATTTTTGAATTCATGGCAAGTGAGTTTCACTTATGACATCTGTAATGATTAGTAAACATGACATAAGTTTGAGGACAATGAATTTTCTACTTTGCAAGGACGTGTTTGTGATGAATCATGATAGTGACTGGTTTCCTTGTTTCTTTTTCATTCTCGGTTCTGGTATGGTTGCTCTGGACAAAACCAGGGATGTAGCAAGCTCGCATATGGAGATTGCTGGGCGTCTTCAACCTCTTGGGTGGCAAAAGCACCCATGTTTACATATTTAGTATCTAACAGTTGCTAGTTTGTGGACTTGGGCTTGTCACTTACACGGTGGATGACAATTGACTTCATTTTGTAAATCAATGCTAACCTGGTTGTGTCCTGCGGCCAAAAGAGTCTGGAGCTGCTTGACCCGGAGAATAGGTGCTTGCTCGCCGAGCAGGTCCGTGGTTGCTACTAGATAGATCCATTTCACTGTGGTTCCTTTTAGTTAGCTATTTGGTTCATCTTGTATCAGATTTGTGGTGCTAATACTTCTCATACCAGTTTCTTGTGCCAATTTTGGGTGGCAATAGATCGTAGATGTAACTGTGGATTGGACTGTACTATTCTGTTCTGATTGAGTTGTTATTAACTCGTGCTTGTCAAGAAACTTGTGTTTATTTCATGTGTTTGTGCTTTGGCAGCAAGGATGAGTTGTAGTTTTTTGAATTTGAAATTGCTTGACCGTTGGCTGTCCTGGCCCCTGACCGTTGCCAATTTGCTGGCTGGGTCGCTGGGTGGCAGGATCTCGCTGGTTCCCAGCACCAGCTCCAGCCCAGCCAGTTCTGCCTGCCGAACAGTCCCTAGGATTCTGATGGGTAGGATTCCAAAACTCTTTTAAAACCCATGTGCTGCACACTGCTTGGATCTAATGTTGGAAGAAAAAGCAAACTTCAAGTAGTTTAAGAAGCCTATTGCATGTGCAAGACATATGGCAACTTTCATCTGTCGTCATGGTAGAATTCTCAGTTTGATGAGAGAAAGGACATGTGGGGCTGGCCTTGTGAGACCTACAGCCACAAGATTTGCCACATCTTTCCTCACTTTGAAGATTGCATAAGCAAGGAGTGGTTGAAGTCATTCTTTCTTAGTGAAGAATGGACTGGAAATAAATTGGCAAAAACTACCGCTGGTAGTGATGTGCATGACATTGTTCTCTATGGAGTTCTAGAATCCAGTTGAGAATTGTCTTAGAGCTTCAACCCCGCTACTTTTTATACATAGAGTGGTTGATGGTGGTGAGAGGACTGTAATGCCAGATGTGGCAGCACTAATGAATCACAAAAAAGAGAGGATCAAGCTGAGCTTTGATGTCGAAAGCAAGAAAGTGTTGCTCAAGAAAATCATGGAAATCATTAAGTGATGCTAGCTAAACCGAATGAACCATCCTATGTACATGGCTACAATGTATTTGAACCTAGGAAAAATCCATCCTCTTATAGCAGACAACAATGATGCTACTATTGGACAACTAAGGGGTTGTTTCATTCATGTGCTTGATGGAATGTGTGAAAACCCAAGGTTTAATTATGCTAACAAGAATAATTAAACCTAAGTTGCATAAATATGTCATGCATGTTTCATACATATGCACTTGTATGTTTATGTTTGCATTTAAATTAAAGTTGATGCAAGTATATGCATTTAAAGAATTAAAACTCAAACCTACATGAGAAACATCATTTCATGTTCATAATATCATGTTTACATATGCTAAGCATTATCATAATCATGTATGCTTCATATACATCATGAATGTGCATGTGTTCATGTCCAAAATTTCATTTTTGGCTAAGTCCTCTTGTAGGCCCCAAATTCAAATGAATTTTTATTCAAATTCTAATTCAAAAGTACCCAAATATTTTTATATATTTGAAAATTAGAGCTCAGTACCTTTCCAATGGTATATTGCAAGTTCAAATCTTTTGAATTTAAATATTTCGAAATGGCAGTCAACCATTGGTAAAACCCTGATTTTGAAATCAGCAAAAATGTGATTTTTGGTCAATTTGACCAAGCCACCATTTGAAAAATAATTGAAAAAACGAAATCATGTCACACCAAAAGATTCTTCATTTTGTGTTCTTCAAAACTAGACACTTGTTCAAAAATATGATCTCTTGATATTTCAAAATTCGTACACAAAATGGCTACTTGAAAATGTTTCCTGGAAATTTGAGTTTCAAATATTTGACTGAGAGAAAAATTTCCCGATCTACTTTTTGGTAAACTTTTGGCAAAAACTTTCAATACCAAAGTTGTAGCCCTTATTTTTCTCTACAAGCTGTAGTTCAAAAGTTTTTCATGTTTGATTCAAATTTTTGGCGCAAGATCGATTTGAATGAAAGCTGCTCACGGTTTTCCCCTATCTCTCTCTCTCTCTCTCTCTTCTTCCTCCCACTCCGCTCCCTCTCCCCGCGTGCGCCGCCGCTCACCGACGCCGTCGCTGCTGTTTCACCATGCCAATCCACTCCCCATCTCGTGGAGAGCAACACCCCGCCTCCCTCTACACTTCCACCTACCCGCACCACCCTGCGACACCCCTAGCTCCGCCGCCGCCGCCGCCATGGCCTTCATTCGCATGAACCCCGCCGACGATAGCTCCCTCCGCTAGCTCTCCCCCTCTTCCAGCTAGCTAGGTAGACTCCCCGTGAACCCTTCGTGCTTCTGCGCGACACCTTGTGTCGTCGTTGCAGCTTCTTCGCCGCCGCCGCCGCTGGCACTGGGCCGCCATTGTTGGCGTGGCCGGCGAACCACCGCGCGATAGGGCTCATTAGGGTTTGGTCTAGGTGTTCCACTAGTCGGTGAAGCTCGTGGGCGTGCCCTCGTCGCTGGTTCCTGGCCGCAGTAGCCGGAACGGCCGAGCGCCGCCACCGGCCGGCTGCGCCGTCGTCGAGCTGAGCCCAGGGACCTCGTTGCGAAAGAAAAAGAAAGCTTAGGGGGTGTTCCGTAAGATTCTTGGGGTTCATGTGTAAGGTTTTCAAAACTTGTAGGGGCCTCCTCGCCAAAACGCCAGTCAATTTGGTGGAAGGGCCCAGATGCAAATAAAGATTTTTACTCAGGGGCTAGATCTGAAGTTTCCAGGGTCAAGTTCCCAATTAACCCTAGTCTACAGAGGCTAGATCGAAAGTTTGCATTGTTTTCTTTGTTGCTTTTGAGCTGATTTTCAAAAATTCACCAAACTTCGTAGAAAAATACAAAAATGACAAATCCGGTTGTTTAGAACTCCCTGTGAAAAGCTCTTTCCAGTAATATATCATGCATGCATGGAAAAGTTGAATTGCTGTAGGAAGTTTATTTGTTTTTGCATGTGTCCCTTTTATCATGTTTATTGCATAATAATTGTAGAAAAAGCTAAAATAGTAAACCTTGTTGTATTGCATTCCTAGTAACTATATCTACTCAATGGAGTAACATGCATAGGCAGAAAGTTCACCTTTGCATTAGTTTTGAATTTAAAATTTATTTCATGCTTGGGAACTTGAAATATTCATATCTAATTTTCTATGCATGATAAAATCATGAAATAAATTTTGTCATGTCATATGCGGGTATATATACTTATTTATGCAATTTGTTTCCATGTAAATTTTGCTTATATATTATCTATCATTTTAGCTATGTTTAATCATGGAAAATTTGATTAAATAGTAAACATAATTGAAACTGGGTAAAATTTATTTTATAGCTGCATATTACCATATTTGAGCTACTGAGAAAATTGGATCTTTTGCATGTCATTCTGTGCTGAGTTATGATTTTATTTCTTAACTAGCTAGCTGAAATTGTATAAATTTTAATATATTCTGTGCTTGAGATAAAATGCTGGAAATGTTACAGTAATCTGGAAATGCTCAAATGTATGTTCTGGTAAATTTGCACTGCCATATCATGTTCCTAGCTTCATATATATAGTACTAGGCTTTAGCTTTATTTAAATAATGTTGCTTAGTAAAATATCCTGTATATGAACTTTAACCTGTCAAACTCGCTTATAATAGATAGTAGAGCATATCCAGAAAGTTTCATGTCAATTTCTCATGATTGGAATCAGTTTTGCATTTAATTGTGAAAAATAGCATTTCTAGGTCATGGATTGATTTGAATAACTTAAATCCATGTTCATGATAATCTTGCTGTCCAAATAAGTTTGTTATGTTCAGATACATGGTACCTTGATGTTTAATAATTTTTGAATGCTTGCTTGTACCGTTTCATGATTTATTCCTATAAATGTCATATAGTGTTGCTAGCATACAACATGTGCATTAGTGAACTTTATGAAACTTGTCTTAAGGAGTTAATGAAGGAAATACTTCAAACAAGAGTAACAAGAAAGTGGCTAACTAAAGTGGTAAACTGAACCTCTCTACCAAAGAGGAAATCTACACCTGTTCGGTTAACGAAGAAATAAACTTGCTAATCATTCACTAGCTAGGGCCTTGCTCTCATGCTTGTTGTTAAAGTGTTCTTCATGAATCACTCATATTTAATTATCCTCTATGATTGAGTTGTTGCACTCATGAGCATCATATATGTGCATTTGTTCCATAACCATTCTCGAAACTCACACATGTGCATCTCATGTCATTCTAGATCATTTGCTAGCTGACGGAGACTATGAGTTAGTGTTGGAGTCCGAGAGTGAGCCGCGTGAAGCTCAAGTGCACGTGACCGAGGTGATTGAGCAAGACCCGAGCCAAAGCTCGAAAGGGCCCAAGGCCGGTGAAGAAGGTAAGCACCAAAGCATCTAACCTATGTTTAAAACTATGCAATGGCTCACTTTCTATGTTATATGCTTGTGCATTTACGTTTCTAGGAGTTGTTTGAAACCTTTGTGTGCATGATCCTAGGAACCTATGTTATATTGACTAGTGCATTCTCTCCGATAATTTTTATGCTAATAGGGCCGGTAAAAGTCGAGTGATTGCTTGTCACTCGCGAGTTATAGGAGTTGATTATGCTCTAATGTTGGAATCATAAGGTCGGTGGACGGGGTCTTGTGCGATATTCATGTGTTGGTTGATCGCCCCGTCCACATATGCTTAAATTGTTGAGGCCCGTTCATAGCTAGAAGTGTTGGGCAAGTTTTAGAACATACTAGCCACATGCCGGAGTAAAGGGACCGATAAACTGACGTACCTTTCTTATTCCTTTGCTTGCATTGTGAACCTTGCCCCCTTTTTGTCGTGTGACACTCTCATGATCTCGCGGGTGAGAGTGGCTCTAGTTGTTAACTCGCACGACAGGCTCGAGGAAGTACCATTGTGGGGACTAGTGTCCGGAAAGGTATGCGGTCACGGTGGAGTAGTTGGTTTGAGAGTCGGGAAAGGTTGTCATATGTGACCTTTGGGTGTGCATATGTCGTGTGGTTAGGTTTCCCTTGCAAGGTTTTGAAATCAATTCGAATTGTCCGTCCTTCGCGGTATATGAAGCTACTTGTCCTCTCTGTTAGCACGCAGTAATAACTTGAATATGAGCATGAGAATGACAAGAATGAAATGTGTTGCTTGCTGAATTTTATTTGCTCATGTAACACCCAAAACTAGCCTATTTAAAATTTTTAGTAATTTATTAGCTTTTATTTAAATTGTTCATAATTAATATAGGCTAAATAAATTATTTATGAATATTAAAATCAAATATAAGTTGTAGAAATATTTTTGTTGCATTCATGCTGCTGTATTGTGTTTTGTTTTGTAGCAAGTTAAGTTGGAATTTAAATTCTGTTTAAATTCGAATTTAATTTGCATTTGTTTGAATCCTTATAAAAGTTAATTCAAGCCGAGTCCACTTTTGCCCCTCAAACTTTCCCTTTGGCTCACTTGCACTCCCTCTATTTCCCTCCCGAGCCAGCCCAGCCCCCTCCACTTTTCCTCTCTCGGCCCATCTCCTCCCCGGCCCAATTGCGCGCGCCAGCCCAGCAGCCACCCCCTCCCCCTCTCGCTTCTCTCGCAGATAGGTGGACCCCGCATGTCGGGTCCTCCTTCCTCCTCTCGCGCGCGCCCTCTCTCCCAGGCGCAAATCACGCCGTCTGGCCGGCCGCCTCTCCCACGCACGTGGGCCCTCGCCGAGCCCCACGAAGCTTCGCTGAAGCTTCCACCCGCCCTTCCTTCCTTCCCTGCACCAATCCCCCAGTGGAAACCCCCTGCCCCCGCTTGGCAACTCCCGGCGCCGCCGACGCTCGAATCCTGGCGTGGGCCGCACGCCTAGGTCATCCCGAGCCTATTTAAGCCGAGCCCCCAACGCCCTAACGCCTCACCCCACCTCCACCAAGCCCGAGCACCCCTCTAGAGCCTCTCCCGCTCAGCACCGCCATATTCCCCTGCCTCTCGAGCACCGCCGCCGTCGAATCACCGCCTCCGGTGCCGCTACACCCAAGTCGACGCCCCTGGGAGCACTGCGCGAAGGTGAGGGACCTTTCCCCCGACTATTTGGCCAATTTAGCGCCCGACCGCGCCTTCCCCCATCCACCAGCGCCGCCGGCCGCCGGATCACGTCAGCCGCCGCTCCGGTGCCCCGCCCGCCGCCCTTAGCCCCGTAGTTGGAATCGCCATAGCCCCCCGAGGCCGTAGGTCCCATCCACGCTCGAAACCGAGCCCTCTAGCACCGTTTGGCTTCACGACGGTGAGCTCCCCGCCTTGGCCGAGCGGCGCCGCCGCATCTCCTTTCTCCCGCCGGCGACCATCCTCCCCCGAGCCCTTCCCAGCCGATGGATCGAGATCCAATGACGCTCAAACGCCCGAGCCCCCCGATGAAACCCCTGGTACCGGTCAGCCTTGGCAATTATGTTAAAGAGCCCCTGCACTTTCCAATATTCAACCAGCCGTCCTGTTGAGTTCAAAAATAATTACATCTAGGTCCTGTTTTTAATGAAAAACCCCTGAGCTTTTTAATAATAGAACCCGCCATCCACTTAAGTTAGTTTTGCCTATTAGCCCTTGAGTTTTTATGTAAAATTATGTTTAGGCCCTCGGTTTTTCACAAATAAGCCCTTGGAAACTTTTAAAACTTGCCAGCAGGTCCCTAGAACTTCGAAAACCCATATCTTTTCTGTTTTAGCTCCGATTAGTGTGATTTTCACGCTCATGTGTTCGCAGTGAAGCGTAGATTATTTCTAGAAACTTTATTTGTGTTGTTTCTATTGTTTGGTGTACTGTTCTAATAGAATTATTATTTCTTTACATGTATTGGCTTGCATGCATGTTTGTATGGTGATTCGTGTGCAGTCGGTGAGCCGTACGCTTTGGACTTCGAGTACGCGGAGGACTTTCCGGAGCAGGACTCGCAGCAGCAGCCTTTTGAGGAAGGCAAGTTATAGCACGGACAATCCTTACTACCTAAACTCACTCTTTACACTTATTTAAATTCATATGAATGTGTCTAAATTGGTTTCTCATTAAGGTTGTACCTAGTTTGGTTTAATCCTATCCTTGTTTACCTTGGGTTCATGCATATGGGTAGAATCTTTGCTATGCGCAGCTACTGTCACCATTATTTAACTGTTAATATTGACTTAATGGTCCACTTCAACATTAATGATAAAACTTGCTTTTTAGCAACCTGGTTTAGGGAACTGGGCATGTGTTGTGTGCTTTGCTCCAGTGTCTCTCCCTAAGGTCCGGTTCTTAAAGCGGCAACCCAGGAGCCTGTCGCCACCGCTAGAACTATTATGGCTCTGGTCTTAGTCAAGTAACTTGTATGTCTCTAGCTTGCTAGTGGTTACCGGTGGGGCCGACGGCGTTAGGGGAAGTAAGGCGCGAGGTGTTTCTTGATTCCACCGAGGACGGTAGCCCCGTCGGCTAGGTCTCGTTAGACCCAGTCCCGTGTTGGGAGTCCCTGCGATGGGGAACTCTGCACGTTGCGCATTGTTGGGTGCGATGCCCGCGCTCTGGATGCCATTGACCCCCTTATGGTGTGACTCCGTAAGCGTAAGTCAATCTCGGTGCCTAGAGTCTCACCACCTTATTGTACCTTAGCGGCTATTGTCTTGTTAGAGTGTCTTGTGAAAAACCTCGTAGCGTCCCTATGCAGTCACACCTCGGAAGTGTTGATGTGCGTGGTTGGGTGCAAAGTTCTTTTGAACTTTTACGCGACTGGTGGGTAAAGGGCGAAACCTCTGCAGTGTAAAATCTATCATGATAGCCTTGCTCAGGGTCATGAGCGGCCTGGATCCTTTTTTATTAGAAGATGATGTTTATTTATGTTTAATGTCACTTATACTTTATTAATTGGGTTGCAACTGGGTTTTATCCGCTTGTAGTAATTTGGTTAATGTTAAAATGAACCAACTAAAAATGCTAATGCAGTTAAGCCATGTCTAGCCTTATTTTGGCCAAGAAGTTGAAGGAAGACGACTTAGAAGTGCCCAGCAAGAAGTCAGCAAGTACCAGCTTCAAGCCCTCCGAAGAAGTACAGCTCAAAACTGTAGATCTTGGGACGGGCGACCCGTCCAAAACTGCCCTTATAGGGGCAGATTTAGACTGTAAATAGGAAGACGCGCTCGTCAAGTTCCTCCGTGATAATAAAGATATATTTGCTTGGAAACCATCTGATATGCCTGGTGTTCCTAGGGAACTTGTCGAGCACAAATTAAACGTTGACAAGAATGCAAAACCCAAAAAATAGCGCCTTCGACGATTCGCACAAGACATACGTGAAGCAATCAAAGACGAACTCGCCAAACTACTCGCCGCAGGCTTCATCAAAGAAGTCTTCCATCCGGAGTGGTTAGCCAATCCAGTGTTAGTTCGGAAGAACAACAACAATGAGTCGCGGATGTGTGTCGACTACACAGACTTGAACAAGCACTGTCCCAAAGACCCCATGGGACTCCCACGCATTGATCAAGTCGTGGACTCCACCGCGGGATGCGCACTGCTCTGTTTTCTGGACTGCTACTCAGGATACCATCATATAGCATTAAAGAATGAAGATCAGATCAAGACATCCTTCATCACCCCTTTCGGTGCTTATTGCTATACAACTATGTCTTTTGAACTGAAGAACGCGGGCGCCACATATCAACGAGCCATACAAAAGTGTCTATCCAAAACAAATCGGACACGATGTAGAGGCATATGTTGATGATGTGGTCGTCAAAACAAGGCAGTCAGAACATCTCATCAATGATCTACAAGAGACCTTCGACAACCTTAGAACATTCCGTTGGAAACTCAACCCAACCAAATGTGTCTTCGGTGTTCCGTCAGGGAAGCTTTTGGGTTCATGGTCAGCAACAGGGGTATCAAAGCCAATCCGGCAAAGATCTTGGCAATCCTTACAATGAAAGCACCAAAGAATATAAAAGATGTCCATAAGCTGACAGGATGCATCGCGGCCTTAAACAGGTTCATCTCAAGACTTGGGGAAAAGGGTCTCCCTTTCTTCAAACTGCTTAAAAAGCAGATAAGTTCTCTTGGACGAAAGAAGCACACATGGCATTTGAAGAACTCAAAACATACTTATCTACTCCGCAAGTACTTACAGCACCTAGGAAGGGTGATCATCTCTACTTGTACATTGCAGCTACAACCCATGTGGTCAGTACTGTAATGGTAGTCGAAAGACAAGAGGACAGCCATGTATTCCCAGTACAGAGGCCAATTTACTACATCAGCGAAGTACTCTCCGAATCCAAGATTCGTTACCCGCAAGTCCAAAAACTACTCTACGCTATCTTCATCACATCGCGGAAGTTACGACATTATTTCCAAGCTTTCCACATCACAGTCGTAACTAAATTTCCACTAGGCGAAATCCTTAATAATCCAGACGCAACAGGTCGCATCTGCAAGTGGAAGGCCGAAATTGGAGCGTACCACCTTGACTTCACATCTCAAACAGCCATCAAGTCCCAGGCTCTTGCTGATTTCACAGTCGAATGGACAGAAATTCAAAACTCTACGACAACTACTCGCCCTGAGCACTGGATCATGTACTTTGATGGGTGACTTAAACTTGAAGGGGGAGGTGCAGGTGTACTTCTCATATCTCCTAAAGGAGATCAACTCAAGTACGTTCTACAAATTCGGTTTCAGGTTACCAACAATGAAGCAGAGTATGAGGCTATGTTGCAGGGGCTCCGCCTGGCAGCATCACTTGGTATCAAGCGACTCGTCGTCTATGGTGATTCAGCCGTCGCCATTAACCAAGTTAATAAAGACTAGGATGCTTCTAAAGAGATGATGGATGCCTATGTCAAAGAAGTTCATAAATTGGAACAAAACTTTCTTGGCCTGGAGTTTCACCACGTCGTTCGCGATTACAACGTCGCAGCAGATGCCCTGTCAAAACTAGGGTCACGTCGAGCCGAAGTCCCAGCAGAAGTATTTGTCCAAGAACTACTTCAGTCATCCATTAAGGAGCCGGCACGAGATGAAATCACCCAACTCTAGTCCCAGCCGGAAAACACAGATCATGGTAACCGACACCGACTGGATGACTCCCTTCATCGACTACTTGAAAGATCTTAAATTGCCAAAGCAGAAGCCAGAGCAAGTACGTATTTGACGACGAGCTGCTAACTACATGGTGGTGGACAATGTACTCTATAGGCGTGGGGCTTCGGTCAACATCTTGATGAAATACATCACAACTGATCAAGGAAAAGCCCTACTATAAGAAATTCACAGCGGTGTATGTGGTAATCATGCAGCTTCACGAACATTGGTCAATAAAGCTTATAGAGCGGGTTTCTTCTGGCCCACAGCCAAAGCCGATGCAGAGGATATTGTCAAAAAATGTCAAGGTTGTTAGTTCTTCACTCGACAAGCTCATGTCCCAGCACACGACCTCAACACTATCCCACTGTCATGGCCCTTCGCCTGTTGGGGTCTTGACCTCATCGGTCTGCTCACCAAAGCTCCAGGTGAATTCGAGTGGCTTGTCGTAGCCATTGATAAATTCACTAAGTGGATCGAAGCAGTACCCTTAGTGAACGCCAAAGCTGGTAATTTGATCGAATTCTTCGATGGTATCGTCCAGAGATTTGGAGTTCCTCACAACATCATCACAGACCTATGCTCTGTATTCACCAGTGAAGAATTCCAAGACTATTGCGACAGGTACTCGATTGAGATACATTATGCTTCAGTGGCTCATCCTCGTGCCAATGGGCAGGTTGAAAAAGCGAATGGCTTGTTACTGCAAGGGTTAAAACCCAGATTGTACAAGCCTTTGAATAAATACGGCGGTAAATGGGCCAAAGAGTTGCCCGCGGTGCTTTGGGGGCTACGCACCCAGCCCAGCAGGGCTACCGGACAATCACCATATTTCCTAGTGTACGGCTCCGAAGCAGTTTTGCCTGCCGATCTCCTATAGGAAGCTCCACGTCTGGAGAACTATGATGAACAACTCGCTCATCAAGAAAGGTCTCAGGATGTTGATGGCGTCGATGAAGCTTGAGTAGTAGTTCTTATCCAGAACACGTCTTATCTCCAAGGATTGCGCCGCTTTCATCAGCGCTCTGTCCAACCTCGATCCTTTACCATAGGAGACTTGGTACTACGTCGAATCCAAAAGCCTAACGGGTTGCACAAGCTTATGTCTTGATGGGAAGGTCCCTTTCTTGTAAAACAAGTCATTGGACCAGGTACATATCAATTGCAAACTCCAGAAGGCGAGGAATTGCCAAATGTATGGAATGTAGAGCATCTCCGCAAATTCTACCCGTAACACGGGACATTGTATGCGATTCAATGTAAACAACCTTTGATTACAAATCAATAAAGTTATCTTTTTCCGCCATCTACAAGTTGTGGCATCTTTTATCTCATTAGAGAAAACTCTACCGTATGCATATCGACACTAGTCGTAGCATGGTACTTGGGTAGTCTTCTACCCTCGCTCAAAAGAAACCAAGACTCCCTTTTAAAAGGCGGTATAAAAAACCTAAGAATCTTGGATGAGTTACCCTCACCTATACATGGTCGAAGGCGATAATCTCGTTTCTTTTGATTGTTTGGCTTTCTCAACGAAAGCTTCAGGAATTAGTGTTGTACCAACTGCACTCATTTTCCTAAAAGTGTCACCTAAAGGTGCTCAAAAGTACTAACAAGTACAGAATATTCATGCATATATGCATAACTTTTTCTCCTTGCATTAGCAAAATTGCTAGGCCTTAACAAGGCTTGATACAACTATTTTCTATTCTACATAGCCTAGTTGTGAACCTTACACGACCACTGGACTACTTAAACAGTAGCAATTTATCAAATACACTACTACCCGTAGTACTTTGAGTTTGCATAAACCACTCGAATGATACTACTTAACTAGTAGTATTTCGTAACGACTACTTTACACAAGTAACAAATGTTATATACAGGACAAGCATTCAATATGGCTTCCAAAGCAGAGTGTTCAAACGAGTACTTAAAATTACAACTCAGAACTACTCTAATGAATCAATAAAAGTATCTGCTACTAGCTCTGTTTCCTTCACCAGAGCTTCAAATCCTTCGATGTCTACTCCTTCCGGTAGCTCCACGACTTCGAGCTTGGCGTTTGGATTATGCTCTTTCACCATTGCCAGCAGCTGATTGATACACTCCTTCATGGTACTCTTGCAAAAGTTGGTAATCTGCCCAGGCACCACACTGATCCGCTCCAGGATTGACTGGTTCACAGCAGCAACACCTTCAGGCGTTACCATCTCAATGATGGGAAGAACTGCTTCTTCTATGGCTTTTTTCTCGGCCTGGAGATCCTCCACTTCTTGTTGTTTAGCTTGTTGGCCAGCCAAAGCCCTGGTGCAAGACTGTTCCATGTCGACACGGATTTGATGCTCCTTGGCAAATTTCTCGCTAAGATCTTCGAGTTCTTTCTCCAAGCGGGCACAGTCTTCGGTCTTTGATTGCGCCAGGTTGTACCATGATGTAGTACTGCTCTGCTCTTCAACCAATTCTTTCTTGAACCGTACAGAAACAAGACAAGTCTATAATTATACTTCATGTGACTAAATTAATGGTTCAAGTGTACAACACTAGCTTCACTTACTATTGTTATCTCGAATCAATGCTCGGTTATGAGTGTCTAATCGAGATTTCTCATCTCCCATTCCTTTGAGTTGTTTGTGTAAGTGAGAAATCATGTTTTGACCATCAACTCGGGCTTTTTCTCGTGCCTCATAGGCAGCCGCAAGGTCTTCTTCGAGTTCCTTTATCTGGGACTCTAGGCTTGCATCTTTGGTCTTCTCTAACTTATCTACCAGTGCCTGCATTTGACTTCAGTTAATGATTACTCTATTAACTACTCGCTACTAAGCTTTTCTCTTACCAGAGCGGCTTCCAAGTGTTGTTTCAATAGCATTGCCTCATTATCAGGTTCTTTTGTTGATAGTTGACCCTGCATTCAATATTATAATCATTAACAGATTCATATGGCATGGATACTACTCAAAAGGACAAGTTCTTTCCAAGTATTACTTACTGGTGCGGAAGTTTCGCCCTGTGGTGGTGGAGTACTTTCTTCAGTAATAACATTGGCGACTTCTTCAGTCTCCATATCAACCTTCAAGATTTTCACAAGTGTTGTTTATATAGAACTCAAGGACAAATTCAAAGCAAGTGCGATATAACTTACCTCCACAATTGACGACGGCCTGTCAGTGCCTCCCTGGTTTGTGGTTTCCGCTGGGCTTGCTTCTGGAGCTAGATTGGTATCAGTCGAGTTCTTTTCTGGTGATTGGTTCAACTTTGAAACTCCTCCACTTTCTTCAGCGGCAACAAGAGTTACGTCTTCTTCAACGTGCTCTGTTTCTTTCGCTCCCTTCAATTGTTGCTCTTGATGCGCTTGCAGTGCGCCCACAAGTGCGGTAGATGGTGCTCTTCACAATGGAAGCAATTTAAGTATCTGAATGACAACACAATTGGAATAATATTTGATTTAATATACTTACTTTATAAGTGCAGTGGTTTTTGGCTTGAAGTTGAACTTCTTCAACTTCAGAACACCCACCTTGGAGCTGGTTGTGCTGACTGTTGTACCACTCGCCATAGCACTTGTGGTCGATGAGCTTTGCACGGCGATAATGAATTTGGAGAGCTTGATTCGTTGACCTTCTTCTGCTCTAGGCACGTATGCTCCAGATGGGGTTTTTGATCGAGATCGAGTAGTTCTCTTCCGCTTTACCCCCGCAGGAACAGCTAGTACTATTTCTGTACCCTCTGTTTTTCAGAAATAGTACAAGAAAATCAAATGGTGGAAGGGATAAAGTACTCGGATTCTATTATGAGGAATTCTCTTACCTTGAAGATTCACTTGGTTGTCATCTGGGCAGCTGTGTTTTCTTCTGATATTGCTACGGGTTCTTCTATACTGTCAGCAACTGCTTTGACTTCTTTATTAGATGGCTCTGACTTTTCTGAAGAACTCTTTTCGAACTTTTCCCAATCTTGTGGAGAAATGCCACCAACTGGCCCATCAGAATCACTAGCCGACTATACCAGAAGAGTCAACATCAAGATGCATGTTTATAACAACTCAAATTTAAAATTGCAAAGGCTGCGAGTACTTACAGAACTAGGAGATTGACCTTTACAGAACTCCTTGGCGATGAATGGCTTCTTGTTGTTCACACCAGCGAACATGCGCGACAGGCGCATCAGCACTGTCTCATCCGACAGTTCTTCTGGCACCATCCGAGAGGGATCTGCATTCCCCTCGTACTTGTACCCAAGGTTGATGCGCTCCTGGAGTGGTTGGATTCTTCGCTTGAGGAAGCTGAATGCTATCCCTACTCCGGTCAAGCCTTTACTCTTCAAGGACTGTACTCGCTTTAACAAAGCAGGCACATCCTTGGCATCTTCAGCCGTTGGCTTCGTATTCCAGTTCGATAGATTCCTGGGATACCATCCATCCTTTACAGGACAGCTTTTTCCATGATTCCCTACTGTATTACAATTACACGGGAATAGGATTAGGGTATAACAAAGTACATTGATTATAAATATTAAAGAAGAAGTACTCGTCTTTGACTACTCACCGATTATGAACCACTCGGACTTCCAGTCTCCACATGATTCCTTGAGTGGCATGGAAAACCACTGCTCCTTCATCCTTTGGCGGAATTGAATTCCCGCTCCTCCAGCTACTTCCATCCTTTGGAAATTTGGGTGTGGCTTTATATGGTAGAGAGTGCGGAATAGAGCAAGATTGGGATTGATGCAAAGGAATGTTTCGCAAGCATGAACAAAAACAGCAATGTTCAGAATCCCATTAGGATTCGGATGATGGAGTTGGAGCTTATAAAAATCAAGGAGCTCGCGGAAGAAGGAAGAGATTGGAAGGCCAACTCCACGTTCACAGGAGGTCTAGTAGTTACGGCATCATCCTGCTTTTCCGGGCTTGGGGCGTGTCCTCCGCTAGAGGTCGCCCTGGAACTGTGAAGCACTCCCCCGGGGCCAGTTGAGGGCCAAAGCAAATCAGGGAGCAAAGGTCAACACCAATCCCCCTTACACTGATACTGTTGGGGACGGCCATAAGGGGTCCCCTAACCTAAGGGATAATCACCCTTGAAAAACGCAAACAAACCTCTACCAAAATCTTCACAAACATCGTGAGATGATCATTAGAGGGGCAACTCTTGTTGGTGTCATATATGCTTGGTTGATGGCTTGGTTTAGGCGTCTAGCACAGAATAGACCACATATTTCCTATGGCCCAATGCTCGAGAGGGATGAACAGAGACAGAAAAAACTTGCCTTTATCTACCAGTCCAATGACACCCAATGTGTTAACGTCCTTAGGATGAAAAGGGCACCCTTTTTTTCAGCTGTGTGACATTTTTCATAGCAGCAGTTTGCTCAAGGATTCGATCCACTGTAATATTGAAGAGCAGGTGGCCATGTTCCTTCATGTTGTGGGTCACAACCAAAGGTTTAGGTGTATCCAGGTCCCAATCCTAAGGTCTATTGAAACCTTAAATAGATATTTCCAGCTATTCATGTATGCAGTGTGGGAGCTTAGATCAGAGATGATCCTTCCTCCATCACCAGCTACACCAGCCAAAATACAACATAGCAGGAGATGGAACCCATACTTTAAGGTTTGACCACTTTACATTATCCATGACATAGTAGCCTTTACATTGGTGTTTGTCTATTAAAAATAATGCACATTTCTGTAGGATTGTGTTGGAGCCATTGATGGAACCCATGTGTTAGCTAAAGAGTCTGAGAGGGATAGAGCAGCATTCATGGCAGGAAGCATACCATTACCCAGAATGTCCTTGCAGCAGTTGGTTTTGACCTGAGGTTTAGCTATGTCCTAGCTGGGTGGGAGGTTCAGCCCATGATGCTCTCATCCTGGTAGAAGCACTTCAAAGGCTTGATGGTCTAAAGGTCTCACAAGGTATAACCAGACCCACCACCTCATATGTCCTAAAGCCTATGTAGAACACATATGATTATATTTTGTTCTATTGTCATAGGTAAGTTCTACCTAGTAGATGCTAGTTATGCAGTTAGGCCAGGATTCTTACCACCATACAGGGGCACAAGGTACCATCTTAGGGAGTTTGGGACCAGGACACATCAAAATGCTAGAGAGTTATTCAACCTAAGACATTCCTCCCTAAGGGTGACTGTAGAGAGAGATTTTGGGACCCTAAAGAACAAGTTTAAGATCCTCTACAACAAACCTTTCCACACCTACAAGACCCAAGTGAAGCTTGTTATAGCCTGTTGCATCCTACACAACTGGATTCTGCGACATGGTCCTGATGAGCACATACCACCAGAAGAATCTTGGACTGCCAACCCTTCTAATGAAGCTATTCCCAATGATGTAGTAATGGACAATGCTACTTGGGCTGCCAAGAGGGACACATGGGCACAACAAATGTGGCAGAATATGGGAGGTGTCAAGAACTAGGCCTTTTCAGTGCATCTGTTTATTCATGCCATATAGGCTTGAACTTGTATAACTGGTGGTGTGTCTATGTACTTTGTTGTGTTATGTGTTGAACTGGTACTGCATCCTGAGACCATATGCTACTGCAATGATGAACTATTAGTACTTGTTGATTTCAAATATGTGTTGGTTTCAAAAATATGTTGGTTTCAAATCACAAGTTCATTTGTGTCATTTTCATAACATGTTCACAAGATCATCAACCAGCATGAATTCACAGAAACTAACATCGACACATGTTCACAAGTTAGCATCTACCAGCATGACTAACACCATCACTAGATCACAAGCTAACATCGACAAACAAATCTAACACAAGTTCACATAAACGCAAAACATTAGATGTTGTCCTGGCCATCACAAGTAGGCCATCATTACAGCAAAAGCATTCAAACATCACAACATTCAGTTCTTCTTGAGGACAACTCCAAACAACTCTGCAACCATAACTCCAAACAAATAAAGGATGAAGCCATACAACATCTTCTTGTCCTAGCGATCACTCCTAATCCTCTGTTCCAGTGTAGAGCATGTTGTCCTGGCCAACCTGGTCCTCATTGATAGTTCTCTCTCTAAGCTCTCTTTCTCCTTGATCATATTGTACTTCTCTGTTGCCCACTCCTGCTTCTCAAGCTCAAGAACATTCTTCTCTTCAGACATCTCATTCCTAAGCTGAATGGCTGGCAAAAGATCAACCTGAGCCTCATCTGACTTACTCTTGAACTTGCTCACGACTTCCCACAGGCTTGAGGTGACATCCTGGAACATAGGTGGCCACTTGTCGTCCTTCCAGTACACAAAGTCACACATGTTCTCCTTCCCTCGGTTTGAAAATATAATAATGAGAATGCATCTAGTATTTACGAAATGATCCCGATCAACATTGAAATGACATTAGGCAATGAAAATTACCCATAGTGGACATGCTAGGTACCAATGACCTGTGTTCTTACCATCCAGCAAAGAAGGTGCCTTGGATGCTTCCCATGACGACAGCGTACTTCTGTCTCTTGATCAATGCCACCACATTCCTTGGTCTCCATGCCTTCTGGGAGTTGACTCAATGAAGCAGACTACAAAGGAATACAATGAATCATCACAACTTGTCGAATTGTCATGTTAATATGAACATAACAGAATCGTCACACATTGAAACTAACAGATGAAGAAACCTAGAACAATTCACATGTATCAATTTGAAACTAATAGATGAAGAACCCTATAACAATTCACATGTATCAATTTGAAACTAACAGATGAAGAACCCTAGAACAATTCACATGTATCAATTTGAAACTAACAGATGAAGAACTCTAGAACAATTCACATGTATCAATTTGAAGCTAATAGATGAAGAACCCTAGAACTATCAGTTTCAGTAGGATATCACATTGACGAAAGACTTGAATGGAGATAGAAATCACACATATCAATTTCAATACCAAGGCAATAGTATGAGATTGATATGGATATGGACGAACCCCAGATCAGACGGAGTAGCTCGACGGTGAGTAGCTGACGGATCTTGAGGTGGACTTCGCTGAATCCTCTAACGATGAAGAACTGCGGCGCCTACCGCCACAGCTTGCGCCCCCCACTTGCCGCAGATCGCCACGCCACGCTCGCCCTGTGCCTTGGCGACCTTGTCCATCACACATTCCAGAAAAAGGAGTCCCCTCCGAACAAAGGGCAGGGACCGACGCAGGGGATCACTTCCCCCACGAAAGTAGTGGAGCTCCGACGGCCATCTCCCCCACCGCCGCCCTCAGATCCGTCGCCACCATGCTCACTGGGGGCCATCTGTTTCAGCGCCGACCTCAGATCTGGGGGACACGATCCCAAACTGGTGGAAAGGCGGTGGATCTGGCAAGAGAGAAGAATGGGCGGCGGATGTCGAGAGGGCGGTGAGCGAGGGAGACGAGCGGCGGTAGACGTCGAGAGGGAGGGGAACGGGGAAGAGGAGCGGCGGCGGGCGTCGAGTGGGAGGGGAGCGGGAAGAGGAGCAGTGGCTGGCGCCGACAGGGAACGAATCGGGAAGAGGAGCGGGCGGTGAGCGAGAGAAGAGAGGCCCTAGGGTTCCTATCGCCGGCGCCGTTTCATATATATTTGGCCAAATCGGTAACCTCACCATCCCGTGGAACCGGTGCCCACAACCGGTGGGTGCAGGCAACCAATCGAGCCCACATGACCCCTACAATGCAGATCAACCCTCTATGTAGACTACCAATCAGCAGCTTCACCCCGACCAAAAGCAGGTTATGCAACAATCAATCACGGATCTATCATCAGCTTCACCCGACCAAAAGCGGGTTATGCGCCCAATCAATCACGGGGTCTAATGACTCGTGAGGGCTTGACTTGAACTGGCCATGCACTGGAGCCTGGGGCTGCCCTTCCGCACCAACCAATCAGCCCCTACCCGTCATGGCACGCACGCAATGAGCAAGACCTGCACCCGCACTCTGGAGTGCAGGTGAGATCCAGGTACAGGTACATCATCATCAGTAACCTTGACTGGACTGCAGCAGAGTCCGGAGGCGCTCCACACCACCAGAGCTACGATCCGCAGGACAGGAGCAGTGCGCCATCGGGATTTAAAAAGTGAAAGCTGCCGCAGACAGCGCACGTGAAGGGCCATCTCAGAGATTCACCCCGGCAGCCTTTACGAAACCGGCGCCCCTTCGTCGGCAACTTACACCTCACTAGACTATTCTCTGTGTCCTGCAGCCGATGACCGTTGTCCGGATCCAAAGTTGTCAAACAGTACAAGCACCTAAAGCACTAGCATAAGCAATGAGGCTAAGGCACACTCCTAAGTCCTAATGACAGAGAAGCGAGGGGCTCATTTCCTGGTGACGAGCAAAAGGCACAGCATTAGAGCATCTATGCCTCCAGTTCAGTTAAGGCTTACACACACACACAAAAAAAGCCTTGGCATCCTTTTCTATGGAGGCGTTTCAAACGAAAAGTAATGCTTTCTTCTATAGTGTTCAGCTAGTTTGCAAAGTTACCTTCAATCACACCCTTTGTGAGAAGTACAAAAAAGATTCGCCTCATAGCTGATAAGCAAAAGTCACAGCATCGATTCCTTTTATTTTTTTTCACAAGCGTCAAGAAGCTCTTTCATGGAGCTGTTTCAAGCGAAAGACTAGCAACATAGTATGATCCGTTTTTCATAGAGACAGTTACCAAGTCACTTTTAAACAATTCCAAATGGAATACTTCATTCCACTTGTAACAAAAAGAGCAGTTTAATGACACCGGCCAAACGCATTAGCTTACCACCAATTACAAGGGCACCTCAATTACAACATGGTAGTGAGGAACAAGACAAAAAAATGTGACCATGATCAATGCCTTTGTCTACAACAACAGTACGTTCTTCACCCTACCAGTGTCAGCCTCAGACTCCATTAGAAACCAGAGGCTTCCATCCATCCAAGCACATCCCTTGATCTGCTCACAGCAGTCACAATGCCATCACCAGGACAGCCACACATGCTGCCACAGCTGCCTGTGTCCACCCCCACCAACCCTAGCAAGAGCAAGCACAGGCACAGACAAGGGGTAACACCTCAGCAGATGAGCAAAAAGGGGGCCGTTCCAATTGGAAGGGCATCGGACAGATAGGCCACTGGAGAATTGCTCTCCACTTTCATGATTGATCGCTTCGGGCGTCCCGTGTTTCAGCGACTGTTAATGGCTAACTATTCACATATTTGGTCTGTCCCTTGACAGGAATATCAAAGAGAATCATGTCGATAGCGATGCATAGTGTCACATCTAATCACCTTGGGAATATGCAAAAGCTCATATTACTGTTTTGAATTCAAGTTTTCAATCACACAGTGTTGCGATTTGTGGAATGCTCCTTGATATGCATGCTGACATTCTCTACTGCTACATGAAAGCATTAGTCGTCTATGACAGCAATCAACCCTTCTTTTTTTAGATAACAACACTCATTCTCTTGTTGGTCAATATCATACTAATGGAAGAACCATTTCGGCAAATCTAAAATTAACCTTTTCTTAAAAAATGATTCATCATACCAAAACAAGCATGTAAAAAACTAGGATTAACAAGAGAGCAGAGTACACCGAAGCAGAGCTCACCATTTTTGTCTTGCCGGCGGCCGAGATGCTGTAGTACCCGCCGTTGTCCGATCCGTAGCCATGTCCATTATACACGCCACCGCCGGCAATGCTGCCGCCGGAGGAGGTGGTGTTGTCCTGCGGCAGGCGGTATGAGAGCTCGTACACCGGCGTGCCGTCGGGCTTGAAGAGCCCGTAGTTCCTCTCGGATGTCGGCCCGGGCTTCATGTTCTCGTTGAAGAGCGCGAACATGTAGACGCGCAGCGGCGTCGCCGGGCGCAGCGGCGTCCCCTTCCCCTGCGCCACGAGCCGCATCACGTTGCCGTTGTACCTGGCCGCGTTCTGCGGCGTGGCGCCGGTCTCGTTGGCGTCCCCCGCTGATGGCCACCCGGTCTCCGACACGCGCACCTCCACGGCCCGCGCCGCCGCGCTGTTGGCCGCCGCGATGGCGTGGTACACGGCGTCCACCTGCGCCGCGAGCATGTTGGTGTAGTGCAGCCCAGACCCGGGGTCGGCGACGCCGGCGTGGCCGGGCTCCAGCAGCGCGTACTCGAGCTCCACGCCGGTGGGCTCCCCGGCGTAGGCGAAGTAGGGGTAGGCGTTGACGAGGAAAGGGGACCCCGCGCGCGCGTGGAAGTCGAGGATGGGGCAGAGCGCCGGGAGGAGGTCCTTGCGGAAGTACGCCGACGAGGGCGGGTACGACGTGGCGAGGACGCCGAGGTTGTGGGCGGTGGTGACGGCGACCTGCTTGTCGAGGCCGGCCTGGGCGAGCGCGTCGTGGAGGCACTGCATCGCCGGGAGGAGGTAGCGGGACAGGGAGGAGCTGTTGGCGCCGGTGAGCACCTCGTTGCCGACGCTGAGGAAGGCGATCTTGGCGGACGGGAGCGCGGGGGCGATGTTGGAGCGGACCCAGGAGGCGGCGCCGGCGGGGGTGGAGACCGCGGCGAGGCACTCGTCGGGGACGCCGACGACGAGCTCGACGCCCGTGTTGGCGAAGGCGCGGATGGTGTTGGGGTCGGCGTCGTAGAGGCGGACGCGGCCGACGCCGAGGGAGGCGAGGATGTGAGGCACGGAGGTGGGCGGCGGGAGGTTGTTGCCGACGCGGCCGTAGCTGATGCCCAGCAGCGCCGAGGACGTGGCTTCCGGGGTGGACGGGAGCAGGAGGAGCAGGGCTGCTAGCAGGAGATGGAGGAGCGCCGCCATTGCGCTCCCGCGTGAGGCCATTGTGCGCGCTTGAGCTTCTTCAACTTGGAGCAAGTGAGGGAGTGGGGAGAGCGAGAGAGAGCGTGCGAGTGAGCTGGAGGGATTTTGGCTTGGAGCGTTGGGAGGTTTGGTGTGGGAGCGGGCCAGAAAGCGCGTCTGCACGAGTGGACAAAGCAGGCCACGACGGACCGAAGGTCAGGCGGCCCAGTGTGCGGAAGAACTTCTCGCTCTCGCAGTGTTCAAGCCACGGCAGCGGATACGGATCCTCCATGCCATCAAACGCTTGGTACGTGGACAGAATGGAAGCGGGTGTGCTGAAGTACGTCCTCGGCGTTGGCAGTGGCACAATGTTGCTGGCGCATAAGCGGTGGCGATCCAGATGGCTGGTGTGGTGGGTGAGGCTGGGAGTCCTTGCCGAGGGTCTCCTCTTCCTCGGCCATGTGTTCGTCCTGCTGCTTGCACTCGCTGTGAGACTTCCAAGCGGCCGACAACGAGGTTTTGAGGGTCCGGACCTCCTCGGCCGGCATTCTTAAACGACAATGCGTGAGCGGCCTGATACATTATTTTATACAGCATCACGTAGGATTTTTACTGACGTGGAGGAGAGAGCGAGGCGAGGAATGAGCTACAATTCAGAACTATTTCACAACTCATCCATAACTGTACGTATTTTGTTATCATACAACCAATAATATTTCTTTATTTTTTTATAAATTAAGTGATATTATGTTACTATAAAACACTAAAACTATACGAGACCGCCTATCAATTTAGTTGCCCTTAGGAAGGCCATCCAGCTTCTTGGCAAACGGTTCAGAGCAATCCTATACCAACCTGTCATGGACATAGTATAAAAAAACTGTCACGGTCGGACATGGCGTTGGTGTTTGAACATTGAACCGGGGCTGGAACCTGTTCCTTGTGCCGGGCATAATGCAATCACCATATGACTCCATTCTATTAGGAGCAGCAAAATTAAACTAGCATGAACCAAAACTCATCCCTGACCACGCCTGGAAGGCTCCAGGATTAATTGACCATCCCATTACCACATACTTTAATTTGTCTCCAAAGAAGAGACCACCCCTTGAACATGCACCACATTTATCTTATGTATACAGTGATAATACTCCCCCCTAGTTAATTGTGGCCAGAGGGGCTCTCTGGCTTTCTGGAGTCATGGATCCTAACAGGTTCTGCTTCCCATTTCCGTTTAGGTCAAGCTTCGTCGGTGTTCTGCTGTCCCAGAATGTCTTCACCAGATCCTCAAGAGGTGGGGTTACCAACTCCCCGATCGATTGGCTGCTCGGAACCTTGATCTCTCGCCTTTTCAGTGTTGAACAAGTCGCTTCATCCACCTGATCCATAAACACAGAAAGCTCATTATCAGAAAAGGGACGAGCATGTGCAAGCAGGTAAACTCTGATATATATGTGCATATATATGCCCCAATAATGCTAACCGTATAATCATCTCCTAGAGATCTATTGGCATTCCCTGTGATCACTGTTGTCTTCTCACAGTGACCATGTTGCAAGTCATGGAGTTCTGCTCTGAATGTTGTCGTGATAGATTTCACATTCTCACAAATACCATGGTCCAACTTTAATGAATCTGAAAAACAGAAAAGGCATATATAGGAAAGTTTAGACAACCCGATAGGCATAATACATAGTTTGCAACATAAGAGCCAACACCGTAGAAATTAGTACCGTCAATAGAACAAAGGAGATATTTGCTTGAAACATCATTATCTTCAAATCCAGCCATGACAGCAGATGAAAACATTGTGTTAAGTTTGTCGCTCTCCTCAGTTCCATCACTTCATTCAAAGGGCACACGTGTATGTTTAGCATACAGCAAATTCAAGTTGCTTCTTGTCTTCAAACAATTTATAAACAAAACAGTTTTAGATTGTTGGTATTCTTTACCTTATGACTGAATTGGTGGCCTCTGCATGGCTCCTTCCAAGTGCCAGTACTGAATTTTGAGCAGTACTCCATTGTTCTGAGCATGATTCTACCCCTTTCTTGCTGTAGGATAAATAAATCATATGTGTAATGTATTGGTTGACAATTTTCGAGATTCTGATGAAATCAACAATTAACTGTGAAAACAAACACCTTACCATTGCTCAAAATTCTCTGCCAAGAAGCACCTCTTCTGTTCAATAGATGATACGTTTTGCTGGAATGCCTCCTCAGTTCTCTGCATGTAGGCTTCCCATTGCTCTTTCATAGAAGATGTGAAATCATGAAGCTTGCTAGTTTCAGTTTGTAAGTCGCCAGAACGCTCAGAAGCAGCACTATTGAGGCTGCATATATCATCACGAACCTAGAGAATGACACATAGGAAATTCATCAGTGGCTGGTTTTCAGCTTTTCACAAGTAGAGGGATGATTCTCTTTGAAGATTATTTTTATGAAAATTTTTAATATAATTGACTAGTATGACCCGATAACAGTATGCGTTGGCTTGTGGCCACAAGCTCCATAGCAGTGAGTAGTGACATGTACACTATTTGGCAACGTCCAGATATTGAAGCAAAAGAAATTTGAGAAGGAATTGAACTCATGAAGAAGAATCATGCTAATACTGTAGAGTAGAATATTGCGTACCACATTTTTCTTTCTAGCACTTGATTCTGCCAGTAGCCCTGCTACCTTCTCCATCAAGTACTTCTCTTCATCAGCAACAATGACCTGAAACAATATAATGTCAGATAACAAATCGTAAAAGGATCTTTACAGAGTTGCTTTTGACTTACAGAATATGTAACTGCAACAGAAGATTACCTCAAATTTCTTCTGAAGCTGCAAGAGTTGCTTTTGATGTGCCATCTGTGATTCTTCCAAAACATTCTTGAGCTCCAAAGCATGAGAATCTATCTTTCTGAAGAAGTTCATTGTAGTTGCAGAAACAGACTTTGTTCTCTCTAAGTTTCTGGAGAGTTCCTGTATGTTCAATTTTTTTTCTTAAAACTACTGAAATCAACAGCAAAGAATAGTAAATAGGTAAAAAGTAAGCATTGTGATACATGACAAACCTCATGTTGCTGCTCAATAAATGTACGGAAGTTAATTTCTTGCTGAGAAAGCCCATTTTGAAGTTCAGCAAGTAACTGGTCAGCATCAACCAACAGGCCCTTCATACACTGCACCAAGAATTTTTAACATGTGCTCACAAAATATTTTCAACAGAATAACAATCAAGATGGTCAGCACAATGTAAGAAAATGACAGGATAATCAAGTACACTTACATCCTCAAGGCCAGATGTGTGTGTGATAACTTGCGAATTAAGGTTTTCAAAGCTCAGTTGAGATTTGTGCTTGAGTTCATTTGCAAATCCATGCAATTCTTCAATCCTAGAATTGAAGGTCTCTTTGAGCTTTCTTACATGTTCTTGAAGTCCTTCAGCAACCTAAGCAAATGTGGCATCGTTAAACTTATACAAATAGAGGATACGCTGATGACCCATGTCTGCTTGTCGATGTACCTTGCCCTTTAAGGAGATAAAAGTTTCCGTCTCTTCTTCAAGAGATTTTAGTAGGCTCTCCTGTTGATAGACTGAGGTTGAGACTGTTCTATGCAAGAGACTCATGTCTTGAGTTAGCTGAGAATGGAAATGTTGAACTATACTTCTGTTTGCATCTTCAATCTTTTCCTTCCTTTCTGAAAATCAATGACATGCATGCATGTAAATCACAATATCTAAATTGGCAGGTGAATGAAGGGGAAATGAAGACAAACCTAATTTTGAAAATAGCCCATATAGATCGCCTGTTGTATTCTCCAGCTCAGATCGAAGCATTTGTGCTTCACCAACAAGAACTTTTTCTGGAGATATTAATAAAAAGAAGAAATCGGTAAGTATAATAACTTCACAAAATCCTTGACATTAACATATTCTGGAACTACAAAAAAAAATACAGTGCAAATATCTCAAAACAAACTGGAATGAAACAAATAGTACTGCATTTTGTTACTCACAAGCATTCCCTATACTGCAAGCTAGAGAATCTATCGAATGCTCGATTAAGATTAAAAAAATACCACATTTTGTATGCAAACTCAGAAATTGTTGAATTCCTTATTGTGATAAGCTTCCATGGTTTCAAAGGCGGTAAGGCGTCCAAAGAATTCTGGGAACGCCTTATCACCTAGGCGACAAGGCGTCACAGTTTCCCAAGGCGAGCTGGGTGCGCCTGGACGCCTAGGCGAGGCAACCTTTAAAACTGCTTCTCCTTAAAAACTATGTAAGCTTCAACCTTGGCGAGGCAAATTCTAACCTGATTTAAGAAGGTTTTCTATCAAATACTGCTTCTCCTTAATTGTATCATTTGCCTGCATGTATCTCTCTTCAAGATCTGCTAGGGTGCCCTCGGTTTCTTTCATTTTTTTCTGCAAAACAGTGGGGCATTATTATAAATAAATACAAACATCATTATTCAATCAGCAGAGGAAAATTAATATAATACAACACGTGTACCTGTAATCTCTGAATTTTATCACTTAGATCTGCACTCAAAATTTTCTGGGATTCATGGAGTCCTTGAAGTTCATCTAATTGCTGTAAAAGTACAGATTCCGAATTGTAGCGTTATTTTTTTCAGCAAGCTGCACATGCTCCAACAGAATTAAAGCCATACCTTATCTTTTGAATCCAAATCAAGCTCCAAACGATCCAGTTTCTCTGACATAGCCTGAAAAATTTCCGAGTCAAACTACAGAAGAATATCCACAAACTAGTGTGCGCATAAGTAAAACAGAGCATATACCTTCTTTTCAGCTTCATCAGCTAAGTATTGTTCCCTCGGAATATAAACACCATTTTTCTCCCTCGTAGCAAATAGTTCTATTCAAAAAGGGGAATGAATTTATTAATATAGCAACTTGAAGTTTGTGGCTTTCAAAAGATTTTAAAATTGATCAACAAGAAGATTAAAGAGAAGGATTGCAGATTGTAGTATAGCTACGAGGAAGATCCAAAATCTAGTCCTTTCTAGTCCTAGCATTTATTGCATCCATGATCACTACATTTGGGAATGTGCCAAACAATCCAATGGCGTGGATGTTCATGCACTCCAGGTATTCAGGTGTAATTCAATGAAGTATATATAACTGGGTAGGTGATTATTTTGTTAAGGTGTTCAGGTATGTGGAGTCAAACAATTCTGACTCCGGAGGAGATAACTAAGACAATGAAGCATTCACAACATTTGGTGGATTGCATAGCAAGAAAAGTTTCACCCAGCAGTTTAACTTTTGCACATGTTTATATGAAATGGCCGTGTTTTAATTTTCTGAACAATGTTGAATGCTTGTACGAAGAGAAGGATACCTTGCTTGAGACGGTCCACTTCAGTGTACAAATCTTTGATGAGCGCAGATTTCATCATCTTTTGATTGACCTGGAAATTATGGCATGTTACTATAATTCAATTACCAAAAATGAAAGATTGTGTTGAAATTAATGGTAAATTGTCATATTAAAGTGAAGCACAACCTCTGGCTTATTCTTGATGTGTTTTGCACGGTGTGCATAATCAAGTGTGCTTAGCGTCTCCTCAAGGCAGTGTACTGAAGGTGCAATGGTTGCTATGATGCAAGTCTTTGTCTTTCCTCCCAAGGAATCTCTTAGCAATCTTGTTAGCTTGCTATCTCTGCATGAATAACACCCAAATATCAGATGACTGAGCAGCTTCACAAGGAACCATTGGGAAAGCTAATGTTAGCTCAACCTGTATGGTATGTGTCCTGAGTGCTCAACAAGAGTGTTAATGACACGCCCAAGTGTAAGAAGACTCTTATTAATTTCTCCTGCTTCGCGAGCTCGCCCCTGCAAAATCAGATGGCAACAATGTAAGTATTGTGCACTGAGCTTGATCATGGTATTTAGGCAAGAGGGAAAAAGCCAAGAACCAAACTTACATCTCTAGCACCAGACCTAGATATGTTTTCAGAGCCAGCAAGGTCAACAAGATTAAGCTTTCCACACTTGATCATTTCCTCGCCCTCAGGTGTGCATTCCTTAATATGGATGGTGATAGAGAAGATAGAGTGTGAGCGACTGCTTTGCTTGTTGAGGAGAGTTTCAGCAGTTTTTCTTTTTGCAGAGCCTCTGTCCAGTATCCTGTAGATCTCGGCAGCTGAAGAAACTAGCTCTTCCTCGAGTCCCCTAACAAAAACCCCTCCCTTGCCATCCTCCATGAGTGCCATAGGCTTCTTAGATTTGTCGTCAGAGAATTTAGATTCCTCGGGAGCAAGAAGGTCAGTGAGTTCCTCATTATATAGCTCAAGAAAAGAAACCTTCATGCTGTATTCAGCTCTCTGTGCCTCAAGGATATCAAATATGCGCTTGACAGCCCTTGGAATGACACCAGCATCAGATGGCAGGTCACCGTTCTAGAGAAATGCAGGTGGAGTTATGACCTCAATTGAAGCGATTGCATCATCAGAAACATTTGTGGTATGTGAATGTAATAACTAGTTACCTGTGCTTTGCTCCCTCCTCCTTCCATGGTGTATGTTTTGCCAGTTCCGGTCTGACCATAAGCAAATATTGTGCAGTTGTAACCGTCCAAAACCTCATTGACAAGCGGCACAACAGCATGGTTGAAGACATCCTGCTGCTGAGACTTTGGTCCGAACACCTGTGCATATTTGACATGAGCTGGTTAGCTAATGTTGTATGCAGGAAACAAAGTGCATGCAGTTAAAGACCGATGTGCGGACAGTCTACATGAATAGCAAGTAGTGGTAGAGGTGACCTTATCGAATACAAAAGTGCGATCAATCTGCTTGTTTGCAATGTTCTGGGCAACGGAAACCTCTCGCCTCTGTTCATTGCAAGTGATGACCACAGGAGTGCCGATGCGCCGTTCGTCGTCGCTCAGTGGCCTATTAGATGCAGTGAGGTTGAATTGATGAGCGAGTAGTGAATGAGATTAACGATAAAGCAGAGTAATGAATAGTAGCTGTGGGGCTTGCATGGCATTTGTGGATAACAAACAAACATCATATGTAACATACATACTAATCGATCCTTAATCCTGCCTAGAAAACTAACAGATGCATCATTAATTAGGATTTAAGAAGCGGTGGAGCAACGGAAATGGAAATAACGTATGGACAGTGACCTGCATCTGAGGAGGACCTGGACGTTGACGCCTCCGGGCCCGGGCCCCTTGGAGACGGCGGCGGCGGCGGCGGCGGCTTTGGGGGTGGAGGATTCTTGCTGCTGGGCGGCCTGGGCAGCGTTGATGCTGCTGTTGCTGTAGAAGAGAGGGGCCCGATCCCGATCGCGATGCCTTGGGGTGGGCTTGTGGGCGGAGGAGCTCCTGGGCGTGTGGGAGGGGGACGGGGACATGGAGACGTAGTCGGCGTGTGCTCCGCCTCGGCGAGGGGTGGAGGTGGAGGCGGGGGTCTCCATGGACTCGTCGGCCGGCGGAGGGGAGGGGAGGGGAGGAGAGGAGAAGAGGACGGCCCGCCGGTCGATCGAGTCGGAGATGTGAATGGGGATTGATTTGATTTTGAATTGGAGGAGCGCTACGGTGGCCGGCCGCCGGCACGACGAATGAATAAAAAGACTTCTTGGTGGGCCTCGGATTCCAAATTTCCAACGGACCGGACCCACTTGGTTGGCCTCCCTTCCATTCCAACGAGTTTGAACTCCCCGACCGTTGTGGCACACGCTGGAGCTTCCTTTGGTCGGATAACTACTCTCGATTAATTCATTTACAGTATTAATTATGCAAGCATGATTCTTGTAACTACGTACACTAGACTAATTACTTTTACCTAGCAGTGAGTCCCTTCAACAAATGACAATTAGAAGAATTAAACATAAACTAATTATAAAACTAATTACATAAGTTATATCTACTCCACGATACGAACCTAACAAGCCTAATTAAGCTATAATTAGTACATATTTATCATATTTTAATGTAGCATTGCATTGTCTAATCATAGACTAATTAGGCTTAATAGATTTGTCTCGTAAATTAGCCCAGTGTATGTAATAGGTTTTTTAATTAATCTATATTTAATACTCCTAATTAACCTCCTTACATCCGATGTGATGGGACTAAACTTTAGTCGCGGGAACCAAACACCACCTTAGCCCTGGAATACAATCGTGCCGCTAAATATTCACAGTAATTGTTTCGGCTGTTTGGGCCAGCTAGATCTAGTAAAAAGTTAGATAAATAGCTAACAGTGGTTAAAATATATATAGTTAAACTCTGACAAAAAAAACTGGAGCTATTTGAATATTTAGAATAAGAAATCGGATTGTTGATTTTAGGTGGTAATTGTTTCTTATGCCTTCTTGTTATTGTACCCTTGTATGGGGAGCTGACGAGTAATTTTCAGCTAATACCATAGAATTTTAGGATGTGTTTAGTTTTGGAGTTAAGGTGGGACAATATAGGACAATCTCTCTTTGGAGCGTTGAGATGATCTACTAGCTGTTTAGATAGAGGATGTCTCGTCCTCCGCCCTCCCACCCACCCTCACCTGCGCCGCCCCGATCCACCCCACCGGCGCTAGCAGCGCAGCCCGCGCCGCCCAAGATCCTGCGCCGCCCGGCCTCCCCAACCAGCGTCACGGCGACATGGTCCTCCTCATCTGAAGCCAGCAGCCCCTGCACTCCGACCCATGGCCCAGACCTGGATCTGAGCAGGTGGTTCACGGAGACCCCGCCGCCGCCGCCGAGCTTCGACCGTCCTCCGGCACGGGAGGAATCCGTGGTGCCAGACACGCCTGTTGCGGTGCAACGCACCTACGCAGAGGTCACCAAGGTGCAGCTGGAGCAAATCCCCCAACGCCAACCAAGCAACCGCCTGCAATCCGCCATTACTATGCCTGCACGGAGCAATTACTTCGAGCGACATGGCCGGTCATCTCTGAGGTCACCTCCACGCCAGGCCTACCGGACTAGCTCGGCGCGACGCCGCTCCCCCACGCGCTTCCCCGAGGAGCCTGGCTGGACTCGCGTTCAGCGGAGGGGGAACCACATTTCCTCTCGCCACCAACCGGAGCAGAGAAGGAGGACTACGGCACAACCAACCATCGCCGGCCCTCATCGCCTTCAGCCAGAAAACTTGGGGTAGGTGTTTTGTCTGCCTCAGCACCCGCCACCGCGCCGCGTCTTGCCGATCCCAAATCCGTTGCTTCCGCTGCAAATGCTCCGGCCATCGAGAGAGAGATTGCAGGCAGCCAGCACCCAGGGGCCGCAAGCCATCTTCTTCTGCGGCATGGCGAGACACCGCGCCGCGCTCCACAGTCCAGCTGCACCTCGAGGTGGGTGAGGAGCTCCCGCCGCCGCCTACTCCTAAGGCGGGTGACGTCATGGTGCAGCTGGGCGACCTCGCGACCCGCCCCGATGAGGAGGACTGCTTCGTCCCCACCTCCTACGCCATCGACGCCGATCTGCACCACTGGGAGAGCACCACCTTGGTGTCCTGGGCCATGCGTGCCCCGCCAACCACCGGCGCTGCAGAGGTCGCAGCAGCCATCCGTGAAGAGTTCCGGCTGCGTATGGAGGAGGTGACCGTCACCAAGCACCACCCTGAAGCCTTCCTCAGCAGGTTCCAACACCGCAGGCACTGAGGAGGCAGCCAAGAAGGGATCTGTCAAGCGCAATGGGATTGAGATACATTTCATCAAGTGGAGAAGCCTCAACCATGCTCTGGCGTGATGCTGCTGTACCGAGTCCGCCTGTGCCTGGATGGTGTTCCTGGTCATGCGTGGACAGAGGACATTGCAGAGAAGCTCATCAGCTCCAAGTGTGGCCTCGAGAAAATTGAGACAGACCTCATCCACCCAGACGAGACAAAGACGATCGATCTGTGGGCTTGGACAGCCGATCCGAGCACCATCGCCAAGAAGGTCTGGCTCATCTTCACCAGCAGGGCCCGCGACAAGCAGCTCACCTCCGTTCTCGTGACGGAGACACCACCGGAGCATTGGCAGCACGGGCGCAAGTATTGTGTCTATATGCACCTCGATGAAATCCACGACTACGCAAGGGCGACAGTCGACCATAACGGCACCCTAACCCCAGCGAAGCGTCGTCTGCCAGAGTGGCACATGGGAGTCCCTGATGGGGGGAGGTGCCCAGACGCCTGTTTGAGACCTTCCCGCATCACCCGCCACCTCCTTCCCAATCCTACCAGATCCGTAGAAGCAAGGAGAAGCAGGTGGAGTGCGAAGAGAGGGACAGGGAGGAGTGGGCCAAGCCGGGGTACAACAATGACCATCCAAGATTTGGGAACCAGAGCAGGCGGAGGTACGAGGATGACGATGATGACCAGGAGCGTGGGCGGGACACGCGCGAGAGATGCGGCCAGCACCACCACAAGTACGGGCAGGGCATGGTGTACCGTGAGCGGGAACGCTCGTCACGTCGCCGGGCTGGGGCTCGGATGGGCGCCATGACGGTGGCAAACGCCGCTCTGAAGCAGTGGCATGCCTGTCTCCGCTGCCCTCGAAGGGCACTCTTCAGGCCAAGGACAACACGTCCCTGCAGGCGCTTTTTGCGCAGCAAGCGGCGACCCTGCAGGAGGCTTTGAGTGGCGTTCAGGAAGCCGGTGAGCTGTCTCCAGACATTGCTGCATTGCTGCAAGACTATGTCCGTAAAGCTGTGTCTCTTGCTGCACAGCTTGGGATCGGTGGGGTGCTGGTGGACCACAACGGGAATGAAGCATCGTCCACTGGTGTCGAGCGCTTCTCCCATGCCACAGCGCCACTGGTACCAGCCCAGCGCATGATCTCGCCCAACAAAATGGCTCTCCCACTGGGGGCGTCAAAGAGCCATACTTTGGTGCCGGCAAGCATGGTGTTTGAGCGCATCCAGTCAGCTCTTCCTGTGGGCCAAACGAATGGTCAAGATGAGGACCGCAACGACAATGGCACCTCCTACCACGACGTCGAGCTCGCGCTGCGCCGTCTGGAGCTTCAGGAGCGTGAAGCCCCCCTGCAGAACCCCCCATCACCATCAGTGGCGGAGCCACCAGTATGGCGAGCCATGGCGGCCGCCATACCTACCCGCCGACGAACCCCCTCCCTACCCTTCAAGTTCTGTACGAGGATCCAACTATTCGAACGGCTGGACGATGGAGCCGTACTGTCATCGGATTCTGGACGAAGAAGAACGACTCAGGAAGGAAGAAGATGAGTCATCATCACCTAGGCGGCTGGGCCTTTGGGCTTTGGGAATTTGGGCTATGCCACTTTGCCGGGCATTAGCCCACTGCAAGCCTAAAAGACTTGGATCGATTTCTAGCGAGCAAGACAAACCAACGGAAGCCGTCGTTGCTCTCTCTGCCTCAGTGCCTCCCTTGCGAGTAAATTATCAATCACGTGATGGTGCCGGCCCCCGGCGGCGGACAGGGAGCAGGCCAGGAAAACAGAGCCATCCGGTTGATCTTCGCCTAATCTTTCTCAAATCCACCGGTATAGGAAAAAATTGAAAGGTGGGAAAATTGGATTGTAGAATCGATTAATTCATCTGTAATTGTACTTGTTGCTAGTTTTGATATATATTCATCTAATGTCTATCAGTTGTAGTAATAGATTCGCCATAGGTAAAATTTTGTCCTGGCTCCGCCACTAATCACCATTGCACGGGTTCTGGAGGAGCAGCCCGGCGCAGCTGCTCCTGCGGAGAAGGCCACGCTTGTGGCTTCTGTGCGCGGTGGAAGCCCACCTGTGCAAGCAGCGGCGTCGCCAGAGCCACTGCCAGGCGTCGCCAACCTCTTCGTCACCCCCCTCCCCCGCAGCCGGTGCTGCACCCGCAGCCTTCCCCGCCGCAGCACCAGGCAAGTCCAGCACCTTCAGTACCTCGCAGACGTAGACGCCGAACTTTTGACATGTCTGCGGTGAGACGCAGTTCTAGACTGGCAAATGCACCACGGATGGACGCCGTCCGCCGTGCACAACACAACCTTAGCCAAAAGCTGGGCTTGGCTGAAGAAACTGATCCTGTCGAGCTTGCTTTGTAGGAGTACCTGAACATGTTCAGTGGCCCAATTCCAACTGACATCATCAAGGCACTAACAGCTATGTTCAACCTCGACGATGAAGAAGTGGAGGCGATGGACATTGACCTGGTGGCCATGGTGGGCGACGGCATTGCCGACCTGGACGGCGCGGAAGTGCTTGCAGCGGAGTGGCCCGTGCACTACACCTGCATCTGAAGCACCTCCAATGAAAGAACAACTACTGATGCATTGGCCTCACGTTGCTGGGGCAGAGCTACTTCAGATTGTATCATTTCTACTTTTCATTTCAATTTGCCTGCTTGCCGTCACAAGCATGCAGAGACTTCTCCTTCGATTTGGTTGTAATCAAGAATGTCAAACTGCTGGACGACTGCTTTGTATGATCCCAGGGACGTGCTGGGCTCCAATTTGCTTTGTGTTGCGAGCATTTTTATTTAGCTATGATAGGCCCTGACTTTGACATGTTATGCTGGAATGTTAGAGGCCTGAATCAACAAGCGCGTAAAGATGTGGTCCATCAGACTGTTGCGACAACAACCTGCCACATAGTGTGTTTACAGGAAACAAAACTAGAGAGCATCGACGCTTACATGGCAGCGTACTTGGGAGGCCACAGGTTATCAAACTTTGCATACAAACCAGCAACAGGGGTGCTGGGAACTAGGGGAGGGATTTTGCTCCTTTGGAATGACGATCACATTGAGATCACAGACATAGCAATTGGTGATTTCCACCTCTCTGCCACTGTTACCCTACTTGCTTGTGGGACAACTTTTAGACTCTCCAACGTTTACGGCCCAGCTCAGCGCAGCCGTAAGGCGGCTTTTCTGCAGGAAATGCTGAGCATCCGGCCAAACAGCAACACGAAGTGGCTCATCTTGGGAGATTTCAATCTCATATACAAGGCGAGTGACAAGAATAATTCTAAGCTAAATCGCAGACTAATGAACCAATTGTTGACGACCAAAAATGGCACGGCTGTGCAAACCGGTCTGACCGGTATGCACAAACCGGTCAGACCGGTTTAGTAAACATTGTCAAAATGCAAATTGGACTTCACCATTGCGTAGCTCTCGTCGAGACGATCAAGATGCATATGTGGAACGCCTATTTTGGACTACGGATGAGAGAGTTATGTCTTCGGGAAGATTCTGCACCTGGGAAAACCGGTCAGACCGGTTTGGATCTGAATTTGAGTAGGTTTAGGACTCTGAGTTTTATACCGTATTGCAACCGACTCAACGGGGTAAGACCATCCCACCCTATAAATATAAAGGGCCAAGGCCGATTGAGAGGCATCCAATCGATCAAAAACACTTTATCTTTTTATGTTTCGCATTACTTTTATTTCCAAACTCTAGCTCTTCCAAACCTCATACTTGCTGTTCTTCTCTCGTCTCGACGACGTTTGAGGGCGTTCTAGGTGGCCTGCCGACTCTAGAACAACCCTAGACTCTCAAGCTCTGACGGGGTCCCTCCCGAGCTAGAGATTTTAGGTTTTCACCGTCGCACTATCAAAAGCGGTCTGACCGGTTTCATAAACCGATCTGACCGGTTTCGCTTCAAGGCAGCGGCGACTTCGTTGGCGCGGTTTCGTGTCAACATATTTTGGCGACTCCGCTGGGGAAGAAAGCAAATGGATCTGTTACTATGGTTAATCTACCAAAACCTAGTGAAGTTGATCCTGAAAACATCGTTAGGCCGACTGTTGATGAATTATCGGCTGAGGATCGTCAAGCTTATGAAGCCTTCTGGAAGGATCATGAAGAGAAGGAAGCACAACGCAAAGCAGAAGAAGATGAAAAAGCACGTCGGTGGTATTTATCTCACTTCTCCAAGAATCGGAAGGGCGACATCTCCAAGGACAAGGAGGTGGTCATCGTTTCGAGCGAGGACGAGCAAGATAAGGTACAAGCCAATGTGAGTACTACAACACCACCTGTTACTTTGGAGCAAATTAATCGCTTATTCGTCAATGGTCAAAGACAAATGTTTGTTACTGTCCAAAACATGATTGATAAATCATTAGAAAAACAACATTTGGCTAGTGATAATAATGCTCCTAAGTTTAATGTGGCTGGTACTTCACAATGTAATTTTGTGCATCATGAATCATCGGCAACACCCATGCCTCAATTCGGCATGCCGATGAATTATTTTGAAGGTCAAACAGCTCCAGGACAATACAGTCCAAACAATGCGGTCAGACCGGTTGTACAAACCGGTCAGACCGGTTCTGGGGGACCGAGTTCAGTCGGTCTAACCGGTTCTGGTGCTTTAGTTGCTGTTCAACATCTCCTGAACCAATTACTAGTGTACCTCCTGTTCAGAATGATTTTAGACGAACAAATGGATTTGCTGGTAATTATGTTCCTCCATATGCAACTATAAATTATTCTATGCCTCCCCAAAGTTCCGGTTATTCATACGGTGCAATGCCAAATAATGTTTACTTGCAGCAACCGCCGTATGTACAGCCGAACCAGGTACTACATCATGCGCCGAATAATTCTAGTGTACAAAAGCCAAATAATCCTTATTACGATCAAATGTTCGAAAAATATAAAAGAGATTTGGCTATTATGTTTAAAGAAACTTTCGGTGTAGAGCTTAAAGATAAAACTCTAGTGTGTCAAAAACCATATCCTGAGAGTTTTGATACTATACCATATCCTCACAATTTTAAGGTGCCAGAATTTATTAAATTCACTGGGGAGGATAGTAGAACTACATGGGAGCATGTTAGCCAATTTAATGCACAAATGGGTATTCATGGTAATCTTGATCATTTAAAAATCCGAATGTTCCCTTTGTCATTATCTGGTACTGCTTTTTCATGGTTTTCAGCATTATCTCCTAATTCTATTCATACATGGTCTCAATTAGAGAAAAAATTTCATGAACACTTTTACAATAGTGATAATGAATTGAGACTTTCTCACTTAACATCGGTTAGGCAAAAGAGTGATGAGCCTATTTCTGAATATATTAGAAGATTTAGAGATACAAAAAACCGATGTTACAGTTTGGTTATTTCTGAAAAGGATCTTGCTGAATTATGTCTTAATGGGTTGAGATCTCATATTAAAGAAAAATTAGAAGGTTATGAGTTTCTAACCATTAATCAAGTGTTGCAAAGAGCTTTGGCTCAAGAAAGCCGAAGTAAAGATTCTAAACCTAAACCCGATCGTTTTGGTGTGCATACCGTCAATTATGATTATTCAGACGATGAGGGTAAAGAGGTTTATGCTGCTGAATTTGTATGGTCATCTAAAGATGAGCCTAGCACTTGTTCTTCTCTCAAGCCGATTCATAAAAATCGGCACGAAGAAGTAAAATTTACTTTTGATGTATCTAAGTGTGATAAGATCTTTGATGAGCTTGCAAAGGCTGGGAAACTGAAATTTTCTCATACTATACCGCCGAACGATTAGTTGAAGCGGTGAGCTTATTGCAAGTTTCATAATACTTATTCTCATGCTACCAATGATTGCAATGTTTTCCGTAGGCAAATACAATCGGCCATAAATCAAGGACGATCGGTGATTAATGTAATGCAGATTGATGAAAACCCTTTTCCTGCTCACACACTTGAATTGATGAATCCAAAAGTGTTAATTCGGCCGGATCAAGCCGAAAAGGCTAAAGGGAAAAATGTGATCATTGGTGAAGAAAGACCTATGAGTTCAACAAAGATGCCATCAGAAAAGATCCCTCGGTTCAAGTTGAAGACTCAAACACTCGGGGGGCAAGACAAGAGCAAAAACACCAGTTCTACACAAACCGGTCTAACCGGTTATAGAACCGGTCTAACCGGTCAGTATGGGAACTTCAAAGACAAAGTGAGGCCGAGCTTTGAAGAGCTCCTGGCCAAATATAAAAAGAAAGGGGCTGCTCAGAAACAAAAGAAGCTTCACAACAAAATCAAGGATGTAAAGCATCACTAGGACATCAGAAGCAGTCAATATGTAAGCAAGAATCAATGGAGCAGCTTGCACAGGTAGTACCAGAAAGATGAGCAACAATCAAGCAGGTATGGAAGCCAAAACAAGTTGTTTCATCATCAATTTGAGTTAAAGCAAGGTATGGCCGATAATATGTTTATCGCCCTTAGAGCTTATATATGGCCGATGTATTGTTCATCATCGTCTTTAGATAATTTTGGTCCAGAAGGTTATTTTTTAGCACGCAAGCTTTGCCAAAAAACAGGGGGGCATATGTTGACGACCAAAATTGGCACGGCTGTGCAAACCGGTCTGACCGGTATGCACAAACCGGTCAGACCGGTTTAGTAAATATTGTCAAAATGCAAATTGGACTTCACCATTGCGTAGCTCTCGTCGAGACGATCAAGATGCATATGTGGAACGCCTGTTTTGGACTCCGAATGAGAGAGTTATGTCTTCGGGAAGATTCTGCACCTGGGAAAACCGGTCAGACCGGTTTCCCAAACCGGTCTGACCGGTTTGGATCTGAATTTGAGTAGGTTTAGGACTCTGAGTTTTATACCGTATTGTAACCGACTCAACGGGGTAAGACCATCCCACCCTATAAATATAAAGGGCCAAGGCCGATTGAGAGGCATCCAATCGATCAAAAACATTTTATCTTTTTATGTTTCGCATTACTTTTATTTCCAAACTCTAGCTCTTCCAAACCTCATACTTGCTGTTCTTCTCTCGTCTCGACGACGTTTGAGGGCGTTCTAGGTGGCCTGCCGACTCTAGAACAACCCTAGACTCTCAAGCTCCGACGGGGTCCCTCCCGAGCTAGAGATTTTAGGTTTTCACCGTCGCACTATCAAAAGCGGTCTGACCGGTTTCATAAACCGATCTGACCGGTTTCGCTTCAAGGCAGCGGCGGCTTCGTTGGCGCGGTTTCGTGTCAACACCAATTTAGAGAAGCGCTAAATGAATGTGAGCTGCAAGAAATCCACCTCCAAAATCGAAAATTCACATGGAGCAACGAGCAACAAAACCTAACTCTAGTAAAGCTAGATCATGTTTTCTGCAATGCCGATTGGGATGTCTGTTTTGGAACACGTGTTCTCCATGCGCTCTCAACGTCTCTTTCAGATCACTGCCCCCTGTTACTGACTAATCAAAGCGGCCCGCGACGACCACGGACTTTTAGATTCGAAAACCACTGGCTAAAATTGCCCCGCTTCTTGGAAACAGTGGCGAATATATCACAAACTGTAGGTTACAGCCAAAGAGGCTGAAAGCCTGGAACCGGACTTTCTTTCCCGATGCCAGAATGCAACTACTCATGGCCTCTGATATCATTCTTAGGCTTGACATAGCTCAAGAGAGGAGAACCCTATCGGCTGATGAGAAAGCTCTTAGGTGCAAGCTCAAGAGGCCAATACTAGGGCTTGCCGTTGTAGAAAGGGCAAGAAAACGGCAAGCATCACGCATCACCAACCTAAAATTGGGGGATGCAAACACAAAAAATTTTCATCGCAAGATAAATGGCGGACGACGAAAAAACCACATACAAATGCTCAAGAAAGGAACATGCTGGGTATTTAAGCATGAAGACAAACCAACGGTGATTCAGGACCATTTCTCAAATACTATGAGCCGACCAAAAGAACGTCTACAAGATATAAATTGGGATAGTCTGGGTATGACAGCTATTGATCTGCACGGCATAGCTGAACCGTTCACGGAAGAGGAATTAAAAAGGGCAATTTTTGCCATGCCATCTGACAAGGCGCCAGGGCCTGATGGCTTCACGGGTGATTTTTTCAAGAGCTGCTGGGACATCATTAAACTTGATATAACAGAGGCCGCAAATGCTTTCCATAATCTGAGAACTACAAGCCTACCTTTAATAAACACTGCAAATATCATCCTGCTACCCAAAAAAGATGGGGCTGAATCCATAACTGACTTCCGACCAATCAGTCTGATCCATTCTTTCGTTAAGATCATCACAAAAGCTCTTGCACTTCGCCTAGCTCCACACATGAAAGACATTGTTTCATCAACACAGAGCGCTTTCATTCAGAAACGAAGTATACACGACAACTTCTTGACAGTTAGAAATATGGCAAGGCGCTTTCATCGCACAAGAATCCCGGCACTCTTTCTAAAGTTAGATATCGCCAAGGCCTTCGACTCCGTTCGATGGGACTACCTTCTAACCATAATGCAACGACTTGGGTTCCCTGACAGGTGGCGGGACTGGATTGCCTCCCTCCTTTGGACATCTTCCTCACGCGTCCTCCTAAATGGCATCCCAAATGGTCCGATCAGGCATGGGCGAGGCCTGAGACAAGGCGACCCGCTTTCACCGCTACTTTTCGTCATAGCCATTGAACCTCTTCGGGGACTGCTAGAGAAAGCAACAGAACTTGGGCTTATTAGTAAGCTAAGAGGTTGAAGCCTAAATTTTCGAGTGTCTATGTATGTTGATGATACAACAATCTTCATAAATCCAACTAAGGAAGACATTACTGCCCTAGCCGACCTCCTAAGTAGATTTGGGGATGCATCAGGACTAAGAACAAACTTCCAAAAATCCAGTGTAGTTCCAATCCGCTGTTCGGGCATTGATCTTGATCATGTCTTACGTGACATGCCAGCCATAAGAACGCAGTTCCCGGTTAAATATCTTGGCCTGCCACTAACTACTGGCAGACTCAAAGGAGTCCATTTCCAACCACTAGTAGATAAAACAATTGGCAAGCTCACGGCATGGAATGCAAGAAACATAACGCAAGCAGGTCGTCTTACCCTTTCCAAATCAGTGCTCACCTCCCAATCAATTTATCTTCTGTCAGCCATGGATGCTCCCAAGGAAGTGCTAGAGGTCATAGACTCAAAACGTAAGCAATTTTTTTGGGCAGGGGCGGCAGCTCTCACTGGAGGAAAGTGTAAAGTCAATTGGACTCACTCCGCGCGTCCAAAACATTTAGGGGGCTTGGAATACTAAACCTCAGAAAGTTCGCAGGAAGTCTACGATTACGATGGCTGTGGCAAGAATGGAAAGCAGACGACAATCTATGGAAAGGATCAGAAATACCGTGCACCAAAACTAATAGACAGCTTTTTGCGGCCGCCACAACAATTCATATAGGTGACGGGCAAAGGTCTCCTTCTGGCACAGTGGATGGATGCAGGGCCAAAGGCCAATCGACATGGCGCTGAATATTTTTGCAATATCCAAAAGGAAGAACAGATTCCTGCGTGATGCCTTAGAAAATCAAAATTGGATCAGAGACATAAACCTACGCCACAAAAGCTTCTCGCCACGCCATTTTGAGGAGTTCACTAGTCTATGGAGAGTGGTACAGACCATTGAGCTCACACCAAGTGTGACAGATGACATATCCTGGAAGTTCGCATTGGGAGGAAACTACATGGCGAAATCGGCATATGAGGCACAATTCATAGGCTCCACGTCCACAAATTTTGAAACGTTAATTTGGAAAGTATGGGCCCCGCTCAGCTGTAAGCTTTTCTCTTGGTTGGCAATACAGGATCGCTTATGGACAGCCGATAGACTAGAGGCAAGGGGATGGCCAAACCAAAGAATTTGTCCACTCTGCTGCCGGAGCACCGAATCAGCGCTGCGTCTCCTTGTAAACTATAGATTCACAAAGAGCTTATGGGAAAAAATTGCCGTATGGACGGCCATCACGGAGATAAGGCCGATGCAATGGAAGAGCCAGACTCCATGCATGGATGGTGGACCTTTATGGCAGCACAACCATGCGCATCAAGAAATGGCCTGCGATCCATGATTCTACTAGTCTCATGGGCAATTTGGAAAGAGCGTAATGCTAGAATTTTTGACCGGATAGGGGCAACAAACAATGATGTGTTCATAGCAATAAAAGACGAGGCGAGCAGATGGATCATGGCTGGTGCAAAGCACATCTCCATGCTTGTATACATGAAATAATTTTTTTCTATTTCTTTTCGCCTTTCTTTCTACCTATTGTAACTTTCTCCTGTCTGAGATCTCCTACTTTTTAATATAATTGGCAGTCTCTCCCGCCGGTTCGTTTAAAAAAAAAAGAACATTGAGATGGCCCATGTTTTGTTGTTTGGTTGAAGGGGTGGGGGAGTCATATAGTGAACGTCATCTTCCTTCTGTTAACATGGGCCTACGGTATCAACCACAACAAACCAAGAGGACTGATTGTCGCATGCCCGAGGTAGAGATGGCTATTCTTGCTCCTCCATCACCGCCGCTCGCTGAAGTGCCTACTAGGCCTGCCACTCCCACACACGGAGGTTGCTACTTAGGGAAGCCGCTAGCTCGACGTGAGCGCTGCTCCCCGCCACCGCTCACGTTCTCGTTGTCTACCTCAGGCTGCCCATACCGGCGTCCCCTACTAGCCCCTGCAGGAGCGTTTAGGGGAACGAGGCGCTGCACCGGCCTTCCCTAAATGCTCCGCAACGGGAGCGGAGATCTCTGCCTCCGCCATATCCAGGGGAGGTACGACACCTCCCCTACCGCACCACCATGGTTGCGGGGCCCACGCGGCTCAATCGCCGCTGCCCACCGCGCGCTAGGGAGGAGGAGGGAGATGGCCTGGGCCCTGCTCGCCTGCTCCGCCACCGCCGCCGCGCGTAGATCCGGCCGGGCCGGAGCAGCTGGCGGCGTGGCGAGGGAGAGGGGAGCGGAGGAAGAAGCGGATGAAGAAGGGGTTGGCGTCGGGGAACTCGAGGTGCGAGAGCAGCACCTCCAACACCGCCGCCCGCTGCTCACCCAAGGCCCGCCGCGAAGCCTGTCCGCCCCGCCGCCTGGGTCGAGCCCTGCGCTGGCCGCCCGCCGTACACCTGCCGTGCCACCGGCCTCCCCGCGGCCGGGCCCCTGTCGCCCACGCGCCGCCGGCCGTCGCCCCGCCGCCTAGGCCCGCTCGGCCGCCGCCTTGCCGGCGCACTCCGTCACGGCGCTGCGCTTGGGCCCGCTCCGCCCACGCGTCGGGAGAAAGGGAGGGAGGAAGGGCGGCAACGCGGGAGGAGGGGAAGGGTGGGAGCAACTCCACTGGCCGCGGCTTCCTCCGCCGGTGCTTCGGCGCCATGTGCTCCCCGCGGCGTTCTCCGCCGCTGCTTCGCAAGATCGAGAGGGACGGAGGAGAGAGTAGCTGGGCGAGGGGTGGAGGGCCTCATCCACAAGATGCAGGGGCAGCGGGCGGAGGGCGGTGAGAGAGTAAAAAATGAATAAAATATGTGGTAGTTGGGATAGGGAATGTGTATAGAGGAAAGATGAGTGCGGGGAAAATTGAGATAGGGTAAAGAATCTTGATGACCAGGACATAATATTTTTTTAGGGGAAGCAAATAGAGGAACACGAGTGCGGACAACCTCGTGCCGCTCCAGCTGCTGCCATGCAATGCCTACAACCCTACCGCCGAATCCCGACGCACATGAAGGCCGCGGCTCGGGTGGACTGGGTGTCACAAGCTAAGGCCACCGCCCAGAGACGAACAAGCTCAACGAGGACAAAGGATGCAGGGAAACGAAGAATTGACGTCGCTGTTGCGGGATGAGGTGGTCCACTCGATTTGGGCTGATCAGTCCATGCTGGACCTGGGAGGAGTATTCATCCTAAGGACCATTCCATCACACCAAGCCCTCCAACCAAACAATAGAAAAAAAAGAGGATCGTTCCATCCTGTCCCGCCTCGACCCTCCGATCAAATATCAAACACACTCTTAGTGATGTAACAATATTTTCATGGGTACTATAAATTTTAACAAAATAATATCTACAAACATGCCAATCATGTTAGTAGCCACATTGCACATGAGCGAAGGGTGAGCACCACCTTGACATCCATGGCCTCTTGACATAGTCGAAAGGGGAGGGTCCATTGCCTTCTCAATCCTCACTCCAGTACACTCCCCTGGCCGCCCCATGGCTCTGCGCTTCCGTATGGGTGGACCAAGGGGTAGTCTAGATATGCCTAGTCTACTGCTACTTAATAAAACCAAAGATGAGAAAAACGTCGTCTTACTTTTTTCGCGGTCCATGGCTCCGCACCCATCGTCCGACGTCCCGTCCCTTATTTTTTCCTCCCTCCTAGAACCGGCCACCTCACTCTTTTTTTTTCTTTTTTTTCCTCCGCAAACTGCCCCCTCCCGCGTCGCCCCTCCCCCGCGCCGACTCCCCTCTCCCTCTCCGTCGCGCTCTCCCTCGCTGTCGTGCATCGTCTGTCGCCCCTCGCCTGCGATACGGATGCCGCCGCCGCCGCCGGCCGCCCTCCACCTGCGCGGCGGATGCCGCCGCTCACGTCCTCGCGAACCGCTCCCCCTGCGTCCCACGTCTGCCTCCGCTCCGCGCCTCGCTTCCCCTGCGTCTGCTGCCGCGGCCCTCCCCCACGTTTGCCGCTGCGCCTCGCCTCCCCCCGCGTCTGCCGCCACCGAGAAGATCCTAACGCCGGAAAAGCCGGAGTAGGGGTCGAGGGCGCGCGGCCGCATCATGGCGTTCTCCATCAAGGAGATCCGCCGGGCGGCGCTCGGGCTGCGGCGGCCGGCAGCGCAGGCTGAGGCGGCGGCGGAGGATGAGCTCGAGTCCGTCGAGCGGGAGCTCAGTGTTGGCTCCGGAGATGGCCGGAGCCCCGTCAAGCGGAAGGCGGAAGTTAAACTTCTTGAGAGGTAAAGATCCCTGCCTTCGATGCGATTTCAGATCTGCTTCACGCCCAAAATCAAACTGCTTGAAGACTGATTTTATTCCCCCCCCCCCCCCCTCCCAAACTGGAGTTTAGCTCTCATTAAGAAGTGACATTTATGATGTTAGAATCGAATTTATGCAAAAAAGGAAAAAAACAATGACCGTTCCTAGATCGATCTGTTTCACTGGTGATGATAAACTGATAATGTCTTCACTGCTGTTGCAGTTATGAAATGATCTGCGAGTTCTTCAACTACCTGGAGAGCTCCACCCGGCTGCTCCGCATGAAGGGATCTAAGGCCACTTTCCCAAACATCTGCGCTAGCAATCAGCATTTGTCTGAGCGGTAAATATCTTGATTCACAAATCTTATTTCAGAAATAGTAATACAATTTGCTGCGAAATCAATGGTGGCTAAAGCAGCCTCAGGTGCTTGGGTTTCTTCTTCTACGGTGAGTTCTTCCTCCGTCCATGAAAATTCCAAATCTCCCGTCGCTTTGATCTGTAAATCTCATCCTCGAATTCAAGGTAGCAGCGTAGAAGTTGCTCAACACTGAGGAGTGGGATGAGCTCCACCACCTCAGCAGCGGCCATGGAACACCAAAGCTTGGCATGCTAATCGCTGTCTGATTCTCTTCCGCGGTAGATCCCTGCCTGCATCAAAAGCATGCAACTTTCTGTGGGCGGTTTGGGCCAATCACCTATTTTTGTTGCATGCTTATTATTGCGCTGGTACGCGTGTATGATCGGCGATTTTAGCTGACACCTTTAAGCTTCCTGCTGACGCGTAGATTTGTTCTCTCGGCTCAATCCAAAATCCCCATCTCCTCATGTCCTATCCTTTTCATCTTTGTAAGGGAAGATGGCACTTGTCAGACTTGAGCTCCCAACGCTTCAAGTGGCTCCAATTTTGGTTTTTTTTGGAATCCGAAAAATCCACCTTCCAAGCTCTTGTTCTTGCTGCGAACAAAATTTGTCCTTAACCGATACTATTTTGCTTCTGGGGTCGTTGTCATTGATATACTGTCATGCAAGTGTTGCCTCTTAGTTCAGCTGGTGTTAATTACTATTGCTTTCTCGGAATTATTATGTTTGATTGACAAGGACAATAACATGTGTAATGTAGATGTGTTTTGTTTTGCCTTTGCAGTTTGCACAATGCATGATCTTTTTGCTTTCGGACCCTTGTTTGATGGGTACACGATGTGGATGTTTAGGTCAGGGATTTTCTTACCAAACAGATGTCTTTGAGGGGTGTCAAATTTCATATAGAGCAAACTCCTGGAGCAGTAACTAAATCAGACGACGGTCTGCTGTCTCTGAAGACAAACAAAGAAACTATCAGTAGGTTCTCACATGTTATGTTTGCAACAGGTCGAAAGCCAATCACAAAGGTTAATATCATTTTACCATGTCATTTCCACTTCCCTTAATCATTTCTATACATGTAGTTTCTATGCATGCATCTTGATACAAACCATACCTGTTGTGAATTCTCGTAATATAAAATCTAGACAACTGATGAATTCAGTGATGATAGTGTCATCCACATCGTGACCAGCTGTTCATTAAAAATGGAACAACAACACCGCAAACTGATCCAGAGAGGAAATATCCCGATCTCGTTACTGTTTTTTTAAATAAAACCTGGATGTTTATTTCTGTTTTTTAAATTCGGTGATTATATTACTGTAGCTTGTGTACCTCCGGCTGTTATTCAAGTTTAATATCTAATCTTACATATTGGATTTACTAGGGTGTGGGGCAGGCTAGCGTGCATGTGCTGGCCTTCAGCATGTAATCTTTTTGTGTTTTGCTGTATTGTAGATCCTGACGCGGGACCGACAGGCGGAGGAGACACGGTACATGGGTTCTTCATTTCGTGTCATCCAGGTGTGTATCAGATCAGTTCTGATCTTCTATACACTACTCACACGAAACACTGAGAGAAAACCTAAATAGGATCATGAGATCGTGTGAGGAATGAGAAACAGGGAGCGCAACGAACTGAGAGGAACTCCTATTATTGTCCTGTGAAATAGTTTTGATGTTATTTGTATAAAATACTGTTCAAGTATATTTGCCATATGTTCAACAATATAATTACTTGTCATTGATCTCTCTGGTGTGAATGTTAATCTATTTTATTGTTTGCTTTATTTAAATATTTATATATTATTTGCTATAAATATTTTGTTGTCTGTAGCAACGCACGGGCACGATCCTATGGAGTAAATAAAGAAAAGGAATGATTATAGCAGTAGTATTAGAAAAACTTTGAGGGCCGGCGGACTCACAAATCAGCTACAGTAGATTTTTCTCGGACCTATGATTTTCATCGGACTCTTTCATCAAATTTTTTGAAGAAAAAATAAAACGTATCAGGGCTCCTCACACAGTCTCCGTATTTTCTATTAAACGTGAGTGTCGTACGTGCGTTCTTGCTAGTATTGAATTGTGGTCTATTTTTCTTTTACTGAGCAAATTTTGGCCCAAACAATGAAAGGGCTTAATACTCAGTCTAAATTGCAACGAGATAGCTAAAATGTATAACTTCGAGATATGTTGAGACCTTTACATACATATTTATCATACAATTGATTATTTTATACATTTATACTAAGCTATTTGGCAAATGTTGATGTAGTTTGGTAATTTTTGTGTATTGAAGCTCTTAGCTAGGACTAGCCTAGGTTAGGATCCTGGGTCCACCACTGCCCACTTTCTCTACCATTGAATTTGAAGAACTTGTAGAAACACCATTAGTGGAGATGGAGCAGAAGCAGAGGAGGCAACATTGTGGGAAAAGGGACAGGTGCGGTAGGGCCAACATTATGCGGGGAGCTACAAGCGTGTTGGTTGTGGCGTGCGACACAAGTGCGAGGGAGCAGGCGCCAATGGCCTTAGGACAATAGAATATCTTGGCACATGACTCGTTGGAGTAGAGGTTTCCTTTCTCTGGACATTTATCATTTGCTAGAGAGAAGCACCACATTATGAATTTAGAATTCTTTTTCTTGAGAATATAAAGTAACAATCTTTTATATTAGCTTATAAAAGTTCGGTGATGTTGTTGAAGAGGGGCAACCGGGCAACTGACACATAGAGAATGATAAATCTGCTTCCCCCAATAATCAACTGTAATCGAGCAAAACAAAACTCCATAGACGAACTGCATAAGTAGAAGCATATAGTTTGGTAGTTTATCCCAAAACTAATATATCAAATTGCAATCTAGGTTGCAGGCGACACATATGCAGTTCCTACATCCTAGTAGACACCGCCGCCAAGCACTACCACCTCAAGCTTCGCCTCCCCTCATGAGCCACCGTGATGACGCTGCGGGTTGCCTCTCCAAACTCCAACGATGGCACAACATGTTTCAACATAGGGATAGAACCATGGATGGAGCGAGCTATAGGTCCGAGAAGGGTGAGGAAACGAGTGAGGGCTAGAGAATTTGGAGCTGATGCTGTTTGATAGCGTTCCAGTCCCACAAATGATCTACTCCACTTTGGATAAAACTAGTGTACAGGAAAAGCATATAAAGCCATTGTTTGTTTAGTTCTTTGTGTATGTTTTACATAGTCCATAGCAGATAGTAGATGCCTGCAGCGAGGAAGGAATAAATTGATTCGACATCTTTATTTTCTTGCTATTGTGATTTTTCTATATCTTCAGTTTTATTGATTTTTTTCTCGGTTTGGCTTATAAATTCCTAACTTTGAAATCCTAGTTCTGGCATTGAATAGTGGGACGGCAATGGCATAAGCCTGCTTCTTGTTGGCACTGCGGCTTCGCCTCGAGTATCATGGCCTCATTTGGAGCTATGTAGTGGCGGCTACGACCTAAGTGAAAGCAAGGGGGGGTACCGATTGGGTTGAGAGAGCCACCACTTCATTCTAGATAAGATAGTTCCATCATGAATCTCTTGAACAAAATCTGGTGGAATGGCTTCATTCCTCAAATTTATATTAATTATTATATTGTGAGGGATGAGGTGGTGATTGATTGACTCATTCTACTATTGAAACAAAAAATGAGAAGTAAGAAGATGATGGACCACCACATTTCTCAAACCAAATAGACATTTCTCTAAGACCATCTCCAAGAGACTAGCCAAATCGTTTTCTAAAGTTAAATTTAGCTATTATTAGAGAAAAAACGTTTCCAACAGACTCTGTAAATGACTCCAAATTTAGTGGCTCTCTATCCCACCTCATTCGCTAGCCATTTTTAGCTAGTCTATCTCACTAGCCATCTTTACAGAATCTGTTGGATTACCCTATTATTTGTTAGTCAAATCTATTTTTGAGAGTAGCTAAATCAGTAAATTTGACTAGTCTTTTTAGCTAATCTCTTGAAGATGCTCTTAGGGTTCCATGAGACAAGGGGAGCTCCTACGTGGCTTCTGGAAGCTAGATAAGTGTCACACCCCAAAATTTATATTTTGGGTTGTGAATAGAAAATACCAATAAGATAAATAATTTTATAATTTCTCTAAAAATTTGAAGATTTATTTTGATACCAATTTAGAGAGAGAAAATAGTTTTCTATTTTTTAAAAAAATAATCTAACATGGGTTGTTGCATTTATGTTGTCTGCGTAATGTTTTGGTTGAAAAATGATTTTAAACTGTTTTAAAAATACGATAAGATATCGATCCAGTTAGATTTGCTCGGTTAATCTCCACCAATCTTTTAAAACTTTGTTTATTCCAAATTTCAAATACTTCTCTACCTCTATGCTTAATTTTTTTGGGCCACCCCTTAATCTATTGGACTAGGATACGCCGCGACGGGTCGCGCAATAGAGTACGGCGCGACCCCGTTCCACCTTCCGTGGATATCCCCGTATCCCATTCCCCTCCCGTGATTTGCCTGTGATCGGCTCTCCTAGGCGCATCTGTTCATGTTTCCTCTCCTCCTCCTAGTAACGGCCTCCATTCATCTTCTTCAGGCTGCATCTTCATCCTTCAGCTGTCTCTGTCTACCTCCACTCCTCTAGATTGTGCCTCCCTTCTCTCGCCGTGAATCCTCCTTTTCTGTCAATTTCTTACCGCAGATCATTCTCCCTGTCAATTTCTTGCTACGGATCCACCTTCCCTCTCGATTCTATTTTGCAGATCCTCCTCCCTCGAAAAATTAGTTTGCCTGTGGACACAGGAATCCCTCTACTGTGCAGATGACCAATTCTCCTCGATCTACACAGAATCCTGAGAGCAGGTAGCAAACTCCTTATTTCTCTATTCACGTGCGAGATATACATGATTTTTGTGTAGATGGCAAAATATGCGCTATATGTGTGGCAATTTGAGTCTTATTGATTTGTTCCTACTATCAATTCATGTTCAAACTAGCTGCAATCTATGTGCTGTCGACGTGTCAACTTGGGGTAGTATATACCAAAAGTTATTTGAATTGTGAAAAAACTAACTTAGATGGCAACCTATATGCTAGCAATGTATCAACTTGATTTTGTTTAAAGTGTCAATTCATGAAAAATATTTTTGTCATACAACCGTAGGTCAGAAAATCTATGTACTAAAAGTGTGTCAAGCAATAACGAACCTAGTAATTCCTTACAGTTTCTGTTGTGAATAACTAACTTAGATGTCAACCTACTTTCTAGGAGTGTGTCAAATGATAAATAACCTACACGACAAGTCGGCAACTAACCTATTTGTATCGACCTGTGTATGCCGACTGATCAATTATTTTGTTGCAGCTCATATAGATATGGCGTTCAATGGATGTATTGACATGTCTTATAGCTACGGCAATCTTATGCGGATCCCTCCCCCCAGTATCAAAATTCTGCTAGAATTTATTTCTCCTATTAGAAAGGCATATCATGGCAGAAACACATGGGCTTGAATGTGGCAACCTAGATGTGCATAGATTGTGCATAAAGGGCAACCTCTGTGCTTTGTAGGTCAAACTAGATGCAATCTGTGTGTGTTATCATCATGTCAGCTTGTAAGTCTGTACATATAAAAAAAGATAAATATTGTGTCAGGTTGTAAGTTTGTATCATGTCAGCATTACATATAGACTGATAGTCATAATATATAGGTTGATACTTAGAAATGTACGTATATTGATAGTGATAATACATGTAGGTTGATAAAAGAATACACATGTTGATACTCAGAATATGTGTTAATTGATAGTCACAATATATGTAGGTGATAGTTAGAATAAATAGGTTGATTCATTTAATACAAACAGGTGGGTAATTAGAATATATGTAGATTGATAGTCATAATATATGTAGGTTGATAGTACATTGGTGATTCGAATACACTAGGTTGATGCTTTGAATATATGTATTTTATATTCACAATATATACAGTTTGATAGTAATCAAGTTGATACGCAAAAAAAAGTTGACTGTGCAGAATACTTGCCATGTTATAATCGATATTCAAGAAGTCAAATGCATATAGGCTACTTAAGTGTTAATTAAGTTTTTGTATAGTAAATACCACGACTTAACTTGTTGTTAGTCTCTTCATCACTATGCATCAGCTCCACCTAAAGAACAACCAACCTGTATAAATAAGCCAACCCACATATGTATGCTCGCATGGGGATAACCAGTCTAAACGTGGGCCAAAAACAAAGTTTGTTGGGCTAATCGACATTGCATTGTTTCATACACAATAGCGCGAGGGGCCCATGAGCCGTTGATCAATCACCAGCAGAAGTACCTGCCATGGCCCGTCGTGCACAACAAACAGCCAAGCAGGCCAGGCCGCGCTCTCGCACAAGTCGCGGGTTTCTCATGGAGCGCGACCCGTTGCGGCATAGACTTAACGTAATCTATTTATTTCGTTCTGCGTGAACTGTATCCTTTCTTTTTCTAATCTATTTCCTTGGGCCTCTTGACATATACCTAAATGCAACCGAGCAGACTTCATTACTAGAAAAGCCAACATCCGGTGATGGCGGAAATTTCCGGTACGGGCGGATTTTTCCGTTACTCGATGGATATTTCCGACAAATGCGACGGGTCACCGGAAATTTCCGGTCCATACTAACTTTAGACACAACGACTAGTTTTTGGGGGTCCTCTATATATACCCCCACACCCCTTTCGGTTGGGGCTGCTGGTTCCACTCACGAAGAACACATTCCACAGCCAATATTTGCTCTCCCCTCTCTCTATTTGCTTGAGATTTGAGAAGAGAAGTGAGTTAGGGTTGAGAGAAGTGTTTGAAGACTTGAGAGCTTCATTCCATCCTTGAGCACTTGAGTTCATAGCAAGTAATCTTCTAAGTGTTTGTTACTCTTGGGGATTTGTTCCCTAGACGACTAGGCGTCACCGAGAGCATCCAAGCCTTGCTTGTGGATTCGCCTCGAAAGTTTGTATCACCCCATCCTTCGTGGATTTGCTAGTAAGTACGCTTAGCTCCTTTGTGGTGACTAAGTGGAGGAAAGTGGCTTGGTGTGTATAAGCCCGCCTTTCGTAGGCCCTCAACGGAGACGTAGGATTCATTGTGTCTTTGTGGCAGCTTGTGTAGCAAGCAGTGAATCTGAACTTCGGATTAAATCTTGTGTCTCATTGTATACTTGTGTTCTTCACGTTCATATTGTTGTTCTTGTTGATTTTAAGCAATTCGACCCGATCTATCTTCTTGTGAGCTTTTGGTTGCAGGTGGTTGGTTCAAAAGCTTCTAAATATCCCAAGTAACCTCTTGCAACTCATCATTTTGATTAGAATTGCATATGAGCCTCTAGATCAAAGTTTGTTTTCGAGATTGTCTGAAATTATTGTAGCACCGGAAATTTTCGATTGAAATTTCCGGTAAACTGATTCCGCTGCAAGTTGTGCTAAATTTTTTCAGCAATCGCCTATTCACCCCCCTCTAGGCGACATCAAGGTCCTTTCAATTGGTATCAGCGCTTGGCCTCACATCCAAGCTTAACCGCCGTGAGGAAAGATGTCGACTTCATGTGAGGTACCCGTTGAGCCACTAGCTAGTGACGACTCAAATTATGACACTTGGTCTGCTCATGTACTTAATGATATTAGGACCATGGGTCCTATTCTTGAGCGGGTTGTAGTTGAAGGCATCCATCGTCCTAGTGTTGATTGGAACGTGTCCAATCCAACCGAAGATGAGATGGATTGCCTACAACTCAACGCTCGTGTCGCTAACTTCTGGTTTGATGTTGTAAGCAAGGAAGTGAAGGATATAATCCTAGAAGATGAAGCAACTCTATTCGATGCTCATCTTGTTTGAGCTCGGATTGAGAAGTTATATGCCAACATCAAAAGCGATAAACAAGTGCATACAAGAGCCAAGTCACATGAGGAGAGCTCTACATCAGCAAAATCATGCACCGAGCCTCATGTGACCACCACCGAGGAGCCACAAGATCAAGAAGGCTCAGCTGCCATCTCACTGCCACAACCGGTCCAACCGGTTTCCAAAACCGGTTTGACCGGTTTGGGCAGAAGAAATAGAGCCAGCAGCAAGAAGGGTGGTCGACACCGTGCAAGCAAAATCTCGAGCACAAAAGCAATGATGTCCTCCAATGATGAGGTGTCTCATTGCTTCATGGCCAAAGATGACAAGAATGACGAGGATGCAAAGGATGCAACTATTCAAGCTCTCATCGAAGAGCTTGAGAAAGTCAAACTCATAAACACCTCCTTGGTCTGTAAGTTTGATGTCGTGGTTGAAGATTATGCTTGTGCCGCTGACTCTCTTTCATGTGTAGCCTCCTTGAAGAAAGAAAACCAAGTGCTCAAGCAACAATTCGGTTTGCTAACTAGCAAGTATGAGAAACTACAAGCAAAGCATGATGAACTTAAGTGTTCTCATGAAGAGCTTGTAGAATCACATGCCATGCAAGATATAGCTCATGAGGTTATGGTAGTTTCGGTAAAATCATTTGAACCTCAATCTCACAAATGCACGTGCTCTCAAATTCAATACAATTTATCATGTGCTAACCCATGTTGCTCTCAAGCAAAACGCTCTTGGTATGATGAAGTGCTTGTCGAGTCGTGTGATGACCTCATTGCAAAAGAAAATGAAGAACTCTAGCAAGAGGTGGAAAGACTCACAAAGAACTTGACAACTCTCAAAGGCAAGAGAAATGCACAACCTTCTCAAGATAATCGTGAGATCATGGTGAAGAAGCTTGAGAAGGAATCAACCGTGCAAAGCTTTTGCATAAATCAAGTCAAGTCCAACTCAAGCCAAGAGCAAGCCGAAAGAGGAAAATTGGCTCACATCAAGTGCTCCATCAAGGAGGAAGGCAAGCCAACACTCTCCAAAAGACAAAGAAATATGGAGAAAAGAAGATGCTTCGGTTGCCTTGAGAATGGACACAAGATTGCATCATGTCCAAGCAAGATGGGACCTCACTTAGGGAAATCCAGAAGTTCTAGCTCTTCAAAGCCGGATATTCCCATTTCGATAATGAAACCCCACCTCAAGCTAAATAAAGGATTTCTCAATGCCCAAGCAAGATATAAGGAAGAAGTGGCTACCAAGCAACCCAAGAAAAATATAACAAATATCAAGCACAAGACATGCTTTTCATGTTGGGAAAAAGGACATCTTGGTAATGATTGTCCTAATGGTAAAATTCCTAAATCGAGTCGAGTTCATACTAATCATGTGAAGTTTGGGAACATCCCAAATCTCTGTTCCTAGTTCGCGTAAACGACAAAGATTTATTCAACAGTGAGGAAATGCTTTGGTTGGAGTTCAAGGATATATATGATGTGTACCATCAAGATGCCATGGACTGCTCTTTAGTCACCTGTTGGGTCTTGTAAGTGCTTTGTTCTCGTTTACAATTGACACTTTGAAAAAAATGTAATCTATGCTGACACGACATTTATTGCTTAACATGCAGAATGGAGATTCAAAGTTGTAGGAGGCAAGGAAGATTTGACGTTGGTTACATGGACCCGACAAAGATAAATAACAAATGATTATGAATGCTCTAGAGGAAACACATGAAAACTTATACAAGTTTCTGGAAAAACAAAATTTTATGGACGTCATACTATTGCCGTACAACTTCAGGTGAGTGCCTATATTATCTATTTCCTTAATTATTTCTCATTATAATGTTATATCCACTTATAAAACACTTGTATACATGCATACAATTTTCACTGGATCCTAATCATACTGTGTCCTGACCAAGGTGTGGTCCATGTCTTTGATTATTTGAGGAAACAAAAATATCTTTACCAGAACATCATTGATATGTTTACAAGGTGACATATATTTTTCACTAATTAATTCTGCTCTTACACTCATAATGACTTAACTCAAATTCTTGGTTCGCAGGGCATGTGATCAATTTCGTTGAGATAACCCCATTATCATCCATAAAACATTCACATGAAAGACTGACTTTCTGGTATGCAAGTTGTCGGTGTTTAGAAATTGTGGTCTCGACACCAACCAAAAATGCGCTGTGTTCCCTCCCCTGATGGTTGATGCAGAAGATAATGTAAGACACAGATTTATCCTGGTTCCGGTTGCAAGACCGTACTTCCAGCGAGGTGGTACGTGCGAAGTGTTATTCTGCACCGGACTAAAAGTAGTAGGGGATACAAGCAAGTTGGGAGAAGAGGCTAGACCTCCAAGTCCCAGATGATTGAGGCAGAGTGCCAATATCGCGGTTTTTCGGAGTGTGTGCGAATGTTCTCTCCCTTCCTTCTTGATCGATCGCCCCCTCCTTTTATAGGACAAGGAGAAGGGGTTATAGGTGTGTGTCGCTGTACAAGCATAGTTGCCGCACAGTAGTAGGAGTGGCGCCGGGCGTGCTTCTTTGTCCTTGGCCACTGTTACGCAATATTGCGGTCCCTGTGATCGATTCTTGTACTGGTGATGACGCCTGGGAGTGGTTTCGAGGATCCGAGCTGACATGCCAGGGTACAACCCATTCTGTGGGAAACCACTGTGGGAGTTGGTAGCACAGGGAGTTGGAGTGACCCGGCCCTGTTCGCACAGTGGCGACATGTGCGCACAGCGCCAGGGATGGCCGCATAGTGCTTGGGATGGCCCGCCATGCCTCCGCCGTCCTCTCTTCTTCTCTTGTTGTGTGCTCGAGGGTCTCTCCTGCCCGGTGGAGGGCTTCGGGTCGTCGGAGTTGGCAGCACAGGGAGTTGGAGTGACGGGCTCTATTTCGCACTGCGCCGCCCTGCTTGCACAGAGCCTCGGTTGGCAGCATAGTGACGGGAGTTGGCGGATGCGATGGGGGGTCGTGGCTGTCAGGGCGGTATGGCGAGAGATTTGCCTTTTGACTTTGGACGCACGGCAGTGGTGAGCGCCATTAATTGTCTGTCGGAGCGGGGGTCTCGACCGAGGGGGAGCTCTCCCCATTTCGTGGGTTGCTCGAGGCTCGATCCTCAGGTCTCGACCGAGGCGGAGTTCTCCGATTCGCTCGAGGGGTCGGTTCCCTCGAGCGAAGCGGAGATTGTGGTTCGCGTCGAGGTGCTCCACGGGGTGCCTTGACAGGGCCTTCGTTCGTTGCTGGGCCGTGGGCCTTAACTTCCGTTTCTCTTTTTCTGGTTATGCGCATGAGTTTAACAAGGGTGATTATCCAATAGGTTTGGGTACCCCTAATGATCGCCCCCAACACAAGTTATTTGTACATGTACGTCTCGAAAAGGGTGACTCGCCATGAGATTATGGTACGTAATAATAAACACATTTGTATTTGTAAGTAAAGCACTTTGTTTTGTAAAATAGAGGGCTTCATTTAATAATTACTATATTTTTATTTGTAAGTAAAGCACTTTGTTATAATAAATGATTGCTTATAAATAAATGGCTACATTTAATAATTACTATATTTGTATTCATAAATGTAGCACTTTGTTTTTTAATAAATGATTATTTAGAAATATACGAATTTATTTAATAATTACTATATTTTTATTAATAAGTAAAGCACTTTGTTTTATAATAAATAATTGTTACTTATAAATAAATGACTTGATTTAATAATTACTATATATTTATTCGTAATTATAGCACTTTGGTTTTTAATAAATAATTATTTAAAAATAGACGGATTTATTTAATAATTATTATATTTATATTTGTAAGTAAAGCACTTTGTTTTATAATAAATGATTATTTAGTGCACAATTATTGTCTTCAATTCCACGGATTTAATATTTTCATTTTTTTGCAAATTATAGATGCTGAGGCTAGAGGAAACAAGTCTCGAGCAAGATAAAATCGATGCAATTAAAGAATAGCTCATCAAATTTATTTGGGACGAGGTCGTAAATCCCCGAGAAGAATTTCATGTCCCCGAGGAGAGCTCAAGACGTTCCTCTAGTCGAATATCTTAAGTTGTAATATACAGTTGAAATACGAGTCTTATATAAATATATAGTACTACATACATGACGGCTGAATACGTAGGCAGAAACGTATTCTAATGACGGCACAAACGTACAGCTGAAAAAAGTAAAAAAAAAGAAATCTAGGCCGGTGTTAAAGGCCCTGCAATCAACGCTGTGCTGGCAGGACCTTTAGCACCGGTTGGTGTTTACAATCGGGACCTTTAGCACCTTTAGCAATGGGTATCAACCGTACCTTTAGCACCGGAAGAGCTGCACCGGTTGGGAAACCGGTGCTAAAGAGGTGTTCCCAACCGGTACAGATGAAGCTTTATCCAGTAGTGCTTCCCAGCAGGCCACCATCATTAGTCCAGCCCAAAACAACCCAATACTCATCCCGTTATTTCTATTTTCTACCCGTCGGCTCTTTCGTTCCTCCCTGCATCACGCCATCGCCAACCTTTTAGAGCTTGCATCAGCGTATCATCAAATTCCACTCATTCCACTAGGTAGTAAAACGGAACCCACTCGTTTCCCTCATCATATCCCACTATCATCCATCGATCCTCCACTCATGGATCAAGAGTTTGGCGTTGAAAGCTAGCCAGGACGCCACTCCTCTCATCTACAACGCCTGAGGCCGGGCTACAAGGCGATCGCGCGACCCCCGTCGTCCTCTCGTCTCCTCGCCCCCGTTGCTTCCTCCACCCTCGGCTCCGGCGGCTGAGCCGCCGCCCATCGCCCGCCTCCACGCTAACCCTTCCGTCGCTGTCTCCTTCGCTGCCTCCTCCATCCCCGCCACCTCCCCCGCCCCTGGCTCCGACGACGCCACGCCGCCTCCGCCGCCGCCGCCACGCTAATCCGCCGACGCCGCCGTCTCCTCTTCCTTGTCTCCACCCTCGCCGCCGGCACTGCCGAACGGGGGTCCTCCACCGCCCAGCCGGCGGCGCCATTGCCGCCCGGCCCCCGCGCCGTCGCCCGTGCCCCCCCGATCCCTCCTTCTAGGTCCACCGGCGACCGGAGGCCCCCTCGTAACCCCAGAACCCTAACTCGGCGCCACCCTAACCTCCTTCTTCGGCTCCGGCAGCGGCACGCGGCAGCGTGAGTGGGTCGCGCGCAACGCGCTATAAACTTAACGAACGCCTGCATAGTGCTCGGCCTGGAAGTTGGAGATGAACTGGTGTCGTGTGTCTATCTGCCTTCTCCTGCCTCTATGAAAATGAGACCCCGAGCCCCACCAGCGTCCACTTTGCCATCCACCTCCCTCGCGGCCTCACATTCCAATGCGCTGTATTTCCGCCGCCTAGTCTTAAGCTCTTTTGACGGTGAGTGTTCTGCAGCGCGTTGTGCTCTCTGTCCCAAAACCATCTCTCATCTTTCTCCCCATTTTTTCATTACAGGAATATGCCAAGAGAATGTCACTTCCCTTCAATGTTGATTTGTGACTGCAGACCACCTCCTAGCAAGTTCTAGTAATTAAGTTGCTTTGACCCTCGTCACCCTTCTCCGCCGTAGTCGCCGCGAGACGTAGAGCCATCATCGTCAGAAGTGTCTCCATCAACTTTGTTTGGCCGTCGACGCTTCTTCACTGAACCATTGATCATCAGACTTTGGTGAGAAACCTTGCCTCGACGCCCTCGTTTCCTCTCTGTATAATCATCACTAGTGGAAAAAGGTATCAGTCCCGATTGGGAGGGGGCTTAGTCCCGGTTTCCCAACCGAGACAACCAAGACTAAAGGTCCTAAAAAAATAAAAAACTATCTTGTTGTTGTAAGCTCTTCTCCCGCATCAATCCGTCCCGTTCAACCGATCCATCCTTACAAATCTCAAACGGCGAAAACTATGTAGTTAAAAAAGTTACAGAAGCTGTATAGGTTTCTTGTGACACGAGAGGCCTACGCGTGTATGTAAAGTTGTGGGCTATTATTGGCCGGGTTGGTTATTTGTTGATGGGCCAGTATGATTCAGGGCTTTGCAAAATTTTACGTCCCTTTTGTGGAAAAAAGTCTATTTTACGTCCTTCACGTTTAGTCGTTGTCCATTTTTCATCCTTAACGTACAAAACCAGAAATCTTTGGTCCTCCATGTTTCAAAACCGTGTGTTTATCATCCAAACCCAGTTTAGTCAATGGTTTGACTGTGGTATGGACCGATGTGGCGCCTAATCATCCCCGTGGTGGCACCCGTGCGCTCTCTCTCTCTCTCCATTCTTCCTCCCTCCCATTCCTCCACCGGCGCGCCGCCGTCGCCCTTCGTCGACCCGTCCGCCACCCCGCCACGGTGGCGCGGGGCCCGCGCGCCCAACCGCCCTGGAGCCCCCGCTCGCGCCGCCCCGCCGCTCCCGCTCGATCGCCGTCCCCGCTCGCGCCGGTGAAATTGTTGCTGGTGAGGTTGAGGTAGAGGAGGTTCGAGAGGTCGGCGAGCGCGTCGGGGCTGATCTGTAGTGGGCGATGGAGCCGTGGCGGCAGAGCACGGCGGCGGGGAAGGAGCCAGCGCAGTTGAGGCCCTGCAAGGAGATGGTCATGACCACGAGCTCGCGACGAGCTCTCCCTCACCGCCCCACCGTCGTCGCGCGCTCTCACCGAGGTCCCACGCCGGCAACCATGACGGGAACGCGTCCGCGATGGCCTCCTGCTGCTGCGGCCCCCACGGCCGCTGAGCGTCGCCCGTCGCTCGCCCAAAGCCGCTCACCGAGGTCGCGGTGCTCCGGCTCCGCCTCCCCACGCTCGAGCAGGACGTCGGCACGACGAGGAGCTCGTCGGCACCTGGGAGGTTCGAGCCTGCCTCCACCGCGTGCTCTGCCAGGCGCTCCACTGCCACCCGCCACACCCCGCGCTGCCCCTGCATTAGCCGCCGCTGCCGGCCGGGCGGAGAGGGAAAGAAAGGGATGGGGAGGAGAGGGGCGTCGGCGGGAGTGACGAGGCGGCAGGTGAGGGGCGGCGAGACGGGGGCGCAGCGCGCGAGTGGAGGGGGGAGGGGGTGGGGGAGACGGGAGGCGGAGAGGGCGGGCGGGCCGACGGAGGGGTCGATGAAGGGCGACGGCGGCGCGTGGGCGGAGGAACGAGAGGGAGAGGAAGAAAGGAGAGAGAGCGTGTGGGTCCCACCACGAGGATGATTAGGCGCCAGATCGGTCCATACTACGGTCAAACAATTGACTAAACTTGGTTAGGATGATAAACGCATGGTTTTGGAACATGGAGGATTAAAGATTTCTGGTTTTATACATTGAGGATGAAAAACGGATAACGACTAAACATGAGGGACGTAAAATGAACTTTTTTTTCCATTTTTGTGGCTGCCGGCCTGCCTGCTGCTGCGCTGCTTTGCCACCGAGCTAGAAGTCCAACTGGGCCAGGACGAACTCACAACGCGCTTGAGATCGAATTTGATGAGGTGGCTTCGGTCGGACTCGGATGTCGCTGCCGGTGGACACCGCTCCCGGCGGCTGTGCAACGCGGCGCACGAAATTTAGTAGAGGACCGTTGACTGTTAACCTTTGGTTGGTTATGTAGTAGTACTGTACATATGTATGAGCTCTTGGTACAGACAAACAGGTTCAGGTTATATATACCATGAAAAGAACACAATTAGTATTTTTTTCATACATGCTCATATGTATGATATATTGCCAAGAAAAGAATACGATTACTCCAGTATTTTTCTTTGCATTGTACGAGCATTCTATACGCTGGCCACCGTGTTAATGTAGACGTTGGACGCGTGTCGGCTTCGTCGCGCCGTGCGGGGACGGGGAAGACACGACCCCTCCCCGGCCACGCCACTTCCCACTCTCACACCGCAACGTGGGCCCTCGGTTCCTCTGCCCCGCGTGTCAGCGACGCATACAAGCCTTCCCCGCACGAGCGACGAAGCCGAAGAGACGGGGCGGGCTTTCCAGGTTCCTCCAGCTCTGCCTACCTATTACAACGCGCTTTTCATCGCGCCTCCAAATAAAAGCTCACCGTATTTTTTTTGGCCCCATTTTCACCTTCATTTTCTTTTCTTGGTTCCTTCCTCTCCCTCGCGGCCTCGCCCACCTCCCTCGCCGTCCCGAATTAAAACGCTCGACCTGCCCGAGCCGTACCAAACCCTAGGTTCCGGTTCCCCGTCTCGCCGTGCCGCTCGGATTCGATCGGGCTGGGCGCGGGTTCGGATCGGCGGCGGGATGACGATCCCGAGCGCGGAGGGCTTCCTCCAGGCGTCGAGCTGCCTCCCGTGCACGGCGGAGGAGGAGCGGGAGATCGTGGCCACGCTCACCAGGGAGGCCGAGGAGAATGTCAAGGACGGGGATCTTCGCTACCTCGTCTCGCAGAGGTCGGTGCCGTCCGATTTCCCCGTTATTTGCCCCCGTAAATTGCTCATGTACTTTTCCGCGCTGAGGGTGGCGCGTCGTTCCGGGAGCTGGAGCAGCCTCTGCCGTGTGTATCATGTGGGCAGTAGCGACTTAGGATTTCGGTTGGAAGCGGGGATCAGAGGCGTACAATTGAATCTAGGACTTATTTGAATCTAGGTCCAGCGTTGTAATGAGCGAATCCGGCGCCAGTGTTTGATCTATATTCTAACATCCTAGAAATCTGGGCCGTTTGTTGTTATTCTTTTGCTAGCAGAGTCTTGCAAGAGACGATCCAACATGCAGCTTAGATTGTTACTACGTGATGGCCTGCGATCATTATATGGGGAGGCATGCCAATGTTTGGATAGAACTTATTTGCGTTGTTGTGATGTTACTGCAGTAGGTGGATAGATTGTAATTATGGCAATGGAGATTATAATCGTTTGGATAGAACTTATTTGTGTTGTTGTGATGTTACTGCAGTAGGTGGTTAGATTGTAGTTATGGCAATGGAGATTATAAGTTGTGGACTCACCCACTGATTTAGGCATTGTGTCTCACTGAGTGATTATCTTATAGGTGGATGTACATTGTCAGTCAACTCCTCTACCATCATACACTTTTTAAATGTTTTGATGCTTGCTTTCTAATGATTCAATCAGAAAACATGGGCAAGGTTTTAAACCAAAGCAATCAGAATTTGCGTGCGCTCCAGGAACTCTTAACTAGAAATTGAAATAATTATTTTGAACTGCTCTTATATTTGCTCTAATGAAGAGGAAGGATATCCTAGATGTTCTCACACTATTTCCTGAAAACCATGAGTATTAGGGATACTAAGATTTGCTTCCCTATCTAGGACACATGTAATGCTATCCTGCCTACCACTGTATGGCCATTGCGACGCCCATATCCTAACTTCTTACTGCTATATGAGACGTTAGAGTGTCACATGTACCTTCAATCACATTGGAAACTGCCCCCTACTGGCTTTAATTCTAAATTGTCTTATACAGTTTTAAGAATCTTGTCATCAAATTATGAATGATTCACTAGCCCCTCTAAAATTCTTGCAAAAGATAATGCTGTGTTGTCCTAGATAATTTCTTTCCTGCATGTCTTAATCTCCATTACACTTTTGAGTTGTCATTTCCTTTTGAAATCATAACGTTTAAAAGTCATCCAATTTTGTTTGAAATTGTTCTGCACATCGAAGTTCACAGAAAAGTCTTACTGAATTACATCTTGTGTAATTGTGGCAGCTGGTGGATGGAGTGGCAACGTTACGTGGGCTTAATCAGTTATGACGAAAATGACACTGAGCAGCTTCCTCAGGCTATGAATAGACCCGGGGAGATTGATAACTCGAAGCTTGTTTCGGCAGAGACAATCAATGGTAATGGAGAGCGGGAGCTTCAAAGGACCTTGAGAGAAGGGCAGCACTACACTTTGGTTCCACAAGAAGTTTGGAGGAGGCTATACGAATGGTATTTAATGCTATTTGTGAAGTAGCTCAAGTACCGTATACTGTGCACAGTAGTGGAAAATAGGTGCACCAATAATACTAGTGGCCTGTTCTGTTAGCAATTAGGCTTTCCATGTGATTTGTCTTCTTTCTGTCTACAACCCTGATCTGGTAGCTGCACTAGAACAAGAATTAATAACATTTGATCATGTCTTTTTTATTCAGGTATCGTGATGCCTAGTTTATTTTAAATCATTATTCTTTTATTAGTTTAATCATACAGTGTCGAAAGCATGCTGTATGTTTATGCAAATTTTCTTTTTCGATGATCTACTTTTCCAGTGGTGCTTTTATTGTGAGATCATAGGTGTGGATCTAGTATTGCATGGCATGCGATTTTTTTAATAGACTACCATCTATAGCACTCACTCATTTGAGAGATGATTAGTTCCTGTGTGATATTTTGTTGTAATGTCTTTGGTATCATATATAACGCATTAAACATATCAATACTTGCAGGTATAAAGGTGGACCAGAAATCCCCAGAAAAGTAATATTTGATAGTCCAACTAACAAGGCTTACATAGTGGATGTCTATCCTCTCTGTCTAATATTAATTGATGGAAGAGACAGTTCTGAACGGATTATCAGAATAAGTAGAAAGGTAATGTGGCACTGCTTTATTTATTTTTTATTTTACACTCAATATTAAATTACCCACTTATAATGAAATTGTTCTGATATATTATCAATTTATGATGCATGGCCAGGTAAAGTCAGATAAGGTTACTATTAATCACACGGTTGCATAGTCACAGTACCAAATCACTTATTTTCTGTATTTCGTATCATCAGTTTTTTTCACTCGAACTCTAGTTTAGGATGCTGAACTGGTTGGCTGTGGGTGAAAGAAAATGCCTCAAGCTGTACATGGAATGGTCAGACTAACATGGATGGGTTTACAGTTAGTTTCATAATCAGATTGGGAATATGCAAATTGTTAATTGCTTGTAGTAGTGCACATCAATAAAGTAAGATTTCAATGGGCTTACTTGTTTTAGTAGAATTGTTGGAATCCCCAAGTTTAATTATTACCATGATCGACACATTATTTGTCCTGCAATGGATTTATTTTAGCATATGTTTATGTTTTCAGGCCAAAGTTCATGATCTTTACTCAATGGTTTGCTCACTTTTGTCAGTAGAGCAGTCTGAGGTATAATCATTATCATCTGTTGTATGCGATTCATTGTGCCATGTATCAGTAAACCTCATGCTTATAGTTTATGTCTTTGCCCGTTTTGGTTTAATGTTTCAGTCTGTCATCTGGGATTATTACCAAAAGTCAAGGAGCAAGAAATTGACTAATCTCAATGAGACACTAGATGAAGCTCAAATTAACATGGACCAGGAGGTATAGTGCTTATTTTGTTTACTTTTATATGGGATGAAAATTTTGAATGTTCCCTGTGAAATCTTCATTAAGACATAGGATTGATTATTGTTTTGCTGTTATTATTGCTCGTCATCTTTTTCTCTTGCAGTCTGTTTTGCATGCCATTTGCCAAAGGTGAAACTGGATTTGCAATTGGCATTTTTGGTTCATGCCTAACTAGTCGTGCCAAACATTTTGTGGCAGGCATCTAGTTGCTTCCCACAATTATAGCTTGCCCAGCTCTCATTGTTAGGGCCCATGTGTACTTTTGCCTAACTTTGTCTAAGTTGTGGCTATCGCCTTTGCCACACCACAAAAAGTGTGGAAAGTCACACTTGCCTATGGTAAAAAAAAGTGTGGAAAGTCAAACTTGCCTATGGTCAATTGTGGCAGCATTATGAATGAACTAAACAGACCTGAATATCCAAACATTTAAATGTGTCCTCTTTTCTCATGTCACTTAGCATTTACTTTGCACATCCATCTCATTGTTATGTTTTTGGGTGATAAAGATGACTCTTAGTCTTTAACATAATTATGCTTTTGAGTGCTGTGTTGTACTTCCATGAACTTGTGATATGATAGTTGTTATGTTTTGTCGTGCTATACTAATGAACTTGTGCTGGATGTATCTCTTATCCACCAATAAAAAACATGCTTGGTGCAAACCAGCTGGTCTAATTGTGGTACTAATGCTAGTGCTTTACTGAACTTATATTTTTATCCATTTTTATGGTAATGACAAAGCGCTAGCTATTTTCTTGCTGTGCAATAACTATTCCTTCTTTTCTTATGCTTACAGATCCTCTTGGAGATGAAGCTAGATGAGAGCAGTTCAGGTTTAAGTACAAGATCCACAAATAATGAGTTGGCACTAATTCCATTAGGACCCTCCACGTCATCAATTTCGATTGCTGGAGGGCCCACCTTTTCAAACGGGTTTTCATCTGGAATCGGTTCTATTTTTTCTCAAGATAATAGCTTCAGTCCTTTACTAAGGGACTCTGCAGATGGTTACAGCAGTTTCAGCAACGGAAGTAAAGATGACACTCATGGATTGAGTGGGTTGCATAATTTGGGTAATACATGCTTCATGAATAGTGCCATACAATCGTTGGTTCATACACCTCCCTTGGTAGAGTACTTTTTGGAGGACTATACTCGTGAAATAAACAAAGAAAATCCACTAGGACTCCAGGTGTTCATTCTTACCCTGAATTTAACTAAAGAAAGCTTACTTACATGATGAAGTTTTTGCTGATATTTGAGGATTTTCTAATGCGCAGGGTGAACTTGCAGTGGCATTTGGAGAGCTACTTAGAAAACTTTGGTCATCTGGTCGGACTTCTGTTGCTCCACGTGCATTTAAATCCAAACTTTCTCGTTTCGCTCCACAGTTCAGTGGATATAATCAGCATGATTCTCAGGTTTGTCTTATTTTAAACCAGAATTGATTTCAACTCATAAGATGCTTGTAATTTTTTTTTGGTGGTCATGTATGGGATTTGTGTATTTAAGTTGAAACTTGAAACAAATTCCTTTTTCTAATGCATATTTCTTCTTGCTAGTACATTGCTGTGTTATAAATATCTTCTGCTACTTTTGGGCAAGTGCTTTTCTGAATAATTCCAGTGTTCGCGGGTCTCTTTTGTGGAAAATTAATCATATAAGTTCCAGAGATGTTCATGAAGCAATCTCTTGTAAAATGGCACTAAATATGCTTGTTCCCTTTTTTGTCCTATCCTGTTGCCTTTCTACATTTCTTCCATTTATGTTTAGGTAAGTGGCATTGCTTGCTGATATACGTCTCGTCTCTTAGTCACCACTGGTTTGTGATAGTCACTCTTTAGTTATTCAACTTTTGACACTTCGGGCTTGTTCAATGATTTTCCATGTTTTTCAGGCTTCCAGATTATGTTGATTTGCACCACTCATTATGATAGGAGTGCCATTATTGGAACTTTGCATTGAATTTTGGCACCATGTATTCTTTTTCAGCATGTTAGTGCCTTCACATGTTTAACACAACTATATCTGAATGAATTTGCATAATTTCTCGATTGTTGTGATTTTCATTTTCTTTTGTGATCACACTTTATTTAATTTAACATTTGTCCCATCTTGACACGGTATTGCCCTACCTTTCTTACAGGAGCTACTTGCTTTTCTGTTGGATGGTCTGCATGAAGATCTCAACCGTGTAAAAAAGAAACCATATATTGAGGCAAAGGATGCTGATGGCCGTCCAGATGATGAATTTGCTGATGAATGCTGGAATTACCATAAAGCTCGAAATGACTCGATAATTGTAGATAAGTTTCAAGTAAGTAAACCTCTTTAACATGGTGTTTGTTTCCTCTTTTACTTTCTGGATAATGTTAGATTAAACCGAGGCAACATTTAGGGTAGACCTGCCATTGGGGAGGGTGTGTGGAAACCCTTGCTCGTCCACACCCATACCCGTATTTGCCATCCCCGTGCTACACCCTTCCCAGATTTATCCCATAACAATTGGATATTTGGGTAAGAACAGCTAAACACTCTGCTCACCAGCGACGCCATCCATCTCTGCGGTGCAATGATGCGGCTGCGCTTAGGACAGCGCTTGCTGCGACGCTGTGGATGCATCGTGTGCTACGGCTCTGCTGATACTCTCGCTTGCTTCCCCCATAAATGAGCTCAGACTTCTCTGATGTGCTCGCCGATCTTCCCCTATCTACGAGCTTGGGCTTCTCTGATTCTCTCGCTGGCCTTCGCCCATTGACGAGCACGGGCTAATTGGATTAGATGCAGCAGTTCTGCGGCTGGAGTGCTGGACGAATGACGGGCATCGCCGTGACGCAGCACTGAGTGTTGCAGATGCAGCGGGTCATGAGCGATTGCTGTAGGATTTGTGAGTGTTCGTCCTGTGCTAGTGCTCTATGGCAGCACTGCCTCCATCGTTATCTGGTTCACGGAAAGGAGAAACAACCTCATTTGGTGGGCCCCAGCTGTTAGTATGTACTTGTCCCAAATTATAGGTCGTTTTGGCTTTTCTGGATACATAGTTTTTGTTATATATCTAGACATAGCACATATCTAGGTGCATAGCAAAAGCTATTGTATATAGAAAAGCAAAAATGATCTACAATTTGGGACAGGGAGGGAGTATTATATACAACAACAACAACAACAACATAGCCTTTTGTCCCAAGCTTGTTGGGAGGGAGTATTATATCCAGATTAGAAATGGGTATACCCTCTCCATTACCCAAATCTATGTGGGTAAAATATCTTTATACCATCCCAAGTAGCCTCGGTATGGATTTGGGTTTGGATTCTGGATACCAGCGGCAGGTCTAATTTAGGAGTACTCTTTGCTGCTCGTTGCACCCTATTATCTTTTATTCCACCTAAGAGTTGCACTTCTCCCTTCGCCATTGTTTTCTAGTCCAGATTCTCTTTTGAAATCATTGTCAACCAAATGTCATCAAGGAAAACCCAAAAGTTGAGAAAATAATCAAGAAAAACAAATTAGAAAAAGATGCACTTTTGAACATAGCTTTTTAGATTCCGGAAAAAGTATGCACTGAGAAATTAAGGAGATACATCAAGTTAATATGTGCTTGTTTTATTATTTTTCCGATTCTGATATATTGGTAGTTTTTTAGTTTCTAAACATTTTTGCTACGTATGGCTATTATATGTCCAAATTTAGGAGTACTCTTTGCTGCTCGTTGCACCCTATTATCTTTTATTCCACATAAGAGTTGCACTTCTCCCTTCGCCATTGTTTTCTAGTCCAGATTCTCTTTTGAAATCATTGTCAACCAAATGTCATCAAGGAAAACCCAAAAGTTGAGAAAATAATCAAGAAAAACAAATTAGAAAAAGATGCACTTTTGAACATAACTTTTTAGATTCCGGAAAAAGTATGCACTGAGAAATTAAGGAGATACATCAAGTTAATATGTGCTTGTTTTATTATTTTTCCGATTCTGATATATTGGTAGTTTTTTAGTTTGTAAACATTTTTGCTACCTATGGCTATTATATGTCCAAATTTGATCAAAGAAGCTTTCATTGATTTATTATTCTTTGGTTAATTCTTTTACAATTGAAACTATCAATTAAAAAACCTGGCTTATTATCTGCATTGATAATCCTGCCTTTCTGTTCTGTGCTTTAATCTATCAAATTTTTGGTTGATGTTGCAGGGTCAATACAAGTCCACATTGGTGTGCCCAGATTGCAACAAAATATCTGTTACCTTTGACCCGTTTATGTATTTGTCACTGCCATTGCCATCAACGGTTACTCGAATGATTACTGTAACTGTATTCAGTGGTATTGGAGATGCTCTTCCAATGCCTTTCACGGTGACGGTGCAGAAAAATGGAAACTGCCAAGATCTTATTAAAGCGCTTAGTGATGTTTGCTGCTTAAAAAGTTCTGAGATATTGTTGCTTGCAGAGGTACGAACATGTATCTTTCTTTCTTGTGTTGTTAACCAAATAATCTTGTGCTTGCAACTCAGCAGCTGATACAATTTTTTAGGTATACGAGCGTCGAATCTATCGCTACCTAACAAATCCAATTGAGGGACTTTACACTATAAAAGACGAAGATATACTTGTTGCGTATAGACTCCCTGTTGGTCATGAAAAACTTTTGAGGTTGGAGATCCTTCACCGGAGGTCAGACAGGTGAGCTGATGATAGTGCATCTCCATATATACTCAAAATGTTAGCAAGGAACCATGGAACAGAGGATTCCGTGCGTTAGTGAATCCCCCCTTGGTTTATTACATGCTAGTCATTGGTATGGGTGGTAGTTTCTCCCTTTTAAGTAATATTGATTTATGTGATCGATGACTAGCAAATTAGTTGTGGCGATAGATCACAGAAAGCACCAGATGATTAGACTTCTTCTTTATGCCATGTTTGATTCAGTTTGATTGTTGTTATTAGTTCCAAATCTGTGTGTTGATATGCTTTTGATAATTCACCTAGATTTGCTGTGGAGCCCCAGTTTAATCTCAATCGGAAGCTCATTGGGAGCCCCCTTGTGACTTGTATTCCTAATGACTCTACCGGAAGATCTGATATTTATGCGGCTGTCTCTGCTATTCTGGTTCCATTTGTACGAGCAAAGGCACATGGCTCTGATGTGTCTGCAGTCAAGTTGAATGGCAATGGGCCAAGTCTAGATGGTATTGTATTAACGGATAATGGCACAACCTGTGAAGAGGGTCTCTCTACATCAAGTGTGGATGATAATGCAGTTGATGATGAGCTTTTACCTTTTCAGCTTTCCTTGACTGATGAAAAAGGTATTGCAAGAAGTGCTATAAACACGGATTCTAATCGTTCTTTAGGAGCCATGAGGGTTTTGATGGAGTGGTCTGATAGAGAGCATGAGATGTACAATATAGATTATATGGATGAACTTCCTGAAGTCTTCAAGCATGGTTTTTTGTCAAAGAAGACCCGGCAAGAAGCAGTGAATTTATTTTCATGCATGGATGCCTTTCTGAAGGAGGAACCTTTGGGGCCTGATGATATGTGGTTAGTTAATTTTCCTTTGTTAATTGGGATGCTTTTGCAAACTTACCTCATTTGAAATGAGACTTTTGTTGGTATCTGATGGTTTTTACTGCTGTCATGCCTATCAGGTACTGCCCTGGCTGCAAGGAACACAGGCAAGCTAGCAAGAAACTGGATTTGTGGAGGTTACCTGAGATATTAGTAGTTCACTTGAAAAGGTTCTCATACAGCCGATATATGAAGAACAAACTTGATACTTTTGTCAACTTTCCAATCCATGACCTTGATATGAGCAAGTATGTGAAGCAGACGTCAAGAGGTGATCAGAACCCTATGTATGAACTCTATGCGGTGATCAATCATTATGGTGGTCTAGGTGGTGGACATTACTCTGCATACGCCAAGGTACTTGCATTTTCATATCGCTGTTATATTCTACAAAGTATTGTATATGTTTGCATTATTTTGTGTGTGCTTGTTAGCTTCCTGAAGCCCCTGCTGTTACTTGCAGCTAGTAGAAGAGGATAACTGGTATCATTTTGATGATAGTCATGTCTCCTCTGTTAATGAGAATGAGATCAGGACGTCTGCAGCATATGTGCTTTTCTACCGACGTGTTGGAGGTTCAAGTACAGTGGCAAACGGTGCTCCAGTTGACATTGAAATGGTTGATTCGCTGGAGTCATAGCTCCCCAAATCAAAGCAAATGTCAGTGTTATTTTGTGGACAGGGATATGGAGCTCGGAATATTGCTTGAATGAAAGGTCAGGGACAGAGTATGGTTCAATGAGCCGTTGACAGGATATTTTGAGGGCGTACCAGAGAAGCGAGATCTATCTAGCATGGTAGCTTGGATCTGCAGCATGTCTATGCAACCGATTAGGGTTCCTGATATCCTCTCTGTTACCCAGCCCTTTTGAATAGAACTGATCCTGGCAGGTAAATCGAGAAAACAATGACAGGGAACAAGTTCGCCAATTTGATTTTTTTGGCTGATATGCAGATGTAGCTCTTGGGGTCTACTATTATTATTGCTGTAATGTAGCCAAGGGATTGCAACTGGGAAGAGAATGTAAAAATGCTGCAGATTCTTTTTGCCTTGCAAAGCTATAGCTGTGCTACGGCCAAGTTTTGGTTCTGATTGCCTTTATTATAATCTGTCCCATCCTCGTGAGCACGAGCTGAGCGTATGATTCTGCGAGCAATCAGTTCTGGGTAATGTGCGCTTAGGGTTTCAAGACGATCTTATGTTTGGAGTCACACAATTGTCCATCGAAGAGTATTTTATTCATGTGGCTGATATTACTTTTGCAGAAGTCGATACGTCTGCTGATCGGTGGATTGTTGTGAGAGTTTCGTGTTGTGTCCTGTTGGCCAGAAGAGCAATTCAGGGTACATAATTGAACAGGAGGTGCATGTCGGTGCATGAGGAGTTACTTAGCTTGCTTGAACAGACACAAAACGTTTGCAGGAGTAATCGTTAATTCGTTATCCAACTTTTAAACTTTGTTGGATTTGCTTTAGTACTCCATTTATGTCTCTTTATAGATGACAACCAGGAGGATCGATACAACCGATTAATCTTTGTTGTGCCTGTGTCAATAGCAATTGAACTTGGCAAAGTGAGCTTTGTTCCTCCCTCGCTATCTTGCGTCTGGGTCTGCCAGATTGAGCAAGCAAAATCGTCGTAGTTGAGCATGGTTACGCTCGCCTGGCAAAGCGATGCCAGGTGAGGCTTGCTCTACAAGACGAACCAAACGAGCTCTTTGGAATTCGGATTCCCCCATATATTATATTATGTGATGTATTATATTATGTGTGGTCTTTGTGCCTTGGAACTTGGGGATACAAAGTTCCAAGTGCTGAATATGGCTTCCATGTTCAGGGTGACAAGAAGAATCACTGAGGTTTCCGGGGGAATACGCGCAATATCACCTGAAGAACAGATAAGAGGTAGCTATGGTGAAGTATTGAATGATATCCAGGCTCGAGTTACTGAAACTTGCCTTTGACCAAAACTGCATCACTGTCGAAATGCTAGCACACTGTCCTTTTCAAGAATTTTTGCAGGCCCATGATATCCATGTTTAATATTTATTTTGGGTGTCATGCCAATACTGTACTAGCGTTTCCACACCATTGACTCTCGAAAGATTGTTTACTTCTGAACCATCCACATTTCAGACTACTGCAGTATGAGCTCACACTACTTATTAGCATTATTGTGGTTTTTTATACGATTCAGAATATTCTTCATCGAAACTCAAAAGGAATAAGCAAGGGTCATTTTCCAACATCAGCAGACAAGATGACCAGACGTTTAATTACTGTCCTTATCTAAACATAATCCTCTCTTAAGGAATATTTATTTATTACTGTACGTGTACAATAAAGACAATAACGGTGGGCAAAAGGGGTGGAATAGGATTGGATATGAATGAATATCACGGATCCTATATTTGTTTTCACAATATTTTTTGGAGTCGGGGTCAGACATGATAGTGTTCGATATGGATTGATTTGATTGAAAATACAAAATTAATCTATTTCTTTGGATATTGAGTAAAAGCAACAACAATATACATCACACATGCTCTAATCATTTGGCCACTTGATCCAAATTCATGCTCTAATCATTTGGCCACTTGATATTTCCAAATTCAAGCAGTTACAGACATATCCAAATTCAAGCTAAATAGTTGATGTCTTATGGATGATCAAATGCACACTTGATATTTCCAAATTCAAGATAAATAGCTGATGTCTTATAGATGATCAAATGCACACTATTTAAAAGTTCTATAATGTTTGCCTCATATTCCTAAAAAATTTATTAACAAAAAGTAACATTAAGATATTGTAGTGGAATCCATTTGACTTATTATTACTTTAGGGAAAAAAGAAACTACTTGTTGTGTTGGACCTTAAATGAGGAGAGGGATAACGCGTGACCGATCGCGCTGTAGCGCATGGCGCGACCCCCCCTCCCCCCTTCCTTTTTTGGCCATCCGGTCATTTCCTCCCGCGGGCGAGCATCCCACGAAATTGCGGCGCGCGCCCGGGCAGCATTCTCCGCCTCCTCCCTTCCCTCCTCCCGAGATTGCGGCGCAGGACACCACGACCCCCCGGCGCTCGGTCCCCCTGGATGCGCCGCCTCCTCCCTGCCTCCCCCCTAGGTTGACTCCGCGCGGTGCTAGCTCCTCCCTCTCCTACCTCGGCTCCATCCTCGAACCGCCGCCAGATCCACCCGATTTCTGCTCCTGTCTGCGCAAGATCTAGATACTTCAGGTAGCAATCTCCTTCCCCCCTCCCCCCCTCGGTTTCAAGTTTTTCATGGGATCCTAAACTGTTACTGTCAATCCATGTCAAATCCATGTCGGTCCATGTCAACCTATGTGCCTAGAGTGCGAATATGTTATCCCAATATCTCAACTTGGATTGTGTCATTCTATATGCTGTAGAGTGCAATTGAGTGTCAGCCTACGTGCTAGGACTGTGTCAACTTATGTCCCTGAGTGGCGACCTGTGTACTCGTATGCTGTCATTATGTGCACCTGTGTGTGCTGACTTGTCATTTTTACTTTGTTGCATTATATGGCGTCTAACGGATCTATTCTTGACCTCAATGTTGAACCGGTGGATGTTGATGCGGGTATCTCTTTCTTCGAACAGGAACAAGATGGGATAACTGTCCCATCTGTTTCTGCCCCAGCCACCACGAATTCTGTTCCACTCCTCAGAGGTGAATCTGGCGGTGTGACAGTTCCAACCGCTCAGACAAGTTCGAATGGAGAAGATGTGGAAGACGGTGTCGAAGTTGTATCCACACAAGGGGACCCTATGTTGGGTTGACATTTGCCACAACAGGGGTTGCGAGAGATTAGTACAATTCATATGCTCGACATTTTGGTTTTTCCATCTGGATTGACTCAACCCGTGAATCACGGAAGGACAATGAGAAGAGAAAGGTTATCCTTGTTTGTCAAAAAGCCAGTGTCAACAAGAAGAAAAAACATGAGGCGCAGAGAACATGTTGAAAGGACGCATTGCCCTGCAGGTATGATTGTTAGGTTGATAGCACCGAACCAATGGGAGGTTGTGCATTTTGAGAAGGAACACAATCATGATCTTGTCAAGAAGTTTTCGCTGACAAAGTACATGAAGTCGCACAGAGATATACCTGCTAAGGAGAAAGAATTCATCAAGTTTCTCCATGGGTGTTGCATAACCACAACCTATGCTTACCAGATAATGATAGAGCTATATGGTGGGATTGCAAACTGATGAGGACATCACTCCTATGGATACTCACAACAATCCTCCATTGATCGTTCAAGGTCCAATCACTAGAGCTCGTGCGCGACAATTGAATTTAGAGGTGAACTCGTTCCTAAGTACTTCTCTATGTGATTATGAGAATAGATTGCTACCTAATGATTATATTGTAATTATGAACCATGGAGAGGACCGGAGGATAGTTGGAGAAGGGCTTCAAGGTGGAGAGGACCATCAAGGGCGTGCAAGTCAAGGTAGAGGCCCAAATCAATTCGACTTCGAGTCCACCTCGGAGTCCAGGAGCAGTCAGCGCTAAATCGGACGCCCAGGTCGCATACGGGCTCGGATTTGGATGTTCTTTATATGCTTGGAAAGCTAAGAAGATAATCTTTGCAATGGCACTGGTCTCATGTCAAAAATTCGTCCGGAGTCATCGGGAATCGACGAAACAAGTTGACGTCCAGAATCTGTTTCGGCGCTGCGTCATCGTATTTTGGTCTTTGGGCCGTGTATCGTGTTGAGCCCAATAGGGGCACGTCCAAGGGGGTCGACCACGACCCTAGACTCTTTAAAACAGTAGCCGCCACCCAAGTTAGGGTTTTGGGGTTTTGCTTAGATCAATTCTGTCAAGAACAGTGCCACCGCTCGTCGGTTTGTGAGACCCCAACTTCGTGAGTTTAATCATACATCGGCAATTGTGTTGCAATCTTTCTCGTTCTTGCTTGTGTTCTTCGATTCGCAGGCAAGGATTAGCCTTCTGGGCGAGGTCAACCGTGCAACGCTGGTTGATAACCTGAGGAGACGTGGTGCTGCGATTGCGGGGTTCGGAACGTGTGGTTCGGAAGCCGGATCGATTTGAGTCACGACTCCACCAAATCGAGAGTTATCAGAACCTTTCGGAAGATCGGGAAACCCTAGTTTCCATCAAGTGGTATTCAGAGACAGGTTTACCGTCAGGTTCGTCCTTTCGCCTTTGTCCTATAGTCCAGAAAATAACCCTAAAAAAATTTCCGCTGTCCTAGTACCCTTTTAGCCTTTGCAATTTCGTTTCAGATTCGCTTTGTTGAGTTTGTGTCCGTGGTCGAGTCTTGTTGCTGGTATTAGGTCGTGTTCGTCGTCGTAGTTCAATCGCCCGTTGCTGTGTATTGTTTGTTTCCGCCGCTATCCCATCCACCATTACCAGATTACAAGTCGTGCCACCCCATAACTCGACTTGCCCTCGCTAGCCGCCTTGCGTGAACTCCTGCCGTGCAAGCCCTAGATAGGTTGCGAGCCGCCGCGTGTTCATCGCCTTGCATCGCAGCCATTCTTGGTTCATCTTGCATACCCTAACCGCCGCCGCGCATCCTGCCGAATTGAGCCTCCATAGAACCACATCGTGGGCCTCCCGAAAACCATAACTTGAGGTACCTTCAGTAAAACGGGCATAACGTTTCGCTCGGTGCTCCGTTTTGGCTCAATTTTTTACAGCAGCTTCGTGACTCCATTGTGAGGGGACCCAAACTCAGCTTTGCCCTGTTTGCCGACTCAGAAAATTCAAAAAAAATCAGGAAGATAAAGAAAAAAATTGATCAAGTTGTTTTAGGGTTTTCAGCGTTTGTTCCTGAATTTCCCTAGGCCGCATCTCACCTCAAAAAAGGGTGAAAATTTGTGTGCTTGGAGCTTTTGGTATCCCTGTTAAGAGAAAAATATAAAAAAATAGTTCAAAAAAATAAAAAACTCGTGATTCCTACTAGCCCGGAGGTTTTGGTTGGAAATTCTGAAAAGATTAAAAACGATTGCATAGAGTGCTGTTTTCCTTGTCCTGTGAGATTTTTCCATCGTTTCTTGTTCCAACTTGTTGTGCTACGTCTACAACACGTCTAAGCCAGCAATTGTGACTTGTACTTTGGATACTTATTGAACTTTACTATTCTGCATTCGTTATTTGCTACTCCTTGCTACATATTGTGCCTTCCCAAAGCTCCACATACACCTTCTGGACGACACTGGTTTTTGACCCTTGCAATCGCGGACTACACGCCTTCCAGGTATCCTTTGCCTTGCTTGTCGGTAAGAACCTTGCAAGAGCTTGGTAAGACGCTTCATTTGCTGTGTTTAGAGCACGTAGTCGGATTATTAGGGATAACGTTCACTGTGTGTTCTTGTTTTGGTGCTTTTCGATGGCAGGAGATGATGCACCGAAGGCTCCCGCAGATTTCAGTGAATGTGTTAGTCGAGAAGAGCTAGAAGCTTCTCGTGACAAGATGGAAGAAACAATCAACAAGGCTGTCACTGACGCGCTCATCGCTATGAAGCTTGGCACCATGTTAGAGAGGGTGGACTGACGGGTGTTCGAGCTTGCCGACAGAGTTGCTGTAGTGGAGGCACGTCCACAGCCACAGCCACAACAACAACCACCACCTCCACGTTTTCCAGATGACGCGGTGTTTGATGACAATGGTAATTATGATGAAGCAGCTACCAGAAACACACGACTACAACGTCGCCTTCGCCATAACAGGGTAGGTATGGGTGACGCTCACCAAGGTAATAACAATCGTGATGACCCTTATGCTAAGATTAAGTTTACCATTCCATCTTTTTCGGGTCATTATGATGCTGAGGGTTACCTTGATTGGGAGATGACAGTAGAACAAAAATTTTCTGCCCACCTTGTACCAGAAGAACATCAAGTTAGACAAGCCACTAGTGAGTTTAAGGACTTTGCTATTATTTGGTGGACTGGTCTAGTTGGCGATGGTAGAGCACCTACATCTTGGAATGAGCTTAAGGTGGCTATGCGTGATCGTTTTGTTCCTCCTTCATATCATAGACATTTGCGTAAGAAATTGCAGCGTTTAGAACAAGGAGAAACTTCTGTGCAGGATTACTATGGTTCTTTGCAAAAAGGCATAATGCGTTGTGGTATTGTAGAAGGGCCTGAGGATTCTATCTGTCGTTTTTATTCAGGGTTGAGGCGTGATATTCAGGACATAGTTGATTATAAGGACTTTAACACCGTCGACCAGTTGTTTCGATATGCTATGCTTGCAGAAAAGGAGATTCAGGGGCGTGAACAACAGGGCAAGAACAAGGTGGGAAGCACCTCCTACACGCCACGTGCAACTCCATCTTCGGGGCTGCCCAAGCCAACTTATTTTCGAGCACCCCCACCAGCGAGCAAGCGATCCACACCTTCAACAGCTGCTGCACCATCACCGCCACCACCATCTTCTGCACGTTCTTCGGATTCCGGTAAAAATTCTTTGCAGGAGGGCAGCAGGAGTACCACCTCGACACCACGCACTCCCAACATTCAGTGCCACCGTTGCCATGGGCTTGGCCACATGCAGAAGGATTGCCCTAGTCAGCGGGCATACATTGCTACAGAAGATGGATACATAAGCACCTCCGACGTTGAAGATGATGAGGCAAATGATATTGATGAGGATCGTGGCGTTGCATTTGGTAGTGAGGACACGACGGCCTTTAGAAACATCATTGTGCAGCAAGTACTCAGCGCACAAGTACAAAAACCTGAGAAGATCCAACGCCATAACTTGTTCCAAATTTTTTTCGTCATCAACAATCGTCGCGCACGTGTCATCATTGATGGAGGTAGTTGCAATAATTTGGTGAGTTCTGATTTGGTCAAGAAGCTTGGATTGGCCACACGCCCTCATCCCCATCCATATGGTATTCAGTGGTTTAGTGATGCGGGGAAAGCTAAGGTAACACAAACCTGTAGAGTTTCTTTTTCCATTGGTACCTATGCTGATTCTGTTGACTGTGATGTCGTACCTATGGATGCTTGTTCTCTTTTATTGGGACGTCCTTGGGAATTTGATAATGATGCTATACACCATGGCAAAAGTAATAAATACACTTTCACACATAAAGGACAGAAAATTACTTTGCTACCTATGACACCTGCTGAAATTGTACAAGCTGATAAAGACCGAGCTGCTAGTTTGCATGATAAGGAATCTGAAAATCAGCAAGTTGCTAAATCTATTTACCCACCTAAAAAGGATAAGTCTGCACCAACCTCTGAGGTCGAGGGAATTAAATTAAAGGGGGGAGTTATGCTCGCAATGAAATATGAACTTGCTGAACTTTCTGATGATGATATGTGCTATGCTTTGGTATGCAAACGAGCTTTGTTTTCGCTTGATAATATTGCTAGCTCTTTACCTCCTGTTGTCACTAACATTTTGCAGGAGTATGAGGATGTTTTTCCAGCTGAGTTATCACCGGGCCTTCCACCTTTGAGAGGGATAGAGCATCAAATTGATTTGATTCCCGGAGCCACATTGCCGATCCGTGCTGCTTATCGCACCAATCCCGAGGAGACTAAGGAGATTGAGCGACAAGTCCAAGAACTGTTGGACCGTGGGTATGTCCGTGAAAGCCTTAGTCCTTGTGCTATTCCTGTGCTTTTGGTTCCCAAGAAAGATGGTACTTGGCGTATGTGTGTTGATTGTCGAGCTATCAATAATATTACCATTCGATATCGTCATCCTATTCCTAGGCTAGATGACATGCTTGATGAGTTGTGTGGTGCTATAATTTTCACAAAGATAGACTTGCGTAGTGGTTACCACCAAATAAGAATGAAACTTGGAGATGAATGGAAAACAGCTTTTAAAACCAAATTCGGGTTATATGAGTGGTTAGTTATGCCTTTTGGTTTAACCAATGCACCTAGTACTTTCATGCGATTGATGAATGAGGTTTTGTGGGCTTTTATTGGGCGATTTGTGGTGGTTTACTTTGATGATATATTAATTTTCAGCAAGTCTTTGGATGAACATATGGAACACTTACGTGCTGTTTTTGATGCTTTGAGAGATGCACGTTTGTTTGCTAATCTTGATAAGTGCATCTTTTGCACCGATTGAGTTTCTTTCCTTGGCTATGTTGTTACTCCACAGGGAATTGAGGTGGATGCGATGAAAATTGAGGCCATTGAGAGCTGGCCGTTGCCCCAAACCATCACACAGGTACGGAGTTTTCTTGGTCTTGCAGGTTTCTATCGCCGCTTCGTCAAAGATTTCAGCACCATTGCTGCACCGTTGCATGAGTTGACGAAGAAAGGTGTGGTGTTTCATTGGGGAAAAGCACAAAAGGAGTCCTTTGCAACATTGAAGTACAAGCTTACGCACGCGCCATTGCTGCAACTTCCAAACTTTGGTAAGACTTTTGAGTTAGAATGTGATGCTAGTGGAGTTGGCATTGGAGGTGTTTTGATGCAAGATGGTAAACCCGTTGCATATTTTAGTGAAAAGTTGCATGGTCCGGTTCTGAATTATTTTACGTATGATAAGGAATTGTATGCACTTGTACGTTCTTTAGAAACGTGGCGTCATTATTTGTGGCCTAGAGAATTTGTTGTTCATTCTGATCATGAATCGCTGAAATATCTTCGCTCTCAAAATAATCTGAATCGTAGACATGCTAAGTGGGTTGAATTTATTGAAACTTTCCCTTATGTTGTCAAACACAAGAAGGGGAAGGATAATGTGATTGCTGATGCTTTGTCTAGACGATATACTTTGCTGTCCCAACTTGATTGTCGGATTTTTGGACTTGAATCGATAAAAGAACAATATGCGCTTGACCCTGATTTTAAAGATGTGTTGCTGAATTTTAGAGAGGGACGTGCATGTAACAAATTTGTGGTTAATGATGGGTTCTTGTTTAGAGCTAACCGCCTATGCATTCCAGTTGGTTCCGTTCGTCTTTTGTTGTTACAGGAAGCGCATGGAGGAGGGTTGATGGGCCATTTTGGTGCTAAGAAGACCTCGGATGTTTTGGCCTCGCATTTTTTTTGGCCTCATATGAAGAGAGATGTTGAGAGGTTTGTTTCTCGCTGCTCCACATGTCAAAAAGCTAAGTCTCGCTTGAATCCACATGGGTTATACATGCCTCTTCCAGTTCCTTCTATTCCTTGGTCAGATATTTCTATGGACTTTGTTTTGGGATTGCCTAGGACTAAGAGGGGGAGTGATAGCATATTTGTTGTGGTGGATCGTTTTTCTAAGATGGCACACTTTATACCATGTCATAAGAGTGATGATGCTATACATATTGCTGACCTCTTTTTCAAAGAGATTATTCGTTTGCTTGGTATGCCGTCTACTATTGTATCAGATCGCGATGCTAAATTCTTGAGTCATTTTTGGCGGACTCTGTGGAACAAGTTGGGTACCAAATTATTGTTTTCTACTACTTGTCATCCACAAACTGATGGACAAACGGAGGTCGTGAACCGTACTTTGGGTACTATGTTGAGAGCTATTTTGAAGAAAAATTTGAGGATGTGGGAAGAATGTTTGCCTCATGTCGAGTTTGCATATAATCGAGCAACACATTCTACCACCAAGGTAAGTCCTTTTCAGGTAGTGTATGGTTTCAACCCTCGTGCTCCTATTGATATTTTGCCTTTGCCTACTAGTGAAAGGATTCATAATGATGCCAAGGAACGTGCTGAATTTATTTTGCAAATGCATGAAACAACTAAGCACAACATTGAAAAGATGAACGACAAGTATAGAATTGCTGGTAGTAAAGGTAGGAAAGAAGTAAAGCTTGAACCGGGTGATTTAGTATGGTTGCACTTGAGAAAAGAAAGATTTCCAGATTTGAGAAAGTCTAAGTTGATGCCAAGAGCTGATGGCCCATTTAAAATACTTGAAAAGATTAATGATAATGCATATAAACTTGAGTTACCTCCCGAGTTTGGGGTTAGTCCCACCTTTAATGTTTCAGATTTGAGGCCATACTTGGGAGAAGAGGATGAGCTTGAGTCGAGGACGACTCCAATTCAAGAGGGGGAGGATGATGAGGACATCACTCCTATGGATACTCACAACAATCATCCATTAATCGTTCAAGGTCCAATCACTAGAGCTCGTGCGCGACAATTGAATTTAGAGGTGAACTCGTTCCTAAGTACTTCTCTATGTGATTATGAAAATAGATTGCTACATAATGATTATATTGTAATTAGGAACCATGGAGAGGACCGGAGGATAGTTGGAGAAGGGCTTCAAGGTGGAGAGGACCATCAAGGGTGTGCAAGTCAAGGTAGAGGCCCAAATCAATTCGACTTCGAGTCCACCTCGGAGTCCAGGAGCAGTCAGCGCTAAATCGGACGCCCAGGTCGCATACGGGCTCGGATTTGAATGTTCTTTATATGTTTGGAAAGATAAGAAGATAATCTTTGCAATGGCACTGGTATCATGTCAAAATTCGTCTGGAGTCATCGGGAATCGACGAAACAAGTTGACGTCCAGAATCTGTTTCGGCGCTGCGTCGTCGTATTTTGGTCTTTGGGCCGTGTATCGTGTTGAGCCCAATAGGGGCACGTCCAAGGGGGTCGACCACGACCCTAGACTATTTAAAACAGTAACCGCCACCCAAGTTAGGGTTTTGGAGTTTTGCTTAGATCAATTCTGTCAAGAACAGTGTCACCGCTCGTCGGTTTGTGAGACCCCAACTTCGTGAGTTTAATCATACATCGGCAATTGTGTTGCAATATTTCTCGTTCTTGCTTGTGTTCTTCGATTCGCAGGCAAGGATTAGCCTTCTGGGCGAGGTCAACCGTGCAACGCCGGTTGATAACCTGAGGAGACGTGGTGCTGCGAATGCGGGGTTCGGAACGTGTGGTTCGGAAGCCGGATCGATTTGAGTCACGACTCCATCAAATCGAGAGTTATCAGAACCTTTCGGAAGATCGGGAAACCCTAGTTTCCATCACAAACACTCCATACACAGAGGGTGATGCTAAGAATTGACGTGTGGAGCACCGTGCTGAATGGCGAGGCAAAGACATGAAGGCCACACTTGAGCACTTTGAGGTGGTGAAAAAGGAAGATCCTGACTTTTATTACAAGTATACACTTGATGATGATGATGATGATGATGATAGGGTGGAGAATCTTTTTTGGGTTGATGGTGCTGCAAGGAAAGCCTACAAGACATATGGTGATTGCATCTCTTTTGATTGCACTTACGTGACCAACATATACAACATGCCCTACGCGCCTTTCATAGGTTAAAACCTCTGTCAACCTGAATGCATACATTGTGGTAACTTAAAATTTAATGGAACTATCAACTTGTTGTAAACCTGAATGCGTACATTGTAGCAACATAAAAGAAGAAATGGGCATCGCTGAGATTCATGACTAACTACATATTCTCCTTTTTTTGGCGAAAATAATAGGAATTGATAGGAATGGTATAACCATACAACTCGGCTGTGGATTCTTGAGGAATGAGAAAAACAGCTTTTGAATGACTGTTTACCGAGTTCAAGAAAGCGATGGGTGGCATTGACCCTGGCTGCATCATAACAGACCAAGACGTAGCAATGGCGGCGGCGATTGCAAAGGTTTTTACAACTTCAGTTCATAGAAGATGCAGGTTGGTGATGTATCAACTTGTACTGTTACAACATGACAATGTGTATTTTTTTAGATAAATGTCAGTTTTTAAGTGTCTGCAGGTGGCACATAATGTCAACTTTCAATATGTAATGTTGACTTGTGTTGGAAACTGCAGGTGGCACATAATGGATAATGCAAGAAAACGGCTAGGACCCTTTTTGGTTGGAAAGGAAGCTCTGACAAAGGACTTCAATGACTGTGTTGACAACAGTTTTAGCCCCCAAGAATTTCAAACCAAGTGGCAAAACTTCCTGGATAAGTATGACCTCTATGTAGATGAAAGATTACAACATTTGTATGACACGAGATAACAATGGGTCCCGGCTTATTTCATGCATCAATTCTTCCCATTCTTATAGACGACAACACAGAGTGAGGGATTCAATGCTGTTCTCAAGCGTTATGTCAACCCCATGAACTCGATACTTAATTTCATACATCAATACAAAAAGATACGAGATAGAATTTTCAACAAACAAGAGATGCAGGAGGCAAATACATTGGTGAAGACCCCGTTCTATTTGATAGGCCATCCTATGGAGCAGCAAATGAAGGAAGCGTACACGAGAAAGTTGTTCAATGTGTTCCAAATTGAGCTGCAACTCTGTTCAAGCTACTACCTAGTTCGCATTGATGGTGGCAACTTGATAGATGTTGTACCATATGGCTTCATTCCAGCACAGTACTACGGAGAAAGAACTTTCAGGGTGACAACAAGCAAGTCAGATGGTGTGTATGACTGTGAGTGCTGCAAATTCCAAAGGGATGATATGCTTTGTTGCCATGTATTGAAGGTGTTTGATGCACTTGCAGTCCGAGAGGTGCCGGTCCGATACATTTTGCCTAGATGGTCAGCTGAGAAGTTGGATGATGAGGCTGAAAATGTTGAAGTTGGTGTTGAACCTTTGCAAACCACAGAGATTTCAGACCAAGGGAGGCACATTGTGCGTTACCATATAGTGTGCAGCAATTTCACAAAGATGGTGAGGCCGTTTATCGGTGATGATGATGGCCACAAGATTATTTTAAGGCATGTTGCTGCACTTCAAACTGAGCTTAACGCGCACAAGAAGAGAAAAATGTCACAAGAGGCCTCAAGATGGTGGAGAGTCCCAAGGTCGCAGCACCTCAAGTCAGCGCAGCACAAAAACAAAAAAGCAAACGCTGGCGCAGCCAACACAAGTTGATGCAGTTGCTGCTATGACCCAGCTGGCAGGTGTGTGAACTTCTGCACAATCTTTCATGTTACATAAAAAAACCAGGTATTGTCAACCTGTGTATTGTGTGGGTGTCAACCTGTGTATTGTGTGGGTGTAAACCTATGCTTATTCAATATATCAACTTTAGTGTGTTGTATGTGTCAACTTGTGGTTCAACAGAGATTTTGCTATTTGAAAAAAATATAAACTTGACTTTAATTTCTTTGTTTACATATGTGCAGCGTCATATGAAGATCCTGCTTTGAGCATAAATGACCCACCAATAACAAAAAGGCAAGGGCATCCGAGGGATCAAAGATTCAAGCATCCACTTGGGCTCCAATCCTGTCTTAGTTGTGTCTTCTTTCTCATCTGAATCTTCATCGCTCTGGTACATGAAATATAAACGTTGCTTGGAAAATGTTTAGTACATGAAACAAAATTGAAAAAATCCGTTAAACAAGTCAGTCGAGTCAGGAGCATCTTTCTAGCTCAGTCTATGGTTTGATGGCAGGACATTGAGTAAGTTGATAGATAAAATAGTCAGTATTTGATAAGTTGACAGATAACAAAATTCAAGAGTCAGTTAGATTGATAGCAGGCACTAGTAAGTTGACAGATCAAAAAAATATTTTTGTATATTTTGGTTGTGCTGTTGCTAAACATTACATTTTTTGTCTCGATTGTTTGTTCTTGTATTTGCTTGACAGTTGACTGTTCTTGTCGAGCAGCTACCTTTGGGTTGATGGTTATGGTCTTTTGGGGTTGTAGTGGAGACAACCCTGCACCTTTTTGCTTTTGCTTGTTCCTGTCATCCTTCGTTACCTTCCTCTTGTTTCTGGTAAACACCTTTCTTGGCGGGCTCTTAGCCATCCTTTTCTTTGTTTCCGGTGACACATGCTTGTCCATCATATCTTTGACAATTTTTTCCTCAATCTTTTCTTACTCCCGCTTCATGCGTTTCGAACTCCTCATTTGAGGTATCGTGGGGGATTATATCAATCTTAGGAAAAAGATCTGATAACTTGGCTTTTGTGCTTACATCTAAGATCTCATGCACCTCAAAAACCGGGATTTTCCCAGCAGCACGTTCCTGCGGTGGTGTATCGAACACACCCATGCTTGCCATGTTCGGGAAGAGTCTTCTACCCAAATCCGAAGTTCCACCATCCTCATCTTCTAGATCATCGTCCTCGTCGTCCGGGTCCTGTGGTGGTGTTTGTTGGCCCTCCCCTGTTTGTTGGCCTGGCCATGATACTTTATTGTCCCCACCATCTTCCTTGCCACCTAAATAAAAATGGTATGATGGTAGTAAATAAACCATAAGTAAAATGATAATGCACATATAAATTGACGTAGTCAGCCTATGTGCATTGACATTGAAGATGCACATAAAGTTGACATTGAATTGACACTGAAGTTAACATAAATGGACATAGTCAAACAATGTGCATTGATACTAATTGTTTTACATACTTTCTTCAACATCAACATGAGGGGTGTCGGGTTGGGGTGGGGCAGTATCTCCAATGGGCGGGACATTTGCTTGGCCATCTATGCCACGTGTAACATCTTATTGTTCCACCTCGCCCATATACTTGTTGGCATCCTTGTTTTTCATTGGATCTAGAAAAAAATGGTATGTTGGCAGTAAATAAAACCGTAAGTAAAATGATAATGCACATATGAATGGACATAGTCAGCCTATGTGCGTTGACATTGAAGGTGTACATAAGTTGACATTGAAGGTGCACATAAAGTTGACATTGAATTGACACTGAAGTTAACATGAATGGGCATAGTCAGACAATATGCATTGATACTAATTCTTTACATACTTTCTTCAACATCAACATGAGGGGCGTCGGGTTGGGGTGGGACAATATCTCTAATGGGCGGGACATTTGCTTGGCCATCTATGCCACCTGTAACACATTGTTGTTCCACCTCGCCCATGCAGCCAGATTGCGATGCCTCACTTATGTTCTTGCACACAATGCCCCTCATATTGTTTTGATGCATGGCGTTGCAAAAAAGAAAAAAAACAAATCTTAGAACAAAAATAGATTCTCTAAAATTTGTGTTTACCTGATGGTATCTGCAGCATTTGTGATAGGAAGAGCCGGATTTTCATTGTGGCATGCGGCGTCAGCTTGATCCTCGTCATCAGACCTGTGACCAAAACTTTGTTCATTGTAATCCTCTTCACTGCTGCTGTACTCTACAATATTTGGAAGCTTCTCTTTTCCTTTGAAAGAGGTCATTGCTCTCCTTTCTGTATATTGTCCTCCTGTTCCACAACTTCTGCTGGGAGCTGCATGTTTGCTTGAGCTTGTTTTGTTTGCAGCTCCAGCTGCAGGCATGCTTCTTTGATCGCCAGCCCTGTTGCTGTCCACAAGTTGATGCCCACCATGGCATAGTTGGGACAAAAGATTAAGCACATTTTGGTTGATGGCCGAGCTGAAATCAGCTACGATCTGGTGGTTTGCGTTGGTAAACTCAACTATGATCCGCTTCAAATCCTCTCTGTTTTGAAATAATACACACAAAAAAAGCCAAAAAAAGACATAAATAAGAGTCCTTTTTAGGTAGAAAATGATAAAATATTGATGCAACAGTTCTGATAAAAAAGAAAAAAAGCAAAAAACAAAAGCAATAAATGCAAACATACCAATGCAATAGAATCGGCAGTCATGTTTGCATTGACAAAATTCTCGATCATTTGTGGGTTAAGCAGCATTAATAGGATATTGCTTCTATATTCTGCTTTCAGCTGTAGCATAAAAAAAAGACACATGAGTCAGGTTGACACATGGGTATCACAAGTTGTTACATATTCACACTGTATGTTGACACATAGTTGGCGAAAATATTAAGTTAGGTTGACACAATTGTATCAAAAAGGTTGACATAACTGTACCAGAGGTTGACACATTGTTGTAGTTTAAGTTGACAGAAGTATATCAAAAAGGTTGCCACTATATTAACACATTAAAAAATGGATGTTGACTTACTGGTAGCTTCTCGAATTTGTTGTTTGACATCTTGTCCATTGCAACAACATCTTTGACCAAAGTATCTGTCCAAGCTGAAGCTCTTACATGTTCATCTTGGTCTACAAGATTGGTAGTGTCGAGGGAGTCTAAATAGAGGAGCTGCAACAAAAAAGGAGATGTGTGAGTTTGAGCTGTTTTGAGGAAAAAAAATTGAACTATGAGCGGTAGAGGGCGATGAAATAGCCTTACTGTTAGCAAAAGCATGCAGCCTGACACAGATTTCCTGCTCCCTTCTTCCTTTGAATTATCTGATGCCATCAATCATCTTCTCGAATACAAGCTTGCATTAATTGTAGGTTTTGATTGCACTAGTTTTGGCGATTGCGTGGAATGACTGCACAGACAATGGTGTGCCTGATGTCGGGCACAAGAAAGAACTGATAGTGAACACGAGCCAATATCGAAGCCATGTCTCGTCATCCCTTCCCTCATCAGCTTCCAAAAGCCATTTTTCTGCTTGGGTGAACGATGGTGCTTTCTGCTAATGTTGAGGATCAAAAACTCTGTAGAATTCTTTGTAAGTCTCGTTGTTGCTCTTCATCTCATATTTGATATCCTCTCCACCCATGGGCAGGCCAAACAACCTATTGACAGATTGGTCATCAACCTTTATTGTGCCATTAAGGGGGATGACTATCTCTTTTTTGTCAATATCAAAACTGTTTATAAGCCAATGAGTTAACTTATCTGGGATAGGGAGCATTTAATCATCAAGAGGCCCCTGAAACCAACATCTTCAATGGCCTTTTTGTGGTTTCCTTCAAATTTGCTGTTGATGGTAATGAGCCTATTGGCTGAACCTTTCTTCCTCAATTCCTGATGAGGGCAAAATATAGAAAAAAGTGGATAAGTGGTGATTGATACACAAAAGAAAAGGTGTCAGATTGACATTGAAAAAAATAAAAACCTTTATATGCTAATAAAGTGGTGGATATACAGATTAACAGAAGTTGATACTGAAAAAATATATAGGTTGATGAGTAGTGCATGTACTGATTACCACAAATTGATACTACAAATATATATAAATTGATAAGGGCTAGTTAAATAGATTGAAGGTTGATACTACAAAAGTATACAGGTTGATAAGTGCTACATGTACTGATTAATACAGGTTGATGCTGTAAAAAATAGTATATAGGTTGATAAGTACTGGATAAACAACTTGACAAAGGGTTGATACTAAAAAGATATATAGGTGTTGGTGAAATACCTTATCCTGCTGCTTCCGGCTTATAAGGGACTCATCGATTCTCTTTTCCTCTTCAAATACATCATCAGAGTCGCTGTCGTCATCCCTGCTCTTCGTATTTGTCCTTGTCCTCCTCAAGTTGTGAGCGGGTTCGCTGATCTCCTTAGACCGAGAGGTACCACCAAGCACCTCTACCCTGGAAATTGATGGGAACTAGGGTGCCCGATCTTCCATCAGGTGAAGGATAACTCGTTTAGGGCAGAGTGCAACACACCAATCCGGCTTCAAGTCAGCAAACTCGAACCCTGCAATCTTAGTACCACGACTCCTCTGGTTATCAACCGTGTCACAACCCGGTTGACCTCGTCAAGAAGGCTAATCCCTACCTGCGAAACGAAAAACACAAGCAAGAACTCGAAAAAACACAGCTCTCAAAGGAAGTGACAAACTACAGATGTATGATTAAGCACAAAGTTAGGGTACTACAAACCGACGAACGATGAAACTGTTCTCGACAGATTAATCTAAGCAAAACCCCCAAACCCTAATGTGGTGGTAGCTACTAATTATATGGGGGTTGGGGCATGCATAACCCCCTAACCACATCCATAATGGACCCCAACACGATACAAGGGCCAACAGCCCAAAAGATGGCGGCGCAACACCATCGCAGATTCTGGACGTCTATTTTTTCAACGATTCCCGATGACTCAGAAGTAAATTTTGGCTGGGACCAGTTCCATTGGAAAGCTTATCTCCTTAGCTTTCCAAGCATATATAGAACGTCAAAAACTGAGCCCGTATGTGACCTGGGCGATGAATTTAGTGCAGGCTGCTCCTGGACTCCGAGGTGGACTCGAACTTGAGTTTCTTTGGGCCTCCACCTTGGGGACTCGAATTGGATTAACATCGAGCCTTCTTCTTGACATGGAAAACCTTGTTGGTCCCCTTCTTCTGCACCCCATGCACCACTCATGGACATATGTATGGGTGTCACATCCTCATCATCCTCCCCTTCTTGATGAAAAGCCGTCCTCGGCGTCGTTTGTGCTCTAAGATGGCCCTGCACAACACAAAGAAACACGAGGTTGCGGAAAATAAGGGAACTAAGAATATCGTGGGGAGTGACATGACCATATTTTTAATCTTCTGAAGTATCTTCTCCTATAGAGTTGTCGGCAAATCCGTAGGCTCCTTGATCGAAACGCACACGATCTTTTTCAACACTATCCTACAAAAGATTAGTACTAACAAAATGCAATGCAGGCATAGATGGTTGCATAACCGCTAGTATCTGTTCAATGGAAGAAAAATCAGCACCAGCACACATAGATAGCAGCCAACAATGCTCCCCTTCTTGAGAGTGAACCCGATTCATTACAGTAAATCTAGAGGGACAATCTAGTTTATCACAATCTTGTCCATCAAAAAGAGATTTAAGATTTGCACAAATATAGACTCGATGCACTATATACTCTCCTTTATAATTATATTTGCCAACAAAATAATATGTATAAGTAGACAACCATGACAACTCAGCACAGCTAAATTTCTCTTCCAAACTACTAAGAGCATATAAAGTATCAAACTCAACATAACCCAAAGTGTTTAAAGAAGGTAATAATTTCAGTTCGTCATGTGCACAAGTAATCGGCATAATAATATTATTTTCAGCACATGTATATTGCTTCAAATCAAAAGTATCATGCTCCTTCGCTACTTGTGACAAAGGTAATACAAGAGAAGGTTCTAGTATAGCATTATTTGCATCATTGGAGGGTAAATTCAGCACATCAAGATAGCTTTGACCTGAAAATTTACCTGTTCATGTTCTTTTGTATGGTCATCTTCATTATGTACATGCTGCAAAATGTTAGGGACAAGAAAAGGGATGGTGTCCTCCTCCAAATATCGTACCTCATCTTGACAAATAGGTGCAGTTAATTTTGACGCATTATCATCACCTAAAAGTTGTTTTTCAGCCATACAAGCATGTTCAAATAATTGTGAAAGAGAACTATAAGAGTGATAAACAAGAATATTCAGAATTTCAGGTCAAAGACCATACAAGAATCTATTCTCGGTTGCTTCTACATATTCGTTAGTTTAATAACATATTCTACACTTTTGAAACTCTTTATAGTATTTCTGAACAGATATATTGCCCTGCAATAAGCACTGCATTTTTCTAAGCAAATCACGTTTATAAGAAAGAGGAATAAAACGATCACGCATTGCTTCTTTAAGTTGTTCCCATGTACTAGGTAAGGGAAAATCCTTAAACTCACTTGTAGCTTGTTGAACTCTGTGTATCTCAGGAACTATGTGGGAATTAAACACATGTTCTACGGTCATCTCCCAATCAAGATATTCGTCTCCATCATAAAATCCAGAGTAGGTTGGTATGATAATTTTACCTCTCATACCTTGATGACTGTCGGCTACATGTAGTTGTGGTTTGTTCTTTTGTTCCATCCATGCAAACATATGTGCCATGATTTCCTGCAATTTAGACTTTAAACAGAAAGTTTTGATCAAAATAAATCTCACACGTCTTACCAAGCTCTGACAAGTTTCTTACCAACGCAAAGCAGTGGACGGGACGACCGGTGGCTAGTTCGTGATACCTGTGAGGAAGTAGTACCAAGATTGCAAGGATCCTTCATTGTACTGACCTAAAGTATATATGTGGAGTTTGGTAGGCAAATATATAATAGCAAGGATTAGCAATAATTCAATTCAGAAATTACAAACTGAAAATTAGTCCCAAGCTAGTCTCTGTCACCAGCCTAAACTCATCTTGGACCTAGTTCAAGCAAGTAACAATACAACTATGCACGGGGACACAATAGATGCAAGCACTTCTGAATTTTCTTTCTTTTGTTTTTCCTTTTTCTTCTTTCATTTTCTAAATGGTGCGGCTTTTTTCAGCTCATTTGCCTCTTTCTATTCTCTTTTTTTAATACTAGAGAGTGCCATAAACAATGATTACAATGAATTAATCTCAAACACAACGTGAGACACTCTTTGCTAGCTTAACAACACCAGCAACAAATATGGGATGCTAGACAAAAAAAACTATGGGAACCAATCTATCACGTGCCACTAGCAGACTTGACACTAAAGATCGACCAAGAACAAGACCTAGACACGACGAACACAATGACACAACGAGGGACTACAATTTAGAAAAGCAATCTAGAAAGAAAAATTGTGAGGCACAAAGGGGTTATAGGATAGCGGAAGCACGATGACCAAATATTTTTAATGGGGCAATTTTCTGTTGTTTTAGGACGATGGAACAAACTAAACAAAGATGGGGATACAAATTGATGCGAACCTGATGGTAAACCTGTCTCTGATACCACTTGATGAGAACTAGGGTGCCCGATCTTCCGTCAGGTGAAGGATAACTCGTTTTAGGCGGAGCACAACACACCGATCCGGCTTCAAGTCAGCAAACTCGAACCCTGCAATCTTAGCACCACGACTCCTCTGGTTATCAACCATGTCACAACCCGGTTGACCTCACCAAGAAAGCTAATCCTTGCCTGCGAAACGAAGACACAAGCAAGAACTCGAAAAAACACAGCTCTCAAAGGAAGTGACAAACTGCAGATGTATGATTAAGCACAAAGTTGGGGTTCTACAAACCAACGAACGACGAAATTGTTCTCGATAGATTAATCTTAGAAACCCCCAAACTCTAATGTGGTGGCAGCTACTGATTATATGGGGGTTGGGGCGTGCATAACCCTCTAACCATGTCCATAATGGACCCCAACACGATACACGGGCCAACAGCCCAAAAGATGGCGGCGCAGCACCCTTGCAGATTCTAGATGTCCAATTGTTTTGACTATTCCTGATGACTCAGAAGGAATTTTGGGGTGGACCAGTTCCATTGGAAAGCTTATCTCCTTAGCTTTCCAAGCATATATAGAACGTCAAAAACCGAGCCCGTATGCGACCTGGGCGATGAATTTAGTCCAGGCTACTCCTGGACTCCGAGGTGGACTCGAACTTGAGTTTGTTTAGGCCTCCACCTTGGGGACTTGAATCGGATTAGCCTCGGGCCTTCTTGACTTAGAAAACCTTGTTGGTCCCCTTCTTCTACACCCCATGCACCACTCATGGACATATGTATGGGTGTCACGTCCTCATCACCAAGTGATGCATCCGGTCTAGGCGTGGGGTTGGCCGAGGCCCAACAAATTAAGGTTGACCGGCCCCAACAGTTCTTAGGCACACCCACTCAAGGAAGGCCTTTCCTTGAGTGGGTGTGCCTAAGAACTGTTGAGGTCGGGCAACCTTAATTTGTTGGGCCTCCGCCAACCCCAGGCCTGGGCCGGATGCATCCGAAACAGCTCTTGATTTCCTCTTGGGAGAGGGAGCATGCTCATCATTATCGAGTTTCCGTTTCCTCGGCATGCTGAAAAAAAAACAAAATCAGACATGTAAAAAATTGACATATGAACTACACCCCCTTTGCACTTCAAGATTGAACAACGCGGAGAGCATATGATGCAGCTAAGTTTTGAACTTATCTTGTTGGTTGGTGCAATATATCCAATTATTTGCATGATCGCCAAAAATATTGTCGTGTTACCTATGCAACTGACAACCGGGGATGGCATGCAATTTGCAGCAACGACGACGGTGTTGGTATTACACTGCTATCACCTATCATCTATCCAACTAAAACACACAACATCCTCATGATGATCATGAACACATCCATAGGTCCACCTCCCCCGTCCCCCCATTCACAGTCGCACGGCAGCATCATGCGTCCGGTCTGCCGGCCATGAGGCCGTACGCACCGCCCAACGCGCCATGCTGTCCCCCTCCCCCCCGAACCCTAGATTCAACCACCGAGACATCTCCCCCCTTGTCCGCCCCCTGCTGCTCTATCGACGTGTCCCTCCCCCCTTGCTGCTCCATCGCTGTGTCCCGCCCCTCTCCCTCCTCCCCTAACCCCACGCGCACACCCCTCGAAATCACATTCCCCAAAAAACGCCATGGATGGACCTTCGCGAAGAAACAAAGAGCGAGGATAGGGGTGGGTGCACCAGTACTCACGCTGGCTGGCGGCTTCAGTCCGTCGGCGCGCACGGGACTCCGCGCTCTCGTGGCGGGTGGTCGCCGGCAACCGCCCCAGAATCGCCTCCGCCGCCTCCCTCTCTGTTGTTTCGTCGGCAGTTCCAGAAATGGAATGGGGCCTGGGGTGGTTTGCGGGGGTGCGGTAAGAAAAAATGGACGTTTTGTCCGTAGGACGGTCCGACGGTTATGAAGGCCCATGGGTCTGGGGGAAGGGAGGCAGCCCACGGGTCGGAGTGGTCGCGCGATAGCGCTGCAGCACGACGGGTCGCCATTTAGACTTAACGTTAAATTATGCTTGTAGACTAGGCCTCATGGATATCCGATACATCTACCTTAGTTCCGAATGTGATATCTGATCAAACCTTCTTATATTTGAATCAAAACATGATGTATCTGATATCCGAAATAATATGCAGATATATGAAAAATAGCTCTAAATTCATATCCGACCCTGTTTGGTCATCCTTGTTTCCAAGTAATATGAGAACAATCAAGCAGGGTCATCACCAGGCCGGCCCCACCTTGAAACCGATTGCTATGGAGCAACAAATATATACAGAGCAGAGTACCATAGCCAATACTGTACATCACATCAATGGGATGTCGAGACGCATGTCACCGTCGTTGTGGGTGTCGCATCGACCATAACCCATGCTTCCAGAAGGGTCGCGGCAAACAAGCACACATTCATGCACTGGGAACCTAGATTGATAATTTTTACTACACCACTAATTAAAGGGTATTAAATAAAATCAGTTTACAAAACTATGTACAAAATCCCTGGGTTAATTCGCGAGAACTGATCGTATGATTAATTAGGCTCTAGTAAATCATGGATTAATTAGGCTCATTAGATCCGTCGTGTAAAGTTATACTCATCTTTAAAAAGATTTTATAAATATATTTTAATTAATAGTTCATACATATAAGATCATCCGGAGAAAAAATTTACTGATAAAGAAACGTGGCCTTTATACGTACATGTGACGGGTGATGCGGCCGTGCAGGGCAGTGAGGAGCAGCAACGTCACGGCAGCTCTGAAATCCACACGCGCCCCTGTCTACGTGTAACTGCTTCTGAAGCCATAGGGACATAGGGTCCATGGCCCATGGGCGCGCAAGGCATGGACATCGAATTCGAAAATTATTGCGCACTCTCTCCATCTTAAAAAAGGAATACAAGCAATTCTACTACGGATACGTATCCACATGCTTACTCAGAATTGCATTTTTTATGAAACGAAGAAAGTAACTATGAAATGAATAATTTGAACAAAACATAGTATATACTCAAATCGATAATCTCGTGATTCCTTGCGGACACAACTGTACTGCATGCATGTGCCATGTGATGTGTATACCACAAGTTCAAGAATGTGTTATATATAGAGAGTAATTTATCAATGCACATATCTACAATACATTAGCCAGCCTATCCACGTAGGGCCGCAGGTGAAATGGATGGATATCTGTCTACATTCATGTGAGATTATCTGGCACTTGCCAAGCTATTGCATCGTGCAGCAGATAAGCTCTAACCTCATCAGACGATAGTAGAAAAGACAAGCAGCCATGAAGATTAATTATATAAAAGCACAGACATGTGCGCTGTCTTTTATCAGCGCAATTCAATCAGTTCGAAGTCGATTGACTGCTGAAACTAAGTTCCTTTCTCGGGGACTAGATTGCATCCACCTGTTGCAACATTTTCATTTTCTATCTGTAGTTTTCAAAAGAGACGATAAATGCGTTCATAGGTTATAGTATGCCATTCAACAAGGGAATATATAAATACTGATGAATGCTATTCGTTCTGGCCTAAGTTATTCAAATTCTAGTAATTTGAAATGCTAACTTGCATCGGCTGGCGAGTGACAGGTGGATGGTGCTGGTTTGTGTTGAGAGAAAAATACTGCTGAATGTTGGTGGCTGGTGGCTGATGCTAGTTTGTGCAGAGAGAAAAATACTGCTGACTGGCTGCTGATAAGCCAGACGAACATGGCTGTCTGTACTCGCTGTCCATATGGTATCATGACACGTACTGTACCATTTCAGAATATGTTTTCAGAATATGTTATCTTCCTTTGGCAAAAAAGAAAAGAAAGAAGAGAGGTTGTTGTTATCTTATATAGATATAGTTTGATTATATCCACTACCAAGTCGCTTGGAAAAAAACCGCTAACAAGTAGAATATCCTCCCTCGCAAAAAAAGAGAGAGAGTAGAATATCCTCGGCGCCGCTCCATCGTTGAGACACGTACTGAAGACTTGTTTAATTCCTAAACAACACTACTACAGCTAGAAGCTACCGTTTTGAGCTCATATATGCCACAAATACAAAGCAGCATCCTTTGGGAAATTTTGTACAGTTCTGCTGCATCTGTTTTCTATGTAGGGTGTCATTTTTGTGGAGATCAGCAGACGTAAGCATTTCGTCTCTGTTTTTTTTTTCTCGTTTCCAACCGAGAGATGATGCAAACATCACAGACATCTCATAGAAAATCTCTGATGGACAAATGTTTTATTACCCCCTAGGTATTTTATCATCAAGTGTATTTTACACTTGACTTATTGTATCATATGTTAGCACAAATTTTTTAAATGAGACAAATAATTAAATGCTATGTTAGCAAATAAAGCGAAAAACAAGATCAAACACGAGACACGATTTAACGTGAAAAAACCCTTACGGAAAAAAACTACGGAAGACAATCACTATTGAGGAGAGTTTACGAGTAGGGATGACACATGACTCATCTAAGATGTCTTATCTGTCTTACCCTACCGTCTACATATGCTTATATATATAGATATATATAGGCGGCTCACACGACCGTGCTTGGTTACGTTTTCGAGGTGGGACTAAATTGTGCGCTCCTGAGAGAAAACACAGCACCACTTCGCTCCGGCCCAAACCTCCGGCGATGGGACTTCTCTGCGCTCCGGCAGAAGCCCGGCCTTTATCATGGATATGAATTTGGAACATATCCAACAAACTCCACCTTGAGACAAATTACCTCCTGTAGACGGATAATAAACCTCCATATTCAAATCTTGAATGCCAATATCCACCGGACTAACCAACGAGTAAGGTCATTTGAGTATTCTCCCAACACTTCATAGGAAGTAAAAATTGAGCAAATCACCAATAGGTCCAAACACACATAGCTATCAACAAAGCAGACGAATAATCTGGGTCTTCATCAAATTCATAATCCCAGCAAAAGTCTGAGTCTGTGCAACTGACCTCAAAAGCAAATGGCAATAACGCTCAATCATCAAACGACATAAAGTCGCAATATCACCCGTGGTATTAAAATAAATATCCAGTGAAGAACACATCTCATGGAATAATATATGCTCCACCAGAAACACTAAACTTTGGCAAAACAACACTCTTGCAAGAGCAACTAGCACGTATATCCATCACGTACCATAAACTTACCAATTGTAGAAGAAACTAAATTGCATGACATGGTCAATTACTGCTCCATTCAAACACGGTTCAGATGTAGGCATAAATGTGCAACCAACGGAGTTAAACCTTTGAACTAAACCCCTCAATATGAGCAAAGACAGCAATAAACGTACTGCTCCTGCAATACAAAACGATGTAGTATCTAGTCAAACACACCTGCTATGTTGCGCTTGGAATCCTCCACCTCGAACTATGTTGTCAAAACATAAAGAAGAATTAACTCAAAGAGATCCAATAATAATCCCAATATCTCCTCAAAATCTCAATATGTTTCAGCAGCGGAAATCATATCATATATCAAAGAAGCCATATGAAAGAAATAACCAGAAGAAAATAATCTGCAGTAATAATCTAGGTACGTTACTATGTAAACCTAGCAATAACCTGCAGCCTTGTGTATAACTCCGTGTACGTTCAGCAAAGCTTAGAAAACCTTCATATAGCTTCTCGTGGATTGGTCTGCAGCCTCTGGCAAATACGGAATCAGATTCCATCTTAAACTCCACGTCGACGAGTCTTGCACGAGGTAGCCAATCGCAGATTGATCCAGCTGGCGGCGCGCGATAAACAGGGACGAAACCCTAATTAATTTTTTTTACGTGATCTCGTACCAAGTTCTGATACCACTTGTATCTAGTCTCAATATTTATTTTAGCAAATAAATATTGAGGAGAGTTTACAAGTAGGGATGATACATGGCTCATCTAAGATGTCTTATATGTCTTACCCTATCGTCTACATATGCTTATATATATATATATATATATATATATATATATATATATATATATATATATATATATATATATATATATATATATATATATATATATATATATATATGCGGCTCACACGACCGTGCTTGGTTGCGTTTTCGAAGTGGGACTAAACTGTGCACTCATGAGAGAAAACACAGCACCACTTCACTCCGGCCCAAACCTCCGGCGACGGGCCTTCTCTGCGCTCCGGTAGAAGCCCGGTCTTTATAGTGGATGTGAATTTAGAACATATCCAATATGTTATAAATAAAAATTAAAAAAGAATAGTAATTTAGAACTGAGACAGTAGATACAGTAGATGGATAGCGGAACCATGAATTATGAGATTTCGAATGGCTCCTACGGCTGCAGCAGGTCAGCCCATATCTTGAGGCCCCCGTCGTTTTGTCTTCACCCTTGGACATGGCGCCATCACGGTGGACGCTGCAAAGATTGCCTGCCAGCCACTGCATTAATGCGACGGCATGGGTGATCGATCTGCTTCGTTGATGCGTACTGCTGTGTCTTCAGGATCCAGAGAATGCACGCCGGGCGCCGATGACGCGCGCGTGCACATGCCGCCGCCTGAGAGGTGTGTCTTGGCAGCGCCCAGTCCACACGATCCAGGTTTTATTTCAGGTTCATCCTAGTCGCCATAGGTCGGTGTCCCTATAGCTGCCATGTGTCAAAGGTTACATCTCACTTAGTTACATGCATGCTCGCTCGTTTCAGCTTACGCACACTGCCTCTCTCAGAGTAATTCTGATGCATATGAAGAAGTCATGATTCCTATTAGAATCCATGAGCTCTTCTGGAGTTGCTTCATTTCTATGGATTCTAGAGAATGGGAAATAGCAGCATTATTATTATTGCAATGGGTGGCGAAGAAGAGGAACAGCTCTGCGAGAGAGCAACAGATGGTGACACTGTACCCATCAGTGCCTTGTGGCGAAAATGACGGATACTGCTTCCCTGATGCCGTCGGTTATCTGCACGCATCAATAGCAAATAATAATAATTGCACAAAGCGCAGCGGCCTCCAAGTATACATCATCTGTACACGCCCATTCCTAAATTATGATTTTGTTGATTTTATAAGACGTTGATGGTCATGTATTCTCTCTTATATTATTAAACACATTGCCGTACATGTACGCTATTTTGTGAATTTCTCTGGAAAACTAGTATATTAGGTGACGAATTCATCACAGTGATCCTAGCGCTGTCTCGAGGTCTCGAGGACGACATTGTCATGTGTTAGAGAAAAATTATCAGCCGAAAACTCGTCGTAATATCTTATTGTGGCACGAGTGAGATCGGTCAATCCGTTTGAGTCGTTTTTGTTGGAGCTGCACCAAATGACCGTGGCGGTGAATCACTTCTAGAATGGTGGTTGTGAGGTGGAGCTGTTTTACACATGGCACAAGTGAAGCTGGTAGAGCTAACAAAATTAGCTCATTCACCCTCAACTTCAACTCCACCCTCGTATGAAGCTCTCCCAAATGGGGCCTATGTCTCCGCCCAAGGTAAACTCGACCCCACTAGACAGGTATGACAGGTACAAGCAGCCATGTGATGATGTGAATGCATATATATATATACATATATATATATATATGTAAAATAGCACCGACATGGCTGTATTATTCTACACTGTAATGCAAGTCTAGTTTTTATATTTATTACATGATTCGATTCGATGACATATATACATTATTGAACGGACAGGCACCACTTAGTCAACCAAGAAATTAGTGGATTAATTTCAGTGCGCTTGCTGTCATCTGCCAAGAATTTGGGGTCCCGTCGTACTACCTTGTGTATTATCTTGTTCATTTTATAATTAGCACCTCCAAAATTGATGACACCTACAGCGTTGACTACAAGTGAGCGGTAGAGTCCTAATGCATTTCAAAAACATTTCGTAGGACAGGCGGCAATGCACGCAGAGTCCTCTTCGTACGGGGACCGGCCACTGTGCTGGACGAGGACTGCTTGCCCTGGAAGCAAAAGTTTTCCTCTCATTCTCTCAACGTTGCGCGGTCGAGCAGGACAATTTGTTGTTCTGTTTTTGAAAGCAAGGCCTCTGCACTCTTGATTCAGACTATACGTACGCCAATGCTGTCGACATGGCCTCGTATCTGTTTTGTGCTTTAGTTCTTGTTTAGGGATATGAAAATTCTTGGGCCTCTTTTCAATCAAATTTAAAACTGACAGATGATGATGTGTCTAAGTTTCTTGGAAAGCTGAAGACGTACAAAACTTTATTGGCACCGATGTACACCGAGCGAGGCGTCGTGTGTGCTACGAGGACATGAAGTTTCCGTAATAGAAAAACCTGTAATAATTTATAGGCCTTATACATCATTTACAGGAACCAGATACTTTTATTCATTTATACAAATTAAATATAAATATTAATCTGGGTGGATGTTTATGAGTCTATCCTACTGTGTGATGGCAGAATATGCTTATGACACGAATTTGATTGCAGAAAATACTTTTGTTTCTGACTCCTAAGTATTTTGAAAGTTGTTACCGTGACAAAATACACTTATTGATGTACATATAACTATACATGTATACAATTGATAAGTTTATGCACCCGTTTCATGTTTTACAACTTATATCAAAATGAAACTAATACAATCCTAAGTTGTTATATGGTGTGTGTGTGTAATTTTCTAAAATATATTCTTGATCTTTCGTTACATTTTTGTTTGCAAAAGTACTGAAGGATCTTCTACATGAGATGTGTCGTAGAAGCTTTGACAAATAGTATCATCAGTTTTAAAATCCTGTCACTATTTTCCGCTGTACTGTTCGCTTATTATTCACAAATAGTACAGCAGCAGCTGTTGGTCAAAAGTTCATTTTAGAGCTGAGGCCCCAGTACCAAATTAGAATAGCATTTTCCATGTGACAGAAATAAATCTTCAAACGCTTGGCAAAATTATTTACATCACGGATAATATGGCATATCGTGTCACCTGATTTAGCATATTTCCGTCGAAAATAAAATTTTACGGGCGAGCACAGATTGGTACTCATTGCAAACTGCACGTCAGCACGGACCTTTGCGCGTACACAGTCTGACTCCTGTCAAGAGGTCAGACACAAATTAAGGCCTTGGGCCGTGTTTCTTTGTGCTCCAAATTTTTTTTTGAGCCAGTTTGACCAATAATTAAGGGTATTAAATAAAGTCAGTTTATAAAATTATCTTCACAACCCTGAGTTAATTCACGAGACAAATTTAATGAGGTCTCTGACCGCACGATTAGAGGATGATTACTGTAGCATTGTTGTAGCAAATTATGGACTAATTAGGCTCATTAGATTCGTCGCGTAAAGTTACACCTATCCCTAAAAAGGTTTTACAAATAGACTTTATTTAATACTCCATGCATTCAAGATTCCCTTGGAAAAAAAAATTTCTGGGGAGTAAACAAACACGGCCTTGTTTAGTTCCAAAAAGCAACTCCCAAATTCACTATGCAAAAAGAAGATTCTCCATCACATCAAAATGTCATAACATGCATGGAGTACTAAATGTAGATAAAATCAAAAACTAATTGCACAGTTTTGTTGTACTCTGCGAGACGAACATTTTAAGCCTAATTAATTAATTTTTGGATAATTTTTCACTCATACAAACGAAATGCTACAGTGACGCAATGATTACGAAGAGACCCCAAACTCCCAAATTTGATACACCAAAATTGGGAACTAAACGAGGTGGAGCAAACAAACTTTACGGGTACCTGCATGTGGTGGTGCACTCGCTCTGTCAAAGCTGAGAAAAAGAAGTAAAAAGGACACATCAAACATTATATCCACCCAGGTTAATTATATTGCTATATGTCAATAGTTTGAAAGGTCGGATTTTTTAATGACATGGAGAAAACAAAATGCCGTGAGAGAAGAAGATTGTTGGCAAAATAATTTTGAGTTATATTGCTATGTAGCCAATAATTTTTTTTATCCGTAGATATTGTTTTGTTACGGAAGAACTAAAACAACAATCTATTATATGGATTGTCTTATAGGTCATCTTAAGATTATATCAATACATTAGACCGCTTATTAAATGACACTAATATACACCCAAACGGGCAACACGTCCTTGGTTCGAAAAAGGAGGGGAGCAGCTGCGATTTGAGCGACGGCTAAACTTGATCCACCTTGCTTATGAGAAACTGCTAATTAAACTGAAAAGGGTGGCGCCCTTCTTAATTTTCTGTTCCTTTTATTTTTCTGCGGCCTGTTGAGATATGTAATCCTGTTGAGATTAACCGTAGTAGATAGAGTTTGTTAGGAGGTTGTTGTATTTCTTTGTAAACAAGTTTCCCCTTGTACAAGCCACGCCGGGGGCTGTTCCCGGCCTATTTAACACGGAGCCGTGAGCCCCAAAGGGCATCACGTTCAACTATTCTTTCATGGTAATCAGAGCTAGGTTTCTTTTTTCGCTTCGCCATGGCTCTCCTCTTGTCCTCCGCGCCTGCGCAATCGGTTGGCTATCCGGTCACCGAGAAGCTTGCGAGGAACAATCATCCGCTGTGGCGAGCCCAAGTCATGTCTTCTCTCCACGGAGCGCAGATGGTGGGCTACGTTGATGGCTCCGTGCAGGCTCCTGCGAAGACGGTGGCTACCAGTGCCACCGATCCCACCCCCATCGCCAATCCCGCCTACGAGCAGTGGGAAGTTCGCGATCAGCAGGTCCTCAGTTTTCTGTTGTCATCTCTTTCGCATGACATTCTCGTCCAGGTCCTTCCTGGCGACTCCGCACGTCAAGCGTGGGTCGCCATCGACGGGATCTTCGCCTCCCAGTCCAGGGCGCGCGTCATCTCCACGCGTATTGCCCTGGCCACTGCCCAAAAGGGGGCATCTACCGTCGCCGACTACTACAGCAAGATGAAGGGCCTTGCTGATGCGATGGCATCAGAGGGGGAAACGTCTGGAAGATGAGGAGCTTGTCTCCTACATACTGGCGGGACTCGATCTCGAGTTCAACCCGCTGGTCTCGGCTGTGGCTGCGCGTGTGGAGCCCATCTCCGTTGGAGAGCTCTACACGCAGATGACGAGCTTCGAGCAGCGTATGAATCTGCTCCAAGGCACCGGCTCCTCGGCCAATCTGGCGTCACGCGGTGGTCGTGGCGGCAACAACCACCGTGGCGGACGTGGTGGAGGCGGTCGTGGTCGCGGCGGCTTCGGCCGTGGGCGCGGCAATGGTCGTCAAGGAGGCCATGATGGGGAGCGCCCTGTCTGTCAGCTGTGTGGCAAGGAGGGCCACACCGTCGTCAAATGCTTCAAGCGCTTCGACGCCTCCTTCACCGGCGCTTCGGAGCCCAAGAGTGCTGCATCGGCTAACGTCTCCTACGACATCGACACCAACTGGTACATGGACTCCGGTGCTACCGACAACATCACAGGTGAGCTGGAGAAGCTCACCATGAGGGACGACTACGCCGGCACCGACCAGATTCACACTGCTTCAGGTGCAGGTATGGAGATCAAACAGATTGGTCAGAGTATTGTTCAATCCCCTGATCGTACTCTTCGTCTTAACAATGTTCTCTATGCACCTCAAGCCAACAAAAATCTGATTTCTGTCCATCGTTTCACATCTGATAATCATGCCTTTTTGGAGTTTCATCCGGATTTTTTTCTTGTTAAGGATCAAGCAACAAAAAGGGTGCTTCTGTGCGGCAGATGTAGAGGGGGTCTCTATCCCTTGAAGTCTTATCGTTCTCCTCAAGTCTGCAGCGCTGTCAAGCTCCCTGCTTCCCGATGGCACAGTCGTTTAGGCCATCCGTCGTCTTCCGTCGTTCAGCAAGTCCTTAGCAAGAATAAACTTCCTTTTGTTCCAGAACCAAATAAAGAGACCGTGTGTGATGCGTGTCAGCAAGGGAAGAGCCATCAGTTGCCCTATCCCAAGTCGTTTAGTGTGTCGAATAATCCTTTGGATCTTATATTCTCTGATGTATGGGGTCCTGCTCCACCTTCTGTTGGCAAGAACAATTATTATGTTAGTTTTATTGATGATTATAGCAAATTTACATGGGTTTATTTGCTTCGACACAAATCTGAGGTGTTTCAACGTTTCCATGATTTTCAAACTCTCGTAGAACGCTAGTTCAATAGAAAGATCATTGCGGTTCAAACCGACTGGGGCGGTGAGTATCAACGCCTCAATTCCTTTTTTCAACGAGTTGGGATCTCCCATCATGTTTCGTGTCCTCATGTGCACCAACAGAATGGATCTGCTGAGCGTAAACACCGGCATATTGTTGAAGTAGGGCTCTCTCTTCTAGCACATGCCTCTATGCCTCTAAAATTTTGGGATGAAGCTTTTCTCACTGCCGCGTATCTGATTAACCGTCTTCCAAGCCGAGTTATTAACCAAGATACTCCTCTTGAGCGACTCCTTCATGTTCCTCCAGACTATAAGTCACTCCGTGCGTTTGGTTGCGCTTGTTGGCCTAATCTTAGGCCCTATAACACCCGCAAACTTGCGTTTCGCTCCACTCAGTGTGTGTTTCTTGGTTACAGTACCATGCATAAAGGCTTCAAGTGTCTTGAAGTCAAAACAGGACGCGTGTACATCTCCCGTGACGTTGTATTTGATGAAACTGTGTTTCCTTTTTCCAAACTTCATCCCAATGCTGGTGCTCGCCTCCGCGCTGAAATTTCTCTCCTGCCTGATTCTCTCCTTGATAATTCAATTGGGGGTAACAATACTTTTGATCAGTCCACTGACTCCCATACCACTAATCCTACTGTTGAGGTGTGTGTTCAGGAAGATTCATCAGGAAATTCGGTGCAGATTGATCCATTTTCAGGCGCTAATGGCCTTCATCCAGTGCTGTTCCCTCAGCCGGACAGCGCACAGGACACGAGGATGCTTCGCCTGATCCGCCTGCAGCGCGATCGGCCTCGGATCGGGCGCCTGCTCCGCCTTCCCGAGCTGATTCGATGCCGGCTGCTCCGTTGTCTCGGCGTGGCGCTGCTTCGTCCGCTACCCAGGGCTCGGCGCATTCCTCCGCCGCGTGTCCGTCTGCTACTGGTGCATCGACGCCCGCCGCTTTGTCGCCTGCCGGCACAGTTGTTGTGCCGCCCGGATTTTCTGCGGCGGATGGATCGGCTGCGCCAACATCAGAGGCTGCTTCTCCGTCTACTGCTGCTGATGTTTCTCCACCGGCGTCTCCCCCGCCGGCCCTGCTAGATCCGGCTCCGCAGCGTCCGGTGACTCGACTCCAGCATGGTATACGCAAGCCCAAAGTTTATACTGATGGCACGATCAGGTATGGCAATTTGGTGTCTGTCTCGGAGCCGAATTCTGTACAAGAAGCACTTCATGATCCCAAATGGAAGGCAGCGATGGATGCTGAGTATGGTGCGCTTCTGAAAAATAATACTTGGCACTTCGTTCCTTCTGCGCATGGGAAAAATATCATTGATTGCATGTGGGTGTTCAAGGTTAAGAAGAAAGCTGATGGTACGGTTGACAGATACAAGGCCCGTCTCGTGGCTAAAGGTCACAAACAGCGCTACGTCATTGATTATGAGGAAACATTTAGTCCGGTTGTTAAAGTTACTACCATTCGGACGATCTTGTCTATTGCTTTGTCTCGAGGCTGGTCTCTTCGACAACTTGACGTCCAAAATGCCTTTCTTCATGGTTTACTTGATGAAGAAGTGTTCATGCGCCAACCACCCGGGTATGCAAGTAACGATCATCCCAATTTTGTTTGCAAATTGGATAAGGCTCTCTATGGGTTGAAACAAGCACCTAGAGCTTGGTATTCTCGTTTGAGTCATAAGCTGCAGAGTCTTGGTTTTATTCCTTCGAAATGTGACACATCTTTGTTTCTTTATAACAAAGGTGGGTGCACTATGTTTGTCCTGGTTTATGTCGATGATATCATTGTGGCCAGTTCCTCTTCTGCTGCAACTGATGCTTTGTTGAAAGATTTGGAACTTGATTTTGCTTTGAAGGATCTTGGTAATCTCCATTACTTTCTCGGTATTGAAGTAAAGCATGGCGGTGGTCTGCTGTCCTTGACCCAAGAAAGATATGCCACCGAGGTCCTTCAGCGTGTGAATATGAGCTCTTGTAAGCCGGTCAGCACTCCTCTTCCTGCTTCTGAAAAACTGTCATTATATGATGGAGATCGGTTGGGTCCAGCAGATGCTACCCAATACAGGAGTATTGTTGGTGCACTTCAGTATTTGACTCTCACTCGTCCTGATATTTGTTTTGCGGTCAATAAAGTGTGCCAATTTCTACATGCTCCCACGACAGTCCACTGGGCTGCTGTGAGGCGCATTCTTCGGTATATCAAGGGAACGATTGGCTTGGGTTTGATCTTCAGGAAATCTCCCTCCATGCTTGTGAGTGCTTTCTCTGATGCTGATTGGGCTGGGTGTCCCGATGACCGCCGCAGCACGGGGGGATTTGCCGTATATCTTGGTTCCAATCTTATTTCATGGAGTGCACGCAAGCAAGCTAATGTCTCAAGATCTAGCACTGAAGCTGAGTACAAGTCTCTAGCCAATGCTGCGGCTGAGGTAATGTGGGTTCGCAAGTTACTTGCTGAGTTGGGCGTCTCTCATCCAACTGCTGGTCGGCTATGGTGTGATAACATTGGTGCCACATATTTGACAGCGAATCCAGTCTTTCATGCTCGGACGAAGCACATCGAGATTGACTTTCATTTTGTGCGTGAACAAGTTGCTCAGAAGCTTCTTGACATTAGGTTTATTCATTCTGGTGACCAGATTGCTGATGGTTTCACTAAAGCTCTTCCTGAGCACCTACTTGTAAAGTTTAGGAACAATCTCAATGTCAGGGAACGTTGAGATTGACCGGGGGTGTTGAGATATGTAATCCTGTTGAGATTAACCGTAGTAGATAGAGTTTGTTAGGAGGTTGTTGTATTTCTTTGTAAACAAGTTTCCCCTTGTACAAGCCACGCCGGGGGTTGTTCCCGGCGTATTTAACACGGAGCCGTGAGCCCCAAAGGGCATCACGTTCAACTATTCTTTCACGGCCGTTATTCATGATCATCATAAGGTAAGTATGCCATGTCTCTATATACACTTTAATTATCATAAATAACGAATGTACTATGGGATAATAAAACAGAAACGACATGGCAGGAATATGCGACGATGTTGAATATTCTTTGTTTATACAATGCAAAAGCAGAAATAGATTTGCCACTTTTCACTTTCTATTACTCTCACGCTATAAGACATGATGAGCATACTCGATATGGTTGAATCACACTTTGACTATTCATGCATTTTTTTACGAAAGACCTGTACAGCGTAGACGTTCACGGCGCACAAATATATTGTTTATAGTTATAAATCTATTATCATTAGATAGTACATTTAATTACCAATTCATAATTTAAATTTTGATTGGTGTGTGCGCCGTAAGGGGAGGTAGCCAATACTGATGAGGAAATAAAGGCCTCCCTTTTTGATCACACAAGTAAGCAAATAAACAAAAAGGAGAAAAGAAGGAAAAAAAAGTGCTGTAGTAAAGATCTGCTTCGTTCTCCTCTCGCCTCCCCTGCCTGTCTATATCTATATAACACTCCAACAGGCCGTCGGCCTCCCTCTGCCTCGCTCTCTAGCTCACTGCAGGCAGCGTCCAGACCTCCATTGATTTCCCGTCTATATAAAAAGAAAACCAGCAAAAACAAACAAGGCATCGGCCGACGCCGCCGCCATGGCGTCCAACGGCAACGGCAGCTTGGCGAACGGCGCCTGCACCCAGGGAAAGCCCATCAAATGCAAAGGTGTTGCCTGCAGCTTCTTCTCAATCTTTTTTCCCCACCCCTTCTTCGTTCCTCGTCTCTGTTCTTAATTAATTTGCTGCGTGCAGCGGCGGTGGCGTGGGGCCCCGGCGAGCCGCTGGCGATGGAGGAGGTGGAGGTGGCGCCGCCGGGGCGGCTGGAGGTGCGCGTCAAGCTGCTCTTCACCTCCGTCTGCCACACCGACCTCAGCTTCTTGAAAGGAGAGGTATATATGTGTCCATTGATGTCGATCGGTGAGAGTTTGCTTGATACCATTGACTAATCGGTCTCTATTTATCTCGGCTGCCGGCCGGCCATGTGATGCTTGCTGTATATGGATGTGGTTGTGATATAGAACGAGCTGCAGCGCAAGTTTCCCCGCATCCTCGGCCATGAGGCAGCCGGGTGCGTAATCTCATCATCCCCTTTTTGTTAATTTCTCACACACACTCTCTCTTCCTGCTATCCAATTGTTCTTATCCGGCCATACTTTATTTTCTCGTGATATCTTTGACACAACTTACTTTTTGGAGATAGCAAAAGGAAACATGTTGGAGTGTACTCAATAATCAGTATAAGCCCCCATGTAGACTTGCTCTCGAGTGCCTTCGTAGTATCTCATATTCAGTTTGGATAGAGGGTCATTTCATTTGTAGTAACATCATCTTATTATTATTATTATCTTGCAAAAACCGTTACGTTGACTTGTAGTAGAAGTCATTATTAAGTTGAAATACGATATATGGGGGTTCAACCGTGCGTAGTCAGTCACAGATGAAAGTAGTCAGCCAAATGGGGGTCAGCGCCATCAAATGCACCCGCCACTCCGAAACGTGTAGTACTACACTGCTACCTAGCATTTTGCACATATAAACGAGCAAACTTTCCATACTCACGTTTGCATCTTGGCGACAAGGAGATAGATCTTTTTGCCTGGATCAATGCATGGCTAGCCACTGTTATTAGGCCAACCATGGGCTGCATATATATACACACACACAACTAATTTAATTAGTGTGCGTTGGCAGATGGAGACCGAGTACCTATTTTGGAATTTGGATCTTGCAAACGCCACCGATATGATCACCAGCTATACTCACATGCCTGCCTTTAATCGATCCGCTTTGGCTTTAATCAACCGACGAATTTTGTTAGCCGTAGATCCACTGCTGTACCAGTTAGCTAATGATTGAAAATGTCAAGCTTGTTTTCGTGTGACAAATTGTATTTTTTTTGGTTTGGAGGCAATGAATGATTCACCGGATAATAATAATATAATTCAACAGAGCATATATATATATATATATATATATATATATATATATATATATATATAACACCATGATCATCATACCACCGGGAGGTTAATTTGGACACGAATGCATACAGCTCATCACCATGATCCATGATATCATCCTCTTGCGCATCAATCCAAAAACGACATCGATCTTCTTGTCGTGCCCCGGCTGACGGAGACATGTATATATATAATATATATATCCGAGTCTGCGTGCAGAGTGGTGGAGAGCGTGGGCGAAGGGGTGGAGGACCTCGCCGCCGGCGACCATGTGGTCCCCATCTTCAACGGCGAGTGCGGTGCCTGCGCCTACTGCGATTCCGGCAAGACGAACCTGTGCGGGACCTACCGCGTCCACCCTTTCAAGAGCACCATGGCCTCCGACGGCGGCACGAGGTTCTCCGTCGTGGACCGGGCCTCCGGCGATCGCCGGCCGGTGTACCACTTCCTGAACACGTCCACCTTCTCCGAGTACACCGTGGTGGACGCGGCCTGCGCCGTCAAGGTCCACCCCGGGGCCCCGCTCGACAAGATGTGCCTCCTCAGCTGCGGCATCTCCACAGGTAAAGAGAATCATCAGCTAGCTAGCTTCCCTCGATCTTCTTGGTTAGTTGCTCTCGATCGGTTATTATTATTGTTAGATGCTTCTGTTTGGTTTGGTTTGGTTTGAGAGCTAGCTAGCTTGTATGGATGTGGCCAAGTCATATGGGACACCCTGTGCCAGGCCACCTCTGTCTGATGTTGCTGAACCCAGCCAGGCATATGTGCCCAGCCCACACGCACCTACCGAGGCATATCATATTATCATCCTGTGTGTTAACAGTCATGAGAAAGCAGCAGGCAGTGTGATCAGAGTCATCTGTGTACATTCATTTCAACCCTCAAGAGGCACCACCACACATCCATCTCCCAATTTACTGAAGATGTTTTTGCATGTCGACAGAGACGTACTTCAGTTTATCTCATTCGTTCATGGGCTTTTGGCACATGAGTGACTAGGAATTAATCTACAGGATTTTTTTCTTGTACGTACAACTGAACTGACCACTTCTCCTACCACATGTCTTGGGCATCAGGTGTGGGGGCTGCATGGAACACTGCAAACATTTCCGCGGGCTCCACCGTGGCAGTATTCGGGCTTGGTGCCGTTGGTCTCGCGGTCAGTAAAATTTACTAACCATTTTGACCACAGAAACCTGCAAGAAATGAGGTCTAGATTGCAATAGCATGTGTTTAATAACTAGCTATTTTCTATAGGTCGCTGAGGGTGCCAGGCTACGTGGGGCATCTCGGATCATCGGCGTTGATATAAACCCTGACAAGTTCACCAAAGGTGCGTGTTTACCACGTCTTCCCCTCATTTCCTCCTTTGTCTATGGGCAATATCTTCTTTAGCCATTTTCACATCATTGGCTCTGTTTAGTTCCCGAAAAGGGAACGTGGAGTTTGGTGAAAATGTCACATTGGACACTGTAGCGTACCGTAACACTTTTCGTTTGTTTGTGATAATCGTTGTCCTACCATGACCTAACCAGGCTCAAAAGATTCGTCTCGTCGTGTACATCAAAATTATGTACTTAGTTTTTTTATTGACCCACGTTTAGTATTCCATGCATGAGGAGAGAAATTTGATGTGATTTGATATGATAGGTGAATAGTAAAGTTTGGAGAGAGAATTTTTAGGAACTAAACATGGCCATTGTCAAGTTACAAACAAGGTGTCTTGTCTTCACATAAGCAAGACTTGACACTTGGCCAAGTCCCGTCGGCACTGGAATTGAGTCATATAATAATTTTAATAAAGTAGAATGGTGCAATCATTAAAGATTCTCATGGTGAATCGGTTGAACCATTAAATTTTGGAAGTTACTGAAACTCCTATCCCGTCCCGTCATAGGTTCAATCAAAGCACAGCCCAGGGAAGTCCCCCCTTGGTCAAGTCTTTTTCTTATAAAATATAGAACGATGCATTCCTGGAGAACGTACACGTACCTAGCATGTCCATTTCAAGGATGTGGTGAATGGTGATGCCACTAGGAGCAAAACAGAACAGCTCAAGCATTGTCAGTAGGCTGATAGCACCCACGATAGGTCTCAATCTGCGCTGATCTGTTGATTTCAGGGGCGGAGCTAGCCACCTTCGTCGGTGTCAGCTGACACCGATGATTTCTTCCAAAATCAGTGAGAAGTCATTGTTATGCACTGTTAAAACTTGGAGCTGATACCGATGCTTAGTGAAGCTGACATCGGCTGCTCCGTGGCCTGGCTCCACCCCTGGTTGATTTGTTAGAGGTGCGTTTGGCATTCAGCAACCAAGTAACCAGTTACCATCAGTTACTGCTCAAATATGTAGTTGCACGACATTTTTGACATTTTACAAGTGCTACACAATTCAGGTTTCTTTTTGAGAATTTGGACAACTGAGCTAATGAGTTGTGCCTGGAATGCCTCTTGACACCATCCACGATGAACCTATGAGACCGGCACCATAGGTGGTCTCATGCATCCAACCATAACCTGGATAATTAACCATAAACGGTGGACATGCTCTTTTTTTCGGAAGACTGGTACAGACGCAAACATTCACAGACACACACTCACCCGTATGAATACATGTGCGTTAACCCTACCCCTATAAGTACCCCTCTGAGAGACTGGACCCGCAGATCCAATCTTGAAATTCACAAAGTCGTCATATGGGTCTCGTCATATGGGTCTCGTTGTCGATGGAGGCGTCGTCTTTGACGCTAGAAGTTCCATAGAGACTTCAACAACTGGGAAATGTATAATTAAAAATACTGATGAGAAAAGAGAAGAGTATCGAAAAATTATCAGTAAACTGAAAAGATTGTAATAATCCATTTTGTTCTAAGAGCGAATCTAGAAATAGTATGTATGGTTCAACGAGGCAGAGTTTAATTACAAATCTTATTTGAACTCAGAATATGCATGCTGGACTAGGTGCCAAATAACCAGAAAAAAAACTCATCCGAAACACAGATTTGAAAATTTGCCGGCAGCGTGCATAAATCTCTTCTATGTGATTATTGTTATTTCCATCTGAAAAAATTCGTTTGTTGCGAACTTAAGTAGCCCAATTACTTTTTTGTTGAAATCGTGGAGAATGACGCGCACTATATTATTTCTGTTGATTTCTGACCAACTTGGCGTGTGCTTGTTTCTTTCTGTCATGGGGACAACGAGTGTCCTATGCTTGCACGCGCTGCCTTCTTTCTCAATGATAATTTCCCATATAATTCTCTGCTAGAGAACAAAAGGCTACTGTACAGAGCATGTAAGTTACAGTAAGAAAATATCTGTTTAATTAAAAAGTCATTTACGAAATCAAGAAAAAGAATCGTTACTGATTTTTTTATAGTGATTTTTGTAAATTGCTAAAATAATAAGAATCCGGAACCTAATCCTTTTGTACTTGTTTGAAGCTGGGGTAAACGGCGCAAATAATCTAGCTCAGTATTGTTGTACAACTTTTTTTTGAGGAGTATTATTGTACAACTTGGCGTGAACACGTAGGATGTATATAATCACACACCGTGCCATTTCAAAATGTCGCTAGCGCTACTGGTCTGGGGTCAACGAGTGTCCTGCGCATGCACTGTATTTCATATTTTCGCTTGACTTGTAGTACGTTTCAATGTCAAAGGCGTAAAGGACATGGAAATTCGCATTTAGAGACATACCGCGTTTTAAGTTTCTCAATAGAGCCCCTACCATGACATGATAAATCCGTACGGTGAAGCTTAAATTAAATCCGTACCGACAGGGAAATCATCTGTTCTTATATTTCTTAACGTTGACTTGAAATATACGAGTCATGTGTGTTCAGGGAAAGAGATGGGCGTCACTGATTTCATCAACTCCAAGGCCTGTGAAAAACCGGTCCATGAGGTACATACACCTTTTTATTTATTTGGCAGCAAAAATGTATATCAGCCTTGTCATCAGTTAGCTGTTTAAGCAGGACTGAATTTATGTAACTGCAGGTGATCATGGAGATGACGGGTGGGGGTGTCGACTACTGCTTCGAGTGTACCGGCATCAATAATGTGCTGCGAGAGGCCTTCTTGTCCACCCACGATGTACGGTGCTTATATCCATCCATCTATCTATCTAGTAAAAGAAATTAATCTATGCAAACAGAAACCATCCTACCTATCTTTCTAAAAAAATAATCTATCTTCCTCGCAAAAGAAATTATATTTTCCTCGCAAAAAAAAAATAAAAAAAATCAATCAATCAATCTACCGATGCGTTTATCTTCCTCGCAAAGAAATCGATCTCTCTAACTCTGAATATCATGTATGGGGATGTGTATGCAGGGTTGGGGCCTGACAGTGGTACTAGGGATCCACGCCACGCCAAAGATGATGCCACTGCATCCGATGGAGCTCTTCGACGGCCGTCGCATCACTGGCTGCGTCTTTGGCGACGTCAAGGGCAAGTCCCAGCTGCCAGAAATCGTCAACAAGTGCATGAATGGGGTATGCTTACTCACTGCATCTTCTGCTGTAAATTTGTGTTTCTACTTTTGTCCATCGTTTTATCGTCTTCCCTCGCAGGAACAATGATAGTTTTCGTTTGCGAGAAAAATACCATTTTTTAGGAATTAAAGAGGTTCCAACTAAATTTAATTTGACTGCCATTTGATCTCTTCTTGTTTCAACAGGAACTGAACATAAACTTTGATGGGTTCATAACGCACAAGATGCCCTTCTCCGACATCAACAAGGCCATCCAGCTGCTAGAGGAAGGGCAGTCCCTTCGGTGCGTGCTCCATTTCTGATGGAGAGATTAGCCTTGTCTTGGCTACAAAAATAAATGTAGAATTTATTTTACCAGCGTTGAGTTGTGGTAGAAAACAGCGATAATTATTTATTTCTGATTTCTTCGTATATATGTGTATTGTAGCATCCCAAGTTATCGCCATTCAAACTGGGATTGTGTTGTGTCATTTAATTAGCATCGCATGCAAGTATCAACACTGTCAATATTCTTGATTACAGCGGATCCCTCTCTCCGTTGCTTTTCATCGTTGTAGTTAACCCCATTAGTGCGAGCATTTGAGCTAGCAAACTTGGCAGGCTTTCCCTATAAAAAAGAAAATACATAGGCAAGCCTTCTCTCTCTACACGGTTGATATGGTCGTTTGCCTGTCGGCCCTGTCCCAACCTTGCCGGACGTATGAAGCGACCGTGGAACTCCAAAAAGAGTCAATTATGTGTTCTAAAAACTAAATTCATAAGTATATATAAAAAACTATTTTAATTTTTATCTAAATGTGCATTAAGTTTTTCTATGTGTTTTTATCTCTAGCGGTTAAAAGTTTTGCACCACATGGCAATTCTAGAAAAGGTACACTATTACATAACATATCTTTTTTTGTCGGCACTTTTAGTGCCAAGTGCCGGCTTGTGAAGACCGGTTCTAATACTCTACAATTTGGTTTTGTAAATGATACAGAATGCAAACTCCGGCACAATGATTTATCCCGAGGTATCAGAAAGAAGGGAATGTCCGCGCAAAGGCCTTGTTCCCCGATCAAGTAACTCAGTGGATAGACACATAGACGATGGGCTCTCCCCACGCCTGAGTGGGTGACCATCTTACCTCTCCTGGATGATCCTTGCCGCTTTTATTCGATAGAGCTTCGGCAAAACATCGAGGGCCTTGTGGCAGTCCCTCGAATTAACTCGGTTCAACCGGCACGGGACCTCACCTCTGTAGCGGCATCAAGGGTCATTGGCGTTTTGAAACGAATTAATCATGGAAGTTGTCACGTATAAGGTCCTGATTAACCACCCTTCTTTCAATGGATCGAAACAAATGATTTGGGACACAACCAAGCACAATTTTTGAACCACAAGGTTCACATAGATAGAGTTTACAAACCAAGTCCAGATATTAAATTATTACAACATAAAGTTCAGAGTTCACATTTGGAGTGGAAATAAAACATAAAATGGAAGCTAAATGACGATACAACACATCACATGGCAGCCATCACATGATGTCATCCACAACCCTCTCACTAAGAAAACGTCTCCCACTCCACAGACCAACCATCTGTAAGAGTGCACGGCCAAGTCAAAGCATCAACCTGCTCCTGAAGGCTAGCGGACACTGAAAAACAAGCTAAAATGATTGGAAGGGAAATAAATCAGAGCACCCTAAACATTATTCTAAAGAAAGAAACTGAATGAAATCAAACTAACGAACTAAACTAATGGTGTTCTATCCAACACAAAATGACCACATGACACTATTCTGCAGGTGGGTCGTAAAGGTCCAAGTATCCTGTGGCCTTGGCGAGCCGCTTGATTTTAGCGGACAGGACCTTGCGGAGGACCACCATCTTGTCCTCCATCTCAATCCGTCCCAGCTCGCACTCTACAACCTTCTCCTCCAGGTTGTTTATTTTCTGGCCTGCTTGCGCCAGTTCTTCCTTCAGGCCCTCCAGAGTGAGCGACTTTTCTCCTTCTTCATCATACTCATCCTCCTCCTCGGGGAACTCCATCTATCCCAGCAATCCCCTGATGGGCGGAGGCTGCCTGCAACGCTGAACTCTGAGGTTCTGCCGCGGAGGAGTTGACTGGGAGGACTCCACAAACCCGAGCTCGTCCTGGTTCAGCGGCGGGACCAAGACCTTGTCGTACCCCGTAGCGGTACGCTCGCCTCTGATGCTGAACCGGGGCGGACTATCAGGTGTATAATCCGGTGTCCTCATGCCCTCTCCCTTGACTGCTGGGAGTGTAAAGTCCAGCACCCTTGAGAAGGATGCTGACCTTGGGCGCAGCTGGCCTGTGGTAGGGCGCCCTAGTGATGATGAGCGAAGAGGCTTCTTGATCGCCTTCAGTGGGGCGAAGGAGTTGAGCATCGCTGAAGGAGAGCGGCGTGGGGAGTCTGGGCGCCTCATGGGGCTGCGGGCAGGAGCCCTCCCACGCTGCCCATCGCCTGGCAGATCAATGTCAGCGATGCGGAAGGCTTGCTCATGCCGAGGGGCCCATCGAACCGGCTAGCGAGGCTGGATTCCTTGGTTGAGGATGCATGTTTGGAGGAGGAAGAGGCCATGGTGGTTGTGGCTAGGGGCAAGGAGTTTCTGTAGATGGGATGATGGGAGTCAACAGAAGTCCCAAGCTTTTATCGAGGCTTTCTCCGATCAAAAAATGAGTTTCCTGACGTTTCCCTCGCGAGACTCGGGATAGGATCAACCGTAGATGAGTTTGGGAGCAAATATCCACACATGGGGCCAGGGAAGCTGACTCGGTCGAACCCTAGGGTTCGGGTGAATTGAGCAATTCGCCCGAGTTGGCCTGGTTCGGCCGAACTGGCCCCTGGGCCTCCTGGTGTGTGGGCCAAGTCAAGTCTTGTGTCTTTGGTCGTGGGTGCGAGGGCTAAGGTGGTTTTGGCCCAGAAATGTTTGGATTTGTAGAATTTGGGCCGAATTTCATGGACGGGTTTCAGAGCTCCACGAACTCAATGACGTCTAAGTCATCGAGTGGTGGAGGTTCTGGTTCTAGGAAGATTTTCAACCATTGTCCATTGATCTTGAAGGTATCTCCATCCTCACTTTGCAATGTGACGGCCCCGTGAGATGCAGCATTAACTACTGTGAACGGGCCGTCCCATTTGCTTCAAAGCTTCCCATGACCGAAAAGCTTGACACGAGAATTGAAGACGATGACCTTGTCTCTCGGCTTGAACGTTTTGACCTTGATCCTCTTATCATGCCTCCTCTTGGTCCGTTCCTTGTATAGCCAGGAGCTATGATATGCTTGCTCTCTCATCTCATCTAACTTTGCCAGCTGAATCCGCCTTTTAAGGTCGCATGCTGCAAGGTCCATACCCTACTTCCTAATGGCCCAGTGAGCTTTGAACTCCATTTCTACTGGTACGTGGCAGGTCTTGCCATAGACTAGTTGATATGGGGTCATTCCTATGGGTGTTTTATAAGCCGTACGGTATGCCCAGAGTGCGTCTGGGAGCTTGTCCTTCCAGTGCTTGCCCATCTCGTTCACGGTCTTTTGCAGAATGTTTTTGATTTGTTTGTTTGAGGTTTCTGCTTGATCGCTAGTCTGGGGATGATAGGGTGTAGCTACGTTATGTTGCACCCCCAAACTTGAGAGATACCTATGGAAAGCTGCATCAATAAAGTGGGAGCCGCCGTCACTGATGATTATCCTAGGGACGCCAAAACGAGGGAAGATAACTTCATGGAACTTTCGTCTTGTGCTCCTAGAGTCAGCGGCCAGACATGGCAAGGCTTCCACCCACTTAGAAACGTAGTCTACCGCCACTAGAATGAATTTGCAGCCCTCTGAGTTTGGGAAAGGACCCATGACGTCCACTCCCCAAACATCAAAGATTTCTACTTGGAGATTCCTGGTGAGTGGCATTGTGTCTCTAGTGTTTATGTTTCTGACAGCGTGGGCATCACATGATAAATGCTTTAGCATCTTCATACATGCTGGGCCAGTAAAATCCACACTGCCAGACTTTAGCATTGGTCCAGAATGTGCCATAGTGGCCTCCGTATGGGGCTGCATGACACCTCTCCAGGATCTTATATGCCTCATGTGAAGGTACACATCTTCTGAGGAGTCTATCACTACATATCCTGAATAGGTACGGGTCGTCCCAGAGATGGAGTCGGCTCTCATAAGCCAGTCTCTTCTTATTTTCTCCTGGTGGCACGTACCCTGTCATCATGTATTTCACTATGTTGGCATACCACGGATCAATGGTGGTGACCTTAAGGAGTGTGTCGTCCCGTAAATAATCATTAATTCGAAGATCAGACGAAACTTGCATTCGAGACAAGTGGTCAGCCACTGAGTTCTCTACCCTTTTCTTATCCCTTATTTCAATGTCGAACTCTTGGAGTAGAAGGATCCAACGGATGAGTCTTGGTTTCACATCCTTGTTGGTCAGAAGGTACTTCAGAGCTGCGTGGTTTGAATAGACTATGACCTTGGCCCCAACTAGGTAGGACCGGAATTTGTCTATAGCAAACACGACCGCTAAGAGTTCCTTCTCCATGGTTGTGTAGTTTAGCTGGGGGCCAGTAAGCGTTTTGCTAGCATATGAGATAGCATAGTGCTTCTTGGCCTTAGTTTGGCCCAACACAGCTCCTACGACAAAATCGCTCACATCACACATGCTTTCAAATGGAATGCTCCAGTCAGGAGGCTGGATGATGGGAGCGGTAATGAGTGCTTTCTTGAGAGTGTGAAAGGTTGCGTAGCACTCTTCATCGAAAACGAAAGGGGCATCCTTGGCTAAGAGATTGGTCAATGGCCTGGAGATCTGGGAGAAGTTTTTGATGAAACGCCTATAGAATCCGCCATGGCCAAGGAAACTATGGATCCCCTTAACGTTGGTGGGAGGCGGAAGTTGCTCAATGACCGTTATCTTTGCTCTATCTACTTCGATTCCATGTTCCGACACCCTATGTCCTAAGACAATCCCTTCTCTCACCATGAAGTGGCACTTTTCCTAGTTTAGGACGAGGTGTTTTTCTTGGCATCTCTAGAGGACCTTGTCCAGATTTTTCAGGCATGCAGTAAAGGGCTTCCCATAAACTAAGAAATCATCCATGAACACTTCCATAATCTCTTCGATCATATCAGAGAAGATGGACATCATGCAACATTGGAAAGAGGCGGGTGTGTTACATAGCCTGAAGGACATTCACCGATAGGCATATGTCCCACAGGGGCATGTGAACGTGGTTTTACTCTAGTCATCTGGATGGATTGGAATTTGGTGATATCCAGAGTAACCATCAAGGAAGCAGAAGAAAGAGTGTTTTGCTAACCGTTCAAGCATCTCATCTATGAATGGAAGGGGGAAATGGTCTTTCTTGGTGGCCTTGTTGAGTCGACGATAGTCGATACACATATGCCAACCAGTGATGGTGCGCTGCAGGATGAGCTCATTTTTACCATTGCGCACAACCGTCATTTCTCCCTTCTTAGGAACAACTTGAACAAGACTAACCCATTCACTATTAGGGACAGGATAAATGATCCCTGTGTGAAGGAGTTTGAGAACTTCCTTTTTCACGACCTCCCTCATGGCATTGTTCAACCGTCTTTGAGGTTCCCGAGATGGTGTCGCTTCAGAATCAATTGGGATACGATGGGTACAAAGGTTAGGACTGATCTCTTTCAGATCTTGGAGTGAATATCCTAAGACTGCTCGTTTCTTCTCCAGGATAGTGAGTAGTTGTTGGGTTTCCAGGTCGGATAGCTTGTCACTAATGATCACTGGAGTTTGCTTGTCTCTGAGGAGGGAAGCATACTTTAATCCAGGAGGAAGAGGTTTCAGCTCTACTGGAGATGGTTTTGGAGTTTCAGTTGGATTGAGCTTGATTGGAGGTTGAGTTTCCTCTTCCTCCGTAAAGAATTGGATGTCTTCCTCTGGGATGGTAGGCTCTAAGTCCGTCAAGGCTGTTGACATGACGTCCTCCATGGGATCAGGATCAGGATCTATCTCTACTAGGCTGTTCAGACAAGGAGAGTAAGAGACAGGGACAAGTTCTTTCCCGATCCTAAGCTCTACTAACTGATTTATTGGTGCTTTTTCCAGTATTTTCAAAATCGGCCTCCCGATAAAGATAGGATGAGTGGAATTTTCGGCTAGGTCAAAGATATAGAAATCCAGGAACAGTTTAGGGTTGCTAATATAAACGGGTGTGACCCACAAGATCCCCAAACAGTCAAGGATTCTTCCCGATGTGAACCTTTGTCACACCCGGATTTACACAGAAACCCGAATGCGGCCACATGTGTGCCTAGTAAGTCATAGTACACATATAGTAAAAAAATATGATAAACAGAGAACATATGCTTGAATAAATAGAGTTTTACATCAGAGTTTAACATAAACAAACTAACCAATACAGCGGAAGACTAATAACTCTCAACTAAGTGAAGCCGCAATCCATAGGGACTTTGATTGGGAGAACGCAACTCAGTAGTACGGTAGATCTTCGGGAAACTCAGCAGCAGACTCATGCACAACCCAATCTGTTACCCATCCGGGATTTTGTTGAATAAATGACAACTGTAAGTAAAATATTTACTTAGCAAGTATAGCACGGGTGTATGAATGCTCAAAGTAAGGCTAGACACGGCTGAACTGCATTAGCATTTTTATTTGGTTCATTTTAACATCATCCAAGTTACTACAAGTGAATAGAACCCAGTTGCTACCCAATTAATAAAGTATAAGTGACATTAAGCATAAATAAACATCATCTTCTAATAAAAAAGGATCCAGACCACTCGTGACCCTGAGCAAGGCCTCAGGGCACAACGTGAGAGGGTCAATGGCGTCCAAAGCGCGGGCTACGCAAGCCAACCGATGCGCAACGTGTGGAGTTCCAACGCGAGGAATCCCAACACGGGACTGGGCCTAACGATACCTAGCCGATGGGGCTACCGTCCTCGGTCGAATCAAGAAACACCCCGTGCCTTGCTTCCCTTAACGCTGTCGGCCCTAGCGGTAACCACTGGCAAGCTAGAGACGTACAAGCTACTTAACCAAGACTAGAGCCATAATAGTTCTAGCGGTGGCGGCATGCTCCTGGGTTGCCACTTTAAGAACCGGACCTTATGGAGAGACACTAGAACACAGCACGAAGCACATGCTCTAGCTCCCTAGACAAAGTAAGACGTTAAAGTGAACCACTAAGTCAAGATTAACATTTAAACAGAGGTTATAGTGGCTGCGCATAGCATAGATTCTACCCATATGCAAAAACCCGAGGTAATCAAAGGATAGGATAATCAACACTAGGTACAACCTTAAAGGTACATCAATTTAGACACATGCATGTATGAAATAAATGATTACAAGGTGGATAGGTAGCAAGGATTATCCATGCTATAACTTGCCTTCCTCAAAGTGCTGCTGCTGGTGGTCTTGCTCCTGAAAGTCCTCGTCGTACTCGAACTCCAACGCAAATGGCTCACCGACTGGACATGAATCACCACACAAGCCAATACATACAAACAAAATTATTCTATTAGAACAATACACCAAACAGTAGAAACAGAACAAAAAAAGTTTTAAAACTAATCTACGCTTCGCTACGAACACGTGAGCGCAAGAATCACACTAATCGGAGCTAAAACGAGAAAGTTATGGCGTTTCTAAGGTTCGGGGACTTGCTGGTAAGGTTTAAAAACTTTCAAGGACCTATTCGTGAAAAACCAAGGACCTATACGCAATTTCATATAAGAACTCGAGGGCTAACGCGCAAAAAGGCAGGGGCTTTTCTACGAAAGAGTATAGACTAAACGAATATGGTAGAAAATTACAAGATTCGCTGAGGGTCTTACTAAAAATCTTGAGGCCAAAAACGACGGAAGGCTCGGCACGACAACGAGATGAAGAATGGGCAGTAGTGGAAGATATGGTGGAAGAAAACTACCTTAGGGAATCCCAAACAAAGGGGCCTCCCTGTAAAGGAGTCGACGGTGTGCCTTTTCCAGAGGAGAGGTGGTTGGTATATATATGGAGAAAACCTCTCACTTCCAGGTCCATTAGCAATATGTGACTAAATGTGGTTTGCCCCATTCCAATGCGAATGGGCTTTAAAATTTGGCCCAATAAAGTGATGTGATAGATTTGGCTTAAAATTGGGTCAACTTTGGACCAATGCTAGTCTACTAAGATTTAGGGTGATTTTAATTTTCGGAATAATTATTTTCCTGGTTATAAATAATTCCAGATAAGTCCAGAATTGATATTAAAATCATGAAAAATATTCTGAAAATCCTAAAAATCCTAGGAATTATTCCAGAGATAGAGTTTGGACATGAGGAACCCAATATTGTATTTGGAGCTCACGAAAAGGATCTTAGCATGTTTCAAAAATTGGAATTTGCTCTAGGGAAAATAGGATTAATTTCCAGAAAAAATCTAGAAAATTCCCATTAGGCTCCTAAACGCATTTTTAAAAACTTTACACACATAAAACCACTAAATGCAACCGGCATGTATGCAAAGCACTCAATATTATAACCTATATTATTTTAATTTAATTTGGAAAATAAAATTTTCCTATACTAAATTCCTTGATAATTATATAAACCTTGGACAAATTTTAGAAATTTCAAAAAAATCCTTGTTTTAATTATGCTAAAAAATCACATCCCAAAATCCAAAAATTTTGGGGTGTGACAACCTTAGGCATTTCTGAGATGATGACCATGGTTCATCAGGGAATCGAGCTCGCACCAAAGAGCTAGTGATTATGTTGATCCCGAGGCTCGGGTCGTACCCGATTTCCTTGTCTATGCCCATGACTTTGCAAAATATCCTTCGGATCCTTTTGGGCATTTTAATGACCTCGGTCGAGGCTTCAGCCTCTTCTAGCCATTCCCAATTCATGATAGCAGAGAGACGTCCTAAGTACTCTCTGATATTCAAGTTCTTCCTTGTCGGGAGGTTGATCTTTTTGCTCTACACGTTGTTCCAATGGGAAACTTGCTGCACTCCTGATGTCATTGAATAGATCATCGTCAAAATCATAGGGAGTGGTGTAGAGTGGATCATAATGGTCCTGGCTATAGTATGGTTGTGGTTTGAAATGAACTTCGGGTTCTAATGGAATGGAAGAACTGATTGATTTAGATTGTGAGTGTATAGGTTCTTCAGGTTCAGGCTCAGGCTGCTTCTCTTCATCGGGGAGTTCATCATAGATTCCCGTGTATGGAGTGTCATCCAGGATACGATCCAGGGTTACCCTCGCTTCACTAGGAATCAGACGAGAGAACGGCCCTCCTGAAACGGAGTTCAAGAATGTGGCGGCTACGGGACACAGGCCAAGGCTGAAGTGTTGTAGAACAATAGGTTCTAGAAGGCTTAGGTCCGGTCCTGAGGCCAAAATTTGCTTGAAACGAGCCCACGCAGCTCCTAACGATTCTCCCTTTAATTGTTTCAGGGTAAGAATTTCGATTCGGAGGTTGGCTACCTTGGAAGCTGCGAAGAAATTTAGGCAAAATTTCTCTCTAAGGGTTTCCCAACTCCCATCCATATTTCCGACAACTAGAGAGTACCATTTCTTTGCTCCTCGCGTAAATGAGAACGGGAATAGTTTCCATTTAAGCGTCTCTTGTGTCATGTCTGCAATGACGAGACACGAATAGAGTTGCTCAAACTCACGCAAATGCGCGTATGGACTCTCAGCATTCGTTCTTGAGAACGTTTGCTCTCGAACCATGGCTATGAAGCCGGGACGTAGCTCATAGCCGGGTGTGTGGATGGGATGTGATGATGGTGGTGGCTCCAAACAATCGCCATTTGGAGCTGAATGTTGACGTAAGGTAAGAGTGGAATCCATATGGATGGTGTATGATGGGGATACACAGACAACTTGGGTTCGGAATCAGAACAACTACCGTTCCCCGGCAACGACACCAGAAAGCTTGTTGGCACTCCTTACGGCCTATAGATAAATCCACAAGCGGACGGATACCGATGTAGCTTTCACCTGGGAGTATTCCAAGGTATCGATTTCCACGGGGAACGAGAAGTGAACTAATTCTAAACTAAGTTATCCAAGGGTAATGGGATAGAGTGGATGAAGTGGATGACAACAACAAAGAGAGAAGAGAAGCGATAAGAGGGTAGCGAGGGCACGAGCCTGGTAGAAGTACTCTACTGATTAACTGAGCGGGTCAGAAGGTACAACTAGATACTTGCTTTGGGACAGCAGAACCTACCACACGCAGAAAGGGATGAGAGAGGGGTGTGATCTATCTTGCACTGGGGGATTCTACAAGCCGAGACGAGCACCCAAGCTAAGCAACCAATTTAAAATTATACCAATCAACTAAGTATTGAACGAAGAACCAGCAAGCATATAAAAGTAAGAACTGAATGCTCAATTAATCAGAGAGAGATACGAGAGTTACCAGACACGACCCGGATGTCACTCGCAGCTGAGCCACATCCATAGAGGTACAGCTAGCGAGAAGAGGGGCCGACACTCCGGCTCCTCTCCGGGATGCTCACCTCTCCTCTCTCCGTATTTTCTAAGTATGGAAGTGGCAGAGCTTCGCTACGGACTCTCCTCTTGTGTTGTGTGTTGAAACAGATGCTAGGGGGCTCCAATTTATAGTGGACAAGGGCGGTTGAGCTTGGGTAACCGCCAAGGCAACCAGGGGTCGGTTCCCCTGATTCGGACGAAGATCCTAGTTCGGCCGAATTCACTGGTTCGGCCGAACCAGTGGATCCACCGCCTCAACTGATGGATGGCTTGGATTGACTCCTGGGGTCGGTTGCTGGCTTGGGGGCGGTTCAGCCGAAGGCCCCAGTTCGGCCGAACTGGGCCTGGCCCGTGGCCGGCCTCCCCAGCACCGCCTCTGGTCCTAGACCTCCTGGGCTGACTTGCTTTGGTGTACTCCGTGTAGAATTGGCCCATAGATGAGGTGGCGGTCGCCCACGTGTCATGTGTCGTCATCCATCTCTTGGTCATCGTTGACGTGGACGTCTCCCGGTGTCGTGTACGGCTAAGGGGGGTAACTGGCCGAATCGTGTCGTTCGGCCGAATCGGTCAATTTTGACCCCTATAGCACATATTTATTGTTAATGTACCTGTAGAAGTGAAACTCACCAAAACATGTGGAAATGATCAGAAATAAATCCTATAGCTATGGTGTGTGATTACATTGTGTTCATTTTATACTCATTTGGAGGTTGGGAATCGGTCCGTAACGACCGCCAACTCCTGCTCAGTGGGGCGGGAAGGTGGTGGAGTGGCGGTGGGAGTCGGCTCTGTCGAGCTGGAGCGAGAGAGCGCGCGCGCGATAGAGAGAGAGAGAGAGAAGTGAGGCCGAGAAAGAGAAGAAGTGAGGCCGAGGAAGAGAGGGCGTTGGGTGAGCGGGGAATTAAGCGCCCGGGCAAGCTGGTGTGCGGTGCGTGGCGCCAGGTGGCGAGTGGCGATTGACGCGCAGGTCCGGCTGCTGAGGTGGCAGTGGGACCAGCTGGCGTGGCGGTAGGGTTAGCTAGGAGAAAGAGTGGTTTGAACCAAAATAGCCGTGTTTGAACTCAAATTTGCACTAAAAATTTGAACTACGCTCGAAAAAATTTTGAACTACAGCTTGTAGAAAATTTAGAGCTCTACATCTTTGGTATAGAATGTTTTTGCCAAAAGTTTACCAAAAAGTAGACCGGGCAATTTTACTTGCGGTGAAATATTACAAATTCGAATTTTCAGGAAACCTTTTTAAGTAGCTATTTTGTGCACAAATTTTCAAATATTTAGAGGTTGTACTTTTGAACAACAAGTGCCTAGTGTTGAAGATCACATAATGAACAAACTTTTGGTGGGACATGGATTTCATGTTTTCAAATATATTTCAAATGGTGGCTTGGTCAATTTGACCAAAAATCATGTTTGCTGAATTTAAATTCAGGGTTTGACCACACGGTTGACTACCATTTCGAAATATTGAAACTCAAAAGCTTGGAACTTGCAATATACCATTAGAAAGGTATTGAGCTCTAGTTTTCAAATATGTAAAAATATTTGGGCACTTTTGAATTATAATTTGAACAAAATTCATTTGAATTTCATGCCTACAAGAGGACTTAGCCAAAAATGAGATTTTGGACATAAACCTATGCATACATATAATGTATATGGAGCATATATATGATTTTGATGATGCTTAACATATGTAAACATGATAGTATGAACATGAAATGAGGCTTCTCATTTAGGTTTGAGTTTTGAATTTTAAATGCACACATTGCACCAAATTCAAAGTAAGTGCAAACACAAACACATAAATGTATATGCATGAAACATGCATGACATATTTATGCAACTTAGGTTTAATTATTCTTGTTAGCATAATTAAACCTTGGGTTTTCACAGGCCTCTCATTCCTCTCACAACTACCGACGACCACTCCACAAACTCGGTTAGAGGGTTTCGTAAGACTTACAAGTCCCGGATTTACAACACAAGGCGCGTGCAAAGCAACGATAACAAAGATATGTGCAAATCTCGTCTAACTCTAGGTTAATCCCTAAAGCAATGCGCTAATTGGCCTAAACTAGCACTAATCAAGACCTAAGCCTTGTTGCTAATTACTCTAATATTTTCTTGATCACTTTGGTGGATAGAGCATTTAATTTTGTGTATAAAACACAACAGAAATTTCTCCAAGCTCTAACACCCTCCAATGGGCCGGCCAAAGGGGTACAAATAGGCCCAAGGACCAAAAGTGCAACATTTTTGTGCATCACCGAATCTGTCGATGATCATACGAGGGTCATCACTGAATTAGTTGGTGATGCCACCTCGACTAACCATTTTGTCGTTGCACAACTGGTGCCACGTATCACCGACCCTTACGATGAATGCATTGGTGATCACCGATTCAATCGGTGAATCACCCGAGCCTCGTCACCTTCCTCTTTCCCCTCTGGTCACTGTTCACACCGATTCATACGGTGTCACCCTGAGAGCATCAACAATTCAATCGGTGCTCTCTAGAGACGCCTAGGCACCTATACTACTATCATTGATTCATCTGTTGATTGCATCGGTAATTGATCTTCATGTGTTTTGTTTTTTTTCATGATTTTTGCAACATTTAAGTGCAAATACCATCATTTGGAGTCTATGGAATATTTCTTAGTCGTTACATTTGGATGGCTTAGAATCAAACCTTAGGAACTATAAAGCTTACAAATATTCATCTAGACAAACTCATTAGTCTCAATAATCATGTTGTCACTCAATCACCAAAGTCACAAACAATGTCACACGGCCATTTTCCTTACAACTTCATCTAACACTAAAAGAGATTCTAGGTCACTAAAGATTGGTATATTACTACATGTTAGTGGTCTGATAAATCGTCTTATAGTGCTATGTAGGATTTTTTATGATGCAAAGACGAGACATGGAGGTGGAAAAAATCTCATAAGCTGAATTTTAGGATTATGATACCACTCTCACACCATTGTACAAGTTGTTATTGCCATACAATTCATAATTTTTTTCACCTATAAAAGATATTATATTGTTATGAGACAACAAAAACGACAATCAATTATACTTGTTAATTCATCCCAAAATTATGTGTCGAGACTGTCTTCTTGAACACACTAATGTACTTGCATTAATGTATAAAAAAGGCCAACAAAAAATATGGTTTCGGTAAACGTTTGCTCGTGTGTTCCTGATTTTACACCCTTAAACTATTTTTTCTCCTAATGAAATTAGTGTAGCTGTATTTTTTGTGTTTTTTTTTGTTGTGATAGACATATAATGATGATGCCACAACAGTGATGTTCCAACCCAAGGACAAAATGTTGCGGTGGAAATTTTTACATATGTTTTTGTTGCGATATGCACAAGATGATGTTGTAGCGGATGTTTTTGTTGTGAATGTAAGAGAAATGGAAAAGGGAATGGAAGGAATGAATGGATTGTCTGTATTGATGAGGGGATCATTTACATATATATACATGGCCCAAGTGGCATGGTGGTTGCCACGCGAAGGGACAGGCCCCTTCAGAGAGGCCCATTAGAGAGTAGTAATAGTCATTTGATCATCTGATATATTATTCTAATGTATTTCGTAACACTCCTCCTTGATCAATTGCTTCTTGTAAATGTCCTCCATTCATAGATTGTTGCATGGGAAAAACTCCTCTAAAACAATGTAGGAAAAATACGAGAAACCACGTGATATTAATGGAAAACCATCATATGGATAAAACTCCTCCAAAACCTAGTGGGAAAAACTTGAGGAGAAATATAGATATGTCATAGGAAAAACTCCTTAAAACCCCTGAGAAAAAATATAGGAGAAAATGTTACTGACATATATGATTACTCGTTAATGCATATTGTCTCATTAAAAACCTTATGAGAAAAACCTTGATAGGAAAACTCATTAGGAAAAGAGTGCAAAATATTTTTAAAAGATGATTATTTACAGGTTATATCAGAGGATTTGAGTCGTCTCATACCTATTCCAAAGACATATCTATGTAATAATGATGTAGGTAGGGACTTTGTGCATAAATCTGCAAGAATATCACATGATTTGGTTTGGAAGATTTCTATTTCCCCATTTTTTTTGTAGTTCATGAGGATAAAATAATTTACCACCAATGTGCTTTGTGATATTGCTCTTTATATAACCTGCATTCATTTGTGCGATACAACAGAATTATCTTCATAGATAATTGTTGGTTGTGTGATCGAACCAATACCACATGACTGTTGTATGTGATTTATCATTCTGCAAAGTCATATACATTCACATGATGCTTCATATAATGCAATTATTTCAGAATGATTTATGGATGTATCTATAAGAGTATGTTTTGATGACTTCCATGATATAGTCATTTCACCATGTAAAAATACAAAGCACGTCTGAGATCTAGCATTATGGGGATCTGATAAATAGCCAGCATTGGTATATCCGGTTAAAGACTTGTGTTGTTCAAGTTTTTAGGATAAACCAAGATCTATTGTATCTTGGAGATAACGGAAGATATTCTTGACTCTCGCCCAATGGCGTTTTGTTGAAGCAGCGCTATGTCTAGCTAGTAAATTTACCACAAATGCAATATCCCTGTACTGCCAATGGTATTAAATATTGGAATGTTATACCACTCATAACTGGAGAGTATGTTTCATCAAAATTGACGTCGGGTCTCTGCGTGAACCCTTGTGCTACATGCCTTGTTTTGTATCTCACCATCTCATTGTTTTCATTCCTTTTACAGATGAAAACACACTTTGATCCCACTAGAAATATGTTTCGAGGAGTAGGCATCACTACGATGAATACCTCTCATTTTTTGAGCGAGAGCAATTCTGCGTCGATTGCTTCCTTCTATTTGATCCAGTCAGAGTGCTTGATGCACTCTACCATGGTCTTTGGTTCTGGATCAGGTTGAAGGCCATTTGCATTCTTGGAGGAGAAATTACTGTTGACAATTGTAGTCTTTCTGTTGAATGATTCTCCCGAATCAATATAGTTGGTGAAAATTTCATTAGTCTTTGTGACTCTTCATGATTTACCAATACGTTAGAGCCAGGGTTTTCTGATGTCCCAGCAATAATATTGTTGTGTACACTTGTGCTGGGTATGTGACGTATATGTTGAACATCCATATTATTTGGAATTTCAATATCCAATTGGTGTCTATCAACAAGATGTTGATTTGCATTTACCGCTTTGGAAGTGACCTTCCTTGGTTTCCGCAGAGGCTTTTGTACCTTATCCATTATGGTAGGCTTTTGTACAGCCTTAATCTTTCCAATTGTACCTCTCACTCTCTTATTTTGAATTTGGAGATTCTGAGTAGGAATTGCTACCCTTCCTGGTACATTGACAGCAAGATTATATGATTTTGTGACACCTTTGTAGTCGGTAAATGCTTCAGGCAGATTATTTGTAATACTTTGCAAATGTATAATCTTTTGAATTTCATGTTCAGATTCAGGCAGATTCTATAGTATAAATGAATTTGCAAATGTATAAATGCTTCAGGCAGATTCTATAGTATGTGGATCATAGGACTGAATACCGGTGGCATTCCAATTTATTTCCTAGCATTTTTTTGGTACGTATTGTCTCCCCCTAATGCCAGGAAATTATCCTCATCGAAGTTGCAATCAGCGTGTCGGGTAGTAAATAAGTCTCACGTAAGAGGCTCGAGGTATTTGATGATTGACAATTATTTATACCCCACATATACCCCCATTTTTCTATGGGGGGCATTGATGTACGCTGTGGTGGTGAAATCGATATATATACAATGCAATCGAATTTTTGCAGATGGGAAATGTTTGGTTGATTTCCACGTACTAACTGCAATGGAGAAGTCGTATGATATGCAGTAGGTCAGATTTGAATCAGATCAGCGGCGTGTAAGACCGCATGACCCCAACATGATGTTGGTAATTTGCAATTATGAAGTAATGGTCTAGCAATTAATTTAATTATCTTGATAAGAAATTCGGCTAATACATTTTGTGTATGTACATAAGGTAGAGAATGGTCCACATTAATGCCTAAATCCATACAATAATCATTGAAAGGTTTTGAGGAAAACTCAACGGCATTGTCCATCCTAATGGATTTTATTGGATTTTCTAGATAATTTGCTCTTAATTTGATAATTTGAGCAAGAACCTTGCAAAAACATGGTTTTTTGTGGACAATAAACACACATGAGACCATCTAGTAGATGCATCAATAAGTACCATGAATTACCTTCAAAGGAGCTTAATGTCGCCTAGAGGGGGGTGAATAGGCGTCATGGTTTTTAAGGCATCGCCTAGGCGTCCAGGCGCCAAAAAATTCTGGGCGTCGAGTTAGCCTTACCAGGTTCGCGTAAATTGTCCGCCTTTTCGGTCTAGGCGTCCGCCTTGGCTTGTTAGGTGTACAGGCGTCGCCAAGGCGCGAGTGGCGGACGCTCTTCTCACGAAAAATAGCGGCCGCCGGCAGCGCATCCAGGTGCAGACACCGCCCCACATAAAATCCCCTCCCGCCGGCGCATCGACGCACGGCTGTCGGCACGGACGCGTGGCTTCGGTGGAGGAGGCAGGAGCGGGCGGCGGAGGAGAAGGAGGCAGGGGCGGGCTGCGGAGGCGGAGGAGGAGGAGGAGGTAGGGGCGGGCGGCGTAGGGGAAGGAGGGAGGGGTGGCGGGTGGCGGAGGATGAGGGGGCAGGGGTGGGCAACGGAGGAGGAGGAGGCCGCGTTGGGGAGACGTGGCGGCGGTGGCGGCGTCGGGGGATGAATGATGGGGAGCGGATAAGGAGCAGGGGGAGAGCTAGGGATAGAGTGGGAAGTTGGGTTGGCTTGGGCTGGGCTGGTTTGGTGGGCTTCTTTTATCTTTGAGGGCCTACTAATAGGTGGGCTTATACGAACCAAGCCACTTTCCTCGCTCCACTATTTAGCTTCTTCCCTTGCGGAGGCAAAGCATGACCTACACAAACTTCATAAGGATCACCACACGACTGGGGAGCTCTTGAGTGATAGGCTCTCAAAACTCACATAGGTTACTTGAGCACTGAGACTTTAATAAAACATATCTCTTGATGCATCCCTCTTGATAGTACGGCATACCTAAACTCAAGATCAAGAATAAATACTAAATCAGCCACTTAAGCTTCTCTTCTTGTATTCTTGCCATACATAGTCGATATCTCTTCATGAGGGCTGCATCCATTTTTGTCCCTTCATATTGAGCACTTCAACCTTGAGCAAGTGACTTGAACCGATATTCAGTCTATATGAATGAACTCCACTTCTAGTTCACAAGTCACTCTTCTTCTCAATAGATCTAGAAAGATTGATTCTTTCCAATGCCAAGCTCGCCATGATCTAAATACTTAGGGATCAATCAAGTAGCGGTTTATTCACCCTAGCAAAAGTGCTTGGACCAACAGACGACTCTTGTCCTTCTCCTTGCTTAGTGCCTCAAAACCATGCTTTATATCAACCCATTTACTTCTAGTCAATTTGAGCTTCACACATAAGAATGTATCACGATAAATCTTCAATGAAATCCATTTCTTCACTTTGAATTGGTTATCTATTTCACTCTTTAAATTTCCATAAAATGTGAAATATTATCTTCTTCACCATAACCACTCTTCTTGATGTGAGACCATCAATATGCAAAATATTATATCTCTAACATGTATCATCAATGAGTCTTGCTTTTCAATCAAGTGTTATGATATATGCACCAATACAGTTCAACACTTGTTCTCCTTGTATTATGAGCTCTCAATAATAATATATAACTTATTTAATATGATATATCAAATCCTTCGTTAATGAGAGTTGTACCTCCTCATAAACTCAAAAAGTCATTAGATCTTTAATCGTGGTGTCATTCAACTCACCAAAACCCACTAGGGGCCTAGATGCTCTTTCAATCTCCCCAGTTTTGGTAATTGATGACAACCCCAATTAAAGCTTACAAATGATATGACAATAGATCTTTTGAATTCTCAAATTTAGGATGAGCTTCTCCTTAATATGTGCTTTGAATGGAAATCAACAACTATGGCCTCAAAATGCCAATAAGCACATATTCAAGAGAGCATGGAGCTCCCCCTAAATCGCAGTATCTGTGGGGTGCAAAATAAGTGTGTGATCAAATAATACGTGATGCACGCAACATGAGACTTCACTCAACTAATAAAAACAGACGACAGTGTTGCTGGTCCCAAAACCAGAACTTCCGTTTTGGCAACACCAGAACTTCCGGTTTTGTCCAGACAGTACTAACAAAACACAAACACCAATCAAGTGAGCCATACTAGCATGCATATTAAGGTCTTGCTAAGCATAAATAAGATTGACACACATAGTAGCACTCATTACATTAATTCTCAAGTCCACAAGAGCTAAAAGGAATTTATTACAGAGGCCGGTTTTGCCAGGGACAGTCCAACTTGAAGCTTTAATCTTTGTTTCTTCTCCCCCTTTGTCATCTATCATCGATAAGGGCACATGGGGAGTTTCTTGAACAACTTCTACTCATCATCTTCATCATCTCCATGAATTGCACCACCACCACTAGCACCGGGATCAAAGTGGCCTTAATATGGATTTGTTGGCCCAAATAGAGAAGATGCAAACTGATTAAGGGATGAGACGCCAGCAGCTGCAGCACTAGAGCCTGGACCATGAGGATCATTGGAGAAGGAGCATGAGAAGGAACATGTGTGCCCAAGAGAGGATCATTGGAGAAGGAGCCACCACCACTACGCATACCACAAAAGGTTGGATCTTTTATATTTCCATATATATTTAAATCTTAAGACATATTCCACTGCTTCTCAAAGATCTCGGGTTCACTTTATTGACCTTCAGAACCAATGGGAGATGGTGGGACTTCGGGAAGTCATTTTGCTTGCATTTTCTTCCTTACCAAGGTGTCCTTCTTTCTCCTTTGACTCTCCTTGTGTTGCTGCTCATAAATAGAGGAAGTCATGCAACACAAATAATTGAGCATTTTCTGAATTGGAGAGGGTGCCTTTTCCTTTTCTTGGTGAGCTCTACCACCACCACACCTAGAAGACGTGTGTGCTGCCATAGGAGGGGCAGCGGCACTAGTGAGAGCCCCTGGGGCATTAGGAGTGTCTGGAGTAGTTTGCTCTTCACCTTGGTTCATGAGAATGGTTAAGGTTGGACCGGGAATGTTGTTCTTCAATTGCGAAGGCTTGTGCTCAAAATCATGGACAAATTTAAGTCGGGTTGCTTGCTCTATCATGTACATGAGATATGGTGCATAGGCACAACACTTTTGAGGAGAACTCGCAGGATCCTTGATTTTCTCCCAAATGTAATCAAACACACTTGTGGGATATGGGTACTACTGGGCCCATAGTTAGAGGAGAGTAGCGCTGACCTGGGCCCACGCCTGACAAGGTTGTGGGCCAACCCCGACCCCTAGGCGGCCCGCAAGAAATCCCCGACTTGATGAACAAGCTTGACGAAGACGCAGCAGGAGGCACGCCCGGGTATCTCTGGAGATCTTGAAGAGACCGACTCATATATATTCCTTAGTCGTAATACAATAGGTTTAGATTAAAAACCGAATTGTAAACCCTAGTCCGCCACTCTATATAACGTGGCCTAGGGCAACGCCACGAGGAGATCAAAGGAACAACCATTGTAACCATACGCTAACATTGCTTCCTCAAGCTTGGCCAAGTTCCAGCAATACAAACACAAACCCCCCGACATAGGACGTAGGGTATTATACCTTCGGGTAGCCCGAACCTGTCTAAATCAGTGCCTCCCATGTCACCATCAAGCTACACGCTCGACGATCCCTCGCCTACAAATCAACCACTTGGGTACCCCCAGGTGGATTGTCGGTCCTAAGGTCTGACAACACTAAAGTCCGGGGAGCCGGGTGTTATGCTTTGAAGTAAGTTTTGGCCATAGATTGAAATATTTGAAGCATCACCCTCTCTAGGAGTAACAATTTTTCTAAAGAGTCGGTTCAAATATCCCTAGAAAGGAATTATGCCTTTGGTAGATCCATAGTTGGCCAGTTCGGGAGTGAGATACATGAAGTCCATATCCTTCTTCGGTAGATATTCTCCATGACGAATCCTAACTCATACCTCATCTGTATCATTGAATCCAAACATCAAAACAAATTCTCTATAAGTGATTTTGTACCATTGTCCCTCGATCATCCAATGCACTCTTCTCATGTCATTCCTCACATCAAAGTAGCATATAGCATAAAATTGACCAATTACCTCTTTGTTCCAATGATATTGAAATCTCATGATCTTATACACATGCTTGTTCTTGCATTCACTTACTACTTCATTAATAACTGGATCCTTTAATTGTCTCAAGTGGTTCCAATCAATAGATTGAGAGCGTGCAATAGGAATGTCCTTTTTAGAATTGCAATCTCATAAAAATCTTGATAAAAAGATGTATGAAATCTATAATCCACTTGGCCTCTTCCCTTTCCTTTCTAGCAACTTTGATCATCCCACTAGCCCTGTAGTTGACCCTTTTTCAATGTGGAGGTGCACTAGGAGCTCTCATGACAACATTTGGCATATATATGTGTTCATTATGTGAAGAAGTTCCACCATGTGACGTAAAAGCGGGCTGTTGTTCTTCCTCTTCTCCTTCTTTGTCTTCCTCACCATTTCCTCCTCCCTCATCATCATCACTGTTGTTGTTCCTAATCTCCTTTCCTTTAAAGGTCTTTCTAGGAGGAGAAGCAATGAAAGTCTCATCATCCACCTCATCATCAGCATCACTAGATTCCTCCTTATCAGTTGCCTCATTGTCTATTTCCATGGTTGCCCTGGTCAAGTCTCTCTTGGTCCACTGTGATCTCCTTGGTTGATTCATTTTCCAGATTTGAGCTTTCTCCCCTTTTCTTTTCCCTCCTTCTGAAAACAAATCATGTGTCACACTGAGAGGGTATGAAAGATAAAAAACATATAGTACAAGCTCAGAGAGTCATCCAGAAATGATACAAGACATTATCAAAGATCGAGATAAGCATCTAGAGTGATTTGTGTCTTCTCAGACCAAAACAGGAACTTTCGGTTTGGCCTAACCGGAACTTCCGGTTTCTGCAGTGAAACCCTTATTCATGGATCCATCACACTCGACCATGGAAACTTAAATCCAGTGCTAGGAATAAGTTCTAGGACCTAAATGTAGATGATTGACCGAGGAAATCCATGAGATAAGTCCTAGAAAGGAAGATCGGGGAAGAACTTGATTTGAATACCTTGAGACATAGATTTTGAATCTTTAAGGGATTGTGCCTGAGATGGAATCCATAATCTTTGTCCTTGAATCACCAAGAACCCCCACCAATCCTTGAATCCTTGGGGAAAATCTCCAAATCGCCTCACAATCGCCTCTCTCTCAAACAATGGTGTCTCGGGCTGGGTAGATATCAGAGAAAGAGGGAAAAACAGGTTGAGTCGAGGGTCCACCAGCATATACCCATTCAAAATTGGAACTTCCTGTTTGTCATAACCGGAATTTCCGATTTTGACAGATCACCTGGTGAAGATATGGTTATGCTTGAGTTTGAGAGATAAGGTCCTAATAGAGAGATGGACTAAGACCCTGGTGCTTAGATGTCCATTAAAATCAGGTCTTATAGCTCATATTGGGATATCTATGGATATGGAAAGATGAGATATAATTTTCAAAATACGTGCCTTGAGATAAGATCTGAAGGATTTCTATGGACTTGAGAAGGTCATGCCACTTGTGATTAGGCAGCAAACAAGCAAGGGTGACAATAATAACAAGAGGCATGACATGGCCATGAAGACAAAGTTCCAAATAATCACAAGAAAGGCATACAAGACATGCTAGATGAGATGTGAGATGGTATGTTTAATTCATGCCTCCAATGGAATTAATACAAGACATAGAGCATTCTAGTCAACTTAATTTAAAGGCATCAACTAAACATCCAAAACCCATCAACAAGCACCTGAATACATTATCAAGGTGAGATTAGCAAGTTTGTGTACCTATGCACACACTAGCATACAAAGGCCTGGTGTCACACCCAGGTTTACACAAAAACCCGAATGCTACCATATGTCTGCCTAGGAAGTCCATAGAGCACATACAACTTACAAATATGGAAACCAGAGTACATATGCTCGAATAAAATAGTCTTACATCAGAGTTTAACATAAAAAAATAAAACACAGCGGAATTCTATTTGTTAACTCTCAACTAAGCGGAGCCACACTCCACAGGGACTGTGACTGGTTGACCACAGTTTAGTAATATGGAAGATCTTCAGGGAATTCCGTAGCTGCAGCTTGATTCACGGTACCATCTGTTTTCCATCCGGGATTTTGTTGAATATTGGCAAGTGTAAGTAAATCATTTACTTAGCAAGACACGACTGAACTGCATTAGTATTTTTAGTTGATTCATTTTATCATGATCCGATTTACTACAAGTAAATGAAACCTAGTTGCAACCCATTTAATGAAGTAGAAGTACATTAAGCATCATAAACATCATATTAATTAGGGAACCACTAATTAAAAAAGGATCCAGGCCGCTCGTGACTGTGAGCACGGCTATCATGATAGATTTACACTCTGCAGAGGTTTCACCCTTTACCCACCGGTCGTGTAAAAGCTCAATAGAGCTTTGCACCCAACCACGCTGTGCTGATCATGCACGTACCACACTTCCTTTGGTGTGATTGCATAGGGACACTACGAGGCTTTTCACAAGATACCCTAGCAAGACAATAGTCGCTATGGTACAACAAGGCAACATGACCCCAGGCACCGAGATTGACTGACGCTCAGAGTCGTAACAATGAGGGGGTCAATGGCGTTTAGAGCACGGGCATCCATCCGTCGCAGAGACTTCCAACACGGGACTGTGCCTAACGAGACATAGCCAACGGATCTCCCATCCTCGGTGGATCAAAATCATCTCCGTTGAGGGCCTACTAATAGGTGGGCTTATACGAACCAAGCCACTTCCCTCACTCCACTAGTTAGCTTCTTCCCTTGCGGAGGCAAAGCACGACCTGCACAAACTTCATAAGGCTCACCACACGACTTGGGAGCTCTTGAGTGATAGACTCTCAACACTCACATAGGTTACTTGAGCACTGAGACTTTAATAAAAAATATCTCTTGATGCATCCCTCTTGATAGTACGACATACCAATAGCGGCATCCCTCTCTCAACACTCACATATCTCTTGATGCATCCCTCTCAACAACCAGCTAAAACCTGCGCTACCGGCCGCTGCTTGCGTGTTCATTGTCGTCATGAACAGTGGAAGGTGAGTCTCTTCTGTATGAGTAGGCGTCGGAAGATGCTCAATATTGTTGTCACTTGTTGTCTCTGCATATTGTGCAAGAACAAGGAGAGCGGGTTGGCTCTCGTTGAAGATGTGCTCGCCAAGACGACTGCGGAAGCGGCGATCATGACAACGTCGTGTGAAGAAGCGGACGCTCCTGCTATGGAAGTAGAGGCCATGGCGACGACGACAATTGCACCATCCACGGTGGTTTGGAATTGGAAGGACAAGGAAGCTATCCTCTAATTCAATGAACATTAGATCCATCTCTTACTTATGTTTACGAGACCTTGTGGCCCCCTTGTACATGCGCTCAATGTAGAACAAAGTGACGGATAACGTGCTGTGAATGTAAGAGATAAAGAAAAAGGGATGGAACTAATGAATGGATTGCCTGCATTGATGAGGGGAACATTTACATATATATATATATATATATACACTTGGCCCAAGGGGTATGGTATTTGTCACCCGAAGGGACACGCCCCTTCGGAGAGGCCCATTGAAGAGTAGTAAATGTCTTTTGATCATCTAATATATTATTCTAATATATTTCATAATAGTTTTATCTAGATTTCATTTACAACTTAGAATGGTCTAAAAGTTTATTTTAATTATTTTAATAGTTTATCCGTCGTCTTACAAATTTTGTTCTAATTAATTCGTTCTATTCATATTGCTGATATTTTAATTTTTAATATATTTTTTGAATGAAGTCAGCAGGGATACCCCTACCTATTTTTTTATTTTTTATTTCAAACTCAATTAATTTTCTTTCACGGAGAGTCAAATCTGAGTCTGCTCTGTGCTACTCAGGTGCTGGAACCACTAGATTAGAGGCCCTTTCATAATTTTTAATATATTTTTTAGAATGTTGTAACTATAGTTTGAAAACATTGTGGTTATAAGTTTTATGCATTGTAAGAGGTAAGTATGAATGTTGCAAATTTTATTTCTATGTTGGCTTTCTCTCGGTGAATGTTGTACGAAATATAGTGTTACGTTGCGATGGAAATTTTTGATCCTCGAATTGAGTGATGGCATCATTTAATGATGATTTCAAATATTGTAGTAGTTAACTTTTTATATTGTGACAGAGTGTACATATACGCATACACCCGCATAAACGCACACATTCACATTTGTTATATTTCAAATCGATGTACTACCACTTAACCGATTTAATTACTGATAAAATCATAACCGTGCCTATTGAGAATACGGTAATGCTCGGTAGCAGGCGTCCGAACGCTCCACCCCAGCGATTTATGTTGTAGTAGGCTTTTTTTCTCGTTCATTTGTTGCAGTAGGTACGAAATAATGTTACAACATGAGTGGTTCTCCAAACCAATGCTGGTGTTACGACTGGAAATGTATTTTTGTTGCGATAGACATGCGTTGATGTTGCAGTAAAAGTTTTGATTAGATTTTGTTGTGATTTTATGATGTTGCAAAAATTTACTCTAAATGTTTCAATAGCTTATTTATCATGTTGCATGTTTTAATCTAATTTACTAATTATATATATTTGTTTCATTGATATTTTTAGGAAAAAATAATATGTTTTAAAATATTGTAATTGTAATTTAAAAATATCATGGTAATAATTTTTATATGTTGTTAAAGATAAGCGTTGATGTTGTAACTTTTTATTTGTACATGTTGGCATTCTCAGTGTATGTTGCATGAAACATCGTGTTATGTTGCGGTGGGAATTTTCTATCTTAGAATTGGATGACAGAGTTATTTTTATATATGTTTTTTAATGTTGCAAAATATTATTTTAATGTTTATCACTTGATTTTAAATGTTACAATGGGACGTCGGATACAAAATTTTCATCGGACGTACGGCGCCGGTAGTACCGAAATACGTATCTTCTCACATAAAACAAGCACCTATGATATCACGCGTTGAATCCGCCTAACATGCAAGTTTTAGTTCCATATTTTTATAAGCACAATAATGGGTCCACATCCGTTTTCTTACCTCACTAGAAAACAAAACCAGCACACAAGAAAATGGAAGAATATCTGACTTGGTCAGCTCTCCCCTCCCGGCCGCCTCCTCTCCCCTTTCTCCGAGAAATAAGTTTCTCGTCGTTGCCTATATAAATAATCTAGCACGCTAGCCTTCCATTGTCTCCGATCCCTACCTCACTAGACCCGGCAAACTCCATTTCTTCTCCCTAAAAGAAGGGTCGGAGAGAGAGAAGGGGGATCAAGAAGGAGCTAGCCGATGGACGGCACCATGGTGGCGGCGGCAGCGGCCAACGGCGGCAACGGCAGCTCGGCGAACGGCGGCGCCGCCGGCACCCAAGGAAAGCCCATCAAGTGCAAAGGTGTGCTGCTTGTTCCTCTGCAGCCTCTCCTTTGTTGTCGTCGTCGATCTTCTGCGACGTCTCGATCTGAAGCAAAACATGGCTGTCTGATCATGGAGGTTGACGTGCTCATGCAGCGGCGGTGGCGTGGGGCCCCGGCGAGCCGCTGGCATTGGAGGAGGTGGAGGTGGCGCCGCCGGGGCGGCTGGAGGTGCGCGTCAAGGTGCTCTTCACCTCCATCTGCCACACCGACCTCAGCGCCTGGAAGGGAGAGGTACGCATGCAAATACACGTATTTATGTTTCATTTAATGTTTGTAGACATACAGATATTATATATATATATATATATATGCGCTGCTTATATAGATATATAGGGTGACATTCACCGCAACTGCGCATAGATATATGAGATATATTGTATTCTATCTTTTTCTACGTGTGCTTAGGTGGCGCATAGTTATATATCTGTCATTCATAATTCGTGTTTATTTGTACACAGCTGTCTGTGACTCTGTGGTTGGTGATTTGATTATTTATTTACTTGATCGCTCAACTTAATAATCTGTTTCTGATGTTGTTTGGACGTGACAGAGTGAGATTCACCGCAAGTTTCCTCGCATCTTCGGTCACGAGGCAGCCGGGTGCGTAATCCTACGCTCTCCACCTTAATTTCCACGTTCTTCGATTTTTGCTTTTAGGCTCTACAATTTAATGGAGTTGCCCTTGTTATTTAACTTTTGGGTATGATGTTTATTGGAGATCTTTCTTTTTCATTTGGAGTTAATGGCATATATGTGAATACTGCTATGCTGACTTCTGCTCAGTTTTGTTGCTTTCAAGGGTGAAATACAAACTTATAAGAGCTTTTTTCAATTTCTACTATTGTTTGGGGTTTCTGGAAATAAAATGCTGAGAATTGTTGACTTCCTGGGTCGTCGAATTGTCATTCTCACCGCCTGCATGCACCCGCAACTTCGAAACGTGTACCCATCAGTTTGCACGTAAATGAGAAAAATTTTACCTTATCAGTTCACACGAGAGCTCCCTTACAAAGTTACCCTTATAACTTTATTCAGCTTTTTTTATTAAAGTTTTGCAAGAAAAAAATTCTCCTCGATTTTTTGTTGTCCTTTGGGAACTTATTTGTCCTGGACGGCTGGACTACAAAACTCAAGTAGTGAAGTGTCATATCAAGTGGTATTTACCAACAGTTTTCAGATAATATATGTTTTTCAGTGAATTTTTAGTAGAACTGGTAAATTATTGCAGATTTTACCACTGATCGCAGATTTTTAATAATGAAGTTCTAAATTATTGTTTGCCATTTATCGCTGTTAATTTTTCTCGTTACATTTTACCATTTATCTTATTCAAAAATTCAATCCACGTATACGAAAAAAGAAGTATGCTTATGCCTTTGATGATTAAGGCATAAGTAAAATAAATGATATTTGTATAACTTTTTAAATGAAATTAATAGTAAAAAAAGTAAAAGTCAACGACAAATAGTAATTTGAAAGAACGCCGTATCTAAAAAATACAATTATTATTATAGTGGGGGTAACCGCTAGGGATGAGATGGGATATTTAATAGAAGGTGCTATTAGCAATTTCTGTATACTCTTGCGCATTGATGAAAACGAAATCTTGAAGTACTCCTGACGATGACAGTTAACTTACTTCCAGAGTGGTGGAGAGCGTGGGCGAAGGAGTGGAAGACCTTGTTCCTGGAGACCACGTTGTCCCCATCTTCACGGGGGAATGCAGGCAATGCGCTTATTGTGAGTCCGGCAAGACGAACCTGTGTGGGACTTACCGTGTCGACCCATTCAAGAGCACCATGGTCTCCGACAACGGCACGAGGTTCTCCGTGGTTGACCCGTCGTCCGGCGATCGCCGGCCGGTCTACCACTTCCTCAACACGTCCACCTTCACAGAGTACACCGTGCTTGACGCGGCCTGCGCCGTCAAGATCAACCCCAAGGCCCCGCTGGAGAAGATGTACCTCCTCAGCTGCGGCATCTCCACAGGTAAAGGGATCTGAACCCCAAGGCTCAGATGCTTTTTTGTTAGTTGTTGGACTAATTTAACATGTCTGGGATCTGCCCATGCTTTGTTTGGTTTGATTACTCTGCCCGACCAGCTCTGTGTCGCCTGATGGCTGATGCTGAACCGAGGCACGTGCTCAGCCCACGCATACCCAACCGATGCATCCTGTATACTGCCAACAAACCGAAATGCAACTGCTTATAGATCTTGATTGAAACAGTATACTATAGACATGCTTTTAGTCACTAGTTATGTATGTATGTAGTATTCATGAGCAGTCAGTTGTGTATGATTTGTCCCTGAGAAGATAACTCGGTCCCTATACTATGAACCGAGTTACTAATAATATAAACATTGAAAATCACACTGTCGGTGTGAGAATATGGTCCTGTTTGGCAGAGCTCCCGGAGCTGATTCTCGGGTGAATCCAGGAGGCGGAGCTCTGCCAAATAGTTTTTTAGAGAGAAGTGATTCTCTGCTGATTCTGTGAAGTGATTCTCTGAAATGATCTAAAGGGCTGGGAGCTGAAAAAAGTAGCTTCTCCTGATTCTGTGAAGTGATTCTTCATCCTGATCTTAAGAGTTTATGATAGAGAATTAAAGAAAATCACTTTCAGCCACAGAATCACTTCTCTCAGAGAATCAACTCCCATAGAGAATCAGAATCAGGTGGAGAGCTCTACCAAACAGACCCTATATAAGATGTGGAAGTCCTGGAATATAATGTTTCTTGTAACCAGAGTCACAATTAAGTTGTAACCAAAACTTTGGACCTTAGACTAAAAAGAAAAGAAGACCTTAGACCAAAACTTAATTTGGACCTTAGACAAGAGCCACTTTATTTGGAGAGTAGTTTAATTGTGACGGCTCTAGCTCTCGCTTTCTACCTCACGTGTATGCACATCCCATAGAAAAATGTTGATAGTTTACTTGTGAGATGAAATTGTTGTCATGCCAGACATCGATAATCTCCACGTACAGTGGCTGATTAGGGGCATAATTTACCAAGATGAAGATGGTGCACATGAATCTTTTCATGTGAACAGACCAGTTCTTGTACTATGTCTTTTCAATGTTGTGATCGATCCAGTTATAGAACCTGTTCATCTTTTCCCTCTGTTTTCTTCGTTGACTCTCTTTCTTTTACCAGAAACGTATTCAGTCTCAATGATTATCAAATAATAATTTCAACTTTAAATGTTTTCTTTTTGGCATCAGGAGTGGGAGCAGCATGGAACACTGCAAATGTTTCCAAGGGTTCAACAGTTGCAGTATTCGGGCTTGGTGCTGTTGGTCTTGCGGTCAGTAAGATTAAATTATTTTGCCAACTTACTAAGTAATTTATGTCAATTCTACTGTATTACCATAAATATTGTCAACTGTATTCCATAGGTTGCTGAGGGTGCCAGGCTACGAGGGGCAGCTCGCATCATTGGTGTTGACATAAACCCTGAAAAGTTCACAAAAGGTGTGTGTCTAGCCACGTATTTTCCCTTGTTTATTCGTTCTATTATTATTCATGGCTTCTTTGGCCAGTTACACATCCTAGTAGTAAATTAACAAAATTAAATGTCTTTTCATCACATGTGCATACTTTTTTCAATTCCAAGTGCACTGTAGTTAAATTATATCTTTGAAAATATATAGGCCAATTGTTGACATGGTTATGTACAACAATCCTAACCTGTGCACAGGATTCTTTCTACTTCCTTTCTCAAATCAAAAAACAAGCGGAACGTTGGAAAGAAAAACTTGGAACTTTGAATTGCCAAGCAAATTGAACAATACACTGGTTGTTCCTTATTACTTTCCCTCGCAACACATCGTTGCCCAACACTCTATTTTACTTTTGTTTTCTCAACATAAAGTCATGTTTTCTCATGTCAGACGACACTGACATGAGGGAATATAACAAACATGAGGAAAATAGTACTGTACGTGTTTCCCAAGGTAAAATAACATAGAGAAGAGACAATCAGAGTTTCCAACCAAGAAGGCAAACATTTGTAAAATATGCATACTTGGAGAACACACCTAGCTTGTCAAAAATATTTCAAGGAATTGAATGTGGATGTCATTTTCCATATGATGCCACTAGGAGCAGAAAAGAACAATTCTGGTATCATCACTAGGCTGACAGCACGCAGAATGAGCCTGAATCTGCATTGATCTATTGATTTGTAAAAGGTACATGTGGTTTCCTATAACCAAGTGATTTTTGGACAGCGAAATATAGTTCAAATTTTCAACTTTTAGAAGTGCTAGACAAGCCTGATATTTTTTAGAATATGAACAGATTAATTAGCTAATGAGTTGTGCCTAAAATACCTCTTAACGCAATACATATTGAACTTATGAGATCTCGCACATTCATAGATTGTCTGATCTGATAAGCTGGATAATATACCTGAAAATCTGAAATGTGGGCATTTGCTTAAGAAGATTTAATCAAAATTTCCTTTGCGGACTAGATGCCATTGAAACCAAGATTTTCTCCTCAAGACGTAAAGAACTAGGCAAGTTGTCACTGGCGCATGCACTGGTCTTTTCTATGTGATTGCTGTCTTTTTTTTCAACCAAGAAAAATCAAATCCTGACACTGGACTTGTCAACTTGTAGAAAGCAGCAAATAATTCCGAGCCTTGTCTATTGTTCCAACTAAACCAAATTACCTTTGGTTTGTTGAAATCAACGAGAATGGTGCGAATGTTCAGTTCCGTACGACATGTGCTTCATTTCCCTTGTGTTTATATTGTCAACGATTGTCCCATGCATGCACTCAGAAGTTAACATTATTTCTCTCTCCCATGAAAACTGGACAAGCCAAGTTGCAATAAGATCATTAAGAAAATAATCCGTTTATAACAGTCATAAAAATATCAAAGAAAAATAAATCACTTTTTAAAGTTTTGCGATGACCCTTTGAAGAATTATACACTCCTCAACTTGTCGGTCATTGAAAAAGATCCTGATCTTGTTCTGCGGAGTTGCTTTGTTTCTAGTGACCATTAATTAAACCCAACAGAATAATCTCCAAAACTGATGTTTGTTAATTGTCAGCTATAGCACAGAAGAAAATAATGTCAACTTGGCAAATAATTTAAGGCCTCCACACCCCCCCCCCCCCCCCCCCCCCGCCCCCCCTTTTTGGCTCTTTCTTCTTTTTCTTCTCGCATGCCTTTATATTAAGTGGAAGCTTCTGTACTGCTCATGCGGTCAACAACATAGATGCTTTGAATTTTAGTTTGACAAAATTGTACTCCATCCGTTCCAAAATGTAGGTCGTTTTACGTAACTTTTGCTATGAATCTAGACATGATGTTTATCTAGCTGCATAGCAAAATCTATGTATCTAAAAAAACCAAAACGACCTATATTTTGGAACGGAGGGAGTATGTATTACTCTATCGAAAAGAACATATTACGCCGCAGGGAGAAAGTTCCAGTTTCAGGTTTTCAGTTTCCCCTTTGGAAAACTAAATAATCTCAACTTATGTCAGTATTTTACTTTTAGTCGGTCACTATCTGTATTTCTGAAATGCTATCAAACGGTTAGAGTTAGAGTAAATGCAGTTGACGGAAGCAGGATATTTATATTTTTGTCAAAGCTCGCAATTTCTCTGTAAACATTACTAACTGTGATCCACAAAACCTAACAGAAACGTTTATGAAACACTAATAATTTCATCAACTGAAAATGTGATTCACGCCACTGATGGGGAGAAATGCGCTTGTGCAGGCAAAGAGATGGGCGTCACTGACTTCATCAACTCCAAGACCTGTGGCAAACCTGTCCACGAGGTACGTACATACACGTACTGCATCTTCCTTCACATGAAAACAGTGTCCACGAGCATATATATCAGCAGGGCTAAATTGATGCATGTGCAGGTAATCAGGGAGATGACTGATGGGGGTGTCGACTACAGCTTCGAGTGCACTGGGATCAACGATGTGCTGCGAGAGGCCTTCGTGTCCACGCATGATGTACGTTGGGCTTGCACCTCTTTGCAGTGGCTTTGGTCCGGCACATTTGGCCCAATTGGGCCCAGCACCGTTTCTTTTCAGTCTCTATGGACTCTGATGAAAAGTCTTGGTGTATCGTTACTACACGCAGGGCTGGGGCCTGACGGTGGTGCTGGGGATCCATTCGACGCCCAAGATGACGCCGCTGCACCCGATGGAGCTCTTCGACGGCCGCCGGATCACCGGCTGCGTCTTCGGCGACTTCAAGGGCAAGTCCCAGCTGCCGGACCTCGTCGACAAGTGCATCCACGGGGTACACATCCCTTGCTGCATCGACTTTTAATTTCTGTGAATTATAACAGTCATGCTTGCATTGCAAAATGTAGTTTTTTTTTTGCGAATGTCTTCTTTTTTAATCTTCGATGGCTTGTCAGGAGGTTAATATCAACTTCGATGGATTCATAACGCACAAGATGCCCTTCTCAGACATCAACAAGGCTTTACAGTTGCTGGAAGAAGGCAAGTCGCTGAGGTGCTTGCTCAATCTCTGATGGGGGAGACAGACTTCAGGAGTAGTGTTGATCCGAGTGCAATAATATAAATGTAGAGAATTGTTTTCCAGTGTTCAGTTGTATAATTCTCTCATGTGCATGTTTGTATTATAAAATGAATGGGACTTCTGTGTCGAAGAAAAAAAAGCAACTATATATGTTACAACAAAATAGCGGTAATGTTGGCACTAGTTTGTTCAACTTATCCCTTCCCTATCTTCGTAGTGTCACTGGTTAGTCGCATTGCCGGCATCTCGATGCAGCTCATGATCATTTGGCTGCCAACATTCAAACTCAAACCAGGCCAAGGTCACCTCAGATAGGGGTGCAAAGGTCTTGGGTCACCACCGATTTATTTTAGTTCAGTTAATAGTAGTGTTTTTTGAAAATGTTGATGTCTGACATATATGATCGTCAAACAAAGGACCAAACAGAGAGTGTAAAATATCTCTAGACTCTTGCCATGTAATTAGTAGCCAAGTTTTGGTACAAACAGTGTCAGCAACACTTATTTCTGCTCTTCCAAATGGTCCAACACATGGCCGCAAAACCAAAAGTTTTAACTGTTTTTTTCCTAGGCAGCCATTGTTCAATCCATCTTTTGTCCTGTTGCCTGTGGGCAGAAGTATTAGTATGGGGTGAACTACTCATTTCCTTCTGACCATGATGTCGTTTTTTTTTTTGCGAAATACCAATACAGAAATAAGTTACCACGGAAAGAATAACGTCGATTAATTCTAAAATAAATCCTAAAAAATGCGACACAGTGCTGAGTCGAGGACTCAAACCCTGGTGGGCTGATTCCACCACAACCAACTGACATACAATTAGTCCGCTTCAGATCATGATGTCTTTAGTCAAGACAACATTATTCTCGAAGAGCCATGTACAGATTTTAGTCTTGTATGGCAGCTTGGCCTTCAAAGTGCGTTTGAAGGTTCTTCCAGTATCATTACGAGTTAGACATTCACATACAGATTTAGTTTTAAATTTACCACTTTTTCTCCATTTTCATTGGATGACATCATTGGTGTTTCCAAACTCAAATGAGTTATGCATTGGGTTATGTGGCAACTCAACAATAGAAAAAAATCTATTATATCATCACAAAACAACATAAAATATTTGACTTGAATGGCCTAGAACATAGCATGATATTGTATTGTTTACATCTTAAATATTAGGATTTTAAATTCAAACTTGAAAAAGCATATTGTCGGTGTCCGGATCGGCTGCACGACACTAACTAGAACGAATGCGCTGCGTCCACTCTCTCGATGGTTGGTGCAAAGGCTAATACAATGGCATAAGGTTTATCCTGGTTCCGGCCACGGGGCCGTACGTCCAGCAAGAGGGGTGCACGCACTATATTACTTCGCACCGGGGTGCCTGTAGTAGGGGTTTACAAGCAAGGTGGAAGAGGAGATGAAGCCCCAAGTCCCAAGTGTATCGAATGGTGGTGTTGTTTTCTGCTCTGGTTGCTTGTCTATTTTCTATCGCCGCCGGCCCTTGGCCGGGAGTCTACCTCCTCTTTTTATAGTCCAAGGAGGGGCAGAGATACATATGTCGCACAGTTGAATCTACTGTCATCGGGCACTGGAGAGTGGTGGCACTGGGCGTGGCTGTCGTCCTGCGGATCCTTTTACCCGGTGCAAATCGCTAAGCCTCTGCCAGCTTTAGTGCACGGCGTGGTGGTTCCTGTGGGAAGTACGTGCCCCTGTGCTTGTCTCGGAGCGTCTTCGAGGGGTCGCACTGACCGGCGTCCATGCCCAGTTGCCGTCCGTACACTCATTCGAGGGTTCTCCCATACCCCGTCGAGGGCTTCGCCAAGGGATCAGCACGGGAGTAGGCAGTACAGGAGCACCGGAGTTGGTAGCACAGGGTTGCACAGAGCCTCGCAGGCCGGCATAACGTCGGGGATGGCCGCACAGTGACCGGAGTTGACGGACGCGACTCGAGTCACATCGCGTGCGGGATGGCTCGTGATGACCTCGCCATCCACGTTCGGGAGAATAGGAAGCACCTCTACATCCCCTACACAATGACCTCCAACAACCAAGACTGGGACAAGGGGTGGTTCTACCTGCGCAATGACAACGGTCAACTCCCGGCGTACTCCGGTAAGGTCCTGCGGGAGAAGGCAATCACTTGGTCGCATGGCGTGTCCCCGCCGAGCGCCAGGCCAAGCTCGGGGTCTTCACCGACGCGCTGTGTTCCTTGGTGAGGGCGGGGCTGACGGCGGCGGCCGTAATCGCAAATTTTCACTGGCAGAGGGTGGTCTCGTTGATGGAGCGATGGCTCCCCATCTACGACTCGAAGCCAGGGTTGCCGTTCGAGGGTTCCCGCATGATGGATGAGCTGCTCGCCCCCGGGCACGCGGGCCAAAGGGCGAAGTGCGCGGTGGAATGCAGCAAGATGGACTTCTCCGAGGCCGCACTGTGGGCAGTCAAGATGCGTCCCGAGGCAGACCATTTTCAATTTGTAAGTTGCTCGATCCCAATTTTGTTAGTTAGATTCGATCCATGTTTAACATTCGTCTCTGACTTTGGTGGTGGTCTCAGTGATTATGTCGCAAGGGGCATCGGTCAGACCCCCCTCTCCCCAAGGTCCGCGAGGTGAACCATCTCCTCGCCGAGAGGCAAAAGGCGCAGAAGGACGCTGAGAAGAAGAAGTGTGAGCAAAAGCGGCAGCGGAAGATCGCTAACGACAAAGAGAACCGCAAGCGGGAGAGGGAAGGTCGCTCCCCGCTGACCACACTAGAGAGCACCCCCGAGCCGGACGACGACTCATCCGACGATCTCGCGGGACCCCCGCTGCCAGCCGTGATGGAGGAGGAGTCCACACCCGCGATAGTGCAGATCCAATCCACGCCCACTTCGGCGGCAGGGTGGGGGACCCTCAACGCGTAGGCGCCCGTCGTGCCTGCGCCTGTAGCACCGTCAAGGGCCCGACCCAGTTCGAGGATTGTGTGGCCCTCGAGCGGATCAAAGAAGCGCAAATTGGCGGTAGTCACTCGGTAAGATTTGCTCTAACGTCATTCGTTGTTTGGTTTGTCTCTTGCCTTCATTGATTCTTGATTGCTTTGTTGATTGTCAGCCGGACCGCTACACTTTCCTCCCCCTCGCTCGCACCCACCAAGGCGCTCAAGTCGGGAGCGCGCGCTACGCCCCACGCATCGGTGCAGCCCTCAACCGGAGTGCCTCGGTCGGCCGAGGCCATCGTCTCCAGGTACCAGGCAGCGCTGGCACAAGGAGTGGAGCGGTCCCGGTAGGAGCGCCGCGCGGGGGGCACTGCGGGCGTCGAGGTCACGGGCCGCACAGAGGAAGCGGCCCCCGTCGTGGTGGTGGAAGAAGAAGTGCCCGCGCCCGTGGGCGACGTCGCAAGGTAGGCGAGCCCAAGCCATGCTGGGGACGCGGCCCGGGCAGCCGATGGCGGGGCCGCCAATCGCGAAGCTGCAGTGGAAGCGTTGGAGGCCGAGGCTCCGGTCTCGGCGGCCCCAGACCTTGTCGCGGAGATAGCCCTGCCTGCGGAGGCGGCAGCGCCGAGGCTCGAGGCCGCGGACTCGGCGCCCATGGACCGCTCCGTGGGCGTGGTCTATCCACACTTCTTTCTGTTCGATCACTTCATAAGCCACTGGTCCTTATTTCTTAATGATCTCGTATGGTCCAATGTATCTCGGGGCCAATTTTCCTTTGACTCCAAATCTCTGTACACCCTTCGTGGGTGATACTTTAAGGTAGACATCATCACCCACTTCAAATTGTAAGGGTGTACGTCTTTTGTTGAAATAGCTCTTTTGTCTTGACTGAGCTGCCTGGAGATGTTTTTGAACGACCTTGACCTTTTCTTCTGCTTCAATCACTAGGTCAGGCCCAAACACTTGTCGTTCTCCGGCTTGGGACCAACTTAATGGCGTTCGACACCTTCGGCCATACAATGCCTCAAAAGGTGCCATTTTCAAACTGGTTTGATAACTGTTGTTATAAGAGAATTCAACTAATGGCAAACATTTGTCCCAATTCTTGCCATCATGAATGACACAAGCGCGAAGCATAATGACACAAGCCAAAAGCATGTCTTCCAGAATTTGATTTACCCTTTCGGTTTGTCCATCAGTTTGTGGATGATAGGATGAGCTCCTAATTAGACGAGTGCCTAGAGACTCTTGCATTTGTTCCCAAAAGCGAGCAATAAATTGAGCCCCCTATCGGAAATAATGGTTTTGGGTATGCCATGTAGACTGACAATGCGATCCAAATAGATTTCAGCATAGCGTTTGACAGAATAGGTGGTATGCACGGGAAGAAAATGTGCAGTTTTAGTGAGTCGATCCACTATAACCCAAATGGCATCATGCCTTTGCGAGGTGTTAGGTAATCCAATAATGAAGTCCATACTTATGTCTTCCCATTTCCATGATGGAATAGGTAGTGGTTGGAGAGTACCTGCTACCTTTAAGTTACACGCTTTAATCCTCTGACATGTGTCACATTCCGACACGTATTTAGCAATTTCCCTTTTCATTCTAGTCCACCAAAATTGTAGTCTCAAATCTTGGTACATTTTGTTACTTCCTACATGAATAGAGAATTTTGAAAGATGTGCCTCATCCAAGATCTGTTTACGCAGCTCAGAATTCTTTGGAACAACTAAGCGATCTTCAAACCATACTACTCCCTTATATTCTTGTCGGAAACATTTGTAAGAAGGGTCACCTTGAGATAATTTTTGTTTGATAATTTGGATACCTTTGTCATTTAGTTGGGCCATGATTACTTGATCTTGCAAGGTAGGTTCAAGTGCTATATGATTTACTGCACCATGAGAAACAATTTCTAAGTTAAGCTTCTGCATTTCTCGGCATATGGTTTCTGAGATCTGCTCTATAGAAAAACAATGGCAATGAGCTTTACGACTGAGTGCATCCGCTACCACATTTGCCTTTTCGGGATGGTAATGCACCTCCAGATCATAGTCTTTAATTAGTTCTAACCATCTCCTTTGTCGTAAGTTAAGATCAGCTTGGGTGAAGATGTATTTAAAACTTTTGTGATCCGTATAGATGTGACAACGATTTCCCATGAGATAGTGCCTCCAAATTTTTAAGGCATGAATGACTGCTGCTAGTTCAAGATCATGTGTGGGATAATTTTGCTCTTGTGGGCGAAGAGCTCGTGATGCATAGGCAATAACCCGATGATCTTGCATGAGAACACACCTGAGTCCAGTGCCTCAGGCGTCACAATAGACATCGAATGGCTTGGTGTTGTCTAACTGATCTAGAACGGGTGCTGAAGTCAATAGTTTTCTTAGAGTGTGGAAAGCTTCCATGCATTTTTCACTCCACACATACTTAACTCCTTTCTTTAGCAATTCGGTCATGGGTTTAGAAATTTTTGAAAAGTCTGGTATAAATCGGCGATAATATCCTGCTAGACCCAGAAAACTCCGAATTTGATGTACGGAAGTGGGCGGCTTCCAATCCATCACTTCTTGTACCTTGCTGGGATCAACAGCAATACCATTACTGGAAATAGTGTGCCCCAAGAATTTAACACTTTTCAACCAAAATTCACACTTGGAGAATTTAGCATAAAGCTGATGATCTTGGAGACGTTGAAGAACAATGTGAAGATGCTGAGCATGTTCTTCTTCATTTTTGGAATAAATGAGGATATCGTCAATGAAAACCACGACGAATTTATCAAGTTCCGGCATAAAGACTGAATTCATGAGATACATGAAATAGGCTGGAGCATTCGTGAGCCCGAAAGACATAACCAAGTACTCATATAGTCCATAGCGAGTGGAGAAGGCAGTTTTAGGAATACATCAGCATACTCGCATACCACCGGTATATCTTCTATTTTGATTTCCATCATTGCATAGGCACAAGTATTGATGCATTTATGAGGTGGTAAATAGAGAGTAGTGGCCCCATGTGTGGGGGAATTGATATATATAACTCGTGATGCAATGTCTAAGGTAACTCCATGTTGTGTCATCCAGTTTACTCCCATAATAACATCCATGTCCTCAATGCCCAAAATAATAAGATCGCTGGGAATTACTTGACTACCCAACTTGAGTGGCACTCGACGTGTTATTTGATTCGATGCAATTTTCCCACCCGGTGTTGTGATCATGTAAGCACCTTTTGTATGAGTGAACCCTAGCCCACATTTTCCACAAAACATTGTACTGATAAAACTATGTGATGCTCCTGAATCAAACAAAATAACAACAGGCTGGGTTTGAATAGAAAAAGTACCCGACATAATTGGAGCACCCTCAGGAACGTCAGTGAAAGTCGTGAAGTTAAGTCGCCCTTGGCGTACTTGCACCATCGGTTTCTTGCCTTTGTTGCTGTCCTTGTTGGGCTTTGACCCCTGAGTTTGATCCTGCTGCCGGCCCTGGGGGCATTCTCGGGCAAAATGATTCGTACTCCCATAAGTGAAACAACGGTAAACAGTTGGGCGAACTGACTGCTGCACATTCGGTCTTGGACCATTAGGCCGAGGATTTGGTGGCTGAAAATTCCCTGGCGGTTGTGGTGGCCTAAAAACCCAGTGTCCTTGTTGAGGAGGCCTCTGAATAGTCTTCGGAGGAACACCACGCACAAACGGATACCTCCGTGGTGGAGCACTCGAGGATCCGGATGATGCCTTTCTCTTCTTCTCAGCATGGTGTGCCATAATACAGTCTTCCTGGGTAATGGCCAGATTAACCAGCTCATTGTAAGTGTTAGCCTTGACAGGATTTAGGCGTTCCTTGAGCTTGGTATTAAGTCCACGACGGAAATGATCACGCTTCTTAGCATCAGTGTCAGCATTATAACTTGCGTACTGACAAAGATTGTTGAAGGCCTAGGAATACTGCAGCACTGTGCGAGTTCCTTGTGTGAGAGTGAGGAATTCATTTAGCTTCCTTTCCATATATCCTTCTGGTATATGGTGATCGCGGAAAGCATTTTTGAATTCCGCCCAGGTTACTACGTAGTCGGCAGGGAACATAGTAAAATAACTCTCCCACCACAAACGAGCTGTACCGCGGAGCTGCTGTGCGGCATAGCGAACCTTGTTTTCATCTGAACAAGGAGCTATCAATTAATAAAATTTGGATTCAATAGTGCGAATCCAAGCATCCGCATCAAGAGGCTCTTCAGCTTGGCTGAATATGTGAGGCTTAGTGTCCAGAAAATCTTTATAAGTCGCCGCCCCGGGAGGATTGCCATTGTGGCCACCCCTTTGCTGTGTGTTGTCCTTGGACTAGTTGTCGTAGTAAGTCTACTTGAGCAGCCATGAAAACCTCAATGGAGGGTGGATTTTCTCCGCTCCCTCCTGCTCCATTAAACCCATGTGGTGTTTGCCGTGTGGGACCCACCATCTGAGATTCAAAGCACTTCTCATTAGCCAAAAAAAATCCCGATAATACCCAATGCTCATCAGGTAAATGAGAGACATTAATGAACTGCACTAATCCCACAGTAAGTTTTGGACAGAATATTGAAGTTTGTAATTAAATTCGTAGCTTCCGTTCTACGTATCTAAAGATTCTCATCTTTCTGCTGTAGCTAGAAAACTTCAGCATCTGTAAGTTTGGTATTCAACTTAGAACCCATTCACTTGATTAAGAGGGACCAAACTGCATTTCTATACTTGGATGTTCGACTGAAAATTTTCAGTGGACATAACTCCAGTAATTGGTGCATAATTTTCTATAGAATGGTGCAAATGATTCCAAATTTTTGTGAGCAGACTGCTTACAGGGTTTGCTACAACTTTGGTATTCATGTCCGGACCAGATTCCAAGACTAAGATGACAGAATGACTCATATATTGTCCTTTTGTACTGCTGTTTGTTCAGAAAACTGCACTTCAAGGTTTTTGGCATAACTTATTCTAGATTATTCCAATGATGCTGAAATTTTGGTACTAAAGAGAGTGCATCATGAACAACAATTTTGGTATTCGCACCCAAACCCAGATTTGCAAGGAAACATCACTGGCACATCAACTTGGTTTCAGCTGTAACTAAGACAGCTCCATTACGGTTACATCTAGAAGTTCCTCGGGACAGACCCCGTTATCAAATAGTTACATCCACGTGCACTAATTACAAAATGAGTCACTCAACTCTAACTTAGCCCTAATCACCACTGTCCAAAAGCTAGGCAACTTATGAGGAGTTTGTGCACTACTTGCTAACCATATCTAGAAATCATCTAGATTGCCCACCGAGGAGAGACTAAGTCCAGGAGAGTGATTTGCTCCACCCTCAAAGTCCATCTCTAATATACCCTCAATCATCTCAGGTTCATCCCCATTTAAGTTTACAACTTCAGGAGGGGCTTGCTGTGCCTGATGCATCTGCAGCTGAACATTCTCCTCCTGTATATCGGCCAATTCTACTTGCAGGTCATGGACCTGATCTTGTAGTACATCCACCATTTCGATTCTCTCATATAAACCATTAATAAGGCCGTCTACCTCCATTTCTAATTTTTCAATTCTTGTGGCCATTTCCTGGACTTGGGCTTCAAGCGATACAATGCATTCATGCACCTGGTAGACGTGAGTATTCTTTCTTGGGGGCACAAATACCCCTGCAACTCCATGTGGCCGATTCAGTCCAGCCACATTGGGTCATTTTCATTCGCAGCAGGAAACATCCCAATGGGTGCAACTGCCATCTCAAATGGGTGATAGCTGCAGAAGTTTGTTAGCGCTGTAAGCGCTGCTGTTTCCCAAGCGTCCTCCAACTGATAGCCCACGACCTCTAGATTTAGCATTGGCCACTCAGGATAGAATGGGTGTGGTGGCACGGTTAGCTGTACATGACAGCGTGGCAATCCCAATTCTTCATATGGATACCCAATGTAGTATGGCGGAATATTGTATCCCACCGAACTGAGCGTATCCCATAATATGGCCGGAAGCCCTTCTATGTGTAGGCAATGTGAATGCACGCGCCCCTCAAGATCAATCTCAAAGACTACTGGATTGTCCATCTGAAATTAACAAGGCCAAAATGTGAGATATGGGCATGTCAAGTAGTGCTTGGAAGAACTGCTCAATTTTTTTTTGAACAGCGAAGAAAAATAATCTTTGTCTCAATATATAATTGTCCAAAAATTCCCAATTTTTGCCAAAACACTACTGATATACTTAGGAACATCTTTTTTATTCAAGGTTGAAGCTAAACAGGTCCTTAAGATGTTATATTCTATGCATCTCTCCAGTTCAGCATTTCCTGAAGCTGCAAGCAGACAGGGTTCTAGTGTTTTGGGCATAACTCTCAGCTCTGGAAATAAAACACCAAATTTTGACAGAAAGTAGATGACTCATATACAAACAACTTTCATGTTGATCACTTTTACCAAAAATGAGGTTTAGATAGTCGAAAATTTAAAACTCAGAAACTTTTTTTAAGCAAAACAAATCATTTCAGCATTTCTCTGAAGATTTTCAGATAGACATCCATTTAACGTTTCAGACATATCTCCTAGCTTAGTGGTCCAAATGATTTAAAATTGTAACAACAGGTAGACAACTCCACTACAAACAACTTTCTTATCGGTCACTTTTACCAGAAATAAGTTCCAGCTGTGGCAGAACTTATTTGTCAACCTGACAGATTTCGGGGGTGTTACAGATAATAGTGTCCAGTTACCTATGTTGCTCCACACGATGCTTGGCACAACCCAACTTTTATTTCTATCTAAAACATTCCCTTTACAGCATAGTTGCAATCCAACATCATTGATCATGGTTTATAATTATTAATCATCCCTAAGTTACTCTGACTTTAATTGACATACAGGTGTTGGTACAGTGGGTGCTGAACAAATTTTCAGTTTGCACGACTGAAATGACACAATTACGCAGCATCCCTAGGATATTTCAATTTAAGCAAGCTGACAGTACACAAGTATTTGCAATATGCCAGATCAATGAATCCTAAAGAATAATTAAACCTTTCACCTAATTTGGACGTATTACTGTCTGACGAAATTTGTACATAATCTTTCAATTAGTAAAGATCACAATTGATTCATGTTGGTAGCTTAGTGAGTTTAATTGCCGGTACTGACCAGATGCAGCTATGATCTTTTGATTCAGGCCTTTCAATGCTCCTAATATTTTACCACACCTTAAAGGGTAATCAGTCCAACTTTTCAAGACAAGCTGCATTGTGAACCAACTATTTCAGAACAACATATGTTCAGAATAATCCATTCTGATAGTAGCTAATGGTAGGACTTTGGAAAATACTCAAATAACAGAAACTTAATATTGCATTAATAAGCGACATACCGACCAATCATGCTTAGACACGAACAACAAGTCATGCTGATACATAAAACATTCAGCACATACAAGTAAACAGCAGGTCTAGGTCCAAGGAATTTTGGTCAGAGTGATTTCTATTGAAAAGACACAACGTAGCCACATTTTGTGTATTGCATCAAATTTCTACAGCAGATCAAAAACTCAAATTCTAACAGCTCTTACACATCTTGTTAAACCTAGTTTTCAGCAAGTTGCAACAGGAAATACACAGAGCTGTTGAAGGTATAAAATGAGTTTTTAGTGATTTTCAGCTGATGGATTTTATTTCTTCGGTTTACCCAATTAATATTATTGTGAGACCATTTGTATTTTGGTGAGTTTTCAGCATGATGCAGCTTAACCTATTCTTCCTCTCCTGAACCCGATATCCAATAAATTTGGATTTTAACGTTATGCGGTGGCATTTGTACGTCACTCCCTATATTAACTAGCTGAGTTACTACTTGATCTTAAACTAACACAGTTAGGGTACCTGCATCGAAAACAAGACATATCCGCTTGAACCTTTCGTGCCAGCACTCACGAAAGCGTCCACATTCATTACCATTCACTATAGGAACGGTACCCATGCGTTTAACACTGCATGGACAGCATTCATATGTTCCTGACCCAGGCAACATATTGACAACCCATGGATGCACCGCATACCAAAATGGGTCCGATTTCGATCATCGGGGGATCACCGCAGCCTTATCACCTGCAGCCGGTGGCGACAAGCTATTTTGAATTAAGCTTGAATCGCATCCTATTGCGCACCGCGTGGTAGGATAGGCGCCCGTATGAAACACGTGCGCGAACCTAAACGATTACAAGTACCAGAATGCTTACCTACTTACCAAGGAGTAGGTGCGTCGTTACATGAAAGTAAATTGCTTGAAAGTAAATGTGCTGGAAGTCAGTTCATATAAGTTAGTAGCCACCTGAATATTCCCATAATCCTCTAGGGCTTCACGTTCTATCTTTTTCCTTAACGATCCAACGTTTTTGGAAAAACTCAACTTTTGTGGGCAAATTTTATCGAAAGTGTTTTTGAGGCTAGTTGCTTTCTCTGGTGTAGGCTTTTCGGCTCTGATACCAGCTGTGGCAGAACCGCTAATCTCAGCCCAATAAAAGTGTACTTGCATCGCCTTAAATGTGACCCGACACTTAAATTGGATCAAGATAGCCGTCTGTCGGGTTTCACCCGATACAGCCACGTAATTCGAGATCGAAACAAAGCATACTGTCACACCCGGATTTTCACAGAACCCGAATGCGGCCATATGTGTGCCCAGGAAGTTCACAGAACACTTACAGCGAACAAATATGATAAACAGAGTAAAAATGCTCGAAATAAAATAGTTTACATCAGAGTATAACATAAATATTTATTACAGCGGAAGTCTATAACTCTCAACTAGAGCGGAGCCGCAGTCCACAAGGACTCTGACTGGGAGAGTGCAACTCAGAAGTACGACACGTCCTCAGGGAACTCAGCAGCAGTCTCATGCACAGCCCAATCTGTTTACCCATCCGGGATTTTGTTGAATAAATGACAAGTATAAGTAAACAATTACTTAACAAGTATAGCACGGGTATGAAGGCTCAAAATAGGCTAGACACGGCTTTACTGCATTAGCATTTTTAGTTGGTTCATTTTAACATTAACCAAATTACTACAAGTGGATGAAAACCAGTTGTAACCCAATTAAATAAGTATAAGTGACATTTAAACATAACTAATCATCATCTTCTAATAAAAAAGGATCCAGGCCGCTCGTGACCTTGAGCAAGGCTATCATGATAGATTTACACTCTGCGGAGGTTTCGCCCTTTACCCACCAGCCGCGTAAAAGTTCAAGGAACTTTAAACCCAACCATGCTGAGGTGGCCAAACCTCTCAAACCACACTTCCAAGGTGTGATCGCATAGGGACGCTACGAGACTTTTCACAAGACACCCTAACAAGACAGTAGCCACTGTGGTAATACAAGGAGGTGAGACCATAGGCACCGAGATCGACGTACGCCTACGAAGTCACACCATAGGGGGCTCGATGGAATCCAGAGCGCGGGCATCACACCCATCCATGCGCAATGTGTGGAGTTCCCCATCGCAGGGACTCCCAGCACGGGACTGGGTCTAACGGGACTTAGCCGACGGATCACCCGTCCTCGGTGGAATCCGGAAACACCGCTTACCTTGCCTCCCACAACGCCGTCGGCCCGTCGGTAACCACTGGCACGCTAGAGACGTACAAGTTACTTGACCAAAACCAGAGCCATAATAGTTCTAGCGGTGGCGACAGGCTCCTGGGTTGCCGCTTTAAGAACCGGACCTCAGGGAGAGACACTGGAGCAAATCACACAGCACATGCCCAGTTCCCTAAACCATGTTGCTAAAAAGGAAGTTTTATCATTAAGTTAAAGTGAACCATTAAGTCATGATTAATAGTATAACAATGATGATAGTAGCTGCGCATAGCAAAGATTCTACCCATATGTAATAATCCCAAGGTGACAAGGACAGTAGTATACAAACTAGGTACCACCTTAATAGGACATCAATTGAGACACATGCATACGAAAGTAAATGTATGTAGAAAGTGAGTTTAGGTAGCAAGGACTATTGTCCGTGCTATAACTTGCCTTCCTCGAAGTGCTGCTGCTGCTGCTGCTAGTCCTGCTCCGGAAAGTCCTCCGCGAACTCGAAATCCAAAGCTAACGGCTCACCGACTGGACACGGAGCACCACACAAGCATACACGCATACCAATACATGCAAAAAAATATAATTCTATTAGAACAGTACACCAAACAGTAAAAACAGTACAAATAAAGGTTTTAGAAATATTATATGCTTCACTACGAACACGTGAGCGCGAAAGTCACACTAATTGGAGCTAAAACGAAAAGATATGGGTTTTCTAAGTTTCAGGAACCTGCTGGCAAGTTTTAAAAGTTTCCAGGGCTTATTTGAAATAAAACAGGGACCTCAACATAATTATGCGTTAAACCTCAGGGGCCTACGCACAAATTGGTTAACTAAGGACGGCGGGTTCTATTTTTAAAAAGGTCAGGGGGCTATTTGATAAAAACAGGACCTATTCATAATTATTTTTGAACTGGCTTGGATGGCGGGTTGATTTGGCAAACTTGGGGGGCTCTTTTAACAAAAGTGCTAGCTGACCAGTATAGGGAGGGTTTGACTCAGGGCTTGGGCCACCGAGGGCCGTCGAATCTTGATCCGATGGCGCAGATCAATCCCGACAATGGGGGGTCGTCGGCAGGGGTTCTCCCAGTGGCGCTGCTCGGATCGGCGGCGGAAGTTCGCCGGCGTAGGGCGTAACTCGGGCTACAGGGCACGGGTAGCGACGAGGCTAGGCTCTACAGAGCCGCGGGAGCGTGGCGAACGCGACTGGCCGGATCAAGTCAACCAATTCTCAGCGAGGGTGTCTGACGATGGCAAGCAGCGGAGGCGGGGCTCCGACGAGATCGCACACGCGCTACGGGGCCTAACAGGGAGCGAGAAGAAGCTTGGGAGGGTCCTCACCGCCACGTGGAGCTCCTGGGCAACTTGATTAGGCCAGAGCGGGACAGTGGCGACCGGTTGACGACGGCCGGGGCTCGGGCGTGGATCGACGGCGCGGGAAGCTCGGATGCAGGGCGTAGTTGGGCTCGGGAGGTTTTAGAGTGACTTGGTGAGGGTGTAGGGGTTCTAGAGGTAGCTTTTATAGGTGGGGAGAGATCCCTAGGCGGGCGGCCACGCCGGGATTTGGGGCACCGGCGGCGCGGGACTTGCCGAGCGGGGGAGAGGGGCTTTCCAAGCGGGGGAACGCGAGAAAGGGAAGGTGAGCAGCAGGGGGCTTTCAGGGAAGCTTCGTGCGGGTCCCAGGGGCGCGGGGGAGGGGCAGGACGGCCGGGCGGAGCGGCGGTGAATGCGCGCCGGGGAAGGAAAGCCGCGGGCGGGAGGTGGGGGGCGAAGCTGACAGGCAGGACCGAGCGGTCAGTGGGAGAGAGGGAGGAGGAAGGGGGGGTGCAAGCTGGGCCGCGGGAGGGTTGTGGGGGGGGGGGAACACGGGGCCCAGGTGGGGAGGAGAAGATGGCTAGGCCGGAAAAAAAAGAGTGGAGGGGGTTGGGCCGCGCTCGGGAGAGAGTATAGGGTGCAGATGCGGACCAGGGAGAAAGCTTAGGGAGCAAAAGTGAACTCGGCTTGAATTAATTTTTATAGGGCTCAAACAAATGCAAATTAAATTTGAATTTAAACAGAATTTAAATTCCAACTTAACTTGCCATCAAACAAAACACAGTGCAGCAGCGTGAATGCAACAAAAATATTTCTACAACTTATATTTGATTTTAATATTCATAAATAATTCAATTAACCTATATTAAATATGAAAAACTAAAATAAAAACCAATTAATTACTAAAAAATTTAAATGGGCCATTTTTGGGTGTTACACATACAAATACCCGTTCAAAGACGAGCCCAGAGATTACATCAATCCAAATTATTACATCAAGTAGGTTCACTTGCCTTTATTACAAACTGAGTTCAAAAGTAAAGGTTCGGAGCTCAACATAAAGCAGCGAAAAACAAACGGGTGATAAATGATGATACACTTGACATCAAGAGGAAGCCTCCCATAACATCAATCACCACGATCCTCGCCAGCCGAGGACTGGTCCCACTCAACAGTCCAACCCGGAGGGAGCTGGCACGACCAAGTCAGACTAGCAACCAATTCATCTAGAGTACCTATTCTAAGTGAGCACATATTTTCAGCACGCATGTTGTACAAGTAACTTAAGAAACAACATAAATCCAATACCAAGCTCATGTTCAACTTTTTACTCGATGCAGCATAGTGGTCAAGCAGTCTCAGTAGCTGCGAGAGACAGATGATTCGAATCGATTTGTTAACCTTGCAAGCTGGACCTAAACACACGACATGCATGACCACGACGGGTCCACACATTATCAACCGTTCCCATCAATTCCCAGTTTGTGTACACAGCCCGCATCCCTTGGATACAACGTCCCAATGGTCCTCGGAACGACGCCGTGCCGTGGCCGCACTTGTACCCACATGATGCACCAAGGGAATCCCATTCCAGGGGTAGCGGGGTAAAGCCACACCCCAGTTCAATCAGGTACTAGGATTACTGATTATCATTAAATATCTCAGCATGTGTTTAGTACGTTCAAAGACTTGACCATGAACACCGACACCCTTCGACCTTAGCAAAATTATTACTAGACGAATGGGGCACCAATAATCCTCCAAAAACAACTTGCCCATCCCCGCCCATCATCCTTGTGATTCTTTGATAAGTAAAGCAAGAAACTCCTATAACTTGCAAGTGATAGACAATCACTCGACTTCTAGCGGATATTAGTTTAGTATAGCCACTAGCGATCCATACACTAGTAATCAACCCATTGGAACTATGGATATGCAACTATGGTTCCAATCAACTCCTACACTTAAATGCACAAACATATGTACATAAAAGTATTGCATAAATTTTTAGAGAAAACCAGGTTATGCTTCGGGGCTTGCCTTCTTGCTCAAAACCAGCTTTTGGCTCTTCTAATACCTTGTTCGGGTCTTGTTCAGCCTCAATCATGTTTACTACTCCCTCTTGCCCTTCGGTTTCCGGTACGAGCGTGTAGTTCCTGTCAGCTAGATTACTATCTACATGAAATGCATAGGCATGAAGATTTCATTTATATGCTTGCCATAATTAAACATTTATGCAAAAAGAAACTCGTTATTATGGGGGTTTACTTGTGACCATATTCACCAAGATAAATAACACAATTTATGTTCTACTCACAAAAGTAGGGTTGTAAAGGTGGTGATTCTTTCTTATTTCTTCTTTGATGGTGATTGTGTAGATATATAAAAGTTTTTCACGGTAACATCACATAAAGTAAACTTAAATACAGTACAAAGGTGATTGGGTCAATACCTTAAACGCTTATATGATTAAACAAGTTGCACCTTTCACAATTTATTCTCTTGTTTATTTTTAGGTAGCAGGACCTATTTTATTTAGCTATATTATTTACTGAGTATTGCTAACATCCCTACTGACCTATCATAAAAAGCTGAGCACATTTTTACTGCGTAAATAGATTACTAAAAATCATTTATTACATCAAAGCTAGAGATTAAAACTACTGAAAAACAGTACTTAGGATCATTACTTTTGGATGATCTTTCTACAGTGGGTTAGGCATTCACAAAGGAGTAACATATCCAAAATTTATCCCTATAGCCTCTCTTTAGCTTCAATTATTCATTAAAGTGATTAAACCTAGGTTAATTTTTCATTTAAAAACTACCCATAAAAAGTATACACATGCTTGCAAAAGTTGTACATCTTCATTTACTGATTCCAGCAAAATTTAATTTGTATTTTTTGATCTTTATATGATTTTTAATCAATTTTTAAAGTCCACTGTGTTAAATCCAAAACTTAACTTAAACTTTACATTTCAGTCCTTGGTTTCTTACGTTCCAGCCCCTTCAAGTTTTAAAATTCTACGCAGGGGTCCTTCGCCGGCCGGCAGCGACGTACGTTCGATTCTGGTGATGTGGGGCCCCATGCTCGACTTGATCTGGCCTACTAGGTTCAGGAGCTCACCACGAGTCGATTGGACTAGGTCTCGTGGTCGGAGGTGACTCGACGACGGCGGTTGGCGGTGAGGTGTCTCTTAGCGGCTCCGGCGAGGTCACGCCGGCGCCATGGTTGTCCTATGAGCTCGAATAGCAGGTCGGGGAGCTTCGTGAGGCGGAGGGGAGTTTGTAGGTGCCCTCGGTTTGTACCGGGGAGGCCTGGGTGGAGCTGCCCGCGTGGAGGCGGTGGACGGCGGCTACGGCGGGCGGCGGAGATGGCTCGGGATTGGCGATTAAGGAGATTGGGAGGGATGGGGAGCTGCACTAGGTGCTAGGGAGCTCCATGGTGGGCTTGGCTGGGGCTGTGGCGACGTGGAATGGCCTGCCCACGGTGAGTCGGATCGGCGGTGGTAAAGCGGAGGAGAAAATGGCGACGACGAGCTTAGGCAAGGCAATGCAGGGCCGGGAGTGTCTTTATATAGGCGATATGAGGCGGAATTGAGCTTAGGGGGAATGGTTCTTGGTCCAGAGGGCCAGTGACGCGGGAATTGGCGTGTTGAGGGCGTCCGCCGGTTTAATGGATTTGCGGCAGAGCTCGGCGGCCGCGTGGCATGGCTGTGCTGCGCGAAGTTGATCCGGGCGTGGGGGAGAAGGATCGCGTGCACACTGGAGTGGGCGAGTGGGGCAGTTTGCTGTACGGGCTAGCGCTCTGTGGTTAGCTCGGTGTTGGGGCGCGGTGGCATTGGCCGGCGAGGATATGCGACAGAGCATTTGACTTGATGCTCAGGCAGCGCCCCCCACGTGGGGAGAAGAAGTTGTGGCGGTCGGGCGAGAGCGGGTGCGGCGACGCGCGTCGGCGAGAGCGCGTGCGTTCGCGCGCGGGAGTGGGGAAGGAGGTTGGAAAATGGCTGGGCGCGTGTGGAATGTGAGGTGCTCGGCTTGGTGCGGCTCCTGAGCGCGGGAGGGCTTGCCCGCGGTTGGCCGGGGCGACGGCGCGGGAGAAGACGGCGGCGCTCGGGGAGGAAGATGAACAGGGGAAGGGGAGAAAAAGGTTGACCAGGAGCTGGCTCATTTGACCCTTGAAAATCCATCAATTCTTCATTACCACTTCAAAATATCCTAAAATGAAAGTTGTGCAAAATTTCCTTCCCTACAACTTTCATGTTGGGCAGTTTTTAATTTGTGCCATAAAATCATCAGAAAAAGGGTGGTTTTTAAACTACTCAAATAATGTTGAAAATAAAAAGAAAGAAAAATGAGTTTATATTTAATTCAAAACTTTTCTCTTTTAACTCTAACTCTGATTTGTACTTGCTCATATGTTAGATAGGATTTTGATTTTTGATCACTTTTTGGAATTTAACATTTGAACGAAATTTTGCTTTTTGGTCAAACCTTTGATTTAAACAGTAAGTCAACCTTTGATTTGACTTAAGTCAAAACATGGGTTTTTAAACACGGTTTTTTACAGCGTACCCCCCTTAAAAGAAATCTCGCCCCGAGATTTGGGATTACGATAGCTGGTAGAATGTTGTTAGCTTCGTGTACAAGAAGAAATCCCCGAAATTTTTCGTTAAGAAAATCTTCTGTTTCCCATGTGGCTTCATCTTCGGTATGATGGTTCCATTGTACCTTAAACATATTCACAACTTGATTCCTCGTCTGTCTTTCTTTTCGGTCAAGAATTTTAGTGGGAAATTCCACAAAGGAGAGATCTGGTTCTATCCACACTTCTTTCTGTTCGATCACTTCATCTGGAACTCAAAGGCACTTCCTGAGTTGGGAGATATGAAAGACATCATGGATAGCTGAAAGTTGATTAGGAAGTTTCACTTGATAAGCCACTGGTCCATATTTCTTAATGATCTCGTATGGTCCAATGTATCTCGGGGCCAATTTTCCTTTGACTCCAAATCTCTGTACACCCTTCGTGGGTGATACTTTAAGGTAGACATGATCACCCACTTCAAATTGTAAGGGTGTACGTCTTTTGTCGAAATAGCTCTTTTGTCTTGACTGAGCTGCCTGGAGATATTTTTGAACGACCTTGACCTTTTCTTCTGCTTCAATCACTAGGTCAGGCCCAAACACTTGTCATTCTCAGGCTTGGGACCAACTTAATGGCGTTCGACACCTTCGGCCATACAATGCCTCAAAAGGTGCCATTTTCAAACTGGTTTGATAGCTGTTGTTATAAGAGAATTCAACTAATGGCAAACATTTGTCCCAATTCTTGCCATCATGAATGACACAAGGGTGAAGCATAATGACACAAGCGCGAAGCATTTCTTCCAGAATTTGATTTACCCTTTCGGTTTGTCCATCAGTTTGTGGATGATAGGATGAGCTCCTAATTAGACGAGTGCCTAGAGACTCTTGCATTTGTTCCCAAAAGCGAGCAATAAATTGAGCCCTCCTATAGGAAATAATGGTTTTGGGTATGCCATGTAGACTGACAATGCGATCCAAATAGATTTCAGCATAGCGTTTGACAGAATAGGTGGTATGCACGGGAAGAAAATGTGCAGTTTTAGTGAGTCGATCCACTATAACCCAAATGGCATCATGCCTTTGCGAGGTGTTAGGTAACCCAATAATGAAGTCCATACTTATGTCTTCCCATTTCCATGATGGAATAGGTAGTGGTTGGAGAGTACCTGCTACCTTTAAGTGACACGCTTTAATCCTCTGACATGTGTCACATTCCGACACGTATTTAGCAATTTCCCTTTTCATTCTAGTCTACCAAAATTTTAGTCTCAAATCTTGGTACATTTTGTTACTTCCTGGATGAATAGAGAATTTTGAAAGATGTGCCTCATCCAAGATCTGTTTACGCAGCTCATAATTATTTGGAACGATTAAGCGATCTTCAAACCATAATACTCCCTTATAGTCTTGTCGGAAACATTTGTAAGAAGAGTCTCCTTGAGATAATTTTTGTTTGATAATTTGGATACCTTTGTCATTTAGTTGTGCCATGATTACTTGATCTTGCAAGGTAAGTTCAAGTGCTATATGATTTACTGCACCATGAGAAACAATTTCTAAGTTAAGATTCTGCATTTCTTGGCATATGGTTTCTGAGATCTGCTCTACAGAAAAACAATGGCAATGAGCTTTACGACTGAGTGCATCCGCTACCACATTTGCCTTTTCGGGATGGTAATGCACCTCCAGATCATAGTCTTTAATTAGTTCTAACCATCTCCTTTGTCGTAAGTTAAGATCAGCTTGGGTGAAGATATATTTAAGACTTTTGTGATCCGTATAGATGTGACAACGATTTCCTATGAGATAGTTCCTCCAAATTTTTAAGGCATGAATGACTGCTGCTAGTTCAAGATCATGTGTGGGATAATTTTGCTCTTGTGGGCAAAGAGCTCGTGATGCATATGCAATAACCCGATGTTCTTGCATGAGAACACACCCGAGTCCAGTGCCTCAGGCGTCACAATAGACATCAAATGGCTTGGTGTTGTCTGGCTGAGCTAGAACGGGTGCTGAAGTCAATAGTTTTCTTAGAGTGTGGAAAGCTTCCATGCATTTTTCACTCCGCACATACTTAACTCCTTTCTTTAGCAATTCGGTCATGTGTTTAGAAATTTTTGAAAAGTCTGGTATAAACCGGCGATAATATGCTGCTAGACCCAGAAAACTCCGAATTTGATGTACGGAAGTGGGCGGCTTCCAATCCATCACTTCTTGTACCTTGCTGGGATCAACAGCAGTACCATTACTGGAAATAGTGTGCCCCAAGAATTTAACACTTTTCAGCCAAAATTCACACTTGGAGAATTTAGCATAAAGCTCATGATCTTGGAGACGCTGAAGAACAATGTGAAGGTGCTGAGCATGTTCTTCTTCATTTTTGGAATAAATGAGGATATCGTCAATGAAAACCACGACGAATTTATCAAGTTCCGGCATAAAGACTGAATTCATGAGATACATGAAATAGGCTGGAGCATTCATGAGCCCGAAAGACATAACCAAGTACTCATATAGTCCATAGCGAGTGGAGAAGGAAGTTTTAGGAATATGACTTGGTCGGGTTTTTATTTGATGATAGCCGGAACGGAGATCAATTTTTGAAAAGACCTTAGCTCCCACTAGTTGATCAAAGAGAAGGTCAATGCGAGGTAATGGATACTTGTTTTTGATAGTCACCGCATTGAGTGGCCGATAGTCTACACAGAGCCTTAGACTATTGTCTTTCTTCTTAACAAAGAGAGTTGGACAACCCCAAGGTGATGTACTAGGGTGAATGTATCCCTTATCCAGGAGTTCTTGGAGTTGCATTTTTAATTCTGCTAGTTCCTTAGGTGGTATTCGATATGGCCGCTTAGAGATAGGTGCTGTGCCGGGTAGCAATTCAATGACAAATTCAATTTCCCTATCTGGTGGCATCCCTGGCAAGTCATCTGGGAATACATCAGCATACTCACATACCACCGGTATATCTTCTATTTTTATTTCCATCATTTCATAGGCACAAGTATTGATGCATTTATGAGGTGGTAAATAGAGAGTAGTGGCCCCATGTGTGGGGGAATTGATATCTATAACCCGTGATGCGATGTCTAAGGTAACTCCATGTTGTGTCATCCAGTTTACTCCCAGAATAACATCCATGTCCTCAATGCCCAAAATAATAAGATCGGTGGGAATTACTTGACTGCCCAACTTGAGTGGCACTCGACGTGTTATTTGATTCGATGCAATTTTCCCACCCGGTGTTGTGATCATGTAAGCACCTTTTATATGAGTGAACCCTAGCCCACATTTTCCACAAAACATTGTACTGATAAAACTATGTGATGCTCCTGAATCAAACAAAATAACAACAGGCTGGTTTTGAATAGAAAAAGTACCCGACATAATTGGAGCACCCTCAGGAAGGTCAGTGAAAGTCGTGAAGTTAAGTCGCCCTTGGCGTACTTGCACCATCAGTTTCTTGCCTTTGTTGCTGTCCTTGTTGGGCTTTGACCCCTGACTTTGATCCTGCTGCCGGCCCTGGGGGCATTCTCGGGCAAAATGATTCGTACTCCCACAAGTGAAACAACGGTTAACAGTTGGGCGAACTGACTGCTACACATTCGCTCTTGGACCATTAGGGTGAGGATTTGGTGGCTGAAAATTCCCTGGCGGTTGTGGTGGCCTAAAAACCCAGCGTCCTTGTTGAGGAGGCCTCTGAACAGTCTTCGGAGGAACACCACGCACAAACGGATACCTCCACGGTGAGCACTCGAGGATCCGGATGGTGCCTTTCTCTTCTTCTCAGCACGGTGTGCCATAATACAATCTTCCTGGATAATGGCCAGATTAACCAGCTCATTGTAAGTGTTAGCCTTGACAGGATTTAGGCGTTCATTGAGCTTGGTATTAAGTCCACGACGGAAATGATCACGCTTCTTAGCATCAGTGTCAGCATTATAACCTACGTACTGACAAAGATTGTTAAAGGCCTGGGAATACTACAGCACTGTGCGAGTTCCTTGTGTTAGAGTGAGGAATTCATTTAGCTTCCTTTCCATCAATCCTTCTGGTATATGGTGATCGCAGAAAGCATTTTTGAATTCCGCCCAGGTTACTACGTAGTCGGCAGGGAACGTAGTTGTCGGTGCTGAGATTGGCCGCCCAATCCTCAGCGCCACACAGAATGCGCTGTGTCCCGTCCCCTGACGGTTGATGCAAGAGCTAGCACGGTGAGACAAGGGTTTATCCTGGTTCCGATCGTGAGGTCGTACGTCCAGCAGAGTGCGCTCGTGGCACTGTACTATCTTGCATCGGAGTGCTTGCAGTGGGGGGCTACAAGCGAGGTGGGAGAGGAGAAGGAGTCTCCAAGTCCCTGAAAATGAGTGTGAAAGTGATTGAGGCGAGTGCCAATATCGTGTGAGGCGGTGATCGTGTGTGTGTCTCTGTTTGTCTGTCTGTCTGTCCCTCTCGCTCCCTTCCTCCTTTTATAGGCCAAGGAGAGAGGGGGGAGGGGCTTACAAGTACAAGTACAGTGTGTACTATAGGGGCGCGCGCTGGAGAGCATGGCGCCGGGCGTGCGATCGTCCTTGACCCTGGCAGGGGGTTTATGGCGAGCTCCGGCTTCTGCGGGTGTCACGGCCGTCCTTGTGCCTGTCCTGGAGTGGTTTCGAGGGGTGGCGCCGCCGTAATCCGCGCCCAGCCGCCCGCCGCTGGTTGGTTCGAGGGCGTGGCAGGTGGGGAAGGACAAGAGTTGGCGGCACAGGGGTCGGCATGGCGGTTGCTGTTGACCACAGTGCGCGGCGTGCCCGGTTTACCGGGGAATGGCCGAGAGTTGGTGGATTTGACCCGGCGTTCGTCATCACCGGGCCGCGCCTGACCGGAGTCCGTGCTCGGTCGCTGCTCATATATTCGTTCGAGGGTTGTTCACGCTCATTTGAGGGCTGCACCGGGGGGGAAAGGACGGGAGCGGGTGGAATAGTGGTGCGGAATGACGCCTGCAAGTCTGCACAGGGCCTTGCGCAGCGCCGCATGCGTCCGCACAGTGGCGGTGAGGGCGCATAGTGACCGGAGTAGGTGGAACAGCGAGCTCTACGGTGAAAGCGGCGCGGCGTGGGGAGAGATCGCCTTTTGACTTCGGCGCCCGCCCGATGGGGCGGGCATTAAATGGCGTTGTCAGGCGGGGAGCCAGGGCACGCCGCGTTGAGTAGAGGGGTGGCCTCAAGCGAGGCGGAGTTGGCTCGCCTGCTTGAGGGGGTGCGTGGCCCTCGAGCGAGGCGGAGTTTGCGTTGCACCTGATCCGGGGGGTCCGGGTCCCTCGAGCGAGGCGGAGACGGGGGTCGCTACTTGGGTCCCCTCGACAGGCGAGCTCGGACGGTTGTATTTGGGCCGTGATAAGCTGTGACGGGCCGCGCTGCCTTGGTGGCCCTTCCGGGCTGCTGATGATTCGGCCTTCTGTGGTTAACGTTTTTTAAGGGTGATTACCCCGATGGTTAGGGGACCCCCTGGGTCTGTCCCCGACAGTAGTAAAATAACTCTCCCACCACAATCGAGCTGTACCACGGAGCTGCTGTGCGGCATAGCGAACCTTGTTTTTATCTGAACAAGGAGCTATCAATAAAGAAAACTTGGATTCAATAGTGTGAATCCAAGCATCCGCATCAAGAGGCTCTTCAGCTTGGCTGAATATGGGAGGCTTAGTGTCCAGAAAATCCTTATAAGTCGCCGCCCCGGGAGGATTGCCATTGTGGCCACCCATTTGCTGTTGTTGTCCTTGGACTAGTTGTCTTAGTAAGTCTACTTGAGCAGCCATGAAAACCTCAATGGAGGGTGGATTTTGTCCACTCCCTCCTGCTCCATTAAACCCCTGTGGTGTTTGCCATGTGGGACCCACCATCTGAAATTCAAAGCACTTCTCATTAGCCAAAAAAAATCCCGATAATACCCAATGCTCATAAGGTAAATGAGAGACATTAATGAACTGCACTAATCCCACAGTAAGTTTTGGACAGAATATTGAAGTTTGTAATTAAATTCATAGCTTCCGTTCTACATATCTAAAGATTCTCATCTTTCTGCTGTAGCTAGAAAACTTCAGCATATGTAAGTTTGGTATTCAACTTAGAACCCATTCACTTGATTAAGAGGGACCAAACTGCATTTCTATACTTGGATGTTCGACTGAAAATTTTCAGTGGACATAACTCCAGTAATTGGTGCATAATTTTCTATAGAATGGCCAAATGATTCCAAATTTTTGTGATCAGACAGCTTGCAGGGTTTTCTACAACTTTGGTATTCATGTCCGGACGAGATTCCAAGACTAAGATGACAGAATGACTCATATATTGTCCTGCTGTACTGCTGTTTGTTCAGAAAACTGCACTTCAAGGTTTTTGGCATAACTTATTCTAGGTTATTCCAATGATGCCGAAATTTTGGTACTAAAGAGAGTGCATCATGAACAACAATTTTGGTATTCGCACCCAAACCCAGATTTGCAAGGAAACATCACTAGCACATCAACTTGGTTTCAGCTGTAACTAAGACAGCTCCATTACGGTTACATCTAGAAGTTCCTCGGAACAGACCCCGTTATCAAATAGTTACATCCACGTGCACTAATTACAAAAGGAGTCACCGCCACGTGGAGCTCCTGGGCAACTAGATTAGACCGGAGCGGGACCGTGGCGGCCGGTCGACGACGGCCGGAGCTTGGGCATGGATCGGCGGCGCGGGAAGCTCGGATGCAGGGCGTAGTTGGGCTCGGGAGGTTTTTAGAGCGACTTGGTGAGGGTGTGGGGGTTCCGGGGTAGCTTTTATAGGTAGGGAGAGATCCCCAGGCGGGCGGCTACATCGGGATTTGGGGCACCGGCGGCGCGGGACTTGCCAAGCGGGGGAGAGGGGCTTTCCAAGCGGGGGCGCGCGAGAAAGGAAAGGTGAGCGGCAGGGGGCCTTCGGGGAAGCTTCGTGCGGGTCCCAGGGGCGCGGGGGAGGGGCGGGACGGCCGGGCGGAGCGGCGGTGAATGCGCGCCGGGGAAGGAAAGCCGCAGGCGGGAGGTGGGGGGCGAAGCTGACAGGCGGGACCGAACTGAGTTCAAAAGTAGGTTCACTTGCCTTTATTACAAACTGAGTTCAAAAGTAAAGGTTCAGAGCTCAACATAAAGCAGCGGCAAACAAATGGGTGATAAACGATGATACACTTGACATCATGAGGAAGCCTCCCATAACATCAATCACCACGATCCTCGCCAGCCGAGGACTGGTCCCACTCAACAGTCCAACCCGGAGGGAGCTGGCATGGCCAAGTCAGACTAGCAACCAATTCATCTAGAGTACCTGAAAATTTTAGCCACAAGCAAGGCTGAGTATACTAATACTCAGCAAGACTTACCCGATAGGTAAAAGACTAAATCACCGACTCCTAGATAAGCCAGGCTTTTTGGCTAAGGGGTTTGTTTTGCCAAAAGCGATTAAAGAGTGTGTCCTTATATTCAATTTTTATTTTCCATATTCTAGTAGTATTACCATTCTAAGTGAGCACATATTTTCAGCACGCATGTTGTACAAGTAACTTAAGAAACAACATAAATCCAATACCAAGCTCATGTTCAACTTTTTACTCGATGCAGCATAGTGGTCAAGCAGTCTCAGTAGCTGCGAGAGACAGACGATTCGAATCGATTTGTTAACCTTGCAAGCTGGACCTAAACACACGACATGCATGACCACGACGGGTCCACACATTATCAACCGTTCGCATCAATTCCCAGTTTGTGTACAGAGCCCGCATCCCTTGGATACAAGGCCCCAACGATCCTCGGAAGGACGTCGTGCCCTGGCCGCACTTCTACCCACATGATGCACCAAGGGAATCCCATTCCAGGGGTAGCGGGGTAAAGCCACACCCCGGTTCAATCAGGTACTAGGATTACTGATTACCATTAAATCTCTCAGTATGTGTTTAGTATGTTCAAAGACTTGACCATGAACACCGACACCCTTCGACCTTAGCAAAATTATTACTAGACGAACGGGGCACCAATAATCCTCCAAAAACAACTTGCCCATCCCCGCCCTTCATCCTTATGATTCTTTCATAAGTAAAGAAAGAAACTCCTATAACTCGCAAGTGACAGACAATCACTCGACTTCTAGCGGATATTAGTTTAGCATAGCCACTAGCGATCCATACACTAGTAATCAACCCATTGGAACTATGGATATGCAACTATGGTTCCAATCAACTCCTACACTTAAATGCACAAACATAAGTACATAAAAGTATTGCATAAATTTTTAGAGAAAACCGGGTTATGCTCCGGGGCTTGCCTTCTTGCTCAAAACCAGCTTTTGGCTCTTCCAATACTTGGTTCGGGTCTTGTTCAACCTCAATCGTGTATACTGCTCCCTCTTGTCGGTTTCCTGTATGAGCGTCTAGTTCCCCTTAGCTAGATTAGTATCTACATGAAATGCATAGGCATGAAGATTTCATTTATATGCTTGCCTAAATTAAACATTTATGCAAAAAGAAACTCATTATTATGGGCGTTTACTTTTGACAATATTCACCTAGATAAATAACACAATTTATGTTCTACTCACAAAAGTAGGGTTGTAAAGGTGGTGATTCTTTCTTATTTCTTCTTTGATGGTGATTGTGTACATATATAAAAGTTTTTCACAGTAACATCACATAAAGTAAACATAAATATAGTACAAAGGTGATTGGGTCGATAGCTTAAACGCTTATATGATTAAACAAATTGCACCTTTCACAATTTATTCTCTTATTTATTTTTAGGTAGCAGGACCTATTTTATTTAGCTATTTTATTTACTGAGTATTGCTAACATCCCTACTGACCTATCATAGGCGATAGGCAAGGCAATGCAGGGCCGGGGGTGTCTTTATATAGGCGATAGGAGGCGGAATTGAGCTTAGGGGGAATGGTTCTTGGTCCAGAGGGGCAGTGACGCGGGAATTGGTGTGTTGAGGGCATCCGCCGGTTTAATGGATTCGCAGCAGAGCTCGGCGGCCGCGTGGCATGGCTGTGCTGCGCGAAGTTGATCCGGGCGTGGGGGAGAAGGATCGCGTGTGCGCTGGAGTGGGCGAGTGGGGTTGTTTGTTGTACGGGCTGGCGCTCTGCGGTTAGCTCGGTGTTGGGGCGCGGTGGCATTGGCCGGCGAGGATATGCGGCAGAGCATTTGATCGCAGCCGTGCGCGAGCGTGGAAGCTGGCGAGCTCGGTCGCGTTCGAGCTGCTCATTGGCTTGGCGTGACTTGCTGCTCAGGCAGTGCCCCCCACGTAGGGAGAAGAAGCTGGGGCGGTCGGGCGAGAGCGGGTGCGGCGACGCGCGTCGGCGAGAGCGCGTGCGTTTGCACGCGGGAGTGGGGAAGGAGGTTGGAAAATGGCCGGGCGCGTGTGGAATGTGAGGTGCTCGGCTTGGTACGGCTCCTGAGCGCGGGAGGGCTGGCCCGCGGTTGGCCGGGGCGACGGCGCTGGAGAAGACAGCGGCGCTCAGGGAGGAAGATGAACAGGGGAAGGGGGAGAAAAAGGTTGACCAGGAGCTGGCTCGTTTGACCCTTGAAAATCCACCAATTCTTCATTACAACTTCAAAATCTCCTAAAATGAAAGTTGTGCAAAATTTCCTTCCCTACAACTTTCATGTTGGGCAGTTTTTAATTTGTGCCATAAAATCATCAGAAAAAGGGTGGTTTTTAAACTACTCAAATAATGTTGAAAATAAAAAGAAAGAAAAATGAGTTTATATTTAATTCAAAACTTTTCTCTTTTAACTCTAACTCTAATTTGTACTTGCTCATATGTTAGATAGGATTTTGATTTTTGATCACTTTTTGGAATTTAAAATTTGTAAGAAATTTTGCTTTTTGGTCAAACCTTTGATTTAAACACTAAGTCAACCTTTGATTTGACTTAAGTCAAAACATGGGTTTAAATTCAAATTAGACTCATGATTACTTAAATTTTTCATCGGTTTTTCACATTCGGGGGCATGGTGACCTGCTCCGACGCGATCTTGGCGAGCTCGTCCGCTTCCTCGTTGTACTTTCGCGCTATGTGATTGAGCTCGAAGCCATGGAATCTGTCCTCGAGCCGTTGCAGTACGCCTCCATCTTCTCATCGTGATAGTTGGAGTCCTTCATCACTTGGTCAATGACCAACCGAGAATCTCCCCGGACGTCAAGGCGCTTGACACCAAGCTCGATGGCGATACAGAGCCTGCTGAGGAGGGCCTCGTACTTCGCCATGTTGTTGGACGCCGGGAAGTGCAAGCGCGCTACATAGCGTATGTGCTCTCCGAGGGGTGAGACGAAAAGGAGGCATGTGCCCGCGCCAGTTTTCATCACCGATCCATCGAAGTACATGGTCCAGCATTCGGCTTGGATTTGAGGTGGGGCAGCTGGGTGTTGGTCCACTCAGCAATGAAATCTGCCAAGATCTGTGACTTTATCGCCTTTCGAGGCGCGTAGGTGAGAGTCTCACCCATCAGCTCCACAGACAATTTGGCTATTCTACCCGTGGTGTCCTGGTTGTGGACTATATCTCCTAGGGGGAAAGATGAGACCACGGTGACAGGATGAGCCTCGAAGTAGTGACGCAGCTTGCACCGCGCTAGCACTACTACGTAGAGCAGCTTCTGGATATGTGGATATCGCATCTTGGTTTCGGACAACACCTCGCTGATGTAGTTTACTGGCCTCTGGACTGGTAGAGCGTGACACTCCTCCGTCCTTTCTACGACGATGACCGCACCGACCACCTGGGTCGTCACGGCCACAAAGAGATAGAGGGGCTCGCCATCCTTCGACGGTGTTAAAATAGGTGCATGAGCGAGTGATGCCTTTAGCCTGTCGATGGCTTCTTTGGCCTCGAGGGTCCAAACGAAGTGTTCGTGCTTCTTTAGGAGTCGATACAAAGGCAAGCCTTTCTCTACGAGTCATGAGATGAAATGGCTTAGGGCCTCCAGGCAACCCAATACATTATGTACCCTCTTTAGGTTTCGGATCGGCCCCATTCATTCGAGGGCCGAGACTTTTTCAGGGTTGGGCTCAATGCTTTGTTGAGAGACGATGAAACCCAAAAGCATGCCACGAGGCACCCCAAAGATGCACTTCTCCGGATTTAGTTTTACCCCATTAGCCCGGAGACAATCGAATGTGGCACGCAAATCGTTAACCATGTCGTCCGCCTTCCAAGATTTTACAACGATATCATTGACATAAGCCTCTACGGTTCTCCCGATGTGATCCCCGAAAATGTGGAGCAAGCACCGTTGGTACGTGCCCCCAGCATTCCGGAGTCCAAAAGGCATCGTGACGTAGCAAAATATGCCGAAGGGGGTGATAAAAGAAGTCGAGAGCTGGTCGAACTCTTTCATCTTTATTTGGAGGTAACCAGAATATGCATCAAGGAAACATAAAAGCTCGCATCCCGCAGTTGAATCTAATATTTGATCGATACGTGGCAAAGGAAAAGAAACTTTAGGACATGCTTTATTTAAGCCAGTGTAATCTACACACATCCTCCACTTCCCATTCTTTTTTTAACTAATACAGGATTAGCTAGCCAGTCGGGATGGAATACCTCCTTGATGAATCCGGCCGCCAGGAGCTTGCGCACCTCCTCGCCGATCGCTCGACGCTTCTGCTCGTCAAAGCATCACAGGCTCTGTTTCACCGGCTTGGAGTGGGGCAGGATGTCAAGGGAGTGCTCGGCGACCTCCCTCGGTATGCTTGGCATGTCCGAGGGGCTCCACGTGAAGATGTCGGCATTAGCGCGGAGAAAGTCAACGAGCACTTCTTCCTATTTGCTGTCGAGGGTGGAGGTTACCCTCAACGTCTTGCCTCGGGGGCAGAAGGGTCGAGGGGTACCACCTTGGTGTGTTCGGCGGGCTCGAAGCTACCCGCGTGCTTGTGGACGGAGTCGATGGCTTCGTTCGCCATCTTCTCCAGATCCGCGACAAGGGCCTCGTCGTCCGTGAGCGCTTCGGTGCGATCAACACACTCTACGTCGCATTCATAGGTGTGCTCGAACGATGGCCCCACCGTGATGACGCCCTTTTGCCCCGGCATCTTCATCTTGAGGTAGGTGTAGTTCGGGATCGCCATAAACTTGGCATAGCATGGGAGGCCAAGGATGGCGTGATATGCTCCCCGAAACCCCACCACCTCAAAGGTGAGGGTTTCCTTACGAAAATTGTTAGACGTACCGAAGAAGACAGGCAGGTCGATCTGCCCGAGCGGGTGGACTCGCTTCCCCGGCGCAACGCCATGGAATGGTGACTTGCTGTTGCGTAGCTTGTCCCGGCCGATCCCCATGAGCTCCAAGGTGGAGGAGTACATGATGTTGAGGCTGCTGCCTCCATCCATGAGCACCTTGGAGAAGCATGTGTTGCCGATGATGGGGTCGACAACGAGCGGGTACTGTCCCGGGTTCGGAACGTGATCACTGTGATCTTCGCGGTTGAAGGAGATGGTCTCCTCAGACCAATTGAGGTAGGTTGGCGCAGACTTGTGAACGGAGAAGACTTCTCGACGTTCACACTTGCGCTGTCGGGGCATCATGTTCGCCGTTGGTCCCCCGAAAATGAAGAACACGTTCTCCACATCAGGGAAACCGTCCTTGCCCCCTTCGTCCGCATCTTTCTTCGCGTTGTCGTCCTTCTAGGCGACATGCTTGTAGTATTTCTTGAGCATCTCACATTGCTTGAGGGTGTGAGTGACCACGCCCTGGTGGTAAGGGCACGGCTTCTTGAGCATGTCATCGAACACGCCTCCCCCTCGAGGGGGTCCTCGAGGGCCCTTGTGAGCTGCATGGACCGTGAGGGTCTCGTCAGGGTCCTTGTTGCGCCCTTAACCGTGTGGTGCTTTTTTGCCCTTCTTGTGCTTCTTTGCGAAGCCCTTGGGCTTGCTGCCCTCAGCGGGCGCTTCCTCTGCACGCTTCCCTTTCTTGCCGTCAAAGATGGCCCCAACTGCCTCCTCCCTAGAGGCGAAGCTGGTGGCGACGTCGAACAGCTCGTTCGTGCTGGTGGGAGGGCTTCGCCCCAGCTCGCACACCAGATCCCGGCAGGTCGTGCCCTCGAGAAAGGCGAGGATGACCTCAGAGTCGCCGACGCTCGGGAGCTCGGTGCAGCGCTTGGAGAAGCGGTGGATGAAGTCTCGTAGGGACTCGTCGGATGTCTGGCGACACCCCCGAAGATCCCATGAGTTTCCAGGGCGCACGTACGTGCCTTGGAAGTAGCCCACGAACGTCTTCACCAGGTCGTTCCAGTCGTGGATCTGGTTCGCGGGCAGGTGCTCGAGCCATGTTCGCGCAGAGTCCGCAAGGTGGAGTGGCAAGTTGCGGATGATCATGGCATCGTCGGTCACACCGCCCAGCTGGCAGGCCAGGCGGTAATCATTGAGCCAAACTTTGGGGTCCGTTTCCCCTGAGTACTTGGTGATGGTAACGGGCTGTCGGAAGCGCGGGGGAATGGGAGCTGCGCGGATCTCCCGACTGAACACACGGGTTCCTGGGGGTTCCGACGTCGGGCTCCTATCCTCCCGGCTGTCGTAGCAGCCCCCACGTCGAGGGTGGTAGCCTTGAGCTATCGCTGCATCCTATTTCTTCTTGTTCAGGACGTTGCGGGCATCACCTCGCCGGCGTCGCGTTTGTCCAGAATCTGTTCCATTACAGACTTCCTATGGACATAGTCTTGAATCAAGGAGGTCTTACCCTTGCTCGTCGGCTGGGCTGGCACCGCCCTGCCCCCGGTTGGGGTTCGGACTGACTCCTCCGGGTCATGCATGCATCCGCCAGCCTTCATACTGGTCGTGTGGCGCATGCGAGACGCAGAGCTCTCGGCCTACTGCACGACGGCCTCCTCAATGAGGAGCCGCGCCTCACGGCGCAGGTTGCAGCCCTCAGGGGTCGAAGGTTCGGGCATGGCCTGAATCAAAGTGGCAGCGGTAATGAGCTTCTGACTCGCCCTTGCCTTCGGCAGTGGGTCATCCACGTCATCACCAGCCTCGATGCGTGCGCGAGTGACACGACCCGCTTCCATGGCGCGCGCACCACGCTCAAGGGGCACCGCCTTGGCCATGGCTAGCGCGCCACGCTCAAGGGGTGCCGTCCCACTTCCCTGGTGCGTGCGCCACGCTCAAGGGGTGTCGTACCTGATGATGTTCTTCCTCGAGCTTAGCCTCCAGCTCTCGGACCTGGGCCAACTGCGCCAGCTTGAGCGCGGTGTTGTTCGGTGGTGTCACTGCCTGCGAGTTTGTCGCGCGGTCGGTGCACCCGTTGCGCCGCCTGCCCCATCGCCTTCGTCTTCAGGCCCCGTCAGCCCGACAACGAAGCACTCCCACGTGGGGTCATAATCCCCCTCGCTCGAGTCATCAGAGCAGGTGAGGCAGTGGTCCGCCACAGCCTGGAACGACATAAAAGCCTTGCGATCGCAGAGCCCGGAGTAGCCCCACCGCAGGGCCTCCTGACCGCGCGCATTTACCTCGCTGTCGGAGTCGGGGTACTGATTGTTGGGCGATGTAGCGATGAGGTTGCGGATCGAGATCAAGTGATGTCCTGGCAGATCCTCACACGCGTCCATGTTCGTGCTGACCGACGATGAGTAAGCCATAGTGGTGACATGACGTTGCAACGGCTTGGTCGTGCTCTCCCCGGGGAGACACATCATGGGAGTTGTCAGTGAAGGTGCCGCCTCCTCCGTCGCCACCGCAGGCCCCGACTCACTTGCCCTGACCTGCTCGGGGGAGCAAGCACGAGCTGCCCTACGCTGCTCCGTGCATGCTCGTCACGCGCGCTGACCCAAATGCCTTCTGCGTCGGGGTGATGACGGGGTGGCACCGAAGCCTCCACGCTTGCATTCCTTGAGAGGAGCCACATGAGGCCGGTCGCCTCGAACTCCAAACTTCCGATCCAGATCTAGTATCCGGCCGAGAAAGGGTCTGAGACTCCCATAGGGTATCGATTGTCGTGCCCCATGCGGATCCTCATCGAGAGAGACTATGGATGAAGAGAATGATCACAGCGCTGGCCCCTACCTAGCGCGCCACTGTCGGTGTTCGGATTGGCTGCATGACACTAACTAGAACAAATGTGTTGCGTCCACTCTCTCGATGTTTGGTGTAAAGGCTAATACAATGGCACGGGGTTTATCCTGGTTCCGGCCAAGGGGCCGTACGTCCAGCAAAAGGGGTGCACGCACTATATTACCTCACATCGGGGTGCCTGTAGTAGGGGTTTACAAGCAAGGTGGGAGAGGAGATGAAGCCCCCAAGTCCCAAGTGTATCGGATGGTGGTGTTGTTTTCTGCTCTGGTTGCTTGTCTATTTTCTATCACCGCCGGCCCTTGGCCAGGAGTCTACCTCCTCCTTTTATAGTCCAAGGAGGGGCAAAGATACATATGTCGCACAGTTGAATCTACTGTCATCGGGCAATGGAGAGTGTGGCGTTGGGCGTGGCTGTCGTCTTGCGGATCCTTTTACCCGGCGTAAATCGCTGAGCCTCTGCCAGCTTTAGTGCACGGCGTGGGGGTTCCTGTGGGAAGTACGCGCCCCTGTGCTTGTCTCGGAGCGTCTTCGAGGGGTCACGCTGACCGGCGTCCATGCCCAGTTGCCGTCCGTACACTCATTCGAGGGTTCTCCCATACCCCGTCGAGGGCTTCGCCACGGGATCAGCACAGGAGTAGGCAGTACAGGACGCCGGAATTGGTGGCACAGGGTTGCACAGAGCCTCGCAGGCTGACACAGCGTCGGGGTGGCCGCACAGTGATCGAAGTTGGCCGCACAGTGACCAAAGTTGGCGGACGCGACTCGAGTCACATCGCGTGCGGGATGGCTCGTGATCAGCTTTTGACTTTGGCGTCATGTGGCAGCATTGAGCATTGAATGCGTCTGCCAGCGGAACGGACGGGCATTCCCGTGCGGCGGGTCGAGGGGAAGCCTCGAGCGAGGTGGAGTTTCTGGAGTAGAGGGTCACGCGAGGCTCAACCGCAGGGGCCTCGATCGAGGCGGAGTTTGCTGCTTGCTCGGGGAGAGTCCGGACCCTCGATCGAGGCAGAGTTGCAGCGCGCGCATCAGGACCCTTTCAGAGGGTCTCGAACGGGCCGTTGGATGATGATGGGCTGCGGGCCTTGTGTGTCTGGGCCCCTTCCGGTTCATAGGGATTTGGTTGCGGTTTGTTTGCGTTTTTCTGGGGTGATTATCCCTAAGGTTAGGGGACCCCTTATGACCGTCCCCAACACATATGTTTGTAGAAGAGAACTGATATTTAGGGCATTTCAATTCTGAATTGAAATATGTGGCGTGACTTTAGATCAAGCTTTTGAAATTACTAGTGAAGTACCTTATCCTTAGACATGATACTATCAGTGCAAGGACAATGAGTGTCAAATCTAAACAATCTACTCCATCAACCAATGTTTCTGAATGCTCTAGAAATTTTAGAATATGTAGGTGTAAGGATTTCATTGATAAATTTGGGACCCACAGGTAATCTAAATTTCTTACATTTGGTCTCTTCTTATTTGTTCACATTGTAACACAATACTCACATAGAAACTTTTGAATCTTTGTCTAGTTGTAATATAACTACTATGTATGTTTATCCTTCTCCATTCATATTGTTTCCCTTTGCACTGAACATCTACTGTGTGTTCGACATGTATTTAGTTGAAACCTTAGCTTGGGTTATATGTTAAACATAGAAATCCAATGTTCACCACTTCCTACATACATGTATATTTTTGGTCTATTGTGACACATCATGTACCTATACTTTGAGTTAGTTTTTGTCCTATATTAACAATGAATCAATTGGTTAATTTAGAAGCATATAAAGAATTTTCTGTATTAAAATTGCAGAAGCAAAGGAGGTAATATATATAAAAATGTAAAGGATACTTTTAGGTTATTTTCAATAATGATAGGAGTGGGCAATTTAGAAGTATATATAGAAATAATTTGGTATATTTTTTTAGAAAAGCAGAGGTAATATGTATAAAAAATTAAAGGATACTTTTAGGTTATTTTTAATAATGATAGGAGTGGGCAATTTGGCAGTTACTTTTTATTACTTTTATAATGACACAAGTGGATAATTAGTTGACGGTGAAGGGGGTTACTTAGATTATTTTTTTACATAATGGCAGAAATTGGTAATACATGAAGATTTAGGATATTACTTCAGATTATTTCATGATGGTAGATGTGATATACATTTGGGGTTTACATATCGTTTTTCATAATGGTAGCCATATGTACAACAATAGCGCTTATGAAAAGCGTACTTTAAAGTTCTTTTTGTGGGTAATACCTTTAAAGTTTCAATGCTGCTACAAGGAAAACTAGAAATAAATTGGTTCTGCTTGAAACCGGCACAATGTAGCCAAGCTCTGTGGTTGGTCTATATATATTCTCTTTGTTCTTTTCTTACTTAGCCAACTGAAGCATACTGAATGAATGCGCATGTGCTGTACATGCATAAACACACACCTCGCAATTGTTTTTCCGCCATAATGTCGCAAAGGAAGCAAGGAATCAATCAACCCATTTGGAATCTGGTTTTTCGTGCTGGACCAAACTCACGTACAGCAATAAGATTTTGTGGTTCCTTCAGTCTAGACCACATAATAATAAGAAGCATAAAACAGTTGCATGCACCACCTGGTCTTGTTCTTTTCTCTGCCTTGCAACTACAAGATTGGCATCATTTGCACCAACGGCAAATCCCTTGATGAGAAAGCAAACGCAGAAACCACTTTATTCCTCTGACTCATGGACCAAGCAAAGGTAACATTGTCGTCTTCTCTCTCCCTCTCGCTCTCCCTCTCCCTCTCCCTCTCCCTCTCTCTAGTATGTATCTATAAAGCCCCCTCACAATCTCCTCTACTTCACCACACTACATTGTTACAGACTTACAGTATTGTTCCTGATCTCAGTGCGTGGAAGGCTAGAGTAGTTACACTGCAATCAAGTGCAATGTCGACGGTCACTTCTTTCACCCTTCTGAGCGGTGTGATGGCAGTGCGGCCGGCAATCTCCTCCGGCAGGCAGCTTCAGTCCGGGAGACCGGGAGCGGTTGCTTCCCTTTCGTCCCAATTGAGGTCCCGGCCCCTTTCCGTGTGTTGTGCAATCAATCCAAAAGGGGAGCACAACCCTAAGACGGATTTGTATCCATTTAACATCCCTGCCTTCGGTAAGCTAGCTGATGTATTTTTTTTCTCGTTCGTGCGGATATCTTGCAGTTTAATCAGTTTGTGTTTTTCGATCAGTTCAATGCATGCTACGAGACATATAACATGTTCCTGTAAAATAAATACATCACGCATGAGCTGAAAACACATTCTGTAAATATATGATGCTTTATGGATGAAAAATAAAATAAATGATGATGCATAACTCGATCTAGAGATTATATATCGAAGTCCTAAACAACAGTATTCAACCAGAGGTATGCAAGCACATCACATTTCTTATTAGCATCCATATGCACACAAAAAACATGCCCATGTCCATCCTCTTACCAACAATTTCTTTTCGATGCTGTTGTGATGTATAAAGTCCTGGTGCACCCGGTGTCACCGCGTGAGGAACGGTGGCAGCTGGAGGAGGAGCCCGGCAAGGTGAACCTGTGGTTCGAGGTGCCCGGGCAGTCCAGGGAGGACCTCGCCGTGGAGATCGACGAGGACGTGCTCGTCATCAAGAAGAAGATCAACGGGACGGCGGCGGCTGGCCAACGGAACCATGGCGGCGGCGGCACGGATTATGGCGCCCAGCCCAACAGAAAGGGCACCGCGGCCGGCGGCGAAGCCGGCAATAAGCAGGTGGCGGCACAGGACGGCGAGGTGATCTACGCGCGGCTGCTCCTCCCGGCCGGGTACAGCAGGGAGGGGGTGGAGGCTGAGCTCAAGTCCGGCGTGCTGAGGGTCAGCGTCGCCAAGATCAAGGAGCAGGCACGCAGGAAGATCAGCGTCGAGATTGCCGTCAAGTAGAAGAGCATGTGTCTGGCGTGTCCTGCATGAAAGGGTGCTTTTGATCTGTCCAACAGGCTCGTGAATTCTTACTGTATACGTAATAGCGGTCGGCTCATATTACTCGATCGCATCAACCATATACGTTCGTGTGGGATTTGTACGTGTTACCAAATACCCACTCAATAAAATGAGCATATGCTTTCTACAAATATTTTTCTTGGGGTATGTAATAACCAACATCAAACAAGTAGTACGTGTTATGCTGTCGGCGGTCACGAAGTAAGCAATGTGCTAAACAGGAGTTAGAAAAAAAAAGATTAACTTGTGCATGTGTTCAAGAACATACATTGTTCTGTAATTTTTGGCGTGTAGTACATACTCCATTGTTCTTGGAGTAGTAAACATCACCATTGGACCATTGATTAATGCATGTAGCATACCATTTTATATCACGATCTATATTAGGGAGATGTGAGGGCAAACAGGAAGTCTAAATCCAACTGGGTCTCAAACAATTTTATTTTCTTATTGGGCTGAAATGAGCCTCCAGTCCTGCCAGCTTCTTCAAGCTGCTTTATTTCAGTTGGCGGCCCATCAAGGATGGTAAAAGTTCTCTGAAGACTGAAGTCAGGGCAAATAGTTGACCAATGCGATGATTATGTTGTCCCGAATGAGAATTTCTTCCATACGACTAGCAAAGCTCACGTCCGGTACACACGTTTATTGATGACACGTAGGTACTAAAACCATAGCACTCGAGTGGGCCAGGATAAACAGACCAGTCGTGCGAAGCGCTTTTAAAAATAATTTATATTCGCTCTCTCATGTATAGAGAGCTTTAGTTATTCTCAAATCTAGAAGCACATCATTTTCGAGATAGTTGGTCTTTATTTATATGGAGAAAAACTCTCCAATCTGTTGTCTATTAGCAATACGGGATTATTACGTATAGACGTGGTTACAAATGTGGGTATATGTAGGTGGACCCTTTTCTTCTTATCGAAGTTTTGATGTCCTTGACACTTCCGTGTAGAATTGTTCTATTTTTTCTCTGGTGCTTCATGCGACTTGTGTTGGTCTCCTCAGATTAGCAATTTCGAAGAGAAAATTTGGTGCTGGTTTCTTGATCCTTCTTGGTTGTGAACTTTATTTTTGTTGGTGTCATAACCGTGTGCTTTCCTTGTTTTAATATCCAGCAATGACAATTAAATTTGTTTCGGCTGTAGGAGCCATGCGTATCGGTTGATTCCTTTCAAAAAAAAGCTCAGAGGATGTTTCACACTAGAAGAATTGTTTTTCAGTTTGGAGGTAACATCCTTTCCAAAAAAAGGTGGGTAAAAAAACATCAGTGAAAAAAAGGGGCCAGGGGTCAACTCAAATGGGATATTTCGCTCTACCAAAAAAACTTCCGTAATATTTCCTATTTTCTCCTACATCATGGGTCCAGGTGGGTCCATTATGAGGGGTATGAGGGGTTTTCATTGGTAGCAAAAGTTTTCAAAAGAACTCATTCCTTTTAGTATAGATTTGTGACCTCATCATGTTTGGACCCGTGTTTTATCTATACTAAAAGGATCAAGTTCTTTTGAAAACATTTGTTACCAACGAAACCCCGTAGCCCTCACGCCGGACCCACTTGGACCCACGATGCAGGAAAAAAAGGAAATATTACGGAAGAATTTTTTTGGTAGAGCGAAAAATACCGTATGAGTTCACCTCTACCTCTCTTTTTTTCACTGGTGTTTTTGTACCCATCTTTTTTTTGAAAGGAAAAAAAGTCATGGAAACCATACGGCATGCGTCCGGCAAAAAAACTAATATGACATCCTCTGTTTTTTTCCTCCAGTAAAAAAACCTAATACGGCGTTATCCCCCTCCCTTCGAATTGTTCTTCTCCTCCATACGGCGTGAAAACACCCCCCCCCCCTCCGTATTTTTCTTTCGTCAGGCAAAAAACCTAATATGGCGTCCTCTGTTTTTTTCCTCCGACAAAAAAACCTAATACGGAGTTATCCCCCTCCCTCCGAATTGTTCTTCTCCTCCGAATTATTCTTCTCTATCTAATGGATACCAGAGATGTGGTGGCAGATAAAATCAAATCATCTAGGAAAACTCAAGGAAAAGATCGATTTCAGATACACGTCAAGGACATCAAAACTTCGAAGAGAAAAAAGGGTCCATCTAAATATACCTACATTTATAACCACGTATATACATAATAATCCCATATTACTAATAGACAATAGAATGGAGAGTTTTTCTCCATATAAATAAAGACCAACTATCTCGAAAATGATGTGCTTCTAGATTTGAGAATACCTAAAGCTCTCTCTATACATGAGAGAGCGAATATAAATTATTTTCAAAAGCGCTTCGCACAACTGGTTTGTTTACCATGGCCCACTCAAGTGACACGGTTTTATTACCTACGTGTCATCAATAAACGTGCGTGAGAATACCTAAAGCTCTCTATACATGAGAGAGCGAATATAAATTATTTTTAAAAGCGCTTCGCACGGCTGGTCTATTTACCATGGCCCACTTAAGTGACACGATTTTAGTACCTACGTGTCATCAATAAACGTACGTGCCGCACGTGAGTTCTTGCTAGTGTCTCAAAGTCCTGTGGAAAATATATGAAGCCATTTATTTATTTAGCTATTAGCTAGTACCATAACAAGATTATAAGGGGCTACATAAGCTATAGTCAGATGGACCTCATATGACCATCTTGAGAATATCCCTGCAGTGTACACTCGTATACAAACACGCATTATAAATGCTACTAGCTCCGTTCCAAATTACTATTCGTTGTTGACTTTTTCGTTTAACGTTTGACCATTTGTCTTATTTAAAAAATTTCACGAGTATCATTTATTGTGTATGTCACTTGCTTTATCATCGTATATACTTCAAGTATAACTTATTAGTTTGTATATTTGGATAAAATTTTTAAATAAGACGAATGGTCAAAGATGATGAAAAAAAGTCAACAACAAATAGTAATTTGGAACGGAGGTAGTATATTATAAATATACAGGGGTCAGTTTGAACCCTTAGCCGTGGCTTGCCGAGCAGGGCAGGGAGCTCAACGCTCCACGTTTGTTTTTGTTTTACCGGCTGCCTCGGAGCACATGGTAGCAAACTTTTCCTTGCTTACTGGGGCCAGCTAGTTTGACCATGGTTTATATTTTTGGCGAAATTTCGTCTTAATTCTCGAAATTTCTGGTTTATCTGTAGGGTTCAAAATTTTTCTAGACTAAATTTCGTCCACTGAAACTATTTAACGTGTTAGACATATGATATGTTGTCATATTTCTTTATTGTTATATACATATAATCATGATGTATGGTAGTTTAGAGACCATTTATAGTAAAATCATACAAATAATTTTTTGGAAAATAAATTAGGTCCAATATTCCTGTTATTTCTTATTTATCAGTCTGGGCTGGGAAAATTTCTTTACCGGAATTTTAAACCTGGCGACTCTCCTCCACTAGCATGGTGAGCAAATCCAGCAACAAAACTAAACTGACCCAATAGGGCATTGAAACTAACTAGAACTCAAGTTTCATAAAAAGACACGCTCTTATTTAGCCGATGAAAAGATTTGATTATCGCCGAATATCGGCCCTCACAATCAGTAAGATGAACACTTATGTGGTTTCCTCGGTTGTGTCTTGCTTACCGGGGTCTCTCTCTTTTCATTTGTATGTTCTCTTTTGCAAGTCAACAGTTTGGCGAGGGAGCCAAAATGAATTTGAGTCGATATATACAACAAACCAAATAAACACACAGCAAGAGAAGTGTAGGACTTTCGAAGGCAACATGATGAGAAGCATGAATACAGGAACGAATCAGGATCTCGCTGCTCTGAAGCAAACGCGACAGAGTAAAGGAAAAACGAAAAAATAAAACACTAGTACCCGTCGTTCCACCACCCTGCAAGATAGGCATCCAGATCCACGCATGATGATCAGATGATCTGTGAAGCATCCAAGCTTTTCGTACCAGAATAAAGCGGGCTTCCCTGACGGCCTCCCGCGCGCGGCCCTTTATTCCCTCACAATCCGACCAAGCAAAGGTGCCCAAACCACACCATGACGGCCGTTTCTCACTCACTCCTCTCCCTCTTCTCGATCTATATAAACGCTGGCTTCTTTGGTACCAACCAATACCGGAGCAGTATAAAACTGCCTCCAGCAAGACCAGAATTAGCATGCTTTAAGATCTCTTTCTCTCTCCCGCACTGGTGTGGATATCATGTCGACGATTATGGGATCTTACACCGCCGCAGTGAGCCGATCGCCGGTTCTGCCGGCATCATCTCTCGTGGTACCCCGCGGTTCTTGGAGGCCCGCGGTGGCCGCATTCCGGCCATCCGCTGCCGTCAAGTGCCGGCGGCCACTCACCGTGACTTGTGCGCTCCCGGAGAAAGAACGGCCGCCGGCGTTCAGCATCCCGCCCACCGGTGAGTATAGTGCATTCAATTCCATTTCATTCCTGGAGCAGTGAAACATCACTAGCAGAGCGACGAGGCCATGAATGGGTTATGTATCACGTACAGCTCTGCTGTGCCCCGTGCCGCCGCCGGACGGGAAGGAGCGGTGGGACATCAAGGAGGAGGAGGACCGCGTCACGCTGTGGCTGCAGGTGCCGGGGCTGTCGGCGAGCGACATCGAGGTGACCGCCGGCGAGGACGTCCTGGAGATCAAGCGCAAGGCCGCGGCGGCCCGGCAGCAGCCCGCCGCGGCGGCGGCGGATGCGCACGGCGTGGGCGCGTTCCACATCCGGCTGCTCATGACCAAGGAGTACGACGGCAGAAGGGTGGCGGCGGACCTCAAGGCCGGCATGCTCGAGGTCACCGTCCCCAAGAACCCGCAGCGCGGCGGCGAACGCGTCGAGCTCGGGAAGCCGGCGCCGCCCGCGCCCCGTGAGAAGGAGAGCCCCAAGAAATTAGGTCCGGTCAACGGGAGCAAGCCGGCGGAGCAGACCCCGGGTAAACCGTGACGGCCGCTGGGAGATGGGATCTAGCATTATATTCTAGGTAGAAATAAGGCTGCCTCTCATTTTTCTTCCCCCTGATGGAACCATGGAGATAGGCGACCAAAGGCGTTCGGCAATTGGCTCGGATCACTACATACATGCCGGCCTTGAGTATCTTGTATGTCCTTGGAGATTCCCCCCATCGTCATTGCCCTTTCACGAGTGACACTGGCACGGCCAACTATTGTACGATGATGCGAGACTCCGGCTTCCTACTTAATTTGGCTGTTCTCGGTCCACTTGATGAGTCGCAGTTGCATGCATGTCTCACAAAACAATTCGTTTCATGAACGTTTGTATTCGTATCAAGCAGTGTTCAGGTTTTCGTTTTGAAAGAAAAATCCGGAGGGACAGATAAAGACGGTATGCTGAAAACCGTCTGAAATTGCAGCCCAAATTTTCAAAATTTGAAGAAATATTGTCTGAAATTTGAAAATCAGTTCAAATCCTATCAGGAAAAATGTTGGAATTGGCGGAACATCAATTTACCAGCGATGACCTTACGACCAAAATTGACTGGTTTTTACCGTTAGTTGGTCAAAATTTAGAACACTGATGCCAAGTTAAATTACTTGGATGGCATGTTGTAGTCGCTATGAGTGAGAGAGAGGGAGACGACGCGGCAAAGGGCGAGGTGGATGGAGATCCGGCGAGTCAATCACAATCCGGTGGTGATTGGGGTACCCTGGCATGGGAACCAGTTCAACCTCGCCGGCGTGCTGCTTCAAGTAAGTGTCACCATTCTCGTCGGTCTTTTTTTGCGCAGGCGAGCGACGTACGGCAGCGATCAGGCCAACGATATCACAAGGTAATCGATCCCTGTAACCTGGAATCTAGAGAAAGTAAGGAGCCGGAGGAAGACAACGGATGGCAAACCGTTGGTGACTGGGGAGTAAGGTCTCAGCCTGATCCTTCAGCAGACCTCCGGCCCGTGGGTTCGCGGTCCAAGTTCTGGTCACTCGCAGACGATGAAGAAGCTGAGAACGCAGACTCAGATTGCTCATCGCCATTGACGATCGATATAGTGAGACACGCGGCGGTCCATGGATTTACAAAGGAAGATTTGCTGGAGGCTGATGATGCTCTTGGTGATTCATCGGTTCTGAGAAAAGTAAACGCGTCGGTTTCTCCGGCAACAAATGATCATCCGGCGAAACTAGTGAGGAACATCATCCGATCACTAGTTGCGGAGCCAGAAGCGAGCAGACCATGGTCGGGGCGACTGCCAGCACCGAGAGTGTCACCAGCAATGACACTCGGTGATTGCAAAGTACAGGATAGAAGAAAATGCAGGACATCAAGGCAGGAGAACCTTTGGGAGCTCTTGCATGAGACACCGGCAAGAATCAGAGCAATGGAATCACCGGAGATGGAGGAGACGCACAGTTTGATTTCGAATTCAACAGCAACGGGGGATCCGAAACAGGGGCGAAATCAACGCATCGGTGACTGCATGGGATGCGCTACTGGGCCGGCAGTACGGGCTCTATCTAGTGCTGGCCCACGAAGGACAAAACAAGGACAATTAGCAGAGCGTTTTCTCTCTGGTCGCTGCAACATTGAAGCGACGAATCGCCAAACCCTGGCCGCCAATCCTTCCTCGGGCATTCCATCCTTCTGCGACGTCGCACGGTCAGCGCCCAGAATGGGAAGCAGGGGTCCTGTTGGGGGTGCTGGACTTGCGCCAGGGCAAGGAGTTGGTGGACAAGGTCGTGGCTTCGGAACTGGCCGTGGAGGGGGTAGGGCTGGAGGTGCAAGGGGCAATGGTGATCGGCAAGGATTCAATGGGCAGGGTGATCGCCATGGATATGGGGGTGGTGGTTACAACTACAACCGCAATCATCATGGCTATGGGTCAGAGCCTCAGGATCATGGTTTCAATCCAAATCTCGGGCACTATCCACCTCATTACGAACCGGGGTGGAGCGATGACAGGGAGCAGAGACATGCTACTGGAGGCTATGGTGGGTACCACGTTAGTAGGGGGAGATATCAGGGCTATCATCGGAACACATTTCAGCAGCGGACAGGGCCATGAACGGTGACCAAATACCAGCCTAAAAATATTCAGCAGCAGCACATGGCGCCACCACTAATGCCGCAGGCTTCAGAGAATCACCAGAGTCACAAGAGTATGGACAATTCGAAGATTGGGCAAGTAAGAGAGTAGACACCTCTGGAGGCAGACAAAACTCAAGCCGGTCAGACAATGCTGCATGGTTCATCGTCGATGGATGGGGGGAAAAACATTCAGATGGAGAACAAGAAAATAGGAACACCTCACAAGACGATTAGTGAGGTGGGGCAAAGCACACAAACACTGAAAACTTGCAGGAGATGTGGTCTTAAAGGACATTTGCTGAGTGATTGTACCACAGAAGTGTATTGTGACATTTGTCGGAATGGTGAACACGCTTTGAGCCGCTGTCTAGTTCCAAAACAGCCAAAGCCAGTGGTGCAGCTGGTTGGGAATGCGGTGGATGCCCTTGCTGCGTTTCATATCCCCCACTCACCAATCCAACCGATCAAGAAAGACACGAGATTTGGAAAGGTGACAGTGATGGGAGAGAGCATGACTGAGGCAGCATTGGCAGAGGCATTGCGGCTGTCTATTAAAGACCATTTTGAATGGGAAATTCAGAAGAAGGAAGATAATACATTTAAGGTGCTTTTCCCAACAAGGACGGATCTGATACGGGCGACTCGTTTCAATATAGGACTGGAAGGTGGAGCTACGCTGAAATTTGAAGAATACTCAGAGGAAGAGGAATATTTTGGTCATGCTTTACCTGTGGTTTGGATGCGAGTCTTAAACTTACCATCAATTCTCAGAGAGTACGTGGTGCTTTGGGCACTAGGAACTTTATTTGGCATCACACAAGAGGTGGATATGATCACTACCAATGCAAATAAATTTGGGAGGTTTGCGGTGGCAGTACTGGAACCAGAGGCGATCCCTACTCGCCTAGATGTTATTATTGGTAATAAATACTTCCAGTTGCTATTTGAGATAGAAGCTTTTCAGCCAAATATAGGCCTAAGGAGTAAGAACTCCACAACTATTGGGAATCAGGAAGATGGAGGATTTGCTGCAAAAGAGGATACAATAATGGAGGACAGACACAAGGAGCCGGAAGAAGCAGATGGTAAGAAAATGAGTGGAGCAAATCTACCTGATAAAAAGTTGAAATCCATTTCCAACTCAGATGGTCAGGACGATGTGCAAGTTGATTGGGACCAAGATGATCTCCTGGGAGATGAACATGAGCTAAGCAAGAAAGCCTCTATATTCATTGGAGTGAAAGAGGGAGAGAAACTTAATATGGTGCAAGCATCAACACTTGTTTCTGCACATATACCTAATATGGTGGTGCAGGTGGGCAATCAGCAGGGTTTAACAGAATCAAGACAAGGGGTGGCAAGTGTTAATCAGGAAAGGACACCACTGGTCAAAAGAAAAGGATCACAGCAGACATCTGCAAGCAAGCAAGGTACAGGAAGCATGCAACCTGCTAGCGGCAAGAATTCACAGGGAAAAAAATAGAATAATAATCAACGAGAAGGTAAGATTGGTTCAGCAATGGGAGGTGGTACGCCTGATCTGGGAGGTCTCCTCGACTCCATGTTAGCCTCAGGTGTGGCAGCAGATGGTATAGCAAAGGGAAGCCTCGGTAGCAGAACAGTTATGGCAGCACTATCTCCGAGCAGCGATGGTCGTCTCACGCCACTCCGCCGTAGCATCAGAATGGTGGGAGATGTCAATATGGATTCCATTGAGAAGGCTGGGATTAGAATCGCCATCAAGAATCTTGAAGAAACCTCAGGTACAAGTCATGATAATTCATTCTGTACTTTTCCTAATGATTGCATTGAGAGGAAGTTAAGGAACATAGGCATTGGAGTAGGAGATAATGGAAAATCTAGCGACTCTGCTGTTTGTTTACTTAAACATATAGAAGAATTGAGAACTAAGAATCCATTAACAGTAAACATGGAAGAGGAAGTATACTCTGAGGATGAGGAAGACATCGTACCAGACACCTCAACTTTAGACCCATTGTGTGGCGGTCTAACAGAAGAGGTTATGGACGGTGACGAGGCTGATCTAGATGGAACCTTAATTGATGTCCCAGTCAGGTTAGCAAGAGATAGAGTAAAGAAGAGAGGAATTAAAATTAGGACAGGGGCTGTAAAAAAGAAAATAGTTTTCCAATGAAGGGCATATTTTGGAATTGCAAAGGTCTACGAGACTTGGCCAATCACTCATTTTTACATGATGTCACGATTGAGAATCAACTGGATTTTATAGCTCTCATGGAAACAAATAGGAACTTTTTTTCCACGACTTGCTTAGACAATTTTATATCAGGTGGAGATTTTTTATGGCACTGGCATTCACCGCGGGGGATGTCAGGAGGTCTTTTGTTAGGTGTTAAGCAATCAACCTTTGCCATTGATAGGATAGAGGAGGGGGACCACCATATTCGTTTTTTCTTAACTAATAGGATAGATGGATTCCGTTGGGTTCTCATGTCAGTATACGGGGCTGCACAAGAGGATCGAAAGGAGTCCTTTCTATCAGAACTAGTACGGGCTTGTACTAGTTGCGAAGGTTTACCGGTCATGGTAGGAGGGGACTTTAATATTATTAGAAACCCATCAGAGAAAAACAATGCGAGGTATAATAGTAAATGGCCGATGCTCTTTAATTCTATTATTGAAACACTCAATTTGAGAGAAATAGAAATGTCGGGTCGAAAGTACACTTGGGCAAATTATGCGGAGATACCCACTTACGAAAAATTGGATAGAGTCTTAGTCTCCACGGAGTGGGAACTAAAATTCCCTTTGACATCGGTTTGCGCGCTTACTCGAGAACTCTCGGATCATACTCCTTTACTGTTAAGTTCAGGGGAGCCATCTCATCGAGGCAACGCTAGATTATTTAAGTTTGAACTAGGGTGGCTGACAAAAAAAGGCTTTTATGAGACAGTAAAGAATGTATGGGAATCGGAGAATAGAGGCCACACTCCTCTGGATCGATGGCAGAATAAGATTAGCAGAGTAAGACAGTATTTAAGGGGATGGGCGAGGAATATAATTTCACAAGACAGGAAAAAGAAATCTGAATTATTAAAAAAGGTGGATTTCCTAGATATACAAGCGGAGACTAGGTTGTTGTTGCCTCACGAGGTCGAACTTAGGGACCATCTCAAAGGGCAACTAACTAAATTGCTTCGAGAAGAGGAGATCTATTGGCTCCAACGATCGAAGGCAACGAAGTTATTGCAAGGAGATGCGAATACTAAGTACTTCCATCTTGTGGCTAACGGGCGACGAAGAAAAACTAAGATTATTCAATTAGAACAAGATGAAGGAACAATTGTAGGTGATGATAATCTGAAAGTGTATATTACAGAATATTATAAGCAGTTGCTTGGGCCTCATGAACCAAACTCCTTCACAATGGATGAGACTTTGAGGGAGGATATACCTCAAGTGTCAAGGGAGGAAAATGATTTATTGACGGCACCATTCACTGAGAATGAGATTAAAACCGCGATCTTCCAGATGGAACACAACAAAGCACCAGGACCCGATGGATTTCCAGCTGAATTTTACCAGTTCTTCTGGGAAGTAATTAGGTCGGATCTTGTGGCTCTTTTTAATGAGTTCCATAAGGGGAGACTAAGGCTACATAGTCTGAATTTTGGAGTAATCACATTGTTACCAAAAAAAGAAGAAGCAGTTAAGATTCAACAGTACAGACCGATCTGTCTTCTTAATGTAGGTTTCAAAATTTTTACCAAAGTAATCAATAATAGGATTCTGAATCTAGCTGATAAACTTGTCAGTCGGTCTCAAAGTGCTTTCATTCCAGGGAGAGACATAATGGAAGGGGTATTTATCTTACACGAGACAATTCATTAAATGCATAGAAGGAAAAGAGATGGGGTTATATTAAAACTTGACTTTGAAAAGGCTTATGATAACCTCAAGTGGCCCTTTGTGCAACAAGTCCTTAGAATGAAAGGATTCTCATCCACATGGTGTGAATGGATTCAAGAGATCATGTCTAGAGGAAGTGTTGCTATAAAGGTCAATGATGATATCGGTCATTTTTTCCAAACCAAGAAAGGAGTAAGACAAGGAGACCCTCTATCACCAATCATTTTCAACATAGCTGTTGATATGCTGGCGGTGTTAATTAACAGAGCCAAAAGGGAGGGTCAAGTGAATGGAGTCATTCCCCACTTGGTAGATGGGGGCCTATCCATCTTACAATATGTTGATGATACTATTATCTTTTTGGACAACGATCTTGAGGGAGCTCAAAATATGAAATTGTTACTTTCGGCTTTTGAGCAGCTATCAGGACTTAAGATCAATTTCTATAAGAGTGAAATGTTTTGCTATGGTGCAGCAAAGGAATTACAAGTTGAATACTCACATATCTTTGGATGCGGTATAGGTAATTTACCTTTTCGGTATTTGGGAATACCCATGCATCATTGGAAATTACGTAATAGTGATTGGAGACATGTGGAAGAAAGGATCCAGAAACGGTTGAGTTGTTGGCGCAGCAAACTCTTATCGGTAGGGGGTCGTTTAATTTTGATTAACTCAATACTAAGTAGTCTTCCTATGTTTATGCTATCCTTCTTTGAGGTACCCAAGGGTGTGCTGAAGAGACTTGACTTTTATAGATCTAGTTTTTTTTGGCAGTGTGATGAGCATAAAAAAAATATAGGTTGGCCAAGTGGTCTGTGGTTTGCTCTCCAAGAGATCAAGGGGGCCTGGGGATTCTAAATTTAAACGCCCACAACCGATGTCTACTTAGTAAATGGTTGTATAAGTTGGCTAATGGGGATGGAGTGTGGCAGGAGATTTTAAGGAAAAAATATTTGAAGGATAGAACGGTCACACAGGTCCAACAAATGTCGGGGGATTCACAGTTCTGGACTGGCCTCATGAAGGTCAGAGATGAATTTCTCAGGTTGGGTAGGTTTTCTATAGGTGACGGTTCTCAAACTAGATTTTGGGAGGATAATTGGATTACACCTCGACCTTTGAGAGTTTTATTCCCTTCTGTATACAATATTGTGCGGAAAAAGAGTGCTACAGTACGGACCGTTTTATCCTCAATACCCTTGAACGTGGCTTTTAGACGGTCTCTCATCAGAGGTAACTTGCATGCCTGGCATCAGATAGTGACCATGGTAATGAATGTACAGCTATCTGATCAGAGAGATCGGTTTATTTGGGGATTACATCAAAATGGGGTGTTCACAGTTAAATCTATGTACAGGGCATTAGCGGGTTACACAAGCAGTTCTCCATGACACACTATGGAAGCTTAAAATTCCCCTAAAAATTAAAGTTTTCATGTGGTACCTAGTTAAAGGGGTAGTTCTAACTAAAGACAATTTGGCTTGTAAACAGTGGCATGGTAATGAATCTTGTTCGTTTTGCTCCCATAATGAGTCTATTCCACACTTATTTTTTTACTGTCATCTTGCATCATTTATCTGGAGAGTTGTTCAAGTTTCTACTAATTTACCTCCCCCAACCAGTATAGAACACATATTTAATGGCTGCTTGGCGGGTATAAATAGAAAACTTAGACTTCAGATATTGGCAGGAGCCAGTGCCATGTGTTGGGCAATCTGGTTATCCAGGAATGAAGTGGTATTTGACAAGGGCCTAGTGCCTTCTTATTTGCAGGTACTATTCAAAGGAACACATTGGACCCGATTATGGTCTTTACTACAGAAGGAGAACGACAGACCTGCATTGATTATGGGGTGTAGAATGCTTGAGACAGTGGCCATGGAGATCTTTGCTGCACATGGCTGGAATTTTTGAAATAGAATTGCGTTTTGATGTGTTTCATTACGATTTCAAAGCCAGAACATTTTATTTATAGCTTGGTCCTTCAGAATTTTGTTTTCCTCATTCCTTGGCTTGTTGAAGTCATAAACACATTTTATTTATAGCTTGGTCCTTCAGAATTTTGTTTTCCTCATTCCTTGGCTTGTTGAAGTCATAAACGTGTAATAATAATTAAACAGCTATATGCATTGATTGATGCAGCGGCCGGGATATTAATGAATATTCCCCTTTCTGAAAAAAGTTAAATTACTTGGAGTTCGCAAACTTACTCAGATTACTCGACTCATAACTTACTTTGGATCACTAAGCTAGACTCATAACTTACTATTTCTTTGCACACTCCATGTGCCTAAAAACAATGTCTATTTGGAACGCAGGAATCCAAAACAAAGGAACGGAAGAGAACGCAGGAATAGAAAATGTGTGTGGAAGCAAAACAGAGGAATGGAAACGAGAGGAAATTCACAAAAAAACTGTGTTTGGAACACAGGAGCATAGGTTCACAGGAATTTAGTACTTAGTTAGCAAGTAATCTACTTCATTTAGACTAAAGCTGAGTACTAAATACCAATTTATTAGCGGCTCCACTAATTAAAGGTCTTGGAATAATCGCACAGCTAGCCGCAACATTCTTTATCTACTCACCTAGTCGGTACTGTACTATGTACTGCTCACTTTTTTTACCCATGCAGGGCTTCACATTATTCTGAGTAGAAAAGCTACAGAACTTGTCACCATGATGAGATTACCAAATTGGTTAGAGTGCCTTGATACGCATGAAATTTTTTCAAGAGCTTGGAGAGGATTTTTTTTTCATTCCTCCATTTTGCATAGGAAAGCAAGCTTTTCCTTTGGAAAGGAAAACCCCATTCCTCCATTCCAAACACTAGATGATGTCAGCAAAACATAGGGAAGGAATTCCTTTGAAAATCCTCCAATCCAAACAAGCCCTGAAATTTTTAGGTGTCCAAAGGTTGCTAGGGAGGAGCTTCATCGTGGCCGGTAATGTTTGAAAAGAAGGCATCGCGGCAGCAGGCAGACCTCATGGAGGAGGCAGGACAGTGAGCTAGTGGGGGTGCAAAGCTGGCGATGTCGAATGGTGGGTGGGCTAGTTGACATTTGCCAAGACAAAAGAGCATCAAAACAGATTGGTTGACATGGCAAGGGCAGCGGGGCATGAATCTTGCGACGGCTTGATGCTAGAGACGGCAGGTGGCAAGTGGGAGAAAGGAGTGAGGGAACCCATGAGAAGAAACGCACGAACACGAAGATCATGAATAGTCATCACTCATCAACCTAGAGCAAGTGTGGGTCATAGCAAGATCTAACTGAGATGGAGCTAATCTTTCAACTAAACACATACCAAAGATACAAGGAGGTGCAATGAAAAGGGGAAAACTATGAACGTTGATGGAAAAGAATAATGGATGATCAGTAACCAAGTAGATTACAAAGTATCTATATAAGTATTGTTCTAGAAAATAAAGGTTGAGAAAGACAGTAAAAATAAACAAGTTAGATTAGTTATGGCCACCCAACTTTATCCACTAACTTCAATACTTACTCCCTCCATAAAAGAATGTTATTCTAGTTTTATGCTAAGTTAAACCATTTTAACTTTGACCAAATTATAAAAAAATCTATTACAATTTTTAGGATACCAAATAAGTAACATTAGATTCATAATAAACTACTCATAGTATATCTTTGGTGTCATAAAGTAGATAGTCTTATTTATAAACTTCATATGATGATACTTGTGGTTGATTGATGAATAATTGGTTGCATGTCATTGCCGTTTGATGATGCAACATATAGAATCATTTACCATTCATATGATCTAGCTGCTGATTACTCAATGAAAATTAGGCTACACCCACAAATAAAATATATCTAAATGCCTATGAAAAAATATAAAGTGGGGCTTCAATTGGACGGTCTCGATTGCCACTAACATGCACTCAGCCCATTAAAAAATTGGGCCGGCAATTGGCTGAACCTAAATAATTGGTCAAATAACTTAAAACTTGTGCATTGATTATGTGGGCCTAATTAGCCCATTAAACATTTTTATAATGAACTAAGTCATCACAACACTTTTTCTAGGTCAGCTGCCATGTCACGCATTATAGGACATGTCATGTCATCCTATTTTATGAAGAACAAATTCGTCAAAAAAATTTCACCACATCACATGACACATCACCTACCATGTCATCGGTCATGTGGCAACTTTCTAGACAACAGGTTGTGATGTTTTCTGTTCAAAGTTATGACGATTCGAATCATCATAATTGTTTATGACGATGACATGTTTGTCACTAAGTTTATGTGTCACAAAAGGTGCTTAGACACGGAACTTCTACGACGATGGTTTTTCATCATGGAGATGTCAAAGATCATGGAACGCGACAAAACAACCCCTTTTTGTGACATAATAGAATGGTCATAGAAGGTACCATGTCTTGTAGTGATATATCTCTAGACCGTCGGATTATTCGGCACATCTTTTTCAGCTCGAACTTGTCCAATTCAATCAAACTCAACCTTTTTTCTTCTTGTTTGCTTTTGTAGCTTTGACTTGACTTGAAATAGTTTCTTAAACTTATCTTTGACTTGTGTGTGCATCAAGCTAACAATTTGCATAGTCAAACTACTTAGCTCATACGCCACACTTAATAGTACGGTCATGAAAACTATAAACTCAATATCCTATACCAAAACCCAGTGTCCTTCATCTCCTTATAACAGTTGGGTCTCGACAAGTCCTTAACCTTTATAAGCTGACCATTGATAGCTTGAAGAGCATTGAAGGGGCTCTATTCATTCTCATTTCTTTACCAATGTATTTCATTTGTATTTGAATGACTTAAAGTAATATGATTCTGCAAAACAAAGTTAGTCACATGCAAATACCCACTTGTGTTTCATATACCATCAAAATCGAAAATCCTATGACAACGGGCATAGGTGCTTTAGCGTACGGAGTAGCTTTACGTGCAAAAAAATAAGTTCGAACTAAATGCATGTAGAAATATGCTCAAAATTGCCACAACATTTTGAAAAGCAAGGTTTGGCACCCTTAGGAGTCAAACAAAATAGTAATTATTTTGGAAAATGTATAGTACAAATTAAGGAATCAAATGCCATAAATAAATCTATTGAAACGAGGGCCAAGAGTTCTAGCTTGATAATGTGCCTTGATATATGATAGGAATTCAGCGCTTTCTCTAACTCAAAGCATGCATGCATATGTATCCTGATTGGAAGCACATATAATTTTTAGTAAGGCAAAATGTATTGCAACTAGTTTGGTAGTTCAATTAAAATAGCATCGGAAATAGGGAAATTTGTAACACCATAAAGGAATATGATTATAGTCATCCAGACAGTTGTTAAATGAGGAAGTGGATCATCAGCAAGATATTGTCTATATTATTAGAGTGAGAGAAACTAGCATAGAGTGCATTTGTAGTTGTGGCTAAATGAGGTTAGTGACGGACGCTGGCGATCTATAAGAGTATGATTGATTCCCAGAATCCCTCTGGTCCAGACTCCCGGGATGGGATATTGGATTGATGGATTGCCCGTGGGGTTCAAAAGGGCCCCGACTCCCCCAACCTTGCTCCTAGGGTACGGCCGAATTCCTCGTTTCCCGGAGGCAGGCTCGCACGATGCAAAGAAGCTCTCTCAGACGACTGTGGTGCCTACGAGAAACAATTCTCTGCAGGCTGGCCGGGCAACTAATCATAATCTCCAACTATGTGGAGTGTATTTGAAAGAAAAATGCATATATTATTTTGAAATGAAATAGTGGGTGGTTCTCGCCTAGTAGAAGATCAAAACCTCACCCCAAAAAAGTAGAAGATTTCCTTTTAAAAAAAGAGAGTAGAAAAATCAAATGAAGAAGAAGAAAACGATCTGCGGGTTGACTTTTAAGAGAAGACATGGCACTGTATCACCCACATGTTTCTACGATACAGTTTGCAGTTATTAGCACAGGTAGGTGACCATGGCTGTGTTTAGATCCGTGAAAAAGGGGTGAAAAGGGTCACATCGGATACTGTAGCGCATTCTACCACTTTTCGTTTGTTTGTGGTAATTGTTGTCCTACCATGACCTAACTAGACTCAAAAGATTCGTCTCATCGTGTATATCAAAATTATGTAATTAGTTTTTTTATTTACTTCATACATGCGTCATTTGCTATATTTAATATTTTGATGTGATGTTGATGTGATGGAAAGTTTAGAAAGTTGGGAGGAACTAAACACAGCCCATTTCGTGCAGGCTAATCGAACCGAGGATAGGTAGCTAATATCTTGTCGATGCGATGCGATTTCTCTCTTGGTTGACCATCTCCGGGATGAATCATATCCATTATTGGTTGATTTCAACTCGATTGCTCGCGCCTTTTGAAATCACGGAAGTACATATGAAGTCAACTCTCGGAGACAGTCGATCAGTGTATTTATGCAAACGTTCGCATATGTCCATGCGTTCAATCAAGTGTAGAAGAAAGGCTTACGTGTTGCGGAGACATGGACGTAGTATCACTTTGCAAACACGTCCATGTCATTGCTGTTGTGTTTGCCATTTCTACTGTTGAATGGAAGTCAAAGAGGAGTTAAATCAATGTTGCAAATAGCCCGCTATAGCTTCGCTATATTTTCGCTATAGCTTCGCTATAGCTCCGCTATAGCATTTTGAGACAAAGACCGCTACGATATTGCAAATATTACCGCTATTGCCGCTAACTCCGCTATATCATGAAATAGCCCCGCTAAATTCAATAGCTTAGCTCCGCTAACACCGCTATGTTTGACTAATGAACTTATATACTTACGATTTATAAACAGCAAGGTACGATTTTTGATATATCTTGTGAATTGCGGCTCATTTCCTTATGTATTTACTACTGATTGCATGTACTTACGAAATATGAGCTGGAAATCATAAAATTGATAATATTTAGGGCTAAATTTTGATAGTTTTTCGCATGCCGCTAAATGTTGTAGCTTTCGCTATAGCTGCGCTATAGCCCCTATAGCTTTTTTAGAAGTACTCCGCTAAATTCTATAGCCCGTAATTTGCAACATTGAGTTAAATGCATAGGCAAACATAACTACTCGGCGTTACTACCAGCATTTCCTTTGATGTTCTAGTAAACGACTGCTGCACTTTATTGTATTCGTATCCCATTGTGGAAGGTCTATGCCGTGGTTTCTATACGGTGGTGTTCCATTTTGTTTGGACTTTTGTTGAAAGAAGATGCTTAACGGAAAGCTGGTCATCCATTTTTTTTAGCGAACGAGAGGGGCCAAGCCCCTGCTAATTAGGGTAAAGTCCGTTTTTCAACCTTCAACTAACACGCTCATCCGGTTTTCAACTCCGCACTACAAAACTAGACAGCCTTAACCACTCAACTAACGAAACCGGACACTTTACCCCTTCGACCCAAATCCATTCTGGTTTTCGTCCACATCAGCAGTGCGACGTGGCACATGACGCCGAGTCAGCACCAGGACACCGGCCCGGCAACCTCTCTCCCATCTTCCTATCCCTGCACCCCTCCCCCGCAAGCGCCCCGGAGGCCCAGCTCCAGCCCCCTCCGCCGCTCCCGCCCCGTCCCTTCCTCTCCTCCTCCACCGGCCCTCCCCCACCGCCCGCAGCTCCCTCTCCGGCCCCCATGGCTGCGGCGGCGGCCAAGCACGGGACGACGGTCAAGCTCGGCGGCGGTGTCCTCCCGGCGTCCTGCCCCGCCACCTCCCGGCCATTGCTCCCCATGGCGCGCAGGAGCTCCGGCCTCCCGGCCTCCGCACCTCCGCCCTCCCGGCCTCCGCACCTCCACCCTCAGCACTGTCGTGGCCACGCTGTCCCAGCCATAGCTCACAACGAGCTCCTGCACCCGCTCCTTCTTCATCTCCCCTGCTTGGGCGCCTCTCTCCCCTCCCCCTCGCCGCTCGCCGCCTCCCTCCCCTTTCACCCGCCGCCCGCCTACCCGCTCGCCCACCGCCCTCCGTCCCCGCGCCGCTCCCTCCCCTTTCCCCCGACGCCCCCTCCGGTCCAGCCACACGCGAATCCGAGCACAAGGCATCGCGGCGGTTGAGCGGACAACGGTGGCCGGACGAGCGGCGGCCAAGCAGGCCGACGACAGCCATGCGTGGGGCGGCAGTGCACGGACGGCTCGCATTGCCCAGCAGCGGCGGTGGCGCTCCCTCCCCGCCGGGGCCCCTCCTCCCTCCTCGGACTAGCCTCCAGCGGTGGCGCTGGGGCGGCGAGTGGCGCACAGCGTGGTGGGAGGCGGCGAGCAGCGCACAAAGAGACATGAGAAAGAGAGGGGTCTGAGAGAGAGAGAGGTGGCCGGGCCCGTGCTGCTGACTCGGCGTCATGTGCCACATCAGACTGCTGATATGGACGAAAACCAGGGTGGATTTGGGTCAAGGGGGTAAAGTGTCCGGTTTCGTTAGTTGAGTGGTTAAGGCTGTCTAGTTTTGTAGTACGAGGTTGAAAACCGGACGAACGTGTTAGTTGAAGGTTGAAAACGGACTTTACCCTATTTAAAATATGACGGAAAAATGTTTATAGTAAGAAAAAAGGAAAAAAGATTGCATAACCATCAATTTTGTAGAATTTCGGTTACTGATTGTGTTTTTTTCCGGCCATCTTCAAGTGCTACAAGTTACCCCGTTCGTGTAGGTCGTTCCTCATCGCCTTGTTTTCTTTAGGATATAATTACGGGGAGTTGATGACCTTCACACTTTGTGGTGCAGGAGAGTACCGCATCATACTAGCTCTTTATTCTTGGAAAGTAAGTAAGTTGATTTATAAACCATATAGATGATACTCGAGTAAAATGGACGTCGAACCACTAAACTTGTTGCTCATGCATGGTGCATGGGTAGAAATGGATTCGACAGAAATGCTATTCACTGAGGTAATAAACCTTTTTTTTGGGACAATGAGGTAATAAACCTTTGCAAAGAGTAACAGTCACGATGCAACAAGGTGGTTTTATTAGCACATTATTAATTCATGGGCACAAATCTAAAACCACGAGTAAAATGCATGTCGAGTCACTAAACTTGCACCAAATTCTCGCTCAAATCACTTAACTTGCAAATAGTACACAATACATCATCAAACTTGTATCCTTATTCATCATAGGTCCTTTTTCTCATATTTGACAAATCTTACCAGTTGGGGTCATCAAACTTGTATCCTTGTTCACCGGAAGTCCTTTTTTGCATGTCTAGTTTATTCTATCACCTGTAGGAGATTACACTGATTTGTACGACATATGGGACCTTGTGTTAGGACTAGAGGTTTACTGAAGTTAAGTGAATGGAAATTAGGAGTATGTGTTACTTAGTTGTACAAGATGTGCAATCTTAAAGATTTGCTATTTATGTTGACTTCACAAGTCATAGAAATGTTATAGTTAAGGAAACACCATTTATTTTTGTTTGATGGAATGTTGTCATATTTACACATAGAAGCATGAGATATTTTCAAAATTTTATTTATGGTGTCATTTGTGTGAACTTAATAATAACTTTATTCAGTATGAACTGAATTACAATTACATGTGAACTTAATTTTATGAAGCTACCAATATAAGTTACAGATTTTCTATACTAGCTGGTTTTCATAATCTATAGCGACACCTCCTAAAAAGCGACTCGCTCTCAATTACCATCCCTCGTCCTAGATTTAGAATGTTTAGAGTTGATTTTTAATTCCTTTCTCCAACTTAAAATCTTAAACCTATGGATAGATATAGAGAATTCATCAGCACTTGTAAACATTGTTCTCTTATGATAACCAGTGATATACTAAGATTCGAGAGAGAAAAATAAGGACCACCTACAACCTACTTATCTATTTTGGAGACCCAAAACACCCAATTTGAGTTATTAGATTAGTTAATATGCTCCATTAACCTATATTTCTTCTTTACATATTATTATCCCTTTGATTTCAAAATTATTGTGCAGATTAAAGAATCTAACTGCCCAAACTTTTATAATCTTACAATGTTACACAAATATATAAAACTCATGAATTTATATCTTCACTAAAATGTTGTTCGTAGCTCACTATAATTGAGTCCACTATTAATAAAACTACTTTTAAGTTCACACAAATAGCAATACAAATAAAATTTTACAAGTATCATCCTTCTCTATATAAACATGATATCATTTCATCAAAGAAAAAAATAATATATCCTAGACTATGGTATTTCGGTGACGTGAATTCAACATGAATTGCAAATCTTCAGAACTGCACATCTTCTGCAATTGAGTATCTCGTACTCCTAATTTGCAAGGGTACAACTAAGACAAACCTCTAGCCCCTCAAACGTGTCACATGTGATGAACAGATCCATGTCATTGTTACCAGCTAGTAGATCAATTAGTCATGGAAGAAAAAGGACCTCTGGTGAGCAAGGATGCAAGTTTAATGACTCCAGATGGTAGAATTGATCAAACATGGAAAAAGGACCTATAGTGAATAGGGATGCAAGTTTGATGATGTATTATGTACCATTTGCAAGTTAAGTGATTCAGGTGAGAATTTGGTACAAGTTTAGTGGCTCGACATCCATTTTACTCTAAAACCACTCATATTTGTCATCGACCGGGGTGAGTATTATTTGAAAAATGAAACAATCATCGCAAGTTAATATCGAGAAGAAGACGTGCAAGCTAAATTCTATGCTAGGACGACACGCTGGACAATATCACGACAATATATTGTTTGCTTGCAGTTAGCCCGGCTAGGACGACCATTTCGTGCAAATTGGTTTATCTGGATGGATGTATCAATCGATTTGATCAAGTACACTAAAATCAACGACTTTTGAGATGGTGCCAGCGCTGGAAGTCAACTGGACAGACCTTCGATCGATCTATCGTAACTTTCACACATTCGCGTGCAGTCGCATCTCGCGTATATGAATGAGTTCGGTGGTCAATCGATATATACTAACTAATACAGGTCATCACTTTCCATTGTTGGCAACTATGGACTCTGTGTACCACTAAGTTCATGGTTTTCTTTTTCCTGGGAGCTAGTAGCATCGCTTTAGAGACGCAAGTCCGTGTCTCCGCCATCCTCAATTGAAATTTGTACGTGCAGAAGTGCACAACAAGTCTAAACGAGGAACATATACATAACAGTACGACCGTCGCATGCACCGCAGTTAATGCGTGGCGGCAAAATATAAGTGGTCGGCAACGTGCCACTTGTTCTTGTGGAAAATATAAGTACACCTGCTAATTAATTGCTCTAAGCCACTTGTACTCCGATCCATTTGCTCTTGATCATTTATATGATGCATTGTATTAGTAACGGAAGGTAACAATAATTAATATACCTGATCGTATAATATCATATTTTTTTAAAAAAAGTTGAGCCAAACTGTAAGGATGAATAATTCAGTAAGTAAAGAACAAATGAAAAGATGAGCTGATTTTAGCCAGTAGGCAAGATTCTTAGTAGTGGAATTTATCTATCTATCCTGATTCAAGTCCTTGACTTAGCACAGATCTTCACATTTTTCTGAAATTATTTTAAAATTTAAGATACACTATTTTATTTAGTGATAATATAGTATATGCTCCTTGACAGCAAGACACATACGACTGAGCCAGCCAGCGTCGCGGTAGTAGCGCGCCGTCCAATCTAGCTCGTCCGTGCCATCTCGCCCACCCTCTCCGCCGCTGCTGACATGATGCGCGCATGGTGTGCCGGCGCCGTGTACGTGTGGCGGCCGATCGAGGGCGGTGTTCCCTTGAGGTCGCGCGCACGTCGTTGCGCACGGCAGGGACACCGAGGGGCTGCAGGTTGTTAGTTCACCGCAGAATTGGAGCGCCCTGCTCTTTCCCGTTTTAGAACTATATCAACTGTCATGCAAGATCACGCCAGATATGCACGTCTGCCAACTCAAGGTCGTTTCACCACACAAATTCTTTGAAGATCTGCTAGGCTCTGGTTTGTTTTCTTTTATTATTATTATTATTATTATTATATAGAAAATCAAGCTCCGATCCGTTAATTTGTTAGGCCGTTTTTGGTAGAGTCTCGGATTCTCTGATATCTACTATTCATGATTTTGTTTCTTTGCATAAAATTTTTATCTATTTATATGTGAATCCTTTGGCTAGTATGTATGATGGTTTTGGATTCTTGTAAGGTAGTAGTGGGAGGAAGTGATTTGTTCTCATGACAATCAACAATTCAGGTAATTCTCCTTGAGAGAGACACACACGGAGAAAAACAGAGAGAGAGGGGGGGGGGGGAGAGAGAGAGTTTGTTTTCTCCCATTTGACATTGAGTTTGGCTTGGCTGGAGTAGGTCTGTGTTGTTAAATGTGTGCCTCTATCGGCTCAGATTGCATAAGTCAAAACTGACTTACAATTTTGCGAGGTGATGAGCTCGAATCGAGTACCATGGGATTAGGAAGCTGATGACCATGTACGTATGTGGTAGTTTTACAATGTACATGCATGGCAAGGATACGAGCGACATCAAGCAGATAATTATAAGTACAGTAGCAGCATCTCCCCGAGCATGAAAAGACATCAAGTTACACCCGGTGCCGCTGACCAAATAAATATTCTCTGCGATTCGAGAAGACAAAATTCAAAGCTTTCTCGGCCAGATTTCCACCTGCAAATTTGACCCCTAAACTGGCAGCTCTAGCTCTCCAAGATTCAGCCCGATGACGTCGGTTACTTTCGCGGCGTTTTCCTTTTCCTCCCCGAGAAAATGCCTATAAATTGACTTGCCACCCTCGTCCATTTTCTACCCAACCAAACGCAGCCAAGTCCCGCGCACGCAAAGAACTCAAGAGCTAGCTCACGTCCACCATGGAGGCCGCGCCGTCAACGGCGGCGGTCATGGAGCGCGAGCGCCTCACGGCCGAGGTGGCCTTCGCCGAGGCCGCCGCGTCGGAGCCCAGCAGCTTCGTGGTCAAGATCCGGCGCCGCCTGCCGGACTTCGCGCGCAGCGTCAACCTCAAGTACGTCCGCCTCGGCCTGCGCTCCGGCGGCATCCCCGCGCCCTCCTCCTGGGTCCCGCTCGCCCTCGCGCCGCCGCTCCTCGCCGCGGCGGCGCACTCGCTCGGCGGCGCCGACAGGCTCTACTCCCTCGACCTGCTCACCTGCGCGGCGTGGCTCGGCGCCGCCGCGCTGCTGCTCACCGTGTACTTCCTGAAGCGGCCGCGGCCGGTGTACCTGGTGGACTTCGCGTGCTACCGGCCCGGCGACGAGCACTCCATCTCCAAGGAGGGGTTCCTGGAGATGACCGAGAGCACTGGGTGCTTCAACGCCGAGGCGCTCGAGTTCCAGACCAAGATCACCAAGCGCTCGGGGCTCGGCGACCGGACGTACCTCCCGCCGGGGATCCAGGCGCGGCCGCCACGGCTGTCGATGGCGGAGGCGCGCGCCGAGGCCGAGGCCGTCATGTTCGGCTGCCTCGACGCGCTGTTCGCGTCGACGGGGGTCGACCCGCGCCGCGACGTGCGCGTGCTCGTCGTGAACTGCAGCCTCTTCAACCCGACGCCGTCGCTGGCGTCCATGGTGGTGCACCGGTACAAGATGCGTGAGGACATAAAATCTTTCAACCTCGGCGGCATGGGCTGCAGCGCGGGGCTCATCGCCGTGGACCTCGCCAGGGACCTGCTCCAGGCGAACCCCAACTCGTACGCCGTGGTGGTGAGCACCGAGAACATCACGCTCAACTGGTACTTCGGCAACGACCGCTCCATGCTGCTGTCCAACTGCATCTTCCGCATGGGCGGCGCGGCGGCGCTGCTGTCGAACCGCCGCGCCGATGCCGGGCGGGCCAAGTACCGGCTGCTCCACACGGTGCGCACCCACAGGGGCGCCGCGGACGAGTGCTACGGCTGCGTGTACCAGCGCGAGGACGGCACGGGCCGCGTCGGCGTGTCGCTGGCGCGGGAGCTCATGGCCGTCGCCGGCGACGCGCTCAAGACGAACATCACGACGCTGGGCCCGCTGGTGCTCCCGCTGCCGGAGCAGCTCAAGTTCCTCTGGTCCCTCCTGCTGCGCCGCGTGCTCCGCCGCTCTCGCGGCGCCCGGCCGTACATCCCGGACTTCCGGCGCGCGTTCGAGCACTTCTGCGTGCACGCCGGCGGGCGCGCCGTGCTGGAGGAGGTGCAGCGCAGCCTGGGGCTCGGGGACGCCGACATGGAGCCCAGCAGGTGCACGCTGCACCGGTTCGGCAACACCAGCAGCAGCTCGCTCTGGTACGAGCTGGCCTACGCCGAGGCCAAGGGCCGGGTCCGGCGGGGGCACCGCGTGTGGCAGATCGGCTTCGGGTCAGGGTTCAAGTGCAACAGCGCCGTCTGGCGCGCGCTGCGCGACGTGCCGCCCGTGCCCGCCGACGGCAGCGGTGGCAGCAGCAGCTGCAACCCGTGGGTGGACAGCATCCAGAGCTACCCGCCGAAAGCGTACGTATGATCCGAGTGCGTCCAACACTTAGTCCCGGGTCCAATCGAAAGCCGTTGGGTTGGATCATCAGTTGCACCAGTCACGGCGTGCTGCACGACAACTGTATGATAAAAGAACACACAAGACTACAGTTTTCTTTTGTTTCTTTATCGGGTCAGGTAGGAGCTGAATCTTGTGCTATCTCGAGCGCATGCAAGAAAGAACAGGGTGGCGCGCGTTACACAATGTCTATACGTAATACTACTGTGCAGTGGTTGGTGAATATGATTATTAGGATAATGCATACGATGTGTGGACATCAATGAACTGACTTTCTCATTAAGTAGATGGACACATCAGATTAGAGGTACGGTTGGAAGTTGTAACAGGTGTGGTAGTAATGTGAATGCTTGTGAATTATTAATTTGGTTTCCCATGAAAGATTGTACAGTACATTCAGAATGATTTTCTAAACTTGAGGTTGGCCGGTCCATGAAAGAGATTTGTTCTCAGGGGTGCCGATCTTCACGGCAAAGCATTTACTGTTGTTAGGCATTTGGCGGCTACTTATTTGATTCACAGTGTTTATACTCCTGTCAGACATTCATATGAGGTAGGTGAGCGAGATTGACAAATCAGCCGGCCCGCTTGTAAATGCAACGTCAGATGATGCTTGGTCAACTTAATGAAACATTGCTTTCATCATCAGTGTCTCAGCTGGTGTACTGGAAAGCGTGATTATCGTTGGCTTGCAGCAGCAGGGTCTCCCTGTTCTTTTCTAGCAAGTCAGTCATCGACTCATCGTTACATACTGATGATAACACATCGTAAAAAAAGTATGATTTAAAATTCTATATGACTATTTGACATTGATGGCCTCGTCTATGCAAATTTGGGTGCAAAACGTTATTGTCTAATTTTGATTGATAATTGTGTTCGAGAAAAAAATTGATCAATAATTACTCTATTAATATCAATTTTACATGATAATTTTGCAGAATGTCGCTCTGTTTTTTCATATTGAACACACAAATGACGGCACATCTTTCCCAGTTTTTAGTCCTATGAAGCTTTTATCTGAACTTATAAATCTCCGTCGAAAACAACACCCAAACTTTGGAGGAGCTTAATCCCTTCAATGGATCTTTTCCTGAGCTGCAATGTTTTATACGTCTCGTTATTTTGTATGATGTAGCTACTTCCTGAATATATATGTACGTAACAGGGTAATGTCAATGTGATGTGAAAGTTCGTACCGCTTATGTAGAAAATCAACAGAGAGGCAGTTGGAAGTCGTAGGGATAATAATTAAACTGCCTTCAAAATGCATATAAATTTGGGAGGTTTTTTTTCTCAAGCGTGTCTAATAATGAAATTTCAAGTAAAACATTTGTTATCACGAAACGGTGATAGTACTGGTTCTGTCATTCATTCATACTTCCATAGTACTCCCTCCGTCCCTAAATGTAGGTCGTCGTTGGTTTTCGTGTCACAACTTTGCTTTGATTTGTAGAAAATACGTGTAACATTTTAATCTTTAAATAAATTTATTAAAAAACTAGATTCAAATATCTGTCTAATGATATTTATTATGTATCATAAATATTAATATATATTTTTATATATTCGATCAAAATGTTTCTCGGGAGTACTCCGTATGTGGTAGGTGAGTAGGCGTGGCCAATCAGCATAATTATAAGGATCAGAGGACATGTAACCTTAAAGAAAGAATGCCATCACCGTCAGTCTATGCAGGTGTATCCACACCCTACAGGCGTGATTTATCCTGTTGGCATGTAGCTGTAGGCGGTCCTGTTATTTCTGTGAAATCCATGTTTAGCAGTGCGTTGCGTTTGTTGACTCTGACAACGCTCCTGACACTGTAGCCTTTCGTGAAAAATTGTACAAAAACGCAGAGTATAATAAAACTGTGTAATTAGTTTTTAATTTCATCTATATTTAGTACTTTATGCATGTGCCGACATTTTGATGTGATGAGAATTTTTTTTACATAGTAAACTTTGTGGATGGAATTTAAGATCGCCTTAAGCAATCTGCTCTCAGCCGCACAGTAATACAGTATCTCAGACGCGGTTGGTTCCCCGGACGAGGCATTGGCTGACGGTCTCGTCCGACCAGGCTCAGCAGAAATGCAGGCCTTGTTTAGATCTAAAGTTTGGTGTTAAATTTTGGATCAAATCCTAGGTTCCACCATAAATACGTTAATGTAGCATTTCATTTATATTTATGAAAAATTATTCAAATATTGATTAATTAGGTTTAAAATGTTCGTCTCGCAAAGTACAACAAAACTGTAGAATTAGTTTTTGATTTTATCTACATTTAGTACTCTATGTATGTACCGACATTTTGATGTGATGAGAATCTTCTTTTTGTATAATAGAATTTGGGAGACAAATTTTAGATCTAAACAAGGCGCAGATGGATTCAGTTTTCCACGAGCCAGATTTCATTGTCACTTTTATATCATCTGAGATAGGCTGAGCTAGAGATGCATGCGTCTAATTAAACAAATGCACCCTCCGATTTTATATTAGAAATCGTTTTGGACAGATTTGAGTCAAATATTAGGAATATAAATATGAATAACGTTTAAGTCGTTGAGTTTGAAAATATGAAAATTATATAAATAAATTGATCTTGAAAATTACTTTCATAAAAATATACGTATATAATTTTTAAGAAATATTTTTATAAAAAAAAGCTAAAATTATTCTTTGATGACCGTGTCGTTGTCGTAAACACTTCTGAGGTGAACCGGAGGGAGTACACCGTACGTACGAGGTGAGCAACCAACTCGCGTACAGAAAGCGCTGCTGCACTTTTGAAGCCTCGTCCGAAGAACGAATCGCTCCCCAATCCTCTCTCTCTTATGATTTTTACTGTACGTGCAGAAGAATAGTCCTTTTGCTCGAGTTATTATTCTGTCTTGTTTTTATACCAATGTGAATAGTACTCCGTCCGTTCAAAAAAATACAACTCTCACTTTACGAGGAGTCAAATAATTTAAACTTTGACTAAATTTATACAAAATAGTACTAACATTTGTGTCTCCAAATAAATTTAGTATGAAAATGCATTACATGATTAATCTAATAATATTTATTTTGTATCATAAATATTAGGAGATTTTTGTATAAATTTGGTCAAATCTAGAACAATTTGACTCATCGGGGGTGCGAGAGTTGCATTCTTTCTGGGACGGGAGAGTATGTTTCTCCGTGTCGCAATGTGAATTTTCCCACTTCTAGGCTGTGTTTCTTTAGAGGTGAAAATTTTTACACACGTTTGTCCACTAATTAAGGGTATTAAATAAAGTCAGTTTACAAAACAACATACAAAACCCCCGGGTTAATTCGCGAGACCTATCTAATGAGACATCTGACCGTATGATTAGAGGATGATTACTGTGGTATTACTATAGTAAATTACGGGTTAATTAGGCTCATTAGATTCGTCGCCTAAAGTTACACTCATCCTTAAAAGGTTTTACATATAGACTTTATTTAATATTTCATGCATGCAAGATTCCCGGCAAAACTTTTCTCTGGACTTGACTGAAATGACAGTCCTATGCTACCTTCCATTTATCCCAATGAGAATGCTTCTTGCATTCTGTCATAGACTTAGGATTCAGAATTGTTTGAAAGGAATTTGTAATTTGTTCAGAGAGGTAACAGTCGACTAATGTGGACTTACGATCATAAAACTCTCCTGTCTCTATGAAATTTATAGCAATTTCGTCTACCCTTAGAGATTCATCATTATTTTCCAATACGATGGATCTAGGGTCTTCCGATGTTCCAGTCTCAGTGTTTATGCGCATAGTTGAGCTAGATTGTGGATCACATTTATCCACAGGACAATGTATGTCCTCTAAGTGTCTATCAAGTGAAGTTTTAGTTGTTTTTATAATCTTCTTTGGCTTATTAGCAGTCCCATCTTCTTCTTGGAAGTGCTTCTCCCCCTCTTGTTTCCAACTTGGGGTTGAGTGGTTTTATAAGGTACATCCACTCTTTCGGGCACATTCCTTGCGAGATGGATAGACTTTATGACACCTTTATAATCTATGAAAGCGTCTGACAGATTATTTACAATGTTTTACAAATCAATAATTCTTTGAACTTGTAGTTCAGTTTCTGTAGTACGTGGATCAGAAAAAAATGTCTTTTGCACTCCAATTAATTTCCTGGCATTCCTTTTGGTACAATTCTCCCCCATAATACCGGAAAATGATCCTCATTAAAATATTGTCAGCAAATCGACAGTAAATAGATCTCCTGTGAGAGGTTCTAAATACTACCTGAGGTTCTAAATACTACCTCTGTTCCAAATTACTATTTGTTGTTGACTTTTTCTTGTAACGTTTGACCATTCGTCTTATTCAAAAAATTATGCAAGTATCATTTCTTTTATTCGTGGCTTACTTTATCATCGTATATACTTTAGGTATGACTTATTTTTTGTATGTTTGGACAAAAATTTTGAATAAGACGAATGGTCAAACATTAAGAGCCATTATTTTGGCAAAAGCATGGTCGCGTGTCAATAAAAGGGCCACGTGAGACCATCGAGTAGATGCGTCTATCGATACCATGAAATACCTGAACGGACCTGATAATGGTTGGATTGGACCACAAATATATCCTTGAATTCTTTCAAGAAATTTGAGTGGTTCAGCTCAAATTTTAAGATGTGATCGTCTTTAAATTAATTTTCCTGTTACACATGCAGTACAACAAAAATTCTTATCTAAAGGAAATTTTGTTTTCTCCATATCATGACCTATGGAATTGTTAATAATTTTCACATCATTCCTATTCCAGGATGCCCAAGTCGGTCATGTCAATTCTGGAATATATCAACATCATGGAAAATTATTTTATAAGCAACGTGTGCTATGGGCTTTATGTATGTATAATATAATCCAGTTTGGAGTGAAGAAAATTTCTCACACATTTGTTTACCAAATCTCGTAAGTTTAGTTAAGAAGAGAAATTCCTCTTTGTTGTCGTAATGCGTTTCTACATCGAAACCATTCTTATGGATATCTCTAAAACTTAGAATGGTACGTGTAGAATCAGGATACAACAATGCATCCTCGATCGTAATTTGTGTACCCATAGGAAGAGTAATAGTGGCTCGTCCAGAACCAACTATTAACGCATCGCGTCCAGCTATGGTCATAATATTTCCTTCCTTTTTCTTAAGGGTCTGAAAATATTCATCTCTCTAAGTATAGAGTTTGTAGTACATGAGTCCACAAGGCATAATTCTTCCTCCTTTGGATTTGTATTAATAGCCATCTATATGTAAAACGAGTAATAAAAGAAATACTCAAATGTAACACATAGAGGTATACATACAATATAATGAATATCAAATATAAGTATGTGATATTATAATATTTATAAGTACATATAACTTAATAATAATATAAATGAGTTTATACAATTCTTAATCAAACTAAAATACAACATAATAGAACTATGTATAACTTAGATTATTGCAACAAATATCAAGTATGATATCAATCTTGGACCGAGATTACTTCAAATCTCCAAACATATCTCCAGATTTGAAATCTACGAGCATGTCGTCCATTGATGGAAGGTATGCTTCAATGTTAAGGTCGTGGTTTTTTCCGTTTGTTGTGAACAACTCTCGTCCTTGACAATCTCGGATGCAAGACTAAAGTGTGTCTCATATATTGTACCTCCTTCTTGCTTATTCTCCTTTAAAGACTTCTGGTATACAGCAACCAAATGCTTTGTAGTACAGCAATTCTTAGAAAAATGCGAGAAATCACCGCATCTATGACACTTGTTGTCATTTTTGGGTCTCGCATTCTCTCTTTTCCAAGTGTAGGAATTGGGTTTTTGCTTCTTATTGTGTTTGCGTTGACTAGGTTTGTTCTTTGGAGCGGGTCCATTGAACTTATTATTTTTAGCCTTTTCTGTACATTGTGTACTTCAGGCAAAGGCGCCAAACCGACTGGGCGCTTATGATGATTTTTATAAGAAGTTCATCATTTTTTTCAGCCTAAATTAATGTATAAATAAGCTGAGAGTAAGCCTAGTAATTTAGCCCCGTATCACTGTTGCAATACTCTATGAGATGGAAGCATAGTAGATAGTGTTTTTTCTATCTTATCTACGTCCGTTGGCTCGCTATTGCAAAACTTCAATTTAGAGCAAATTTTATGAACAACATGGTTATAATCTGCCACAGATTTAAAATCTTGGAGCGTTAAATTATTCCATTCATGATTTGCCTCAGGCAAATGAGTTCTCTTTGCTGTTCATATCTCTCTTTTAGAGCTTCAAATAATTCACGAGGATTTTCAATCGTAAGATATTCAGATTTAAGATCCTTATGAATATAAAACCGTATCAAAGCCAAAGCAGAATATATTTGCTTATTTTGAATGATAACCCCTGCTTGAGGTGTTGTCGACAATTTATGTCGAGCACGTCTATCTGGGGGTACCCCAAAGAGTAGATTAGTGGGTCTCGCCGAGTTCTAGGAACGATAGTGCACGAACAACACAAAGATTTAGACAGGTTCGGGCCGCGAGTAGCGTAATACCCTACGTCATGTGTGCTTGATTGTATTGTATGTGAGTTGAGTTGTTTCAAGGGGGTCCCTGCTCCTCCTTATATACTGGGGGAGCAGAGTAACAAACCGATTACAAAGACTACTCGTATCCAACCTGAAAGGTTACATTAAGGTAATCTATCATGTATACTATTCGAATACGAGTAGTTTTACTACTTGACTACATCGTCCTATACCTTATTTGGCTAGTCCAAAGCAGTCGGATCATAACTCTCCATAACGAGTAGTTTAATTCCTTTAGATGAGTGGCCCTAGGGATCCTGGCCCCACAAGCCCTCGAGCATCTTGCGCCTTTGCTTTAACTCTTGAATCTTTAACATTTTCGAGTAGTTAGAGCTAAGCCCAAGACGCTCAAATCTCTTCTAACAAACAGTTCCTTTAAAGCGCATCTTTTGAAACACCGAATAGGCGTAGCCCCCGAGCCTCCAAGTACTCGTTAAGTAATTGAAGGTTCAAAAAACTAATCTTGAACTTCATCTGAGCAGTCTAATGGTGCACTCTGAGTAGATGCATCCATCGAATTTTGAGTAGTTTTGTTAAAACTAGTCAAAAGCTTTGAATAGAGTAAGACCATCGGTCTTTCGAGTAGTTTCTTTAAAACTAGTCAAAAGTCTTGAATAAAGGATAATAGACCTAAAAGAAATTGTATCTTTCAAATGCAACTCTGAATCCATGAGTAATTTTAAGTAGTCTTTGGATCAAGCTCTGCTCCCTTTATTTACTCCAAGCCATGGATACTAATACATATTCTTTAATTATTTCCACAAGAATCCGCGTGCTTTTTCGAGCATCCATGTAAGCATAACAACTTTCGAGTTGTCTTCAAATGTAAGAATTGATCATCTGTAATTCCGTATCTACGAGTGGTTTTGTTAAAACCATTCAAAGATCTTTTTCCACAGTTTTCCGCCTTAAATCTCGGAGGGAAATCAAGTTCCAGATTATACGTTAGCAGCCCCCGAGCTTTGAATCAAAAAATATCTTTGATTTGAAGATCTGAATAATCACCAGGATTCTGTTGTAATTGAATCCGAAATTTTCGCTAGGAAAAACTAACTTACGATAAACCAAGCCTTTCCCTGTAACAGAATGCGATACACGATAGATACTGTTCCAAACAGTAACCCTAATCGAAAGTTATAAATCTGAAGTGAGACCTTCATTTGTTTCGTAACCTTGAGCGCAGCGCTGTTGCCTTTTGTCTCCTCATCGTAGCTTCCTGGGCATTTAGAATTTTTCGTGCTTTCTTCTCTTGTGAATGCGAGAGAAAAGTAAAGTTTTAACTCGATCTGCAACCATGAGCCAAAAGAAAGCTGATGCCAAAAACATAGAGAAAGCCGCTACTGCTAAGCCTGTGGAGAAGAAGGCACCAAGGAAGAGGGTTCCCTTGGTAGATCCAAACACAAAGCCGGATTGCAAAACTCATCCATCTCCCGCTGATGCTTGGAAGTATTCCACTGTGAAGGAAGGAGATGTCCATGACCTGGTGGAGCAAGGTTTGCTTTTATCCCAGGAAACTCTTGAGTGGAGAGCTTGCTTCAATGCAAAATTTCCCACTGAAAACACAAATGAAATTCCTTTGTTCGTGTCTTTTTTTGAGCGCGGAGTTGGCCTTCCAATCTCATCTTTTTTCCATGAGCTCCTTGACTTTTACAAACTCCAACTCCATCATCTGAATCCTAATGGGATTCTGAATATTGCTGTCTTTGTGCACGCTTGTGAAACATTCCTTGGCATCAACCCGAATCTTGCTTTATTCCGCACTTTGTATCATGTAAAGCCCCATCCAAATTTCCAAAGGATGGAAGTGGTTGGAGGAGCGGGAATTCAATTCCGCCAGAGGATGAAAGAACAGTGGTTCTCCGTGCCCCTTAAGGAATCGTGTGGAGATTGGAAGTCCGAGTGGTTCATAATCGGTGAGTAGTCAAAAAACGAGTGCTCTTTCTATAGTATTTACGATCAATGTACTTTGTTATACACTAATCTTGTTCCTGTGTAATTGTAATACAGCAGGGAATCATGGAAAAAGCTGTCCTGTCAAAGATGGATGGTATCCAAGGGATCTATCCAATTGGAACACCAAGCCAACCACTGAAGAAGCCAAGGATGTGCCCGCTTTGCTAAAGCGAGTTCAATCTTTGAAGAATAAAGGTTTGACTGGAGTGGGGATAGCATTCAGTTTCCTCAAGAGAAGAATCCAACCACTCCAAGAGCGTATCAATCTTGGATACAAGTATGAGGGAAATACAGATCCTTCCCGGATGGTGCCAGAAGAGCTCTCAGAGGAGACCGTGCTAATGCGCTTGTCGCGCATGTTTAGCAATGTGAACAACAAGAAGCCATACATCGCCAAGGAATTCTGTAAAGGCCAATCTCCAAGTTCTATAAGTACTCGTATCCTTTAAATTTCAGTTATTCTAAACATGCTGATTCTTCTGGTGTAGTCGGCCACTGATTCTGATGGGCCAGTTGGTGGCCTATCTCCGCAAGATTGGGAGAAGTTTGGAAAGATTTCTTCGGACAAGTCAGAGCCATCCAATGAGAAAATTGAGGCAATTGCTGACAGAGTAGAAGAACTTGAAGCAATATCCAAAGAGAAGGCAGCTGCCTCGGATGACAAGCAAGTTAATCTTCAAGGTAAGAGAAGTCTTCATAATAAAATTCGAGTACTTTATCCGTTCCGCCATTTAATTTGGATGCACTATTTCCGAAAAACAGAGGATATAGAAATAGTACCAAAAGTTCCCACAGGGGTAAAACGGAAGAGAACTACTCGGTCTCGATCAGATACCCCTTCAGGAGCATATGTGCCTGGAGCAGAAGAAGGTCAACGTATCAAGCTCTCCAAATTTATCACCGCTGTTCAAAGCTCATCAACCACAAGTGGCATGGCGAGTGGTACCACAGGGAGCACAACCAGCTCCAAAGTGGGCGTGCTGAAGTTGAAGAAGTTCAACTTTAAGCCAAAAACCACAACGCTGACAAAGTAAGTGTTGACGTAAAATCCGCACCTCACGCCAAGCACACAGCAAGCCGAACAAGCTGGCTTCAAATGCGGCCCGGGCTTTCGAATCCGGAAGCGTGCCAGTCAGTTTGCCTGAAAACTAACAAAGGGATAAAAACGTTTAGATCAAAACCTGGAACGTGCCGGGTAAGACCAGACAGTTCCATATTTGCGGCGTTGAAGCCAATCTCGAGAGACAAATAGCTACAGAGAAGCTATCTGTCGGCAGTTAAAATCTCATTCGGCAATCGGTAAGGTACGCAAGGAACGCACTGCCGAATGCATGACGTAAGCATGACGAAAGATCGGCTTTCAACAGAATGAACATTACAACATATACTCATAGCCGATTAACGAGGATCAGAGCATGATAAATAAATTGAAGGGGTGAAACATGATCATAAATTCGTAATAAACAAAGAATGCATAGGCCGAAAGCAGCACCCGTCAAGCATGACAACAAACGAGTTAGGCCGAAAGCAGCACCTGACTCGTTTGAGGCCACACCACTAATCAGACTAGATCAATCCACCGCATGATACAATCTAACCATGAAAAGCTAAAAGCATTCAATGTTTAATTACGAACCCACAACAAAGTCACGAATTTACATCGAAACAAGAATGCATAGGCCGAAAGCAGCACCCGTCAGGTATGGCAACAAACGATGTTAGGCCGAAAGCAGCACCTGACTCGTTTGAGGCCACACCACCAATCAGACTAGATCAATCCACCGCATGATACAATCTAATCGTGAAAGGCTAAAAGCATTCATGCCCAAGGCAAACCCGCGAACACACGTTCACTCGTGAGAGCACTGCCGAATACGGCTATTTAGCCGAATCGGGGTCCATGGCGAAGGAACAAGCCTAATCGGTAAAGATAAATCTATCAGATCGAATCGAATTCTAATCCACCGGATGATTAGCTCTAAGACGACCCAAAAACCTGCATCTACCGCATGATACCCGGTTCTGTCAAGATCTACACAATGCCGACAAGCTTGAACCCGCGACACGTAGCAACCTAGATCGGTTTCGGATTCGGCTATAAGGGGATGAATCGTCGTACCATAAAGCAAAGCCGATCCTAGCCGATCTAGATTGGGCAAAGGTGTGCTGCACGAATTAAGCACATAGTGAAAACAGAGCAACACGGGGTAACTTAATGAATCTGTTAGATCTTGCCTAAATCTAACAGAGCCGATAACTTGGTCCATACTAGATCTTAGCCCACCGCATGGCTCATGACCTAACAGAGGAACCTTCTTGAAACCACAACTTAAATCCACCGGATGATACTAAGCATGGTAACAAGACTACTTGTATCAAAGCTTAAATCCACCGCATGATACTAAGCATGATACAAGGTTGCCGGTACTTACGGAGGTCGACGGATCGATGACTCCTCTCGAAGAACTCGACGACTCGACTAAAGGACTCGATGTTGGCACGGGGCCGGTTTGTTGTATGATTGATTCGTGATGATTTCTACAATTGCTATGGGTTTATATTTATACCCAGGTCTTGATACAACTCCTAGTCGGACACGACTTCAACACTTGTTTCTAAAAATAAATGACGAATCTTCGTGCCCATATTGCTTTCCATGTTCGAATCGGCCTTTTCCTTATGTTGATCCACGTCATCATGTCTTCCCGAATGCTACCACTCTTCGCTTGCGGAACAATGCTTCTGCCGAATGATGACGTATTCCCGACCGCAGAGCGTCTCCTGCCGAATGCTTCACCTTTGCCGAATGATAACGCGCTCCCGACCGCAGAGCGTCTCCTGCCGAATGCTCCAGCAAAGCCTCCTAGCCGAATGGTATCTTTCCACCAAATCTGGCCCACATGTCAGCTTCTTCCCGGTGCCAATTTTTGGTGTCAACACATGCCCCTTCGATTTCGGGATAAAGGTGATCTTTATTTCGGAATCGACCACAAGCACCAAACATTCTCAAGCCAACTCTACTCGACATCCGCCATTCTCCTTTGAATCCACGAGGCTTCCACTCAGATCCGCACTCTAGGTCATCAGCGTTTCAAGACTCAACCTCTTCATGGCGAATCAAGATTTCGCACTTCAGGTAAACTTTAATCTCTCCAAGCTTATTCGATAATCTTTTCTTGATTCCTGTCTCAAATCTCTTTATCCTTTTCCATGCTTGACAGGCCCTAGCTGCCGAAATCCTCATCCCTGTTGAAGAGAAATCTCCATCGTATTTTCTCGGCCCTGTAGGGAACTCAGATCCCTCTGAATTCATCGCAGCCGAATCCCAAAGGATCCCGTTCAAGATCTCTCTGGCCAATCCTCACGAGTGGCAAGACACTTTCAAGAACTGGCCTCTGCCCCCGATTGCAGGCTGGAGGAATTGGTACAAGAGAATATTAGATGATAAAAGCCCCCAAACACAGAACTGGGATCGTCTGCGCATATCTCACTGCTTGGAGTTGTCATTGGCTGAAACACCCAAGAATGAGAACCTTCTGATTGCAGCTTGCCACTTCTGGTCCAATGGTGCCAACGCCTTTTTATTCGGTCATGGTCCAATGTCTCCCACCTTGGCCGATGTATATATGATGACTGGTCTGAACATAACAGAAACTGTTCGACCATATGACCACAAGGGTTCCTCCAAGCAGACAGGAGTCAAAACAGGGGTTGGATATAAAAGATACATCCAAAATTATATGTCTGATGGCCCCTTGACCGATGTAGAGTACAGGGCTTTCCTGAATATGTGGCTGTGCAGGTATGTCTTCTGTGGCAAAGCCAATGAGCCAACTCTGAACCACATCGTGATGGCTGAAGAACTGGCTGCTGGTAAACTCATTCCATTGGGAAAATACCTCCTGGGCAGCGTCTATCACATGCTTAATCAAACTACCCAATTGATGCACACCAACAAGAAAATACCTTGTGTGAATGGTCCCTGGTGGTTTGTCCAGATGTGGCTACAACTGTACATGCATCAGATTATTGCCATTGATCTCAACAGCAGAGAATTCCCTTCCATCAACTATGCAGAGGGAGAGATCAAGAAAACCAAAGGTTGTCAAACTTATGGAGAAGCTGCTTCTACTGTATCCATCAACAAAAATATCTGTGAATTATTTGAGCTCTTCTTCAAAGGCTTTGATCATCCTCTCTGGTTTCCATATCTGGACAATGACAACCTCATCTTCCCCTGTGAATTCGGCTTTGAATCTGGATGCACTGACGTACATTCTATAGCAATTTTCAATGCTTTTATCCATCCTTGTATCCTGCCAGCCGAATTTCATGGGGGAAGACTAGTTCAGAGCACATATGAATACTATCAGCCGAACATAGCAGCCAGGCAATTGGGATGTGGCCAGGTGCCCCCAAGGCTATTCCTTCATGAATTTCTCAAGCCTAGGGAAATCATCAAAGATGCCACAGAAACAAGAAGAATCTTCCCTTATAGATGCTGTGACACAATCTACGCACCTGAGCCCTTTGTGCCAATAATATTTGCACACCCTAGCTTCATAATCTGGTGGCAAGAACTTCATGATCATATCTTCAATGTGCCAATTCATCCTCTCTGTCTCGAGTTGATGTCAGACTACCAACCAAGCTCAGAGGTAATATGTTCAGCTTTTATTCACTTTCAATCAAATAAAGATCCAATTTGACCTTGACTTTACCATCTTTGCAGGACATTATACCTGCCCCTCTTGCCAGGGCAATTGTATACAAGGCAGCAGGCCCAATCTCAGCTCTGGGATATCAATCCCCAACTTTAGCTCAAATAATGGCCAGACAAGCTATCCTGGATCCAAAAATCACCAGGCCATCATCTGTCAAAAGGAAGACCCTTGCCCTGGCAGCCTCCTCAGGCACAAAGAAAAGAAAAGTGGTTCCCAAGAAAATCATCCAGGTCAGATCTCTCTTTCTTTGGCCATGATGTCAATAATATTCTGCTCAACTTCATCTTTCCTTGTTTTTTCAGGCCAAAGCCCAGCAATGGTTGGCTAGCATAGAAATTGCCGATGCCTCATTGAACGGTAAAAAATATATCACTTCATTTTTCTTAATTTCTTGTCATCGGCATTTACTCTCTTGTCAACTGCAGAACAAGCTTCAACAGATCCTGCCTTGGAAAGCTCTTCCCTTTCTCATGATTCGTCTTCAGCTTTGCTGCCCCTTCCAGAAACAGGAATAGAATCCTCTTCAATTGACACTCCGGTTTCTCCTCAGCCAGATACACAAACTCCCATCATGGAACTCAAAACACTTCCATCTCCCACTCGGGAAGCCAGGGCCGAGGTAAACATAATCATTCAATTCTCTTGACTCTCTCTCATTCGGCAATTCTTTTACTAATTCGGCAAGAACCCTTTTCAGGAGAAATCCACTTCATCACCCAGCTACTCCTTTGCTGTGGATGATTGGGTTACCGAACAAGGAGAAGAGATTACTTCTAGCCAAGATTTATCAGAAGAAACCAAAGCAAAGCTGAAAGACATCTTATCCTTACTGAATAAGAGCATCCAAGACCAGGCTACACATGCTGTTTCATTAAGAGACGTACTGGACTCCATTGATCAAGAACTCCCAGCTGACATCAAGACCGCATTGGAGCCAGTCTCTCAATTGGATCAGCAATTCGCAGCAGTGATGCAAGCCTTGAGCAATCAATCTTCTCTGCCAGCCTTAGAGCAAAAAAGATCTCTGATCAAGCAGTCAGTAAAAGCCCTGCACTCTCAAGATCAAGAGAATAATGAGCTGTTGACCAAGCTGGTATCTGATCTTGAGAGCAAAAAGGCCAGGAAAGCTGCACTTGAAGCCGAATTGCAACGCTTATCGGCCGAAATTGAAGCTGACGAGAAGAATATTGCTGAGCTTCCCAAGTTATCAGAAAGAATACGAAAAGAAGCTTCAGCCACTCTGAACAAGGATAAACAACTCAAGGCAAAGCTCAAGGCTCTGGCTAAAACCCAAGAAGCTGACAAAAACTTGTTAGACAACATTAGCAACATGATTTCCAATGCCACAAATGTAATTTCAAAATACTTGGGTTTGTAACTTGTAACCAATAACCTGTAGCCGAATAATTGCCTCATCTTGTGAATTCGTAGCTGTTAACTTTTCTTCTCCATCATTGCGAACAACTCATTCGGCAAGATCATCTACAAATAATATTAAGCTAAAAAAAATGCTTTTAACTTAACGCAGCCGAATCTTACCCAGTCAAAGCCGAATACGATTCGGCAAGGATCCCAAGCGACATGGGAGCCATTCGGCTAGGAAAATCCTTTCCACCTTCCGAACTCTTCGGAATACGTGCCACGATCTTTGGCCACGATTTCCTCTGCGGGTTTTATAAATAAACACCCAGGCAGCCCACGGTTTCTTCATCAAGTTCTTCGCCTTCCAAGTTCTTGCCGGTCCAAGCCATTCTCTTCCCCATCCACAGTAATTCCGAGGAACCCCAATGGCCGACAACAACAGGAGGCGCCCGGCCGCTGATGAGGCCGAAGGAAGTCGTGCCGGTGCTCGCCGCAGGTGAGTAGCTACTCGCTTCTCTCTGTTCTTCTCGAGATTTCCTCCCTCTTTCTTGACGAATCTCTTTGTTCTTTCAGGGCAATTCAATGGATTGCCGGCGCTGGCGCGCCAGTCGCAGCTCCGGCCGCCGCTCCTGCGGCATCTTCGAGTTCGTCCAATCGATCTCTCGAATCGGACGACTACCGCTACACGGATGGTGATGCTCGCCGATTCAAGGCGGAGCGCGACGACTCTCGTCGCGAACTGGAGGCTATCTCCAAGCAAGCCGGGATTGCTGACCTCGAATGGCAGCACGAGCGCAAGCAACTGCTCGAAGTCATTGATGGTGAGTCCTGCAATTCGCTCAATCTCAATCTTGTCCCCCAAATGATACTAATCTGTTGCCCCTTTTGTAAACTTGCAGCGCGTGATGCCGAACTCGATCGGCTGAAGGTGCTGGTGAACGAGCTGGCGAACAAAGTGAATGCTTCTGGGGACACACCAGAAGCTCGTCTCGGCGCGGTGGCGGGCCGTATCGATGAGGTGGCCTCGCACGGCATCCGTCTGGGCACTGCCGCAGGCCTAGTCGCCATGTCGACGCACACCAACACCGACTACTCCAGGCTACCAACCGGCTTCACTAACGGTAACCCGGAGGAGATCGACGACATCGAGGTCTCCATAGATCGCCTTGATGCTCATGGCGCCGCCATTGCCGATTCCATTCATCCCCAATCCGTCTTGAACAAGCTATTCCATTAGTTTGTACTAGGGATTTATGGAATTTCGGCAATAAAACTTATCTTTTGTGATCTTGCATGAATCATCTGATGTAGTATATTTTGTGTTAAGGGCAATACATTCAGTACCGGCCATTTTCCTTTTCTGTTAACATTTGTTCTGAAGGCGATTTCTTCCCGAATATCGGCTGTTTGGCAAATTAATATATCAATCACCGATCGATTTCAACACTGGGATAATACCTCTTCAAATATCTTCCATTTATAGCAGAAGCAAATTCTTCTCCCAACAATGTCTTCAAAATATATGCATTTCCAGGCATGCATCTAACCACTCTAAAAGGACCTTCCCAATTTGGAGACCACTTGCCGAATGCTGCATATTTGGTTCCAATCGGCAATATTGCTTTCCAAACTAGATCACCTTCCGTGAATTGCTTAACTTTCACCTTCTTGTTGTAGTACTTAGCAACTCGCACTTTATTCTTCTCAATATTCTCCAAAGCCCTGAGACGAATCATATGCAAATCTTCTAATTCGTCCATCATTAAATCTTTATAATCTTTAGAACTTAAATCCTTTTGTAACTCTATTCTCCTTGAGTCTAATTGTATCTCCCATGGCAAAATAGCATGATGTCCATACACCAACTCATAGGGAGACGTCTGTGTAGCCCCATGTGGAGCCATTCGGTAAGCCCATAAAGCCTCATTGAGTACCGAATGCCACTTTCTCGGCTTCTGATCAATCTTTTTCTGTATAATTTTAATCATAATCTTGTTAGAAGCCTCTGCCTGACCATTAGCTTGGGCATAATAAGGAGAAGAATTTAACAATTTGATGCCCATACTTTCAGCAAAATCTCTGAATTCTGAAGATGTAAATTGAGTCCCTTGATCAGTGGTGATTGTCTGAGGAATCCCGAATCTGTAAATGATGTGTTCTTTAACAAATTCAACCATATTCTCCGACGTCACCTTCTTTAATGGAATTGCCTCAATCCACTTGGTAAAATAATCGGTTGCCAAAAGCACAAACTTATGCCCCTTGCTAGATGGAGGATTTATTTGGCCAATCAAATCTATTCCCCATCCTCTGAATGGCCATGGCTTGACAATGGGATTCAAAACCGATGCCGGAACTCTCTGAATGTTTCCAAATTTCTGACAGTCTTGACATCCTTTATAATATTCAAAACAATCTTCCAACATTGTCGGCCAGTAATATCCAGTTCTTCTAATAACCCACTTCATTCGGTAGGCCGATTGATGTGCTCCACACAATCCATCATGTACTTCACTCATCAGCCTTTTTGCTTCTTCATGACTTAAGCAATGTAACAACACTCCATCCAGGGATTTATAATACAAATTATCATCAAGAAGAACAAACTTTAAAGCTTTATACCTGAGCTTTCTAGAAACCTTTCGGGATGGATTTTCCAGATAATCGGCAATCTCTTTTCTCCAATCATCTTCTGCCAGATTACTCCCGAATGCGTATACATCATTAGCAAAAACTTCTCGAAGCTCTTTATAACCTGATGCACTTTGGGCCAATCTATTTGCCTCTCCATTATCCCCTCTAGGAATGTGTTGTAGAATTACTGACCGAAAGCTCTTCAATATTTCTTTGCATTCTTCATAGTAATTCCTCAAGGTATCACTTTTGCACTCATATTCACCATTCAATTGCTTTATGACCAATTCTGAATCTCCAAAAATTTCAACTGCAATGGCCTCTGCTTCTTTCAAATATTGGAGCCCTTTGAGCAATGCCTCATACTCAGCTTGATTGTTAGTAACAACAGATTGAATGGGAACAGCAAATTCAAATGTTTCTCCTTTGGGTGAAATTAATAAGATACCTGCTCCACCACCTTTGTTGCATGAAGATCCATCGAAGAATAACACCCAAGGAACAATATTAAGCAAATCTATCGATGCATCATGATGTTCAGTAATGAAGTCGGCAATAATCTGTCCCTTAACAGCCTTTGCCGATTCAAATCTTAATTCAAATTCAGACAAAGCTAAAATCCATTTGCCAATCCGTCCGTTCAAAATTGGCATAGACAACATGTGTTTTATCACATCAAACTTTGAATACACAATGCATTCGGCATGTAGTAAGTAGTGCCGAAATTTCGTACAGGAGTAGTAAACACATAAGCAAAGTTTCTCTATAGCCGAATACCTTGTCTCTGGATCCAGTAACTTTCGGCTAAGGTATGCAACCACTCTTTCCTTCCCTTCAAATTCTTGAATGAGGGCCGATCCAATAGTTAGGGCATCGGCCGCCACGTACAACTTGAAAGGCTTATTCAATTGTGGAGGCACCAATACTGGTGGCTTCTTCATGTACTCTTTTATTTCATTGAAAGCCTTCTGTTGTTCGTCACCCCATACAAACTTTTGATCCTTTTTTATTTTTAACAGTGAGGAAAAGGGCAACACCTTTTGTGACAAGTTCGATATGAACCTTCTCACAAAATTTATCTTGCCAAGCAGTGATTGTAGCTCTTTAAGATTAGTTGGAGGAACAATTTCATCAATCGCCTTCATGCTTTTCTTACCAACTCCTATTCCTCCTTCATGTATCAAAAATCCCAGAAACTCTCCAGCCGAAACTCCAAAAGCACACTTGTTCGGGTTCATCTTAAGTCCATATTTCCTGGTACATTCTAGAGTTTTCCTTATGTCGGCCAAATGAGACTCATGATTCAATGACTTGATCACCACATCATCAATATATATTTCCACAATCTTGCCGATCAACTCATGAAAAATATAATTCATAGCCCTTTGATAAGTTGCACCGGCATTTTTTAATCCAAAGGTCATAACAACCCACTCAAACAACCCTATGTGTCCAGGACACCTGAAAGCTGTCTTTACCATATCTTCCAATGCCATATAAATCTGATTGTATCCTGCGTTACCATCCATGAAACTGAGCACTTTGTATCCAGCAGCAGCATCAACCAACGAATCAGCAATAGGCATTGGATATCCATCCATGGGTGTAGCCTTGTTTAGGTCTCTAAAATCTATGCAAACCCTCATCTTTCCATTTTTCTTATAGACAGGAACAATATTAGAGATCCAATCTGCATATTTACATGGCCGAATGAAATTTGCATCTAGCAATCTTTCAATCTCCTTTTTCACATCGGCCAACACTTCTTCCTTGTAGATTTTCCGGGGTGGTTGCTTATAAGGTCTGTATCCAGGTTTGATTGGCAACCGATGCTCAACAATAGAACGGTCTAGACCGGGCATCTCCGAATAATCCCAAGCAAAGCAGTCCTTGTATTCCTTTAACAATGTCACCAATTTTTCTTTGAAAACCGAATCCAAGTTAGCACTGATAAATGTCGGCTTTGGCTTGTCACCATCTCCAATGTCCACTTCTTCTAATTTATCGGCCGACACAAATCCACGTCCTAATTTTCCATCAGTTCCATCAATTGGATTTTCCATCAAAAATTACTATGAGAGCCGACTGCTTCGATCGGCTTTTGATCACTGCTGGCTGGTGCCACAGGACCTTCTCCCCAGTCTTTACCTGAGAAACAATCTATGCCTTGATACTCCCAGAAAGCTGGTTCCATGTTTGCCACGCTTATTGAATCATCTGCTTGGATAATCTCCACCTCATCATCTATCCACTGAATAAGCTGTTGATGCATAGTAGATGGAATACAACAATTCGCATGAATCCAATCCCTTCCAAGCAGCAAGCTATATGCCCTTTTGCCTTCAATGACAAAGAAAGTCGTAAGCAGAGTCTTGGACCCAATCATCAGATCAACATGCACGCACCCCTTGGTGTCCGAAGGATTTCCAGCAAAGTCATTTAGAATTATGCTTGTTGGTGTCAAATCTCTAGGGCCCATACCAAGTTTCCTGAATGTGGTATATGGCATTACATTGACAGCAGCTCCTCCATCGACAAACATCTTGGTCAATGGTTTGCCATTAACATATCCCTTCAAGTACAGTGGCTTCATGTGCCGATTCTGGGCTGGCTTCTCAAAAACAGCTTGTTTGTTCAACATCAATTGTGCCATTAACCCAAATTGTTCGGCATCATCTATATCGGGCAATATTTCTTCCTGTACAATTTGATTAGCTGGAGCCATGAATTCATTCGGCAGAAAACATACCATACATGTAGGAGCCGAATGACCATGTTCGTCAGGCCTGTCTTTTGGGAGCCATATCGATCTCATCCTAGGCCTTGCTTGCTTTAATTCTTGATTCCTCAGGCGTTGAACTCTTCTCTTCTGACTCCTTCTTAAACCAGGTGGGCACCACTGCCCTTTCTGCCAAACGTACTCACGATCTTCTTCCTCATGATCAACCCATCTGTGATCAGCATGTCTCTTTCTTGGTTGATCATTAAAACGCCGATCATCACTAGGATGCACCCTGCCAATTCTTTCATGGACAGATCGGCGATTGATAGTTCCCTGCCTATATTCATCATATCTACTATTGCATTCAGGACAATTATTCCATGTAGGAAGCTTCAAACCTTCGTTCCAACAGTGTCTGAAGAATGCACACCCCCAATGCGCACGTTCCTGCTCTCGAGCATACTCTTCTTGTTCTTCCTCAAACCTTTCTTCTTCGTGTCTTCTTTTCTCCTCCTCGTATTCACGCCTTTGAAAACGCTCTTTTTCTTGCTGACGCTGCCATTTGTTGAGGAGAATACGTGTAGTAACTCTAGGTTTAAAGGATTCTCCCACTTCTAATCGGCTATTCGGGAACCGAAGATTTTTCTGGCGAACCTGCTCAATTGTGATCTGCCGAGTGGGATCAACTGAACCATCCTGCCTTGCCTTCTTTGAGGTTAAAACTTTCAATCTTCCCTTTTCTCCAGATGGAACAGCATTCACCATATTAACCGAGAACCCGATCATGTTCTGAGGGAAAGGGTTACTGTCCAGTTTCATCTTGTTGTCGAATTTCAGATGTCCTTCTTGGATAGCTTTCTGAATCTTCATCCTAAAGACTCTGCATTCATTAATGGAATGAGAATTTCTATCATGAAATCCACAGTACCTCTTATCTTTCACTCCATCAGGCCGAAGCATAGAATGCCCCTCCGGCAATTTGATTCGGCCTTCTTTCACCAGGAACTCAAACAACTTGTCTGCTTTTGTCACATCAAAATCATATGTTCCCTTCATCTGTTTGATCCATTTCTGAGTCATTGTAACTGGTTCTTTGCTCCACACTATCTCTGCTGCAGCTATCTCCTCGCTATCTTCATATTCATCTTCTTGATCTGCTCTTTCAAGGAATTGGTTATAAATGTCAGCCACATCATTATTTTTAGCAAATCTGACATCCTTCTTGAAGCCATACGCCTGGTTACTCATCAAGGCCAATCTGTGCGACAACTGGCCCAGATCATCAAACTCCATCCCGAATAGCTTCTCCCGAATAGCAGGCAGCATTCCAGCTACAGCCATACCAGCTAGTTGATCATCAGGTATGTTCAGAGAAAAGCACATACTTTTAGTTTCCCTAAATCTCCTGAGGAACTCTGTAGGTGTTTCATTATTCCTCTGCCTTAAGCTGGTCAAATCAACCAACTTTTTCTCGGTACTGCCAATGTAGTAATGAGCATGGAATTTCTGTTCCAGGTCTTTCCAAGTACAAATCGACTGAGCAGGCAAAGAAGCAAACCATGTAGAAGCTGGACCCGTTAGTGACAAAGGAAAGTATCTGATTCTGAAAGCCTCATCTGCCGAAGCCTCTCCAAGCTGCATCAGATATCGAGCTATATGTTCTACAGTGCTAGTATCATCTTGTCCTGAGAATTTAGTAAACTCTGTAGGCACTTTGACTCTATTCGGCAATGATACCCTTTGGTACCATTCTGGGAAAGGAGATGAGTACATGTATCCCTGATTTTTAGGCTTCAGACCGAATTGGTTTTGCAATACATCGGTCATTTTTTGCACCATGAGGTCAATACTGGTATCTTGATTCCCTGGTCTTCCCGCAAGCATGCCTGCAGTACCAACATACCCAGGATTCGGGAGAGCATCGATAGCATTGTAATCCATAAACTCTGAATATCCGTTTCCATATAAATCCCTCTGCAATCTGTTGTTCAAGGGAGATATCTTGTAAGCAGAAGCAGGCGGATTCCCTGTGGTGCCGAATGCCATATCACCGTATGTGCGAGTTTTCGGCAATGCAAGCTGAGGATCTTGCCGAATCGGTTGTCCATTTATATCTTTAGCACCAGAACCTCCAGTTTCATCAGCATTTCCTTTACCATGTGGTTTCTGAACTGGTGCTTGAACATTGAAGTATGTCGGACCACCCAATTGCCCATGTATCTGCTCAAAGGGTTTATCCACATGCTGACCAAAAATGCTTATCATTATATGCCGAAAACTGTTTAAGAACGCAGCATTGTGATTGGTCATTGTCTCTCCCAAAGCTTTGTATAACAAGCCCGAGAATCTCTCCCTCTCTTCTTCTTCAGTAAGATCAGATTGCCCAGGAAGGAGAACTCTTGGCAGATCGGACTTGAGAAAAGGTGCACCGCTCCTGTTCTTGGTGAAAGACAGTAAACATTTGTTAATGAATTGACTAGCAGCAGTCTTTACCATCTGTTGATGTTCTTCAGACAACTCTTCCAAAGTGACATCCATGATGTCGCTCAACTCAGGCATCTTGAAAACTTGCGTGTGTCCCACCGGGCGTGCCAAAAAGTGTGTTGACGTAAAATCCGCACCTCACGCCAAGCACACAGCAAGCCGAACAAGCTGGCTTCAAATGCGGCCCGGGCTTTCGAATCCGGAAGCGTGCCAGTCAGTTTGCCTGAAAACTAACAAAGGGATAAAAACGTTTAGATCAAAACCTGGAACGTGCCGAGTAAGACCAGACAGTTCCATATTTGCGGCGTTGAAGCCAATCTCGAGAGACAAATAGCTACAGAGAAGCTATCTGTCGGCAGTTAAAATCTCATTCGGCAATCGGTAAGGTACGCAAGGAACGCACTGCCGAATGCATGACGTAAGCATGACGAAAGATCGGCTTTCAACAGAATGAACATTACAACATATACTCATAGCCGATTAACGAGGATCAGAGCATGATAAATAAATTGAAGGGGTGAAACATGATCATAAATTCGTAATAAACAAAGAATGCATAGGCCGAAAGCAGCACCCGTCAAGCATGACAACAAACGAGTTAGGCCGAAAGCAGCACCTGACTCGTTTGAGGCCACACCACTAATCAGACTAGATCAATCCACCGCATGATACAATCTAACCATGAAAAGCTAAAAGCATTCAATGTTTAATTACGAACCCACAACAAAGTCACGAATTTACATCGAAACAAGAATGCATAGGCCGAAAGCAGCACCCGTCAGGTATGGCAACAAACGATGTTAGGCCGAAAGCAGCACCTGACTCGTTTGAGGCCACACCACCAATCAGACTAGATCAATCCACCGCATGATACAATCTAATCGTGAAAGGCTAAAAGCATTCATGCCCAAGGCAAACCCGCGAACACACGTTCACTCGTGAGAGCACTGCCGAATACGGCTATTTAGCCGAATCGGGGTCCATGGCGAAGGAACAAGCCTAATCGGTAAAGATAAATCTATCAGATCGAATCGAATTCTAATCCACCGGATGATTAGCTCTAAGACGACCCAAAAACCTGCATCTACCGCATGATACCCGGTTCTGTCAAGATCTACACAATGCCGACAAGCTTGAACCCGCGACACGTAGCAACCTAGATCGGTTTCGGATTCGGCTATAAGGGGATGAATCGTCGTACCATAAAGCAAAGCCGATCCTAGCCGATCTAGATTGGGCAAAGGTGTGCTGCACGAATTAAGCACATAGTGAAAACAGAGCAACACGGGGTAACTTAATGAATCTGTTAGATCTTGCCTAAATCTAACAGAGCCGATAACTTGGTCCATACTAGATCTTAGCCCACCGCATGGCTCATGACCTAACAGAGGAACCTTCTTGAAACCACAACTTAAATCCACCGGATGATACTAAGCATGGTAACAAGACTACTTGTATCAAAGCTTAAATCCACCGCATGATACTAAGCATGATACAAGGTTGCCGGTACTTACGGAGGTCGACGGATCGATGACTCCTCTCGAAGAACTCGACGACTCGACTAAAGGACTCGATGTTGGCACGGGGCCGGTTTGTTGTATGATTGATTCGTGATGATTTCTACAATTGCTATGGGTTTATATTTATACCCAGGTCTTGATACAACTCCTAGTCGGACACGACTTCAACACTTGTTTCTAAAAATAAATGACGAATCTTCGTGCCCATATTGCTTTCCATGTTCGAATCGGCCTTTTCCTTATGTTGATCCACGTCATCATGTCTTCCCGAATGCTACCACTCTTCGCTTGCGGAACAATGCTTCTGCCGAATGATGACGTATTCCCGACCGCAGAGCGTCTCCTGCCGAATGCTTCACCTTTGCCGAATGATAACGCGCTCCCGACCGCAGAGCGTCTCCTGCCGAATGCTCCAGCAAAGCCTCCTAGCCGAATGGTATCTTTCCACCAAATCTGGCCCACATGTCAGCTTCTTCCCGGTGCCAATTTTTGGTGTCAACAGTAAGTTTGTTAAATTGAATATCCTTTCAATTGAGCCATCATTCAGTTGTTGAATCTTGCATTCTTTTTGAAGAGTTCCATCTGGCGCACTTGCGAGCGCACTGCATGCGCAGCAAAAACAATTGAAGAAAGCTGAAGAAACAGAGCATGATGAAGAAGAAGTCATCCCTGGTGTTGTCGATGAGAGTGGTGGGGTTTCAAGATTGAACAAATCACCAGAGAAAAAGGCATCTGATGCCAATCTAGCTTCAGAGGCAAACCCCGTAGAAACCACAAACCAGGGAGATGCCGAAAGGCCGCCGTCAATTGTGGAGGTAAATCATATAGCCTTTGCTCTGTATATTTCCCAGAATTTTATATGAACAATGCTTGTAAAATCATTAAGGTTGGTTTGGAGACTGAGGAAGTCGCCAACATTGTTATCAAATAAAGTACTCCACGGCCACAAGGGAGGGCTATTGACAATGAAGCAATGCAGCTGAAACAACACTTGGAAGCCACTATGGTAAGAGAAAAGCTTAATAGAAAATAGTTAATATAGTAGTTATTAACTAACATCAAATGCAGGCTTTGGTAGATAAATTGGAGAAGAACAAAGATGCAAGTCTGGAATCTCGAATAAAAGAACTCGAAGAAGATCTTGCGGCTGCCTATGAGGCGCGGGAAAAAGCTCGAGTTGATAATCAAGACTTGGTTTCTCGATTACACAAACAACTCGAGGGAATGGGAGATGAAAAATCTCGAATGGATACTCGTAACCGGGCATTGATCCGAGACAACAATAGTAAGTAAAGCAAATTTTGTACACTTAATCATTAATTTAGTCGTATGAAGTGTAATCATAGACTTGTCTTGTTTCTGCAGGATTGAAAAAAGAATTGGTTGAAGAACAGAGCAACAACACATCATGGTATAACTTGGCGCAATCCAAAACCGAAGATTGTGCCCGCTTGGAGAAAGAGCTCGAGGATCTGAATGGAAAATTTGCCAAGGAGCATCAGATCCGTGTTGACATGGAACAAGCTTGCGCCAGGGCCTTGGCGGGACAACAAGCCAAACAACAAGAAGTGGAGGATCTCCAAGCTAAGAAGGCCATAGAAGAGGCGGTGCTCCCCATCATTGACATGGTAACACCAGAGGGTGTTGCTACGACTAACCAGTCATTATTGGAGCGGATCAGCGAAGTGCCTGGACAAATTACTGATTTTTGCAAGAATACCATGAAGGAGTGCATCAATCAGCTGCTAGGGATGGTGAAGGCACACAATCCAGACGCCAAACTTGAAGTCGTAGAGCTTCCAGAGGGAATGGAAATTGAAGGATTCGAAGATTTGGTGAAAGAAACAGAGCCAGTCGCAGATACTTTCATTGACTCGTTAGAGTAGATCTGCGTTGTAACTTGAAGTACTCGTTCAAATACTCTGTTTTGGATCCGATATGAATACTTGTCCATGTATATAACATTTGATACTTGTTTAAAGTAATCGTTTAGAAATACTACTGTGTAAGTAATATCCAATAGTTTGTGCGTATGCAAAGTACTATGGGTAGTATATTTAATGAGTGACTATAGTTTAAGTAGTCCTGTGGTCGTATAAGGTTCGCAACTAGGAGTTAAATCAAGCCTTGTTAAGGTTTAGCAATTTTGCTAATGCAGGGCGAAAAGTTATGCGCATAGGCATAAGTATGTTGTACTTCTTAGTACTTTAGAGCACCTTTAGGTGACTTTTATAGGAGAGGAAGAATGAGTGTAGTTGGTATAACACTAATTCTTGAAGCTTTCGCTGAGAGAGCCACAAAATCAAAAGAAAAGAGATTATCGCCTTCAACCATGTATAGGTGAGGGTAACTCATCCAAGATTTTTAGGTGTTTTGATACCTCCTTTTAAAATGGAATCCTGGTTTCTTTTGAGCGGGAGTAGAAAACTACTCGGATACCACACGACGACTAGCGCCGGTATTTACATGCTATAGTTTTATCTAATGAGATAAAGGATGCCATAACTTGTAGATGACAGGGAAATATAACTTTATTAATTTGTGAACAAGGGTTGTTTTACAATGACTCGAATACAATGTCCCGTGTTACGGGTAAAATTTGCGGAGATGCTCTATGTTCCATACATTTGGCAATTCCTCTCCGTCCGGGGTTTGGAGCCGGTACGTACCAGGTCCAATGTCTTGTTTTACAAGAAAAGGAGCTTCCCATCGAGACATAAGCTTGTGCAACCCTTCAATCTTTTGGATTCGGTGTAGTACCAAGTCTCCTATAGTAAAGGATCGAGGTTGAACAGAGCATTGATGAAAGCGACGTAATCCTTGAAGATAACGTGTGTTCTGAATAAGAGCTGCTACTCGAGCTTCCTCGACGCCATCAACATCCTGAGACCTTTCTTGATGAGCGAGTTGTTCATCGTAATTCTCCAGACGCGGAGCTTCCCATAAAAGATCGGCGGGCAGAACTGCTTCGGAGCCGTAAACCAGGAAATATGGTGATTGGCCAGTAGCCCTGCTGGGTTGGGTGCGTAGCCCCCAAAGCACCGCGGGCAACTCCTTTGCCCATTTTCCACCATATTTCTTTAGAGGCTCATATAATCTGAGTTTTAACCCTTGCAGTAACAAACCATTCTCTTTTTCCACCTGTCCGTTGGCACGAGGATGAGCAACTGAAGCATAATGTATCTCAATGGAGTATCTATCACAATAGTCTTGGAATTCTTCGCTGGTGAATACAGAGCCTAGGTTTGTGATGATGTTGTGAGGAACTCCAAATCTCTAGACAATACCATCAAAGAATTTGATCAAATTACCGGCTTTAGCGTTTACTAAGGGCATTGCTTCGATCCACTTGGTAAATTTATCGATGGCTACAATGAGCCACTCGAATCCACCTGGAGCTTTGGTAAGCGGACCAACAAGATCAAGACCCCAACAAGCGAAAGGCCATGAGAGTGGGATGGTGTTGAGGTCGTGTGCTGGAACATGAGCTTGTTGTGCGAAGAATTGACATCCTTGACATTTTTTGACGATGTCCACTGCATCGTGCTTGGCTGTTGGCCAGAAAAAACCTGCTCTGTACGCTTTGCCGACCAAGGTTCGTGAAGCAGCATGAATACCACACACGCCGCTGTGAATTTCTTGTAGTAGGGCTTTTCCTTGGTCAATTGTGATGCACTTCATTAAGACGTTGGCCGAAGCCCCACGCCTATAGAGTATATTGTCCACTACTACATAATTAGTAGCTCGTCGTTGAATACGTATTTGCTCTGGCTTCTGCTTTGGCAATTTGTGGTCTTTCAAGTACTCGATGAAAGGAGTCATCCAGTCAGTGTCGATTACCATGATCTGAGTTTCTGGCTGGGACTGGGATTGCATGGAATCAGCTCGTGCTGGTCCCTTAATGGATGGCTGGAGTAGTTCTTGGACGAATATTTCTGCTGGGACGTCGGCTCGCCGAGATCCTAGCTTTGACAGGGCATCTGCGGCGACGTTGTAGTCACGAACGACATGGTGAAACTCTAGGCCTAGAAAGTTTCGTTCTAATTTATGAACCTTGTGAACGTAGGCATCCATTGTCTCTTTAGAAGCGTCCCAGTCTTTATTAACTTGGTTGATGGCCACAGCCGAATCGCCATAAACAACAAGTCGCTTGATACCGAGTGATGCGGCCAAGCGGAGCCCATGCAGCATAGCCTCTGTCGGATATACATCCCCAGGTACCCTCAAGATAGAAGACCGAGTCCTAGTAGTACTCGAAGAACTCCTATTCCAAGTAGAACTACTCGTGTATTCCTACTAGGACTCCCATATTGTAATCGACTAGGATATTTGCCATGTAACCTTGCCCCCTGGGATATATAAAGGAGGGCAGGGGTCCCTAGCTCGGCAGAAGCCTACAGGCAAGACCATACAACTCAACTCACATACAATACAATCAAGCACACGGGACGTAGGGTATTACGCTACTCGCGGCCCGAACCTGTCTAAATCTTTGTGTTGTTCGTGCACTGTCGGTCCTAGAACTCGGCGAGACCCACTAATCTACTCCCTGGGATACCCCCAGATAGACGTGCTCGACATAAATTGTTGACAGCCTCATACTCTGCTTCATTATTGGTGACCTGGAACAGGATTTGTAGAACGTATTTGAGTTGATCTCCTTTAGGAGATATAAGAAGTACGCCTGCGCATCCTCCTTCAAGTTTAAGTGATCCATCAAAATACATGACCCAGTGCTCAGGTCGAGTGGTTGTCGTAGAATTTTGAATTTCTGTCCATTCGACTGTGAAGTCAGCAAGAGCCTGGGACTTGACGGTAGTTTGAGATGTGAAGTCAAGGTGGTATGCTCCAATTTCGGCCTTCCATTTACAGATTCGACTTGTTGCATCTGGATTATTGAGGATTTCACCTGGCGGGAATTTAGTTACGACTGTGATGTGAAAAGCTTGGAAATAATGTCGTAGCTTCTGTGATGTGATGAAGACGGCGTAGAGTAATTTTTGGACTTGCGGATAACGAATCTTGGACTCGGAGAGTACTTCACTGATGTAATAAATTGGCCGCTGTACTAGGAATACATGGCCGTCCTCTTGTCTTTCGACTACTATTACAGTGCTGACTACATGGGTTGTCGCTACAATGTATAGATATAGATGATCACCCTTCACAGGTGCTGTGAGTATTGGTGGAGTGGATAGATATGTTTTGAGTTCTTCGAATGCCGTATGTGCTTCATTTGTCCATGAAAACTTGTCCTGCTTTTTAAGCAATTTGAAGAAAGGGAGGCCCTTTTCCCCTAGTCTTGAGATGAACCTGTTTAAGGCCGTGATGCATCCTGTCAGTTTCTAGACATCTTTTACGTTATTCGGTGCTTCCATTGTAAGGATTGCTGAAATCTTTGCCGGATTGGCTTCAATACCCCTGTTACTGACCATGAACCCCAAAAGTTTCCCTGACGAAACACCGAAGACACATTTGGTTGGGTTAAGTTTCCAATGGAATGTTCTAAGGTTGTCGAATGTTTCTTGAAGGTCATTGATGAGATGTTCTGACTGCCTTGTTTTGACGACCACATCATCAACATATGCCTCTACATTGCGCCCAATTTGTTTGGATAGGCACGTTTGTATGGCTCGCTGATATGTGGCGCCGGCGTTCTTCAATCCAAAAGACATAGTTGTATAGTAGTAAGCACCGAAAGGGGTGATGAAAGATGTTTTGATCTGATCTTCTTTCTTTAGAGCTATCTAATGGTATCCTGAATAGCAGTCCAGAAAACATAGCAGTCCAGAAAACAGAGTAGTGTGCATCCTGCAGTGGAGTCCACGACTGATCAATGTGTGGGAGTCCCATGGGATCTTTCGGGCAATGCTTGTTCAAATCTGTGTAGTCGACACACATCCGCCACTCGTTGTTGTTTTTCTTCCAAACTAACACTGGATTGGCCAACCACTCGGGATGGAAGACTTCTTTGATGAAGCCTGCGGCGAGTAGTTTGGCGAGTTCTTCTTTTATTGCTTCACGTCTATCTTGTGCAAATCGTTGGAGGCACTGTTTTTTGGGTTTTGTGTTCTTGTCAACATTTAGTTTGTGCTCGACAAGTTCTCTAGGAACACCAGGCATATCATATGGTTTCCAAGCAAATATATCTTTATTATCTCGGAGGAACTTGATGAGCACGTCTTCCTATTTACAGTCTAAATCTGCCCCTATAAGGGCAGTTTTGGACGGATCGCCCGTCCCAAGCTCTACAGTTTTGAGCTGTACTTCTTCGGAGGGCTTGAAGTTAGTACTTGTCGACTTCTTGCTGGGTACTTCTAGGTCGTCTTCCTTCAACTTCTTGGCCAAGGCGAGTACTTCCAGCATATGGGTAGGGACGTGCGAAGTGGCGGCGAATTCTACTGCCTCGACGTCGCAATCATATGATACCTTTAAGTCTCCCTTTAGGGAAAGTACTCATACATAATGCGGGATCGCCATAAATTTGGCGAGGGCTGGTCGCCCAAGAATCGCGTGGTATGAGGTCTCGAAGTCTGCAACCTCAAACTTGATGTACTCGGTTCTGAAGTTTGCTTCCGTCCCAAAGGTAACTGGTAGTGTGACCTGACCCAGGGGGATTGCTGCATTGCCTGGAACAATGCCATAGAATGGAGCGTCTGTAGGCTTGAGGTATTTTGTAATGTCTAGGCCCATCTTCTTGAACATGTTTGCGAAGATGACATTGAGCCCGCTGCCTCCATCGATGAGTACTTTAGTCAGTCTGGCTTGCGCCACGACTGGGTTTAAAACCAAAGGATATCTCCCAGGATTTGCAAAGTTGGTCCATAGATCTGTTCTGGAGAATGTGATAGGCACTTCTGACCACTTTAAGTATGTTGGGGTGGTAGGCTCTATCGACATGATCTCTCGCAGGGTGAGCTTCTTGGCGCGCTTCGACCGGTTCAGGGTTTCTCCACTGAATAGTACAGCTACGACATTCTCGACATTTGGGAAGTTATTGCCAGAGTCTTTGTCATCTTTGTCTTCCTTTTTCTTGTCGGTTTGGGGAGCATCTGGTGTTTGCTTGTCGAACTCCTGCTTTAGGTGGAAGAACTTTGCCATTGTGTGCTTGCCATTGGGGTGGTATGGGCAAGGACCGTTCATGATGAATGCCGCTGAACGAGTCTTACGACTAGGGCGATGGACTGCCGCGACTGTGTTGTCTGTCTTGCGCTTCCTATTATCGCGATTGAAGTCCCGGTTGTTTGGGCGATCATTGCGTCGGTCGCCGTTGTCTTTGTTGTGATTGTTGGTGTCGTTATCGCGATGTCTGTCAAAGCGCTCCCGCTCGTGGTCGTCTTGGTCTGCCCAATCAGCGACAATGCGTCGTAGCTCGCTGATGTTTTCCGGACGACGTCGGCCGAACTCACGGTGTAATTCCTGGGTGTAGAGACCATCATGAAAGCAGTCGATTACTTCCCGGTCAGAGATATCCACGATTGTAGCTCTTTTATCGAAGAATCTCTTAATGTATTTTCGCAAGGTTTCTCCTTTTCCTTGCTTGCAAGCTGCCTGTTCATAACGGGTTCCGGGCCGAGCCCAGGTTCCCTGGAAGTTGGTTGTGAATTTCCTGGTGAGATCATCCCAGGAGTCGATGGACCCGGGGCGGAGGCCCTCGAGCCATGTTAGAGGCGTGGTATCTAGCATAACGGGGAAGTAGCTGACTTTGATGTCGTTGGATCCCCTGGCCATCTGGATGGCTGTAGAGTAGATTCGGAGCCATTGTTCAGGGTCTTGCTTGCCCGTGAACTTTTCAATTCCTGTAGGTTTGAACTTGCTTGGCCATTGGATTTCTTTTATGCGCTTGGAAAAAGCTGGGAAGCCGTCATATTTATCACTTGGTGAACGATCACTCCGGAAGCTAGAGGTGTTGTGGTCGTAGTCGTATTGTCGTCCACGATTGTGATTTGGGGGGGGGGTCGATCGCCATGATTTGAGGACTCTTGATGTCGGTGGCGATCGTTATGGTGCTCTCCTCGGCGATCGTTGCAACGTTCTTCGTGACGATCGTAATGGCGTTCCTGATCGCGTGGTCGGTTTCTGTAATTGTGATGGGGTGGAGGCCCGTAGTTGCGGTCGTAGTCTGCGCGGCGACGGAGTTCGGATTCCACGCGCCGCTGTTGACTCGACTGAATGACAGAGCGAGCGTCGCGGTTGTCATTGATGATGTTGCGAAGGTCTCGATCTCGTGGCCTTGCATCGTCTTGGTTGTTACTACGTCCTCTCCCCTGCTGGTGATTGTGATCAGCGTCTTGGTCACGTCGATGTCCTCCTGTGGTAGGGATTGAAGCTTCATGTGGGGGAGGCCTCTCAGCGTCTGGGCGTCTGGTATCTGGTGTGTGGTGGCTAGGATTCGCTTGGTTCGTAGCCTTCTGAGCTGTGTCAAGGAGTGAGAGTACTTGTCTGACAGCAGGGGTGTCGGGCATGGCCCTGACGAGTTCTGCTGCGACAAAGATGTTTAATGGCGCGTTTTGGGATACTAACTGGTCTCCGACCATATCGAAATCCTGTGTAAGGTTTCGTATGGCATTGGCGCGTATCGCGGCGTTAAGATGCCTCTGCTTGCGCTTGGCGTTCCTTGCTTGACGCGAGGTCATTTGCTCCTCTGTTTCTCCGTCAGCAGTGCGTTCCTCTTCTGATACGTCGGTGATCAGTTCGCGGTCGTATTGAGTGCCTTGGTCTTCATTGCCAGCCATGAACACTTGACGACTTGGGTCTTGTTCGCTGAGGACGATCTGAGTGGTTGAGAAGTTGTCGCTTGAGCTTTCAATTGGAGTGGTGAGCGATGCAGTCTTGCCGTCTTGGAAGGGCAGTTCCTCCAGTATGACGGCGGCAAGTCTTGAAACGTTGTCCCGGGAGGTGTCGGCCGGTATCGCTCCGGGCCAGTGAACAACGAGTTCTCCTGGTGTTCTGGTTACGACTAGTCTGGACGGGAGGCGAACGAGTGGTTCCTCCAACACGAACTTGGTGTTGAAGTGAGCATGATGGTGTAGGCGCGCGACGTTATCAGGAGCATCACTTAGCAGGATGGTGAAGTCATCGTCGTTGTCCCTCGATGGCGTTGATGCCAGCTCGAGGTCGTCGGGGTGATTTGGCTTCGAGTGGGGCTCCTGAGTCATCCTTGCCTCTGCTGGGGTCAAGTTGTACCCGGACTCGACTTGGGGAGTCCCGGGCGAACTTGGAGTTAAGATCAAACTCGGAATTGGAGCCGAGATCGAATTGGGAGTAGTCGTCGAGTAGGAGCCAGGGTTGTTTGCAAGGTAGCTCATGAACCCACCATCGCTTTCGGTGATGAAAGTCCATGCACCGAAAACGAAGGTGGCTCCTTCCTCGACGTCGGCGATCTTGAAGGTGGTGAATCCCATCGTCTCTGATGGTGAGCTTTCGGCGAGATGCCCCACGGTGGGCGCCAAGTGTCGACGATTTATGTCGAGCACGTCTATAAGGGGGTACCTCAGAGAGTAGATTAGTGGGTCTCGCCGAGTTCTAGGAAGGATAGTGCACGAACAACACAAAGATTTAGACAGGTTCAGGCCGCGAGTAGCGTAATACCCTACGTCATGTGTGCTTGATTGTATTGTATGTGAGTTGAGTTGTTTCGAGGGGGTCCCTGCTCCTCCTTATATACTGGGGGAGCAGAGTTACAAACCGATTACAAAGACTACTCGTATCCGACCTGAAAGGTTACATTAAGGTAATCTATCATGTATACTATTCGAATACGAGTAGTTTTACTACTTGACTACATCATCCTATACCTTATCTGGCTAGTCCAAAGCAGTCGGATCATAACTCTCCATATCGAGTAGTTTAATTCCTTTAGATGAGTGGCCCTAGGGATCCTTGCCTCACAGGTGCCTGAATCGTGGCCAAAAGTTTACGGGATGCAAACGCTACCTTGATATCAGAAGCCCATGTAGGGTAATTGTTACCATCTAAGGCAAGTTCATCAAACTCCCTAGTGGCCATAGTTCTACATGGATAGCCATGGATAAAATCAGCATGGTAATCGTTGTGTAATGTATGTTTATTTTATCATGATTATGGATTAACATAGGTAATCATGGAAAATGTGTAAATTTTACAACTAAATTATCACAAATTTTAATAGGCACAAGACAAATAATATCTATGTCAAACACAAAGAGTAGATCTTTATAGTAGGCAAATATATTGCTTCCTAGGCACGGTCTCAGGGCCGAATAATTCTCAAGGAATTAAACGCAGCCAGTGCATTTAGAACTCTACTACCTTGTGTAAATTAAAATAATATGATAAATATCGATATGAATCATGTGGAAAAATGTTTCAGTTTCTGAATAACAACAATTAATTTACAACCAAAGTAATTAATTGATCCACATAATTTAAGATAAAATAATAAGAATGAAATTATAGAAAGCATTGTAAATATAATCAAACCATGAATTATATTACGATGATAATTACAGAAGTACTAACAGTGATATACTGTACAAAATAACCAAATAATTATCACAAGAATTAAACTAGAATGGCTAGTTCATAGGTTAATCAAATATTGGACTGCTGAAAAAGAAAAAGAAAGAAAAACTAAACAAATAAAGAAAGAACAAGTGAATCTGGAAAGGCCTGAGGGTGCGGCCCAGGCGGCCCAACGTCCAGAGATGCGCGCGCGGCCCAGCCGGCCCGGCGTCCGAAAATGCGCGGCCCAGTGCGTGGGAATGCTGCTGGCGGGGCGGGGCGGCCTGGTCGGCCCGTGGGGCGGCCCACCCGGCCTGCCTGCCACTGCGGGTGCGTATAAAAATAAGCGGTGGAGGGGGCGTCGGCTAGGGTTTCAACCCTAACCGCTCCCGTCCGTGAACCGCCGCCGCCGCCGCTTGTACCACCGCCGGTCGCCATCTCCAACCGCTACCTCCTCTTGTTGTGCTGCCGTGCCCACCACCTTCGAGCCTCCCCTTCCCCTTCTAGTTCTGCTCCATGGCGTGCCCAAATCCGGCCATGGAGGTCGGCCGGCGGAGGATCTAGGGGACCGTCGCTTCGAACCGGGACGCAGCACGTCCAGCCCCACCGGCCGTTGGTGAGACATTCAGAGGCGGGCGGAAGGTTCCGGCGCGGGCGATCAGCCGCAGCATCAACGTAGGAGTGCCTGCGAGGAGTTGGGGGTGGCGGTGGGAGGGCGACGACGAGGTCGTAGGCGAAGCCAGGCAGCCCATCCCCCGTGTCGGCGCTGCGCTCGTCCCCATTCCAAGGTTGTGCGAGCGGGGAGAGGAGGGACGACAGCGGTGGTGGCAGCAGCGTTGCCGAAGGGGACTGCTGCGGCGGTGTCGGCAGCGGCATCACCGGCGATGCATCAACGCGCCTGGCCCCGACGCCACGGGCTTGTGGTGTCCGGCGGCTACCACTGCTTCCGACGTGCACACCGTTGAAGAGCCGGGGAGCGATGCGGTGGACTGCAATATTCCGGAGGACACCTGGACACGACGAACGGCACCTTGGATCATGTGGCGGCGAAGGCCTTTGGCGATGCGACCACGGTGGACAGCGAATTCCACAGCGTCGGTAATGGCATCTACCATTGCGTTCATGGATGGAACGTTGGGGTTCGTCATGGTGTTCTTACCCTGCAGGGATTCGGCGAGAGCAACAAGTTCGTCTGTCTCGACGAGTTCTTGTTTCTGTCTCGGCGAGTTTTTTTTGTTTCTCGGCCTATAGCGTTACTGTAGCAGAGGCAGAGCGCGTGCGTGATAACGTGCTGAGTAAACAGTGAAATGACGGTGTATCTCAATGATGTGAACAGTGTTACATCTATATCTATATATACAAGGAAGGGGTGCCGAAGAGGCATGCCCTTACGTGATGTCCTATGGGGTAACTGTCGTTAACAGTTACTCTTATCCTAATTATACTGATTATCCTAATTAATCACTAATTACTAACTAATCTTAACATATAGATTTATTTATTATAAGGTAGGCATATATATTTCAAGATTAATTTATACTTCATTTAGATTTTTGCAATTTTACCTGTATTGTGATATAAAGGTAATGCTACCTTCGTTCTTTAAATATACGACATTAGGACATACTCCGTACATATTAGTTTTTTTGAACTAATCTGATTGTCTGGACAAGAACAGGAAGGCTACCTGGAATGTTCAACACACGGCACGTTTATTTGGCGGACCAGACTGCACGCATGCACTTTCCATTGCTCGTTTCGCGTAACTAGCGAGAACTCACGAGCGGCACGCACGTTTATTGATGACACGTAGGTACTAAAACCGTGTCATTTGAGTGGGCCATGGTAAACAGACCAGTCGTGTGAAGCCCCTTTTAAAAATAATTTATATTCGCTCTCTCATGTATAGAGAGCTTTAGGTATTCTTAAATCTAGAAGCAAATCATTTTTGAGATAGTTGATCTTTATTATGGACAAATACTCTCCAATCTATTGTCTATTAGCAATACAGGATTATTATGTATAGACGTGGTTACATATGTGGGTATATTTAGGTGGACCCTTTTTTCTCTTCGAAGTTTCGATGTCCTTGATACTTCCGCGTAGAATTGTTCTACTTTTTTTCCTGGTGGTTCGTGCGACCTGTGTTGGTCTCCTCAGATTAGCAATTTCGAAGAGAAAATTTAGTGCTTGTTTCATGCTCTGCTTGGCTGTGGACTTTATTTTTGTTGGTGTCATAACTGTGTGCTTTCCTTGTTTTAATATCCAGCAATGGCAATTAAATTTGTTTCGGCTGTAGGAGCCATGCGTATTGGTTGATTCCTTTCAAAACAAAAAAGCTCAGAGGAGGTTTCACGGTAGAAGAATTGTTTTTCAGCTTGGAGGTTGTTTCCTTTCCAAAAAATAGCTGGGTAAAAAAACACTGGTGAAAAAAAAGGGCTAGGGGTGAACTCACACAGGGTTTTTCGCTCTACCAAAAAAACTTCAGTAATATTTCCTTTTTTTCTTGGTGCTTCGTGCGACTTGTGTTGGTCTCCTCAGATTAGCAATTTCGAAGAGAAATTTTAGTGCTTATTTCTTGCTCCTGCTTAGCTATGGACTTTATTTTTGTTGGTGCCATAACCTTGTGCTTTTCTTGTTTTAATATCCAGTAATGACAATTAAATTTGTTTCGGCTATAGGAGCCATGCGTGTTGGTTGATTTCTTTCAAAAAAAAGCTCAGAGGAGGTTTCACGGTAGAAGAATTGTTTTTCAGTTTGGAGGTTGTTTCCTTTCAAAAAAAATAGGTGGGTTAAAAAACACTGGTGAAAAAAAGAGGGGCTATGGGTGAACTCACATAGGATTTTTCGCTCTACCCAAAAACTTCAGTAATATTTCCTTTTTTTCCTTCATCGTTGGTTCAGGTGGGTTTATTGTGAGGGATATGGGGGTTTTTATTGGTAGCAAAAGTGTTCAAAGAACTCGTTCCTCCTCGTATAGTTATAGTTATTAGAGTCATAAGGGTTGGCTCCCATCCGTGGCTCCACCTCCGCCCGCTGGCCGCGTGGCCGCCGCCCACTGCTGGCGCCCATCCGTCGGCCCCGCTCGTGCTTAAAAAAATATTCCGCGTGATTCGTACGCGTCGTCGCCCTCGCGTCGGAGCGTCGTGGGCCCCGCCGCACGTCGGTCTCTCCCGAACGAATCCGGCTGCTCCCTCTCTCCCACACGTCCCCTTCTCTCTCCTCTCTCGCACCTCCCCCCGGCGCCGCTCCGCTCCCCTTCGCACAGCTCCGCTCCCTCCCCTCCCTTCCGCCCCGGCGCCACAGCAGCCCCATTGGCCCCGACGCAGCCCTTCGTCTCCCCCACCGGCGGCCGCGGCGTCCTACTGCTGTGACGGCGGCGTCGGGCGGCCTCCGACGGTGCGGCGCGTGGGCTCCGTTCATCGGCTTCCGCGTCGTCGATCTCCGACGGAAGAATCCGTGGCCGCTCCTCCCTCCTCTCTTCCTCCCATCCGCCCCCGCCGCCTCCTCCCGCCGGCTCAGCCCCTCCCCTCCGCGCTGCCCCCCACCGCCCTTCCGCTTCGCGCCGCCGCGCCATCTCCCCTCTTCTCCGACCCCGCGCCGCCCCGCCCCCTTTCTTTCCCTCCGCCGCCGCCCCCGCTCGCCCGCCGCCCCGCCGCCTTGGGTAGCGCACCGCCGCTTGGAGGAAGAAGAGGACGGGACCGCGCTGCTCACTGGCCAGCGGAGAGGAGGAGAATAGGCGGAGGCGACCGACGCGCTCGGGGAGAGAGAGGGCGACACACACGGAGAGAGAGAGAGAGTTGGGACGGCACTCGGCCCCAGCCCCGCCGCGCTCCCGTTGCCACCGCCTTGGCCGCCCCGCCGCGGCGGCCTGCTTGACGTCGGCGCTCGCCGCGAACCGCGGCGGCGAAGTGCAGCGACGGAGGCCGGCGCCTTTTCCTCCGGCCGAGCGGTTGGGCGGCGCCTCCCCGCTTCCGGTCCGCGGCGGTGGCCGGCCAACTGCGGCCGCGAACCGCAGCGGCAAAGTGCAGCGACTGAGGATGGAGGCCGGCGGGCAGCCTCCGGTGATGCGTCCTCTCTCGCCGGACGCCCAGTCGCCAGGAGGGAAGAAGAAGAAAAATCGAAGCTGAAGTGAGACGGCGCCGCTCCTGCTCCCATGGCTGCGGGTCTCCACCTCGACCTCTGCACGCGCCTCCGCGCTTTCGCGGCCTCCTCCCGCCCGCTCTTCGCCGCGCCCCTGGAGCCCTGCCCCTGCCCCCGCGCCGCGCCGGCCCGGCCATGCCCCTTGCAGCCCACGCACACTGCGGCTTAGGCTCCTCCACCGCCGTCGCCCCACCCGCCGAGGATGACGACTTCGCCACAGGTTAGCCACCATCTCCTCATCCAAAAGTCCTCCGGCTTCTAGCCGACTTCTCACTCCCTCGATCTCTCGGCTTACCGAGATGATGTTGTGTTCATGGCCTGTAGCTGATGACCTCCGGTTTGAGCCCATCCTGCGCGCGCTCAACTAGCGCATCAACACCCTTGACGCCAACCTGGGCGCCCTGGCCGACGAGATGGTCGACGTTATGTACAAGTAAGTCTGGACTTTGACTGAACCTTGCGCGGCTTTTGTTTTCAGAGTGTGTTCTGTGCACGGCAACTGTTTGATGAACACGTGCAAGTGGGTATGGTGCCCATAGGCACTGATTTGACGTGCTGCTGTTTCAAAGAAATATGCGTCGCCATGGTAGCTTCATTGGATGCATAGCTGACTTTAGCCGGTGCTTCTTACAACTGTTGAATTGAGGTGGCATTTGTTTGTGTGAAGAAATAGTGAATTCGTCTGGGTAACTCTTAAATCAGGATTTTGGTGGGATCTTATTTTCTCTCTATTCAAGACTACATAATTGACACTAAACCTCTTGATTCAATTCAGACTCTCTTACTTTCTACAGTTGTTATGTGCAACTACAGGCAACTTAGATGTTCCATAAATTTAATTCAGATATGAATACACATCACATATAAATATGTGAGGCAGTATGATGGCATGTATGGAAATAAATAAATACACAAAACACATAAGTTTTCTATTTTCTACCCTCTTATTGATCTGGATGAGCAATCTCGCATATATGATTTATTCAGATAAAAGAATCAATTCAAGATGACCTACACTCCCTGAATGTTAGTATTAGATCTGCCACAAATGATCTAAACAAGTTTTGGTCTTCTGTATTCAGACTATTGTGCAACCTACACCCAGTGTTCAGTCAGTAATGCCTACATTTACACTGCATTCACAATATGCAGGTAGTAATGTATACATTTACATTGCATACTAACCTATTATTATTTTGTTGTGTGGTTTCCACTATCGTCTTTATTGTCACAAATAGCTCGATCATGTCAGCCATATACAACAACTAATCCCGTTTTTTGTCCAAAGAAACAATTCAGATTTTTATAGCATAGCCGATATGTGTCTGTATCTATTGATTTTATCTTCCTTTTTTACCATCTCATGACCAACAGATATATATTATCAATTTCTGGTTTGCAGGTTGTATCAGCTCAGTATATGGATGCTTCTTATATGTTAGGATAAGAATTATCTAGATGAGATGAAATAAGCAACTGCGTTGAAATTTGTCCTCCTTTATGCAGGTCCAATTAAGGTCCTCTTTTATTTCCTTTACATTTTCAGTCATACAGGTCCGATTAATCTGTACCTTGTAAGTTTGCTTTGTTTTACGGTTCGAGTTAGATTAAGAACATCTCAAGAGCTGTTGGTTTTCTTCGTATTTATAGGTGGTGCATATTCTTTAGTTCTCAAATACATAATTTTTGTAGATGTTACAAGGGCATGGCATGAAGCCGTGGAGTATAAAAGGAAGATGTTATTTTGGAAAAACATATATAGTTGTTCGTGGCTCCTCAGCTTTATTCCCATTTCTTTCATTGATTATATGCTTCTTTTCCCATTTCAATTGGTGTATCATTACTGTTGATTCGATCGTTTAAGAAAGCAAAAGGCGCTACTTGAGTTGTTCCTCTCTGGTTTACCTTTCATATTTATCTTATTTATTTTACCTTCCATGTCGATCTTAATTATTTTAACATTTGTCGCAAGACCAATTGATCCTTACTTATAATGACGACAGCAAGAAGAAACTAGCAGTTGAAATTAAGCACAATGGTATAGATGTGTTTTTATCTTTGTGACAAGACCAAATATTGTATGTAATTATGAGACGGACTAACTCTAGCCTCTTACCTATGAAATATATACGTAAATATCCTATGCACAACAATTAAGACATATATTATAACCACGTTTGTGTTCATTCTATTTAGTATTTTTGTCTTTCGTCTCTGCGCGCGCAGCGAAGCGCGCGGACCTTCCTAGTAGATTACGTGCGAGGATCGTTGCCGACTCCTACAGGACTCATGTGTCATGTCAATCGTACGTGCCCCAAGTTTTCTGGTGCGATTGGCACATGGAACGGCTCAGCGTGCGATATGATCGTCAGTGGGATGTTCGGACTTGACAATGTGGATGAGGGCATGAGGTGGGGTTGATCCGCTCGCGGACAAACAGATCGTACTTGTTTATTCCAAAGTTTAGACATCTAAATTTTAAAAAACGTCGTAAATGCGCCACGGTAGCATTTCATTTATATTTATAAATAATTGTCTAAATATTGATTAATTAGACTCAAAATGTTCGTCCCGTAAACTACAATAAAACTGTGCAATTAGTTTTTGATTTCATCTACATTTAGTACTATGTGTATGTGCCTATATTTTGATGTGATAGAAATCTTCTTTTGTATAGTGGAATTTGGGCCTTATTTTGTTCCCAAATTTCACCCCAAATTCCACTATGTAAAAAGAAGATTCTCATCATATCAAAATGTCGGCATATGCATGCAGTACTAAATGTAGATGAAATCAAAAACTAATTATATAGTTTTGTTGAACTTTGCAAAATGAACATTTTGAGCCTAATTAATCAATGTTTGGACATTTATTCACAAATACAAACGAAATGCTATAGTGGCGCTAGGGCCTTGTTTAGTTCCAAACTTTGAAAAATATCATAAATACGTTACTGTTGCATTTCGTTTTTATTTGTAAATAATTGTGCAAACATTCATTAATTAGGTTCAAAATGTTCGTCCCACAAAGTACAACAAAACTGTGTAATTAGTTTTAAATTTCATCTGCATTTAGTACGTTATATATGTGTCAGCATTTTTATGCGATGGAAATCTTCTTTTTACATTGTAAAATTTGGAGGTGGAATTTGGGAACGCCGTACGTGTCACACACAACGCAAGTACACGCATTTAGAATTTGAGCAATCTGCTGTCTCCACGACTCGGAGCATGCGTGCGAAGCAGATTTGTGGAGGAGATTAGATGCAAAATAGTGGACGGGGAATTGGGGTTTGGGGTCACTTCATCGTCATTGCGTCACTGTAGCATTTCGTTTGTATTTATGAAAAATTGTCTAAAAATTGATTAATTAGGCTCAAAATGTTCGTCTCGTAGGGTACAATAAAACTGTGTAGTTAGTTTTTGATTTCATCAACATTTAGTACTCCATGCATGGACCGACATTTTCATGTGATGGAAATTTTATTTTTGCATAGTGAACTTTGAGGGTGAAATTTGGCATCTAAACATGGGCTCATGCTGGTTCCATCATGCCATGGCCGACGGTCGACCTGGCTCTCGCGGCTAATAGAGACTAAGCCCTAGTTTTCGAAATTGGTAGCCAAATTTTGATCTTTTGGGTGCGTGCGCCACTGTAGCATTTCGTTTGTATGTGTGAAAAATTGTCCAAAAATTTATTAATTAGGCTCAAAATGTTCGTCTCGTAGAATACAACAAAACTGTGCAATTAGTTTTTGATTTCATCTACATTTAGTACTCCATGCATGCTATGACATTTTGATGTGATGGGAATCTTCTTTTTGCATAGTGAATCTTGGGGGTAGAATTTGGGATCTAAACAAGGCCTAACCTGCTGGAGTAGTACCGAAGCTGGTTGTTTTATTAAGCCCTTGTTTAGTTCCCAAATTTGGGAGCCAAACTTTGGCTTTTTAGGGTGCGTGTGTCACTGTAGTACTACTCCATGCATGCTATGACATTTTGATGTGATGGGAATCTTCTTTTTGCATAGTGAACCTTGGGGGTAGAATTTGGGATCAAAATAAGGCCTAACCTGCTGGAGTAGTACTGAAGCTGGCTGTTTTATTAAGCCCCTGTTTAGTTCCCAAATTTGGGAGCCAAACTTTGGCTTTTTGGGGTGCGTGTGTCACTGTAGCATTTCGTTTATATGTGTAAAAAATTGTCCAAAAATTGATTAATTAGGCTTAAAATGTTCGTCTCGCAAAGTACAACAAAACTGTGTAATTAGTTTTTGATTTTATCTACATTTAGTACTCCATGTATGTACCGACATTTTGATGTGAAGTTAATCTTCTTTTTGCATAGGGAACTTTGAGGGTGGAATTTGGGATCTAAACAAGGCCTTGTTTAGTTTCAAACTTTGGAATGTCAAAGTTTGGAAAGTGCCATAAATACGACACTATAGCATTTCGTTTGTATTTGTAAATAATTGTCCAAACATTGATTAATTAGGCTCAAAATGTTCGTCTAGTAAAGTACAATAAAATTGTGTAATTAATTTTTAATTTTATTTATATTTAGTACTCCATGCATGTGCCGACATTTTGATGTGATGGAAATATTCTTTTTCATAGTAGAATTTGGGGTGGAATTTGGATTTAAACCAGGCCTAAGTTACTTTTGTTTGCTGACTGGACATGCAGCTACAAACGTTACGAGCAGCAGAGTATGTAGCCGGCGTACACGTGGTTGGCCCCGATCGAACACCGACACTACTACACTCGGGTTTCAAAACAAGAAAGAAAACCGATTGCGTGATTGGTCCCATTTCAAACAAATCCGATTTTAGATAAAGAATAAAATCCGGCCTTTATGTCCAACATGTGGACATATATAACCAAATGTTACAAAGAGTTCTTAGACTCTAATCCTCAACAAAGAGGAGCTCGCAAACACAAGAAGAAAGCTCTAAGAAAAAGAAAAAAACTAAAAGACTAAGGCTGTGTTTAGATCCATGAAAAGGAGATGAAAATGGTCACATCGAACACTGTAGCGTATTGTATCACTTTTCGTTTGTTTGTAGTAAATTATTGTCCTACCATGACCTAACTAGACTCAAAAAATTCATCTCGTCGTATACACAAACTATGCAATTAGTTTTTTTATTTACCTACATTTAATGCTCCATGCATGCGTCATTCGCTATATTTAATGTTTCGATGTGATGGAAAGTTTGGAAAGTTGGGAGGAACTAATCAAAGCCTAAGCCTTAATCTTCTTCTTCGTCCATGCTTCTGCCTTGCACTATTTTTATAAGCATCACCAATCCATCACAATCTTCGTCTACTTAGTAACTTGATGACAAACTGAGTCAAACTCGACCACGGACACAATGCAACCTCTATGCATTCACTCGGACAAGTTGCCACCACCCACGACGATGCCTAGCAACGTGAAACAAGGCAAAATCGGTACGAAATAGACCTTCAAGGCGGTGCCTCGAAGGAGTAAAACAACATCGAAGACGCCACCACCCCCACTCCGGCAAGCCGGAGTTGGGCTTTCACCCGGCAGTCATCCAACAAATAGCAAGAGCATCGCAACAACGGCCCCAAGGAGGGAGAACGACGCTGCGTGACACCGTCGCTGGCCAAACAAATCCGATTGCGTGTGTTTCGTTTGAGCAAACTAAAAAGTAATTAATTCTTCAAAATAGAGATAACAAAATCCATGCATGACAAATATAGGGATTGTTTGGTATGGCTCCGCTTCAACTTTTACAACTCCGCTCTCAATTTTTTTTACCCAAACACATGTAGCTCCAAGAAAAAAGTGGAGTTAGGGGCCAACTTCAGGTAAAACATGGACCACCTCAAGGGGTGCTCCAGAAACAAGGATTTCATAACTCCTCATGGAGTTGGGGTAAAATTACCCAGCACTCCCATCAATTACACGATTACCGATTCACATAGAAAAATATGACGACCGTGTTCCGCCCATAGTCACAAAGTTCCCGGGTCGATTGGGTCGAGAAACGGGATCGAGGGTCGAGGGTCGATGCTTTATGAAATTGTGGTCAAAATTGATCCTTGGTTCTTAGCGTTCTTTGAATGTGTGAGGCTATCTAAACTCTGGCCTTTATAAAATCGAGGTGTCAAAATTTTTACCAGCTTTAGTGGAGTAGTGAGGACTAAGATGTTAAGTTGTTAATTGTTAAACACTACTATACTATTGATCATCCGTGGCAGCCATAACGTTAAGTCTATATGACGACCGGTCGCGCCAGCGACTCATCGCGCAACCGTGTGATGACGAGCCAGCCTAGTAGCCATCCTCCAAAACCGTTGCGCGAGTCCTGTTAAGACACCGCGTTCCTAGCAACCGACGTTGGTCCTTTTCATTTCTCCCAAACCGGCGACCGGCTCGAAGGAAGGTGGAGGCAGAGGCGGACGGCGGAGTGGAGGTGACCGGGAGAGCGGCGACCGGCGACCGGAGAGCGGTGAGGACGCGGCGGCGGGGGGGGGGGGGGGGGGGGGGGAGCGATCCCCTCATCCGTGCAAATGTGTGTACCTCTTCGCGTTCCGCTTCATGCCCCTGTCGATTCAATATTGGGGGATCGATTCTTCATTGTAGCGCTCGTGGGGGAAGGAGGGAGGATTGGGAGGCGAGGACGCGCTAGAGAATCGGTGACTGTCGCCATTTCTGGGCCCCCGTGCTTTTAGTTGGTTGGAGCTTAGGCTTTGTCGTGGTTAAGGGGGTGCGAAAGGATAGTTGAATGCGGTTTTTTCATGCGACAGCTTTGGTTTAATTTCTGAAAGTGGGAGGTGCTCAGTTCAATCATATCATGGCGCCACAATGTCTATTTGTTCAGTTTCGGGGTGATTTAGTTTTTTCAGGGATTGCAGTAGAGCACAACATTTCTACATGTTGAGTATAGGTTGATACCGACATATATACCCTCATTTCTGGATAGTGATTTAGTTTTTTTCAGGGATTGCAGTAGAGCACATACATGTTGAGTATAGGTTGACACCCACATTTCTACATGTTGATTTATAGGTTGTCAGACATTTTTACCTGTCCACATATGCTGTCAATTATTCTTTTTAATCTTTTGATTTTTGAAACATAAATGTGAAGTAGCTGAAACTAACAGTTTTTTTTCCTATTTCACAACATGACAAGGAAACGAAAATCACCGGTTGCTGAAGCTGCTCCATCTCCGAAGAGGCAAACAAGAGCGTCATCCAGAGCTGAAGTGGCTTGGGGGGAGCACTCGTCCACATGGAGAGGAAGAAGTTGGTCCTTCAAAGAAGAGAAAGGCACAATCAAAAGATTTAAAGGGCAATTCAGCAGACGAAGGTAGGCTCGATGGAAAACAAGCAGATAAGGTAATAGAACTCAACTTGCATCAACACATGTTGCCCCCATGCACCGTCAACTTTAGGCTAATAGCATTTTAACCTAGCCACATGGACTGTCAACAAAATATTTTTCTTTTTTTTTGTTGCGGGATCAAGTGAGAAAGAAAGGATCGACTAGTAGGTTGATAAAAATCAACAACTCACTCATTGATCCATAAAAGAAAGCCATTCAAGATGTCGGGTTCGGGGGGCTATTGCTTATCAAGTGTTTCTCAGTCCCAGAGAAGCTATCCCAGTGGCTCATCAGCCTTTTCTACATTGAAAAATATGAATTGGTCATCCCTTTCAGGGGTGCCATAAAGTTTGATGATTATGCTGTTGAGAGAATTTTTGGACTACTGAGGGGAGAATGGCACATTGAATACGAGAAAAAGAGTGGTGCCAGGACATTTACTGAATTTTATAATCTTGTTGGATCTCAAGGACAGCAAAAGGCGCCATCATTCACAAAGGCCCTAGAATGGTTGACCGTAACAGCAAAAGACAGACACGACTTTGAGTGCCTGAAATAATGGCTTGTATTTGCTATCACATCCTTGTTGTGCCTGACATTAGGGACAACCTTGTCTGTGCGGGCATACCATACTATCGCAGTTCGCGATGAGATTGTGAAATATAACTGGTGTCAACTTGTGGTTGACCAGTTAGTAAAAGACATCACCAAGTTCAAGGATAAACCAAGGAAATCTATTTCAGGATGCATGCTATTCCTCAATGTATGTCTCTTAATTCTTACACTGTGATTTTTGTATGTTTAATGCGGCAGGTTATGTGCTGCCTCTTGATTTTTGCACTTTTTTGTATTTTTTGCAGCTGCTTTATGTGGACTCACTCGACTCCGGTGATCTTGTGGATCAAGATTCGAAAGTAAGGGCTTCAGTTTGGACAGGAGACTTGATCACCCAAGTAGTTGGTTTGGACAGAAAATCCATAAATTCGTTCAGAAAGTTACATGTAAGTTACTAAGTATCAACCTGCAGTGTGATCATGTATCATCATATGATCTAATCATGTATCAATTTGAGTCTTTTTCCTGTTTTTTCACAATACTACAACTGAAACCCCAGCATTACAGAAAGAATCAGACGATGCTGATACAACCTGAAGTGGTCGAGGGATTTATCAATTCAAATGTCCCTTTAGAATGCATTACTATGGTATTTTTTTACTACTCTCATCCTTTTTTTCCTTTTTTGCCTCCTATCAGCCTGTGTGCATCCAATGTATATCTAACTATCAACCCGTGTGCATCCAAAACAACAACTTGTGTTTTTATCTAACTATCAACCTGTGTGCATTCAAAAATAACAGGTTGTGTATATCTAACTATCAACCTGTTTATTTTTTAAATTGGCAATTCATGCAGAATAGAGACAGGACCATGCGAGTTGTTGCTAATTTTAGCACTGCTATCAACCAAGCAATGTTCAACTTAATTTGGGAGCTAAGTCATGGCGTACAGCAGGCATCCGACATTGCAGCTCCAGCCCCCATGGCTACTGTCGGTCAACGTAATGTTCGCATAGCAGACGCAAACAATGTGATGACCAGAAGCGCAACAGCAGGAGGTAGCACAACCGTAAATGTAACAAAAGCCACCACTACTAGAGGTACAACAAAGGGGAATCCCAACACGAATGAAGATGATGAACCAGAATTTGAAGATAAAAGTGACACGCCACTAGAGTCAGAAAGTACGTTTGTCCAAAGCTCAATCAGTAGTGTGGAGGATTAGGGGGATTCTGGCGATGGGGATGGATTTGGTGAAGATGCCAATAGTATTGGCGACACGAGAGAAGATGATGACAATCATGAAACAATTGTTCAGAACACTGTCAGGTATAACACCGCAGCACTACCCATCACGAGGTTGTTGTAGAACTAAAAATGTCTTTTTCTGTGTGTTTCACAACTAAAAATGTTTTTCCTCTCTCCCTGCGTGTGCAGTGAAATTAATCAGAATATGGCAAAAGGAGACTCTGCTGCCGATGAAACAGGAAATGGAAGAACTGCCGAAGAAAATGAAAAAATGTTGATGAAACAGGGAATAAGAATACAGATAGAAATGCGCAAGAAGACGAACATCAAGGAAAAACTGGGGGCAAAAATGGAGAAGAAGAGCAAGGCGGTGGCTCAGGCAGCAGGGAAGGGGGAGATGAAGACGCTCAAGGGAGGAAAGGTTGTCTATCATTTTCAATTATCAACCTACAATAATGTTAATTATCAAACTACAATCATTTCAATTGTTAACTTACCGTCATTTCTATTGTCAACCCAAACATTTTACTTTTTTTTGGCTCAAAGGTGACAACGATGGAGATGCGCAAGAAGACGAACAACAAGGAAAAAATAGGGGCAAAAATGGTGAAGAAGAGCAAAGCGGTGGCTCAGGTAGTAGGGGAGGGGGAGACGAAGGCGCTCAAGGGGTCTATCATTTTCAATTATCAACCTACAATAATGTCAATTATCAACCTACGATCATTTCAATTGTCAACTTACCATCATTTCTGTTGTCAACCCACACATTTTACTTTTATTTTGGCTCAAAGGTGGCGACGATGGAGATGCGCAAGAAGACGAACAACAAGGAAAAACTGGGGGCAAAAATGGTGAAGAAGAGCAAGGCGGCTCAGTAAGCAGGGGAGGGGGAGACGAAGGTGCACATCTGTCCACCAACAATGATGGAGACAAATAGCAAGGCGCTAGCTCGGTTAGCAAGGGAGGTGAAGATGGAGAATAGGAAAACACACAGGGGACAAATGATTCAGAAATCTGCACAGATCTCACGCCAACCACTCCTAAGGAAGGATCAATCAGGAGCCAATTGATCGCGATGGGCGTGTTTGATACACCCCCACAAGAACGTCTGCAGAAAAAGATGATGTTGGAACAGCCCATGATAAATGAAGTACCTCATTTGTTGGAAATGAGGGGAATTTTGCAGAAAGCAACTAAACAAGATGAACTAATCCATGAAGCTACCAATGAGGAGCTCAACATAGAAATGAGAGAGAATTGCGAAAAGTTCAAGGCTAAAATCATGGAAGACTTGGCGCCCAAAAAACTTGTTGTTGATCATGGGAAGAGAAGACAAAGGGTCAAAAAAATTAGCTCAAGGAAAGACATCGTAAAGAGGAAGGAGGTTGCTGCAATGTCCATAGCAACAAGGCGCTTGCCCCCATTCACACAAAAAAAACAACCGTCAAGGACTTGCAGGGCGGAAAAGGAGAAAGGCAACACACTGAAAAACCCATCGAGATAAAACGTACAGAGAAACAAGATGAAAGGCGAGTAATGGTCTCCTCAACTACAACGGTAAACACTAGCACCAATCTATTATTTGTCATTTTTTTTATAGATAGGCGTATCTACATGTATCCAAGCCAACATACATGTATCTATAATTATCATTTGATATATTTTTTTACGTGTTTTCCTAACATGATAGTTATTTATCATTCTTTTTCCTAGGCGGGAAAAGATGAACAGCAAGCCAAGGACTCTTCTGCTCCCACAGCTGGAACTATGGCAAGGACTACTGTGTACATTAGGAAGCCAAGAACAGTAGCTGGAGTTGTTGGAGATGCATCTACTGACAACGTACTAACATTTTTTCTTGTCAAATTATGATAAACAAACCCCGCATTGATAATGTATTAACATAATTGTTTTATCCCATTTTAATGTACAGGCACAATCAAGCAAAGAATCTGACGATAAATTGGATGAACGAGGCCTCAAGGTTCAAGCAGACTGGAAGAAGTCAGAAGCAGCATCAGAAAAGGTAAGACACATATCAAGCACAAGCACCCATGTGTCAAAGATTTTTTTTACAGAAGTTAAAGATAAATATTTTTTAAGTTGACACACGGTAAATGTTTAAGTTGACACTTGTACGACCTATAGATTGATAGTTTCTAGTTTTCCACACGCAAGAGTTCCTGAGCTTTCAATTTAAGTCGACACACCCCAACATAACCCTGTGTCAACATTTGCATATTCACAGCATCAACTTTAGTGTGTTGTATGCGTTGACTTTTTAGCTGTGTACAAGTTGATGATATTTTTGCAGCACATCACATATATATTGATACCTCCAACATGTGAACAGGGCAAAAATGACCATGCTGGAGGCAACAAGGGGGCAGACACCTTAAAAGAGAAAATGATCAATGAATCGAAAGCTTTCAAGGATGCTCCAGATGCACCAAGTTTCTCACTTGGCTTATCTCAAGAAGATGAACAGGATCAAAAAATTCACAAGATTCCATTACAGCCTCAATGTTTGATGATGCATTAGAAGACAACATGAAGAGAAGAAGTGAATCTGCCAATAGTGCTCACATCATAAACACAGATAAAGTCAGTGAGGAGGAGATGACATATAATGAGCTACGCAAGTTTTTATTGAGTGACACTGAGCTCAATAGGTACGTGGTGAACAAAGCTATATTTTTTAGTCATCGATAAAAGAAATTTTGCTGAAATCCTTTTTTCTGGTACAACCTAATTGTATTCCAAAGTTCCGAAATTTGCGCAACTGCAGCTGAGTTAGCAAACGCTATAACTATGGGGAAATCATTAGATAATATTGCTCTTCAAATCAGAACCTACTTATTGTCAATAAACCCAAGTCAGAAGAGGAAAAAGATAATGTCACCATGGATTGCGGTAATCTATGTCAACTGAACCCAAGCTGTATTCTAAATTGATAGGAGTATTTTTTTTAAAGATTGTTTGGTTTTGATTTAGATTTTTTTTCTAAAAAAATAGATTCAGATGATGGGTGCATAGCAAAATCACGAGAAGATGAGTGTGAATGCATTCAGTTTCGTCAACACAGAGTATGACCTTGTAAGTATTCTTTTTGATCTTATATCAGAACTACATGCCAGCCTCTATATACACTTTTTTTAATACTACATGTCAACTTGCCGATTACCTATCAACCTGCATATAGATTCTCTTCTGACTACCTGTCAACCTGTATGTAGCTTTTCTAAGACTATGTATAGATTATACTCGTCAATCTGTACATTATTCTTTGTTAACTTGGATATTGTGCGACAAATTTAATTTTTTATGTATCTTTCTTCTGTCTACTTACTTGACACAATTTTGTTTGCGACAACAATGAAAAGGTGGTATTTCCAGTACATGAAGAATGTGGCGGCGGTCATGATGGTTACTGGTTCACAATAGCGCTCGACCTGAAGGCCAAGAAGTTTCAAGTGATTGACTCAATGAGGACCAAGAATAATGAAGATTTAAAAACAAAAGCATCAAAGGTGTGTGCAAAGATCATACAACTTTGGTACCATCACACATCCAAGCAACCTGGATGCACACTGCCTACAGTCCACAACTATGATATGTAGTACATCGAGGATTACAAGCAGTTTGGCCGGTAAGCATGCATACCCATGTCAATTTTTTACTATTCTTTTCTTTTTTTTCTATACCTTTTGCAGCCATGTGAATCTTTTTTATTATAGGCATGATTGCGGTTTGTTCACTCTCAAGGCGATTGAACATTGAGATGGGGAGCGGCTACCTGAGTTTATCAGAGCCAGCGAGTTAGACCTAAGGAAACAAATGCTATTCGAGTGGCTAAATAGCAAGGAAAACAATGCTAACTCGAGGGAAATCCTGCTAAAAAAAGGGATGACAACATCCATATCATCCTCTTTGCTTGCAATCCTATACATATATTGTTTGGCAAATTAATTTTTTTTTACCATTTCTTTACAACAATGAACAGGCTAAGAAGGGGAATGCTGCTGGAGGCAAGAGGAAGACTATGGAAGTCAAAAGAAAGAGGATTGTAGTGGAAACAATCCTTACATAGGATGTCAAAAGAAATAACCTGTGTCGTGTTACAATAGTTGTGCCGTACGCTTCTTTTGTATGTTGTGTTCGAGGCAACATCCATGTATTTGAAGAATGATGCCAAGAAACATTGATAATTTTTACACCGCTCCATGGCTTGAATGGTGGCATTGCTACACGCACAAGCTACAAGTTGACATTAGTGCTATGTATAAGTTGACAGTGTTGACATTAATATATAATATGTATTAGAAGTGTTTGATGCCACACAAAAATTTCCATCAAATAACAGAAGTTTTTATATTATCAATGTTGTAGCTTGAAATTTGTTTTTGGCTTACAAATATATGATTTGTGTTAAAAAAGTGTACCACACTTCTGTCTAGACATAAAAACAATAAATAAATTACATGGCAAAATCTTTGTTGCGAGGCTTATTTTCTACACATTTCCATCAAATCACAGAAGTTTCTAGTATCCATGGTTGGCTTATTTTCTACAATTCCTTTGTCAACTTTTTGCGAGGCTTCCCCGGACAATGCGATGTAGTATGTTCTGTAGATGTATAGTAGCCACACGGTGGCGGTTGTTTTTTCTAGATTGCAACCTAAGCGGATGCTTGAATCTTTGAGCCCTCGGACGCTCTTGCCTTTTTGTTATTGGTGGGTCATTTATGCTCAAAGTAGGATGTTCATATGATGCTGCACATACGTAAATAAAGAAATTATAGTCAAATTTATATTTTTTTTAAAAATAGCTAAATCCGCTGAAACCACAAGTTGACACATACACCACACTAAAGTTGATACTATGAATATGCATAGGTTGACACCCACACAATACACAGGTTGACAATACCAAGGTTTTTTTATGTAACACGAAAGATTGTGGACAAGTTCACACACCTGCTAGCTGGGTTGTAACAGCAACTGCACCAACTTGTGGAGGGTGCGGTAGCGTTTGCATTTTTGTCTTTATGCCGTGCCGACTTGGGACTCTCCACCCATCTTGGGTCCTTGTTTGTCTGAATTAGATTCTGAATTTTTTTCTCTTCTTGTGTGCGTTAGGCTCAGTTTGCAGCGCAACAACATGACTCAAAACAATTTTGTGGCCATCGTCATCACCCATAAACGGCCACACCATCTTTGCGAAATTGCTACACACTGTATGGTAATGCACAATGTGCCTCTCTCGGTTTGTAATCTGTGTGGTTTACAAAGGTTCAGCACCAACTTCAACATTTTCAGCATTATCATCCGACTTCTCAGCCGACCATCTAGGCAAAATGTATCGGACCGGCAACTCTCAGACTGCAAGTGCATCAAACACCTTCAACACATGGCAACAAAGCACACCATCCCTTTGGAATTTACAACACTCATAGTCATACACACCATCTGACTTGGTTGCTCTCACCCTAAAAGTTCTTTCTCCATATTAGTGTGCTGCAACGAAGCCATATGGTACAACATTTATCGAGTTGTCGCCATCTATACAAACTAGGTAGTAGCTTGAACTGATTTGCAGCTCAATCTATATACATTGAACAGTTTCCTCATGTATGCTTCCTTCATTTGCTACTCCATGGGATGGCCTATCAAATATAATAGGGTCTTCATCACTGTATTTGCCTCCTGAATCTCTTGTTTGCTGAAAATCATATCATGTATATTTTTGAATTGCTGTACAAAATTAAGTATCAAGTTCATGGGGTTGACATAATGCTTGAGAACATCATTGAATCCCTCACTCCGTGCTGTCGTCTGTAGGAATGGGAAGAAGTGTTGCATGAAATAAGCTAGGACCCACTATTCTCTCATGTCATACAAATGCAGGAATCTTTCATCTGCATAGAGTTCATACTTATCTAGGAAGTTTTGCCACTTGGTTTGAGATTCTTGGAGGCTAAAATTGTTGTCAACACAGTCATTGAAGTCATTTGTCAGAGCTTCCTTTCCAACAAAAAAGGGTCCCAACCGTTTTCTTGCATTCTCCATTACGTGCCACCTGCAGTTTCCAACACAAGTCAACATTACATATTGATAATGTAGACACTTAAAAGTTGACGTTTATCTAAAAAAATACATGTTGTCATGTTGTAACAGTACAAGTTGCTACATCACCAACCTGCATCTTCTATGAACCGAAGTTGTAAAAACATTTGCAATCGCCTCCGCCATTGCTACGTCCTGGTTTGTTATGATGCAGCCGGGGTCATTGCCACTTATGTGAACTCGTTAGGGTTTGTGCCTGATCTTTCGATGAGAGGGGGATAACTTCGATTTAGACTGGAGAGACGTTCACGGCCCGACTACTATCGTCCAAGGACGCTACGCCTTAGCAACCGATATACCAACTCCAGCGGTCGCCGTGATCTTGTGGAGCACGATCAACCAAACCACTAGGGTAATTCCTGCAAGCAATCGAAGAACAAGCAAGAACAAGTAGAACAAGCAACTGAATTGCAAATTTGGATATGATAACCAATATGAAATCACAAAGGTGGGGTTCCGAAGACTCGAAGATGGGCGGCTGGACCAGCATGCGCGCTTACAAGCAAGTAGGAAAGGCTAAACTTGATCTAAACAAAAATTGATCTGTTTGTGGCGGCTATGGAAGTATTAAAAGGGTGGAGGAAGACCAGGACGTGGTTATGGTCGTCCCACAACCCTAGGACGCGCCCCTATTGCGCCCCACTTGATATACGGCCCATCGGCCCGAATTCATGTGACACAACATTGTGGAAAGAAAAGGTCTCTGGGTAAATCGATGATTACGGCCGCATCCGAACAGATATGAAGGTGCGTCCACATCCATGTGAAAGTAGACTTGATTAGCTTTCCATCAAGTACTTAAACGCCCAAAACAGAGTCCGGATGAAGTCGTGGTGGCCGTCACAAGTCAGCACTTTCCTGCAGTCCAAATCCAGACTTTCCAAAACGTGTTGGATTTGGTCTCTTTCCTTCCTTGGGCCAATGTGACGTGGTAGCCTGGTGGAAAACATGGGAATACTTAGAATTGGTCCCCAATCAACTTCTTTGGTCCTCCATGCCTTCCATGTATGTTTAACACTCTTTTTCATCCAGCTATATATTTCTGAAAATGACATTGAACACACATCATGGCGTATGGTCATATCCGAGCATGTGATGTCCTCATCAGCCACCCCTCGCTTTCTTGAATTCGGTAAACAATCATTTAAAAGCTGGTTTTTTCTCATTCCTCAAGAATCCACAACCGAGTTGGTTATACCATTCCTATCAATCCTATTGTTTCAAAAAAAATGAGAATATGTAGTTAGTAATGAATCCCAGCAAGGCCCATATCTTTATGTTGCTACATCAAATTTAAGTTGACAACAAGTTTATAGTTCCATTAAATTGAAGTTGCCACAATGTATGCACTTAGGTTGACAGAGGTTTTACCTATGAAAGGCGCACAAGACATGTTGTATATGTTGGTCAGGTAAGTGCAATCAAAAGAGATGCAATCATCATATGTCTTGTAGGCTTTCCTTGTAGCCCTATCAACCCATAACAATTCTCCACCCTATCATCATCATCAAGTGTATAGTTATAATAAAAGTTAGGATCTTCCTTTTTCATCTCCTCAAAGTGTGCAAGTGCGGCCTTCATGTCCTTTCCTCGCCATTCAGCTTGGTGCTCCACACGTAAATTCTTCGCATCAGCCTCTGTGTATGGAGTGTTTGCAATCCCACCATATAGCTCTGTCATTATCTGGTAAGCACGAGTTGTGGTTATGCAACACCCATGGAGAAACTTGAAAAATTCCTTTTCATCAGGTATATCTCTGTGGTATTTCATGTACTTTGTCAGTGAAAACTTCTTGACAAGATCATGATTGTGATCCTTCCCAAAATGAACAACCTCCAAGTGGTTCGGTGCTATCAACCTAACAATCATATGTGCAGGGCAATGCGTCCTTTCAACATGGTCTCTGCGCCTTTGTTTCACTAGTTTCTTCTCACTTATAGGCCCATCTTCATCTGTTTTTTGCTTCTTGTTGACATCAGCATTCTGACATACAAGGAAAACCTTTTTTTCTCATTGTCCTTCTGTGACTCAGGGTAGAATCAATCCTGATGGAAAAACCAGAATGTTGAGCATACGAATTGTAGTAATCTCTTGCAGCCTCGGCTGTGGCGAAGTCAACCCAACATAGGGTTCCCTTGGCGTGGACAAAACTTCCACACCATCTTCTACATCATCCCCATTCAAACTTGTCTCAACAGTTGGGACTGTCACACTGCCAGATTCGTCTCTGAGGAGTGGAACCAAATTTGTTGTAGCTGGGGCAGCAACAGATGGGATAGTTATCCCATCTTCCTGTTCGAAGAAAGAGATATCCACGTCAACACCCACCGGTTCAACATTGAGGTCAATAATAGACCCGTTAGACACCATACACTGCAACAAAGTAACAATGACAAGTCAGCACACACAAGTGCACATAATGACAACATACATGTTCTTATACTTAGTGCACATAGGTCGCCACTCGGGGACATAAGTTGACACAGTCCTAACATATAGGCTGACACAATCTATTGCAATCTACAACATATAGAATGACACAATCCAAGCTGACATACTGGGATCATATATTCGCACTCTAGGCACATAGGTTGCCACGGACCGGCATTGATTGACATGGATTGACAGTAAACAGTCTAGGATCCATGCAAAACATGAAACAGAGAAACAAGGAGGAAGGACATTGGTACCTGAAGTATCCAGATCTTGCGCAGACGGAGCAGAAATCGTGTGGATTCACACGAACTCAACTTTAGGAAGGAGGACGCGCCGATTCGAGGACGGAGCTGAGGCACAAGAGGGAGGAGCGATGTCCTGTGCGGCGGCCGCAGGAGGACTGTGGGATATGGGTACCCTAGGGCCCATCACAAAAGGGGCGGCGGCCGGCCCAAAGAAAATCGAGTCCTAGTAGACTCCTACTAGGACTCCCATATTGCAAATAATCCCATATTGTAAATACTCCCATATTGTAACCTTACCTCCTGGATATATAAAGGAGGGCAGGGGTCCCTAGAGCGACCATCGGGAAGATCCCACATCTCATCGTGTAATTCTTTGTTCGTCCTTGCTTCCTGAAGCTTGGCCGAGTTCCAGCAATACAAACCACAACCACCGATACAGGACATAGGGTATTATACCTCCGGGTAGCCCAAACTTGTCTAAATCAGTGCCTCCTCTGTACCAGCAAGCTACACGCTCGACGATCCCTCACCTACAAATCAACCACTCGGGTACCCCCAGGTGGATTGCTGGCCCTAAGGTCCGACAGTTGGCGCGCCATGTAGGGGGGATTGTTGAGCTTTTTTGATTCGAAAACCCGGCTAGCTTGATGGCAGATCAATCTCGCGTCGTGTTCTCACATGCGTGGAGGCGTGCCCTAAGAAAATCTCAGATCCGATCTGAGGACCCGCCCAAACCCACCCTGTATTTGGACTGCGGCTAGTTTTGGATCTCGCAGGACGACCACGTCAATTTGGCCACGAATCGAGCTAAGTATTTATTTATTTATTTGTTTGTTTGTTTGTTTGTTTGTTTTGGCTCCCATAAATCACCATGTGCGTAGATTTTTCTCCATGTCCATGTGACAATTGTCGACATGCTCAGTGCACGCTAGTGCCTTTTTCACACAGTTTTGGCTATCGTGTTGTTTTTTTACGTCATGTACGTCTTCTCCTAATGTTTATTAAAAGTACTAGGGTAGCACATGTCTTAATCCATGAAACCTCAATCTTGTGTGCCACCTACAACTAAGCCTCCATGAGAGCATTGTAGTCGTGGTAAGCCGTCCTCTCCGTGAGCAGTGGTCAGCAACACTAGGTGCTTAAACGTAATAGCTAACTGCTCGGGAAAATTCAACGGCCTCACAAGAATAGGACGTGCAAAGAGCTAATTTTGACGTCGATTAAATATCCGAGTTATTCTATATCATACTACATAATATTTGTTATGTTCCTTTACAGTTGAAGATTCGACGACCGTTTCGCACGCTTCGGCCGACCTCGCATGCTCGGGGGCTGGCGCGCGCGGCGACTCAGCGTTCCACCCGTCGCGCGGTTGACCTCACATGCTAGGGGGCTGGCGCGCGCGGCAACTCGGCGTTCCTTCGTCGGGCGGCCGACCTCGTATGCTCAGGGGCTGGCACGCGGGGCGACTCAGCGTTCCTCCCGCTGCGCGGCAGACCTCGTATGCTCAGGGGCTGGCGCGCGCGGTGACTCGGCGTTCCTCCTGTCTCGTGGCCGACCTTGCATGCTCGGGGGCTGGCGTGCGCGGCGACTCGGCGTTCCTCCCGCCGCATGGTCGACCTCGCATGCTCGGGGGCTGGTGCGCTCGGCGACTCGGCGTTCCACCCGTCGCTGGGCCGACCTCGCATGCTCGAGGGCTGGCGCGCGCGGTGACTCGGCGTTCCTCCCGTCGCGCGGCCGACCTCGCATGCTCGGGGTCTGGCGTGCGTGCGGCGAGTCGGCGTTCCTCCTATCGCGCAGCTGACCTCGCATGCTCAGGGCTGGCACGTGCGGTGACTTGGCGTTCCTCCCGTCGCGCGGCCGACCTCGCATGCTTGAGGGGTGGCGCGCACGGCGACTCGGCGTTCCACTCGTCGCGCGGCCGACCTCGCATGCTCAGGGGCTGGCATAGGCGACGACTCGGCGTTCCTTGCGTCGTTCGGCTGACCTCGCATGCTCAGGGGCTGGCGCGCGCGGTGACTCGACGTTACCTCGCATCGCTCGGGGGCTGGTGCGAGCGGCAACTCGGCGTTCGTCCTGTTGCGCGGCCGACCTCGCATGTTCGGGGGCTGACGTGCGTGGTGACTCGGCGTTACCTCGTATTACGTGGCCGACCTTTTTTACGCAAATATATTGTCCGATTTTCAGTCATAACCTTTTTTTGGTGAAAAACGTGTTTTCACCTCCTTTTTTGCGACAACATGTTGTCCGACTTCTTTTTTGGAGCCTTGGCCATCTTATACTAACCAACCCAACGCTTGGGGGCTACTCCATATGGAGTGCTCCTAATCGTCGCCCTCCATCTAATACTCATGAGTACTGGTCGACTCCTTCGTGGTACTTGGCGTCGTGTGGGGATGCTTCTTCTTTTTGGAGCACCGCCCACCCTTTGCGCCGACCAAGTGTTGAAGCACCTTCAGCCGTCTACGATGGCCTCGTTCCTTCACCAACAGTTTGCCACGTGCCTGAACGTTGCTCGGGGCCTTGTGGGATATGTGTACCCTAGGGCCCATCACCAAAAGGGGCGGCGGCCGGCTCAAAGAAGACTGAGTCCTAGTAGACTCCTACTAGGACTCCCATATTCTAAATAATCCCATATTGTAAATACTCCCATATTGTAGGGGTCCGTAGAGAGACCATCGGGAAGATCCCACATCTCATCATGTAATCCTTTGCTCATCCTTGCTTCCTAAAGCTTGACCGAGTTCCAGCAATACAAACCACAACCACCGACACATGACGTAGCGTATTATATCTCCAGATAGCCCGAACCTATCTAAATCAATGCCTCATGTGTACCATCAAGCTACACGCTCGATGATCCCTCACCTACAAATCAACCACTCGGGTACCCCTAGGTGGATTGCCGGCCCTAAGGTCCGACAAGGACAGGAGGGAAGGGAGGAGGCAGCGCATCCAGGGGGATCACACTCGGGGGCGCGGTGTCCTGCGCTGCAATCCCAGAGGAGGGAAGGGAGGAGGTGGAGAAGGCAGCCCGGGGGTCGCGGCGTGTTGGCACTTCTTACGATCCAATATCAGGACTGTGAATCCCGTTACTGGAGTAAGAAGTGTTTCAATGGTTTTTCTTATGGCTCAGTAAATATATAAATATTCTGTAAGCACACAAAATTACCGCTATAGCACTTCACCAGGGAGTATTCCAATGTATCATAATTTATATTTCCGCAGGGAAGCTTATGGCAAGAGTACTAGCAAACAGATATTCGAGACTATTAGAGAGTGGTACACGACTAGCAAGACGGGGGATTACGGTATTGGATAGGAGTGGATATACCATGACACACAGCTCAAGGTAGGCTCAGATAGGAAAGAGAAGGAATAGATAGCTGGGAGGACAACGAGAAGAGATAGAGGATTCCTAGGTACTTTATCTGTCTATGTCACTCGGGGTTAGAGATACAGAGGCTGTAGAGCCAGCACTCAGAGGTCAAGGTCAAACCTATGTCTTAACTTTGGGACAGCAGAGCCTACGCCACACAGAAAGGGATGAGAAGGGGTGGCATCTACCCTGCACTGGGGGATCCTACAAGCCGAGACGAACGTGATGGGCTACGAAGGCCGTATAGGGCTGTCACCACCTAACGGCTACCATCTCTGCAGACTCAGGGGCAAACTAAGGCCACTGGCTAGCCTAGGGACCACTCATACACTAGTCAATAACTACTTATTCGCAAGCAAGAGCAAGCAACCTTGTCAATACTCTTAGTGACAATTCACCCCAAGTATCAAGCAAGATCGAAGAACCAGCTAAGACAAAGACTTAAACAAGATCTAGAAGCACCAGAACTAGAACCGACTATAGTCTAAACACGATATAGATGCAACTAGAATAAAGTAAAAGAAAGCTATAAATGACAAGACAAGATGATAAAGATAACTTTATATTGATAACTCAAAGTCTACAAAAGGAAAGGAAAAGATACAAGAGCTTATACCAAAGCTTCTGAAGATGACTCGAGAACCTCCGAGGCACAACTCTAACTCCCAACTAAACTATCCTAACTCTAGTAGAGAGAAGTGGAAAATGAGCTCCTTGGCTTGAGTGTGTGTTGAACCGGGCACTTGGACACTCTATTTTTAGTGGCTTGATGGCGGTTTGGGTGGAGCAATCACCAAGGGAGCCAGGGGTCGGTTCCCCCTGATTCGGGTGAATGGATAGATTCGGTCGAATGGGTGGATTCGGCCGAACCCTTGGATCCACCGTCCTATGCGCCTGTGGCTCAGATGCACTCCCTGGAGGCGGTTCCTGGTGTGGGGGCGGTTTGGCTGAATGCCTGGGTTCGGCCGAACTAGGCCTGGCCCGTGGCCCGCCTCGCCAGCCCCGCCTCAAGTCCTAGGCCATCTTGGGTTGCTTGTATGTGATGGACTTCGTGTTGGTTCAGCCAAGGAGTGACGTGTCGATGGTCCAAATGTCCTGCACAGTCGTCGCTCGGTCATTGATGACGTGGATGGCCTTTGGTTGTGCCTTGCGTTGTATACGGCTAAGGGGGGTAATCGGCCGAATTGTATCGTTCGGCCGAATCAGTCAATTCTCACCCATATAGCACGTATTTGTCGTTATTGTACCTGCACAAGTGAAACACACCAAAACTCGTGGAACCTTATTAGACATAAACCTAAGTGCATGGAATGTCACATATATACTCTTTTATTTCTAAGTATTGGTGGTCGAAAACGTGTCGTAACGACCGCCAACACGGCGTCCTGTCCTCTTTTCGGGGATGTTGCGCCCACAGGGGAAATGACCGGATGGCCAAAAACGGAAGGGGGAGGGGGGTCGCGTCGTGCGCTAGAGAGCGACCGGTCGCGGGTTATCCCGGTCCCAGCCATAAACGGTCTAGCATGGATAAATCTTATAGTTTTTGTGTGTTGGCATTTCTTACGATCCAATATCAGGATTGTGAATCCAGGTACTGGGGTAAGGAGTGTTTCAGTGGTTTTTCTTATGCCTCAGTAAAATATATAAATATTCTGCAAGCGCACAAAATTACTGTTGTAGCACTTCACCAGGGAGTAATCCGAGGTATCGTAATTTATATTTCCACAGGGAAGCTTTGGCAAGATTACTAGCAAACAGATATTCGAGACTATCAGAGAAGGGTACACTACTAGCAAGACAGGGGATAAACGGTATTGGATAGGAGTGGTTATACCGTGACACACAGCTCAAGGGTGGCTCAGATAGGAAAGAGAAGGAATAGATAGTTGGGAGGACAACGAGAAGAGATAGAGGAATCCTGGGTACTTTATCTACCTATGTCACTCGGGCTTAGAGATATAGTGGCTGAAGAGCCAGTACTCAGAGATCAGGGTTAACTCTAATGTCTTAGCGACGGGACAATAGAACCTGTGACACGCAAAAAGGGATGAGAAGGGGTGCCACCAATCCTACACTCTGGGATCCTGCTGGCCACGACGAACGTGATGGACTACGTAGGCTGTATAGGGCTATCACCACCTAATGGCTACCACCTCCGTAGACGTGGGGACAAACTAAGGCCACTGGCTAGTCTGGGAACCACTCCCACACTAGCCAACAACTACTTACTCCGCTAGCAAGAGCGAGCAACCTTGTCAATACCCCAGTGACAATTCACCACAAGTATTGAGCAAGATTGAAGAACCAGCTAAGACAAAGAGTTAATCAAGATCTAGAAGCACTAGAGCTACAACTAACTATAGTCTAAACACGATATAGATGCAACTAGAATAAAGTAGAAGCAAGCTATAAATGACAAGTGCAAAGTGATAAAGATAACTATATTGATAAAAGTCTTACAAAAGGAAAAGGAAAAGATACAAGAGCTTATACCACAGCTTCTGAAGACGACTCCGGAACCTCCGAGGCACAGCTCGACTCAACTCTAACTCCCAACTAAACTATCCTAACTCTACTAGAAAAAAGTGGAATAAGAGCTCCTTGGCTTGAGTGTGTCTTCAACCGAGCATGGGGCACCTCCATTTATAGTGGCTTGATGGCGGTTTGGACGGAGTAACCGCCAAGGGAGCCAGGGAGGCCCCCCGGCTGATTCGGGCGAATCCAGGGATTCGGCCGAACTACTTAGTTCGGCCGAACCGTGGGATGCACTGCCTTGTGCTCCCACGGCCTGGATTCTGCCCTGGGGTCGGTTCCTGGTGCTGGGACGGTTCGAACGAATGTGGGAATTCGGCCGAATTGGGCCTGGCTCGTGGCCGGCCTCCCCAGCACCGCATTTGGTCTTGGACTGCCCTGGGCTGGCTTCTGGTGATGGTCTTCATGTTGATTTGGCCCAGGATGAGATGGCATTCGCCCACGTGTCATGCATCGTCATCTGCTTGGTCATTGTTGACGTGGACGACTCCCGATGTTGTGTACGACTAAGGGGGGTAACCGGCCGAATGGAGTCGTTCGGCCGAATCGGTCAATTCCGACCCTTATAGCACATATTTCTCGTTGTTGTACCTACACAAGTGTAACTCACCAAAACTCATGGAACTCTATTAGAAATAAACCTAAGTATATGGAATGTCACATATATCCTCTTTTATTCCCGAGTATTGGTGGTCGAAAACGTGCCGTAACGACCGCCAACATTATCCAATTTGGACAAAAACAATAGTACATGTGAATGTTCCACACAACTCTCCAATATATGAATACAATAGTTTTTTGTTTTCAATTTTTTTTCCAAATGTTTGTTTCGAAACTTTGTCTCATGTGATCATTAGTCAAATAGTAAAGTTTCTTGTGACGAAACCTGGCCACCAAGGTTTGAGTTCTCGACTCAGCGTTGGTGTTGCATTTTTCTAGATTTATTCCAGGATTTAAAAGACGTTATTTTTTCTGTGGTAGGCGACGTGTCTGTCGACAACGAGGTGGTTGTGGTGACTTCATCAATCTCGACACATGCCAATCCAATCTCTTAGAGGCACTCATAGTGGTAGGGTTTGCATGCGTGTATTCATAGGGGTGAGTGTGCGTGTGTTGTGAGTGTTTGCGTTTGTATTGGTTTTTCACAAAAAAAACTTTGTCTCCGATGTTTTCTAAATATCTTACACAATATTTGTTCATATAATTTTTCCCAAAAGTTTTTGCTACAAACCTATGTAAACATTGTTATAAAATTTTCTATTATAAATTGTATATACATTTTGTTCATGTATATTTTCACTAAAAAAGAAAGAAAAAAATACCAAATTAGTGTATGGATAAAGTCCGGATAACACCTAAAGTATGTTTTGTTTATTTTACATTAGACTAATCTATCCCCTCATAAGATTTGTCTTCTTTGTTTCTCCATGCATAAGTGGTATTTTAAGTTAAGATTTTATGGTACGATAGTGTGCCACATATAGTATTTTTAGAAAATATAATATAATTTTTTCCATTGTTATTTCTCATAAAATTTTGTATCAGTTGATTTATTATTACCTTTCAAAATAATTATAATATGTTTTTTTAAATATAATTATGATATCCTCTATTGTACCACAAAAATTTAAACTTAAAACAACATTTGTGTATGGAGAAACAAAAAAAGTCAAATTTTATAAAAAGGATAAATTGGTCAGATTGAGATAGTTGGGGGTGTAAAATGAATCAGAACATACTTTAGGGGTTATTCGAACTCTATCTATTCTGAAGCGTAGTAATTTGGACTTTTTTAAAAAGAAAATGGCGCTCTAACGAGCTATTGGAAATTAACTGCGAATAGTCCAATATGGGTGCCTTGTAAACTAGCATGACCATTCTCAGCAGGCTGCTTACTCATTGTGCTCTTTGCGGTTGGCTAAAATTGCTCCGGGCCATGTACGGTCCTAGAGTGCAATATTATTGGTGTTTACAATTTATATTAAATGAAAAGCATTTGAAAACACCAAAAACTTCTAGGTGGTTCAACTAATACTATAATAAATCTCATTATTAAATGAAATTAGAATTATTGAGGAACTACATATTTCATAGCTGATCAACAAATTATGTTCAAACACATCTTAAGAAATATGGAAATGAATTAGAGCTCTGTGGCTAGCACATGGGCATCGAAAGGATGCACGATGGAAAAAGGGCTGCTCACCACACCCATGGCCACATGAGGGAAGGAGTTGGGATGGGAGGGAAAAAGGGACATAAGCATACACCATTTTACCACAAGTTTGATATTGTTCTCCAATAAATCATTTACACAACCATTAACAATCTTTGGTAAAATTGCATAAACCCCCCTAAATCACTACAAGTTTTGATATTGCCCCCCCATAAATCATTTTACTGTAAATGCCTTCCCTACTCAGTTTTGTTACGAAACCCCACCAAGTACGTATATATGCTCAACTGATTCACATGTTTTCGTAAATTGTGAGCCGCTAATGCAGTTTTTACTGAGATTTAAAGATACTTTTAGAAATATAGTCTTGACATTTTTCGAGATTCAACATATAAAATTATTGATTTTTTTGAACGAACAACCCTCGACGAGCGCGTTTCTATTGATATAGCAGAAAAATACAAGATTATGTCCTGGGAGGCCATAACCAGGCAAACAAAAAGAAAGAAAAACAAAGAATAAAACCGGTGGGTTGGATTGGGACCTCAACTTACGCCTGCAACAACTCCACACAGGCTGGTCGGATTGGGACATCGACGTAAGCCGTACAAGGCATCTCCACATGCGCATGTGTCCGGTCGGATTGGGACGTCGACACGGACCTCAACAACCACTCCACCCCAACGGACGCGACACCCACCATCAGACATACCCAAGTAATCGTCGAGAACCTACAAACGTGACCATGTGCCAATAGAAAACTAACAAAGGCAGACCGCACCGTACCGAAAAAGCCACCACCATGCGGGACCCTTCGACGTAGTGCCACTGCAACACCACACTCCAACTGAAGGGTGATGCCACCGAATACGGACCTCTCGCAGGCTGCTTCGCAGTCGCCACTACGATAACACAACGCACGGGGGCCTCGCCACATCCGTCGTTGGACTCCACCTCTCTCATCGCCTCGAGGAAACACCGTTCGCCGAAGCCTCGCCACGCCCGCCTCAGACTCCACATCCCGGATCCGTTTCTCTGATCGCCGTCAAGATGGTGAGCGAAGCTGCCCCGCCTCCCCAGATCACCATCGTGCAACAAGCCATCGCTGGAAGTCGACCTCTTGTCCTTGCTTCACCCCCGCACATAGCCTCCGCTGCGCCATGCCAGCAAACCGAAGAAGTCGCTTGCGCCATCTTCCGACGATGTGCTGCACCAGATAGCCCAGCCACGCTGAAACAATCCGTCGCAACCCGCTGTAAGCCAAGTCGTCCCACAATGCCGATGCCACAAGCGCCGTCCTATGACGTTGTCCCACACCAAACTGACCATTGCCAAGCAACGTCAGCCGCCGTGGTCCGCTGCAAGCAGTACAACCGACACTCATGCGACGACCTCCAACCTCTGCCATGACTATGAACGCCTCCACGTTGGCTCAACAACACACATCCAGCTTGCCACGCGGCGAGATTGCCGCCACCGGTAGCAGCCGCCCATGACTACTGATCCGGGGATGCCAAGAGTTGAGATGTGAAGCGTCCCCTCAAATGAGAAGACTTAAATGTGATACAAACATCAGTCCTAGGAGGCTGATTCACATTTATTACAACAGATGGTCCATTACCGAACAAACCTACGCGGTAGCGGGCACAGATGCGCCACTAGCACGAGGATAAAAACTAGAAACCAAACGGTACAACTAATCATGGCATCATCAAAGAGCTGCGTCATGCGGTTCTTCAAGCGGACGGCCCTAACACACAGGCGAGGTTGGGTGTAGAACGTAACTCCTACTTGACGTCTTCGGGAACGAAGTCCGGGTCCTCTTCTGTAAAACAAGCAAGGGTGAGTACATACGTACTCAGCAAGTTCAATCATACCCACGGAGGGTTACAACAGAAGCATGCAAGGATAAATATCAAGGATAGGCTATTGGTTTATTTGTGGAAATGCCACATTCAAGGGTTCATTTTATAAAAGTTCTGTAAAGCAAATCTAATGATAAAAGCATCATAAATAAAGTAAATGTAAGACACCACTCAGTGCTACCGGACTCCCCGTCCGTCGTAGACACCACCAGCACTTCCAAAACAACTCACACCAGTAGACACTGCTCATAACCAAAACCAAAACAAGTTAAAGGACTTGTGAAGTGACCATGCCGTAACTCGTCCAATACCGTGGACACGGCTATCCGGATAGGTTTCAACTCTGCAGAGGTGTACACAACCACAAGTAGGGTACCACAACATGAACACCTTAGTGTCAGTGCAGATCCTATCGAGGACATTACCCACCTTAGCTAAACTGACAAGTCACCACAGAAGCAACCAGGGGATCAGCAACCTACCCTCGAGGCTCTATCTAGGGTATAACTCACCAAGAACTTATACCCGTCTCCATGGTCCTCTGTTGCTCACCAGCACACCTGATGACTACCAGTTCAACTAGTGAGATTTATGCCAAGTCGTTGCCACATACAACGGTCGAGTGGAGGTACTGATATTTGGGTTAGGCAAGATGACACATCAACTCATCCTTCTAATGACAAGTCGGACTTCTCCCACCATGCTCAGCCACACAGGCACGAGCTCACCTTAGTATTTCACACAGGAAACACCGCTTATCCCCTAATAATAATCATTTTTATCATTAACCCTATTTCTTTTAAAGCACATACTCTAATATTTTATCGAATAATCAGTGGGTAGTGTTTATTTATTAAAGGTAAATACGTCCTAAGCGGCATTAGAAATGATTAACTCCCAACTAAAATATTCAGAAATTAATCCAGGTTATCGAGGAATATTTGTAGCAAACAAGGAACGACTCGTACAAAAGTGGTTTAGTAACAAGCATGCAAGTTTTATAAAACAGGCCAGTGAGTCGCATTTATAAAACTGGGATAAACATGTATCAAGGGGTAAGATTGAACGTGCCATTCTCAAAGCCTTCCGGAAACTCCTGCTCGGAACACTGGCCTTCGGGCTCCTGCTCGTAGCACTGCTCTCCTTCATGCTCTTCTTCAACGTGATCTACAGTGCACAAACAAGCACACACAATAAATCAAAGAATAAAATGAGGTTTTATTTGCCGAGCTTGCAGAAAGGGAAAACAGAGATTAAACGGAGAGCGAGGAAGGTAGGTCTCATTTAGGAATGCGACGTAGGGTTTGGCTGGAGGTATATTGAAAAAGTAGGTGGTGAATTTTGGGGTTGTTCCAGGTTAAAATCGCTCATGAAATGTCGTGTCGTTCGGGTAATTAACGAAGGAAGGACTTGTTCGGAAAGTTCCCGAAAGTCCCGAGGTTTATTCGAAAAGGGTTAAGGGCCTATTTGGGATGGTTCTAGGTTGCTAGAGGGGTCCTTCCGTGAATATTAAAAGTTGGTGGGGTCTTGGGGTAAGAAATAAAGGGTTTACGGACTGTTTTGAAAAGATCAGGGCTTATTTGAATACGTCCTAGGAGTGGAGGGGTCTCTCTGCAAAAGCACCAGAGAGGGACCGAGGGGGGCCGGACTGCGGGTCAAATAGACAAGAGGCCAGGGGGCTTCCTGTAAAATGGCCTTTCTTCTCCCAGCCGAACAGAGGAGGGGGAAAGAGAACTGTCGGCGGCGGCGCTCGGCCGGCTTGCCGCCGACTTGGGGGCGATGGTGAACTTGAACCAGGGAAGGAGGGGGAGGGGGACATGGGGAGTCTGCCCCTGGTCTTAGCTTGCGCGGAGGTGGCTTGTGGGAGGCTACCTATGGCAGCGGGCGGGGATCGGCGACCGTGGTGGCCTCGCCAGCGATTGGGGCTATGACGGCGGCCGGAAGTTGAGTGGGAGCAGGAGGGGAGAGAGGGCAGTCTACACGCCTGCTTACCTTGGGCGGAGGTGGCTCGAGAGGCGCTGCCCACGGGCGCGAGCGGCAGCGGGGACAATGGAGGTGGGGCGGCGCTACAGCAGGTGAGAGGAGGACGAGCGGAGCTGTGGGGGCTTGGGGACTGGAGGAGGTGCCAGGGCGCTCGATTTATAGGGGGTTAAGGCGGTGGACCGACGGGAGGGCTCGGCGGCCGGCGGGAAGGGGAGTAATGGTCCGGCGGCGAGAGCGGCGTTGGGTGTGGGCCGTGGTGTTGCTGTGCTTGGCGCGATGCGGAGTGCGCAACCAGGGACGGAATAGTGGGTGGCGTTGTGGCTGGCGGCGGTCGGCAGGGTGCTGCAGGCGCGCGCGCGTGCGCGTTCGGCGCGGCGAGCAGCGACGGGCCGAGTGGCGTGGTGCGTGCGTGGCGACGAGGGGCGCGGCCGGGCGGTGCGACTCGGCACGTGCGGTTGCAATGGCCAGTGGCGCTGCCACGACAGGGCGATGGCGTCTGGCGCGGCGGTGGTGTTACGGGTAGCGACGGGGCACACCGCGGTCGGTGCGGCACGCAGGCGGGCGCACGCGCGAGTCGGTGGCTAGCGGAGGAAAAGAAATAAAAAGAGGAAGAAAGAAAAAGAAAGGAGGGGGAAAAAGGAAAAGGAAAAGGGAGAGAAAGGGGAATCCGAGGCGGAAATTCCGGCGGCGACACCGGCGACTGTCGGTCGCGAGCGCACGGACCGAGAGCGGTCGGTGCGGGATGTGACAGGGTGGAGACAGAGTTAGGCACGACGGGGTTTGAGCTGGGTCGGTGGAAAACCGGGGAGTGAAAGATTCGGCCTGGATTTCCGGGAGCTCGGCGGTAAAAGATTTGAAAACGATTTTTAACGCGTGATTTAATTATGGCAAATTTAACGGGTGTTACAAGATGGGTCTCTAGAGATGATGCCTCAAAGGAGGGTACGACGCCAACGACGCCGCCATCACTCATCCAGTCCGGACCGGGTTTTCACCCAGAGAACCCCATGCAACAGGGTTGAAGCTCAAAAATGACGCCCCAGCATGGAAAACGACGCCCTAAGGCGCCGCCGTCATCTCCACTGGCAGAGCCGGTGAGGACTTACGCCCTGAGTATCTTCGTCCCATGCTGCACGCTTAACTTCAGCATTCCCGGAACATGGCCAAGGCAGCCCGACCATGGTGGCGGCACCGCCGCTCCGCCTCTCCCCCGGCTGCATCTGTTGCTGTGGAGCCCTCATTGGTCGCGGCCTTAGCTCGCGACCACCTTCGCTGCTGTCGGAAGCCCCGGCCGCCACTGCCAGCGCGCTTGGCCCCAGGCCACCGCTGGCCCGGCGCACCGGTCCGTCGGCCGCCGAACTGGCCTTAGGTCGCGCACGCATGCATGCCCCGCGGTCCTGGGCCGACCGCGCGCACGCCCCATCTCGCCGTGCGCGTCTTCTGCAGCTGTCATCGCATGCAGGCCCCACGTGCATGCTCGCGTGCCTTCCGCTGGCCGCCGTCCCCGCCTGCTCCAGCTGCCGACCATGCCCCGGACGCCGCCGACCCGCTCGCCCCGGCCACCGCCGCTTCTTGCTTGCCGGCACCGCTCTGCTGCTCTGCGCACCTGCGCGCCACCCGCCTCGGCGTGCCGCCGCGCGTGTCCTGCCGCCGGTGGGCGCACCACCGCGACGAGGGTCCTGCGCCGCCGGATCCGGCCCCGGAGAAGACATGACGCGGCGAAATAACCCCGCCGCCGCCGACCTAGCAAGGACGTGGGCTTCCGATGCCCTGCTCAGGCGGCGGCGAGGTGTGGGTGGATGTGGGAAGGGAGCGGTAGCGGCTAGGGTTGCGTGCCGAGCCGCTCATGGGAGAAGAGCAACGCGGGGGGCCTTTTGCCCTTAAAATTATTGATGAGATATTAAATATTGTCACACTAAGTTTCGCCTTTTGCGTTGCAAAAATCCATTGCAACATGATGAGTACCGTCATGCAAGTAGTTAGACATATTTGACTCATCGTGGTTTGGCTTGTTCTGGCTCCATCGAGGAAAATGGGTCGATCAAATAAGGCCATGTTTGATCTACTGGCTAAAGTTTAGCGGCTAAAGTTTAGCGGCTAAAGTTTAGCTGCCAGGGATCCAAACAGGAGCAACTAAAACTTAGCTAAACTTTAGTTGCATGCCAAAAGCTATACGATTCCTTTAGCTGGTTGAGGCTAGCTAAACGTAGCTAAACGAGTTTAAAGACCAAAATACCCCCACATGTTTATAGAAATTTCCCACCGTCACGTGATTCTATTCATAATTAATGAAGGTTAGGATAGTCCAATTAATTTATCCAAACACCCCTAGCTAAAAGTTTAGGTAGATACTATTTATCTAGCTAAAATAAACCACTACAAATTAGCTGGCTAAACTTTAGTTGGGGTGGATACAAATAGGGCCTAAGAGCATCTCCAAGAGATTAGCTAAAAAGACTAGTTAAATTTACTAATTTAGCTACTTACAAAATAGATTTGACTAACGAATAACAGAGTAATCCAATAGATTCCGTAAAGATAACTAGTGAGGTAGGCTAGCTAAAAATAGCTAGCGAACAAGGTGGGATGAAGAGCCACTAAATTTGGAGAGTCATTTATAGTCTCTTGGAAACGTTTTTTCTCTAATAATAATTAAATTTAACTTTAGAAAATAATTTAACTAGTCTCCTGTAGATGCTCTTGGTCCGTGCACACGTGGCTAGCAATGAGTGCGCATTGACACCGATCCAGGAATCAAGGCCCAAGCCCAAGCCCAATTATCAAACGACCCAGCAGATCCAAACAACGCCTAAACCCTGCGAAATTTTAACTTCAATCTCTAGAAGAGCGCACACAAAACCCTCTCTCTCCTTCCCAGACCCTCGCTCAGCTGGTGCTCACCGCGGCATTACCCTTTTCCCTCCATTCCCTCTTCTCCTCGCCGCACCTAGGGTTTCCTAAACCCTCACCACCCATGGCGAGCGGCGGGGCGGCCACCTCCACCCCCGCCGCTGCCGCCGGAGGCACCAGCAAGACCGTCTCCGCGCCGCTCTGGTGGGACTCCTTCGTCGTCCTCTCCGACGACCTCGACCGCGCCGCCGCCGGCCCCTCCGTCCCGGACGCCCTAGTAAGCCCCCTGACTCCCTATTGCGCCTCCTAGCCTCGTTCCCAGAACCATCGGCTGTAACGGTAGGCTTCCGCGAGCTGCAGGCGAAGCGGATCAAGAGCCACCACGCGTGGTTCCGTGGGTCAGTCTCCATGTTCGGCAAGCCGAATGAGGCGTCGAGGAGCGCGCTGGACGCCAGCGAGGTCGCCGTCGGGGAGCACCGCCTCGCTGTCAAGCCGGAGCTCAAGAAGGCCGCGCTTCGTGCGAGCAAGTGCTTGGTAAATTTGCTTCCCCTGGTCCACTTGGATGAATACAAATAGCAGATTCTAGGTTAAAACAACTGTTAGCCTGAGTTCCTGAAACATTGAGATGTTTAGCTCAAGAGTGCATGTAGTAGTGAAACCATAAATGCCCCTATGTAGATTAGTGTGAAGGGCTTGAGGTTAAAGAGGATTGCTCTCATGCTGAGTAGCAACAATTAAGATTTTTTTTTTTCATTTAGCGTGGAGTTTTCCTGCACTTGATTATACACTTATATTGTTCTTCTGTCAAATATACCTTACTGTTTTTCTGTGAAACACACTCTCTGCCCCTAATTGAAATAACTTGGATTTGATCTTTTCCTTTGAGCTAGATTGCTTTGGAATCCCAAATATTGACTGACAGTAATGTGTGGTTATAAGCATACATTAATTGTGTTAGCAAAATTTTACACCATTCAAGTTAGCCATGTCTAGCATTATTATTGTAAGATCCACCAAGGCACCATATAATCGCCATTATAGTGGGGAGTATCAATGCCCTTCTAGGATTATTTGACTTTCCCAGGAATATGCACAATAGGAAATGCACATTCTCCCTGGAGGTCTGTTGTTTCACTAAATTCTTGTGGAAAATCTAAGTGCCAAACGGAGACTCCTCGTGGCCATCCAATTTGGCACAGATGCCTGATGTCTCATTATTCAATAGCACTGATTGACATCCTGGGAAAGGACATTTTGTTTGCCCTTCCTTCCACTTAGGGACAAGGGTATTCTGCCTTGATATGCAGTGTACAACTCAGATATGCGGGTGGCATTATTGTTTATGTTCTTATTTTAATCTTTGTTCCTGTCAGATATGTTTAGGGTTAATAGCCAGGTAGACCCCCTCATGATTCTCTCAAATTGTTTACTATCATTTGTTTGACACTACAATGATATAGTTCTTATTCCAGATGGGTGCTATTTGTGATCATAATTTTGATAATATCCATATTTTCTTCTGTTTGATGCATATTTTGGTCAGTTTTGTGTAATATTGATACTGCAGCTTTCATATCCATACTATGTTGCTTTTCAACTAAAAATTCTGCTGCGCATTCCCCCCTCAGAACTTAGATGAGGTGCAGGCGTACATTCTGGTCAAGAGATCCTCAGAAATCTCTCCAACAGTCCATGATGCTGATGCTGAGTTTCTTCATCTGGTATGTTTCTGCAAGATATATATTGTTTTGTGAAAACATGTTCTACTTGTTTACTCTCAGGTCTGTTGATTGTGGAAACTAGAATGTCCATGTTGTCGTGTAGTCTGTTCATTTTTACATCGTTTGAAGCAATGCAACCGAAGCAAAAAATCGCACTTGAGGGACTGGTTTGTTAATTATCCTTAGACTCACTGTGCAAAAAGGTGCGTCCCTGGGAAACACCACCCTCAACTATGAAACAGTAACATTTCCGCTTGTATAATATATAATCATACAGTAGTTATTAACATGCTTGCTGCCATTCTTGGACATGTTTTATAGTAGTTACGTATTGACATGAAAATACACGAGTTATTCGATGACACATATAATTTCATTGGTCTAAACCTTAGTCGCTAGGAATGCGGGTCGATGCTATGATCCTTGTTCCTAGGTTCCTTATCCTGGAGCTTGATTTGTGGATGATGTTGATGTTGGCCGCCACTTGGGTCATGCCTAGAATGCAACCCGGAGAGCAAATGTGGCACTAGGAGGGCATGGACCATGGCCAGGGAGATTGTGCCATGCCGGTTGTATAAGAAGGGATGCGAGGAGGAAGAGGGCAGCGGAGCACATATCATGACTGTCAAGTGATCAAAAGGGAGATAAGAAGGCAGCACTGCTTTCTGTTGAGCTGGGGCAAATCAGCCCCGTCATCTTTCTAGTTTTTATATTTTTATGTAGCTTTGTGGTTTATCATTTTGTACCCCATTACTTAACTCAGTTGGACTGAGTGGGTAAATAAGATAGGATAAACACATGCTAGAGGTGAGAAAGGGAGTCGGACCGTCATGCTACACATGGTGTTCTATGCATAAATGCAGACCTAGTCGCAATGACAAATAAGGTCACACCACTGCCTCTCTTTCACCTTGTCCTTTTACTCATTCCTTTCCTCCTGAGCATGATCGTACATAGCACTAGCACAAAGCAGACGAAAAGCAGAGCTGCGCAAAGTGGGTGCCTGTGTGCCAAGCACCTTAGCCTGAAAGATGAACGCCTTGCCAAAGGCTCTGTGCCTAATTGCGTTGCCGTTGAGGCATTATTACTTCAATTTGCCTCTCCTTAGTGCCTAGGAAAAGTCCTTTTTACGTATTTGTGTGTCATAGTTTCAAGTCTCGTTTTCTTCGATTTCACTCCACAGGTTTCTAGAAGTTCTGTTTGACATCTTATAAATTGTATAACACATTTCAAAGTTACGCTAAAGCCATCTACCTACCTACAGTTAAGATCGTGAGTACTTTGCTGCTGGGAGCTCTGCTGCAACCCAGATGTTTTTAACATTGGCATTCCAATGAAGTTAAGACCATCTAATAATTGTGGTTGATCTCTAATGCTAGCACCTCTAGTATTAAAAAAAATTCTTTTGCCTCAAGTAAATGTAAGGTTTAATCAGTTATGTGTTTTTAAGGTTTAATAACTTGTATCTGTTTTCAATGCTATTTTTAAGGTTTAATATAGGTGTTCCTTGCGTTTTGCTTGCTTGAGGATTCATATACTACATAAATTTTGTCTCAGTTTAACAATTTTGTTGCTGTGATTGTTTATCTGACATGACTGAGTTTATTTGATTATTTCCTTCTAGAATAACATTGTTTTTCTCCTTGAATTCTTGAAGGTATCTGTACAATATTACCTTGAGCGTCAATGCTTACTGAAGTGCATCAGAAGAATCTTTGTTCATGCAAGTAAGCTTGCAGCTTTGTTGAGCTACATTACAATTACATTAGAACTGTGTGAATTTACATTTTCGTTTCTTGACTCTTAACTGTCTTTATTCTCATATCACATTAATAATGGACCCATTCTTCGGAACCTTGTTTATAATATTTTACTGTTTGTATGTGGAAAAACTGTATTGAAAGTAAGACGCTATGATTATACTTCCATGAAAATGATTTTTTTGCTTGTCAATATGGGCTTATACTAATGGCTGAACCTTGTGCTTAAGATAGTCAACTTTTAATGTTTGTATATGGAGAGACTATCGAAAGTAAGACTTTGATTATACTTTCATGAAAACGATTTTTTCGCTTATCATTATGGGCTTGTAGTTACAAAACATAGATGGCCCAAATCTTGTAATAGAGACCAATGAGTAAAAAAAAACTCGAGCAGAGGGAGAGAAATCCCCCTGATTTTGTCTTAAAGAAGTTGGTACCAAGATTTGAACCCGGGCCGGCAACAGGGGTTTTATCGACCCCCGGAGTTCAACGCTCTAACCATTACACCGTGAGAATCTTTGGTATAGAGACCAATGAGTAATTTCTTATCAAGATTTAATGAATGTTTCCAAATGTAAATATAAATTTGTCACTCATCACTTTCCCCTCATAGTTCTTAATACAATGCTGAGAATTTTATATTTTGTGATTGGGATCTGCATATTATTTTGCCTTTTTGTTTGTAAAATATCGGAACCAGTTTATGTAGGCCATGAGTTATGGTTAAAGATTATGGCTGGGGGTTGGATTTGTCAGCATATAGTTGATGCACATTTAAAACTTTCTGGTCATTTGGATATGCACTATTCTGTTGCGTCATTTGGGGGTAAACCATTACAAAGTTGAGCCCATCCTTACTGATGTGTTCTGCATGCTGTGATACTGCTATTGCTGCTGCATAGAGTCCTGTGACAATTCTTATTGTTTCCCTCTTCCTGCTGCTTCTAATTGGGAGAGACTAGAGTGTGCAGAGGTCATGGAGGTTTAACGCAATCGGGATATTGATCGCCATGCTTCATGGCAGTGCTGGCCGTTTAGGAGAGAGGGTCACTTGTGCCGTAGTTGGGACTCGGGCATGCACAGGGGCAGTGTATGCATGTGGTTGCTGCTGATATGTGTAGCATTGCCAGCCATGAGGGCTTCTTTGACAAGTCAGCTCATTTGGCGCTGTTGAACTTGAATCCTGGCCCTGTGATAAGGTTGAGGAAACATTTATGGATGGGGAAGGTTTATCATATTTAAAAAAAACCCGAACACTATTGTGTCATCTCCCAACGAAGAAACTTTGTGGTGGTAAATCTCTAAAGTATCTTTTTGGTTTATATCTAAATATTTATGGATGAGTCAGCTCATTTGGCGCTGTTGAACTTGAATCCTGGCCCTGTGATAAGGTTGAGGAAACATTTATGGATGGGGAAGGTTTATCATATTTTTTTAAAAAACTGAACACTTTATTGTGTCATCTCCCAACTAAGAAACTTTGTGGTGGTAAATCTCTAAAGTATCTTTTTGGCTTATATCTAAATAACTCCATACTTGTTGGTCATGATCCACCCTTAAAGAGATCTCCTGAATTATTTCAATCTATCCTCTATGTAATTGGTGTCTCCCACATCTGAAGCTTATCATTAGGCTACATTTTATTAATAACTTCGAAGACAAAAATATTGATATCTAACATTTGCATGTTTTTTATAAAGAAACTGTATTTGTTTTGAATCTATTTGTGTTCAAACTTTATATCTCATGCTTTCGTTGCCAGCACACACAGGTGATGGGTCTGATTCGACTGATGCCATTCAAGACGAGGCTTTACTATTGATCAGTGAAGAGGTGGAAAGGAAACTGATAGCAGTCATTGAAGATTCTTTTTCAGCTGCATCTTCTGTAAAAGCGGTATGATATACTATATATCTAGTGCTAATTTAATGGAGTAAGGAACATTTCATGCCATTTTTTCAAGGGAAACTTGCAAAAACCAACCTGCAATTTTAGGGCTTTGCCAAATCCCCCCAACAAGGCAACAGCTAGCTTCTTGTCAGTCTCACCCCTGCAAGTTTTGTGTTGTTTGAAAGCACCCCCTGACAGCATTGACCAGGCAATCAAAAGTCCGCAGTCACTCGAACTTGGCTTGCTGATATCCAACATGCTCCCATTGTTCATGTAAGAGTCCAACGGTACTATGCCTAATGGCTGACTTATCAGCCGCTAGTACGGCTTGGATAGAACTGAACAGTGAACACAGTGGTTCCTTTTGACCAAAAGAATCCATTAATATAGGTCAATAAACAATAATCAAACCTTGTGTCATAGCCATGATGGAGATCCATGATAGCATCGCAAAAGCCGGGTCAATGCTACCGATGTTTTCTTTAAATAAACTATGTAAAGCTTGCACGGGGGAGACTGGCAAGAAACTAGTTGTAGGTGGGGGTTTGTTTTTTTTTTCGAACTTTCCTGTTTCCTCATTAGCATTCTTAGTTACACCTAGCAGTCTGTACTTCCATAACTTTTTACCATCAATAGTGTGCCTAATTGTATATAAAGGCAGTATAGCTACATATCAACTTAGTATGCTTGAGATTTCTCAAGGATTAGCAAAACCAGTATGTATTAAACAACCTGCTTTAGCAAAACTAGTGTGTATTAAAGGAACCTGCTTTGCATAACTTGAGGGTTAGTAACTTCTATGAGCAGATCTTTCTGAAATGTTTATAGATATATTACAATTAAAGTAGTAGTCTAAGCTGTGCTTGGAGATTGTATGTCTAAAATGCCACTTATTTGTGACAGGAGGGAGTATAATTTTTTATCGATTGTTGCTTTGCTCTTGATTTCTTGCTGAGTTTATTACTTCAACTGTAATTGCTGGAGACTTACACCTGAGAGATATATCTTCTTTGGTCTTTTTGGAATAAAATTTTTTTGTCACTTCTGGTCATCTAATTGTTGTTTGGATTTTGAACTCTGTACTACTTCATCTGTTTGTGTTGAGTCATTCTTCAAGTTTAGACTTTGAACATTGTCGGAACAAAATATATAATTTATAGCTACAATACCAGTATAATGTAAAAAACATTTTGTAATGTGATCCTAGTTGCATTATTTTTATACACTAAACATTCTTCAAAAATGTGCCTTGTATTTTTTTTCTCTGAAGGATGTATGACTGTTCCTTTTAAGACTAACATTACCTAGAAAATGAAAGAAAAGTTGGCTATATTTGGGCCTGTTTAGGACTTTAGGCCCTGCTCTCCTGAGACTTTTTTGAACTGCTACTTCAAGTTTTTCTTCTATCTTGGTCTTAGGTTCTTTGTAGTGCTGCATTGGTAGGTGAACTTTCTAAAAAAAAAGTTATATTAACTTAAGAAGTGCATGGTGATAAGTTTTTCTTTAAACTTGGCTAAGCTTTTGAACTTATTATGCAGTGGTACTGCCTATTCTAACTCACATCCCGTGTTTGCCTGTACTAGATTTGAAATTTAGTGCACCTTGCAGTTTTGAAAGTTGTTCTGCAGTTATAATGCCATAATTTCATTGTTAAAATTCTTGGGCAATATGTTTTCATAACTTTATAAACATCAAACTCTCTTGAAAATGCATGATTTAGTACCCACAATTGCATTATTCCCCTTGGCATTCTTGTTATGTTTTCTGACAAATTTCTCACATTCTATAAATGGGCTGATATAGCTTGCACTGTTTTGCAGGAAGCAGAATTTACAGTTTCTAGTCTGGAAGAAACTTTGATTGAAGTTAACTTGATTCTTGACATATTGTTTCTTGCTTTCTATGATAATTTCTCAAGATGCAATGGTGCACTGTGGATAACTTTGTGTTCCATTTTTAAGGTTAATGTTTTTTCTTGAACAGTGCAGTAAAATTTCTACGTTCTTTTTCACTTGATGTAAAAAAAATAATTTCATGGGTGCTATCCTTTTAGGACATTCTCTGTGGTTCTTATGATGTTGGGAGATTTGCTGTATCTGTTGAGGCAAAGAATTCATTTCATTATGCTAAAGCTCAGTTACTTCTCATTCTTATTGAAACCTTGGACTTTGAAAATCTCCTCCGGATGATTCGTGATGAAGTTCCTCTCAGGTCTCGTCTACTTGCTGATTTTATTTAGTAGCATGTTAGTGTATTTGAAGATGTGACATATTCATAGCCTTTCAGTGTAATATTCTCTTGGGAGCTTACACAATATTTTATTTTGTCTCAGTGGGGGCTGTTCCACATTTTCTGTTGGTGATATTCTTGAGATGGATGCTGAAATATCAAAATTGCCTGAATTTTCGATGGTAGAATCAGGACCACTTATACTAGCTTGGGCAGTTTTCCTGTGCCTAGTTCTTTCTCTTCCAGAAAGTAATGCCAGCATGGTAATGATGACATTCTAACCCAATACTCTTACAATGCCATTAGAACAAACAATGACTGTACCTCTTATTGCTCTTAATGCTCCCAGGAAATTGATCATACATCTTATGCCCAACGGGCCTTTGAGTTTGCACCATTCAATTATTTACTAGGAGTTCTTTGCTCAAGCATCTTCAGGGAATCAGATGTAAGTGCTATCCAATTATAATGGTCTGTTTCTGAGTAATATTGCTAATCACTGCTGTAAATCTTGAATAGTCTTGCCAAAGCTTCTCGCGGTGGACCGGTTAGAGCGCTGAACTCTAGGAGTCGTTGAAACTCCTGTCCCGACCCGGGTTCGAAGCACAGCGCCTTCTTAGAACAAAACCTGCTGGGAGTCTCCCACCATGGTCGAGTCTTTTTAGTCTTGAATAGTCTTATGGAGTACTATATTCTGTGGATGTTATTTATTCTCGTTTAGAAGTAGTCGTCATTGGCATTTCCTGGTTCAATGTGAACAGGAAAGGGGGTGGAGAGGCTGAGAACTGCAAGAGATGAAACTCATGTGATGTTGGTTTTAGTAGATAATGGGGAAATGCTAAGATCTGGCAGCTGAAGCAGTGATTGATCTGAAGGTGCCAAGGTGGTGGGGTGGTGCTGGCAGTTGATCTAAGGGGCAGTGTGGTGAGGGCAGGCAAGTGAGGTTGGCAGACAGAAAGAGATGGGGAAGTGAGGAACAGTGCTGTGAGAGCAATACTGGAGGCCATTAGCACTCAGGGGGTTCAGAGCATGTAGACAGGGGAGGAATTTATGCGGGAGTCCAGTCCCTTCTACTTCTCCTTTTCTACCTTTTTTTTTCGTTTCCTTTCTCTTTCCTCATATCCCTGCTATTTTTCAGCTGTTACTAGGTTGGATGGAAAAGTAAATCATAGATATTTTATGAACCTGTTATTTGGTTCATGCTGATTCTAGAAATACATTCTAGATCTATTTATTAACTAGCAGATCATCTGACTAGTCAAAGCTTAATTTCAGGGTCCTGTTTCTGGTTATCGGGGTATATTGCGAACATTTATTTCAGCATTCATTGCTTCATATGAGATATCTTATCAGGTACTTGCAAATCCATTGGTTTGTTGCATTTATATTGAACTCTTGGTGAAAGCTAAAACTACAAAGGAGCTTAACTGGTTTGTTGCATTTTTTTCTGTGCAGGCCGTAGACAGTTCTCTTGACATGATTTTAAGTATTTTATGTGAACTTTATGATGGAGAGGTATGGATACAATAATTGTGACTATTGATGTGGAATAATTTATATGTATTAGCACAACAGAAATCATCTTCTGATCTTTTTAATTGTCCAGGAATCTCTCTGCATGCAGTTTTGGGATAAAGATAGTTTTGTTGATGGTCCAATCAGGTCTGTTCTTCATATGGTGGAAAGGGAGTATCCTTTTCAAATATCAGGACTGATTCGCTTCTTATCAGCTGTTTGCCATGGGACCTGGCCTGCTCAATGTGTGTATGTAATTATTTTCTTTCGTCATTTTTAAGTACTACTGTACGGACTTTGATGCTCCTTTCACAAAGCACAATCTGTATCCTCCCTAACTTTTGCTGCTTTGATTTTTATCCGTGTTCTTACTGTGTGACGTGGTTTACTCAGACAAACATAGCTAAAATACGGGACGATGAATTTGGTATATTTGCTAATTTGTGATCTCATTTCAAATTCATATATGCTTTGAGTGGTTATTATTTCAAAATATTATTTGTGCTCTGGTATTTTGGAATTATGATGCTGTTTTTCAATGTTATGTCACAAGCATGAATTTGTAATTCCCTTTTTCCGTGGATATAAATATATATAACACAGTAGGGATTATTGATAATATCAGTTACCCACTTAGGCAACACTATACAAGCCATATTGTTTTTGCAATATGCAGAATGATCTTGACCAATGATTTTATTCCCTTATCAAACAATTTTATCTTAACATGATATATCTGATTGTTTTATGGTCTTTCTAGAAGTGTTGACATGGTTGTGCAACGTTTTGTTTAAACAAAACAAATGCAAGATGACATACTGATTAGGAGTCTTAAACGATCATGATATTTGCCATTTGCTATCTAGTTATGTATTTTTAATATCTTGTGGGCTTACTTGATTGCAGATATAACTATCTTGAGAGGATGAATGGAGTTTCAACAATCTATGCCATCCCTTGTCGTGTCGCTGAAAATGTGGGTTACGACCATCAAGTTGAAAGTCATCATCCAGTTAGCATTCCTGGTATTGAAGGGATTATGATTCCCCGTGGAACCCATGGTTACATTTTGAAAGTTCTTCAAGAGGATGCTGCATTAGTTCGCTGGGAGGTATATTAGCTTCTTTGTGGCTACCATGTTTCCTATATGTTTGCACACTTTTACATTTGTTTCTAGAATCAATTTCATTTGCTGCATCTTTATGTCCTTTGTTTAATTTTACGATAACGTCTCAATTCTTTTTGTTGTTTCCAAATCATTTGTTCTTTATGTCTGCATGTTTTTACATTTGTTTCTGGACTTCATTGGTGCATCTTATGTAATATATTCATGGTTTCAAAGGCGATCCAAGCAAAGTGTGAACGCCTTATTGCCCAGGGGCGTAACTGTTTCCCAAGGCGAGCTGGGTCTGCCCGGACAACTATGCGACACCTTTGAAACACTGACTTGTTTAACTTTATGATAAAGATAGCAATTCTATGTGCTGCTGCTAAATTGCTTGTCCTTTTATTTGTGAGGACATCACAATTGATACTTTGATTGATTCTTTTTTGATTTAGATTGTGCTCCAGCAAATGCCTACTACCTCCGTTCCTTATTTCTATTCGCTGTTGACCTTTCCTGACAGCGTTTGACCATTCGTCTTATTCAAAAAAATTATGCAAGTATTATTTATTTTGTTCGTAACTTACTTTTTTTTATCAAAGGTACTTTAAGCCTGACTTATTGTTTCTTGTATTTGTGCACAACTTTTGGATAAGACGAATAGTCAATCGTTGCAAGAAAAAGCCAATAGTGAATAGTAATTTGAGGGAGTAGTTTTCTGGTGTAGCCAACTAACATGGGGGTAAATGTACTAATAGTAAGATAAGGGGATCGGATATAAGATAACAAGGTGATTAGATTTGAATGTTTTAATTCATTATGGAGTTTTGATGATGGGGAGTACTTGTGCTAGATTGAAATCAATCAACAGCGTCAAGATTTGGGCAAGAAAGATAGTGAAACTTCAAATAAATTATATATTGCTATGATCATAAAAAAGACGGAACATGTATGTTATGGCTGATGATTTTCTATAGAATGTGAATTGTACTCTGTTTTCTGTTCTGCTGCTGTAAAATTGTTTGTTATTGTATTTGTCATTTATGTATAATTCTGTTCCATAAGTAGGCCTACTTGATTGCCACCTTTAAACAAGAAGAATCAATTAGAGTTTCTCCCCTTGTCAAATGTCTCATAGCCTTGTCGAATGGCATTTCAAGTGAACTGGTTAAGGTTCGATGGTCTGACATTGGTTGGACCAGCAAGGTGCTGATTTGATAGTTACATACATGTTGCATGTAGTAACAGTAACTATGTTCGTGGAATGTCAAGTACACTGCCTTCCTTACCTCTTGGCTGGGGTTTGATCCCTTCTGCTTCTTTTTTTTGTGATTATTCCCTGATGATCACCCATATTCCCTTCACTCATGTGAACCTGTGCTGCCAGTTAAGAATGCTATGGTGAGATTCTGCTGGTTCTTGAAGGAAAACCGCCTGTTCATTTTCTTCAGGGATTCATGCATAGAGTGATCTTTTAATTGAAGCAGTCCAGACTGGGTGTTGCTTTGGTTTGTTAGGTTGAGCCACCGGTCCAGTCTGGTCTTGATAACTTGCCATCTACACAGTACCAAGGTTCCAAAATATATTTTGGGAACAGTGTGTCAGTGTCCATTAGTGAATCTTGATTCCGAGTGTGTAGAGTAAATGCCACTCTTGCCGATGTCATAGAGCCTTGTTTTCGCTTGACGAAAGTACTCAATCAATCTCTCTGTCTTTATCAAATACTTAAAGGTAGTTCTACCATGACAAGCGAAAACCGCTGATTGCTTCTTGTGTCCACTCTATTAGTTTATTTCTGCATATTTTTTTATTACATAAGCTATACTTGTGTCATCTATTAGATGATTTTCTGCATATTTTTTGCTGACTAAAGCTATACTTGTCTAGTTCCCACATTCTGGTGTTTTCTTTTTGCTCGTAACTTTGGCACAAGAGCTCCATTCATGCAATTACAAGGAGGGATCTGATATCATGGACCTACTTTATCGTATGGTGTCATCAAATAAGGTACCAACACTTTGTTCTTTGGTCCACATCATGAGTTAGTAGTCTATTTTAGTGGATTTGATGGATATATATCATTAATTGTGTTTTTACTAGAATGTCACCACAACAAATTCAATCCTTGTTTCTTCATATTGTTTTTCTTTCTTTTAAGGTTACACGCGGTTTATATATTCTTTTAAAAAAGGTTATACAGTTTATATGCTGTTCTATGCTATGCGTCATGTATCTTTTGAAACTTGAATATGTAGGACCTGTGCTTCGCTTTGTTGCATGTTGACAAGTCACAGGCTGTTCAAACATCAAAGAGTTTGGGACAAATTGAAAAGCATGTCAGGTTTGGAACATATTCTCAGTTTCAGTGTAGTACTTTGGAACAATAATATCAAGTAATATTGTTTATCCTTTTCAGGATTGATATTGCTAAGATATTTTGCAATTCCATTTTCAAGTATGTGCAAGATGTTAGTAATGCCGACATATTGTCCAAAACCCTTGATCTGCTAGCAGAAATGATCAATTGGTAAGTTAGTTTCTTTAGGTTTTGTTCACATGTTTGGAGTATGTTGGCGAACAATTATAATGGGGCATTTTTCTTGCTACTCTGCCTGCTGGCTAAGACTAGGAACTATTGTGTTGTGTGTGTGGGTGATACTTGCAAAAATTTATGAATTGAGGTAAACATTTGTAGCTACGTTTATTATAATTGGATGGCTATGTTTATAAATATTATTAGTGAATTTTGATGAGCAAACAGTTAACAATAGTGAAGCAAACACAATACCTGCTATTCTTAGGCCAACACTATTTACACAGAGTAAATACACTCATTGCTTGAAGAACATGTTTTTAGTTAGTTTGAATCCATTTATGGTTTGTTAACACGAGTCATGTGTATTCATAAAAACTTGCATTGGAAAAGTGGGAGTACAGATTAACAAAATTAGAATAATAATTTCCTACACATTTAACAAATTGCCAAATATCTACCTTATATCCTTGGTTCAGCCCAAGTGACTTTTTTGTTGTTTATAAAGTTTGATAAGTGCATACTTTTCTATAGAGGTTCTCCATGTCTGACAACTGAAGTAAAATTACTTTTAGTTTCATAAGCATTGTATGCTTTTCCAAGGTTCCTTGTTAGTGAAACTGTTGTTTCCATAGAGCTCCTGGTTATTCTTTATGTACAGTCACTTTAGTTAACGAGTTGTTACATTGGTGTCTATTCAGTTCTCCATATCACGTGTTTGAGGTGGCGTTTGAGTGTAACATCTTCACTTCTCAATTAAATGGTCCATCAAGGTATCTTTTATTTGTTCATTTTGTTTGAATTATAACACTTACTAGGTATAACTGCAGAACATTGTTTAGTGATTCTGAACCCCTCTAGCTACCTCATAATTTAGGTGATGCATATATGTGGCACAATTTGCTAATGAAATAAAAATGTGTACGCATGTAGATATTCCCTCTCTATCAGCATGGTACATCAATTTTGAGAACTCAAAGTTTCTATCTTGGTGTATTTTTTGTTTCTGTACTTTCCAATTTATTAAAGTGAACTTCCAAAAGATAACTACTTAAATTACCTCTGTAGTGATTGGTTACTTTCTGGAGCCCTAGCTAGAATGCTTTTTGCTGCCTCGGAGGGAAATGGAGATTGTTCTTCACTTACAACTTCAGGCATGTATTATTTGAAGTAACTACAAAAATATTTTCTTCTAAGCTTCAACATTTTTTCACTTTTTCATTTTGAATATGATGTTTCTGTCTGTATGTTTAATCTGTTATACATTATACACTTATAATTGACCCAGCATGTTAGATCATATGCTCATTGCTTTTTGGTTGGTGCCCTTTTATTAATGTCCGATGAACACCATTTTCCTGATTCTGGAGTACGGCAAACCTGTCTTGAGCATTATATGTTGATAATGGTGAAACCTGTCTTGAATATTGTATGCTGATCATGGTTCGTAAGGTGGCGCCTAGTCGTGGCCTACGCGACGACGCGCTTGCTGAGGGCAAGGTGTCCCCGACGCCTAGCCAAAAGAGCGAAGAAGAGAGGGAAGATGTGGATAGGGTGGCGCACGGAGAAGTAAGAGAAGTGGCAGGTGGCGCAGCTCTCATTCCTCCTTCCCCATCCTTGCCGGCTTGGGCGCCATGGCTGGCGCAGCTGCGCCCACCGATTCCAGAGCAATTGCTGGTGCATATCTGCCCCGGCTCAGCTGCGGTGGTGGCAGTCTGGAAGGGGGTGGTGGCGGGGCTCATTCACTGTTGGCTGAGGCGCTTGGGGGGGGCTCGTCAGCTTGTCGCTGCTTCTGCGGGGTGGTGGCATCGGGGACGGAAGAGGTGGCTTAGAGGGTAAGGACTCAGAGGGGCTGTTGGTTTGATTTGGGCTTTAATGGGCTCATTCATTGTTGTGGGTTATGAGTTTATGACCTATCGATAGACTTATTTTCTCCTTTTTCATAAATTTATCTATGAGTATGGCGTTTGCCTTGCTGCCTTACCACCTCGCCTTAAGCGCCTAGGCAATAAGAGGGTGGTGGGTCGCCACAGCTCCCCTCGACGCTTTAAGAACAGTGATGCTGATAACGAGAATTACTACTACAGTTAATAGGTAGAACTAGACTAGTTCCTGGTCCTATAAAAGCAGGTGTCCACTTCTATATGTGAAAAAAACCTGCTTTACGTTGATGATTGTTCTTTTTGCACACACAATATTCAATTTATTATCTCAATTAAGCATACAAATCAACTATGTATTGAAAGTATGTAAGAAGTTGAAACCAGGTCGATCTTTTGGCTTAGTAGTACTCTACAAGGAAATCTAACACCAAACTATCCATTTCGGGACAACTTCACAACCTCCGGATAGTTAAACTTGTGTGTTCCTGAGCCCTGGGTGTATATATTTTTAAAATGTGAGAGCTAGCTAAGGATACATTGAACACAGAAGGCATAAAATGATTTTTCATTTGAATTAATGCAAGAGTAGTAGGCCTTTTGGTTGAGAACATTTTCGAGTGTTCAATCTTCACTTGTCTTTCTCTACTTATGTTTTCCTTCTTGAGTAGAGACAAAACTGCTTATCTGAATCATAGCTATATTTCCCAGTGCTTGATTTTGCCATTCAGGTTCTCCGGAAAGGTGCTGCTGCTGATGATATAATATCACCATTAATTGTTTTCTCAATTCAGTACATCATGGTTAATCATATGAATTGGAAACACAAGAAATATAGTCGCTGGAAGACAACCCTTCGGGTACAGTTTTTTAAAATTTTAGTCCTGTTATTGAACTTTGGAGTCATAATTAAAGGTTTTCGACTTATTAGTTTTTTCATTTTTTTCTTTTTATTATCTACAAGAAACATTTTAGCTTTGGTTTAACCTTTTTCATTTGTTGGCATTATTGATAAAGCTAAATATTACCACTGAATTTTAATGAAAAGGTGTTTGAATTGGTGAAAAGCTGTATTCATGTGAAACCATTCTCAACAAAGCTTGGTGGCATTATTTGGGAAATTCTACTATGTGATTCTTCTGTCCATAGTGTACTTTGGAGCATATTATCCTTGTCAACACAAGTACTGGAAGTAAGGATGCTCCTTCTTTGAGTATTAAGTTCATTAGCTTTATCCTTTTTCGCTCTTAGTGCAAAGATGTGCAGCTCTCCTGCATATTCGATGAAGAAAAACAAATTCATTAGCTTTGTGACCTTTATGTGATAATATGTTAAAAAAATTGCAGCACTCATATAAAAGCAATTATCATGGTCTTAAGGATATTGAAGATATCCAGCTTGTTCTTTGCAATGGACTTGATATTATATATTCCATCCTATCCAACTTACCAGAGGTAAAACAAGCACATCATCTTTTGATGTTACTTTCACTGTACATTTTATGAATTTTCAGTTGTCACATTGATATTTTGCTTTTACATTTTTTAGTTTTGTTTCATCATTCTAAGATATGTTTACAGCTATAAACCCGTTCTTCACATGTAATTTTGCTGTGAATTTGAACTAAGCTATAAAAGTAAAGAGCTGAAAAGACCAACTATTGGAAAGGGATACACATAATCAAACCATGCTAGTGTGCGTTTTAAGCAAACTATGTCTAGTGTGCTTTTGAGTTTTTATGAAATTTTGTTATGTTAATAAGGCAAAATACTAGCTATTTTTTCTTAAAGTATCCATTTAGTGATTAGTTAGTGACCTGCTAGAATCTTAATTTCATCTTGTAACTAAAAAAGCTTTCATGAATCCCATGGGCTTGTAGTTAGCGATGTAATTTTTATTTTTTGAATTGTACAACTGCTTAGAAGGCACAAAGCGCGATGGCTGTCTGGTACTCCCTCTGGTCACAAATGCTTATTGTTTGGACAAGCTTCAGTCAAACTTTTGACACTTTGTCCATCAAGAATTAGTATTAATTAAGTTTTGAAACATGAAAATAGTATATGTAGATTTGTGTCACTTAGTGTTTTGGTTGCTGCAGGCCCTGCTGGCTGATAGCCCCTGAAGAGTCATGTTGGTCGCTTTCTCTAGTTTTTTCCAGGGAGCAAATGTAACCTAAGAAAGTGGAGTGTGTGTGGCGTGTGTTGTACTGGCCATCTTTTCAGCCTCTTCTCGTATCTTAATGCAATGATATGCGGTTCTCCTGCATGTTCGAGGAAAAACAACAAAGTTGAAAAGTTTTAACAAATGAAAAACATAGATTGACATAAATTTTTGAGCAGAGGAAGTTTCCATTTTTATTTTTATCTATTTTCCTATTGGATGAAAGGTCATTGCCTGGCTTTATTAGAAAGCTTAACATGTTGCCTCACATTCGAGAGACTGGGGTAACCAGTTCATAAAAGGCGGCACTGACGCTAAAAGTAGCACACCCCTAATAGCTTCCACTCGACTCATACCCCTACTAAAAACGACTGGCTGAATAAGCCACTCCCCTCTCACAGGCAGGTGAGAAACAGAAAACAATTTATCTAAATTTTAAATGGTAAAACCATGTACAAGGCCGACTAGGGCCATTTGTTTACCCTCATAAGGATGGCAAAGAAGCAACTGCACATACTTTTAACCGTTTGATTACCCTCATAGGATGCTGAAGAAGCAACTGCATATACTTTTAAAATCAATATGTTCGGCTACACAAGCATCAATTGGTTCAATGGAAATGGTTAGTTTGATATACTGGATATTATCATAATTCACTGCTGGGGTGCTTGTCATGGATTTAAGGGGTATGCCATTACTATGTATACTGTATTTTTTTTTCTTTTTTTTTTCATGACTCTTGTTATTATTTCAGGATTTACTGCCAAATCCACCATTTGTTACCATGGTTTTGTCATCTTCGTTGAAGCCATTTTCTTTTATGACAGCTCTAACATCATTATTGTACTTTCGTAATTCTGTAAGTCTTTCCATTTATATATTTCCTAAATTGAGTCTTCACATTTTTTGTACTGAGTTTATGCTTTTTACACATTATGTTGTTTCATTATGACCCATCACGAAAGGATATCATATAGTTTGTCATGTCATCTATGTTTATGTGGCTTGGTTTGTTTGAGTTTGAAGTGTTTGAGGGGTGTGTCTAGAGATTCTAGGCCAACTACTTTAAAAATGTTCCCATTGGCTCACATGTAACACTTGTTTCAACGTAGAAACTCATCCATGAGAAACAAGGGATTTTTGTTCCATTTTAGAAACAAAAGAAATCTATCTTATTTGCGCAAGAATATTTCAAAGCATGGAAAGTTTGTTGTCGTTAAAATCATTGAACGCTTGCATCAATACGGGCCATGCTTATCTCCTAGATTGGTTATGTATTAGGCAATGATCGCCTCTGATTTATCCAGTGCTCATTGACTATATATACCTGTACACATTATCCTCATTAATCAATCTATTTTCCCTCGCCCTATTGCTTACAGTGCATATGGCCACATTGACATTTAGAATAAACATGAAAGCATGTGTTCACTGATCTTTGATTTCTCTTAACTGTATGAATTGATGATTTGTGCCATGTAGAAGTATAACTGTTTAGTAGTGAATTCATATATTTATTGCCACTTAAGATAATTTATCTGTTGATAGAACAAAGTCAAAAACTACCCTCTGTCTATCAATGTAAAGTGTATTATTGTTGGAGAAGTAGTATTTAAAAATATATTTTGACATTTAATTTCTCTTACAATGTATTCAATTGCTGCAAGATCAGCATCATCCTAATATTACTTAAAATATGAATATATTGATGCAATGCATATAAATTGTGTCTTATTGTTTGTCAAAACTGGCTAAGTTTGGCATTTTCAAATTAAACACGTCTTACATTGATGGAAGGGAGGTAGTGCTTGTGATGGCCAGATGGCTGGTTTTGAAAAAGGGACAATTCGTAAAATTGGATGGCATTTTTTTCTTTATTTATTATTGCATCTGTATCTTATCAATTATTTTTGAGTTGAGACTAAGGATCCTTATTTCTTCATCAAGGATATACAAGTAGCTGCTGCTAGAGCATTCTCAGTATTGTGTTTCATTGCGTATAAAGCGCAGCCTCAATTGACAGAAAATGCCAGCTTTACTGGTGATGTTTCTGAGGTTAGTACTGTATTACTTGATGTTTGTTCTATGCTTCATTGTTCTTTGATAACCTTTTTTAACTGCTTCTTTTGCCATCAAGTGCTGATCTCATTCTGCTTATGCTCGCTTCCCCCTTTTCCTTTCACCACTGCTCTCAGATTCAGAGATTGCAAGCAAGCATATCCTGTATTCTTGATGAGGAAGAGAAAACTAATGATTGTTTGGTTGTGGCTGTATTCAACCTTTTGACATCTGCTGCTCGTTATCAGGTATTGTTCCTTCTATATTGTTTGTTTTTTTGAGTATGCTGTAAGTGACGCGGTCTTTGCATGTTTAAATGTTATCCCATCAGGCCAGTAGAGTAATGCACATGTGAATGTCTTTGCGATTTAGATGATCATATTATTATAACACCCCTGAGATACAAAATCATTATGTTGTTGCACAACAACTATTATATAGAGATCCATTCATACGCTAGGAATATGCCCTGAAATGTCACTGCTATTTCTGCGAATCTCCATTGTGTTGTTGCACAAGAACTCATCTACTATCTGTTATCTGCTTTGAAGACCTCACACTTGTATGTTGCAACTGACCAGTCATGTGTTACGACAACACAGTTTTGCAGCACTAATTGTGTCAATCATGTCAAACTGCTATTAGGTATCCTTATCTATTATCTTGAGATGCATGTAATCGGTCATTATTCGTATACTTCTAGTTAATGAAGTTGAGCTCTATATGATGCAAAATTGTTTTGTTCATAACCTTCATATTCTTGTATTCCGTTTTTTTCCATGTTTACTATTTTACTTATCCGTTTGACAATCGAGGCATGTTTCGTTTATTTACGACATGTCTTTGATTGTTACTCCTTAATTTTACTTAACCATGATTATGTATTATTAGTACGAATCTAATAACATCAATTTGGTGTCACAAAAAACTATATTAATAAAGTAATTGTTGGCCAAAGGCATGTCCTATCGAAACAAAATACGGCTTGTGATTCAAATGGATGGAATACTATGTTGCCATCTGACAAGTTTCTTAGATAGACATAAATTGTTCAATAATTCACATGTGAAATAACGTGGCGTTTTTTTTTGTTGCAGGCTGCCTTTCTGATTTCCTTGATTGAGCAGAGTATGAAGTCAACTGATCATAATGCTTCTACCAATAATCAGAACAATGGATTGTCTGTTGTTGCTTCAAAAAGTAATGCTAGACTCAATCAAATCTTGGGCTATATTGTAAGGTCCATCGAGCTCATGAATAGGTAAAGCATATATTACATTTTACCATTTGACGCCATATCTGAGGGTCCTAATCTTAGACAAGTACGCGCTCCATTCTCTTTTGATAATCCTATTTCCAAAACTGAAATGTTCTCTTTTGATAGTCCTATTTGAGTGCTTGTCTCGGGTCTTACAAGGATGACCGTTTCGATTCCTGTGCAGAGTAACTCCTCTGGGAAAAAATTGGTGTGTGTATATGATGCCATAATTAATTAGATGATAAGTAGAGTTTCTGCTTGGTCATAGTGCCAAGGTTAAATAGGAATTTCAAACGAGAATGGAGGGAGTACTTCCTTTATCCCAAAATATGACTATTTTTAGGTTTAACCTAAGTCAAGAAACCAAATGTTCTGAAAATATATCAAGATCTATGGCACCAAAACTGTACATCAAATCAATCATGAAATATATTTTCTTGGTGTGCTTATTTAGTGTTGTATATGTGAACATTTTTTCTATAAACTTGGTCAAACCTGAGATAGTTTAATTTTGGACAAACTTAAAAACAGCTATATTTTGGGAAGGAGGGAGTAATTTTTCCTCATTCCTTATGGAGAATAAAATCGTTCAGGTTTCATTTAACAAAGTTTAATTAAATACCTTAACAGGTTCCTTCATGGCTTCTTGGTTGCCCCTATTTTGTTCAGATGCTTAATGATAATTATTTATGCAGTTGACATTGTTGGAGTATGGAGTTGTGTAGACCATAGGGCCCATGTAATAGGCCCATCTAGGCCCATGTATGGATAACTATATACCCACCCATTAGGGTTGGGGGAATACACTGAAACAATTCATCTAGCATGGTATCAGACTAGGTTACTTCCTCCCCTCCTCTACAGCCGCCGCCGCCGCCGCCATGGACGGCCGGCCGCCGTCGCCCCCTCCCCTCTCTGCCTACTTCCCTCCTCTCCTCTCCTACGCCGCCGCCGTCGCGCCCTCCTCCCCTGCTGGCGCGGACGCGCGTGCGCGCGCCCTGGTCGTCGGCGTGGGGACTGCTGCCGCGGGCTCTGCCGCCGCGGCCGCCCCTGCTCCTCTCGCCGTCGCCGCTCCTCCTGCGCGCGCGGGCGACGCCGCCGCGGCCGCCCCTGCTCCGCCCGCCCCTGCTCCGCCCGCCCCTGCTCCGCCCGCCGCCGTTCCTCCTCCTGCGCGCGCGGGCGAAGCCGCCGCGGCCGCCCCTGCTCCGCCCGCCCCTGCTCCGCCCGCCGTTGCCGCTCCTCCTGTGCGCGCGGGCACCGCCGCCACGGCCGCTCCTGCCGCGCCCGCCGTCGCTGTCGCCACAGCGCCTGGTGCGGGTGGCGCGGGGGGCTCCGTGCCTGCTTTCCATGCACAGACAGGGGTCCTTCCCCCCTCATGGAACGGCCTGGGGATGCATCCCTCCGATGTGCCCCTCTCCTCGGCGACCTTCCTCGGCGGGCAGCAGCTTCACCTCGCCGGCGCCCCTCCGGCTGCTGCGGCACTGGCTGCTGCCCTCCTCGCCGCCAAGACGGAGGCCGCCGCTGCCCAGTCGCGCGCCCGTGAGGCTGCCCTGACCTGGGAGCGGGAGCAGCTCGCGGCCGATGCGCTTGCGCGTCAAGTGGCCGAGGCGGAGCACTTCCTGCTCGCTTCCATGGGCCAGCAACCACCTCGTCCTGCTGCTGTTCCCGTGGTCGAGCAGGCAGCCTCTTCCTCTCGCCAGGCGCCGCCCACTAGTTCTCAGTTGGCTCTGACCGATCCTTCGGTCGCCCAGCTGCACAGCCAGGCTTCCGGCGTGCTCCACATCAAGCACCTCGTCTCGGTCGTCCTCGACCCGACGTCCGCCTCCTACGCCCGCTGGCGCGATCAAGTCCTCATCGCCCTCCGCCGCTACGTCCTCGACGACCACGTCCTCCTCGACACGCCGGTCGAGGCGCGTGACATGACGTGGCAGCGTCTTGACTGCGTCGTCATGTCCTGGATCAACGAGACCATATCCCTTGATCTCCAGGACCTCGTCCGGACCCGTGGCGGCACGGCTCGCCATGCGTGGCTGGCACTCGAGGGGCAGTTCCTCGGCAATGCCGAGGCTCGTGCCCTCCAGCTCGATGCGTCCTTCCGGACATTCGAGCAGGGGGACCTGTCGGTGGGCGAGTTCTGCCGACAGATGAAGACCAAGGCGGATGCTCTCCGTGATCTTGGGCACCCAGTGCCTGAGCCCACCTTGGTGCTCAATGTACTGCGGGGTCTCAACAGCTCCTTCGACCACCTGCGCACATGGATCACCCGCCAGAGGCCGTTCCCCACCTTCCTGCAGGTCTGGGATGACTTGGTCTTGGAGGAGCTCACTCGGGGCACCGTGGTGGCCGCCCCCCCCCCCCCCCCCCCCCCCCCCCCCCCCCGCCTTCGTCCGCTTCCACGACCACCAAGGCGTTGGTAGCTACACCGCCGGCCTCCAACTCTCACTCGGGTTCTCTCCTTGGCCCTCCTCCCTCCGGGCCGAGCGGAGCTGGAGGGGGCAAGGGAGAGAAGAGTGGGCGTCGTCGGGGCCCGGCACTCACACCTGTCTCCACTCCTGCCCCTGGTGGTATGCCCTGGCCATCCTTCGCCAACCCATGGTCAGGGCGTATCTCCATGTGGCCCTTTGAGGGTCAGGCGCCTGCTATGCTCGCCGGTGCTCCTCCGTTCGGGTCGACCTGGACTCCCCAGCCTGGCCAGTACCAGTCCTACCCGGGAGGTTGGGATCAGGCCGCCCTGGCGCAGTCCTTCAGCACCATGGGCCTGACTCCGCCGGTTGGTACCGAGTGGATTGCCGACTCAGGTGCCTCCTTCCACACTACACCTGACGCCGGTATTCTTTCTTCTGTCCATCCCCCACATCCCTCCTATCCCTCTTCTAACATGGTTGGTGACGGCTCTTGTCTTCCCGTCACCTCCGTGGGGTCGGCTCCTGGTCCCTTCCGCCTTCCGAGGGTCCTTGTTGCTCCTCAGATGGTTCATAATCTCCTTTCTATTCGCCAATTTACAGCTGACAATTCTTGTTCTATCGAATTTGACACTTCTGGTCTTACTGTGAAGGATTTGGCCACCCGACGTCCTCTTCTCCGAAGTGACAGCGTCGGACCCCTTTACACTCTTCGGCTCCCGTCTTCCGCTGCCCCTCCTACCTCATATTCGTCTTCTCCATCGTCGGCTGCGTTGGCGACGACTCCTTCCACGACTTGGCACCGCCGTCTTGGTCATCCTGGCCGAGATGTTTTGGCTCGGCTTAGTCGTAGTGCAGACATCTCTTGTACTATGACCTCTGCTGAGCACTTCTGTCATGCTTGTCAGCTCGGTCGCCATGTTAGACTTCCTTTTTCTTCTTCTTCTTCGCATGCTTCGCATGCCTTTGATCTTGTTCACTGTGATCTGTGGACATCTCCTGTATCCAGCATTTCTGGCTATAAATACTATCTTGTGGTTGTTGATGATTTCTCCCATTACTCCTGGACTTTTCCTTTACGCGCGAAGTCCGAGACTTTTCCCACCCTTCTCCACTTCTTTGCCTGGGTGTCAAGGCCGTTCAGTGCGACAACGGACGTGAGTTCGACAACCACACCTCTCGTTCTTTCTTCCTCTCTCGCGGGGTTCAGCTACGCATGTCTTGTCCGTACACTTCCGCTCAGAACGGCAGGGCTGAGCGCATGCTTCGCACCACGAACGATGTCATGCGGACCCTTCTCATCCAGGCCTCTCTGCCCCCGCGCTTCTGGGCTGAGAGCCTCCACACCGCCACCTACCTTCTCAACCGCCTCCCTTCCACTGCTTGTCCTGCTCCTACTCCCCACCACGCTCTCTTCGGTACCCCTCCTACCTACGATCACCTTCATGTCTTCGGTTGTGCATGTTATCCTAACATCACCGCCACTGCTGCTCATAAGCTGGCGCCCCGTTCGACACGTTGTGTGTTCCTTGGTTACTCCCCTGACCACAAGGGGTACCGCTGCTATGACCTCACCTCTCACCGGGTCATTATCTCTCGACACGTTGTCTTCAACGAGTCGGATTTTCCTTACTCCACCTCCCCCTCACCTTCTCCTGAGCCTGAGCTGGAGTCCATGTTTTCTGACCCGGTGGTTCAGCCACCATTTCCTTCTTTTCCTTCTCCTGCAGGTTTTCGTGGTGCGGCATCGGCACCTCCCCCCGTGCCGCCGTGCGTGGCCCCGGTGCCGCCGTGCGTGGCCCCGGTGCCGCCGTGCGTGGCACCGGTGCCGCCTGCAGCGCCGCCGTGCGTGGCCCCGGCGCCTCCCGCCGCGCCGTGCGCGGCCTCGGCACCCCCCACCTCTCCGTCGCGCTTCGCCGAGCCGGTCCAGGTGTACCAGCGTCGCTCGGTACTAGGACCGGCGCCCGGTTCTCCGGCTCCGGGCCCCGGCGCCCCGGCGCGCTTCGCCGAGCCGGTCCGAGTGTACCAGCGTCGCTCGGTACTAGGACCGGCGCCCGGTCCTCCGGCTCCGGGCTCGGAGGCTCCTGCTCGATACGCGCACCCTGTGCGCATCTTCGAGCGTCGTCCGACGGCCCCGTCTCCACCGACACCTCCAACGTGGCCGTCACCAACACCTCCACCACCGCCGCCGCCCCGCTCCCGTGTTGAGCCGGCCGTGTACCACCCGCCGATTCTCCATCGGGACCCTCGCCATGTACACCCCATGGTGACTCGGCAGGCAGCTGGTGTTCTTCGACCCGCGGCTCTCTCCGGTACCCTCCTCTGTCCGCGACGCCCTGGCGGATCCCAACTGGCGTCGCGCGATGGAAGAAGAGTACGAGGCGCTCCTTGCTAACCAGACGTGGGACCTCGTGCCGCGTCCGTCTGGTTGCAATGTGGTGACGGGCAAGTGGATTTGGACGCACAAGCGTCGGGCTGATGGTACTCTCGAGCGCTACAAGGCTCGTTGGGTTCTCCGGGGTTTCACTCAGCGGCCTGGAGTGGATTATGATGAGACTTTCAGTCCAGTGGTGAAGCCTGCTACAGTGCGCACGGTCCTCTCGATTGCTCTCTCTCACTCGTGGCCTGTGCACCAGCTCGACGTCAAGAATGCCTTCCTACATGGCACTCTGTCCGAGACTGTTTACTGCAGCCAACCAGCAGGGTTTGTGGACTCCAGTCGTCCGGATCTAGTCTGTCGGCTCAACAAGTCTCTATGGTCTGAAGCAGGCTCCTCGGGCTTGGTATTCTCGGTTTGCCACATTCTTGGTGACATTGGGGTTCACGGAGGCCAAGTCCGACACTTCTCTGTTTGTCTATCGACATGGTGATGAGACTGCATATCTGCTGCTCTATGTTGATGATATTGTTCTCACTGCCTCCAGTCAGCAGTTGCTTCGGCATATCATCTCCTCTCTGCAGCAGGAGTTTGCCATGAAGGATTTGGGTCAGCTCCACCACTTCTTGGGTGTCACTGTGGAGACTCGTCCTTCTGGCCTTTTCCTTCACCAGCGACAGTATGCTCTTGATATCCTGGAGCGGGCCGGCATGTCAGACTGCAAGCCCTGTTCTACTCCTGTTGATACTCAGTCGAAGCTGTCTGCTGATGCGGGTACTCCAGTCGCTGATCCTACTGCTTTCCGGAGCATTGCGGGAGCCTTGCAGTACCTCACCTTCACCAGGCCGGACCTTGCCTATGCTGTTCAGCAGGTTTGCCTCCACATGCATGATCCCCGGGAGTCTCACCTTACTGCCATGAAGCGCCTTCTTCGGTATGTTCGTGGCACGGTTGACTTCGGGCTGGTCCTCCACCGGTCTCCTCCTGCTGAGCTTGTCGTCTACACCGACGCTGACTGGGCTGGGTGTCCGGACACTCGCCGCTCCACCTCAGGGTACGCCGTCTTCTTAGGCGGCAACCTTGTCTCCTGGTCGTCCAAGCGGCAGCCGGTTGTCTCCCGCTCCAGTGCCGAGGCGGAGTACCGGGCTGTTGCTAACGGCGTGGCCGAGGCGTCCTGGCTTCGACAGCTCTTGGCGGAGCTTCACAGCCCGCTCGTCAAGAGCACACTTGTCTACTGCGACAACGTCAGCGCCGTGTACCTCTCCACCAACCCAGTTCAGCATCAGCGGACGAAGCATGTCGAGATCGACTTACACTTCGTCCGCGACCGGGTTGCCATTGGCGATGTTCGGGTCCTCCATGTACCGACCACCTCCCAGTTTGCAGACATCTTCACGAAGGGTCTTCCCTCCTCGACGTTCTCGGAGTTTCGCACCAGCCTCAACATAGCGGGTGGCTAGTTGTGGCTGCGGGAGCCCTGTTGTGTGGTGTCTTTCTTTGTTGTCCAGTCTTGAACACCGCTGCGTCGGTAGTTCAGACTGCGGGGGGGTGTTGGAGTATGGAGTTGTGTAGACCATAGGGCCCATGTAATAGGCCCATCTAGGCCCATGTATGGATAACTATATACCCACCCATTAGGGTTGGGGGAATACACTGAAACAATTCATCTAGCAGACATGTTGAATTGAATTGCTACATTTGACATCAGGCAACATATTCCTTGCAGATCTCCTTCCGTGTTACTTAGTATTCTCGACTTACTGAAGGCATTATGGGAAAGCGGTATTCAATTTTTATTCATATTAGAGAAGCTGAGAAGCTCTATAATGTTCTGGGATAATTTATCAAGATGTGTTCGTGCTACCATTGATACATGCCCAATTGATTGTGTTGGCAGTGTTGATGAGAAATTTTCATTGAGGTGTGGTCACAGAGCTCTAGCTTCCAATGTATTTGTTAAATCATTATCTTAAGAAACTTCCAAAATATTTTTTTTATCTGTTATCTCTACTAATCCAGATTTTTGCATAATCCTAATATTGCTGCATTTAATGTTAGGCCCGGTGTTCAGTTGTATAATTTGAATTAAATTTGATTGTTTAATAAATTAGAATCATTGTCATATTGTTTGATTGCATTCACTGTCAATAAAGTTTTTTTCCCCCAATTTGCAGGTACCATTGTCAGGGTAAATTTTTCGAAATCATGTCACATGAGTTATTCTTGCAAGGAAAACTGCTTGCAGAGACTTCTCATCCAGCTCCAGATAGCTCAAAGGGTCAAAAGGAGCATACCAATGCACCTTGTCCAAGCAGTGTTGTCTTGAAATGGTTTGATACTGCTATTTTAGATGATTTGATCAGTCATTTATCATGTAATGCATACAAAAAGGAACTTCTTCATCGTGCTAAGGTAGTTCATGTTCTTGTCTGATGAAGTGGAGGCTTTCATTGTTGCTTTTCTTTATAGTATGCCAGGGGTATTCATTTTTTTTGGCCATTCTCACTTAGTGGTTGTTGAACGTCAGGCAAAAACAGTACACTTTGCATCTGCAATCATATACTTTTATGAGTGAATTTGAGTGGTTTACAGGTTCCCCAATAGAGAATTCAGGAGATTGCATTGTTTCAAAAATTCTTAAAAAAAATCCTCTATGTACTAGGTACTAGGTAGTATAGATAAAGTAAACTTAAAAGAACCAATTTGAAGTTCATCCAAAGTGTATAGAAATAAAACAGACAGCAGTCAATTTTCATCATGTTCGAACATTACTTAACTTTATATGTGGGTTTTTAATGGAATTTTGAAATATTGCAACGTGTTGGGTTAATATAGATTCGTAAATCCCTACTTAACTTAGGACCACATAACATGACCTTTGTACTCCTGAAAATGATGGAAATCACTGTTTGAGGCCAAAGCCCTGGTTGTTTTGTCTCACATGGCATAGTGTTAGCTCATGTGGTAAGGTGTCTGAATGCTCATGTAATTTTCTGAGATGTGGCCACAAAACAACAGCAACAACGTCATTGTCCCAAGCAAGTTGGGTTAGGCACTTAACACAAATTAGCAAACAAGAAATATCTCTGTTCTTTTCAGTGCCCCTTCCTGTTACTGTGTACGAAATGGTGACTAAGTGAGTACTGTTAGAATAGATGCCAGATAGTTGTATTCCATGTGCTGTAGAGTTACATATACATGATATGGGCCTAAAATGGGCCAAAAGACCTTCATTGGCCAGACTATATATACATATTAGCAAGTACCAGTTGCCAAATCTTTAAAACCCATAGTTTAAGGTCAGAAAACTACATTTCATCCGTACATTTAGTGATCACGTAGGGGAAACTTGCTTCATAAGAGTTCACATCTGCCAAACTCATCACTATATCAGCTAAAATAATGGTGGTTTTCACTGAGGTATTTGCCCTGGTATTGGTTGTTGAGGATCCTGTTTCAAAAGATTTTGGAATTTCGGGATGGAAAGCAAACCCAGCAAGAGTTGATGGGTGAAAAATGACCCTTTTCCGCTTCTATTTTATTTTTAATTTAGAAACTTGTGGTTACTAGTCATGCTAATAAGAACAGTGAGTTACATTGAAGTACATATTATTTTCGTTTAAACAGGTGGCTGCCTGCCTTTGTACCATCCATCTGATTACAAAGTTATCAACTGGTGATACTGGGAGCTTGTCTTTCTCAGTGATGAAGAAGATTCAAATCATATCAGCAAAAGTAAGGATTCTATAATGTTGGTTATTTGGCACCAGCCTGTGGATACTTTTTGTCTGGTTTCTATCTGTTTTGTAAAAAATATCTTCTCCCATGGAATTTTTTTATATGAGCTGTATGAAAAAGTAAGACACTAGAAAAAAAATAAAGTGTATAACCAGAATGTAATTTCTCTCCTTTTATTTTGAGTGAAATCAAGAGGGGAGGCCCCTACTGGAGAAATGCAATTTCTTATAGGGTGCCATTACTTACATAGCACACCACATCAGCAAAGCAGTACTACCTCCGTTCCAAATTACTATTCGCTATTGACTTTTCTCGTAATGTTTGACTATTCACCTTACTTTATCATCACATATACTTTAAGGATGACTTATTTTTTCGTATATTTGGACTAAATTTTTGAACAAGACGAATGGTAAATGTCAACAGCGAATAGTAATTTGGAACTGAGAGAGTACCAATCAAGCGGGGGCAGGTTAGAAATGAAACTTAACAAGAGTCGCGCAAACAAAAAGAAGATAGTAATACTATATGCACAACTAACAAATAATATTAGCAATTATAATAATAATACTATAATTGTATAAAGAAACTGGATTCCTAGGTTACCGATTGTGCCCATCCATGGCTAATTTTCATGCTTTCTCCTTCCAACAGTAGAATAAATACCCCCTTATCCCCACTTTTTTTAGTTAATTGATGATTTGGCATGCATGGACTGTAAGTGAAGGTAAAGGTACTGTATGCTACTCCCTCCTATGAAGACTGCACTTCTAGATATTCTCAGAAAAATTAGTGGAAGGGACAAATGACCATAGTACCCCTTATTAATTGAAGGATTACATTAATTCTAGCTGGTTGGTTTATCGGTTTTTGTGGTCAGCACCTCGTTTTCAAGAGATATATGCTAGTTAATGACACAGATGGGCTAAAAAAATATTATTTGATGTCTCTTTTTCAGCGCATTAATGGTAACATGAACTCATAAGTGGTTCAAATGCTTTGAGAGCACTCTTTTATGGGATTTTTTTGAATCTCAGAAGTGCAGTCTTCATGGGACAGAGGGAGTAGTTTAAAACTAAATGAAGATGCTTAACCAAAGACACTTACATTTAATATCTAGGTTACTGGATATTAGTTTGTTCTGGTCAATTTTTTTCATCTACTTACAGTTTTATTTATGCAGTTGTCACAGCACCATGCATTCTTAGCTCTCCTGTCGCAATATTCTCTGCATGGATACAGGTATCGTTCTTAATTCTTGGTGTTTATGATTGTGACTACAATTTGTTTGAATCTGAACTGCATTATGGACACTTTCTCAATCGAGTATTTAATATCTGAATCTGTACACATTTGTTGTTGAGTTCAGAATGTTGTCAGTTCTTTTTTACATCTGACCAGTGGTAACTTCATGGAGTGGAATGGAGTTTATCTGAGGTCCTTCATGAAGCTGTTTGATTTGTTTTGAATGGATTAAATGGTGATCAAGAACTTACTAATTTGGTTACATCTTTTGAATGTGCAGTGGTGAACAAGAACTTAATAATTTGGTTATCAATGATCTTTACTATCATGTACTTGGAGAACTCGAAGGTCGCCATATTAGCTGTGGTCCTTTTCAGGAGCTGCTTAGTTTCCTTCTTGAGTTTAAACTTTTCGAACACGATCCCTTGGAGCAACTACAGAATACTTTCCCAGTGGCAAATGGCAACTTGCTGTTCAATGTTGAACACATACATGACGAGCTTGGAGTTGATCTTTGGACTAATTCGGACGGGAGCTCTAAAGAAATAGCTGAAAAAATGCTCGATATTATGCATAAAGCAAATCTGATGAAGTGTTATGCTGATGCAAAGCTTTCTACATTGAAATCCTTCTTGACATTTTTATCAGTCTACACAGGAGTGGTAATTTCATTTACCTCTTGAGATCCTTTCACTTCCAGAATTTATATTTCGGCATACTATTTCCCAATTTCCCCTTTGATACAATAAAGATCCAGAGATAACATGCCCTTATTTCATGTAGATCCCTACATTTTATAGTTCTTTTTTTGGGGTGGGTGGGTGGTGGGGATTATGATATGTCTAAGTGACAAGTAATCAACTTGAAAAATCAATGAACCTACCAAGGTTGACTTGAGCTAAATATGGGAATTTCATTTACTTGTAATTTTGTTTGTGAACTAATCTTTATAAACCTATACAGAGTTCCAACAAAAACCTGGACTTACCTGGTGGAGGGATTTCAGTAGCAACCACACAATCGGCAGTTAAATGTGCATGCAAATCGTTCGAGTCAACTGTTGATTCACTACTTCCTCATGTTGATACAAATGAGGTTTTATTTCCCCTCTTGTCTGGGCAAGTGGAATTATTGCTTACTCTTGGCCGGATATTATTTCATCAAGCAAAGCAAAATAAGAAGTCAACCCATCTCTTTTCAGATATTGTACTTCTAATGAAAACTTCAGGTGTGAGCACTTGTTTTTTGGTTGATCTCATGTCATCCACTCTAGCTCTTAAGCAACCAGTGAAGGGCCTCCTTGTTCTGCTTTTCTCTACATATGAGTTCATGTACAGCAAGGTTGGCATAAAAGATCTACCAGATAATGTTTACATCTTTGGTGAATTAGCTCTTTTAAGTGTGAGTTTGCTTCCTGTACTGTGCAAATTGGCAGAGAATAGGGAATGCTCTGATCTTGCTGTTGCATCAATGGACTTAATATTGAAGGGATTTGTACCCTCTAAAGTATGGCTGCCTATTCTACAAAAACATTTTCATCTCCAGGCAATACTGCATAAATGCCAGAATGGTGATTTATTGTCTACTCAAGTTATACTGAATTTCCTTTTGACCTTGGGGCAAACAAAGGACGGTGCTATACTTCTTCAATCTGCCAATATTTTTGCATTCCTAAAGGTACTTTTGAGTCAGTTGTCTCTGGATGACTCCTGTTTGAGAAATTCTTTGAGCACCCAAGTGAAGGATGTGAACCTATGGGGTTTGGGTCTTGCAATTGTTGCGTCACTGAACCATTGTTTGGATGATGACATTTCTCGTGATAATGTTGCAAGCAGTACTATCAGCTTCCTTTCAGGACAGGTGCCTTTAATGTCATCATATCTATCCGCACAGAGTGTTAGTGCTCATCAGAGCAAGAAGCGGGTATTATCGCAGAAGTCACAGACATCACTTTCAGCCCTCAGTCTTACTGAGAATATTCTCATACTTCTCTGTATTTTGGCAAAATATCATTTTCCACAGGACACTGGAAAGAAGGAAGTAGATTCAGAACTAAGAGAGATTATTATCCACCTGCTATCTTTTATAAGCAAAGGAAGTGTAAAGGCAGGAAATTCCTCTAACTGGAATTCGTCATTTTTCTGCCCTGCTGTTGCCAAAGAGGAATTAGCACTTAATGAGAAACCACCACTCATTCATAGCAAGTATGGATGGTTCAAATTTGCTGCTAGTTGTACTTTGTCAACTGCAAGTGTTTCAGTTTCTCCCAGTGCAGCATTACCTCTGGTGATCAGAGACAAGAGTTCAGGAGATTCTGATTCTACAAGGCAAACTCGTTTTACTGAGATGTTAGCTGTTCAGATTTACAGAATTGCTTTTCTCATTATGAAGTTCCTCTGTAGTCAAGCAAAGGAAGCAGTAAAAAGGGCTGAAGAACTGGAGTTTCTTGACCTTGCTCATTTTCCTGAGCTTCCCATGCCAGATATTCTTCATGGTCTGCAGGTACCTAAAGTTCAATAAAGTGCTACTTGTGCTTATTTATCTATTGCTTCAGCATCTTGCTCGTTGGCAGAGATTTGCGTAGTTATAGTTTTGAAACTAAGTAAATGCAAAACCAGTTTAGTTTTGTATATACATGAATTAATGCTCTACTAGGTAAATTTTCTCATTGGAAAATATCTGGGTAGTTGTAGTTTGAAACTAAGTAAATGCAAAACCGGTTGTCTTTTATATACTTGGATTTTATGCTAGTTTTTGCTGTTTCAATTCTCTCTGCGATTGCAGCTTTCACTGAAAGTGTCAAACTGATAGTAGTGAGATGTAAGCTGACTTAAAAGATGCTCTCTAGCCTTATACTGAAAATAGCAATAGTGCTGCGTGTGGTATTGATTTTAAACTTGAAACTAGTTTATCTATATTCAACTCTGGATTGTCCAGCTCTGAAGGAGTATGATATTCTTTTCTGTTCCATTAGTATTTTATTCGAATCTACATCTCATGAGAAAGACATATTAGAAGAATGAAAGATGTTTTCTTTGTGTATAATTTCCTCTTCCCTTCTGTCATCTTTCTTTTCAGGATCAGGTGGTTTCTATTGTCACTGACGTATTTGAGGCAAATGGGTCAAGCACTCTAAATTCGGAGACAGAGAGGGTATGCCACCTCCTCTTGGTGACACTTGAAACATCACTTTACATGGAGCTATGTGTATCCCAATCGTGTGGCATCAGGCCAGTGCTCGGTCGGTTTGAAGATTTCTGCAAGGGAATTAAGGCTATGCTTCAAGGTACTCTTCATTCAATGAGGACTATTGAAACTTGTAATGTTTATCTGATTGCATGTTTATTCATTTGACTGTATACATCAACACGCACTTTTCCCCTAATTCATTTTTTTTGCAATATTTTGCAGCTATGGAGAAGCACTCCAGTTTTAAACCATTGGTCAGATCGCTGACTCAAATTACTACTCTCCTGTATCCCGGGCTTGTGCATAGTAACCTCCTCATGTAATTCTTGTAAATTGTATCTCTATTAATGAAATGTGTTTGCTGTTCCATTGATGGAGTTGCACTCTCAGTTGACATGAAATGTGTTGGCTGTTCCATTGATGGAGTTGCACTCTCAGTTGACGTCATAACGTACTTGTTAGTTTGATCTATGTTATTCGGCGTGAAACTCGACTTAGCCTCTAGCATATATAAGCTGTTTTGCAGATACATATTCTGTGAGCTAGTACATGTTTTGCCAGGCTAGGCTGCCTTTGGACTAAAGGAAAACTGCGTATATATGGTCGCCAGGGCCTCACATGTTACTGTCACCAAAGTAAAGTGGATTCCTGCAGGAAAAAAGATACCAATTTCGGGCGTCAGTTCACCAAATCCGACTGAATGCGACGACACCCGAGGAAGCTTCGTTTTCGCATCCCCTTTGTTCGGTGTCGTAGGGTGTCGTAGATGGCGAGACCCGAAGTGGCTCGAGAATCTTGCTGGAGTTTGCCTTTCGGAGCCTCCACACGGCCGACCATTCTTATTCTACCGTGTACATCGTGCTGCATTTCCGTTGTTGGCGCGTCTACCCGATGTGCGTCCCATCATCACAACCAGAACTACCAACAGATGATGTAGGTAGATGCTCCGCGTCTCTGTTTTAGATACGCAACAGAGCCGGCCAAAGTTCCTCTCTAGAAGAAACGATTAGGGGCGTTTTTTTCCATCCGTTTCATGCTTTCCGATGAATTCGATGGCGCAGGTTTTACCCGGACGTTGCAGCTGTACAAATCTTTTGGGTGAACCTGGATTTTTTTTCTTTTTGCGAAAGATCGATACATACACTACACCCATAGTGCACGCACACGACACACTCACCTCTATAAACATATATACTTAAACTTTATCTCTAAAAGCATCTCCAAGAGACTATCTTTTGAAGTGGCAAGGGTTGCGTAACAAAATGGAAAGTAACATAATCTATATGTATATTGCTCATTTTCGTGTGCAACAAGATGTATGTTGTAGGATGACCTACGTGAAAGTGCGCAGGTGGTAAGGTGACAAGGGAATTCCTGTGGATACCCGGCCTGATGGCTGACGGAAATTGGAGAATAAACCATATGAGGCTGACGATATAAGACTCGTCGGACAGTAAGTTTTTGCACGTTGTTTTCCCACAAGTGGATTGAAAGCGAGGCAAACAGGAGAGAAGGGCGGCGTGCGCATAAAGCAGCACAGTCCAGAGGACGAGAATGCTTGCGGTCTGTTTCGGCAACCTAAAAATATTTTTAAGGTTCGTACTTCGTAGTCTCGTGAAATGTAGAGTAAAAAACAGATAGGGGTAATATTCGTTGACTCTTTACCGAATGTAGCCGAAGTTTTGTTGGCCTTTTGGTGTCTTACGCCTCACGAAGCATATATAGGTGCGTTACAACTAGATGAGAGAATCTTCCGCCTTGTTATTACGTTTACAACACTGCCACCAATGGGTCCTTTGTTAGGCAAATATAACTCAATAATAAATTAAATATTTTATAAACTTGGCGATGCAGAAAAGAATAATCTTTACCCCTTTCATAGTTGAGTTTAACTAGCCACGAAGGACAAGTCAACACTTGCTGCTTCGATTCTGTTGAGGGACATTCGTAATAAAACTAATATATGTACTGCTTCTGCTAGTGGAAGAAAAAACTTGAACACCAACGTAGCTTGGTAGAACATGCTCACCCGCGTAAGTCCTCGACTATGGGTGCTCGTATTTTTATAAATTTATTTAAGAATTTAACGATATTATTTTTCAGTGGTAAGCAACGTGTCCGTTGACATTGGGACATCTGTGGTGACTTTGTCAATTCGACTCGGACTGTTGGAGCGTCTACGTCTCATACTGTGTAATTAAAAAAAACCCACCAATTCTATTATATATACTATATTGGTAAAATATAAGAAAACTGCTACCTTGAACTTGTGGTTGTTCCCTTGAACTTGTGGTTGTTCGCGGATTAGTAGTTACGTGCTCCCTCCGTCCTAGAATTTAGATTGTTTCATCTCTTCTAACGACCTTCATTTTGAGATATGGGAGTACTCCACTGTCCTGTGAAGAAGAGTGCAATTCTGATATTCAAAAAGAAAATCCAATAAAAGAATGTAATTCTATAATTATCTGTATGCAATAACAACCTCTATGTCTAAATCAGTAGGATTGAGACAGATATTGAGCGTAGCATAGTCATTTACCAACGCCATTAATCTATCTGAATAAAACTAGAATTACAATTTTCATGGGATCGAGTATGCTACTAATATGTATGTTATTATTATATATATTAATATTGTTTTAGATATATTAATCAAAATTGGAAATTTTGACTTAACATAAATTTAGATGAACTTATATTTATGATAGGAGTAAGTAGTACATATATGTGATATCACCCTATATTAATGCTCGGTTATGACCTCTACTCAAGGCTCCTCGACGCCTATCCCAAAAATTGTACTACACTAGTACCCAACTCGCTTGTTCTGTACGCAGAATTTTAGCAAAAACAAAGAAAAAGGTAGCCTCAACCCACAGATGCAAACTCTACCAATCATTTAGTTTCACGTCTCTTGAGCACTGCATGTATATTAATCGTGAATGCGTGAATATTCATGCTATCTTATCTTATATTATAATGAGCTCAAGATAAGACACTGGTGCATCTGCCGTATACATTAGTCCAATTAATCTAGTGTCCAATATATTCCCACAGAAAAAAGGGTTATCTTCCGATATATGCTCTACGCCTATGAACGTCATAGCTAATTAATAGGTAGGGGGTATCAACAATCACAACCAAACTTTTGCATTTAGATTGCAAAATCGTATTGTAACAAGGCTGGTGTGTCATGTGTGAACTTGAACATCCCAATTTCTCGGCCACAAGGAGAACAAAAAACACAGAAAAAGAAGAGCAATTGATTGTCTCGGTAGCATGCAACTCGAATCATAGCACCGTCAGAAACATGTTCGTCTTAATTATCACACTCATATGAGAAATTAAAAAGAAAGCCCTAAGTAACCGCAAGTTTTTATATCGCCAGTGAAATTCCACTTGCAGCCACGATAGTCTAATGATTCAGCTGTGACTAAATCTGTAATTTCAGAAGCATTTTTCACAAGAAAGTATACAATGCCATCTTTTTATGTCCAGCGTTGATCACGTCATCATTTTTCATTTTATTCGATGCTATATATAGAATTTGTACGATCTCATAACATAAAAAGTTACCGTCAGTGCCTTTATTAAAACTATCATTAATTCGTGTAAAAAACTATCATTAATTATAATTGACTTGAAAACAATTTTATAACTCCATTTAATTCTAATGATATACAGTTGTTAAAACTAATAGTGAAATGTCAATAGCATCGAACAAGAAAGAACGGAGCAGCATACATTAGCGGTCAAAGTTAGGAAAGCCTGTAATCGCCCGCATATATACCAGTGGGCGTACAGTTGTCTGTAAGCATCTTCTTTTATTCTAAAATAAAAGCCGTTGTTTTCTCAAGTTCATAGACATGTACTAGTCCAATTTGCTCCTCTATATATAGCCATCATCACCTCCTTACAATTACGCCTCAAGTCAAGTTGAGCACAAGTCTCTAGCATCAAAGTTGCTTGTGCCACACGCTCCATCCCTGTCGATCGATCAAATCTCTCCCATGGCGCCGTCCAGGAGCAGCCACAACCCCAGGGTGTTCCTGGACATCACCGTCGGCGGCAAGCCCGTGGGCCGCGTCGTCATCGAGCTGTACGCCGACAAGGTTCCCAAGACGGCGGAGAACTTCCGGATGCTGTGCACCGGCGAGCGCGGCGCGGGGCGGTGGTCGGGCAAGCGCCTGCACTACAAGGGCGCGCCGTTCCACCGGGTGGTGCCCGGGTTCATGTGCCAGGGCGGCGACATCACGGCGAGCAACGGCACCGGCGGCGAGTCCGCGGTTGGCGACGGCCGGTACTTCGCCGACGAGGGGCTCGGCGCCGTTCGGCACGACGGCGCTGGCGTGGTGTCCATGGCCAACGCCGGGCCCAACACCAACGGGTCCCAGTTCTTCATCACCTTCGCCGAGGCGCCGTGGCTGGACGGCCGCCACGTCGCGTTCGGCCGCGTCGTGGAAGGCATGGGCGCCGTGCGCGCCGTCGAGAAGGCCGGATCCATGAGCGGCAGGACGGTGAGGCCCGTCGTCATCGCCGACTGCGGCGACCTCACGGACCGTGCCACGTTCACGTTCTAACTAAGGATGATATGATGTCACGAAACTTACTTCGATTCTTCTCTACCAAACTTAGCTTGATGACACCAGCCAGTATGTATACAGATTCGTATGCGTACAATTATTACATCCAAGATACGTGTGTGGAACTACGTATAGTATGTAACACATGTGTATGTGTGCTTGAGTCCTCATCGTGTTCGTGTGTAGTGTTGAGTTGACCACGATATGATCGACGACTAATGCTGATGTGTGAGCATATGATGATTGATCGAGTTAATAAATTGCTCACTTTTGCCTTAATTTGGTGCCGATTCAAGTGGCCTTTGTTTCTTTCCCCGGCCTTGAACTAGTTTGAAGCAAACTAGCTAGTACTCCAGTGATTTGTTCTTGCATGTTCTTGATGAGAAGGCTCGATTTTTCCCAATCGGGTAAGGAAAGGGTGTGAAGCTTCAGTGATGTTGACACGCACAAATTAAAGGTCCCATGGATGGGGGGCCGTGCTGCACAAGCGACCATGACAAGCACTGGAGAAACCCCCGTATAATCGAAGCTGGAGGAATTTGCACGAGTCAAGGTCAGCATGGTTGTCTGGTGCAAGGATTGCAGTTTGCACTACTCCCTTTTGAAAAAGAAAGGGAAAGCTACCAGAGCCGTCCGAATTGTTCTTGATTCGAATTTATTGAAGAACAATATTGAATAAAGTAAATGTCTCACATAGTCACATTTAGCAAGTGAAACAAAGAGGTACATTATAAGTTGGTTCAGATTTGTATGGATGTTAAATAGAGAAACGCAATGGAAATTATTCGTAAAACAAGAAATTAGCCGACATCACAATTTCCCAAAGACACCACTAGAATAATGGTAGTACAGCAAGCGCAGCAACTTCAGCGGGCAGCCAGGACTATGATCCTTATGCAAAACAACGAAGAAAGAGTAAAGTGCACCAAGGGTCCTCAAACTTGTTCAGGGGTGTCATCTAGGTCCTCCAACTCTTCAAATACATATTAAGGTCACTAAACCTGCTAAATATGTCATTTAGGTCTAAAATTCCAAAAATACCCTTATATTGTTGGCATTTATCCATCTATTGATCTATAACCAGGCTATAGTACAATCAAATAAAATCCTCTAAATATTGTGATGGCAATAACTAATTTGTTGAGAGAAGTAGTATGAAAAATCATGCTCATTTAGCAGCCATATAGGGATATTTTTAGAACTTGGACCTAAATAACACAACTTAGCAAGTTTAGAGACTCAATTATGCATTTTGAGAGTTCGGGATCTATGTGACACCACAAGACAAGTTTAGGGACCGCTCACGTATTTTACTCATGAAGAAATCATAAAGAGTACAAAGGTATTTTACAGGACTAACCCGAACATATACATAGTACTTAACCCGACTCCAAGAATGATGCACAAGGTTGACACAAGTTATCGTATTCTGCTAATAAATAGCCTTACCACAGTTCTGATTTCAAGTAGGACAAATAACATAATTGATAGAATCATAGAACTAGATGAAATCCAAATTTAATTAGATTTTAGAGCGCCTCAAAACTGTGTTAGATCCACTTTGTTGATTTAAAAACTAGATGTATGCAAACAGAATGTATCCAAATTCAATTGTTCATCTAGTTAGCAACAAATGTTGGAGAGTTTTCTAAAATGACCGGTAATTCTTTGCCAAAAACAATCGGTAATCAGCATGTGAGCTATCGTGTCAATGCCTGGCGCTTCCATTAATCAGTGATTGATTCTTGTTCAAATCCAATTGAAGAGACCGTGACGATTCTATTCGCTGAAGTTGGTAGTTCCCATTAACCTTGCTCTATAAGACAAATCATATTTTGGATATTCTTTTATCTCCACTTCAAAATACACTGTAGCTCGAGTGGAAAGTTCCTTTTATTCCGTGTGTATATATATATATATATATATATACTAAATGTAGTTTGGCAAACTCTTCCCCCTTTCTTCTTTTTCGAAATAAGTAGTGAACTCTTACGGGGTTCTGAATCTGAGATGCAATTTGAAAATTGAAGCTTTGTCTCCCTGCATTCAAAACATGTGAATTTAGCAAGGTTGGGGGATGAAAGTGGACAATGGTGCACCATTACAAATTTACAAGTCCACAATTCCAGTTAGCATTTTGGAATTCACGCACTTTAGCATAAACATGTGGTTCTCTGAGAATTGTGCTACAATAGTCGTAGGCCAAACAGAGCTTAGGATAATGCACTGAAGAAAGAGTTGAAAACAAGGCCACCAAGACCATATTTGTAAGATTAAGTATAGAGAAAGAATTACAAGTGGAAGCCCCATCCAGGGGACCGGTACACAAACCTGCTATTTGGGGGCAAAATCAACACTAGAGTAGCATGCATGCGTGTTCCAGGAGTACCTAAACAAATTGAAATCTCCAAGTAAGGCAAGGACCAAGCTGCATGCCTCTGTGATGTATACCCAGTCCAGGTTTTGTCTCACCCAATCCCCTAGTACGTGATGCTGGCTGGATGGAACAGGTAACTAACAAGCCTGGACTCCAACCACTCCCCATGTATCCATCATCAGCTTTGACCTTTAATCAAATCCTAATCTATTAGCATTCTCCAACTCCATCATCGTCTCCATTCTCCAATCGATCAGGCACTATATATACTCATGCATGCACGCAGCCATACTCAACAACCCAAGCAAGAAACACACATCCAATCTAGCAAGCACTACCTGGCCATCATGGAGCTCCTCCCTTGCATCGTGACCCTTCTCCTCATCTCTTGCTCCCTTGCGGCAGCGACGACGGTGCCACTGCCGGGGACGATCGAGCGTGTGACCAAGCAGCAGATCCTCGCCAGCATCCCACCGGGCGGGGGACCGCCCGTGCTGTTCCTCACGTCGCCGTCCGGCAAGTACGCGGCCTACTTCGTGCGCACGCCCACCGTGCCGGGCGCCGGCGGGCTCGGCGCCGACTTCTGCTACGTCGAGGTGGTCGACACCACGACGGCCGCCGGCGCCCATGGCGGCGCCGTCGAGGCCGAGGGGGAGGGCGTCGCCGCCGCCGCTGCCGGAACGAGCGTGTGGGAGTCGGAGTGCCGCCCCATCAGCACGGTGAACACGTGCTCGCTGCTCTTCTCGTGGCACGGCCTGGAGGTGTTCGACGGCGCCGAGGAGGTGTGGCACGGCGAGACCAACACCGACGGCACCAACTTCCTCGAGACGCTCGAGCTCGTGGACGACGGCGACATGCGCATCCGCGACAAGGACGGCGAGCTCGCGTGGCGCGCCAGCGACGAGCCGCGCCACGCGCAGCACTGCGGCGCGCCCGGCTCGCCGGGGCTCGCCACCGCGCTCCCGCCCTTCGCCGAGCCCCTCGGCGCGCACAGCAGCAACCTGCCCTTCGGCCAGGAGCCAGACGGCAACGGCCACTCGACCGAGCTGCCACAGGCAGCCGACGTCGGCAGCGGAGCCGCAGCGGCCTTCGGTGGCGGCGCCGCCGCCGCGGGGGTGGCCGGGCCTGAGCTCGGGCAGGGAGAGCACGACGCGGCGGCGGCCGGGGGCAGCGCCGTGGCGGGGTTCGATCCCCAGCCGCTAGTGGACAACAGTCCATATGACAGCGGGGCCTGGAAGGAGGGCCGCGGGGCCCATATCACCGCCATTGGCGTCGCTCTGTGCGTCTCCGCCGTGCTTGGCGCCATGGGCATGGGCCTCTGAATTAGGCGTGGCCTGACGGTGCTGCGATTGCTTTGCTGCGACGAACTGATTAAACAAAAGGGTGGGGTGGGTGATGTCTGGTGTTGCATTTGGTGATGGTAAGTGTGTGTGTTTTCTTTTTTTTCTTTGAATTATTGAAATGTATCAAATACTGTGTAAGAAGGGATGTTTGTGTTTGAGTAATTGGAATCAATAGTATACTGTAACGGGTAAATGTACTCCGTTGCTTCTATGAAAATGAATATAGTTGCAATTTAATTTGGGGTCAAGACCAGTCCGCAGATTTTGTGCAGTTGAATTATATGACTATATGATGAGTTCTCGTTATATGAGAGTCTCAAGTATATTTATATTCAGAGGAAAAAAGAAGAGAGAAATTATATAAGATCGCCTTCATATCCTTGCTCAGGTACAGAGACCACCTTCCCTGCCAAGGAACAAATAAATATCCAAAATCTTCTGTATTTTATAAATGATTTGTAACAAAAAGTAATAGTCAAAGTTGTGTTTTGGAGACGGGTCAAAGAGAGTGTATGGTTTCCTCAGGGCAATATGAGGGACATGCACTACAAAATAAGTATTAAATCATAAAAATAGAAAAAAGTCTGCTTACATTAGAAAGAAAATAAAAATTTAAAAAGTAAACAAATTTAAATTTTCATTTGGGAAAGCTTTTGATTTCAATTTTTTCATATTTTATGTAATCCACCTTTTCTGATTTACTAAGGACATGGCATCCAACCGCCTATTAGGGATGGACAATTTTCCTCTGAGTGTCCATCTTGAATGCCGTAGAGATGGGGTTAGTCTTTTCCTACATGGCTAGGGATGCAACCCGGTCATATAGGGACGGATATTGCAAACTCCATATTTGTTTTCATATTTTGTTCTTCAGTTGAAGTTGGACATGGGTATTACTCTAATATATAAATGTGGATTGTCTTGGTTAAAGAAGGCATATAAATGTGTCTAGAATATGGGATGAGCCCAATGTTGGCTACATAGATGAAATATATTTATTTGAACATTAAGTAAAAGCAACAACTATATATATATATATATATCAAACGTACACAAAATATTTTGTACTCCATATGTCCAAATTCTAAGCACAAAACTCAAACAAGAAGAAGAACATTTTAACTTGAGTTGCATAGATATATGGGTAGCAAAATAGTTGGTGTCTTATGTATCCTCAGATAATTTATCTCATTTTTCTTGTTCAATAATATCAAAGCAAATCAAGGCATATATGAAAAATCCAAAATTCAAAATTAAAAAAACTAGTTGATTGAATAAAAAAGAAAAGGGAACTAGCACTTGATTTTGTTGAACAAGCAAATCCCATTCAACATTTTACTTATGGAATGAGTTAGTTGGAAACACAATACACTAGCATATTATATCCAAAACTTGATAGATTGTCATAAAAGTCATATTGATGAACCAACTATTGTAATGTCCTATGTTTTAATTAAGTTGAACTAGTAAAAAAGCCACTAAATTTAAAACTTTAATAATTTCTACTAGATTAACAATCTATAATTATATATTCTTAAAATACCTAAAACTCTTCTCTAAGTTAATTTTTATAAACAAAAAAACATTAAATTGACCATTTTATTGTTGTATGTTTGTTTTAATTTATATTAAAATTGTTTTGTGGTGCTAGAATCTAAACATAGTTTCTAGTTCGAACTTTTACATATTACCATGAAAACGTACTTGCTGCACTTCTACAAATTTAGCCATATGTTAAGATCTAGTGCTTCCTACATTCTAAATTATAGTTCACTTTAGTATGGTACTAACTACTAAGTCAAAGTAGTTTAACTTTAATCAAAATTATAAAAAAATATAATAATATCTACATCACGAAATAAATGCTATGAAAACATATTTAATAGTGGGTACATGGAATCTAATTTGATGTTGTATATGTTGACAGTACTTGTATAAACTTAGTTAATATTGGATAAAGAAAATAAACTATAATTCAGAACAGTAGGAGTCATTACTAAGATGATAATTTCTTATAAGCCAAAATCGTTTCGTAGAAGGTATAAGGTCCATTCTAATACATCATTCACTTATTAGTAACTAGCACAAGTGCCCGTGCGATGCTACGGGTTCTTCTCTACTTCTAAATTGTTATTTGTTCACAATTCACTTATTTTGTTAGGGCGGGCCACAGATGTCAATGTCCTTGAAACGTCTTCAGATAACTGTACTGGCTCATGTGTTGTATATTTTTTCGGTTTGGCTGATCTTGAGCTAAAGGCTACTCACAAAGGGAAAAAAATACTGATGAAAGGCGAGTCTGGAGTCTGGACCGGGTGTCCTCCTTGATAGCATCCCCAAAATTAGTCCTAAAAAAATTTAGAAGATAGGAAAAGACGTCCGGTAAAAATGTCAAATCTAACATATATTATTGACCGAATAAGAAAACAACCACTCAATAGGGAATTTTTATTCTCTTTTACCAAATGTTAAGGCCCGGAAATCTGTACTTTGTCATGTATAGTTAAGAAACTAATATTGATGGAATCCTGCAAAAAACTGGTGATGTTGGAACCATGATGCTGCAGGTCAATTCTAGTCAATGCTAAGAGATGTGGTCATATTCCAAGAGAGTATTGACCAATACCTTGTTGCTGTGGTGTTACAAACGTGAACATAAGTACTATTTGTAAGATTACCAATGTCAACTCATATTACACTGCAGATCGATCATACTGATAAAATGAACATGTATACCTTATGTTTTGTTGTCTGTTAACATCATGAGAAACAATGTGAATTTACTAAACTCAACAGAACACTTACACATTTGCCCTTTACTGATTAAAAGTTTCCACTTCTTAGCCTTGAGCTGAAACAGATCATTCTTGTTTCTGTCCTCATCTCCCATGAAACCCAAAGCCAGCTATGATGGCACTCCAGAATCCAGAGACATGTGCTCCTTCAAGGCATATATGCTCAAACTAAAGCATTGCTTCGGTCACCCCCAATACTTGTTGGGTATACAAGTCTATCAGACAAGTACTCACACACACACTTATCAATTTATTCCATTCTTAACAGACAATACATGCATTGGCATCCCCTGCTGAATCTCACCAAGGTGCAAGTACCAAGGCAAAACACTGACAGACGTCCCTTGAAATCAAATTATTTCATCCACATCACATCCCACCTCATCACATAGCAAAGCACATACTTTCACCATGTCCATCCCTGCATTGAGCAACAACAGATGCTAGGCTGATGAGTGTCAGATCAGCACATCATGTGAAATGCACTTTCCCTGGTACCGCTGAATAGCTCAACCACAACATCAACCTTCCACTTGATCATATGCTAAAATAATTGAATTCCACGTGACGAGTACTGCAATAAACACTCGCCTTGTCTCTTCTAGCATTCCCACTTTGGCATTAATCAGGCATGACACACAAATATTTTTCAGTCATCCCATTCACTGCGTACACATGCATGACGAGAGCAAGCATTCGTCGATCCCAGGACGCAAATTGGCAGCATGATTGAGAGTGCACCACATCACCTGCGAGCCCTTTGTGGTCCTTCAGAATAGCATCACCGCATCCATCGTCCAGGAGTTGCGAGACAGAGCCTGGAGCCTCGCGCAACATTCATTCCTCGCGTTCACATCCCGCTCGGGCATTTCGCCTCCGCGACATAGTTGAATTGGAGGTAGGCATGGACGAGGGAATCCGAGGTAAAGACGTTGGGGTGGGGGTGGACGAGTTCCATCTCGGGCGCAAAAGCAATGAGGTGCGCCGTGCGCGGAGAAGATGGGCCTGGGGTGGCGCGAGCACGAACGAGCGGGGAACGAGCGGGGGAAGGCGCCGAGGATGAACAGGTTGGCGCTGCCAAGGAGGCAGCGAAGACGGGGGCAGGGCTGCACAGGAGGCCGCCGCATGGATTTATACAGGCGAAGTTGGCTCTCGGTGACGGAAGAGAAGTCCACTTCGGGGGACGGGACCGGGTGCGGATCGATTATTGCCGCACCAGCGACAGAGGAGGCCAAAGAAAAATCACGGTGGAGGCGATGACGTAGGCGGGTAGAGGGATGACGTCAGCCGAAGATCGTTTATTATTATCGTTTATTATTACCAAACCTTACTCGTTTTATTATTATCGTTTTATTTATTATGAGGAAGAGATTTAGAGAGACTGTTGACTTGCAAACACAGTAGAAAACACATTATAAGAGAGTTTATATGTCACTTTTATTTATACAGTGAAAATACTTATACATAAATGAGCTTCTCACAGCGAGATGGGGAGCCGAAGATCCTACCTTTGAGGGATTTAAAGATAAAAAAATCAATTTTGATCCCTCAATTATCAAGCCAGTCCAATTTTTCTCTTTGAAATCCGCTTGCCCCCCTCAACTATCAAGGCAATCTAAATTTTCTCTTGAAATCCTCTTGGTCCCCTCAACTATCAAGGCAATCCAATTTTTCTCCTTGATTTGAAAAACCAGTTTTGTTTACCAACTCAGCAGTGGAGGGCCTTGTCTATTGTTTATATAGTCCTTTTATCTTTAATTTGCTCCGTATGGTTCACAAATTTCTCTATTTCTAAAGCATACAAAGAGTACAAGCTAATAACAAATAAGAGAATGAAAGTATGTACCTTGCAGGCTTTTAGAAGAGCGAAATCTTCACAAAATTTTGAAAAAAAATTTGGTAGCACCTCTCCTACCCGAGCACAACATGAACACAGCTCGGAGTGTTCATGCTGGCTCGGGCGTGGGGAGGAAGAAGGCGCTAAATACGAGCTAATTAGCACCGGTTGGTGGCTGCAACCGGTGCTGTTGATTTCAAAAAAACATCAGCACCGGTTGCAGCCAACAACCGGTGCTAATGGACCACGACAACATTAGCACCAGGTGGAGGCTGCACCCGGTGCTAATAGGGGTGCTTTAGCACCGGGTCTTGCCACGACCGGTGCTAAAGAGCCTCCACCCGCCCCGCCTGAACACTGCCAGCCTCCTAGCCATTGGACCCGGTCCTAATGCACCCTTTAGCACCGGATCTTGAGGGTGCCGCGACATTTGACGTGGGCGGATGATGGTTTCTCCAGTAGTGGAGCCAAACCCAGAGCTTCTAGATTCATATAATCGAATTCACCACCCCGTGGCTGATGTGGTGTCACCTAGGCTAAACCACCGTACAAACTATCTTGAGAGAAAATCAAATGGTTTAAAAGTTAGAGAGGTTAAAAGTATGTGTCGGTGTTCGGATTCGTGGCCCGACACTAACTTGTAAAAATGCACTGTGTCATGTCTCTTGATGGTTGATGCGAAGGCTAACACAATGACACAAGATGTATCCTGGTTCCGGCCATGGGGCCGTACGTCCAGCAAAGGGTGTGCGTGCACTGTATTATCTTGCATCAGGTTGCTCGTAGTAGGGGTTTACAAGTAAGACGGGAGATGAGGTGAGGCCTCCAAGTCCCAAGTGTCTAAGGTTGATTGAGGCAAGTGCCAATATCAGGGGGAGCGGATGTGTTGTTGCGATCTAGGTGTGTTGTCTTGCGTTGGGTTGTGTTTTGCCCCGATCTAGGTGTGTTGTGTTTTGCCCCTGATGGCCGGGGGTCTACCTCCTCCTTTTATAGTTAAGGAGGAGCAGAGACATGTGTGTTGCACAGTGGAGTCTACAGTCATTGGGCATGGCGCCGGGCGTGGCTGTCGTCCTTACGGATCCTTCTGCCCGGCGCAAATCGGTGGGCGTTCTCCAGCTCCAGTGGGCGGCGTGGCGGCTCCTGTAAAAAGTATACGTCCCTGTACCTGTCCCGGGGTGACTTCGAGGGGCTGCGCTGACCGGCGTCCGTGCCCAGTCATCGTCCGTACACCCGTTCGAGGGTTTTCCCATGCCTTATCGAGGGCTTCGTCATGGGGTTAGTACGGGGGTTGGCTGCACAGGAGTACGGGAGTTGGCAGCACAGGACCGCACAGGGCCTCGCAGGCCAGCACAGTGTTGGGGATGGCTGCATAGTGACCGGAGTTGGCGGACACGATCCAGGTCACATCGTCTATGCTGGATGGCCCGCGATTTACCTTTTGACTTCGGCGTCCCGCGGCAGCGCGGGGTATTGAATGCGCCTATCAGCAGAGCAGACGGCCGCGCGCCCCGTTGGTCGAGGGGTAGCCTCGAGCGAGGCGGAGTTTCTCGAATCGAGGGTCGCGCAGGACTCGACTAAGGAGGTATCGATCAAGGTGGAGTTTGCTATTCGCTCGAGGGGGGCCGGCACCCTCGATCGAGGCGGAGATGGGGTGCGCGCATTGGGGCCTTCACGAATGGCCTCGAGTGGGTCGTTAGCCCGTGGTGGGTCGTGGGCTTTGTGCGCTTAGACCATTTCTGATTTGTGGAGACTTGATAATGGTTTGTTTGCGTTTTTTAAGGGTGATCATCCCCTCGACAGCATGCTTTTTTTGGATCGAAGAGACAAATCGAACTTCTTGGACGGGGTAAATTGATTTTTCTCCCTGGAATCATTGAAAGGAAGAGAAAAACAATGGGCGAGGCCAAACAAAAGCCGTCAGAAAACCCAAACCAAACCCCGTCTGCGCCCACGGCCCACCCCGATCCGCAACGATTCCCGCATGGCCTCGTCGCGATTCGTGAAAAAGGCGCCCACCCCGAGCCGTCCGTTCGTGCGCCAACTCCCGTGCACGCAACGCACCAACACCGTGCCTTTCCAGCTCCGACCCGGACACACGCGCCTCGCCCCGCGTCGGACTCGAGCCCGCCCGCGCATAAATCTGCGCGCCGCCCGCCGCAAACCCACGCACCCCGTCCGCAGACGCACGCACGACACGAACCGCGCCCTTCTCTCGTGTCGCGCAAGAAAGGAAATAAAACTCGCGGCGACGGCGGCAGCGACGACGATGGCGGCGTCCCAAGGCCAGCAGGTGGACGAGGGCACCGTGGTGCTCCGGAGCTTCGACGGCGTGAGGGTCGCCGTGCCGGCGGCGCTCGCGCGGCGGCGGTCGGGGCTGGTGGCCGCCGCGGCCGGGGAGCGCGTGGTGGACGTGCCGGGCAACGTCCACGGCCCCGTGGTCGCCGACGTGGCCGCGTACTGGGAGGGCCGCGCCCGCGCGGCGGAGGGGGCGGCGGCGTTCGACGCCGCGTTCCTGGCGGGGCTGCGCCACGACGCGCTGGTGGACCTCATCCACGCGGCGCACCACCTGGGCGATGCCGCGCTCTTCGACCTCTTCAGGTGCAGGCCCTGATGTCATCAGCGAGCAAGCACCAATCATCATCATATCGGATCAAATTAAGATGTTGCGGATCAAGTTTCCATTACCTGTTCTTTTTTTTCTTTTATATCTTGTACTTGTGTTTTCTTATGATGAGGGCAACTTTTGATTCAAGTATATGTTGCGCGTTGCTGTGGGCCTCTTGAATATTTATGGCGAATTAATTAATTTGGGAAAGCAAATTTAATTCCAAAGTACGTATATCTCTTAGAGCAAGTTACGCAGAATATCAATCCTGTGAAGCCGAACACGATCAAACCACACTTCATTTTTACTATCAGATCGATCACGTAAGCTATTTTCTCAAGAGGACAAGTTTTTATGCAAGTATTGGAATCTATGTTGTGCGGTTAGGAAAAGGTCCCAACATTAGAGTCTAGCGAAGCCAAACAAAAAGAAAATTTCTTGCCAGTTAATTGATGTGGGAATGCAAATTTATTTCCAAAATTTGTCTAAAAGTAAATGATGCGGAAAATAAATCCTTGTTGAACCCGAACATAATCAAACCACACTTCATTTTTACTATGAATTTGTTGGAAACAATACTAGATAAATGGAGACAACCTAACGTGATGGAGAGAATTAGAACATGGAGTGACCTAGAGTGAACACTGGTGCAGGCTCAGCCAACTTCACCTATAATACTCCTTCAAAGGCTGATCATGATGATTCCCCCGGACGGAGCATCAACCATAGAGGAAGTATCCTGCTCTCACATCAAGTTTTTCCATATCTTCTTGCTAGCATTAACAAGGAGACAAGTGCCTGAGCGGCTGAGCCAAGTTCCCGTCTCTTTGCATGTTCCAGAGAAAAATACGTATACCTTATTACTTTCACATCTGTGTCACAAAAAGAGGATGTTCCCTACTCTATTATGTGCTACGGAGTTCTTATTTTGAGTGGGACGAGTGTGAGGGAAATATGCTGGACCAAGTTTCTCACTAATTTTACTCTCGTATTCCCATGCTCGCCGATCACTAACAAAACCGTTTCTCCTAACTCCGGCGTCCACATAGTGGTGACCAAACAAATCCGCGCTTCAGTCTGATGAAGCGTTAGAGAGCGTCAAAAAGAAAACAAAAAAATCTTTTAGAGCAACTCCAAGAGACTAGATAAAAATCCTAGCTAAATGAAGAGGTAAAAGACTAGGTAAAAATATAAAAAACTTCTCAAAGAGTTGGGAACGTCGTGACTTTTGTTACTCACCCCCCCCCCCCCCCCCCCTACCCTACTCACGCGCGTGGGCCTAGAACCCACAACACCGGCCAATCAGAGGCAGCCTGCCGCCGCCGGCGGGTACAGCGGCGGTTGTCGGCGAGGCCGGCACCCCAAGGACGAGGAAGGCCGCGGGCAATGTGGTCGCCGGCGGCGGGTGAGAGCTGGAGAGGGGCGGCGCCACGGTGGAAGGCGGTGTCGGCTATGGCAAAGCATGGAGCTCACTAGTGGCTCGCTGTGGGGAGCGCGGAGGCGAGGTGGAGAATGCAGGAGGTCGGCCAGGTTGTGGCGTTGCTCGGGCCACGGGGAATCGACCTGTCGGACGACGCGACGGCGGCAGGGCGGTGCGGGCGCGAGAGAGAAGAGAGCGGAGTGAGCGCGAGAAAGCAGAGCGGCGACGCGGGCGCAAGAAAGTAGAGCAGCGGCGCGCTAGGCAGAGCAGAGGAGCAACGCTAGCTCCACGGGGGAGAGGCGGCGAGCCTCGCCGGAGGAGGACTAGCGGCGGCGGCCAGTGAAGGGATAGAGGTACGACGGTGAGCCTCGCCGGAGGAGGACCAGCGGCGGCGGCGTGATGATGGCGGGAGGGCGGGCCGGTGTAGGATGGCACTCGACGGCGGGGTGGCCTTGGACGGAGTCCGCCTTGGACGACGGGGGCGACGTGGGGGAGTGGGCCGCACATCCGTGGGAGGCAGACAGAGGGAGATAACGAGCGGGATAAGCTCGCTTTGTTTACTGAGCGATGGGAAGAAAATAGCTAGGAAGATAGCTAGGCAGAAAAAAAACAGAGGCTGTTGGATGTGATTTTTGACAAGATTTCTTCTGCTAACTCATAAGAAATATAGAGTCGGTTGGAGTTGCTCTTAGAAAACACATTTACTAGCTATCATTATTTGTTGTTGCTCCTTCTATTCGATTTCCTTACCCTATTATAGTATCTATAAGGATCTGGTTCTTTTGAAAACACTTTTAATCTAAATAATTTCTATACACCCCTCAGAGGACCCACATATCATGTCTAACCGTGGAAAAGACGTGAAAAATTTTCACAAACAAGAAAAAGTGATGTTTCTAGAGAGTTTATGTCATTTTGGCATTAATTTTCTCACATTAGAATTTTCTTTACCCACCTTACGTATCCAACAACTAAATAATCTAAAAAAACTCTCATAATAATAAAGGTAGCATGCGTGTGTGTCGTGTGGTTATATTTGCTAGTGTTTTCAACGAAGCACCAAGAGGCAACAATAATTTATCAAACATGTCATCCAAACCTTAAATTTTCCAGGACAACTTGCAACAATATCCGCATACAGTCACCTCCTGGATCTAGTAACACGAACTCGCATAGCCAGCTTGGCATCTAGCTTCGATGACCTACCTCTACCTGCCATCGATCATCTCAGGCACATGGCGCGACCGGTGGCGCAAAGAGCTCAAAGAGCCCCCGCTCGCCCAGGTGGAACGCCGCGTTGATGACTTCCACGCGCACGTCGTGGCTCAGCCCGGCGATGTACTCCTCGTCGTACCTCCCGAGATCCCTAGGGCCAGCGCCGACGGCGTGGCGGCCGATCCAGTACGCGATCACCGCGGCGAGGACCCGGCCGGCGGCGCCGCCGGGCACCGGCACTGCTCGGACTGCCGACGCGTGCTCGCCGGCATCGTCCATGCAAGCCGCGACGACCCCGGCACGCCTCGCCAGCAGACGGCACGTGGAACTCCTCGCCGTCGAAGCACCTGAGCACGACCACTTCACCGGCGGCGGCGGCGTATTCGGGCATTATATATTTCTTGGCTGCGCCGTCCTGTGTTGGTGCGTGTACGGGGTGCGCTAAACTTGCAAGCTGAGTTTTGTTTCGGAACTTATGGGGCTGTGGGCATAACCACGGGAGATGGTTTCCGTCTATGGAAACCACAAAGGCGTCCATTGTTGGCATCGATCAGAATTAAACTGGAATTGTTTAGCAAAGAGTGGCGCTGGAAAACAAATCTTTGCATACGCGTCGCTCCACAATGTGCATAGGCATTCCCAAGGTCTTGGCCGGCTGCTATTCCAAATTTGATTCTTCGACCAATAGTCCATTCTGTTGTCTCCAACATTTCTCTGAAACAAATCAGCAAATAAACAAGGGTCTTTCTAGCGCCCGGAAGTCTGATGATAATAAAAAAATCAAACGGTACTGTAGCACAGAAAAATTCCCACCGCAACATGGATATGGTGTTGCGTTGAAACATGTAAAATTTTTACAACATCCAAAAATAGCATATGCAACATCAAACAATAGTATCTGCAACATAAATAGTCATCGTTTGCAACACTAAAAACGGTGCACCCCCAACTCTTAGTCACGCACGACCGCAGCCAAAACCTCTCAATAAAAATGCAACAACCGGATGAAACACTTACAACGTGCGTGTGAAACATATGCAACATCACAACATCCACATCTACTTTTGAAACATTCACGTAAAACTGTTGTAACATTATTCTGAAACATCTGAAATATGTGAAACATTCACTTGTAACATGCAGTAAACCCTAGCAAAATCAGAGGAGAAAATGCACAGATGACACAGAGAAGGTGAAGAATGAAGAGGATGACGAGCAGGGAGCTCCACCGCGGCAGCCTTGGCGATGTCAATGGCGCCACGTGGGGCAGCACGTTGCGCAGCGGCGCTTGCGGCTCTGCGCGAGGCGGCAGACGGACGACAGCGAGCGGGGTGGCTCACGGACGGCGACGGACGGGTCGGGGGCGACGCGCGGGGCGGCATGCGGACGGCGGCGGGCGGGACAACACTTGGACGGTGACGGGTGGGGAGGCGGCGTTCACGGCGGCAACATGGGGCGGCGGCGTCCGTGTCAGCGTGTAGAGACAGAAGCGGCACGCGGAGGCGCCATCGACAGCGCCGAAGCCGTGGTGGCGCCGATGGCAGCGCGTGATGTGAAGCCGCTAGGGTTTGCGCCCGATCTTTCGATGAGAGGGGGATAACTTCGATTTAGACTGGAGTGACATTCACGGCCCGACTACAACTGTCCAAGGACGCTGTGCCTTAGCAACCGATACACCAACTCCAGCGGTCGCCGCGATCTTGTGGAGCACGATCAACCAAACCACTAGGGTAATTCCTGCAAGCAATCGAAGAACAAGCAAGAACAAGTAGAACAAGCAACTCAATTGCTAATATAGAGTTAATAACCAACCTGAAAACACAGAGGTGGGGTTCCATAGACTCGAAGACGGGCGGCTGGACCAGCACGCGCGCTTACAAGCAAGTAGCAATGGCTAAACTTTTATCTAAACAAAACTCAATCTGTTTGTGGCGGCTATAAGGGTATATGAGAGGGTAGAGGATGACCAGGACATGGTTGGGGTCGTCCCACAACCCTAGGACGCGCCCCTATTGGGCCCCACTTGATACACGGCCCATCGGCCAAATTCATGTGACGCAGCACTGTGGACAGAACAGGGCTCTATGGTAAATCGATGATTGCGGCCGCATCCGAATAGATATGAAGATGAGTCTGGATCCATATGAAAGTAGACTTGATAATCTTTCCATCAAGTACTTAAACGCTCAAAACAGAGTCCGGATGAAGTCGTGACGGCCGTCACAATGCAGCACTTTCCTACATTCTGAATCCAACGCCAAAACGTGTTGGACTTGATCTCTTTCTATCTTTGGGGCAAAAGTGCCGTGGTGGCCTGGTGGAGGACGTGGAAACACTTGGACTTTGTCCCCAATCAACTTCTTTGGTCCTCCATGCCTTCTATGTGTGTCTAGCACTCTTTTTTATCCATGTATGTATTTCTGAAAATGACAATGAACACACATCATGGTGCAGCATCAATTCATCGAATATAGCAACAATAATCATGATATATGATTGATTCACCTTTTGTTTACAAGCCATTAATATGGTCATATCTAAGCTGGTGATGTCCTCATCATTTTCCCCTTTTTGGCTGTAAGTCGTCCTCGAGTTGCTCTGGTCGCATTCTAAGGTGATTCCTATGTTGTTTGAGCATGTAAGTACATCCATGTTGCACGACCACAACCAGCAATGCTCCCCTTCTTTGGGCTGACCCTGTTACTTAAGAGAAAAACTAGAGAAACTTGACAAGACATCATTAGTGTTAGTGCTGCCCCCTATTAGACCATTGTATTGCAGCCCAAAAGGATATTTCAAATTAGAGCAGATATAAACTTTATGCACCATATACTCTCTTTTACAATTATACTTGCTAATAAAGTGATATGTATAATTAGACAAGTATGTCAATTCAGAATACACAAAAATTTTCTCCTCTAAATAGTTTAGATCACATAGAATATCAAATTCAATATAAGCCAAAGTATTTAAAGAAGACATCAATTTTAGTTCATCTTGTGCACAAGTAATAGGATGGAAAAGCTTTTCTTCAGCACATTTGTATGGTTTCAAGCCAAAAGAATCACACTTATTCACTACTTGTGGCATATGAGTAAAAGAATCATCAACACACAATTCCTCTTTATCACAAGAAACAACAAGTAATTCATCTCGTGGGAAAGGTAAATCTACAACAGTTTCCACATTTTTTTGCTCTTGATAAGCATGAAAAGTGGACAAGTTTTTAATATCATGGGTCACATCATTCTTGCAAGTATTCGTGGATAACAAAATCTCCTTTTCAGCACTTACGACAAGCCAAAATAATGAAGCAATATTATTGTATGATTTGCTAATTAGCATGGTTTGAGTTTCATAATTAAGCCCTTTCATGAACCTACTCATAACACCTTCCTTGTATTCATCTAATCCACCAAACATGACACAAATCTTAAAGCTATGATAGTATTCTTTGACAGTCCTACTACATTGCTTCAATTTGTTTAATTTTGCAAGTAAACAATCAGCATAATATTTAGGAACATATTCATCTCGAAAAAGCATTTTAAAATCTTTCCAAGTTTGTGGAACTATGTTGTGCCTACAAATATGTTTCCATGTAATCAAAGCATATTTTGTTAAAGCACTAGAAGCAGCAAAAATCATTTCATATTCAGACAAGTCATAACTATCAAATTCTGCGTCTACCTTAAGCTCCCAATCAATATAAGCTTCAGGATCAAACATACCAGCATATAATGGCAAATGTTGAATAACATCCTGAAGATGAGGGTCTAGTTCCAACTGCTCAAAAATTTTTGTATCACCTGCCATGATTAGTAGACAACAAGAAACACAAAAACAAGATGTATCCTCTTGTCAACTACTAGATGTGTTGGTTGTAATTCTCTCAAACTAAACTTGTTGAAAACAAGCTCTTACAAGTTCTTACCAAGCAAAACAGGAGGTGACGACAACCAACAAGACAACAACCTCGAAGATAGTGTATCGGTGCCGCAGCAATAAGACCTGTCAAGCTGTAGTCGTATATGTGGAGCTATAGGTGGGCTGAAAACAAGGAATAGCTAGCACCACGTTAGTTAAAATAAAGCAAGCTGAATAATCGTTCAACGGTGGTACTGTGCTGGTCCTAGCCTAGACCAAGCTAGAGACACGAGCCTGGACACAAGGGAAGTCACAACACACCACCGAAAACAATAGATACTCACAATAAACAGATCAACCCCTTTCTTTCTTTTTTTTCTTTTCTTTTCTTTTTTCTTCTTCTTTTCTTCTCTTTTTTTTCCTTTTCTTTTGGGGCACTAAAATCTTCTGATTGATGGTGTAATAACCAAAACAAATGGCAGCATACAACACCTATCAAAACAGATTTAAAATTCTTATTTCAGCTAGCCAGATGCACAAATCTCCAAGGCGATTGCGGAGTGCTTAGAAGGAATTTTCAACCAAGGTCAGATGCGTTGGAAAGAGCACGAGTTAAGCTTTCCAGATTGTACTAAAACACCCAATTTGGAGATCGGACACGGAAACTATAATAGTTTTTGTGTCGTGCTGGACAGGAACTCCGAAACAAAAAGTGACAAGAACTCGAAACTCTAAAGGACTAAACTAAGACCAGCAACTCGACGCAACCGATGCAACCGAAAACTCGACAAGCCTAGCAAAGGCTCAAAGGGTTTATAGGATTGCGGAAAAACTAATATACTATTTATTTGCTTTTCTGGACTATAGGAAAAAATCAGCAAATAATTGGATAACTCTCACCGATAAACCTTGCTCTGATTACCAACTGATGTGAACCCGCTAGGGTTTGCGCTCGATCTTTCGATGAGAGGGGGATAACTTCGATTTAGACTGGAGTGACGTTCACGGCCCGATTACAACTGTCCAAGGACGCTGTGCCTTAGCAACCGATACACCAACTCCAGCGGTCGCCGCGATCTTGTGGAGAACGATCAACTAAACCAATAGGGTAATTCCTGCAAGCAATCAAAGAACAAGCAAGAACAAGTAGAACAATCAACTCAATTGCTAATATATAGTTAATAACCAATCTGAAAACACAGAGGTGGGGTTCTGTAGACTCGAAGACGGGCGGCTGGACCAACACGCGTGCTTACAAGCAAGTAGCAATGGCTAAACTTTCATCTAAACAAAACTCAATCTATTTGTGACGGCTATGGGGGTATATGAGAGGGTAGAGGACGACCAGGACATGGTTGGGGTCGTCCCACAACCCTAGGACGCGTCCCTATTGGGCCCCACTTGATACACGGCCCATCGGCCAAATTCATGTGACGCAACACTGTGGACAGAACAGGTCTTTGTGGTAAATCGATGATTGCGGCCGCATCCTAATAGATATGAAGATGAGTCTGGATCCATATGAAAGTAGACTTGATAAGCTTTCCATCAAGTAGTTAAACGCTCAAAACGGAGTCCGAATGAAGTCGTGGCGGCCGTCACAATGCTCCACTTTCCTGCAGTCCGAATCCAGCGCCAAAACGTATTGGACTTGATCTCTTTCTATCTTTGGGCCAAAAGGACGTGGAAACACTTGGACTTGGTCCCCAATCAACTTCTTTGGTCCTCCATGCCTTCCATGTGTGTCTAGCACTCTTTTTTATCCATGTATGTATTTCTGAAAATGACAATGAACACACATAATGGCGCAGCATCAATTCATCGAATGTAGCAACAATAATCATGATATATGATTGATTCACCTTTTGTTTACAAGCCATTAATATGGTCATATCTAAGTTGGTGATGTTCTCATCAGCGTAGAGGCGGTGGCGGCGTGGGGGCGAGAGTCGACGGCGGCGCGCGGAGGCAGCACACGCACATGGGGGCGACGTCGACGGCGGCGCGCGGAGCTGCGCATCCGCGGCGGTGGCTCGGAGTCGCGACCTGCGGAGGAACAGAGATGCGGTACTTTTTTTTATGGGAACGGTCCACGTATAGAGAGGTGGGATGGATATACTTGCGGCGGAGTTGATTGGCAGTGTCCGATTTCTGTTTTCCATCGGACGTGAGACTCCAAGCATTACCGAATAAACAATCCTAACTCGGCTACTTCTATTTGGATGCGAAATTGTTTTCTTACATGCAACGTACTCCGTTTTCTGAACAAAATTGGGATAATTGGCAAATTAAGGGATCCTTTACTGAACAAAGAATGGCGATGGAGACAAAGCAAATAGAGAATAGATTCATTTATTGTTATTGATATGTTTGTTTACATAAATATATACTCCCTTCTTTTGCTTTTACAAGGCGCACACGTATATCAAGATTCAAACTTTACAAACTTCGACCAAAAATTTAAGCAATAAATTTTAACTTTTATATTGCAAATTTGGAATTGTTAGATTAGTAATAGAAAGTACTTCCTAATGATTATAAATTTATGATCATAAATTATATAATATAAGATAAATGAATGATCAAAGTGTAATTTAGAAGACCGCGCCAAGCCAAGTCGTGCCTTACAAAAGGCCAGTCTCAGTGCATAGTTTCACTACACGGTTACCTAGACCAGAAACTAGGTACCCGAGCCAAATGAATTTCATGGTGATGAATCTACTCTCACGTACCATGAAACTCTTCCATCTCTCTTCGATGCCACATTAGCACATTTAATGCTATAAAACTCTCCATGAAACCCTCAATGAGACTGGCCTAAAAGCAAAAGGAGGGAGTACAAGTTGAAGGGCACCAGGAAAGGGTGTCTGAGTTCAGGAGGTGTCGCTTCTGAAGGAGTGTTCTTTCACCATCAAAGGATCTGAAAGGGGTGTTCTTTCACCATCAAAGGACATGCCCCTTGGTATTACTATATAGTTTATATCTTTATTGGTTGGTTGAGATCATCTTCAAAAATTATTCCTACCAAGAGACACTCATTCACAACACATTTATTAGTAAAATACAAAGTTATTAAAGTTGTGAAGGATGATCCTAGTGGGAGTTTTATAGGGTTTGTTCTCATTAAATGAGATGCCACGTGAAAAAAGTGGTGACATACATGTCAATGAATTTATTTATGAGGAGATAGAAGGGATGTGTTTCATCCAGATGAAATTGTCTACGCTGATTCTGATCGAATCTAGCATTAGGGCAAATACATTGTTGCCATCTAATAGACAATTTCATAGTAAAAGTGTAGTCTCATAGTCCTAAAATTTAAATCATGAGGCGATTGTTTTGCGAAACAAAACCTCCTTTGCTCACGTCGATCTCTCCTCTATGTCAGCAAAAATCCCATATGACACTACATAAGATAACTTATCAGACTGATGAGGTATACTAATGTACATACTCTTATCGGGCTAGAGAATTTCATCTTATCGCACCTATGTCCAATCTGAGTGTTGCAATTACATACTATGCCCAGCCTACAAAACCAAAAATAAAATAAAATTGTGATTGGGAACCTTGTTTCGTTCATCAACTCAAACATATTTGGAAGATATGGCACTTTTGGAGATTGCGAGAAATAAAACTAATAATTAGGAATAGCCTAAAAACATCACCACAAGTCGCACCAAAAGAGAATATAGCGCAGCAGTTCCTACTTTGTTGGGTCATCTAACTGATCTAGCTGGACTTTGATCCTCCACATTAATAACAGAATAATATTGAGAATGACTATGTGTGGTCCCATGGCTGGCCCACGGGTCCCAGCAATAGTTGATCACGGAATACTATAGCAACATTTATTTCAATGTTCCCAAGACTCCAATATCAATCAGGGTAGAATGAAAACATGAATAAAAGAACCCTTACCATGTTGTTTTTCTCCACTATTTTTAATATTAACCATAGCATCCAACTCATTCATAACGTCAGGAAGTATCTCAGTGTCCACTGTTGATTGGTTGTTTTCCAAGAATGCTCACACCATCTAGAGTAGAATAAAACCTTGAAACAAATAAGATGAAGTTCCTTATTTGACACTAAAATAAATGCTAGTTCCGTACTTATTGGTCCTGAAAAGTTTTTCCTCACCTATTGGAAAAAGTAGATCACCCCCTCACCTATGAGGGTTGGACTACATAACCCCCAACTTATAAAACGGTCTATATCACCCCTGAACTTTCCAAAATCGGTCAAATTACCCCCTAAAGAAATTTTAAAAAATCATAGTAAATCATAGAAAAATAATAAAATAGAAAATTCAATTGTGTTGGACTCCAAATGAGTATATCTAACTAGTGAATATATAATATGATATGCTTCAGTATATTTTTTTATTTCCTAGGTTGTCACATTATTTAATTCATGCATGAAGTGGAAGCATTTAATTGGATGTGGCATTGTATGAAATGAAACTATTGTTCTTAATAGATGTGTAGCAAAGTTTTAACTTGTTAAATTCATTCTTCTCTTAATAGATGTGCCACCATATTTGTTGGCTCCTCATTTGTAGAGAACAAAACTCGAACCAAGAATATACCCTCAGATCAAATGGATCTCTAGCTAGCTATATATTGATGGATATTTGAAAGGGTTTATCGCGTTAAAAACTATGTGAACCAACTTTTATGAGGATAAAACTCATTTCATCTTTGTTTATAAATTATTTACATGTCACATCATTTATGTAGGAGGATGACCATTTCTGCCAAGAATTGGCCGATTCGTTAACGTAGCAGCATACATTATGTAGCAATCAATCCTGTCCATCGTTAGATGGACGTCTCTGGGTGGGGCCTAAATCCAGTGGAGCTGCTCCCTGCCTCACTGCGGCTTGACAATTACGTTCCCGTGGAGACCGGGCGAGTAGCCCAGTGGCAAGCGGCTCGGTGGGAGCGCTGCCCGCCCCGGCTCGCGTGGCGTCACAATAGGATTACGACGTGCTCGTCGTCTTCGGAGCTCGTGAAGCTTCGGTGATCTCCGGAAGGACGTTTAAGGTGTATAGGTTGTAGCTTCTAGAGGTGTGCGTGTGTGTGGTGGTGTGAGTGTGTTGTGTAGAGTACAGATACTACATCTTGTATACTAGGTGTTCCGGCTCCAAAAAAAAAAGTTCCTATGTCGTGCAACCAAAAACAATCATAAACCTGCCAAGGGGATACTGTGGTACGGTCTTTGTGTACAGGGAAGCCCACGTGAGGTGTTGAAATCTCAAATGGAACGGGAGGACAACTATTAGCTAGGGTGTACTGCTACAGTGCTACTAGGATATATTGAAGGAAACCGTCTGGCTGGCCGGCAAGGCTTAACTGCGTGCATGTGCCGCCTCAGCTCGAGACGATACATGAATGAGCAGCATGCCATCCACTCCTACCGAACAACGGCGCGGCAGTAACTGCAAATTAGTGCTAATAACATGCATGCCATCCAGCAGCTCCGAGTCTCCGACTATATAAGAACACCCCCAAGCGGAATGGTGCAGCCAGCAGCAGTAGTATAGCAGCAGCAACACACAGAAAATATTATGGTAGTGGTGTATCACTCGAATGATATCTCTGTTGTTAATTAGCCGCCAGCAGCTTCAACACCATGGCCATGGCAGCAAACTTGTTCAGGTTTCGTTACATGCAATCCAAACCGAATGTTCCTGCTGGAGCATCACGCTTCTGCAACCCACCCAGGCCAGCCGCTGCTGGGAATGGTGTCCTAGCGATCAATCGCTGCAGCTGGTACGTGCATATATGTATACATCGATCACTCGCTGTAGCTTCGAGTAACGAAAAACAAACCACAACAAATATTCACCACCTCAAACCTACTATATATCCAACGAAGTTTGATTGATTAGACGAGCTACTGTCTGTGCATGCTGAGTGTCTGCATGCATACGTGCAGGAGGTGGAGTACGGCTGCAGCGACTAGAGAGACCACCACAATGGCCGCGGCCGACTGCCGGCGAGAGAAGAAGGACGTGGTGGACGAGGAGGACGAGTGGCCGAGCTACGTGACGCCGGAGAAGCTGGAGGTGCTGCGGGAAATGGAACCCTGGGTGGAGGAGCACGTGCTGCCGCTGCTCAAGCCCGTGGAGGAGTCCTGGCAACCGACCGACCTGCTGCCGGACCCGGCAGCTCTAGGCAGCGACGGCTTCCACGCCGCGTGCCTAGACCTCCGCGCCGGCGCGGCCGGGGTGCCCGACGAGCTCCTCGTCTGCCTCGTCGCCAACATGGTCACCGAGGAGGCGCTGCCCTCGTACCCGAGCGGGCTCAACCGCTTCGAGGTCGTGCGCGACGCCACGGGCTCCGACGCCACGGCGTGGGCGCGATGGATCCGCGGGTGGTCGGCCGAGGAGAACCGCCACGGTGACGTGCTCAACCGCTACATGCACCTCTCGGGCCGCTTCGACATGCGCGAGGTGGAGCGCGCCGTGCAGCGCCTCATCCGCGACGGCGTGCGCTTCCGCGGGCCCGTGTCCAGCCCGTTCCACGGCTTCGTCTACGTCACCTTCCAGGAGCGCGCCACGGCCGTCGCGCACGGCAACACGGCGCGCCTCGCGGGGGCGCGCGGCGCCGGGGACGCCGCGCTCGCGCGGATCTGCGGCACCGTCGCCGCCGACGAGAAGCGGCACGAGGCCGCCTACGCGCGCATCGTGGGGAGGCTCTTCGAGGCGGAGCCCGACGCCGCCGTGCGCGCCATGGCGTACATGCTGCGCCACCGCATCGACATGCCGACCGGCCTCATCAACGACGGCCGCCACAGCGGCGGCGACTTCTACGCTCGCTTCATCGCCATCGCTGAGCAAGCCGGCACGTACACGGTCTCCGACTACCGCAGCATCGTGGAGCACCTGATACGGCAGTGGGGCGTGGAGGAGCTCGCCGCGGGGCTCTCCGGCGAGGGGAGGCGCGCGCGAGACTACCTGTGCGAGCTGCCGCACAGGATGCTGAGGATGGAAGAGAAGGCCCACGATAGGGCGGCCAAGGCAAGAAAGAGGCCCACGCCCATCCCCATCAACTGGATCTTTGATAGGACCATCAGTGTCGTCCTACCCTGATGATCCATCCGGTGTATGCATGCATGCTATTTTCTTTCGAATAAAAGAGAGAGCTGCGTAAGAGGGGTATATTTAACTTTTTTATCATCCTTACGCAGTGAATAGTCGGAAAAATGTCAGTGATTCAGCTGGGCATCAGCTAACACGCGGTTAAGTGACATCTTTAATGATAGTAAATGCACTACTATAAAAACGGTTTGTAAGAGTGGCCTGTTTTTTTTTCTTTTATGTGCGGATGAGAAACCCGTCTGTTCCTATAGAATGAGATGGGTACTGTAACATTCGGCCTGTGCTTAGTAATACATTTGCCAAGGCGGGCTAGGGGGCCGCCCGCCCCTAGAAATGAGACCTTGTAGGTGCGGGCGGGTGGGTGAGACGCCCCTACAAATGAACTATAGGTGTGGTTGAAGCGCCCGCCCGACTACAAAAGCCCACCCCTAAAAAATGGCACGAAACGCACTTTGTCTTCCTCCAGACCTATAGCAAGACTGAGCGATCCGACAAGAGGGGAGGTGCTGCCGAAAATTTGAAAAAAAAGAAAGAGAAAGGAAATGTCTTGTTTTTCATTAATTGGAGTTGCTGGCTAAAGAAGGTAACCCTATGCTAATTCTACATTAGTGTTAAATTGTTTTCATGGTTAATTTGACTTAACTAGTTAGAGATTTCTATAGTATATCATTTATGGTGGTTTAGGCATTTGGTACTTAGTTTAGCTCATTATTTTTTGATGAAGTTAGGCTATATAGTAGGAGCACTGGAGCCTCCAATAATTTTGCCTTAATTTCGAGTTTTTAGCCTCATTCATGGAAAGAGAAATTCCATAGGTTCTTGGAGGAGAGAATAAGATTTATATTTACTAGCGATATGTTTTTTTTTGGATTTGTAGGGGTTAAATTTATATAGAGGTGCGATCATGGAGAAGCATTATTATGTTTACATTGTCACATGAGAAATGTAATTTTTGCCACATGTTCACATGTTTCTATTTCATCTTTATTACACAAGTTAATCATTGCTTATTTTTAGCATGTAAATTGGTTGTTTAAAAGATGAATAGGCCATGGATGTACAATACACAAAGGATGGGGGATTTTTTCCGTGGTGAACTGGATAAATTTATTGTTCTCGCGGAGAAGAATCCGGATAATGATAAAACCAAGGAAATATATTGCCCCTGCAGAACCTGCAAGAACATGTGTATAGTTACCAAGACAAGTACAATCGAATCACACTTGATGGTTCAAGGTTTCGATGGGGGCTACATGATCTGGAAATTCCATAGAGAGAATGAACCAACGACATCTAATGTTGATACCAATCTCATCCAACAGATCATACATGATCCCAGTTTTGTAGTAATGTTTGATGCTTATGAGGACTTTGCTCCCATCGATAATGATGGTAGTGATGGTAACTATGGTCATCATGTTGGTGGCAGTGGCGGTGTTGGTGTTGGTGTTGATGATGATGGTGATGATGCTAGTGACGATGAAAGTAGTGGTGATGAATTGGATGGTAGTGATTTTTTGACCCAGCTGTTGCATCACACCAAATCTGAATTGTTATGTGGTAGTGCAAAAGGCTTAGAGAATTTTGAGATGGTGAAAAAGGCTGCAGAAGAAAATATGTATGATCGATCAAAGGGGTGTCCAAAACACTAAACTATACTTTGTTTCATTCTGGAACTGTTGATTCTAAAGGCAAATATTGTTGGTCTGATGGTAGTTTTAATGATCTCATACGTATCTTGGCATGGTTACTTCCTAAGCCTAATAGAGTGCTGAAGGCATCTAGGCCCCTAATTGTGTTTTGGTAAATTAATGACAACCTTTGTGGACTAACAATTTCATTTGAGAATAGAATAGGTTAGTCCAAGAGATGAAATGAGCTTCATGAAATGATGAACGAATGGCATGTGTGCTATGGATTATGGGAAGCTCAAGGCAAAGGTAAAAGATAGGGCGTTTGAATTTAACCGGTCATGAGGAGATTAGTGGATGAACATTGACCGGGTTAATAGGCTAGATAGCCATACTATTAAGAGGGATCAACGTCATTGGCTTGACGTGTCTATAGTGCCACTTTGATCATTAACTTGCATGTTGTGTATTTAGATGTGTGGTAAGAGAAAGAGCGTTGATGAGAATCTTATGAAAATCTAGTTCTGTCGAGACTAGTCGGACCGTCCATGGAGTTAGCTCGGACCGTCCGAGAAATAAGAGTTAAAACTTATTTAGAAAATCTGTGAAAACGTATGCTCAACAAGGTCCGAACGTATGTCGGATAGTCCGAGAGTTTTGGTCGGACCGTCCGTGACTTGTGTTGATAGGTGGGCCCACATGTGCTAACATACCGAGTGTTGGTTGTAAAGGTCAGACCGTCCGCAGTTGAGCTCGGACAGTCCGCAAAAAGACTCAGTTTTTGACAGAGATGGTTTCTACCATTCTAGGGGGTCACACCGTCAGTCCGTGCCGGCCGGACCGTCCGCAGGCGTGGTTCGGACAGTACGTGGGTGGCAGTCGGACAGTCCGCCAGGCCCAACGGCTTTCTCTGACACATGTTTGACTGCGCAATATGACCGTTAGATTCAAGCTCGGACAGTTTGAGGGGGCAGGTCAGACAGTCCATGAGACCCGTTTTTCAAGCATTTTGAATGTAACGGCTAGTTTTTAGGAGAGGGCTTATATATACTCCACCCCCGCGGGTGTGTGAAGTCTCTTGGCACTTTGAAAAGCTTCCTGACATTCTAGAGCCCTTGTTCTCCTCTCTCTCACTCACTCACTTGCTTAGAGGTTGCATTCTTTGTGAGATTGAGAGCTTCTAGTGCATTGCATCAAGGATTTGATCATTGTGGCACTAGGGATTCATCAAGCGAGCGAGTTGATTTGTTATTCTTGGAGGTTGCCGCCTCCTAGACGGCTTGAAACTCGTGATTCCATTGAGCACTTAAAAAAGGTTGTGAAGTAGCCTTGGAAGATTGGTGTGAGAAGTTCTTGTGCTCACCTTGCCGTAGTGGTGAAGAGCAACTCTAGTGGAATCGATATTCGGAGTGGTTCTTTGGTTCTAACCTGCTTAGAGATCAAGCGAAGTCTTGATAGAGAAGCGGTTGAACATTGAATCCATCTCAACGTGGATTAGGGGTGACCGGCAAGTCATCGACACCACAGGATAAACTCTTGTCTCTTGTTTGTTGTTTGTCAATTTCTCTTTACCTTAAGCAATTTACTTTGAGCAAGTTATTTATCTAGAGCTTGAATCATATCTTGTCATCCTAGGTTGCAAACCCCTCAACATAGGTTTAGAATAGCTAGAGATTTAATTTTCCTTGTGATTCTAATTAAAGTTCTCTAGTGTTGTGATTGAAGTTTAAAACCGCCTATTCACCCCCCCTCTAGTCGGTATCCTAGATTCTACAAGTGGTACCAGAGCTAAGTACTCCTTAATTGAAGGATTTAACCATCCCGGAGTAGGATTAAATGGCTAGAGAGAAAAAATGAAGCAAAGGAAGACACCTTTCTTTGATGGGAAAATTATGATTATTGGAAAACTAGAATGACAACCTATTTAAGGACAGCCGGGAGAAAGATTTGGAACATTGTTGAGAATGAATTTGTCATTCTAGATACGGATAACAAAACTCCAAATGATATGAAAAATGAAGATCTTAATGAAGAAGCTTTGTACATCTTATATGAGGTTCTTTCACTTGAGAAATTCAATCGTGTCAAAGGTCTCACTATTGCACGTGATGTTTGGAATAAGCTCGAGGAAGTTTATGAAGGAACATCTTCGGTTAAGGAAGCCAAATTATATGTGTTCAAGGGCAAGTTCAATGAGTTCACCATGAAGAAGGATGAAGACATTTCAACCATGTTTAACCGGTTGAATGATATTGTGAATGAACTCAATTGTCTTGTCTTTGATGCGCCGGGTCAAGATTTCTCTCACAAGTTCCTTTGATGTCTCCCGGAAAAATATGAAACCATTGTGACATTGCTTGTGAGGGAAAATTTGAAGAACATGACTCCTACGGAGGTGCTTGGTGAAGTGCTTACACATGATATATTCAAGCAATCACAAAAGGATGTTCATGGTCAATCAACAAGTGAAGAGAAGAAAAATATTGCACTCAAGGCCAAAGCCACTCAAGAAGATGATGATCATGAAGAAAAAGAAGATGACTCGGATGAGGAGATGACTCTCATTGTTAGAGGGCTCAAAAAGATTCTTGAGAAGAAGAAATTTGGGAAGAAAGGTCAATTCTCAAAGAAGAATCCATTTAAAGGGAAAGAGTGCTTCACTTGATGAGGACATCCCAACCATACGTAACCCGAGTTCATCGGTTACGCCGGCTGCATCGCTTACACCATCGGGCATGGCAAAAGTTACACCAAGTCCAACTCAAGACACAAGCCCAACTCAGGTAACACCGAGCCAAGCACCTACACAAGCATATAAAGGACCGATTACGCGTAGCCGTGCCAAGTTACTCGAACAAGAGGTGAACTCATTCCTTGCTCAAATTAACTTCAACATATTTGAGGTTGTTATACTACCTAAATTTCCTACATTGATTGTTCTTAGGTACACACATGAGGAGAAGGATTATACTTTACATAGATATGATCTTGACCACAAGGATTGGATTAATAAGGAACCAAAGTTCAATTCGGACAGTTCGAACCACCAGTTCGGACCACATCTTGATTAGTTCAGACCAGCAGGTTGAATTGACCATAACTCTCGATTCCCAAGGTCTCTTGAGGACCCCAAGTACTTGATGGATCTCTTATGAAGTCTATTTGTCAATGCATCAAACCTCATGTTCACTGGATGTCCCAATAAACAGTTATGACAAAAATGGTGGAGACTATACAGAAGCCCAAGAGTCATGCGAGTGCTGACAAGTGCTTCCACTTCTCATGCAATTCTGCACTCACCTGTACAGTTTCATAGTACATATTATACATGGTTGGAAAGCTTATGAAGTCCACTTTCCAACCCAACAAACGTCCTATCTTGGACTTCCCAATAAAGAGTAATGGTCATATTAGTGATCACTGCCAGAAGATGGAAATGCACGCGAGAACTGAAGGACACATCGTGAATGCTTCAACAGTTGGCCTTCCACCTTCCAACGTGGCTATTTCAGTTTGTACCTATCTAGGAGGTGTTAGCAAATAATGCTAAAAAACAAGATCGAACACGAGACACGATTTAACGTGGAAAAACCCTTACGGGAAAAAAACCACGGAAGACAATCACTATTGAGGAGAGTTTACAAGTAGGGATGATACATCGCTCATCTAAGATGCCGTATGTGTCTTACCCTACCGTCTACGTAGGCTTACATATATATAGGCGGCTCACACGACCGTGCTTGGTTGCGTTTTCGAGGTGGGACTAAACTGTGTGCTCCTGAGAGAAAACACAGCACCACTTCGCTCCGGCCCAAACCTCTGGTGACGGGCCTTCTCTGTGCTCCAGCAGAAGCCCGTCCTTTATCATGGATGTGAATTTGGATCATATCCAACAAACTCCTCCTTGAGACAAATTCCCTAATATAGATGAATAATAAATCTCCATATTCAAATCTTGAATGCCAATGTCCATCAGACTAACCAATGAGTAAGATCACTTGAGTATTCTCCCAACACTTCATAAGAAGTAAACATTGAGCAAGTAACCAATAGGTCCAAACACAGCTATCAACAAAGCAGACGAACAATCTGGGTATTCATCAAATTCATAATCCTAGCAAAAGTCTGAGTCTGTGCAACTGACCTAAAAAACAAATGGCAATAACGCTCAATAATCAAACGACATAAAGTCACAATATCACCCAAAGTATTAAATAAATATCCAGTGAAGAACTCATCTCATGGAATAATATATGCTCCATCAGGAACACTAAACTTTGGCAAGACAACACTCTTGCAAGAGCAACTAGCACATGTATCCATCACGTACCATAAACTTGCCAATTGTAGAAGAAACTAAATTCCATGACATAGTCAATTACTGCTCCATTCAAACACGGTTGAGATGTAGGCATAAATGTGCAACCAACGGAGTTAAACCTTTGAACTAAACCCTTCAACATGAGCAAAGACAGCAATAAACGTACTGTTCCCGCAATACAATACGTTGTAGTATCTAGTCAAACAAACCTCCTTTGTTGCACTTGGAATCCTCCACCTCGAACTCAATTCAGAGCAAAGCCTTCACTTTAAATTAACCAACTCCATAGGAGTAAAAGAAACCACTAGGGTGACATGAATGATGTTGTCAAAACATCAAGAAGAATTAACTCAAAGTGATCCAATAATAATCCCAATATCTCCTCAAAATCTCAATATGTTTCAGCAGCGGAAATCATATCATATATCAAAGAAGCCATATGAAAGAAATAACCAGAAGAAAATAATCTGTAGTAATAATATAGGTATGTTACTGTGTAAACCAACCAATAACCTGCAGTCTTGTGTACAACTCCGTGTACGTTCAGCAAAGCTGAGAAAACCTTCTGGTAGCTTCTCGTGGATTGATCTGTAGCCTCTGGTAAATACGGAATCAGATTCCGTCTTAAACTCCACGTCGATGAGTCTTGCACGAGGTAGCCAATCACAGATTGATCCGGCTGGCGGCGCGCGATAAACAGGGATGAAACCCTAATTTTTTTTTCATGTGATCTCGTACCAAGCTCTGATACCACTTGTTAGCAAATAATGTTAAAAAATAAGATCGAACACGAGACACGATTTAACGTGAAAAAACTCTTACGGGAAAAAACCACATAAGACAATCACTATTGAGGAGAGTTTACAAGTAGGGATGATACATGGCTCATATAAGATGCCTTATGTGTCTTACCCTACTGTCTACATAGGCTTACATATATATAGGCGGCTCACACGACTGTGATTGGTTGCATTTCTGAGGTGGGACTAAATTGTGCACTCCTGAGAGATAACACAGCACCACTTCGCTCCGGCCCAAACCTCTGGCGACGGGCCTTCTGTGCGCTCCGGCAAAAGCCCGGCCTTTATCGTGGATGTGAATTTGGAACATATCCAACAGGAGGGATGTTCCTAGTATAAATATTACCTATATGCTCCTGTAAAAAGCATCTTTGATCATTTGAATGAATTGATAACCAATATGGTTTTTCAGCCACGCTGCTTAGTGCCTTGCACACCCTTGTTCTTCCTTGTTCTTCTTGGACTTGTGAAGAGATCCATCTGGGGTCCGCTACTTCGTGCTCTACGGTTACCGGTTCGGCTGCGCCGTTTTGTGTGGATTAGTCCCAGTTTGTGGTTCCACGATCGTTCCGAGATTGAGTCTAAGTCTTCGCGGTTTCGGTGCCTCTCTCCCCGTCGCTTGGTCGCAACCAACCTTGGCAGGTTAAAGCTAGTTATCCCACTGTTTGCAGCAAGTTAGCTGGTGATTATTATCCTACTGACGTGAAGATCGGGCCACTCCAAGGAGGTTTCCATTAGTATCATACTTTTGGTGATCTCCGACCTATCATCACTTGTGGGGAGACCCGACACATTTCAATCAATTTCCAAACAAGAAAGAAAACAAATATGGCAAGAAGAAGGACAAGAAGAACAAGTACTACAAGAAGGAGAAAAATGGGCAAGCCTACTTTGTTGAGTGGGATTCTGATGCAAGCTCCGATGATGAGGATAAAGATGAAGTCTAGCCCTCAAAGAGTCTTGCCGGAATTGCAATCAAAGAAGCTCATTCACTCTTCTCCAAGCCATATTGTCTCATGGAAAAGGGTACCTCAAAGGTAATGATAGAGGATGAAGAAAATGATAATGATGATGATGATGATGATGATGCTTGTGATGATAATGTTCTTTCTTATAAAGACCTAGTGAACTTGCTCATAAAATCCAATGACAAATTGCGCAAGAAAAAGCAAAGTTGAAGGATTTGGAGTTGAAAAACATTTCAATCCAAAATTCCTATGAGGAGCTAAAGACTTCTGATGCTAACCTAAAGGAATCCCATGACACTCTCAACACTTCATGGGGAATTCTCAAGGGAAAGCATGAGGAGCTTAAGGAAGCTCACAACTCACTCCTTGCGCAAGAGGCCAAAGGAAAATTTGTTGTTAACAATGAAAAATGTAATACTTGCATGTCTTGTTCAACTAACCCTTCTTGTAGCACTAGCTCTTGCATTAGTGAAAATGATTCTATTGGTGCATCTCTCTTATTATTGGAAAATGAATCTTTGAAAAAGGAAGTTGATTGCTTGTGCAAGGATCTATCTAAATGGTTTGGAAGCCATGTTCGGTTTAACCATTGTTAGACAAGTCAAAAATTCACTTTGAACAAAAATGGCATTGATTATTTTCCAAATCAAGGGAAAATGGCCTTCATTCCCAAGAAGACAACATTTGTCAAATCTAATGTGACACTTGAAGAAGAAGCAAAAATCAAGGTGTGTCATATATGCAAGGCAAAAGTTGATGTGAATCACAAATGCAAGAGCAAGAAGACCGTATCCTTTGATCCATCTTACATTCTTAAGAAAGATTCAAAAGGTGTTGTTAGTGCTAAATTTGTTGATTGGTAATGGGAACTAGGGTTTCCCGATCTTCCATCAGGTGAAGGATAACTCGTTTTGGGCGGAGCGCAACTCACCGATCCGACTTCAAGTCAGCAAACTCGAACCCTGCAATCTTAGCACCACGACTCCTCTGGTTATCAACCGTGTCACAACCCGGTTGACCTCGCCAAGAAGGCTAATCCCTGCCTGCGAAACGAAGAACACAAGCAAGAACTCGAAAGAAGCAGCTCTCAAAGGAAGTGACACTGCAGATGTAAGATTAAGATCAAAAGTTGGGGTTCTACAAACCGATAACGGCGAAACTGTTCTCGACAGATTAATCTAAGCAAAACCCAAACCCTAATGTGGTGGCTACTGATTATATGAGGGTTGGGGCGTGCATAACCCCCTAACCACGTCCATAATGGACCCCAACATGATACACGGGCCAACAGCCCAAAAGATGGCGGCGCAGCACCATGACAGATTCTGGACGTCGAATTGTTTCGACGATTCCCGATGACTCAGAAGGAATTTTGAGGTCGGACTAGTGCCATTGGAAAGCTTATCTCCTTAGCTTTCCAAGCATATGTAGAACGTCAAAAACCGAGCCCGTATGAGACCTGGGCGACGAATTTAGTGCGTGCTGCTCCTGGACTCCGAGGCGGACTCGAACTTGAGTTTTTTTGGGCCTCCACCTTGGGGACTCGAATCGGATTAGCCTTGGACCTTCTTCTTGACTTGGAAAACCTTATTGGTCTCCTTCTTCTCCACCCCATTAACCCCTCATGGACATATGTATGGGTGTCATGTCCTCATCATCCTTCCCTTCTTGACGAAAAGCCGTCCTCGGCGTCGTTTGTGCTCTAAGATGGCCCTGTACAACACGAAGAAACACGAGGTTGTGGAAAATATAGGAACTGAGAATATTGTGGGGAGTGACATGACCATATTTGCAATCTCTAAAAGCATCTTCTCCTATAGAGTTGTCGGCAAATACGTAGGCTCCTTGATCGAAACACACACGATCTTTGTCAATACTATCCTGCAAATGATTAGCACTAACCAAACACAATGCAGGCATAGATGGTTGCATAACCGCTAGTATCTGTTCAATATAAGAAAAATCAGCACTAGCACACATAGGTAATAGCCAACAATGCTCCCCTTCTTGAAAGTGAACCCGATTCGTTATAGTAAAACTAGATAGACAATCTAGTTGATCACAATCATGTACATCAAAAGGAGATTTCAGATTTGCACAAATATAGACTCGGTGCACCATGTACTCTCCTTTACAATTATATTTACCAATAAAATGATATGTACAAGTAGACAAACATGGCAACTCAGCACATCTAAATTTCTCTTCCAAACCACTAAGAGCACATAAATTATCAAACTCAACATAACCCAAAGTGTTTAAAGAAGATAATAATTTCAGTTCATCATGTGCACAAGTAATCGGTATAATAATATTATTTTCAGCACATGTATATTGCTTCATATCAAAAGTATCATGCTCCTTCTCTATTTGTGACAAAGGTAATACAAGAGAAGGTTCTAGTATAACATTATTTGCATCATTGGAGGGCAAATTCAGCACATCAAGAGAGTTTTTACCTGAAAATTTTACCAGTTCCTGTTCTTTTGTATGGCCATCTTTATTATGTACATGCTGCAAAATGTTAGGGACAAGAAAAGGGATGGTGTCCTCCTCCAAATATTGTACCTCATCTTGGTAAATAGGTGCAATTAATTTTGACACATTATCATCACCTAAAAGTTGTTTTTCAGCCATACAAGCATGTTCAAATAATTGTGAAAGAGAACTATAAGAGTGATCAACAACAATATTCCGAATTTCAGGTCAAAGACCATACCAAAATCTATTCTCTGTTGCTTCTACATATTCCTTAATTTCACAACATATTCTACACTTTTGAAACTCTTTATGGTATTCTTGAACAGACATATTGCCCTGCAATAAGCGCTGCATTTTTCTAAGCAAATCACGTTTATAAGAAAGAGGAATAAAATGATCACGCATTGCTTCTTTAAGTTGTTCCCATGTACTAGGTAAAGCATTAGTTGCAGCTAGCCCGTACCACCAAATAAAGGCAAAATCCTTAAACTCACTTGTAGCTTGTTGAACTCTGTGTATCTCAGGAACTAGGTGGGAATTAAACACATGCTCTACAGTCATCTCCCAATCAAGATATTCGTCTCCATCATAAGATCCAGAGTAAGTTGGTATGGTAATTTTACCTCTCATACCTTGATGACTGTCGGGTATATGTAGTTGTGGTTTGTTCTTTTGTTCCATCCCTGCAAACAATGGTGCCATGATTTCCTGCAATTTAGACTTCAAACAGACACTGTTGTTTGGTTTTGATCAAAATAAATCTCTATGAGCTATTATTTGTGTTGGTGGATACACACTCTCACACGTCTTATCAAGCTCTTACAAGGTTCTTACCAACGCAAAGCAGTGGACGGGACAACCAGTGGCTGGTTCGTGATACCTGTGAGGAAGTAGTACCAAGATTGCAAGGGTCCTTCGCTGTACCGATCTGAAGTATGTATGTGGAGCTTTGGGAAGGCACAATATGTAGCAAGGAGTAGCAAGTAACGAATGCAGAATAGCAAAGTTCAATAAGTATCCAAAGTGCAAGTCACAATTGCTGGCTCAGACGTGTCCTAGGCGTAGACAACAAGTTGGAACAAGAAACGATGGATAAAGCTCACAGAACAAGCAAAACAACACTCTATGCAATTGTTGTTTTAATCTTTTCAACAATTTCTCTGTAGGACTAGTAGGAATTAAGATGTTTTATTTTTATCAACTGTTGTTTTTATATTTTTCTCTGAATAAGGATATCAAAAGCTCCAACCATAAAAATTTACACCCGTTTTTGAGGTGAGATGCGGCCTAGGGAATTTCAGGAACAATCTCTAAAAACCCTGAAACAACTTGATCAATTTTTTTATTTACCTTCCTGATTTTTTTTTTGAATTTTTTGACTCGACCAAACAAGCCTAAGGCTAGTTTGGGTCACCTCCGAATGGAGTCACGAATCTGCTGTAAACATTTGAGCCAAAACGGAGCACCGAGTGAAAAGTTATGCCTGTTTTATGGAAGGTATCTCAAATTATGTTTTCCAAAGGCACGAAAAACAGCAGCGGCTAGGGTAAACTTCCTCCTAGTATCTGTGGCAGCAAGCAATAGGTATTCGCCAGATGAAACAAGGATCAAGTATGCAATGCAAAGGCGATCAAAGCGGCTTGCAACCTATCTAGGGCTTGCACGGCGAGAGTTCACACAAGGCGGCTAGCGAGGCAAATCGAGTAATGTAGTGACTCGAATTGTTGTATGGCTAAACGTGGATGGGATAGCGGCGGAAACAATCGAATCACAGCAACGGGCGATTGAACTATGACACGAACACAACTAAAACCAGCAACGAGACTTGACCACGGACACAAACTCAACAAAGCGAAACTGAAACGAAATTGCAAAGGCTAAAAGGGGTACTAGGACAGCGGAATACGATGACAAATATTTTTGTAGGGCTATTTTCTAGACTATAGGACAAAGGCGAAAGGACGAACCTGACGGTAAACCTGTCTCTGAATACCACTTGATGGGACCTAGGGTTTCCCGATCTTCCGTCGGGTGAAGGATAACTCGTTTTGGGCGGAGCGCAACTCACCGATCCGGCTTCAAGTCAGCAAACTCGAACCCTACAATCTTAGCACCACGACTCCTCTGGTTATCAACCGTGTCACAACCCGGTTGACCTCGCCAAGAAGGCTAATCCCTGCCTGTGAAACAAAGAACACAAGCAAGAACTCGAAAGAAGCAGCTCTCAAAGGAAGTGACACTGCAGATGTAAGATTAAGATCAAAAGTTGGGGTTCTACAAACCGATAACGGCAAAACTGTTCTCGACAGATTAATCTAAGCAAAACCCAAACCCTAATGTGGTGGCGGCTACTGATTATATGAGGGTTGGGGCGTGCATAACCCCCTAACCACGTCCATAATGGACCCCAACATGATACACGGGCCAACAGCCCAAAAGATGGCGGCGCAGCACCCTGACAGATTCTGGATGTCAAATTATTTCGACGATTCCCGATGCCTCGGAAGGAATTTTGAGGTGGGACCAGTGCCATTGGAAAGCTTATCTCCTTAGCTTTCCAAGCATATGTAGAACATCAAAAACCGAGCGCGTATGCGACCTGGACGACGAATTTAGTGCGGGCTGCTCCTGGACTCCGATGCGGACTCGAACTTGAGTTTCTTTGGGCCTCCACCTTGGGGACTCGAATCGGATTAGCCTTGGACCTTCTTCTTGACTTGGAAAACCTTGTTGGTATCCTTCTTCTCCACCCCATGCACCCCTCATGGACATATGTATGGGTGTCATGTCCTCATCAGTTGGTCCATGGCTAATTCAAAATTAAAATCAATTTGGGTGCCTAAGATCTTGATCACTAATATTGAAGGAGCCAAGAAAAGTTGGGTACCTAAAAGGAAGTGATTTCTTTGTGTAGGTGAGTTATAAAGCTGGAGGAAGACACTGGGTAATTGATAGTGGTCGTACAAACCACATGACCGGTGAAAAGAAACTATTCTCATGTCTTGACGAAGATATCTCCGACTTTGATAATATCACTTTTGGAGATGATTGTAATGGAGGAGTAAGAGGCATCAGTGATGTACCTATCTCAAATGACTATAACCTATCTAATGTCTTGCTAGTCGATTCCTTGAACTTTAATCTATTGTATATTGTTCAAATTTGTGATAATGGCTATAGATGTACTTTCACTAGCAATGACTTTGAGGTTACTTCCCTTGATGGAAAAGAAACTATCTTTAAAGGCTTTCGTCATGATTGTTTATATCTTGTGGATTTCTCTTCTAAAGAGGTAAATCTTTCTACTTGTTTATTTTATAAAGCCTCAATTGATTGGTTATGGCATAGAAGTCTAGGTCATGTTGGCATGAGACAACTCAATCGTTTAATAAAGCATGATTTAGTTCTTGGCTTGAAAGATGTCAAATTTGAGAAGGATAAATTGTGTAGTGCTTGTCAAGCCGGTAAACAAGTAGCCAACTCTCATCCAACCAAGAGTGTCATGTCCACCACAAGACCTTTGGAATTATTGCATATGGATTTATTTGGTCCCACTACATATAGAAGCATTGGTAGCAATAGTTATTGTCTTGTGATTGTGGATGATTTCTCAAGGTTCACATGGGTATTCTTATTTCATGACAAAGCCGATGCATGTGATATCTTTAAGAACTTTGTCACTAGAGCTGAAAATGAATTTGATCAAAAATTGAAGTGAGAAATGACAATGGTAGTGAGTTCAAGAACACTCGAGTTGAAGAGTTTTGCAATGAGAACGGGGTCAAGCATGAATTCTCAACTACATATACACCAGAACAAAATGGATTGGTTAAGAGAAAGAATAGAACTTTGATTAAAATGGCAAGATCAATGCTAGCTGAATATAATGTGTCGGATTCTTTTTGGGCTGAAGCTATCAGCACCACTTGCCATTCATCAAATAGGCTATATTGTCGTGGGTTCTTCAACAAGACTCCATATGAGCTGCTTGTCGGAAGAAAGCCCAATATTTCTTATTTTCGGGTTTTTGGTTGCAAGTGCTATATCTTGAGAAAAGGCTCTCGGTTATCCAAGTTCCAAAGCAAGTGTGATGAAGGGTTTTTTCTTGGGTATTCATCTTGTAGCAAGTCCTATAGATTTTACAATAAATCCAAGGGATTTGTTGAAGAGCCATATGATGTTCAATTTGATGAAACAAATGCGTCACAATATGAAAAAGATAACTTGGATGATGTGAGAGGTGATGGTCTAAGAGAGGATATGAAGAATATGGATATTGGTGGTATTCGACCAAGAGAAGAAGACGAAGATGAAGACATTGAAGATGAACCAACTATTTATATCCAAGTGAATGCATCTTCTTCTTCAACAAATGATCAAGAACTCGGTGAACCTAACTCAAATGGTTCTCCTCAAGAAAGTGAGCAATTGGTTTCCACTACATCATCATGTACATCTCCTCAAGATCAAATTGCTCAATCAAGAGTTCATGGTCAAGTTGTCAAGGATCATCCCATTGATCAAATTGTGGGTGACATTAGTAAGGGTGTTCAAACTCGATCTCGTGTTGCTTCATTTTGTCAACATTATTCTTTTGTATCTTCTCTTGAGCCTAAGCGTGTAGATGAAAACTTGAAGTTTCCGGATTGGGTGATGGCGACGCAAGAAGAATTAAATAACTTCACCCGCAACAAAGTTTGGGAATTGGTTGAGAGGCCCAAGAATTACAATGTTATTGGTACTAAATGGGTTTTTTGGAACAAAGAAAATGAAGATGGTATTGTGGTAAGAAACAAGGCAAGATTGGTTGCTCAAGGCTACACTCAAGTCGAAGGTTTGGATTTTGATGACACTTGTGCTCCTATAGCTAGACTTGAAGCAATTAGAATGTTACTTGCCTATGCATGCTCAGATAACATAAAACTTTATCAAATGGATGTTAAAAGTGCTTTCTTGAGTGGTGATCTTAGTGAACTAGTGTATGTTGAACAACCTCCCGGTTTTGAGGATCCAAAGAATCCTAATCATGTTTACAAGCTCTCTAAAGCTCTTTATGGATTGAAACAAGCACCTCGTGCTTGGTATGAGAGACTTAGGAATTTACTTATATCAAAGGGCATCAAAATTGGAAAGGTTGACACTACACTATTCACTAAGAAAATTGGCAGTGATATCTTTATTTGTCAAATATATGTTGATGATATCATTTTTGCTTCCACTAATGAATCTTTTTGTAAAGAATTTGGAGAAATGATGTCTAGGGAATTTGAGATGTCCAGGTGAATTGAGTTTCTTTCTTGGTCTTCAAATCAAGTAAATTGAGGAAGGCACATTCATTTGCCAATCTAAATATGTCAAAGATATCTTGAAGAAATTTGGCATGGAAGACTCAAAGTCAATTAAGACCCCTATGGCCACAAATGGACATATTGATCTTGATGAGGGAGGTAAACCGATTGATGTTAAACTTTATAGATCCATGATAGGTAGGTTACTTTACCTTACCACATCTAGGCCCGACATCATGTTTAATGTAAGCATTTGTGCTAGATTTCAAGCTGTACCTAAAGAATGACATTTGACCGCCGTGAAAAGAATTATGAGATATTTGAAATTCACTCCTAACATTGGTCTTTGGTATCTAAAGGGTGCTCAATTTGAACTAGTTGGTTATTCGGATTCAGATTATGTCGGTTGCAAGGTTGATAGAAAAAGTACTTCCGGTGGTTGTCAACTTCTTGGTTGTTCACTTGTATCATGGTCTTCAAAGAAGCAAAACTCGGTGGTTCTTTCAATCGCCGAAGCGGAATATATCTCGGCGGGAAGTTGTTGTGCTCAATTATTATGGATGAAGCAAACACTTCTTGATTATGGTGTGAAATTCAATGTAATTCCTCTTTTGTGTGATAATGAAAGTGCCATCAAGATTGCAAAAATCTGGTTCAACATTCTAGAACTAAGCACATTGATATTCGGCATCATTTTCTTAGAGATCATGTGAGCAAGGGTGATATCAAGATTGATGGAGTAAGCACGGATGATCAAATGACCGATATCTTTACCAAGCCTTTGGATGAATCTCGGTTTTGCAGATTGAGGAATGAGTTGAATTTCATTGACTTTTCAAATGTGGTTGAGCTATAGCACATGAGTATATGTTTCCATTATGTTTTTCACTTATATATTCTTCTTATAGTCACATGCATGAATATCACTTTGATCTTTGCATGGATATGAAATTTATACATCATACTTGTTGAAGCAATGAACCCAAAAGATCCATCAAAGTGTCTGTCAAAAGGATCTATCTGGGGCTGAAAAAGAAGTGAGGGTCAGACCGTCCGCCAGTGAACCACGGATCGTCTGAGCAGGACTCACGGACTGTCCGCCAGGGAACCCAGACTATCCGTAAATTGCGTGAAATCTAATAGAAGGTTTGGGGGCTCAATTTATAGAGGGTCAGACAGTCCGACCTTGGACCTCAGACTGTCCGAGGACCCCGAGCGCAGGTGGGTCCACCCACGATGGGATCTAAAAGGGCTGGGTGTCTTCTCCCTCCTCATACTTGAGTCAAAACACCTCTCCATCCTCTCCATCTTGTTCTTGGTAAAGAAAAGGCCCCCTTCGTGGATCTCTTGATTGGAGCACTTCCCAGACGGTCCTTGGACATCTATGGACTCTCTGCGTGATTCTCCACCATGTCATCCGAGTATTTTCATTGAATCACTCAGTTTTGGTTGAATCTGAGTATGAATGTGGTTAGGGTTTGTGCTCCTGATCTGAAATGTGACCATGGATTTGAAAAAGTGTTTGGGGGAAGATGTTTGTCACGTTGAAATGATGCTTTGGCTAAATTTTGGTTGGAAGGAATTGATTATTTCATGAGTTATGGGGATCAAATTTTCTTGGACCCCTGTTCATGTTCGTCGCTGCTACAGTATCTTGCGGACTGTCCGAGGCTTCACCGCAGACTGTTCGTCCGTGCAAGACGGACTGTCTGAGGTGATCTGTCGGATTGTCCGACAGGCACCGTCGGTGACAGACTTGGACGGGGTATCTTAGGTTGATTCATTCATCATCTATTATACATTTGTATTGTTATATTGATTCAAATGATTGATTCATGATGGTGGATGCAAAGTGATCACTTCCATAGCTGGTCGAGTCAAGAAAAGCATGACCAAGAAGAAGAAAGAAGGGGAGTCATCCAAGAGACACCGCATAAATGACAGCTCTGAAGATAATGACTCAAATGATAGTGATTATGTGGCTGACACCTAAGTTGAGTCTTCAATGGGGCAGCATGATTTTGTTGTTGAAGAGGATGTGGCTATGCATCAAGGGGGAGGTGGTGTTCATGATGACATCATTGATATTCATTCTCACATGGCACCAAAGAAGGTTTGGAACCAAAAGGAGTATGCGGGGGAAAGAAATGACAATGCTTATGTTCAACCTCATAATACTCACAACCTCTATTTCCATACAATGGTGCAAGAAAATGCTTTCTTTGGTCATTTGCTTGGTTTCCCCGTGTACTCTCATAAAAGGATTGACTTTCCATATCTTGCAAATAAAGAAGTCTTAGTGGGAGTGGCTGTTATGTTTGAGAATCTTAGGCTCAGACCTTTCCTTAAGCATAGGTGTGATTGGAATGAAACAATCCTTAGACAATTTTATGCCACCTATGAGCTAGATATTGAGGAAAATAAGCTAGAGTGGATGACTGGAAAAAGAAGATACTCAGCAACTTTTCAAGAATTTGCAGTAGCCAATTGTAACACCCAAAAATTGCCTATTCAAAATTTTTAGTAATTAATTGGCATTTATTAAATTTGTTCATAATTAATATAGGTTAAATACATTATTTATGAATATTAAAATCAAATATAAGTTGTAGAAATATTTTTGGTGCATTCATGCTGCTGCATTTATTTTTTTTTTGTATTGCTTGTGATTCAAACGAGAATTTAAATTTATTTAAATTTAAATTTGAATCACCTTGTGTGGAGCCCTAGAAAAGTTGTTTAGGTTAGAGTTCATTTTTGCTCCCTCAGCTTTTCCCCGGTCCATCTTTGCTCCTCCAACTCTCTAGCTCGGCCCAACATTTTCCCCCCTTCTTTCTCCTCTGCAGCCCAAGAACTTCCCCATCGGCCCAGCAGCCCAGTCCCCATTGCTCCTCTCCCCCCCCCCCCCCCCCCGCATAGGCCTCTCTCACCTGAGCCGCCCTAGCTCGCCCGCTCCCCAGCCGGCCCAGCCAAGCGCCCCCTTCCCCTCTCTCCCTCTCACTGGCCGCCCGGGTCCGCATGTCGGGACCTTCCCCCTCCTCCCGCCGAGCTCTTCCCCCTCTCCCCGGCACCAAATCCGGCCGTCCCGGCCTCCCCGCGCCCGTGGGTCGCCCAGGAAACTTCCACGCAGCTTCCGCCCCGTCCCCTTTCCTTCTTCGCGCCGCCCCGAGCAAGGAAGGTGTGCCCCGCGATGGAAGGCAATCCCGGCCGCCGCCGCCGCCAATTGGCATGGCTCACACGCCGAGGAGCCCCCCAGCACTATAAAAGTAGCCCCGCAGCCCCCAGGCCACACACCGCCACGCCCCGAGCACCCCAACCCCTCCAGCGCCTTCCCCCTCGCCTAGCGCCGCCGCTGGGCCTCGGTCGCCGACGAAACCCCTCGCCGGAGCCGCCTCGGCCGAATCCGACCCCCGGAGTAGCTTCGCGAGTCGGTAAGCAATCCCCAGAGCCCCCCCCCCTCGTCCTCTATTTCGCACTCAAACACACGCACGCACTCGCCGGAGCACCCACTCCGCCGCTCGCCGACGTTGGCCACCCTCCACCACTCAATCGACGACTTGTTCACCCCTCATGTGTTCGCCATCCTCCCCTGGTCCCGTAGGACCAAGCCCCGTCGGAACCGAGCACCCTAGCTCGAATTCGAGCTAGCGCCGGCGAAGCGCCGCCGCGCGCAAGGGCGGCGCCGCCGCTCCCCTGACCCCGCCGGCCATCCCACCCCCTGAGCCATCCACAGCCGCACGATCCGGATCGGACGGCCGCAGTGCATCGCCCCCTGAGTCAAACATTTCACTTCCCGGTCAGCCTTGGTCGTTTTACGGAAGAGCCCCTTCACTTTTCAAATTAGAACCCGCGGTCCAACTTAGTTCAAAAGTATTTGCACTTAGGTCCTTATTTTAATATAAACCCCCCTGGCTTTTTATGTAATAGAACCCGCAGTCCGGCCTTCATCTTTTTGCACGCTAGCCCTCCTGTTTTATCGCGTATTTACGTATGGGTCCCTAGTTTTTCATAGATAAGCCCCTGGAACCTTTTTAAAATCGCCAGCATGTCCCTAGAACTTAGAAAAGCCATATCTTTTCCGTTTTAGCTCCGATTAGTGTGATTTTTGCGCTCATGTGTTCGTAGTGAAGCGTAGAATATTTCTAGAACCTTTATTTGTACTATTTCTACTGTTTGGTTTACTGTTCTAATAGATTATTATTTGTTTGCATGTATTGGTTTGCGTGCTCGCTTGTATGGTGATTCGTGTCCAGTCGGTGAGCTGTTCGCTTTGGAGTTCGAGTATGTGGAGGACTTTTCGGAGCAGGACCCACAGCAGCAGCAGCAGCGGTAGCCGCCCTTTGAGGAAGGCAAGTTATAGCACGGACAATCTTTGCTACCTAAACACACTTTATACATACATTTACTTTCATATGCATGTGTCTAAATTGATGTCCTATTAAGGTTGTACCTAGTTTGATTACTCCTATCCTTTGATTACCTTGGGTTTATGCATATGGGTAGATTTTGCTATGCGCAGCTACTGTCACTATTATTTAACTGTTAATCTTGACTTAATGGTTCACTTCAACATTAATGATAAAACTTACTTTTTAGCAACTTGGTTTAGGGAACTGGACATGTGCTGTGTGCTTTGCTCTAGTGTCTCTCCGTAAAGTCCGGTTCTTAAAGCGGCAACCCAGGAGCCTGTCGCCACCGCTAGAACTATTATGGCTCTGGTCTAGGTTAAGTAACTTGTATGTCTCTAGCTTGCCAGTGGTTACCGACGGGCCGACGGCGTTGTGGGAGGCAAGGTACGGGGTGTTTCCGGATTCCACCGAGGACGGGTGATCTGTCGGCTAGGTCACGGTAGACCCAGTCCCGTGCTGGGAGTCCCTGCGACGGGGAACTCCACACGTTGCGCATGGATGGGTGTGATGCCCGCGCTCTGGACGCCATCGACCCCCCTATGGTGTGACTCCGTAGGCGTACGTCGATCTTGGTGCCTATGGTCTCAACGCCTTGTAGTACCCCAGCGGTTACTGTCTTGTTAGGGTGTCTTGTGAAAAAACCTCATAGCGTCCCTATGCGGTCACACCTCGGTAGTGTGATTTGTGAGGTCTGATCCACCTCCGCGTGGTTGGGTTTAAAGTTCGTATGAGCTTTTACGCGACTGGTGGGTAAAGGGCGAAACCTCTGCAGAGTGTAAAATCTATCATGATAGCCTTGCTCAGGGTCACGAGCGGCCTGGATCCTTTTTTATTAGAAGATGATGTTTATTTATGTTTAATGTCACTTATACTTTATTAATTGAGTTACAACCAGGTTTTCATTCACTTGTAGTAATTTGGATAATGTTAAAATGAATCAACTAAAAATGCTAATGCAGTTGAGCCGTGTCTAGCCTATTTTGAGCCTTCATACCCGTGCTATACTTGCTAAGTAATTGTTTACTTACACTAGTCATTTTATTCAACAAAATCCCGGATGGGTAAACACATTGGGCTGGGCATGAGTCTGCTGCTGAGTTTCCAGAAGATTTACCGTACTACTGAGTTGTGATCTCCCAGTCAGAGTCCCTGTGGATTGCAGCTCCAGAAGTTGAGAGTTTTATTAGTCTTCCGCTGTTATTGTTTAGATCATTTATGAAGCACTCTGATGTAAATATTTTATTTAATGAAGAATTTATTCCAGCATATGTTCTCTGTTTATCATATTTGTTCTCTATATGTGTACTATGACTTCCTGGGCACACATATGGCCGCATTCGGGTTTTTGTGAAAATCCGGGTGTGACACCAATCATCTTGATTATGATTATTTCACTGATAGTGAGACTAGTCTCAATGTTTATTAGCAGGATATCTATGATAATTCTCAGATTTATTATGAGCCTGCTCATCTTGGCATCCCAGTTAAATATGATGCACCTACAGGGCTTAGACACCATCCAGCAGCCATCAATAAGATCATTAAATGCACCTTCATGCCTAAAAGTGGAAACAAGGATGCCATTAGAGATCATTATTGGAATGACAATCACTATGTCATGACTGGGACAAGATTCAATGTGGTTAAGATGATATTTGAGCAAATGTTTGAAAAGGGAATGACTCTAGTTGGCAACATGTACTTTGCTCCATATATCATGTCATTGATCATAGCCAAAACTAGTTTCAATGGTCCTTGTGAAATTCAACATGAGTTATTTCAACCCTTCTACAATGCCAAGTATTTTCTGAACAGGCCACTCACCTCAAATGAGAATATTGGTGATGATGCGGGGTGTTCACAATGTTGGTCCAGAAGCACATGTGGATGTTGATATGGGTGTTCCTGAAATGCCTCCTCCTCCTCCTCCTCCTCCTCCTCCTATGCAGCCACAGGGGTATTGGGTTCCTCCATAGGGGTATTTTACTCCATACTTTGATACCATGGCACAGTCATTTGGGGCACAGATGGACACTGGGTTCCAAGCTATGCAGCAGGGCTTCCGGTGGCAGTTTGATGAGCGCTTCAATGCATATGAGCAAAACATGAGCTCATAGTACTTTCAGCCTATCATGACTCAGCTTCAGGGTATACAGCAGGGTTTTCACACTGATATGAATGCATTGAGTGCTCGCTTTGATGGCCTGTCCACTTCTGAGCAACACCAGCAGCTTGTTGACCGCTAGACCCACCTTGAGAGCTCCTTTGACACATTCAACATAGCCTTCACCAACTTCATTGGCCACTTCTACAACATTTATCCTCGGCCATCTTATACTCCTCCACCGCCACCACAGGATGACTAGGCCTTTTGGTACTTGATGCCAAAGGGGGAGAGATTGGGAGTCATGAGATCTTCAAGGGGAGCTTCTTTGCATGAGCATGAAACTTTGAACTTTGCATTACATGTTTAATTTACTTGCTATGTGTGTGATGGACTTCGTGTGAGATGTGGCTTGTAATAAGCTAGAACTTTGCATTTACTTTCAACTTGTGTTGATGAACTATTTGCTATATGTTTATCTTATGGCTTGTTCTAGTGGTTCTATGGAGTTAAGGCTAACACATGATGAGTTTAAGTTTTCTTTATATTTGGATATACATATGTGGTTGCCTTGATCTCCATTTTGTAGGGGAAGCTCCGCCAAAATTAATATATCTATACATGTGTGAAAGATGAAATGCAAAATCCATGCACACATGTAGGGGGAGCTATTTTCTACTATTGAAATTTTGAAGCCATCTACTCAATCTCTAATGTTTACTGCGATGAGTAAGTGACTTCAAGTTTCACCCTCAATTTAATCACTCATTTGATATTGTTGTCATCAATTACCAAAAATGGGGAGATTGAAGGCATCTAGGCCCCTAATTGTGTTTTGGTAATTAATGACAACGTTTGTGGACTAAAAATTTCATTTGAGAATATGAGAATATGTTAGTCCAAGAGATGAAATGAGCTTCATGAAATGATGAGCGAATGGCATGTGTGCTATGGATTATGGGAAGCTCAAGGCAAACGTAAAAGATAGGGCCCATGTGTTGGACCATCCGTCCGTCCGTAAAGGTCGGACCGTCCGCAGTTGAGCTCGGACAGTCCGCAAAAAGACTCGGTTTTTCACAAAGACGGTTTCTAGGTTTCCAGGGGCTTAGACCGTCTGTCTGTGCCGGCCAGACCGTCCGTAGGCGCGCCTCTGACAGTCCGTGGGTGGCAGTCGGACAGTCCGCCAGGCCCAAAGGCTTTATCTGACACATGTTTACCTGCGCAATATGACCATTAGATTCAAGCTTGGACAGTTCAAGGGGGAAGGTCAGACAGTCTGTGAGTGCCGTTTTTCACGCGTTTTGAACGTAACGGCTAGTTCCGAGGAGAGGGCTTATATATACTCCACCCCCGCAGGTATGTGAAGTCTCTTGGCACTTTGAAAAGCTTTCGTGACATTCTGGAGCCCTTGTTCTCCTCTCTCTCACTCACTTGCTTAGAGGTTGCATTCTTTGTGAGATTGAGAGCTTTTAGTGCATTGCATCAAGGATTTGATCATTGTGGCACTAGGGATTCATCAAGCGAGAGAGTTGATTTGTTACTCTTGGAGGTTGCCGCCTCCTAGATGGCTTGGAGCTCGTGATTTTATTGAGCACTTCAAAAAGATTGTGAAGTTGCCTTAGAAGATTGGTGTGAGAGGTCATTATCCTCACCTTGCCGGAGTGGTGAAGAGCAACTCTAGTGGAATCGATATTCGGAGCGGTTCTTTTGTTCTAACCGGCTGAGAGATCAAGCGAAGTCTTGAAAGAGAAGCGGTTGAACATTGAATCCATCTCAACGTGGATTAAGGGTGACCGGCAAGTCATCGACACCACGGGATAAACACTTGTCTCTTGTTTGTGGTTTGTCAATTGCTCTTCACCGTAAGCAATTTACTTTGAGCAAGTTATTTATCTAGAGCTTGAATCATATCTTGTCATCCTAGGTTGCAAATCCCTCAACATAGGTTTAGAATAGCTAGAGATTTAATTTTCCTTGTAATTCTAATTAAAGTTCTCTAGTGTTGTGATTGAAGTTTAAAACCGCCTATTCACCCCCCCCCCCCCCCCCCCCCGCTCTAGTCGGTATCCTAGATCCTACAAGTGGCCGTCAAAACTTATCGAGCAAAGAAGCTTATCAATCACTCACAATGGGTGTGGAAAGAATGCATGCTTGTCCAAACTATTATCTTGTATTGGGGCGTGCATTCAAGAACTTGGAGAAATGTCCAGTATGTGAAGCGAGCCGCTACAAAAGCAATGCTAGTTATTGTGGTAACAACGAGCAATGTCCCACCATTGGAAACAAGAGGAAGACCAATGGTGGTAGGAAAGGTGTTTCTCCTCTTGAAGAAGTAGACACATCTTTAGGTATTGATGACAAGTTGACAAAAATTTCAGTCATGGTCATATGGTACCTCTTTGTGAGTGGGAGCTTAAAAAGTGCAAATTATATTAATATGTAATTGTGTAAAGGGGTGCCAGACAACTGTGGTCATGAAAACTCTAGTATTTTGCATTAAAACATTGTATGCTGCAGTTATAATTGTCTACGTGTGTCTGTTTATTGCAATTTAAACTCTGGACGTTGAATTTACATTTAAATTTAAATTTAACCTTCGCATGCTGAATTTACATTTAATTTTTTTTATTTTGGCAGGCTCGTGGTTTGCAGGGGTGGGTCACCGCTAGGGATGTAAACGGATCGGATACGGACGGATATCACTAATATTGTATTTATTTTCACATTTTCTTTCGGAGTCGATATCGGACACGGATATCTGTCGGATATAGATACGAATATGGATGGTCTTGGTTACGAATACGAATAAATACGTATCGAATACGGGATGAGTCGGATGCGGACAACATCGGTCACGAATATTTTCTCAGATATTGAATAAAAACAATAATCATATATATCTCATTTGTTGTAATTGTTTGTTCACTCCACAAGCCTAGATTCTAACAAATTTATATTGATACAATCAAATTAACAATAGATAACATGCCATTTACCAAGTCCAACCACATAGATACATAGCTAAGATTTATAAACAAGCAAAGAGAGTCTTTTAGGTGATTATACGACATGCTACGTGTATACGATATAAATAAAGCACTAATTAACACATGTCTAACATATATTTGGTAATTGAATGAAACACCAAGTGGACTATAAAGGATACAAATCAACAAATAATCTACGCTCAACTATATTAAAGGATATTTAAAATGTGAATCTAAATATTATATTAGATAGAAAATGCTTTGGAAAAACAACAACTCACATCATTCAATGGTTTTATTAAAATAATATACATAAATAAAATTCAAATAACTCCAAATAGAACACCAATAGATAGATATATTTTTAGAAACATTTTGGTGCTAATTTCATATTTTTCCGATTTAATATGAATTAGTTATCAATTTTAGGGATTAAATTTGATTTATATTAATATACAACTATCCGAATCAAATATCCGACTGGACTATCTGGATTATCCGACCGGATATTCGATATCCGACGGATAATGGCCTTCCTATATTCGAATCCGATATCCGAATAAAGTATCCGTATCTGTATCCGATATCCGAAAAAACATCCGGATATCCAAAAAATATGTCTGAATTACTATCCGAGCTCCTTTGGTCGGTCGGTTGGTCGGTCGGGAAATATCCGTACCATTTTCATCCTTAGTCACGGCGTTGCCGTCCCTACAAATATGGTTTGTAGGGGTAGGTGCCCGCCCCCGCTAATAAGGTTTGTAGGGGCGGGTCCCCACTTCGCTCGCTCCTGCTAATAAGGTTTGCAGAACCGGGTCACCTTTTCGCCCGCCCTTGCTAACCTATATGTTGCAGCGGGTCTCCCGCCCGCGCCCGCAAATGCACTATTTGTATATGCGAAAAGCGAGTGCAGGAGCTCCGCCCGCCCTTTCAAATATGTTTCCAATCGTGCCTACAAATCTTTCTTGTAGTAGTGATGGTTAAATGACTCCTTGTAAGAAGCTGGTAGAGTTTTTATGTTCCTGCTCAGACCAACTGTCAAGGCCCGTTTGGAACCATATTATCTCTCTTTAGTTGGGTGAATGAACATAGTTATTGAGATTTTCTTGGCGAACTCCTGGACAACAAAGCTCGGGCCGATCGTTGTGATCTTCGTTTGGTTATATGGATGTGATATAGTACAATCATTGCACACAATCATCTTGGTAGCTTGATGTGGCGTGGTAGGCGTCCATTCAGCAGCCAAGAGCCCAAGAGTAATAACCTTCTAAGTACGCATAGGCAGGATGGATTTGGACAATTTCGAGAGCAATTTATTAGGACGGATGGGATTTGAGGCAACAAAATTCATTCATAATCACTACCAGACGGTTCTTTATCTCATCACCATTAAAGTTTTTTTGGATGGGTCTCCTCAGTAAATTACTAGAACATTGCGCAGTGTCGCCGCGCCAATATACCCTCAATGAAGTTGTGCTAATTGTTAAAGTTTTGTAATTTTGATGCTCATAATATTGGATTCTTGAAATATTAGATGCTATAGAAAATCTATTGCATAGTTTAGAATTTTGCTTTTATATAAAGGGACGCCAAAAATGGCCCTCAGCCTATTTGGTTTTGTATTGTAAAATTTACTAAATGCATATATGTGTTGCTTGCATCATGTTTTTTAGGAGCTACTTGGGGGCGTTCGGTTCACAGGTAAGCTTTGCCTAGCCTTGACAGCAAAAGCAAGCCTAGCCTTGCCAGCCGGAGCAAGCCAATTTGGCTCTCCGCTGATAGCAAGGATTTTTCTTGCCAGCACAAGCCTCGAGGTCTCTTGCTTGCCAACCAAACACTGAGTTTTTCTATACATCCTCGCTGAGCAAGGCAAGGCTAGCTTTGCAAAGGGATCCAAACGGACCCTTGGTTCCCTTGCTCATCATTGTACGGCCTCACCGAGCAAGGATAGAAATTAAGGCCTTGTTTAGATGCCGATTCTGGACCACCAATTTCGGTAGATACTGTTGCGAATACTGTAGCGTTTCAGAATGGCAGAGTTTGGGATGCAAATGTACTGTAGACTCTGTTGGCACTTCTTACGATCCAATATCAGGATTGAGAATCCCGGTACTGGGGTAAGGAGTGTTTCAGTTGTTTTCCTTATGGCTTAGTAAAATATATAAATATTCTGCAAGCGCACAGAATCACCGCTGTAGCACTTCACCTGGGAGTATCTCGAGGTATCGTAATTTATATTTCCGCAGGGAAGCTTTGGCAAGAGTACTAGTAAACAGGTATTCAAGACTATCAGAGAAAGGTACACAACTAAACAAGATAGGGGATAACTGTATTGGATAGGAGTGGATATACCGTGACACACAGCTCAAGGGAGACTCAGGTAAGAGAGAGAAGGTATATATAGCTGGGAGGACAACGAGAAGACATAGACGATTCCTATGGACTTTATCTGTCTATGTCACTCGGGCTTAGAGATACAGCGGCTAAAGAGCCAGCACTGGAAGGTCTGGGTTAACTCTAATGTCTTAGCATCGGGACAATGGACACCAGTGACACGCAGAAAGGGATGAGAAGGGGTGCCACCAGCTCCACACTGGGGGATGCTACAGGCCGAGACTAACGAGGTGGATTACAAAGACCGTATAGGGTTGTCACCACCTAACGGCTACCACACGTTCGTTGAATCGAGGGCAAACCAAGGCCACTGACTAGTCTGGGTACCACACCCACACTAACCAACGACTACTTACTTCACTAGCAAAAGCAAGCAACCCGTCAATACCCCCGGTGACAGTTCACTGGCAAATATTAAGCTAAGTCGAAGAACCAGCTAAGACAAAGACTTAAACAAGAACTAGAAGCACTAGAACTAGAACCGACTATAGTCTAAACACGATATAGATGCAACTAGAATAAAGTAGAAGCAAACTATAAATGACAAAGGCAAGATGATAAAGATAATTATATTGATAACTCAAGTCTTTCAAAAGGAAAAGGAAAAGATACAAGAGCTTATACCAGAGCTTCTGAAGACGACTCCGAAACCTCCGAGGTAAAGCTCGACTCGACTCTAACTCCCAACTAAACTATCCTAACTCTACTAGAGAGAAGTGGAAATGAGAGCTCCTTGGCTTGGTGTGTGTTGAAATGAGCCGTGGACACCTCCATTTATAGCACCAAAGGGCGGTTGAGTGGAGTACCCGCCACGGGACGTTGTGGCGGTTACCGGCCAGTTCGGCCGAACTAGATGGGTTCGGCAGAACTCATCCAGTTTGGCCGAACGTCGGATTCAACCGCCTTAACCTTCTACGGCCTTGATGCATCCCTGGAGGCGGTTTTGGGTGCTGGGGGGGGGGGGGTTCGGCCGAACTGGGCTTCTGGCCCAGAGCCGCCCCCGTGCACCGCCTCTGCTTCCTGGGCCTCCTGGCTAGCTTGTCCTGGTGTTCTTCGGTGAATTTGGGCCATGGAATGACGTGGCGGGAGTCCACGTGGCTTGCACGGTCATCGCATCATCATCGCTGACGTGGACGACACCTCGTGTGCTTGCATGATGGTTAAGGAGGGTGGTTCGGTTGGAAACCGGAAGGTTTCGGCCGAACCGGAGTTTTACCCCCCTTAACGGGCTTTTTGTGACTCAGTCCCTGCAAATGAGACACTCACCAAAACTCGTGGAACTTTATTAGAAGTAAAACCTAAATGCATGAAATGTTACATAAAAACTCTTTTATTCCCGAGAGTTGGTGCTCGGATTCATACCGTAACGACCGCCAACAGACTCCCAAAATCTGGACCAACTTTGGACAATACCAGACTAGAAAGAATGTGGGTTCACACCATAATAAATGTAGGGAAAGTTGCATGCAATTGGACCACCTGCTTCATCCAAAGAGGCAAACATGGGATTCATAGCAAATGGGATTCATCAACCGGTCCTCATCACATCCATGTCCAAGAACAGAAGAAATCATCACATGTACAGCACATTTACAAGCATATGACAGCCACAATCACAGCACATCCACCAGCACATCGACAACCACATGACATGCACAAATGACCACCTGCCTCATCCCATCAAGGATATCAAGCTTAACAATGATGCTGCATAAATATGTAAACGAAGCCATTGCAATAACTTGTAGGTCACGAAAATGAAGCTGTTTAATTTATTATGGAGGGGAAGCAAATGAAGACAAAGAGAACAACCTCATTAGGAGCAGCCCATTTCCGAGAACGCAGGTACCTGAAATGACAAAACTAGGTAGCATCAAAACTTCTATGTGTTTCTTACTCACAACACCTACATTGTTTATGAACAGAAAAAATGAACTAGTACCTCAGTAGCATAATATAACATGTTATTGGGTTGAACAACATCATGGAAGTTAAAGTGCAAGGAATAAAGTATGTCAAAGATCGTAGGCCAACATGTATGAGTCAAATTGGTAGGTAATCGGTGGCCTATCATCCCTATAAGTTAAACACACCCTCAATTAGCCGAAAAATGTCACTTACATAGTGTATGATGGCCTTGCTCCTAGCAGCCTGCACCTGGGCCCCTCCAATCAGCAATCTGTTCAATTTCATCACAACAAATAATCTAAAAAGCAACAATTAGATGACCTTCAGCAACAAGCAATGTTATTCTCCACTAACTATAGCAAACAACTATGAAAATTGTGCAGGACAAAACAATCCTAATGTGCTCAGCTTACAAAGACCCTTATTATCAAGTTCACCGAAATTTCCTACACACTCAAATACATTGAAAAATTGATACAGATCCTCAGACCCTCACAATTTACATTGCCGCACTCAAGAATTATACCTATTGTACAACTGTTCAGCAAGACGATCTCTGAATGCATTCATTCTTGCCATGTCCTTACTTGCCGGCGCTGCCTCTGTAGCGGGCTGATCTAAAGTGGCTTCTGCGGGGACGTAGTTCATGTTGCTGTCAACTACACCAAAGTCATTGTCAAAACCACCTTCCTTCCTAATGAAGTTGTGCAACGCCATGCAAGCACATATAATATGTGTCTGTATTTTCTCTTCATAGGCGGGGATCTCCAACAATATGCGCCACTTCATTTTCAACACTACAAACGCCCTCTCTATGACATTTCTAAGCGACGAATGTGCATAGTTGAAAGTCTCCTTCATACCTCTAGGTTGTTCGATAGCGTTTTGGAAGTCTTGTACGTGGTACATGGTCTGCCGGTAAGGAGTCAGAAAGCCCTGCCGGTTTGCGTACCCCGAGTCCACCAGGTAGAACTTCCCTACATGATGCAGTACCTGTAAGTTTCGAATGCAGAAATTAGAAAACAGTAATGATTAAGCATCAGGTGGTACCTCTTGGTGGCATTGGGAACGAGTCTTTGTATGTTGACATTGCATCGTGAAACACAGTCATGTCATGGACGGAACCAGGCCACCTAGCCAGCACAAAAGTGAAACACATATCAAAGTCACACGCGGCCATGACATTCTGTGTACTCTTGCCCTTGTGACACATGTGCTGGACAAGCTTTTCGTGAGGCACGACCACAGGAATGTGGGTGCCATCTATTACCCCTATGCAATCCTTGAATTCAGGGAAGAACTGTCTATTCTGCAGAGTTGGATGCATATCGGCAAAGTTTGGGTCCCTAGGTTTAATGATGTCTCCCGCTAGGTGAACCAGACATTTTAGGACTTTGTGAAACATATTGTGCACTGTGCCTAGGGATCTCTCAAACCTATCCTCTGCTTGCCTAACAGACTGTGGTGCACCACACATCCATATGATGCTGTCAATAGTGAGTGCAGGCTATGAAACATTAGTAGTGTCATCCTAAACATGTTGAAGCAGGATGTTGGATCTGCAAGTTTGTTCTGAACCCATTGCAGGCCAGTCAAAGCTGGAGTCCTATAAGGGCCTCTATTGCAATACTTGTCGACATGTTTAGCAGTTTCGTACATACCATAGATGAATCGAGCGTCCTCTTCGTCTTCCATCACCGTAGCGACAAATTCTTGCCACCACTCCTCGGACGCCGCCTCACTGTCCTCACTGCCAGTGCTTGAATCTTCGTCTTGATGAACTGCAACAGTTATGTCATGTCCAATGCAAGAGAGCACACATGTCAGCATGTAAATGGAAGGCAGCAAGGACAAAAATCATAGTACCTCAACATAAACCTTAAGATACGTCAGCACAACATGATAATAATCAGCACAACCTGACATACTGCAACATATAGCAAATAGTTCACAGATGCTTAGCACATATTCCCACATAAAACAAATAGTTCCTACATAGCAACACATACGACACCATAAATCAACCCTACCCAAAAGCAACTACCTAGCCATGGTGGTAACTACAGGACATCTACATGAAAAGCATTGACGCAAGGAGCTAGTTGTCCACCATATCAGCATAGTCCTCAATCATGCCCAGCCTGCATTCATTCGGGCTCATTAGAAAGGTCTCCATGGCATCATCATCTTTCATAATGTTCGTCACACCATGCCACAGGTGCTTTTGCTCATGAGCCCCCAGTTGTTTTGCTGCTGCAACCACCAAATTCTTTGAGGCTGCCCTAGCGGCCTTTGCTTCTTCCTTTCTCCTTGTTGCTTTTTGCCTTCCTGCTCTCTCTTTTCTGCTGTCTCTGTCTTCTTTTCCCAGATGCTGCTGAGCATCCGGCTCCTGTCCTCAAACATGGCGTTGAACCTATTGAAGTTCTTGTCCACTGCTTTCTCAGCTGTGTTCTTCCGCCTCTTGTCAGGACTTGATGCAGTGCTGTGGGTGCTTCCGGCAGTCCTCTTGCTTCCGCTGCTGGCAGGGGTACCACGCATTGGAGGCGAGAAGTCCTGCAGTGAGCTAGCACAGCTTTCAGGTGTGACACTATCGTCGCCGTCGTCTTACTCACTGCCGTTGTCACTGAAGTTAAGCTACCGGCTCACCCCCGGCACAAAACCAGTGTCCCCAGTCACAGCAACGTTCTGAAACATTCGGTCCATTTCGTCAAGGTATGATGGCCAGCCGTGCTTGAGCTGCAACCATTCTTGCTTCCCCTGAAAACCAAAACAAGAACCATGTTGTTCATAAAGTAAAAGGTTGACAATGGTTAGGAAATAAACAGGTGGCAGGTCCCGAACCCTATGCTTGGCGACAGTCTCGTCTCACCAAGTGTCCTCGGCAAGCACAGATCCATCACTTCTACGGCCTAGGCCCGTGAACTTGTTCTTCAGCTTGTCAATGAATACCCACAGCTTTTTCAACTCCCTGAACCTGGAGCCGAACTGCTCACTGTTGTGGCGCTTGTTAGTTGCTAGCAGAAACTTATCCTGCACTTCTTTCCGACCGTCCTTGTACATGATACCATTTTTGCAATGGCCCTTATCTATTTGCTGGCAGTATAGCTCACAGAAAATCTTTGTGTCGGCCTGGGTCCAGTTGGCCCTTATCCAAGTATCATGCTGTGCAAATGGTTAACGAAATAGTAATGCATGAACAGGTATAGGTTGAGCAGAGGTTGAGCATGAACAAGTAATGCATGAACATGGAGAGAGTAACATGCAGGGAGTTGAACCTCATCATCCGGGATGTTGATGGCGTCGTGCTGAGCTTGGGCCACGTGACCTCGACGCCCACCGCGGCCCCTGGACTGCCGTCGACGCTGCTGTCCCAAGCCAGGAGCCTGGTCACCTTGGCTGCCGGAAGTCATGCCGACCGGAGGTTGGGGCCGGCTGCTGCTTCCTCCTCCGTGGTACTCGCCGGCTCCAAGGAAGGCTTCGTACTCCATGAGGTGCTGGAAACCGGAATGCGCGTTGAGGGACAGGCGCGACAAGCCAAGTTGGCTTGTCGTGGACGTCGCGTACGGATTCGGGCCCATGTACGGGTTCACCGAAGGCCCGGCGAACCCCGGCGGCGCCGTTGTGAAGACATGGTACGCACCAGTCCCCGAAGGAGGCGGCCCGGCTGCGTACGGGTTGAAGCCGCCAGATCCGGACGCCCCGCTGGGGCGGCGTAGGGGTTGAAGGGCCCGGATCCGGAGGCTCCCGTCGGGCCGGGGAATAGGTTGAAGCCGCCGGCGTTCATTGGCGGCGGTGCTCCGTCGAACGGGTTGAAGGAGCCGGCACCTCCTCCCGGGGGCGCCAAGGAGAACAAGCTCCGTGTGCCGCGCCCGTCGTCGGTGGCCGGGCCCTTGCCGGAGTTGAACTCCAACGCGGGCGGTTGCCGGTCGAAGCCGTCCATGGCCGCCGGCGGGGAGGAATACGGTGGATCTGGAGCGGCACAAGGAGCCACCACCGCTGCAGCCCGGCGGGGAGGAAGACGGCGGATCTGGAGCAGCGGCGGCGAGAGAGCCGGCGGCGGGGGATCTAAGGAGGAGGTGGGGGCGAGGGGCTGCGGGGGGAGGGAGAGCGAGTTGGCGGCGTCAGGTTGGAATGAGCCCGGCGTGCAGATAGGGTTGCAGGCGCTAGGGTTTCACCCCTATAATCTTCCCGAGTTGGGCCTGCAGCACTCCAATTTGGGCCAAAATTCGGGCCACCCCGTTTAGATGTTGCAGGCCGAATTCCTATTCCATTCCAATTTTAGCGGCCCAAAATCCGCGTCTAAACAAGGCCTAAGCTAAGCGCTTGGATGTTGAGCAAGGCTATCTCGTAGTCTGTGTAGGCAAGATTTGTCTTGCTTCTGTGAGAAAGGCAAAATGGCTCCCTTGGGCTGGCAAGGTTTGTGTTTCCTGTGCCAGCAAAGCAAGTTGAAGCCAGGCTAGGTTGGTGTATGAACCAAAGAGATCTTATTTGTTTTTACCATGCAGTTGTAATTATTAATAGGGTTATGTCTTTGAATCACTAATATGGAGGTTGGTAATCACTAAATAGTTTTAATTAAGTTTTTCGATAATGATGCGTCTAATACATGGCTGCCCGTGTCAAACACTTCATCCGCGACTAACGCATGAGTCCACAAAGCATTTGTGATTTGTCATGACTTCATGTCTCAGTCATTCTACGCGCCTGTAAAATTTTTAACTAACCGATACCGTAAACAATCGAAAAATATTGTTATCATGTCCTATCATATTTTATCTTAGAAAAGATAAGTTCTAAAATAATAATAATAACAGAAAAGCTTAGACATCAAAAATTTCTATAACCGACATTGTGCTAGTAAATCTTTTTTTATAAGTATGGAAAGTTGGACTTCTCGATCAACCACTAAAAACTTGTTAAGCCTCATTGCCATTCCTATTTTAATTTTATATTTCATTTATGGCTTTCATGTATGTCTAGAGGACCTTTCTGTGCTTTCTATTTTTATTGAGGGCTTTATTGTAGAATGGAAAGGATATTTATCTCCACCCGTCCAGAAGTTTCTCGTCTTATCTCTTCTCATGTACTACTCCGTAGGCGTTGATTCTTGTTTGTTCTCGCTCCCGTGATCTCGTCTCTCGGATGCAGCAAGGCGCCATAAACAGCACCTGGCACTGTTAACTAAGCGTGGTGGCCCTTCCTGGCTTCATGTGGTGTTCGGTGTGAGCGACCAGCTCGGTGGCCCGCATGTGGGGAGTGATAGATAGATGTGGTGCGCGGCGGGGTGAATCAGAGCCACGGCGGTGCTGGAGCTGCGGAAGTCGCGGCTGGCGGTGGCTGACCATCCAGGGAACGAACTCATGGAGGACCAGTTGCACCGGCTGCAGGCTGCCATCGAAGGTGGTTCCACCTCTGAGGCAGTACTTCTTTCCTCCTCCTCTATCTAGCGGTATCTAGTTTATTTAAGAATATCTATTTTTTTATGTTGTAATGAATGATTTGTGATGTTGGGATTAGTGTTTTCAGATTTTTTGAGGAATGTTTGATCCTCCTCATTTTGATTTTTATTTTGAAGAATTATTGATTCTTCTTATGTTCTCATATGCATTGATTTTGTTGTGCGAGCCTCGCTCACAGGTTTGGAACAGAGAATACGAGGTGATTGTCGTTCGTCATTGACGGTGGGAGCTGCATCGTGAACTTTTTCTGAACCATTGGATTACAATCACACGAATAATATTTTTTTAAAGTGACGTGGCATAATCGTTTGGCCGAGACCGCGACTTTAATTTATAATAACTAAAGATAAAGATTTCTTTCAGTTTTCTCCACTTCTCAATTTATTTGTGGGCCGTTATCCTTTGGGCCAACAATCTGTCTCCTCCGCCTTCTGGGTGCAAAGATCCCCGGTTATGCTGCTGCTTGCGGGCGCGTCTCGGTATCACCCGCGTGATGGCGGAGACACATGTCGCCCGAAGAATGGACGCGCTTTAGATTTTTTTTATTGGACTGATGGTGGGCCGATTATGTTTTGGCGGTACATCTCCTACCTACTGAGTGGAGCAGTAGAAAAAGTTATGCACGTGACGTGTCAGGTCGCTTACTTGCGATTAGAAAAAACATTGCTCTTAAACCAAGCATCTAAATTAAATTCTGATCGCACCATAATGCTTATTGTGATAAAATCTTCAAAACAAGATCTCACTTGACTATATTTAGATAAATTTTTTTGCAAATATTTTTTTATCAAACGAAAACAAATAAGTCCACGTTGCGAACAAATTGCTGCACATGGAGAACGGAAGAATCCACGTTCCGAACAAATTACTGCACACGAAGAACAAATTAGTCAACAGTGCGAACAAATTGCTGCACATGGAGAACAGAAGAATCCACATTGCGAACAAATTACTGCACATTGAGAACAAATCAGTCTGCATTATGAACAAATTACTGCACGTGGAGAACATGTAAGTCAACATTGCGAATAAATTCCTGCACATGGAGAACATGTAAGTCCACATTACGAACAAATTACTGCACATGGAGAACATGTAAGTCCATATTGCGAACAAATTACTGTACATGGAGAACAAATGAGTCCACGTTGCGAACAAATTGCTCCACATGGAGAACAGAATAATCAACATTGCGAACAAATTATTGCACATGGAGAACAAATGAGTACACGTTACGAACAAATTATTGCACATGGAAAAATAAAAAATAGAGCAGAAAAGAGATAAAATAATAAAAAATAGAAACGGTTGTGAAACAAAAAAGAGATACTAAAGCAAATAGAAATAGAAAACATCCAAAATCGAGAACAAAATTATAAAAACAGAAAATAAAATAAGATAGTGAATGGAAAAATAAATAAGAAAATGAAATAATAAAAAGAAATAGAATATAAACAAAAATGAGAAATGAGAAATAAATAAAAAAGAAATCAAAGAAAAGCAAACAAAAAATCGAAAATAAGGTGCAAGCATGCATGCAACGGCCCAAAACAAATTAGCGTGCGGACCGTTGTGCAAGCAGCATGCGTGAGCAGACCATCAACATGCGATGGAGGGGAAGCTTTATTGGACTGGTATCTGTTGTTGGGCTGTAAACATGAAACGGCCTAAAACAAAATTAACCCGCGGGCCAATGCGCAAACACGTGGGCGACGGAGGCGTTAAAATCGCGCGGGCGATGTATAGTCGCCGCCGCTGCTTGCTGCCTCGTCGTGTTCTTCGCTGGGCCGGGCATTGCATCAAGCATGTCATGCGAGTAGCACCCGAGATTCCACGATGGAGCAGCCCACCTGCTACTCCTCGCTGCGGTGGGAGAGCATCGGCGACCACTGGCCGTATGCTGCTGATCGATGGCAGGCGATCACTGCGACATGGTCCAGGAGATTCTGCACCAGGCCTTACCTGCTCACCAACGCCTGGTTTAGTTCCACAATTTGGCCCCTAAATTTTACTACGTAAAAAAAAAGATTTTCATCACATCAAAATATCGGCACATGCATGGAGTACTAAATATAGATAAAATCAAAAACTGTTTGGTTGTACTTTACGAGACCAACATTTTAAGCCTAATTAATTAATGTTTGGATAATTTTTATTAAATACAAACGAAATGCTATAGTGACACATTTCTTACACTTTCTAAACTTTGCCATTTCAAAATTTGGATCTAAACGAGGGCCAAAGCTCTCTGGATCCGTCGGAGACACCGTCTCAGAGCTTGAATACGTGAAACCAAAGATCTAAAACTCATTTTACATTTAGGAGAGAGAAAACTTTTAGAAGAAAATTATGTTCTTCCTCAACAACATATCTAAAAACTGGATGACTCAAAATAAGTTAGAGATATTTTATCACTTTAGGGGTAACGGTAAAAATAAAAAGAAGGGCCGGTCCTAGTATTTTGGGGGCCCAGGGCAAAATAAAAAGAAGGGCCCCTTTTATTAAGACACGAAATTACTTAATTTACTTGTCGTAAAAAATAGTTTTATATATAGCAATCTTCGAGTATAAATATGAATCAAATTAATGAGAAATAAATGGAAAGCCAAAAAAATACTATAGATCATAAGCCATTAGAGTATTTGTGAGCTAGGAGAGAATAGTTTACTAAATTTGGTCACCATAATATGGAGAGGTGAGGAAAATAAAAATCATAGTCAAATGTATGCTTAGAGGAAGATAACAACAAACATGAACTAAATGAAAAAGGTAGAAAAGAATAATTACTAAGTACATTGAATGGGCAAGATTTTCATAACTGATACTTTATATTAGTAGGCTCTTTAGCTCTTTTATATATTTATTCTCTCTATTGTGTATACTGGCACATGGGGGCCTCTGGACCCTGGGGCCCGGGGCGGTCACCCCTCTTTCCCTGCCCCAGGACCGGGCCTGCGAGCGCCGCCTCGCCTCTCTGCGTGTTGCGCTTCCCCCCACGGCGGAGCTCTCCCACTTGCACGCGGTGGTGCCTGCCCAAGCGACAGAGCTCGTGCACAGTGCCGTCTGCCTCTGAGACGGAGCTCATGCGCGGTAGTTGACGAGGACATCCTCCACTATTACCCACTAGCAATGACGCAACAAAAAAATGGGCCAAGTGGCCAGTTGTAGACGGGCGGCGACCGTGTGAGCCTCTGAATAATCACACCTTGCTTAGCTTGGGAGAAGGAAGCCACCTTAAAAGGGAGAGTGACCCTTTCCCTATCGGACTAGTCTTTTAGGGAGATCGGGTCTTTCCCCGAGTGGGTGTGCCGGGGTACGGTTCTAAGATTGCGGGGGCTAGGTTGTATGTATTTGAAGTCGGAATCACTGGGGCCAGGTCGTGCGTACCTAAAGCCGGATTTTGTGAGGGCCAGATCGTGCGTATCTGTAGCCGGATCGGTGTGTCGTGTTGCCGGAGTTGTAGTGCTAAGACTATGGGTTCGGATCATGTGGGTTTAGAACCGGGTCGAGGTGTCGGGCTTTTCCAACCCAACCTGGGCCGGACTTATCATTTTGGTATCAAAACTGGGCCCTTATTAAGAAGGGGAGAATGATGAGGACATTCTCTACTATTATCTGCTAGCAAAGATACAACAAAAAAGGGCCAAGTGGCCCAGTTGTAATCGGACGGCGACCGTGTGAGCCTGTGAATAATCTCACCTTGCTTAGCTTAGGAGAAGAAAGTCACCTTAAAAGGGAGAGTCATCCTTCCCCCATCGAACTAGTCTTATAGGGAGATTGAATCTTTCCCCAAGTGGGTGTGTCGGGGTGCGGTGCTAAGATTACGGGGCCAGGTCGTACGTATTTGAAGTCGAAACCATGGGGACCAAGTCATGCGTACCCGAAGCCGGATTTTGCAAGGCCAGATCATGTGTATCTGTCCCCAGATCGGCAAGGCGGATGCAAGGCCAGATCATCATGTGTATCTGTCCCCCAGATCGGCAAGGCGGAGATCCCCACCCCCCCCCCCCCCCCCCCCCCCCCCACATCTCCTATGGTAGCAACGCATAGGAAGGACGGTGTGTTGGCTGAGGTGGCCACTTTTAAGCTAGGACCTTTTTTTTGGAGCAAAACAGCTAGGACCTATTTTCTCTTGGTGGATTGGAATATTTGGGTTTAGCCTAAAATTTTTAGATACAACAATCCATATATCAGTGTTATTGAAGTTGTTTATTTAGCCTTTTTATCGTTTTAGGGTATATCAATCTAATATAACAATGATGTTAGAGATGCTCAGCAGTGGGACGGCGACGTCCATCTGCTTCATCGACACGGTCAGCCACCAGTGTTCATCACCCGGAACCTTCTGCTTGAGTGCGAGGACCACCAAATGAAATTGGACCTTTTTATGTGTCGTGATTTAGGGTGAGGGAGATCTGATTCAGTTTGTTGAGATCCATTGCACTTTTCTGTCTTATCGTCAAACATTTTTCGACCTTTTCAGTTTTAGCTTTCTGTCGATTCTTTCTAGTGCTTCTTGTTCAAATCAATTGTTTCTGTTTCCAGTGGTTATTTGTTATTGCTTGTGCTGAAAGATTGACTGAATTCGAATTGCTTTGCTTTTGATTTTTCTTCCCCGCACACTGCTGCATGACGTAATACCATTGATCTCTAGATTCAGTGAGACCAAGACAAAAATAAAATTCCCAATTGTTGTATATTTAGTCCCTTCATCCTACGAAAAGTACAATTCTGATTTTTTTCAGATAGATTAATATCGTTGGTAAAGGACCATACTACACTCAGTAATTGTCTTAATCCCACTAATTTAAACATGAAGGTTATTGGTGTATGTAGATAATTATCGCTATTTTAATGAAAAAGATAGGTAGTTGCAAATAGAATTGTATTAAACATAGTGGTGGGTGGGGTCAGTGGCCGGGCGGCCTTCCCCGGATGGAGCTCCTAGCGCCCGCCACACCTTCCCTCTGCTCTTTGCCTCGCCGCCGTAGGTGGCCAGTGTTGTAGAGGTGGTGTCTGTGTCCATGTTTCCACCTGCTCCTTTATAACCGCACGTGCAGGTACTTGGGTGAAAACCAAGCTTGATCTTTAATCTTCCGGTGACGGCGGTGTTGTTGCATCGTTTTCCTTGATGAAGGTGTCATCGTATGGACCTCACCATCCAGAGATGTATCTGGTGAAAATCGAAGAACTGGCTTCCTGGTTCAGGCGGCGGTAGAAGCTGATATCGTTTCCTTATTGGGAGCGTCGCCTTGGAATCCTTGGATTGGCGGTACTGGTTTGACAACAGGTTATTTGAAGTTGTGGGCGCGATCGACTAAGTGTGGTAGCTACATGACAGAGACTATCAAGCGGCTAATTGTTACATCAAAGTTTCTAAGTAGACTAGCAATGTGAAGATGTGCTATTAGAAAAAGGCAAATCAAGTTTAAAGCAAGGACTTATAAGAAGTTGTGAAACTTAGTCTTTCTTTTAGATAAAGGATATAAATCCGACCTCTATATCTACAATTGCATATATGCAACCAAAACATACACGAGTACTTAGACTCCAATCCTCAACACATAGAAACTTAAAACAATAAGAAAGAAAACTAAAGACTAAGCAAGAAAACAAAGGCTGAGCTTCGATATTCTTCCATGTCTTCACTTCAAACTTGAATTATCCGCGTGGAGTAACGATCCTTTGTATCTCTTGTCTAATTAGAAACAATTGATGACACAATCGTCCAACAGCACCGTAGGGCTGCACATCTCCATGGCGATGCCCCCAAGAGGGAAGCGACATCAAGATGTCGTCGACGCTAGAACCAACTTGGTGGTTCCATGGTTTTCACCCGGAGAAGAAGACAGCAAGGTCCTTTCAATGACACCTTCAGGAAGGAGAGTGACGCACTATCACCACCGTTGTCGACCAATATAAGATCGACTAGAGCTTTCGCCCAAAAAAAACCTTCCATGAGCCCAATCTGAATCATCGTCGGTTTTGCCGGCCACCACGGTAACATTGGCGCGTCTCCAAATGGTCATTGCTGCCACATAGACCTACGCCGCCATTGTACCAACTGCGCATGCCTGCACCAGGCACTGTCGTTGGCCTCCGCACGAGTCGCGTCTCCTGTCGGCCGCCGCCCTGTTGGCACTGTGGATCCTGCCAACCATTGGATGCAGCCCACGCGACACCACGGCACATGCCATTGGGAACGCCCCAGCTACACGTGCCCTCGAGCTTCATGCTATCATCCGACCACTGGCGGCGGCACCACCCACGCGGCTCCATGGCCAACTAGGGCTGGGCCATTTCCGGAGAGGGCAGATATGGCCATCCACGCACGGATCTGGATTCCTGGCTAGCAGACCAGGCTGCCCGGCGCGCCGACGAGGATTGAGCAAGTAGAGAAGCAAGGAAACCGGAAGGAGAAGAACAGGGGAAGAAAGGGAGGAGTCCTGCCTCCGCCCTCCTCGCTGCTCACTGGATTTCCAGGCGGGTGGCTCCGGCGGCAGCGGGGCGTGGAGAGGGTGGGAGGTGAGGTTTGGCGGAGGCGATAGTGGAGCCGCCCGAGCCTCCCGGGAGGATGACGCGGGGGCGTCTTTTCCTCGCGTGCCTCCTGAAAAAAAGGTTGTCGTGACTTAGTCTTTCTAGCTTTTTTCTTGTCTTTTTTGTTCCTCGGTTTTGAGGTTTGAGTCCACAAACCTGCTGTCGATGGGGGTATGTGCCACAGGTCGGCACCCTGGGGCGCGGTGCAGCACCCCTGAAGAGAATTTTCTTGCCCTTTTATAGGTGGTGCATGGAAATAGAGAGGTCGGGCAATGGAGAGATGAAAGACCATAAGATGATTTGAGAAGCTTCACGTTAATTAGGACCACTGCAGTTCATGTTTAGGTTCCCTGCCGGTGGAAATTAAAAGAGGCTGCAACCGGGATGGTTTTCCTAGATCGTTAATGTTGGTATGTTTTCAACACGCACTTGTGCCAGCATGCATGCTCGAGCAATAATCATGGTGGCCAATAGGGGAACGGACAAAGCCAGCAAGAAAGAAAGGAACACGTGCACTTTAGGCTGTCTTACCAAATCAGATCAGAAGAGGAAACAAGCATGCCAAAGAAATAAAAGGAGAGTTAGGGGTCCACTTCAAGCTGAATACATGATGGATGCATGTGGCCTCGTCCTGATGGTTCAATACCTACAAAGAGGTAATGCCCAAAGAAAAAGAAAAAAAAAAGAAAGAAAATGGTGAGCACGTGATGAATAAGTTGGGTGATAGAGATTATTGGTCTGAGATCCAAAGAAGAATCTGATAAGGACTTAAGGAATAAGATGTGGCCTAAACCAAAATCGAATCGCATTTTAAAATAGCATGGATGCAACAACACACATAAATTTATTAAAAGGCTTTAAAAAGCTATTTTATCTATCTAAATTGATAACAAATTAAATCTTTAAAATTTTAGAGAAATTATAAAATCATTTATTTTATTGATATTTTCTATTCACAGCCCAAAATAGAAGCTTTAGGGTGTGACAAACTACTCCCTAAAAAGGAATCTCGTCCCGAGATTCGTTGGAGCTACACTCATTATAAAGAACCAAATCACGTATAGCACAATAATAATTCATTACAGTGCTCTAACATTTCAAACAAGGGCGACTGCCTCAAAGTCGGAGCAACCAAGGTTTAAAAAAAATAAGAATAATATCAAGGGGATGAGACAGAAGAGGAGGGAATTAATTTTTTAGAAAAATGGCTTTCAAAAAACGACCATTCTATCTAGGCCAGCGTCCTACCCATCAACATCAACTCTAATACTACTCTTGTCACACCCGATTTTATAAACAAAATGAATGCAATCACATATGTCAGGATCGGTTAATTCATACATGTGCCGACTTTATTAATGAATCAATGCCAATGTTATTACATAACGATATACTTCGTTACAAAATGACATGTGATCTGAAACAAAAGTACATAGATATATCAAAGTCTTCAGCGAAATCGGGCTCCATCTGCACAAGCAGCTGGTCAGGGGCACACCAACCTAGAACGAAGCATCTGGTCAAAGTCACAGCCTTCACTGAACTCATCTTGGAGTCTGTGGTGGGAGGACTATACCACAGCCCCGAAACACCAACTACGTTCGAGTCGGTATAAGCCTCTATATCGAGCTACCATCGGTCGGTATAGAGTTATACCGACCACATGTTTCAATTACTGCAAGCTACCATCGGTCCGTATAGAGTTATACCGACCACATGTTTCAGTCGCTGCAAGTGGCGTCGGTATAACTCAATACCGACGGACACCTGCTATACCAACCGATCGTCTGACGGACAGTTATGATATACCAATAGACACATATATTCCAACCGACAATCTGTTACAAGTTTATACCGACGCACTGTTTGAAATTACAGATATATATACCGACCACCAATCCAACGCTAAGCATTCAAATTAACCTTGAAAATCATGCAACAAATGTCTTATCACAGCTCATAGAAATACAAGGTTACATTGCAAATCAAATAGATAATTGGTTTAGTATGCTCATGTTTTCATTGAAGCCAGCTACATTAACTTATCACAGCTATCAAGTCAAGCTAGAACATATGTTTGGCTTGCCGCAGTTCACAAGTCAACAACATTTACTAAAGAATGAGTAGCAGCCAAGCTAGATCAAATAAATGTTTGCACACAGCCATAATTTTGGAAGTTCACAGCCAAAATTTATCATCTCTAGCAAGCCAACACAAAATAGCTTTCATGCGCACTTTGATCTGCTTGCTGTCGACTTTATTGAGCATCACACTTCATCTAGGATCTTCCACCTGAACAAAGTCAAATATGTACGCTATTAAAAAAATATAGTTAACATTTCATGTTATGGGCTAGGCCTTTGGGCCAGGTGGGCCTTTTGGCCGGCGTGAACAGTACCCGACATGAACAGTAGCAGGATTGGTTAAATAGAGGCACTTTTCTCCTCAAGTATTCGTCCCTCTCATCTATGATATAGCCTCTCATCCCTAACAGCCGTCTCCATCCGGCTATCTTCCTGGTGGTGTTTACCCAATCATGGCCAATGGTCATAACAACTTGGTATCAGCGACCAGCTCTTCATCCATGGGCTCGGGATCTGTTACCGTCGATGAGTTGAAGCGCCTCTTGAAGGCGCAAGAGGATTCGACCCAGACCTCCGTCAAGGGCCTCACCGAGCGCATGGAGACGATCGCTGCATCGGTCAAGGGCGTTGAGACCTCCGTGACAACTCTCACGACCGCCCTCACCAACATCTTGGATCGTCTCGCGTGACTCGAGCGCCAGGAAGACATCATGGGTGACGCGTCTGCGGAATCTGCTCTGCACGCTGCTGATCCTGCCGCTGCCACTGTCAATCCTACCGCCGCCGCCGCCGATCCTTCGGCCGCCGCCTCCGGTGCGCAAATTCCGCCAAAGGTCACGAAGGTTCTGTCGCCGCCACACTTGGGTGCTCGACCTCGACGGACAGCTCGTGCATGGCCAAGACTTGATGCCCAAACGGGCCATGAACGAAGTCGTGCACCCTCGTGCCTCCCACGCCTCAGGTTCGTCTGCTGCGCCGGGTGCTCTGGATGGGATGGTGCCGCTCTACTTCAAGCTCGACTTCCAGCGTTACCACGGGAAGGAAGATCCGCTGCCATGGCTTAGTCGATGTGAGCATTTCTTTCGAGCCCAAGGAACGGAGGAACTTTTATCCCTTCGAGCTTTAGGATGGGCCCCTCCTGCATCCCTTGATGATGGTAGAAATTTATTTTTAGTTATAAATAAAGAAATATTGCCGAGATGTAAAAGGCTTATTTCAGAATCGTTTTAGTATGTCTGCTGCTCGAAAGGAGGGGTGAAGTGTTATGGGCTAGGCCTTTGGGCCGGCGTGAACAGTGCCCCGACGTGAACAGTAGCGGGATTAGTTAGATAATAGTACCAGATTGGGAGTCTAGTACGTGTTAGGGGTCAAGTAAACCTCTCTATATAATGAGAGGAGTTGTATCAATCAAGGCAAGCAAAGAAAGAATCAATCTAGTTCTCCTCAAGTATTCGTCCCTCTCATCTATGATCTAGCCTCTCATTCCTAACAGCCGTCTCCATCCGGCTATCTTCCTGGTGGTGTTTACCCTATCATGGCCAATGGTCATAACATTTCATCTGTGTAGTAGCTACCTGATGCTGCCAAAAGATAATGAAGAACAAAAATATTTATGCAGTAGTAGCAGACAAGTATTGTATCCTGTACTTCTATATTTCTCTTTTCTAGCAGCACGCCCGCCCACAAGTACTTCTATGTATTGATTCATGCAGGATAGATAATAGCACCAAGCAAGTACTGGTATTCATGCATGGTAAGTAATCTGGTACTTCTATATTTATCTTTTCTAGCTGCAAGCAAGTACATCTATGTGTTCATTTAGCCTTTGTTCTATGTGATGCATCAAGTAAAATAGTACTAAAACATGAAAAATAATGTACAATGACAAGACATGCATGCTACAAACCTTTGTTCTTTTCTTAGTTTGACCAAGCCACGCCACATCGCTCATGTAAAGAAGTTTGAGAGAGAATCAAACTTCCATTTGTTACTTGAATTCCTTGCAAACCGCTTCTGCTTGTAAGCACGACCATAAATATTATTTCCCCTTATGCTTGCCATTATTTTTACTGAAACAAACAAAAGAAATTAGCATCTTTGCAAGAAATAGTAAGAATATTATATGCTTATTCTCAATCTGTAGGCTAGGTGCTCACAGATTCTGTAGCCAAATTATTATGGAGACAACCACTGCTTATTACAATATTACATGAATGAAGGCACTCACTTATACTTGTTTTCCAAAGTTACATATGCAATAACAAGCTGACAGGGAATTCACCTTCTAACTTAACTGAACAGAAAAAGGGTGGCCTGTGCTATTGCTCCCTTGATTTTTACATCATACAGCTAGGGGCAGGCAAGCAATAAATGGAGAAGACTTCAGCTTAGTTTAACTCATTTTATTGCAAACAGGAATCATATGGACACCGATTTATTCTATTGAGTGGAAGAACTTTGAGAGATAAAGAATGAAAAAATGTCATTTAATTTTGTTTAACAGTAAATCGTAGTCTCACCGGCAGATGGTTATATGAAAATAATAACCACATATTATATTACCAGTGGTATACAATTATTCCTCCGTGAGAACAGAGAATACTTGATATTTCTCTGAACCAAGTGCCAACTCTTGAGATTGGAATCAGAACATAGCAGCAGATCTAAGATTTGTGTAGCAAGTAAGCACATCAATTAATAATGATAGATCACACGTCACAAAAGAACTCTAGCCATCACACATCAATGAATGCCAAATAATTAACCATACTCGTAACCAGATTACGGGAGTACATGGAGCCTTAATTTTTTATGTCAAATTCCATAAATCACTGAAATCCTTGATGGCCTCAGGCCTTTAAAATTCCTAAAAATCCCATCGACTTGTCCAACAATACCAGGACCAGAAATAAATACATCACCTAGAAGTCAACCAGCACGCAACAATCAAGAAGGACGGGCCGGCGTCGGTGCAACAGCTCCATGGCAGCCTCAGACCCTCAGCGCAACAACCTCCTTCAAAGAAGGCGAGATCTGGTCCGCAATCCACACGTATGCCACGACCAGCTCGTAAGAAGTACGCAGCTACATCAATACCTGGATATGCAGCAACATGAATCCGTACCTATACAGGAAGCAACACCTAGCACTAGGGTTATTCACCAGCCTGAGGAATGGATCTGAGCCCGGATGGATCCATGTCGAGTACTTGCGGAGGTCGGGGGAGAGGAGGGGCAACGACGGGATTTGGGAATAGGAAGAGACGTGCGGCAGAAATTGGGAGGGGCAATGGGGGAGGGAGGCGCAAGCAGGCGACGACAATTTGGGATGTGGGCGAGCAGGATGCGGCGATTTGAATGAGCGCATGCTGCGGCGATTTTCGAGGGGTCTCTCGCGCGGCAGTAACTTGGGGAAAGGAGTGGCGGCGACAGGAGGAAGGTGCTAGGGTTTGTTTATTTGGACTGGTGGGCCGCTGGACATCGCTTGCGGGTGATAGCCCAGGACAAAAAAACCGAGCCGGTCACCGGTTCAACCGGAAAAACCATAAACCGGCGACCTTAGTGGCTTGATTCATGTAAAAGATCGGTTATAAGAAAAAAACCGGAACCCACAGCATATTCTACCATGTTGGGTTGCATTCTCAGCTTATTGGGCCGCAATTTGGTGGTTTTGGGCGTATCTAGGCCGGTCTAAAGGCCCAAAGGGTAAAGGTGCGAAAATAGGAAGAAAAAGTGGAGAAAAAGTGCGAAAATAGACTATATGATGAATATGACAGTTATCGAACCGCGGTTCGACCGGTCGGCGCATCGGTTGAACCATCAAACCAACAGCTCTACCGGTTCAATGACCGATCCGACTTTTCGTTCTTGGGGTGATAGTGGGCTGGTTGAGCAGGCGAAAGAAATAAAGCAGCCTCGGTATATATATTGTGACAGATTGTTGGTGTGAAATACCGACTGATGGTTCAACAAAATATCCAAATACCAGTACTGACCGATGGTTATTCGGAAAAACCATATATACCAACCGATGGTTTGTTAGTGATCTATACCGACGGATCGTTTAATGGTGATTTGCTACTTTTACCAACCAATGTCTAACGGTATACTGGGGTTGTGGTATAGTGAGGATAACAGGGGGAGAAAGGAGGGGTAAGTACAACGAATTATACACGCGAGTGTAGTAAATAATAATTTAAACTTGCACTCAAGCAACATATCTTTAATTTTAACCTTAAATCCTTAACACCTATTTACTAGATGAAACCACCTTCTCAACGAGAACAACCCAAACCTTAGAAATACATCCAAACCACCTCGAAAATCTATCCAATCAAACCAACCCTTGAAAATCAATCTGAGCCAACTAAATGTGAAGTTGATGCAAGTGACCTTTGGTTATGTTGTGCCACATACAAGAACATTACACTATTATATGAGCTGCGACATCATATGGTGCACCTCTCAGCATAATTTCCAATCACAGACCAGTACACAAAGCTCAAAAATCAAAGGTAATATGCTCGCCTCACCTCAAATGCAAGCATAATAATACGACACGGATCTGGAGCAAAAGCATAGTACAAAGACTCTATCCATAAACTAGTACAAAGCAATTCATACGATCACAACAGGAATAAATAGATCCACAAACCAAAAGTAAAGAAACTTGTTCCAATCATTCAAGAAACGATAATGTCTAAGATATATAATTGATTCAACAAAAACCCTAGGGAGCAGAGGGATACTAGAGGGAGAAGGGAGGGGAGATCTGCACGGGTCATCTCCCACTCACCAGGAGGCTCCGGTCTCGCCAAAACCCTATCCACGGTGGCGGAGAGAGGAGAGAGAGAGAGCGAGAGCGTTAATTCGGTGGCAGCAGAGCAGAGTTAACAGTGGAGCCGAGTGGTAACCCTAGCGTTGAGTCTCATTTATATTGGTTGGCCAGGTGGGGCGCCGAGCTACATTGTTGGAGCCAAGGGCCACATGTACGGTCGCTTTTATGGGGCCTGGGTTCTCTAGTATATATATGGGTTGCATTTTCGTAATGCCTTCTCCAATGGCTCTTTTAGGCTAGCTCATAAATTTTTTAATCCGTAGACAGTGCAAAAAAGCTAAGAGCCAGCTCTGGTTCAAGAGACAGTCTCATACATGTATTTCGAGATTATGTGATGATGATGTGTGGGATCATTCATGTTATGAACTAGATGCTAAGAACTAGATTATTGGAGGAGCCGTCTCTTAGAGTGCTTAGAGCTGGCGTGCTAGCTCAATCATTGGAGAAGGCCTAAAGCCTAGCTACGTTGGGCGTTGCATTGACGGGGATAGGCCAAAGGGCTTGTACTGGTCCAGATAAGGATTGGTTGGTTTATGGGGGCCTAGCCAGGAGTTGGCCAGAAAACCAGACGTACCCATAGGGGCATCTCCAACATTACTAGCTAGGAGGATTCAGTGTCATTTTGTAGGTCATGTTTTTAAGATATTTTTTATTCTTTATTTTTCTTCTACAAGCCCACCTATCTTCCTGCAATCCACACCCACCAGTTCACGCTATCTTGATTGACATGCTTCTAGCTAGCTATGAACTAAGAGCCGGTAAGTTACCTTTTGCTTTTTCTCTCTCATATCATTCATGTCACCAAATAGCTAGCTCAAATTGGTCTGTCGGAGATGCAGTGGTCCAGAAAGAAACATGTTTCTTTGGGGTGAAAATATTTTTCCACCCCGTTTGACCAATAATTAAGGGTATTAAATAAAGTTAGTTTACAAAACTATCTTCACAACTCCGGATTAATTCACGAGACAAATCTAATGAGGTCTTTGACCGTACGATTAGAGGATGGTACTGTAGCATTACTGTAATAAATCATGGACTATTTAGGCTCATTAGATTCGTCACGCAAAGTTACATCCCTAAAAAGATTTTGCAAATAGACTTTATTTAATACTCCATGCATGCAATATTCCATTAGAAAAAAAATTTGCCTGGAGGCAAAGAAACACGGCCAAGGAGAGAAACATTTAGGTCTTTGTTTACGCGCGGCTGTGTTTCTTTGGGATTTTTCCACCCCATTTGACCAATAATTAATGATATTAAATAAAATCAGTTTACAAAACTATCTTCACAACCCTAGGTTAATTCACGAGACAAATTTAATAAGGCCTTTGACCGCACGATTAGAGGATGGTTACTGTAGCATTACTATAGTAAATTATGGACTAATTAGGCTCGTTAGATTCATCGTGTAAAGTTATAATTACAAATAGACTTTATTTAATACTCCATAGATGCAATATTTACTTTGTAAAAAAAAATTCGAAAGGAACACGGCCGCGAATCAAAAACTATCTGGAACTACTAGCATTGATGGTCATGGTCTCATGGACTGACCAGAACCATGTGATCCAAGGACGGCGAGGAGGTACTAGGGTATTGAAGCCTGCTGACAAGGCGCTGCATATGACTGCTCGATACATGAATGGGTAACATGTACCACACTGCCGCTGCGCACCAGAGACCGAATAACTCGTGCCATCTACTCCCTGCCAACCAAACTACTGCGCGGTAGTAACTGTAGGTTACTAGCAACACGCTCGTAAGGACCCGCGAGACCACGATATGATGCAGCCAGTAGCAACACACAACACTCGTCAACGTTCAGAGAGACCAACAAAAGCAGCTTCAACACCATGGCCGTGGCAGCAACCATGTTCAGGTTTGGGTACCCGTCATGTAAACCAAACAACGTTCCTGCTGGTAGCTACTACTGCCACAAGACACCCACAAAAGCAACATCAGCTGCTGGTGCTAGTGCTAGCCATGGCATCCTAGCGATCAATCGCATCAGCTGGTACGTGCAGTGATCGATTATTGTTAGTAACACAAAAAGTATAAACTTCTGTCTAATGTCCCGACCCTGCGTGCGTGCAGGAGGTGCAGGAGCACGGCTCCAGCGAGTCCAGAGACTATGGCCGCGTCCGGACGCCGGCGGCGGCGGGAGAAGAAGGACGTGGTGGACGAGGAGGAGGAATGGCGGAGCTACCTGGCCCCCGAGAAGCTGGAGTTGCTGAGGCAGCTGGAGCCGTGGGTGGAGGAGCACGTGCTGCCGCTGCTCAAGCCCGTGGAGGCGTCGTGGCAGCCGTCCGACCTACTGCCGGACCCGGCGTCTCTGGGCAGCGACGGCTTCCACGCGGCGTGCCTCGAGCTCCGCGAGCAAGCGGCAGGGGTGCCTGACGAGCTCCTCGTGTGCCTCGTGGCCAACATGGTCACGGAGGAGGCCCTGCCCACGTACCCCAGCGCGCTGAACCGCTTGGAGGCCGTGCGCGACGCCACCGGCGCCGACGGCACGGCGTGGGCGCGGTGGATCCGCGGGTGGTCGGCCGAGGAGAACCGCCACGGCGACGTGCTCAACCGCTACATGCACCTCTCCGGCCGCTTCGACATGAGCGAGGTGGAGCGCACCGTGCAGCGCCTCATCCGCGACGGGATGGCCGCGCACGCGCCGGCCAGCCCGTTCCACGGCTTCGTCTACGTCGCGTTCCAGGAGCGCGCCACGGCCGTCGCGCACGGCAACACGGCACGCCTCGCGGGGGCGCGCGGCGCAGGGGACGCCGCGCTCGCGCGCATCTGCGGCACCGTCGCGGCCGACGAGAAGCGGCACGAGGCGGCGTACACCCGCGTCGTGGGGAGGCTCTTCGAGGCCGAGCCGGACGCCGCCGTGCGCGCCATGGCGTACATGATGCGGCGCCGGATCGACATGCCGACAGCGTTCATCAGCGACGGCAGCCACGGCGGCGGGGACTTCTACGCCCGCTTCATCGCCATCGCGGAGCAGGCCGGAACGTACACGCTGTCCGACTACCGCTGCATCCTGGAGCACCTGATGCGGCAGTGGGGCGTGGAGGAGCTCGCGGCGGGGCTCTCCGGCGACGGGAGGCGCGCGCAGGAGTACCTGTGCGCGCTGCCCCACAAGATCAAGAGGATGGAGGAGAAGGCCCACGATAGGGCGGTCAAGGCAAAGAAACAACCCACGACCATTCCGATCAGCTGGATCTTTGATAGGCCTATCAGCGTGGTTCTGCCCTGATCATCCCTCCTCTTGGGCTGGAGTCTTTGATACGCCTATCAGCGTGGTTCTGCCATGATCCTCCCTCCTATTGGGCTGCAGTCTTTCTGTGTTTGTTATGGTACTTCTTTTCTAGTTCGTTATTAGTATGTTTTTTCTTGCAATTAATCCGTTGAGATCATCTCGTTGCAGTGTTTAGATAACTCTTGTGGTCCTATATATGCCGTGTACTGTACAGAGTACTATGTTGTTGTAACCTGAGATGCTATTTAATGAAGCAGGGGAGTACTGTACACACAATAATGGACCCTAGTGGATCTCCTCAAAAAAAAAAGAGGCTCTGGTGGAGAGAATATTTTGGTGAGCTATTTACGGATATGGATATCCAAATTACTCGACATCTATGTCCACTATAATGTAAATATGGATATCATATCCACATTTGTTTCTAATATAGTTCATTTTCGTGATCAAATTCGTATCCATATTCGAAAAGTGAACTATATTCGAAATAAATGTGGATATAGAAGAAATATTTGATATTATCCGTATTCATATAAAATAAACGCATCTCTGAATTATGATATAAACATATTATTTTGAATTAGTTTGAAACTAGCGTATTATCTATGTAGATTAATTTCAAATATTTCATTTTTGGTTTCTCAGAAAAAATACTTCATTTTACTTATTTTGTGATTATTAAATATTAATAATTTTTATTTAATTACTGATATGTAAATATTGAAAAATTATTAAAATTATTTTAACGAATAATTTGTGTCCACATGTGTTGTATCTAATTCTAATCCATGATTGCATGTTTTATAATCACATAGCTTTTCAAAGCCATCGATTCAGAAAATTGATATTTATTAATTGCTATCACCTGTGACAATTAGATATTCGAATGCAAATTCAAATTTGAGATATTCATATTGTATTCATATTAAAAACATCCAAATTATATTCGTATTCTGAGTTAAATTAAAATGTATTGTCCGGATCCAATTCCACCCTAGCCCGTGTTTCAATGGTTCGGGCCAAAAATTTTCAAAATGAATCTTTTTGTGCATGAAGTACTAAATAAAGTCTATTTGTAAAATTTTTTTAGGGATGAGTGTAACTTTTGCACGACGAATCTAATGAGCCTAATTAATCCATGTTTGCTACAGTAATGCTACCGTAACCATTCTTTAATCGTGCGGTCAAAGGCATCATTAGATAGGTCTCATAAAATAGTCAATGTTGTGAAGGTAGTTTTGTAAACTGACTTTATTTAATAACTTTAATTATTGTTTAAATGGGTAAAATTTTGCCCCAGCCAATAAAACACCGGACGCGGGAAAGACCTGACTCCAGCATCGACTCCCCATGCTCATCTGACACTGCCAGACGGCGATGTGCAGCTTCGGGCCCATGTTCCCGCCTGGCGCGTGCAACAGCAAGATCATCACGGCAAGGTACTTCGCTGGTAGCGCGGCCCCGGGTAGTTCTCTTTGGAGCCCAATTGATTGGACTTTGCTAACCATTTGGTATCGTCTACCGCTTTAGTTGGCAGGAAAATACCTCTTTTATTCTTGGTAAATTTTGATGCTAAGACACTAGTGCACCGTATAATCCATACTAAATAAGTGACACGTAGAATGTTTTACTAATGTAGCACATAGTTCAAGAAGGAAGAGAAAAACGGTGTGTTGCCATGGAGGTACAGCTTGCGCTTGACATCTAACTAGAAAAGCATGCTTGTATTTTGGGTCTATTTTCATAAACATATATACCGAACAATTAATTTTGTTGGGTGGTCTAGAAATAATAATATGATATAATAGATCATATTTCTATACATCTATCTAGTGGTGTGAAGGGCTTAGTGGAGGTGGTCTTCTTCGTCCTGCAATTCTTTTTCTGCAACATAGCAAGCTGGAACAACAGGTTGGTGGTAGTGAAATCTTTATAGTCAACAATATCCTGAATTTCACGCCTCAAACCACTATAAAAACGACATACTTTATCTTCAGGATTCTCTACTACCCCGCAATGAACCATGTCCTTTTGTAACTCAGTATAATACTTCTGAACAGACATATTGCCTTGCTCTAAACGTTGCAATTTCTTACGCAAATCACGCTTATAAGAGGCAGGAACAAATCGATCACGCATGGTAAGTTTAAGCGCATTCCAAGAAGTAGGTCGTATGTTTAAAGAAGCACATTCCTGCCACTAGATTATTGCAAAATCCTTAAATTCACTAGTGGCTTGCCGAACCTTATGGAGCAAGATGGGAAGCAAATTTCTGTTCTACTGTCATCTACCAATCTAAATATTCCTTCACATCATAATGCCCATAAAAGGATGGTATAGTAAATTTAACTTTGGCGTAAGGATCATCATTACCTTGATGGCGTCGGTTCCCGTTACCTCCCATACCTGTTGTATTTTTGCGAAGACAGCGACGATGTAGCTTCTCCGCTTGGGTCTTGATGGGATCAGGCTCGCCATCTGTTGGGGGCGATCATTAGGGGTACCCAAACCTATGGGATAATCACCCTTGTTAAACATTAAACTCATACGCATACCAGAAGAAGAGAAAGAAAAATTAAGGCCCACGGCCCAGCAACAGACAAAGGCCTAGTCAAGACACCTCGCGGGGCACCTCGACGCGCACCTCAATCTCCGCTTCGCTCGAGGGAACCGACCCCTCGAGCGAATCGGAAAACTCCACCTCGGTCGAGGCGTGAGGGTCGAGCCTCGAGCAACCCACAAAATGGGGAATGCTCCGCCTCGGTCGAGACCTCCGCTCCAATAGACAATTAACAACGCTCGCCGCCGCCGTGCATCCAAAGTCAAAAGGCAAATCTCTTGCCACGCCGCCCTGACAGACACGACCCCCCCCCCATCGCATCTGCCAACCCCGTCACTATTTTCCCATCGAGGCCCTGTGCGGACAGCCCGGCGCTGTGCGAACAGAGCACGTCACTCCAACTCCCTATGCTGCCAACTCCGACGACCCGAAGCCCTCCACCGGGCGGGAGAGACCCTCGAGCACACAGCAGGAGAAGAAGAGAGGACGGCGGAGGCATGGCGGGCCATCCCGAGCACTATGCGGCCATCCCTGGCGCTGTGCGCACATGTCGCCACTATACGAACAGGGTCGGGTCACTCCAACTCCCTGTGCTACCAACTCCCACAGTGATTTTCCACAGAATGGGCTGTACCCTGGCATGGGAGACCCTCAAAATGGTGTACGGGCGAATCATTACCGCACGAATGACAGCTCGGACCCTCGAAACCACTCCCTGGCGTCATCGATAGTACGAGAATCGATCACAGGCACCGCAATACCACATAACAGTGGTCAAGGACGAAGAAGCACGCCCGATGCCACTCCTACTACTGTGCAGCTCCTACGCCTGCACAGCGACACACGCCTGTAACCCCTTCCCCTTGGCCTATAAAAGGAGAGGGGGATCAATCGAACAGACAGAGGAACACAGAACATTCGTACACACTCCGTAAACCGCAATATTGGCACTCCGCCTCAATCATCTGGGACTTAGAGGTCTAGCCCCTTCTACCAACCTGCTTGTATCCCCTACTACTTGTAGTCCGGTGCAGAATAATACATCGCACGCATCACCTCGCTGGAAGTACGGTCTTGAGACCGGAACCAGGATAAATCCGTGTCTTGCATTACCTTCTACATCAACCATCAAGGGAGGGAACACAACGCATTTCTGGTTGGTGTCGGGACCACGATTTCTAAACACCGACAGTGGCGCGCCAGGTAGGGCGGCGCTGTGATCGACCACGTTATCCATCATCTCCCTTGATGGCAACCCGAGTCGTACGCGAAAATCTTCTTCCGATGCTCACATCGGACCAACTTCCTGCTGGATTCGAAATCCGGTTCGGGAGTCTCGAGTTCAGGGCGACTGGCGATGGCTACAACATGCAGCTCCTGACAAGGAGCACCGGCATGGACATGCCACCACCACTCCCGACACCACCACCACCACGCAAGAAGCGTTCGCGTCAACACGCGCGGTGAACGCGCGCAGAGCAACGCAGAGCGGCCCGCGCCGGCTCCCCCGGACGGGTTGCACTCGGCCGGGGATAACACGGTCGACCCGTGGCGAATCCCCGGTGAGGCGTGCACCGCAACCGTGACCAATTCCTCATCAGTTGACACGGACATGATGACGTATGAGTGAAAGGATCAACACTAGGCCTAGAGGGGGGGGGTGAATAGGCCCTGTAAAAATTTCTGCAAAGTTTCTCCGAAAACTGTTAGACGTCGGATGCTCCGACGCAGTCTCGGATCTTCCGACCCCCGGAAGATCCGACATTGTGTAGGATCTTCCGACGGGATAAAAACTTTACTTCGTAATTTGAGTTTTAGTACACTTTTTAAAGATTCTACTTGAATAGAAGTGTGACAATAAGTGTATGGAGCCTTCTAGATATGATCAACGCACTAGAATAACAACAAGCAAGTAGATCGGATCAAATCGAGCAAATTCAACAATAAAATAGGTGAGCACAAGGAGACAATGGATTTACTTCCGAAGTTCACTCCACAAAGGAGCTACGTCTCCGTTGAGATGCTCACAAAGAGCTGGGCTGTCACACTAGCCCCTAGTCTCCCTCAATCAACCACAAAGGAGGATTGAGTCACTTACTATTGGCTCTCACAAAGAGAGGGGTAAAACAAACTTCCGGGGCTCAACCACAAAGGAATGAGAGCTTACCGGCACCTCTAACCGTCTAGGAGCAAAGCTCCAAGAGTAACAAACGTGAATCGACGAATCAAAGTTGCTTCAAGTGCTTCAAGAGATGAACAAGTGAGAGCCCAAGGTTAGCACAAGCTTCACACCACCAAATTTCTCTCACACTCAAACCCTAGGTGAATCCTTGGAAGAATCAAGCTTGGGAGGGAGTGGAGGAGTGAAATGAATGCTCAAGTCGGTGTTTGTCACGAGTTAGGTCAGTGGAGGCAGCAGCAATGAATGAGGGGGTGAAGGGGTATATATACCAACCCCTTAAAAAGTGACCGTTATGTGTTCTGCGAAGGGGTATCGGATCTTCTGACCATGAGTCGGATCTTCCGAAGAATGACATATTAGTGTTAGAAAACCCCAGAAAAATTCCAGGCATCGGATCTTCTGACAGAGTGTCGGATCTTCCGATGAGGGCCGGAACTTCCGGCAAGTGACAGAATAAAGCAAGAGATCCTCAGAACAGTTCCAGGCGTCGGATCTTCCGACACCTTGTCGGATCTTCCGACATACGTCGGATCTTCCGGCCCCAGAACAAACCAAGACCGAGCTGACTGGAACTTCCGATCGGATCTTCCGGCCAGGGGTCGGAACTTGCAAGCAGGTACTCCCAAGGGCTGAAAAATGACTAAGTCTCGGAAGATCCAACACAGTGTAGGATCTTCCGATGGAAGTTCCAGAGCAAATGTCGGATCTTCCGAAAGAAAATAACCCAAGACCGAGCGGGCCGGAACTTCCGGTCGGATCTTCCGGCCTAAGTTCCGACCGACCAGAAAACTGTGAATGTGACAATGTGTGTCTCTTATGGGGAATTTCATCTCAAGCAAAACACTTTGACAACCAAGAATTTGTCGAACACGCCCACCTTGATAGTACGGTGGTCCTATACGCAAATTCAAACCGCAAATCAAATTAAATTCTTCGATTGAATCCACCACCATATGAAATCGAATTGGGGACCTTCTTTTCACATTTCTTTTCTTTTCCTTTTATTTTATTCCTGCACAACTCATTCAAAGCATTATATCCAAATTTCTATTGTCATTAATCACCAAAATAGATTAAGTGCCTAGATGCACTTTCAATGAGGATCTGCTAGGGCACCACCTGCTCTCAATTCGCAACCTCATAGCAACGACGGCAGACGGCGATTACCCCGACTCTGGCAACGAGGCACACGAGAGCGGCCAGAGGGCCCCCGAATGGGACTACTCAGGACTTCGCGACCGTGAGGCCTTTTTATCATTCCAGGCTGCGGCAGATTATTGCCTAACCTGCTCCGACGACTCTAGCGAGGGGGATTACGATCCCGCCAGGGAGTGCTTCGTCGTCCTCCCGGGAAGGGATGGCGGAGATGACGAGGCAGGAGAGCCAGCACACGCCAGGGATCACGAGCAGGCGCCCGACAACGTTGCGCTTGCACAAGCACAACTAGCCCAAGTCCGCGAACTTGAAGCCAAGCTCAAGGAAGAACGCCGACAGGTCTGAGAGCTCTGGGCAACGCTTGAGGACAACCGTCCTATGCACGGCGCACGTGCCAGGGAAGCCGGGCGCGTGGCACGAGCCCGCATCGAGGCTGATGACGATGTGGACGACCCACTCACGTTAGCCAGGGCAAGCCAAAAACTCATCGCTGCGGCGACCTTAATCCGAGCCATGCCAGAGCCCACAACGCCCGAAGGCCGAAATCTGCGCCGAGAGGCGCATCTCCTCATCGAGCAAGCGGCCGTGCAGCAAGCCGAAAGCTCAGCCTCTCGCATACGCAATTCCGCCAGCCCAAAAACTGGTGGAGCAACGCGGGAGCACGAGACATCGGCACAGACCCCACGAAGGGATAATCCAATGCCACCCCCGCCCTCGAATAAGGGAAAGGCACCCTCGGTGCACGAACGCATCGGGAGGAAGCCTCTCAAGGAGCGAATCCTTGACACACACGGCGACGCCAGCGATGACGATGCTCGCAACACCCTCAACAAAAAGAGGCGGGATGGCACATCTCGCGGTTTCCACCCCCACCGTGGAGGCCGCTACGATAGCGACGAAGACAAGAGCCCAACCCCAGAGCCCCCGGGAACCCGGGTGTTTGGTCGGGAGATCCGTGTGGCCCCAATTCCCACACGATTCAGGCAGCCGACGACCATCACCAAGTACTCGGGGGAGACAAACCCAAAGGTGTGGCTCAACGACTATCGCCTCGCCTGTCTATTGGGCGGCGCGACTGACGATGCCATGATCACTCGCAACTTGCCGCTCCACTTGGCGGATTCTGCGCGGACATGGCTTGAGCACCTACCCGCAAACCAGATTCACGACTGGAACGACCTTGTGAAGACGTTCGTAGGTAATTTTTAGGGCACCTACCTCTGCCCTGGGAACTCGTGGGACCTTCGAGGGTGTCGCCAAACATCCAATGAGTCCCTTCGTGATTTCATCCGCCGCTTCTCCAAGCACTGCACCGAGCTCCCAAGCGTGGGTGACTCCGAAGTCATCCACGCCTTCCTCGAGGGCACAACCTGCCGGGACTTGGTGCGCGAGCTAGGACGAAGTCCTCCTACCAGTGTAAACGAGTTGTTCGATGTCGCCACCAACTTTGCCTTCGGTGAGGAGGCAGTTGGAGCCATCTTTGATGGTAGAAGGGGGAAGCGGACGGACGAAACGCCCGCGGAGGGCAGCAAGTCCAAAGGATCCGCAAAGAAACAAAGGCAAGGCAAGAAGGGGAAGAAGCCCCAAAAAGCCTCGCGCCGACAAGAGCGGACCGAGGACCCCGACGAAATCCTCGCAGTCGACCCTGCTGCTCTAAAAGCTCCTCGAGGCCCCCCTCGAGGAGGCGGCATCTTCGATGACATGCTCAAGAAACCTTGCCCTTATCACAAGGGCGTCGTAACCCACACCCTCGAGCAATGCAGAATGCTAAAGAAATACTTCAACCGCGCCGCTTCGAAGGACGAAGGGGAAAAAAGGACACGGGCGACGGGAGTGGCCAAGGCTTCCCGGAGGTGGAGAACGTTTTCTTCATCTTCGGAGGGCCGACCACGAACATGACCCCTCGACAGCGCAAGCGCGAGTGCCGAGAGGTATTCTCCATACACAAGGCGGGGCAATCTTACCTCGACTGGTCAGAGGAGACCATCTCCTTCAGTCGAGAGGATCACCCCAATTACATCCCAAATCCGGGGCAGTACCCGCTTGTCGTTGATCCCATCATCGGCAACACCCGGTTCTCCAAGGTACTCATGGATGGAGGCAGCAGCCTCAACACCATGTATGTCTCATCTTTGGAGCTCATGGGCATCGGGAGGGACATGCTGCGCCCCAGCAAGGCACCGTTCCATGGCGTTGCGCCGGGAAAGCGAGTTCGGCCCCTCGGGCAGATCGATCTGCCAGTTTGCTTCGGTACCCCCGATAACTTCCGTAGGGAGACCCTGACCTTCGAAGTGGTGGGGTTTCGAGGTGCATACCACGCCATCCTTGGCCGCGCATGCTACGCCAAGTTTATGGCCATCCCAAACTACACATACCTCAAGTTGAAGATGCCGGGGCCAAAGGGCGTCATTACCGTGGCCCCATTATTCGAACATGCCTACATATGCGATGTGGAATGCATCGAGAGCGCTGAGGCACTTGCCGAGGATGAGGCTCTTGTCGCGGACCTGGAGAAGATGGCAAACGAAACCATACCCTCCACTTCGAAGCATTCAGGCAGCTTCGAGCCTGCGGAGCACACCAAGGCCGTGCTTCTCAACCCCAGCATCCCCAACGATAAGACGGTAAGGGTCAGTTCGACCCTTGACGGCAAATAGGAGGTGGTGCTCGTCGACTTTCTCCGCGCCAATGCCGACATCTTCGCGTGGAGGCCCTCGGATATGCCGGGCATACCGAGGGAGGTCGCCGAGCACTCCCTTGATATCCTGCCCCACTCCAAGCCGGTGGTTCAACGCCTGCGACGCTTTGACGAGCAAAAGCGCCGGGCCATTGGTGAGGAGCTGCGTAAGCTTCTCGAGGCCGGATTCATCAAGGAGGTATTTCACCCTAACTGGCTCGCTAATCCTGTTTTAGTTAAGAAAAATAATGGGAAATGGAGGATGTGCATAGATTATACTGGTTTAAATAAAGCATGTCCAAAAGTCCCTTTTTCCTTTACCACGAATCGATCAAATTGTGGATTCAACTGCGGGATGTGAGCTATTATGTTTCATTGATGCTTATTCTGGTTTCCACCAAATTAAGATGAAAGTTTCTGACCAACTGGCAACCTCTTTTATCACGCCTTTTGGTATCTTTTGCTATGACACGATGTCGTTTGGCCTTCGAAATACCGGAGCCACATACCAGTGGTGTATGCTTCGTGTTTTCAGAGATCATATCGGGCGAACCGTAGAGGCATACGTTGACGACATTGTTGTAAAATCCAGGAAGGCGAATGACCTGGTAAACGATTTGCACGTTGCGTTTGATTGTCTCCGAGCCAACGGGGTAAAACTAAATCCGGAAAAATGCGTTTTTGGGCTGCCTTGAGGCATGCTCTTGGGTTTCATAGTCTCTCAGCGAGGCATCGAGCCCAACCCTGAAAAAGTCTCGGCCCTCGAACAGATGAGACCGATCTGAGACCTAAAGGGGGTACAGAGGGTATTGGGAAGCTTAGCAGCCCTAAGCCGGTTCATCTCGCTCCTCGGCGAGAAAGGCTTGCCCCTGTACCGACTCCTAAAAAAGAACGAGCATTTTTCTTGGACCCCCGAGGCTCAGAAAGCCCTCGACGGGCTAAAAGCATCACTCGCGCGAGCGCCAATTTTAACGCCACCTAAGGAGGGCGAGCGCCTCTACCTCTACGTAGCCACAACGACTCAAGTAGTCAGCGGAGTCATCGTCGTAGAAAGAACTGAGGAAGCACACGCTCTGCCCGTCCAAAGGCCAGTATATTACATCAGTGAGGTACTGACCGAAACCAAGATGCGATATCCACAAATCCAGAAGCTGCTCTACACAGTAGTGCTAGCTCGGTGCAAATTACGCCACTACTTCGAAGCTCATCCTGTCACCGTGGTCTCATCCTTCCCCTTGGGGGAGATACTCTGCAACCAGGATGTCTCGGGTAGAATGGCCAAATGGTCCGTGGAGTTGATGGGTGAAGCCCTCAATTATTGCCCCCGCAAGGCAATTAAATCGCAAATCTTGGCCGATTTCGTGGCAGAGTGGACCGACACACAGCTACCCCCACCTCAGATCCAAGCCGAACGTTGGATCATGTACTTCGACGAGTCGGTGATGAAAACCGGCGCGGGCGCAGGCCTGCTCTTCGTCTCACCCCTCAGAGAACATATAAGACACGTGGTACGCCTACACTTTTCGGCGTCCAACAACATGGCCGAATACGAGGCCTTGCTAGCCGGCCTTCGTATAGCTATAGAGTTGGGTGTCAAACGCCTCAACATCTGGGGAGATTCACAACTGGTCATCGATCAGGTTATGAAGGAGGCAAGCTGCCACGACGACAAGATGCAAGCGTACTGCAACGCGGTACGCCGACTCGAGGACAAATTCCATGGCCTCGAGCTCAACCACATAGCGCGAAAATACAACGAGGAGGCTGATGAATTGGCCAAAATTGCGTCAGGGTGGATCACCGTTCCACCAAACGTATTCGCCCGTGACCTAGCAGAGCTGAGCATCGACCTCAAGCCAACTCCCAGAGTTCCTGATGCTCCCTCGAGGATCGAACCCTCGGGGGCTGCGGGCATCGAGCCCATGGACGAGGATCCTTCGAAAGAGGAACCCGAAGCCTCAAGTCAGGAGATATCCTCGGTGGACGAGGGTGAAGTTATGGAAATAGACGAGGCCCCATCATCTCGCGATTGGTGCAACCAATATATTGCCTGGATCAACCGAGGGGAGCTACCCTTAGATCGAACCGAGGCCCGACGCATCGCGAGAAGAGTAAAGTCGTTCCTCATTATCGATAGGGAATTGTATAAGCGCAGCCCCTCCGGAGTTTTGCAGCGATGCATTCCAATTCCAGAGGGAAGAGAGCTCATTCGAGACATCCACGCTGGCGTATGCGGCTACCACGCGGCACCCCGTACGCTCGTGGGCAACGCGTTTCGCTAAGGCTTCTACTGGCCCACGGCTGTCGCCGACGCCAACGAAATTGTGCGCACTTGCGAAGGGTGTCAATTCTACGCACGCAAAACTCACCTCCCGGCCCATGTCTTGCAAACCGTTCCTATCACATGGCCATTCGCTGTGTGGGGGCTCGACCTCGTCGGGCCAATGCGAGCAGCGCCCGGGGGCTTTACGCATTTGCTGGTGGCCATCGATAATTTCTCGAAATGGATCGAGGCTCGACCCATCAGCAGCATCGGATCCGAACAAGCTGTGCAGCTCTTCACGGATATAATTTACAGGTTCGGGGTCCCTAATTCGATAATTACTGACAATGGCACCCAGTTTACAGGCAAGAAATTCTTGGAATTCTGTGACGATCACCATATCCGCGTGGAATGGTCGGCCGTAGCACATCCGTAGACAAACGACCAAGTAGAATGTCCTAATGACATGATTTTACAAGGCCTCAAGCCAAGAATATTCAACAAACTGAATAGATTCGGCGGAAAATGGGTGTTAGAGCTACCCTCGATAATTTGGAGCCACAGAACGACCCCAAGCAGAGCCACGGGTTTCACCCCATTTTTCCTCGTCTATGGCGCCGAGGCTATCCTCCCCATAGACTTGGAATATGGGTCCCCGAGGCTCAGGTCCTACCAAGAAGAAACAAACAAGCAAGCTCGTGAAGACTCACTCGATCAAGCGGATGAGGCTCGAGATGTAGCGATACTACATTCAGCACGGTACCGGCAGTCACTCCGAAGATATCAAGCCCAAAAGGTTCGACGACGAGACCTCAAAAAGGGGGACCTGGTGCTAAGGCTACGACAAGACAATCGAGGATGCCACAAGCTCACACCGCCATGGGAAGGGCCCTACATCATCGCCGAGGTCCTCAAACCAGGCACATACAAGCTCGCGAACGAGAAAGGCGAAGTGTTCGCCAACACCTGGAACATCCAACAGCTACGTCGCTTCTACCCTTAAGCTTCCAAGCATTCATGTACATTTGTACTTATTTCAATAAATAAATAAAGAAGGACCTTAAAATGAGTAAGACTAGGCTTACCCTCGAAAAAAGCCAAGTCTCACTCGGGGGCTAATTCGGGGGGCACCCCCTCCTAAAAATTGTCCCAATTTTAAGGTTTTTTCTTCAAAATCCTTTCATCACAATCATCTCTAGTAAATTGCCAAAAGGCAGCTCGAGGCATAGATTGACTAAGGCCAAGGGCCGGCCGAGTCGAGGGACCGCCTACGCCTTCGAAAGGATACGACATCCACCTCGCCACCCTACGCTAAAGTTAGTCTATGAACGATATTTTCCTCGACAAGTCCCTTGCAAATTCAGTGAGAAAAACGTGATGAAGAAAACCATAATTCAAATAAAAAACTCGAATGTGCGCTTGAAACATTAAATTATTTTACCACTAAGTTACTTATTACATAAATATCCCTAACTACTCAGGGAGCAGGGTCTTCGGGGCCTTCGGGGGTGGCGTCCTCTTCGCCTTCGGCGTTGGGGAGGAGGTCGCTCTCGAAGATCTGCGCCAAGGTGGCAGCAGGAGCAGAGGCATTGGCATTGGCGCTTTCCATGACGGCAAGCGCAGCATCATCGTCGAGGTCGTTCGCCACCACGTAGCCACCGCTCACCGCCTCGAGGTCCATGACAAAGTGCGTCAAGATCACCCCGAGGGTCTTCTGCACGCCAAGGTGGAGGGCCCCCTTCAAGCGCTCGGCAACACAACCGCCCAAGGCCCTTAGGCGGCTGGCCACCGAGATGCTTGACTGGGACTCGGGGGCTTCTGGCCCCTCGACCTCCTTGCAGACGGCGAGGACTACTTCCCGTAGCTCCTCCAGGTCCTCCTGGGCCTTCGAATAGGCCACCTGGAGCGACTCCACCTATGAGGAAGTCTCCTCCGCCGCCTTCCGCAGCTCTGAAAGTACAAAAGCAAAATCAGATAAGTTTTTGAAAACTGGAATTCAAATTAAGGATAAGTTCGTAACAAACTTACCTTCTATCAGCTTCTCCTTCTCGACGAGGGCCTCCAGGGCGGTGCTGACCTCCTGCTGGAGCGTTGCCATCTCGCCTTGCTGGACCTCGACTGAGGCCCGCTGCTCCGTGATGGCAACATCTCCCTCCGTCACTGTCACGGTGAGTAGGTCGATAGCCTCGCCCTGGGTCCTTAATTGGGCCTCAGCCGCGGCAAGCGCCGAGTCCCGCTGCTGCAGCTGCCCCCGGGCCTCGGCGAGGGCGGCGCGCTCCTGCTGAAGCTCACCCTCGAGCGCCGCCAGCGCCTGCGTCCGCTGATGAAGCTCATCCCTCTACCGAAGGACCTCCTCTGCTGTCTCCACGGTGAGGGCCCTCACGCACAAGCGCTCCCGCTCAGCATGGCTCAAAGCCTCCCTCAGCTGATGCACCTCGACGTGCGCATCAGCGAGCTTGGCAACCTTTCGCCCGGCCATCTCCCTCAGGTTCTGTTATTAACACAGCAAACAAAGGTGAGAAAAGGGGGAGAGACACAAAACACGCAACAAATTTAGCAATCAAACCACTTACCAGGTGGACGTCCAAGCCCCGACCGAGGTGGAGCTCGAGGACTTGCCTCAGGGCCTCCTGGACCGTGGTCCCCAAGGCCCGCTGCTCCTCCCATAGGAGACGCTCGGCCTCAGCGGACTCGGCCAGGCCAGGAGGGACGCCACGCCGACCGAGCCCCAGGTTGCGCCAGGCCTCGAAGGCCGGGCCGCCAAGCAAGGCGCGCACGGTCCTCTCCTCCCAAGGGCTCCAGGTCCTGTCCCGGAAGCCCGGAGCATCCTCCTCCTCATCCTCCTGGCCGCTCTCGAGGGTGGCCGGGAGGGTCACCATTGCGGTGCCCACCCCCGGCACCTCCTCTGCCTCCGCCGTACCGCTGCCCCCGGCCGCGGTCTGACCCGCGTCTTCGGCGCGGGCCGCACCTTCTGGTACCCCCATGCCCTCGGCCGGCACGGAGGTCTCGTTCATCCCCGCAATGGCAGGGGCCGCATCCTCCATACGAGGAGCCGGGGTCGTCTCCCCGGCCTGGACATCGCCCGCTGCCGCCGATGTTTCCACGGCCGCCGCTTGCCCCCTTGATCGGGCGACCCCTCGCGCCAGGGCCGCCTGATACCGGGCGACGATCTCCGTCGCCTGGGGCGCTCCGGACAAGGGCGGCAACGCCGAACGAGGCGTTGCGCGCGACGACACCTTCAGCGCCTTCGTTGGCGCCAACGGGAGCGATGCCGGCGGCCCGGGTTGGCTAACAGAAACCAAGTCAATAAAATTAGACCAAAAACAACCCACGAATTACGGCCAACAAAAGGGGACAAGAACTTACCTAACCAGAAGGAGGCCGCTCAGCCTGCGTTTCTTGCCGCTCGAGGGCTGCCGAGCCCCCTCCTCGGGGGCACAGTTACTTCAGCCGCCACCGGCGCGGGTGGCGGAATCTCCACAAGGTCGTCTGAAGAGGACGCCTTTGGGCTGCTCTCGGGGGTAGTAGGTGGGGAGCGCCCCTTCCTGGCCCGACAGCGGCATTCCTTCTCATGCGCCGCCTTTCGCTGGCACTTTCTCTCCTTCTTCTGCTTGGCCGCATCCTTCCGCGCTTTCTGCCTCTCGGCAGAGACGCGATTGGCCGCACAGACCTCGCGAAGAGGAGGGGCGGAGCGATATCCCTTCTGAGACAAAGCCCTGAAGAGAAAAATCCAAGATTGGCAGTCAGAAACCCTCGAGGGTAAGAAGTGAGATGGAATCTAAATCGAACTTAAAGAAAACTTACAAATTGTAAATACCCCGCATCGGGGCGCATCTTGACGGCAAATAGGGCCGCCTCCTTGTAGTCAAGCTTGGACACCTCCACAGCTCGCCGCACTCGGTACATGCAGTGCTCGAGAAGGAGGGTTCCCTCCTTCATCTTTGAACCCTGCCAGGGCGAATCTGCCCTAAGTTGGTCGAGGCGCAGAGCCCTCTCCATTAGCGGCAGGACGTGCCGCTGATTGAAGTTGGCTATGACCCCCGCCGCAGTCAACCCGGCCCTCGACAGCGCGACGAAGGCGTCGGTGAAGACCTTCAGTCGCTCCTGGCGGTCGGCGGGGGAGACGTCGTAGCTCCACGACTCCGGCCGCTCCTGCAGCACCTTGGCAGTGTACGCCGAAAGCTTGTTGTCGACGTTGCGGAGGTAGAACCACCCCTTGTCCCAGTCAGCGTTGTTGGAGGTCATCATCGCCGGGATGTACAGCCTGCTGCGCTGCCCTCGGACTTGCAAGGTGAGGCCCCCGGCGCGAACCGCTCGGCGGACCCCTCGAGACTCACCGGCGGCCGTATGCAGTTCACCCCGGAAAAAGTGAACCCATAGGTCCCAGTGGGCCTCTATCCCCAAGAACCCCTCGCAAACGGCGACGAAGACCGCCGATTGCAAGATGGCATTGGGGGCGAAGTTGTGGAGCTCCACACCGTAGTAGAGGCACAACCCGCGGAAGAACGGCGAAGCGGGGATTCCGAACCCCCGCTCGTGCAGTCTCGCCATGCTCACCACGAAGCCCTCCGGCGGAGAAGGCTCATGGTGGTTGGATGGCGGCGCGATCCACATGGGCTCCTCTGGGTTGCTGTTCGCCGGCAGCACCCCAGCCTCCACCAGCCCGGCAAGGTAGTCGTCGGTGGCAATGAAAGGGCTCCACGGAGCGGGGTCGGTTATGGTCACCATGACGAACGGCGGCGGCAAAAAGCGGAGTTTGTGCGGGGAAGACGAAAGGCAAGAGCGACGGCGCTTGGAAATAGTAGATGCAATCGGAGGGCAAGGGCTGGGTAAGCCAAACCTTTCCCCTTGTCTCTTTATTTATAGTGTAACACGAATCGCAACCGGCGTCCCAGCCGCGTGAAATACGCATTTAATGCGGTTGGCACCGCTGTCACTGACGGCCGGGCCCCACCGGTTAGGATAACCACTACGCGTGAGAACCCAGGCGTCGCAGACGCCATGTCCCATCGTAACTACCCACGCCTCAGCCGCTCCGCCTGAAAAGGCGCGCCCGCTTCGCATGCTCCACGCCACGTCGGCCACGATTACCAAAATAAACGCTCGAGGCTAGCCGGAAAGCTTCCAAGATAAGCTACCTCTCCTCAAGGCCCTACTGATTAGGGGTTCGAAGCCCTGGCCCCTCGAGGGTTCGACAGGCACCCCAGATCAAATAGAGTCAGGGACAACCGGGGGCGCGCGCAATCGAGCCTATCCTCGAATGCGAAGTTCGAGGGCACCCCCCGTATTGTATTCAAGGCCAGATGGAGGCAGCTAGTCGAGGGATCCCACCGAGGGAGAACAACGAGCCATCGACCCCTAACGAACGGGGTCGAGCCCTGCCTAGCAAACCTTCACAAGTGCTCTTATGAGACGTGTCTCCGGACCACGAGCCGACCTCTATCGAACGAGGCACGGACGTCCACTTGAATTACCCGCTAACAGCTCACAGAGGCATCCATGACTTGCGGCCCGCTCGAGGGAAGCATGGATTGCGTCACCCCTCCTCCCCACGAACGGGGCGACGAGGGTCGTAACTCAAAGTTGAGGACCACCCTTGATCGACCTTGCTAGGGCCAGGGCTCGGGGGCTCCTCGCGCCACAAGATCGAGCTCCTTGAAGCCGAGATATGCTGTAGCTCACGAAAGCGAGAAATGCTAACAACCCTTGCAGGAGTGTATCCAATTGTCCAAGGCCTCGGGGGCTACACCCGCGGGTGCGCACTAGCGCACCCAGCAGAGTTTTCAAGGAAAACCTTAGCAGAAGCACCCACGATGAAAAGCCTTTGCTGGATTAAACCTACTCCAACAAAGGCTCGGGGGCTACTGTTGGGGGCGATCATTAGGGGTACCCAAACCTATGGGATAATCACCCTTGTTAAACATTAAACTCATACGCATACCAGAAGAATAGAAAGGAAAATTAAGGCCCACGGCCCAGCAACGGACAAAGGCCCAGTCAAGACACCTCGCGGGGTGCCTCGACGCGCACCTCAATCTCCGCTTCGCTCGAGGGAACCGACCCCTCGAGCGAATCGGAAAACTCCGCCTCGGTCGAGGCATGAGGGTCGAGCCTCAAGCAACCCACAAAATGGGGAATGTTCCGCCTCGGTCGAGACCTCCGCTCCGATAGACAATTAACGACGCTCACCGCCGCCATGCAACCAAAGTCAAAAGGCAAATCTCTCGCCACGCCGCCCTGATAGACACGATCCCCCCATCGCATCCGCCAACCCCGTCACTATGCTGCCAACCGAGGCCCTGTGCGGACAGCCCGGCGCTGTGCGAACAGAGCACGTCACTCCAACTCCCTGTGCTGCCAACTCCGACGACCCGAAGCCCTCCACCGGGCGGGAGAGACCCTCGAGCACACAACAGGAGAAGAAGAGAGGACGGCGGAGGCATGGCGGGCCATCCCGAGCACTATGCAGCCATCCCCTGGCGCTGTGCGCACATGTCGCCACTATACGAACAGGGCCGGGTCACTCCAACTCCCTGTGCTACCAACTCCTACAGTGATTTCCCACAGAATGGGCTGTACCCTAGCATGGGAGACCCTCGAAATGGTGTACGGGTGAATCATTACCGCACGAAGGACAGCTCGGACCCTCGAAACCACTCTCTAGCGTCATCGACAGTACGAGAATCGATGACAGGCACCGCAATACCGCATAACAGTGGTCAAGGATGAAGAAGCACGCCCGACGCCACTCCTACTACTATGCAGCTCCTACGCCTGTAACCCCTTCCCCTTGGCCTATAAAAGGAGAGGGGGATCAATCGAACAGACAGAGGAACATAGAACATTCGCACACACTCCGTAAACCGCGATATTGGTACTCCGCCTCAATCATCTGGGACTTAGAGGTCTAGCCCCTTCTCCCAACCTGCTTGTATCCCCTACTACTTGCAGTCCGGTGCAGAATAATACATCGCACGCATCACCTCGCTGGAAGTACGGTCTTGGGACCGGAACCAGGATAAATCCGTGTCTTGCATTACCTTCTGCATCAACCATCAGGGGAGGGAACACAACACATTTATGGTTGGTGTCGGGACCATGATTTCTAAACACCGACACCATCAGACCCATAGATAACATCATATCGTCATCCTCGTCATATGGTTCCTCTTCTTTGTGCTGGGGGGGGGGGTTGGACTCGAGTTGTTGAACCCTTGTTGTCAGCGTGGAGACTCGCTTGTCCACACCCTCAATTGTGTGACAGGCAGTCTTGACTTCCGTTGTTAGCTTGCTCAACTCCTTCATGAAGAGATCCTTCAGCTCATTCGTTACCTGTACCAACTGGCTAGACAAAACAGGAACGTCGTCTGGCATGGTTAGTGATCAACAAATGCCCTATGAACTATGCGGTTTGCTTGGTGGAACCACACCCTCACACACGTCTTACCAAGTTCTTACCAATGCAGGCAGTGGATGGTACAACCGGTGGCTGGTTCATGATACCTGTGAAGAGGTAGTTCCAAGATTGCAAGGGTCTTCGCTGCACTGACCTGAAGTATAGTTTGTGGAGCTTTAGGAAGGCAAAATATATAGCAAGGAGTAGCAAATAACGAATACAGAATAGCAAAGTTCAATAAGTATCCAAAGTACAAGTCACAATTGATGGCTCAGACATGTCCTAGACGTAGCACAACAATATAGAACAAGGCACGATGAAAAGCTCAAAGCACTATCAGAATGGCAATTCTGTAATTCTTGTACTAGGAGGTCCAAAAAGGCACTAGTAGGAATCACAAATGTTTTCGATTTTATTTTTTCTTTTATTTTTTAATATTTTTCTCACAACCAGGAACACCAAAAAAGGAACCACACAAATGTTCAGACCAAACAGAGATGTAATGTGGTCTAGGAATATTCAGGAACAATCATTGAAAACCCTGAAATGACTTCACTGAATTTTTTAATTATCTTCCTTATTTTTTTTTATTTTTTTGACTCAACCAAACAAGCCGAAGGGTAGTTTGGGTCACCTTCGAATGGAGTCACGAAACTGCTGTACAAAATTGAGCTCAAATGGAGCACCGAGCAAAAAGTTATGCCTGTTTTATGAAAGGTACCTCAAGTTATGGTTTTCGAGAGGCACAACTCATCGCAAAGCGCGGCATTGGCTAAGGTATGCAAGATGAACCCAGAAGGGTTGCGATGCAAGGCGATGAACACACGGTGGCTCGCAACCTATCTAGGGCTTGCACGGCAGGAGTTCACGCAAGGCGGCTAGCGAGGGCAAGTCGAGTTATGGTGTGACACGACTTGTAATTTGGTAATGGTGGATGAGATAGCGACGGAAACAAATAATTCACAGCAACGGGCGATTGAACTACGACGATGAACACGACCTAATACCAGTAACAAGACTCGACCATGGACACGAACTCAACAAAGTGAATCTGAAACGAAATTGCAAAGGCTAAAAGGGTACTAGGACAGCGGAATACAATGGAAGAAATATTTTTGTACGGCAATTTTCTGGACTATAGGACGAAGACACAAAACTAATCTAGGGTAAGCCTAGCGGTAATACCTGAGTCTATGATTACCACTTGATGGGAACTAGGGTGGCCCGATCTTCCGTCAGGTGAAGGGTAACTCGTTTTGGACGGAACGCAACACACCGATCCGGCTTCAAGTTAGAAAACTCGAACCCTGCAATCTTAGCACCACGACTCCTCTGGTTATCAACCGTGTCACAACCCGGTTGACCTCACCAAGAAGACTAATCCCTGCCTGTGAAACGAAGAACACAAGCAAGAACTCGAAAGAACGCAGCTCTCAATATGAAGTAACACTGCAGATGAAAGATTAAGCACGAAAGTTGGGGTTCTACAAACCGATGACGGCGAATCTGTTCTCGACAGAATAATCTAAGCAAAACCCAAGTCTAAATGACAGCGGCTACTGAATTTATTATCCTAGAGGCGAGCTAGGGTTGGGGGCGCCACGCCCACAACATGGGCCAAAGGCCCGACAAGATACAAAGCCTGAAAAGGCCCAAAATAGGTGACTCAACACCTTTTCGTGGTTACACAGAATTATCCACGAGGCTTCTAGAGCTAGGATTAGAACCAAAAGAAGCGTCTCGTCGTCACGGTTCCAACGCATCCAAAAACGCCTTGTTTGGACGCCGTACGAGGGAGAAATTACAGTTGAGGTGCCGACATGTCGGCTGAACCCGAACCGAAGATGCTGTCCGACATGGCGACGACTTGTAACTTGGAGACGATGCCGACTCGTGTATGTCCAATATGGTGATGTCCTCATCACACACAGCCTTAAAGATAAAAAAGAACACACTAATGACCCGCAGTCCTTGGAAAAGACTACCACCTATGTGCCCGAGTAAAAAACTCCTTGGCCACTTGCGCCAATCGTTGACACACCACTCCAACCATATCTTCTAAGGTTGTCTTAATTTTGAAGTCCAAGTCCTTTAATCGGTTACTTAATTCGAACTATGTCTCTATATAGAGCAAAACCTTCCCTGAAAGTTGCTTTACAGTCCGGACTGAGTAGTTTATTTGATTTGTTTCCCTTTTGAGCCTAAGAGCATCTCCATGAGTCTAGCTATTTTCTTAGCTAAATTTAGAGTTTTTTCAACCATGTAAAAAAATAGAGAGCCTCATAAATAGTGGGGAAATCAACAGGCTAGGTAAATCTTGAGATTGTAAAATTAAAATGAGGTCCGCGTGGAAACCAATAATTATGTGCCCTACAAATAAGTCCGTGATTTTATGCGCTAAGCACCCTGAAAAGAACTCGATCTTTGCAATGTTGCCCCTGGTGGCCAGCAGCGCCCGCAGCCCGCCCCCGCCACCGTCGAAGTGGAGCACGCAGACCTCCCCCGCTGTGCCGCCTTCCCCAGTGGAGAGGAGCTTAATTTACTAGAGAAGGAGCTTAATTTAGTGGACAAGACTTTGATTTGGGTAGGAGGATTTCGATCTGGTGTGGAGCTCGGGGATGAGAATTTCTTGCGGACCTATGAAGAGTTGGAGCTGTAGTAGGCGTCGGGGTCCCGACGCGCGGCGGAGCGCGGCCAGGTGCGCCAGTGCACGGCCGGCCAGCAGCGTTCGCAGCCCGCCCCCGCCGCCGTCGACGCAGAGCACGCAGACCTTCCCCGCTGCGCCGCCTTCCCCGTCGCGACAACCGCCGGCGCCGCCGAGCTGGTGAGCTCCTCGCCGAACGCGGTCTTCATAGCCGCCTCCAGCGCCGCCGTGGGCGCAGCCAGGGGCGCTTCTTCCCGTGGCAGAAGAGGGACCAGAGGAGCCCGCGGGCCCGCGGAACATCCAGGGCGCGCGGGAGAGCGGGTCGTCGAAGGGATGGCGAGCGGAGGGGGCTCGCAAAAGATGGCTAGCAGAGGGAGGCGGAGAGCGAGCTGGATACCGAAGAGATGATTTCGGAGAGACCGTTGGATCCGATTTTTTCCTCAATTTTGTTAATTTTAGCTAGTCAATTTTTTTACAGAGTCTTTTGAAGATACTCTAAGGATCTGTACTGTACATTTGTATATATTTAATTTTATATTTATAAAAGAAGAAAAAGATCCAGTAGGGGCCTTCCTTACTGTTTCATAAAAAAATTATGTCTCTCTTTTGATCAATCACATTTGTGACCTAGCACTCTAATATCCTTCAAAACAATTTTGTTTGTCACAAATATTCGATTTTTATTAATCACCAAAACTTACCACTTAGCGGCAGTTAGTTTTGGTGATTAATAAAAACTTACCACTTAGCTTGTTTGGTTTGGATGTGTATTAATCCCTCCACTTGTGTTTATAAATTATGATTTGGGGCACAACTATATTCTCAAATACACTTGTTTGATCCAATCTATGTTACGTCTTGATCTGCCAGTTACATGGGACAAAAAAAAGACCCCCCAAATCCACATCAAATGATCAATTAAAATACACAGCTTTATGGAGCACAAATTGATTATAAGGTCATTAAGGTCAACGCTACCTCACTTGAGTCCTCCCAAATCGCCACCTTGATCCACGCACAGCAATGACAATGCCACCATCGCTACCCTTCTTCCTGCACCTGCTTGTCCTTGCCGGCGGCGTCGGGGCCTCGGCCGCCGCGTTCGAGCTGGAGGAGGCCACCATCGACTCCATCCACCGCGCCTTCGCCGCCGGCGAGATCACCTCGCGCGGCCTCGTCGAGCTCTACCTGCGCCGCATCGCGTCCCTCGACCCGGCCCTCCATGCCGTCATCGAGCTCGACCCCGACGGTGCTCTCGCCGCCGCCGACCGCGCCGACGCCGCGCGCTCCGCCTCCGGCGCAGCCGCGCTCCCACTGCTGCACGGCATCCCCGTGCTGCTAAAGGACAACATCGCCGCGGCTGGCGATGGCGGGGTGCTGAACGCCACGGCCGGGTCGCTCGCCATGGTCGGGTCCCGCCCCGCGCGCGACGCCGGCGTCATCGAGCGGCTACGTCGCGCCGGCGCCGTGGTCCTGGGAACCGCCAGCCTCAGCGAGTGGTGCAATTTCCGCGGCCCCGGCATCCTCGCCGGCTGGAGCCCCCGCGGTGGACAGGGCAAGGTCCGTCGCTCCCCCTCTCTTGCCGTCGTCGTCTTCCTCTTAATTTCCATTTTGTTGGTTTCTCTGAAGCTCGAATTGCATATTGATTTCTTGCGGTCATTATTAGCAACGCTCCAATGGCAATGCCGATTGGAGCTCGACCGGGTTCGGCTTGCAAATTGATTTTGCAGCCATGAGAACTGAGAAGCAATGTTCCAAGGGCAATGCTGATTGATTTTCGGTTGCCGATGCAGAATCCGTATGTCCCATCAGCGACGACATGCTCCTCCAGCAGCGGGTCAGCGATTGCGGCGGCGGCAAACATGGTGGCAGTGACCATTGGAACTGAGACGGACGGCTCCATCATGTGCCCGTCCAGCTACAACTCCGTCGTTGGTATCAAGCCCACCGTCGGTCTCACCAGCCGCGCCGGAGTCATCATCATATCACCAAGGATGGACACAGTTGGGTGAGTAACCATGTTCAACTGATTTTGATGCGTGCCTTTTAAGCTAATCCTGTTTCTTCTCGTTGTGATCTACTGAATTTAATCGAAAGATAACAAAATTGCGGCATGCTTTTCCATATGCTTTTGTCAAGGAGACATCGCTTCAGTATAATTGGATCCTTATTATCAAATTGTCTCTTAGAATTTATGCCTCACTACCCGGATGGACCACTGACCACAGAAAACTTCTTATCTAGATGACCAATGTCCATGCCTAACAGAACATGGAGAATTGACCAGCATGTCAAATTTATTTGCTGAAACATAAATTTGTTGCCTTTGAGTTCAGCTCAGAATTGTCTCATAGCGCCCCAAATGCCAGTAAACATGGTGGCTTTTGTTATGGGATGAACATAGTTTGCGTCATTTAATGCATCACTATATGCTCATTTATGGACTGCAATACTAGCTTATTAACTGATGAAGTCTTCTCCTTTATAAAAGAGTGAAGGAAACATTGATGCAAGTCTTGTAGAAATACTAGTACTGGACGTATAACTTCTTCCTGGTCTCTGTATCAGTTAACAAACTCTTATTTGTGACTTTGTCATTGGGCAATGATGATTACTGCAACGGTTTCATGTTCGTTCACTTGAGTTTGATCTAGAAATACCATTTAACCATTTTGGTGATGCAACCTACTTGGCATAGGCCCATCACTAGAACAGTTTCAGATGCTGTGCGTGTGTTGGAAACAATTGTTGGCTATGATGCTCGAGATGCACAGGCAACTCGCATGGCTTCACAATATATACCAGAAGGTGGTTACAGGCAATTCTTGAACAAAGATGGACTAAGAGGGAAGAAGTTGGGTATTCTCAGGAAGGATTTCTTTCGATTTCCTTATGGCTCTGTCCAAGAAAAGGTCTTCACTGAGCATTTCCACATTATGAGGTACTTTGCCTCAATAACTTAATGCAATTATCGTTTGTGGCAGGTTACATTTGTTGTTTTCTCCAACAATGCTCTTGATTCAACCAGGAAAACCCATTTTTCCAATATCAGCATGCACTAACAGTGCTGCTTAAAGAATATTTATCCGTATTGATATATAAAATGAACTTATGTTGGTCCGGTGGAGAAGTTATAGATCATAAAGCTGCATCTAAGGCAGGGTAAAATATAACTAGGTTACCATACCTTAACCAGGTAGGTTATCATAATTCATAACCCAACCTTTTCTCATTATTTTTAAGAACCTATTTATTCTCAACGATGTTTGGCTAAATTAGAACAAGAGATCATGGGGATGATTAGTTCTATCTTTACTTTTATATAAAACCAAAATATTACCTCTTTAACTTAAACAGCTAAATGTTAAGACTACCAAGGGTTAAAGCTATCCGTCTATTCTATTTTCGAAGTTATTCATGCAATCAATTTTCTTGTTTGGCTATGTACCATTATTGTCATTTAAAACTAACTTTTTCTAGAGCCTGGGTTATACAGAGAATGGAAAAAATAACTAGGAACGCATAACACATCCTTAGCACCTTAAAAATCATAGTTGGTGATGTAAATAGTGAACTCTCATGCAGATTAAAATTTCAAATCAAGTCAAGGAATTACTGAGTAAATGTGTATTGTTTCATTTCTTTTGATGTTGTTTTCCTGTTATATATGAGCTTTTCCTTGCATGATGTTGTGACAAATTGAATGATACTTTTGAAAAAGGAACAATGAATACCTAACAGAAGAAATTACCGAGTAGATATATATGTTCATTACTGTTGACGTTTTTTTTGAATATGAGCTTTTCCTTACTCTTGAATGGTGTGACAAAACTAACAGTAAAATGGGTGCCATCTTGGTGGAAAATCTTGAGATACCAAGCATGAATGTCATTAACGACGCCATACAAAGCGGCGAACGTGCACTTATGCTCGCCGAATTCAAGCTTTCCCTCAACTCCTACTTATCTGAGCTGGTCAGTTCACCTGTTAGATCATTATCTGACATAATCGACTTCAACAACAAGCACCCTATTGAGGTAAATATCATCTTACTTTATGTGCATCTAATTTCCTAGCTAACTTTGTCAAAGATAAACGAATAAATATAGCATTATGAATAACAGGAAAGGATGGCTGAATTTGGACAAGATTACCTCATACAATCTGAAGCAACAAATGGCATTGGTCCAACCGAAGAGCGTGTCATTGCCAAACTGAACAAACTGTGTAAAAGAGGCCTTGAGAAAGTAATGCAAGATAATCAACTGGATGCAATTGTAGCCCCAGGTGCATCTGCTCACAGCCTGCTCGCCATTGGTGGTTATCCGGCAATCACTGTGCCAGCTGGGTATGCTTCAAATGGCGTTCCTTTTGCCATCTGCTTCGGTGGGTTGAAAGGATCAGAGCCAAAGCTTATTGAGATAGCTTATTCGTTTGAGCAGGCAACAAAAGTGAGAAAACCTCCATCGCCACAGCATTCTATCATTTGAACTTAACTTCAGAAATGAATCAGGCCATTTTCCCCCACATTTTGTGCCATTTTTCATATGATGAGGAAATATTTATGCTGAGGAACCTACATAGATCCGACGCTGAAACATTGATTGTTTGAGAGACAAACTCTTGTTCTGAACCTGCTACTGAAGTCTTTGAATTGTTGATTGTTCCTAATACATACTCTACGATGTTACGAAATACATTTTATTGCAGAGCATCAACAAGAAGGATTGACTGTTTTCTGCGTATCCTTAAATCTGGATGAATAGCAGTCTGGGTCATCACAAATGTCTAACCTGACGAGTTCTTCCTTGCTACTTACTGGGCATACCTACGATGCTTGTGCAAAGGATGACAGAATATTACTGCAGCATTACACGGCATAAAAACACATGAATCATGGTAGTTCACAAGCATGTTAAAAAGGGGTCTACCTAGTTCTTGAGGCTCCCATCTCAAGTCAGATCTCGGGAACATTTCTAGGAACCCTTACCCTTGTTTATTCAAACATAGGACCTCTAGCCTCTAGGACACAAGATGTGAGACTTAACACTGGCCTTCTCCGATCTCCAGTATGTTAAATACTACACAAGCAGGTTAATCTTCTCAATTATGTGCAACCATTCTAATTAAGAAATACATAAATATAAGTTTGAGCATTCAAGAACATTGTTGTCTGGTTGCATGACAGGCAAGATACAGTCATCGAGATGTATTAACTGCTAACCACACCTTATTCTTCTGCTAATTTATTTTCATTCTACAAGTTGTGCAGCCATTCGAGCTGTTCACAGCCTCTCCATTCAAGCTGAAAACTCAAACAACATAGTGTGCTTATACTTCTCACCAGGCTGCACCACCACCGAGGGGAAGTTTGGTTGGTTGATAGCATTAGGAAACCCTTGGGTTTCCAAGCATACTCCGGCATGTTTCTCATAAGCAGCGCCCCCTTTGCCAGTGATGCCACTAACGTAGTTGGCTGTGTAGAACTGCATGCCAGGCGCATCGGTCCAGAGGTCCAGGGTTCGCGAACTTGATGGGTCTCTCAACTTGGCTGCATGCTTCACACCATTCTTCTCATCCCCACAATCCAGCACATAGTTATGATCATACCCTCCAGGAACATCGTTGATGCGCTCCCCAATCTTGTGCTCCGTTGTGAAGTCGAAAGGAGTGCCCTCAACAGGCATTATCTCACCAGTGGGAATTGTGTTTTCGTCAACTGGAGTGATGTGCTTTCCCCAGATCTGGATTGAATGTTTCAAGATGTCACCAGAGTTATGGCCTGCCAGGTTCCAGTAAGTGTGCTGTGCCAAGTTAATAGGAGTGGCTTTATCATGTGGTATGGCTTCCATGACAAGTCTTAGAATGGTATCCTCAGGAAGGGAGTATGCTGCTCTGACTGTTACATCACCTGGATAGCCTGCCGAGTGTACACCAATTAATGATTGAACTGACTGACCTATTTAAGTGTGGGTGTCTTCAATCAAAACAAAGATACTAGTTGATGTACCTTCTTCCCCATCCTTGCTGTGATACTGAAATGTTATTGATGGGCATTCACCATCTTTTTGCTCTACGACGTCCCACACAACTTTGTCAAATCCCTTCAATCCACCTGAGATTCATAATTGAGCAACAACATGAAAAATTATGGGTACATAACATGAAGACAAACCATGGCGCTGACATTAATGTTAAACACAATACTTGGAAGTGTGAAATACATTTTAATTTTTTCCAGAAACATCAGTTTACCTCAACATTCAGTCATCTATGTGTTAACAAATGATCTGATGCTAAAATTACAAAAACTGTAAACATAATACATTTATCTGTACAGCATTGAGTACCGAGAAATGATGATACAGATATGCTTGGGGCATAATTTCTGCACCATCAATGAAATTATTGGATCTATAGTAACTTTCCATTAAAACTAGTTGCTAGTCTAAGTAAGGACTAAGTCACAAACTTTATACGCTGAGATGTAGCTAACATGATTATGACCCAATCTACATCAACTCTACAGAATATATGAAACCTTACCATGAAGGCTGTTGGGTCCATTGTTGATAGCTAATGAATACTCAGCTCCACTTAGGGTAAACTTCCCATCCTTGATCCTATTTGCAACTCGGCCAACGATGCATCCAAAATAAGGTGACACCCCTTTCTGTGAAATATAAAGCATCTAGATTAGGCAACCCTTCAAAACAATCTACATGAAAAATTTACCAGAACATGATATACTCCACAAATTCATAATGTACATTACTGGTTCTATTCCACGACAACAGGAGGTTAGCTTTGCTGATTGGTGGCCTCGGACTTTGAAGAGTTAGAAAGGAGGACAGAAAAGGAATGAATTCTCTGATTATCTTGGACGCGTGGTGTATCTGGAAGCATAGGAATGCTTGTGTTTTTGAGGGTGCCTCTCCTTCAGTGAACTCAATCATGAGGGAGCTTAAGGATGAGCACAGCCTTTGGTGCCTGGCCGGTGCAAAGAAGTTGCAAGGCCTGGGTCTTGGTGGTCTACTAGAGGTTTAGGTTCGGTCAGGTCTTTTGTTGGTAAAGTTTCTTTAGCTAGTTCTAGTTGTCTAAAACTCGCCTCTCATGCTTGGTCCCCATATTTGAGGCAGGGGTTGTATGGGGATCATTTTTTCTCTCTCTAATACGATGAAACGCAGTTCTCCTGCGTTTTAAAAAAAAAGTACATAGTTAGTACATATCTCAGTGATTATCATTTTATTCTAGGGTATGGATGGATATACTCGTTTGTGGTTTCGAAATGGAAGCAGAGCTATTTCACATAATAGACCGGTGCTTCTAGTGCTTCGGTTACCTGGTAAGATTTAGCAATGTGAGACAGGGTGGACTGGTGGAGATATGTTAAAGTTACCATAGGAAAGAAGAGGTGACCATACACAATACAGGCCAGCCAACGAAACACGGACAAAGCAAGCCAGGCCAAGCTTAGCCCATCAACCAAACAAAGGGGTTAATATTGCTGTAGCCAGGCTAAGGCTGGCCATGGCTTACTCCTAGCCAGACTTAGGCTAAGCCCAGCAATCAATCACTACCATACTGAACAAGCTATGCTTGGACAAGCAGGGATGGAGCATACAGAACAGACATACAGATCAGTGACTTATTTGATTACAGAAGGAACTGAAATATTGGTCGCACACAGTTTTGTTTTAAGGAAATCCCCTCAGTTTTGAAGGCAGAAAACCTGAACTAATGAAATTGGACTAGTATTAGCGCCCAAGGTGTCGCAGGAAGCTACCATTATTCCCTGGAAGAGCTTTTACACATGGCATCGCATCTGAAACTCTACTACGCTTTTCCCCCTCCTTTCTAATGATGACCAATTTGCTGCATTGCCGGAAATAGTCTTAAAACAATCTAGTTGACTAATTATGCTCTTCCAGTTACACTTATTACGCTTCTAAGTACAATCCACAGAATTACTTGAGTTTAGTCAGGGAACACAGACAAATTGGACAGTTCAGGTCAATCCGAGTCAAAAGTGAAAGCACACAACAGATTAGGAGCACAGATTCGAGAGGGATCAAAGGGTCTCTCTCACCATGTACGGCTCCAGGTCATCGAATCCGAGCACCACATCCGCGACATTCCCTGCGTCGATTTCGCCAAAGGAAAAGGAGGTCAGCAGCAGGGAATCCAAGAACCCGAAGGAAGCTGCGGGAGTGAGTGAGTGGTGCGGACCGTGGGCGTCGGGAACGAGGAGGGAGGTGATGGTGGCGCCCCAGCTGGCGATCCTGGCGGTGATCCTGCCGTTGGAGAGCTCGACGATCTTGGGCTCGGCCGCCATTGACGCCGCCGAGAGGAGATGACGACTCTGCTGTGGTACCGAGGCTTGACTCGATTTGGGAGGTTCGATGTTCGATTGCTTGCGGAGAGTAAAAACGGCTTTCTGTTTTTCCGCCGCTTTTCCGTCCGTGGGTCTCTGTATCTATCCGAACGCACACCCTTCCAGGTCCGAGTGGGACCCACAATAGGTGCGGCGCCTATCGAAATGTGGCGCCGCCCACTTTCGGTCACAGCGATTTCCAAATAAAATCTCACACGCATTAAATATTAAATAAAGTCTATTCGTAAAACTTTTTAAAGATAAATGTAAATTTACGCGACGAATCTAATGAGCATAATTAACTCATAATTTACTAAAGCAACGCTACAGTAATCATCCTCTAATTATGCGGTTAAAGGCCTCATTAGATTTGTCTCGTGAATTAGCCCAAGGTTGTGAATGTAGTTTTGTAAATTGATGTTATTTAATACCCTTAATTATTAGTCAAACGTGTCTGTAAAAATTTCCCCCACCAAATAAGGATCCAGTAGAATTGAAAACACTTCTCACCCAAAAAAATCCTACCCATCTCTCACGGAGGACCCACATGTCATGTCCAACCACTAGTAGAGAACTGACTTTCCATCCACCTCTTTAGTCCCGGGCGTAATTGGAACCGGGACTAATGTGAGCATTAGTCTCGGTCCCAAGCGGGCCGTGGGGCAGGGGCTTTTAGTTCCGACCGGAGCCACTGACCGGGACTAAAAGACACTCTTTAGTCCCGAACGGAGCCCCCGGCCGGGACTAAAAGCCCCCTGATGACACTACAGGTGGCAGGGGGGCTTTAGTCCCAGCCGAGGGTACCGCCCGGGACTAAAGACTACACCTTTAGTCCCGGTCAGGGCTTCCGGGACTAAAAGCCCCCGGACCCACTAGCCGTTGGGAGGGGGTATTTAGTCCCGGCCGGGGGCTACAACTGGGACTAAAGGTGTCCATTTAGTCCCGGTCGTAGACCCGGATCGGGATTAAAGGTCCCGTACAATAAAAGGTGCTTCACCCTCCCCCGGCTCACCCGAGAGCCACACGCGCATGAACACCGAGCTGCTGTGTTCATGGCGAGGCCGAGCCTAGGGGAGGAAGGTCATGCTGGTTTTCTGTGATTTTGCGAAGATTTAACTCACCGATACGCCTTTAAAGGTACGTAACTTCATCCTCCTATGATTTCTACCTAGTATTGTCTTTTTCACTCTAGAAATGGAGAAATCAAAATTATACAAGTAGTTTTTTGAGAAAAGAAGAATGAGCACGATTTTTTTATTTAGACATCAGTTAGAGATATGTAGACTTGAAAATTTTAATTAATAGAAAACCCTTGATTAATAGAAAACCCTTGATTATTTATGTAGGACTGTAAGTTGAAGAGCCAGGTGTATATGATGGTGAGGTGGCTGAACATGCCGGTGTCATGCCAAAGTCCAACCGGTGTCATGCCAAAGTCCAAGTTATGTGCAAGGTCTGGACTTTGCATGACACCGGCACGTTCACCCATCTCTGGGACACCCTATTGTGAAGAAATTATGTCACCAAGTTACTTGCTGAGTCCAAATATCTCTGCTTCACCAAGGATATCGATACTATAAGGGCAATAAGTAACCATCTGATGAACCTCAGTCGCTTTGATCAGATGGTTACTTGTTGTCCTTGCAGCATCGAAATCCTCATGACACATGACAGCCAAGAGATTCACATCTTCTGTATCAAGCATCCACTCATAATAGCTAGTTGCTTATTTTCCTTACTTAAATGCTTTAATTTTTTATATATTTATCATAACATTTTTTCTTTTTCAGATGGAGAATCGACAATGGATGTACAATATCAACCGACGCTCTCAAGAATTTATTGATAAGCTACATTTTTTTCTAGATGTGGCCGAAGCAAACAAGAATGAGAAGTGTTTTATGTGTTGCCCATGCGTCCACTGTAAAAACAAAAGGAATTGCCATTCTACACATACCCTACACCAGCACATTTTTACACATGGTTTCATGGACAATTATTTTCTTTGGACAAAGCATGGGGAAAAGGAAATTTACATGGAAGACGAAGAAGACGAGGGGGGATAACGACCCTATATTTCATAGTGTCTTTGGTTATGATACTCAAATGGATGAGGTAGAAGAAGATGTAGGTGATAATAATGACAATGGCAGTGAGCCAGTCGATGATCTTGGTAAGGCTATCCCGATGCGTAGGAGGCCGCCGAAAGCGAGAAGGAGAGGATGAAGTTCCAGCACATGCTAGAGGACCACAAGAAATTGTTGTACCCGGGTTGCGAAGATGGATTAAAAAAACTTGGCAGCACACTAGACTTGTTGCAATGGAAGGCAAGATATGGTACGTCTGACAGGGATTTGGGGAGTTACTGAAGCTCATAAAGAAGATGCTTCCTAAGGATAACGAACTACCATCATCAACCTACGAAGCAAAGCAACTTGTTTGCCCCCTAGGATTGGAAGTGCAGAAGATACATGCATGTCCTACTGACTGCATCCTGTATCGTGGCGCGGCATACGAGGGATTGAATGCATGTCCGGTATGTGGTGCATTGAGATATAAGATCAAAAGAGACGACCTTGGTGAAGTAGAGGGGGAGAGTCTCGTTAAAAAGATTCCCGCCAAGGTGATGTGGTACTCTCCTATAATCCCACGATTGAAGCGTCTCTTCAGAAACAAAGAGCATTCTAAGATGATGCGATGGCACAAAGAAGGTCGCAAGCAAGACGGGATGTTAAGGAACCCCGCCGATGGGGCCTAGTGGAGAAACGTCGATCAAACTTTTGAAGATTTTGCAAAGGATGCACGGAACATAAGATTTGGTTTGAGTACGGATGGCATGAATCCTTTCGGTGAAATGAGCAGCAGCTAGAACACTAGGGCCGTGACTCTATGTATGTATAATCTTCCTCCATGGCTCTGCATGAAGCAAAAGTTCATTATGATGCATGTTCTTATCCAAGGGCCAAAGCAACCTGGCAATGACATTGATGTGTATCTAAGGCCTTTGGTCGAAGAACTTCTATTGTTATGGAGCAAACAAGGTGTATGCATGTGGGATGAGCACTTACAAGAGGATTTTAACCCGCGAGCCCTGTTGTTTGTAACCATCAATGATTGCCCGGCTCTTAGTAACCTCTCAAGGCAATCAAACAAGGGATACAGGGCATGCACGCATTGTTTAGATAAAACTGACAGCCTGTACCTGAAACATTGCAGAAAGGTTGTGTACATGGGCCATCGTCAGTTTCTTCCTATAAAACATCAAGTTAGAAAAAAAGATAAGCATTTCCAAGGGAAGGCAGACCACCGCCCTAAGCCACCGCATCTTAGCAGTGACGACGTATTTGATATGGTAAAGGATGTAAATGTTGTATTCGAAAAGGGACCCGGTAGCCAACAAGTTCCAAAGGATGAAGATGGAAGGACAACCATGTGGAAGAAGCAATCCATATTTTGGGAGCTGCCATATTGGAAAGTCTTGGAGGTCCGCAACGCAATTGACGTGATGCACTTAACAAAGAATCTTTGTGTGAACCTGCTTGGATTTCTAGGCACGTATGGGCAGATGAAAGACACGCTAGAAGCAAGGCTGGAACTGAAATGAATGGCAGAATGATCTGGTCTACATCCGGAGAATAGGGAAAACAGACGTCAATACTTAAATCCCGCATCCTATACTCTTAGCAAAGAAGAGAAGGACAGCCTGTTTGAATGCATGAACAATATCAAGGTCCCATCTGGCTATTCCTCGAATGTAAAAGGAATAGTAAATATGGCAGAGAAAAAAAATTCACGAATCTAAAGTCTCACAACTGCCACGTGTTGATGACACAACTTCTCCCCATTGCATTGAGGGGGGTCCTACCCGAGAATGTCTCACTAGCCATCGTAAAGGTCTGTGCATTCCTCAATGCAATTTCTCAAAAGGTAATTGATCCAGAGCATCTCGCAACACTACAGAATGATGTGGTCCAATGCCTTGTTAGCTTTGAATTGATATTTCCTCCATCATTCTTCAATATCATGACGCATCTCCTAGTTCACCTTTTCAAGGAGATTTCTATTCTTGGTCCAGTATTCTTACACAATATGTTCCCATTTGAGAGATTCATGGGTGTACTAAAGAAATACGTTTGTAATCGTGCTCGGCCAGAAGGAAGCATCTCCAAGGGCTATGGGACAGAGGAGGTCATTGAGTTTTGTGTTGACTTTATTGATGATCTTAAACTGATTGGTGTTCCTGAATCTCGTTACGAGGGTAGACTAAGTGGAAAGGGCACAATAGGAAAGAAAGCAATCCTACCTTCGGATGATGATTTATTCAAAAAGGCACACTACACGGTTCTTCAGCAATCCTCCTTTGTGGATCCGTACATCAAGAAACACAAGGATGTGTTGTCCTCTGAATTCCTGGAGAAGTCTGAGGCATGGATTACATGTCATCACATGGATACTTTCGGCGGTTGGTTGCGGAAACATCTACTCTGTGAGGACATAGATCCATAGCTAGCCTGGCTGGCTAGGGGTCCATCTCAGACAATCTTAACATACCAAGGGTACGAGATTAAAAGAAATACATTTTACACGATAGCCCAAGATGTGAAGAGTAGCAACCAAAACAGTGGTGTACGTATAGATGCCATAGACAGTAGTGGGAAGAAGAAGATATATTATGGTTTCATAGAAGAGATATGAGAACTGAACTATGGACCTCTTCTGAGGGTGCCTCTGTTTCGTTGCCAATGGGTGAAGCTAACCGGGGTAACAAAAGACAAGTATGGAATGACAATAGTGGACCTCAACAATCTTGGGTACAGCGACGAACGATTCGTCCTAGCAGCGGATGTGGCTCAGGTTTTCTATGCCAAGGACATGTCTAGCAGGCCAAAAAAGATAAGTAAGGAAACATACAAATCACAGAATGAGCCAAAGCGGCATATAGTTCTATCAGGGAAAAGAAATATCATTGGAATCAAGGGAAAGTCGGACATGTCAGAGGATTATGATCAGTTTGTCGAGATTCCGCCATTCACAGTGACTGTGGACCCGTGCATTCTGTTAAACAATAAAGATGCCCCGTACTTGCGCCTCGATCATAAAGAAGGGACATTCGTAAAGAAGCACTTCATTTCAGTAGTTGAGGATGCCTATTGATATAGTCATTACCTAAGACACGAGGCATGTATTATTTAATTATGTAAGACCGTCATTTACTATGTTAATGTAAGATTTATTGTTTATATTCTTAGCGATCATGGTAATTTCTACATATTTATTGGATGCACGGGTTTTTTATATATTTATTTAATTTATTGGTTAAAGTTTAGAGTTACTATTTAATTTATAGATATTTGTTAGATTTATCGGATATTTTTAGGAAATAAATTATTAATTGCTTAATTTGTAGCTATTTATTATTTACTACTTGTTTTTTAGCTATTTAGAGTAATTTAATATAAACAATAGAAAAAAATTGTTGCATAATAGTTGAATTGTGAAAAAAAGAAAAAAATAAAAGAACCGAATTCCTGTTTGCGCGGGAAACGAAAACTGCAACCCTGTTTTCGTTCCCCACCAAAGTGCTGGGCCTTTAGTCCCGAGCAGATATAAGGCCCGGGAGTAAAGCTGTTTTAGTCCTGGGCCGTAGTCTCTGGCCGGTCCGGGACTAAAGGTCCAACTTTTAGTCCCGGACGAAGCCCCCGCCTGAGACTAAAGGGGCACTGCCTAGAAGTTTGGAGCGTACCCCTTTAGTCCCGGGCGGCGCCCGGGACTAAAGGTCTGAGATATAAATATCCCAGCCCTCCGAGATCCCGGGCAGTTCGATCTCCGCCTCGTCTTCGTCCTCGCGCGCGCCTCCGCCACCGCTCCTCCCCGCCGCCGCATCCACCGGCCCCGCGAGCCGCCGCGCATCTCCGTCCCGCCGCGCCGCCCCTCTCACCCGGCCCCAGGCCATCCCTGCGCGTCCCCGACGCGCGCCCATCGCCCCCCGGCCTCCGCGTCGCCGCCGCCGGTTTCCTCCCTCGCCGCCGCGACCGGCGCCGCGTCGTGCTCCTCCCGGCTCCGCGCGCGCAGCCGGCCCTGCGCTCCTCCCGGCCCTGCGTGCCGCCGCTGGCCCTGCGCTCCTCCCGGCCCCACGCGCTGCCGCCGTCCCACCGCCGCTCTCCCCGGCCCGACGGACCAATCGCGTCGCGGCTTGCACGCCGGCCCGGCTCATCCCCGTACGTGTGGGTGCGTGTGTTGTGCGTGTGTGTTGTGATGCGTACTGTGTTGTGCGTGTGTGTGTTGTGTGTGTGTGTGTGTTGTGTGCATGTGTGTTGTGTGTTGTGTGCATGTGTGTTGTGTGCATGTGTATGTGCATATATGTGTAAATTAAGTATGTGTGTGTGCATATATATATATATTCTAATTAAACACCTAATTTTGATATATAAGGAGGACGTCGATCAGCGCAATCGCGCAATCCTAGCGGTCGTTCTTCGGATCATTTGTCCGCCTCGACAACTTCGTGCTCATCCATCAATTCATGTCCCACCTCGACAATGTAAATTTGTGTTTTACATTTGATATTTGTATATTCAAATGCTAATATTACTTGTATAAACTTGTATATTCAAATTTGTGTTGTAGAAACTTGTATTCATGCTAGAAATTAGCAAATTAAGTGCTAGAAATCACTAGTGACTTAGTTGATTTCATTTATTAACTTTCTCATTTCTAATTCTTTGGTAGTTTTAGAATACGTTTAAAAATGCTAGAAATTAGCAAATAAAGTGCAAATTTCATACACACGCACACATATACACTTAGTTGATTTCGTTTATTAAGTTTTTTTATTTCTAAGTTAACATATATCTAGTTGGATTTGCTAATTATCGTAGCTAACCCTATAGTCTATAGTTAATTACGTTTAAGTCCTTGGTAGTTTTAGAATACGTTTAAAAATGCTAGAAATTAGCAAATAAAGTGCAAATTTCATACACACGCACACATATACACTTAGTTGATTTTGTTTATTAAGTTTTTTATTTCTAAGTTAACATATATCTAGTTGGCTTTGCTAATTATCATAGCTAACCCTATAGTCTATAGTTAATTACGTTTATGTCCTTGGTAGTTTTAGAAAACGTTTAAAAATGCTAGAAATTGGCAAATAAAGTGCAAATTTCATACACACGCACACATATACACTTAGTTGATTTTGTTTATTAAGTTTTTTATTTCTGAGTTAACATATATCTAGTTGGCTTTGCTAATTATCGTAGCTAACTCTATAGTCTATAGTTAATTACGTTTAAGTCCTTGGTAGTTTTAGAATACGTTTAAAAATGCTAGAAATTAGCAAATAAAGTGCAAATTTCATACACACGCACACATATACACTTAGTTGATTTCGTTTATTAAGTTTTTTTATTTCTAAGTTAACATATATCTAGTTGGATTTGCTAATTATCGTAGCTAACCCTATAGTCTATAGTTAATTACGTTTAAGTCCTTGGTAGTTTTAGAATACGTTTAAAAATGCTGGAAATTAGCAAATAAAGTGCAAATTTCATACACACGCACACATATACACTTAGTTGATTTCGTTTATTAAGTTTTTTATTTCTAAGTTAACATATATCTAGTTGGCTTTGCTAATTATCATAGCTAACCCTATAGTCTATAGTTAATTACGTTTATGTCCTTGGTAGTTTTAGAAAACGTTTAAAAATGCTAGAAATTGGCAAATAAAGTGCAAATTTCATACACACGCACACATATACACTTAGTTGATTTTGTTTATTAAGTTTTTTATTTCTGAGTTAACATATATCTAGTTGGCTTTGCTAATTATCGTAGCTAACCCTATAGTCTATAGTTAATTACGTTTAAGTCCTTGGTAGTTTTAGAATACGTTTAAAAATGCTAGAAATTAGCAAATAAAGTGAAAATTTCATACACACGCACATATATACACTTAGTTGATTTCGTTTATTAAGTTTTTTTATTTCTAAGTTAACATATATCTAGTTGGATTTGCTAATTATCGTAGCTAACCCTATAGTCTATAGTTAATTACGTTTAAGTCCTTGGTAGTTTTAGAATACGTTTAAAAATGCTAGAAATTAGCAAATAAAGTGCAAATTTCATACACACGCACACATATACACTTAGTTGATTTCGTTTATTAAGTTTTTTATTTCTAAGTTAACATATATCTAGTTGGCTTTCCTAATTATCGTAGCTAACCCTATAGTCTATAGTTAATTACGTTTAAGTCCTTGGTAGTTTTAGAATACGTTTAAAAATGCTAGAAATTAGCAAATAAAGTGCAAATTTCATACACACGCACACATATACACTTAGTTGATTTCATTTATTGAGTTAGTTGATTTTGTTTATTAAGTTAGTTGATTTTATTTCATACACACGCACACATATATCCCATACTTAGTTGATTTTATTTATTAAGTTTTTTATTTCTAATTCTATATTTCATGTATTATTTAAGATGGACCCAAACGAGCGCACGACCGAAGAATTCTTATTCAACATAATTGCCTCTAGTGGTCATTAGGCGCCCGAAGGAGATCCAGAACCCAATGCAGCAGCAATCACGGACGTGTTTCTTAATGAGTGCGGTGATGGAATCGAGTTGCCTGACAATGAAGACCGCGAAGTCACTAATGAAGGAGAGGTATAGAAATTAGGGTTTTATTGCATGTATATATAGAAATTAATGTCTATAGTCCATGTCTATAGAAACTAAAGAAATAATTAATGCATATTTTCAACTTAGGCCTCTGCAACGGGCAGTACAAAAAATACAAGCGAGGAGCAACAAAAAAGATGGACCCTGATGCCCATTACGTTATCACTGAGGTCAACGATCAGGGCGAACCAGTAGCTCCAGCCGACTCGGTCAGGAAGATGATCAATTGGTGCAGCTGTCTTGTTCGAGACCACATCCCAATCAGTATCCAAAAATGGAAAGCAACCTGCTGTGGTGATGAAAGTGTAGTCCCTCAAAGAGAAAATGATATGCTTTGGGAAGACCTACTAAAGCATTTTACCCTTCCGAGAGAACATGAAGCTAAGATCAAGGAGTGGGCTTTGAAGAAGATGGCCACACAATTTCAGACCTTCAAGAAAAATCTATGCAATGAATATATCAAAAAGGGCAAGATGCCGGTTTTTACGGGCGCGCTGTCCAACTTGAGAGATCACTGGGACGCATTTGTGGAGTACAAGATGTCAGAACTTGGTATGCAACAGGTTCAACAAAACGTCGATAACGTGTCACACAAGAAGTATCATAATCGTCTTGGCCAAGGAGGATATAAGTCTACAATCCCGAAATGGGAAAGAATGGAACTAGAGCTGATCGAGAGAGGTATCATGCCACCACAATCAATTGTCCGGAGCGTTCAAGGACGTGGTTCTACGCTCATGGCGGTCGGTTGGATCCACAAACCGGTCAGACCATTTTTGGGGAACGTATACAAGAGGCAGGTCACTGACTAGAAGAGGCGATACAATTAGCTGCCCAAGGAGATTTCCAGCCTGACAGAGAAAAAGATGAGCTCACTTATGCTCTGCAAAATCCTGAGCATATTGGTCGAACGCGAGGAAAAGGCAGTCTTCCCTGGAAGTTCGGGTTCACCGACGATGCCGATACTTACAGAAGTCGGGCTAGAAGAAGGAGAGAGAGAGAGGAGGAAGCTAATGTCCAGAATATGCAAGAATGACTGTTCTCAGTAGAATCGCAGCTAGTAGAGATAGCTGGATGTCAAGTGGCCCTAGCACTTAGCCAACAGCAGCAACAACTGCAGTGACCAGAAGGATCGGCGGAACAAAATCTCAATATCGGTGCCTCTGTACATGTAGGAAGCAGCTGTGCATCCACAGATGCCCGATAGATGAAGGTGAACAAATCACTGCCACCATTCAGGAAGCCCCTGTCGCGAACGTTGAGATTGAGCGCCACCCGGTGGATCTACTCTAAACGCGTACACCTTGTGAGTTGCATATTCTATCGAAGAACATAACGACATTGGTGGTGTACGGTGTTTGCTGTGCCAAACAAAGAAGTTGGTCTAATCCATGGATAGGAGATTCCGCCTGGCTATGCTAAAGTGGGGGTTGAGAAGATTGTCGGCGACTATGGGATGCTAGAGCTCGACATTCCTGGAGGTGACGACGAGATGACACTACAAGAGGCCCCCCATGGCTATATCCTGTGGCAGAAGCGCATGATTATAATTCTAGGGCAGCAGGCTAACCCTCCCGAGGATTAGCCAAGCAAAGAGCCATCCCCAGGCCCTCCCAAGGAATTGCCAAGCAAGGAGCCATCCCCAGCCCCGTCAAGGGCCCCCCAGCAGGGATCCATCATCTCCGTTAGCTGTAGTTGACCGCTCACCGTCACCAACACCTTCTCCTCCCAGCCGTCACCGTCACCACCTCTTCCGCAACAGAAAAAGCGGAAGCAACCGGCTGCGTAGCAAGCAAAGGTAATTTGTTGCATTTATTATATTAACTATGTAATTTCATTTATTTATTACCTATTTAAATCTAGATATTTATTGCATTTATTATATTATTACCACTTAATTTGTAGCTATTATGTGTACTACAATAGAAAAAAAAATAAAATGTCAGGCAAAGGAGCCGCCAAAGAAGCCAGCCAAGAAGCAGACAAAGGAGCCGCCAAAGAATACCTACGACCTTACTGATGAAGAATTGAAGGCATCGGTTGATGCACATGTTAAAGAACATTTCAAAAAGAGGTCGCCTGAGAAGAAGATTCCGATAGATTCGAAGATATCGGGCTAGTTTATCGCGCAGGCAGAGGCAAACAAGAAGAAGCCATCCCCACCCTGCTCCAACTACGACCGCTCCATCACTAAGTCCTTCGAAAAGATGAAGCGTACGCGTAGTGAGGGAAACAAGGTCCCTCAGCTTGGAATGCAAAAGAAGCAATCAATTTCTCCGCTCATCGTACTTTCAGCAGAGCAACGAGGGCTCACTGACTTATGTAAAGACACGACGATCATGATGGCTCAGATCCGAGTAGAGGGTGCTAATAAGGGAAAAAACCTGCATCAGAGAACGATGATTTCGTACCAGCATGGCAGTGGCGGCAGAATGGATAACCTCTAGTCAGGCCTGAATTGGTCGATTGGCTGCCAACACAGATGTACAAGCTACATAAATGGTATATGGAAGAGTCAGCACAAGAAAGAATAGTGATCGCCACGAAAATTAGAGATGAAGATTACTATCAGGGGAGGACTTAATCTGGTTGGAATTCAAAGATTTATTCCAAGTGTACAACCAAGACTCACTTAACATCGCTTACATCAGCGTCTGGTGTTTGTAAGTGTTTATGGATATTCGGTATATATATATACATGGTCATGTATACAAGTTTGCTTGTAACGATATTTTATTCTCTCATGTAGAATGGAGGAGGAAGAATGCAAAAAAAAAGAGTCAGTATCACGTAGGCTTCATTGATTGAGTGATGGTGAACTGCATGACTCTAAAAGAGGATCGCAGGGGATTACTTGATAATATAGTCAAGTTCTTAACTGTTGACCACTACACGACATATATATTGCTTCCTTATAACTTTAAGTGAGTGTTTCGTTACACATATCCTGCTTATTATTACTTAGTCTGACTAGTTGTATTAACGTGTAGGAACCACCGGGTATTATTCGTGATAGTTCCGGACCTGAGCTTGGCTGTAGTAATGGACTCATTGAGAAAACCAGCACAAGATTACCAAGACTTCATTGACGCGCTCTAGGAGGCTTGTGTAAAGTTTTACTCGCAACACATAGGCAACAACTTTACAGTCAATACTGACTTTCCGGTATGTATAAATTTTTATTTGATGACTTAACATTTATAGATTTGATGACTAACCATGCATAGATTTGATGACATATTTTTTCTAAAGTGTTTGAGGCAGGCCTAGGGCACCAACCTGTGCGGATTCTATGTATGTGAATTCATGCATAGCTTCGCAGGTGAAGCTCTCGCACCTAAAGAATGGGAACAAAAGGTATGTATATACAACTAATACATTTTAGTTTTCTATTAATTTTATGACGTTCTTCATGCATTCATATCTTTTAGAAAAATATAATACTTATTCGAGTTTCATAACATTTTCTTAGATAAAGCATATGAGAGGCAAGCTAATTGAGACTGAAAGGATCCGTGCTATTCAAGAGGCTCTTTGCGGATTCCTCTACAACGAGGTTGCCCTTCGCACCGGGACATTCTATTGGGATGGACTAGAATATGATCCCTTTACCCAATACGTCCAAGATTTCTTTTAGTGTTGTCCTATGAGACATTTTGTAATAATATATATAAAGTTTCACCTCATTTTGTAAATTATATATATATTTATATAAGTTTTACTTGTATGATAATTATATATGTAATTATGTATAGTATATTATCTGCAATATATATGGACGTATAATAGTTGTGTTCAATACGTAGGTGGATTAGTAAATAAAAACAGAAATAAAAGAGAAACAACATATACAAAGAAAATAAAAGGGAAAACAACATATAAAATAAAATAAAAGGAAAAAACGAGGCGGCTCAGCGGCAGCTGGCGCCCGCCCCTTTAGTCCCGGTCGGTAACACTGACTGGGACTAAAGGCCCGGGCTTTTAGTCTCGAGGCCGTAGTCCCGGTCTCAAAACTGGGACTAAAGCCCCTTTGCGCCTGGGACTAATAGCCCATTTTTCAGTGGTGAACGGTGGAAACGACGTGGAAAGTTTTTATAAAACGATGTTTCTAGAGAGTTTTTGTCGTTCTAGGTATTACTTTTCTCACTGTAGAATTTCTTTACCCACCCAGTATACCCACACAATTAGGAATAGGCAACATAAATACACATCAACGCCTCCTATAGTACTGTATATCTACGATGACACCTCCCAACTCGGCATCCATCTACATGCGGCAGCATCGAAAGCAACGCCCATGGTCGGTCTAGCATTCGCATCATCATCAACTCGGCAAGCGCACAGAGGAGGAACCTCTGGCCGGAGCTTGCAGATCCGCTAGCCGCCGCAAGAACCACACCAGAAGCTTTCGTCAACAAGGATCAAAGGAGATGGGATTGCGTGCACGTCGTCCTGTCCATGGGTGAGCACGTGTCAGGATTTTGTTATGGATCCTAGACTTGACAGGACGACGTGCTGGCCTCTGTTATGGATCCTTTCTTTTCTTGATCAGGTGCTAATATACCATCAGCAAGGCCCAGTTGACTTATGAATTCACTTGATGTTCTACAGAGTACTCACAGAACTTTTTTCGTGCACACCCATATGTCACAAAGGACCTATTAAAGGAAAAGTCATGGAAATTTTTTGCAAATAAGACAAAAATGATGTTTTTAGAGAGTTTTTATCGTTTTTGTTAGCAAATAATGCGAAAAACAAGATCAAACATGAGACACGATTTAACGTGGAAAAACTCTTACAGAAAAAAACCACGGAAGACAATCACTATTGAGGAGAGTTTACATGTAGGGATGATACATGACTCATCTAAGACGTCTTATCTGTTTTACCCTACCGTCTACGTAGGGCTTACATATATATAGTCGACTCATGCGCCCGTGTTTGGTTGTGTTGCCGAGGTGGGACTAAACCTTGTGCAATAAATTTAGATCACATCATAACAAACTCCAACTTGAGACAAATTCCCTCCTGTAGACGAATAATAAACCTCCATATTCAAATCTTGAATGCCAATATCCACCGGACTAACCAATGAGTAAGATCACTTGAGAATAATCCCAACACTTTATAGGAAGCAAAAATTTGAGCAAAGGTCCAAACACACAGCTATCAACAAAGCAGACGAACAATATGGGTCTTCAACAAATTCATAATCCCAGCAAAAGTCTAAGTATGTGTAACTTACCTCAAAAGAAAATGGCAATAATGCTCGATCATCAAACGACATAAAGTCGCAATATCACCCGTGGTATTAAAATAAATATCCAGTGAAGAACTCATCTCATGGAATAATATATACTCCATCAGGAACACTAAACTTTGGCAAAACAACACTCTTGCAAGAGCAACTAGCACGCGTATCCATCACGTACCATAAACTTGCCAATTGTAGAAGAAACTAAATTCCATGACATGGTCAATTACTGCTCCATTCAAACACGGTTCAGATGTAGGTGTAAATGTGCAACCAACGGAGTTAAACCTTTGAACTAAACCCCTCAACATGAGCAAAGACAGCAATAAACGTACTGCTCCCGCAATACAAAACATTGTAGTATCTAGTCAAACAAACATCCTCCGTTGCACTTGAAATCCTCCACGTCGAACTCAATTCAGAGCAAAACCTTCACTTTAAATTAACCAACTCCATATGAGTAAAAGAAACCACTAGGGTGACATGAACGATGTTGTCAAAATATCAAGAAGAATTAACTCAAAGTGATCCAATAATAATCTCAATATCTCCTCAAAATCTCAATATGTTTCAGCAGCGAAAATCATATCATATATCAAAGAAGCCATATGAAACAAATAACCAGAAAAAAATAATCTGCAGTAATAATCTAGGTGTGTTACTGTGTAAACCTAGCAATAACCTGCAGCATTGTGTACAACTTCGTGTATGTTCAGCAAAGCTGAGAAACCCTTCTGGTAGCTTCTCGTGGATTGGTCTACAGCCTCTGGTAAATACGGAATCAGATTCCGTTTTAAACTCTATGTCGACGAGTCTTGCACGAGGTAGCCAATCGCAGATTGATCTAGCTGGCGGTGCACGATAAATATGGACGAAACCCTAATTAATTTTTTTCACGTGATCTCGTACCAAGCTCTGATACCACTTGTTAGCAAATAATGTGAAAAATAAAGTCGAACACGAGACACGATTTAACGTGAAAAAACCCTTACGGAAAAAACCACAGAAGACAATAACTATTGAGGAGAGTTTACATGTAGGGATGATACATGACTCATCTAAGATGTCTTATCTGTCTTACTCTATCGTCTACGTAGGGCTTACATATACATAGTCGGCTCACGCGCCCGTGCTTGGTTGCGTTGCCGAGGTGGGACTAAACCTCGTGCAATAAATTTGGATCACATCACAACAGTTTTGACATTAATTTTTTCACCATAGAATTTCTTTACCACCCCACGTACCCACCGACCAAATAGTCTAAAATAACCACCATAATAAAGATAGCACGCACGTGCCCTACACGAAGAATCTGTCGCTACCGAGCTCAAGGATCATTGTCGACGGCGAAAGTAAATTAGCGAGACCTGTAGCACCATCTCCGTCGGACCTCGACGAGACGAAAGACGTACTCCCCTCAGCCTGTGGAGGATGGCGCCGTCGAGGGACGCCATCCACCATGGTGGCCGGTTCTACTCCATCACCTACTCCGGCATGGTCGAGGCGTGGAACCGGAACAGCGAGACCGGCGAGTTCATGAGCACGGTGGTGGCGCCGACCCTGGAGTACGGCAGTGGCAACCACCTGCGGCGGAAGTACCTCGCGGCGGCGCCGGACGGCAGGCTGATGGTCGTGCTCAAGAACTCACCTGGGGACGTCGAGACCGGACAGGGCTACGGGCGCAAGGTGACGCGTGTGTGCTTCAGGGTACGGGTGCTGGACCAGGAGCAACGGCGGTGGGAGGCGGCGGAGGACATCGGCGACGCAGCGGCGATCGACTTCATCGGCGTGAAGGCCTCGATGTGCATGTCGACGGCGGAGCACAAGAGGGCATCAGGGCCAGATGCATCTACTTCACCGATGATGATATCGGAGTGGCCTGCATGCGCCACGAGCAGGGAAGACTGATGAAACCGTGCTCCGGGAAACTGGCCGGCATGTAGTTTCAAGACTGGCATTGTGGTGAGGATAGCTTTGCAGCAGCAGCACAACCATGAAGCCGATGAGAACGATGCTGAAGTTTACGAGAAGCGGGCGTTGGCCGGCGGCGGCGTGGTTCACGCCTTCATTCTTTTCATTCTTGTGACCACCGAGTGTTTAAAAGCAGCACCGTGTTGTCGTTGCTTATTAGACGCAATAAAACATGCGTGCAGCTCCAACTCGAATATTAGTGGAATTGTTACATTGGTTTCATATCAATATATTGTTTCAGTTTTGATCATGGAGTTTCATACATTACGTCTGGTTGATTGAGGCTTTCGTGTTTGGCAAGCGAAGTTACTCGTGCCATCGGAAAAAAATACAAAGTTGGTCAAGAAAGGGATAAATATTCAATCGGCTAAGGGAAAATAAAAAAATTCTTTGATTTGCCACCATTGCTTTATTGACGTAAATAGGGTTATTAGTGGTCATCCTTTGATTTGCCACCACTGCTCCCTGAAAGTGTACAATCTACTGTCTACTAGATACCTGTCTTAACAAACTTTACATGCATGGATATATTTGATACACCGGTAACATTCTCAGAATTCTTCCTCAGAGCACATCATTTGAATGGTTTTAGTAATTCTTTGAAATTTATTTCCATAAAAAAATTTCAAAATTAATATAGGGGGTGGCAGACTTGTAGGTATACAATGTGCCCATGTCATTCTGTCAGAAGATCAGATCCTGCATTCTCGTTGCTTTCAACGATTTAGGTTGCATGACTCAGCCACTATTCTGAATTTCTGATATGTAAGTTTGCTATGTGCGTGGCAACCAGATTCAAGAATAGAAGATTATCTGAGCAGCTATTATTTGGATAAAAGGTAAGTGTATCTGACATGCTTTCTAATAATTTTTAACTACTTATTTGCATGCTTGTGTCTCAATTTGATGGGTCATATTAAGGATTATGCCAAACCACCTTTTACCATATAAATTTGGATCTTACATTATGTTGGGTAGCGGCGGCGGCCGTCGTCTTCACTGGCGGCGAAGTGATCCACACCTTCAGCGGGCACGTCGCGCCGAGCTTGCACCTGGTGTACCGCGCCATGTACCTGAACTTCCCCGTCAGCCCTAACCTCACCTCAAACACCCTCGTCGTGATTTGTGGCCTATATTTCTTTGTATTGGATCTATCAATTGCAAGTTTGTTTTGTTTCATACTATTCATCCATTAAATTATTGTCATCTTTCATTAGAACTTTAATTAACTATGTATAATTTAACTCATTTAAATTTATATACTCTATTTTGAAAAGATAAAATTCTTGTTCACTATATTTTTCTAATACACGTGCGTGCCGCGCGTGCACTCTACTAGTAAAGTAGAGAGACATGGGATAAAATCGAAATACTAAAAATAAGAAGTTTATCCTGACTAAATCTATTTTCAATCTGACATGTTCTTTGCGTCGATTTTTCGATTAAAAGTATTCTTTTTATACAAATAGATATATCTACAAGTTAAATTGAAAAGTATTTTTTGATGATAGATCTAGTTGTACCTCTTTTCCTTCATTAACTAATTGATTAAATAAATATAATTTTCAAAGTGTTTTTATTATAATGGTTAATGATTAATTAGCTAGTTAATAGTGTCATTAGTTGTTACTAATGATAGATTTTTCTTAAATTTCAACCATCTTTAAATAATAAAGTAGATAGAGACTGAGAAAATCAAAATAAAAAATAAGAACTTTATCTTAACTCAAACTATTTTCAATTTGACATGCTTTTTGCGTTGTTTTTTTGCTTCATTTGACTTTTTATCGTTTCTAAAAATATTTATACAAATCGATAAATCTACAAGTTAAATTGAAAAGTATTTTTGACGATAGATCTAGTCATACTTCATTAACTAACTGATTAAATAAATGTGTTGTTCAAAGTTTGAGAAAAAAATCAAGGGTGTCATATATTTAGAAACCGATGTAGTATATGTGTTTTGAGCGCATTAAGCATTATTATGGATACATTAGGCCATTCTTAACGAAAATTTACACGCATGGGACAACAGAACTCCTGTGAGTTCATCCCAAATATATGTTTGCGAGCTCTCCTCTCTAGCTTCCCTCGGAGGCGGCTAGGGTTAGTTTAATCATGCAAAATAAGTTCAGCCCACTAAATTCATGGGATCACTTCACTCAGTGATGAACCGATGGGGGTGATTCTTCAAACCAAACTCCCAATGCAATCATATATAGGGTTCTAATCCTTACTATTCTTATAGTTTTGATTTCCAATGATGCGTTTGCCAAGAAAAATATATCAATGAAAAAATGGTTTGTTGCTACCATTACATAATGATCATGCATGTAAATTGGAAGAGTAAATGTATCCATTGTTGAAGCCCTTAGCTCATCTAGATAGCAGCAATACCGGAATCATCCAAATCGTAGCAAACATGAATACATGTTACCGGCTCTACAAATGCTAGTAATTTTAGTTATTTCTTATAAGGAATACAAAACTAATAGCCAGTGTGTTGGTTAGTCTAGTAGTCTTATATTTTTCTTTAAGTTTTCAAATACTTATAAAATAGATGTTGTCTTCGTTAAGGACTAGCAATAAATATTTAAAGAAAAATATAAGACTATAGACCATTGCAAATAATTAGATTGGTGATCTCATCCACATGGTAGTTAGAGCCCGAGAGGACATGACGGTTCAGTCATGTCCACTCAAGGCACCCCCTCTCTTGAATGGAGTCCCTCTCATGCCCCTTCATGGCACCCATTCACCATGGCATATATAGCCCATCCCACCAGCGTGCACCCGCAACCGTAAAAGGAAGCATCAATTTATTCCTACGGTATTTAATCAGGCTAATAAATGACATCGTGATTCCGTTTCTCTCTCCTTTATTTAACTCGAAAAAAAATCAGGGGAGGGGGTGGGGGTGGTTTCGCATGGGCATGCATCACCGGCGGTTGTGGCAGATCCGCGCATCTACCTTGGCTGGTGGACCTCGTCTCCGGAGGACACGGCGAGTTGGTCGGCAACTCCGGCGACCTGGCGGTGGGGAGAAGCGACGAAGCCGGCGGCCGCGCGACTTCATCAAGCTTGTGCAGCAGGAACCGAGGCATCTGCCTTGCGCTGCATCCCAGGCAAGGTGGGAACCCCACCCGTATATCTTCTTGATTTGATTGTGAATTTGAGTGGTGCATTAGGTAAAGATCCATTTATTTGAAACTACAGATACATACAGATATGATTTCAATCCAAACGATTGAAAATAGATTGTCTTCCTGCAGGTGCCAGGTGAAGTCTAACGCTCGAGATGTCCATGGAGACACCCGACGCTGAATGCTGGCTCCCGGAGGAGATCCGCTGCGCTGAATAATTTGGTTCCAATCGGAGATAATTCTGATCTGCATGCAATAGCTGGAGATCGTCTGACACATCATGGTCGTTGGGGGCGGCACATCAGCTAAACAATTAACCACTGGTGCCGTGGCGCACAGATGTGATCGAGCTTAGTATCTGGGTGTTTATCCAGCATATGATCGGTGGTGTTTTCGTCTTCTTCACCAGTGGCTGGGTAGGTAACATGTTCAGTGAAATTCCCATAAAGAAGCAGCTACCTAGGTAATGCTTTGTCTGGGGGTAAAAACACTTTACGTGTTCTGCATATTGCGTGCTCATGAACTTTGATGTTGTCACCATGCATGGAGTTTTGATGTTTATGATGGTTGGTGTCCTTTTTTCTGGATACAGGTGACCGGGCAAGATGATCAAGCAAGCGGTGGCTGTTGGCATCCATCATCCATGTGAAATACTCCGGATAGTTGACAAAATACTCCTGACATCAGCTGGAAAAGATATCCCTCTTCTCAATTGAAAAACACTTCTTACAATTGAAAAATACTCCTCTGATCAATTGAAAAGTACTCCTCTAGTCAATTAAAAATACTGCTGACATATGGTGAAAAATTACTCTTTTCATTTCAAAAAAGTACTATACTCAGTTGAAAATACTCTTAATATTTAAAAAATACTCTTCGGTTGGATATATTCCTGACATTTGAATAATACTCCTGCTAGTTAGAAAAATACTCCCTTTGTCAATTGAAAAATACTTGTGACATTTGAAAAACACTACTGGTATATTTGTAGAAGATACTACTATTGTCAACTGAAAAAAAAACTCTAGTCAAGTGAAAAATACCCTTGGCATTTCAACAAATGCTCCTGATATTTGGAAGAAAATACTCCTATTGACAATTGAAAATACTCATGTCTTCTAAAAAATTCTCCCTCTAATCAGTTTCAAAAATACTCCTGAAATTATGGTGGTCAATATATATCTGGCATGTATGCGTGATAAAAGCTCCATAATATCAGCCATGCATGTGTAGTTCCGTATTAACTAGATGGCGCAAATAACACCAGAGAGAGATTGCCTGGCATCTTGCCATGCGATGCATGCTTGGCAGTATTTCACCGTGATTTGTACTTTTCTGTGATCACATCTGTTTTCTTGCTTCTATCCTAATAACACACATGGGCTCTCATTGTGGCTACCTGATATTAATAACATTTGGTGTTGGAGCGGCGTGCATGTCTTTGATTCCGGCCATGCTGGCATCCATCATCCATGCGAGATCCTCTCGACAGTTGACCAAATACTCCCTCCAGTGAAAAGATATTCCTCTTATCAATAAAACATACTCCTTATGCGACGTTAGTGACAAGAAAAATACTCGTCACGCGAATGGGTCGGAATCTCGAGATTGGAGATGATGTGTATTCATAGATATGAGCATGCGTGCATATGAGCATATATATGCATAAAAAACAAAAGAAAAAACTCCTTACAATTGAAAAAAATACTTCTCTAGTCAATTAAAAACACTCCTTACAATTAAAAAATATTTCTCTAGTCAATTAAAAATACTCCTAACATTTTGAATATAAATACCCCTCATCTCAGTTGGAAATACTATTGACATTTCAAAAATACTACTTAATTGAGAAGTATTCTTGACATTTAACAGATACTCCTGCTAGTTGGAAAATACTCTAGTCAATTAAAAAATACCCCTAGTATTTTGACAAATACTCTTGATATTGGAAAAAAAGTACTCCTACTGACAAATGAAAAATACTCATGTCTTGTGAAAAATACTCCCTATAGTCAATTTCAAAATACTCCTGACATTATGTCGGGGTCCATATCTTGCTTACAGCATGAATGTGTGACAAAAGCTCGCATGGCTGCTTGTCATGCATGGCGATGCATGCTAGGCAGTATTTCATGCAAGTGTTAACTGCCGCTGAAATCTCTCATATTAAAACATCAATCAATGTTGCATGTATATAAGCAAGTCAACAAGGTTTATGTTGCCTAAAATCTCTCTATGCAAGCACGTGATTGTCCCTACGTGCTGAAGCCCAAGGTCCATGCATGGCGAACGCAGACTGATGAACCTCGGATGTGAGTGGTAACAAAAACTTTGTTGAGAAACGTGATTGTCTCTGTCCTGGCATTTTGAAAAAAAGGAGTAATTATCAAATGGGTAGACTATTACTTCTCACGTTTTCGATTAATTATTACTCAAAAAATCATCATATATCATAGCCGTATTTAGTATTTTTTGGGTAATTTACGTCTAACTTCTAAATAACATATGCATTAGCAAACAAAATCTTGAAGTAAATAAGAAACATGAACACACTCGTATAAGAAGAGAGCCACCATTGTTATTAGCTTCTTGTCCTGTCTTCATGCCGTCACGTACTGTACGCGAGACCCAACGTCAGACCAGTAATTTCTGCCCTCATGGAGGACCGAGCGCGCGTGCCCAACCACGACCAGCACCCCGCTCTCGTAGGCCATCAGGGAATTAAGCGTTACCATAAAGACGGCCGCATTAACGCACATTCAATTTTTGCTGCCCGTTTGACTCCATTTACTACTTTGTTACCTCGCCGGTGCTCCGACGGCCCTGACCGCCAGAAACGCCGCACGCGCTAAATAATATTTAGCACGAGCTAAATAACCAGGTCATATATATATATATAAGTGCTTGGAGCTACTATCATCATCAATATCCCATTGTGTGTATGTTCACGTACTCATTTATCAGTTTGAGTACGTTCGTATACTAATTCTAAGATACTCCAAAGCGAATTGCACGAAAAAATTCAGAAGCAACCATATTTTTAAAATTTATTATGATTATACCATTATACTGTATATAGAAATTAGTATGTCCACATACTCAAAGTATGCTTACATACTCAACCTACATACCATCCAGACAGGCTAGTATCATCATATACTACATATACATACTCTTCGTTCGGTCATACACGTCTTCTAACATGAGATACACAGGTGAAGGTATGCGCATGTGGAAGAATTTTTCATATATATATATACACACACCATCCATTTGATCGATGAATACAAGAATTAGTTCTCTCCGTTCATACAACTTCTAACACAGACTAACCCAGCACCAGCTATTCGTTTTGTATTCTCTATTAGAAATGCCTATAATTACTAACGTTTATAGAGCTGGTAACGTATATCTAGGTTTGGTACGGTTTGGACGATGGTGGTGTTGCTGTTATCGAGATGAGCTAAAGTCATCAGTGACGTAATGAAATTAAAGGATCTCTCAAATCTGATGCCTTATTTTTATGGAATTTAATTTCCTAAGCCCTTAATTTGTATTGCCCTTAATTCACAAAAAAATGTAGAAAGTACAATCCTTAATTTATTAAGCGCTTAATTTGTATGGATGGATATATATGCAATTTGTAAGGGCTCTCATTGTACTATTTAAATATTTAGAAAACGAAAAGATTTTATTATGTTTTACTTATTGTTCCCCTTTATTAATTAAGGATAATGTCGAGAAGACAATGCCAGTGAGCTGTCCACATTGGGCACCTCCCCATATTAATATGTACACGCCAATACAAATCCGACCACCAGCACATGCTTCGGGGCTTTCTATAGACGACAGACGACAACATTGCCTCAGAGCCCATAGCAGAGAAACTATAGTTTATGTGTTGCACATACATATATATTGTTTATTTTACCATGTTCATGATTTGGAAATACAAATGCAGATGGTTGATCCAATAGATTGGTTAATGAGAAGTAATAACATGCATTAGTGGGTCATGTCCTATGATGGTAAGAGACCGAACAAGTGCTAATGGTAATATGTTTGTAGTATCCCATGCACTTGAGGAAGGAGGCTTACGCGATCCAAATCGTGATTACGGAGTTGTTATCCACGTATAGTCTAGGCCATACCAGCAATCGTATGTTGTTGCGACTAAAGCAGTGATGCAGACACTAACACTATTGGAATCTCAGATGGGCCGTGTTTTTCCTGACTACCATTATTTCAAGGTGAAAGCTCTTGAGGCAAATGAGCCAAACATGACCGAGATGCCGAAAAGGATTTCACCTACTTATGAATCAGAGTTATAAGTTCTTGTGAAACCTTGATTTTCTTTTTTTACTAATCATTAAAATATAAATATCACATGTCCTAACGCTATGTTTCTACGATTTGCTCATATGACGACTACTATTGTGGATTCATATGCATGCAGAAAATGGTCTACGGTCCTCAGCCACTTAGGATGCACATATTCACGGAACCATAGTATCATCAAGTTGATGGTAGTTTTCAAGCTGACATGGTCCTGATAGATTCTACTCACCACTACAGAACACGGCATCACAAACGCCCAGCCACGGACGGTTTTGTAAAACCGTTTGTGATGCCCACATCACAAACGGTTCCAAGGCAGCTGGGCGTGCTAGCCGTTGGAACCGTTTGTGACATCACAAACGGTTCTTGTAAAAAACCGTTTGTGATGCCTCGGAGCATCATCACAAACGGTTTGTAGCAAAAACCGTTTGTGATGCCCCCGAGCACCATCACAAACGGTTTTTCCTACAAACCGTTTGTGATGGTGTGTACGATATACATTAAAACCATATTTTGAAGTAGTAAATCAATTCAAATCAAAAAATATTGAACTACAAAGTTGTATAACTTCTCAATATCTAGAACTTTTAGTTTGGTCATTTCTTCATTCGACAAATTTATATGAATATTGTTCATAAAATCTATATTTCTCATAAAGTTTCCCGAAACTATAAGAGATCTATAAGATTTGTGAACAATGTTACTCTCACTACATCGGATAAAGAAATAACATATAGAAAAGTTGTAGATCTTCAGAAGTTATACAACTTTGTAGTTTGAAACTTTTTACTTTGAATTTGTTTTACTAATGAAAAGTAAGTTTGTAGTTCTCGAAATTTGAAATCTGAGTTTTTTCAAATGACCTCAGATGAAGAAACAGTCAAAATAAGAGTTGTAGATCACAATAAGTTATGAAACTTTGTAGTTGATAACTTTTTCATTTCAAATCATCCGGTCAACGAAAACTAAGTTTGAATGTTCTCAAATTTGAAATTGAAATTTTATAAACGACCTCGGATGGAGAAACTACCAAAATAAGACTCGTAGATTTCAAAAAGTTATGAAACTTTGTAGTTGATAACTTTTTAATTTGACATTGTTTAGGGCCTCAAACAAGTAATTTATACTCGGTTTAGTATAATACGGTAGGAACCAGAACAGAATATAGTCACAATTGAGAGTGTGGTGTAGTGGTAGAGGAGCTTACACGCAAGCGGGAGGTCACGCTTTCGAATCCCGCCGATTGCACATTACGCGAAAAATAGTGCGTGACTTGTGGAAAAATTGGCTTAGATGGTTGGTGGCCTGTTGATGGTCTTCCCACATTAAAATAATTGTTTTGCTATTTTTTTGAGGTTTTTGGTGCACTTGGCATCACAAACGGTTCGTAACACAAACCGTTAGACATCACAAACGATATACCACAAACGCCTAGCAAAACCGTTTGTGATGAGGGTTTAAAACCGTTTGTGATGTTGAATTCTGTAGCAGTGACTAATACTTCACAGAAAATATATGGAGAGAATCTAGATTGTTCCTACAAGGCTAAGGATAGTGCATGTATATGTGCACTTAATATTATCAGTATGAATCATACATTGTACCTGTAACATCACAAATGTTAAAAACCCCTTAAGCATAATTAAGGATGGATTAACTCCAAAGAATAGTCATTATTGGTTAATAAGCTCAATAGCTAAAATAAAGTAAATTTGAACCGAATTCAAATTAAGGAGAGGTTTTGTGAACATTCAAATTTGAAATGTAAATTTGGCAAAAAGATGGAAAATAAGGAATAATGTGCCAAATTCAAAGGAAATACCAGTTTCGAAGTATTTGATGACATTTGGACTATAAAAACATAGGCGAGTTTCAGTTTGGAGAAATTTTTGGTTTATTTCAGTAATTAGGATTGTTGGATCAAAACAGCGTCGTCAAGCTCTTTTGAACTAAAAATTTGGAGGGAGTTTGTGAATAAAGTTTGGTCAAGCAATGGCAAAATGGAAATTTGGGACTTTACACTACAACATTGAGTACTTCATGATCAAAGAAAAAGATTGCTGCTATTTAATTTAGAGGATCAAAGAGTGAATGGTGCACTGTTTTGGTCAGCAGAGATTATTGACGAACTGAATCCAGGTTTAGTTAAAATGCCTAAGTTCAGGGCACAAGATCTCTCAAACCATCAAGTGTTGGACTTAACCTGCTATACAAGAATTGAAGCCCAGTATACCAGCTACCACTTTGTTTAAGGGTGGGTGAGGATTTTATACATGAAATAGTGATCTTTGAGCCAAGATTCAGAGAAGAAAATGAAGAGAAAGAAGAAAAGAAGGGAGGAGAGCAGAGCGGTCACGGCAAGCACCGCCGCGGTTTGCACCGCCTTGATTGGCGATGAATTTCAACTCGGCCATGCGCCTATGAGCAACCAAGACAGCGCGCGAGTGGTGATCAAGATCAACACACTGAGAATTCGAATAAATACAGAGTCATCGTCATCCTTCCGCCGACCACCGCCTCTGTGCTTCGATCGCTGCCGCCTCAAAATTCATCACCGGAATTCCTTGTCGTTGCTGAGCCACCGTGCAATTCCTTGCACCTACACCTCCACCACCTCCCCAGTTACGCACCCGACCTGCTCAAGTTCAACCCCAAGCCCTAGCATCACTGTACGCCGCCATCTTCAACCTCTCGCCGTCGCCGACCTTCTTCGAGGTAAGCTCACAAGGGGAGCTATGTTAGAGCGCCGTAGAGGTCAAGATCGACTCATGGCTAGGTTCGCTAGGTCCTTGTGATACTCTAGAACCCGCGCCAAGTCCAAGATCATGGCCCTGTTGGCCGGAACGCGAGCGCCGCTGCACCATGGTTCGTGCATGTGTCGTGTGATTAGGTCTTACCCTGCAGGATGTAAAATTGGTCATGATCGTCGCACTTCTCGATATGAATACTGCTTGATCTCTGATGAACAACTTAGTAAAGTAATGGTGATTAATGGATAGTATGATACTAGTTATCATAGAAAGCTTGCTTGAAAAATGTTATTTCATATCACCTTACGTCTATAGAATCAACTGTAACATGAATAAAATATTTAAAATATAAGGACCAATTATTAGTAAGCTTTTTTGCAAAACATTAAATATGTCCATCCACTTAACAGCCATGCATATCTGTGTCTTCATTTTATACTGGTTAGACGGGTAAGTCTTGTTGAGTACCCTTGTACTCAAGATTCTATATTGCTGCAGAGGAGAAGTTGGAGCACTTTTAAAAAGCACCCGAAGACCAAGAGACATGAAGGTCTGCGTGATCCCTTGATGAAAAACTTTTATTTCAAACATGGCCTGTATAATGTAACTGCCAGTTCGACTTGTTTGATTTTCAAAACTCTTAGCATTGTTAACTTGCATTTAAGTTTTATGCTATATGATTTGTAATAACTCATACCCTAAATAATTTTTGTAAAGAATGTAATGTCTGTTGAGAGCTTCCTATGTGAACGATCTTGTATGCATAGATTTGTTCTTGAATGTGGTGTTTCGGGCGTCTTCGGACACCTGACAGATATCTAGTTTACACTGTTTCATGTGCATTAAGTCCTGACCGACTTGGGATGGTGATTAGTGCACCTGAACCAGTTTAAACTGAACGGTTCTGCCACAGCTAGTATCAGAGCTATGCATAAAGGAAATCGACAGACATTACGGTTTTCAAAACTTTTGAGACCCTAATTTCACTAGTTATTAGGAAAAATAACTAGGTGGCACTAAACTAACTTGTTATACTTTGGTATTTACTTTCTGTCAAAACTTATGATTCAGTAACGACGCACCTATGATCAGGTAGGAGGTGAGTATGTGTTTAAGATTAATATCATATTATGACTCTGACTTGCGCAACTTTATTGCGTGAGGGGCTCCGTATGTTCTGGTACGGAGGGCGACTAGCTCGAAAGAGTGACGTCGACATCTGCCGCTTGATGTCAAGTGCGGACTTCCTACTGTGCGATGTTGTTGGTCACGGTCGTGCATCCCTGGGGCACGGATCACTCAGGGCTCCCATAAGGCAATGTTATGGGATGCAAACATCTATGCCATGTGATGATGGTCTTGGCAAAAGTGAATACGTTGTCATGACGTATGAATCGTTGTTCATGCAGTGATAAACGCATGGGCGCCGTTTCTATAGTGAATGGTGATGTATGGTTTTCTGCAGGTACACTAACTATAAACCGTGAATCGAGTAGATCACGAATTCCTATAGTGGAAGAGAGCCTATATGATGCCACCAATTTTTATTACGAGTGTGTAAATGAAAGTTAGGCCGTAGGCAACGTTCTCATAATAGTTGCACTGCATGTCTTTAAAACTTTTGGGTTTTTGGTGAGTGACGTTAGATCTAAACCTAATGTTTTTGGTGTAAAGAGTTGGTTAGTTCCTTCAATCCTTGTGCTACCTTAACTAAAGATCATGATATTTAATTAGAACCAGACATAACATATGAAGAAAAGCCATAAAGATTTGGATCAAAAGAGTAGAGATACTTGGAGGCATAGTATCAAGTTTTATAAGGTACCATGGAGCAATCATATGGAAGACAAAGCTACTTGGGAACAAGAAAGTTACCTAGCCTCTAAGTGTCTAGAAAGTAAAAAAAAATGTTTAATAGAAGTTTGGAAAGGTTTGAGGAACAAGAGTATTTGGTATAATGTTAATTAAACAAGACCAACCCCACCCAGTACTTCAATAGAGATCAGTATTGATTATAGGTATGATATATTTTCCTTTCCACTTCACAAATCATATGTTTGCTCATGTGAATCTCGGGACGAGATTCTTTAAAGGGGGAAGGGTTGTAACATCACAAATGTTAAAAACCCCTTAAGCATAATTAAGGATGGATTAACGCCAAAGAATAGTCATTATTGGTTAATAAGCTCAATGGCTAAAATAAAGTAAATTTGAACCAAATTCAAATTAGGGAGAGGTTTTGGGGAAATTCAAATTTGAAATGTAAATTTGGCAAAAAGATGGAAAATAAGGAATAATGTGCCAAATTCAAAGGAAATACTAGTTTGGAAGTATTTGATGGCATTTGGACTATAAAAACATAGGCGAGTTTTAGTTTGGAGAAATTTTTGGTTTATTTCAGTAATTAGGATTGTTGGATCAAAACAGCGCCGTGAAGCTCTTTTGAACTAAAAATTTGGAGGGAGTTTGTGAATAAAGTTTGGTCAAGCAATGGCAAAATGGAAATTTGGGACTTTACACTACAACATGGAGTACTTCATGATCAAAGAAAAAGATTGCTGCTATTTAATTTAGAGGATCAAAGAGTGAATGGTGCACTGTTTTGGTCAGCAGAGATTATTGACGAACTGAATCCAGGTTCAGTTAAAATGCCTAAGTTAAGGGCACAAGATCTCTCAAACCATCAAGTGTTGGACTTACCCTGCTATACAAGAATTGAAGCCCAGTATACCAGCTACCACTTTGTTTAAGGGTGGGTGAGGATTTTATACATGAAATAGTGATCTTTGAGCCAAGATTCAGAGAAGAAAATGAAGAGAAAGAAGAAAAGAAGGGAGGAGAGCAGAGCGGTCACGGCAAGCACCGCCGCGGTTTGCACCGCCTTGATTGGCGATGAATTTCAACTCGGCCACGCGCCTATGAGCAACCAAGACAGCGCGCGTAGAGGTCAAGATCGACTCGTGGCTAGGTCCGCTAGGTCCGTATGATACTCTACAACACGCGCTAAGTCCAAGATCATGGCCCTGTTGGCCGGAACGCGAGCGCCACCGCATAGCGCTGCCGCACCATGGCCGCCGCAGTGGGGAGCCACGCTCCGGTCCTTATCTTCAACTTTTTGTTAGTGGATCACGTAGAGGAGGTCGTGGAGAAACTATAGCACCAGTCCTCGCCGCTTGGTTCACCGCCATTTAGCCGGCCGATAAGCTCGTGCGGAGCGTCGCCGCCACCGTCGTCTCGCATCCTCATCCGGTCACCAATAGCAGGGGTTCGACCCATCGGAGTGCTCGTCATGATGAGGGAATGGCTTTGGGATGCCTCTCGTCGCCGGAGACCTCATCGCCGGTGAGATCGAGCTCGCCGTCCGCAGACGGGAATAGATTATGGTCGGGAGGGTTCAAGTGCTAGGTTTTAATCTTTCTAGGGGTTATCAGAGAAAGTTCGTTGTAGAGCGCGGGAGGGCTTAGTTGTGAAAGTTTAATTCTTTCAGGGGTTCAATTGCAAAGCGATTTTGTTTAGGTTGTTTTCTTTATGGTTTTAATAGCTGAAATCTTGTTTTAATCATCATAATTAGTAAAAGTGTCCAAATTTTATGAAACCAATTTTGTTAATCTTGTGATATTAATCTCTATGCTTTAAAAATACCATAACCTATTTAAGAGAAAATAAAATTCATAGTATTCTCTTATTCATTTCTTTAAAGTATTCAATTAAAATAAATAAGAATTTTATATAAATATAAATTGAATGAAAGTCTTTCATTATTATAACTATTGAAGATAATTAGAATAATTCTATTTCCAAAATAAAATAATTTAAGTAATTATTTTAATGGTTTTAAAATGCTCTTAAATGATTTTAAATGTAGGAAAAATACTAATAAGGTTTATAAAGGTACTTCCTAGTGTTGGCTTGCAACTTTATCGTGAAGAAAGGTTGTATAGCTAGATTTTCTAAAACTTGCATATTGCATCCATGGCATGTAGATACCGAGTCTATGGAGTCGGAAATACATCATGTTTCAGCCGAAGGAATTCCAGGAATACAAGGAGGTTAGCATGATGGAATAGCAGCCCGAAGTCGCTACTAACGACCCTAACCTTGTTACTAATCCAAGCAATTCCCGGAGCATCTACACCTATTATTTTACTTTTTCATGCGTCCAAACTATTTCAGTATATGCATTAGGTCTAGGAATTGTTATGGAACCTTTTGAATGCATGACATCCTTGACTAAGGACATCTTTGACACCTCTTCACAGAGATTATGAAACCCTGCTTAGTAAGCTTAGTAGTTACCTACCAGGTACTTGTGATACCCATCTCTATGATAACAACACACAAAATATGGAGACTTGCAAATATGGAGATTTGCTTGGTAAGTTGGACGAGGGCTTGAAAAGTTGATTGTGAGTAAGTTTATTGGATAGCCTCGTCTAACTTTTGAAATTGGTCAAGGACTCAATGGTTGTTCACCTGAGATCAAGTTTTGAACGTACTAATCACATACTGGAAGAATGGGACCAGCAAACCGACGTAACTCAGTCACACTAGGATTGGAACTATGGCTTGCTCGGTCGGTCAGTGGCAGTATGCGGGAGTGTAGTCTGAAACCCATATGATGGTCAGGGCGGACATGGGGCCACTTATGGGGATGCACTCCTGGACTTTGGCATGAATAGTTTCGATCGCTGGAAGTGCTGTGAGCGAAAGGTTGCCACGTGCGGTTCAACGGTTCGTGCATGTGTCGTGTGATTAGGTCTTACCTTGTAGGATGTAAAATTGGTCATGATCGTCGCACTTCTCGATATGAATACCGCTTGATCGCTGATGAACAACTTAGTAAAGTAATGGTGATTAATGGATAGTATGATACTAGTTATCATTGAAAGCTTGCTTGAAAAAATGTTATTTCATATCACCTTACGTCTATAGAATCAACTGTAACATGAATAAAATATTTAAAATATAAGGACCAATTATTAGTAAGCTTTTTCGCAAAACATTATATATGCCCGTCCACTTAACAACCTTGCATATCTGTGTCTTCGTTTTATACTGGTTAGACGGGTAAGTCTTGTTGAGTACCCTTGTACTCAAGATTCTATATTGCTGCAGAGGAGAAGTTGGAGCACTTTTAAAAAGCACCCGAAGACCAAGAGACACGAAGGGTCTGCGTGATCCCTTGATGAAAAACTTTTATTTCAAACATGGCCTGTATAATGTAACTGCCAGTATGACCTGTTTGATTTTCAAAACTCTTAGCGTTGTTAACTTGCATTTAAGTTTTATGCTATATTATTTGCAATAACTCGTACCCTAAATAATTTATGTAAAAAATGTAATTTATGCGAATGATCTTGTATGCATAGATTTGTTGTTGAATGTGGTGTTTCGGGCGTCTTCGGACACCTGACAGATACCTTGTTTACACTGTTTCATGTGCTTAAGTCCTGAGCCTACTTGGGACGGTGATTAGTGCACCTGAACTAGTTTAAACTGAACGGTTCTGCCACAGTACCTCATGAGGCATTATCAGTATGAATCATACATTGTACCTCATGAATTATGAATTCCTAGGAGTTGACATTATCAATATGAATCATACATTGTACCTCATGAGTCATGCAGGCGCGTAGGGCCCTTAGTGTTTTAGTGATTGTTATGTTTTTTACTTATTAGTGATTGTGAGACTTGATTTATGCTATCTATGTAAACTTATTAGTAGATTGTAATAGGTTGGAGATCTTAACACTAAGTTTATGTTGGTTTCATACATTTTCATGTACAATGAGAACTATATAAATCAACATATAACAACACAACATAAAACAACACAAAAGGAAAAAAGCGCCTATCACCAACCAGTACTAAAGGGGCTTAGCTCCACATGCTGCATGTTGGCCCTTTGGTACCGGTTTATGATACCAACAGGTGCTAAAGGTAAGCTTTAGTATCGGTTATTCCACCCAGTACTAAAGATCGAGACATTTTGTCTCGGATTCTTAGTACCGGTTGGGAAACCGATACTAATGGGGGGTTTCCAACTGGTACTAATAGCCATATTTCCAGCAGCCCATGAAGCAAATGCCGGCTAGATTTAGGCACCGTGAGCTGTAGCGGCCTATGGCATGGTCTAGACATGAACCACATGCAACCTATCTTTGTTCTATAATCTTTTGCACATCGTTGAAAATATAGCGGTGCCTTGGCTAAATACTGAATGCTACATGTTGTTCCACTAGGGGTGTGTGGCCGTACACCTTAGGGCGGTAGAGCAGAAACCAGAAAATGCTTGCGAAGTTTTCACTGGTGTCTGCGAACACGGCGCATCCCCTAGCGGCGATGAGCCATCAATCCTGGTGGCAAAGTTCTGCCGTACTTGTGGACCACTCGGCTCTCGTCGAAGTTTGTTTGGTGGCTTGCTGGAGATAAAGGTCACTGAAATGAATGTTGCAGCAGAGAGGACACTGAAGGTGCACATAAATGATGGGAAGGAGGGAGAGAGAGGAGGCCGGATTGAGAGACCAAGATGTGATTTGGTCTAATTTGTGACGAGTGATTTATTGGATGATTTGAAGCTTTTCTGGTTGAGTCTATATTCAAATGCACTTGATTATGCTAATGGCTAACCGAATGTTGTGTGTCTTGTGTTGAGTTGTGGTGTGTTTGTGTAAAACCAAATGTTGTGTGTTGTGTCTCTTGGCTTGGATGTGCAGGTGTCGGATGCAGCATGACTGGCAGCAGCTGAACGGTGAAGGCCAAGCTCCAGCTTGGGTGTGATGTACCATGCGGTGGTGAAGGGCAAGCAAGAGGCTTGGCGCCGATGAACCATGCGGTGGTGAAGGACAAGTGGAGGCTTGGCACTAAAGGACCGTCTGATCCGGGTGGAGTCGTAGCTGATCTACACCGTGCACGTGAAGAGCAAGAGTACACGGTGATGAAGACGACGTTGGTCAAGTCAAGGAGGGATCTTGGCGGAGGCCGGACACGCGTCGACATCGGTCAGTCACGTCGAGCGCGGCGTGTACGAGGGTTTGACCGGTTTAGCCTCAAAACCGGGGGTGAGTCACACCTTGCGGGGTGTGCGAGAGAGTTTGTCGGTTTGGTCCTCAAAACCGGGCGTTGGCGGGTTTTGCCAGTTTGGGCGCCAAAACCGAGCGTTGGTGGGTTTGCCGGTTTGGGCCACAATACCGAGCGGCGACGAGTCGGAGGACGCGTGGCACAATCACGAAGCTTGGGTCGAGGCGAAGCAAAGTCGTGAAGTGACGGGTCCGTCTGATGCTACAAGAAATATCTGGACGGTTTTGTCCCTAAAGGGTATTTGAGTTGTATACTAATGTATGGGCGTTTTGGTCATTTCGAGTGGCTCCTGGGGCAGCTATCTCTTGGGCTCTCTTTGGGGGTAGTGGCTCTCATTTTGTTTGTGTGAGAGTTTTTCTAGGGTTTGGAGAGAGGGAGAGAGGAGAGGATATTTGAGTGATCTTTTTGCCATCTTAGCTTTGATTGTTGCTAGGAGTGGCTTGTAACCGAACCTCATGAAGTAATCCAAAGATCAATTTCGTGCTCAAGTGTCTCCCCTTGTCAAGATCTGAAATTTATCTTTTTCTCTTTTTTCGGGCTCCTTTTTGGTGCATTTTTATCTCTTGATTAGCTGAGTTTTTGGGTGAGTTTCTTTGGGGAACTTGGTGCTAGGACATGTGCAAGAACATCTAGGATGATCCCCTAGCAAATCCATGCACGGGCACTCTTGAATTTGAGTTTTTCGCGATTCTCCCTTCTCTTGTGTTTTTGACCAAAATCATGAAATTCGTGGTGAACACTTGATCTTTTTGTAGAGATCTCTTTGGAATATCCTCACCATGTTATCAAGAAGCTACTGACAAAGTGTCATGAATTTTGGAGACCGTTTGCTCAAGTTTTGGATTTTTCTTGGATCTTCACTCGAGGTGATTTCTAGGCTGATGGTTAGACTGGTTTGATAAAGGTCAGACTGGTTTGGAGACCGGTTTTGGAACTTGCTTATTTTAAGGAGATTTTCTGGAGAAACACTCAAGACAATCCAACAAACCTCTATCTCAAATCTTATAATTTTTGGAGGTCGTTTAGTTTAGTTTTGGTATTTTTCTTGAAGTCTCTTTTGGCTGTCTGTGAAAAGAGGTCAGACCGGTTTTGCAAAGAGGTCAGACCGGTTTTGATTCGGTCAGACTGGTTTTGTCCTGGATGTTCTTGATTTTGACTTGTCTTTGCTTCCGTTATGCATCGAGGCCTTTCTTCAATCACTCCTAGGCTCATTAGGTCCCTTGTGACTATGTGAGTTTGGTGATTGCCAGAAGAGAGCGATTTTGGTGGATTTGGGATATAGGCCAAATCTCGAGTTCTTCGACGAGAATTTTTTATTGGCTCTCATTCACCCCCCTCTGGTCGCCATTTCGGTCCTTCATGGATAGAGCTAAGGGAGCATATACCAAGAGGACAGGTGGAAAAGAATACCTCTAATAAAAAAACAAAAAACACAATAAATGCCCGCTAAGAGAGAGAACGGTGCAGATCGATCACAAAGTGACATGTGTAAGGTTCATATATGCTCTTCTCACTCCTAAGAATGTACATATCACTTTGTATTTTCCAAGTAAAAGTTAGTGGTAAGAAAAATGTGAATCAATCGAGTTCAGATCGGTTCTGCTCAACCCAGATTCTCTGTAAGTTGCACTATGACTTGTCTTTAGGTCTTCTCCAACAATTTGAGCCAGTCACTATCTCTTAGCTACCGCTTACCTTAAAAAATAATTTATCCATCACTCCTGCTTTTTCCTCATTCCCCATTACATTTGCGGGGCCCACGCAGCTCACATGTCTCTCTGTTCCCACATGCGCGGGAGCAGAGCAGCAGCACAATGCTAGGGAAAGATAAGATAAAGAGAGAGGAGAGAAGAAGCTGGCAGTTGGGCTTTGTCAGTGGGCAAAAGTGTCTATTTACCTCTCTTCTTGGTTGAAATGATTTTTTAATAGAAACTGTGTGCTTCATATCAAACCACTCTTTCTTTCGCGATGTTTTAGAGACAAATTCAGCTTCTTCTTGGTTGAAATGATTTTTTAATAGAAACTGTGTGCTTCAGATCAAACCACTGTTTCTTTCGCAATGTTTTAGAGACAAATTCAGCTTTCATGGTGTGTGTTGAACAAATACGCAGTTTGGTAGTATTTGAGAAATAAATTTTCCAAATAATATAAGGGAGTAAACACTAAGGGGTTGTTTAGTTGTAGCCTGGCAGGCAACTGAGTGGCCAGGCAAGATCTCCACCGCAAACTGAGGAAACCGAGCGCCTTTGCCAGGGCTGCAAGCAAACAAGCCCAGCACCTCTAGGGAGAAGCAATAAATCTAAAAGGTTTCTGCTACGCACCTGACTAGGGATGAAAGATGAAAACACCGTTCCGACCGACGCCGTATACCGTAATTTCCCGACCATATATCGTATTCTCAGTTACCAAAAAAATTCGGAAACACCCGACGGGAAACTGGGCAGGAATCGTTTGGGACATTATTTTTCCGACCGTATTATCCTGTATTCTACCGAGATAATTCCTTTTTTTTCTCGGTTTTTCTCCCATATTTAGGAGTGCGAAGGCAGGCAGCGCACATTGTTTAGTGAATGTGAGTCTGGAGTCTTAATTTATAGCACGTCGGCCCGCACCTCCCAGCTGCCTACGCGAGGTGGCTCTAAAAGTGCGCACTGCGCCACTGCCTACTCTGCTGCAGCGTGCAGCCGGCGGGCTGCAGGTCTCAGGGGCCACATGAGACGGCCCACGTGGTGGCCCATGAGTTCTCACGGAAGAGCAGGGAACAGGTTTGGGCGTTTGTTTTTTTTTTTTCATTTTTCATTTCCTTTCTTTTATTTTTCTTTATTACAATTCTCTCTTTTTTTCAGAGTTTTCCATGACAATTGAAAATTAAATTTCCTGTTCTTTTACTATGGGCATATGCCATGTGAGAAGTAGTAGGTTACTCGTGTATAAATATATTTGTGGTGTTCTATTGATTGATGGATTTTATTTGTGGTGTTATCTACTTATTTACAATACTATTTGACTATATATTATGTATGTTTGTAACCGTTGCATTGAATTGAGTGCTTTAAGGCTATGTGCGTCGATGTTTTTGATTTAAATTATCAATTCCCGACCGGTATCGACATATTACCGATCGCAATATTTTGTTTCCGATATCCCCTAATTCTGATTTCGCTTTCCTAACCGACGTTCCCGTTTTGTTACCGTTCCCGAATAAAAAATATAGTAACAAAAGTAGGTAGAGTATTTTCCCCGACCATTCCCGACCGCTTTCATCGATAAACCTGACGGAGTTGGAGTGATGGCATGATATGGAGAGACGGAGTGAGTTGTGGCATGGCCCACGAGCCTCCTCGCATCCTTGGTGCCAAGGAGGCAAGAACGGCAGGGCAACATTGCTCTGCTGGTGGGCTCAGTTTTTTTATTTTAGTAGTACTTCAGTAACACCACAGTGCATCACAAGTGAAAGGCCGAAAGGGGGCCCGAGGTGCGTGGTCAACTGGGCTTTGAGTGGTCCAGTGGTACTCAGTCTCAGTGGGGTTTCATGCGAATTTTATGACATTAAATTAGCTGATGTGACACATAAAAAAAGGAAGAGTTTTATGGCATCTGAGATGAGTTTCATCACCATGAAACTTTTTTTGACTCGGTTATCTAGTTATAACTGTGCGATGAAACTGTGCACTGAGACTGGCCTTATCTTTTTTATTTCTTTGACTTAAATGCAGTCGTGTTCTATTGTCCAGAATTTTGCGAAAGAACCCAATTGTGCCACGGTTCATGTTATTTTTCATATTCGTGAAAACCTATAAGGTAGAATAAAAAACTACAAAAATATTACAAGATTTGCATGGAAAATTCTTTTAGCACAAGTTAAGGAATAAACATTATTACAATAATTGCAATAATGATTTAATACTCCGTTCAACTCATAATATTTGACGTTGGTTAATTTTTTTAAACTAAAAACATCAAATAAAACGATATAGAGATAGTATATTATTATCTGAAGAGTTCAGAGTTATGCCAGCAAGATCAACGTAAGGCTTTGTTAATGAAACAGAAGGTACTTCGAAAGGCTTTGTTAATGGCCATATTATCTGTTATTCAGACAACACTATTTGTTATTGAAACAAAAGGGACTCGGAGAATAGGTTTTAGCCAAAGGTCTGTCTTCTTCTTAGCAGTGAGCCCCATAGTTTCTTGCCAAGAATACCTTCTGGGAGCTTCCAGTCAAAATGAAACAGAAGGTTAGCAAGAGCCAGCTGAATAGTAGAAAGGCCAAAACGATATACCAGGGCAGATTCGCCGACCAGCACCGAACGGCGTGAACTCAAAGTCGTGCCCTTTAAAATCCCTTTTGTCAGTTTCAAATCTCTCTGGTTTGAATACTTCTGGTTCGTCCCAATACAGTGGGTCTCTAGAAATTGCCCATGCATTCACGATAACCATGGTCCCTTTGGGAACATCGTAGCCCAAGATGCGGCATGTTTCTTGGCTCTCCCTTGGAATCAAAATTGGCGCCGGAGTATGCAACCTTAAAGTCTCTTTCATTACACAATTCAAATAGCACAATATGCTTAGTCCCTCCTCAGTCACCTTCATTTGGCCCTTGAAAGCTGTCCTCACCTCAGATTGTGCTCTATACATCACATCTGGGTTCCTCGATAGTTCGGCCATGGCCCACTGCAGAACTGAATTCACGCTATCGGTTCCACCTGACAGAAGATCCTACATTTCATTTCAAGAAGTTATATTAAGCAGGCAGCTTTAATAAGCTTGAATAAAGCAAACATCAGTTTATGCTGCAAGAACATACAAAAAGAACCGATTTGACTGTGCCCATTGTAAGTGGGAGCTGAAGGTCCCTTGCTTCTGGATCCTCAGGAGGACATCTGTCAGGTCTTCCTGATCGTCTTCCTTTTGTGCCCTTCTCTCAAGGTGCTCACTTATGACGTCATCCATGAAGTCATATATGCTATCCAGGAGCACCTCTGTCTTGCCAATGGTGCGGCTTAGAGCACACGCCAGCCGCGACGACGGGAACAGGTCAGCTAGGCGGAAGGTTCCCGCTAAATTGATGGCCCTGGCAACATAGCGTAAAAAGGTGTTCCGGTCGCTCAACCGATCACCCACGATGGACAGCACCGCCGTGTCGTTAGCATACACAGCAAGCAGCTCGGTGAGGTTCACATCAGTAGTCGTTGCAGAGGAGATGACTTGGACGAGCCTCATCACCTCCTCTTCACGGATGGCCCTGAAAGACTGAACACGCTTTGCACTCAGAAGCTCAACCACGCAGATTTTACGAACCTGGCGCCAGTGGTCGCCATACGGGGCCAGCACAATGTCAGTGCCATGCTTGTTGATGATCTTGATTGATGCAGTCTGTGGCCTCGAGGCGAGGATGGCATCATTGGTCTTCATGACCTCCTCTGCCGCCTCACGGGAGGAGGCGACAACGACAGGAACCTCGCCAAACTTGAGGAACATAAGGGGGCCATGGCGCCGTGAGAGTTCACAGAGCACACGATGTGGGTGTGCTCCGATGAGATGGTGAAGGCTGCCGATGACAGGTAGCCTCCAGGGACCCGGAGGGAGACGTAGGCCGTGATACCTGGAGCTAATGGAGGCTATGTAAGATTTTATGAGGTACAGGAGAGGGAGAAGAGCAAGGATGCAGTACAAGACAGACGTGGTATCCATGGTTTGTGAAATTTGCTAGAACACTAGTCGATCTGGAAACCTCAATACCTGGACATATATATAATAACACTCAATCTTCGGTCACTCACTAGCCCGTCTACTGGGCATGGATATTTCTGTGACCTAGTCCAGAGCGGCATGGTTGTAGCTTTGGTTATCTGAAAATCATTAACTATGGTGGAAGAAGGTTTGATTATGTTTGCAGGTCCAACAGTTTTCCTAGTTATACACAGCACAACCACAAATAAAGACAAGATCACTTCACTCCACTAAAGTACCATTTTTTTTCTATTTAACCTTTGCTTCCAATACCAGGTACACAAGATACGGAGTAGTGGAGTACCACGTAGAGGGAAAAGTCCAATTTATCACTTCCAACATTTCGGTTTGTCCATGAAAATACCTGCCATCAAAATATCACTACTCGAAAAAGTCGCATTCGTCCATTAAATTTAATACCGGACATAAAAAACTGGTACTAAAGTTGCATGGAGCGCCCGAAGACACAGTACCGGCTGATAACTAAATGGGCGGCGCGACACTTTAGTACTGGCTACTAACACCACTCAATCACATGTGAGGGTGAGGTGGGATGGTAAGGAAGCAATGCGCGAGCTTAGAGGTCATGGGTTTGACTCCTCGCGGCTGCGCACGTGCAGTTTACGAGTGAGCCTCCTGGCATTCCAAATATTTTTTCTTTTTTTGAGCCTTTTTTTGGGAAGAGGACCATTTAGTACCAGCTGTGCCGGCTAGCCAGTATCGGCTAGGCTACCCGATACTAACGTGGTCTCTTGATCGGTACTGATAGCTAGTTTTCTAGCGGTGTATTGACTCATTTAAATCCCTCAACTATTTAAATTTAACTATTTACCCCTAATATTTTTTTTATTTTTAGTGTACAAAATTGTGTTTTAGGATTGAAGTTTATGGAGTCTTATGCAAAGTTTTAAAATTGTTCTTGACACTCTCTACCTAATTAAGTTATCAGAAACCTTCCCAACCCCAAAGTTTCCACATCTGGCAATAGCTACTAAGTAGACCAAAACATACACATTTGCCGTGAAATAGGGGAGTATATTTTACTAGCTAGAGACTTTTGATGGTACTCTACCTAACACAAAGCCAGATAGATTGGGCCGGTGCAATTGGAGCTCTTATTGACTGTACGGGCTCAAGAATGTTAGGAATTCCAAGATATCATATGCCAGAGCTCTTATTGACTGTACGGGCTCAAGAGTGTTAGGAATTCCAAGATATCATGTGCCATTCCATTTTGAGTACATATGTACAGTTTAATTTCAATTTCAAATTCAACAGTACTCGTGAAAATAAGAAACCGTGGTGAGTACACGATATTTCTTCAAATATGTACCTCATTGATACTAGACATTTTCTTTTTCATAAAACAAGTACTTGCTCCCGATATTAGGCATATTGTTCTTTCTGTACTAGTGATAAAAGTCAATTTATCTCTTCCAACATAGGGTTGAAAACGGTCGGGATGAATCCTGTTTCCGACCGCTCTGTTTTCTATATTTAACCCGCTCGAATTCAAATTTTCGGACAAATACGGAATACGGAATGTAAAATATGAAATACGGGATGAGAAATACGAAAATGGGACGAAAACGGTTTGGGTCTTATCCCGATCGTTTTCGCATTTCCCGTATTTACATGGGATATCCCGTTTTTATAAAGACCGAATATCCCTTTTTATAGCCCATTGAACACAATATAGTCTATAGGAAGGCCCAGCCCAACCAGCCCAACCACACTAGGTTAATACCAGCCCTCTCTCTACCCGTCTCTATCTCTCCCCGTCTCCCACTCTCCTGACTTGCGCCGCCGCCTGCTATGGTGCTCGCCTCTCGCCTGCTCGCCTCGGTGCTCCCCGCGAGTTATATATATTTAAACTGTATTTTCTACTTAATTAAGATTGACAACTTGTTGTCAACTCGGCGGGCCGGCGGCGGCGACGACGAAGGGCGGCGCGGCCGGGGACGATGGCGGCGCGGGGAAGACGGCGAGGGCGCGAGCGGCGGCACGGGGACGTCGGCGGGGACGACGGCGACGAAGAGCGGCGGCGCGGCCGGCCGGGGACGTCGGGCGGCGCGGGTACGACGGGCGCAGGCGCGGGGACGACGGGCGGCGGCGCGGGGACGACGGCGACGAAGAGCGGCGGCGCGGCCGGCCGGGGACGTCGGGCGACGCGGGGACGACGGGCGGCGGCGCGGGGACGACGGGCGGCAGGCGCGGTGAGGACGGGCGGCGGCGCGGGGAGGATGGACGAGGCCGCGGGTGACGGCGGCGTGGGCGAGGGCGACGGGCGCGGCGACGACGGCGGCGGGGGCGAGGCGAGGAGAAGGGCCGGCGGTTTGGGGGAAGACGAAGTGCTTCGGGGGCGGGGGAAGGCGCGAGGATATATAGATCCGGGGCATTTAGCACCGGGTGCAGCCACGACCCGGTGCTAAAGGCCCTTTAGCACCGGGTCTATACAGCACCCGGTGCTAAAGGCCCCCCTTTAGCACCGGGTCTTCCCACCACCCGGTGCTAAAGGCCCTTTAGCACCGGGTCTTCTACACCCGGTGCTAAAGGCCGTAACTGGCGCCAAACGAAAATTGGGGGCCTTTAGCACTGGATTTTAGATCAACCCGGTGCTAAAGGCCCCAAATTTTCGTTTGGCGCCAGTTTCCAAACCGGCCTTTAGCACGGGTGGCTACTATTTGGGAATCTTATAAATATAGTTTTTAATATATAGTTATTAATACTTGTTTTAATTCAGTTATTAATACCTATTAAAAATATATATTAAATAAGAAAATCTTATAAATTAATAGAAAATCTTAAAAATTACTAGAAAATCAATATAAAATGCTAGAAAATCTTATAAATTACTAGAAAATCAATATAAAATGCTAGAAAATCTTATAAATTAATAGAAAATCTTATAAATTACTAGAAAATCTTATAAATTACTAGAAAATCTTATAAATTACTAGAAAATCTGATAAATTACTAGAAAATCAATATAAAGTGCTAGAAAATCTTATAAATTAATAGAAAATCTTATAAATTAATAGAAAACTTGTGTGATAGCTTTGGCCAGGACGAACGGTTCGTCTAGAAAGCCAATCTTGTTTAGGTCCACTAACGTCATTCCATAGTCCGCTTCAACTTTAACACCTCCTCCAGTCAGCTTCACCCATTGGCACTTGAATAGTGGAATCTTCAAAGGTCCGTACTCTAGTTCCCATATCTCCTCTATGATTCCATAGTATGAGTTTGTATTGCCATTGGTGTCTGTCGCGTCGATCCAGACACCACTGTTTTGGTTGGTGCTTTTCTTGTCCTGGGCTCTTGTGTAAAATGTATACCCATTGATGTCGTAACCTTGGAATGTCAAGATCGTGCTCGATGGACCTCTAGCTACAAAAGCTATCATGTTACAATGGGTGCATGGGCAGAACATGAAACCGGACGGCATCCTGTTAGCCTCGGCGGCATCGAGAAACGTCCTAAGGCCATCACGGAACGCCTGAGCGTGGGGGTCCCCGTACATCCATTGTCTATTCATCTGCATTATTAACCAATAACAAATATACAATACAATTTAAAGATAAAAAATTAATATATAAATAAATACAAATTATAATATATATTCCATTATATAAATAAATTTCTAAAAATACATTACTATATTCATTAAATAAATAAATATACCTTCCGTTAAATAAATAAATAACTATTCTACCTTTTAATAAATAACTAATAATATATATTTCATTAAATTAATAATAACATTAGAGAATGAAAGAGTGTACCTTGTAGTGCTCCTTAGATGAGTAGAATCTTCACAAATTTTGAAAAAAATTTGGGCAGCACCTCCCCTCCCACGGCTGAGCAGCATGAACACAGCGCCTAAGTGTTCAGCTGGCTCGGCCGGGGGAGGGAGAAGGTGCTATATACAAAAGACATTAGCACCGGGTCGTGGCAAGACCCGGTGCTAATGTGCACCCTTTAGCACCGGGTGCAGCCAGCAACCGGTGCGAAATGGCCTCGGCACATTAGCACCGGTTGCTGGCTGCACCCGGTGCTAAAGGGGGCGCATTAGCACCGGGTCTTGCCATGACCCGGTGCTAATGTGTCCGCCCTGACACATCTTCGCGCCGCCCCCGCTCCTAGCCATTGGACCCGGTGCTGAAGCCCCATCAGCACCGGGTCCAAAAATGGCCGAGGCGGAGGAGGCGGGCGGATGTGAAGCATTCTGGTAGTGAGTGGAGTACCACGTAGAGGGAAAAGTCCAATTTATCACTTCCAACATTTCGGTTTGTCCATGAAAATAACTGCCATCAAAATATCACTACTCGAAAAAGTCGCATTCGTCCATTAAATTTAATACCGGACATAAAAAACTGGTACTAAAGTTGCATGGAGCGCCCGAAGACACAGTACCGGATGATAACTAAATGGGCGGCGCGACACTTTAGTACTGGCTACTAACACCACTCAATCACATGTGAGGGTGAGGTGGGATGGTAAGGAAGCAATGCGCGAGGTTAGAGGTCATGGGTTTGACTCCTCGTGGCTGCGCACGTGCAGTTTACGAGTGAGCCTCCTGGCATTCCAAATATTTTTTTCTTTTTTTGAGCCTTTTTTTGGGAAGAGGACCATTTAGTACCGGCTGTGCCGGCTAGCCAGTATTGGCTAGGCTACCCGATACTAACGTGGTCTCTTGATCGGTACTGATAGCTAGTTTTCTAGCGGTGTATTGACTCATTTAAATCCCTCAACTATTTAAATTTAACTATTTACCCCTAATATTTTTTTTATTTTTAGTGTACAAAATTGTGTTTTAGGATTGAAGTTTATGGAGTCTTATGCAAAGTTTTAAAATTGTTCTTGACACTCTCTACCTAATTAAGTTATCAGAAACCTTCCCAACCCCAAAGTTTCCACATCTGGCAATAGCTACTAAGTAGACCAAAACATACACATTTGCCGTGAAATAGGGGAGTATATTTTACTAGCTAGAGACTTTTGATGGTACTCTACCTAACACAAAGCCAGATAGATTGGGCCGGTGCAATTGGAGCTCTTATTGACTGTACGGGCTCAAGAATGTTAGGAATTCCAAGATATCATATGCCAGAGCTCTTATTGACTGTACGGGCTCAAGAGTGTTAGGAATTCCAAGATATCATGTGCCATTCCATTTTGAGTACATATGTACAGTTTAATTTCAATTTCAAATTCAACAGTACTCGTGAAAATAAGAAACCGTGGTGAGTACACGATATTTCTTCAAATATGTACCTCATTGATACTAGACATTTTCTTTTTCATAAAACAAGTACTTGCTCCCGATATTAGGCATATCGTTCTTTCTGTACTAGTGATAAAAGTCAATTTATCTCTTCCAACATAGGGTTGAAAACGGTCGGGATGAATCCCGTTTCCGACCGCTCTATTTTCTATATTTAACCCGCTCGAATTCAAATTTTCGGACAAATACGGAATACGGAATGTAAAATATGAAATATGGGATGAGAAATACAAAAATGGGACGAAAACGGTTTGGGTCTTATCCCGATCGTTTTCGCATTTCCCGTATTTACATGGGATATCCCGTTTTTATAAAGACGGAATATCCCTTTTTATAGCCCATTGAACACAATATAGTCTACAGGAAGGCCCAGCCCAACCAGCCCAACCACACTAGGTTAATACCAGCCCTCTCTCTACCCGTCTCTATCTCTCCCCGTCTCCCACTCTCCTGACTTGCGCCGCCGGCTGCTATGGTGCTCGCCTCTCGCCTGCTCGCCTCGGTGCTCCCCGCCTGTCACCACCTCCAGTCCTCCCTCGCCACCAGCTGCGCTGCTGCCTGCTCCTCCCTCGCCACCGCGTCCTGCTCCTCCCTTGCCACCGCGCCTTCTCCTCCCTCGCCGCCGCGCCTTCTCCAGCCACGCTGCCACGCCTTCTCCAACCACGCACGCCGCGTGCTCGGTGCTCCTGCCGTGGCCGGCCTGCCAGGTCGTCTCGAGGGGGCTACATGGCGCCAACGAAGAAGATGGCGCCAGCTAGCGGATCCAGAGCTGATTCTGGTTCTGGATCGAAGCCAAGGAAGAAGACCAAGAGCGTGCGCCGCCTTCTTGAGCCGACGGTAGCGGCACCATCAGCTTCAAATACAGGTACATCTTGTATTCTTGTAGTAGGAATACTAGAATTTACATGCTGATTTGAAGGAGTGATTGTTGTGTGGTGCTGTGGCTGACTGGCTGTACTGCTGTGGTGTAAAATTGGGACTATAGTTGTAAAATGATGATACAAAATACTTGTTTTTGTTTATCTGTGTTGACTAGATTCAATACTTTATGTGCTGCTAGATTCAATACTTGTTAGTTGTTTCATTCTCTGTACTCTATTGTCACTGATTTATTGATTTATCAATTTTTTCTTGGCTCATAGCAGGATCTAGGGGTAAAAGGCTTACGCCTCAAAGTGCCCGTGCAAGTACAAATTCAGCATCATCACCATCTGGGATGGGTTCTTCTGGCCCAACTGAAGCATCAACACCACATGTCCAGAGTGACGAACCTGTAACTCCAAGTGGAAATCGTTCAGCATCAGCACCAGAAATTGTTCAGATTGAGGATGATGTAGTAGATTAGCAAGACCGAGAGGAAGGGGATGATGAAGACCAAGAGGAGGTTCACCTTACTGGTAAGAGTAAAAAGATACGCACATCAAGTGTTTGGAAGCACTTTACCAAGAAAAAAGAGACTGTGGAGGTTAATGGTCAGTAGTTTGAGCAAATATGGGGATATTGCAACTTCCCAAAATGCAAGAAGAGGTACAAAGCTGAGGGCCACCATGGGACAACTAGATTTAAGAACCATTTGAGGTCACAACATAGTGTGATATGTGGACAGCAACAACTCCAAGTTGGTCAGGACCCAGGTACTGAAATTACTAATGTTCAACCTTACAAATATGACCAGGAAGTTAGTTTGAAGAAATTAAACTTGGCAATAACCATGCATGAATATCCTTTCAATATAGTTGAGCTCATATATCTTGTTGATTTCATAAAATCTCTCCGGCCTAGCTTTCCAATTATGTCTAGGGTCACTGTTAGGAATCAAATAATGGACACATACTTGGAAGAAAAGGAAAACTTGTATGCATACTTGAAAACTATGCAATGCCGCTTTAGTTCAACCATGGATATGTGGACCTCATGCCAAAACAAAGGATATATGTGTGTGACCATTCATTGGATTGATGATGAGTGGCATATGCAAAAGAGAATTATTGGTTTCTTCAATGTAAAAGGAAGGCATACCGGTGCAAAGCTGTCAGAAACCTTTTCTGAAGTTATGGTTAGATGGTATATTGATAGTAAACTATTTTCTTTGACTTTAGACAATGCTAGTGCAAATGAAGCGGCTGTCCAAGATATAATTTCAGATCTGAAAGAGAATGGTAATGGTTCCTTGGTTTGTGATGGGCTGTTTTTTCATGTTAGATGTGCATGCCATATATTCAATTTGGTTGCTAGAGATGGGTTGAAAGTAATTTCAGGAACAATTGGAAAAATTAAGTCACTTGTACTAGCTGTGAAAGGTTCTCCACTGCAATGGGATGTGTTAATAAAGTGTGCTGCAGAATCTGGGTTAGATACAAAAAAGGGTATCTCAATGGACGTTTCGACTAGGTGGAACTCTACCTACTTAATGCTGAGAGATGGGATGCTTTTAGGAGGCTTAAGTTAGCATTTCGCAAAAGGTATGCAAAGATTTTTCCCTCTCCTGCTGAATGGGACAAGGCATTAACAATTTTCCAGTGCTTGAAGAAATTTTATGACCTTACTGAAATTCTGTCTGGTACTTCATATCCCACTGCAAACTTATTTTATAGAGGTTTCTGTGATATAAATGTCTTACTTGATGACTGGTGCTTTAGTGATGATGACATAATTGGAAAAATGACAATTGCCATGAATGAGAAGTTTGAGAAATATTGGCAGCAGTCCAACATTGCTTTAGCTGTAGCATGTTTTCTTGACCCTAGGTATAAGACAAAGCTTGTAGAATACTACATGAAGAAGTTTCATTGTGATTTGCATCAAATTGAAGTTGATGAGTTTCTTAGTGTTATAAGGAAGTTGTACCAATTTTATTCTAGTTCTGCTCCTGCACCATCTAGGAAAATCGGTAAAGCACCAGGACCTAATTCTGCCACTGTCGATGTATTATTGGGAAATGTAGACCATGAGCTTGAAAGATACTTAGCTGAGGCATTTGAACCTACTGTGGTTGAGCCAAATGAGTTGGAGAGGTACATGGCAGAACCACTTTAGAAACTTAGTGATGAGTTTGACATCTTAGCATGGTGGAAGAACAAGAGAGAGGATTATCCTATACTTACACAGATTGACCGTGATGTGATGGCCATACAAGTATCAACTGTTGCATCCGAATCTGCTTTTAGTGCTGCTGGTCGTGTTGTTGATCCATACCGTAGTCGCCTTGATCCTGAGATGGTGGAGGCATTGATCTGCACAAAAGATTGGGTGGCTGCTGCTAGAAAAGGTGAAGTTTCATTATTTTTTCAGTTCCAAACTTATAATTGTAGCATTATCCATTGAATATTTTCTTGTCTTTCTCCTTTTGTTTTCAGATTCTAACATTGTTGGTTCAATTGTGAGCGATCTTGAAGTAGAGACTTTGCCTGCTGCCATGGTTAATAAACTGAGACTGGAGGTATGTTTTTCTTGGGCCATTTCTGAATTTCTAATTGACTAATACAATCCATTATTGTTACTTGTTAATTCTGTACCTGAGAATTTTTTCTCCATCATGCAAAACTTGTAGGAGGAGATCGAGGGGCATATCGACGGGATTGAGAATGACGACGAGGGGCATATCGATGGGATGGAGGAGGAGATCGAGGATGAAGACATGGACAGTGATCCTAACATCATGAATGGGGCTAATGAGCTGTAGGAGTGTACTGTTCTGTTCTTCAATACTTTTAATTCTAGTGCATGTCTTTGTTCTGGTCGATCTGGTGAACTGTTAAACTATGTGTCTATGTGAGATTGAAACTTGAGAGTTTAAGACCGAGACTTCTATTTATATTTGTGATTTGCGGATTTGAGGTGAACTATTAAATTGTGTCTATTTCAAGGTGGGGTCTGTGGTGCCGTGGTGGTGATAGTGAGTCGGTGATTACTTAGTTATATTTATGTTATGTCGGTGTGGCTTGTGGGTGGCCAACTTGTTTGTATCATGTCCTATGGTCGGTGTTTTCGTTTTTTGTTTCGCATCCCGATCGTTATCGACATGTTTTCGTTCGAATTAGTTCATTTTTTATTATCATGTTATCCCAAAAGTTCGTGTTCGTTTTCGTTTTCGATTTTTTTGATTCTGTTTTCGTTTTCGTATTCAAATGTAAAAGTGAAAATGATAACGGTTCTATCCCGAATAAGTCAAATTTGAACCGAAGTGTTTCGAATAATAGAATATAATGAATAAAAAAATAATATTCACGTTATTGATTCCAATGTGAGGCTGTATCTAGGAAATGGAAGGAAATTTCAAATATCTTGCTCACGAACCATGGTCACGAACATTAGACGATTCATTTGAAATTCTATAAAAAACAAAAAGTCTAAAAATCACAGGATTCGCCGTCATATCATGATTTCATGCATACAGGTTGTGGTAAAAAATTGAGAAGAACTCGCACAAGTTATCATGTACGCTCCTTACAAATCGAATCATCTCCAGAAAAGTTCAATAGAGTTGAGAAGGAGCCATTCAGATCTCGAAGCAAAGTGATGTTTGAATTGGGGTTTGTCTTGAAAACTTTTTGTATATGCAACAGACAAGTTAGATTGTTTCGTGCCAAATTTTGTTATTTTTCGGATCCATTTGATAATTTTATTTTTTTCTGAATTAAAAGAATCTGAAGTCATATACATTGAAATTGAGCTATAACTGGATGAAATAATAGATTTTTTCATAGAGTCATAATGTATGTGTTGCGCTGGCATCAGATGAGTTCAATCCTTATTGAAATGACGGCTGTCCCATGCACTTGTTGGTCTATGTTCGTTATCCCTCTCAATCTCCCCCCTTCCCCCTTTCTCCTCCCCTAACGTCATCTAGTTCGCCCGAACTGGCCGGGGACCCCCCGCCCCCTGGTCCCTTGGTGGTTACTCCACCTCAACTGCCTTCAAGCTACTATAAATACAGTGGTTCAACCCCTGGTTCAACACACACCAGGCCAAGGAGATCTAATTGTCATTTTCTTTAGTAGAGTTAGGATAGTTTAGTTTGGGAGTTACAGTCGAGTCGAGCTTTGCCTGGAAGTTCCAGGGTCATCTTCAGAAGTTCTGGTATAAGCTCTTGTATCTTTTACTTTTCCTTTTGCAAGACTTTCAGATATCAATATATATCATCTTGATCATTATATCTGAGTCATTTATCTCTTGATTCAACTTTATTCTAGTTGCAAGTATTTCGTGTTTAGACTATAGTTGGTTGTGGTTCTAGTTTTTCTAGTTCTTGTTTAAGTCTCTGCCTTAGCCGGCACTTCGATTTTTCTCAATACTTGTAGTGAATTGTCACTGGGGTATTGACATGGTTGCTTGCTCTTGCTAGTGGAGTAAGTAGTTATTGGCTAGTGTAGGCATAACACCTAGACTAGATAGTAACATTGGTTTGCCCTTGATTCAACATGCGTGTGGTACCCATTAGGTGGTGACAGCGCTATATGGCCTTCGTAATCCACCACATTCATCTCGGCCTATAGGACCTATGGAGGATGTTGGCGGTTCCCCTTCTCATCCCTTTCCGTGAACAATAGGCGCCTTGTCCCGATGTTAAGGCAATAGAGTTAAGTTGACCTTTAAGTGTTGTTCCCTCAACTGTTGTATCTCTTTACCCGAGTGACCCGAATACATAAAGTACCTATGAATCTTATCTCATCTCTTTGTCTTCCCAACTAGCTAGTCCTTCTCTTTCTTATCTGAGTTATCCTTGAGCTGTGTGTCATGGTCTTTCACTCTTATAATTACCGTTATCCCCTGTCATGATGGTAGTGTATTCCTCTATGATATCCTCGAATACTTGTTTACTAGTACTCTTGTCATAAGCTTCCCTGTAAAAAAATATAAATTATGATACATTGGATTACTCCCTGGTGAAATGCTACATCAGTAATTTTGTGCGCTTGCAGAATATTTATTTATTTTACTAAGTCATAAGAAAAACCAACAAATGCTAGGTGGTGACAACCCTATTGGCCTTTGTAATCCATCACGTTAGTCTTGGCCTTGTAGGACCTACCCCGGGTGACTGGCGATTCCCCTTCTCATTCCTTTCTGTGAAGTTGCTAGTGGGCCCTGTTCCGACATTGAGGCAATAGAGTTAGACTTGATCTCTAAGCATTGTTCTACAACTGTTGTATCTCTTTTACAGAGTGACCCGAATAGATATAGTACGCACAAATCTTATCTCATCTCCTTGTTCTCCCAACTAGCTAGTCCTCTCTCTTACCTTATCAGAGTTATCCTTGAGCTGAGTGTCATGGTCTTTCACTCCTATCATTGTCGTTATCCCCCGTCTTGATGGTAGTATATTCCTCTGTGATATTATTTGAATACTTATTTACTAGTTATCTTTCCATAGTGCTTCCCTGTGGAAAATATAAATTATGATACTCTGGAATACTCTAGGTGAAATGCTACAGCGGTGATTATGTGTGCTTGCAGAATATTTACATATTTTATTGAACCATAAGAAAAACCACAAAACACTCCTTGCGTTGTTACTAGGACCCATATCCTGATAGCGACCGTAAGAAGTGTCAACACTCTACATCCTTGATTATCTTCAGCTGTCGTCTCTTGCATCGTCATCACCTTCTTCTATACAACCATCATCAACTTCTGTTGCAGCTACCTTTCTTCAATGACATCATTGTTTAGGTAATTTATGTGGCTCACGTTTGTCCACTTTAGCCAAGCAGGGTGTTCTTGGTCGTGTGCCTTGAATATACCGGGTGTAAGCTAGGGAAACAAGTTCAGCTTCCATATACATCTAGTCACTGTCAGCTTCCATATCCTTTTGCTCTTGTACATTCCAATGTATGGGTCCCTCCTCCTTTCATTTCTCAAAGGTGGTCACAAGTACTATGTTATTTTTATCGATGATTATTCTCCTTTATCTGGATTTATTTCATGAAGAATTGTTCTCAACTATTATCTATTTATTTATCAGTATTTTGCTCAGATGGTTTACGCACAATGTTATTCTCCTATTCATATTTTTCGTTCAAATTCTGGAGGGAAGTATCTTTCCATTGTTGTTTGTTAGTTTCTTGCTTCTGAAGGAACTTTGTCTGAACACTGTTGTCTTGGTGCTCACACTTGAAATGGCGTTGCTGAGCACAAGCATCGTCATATTATTGAAACTGCATGAACTTTTCTCATTTCCTTTTTTGTGCCCTCTTATTTCTGGGCTGAAGCTGTATCTACTGCTATCTCGCTCATCGATCTTCATCCATCATCTCATCTTAATGGTAAATATCGTGGACCTGTATTGCATTGATCTTCACATGGATATGCTCATCTTCATGTTTTTGGTTGCACATGTTATGTTCTTCTCTGTTCCCATGAATGCACGAAACTTACAACTCATGTTGAGTGCATTTTTCTTGGTTACAGTCTCAAACATAAGGATTATCATTGTTATGATCCCTCAGCTCATCGTATTTGCATTTCTCATGATGTCACTTTCCTAAAAAACAAACCACATTTTCACTTCTCCACTCCTGAGTGTCACCACCTGTTGAGTGCCTTTCTTTCCTCTTCCTATCACCTATCTCTACTCCACCACAAAATTCTTCGATTAACATGGTTTCACCTCTACCTTCAGACTCCTCTTCCATTCCACATGTACCAACACCACCTTTTGATCCATCATCAACACCTCATCTATTACTCCTTTTCCTTTTCACTATCGATGTCATTCATTTGTCCCTTATAATTCCAGCCCTACCTTAGATGATGCTCATCTAGTACAAACAGCACCTTCACCAGCTTATAACCTTAGGTAATGTTCTACTCTTCCTATCCCTGATCGATTTTGGTTTTCCACGGATGGTGCTATATGTTAGCCCTCCTCTTATTAGGAAGCATTTAACCTTCTTGTTTGGCAAGATGCCATATCTACTGAACTTCATGCTTTACAACAAACGGGTACTTGGGAGGTTGTTCCACTGCCTCCTCATGTTGTTCCCGTCACTTGTAAGTGGGTATACAAGGTTAAGACCAAAGCTAATGGCTCTATTGAGAGATACAAAGCTCGCCTGGTTGCTCGAGGCTTTCAACAGTTTTATGGTCGTGATTATGAGAAGACCATTGCGCCTGTTGCTCATATGACCTTATTCGTACACTCATTGCTGTGGCTGCCATTCGTTCATGGACTATCTCGCAAATGCATGTTAAAAGTGCCTTGCTTCATGGTATCTACAAGAATATGTTTATATGCATCCACCACCGGGGGGGGGGGGGGGGGGGGGTCGAGGTTCCTCGTGGATATATTTGCCTCCTTAGGTTTGCTCTTTATGGCCTCAAGCAATCCCCTAGTGCTTGATTTGAGCGGTTCAGTTCGGTTATTACTGCTACTGGTTTTAGTGCTAGTGAACATGATCCAGCCTTATTTGTTCTTGAAGGTCTTTTGGTCCGATTTAGGCTGGCCTTGTATATGTAACTCTACATCATAAGGAATACAATCATCAGGCCTCTATTCTAACAATATGTACTACTTCGACGGTTGCATTATATAAGTTGTTATTCTAACTTCAAATTTCTAGAATAGTTTAGAGTATGAACGACAGCAGGCTATGCAAAATAAAAGAATAAGTTGTGTTAGTTATTGAAGCACATTCAGCTTAACTTGCATTGTGATCTGTAGAAGAATGGAACACATTAATTATTTCATCAAGAAGCAACAGACAAAAAAATTCTACCAATTCTGCTCATCATATATATATATAGACGTGATGTGCTAATAGGCCCATTATTATATTTGAGCACTGGCCCTCCTCCACAATTAACCACCCCCGTTCCAACATCAGTGCATACGACTAAGTGCCGGTATGATGATCAACAGCACCAACCCAACCAGACATTGCCTGTGCGCTTGTTCTAAGTGTCTAGTGTTGAATGACGGTGGTGATGATTGATGAACCAATCGGCAAAATCTTTTGGTCAAAGGATAGCTTAGGTGCACTGGTGCACATGAACTTTCTAAAAAGTTAATCAGCAGCAGGCGCGTGTCTAGTGCAGATTACCAACGACAACGAAACTGAAAACAGTCTTTTGCATACAAATGAATTTTCGACAGCCACACACACTTCTCTTATTTGGTCTACCACCATCGAGTAAATACGAGATGATAACCTCACTATAATACAGTCAAACACTAGTGACACAGAGAATGACCCAGACAATAGAATAATCACAATGCTGCAAGAGGATACTGCACCTAAACCCACCACTAAATCTAGCTGCCTCCACAGATCAGCAGACAGGCACAAAGGCAGGGCAAAGATTCTTAGCACTAGAAAATCCCACTCGCACACAAACCTCCTGCAGTCCTGCCCATCATAAAAAGAATCTGCACCCTCACCTGTCTTTGTTCTCTAGCATCTGTGCTTGGAATATTAGCCTCGTCATCTCCTGCGGCAGCTAATTGTTGGTGCTGTCGAAAAGCTCAACCGCCACGAGCAACTTGTTGTCTGCCTTCGCCCAATTATTGCGTGACTAGTATTTATAATTATTGCGTCGAATAGGAAATGAGTAGCGCTTGCACCAAAGCACGTTAATCATAATGAATTAAGCTTGGTCGATCAGTACAATTAGGCTTCAGATAACACTATTAGGCTTTTGATATCGAGTTTATTTTAGCTCAAGCTAATGAGCTGTGAAATACACATATATTCTCTTATTTGACCTTATATTGCTTGAGTTTCGTTTTTTTTCTTTTGAAACGCTTGAGCTTTGAACTCGAGTGATCTAGCTCCAAGCTCGAGCTACATTATTATGGTTGCCAACATACCAAAAGCTGACCGGCCCGACATGGGAGGGCTTTGATGCCATTAGCAATATACAACATTATTTTCACACATCAGCAACGGAACAAATCCATATGCCAGTGAATTCTCAAGGCCAAACTAACACGATGAGTTTTGCCAATTTTCATGAAGCATCACATGCTAATAATTCTGGTAATATTTAGCAACATGTTTCATCTTTTTATTCATCGGTTGAAAATTTAAGGTAGTATGTGGTTTCACCACAAGACATGCCAATGATTGAGAGATTTAGCCATGCTAATTATAGTTATGCGACCAATTATTCTCAACCATCATATGTTGCACAACACACTACTATAGTGGAGGTTGCATCCATATATTCAGCACAAGTTATTCAGATTTGTATGTTATTTCTTACTCTATCAAAATTAATGAAAATTAAGCAAGTATGAATATGTCTCCACTTAGTAATGTAGCATATAAATCATTTAATTTGATCCTTAGATGCCACATTGGTCTTTATATCCTAGAGGATTGTCACCAAATTAATAGTGGTTAGTTGCAATAGATATTGCTATTAATATCCAAAGCAAAAATATTTAGTTTCTAGAGATGATTTTGATCTTTACATTTATACAAATTTCTAGAATTTGTTTTGGATATATATGCTCTTATGGATGGGTTATATATGGTTGATATGTCATTATCGTCATTAGTAACACATATGACCGATGTATGATTGTGTTCATCGTCCAAAAGTAATGGTTCCTGTATATCAATTTTGGTCACATTAGTGTCTTCCTTGTTCGGGGAGCGATGCTAGCAAAAAGAGTAATTTCCACCATCGAATTCATACTTGAGTGAATGGGTTGGCAAAGATTCCCAATGTGTTGAGGGCGATCATTAGGGGTACCCAAACCTATGGGATAACCACCCATTGTTAAACATTAAACTCATGCGCTTAACCAGAAAAAGAGAAACGGAAGTTAAGGCCCACGACCCAGCGACAAACAAAGGCCCAGTCAAGGCGCCCCGTGGCGTGCCTCGACGCGAACCACAATCTCCGCTTCGCTCGAGGGAACCGACCCCTCGAGCGAATCGGAGAACTCCGCTTCGGTCGAGGCCTAAGGATCGAGCCTCGAGCAACCCACGGAATGGGGAGAGCTCCGCCTCGGTTGAGACCCTCGCTCCGACGGACAATTAATGGCGCCCACCACCACCGTGCGTCCAAAGTCAAAAGGCAGATCTCTCGCCATACCGCCCTGACAGCCACGACCCCCCCGTCGCAATCCGCCAACTCCCGTCACTATGCTGCCAACCGAGGCTCTGTGCGGACAGGCCGGCGCTGTGCGAACAAAGCCCGTCACTCCGAGCTCCTGTGCTGCCAACTCCGACGACCCGAAGACCTCCATCGGGCGAGAGAGACCCTCGGGCATACAACAGGAGAAGAAGAGAGGACGACGGAGGCATGGCGGGCCATTTCGAGCGCTATGCGACCATCCCTGGCGCTGTGTGCACATGTCGCCACTGTGCGAACAGGGCCAGGTCACTCCAACTCCCTGTGCTACCGACTCCCACAACGATTTCCCACAGAATAGGCTGTGCACAGGCATGGGAGACCCTCGAAATAGTGTACGGACGAGCCATTACCGCACAAAGGACACCTCAGATCCTCAAAACCACTCCTCAGCGTCATCACCAGTACAAGAATCAACTACAGGGATTGCAATATCGCGCGACAGCAAACAAGGACAAAGAAGCACGCCCAGCGCCACTCCTACTACTGTGCGGCAACTATGCCTGTGCAGCAACACACACCTGTAACCCCTCCTCATTGGCCTATAAAAGGAGGGGGTGATCGAGCAACAGCGGGATAGAGACGAAGAGATCGAGAATTCGCACACACTCAGATAAACCACGATATTGGCACTCCGCCTCAATCATCAGGGACTTGGAGGACCAGCCTCCTCTCCCAGCTTGCTTGTATCCCCTACTACTTGCAGTCCGGTGCAGAATAACGCGTAGCACGAACCACCTTGCTGGAAGTACGGTCTTACGACCGGAACCAGGATAAACTCGTGTCTCGTTCCATCTTCTGCATCAACCATCAGGGGAGGGAACACAGCGCATTTCTGGTTGGTGTCGGGACCACGATTTCTAAACACCGACAGTGGCGCGCCAGGTAGGGGCCTCACGCTGTGATCAATTGTTTCATCCACCATCTCCCTTGATGGCAACCCGAGTCGTACGCGACAACCCTTTTCCGATGCCAGCATCAGATCAACTCCCTGCCGGATTCGAAATCCGGTTCGGTAGTCTCGACTTCAGGGCGACTGGCGATGGCTACAACATGCAGCTCCTGACGAGGAGCACCAGCATGAGTATGCCTTCACCGCTCCCATCACCACGACGCAAAAGGCGTTCGCGTCAACGCGCGCGGCGAACGCGCGCGCAACAACGCAGAACAGCCCGCGTCGGCTCCCCTAAACGGGTTGAGTCCGGCACGACAAGGGCGAACAACACCGCCACTACGGTGCACCCGGCCGGGGATAGCCCGGTCGACTCGTGGCAAATCCCCGGTGAGGCATGCACCACTACCGTGGCTAATTCCTCATCAGTTGACACGGACATGACGGCGTATGAGGATTTGCCAGGGCATCACCTGATCTCAATTCGCAACCTCATAGCAACATCGCCAGACGACGATTACCCTGACTCTGGTGGCGAGGCACACGAGAGTGGCCGGAGGATCCCCGAATGGGATTACTCAGGGCTTCGCGATCGTGAGGCCTTCTTGTCATTCCAGGCCGCGGCAGATTATTGCCTAACCTGCTCCGACGACTCTAGCAAGGGGGATTACGATCCCGCCAGAGAATGCTTCGTCGTCCTCCCGGGAATGGATGGTGGAGATGGCGGGGCAGGAGAGCTAGCACACACTAGGGATCATGAGCAGGCGCCTGACAACGTTGCGTGTGCACAAGCACAACTAGCCCAAGTCCGCGAACTTGAAGCCAAGCTTGAGGAAGAACGCCGACAGGTCCGAGAGCTTCGGGCAACGCTTGAGGACAATCGTCCTATGTGCGGCGCGCGTGCCAGGGAAGCCGGGCGCATAGCACGAGCCCGCATCGAGGCTGATGACGATGTGGACGACCCACTCGCATTAGCCAGGGTGAGCAAAAAGCTTATCGCCGCGGCGACTCTGATCCGAGCCATGCCCAAGCCATCAACACCCGAAGGCCGAAACCTGCGGCGAGAGGCGCAGCTTCTAATTGAGCAAGCGGTCGTGTAGCAAGCCGAAAGCTCAGCCTCTCGCATCCACAGTTCCGCCGGCCCAAAAACTGGAGGAGCAACGCGGGAGCACGAGGCATCGGCACAAACCCCGCGAAGGGACAGTCCAATGCCACCCCCGCCCTCGAATAAGGAAAAGGCACCTTCGGTGCACGAACGCATCGGGAGGAAGCCTCTCAAGGAGCGAATCCTTGACACACGTCGTGACGCCAGCGACGATGACGCTCGCAACACCCTCAACAGAAAGAGGCGAGATGGCACATCTCGCGGTTTCCACCCTCGCCGCAGAGGCCGCTACGACAGCGACGAAGACAACAGCCCAAAACCAGAGCCCCCGGGAACCCGGTATTTGGCCGGGAGATTCATGTGGCCCCGATTCCCGCACGATTCAGGTAGCCGACGACCATCACCAAGTACTTGGGGGAGACGGACCCAAGGGTGTGGCTCAATGACTATCGCCTCGCCTGTTTATTGGGCGGTGCAACCGACGACGCCATGATCATCCGCAACTTGCCGCTTCATTTGGTGGATTCTGCGCAGAGATGGCTGGAGCACCTACCCGCGAACCAGATTCACGACTGGAATGACCTCGCAAAAACGTTCGTGGGTAACTTTCAGGGCACCTACCTACGCCCTGGAAACTCATGGGACCTCCGAGGGTGTCGCCAAATATCCAATGAGTCCCTTCGTGATTTCATCCGTCGCTTCTCCAAGCGTTGCACCGAGCTCCCGAGTGTGGGTGACTCCGAAGTCATCCACACTTTCCTCAAGGGCACAACCTGCCAGGACTTGGTGCACGAGCTAGGACGCAGTCCTCCTACCAGTGTAAACTAACTGTTCGATGTCGCCACCAATTTTGCCTCCGGCGAGGAGGCGGTTGGAGCCATCTTTGATGGTGGAAGGGGGAAGCGGACGGAGGAAACGCCCGCGGAGGGCAGTAAGTCCAAAGGATCCGCCAAGAAACAAAGGCAAGGCAAGAAGGGGAAGAAGCCCCAAAAAGCCTCGCGCCGACAAGAGCGGACCGTGGAACCTGATGAAATACTCGCAGTCGATCCTGCTGCCCCCAAAGCTCCTCGAGGCCCCCCTCGAGGAAGCAGCATCTTTGATGACATGCTCAAAAAACCTTGCCCTTATCACAAGGGCGTCGTAACCCACACCCTCGAGCAATGCGGAATGCTAAAGAAATACTTCAACCATGCCACTTCGAAGGACGAAGGGGGTAAAAAGGACACGGGCGACGGAGGTGGCCAAGGCTTCCCGGAGGTAGAGAACGTATTCTTCATTTTCGGGGGGCCAACCGCGAACATGACCCCTCGACAGCGCAAGCGCAAGCGCCGAGAGGTATTCTCTATAGGCAAGGTGGGGACGTCATACCTCGACTGGTTAGAGGAGACCATCTCCTTCAGTCGATAGGATCACCCCAACTACATCCCGAATCCGGGGCAGTACCCGCTTATGGCCATCCCAAACTATACGTACCTCTAGTTGAAGATGTCGGGGCCAAATGACGTTATCACCGTGCCCCCATCGTTCAAACATGCCTACATATGCGACGTGGAATGCGTCGAGAGCGCCGAGGCGCTTGCTGAGGACGAGGCTCTTATCGCAGACCTGAAGAAGATGGCGAACGAAACCATCCCCTCCACTTCGAAGCACGCAGGCAGTTTCGAGCCCGCAGAGCACACCAAGGCTGTGCCCCTTGACCCCACCATCCCCAACGACAAGACAGTGAAGGTCAGCTCCACCCTCGACAACAAATAGGAGGTGGTGCTCGTCAACTTCCTCCGCGCCAACGCCGACATCTTCGCGTGGAGCCCCTCGGATATGCCGGGCATACCGAGGGAGGTCGCCGAGCACTCCCTTGATATCCTGCCCCACTCCAAGCCGGTGGTTCAACGCCTACGACGCTTCGACGAACAAAAGCGCCGGGCCATCGAAGAAGAGCTGCGCAAGCTCCTCGAGGCCGGATTCATCAAGGAAGTATTTCACCCTAACTGGCTTGCTAATCCCGTTTTAGTTAAGAAAAAGAATGGGAAATGGAGGATGTGCATAGATTACACTGGTTTAAATAAAGCATGTCCAAAAGTCCTTTTTCCTTTACCACGTATCGATCAAATAGTAGATTCAACCGCGGGATGTGAGCTGTTATGTTTCCTTGATGCTTATTCTGGTTTCCACCAAATTAAGATGAAATTTCGGACCAACTGGCAATATCTTTTATAACGCCTTTTGGTATTTTTTGTTACGTCACAATGTCGTTTGGCCTTCGAAATGCTGGAGCTACATACCAACGGTGTATGCTTCGTGTTTTCGGGGATCATATCGGGCGAACCGTAGAAGCATACGTTGACGATATTGTAGTAAAATCCAGAAACGCGAACGACCTGGTAAACGATTTACGCATTGCGTTTGATTGTCTTCGGGCCAACGGGGTAAAACTAAATCCGGAGAAATGCGTTTTTGGGGTACCTCGAGGCATGCTCTTGGGATTCATAGTCTCTCAGCGAGGCATTGAGCCCAACCCTGAAAAAGTCTCGGCCCTCGAGCAGATGGGACCGATCCGAGACCTAAAGGGGGTATAAAGGGTATTGGGATGCTTAGCAGCCTTGAGCCGGTTCATCTCGCGTCTCGGCGAGAAAGGCTTGCCCCTGTACCGACTCCTAAAAAAGAACGAGCATTTCTCTTGGACCCCCGAGGCCTAGAAAGCCCTCGACGGGCTGAAGGCATCTCTCGCACAAGCGTCAATCTTAACGCCACCTAAGGAGAGCGAGCGCCTCTACCTCTAAGTAGTCAGCGGAGTCATCGTCGTAGAAAGAATTGAGGAAGGACACGCTCTGCCCGTCCAAAGGCCGGTATATTACATCAGTGAGGTAATGACCGAAACCAAGACGTGATATCCACAAATCCAGAAGCTGCTCTACGCAGTAGTGCTAGCTCGGCGCAAATTGCGCCACTACTTCGAAGCTCATCCTGTCACCGTGGTCTCATCCTTCCCCTTGGGGGAGATACTCCGCAACCAGGATGTCTCGGGTAGAATAGCCAAATGGTCCGTGGAGTTGATGGGTGAAGCCCTCAATTATGCCCCCCGCAAGGCAATTAAATCGCAAATCTTGGCCGATTTCGTGGCAGAGTGGACCGACACACAGCAGCCCCCACCTCAGATCCAAGCCGAATGTTGGATCATGTACTTCGACGGGTCGGTGATGAAAACCAGTGCGGGCGCGGGCCTGCTCTTCGTCTCACCCCTCGGAGAACATATAAGACACGTGATATGCTTGCACTTTCCGGCATCCAACAACATGGCCGAATCCGAGGCCCTGCTCGCTGACCTCCGTATAGCTATAGTGTTGGGTGTCAAACGCCTTGACATCCGGGGAGATTCACAACTGGTCATCGATCAGGTTATGAAAGAGGCAAGCTACCATGATGACAAGATGCAAGCATACTACAATGCGGTGCGCCGACTCGAGGACAAATTCCATGGCCTCGAGCTCAACCACATCACGCGAAAATACAACGAGGAAGCCAATGAATTGGCAAAAGTTGCGTCAGGGCGGATCACCGTTCCTCCAAACGTATTCGCCCGTGACCTAACAGAGCCGAGCATCGACCTCAAGCCAACTCCCAGAGCTCCTAATGCTCCCTCGAGGTTCAAACCCTCGGGGGCTGCGTATATCAAGCCCATGGACGAGGACCCCTCGAAAGAGGAACCTGAAGCCTCAAGTCAGTAGATATCCTCGGCGGACAAGGGTGAAATTATGGAGATCGACGAGGTCCCATCGCCTCGCGATTGGCGCAGCCAATACATTGCCTGGATCAACCGAGGGGAACTACCTTCGGATCAAACCGAGGCACGGCGCATCACGAGAAAGGCCAAGTCGTTTCACATCATCGATAGGGAATTGTACAAGGGCAGCTCCTCCGGAATTTTGCAGCGGTGCATTCCAATCCCGGAGGGAAGGGAGCTCATTTGAGACATCCACGTTGGCATATGCGGCCACCACGTGGCGCCCCGCACCCTCATGGGCAACGCATTTCGCCAAGGCTTCTACTGGCCCACGGTTGTTGCCGACGCCAATGAAATTGTGCGCACTTGCGAATGGTGTCAATTCTACCCACGCAAGACTCACCTCCCGGCCCACGTCTTGCAAACTGTTCCTATCACGTGGCCATTCGCCGTATGGCGGCTCGACCTCGTCGGTCCAATGCGAGCAGCGCCCGGGGGCTTTACGCATCTGCTTGTGGCCATCGACAAGTTCTCAAAATGGATCGAGGCATGACCAATCAGCAGCATCAGATCCGAACAAGCTGTGCAATTCTTCACAGATATAATTCACAGGTTCGGGGTCCCCAATTCAATAATTACTGACAATGGCACCCAGTTTACAGGCAAGAAATTCTTGGAATTCTGTGACGACCACCATATCCGCGTGGATTGGTCGGCCGTAGCACATCCACAGACAAACGACCAAGTAGAACGTGCCAACGGCATGATTCTACAAGGCCTCAAACCAAGAATATTCAACAAGCTGAATAAATTCGGCGGAAAATGGGTGTCAGAGCTACCCTCGATAATTTGGAGCCTTAGAACAACCCCAAGCAGAGCCACAGGTTTCACCCCATTTTTTCTCGTCTTTGGCGCCGAGGCTATTCTCCCCACGGACTTGAATATGGGTCCCTAAGGCTCAGGGCCTACCAAGAGGAAAGAAACAAGCAAGCTCATGAAGATTCACTCGATCAAGCGGATGAGGCTCGAGACGTGGCGATCTTACATTCAGCACGGTACCAGCAGTCCATTCAAAAATATCAAGCCCAAAAGGTTCGACGACGAGACCTCAACAAGGGGGACCTGGTGCTAAGGCTGCGACAGGACAATCGAGGACGCCACAAGCTCACACCGCCATGGGAAGGGCCCTACATCGTCGCCGAGGTCCTCAAACCAGGGACTTACAAGCTCGCGAACGAGAAAGGCGAAGTGTTCGCCAACGCCTAGAATATCCAAAAGCTACGTCACTTCTACCCTTAAGTTTCCAAGCATTCATGTACATTTGTACTTATTTCAATAAATAAAGAAGGACCTTAAAATGAGTAAGACTAGGCTTACCCTCGAAAAAAGCCAAGTCTCACTCGGGGGCTAATTCGGAAGGGCACCCCCTCCAAAAAATTTGTCCCAATTTTAAGGTTTTTTCTTCAAAATCCTTTCATCACAATCGTCTCCAGTAAATTGCCAAAAGGCAGTTCAAGGCATAGATTGACCAAGGCCAAGGGCCGGCCGAGTCGAGGGACTGCCTACGCCTTCGAAAGGATACAACATCCCCCTCGCCACCCTACGCTAAAGTTAGTCTATGAACGATATTTTCCTCGACAAGTCCCTTGCAAATTCAGTGAGAGAAACGTGATAAAGAAAACCATAACTCAAATGTGCGCTTGAAAACATGAAATTGTTTAACCACTAAAGTACTTATTACATAAATATCCCTAACTTCTTAGGGAGCAGGGTCTTCGGGGGTGGCGTCCTCTTCGTCTTCAGTGTCGGGAAGGAGGTCGCTCTCGAAGATTCGCGCGAGGGTGGCAGCAGGAGTAGAGGCAGCGGTATCGGCGCTCTCCACGACGGCCAGCGCAGATTCATCGTCGAGGTCATCCGCAAGCACGTAGCCACCGCTGACAGCATCAAGGTCCACGAAAAAGTGCGTCGAGATCACCCCGAGGGTCTTCTGCACGCCGAGGAGAAGGGCCCCTTTCAGGCGCTCGGTAACGCAGCCGCCCAAGGCCCTTAGGCGGTTGGCCACCGAGCTGGCCGACTGGGACTCGGGGGCTTATGGCCCCTCGACCTCCTTGCAGACGGCAAGGGCCACTTCGCGTAGCTCCTCGAGGTCCTCCTGGGCCTTCGAATAGGCCACCTGGAGCGACTCCGCCTGTGAGGAAGTCTCCTCCGCCGCCTTCCGCACCTCTGAAAGCCCGAAAGCAAAATCAGATAAGTTTTCAAAAACCGGAACCCAAATTTAGGATGAATTTGTACCAAACTTACCTTCAACCAGCTTTTCCTTCTCGGCGAGGGCCTCCCGGGTGGTGCTGGCCTCCTGCTGGAGTGTTGCCATCTCTCCTTGTTGGGCCTCGACAGAGGCCCGCAGCTCCGTGATGGCGACATCTCCCTCCGTCACGGTCACGGTGAGCAGGTCGATAGCATCGCCCTGGGTCTTCAATTGGGCCTCAGCCGCGGCAAGCGCCAAATCCCGCTGCTCAAGCTGCCCCCGGGCTTCGGCAAGGGCGGCGCGCTCCTGCTGAAGCTCGCCCTCGAGCGCCGCCAGCGCCTGCGTTCGCCGATGAAGCTCGTCCCCCTGCCGAAGGACCTCCTTTGTCGTTTCCACGGCGAGAGCCCTCTCGCGCAGGCGTTACTGCTTGGCGTGGCTCAGAGCTTCCCTCAGCCGATGCACCTCGACGTGCGCATCAGCGAGCTCGGCGACCTTTCGCCCAGCCATCTCCCTCAGGTCCTGTTGTTAATACGACAGACAAAGCTGAAAAAAGGGGGAGACAGAAGACACGCAACGAATTTAGTAACTAGACCACTTACCCGGTGGACGTCCAAGCCCCGACCGAGGTGGAGTTTGAGCACCTGCTTCAGGGCCTCCTGGACTGCGGTCCCCAAGGCCTGCTGCTCCTCCCATAGGAGACGCTCGGCCTCAGCAGACTCGGCCAGGCCGGGAGGGACGCCGCGACGACCGAGCCCCAAGTTGCGCCAGGCCTCGAAGGCCGTGACGCCAGGCAGGGCGCGCGTGGTTCTCTCCTCCCAAGGACTCCAGGTCCCCTCCCGTCTTGGAGCACCCTCCTCCTCATCTTTCGGACCGCCCGCGAGGGTGGCCGGGAGGGTCACCATTACGGCGCCGGTCCCGGGCACCTCCTCCGCCTCCGCCGTACCGCCACCCCTGACCACGGTCTGACCCGCGTCTTCAACACGAGCCGCACCTTCCGGTACCCCCGTGCCCTCAGCCGGTACGGGGGTCTCGGTCACCCCCGCAATAGCAGGGGCCGCATCCGCCACTGGGAGGGCCAACATCGTCTCCCTGGCATGCTCGTCGCCCACTGCCGCCGACACCTCCACGACTGCCGCCTGCTCCCCTGATCGGGCGGCCCCTCGCGCGAGGGCCGCCTGATACCGGGCGACGATCTCTGTCGCCTGGGGCGTTCCAAACGGGGGCGGCGCTGCTGAATGAGGTGTGGCGCGTGCCGACACCTTTAGCGCCTTTGTTGGCGCCAGCGGAAGCGATGCCGGCGGTCCGGGTTGGCTGACAGAAACCAAGTCAATAGAATTAAATAAAAATAGCAACCCATGAATTATGCATGAGAAAGAAATGACAACTCACCTAACCCGAATAATGCTGCTCAGCCTGCGCTTCTTGCCGCTCGAGGGCTGCCGGGTCCCCGAATGACCGCCGCCCCATGGCGATAGGGTCTCGCTCGCGGACCTCGAGCCCACGAGCGGAGGGCTTTGCGCCCTAGTGGCCCCCTTGCCCGTCCCAGGCGCCGGCGGGCTCCGAGCCCCAGCCCCTGCAACGGCTGCAGCAGGACTCGGGGGGGGCACCCACCGTCGAAGGCGCCGGGCCGCTCGAGGCCTCCCTCCCCCGCGACGACGCCGGGGTCTCCTGGCTTTGGCCCCTCGGGGGCGCAATCACTTCAGCCGCCACCGGCGTAGGTGGCGGAATCTCGACGAGGTCGTTCGAGGAGGACTCCTCTGGGGTGCTCTTGGGGGTAGTAGGCGGGGAGCGTCCCTCCCTAGCTCGACGGCGGCATTCCTTCTCATGCGCCGCCTTTCGTTGGCGCTTCCTCTCCTTCTTCTACTTGGCCGCATCCTTCCGCGCCTTCTAACTTTCGGCAGAAAGGCGATTGGCCGCACGGACCTCGCGAAGAGGAGTGGAGCGATACCCCTTTTGAGACAAACCCTGAAGAGAAATTCCAAGATTGGCGATCAGAAACCCTCGAGGGTAGGAAGCAATATTGAATCTAAATCAAACTTAAAACGGAACTTACAAATTGTAAATACCCTGCTTCGGGGCGCATGTTGACGGCAAATAGGGCCGCCTCCTTGCAATCGAGCTTGGAGACCTCCACGGCTCGTCGTGCTCGGTGCATGCAGTACTCGACGACGAGGGTCCCCTCCTTCATCTTCGAGCCCTACCAGGGCGAATCCGCCCTGAGCTGGTCGAGGCACAGCGTCCTCTCCATCAGCGGCAGGACATACCGCTGATTGAAGTTTGCAATCACCCCCGCCGCGGTCAATCCTGCCCTCGACAGTGCGGCAAAGGCGTCGGTGAAGACCCGTAGTCACTCCTGACGGTCGGCGGGGGAAATAGCGTAGCTCCACGACTCTGGCCGCTCGCGCAGCACCTTGCCGGTGTACTCCGGCAGCTTGTTGTCCACATTGCGGAGGTAGAATCATCCCTTGTCCCAGTCGGCGTTGTTGGAGGTCATCGTCGCCGGGATGTACAGCCCGCTCCGCTGCCCCCGAACGTGCAGGGTAAGGCCCCCGGCGCGGACCGCCCGGCGGAACCCCCGAGACTCACCTACGGCCGTATGTAGCTCACCCCGGAAAAGGTGAGCCCATAGGTCCCAGTGAGCCTCTATCCCCAAATACCCGTCACAAACGGCGACGAAGACGGCCGCTTGCAAGATGGTATTGGGGGAGAAGTTGTGGAGCTCCACGCCGTAGTGTAGGCACAAGCCGCGGAAGAACGGCGATGCGGGGACTCCGAACCCCCGCTCGTGTAGCCTCGCCAGGCTCACCACAAAGCCCTTCGGCGGAGAAGGCTCGTGGTGATTGGACGGCGGCGCAATCCACATCGGCTCATCCGGGTTGCTGTTCGCCGGCAGCACCCCGGCATCCACCAGGCCGACGAGATAGGTGTCGGTGGCGATGGAGGGGCTCCACGGAGCAGGGTCAACCACGGTCACCATGACGGACGGCGGCGGGGAAAAGCGAAGTCCATGGAAAATGAAAGGCAAGAGCGGCGGCGCATGGAAATAGCTGATGCAATCGGAAGGCAAGGGCTGGGTAAGCTGAACCTTTCCCCAGTATAACGCGAAGCGCAATCGGCATCCCAGCCGCGTGGAATACACATTCAATGCGGTTGGCACCGCTATCACTAACGGTTGGGCCCCACGGGTTGGGATAACCACTACGCGTGAGAATCCAGGCGTTGCAGACGATACGTCGCATCGTAACTACCCACGCCTCTGCCGCTCTGCCTAAAAAGGCGCGCCCACTTCACATACTCCATGCCACGTCGCCCACTATTATGAAAATAAATGCTCGAGGCCAGCCGAAAGGCTTCCGAGGTAAGTTACCTCTCCTCGAGGCCCTACTGATCAGGGGTTCGAAGTCCTGACCCCTCGAGGGTTCGACAGGCACCCCAGATCTAAAAGAGTCAGGGATAACCAAGGGCACGCGCGATCGAGCCTATCCTCGAGCACGAAACTCGAGGGTGCCCTCCATGTTATATTCAAGGCCAAGATGAAGGCAGCTAGTCGAGGGATCCCACCGAGGGAGAGCAATCAGCCCTCGACCCCAAATGAATGGGGTCGAGCCCTGCCTAGCAAACCTTCACAAGTGCTCTTATGAGAGATGTCTCCGGACCACAAGCCGACCTCCATCGAACGAGGCATGGATGTCCACTTGAATTACCCGCTAACAACTCGCAGAGGCATCCATGACTTGCGGCCCGTTCGAGGGAAGCATGGATTGCGTCACCCCTCCTTCCCACGAACGGGGTGACGAGGTTGTAACTCAAAGTCAAGGAACGCCCCTGATCGACCTTGCTAGAGCCAGGGCTCGGGGGCTCCTTGCACCACAAGGTCGAGTTCCTTGAAGACGAAACTCGCTGTAGCTCACGAAGGCACGAAACACTGACAACCCTTGCAGGAGTATATCCACTCCTCCAAGGCCTCGGGGGCTACACCCGCGGGTGCGCTAGCGCGCACCCAGCAGAGTCCTTCAGGGAAACCTTATCAGAGGCACCCACGATGAAAAGCCTTTGTCGGATTGAAATCTACTCCAACAAAGGCTCGGGGGCTACTGTTGAGGGCAATCATTAGGGGTACCCAAACCTATGGGATAACCACCCTTGTTAAACATTAAACTCATGCGCTTAACCAGAAAAAGAGAAACAGAAGTTAAGGCCCACGGCCCAGCGACAAACGAAGGCCCAGTCAAGGCGCCCCGTGGCGTGCCTCGACGCGAACCACAATCTCCGCTTCGCTGGAGGGAACCGACCCCTCGAGTGAATCGGAGAACTCCGCTTCGGTCGAGGCCTAAGGATTGAGCCTCGAGCAACCCACGGAATGGGGAGAGCTCCGCTTCGGTTGAGACCCTTGCTCTGACGGACAATTAATGGCGCTCACCACCACCGTGCATCCAAAGTCAAAAGGCAGATCTCTCGTCATACCGCCCTGACAGCCACGACCCCCCCGTCGTAATCCGCCAACTCCCATCACTATGCTGCCAACTGTTGGCACTTCTTATGATCCAATATCAGAATTGAGAATCCTGCTACTGGGGTAAGGAGTGTTTCAGTGGTTTTCCTTATGGCTTAGTAAAATATAGAAATATTCTGCAAGCGCACAGAATCACCGCTGTAGCACTTCACCTGGGAGTATTCCGAGGTATCGTAATTTATATTTCCGCAGGGAAGCTTTGGCAAGATTACTAGTGAATAGATATTCGAGACTATCAAAGAAGGGTACACGACTAGACAAGACAGGGGATAACGGTATTGGATATGAGTGGATATACCGGACACACAACTCAAGGGATACTCACGTAAGGGAGAGAAGAGATAGATAGCTGGGAGGACAACGAGAAGAGATAGAGGACTCCTGGATTCTTTATCTACCTATGTCACTCTAGCTTAGAGATACAACGGCTACAGAGCCAGCACTAGAAGATCTAGGATAACTCTAATGTCTTAGCTTCGGGACAAGAGAACCGGTGAACACATAGAAAGGGATGAGAAGGGGTGCCACTATTTCCCAACTGGGGAATCCTACAGACCGGAACTAACGTGATGGGCTACAAAGACCGAAAGGGCTGTCACCACCTCCCGGCTACCACCTCCGTTGCGACGGAAATAAACTAAGGCCACTGACTAGTCTAGGAACCACTCCTACACTAGACAATGACTACTTACTCTGCTAGCAAGAGCAAGCAACCTTGTCAATACTCTTGGTGACAGTTCACCTCCAGTATCAAGCAAGATTGAAGAACCAGCTAAGACAAAGACTTAAACAGGACTACAAGCACTAGAACTATAACTAACTATAGTCTAAACAAGATATATTTGCAACTAGGATAAAGTAGAAGCAAGATATAAATGACAAAGGCAAAGTGATAAAGATAACTATATTGATACTCAATGTCTTACAAAAGGAAAAGTAAAAGATACAAGAGCTATTACCAGAGCTTCTGAAGACGACTCCGGAACCTCTGAGGCAAGCTCGACTCAACTCTAACTCCCAACTAAACTATCCTAACTCTACTAGAATGAAAGTGGAAATGAGCTCCTTGGCTTGGTGTGTGTTGAATGACCAGCTTGGCGCTGTATTTATAGGAGTCCAAGGCGGTTGAGGCAGGGTAGCGGCCATGGAAGCCAGGGGGTACCCCCTGGGATTTCGGGCGAGGGGAGGCGGTTCGGCCGAACAGGTCGGTTCGGCCGAACCGACCATCCCACCGTCCTTGCATCCAACGGCTGTGGGCAGCTCCCTGGAGGCGGTTACGTGCTGGGGGCGGTTCAGCCGAAGGCCCCAGTTCGGCCGAACTGGGCCTGGCCCGTGGCCGGCCTCCCCAGCACCGCCTCTGGTGCCTGGACCCCCTGGGCTTCCTCCTGATGCATGACTTCGTGTTGATCAGGCCCAGAATGACGTGGCATGGTTCAGGATGAAGTGGTGGTCGTCTATGTGTCGTGTGGTGTCATCACTTGGTTGTCGTTGACATGGACGACTCCCGGCGGCCCGTACGGCTAAGGGGGTTAACCGGCCGAACGGAGTCGTTCGGCCGATTCGGTCATTTTCGGCCCCAATAGCGCGTATTTGTCGTAGTTGTACCTGCACAAGTGACACTCACCAAAACTCGTGGAACTTTATTAGAAATAAAACCTAAGTACATGGAATGTTGCATAAAACCTCATTTATTCCCGAGTATTGGTGGTCGGATTTGGGCTGTAACGACCGCCAACAAGCTCCCCCAAGCTTAGCTCTTTGCTCGTCCTCGAGCAAAGATATAAACTTAGGCTCAGTGGATCAGGAGTTGCTACAATGTCATTTCTTTTTGCAGGTAACTTTATAAACAACTAGTCTTCAAAAATACTTGAATCATAGGCAAAGTTTCAAATCACCTTTTTACCTATGGAGCTTATAGCAATCTCCTTATCTTGGGCGGTTGAAAGGACGAACAGTTTAAACTTAGTTTTATTCCACTTTACTCTTTTCAGGATCCCATCTCGGAGTTTTTCATAAGTTTTGAAAACTACAAATTGTTCCTCATTGGCACACTCAATCACTCAAGTGTATTTGAATCCTCACCAAAGGCTTGTGCCTTCTTTTCATCCTAACATCTAATATGCCTTTTTGTGTGGCTCAGGGACAAAGGATGAAGGCATGCATGCATCTTATATTTTGCTAAGTCAAAGACCGGATCTCAGAGGAGACAAATCACATCTTAAGATCGAGACGTGCAAGTGTGTGGATATGAATGGAGTGGAATATGGTGGAATGGTGGAATGGAATATGGTGGAACTCCTTGGATGAATTTCCCTCTTCTTGACTTATTTTCGAGAACATGGGCTATCTTTTATTCTTATATTTTTGCCATGCCACTTGGCATGCTTTTCTTTTTCTCTTTCTCTTTGCCATGCTCTTTGGCATGCTTTTCTTTTTCTCTTATTTTTGCCATGCTTCTTTGGCATGCTTTTCTTTTTGCATAGCCCATGTCTCTATCAAGAATATTTGGAGAGGGAAATCATAGAACATGGAGCATTTATTTTTGTGGATGGATGATGGAAAATGTTTGCTAACTCCTAGTGTAGGAATTGCAAGTGAGAGGTGGTGTGTGTACGTGGGTCTCGATCTTTAAGAATATGAAACCTTCACTCAAAGGTCACAACAATTTGACAAAGCTCACTAAGATAACAAGAAGCATATGAGTAGAAATTTTCAACTAAGCTTATCATATGGCTCTGGTAGGTATTTTGACCAATGAGGAACTTGTTTTATTTTGAAAGCATAAATTTCCGAGATTTTCCCCGTACTAAAAGCAGAATAGAATTTAACCAAATTCTCACTATATCAATCCCCACAACAACTTAGACTTGGAATAAAGCATGTGCTCCCACAAGGTTTTCAGGATCATTTTTACTCATGCCAAATAACTCAAGCACAATCTAGCAACTAGTTGAAGCAAAGTACTTGCAAAATTAATGACAGAGCAACTATTCATCATTTCCAAGGTGAGAGGCATATGATTCATTCCATGCATAGTTGGGAGCTATTTTATTCAAGGGAAATATTGTTTAAGGGAAATATTTTTGGTATTTTCATTTTTTTAAATGCAAACTATCATGAGGGGAAATGAAAGGGAAATTAAATGATCAAAGTGCTGGATAAATCGGGACATACCTGGTGGGGATCCTCCCCAAAGCTTGGACTTTCACTGGTAGGGGTTGAGCCTTGAAAGGTACTGGCTCAGCTGTTCCGCTTGTTCGTGGACGTCGTGCTGGATAGACGCCACTATCCCGCTATTCTCTTGATGGTACTGAGAATGGCGGGCTAGCGTGTCTTGAATCTCTCGGGTACGGTCGTCGATGAGCTCGACTCGGTCGGCGATGTAGGACAGCTCCCGGCCGTAGTCGAAGCGTGCGGACTGTGAGTATCCGGGGTAGTATGGCTGGGAGGCACTGTCGTATCCCCCTCCATACCGACTCCCGAACCACTCAGAGTCTGTGTCCTTGCCGTAGTCCCAGCGTCCTGAAGTGAAGTAGTTCGGCTCCTGATGCTGCCCGGAGCCTCCTGCTCCGGACGTCCCAGCGCCGGTGTACATGTCGTAGGTGGCCTCATAAGCGGAAGTGTGTCGGTGCGGCATTTGTGGTGCATCTTCCAGCTCCTGTGAGGTGGCGAGCCTAGAATCACGCCTCGCTCGTCCCCTCGTGACGGGTCCGTCACCTGCAACGCTGTGCCGAGCGGGCTCTCTCCAAGGTGGAGAGTCGTCCGACTCGGTCCTTAACTGAAGAGTTAGTTTCGGCGTGGTATACAACCTTAGTGCTGCACAGGGCAAAGGCACTTCAGTTGTATATCCACGGTAAATCATTGCCAGCGTTGCGTCAGGCGTCTGCTGTATCATGTGGGCTTGCACGAAGTGCTCGGCATCCACGACGGAACGCGCTGTCTCGATGTACGTGAGCCGGGCGCCTTGAAGGACGCCCAAATGGTTAGCGAGGCGAGTGACTAGAGAAGTCATCGCCATGTTACCCGCACGAGAAATATGAGACAGCCAGTGACCAACCATGTCTTTCACAGGTGAATAGGGAATCTGCTTGACCATGGCAAAAAGAACCCGCAACTCGATGGTGTTGACAGGGCGCAAATCTGCCCGGGGGAATACCGTCATAGACACCCAACGATGCATGAAACACAAAGTGGGGTTATGTATGTTGTTCGTGCGTGGCGCATGACAGTTGGTATCCCCCGAAATCTTTTTCCAAAATGCCACCCGGTCAAATCTTTTAAGCGCTTTGTTCGGGCCTAATGAACAACGGTTTGAAAATCCGAGACCCGAACTAAAATCCCTCCAAGAGCAGAAGAACTCTTGATTGAAGAACCAAAAACGAATCCCCCTAGTTTCAGAAACTAGAGTCGAGAGGAATTCAAGGGTGAGCAGGTACGAACCTTCTTCGTTGATGTGCCAGAAATTTTCCCAGCCAATGGCCTGGAAGATTTCTGTGAACTCTAAGTCCATCCCCGTGTCCTTGAGCAAGTCTTGCTCAAACACACGGGTGTGCTCGAACTCCTTCAGCCGAAGCTCGTTGAAGGTGTTCTGCTCCCTTTCTGTTCTAAGGTTGATGTCGCTCTTGCTCAGGAGCTGCCTAGCCGGGGGCGTGGCATGGCCCCATCCCGAGCCGGCTGCTCCGTACTCGTCCGTGTCCATCCGGCTTGAGCCTCGGGACGGAGCTGGCGAGCTCCCAGCATCGTCCGATCATCGGCCTAGCCGAGCGGAACGACGGAGCGACGTGAAGAACTTTGACATGATTCATGCAAAAGGTTAGTGCAACAACAACTACCCGAAGGACTGAATATATATGGTTAGCACAAGAAAATCAAGTCAGTCGTTCAAGATAGTTAAACGTTCTTGCGGGGATGAAAACGACCACAAAAGGTTAGTCGTTCTTGTGGGTGTCGGTGACCACCACAAAATCGTCCAGAAATTCAGCACAAAGATCACAACAAAAGCAAAATATTTTTGGGATTTTCTAGTGATGCAAGTGAACCAAAACTTGAGCAAGAACTTGGGAGGAACTTGAGCAAGCACTAGAGCAAAGAACTTGAGAGGGAGAGAGCTCCTAGCAGAATTTTTTCAGAGTGTATGAGTTTGAGAGAGCAAGCAAGCAACGCACCAGTATTTATAGGCCGAGGGGAGGCAGGTCCCTAGTTCGGCCGAACTGGGTGGTTCGGGCAAACCAGGCCCTGGTGGCCAGTCCACTCCTCCCTGAGTGGAGCACCTCCTCTTGCTTTGATTCCACGAAATTTTGTGTGGCCAACAATCCCCCAGGTCATGTGAGTGGTTTTTAGTGGTAGGTAAGATGCAAACTTGACATGACCAAAGTTGGCTTTAGTGTAGTCACCCCCATGCTGCCATGTTTGTGATAATTGGTGAGTGTGCAGCCATTTTTAGTGAGGTAGACATGTTTGGTGCTGGTTGGTGGTGATGGTAAACAATTGGAGATGTTCTAGAAGGGATGAAAATGATAAAAGTTACCAATTACATCCACCCTAGGTAAAATTTCAGCATGTGTCCAATTATTTCTAACCAAGCTTGCAAAATTTTCTACTCTCTCTCAAATTAATTTCTCAAGTGGTTCATTTATTTTGAAAAGGGAAACATGCAAATGCAATTGAGAATTTAAAAATTGGAAGGGAAATATGGGATACATACCGGTTTTCCTCGCGGCGAGAGCTCAGCTTTTAAGTCCGCGAGCGGGACTTCTCCGGTCTTCAGTTGCTCTTGTCATCGTCCGGTCCCGGAGCGGATGACTCGGATGATGCAACCATCTTCTGCCACATTTTCTTGCTCTTCTTCTTCGGTGTTGGTGGCGGTGGGATCGGCGTCTCTGGAGAATTCCAGAGGGCTTGTTCTTCCTCGTATTTCTTTACGTTGAAATCCATTTCTTCTGCACTTGTCGGTTTTGCCGGCTCGTTCCACTTGAGCTGCTCACCACCGAGTATTTCCAGCTCTCCATTAATGAGAGCCTTAAGGAAACACTCGGCGCTCCTCTGCTCCGGTGTGAGTGGCATTGCCTTCTTCTCTTCCCGGGGTTGAAACTTGAAGTAAGTCAACCTTCCGTCGATACGGAACGAGATTTCTCTCGCATCCATATCGATCCTAGCCCGGGTGGTGTTCAAGAATGGTCGGCCCAACACAAGGGGAAACGAATGCTCGTTCCCCGTGTCGAGGACAACGAAGTCCACAGGGACATATCGTCCCCAGATCCGGACCGGTACATTCTCGATCACCCCCTCGGGGTAGCGGATGGTTGAGTCCGCAAGCTGTACCTGGGCAGTAGTAGGTGACAAAGTAGGGTAGCGTAATTTCTTAAATAATACCTTAGACATGATGTTGACGCTTGCCCCCAGATCACAAAGTGCATCATCAATGCGACGATTCCAAATCGTGCACTGAATGATGGGCACTCCGGGATCTTCCTTCCTATCCGGAGAGGTCTTGATGATCGCCCTTTTTGCAGCTCTCGGCAGGTAGGTCCATCTTGGTGTCAGCACTTGGATGCGTGCGACCTTCCCTGCGTGGTTAGTTCGGAAGACACTACGAGGCATCTTACCATGCCTTGTAGTGACAGCTTTCACTGTTTCGATGGAAGGTTCGGGTTGCCCCGGAATCTTCCCTGACTCAGTGACAGGAACAACAGCAGCTAACTGAGCGACTTGAGTTTCTATCATTTTATTAAAGCTCAGTTGACTTTTCATAGCAGAAGAAAATGATTCCATCCTAGAGTCTATGCTTTCCAGTGTTTTATCATTAGCAGCAAGCTTTTTATTGATGTTTTTAGTTATTTTCATCTGGACAAACACAAGATCTCTAAGAGACGGCTGATTATTGAAATTGCTGGAATTGAAATTGTTACCTTGTTGAGGCCTCTCAAAAGGGAGGTTTGGGCGCGGATTCCAGCCTTGGTTGCCGTAGTTGTTCGGTCGGTACCCATTGTTGTTGGAGTTGTTGACGTAGTGGGCATCTTCTCGCGTTTTGGGGCAGTCATTCCCCGAATGGCCAGTGTTGCCACAGACTTCGCAGGTCATGCGAGCGTCCATGGCTTGCACCGTTTCTTGAGCAGGGGCCTTCAGTTTCTTCATCAGAAGGTCCATCTTGGCAGCGAGCATGTCCAGAGCTTCAACTTGGTGAACTCCTCGGGTCTTTGGTTGAGTCTGGTCATCGGACCAACCTTGGTTCTCGACCATCTTCTCTAGGAGGGCCTTCGCACGACTCTCCTCAAGAGAGAAGAACGAGCCTCCAGCAGCAGCATCTAGGTACTCACGGGCAGAATTTCTCAACCCGTGATAGAAAGTTTGGATTATGAACCAACTCTGCATACCATGGTGAGGACAAGCAGAAATATAGTCCTGGAGGCGATCCCATGCCTCCGGGACTGTTTCATCTTTTAACTGCTGGAAACTAGCTATTTTGTTCCGGAGGGCGTTGGTTTTCCCAACCGGAAAGAATTTTAGCAAGAAAGCGCTAGTGCATTTATCCCAGGTATCTATTGCTTCGCGGTTAGCATAAAACCATTGTTTTGCCTTGCCTAATAATGAGAATGGAAATAAACGAAGGCGAATGACATCGATACTTACTCCGCGGATGGTGAAGGTGTTGCAAATCTCCAGGAAATGCTGGAGATGAGCATTGGCATCTTCGTGTGGCTTGCCGTAGAATGGGCTAGCCTGTACCATGTTGATGAGGGCTGGCTTCAGCACGAAGTTACCATCTCCGACTGGCGGAGCTTGTCCGACATGTACGTTCTCGCTTGATGGAGCGGAGAACTCACGGATCGTCTTAGTTGCCATCCTCGATGTAGCCTGGTCAACGACAGGAAGGACTGGGTTCGTCGGAAGGAGCTGCTTCTGAGGAGGTACAACACGGGGTCGTACTGTCCTCACAAGTGACTCCGGATTTTATTGGAAGTTTGACGGTAATTGGAAACCAGTCATGCATTGCTCTGTTCCACAAAGACCAACGAACAGAGCAAGGATAAACCCGCTTGAGTAGCGGTACTCAACTAAGATAGCTCAAGATAAAAGTTCAAAAGTAATCTAGCCAAAGACTTCCCCGGCAACGGCGCCAGAAATGCTTGTTGGCACTTCTTACGATACAATATCAGAATTGAGAATCCTGGTACTGGGGTAAGGAGTGTTTCAGTGGTTTTCCTTATGGCTTAGTAAAATATAGAAATATTCTGCAAGCGCACAGAATCACCGCTGTAGCACTTCACCTGGGAGTATTCCGAGGTATCGTAATTTATATTTCCGCAGGGAAGCTTTGGCAAGATTACTAGTGAACAGATATTCGAGACTATCAAAGAAGGGTACACGACTAGACAAGACAGGGGATAACGGTATTGGATAGGAGTGGATATACCGGACACACAACTCAAGGGATACTCACGTAAGGGAGAGAAGAGATAGATAGCTGGGAGGACAACGAGAAGAGATAGAGGACTCCTGGATTCTTTATCTACCTATGTCACTCTAGCTTAGAGATACAGTGGCTACAGAGCCAGCACTAGAAGATCTAGGATAACTCTAATGTCTTAGCTTCGGGACAAGGGAACCGGTGAACACACAGAAAGGGATGAGAAGGGGTGCCACTATTTCCCAACTGGGGAATCCTACGGACCGGAACTAACGTGATGGGCTACGAAGACCGAAAGGGCTGTCACCACCTCCCGGCTACCACCTCCGTTGCGATGGAAATAAACTAAGGCCACTGACTAGTCTAGGAACCACTCCTACACTAGACAACGACTACTTACTCTGCTAGCAAGAGCAAGCAACCTTGTCAATACTCTTGGTGACAGTTCACCTCCAGTATCAAGCAAGATCGAAGAACCAGCTAAGACAAAGACTTAAACAGGACTACAGGCACTAGAACTATAACTGACTATAGTCTAAACAAGATATATTTGCAACTAGGATAAAGTAGAAGCAAGATATAAATGACAAAGGCAAAGTGATAAAGATAACTATATTGATACTCAATGTCTTACAAAAGGAAAAGTAAAAGATACAAGAGCTATTACCAGAGCTTCTAAAGACGACTCCGGAACCTCTGAGGCAAGCTACAAGAGCTATTACCAGAGCTTCTCAAGGCGGTTGAGGCAGGGTAGCGGCCAAGGAAGCCAGGGGGGTACCCCCTGGGACTTCGGGCGAGGGGAGGCGGTTCGGCCGAACAGGTCGGTTCGGCCGAACCGACCATCCCACCGTCCTTGCATCCAACGGTTGTGGGCAGCTCCCTAGAGGCGGTTACGTGCTGGGGGCGGTTCAGCCGAAGGCCCCAGTTCGGCTGAACTGGGCCTGGCCCGTGGTCGGCCTCCCCAGCACCGCCTCTGGTGCCTGGACCCCCCGGGCTTCCTCCTGATGCATGACTTCGTGTTGATCAGGCCCAGAATGACGTGGCATGGTTCAGGATGAAGTGGTGGTCGTCCATGGGTCGTGTGATGTCATCACTTGGTTTTCGTTGACATGGACGACTCCCGGCGGCCCGTACGGCTAAGGGGGTTAACCGGCCGAACGGAGTCGTTCGGCCGATTCGGTCATTTTCGGCCCCAATAGCTCGTATTTATCGTAGTTGTACCTGCACAAGTGACACTCACCAAAACTCATGGAACTTTATTAGAAATAAAACCTAAGTACATGGAATGTTGCATAAAACCTCATTTATTCCCGAGTATTGGTGGTCGGATTTGGGCTGTAACGACCGCCAACACCAACCGAGGCTCTGTGCGGACAAGCCGGCGCTGTGCGAATAGAGCCCGTCACTCCAAACTCATGTGCTGCCAACTCCGACGACCCGAAGACCTCCATTGGGCGAGAGAGACCCTCGGGCACACAGCAGGAGAAGAAGAGAGGACGACGGAGGCATGGCGGGCCATTCCGAGCGCTCTGCGACCATCCCTGGCGCCGTGTGCACATGTCGCCACTGTGCGAACAGGGCCGGGTCACTCCAACTCCCTGTGCTACCGACTCCCACAGCGATTTCCCACAGAATAGGCTGTGCACAGGCATGGGAGACCCTCGAAATAGTGTACGGGCGAGCCATTACCGCACAAAGGACACCTCAGATCCTCAAAACCACTCCTTGGCGTCATCACCAGTACAAGAATCAACTACAGGGATCGCAATATCGCGCGACAGCAAACAAGGACAAAGAAGCACGCCCAGCGCCACTCCTACTACTGTGCGGCAACTATGCCTGTGCAGCAACACACACCTGTAACCCCTCCTCCTTGGCCTATAAAAGGAGGGGGTGATCGAGCAAGAGTGGGATAGAGACGAAGAGATCGAGAATTCGCACACACTCAGATAAACCACGATATTGGCACTCCGCCTCAATCATCAGGGACTTGGAGGACCAGCCTCCTCTCCCAGCTTGCTTGTATCCCCTACTACTTGCAGTCCGGTGCAAAATAACGCATAGCACGAACCACCTTGCTGGAAGTACGGTCTTACGACCGGAAACAGGATAAACTCGTGTCTCGTTCCATCTTCTGCATCAACCATCAGGGGAGGGAACACAGCGCATTTCTGGTTGGTGTCGGGACCACAATTTCTAAACACCGACACAATGTATTTGCATTACTTTGATTTTATCAAATGATGCTATTTTGAGACCATTAACTTGTTTGAGTAATTATATTAAGAAATCAAAGCAGGATATGAAATTCTTCTATTCGGGCTAGAGATTTTATTGCATGGGTGTGAAATATACAAAGGCATTTGGTGATTCATTGCTAGTAATTTAGCAAGTTCCTAAGTTATATCAATGTTTGAATGAATCATTAAATGTTTATTTTGTTAAATGCCTAGATATCATATTTTGTTTTGATAGATTTTCCATATATGATGTAACAAGGCTTGATAAACCAAGGGCTAACACCTGGCACAACAAGCATTTGGCTATGATATCCAAAAGAGGATTTAAGGCTAATGCTTCACGAATGCCCTGGAGAAAACAGCATGACTGCTCTTTGAAAATTGTCCTAACTTATCCATTTTCTAAAGTGGCCTGGCTGATTTCTCTCTAATAGATCTACTTCGACAATTATAGCTCCTAATGATTACAATGCCAATGTTAGTGATTGAAGAACATATATTTCAATAACTGAAGAAACCAAGCTTCAAAATTGACAAGAAAATTTGGTGCACTGCATTCAAATTTACTTTGGTTGATGATATCATCAAACCACATGAAGAGTTGCTTAGTTTATGATCATAGCAGCGTGATGTATGGATATCATGTGAAACTAATATACAACCTACTTCATTACGAGTTATAAAGATCATTTGTCGATAGCAATTCAGTCATTTTACGGATCTATTATAACACCCAAAACTAGCCTATTTAATTTTTTTAGTAATTTATTGGCTTTTATTTAATTTGTTCATAATTAATACCGGTTAAATGAATTATTTATGAATATTAAAATCAAATATAAGTTGTAGAAACATTTTTGTCGCATTCATGCTGCTGCATTTATTTTTGTATTGCTTGTGGTTCAAACGAGAGTTTAAATTTATTTAAATTCGAGTTTGAATCACCTTCTTTGGAGCTCTAGAAAAGTTCTTATGCCCATAGTTCGTTTTTGCCCCGTGAAGTTTTTCCCGGCTCACTTTCCCTCCACCATCTCTTCCCCGCAAGGCCGGCCCAGCTCGCAGGCCCCTCTCCCACACGCCCCACCAGCCCGCCAGCTCGCTTCGCCCGGCCCACGCGCTCCCTCAGCCCATCTCCTCCCCGGCCAAACTACGCGCGCCAGCGCCCGCCCCTTCCCCCTCTCTCTTTTCCCACCGACAGGGGGGCCCACCTGTCAGGCTCTCCCGCTTCCTCTCGCCGCCCCCCCTCTCCCCTCGGCGTGAATCACGCCGCCCCGCCCGGCCGACTTGGCCCTGCCCCGCGCCCTATGGGCCCTCACCGTGCTCCCCTGCCCCCCTGCCGCGATTGCCTGCCATCCTTGGCTCCGCGTGCATAGCAAGCCGCCCCCACTTGGAAACTCCGGGATCGCCGGTCACCGCCCGATTAGCGTGGCATGGACGCCGATAGCCCCCCCCCCCCCGGGCCTATATAAGCCGCCCCTCGCGCCCTAGCACCTCACCAGCCCTCGCCCGAGCTCGTAGCGCCCCCCATTGCTTTCCCCGCGCGAGACCGCCGCCGCCGTCGCAACTCCTCCTCCTGTGCTGCTCCACGCCCGTCAACACCTCGGGTGAACTCATGGCGAGGTAAGGAACCTCCCCACCCCACTCCTTGGACAATTAGCCCCCCAACCGCGCTGCTCCCCTTCCACCTGAGCCGTCGGCCGCCGTTCGCCATCGAGCACCATCCCCACCGCCTCCCCCCTCGACTTGAGCTACCCTGGTAGACTCGCCACCGTCTCCCGAAGCCATAGGACCGAACCGCGCCTCATTTTGTGGCCGCTAGCTCAAGTTAGGTTCAACTCCATCGAACCTCCACCGCCGACCGAGCGTCGCCGCCGCGACTTCCGTCCCCGCCGGCAAACAAACCACCCCCCCCCCCCCCGAAGAACCCCAACCGTCCGATCGAAATCTAGTGGCCCAGATTCACTCCGAGCTGAGTCAAAGTTGACTCATACCGGTCAACCTAGAAACATTTGCTAAAGAGCCCCTGCCTTTCTTCGGAATTAACTCGCGCTCCAGCTTAGTTCAGAAATATTTATGACTAGGTCATGTTTTATTCGTTTAGCCCCCTGAGCTTTTAAATATTAGTGCCCGCCGTCCTGTCCTATCCTATTTGTGCGTAGGCCCCTGAGTTTTAATGCATAATTATGTTTTAGTCCTCGATTTTTCACAAATAAGCCCCTGGAAGCTTTTAAAACTTGCCAGCAGATCCCTGGAACTTAGAAAACCCATATCTTTTCTGTTTTAGCTCTGATTAGTGTGATTTTCGCGCTCATGTGTTCGTAAGCATAGAATATTTCTAGAACCTTTATTTGTACTATTTCAACTGTTTGGTGTACTGTTCTAATAGAATATTATTTGTTTGCATGTATTGGTTTGCGTGCATGTTTGCGTGGTGATTCGTGTCCAGTCGGTGAGCCTTTCGCTTTGGACTTCGAGTACGCGGAGGACTTTCCGGAGCATGACTCGCAACAGCAGTAGGATCAGCCTTTTGAGGAAGGCAAGTTATAGCACGGACAATCCTTGCTACCTATTCACCTTGTATTAAATTATTTCATAAATGCATGTGTCTAATTTGATGTACCATTAAGGCTGTACCTAGTCTTGTTTATCCTATCCTTGTTTACCTTGGGTTTATGCATATGGGTAGATCTTTGCTATGCGCGGCTACTATCACCATTATTTAACTGTTAACTTTGACATAATGGTTCACTTCAACATTAATGATAAAACTTGCTTTTTAGCAACTTGGTTTAGGGAACTAGAGCATGTGCTCCGTGCTTTGATCTAGTGTCCCTCCATAAGGTCCGATTCTTAAAGCGGCAACCCAGGAGCCTGTTGCCACCCCTAGAACTATTATGGCTCTAGTCTTGGTCAAGTAGCATGTATGTCTCTAGCTTGTCAGTGGTTACCGGAGTGGCCGACGGCGTTATGGAAAACAGGGGTGAGAGTATGTCTTGATCCACCGAGGACGGGTGATCCGTCGGCTATGCCCCCGTGAGGCAGTCCCGTGCTGGGAGTCCCTGCGATGGGGAACACCACACGTTGCGCATTGTTGGGTGTGATGCCCGCACTCTGGACGCCATTGACCCCCCTATGGTGTGACTCCGTAGGCGTACGTCAATCTCGGTGCCTGGGCCATGCTGCCTGTGCTGTACCATAATCGGCCACTGTTTGTTAGGGTGTCTTGTGAAAAGCCTCGTAGCATCCCTATGCGGTCATACCTCGGAAGTGTGATTTATGAGGTCTGATCCACCTCCGCGTAGTTGGGTTTAAAGTTCGTTTGAGCTTTTACGCGACTGGTGGGTAAAGGGCGAAACCTCTGCAGAGTGTAAAATCTATCATGATAGCCTTTCTCAGGGTCACGAGCGGCCTGGATCCTTTTTTATTAGAAGATTATGTTTATTTATGCTTAATGTCACTTATACTTTATTAATTGGGTTGCAATTGGGTTTTATCCACTTGTAGTAATTTGGTTAATGTTAAAATAAACCAACTAAAAATGCTAATGTAGTTAAGCCGTGTCTAGCCTTATTTTGAGCCTTCATACCGTGCTATACCTGCTAAGTAATTGTTTACTTACACTTGTCATTTATTCAACAAAATCTCGGATGGGTAAACAGATTGGGTTGTGCATGAGTCTGCTGCTGAGTTTCCAGAAGCTTTACCATACTATTGAGCTGTGGTATCCCAGTCAGAGTCCCTGTGGTTTGCGGCTCCATTAGTTTGAGAGTTTATTAGTCTTCCGCTGTTATTGGTTAGTTCATTTATGAAGCACTCTGATGTAAAACTTTATTTAATGAAGAATTTATTGAAGCATATGTTCTCTGTTTATCATATTTGTTTGTTATATGTGTACTTTGACTTCCTGGCCACACATATGGCCGCATTCAGGTTTTTGTGAAAATCCGGGTGTGACAGATTGGTATCAGAGCCATGCTGATTGTAGGATCGAAGCCTAGTTAGAACGGTTGAATTAAACATTAGGAGGCCATCATGATTATGTCTTATATGTCGTCTAGTTTCACTTTTTCAAAACTCAAATCCAGTCGAGTCTTGTGTGAATCATGTCTTTAGGTGCTTGAAATGATTGTCATTATGCTTATGCTTGATTTGGATTTTTGTAATGATTGTGATGGGCGTAGACGCAAGTGTATTACCATCTAGATGTAGGACTAAGGTTTAAGGACTTTAGTGATTAAATAGAGGGGGGTATTCATTTCTCTTGCTCTTTTTCAATCAAGCCCTTCATCCTAACAACTTAGCAAACCTCTGAAGTCATAACCATCAGAGTTTTTATGAGACTTATTTATTGATGATAGATGGTGAACACAAGGAGCAACGCCGGTGCCAGCGGACTGCCGCCACCACCTCCCACCATTGAGCAGATGATGCTCACGCAGACCCAGCTGATGCAGTAGATGACTCAGACGATGGCGCTGATGCAGCAGAACCAGCAGAATCCGCCACCGCAGCACAACATGCCGCCCCGTGACAAGAGGGGTGAATTCCTGAAGGGACGTCCTCCTACCTTCAGCAAGGCCACCGACACCCTGCAGGCTGATGATTGGCTCAAGGCAGTGGAGAGGCAGCTCGACATCGCGCAGTGCAAAGACCGGGAGAAGGTGTTGTACACCGGAGGACAACTCCAGGGACCGGCATTGGACTGGTGGGACTCATACCAGTACGCTCACGTCAACCGTACTCAGATCACCTGGCACGAGTTCCGCAGCAGCTTCCGCTCCCATCACGTGCCAGAAGCTCTGATGACCCTGAAGAAGAAGGAGTTCCTGGCACTGAGGCAAGAAGGGATGAGTGTCACCGCTTACCGTGACAAGTTCATCGAGTTGGCCTACTATGCTCCGGAGGACGTGGACACCGACAAGAAGAAGCAGTCCAGGTTCCGCGACGGCTTGCAAGATGCACTGAAGTACCAGCTGATGTGCACCAGGTTCCACAACTTCCAAGAACTGGTGGACGACGCTTTGATGCTGGAAAACAAGCGCCGTGAGATGGAGGAGAATAAGAGGAAGTTCCAGGGCCAGCAGATCGGGAGCAGCATCCGCCCCCGTTTCGTGCCTCCTCGGGGAAGTCAGCAGATAGGGAGCCAGCAGCGCTTCCAGAGTCAGCCCGGCTCGTTCAACCGTGGCCAGTACTAGCAGTGCCCCCAGTACCCCCAAGCGCCACAACAGCAGCGATTCCTACAGAATGCTCCAGCTCAGCGCAACCTGGTGCAGCAGGGCCCCGTTCAGTGACCCAACCCCGTCAACAACACGCCAGTGGGTCCCAGAGTGTGTTATCACTATGGAGAGCAGGGGCACTTTGCCAATGTCTGCCCCAAGAAGACCCAACGCCAACCAGCAGGCCGGACAGCAGCAGGTGCAGGCCAACCGGGGACCCCAGAACCCCGCTAGAGGCAAGGTCAACAACATGGGCGCAGAAACTGCAGAGGGAGCTACTGACGTGGTTGTGGGTACGTTCCTTGTCAACTCGACCCCCGCAACTGTTTTATTCGATTCTGGAGCTTCGCATGCTTTCATCTCTGCTACATTTGTACACAAGAGTATGATGACCCTGCAACCCATGGGGAATCCTATGTTAGTTAGTTCACCTGGGGGAGAACAACGAGCCAGCCTACGCTACTCCAAGGTTATCATTACAATAACGAGGGTAGATTTTGAAGTATACCCCATAGTCCTGAATTCTCTTGGATTTGATCTAATCTTGGGAATGAGTTGGCTCGCCAAGTATAATGCTGTGATCCAGTGCTCCGAGAGGGTAGTGCAACTGGTGGCAAATGACGGCGACAAAGTGGAGTACCGGGCAGTCCAGTCTTCAGATCAGTGCCAAGCCAACCAAGCCGAGGGTGTAGTCCCGCCGACATCAGGGTGGTGAGCGAGTTCCCAGATGTGTTCCCCGAGGAATTGCCAGGTATGCCCCTGGAATGCGAAGTTGAATTCGTTATTGAACTATAAACCTGGCACTGCACCTATAGCTAAAAGGCCATATAGAATGGGAGTGAAGGAGCTAGCCAAGGGGTATATTCATCCTAGTGCTTCACCATGGGGAGTACCAGTGCTGTTCGTGGACAAGAAGGATGGGACACAGATGATGTGTGTGGACTACCGAGCCCTCAACGAAGTGACCGTCGAGAACAAGTACCCGCTGCCAAGGATTGATGATTTGTTTGATCAGCTGAAGGGAGCTTGTGTGTTCTCCAAGATAGATCTTCGATCGGGTTATCATCATATGAGAATCCGGTCGTCAGACATACCCAAGACGGCTTTCACTACTCGGTACGGGTTGTACGAGTTCACGGTTTTGTCCTTTGGACTGACCAATGCTCATGCATACTTCATGTACTTGATGAATAGCGTGTTCATGGACTACCATGACAAGTTCATGGTGGTGTTCATTGATGACATTCTGGTCTTCTCCAAGAATGAAGAGGAACATGAAGATCATTTGAGGATGGTGATGCAGAGACTCCGGGAACATCAGCTATACGCCAAGTTAAGCAAGTGTGAGTTCTGGTTGAAGGAGGTGGCATTCTTGGGACATGTGCTGTCCAATGGAGGAGTGGTTGTTGACCCAAAGAAGGTTAATGATGTGTTGAGCTGGAACCTGCCTCAGGATGTCAGCGAGATTAGGAGTTTCCTTGGAATGGCCGGATATTATCGGTGGTTCATCGAAGGATTCTCTAATATTGCTAAACCCATGACGGCGTTATTGGAGAAAAATGCCAAGTTCATATGGATAGAGGAGTGGCAAACCAGCTTCGAAGAGTTGAAGAAGAGGCTAACAATAGCACCTGTGCTGATATTGCCTGACATAGCCAAGAGCTTCTCCATCTACTGCGATGCATCCCGTCTAGGACTGGGGTGTGTACTCATGAAGGAAGGGAGAGTCGTGGCATATGCATCAAGACACCTGCAGAAGCATGAGTAGAACTATGTGACGCATGATCTGGAGTTGGCAGCCGTAGTACATGCTCTAAAGATTTGGAGGCATTACTTGATTGGGCACAAGTGTGACATCTACACCGATCATAAGAGCCTGAAGTATGTCTTCACTCAGTCAGAGCTGAATATGAGGCAACGCCGATGGTTGGAGTTGATCAAGGACTATGATCTGAAGGTCCAGTACCACCCAGGGAAGGCTAACTTGGTGGCAGATGCTCTGAGCAGAAGGAGCTTTGTGAACAAGGTCACCGGACATTGTCTGCTGGAAGAGCTCAGTCTGGAATTTTAGAGGATGAGTCTGGGATTCGTGGCCAGCATCACGGAGATGGTAGTGGAACCGACCCTGGAATAGGAAATCCGGAAGGGGCAGCTTGGTGATGAGAAGATCAAGGAAATTGTGGAGTATGTTGCTCTAGGCAAGGCCCCTGGTTTCCGAGTGGATGAACAGGGATCCTTGTGACACGGGAAGAGGATATGTGTGCCTGATATAGCGCAAATCAAGGACTCGATCCTAAGAGAAACGCATGATTTTGCATACTCGATCCACCCAGGAAGCACCAAGATGTACCAAGACATCAAGGAAAGATTCTGGCGGTACGAATTGAAGCGTGATGTGGCGACATATGTGGCACTATGTGACACTTGTCAGAGAGTCAAGGCTGAACATCAGAGGCCAGCCGGATTACTCCAGCCCTTGAAGATACCGGAATGGAAATGGGAAGAAGTTGGTATGGACTTCATAACGGGTCTGCCCCGCACACAGCGAGGATTTGACTCCATTTGGGTGATTGTGGACCGCTTGTCCAAAGTGGCACACTTTCTCCCTATGAAGACCACTTACACCGGAGCTAGACTAGCAGATCTATACATGGAGAGGATTGTGTGCTTACATGGAGTGCCAAAGCGGATAGTGTCTGACCATGGTACTCAGTTCACTTCACACTTCTGGCAGAAGCTGCATGAGTCTATGGACACTAAGTTGCAGTTTAGTTCAGCTCACCACCCCAGATAGATGGACAGACAGAGCGGACTAATCAGATTCTGGAGGACATGTTGAGGGCATGTGCACTGCAGTATGGTATTAGCTGGGACAAGAGTTTGCCCTATGCAGAATTCTCGTACAACAACAGCTATCAGAAGAGTCTGCAGATGGCACCGTTCGAGGCTTTGTATGGCAGGAAGTGCAGAACACCACTGTTCTGGAATTAGACTGGAAAGAGTCAAGTCTTTGGGCCTGAGATACTCAAAGAGGTAGAACGCTAAGTGCAAGTGATCAGGCAGAACTTGAAGGTGGCACAGTCCAGGCAGAAGAGTTATGCTGATGTCAGACGGAGGGATCCTAGTTTTGAGGTTGGAGATTTTGTGTACCTCAAGGTGTCTCCGATGAGGGGCGTGAAGAGGTTCAATGTCAAGGGCAAGCTAGCACCTCAATACACCGGACCTTTCTAGATACTTGAAAGGAAAGGCGAAGTGGCATATCAGCTGGGACTATCCGAGAGATTGGTCGGAGTGCACGATGTGTTCCATGTGTCTCAACTGAAGAAATGTTTGCGGATGCCCGAAGAGCGGATCCTGATAGATGAGCTGAATGTGCAAGAAGATCTCACCTATGAGTAGTATCCAGTCAGGGTTCTGGAGGTGTCTGAGAGGGTGACAAGAAACAAAGTCATCCGGATGTGCAAGGTATAGTGGATCTGACACTCGGAAGATGAAGCAACTAGGGAACGGGAAGAAGATCTCAAGACCGAGTACCCGCAGCTCTTCGCATCTACATCCGAATCTTGAGGACGAGATTCATCTTAAGGGGCTGGGTTTGTAACACCTAAAACTAGCCTATTTAAAATTTTTAGTAATTTATTGGCTTTTATTTAATTTGTTCATAATTAATACAGGTTAAATGAATTATTTATGAATATTAAAATCAAATATAAGTTGTAGAAACATTTTTGTCGCATTAATGCTGCTGCATTTATTTTTGTATTGCTTGTGGTTCAAACGAGAGTTTAAATTTATTTAAATTTGAGTTTGAATCACCTTGTTTGGAGCTCTAGAAAAGTTCTTAGGCCCATAGTTCGTTTTTGCCCCCTGAAGTTTTTCCCGGCTCACTTTCCCTACCCCATCTCTTCCCCACTAGGCCGCCCCACCTCGCAGGTCCCTCTCCCACATGCCCCACCAGCCCGCCAGCTCGCTTCGCTCGGCCCATGCGCTCCCTCAGCCCATCTCCTCCCCGGCCCAACTACGTGCGCCAGCGCCCGCCCTTTCCCCCTCTCTCTTCTCCCACTGACAGAGGGGCCCCACCTATCGGGCTCTCCCCCTTCCTCTCGCCGCGCCCCCCCTCTCCCCCGGCGCGAATCACGCCGCCCCGCCCGCCCGACTTGGCCCTGCCCCGCGCCCTGTGGGCCCTCACCGTGCTCCCCTGCCCCCCTGCCGCGATTGCCTGCCATCCTTGGCTCCGCGCGCATGGCAAGCCGCCCCCTCTTGGAAACTTCGGGATCACCGGCTGCCGCCCGATTGGCGTGGCATGGACGCCGATAGCCGCCCCCCTAGGCCTATATAAGCCACCCCTCGCGCCCTGGCACCTCACCAGACCCCGCCTGAGCTCCTAGCGCCCCCCTCCATTGCCTTCCCCGCGCGAGACTGCCGCCACCATCGCAACTCCGCCTCCGGTGCTGCTCCGCGCCCGTCGACACCTCGGGTGAACTCGTGGCGAGGTAAGGAACCTCCCCACCCCGCTCCTTGAACAATTAGCCCCCAACTGAGCTTCTCCCCTTCCACCCGAGCCGCCGGCCGCCGTTCGCTGTCGAGCGCCATCCCCACCGCCTCCCCCTTGACTTGAGCTACCCTGGTAGACTCGCCACCCTCTCCCGAAGACATAGGACCGAACCGCGCCTCGTTTCGTGGCCCCTAGCTCGAGTTAGGTTCAACTCTGGAGAACCTCCGCCGCCGACCAAGCGTCGCTGCCGCGACTTCCTTCCCCGCTAGCGAACAACCCCCCCCCCCCCCCCCCCCCCCCGAAGAACCCCAACCGTCCGATCGAAATCCAGTGGCCCAGATTCACTCCGAGCCGAGTCGAAGTTGACTCATACCGGTCAACCTAGCAACATTTGCTAAAGAGACCCTACCTTTCTTCGGAATTAACCCGCGGTCCAACTTAGTTCAAAAATATTTATGACTAGGTCCTATTTTATTCGTTTAGCCCCCTGACCTTTTAAATATTACTGCCTGCCATCCCGTCCTGTCCTATTTGCGCGTAGGCCCTGAGTTTTAACGCATAATTATGTTTTAGTCCTCGATTTTTCACAAATAAGCCCCTGGAAGCTTTTAAAACTTGCCAGCAGGTCCCTAGAACTTACAAAACCCATATTTTTCTGTTTTATCTTCGATTAGTGTGATTTTCGTGCTCATGTGTTCGTAGTGAAGCGTAGAATATTTCTAGAACCTTTATTTGTATTGTTTCTACTGTTTGGTGTACTATTCTAATAGAATATTATTTGTTTGCATGTATTGGTTTGCATGTATGTTTGCGTGGTGATTCGTGTCTAGTTGGTGAGCCTTTCGCTTTGGACTTCGAGTACGCGGAGGACTTTCCGGAGCAGGACTCGCAGCAGCAGCCTTTTGAAGAAGGCAAGTTATAGCACGAATAATCCTTGCTACCTACTCACCTAGTATTTAATTATTTCATAAATGCATGTGTCTAATTTGATGTATCATTAAGGCTGTACCTAGTCTTGTTTATCCTATCCTTGTTTACCTTGGGTTTATGCATATGGTAGATCTTTGCTATGCGCGGCTACTATCACCATTTTTTAACGGTTGACTTTGACTTAATGGTTCACTTCAACATTAATGATAAAACTTGCTTTTTAGCAACTTGGTTTAGGGAACTAGAGCATGTGCTCCGTGCTTTGATCTAGTGTCCCTCCATAAGGTCCGGTTCTTAAAGCGGCAACCCAGGAGCCTGTCGCCACCGCTAGAACTATTATGGCTCTGGTCTTGGTCAAGTAGCATGTACGTCTCTAGCTTGTCAGTGGTTACCGGAGTGGCCGACGGCGTTATGGGAAACATGGGTGAGAGTATGTCTTGATCCACCGAGGACGGGTGATCCATCGGCTATGCCCCCGTGAGACACAGTCCCGTGCTGGGAGTCCCTGCGATGGGGAACACCACACGTTGCGCATTGTTGGTTGTGATGCCCGTGCTCTGGACGCCATTGACCCCCCCCTATGGTGTGACTCCGTAGGCGTACGTCAATCTCGGTGCCTGGGCCATGCTGCCTGTGTTGTTCCATAATCGGCCACTGTCTTGTTAGGGCGTCTTGTGAAAAGCCTCGTAGCGTCCCTATGCGGTCACACATCGGAAGTGTGATTTGTGAGGTCTGATCCACCTCCGCATGGTTGGGTTTAAAGTTCGTTTGAGCTTTTACGCGACTGGTGGGTAAGGGCGAAACCTCTGCAGAGTGTAAAATCTATCATGATAGCCTTGCTCAGGGTCACGAGCGGCCTGGATCCTTTTTGATTTGAAGATGGTGTTTATTTATGCTTAATGTCACTTATACTTTATTAATTGGGTTGCAACTGGGTTTTATCCACTGGTAGTAATTTGGTTAATGTTAAAATGAACCAACTAAAAATGCTAATGCAGTTAAGCCATGTCTAGCCTTATTTTGAGCCTTCATACCGTGCTATACTTGCTAAGTAATTGTTTACTTACACTTGTCATTTATTCAACAAAATTTCGGATGGGTAAACAGATTGGGTTGTGCATGAGTCTGTTGCTGAGTTTCCAGAAGGTTTACCATACTACTGAGCTATGGTATCCCAGTCAGAGTCCATGTGGTTTGTGGCTCCATTAGTTTGAGAGTTTATTAGTCTTTCGCTGTTATTGGTTAGTTCATTTATGAAGCACTCTGATGTAAAACTTTGTTTAATGAAGAATTTATTCAAGCATATGTTCTCTGTTTATCATATTTGTTTGCTATATGTGTACTTTGACTTCATGGACACATATATGGCCGCATTCGGGTTTTTGTGAAAATCCGGGTTTGACATCTATGGTCGTTTGCGGGTTGTGTGATAGATTTTGAGCATTGTTGCAAGTTTATATAGCTGAGGTGGTGTGTACTTAGGCTCATATCTAATAGAAGATATAAGAATAGGTACAACAAGGTGAACTTATCATTTTGATCAACATCGAGTAATAATGTAGCCGATGCTGTTCTATCATCCTTGGAATCAAGCTATGCTTGAGACATTAATAATAATTATGTCTTTAAGTTTATTTTGATGATATGAGTGTTTCATGGTACGCAAGCTTTACCAAAAAGCCGGCTAGGTTAGTTTTGGTAACGTTTTCAAACCACTAATTAGACTTCACCAATGCGTAGATCTTGTTGAGATGCTCGAAATGCATACATGGAACACCCAATTGTGAACCTAACCATGGGTGTTCCATCTAGGTATGGCTATGGAACACCCGCCTGGTTTGGGAAAGCGGACATGCCAGTTTTGGTACCCTAATTCGAGTTAGGAGTAGTATTTTGGCACAAGATTAATTGAGGCCTCGCCTCCTATTAGGTCAAGCCCTCCCCACCCTTCTATCTGAAGGGCCACAACTGATTAATATATATCCGATTGAATCAAACAACCATACATCTATGTTTTACCCTTTAAACCCTAAATCTGTCTTCCAGACCCATGTTGTTCGTCTAATGATCTCCACAACAATAGATGACGTCCCAGGCTTGCTTGTCGACCTAAGGAACGCTAGCGATGTCCAAGGCCTTATAGGATTCCTCTCGTGGGAAAGCTTCGATGGCCTTTACTAGTTTGCTCGTAAACTATTCGTTCTTCACCACACATGTGAATTGGTTATTCCTTGGTTGGTTTGCTCGTAAACCTAGTCATTCTACGCTACGTAATCATGATAGTTACCCCTTAAATGGTCGGTTACGAAGAAACCCGAGGAAACCAGCTTGGTCGCTTTTTGCAGCCTCACTGCAGTTCGGTCCATTAGTGACCCGCATAGCTTTCGATGTATGACTGGATTTTGCGTCAACACTTGGGCACCACTCAAAGCTTGGCTGATGAATGTTTAACCAACCTGAGTCAAGACAAGAACCTTTTAAAAGTAGATTTCTCAGAATTTTTTTCACTAGATGGATAATGTTGGCTGGACAAATGTTAGCACAAAGTCTATAGGTAGGTTAGTTATGTTTGGTTCCCCTACCAACTCCACCGCAACTTTTGGATTGTCTCTCTTGGATATAGATTGTGAGGTAAACCATTCAGATTGAAACGTTGGGAATAGTACAGATAATGCGCACAATCATGACATTTCTCGGATTTAAAAATAGATTATGCACGTTTCGTAAAAAATATATACTATTTGCTCATTTTTAAAAAGTCTTGTCAGAAAATGATGGTGATTAATTTTCTTTCTTCTTGTTTTTGGCTTGACTCTGATAGGTTTTGCTTACTTTTAGATGTTCCATTTAGCTTCTTCTTCTCTACATACTGTTCTTTACATTTTTTTAGTGGTTATACTTTGGTGTTGATGCACATCTCCTATATGAATTTGGCAACATTGTGCTAGACTGCTAGACAGTAACAAGTTAAATTGTTCCAGCTATAATTGAAATTTTAAAATGTATTTTATGAGTCTTTTTTTGCATTCCCCATGTTTCGAGGAAGACCTACATATGACACAAGTTTAGAAAGAAAAATATGCCCTTCCCTTTTTGCTAAATCACCTTAGGTTTAGATCTCATCATCTCGCATTAGACGTTATGATTCAAGTAATATATTTTTCTCATAGAGCCTTAATTCAACTCTTTGAAAAAATAAATAGTTTGATTACAAAATTCCTAAAGTGAAGCTTGATGCTTTTGTTTGGAGCAACTCTAGCAATAGCTTTTAAATCAAATCCTTCAAATACTAAATGGGGGTTACCTCTACTTTATGAGGACCTCAAAATTTGCTCCAATATTAACCATAGCCCTCATGAATATAGGACTGATTAGAACTGCTCAGAGACCCCAGGAATACAGTGTAGAGATGTGGATTTGAAAGCCTTCTCAAAATAGAGGAACAAGTAGAGAGCCTACTAGAGTATCATTTTTTTACTTAGCCATCTAAATTTTTGAATAAGAGCCTATTTAAAGGGTCTGCTAAAGCGAGTTGATTATAGGTCACTTGGTAATGTATCTTATGCCGGAGCCTGTCCATCCAGGTTTGAGTCATTGTCTCAGTATGTGTGTCGCATTTTTCTCGATTTATTTCAAGAATTAATCGGCGTTATTCTTTCAGTGATAGGTGACATTATCATCAATAACAAAATGCTTATGGTAACTTCGTGAATCTAAAGACGAGTTGAGCCAAATCGATTAGTCTTATAACTGGTTACTCATAGGGATAGCATTTGTTTGCTTATATATTTATAATAAGGTTGAGTATCTGTTTGTGAGTATATGCGTGTGGTGTTTCGTAAAAAAAACAAAAACAAAAAAACAAACGATCCGCTGAAGTTGCTCTCACCGCTAATTTTTTTTTGAGCACCTCTCACCGCTAAATTTGATTGTGCAACGAATCATTTAGAAGGGCCAGATTTCAAGCCGTTTGTAGGCAATAAAGTTGATTGCCTGGTAATTACCAAAACCCCAATTAGCTAACCTAAGTGCAGCCTCATCATATATATATAAACCCTGTTTACCTAAGGCCAGTCTTAGTGGAAGTTTCATGGGCAATAAAATTGACTGCCATGTCAGCATTTTTGATGATGTGTCACTATATTAATGAAGAGAGAGATGAAATGAGTTTCATGGTGATGAAACTCCATGTACACAATTACCTAGACAACTTGTGTCTTGCATGTGACCTAGAAAACAACAATTGATGAAACTATGCATTGAGAGAGAGGTGTTTCATCCTAATTTCAAACACTTTTAGATAATGTGTCACTCTAGGTAACTGTGTCCACGAAACTTCCATTAACCACCGTCACATCACAGTGCTCGCTGATGGCAGCACAATCTGACGGAAGGCGCGCCACGCCCTTCTTCTTAATCACCACCCATCCACCTGCAACCCCACTCGCACACCGACCCAAGCACCCGTCAAACGGAAAAGCCACAGCTCTTTCCTGACACATGTCTCACGTGTCCTCCATCACCCTGCTCAGCATCCTCCTACTCGTTGCAATCCCACCCGCCACCTCGGCTGCGCTGCCGGCGTCGAGCACCTCCGCCGATGTCCTCCTCTCCTTCCTCGCCGCCCTGCCGCCGGCCTCCCAGCGCCTCCTTCCGTCCTGGAACACCAGCGCTGGCAACGCCAGCTCGACCGCGGCTGGCCCGCATTGCGCGTTTCATGGCGTCACCTGCTCCGCGGCCGGCGCCGTGGCCGCGCTCAACCTCACCGGCGCGGGGCTCTCCGGGGACCTCGCGACCTCCGTCCCGCCGCTCTGCTCGCTCCCGGAGCTGGCCACGCTCGACCTCACCGGGAACAGCTTCACGGGCCCTGTCCCGCCCGTGCTCGCGGCGTGCTCTGCCGTGTCCGCGCTTCTCCTCGGCGGCAACAGGCTCTCCGGCGCCCTTCCACCGGAGCTTCTCTCCTCCCGCCAGCTCCAAAAGATAGACCTCAACTCCAACGCCCTCGCCGGAGAGATCCCGGCGCCCTCCGCCGCCGGCGGCATGTCGCTCCTGCAGTACCTCGACCTCAGCAACAACTCCCTCTCCGGCGCCATCCCTCCCGAGCTCGCCTCGCTCCCGGGTCTCAGCTACTTGGACCTGAGCGCTAACATACTCTCCGGGCCAATGCCGGACTTCCCGGCGCATTGCGTGCTCGGATTTCTCAACGTCGACAGCAACAATGTCTCCGGCGAGCTTCCGCGCAGCCTCGGCAACTGCGGCAACCTGACCAAATTGTATCTATCCAACAACAGGATCTCGGGCTCCGTTCCCAATTTTTTCGGCTCTATGCCAGGCCTGCAGAAGCTGTACCTCAGCAACAATTCCTTCACCGGGGAGTTGCCGGGGAGCATCGGTGAGCTTGTCAAATTGGAGAAGCTGATGGTGTCGACGAATCAGTTCACCGGGCCTGTCCCGGTGTCAATTGGGAAGTGTCAGTCACTGACAATGCTATGGATGCATGCCAACAGGTTCACGGGTCCAATTCCGGCAGCCATAGGAAATCTCGTCAGCTTAGAGTGGTTCACTATCAAGGACAATTTCATAACTGGCACAATCCCACCGGAATTAGGGAAATGCCAGGTGTTGACCCGGCTTGAGCTCCACAACAATAGCCTTTCTGGTATCATACCACCAGAGATCACCAAGCTTACAAAGTTACAAATTTTGTCGCTGTTTGGCAACAGGCTCCATGGCCCTGTGCCAGCTGCACTGTGGAGAATGCCTTACATGGAGGAGCTTGCTCTGTCCTACAACAACCTAATTGGAGAGGTTCCTGCAGATATCACCCTTATGAGGAATCTGAGGGAGCTCATCTTGGCATCTAACAGCTTCACCGGTGAGATCCCACAAGCCCTGGGATTGAACACAACACGAGGACTTGTGCGGGTGGACCTTACTGGCAACCGCTTCCACGGTGCAATCCCGCCCAGGCTCTGCACCGGAGGCCGGCTCGCCGTTCTTGATCTTGGGCACAACCAATTCACTGGGGCTATTCCAAGTGAGATCTTCAAGTGCCAGTCTCTCTGGAGGGTCCGTCTGGGGAACAATCTGCTCAGTGGGAGCTTATCACCTTCAGATGTGGGGACAAACACAGGTTGGTCATTCGTTGAATTGAGTGGCAATCTTTTTGAAGGCAGGATACCAAGCGTGTTTGGCTCATGGCGCAACCTCACGGTGCTTGACCTATCTAGCAACAAATTTTCTGGCCCCATACCACTTGAGCTTGGTGCTCTAAGCATTCTTGGGAATCTGAACCTGTCATCAAACATGCTGTCTGGACCAATACCACATCAGTTGGGAAATTGCAAAAAGCTTGTTCGTTTGGATCTTCAAAAGAACCTTCTCAATGGAAGCATACCTCCAGAGGTTTTAGCTCTTAATAGTCTGCAAAATTTTGTGCTTTCTGGAAACAAGCTCAGTGGAAAAATCCCAGACTCCTTCACTGCAACGCAGGGTCTTCTTGAGTTGCAGCTTGGTGGCAATTCCTTGGAAGGACCCATCCCAGATAGCTTAGGTAAACTTCAGTTCATCTCCAAAATTATAAACATTAGCAACAACAGGTTGACCAACGAAATCCCAAGTAGCCTCGGCAACCTTCAGATGCTGGAAATGCTTGACCTGTCGAGGAACTCTTTGTCTGGTCCAATTCCATCACAGCTGGGCAGGATGGCTGCACTTACTTTTGTGAACGTTTCGTTCAATGATCTCTCTGGCCAGCTCCCTGATGGCTGGGTTAAGTTTGCAGAAAGGTCACTTGAGGGGTTTATGGGGAATCGTAAGTTGTGCATACAGTCCGAGAAGGCATCCTGCTCCAAGAATCAATCTGGGAAACGTATAAGGAAGAATATAAGAATTATTGTAGCATTGCTATTGTCATCTCTTGCTGTCATGGCTTCTGGGCTGTGTGCTATACATTACATGGTGAAGAGGTCTCGGCGCCTGTTGGCGAACCGTGTCTCAGTGCGTGGCCTGGACACAACAGAGGAACTACCAGAGGACTTGACCTATGATGACATCCTCCGTGCCACCGACAACTGGAGCGAGAAGTATGTGATTGGAAGAGGCCGGCATGGCACGGTCTACCGAACAGAGTGTGCTCCTGGAAGGCAATGGGCAGTCAAGACAGTTGATCTGTCCCAGTTCAAATTCCCTGTTGAGATGAAGATTCTTAACATGGTAAAGCACCGGAACATCGTCAAGATGGAGGGGTACTGTATCCGTGGCAACTTTGGCATAATTCTGTCAGAATACATGCCTCAGGGAACGCTTTTCGAGCTATTGCATGGAAGGAAACCCCAAGTGGCCATTGCTTGGAATGTCCGGCATCAGATTGCCCTTGGTGCAGCGCAGGGCTTATCCTATCTTCACCATGATTGTGTGCCCATGATCGTTCATAGGGATGTCAAATCAAGTAACATACTGATGGATGCCGATTTGGTACCTAAGATCACAGATTTTGGCATGGGGAAAATCGTAGATGATGAGGATGTGGATGCAACAGTGTCCGTTGTCGTTGGCACCCCCGGCTACATTGCTCCAGGTAACATTCCTTGGTTCGAATTCACTTTCCAAAATCAACAATTTTTTAATGCTAACTTTTGTTTTCATTTATTCCCAGAGCATGGATACAACACAAGACTAACTGAGAAGAGCGATGTCTACAGTTATGGTGTGGTGCTGCTCGAACTCCTGTGCAGGAATATGCCTGTGGATCCTGCATTTGGCGATGGTGTGGACATTGTGGCGTGGATGACATCACAGCTGAAGTCTGCAGATCACGGAAGGGTGATGAACTGTCTGGATGAGGAGATCATATACTGGCCCAGAGATGAGCAGGCGAAGGCACTGGAGCTGCTCGATCTGGCAATGTCCTGCACGCAGGTAGCTTTCCAGTCCAGGCCATCCATGAGGGAAGTGGTGAGCACCCTGATGAGAATAGAAGATGAATATATAACAAATGAGGAGTAATTTTCAGTGTAGTTCTATGAGACAGTGTCTTTAAATAATGAATACAACTATACAAGTAAAAGGAAAACCACAGTTTTACAGTTTGTCTCAATGCTGCTGTGATTATTTCTTGAAGATTGAGCACGTCATGGATAAACTAGTCCTAGAAACTGCAGTGAACAGGATTGCATAACAAATTATTTTGATTCAGTGAAGAATATAGGTGGTAGCAAGTGATTTGAGCTATCGAGAAATATATAAGTAGGACATTCCTACTATTACTGTGTTAAATAATGCCCTTCCCCCTTTGTTAGTTATCCTGCAATTTGATTTTTTTGTCCTTCCTTTGGTGTCGGGAGCCCGGTCTGGAAAAGGAGAAAATAGGACAATTGACAATGCAAAATTGTTGTGACGTGATCTAAATTCATTGCACAAGAAAAGGTCAAAGTGAAGCGGAGGCCCATCGCCGGAGGTTTGGGCCGGAGCGAAGCGGCGCTGTGGTTTCTCTCAGGAGCGCACAGTTTAGTCCCACCTCGGCAACGCAACCAAGCACGAGCGCGTGAGCCGCCTATAATAGAGCTTTGCTCCTTGATGAAAAATCATCCTCTTGTAAGCCGCCGATAGACGTTGTAAACACACATCCGATATAGTAAAGTTTTGTTGGCTGGCGTCCGTGGTTTTTTCCTTCCACATTGGAAGGGTTTTCCACGTTAAATTGTGTGTCCCCTTTGTGGTTTAATCTTATTGTTTCCATCGTTTATCATCATCGTTTATAACAAGTGGTATCAAGAGCTGGTTTCAGTTTAGGGTTCCGCACGATGTCGTCGACGAAGTACGCGATCTACCGCTGTTGGACTACAAGATGAGGTTCTCATTGTGGCAAGTCAAGATGCGGGCTGTTCTGGCGCAATCTCAGGATCTTGATGAGGCGCTGGAAGGCTTCGAGAAGAAGAAGAAGAAGGATGAGTGGATGGCTGAGGAACAGCGGCGAGATCGTAAGGCCATGTCCCTAATTTAGTTTTATTTATCTAATAATATTTTGCAAGAAGTGCTGCAGGAAAAACATGCTGCAGAACTGTGGCTCAAACTGGAATTAATCTGCATGTCCAAGGATCTAACCAGTAAGATGCATATGAAGTTGAAGTGGTTCACGCTCAAGATGCAGGAGGGTGGTTCGGTAATGAGCCACATATTTGTCTTCAAGGAAATCAATGCCAACCTAGTGTTGATGGAGGTTGAATATGATGATGGAGATTTAGGCCTTTTACTATTATGCTCTCTGCCTAGTTCGTTTGCTAATTTCCGTGACACCATACTTTTAAGCCATGATGAACTAACCCTAGCGGATGTTTATGATGCACTTCAATCCAAGGAGAAGATGAAAGGTATGGTTCATTTTGATGAGTCGTCCTCCAAGGGTGATGCATTGCATGTAAGGGGCAGAACTGAGCATAGATCATCCAATGACAATAACGAGCGTGACAAGAGTTACGATGGTAGAGGCCGTTCAAAGTCCAAAATGCCCAAGAAATTCCGTCAATACTGTAAGAAGAAAAAACATTTTATTGAGGATTGTTTCAGGCTTCAGAATAAGGAGAAGAGAAAAAATAATTCTGATGGTAAGATCTCTGTTGTATCTGGTACTGGGAATTCTGATTCTAGTGATTGTTTGGTTGTTCTTGCTGGTTGTGTTTCTGGTCATGATGAATAGATACTTGATTCCGCATGTTCGTTTCATATTTGTATTAACAGAGATTGGTTTAGTTCTTTTAAACCTGTGCAGACAGAAGATGTTGTGCGTACGGGCGATGATAACCCGCATGAGATTGTGGGCATCGACTCAGTTAAGATCAAGGCCCATGATGGCATGATTCACACATTGAAGAATGTGAGATATCTACCAGCGATGAAAAGAAATCTAATTTCGTTGAGCACACTTACAAGAGAAGGGCTCAAATACACCGGTTTAGATGAATTTTTGAAGGTATCAAAAGGTTCTCTTGTATGTTTTCTGGGTGTTCTAAATACTTCAATTTTATATGTTCTCAGAGGTACTACTTTGCATGGTTTTATTTCTGCTACTGTTGTTACTAATGCTGAACCTAGTAAGACTGACCTTTGGCATATACGTCTTGGACATATGAGTGAACTTGGTATGGCATAATTGATGAAGAGAAACCTACTGGATGGCTGTACTTTGAGTAGAAAGAAGTTCTGCGAGCATTGTATTTTTGGGAAGCACAAAAGGGTAAAATTCAATACCTCAGTTCGTACCACCAAAGGTACTCTTAATTATGTGCATGCTGACTTATGGGGTCCTTCTCGTAAGCCTTTTCTTGGTGGTGCTCGATACATGTTTACTATTATTGATGATTACTCTAGAAAAGTATGGCCTTACTTTCTGAAAAATAAAGATGATACTTTTGCTGCTTTTAAGAAGTGGAAAGTTATGATAGAAAGGCAAACTGATAAGAAGGTAAAAGTGCTTCGTACTGATAATGGTGGAGAGTTTTGTTCATATGCTTTTGATGATTATTGCAGGAAGGAAGGCATTGTCAGACATCACACCATACCGTACACTCCACAACAAAGGTGCATGTTGTCCAACGCGCGTATGAGCAAACGTTTTTGGGCAGAAGCTGCTAACACCGTATGCTACTTGATAAATACGTCGCCATCTATTCCACTTAATAAGAAAACACACATTAAGGTATGGTCTGGTACACCTGCTGATTATTCATAGTTGAAAGTTTTTTGCTGCACTGCTAATGCTCATATTAATAATAGAAAATTAGAGCCTAGAGCTATTAAATGTCTTTTTCTTGGTTATGGTTCGGGAGTTAAATGATACAAATTATGGAATCCCAAAACTGGAAAGACTCATGAGTAGGAGTGTTGTTTTATAATGAATCTATGATGTTCAATGACAGTTTGCCTTCAGAACATGTTCTAGATAATTCTGAAAAAGAAGCTCAGCATATCAGCATGTAGGTGGAGCATGTGGATGATGAGGAAGGTGAGCAGGTGGAGCCTGTGGATGATCAATAAATTAAAGTTGTTGATAATATGGCTCATGATGATGATGTTCAGCACTTACCCCCTGTTTTGCAGCAAGAGGAGGATCTACATGTACCCATTGCTATTCGCAAATTAAAGAGGGGTTTGGACCTCCAAAATGGTTGATTGAGGAATGTAATTTGACTTATTATGCTTTGAGTTGTGCTGAACAGGTGGAGAACACTTATGAGCCGGCAACATACACTGAAGCCGTTTATTCTGTTGATAAGGAGAGGTGGATCTCAGCTATGCAGTAGGAGATGCAGTCTCCTGAGAAGAATTACACGTGGAAAGTTGTTCCCTTAGATCAAGTGGCTATTTAGCGTCAGAAGTTTTGTTCTTTATTGTGTTCAGGTGATGATTTGATATATGCTATAAGAAGAAATTTGTCTCAAGGTGGAGTTTTTTGTGATGTGATCCAAATTCATTGCACAAGAAAAGGCTAAAGCGAAGCGGAGGCTCATCGCCGGAGGTTTGGGCCGGAGCGAAGCGGCGCTGTGGTTTCTCTCAGAAGCGAACAGTTTAGTCCCACCTCGGCAACGCAACCAAGCATGGGCGCGTGAGCCGCTTATATAATAGAGCTTTGCTCCTTGATGAAAAATCATCATCTTGTAAGCCACCGATAGGCGTTGTAAATACACACCCGATATAGTAAAGTTTTACTAGCTGGCGCCCGTGGTTTTTGCCTTCCACGTTGGGAGGGTTTTCCACATTAAATCCCGTGTCCTCTTTGTGATTTGATCTTATTGTTTTCATCATTTATCGTCATCGTTTATAACAAAAATTTCCCATTTTGAGCAGAAAATTGACCAGCTTGCTCTACTAACCAAGTTGCAATCTTTAGGCGACATACATATATGCTATCATAAATAGACTATGGGGTGTTTTGTGCTAGTAATTCTCTGGAGAAACGTTTTACTTTTGGCACATGCAGTTTTATCTTTCACGGTTCTTTTTACCCTAAACAATACTATAGTATTTTCAAACACCATTGAATATATTAATAGTGCAATGCAGTCATAGCTTTGAATAGAAATGTGTTGGATTAATTGGGCCTTGGCCCATATTTAGTCTCAATTAATTAAGATAATTAAAAGGTCTACTAGTAAATGCTAGGGAGTTATTCCCGAATCGAGAGTCAAAGAGAATCCTAACCAACTTAAATGGTGGACCAACCATGGACCGCTTGTAAAGTTGGGAAAATGAGAAGGTCGCTCGCCTCGCCGGGCCGGGCCGGGCCGAGCTGTGTCGTGGCCGTGCTGTGCCGCGACGCGACGTGGTGAGGTGAGGTGAACCTTTTTTTGTCATTGATGATAGTTATCGAGTCTTAGCTGTTACTGACGTTACTGTTATCATTCCGAGGATGTGTAACTGCCAATTAATGGCTGAGAATAACTGATATTTAATGGCGATTGCTGGCTGACTATTGTGAGTGTCCAGGTTCATCCCCCTTCTCCCCTGTGCGCCTATACAAGGAGGCCTCTCCTCCTAGGCACATACGCACTACTCCCAGGCCTCTCTGGTACTCATCTTCAGGAGACCTCTCTCTTTCTTCCTCACTGTTTCTGCTGCTCTCTTGCATTCTCAACGCAAGCCTTGCGCGTACTACGCTTGCGTGAGCATAAGCCTCCGAACCTCCCTGCCTTGCGATCCTGCTCGGGTTAGGCAGACGATAAGGTTTTTGGGGAGCGTACTCGTACGTGACTTCTCGCTTCCTCGCGCGAACGACTACTTAGCCCGAACGAACGACTACTTCCAGGCAGCGCCCTCGTCAAGTGAACCACTACTTCCAGAAGGCCGTTCGAGGGACTCCACTGCATCGACTCGCCATTGCACCGAAGATCGACTACTTCGAGCAAGGCCAGTTGAGGATGATTAACACTATTCCTCCAGCTAGTGACGGCGCATCCGGTGCCTCCGGTACCAGCTCCGCCCCTGGGTACACCCTAGACCAAACCTTATTCTGGTTTTTTATGTTGTTCTTCTTAATTAGGAGATTTAACTTGAACACTTGCACATACTCTGTTATCACAAGATTATTTACTGTAATCATAAATTTGTTGTTAATTTCTAGAATTAAAATATATACCGAAAAATGCCTAGATGTGTAAATGCTTCTCATATATTCTCGCACTCCGATCGTCTCCGCTGATCAACATGCAAGCACTGACCATTTGTTAGGATGAACTTCCAGAGTTCCAGATCTCAAATATAGAACTAGAATGACCAGGGTACTCTGTCATCGTAAAAACTCTTAAAATGCCCTCTTGCAGCACCCTCGCCCCAAGGAAATCCAAAGTGACTAAGCAACGCAGGATGGTGAATGTCCCTGTCCTCTAAAGATTCACCACAGAGAATTGTTTCCAATGCGCTACCACCAGTATTGTTAATCTTTTTGCAAGCACTCGTACTATCTTTTTGTTGGTCAAATATGTTGAGGGGAATCTGACACATGTTAAATGCCAATGAACACAAGGATTGATCGAAAAGTTGTCCCAAATAAGTTGATTCAGCAGCACAACAATCACAGACCAGACCTTTGCTCCGTCCATCGTAAAACTCGCCGCCGTCGATCCTTCCTGGCCGCCGTCGCTGCCTGTCAGCGGCGGTGGCGGCCCCGTCCTCTTCCCCTTTCTTTCCCTCTCCTCGTTTCTTGCTTGTTCCTTCTCTTTCCCTTCCCTCCATCTCTCCTCCTTTGAGTTTTCGAGATCCAGATCCCGTTTTGGATCTTGCAAGATAGAGCATAAGTTGTGGCAGGTGAGCCATGGGCAGCCTCACAACGAGGAGCTGCGGCACGTGCCTGCAGGCAGCGGCGGACGTGCGCGCCCTGCTGCGGTCGTGCATAGTGGCAGCGCCCGTGTGGGCCGCGGCGGCTAGGAAGCAGCAGACGGAGGTGGTCGTGCAGGGCGGGGCTTGGCGTGCCCTCACCGTCCTGCTATGGAAGCCTGCCCTCGCACTCCTTCAGGCCAATGTGGCATCAGCCAGCGGGCCGCATTCAGCGGCGCGGACCACCTCCGGCGGGCCTGCTAAGGTGCGTTGGTTGCCGGATACGCCCATGCTTCACCGGATCTTCGTCCTAGGCCATGGATCTGCCTCCTTGAGGGCTCGACGTGTCGATGGCGGTGGCGTGCACGGGTGGGTGACGGTGAGGGCAGCGCTGGCACGCTGCTGGGCGGCGGTTGTCGCAACTACCTCGCCTGGGCTTAGCTCCGGGGGAGGGATTCGTCTCTGGTGACCGCCCCGGAGGTGTGACTGGCGGTGGCCCGTGGCGGACGGCGACCTCGACCGGCTATGCGCTCCCGTGAGTGGATCTGTTCCGCATCCTAAGTGTAGCGGAGGTCCGTTGCGTGTGAAGCACGGTGGCGGCTGGCGGCTGCTACGGGTGTTGGTCCGCCGGCGAACGGAGCAGGGTGTCGAGATCCTATGTCGTTGGTCGACGGTCAGGTCGAGGGGACCCTAAGTGCTCATCCCTCACACTACCGGTGGTTGCGGCCAGCAGTGTGACTCAACCTGCTCTTCATCGCCGCGCCCACGTTGTATGGGCGACCTTGTGTGCTTGATGGGTCCTTCATCCTCGCAGGTTCCTAACCGCCACCATCTGGCGGTTTGGTTGTCCTTCGGTGTCTACTGTTGTGATGTTTTGAATGTACAGGAGCTTCGGGCGAAAGTCTAACCTGGCTGCGGTGTCGATGTCAGCAACGACGGCGTCATCGGACGTCGTTTAATCTCTTTGGAGACGTTTGTTGGGATGCTTCCTGCTTGTTATTGATTTTCCAGGTGAAAACCTTCTTCCGGCTGTTCGGAGGGGCGGCGGCGACGGTGGCTTCGACGTCATATCCTTCTTGGAGGCGTCACTTTGGAAGTCATGTTGACCTTCTTCACCTATGGTAGAACTGCTGGTCGAGCGATTGAAGGCAAGTGTTCAAGTCTGTTGTCGAGTTTCTAAGCAAACGAAAGATTGATGGACTGACGCCACATAACGAGACCATAAGTTTGAGGTCTGGATGGAGAAGAAGAATGAAGCTTAGCTTTCTCTTTTTTCTATCTTATCTCTGTTTCTTGTTTCTTTGTATTCCTCGATGTGGAGGTTGAGTCCAAGAACTCGTGTATTTTGTAACCTTTGGCTGCATATCAACTTATGAATATAGAGGTCGGATTTAATCCTTGATTAAAAAAACAATCACAGACCACAACCCGCGGAGCACCTGATACGGCGGGGTCCACCTCACTCCCACTCGCCGATGTTGCCGCCACCACCACAGCCGCCGCCATGGCCGTCGCTCTCTCTGTCTCTCTGTCTCTGCCTCTCCTTCCTCACCCACCCTTCAAAGCGCCGCACGCCAAAGAAAGGAGCTTCCACCTTCTCTTCCAATCGAAGACGGCAGCACGGTACAGCTCCCCTCCCATGTCTCGTGCCGCCGCCTTGTTGCTCCTCGTCACGCTCGCCGCCTCCACCGCGCCGCCGTCGGAGGCGTCGTCCGCGGGGGCCAGTGAAGCGTCCGCCCTGCTCGCCTTCTTCGCCTCCTTGCCGCCGGCCTCCCGGCGCGTCCTCCGCCCGTCGTGGAAGGCCAACAGCGCCACCGCCCGGAGTGGCAGCCGCGACGGCGGCGGCGGCGGCGCCTCGAGCCACTGCGCGTTCCTTGGCGTCGAGTGCTCCGCTGCCGGCGCCGTCGCCGCAGTCAACCTCTCCGCGGCGGGGCTTTCCGGCGCGCTCGCGGCGTCAGCGCCGCGGCTCTGCGCGCTCCCGGCGCTCGCCGCGCTCGACCTTAGCAGGAACCGGTTCACCGGCCCCGTCCCCGCCGCGCTCGCCGCGTGCTCCAGGGTCACCGCGCTCCACCTCGGCTGGAACCTCCTCGCTGGTGAGCTCCCACCGGAGCTCCTCTCCTCCAGCCGGCTCCGGACGGTCGACCTCAGCAACAACGCACTCACCGGCGTCGTCTCCGTCGGGCCGTCCGGGTCGCCGGTTCTCGAGTACGTTGACCTCAGCGTCAACTCTCTCTCCGGCGGGATACCGCCGGAGCTCGCCGCTCTCCCGGCGCTTAGCTACCTAGACCTGAGCTGCAACAACCTGTCCGGACCAATGCCGGAGTTCCTGGCACAGTGTCGGCTCGTCTACCTCAGCCTCTACAGAAACCAGCTCGCCGGCGAGCTTCCCCGGAGCCTCGCAAACTGCGGCAAACTCACCACCTTGTACTTATCCTACAATGGGATTGGCGGCAGGGTGCCAGACTTCTTGGCATCCTTGCCGAATTTGCAGGTGCTTTACCTTGACGACAACAGGTTCGTCGGGGAGCTGCCGGAGAGCATCGGTGAGCTCGCCAATTTGGAAGAATTAGTGGTGTCCAATAATGGGTTCACCGGCACTGTGCCAGATGCAATTGGGAAGTGTCAGTCACTGGCAGTGCTCTATTTGGACGGCAACAACTTCACCGGCTCAATCTCAGCGTTCGTCTGCAATTTTAGCAGATTACAGAGGTTCTCTGTGGCTCACAATGGCATTTCTCGAAGAATTCCACCAGAAATCGGCAGGTGCCAGGAGTTGGTTGAGCTCCAACTCCAGAACAACAGCCTCTCCGGGACAATACCACCGGAGATTGGCAAGCTTAGCAAGCTGGAGAGGCTTTTTCTCTACAAGAATAACCTTGGCGGTGAGCTGCCTACAGAGATCACTCACTTGAGGAAGCTAAGAGAGATATCCATGTTCAGCAATCACTTCACAGGCGTGTTGCCGCAGGCCCTGGGGCTGAACACGACACCTGGACTTCTACAGGTCGACGTCACTGGCAACGGCTTTCATGGGGAAATTCCACCTGGTATTTGTACTGGAGGCCAGCTCAACGTTCTTGACCTCGGAGACAACCGGTTCAATGGAAGCTTCCCTATTGAAATTGTTAAATGTGAGTCTCTCGGGAGGTTCATTCTGAAGAACAACCCGATCAGTGGGAACATACCTGCAAATTTGGGCACAAACATAGGGTTGTCATACATGGACATTAGTGGCAATCTGTTCGAAGGTATGATACCAGGTGTGCTGGGTTCATGGCACAATCTAACAATGCTTGATTTCTCCAATAACCACTTCTCAGGGCCAATACCCCATGAGTTCGGTGCTTTGAGAAAGCTTGAGACTCTGCGAATGTCATCAAACAGGCTTACAGGACCTATACCACGTGAATTAGGAAATTGCAAGGATCTTCTCCGTTTGGATCTTGGAAATAACCTTCTCAGTGGAAGTATACCTGCAGAAATCACAACACTTGGTAGCCTGCAAAATCTTCTACTTGGCGCAAACAAACTCACGGGAACAATACCAGACTCCTTCACTGCAACACAGGATCTAATTGAGCTGCAGCTTGGTGACAATTGTTTGGAAGGAGCAATTCCTATTAGGCTAGGCAACCTTCAGTACTTGTCCAAAGCACTTAACATTAGCCACAACAGATTGACTAGCCAAATTCCAAGTAGCCTTGGCAACCTTCAGGATCTGGAAGTGCTTGACTTGTCCAAGAACACATTGTCCGGCTCAATCCCATCACAACTGAGCAACATGGTCTCACTTTTGTTTGTGAACATTTCATTCAATGACCTATCTGGTCAGCTCCCTGGTAGCTGGGCTAAGCTGGCAGAAAAGACACCTGATAGCTTTTTGGGCAATCCTCAGTTGTGCATAGAGTTGGATTGTGTGCATCGCTCCAAGAACCAACCTAGGAAATTACAATACAAGAACAGAAGAATTATTGTGGCATTGCTAATATCAACTCTTGCTGGCTTATGTGCTATTTACTACATTGTGAAGAGGTCACAGCGCTTATCAGCAAGTCGTGGCTCTGTCCGTAGCCTGGACACAACAGAGGAACTGCCAGAACACCTGACCTATGAAGATATCCTCCGGGCAACAGACAACTGGAATGAGAAATATGTCATTGGAAGAGGCCGGCACGGCACAGTCTACCGGACAGAGTGTAAGCTTGGAAAGCAGTGGGCAGTCAAGACCGTTGATCTGTCCCAGTGTAAGTTCCCCGTTGAGATGAAGATCCTGAACACGGTAAAGCACCGGAACATCATCAGGATGGATGGCTACTGCATCCGTGGAAGCATCGGCCTTACCTTATGCGAATATATGCCTGAGGGGACACTCTTCGACCTATTGCATCAAAGGAAGCCTGAAGTGGCCCTTGACTGGATGACCCGGCATCAGATAGCCCTTGGTGTAGCACAAGGCCTCATATCTGCACCATGACTGTGTACCCATCATTGTTCATAGGGATGTTAAATCAAACAACATACTGATGGATGCCGAGCTAGTTCCCAAGCTCACAGACTTCGGCATGGGAAAAATCGTCCATGACGAAGATGCCAATGCAACAATATCTGTTGTTGTTGGTACCCTTGGCTACATTGCTCCAGGTAACTTCTTCAAAAATCATGTTCGTTTGATCACATCAACGTGGCACCTTGAAAAACTTCAGGGCTAACATGCTCTATATTATGTATACCCAGAGAACGGTTACTCTACAAGATTAACTGAGAAGAGCGATGTCTACAGCTACGGAGTAGTGCTACTTGAGCTCCTGTGCAGGAAGATGCCTGTGGATCCTTCGTTCGGTGATGGTGTTGACATTGCAACATGGATGAGAACAAAACTGAAGGAAGCAGATCACTGCAGCATCATAAGCCTCATGGATGAGGAGATCATGTATTGGCCCGAACATGAGCAAGAAAAGGCTCTGGACTTGCTGGATCTTGCGGTTTCATGCACGCAGGTGGCCTGTCAGTATAGGCCTTCCATGAGGGAGGTGGTGAATATGATGCTGACATGGGTAGTTTTCCAATGGAATTGTACAGTTCGGATATTTTACACGGTCTAGACAAAGTGGCCCAAAAATTACAGTCACCGGTAATTCAGAAAAGTTTTTTGTATTCCACACTCTGCAAGAGTTGCCGCTTATAATGGATACTTTCTTGCAAGCAAAATATTATATAGTCATTGAAGAAGAAAGGTCGTACATATGGTGATGCTAATAATGTATATTTTTGTGTAAAAGATAGTCATGGTTACTGTTAGCAAGGCTATTGTTAGTCAGCCCAATGGGCTCAGGTGCTGGCGCGTAGGTGCAGCCGCACTCTCTGGTATTGTTAGTCAGACAACTACTACTAACAGATGTGGCAAGGAATTCCAAAGATGTGGTTTATCTATACTAAAAAGATCTGAGTTCTTTTGAAAATATTGTTACCAATGAAAAACCCCAGTACCCCTCACGCCGGACCCACTTGGACCCATGATGCATGGAAAAAAAAATATTGCAAAAGTTTTTTTTGGTAGAGCGAAAAACCCCGTGTGGGTTCACCTCTAACACTCATTTTTTTCACTCGTGTTTTTTACCCACCTTGATTTTATTAGGAAAGCATTTTTTCCTCCTCTGAATCCCACCTTTTTATTTCCGAATTCCTTCGAGACCTTCCCCACCAAGTCGCCGCAGCAACTAGAGCGCGTCGTGTCGATCGGGCACTGCACATATGCATGGGTGTGGTGAAAGTGAACATGGCAAGACTAACATTGCGTAGCGGACGACGATCTTGGATTGCATTGAATGGTTAATTCACTGTTATGTGCTCATTAATTTACTGCCAAACTGAGATAGGGAGAGTGACCGAGTGATGCTTTGGTTCAGTACTCCGCCGCGGCGGCGCTGGCGCGGCTGCTGATGCTCGCGGGCGGCCGACGGGCCCTGGCCTTCGTGGCCCTCGCGGCGGCCGACTCGAGGCTCCTCGGCCTTGCACGCGCCGACGCCCCGACGGACCTCTTCCTCGCCGTCGAGACCGCGTGTCCCTCTTCCTCGCCGCAGGGCTGGACCTGCTCGGCTTCCTGGCCTTCGTCCTCGGAGGAGACGAGTAGGTCGCCAAGTAAGCAAGCTGTTTGCCGAGATCTCGATCAGGTGCTCGATGCTTGGATCGGAGCTCCATCGATTGATCGGCACCACCACCCAGGGTGTCGCACGGGGAGCTCGCCGAGGCGAGCATCATCTGCCCGGGGATTCGGGTGCGTGTACGAGGGCACGCTCCGCGACGGCGACGCGCGACGGCACGCGCGTCGCCGTCAAGGTGCTCAACCTGAAGGGGGGGGGGGGGCGCCGACGAGGTCTCCCGGAGCTTCAAGCAGGAGTGCCATGAGCTGCGCTGGATGCGCCATCGGAACCTGGTGCGCGTGGTCATGGAATGCAACCAGCCGGGGTTCCACACGTTCGTGCTCCCGCTGATGCCCAACCGTAGCCTCGAGAGCCTCTTATCCCCGCCCGGCGATGGGTGCGGCCATGGCCTGGGACTCACGCAGCTGGTCTCCATCACCGGCAACGTCACCAAGGAGGCTCCCGTACCTGCATCACAGCGTCGGTCCGCGTCATGCAGTGCAATCTCAAGCCCAGCAATGTCGTCCTCAACGATGACATGACCACCGTCATGGCCAACTTCGGCATCGCGCGGCTGGTCAAGGACGTCGGCGACGACAACGACTTCGTCGATGACATCGGCGGCTCGGGCGATCCGTGCAACTCCATAATCGGATTGTTACAAGGCTCAGTCGGCTACATCGCACCAGGTACAGTCCGTGCGTGAATCTATGTATTTACACTAACAAAGTTTATTAATTTGTATAAGCAATGCGACATTTACAGATTTGCTTAACATTTGCTTGTGTTCTTGTGTTCTGTTCTTTGTTTAGAGTACGGATTGGGAGGTCACCCATCGACGCAGGGAGACGTGTACAGCTTCGGAGTGATGCTTCTCGAGCTGATCACAGGGAAGAGGCCGACGGATGTGATCTTCCAGGAGGGTCTGACGCTGCACGATTGGGTGAAGCGGCACTACCCGCACGACGTCGGCAAAGTCGTAGCTGACGGACGCGGCGTCGGCAGTGGCGGACGAGAGGATCATAGCGGATGTGATGGTCGAGCTGATCGACCTTGTGTTCGAGTGCACACAGCACTCACTGTCGGCGCAGTCGACCATGACGGAGGTGTGCCAACAGATCACCCTCCTCAAGGAAGACCTCACCAAGCACCTGGGCGCGATGGTCACTGCGGCGAGGGGGCTAGCGTCGATGACGATGACGGCTAGCGAGCGGTCATTCTCCACCACGGATACAAGCTGCATGTGCTGCACACTTTTGATTCTCATTTCTAAAACTGATATTTTATAGATTTTTAGAAAATAAGCAAAAATCATATGTGAGATATATTTTTACCATTTCTGAAGTTTACATTTGGTTTTTGTTCTTAATGTTCTTTGATGTTAATTGCATCACACGTCCTATTTCATGTAGATCTTTGTTTTTGTTGTGATGTCACGTTTCTTTGTCAATCTTATCTTTTGGATAGTGATTATAGTAATGTAGATTGCACTATTGTGAATATATATTTTTCATGGTTGAATGGTCACTTATGTTGTGCGTAGGCCATTACTGTTGGAAGCACGAAGAAAAATGAAGCTATCTTAAGTGAAATCTGAAGTCAGCTTTAGCATGAAAATGTGGTAGTGGACGACTGGACATGAAGGTAATAAATTGATTCCGAATCAACTGAGGTAATCAATTATTGTTGTAAGCACGAAAGTTAAAATATTTGTTATTGCTCATTTATTACCACACATTTTATTAATTTCAAACTTCCTAAAACAAAATGTCACAATTTTTGTACATTTTAGATGTGTATATTTTATATGCTATGTGTGATTTATTTTATACATGTGCGCTTGCGTACATGTGCCTTTGCTAGTAGACGTAATACCAATCAGGAATTCCTTGCTCATATATACACATATACTCTACTTATCTATTCAATGAATCAATAATCCTCCCTGTCATACCTTCATCGTATCACAAGACCAGGCTCTAGTTCCGCTGCACTAGTGCCGCCGCCGCCCGGCTGCGTTGCGTGCCGCTCCGAGCCGTGCCTCGCGCCGCCAGCCACACCACCTCCCATGGTTGGGACCCCTTCCTCTTCCCCTACCGCCGCCGGCACTCCCGTTGGTGCCGCTGCCATCCCCGCGGGCGAGCACGAGCGCCTCGACGGCGACGTTGCCGCCCGCGCCACTGAGTGCCAGCATCAGGAGGACGCTGCTGCGGCCGCCGCCCGTGATGCCGAGCGGCAGGTCCAGGAGGCCGGCACGTCCGCCGCTCACCAACACGCTGCAGACGCCCTCGTCGCCCGTGAGGCCACCCGCACCCTCGCCGCTGAGCAGGCGGCCGCCGCCACCCGCGCCCATGATTCCATTCCCCGCGCGACCGAGGCACGCGCCGCCGGCGCCCCAGAACCCGAGGAGGACGACATCCCCAACGACAACCACTCCTAGGCCCCCAGCTGGGGTCCCGATCCCGTCCACGACGCGATGCTCCTCTGAGGCTGCCGTCGTCCTGAACCTCCACACCTAGGCCATGGCTGTCAAGAACGTTCACAGCCTCATCCCCGTTGTCCTCGACCTCGCCGTTGGGAACTACTCTCACTGGCACGAGCAGTTCCTCCTCACCCTTGGCAAGTTCTCCCTCCACGACCCCGTAGGCCGGCAGCAGCCTCCAGCCGGCCAGACACCCAGCACTCGCTGTGGCCGGCCGGTGCTCGGCCACGGCTGGCCAGGGCTTGGGCGCCGGCTCAGCAGCGACCTCCCCTCTTGGGCACGCCAGCCCTACTCCTCCAGCACCCCCAATGCCCCAGCCAGCGCCCAAACATGCCATACGCTTCGTCTACTCGCGTCGGGCGGCTGCTGCTCTCCCTTTGCCTACTCCGAGGGCGACTGCTGCTCCTTTAGCCCTGCCTCGATGTGCGGTCCCGATCCCTCCCATGGTGAACCAGTGTTCCATGACCACATGGGAGATGACGAGGACATCACCACGCTGGACATACACGAGCCGGCCTCATCTACAAGCTAGAAGTCGTCACATGTTGAACAACGTCTTCAGTTCGGATTCAGCCGACATGTCTACACAAAAACTGCGATATCTCCTTCATACGACGTGCAATCAATGCGTTTTTGAATGCGTTGGAACCTCTTTTGGTTCTAGTCCTAGCTCCAGAAGCCTTGTGGATCTTTTTGTGTGACCACGAAAAGGTGTTTGTCACCTATTTTGGGCCTTTTTAGGCTTTTTATCATGTCAGCTCTTCGGCCCATGTTGTGGGCGACCCGCCCTGGTGCGCCTCCAACCCTAGCTCGCCCCTAGGCTAATAAACTCAGTAGCTTCCATCATTTACATTATTCAGTTAAGAACAGTTTCGCCATCATCGGTTTGTAAAACCCCAACTCAAGTGTTTATTCATTCATCTGTAGTTTGTCACTAGTTATTAAGAGCTGCGTTCTTCTGAGTTCTTGTTTCTGTTCTTCGTTTCGTAGGCAAGGATTAGCCTTCTTGACGAGGTCAACCGAATTGTGACATGGTTCACAACTAGAGGAGTTGTGGTGCTAAGATTGCAGGGTTTGAGTTTTCTAACTTGAAGCCGGATCGGTGTGTCGTGCTCCGCCCAGAATGAGTTATCCTTCACGTAACGGAAGATCGGGCACCCTAGTTCTCATCAAGTGGTAATCAGAGACTTGGGTATTACCCTCAGGCTTACCCTAGTTTAGTTCTATGTCTTCATCCTATAGTCCAAGAAAATAGTCCTACAAAAAATATTTGTTCATCATATTCCGCTGTCCTAGTACCCCTTTTAGCCTTTGCAATTTTATTTCAGATTCTCTTTGTTGAGTTTGTGCTCATGGTCAAGTATTGTTGCTGGTTTTAGTTGTATTCGTGTTGTAGTTCCATCTCGCCCGTTGCTGTGATTTTTGTTTTTGACGCTATCCCATCCACCATTACCAGATTACAAGTCGTGCCACCTCATTACTCGATTTGCCCTCCCTAGATAGGTTGCGAGCCACCTTGTGTTCATCGCCCTGCATTGCAGCCCTTCTTGGTTCATCTTGCACACCTTTTTGTTGCCTATACAAGGGAGGTTTTGCCCTAGCCACCGTCGTGCCTTGGGCCGAGCTGTACCTCTCGAAAACCATAACTTGAGATACCTTCAGTAAAACGGGTATAACTTTTCGCTCGGTGCTCCGTTTTGGCTCAAATTTTTACAATAGAAAGAAGAAGAAATGTTGCACATACAATTCTCAGATTGGCAGAAAAAGTTCAGGAAGATAGACTTTTGAGGCACCTAAGTTGTTTTCATCTTTTCAGGAAACATTCCTGATTTTGTGTAGACAGCATCACACCTCCAAAAAAGTGCAAATTTTTGTGGTTGGAGCTTTTGGTATCCCTGTTCTGAGAAAAAAATAGTTGAAAAATAAAAAATATTGATTCCTACTAGTCCTGGAGGGAAATTGCTGAAAAAGTTAAAAACAAGTGCATAGAGTGTTGTTTTGCTTGTTCCGTGAGTTTTATCCATCGTTTCTTATTCCAACTTGTTGTGCTATGCCTAGGACACGTCTGAGCCAGCAATTGTGACTTATACTTTTGATACTTATTGAACTTTGCTATTATGCATTCATTATTTGCTACTCCTTGCTACATATTTTCCTTCCAAAAACTCCACAAAGAATACTTCAGTTAAGTACATCGAAGGACCCTTGCAATCTTGGTACTACTTCCTCACAGGTATCATGAACTGGCCATCGGTTGGACCATCATCTATTTGCATTGGTAAGAACTTGGTAAGATGTGTGTGGTTCCACCAAGCAAACCACATAGTTCCTAGGGTCTTTGTTGATCACTAACCATGGCAGTTGACATTCCTGTATTGTCTAGTCACTTGCAGGAGATGAAGAATGAGCTGAAGGATTTCTTCATGAAGGAGATGAGCAAGCTAATAGTGGAAGTTAAAGATGTTTGTCATACGATTGAGGGTGTGGAGAAGCGAGTATCCACACTAACCATGAAGGTGCAGCTACTCGAGACCAACACTCCCAAGCCAAAAGAAGAGGGTGCATATGATGATGATTACCTAGATAATGATGATGATGTTATCTTTGGGTCTGATGGCTAGCCTAATCTCATTAAGACCCATGCTGAGAAGTTACGTCGTCGACGTCTTCACAAAAATACAACAGGTATGGGAGGTATCAGGAACCGACACAATTAAGGTAGTGATGATCCTTACGTCAAAATTAAATTTACTATACCAATTTGTATGGGCGTTATGATGCGGAGAAATATCTAGATTGGGAGATGACAGTAGAACAGACATTTGCTTCCCATCTTGTTCCTTATCAACATAAGGTTAGACAAGCCACTAGTGAATTTAAGGATTTTTCTATAATCTAGTGGCAAGAATGTGTTTCTTTAAACATACAACCTGCTTCTTGGGGTAGGCTTAAACTAGCAATGTGTGATCGATTTATTCCCGCCTCTTATAAGCGTGATTTGCATAAGAGTTGCAATGTTTAGATCAAGGAGATATGTCTGTTCAGGAATATTATGTCGAGCTGCAAAAGGGCATGGTTCGTTGTGGAGTAGCAGAGGATCCTGAGGATAAAGTGTGTCGTTTTTATGGTGATTTGAGACGTGAATTTCAGGATATTGTTGACTATAAATATTTTACTACCACCAACCAGTTGTTTCATCTTGCTATGCTTGCAGAAAAAGAATTACAGGAATAGAACAAGCACACCTACAGCAAGACCTTCGTGCCACCAGCGAGTACACGGTCGACGCCACCAGCGAGTACACGATCGACACCACCAGCTCCTATGTCTAATGTGCAGGTCCAACAGAACAAGAACCAACTCCTACTGACAAGAGTTCATCCAGTAAATCTGTAAACATCATCTGTCACCGTTGCAAGGGCATGGGACATGTCATGGAGGACTGTCCAAGTACTCGTGCTTTCATCTCTACACCCAATGGTAATAGATATGTAAATGCTAGTGATGTTGAAGATGATTTGGTTCTTGTGGATAATGTTGTTCTAGACTCGGAGGACGATGAGTGTGAGGCAATTGACTCTTTGGCCGCATCGGCGGGATTTCCTAGTTTGGTTTTATGCAGCGTGCGTTGAGTTCGCAGGTGGAACGTGAGGAGGCGGAGAAGCTCCAACGCAAGAATTTGTTCCACATGTTCCTCATCGTCAAGGATTGTCGTGTACTCACCATAATTGATAGTGAAAGTTGCAACAACCTGGTGAGTTCAGATTTGGAAGAGAAACTTGACTTGCCAACACGCCAAATTCCACATCCCTACCACTTAGAATGGTTGAATAGTAGTGGTAAGGCTAATGTAACAAAATCAACACATATACATTTTTATGTTTGTTCTTATCATGATTATGCGAATTTTGATGTTGTTCCTATGCAAGCATCATCCCTTTTGCTGGGTAGACTATGGGAATTTGATAATGATGTTGCGCACCATGGACGAACTAATACATATAATTTCATGCATAAGAACAAGAAAAATTCTTTGCATCCTTTATCGCCTGCAGATATTAGGAAAGATTTTCAAGAGCTTGCTGAAAATGATAAGGCTAAAACTACTAGTGTTGCATCTTCAGATGATAAACATAATGGAATTAAATTAAAAGGAGGTGCATTTATTGCTACTTCATCCGCTGCTGCTATGTTATGTGATAACCCTGATTCTTCTTGTTATACTATGTTTGGTCGAGATATGTGTTTTGCTACTAATGATTTTTTGTCTCGTACTTTACACCCTGCTTGATGATGGGATGGAGTCGAGGACGACTCCAATTCAAGAAGGTGAGGATGATAAGGACATCACCACGCTGGGCTGTCACACCCAGTTTTAGAAACAAAACTAGATGCATCTCATATGTGCGCCAGCTCTGCCCTCGCGCCGCGCCCTTCCCCTTTCCCTCTCTCGGCCAAGCCGGGCCCACATGGTAGGCTTTTCCCCTCCCCTAGCCACTCCCGCCGCGCTGCTCTCTCTCTCATACTCGCCTCCGCGTCCGAGCCGCATCGCCGTCGCTCCGCGACAAGGCGCATCGCTCCTGTACGTGATGGTCTCCGCGTGTCCATGGCATGGACGCTAATCCGGCCGTCCGCGCCCGTGCCCCGCTCCCGACTGCCCTGGCGGCCGCCCTAAAAATATCTGTTGCCACCGCCTGAACCCTAGCTGTCTCGCCCCTTTGGAGTTTTCACAAGCCCTAATCCAGCGCCGCCGCTTCTTTGTGAGTGAGGAGGGAGAAGCAGGAGTCGAGGAGGAGGAGCCAGAGGTGAGAAAGAGCACCGCGAACGCTGCCCGGAGCCTCAAGCCACCGACGTCCGCACGCCATCGCTGCGCGTGGAGAAGGAGGAGCCGCCGTCCCTGAGCACCGCAAGCCCGACTACTGCGCCGTTCCACGAGCCTCCACCGAGCCGGCCACGACTCCACCGTCGCCCCATGGTGAGTTGCCACCGCCGTTCCCCCCTTCCATTGTGCGCGAATCGGCCGCCGAGCCGAGCGTGAAGCACTGCCGCCGCGCAGCCTCTGTGGAGCCGGCCTTCGTGCAGTGCCTTCTTGTGCAGGAACCCGTCACCGCTAACCCCTTCCTGCAACCCACCGTCGTCGCTCACCATCCCATGGCCGCCGCAGCCGCCACGCACCGGGGATGCCCAGCTCGTGCGAGCATCGCCGTGGCCGCGACGCGTGCATGCAGCTAGCTTGCAGCGCCTGCGTGTGAGCCAGGCCTGAAGCCAAGCCTGGACCTTGTGGCCGTATGCCCATCGCTAACTGCCCCGCCGGACAAACTCCATTCATTTTTCCGCCTTTGGCCTCGTGAACCCAAGCAGAGCCCTTCTCCCACCTACCACCTAAGCCGAGCCCCTTCCCTTTTCGCCGCCGGCCGAACCGTGCCGTGCCACCGCCGTAGAGTGACGGCGGTCACCGCTGTGCATGCACGCGACGTTGCGCGCGACCAGCGCGTGTGTGGCAAGCCACACGCCGGGCCACACCATCAAGCCACACGGCCGCCACAGAAGATCCTGAGTCGGCCGCAGATGGATCCCATGGACCTAGCTCACGTGAGCCAAGCTCATGGTACACGGTGGACCATGTCCACCGCGCCTAAAGCCAACCGAGCCGGAAGTCCAGTGCCAAGTGGACCGTGGCCTAGTTCTTGTTAGGCCAGACCAACCAAACCGGCAAAAGACTGGCCCGTGAAACCCCTTGGCTTTTTCTTTTTTCTGATTGACCGCTGATCGTCGGGCCCCACCTGCCATAGACTAGCTTTGACTGACTTGTGGGCCCAGTTGACCCAGCGGACCCTTGACCGTTGACCGGTCAACGTTGATGTCAGCAAGAGCCATGCTGACGTCAGCAAACCCGGATTTGCTGATGACGTCATGCTGACGTCAGCAGTGCTGACTCACCGACACGTGGCGCTCCCTGGTACTGCCACGTGCCATGCTTGTTATTTTAATTTTTGGAATTAATAAATAATTTCAGAAAATGGTTTAAACTATAAAAACTAATAATAAATTAACCATAGCTCAGAAAAATATGACACCAATTTCATTATTTTTCTCAAATCATGATCTACATGTTAGAATAGAGTTTGGTGTTATTTAGATCTTCCTTGGCCTTTGTTTGGAGTTTATTTGCTAGTATCCTCGGTAATTAAATTCGGACCGATGTTTAGGAGGACCGGAGACCTACGTCGGGACTGAAGAGCTGGAGTTTGACGAGTACTACGATGAGGAGGACTCACCAGGTTCACGCCCATACATGCTTTGAACTTCTATTAGACATGCAATTAGAAATGCTATTCTTTATTTATTACCATGCATAGCCTGTTTTATTACCATTTTCCTTGCTATCCTACTACTACTATATATGTTATTATTGCGATTGCTTCGCTTGCATGCGTGTGACGAAATGGGTGTTTTGAGCTATTTTCGGTGTGAGCATGAAAACCGAGGTGATGGAGGTTTTGAAAACCTTCTGTCGAAGCAAGCGTATCATAACTCGATCCTTCGGATCGAGGGCTTGGGGAGTACACTTCGGTACTTCCTACGGAGTGCCTGTTGCAGGCACAATTTTTATTTGTTCTGTTGTGGAGGAGTTGGCGGCGATACTTGTAATGGGTGCGACTTGCGAACCACTGTTGTGGATACGCATTTCGAGAGAAGAGCTCGCTTTGGCAGTTTGAGGACCGGGTCGGACTACTTGCTTCATGGGACTTACCATGCACACTGTGTGTCCATTATGAGGGTGGGCCCATTTTGAGCCTAGCAAGTGTGGTACCAAGCCTGCAGGAGGATAGTGTATCAATGTAAGGGGGAATGGTGTTGACCTTTGCTCCCTGATTTGCTTTGGCCCCCAACTGGCCCCGGGGGAGTGCTTCACAGTTTCGGGGTGACCTCTAGCGCAGGATGCGCCCCAAGCCCAGAAAAGTAGGATGATGTCGTAACTACTAGACCTCTGTTCAGTGTGATACGACTTAGATGGTTGCGCCCCGTCTAGGCGTATCTCGCATGGTTACTGGTGTACACACTCTGTAGAGTTAAAACTATACGTATAGTCGCGTCCTTGGTCATGGACAATCCCACGTAGAGCGTACGCTCTTATTAGTGTTTTGGTGACAAACTTCTATATCTTCCCTTTTTAAACTAAGGATCCTCCATGGCCGATGAGATGGAGGAGCGGGAGTTCTCCCATCGAGTAGATGTTGGAGACGAGAGCCTGTTCTGACAAGATTGTCCGTAGAGGTGTGAGTTGGTGTTGGAAACTATTTACAAACTTCTACTGCTGCTGCATAGGAATCCCCCAGCTTTTCCTTGAATATTTGTTTACTAGACTAGTCCACTTTAAAGCTTGCACATCAATGGATGGTGACGTGGAACCGTTCCAATCCTTGGGAACAGTTCAAGTGTTTGCAGGTTACGAGTCTGACTTCGACAACAATGCCGATGGTTGGTACGACTAAGGTGCCGCGCTACGCTCGAGTGATTGCCTATGCAGAAGATGGAGATGAAGCCCAGATGCATAGCTACCGTTTCGGGGCGACCTCTAGCGCAGGACGCGCCCCAAGCCCAGAAAAGTAGGATGATGTCGTAACTACTAGACCTCTGTTCAGTGTGATACGACTTAGACGGTTGCGCCCCGTCTAGGCGTATCTCGCATGGTTACTGGTGTACACACTCTGCAGAGTTAAAACTATACGTATAGTCGCGTCCTCGGTCATGGACAATCCCACGTAGAGCGTACGCTCTTATTAGTGTTTTGGTGACAAACTTCTACATCTTCCCTTTTTAAACCAAGGATCCTCCATGGCCGATGAGATGGAGGAGCGGGAGTTCTCCCATCGAGTAGATGTTGGAGACGAGAGCCTGTTCTGACAAGATTGTCTGTAGAGGTGTGAGTTGGTGTTGGAAACTATTTACAAACTTCTACTGTTGCTGCATAGGAATCCCCCAGCTTTTCCTTGAATATTTGTTTACTAGACTAGTCCACTTTAAAGCTTGCACATCAATGGATAGTGACGTGGAACCGTTCCAATCCTTGGGAATAGTTCAAGTGTTTGCAGGTTACGAGTCTGACTTCGACAACAATGCCGATGGTTGGTACGACTAAGGTGCCGCGCTACGCTCGAGTGATTGCCTATGCAGAAGATGGAGATGAAGCCCAGATGCATAGCTACCGTTTCGGTGCGACCTCTAGCGCAGGATGCGCCCCAAGCCCAGAAAAGTAGGATGATGTCGTAACTACTAGACCTCTATTCAGTGTGATACAACTTAGACGGTTGCACCCCGTCTAGGCGTATCTCGCATGGTTACTGGTGTACACACTCTGCAGAGTTAAAACTATACGTATAGTCGCGTCCTTGGTCATGGACAATCCCACGTAGAGCGTACGCTCTTATTAGTGTTTTGGTGACAAACTTCTATATCTTCCCTTTTTAAACTAAGGATCCTCCATGGCCGATGAGATGGAGGAGCGGGAGTTCTCCCATCGAGTAGATGTTGGAGACGAGAGCCTGTTCTGACAAGATTGTCCGTAGAGGTGTGAGTTGGTGTTGGAAACTATTTACAAACTTCTACTGCTGCTGCATAGGAATCCCCCAGCTTTTCCTTGAATATTTGTTTACTAGACTAGTCCACTTTAAAGCTTGCACATAAATGGATGGTGACGTGGAACCGTTCCAATCCTTGGGAACAGTTCAAGTGTTTGCAGGTTACGAGTCTGACTTCGACAACAATGCCGATGGTTGGTACGACTAAGGTGCCGCGCTACGCTCGAGTGATTGCCTATGCAGAAGATGGAGATGAAGCCCAGATGCATAGCTACCGTTCTGTTGGCCTTCCTTTTGTCGACTAGCCCAAGTGGCTTGTACCCCGTACTTCCTATGTTGGGAGCTGTAATAATCTAAACTTTGTATTGTTTTATCGAAGTGTGGATGTGATAACTTCTGGAATGAGTTCTGTACGTGATAGCTTTTGATTCTAGGACTATCACAATGGTATAGGGAGTCGGATTTTTGGTAAGGAAAATCCGGTTCGTTTCAGTTGGTATCAGAGCCAGGCTTGACCGTAGCGCGCACCCCTAGATTGGTCGTTGGAATCTAAGAAGTCTGAGCGATTCTGTTTTCTATATTACCCTTTGTACTACCTACTTCTGTCTCATACCTTGAAGACTCTACCTTACCTGCGCTGACTATTCTTACGTGACCCTGCAGAGATGGAGCCACTTTCGGAGATCACACCTATGGAGGTGGTCCAGGCACCACGAGTTGGACAGGTGTTGTGGCTGGACCGTGTCCTCGGGAAGATAGGCATGAGTGGAGGATGGTCGCACTACAGCATGACCATAGTCACCAACCACGCCTCGGTGTACGCCATGGCCACACTCGTCGTCACCAAGACTCCGACTGTACCAGATTTCCCCGGAGATGTGGTTCACACTGTTGGACTCACTGTCGACTCCGCAGTGCATGCCACCGCTCACAAGATGATAAGGAAGCTGCTGACTCGTTACTGGCATGGTACCTTATGCGAGTCAAGTTTCAGACTCTTTCCCCGCTCCCTCGAGGGGGTAGAGGATTCTGAGACCATGAGGACAGAGATGGAGGAGTCTTCGTTTCTTGAGGAGGCCGATGTTGTCCAACCCACCGGGCGCTACCTCCTTGACTTGGACCTCTACACCGCCAACCTTGAGAAGGAGACAACCTGCCTACACGACTCGCTTTCAGCTAGTATCCACCTCAACTAACAGCCGATGAGCGAGTGCAGCACTCACAAGTTCGTCGTCGACACCCTGAGCATTCGACTCCGAGAGCAAGTCACAGACTTCGACGCCGAGCAGGCCAAGCTGCTCGAGGCAACCCGGACCAAGCTATACGCTGAAGAGAACCTGTTGCGAGTTGAGAAGGAGAACCGCAGGCTGAGACATGAGAACTTCGACCTCAAGAGGGAGCTCGGCTACCGCTCCAACAGGATGAGTAAGGCCGAGAAGGAACTAAGGGAACTCAGGTCTGAGTTGGGCAACCTGAAGGACCAGTTGGAGAGCAGGGAGGAGGCCTCTGTGGTGCGCACATATCTTTTGTGCAAGGCGGAGGAGTGCCTCAAGAAGTTGGAGGGGGACAGTGCGCACAACGTCGCCAACATCACCAACTTGACTCGCGCTGCCATCTACTACAGGGACAAGGCTGTGAGAACTCAGCTGACCTGGGAGGTAGCTGATGCCCTCAGAGTAGCGGAGTACCAGGACCTTCTCGACAAGGTTCCACTAGAGCGCCAGCCCTTGCTCAGGGAGGAGGACTTCAAGTTGTATCCTACCGAGCTTAAGTGGAACAAGTGCCCATATGCGAGCATGCCTACCCCAGTGGAGACTGAGGAGGACAAGGCCGCCCACAAGCTACTTGAGGATATCTTCACGGAGAAGCACTCTTCACGGACCGTGGTTACCTACAAGAGAGCCCAGACAAAGTAGAGAGCAGGAAAACCCTAGTCATGATAAGCAGGATGCAGTAATAATGTAGGGATTGAGTCAAATACACTCCAGTATGTAGTAGAGGTAATACCAGAGGAGTAAGTCACGAGATGTCTACATGAGTCTGTATCTATGAGTCGAGAGCATGTTCCGGCAGATGTTGTCATGACATGAGTTATCCATGTACCTGTCGACGATTTATGTCGAGCACGTCTGCTAGGGGGGGGGTACCCCATGAAGTAGATTTGTGGGTCTCGCCGAGTTCTAGGAACGATAGTGCATGGACAACATAAAGATTTAGATAGGTTCGGGCCGCGAGTAGTGTAATTCCCTATGTCCTGTGTGTTTGATTGTATTGCACATGAGTTGAGTTGTTTTGAGGGGGTCCCAGCTCCGCCTTATATATCCGGGGAGCAGTTTACAAGTCGGTTACATGATCCTAGTCGTATACAACAGGGAGTACTACAACAAGGTACTTTTGGGAGTCTCCTAACAGTACATGACTAGTCTTTCCAATCAACTACGCCGTCTTGCACCATAGCCGACTGGTTTAAAGTAGTCGGGTTAAACCTTCCCTATCGAGTAGTTTAATCTCGTGGATGAGTGGCCCGAGGGATCCTGGTCCCACAAGCCCCCGAGCATCTTGCGCCTTTGCTTCAAGTCTTGAATCTACTTTAACATCTTCAAGGCATCATCTCTAGACAATTCGATTAGTTGGAGCTAAGTCCAAGACGCTCAAGTCTTCTCTATAGAGTAGTTTACATTGGAGTGCATCTTTCGATGCACCCAATGGGTGTAGCCCCCGAGCCTTCGAGTACTTTTTAAGTAGTCGAAGGTTCAAAAGCAGTCTTCTATCTTTATCTCGAGTAGTTCAATGGTGTGCACCGAGTAGGTGCACCCATTGGGTATAGCCCCCGAGCTTCGAGTAGTTTTGTTAAAACTAGTCGAAGGTCTTCGTTTGAATTAAGCCAGAAATTTCGGAAAATAAAATCCCAGATATTCCGGTAGCAGCCCCCAAGCTTTAAAGCAAATATATTTGGTTTAAAGATCAAGGAAATCTTTTGAAAACCTGCAAAAATCCAGAATCTCCGAATATTTCGTCACTCATGGCTAAGTTAGGATGGTTATCCCTAAAAAACCGGCCCAAATAACAGAATATGAGATGCCATAGTACTGTGTCAAACAGTAACCCTAGCAATGGTTATAAATCTTGAAGTGATAAGCCTTGTTTCATTATACTTCATTAAGCTTTGCACTCGCTGTCAACCTCACAGAGCTTGATCTTGAGCCCCCAAACTTCAGTCCTTGAACTTTAGCCCCCGAGCTTTCGCAACCCTAGTGCATCTCATCACCCATTTGTCTCCCAGAATCACCATGGGCAGGGAGCAAGGAGCAGTGAAGAAAACCGGCGATGCTGGATCCGCTCAGCCGTCAAAGAAGAAATCCACAAGGAAAAGAGTGTCATTGGTTGATCCAACTGCCAGGGTTGAGTTCAAAGTCCTCATTGCCCGGCTAATGCTTGGAAACAATGTACAGCCTCCACTGACGATCTCAATAATCTGGTGGAACAAGGTTTGCTCCTTTCCCAAGCAACTTTGGAGTGGAAATCATGCTGGAAAGAACCCTTCCCAACAGAATATAATGAAGAAGTCCCTCTCTTCCTTTCCTTCTACGAGCGAGGGGTAAGATTGCCACTTTCACCATTTATGAGAGAATTTCTTGTTTTTTACAAACTTCAACTCCACCACCTTAATCCAAATGGAGTTCTCTATATCTCTGTTTTTGTCCATGCTTGTGAGGCATTCCTAGGTATAAAACCAAGCCTAGCTTTGTTCCGTACATTGTACCACATCAAACCACAACCCAACTTTCAACGCATAGAAGTAGTCGGAGGAGCCGGGATTCAATTTCGCCAAAATATGCGGGCTAAGTGGTTTGACATGCCCATCATGGACTCCTGCGGAGATTGGAAAGCTAAGTGGTTTACCATTGGTGAGTAGATATTATTGCCTATACCTTGTATCAATAACATTGCATATTTGTTTTTTTGAGCATTTCCTGTGTCATTTTAATACAACAGGTAATCACAGCAAGAGCTGTCCAGAGAAAGATGGGTGGTACCCACGAGATCTGTCCAACTGGAACCTACATCTGAGTCCTGAAGAAGCCAGAGATGTACCTGCTTTGTTAAAGCGAGTACAAGCGCTAAAGCAAAGAGGCTTGACTGGTGTTGGAATTGCCTTTAGCTTTTTAAAGCGAAGGATTCAACCGCTTCAGGAGTGATGTAATCTTGGATATGAATACGAAGGAAACGTGGATCCGTCGCGCATGGTACCTGAAGAATACTCTGACGAGACAGTACTTATGCGACTGGATCGCTTGTTTACTGGTGTCACAGAAAAACCAGTTATCGTGGGAGAGTACTCGAAGGTTAGCCCTCCAGACCCTATAAGTAATTGTAATATTTGCTTCAGAAGCTAATGTTTGAGATAATATTCATCCGAGTTGTTTTTAACAATATAGGCTCCGGTGCTTGTGGACGAGTTAATCGAAGATGCTTGGAAGGACATCAGCAAGACTTCTTCGGAAAGGACACTAAGCACTGGAGACATTCCTGACACTGCCGCCATGGCTGAAGAAGAATGCATAGCAGATTCAGATGCAGATACAGCGGCGACAGACCCAAAACAAGGAGATGTCAAGGGTAAGTCCCTTGTGCCTGGTCCTCTATTTATTGATGATCATCATAAGATTGGAGTGGCAAATTCTAATGACTCACCACCGCTGCCAAAAATCTTATGGTGGAATTTCAAACCAGAAAGTTCAAGGGAACACCCGATAATCCCTGCGGGTGCCAAAAGGAAGTGATCAAGCTACTCCTTTGTAAGTCGCTCAAAACCAGTCTCTGAGTCTGCTCCTTCTGAAGCGGATCTTGCCAAACAAGGCAAAATTTCCAAGCGCGTCATCATGCCACAAGGTTCGTCTACTACTAATGCTATGACAAGTGGAACAACTGGAAGCACTACGAGTTCAAAAAGGCATCTACCCCTCCTGAAAAAGTTCAGTTTCCAGCCTTTGACTGCTCCGACATCTCCCATGGAGTAAGTAGATAAAACATACTAGTCGTTGTTGAGTAGTTTTGTTGATATCTAGTTGTCAACTTTTCATCTTTTCAGTATTTTTTTTGAACAGATCTCCAACGAAGACCTTCATAAGGGCGGTACAGGCCGATGAAGTAGTTAAACAATCAATTGTAGTAGAGGAGATTGTCAAAGATCCATCAACGGCAGATATAGTCAAAGAAACTACCCAAGTTGCTCCAATCATTGAAATCAATACTGACGAAGCTGGCGGAAGGGTCGAAGCCGAGGCAAATGTGAAGGATACTGAGGAGCCAAATGTTGTAACAAAGGCTCAAGAATCTGTTGTGGCCATGGAGGTTGACGAGAATATAAAAAATCCTTCAAGCATGGTTGATGAACCTAAGACCGTCGCGCAACCCTCAACCATGGAAGTGATCACTTCTTCTGGTGCAAAGGTACTTCTCACATTGGAGTGCTATTCATTAAATAGATGATTTCCTTTTTATTAGAGTAGCGGCAAGGAATCTCGATTATTATTATTAATTTGATATTTTAGTCCCTTTAATTGACATAGATGCAAATACTCTACTAGGATGATGCACAAGAAAGGGTCAGGATAGCTCAGTTGGTAGAGCAGAGGACTGAAAATCCTCGTGTCACCAGTTCAAATCTGGTTCCTGGCACAGAAAAAAAAGGATCTACCGAATAGATATTGATACAAATATCTTGAGATGGATTGGGGGTACATATTCATTAATATAGATAATAACTTTTTCTACCCTTCTTTCCTTTTTCCTGGTATCAAATTGAATTATCCATATGTGAAATTCATTTGATGTTATTTTATAATTATAACCTGCAACCTGCAAAATGTCAACAGTCTAGCGGAACAGAGGAAGTCGAGACGATTAACAAAAATGTTAATATAAATGTCTCTGTAGCTGGCGAAAGAATATTGAGAAATGTAATTAGTCTCTAGAGAAACATAATCCTGTGATAGGTTGAAGTTGCGGTAATGGAACCAGTAGATGAAGCTGCGCAACTCAGGAACCATCTTCAGATTGCCCTGGTAGAGACTCTTAACCTAAATCGTGTTAGGCAATGGAGCATAGCATCCAATAACAAATATGCCATAATTGCAGGCTTTGGTAGACATGGTTGAAAAACCAGGCGATGCGAAACTGGCAGCACGAATTGAAGAGCTAGAGACAGATCTGGCCAGCGCTTTCGAGCAACAAGTGAAAATGCAGCTGGGGCATCAAAAAGCAATCGATAACCTCCATCCGCAACTCCAAGCTCTTGGTGATGAGAGATCCAGGCTAGACAGCCGTTGCAGTAATTTGGTGAAGTAAAACACTAGTAAGTACTCTTTTCTAGTGTAATCCATGTTCCTTGAGTAGCGCTGATTGAGTTGTTGTGTGTAACAACATTGCATACGGAGCAGGATTAAAAAAGAGTTTAAAGGAAGAGAAAGATAATGCCGCTTCATGGTTAAAGCTCTCACAGTCCCAGGCAGCTGAAATTTCTCAGCTCAAGTGCACCATAGAAGAAAACGAAAAAAAAAACTTCGCTGAAGAACAAAAGATCCGCCAAGATTGGGAGAGTCAAGCCGTGGAAGCTGTGAAACTCACATAGTCCAAGCAGAAAGAAGTAGATACTTTGCTGGCTGAAAAGAAAAATATGGAAGAAGCCGTTGAACCAATCCTGGGGATGTTAACTTCGGAAGGCACAGAGGCAAACAACCAAACACTTTTGCAGCGGCTATATTAGGTACTAGAACAAGTGTCAGAATTTTGTAAATCAACTCTGAAAGAATGCACCAATAGGCTCTTAGCTTTGGTAAAAGTGCATAATCCTGATGCCAAACTAGAGATAAGGTATTTGCCTCCTGGCGCGATGAAAGAACAAAACCGAGCCTATGGCCAACGAGTTCATCAGTTCTTTGGAACAGTAATGAAAGATTCATTGTGGTGCCTGTAAATTGCTACAATTAAGTAGTCTGTAAATTATGATACAATGAAAGTAATCAATGATTTTGGCTACTGTTAAGTAATGAAATTAAGTAGTCATTTTTAATGTCGTTATTAAACGATCATTTGTCGATGTACTACTTTGAAAGTAGTTTTATGAACCGCAAAGTATGTTGGCGGAAAACATCAAACATTTTGTGTAGAGGAATCGTAGCATAACTGCTTGTGGTTGTTATAGTGTCCAACTAGTCTCTGTGAGATTGGGTAGACTACTAGGGCAAGTCTACAATACTACTGTAGTAGTTTATGATATGGTGCGTGCCGTGCCAGTGTACTTGTATACCAAGGATTTTTTAAACCAATATCTACTGGTAAAGATTTTGCCTATGTTAGTCCTCTTAAGACATAATTGGTTGCTAGCGCAGAGCCATTGCATGATTTAGAGTAGTTTTATGCTTAATTGCATAAAAGAGCAGTACTAATGTACGCTTTGCATATTAAGGCAAAACTCTCATGAGTTATTGTAATGCATAAATAAGAAGTCTGATGTAGTCAACAAAGGACACAGAGCAGAACAAAACCGTAGCCTTCCATTGAAGGTAGGACATAGAGAAAACGAGACTAGCGCCTACAACTGTGTATTAGTTGCAGTAGCTCTACCGAGACTTTTGAGGCTTATCGCTGCTTCTGCTTTCTATTTTTTAAAAGAAGAGTAGTCTTGGCTTCTGCGTATAAAATGAAAACTACTCTGAGTCCAGGCTTTTTAAGCAACAGGCTATACACAGAGTCTCTAATGAGAGTATAGTTAAAAGGTAAAAGATTTACTGTAATTTTTAATTGACAGAGAGACCATAATTTTATTGGTATTGTGATCATCGGAAGATACATTGAAGTTGTTACATAAACCCGTTTTATGGGTAAAATTTCCTCAAATGCTCGATGTTCCACACATTTGGTATACCTTCACCTTCTTGAGTCTGGAGGCGATATGTTCCAACCCCAATGACTTGCTTGACAAGGAACGGCCCCTCCCAGCGTGACATAAGCTTGTGTAGGCCGTCAGTCTTCTACATGCGATGCAATACCAAGTCTCCTATGACTAAAGAACGAGTTTGGATAGAGCGTTGGTGGTAACGTCGTAAGCCTTCGAGATAACGAGTGTTCTGGATAAGAGCTGCCACTAGAGCTTCTTCAACACCATCAACATCTTGGAACCTTTCCTGCTGGGCAATTTGTTCGTCGTAATTTTCTAGTCGAGGCGCCTCCCAAAGGAGATCAGCAGGTATAACTGCTTCAGACTCGTAGACCAGAAAATATGGCGACTGTACAGTTGCGCGGTTGGGCTGCGTGCGTAAACCCCAAAGTACTGCGGGTAGCTCCTTGGCCCATTTGCCGCCGTATTTTTTCAGGGGATCATAGAGTCTGGGCTTTAGCCCCTTTAGCAATAAACCATTAGCCTTTTCGACTTGTCCATTGGCGCGTGGATGAGCAAACGAAGTGTAGTATGTCTCGATCAAGTACTTTTCACAATAATTTTGAAATTCTTCACTTGTGAAAACTGATCCCAAGTCTGTTATGATCTCATGAGGTACTCCAAATCTTTGAACAATTCCATCGAAAAACTTGATCAGGTTTTCTACCCGCGCGTTTACCAAGGGCTGAGCTTCGATCCATTTGGTAAATTTGTCGATGGCTACAATAAGCCACTCGAAACCACCCGAAGCTTTAGCTAGAGGGCCCATGAGATCAAGACCCCAACACGCAAAGGGCCAAGATAACGGGATTTTGTTGAGTTCATGAGCCGGGACATGGGCTTGTCTGGCGAAAAATTGGCAACCTTGGCACTTTCTGACGATGTCTTCGGCATCGGCCTTGGCTGATGGCCAGAAGAAACCAGCTCTGTATGCCTTTCCTACCAAAGTGCGGGAGGCTGCGTGGTTACCGCAAACACCTCCGTGAATTTCTTCTAGCAGTGCTTTTCCACGATCAGCCGTGATGCACTTCATCAGAACGTTGACCAAGGCCCCATGTCGATAGAGCATGTTGTCCACCACTACATAGTTCATGACTCTGCGTCTGATACGTATTTGTGCTTTCCTATCATCTAGAAGTTTATGATCCCTCAGATATTCGATAAACGGAGTCATCCAATCGGAGTCGATAACCATGACCTGTAGTTCTGGTTGTACGTGAACTAGAGTGGACTCCTCAATTGTTGGCTCCTTAATAGATGGCTGATGTAATTCATGAACGAAGATTTCTGCTGGAACATTCGCACGTTTTGAACCTAGCTTGGATAAAGCTTCAGCAGCAACATTGTAGTCATGGATGACATGATGATACTCCATACCATAGAAGTGGCGCTCGAGTTTACGAACTTCTTTGACGTAGGCATCCATTGTCTCTTTAGAGCAGTCCCAATCCTTGTTGACTATGTAGTCTCCATATACGCATAGACGTATAGACGTTTGATACCAAGAGATGCAGTCAAACGGAGTCTGTGTAACATGGCTTTGTATTCTGCTTCATTATTGGTAACTTTGAATTGTATCTGCAAAACGTACTTGAGTTGGTCACCTTTGGGAGATATTAATAGGACACCAGCTCCACCACCTTCCAGCTTCAGCGATCCATCAAAATACATAATCCAATGTTCCGGGCGAGTGGTTGCCCTAGAGTACTGGAGCTCCATCCACTCGACCGTGAAGTCTGCAAGGGTTTGTGACTTGATAGCCGTTTGAGAGGCGAAGTCAAGGTTGTACGCCGCTATCTCTGCCTTCCATTTGCATATCCGTCCAGTCGCGTTAGGATTATGAAGGTTTTCACCTAAGGGAAATTTAGTCACCACATTGATGTGGAAAGCCTGAAAGTAATGCCTTAGCTTCCTTGAGGTAATAAAGATCGCGTAGAGTAACTTCTGTACTTGACGGTAGCGTATTTTGGAATCGAAGAGTACTTCGCTGATGTAGTATACTGGCCGCTGTACTGGGAATACATGGCCTTCCTCTTTGTGCTCAACCACAATGACCATGCTAACCACGTGTGTTGTGGCCACAATATATAAATAGAGGTGGTCGTCTTTGGCAGGAGCCACAAGCACTGGAGGTGTAGACAGGTATGCTTTTAGTTGTTCAAAGGCCTGATGTGCTTCTTCTGTCCAATTTAATTGGTCTCGATTCTTGTGTAATTTGAAGAAAGGAAGTCCCTTCTCTCCAAGTCTTTAGATGAATCTGTTGAGGGATGTTATGCAGCCCGTGAGTTTTTGTACATCCTTATTGCTTCTCGGGGCTTCCATGTTAAGGATAGCTGTGATTTTGGAGGGGTTAGCCTCGATGCCTCTGTGACTGACAATGAACCCGAGTAGTTTCCCTGAGGGAACACCGATGTCTCTGGTTACAAATATTATCCGATAATTTTGGATAATTGCTCTCACCATTTGTGGACTTTTCCTTTTCGTACAAAATCTGACACGTTCCCTACTATTGCTAATTTCTCTACTCATGTGGCCACACAGTTTGGCACCACCATCAAAGTAGTTTAGTGCGATAACGGCAGCGTGTTTTATAATTTCAGTGCCCGCACGTTCTTCCTCACCCATAGAGATTGGGTTGAAGCTCTCGCCACCGCCACAAACATGCTCAACATCCTTCCCACAAAAACGCTTCAGTTTGTGATGTCGTATTTTGCCCTTCATGGCACGTTTCCGTCTTATGACCACCTTCACGTCTTTGGCTGCGCAAGCTACCCAAATCTCTCCGCCATTGCTAGTCACAAACTCACTTCGTGCTCCATGCTATGCGTCTTCCTTGGCTACTCTCCCCACTGTTGATGGTGTTAAGTGCCAACTTTAGGCCGCCAACTTCTGCATAAACACATAAAATATGATCATCAACATAGTGGTAGGAGTTATTTACTAACGAGTTCCACAAGTGTCATCAACATGTAGGTCATTTAACCATAGAAATGAAGTGGGAATGCATCAAAGTGGCTAAACTAGCAAGACTCAGCCAACCAAGGGCTGCCACATCATCTTTCCACGGATCCATGGGCCCACATGAGCAAAGAAACACACTTCTGACCAATCACGTGCAAGCACAAGGATTGAGGGTCCCACACGAGGAGCTAAAAGTACCAAGTCACCCTGTGCACAAGCATACCCATGCATGGACCCACAGGACAGCCACTGGCCAAAGGTCGGTTGCAGAGGCGGTTGGCCTGGGTCGGCCAAAATGCTGGTTCGGTCGAACCAGTGCCGGCTCCTCTCACCTCCAACCGCCACGTGTCTTGTCCTAAGTCGGTTTAGGGAATATTCCCTGGTGATTCACTCCAGATACCGCCTCCAAGTGCCTATAAATAGTAGAGGGGGGCTCCAAATGAAGACATCACTTCCTACTCCAAGTTTTACAACTCACTAGAGTTGAGAGCTCTTTTGCATAGGCCTAGAGCTGTCTTAGCTAGTGCTAGAGTAAGGAGAGAGTGTGGGGTTGTCTAGAGAGGAGTGCCAAGGTGTTGGCACTCACCTCTCTTGCTTGTACATCGGAGGATGCTGCTACATTCCAAGTAGAATAAGGTGAGTATTTCATGCATGTTCTATTTAGTGTATAGTATTGTTCTTCATTCCTTTGTTTAGTTCTCACTAGAGTGCGTGAGTTAGAACTCCTACTCACGGGTTCGTCGTCCTGTCTTAAGATGGGTACCGTGGTGCCGTCATGGGGGCCCCAATCTGTGGCCGGATCACAGTAGAGATCGGTTGGTAGGCGTGGTGCCTAACTACTAGTTGCGCGTCATTTACGCATCTTATCCCATGACTTAGTAGGGGTAGTTAGCAGGTGGTGACAGAAATCCCCCACGTTCGGATAAGTCGTAGAGCCATCGACCGGAGTCAATGTGGATGCAGTGTAAGTTGGTGCCCGAAGCGAGTGATAAAGAGGTAGTCCTAACTCCTCACTATGAGAACTACTCAATAGGAATACTCTCCACCCTTAGCGTCATAATAGGATTGTATCCTTGGGCCTGTTAGCATTAGATAGAGATCACACGTTCCCTAGATTCGATACCCTCTAAATACTCCTAGGGGAGAGCTACGACGATATCTATGCACTTGCGGTTTTCTCTATGAACATTAAGAAACGCCAACAAGCTTTCAGGCGCCGTTGTCGGGGAACAGTTGCTTTTCTATATAAGTGCCTAGCCGCCCTCGTATATTTTTGTTTTTCTTTCCTCTACCTTTACGCCCGCTATCATGGAGCCACTCTCTATCCAAAACCATTCCACTCCTAGGGGTGAACTCTTAGAGCCACCACTTTAAGAACATCCAATTCTTTCATCTGGCTACGAGTTTAGTCCCAATCTTCTCACCATGGTTCAAAATTTCCCTTTCTCTACGTTAGATAGTGAGAACTTATACCACCATCTGCAAGATTGAGTCATTGTGCTCTTGCTATGTTATCACGGGCATGAGTCATGACACCTTTAGGTGGAAGTTGTTTTCGTTTTCCCTTTCGAGAAATGCGAAACGATGGTACGCCCATGGCATAAGACGCTCTGATGGGAGTTGGAGGAAGTTAAGAGACAAGACACTCTGATGCTCTTCCCTCGACCCCGTATTGTTGCCTTACGTAATGAGGTGATCAACTTTCGGCAGACGGAAGGGGAAACGATAGGTACGGCTTGGACCAGAATGCTACTTTTGGTAGATTCTGGCACTGACTTGTCAATACTAGAGCATGTGCTCATTGAGCATTTTTATGACAGTCTTGACAAGGAATCCGCACTCTATCTGGATGTGGCTGCGGGAGGATCGCTTGTTCTTAAAACCCCAACCGAAGATAGGAAACTCCTAGACACTATCACGGAGGAACCCACTTTGAAAAATCACACTGATGCCTCTCGAGAAGAGCACCCGTCCACACCTAAGGACCATCTAGCAGCTGAACCCAGTACTTCATCTTCTTCACCCGTAGATCCAATTGTAGAGTCCTTACCTAAACCTCAGGCCTCGAAGGACGAAGAGATTCAACCTTTGATGCCTCCTTTCCGATTCGAGGATGATCTTTTTGACATTCATCCAAATACATCGAGTCATTCCCGAGGGAAATCAGTGATTCTCGTCCTTCCCTATGATCCCCAGGAAACTTCTCTCATTAAGGAATCTATACGGGAGCTAACTGCCATTATGACTCATGAATGGTCAGAGGAGCTAGAGCTATCGTCAGAAGTTCTACGGATCAGCTCCCCTCCATCTACCATTTCATGTGACATGAGGGGGAATTCAGTGAGAGCCCTCTATAGTCCCACGGTTAGAGCCAACATCATTTCTGGAAATTACGCTCTGCATCTCTTAGGTGATGAGCCGTTGGTCCAAACTGACACCTTCTTTAAGACACCCCGTGGTGACATTTTGGAAGGGAGTGGGATGTTGAAGATCGTGTCAATCAGACACGAGGATACATAAGCAATCCTTGACTTTCATGTTTTTGAGGTCCCCGACTTTGATCTCATGATTGGACATCCTATCGAGAGATTACTCGTAGATGCCCGAAGGGAAGGAGAGCTGAAAATCTGCTATGGGAAGGATAATTTTTTCGTCAAGATCACCAGTGTTAAAAATACGATGACGGATCCCCTCCCCAGGATCGAGCCGGTTGAGGAAGTTAAAAAAGTTCTCATTTTTTACTCACCTAAATCCCATTTAGAGGAAGACGCTAAGGATTTCCTCTTTAACGAGGAGGAAGACACCGAGCCCATAGACATATATGAGTGTGAGACTCCTCCTAAGCCCCCAATCGAGCTAAAATAGCTACCCATAGGCCTTCGTTACGCCTTCCTCCATGGCAACACCAAGTCTCCAGTAATCATTAGTGACCAACTTACGGATGAAGAATCCGAGAGACTCATCGCCATCCTAGAGAAACACAAAGCCGTTATTGGATACTCTCTCCAAGACCTCAAGGGGATTAGATTCATCGCATTCCCATAGATTCTAAAATCCTACCTACTCGGGAGCCTCAGCGAAGGTTAAACAATGCAATGTGGGAAGTTGTAAAGAAGGAAGTCCTGAAACTCCTACACGCCGGGATCATCTACTCTCGTGTTGTATAGTGAGTGGGTAAGTCTCATTCAGGTTGTGCCTAAAAAGGGAGGAATGATAGTGGTTCCCAATGAGAACGGCGAGAAGATAGCCAAACGTCTTCCTACTGGATGGAGGATGTGCATTGATTACTGTTGGCGGTCGTGACGGCACGTTTTCGACCACCAATACCCGGGAATAAAAGAGGTTATATGTGATATTTCATGCACTTAGGTTTATTTCTAATCAAGTTCCACAAGTTTTGGTGTGTATCCATGTGGAGGTACAATATCGACAAATATGTGCTAAAAGGGTTGGGAATGATCGATTCGGCTGAACGACTTCATTTGGCCGGATTACCCCCCCCCCCCTAGCCATGCACATTACATGAAGCGAAGCACAACCGAGAGGCCGCATGCACGAAGTCCACATCAACGATGATGAAGCAATGACGATACAAGCCACATGGACTGACGACATCACTGATCCAGGGCAAACAAGCACAACCTTGGCCAAGTGGATGCAATCCAAGCCATCCAAGGTCATAGGCGGTGCATCGGAGGGCAAACGAGCCCCATGGTCGGTTCGGACGAACTAGTCAGTTCGCCTGAACCCCCAACCGCCTCACAACCGCCTTCTAGAGCAAATCAGGGTCGTGGGAAGCAAGGGGTGTGAAATCAATGGTTCGGATGAACTGGGAGATTCGGCCGAACTGACTAGTTCGTCTGAACCCCCCAGTTCGACCGAACTGGTCGGGGGCGCCGCCTTGCGGTGCCTTGGCCCCTGCTCTTCTTCTACCGCCTCCAAACTCCTATAAATGCTGGCCTTCACCCCTGGTTCAACACACACCACTTGGGAGCAAGTCTCCATTACTCTCTTTCAAGATGTAGAGTTAGGCTAGTCTAGTTGGGAGTTAGAGTCAGGGTCGAGCTTCGCTCGGGGTTCCGGAGTCGTCTTCTGAAGTTCTGGTAAAGCTCTTGTATCTTTTCCTTTTCTTTATGCAAGACTCTGAGTATTCAATATATTATCTTCTGCATTTCCTTGAGTTATTTATTCTGCATTTATTTCGCGGATAATTGTGGAATATCTAGCCTAGACTATTATTGTTGTAGTCTGGCTCTAGAAGTTCTAGCCTAGTTCTTTATCTTACTTGGTACTTCTATCCCGCTCAATACTTGCGGTGAACTATCACTGGGGTATTGACGGGGTTGCTTGCTCTTTCTAGGAGAGTAAGTAGTTATTGTCTAGCGTAGGTGTGGTGCCTAGTCTAGATAGTAACCTTGGTTTGCATCTGAGTTGGCACGGAGGTGGTATCCATTAGGTGGTGACAGTCCTATACGGCCTACGTAGTCCATCACGCACGGCTCGACCCGTAGGAGCCTCCTGCGGTTGTTCATTAACACCCCTTCTCATCCCTTTCTGAGTGTTGGGTGCTCGGCTTCCCGATGCTGAGATAATAGAAATAGGAAGAGAACCATAGATGCCATTCTTCTTACTAGCCGTAACCTTTGCTAGAGATATCTCAAGACCATTGGAAGTATATAGGAATCCTTTCCTGTCTCGTTGTCCTCCCACTAGCTAGACCACTCTTCTATCTCTATCATTTATCCTGGATTTCTCCTTGTGTGTGTCAACTGCATATCACTCCTATTATATCCTTTACCCCCGCTTTGTTAGCCGGTACTTTAATTAGTAGACATCCTTGTTAATATTCAATACTCTTTATCCAATGCTTCCCTGAGGAAATAAATACGATACCTTGGAATACTCCCGGGTGAAATGCTACATCGGTATCCGTGCGCTTGCGTATATATATCTGTGTCGTAATTATATCAATGAACACTCCTTGCACCATTACTGGGATTGGCAATCCTGATAGTGGACCGTAAGAAGTGTCAACAAGCATTTCTGGCGCTGTTGCCGGGGAAGCAATTGGTGAAAGATATTGATGATTGACATTTATAAATCCTACACTAGCATTAGCGGGATCACCCCTGTTTGCTTGAGTATGTTTCAAACAGGAAGACTGCAGACAGCCCACGGTGCCTGATCGTGTAGGATTTATAAATGTCTGCCCCTGTCTACTGCGATGCACGTGCAGTTTTCAGAAAATTTCCCAAGTATGAACATATACACAAACATCTATATTATCATAATCATGTGCAGCCTGGAGGGAAGATCGTCGTCTTGGAGATAAAGAAAATCAAATGCGACGAACGAACGAAGCTGCATCACCGCAATTCCATCTCAAATTGTCGGTAATGGCGAAGAAAAATCAAGGTATGTGAGATAGTCCTAGTCATAGACTTTAAAATTTCAGCACCTGCTAGGAGGTAACCTAGAATTATCCTTTTAATTTTTGCACTATCCACTGCATATTTGCTTTGAATCACTCAATCTAAATTCATGCATTTCATCACCCCATTTTTTCTCAAACCCACTGCATATTTCCCTTTATTTCATTTGCATTCATTCGCCTCATCATCGTTTTGCATTGAAAAAACAAAATAAACAAAATAAATATCCGGTGACCACTGGTTTTAGGCCAAGATGTATGTATTTCTGCAAGCCTTGATTCAAGGCTAGTGGTCAAACTTCACCCGGCCTAGCCAGTTTTCGCTCGTTCTTTGCGCTTCGCGTAAGAGAGGAGACATACTCTACGCCTCCGCTCCACTAGCTCATTTTGGCAACGATTGCTTCAACACTTGCATACAAGTTAGTTCCGCGGCATCCCACTAGTTGGCATATTCGAGTGTCGATCCCCTTTGCCACACCCATGTTCATGTCTTTTTACACGGCAACATTAACACGGAGGAGGATCCAGCCAACGACGTGCAGTCATGTCGGCGTAGTGCCATCACCGTCGCACCGATTCTGGGACTCTTCATCATCAAATGCCAACGGTAGGCACACTCAGGTACGTGAAGAGGTTTTTGCTTTTTACCTAAATCAAAAGCAAAGTTCGTATGCTCATATTCAATCTCCATGTGAATATATCTTGATGCTTTCATGCTCTCTCTATCTATTTTGGTTTGCTCTGGTTTGAATGTGACCTCGCGAATACATTCATAAGCTCTTTCAATTAAGCATGGTGCTTAGGTTAATTAGCTTGCTTTAATCAAATTAGACATGGCGTCAAGTTTGATTAATGAACCTTAAGAGCAATACTTTCATAGATATCAGTTGCATGTCTGGACTAACCCCTGTAGAAAAAATCATTAAATTGAATGGAAAGTCCCCAAAATTCACTTCACACCGGAGATGAGCCATGACGATGTACACAGTCGAAGCCTAGGGTGGAGCAATCATCCCAGGTACGCACATTTTTCAGTAAATTACAAATAACCTGGATAGGTTGAAGCAGCTTCACCCAAGCCAAAGATGGTCAACCTTACCACAAGGCAACATTGGGCGAACGAAAAAATAAATTCACCACCACCTACACCAAGGAAAAAACAAAAAGATGTGGTAGAAGTTGCATCGTCCAAAGTACCCTCTTCGGATCGGACGGTGACAAGAACAATGAAAAGAAGGAGAAGTCCTATTCACGGACTTAAAACACGAGCTCTCGCCGCGAGGCAAACCGGTATGTATCCCATATTTCCCTTCCAAAATTTTAATTCCATCACTGCATTTGCATATTTCCCTTTCTAAATGTGAATCAACCTTGCATTAGAATTAAGAGAGAGCAAAGAGGATATTTTTGTGGTGCAAAGGGTGGCGAGCCTACCTCTGTTCCCGAATGTGCACTGACCTGTAGGATCATGTTAAGGAAAAAACCAGAGAAGTACAGTAGGCCAGGTAAACCATTCATTTCCAAATCCTTTTCATCCATGCCATATACTCCATGTAACATCCTTCCACCCACACTCAAAGCATTCACATCCATCCATCCAGAGCTAAATTTCGTGCAAACCCCACATCTGGTCAGTTCGGCTGAGGGTCTCATCCTTGACCAATCCTGACTTACACCATCTGTGGGGGACGGTCTTAAGGGGTCCCCCAACCTAAGGGATAATCACCCTAGAAAAACGCAAATGAATCACAACCAAATCCCCGTGGGCCAGAAGAAGACCAGAACATGCACGAGGCCCGTGCCGCATGACTGCCTAATAGCCGCTCGAGCCCCTCCCATCGAAGGCCCGACGCGCAGGCTTCATCTCCGCCTCGCTCGAGGGTCTCGGCCCCCTCGACCGAAACACTGTACAAACCCCGCTTCGCTCGAGGGTATCGACCTCCCTCGAGTGAACACCCCGACTCTACCTCGCTCGAGGCCATCCGTCCAAACAAAAGGTGCCCGAGCGACCGTCCACCTCGCCTGACAGAGGCATTTAATGCCCGGCGTCCCTGCGGGGCGCCCAAGTCAAAAGGCAAATCGCCTCCCATGCCGACTGGCACGACCCGGGGCACTATGCGGCCAACTCCGACCACTGTGCAGTCAGAGCAGTCCAGCTTGGAGCACTCCACCGTATCCTTCACCCTCTGATTGGTGTGGGCCACGAGGAGCAGCTCCTCCGACATGCGCGAGCCCTCGAAGGGGACCCCCCGGCTTCAGCTCGTAGATGGGGGCCTTCATCTCCATCAGCGGCACCACCCTTTGCCGGTGGAAGTTGGTGATGACGGCCGCCGCGGTCAGTCCCTCCCTCGCCAGAACTCACAACGCGTCGGTGAAGACCACGAGCTTGGCCTGGCGGTCGACTAGGGACACACCATGGGACCAGGTGAGGCCCTTCTCCCGAAGGACTTTGCTCGTGTACGCTGGAAGCAGCCCGCCATCGTTACGCAGGTAGAACCACCCCTTGTCCCAATCTTGGTTGTTGGAGGTCATCATGCAGGGGATGTACAGATTCCTCTAGGTCTCGCGGGCGTGGATGGCAAGGCCACCGGCGCGAACGGCCTTCTGGACCCCTCATGTCTCGCTGGCGGTCGTGTGAAGTTCACCCCGGAAGAGGTGAACCCACAGATCCCAGTGCGCCTTTGTTGGCACTTCTTACGATCCAATATCAGAATTGAGAATCCTGGTACTGGGGTAAGGAGTATTTCAGTGGTTTTCCTTATGGCTTAGTAAAATATAGAAATATTCTGCAAGTGCATAGAATCACCGCTGTAGCACTTCACTTGGGAGTATCCCGAGGTATCGTAACTGATATTTCCGCAGGGAAGCTTTGGCAAGATTACTAGTGAACAGATATTCGAGACTATCAGAGAAGGGTACACGACTAGACAAGACAGGGGATAACGGTATTGGATAGGAGTGGATATACCAGACACACAGCTCAAGGGATACTCAGGTAAGGGAGAGAAGAGATAGATAGCTGGGAGGACAACGAGAAGAGATAGAGGACTCCTGGATTCTTTATCTACCTATGTCACTCTAGCTTAGAGATACAGTGGCTACAGAACCAGCACTAGGAGATCTAGGATAACTCTAATGTCTTAGCTTCGGGACAAGGGAACCGGTGAACACACAGAAAGGGATGAGAAGTGGTGCCACTATTTCCCAACTGGGGAATCCTACGGACCGGAACTAACGTGATGGGCTACAAAGACCGAAAGGGCTGTCACCACCTCCCGGCTACCACCTCCGTTGCGACGGGAATAAACTAAGGCCACTGACTAGTCTAGGAACCACTCCTACACTAGACAATGACTACTTACTCTGCTAGCAAGAGCAAGCAACCTTGTCAATACTCTTGGTGACAATTCACCTCCAGTATCGAGCGAGATCGAAGAACCAGCCAACACAAAGACTTAAACAAGACTACAAGCACTAGAACTATAACTGACTATAGTCTAAACAAGATATATTTGCTACTAGGATAAAGTAGAAGCAAGATATAAATGACAAAGGCAAAGTGATAAAGATAACTATATTGATACTCAATGTCTTACAAAAGGAAAAGTAAAAGATACAAGAGCTATTACCAGAGCTTCTGAAGACGACTCCGGAACCTCCGAGGCAAAGCTCGACTCAACTCTAACTCCCAACTAAACTATCCTAACTCTACTAGAATGAAAGTGGAAATGAGCTCCTTGGCTTGGTGTGTGTTGAATGAGTAGCTTGGCGCTGTATTTATAGGAGTCCAAGGCGGTTGAGGCAGGGTAGCGGCCAAGGAAGCCAGGGGGGTACCCCCTGGGATTTCGGGCGAGGGGAGGCGGTTCCGCCGAATAGGTCGGTTCGGCCGAACCGACCATCCCACCATCCTTGCATCCAACGGCTGTGGGCAGCTCCCTGGAGGCGGTTACGTGCTGGGGGCGGTTCGGCCGAAGGCCCCAGTTCGGCCGAACTGGGCCTGGCCCGTGGCCGGCCTCCCCAGCACCGCCTCTGGTGCCTGGACCCCCCTGGGCTTCCTCCTGATGCATGACTTCGTGTTGATCAGGCCCAGAATGATGTGGCATGGTTCAGGATGAAGTGGTGGTCATCCATGTGTCGTGTGATGTCATCACTTGGTTGTCGTTGACATGGACGACTCCCGGCGGCCCGTACGGCTAAGGGGGTTAACCGGCCGAACGGAGTCGTTCGGCCGATTGGGTCATTTTCGGCCCCAATAGCGCGTATTTGTCGTAGTTGTACCTGCACAACTGACACTCACCAAAACTCGTGGAACTTTATTAGAAATAAAACCTAAGTACATGGAATCTTGCATAAAACCTCATTTATTCCCGAGTATTGGTGGTCGGATTTGGGCTGTAACGACCGCCAACAAGCTCCCCCAAGCTTAGCTCTTTGCTCGTCCTCGAGCAAAGATATAAACTTAGGCTCGGTGGATCAGGAGTTGCTACAATGTCATTCCTTTTGCAGGTAACTTATAAACAACTAGTTTTCAAAAATACTTGAATCATGGGCAAAGTTTCAAATCACCTTTTTACCTATGGGGCTTATAGCAATCTCCTTATCTTGGGCGGTTGAAAGGACGAACAGATTAAATTCAGTTTTATTCCACTCTACTCTTTTCAGGATCCCATCTTGGAGTTTTTCATAAGTTTTGAAAACTTCAAATTGTTCCTCATTGGCACACTCAATCACTCAAGTGTATTTGAATCCTCACCAAAGGCTTGTGCCTTCTTTTCATCCTAACATCTAATATGGCTTTTTGTGTGGCTCAGGGACAAAGGATGAAGGCATGCATGCATCTTATATTTTGCTAAGTCAAAGACCGGATCTCAGAGGAGACAAATCACATCTTAAGATTGAGACGTGCAAGTGTGTGGATATGAATGGAGTGGAATATGGTGGAATGGTGGAATGGAATATGGTGGAATGGTGGAATGGAATATGGTGGAACTCCTTGGATGAATTTCCCTCTCCTTGATTTATTTTCGAGAACATGGGCTATCTTTTATTCTTATATTTTTTTTGCCATGCCACTTGGCATGCTTTTCTTTTTCTCCTTCTCTTTGCCATGCTCTTTGGCATGCTTTTCTTTTTCTCTTATTTTTGCCATGCTTCTTTGGCATGCTTTTCTTTTTGCATAGCCCATGTCTCTATCAAGAATATTTGGAGACGGAAATCATAGAACATGGAGCATTTATCTTTGTGGATGGATGATGGAAAATGTTTGCTAACTCTCTTCTTCCCTGCGATAGAGCTCAGAGAGGCGAAGGCAAGGGGAGACGAATGGCTAAGGTAAAAGTATTAACTCCTCCGATTCCTCGTTTTATACCCCGGCACAGTTAATGTGGTAGGTGCGGCTCTCACTGATGACTGGGCCCCATTGGGGAGTAAAAAGCCACGCGCGCACAATCCAAGGCGGCATTACAGCCCATCACTTCAGAACCGCTCACACGCGCGCCGCCCACGCCTAAAAAGACGCGCCCCACTCTGCCTGCCACGGGCCATGTCAGCCACGTCCGTGCGCACGACCCGGTCAAGCCGAAGACCAAGATGTGGCATCCCCCCGGGAGTTCCTTCCGAGGTAAGGCACCTCTTCGTGAGGCCCCAGTGATCAGGGGTTCGAAGCCTGGCCCGTCGAGGGTTCGACATGGACCCTCAATCGACAGAGTCAGGGGCAACCCGAGCGCGCTCAATCGAGCCTACCCACGAACGCGGAGTTCAGGGGCACCCGGTGCTGCGTTCAAGGCCAGATGAAGGCATCCGGGTCAAAGGGTCCCAACTAGGGAGAGCAACGAGCGCTCAACTCGTATCGAATGAAGTCGAGCCCTGCCCGGCAAACCATTGCAACCGCTTTCATGTGATGTGTCTCCGGACCACGAAGCCGACCCTTATCGAACTGGGCTCGGATGTCCACTTGAACCACCCGTTAATAGCTCACCGAGGCATCTATGGCTCGTTGCCCGCTCGTGGGTAGCATGGATTCCCTTACCCCTCCTCCCTGCGCAAGGGTGACGAGGGTTATACTATGAAGACGAGGCAGACCCCTGATTGACCACGCTTGGGCTAGGGCTCGGGTGCTCCTCTTTGAGTAAACCATGCCGTCACGCGGGAACGAATTCCCATATCAGGTCAGCCCCCTCGAGTACTCAAACGAGTGCTTTGGAGAATGGTTCATGTAGGGGCAACGTCATCGAGTCAGCGTAGATTGCCGATGCCGGCTGAAAGAATGCCGAAGCCGGCTGGAACAAACACTGGACGAATGCATCACCCAACGAATCACATGCCCAAAGTGTTCATAGCCCTCGGATGAGTGTGCTCACTCCTCCAAGGCCTCGGGGCTACACCCGCGGGTGCGCTAGCGCGCCCCCCACGGAAACTCTTGAAGAGTTAGAAGGAAACTCCACACGTAGCACCAGAAATGATGTCATGGAGACACAAGCCTTTGTCGTACTAATCTACGTCCAGCCAAGGCTCGGGGGCTACTGTGAGGGACGGTCTTAAGGGGTCCCCCAACATAAGGGATAATCGCTCTGGAAAAACGCAAATGAATCGCAACCAAATCCCCGTGGGCCAGAACAAGACCAGAACATGCACGAGTGCCGCGCCGCAGGACGGCCCAACAGCCGCTCGAGCCCCTCACATCGAAGGTCCGACGCGCAGGCTTCATCTCCGCCTCGCTCGAGGGTCTCGGCCCCCTCGACCGAAACACTGTACAAACCCCGCTTCGCTCGAGGGTATCGACTCGAGCGAACACCCCGACTCGGCCTCGCGCGAGGCCATCCATCCAAACAAAAGGCGCCCGAGCGACTGTCCACCTCACCTGACAGAGGCATTTAATGTCCGGCGTCCCTGTGGGGCACCCAGGTCAAAAGGCAAATCACCTCCCATGCCGACTGGCACGACCCGGGGCACTATGCGGACAACTCTGACCACTGTGCGGCTGACGCCGGTCACTGTGCAAGCACTGCAGCACCCTGTGCGGACAGGCGAGCGTCACCTCGGTGCACGGTTCTGACCACCCTTGTCCGTCCTCCATAACGAAGCCCTCAAACGAGCATGGGTGTCACACCCAGCCAAGTTTGTATGGCCCAGCAGTGGCCCATGAGTGCGGGATGCACGTGTTTAGTGCCACATTGCTAGTTTAGCAAGGGTAGAGGCAACTTATAAGCCCTTGTCTTCCAGTCATAGCACCTTCGGGATAACTCTTTTGCACGAAGCGAGGATGATAGTGTAAGAAGGGTGCTATGTGTATGCGTGCACGCCCCTCGGAAGGGTTGTGCGGGGCGGCTTTGGAGGGTGGGGTGTTACAAATGGTATCAGAGTCGACCCTCGCGGTTGCACGTACGGGTCAATGTGCGGGCATAGGACGCATGGCGCGTGTGGCCCGGGTAGGGCATACGGCATGGACTATGGCGCCGGCACTAGACGTACGGTCGTGCGCTAAGGGGGAACGTTCCTAGACATTTGCCCGTGTGGGTGAGTTGTGCTGACGAGGACATCGGGTTCTTTGATGGGGGGTGTATGTCACACCCGGCCCAGTTTGTATGGCCCAGTAGTGGCCCATGAGTGTTGGATGCACGTGTTTAGTGCCACCTTGCTAGTTTAGCAAGGATGAAGGCAACTTATAAGCCCTTGTCTTCCAGCCATACCACCTTCGAGTTAACCCTTTTACATGAAGCGAGGACGAAAGTGTAAGCAGGGTGCTATGTGTACGCATGCACGCCCCTCGGAAGGGCTGTGCGGGGCGGCTTTGGAGGGCGGGGTGTTACAATGGGGAAGCCCTCAAATGGGAATACGGGCGAAGACCGGGCACAGGCACTGGTCGGTGCAGTCACACGGACAACAAAGCCGGGTTCCATCCGCCAACTCCAGTCACTGCTCCGCCATCCCCGGTGCTGTGTGTGACCGCGCGACCCTGTACCACCAACTCCTCTCACCATGCCGACATGCGAGGCCCATACCTGACCAGTACTGAAGGCCTTGGCGTTCCTGTGTCACCAACCTCGGTACGGATTCCATGACAAGGCCCTCGAAGGACACAAGAGAACCCTCGAACAGGTGTGCGGGCGACGACCGAGCTCGGACACTGATCGGCGTAAACCCTCGAAGACACTTCAGGACAAGCATAGCGACATCTACCTTCTACGGGAGCCGCCATGCCACCGTCTATGAATGTTGGTAGAGGTTCAGCGATTTGCGCCGGGCTAAAGGATCCGTAGGACGGCCTCCACGTCCGGCGCCATACTCACCAGTACCTGATATTGTAGATCTTACTGTACAGTGCATGTAACTCTGCCCCTCCTTGAACTATAAAAAGGGGAGGTAGACATCCGGCCAAGGGCCAGCGGCCGACGGGCGAACAAACGAACAAACACCCACACAGACATCCAGAGTTCACAACACATCCACCGATCACACACGGGACTTGGAGGTCTCCACCTCCTCTACCATCTCACTTGTAAACCCCTACTACAAGCACCCCGGTGCAGAGTAATACAGTGCGAGCACCCCCCTTTGCTGGACGTACGGCCCCGTCGCCGGAACCAGGATAAAACCAGTGTCATTGTGTTATCCTCCGTACCGACCATCGGGAGAGTGGGCGCAGCGCATTCGTTCTAGTTAGTGTCGGGCAGCCAATCCGGACACCGACACCTTCTACCATGAAATTTGCCCAACCAGCACAAAAGCATGGCCTTCACTACTCCACATGGCCAGTTCATTCCATCATAATCATGGTAGCATGGGAGTGGTGTAATCCCATTGATCCTTTGGTCATTTCATCCTATCCACAAAAACCACCAAAGTTCCCATGCCTCAGTGCTGGACAAAGCTTCGTGAAGCTGGCAAGTGGAGACCAATAGGCCAAACACCCCCATGTGTGGTTCAGTCGAATCATGGTGTTCAGCCAGGTTCCCCCTCCTCTCACTTGCCTTGGGAGGATACTCTGGATGCAGGAAGGAAGTTTACTCCATTCATGTATGCACTTGTACACTCCTTGAGTACCTTTTGCTCTCAACTTTTCTATGCAATGTCAGATTCACTTGCATGATTAAAAACATGAAAACAACAAAAATATTTCCTTTTTGCTTGATCATTATGCTGCTTCTTGAAAACGGTTTGTAGAGGTCTTAACTTACCCCACAAAAAGGACTAACATTGTATGGAGGTTAAATCCTTGCAAGAATGAGAAACCCCGAATAACTAATTGCTAAACATTGATCCCATAGTCCTTTGAGTATTGTCATTCTTACATTTTGCAGTCATCATTTCATGGTCCCCATTCCTAAGGACGATCAAGCACATTCGTTACACGAGCATTGGTAAGGCTAGGGACACTCCCCCACCTCTTCACATGTCTAAGCACCGATGAAGGCCAAGACAGGGATCACTGACACCGATGCTCCAAGCCAAGCTTGGGGGAGGACCACCACGAGGTAAGTCCCAACCGTGTCATTGCAAGCTACATATTTGATCTGGTTTTGCTTTCATCTTAGTTCGAATAATAAACATGCCAAAAAATATATATATTTGCTTTCGAATAAAATAACTCCCAACTATGCATGGAATGAATCGTATGCCTCTCACTTTGGAAATGATGAATAGTTGCTCTGTCATATATCTTGCAAGTACCTTGTTCACAACTTGTTGCTCTATTGGTACTTGAGTTATTTGGCATGGGTGAAATATGAACCAAAAACCTTATGGGAGCACATGCTTTATTCCAAGTATAGGTTGTTGTGAGCAATGATATAGTGAGACTATGGTTGAGTTCTTGCTCTTGCCCTTAGTACGGTGAAAATCTCGGATGAATTTATTTTCAAAAAAAATACTATTAGGTTCCTCATTGGTCAAAAATACCTACCAAAGCCATATGATAAGCTTAGTTCAAAACCTTCTACTCATATGTTGCTTGTTGTCTTAGTGAGTTTTGTTAAATTGTTGTGACCTTTGGGGTGAAACTTTCATGCTTCTAAGATCGAGATTCACGTACACGCCACCTCTCACTTGCAATTCCTACACTGGGAGTTAGCAAACATTTTCATCATCCATCCACAAAATAAATGCTCCATTATTTATGACCTTCCTCTCCAAATATCCTTGATAGAGACATGGGCTATGCAGAATAGAAAAGCATGCCAAGGAGCATGGCAAAAAGAAAAGAAAAAAATGATGAGAAAAAAAGAAAAGCATGCCAAAAAGGCATGTCACAAATATCAGAAAAAAGAAAGAGAGCCCAAGATCTCGAAAATAAATCAAGGAGAGGAAGAATCATCCCAAGGAGTTCCACCATATTCCACTCCACATATTTCACACACTTGCACTTCTTGATCTAAAGGTGTGATTTGGTTCCCCAAAGGTCCGGTCTTTTACTTAGCAAAATATAAGATACATGCATGCATTCATCCATCGTCCCTGTGCCACAGAAAAGCCATATTAAATCTTAGAATGAAAAGAAGGCAAAAGCCTTTGTTGAGGATTCAAATACCACTTGAGCGATTGAGTGTGCCAATTGAGGAACTAAATTTTAATTTTCTAAAAGTTTGAAAAACTCTGAGATAGGATCCTAAAAAATGTGGGAGTGGAATGACACTAAGTCAAGCTGTTCAACATTTCAACCGCCCAAGATGAGGAGATTGCTATACGCCCCATGGGTAATAAGGTGAGTTATCATTTTGCCAATAATTTGAGTATTATAGTGTGCCAGTCATGCACATAGACTACCTGCAAGACACTGACATTGTAGAAACTCCTGATCCATCGAGCCTAAGTTTCTATTTTTGCTCGAGGACGAGCAAAGGTCTAAGCTTGGGGGAGCTTGTTGGCGATCGTTACGACACATTTTTGACCACCAATACCCGGGAATAAAAGAGGTTATATGTGACATTTCATGCACTTAGGTTTATTTCAAATAAAGTTCCACGAGTTTTGGTGTGTATCCATTGTGTAGGTACAACATCGACAAATACGTGCTAAAAGGGCTGGGAATTACCGATTCGGCCGAACGACTTCGTTCGGCCGGATTACCCCCTTAGCCATGCACATTACATGAAGCAATGCACAACCGAGAGGCCGCATGCACGAAGTCCACATCAACGATGATGAAGCAGTGATGATACAAGCCACGTGGACTGATGACATCACTGATCCATAGCAAATAAGCACAACCTCGGCCAAGTGGATGCAATCCAAGACATCCAAGGGCAGAGGCGGTGCATCGGATGGCAAACGAGCGCTAAGGTCGGTTTGGCCGAACTAGTCGGTTCGCCCGAAACCCCAACCGCCTCACAACCACCTTCTGGAGCAAATAAGGGCCGTGGGAAGCAAGGGGTGCGAAATCAATGGTTTAGACGAACTGGGAGATTCGGCCGAACTGACCAGTTCGTCCGAACCCCCCGGTTCGGCCGAACTGGCCGGGGGCGCCGCCTTTCGGTGCCTTGGCCCCAGCTCTTCCTCTACCGCCTCCACACTCCTATAAATGCTGGCCTTCACCCCTGGCTCAACACACACCACTTGGGAGCAAGTTTCCATTCTCCTCTTTCAAGATGTAGAGTTAGGCTAGTCTAGTCGGGAGTTAGAGTCAGGGTCGAGCTTCGCTCGGGGTTCCAGAGTCGTCTTCTGGAGTTCTGGTGAAGCTCTTGTATATTTTTCTTTTCTTTATGCAAGACTCTGAGTATTCAATATATTATCTTCCACATTTCCTTGAGTTATTTATTTTGCATTTATTTCGCGGATAATTGTGGAATGTCTAGCCTAGATTATAGCTGTTGTAGTCTGGCTCTAGAAGTTCTAGCCTAGTTCTTTATCTTACCTGGTACTGCGATCCGGCTCAATACTTGCGGTGAACTATCACTAGGGTATTGACGGGGTTGCTTGCTCTTTATAGGAGAGTAATTAGTTATTGTCTAGCGTAGGTGTGGTGCCTAGTGTAGATAGTAACCTTAGTTTGCATCTGAGTTCGCATGGAGGTGGTAGCCCTTAGGTGGTGACAGCCCTATATGGCGTACATAGTCCATCACACCCGGCTCGACCCGTAGGAGCCTACTGCGATTGTTCATCAACACCCCTTCTCATCCCTTTCTGAGTGTTGGGTGCTCTGCTTCCCGATGCTGAGATAATAGAAATAGTAAGAGAACCATAGATGCCATTCTTCTTTCTAGCCGTAACCTTTTGATGCATCGGGCCCAGGCGTGGGGTTGGCCGAGGCCCAACAAAGTAAGGTTGCCCGGCCCCCAACAGTTCTTAGGCAAACCCACTCAAGGAAAGGCCCAATCTCCCTAAAAGACTAGTCTGATAGGGAAGGGTGACTCTCCCTTTTAAGGTGACTTCCTCCTCCCTAGCTAAACAATGTGTGATTATTTAGAGGCTCACACAGTCGCCGCCGACTACAACTGGGCCACTTGGCCCATTTTTGTTGCGTCTTTGCCAGCGGGTAATAGTGGAGGATGTCCTCATCATTCTCCCCTTCTTAACAAGGGCCCAGCTCTGATACCAAATGATGCATCCGGCCCAGGCGTGGGGTTGGCCGAGGCCTAACAAATTAAGGTTGCCCGGCCCCCAACAGTTTTTAAGCACACCCACTCAAGGAAAGGCCCAATCTCCCTAAAAGACTAGTATGATAGGGGAAGGGTGGCTCTCCCTTTTAAAGGGACTTCCTCCTCCCTAGCTAAGCAAGGTGGGATTATTCAGAGGCTTACACGGTCGCCGCCCGACTACAACTGGGCCACTTGGCCCATTTTTGTTGCGTCTTCGCCAGCGGGTAATAGTGGAGGATGTGCTCATCACCTTTGCTAGAGATATCTCAAGACCATTGGAAGTATATATGAATCCTTTCCTATCTCGTTGTCCTCCCACTAGCTAGACCGCTCTTCTATCTCTATCATTTATCCTGGATTTGTCTTTGTGTGTGTCAACTGCATATCACTCCTATTATATCCTTTACCCCCGCCTTGTTAGCCGGTACTTTAATTAGTAGTCATCCTTGTTAATATTCAATACTCTTTATCCAATGCTTCCCTGAGGAAAGAAATATGATACCTTGGAATACTCCTGGGTGAAATGCTACATCAATATCCGTGCGCTTGCGGATATATATCTGTGTCGTAAGAATACCAATGAACACTCCTTGCACCATTACTGGGATTGGAAATCCTGATAGTGGACCATAAGAAGTGTCAACAATTACCGAAAACTTAACAAGGCTACAAAGAAAGATCATTCCTCATTTCCCTTCATCGATGAGATGCTTGAGCAAATGGCAAATCATTCTTTCTTTTGTTTCCTACTATCCGAGACTAACGTGGTGGACTATGTAGGCCGTATAGGGTTGTCACCACCTAAAGGCTACCACACATATGTTGAATCGGATGCAAACCAAGGTTACTACCTAGTCTAGACACCACACCTACACTAGACAATAACTACATACTCTCCTAGAAAGAGCAAGCAATCCACTCGATACCCCAGTGACAATTCACCACAAGTATTGAGCACAAACGAGGAACCAGCTGAGATAAAGAACTAGGCGAGAACTTCTAGAGCCAGACTACAACAGCTTATAACCAAGGCTAGACATTCCACACTCATTCGAGAACTGCAGAACAAATAACTCAACGAAATGCAGAAGATAATATATTGAATACTCAGACTCTTGCATAAAGAAAAGGAAGAGATACAAGAGCTTTACCAGAACTCCAGAAGATGAGTCCGGAACCTCGAGTGAAGCTCGACCTTGACTCTAACTCCCGACTAGACTAGCCTAACTCTACATCTTGAAAGAGGAGAATGGAAACGTGCTCCCAAGTGGTTGTTGGCACTTCTTACGATCCAATATCAGGATTGAGAATCCCGGTACCGGAGTAACGAGTGTTTCAGTGGTTTTCCTTATGGCTTAGTAAAATATATAAATATTCTGCAAGCGCATAGAATCACCGCTGTAGCACTTCACCTGGGAGTATCCCGAGGTATCGTAATTTATATTTCCGCAGGGAAGCATTGGCAAGAGTACTAGTAAACAGGTATTCAAGACTATCAGAGAAAGGTACACAACTAAACAAGACAGGGGATAACGGTATTGGATAGGAGTGGATATACCATGACACATAGCTCATGGGAGACTCAGGTAAGAGAGAGAAGGTATAGATAGCCGGGAGGACAACGAGAAGAGATAGAGGATTCCTATGGACTTTATCTGTCTATGTCACTCGGGCTTAGAGATACAGCGGCTAAAGAGCCAGCACTGGAAGGTCTGGGTTAACTCTAATGTCTTAGCATCGGGACAATGGACACCAGTGACACACAGAAAGGGATGAGAAGGGGTGCTACCAGCTCCACACTGGGGGATCCTACGGGCCAAGACTAACGAGGTGGATTAAAAAGACCGTATAGGGCTGTCACTACCTAATGGCTACCACACGTTCGTTGAATTGGGGGCAAACCAAGGCCACTGACTAGTCTGGGTACCACACCCACACTAACCAACGACTACTTACTTCACTAGCAAAAGCAAGCAACCCGTTAATACTCCCGGTGATAATTCACCGGCAAATATTGAGCTAAGTCGAAGAAACAACTAAGACAAAGACTTAAACAAGAACTAGAAGCACTAGAACTAGAACCGACTATAGTCTAAACACGATATAGATGCAACTAGAAAAAAGTAGAAGCTAGCTAGAAATGAAAAAGGCAAGATGATAATGATAATTATATTGATAACTCAAGTCTTATAAAAGGAAAAGGAAAAGATACAAGAGCTTATACCAGAGCTTCTGAAGACGACTCCGGAACCTCCGAGGCAAAGCTCGACTCGACTCTAACTCCCAACTAAACTATCCTAACTCTACTAGAGAGAAGTGGAAAAGAGAGCTCCTTGGCTTGGTGTGTGTGTGTTGAAATGAGCCGTGGACACCTCCATTTATAGCACCAAAGGGCAGTTGAGTGGAGTAACCGCCACGGGACGTTGTGGCGGTTACCGGCCAGTTCGGCCGAACTGGATGACGTTGTTCATCCAGTTCGGCCGAACGTCGGATTCAACCGCCTTAACCTTCTACAGCCTTGATGCATCCCTGGAGGCGGTTTTGGGGGCTGGGGGCGGTTCGGCCGAAGCCCTACAGTTTGGCCGAACAGGGCTTCTGGCCCAGTGCCGCCCCCGTTCACCGCCTCTGCTTCCTGGGCCTCCTGGCTAGCTTGTCCTGGTGTTCTTCGGTGAATTTGCCCCCATGGAATGACGTGGCGGGAGTCCACGTGGCTTGCACGGTCATTGCATCGTCATCGCTGATGTGGATGACATCTCGTGTGCTTGCATGATTGTTAAGGGGGGTGGTTCGGTCAGAAACCGGAAGGTTTCGGCCGAACCGGAGTTTTACCCCCCTTAACGGGCTTTTTCGGACTCGGTCCCTGCAAATGAGACACTCACCAAAACTCGTGGAACTTTATTAGAAGTAAAACCTAAATGCATGAAATGTTACATAAAACCTCTTTTATTCCCAAGAGTTGGTGGTCGGATTCATACCGTAACGACCGCCAACAAGCTCCCCCAAGCTTAGACCTTTGCTCGTCCTCGAGCAAAGATAGAAACTTAGGCTCAGTGGATCAGGAGTTGCTACAATGTCATTATTTTGCAGGTAATCTTTATACTCAACTAACGCTTTAAGGTATTTGAATTTTTCAGCAAAGTGACCAATTACCTTCTTACCTATGGGGCTTCTAGCAAACTCCTTGCCTTGGGCGGTTCAAAGGTAGAACAGTTTAACTCTGTTTTATTCCATTCCTGCTCTTTTCAAGATCCCACCTTGGAGTTTTCAAAAATTTAGAAAATTAAAGCTTAGTTCCTCAAAGGCACACTCAATCACTCAAGTGGTATTTGTATCCTCACCAAAGACTTTGCCTTCTTTCATCCTAACTCTACTAAAGCTTTTTGTGTGGCTCTTGCAGGACGGATGGATGAAAGCCTACTTGCATTCTAGAATTTTGCTAAGTCAAAGACTGGACCTAAGGAGGATCTAATCATACCTTTAGATCGAGAAGTGCAAGTGTATGGATGTGTGGACTGGAAAGTGGAAATTGGTGGAAACTCCTTGGGAATGATTCTTCCTCTTTTTGAATTTATTTTTCTAGAACATGGGCTATCTTCTTTTTCTTTCTATCTTTGCCATGCTTTCTTGAGCATGTGTTTCTTTTTCTCATATTTTTGCCATGTCTTTTGACAAGCTCATATTTTTCTCATATTTTTGCCATGCTACTTAGCATGCTTTTCCTCGTTTTCTTTTTGCATAGCCCATGCCTCTACTCAAGGATATTCAGAGAGGGAATCTTGGAGCATTTATTTTTCTGTGGATGGTGGATGGAAAATATTTGCTAACTCCCAGTGTAGGAATTGCAAGTGAGAGGTGGTGTGTATGTGAATCTCGATCTTTAAAGCATGAAAGGTTCCTCACTAAGGTCACAACAATTTGACAAAGCTCACTAAAATGACAAGCAACATATGTATGAAGGTTTTTCAACTAACTGATCATATGGCTTTGGATAGGCATTTTGAACCAATGAGGAACTTCATTTGAATATTTTTGAAAATAAAGCATCTGAGATTTTCACCTTACTAAGAGCAGAAATAAAACTCAACGAAATCTCACTATATCATTCCTCACAACAACTTAGACTTAGAATAAGCATATGCACCCACAAGGATTTTTTTTCCAGGTTTTATCATCACTCATGCCAATTAAATTCAAGTACCAATAAAGCAATTAATTAAGCACAAGATACTTGCAAAATAAATGACAGAGCAACTATTCATCATTTCCAAAATGAGAGGCATATGTTTCATTCATGCATAGTCCGGGAGTTGATTTTATTCAAGATTCAAAGCAAATATTTTTTTTGGTCTTTTCTTTTATTTAAACAGGAATTGAAATGAAGGGAAATGAAAGCAAACGAAATTACTGCTAAGCTGGAACGGGTCGGACATACCTTCGCGGGGGTTATCCCCCCCCCCCCCCCAAGCTTGCCTGACGATGTCACTGGTACGGTCGGAAGTTCGAGAAGTAATTGTTCATTCTCTCGAACTGCTCCCTCTACTCATACCTTTGGGATTCCATAGAGTTGTTCTCCTGAAGGTAGCGAGTGTGCTGGGCCAAAGTCCCTTCAATGTCCCGGGTGCGATCATCGATGAGATCCACTCGATCGGAAATATAGGATAATTCCCGATCAATGTACGCCCCGGTTGGCGTGGTGTACCGTTCGGACTGAGAGAATCCTGGGTTATTGGGTGGATAGTAGGTACTATCGAACCCATAACCCTAGGAAAATTTAGAGCCCGAACTCTGAGCATAGTCCCAGCGGCCCGAGGCAAAGTACTCCGGACCCTGGGGATATCCAGAGCCTCCTGCTCCAGATGTCCCAGCGCCGGTGTACTGCTCATAGGCCTCCTCAAAAGCAGAAGTGTGGCGGTGCGGTTCTTGAGGTGAATCCGTCTATCCCTGTGCAGTGGCCAAACCAGCGTCTCTTCTGGCCCGCCCTTGGGTAACTGGCCCTGTGCCTGTAACACTGTGGCGGGCTGGCTCTCTCCTGGGGGGAGAGTCTTCCGAACCCGCCCTTAGCTGAAGGGTCAGTTTCCGAGCGGCATACAACCTAAGTTCCGGGCAAGGTAACAGAACTTCTGTTGTATGGCCACGATAAGTCATAACGAGGCTCCCATCGAACGCCTTGCGTATCATGTGGCCTTGCACAAAGTGCTCGGCATCCACCATAGGACGTTCTATCTAGATGTATGATAGCTAGGCATTGTCAAGAATGCCTAGCCAGGTAGTGAGGCGAGTAACTAAAGAAGTCATCGCCACGCTCCCAACACGAGGGGCATAGAAATCCAATGGGCAACCAATTCTTGAACAGGCGAGACTGGAATCTTTTTACTCATCGCATAAAGAAAACGCAACTCCACTGTGTCAACGGGACGCAAATCCGACCGAGGGAACACCGTCATAGCCAGCCACCGATGCATGAAATGCAAGGTGGGGTTATGAATGTCATTTGTACGGGGAGCCGTACATCTAGTGTTGCTGGAAATTTTGTGCCAAAAGTCAACTCTACTAAACCTTTTCAAAGATTTAGTGGGCTCTAAAGAACAGCGATGATTAAAACCCAAAGCCACACTAAAATCCCTCCAAGAGCAAGAATACTCTTGGTTAAAAAGTCGAAAGCGAATACCCTCCTTTTCAGAAACGAGTGTGCATAAAAATTCAAGGGAAAGGAGGCGCAAACCTGGCTCCGTGATCTGCCAGAAGTTCTCCCACCCAATGGCGTGGAAAACCTCCGGAAACTCGTCGACCTTCCCCGTCTTTACAAGCAGGTCATGCTCATAAATTCGGGTATGTTCGAATTCCTTTACGCGCAGCAAAGCAAATGCTTCTTGCTCGCGGGTCGTCCTGAGGATGATGTCTTCCTTGCTCAAGAGCCTTCGAACTGAGCTAGAGACATAGCCTCCACCTATGTTCGATGCCCCTGGCTCATCCATCTCCATCGGAGCCGGTGCGTTGGATGGTGTCAGTGAACTACCGGCATCATCACCGCTTGAACGATGGCTCAACCGGCTGGACCTTCGAAATAGCCACGACGTGTTCCCTGCAAAAGTTTAGTGCACACAACGATACCCGAAGGACTGAAATTATGAGGTTAGCACAATGAAGGCAAGTCAGTCGTTCGAGGGTTAATCGTTCTTGCGGAGATTTGACACCTCCACAAAAAGGTTAGTCATTCTTGTGGGTGTTGGAAACCTCCACAAACACGTTCAATTTTCAGCAGCAAAATCGGAAGCAGATATTTTTGTGTTTTTCTTAATGCAAGTGAATCAAACTTGAGCAAGAACAAAGAGATAAAGCTTGAGATCAAGCTAGAGCAAGAACATGAGAGGGAGAAAGAGCTCCTAGGCAAATGTATGCAGCAAGAAGTGGTGGAAGAAGCAAGCAAGCACTTGGGTGGCTTTTATAGGCCGAGGGGAGTCAGGCCTGGTTCGGCCGAACCCCCCTGGTTCGGCCAAACCAGGTGTTGGCACTCCTTACGGCCTACAGATAAATCCGCAAGCGGACGGATACCGATGTAGCTTTCACCTGGGAGTATTCCAAGGTATCGATTTCCACGAGGAACGAGAAGTGTACTAATCCTAAACTAAGTTGTCCTAGGTAGATGAAATGGATGAGGTGGATGACGACAACAAGGAGAGAAGAGAAGAGGTAGGAGGGTAGAGAGGGTACAGGTCTGGTAAGGGTATTCTACCGATTGACTGAGCAGAGCAGAAGATACAGATAGATACTTGCTTCGGGACTAAAGAGCCTCCGACACACAGAAAGGGATGAGAAGGGGTGCCGGTTACCCAGAACCTTGGGTCCTAGGACACCGGAACTAACGTGATGGACTACGAAGACCGAATGGGCTGTCACCACCTTACGGCTACCACCTCCGTTGCGACGGGCAGAAACTAAGGTTACTGGCAAGTCTAGGAACCACTCTTACACTAGTCAATAACTACTTATCTCCTATAGCAAGATAAGCACCCAAGCTAAGCAACCAGTATATAGTTATACCAATCAACTAAGTATTGAACGAAGAACGAGACTAGTATATAAATGTAAGAACTGAATGCTCAATTAATCAGAGAGAGATACAAGAGTTACCAGACATGACCCGGATGTCACTCGAAGCAGAGTCGCATCCGTAGAGGTACAGCGGCAAGAGGGGCCGACACTCCGGCTCCTCTCCGGGACGCTCACCTCTCCTCTCTCCCTATTTCTACTGAGTGGCAGAACCTAGCGACGCCTACTCTTCTTCTTCTATTGTGTTGTGTGTTTTGCAGGTGAAGGAAGGCCTCTATTTATAGTGCCCAGGGTCGGTTTGAAGAGGAGTGGCAGCCACGCAACCCTGGAACAGTAGGAGGTCGGTTCGGGTGAAAATCCCGGTTCGGCCGAACTGTAGGATTCGGCCGAACCGGTGGATGCACTGACCAAGGCTCCTACGGCCTTGATTTGCCCCTAGGAGGCGGTTTCTAGGGTCGGTTGCATGGCGACATGCCTTGGGCTGGTTCGGCCGAACCAATCCGTTCCCCCGAACTGGGTTTTTGGCCCAGCAGCGCTACCCTGCACCGCCTCTCCCTCCTGGACCCTCTGGGCTGCCTTATCTTGGTGTTCTTCGTGCTCTTTTGGCCCAGGGGCGACGTGGCGATGGTCCACGTGTCATGTCCGGTCACTGCTCGGTTGTCGGTGATGTGGACGGCCTCCCGATCGTGCTCCGCGTCGGGTATGGTTAAGGGGGGTAACCGGCCGAATTGTGTCGTTCGGTCGAATCGGTCATTTCTGACCCCTATAGCTCATGTTTCTCCATTTTGTACCTGCACAATGGATAATCACCAAAACTTGTGGAAATTGTTAGTGGTAAGCCCTATAGCTATGGTGTGTGATTCCATTGTGTTCATTTTATACTCGGTTGGAGGTCGGGAATTGGTCTGTAACGACCGCCAACAAGCTCCCCCAAGCTTAGACCTTTGCTCGTCCTCGAGCAAAGATAGAAACTTAGGCTCGGTGGATCAGGAGTTGCTACAATGTCATTTCTCTTGCAGGTAACTTTATAAACAACTAGTACTCAAATTTTTACTTGAATTACTAGCAAGGTATAATTCACCATTTTACCTATGGGGCTTATAGCAATCTCCTTATCTTGGGCAGTTGAAAGAATGAACAGTTTAACTTAGTTTTATTCCACCCTACTCTTTTCAGGATCCTATCTCGGAGTTTTCACCCTTTTGTGAAAAGATAAATTGTTCCTCATTGGCTCACTCAATCGCTCAAGTGTATTTGAATCCGCACCAAAGGCTTTGCCTTCTTTTCATAATAACATCTAATTTAGCTTTTTGTGTGGCTCAGGGACAAAGGATGAAGGCATACAAGCATCTTATATTTTGCTAAGTCAAAGACCGGACCTTAGGAGAATCAAATCACACTCTTAGATCAAGAAGTGCAAGTGTGTGGAATATGCAGAGTGGAATATGAGTGGAATTTGGTGGAACTTCATGGAATGATTCTTCCTCTCCTTTATTTTTCGAGAGCATGGGCTATCTCTTTTTTTTTTGCCATGCCTCTTTGGCATGCTTTTCTTTTTCTCATATTTTTGCCATGCCACTTGGCATGCTTTTTTTTGCATAGCCCATGCCTCTACTTCAAAGATATTTGGAGAGGGAATAAAAGAACATGAAGTTTATTTTTGTGGGATGGATGATGGCATGGTTTTGCTAACTCCCAGTGTAGGAATTGCAAGTGAGAGGTGGAGTGTATGTGAATCTCGATCTTGAGAGCATGAAAGATTCCTAACAAAAGTCACAACAATTTGACAAAGCTCACTAAGATGACAAGCAGCATATGGTAAAAGGTTTAGAACTAATCCTATCATATGGCTCTGGTAGGAATTTTTGACCAATGAGGAACTTTGTTTTATTTTTGAAAGCATAATCATCCGAGATTTTCACCATACTAAGAGCAGAAATAGAATTCAACCAAAGTATCACTATATCAATCCCCACAACAACCTAGACTTGGAATAAGGCACATGCTCCCACAAGGTTTTTAGGTTCATTTCTACTTATGCCAAATAACTCAAGCATAGTCAAGCAACTAGTTGCAACAAAGTACTAGCAAAATTAATGACAGAGCAACTATTCATCATTTCCAAAGTGAGAGGCATATGTTTCATTCCATGCATGGTTGGGAGTTTATTCAAAGGAAGTATTTCAATTGAATGACCAAAGTGCTGAGTAATTCGGATCGTACCTGATGGTGGTCCTCCCCCAAGCTTGGACTCTTCACTGGTAGGGATTCAACCTTGAAAGGTACTGAGTTAGCTGGTCGGCCTGCTCGTCCTCATCCTGCTCCTCCACTGTGTCGTGCCTGTACTCATGTATCTTTCTGTTAAACAGGGCAATCTCAGGTTGGCTCAAATGCACCAACCGGAGCGACAATTTTATTCTTTTTGCATTCAACTCTAATTTTATTTATTCATCAAGCTAAGGTTGGAAACAAAATGTGTTGGAAGGGAAATAATTAGAGCATCTCCTAAACAATGATTTGAGCAAAGGGAAAATGAATTGGGAAATAAATTGAAACTAATGGTGCTCTAAAAGATACAACCACACGACTTCTACTCTATAGATGGATTGTAAAGGTCTAGATGTTACGTGGCTTTGGCGAGCCTCTCTGATTTGGCTGTGAATGCTTGGTATAGGACATTGTTCTTGTCCATCTGCCAAGGCTCGCCTTCAGTGACCTTCTCATCCTGGTTGCTCAACTTCTGGCATGTTTGTGCCAGTTCTTTTTCAGGCTCTTCAACCATGGGTTTCTCTTCTCCCTCCTCCATGGCTTTCTTCATTGGTGGACTTGTCGTACTCATGGAGAGATAACCATTGGGTGAGGAAAGGTCTTTGGATAAGGATTGGGTGGTCATGGCGGCTGGGAAATGTGAACACTTGGTCGTGTTCGGGAAAGTGATGGAGGATGGTTTCTGACTTGAGATCGACAAGCAGCTTTCCCAACATTTTCCTAGCGACTTCGAGACAAGATGGGATAGAGATAGGATCAAGGGTCCAAAAGGACGCTCAAGGGGCAAAAGAGGGGTCCTTCGGTCGAACCAACATGGTTTGGCCGAATTGTCCTAATTTGCCCAAACTAGAGTGGTCTAGTTTGCCCAAGGTGCTTCAGTGAGTCTATCTCTCTAGTGCCTACCCATCTCATTGATGGTCTTTACATAGTGTTCTTGATCTTCAGCTTGACCACTAGCTTGGGGGTGTTAAGGTGTGGCTATAAAATCCGGCTCCCCCAAGCTTAGATATTTCCGGGAGTCAATGAGATGGGAGCCCCTATGACTAGCCCAGGGACGCCAAAGCGAGGAAAGATGTTTTCATGGGTCATTTGCTCAGCGTGCCTAGTGGCTGCGGATCGATAGGGCTTGGCTTCTACCCAGTTAGAGACGCTATCTACGGCTAGCAGAATAAACTCGTAGTTCTCTGAGTTAGGGAAAGGACCCATGGGGTCTATTCCCCTTACATCAAAGATTTCTACTGAATATTACTGGTGAGTGGCTTCGCGTCTCTTTCCCGTGTTTCTGGCAGTGTGGGCATCTCTTGCTAAGTTTCTTAGCTTCTCCATATTGCCAGACCTTTATTCTGAACAGTCCATAATGTCCTTCAGAAGGTGCTCCCTGATATCTCTCCCGGGTTTTATGTGCCTCAGGTGCAGGCATGCATCGTCTGAGTCCATTTTGTATCCAGAAGAGATACGGGTTGTCCCATAGGTGATGTCTGCTCTCATAAACCAATCTTTTCCTATTTTCACCTGATGGGACGTACCCTAACACCATGAAGTCAACTATGGTGGCGTACCACGGCTCTAGTGTTGTGGCTTTGAGGAGCGTATCACCCCGTAAGAAAATCGCTGATGGAAAGATCAAACGGGACTTATACCCGAGACAGACCCAACGAATGAGTCTTGGGTTCGCATCCTTTTTGGCCAAGAAATACTTCAGAGCAGTATGGTCGGAATAGACTATGACCTTTGCCCAAACTTGGTAGGACCGGAATTTGTCTATAACAAACATAGTTGCTAAGAGTTCCTTTTCCGTGGTTGCGTAGTTGAGCTGGGGCCAGTGAGCATAATGCTTCTTGTCCTTGGTTTGGCCCACAACAGCTCCAACAGCATAATTGCTCGCATCACACATGATTTCTAATGGGATGCTCTAGTCGCGAGACCGGATGATGGGAGCAGAATTGAGTGCTTTCTTAGGGTGTGAAAGGAAGCATAGCACTCTTGATTAGAGACGAGAGGGGTTTCCTTGGCCAAGAGATTGGTCAACGACCGGGCTATTTGAGAGAAATTTTCGATGAGACACCTATAAAGCCCGGTGTGGCCAAGGAACTACGAATCCCCTTTACTCGTGGGAGGTGTACGCATAGGGTCGTATTTGGGAGTATGACAGGAGAAGATGATGGCTCTAGGCTTTGAATCTAGTCTTTCCCCGATCAAAGACGAATCTTCGTGACAATTGTCTTACGACCCCAAGGTAAGATAAGATAGGGATATGATGAGTATGAAGGTTAGGAGCAATCCCTTCTAAATCTTGGACAAAGTGATCTTTCTCCAGGACAGTGAAAGTCTGATGGGTTTCAACGTTGGAGGGCTTGTCACTGAGGGTCACTGGAGTGTGTTCGTTCTTAAAGAGGGAAGCATACTTTAGTCTAGGGGGAAGAGGCTTAAGTTCGACTAGAGGATGAATCTCTTCTTCCTCCATAAGGATTTGGGTATCTTCTTCTAGGAAAGGTTGCTCTAAGTCTGCCAGGAGTTGTTGACATGACTTCCTCTATTGGATCAGAATCGGGGTTTGTCTCTATTGGGGTATTCAAGGAATAGGAATAAGAGACTGGGACGAGTTCTCCTCCGATCCTAAGCTCTAGCTGGATTATTGGTGAATTTTCTAGGATTTTCATGATTGGCCTACCAATAAAGATGGAATGAGTGGAATTTTCAGGTAGGTCAAAGATATGGAAATCCAGGAAAAGTTCAGGGGTTGTTAATCTTAACGGGTGTGACCCGCAAGATCCCTAAACAATCGAGGATCCTCCCCAATGTGAACCTTAAACGTTTCTGAGATGATGACCATGGTTCATCGGGGAGTTGCGCTCGCACCAAAGAGCTAGAGATTATGTTTATTCCGATGCTCGGGTCATACCCGATTTCTTTGTCTATGCCCATTACTTCATAAAAGATTGTTCGGATTCTCTTGGGAATTTTAACGACCTCGGTCGAGGCTTCTGCCTCGTCTAGCCATTCCCGACTTTTGATGGCAGAGAGACGGCCTAAGTACTCTCTTTGATATTCTAGTGCTTCCTTGTCGGGTGGTGGATCCTTTTGCTCTACACTTTGTCCCCGTGGGAAACGTATGGCGGAGTCGATGTCATCGAATAGACCATCGTCAAAATCGTAGGGAGTGATGTAGAGTGGAGGATAGTAGTCCAGGCTAGAGTAAGGTTGTGGTTCGAATTGAGCATCGGGTTCTGATGAATGGAAGGGCTGATAGATTTGGATTGTTGGTGTACAGGCTCTTCAGGTTTAGGCTGCTTCTCTTCTTCATCAGGGAGTTCGTCATAGACTCTAGTGTAGGGAGTGTCGTCTAGGATGCGCTCCAGGACTATCCTCGCTTCACTAGGAGTCAAATGAAAAAAACGACCCTTTTGAAGCAGAGTCCAAGAAAGTTGCGGCTACGGGACAGAGGCCAAGGCTGAAGTGTTGTAAAGCAACAGGTTCTGGTAGGCTTAGGTCTGGTCTGGATGCCAAGATTTGCTTGAAACGAGCCCAAGCAGCTCCTAACGACTCACCCTCTAATTGCTTAAAGGTAAGAACTTCGATTCGGAGGCTAGCTACCTTGGAAATTGGGAAGAAATTTAGGCAGAATTTCTCTCTGAGAGTTTCCCAACTCCCTTCCATAGTACCGACAGCCAGAGAGTACCATTTCTTCGCTCCTCCCGTTAATGAGAACGGGAATAGCTTCCATTTGAGTGTCTCTTGTGTCATGCCCGCAATGGTCAGGCACGAGCAGAGTTGCTCAAACTCGCGCAAATGCGCGTATGGACTCTCGGCCTTCGTTCCTGAGAACGATTGCTCATGAACCATGGCTATGAAGCTGGGACGTAGCTCATAGCCGGGTGTGGATATGGGATGTGATGATGGTGGTGGCTCCAAACAAGCGCCCTTTGGAGCCGAGTGTTGGCGTAAGGTAAGAGTGGGATCCATATGGATGGTGGATGGTGGTGGGATACACGGACAACTTGGGTTCGGAATCAGAACAGCTACCGTTCCCCGGCAACGGCGCCAGAAAGCTTGTTGGCACTCCTTACGGCCTATAGATAAATCCGCAAGCAGACGGATACCGATGTAGCTTTCACCCGGGAGTATTCCAAGGTATCGATTTCCACGGGGAACGAGAAGTGTACTAATCCTAAACTAAGTTGTCCTAGGTAGATGAAATGGATGAGGTGGATGACGACAACAAGGAGAGAAGAGAAGAGGTAGGAGGGTAGAGAGGGTACAGGTCTGGTAAGGGTATTCTACCGATTGACTGAGCAGAGCAGAAGATACAGATAGATACTTGCTTCAGGACTACAGAGCCTCTGACACACAGAAAGGGATGAGAAGGGGTGCCGGTTACCCTGAACCTTGGGTCCTAGGACACCGGAACTAACGTGATGGACTACGAAGACCGAAAGGGCTGTCACCACCTTACGGCTACCACCTCCGTTGCGACGGGCAGAAACTAAGGTTACTGGCAAGTCTAGGAACCACTCCTACACTAGTCAATAACTACTTATCTCCTATAGCAAGATAAGCAATCAAGCTAAGCAACCAGTATACAGTTATACCAATCAACTAAGCATTGAACGAAGAACGAGACAAGTATATAAATGTAAGAACTGAATGCTTAATTAATCAGAGAGAGATACAAGAGTTACCAGACATGACCCGGATGTCACTCGAAGCAGAGTCGCATCCGTAGAGGTACAGCGGGAAGAGGGGCCGACACTCCGGCTCCTTTCTGGGACGCTCACCTCTCCTCTCTCCCTATTTCTACTGAGTGGCAGAACCTAGCGACGCCTACTCTTCTTCTTCTCTTGTGTTGTGTGTTTTGTAGGTGAAGGAGGGCCTCTATTTATAGTGCCCAGGGTCGGTTTGAAGAGGAGTGGCAGCCACGCAACCCTGGAACAGTAGGAGATCGGTTCGGGCGAAAATCCCGGTTCGGCCGAACTGTAGGATTCGGCCGAACCGGTGGATGCACCGACCAAGGCTCCTACGGCCTTGATTTGCCCCTAGGAGGCGGTTTCTAGGGTCGGTTGCATGGGGACATGCCTTGGGCTGGTTCGGCCGAACCAATCCATTCCCCCGAACTGGGTTTTTGGCCCAGCAGCGCTCCCCTGCACCGCCTCTCCCTCCTGGACCCTCTGGGCTGCCTTATCTTGGTGTTCTTCGTGCTCTTTTGGCCCAGGGGCGACGTGGCGATGGTCCACGTGTCATGTCCGTTCACTGCTCGGTTGTCGGTGATGTGGACGGCCTCCCGATCGTGCTCCGCGTCGGGTATGGTTAAGGGGGGTAACCGGCCGAATTGTGTCGTTCGGTCGAATCGGTCATTTCTGACCCCTATAGCTCATGTTTCTCCATTTTGTACCTGCACAATGGACAATCACCAAAACTTGTGGAAATTGTTAGTGGTAAGCCCTATAGCTATGGTGTGTGATTCCATTGTGTTCATTTTATACTCGGTTGGAGGTCGGGAATCTGTTTGTAACAACCGCCAACACCAGGGCAGTGCTGCTAGCACTCCATGTGAGTGCTGGTGCTCCCCCTTTGTATCATGTGCACGCAAATTTTAGTGGCCAGCATTGATGTATGGTCATTTGAGTGGAAGTTAGTGCAGAGATGCTCATTTTGACATGACCAAAGTGGACAGATTATTGGTGTCACTCCCATGCTGCCATGTTTGTGATAGTTGGTAAGTGTGCAGCCATGTGGAGTGGGGTAAACATGTTTCGTGCTGGTTGGTGATGATGGTAAATAAATGGAGATGTTCTAGAAGGGGTAAAAGTAATAAAAATTACAAATTTTACCCACTTCAAACAAATTTCAGCATATGGTCCATTTATTTTTACCAAAATTTAAACCAAAGATGTTTTGCATGCACCAATTTTATTTTTGCTATTCTCTCATTTTATTTCATGCACAAGTGATTTAGAAATTTGAAATAAAACACGCAAATGCAGTGAATTGAAATTTAAAATTTGAAAGGGAAACATGAGATACATACCGGTTTTTCTCGCGGCGAGAGCTCTAATTTTGAGTCCACGAGCAGGACTCCTCCGTGTCTTCAATGATTTTTGTCATTGTCCGATCCCGGAGTGGATGGTTCGGACGATGCACTCTACTTCTTCCGCCACACCTTCTTGATTTTTCTTCGGTGTAGGTGTCGGTGGCGGTGGAATCGGATCTTCTGGTGCGTTCCATATAGTTTGATCCTCCTCTTGTTTCTGGAAGAGGTGGTCCATTTCATCCTCACTCTCAAATTCAGTGGATTGATCCCACTGCTCAGCACCGAGTATTTCCAGCTGTCCATTAAGGAGGGCTTTCAGGAAACACTCAGCGCTCCTTTGCTCCGGAGTGAACTCCCTTGTTCTTCTGAACTCCCGAGGTTGGAACACGAATGATATCGGCGTTCCACTGATATGGAACGAGATTTCTCTCGTATCCACATCAATTCTAGCCCGAGCGGTGTTTAAAAATGGCTGGCCCAACACAAGGGGAAACGAATGATCGTTCCCCGTGTCAAGGACTACGAAATCCGTAGGGACATAATATCCCCAAATTCGGACCGGGACATTTTCAATCACCCCCTCGGGGTAGCTGATCGACGAATCTGCAAGTTGCACCTGGGCATTTGTAGCATAAAGAATAGGGTAGCGTAACTTTTTGAATAATACCTTAGACATGATGTTGACGCTAGCTCCAAGATCGCAGAGAGCGTTTTCAATGCATCGATTCCAAATCGAGCACTGAATGACTGGCTCTCCGGGATCTTCCTTCCTTTCCGGAGGAGTGTTGATGATGGCCTTCTTGGGAGCTCTTGGTAGGTGCAGCCCTCTAGGTGTATCCACTTGGATGTACGAGGCCTTCCCTGCATGATTAGCACGGAACGAACCACGAGACTGCTTATCCCGTCTTATGGTTACTGCTTTAACAGACTCAATGGAAGGTTCGGGTCGCCCCGGAATCTTCCCAGATTCAGAAAAAGGAACAGCAGCAGCTAATTGAGCAACTTGTGTTTCTATCATTTTATTGAAGCTCATTTGACTTTTTATAGCAGAAGAGAAAGATTCTAGTTTTGCATCTATGCTTTCCAGGATTTTGTCAGTTGCAACAAACTTTTTACTGATATTTTCATTGATTTTACCCTGGCCTAGCACAAGATCTTTAATAGATGGCTGATTATTGAAAGTACTGGAATTGAAATTGTTACCTTGTGAAGATCTCTCAAAAGAGAGATTCGGGCGCGAATTCCACCCTTGATTGTCATAGTTGTTCGGACGATACCCATTGTTGTTGGAGTTGTTGATGTAGTGGGCATCTTCTCGCATTTCGGGGCAGTCATTCCCCGAATGGCCTGTGTTGCCACAGACCTTGCACGTCATGCGAGCGTCCATGGCTTGCACCGTTTCTTGAACAGGGGCCTCCATCTTCTATAGAAGGAGGTCCATCTTGGCAGCGAGCATGTCCAAAGCTCCAACTTGGTGGACTCCTCGGGTACGTGGTTGGTCACGTTCAGTGCCCCAACCTTGATTTTCCACCATCTTCTCGATGAGGGCCTTAGCTCGGTTCTCCTCAAGAGAGAAAAATGATCCTCCAGCAGTAGCATCCAAATACTCACGGGCTGAGCTCTTTAGCCCGTGGTAAAAGGTTTGGATGATGAACCAATTCTGCATACCATGGTGAGGATAAGCAGAAATATAGTCCTGGAGGCGTTCCCATGCCTCCGGGACTGTTTCATCTTTTGCTTGCTGGAAGCTAGCAATTTTATTCCGGAGGGTGTTGGTTTTCCCAACCGGAAAGAATTTTAGCAAAAAGGCACTAGTGCATTTATCCCATGAGTTTATAGCTTCACGACTAGCATAAAACCATTGCTTTCCCTTACCCAATAAGGAAAACGGGAATAAACGAAGGCGAATAGCATCGGTACTTACACCGCGTATGGTGAAGGTGTTGCAGATCTCCAGGAAGTGTTGGAGATGAGCGTTAGCATCTTCGTGAGGCTTGCCGTAGAACAGACTAGCCTGCACCATGTTGATGAGGGCTGGCTTGAGCTCGAAAGTCCCATCTCTGATAGGTGGAGTGTGACCGGTACGCACATTCTCGCTCGATGGAGCCGAGAATTCACGTATCGTGTTGCTTGCCATCCTCGATGCTGAAGCCGTGTCGACATCGGGAAAGACTGGGCTCGTCAAGCTGAGTTGCCTCTGAGGAGGTACAACATGGGGTCGTACTTTCCTCAAAAGTGACTCAGGATTCTCTTGATAGTTTGATGGTAGTTGGAAACAATTCATGCACTGCTCTGCTTCACAAAGACCAACGAACAGAGCAAAGGTAAACTCGCTTGAGTAGCGGTGCACTCAACTCAAATAACTTGAGATAAATGTTTAAAAGTATTCTAGCCAATTGCTTCCCCGGCAACGGCGCCATAAATGCTTGTTGGCACTTCTTACGATCCAATATCAGGATTGAGAATCCCGGTACCGGGGTAAGGAGTGTTTCAGTGGTTTTCCTTATGGCTTAGTAAAATATATAAATATTCTGCAAGCGCACAGAATCACCGCTGTAGCACTTCACCTGGAAGTATCCCGAGGTATCGTAATTTATATTTACGCAGGGAAGCTTTGGCAAGAGTACTAGTAAACAGGTATTCAAGACTATCAGAGAAAGGTACACAACTAAACAAGACAGGGGATAACGGTATTGGATAGGAGTGGATATACCATGACACACAGCTCAAGGGAGACTCAGGTAAGAAAGAGAAGGTATAGATAGCTGGGAGGACAACGAGAAGAGATAGAGGATTCCTATGGACTTTATCGGTCTATGTCACTTGGGTTTAGAGATACAACAGCTAAAGAGCCAGCACTGGAAGGTCTGGGTTAACTCTAATGTCTTAGCATCGGGACAATGGACACCAGTGACACGCAGAAAGGGATGAGAAGGGGTGCCACCAGCTCCACACTAGGGGATCCTACAGGCCGAGACTAACGAGGTGGATTACAAAGACCGTATAGGGCTGTCACCACCAAACGGCTACCACACGTTCGTTGAATCGGGGGCAAACCAAGGCCACTGACTAGTCTGGGTACCACACCCACACTAACCAACGACTACTTACTTCACTAGCAAAAGCAAGCAACCCGTCAATACCCCCGGTGACAGTTCACCGGCAAATATTGACCTAAGTCGAAGAACCAACTAAGACAAAGACTTAAACAAGAACTAGAAGCACTAGAACTAGATACAACTATAGTCTAAACACGATATAGATGCAACTAGAATAAAGTAGAAGCAAGCTAGAAATGACAAAGGCAAGATGATAAAGATAATTATATTGATAACTCAAGTCTTACAAAAGGAAAAGGAAAAGGAAAAGATACAAGAGCTTATACCAGAGCTTCTGAAGACGACTCCGGAACCTCCGAGGCAAAGCTCGACTCGACTCTAACTCCCAACTAAACTATCGTAACTCTACTAGAGAGAAGTGGAAATGCGAGCTCCTTGGCTTGGTGTGTGTGTTGAAATGAGCCGTGGACACCTCCATTTATAACACCAAAGGGCAGTTGAGTGGAGTAACCGCCACGGGACGTTGTGGCGGTTACCGACCAGTTCGGCCGAAATGGATGGGTTCGGCCGAACTCATCCAGTTCGGCCGAAATGGATGGGTTCGGCCGAACTCATCCAGTTCGGCCGAACGTCGGATTCAACCGCCTTAACCTTCTACGGCCTTGATGCATCCCTGGAGGCGGTTTTGGGTGCTGGGGGTGGTTCGACTAAAGCCCTACAGTTCTAGCCCAGTGCCGCCCCCGTGCACCGCCTCTACTTCCTGGGCCTCCTGGCTAGCTTGTCCTGGTGTTCTTCGGTGAATTTGGCCCATGGAATGACGTGGTGGGAGTCCACGTGGCTTGCACGGTCATTGCATTGTCGTCACTGATGTGGATGACACCTTGTGTGCTTGCATGATGGTTAAGGGGGGTGGTTCGGTCGAAAACCGGAAGGTTTCGGCCGAACCGGAGTTTTACCCCCCTTAACAGGCTTTTTCCGACTCGGTCCCTGCAAATAAGACACTCACCAAAACTCGTGGAACTTTATTAGAAGTAAAACCTAAATGCATGAAATGTTACATAAAACCTCTTCTATTCCTGAGAGTTGGTGGTCGGATTCATACCGTAACTACCGCCAACAGTGGTTTGTGTTGAACCTGAGCACAGGACCTTCCTTTTATAGGTGGATCCAGGCGGTTGAGGTGGAGTAACCGCCAAGGGACTCAGGGGGCTCCTCGGGCAGTTCGGCCGAATTCCCTGGTTCGGCCGAACTGGGTCCGTTCAGCCAAACTAGTGGATCCACTGCCTTTGCACCTGGACATTCAGGATTCAACCCTAGAATTGATTGTGCATTGGGGGTGGTTCGGCCGAACTGGGCTTTCAGCCCATTGACGCCCCCCTGCACCGCCTCTTGTTCCTGGACGTCTTAGGTTGCCTTTCCTTGGTGGACTTTGTTGTTTGTGGCCCAAAGTTGAGTGTCGTTGATCCACGTGTCTTGCTTTGTCATCGCTTGTTCACCGCTGACATGGATCTCGTGCATGCGGCCTCCCGGTTGTGCTTCGCTTTATGTAACGTGCATGGCTAAGGGGGATAATCCGGCCGAACCGAGTCACTCGATCGAATTGGTCAATTCCGACACTTGTAGCACTTATTTGTGGATATTGTACCTGCACAATCGATATACACCAAAGCTCATGGAACTTTATTAGAAATAACCCTAAGTGCAGGGAATGATACATATATCTCCTTTTATTCCAGAGAATTGGTGGTTGAAATCGTGTCGTAATGACCGCCAACAATGGGTATTCCGGTTATCATCAAATTCTCATCCATCCCAATGACCAAAGCAAGATGACTTTCACGTGCCCCTATGGAACGTATGCCTATCATAGGATGTCGTTCGGGTTGTGTTATGCACCCGGTTCGTTCCAAAGGTGCATGATGTCTATATTCTCAGACATGAGTGAGGAGATCATGGAGGTATTCATGGACGACTTCTCCGTCTATCGAAAAACCTTTGATCACTGTCTCGAGAACTTGGACAAGGTATTGCAATGATGTTCCGAGAAGGACCTGGTACTGAATTGGGAAAAGTGCCATTTCATGATCCGTGAAGGCATCATTTTGGGGCACTTAATTTCTGAACGAGGGATAGAGGTGGATAGAGCAAAGATTGAAGTCATAGAAAAACTTCCACCTCCTACCAATGTCAAGGGAATCCATAGCTTCTTAGGCCACGTTGGGTTCTATCACTGTTTCATCAAAGATTTCTCTCAAATCGCTAGACCCCTCACGAGCCTCCTCGCTAAGGATGCCTCCTTTGACTTTACTAATGAGTGCATGATCGCTTTCCAAACTCTCAAGAAAGCACTCATCTTAGCACCAATCAACCCCCAGATTGGTCGCTGTCATTTGAGATCATGTGTGATGCTAGTGACTATGCAGTAGGAGCCATCCTAGGCCAAACTAAGGACAAGAAGCATCACGCGATCGCTTATGCTAGCAAGACACTAACATGAGCTCAACTTAACTATGCTACCACTAAAAAAGAGCTCCTAGTCGTTGTCTTCGCTATAGACAAGTTTAGATCTTACTTAGTAGGAGCTAAGATCATTGTTTACACTGATCATCATGCCACCTTGAAATATCTGCTCACTAATAAAGATGCTAAACCCCGCTTGATACGACGGATCCTCTTACTCCAAGAATTTGACAAAGAAATAAAAGAAACAAATGGAGTAGAGAACTCTGTTGCGGATCATTTGTCTCGTATGCATTTCACAAACACGCAGGAACTACCAATAAATGACTTCCTACGAGATGACATGCTCCTGAAGATCATGGACTCCACCCCCTGGTATGAAGACATTGTGAACTTTATGGTTGCAGGATATGTACCACCAGGAGGAGACAGGAAAAAGCTGATCTATGAGAGTAAGCTTCACTTGTGGGATGAACCGTACCTCAACAGAGTTTGCACCGACGGTTTATTGAGGAGATGTGTGCCTATTACCAAAGGAACGTAGATCATAGGAAAGTGTCATGCGGCACCCTATGGGGGACATTACGGAGTATTTGTTGGTGGTCGTTACGGCCCAATTTCTGACCTCCAACCGAGCATAAAATGAACACAATGCAATTATTCACTGTAGCTATAGGGTTTAATTTTAATCATTTCTACGAGTTTGGTGATAATCCATTGTGTAGGTGCAATATGGACAAATACATGCTACAGGAGTAGGAATTGATCAATTCGGCCGAACGACACGATTCGGCCGGTTTTTCCTCCTATAGCAGTACACGACACGAAGCACAACCGGGAGGCCATCCACCCTAGCAATGACCAAGCAGTGACTGGGAAAGACACATGGACCACCGCGACATCACCGCTGGGCCAAAACAACACGAATAACACCAAGGAGAAGCAGCCCAGAAGGTCCAGGAGGGAGAGGCGGTGCAGGGGATGTTGCTGGGCCAGAAGCCCAGTTCGGCCGAACTGTGGCGGTTCGGCCGAACCGCCGCAAGCACAGCACCGCCTCCCAGCAGCCAATCCAGGCCATAGGGATCAAGGTCGGTGCACGTGGCAGTTCGGCCGAACTCCCTAGTTCGGCCCAACCAAGGGATTCGGCCGAACAGCCCGGCACCACCTCCCAGCTGCCTTGGCTGCTACTCGTCCTTGCACCGTCCTTGGCCACTATAAATTGAGGCCTCCATTCACCTGCAAAAATACAACACAAGAGAAGAGTTCATTAGTGAAGCATTGCCACTTATATACTTAGAAGATAGGGAGAGAGGAGAGGTGAGCGTCTTAGAGAGGAGCTAGTGTGTCGGCCCCTCTTCCAGCTATACCTCTACGCAATAATTGAGCAGTCATTTCTTTCTTATATAAGCTTGTTAGTTCTTCGTTCAATGCTTAGTTGATTGCTATAATTGTATACTGGTTGCTTAGCTTGGGTGCTTATCTTTTTATAGGAGATATGTATTAACTGACTAGTATAGGCGTGGTGCCTAGACTTGAGGTTCACTTAGTTTGCCCTCGTTGCAACGAAGGTGGTAGCCGTTAGGTGGTGACAGCCCTATACGGTCTTCGTAGTCCATCACGTTAGTCCCGGCCTGCAAGAGCCTCCAACGGTTATTGAAGACACCTTCTCATCCCTTTCTACGTGTTGTTGGTTCTGTTTCCCGATGCAAGTATCTAGCTGTACCTTTTGATCTGCTCGATTAGTCATTAGAGTGCACCTACCAGATTCGTACCTTCTCTACCCTCTTATCGCTTTTCTTCCCTTTTCTTTGTTGTCATCCACTCAATTCCACTATCCTTGGGCAACCTAGTTTAGAATTAGTTCACTTCTCGTTCCTCGTGGAAATCGATGCCTTGGAATACTCCGGGTGAAAGCTACATCGGTGTCCGTCCGCTTGCGTATTTATTTGTAGGACGTAAGGAGTGCCAACAAGCTTTTCTGACACCGTTGCCGGGGAACGGTAGTTGTTCTGATTCCGAACCCAAGTTGTCCGTGTATCCCACCATCCATATGGATGTCACTCTTATCTTACATCAACATTCGGCTCCAAAAGGCGATTGTTTGGAGCCACCACCATCATCTCATCCCATCCATGCACCCGGCTATGAGTTGTGTCCCAGCTTCATAGCCATGGTTCAAGAGCAAACATTCTCCGGAACGAATACTGAGAGTCCATTCACGCATTTGCGCGAGTTTGAGCAGCTCTATTCGTGTTTCGTCATTGCGGGTATGACACAGGAGACACTCAAATAGAAGCTATTCTCATTCTCATTGATGGGAGGAGCAAAGAAATGGTACTCTCTATCTGTCGGCACTATGGAAGGGAGTTGAGAAACCATTAGAGAGAAATTCTTCTTAAACTTCTTCCCAGCTTCTAAGGTAGCCAGCCTCCGAATCGAAGTTCTCACCTTTCAACAACTAGAGGGACAGTCGTTAGCAGCTGCCTGGGCTCGTTCTAAGCAAATCCTGGCATCCAGACCAGACCTAAGCCAAACAGAACCTGTTGTTTTACAACATTTCAGTCTTGGCCTCTGTCCCGTAGCCGCTAATTTCTTGAACTCTGCTTCAGGAGGGTCGTTCTCTAATTTGATTCCCAGTGAAGCGAGGGTAATCCTGGACAACACTCCCTACACTGGAGTCTATGATGAACTCCCCAATGAAGAGGAGAAGTAGCCTGAACCTGAAGAGGCTATATGTTTACAATCCAAATCTATCAGATCTTCCATTCCATCAGAACCTAAAACTCATTTTGAACCACAACCTTATTCTAGCCTGGATTATTATCATCCACTCTACACCACTCCCTATGATTTTGATGACGATCTATTCGATAACGTAGGGAGTGTAGCAAGTTGCCCATTGGAACAACGTGTAGAGCAAAAGGATCAACCTCCTGATAAGAAAGAACTAGAATATCAGAGAGAGTACTTAGGACGCCTCTCTGCTATCATGAGTCGGGAATGGCTAGAAGAGGTTGAAGCCTCGACCGAGGTTGTCAAAATGCCCAAAAGGATCCGAAGAATATTCTGTGAAGTTATGGGCAATCACAGGGAAATCGGGTATGACCCGAGCCTTGGAATCATTGGTGCGAGCTCAACTCCCTAATGAACCATGGTCATCATCTCATAAACGTCTAAGGTTCACATCGGGAAGGATCCTCGATTGTTTAGGGATCTTACATGTCACACCCGTTAAGATTAATGACCCTAAACTTTTCCTGGATTTCCATATCTTTGACCTACCTGAGAACTCCACTCACTCCATCCTTATCGGTAGGCCGATCATGAAAATCTTGCAAAACACACCAACAAACTAGCTAGTAGAGCTTAGGATCGGAGAAGAACTTGTCCCGGTCTCTTATTCCTATTCCTTGAAGACAGCAATAGAGGCACACCCCAATCCTGACCCAATTGAGGAAGTCATGTCAACAACTCTGGCAGACTTAGAGCAACCTATCCTAGAAGAAGATGCCCAATTCTTTATGGAGGAGGAAGAAATTCATCCTCCAATTGAGCTTAAGCCTCTTCCCCATGGACTGAAGGATGCCCTCCTTTTTAAGGACAAACAAACTCCAGTGACCATTAGTGACAAGCCCTCTGACATCGAAACTCAACAGTTTCTCACTGTCCTGGAGAAAGATCACTCTGTCCAAGATTTAGAAGGGATTAATCGTAACAATCACACACATCATATCCCTATCTCATCTTATCCTGGGGTCATAAGGAAGTTGTCCCGGAGATTCGTCTTTGATCGGGGAAAGACTAGATTCAAAGTTAGAAGCCATCATCCTCCCCTATCATGCTCCTTAACAGGAGCCTATGCTTACACCTCTCACCAAAGAAAAAGGGGGATTCACAGTTTCCTTGGTTACGCCGGGTTCTTTAGGTATTCCACCAATTCTTACTAGCCCGGCCATTAACCAATCTCCTAGCCAAGGAAGCCCATTTTCGTCTTTGATGAAGAGTGCTACATTGCCTTTCACACTCTCAAGAAAGCACTCATCTCCGCTCCCATCATCCAGCCTACCGACTGGAACATCCTATTTAAAATCATGTGTGATGTGAGTGACTATGTCGTAGGAGCTATTTAGGGCAAAACCAAGGACAATGAGCATTATGCTATCTCATATGCTAGCAAAACGCTCACTGGCCCATAGCTCAACTACGCAACCACGGTGAAGGAACTCTTAGCAGTCGTGTTTGCTATAGGCAAATTCCGGTCCCACCTAGTTGGGGCAAAGGTAATAGTATATTCAGACTACGCTGCTCTGAAGTACCTTCTGACCAAAAGGATGCAAGTCCCGTTTGATCTTCCCATTGACAGTTATTTACAGGATGACACACCCCTCAAGGTCATAACATCAGAGCCATGGTACGTCAATATAATCAACTTCATGGTGTTAGGGTACGTCCCACCAGGTGAAAATAGGAAAAGAATGGTTTATGAGAGAAGATTCACCTCTAGGATGACCCATATATCTTCTGGATATGCAGTGATGGACTCCTCAGATGATGCATACCTGCACCTGAGCCACATAGAATCTTGGAGAGATGTCATGCAACACCATATAGAAGTCACTATGGAGCGTTCAGAAAAAATGCCAAGGTCTGGCAATGTGAGTTTAATTGGTCTAGCATGCACGAGGATGCTAAGGAAATTATTAGGAGATGCCCACAATGCTAGAAGCGTGAGAATATAAGTACTAGAGACGCGACGACGCTCACCAGAAATATTCAAGTAGAAATCTTTGATGTCTGGGGAATTGTCTTGATGAGTCCTTTCCTTAATTCAGAGAACTACAAGTTTATTCTGGTAGCCGTAGATTACATCTCTACTTGGGTAGAAGCCATGCCCTGTTGAGCCATAGAAACTAGGCATGCTAAGCGAATGTTCCATGAAAACATCTTTCCTCACTTGGCGTCCCTAGACTAGTCATTAGCAACAGAGGCTCCCATTTCATTAACTCCACTTTCCAGAAATATCTAAGTTTGGGGGAGCAGCAAATTATAACCACACCTTATCACCCCCAAACTAGTGGTCAAGCAGAAACATCAAATAAACAAATCAAAAACATCCTGCAAAAGACCATGAATGAAATGGGCAAGCACTGGAAAGAGAAACTTCCAGATGCACTTTGGGCATACCGTACAACCTAAAAAACCCCCATTGGAATGACTCCATATCAATTAGTATATGGAAAAACATGCCACTTACCAGTAGAGATGGAGTTTAAAGCTCATTGGCCATTAAAAAGTGGGGTATGGACCTCCCAACCGCCGGCCTTAAGAGACGGATTCAGCTGGCTAAGCTAGACAAAATGAGAGAGCGAGCATACAATAGTTCTCGGCTATATAAGGAATGAACTAAGAGATGGCATGACAAACGGATTAAGGTCAAAACATTCAAGCTGGGAGATAAGGTCCTCGTCTTTAACTCTCGCGTCAAGCTCTTTGGTCGAGGGAAACTTAGGAGCAAGTGGGATGGCCCATTCACACTGATCAATGCCGCATTGCACGGGGCTATCACATTACAAAACGAGGATGGAAATGTTTTCAGCGTTAATGGGCAAAGGCTGAAAATCTTTCTAGAACCAGAGCCGCCACCACTCGAGGACTTGGACGTCATCGAGTTTGCGGAACTATGAAAGCCCATCCGGAAACCTCAGCCCACGAACTTCAACTCCAAAACTTTTCTGGGCCAAAACAACCTCGAGCAACTCAACACCTGACGAAACTTGGCACCTGGCACGACTTGCACACAAAAGTGGGCTAAGGGCCAGTTCGGCCGAACCTGGCTGGTTCGGGCGAACTGGCCAGATCACCCGAACCCTAGTGGTTCAGCCAAACCCCCTTGTGTTGCCCCACATGTGGATATTTCCATCCAATCCCATCTACAACCGAGCCTATCTCAAAATTCGCGAGGAAAATGTCGGGGAAGTCATTTTTCGATCAGGAAAATCCTCGATAAAAACAGGAGACCCCAGTCATCTCTCGACAGAAAACTCCTTCCCCTAGCCACCATGGCTTCTCAATCCTCCTCCAAAGATCTGTCCTTAGCTAAGGGCTCGAGCATGGCGAGTCGGATCGATGGATCTCCTCATCGCGAGCAGATCCTATGCGTCGCCAATGTCGATCCGCTATCACTGAGCGGAGGGCAATGTGGGAGGACGATTGCACGCAGCCCCATGGAGCGCCCCGACTCCCCACGCCGCTTCAGGCAGGACGGGTCGCCTACATCCCGAGCAATGTATGATCCCTTCGCGCCAACGAAGGCAATCATGAAGAGGCACCCGCGCTCATCGTCGCTCATGCGCCCTAGCACTGGGAAACTGCGACTGAGGTCGGCATCCACACAGAAGCTGGACCTCGACATCGTGCTGCTAGCGCCCAAGGAATAAGGGGCGAAGACGCCAGACTACACGCCCGAGAGCCCGCCACGATTCAGCATTAAGGGCGAGCATACCCCCACGGGGTACGGAAAGGTGTTGATCACGCCGCTGAACCGAGACGAGTTGGGGCTGGAGGAGTCATGTCAGTCTACTCCTCACAGACGGCCCCCAAGGATGAGGCGCCACAAGCAGCCTCCCCCCATCAACATTCCACCAAGGTAGATGGAGTTCTCCGAGCAGGAGGAGTACGAGGAAGAAGAAAAGTCGCCCACTCTGGAGAGACTGAAGGAAGAACTGGCGCAAGCACGCCAGAAAATAAACAACCGAGAGGAAATGTTTGCAGAGGGCAAGCTAGGGTGGATGGAGATGGAGGACAAGATGGAGACCCTCTGAAAGGCCCTCACCTCCAAGATCAATAGGCTCGCTAAAGCCACGGGACACCTGAACCTCTATGATCCACCTGCAGAATAGGAGTCCCATGGTCGTAGTCATTTAGAGCACCATTTAGTTTAGTTTCTTGAATTTAGTTTGTTTGCTTCATTTATTTCTTCTTTAGATTAATGTTTAGGAGGTGCTCTGATTTCCCTTTCCAGACAATTTTTTCCAACTCTTAGTTCAATGAATAAAAGAATGAAAGTTTGATTTGAATTACTCAAATAACGCTTTGGTTGGTGTATTTGAGCCAACCAGAGACTGCTCAATCTAACAAAGTCACATGAGCACAGGGACGACATAGAGACGAAACAAGATAAGAGGCGTGCACAACAGCCAGTTCGGCCAAACCAGTTGGTTCGGGCGAACTGGCCCATTCGGCCGAATAGGCTGGTTCGTGACTCGCCCCCTCTGTGCACCTGCACATTGGTTTGCACTCCTTACTCCTGCCTACTTTTTCTGTGTTTTCACGTTTCAAAATTTTCACATGTGCATATCATTTGAATGAAACGTTCTCGGTTTTTCTTTCATGCTATGAACTATGCATGTTGGCTATTTCAAATTAAGTATCCGCATGCCTGTGAAATTTTTCATGTTAGGATCCCCTGGCCTAAGTTGTTGATGAATGTGATATGACTTGATAAAACAAACCTCTTGCTCATTCAAGTATTCAGGTGAATTAATTTTGAAAATATAAAATCATACCCTACCCTTTCATCATTTCCATATACCTCTATATCCACTTGACATATTGCTTGAGAGATCACTCATGAAAAGCTTGTCATGACTAGTATAATGTATTGTCGAATTTTGAGTCCCTGGAGATAGTCATGTTGCCCCAGATCAATTGCAAGAATACTTATCATTAGAGCCGCATTAGAAGTCCTCATGCCTTGGTGATACCCTGAAAAAATGATGAAGAAAGAAAAAAAATATAGGACTCATGAAAGTCCAAGCATGCAACAAAGAAAAGAAGAACGAGAACAAAAATTCCCAAAAGGGAAAGAAAAAGAAAGGGGCCATGAGGCTAAGGACAAACAATGAGCTCTTCATTCCAAACTAAGAGAAGAATCCACCTGAGAGACAAAATTTGATCAAGGGTGACCGACACAAATTCCAGGAATCAATCTTCGACTTGACAGAAATGTGTCTTGACAAGACTCCACCTGAGAGACAAAAGAAGACATCCAAAAGAGAGTGAGTGACTACAGAGAGCATGAGAGTATCAGGGATGAAAGGACAAGGGTCATTTAATTGTGAAAATCAGAAAACCCCGAATGCAAGATGACCAAGATGGACTTTGTTGTAAGAGTCGTTCAGTTCATCAACCGCCCAAGATCCAGGGAGTAGCCACTTCAAATCCATAGGTATGGAGAAAGGTTTGAGGTAATCAATATGCACTCATTCATTTCATGAAAGAACCCTTATCTTGGTCTTGCTCTTATTTCAATTTCTTTACTCGGGACGAGCAAAGATCTAAGTTTGGGGGAGCTTGTTGGCGGTCGTTACGATCTGATTTCCGACCTCCAACCGAGCATAAAATGAACACAATAGAATTATTCACCATAGCTATAGGGTTTAATTCTAATCATTTCCACGAGTTTTGGTGATTAGCCATTGTGCAGGTGCAATATGGGCAAATACATGCTACATGGGTATGAATTGATCAATTCGGCCGAACGACATGATTCGGCCGGTTACCCCCCCCCCCCCCACTTAGTTGTACACGATGTGAAGCACAACCGGTAGGCTATCCACACCAGCAATGACCAAGCAGTGACCGGGCAAGACACATGGACCACCACCACGTCACCTCTGGGCCAAAACAACACGAATAACACCAAGGAGAAGCAGCCCAGAAGGTCCAAGAGGGAGAGGCGGTGCAGGGGGCGCTGCTGGGCCAGAAGCCCAGTTCGGCCGAACCACCCCCAGCACAGTACCGCCTCCCAGTAGCCAATCTAGGTCGTAGGGAGCAAGGTCGGTGCATGTGGAAGTTCCGCCGAACCAAGGGATTCGGCCGAACAGCCCGGCACCACCTCCCAGCTGCTTTGGCTGCTACTACTCCTTGCATCATCCTTGGGTACTATAAATTGAGGCCTCCATTCACCTGCAAAAATACAACACAAGAGAAGAGTTCATTAGCGAAGTGCTGCCACTTATATACTTAGAAGATAGGGAGAGAGAAGAGGTGAGCGTCCCGGAGAGGAGCTGGAGTGTCGGCCCCTCTTCCAGCTGTACCTCTACGGACGCGGCTCTGCTTCAAGTAACATCTGGGTCATTTCTGGTAACTCTTGTATCTCTCTCTGATTAATTGAGCAGTCATTTCTTACTTCTATATGCTTGCTGGTTCTTCGTTCAATGCTTAGTCGATTGGTATAATTGTATACTGGTTTCTTAGCTTGAGTGCTTATCTTTCTATAGGAGATAAGTATTAACTGACTAGTATAGGTGTGGTGCCTAGACTTGAGGTTAACTTAGTTCGCCCTCATTGCAATGAAAGTGGTAGCCGTTAGGCGGTGACATCCCTATACGGTCTTCGTAGTCCATCACGTTAGTCCCGGCCTGCAGGAGCCTCCAATGGTTATTGACAACACACCTTCTCATCCCTTTCTGCGTGTTGTTGGTTTCGTTTCCCGACGTAAATATCTAGCTGTAATTTCTGATCTGCTCGATTAGTCATTAGAGTGCACCTACCAGATTCGTACCTTCTCTACCCTCTTATCGTTTTTTCTTCCCTTTTCTTTGTTGTCATCCACTTCATCCACTCCATTCCACTATCCTTGGACAACTTAGTTTAGAATTAGTTCACTTCTCGTTCCTCGTGGAAATCGATACCTTGAAATACTCTGGGTGAAAACTACATCAGTATCCGTTCGCTTGCGGATTTATCTGTAGGCCGTAAGGAGTGCCAACAGTATTCCGTGCTCATGCCAGGATCTGGCAAAGTTGATTTTTCTGGCCAACCATGTATGGTGACACCAAGGAATTTATCAGAAGATGTAAAAGGTGCCAGAAACATGGAGGAATCACTGTCTGAGATGTAATGCCTCTACAAGACAACCAGCAAGTAGAACTTTTTCATGTATGGGGCATTGACTACATGGGACCCTTTCCCAAGTCCTATGATAGTGAATACATCTTGGTGGCAGTGGACTATGTGTCGAAATGGGTGGAAGCCATGCCATGCCGTGTTGCTGATTCGAAGCATGCTAGGAAGATGTTCCGGGAAGTCATCTTTCCTCGCTTCGGGACTCAAGACTAGTGATAAGTGATGGAGGGCCTCATTTCATCCATTGGGCCTTCCGGAAAATTTTAAAGGATCTTGGGATACAACACAACATTGCAACTCCATACCACCCCCAGACAAGTGGTCAAGTAGAAACATCAAACCAGCAAATCAAGAACATTCTACAGAGGACTGTTGAAGAAATGGGGAATAATTGGAAGACACAGTTGCTAGATGCACTTTGGGCATACCGTACAACATACAATACACCTTTAGGAATGACACCTTGTCAATTAGTGTACGGAAAAACATGCCATCTGCCAGTAGAATTGGAACATAGAACCCACTAGGCCATCCGGAAGTTCAACATGGATTTCAGAAAAGCCAGAACAAGACAGAAGCAACAGCTCACAGAGCTGGAAGAATGGAGAGATAAAACTTATCACAATGCCAATATATACAAAGACAGAACAAAAAGATGGCATGACAAGAGGATATGGGAGGAGTTTCATCCAGGAGACAAGGTATTAATCTTCAATTCCAGGGAAAGCTTTTCGGACACGGGAAGCTTAGAAGCAAATGGGATGGGCCTTTCACTGTTGTTAAGGCCGCGCCACATTACGCTGCAAGATGATGGAGGCGACCAATTCAAGGTAAATGGCCATCGCTTAAAAACCTTCTTTGAACCTAATAATAAAGAATATGATGTCATCCACCTTATTGAAGATACCCAACCATAAAATCAACTCCATTAAATAAAGGAACAACACCCAGGTACAAACTCTATCGCTCTCCTTACTCATGAATTTGATTAAAATACTTATGCCTTATCTTATGAATCAAATTCAAGTCAAGAAAGTGCTTCATCTGCTCACATGTTCCTTGGTTAACTCACATATGTGCTATTCCTAGCTCTTTGTCTTGTTGCCTGTGAACAAATCTTTAGACCCCATGATCATCTAAGTAGTTGACGTTTGAGATATGGTTTGATGATATGATCTTTCTCCTCATGTTTAAGTGTTTGGGAAACTCGAAACCTTTTTCTAAGCTCCTCTTTGATATGCCAAGTCCTACCAAAGCGAATATCATGAAAACCTTATACACATATGCTGCTTGTTGTTACATTGAGCTTTGTCAAATAGTTGTGACCGTTGTAAGAACTCTTTTCGTACTTTCTTGATCAAGATTCACGTGCACGCCATATATCCCCCTTGCTATGCTTCTACACTGGAAGATAGCATTGTACCATTTATTTCACAAAAATGCTCCATCATATGTGTAGATCTCTCTCTCTCAACTCAGTTTTATTAGAAGAGACATGGCTATCGAAAAAATGGACACATGAAGGTCCATATATGCAAAAAAAGGGGGGTTGGACACATGAAGGTCCAAGAAAAAAAAATGATGATGGCCATGATCTCCAAAGTTTTATAAAAGAGAGAGGCCCACAAAAGGGGTTGTTATTCTATCCACCATACACCATACTCATACACGTGCACATCTTGATCTGATAGTATGATTTGATTTCTCCTTGGATCCACTATTTGACTTTGCAATATATATAATGTAAGTATGAACTTACCCTCGTACCCAACCTTGAGCTCCACATATAGCCATTTTTAGAAGTATGATGAAGAAAGGGAATCTAATGCATTGGTGAGGACATATACACATTGAGTGACATGAGAGAATCAAACGAGGAGCAATGCAAGGTTTAAGGTATCCCAAAGTCACTTAGCATGTAGAGTCGAGTGATTTGATTCATGACCATTCCAATCTTCAACTACCCAAGATGACATGGTAGACACTTCAAGTTCACAAGTAGAAGGTAAGGTTTGGAATATCTCATATGTCCGTCTTATACCTTTGGAATCAAGCTTGCCTTAGTCCTTCCTCCTTCACTCGAGGACGAACAAAGGACAAGTGTGGGGGTGTTGTTGACGGCTGTTAAGTGCCAATTTTAGGTCATCAACTTCTGCATAAACACATAAAATATGATCATCAACATAGTGGTAGGAGTTGTTTACTAACGAGTTATACAAGTGTCGATGAATATTTGTATGCAGGTCATTTAACCATAGAAATGAAGTGGGAATGCATCAAAGTGTCTCAACTAGCAAGACTCAGCCAACCAAGGGTTTCCACATCATCTTCCAATCCATGGGCCCACATGAGCAAAGAAACACACTTTTGACCAATCACGTGCAAGCACAATGATTGAGGGGCCCACACAAGGAGCTAAAAGTACCAAGTCACCCCGTGCACATGCATACTCATGCATGGACCCACAGGACAGCCACTAGCCAAAGGTCGGTTGTAGAGGCGGTTAGCCTGGGTTGGTCGAACTGCTCGTTCGGCCGAACCGGTGTCAGCTCCTCTCACCTCCAGCCGCCACGTGTCCTGTCCTAAGTCGCTTTAGGTAATATTCCCTGGTGATTCGCTCAAGATACCGCCTCCAAGTGCCTATAAATAGTAGAGGGGGCTCCAAATGAAGACATCACTTCCTACTCCAAGTTTTGCAACTCACTTGAGTTGAGAGCTCTTTTGCATAGGCCTAGAGCTGGCTTAGCTAGTGCTAGAGTAAAGAGAGAGTGAGGGGTTGTCTAGAGAGGAGTGCCAAGGTGTTGGCACTCACCTCTCTTGCTTGTACCTCGGAGGATGCTGCTACATTCCAAGTAGAATAAAGTGAGTATTTCATGCATATTCTATTTAGAGTATAGTCTTGTTCTTCATGCCTTTATTTAGTTCTCACTAGAGTGTGAGTCTAGAGAGTGTGTGTGTGTGAGTTAGAACTCCCACGCGCGGGTTTGTCGTCATGTCTTAAGACGGGTGTTGTGGTGCCGTCACGGGGGCCCAAATATGTGGCCAGATCACAGTAGAGATCGGTTGGTAGGCGTGGTGCCTAACTACTGGTTGTGCATCATTTGCGCATCTTATCCCACGGCTTAGTAGAGGTAGTTAGCATGTGGTGACAGCCCTATCTTCCCTTTGAAATCCCCCACGTTCGGATAAGTCGCAGAGCCGTTGGCCGGAGTCACTATGGATGTAGTGTAGGTCGGTGCTGATGAGGACATGACACTCATGCATATGTCCATGAGTGGTGCATGGGGTGGAGAAGAAAGAGACCAACAGGGTTTTTCGAGTAAAGAAGAAGGCCCGAGGCTAATCTAATTCGAGTCCCCAAGGTGGAGGCCCAAAGAAGTTCGAGTCCACCTCGAAGTACAGGAGCAGCCCGCACTAAATTCATCGCCCAGGTCGCATACGGGCTCGGTTTTTGACGTTCTATATATGCTTGGAAAGCTAAGGAGATAAGATTTCCAATGGCACTTGTTACACCTCAAAATTCCTTCTGAGTCATCGGGAATCGTCGAAACAAGTGGACATCCAGAATCTTCCAGGGTGTTGCACCGCCATCTTTTGGGCCGTTGGCCCATGTAGGACGTGGTTAGGGGGTTATGCACGCCCCAACCCTCATATAATCAGTAGCCACCGCCACATTATGGTTTGGGTTTTGCTTAAATTAATCTATCGAGAACAATTTTGCTGTTTGTCGGTTTGTAGAACCCCAACTTTGTGCTTAATCATACATCTACAGTTTGTCACTTCCTTTGAGAGTTGCGTTCTTTCGAGTTCTTGCTTGTGTTCTTCATTTTGCAGGCACGGATTAGCCTTCTTGGCGAGGTCAACCGGGTTGTGACACGGTTGATAACCAGAGGAGTCATGGTGATAAGATTGCAGGGTTCGAGTTTGCTGACTTGAAGCCAGATCGGTGTGTCGTGCTCCGCCCAAAATGAGTTATCCTTTACTTGACGGAAGATCGGGAACCCTAGTTCCCATCAGGTGCCCGAAGCGAGTGATAAAGAGGTAGTCCTAACTCCTCACTACGAGAACTACTCAATAGGAATACTCTCCACCCTTAGCCTCATAATAGGAGTGTATCCATGGGCCTGTTAGCATTAGATAGAGATCACACGTTCCTTGTATTCGATACCCTTGGAATACTCTTAGGGGAGTTCTACAATGATATCTATGCACTTACAGATTTCTCTATGAACATTAAGAAACGTCAACACCCACCACAAAGGATACCGCTGTCTTGACACCGTTTCCATCCGGGTGATCATCTCCCGGACTGTCACGTTTGACAAGGCCACCTTTTCCTTTGATCGGGAGACCCTCACTCCTTCCCCAACAGATTTTGAGTTTTTGGATGTCTTCACTAATGTTGTGTCGGCCCGATTGGACCACCATAGCCTCTCTTGCCTGCAGGTACTTGTGACATGCCTGCACGGCGACATGCAGCTCCTGTTGTCGCCCCTGCCCGGCCTCGGCTGGGCCCCTCAACACCCTCCATGGTGCTTCAGCCGGTCTCAGCTGGGCCCCTGTTGCCCCTGGCCGCAAAGCAGCCAGCCGCGGCTGCCTCGACGACATCCCAGCCGGCCACGGCTAGCCCCTTGTCGGTTGCAGCAGGCCGCTCCCGTGGCAGTCGCCCGTCGGCCACGACTGGGCCCTCACCAGCTACAGCTGGCCACTCGCCGACCGCGGCTGCTCTCTTGCTGGCTGTGGCTAGCCCTTCGTCCGCCCGGATCGGCCATCCTCGCACACGACAATTTCCAGCATATCTACTCCTGTCGCACCCTCACGGCGCCCGCTTCAAGTGCTGCACCCGTTGCTGGCTCAGTACCTCTCTCGAAGGGTGTCATCCCCATACCCCCTCCCCCCATGGTCAATCGACATGCCATGATCACTCGGGCGAAGGATGGATTTCGCTTGCCAGCGTTGTACCACGTCGCTCCTCTCTCGCCAGTTCATAGGACCTTCTGTAGAGCTTGGCCGACCCCAACTAGCAGGCCGCTATGGAGGACGAGCACGCCGCCCAAACAACACCTGGAATCTTGTTCCGCAACGTCGTGTGCTAACATCATGTCTGGCAATTGGATCTTCAAGCACAAGTTCCTGTCCGACGACACCCTCGAGCGATACAAGGCTCGGTGGGTCCTCCGTGGTTTCACACATCGCCCTAGCATCAACTTCGACGAGACTTTCAGTCCTATTGTCAAGCCAGCCACACTCCGGACTGTACTATCGCTTGCTCTCTCCCTCACGTGGGCCTATCCATTAGCTCGACGTGAAGAATGCTTTCCTCCATGGGACCCTCTCTGAGACCGTCTACTACGCCCAACCTTCCGGGTTTGAGGATCCTGCTCATCCGACTATGTTTGTCGCCTCAACAGATCACTTTATGGCCTCAAGCAGGCCCCCTCGGGTATGGTACAACATGTTTAGCGTCGTCTACATGTCCTCCAACCCGATTCAGCACCATCGCACCAAGCACATTGAGATTGATCTTCACTTCATGCGGGAGCGTGTCGCCACTGGAGCTGTTTGTGTGATGCATGTGCCTACTTCCTCACTGTATGCCGACATCTTCACCAAGGATCTTCCTTCGTCAGTGTTTACTGAGTTTAGGTCCAGTCTGGACATGCGAGCATGCAAGGATCAGATCGCTGGGACGTGTTAGCAAGGTAATTAAGATCCTGATTAGGCAGGCCCTAATAGGTCTTTGGTGTGCTGTCGCACAGACCTGCTTGGGTCTTATGCGGCTGCCTCTAGATTAGGATAGATTGATGCTTATTAGCCAAGGATCCTACGGTATAATCTGTAGGTAGCCATAGAATAAGGAATTACGTGGCCAGGTCACCTGCCCCGTCACCCGCGAACCAGACCCGGTGCTTCCACCTCCCCCACCGCGGCTTCCTCGCGGTAGTAATTGCACGCGATCCGGGTGGATAAGTCGAGCCGGTGCAACCCCATTGGCCACAGTGATTACCGTAATTAATGCAGCCGTTTAATTTACCTTGACTAGCTAAGGCCTTCTCCAAAGATCGAGCCAGCTACCGGCGCGAAGCCAATACGTGGCCCTTCCATGTCGGCACGAAAGGGCAGGCCATCCATCGGTTTATCTTCTTGCATGTCTCTTAAAAAGTTAGTGGGGCCCACGCAAAACAATATTTTATCTTACCATCGTCGTCCTCATTCATCCTTGAGTTTTTCTTCGCCGCAAACACAGAGATGCGCAGCCGGATGTAGCCGTACTCGCGCGAGGCGGAGCCCGCATTGCTGCCCATTTCCGGCGTGCATGGCACTTTTCAATGCCGCCGCCGCCGCCGCCCGCGGTCGTCGCGCTCACTGCAGCTGCAGGGAAAGCACCCTCGCCTAGCCGCCGCCTCCATGGCACGGACGTCGATGATGCAGGAGGACGGCGGCGCGAGCTCCTTTGCCGATCGATCTATTCACAGACTTCGTCGATTTAGGCGAGCTGCTTCATCTCAATCGCGAGTACCTTCATTGATTCGTGCCAGCTTGATTCCAGCAATCGATTTAGGCGAGCTGCTTCATCTCAGCCGCGAGCTCCTTCATCGATTCGTGTGAGTTTGATTCCGGCGACCGAGTTGGGCCTCTCTCTCCGGCAGTGCTAGCTCCGTATGCGGCGTCGCCGTCGAGTTCTTTCTTTACTGCTGCGTTTCGGGGAGGAGAAGCAGCGCCGTACGGGACATGATCTCTCAAGTGGGACCCGTTTTCTTGGGACGTGTGATTTAGTACTCCGTATGTCTCTTGTTTCGTCGCTAGCTCAGACATTTTATCGGTTTCTCTCTCTTCCACGTCGGTAGAATTCCAAGTCATCTATCTGTGAGCTAGATGACGGGTACCGTTGGAGAAGGCCTAACACAAGGCTAATGATTTAGCCAGCAGCAGGCTGTACAAGCTTTACAGCCCATCTCTCAGTCTAATAGTACAGTGATTTAGCTCTTCATTATTAATATATGTTTCATTTGTCTCTCCCACAAAATTTATTGGTTCTCGTTCCTAAACTGACTGTAAACTTAAAGCCAACCTCCTCTCTCTCCTCTTCTCTCCTCCACCTCACCATTTAGCCTTTGTAACATCCAAAAATGGCCCATTTAAAATTTTTAGTAATTAATTGGCTTTTCTTTTAATTGTTCATATTTAATATAGGTTAAATAAATTATTTATGAATATTAAAATCAAATATAAGTTGTAGAAACATTTTTGTTGCATTCATGCTGCTGCATTGTGTTTTGGTTGTTGGCAAACTAAGTTGGAATTTAAATTCTGTTTAAATTCGAATTTAATTTACATTTGTTTGAGCCCTAGAAAAGTTATTTCAAGTCGAGTTCACTTTTTCCCCCTGAACTTTTCCCTCGGCTCACTCTCCCTCCCTCAACTTTTTCCCCCGTCCAGCCCAACCCCCTTTCTTTTCCCTTCCCGGCCCACTCTCCACCTGGGCCTCTTCCCCGCGAGCAGGTCCCGCTCCCTTTCCTCCCCTCCGTTTTCCCCTTGTGTCGGCCCAGCTCGCGCTACGCTTCCCCCTCCCTCCTCAGCGACTGACAGGCGGGCCCCGCATGTCAGACACGCCTTCTTCCCCCACCGCGCCCCCTTCCTTCCCCGGTGCGCGATCACCTCCACGATCCCGGCCGTTCCCGCCCGTCCCCGCGCCCCGGGACCCACCTAGCCCCCTCTAGAACTTTCCCCGAGCCTTCCCCGCGCGCTCCTTTCCTTCTTCGCACCACCCGAGCAAGGAAACCGTCGCCCCGCATGGCAACCCGAGCCGCCGGACTGCCGCCGCCGGGAATTGCTCCACCCCTACCAAATGTGGCACCCTCCGGCCTATATAAGCACCCCACGCACCCCCGAGCCTCACCACGCCCCACATTGAGCTCCTGAGCACCTCAACTCCTCCCCCCTCGCCTTGCGTCATCGCTCTCCGGCCGCCACCGACGCGAATCACCACCGCCGCCCTTCGCTCGACTTGAACATGCCCCGGAGATTCGTAAGGAGGTACTGATGCTAGCCAAGCGACTCCCCACTCGAATTCCACTCTCTCCCGTGTGTAATCATTCGCCGTTTTTGAACTGTGCCGCCGGAGCCACCCCGCCTCGTCGTCCGAGCCATTCGCCGCCCGACCGTCGTCGTGACCTACCTAGGTGATCTCGCCATACCCTCACGATGCTCCAGGACCAAACCTAAACCCTCGCCATACCCTCGAGTGTTGAGTTTTGCAAAATAGTGTTTAGTGTCTCCTCTACCTCAGTCCTTTGCAAAGTTTTTCTAAAATTTTTCTTTGTCTTCTCTCTGCAGTAGATGGCTCGCACGAAGCTGACCGCCCGCAAGTCCACCTGTGGCTACCTTCCGCCCCGTGTTCCGGAGATGGACTTTGGCGCCCCCTACCAGGATGCTTTCCAGGAGTGGGAAGAGATTCAAGAGGAGGAGTGCCTGAGGTAGGAAGAAGAAGAGGCGGAGCAGCAGCAGGGAGAGCCCGAGGACGAGGAGATGGAGCCCGCTGAAGAGCCAGAGGAGCAGCCCGAGCCAGTTCAGCCAGGTGGCGGGAATGCTGCCGGAGACCCAGATGGTGATGACAGCGGTGATGATGTTGAAGACGGTGGTGATGATCCGTCAGATGGCGAGGGTGATGACCCTGAGGAGCCCCCAGCACCCCAGCCACCTGCACCAGCAGATAGGTGGACCGTGGAGGACTTTGTCAGAGACGCTGGAGACAACTTCTACCACTGGCGCCTGAGGCAGATACTCTTCTACCACTACGGCACCGGCAACGTGGGCATGGAGTACCATAGTGAGAGGTGGACGCACCAACGCTTCCCCACCTTCTGGAGCACCTCCCTGAGGATCCGTACAGCTGACCACGAAGCCAGAGCTGCCAGGACGAGGTCGATCCACTACGCCTCCAGTGAGAGATCCACCCAGGAGGCAGGGATAGCAGATGTTGCTCGCCGTGCCCTCTACTACTAAAGGGACAGGTTCTGGGCAGAGATCCAGGACGGGCCAGATAGGTGGTACCCCCGCAGGAGGAGTGGGAAGACAGCTTGCACCATCGCCCCCATCGGAGACATCGACGACCCCCGGCTCGCTGCTACTGTGGCACTGGTGGCCACCCTCAACACTGACCTGGAGGCAGCTACTGATGAGATCGCCACTCTGAGGGAGGAGCTGAGAGGGACTCGGCAGGAGATGGAGCAGCTGGACCAGATGTTGGGAGCACCACCGTCACGCAGCCCAGACTACCGTGCAGAGTCACCGCCTCGCAAGAGGCACCGCTTCGGATCTGCCGCCGCCAGCACCACCATCTAGCAGGGTCCTTAGGAGTTTACCATGAGTCTGTAATAAGATCGATTAGTCATCGTTTTTCTTTCCAGTCGAGTCAAAAACCAGTGAGTCGAGTCAGTGTGAACCTTGTCTTTTGATGTTCGGTTTGATTATCATTATGCTTATGTTTGAGTTGGATTTTTGTAATGATTGTGATGGGCGTGGACGTAAGTCTACCACCATCTAGATTTTGGATTAAGGCATAAGGATATTATTGAATACATAGAAGGGGTTATTTGCTTCACTTGCTCTTTATCTATCTTATGCTCTATCATAACTAGTTCAATGTTCTCAAGTACTTCTGTTCCTAAGTTACTTGGTCTTAAAATTCAAGGGGATCTCTTGTTGATAATAGATGGTGAACACAAGGAGCAATGCCGGTGCCAGTGGACTGCCACCACCACATCCCACCATTGAGCAGATGATGCTCACACAGACCCAGCTGATGCAACAGATGACTCAGACCATGGCCATGATGCAGCAGAACCAGCAGAATCCGCCGCAGCACAACATGCCGCACCGTGACAGGGGTAGCGAATTTCTGAAGGGACGCCCGCCCACCTTCAACAAAGCAACTGATCCCCTTCATGCATTGGATTGGCTCAAGGCAGTGGAGCGACAACTCGACATCGCTCAGTGCAACGATCAGGAGAAGGTGATGTACGCAGGAGGACAGCTCCAAGGACCAGCCTTGGACTGGTGGGACTCATACCAGTACGCTCACCCCGATCGTACTCAGATCACATGGCAGGAGTTCCATGACAGCTTCTGCTCATACCATGTGCCTGAAGCCCTGATGACGTTGAAGAAGAAGGAGTTCCTGTCACTGAAGCAGGAGGGGATGAGCGTCACAGCTTACCGTGACAAGTTCATTGAGCTTGCCCGCTATGCTCCGGAAGGCGTGGACACCGACAGGAAGAAGCAGTCCAGGTTCCGTGATGGCTTGCAGGATGCACTGCAGTACCAGCTGATGTGCACCAGGTTCCCCAACTTCCAGGAACTGGTGGACGGTGCTTTTATGCTGGAACACAAGCGCCGTGAGATGGAAGAGAAGAAGAGGAAGTTCCAGGGCCAGCAGTCTGGGAGCAACAACCGCCCCCGCTTTACTGCTCCCCAAGGCCAACAGATGGTGAGCCAACAACGCTTCCAGGGCCAACCCGGCTCGTTCAACCGTGGCCAGAACCAGGAGCGCCCCCAGTACCTTCAAGCACCGCAGCAACAGCGCTACCAGAACCAGCTACAGAATGCCCCAGCTCAGCGCAACCAGGCGCAGCACGGGCCTGTCCAGCGCACCAACAACGCCAACAATGTACCGGTGGGCCCGAGGGCGTGCTTCCAATGTGGTGAGCCAGGGCTCTATGCCAATGCCTGTCCCCGCAGAGCCCATAATGCTGCAGGCCAGAACAACAACCAGAGGGTTGGACAGCAGTAAGGGCAGAATGGGAACCAGCAGCAAGCTCAAGCAGGCTGAGGGACACAGAACCCAGTCAGGGGCAAGGTCAACCACATGGGTGCCAAGACCGCAGAAGGGGCCACTGACGTGGTCGTGGGTATGTTCCCTATCAACTCGACTCCTGCGACTGTTTTGTTTGATTCTGGATTTTCACATGCTTTTATATCTACTGCATTTGTGAAAAAGAATATAATGGCTCTAAGACCCATGTCAAACACCATGCTAGTTAGCTCACCAGGAGGGGAACAGATGGTGAGCCAACAACGCTTCCAGGGCCAACCCGGCTCGTTCAACCGAGGCCAGAACCAGCAGCGCCCCCAGTACCCTCAAGCACCGCAGCAACAGCGCTACCAGAACCAGCTGCAGAATGCCCCAGCTCAGCGCAACCAGGCGCAGCAAGGGCCTGTCCAGCGCACCAACAACGCCAACAATGTACCGGTGGGCCCGAGGGCGTGCTTCCAATGTGGTGAGCCAGGGCACTATGCCAATGCCTGTCCCCGCAGAGCCCAGAATGTTGCAGGCCAGAACAACAACCAGAGGGTTGGACAGCAGCAAGGGCAGAATGGGAACCAGCAGCAAGCTCAAGCAGGCCGAGGGCCACAGAACCCAGTCAGGGGCAAGGTCAACCACATGGGTGCCGAGACCGCAGAAGGGGCCACTGACGTGGTCGTGGGTATGTTCCCTGTCAACTTGACTCCTGCGACTGTTTTGTTTGATTCTGGAGCTTCACATGCTTTTATATCTACTGCATTTGTGAAAAAGAATATAATGCCTATAAGACCCATGTCAAACACCATGCTAGTTAGCTCACCAGGAGGGGAACAGATGGTGAGCCAACAACGCTTCCAGGGCCAACCCGGCTCGTTCAACCGTGGCCAGAACCAGCAGCGCCCCCAGTACCCTCAAGCACCGCAGCAACAACGCTACCAGAACCAGCTGCAGAATGCCCCATCTCAGCACAACCAGGCGCAGCAAGGGCCTGTCCAGCGCACCAACAACGCCAACAATGTACCGGTGGGCCCGAGGGCGTGCTTCCAATGTGGTGAGCCAGGGCACTATGCCAATGCCTGTGCCTGCAGAGCCCAGAATGCTGCAGGCCAGAACATCAACCAGAGGGTTGGACAGTGTTGGCGGTCGTTACAACCCAAATCCGACCACCAATACTCGGGAATTAACGAGGTTATATGCAACATTCCATGTACTATGATGAATAGTTGCTCTGTCATTAATTTTGCAAGTACTTTGTTTCAACTAGTTGCTAGATTGTGCTTGAGTTATTTGGCATGAGTAAAAATGATCCTGAAAACCATGTGGGAGCACATGCTTTATTCCAAGTCTAAGTTGTTGTGGGGATTGATATAGTCAGAATTTGGTTAAATTCTATTCTGCTTTTAGTACGGGGAAAATCTCGGAAATTTATGCTTTCAAAATAAAACAAGTTCCTCATTGGTCAAAATACCTACCAGAGCCATATGATAAGCTTAGTTGAAAATTTCTACTCATATGCTGCTTGTTATCTTAGTGAGCTTTGTCAAATTGTTGTGACCTTTGAGTGAAGCTTTCATATTCTTAAAGATCGAGACCCACGTACACACACCACCTCTCACTTGCAATCCCTACACTGGGAGTTAGCAAACATTTTCCATCATCCATCCACAAAAATAAATGATCCATGTTCTATGATTTCCCTCTCCAAATATTCTTGATAGAGACATGGGCTATGCAAAAAGAAAAGCATGCCAAAGAAGCATGGCAAAAATAAGAGAAAAAGAAAAGCATGCCAAAGAGCATGGCAAAAAGAAAAAAAAGAAAAGCATGCCAAGTGGCATGGCAAAAATATGAGAATAAAAGATAGCCCATGTTCTTGAAAATAAATCAAGGAGAGGGAGTTTCATCCAAGGAGTTCCACCATATTCCATTCCACCATATTCCATTCCACCATTCCACCATATTCCACTCCATTCATATCCACACACTTGCACGTCTCGATCTTAAGATGTGATTTGTCTCCTCAGAGATCCGGTCTTTGACTTAGCAAAATATAAGATGCATGCATGCTTTCATCCTTTGTCCCTGAGCCACACAAAAAACCATATTAGATGTTAGGATGAAAAGAAGGCACAAGCCTTTGGTGAGGATTCAAATACACTTGAGTGATTGAGTGTGCCAATGAGGAACAATTTGTAGTTTTCAAAACTTATGAAAAACTCCGAGATGGGATCCTGAAAAGAGTAGAGTGGAATAAAACTGAGTTTAAACTGTTCGTCCTTTCAACCACCCAAGATAAGGAGATTGCTATAAGCCCCATAGGTAAAAAGGTGTTTTGAAACTTTGCCTGTGATTCAAGTATTTTTGAAAACTAGTTGTTTATAAGTTACCTGCAAAAGAAATGACATTGTAGCAACTCCTGATCCACCGAGCCTAAGTTTATATCTTTGCTCGAGGACGAGCAAAGAGCTAAGCTTGGGGGAGCTTGTTGGCGGTCGTTACAGCCCAAATCCGACCACCAATACTCGGGAATAAACGAGGTTATATGCAACATTCCATGTACTTAGGTTTTATTTCTAATAAAGTTCCACGAGTTTTGGTGAGTGACACTTGTGCAGGTACAACTACGACAAATACGCGCTATTGGGGCCGAAAATGACCGAATCGGCCGAACGACTCCGTTCGGCCGGTTATCCCCCTTAGCCATGCATGCCACCGGGAGTCGTCCACATCAACGAGCACCAAATGAACATGACAAATGACATGAGGATGGCAGCCATCTCTTCCCGGGCCACGACCACATCACCTCTGGGCCATAAACACACGAAGCCAATCACCAGGAGGCAGCCCAGAAGGCCCACAGAGCAGAGGCGGTGCTGGGGAGGCCGGCCATGGGCCAGGCCCAGTTTGGCCGAACTGGGGCCTTCGGTCGAACCGCCCCCAGCACCAGAACCGACTCCAGGGGCGAAATCCTGGCCCTTGGTGGCCAGGTCGGTGGATCTTGCGTTCGGCCGAACCCCCTGGATGCCTTGGAGGCTACCCTGCCTACAACCGACCTTTGGAGCTATAAATAGAGGGTCGCACTTCACTTGTAAACACACACCACTTGGGAGCAAGTCTCCAATTCTCCACTTTCAAGATGTAGAGTTAGGCTAGTCCAGTTGGGAGTTAGAGTCAGGGTCGAGCTTCGCTCGGGGTTCCGGAGTCGTCTTCTGGAGTTCTGGTAAAGCTCTTGTATCTTTTCCTTTTCTTTATGTTCGACTCTGAGTAATCAATATATTTCCTCTACATTTACTTGAGCTATTTGTTCTGCATTTATTTCACGAGTAATTGTGGAATGTCTAGCCTTGGTTATAAGCTGTTGTAGTCTGGTTTTATAAGTTCTCTCTTAGTCCTTTGTCTTAGCTGGTTCCTCGTTTCTGCTCAATACTTGCGGTGAATTTTCACTGGGGTATTGACAGGATTGCTTGCTCTTTCTAGAAGAGTGAGTAGTTATTGTCTAGTGTAGGTGTGGTACCTAGTCTGGATGGTAACCTTGGTTTATTCCCGTCGCAACGGAGGTGGTAGCCGTGAGGTGGTGACAGCCCTTTCGGTCTTCGTAGCCCATCACGTTAGTTCCGGTCCGTAGGATTCCCCAGTTGGGAAATAGTGGCACCCCTTCTCATCCCTTTCTGTGTGTTCACCGGTTCCCTTGTCCCGAAGCTAAGACAATAGAACTAGGAAAAGAACCATAGAAGTCATTCATCATGCTAGCCGTAACCCTTGCCAGAGGTATCTCAAGGCCAGTGGAAGTATATAGGAATCCTTTCCTGTCTCGTTGTTCTCCCACTAGCTAGACCGCTCTTCTATCTCAATTCTGAACTTCTCCTTGTGTGTGTCAACTGAATATCACTCCTATCCTATCCTTTACCCCCGCCTTGTTAGCCGGTACTTTAATTAGTAGTTACATCATTGTCAATAGTCGATACTCTTTATCCAATGCTTCCCTGCGGAAATATAAATACGATACCTAGGAATACTCCCGGGTGAAATGCTACATCGGTATCCGTGCGCTTGCGGATTTATATCTGTATCGTAAGAATACCAATGAACACTACTTGCACCATTACTGGGATTGGCAATCCTAATAGTGGACCGTAAGAAGTGTCAACAGACAGCAGCAAGGGCAGAATGGGAACCAGCAGCAAGCTCAAGCAGGCCGAGGGCCACAGAACCCAGTCAGGGGCAAGGTCAACCACATGGGTGCCGAGACCGCAGAAGGGGCCACTGACGTGGTCGTGGGTATGTTCCCTGTCAACTCGACTCCTGTGACTGTTTTGTTTGATTCTGGAGCTTCACATGCTTTTATATCTACTGCATTTGTGAAAAAGAATATAATGGCTCTAAGACCCATGTCAAACACCATGCTAGTTAGCTCACCAGGAGGGGAACAGCGAGCCACCTTACGTTGTCCCCATGTCACTATCACTATAAGGGGGGTAGACTTTGAGGTATATCCAATAGTTCTGGAATCCATCGGATTCGATCTGATTTTGTGAATGAGCTGGTTAGCCAGATACGATGCACTGATCCAGTGTGCCAATAGAGCCATGCAACTGACAGCGAAGTCCGGTGAGAAGGTGGAGTATCAAGCAACCAGCCCTTCAGAGCACAATCAAGCCAACCAAGCTGAGGGTGCAATCCCGGAGGACATCCGAGTTTCCGGATGTGTTCCCAGGTGAACTGCCAGGTATGCCCCCAGAACGCGAAGTTGAATTCGTTATTGAACTAAAACCTGGCACTGCACCTATAGCTAAAATACCATATAGGATGGGAGTGAAGGAACTAGAGAAACTTAAGGAAGAATTAAGCTCTTTGCTAGAAAAAGGGTATATTCGACCTAGTTCTTCACCATGGGGAGCACCAGTGTTGTTCGTGGACAAGAAGGATGGTACGCAAAGGATGTGCGTGGACTATCGAGCACTCAATGAAGTGACGGTCAGGAACAAGTACCCCCTGCCAAGGATTGATGATCTGTTCGATCAATTGAAGGGAGCTTGTGTGTTCTCCAAGATAGATCTTCGATCGGGCTACCACCAGATGAGGATCCGACCATCCCACATACCCAAGACGGCCTTCACTACTCGGTATGGGCTATATGAGTTCACAGTCATGTCCTTTGGACTAACCAACCCTCCAGCATACTTCATGTACTTGATGAATAGCTTCTTCATGGACTACCTGGACAAGTTCGTGGTGGTGTTCATTGATGATATTCTGGTCTTCTCTAAGAATGAAGACGAACATGAAGAGCATTTGAGGATGGTGATGCAAAGACTCCGGGAACATCAGCTATATGCCAAGTTGAGCAAGTGTGAGTTCTGGTTGAAGGAAGTGGCATTCTTAGGACACGTGCTGTCCAACGGAGGAGTGGCATTTGACTCGAAGAAGGTTAATGATGTGTTGAGCTGGAACCCGCCTCGGGATGTCAGCGAGATCAGGAGTTTCCTCGGGATGGCCGGATAGTATCGACGGTTCATCGAAGGATTCTCCAAGATTGCTAAACCCATGACGGCGTTATTGGAGAAGAATGCCAAGTTCATCTGGACAGAGGAGTGCCAAACCAGCTTTGAAGAGTTGAACAAGAGGCTAACAACAGCACCTGTACTGATATTGCCCGACATAGCCAAGAGCTTCTCTATCTACCGTGATGCATCCCGTCTAGGACTGGGATGTGTACTTATGCAAGAAGGGAGAGTAGTGGCATATGCATCAAGATAGTTGCGGAAGCATGAGCAGAACTATCCGACACATGATTTGGAGTTGGCAGCTGTGGTGCATGCTTTGAAGATTTGGAGGCATTACCTGATTGGGCACAAGTGTGACATCTATACTGATCACAAGAGCCTGAAGTATGTCTTCACTCAGTCAGAGCTGAATATGAGGCAACGCCGATGGTTGGAGTTGATCAAGGACTATGATTTGAAGATCCATTACCACCCTGGCAAGGCTAACTTGCTGGCACATGCTCTGAGTAGGAGAAGCTATGTGAACAAGATCACCGGCCATTGTTTGCCTGAAGAACTCAGCCGGGAATTTGAGAAGATGAGTCTGGGGTTCGTGACCAGCATCACAGAGATGACGGTAGAACCGACTCTTGAACAGGAGATCCGGAAAGGACAGCTTGGTGATGAAAAGATCAAGTAAATTGTGGAGAATGTTGCTCTAGGGAAGGCACTTGGATTCCAAGTTGATGAACAAGGAACCCTGTGGCACGGGAAGAGAATATGTGTGCCCGATGTAGCGCAGATCAAGGACACGATCCTAAGAGAAGCGCATGATTCGGCATACTCGATTCACCCAGGGAGCACCAAGATGTACCAAGATATCAAGGAAAGATTCTGGTGGTACGGATTCAAGCGTGATGTGGCGACGCATGTGGCGCTGTGTGACACTTGTCAGAGAGTTAAGGCTGAACATCAGAGGCCACCCGGATTACTCCAGCCCCTGAAGATACCAGAATGGAAATGGGAAGAAGTTGGTATGGACTTCATAACGGGTCTATCCCGCACCCAGCGAGGATTTGACTCCATTTGGGTGATTGTGGACCGCTTGACCAAAGTGGCACACTTTCTTCCAGTAAAGACCACCTACACGGGAGTCAGACTAGCAGAGCTATATATGGAAAGGATTGTGTGTCTACATGCAGTGCCAAAACGGATAGTATCTGACCGAGGTACTCAGTTCACGTCACACTTCTGGCAGAAGCTACATGAGTCTATGGACACTAAGCTACATTTCAGTTCGGCTTATCACCCGCAGACAGATGGACAGACAGAGTGAACCAATCAGATTCGGGAGGACATGTTGAGAGCATGTGCTCTACAATATGGTGTCAGTTGGGACAAGAGTTTGCCCTATGCGGAGTTCTCGTACAACAACAACTATCAGAAGAGCCTGCAAATGGCACTGTTCGAGGCTTTGTATGGCAGGAAGTGTAGGACTCCGCTATTCTGGAATCAGACCGGAGAAAGTCAAGTTTTCGGTCCCGAGATACTCAGGGATGCAGAACGCCAAGTACAAGTGATCAGGCAGAACTTAAAAGTGGCACAGTCCAGGCAGAAGAGTTATGCTGATGTCAGACGGAGGGATCTCAGTTTTACAGTTGGAGATTTTGTGTACCTCAAGGTGTCACCGATGAGGGGAGTGAAGAGGTTCAATGTCAAGGGCAAGCTAGCACCTCGATACATCGGACCTTTCTAGATACTTGAAAGGAAAGGAGAAGTGTCATATCAGTTGGGACTACCCGAGAGATTGGCCGGAGTGCACGATGTGTTCCACGTGTCACAGCTGAAGAAATGTTTGCGGGTGCCTGAAGAGCAAATCCCGATAGATGAGTTGAATGTGCAAGAGGACCTCACTTATAAGGAGTATCCGGTCAGGATTCTGGAGGTGGCTGAGAGGGTGACAAGAAACAAGGTCATCCGGATGTGCAAGGTACAGTGGAGCCGACACTCGGAAGATGAGGCCACCTGGGAACGGGAAGAAGATCTCAAGACCGAGTACCCACAGCTCTTCGCATCTACTTCCGAATCTCGATGACGAGATTCATCTTAAGGGGGGTAGGTTTGTAACACCCAAAAATGGCCCATTTAAATTTTTTAGTAATTAATTGGCTTTTCTTTTAATTGTTCATATTTAATATAGGTTAAATAAATTATTTATGAATATTAAAATCAAATATAAGTTGTAGAAACATTTTTGTTGCATTCATGCTGCTGCATTGTGTTTTGGTTGTTGGCAAACTAAGTTGGAATTTAAATTCTGTTTAAATTCGAATTTAATTTGTATTTGTTTGAGCCCTAGAAAAGTTATTTCAAGTCGAGTTCACTTTTTCCCCCTGAACTTTTCCCTCGGCTCACTCTCCCTCCCTCCACTTTTTCCCCCATCCAGACCAACCCCCTTTCTTTTCCCTTCCCGACCCACTCTCCACCTGGCCCTCTTCCCCGCGAGCAGGCCCCGCTCCCTTTCCTCCCCTCTGTTTTCCCCCTGCGCCGGCCCAGCTCGCGCTACACTTCCCCCTCCCTCCTCAGCGACCGACAGGCGGGCCCCGCATGTCAGACACGCCTTCTTCCCCCGCCGCGCCCCCTTCCTTCCCCGGCGCGCAATCACCTCCGTGATCCCGGCCGTTCCCGCCCGTCCCCGCGCCCCGGGACCCACCTAGCCCCCTAGAAGTATCCCCGAGCCTTCCCCGCGCGCTCCCTTCCTTCTTCGCACCGCCCGAGCAAGGAAACCGTCGCCCCGCATGGCAACCCGAGCCGCCGGACTGCCGCCGCCGGGAATTGCTCCACCCCTGCCAAACGTGGCACCCCTCCGGCCTATATAAGCACCCCCGAGCCTCACCACGCCCCACATTGAGCCCGTGAGCACCTCAACTCCTCCCCCCTCGCCTTGCGCCATCGCTCTTCGGCCGCCACCGACGCGAATCACCACCGTCGCTCTTCACTCGACTTGAACCTGCCCCGGAGATTCATAAGGAGGTACTGATGCTAGCCAAGCGACTCAACACTCGAATTCCACTCTCTCTTGTGTGTAATCGTTCACCGTTTTTGAACATTGCCGCCGGAGCCACCCCGCCTCGTCGTCCGAGCCATTCGCCGCCCGACCGTCGTCGTGACCTACCTAGGTGAGCTCACCATACCCTCACGATGCTCCAGGACCAAACCTTTTCCCAATTGGAGCTCCATAGCTCGATCTAGCCATTGCTCCGGCGAAGCGCCGCCGCTCCCAAGCCACGCCGTCGTCCCCGCTGTCGCCGGCCACCTTCCCCCTCCGCCTGATCCACTCTGAGCCGTCGGACCCTGATCCGACAGTGCACAAACACCCGAGCCCCCGAGTCAAACCGAGGACCGGTCAGTGCCGGTATTTTTGCTAATGAGCCCCTCCACTTTTTGGAAATCAACCCGCAGTCCACCACAGTTCAAAAATAATTCCAGCTGGGTCCTGATTTTTATGGAAAACCCCTGCCCTTTTTAAAAATAGAACCCGCAATCCTAATTAGGTGTTTTCGCGAGTAAGCCCTCGGGTTTTCATACAAAATTATGTATAAGTCCTTGTTTTCCTTCGGTTAAGCCCCTGGAAGTTTCTAAAAATTACCAGCAGGTCCCTAGATCTTATAAAACCCATATCTTTTTCGTTTTAGCTCCAATTAGTGTGATTTTTGCGCTCATGTGTTCGTAGTGAAGTGTAGAATATTTCTAAAACCTTTTTATGTACTGTTTCTACCATTTGGTGTACTATTCTAATAGAATATTATTTGTTTGCATGTATTGGAATGCGTGTATGCTTGTATGGTGCTTCGTGTCCAGTCGGTGAGCCGTTAGCCTTGGAGTTCGAGCTCTGTGAGGACTTTCCGGAGCAGGACACGCAGTAGCAGCACTTCAAGGAAGGCAAGTTATAGCGCGGACAATCCTTGCTACCCAAACACACATTGTACATTCATTTACTTTCATATGCATGTGTCTAATTTACTGTCCCATTAAGGTTGTACCTAGTTTCGTATATCCTGTTCCTTTGATAACCTTGGGTTTATGCATATGGGTAGCTTTTTGCTATGCGCAGCTACTGTCACCATTATTTAACTGCAAATTTTGACTTAATGGTTCACTTCAATATTAATGATAAAACTTGCTTTTTAGCAACTTGGTTTAGGGAGCTAGAGCATGTGCTGTGTGCTTTGCTCTAGTGTCTCTCCGTAAGGTCCGGTTCTTAACGCGGCAACCCAGGAGCCTGTCGCCACCGCTAGAACTATTATGGCTCTGGTCTTGGTCAAGTAACTTGTACGACTCTAGCTTGACAATAGTTACCGATGGGGCCGACAGCGCTATGGGAAGCACTCGTGAGAGTATGGTTTGATCCACCAAGGACGGGGGTACCGTCGGCTATGTCTTGTCAGGCACAGTCCTGTGTCAGGAGTCCCTGTGGTATGGGAACTCCGCACGTCGCGCTCTTGTACTTGTTGGCATGCGTGCCTGCGCTCTGGACGCCATTGACCCTCTTATCGCTGCGCCCTGAGAGTCAGTCAATCTCGGTGCCTTGGATCATGCTGCCTGTGTTGTACCATAGTGGCTACTGTTTTGTTAGGGTGTCTTGTGAGAAACCTCGTAGCGTCCCTATGCAGTCACACCTTGGAAGTGTTGATGTGCGTTGTTGGGTGCAAAGTTCCTTTGAACTTTTACGCGACTGGTGGGTAAAGGGCGAAACCTCTGCAGAGTGTATAATCTATCATGATAGCCTTGCTCAAGGTCACGAGCGGCCTGGATCCTTTTTGATTAGAAGATGATGTTTATTTATGATTATTGTCACTTATACTTTATTAATTGGGTCACAGCCGGGTTTCATTCACTTGTAGTAGTTGTTAAATGTTAAAATGAACCAACTAAAAATGCTAATGCAGTTAAGCCGTGTCTAGCCTATTTTGAGCCTTCATACCCGTGCTATACTTGCTAAGTATTTGTTTACTTACACTTGTCAATATTCAACAAAATCCCGGATGGGTAAACAGATTGGGCTGATCAGGAGACTGCTGCTGAGTTCCCTGAGGACCCGTCGTACTTCTGACTTGCGCTCTCCCAGTCAGAGTCCATGTGGGATGCGGCTCCGCTTACATTGAGAGTTATAGACTTCCGCTGTAATAAATATTATTGATATACTCTGATGTAAACTATTTTATTTCGAGCATTTGTACTCTGTTTATCATATTTGTTCGCTGTCTGTGTTCTGTGGACTTCCTGGACACACATATGGCCGCATTCGGGTTTTGTGAAAATCCGGGTGTAACAGCCTTCCTGCAGCCTTCGACAGTGCTTGATCTAACAACGTCATTTCAGAGATTCGAATTCATGTTGCGGTCTGCATTGATTGCATATGCTACCAGCATATAGCCAGGTTTACGATAATACGGCATAGTGTACACGTACGAGTTACGAGAACTAGTACATGCAAATTACCGCAAAACGTTGATGCTCAGCGAGTCTGAATGTCATAGGTTTGGCCATATTGGAATAGGGAGTTACCGTAATTTCATGGCAACGTATACTTAGGGCACCTACAACGGGCGTCGAGTGCCAGTGCCCTAAACATGCAGCGGCAATTTTCCAGAATACCCCCTGCACGACATCACCCGAGATGGGGTCGTCATCTCGCTCGTCTACGAGCTGAGCTCGTGCTCCTAGGCGGCCGCGACGTCTCGGCGCCCGCTGTACAACGCAATGCGGGGAAATGACGGCAGCACGGATCCGTTGCGCGAGCGGGAAGGATTGATTTGGCGCCCAAGGTTCGCGCCAGATTCACAAGCACAAAGACTAAATCAAACTCCAAGAAGATCAAATCGAGCTCGCTGCCATAGCGGCCATGGCGAGCGGTGGCCGGATTCACAATCATAAAGACCAAATCAAGGTCCAAGAAGATCAAATCGAGATCCCTGCCATAGTGGCCATGGCGAGCGGCGGCCGGATTCACAAGCACAAAGACCAAATCAAGCTCCAAGAAGATCAAATCGAGCTCCAAATCACCTGCTCACGCCTGCTCGCCGCGCCTGCTTGCGTCTGCCATCACGCAGTAGCAGGTCGCTGTCGAGCAGTAGCAACACACGCACCGGAAAGAAGAAGCAGGAGGGAGAGACAGGGGGCCGGCGAGCGAAGGCCGGAGAGGGAGGTGCCGTGCGCAGGCCGCCGCGCCTGCCGCCCGCCAGAGCGAGGGAGGAGGAAGAGGAGTGACCGAGAACGAGGAGACAAGGGGAGGCGTGTGCGGCGGCGCAACTTCGAGAGAGCATTGTAACATGTATGCAATAAAATAGCTACAAAGATCAAGTATGCACTAGATCACCATGATTTGTGTGTCAAATGATGAATTAAACATGTTGCAGACAGCCAAACAGACAACTCATTGTACAAGCTGTCTGTGCCAAAAAGACAGCTACCGTATAAACCGTTGTCCTTGCCCTTATAGTGAGAAATTTATAATTATGATAATTAGGATACCATCAAGAGTTACAACAATTTATAGTCCATATTCCACAATCAACTGTTGCCGAAAACCACTATTTGACGTGAAGCTATTCACAGGAACAAGTTACTATTATGACTAGACAAAATTACCAGGAAGTAGTTACTGGAATTCAAATGGCTCGAAAGATAAGTTGATGTACAGTTACAATAATTTGGTGCCAAGCTGTTTCAAAAAACCAATTACTATAATGAGACAAATTTATCAAGATGTAATTACAAAGTATGAACGTTGGTTGAATCAACCAAATCAAACATACAGAAAAAAATGGTCCTCTATTTATTTTTGACACCAAATATGAGGCCTGGAGGGATTAAGGTCAGTGTGCCTCAAGTACAGGAACCTCCTTGATCGTGTTTAGTCAGAAGTACACAGCATGTAGAAAGAGCAGCTCGGATGACCTAAAACTGAGGCACATTTCGATATATTCATCCTCACTAGAGTTGGGTTTATTATGTACTGTTGCCGACGATATATCGAATCTGAAAAAAAAAACGAATTTAAGGCCAGCAGCAGAAAATGCCACTTTCAGAAATTGAATTTACCTGTGGAAAAATATGAAATTATAGTACTTGGTATCAAAGTGCATGCAGCAAGACAATATGGATGGCAGCCCAAGCAATTAGTAAATTATATGATTTATTACTACAATATCTGTGAACAAATACCACAATTGAGTTATCACAATGGCATATTCAATTTACTACAACATAGTATGTGAGTTATCACAATGGCATATTCGATTTACTACAATATCTGTGAACAAATACCACTATTGAGTTATCACAATGGCACATTCAATTTACTACAATAGCAGGGTGTCACTTTCAGAAGAAATACCCAACTCGGCAAGAAGCTTCCTAATGATCATGTTCAGTGGGTTGTAAAGCACATAGAAGCATAGTTTGTAGTGAAATAAATTAGAAGGAATAATGAACTAGATAGGTCCTAGACAAAATAAACGGTCAGAGATGTTTTTGTGTACTAGAAGGAAATTATCTCACAGGCACTAATACAATGATCAAGGATCTACAAAGGCCAATTATAAGTGACCATGATTTCATAGTCTACAAAAAAAATAGTAGAGAAATTTACCATGGTTTTCATATAGTATTGTGTCTGATTTATATGAATAGTGTTTTTTCATATAATGTTGTGTATGATTTATGGAAGACAAAATATATGATAATTAACGAATATGATAGGCATTTACTAAGTATTTCTATGAGAAATTGCAGACTCATAAACAAAACAAGAAATGATGCCGGGTGCAATCTGCATGCCAGTACCTGAAATAGATGATTTGAGGGGAATAGTAGACTGGACAGGGATAAACACAGTGGGATTAGCAGTGCACCAACAATTAAATAGGTGAATTATTTGATTATTGTACTCTAACAGCATGGGGATTGGATACTTAGACATTTAATTTGGCCCTGGTTGTCGAAATGCCGTGAGGGACCCAAGAACCGAGGTCCATCCCCTTGCAGCCTGTAGCTGCCAGAGGCGCAACACCACGGTGCATGGGCATTCTGTAGACGCAGGTAGATGAAGTCGCGGGTGCAGTCAGCGTTCACTGCCTCCTCCTAGACACCCTCCTCTCGCTCCAAATCTACGCAGCAGGGACATTTTCATGCAAAAACCTCTTTATATTGAAAGCATTTTAAAGTGATCATGTGAACTAGGTGGGCCGTAAAACATACATTATTTGTGAACAAAGCATTACAAACTGGTTTAATACTACATTGCTTCCTGCTAAACAGGGATCAACTGTGTAAATGGAGTATTTGAAACTTTTGTGCACAATATCAGTATATAAAAACAAGGATTAATTCTTCTCGTGCCATTATAATTTTTGAAAATTGGAAAAATGCTACTGTCAGTGACTAAGGTAGCTCCCACGTGTTAGTGACACACCAATGGCGTATTTCGAAACTATGAAAATTATAATGGTATGGATTAAAAACTATGGAGCATGAGTGGAACATCCAGCTCATGAGAATTGCTCTATGCTCCCTACAATTTTCTACAGATCCTAGCTCCCTACAATTTTCTACAGATCCTAGACCACGGTTGGAAATTCATATCCTGCTCATTGATAAAAAAGATGATAGCTGTTCCATGAGCCTTGTCACAGTTCCTATTGCCATATTATTAAAAAAAGAACAATAGTAAAGTTCAACAAGCCTAAAAAACTCAACCAAATATCCTTGTCAAACAATAATAATCTCCAATGTTTCTACTGCCAATCTAGAAAATTAAGGGTATATTTGCATTCATAGAATCCTAAATGAACTAGCTAAAGGATCAAAGAAGCCTGTATAGTTAATAAAAATTCGGTCTGCCTCCGGCAGCATATCTTATGATTAGCCGCCGCCGTTGATGCCTCCCTCTACACGCACCTCCGCGCTCGCCGTGCACCCCACCGCCCACAAGCACCCACAGACCCGGACCAGGAGAGCCTCCTCGCCGGATTATCGCCGGCGCTCAAGTCCAAGAATCACGCGCTCAGGACCCCGCTCTTCGTCGGCACCACCGCCGTAGATTCCCAGACCGACCCGACGTTCACGGCCATGGCGGCGGAACTGGTGGACCCGTCGTCCCGTGCGGCGTTCGTGGCCGCGGCCGCCGCGCTCGCCCGCGACTTCCACGGGCTCGACGTCGCGTGGCGCGGTGGAGATGGTCGACCTCAGCTTCCTCGTCTCCCTGGCGTGGACTACCCGTCGGAGGCCGTGGCGAGGTGCCTCGACTTGACTGGGTCAACGTTGTGGCCTCCGGGCTCCGATCCCTACTCAGCGGCGCCGGCGTGGCCATGAACGCCACCACGGCCTGCTAACATGGCTCGCCTATGTGGCACGCCAGCTCGGACGAGGGATGAATCCGACTCGGATTTAAGTAGTTGGAGGACGATTTTGGACTTTTTGATAGTTGAGGGACGAAGTTGATCCTTTACTCAAAGTTGAAGGACGTCGATGGCTATTTTGCAAATTACAAATAATTTTTAGCAACCATAGATAAGTATGAGAGCTGTGCGCATGGAGGTCCCACTCACCATCCGTAAAATAGATGAGAGGTGCATTTTGGTGAGTTGCCAGATTACCTCAACGTCGCTGCTTGCACCACATCACACCGCCGACATCCAAGCAGACTCCCGCAGTGCTGTCACTTGGCTCCACGCATCAAACAGCAGAGACCTATATCCATTCACGTACATGCTTCTGTGCTCTCTGATGTTGAGATTTGGAACTACAGCCAGACACAGAATCGAGATTAACAAGAATAATCAAATTGGAAAAATCACATCGATTATATAATCTGTACCTAGCCTCAGGGTCATACTGCAGCACGAAAGGCGCCACCATAGAGCCCGGTGGCCGGATCCATCGCAGCCGCCTACTCGCTGTTGCCGCCACCCCTGACGATTCCCAAGAGCAGCTTGCTGCCTTTGAAAGGGAGAGACGCGCAGGTACGGGCCGTCGCTGATGTAGTCCCAGAGTCCCGTGCGCGGCGGGGCGTCTCCGACGGCAACCGAGTACCGGACGATGCGGATCTCGGCGGTGTGGGCACAGAGAGGAGGGGGGCGTGTCCGTTGCGGGCTTCCGTCGCGGAAGATGCGGACGCGCCTTCTTGTCTCTGGCAGCGAGGAGGGCGCCGTCACAATGGAAGGAGGGGGGGGGGGGGGGGGGGGGGGGGGCAAGGCGAGGTCACCGACGACGGAGATCTAGAGGGGGTTGCCGGAGAAGAGATGCACGAAGGAATCGGCGTGGGGCGACGGTGGGTTGACGGGACGAACTGGATTCTTTTTTAGAAATCGCTGACCTGGATCGTGAGAGTACTCGAGGTGGTGCGGGAACCGATTGAGATCTTGGGTTGGACCAAAAAAAACGAAAGAAAAACCCGATTGCGGGAGGGGAACAGGTTGTGGAAGACTACAGGCACGACTGTATCGGTCGGCCAACAAGACTCGAATAGGGAATAACTATTTCCTATCTAAAATACTCCCTCCGTCCCGTAATATAAGGTCGTGGAGGGTTCAAATTTTATACCAAAATAAGGGATAGGACAAAACTAAATTAGGTTGGTGGGTAGGTGGAGACTTTTTGGGTAGTGTAAAATGAGGGGTATAGATGTCATTTTCTCTCACTATTGTTTCTTGAGTTTGAAATCTTCATGACCTTATATTTTGGGATGGAGGAAGTATAATAGACAATTTTTCTCGTTTGTTTTGCCGCGCTCGCTCGGAAGCCGGTTTATCTCCCCAAAAATTCCGCCACCACCTCACCACCAGTTTCGAGCTCGTCGTCAGTTTCACCGGATGCCTGCGATGCGGCGTCGGATTCGCATTTCTCAAACCCCTCTCCGCCGACTCCACGCCGCCGCCGCCGCCAATCCTACCCCGTCTGATGCTTTTGGTTCATTGATGAGGCCGTCTCCGCTGCTCCGGCCTTCTCCCTCTTCGTTTAGGCCCATCGCCATCACACAGCCCTCGAGGTTGAGGACGGACGCGGCGCCGACGAGCCCGTTAAGTCCTCTCTGGGATCTAGCTGCGAGTCCTCTCCTGCATCGCCCTCTTCTTCTCCCATAGACAGGGTGCGTTGATCCCGGTTCTAACCCGATTGTCGCCTGGATTGTGGCGTTCAAGCTCGGCGGTGGCAGATTCAAACACCTTCCCTGCGGACACGGCATGGCGGAGGCTCCCTCCCTCCATGCGACGTGCAGTAGAAGCTCCCCAGGTGTCGGGCCCCTGCATCCCAGCCGTGGCTCATCCGTGCAAAACTTTTCGAGTGTATAGATTCAAAACTTTTATTTCTTCCGTGCAAAATACCTGACCAGCAGCGTCTCCTTACTACCTATGACCACCTGTCATCCTTCGAGTTAGGTTGCGGATGTTATTTTGATGAATTGCGCCTTCAAATTCCGTTTTTTTAAGATCTGCTGCATTTCAATGTCTGAGCCTTCAAATCCCTCACCGATTGGCTGCTGTTTCAATACCTGATGTGGTGAATTCGTGTGTCTGCAGGGATGGTGTGAGATCGATCCAGCTGCAAGATGTCCATCCCTGACTGGCAAGCTGGTGACGACGCTCACATGCGCAACAACCTGCAGCGATGCATGATCAAGCCCCTAGCAGAGAGGAAAAGTGCAACCCCTGATTTCTGGTGAGTTGTTCCTTTGTTCTTCTTTTGTAGCAAATTCTCAGAGACAACTCCATTTTCTAAAGAAAAAAGGTAGCAAATTATCAAGCAGATTTTACCAAATATATTGCTTATTAATAGACAATTGGCAAATTATTACCATTTCATCAGTGTGCTTGTGTGCTACTGCCTGTGTGGTTCTCTGGCAAGAGGATGTCTGCTACAGGTGTAAGTTCCATTTATGGAAATTGATGCCTGCTTTATTTTTATTTCCATGTAGCTAGCTAATCGCGATGCTATATCATACCGACAGCTTCATAAACCAAACATACTCTTAAATTTTGCTAGTGACAAATGGAGTACCTTATGTAGTCGTATATACTTCTTTCCGGTAAGCATGGTGCTTCAAATTAATTAAACCATTATGCCGTTGTGGATCTGTCCATGTTCCCGTGGCACTCCTTGGTAAACTCAGCCTCAGGCATCAGAGGTGAGCTCCCACCTTCTATTGCATTTTTGTTTGGTTTTAAGGTTCTTGCATGCATGCTAATACCCATCTCCTTGTGATTCTCTGGCATATGATTCTTGTTAGCATAGGCAATACAAATTATCCCATAGCTTTGAATAATCAGGGCGAAAGGAGATGCAGCCCATGACCAACAAAATAAAAGCTACTTTATTTGTCTCGCCATCATAACTTTCCTTAATCTGGTCAGTAATTACACAAACAGGTTTAGCCGCTAATGCTATTTTCATCAAGTCCTATATGAGGTTCATTTTCTTTAAGCACAATTCCCTGGAACCGAACTGATTCTGCTTATCTTGAGCAAGATATTGTTTCCTCTCTGTCTCAGAAGTGATAAAATGATTGTGGGTGAGCAGGGAACTAATGAATCTTGCCAGTTTTGTGGGATAAAAGAAAATTTGCCACTTGATGTGTTGATATTCCTTTGATTTTGCTGGCAAGCTCTTCACTTTTGTTAATTTAATGAATGCTGCAGTCCCTCCCGTATTTGTTTCTCAATTAATTAACAGATCAATTCCACACTTAGAAACCTGCTACCCCTTTTTCTTGACATCAATCTTAACTCTTTTCCTCCATTCCTTTGCGATGATTTCGAGTACTGCTTTTCTGTTGGCTTGGTTCAGAAGAATATTATCATTTTTGTGACTTGATGTGTAAATGTTTCTGAAAGTGATTCCAGCATAATCATTAATAAAGTATCTGTTCTCAAGCTAAGCTGCATTAATTCATGTTCAGGTAACCTGGAACAGGAGAGTACAACAAATTTTAAGGATGATGGGGTTTATAATATGCTGGCTGTGGAAGCCCCGGTACAAGTATGACATGATGGGGTTTATAATATGCTGGCTGTGGAAGCCCCGGTACAAGTATGACATCAAATTTGACCCATGGTGTGGCTGTCCAGCATTCTTTGAGGTGCTTGAGTGCTTCCTGGAGCCATTAACCGAACATATCTTGATCTCCATTCGCTGACTGTCACATTCATCTTTTTTCATTTTGTTGTTATAGATCCTCTGATCACGTATACTTCGGTGTTTTAGTGTAACACCCCGCCCTCCAAAGCCACCCCGCACAACCCTTCCGAGGGGCGTGCACGCGTACACATAGCACCCTGCTTACACTTTCGTCCTCGCTTCGTGTAAAAGATTTAACCCGAAGGTGCTATGGCGGGAAGACAAGGGCTTATAAGTTGCCTCCACCCTTGCTAAACTAGCAAGGTGGCACTAAACACGTGCATCCCGCACTCATGGGCCACTACTGGGCCATACAAACTGGGCCGGGTGCGACATACACCCCCCATCAAAGAACCCAAAGTCCTCATCGGCACAACTCACCCACACGGGCAAATGTCCAGGAACGTTCCCCCTTAGCACACGACCGTACGTTCAGTGCCGGCGCCATAGTCCATGTCGTACGCCCCACCTGGGCCACACGCGCCGTGCGCCCTATGCCCGCACACTGACCCGTAAGTGCAACCGCGAGGGTCGACTCTGATACCATTTGTAACACCTCGCCCTCCAAAGCCGCCCCGCACAACCCTTCCGAGGGGCGTGCACGCGTACACATAGCACTCTGCTTACACTTTCGTCCTCGCTTCGTGTAAAAGAGTTAACCCGAAGGTACTATGGCTGGATGACAATGGCTTATAAGTTGCCTCTACCCTTGCTAAACTAGCAAGGTTGCACTAAATACGTGCATCCCGCACTCATGGGTCACTACTGGGCCATACAAACTGGTCCGGGCGTGATATTTAGCCAATCAGGAATTTAGAAATGTGGAATATGGAGCTTTCTTGTGTCAGGATAAGGTTATTCCTTCTTTCTTCTACCCTGCTCATGTCCTGTCATGATGTCCATAGTTAACCTGCACCCAAATAAGGAAATATTTTTAACATAGTTTGGTCCCTGGCTCAGTAACAGAACTCTGGTTTACTACAAATGATGCTCTAAATTAGTCCACTTGTACACAATAACATGAATGTTTTTTTGGTAAAAAATATAAAATATGATTACTCAAAACTACTGCATGTTAAGGGTGGATCAGAGAGTGTGTCGATTCCATGGCTTTGATATCTGAACTAGCCTTTGGTTGTACACTAAAATCCTGTCAGTATCTCCTCTTCTTAATTATATTCAGGCTTAGGTCCTATTTTGTGTTCGATTTTTGCAACTCATAATGCTAGATTAGCTATTTTGTATCTCTAGGGTGCTGTGAGACAGATTGTTTTTTTATTCAAAATGCAGCCCTGTATGTCTGAAAGCAAATAATTCGTATATATAATGCTTGTTTCTTCAGATGTTGATTTGGGCTGCTTGCCTTTTCAGTCTCATTTCTGAATGGTTGCCAGTGGGGTGTCTAACTGTGTATATGCCTTGATTGTAGTAGTTATAACAAGAAGTTTTTTTATTAACTAATTAGGCTTCCGTAAGAAAATGTGATCTTCTATTTACGATCTTTCTTTCGGTATCTATCTACGATACTGTTAAACTCTTCTATTTTAGTGGCCATTCACTAGAACTGACTGTTCCTTTAACACTTCTTCCACTATTTATACTTTGTCAATCAGCAAAACAAACACTCTTCTATTATCGTATCCTGGGTATGGAATAACTATTTGCCAGTTGGTGTGTTGATATTCTTATTTTTCGTTAGTAAATATTCATCTCATTATTGCTGGTTCAAATTCTAGCTCCCAGCTGGATCTTGTTGCTGTCGGTCTGTATGGTGTTGTACGGAGCTTATTCCCTGGATTTGAGATGCATGTGTACTGCACGTTGCTTGGCCTACCGACGCCGTCTCTGTCACCGCGCTCCTCGACATGTACGCCAAGTGCGGCCTTGTCGCCAGCGCCCGTAGGGTGTTTGAAGAAATGCCACGCGGTGATGACCTCGTCGCCTGGAACGCGCTGCTCGCGGGCTACGCGCGCCACGGCCTCCCGGAGCGCCCGCTGGCGCTGGCCATCAAGATACGGGGCCAGGGCCTGCGCCCCGACCTGGTCATGTGGAACGCCGTCGTATCCGGTTTCGCTCTGGCCGGCGACGACCAGATGGCCGAGGACTTGGTGCGTGCCATGCAAGATGACGGGTTCAGGCCGGACGTGGTCACCTGGACATCACTTGTCTCCGGAGCGGTGCTCAACTTTCACTACCACAGGGCTCACGGCACGCGGCGACGGCGGCCCTCACGCCTGGCCAGCTGCGGCGGCGGCCGCCCGCGTGCCCGGCCAGCGGCGGCGACGAGGTGCTCCCGTGAGGGGCTCGTCCGACGATATTTTCTTTCAAACGGCAAAGCTCTCTCTTCTCGAATCGAAAGCAGCACCCAGCGGCATACGCGGTAGGAGAGGAGGGAGAAGAGTGGTGGGCCCACCACAAGGGCAGAATTAACTTTTCGTGTAGATTTTAACTTGTGTTGGATGGAAAAGCTAACATAGTGTCATAAAAGAAATGTAAATAGGGAACGGAAAATTTTAAGGACCAAAAAAGGAACCAATAGTTTTTCTAGAGCCAAATAGGAAATTAACTCTTTTAGATTATATTGTGCATGGTGCTAGCCATAATTAGTTTGCTGAACTGAAAGTTCTGCCCTGTTTTTGTATTCCTTATTCGTTACCAACAAATGGTGTATGGAATAAATATAAGATGCGCGCGCCAGGTTTGAGGATGGAATAACTATTCCGTACCCAGGGTAAGACAGCGAGGCTTTTACAATAAATTTTTTCCCATTTCAATTCCAGGCTAAAACTATTTGCAGCGAAATACCCTAAACCCTCGTGGACCTGTACATTAGCATTTCTACCCTTGAATTCTCGTTGCAGCAGTACCCTCTAAACCATCCGGTACCTCCTCCTCGTCCGCCTCGCCCGCGCGTGGCTCCCTCCGCCGCCGTCGCCGTTCCTGCCGCTCGCACTCGACCACGCGCTCGCGCTGCTCCGCCTCCTGCTGGCGCTTTCTCGATCGGACCCGCGTCTCGCACAAGGCGCTTGTGGTCTTCCTCGACCGCCTCGTCTCCTCCCGCGGCTCGTAGCCATTGATGGTGCTGTCGCCGCCGCGCAGGAAGCTCCGGATGGCCGCGAGCCCGGGCCTGCGCACGTCGCGCTCCCAGGAGGCCTCCTCCGCGGTGGGGCCTGCGCCAGCGAGCCGCGCGCGGACGGTGGCGGACTCGTCGAGGCGGCGGATGGGTCAGCCCCAGTCGTCGGCCATGCGGCGGATCCTGAGCTCGTTGGAGAAGGGCTCCGCCGCCGCCGCCGCCCTCGCCGCCGGTGAACGGGGACGGCCAACGCTTGCTCCAGAAGCTGCAGCCGCGGGAGGTGGCGTCGTCGGCAGCGGCGGTGGAGGAGACGCGGTAGCGCCAGGGAGTGGAGGCTGTGGACGCCGCCTCCACGTCGAGGGTGCGCTCCAGCTATGCAGCTGGCGGTAAATTCGCAATTTCCATTTGCGATAATGAAATGACCACCGTGGATCGCAGCTTTCTCCAGCTGAACTTACTTGCCGCCGCTTCTTGTCCGTGTCACCGATGGAGCCCAGTGGGACCAAGGCACGGCAGCACCCCGGCTCGGCTACGGCTCTCCCGCCCGCGACGGCCGGGACGACGCGCGGCAGGTGGGGCAGGACGCGCGCGCGACGCGAGCCAGCCCTCGACGCAGGCGGCGTGGAACCCGTGCCCGCACGCTGGGAGCACGCGGACGCGCCCGTTGCCGGCCAGCTCCGACAGGCAGATGGCGCACTCCGCCTCGGCCCACACACCCGCGCTGGGGAGTCCCGCGCCGTCGCGCGTCGTCGGCGGTCGACGGGAGCTTGGGCTCCTGCGCCGGTCCCGCGCCCGGGTGGTGAGCTGCCGAAGCCAACGGTGCGGAACACCAGCGGCGCGAAGGAGAGCACGATGACGCCGGTGAGCTGGAAGAACATGGGCACGGCGACGGCGAGCACCAGGTGCGCGCGAGGTGCTCGCGCCGCGTCGCCATCCGGCAGAACGCGCCGTCCTCGCTCCGGCGCGCCGCCTCCACGGCCTTGGCGATGTCGCAGAGCTCGGCGTCCACGTCGGCGTCGGGCCTGCGCACCCGGAGCGGCGCCGCGCGGGCCGTCTCGGGGCGCCCGCGCATGATGAGGCTGCTGGGGGTGTCGGTGAGGAAGAGCGCACCGACGAAGATGACGACGGCCGGGGCGCCCGCGAGGCCCAGCGAGACGCGCCAGCCCCAGGGGGCGTGCGCCGTGGCGTAGTTGACGAGGTTGGCGATGAGCACCCCGAGCGCCAAGAACTATACAGGATCTAGAGGGTGGAATACAGGATACCGTTGCAACGGTCTATGGATTTGGAGTGTGGAATATTTACAGGCCATTGAAATATTTATTTGAAGGTTGAAATACAGAGAACAATGTTGCAAACAATCTAAGAATGCATTGTGTATAATGTGGCAAGCAAGCTGGACAAAGGACAAGGGAATAAATTTGGTTCATTGTTCAATCTGTAAATTTTTATCATAGAAAAAACTGCTGCAGCTTATATATGTTTATATTATCCACCAGATTCATTTGGATGTAAGGCTATTTTCTCATGCACAAGTATTTTCTGATTCAAGTGTTTTTCTTCCATTAAATACTACAAAATGTAATACAATGTGTCTTTACGGTGTTTATGATTTGGAAGCAATTTTGCCCCGTTCGTTTGGCTTATCAGCCACCGGTACTTTTCTCTCAGAACAAATCAGCCACCAGCTACCGTTACTTTTCTCTCAGACCAAATCAGCACGAGCCACCAGCCAAATGAACGGGGCCGGTTTTGTTGCTCAGTACATAGCGCATGTTGCTTGAGGAACGTCATATATGGGCTATCACAAATTGTTCATTAACATTTAGTTTTACGAGTGAGAAATTGAATACGTAACAATTAAGATAATATCATTAACCCCAAACTTTTAGTCGCTGAGCCACCAGAGTTAACCCATCAAACACTGAACACATCATCTTCTAATGTTGGCACCAAATCCTGGGGACCAACTTGTTGTAGCAAACAAAACCAAACCTTTCTGGTGAAGACAGGTGCTAGTCAAGTGCTGCATGTTTTCCTGCTGATGGAAAAATCTATTCTACTCGCGCGTGTAGCTACACCTACTTATGTATCTCATGATACATGATGAATTTGATCCGATGAAGAGCATGTACATGTAGTATGTGATGATACTAGACTATCTGTGATGATATATACATTGAGTATGTAAGTATATATGGAGTATGTGTACATACTATTTTATATAGTATTATAAAGGTATAATCAAAATATATTTAAAAATAGGGTTGATTTTGAAATTTTTTCATGTAACTCGCTTTGAAGTATCCTAGAATTAGTATATGAACATACTAAAAATGATAAACTAGTATGCGGACATACGTACAATGGTATACTAATGGTGGGTGTAGCTACACGCATGTGTAGATAAAACTCGTCCTAAAGGCATCTCTCTGGCTGTGGTAAACATCTTCGAGCTAGCTGGTCTGCTGTCCAGCATGTATTGTGGACAGCCCTATAGAAATAATTTGCATTGTTATTGGAGCCCAAGATTTCCAAATCAACTTCCAAGGTTCAAGGGCAACCAATCCTACGAAAAAGGCTTCATTGGCTGATTTAGCTATGTACTGTCCTGATGAAGAGAGTTTCCACCAGTGCTCATACTGACGCTCTGGTTGGAGGATCACCACCTTCGACAGATGGTCCTGTATGGCTGTGTTTCTTTTCTCTCCGATTTTTTTTCCAAAGGAAATCTTGCTTACATGCATGAAGTATTAAATGAAGTCTATTTACAGAACCTTTTTAAGGATGAGTGTAACTTTACGCGACGAATCTAACGAGCCTAATTAGTCCATGATTTACTACAATAATGCTACAGTAACCATCCTCTAATCATGCGGTCAAAGGCCTCATTAGATTTGTCTCGTGAATTGACCCGGGGTTGTGAAGATAGTTTTGTAAATTGACTTTATTTAATACCATTAATTATTGGTCAAATGGGGTGGAAAATTTTTTCCACCCCCAAAGAAACACAGCATATGTCCAAATATTAAGACAATGCTCACTACAACAAATCATTTAATCTATGACGGAACAATTTCGTCATAAACCACTAAAAAATCGTCATAGAACGGTGTCTATGACGATTTCAGAAAACGTCATGGATTGAGCGTCATAGATTAAATCGCGTGACGGTTTAATAAAATACGTCACAGATTGAAGGGATCCGTGACGTTTTCAAACTGTCATAGATTGGCCTTAAGCCCGCCGAGTCCAGCCGAGGCCCAATGTTTATGACGAAAATAAACGTCATAAATTTTGTCACAGATCAAATACTTAGGTGATGTGGCAGCTGACGTGGATGGTGACATGGTTGATGATGTGGCAATTGTTACTGACGTGGTTGATGACATAAAATTGACGTGGACGATGACATGGAAACTGATGTGGATGATGACATCATTATTTTGGCCCATTTATTAATGGGCTGAAACGAGCACAGCCCATTTATTAGCAGACCCAAGTAATAACCAGGCTAAATATTTTTAGGCCCAATATCATAATGACATAATAAAATATTTTATAGCTCAATAGCACACTTAATTCAGCAAATATTATGACATAATAAATTTCAAAAGCCCATTTTCGGACCTATCATTCCACGGACCAAAACCAGCCATAAAGCCCATGTAAACAACACTATAATTTTGTAGAGTACACATAATAATTACATCGGAAGTATTTACATTTACATCTGCCATAATTAGACACGACATAAACACATAGCACTTAGTTGTTGCGCTTAGTAGGCTAGCAGCATTTTTCCTCCACTCCAAGTGATCTGGTAAATAAAGTAGGACCGATTAGTGCATAGAAATTACATATATTAAGGTATATATTTGAAATTACATATGAGCATCTAAAGGTTTTATAAACATTTTATTGTTAGCACCATTGGATTTTAGAATATATTTTTCCATTGCATATATAGATTTCATACTGATAATAAGACCTGGTATGAGCTCTATTTAAAACAGTGTTAGAACGTTCAGCTAATATAATAAGTTTGTTTACATAGGAGCTTGCAAACATAGGCAATACAAGACAATAACCATCAGCTCATGAGCTAATTAGCACAGAGTATAGAATTCATAAGTTTTACAAAAACACATGAACAGAGAAGCTTCAGTACAACATAAAATCAGTACACCACAAGAACAGTGCAGCAACCATACAAATGTTGTAGAGGGGTTTGGGGATTTTAGACGGGGCCACTTATCTGGGAGCTAGAGACCCACAACTGGTGCCAAGGATAGTCAGTGCAACAAGCCGACAGCCCCACAACAGCTTCCATGGCCCCAAACCTAGGTCCAAAACCAAAACAATATGTGAAAAAAATTCAGAAAATAAGTTACCACACAAAGACATAAGTGCAATCATTTGCACAATTAATAACAAAAGGAATCAGTTTCAAAAGAAGACCTCGAAGCCAGGCTGCGCAGAACTTGTCAAATCACCCTGCAACCCGAGCTCCATGTCGACATTTCTAGGGGTCTGCTCCCTTTTTCCGAGCTCAAACAAGTCCTGTCAAGTGAAAGTTGTTTGGATGTTTAATTCAGTATTCTTTATGTATCTCCAAATATATTTTCATTATAGATAATTACTATTTCACAGATCAATATGCCTAATAAGAGTTCGTATGCAAGAAGCAAGAACATATCTGAGCATAGAAGTAGCGGATCAAAACCATAACAAGAACATGGAGCAGGATATATGGACCTGAAGTAGCTGCTGCCGTAATGGCCCCTTCACCGGGTAGCAGAGGCACAAGCAAAGCGAGGGAGACTCATCAGGCAGCTCACGCAAACCACGTCGTCGGCGGCGGCGACGTCGCCTCCTCAGGCCGAGCAACAGGGAGAGGAGTTGTGGAGGCAAGAGCATCAGGGAGGGGAGCAGTGGATCTGAGCAGCAACAGCTCGTGGATCTAAGGAGGGGTCAGCTTGTGGATCTGAGCGGCGGCGGCTGCAGCGCTCGTGGAGGTGAGGAGAGGGAGCAGGGCGGCGCGGAGGTGAGGAGGGGCGAGCACCAGTCGCGGCAGCGCACCCCGGGTAGGTCGATGAAGATGCTGAACTCATCGGCGTGCTCTGCCCTCACCTGGCGCGTGCGGGGTGAGGATGGGGAGCGGCGGCGTGGAGGTCGACGGAGAGGCGAGGAGAGGGAGCGCGCGTCGGAGCCTTGGAGGGGACCGGGGGAGGCAAGGAGAGGGAGAGAGGAGCGGCGGCGGCTCGGCAGGGGGGGGGAATGGGGATGAACTAGGGTTTCTGGTCTTTTTATACCATGCAGGCGCAACCATGGCCGTTAGATCAGAGATGGACGACCGGAAGAAGTCGGGCCGTGCAAACCGAGCCCAATAGCAGCCCAGAAATAGGTCTCTGATCCTGTTTTAGCAAATTTAACATTTATTTTCTCTTAGATGATAAAAATGTATTGAATTTTAGGACATCAAAAATAATTTAAAATGAGAAAGTTGTCAATATAATAGTTGTAGAACTAATCGAGGTCTATAACTATTGTTTTGGTCACTTCCCCATCCGAGTTAGATTGAACTATTTAAATTTGAATTTCAAAAATTGAAAATTTCTCATATTTTTTAGAGTAATAAATGATTTCAAATGAAAAAGTCATGAATACCAAAGTTGTACAACTCATCAAGATCCACAAACTTTATTTAGTTTATTAATGCATGTGATAAAGTTTGAATAATCTAAATTTTGAATTTCAGAATTTGATAACTAAAAGCAAGATTTTAAAACGCTAAATGATTTCAGCTGAAAAAGTTATGAATACCAAAGTTTTATAACTCATCAAGATCTACAATCTTTATTTAGATTATTTTTTCATTTGAAAAAGTGGTAGTATACATTGATCATTAATCGTAGATTCACCCACATAATTTAAGAAACTATGTTTGAGACTTGTCAAATTTGTACTACATATTATTACCACTTTTGAAAATGATAAAATAACCTAAATAAATATTGTAGATCTTGATGAGATATGAAACTTTGTTATTTATCACTTTTTCATTTTACATCATTTAGTGTAAAAAATTGTGGTTGTAGTTGTCATTTTTTGGAATTCAAAAATAGGATAGTTCAAATAGACTCACACGAGAAAATTTTTCAAAACAATAGCACTAATAAGTTTTACTAATAAAAATATGGTGATTTTATAAAAATTCAGAAACAAAAATTATCAAATTTGGATTATGTATGACCGAGAAAAACTAGATACAAAATTTAATTGCAGATTAAAAGAAGAAATACGAACTGTTCTTCGTTTCAATAGCATTAGGCTAATCACGTGCTGCCATCTGGTGGAGCGGGCCCAGCGTGGAGTGGGCCGACGGTTGCGGCCCATCGGGCGGACGGAGGACCTGCGGCCCAGGAGCAAATGGCAAATTATAAAAAACATTAAAACCAGTTCGGAGTTCAACTGAGTCAGTGTGGTGCAGTGGTAAGTTGCACTCTTCCTATGCGAGGGGTCGTGGGTTCGAGACCCTTGGCCGCACCATTTTTGCTGATTTTGATGACGTGGTGAGCAAAAGGAGTGAATCATTAGATCTTGTTTCTATATGACCCATCATTTAGTTTTGAGCAAAGTTTTGAAAAATTAGATGAGATATGAAACAAAACTTTGAAAAATTTGATGAGATATGAAACTTTGTTATTTATCACATGAAGGCTACAACGACATTCTTGTTTCTATTTTTGTTTTACACTGGACCTTTCCAAATTTTTCTTTTTTAATACTTTCATATTTCTCCCGTACAACATGGAAGATTATGTTTTTTAATGTTGTTATTTGTGACGAATTTGCTGAAAGGTCATAGTATTTTGGGCCGGATTGTGACAAAATTGATAATACGTCACAATTTTTTGGGCTTGGTATCCACAACTGCGAATTAGTGACGTTCTCTGAAAACGTCATGAAAAATCCGTCACAGATTAAATAGTTTCTTGTAGTGGCTGCCACTGACAGAGCCCCTTGTATATCTTGCACAAGCAAGTCCAACCATGGCATTGAAGGCATCTTGGCCCCTAATTGAGTTTTGGTAATTAATGATAACTCCTATGGACTAACAATTTCATTTGAGATAATGAGAATAGGTTAGTCCTGAGAGTTGGAATGAGCCTCAGGAGGTGATGTGTCAATAGCATGTGTGTGATCTGGATCATGGGAAGCTCAAGGCAAAGGTATATGATAGGGCTTTCAAATTTGACCGCTCATGAGGTGATTAGAGGATGAAATATGACCGAGTTGATAGGCTAGATAGCCGTACTATCAAGAGGGATCAACTTCATCCTTGAATTGCATGTAGTGCATTTAGATTTTGTGGTGACTAACTTGGGTTTGGGCACGTTGAAAATCTGCTGGAAAACCTGCCATGTCGTGGCTGGCGGACTATCCGAGCCCTTCGGGCGGACAGTCCGCAAAATAGAAATATATCTGTTTTATAAAAATTTGACCGCTCATGAGGTGATTAGAGGATGAAATATGACCGAGTTGATAGGCTAGATAGCCGTACTATCAAGAGGGATCAACTTCATCCTTGAATTGCATGTAGTGCATTTAGATTTTGTGGTGACTAACTTGGGTTTGGGCACGTTGAAAATCTGCTGGAAAACCTGCCATGTCGTGGCTGGCGGACTCTCCGAGCCCTTCGGGCGGACAGTCCGCAAAATAGAAATATATCTGTTTTATAAAATCTGTGGAAAATCCGTTCGGAGCTGTCCGAACTGACCACGGACAGTCCGCGGGCTGTGGCCGGACTGTCCGCGGTGGATGCTGACTTGTGGGCCCACGTGCGTTGACTTGAGCTGGTGCTAAGTGTTCACGCGGACAGTCCGAGGATGTTGCACGGACCGTCCGTAAATTAGCCTAAGTTTACACAGAGAGCGTTTTCACGGTTCCAGGGGGTCAGACCGTCCAACCGAGGCTTCGCAGACCGTCCGAGGGTAGCTCGGACAGTCCGTAGGTGTCGGGCGGACAGTCCGACCGTCCCAACGGTCATCTCTGACACACGTTTGACTTCGCGTTATAGCAGTTGAGATTTGAACGCGGACGGTCCGCGACTGTCGGGCGGACAGTCCGCGGTGCACGTTTTGAGTTTGCACATAACGGCTAGTTTTGAGGAAAGGGCTATAAATACTCACTCCCCACGGGCTTGTGAGGTCTCTTGGCACATTGGAAAGCTTGATACACATTCTAGAGCCCTTGTTCTCCTCTCTCTCACGCACTTGCTTGGAGATTACATTTCTTGGTGAGATTGAGAGCTTCTAGTGCATTGCATCAAGGATTTGATCATTATGGCACTAGGATTTCATTGAGCTCATGGTTGATTTGTTACTCTTGGAGGTTGCCGCCTCCTAGACGGCTTGGAGCTCGTGATTCCACCGATCACTTCAAGAGGATTGTGAAGTTGCCGTGGAAATTCGTTGTGAGAGGTCTTTGTGCTCACCTCGCCGGAGTGGTGAAGAGCAACTCTAGTGAAATCGAGATTTGGAGCGGTTCTTTGGTTCTACCGGCTTAGAGATCAAGCGGAGTCTTGATAGAGAAGCGGTTGAACATTGAATCCATCTCAACATGGACTAGGGGTGACCGGCAAGTCATCGATACCATGGGATAAATTTGGGTCTCATACTTGTGGTTTGATCTTGTTCTTGTCTTGAGCAATTTACATTGAGCAAGTTATTTACATAGAACTTGAATTGTATCATGTCATCCTAGGTTGCAAACCCCTCAACATAGGCTTAAAATAGCTAGAGAATTATTTCACCTTGTGGTTCTAATTAAATTTCTCTAGTGTTGTGTTTGAAGTTTGAAACCGCCTATTCACCCCCCTCTAGTCGGTAATCCTAGATGCTACAAGTGGTATCAGAGCTAAGTACTCCTTGATTGAGGGATTTAACCATCTTGGAGTGGGATTAAATGGCTAGAGAGAACAAAATGAAGCAAAGGAAGACACCTTACTTTGATGGGAAAAACTATGATTATTGGAATACTAGAATGACAACCTATTTAAAAACAGCCGGGAGAAAGATTTGGAATATTGTGGAACATGGTTTTGTCATTCTAGACAAGAATATCAAAACACCAACCGATCTAGAAAATGACGATCTCAATGAGAAAGCTTTGTGCATCTTATATGAGGGCTTATCACTTGATCAATTCAACCGTGTCAAGGGTCTCACCATTGCCAAGGATGTGTGGTACAAGCTTGCGGAAATATATGAATGAACATCCTCGGTCAAGGAAGCAAAGCTCTATGTGTTCAAGGGCAAATTCAACGACTTCACAATGAAGAAGGATGAATACATTTCAACCATGTTCAACCGGTTGAATGATATTGTGAATGAGCTTAAGTGTCTTGATTTTGATGTGCCGGATCAAGACTTCTCTCACAAATTTCTTAGATGTCTTCCGGAGAAATATGAGACAATAGTCACATTGCTTGTGAGAGAAGACTTGAAGACCTTGACTCCCACGGAGGTTCTTGGTGAAGTGCTCACACATGACATATTCAAGCAATCTCAAAAAGAAGCTCATAATCAATCAACAAGTGAAGAAAAGAAGAATATTGCTCTCAAGGACAAAGCCACTCAAGAAGAGGACAATCGTGAAGAAATTGATGAAGACTCGGATGAGGAGATGACTCTCATTGTTAGAGGGCTCAAGAAGGTCCTTGAGAAAAAGAAATTTGGGGAAAAAGTCAATTTTCAAAGAAGAATCCATTTGAAGGAAAAGAATGCTTCACTTGTGGAGAAATTGGACATATATCAATAAATTGTCCAAACAAGAAAGAAGACAAATCTAGCAAGAACAAGAAAAAGAAGTACTACAAGAGGGAGAAGAATGGGCAAGCCTACTTTGTTGAATGGGATTCCGATGCAAGTTCCGATGAGGACGAAGATGAAGTCAAGCCCTCCAAGAGTCTTGCCGGAGTTGCAATCAAGGAAGCTCCATCGCTCTTCTCCAAGCCATATTGCCTCATGGCCAAGGGTACCTCGAAGGTAATAATTGATGAAGAAGAAAGTGATGATGATGATGATGTTTGTGATGATAATACACTTTCTTATATGGATCTTGCAAACTTGCTTATAAAATCCGATGACAAATTGCGCAAGGAAAAGGCTAAGTTGAAGGATTTTGAGTTGAAAAACATTTCAATCCAAAAATCCTATGAGGAGCTAAAGTCTTCTTATGCCAACCTAGAGGAATCACATGACACTCTCAACACGTCATGGGGGATCCTCAAAGGAAAGCATGAGGAGCTTAAGGAAGCTCACAACTTACTCCTTGTGTAAGAGGCCAAAGGAAAAGCTATTATTGAGAATATTAAATGCAAAACTTGTATGTCGTGTTCAACTAACCTCTCTTGTAGCACAAGCACAAGCTCTTGCATTAGTGAAGAAAATTCTAGTGATGTGTCCTTCTTATTATTGGAAAATAAATCTTTGAAGAAAGAAGTGGATTGCTTGTCCAAGGATTTTGCCAAGTGGTTTGGAAGTCATGTCAAGTTCAATGATTGTTGGACAAGTCAAAAATTCACATTGAACAAGAATGGCATTGATTATGTGCCCAAGCAAGGGAAAACAACCTTCATTCCCAAGAAGACCACATTTGTTAAATCGAATGTGACGTTGGAAGAAGAAGCCAAAGTCAAGATGTGTCACATTTGCAATACAAAAGTACATGTGAATCACAAATGCAAGAGCAAGAAAACCATATCCTTTGATCCATCTTATATTCTTAAGAAAGATTCAAAGGGCGTTGTGTGTTCTAAATTCGTTGGTTGCTTTATGGCTAGCACTAGATTAAAATCTATTTGGGTGCTTAAAGTTTTGATCACTAACATTGAAGGACCCAAGAAAAGGTGGGTACCATGAAGGAAGTGATTTTCTTGTGTAGGTGAATTACAAAGCCGGAGGAAAACATTGGGTAATTGATAGTGGTTGCACAAACCACATGACCGGTGAAAAGAAGATATTCTCATGTCTTGATGAAGATATCTCTGACTTTGATAATATCACTTTTGGAGATGATAGCAATGGTGGTGTTAAAGGCATTGGTGATGTATCTATCTCTCATGATTATAAGCTATCCAATGTCTTGCTAGTTGATTCATTGAATTTCAACCTATTATCTATTGCTCAACTTTGTGATAATGGATATAGATGCTACTTCACGAGCAATGAATTTGTAGTAACCTCTCTTGATGAAAAAGAAACAATTTTCAAGGGATTTCGATATGATAACTTATATCTAGTGGATTTCTCATCTAAAGAGGCGAATCTTTCCACTTGCTTATTCTCTAAAGTGTCTATGGGTTGGTTATGGTATAGAAGGCTAGGTCACGTTGGAATGAGACAACTCAATCGATTGATTAAGCATGATCTAGTTCTTGGGTTGAAAGATGTTAAATTTGAAAAGGATAAATTGTGTAGTGCTTGTCAAGCCGGAAAATAAGTAGCCAAGTCTCATCCAACAAAGAGTGTTATGTCCACCACAAGATCTTTTGAATTATTGCACATGGACTTATTTGGGCCCACAACATATAGAAGTATTGGTGGCAATATTTATTGTCTTGTGATTGTGGATGACTTCTCAAGATTCACATGGGTATTCTTTCTTCATGATAAGTCTGATGTATATGATATATTTAAGAACTTTGTCACTAGAGGGGAAAATGAATTTGAGCAAAAAATAAAGAAAGTTAGAAGTGACAATGGTAGTGAATTCAAGAATACTCGTGTGGAAGAGTTTTGCAATGAAAAGGGAATCAAACATGAATTCTCAACCACATATACACTGGAGCAAAATGGATTGGTTGAGAGAAAGAATAGGACATTGATTGAAATGGCTAGATCAATGCTAGCCGAATATAATGTGTCGTGTAATCCTACTAGGACTCATATATTATAACCGACTAGGAGACTAGCCATATAACCATGCCCCCTGAGATATATAAAGGAGGGCAGGGGTCCCTAGCTTGATAAGATAGAAGAGAAGACAAGGCTACACAACCCAACTCATACACAAAGCAATCAAGCATACAGGACGTAGGGCATTACGCAATTTGCGGCCCGAACATGTCTAAATCTTTTGTCTTGTGTATGCACTATCGTTCCTAGAACTTGGTTAGACCCACAATACTACTCTCTGAGATACCCCACGGTGAGCACCAAGTGTCAAAGATTTATCTCCGGCGTATCTGTCTAGGGGTATCTCAAAAAGCATTATTGTGGGTCTCGCCGAGTTCTAGGAACGATGGTGCACACACAAGAGAAAAATTTTAGATAGGTTCAGGCCGCAAATCGCGTAATACCCTACCTCCTATATGCTTGATTGCTTTGTGTATGAGTTGGGTTGTTTAGCCTTGTCTTCTCTTCTATCCTACCGAGCTATGGACCCCTACCCTCCTTTATATATCATAGGGGGCAAGGTTACATGGCTAGTCTCCTAGTTGGTTACAATATATGAGTCCTAGTAGGATTACATGAGTAGTTCTACTAGGACTCGGTCTTCTTTCTTGAGGGTACCCGGGGATCTATATCCCACATCAACTCAAGTGTATCGTTAGGTCGACAAAGAGAATACTAGATCTAGTATGTATGATCTATGTATTCAGCACTCGTCCATACATTTAGTCCAGTCAACCATTGGGTCTATTTATTACATTTTTTAATATTTTCAGTCCTAAACATGCACTCAAGTTAGAAAACATCCCAAAATATTGCTGTCACTTAGACAAATTAACTAAAATCTTGATTTAAATTTCTACCACCGGAGATTATCATTGATTAGAAAGAACATCACGGTGAATACCAAAACCACAACTTCAAAAGGCGACCAGAAAAACAAGCATGAGCTCCAGTTTCTACTATTATAGTTCGTTGTAGCTGCAGCCAGGCTTGAGAAAAGCAAACCTACAGCCTAACGCTCTTACTAATTCAAGAGACAAAAGCTATACGAAAATATTCAATACAGACAAGAAAAAACAGTCCTATGGATGTTGCAATAAAAAAAATACATTTATACTCCCTCCATATTGGTATTAGATGACGTTTTGGACAAGATTTTAGTCAAACATTGGGAATCTAAATCATGAATAACTTTTAAATCGTTGAGTTTGGAAATATAAAAACCATCCTTCATCTTCATCTTCACCTTCCTCTGTACCGTCATCTGCCTCTATACTTTCATTTGCCTCTTTGCCCTTCACCGGAGATAAATGTTTGACGGCATTTTGCATTATATGAAAGGTGCACAACCCATTGCTTTTGCCATTATATGATTCTGTAAATACTTTATGGACAGCTTTTCCCATTGCCGCATCTTGATCCGTATAGATAGTTCTAGGTTGCTTCCCATTATGTGCAGCTAGAAAAGTCTCAAAGAGCCATATAAATGAGTCCTCTCTTTCATCAAACAGAAGAGCGGCACCAAAAATAGTGTTTTCTCTGAATTGATACACCAAATGGCCTATATTCTTTGTTTGTGCCAAAAGTGGTATCAAATGTGACCACATCACCAAAGTATGCATAGTCAAGGATCATTTTAGCATCAGCCCAGAAAATGTTAGTTATATGCTCCTCACAATCCAACTGCAAAGCATACTGAAATGATGGGTTCTCGGTGATTTTACCATGGAAATATTTCAGCATGCTTCCAGCGTGCCCAAAAGCCAAATCTCTCTGACGTTTACTTGTAAATAATTTTTGCGATCATGACAAGTGTAACTAAGGTTAAGTGGTCCACCAACCTGGCGAATGGCTAACTCATGTGCAGCTTTTGGTCTAATTCCAGAATCATTGGCGGTCTCAATTTCAAAAGCTTGTACTTCTAAATTTTTCCTTTGGGATGCCATCAGGTGACGGGTTTCTGGCAAGTGAAGTAAGTGATTGTGCTCAAGCACAACATCATTGACTTCATAATATCCATCAATTTGATCCAATATAAGACTCGTACGAGCTTTGCAATTAGTTCTTGTTTTGGCTCTAAAACACTTAGTCACCTTATCAGTTTGCCCTTTTCGTCGATAACCCTCATCGGAACAAACATATCTGCATGAAGTCACCTTACAATCATAATTGCTTGTATTTGTGTACCTTTTCCTCACATCAAAGCCTGTAGGTCCACCATATGCTACCCAAAATTGCCAACCCTCATATGGATTTCTGAACATCAAACCAACTTGAGGTATCCCCTTGTCAACATCTGCCATTGCCTTCCACCACAGTACCATACTCACAAATTGCACAAATGTGCTTTGTTACCCAACATCAAGAACATATGACAATCCCATTACCAAATTGAACAAATTAACCTTTCATGGTTCATTGAACCTCAAATTGATAGATATTTGACCTAAATCTATAAACATTCATACAAGCTAATGTACCCAAATAGAAGGAAGCCTTACTGATGATGGCGTCCCTGACAACGATGGCGCCCTGACAGCGTCCTGGCAATGGTGGCCCAACATCCCACCTCCCTCTCCTCTGGGATAGCATGGCGTGGGAGATGGAGACCTCTGTGGTGGCGGCTTGCTTCCCTCTCCTCGTGGCCGGTGCAACCTCTACCACCTCTGGGCATCGCACGGGCAGCATGCGGGAGGGGGTGAAGTTGCTATGCCGAACTGCCGCGCAAAGGCGCAGAGGGCATCACGCCCAGAAGGCGCCGCGCTGCACAGAAGAGCGACGCATACGGCGTCGCGCCTAGGGGCGTGGAGGCACGGGAAAGAGTTGTCGCGACCCGCGGAAAAGGAGCGCTCCCGTCTGCTCTGTGCTTTCCATAGGGAAAACAATCGTTGAGGAGATTGGATTTTACCTATGGGTGATTTCATCCGTTGGATGTGTGTCGTAGGGTGGATGAGAGGCCTAAAGTTGCGTTGTGCCGTCACGAAGCAAAGTTACTGATTCTCATTCCAGAAGCGAATTCGGGATCTGCGGTGGCTAGCGGGTGCGGGGGCCAAGGTCCAGGGGTGTGGATGGCCAGTGGCAAATGGAAGAGGGCTGGGTTTGGAGGGTTGGGCGGCCGGCATGTGGATGCGGCCCACATGCCTGCCTGGGTGTGGGACCTTCACGTCGTGGCCCAAGTGTCCGTGACATGGGTGCCACCTTAATTTTAGCGATTTGACTTGTAGTCCAATGGTAGTACGGTCCAGTGATACGCTACCTACCAGGGTTCAAATCCTGGTGCTCGCACCTTTTCCTAAGATTTTCTCAGGATTTACAGGAGTTATGCGTTAAGTGGTAAGCGGCGTTCCCGTCGACAACGAGGCGCCAATGATGACTTCGGGAATCTCCAGATCTGCCGGATGCTCAGTCTTTCGGAGGTGTTCATAGGGGTAGGGTTTGCGTACATGTATTCATAGGGGTGAGTGTGCGTGCGTGTTGTGAGCGTCTGCGTTGTACTGTGTAATTCTAAAAAAACCTTAATTTTTCTTTTCACGAAGTCACGAAAGCTATGCAGCACCCGCCAGCCCGCCACGGCATATCCTTGTGATGTTGATTACTTGCTCTCAAGTTTTCATGTTAGTTATAGAGATATGACCGATATTGGACCAAATTATACTCCATCCGTCTTAAAATAATCTTTCAGATGAATCTAAAGTAAAAAATGTCTTATATTTCATCAAATTTATCAAAAAATACTAATATTTATAATACAAAATAAATATTACTCCCTCCATTACAAATTATAGTTCCTTTGACTTTTTTTACTATAGTTTGATCGCTCGTCTTATTCAAAAAATTGTATAAATATAGTCAAATTTAAATCATTTTTGAGGAATTTTTGTTAATAAAGCAAGCCACCACAAAAATTATGATATTTTACACAAAAATTTAAATAAGACGAGTGGTCAAACTTAGAGTCAAAAAAGTTAAACGAACTATAATTTAAAACAGAGGGAGTATTATTTTAATAATAAATATATTTTGATAGTACACATATTTGGTGTCATTAGTTCTAATAGTTTCATTTATAAATTAGATCAAATATAACATAATTTATTTAGGATTAAGGGTCATTCACGTAAATTTGAAGTTAATTCACGTAAATATAACATAATAAATATAACATAATTCTTTGAAACTATTAATTATAACATAATAAATATACCTTTCTTTGAAGTTAATTGTGATTTTTCCTTTATTTTTTTAACTTTATGATTTTACTCTCCACTATTCATAAGTCGGTGTAAATTTGCCCCTAATCAATGGTCAAAATAGGGGCAACGTAAAAACCAAGAACAAAATTGCATTGATTTGTGAATAATAGAGGACCAATTTACAAAGTTGAAAAAAAGTGCAAAATCACCATTGAACACTAAAAACCTTTATTTAATTAAAACAAAGATAGAAGTGCACTTATGAGACATATTCCAACAGGACAAAAAGAAGAAGTAGACTCAGGGACTAAGGGCAAGTACATTGGTGCCGTCTAATAGGCCCTCATGCAGTGACACGTAATCTTGAGACAACTTATCAGACAACCAATAGGTTGTTATTTTAGTTGTCTCATAGTAATACAGAAACCTTAATTTGTGGGCAAAATAAAGAAATATTATTGATTGCATAGCAACAAAACTAGTACAATGGTGAAAGAGTTGTCTGATAGTCCTAAATTTTAGCTCATGAGGCAGTCAACCTTATTCTCTCACCTCACTCTCTCTCTCCTCCACGTCAGCAAAAATCCTGTATAACACTTCATGAGACAATGTATGAAACCGCTTACGTGTAGCAATACGTCCATTTTGCGCTTACGATAAATTCCCGTACTATCCCGGCCCCAAACGAAACAGTCCAAAAAACAAAAAGAAAACTCAAACGAAACAGGACCATCCATGTGAGCTCTTCCCATTCCTAAACAATTGGGCCGAATTAACCCTACCACCGGCCCAATCTTTCCTCCGAAGCGGCAACCGACCGGCGTTGCGTAGCTCCCACGAATGTGGGATACCGTCGGCAATAAATACGTATATAAGGCACCGTATACCCGTATGCGTAGATCCAAACGCCTTTGAGATCGAAACACACTCGTGCGATTCAGGATCTCGAGGCGAGCGAATCTCTGCAGCGTGATCGGCTTTCCGGGTTAGCAAGATGTTTTCTCCTTTCCCGCGTTTTTGGTTCCCGTTTAGTTAGGGTTTGGTTCTCCTGCTCGCATCGCCGCCATGGCCGGCTCGGCCATCTCCGCCGCTCCTTTCGACCCCGCCCGAGAGTGGCCTCCCCGCTTTGCTCCCCACCCCTCCGTCGTTCCGCCTCCTCACCCCCTCCCCGGCCTCCCCCGTGCCGTCCATCTGCCGCTCCGTCCCCTCGTCCAAGTACCTCCCGCCGCCAATACGCCGCATCGCCTGCTCCCCTGCCACCCCTGCTCCGCCGGGTCACGCGTCCGCCAGCGAAAGCTGGGTCCGCGACAAGGCGGCCCATGCCGGTCTTGCGCCGCCGTCCTTGCTGGAGGGGACCAAGGGGTTCAAGTTCCCCGGCCGCGCCTCCCTCAGCGAAAGCTGGGTGGAGGATAAGCTCACCGGCGCAGCACGCTTGGATGCGCCGGCAAACAGCTGTTGCAGCAAGCGGAGCTTGATCCTGACGCCCTCGGCTGACACAGGTAAGAAGCAAAGGTACGAATCGCCACCCCCTTCGTCAGAGGACTAGGACTCTGATTCAGAGTCTGAGTTCTATGCCGGACAAGCTTTTCTGAACGCCCCACCAGCGAGTGCCCTACCTATTCCGTATTTTCTTATGTCGCGCTAGTATGTTTCCCATACCGTAGCAATTTTGTATTACTGCCTGAGTTCTCAAATTTTTAGATTCCTGCTTTAGTTAAGTATATTTAAATTCTTGGTGTGCAATTACGGCATTTTACTTTGCTTAAATAGCTTTGCATTCATAGTATGCAGTAGTAATAGTATAAAGTAGAAATGCTACTCGCTAGTACAATTACAGCTTTTTACTTTGCTTAAATAGCTCTGCATTCATAGTATGCAGTAGTAATAGTATGAAGTAGCAATGCTACTCGCTAGTACATTTTGTGTTTAGTGGCAATTTTAGATTTCTAGTTCTCAAAGTTTCAAATTACTACCTTATTAGTAAGTAATTTGAATTCTCAATGTGCTGTAATTACATTTAACTCCGCTTAAATAGCTTTGCATTCATAGTATGTAATAACAATGTTAGTATGCAGTAACAATGTTAGGAAATTTTAATCCACTTGCTTCTTAAAAATTGTAATTTCTACTTGCATTATTTTGTTTAATTACTTATTATCTTAGTTTTGTTTTTTATTCTAGTTTTTCATTAGTTTAGATTAGGTTAGTAACTCCGCCTATGTTGTTAACATAGCCGGTCCCAAGCACGGAAAAAGGAGGAGGGTTCTGATTAGTATAAAAATCTGTCAATTTGAACCTAAGATTTGAAGATATTGGACTTTAAACATATTTCTCAGGTTTCAAGATATCTTTCTTCAGTTTCACATCTGTTCCTTCTTACTTTATTTACGGTTGTTCTTTTGTTATCTCTAATTTTAACTAACATATTATGGTATGCTATCTGTCCAAAAATATAGGACACATATTTTGAATGGTCTTGTCCATAAATGCAGGGCACATTTCATATTCCAAGGCAATGTTCCCTACATACATCCCTATAAATATCCTGTTTTTTACTTTGTATTGCTCACTTGCATGTGTTTAACATAGCCGTTACATATGGGGCATCCTAGTCATTTTAAATGTTTCCTTGGTCTATGTGTGCAAGATAAAATGTGTTGTATTTTCTTGGATGGAGGGTATACTCTTGATGCATGCAACAATACTTAATGCATTCCTAGTTTTGTTAGAGCAAACACAATCCAACTCTCTACTGAACACATACCATATGTACCTTACATATTCAGCAGCTCTCAAGGTTTGAAGATGACCTGGAATTAAACAGAGCAATGAGAGATCAAGGAGGGGGCACACCACAGCTGGAGCAAGATATAAATCGCTTGGAGAAGATCGTCGAGATGTTAACACAGGACAAATTCTGTTATGAAGCTCAGATACTATGAGTATGCTCACAAACCTAGATCTGCTTTTTTGCTCATTAATATGAATTCTTTGACCTAAATTTGACCATTTGGGACTGTACACCCTGTTATATCATAGAATGGATATGGAGCACTCAAAGGATTTGTTGAACTATGCAATATGCACCCGTTTTACGATTTTCCTTTAAATTATTATTTAGAATCCTCTCTTGATCAAGCTCAGTGTCACTACGAGAAATTTTCTATTCTATCTTATATTTTTTATATTGTACAAATAGTGGGGAACATACATTTTACTTGGTTTTGTTACTTATTCACTGTATTAGTCTTTTGTCATGTGGTGCTTAATGTGTGTCATTTAAGATGACGCCTTTGTGCCATTTCCTGATTTCATACACAATTATTCTGTGAAGGTGTCAATACGTTCCTTGTGGAGTGTTTCTCAAGATTCTTTCCCGCCTTAAAAGTCTTGTAAATCTCCTTTGGATATCCTGGCGTAGTGTTATTTTTATAAAGTATTCTGGTTTACTGTTGTGAAGTGCCCTTATTACTTCTTCGGCACTGATCTTTAGTACTTGCTTTGATCGATTTCATTTAAAACTGTGCAATTTACTAATGGTTTATCTTTATCAGGATCATGCATTCCTTCAACACGTAGTAACTTTCTATGGGTTAATGATACTGTGATCAGTAGGCCTAGTTGGTGGATCTAAGATGCCTTTGCCAAAACAATGCCCCAAGGATTTTTTTCTTGCATTCTAGAGCATTTTCTTGGCGATGCAATGGATTTACTTGTTGTAACCTCTAGAATTCCAAAGGCATTGAAAAGGTTTGTAATTAGTATCCTCCTTATCCATTTTTCAATGGCCTATTTCTTGCCTGATTTTTTTATTTCCAGACCTTATTTATATATCTGCTTATTAGTTTTGTTGCAAATGTCATGTTTTCTTTCACAGGATGACTTTCTCAGTTTTGTCATTATGTTTATGGGAACATTGTGTTACATTAAGAATCCTTATCTAATAGCAAAGATGGTTGAAATTTTTAATTGCTGGATGCCACAAATAAAAGTTTTATAAGTTTTCTAAAATCCATTATATATCTATGATTTATGACTGTACGGTTGTGTACTGAAAGTTCCTACAACGTCATTCATGCAGTGGCTTGAATTCTACAGCCTCACTATTTGAGGGGCACCAATTATGCCTTGACTACCTTATCAGAAGTCTTCTGAAGCTTTGTGTGGATATTGGGTTCACTGGCTCCCATACACAAGTGAGTGCCATGATTAGTTAACAGTTTCCGTATGTTTAATTCTTGTCAAACTTGTGTTATTACATTGCTTGCTATTTCTGCAGTTCTTTGGCAAGTTTCACATTCGACATAATGTTGAGTATTTATGGGATGTTCCAGTCATCGAATGCCTGGTGACAGGTGGGTAGTTTTTCCTTCACAAATTTATCCTGCACTTGCTTTGTACTGAAACATTTCCATATTTTACGTGGCAGAGAGCTATGCTTACATTTTCTGAACTTCCTTATCAATGATAGCATCTATCTTCTTGATGAGAGCTTGAACAAAATCCCCGTACTAAATGAAATAGAGGTGAAATGGCTTACACCGTTGAGTGGAAGTGCAGGCCCACTCAACTGCTCAAGAAAGAGAGGAGTGACCGCGTGTATTTCATCAGTGGGAGAATGTTAGTCGTCTTTAACAGTGTCTACAATTCGTTGTCTATTCAACCCTTTCTACTTTCTGATCTACTATGCATTTTTTTTCAGTTCCAATGAGGATGTTGGGATGCTTGCATTCACTTCGGAACAAATTCCAGCACGTTTCCTTCTTGAAATGGTAAGATCACGAAACCATAGTTTTGTTTCCATTAATCACCATACCCTATGATATCATATGATCTGGCAAGTTGTTCAGCAGAACCTCCCATGCGACATAGATGATTTTCCTTGTAAATACCTCGGTGTGCCACTCTCTATCAAGAAGCTGATGTAATGTCCAGGGTGAGCAGATTAGTATAAATCAACTATGTGCTCACCTTGATCTTGAAATTGCTATGGATCTACCCCCTTGGGCTCCTAAGGTGATCAACAAGATTTGTGGGTTTCTTATGGAGAGGAAGGAAAGAAGGTAGTGGAGGTCATTGCTTGATTGCATAGCCTAAATGTTGCTGGCCGAAGGAGTCGGGAGAATTAGGCATTCATGATGGTCGAGCTTTGAGAATAAGATGACTGGGTGCACAAAACTGATCCTGATAAACCTTGGGCACTATTTTTTTTAATCTCTGTGCATGCAAATCTCAGGGCTTTGTTTTTGGTGGCCGTGGTGACCAATGTGGGTAATAGAGCCAACATGCTGTTTTGGATGCACTGTAATTCAATTGCTGATCTAGCTCCTCATTTGTTTGCCCTTGTGGCAAAGCATCAAGCTAAAAACCGTACAGTGAAGGATGCCATGGTTGGACTTGCTTGTGCAAGATATAGAGGCTCTGTCAGTGGCAGCATTGTCTTAATATTTGGACATACAGGACCTTCTGTCCAAGGTGGTGATCCTCCAACCAGAGCGTCAGTATGAGCACTGGTGGAAAATCTCTTCATCAGGACAGTACATAGTTAAATCAGCCAATGAAGCATTGGAAGTTGATTTGGAAATCTTGGGCTCCAATAACAATGCAAATTATTTCTATGGGGCTGTCCACAATACATGCTGGACAGCAGACCAGCTAGCTCGAAGATGTTTACCACAGCCAGAGAGATGCCTCTTTTTGATCGGAAAACATGCATCACTTGACTAGCACCTGTGTCTTCGCCAGAAAGGTTTGGTTTTGTTTGCTACAAGTTGGTCCCCAGGATTTGGTGCCAACATTAGAAGATGATGTGTTCAGTGTTTGGTGGGTTAACACTGGTGGCTCAGCCACTAAAAAAGGGATTGAACTTGCTGATAATCCTTGGTACTCGGATGATTTGGAAACGTAGGATGATTGCATCTTCATTGTCGCAACTCCTCATGCACAAGTTTGGGGTTTGGCTGGAAAAAAAGAGAGTAAAAGCTGTGAGCAAGTATGGCTTAGGATAATTGATTGATTGATGGGTTCAAGAAATGAATGAATGTATGTGTGTATATACATATATACATATATATGTATATATATATTATATGTATAAATACTTAACCCTAAAGGATTCTCGGGCATCCGCCCCCACTGCGCGCCGGAGAGCGACGCGTGCCGTGCGTCGCCACGCAGCGGGCATCGGTTGGTGCCCACCACCCTGTGCGCTGCTGAGGTAGGGGTCCACGCGGACAGAACATGCGCCCCGTCCTTGCCGAGCAAGATTTCCGTCCACGCCCATTAAGCGCCGCCTCCCTGCACTCCGCCCCCTCCCCGCCCCCTGTCGTCCCCTCCGCAGGTTTACACGCTAATACCCCTGCAGCCGTCCTCCGTGAATCGTTGTTGGGGAGTTCAGGCAAAGTTTTTTTTGGATCCGCGATTCCGCACCTTCAGATTTTCTTCCCCCCATCATTTGACTATCTATTGGCACAAATCTGTATGGAAACCAGTCGAATTTTTGGTTTATACCACTGCAATCTCCTCCATTGCCGTCGTTGACGACCTTCTGGCCTCATCGGGTCAATGTCAACATGTGCTGTGCAGGGTCAGGTGGAACCTCACAGGCTTCATCTTCGTCAGACCCCCAGATCCATCCCATGATCGAGGATCGAGGACAGACTGCAAGTCGCCGCCTATGTCATTGCCTACTGCATGCGCAGCTTCTACAGGTCGGTTTCCCCTTGCATCCTAGGTGTTCGATGCTGTCTCTTTTGATATGCATCCTAAGTGTTCAACGCTATCTCTTGATATGGTACTTTATTCTGCGTGCATTCAGTTTTGTTATATTTGCAACGAAGCAACCATACCATTTTGTGCACTTAATATATTTCCATTTTCTGGTTTGTCCTAGGAAGATAAAATCCAGATCGTTTATTAAAAAAAGGAAAACTTACAAAATGATGCAGATAGTTCATGCTTTTTATTAGAAATGATTGGCAAACTTTAGAGAGGCCATGCGATTTGTAATGTTTAATTGGGAGAGAGGTGATAAGTGGTGATTTACACACAAAAAAAATATTGTGGACTGTTCTTTAGCCTAAAAAAAGCCAAGATATATACCTAATTGTCTAACTTAAAAAGATTGCAATTCCTATTTGTTTCCTATGTTATATACCCATTTCATGCTTGGATATGGATGTATTGCCATGACTGAATCTGCCAAGCCACTACTGAATTATTTACTACTCTGTCTCTGCTCTAATCAAGACTATGGTTTATCAGGCTCTCTTCATCGTGGCGGTACCTAATACTTCCTTTCCTATTCTATGCATTGACGACGCGTTATGTCCTGCCTAAAGAAGCCAACTCAGAATCACATCAGTGCACTATCACAGTCAGAGCTGTGAGGTTCTGCCACTACCTTAACAGTGTGTTGACAGTGGAGGAATTCGTCATGCCGGCTTTCAAGCTGGCGAATGACCAAGTTGAAGAACTTCCAAAGGTAACTGGCGAATCCTCTGATTTAATGCAGCAAATTACTCGTATGGTTGATGATAAATTGATTGCTGCACAAACTGTTACTAGTGAGTTGATTGCTAGTATGTCGGGTAATTCTGATAAAGGTAAAAATAACGTAGAATCTAATGAATTACCTAACCCAGATCCTAGCTCATCAGGCGTGCCAGAACATGTTTTAGATCCTAATTTAGGCATGCCGATGAATTTCTATGCGGGACAACCACCTCACCCTAGTTCGGTCCACGAACCGGTCAGACCGGTTTTCATAACCGGTCAGACCGGTTCCATGGGTGCAGGGGCACCGGGTGCGATGGTTTTATCTAGTACGGTTGCTTCTGGTCCTCTTTACACTACTCCACGCACTACGGTTGTGGGAAGTATACCCCACGGATCTGGCGCATCTCACGGGCAGATTCCGAATACTTCTCAAAGTGCGACGTATAATGTTCCCCGTTTTCCACAAAATAGAGGTGATGGGAACTATCAAGCTGAGTTAGCTAAGTTTAAAGAAGATATAGCTAATACACTTAGAACAAGACTCGGGCTTGAGTTGGGTAATTCACGCTTGTATCAAAAACCATATCCGCCTGAATTTGATTTAGTTGCTTATCCTAATGGTTGGCGTGTTCCTGATTTTATTAAATTCAGTGGCGAAGATAATAGAACTACTTGGGAACATATTAGTCAATATATCTTGCAATTAGGAGAAGCATCATTTTATTAACCACCGCGTGTACGGTTGTTCTCATTATCTTTAACTGGAACTGCTTTTTCATGGTTTTCTTCGCTTGCTCCTAATTCTATTCAAAATTGGACTCAATTGGAGCGCAAATTTCATGATCATTTCTTTAGCGGAGAAAACAAGGCTAAATTGTCTGATTTAACATCGGTTAGGCAAAGCCGAGAGGAATCGGTTCTTGATTACTTCAAAAGATTTAAAGATGTTAAGAACCGATGTTTTAACATAACTGTTTCTGAAAAAGATTTAGTAGATTTAGCTTTTGCGGGTTTACGGTCTCATTTCAAGGAAAAGCTAGAGGGTGTTGATTTCCTTACTATTAATCACTTGCAAATGAAGGCTATGAGTCTAGAGCTTAAGTTTAAAAATTCAAAAGAATCTGCTAAATCTCATCGTTCGAATGTGCATATTGTTGATAATGACTATGATAGTTCGGACGATGATAAAGAAATTTATGCTGCTGAATTTGTTTGGTCATCAAAGAGTAAACCTGGTTCTTGTCCCTCGTTGAAGCCGATTCAGAAAAATCGGCAAGAAGAAATTAAGTTTACTTTTGATATAGCCAAATGTGATCGTGTTTTTGATGAATTGCTTAAGAATGGCTTTATTAAACTTTCTCATGCAATTCCACCAGCCGATCAATTGAAAAATCGTGCGTATTGTAAGTGGCATAATTCTTTTTCTCATGCGACCAACGATTGCAATGTTTTTCGACGACATGTACAATCGGCCCTTAATGAAGGTCGATTAGTATTAGCTGAAATGCAAGTTGATAAGGCTCCTTTCCCTGTTCATACCTTGGATTTGAATACTAAGGTGTTGATTCGGCCGTCACAAGCCGATGGAGCTAAGGGAAAGAACGTGGTGATTGGAGACCCAAGGCCGGAAAAAGTTAATGACAAAGTTCCGGTCAGAACAGTGATGATTGGGAGAACTCTTGATGGTGAAGAGTCTCTGAAGATTACAATTAACACATCAAGGCCCGGGGGGCAAGGAAGTTCCTTGGAAGAGAATCGGTTCGCTAGTCAGGCGAAACCGGTCAGACCGGTTTCCCAAACCAGTCAGACCGGTTTGTCTCCAGACCGTCCAAGGACTTTCAAGCCCAAGCGCCCGGAAGTGGGTACTTGGAAGTTTAATGAGCCAAAGGTTCAAGGAAGGGTTCTGAAGCAAGGACCTACTTTCTCTCAGCTCATGAACAAGTATACAAAGGCCGTTCAAGTTGATCAGCCAACAAAAAAGAGACAGAGGTCACCGCAGTGTTGGATCGATTCTACAGCTTATAAGCGCCGTGGTGATGTTACTGGGACTTCGGTACATAACCGATTGGGCTCATACCAATCAGGTCGTTCGGCTGCTCCCAAAAGCGGTCAGACCGGTTTTGTGAACCGGTCAGACCGGTTTTGGTCTAAGCAGAGGTTCCAAGCTCCTCCTAAGCAAGAATACCGTGTCAAGGAGAAAAAGGAGGACGTGCAAGCCAAAGCCAGTGGGATTGTAACAATTGGCAATATTCCAGTGGCTATGCAAGATTTGGGTAGAAAGCCGATAGTCATTGGAGATTCGGCTCCTGTTCCAGTCAAAAAGCCGGTCATGGCCAATGATCATGAGGCTAGCAGTAGCAAGGGCGTAAAGAAGGTCTTCCAACCAAGGTGGTGTCCTTCTGGATTGACTCATACGCAGAAGCGGAAGTTACAACGCCTGCGGAACAAAGAAAAAAGGGAACAGGAAGCTCAGAAGCTGAGGGATGAATACTTCAATAATTACAGGCCTATGATCCCTCAGACAAAGATCTGGCAAGCTAAGCCCGTTGTGCAATCAGCAGCACAACCGGTCAGACCGGATTCTGAGTCCGGTCAGACCGGTTTGGATCAGCCCACCGCTGCAGAAGCGGTCAGACCGGTTTCTGGAACCGGTCAGACCGGTTTGACGACAGAAGCGGGAGCTGAGATTACTTCAACCATCGATACTACTCCGCCAATTCCTCCAGTGGTTGAAGATGAAGAATTGGTTGATTTTGAGCCTTCTCCAGAACATGACAACATGAAAATCAATGTTGTATATTTGTCTTCTGATTATTATGTGGTACCGGAGGAGGAGGTCTCTCATCTTCAACTTGGACCTCGAGATGCCGTTTTTCAGAAGCCTAGTGAGTCAGAGAATCATCTCAAGGCTTTATATATGAGAGGGCACATCAACGGGAAGCCAATTTCTCGTATGTTGGTTGATGGTGGAGCTATTGTAAATCGTATGCCATACTCTCTCTACAAGAAGATTGGCGGAAAAGACGAAGAATTGATCAAGACGAACATGACGGTCAGTGGAGTTGGTGGAGGTGATCCCATTGGTGCCAAGGGGGTGGCTTCTATGGAGTTGACCGTCGGAAGCAAGACTATTGCTACGGCTTTCTTCGTCTCCGAGGTGCAAGGTAACTTCAGTTTAATCCTTGGTCGAGATTGGATTCATGTAAATAAATGTATTCCATCTACCTTGCATCAATATCTTATTCAGTGGATCGGCGATGAAGTTGAAGTTGTCCATGGTGACACTTCTTCCTTTGTTGCAATGGCCGATTCTGATTCTCTTAGTGCAAATGAGAAGGTCAAATGTCTGTCGGGCTTAGATTTGACCGATTATGAGCTGATTAGTTGCACTAAAGATGGTTTCGTTGCTGCTACATTAAAGCCGATGGAGAATCGGTTGAATTACTTGGTGTAATTGATGGAGCAAACAAATCAAAGACAAACCGGTCAGGCCGCTTCTGGAAACCGGTCAGACCGGTTTAAACCTGAACAGCGCCGATCAAGCCAAACCGGTCAGACCGCTTCTGGAAACCGGTCAGACCGGTTTACGTCTGGACAGTGGCTTCAAGAGCGAATTGATCATTTTCGAGAAAAAACAGAAGGTACGTTTGAAGCCATTGAAGATTTGGGTGATATGGATAAACTGGGTCAATGTTTTACATCAACCAACCCTTTAGAAAAAATAGATATTGGTGATGGTACTATTCCTAGGCCAACTTTTGTAAACAAAAATTTATCGGCTGAGTTTAAAGCCGAGTTAATAAATTTGTTGAAAGAGTATGTCGATTGTTTTGCTTGAGAGTACCGTGAGATGCCCGGTTTGAGTCGTGATTTAGTTGAGCATCGTTTACCGATAAAAGCCGGTTTTAGACCTTTTAAACAATCGGCTAGACGTTTTAATCCCGCTATTTATGACCGAATAAAAGAAGAAGTTAATCGTTTGTTAGATGCTGGTTTTATTCGGACTTGTCGTTATGTGGAGTGGATTTCTATTATTGTTCCCGTTGAAAAGAAAGATTCGGGAAAACTTAGAGTTTGCATTGATTTTAGAGATCTTAATAAAGCCACTCCAAAAGATTCATATCCTATGCCTATAGCCGATGTCTTAATCAATGAAGCTTCTGGGCGTCGTGTTGTTAGTTTCCTTGATGGTAATGCTGGATATAATCAAATCTTCATGGCCGAAGAGGATATGCACAAAACGGCCTTTCAATGTCCAGGATTTATTGGTTTGTTTGAGTGGGTGGTTATGACTTTTGGATTAAAGAATGCCGGTGCAACTTATCAAAGAGCTATGAATTTAATCTTTCATGATTTGCTTGGTGTTATTGTGGAAGTGTATATTGATGATATTGTAGTTAAATCAGATGACTTGAATTCTCATTTAGCCGATTTAAAACTTGCTCTTGAGAGGATGCGACGGTATGGTTTGAAGATGAATCCACTCAAATGTGCTTTTGGTGTTTCATCTGAGAAGTTTTTGGGATTTATTATTCATGAAAAATGACATAGAAGTTGATCCCAAGAGAATTGAAGCTATGAAGAAAGTCGAAGCTCCTACTTGCAAAAAGGATTTGCAAAAGTTTTTAGGCAAGGTGAATTTCGTGAGAAGATTTATAATTAACTTGTCTGGAAAGATAGATGCTTTTACTCCTTTACTTCAGTTGAAAGATGAAGCCGATTTTACCTGGGGGGCAAAACAGCAAGAAGCTTTTGAGAAGATCAAAGAATACTTGTCTTCACCACCGGTGCTTAGGGCGCCTAAGAGAGGGGTTCCGTTCAGACTTTATGTGGCAGCTGAAGATAGAGTTATTGGAGCTGTTTTGACCCAAGAAATTGATGCTAAAGAATATGTGATTGCTTATATAAGCCGACGGTTAATTGATGCAGAAACAAGGTATACTTTCATTGAGAAATTATGCTTGTCATTATATAATGCTTGTACTCAGTTGAGGCATTATTTATTATCTAGTACTTGCATCGTGTTGTGCCAAACCGATGTTATCAAACATATGTTGCAAAAACCGATTTTAAGTGGTAGGATCGGTAAATGGTTTTAGTTGAGTATGATTTGGCTTGTGAACCTTTAAAATCTATGAAAGGCCAAATTGTAGCTGATTTTATTGTTGAACATCAGATTGATGATACTTGTGAATTCAACGTCGGTTATGTTGCTTGTACACCGTGGAAGTTATACTTTGATGGATCGGTTTGCAATGATGGGCAAGGAATTGGTGCTGTTTTGATCTCTCCAAGTGGTGCCGTCTTTGAGTTTTCAAACCGATTGGAAGAAAAGCGTACCAATAATCAAGTTGAATATGAAGCTCTTCTATTCGGTTTAGAATTTTTGCAAGATATGGGGATTAAGCATGTTGAGGCTTTTGGTGATTCACTCCTGGTGGTACAGCAAGTATCAAAGGTATGCCAATGTTATAATGGTTCATTAAATGCATATCTTGATAGATGTCTTGATATCATTGCTTCTTTTGATGAATTTACTATCAAACATATTCCAAGAGAAGAGAATGACAAGGCAAATACTCTGGCTCAGAAAGCATCTGGTTGTATGGTTGCAAAGAAGTGTTTCTATCTCCAAAAACCGATGCAAACGAAAGCCGAGGTTCTGGTTCTGGATGAACCGGTCACACCGGTTTCAGAAACCGGTCAGACCGGTCTGACTGCTAGAACCGGTCTGACCGGTTCTGAAACCGGTCTGACCGCTTCGTCCCCTGACAGAAGCAAAAATCCTTTGGATGATGCTAATCAATCCAAAGTTGAAGATCAGGATTGGAGGGTGCCTATTATTACTTATTTGAGAGATCCTGGTCGTGGTGCAGAAAGAAATATTCGACGAATATCGTTTAAATACGTTTTGCTTGACGATGAACTCTATCGTCGAAACGCCGAAGATTTGTTGTTGAAATGTCTTATTCGGATCAGGCCAAAGTTGCCATGGGTGAGGTCCATGAAGGTATTTGTGGTACACATCAATCGGCTCCAAAGATGAAGTGGTTACTTAGACGAGCCGGTTTCTATTGGCCTACTATGATGGCAGATTGTTTCAAATATTACAAAGGATGTGAGGAATGTCAGAAGTTTGGAAATTTGCAACTTGTTCCTGCTGCATTGATGCATCCTATTATTAAGTCATGGCCGTTCCGAGGTTGGGGATTGGATTTTATTGGACAAATTAAACCTCCATCATCAAAAGGACATCGTTTTGTGTTAGTTGCTACAGATTATTTCACTAAGTGGACCGAAGCGATTCCCTTGAAGAATATGACGCATCGAGAGGTAATTGAATTTGTTATGCAAAATATTATTCATAGATTCGATATTACTCAAACTTTGACAATGGATCAAGGTACTTCGTTTATGTCTAAAGAGGTGCGTGAATTCGCCGAATCCTATAGAATTAAGTTGCTCAATTTATCTCCATATTATGCTCAGGCTAATGGACAAGCCGAGTCAAGTAATAAAATTTTGGTCAAATTAATCAAGAAAAAGATAGAAGAAAATCCTAAGAGATGGCATGAAGTTTTATCCGAAGCATTATGGGCTCATCGTATATCTAGGCATGGTGCTACTAAAGTTACTCCTTTTGAGCTTGTGTATGGTCAAGAGGCCGTTTTACCCGTTGAGGTAAATCTGGACGCTTATAGATTGGCTAAACAAAATGACCTTGATGCTATTGATTACCACAATTTGATGTTGGACAATATTGATGAGGTAACCGACAAACGATTGAAAGCTTTGAAGGAGATTGAGAAAAATAAGCTTCGGGTTGCTAAAGCTTACAACAAGAAAGTACGAGGAAAATATTTTCAGATTGGTGAGCTTGTTTGGGAGACGATCTTGCCTATTGGGATGAAAAGCAACAAGTTTGGTAAATGGTTACCAAGTTGGGAGGGACCCTATAGAGTTGTCAAAGTCATTTTTGAGAATTCTTACATGCTATAGACGCTGAAGGGAAATCATTTGCCTAAAGCTATCAACGGAAGATATTTGAAGAAATTCTATCCAAGTATTTGGCAAGACGCATGAAGACCAATGGCCAATATATTGTTGGTATCGCCCTTAGCATAAATTTTAGCTCCTGAATTGTAATTACTTGCTTTTTAGTTCTCAAGTTCACTAAAAACGCAGGGGGGCATGTGTTGACAGTCAAAATTGGCTCTGGCCCGGCCAAACCGGTCAGACCGGTTTGCCAAACCGGTCAGACCGGTTTGGTTCTGTAATTCGAGTAGGATTAGGATTCCGAGTTTAATCCCATATTGTAACCTATTCGAAAGGGGTAAGACTTCCCCGGCCTATAAATATAAAGGCTAAGGCCGATTGAGATGTATTCCAATCGAATCAAACACGTTTATCCTTTACTTTTTTATCTCTCAAACCCTAATCTTTTCCAACCTCCATATTCTGTTCTTTGCTCGTCTCTACGGCATTCAAGGGCGTTCTAGGTGGCCTGCCGACCCTAGAGCAACCCTAGCTTGCTTGAGCTCCGACGGGGTCCCTCCCGAGCTCGAGTTTCTAGGTCTTCACGAGTTCCTTCTTGAAAGCGGTCAGACCGGTTTCAGGAACCGGTCAGACCGGTTTGCCCGAGGAGCTCAGGAGTTGGCCGTTGTGACGGCTGTGCTGCGCGTTTGATCGGCTTCGAGTTTGTTGGCGCGTTTTCGTGTCAACACAGTGATAACCCACCAAAGACTCGAGGGTTGATCCCATACTTCTAGATGAAGAGGTGCCTATTCTCTTGATTTACTGGATTACATGACATACATCATCTTTTTCCCTTTACTGACTGCTGGGTGAATGTACAGAAGGCCAGATTGTAGACAACTACATACACAGTATTCATGCCACAGCAGAAAGAGGTCTTTGCCTATTACATTCAGTACTTCCAAGTCATTAATGCCTGGTCAGTTTATCACCCAGTCAACCATCAGTAAGTAATGTGATTCACAGCTGACAAAAAGGTTTGAGATTAAAATTGTGCCATCTAATTTCCTCTGTACACATGTATTCGTACACCGTTTCATGTGCTACACAGCAGAGTCAGCATCGCTGAATGTTCATCGGGTATTACATAAAAGCACATTTCTCTTCCTATCCTAAGTACCTGGTGTATTAGATGCCCTCCTACTGTGTTGTTTGTGCTTTCCTTTACATTACATTCTGTTCCACATTGGCATCATCCTTTCTGTATCATGTTTATGCACACTGAAACTTCCTTCTCCACAGATCCTATAGCAGTCCTAACAGGATGCTCTGAAAACCGGGGCAGGCACTAGGTCCCTTGATGGCAGGCACCAGGCAGTCAAAAGTTTAGTACCATGTCTATTCCTTCTCATAAGCGCCCACATACTACTCAGATGATGCATGCTGATTCCATAGAGAAACTATTGTTTCTGCGCATGTACTGATAAATAACTTGTGTTTTATGAATTAGTACTGCATTGGTGGGGCTTATACTATCAAGAAGAAAATGAAAAATTTGGTGTGCATTGGATTACTTGGCTCTACATCAGCCCGGTTTTGCATTGGATTAGTTGGCTCTCAGCTGCCAAATTGTTGATTGCAAATATTGGTCATCCCATTTTGTTTACAATTCTCTGATTAATGTGTGCATCTTTTCCAAAAAAATAATTGACAAGGTACAACATTATACAATTGTTTATATACTATGTATTACTGACCATATGGAGTTTACGCCCTCAATGCATAGAATGTAAAGTTTAGCTGTCAGATTAATCTTCTGTCCAAATTCAGTTAGTTAGGGGTGCACTGAAGCAATAAATTTACCCTACCATAGATTAGGATCCATTGACATTGAATATTCTGCAAAAGAAATATTCTTTGTTTTGCCATTTCGTTCTGACATGATATGGCATTCGTTTAAGTTCCCACTGTATATTTATGTTTGTTTGAATCTAATTCATGGAAGTATGTTTCCAAAAGAATTGAGAGGGTCTTTTTGACATTCATTTTGCTCCTTAATTGTGGGGAACTAATTTCATGTTCAAATATACTACTAACAATTTATAATTTATGTCATTTATTTCAGTCCCCACTATATATATTATGTTTCATGCATAATGGAACTATGTTTGTTTTAGTCTAATTCACGGTGATATGTTTCAAAAGAATTTAGAGGGTGTTTCTTACATTCAGTTCGCTTCTTAATTGTGGGAAGCTAATTCCATCTTCAAAGATACTACTAATTATTTGGCCCAGGGACAATGCAACTGTATCTATGATTTCATTTCCCCTCTTTTTATTTGACCCAGGGGCAGTGGACTCAGTATTCCTGGTTTACCTGAGGAAACACACCTGCCTTTTTTCAATAATTTGGCATATACGTACCTAATGTGTAAAACTAATATGAGTGCATACAAGAAATACGCGAGCTCTGCAACAGATTAACTGATACAATACATTTGTTTCCTGTCCATATTCAGTTAGTCAGTGATGCACCGAATTTCGTCTACCATTTGATCAACTGATAGACTAATAAATTTAGTCTACCATAGGTTAGCTTCATTTACACTGAATGCTCAATACAAAAAGAAATATTCTTTGTTTTCTATTTGATTCTTCCTTTATTTGGCTACCATTTCTCAATGATCACTATGTATATTATGTCTGCATCCTGTTTATTAGGAATGTGTCTTTTATTTTCATGCATAATTGAACTCTGTTTGCTCCAGTCTAATGTACAGAGATGTGCTTTCAGAAGAACCGTGAAGGTCTTTCTTACATTCAGCTATTGCTTATTTGTGAAGTCCATTTTCAAACTACACAAAATAGTATATCCAGAGTAATGCTGGGCTGCTGACACAAGAGGGAAGTTGGAGCCCAATGGATGTACAGGACAACCAAGAAATGTTCTGATGTCTACCGATGTATGACTCCATTGGATTTGACCAGTCCACTTCTATTAGTATGCCTGTTCCCGAGTGATTGGCGTTCTGACATCCTTAACTTGCATATTGTGTTTTAGGGGGGCTTTCAGTTTAGTTCCATTGGTTTGTATGAATAATGTATGGTTTCTATAAACGAAAGTGCCAGCACTAAAATTAGGTGTGGTGTGTAAGCACTTTTTTCCCTTTTATTTCATACCCAGTTAATATATATATTTTTTATTTTCCCAACTGTTGTTGCAGATCATATATAGTTGTGTGCTAATGATTTTTTGGATCGATTCTGTCTATTTGAGTCCATTCGCTACCCACCGCATGTACTCCAGTTTTGCTAAACTAAACTTGGACATACACCTTGCTCCGTGCCTATCTATTGTCTCACCATGTGCTTTATGTTTGATGTATGCTAATTTCTCTGCCATGTTGATCTGCCACGAGGTTGATTTCTGTATCATTTACTTAGCTGGGAGCTGTCGCCCAAGGATGCTTAATTTTGCTTCATGCTTCACTTTCACCCTATGCCAATATTATTGTGTACAAAGGCTTATATACAGGCGCGGGTGCGGCGTTGTTCTTCTTAGTGTGTGTCTATATATATATATATATATATATATGAAAATTTTCTTTCTACATGTGCATATAGCTACCTTCACCTGTGTATCTCATGTTAGAAGACGTGTATCACCCAACGAAGAGTATGTACATGTAGTATATGATGATACTAGACTATCTGAGTGGTATGTCGATTGAGTATGTAAGCGTACTTTGAGTATGTGGACATACTAATTTCTATATACTAGTATAATGGTATAATCATACTAAATTTTAAAAATAAGGTTGCTTCTGAATTTTTCCGTGCAATTCGCTTTGAAATATCTTAGAATTAGTATACGAAGGTACTCAAACCACTACCAGAATGATCGACATCTGCACCGGGTGGAAAAGCCCTTTAGCACCGGGTTTCCCACCCGGTGCAACTAATCTGAGGCTAAAGGGGTACCCCTTTAGCACCGGGTTGAATAACCGGTGCTAAAGGGGCCCTTTAGCACCGGGTGCAGCCACGACCCGGTGCTAAAGGCCCTGCTCCGCAGCGCCGTTAGCAGGGCCTTTAGCACCGGGTCGTGGCTGCACCCGGTGCTAAAGGGCCTGCCTTTAGCACCGGTTGCTGTCTGCAACCGGTGCTAAAGGCCCCGGATTTCTTTTTTTTTTTGCTTTTTTCAGTAGCCATGCGTGCACGTCTATATACGTATATATTCTAATACGTGTATTCTAATGCGTATTCGGCCGACTCTATATTCATACTAGCTGACATTTCATCAAAATAGAAGACATATATATTACAAAAGTAGATATTCATGCATGTCAACTCGAGTTATATATATTTAAACTGTATTTTCTACTTAATTAAGATTGACGACTAGCTTGTTGGACTGTCCGGCACGTCCTCCAGTACTGGCGAGTAGTATTCTCCTCGGGGATTGACGACCTCGTCCCAGATCCATCCGACGAGCTGTTCTGCAATTGCGTCAATTCTTTCTAGCTCTAGGGACTCTTCCTTCAGGTTGAACATCTGTAATTTACAAATAATTGAAAGATATTTAATCCGCCGAGTTGGAGACAATAATTGTGCACTTAATAATAATGGAAATGTGTTTATTATTACGTACCATAATATCCTGTTGTGTAAGCTTTTTATGTCCCCAATTCCACATGAAATCGCAAACATAGTATGCACATAAATTATTTCCCGGCCCCTGTTTGGCACACTGTCGACCAAAAGAAATTAAGTAAAATTCATATAATATATTAGCCGAGGCCTACATGTACAAATTACTTGCTTACCGGAAAGCCAATGTTCCATTCTAGTGTTTCATGTTGAATTCCCGGGTGTTCTTGACGAAATTGAATCCAGGCCCTGCGAACAAAAAAATTGAGTTAAGTCATTGCGAGTGTAACGGGTGAATTAAGTAGGGGAAAATATACATCACCTTGTCATCATGTCCATGATGTTCTGTAGTTTTTCTTTTAGAGTGTGCAACGAATCAAAGACGTTCACGACACCCCGGTCAGGACACAATATTATTAGGAACCAGTGGAATCTGTGCACATGTATACATTATAATCAGAAATGAATTAGTACACAGACAGTATAAGATGAAGCCTGTGTATATACTCACTCGATGTTGTACGGGATTAGTATGGAGTCGCAGTAATTTTGTTTCTTAATATACTTGTATAAGTTTCCATATGTTTCCTCAGGATTCATCAATATCATTTCTTCACTTATCCTTCGAGGATCCACGAAACCAACGTCATATATCCCGGATCTCCGACATTTTTGAATCTCCATTCTGCATATGTTAAGCAATAAATAAAGCCCGCGTCAGCATAGATTGGAATTATTGTTTTCAAACTGTGAATTATAAGCAACAACAAAGTACTTACAGTGTCCAACAGGTGATCAAATCCACGTCCATGGCGTCGCGGTGGTACAGCTCATATATATCCTTAAACCTCAGCCACACCCAATCCTCGTCACCATTGTAGAAATCATGGTCCTTCACGCCTACTTTGATCATGCGCCGTTTATTCCTTCTTGATTCTTCCAAGTACCACTCATGGAATCGGCGCATCTTCGTCTGTAGCTTCCTCTCCATTTCAGGAGGGACCATAGGCTTGCCAAGATTAAACGGCCACCTCAGCATTGTGTTTACAGGCACCTCTTCTTCCCCCAGGACTTGCGCTCTGGTTAGTCCAGTCTCGGCCATTACTCGTTGCACGTTAAGCTCGTCCAGAGATGGCAATGGACCCAAGGGCCGCTGAGGTTGCTGGCCGAGCTGATGAACCTTTTTGGATGGGCCCGCCTCCTTATCTGCAGCCTTCCACTTCCGGCGAGATTTCAGTAATGAGCGGTCATAGTCTGTTACTATTACTTCCTTCTGTTGACCCTTGCTCAAATTACCGAGGAATGACTTGACGACGGTGGGATCAAGCTTCGGCTCCGGCTCAGGTTTTTTCCTCCACTCGGCCATTTGCCTCTTTGTGTCTGCTTTGACCGAGGCTTCCAGCTCCTCTAGAGTCTTCTCACCCGCTCTTTTCTCTGGTGCGGGCTTCTCTTTGGTTTTCCGCGCCTTCTTCGCTGGTGGAGTTGGGGCAGAGGCTTTAGTGCGGCGTCCCCTCTTTGGCGGAGGGAGCGGAGACCTCCGCGGCGGAGGAGACGGAGACCTCTTCGGCGGAGGAGACAGAGACCTCTTCGGCGGAGGAGACGGAGACCTCTTCGGCGGAGGAGACGGAGACCTCTTCGGTGGAGGAGACGGAGACCTCTTTGGCGGAGGAGACGGGCTTGCATCAGGAGCTCCCGGAGAATCGTCATGATCCTGTGGATCTCTTGGAGGTGACGGGGGCTTGTTGGTAGCCGCAGGTGTACCGGGTATGACGACGTCTGCCTTGCTCCATAGAATGATGCAGTGAGAACACTGACCGAGTTTTGTTTCTCCGTCACCTCCGGGGATGTCAAGTTCCAAGTCTTCCCAGCTGGTGACGACTTGCTCCACCTCAACAGGTACGTAACCATGTGGAATGTCATTGCAGTGCCATTTTTGTCCTTCTTCCACACGTTTGGTCATACCGTATGCGACCTGATAAGTTAGTAGTCACAAAGAAAGTTAGTAAATGAATGGTATTTACGGTGAAATGTATGCAGTATGAACTAAGGTCGCATACGTACCACCACAGCTAAGTTCTTCTGCCTGACGACAAGCTCGCACGCGGTCCGTTGAGTTATTTCATCCACGGTGTAACGGACCGCTTCGGCGGCCTGTGTGGAAGCGTGACTGCTTTGATATTGTTGTGGAGGGCTAATAAGGGCCGCATCTTGGAGAGGTGCATGCTCTGTGGAACCGGTCCCGCCTGGTGCATGCTCTGTGGAACCGGTCCCGCCTGTGGCTTGTTGTATCTGCAGCCATGCTACCTTCATCCGTCGCTCCATCTCTGACTCCATCTCTTGGAGCTTTGAGCCCTGGGCGGCAACCGTTTGCTCTAGGTCCCTCACACTCCGCTCATATTCGGCCTTCTTCCTCGAACGGCTCCTATAGGTGGCGGCGTGCTCTTGGAAACCTTTCTTCCATGAGATGCTTGTGCCTACGCCGCGCGTCCGTCCAGGATGCTCCTTGTTCCCTAAGGCATAGGTTAGCTCATCTCTGTCTCTATCAGCAACAAATTCTCCCCTCTCAGATGCCCTGAGGATATCGATGAGACACTGAGCTAGTTCTCGCAAGTCCTCGGGAAAAACTAAGGAGCCGTCGATTGGGCTTAGGGTGACTCCATGACCATAGTACCAATGCTTGGTCCTTGTGGGCCAGTCATGTGTCGCTGGAGTGATGCCTCTAGCATATAGATCTTCTTCCATCTTCTCCCATTTAGCGATGCTTGCCTTGTAACCTCCCGAACCCATCTTATGAGAGTACTTCTTATTTGCGGCGTTTCCAGCGTTTCTAGCGCTAGCCGTTGCACCCTCTTCGGAGGTTTTGTACTCAATGAATGCTTCCCACTTGTCATTGGTGATCTTCTTATACTTCTCAGGATCCAGGGCCTCTCCGGTTTTGAGAAATTGCGAGTACAACTTCTTCTTGAAATCCTGAAACAGAACTGCCATCTTCTTCATTGTCCAATCCCTCAGTTCTGCTTCATGAGTGCTAGGCCAGTCGAATATTGCCTTTAATTCCCTCCATAGCATCTCCTTCTCCGTATCGGGGAGCACGTACTCCTCAGTGGGGTCCGTGGACTTCCATTTTCTGATACTAATGGGCACATTGTCCCGTACAATTACCCCGCACTGAGATACAAATTTCTTGGCCACTTTTGGGGGCTCAACTGGCTCCCCGTCATCCTCCACTCGGGTGATGTGTAACTTGACATCCTTCAGCTTCTTCGTGGTCGATCGTTTTGATTTCTTAGCTCGACTTGTAGAAGCAGAGGCGGCCTACACAAATTACATATATACGAGATGATATAGAGATGGTATACATAATTGACATGTACAGTACAAATTTATGTTATCTATATACACACCTGACTAGACGAGGGCTCGTTACCGGCCCCTTCAACATTTTCGGCCTGGACATTGGCGGCCCCTTCAACATTTTCGGCCCTTCCAATGATCCCCAACACATCATCCATAGATATTGGTTGGGTTACCATATTGAAAAGTTGATTCGCTAAGAACGTGTCGTTGTCCTCTTGAATGGGTGGGACAGGGGTGTTGTTGTCCTCTTGCATGGGTGGGACGGGGTTGTTGTTGTCCTCTTGCATGGGTGGGACGGGGTTGTTGTTGTCCGCCATCTATAGAATTAAAAATAATTGATAAAAAATATATACAAAGCATACATATTCCCAATATGATTCGCTAAGGGTTCGCTAAGGGGGGTCGGTGCGCGAAAAAACGGATTCGCTAAGGGGTTCGGGTGCGCGGTGGGTTCGGGTACATAGAATTTCCAATATACATTTAAATGAAGCATTTTCCAATATACATTTCAAACATATAACATTTCCAATATACATTTCAATGTAAATATCTCCAATACATTTAAATGAAGCATTTTCCAATATACATTTCAAACATATAACATTTCCAATATACATTTCAATGTAAATATCTCCAATACATTTAAATGGAGCATTTTCCAATATACATTTCAAACATATAACATTTCCAATATACATTTCAATGTAAATATCTCCAATACATTTAAATGAAGCATTTTCCAATATACATTTCAAACATATAACATTTCCAATATACATTTCAATGTAAATATCTCCAATACATTTAAATGAAGCATTTTCCAATATACATTTCAAACATATAACATTTCCAATATACATTTCAATGTATATATCTCCAATACATTTAAATGGAGCATTTTCCAATATACATTTCAAACATATAACATTTCCAATATACATTTAAATGAAGCACATATATTTCTAATATACATAGAATTAAAAATAATTGATAAGAAATATATACATTTAAATGAAGCACATATATTTCTAATATACATAGAATTTCCAATATACATTTAAATGAAGCATTTTCCAATATACATTTCAAACATATAACATTTCCAATATACATGCTCGAAGGTCAAACTGCTCCTGTTTGTCCTCATCCCACATGGTAACACCTTCATTCTTCCACGGCTGCAAAAGTTCGTCAACCAATGGTCTTAGGTACACATCAATGTCATTGCCAGGTTGCTTTGGGCCTTCGATGAGCACTGGCATCATAATGAACTTCCGCTTCATGCAGAGCCAGGGGGGTAGGTTGTAGATACAAACAGTCACGGGCCAAGTGCTATGACTACTGCTCATTTCACCGAAAGGGTTCATGCCATCGGTACTTAAACCAAGCCTAACATTCCTCGCATCAGCATCAAACTCTGGGAATGCTCTGTCGATGTTCCTCCACTGGGATCCATCGGCGGGGTGTCTCAACATGCCATCCTGCTTACGTTCTTCTTTGTGCCAGCGCATCAGTTTGGCATGGTCTTTGTTCCTGAACAAACGCTTCAGACGGGGTATCAGAGGGAAATACCACATCACCTTCGCATGGATTTTTTCTTAGAACGCTCTCCCCCAACATCACCAGGGTCGTCCCGCCTGATCTTGTATCGTGCGCAGGTGCAAACCGGACAACGATCCAAGTGTTCGTATTGTCCGCGATAGAGGATACAGTCATTAGGACACGCATGTATCTTCTGCACCTCCAAACCGAGAGGGCAAACAACACGTTTTGCTTGATACGTCGTCGATGGCAATGTGTTACCCTCTGGAAGAATCTTCTTTACGAGTTTCAGTAGCTCCTCGAAACCCTTATCAGTAACACCATTTGCTGCCTTCCACTGCAGAAGTTCAAGTGTGCTACCCAACTTCTTTAGCCCCTCTTTGCAATCTGGGTACAGGTCAGTCTTGTGGTCCTGCAACATGCGCTGTATCTTTTTCAGTTCCTTATCATTGTCGCAGTCTTTCTCGGCATCACGCAACATTTGCCCGAGTCCATCAGTAGGTTCATTTTCCTGAGCAACATCTTCCTGAGCATCGCCTTCCCGAGCAACATCTTCCTCATCGGCATCACCCATTTCAGCATATGCAAAGGAACCGTAGTATTGAGCCAATAACGGAATGTCGTCATCGGCCTCGTCTTCTTCATCTTCATCCATTAGAATTCCTCTTTCACCGTGCTTCGTCCAAACAGAATAATTCCTCATGAAACCGTGCCTCATCAAATGCACCTGAAGACAACCTCTTTGTTTGTACGATTGTATATTTTTACAATGGGTGCATGGGCGGAACATGAAACCGGACGGCGTCCTGTTAGCCTCGGCGGCATCGAGAAACGTCCTAAGGCCATCACGGAACGCCTGAGCGTGGGGGTCCCCGTACATCCATTGTCTATTCTTCTGCATTATTAACCAATAACAAATATACAATACAATTTAAAGATAAAAAAATTTAATATATAAATAAATACAAATTATAATATATATTCCATTATATAAATAAATTTCTAAAACTACATTACTATATTCATTAAATATAACATTACTATAAGCCTTATAAGATTTATAAGATTTATAAGATTTTCTATTAATTTATAAGATTTTCTAGCATTTTATATTGATTTTCTAGTAATTTCTAAAACTACATTACTATAAGCCTTATAACTATTCACAAGTCATACAAAACAAAATACTAACTAGCTTGCCTTCTCTCTCCATTTAAAACACAACATGAACACTCTCTCCACCATGAACTCAAGCTCTCTCCTCTCTCTCCTCCAAGAACACAAGCTCTCTCTAGCTAGCTTTACTTTGATTCACAAATCCCTCTATTTCTAAAACATAGAAGGATTACAAGCTAAATAAAACATTAGAGAATGAAAGAGTGTACCTTGTAGTGCTCCTTAGATGAGTAGAATCTTCACAAATTTTGAAAAAAAATTTGGGCAGCACCTCCCCTCCCACGGCCGAGCAGCATGAACACAGCGCCTAAGTGTTCAGCTGGCTCGGGCGGGGGAGGAGGAAGCCCCTATATTCAAACACATTAGCACCGGGTCGTGGCAAGACCCAGTGCTAATGTTCACCCTTTAGCACCGGGTGCAGCCACGACCCGGTGCTAAAGGCCTCGGGCACATTAGCACCGGGTCGTGGCTGCACCCGGTGCTAAAGAGTGAACATTAGCACCGGGTCTTGCCACGACCCGGTGCTAATGTGTCCGCCCTGACACACCTCCGCGCCGCCCCCGCTCCTAGCCGTTGGACCCGGTGCTGAAGCCCCATCAGCACCGGGTCCAAAAATTGCCGAGGCGGAGGAGGCGAGCGGATGTGAAGGATTCTGGTAGTGAACTGATAAATGAGTATGTGAACATACACATAATGTTATATTGATGGTGATGGTAGCTACAAGCGCTTGTAGATAAAACTCATCATATATATATATATATATATGTGTGTGTGTATATATATATATATGTATATATATATAAATGAACAGCTCATCTCAGCCCAATAAAAGTGTACTTGTATCGCCTTAAATGCGATCCGACACTTAAATTAGATGAAGATAGCCGTATGTCGGGTTTCACCCGATACAACCACGTATTTCAAGATCGAAACAAAGCATACAAATACCCGTACAAAGACGAGCCCAAAGATTACATCAATCCAATTTATTACATCAAGGAGGTTCACTTGCCTTTATTACAAACTGAGTTCAAAAGTAAAGGTTCAGAGTTCAACATAAAAGCAGCGGAAAATAAATGGGTGCTAAACGACGATACACGTGAAATCATGAGGAAGCCTCCCATGAAATCATTCACCATAATCCTCGCCAGCCGAGGACTGGTCCCACTCAACAGTCCAACCCGGAGGGAGTTAGCACGGCCAAGTCAGACTAGCAACCACATCCTCTAAGGTACCTGAAAATTTGTTTTGCCACAAGCGATTAAAAAGTGTAGTTATATCGCTTTATGTGATCCGACACTTAAATTGGATGAAGATAGCCGTCTGTTGGGTTTCACCCGATACAACCACGTATTTCGAGATCGAAACAAAGCATACAAATACCCGTACAAAGACGAGCCTAGGGATTACATCAATCCAATTTATTACATCAAGGAGGTTCACTTGCCTTTATTACAAACTGAGTTCAAAAGTAAAGGTTCAGAGTTCAACATAAAGCAGCGGAAAACAAACAGGTGCTAAACGACGATACACGTGAAATCATGAGGAAGCCTACCATGAAATCATTCACCACGATCCTCGCCAACCGAGGACTGGTCCCACTCAACAATCCAACCTGGAGGGAGCTCGCACGGCCAAGTCAGACTAGCAACCACATCCTCTAAGGTACCTATTTTTTTTGCCACAAGCAAGGCTGAGCATACTAATACTCAGCAAGACTTACCCGACAGGTGACCTAGACATGCGAGGCTTTTTGGCTGAGGGGTTTGTTTTGCCAAAAGCGATTAAGAAGTGGGTCCTTACATTCAAGTTTTATTTTCCATATTCTAGTAGTATCACCATTCTAAATGGATACATATTTTCAGCAAGCATGTTGTACAATAGACTTAAGCAACACATATATCCAATATCAAGCTCATGTGCAACTTTTTACTCGATGCAGCATAGTGGTCAAGCAGTCTCAGTAGCTGCGAGAGACAGACGATTCGAATCGATTTGTTGACCTTGCAATGTGGACCTAAACACACGACATGCATGACCACGATGGGTCCACACATTATCAACTGTTCCCATCAATTCCCAAATTGTGTACAGAGCCCGCAGCCATTGGATACAAGGTCCCAACGGTCCCTGGAATGACACCGTGCCGTGGCCGCACATGTACCCATATGCTGCAGCAAAGAAATCCCATTTCAGGGTTAGTGGGGTAAAGCCACGCCCCGATTCAGTTAGGTACTAGGATTACTGATTACCATTAAATCTCTCAGCATGTGTTTAGTACATTCAAAGACTTGACCACGAACACCGACACCCTTCGACCTTTGCAAAATTCTTACTAGACGGATGGGGCACCAATAATCCTCCAAAAACAACTTGCCCATCCCCGCCCATCATCCTTATGACTCCATCATAAGTAAAGTAAGAAACTGCTATAACTCGCAAGTGACAGGAAATCACTTGACTTCTACCGGATCTTAGTTTAGCATAGCCACTAGCGACCCATACACTAGTAATCAACGCATGGGAACTATGGATATGCAACTATGGTTCCAATCAACTCCTACACTTAAATGCACAAACATAAGTACATAAAAGTATTGCATGATTTTTTAGAGAAAACCGGGTTATGCTCCGGGGCTTGCCTTCTTGCTCTAGGTCAGCCTTAGGCTCTCCCAAACTTCGGTTTGGGTCTTGATCAGCCTCAATCGCGTTTAACACTCTTTCGTTTTCTTCGGTCTCCAGTACGAGTGTGTAGTTCCCGTCAGCTAGATCAGCATCTACACGAAATGCATATGTATAAGATTTACTTTAAGCATTTGTAAAAATAAAGTTACTATGCAAGTCGAAAATAAAGCATGAGTTGCACTTGTGGTCATATTCACCTAGATACCAATATAAATTTATCTTATCTTTTCAAAAGCATGTGGTGTGTTGATGGCGAATTTCTTTCATTTCTTGTTTGATGGTGATTGTGTACATATATAAAAGTTTTACTCAGTACCTTTCCACAAAGAAAACAAAAGTACAAAACAAGGGTGAATGTTTTGTAAAATACCATATGTTCATTAGATAAGACACATTATACCATTACCATTTTAATCTTTTATTCGACTTCAGATAGTAGGACATAATGTATTTAGCTATATTATTTACTGAGCATTATTAACATCATCAATGACCTACCATAAAAGGTTGAGCCTATTTTACTTAGTAAATAAATTACTAAAAATATTTTATTACAACACGGCTAGTAGAAAAAATAAAAATATAACGGTACCCAAAGATCATAATTTTGGGAGTTTTTTATATAGTAAACTAAGCATACCATGAGGAACAACATATCCAAAAAAATAGCTTCATAATTTCTCTGTGGCTCAAATTATCGACAAAAGTATATAAATGTATGATAATTTTTCTTTTGCAAAACACAGAAAAAGTATATACATGTTGTGTGAAAGTTATAGATTTAGTCTCACAGAATCCAACAAAATTTAGTTTGCATTATTCCGGGCTTTCTATGATTTATAATCGATTTATGAAGTTTGTTGTTTTCAAAACAAACACTTAACTTAAGTTTACATTCCAGTCCCTGATTTTAATCGTTTAGGTCCCTTCAAGTTTTAAAATTTCACATAGGGGTCATTCGCCGACCGGCGACGGCGCATGTTCGATTCCGGCGATGTGGGGCCTATGCTCGACTTGATCTAGCCCACGAGGTTTAGGAGCTCACCACGAGTTGATTGGGCTAGGCCTCGTGGTCGGAGATGACTCGACGGCGGCAGACGACGACGAGGTAGATCGGGTCAGGGAGCTCGAGGGATGGGTCAGGAAGCTTCATGGGGCTGCGAGGAGTGCGTTCGTGAGCTCGGTTGCGGTCAGGGTGATGCTAAAAACCGTATAGTGAAGGATGCCTGTAGGATCTAGGATTACCGACTAGAGGGGGGTGAATAGGCGGTTTCAAACTTCAAACGCAACACTAGAGAAATTTAATTAGAACCAAGGTGAAATAATTCTCTAGCTATACTAAGCCTATGTTGAGGGCTTTGCAACCTAGGATGACAAGATACAATTCAAGTTCTATGTAAATAACTTGCTCAATGTAAATTGCTCAAGACAAGAACAAGATCAAACCACAAGTATGAGACCCAAATTTATCCTGTGGTATCGATGACTTGCCGGTCACCCCTAGTCGACGTTGAGATGGATTCAATGTTCAACCGCTTCTCTATCAAGACTCCGCTTGATCTCTAAGCCGGTTAGAACCAAAGAACCGCTCCAAATCTCGATTTCACTAGAGTTGCTCTTCACCACTCCGGCGAGGTGAGCACAAAGACCTCTCACAACCAATTTCCATGGCAAATTCACAATCTTCTTGAAGTGCTCGGTGGAATCACGAGCTCCAAGCCGTCTAGGAGGCGGCAACCTCCAAGAGTAACAAATCAACCACGAGCTCAATGAAATCCTAGTGCCACAATGATCAAATCCTTCATGCAATGCACTAGAAGCTCTCAATCTCACCAATAAATGCAATCTCCAAGCAAGTGAGTGAGAGAGAGGAGAACAATGGCTCTAGAATGTGTATCAAGCTTTCCAAAGTGCCAAGAGACCTCACAAGCCCGTGGGGTGTGAGTATTTATAGCCCTCTCCTCAAAACTAGCCGTTATGAGCAAACTCAGTTCAGAAACGTGCACCGCGGACTGTCCGCCCGATAGTCGAGAACCGTCCGCGTTCAAATCTCAACAGCTATAACGCGAAGTCAAATGTGTGTCAGAGATGACCGTTGGGACGGTCTAACTGTCCGCCCGACACCCGCGGACTGTCCGAGCTACCCTCGGATGGTCCGCCAAGCCTCGGTCGGACGGTCTGACCCCTTGGAACCGTGAAAACGCTCTCTGTGTAAACTTAGGCTAATTTACGGACGGTCCGTGCAACACTCTCGGACTATCCGCGTGAACACTTAGCACCAGCTCAAGTCAACGCACGTAGGCCCACAAGTCAGCATCCACCGCGGACAGTCCGGCCACTGCCCGCGGACTGTCTGTGGTCAGTTCGGACAGCTTCGAACGGATTTTCCATAGATTTTATAAAATAAAATATATTTCTATTTTGCGGACTGTCCGCCCGAAGGGCTCGGACAGTCCGCCAGCCACGACATGGCAGGTTTTCCAGCAGATTTTCAACGTGCCCAAACCCAAGTTAGTCACCACAAAATCTAAATGCACTACATGCAATTCAAGGACCAATGTGGCACTAAGAATCCATCAAACCAGTGAAGTTGATCCCTCTTGATACTACGGCTATCTAGCCTATCAACCCGGTCATCTTTCATCCTCTAATCACCTCATGACCGGTCAAATTTAAAAGCTCTATCATATACCTTTGCCTTGAGCTTCCCATGATCCAGAGCACACACATGCTATTGACACATCACCTCCTGAGGCTCATTCCAACACTCAGGACTAACCTATTCTCATTATCTCAAATGAAATTGTTAGTCCACAGGAGTTGTCATTAATTACCAAAACTCAATTAGGGGCCAAGATGCCTTCAATCTCCCCCTTTTGGGTAATTGATGACAACCATATCAAAGGAGTGATAGAGTTGAGGGTAAAACTTGAAGTCACTTACTCTTTTTCAATAAATTCCAAATAAGAGACAGAGCAAGAGATTTCAAATTTCAATAATAGAGAGTAACTCCCCCTACATGTGTGCATGGATCCCATATGTCAATCATCACACATACTTGGATATTATAGGATTTGGCGAAGTATTCCCCACAACATGAAGATCAAGGCAACAACATGCACACATACACACACACACACATATATATATATATAGATATATATAAATTCAATCACACCATGTGTTAGCCTCAAAAACCATAGAAACACTAGAACAAGTCCACCATAAGATAGAAATGTCACAAATAGATCATCACATAAGCGAAAAATAAAGCACACAAGTTCTAGCTTATTACATCCACACAAAGTTCATCTCACAAATAACATAAAGATAAACATGCAATGCAAAGTTCAAGTTTTCATGCTATGCAAATACTCCCCCTGGAGATCACATCACTCCAAGTCTCTCCCCCTTTGGCATCAAATACCAATAAAGGACTACTCGTCCTGTGGTGGAGGAGGTGGCCGAGGATAGACATTGTAGAAGTGGCCACTGAAGTCGGTGAAAGCCATATTGAACGTAGCAAAGGAGTCCTCGAGCTGAGTCTGACAATCAACAACCTGCTGGTACTGCTCGGAAGTGGCCAATCCATCAAATATAGCAGTCAAGTCATTGATGTCAGTTTGGTAACTCTGCTGCATGCCCCGAAGCTGGGTCATGATAGGCTGAAGATACTGAGTGTTCATCTGCTGCTCATATGCACTGAACCTATCATCAAATCGCTGCTGCAGACCCTGCTGCAAAGTCTCAAAACCAGTAGCCATATGTGCCCCAAAGGACTGAGCCATGCCATCAAAATATGGAGTGAAATATCCATCTGGAGGAACCCAATAGCCCTGTGGCTGCATAGGAGGAGGAGGAGGTGGAGGCATCTCAGGAGGACCCATATAAACATATGCATCTGCTGCTGTCCCAGCATCATGAGCACCCATACCACCACCAATGTTCTTATATGGGGTTAATGGCCTATTGAGAAACTCTTTTGCATTTACAAATGGCTGAAACCACCCATGGAGAATCTCACAAGGACCGTCATATCCACTCTTGGATTTGATCAAGGACATGATGTATGGAGCAAAGTACATGTTCCTGGCCAAGGACAACTTCTTTTCATCCATTTGCTCAAATATCATTTTAATCACATTGAATCTAGTACCTGTCATGATGTAGTGAATCACATTCCAATAATAATTTCTAATTTTGTCCTTGTTTCCACTCTTAGGCATGAAGGTGCATCTTATGATTTTGTTGATAGCAGCTAGATGATGCCTAAGTCCTGTAGGTGTACCATATTTTATTGGAATACCAAGATTAGCAGGCTCATAGAAGGTTTGAGAATTTTCATGAATATTTTCTTGGTAAACACTGAGACTAGCATCATCATAAAAATGGTCTAGATGATTAGCTGCAGCAAACTCCTCAAAGGTGGCAGTGTACCTCCTTTGTCCTGTCATCTACTCTAGACTTTGTGCCTCAACATCAAGCTCATAGGTGGCATAGAATTGTCTAATGAGAATTTCATTCCAATCATACCCATGTTCCATGAACTCCCTAAGTCTAAGCCTTTCAAGCATGATAGCCACATCAGTTAACACATTTTTGCTAGCAAGGATAACCAAAGTCAATTCTCTTATGTTCCATGACTGTGCAGCTAAGCAAGTGACCAAAGAAAGCATCTTCTTGTACTAGGGTGTGAAAGAATAGATTATTTGTGTCACGACGTTGAGTAAAGGCATTGACATTCCTTACCCTGGCATACTCTCTTTGTGACCAGACATTCTTTGGAGCTGTGTGAGAGTGAATATCAAGGAGATCCGCATGAAAGCCAGCTCCCCCTTGATGCAATCTCGCATCCTCATGAACTACAAAATCTGACTGTTGCCCCATATATGACTCAACCTCAGTGTTAGCCACATAATCATTGTCATTGGAGTCATCACTGCTTGAGCTATCGTTGACTCGACGTCGCTTGGATGACTCATCATCTCCTTTTCGCTTGACCCCACTTTTCTTGATTCGGCCGGCCAAAGTCTTGGCAAGCTTGCGAACACTGTGAGAGACCAAGTAGTTGAGTCAATTATACCAATATATGTGAATAATATATGATGAGTGAAGCAATCCCTAAATACCCTGCCCAAGTTCATCACTGTCAGTACCCGATGGACTGTCCGGAAGGGTACCGTGGACAGTCTGACATGTATGGTCAGACAGTCCGCACTGCCCCTGCGGACAGTCCGTAGAGCACTGTAGCGGCGACGAACATGAACAGTGATCCCAAAATTTTAGATCCTCATATCTCAATATATATCCAATAATCCTCAACCAAATTTTTGCCATGTCATCACAAGATCATAACCAACATATTCCCCAAGACAAATTCCAAACTTCCTGGCCAGATTTCAGATCAAGACATCAAACCCTAACCATGTTCATCCTCAGATTCAACCAAAACAAGAAGTGAATCAACAAAAGTACCCAGATGACATGATGGAGAATCCTGTAGAGAGTCCGTAGATGCCTTCGGACCGTCCGGGAAGTGCTCCAATCAAGAGATCGAGAGAGAGCACCTTTTCTTGGTCAAGAGCAAAGGAAGGGGATGTGGATGAGAGTGACTCGTGTATGAAGAAGAAGGGTGCACCCCAAACCTTTTAGATCCCGTCGGGGGAGGGGGGGTGGACCCACGCGCTCAGGCGCATCGCAGACAGTCCGCGGTATCATGGCGGACAGTCCGACCCTGTAGAAAAATAAGTCTCGTAGCCACTGTGTAAACTCGAGAAATTACGGACAGTCCGCGGACCACTGGCGGACAGTCCGCTCCCCTCGGACGGTCCGCGGTCCACTGGCGGACAGTCCGGCTTGTACTAATTTTTCAGCCCGAGTCGCATTCTCTTTGTCACTTGTTGTGATGGATCCATGGGGTTCATTTCTTGACAAGATGATGCACATTTTCACAAGTGTAACAAAAATGATATGCCAAGCATTTAACAAATAACTGAAATTATATGGATGCAATCAAAAAGAGATATGCACACACATATATGCTAGAGCTCAAGCCACATTTGAGAAGTCAATGACTTTCAATTCATTTCTCAACTTGCAAAACCGAGATTCATCCAAAGGTTTTGTGAATATATCAGTCAATTGATCATCCGTGCTTACTCCATCAATCTTGATATCACCCTTGCTCACATGATCCCTAAGAAAATGATGCCGGATATCAATGTGTTTGGTTTTAGAATGTTGAACCGGATTGTTTGCAATTTTGATAGCACTTTCATTGTCACACAAGAGAGGAATTCCATTGAATTTTACACCATAATCAAGAAGTGTTTGCTTCATCCATAGCAATTGAGCACAACAACTTTCCGCCGAGATATATTCCGCTTCGGCAGTTGAGAGAGCAACCGAATTTTGCTTCTTTGAACACCATGATACAAGTGAACACCCAAGAAGTTGACAACCACCGGAAGTGCTCTTCCTATCAACTTTGCAAACGGCATAGTCCGAATCCGAATATCCAACCAATTCAAATTGAGCACCTTTTGGATACCAGAGACCAATATTTGGAGTGAATTTCAAATATCTCATGATTCTTTTCACGGCGGTCAAATGACATTATTTTGATGCAGCTTGAAATCTAGCACACATGCATACACTAAACATGATATCGGGCCTAGATGCGGTAAGATAAAGCAAACTACCTATCATGGATCTATAAAACTTAACATCAACCGGTTAACCTCCCTCATCAAGATCAAGATGTCCATTTGTAGCCATATGTGTCTTGATTGGTTTTGAGTCTTTCATACCAAATTTCTTCAATATATCCTTCACATATTTAGATTGGCAAACAAATGTACCTTCCTTAAGTTGCTTGATTTGAAGGCCAAGAAAGAAACTCAATTCACCAATCATACACATCTCAAATTCTTTTGACATCATTTCGCCAAATTTTTCAAAAAAGATTCATTAGTGGATCCAAAAATGATATCATCAACATAGATTTGACAAATAAAAATGTCATTTCCAATTTTCTTAGTGAATAGAGTAGTGTCAACCTTTCCAATTTTAAATCCCTTTGATATAAGAAAATTTCTAAGCCTTTCATACCAAGCATGAGGTGCTTGCTTCAATCCATAAAGAGCATTAGAGAGTTTATAAACATGATTTGGCAACTTATGATCTTCAAAACCGGGAGGTTGCTCAACATACACTAGTTCACTAATTTTACCATTTAAGAAAGCACTTTTGATATCCATTTGATAGAGTTTTATATTGTGGGAACAAGCATATGCAAGTAAAATTCTAATTGCCTCAAGTCTAGCTACGGGAGCAAAGGTTTCATCAAAATCCAAACCTTCAACTTGAGTGTAGCCTTGAGCAACCAACTTTGCCTTGTTTCTTACCACAATACCATCTTCATTTTCTTTGTTGCGAAAGACCCATTTAGTACCAATGACATTATAGTTCTTGGGCCTCTCGACCAATTCCCAAACTTTATTTCGGGTGAAGTTATTTAATTCTTCTTGCATGACCATCACCCAATCCGGATCATCAAGAGCTTCATCTACACGTTTAGGTTCAAGAGAGGATACAAAAGAATAATGTTGACAAAATGAAGCAATACGAGAGCGAGTTTGAACACCCTTACTCATGTCACCCACAATTTGATCAATGGGGTGATATTTGGCGACTTGACCATGAATTCTTGGTTGAACAATTTGGTCTTGAGAAGATGTGGATGGCGATGTAGTAGAGATCAATTGCTCATTGTCTTGAGGAGAATCATTAATGTTTGAATAACCATTTTCTTGATCTTGAGGTGATGATACATTTACTTGAGTTGAGATAATTTGTTCTTCATCAACATCTTCTTCTTCTTCTTCTCTTGGTCGAATATCACCAATATCCATATTCTTCATGGCTTCCTTTAGACCATCACCTCTCGCATCATCCAAGTTATCCTTTTCATCTTGAGAGCCATTTGTTTCATCAAATTGAACATCATAAGCTTCTTCAACAAATCTCTTGGATTTATTGTAAACTCTATAGGCCTTACTACAAGATGAATACCCAAGGAAGAACTCTTCATCACACTTGCTTTGGAATTTGGATAATCGAGAACCTTTTCTCAAGATACAACATTTACACCCAAACATTCGAAAATATGAAATATTTGGCTTTCTTCCAACAAGCAATTCATACGGGGTCTTGTTGAATAACTCATGACAATATAATCTATTTGAAGAGTGACAAGCGGTGTTGATAGCCTCAGCCCAAGTAGTTCTACTAGGACTCGATCTTCTTTCTTGAGGGTACCCGGGGATCAATATCCCACAAGCGCCCGAGCGCTTCATAGTCAAACAACAGCCATCCTTCAAAGTCTTCTAGTGTTTCACTGAGTGGTTGTGGTTGCTGAGAGGCTGTGGAGAGCTCCATAAATGTCTTCAAGAAATATGCTCATCGAAGGTGAAGCATATATACTTAGCCCCCGAGCCTCGAGTTGATTAGAATAATCAGGTCGAGGGTCTTGAAAAAATCTTCGAGTCTTTGTCTTGAACTTGATCAATAATAGGCACAAAAAATGTGTACCCCTCATGTATAGCCCCCGAGCCTCGAAGCAAACGGTTCTCCATTCGGTTCGAGGGTCAATAACATAATATTCAAAGTAGCTTCCGTGTAGATATCTAAGTACCAACTGGTGCCAGTACTAGGTTAGTCTTTGAATCGCCGTAATATGCAAGTACCGACTAGTTAAAGTACTCGGCTGGCATTGTAGGGCCGCGCCATTTGAGTATCGGCTAGTTCTAGTACTCAGCTTCAAGTCTTGTTATGTGCTGGATAGCCCCCGAGCCTTAAACGACTATTTAAAGTACTCGGGTGGCTCCATGTCACCATGGAGAGCAGAGGTGGTGCCAGGTCCCGACTTATGTGAGTAGTTAGTTGGCCACCCTGCAATTTAAATATAAATGATGAGTAGTATCGATCAAAAATAATCATAAAATAAAATAATAACATATTATAATGCATGTTTCAAGCTTTCTGCTCGTTGCTCTTGTTAGACTCCTAACCACTCGAGCAGTAGCCCTATTACGTTTAAACACTTGGTCCTGCTTAACCAGTCCTTTTAAGGTGCGTAGGTGTCACGAAGGAGCCAAAGTTTCATGAATTAACGTGCATGCTACTGAGCAGTGTTGGTCATTAAGAGTGGAGAGAAATAATAAAGTAGTTAGTTAGGACTTTTCTCCTGTTGGAGAGGTCGCGCGAGGGTTTGTAACCCGTCGGCGAGATGTCATGCAAGGGTTTGTAACACGTTGGCAAAGAATTCTTCATATGTAGGTATAGCCTCCGAGAGCCCTACGCAATTCGATTTACCAAGTCCGCGGGCTAAGTGCCCTGTGCAACTCGATTTACCAAATACGTGGGCTAACGTGGCAAGCTTCTATGGTCGGTGATAGTGTAGCCCTCGAGAACTATTGTTGTCGAGGGATGTACTCCAAAATAGTAGTCGGCGATGATGTAGCATGTGTTTAAATAAGCTGATGAAATTGTTATGAAGAAAAATAATCATTAAATAAGACATAGCTTGATTCACGGACGATTATCGATGAAGCCGTGGCGGTCGGCGATGGAGCCACGACTGTTGTTGTTGAAGTCAACTAGTCGATGACTAGTTGTTGATGGCACAGTAGCCAATCTCGACTAGTTTTCTAATCGAGATGAGTAGTCGAAGTAGTTGTATGGTGAGTCGATGCAGCCGGATGTAGTCGTCACGCGCGATGAGGTGATTATTGATGAAGCCGACTAGTCGGGACGTGTCCCTGACTAGTTCCTGATGAATCCAAATCGGAGTCGAAGTTGAGGTTGGAATCGAAGTCGAAGTCGAGGTTGTAGTCGAAGTCAATGTAGAAGCCGAAGTCGACGTTGAAGTCGAGGTTGAAGTACTCGTCGATAGCTGGTTCTCGACGATCTCGCGAAGCGGCTCCGGTGAAGTCGCTGACATTGAGATTGGGCCCGGGTAATCCGACAGGTAGCTTGCGAACCTACCCTTGCCAAGGGCGATGAAGGTCCAAGCGCCGAAGACGAAAGTCCTGCCTGCCTCGATGTCGCATGTGTTGAAGTTGGTTGATCCCATCGCGCCTGTTGTTGAACTTGCGGCGAGTTGCCCCACCGTGGGCGCCAAGTGTCGAAGATTTATCTCCGGCGTATATGTCTAGGGGTATCTTAGAGAGTAGTATTGTGGGTCTCGCCGAGTTCTAGGAACGATGGTGCACACACAAGACAAAAGATTTAGACAGGTTCGGGTCGTAAATTGCGTAATACCCTACATCCTATATGCTTGATTGCTTTGTGTATGAGTTGGGTTGTGTAGCCTTGTCTTCTCTTATATCCTACCGAGCTAGGGACCCCTACCCTCCTTTATATATCCTAGGGGGCAAGGTTACATGGCTAGTCTCCTAGTGGATTACAATATATGAGTCGAGTAGTTCTACTATGACTTGGTCTTCTTTGTTGAGGGTACCCGGGGATCTATATCCCACAGTTGATGACCCCCATTATGCACACTTCTCCTATTTTTAATTGTTATTAATTACATATAGAGTAACTTGTAAATAATTTTAACAATATATGAAGTAACTTAGGATTGGTTTACCCTATATAGAAAATAATTTACCCCTAGCTAACTTCTTCACAGTTAGTTCACCAAACACGTAAAGTAACTTGCAAATAAACATGTGATTTTAGTAACTAAATTCTACATACTTTAGATTGTAAAAGAAAGTAACTTGATCCCGATTTGCACAACAAAGAAAGTAACATTGAAATATATAGGTGGCTTTAGGAAGTAACTTTTAAATAGTTTACATGCTAAAGAAAGTAACTTGCCTCTAAGTGCACCAAGGAGGAAACGTCTCTATATATACTGAAACTGAATGCTAAAAAATACTTTATGACATGGTTAGCAAGATGCTCTAATGTTTATATGTTTGAAATTTAACAAATATTAGCCCTGAGTAGAGAACTTGATAGGACTGCAATAAAGAACAATTTTTAGTTTCTCCAAACGCCTTGATCATTTCAATCTTTTGTGGGTACATACGTATGTATATCTTTCGATTTCATTCTTGCTCGATGAACCTCACTGTGCACATTTTTCCTAACCAGGTCTAGTATTCCCAAACCTTAGGCTATTTTCATACGTAAGAACATATCCATTTTTTACGTGACTATGTTTATTTCTCTGCCTTCAACCGATATATATTTTCATATGTCACCGTTTGTTTTCCCCTATCTTTTTGGCAGCTATGATTGTGGGTTTGACATGCTCAAAAGTACCTTGAATATTGGGTGGTTAAAAATTGCCACTATTCAAGCAAGATGATATACTGAACATAAGAATCAAGTACATGGCATCCATACTCAACTTTAACTCCAACCTTTTAACCTGTCATCAAGCACTCAAGGAATAATAGTGTAAGCATTTTTTCAGAATCTTCCACCAAGTTCATACCACATTAGTGTTACATTTCCTGCTACTTAGTAAGATCATAGGGTGTAATTTAGTGCACAGATTTTAAGTTGTCATATCCTCTGATTCCGCAATGGGAGTGGTCTCTCCAATAGCAATTGTGTGCAGGATAGCACAGATCATGATGTTCTTACTGCTAGCAAGGCATAAAGCTAGAACCAAATAGGCTTCATATGTTGTATTATGCTAATAGCTAAGTTGTGATTGTGGTCATCAAGTTTAACCCAACTATGAACCTGTCATCAAGATGGAATAGCTGCTGTCATCAGGTTGCTGACGAAAAAGTTGTTACTTCTAGCATATGTATAGCTACATTTTTACTCTATTGCATGATACATTCATTAAGCTTTTTCAAGTCACTAAGTTACTAATTTTGCAGTCTTATAAATTACTTTTTTATTTGTGACTCCTTTCTTTCACCACACACATATCTAAATCTGAAGTCCAAGAGAAGTAGCATTTTTGCTGGAGAGAAGGAAGGATAAATGTCCTGTATGCATCACTCGATTTTACTCGTTGAAAGTAAATAGGCAAAACAATCATGTACATAGTGTTATAAATTGTGCCTCTAAGATTTTCAAATACTAAGATCTGGGTGAATGCATCAGTTAGCTCACTAGCTCACTGGATCTGGGAATCATTTATGTTGAAATAAATTTTGTAAGAATTTAGGTGAAAAGGATCCATACCCGGACCATCATGTTGACCCAGTACTTATTCTTGATATTGCAAGCTGTTCTGCACAATGTTTCCACACGATTTGCCTTCTTTTTTTTTTGAGGGTCTAAGCCCATGACTGCATGTCTGCATGTGTCATCGGATCAGCAGTGGCGGTGCCTGGGAATGGCATTTGATCCCAGGATCTCTTCAGAAGACCCCACGCAGCAGGCGTTGCCGGTGTCCAGCTCCGGCGGCATCCAGGCGTGTCGCGCGACCGTTAGGACGCCCCTGGGGTCAGGCTCGCAAACCTGAACCTGGGGAACACCAGGAGCGGCAGCGGCGGGGCCGCATGGCGGCACACGGACTGCACCCTGGCGTGGTAGGCGAGGCAGGGAGGAAGCGGAGCATGACACCCAGGGCGTCTGGCTTGAGCCCCGCCCACGACGGCGCCGGCGGGGCCTCGCTGCCCGGGAGGGACGCTCCGTGGCAACCAAAATTAACGACCACGGCCCACAGGGAACGCACTGCAGGAGAGGAGGTACTCACCACCGGCGGTGCCGGCGCCGGAATCCATCACCGGTGGAGACAAGGCGCCATGGATCTCTTTATCTGAATAATCCGCGGATCCCAACCAGCTGCGCCAATGAAGCAGCTCCAAGAATCGAGCAGGTTATTATTTTTAATCGATGGGAGCAGCCGCCGTCTAGCGTCCACATCCTCAAATCCAGTGGCGTAGCCACATTGGGGCTAGCTGGGGCAGCTGCCCCAGCTAGATCTGTGCTGGTTGGAGTACATCCCTTCTTATCCGACGATATTTCTAAGCTTCGCCAGCACTTTTAGATGACGTCATGACTAGCAGGTTCTTATTACTTGCTAATTTGTGTCTTTATTCTTCAAATTTGAGGATACATCTTTAAACTTTACATAAACTTGTGCAATTGCAGTATATAGATGTGTGAACTGGTGTGTGTTTCATTTTGGTTTGGTAGTCGCCCCAGCTAATTTTTTTTCCTGGCTCCGCCACTGCTCAAATCCCAGCGGGAGCGACCAGCAGAGGGCGCGGGAAGGACGGCGGAGGGCGTGGGAAGGAGGGGCTTGGGCGTGGGCGAGGGGGGATAGCAATCGAGCGAGGCTGGGCAAAGATGCCGAGGGGGGACCGAAGGATACCGAGCATGGACGGATGGCGAGTCATTTGCCGATTCTGTTGGATGGCGTTTTTTTCTTCCTTTGTCTCTTTTTAGTTAGCCCCACAATTTATACAAGAGCTCTTAGAGATGCTCTAACAGGGACTCTCTATATAACGGCTCTCTATGTAGCCATGTCCAAACAAAAAAGAAGAAGAAGAACCAATCCTAGGGTTTCATGCGAAAAATTGCCCCACCCTTACAACATTTCCAAGATATATTGACGTGTGGTTCCAGATGTATATATCTTCAAGATTTAAATTAAGATCAGATTTGGGGTGTTACGGTAATGTCACTAGTTGAAGTTCAAAAAAAATCATGAGTATTTGAAGTAGAAAAAGAGAAGGGCTGGTTGTGTGGTGGGCCACAAACCGTCCAATGCTTCTTCAGCTCATGACCAGCCCAATCTCAAATGTTTCTCCCACATACAGGCGTAACCCCCTCCCCTCCCGTGGGACCAGGATCCCTAGGGTCACTCATCTACGGGGTTAAAACTACTCGATAGGGAAGGTTTAATCCAACTACTTTAAATCAGTCGGCTATGGTGTAAGACGGCGTAGTTGATTGGAAAGACTAGTCGTGTACTGTTAGGAGACTCCCCAAAGTACCATGTTGTAGTATTCCTTGTTGTATACGACTATGATTATGTAACTGACTTGTAACTCTGCTCCCCAGATATATAAGGTGGAGCAGGGACCCCCTCAAAACAACTCAACTCACGTGCAATACAATCAAGCACACAGGACGTAGGGTATTACGCTACTCGCGGCCCGAACCTGTCTAAATCTTTGTGTTGTTCGTGCACTGTCGTTCCTAGAACTCGGTGAGACCCACAAATCTACTTCCTGGGGTACCCCTAGCAGATGTGCTCGACATAAATCGTCGACACTTGGCGCCCACCATGGGGTCTACTCGTCGAAGTTCGACATTAGGCGCGATGGGATCAAGCTTCATCACCGACGACATTGAGGAGGGTGCAACTTTCATCATCGGCGTGTGGACCTTTGTTGCTGATGGCAAAGGTAACTTCACAAGTTCTCTTGCTGATCACCCAGGGCCGTATTCGACGATGGCGTCTCTAGGGGAGCCGCTTCGCAAAGCACCTGCCTCGACAACCACTCCTGAGACAATTTTGATCTCAATTCCGACACCTCACAGGAATTTGAACTCGACTTCGACCCCAACTCCGATCAGGATTACTCCAAACGATATTGAATACAACTTGCTTCCATATATGGAAGGGGTTGGGAACTCCGAGACGGCTACGCCATCGGATAACCCCTCGAATCAATTCCTACTCGGAGTCCCCAAGGCCGCGGCTACATATCAACAGATCCACACCGCGGAGCAGAGGGAACACGTACTGAAAGTCGACAGTTCAACCGTGGAAGGCAGCAAGGACTCTGAGCCGGCATTTGAGCCATCAGAGGACAACGAAGACGACGATCTCAAGGTTCTGCTGAGCGACAATCCTGACAACGTTGCACGCTTAACCTGATGTGCCCACTTCAAGACCGACTACGACCTTGAAGAACCACTCGTGTACCTCCTGTCATGACTCGTAGTAACCAGGACACCAGGAGGACTTGCTGTTCACTGGCCTGGCGCGATACCTACCGAAGCCTGTCGAGACAACGAGTCAAGGCTAGCCGCAACGATTCTGGAAGAACTACCATACCAGGACGGTCAGACAGCTTCCATCACCTCCTCCTCCGACAGCACAGGGGACAACTTCTCCAACGCCCCGACCCTGTTACTACAGACTTCTCCCGACCCCAGCAAACAAGTCTTCATGGCCGGCTCGGGCGATCAAGGCACTCAATACGATCGCGAGTTGATTGGCGATATCTGCGAAGAAGAACCCACTACAAATGGAGAATTTGAGCAACAGAAAACCTCAAGACAAGCAAGGAACGCCAAGCAAAAGCAAAGACGCCTTAACGCAGCCATACGTGCTAACGCAACACAAAACCTCACAAAGAGATTTCGCGATGGTTGGTGACCAACTGGTGCTCCAGGACGCCCCAATGAACATCTCCGTCGCAGCAGAAATCGTCAGGTCCATGCCGGAAACACCACAAATCAGGCAGGTCCTGACCCTCCTAGAGACAGCTCATGAGAACATCAGCACCGATCCTGCATTAATCCACCATGCCTCAAGCGGCAGACGTCCTGGAGGTAGACCCTCGCAAGACCCCACAACATTAGCCCACCCGAGTCGCGCTCCCCGAGAGCCATCGGGCGGAGCATCTGGAAGGCAAGCTAATGCGCAAGTCCCCAACGCCAGACTTCAAGATGGCAACAGGCCACGTAACGTGCCCAACCGTGATAGCGACCTCCGCTCCCACATCAACGCCAACCGAGATGCCCGCTCGGTAATACAGTCAAGTAGAGTGAACCATATCAACTCAGAGCTTCACAGGCGTGAATAATTCGACCGTCTCTATGGACCACTACCTCGTGACCACACTCACGACCGCGATCGTCCTCCACGCGGCCGTGACCGTGACCACCTACGTGATGCAGATCGTCAACCACGCAATAACGATCTCCAACCAGATAACAATCGCGACGGCGATCGCCCTCCACGCGGACGAGACTATGACAAAAATCGTGATCACAATCACGGACGTTCGAGGCCTAACAATTCACCAAGCCACAGCTCGGACAGTCGTAGAAACCACTATGACTCCGACTGCAGTGATGGTCATCGCGGACGTAATTGTTCGCCAGCAGACAAGTACGATGGCTTCCCAGCATTCTCCAGCCGCGTCAAGAAGATCAAGCTACCCAGCAAGTTCAAGACAATTGGGATTGAGAAGTTCACGGGCAAACAAGACCCTGAACAATGGCTCAGAGTCTACTCGACTACGATCCAGATGGCAGGAGGATCCAACGACGTAAAAGTTAGCTACTTCCCCATCATGATGGATACCACTCCACTCACATGGCTCGAGAGCCTGCGCCCCGGGTCCATCGACTCCTGGGAAGACCTCACCAAGAAGTTCACCGCCAATTTCCAGGGAACATGGTCTCGGCCTGGAACCCGATTTGAATTGGCAGCCTGTAAACAGGATAAAAGCGAAACCCTACGCAAATTCATCAAGAGATTCTTTGAAAAAAGAGCAACAATTGTGGACATATCTGACCGTGAGGTCATAGACTGTTTCCATGATGGACTCTACGCTAGAGAACTACATCGTGAGTTTTGCAGACGACGCCCAACAACTATCCCAGAGTTGCGGTGTATGGCAGCCGAGTGGGCTGATCAAGATGATCGTGAGCGCGAGCGCTTTGACAGGCGTCGCGACAACATCAATAATGACAATAACTACCACAGAGGAGGCAAGGATCGCCGCAACGATAACAACCGTGATTTCAACCGCGACAACAAAAAGCGCAAGCCAGACAACACTGTCGCCGCAGTTGAACGTCACCCGCGGAAGAAAAAAACGTTCTCTATCGACAAAGTGATGAACGGACCTTGTTCATATCATCCGAACGGACGACACAAGATGGCCGATTGCTTTCACCTTAAACAGGAATTTGATAAGCAAGGACCAACAAAGACAGACAAAGAGGACGACAAGAAACATGACAAGGATGACAACAATCATGACAATGGTTTTCCTCAAGTCCGGAATGTCGTAGCAGTCCTGTTTAGTGGTGAATCCTTAAATCAATCAAAGCGGGCAAAGAAACTATCGCTCCGTGAGATCATGACAATTCAACCGGCCACCCCGACATACCTCAAGTGGTCCGAAATACCCATCACCTTCTCCAGAAAAGATTAGTGGACCAACTTCGCCAACCCAGGCAGATATCCATTGGTTTTGGATCCAGTCGTGGCACAAGCCGTACTAACTAAAGTTCTCATTGACGGAGGCAGCGGGCTCAACGTCATCTTTGTGAAGACCTTTACCAAAATGGGACTCGATATCACCAAACACCTAAAGCCCACTGAATCTCCGTTCTACGGTATCGTGCCTGGTAACGCGGCAATTCCTCTGGGACGGGTCACACTCCCAGTAACCTTTGGCACAGAAGCCAACTTCAGGACATAGTACATCAAGTTCGAAGTGGCTGACTTTGAGACCTCGTATCATGCGATTCTTGGGCGTTCAGCCCTCGCCAGATTCATGGCGATTCCGCACCACGTATATCTTGTTCTCAAAATATCTGAAAGCTCATCCCCAGTGCGGCAACCGGCAAGGCAAGCGTCGTTCCCCACTTCCCGCCGTGCGCACTCCTCTCCAAGCTACTTCATCATGGAGTTCCAAAGGTTGTTTGGTTACTAGGATTTGGTCAATTTCAAAATATGTGGACTGAATTTTTGTTGTTAGATTATAACAACTTCTCAAGTGGTTGTTTGGATCACAAAATTACAGATCAGTTTTCCTAAAACAAGTTTTATGAGGAGTTTTAGGAAAATAGGTTATAGGTTGTTAGTTAGTTAGATTTGGGGTTACAGACTATGATGTTTGGATACTATGTGGGAGAATGTGTTTTGACATCCTGATCACATCAATAACAATGATTTCCATGAGTCACCAGCCATTTATACATTGATCTAATAAATTAGGAAACCATTGAAAATCAATGGATCCTCTAATTATGCAAGAAAAAAGGGGAAAGTAACGTAACAAAGGCAACACGGAAGCCCCAGTTTTCGCAAAAACAGGTCTCCATCGTTTTTGTTAAAACTGATTTTTTGAGTTTTATGGAAAATCAGCTTTTACTGTTCTTGTTTTATCTCATCTAGCCAAACACCATTTTAGGTAGTCAGTCCCTAAATCGAGCTTAACTAAAACTAGTTTTGATAACACTCATCCAAACAACCCCAAAATTGGATTTTGGTATGATCTCCACTCAATGCCACAAGTTTTCCCATGCAACAATGAGTTACACTCTATCCAGGAAATTTACATAAGGGAGTTAGATTTGTACATTGGTCCAGAAGCTAACAGTTTAAATAAGTGTCCTGAAAGCATAGCAGTTTAGCCAAGTTTCTAAGCTTACCTCGGCGTCTGTATCTGGGTGTGGTAGCATATAGTGTGTCCAGGTTTGGAGTCTTGACATATTCTCCAATTGCATCTTTTCAGAATCTATAAAGACCGGTTCTCTACCTAGTTATGTTGCTCTCTGTTTCTTATTTATTAAGTAATGAAAAAATGGTGGGTTTTGGCACGGCCACTAAACTGTTTTGTTGCTTTTTGCTAGCTATTATTAGGTTGCTTTAACGCAAGAAATTCTGGGGGGGGGGGGGGGGGGGGGGGGGCTCTGTTGGCATTTCCTTTTATGCGTGTACACCACACCTTGCTTGCTTCGGTACAGGACAACGTCAAAAGACGGCGCAAGTGGCAACAATGGTACGGGCATGACAAGAGTGGCTGCGTGTATGAGGCTGGCAACGGTGATGTTGACCTATGGTGCTGGAGCTTGGAGTTGAAGTTGAACAGTTCACCAGGGTATTTGGTTCCATAGAAGGAAGGAACCTTGAGGTTGTGGACCGGTGTTGCTCATTCCCTCCGACAAATGACACAGGAACCGATCCATGACATGGAGTTCCAAGCCGAGAAGAGTGAGGCATGATGTCCAGAGGCGGATGTGGCAAGGCCCACACGCGCTGTGTTTTCGTGGTGGCGACTGCGAGACAGCCTTGAAGAGGTCTGAGTCGTCGGCTTGGGTTGTGCGGGTACTGCAGCGGCACTTCGGCGACAGGTCCTGCATGGCGTTGACCTTCTGGGTGCGGTGTGATCTATTTCTCTCTTGGAATCTGACAGTTTTCTATAAACATGTGGGGATATTTTTGTCTTTCAACTTGTTTAGCTGCATTTCTATAAGGAATCGTGTATCTTTTGGCATGCAACTAAAGTTTAGTTGAGTTTTAGCTCCTCTCGTTTGGATCCCTAACAGCTAAACTTTTGCTGGTGGATCCAAGCAGGGCCTTAGTCTAGCTGTTTGCTGTTTTGGTTGGTTTTTGTTGTTTCAATTGTACCGCCCAATCTGTTTTTTTTAATATAATTTGCTTGGTTCGTTTCAATTTTTTTATTGGCATTTAGATGACTGGTTGACCAACTAAATCATTGAAGCAGTCCTATCGCCTTGAATAAGAGGAATGTGTTCCATTTTCGTTACAACATATTGAAGCATTTTGAGGCATCAAAACTACTGCAGTTTTGATTAACTCTTTACGAAAAAGAATATGCTGTAATTTTTTTTACTTAGGGTCTGTTTGGATGCAAAGTAATTTTGGAGTATTGGAAAAATACCACAGTTTTATGAAATACCTATGTATTAGAACATAATAATATGGTATAAAAAACTGCAGTACTGACCAATGTCTGAAGATCCAACGCAAAAGGAATATATGACAGGACTAGTGCCCACATGAAAGTTTGATATAAAAAATTATCCATTATACATTCCATGAAAAGTTTGACAAGATATTGTGCTGAAGATGCACCGTACAATTGACAAAATGTAGTACCAGCAGAGTAGTCCCAACAAAAGATAATTTAGCTAAGAGCAGGTGGAAAGGCGATTTAAAATGATGCTTCTGTAATCTAAATGAAACAATGCAACACTACCAGAATGAGGAACACTCCTGACGGCCAGATACAGTCAGGAAAGGCCCAAAAACCGTCAGGAATTCTGTTGGGAGCTGGTAGTCAGGAAAGATGCCTTTCTCCCGAGGGTTGACCGACATGAATTCTTTCCAAATGGTAGTTCCTGACGGTCTTCATGAGGAAGGAAAAGTTGACCAATTCATGATGGTACAACCGTCAGGAAACCAACTAATAAAGGCAAAAAAAAACACACATGCAGATTGGCACCAGTAATTACAAGTTCTCAACTTATCAAAATCAAAATCAATTTGTCTGATAGTTACATTTACACATAACATACATATCATATATCCAAGAATTCCTTTCAGATCCCAAGTCTTCATATGATAGATTGCATGAGTACACCAAATATACACCTTGAAATTGAACTTGTAGACATCTCAATATATCTTTCACTCAAGTAAACTAAAGATCAACTGAAACTGAAATTCACCTTGAAATTGAACTGAGGCAAAGATGACACTTTCTGCCATTGTATTTTTGTACCTGACCAAGTGAGCAAATTAACTGAATCAGATGGCAACCCATGTTCAAGTTGTCAAAACTGAAAATAAATAGTAATGATGGTATTATTGAACTATTAAAGGTGGCCCGGATGAAGAAATTCAGAATCTGATTAGAAGTCATGCATGAGTTCTGTTTGGTTTAGAACAAAATAAAGCGCTGCTATAATCCTTTAATCTTAAATTGCCCTTTGTAAATTATTGAGCTCAACAATAAATAAAATCTGAGCAGAAATCATACAGGAGTTCATTTTGGTTCAGAACAAAGTCTACTTGCATCAGGCTTTCTGCCAACTCAATCGTATTGTGCTTCTATACCTGATCAAGTGATACTTTCCTGAAATTAACACTAGGTTTGTAACTAAACAATCAAGCACTAGGATATAACAGAGGCACTGACCTTCCAGATTTTGGCAAAGTGCGACAGTGATGCTACATATATAGGTTTCGTCGCATACATCAAGTTTGTGTACAGCAGTTAGCTTGCTAGCAATGCACAGCAGTTCCTGGTAGATAAAATTACCAACCAATCAGTTGATTTTGCTAACATGCAAGGTAACAAATGCATATAGTTTAAGGTAACAAGTGAAAAGAGTATAGTGAAAAAAAGTGCACTCGAGCTAGTTGTCTCCAAGTAAATTCAAGGATATACCATTACGAACAGAACAAAACCAATTCTCATGCCATACTAATAAACTTCCTCCCAGTTAAAAGCAGAATTTTTCACTAATACCCTACATACAAGGCAAAATTCTTTAGCATTGATCACAGTTTGTTTCTATCCTGAGACAATATCATACAAGGCAAACTGAATGATGCTTATTTTATAGAAAATTACTTAACAAGAACTAAAATCCATGCCCTCATACATGCTTATTTTGCAATTTTTAGTTACCTCTTATAGACAAGTAAGGGATCAATGATTTCCTGTTGGAATACAGTCCATATGGTTTCCAAATCAAATCCCTACTTGGTCACCTGAAGAAAAAATAATAACACATCAAAAGAGAGAAATCTCCCTTACAGGGCTGAGGAATACAGTCTTGACGGGCACGCATCCGGTCTCATCGACGGCCTGCATCAGCGCCGGCACCACCTCCATGTGCAAGGCGTGCAGCACCTTTCGCGCCTCCTCCATCGTCAGGCTAGGTGCCGACAGGGCTGTGTTCATCTCCCGCTTGGTCGGCGCCGTGGGAAAGACTTGTCAGGTTAGGGATCCAGTTTGATGGGAGGTCACGACAGGGCGGCATGGACTGGATCTCGGAAGAGGTGAGCAGGAGAGCAGTGGCGTAGCCACATTGGGGCCCCAGCTAGATCTGTGCTGGTTGGAGTACATTCCTTCTTATCCGACGATATTTCTAAGCTTTGCCAGCACTTTTAGATGACGTCATGACTAGCAAGTTCTTATTACTTGCTAATTTGTGTCTTTATTCTTTAAATTTGAGGATACATCTTTAAACTTTACATAAACTTGTGCAATTGCAGTATATAGATGTGTGAACTGGTGTGTGTTTCATTTTGGTTTGGTAGTCGCCCCAGCTAATTTTTTTTCCTGGCTCCGCCACTGCAGGAGAGGAGGGACGAGATGGGGAGCGACGGCGGCGCGGTGGCGGCGGCGGAGAGGAGTTGCGAGATGGAGAGCGACGGCGGCGGCAGCGGAGAGGGGGGCGAGGTGGGGAGCGACGGCGGCGGAGGCCTAGGATATTTGGAACGCAGCAGGCGGCGGCGACGTCTTGTTTGCGAGATGCGACAGGAGGGAGAGAGCGCAAAAGGATAGGGTTCAGAGCATTTTTTTTTATTTGGCAGGGAACTTGGTGCGGCCGTGCGAGCTTGCGGGTTCCGCCTATTGGGCTCCCGTCAGTCTTCGCGTTTCTGGTAGTGGAGAACTGTACACGTCGTTGTCTTTTCATCTCAAACTGCCAACTTCAATTTCACGCATACTCCCTCCCTAAATAAGTGTCGTCGTTGGTTTCCGTGCCACAACTTTGATTTAATTTATAAACAATACGTGTAACATTTTAATCTTCAAATAAATTTATTAAAAAACTAGATTCTAATATCTACCTAATGATATTTATTATGTACCATAAATATTAATATATATTTTTATATATCCGGTCAAAGATGTTTCTCGGGAAGCGAAAACGACACTCTTTTAGGGACGGAGGGAGTATATGTTTGGACAAGGCTCAAGTTAAATTCCTATGCAGGTTATTTTAAAGATACACATTGGGGAGTCGTTTCGGGTTGTCACTAAAAAAGAGGACCGCCACCGTATCAAAAGGCATGACAATGTTTGGAGGCCATAATTTTCGACATATTTGTCAAGCATAAATAGAGGTTAATTAATAGAAATTTCCCCAAAGATTCTCCACTGTCATTATTAATTCTCAAGTATTGTCATACCTTTGTTTTTGGTTGAATTTGTTGTGCATACTTGATTGATGCAACGTCGGAGATATCATTCTTTATATAAAAGGAGATATACTAAGTGAATATCTAAAATTGTTATACATTCATGATTTAGGGCAAGTGCATTGGTGTTGTTTAATATGTGGTCTCATGCAGTGACATGTAATCTTGAGACGATTTATCAGATAATCTATACAATATGTTATAGGTTGTTGTCTCACAGTAATACAATATCCTTTAGTCCGTGGGGAAATAAAAAATATTATTAGTTGCATGGCAATAAAACTCGTACAATGGTGGGGGAGCTGTCTCATAGCTTTAAAATTTAGGTCACGATGCGGTTGTTTCGTGAAACAATGACCTTCTCTTATCTCGCTCTCTTTTATCTATATCAGTAAAAATCATATGTGGCACTGCATGAGAGGACCTATGAGACTGCTAACGGGCTGCTGACGTGTAGCAATATACCTGGCCTCGTAGGCTACATCTAACGTCTACTCCTAGAATAATAATTACACCCGTGGTAAGTCAACATCTCAAATCCACGAGGACGTACAGGTTAAACCAAAAGGAATCTATAACCAATTGAGCTATGGCTGTGATTAGTTTCTCCCAACTTTCCAAACTTTCCATCACATCGACATCACATCGAAACATTAAATATAACAAATGACGTATGCATGGAGCATTAAATGTAGGTACATAAAAAAACTAATTACATAGTTTGAATCTTTTGAGCCTACTTAGGTCATGGTAGGACAACAATTACCACAAACAAACGAAAAGTATCACAGTGCGCTACAGTGTCCGATGTGACCATTTTCACCCCTTTTCACGGATCTAAACACAGCTATACATACTCAGTTCGGTAAAACAAGAGGAACAAGGCCACCGTTTTTATTTTTATGAACGAAGGCAGATTCTGTCTCTACACAAATAGATATAGCATTTTCATAAGACACCTGTACTATATTTCGTGGATGGAGGCAGAGTCTGTCTTTCTACACAAAAAGATAGAGCATTTTAATTTCATATGACACACGTGCTCTAGCACTTCTTTATGAATCCCTCGACTGATATCGTAACTTGTTGCTGCAATCCTCCAAGGGTAGAATAGTAGGCTACAATTCTTGCAGAGTGTAGAACAGCACACAACTTTACTGGCCACCCTCTAATTTTGGGTATCACTTCGACATTATCAGTAGCATTTTTAGTTTTACTTTGTTAATAGGCAGTCCATATCCTCATTGAACAGACTGAGACATGCATGTATGTAGGTCATGTGCAAATGAAACCTACATCCAGAGTTCCAGCTGACTGATTTCAAGGACAGATTGGAGTTTAAACAAGGATATTAGACAGGTCAAACTAACATATATAGGAGGAAGAACTGGTCTCAAGATGAGAGAGATAAGATGCGATGACAAGCAATGTGCGTCCCAGCTAAATTACAGTGTCCAAAATTAGGCCAAATGTTGGAATCCCTGCTAGACCTACTTCACTAGAAAAACAATAGTGCAAACAAAGCCACAGATTTCTTGGTGGAGTTGATAATAATAGAAACAAAATGAGACTAGCTAGTATAAATAGTAACACTAACAATTTATACATATAGCACATGTAAACCACTTCAAGAGGCAAAAATAGTGAACCAGTTGTGTGATTCTTTCTTATAAACCCTAAATATTTCCTCGTTTCACAGACCAAAATACAAAATTTATGAAAGCATAATAATTGTGCTACTCCACCTTGGAGTCACTTTGTAAACCCAGCAGACTTCCTGCATACAGAGCAACTCCACCAAGACATCTGGTCTCCACTTCTGAAACCGTCTTGTCTGTGGGATCATACAAGAGCAGCACTCCCTTGGCTCCAAGGAAGATAACAATCCTCCCATCATCCAGCATCGATAAAGGTTTCGCAAAATCTTCTGCCTGGAGGCTGGAGAACTGATTGAGTGCATATGCTGTATTTTTTTCTCCCATAGGCGATTCTCAATATCTGCTACAAACCACAGGTCCATTGTTTCAAAGCAACTACTGTAATGGACTACAACCAGATATCCATTAAGCTCAGCTAAAATAGCATCATAGCACATGGAATACGTATCGGCAGGGTTGTCCGGGCGCGGGCCAGGGATACTGCTCCATTCCTCCGCCTCGAAGAGGCGATACAATCTACATCAACACCATCGCGCATCAATTGCACCTGGTTTGCATCAGGATACAAACCCGACCAGAAGAAGTGAATGGTGCTGCCGAGACAACCACCCCATTATTCGTGTGGTAGTCAAATGTTCAAGAGAAACTTAGGGTGACCACGTGTCGCCCTCCTGGCAGTGCTCGTCCATGTTATGGATGCGATGCGTGAATAAGGCTGACATACTAGCCTGAGCACCTTGTACTATCCCGTGGAATCTACACGCCCAGCTACAAATATACAGTTCTCAGGCCGCTCATCACCACAAGAGTAGACGTTGTTGTCATCGGAGGAGTAGTACTCACGGTCGTCAGATTGTAAAAACATCCAACTAAGCAATTTCAAAACCGTCTTGGGCAAGTGGGAGTCTGGGAGATCGCCCCGGTAACAGGATCGATCAGGCAGCAGCTTCCGCCTATGTCACCCACACCGACTAGGTCAGGGCACGAGGGCAGCAAGTACCTGTGTTTTGTGATGCCGATAGGCAGACGCTTGACAACACGGCCGGACAGATCCATGACATGGATATGCTCTCTGTCGCCGAGGAAGGAGGCCACGATGAAAAGCTCTCGACGCAGCACGCCGTGGTTGGCGGAGGAGGCTAGGTTACTGCTCATGTCCATTGTCGATTGCCTACAGATCGATACAGGGTACAAATTTTGATACAGGAACGATGGATCCGGACGCAGATATATATGCAACAAGCCCACAACCCACAATGGGAGGAGGAACAGACCATTACCTTGATAGAACAGCCGATGGAGCTCGCCTGATGACAAGATATGGTAATGGCGATGGGAGAACCCTGAATACGATTTGCGACTTCGCCGGCGGCGGTTGTGAGGAGGCAAGTAGTGCTTCCTCTCATATATATAGGGCTGGATTAGATTGATTTGGGGCCGGATTGGTGTAATTTATATATGGACTCGATTGTGGAGGATCTGGTATTCTTGTTGCGAAAGACTAGGCAGGAGGAAAGGAGGAAAGAAAGGAGCAACGAACAGGGTTTCCTTCGAGGCTGACGGGTATTTTCTTCTTTGTGGGCTTGTGCCTTGCCGGCAAGGAATCATGGTGTTTCCGTGCTTATCAAGCCCAAGGTGTTTCCGGATGTCATTAGTAATGCAAGGATGTATGTTATCGGAACCGGTAAGTAGGCCTGCGAAGGGTGCCGCATGTTGTGTTTGGTAATGCCGTACTGGTAACAGAAGTAATCGATGTCCATTATTACATCTATCTATAGGCCATGCGCCGTTACCTTTGAAGAGTCAGTAACCCATCTCTGGTCATGAACTTGGTGCTTGTTATGGAAGATAGTCTACCTTTATGACCAAACCTTGGTTTTCTTGTAGTGGCAGCCCTGGCAGGAACCAGGACGAGCTGCACAGGTGGATCGGATCTGGTGCTGGCTGCCTGGCTGGTACTGGCGGGGGCAACGACGAGCTGCACGGGTGGGTCAGCACCTGTGCTGCTCGGCTATGGTGCGCACAGGCCGAATAGCAGCGAAACCGCACAAAGCGGTCAGACCGGTTCAGAAAAGCGGTCAGACCGGTTTCAGGGTACAAAGCGGTCAGACCGGTTTAGCAAAGCGGTCAGACCGGTTTCCTAGGGTTTTGCTAGAATTGACTGTTCGTGAGGATAACTACCAAGCTTACGTGCTGGAGAACGACTAGGTTTACGAGCAAACCAGTAAAGAGATAATCAACGCACTTACGTGGCGAAGAACGACTAGTTTACGAGCAAACTAGCAAAGGCCGTCGAAGCTCTCGCCCGGGAGGGACCCCGTCAGGGCGTGGACGTCGCCGGTGTGCCCTAGGTCGACCAGCAAGCCTTAGGACGTCATCTATGACCGTGGAGATCAGAGGATGAAAAGCATGGAGGTTGGAAAAGATTAGGGTTTGAAGGAAAAAGTAAAGATAGTGTTTGATTCGATTGGATATTGGATGTCTCAATCGGCCTTGGCCCTTTATATTTATAGGGTGGGATGGTCTTACCCCGTTGAGTCGGTTTACAATATGGGACAAAATAGAGTCCTAATCCTACTCAAATTACAGGTCCAAACCGGTCAGACCGGTTTGGGAAACCGGTCTGACCGGTTTTCCCAGGTGAAGAATTTTCCCGAAGTCATAACTCTCTCATCCGGAGTCCAAAATAGGCGTTCCACATATGCATCTTGATCGTCTCGACGAGAGCTACGCAATGGTGAAGTCCAATTTGCATTTTGACACTTTTACCAAAACCGGTCTGACCGGTTTGTGCACACCGGTCAGACCGGTTTGCACTGTTGTGCCACTTTTGGGTGTCAACACATGCCCCCCTGTTTCTTGGTAAAGCTTGCGTAGCAAGAAACATTTCTTCAAACCAAAAAACTGCACTGAAACAATGATACGCACCCGTACATCAATCACATCTTGTCTCTAATAATGAAGAAACCCAATTGTCCACATATCTTGGTCTTCAAGACGACGGATTCACTGTGACGCTCATATTCCTGCATCTCCATGAGATATGAACCTGAATATATACCACTTCGGCTATGATTGTCCGGAATTTAGTTCAAAGCCAATATCACACTTTAATTAACCATGGATGCACAACTGACCCAATTACAATGAATAGCAATTGGTCTTTTATCTTTTATAATCACAACTGAGAGTGTGTAACAAACATCCACCAGTCTCATATCTTTGGATCATAAACCCCTAGCCGAAGTAGAGAAACCATATCCAGCTTGTTTATTAGTGCAAAATATTCTAACCGGCCTCATAAATGAATATGCCACAATCACAATGCGAATGGCCAAGATTAGATTGTTGTCAAGAGTTAACTTGCACTACCATAATGCAAAGCATCTATGCACCAAATTCAGATCAAGTATTTGCTGCACCTATCAATATTGAATCACCAGATATTTTTGCCTATTTCACTCCTATGGATCACAAAATTCTAGCTCGAATACAAAACTTCATATTCGGCCTAAATATTGATGTAAAATATTTGAACCGGCTATAGCATTATTTGATGTAACAAAAATCAGCACCAGTACCTTCAGCACTCTCTCAAGCCGATCTAAATAAAGTACCAAATCCATAAGAGAAAATGCTCATTGTACTCATAATCCTGGTACAAGCCGGTCTGACCGGTTTGGGAAACCGGTCAGACCGGTTTCGCCTGATCAGCTGATCGACTCTCCCTTGATGAATTATTTTTGCCCCCCGGGCATTAAAATAATTAGGTGATATTTTATCAGGAATTTTAACACTTTAGGACGATGATCAAAGACATTCATCGGCCATACATGTTGCCAAGGATGACACAAATTATCATCTATAGTAAATTCATCCATAAGAATATGCATAGCCGAAATAGTGCAAAGAGATATATAAATTCAGAATAGAAACCATCTCTAAAAAACTAAATATTTCGGCTTTTGTTATTGATTAATATGCATATCAATATGGTGATGACCCTCTATGATATAAAGATAATCTATGTGGAAACCAAGGACCAAAATAAGAGTATGAGAGATAACATAACTAAGGATGAATTCCAAAACACAGGCATATGTGGCATCTGTGAATCAAATGATTTAGGTAACGACCAATAATTTCGATGATTTGGTGCAAACCTTTGAGTCTCACATCTTCTATCCTCCTTCAACTGTGTTGCACCTTTTGTTTGATTGTCACCCGTGTCTTGAATACTTCTTTTAGGAACCCATGCCATGCCTTTTTCTTTTAGCTCTTGGGCACTAAGTCTCTGAAGCTTCTTCTTTTGCCAATCTGACGAACCGAATAAATGCTTCGGCTGTGCTTGAGCTTTGGACAGCGACAACTCTTCCTTGATTTTTGGCTCCTTTAACCTCTTTTGCCCAGATTTAGTATTTGGAACATCAATAGCTGAATTTTTCTCTTCATTGCCATTAATAGCCGAAGTCTTCAACACATTAATCGGCTTTTCAGCAATTGTATTCAGATCTGAACTTGTAGCTTTGCGACCATCTTTTTTCACTACATAAATCTGCTTGACAACCTTTTTCTTATTTTGAACTCTAGACCGATCTTTATACTCAAAACGGTCATTTTTAACATAAGATTGTCTTGCATATGATGATTCTTGTGGAGCTGCATACTCTATACAATATGGCCTAAAACATGAAGGAGTATGTGCCCACGAATTATTCCACCCCCGTGATGAGTAAGAATAAAAATTAGTGGGATGTGGAGCACATGGAACTGGCATTGATGGATCAAAAGGCGAATACGGTGCTGCTGAATTAAAATCCTTTCTTTGCCAAATCCAATTCCCAGAATTATGTTTAGGAGGTGACCTTGATGATTTAGCTCCATTTGACTGATTAGCACGCTTGGCCTCATTTTCTTTTTGATATTTAGCCAGAAGTTCATCAAAAGTGAGCTTCGGCCTTTTACCATTGTGCTTAACACGATCTTTACCTCCATCCATCTTAGGACGCTCTGATTTTAATATTTTTGGGCGTCCTTGGTCAGAACCGGTCTGACCGGTTTGCACAACCGGTCTGACCGCTTTGGAACCGGTCTGACCGGTTAAGCAAACCGGTGTGACCGGCTTGGCCAGCACAGCTGTAACAACCCTAAAATTCCTATAGGATTTGTTGAGTGCCAAAAATTCGAATTTAAAAATTTTTGGTGGAATTGAGTGCATGCAAACCAACATATAAGAGTGTCTTCTATTTTGCTCCCTAAATTCTTAGGCAATTTAAATTCAATTTAAAATCAATTTGAAGTGTTAAGGATGAATTAGTGTGATTTGGATTTATTTGGATTTTTGGTTGGTTTGAATTCAAATTCTAGATTTGAATTCAAACTCTAATTGACTAAACTAATTTCCAAATCCTTCTAACTGTTCGTGGGCCGTTTTTCCGAAGCTCAAGTCCATCAAACCCCCTTCAACTCTTGTCCCCGAGCCAGCAACCCAAGTGGCCCAGCCGGCCTTTCGGCCCAGCTGCGGCCCGTCCAGCAGCCCCGCCGCGTCCCCGCCGCGTCGCTCGCTCTCTCTCACTGGCGGGTGGACCCCGCCTGTCAGCCTTCTTCTCCCCCTCGCGTCATCTTCCTCGCGACGCCGCTGCTCCCTCACGTGCGCGCGCCGCGTGCTCCAACCACCCCAGCCGGTCCCATCCACCCTGTGCGGCCCGTCGCGATTGCGACGCGTGGCCCTGGCACGAACGCCAAGCCACCCTAGCCGTCCAAGCCCGAACCCAAGATCAGCCGCCGCCCTATAAAGCACCCCCGCCGGCCTTCTCCCTGTTCAAGCCGCCGCAGCCCCGTGGGGGTTTCCAGATCCAATTCGAGGGGGGGAGGAGTGGGGAAGGGAGTCGAGGAAGCCAGTGGAGGAGAAGCCGAGGGAAGAAGAGGAGTCGGTCGCCTTCCCCGCGTCGACACCGAGCACCGGAGCACCGCCGTCCGTGGACTCGCCGACGAGGAGCTGGACCAGGGACGAGAGGAAGCGCACGAGCACCGCCGGACTGCGTCGAGCACTACACCGAGCTGCAGCGATCATCTACGTGACCCTAGGTGAGCCACCGCGTTTCGCCCCCTTTCTTCTCTGTCTCCGGCCGTTTTCCGCCGCCGCCGTCGCTGCCAGCCTCTGGGACCCGACTGTCGAGTCGTGGCCGTCTTCTTCTGCAGGAACCCAACGCCGCTGTCGCACCCGCAACCCGCCGTTGCTTGATCCCCGCAGCCGAGGCCGCCGCGGCCGAGCTCCGCTCGCCCCGCGCGCGAACGCCGAGGCCACGCGCGGCCGTGGGTGACCACGTGCCCGCGCGTGTGCACCCAGGAGCGTTCCAGCAGCTGCTGGAGCCGCACGCGCACATGCACATCCCCTTTCCGAGCACTTTTGCGCCAAATCCCGTGCCGCCGTCGTGCTCGCCGGCGTTCATGGCCGTGCCATCGCCGTCGCACGTCGGGAGCCCAAGCCAAACCCTGATCCGAGCCCTTTTCATCCTATCCGTGACCACCGAGCCCTAGTGAAGCTAACCCGGCCGATCTAGCCCCGAGCCGAGCTATCTCCGGCCAGTTCCGCCGCGGACCGTCGCCGCCGGCGTGCTCCAGAGCGCGCCGCGCGCGCGTCGCGTCGCGCCGTGGCGTGGCCACACCGTGGACCACACCAAGTCGCCACACAGCCGTGCACAGACGATCCCAGTTCGGCCACACCCTGATCCCATGCACCCGGCTCACGTAGACCTATCTCACGGTGCACCGTGGACTCAGTCCACCAGGCCAGATCCAACAGCCACCCCTTCGTGGGCCGAATGCTCGCGTTTAAGTCTGTTTAACCACCCTAAACTCTTCCGGCCCATTCGCTTTCGGCCCAGTTCCAGCCCAGCCATCGTTTATTCTTTTTCTTTTTCTTTTAACAGCGCTGACGTATGGGACCCACCTGTCATACTCTGCGAGTCACTGACACATGGGGCCCACTGACCAGAGTTGACCCGCTGACCGTTGACCGGTCAACGCTGACGTCAGCAGGGCCCACTGCTGACGTCATCCTAGGCGGACCCCACTGCTGACGTCAGCATGACGTCATGCTGACGTCAGCAGGCTAATTTCTGTCTGTTTTCTTTTTCGGAAATTATTTAATATTTTCAGAAAATGATTTAAACTTCGAAAATTATTAATAAATCAACCGTAGCTCAGAAAAATATGAAACCAGTTTCTATATTTTTCTAAAATCATGATCTACACGTTAGTATAGAGTTTGGTGTTATTTGAGTTTTCTTTCGTCGCTGTTTTAGTGTTTCTTTGCTAGTAGCCACGTCTTATTTTATTTTACCGCTCAACCCTAGGAGCTCCGGAGAGTCAGGAGGAGCCGGACTACTACAACAACTGCTTTGACGAGGACGAAGACCTTTGCCCAGGTTCACGCCCGACCATCTTCTGAAATACCTATTAGACATGCAAACTAGTATGCTAGCGCTTTACTTTACTCGCACGATAAACCTGCACTGCCTTTGATATTATCCTGCTACCTTGCTACCTACTACTCACTTTATGAAATATGCTATGCTATGCATGTGTTGGGATGGTTGTGATTGATCCTCTTGGCGTGAGTTGTGGGTGGTTTGGGAGGAGTAGTGCAGCTAGGCGGTGTAAGCGAGTAATAACAACTCGATCGTTGATCGAGGTGCTGAGGGGCTGCACTCGGGCAGTCCCTATGGGGTACCTGTTGCGGGTACATGGTTACTGGTTACTTGGGGATTGGTACTCGGTGAGTACCTGAGGAGTTTGGGCGGCAATACCTGTTATGGGTGCCGATTGCGGACCGTTGCGGCGGATCGCTTGTGTTGCAGATACTCGCTTTACCGAACAATTAAGGACCGAGTCGTGCCCCCACTTCGGACTTGGGAATTACCGTGCTCACCATCTACCCAGTATGGGGAGGGTTCCAGCAAGCCTACTCTAGTGCGGCGCCGAGACTGTAGGAGAATCGAGTTTGATATGTGTAGGGGGGATTCGTTGCGGCGTAATCTCCCTGATTTACCACGGCCCCCGACTGGCCCCGGTGGGAAGGTTTCACGACCCTGGGGCAGATGTTAGATCGGATGTTTCCCGAGCCCAGGGAGACAGGATTGGCGCCGCTACTGTTTAGGGTCTTTGCTGTGGGCTGCGTCTCAGGTTGGTTGCGGACTAGCCTTGCAGCCCGGATGGATTCCTGGAGTGCCACCTCTGCAGAGTGTAAACTATACGTATAGCCGTGTCCACGGTTACGGACGACCCATTTCTGAGAAGCCCCGGCTAGCATGGGAATCTGCTTTCTTACCTCATCCTTGATTCGGGTTATGAGAGATTGGTCCAGCTGAGGCTGTTGAGACGAGGTGGGGAGGGAGCTCACCGAGTCGACTAGTGAGTGAAAGGTGTTGGTGGATCATGATTTGCGGGAACCTGCCGTGGCAGGACGAGCCCGATGGGAAAATGTGAGGCTGATGGTTGGTTTTGGGGGAGTGAATGATGTATGTGTGTGAGCAGGAGTTGGTGATGAGATGAAATTTGGGTTATTGCTGCTGCTTGCATAAGAAACCCTGGCTTAAACCTTGATTATTTCGTTATCCTTAGAATAGGCCACCTTTAAAGCTTGCATCATATTTTGGTTGGTGACGTGGACCTGTCCCATTTCCTTGGGGACAGACTTTGGGTTCTCAGGTGAAGACCCCGACCGCGAGTTCAACCAGGACGGGTGGTACGACTGAAGGGAGCGCGCTACGCTCAAGGATGCCTGTGGAGGAGTGGTCCCAGTTGTTCTAGCTACCGCTGCGTAGATGTTTCTTATTGTCGTTTTAGCCCAGAGGGCTTGTATCAGTCGCTTTGTCTTTATATGAGTCATGTAATGAATCCTTTATCGTTGTATGGATGTGATATTCGACTGAGATGAGTTCCGTACGAGATAGCTGCTATTCCTGGGACTATCTCGAGGGTACAGGGAGTCGGGTTCTCGTCGGTGAGAATCCGGTTCGTCACAGTTGGTATCAGAGCCATACTTGACCGTAGCGCGTAACCCATAGAACGGAAACTTAGGACAGAAGCTCTAACTGAGTCCTCTATTTTATATGAAACCCCTTGGACTATTTGAAAACTATATAAGTACATCTCATCTATTTGCAAAAACTTTTACCCTTACCTTACCTTACTAACTTGCTAACTTACTAACAACCCACTAACTGTCTGGCAGATGGAAAGAAGATCAGCAGATGAACGACGAGAGATCAGGACCACAGGAGAAGACTGTGGAGGTTTGGCAGTGCTACTGAGGGAGGTGCTGCGTACAGTGGGGATAGATGTGGATAACGTCTTCTACGAGGGATGGACCTACGGACCTGGAGAGGGAGTACACACCCGGTTGCAGATGGTTGTACCTAATATCCCTGGACGACCAAGGTCACTGATGTTACGAGCAGCTACCAGCGAGAGCACTTTCAGTCGGGCAGTGCAGACTATAGCTATGAGGATACTCCGACTTGCCACACTTGTGTACCAGAGTCAGCTCAGCCACACTCGTTTCCGGTACCTACCGCGAGCTCTTGAAGATCCGACAGACAGAGATGCAGTCAGCTTGCAGGCTCACGCAGCAGACCGAGAGCGGAACGTGACTCTGCGGACCTCAGTTCAGTGCATGATAGAGCAAGAGTACTTGAACATTGGCTTAGAAGAGAAAGTTGCCAAGCTAAAAGAGAAGGTATGGAAGCAAGACCTCCAGCTGATGGAAAAGGACAACAGGATCGCCTTACTTGAGGAGCAACTCAGAGCTAAAACAAGGGAAGTCAGGAACTTGGAATACGAAGCTCGCAACAACAGGCAGTTGGCAGGACTGATCCGAGCAACTCATCATGCTCGAGATGTCCGCCTGGAAGATCAGCTCACAGAAAAAGACAAAGAACTGGCAGCCAAGGAAGAAGAGATAGAAAGTCTGAAGGAGGAAGTATACTGGTTGGACAATCTCAACTCAGAACTTCAAGAAGAGGTGGATAGCTACAAAGAGAAGAGTGGACGAAACTACCAGCTGATGAAGTACCTGAGTCTTCAACAGATTATGGCAAAGGATGAAGCTCGAAGGACCCTTAGTAGTTGGGTAAGATCGGACAGGAAGAGGGTGGCAGAAATGATCGCAGTGAACCAAGGACTACCAGAAGAACGCAGAGTTGAACCCAGGACAGAGAACTACAGAGTCTCACCAAGCCGAGTTGAGCCGATACCACCACCTGAGGCTCGAACCCTTACTTCCGAGATGACAAGACTGAGACAAGAACTGGCACACTTAGAAAAGCAGTTGACAGAACCTGAGATGGACATAGTGAGGTTGGCAGCGCGCCTCACGGACACCCACCAAGACAACAGGCAGTGATCAAGCAGCAGACAGAGACTGAGGCTGTGAGGTTGGCAGCGCGCCTCACAAGCACTTTCAGCAGTATGAGACAGATGCAGTAGACAGTATCAGCAGATGTCAGCAGATGATGAGAGTTGTATCTATCTTCATGGGTAGATGTTTAGACTTAGTAAATCATGACCACCTTTTGGCTCAGCCACGATGTAGCATTCGCTTAGATGTACTAATCCTCAAGGTTTCAGGAGCTGACCTCGGGATAGTACACATGTCTAGGGTGTAATGCTGTAATGATTGATCGATCTTTTTGGCTGTTCTTGCAGTTTTATTGTTGTTCATCTTGAGTGTACCTTAGTGTTGAGTCTATTTCATGTGTGCAGCTCCTACTCTAGTTACGCTAACCTAACCATTACCGACCGCCACTAAATCTGCTTTATGAAAAATACAGCAAGATGTCGATCCGAAGATCCAACCGTCTGCTTGCACGTTTTGAGGAAGCTGAGCAAGAAGAGGCAGCAATGGCAGTTAGAGGCAGAGGACGTGTCAGAGGTCGTGGTCGCGGAAGAGCGACAGTTGCAGTTAGAGGCAGGGGTTGTGGACGCGCAACAGGCGTGCTCCAGCCCGAGAACAACGCACCAGGAGGAGAACAAGAAGTGGAAATGGAAGAAACCAGCAGTGGAACCTCAGCAGAACCAGCAGAATAACCAGCAACCACCGCCACCGCCTAACTTGGCAGAAGTGATGACTACTCAGACACAGCTGATGCAACAGATGGCACAGGCCAACACACAGATGATGCAAGCTATGCAACAGATGCAAGGAAACCAGAACCAGAACCGTCAGGGACACCGTGAGGAAGACCTACAAAGGAAGATTGAACGGTTCATCAGGCTGAAAGCACCCACCTTCGACTACTCGGACGAACCACTCGATGCACACGACTGGTTACGTACCATCGAGACGAAGCTGGACCTGACAGACTACACCGAAGAGGAATGTGTGGCCCTTGCGGCGCACCAGCTTGAAGGAGCAGCAAAAGCGTGGTGGGAGAGCTACTGTGACTCTCACGCAAACCCAGCTCAGATCACCTGGCTAGAGTTTTGTGAAGCTTTCAAGGAGTACCACATACCAGAACAAGTCATGGTGCATAAGGCAATGGAATTCAGGACAATGACCCAAGGAAGTTTGTCTGTAGCTGAGTACGCTCGACACTTTGCTAAGATGTCAAGGTACGCTCCTGAAGACGTCAACACTGAGAAGAAGAAGCAGTTTTGGTTCCAGCGTGGTTTACACAGAGGTCTGAGGACAGCACTCGCAGCGAGTTCACACAGGTCACTCAGAGAGCTGATTGACAGGGCTATCGCAGTTGAGAAGGAAAGAGTGGGACTTGAAGATACCTGGCGAGAGAAGAAAAGAAAGGCTGAACAGTTGCACAACCACAGGCTAAGTCAGAAGCCGAGGAGTGGCCAGAGCAACATGCTCAGGAGAAGCTTTCAGCAGAGCAACAGCCAAGGAAGCTCAGGGTTCAACAGAAACAGCTACCAAGGTAATCGAGGCAGTAACAGCAACCGTTTTGGCAGCAGAGGTAACAACTACAACAGCTTTGGTAACAGAAACAACAGCTACTCGAGTCAGGGAAACCCCAACTGGAAGCCGAACAACACACCCAGAGTTGGTGGAGGGACCACAGTGGTCTGTTTTGCTTGTGGGAAGCCCGGTCACAAGTCCTTTGACTGTCCAGAGAAGAAGAACAAACAAACCCCAGCCAAGGCACCGGCACCTGGAGGACAGGACAGGCAGCTAGCAACAGCGCAAAGGGGACGCCTCAACCACTTGACAGAGGAAGAAGCCGAGGACGCTCCCGACGTCGTGCTCGGTGAGTTTTTAGTGAATGGCATTCCAGCTTTGATATTGTTTGACTCTGGAGCAACAGGATCTTATATCTCGACAAAGTTTGTAAGAGAGCAGTCACCCCCGACAATACCTAAAGCTAGACCTATAGTCACTACTTCTCCCTTAGGAGAGCTTAGGTGCACTTTAGAGTGCCCCGCAGTTAGACTGATGATAGGAGGCCAGGAGTTCGAAGGAAACTTGACAGTCCTGGAATCGGATGGAATTGACGTGATACTAGGAATGGATTGGCTTACAGAGCACAAAGGAATAATCAGTTGCTCACCCAGAACAGTTGAGTTGACACACCCTAGCGGAGTCAAAGTAACAGCAGAGCCACAAAGAAGGAAAACAAGGAAGAAATCTAGAACATGTATTCTAAGGCAGTTGGTATACTCCATTGAGAAACAGACGATCGAAGAAGTACCTGTAGTATGTGAGTACCCGGACGTGTTTCCCGAGGATCTACCAGGACTACCACCAGACCGAGACGTGGAGTTCATAATCGAACTACAACCAGGCACAGGGCCTATTGCCAAGAGGCCGTACAGAATGTCAGTGGAGGAACTGGAGGAACTCAAAAAGCAGCTGAAAGAGATGCTTGAAAGTGGTGTGATTCGACCAAGTGCATCCCCATGGGGATCGCCAGTGTTGTTTGTGAAGAAGAAAGATGGATCAATGCGCATGTGCGTAGACTATCGATCCTTGAACGCAGTGACGATCAAGAACAAGTACCCATTACCTCGAATCGACGATTTGCTAGATCAGTTGAAGAAAGCCAAATACTTCAGTAAGATTGATCTGAGATCGGGATACCACCAAATGAAGATTAGAGAAGGTGACATTCCCAAGACAGCTTTTGTAACTCGGTACGGACAGTACGAGTTCACCGTTGTGTCCTTTGGATTGACCAACGCACCTGCATACTTCATGAACATGATGAACAAGGTATTCATGGAGGAACTAGACAAGTTCGTAGTGGTGTTCATTGATGACATACTAGTTTACTCAGAAACAGCCGAAGAACATGAGAAGCATCTGAGGATTGTACTAGAGAGGCTGAGGCAGCATCAACTCTACGAAAAGTTCAGCAAGTGTGAATTTTGGTTAGAGAAAGTAGCCTTTTTGGGTCACGTGTTGACAGCTGAGGGCGTAGCAGTCGACCCAGAAAAGATTGAGGCAGTAGCAGAATGGAAACAACCGAAGAGTGTTACGGAGATCCGGAGTTTTCTGGGATTGGCAGGATACTATAGAAGATTCATTGAGAACTTCTCCAAGATTGCCAAGCCAATGACCGAACTACTCAAGAACAATGTCCCATTCGAGTGGACGGACACATGTGAAAGAAGTTTCCAAGAACTCAAGCACAAACTCACTACAACTCCAGTATTGACCCTGCCAGATATACGCAAAGATTTCGTGGTCTACTGCGATGCTTCAAGACAAGGTTTGGGATGTGTACTGATGCAAGAGGGCAAGGTTGTTGCCTATGCATCGAGGCAGCTGAGGAAACATGAGGAAAACTACCCCACACATGATTTAGAACTGGCAGCAGTGGTACATGCCTTGAAGATATGGAGGCACTATCTGATTGGCAACAAGTGCGATATCTACACAGATCACAAAAGTTTGAAGTATTTCTTCACCCAATCTGAACTGAACATGAGGCAAAGAAGATGGCTAGAACTGATCAAAGATTACGATTTGGAGATACACTACCATCCTGGCAAAGCTAATGTCGTGGCAGATGCCTTGAGCCGAAAGAATTATTGCAACAACTTGATGATAGAAGAAAGTCAGCCAGAACTAGCAAAAGAGTTGTACATGCTGAAACTCGAGCTAGTAGAAGAAGGAAAACCCCAGGAAATGAGAGTGAAGTATAACCTAGGGGACCGTATCAAAGAAGCACAAGGAAAGTGTCCAGAAATCCAAGAAGTAAAAGAGGATATCCAACGAGGAGTAGCACCTGACTTCCGGATAGATGAAGCAGGGATAGTATGGCTGAAAGACCGTATCTGTGTACCACAGGACGAGGAAATCAGGAGAACAATTCTCTCAGAAGCTCACGAGTCCAAGTACTCAATACACCCAGGATGCACTAAGATGTACCAGGAACTGAAGGATAAGTTCTGGTGGAAGAAGATGAGAGAGGACATAGCAGAGTATGTAGCCAAGTGCGACTCTTGTCGAAGGATCAAAGCGGAACATCAAAGGCCAGCAGGACTGCTGAAGCCACTGGAAATTCCAATGTGGAAGTGGGAAGATATTAGCATGGACTTTGTGGTTGGCTTACCCCGCACTCAGAAAGGGAATGATGCCATTTGGGTCATAGTTGATCGACTGACAAAAGTAGCTCACTTTATACCAGTCAAAAGCACACACTCAGTAAGCAAACTAGCAGAGCTGTACATAGACAACATTCTCAAGCTGCATGGGGCACCAAAAAGTATTGTGTCAGACAGAGGACCCCAATTCACAGCTCAATTCTGGCAAAGCCTACATCAAGCCGTCGGGACAACCTTGGAGTATAGCACAGCTTACCACCCTCAGACAGATGGGCAGACTGAAAGAGTGAACCAAGTTCTTGAAGATTTGTTGAGGGCATGTGTTCTGGCATATAGCACAGACTGGGAAAAGAGTCTATCTTATGCAGAATTCTCCTACAACAACAGTTACCAGGCCAGCCTGCAGATGTCACCCTTTGAGGCATTATATGGCAGAAAATGCAGAACACCTCTAATGTGGTCAGAGGTGGGAGAACGAACATTCTTTGGGCCTGACATGATTGTAGAGGCAGAAGAAAATGTGGCCAAGATCCGAGAGCACCTGAAGGCAGCTCAGAGCCGACAAAAGAGCTATGCAGATAAAAGGAGACGAGATCTAGAGTTCGAAGTAGGAGACTTCGTCTACCTGAAAGTGTCCCCCCTCAGAGGGCATAAGAGATTCCAAGTGAAAGGAAAGCTAGCACCCCGTTTTGTTGGACCGTACCGGATACTGGAGAGGATAGGAAAGCTGGCCTACAGGCTAGACCTACCAGAGGACCTGGCAGGAGTACACCCAGTGTTCCATGTATCTCAGCTGAGAAAATGTCTAAGAGTACCAGAACATGAGATCAAGACAGAGGCATTAGACCTACAAGACACCTTGGAGTACCTGGAGTACCCCGAGAGGATACTAGACAGAGCAGTCAAAGAGACCAGAAGCACAGCTATTCCGTTTTGCAAAGTACAGTGGAGCAATCACTCAGAAAGGGAAGCCACTTGGGAAAAGGAGTCAGTGCTGAAAGAGAAATACCCCCACTTGTTTAAACCATAGGTAATCACAAATCTCGAGGACGAGATTCTTGTGAGGGGGGGAGACTGTAACAACCCTAAAATTCCTATAGGATTTGTTGAGTGCCAAAAATTCGAATTTAAAAATTTTTGGTGGAATTGAGTGCATGCAAACCAACATATAAGAGTGTCTTCTATTTTGCTCCCTAAATTCTTAGGCAATTTAAATTCAATTTAAAATCAATTTGAAGTGTTAAGGATGAATTAGTGTGATTTTGATTTATTTGGATTTTTGGTTGGTTTGAATTCAAATTCTAGATTTGAATTCAAACTCTAATTGACTAAACTAATTTCCAAATCCTTCTAACTGTTCGTGGGCCGTTTTTCCGAAGCTCAAGTCCATCAAACCCCCTTCAACTCTTGTCCCCGAGCCAGCAACCCAAGTGGCCCAGCCGGCCTTTCGGCCCAGCTGCGGCCCGTCCAGCAGCCCCACCGCGTCCCCGCCGCGTCGCTCGCTCTCTCTCACTGGCGGGTGGACCCCGCCTGTCAGCCTTCTTCTCCCCCTCGCGTCATCTTCCTCGCGACGCCGCTGCTCCCTCACGCGCGCGCGCCGCGTGCTCCAACCACCCCAGCCGGTCCCATCCACCCTGTGCGGCCCGTCGCGATTGCGACGCGTGGCCCTGGCACGAACGCCAAGCCACCCTAGCCGTCCAAGCCCGAACCCTAGATCAGCCGCCGGCCTATAAAGCACCCCCGCCGGCCTTCTCCCTGTTCAAGCCGCCGCAGCCCCGTGGGGGTTTCCAGATCCAATTCGAGGGGGGGAGGAGTGGGGAAGGGAGTCGAGGAAGCCAGTGGAGGAGAAGCCGAGGGAAGAAGAGGAGTCGGTCGCCTTCCCCGCGTCGACACCGAGCACCGGAGCGCCGCCGTCCGTGGACTCGCCGACGAGGAGCCGGACCAGGGACGAGAGGAAGCGCACGAGCACCGCCGGACTGCGTCGAGCACTACACCGAGCTGCAGCGATCATCTACGTGACCCTAGGTGAGCCACCGCGTTTCGCCCCCTTTCTTCTCTGTCTCCGGCCGTTTTCCGCCGCCGCCGTCGCTGCCAGCCTCTGGGACCCGACCGTCGAGTCGTGGCCATCTTCTTCTGCAGGAACCCAACGCCGCTGTCGCACCCGCAACCCGCCGTCGCTTGATCCCCGCAGCCGAGGCCGCCGCGGCCGAGCTCCGCTCGCCCCGCGCGCGAACGCCGAGGCCACGCGCGGCCGTGGGTGACCACGTGCCCGCGCGTGTGCACCCAGGAGCGTTCCAGCAGCTGCTGGAGCCGCACGCGCACATGCACATCCCCTTTCCGAGCACTTTTGCGCCAAATCCCGTGCCGCCGTCGTGCTCGCCGGCGTTCATGGCCGTGCCATCGCCGTCGCACGTCGGGAGCCCAAGCCAAACCCTGATCCGAGCCCTTTTCATCCTATCCGTGACCACCGAGCCCTAGTGAAGCTAACCCGGCCGATCAAGCCCCGAGCCGAGCTATCTCCGGCCAGTTCCGCCGCGGACCGTCGCCGCCGGCGTGCTCCAGAGCGCGCCGCGCGCGCGTCGCGTCGCGCCGTGGCGTGGCCACACCGTGGACCACACCAAGTCGCCACACAGCCGTGCACAGACGATCCCAGTTCGGCCACACCCTGATCCCATGCACCCGGCTCACGTAGACCTATCTCACGGTGCACCGTGGACTCAGTCCACCAGGCCAGATCCAACAGCCACCCCTTCGTGGGCCGAATGCTCGCGTTTAAGTCTGTTTAACCACCCTAAACTCTTCCGGCCCATTCGCTTTCGGCCCAGTTCCAGCCCAGCCATCGTTTATTCTTTTTCTTTTTCTTTTAACAGCGCTGACGTATGGGACCCACCTGTCATACTCTGCGAGTCACTGACACATGGGGCCCACTGACCAGAGTTGACCCGCTGACCGTTGACCGGTCAACGCTGACGTCAGCAGGGCCCACTGCTGACGTCATCCTAGGCGGACCCCACTGCTGACGTCAGCATGACGTCATGCTGACGTCAGCAGGCTAATTTCTGTCTGTTTTCTTTTTCGGAAATTATTTAATATTTTCAGAAAATGATTTAAACTTCGAAAATTATTAATAAATCAACCGTAGCTCAGAAAAATATGAAACCAGTTTCTATATTTTTCTAAAATCATGATCTACGCGTTAGTATAGAGTTTGGTGTTATTTGAGTTTTCTTTCGTCGCTGTTTTAGTGTTTCTTTGCTAGTAGCCACGTCTTATTTTATTTTACCGCTCAACCCTAGGAGCTCCGGAGAGTCAGGAGGAGCCGGACTACTACAACAACTGCTTTGACGAGGACGAAGACCTTTGCCCAGGTTCACGCCCGACCATCTTCTGAAATACCTATTAGACATGCAAACTAGTATGCTAGCGCTTTACTTTACTCGCACGATAAACCTGCACTGCCTTTGATATTATCCTGCTACCTTGCTACCTACTACTCACTTTATGAAATATGCTATGCTATGCATGTGTTGGGATGGTTGTGATTGATCCTCTTGGCGTGAGTTGTGGGTGGTTTGGGAGGAGTAGTGCAGCTAGGCGGTGTAAGCGAGTAATAACAACTCGATCGTTGATCGAGGTGCTGAGGGGCTGCACTCGGGCAGTCCCTATGGGGTACCTGTTGCGGGTACATGGTTACTGGTTACTTGGGGATTGGTACTCGGTGAGTACCTGAGGAGTTTGGGCGGCAATACCTGTTATGGGTGCCGATTGCGGACCGTTGCGGCGGATCGCTTGTGTTGCAGATACTCGCTTTACCGAACAATTAAGGACCGAGTCGTGCCCCCACTTCGGACTTGGGAATTACCGTGCTCACCATCTACCCAGTATGGGGAGGGTTCCAGCAAGCCTACTCTAGTGCGGCGCCGAGACTGTAGGAGAATCGAGTTTGATATGTGTAGGGGGGATTCGTTGCGGCGTAATCTCCCTGATTTACCACGGCCCCCGACTGGCCCCGGTGGGAAGGTTTCACGACCCTGGGGCAGATGTTAGATCGGATGTTTCCCGAGCCCAGGGAGACAGGATTGGCGCCGCTACTGTTTAGGGTCTTTGCTGTGGGCTGCGTCTCAGGTTGGTTGCGGACTAGCCTTGCAGCCCGGATGGATTCCTGGAGTGCCACCTCTGCAGAGTGTAAACTATACGTATAGCCGTGTCCACGGTTACGGACGACCCATTTCTGAGAAGCCCCGGCTAGCATGGGAATCTGCTTTCTTACCTCATCCTTGATTCGGGTTATGAGAGATTGGTCCAGCTGAGGCTGTTGAGACGAGGTGGGGAGGGAGCTCACCGAGTCGACTAGTGAGTGAAAGGTGTTGGTGGATCATGATTTGCGGGAACCTGCCGTGGCAGGACGAGCCCGATGGGAAAATGTGAGGCTGATGGTTGGTTTTGGGGGAGTGAATGATGTATGTGTGTGAGCAGGAGTTGGTGATGAGATGAAATTTGGGTTATTGCTGCTGCTTGCATAAGAAACCCTGGCTTAAACCTTGATTATTTCGTTATCCTTAGAATAGGCCACCTTTAAAGCTTGCATCATATTTTGGTTGGTGACGTGGACCTGTCCCATTTCCTTGGGGACAGACTTTGGGTTCTCAGGTGAAGACCCCGACCGCGAGTTCAACCAGGACGGGTGGTACGACTGAAGGGAGCGCGCTACGCTCAAGGATGCCTGTGGAGGAGTGGTCCCAGTTGTTCTAGCTACCGCTGCGTAGATGTTTCTTATTGTCGTTTTAGCCCAGAGGGCTTGTATCAGTCGCTTTGTCTTTATATGAGTCATGTAATGAATCCTTTATCGTTGTATGGATGTGATATTCGACTGAGATGAGTTCCGTACGAGATAGCTGCTATTCCTGGGACTATCTCGAGGGTACAGGGAGTCGGGTTCTCGTCGGTGAGAATCCGGTTCGTCACAACAGCAGGAGCAACCGGTTCTTGTTCCGATTGTGAAGAAATTGTTTGCCCCCCAGTATTTTCCGAATTAAGCTCATCGTCCTCTAACATGTTTTCAACTTGGACGATCTCTTCTATACCACTTGAGGGCTTATAATCTTCCTCTTTGGCAATTAAACTTGGATTTTTAGACAAATCGGTCAATGCTAACCGATTTAATGATCCTTTGGCATCAAAACCAATTGTAGGTAATTGGTTATCCTCTTGTGTTTGAGAAAATCTCAATCGTCCGATATTAATGGCCGATTGGATAAACTGGCGAAACATATTGCAATCACTTGTATTATGATCAAAAGAATTATGCCACTTGCAATACCTTCGCTGTTCTAATTCAAGAGGTGATGGAATAACTTTGTGATCAGATAGTTTAATAAGATTGTTCTTTAGCAAGATATCGAATAAATCATCACACAAAGTTAAATCAAAGGTATATTTTACTTTCTCTAACCGATGCTTTTGTGGAGAAGGTTTTAAGGCCGAGCAAACGAATGGTTCAAATTTTTTATTAACCCATTCGGCTATGCTACTTTGTGTCCTTCTCACATCTGATGCTTTAGAGTTCATCACTATATCATCATCGGATTTCACAATGCTTTTCGGTTTTGGTTTCGTACTTTTAATCCCAGAATGACCATAAGTAATCCATTTAGAGAAAAATTTTGACAATGATGATGGAGAGATTTTAAATGTCAAAATCTTGCTATTATCGGCCTTTCTAACTTTTACATTACAATGGCCGACATAATCTGAAGGTATGACACTACTAGCAAGTAAATTACCATCCTCAATCGATCTTTTAGAAATATTCATAATATCACCACTAGTAGATGAATTAAAAAATGCATGATCTGATTGGGAGTTACTTGCAAAGCATACCTTGCTGAAATTTTTGGAGAGGCGTGGAACCTTGATGTAGATGGTGTCGTATTTCTCCCGATGGCAGCCAACATCAGCTTCTGTCCGAAGAAACCGGTCTGACCGGTTTAAGCAACCGGTCTGACCGCTTTGGAACCGGTCTGACCGGATTGTAAAATCGGTCAGACCGGTTTTCCCAGGTTCGCTGGAAATTACCAAGTCGCGACATGTGAATGTCTTTTCTTTGCCTCCAACGCCATGGTCTTCATCATTTTGGTTGGATGAACTTTTTCCAGCCGAGCGTTGGCATTTATTGATAATAAAATAATCGCTAGACAAATGCACAACTTCATCTGGGATTTCAAGCATAGCTGTTTTCTTACTACTGACAAGTTTTTGTATAGCCAAGCTTGTTTCTTTCGTTTGAACAGATCCAGACCGTTCGGTTGTTGTAATTACCGAACTATTAATCAAATCTGAATCGTTCTTCTTCTTAGCATCAATCGATGATGTAACCGGCTTTGTAGTTGCAAATCTCATTTCCTTGAATATATCATCAATGGATGGTAGTTCCATTACTTGAACCAATCCTTGCTCTGTTTCTTGGAAACAAGATTTATACAATCTCATTTGTGTTTCTACAAATTTGCTAAGCTCACCCTCAAACTGTTTACCATCGTTGAACTTTTTAATCATGTCATTCTTAAGCTCAGCACATTTTGCATCCCACAAAGTATTTGGCTTTAGCAATTTAGTAGAAACACTGTTTGGTGTAGCCTTTTGTGCAAAATCACTAGCATGAACTTTCGGTAACGAAGAATGAGTAGTACCGAAAATATGTGATGATGCATGAGATGAAACACATGAATGATTAATTTGTGGAGATGAATATGATCTTGCTGAATTCTCATTAATTCGGCTATAAGTATTGGAAACATCTGGAACCGAAATATGAGTATTAGCATTCGTATATGATACTGAATTTATACATTCATCTTCCACTCTAGCATATAATGGTTGAGAATAATTGGCCGGATATCTGAAATTAGTATGGCCAACTTTCTCATTCATCGGCATGCTTTGAGTGAAATATTCTGAATTTGCTGCCGATGAATAGTTATATGAAACACTTTGCTGAATAGTATTAAAATTATTAGCACATGGTGTCTCATAAAGATTGGCCGAACCCATGTTAGTTTGGCCTTGATAATTGTTCATCGGCATGTGAACTTGTTTTGCAGCCGATGTGTTAGGATAATGTTGTATGTTGCTAGTAGCATTAAAATTTAAAGCATGCATATTATTTGGCAATGGCTCTAGTTTATAAAATTCAGGTTTATTATAGTTTACATAAAAAACTCCATCTGAACAATTACTAGCCGATGCAATATGTCTACTAGTATCATATCTAGCAACATCAACATGAGAATTGGTGGTACTAGCAAAATAATCACTAGAAACATATGATGTACTTGCATGTTGTACCTCAGGCGTGGCGTAGTAATATTGTTGTGGTGCATATGAATAACCCGCCATAATAGGTCTTGAAGCTCCCAGTCTTGTGATAAATCCAGATATTCAAGATAATCCAAGCAATCAATGACCAAGACTTTGCTTCTACTTTAATCTTCAATATGAAGTAGCAAGCAAAACACAATGCGATCGGTTTGAGCAACCTGATGCAAAGTCACAGGTATAGGTGCAATCGGTCCAAAAAGACCAGATGCAACTATAGCGGCGAATCAAAATAATAGATCAATTAAGTATAAGGCTAGGGTAGAAAAATTCGGTTGTAACAACCAGAATTATCGTTCCCCAGCGGAGTCGCCAAAATGTGTTGACGCAAATCTCGGTCAACACACGAGAGAGCGCTTGACGCGCGGGTTGCGGACAGGCCGAATAGCAGCGAAACCGCACAAAGCGGTCAGACCGGTTCAGAGAAGCGGTCAGACCGGTTTCAGGGTACAAAGCGGTCAGACCGGTTTAGCAAAGCGGTCAGACCGGTTTCCTAGGGTTTTGCTAGAATTGACTGTTCGTGAGGATAACTACCAAGCTTACGTGCTGGAGAACGACTAGGTTTACGAGCAAACCAGTAAAGAGATAATCAACGCACTTACGTGGCGAAGAACGACTAGTTTACGAGCAAACTAGCAAAGGCCATCGAAGCTCTCGCCCGGGAGGGACCCCGTCAGGGCGTGGACGCCGCCGGTGTGCCCTAGGTCGACCAGCAAGCCTTAGGACGTCATCTATGACCGTGGAGATCAGAGGATGAAAAGCATGGAGGTTGGAAAAGATTAGGGTTTGAAGGAAAAAGTAAAGATAGTGTTTGATTCGATTGGATATTGGATGTCTCAATCGGCCTTGGCCCTTTATATTTATAGGGTGGGATGGTCTTACCCCGTTGAGTCGGTTTACAATATGGGACAAAATAGAGTCCTAATCCTATTCAAATTACAGGTCCAAACCGGTCTGACCGGTTTTCCCAGGTGAAGAATCTTTCCGAAGTCATAACTCTCTCATCCGGAGTCCAAAATAGGCGTTCCACATATGCATCTTGATCGTCTCGACGAGAGCTACGCAATGGTAAAGTCCAATTTGCATTTTGACACTTTTACCAAAACCGGTCTGACCGGTTTGTGCACACCGGTCAGACCGGTTTGCACTGTTGTGCCACTTTTGGGTGTCAACACTAACCAAGGCTAAGGATGCCGCGCCAGCCCTTCCCTTTCGCCACCGTGCAGCCGGGGCTAGGAGGACGGTGTTACTGTGCGGGACCTAGACTGCTGGAACCTTACCAATCTTTTCACTTTTAGAGCTGGCGCATTCTTGGTGCAGAGAAATGTTCCACATCAGTAACTCTTTCTTTTATCATTAGATAAAAAAGCAACGGCGGAGACCAATCGATTAAGGGCAAAGAACATAGTAAAATATCTGCTACTCTACACTCTTCGCGAAGAGTCAATTTATAGAAGCTTCAACCAATTTATAGAAGACCTTGAGCTGAGAGAGCTCCATAGGGGTGGAAGCCGCTATACATGGACCAACAAGCAACAAAACCCAATTAGATGCAACCTGGACAGAATCTTGGTGTCCAATGGATGGGAGCAACGCTTCCCCATGGCATCGGCCGCAGCTCTTCTTAGAATAGGATCAGATCACTGCCCGATCATCCTAAACTCAGGAGAGAGGATGCCCAGAAAACCTGCACGGTTTAGGTTCGAGATGGCCTGGGTGCCTTTGGATGGGTTCAAAGAAAAACTCCTGGAACACTGGCCCAATAGAGGGGCCAGGTCTGCCCAGGACTACTGGAAAGAAATTAAAATAGCGGTTAAGCGATATTGTAAAGGATACAGGGCCAATGTTAGTGGACATCTCTTACAGCGTAAAGATGCCCTCCACAGACAGATGGCCCAACTGGACCTTCAGGCAGAACAGGGGACACTGACAGAGGAAGAATGATCTCTGAGATATAAGCTGGAGGAGGATTTTGAAGACCTCCTCGCTTTCAAGGAAGCGACCTGGCAGAAAAAATGCGGGGACACTTGGCTACTAAAAGGGGACTCTAATACCGATTTTTTCCACCGGATGGCAAACGGAAGACGCAGGAAACAGCAAATTTTCTCCTTAGAAACTGAGGGGAGAGAAATTTCTAACAAGATAGAACTTAAGTCACATATCGAGGGGTACTACAAGGCTTTGTTTGGTCAGGATCAGGTCCAAATGTTGCAACTCCAGGATGACCTATGGGCCAATAGAGGGGCCCTCTCCATAACGGAGGCCGAAGCCTTGGTGAAACCATTCTTAGAGGAGGAAGTGCACCGGGCCATTAAGGGCATGAGGAACAATTTGGCACCAGGACCATACGGCTTTCCAGTGGGATTTTTCCAAGAATTTTGGGAGCAGCTAAAGGCCCCATTTTGTGAAATGGCCAATCAACTATACCAGGGATCGCTAAACCTAGCCAGGTTGAATTATGGGCTGATCTCCCTCATCCCGAAAACCCAAGAAGCTAATACAATACAACAATACCGCCCTATATGTGTTATTGATGTCCCTTACAAATGGTTTACAAAATTCCTTAACAATCGAATCATTGAGGTGGCAGACACAGTCATTAGCAAGTCCCAATCAGCTTTCATCCCCAAAACAAACATCCTGGAAGGTGTAATCATGCTCCATGAAGTCATCCACGAGTTAACAAAAAAAAACTGACCGGTGTCATTCTGAAGCTGGACTTCGAAAAGTCCTATGATATGGTGAAATGGAGCTTTCTGTTTGAGGTCATGGAAAAGAAAAAATTTCCCACATTATGAATATCCTGGATCAGGAAGGTAGTTGAAGGTGGCCGGGTGGGGATTAACTTGAATGGACAGCAGGGCGACTACTTCAGAACCTACAGAGGGCTCAAATAGGGGGACCCACTCTCACCTATCCTCTTCAATCTCGTTGCGGAGGCCCTTGTGTCCTTGCTATCGAGAGCAACGGAACAAGGCCTCATAAAGGGGCTGGTACCACACCTAATCCCCAGAGGCCTCTCTCATCTACAATAGGCAGACGATACTGTCATACTTATGCAGATAGACGAGCAATCTATTTTCAATACTAAGCTTTTGCTATATTGCTTCGAGCTGATGGCCGGCTTGAAAATTAATTATCACAAAAGTGAGGTGTTTGTGCTAGGGGTGGATCGAGCAGAGCAAAATAGAGTTGCAAATCTTTTTAATTGCCGGGTGGGAGCCTTGCCACTAAAATACCTCGGCATCCCAGTGTCAGACAGGAAGCTGACCATCCAGAACATGCTTTATATTCCCCAAAAAATCAGCAAGAGACTCCCACGGTGGCAAAGCACCTTCCTATCATCAGGAGGCAAGTCGATTCTCCTGGAGACTTGCCTTAGTTCACTGCCTATCTACACCATGGGAGTCTACCATCTGCAAGAGGGTATCCACCATCAAATGGACACACCAAGGGCAGACTTCTTTTGGCATGCAGGAAAAAGAAGGAAATATCATATGGTCAGATGGGAGGAAATGACAGTGCCAAAGGCATTCGGAGGGATGGGCTTCACAGAAACTAGACTAATGAACAAGTGCCTTCTCTCCAAATGGATCTTCCAACTCGAGGAGAGGAGATGCCAGTCCAGCCAATGATCTGCTTAGAGCCAAGTATCTAGGGGATGGGGGTTTCTACTCGTCGCGACCACAGGGTGCATCACAATTCTGGAAGGGCCTTCATGAGGCAAAGAGCATCTGTGAAAGGGGACTACGCCATCTACTCGGCAATGGCAGGAAGATTAGGTTCTGGCATGATGTGTGATTAGAGGACTGTCCCCTGCTGATCAGGTTTAATCTTCTCTATAATTGCTGTCACCAACAAAATCGGGTAGTTGCAGAGGTGTTGGGCCACGAGGGGTTGGACCTCACCTTTCGCCGTACGTTTGGGCCAGCAGAGGTCGACCAGTGGAACCAGCTATGTGAACTGCTGGAAGCTGTGGTGGTATCAGACTCACTAGACTCCGCTAGATGGGAGCTGGAAAAGTCTGGACAATTCACCACTGCTTCCCTATACAACATGACATTCCCAGGTACCACAAATGTGAGATTGGGGGAAATTTGGGGTTCAAAAATACCACTCAAGATTAGAAACTTCCTCTGGCTCTTAAACCGAGGGAGGATACAGTCGGCTGACCAACTGCGCCATAAGGGGTGGGATGGGGACGAGAGATGCTGCCTGTGTGGTGCTATGGAGACGGTTGATCACATCATGTTCTTGTGCCCCCTGGGAGCCTTCCTTTGGAGTGTGATCAGAGACGTTTGCGGCTGGGATCGAGTCCCTCAGTCGACTAACGAGTGCCTCAATATCATCTTCTCCTTTAATAAACGATCAAGACAAATTTTAATAAGGCTGCTGGGAGCAGCATGCTGGACCTTGTGGCTAGCTCGTAATGATCTGGCATTCCAGCAAAAACTTGTGCCATCCCCTACTGCACTAATCTTCAAAGTCGCATATTTGTTGCAGCGGTGGCGCCTTCTGGGTAGCACGGGAGACAATGAGGACACCGACAAAGTGGTCCAAGGCATGCGGATGAGGGTCCTTCAGCTGGGGAACAACCACTCTGATCCTGCAGGAATTGGATAGGGTGCGAACGGACAGCTTTCTGCTACTTGCCCCCTGTTCCCTGTGTCTGTGCCTGCTCTTTTGGCTGAATCTCTCAGCCTGAGAGGTTGGTGGCTGTTTGTTTTGTAGTTGCCAGAGGTGTCTGGCGTTGAGTTTCTTCTGTGTGCGGGTCTGCGCTGTTGCAGGCAGGGACTGCGTTCCTTCGTTTGGTGTTTGGTTGTTTACTGGAATTGGGTCCAGTGTACTGTCTTTTGTTCTGATTTATCTATAAAGCTGGCTAAGGCCTTTGGATCAAAGAGTCGTTGTCCTCTTCGACTTTTTCGAATTAGACCATCTCCAAGAGACTAGCCAAATCGTTTTTTAAAATTAAATTTAGCTATTGTTAGAGAAAAAACGTTTCCAATAGACTCTATAAATGATCCTCTAAGAGCATCTCCAAGAGATTAGCTAAAAAGACCAGTCAAATTTACTGATTTAGCTACTCACAAAAATAGATTTGACTAAAAAAAACAGAGTAATCCAACAGATTCTGTAAAGATTGTTAGTGAGGTATGCTAGCTAAAAATAGATAGCGAATGAGGTGGGATGGAGAGTCACTAAATTTGAAGGGTCATTTACAGAGTCTGTTGGAAACGTTTTTTCTTTAACGATAGCTAAATTTAACTTTAGAAAACGATTTGGTTAGTCTCTTGGATATGCTCATCTCCAGGAGACTCTGTATTGTGTTAGCCAAATATGGAGATTATAGCCCCTTTGTAAAAATAGAAAGTCATCTAATTCAATGGGGTAATCCAACAGATTCTGTAAAGATGGCTAGTGAGGTAGGCTAGCTAAAAATAGCTAGCGAATGAAGTGAGATGGAGAGCCACTAAATTTGGATGGTCATTTACAGAGTCTCTTGGAAACATTTTTTCTCTAACAATAGCTAAATTTAACTTTAGAAAATGATTTGGCTAGTCTCTTGGAGATGCTCTAAATTTAGTTGCTCTCCATCCCACCTCATTCGCTAGCTATTTTTAGCTAGCCTACCTCACTAGCCATCTTTACAAAATTTATTGGATTACTCTGTAAATTGTTAGTCAGATATATTTTAGAGAGTAGCTAAGTCAGTAAATTTGACTAGTTTTTTTAGCTAATCTCTTGGAGATGCTCTGACCGATCAATCGTCAAATCTTCTCCGCTCAGCAGTTAGCAGCGACCATCTCCGCAGCGCCACCCGAGCCACGCACGTGACAACATCTCCCATTGCTGGCTAGACCTTCCTTCTCAAAACAGACGATGTCTCCTAGCTAGTAGGGTAGACACCACTCGGCGAGCACAGAGACACCTACTCCCTCCGTGTCTAAATAACTGTCGCCATTTGTTTTCGTGCCACAACTTTGCTTTGATTTATAGAAAATATGTGTAATATTTTAATCTCTAAAAAATTATTAAAAAATTAGATTCAAATATCTATCTAATAATATTTATTATGTACCATAAATATTAATATATATTTTTATATATTCGGTCAAAGATGTTTCTCGGGAAGGGAAAACGATCTAAGACGGAGGGAGTAGATAAGAAGCCAATAAGCAAGAAGGTGCGGGCGGTGCTAGATATTTTGCGCAGAACATTTGAACGTAACTACGATGATAGGTTGCTGTGAGCGCAACGCGGTGAATCGAATGCAAGCTAGCTAGCTAGCCAACGTCGGCGTGAGAACGCACGATCGAGTTTGGCGGCATGATGCATGCATACCTGCGGCGGTCGTGGAGAGCAGAGAGGAACAATTGCTAGGCGAAATGAATCATGGCATATAGATCGACGTCGCGCCACCATCGTAGCGCGCGTGGATTTCTCGCGGGGCCACATGACCGATATGCGCTCGCGTCACCAGCCGGACACTCGGAGCTGAGTCATGACCCACGGAGCGTGGGGCTACCTCGTGACAAAGGGAATCATCAAGGAAAAAGTCCATCTTGCCTCCTTTATCTATCGCTGAAGTTTGAAATAGTGCCCTCGTCTATGAAACCGGGTAGATGGCCTCCACCAATTATTAAAACCAGGTCAATTTACCTCTCTGCCCTGGTTTTCAAACCCGGTTTTCACCATTTGGCTGCCACGTCAGATACTGATATGCGGGCCCCGCTGACTAAGCTCATACGGAAACAAAAAGCCCGGTCCAGCTCGACCATCCCCCCTCTCTCCTTTCTCCCCGCTAGAACCCTAGCGGTGGCGACCAACCGAGAACGCTACTCGACAACGGCAGTGACCGGGAAGGTAACGCGGCAGATAGGAGCTTGGTGAACGTACTAGCCGGCATCCACACCACAGTAGTACCAACCATTCTGGTACAGGCGTGTCTCGCTCATGCCGTAGTCCCGCCGCTCTTGCTCCAGCCCTGCCGCGACCTACCGTTGCGGAAGGCCTTGTAGTACCACGACAACTAGCCTCGACCGCTGCCATTCTCCTGATACGGCTACACGCCCTCGAGGTCTCTGTCGGCGCCTCCCATGGGTTCTACCTCCTCCTTGGTCGCAACGGTGGTGCTAGCCGACACGTTGGTCGGTGGCTGGCCCCTACTGCTCCAGTTTTCTGGATACTACTAGCCATGTTCGCGCGGCTAGCTCCCATGGGGACAACCTCTCTCCCGGTACCGGCGCTGGCCGGCACGTCGACTGCCACTGCGGTCATCGTCAACTTCTCAGGATTGCAGTGCACACTGCAACAGAAGTAGTCCGGCGGGTAGTTCTCCTTGGGACGGTGAATCCAAGTCACCAAGCTCCCGGCCATCACTGCCGCCGCCTACCCGGACAATGCTGCTATCGAGTGGCCTTTCCAGCCGCCGCCACCGCTAGGGTTCCAGCGTGAAGAAAGGAGAGAGAGAGAGGGAATGGTAGATTAAGACCCGTAAATGGGTTGGGCCTTTTGTTTTGGTATGAGCTGAGTCAACAGGGCCCACGTGTCACTATCTGATGTGGCAGCCAAATGGTGCAAACTGAGGTCGAAAATCGGGTAGGAAGGTAAATTGACCTGGTTTTAATAGTTGGTGGAGGCCATCTAGTCGGTTTAGTGTAGATGACGGCGCCAAATCAAACTTTAGTGACAGATGAAGGAGGCAAGATGGACTTTTTCCAATCATCAATACACACAACCATGCCTTGGTGATGGAAGGGTGCGCTCTCTCGCTTGCCACATTGCCTCATCTTCGTCGACTCTACCGAACCATTTCCATGCCGCGAGGCTGCCGATGACGATGCAGGCGTTGATGCCACTTGTGACGGTTGCCGGTGATGCGGCGGTAAACGCCATCATGTAGGGGACCCACTTCGACTTGCCCCATGCGCTCGGCGCCATGGGCGACCCATGGTGGTAGTCGCGTACTCGCATGCCCACGCACACGCTGCCTAGTGTTTCATTAGCCCCATATCAGTCCGATGCCGCCGCCCGTGTTGGGACGCGAGATGAAGCACACGCAGGCAGCGACAGAGCAGCGTTGTCTTCACCGGTCACCTTGGTGCTGTCACGCATCATATATAGGAGGCTGCCTGACGACGAAGAATCCATCGGCATGGAGCGCCACGATCAAGACTCGACCTTAATTTCCATCCCATATATGATATATGAACTCACCATTTTTTATGATGTTTAATAAAATGTGATATAATTTCTTGCTAGCTACTTTTTCGTACTTATGATATGATGTTTAATAAAATGTGATTAATTTCTTGCTACCTACTTTTTCCTACTTATGATTGCTAGCTCTTGGATGTTTAACATGTTAATCATTTCTTTTATTTGCTCTAGGGTGTATCTTTTAGCCACCTCCATTGCATCTATCATACTTCTTACGAGTTACCACCTTAAGGCCCCGTTTGGTTTCCTTGTGACTTAAGTTTAGTCACTTTTAGGGACTAAACTTAAGCCCCTATCCTGTTTGGTACTAGGGAATTAAAGAGACTAAAGGTCATAAAGTGAGATGAATAAAGACCAAACTACCCTTATATCAGCAAATGACGATGGGAGGGGAGGGGAGGGAGGGCACTTCGGGAAAAGTTGGCTTTGAGTTTCTATAAGCATGTATTTGGGAACTTATGAACTTATGGATGGTGACTCAATTTAAGTCCCAATAAGGACCTGAAAGTTGCTAAATTTAGGACTAAAAGGACCTAAAGATCAAAACTAGTAGGACTAAAAGGGACTAAACTTTTTTAGGAGCTCTAGCACCAAATTTGATGCTAAAAGGGACTAAAGGGGTCTTCTTTCCACCCCTACCCCTCATTACTCCCCCACCCCCTGCCCATGGTCACTCTCTCCCCACCCGAGGGGTAGAATGGTCTTTGGTCACTCCATTAATGCTTCTTTAGTCCTTTTTAGCAATAGAAACCAAACTGTGGTGATAAACTTTAGAACCTTCATTTTAGAACTTTTTATTTAGTACTAAAGATCTAAAGTAAATCATCACGACGTTTGACAGTTTTGGAACTTATTGGTATTTAAGTCAAGTCACTCAAAATAAGTTACGATAAACCAAACAAGGCCTAAGTCAATGCTCTCCATGCATCTATAGCTTACATCTATCCTCCAATTAGGTGTGATTAAGCTATATTTCCTTGCTGATATTTTTCTGGCATGTATACTTCTAATAATCACAATTCCTACTAACACATAACGGGTCCTATGGACGCGCCAGATTTCTAGTGACTTTTTAGACCTTCTCCAACAATTGAGCTAGCCGCCAACTCGTAGCTACAGTAAATGCTGACAGCACAGTAGCGCATAGCTGGGGGATAGAGAAAGGGCAGTGAGAGAGATGTGGGTTAGAGGGCGTGCGAGACTAGCGCTCGCAGGCGTGCTAGCTCAAGCGGGTTGACACCGTTCATGGCTTAAAAAATTCTATGAACTAGCTATCCATCGACCGTTGGAGGAGGCCTAGGGACACATCAAGTTAACTGTGAGACTTGAGGTGTCAGCATATGATGACGAAATGAATGGAAAATTAGAGAGGATGTATAGTGTAATAGTGCATATTTGTCCATACATGTACAAACTTATGGCTTTTACTTTCAACACGTGGTGAGATTGATGATGCGTACTGATGGCTTTTAGATTGTGTCTGGTACACACGATCGTTATCTGTGCGTTAGGTCATGCATTGTCAATGAAAGTTCCATTACCATTAAGAATGCTGGCGTTAATGAATAGAGAGGTGAAACGAGTCCTAGGATGAAACCATATATAACATTGTTTCTAAGATAGTTTGTATTGTGTCTTCAATATGGACAGTGCTAAGGTATCTATTATGCTTCTCTTACCTCAGGTAAGATCCCAAAATTAATCTCAGCCGTTGATTTATATATGAGAAAAAAAAACACGGCAATCTTGGTTCAACACGAACGTCCCGTCTCGCACTCGTTCGCTCGTTCCTCACGAACGGCTGACACGCGGCTCCCTCGCCTGCCGGCGGCCGCCGCTTATCCATGCACGCCGCGGCCCCCCTCACGGAAGCTGGTGGCGCCGGTCGGCGACAGCGACGGCGTATGCCGCTGCACCAGAGGCCGGCCGGAGTCACGCGGCTGCACTCGCATCTGACTCGCGGCAACGGCAATTCTTTTTCATCCGATCTTCGCGCGCGGCAACGGCTGTACTATACACATACGACGCCCACACAAGCATCCAGCGGCAGCTCACGCACACAACACTGCCACAGGAGGTAACACGCCAACCAATAGCAACGGACGCACGAAAGGCACGACCAGGTCCATCACGCCCACGTCGAGCATTTTTGTACATTTTTCTATTTTTTTAATCAATGAATATATTGTTAGAAATCTAGCTAATTTTTTAGAAATTTTAATTTTAGAAATTAACAACAAAATCATGATAACAGTGAGTGATGTTGTTATAACATAGCATGTGCATATGTTCAAGTTAAATCCCCAAATTAACAAGAACAACAAGGAAAAATGGAACCAAGTATGGTTACGTACCCAGAGGCGGGACCGGTACCAGAGGCACCGGATGCGCCGTTACCAACTGGAGGAATAGACATCCTCGACTGACCTTGCTCGAAGTAGTCAATCTAATTCGGTGCAGTGGTGAGTGGATGCAGTGGAGTCCCACGAACGGCTTTCTAGAGGTAGTCGTTCTGGGCCTCGGGGAAGTAGTCATTCACTTGACGAAGAGGGACACCGGGAAGTAGTCGTTCAACTCGTGGAAGACTAACGCTAGGAAATAGACATTCACTTGACGAAGAGGGACACTAGTAGTCGTAAAGCTCGTGGAAGCGAGCAGTCGCGTACTTGTACGCTCCCCAAAAACCTTATCGTCTACCTATCCCAGGCAGGATCGCAAGGCAGGGATGTTCGGAGGCTTCTGCTTATGCAAGTAGTGTGTGCGCAAAGCTTGCGTCGAGAATGAAAGAGAGAGGTCTCCTGAAGAGGAGTACCAGAGAGGGTCTGGGAGAGTGTGTGTGCGCTTGGGGAGGGAGGCTCCTTATATAGACGACCAGAGGAGAAGGGGGAGGATGAACCTGCACACTGTTGCGCCAGCAATGACCATAATACCCACCACAGCCATTAAACGTCGATTACTGATCCTCAGAATAATGACATTAATGGCTATTGACTCAGTGACGGTCATCAGTGGCAAAACGTTCACCTTCACCACAGCACGTTGCGTTGCGTCGCGGCCACGTGACATGGCCCGGCTCGGCGAGCGAGAGCGCGCACGTGTGGCACACCCTTCTTTTTTTTGCCAACTTCACAAGCGGTCCACAGCTGATCCACCATTTATGTTGGTGAGGATTCTCTTTGACTCTCCATCCGGGATATTAAGTCCAATAACTCCCTAGCATTTTCTAGTGGACCTTTTAATTCTCTTGATTAATTGAGACTAAATATGGGTCAAGGTCCAATTAATCCAACAATCCCCACCAAGAATTTCAAGGTACACAAGAGAATGCTCTAATCTCAACTGTTGTTTTGATATACCAGCCTTATGGTAGAGACTGTTAAGTTGAACATCCATCTAGGGCTAAAGCTACACTTATTCACAACTGACCAATGGACTATGCCTTGAATTGGCAGTTTCGTGCAAACAAGCTTGACTGGAGCCCCTTGCTAGTACTAGGCTGCAGTAAGCATCCCCTTGGGTTGGAGCGTATAAGTCATACTGCGTGCCTTTCATGGGTATCTAGAGATCACCCTATCTCATAGATTGTGACTAGCAATCGAACCCATACAGATGTAATCCTTTAAAATGTTCTGTAAGCCAACATCTTTGCCCTCATTTAGCCACTCGGATCATATTAAGCCCTCATTGAGCCACTCAGATCACATTAAGGTTTTCACCGACCTGCCATACAGATTTAGAAGAGAAATACACCTCCATTGGAATGAGCCTTTTTCAAAGGTTCTCTTCTCTCAGTTAAACAGTAGCATGTTTCACCATCCTTATTCACGGGATCTCCGATCACATAGGACAGTTTACCATTACTGAGTAACACACACGGGTTTCAAGCCCAATCCCCTGGATGCATTGTCTATCACATTACGTGAAAGACCCTTTGTAAATTTATCTGCCAGGTTCTTAGCCATTTGGATGTAGTCCAAGGCTATCACTCCGGAGTTTCTCATTTTCCTGACATATTTCAGCCGTCTCTTTACATGCCTAGAGAACTGCATGTTATCCTTTGAACAATTCACCTTGACAATCACAGTTTGATTATCACAATTCATGAGGATAGCCGGAATCGATTTTCAACTACCAGCAGATCCATAAGGAGATCACGAAGCCATTCAACCTCAACAGTGGCAGTGTCTAATGCAGTGAGTTCTGCCTTCATAGTTGACCTCGTTAAGATGATCTACTTGCAAGACTTCTAGGAGACATGACCACCTCCAAGTGTAAACACATATCCACCTATGGTTTTAATCTGATTTGTATCAGATATCCAATTTGAATCACTTTAGCCCTCTAGTACTCTAGGATATCCGGTATAGTGAATCCCATAGTCCATAGTACCCTTCAGAAAGCGCATTACCCGTTCAAGCGCATCCAATGAGCATCTCCCTGATTTGACACAAACCGGCTTAGTTTGCTCATAGCAAACGAGATATCGGGTCTCATAGCGCTAGCTAGGTACATCAGTGAACCAATGATCTGCGAATATCTCAGCTGATCTCTCATTATTCTTTTGTTCTTCCACAATATTTTACTAGCATCATAAGGTTTTCTACCTCAGCTTTATAGACTTTAAAATACTGTAACGCTTCCTTTTTAGACTTCAACAAATAAATATAACAAAATCTAGTGCAATCATCTATTAAAGTCATGAAATACTTTTCACCACCTTTTGTCAACACACCATTCATCTCGCACAAATCGGAATGAATTAATGCTAGAGGTGCCAAGTTCCTCGCCTCAGCAGCCAAATAAGGCTTACGATGTTGTTTTGATTCAACACACACATGACACTTAGAATTTTTGACTAAGGTAAAAATTTCAGAATTAAACTCATGTTTGTAAGACGCATCATACAACCAAAATTAACATGACAAAGTCGTGAATGCCAAACATTAGATTCATCATTAGCATTTGTAATATGGTTCACAACTTTATTACATTCATCAGACATTTTCCAATAAAGTTTCCAAATTTAGAAATTACACATTTATTAGATTCAAAGACTAATTTAAAGCTGTCTCTACAGAGAAGAGACCCGCTGACTAGATTCTTCTTGATGGTGGGGACATGTTGCATGTTCCTCAGTCGAACGATCTTTCCTTCAGTAAGTTTCAGATCGATCGAACTAGCACCAAGAACACATGCATGCGACCGATCCCCATCAACAAGGAGAAAGTCCCTCCTGCCTGGTAAGAAGAAAACAAGAAAATGTCAGCACAAACATGAATATTAGCACTTGTGTCAATCCACCAATCAGGTGAATGACATACTGAAAGAACTATAGGTAATAGATTACCGTACCCCAATGTTCCAACAGTCTCACTAACAACCATGTTGGCATTATTGCCATTGTTCTTATCCTTGCGGTGCGGACACTTTCCAGCAAAGTGATCCGAGCTACCACAACAGTAACACTTCCCTGTCTGCTGCTTCTTCTTCTTTTCTTGAACTGAGCCATTTGATTAGTCTTTGTTTGGTTCTGTTGTAGCTTGTTCTTATTCTTGTTGGATGCATTGAAGTTCTTCTTTTACACCAAGTTGGCACTAGAAGATCAACAATCCCTTTTCCACAGTGGTCTTTTGCCCTCGCATTCTCCTCCACATCAAGAGCGCCGATAAGACCGGCAATTGTAAATTCTTGTCTCTTGTGTTTCAGAGAGGTTGCAAAAATCCCTCCAAGAAGGTGGCAGCTTGGTAATAAGAACTCCAGCCACAAACTTATCGGGCAACCAACATGAAGCATCCTTGCTACAGTCTCAAGGTCTTTAGCCAGCGTGTAACACCCAAAACTAGCCTATTTAAAATTTTTAGTAATTTACTGGCTTTTATTTTAATTGTTCAAAATTAATATAGGTTAAATGAATTATTTGTGAGTATTAAAATCAAATATAAGTTGTAGAAACATTTTTGTTGCATCCATGCCGCTGCATTGTGTTTTGTTTGATAGCAAGTTAAGTTGGAATTTAAATTCTATTTAATTTCGAATTTAATTTGCATTTGTTTGAATCCTTAGAAAAGTCAAATCAGTCAAGTTCACTTTCATCCCCTGAACTTTTCTCTGGTTCGCTTGCAACCCCTCTACTCTCTTCCTAGATCAGCCCAGCACCTTCTCCTTCGCCCCAACCCACCCGCGCGCACAGCTCCCACTCGGCCCAGCTCCCCCCGAGCCGGCCCACATCCCCCGTGCCGGCCCAGCTCGCACCCACCCCTCCTCCCTCTCACTGCGTAGAGGGGCCCGCCCGTCAGTTCTCTCCCTCTCCTCCCGCCAGCGCCCGAGCTCCCCCCTCCCCCCCCCCCCCCCGTGCGCTAATCACGCAACTCCGCCCGGCCGTCCCGGCCCGCACCGTGCCCGTGGCCCACCCAGGCACCTTCCCCGCACCTTCCTCCCCCGCTCCCTTCCTTTCCCGGCCACCCCGAGCATGGCAAGTTGCCCCCGCGCTTGGAAAGCGCGGATCGCCGGCCGCCGCCGATCTCCTTGACGTGCACGTCTATGTAGGCCACCCCCGGGCTATAAAAGCCACCCCACCGAGGCCCCAATTCCCACCACGCCTCCCCTCGAGCTCCCAAGCACTCCTGATGGGAAACCGCTAGGGTTTATGCCCGATCTTTCGATGAGAGGCGTGGGGGATAACTCGATTGGAGGAGACGACGTTGATGGCCCGACTACAGCCTTCCAAAGACTGCGCCTTAGCAACCTATACACCACCTCCTATGAATGTCGTGATCTTGTGGAAGCACGTCACCCGGTCCTGTCCTGCAAGCAATCAAAGAACTAGCAAGAACAAGCATCGAACAAGTACTGAAATTACTAGATGGGAATGAAGTGTTCAATCTCAAACTCAATAACAAACGAAGTGGGGTTCTAAAGACTCGAAGGCGGGCGGCTGGACCAGCACACGCGCTTATAAGCAAGTAGCAATGGCTAAAATTGATCTAAACAAAATCCAAGTGTTCTTGGCGGCGGCTAAGGGGTATAAGACAAGGCAGGATGACCACAGGGGTTCTGGGGTCGTGCTCCAACCCTAGGACGCGTCATAATGGACTCTACATGATACATGGCCCATTGGGCCAAAATAAGATGACGCAACATCATGGGCAGAAAACATCTCGGAGCAAATAGATGATTCTGGACGACTCCGAATAGATATTGACGTATGGTTGGATCCGCTTGAAAGTAGACTTAATAAGCTTTCCGTGAAGTACTTGAACACCCCAATCCGATTCCGTATGCGACCGTGGCGTCCATCACAAGTTGAAGTTTTTCTGTAGTCCGAATCCAGCCCGCGTGAATCCTTTTCGTTCTCGATCCTCTCCATGATTCCTAAGAAAAACAAGAGTGCACGGGTTTCCACAGTCTAAATATGATGAACATGAACTTAGGAGTGAACTCACCGGATGATTTAGTTGTCTAGAACGGGCACGGGTAATAGGACTGGCAATGATAGGAGAAGATGGCGTGGCTGTATCGTTGGCGGTGATGTCCTCATCATCCTCCCCTTCTTGCATTTGAGTCGTCCTCGACTCAAGCTCATCTTCTTCTCCCAAATATTGCTTCATATCTGCAATGTTAAATGTGGGACTAACCCCAAAATCTGTAGGCAACTCCAGTTTGTATGCATTATCATTGATCTTCTCTAATACTTTAAAGGGACCATCCGCTCGAGGCAACAACTTAGATTTTCGTAATTCAGGAAAACGATCCTTCCTCAAATGCAACCAAACTAAATCTCCAGGTTCAAATTTTAATTCCTTTCTATCTTTATCACCAACAAGCTTGTATTTAGAATTCATGCGCTCTATTTTTCTTTAGTTGGTTTATGCAATTTCAACATCAATTTGGCACGTGTAGTAGCATCAAAATCCAATTTTCAGATGATGGCAAAGGCATTAAATCAATAGGAGCACGAGGCAAGAAACCATACACAATCTGAAATGGGCACATCTTTGTAGTAGAATGCATCGAACGATTATATGCAAACTCAATATGAGGCAAACAATCTTTCCACATCTTAATGTTTTTCTTTAAAACAACCCTTAACATAGTAGACAAAGTTCTATTCACAACCTCAGTTTGACCATCAGTTTGGGGATGACATGTAGTAGAAAACAAAAGCTTAGTCCCCAATTTAGCCCACAATGTCTTCCAAAAATAACTAAGAAATTTAGCATCACGATCAGACACAATAGTATTAGGCACACCATGCAAACGAATAATTTGCCGAAAGAACAAATCAGCAACATGAGAAGCATCATCAGTCTTATGACATGGTATAAAGTGTTCCATCTTAGAAAATCTATCAACAACCACAAACACACTATCACGACCCTTCCTAGTCCTCGGCAAACCCATCACAAAATCCATAGAAATGTCTTCCCAAGGAGCACTAGGAACGGGTAAAGGTAAATACAAATCGTGTGGATTTAACCTTGATTTAGCCTTTTGATATGTAGTGCAACGAGCAACGAATCTCTCCACATCTCTTCTCATCTTTGGCTAAAAGAAATGACCAGCAAGTATATCTTCCATCTTTTTTGCTTCAAAATGCCCCATCAAGCCACCTCCATGCGCTTCCTGCAATAACAACAAGCGAACGGAGCTAGCTGGAATGCATAGCTTGTTAGCTCTAAACACAAACCCATCACTGACGATGAATTTGTTCCATCCTTTCCCATCTTTACAATGAAGCAACACCTCTTTAAAATCAGCATCATTAGCATATAGGTCTTTAATTGTTTCTAATCCAAAGATTTTGTAATCAAGTTGGTTCAGCAATGTATATCTCCTAGACAAGGTATCAGCAATAACATTTTCTTTCCCTTTCTTGTGCTTAATAACATAAGTAAAAGATTCAATAAATTCAACCCACTTAGCATACCTACGGTTCTGTTTTCCTTGACTACGAATATGTATCAATGATTCATGATCAGAATGAATAACAAACTCTTTGGGCCACAAATAATGCTGCCAAGATTCCAATGTTCGAACAAGAGCATACAATTCTTTGTCATAAGTGGAATAATTCAGAACAGGCCCACTCAATTTTTCACTAAAATATGCAACTGGTTTTTCCTCTTGCAACAAAACACCACCCAATCCAATTCCACTCGCATCACATTCAAGCTCAAAAGTTTTATTAAAATCAAGAAGTTGGAGGAGAGGTGCATGTGTCAACTTATCTTTCAGCATATTGAAAGCATTCTCTTGCTCTTTGTCCCAACGAAAAGGCACTCCCTTCTTCGTAAGCTCGTTCAATGGTGCAGCAATGGTGCTGAAATTCTGCACAAAGCGGCGATAGAAACCAGCAAGTCCTAGAAAACTCCACACCTATGTAATAGTCTTTGGTATAGGCCATCCCTGTATAGCTTCAACCTTGGCTTGATCAACCTCAATTCCCTGTGGAGTCACAACATAGCCAAGAAAAGACACTCGATCGGTGCAAAAGGTGCACTTTTCGAGATTACGAAACAAATGTGCATCTCGTAACGCATTAAAAATAGCACGCAAGTGATCAAGATGTTCAACCATGGATTTGTTGTAGATCAAAATATCGTCAAAGTATACTACAACAAATTTTCCAATGAAAGCATGCAAAACATCGTTCATTAATCTCATGAAAGTACTAAGTGCATTAGTTAACCCAAAAGGCATGACTAACCACTCATATAGACCGAACTTAGTTTTGAAAGCAGTTTTCCATTCATCTCTCAATTTCATACGAATCTGGTGGTACCCACTACGCAAATCAACTTTAGAAAACACAACAGCACCACTCATGATGGTAACTAGGGTTTCCCGATCTTCCGAAAGGTTCTGATAACTCTCGATTTGGTGGAGTCGTGACTCAAATCGATCCGGCTTCCGAACCACACGTTCCGAACCCCGCCATCGCAGCACCACGTCTCCTCAGGTTATCAACCGGCATTGCACAGTTGACCTTGCCAAAAGGCTAATCCTTGCCTGTGAATCGAAGAACACAAGCAAGAACGAGAAAGATTGCAACACAATTGCAGATGTATGATTAAACTCACGAAGTTGGGGTCTCACAAACCGACGAGCGGTGACACTGTTCTTGATAAAATTGATCTAAGCAAAACCCAAACCCTAACTTGGGCAGCGGCTACTGTTTTAAAGAGACTAGGGTCATGGTCAACCCCCCTGGACGTGCCCCTATTGGGCTCAACACGATACACGACCCAAAGACCAAAGTACGACGACGCAGCGCCGAAACAGATTCTGGATGTCAACTTGTTTCGTCGATTCTCGATGACTCCGGACGAATTTTGATATGAGACTAGTGTCATTGCAAAGATTATATTCTTAGCTTTCCATGAATATAAGGAACGTCCAAATCCGAGCCCGTATGCGACCTGGGCGTCCGATTTAGCGCTGACTGCTCCTGGACTCCGAGGTGGACTCGAAGTCGAATTGATTTGGGCCTCAATCTTGACTTGCCCTTTTTAAGCGTTAGCCCTCGAGTTTTAAAGCATAATTATGCATAGGTCCCTATTTTGTTACAAATAAGCCCTTAGAAACTTTTAAAACTTACCGGCAGGTCCCTAGAACTTAGAAAACCCATATATTTTCCGTTTTAGCTCCGATTAGTGTGATTTTCACGCTCATGTGTTCGTAGTGAAGCATAGAATATTTCTAAAAGCTTTATTTGTACTGTTTCTACTGTTTGGTATACTTTTCTAATAGATTATTATTTGTTTGCATGTATTGGCTTGCGTGCATGTTTGTATGGTGATTCGTGTCCAGTCGGTGAGCCTTTCGCGTTGGACTACGAGTACGAGGAGGACTTCAGGGACAAGACTCATAGCAGCAGCAGCAGCAGCCGCCTTTTGAGGAAGGCAAGTTATAGCACGGACAATCCTTGCTACCCACTCACCTTGTATTAAATTATTTCATAAATGCATGTGTCTAATTTGATGTACCATTAAGGTTGTACCTAGTTTTGAATATCATATCCTTGTTTACCTTGTGTTTATGCATATGGGTAGATTTTGCTATGCACAGCTACTATCGCCATTATTTAATTGTTAATATTGACTTAATGGTCCACTTCAACATTCATGATAAAACTTGCTTTTTAGCAACTTGGTTTAGGGAGCTAGAGCATGTGCTTCATGCTTTGTTCTAGAGTCTCTCCATAAGGTCTAGTTTTTAAAGCGGCAACCCAGGAGCCTGTCGCCACCGCAAGAACTATTATGGCTCTGGTCTTGGTTAAGTAGCTTGTACGTCTCTAGCTTGCCAGTGGTTACCGGTGGGGCCGACGGCGTTATGGGAAGTAAGGCGCGAGGTGTTTCTTGATTCCACTGAGGACGGTAGCCCCGTCGGCTATGTCTCATTAGGCACAATCCTGTGTCGGGAGCCCCTGAGGTACGGGAGCTCCGCATGTTGCGCTCCTTATTTTTGTTGTCGGCATGAGTTGCCCGCGCTTCGGACGCCATTGACCCCCTCACGTTGCGCCCTGACGGTCAGTCAATCTCGGTGCCTACAGTCTCACCACCTTATTGTACCTTAGCGGCCACTGTCTTGTTAGGGTGTCTTGTGAAAAGCCTCGTAGCGTCCCTATGCAATCACACCTCAGAAGTGTTGATGTGCGTGGTTGGGTGCAAAGTTCTTTTAAACTTTTACGCGACTGATGGGTAAAGGGCGAAACCTCTGCAGAGTGTAAATCTATCATGATAGCCTTGCTCAGGGTCACGAGCGGCCTGGATCCTTTTTTATTAGAATATGATGTTTATTTATATTTAATGTCACTTATACTTTATTAATTGGGTTACAACTGGGTTTTATCCACCTGTAGTAATTTGGATAATGTTAAAATGAACCAACTAAAAGTGCTAATGCAGTTAAGCCGTGTCTAGCCTTATTTTGAGCCTTCATATACCCGTGCTATACTTGCTAAGTAATTGTTTACTTACACTTGTTATTTATTCAACAAAATCCCGGACGGGTAAACAGATTGGGCTAGGCATGAGTTTGCTGCTGAGTTTCTAGAAGATTTGTTGTACTACTGAATTGTGATCTCCCAGTCAGAGTCCCTGTGGATTGCAGCTCCATTAGTTTGAGAGTTTATTAGTCTTCTGCTGTTATTGGTTAGTTTATTTTTGATGCACTCATATATTCTCTGTTTATCATATTTGTTCGCTATATGTGTACTATGACTTCCTGGGCACACATATGGCCGCATTCGGGTTTTTGTGAAAATCCGGGTGTGACACAGCGCCTGAATCTCATGGCCCTGTTCTACCACAGAACGGTCTTCAACCATCCTGTAGTCATAGAACTGTTCCATGACATACGGCTCACTAGCAGTATCAGAAACCCTAAACTTAGCCTCAAGCGCATCCCAAACATCTTTACCGCTTGACAGCGAGAGGTACGTGTCTAGAAGGCTTTCAGCGAGAACACTTATGATGGCGCCTCGAAATAGGTTATCGGCCGCCACGAAACCCCGCTCCTCCTCTGGACTGAACTGTTCGGGCTTCCCCTGTACGACATGCATAATGTTCATCGTTGTCAACCACAGCGTAATCCTTTCACTCCAACGCTTATAATTGGAGCCATCAAATACATTTGGTTTAATTGATGCAGCAAAACCAACTACCGAAAGCCTATTATCAATATAAGTTTTTTGGATTGTTAGAAATCTAGGCATTTTTTGGTATATTTTGATTCTAGAAATTAACAACAAAATCATGATAATGGTGAGTGATCTTGTGATAACAGAGCATCTGCATGTGTTCAAATTAAATCCCCAAACTAACAAGAACAACAAGGAATGCAAGCAAGCATTAGAACAATGAGGGAGAAAGGGAGAGGTCTCCTGAAGAGGAGTACCTGAGAGGGCCTGGGAGAGTGTGTGTGCCTGGGGAGGGAGCCTCCTTATACAGGCGACCAGAGAAGAAGGGGGAGGATGAACCTAAACACTGCTGAGCCAGCAATGACCATAATGCCGTCAGTTACTGGTCAGCCTTCACCACATCCATTAAATGTCGGTTACTGATCCTCAGAATAATAATGGCATTAACGGCTATTAACTCAGTGACCGTCATCAGTGGCAAAACGTTCACCTTCACCACAGCACGTTGTGTTGCGTCGCGGCCACGTGCCACGGCCCGGCTCGACGAGCGAGCGTGCGCGCGTGTGGCACACTCTTCTTCTTTTGCCAACTTTACAAGCGGTCCACAGCCGATCCACTATTTAAGTTGGTTATGATTCTCTTTGACTCTCCATCCGAGATTTTAAGTCCAATAACTTCCTAGCATTTACTAGTGGACCTTTAAATTCTCTTGATTAATTGATACTAAATATGGGTCAAGCCTAATTAATCCAACATTCTATATTTATTTCAGAGTACTTTAGCAAGGTCCCCTTCAATATAGCCTAGAAAATGCCAAAAAATAAAATAATACAATGTATGAAGCTATTTTGACATGAATTAAATGTTCTCCCGCTTACGTAGTATTCTTGAAAATGTAAATCTGAAATCTCTCATAGAATGGCCTCCCTGGACATGCAGATGCTTCGGCACGTCTCCCTGCGAGCTATGCGTCGCTGTTTAGCATGTATCTTTTCTCCCCCTGGCTGCAGCAGCTTTGTCAGGGACTCCTAAGTCTTAGACAGGTACATTGCTACACGTAAGCGGTCTCATAGATTGTCTCATACAGTGCCACGTAGGATTTTTACTGATGTGGAGGAGAGAGAGCGAGGTGAGAGAATGAGGTCGTTGTTTCGCGAAACAACCGTCTCATGAGCTAAATTTTAGGACTACACAACTCCTCCACCATTGTACGAGTTTTGTTGGCATGCAACCAATAATATTTCTTTATTTTCCCATAAATTAAGGAATATTGTATTACTATAAGACAACCAAAACAACAATCTATTGTATAGGTTGTCTGATAAGTCGACTCAAGATTACGTGTCACTGCATCAGACCGACTATCTTGCCCCTAGCCGCGTGGATTTTCAATGGTAGGTCGTAGTACATGCTGAAAGATGATAACGAATAATTTCTAATTGCACATTTCGATAACGATGATGTAACAGGCAACGAGACATCTCCAAGCGCATATATATTGTCAAATTGACGATGCACAAAATTTTCTCCTAACTGAAGAAACAGCACCGAGAAATTATATGTGCACCCAAATTTTGATAGAGAATACCTAAAGGTTACTGAACCAATGATCATGTCTGTGGTGCAAAAAGGCTGAGACTGAGACTGAGACTAGATATGAATTTTACAGGCAAGAGTGGACGCGAAACGCATGTGTGTGTGATGGATATCTGGATTGCGCGTAGGAACTCACACAGGTTTGCGGTGCCGACCAGCGCGGTGTGGCAAAATACGGATGGCCATGCATGGTACAATTCTACCCCGAGACCGAGAGAGAAGACATGACAACCCTATTAATTATTAATTAATCATCCATAACATTGGATAAGGTGTTTGGATCTTCGCCTCTAAAATTTAGTCCCATCACATCGGATGAAAGGATGTTAATTAGAAGTATTAAATATAGATTAATTAAAAAACTCATTACACTAATTTGTGAGACGAATGTAATGCTACAGTAAATATGTAATGTTACAGTAAATATGTTAGAATTATATATTAATTATAGCTTAATTAGACTTGTTAGGATCGTCTCGCCAAGTAGATATGACTTATACAATTAGTTCTATAATTAGTAAATATTTAATATATCTAATTACTATTTATTTAAGGGACTAAACTTTAGCCCTAAATCCAAACACCATCCTACACTGAAATGATACGGGTCACGTCGCGAAGCACCTTCCAGAGATATTCAGGACTCATTAAATCTCGATTCATTTCGCTAAGAACCAAAACTGGAACAGCCAAAATATTGAATGCGTGATATATCGTCTTGTTCTATGGGTGGACTTCTCTGATCTATGTACCCATGGAGGCTACCAAAACACTGACATTGAGATCTGGAGCATTATGGACCTTTAATTTTTTCTTGCCTCTGTTCCGGGAAAAAAATTGGGTACGCGTGATGCCGTCGCCCATCACCCTCCGTCCAAGATGGGACGCTGACGCCCCTGGAAACGCTCGCGAGATGCAGGCTTCTGCGCACGGCGCCTGGAAACGCTCCCGATGCAAGCTTGTGCGCTCGGCTCGGCTCGCGCAGCTCCCGTCATCGGCTCCCGGACGCGCACGTAGGGTTTCCTGGGCGCGGCGTCAAGTCGTCTTCCGCCTGCACGCGCCGCCCAGCGACTGCCCACAGATGGAAGGGCGGCGTCCGATCGGAAGGGGTGCGCGGCACCATGGCAGAAGGGATGCGCGGCGAAGCTCTACCCGGCGACGGCCCAGAAAAGCGGCCTCACAACCGTATGCGCACGCAGGCGTTATCTACGCCGCTCAAAGCTGCTTTGATATTCGGGTTGGTCAACACCCTGCGTGATTCCGTGTTGTTTCCCGGATGCTATCCCACCCCGCGCGATTCCGTTGTTGTGCATTGTGTATTCCCAAACAAAACTCAGCTACATTCCCGGCTCCCCCTTCTCTTCTCCCGGATGCTATCCCACCCCTGAGCACTCCATCTTCTTCTCCAACAAGCTCCACCTTCTCTTCTCCGTTGGTTCCTAACATGCGGGGTAGGTTTTTCGATCCGTCCTTCTCTTTGCTCGATCTGCGAGAAGGACTCGTCAGTCCGTCGCTACGGATCCTAGCAGAAGGGCGGCGACGCGGCATCGACGGGCACGCTGGTGCTACTCTACTGGCCTTCCACGCCGACACGTATGGCCGGGGACACCAGCCATGGAGAGGGATTCAGTTGGTGAACTCCTCACCATGCGCCGCCGCCGCCACCTGCTCAGCCTCCCTCTCTCTGTGTACTAAAATCTGGTGCAGGGCGCGAGATCTGGTGCCCCCATGAACAGTTTGGTCCCAATCACACAATCTCCAAGATGTGTTTCTGCTGTCATATACAAGGTACAAATTCCCTTCCTTCAATCTCGTTGGTTTGTATCACAGAAGTATAAAATCTCATCTGTGGATATGTATTTCATTCTTATCTTGGTTCCAAGCCCTTCGTTTATGGATATGAGGCCATAAGAACATAAGCACTGGGTTTTCAGTTTTGCTTTGGTCAGGTACTGCATTTTTCTAGTCCTCCATGTTTTGTCACTTCTGAATCAATAGTAGAAGAACCGTAGCTAGTATGGTTTCTTCGCTATCTGTTTTAGAATCTAGGTCTCTTGTTCACTCAGAGATTTCACTTAAAAGAGAGACTATTCCTCATCAGATTCTTCACGTACAGAGTTTTGACATTGGTATTGCATTTTAAGAGGTTGAATGGTCCAACTAGAACAACATCTGCATTGTCATTAGGACTATCATATATGATGTCACAATATGTAAATGTCTATGCCCTATCGTGTTGTTTAAGTGCATTTGATATATTTTACCTTTTGATGCACAAACGGGATTACAACTATATCCTTCAGGTGTTCAGACCCATAAACTGGAGTGTGTTTTGAAGATGAATTAGAATTATTTATGCTTCATTCAGTCCCATTATTAATTTGTTTGGTAATATTGGCACAACCACAACCGCGACATAATAATAGCCATGCTGCTGCATCTCTATATATATATCACCCTTTGCAATTCTTGAAAATATATAGCAGAAACAACTCTAGTTACTAAGCGTTAATGTTGATTAAAAGTCATTGATATTGCCTAAGTTAGTAGGTGGTACTGCGCTGAATCTGTGACTGCATACATATTGCATGTTGTGGATCCTTAACATTAAAGTATATTCTTCCAATAAAAGTCGTCATCCTTAACATTACAACATTATTCAATATTTTCTCCAATTACTGACTAGTAAGATAAGAACAGTTGAAGAGTCCACAGAATAACTTGTAAGCATTTAGCGCTTAACAACTAGGATTTGTAGATTCCTAGTGTACTTAGTGATTTCCCCATAGGGCAGATGAAGCGGAGGGAGGGAGGGAGGGAGAGAGTTCGGTTGTATTTGATGGAGACAGAAAGTGAAAGGGACTGTCTTTTTAATCATTAGCAGTATCTACATTGATTTAGAGTTCATGCTGGTATATTTTTAGTTATATGCAAATACTAACTTTTATTTGCGCTGAGGTGTTGTACTTGTGTTAGTGCAGGGAAGAGAGAGGGAGTGCACTACTTTGTATGTGAAGCTAGAGAGAAAAGTTTCCTGTTGTGTGCGTAGAGAGAGAACAGATAAAGATGTTCTTCTCCAGCACTAGGATCCGTCGGCGTCCTGTTCTTGGATGGCGTCAGTATTTTCCCTATTTTCTCATTGTTTTCCCTGGTTTTGGTCTATTGCTATCTCATCCTCCAAGGGTATGTCCCTGAGCTTTTACTGCGGCTGCGGCCAGTTTTCGATTTTTCACTTATTTACAAGCTATGAACGATGTTTGCCTTAATCCAGGTGATTAGTGTTTCGGTTAATGCCTATAGTAGATGAGTCTCGCTAGCCATCATATATCATTGCATCATCTGATCTTCATATTAATGATTTATCTGTTTTTATTTGGATGCTCAGTAACCAAAATATCTGTGATAGGTGAAGTTGTGAAAGTGGTGCTAGGTTTTATTAGTCGATTGGACAGTTTTGATTTGTGAATCTGACAATAGTTGAGTTTCTTGTTTCTAAATTTCATCCATTTCATTTACATTTTTTTATTCTGAACTAAGGATGCCCAGTCTATGATTTTTTTCTAAATTTCACCCATTTGGTCACTATACCTATCAGTCCATGATTTTTTCTAAGTACTGAAGCAGTTGCCAGTTTAGTTAGACATTGTCTTCTCGATTTGATTCACCTTGCAGCATTCTATATCACATTGGATCCTCTGACATAATAACTTGACTTGTATGAACTAGCTTGAAACTAAATCATCTGTTTCCTGAGTATGCTTGCCAATTGCCATCTCTACATATTGGCAGGCATGTTCTTGTCAAACCTGCTTCAAGCTTTCATTTTCAGTATGTAATTTCTCATGAATTTCATCATTGTGCAGTCTATTCACATTGTTTAAAGGCTTGTGCAGATCTCTTTGTGACATTTACATGCTCAGTTTTTTTTATATTGATGAATTTCATCATTGTGCAGTCTATTGATGCTGAATTATTGAAGTAGTTTGGATAGATGCATCAAGAAGATGTTGTGGCTAGCAGTACTGCAGTAGGAGGTTTAGCTTATGGAAATTTTTGCTCTTTTTCGTGTGTGCAATCTGGCTTTCAAGAGGTTGTGGTAATAGATTCAAATGCAAATCCGCGATTGTCAATCTAAGAAGTGATGAGTATTAGCAATAATTTTTAGAAAGGTCCTGTCAAATTCTTCATTGTTTTATTTTTAGGCAATAATTTTTAACTGTAAGATGCTCTGTCCTTGGGATTTTTCTCAACACGAAACTGTTACTTTCTGTTACAGTTCATCTAGAAAAAAAAGGTTTTCCGAAACGATCCACATTGCTAACCTCCGCTAATTAAATGGGATTGGTTGTCATGTATGCCACATTGCCACATGTCATGAGAAACGATCTTTTGCCCTTGTTTTACTTGTGTAGGCGTGTAGCGAACATAGGTAGTTTTATACTCCGTATAATAGGGTTTATTAGGTGGGGATACATTGTTTTTTTCTGAAAAGTGTGTTCACATGCACATGTGCCTTGGGGCCTGGCCCTTGGGTACAGGCAACGGATACAGGTAGCAGCTCCCATGCACCGATGCATAGTGTACTGAGCAGCAATAAGGACCAATCTAAGCTCTAATCATTCGCTTTCAAACAGTTTTTAGTGTAAAATACCTAGCAAATGGATTATAAAATCACATTCAAATAACTTAGCAAATGTATTATAAAAAATATTCTGATAAAAAATAGCATGCGAATTTTTTATAAATATTGACGGGGTAGATGAATAGGTGGCTTATTTTGCTTAAAGCAGGGAACACAAGGAAATGCACAATGCTTAGTGTGGCATAGGAGTTAGGAGATGCACCTTTTTTATAGCGGATAGGATATGCCACCTGGTTGTACCAAGTGTGAGTAAATAGGACAAATTTGTGCTCTAACAAAGTATATTTGTCTAATAGGTTAACAGTGTAAGAGGAAATTTGACATTATGTTTTTCTTAAAAAAGATATTTGACAATGCATGTGGCATTAATTGTGCATGATGCTTGGTGATTGGTGGATCACAAGTTTATTGACTCTTATAATACCGAGTAGAGTTGGAGAGATAGTAGTAACACTTGGAGGAGATTATTTTTTTTAAAAAAAGAATACTTAGAGGAGACGTGCCGGCGTGCTGCTTCGGTGGATGCACGTCGTGACACCTGTTGTCTTTGTGGACTATCATGGGGCCACTGTAGCAAGATGATACAGTAGTCACCTCGATCAGGACGTTTTTGCAATTACGATAGCATATATTCTCTCCCTTCTAAATTATTATTTGCTGTGATTACAGCGGATGTGATTACACGCCTGTGAATCTGGGACCTACTAGTCAGAGAGAGAGAGAGGGCCGGTATGAATGCATAATGCTATTTCTTTTTTGCGAAAATGCATAATGCTTATATCAACTTAGCAGCAGCTAACCTGCCTCTGGTCGTTAGGGTTGTTTTTATTGCTTATTAGTAACATTTAGTGGTATACCAACATTATACATTAGACTCAAACTTGCCTCTGTATAATAATCATCAGTACTTGCTTGTGTTTTCCAATTTCAGATGTCGTTGCTTCTGTCGTCGAGTGTTACTGTATTGCAAACATGAACGATTTAGCAACATTTCTCCACATACTACAAGAATATTACAACTAAGGCCTTGTTTAGTTCCCAACTTTGGCATGTCAAAGTTAGGACTTTGCTATAAATGCGGCACTGTAGTATTTTGTTTGTATCTGTGAATAATTGTTCAAACATTGATTAAATAGGCTCAAAATCTTCGTCTCGCAAAGTACAACAAAACTATGCAATTAGTTTTTGATTTCATCTACATTTAGCACTCCATGTATGTGCCGACATTTTGACGTGATGAGAATCTTCTTTTTGCCTAGTGAAATTTAGTGGTGGAATTTGGGACAAACAAGGCCTAAGCCCTTGTTTAGTTCCCAAATTTGGGAGCCAAACTTTGGTTTGTTGAGATGCGTGCGCCACTGTAGCATTTCGTTTGTATATGTGAAAAATTATCCAAAAATTGATTAATTAGGCTCAAAATGTTCGTCTCGCAGAGTACAACAAAACTGTATAATTAGTTTTTGATTTCATCTACATTTAGTACTTCATGCATGTTATGACATTTTGATGTGATGGGAATCTTCTTTTTCCATAGTGGAATTTGGGGGTTGAATTTGGGATCTTCTTTTTGTATGTGGGATCTAAGGCCTTGTTTAGGCCTTGTTTAGATGTTGAATTTGGAAGGCCGAATTTGGGAGTTTGACGTCACTTCGTAATCATTACGTCACTGTAGCATTTCGTTTGTATTTGTGAAAAATTGTACAAAGATTGATTAATTAGGCTCAAAATGTTCATCTCGCAGAGTACAATAAAACTGTGCAATTAGTTTTTTGATTTCATCTACATTTAGTACTCCATGCATGTCATGATATTTTTGATGTGACGTGGAATCTTCTTTTCGCATAGTAAATTTAGGAGTTGCTTTTGGGATCTAAACAAGGCCTTAGTTCCCGACTTTGGGAGCCAAACTTTGGTCTTTTGGGGTGCGTGCGCGCACCGTAACATTTCGTTTGTATGTGTAAAAAATTATCCAAAATTGATTAATTAGGCTCAAAATGTTCGTCTCGTAGAGTACAACAAAACTTTGGGTGCATAGAGACGAACATTTTGAGCCTAATTAATCAATTTTGGACAATTTTTTACACATACAAACGAAATGATACAGTGCGCATGGAATTCCGTACTCCCAAATTGGAAGTCCCAAATTTGGAAACTAAACAAGGCCTAAGTTTGAGACCTACTCCCTTCGTCCCTAAATATAGGTCGTTTTCGCTTCCCGAGAAACATCTTTGACTGAATATATAAAAATATATATTAATATTTATGATACATAATAAATATCATTAGATAGATATTTGAATCTAGTTTTTTAATAATTTTTTTAAAGATTAAAATGTTGCACATATTTTCTACAAATCGAAGCAAAGTCGTGGCACGAAAACCAAAGGTGACAATTATTTAGGGACGGAGGGAGTAGGCAGATGCCTCTGCTCACGCATGCAGCTGCGCAGCTGGATCGGGCTGTGCAGGCTTTCTCAAAAGGGTGAAGCAAACGGCGATTTGACTATACAATGAGATGTGAGTATTTTAAGTAAAATGATGATAGCAACATTGAAAAAACTGGGCCACAGGCATTCCGGAAAAGATTTTTTTTTGTTACTGCGCCGCCGCCAGTTGAGACATAACGTATGTCGTTAAAAATATTGGGATACAATCACAATCACATATGTTGATAACAAATTATATTTAGTATTGACTATATTATTGCACTATCTTTTTAGGGTATTCCCTTGATAGGTTAAATGAATAAATAATACTACCTATGTTTTAAATTATAGCTCGTTTGACTATTTTTTACCATAGGTTTAACCACTTGTCTTATTCAAAAAATTTGCTAAATATAGTTAAATTTAAGTCATTTTGAAGAATATTTTTAATAAAGCAAGCCACCATAAAAATGATAATTTGCATAAAATTTTGAATAAGATGAGAGGTCTAACTTAGAGACAAAAAATTCAAACGAACTATAATTTGAAACAGATGGAGTTTATCTATCATTTGGAGCAACTTCATCAGAAAATTTAGACAGAGAGTATTTTAATGTAGATATAACATTTAGAACAACAAAAATAGCGAGGCAGGAGAATGCACGTATATAATGCTTGCACGAGTATGCTGATAAACATATAAGCACCTGTAGTCAAAATGTGCAGTGCATTTCATCCATACTACATGAAATGTTCTTGGCTCACCCCCATAAATGGTTACAAAATCAATGCACTCTGCTCTAGGCACAATCACTTTTAGAGACAAAATCAATGCAACATTATACTCCCTCCGTTCTCTTTTGATAGTCTTATTTTCAAAACTGAAATATTCTCTTTTGATAGTTCTATTTGAGTGGTATCTTGAGTCTCACAAAGATAACCGTTTCGATTCACGTGTAGAGTAATTCCTCCGGAAAAAGGATTGGTGTGTACATAATGATGTTAGTTTCCATACAAAATAACCCCACTAACGAGGAGTCATGATGACATAATTAGTTGGATGATAAGTAGAATCTTTCTCCTTGGTCACTGTGCCAAGGTGAAATATAACTATCAAAAGAGAATGAGGGAGTACTTCATGCCGTATATTTAAATTGTTAAACATTCTTTTTTCTCAATTTGATAAAATTTAAAATTTGTTTTACTTTTTGGAAACAAAAAATGTCAACTTTTTTTGTTTTTGTACAGAGGGAGAATGGAAGATCTCAAAACACCTGCCTATAAGCATCGGTCCATTGGATGCCTTTACGTACTTCTCAGTACTGTACCGAGTACCCTAGGAGTAGGCTTCTAGCTGCAGTGCTAGAGTCTTTTTTGTTTTTTTTGAAAAGATAAGAGTCTGGAGAGTGTATGTAAATTCTAGTGCCTTTACTATAGAGTCTTTTTTATTTTTTTCGTGTATTTATCTATATTCCAGGAGTGAAGGAAGCAGGTGAGGTCAGTACTGTATTTATGCTCGTTGTTGCTCCATGTTGGGGGCCCCATGCGTCACTTCACAGGTGAAACGCTGCCTCCCCTTCTATCGTGGCGTGAGCCCAGATGCGTGCAGGTCCATAATGCCAGTGATTTACATCATAAATTCAACCGCAAATTCTACTATACAAAAAGAATATTCTTATCACATCAAAATATCATAACATACATGAAGTACTAAATGTAGATGAAATAAAAAACTAATTACACAGTTTTGTTGTACTCTACGAGACGAACATTTTGAGCCTAATTAATCAATTTTTAGACAATTTTTCACACATACAAACGAAATGCTACAGTGGCGCGCGATTCCCAAAACTCCCAATTTAGGGTGCCAAATTGACATCTAAACAAGGCCTTATGGAGTACTCCATCAGTCTTTTTTATCTGTCGTCGTTAGTTTCTGTGCCACGATTTAGATTTAATTTGTAGAAAATATGCGTAATATTTTAATCTCCAAAAAAATTGTTAAAAAACTAGATTCAAATATCTATCTAATAATATTTATTATGTACTATAAATATTAATATATATTTTTTATATTCAGTCAAAGTTGCTTTTCGAGAACCGTAATCGACAGATAAAAAGGAATGGAGGAAGTAAGTGGTACTTTGTCTGTCAACAAGGAACCAGGACATATATGTAAAGAGTAAATATTAGCCGCATTGCTCGTCCGACATAACGGTTGTCACCACGTTACCAACAGCAGTAAAAACTACATCTCAGCAAATGCTGCAACTATTTTACTCAAAATAATAAATGTTGAAAAGTTTTTGGACAATGCACCTGCGTATATGGACAAGTTCTGACGATGCAAGAAGTATTGAAGTAGATACACCTCACTATGAATTTTAAGAAATTCGACTCATGTAAATTATTGTTGACCTAAAGACACTACCTGTAACATTTAGTAGAATGTAAAGGATTTTTCATTAAATTTGAGGACATATATAGTGGTAATCAGATACTTTTAATATATTCAATACACTTATTACAAAAACTACTACGCATATTCTCAAATATATCACAAGCAAGCTTTATAATTGATGTATATTATTATTACAGAAATTCCTCTACATTGGAATCATGAAAGAACTGACACCAGCAATCTGTATAGAAACATTTGAATCAGCTTATAAGTCCATGATGCACCATCCATATGCTTTCTGACCAGTTTCCAACCAGATCCAGTACTTTTACCTTCAAAACAAAAATTCCATCCAGCACATGTCGTCACACATTTTTTAAGCTATAAGCAAAACTGTTTCATTAGACCATGTACATTTATTCTGTCGCAATGATTTAGAGGGCTATGCAAGTGAGAGGTGGGAGACTCCATGTACATTATACAAAGTTCTATGCAAATAAATGATAGAGTTTATCTTAATATTATCTATGCTTGTAAATCTATATCTCAATATCCAAGTCCATGATCCATCAAACCATGCGTGCTCACTAGGAGAAATATAATTCATAAAGTCCTGCTTGTATTATCACTGTAATTTAAGCACTGGTGATGGAGTACAACTAGCATCGTAAATTTATGAAAAGAATAAAAGGTAGATTATATTTAAAGTTTCTTTCATGAAAAGTAAGTTAAAAATAAAATAAATAATACTAGTGTCAACAATGACAAATATTTCCACGGAGTAGTACTCCTTACTAAAATAATACTGGTAAAAGGATAAAAGATAATCAACAATTTAACAAAAGACAGAATAAATCAAAGTAACAAATAACACTAGGGACAGAAGATGGAATGATTATAAAATATAGGGGTACAAATTGGTGACACTTAGGGGGACTTCCAACCCTCTTTAGTTCAAGTATTTATACTACTTTTCTAAAAATAACACTAATAAGCCAAGATTGATGTGATAAGTTAAGGTATTAATATTATTAGCTTGCAATCGAGTTCTTGGGAATTATCTAAGATACAATGGCAAAAATTATTAGCTAGGCATCTAAGTGTGGCAAAAATTGGATAGCAATGGTGCTAGCTGGAGAAACAATACCCAGATAAATGAGAATAAAAATAGACCTTTATGATACAATATAAAGCATAGTTTCTAAAATCCAACAATCATTGTGTCTAGCCCATTTTAAAAAAAATGATCTGCTTGATAAATTAAATATCTTTCCAAGATGATGACACGTGGAAAAAGTATTATGCAAGCGAATATTGATTAAGTTGGATTGTCAAATGTGACAAAAAAAAATTGACATGTGCAGTACTCGCTTGGCATACAACAGTTCTTTACCTTTGAACACAAACACTCCCCCCTAAAACACATACGAAACAAACAGTTCCATGGATGAAGATTCAGTGTTAGATTGCAAAGGCAAGTTCAAATTATGGTTGCACAAGCCATTTTAAGTGCCGGGAAAATAATCTAACCTGCTGTAGAACACCTGCCCTATCATCTGGGTGGCTTCAATTATATAATTCTTCACCGTGTCCTTAAGAGAGTCAACCCATGAAAACACTTTCACCTAGAAAAAACATGTTCGAATGTTTAAGATTATGCATTACATATCTCATAACAAAAAAACTGCAAGTGAAAAAAATCATTGCTACACAATTGATGCTTACACTGGCTGGGTTGAAGAATATGCGGCCAATGCCAAAATATAGACCCAAGATATCATATGGGCCTGAAAAGGTTGAATTGAAGTCATCCAATCAGGAAAAGAAGACAGAAATCTTTTGACATAATGAAATTTCTGATCGTTAGATCATTGACCCTAACGTAGCAAATATGGTATGTACATACATCTAGGCATCTATCCCATTCAACACCTGAAAGATAAGTGTCTTTGGAGGTATTTAGCATGTATGTTCATGGTAAATAAGGAGAATAAGAGATGCATTATATGCTTATAGAAGAATCACATCAGCCCAGAGGTCATCTATTATGGTATGCTTACAGTTACAGAGAAATTTAAAAGAATGTGCTTTATGATTAAAGAAATCACATTCTGCAGCTATAAAAGATTAGAAGGAAGTCAGTTGTAAATAAACTGCCAACAATATTTCTCCATTTACTGACCTGACAAAAAATGCATTCATCTTTTGGATTCAAATTTCATCTGAATATTTGATTGGACATAATGGAAATAAAATATATATCCCAAAATAAAATTACACTTTGTTTATCTCCCACATAAAGAAACAATCTACTTTTCATCTTAAAGACTCACTTAAGACAAAGAAACAATTTACTTTTCATCTTAAAGACTCAAGCTCATGTGTCTCCCACATAAAGAAAGTGCAGCCTGTGTGCTGAAATAAAATTTATTCAGATTAACAGAAAACAGAAGACAAATAGGAATTTTAGACATACATACATATCTCTATTGGGCATATCAGAGCATTTGCAAATTCAGGCTTGTCAAACATGAATAAGCAGAATGGAAAACACTTGATGACGTAGCATGCATTTTGCACTTGCTGGCACATTTCGAATAGAGCATATATGTCATACAGCAGGGCAGCAGGCAATCCATAGATGCAATGAACAGATTTGTTGTGATGTGAAACAAACAGCACCGTACTGAATCGCATGATGCTCTGTCACTCCAGTTCCAACAAGGGGGTACCAAGAATTTGACTCCATAGAACGTTGTAGTAACCAGCACTTCTTTGTAACTCCTACTAACCTACAACCGCAAATCACCTGCAAAGGCATTAGTATACTGCAATAAGGTAAAAACAAAATTCGATTCTGCAAGTAAATTAAATCTGAAGGACTCGTTTCTGCAAGTAAATTAGATTCTGAAAGAAGTGCCTCTTCTTTTACTCACCTTTTTTCCACCATGGGCAAACCAAAGCAATCTCTTGTACACAAAATGCACTAGAGAAGCAATAATTAGAAAATCTGCTATGATAAGAACTAATGGAAATGATCAGTCCATATTGTGAGAATACATTAGGAAAGTAAAGGCGACAAAAAAATACTCACTCACCATCTACTAGTCAAAATTTTCAGTCAGTATTCTACAAACAAAACAAGAAAAATATATTTCTCTACAAAATATTCTCACTGGGATCCAGTTCTCTGAACCCACAACTTCCAATAATCATATATCATAACAAGCTCAAGTGTAGAGGCCAAATACAGAGAAATGATTTATACTCACCATCTTCACATACAACTTGAGAGACATTGAAGATCATTAAAATTTTCAATACAACTCTATATTTTACTGATAACCACAGAAGACCCCATTTTCATTGCCAAATTACAGTCAAAGCCGAAACAAAACCTAAATAAAACGAAATTACCATTAAAAATACAGAGTAAGGAATGACTTTGTATTTCCACCACTACTTTGCATCTCTGTTTCTAAGGAATGACTAACTGACAGCTTACAAGATCCAAATCAAAATTCTTAAATAAATTGCCAAATCTTGAACATAATCTCCCAATACAAGACAGCATACAAGATCAAGATCTTGATGACCGAGGACGAAGGCAAACTAAATGTTACTAGCACTCTTCCAAAAAGTACCTGAAATGATCATTTGCATCGTCATTTGAACTATCGTATATTAATGCACAGTGCCAATGTAATTGTTGATGTGTTAGTTCACATAGTTACCTTCTGGTAGGAAAATTGAATTATAGCTATTTGTTGCAGGCCTAAAAACTGTCTACCCTCCAAGACCATCACAGACCAGATTAAGCTTTTGTGACGCTTAAAGGTTCAATGGTGGAAAAAACATCTCCGATGAGTAATTGAGAAATATTGCTAAGCAATATAGGTATGAAGACTTCAGCAAATTATCGACATAATAAATGGTTAACATGGTAAATAGCGATAGTTTCACAAAACATGTTATATTCATATATTGTCATGAAACTTGAAATGAAATAAAACCAACACCAAACCATATGGTTGCTACTGGCAACTACAACAAAAAAAGAAGTAAAAGAGATATTTGTTGATACTTAGTGCTAATTATTATGTTTCCTATCTTAGTACTCAGATTAGGAAACACTACTGAAAATTGCTGAGTTGTGTTATACACTTGACCAGGGCCATCATGGCATATTTATTTGCCTGTCCCATGTCGAGGATGAATCTAAACATTTACCAAAGTTTTGCAATCAATTTATATTTGTATTTTTAGTACCTATATGCTATATTTAGGTGTATTGCCCTTTCCACAACTATTGAGACAGAAAAAACGAGATTTTACAGTATGCAAAAAAAGGTAAACCATTTCAAATAGCAGGTTGTGTCACACAGTATAATTGGCATATATAATTCAAAACTCATAAGAATTGAACATAGGAAGAACATATGACGTTAACTGTGAGAATTAGCAAGTGCAATAAGTGCTAAAAGCTATAATGAATGTCATTGTCATTGTCATAAAGGTGAGTCGAATCTATAACTATGATCGCAGGGAATAATGGGAATCAGACCATACAAAGATAGAGAGCAGCAGGTTGAATGCCCAGTTAGGATAGGAGAAGATAGTGGCACCTTGAGATATTCATAGTTCTAAAAGATCAGGAAGAAGACAATATTATTAGTTCAAAAGAATGAAACTGGGAAATGGTCAGAGAGCGTATTCTTATTTCCAAAAATTAATGAAAGTAAATCATAGTGTTAAAATGTTTTTCAGTATAAAAACTGAAAGTGTAAGATCTAGAAGTACTAAAAAATTGATGCCCAAAATTTATAGTACTGATATATAATCTGACAAGTCAAGAAAAAACAGCTTGTATCTTGTGAATTTATTGGTTCCAAGCTAGAGGGCATAAGCCTATCAGACACAGCGCACTAGTGCTTGCCTCTCTCAAAACTTGTTGGGACAAGAGCTGCTATCAACTGCACGAAAGCAAATAAAAAAAGTGAAACTAACAATGAGCAAGACGAATGTGTATTGCTATAATTGAAGTTATAGAAGAAATGTTTGATATTGTAGCAAGAACATTGCAATATACTAGAAACAAAACTTGGAGTTGAGTGTAAAGCAACTTAATACATACATGAATATTGTATTGTTATATTGTGATAATTGCTAAAATTCCATAACCTAGCATATTGTGGTAACGGTAAGCATGGACATCCTGAACATTCCATTCTATGCCTGCAACACCTTCCGTGACACCTACGCTAGAAAAATAAATGCTGCACTTTCTATTAGTTTTTTATGTAGGCACTTGAAAGTTGTAGAAAAACATGACCAACAAACGATAGAATAAAGCAAGGATACTACACTCAATGTGCTAATGGAGTGACACCAGCTAATCTGCAAAAAAAAGTATACTACAGTGTTGATTTTTAACTAATATCTCAATGAGCTCTACTGTACTTCAGAATGATAGTATTAGGTAGCAGTTTTATGAATGGAGAGATGAACTCATCACCCAATATAACTATATTAAAAATATGTCATGTGTGCCAGTAACAGGCATAGAAAATATTAAGTGTATAGGTAATGTGAAGAGAAAGTAAGATTACATTATTAATAAAATCTAAATTAATCCAAATCGAAAAAACATTCAATTCAGTAACTAACGTTCATGCTAGATTGCTAGCTATGGCCATTCAGGTAGCCTAGAAAAATAATGCTGCGTATGGAGTTGCAGACTTACGCAGTTGATGAATGTTTTTTTGTGTAAATCTACAGATTCAAATAACTTAGCTACCACTTGTTTCCTTGATCTTTTCAGTTCAAAACCCTGGCAATGTAAGAAGTCACTAACAACAGATCTAATAACCCGTACCTTCTTTAAAGTAAGCATCGGGAGCTTGGTGGGTAGAAGATCTCGTCTGCTCTGTGGCAGCAACCGGAGAAGCTGAAACACGAACCGCCGGATCTTGAGAGCAAGACGTCAGAGGGGTTGGAAGACGCGGCGGATCTGGCGAATCAAAATGCAGATGTGGAGCACGAGGCACTGGATCAAGCGAGCGGAGGGCGAGCATGAGGTGCCGGAACTAGCGAATAAGACGGCGGAGTAGGCCAAGGCAATGCAGCAGTATAGGGATACCGCTTCTCGATGGGTCTTGGATGGATTCGTGGAGACCGGCGGCGGCGCCGGCGGCCGGGGTGAACGGGATGAGGTAGTGGAGGAGCGGCCAGAGGTGAAAAGGGAGAACAGGAGGAGGTAGTCGTCAAGCTCATCAGAGGGGGCGATGGCGGATTCGGCGGAGGTCGGGAGGTTGCCGATGTAGGTGACGGTAAATGCTGGGAGCGGAGGCTGAGAATGAAAATGAAAATCCAACTGATTCCAACCTTTGCCTTAGCGGGATTTAGCGTGAACGCCCATTCCTATTGTGCCATTGCCGAAGTATCTTTGGGACAAATATGTGGAGAGAGCGGGTTGACCCGCACGAATCATAAAGAACTGCTGGCCGTTTGATAGAGCATGCGGACGCATACGGTTTTGGAAAAACCGGGTTGGGCGACGGCCACACCGACATCAATCGACATGAACTAGTGGGAGTTCACATCGCCACAGATGGGGAAGGCGGCATGGCAACTGTTCCGTTGCCGTCGAACCTCAGGTAACTTCTGTGGCTGCTCCTCGCTCCATCATGATCTCCATCCATGTACGTATTGGTCATCGATCCATGTTGTTGCTCCCTGATCAAGGTCCTGTGATCCCTCATGATCGCTCCATACATTGAAGTGTTAGGGTTTATTATTATACCTCAGGATCATCTTCTAATGTAAGATTAAATGCTCCTTCTGTGAATCATGATGTTGCTTGTGATCGTGGAGAAAAGAAACAACAAATACCACATATTGGAGCAGTGGAGATTGAAGTACCAAATAAGGTAAAATAAAAGTAATAAACTTCACAGACTATATCTAATATTTTTAGTTATGTTAGACCTTTAATTGATAATTATTTGTACAGGATGTGGTTGATAAATATGCTGAGATGGCACCTAAAGTTGGAATGACTTTTGACTGTGAGGAAAAAGCTTATGAGATCTACAATACCTATGCTGGACTTGTTGGCTTCAGTGTTAGAAAGAGCAGGATGAAGCGCTGCAAATCAGATGATAGTTTATGTCAGAAATATTTTGTTTGCAGTGGCGAAGGACGTCGGAAAAATGAGGCGTCACAAAAAGATATTACAAGGACCGGTTGTGATGCTCATGCTCGTTTTAGTATCGGCGAGGAGAATGTATGGACTGTGCTGAAGGTCGTAGTAGAGCACAACTATTATCTTGCCAGTCCAAATCAGGCACATAAGTTGAGGTCCCAACGAGAGATTATAGAGGCAGATAGAAAATTAATTGGGCAGGCACGACGGTCTCGAATGAAGCCATCCTAAGTTTTCAATTTCATAGGAGCATTATGGAGGGGAAGACAATGTACCATTTACTAAGATGGATTGCTATAGTGAGATTGGTTGCGAGCGTAGACTGTACTTAGAAGCCAAAGATGCACAAACATTATTTGAATATCTGAGAAATAAAAAAGCCAAGGACCCTACATTTTTTTATGTAGTTCAGGTGGACAAGGAAACTGGTCAGATAGTAAATTTCTTTTGGGCAGATGGTCAGTCTATCATGGATTACAAATGCTTTGGTGATGCTGTGTCCTTTGACACCATATTTCAAACAAATAGGTTTGAAATGCCTTTTGCTCCGATTCTTGGCACCAACCATCACAAGCAAACAATAATTTTTGGGTGTGCACTCATGTTTAATGAGACTATTCCATCATTTGTTTGGCTATTTAAGTCTTTTCTTCAAGCAATGTTTGGAAAGCACCCAAGCACAATTTTCACATATCAAGACGCGGCAATGGCAGCAGCAATTGCTCATGTATTCTCAAACATAGCCCACCGCCTATGTTTGTGGCATATTGGCCAAAATGCTGTCAAACATCTTGGTCCTATAATTAAAACGACACAGGACGAGGCAGAGGACAAGTCAGGTAACAAGCTCTGGCAGATTTCAAAAGTTGTATCTACAAAGAAGAGCAAATATTTACTTTAGAGAGAAATGACATGAATTGTTGGCTAAATACAATCTTGAGGATAACACATGGATGTCAAACTTGTATGCTTTGAGGGCAAAGTGGGCTGCGGTACACCGTGACTCATTTACAGCAGACATGCACTCAACCCAAAGGAGCAAAGGTACGAACAATGTCTTTAAGCGGTCTTTCAGAACTCCTCGTAGAATATGAAAATATTGTAGTCCCTCTAAGGTCAAATAAGAAGGATGCTGATTTTCAGTCACGTCGGAAGATCCCAGTTTGCTACATTCCAAATATGCCAATGTTGAAAACTGCAGCTGAAACATATACAAGGAGAATGTATTCAGATTTTGAGGAAGAGTTTAAAAAGCAATTTACGTTGTCTTGTGAATTGTTGGAAGGTAATGGGACAAACTTGACATTCTTTGTTAAGTATATGCAATCTGAACGTGGAGCAATAGTAGTATTGAACACTGAAGATTCGACTATTACATGCTCTTGCCGGATGTTTGAATGCATAGGTATGTTAAGTATTATCTTTCAGGCTGTTTAAATTGCATTTTGTATCCTGAAATATTGTTTGTTTAAATTTGGAACTATATGTTTCAGGTTTATTATGCAAACATGCTCTTAGAGTCTACAATATGAATGGAGTATATAATTTGCTATCACAATATATACTTCCTAGATGTACAAAATATGCTAAAACTAGATTTTATATTGAAACAAAACAAGGATCCAAGGAGGGAGATTTGAATGCACAGGCAGCACTTATATCTCGACAGGCTACATCTCTTGTATTGAAGTGTTCGTCATCAAAAGAACTACTTGATAAAATCCAGAAAGCCATGCATGACTTGAACTTGGAAGCGTATACTTATCTAAGTGAGATGCATGAAAAATCCAATGAGATCCCCCTACTCCAAATGAACGTGTTCGAGATCCACTAAATGGTGTAATATCATTCGGAATCCCTCTGGTCATAAAAAGTCCAAAGGAGACACGTTTAAAAATGTTCTTGAGAAGAACTCATGGAAGACGAAGAAGAGGAAGGGTGCCCAGAAGAAAGGTAGGGACCTATCCGATACCTTTTGTTGTGGTGTAAATTTTATTCTAAATATTTATTTATCATATATATTTCATTGCAGGTGATGATCTAGAACAAGTTGATATCGAAACAAGAGACGAATGCGCTGAGCCAAACCAAATAATTGTAAGATATTAGCTATTCTCACAATTTATTCCATTACAAGCATGATTTATGAACACCTTCTCGTACTATACACAGGATTTTAATGTTGGGGCATCTTCAACCATGAATGCTCCTTTCGTCCAAGGTGGATATACTAATGTCACAATGTCCCAGTTTAATTTATTTGCAAATCCTTCTGCAATGCCTCTTAATGGGAGTTGATCAAGATCCTACAACGCAAGCTGCTGTTAGGAAGTTACATTTTGATGAATCTATGTAGACATGTTCTCATGAAATGAACCATATTGTTTTGCAAACATTAATTTATTTTGCTGTCATGAAAGCAAACAATAATTTATGATGCTCGTCTCTTGGGAAGGATATCATGATTCCATGCCTGAAGTAACATATATGACACACTTCTTTCTTGTTATTGTGCTGGAGCTCCAGTGATATGCTCCAGCAGAATTTGGCGTACGACAGGGTGACCTCGTCGTTGCAGTCCTGGTGGTCCTGGCGTCCTTTTTTTCCTTTGTTCCTACGCGAGCCGATCCAGCACCAATCGGACGTCTCCAACCAATCGAGCCGAGCCGACAGCACACAAGGGAGACCAATCGAGCCGAGCACATGCGAACGCGAGGGAAAGGCGGCGAGCCGCACGAGACCAGTGGGCGTCCGCTCCAATCGCGAGCAGCCACGAGGGGGAAGCACACCGCGGTGCGCACGTACCTAATTTTTTCCCTTTTGCGGGGCTTTTGTGTTTGCTTGCTTTGTTTTTTTTTTCTCATTTTGCACTAGAGCACCGGCACTAAACCATTTTCAGCACATGGTGATAAAATTTGAGCAGCTATATATGACCCGTAGCTAGCTATCTGCATGTAGGTACTAGCACCACTCTCCCAAAACAACAACAACAAAAAAACAAAAAGACTCCTTCCTCCAAAAGCTGTGACACGTACCCAAATGGAGCACGAGCTATGGTCGTTGCTATGGGGCACTCTCACCATCTCGCCCCTCATCTACCGCCTGACCAACTCATGGAGTCGTCGTCCAGGCACTGGCCGGAGGCCCCCTGGCCCGAGGCCGCTCCCGCTCATCGGCAACCTCCTCGACCTGCGCCACGGCAACCTCCACCACACGCTCGCGCGCCTCGCCCGCGTCCATGGCCCCGTCATGCGTCTCGAGCTAGGCCTCACCACCGCCGTGGTGGTCTCCTCCCGCGACGCGGCGAGGGAGGCCTTCACACGGCACGACCGGCGCCTCGCCGCCCACGTCGTCTGCGACGCCAGCCGCGCGCGCGGGATCTGCGATCGGTCCATGGTGTGGATGCCGAGCTCCGATCCGCGGTGGAAGCCGCTGCGCGGCACCCTCGCCGCGCACGTCTTCTCCCCGCGCAGCCTCGCCGCGGCGCGTGGCGTCCGCGAGCGCAAGGTGCGCGACATGGTGAGATACCTGCACGGGCGCGCCGCCGGGCGGGAACTGGACGTCGGCAAGGTCGTGTACGGCGGCGTGGTCAATCTCATGTCGAGTGCCTTCTGCTCCGTCGACGTGGTCGACATGGGTGACGACGAGTCGGCGGCGGAGGGGCTACGCGAGCTTGTGGAGGAGCTCATCGAGCTGATCGCGAAGCCGAACGTCTCCGACTTCTTCCCTGTGCTCCGACCGCTTGACTTGCAAGGATTGCGCCGTAGGGCTGGAAGGAGGATCGACGAATTTCTTGGGGTTTTGGATGGCATAATCGAGCAGCGGATTGCCGAATTTAGCTCGCCGGATGACAGGCACGATGACATCCTGGGCGCGCTCCTTGAGCTCATGTTCTCCGGCAAGATATATCGCGACAACGTGACAGACATACTGTTCGACGTCTTCACCGCCGGGAGCTCCACAATGGCAAATACAGTGACGTGGGCGATGGCCGAGCTGCTGCGCAACCCAAGCGCCATGGCTGCGGTGCGGGCGGAGATCAATGGCGCTCTTGATGGGAAGGAGACCATCGAGGAAGCTGATGCAGCAAGTCTGCCGTACCTCCGAGCTGTGGTGAAGGAGGCGATGCGGCTGCACCCGGTGGCGCCAGTGTTGCTGCCACACCAGGCTGTGGAAGACGGGGCTGAGATATGTGGTTACGCGGTGCCTAAGGGATGCACGGTGATCTTCAACTCTTGGGCGATAATGCGTGATCCGGCCGCATGGGAGAGGCCGGACGAGTTTGTGCCGGGCCGGTTCTTGGACACGCCGGCGGCTGAGATAGACCTCAGAGGGAAGGAGTTTGGGTTCATCCCGTTTGGTTCCGGCCGGAGGCTGTGCCCTGGGCTGCCAATGGCGGAGCGTGTCTTGCCGTTCATGTTGATGTCGCTGCTGCATGCATTTGAGTGGCACCTGCCGAACGGCGTGTCCGCCGACCAGTTGGCCGTCCCTCTCAAGGATGTGCCTGTCCCCTTCATTTAGGTGTGTTTATATAAATACCGTTTGCCCCATAGCACTCCAAATTCAGAAGGCGCACCTTAACTTTTTACAAATTTGAGCGTCTTTTTAAAGCCCGTCAAGTTAGGCATTGGCGTGTACCACCATCTCTATCTCTAACCTTATTCAACCGAGCGGCTCCGGCGGCCGATCAGGCTAACCACGTCGGTGAAATTTTTTTACATAGCGTGATCTCAAATCAACGGTGTTTTTGATTGGCTGAGCCGCTCTTGAGTCGTTCGTGATGGAGTTTTTTGTTTTTGCTTTCAATGTCTGGTTCAATAATAATAGGCTTCCTGTTAGTTGAGTGGTTAGCGATGACTCGTTTGTTGGGTCGTCGGCGCTTAGTTTGTTGCTTTTTCTTTTTTTTGAGAAACTCGGAGATGGTTGTGGTTTTTTTGGTTTGAGACTATGGACAGCTATATTTATCAATCGATACAGAGGCTAAAATATTAATAGATATTCCTTTTCTAAAAAAAATTCACACGTGTTGATTCTTCATTTGCCTACTACATAATATCTAGCTGTATGTGTAGGCCTCGAAGCCTCCATACTCGGTTATCTGTTGTCTTCCTCGCCGAGCGCAAGCAGTTTCACAGTTCCGTCGCTGAGGTTCCGGCGGCAGCAGGCTACCACGTGACCCTTCGTCCGCTGTCTCTACTCCCACTGCAACACCGTCATGGCCGCCTCTCCCTCGCGCTCAGGCCTCCACGCCGCGTGCAGGGCAGCGAGCACAGTCGGCGGCGGCAAACGGCTTTGGCGGACGACGAGCGCATACGGCGGCGGTACACAGCATAGCCAGAACGCAGCGGAGTCGGCGAGAGCGCACGACCGGGGCCGATGGCGGGCACAGTCGGCGGCGGTGCATGGCGCAGCAGGATGGGGGCGCAGTCGGCGGTGGCGCATGGTGCAGCCGGACGGGGGCGTAGGCGGGGCCGGATGTGGCCAGACTGTGGGTGCGGGCAGTGCGGCATGCGCAGCTGGACGGCGAACGCGGGCAGATGGAGACCCAGCGGGCTTCCTGCACATGAGGTTTCTCAATCCAGGTGAGCCTTTTCTCCCAGCGCCATCCTCCTGCCACACATCTCTGCAAAGAGATACGGCGCTACCCCTTTCTAATCCGAATTAGATCTGCAGTCACCAAAATTGAACTCGCCCCGCTCAAATCGAGTCCCTAACCCTTGGATTTAGCTTTCTGTTTCATCTTTCTACTCCCTCTAAATTCATCTCCAAGTCTGATTTCCCCCAAAATTATTTGTCAGCCATCTGGTCCAGCAATCTTGCCGACGCCGTCTCCACCCCCATCGGCCTGATATCTTACTTCTCTTTTTTGGTTCGACGTAGGCGCAGGGAGGTGCAGCAAGTGGCAACAAGTTGCGGTGGCTTGCATGTAAGATTGATATTTTCCCCTTTGTGTGTATCCTGTTTTGCTCCTTTTTAGACAACGGTTAAATACGGCTTGATTTTCTGAGTTCATATAAAGCATATGTTGGATATATAAATTACAGTATTGATTTGTGTTTGTGGTTCCTACCATGAACACATCTGATATATGATGATATGCATTGGTCTGCAGGTTCATTGTTGATGAAGTGCCCTCAAGGTGTTCGATGAAATGTCTGCATGGATTTATTGGGCATCATCGCATCAGTGTCAAGCACTCAGGTGCCACATCTTTGCTCTGCCTGTTGCTTTGTTTTGATGTAAAAGTCTAAGTCAAGAGCTGTGTTTATGCGTGACATTTTTTTTGATTTGCCAAAAAAGAAATCCTCACTGCAACTTCTCTAACTCAATAAATATATAGAACACTGCTCTTATTTATAATAGGCTCTACCAGAAACATATGTATTTAATTTGCGGCCTTCTTGCATCTGATTCTTTACTTGCCATATATGTCATTTTTTTTGTCTTGATATGAAGAAATAAGAGTGGGGTGTAAACCAAACTGATAGGTAACTTTGAAATGCTTCTTTATTTTCTGGAGTCTTTCAAGCCTAGCTATATTTTGTGTTATGTGTTCTATTGCTGTTCTTCTAAGTTGACAAAGTGAGAAAAATAGGTTACATGGACATAGGCTTTAGATTTTGTTCTTGAACGATAGATGCAATAAACAGGTTACAGTTTGTATTTTCTGTATCAAGAAATTTTGTTTGCGAAGTGCTATATGAACCTTTTTCCCTTTAGGTTACTGTAGATGGCATTATTGCCTCTATTCAAAGCCACAATTATTATGCATTGGTCAGTGAAGGTACCATGTTAATCCAAATGAGTGGTTAATACAAGATTCTATGATATTGAGTTGACTGTGCTTGCATTTTATTTGGGGAAAAAAAATCACCAGCAGTGTATGTGGATAGTTGTGGTGTACTGAAATTTTGGTGTAAACTTTAGCCCTACTGAGAGTAACTAAGCATTTTGGTGTATTATAGGTTCTTCCAAGCATGAGGTTCCAAATTAGGGTCCCAGAAGTGCACTGGCAGGTTGGCTCCTCATTCTTTGTTCCCCTCAATTCTTTTGACTCAGAATTTCACTTCTTAAAATCTGGGCTACAAATGCCTAATGAATGCCTTATTTGAAGGGAGAAAAACAGAATCTGATGATTGCAAATTAGGAAATAATACACAAAAAAGTCATATATGGTTTATGTTTCAATTTGTATTTACAGATAGAAGTGTAAATACAGATCAACTTTAACCACTTATAAAAAACATACCCATCGTCTGTCGACGTTCCCACCTTCACTATATCATTCATTTTAGCTTGCCATGTTCCCATGGCCTGATGCTTACCATGTTTCCTGTAAAATAACATGCCCTTGTGAGTCATTACTTCCAAAACACCCAGGGCCTCACATTTTTTGGGGGTAACAGTGAATCAGTGATAAAGTGTTGCTAAGGCCATGGGAAAATGGCGGACTCCGAACCTTGTTGCCATGTCAGGGCACTCATCTTTATGACACTGATGCTTCACTACTGTTGAACCAATGATACTATCTTTCCTGTGTAAGACCAAGCGTCCAAGTTGGACTTTGCATGGCGAATTTCGGTTGATATGCAAATTAGTTGTATTTATCAGGACACTAAGAATTGACATTACTTTGGCAATTTGGTAGGGAACAAATTTATCAGCACAACTCTATGGGTATCGTTGGAGTTCCTTTGCCTCTTAAGTTTCATTGTTTGTGGTACCATATTCAGAACATTTGGGTCTTCTGCCATCTCATTCAAATTCTTTGATATAACTTATAATGCCCTAAACTGCTGACCACCTATCCACGTCTCTTAGAAGAAATAATTTAGTAGTGGACGCTGCACCATCAAGTTCATCATCTAACGATTATATGGTTTCCCTGAGTTTCCTTCTACTGTAAAGTGTGGGATCATAATAGTTCTTTTTAACTGAAGAAGGAAAACAATCTAACCAAACTAAAATTTACCCCCTTCCTCCAATGCTCCGAAGCACTGAAACTATAAAGAAAGATGAACAACTAGGCATGTGTTCGAGAATATGAACTCTCAGGAAGAAAACAATCTACCATTCCACCATGTCCCATTTTCTTACTTTAGGCCACCAAGTAATCACGCTGCATGTTGCCAGTTTGTTAAAGTTGTGTGACGGGGAATAATTGCCTTTGAGAAACACATCAACATGTTTGGAGGATGAGCGGGAGAAGAGCAAGCTACCCAAGTTGCAATGTGGTGATGTCCTGCACCAATCCAGTCACTTAGAATCCTTAGCTTGTTTTGAGAGACATGCATATCTGGTGTGGTTAGTTTTGAATTCCTTTAAATTTGGCGTTGCTTTGTGCGACAGGTAATGGAGTACTATATCTGTTTTTTCTTTTCTAGGATGGGACCTGAATCGTATGGCATACTATGATGAAATTTCTACTGCATCTTCTTGGTGTGCATAAGGTAATTTTCAAGTATAAAAGGTTCTTCCCCTTGCCAAAACCCAGAAGCTTGCACCACCATGACTTTCGGTATATGTCCAAACCATTGTAAGGATGTTGTAGGTATCTCTAAATGAGTTGCCATTCTTTTCATCTGTAGATAGGATATTCACCCAATCTTATTGGTAGAAGAACAATTAAGGCATCCTTACTTCCTTGTCTAATATGTTATTATGATTTTTTAGGGCTGCATTAACCAATGATGGTGTGCCTATGCTTTTATCAAGTTGGAGATAACTAAGGTTTCCATGCTATTGTCCATCCTGAGGGTTACCACTTACAGGTATGCATACTCTTCTTGTGCAATACTTAAGGTATCTTCCTGCTATTTTTTTTGTCAAAATAACTGCTTCACCTGACATGAATTATGAGTACAGGAATATTGCAAACGTCACTTTGAACTGAAAAATAGTGCTCTTTCTTGGCCATATGTTTTCTTAATAGTCAAATCACACAGAAAGCCTAAAGCTGGGATTTCATTGTACATGTTTCTTTACTTATTTGTCTGTACGGTTGCTACCTACCAATGCAAATCAAGTTGAAGGGTATCAGAATGTCGCGTTTTTGCTTCTCATAGCTCTAGATGTTTCTGGTTTTCTATTTTTTGATAAGTTTTTTTTATAAGAAGATTATCTGCTTTTGAATCATATGTAGACCTTTCTAATTCCAGCTTTTTTTATTTGCAGAAAGCTGGACTCCTTCACTCTCTAACCAAGCTTTGAACCATTATTTATGTTGTTGCTTTTTTTAGGAGTAAATTGCACCCACCGTATAACAACTTGGCAGGTAGGTGCAAATTGGTCCAATAACTTATAAAATGATCAATTTAGCACAATAACTTAGTAGGCGGGTGCAAATTGATCCAACAACTTATAAATATTTAATTTAATTAAATAACTTGGCAAATTGGTGCATACCCGATGCAACGTTACAACGGCGACATATTTGCTAATGACGGTTGCAGTAAAGATGATATTTACGTTAGAACAAATTATTAAACGCAGAACAACCAAAGGTCCCAAAGTACTCTTAGCATGTGTTTGGTTTGGGGACCAAGTGAGATGGGTTGGGTCCAATCCAGTTTTTTGGGTTGGGTTCGACCATCTCGTCCTTGGTTGAGAGGTATGTGTTTGATCCAGTTTTTTGTTTGGTTGGAGGGATCAAGAGGGGTGAGATAGATGTCTGTTTTACGCCCTAAGCAACAATTATACATGGACCCCACATCTCATCCAGATTCAATTTTTCTTTTTTTCCTCCGGCCTTATCCTCATCCACAAGCAGGTTGCCTCTCCTCCACCTGCACCGGCCATCGCCGCTTGCTCTGCTCGAGCCTACCGCGTGCACCCGCGAGCTCCTCCGCCCAGTACCTTGCGCCGACCGCCCCATCTCCGCCACTCGCCGCCCGGTACCCTACGCCACCCGCCCCAACTTCGCCGCCTGCCCTATCTCCACCGCTCATCCTATCTGCGCCGGTTGTGGGCGAGTCTCGAGCCCCGACGGGCATGGGTGAGCTCGAGCTCACCTGCGACCGATGCACGTCGGGGCGCCCGCTCGCTCGCGACCGCCGAGGCTGAGCTCGCCCATGGCCGCCGGGGCTCGCGCCCTTGCCCAGGCCGGCGCCGACGCCGCGCGGATCCATCGCAGGCCGCCACCATGGGCCCCATGGAGCCACTGTGTAGGCCGTGGCCGACGCCACGCGTCCCCTTGCCGACAAGCTCCGTGGCCCTTATCTTGTTCCTGCATCGGTCGCCGACGACACCGTGCGCCCTTGCGTCGACCTCATGTGCCCCCTCATCCGCGGGCCCCATCACACTCCTTGCGCAAGCCACCGCCACGGCCCCCTACGCTGGCCGTCTGGGCGCTTCTCACCGGCCGCTGCAATACGATCGCAACTTGTCTGTCCGCTCGGGAAGACGACACGTTAACGCCGTCCAAGTGGGTCGAGATGATTCCTCCGATTTGGAGGGATCAACTGAACCCGCATCTGTGAAGCATATTCTCTAGTAGGTTAGCTCCAACCGAGATGATTTTTCATCTAAACGCGGGTCGCTATGGGTCCAACCCATCCCAACCCTCTTGAATCCCCAAACCAAACACAAAGTTATAGATTTCAATCTTTCAGTAATGATAATTGTGTAATTTTAGAATTTGATTGAATTTGAACAAAACAGTTGAGAAGCATCAAACTAATCACGATCAACAACTTCCTCATAAAATTAAAAGTATTGACCCAAAAAAATCTGCAAAACTATTGCAATGTCATTTAATTATTGATGTCTGATTATATATGATGAACTCAAATAGCTCCGAAAAGCTTTGCAATGTCGTTTATTTTTTCTATAGCTGAACAATGCAGATAATCAAACATGCATAAAATAAAGAGTGAACTTTTCAATATTGCATATGAAATTGAATATTCTTAATCAAAACAAATCACTATAGAAAAATAATTAATGTGAAGACAAAACAATGGCCAAATGCTTAATAATGTATTATGACGGGGATATAACCTCTATTGCCACATGGTGCATTAGCAAATATGTTGTCATTGTAATGTTTAGACTACATATGCATCAATATGTCAAGTTAGTGCACTATATTGAGTATTTTACAAGTTGTTGGATCAATTTACACTCATTTATCAAGTTGTTGTATTCAATTGGGCATTTTACAAATTGTTGGACCGATCTGCACCTACCTGTCAAGTTATTGTATGATGGGTGCAATTTACTCTTTTTCTAGAGATATATAGTCATATGGAGGAGTGATGATGTTCTGTTAACCAAATGATGCTGGCTTTTTTTTAGATGTATAGTCATAAGGAGTTACCATGTTCATTTAAATAAAATGGCTTACAGAAAAAAAATGGCTTACCACCCATATCAAAGATATTAAATCAAATGACGTTGTCTATTTTCTTTCTTTTGCAATATAGCAACACCGCAAATATACCTACTCAACCCAATTTCATCAACCCAAATTCATTTATAGTCAAACAATTATACGTGCACATGGGCGCGCCCAAGATCAACCCAAATTCTTTATCAACTGTTATTAATTTAAATAATAACTAGCAAATATAGCAGTCTTTTTGATTGTTGTATATGTATTTATCATATTTTAATGCTTAATATGATTTTATAAGAATAAAGTATGTTATACATCATCTTTTTATGACAACGTACCAAAGAGTAAAAATTGTATTTTAATTTCATATGGTGATTAATAAATTGACATTCCAGTTCTTTCTTTTCTTGATAATCATCTAAAGAGGCAAGTAATCAGACAAACACAAACTGAGAGCAGCATATTAGTCCACTTGAAAAGTCTATGGAAGTATACTACAATCAAATGAACACAAGAATTGCTAAAATACAGACCGAAACCGTTAGAGTTGTGTGCTTCTAAACACCACGAGGGCTTATATATAAATAAAAAGAAACTTTCAGTGTCTAATATGAAAAACTCGAAAAGAAACAGAACCATGACTTGATTGAAATAAACATAAGGAGTTTTTTGTAAAAATATAGTTAGACCATGCAAAGGATGGCAGGCTAATTTACATAAACGCTAGGGCTCTTTTGAATAATATACATGACCCGATGAGCAGAGGATGTCAGGACCATGGGTTGATTCAAAGAAAAGTGATGTTTTTTTTTGCAAAATAGCATGACAACCAGAATTGTTTATTCAGTTTTTGATATTAGGTAGAGATTAGCCTATACAAGATATATAAACTAAAAAAACAAAAATGGTGGTCGTTCCTAAGTTCAAATAAGTTTGCCAGAGGACTAGGGGTGTTGTCATTGGTCTTATCGAGTGGGCAATGTGGTGCACCTTGCGTGGTGATAGATGCTCCCACATAACGAGGCATTGAGCTCCCATCCTCACCTACAGATACATGTGGGAGGAGGGATTCATTATCGTAGTTATTTGGCAAACATCACTGCCTTCTACTAGTGCATGATGTTGAAACTAAATCTTAGCATAAGCATAACATAAACATGATCTTAGCTTAACCTAGATCATGATCAATCAATCTAATGCAGAAAACATTATGGTATAACTCATACCAGCATTAGTAGCCGCCATAGGTGCTCCTGCCATAGAGGAAGTAGTCGTACTCGTCGGTGTAGGCATGATGCAGAGCGCCGAGTCAAGAACAAGAGCTGTTCTTTATCAGCGAGAGGAACTTTGGGCTTCTGCTCTCCTCCAGCTCTCTTAGCAATCAGTGTTTAGGAGTTTTGGGCGAGTTACTAATTGTTGGCTTGAGAAAATAAGCCCAAACCCCTTCATTATATAGTCCAGAGCCGTAGAGGCAGGGCTGAGTTCTAGTACAATATGTTAGGGATACCTGCCGATCACGGTGTCAGAGTCCTTGTCCTCCGCAAGGTGAAAAACATGGAGTACAATTTCATTATGTTATTAACCGTGAAAATCACGTTAAAAATAATATCCAACACATGGCTGCTCTATCCTTGCTTTCTGCATCAAGTGGCTTTCATCTTTCCGCTCGAGACTATAGTGAGCTCCTACGCTTCCTTTTGGAACCCCATTTTCTCTTTATATTTTGGAAGATTACTCCTAAGAACAAGGGACCCAAAGTGATGATCTTGTGAAACCATCCACCAGTAAATCAAATAATCAACTGATCCCTCAGAACATGTTGCCAACAAATCAAAATACATGGCTGGGCCCTCTACCAACTTTTGATTGTCCTTCAAAGAGTAAGGTCGATGAGGCCTTTCTCAAGGTGACGGTGGTCTAGGACGAGATCAAGGACATAATGGTCCCCCTAGGATACACTACCCTCCCTAGGGCCATGAACAATTGAGGTGGTATTCCATATTTGCTGAGTTATTTGGAACTATAGGTGAGTACCTATTCTGGTTACTCCATACGATTCATAAAACTTTAGTTAAGCTTTATTTTAAGTCAAACTTGTCTAAGTTTGACTAAATTTACAAGAAAGTGCACTAACATCTATAGCAGAATATAAATGCACTATCAAAACATAATTCGCAGTGAATTCAATTAAAATTAGAGAATATTGAGTTAAAAAACTAAAGTAAACTATAAGTCATGCTAACTATGAAAGAGTTAATTAAATTTAGAAAAAAAACTTAGATAAAAACTATACAAACCAAGTATAGAACCAAATGAGGGCACTAGTAGGAATGGGATGGTTCAATTTTACATGAATTTTGATGGAAGAGCTAGGATGGAAAATATATGGTATTTGGATGCTTGCATGCATCTGTATCGATTATGAGGATCAATTTTAATTTATGGGAATTCCTTTTTATTTTCCCATAACTTATTGGTAATGAAAAGAGGCGGGCAACAATTTGGATATTTTTAAATATGTTTTTAATTTGCAAGGGTTCTGGTACCACCAAAACTTCATAAGCTTTTATGAATACTCCAAAAATTCATAAGCTTGGTTTAAGTTCAATTTTTTGAATTCTTTAAATTTTAAATTCTCGGTATTTCACACAATTCAAACAAAAAATTTAATTATTTGAAAAGTGTTGAATTTTAAATTTGTCATTGGATTTTAAATGTTGGGGAAAACGTCGATGTTACACCTGCCTTGTTTTTAAAAAATAATAAGTGTACACAATTTATGTGCAATCTGGTTTCACACATACAGTAAACTAGTGAATAACGGATACAGCGTCGCATAAAGAAAATATAATGACTTACGAGTCTATCAGTGATATACAACTTATTCTAGAACGGAAGGCTCCATATTTCACAGAAAATCGACCAGTGTTTGCGTACGCCTAGATTTTGTCACCATCTTCATGACATCTTTTCCTTCTAAGAGCATCTATAGATATGGAACAAAAATATTTTGTAAACACCAATGGTGAGTATATGTTGTACTTAGCAGGTGTAAAAGACACATAAGGCCAAGAGCGAACCGAGTCACTATGGTAAGCACTTTGAGTTGGTCAAATTTAACTATTTATTATAATACATGTTCATACTGACCTAGAAAAATCTGGAAAATTCCTCGAAAAACCTAGACATCATCTACACATTTTAAAAGCTTTGCACACTAAGAAACACTAAATGCAACCGGCATGAATGAAAGCACATAACACAAAACCTATGATGTTTTCGTTTAATTTTGAAACCAATTATTTTTCATATACTAAATTTCCTGTTAATTATATAAGCATTGCAAAATTTTTAGAAATTTAAGAAATAATTGTTTTAATTTATGCTACCCAATCATATCTTAAAATTCAAAAATTTTAGGGTGTGACAAAAGCATTCTCTCTTGTGAGCTAAGCTCCAACATCAATGCAAAATAAAATCACCACTTTTGCAAAATTTTAAAATGAAGTGCTATTATTAAATAATCTCCATAAGTTTGTTCACAAAGTTGGCCTATGGGTGAACTAAATTTGATCATGATCACCCGTGGGATATCATTGTGGTTACGTTTTTTCAATGTTTGTTAGATTGTTTTTGGTTGTGCGAGTGTTGTGCTCGATGTATATATGCTCCAATTCATGGGGAGCGTCGGCATCGTGAGAGTCATGTAGCTGCCGCCTCTAGCCATGTTTTCCTTTGAATAAAAGTTGAATATATGGGAAAAAGTAGAATTTCTAATTGCATCGAAAACGCCTGAGTTCAATCCATGTTAATCGAGTTCTAGTGCAATTCCATGAAGTGCTCGCCGGCAGCAAAGGTCCTCCGGCTAACGAAGACAAATTCCTCACCTAAACCACAAGCAATTCATTTGCCATCAGGAGGTACACCTCGGCTTTTGATAGTTATGGAAATCAACTTGCCCGTAGCAGCATAAAGTTTTCTTCAGGCTGCTCTTGATGAACATACTAAACAGAGAAGGGGATTATTCACAACAAAAATCTGGATTTTGCATCATATGACTTCGTTATTACCTTCTCCCAGCGCCAAGAGGTAACGTACGAACACTTTCTATTATTCTGTGATTTTGCAAAGGCATGGTCCAACATTATACTCATCTGTGATTATCAACAAGCTCCACTAGAGATCCTCGGTCACCTAACTGCCTCGCTGCCCCATTTTTCATGGAGATAATTAACTATGATTCGTAGTTGGAGCTTTTGGACAAGTAATAACGTTAACTTTATCTTTTAATCCTATAGCATATATGGTGGTGCGGTCGAAACAAGGTTTAGAACACAGTCCGCATTGCTTCTACATAGAGACTAGAGGAGCAAAGCTATGTCCCGAGAATTAACAAGTGGCTTGGAGAACTATAACTCTCCTTTTCTTTTCTTTTCTTTTCTTTTCTTTTTGTTATTGTTCGTTCCCCTTTTTTGGTTTTCTTTGACCGGGTTTGTATTGTGTATTCTTCCTTTTTCTGCTACTTTATATACAACCAGTACAGGCTTCCCCCTACTGTTCATTCAAAAAAGTACAATGGACAAACAATGCTTACTTATAAGTTGTAACAAAGGATCAGCAAAAAAAATGATCGCTAATGATCAACTATATGTCGAAATGACAGCCAAAAGCCGATCAAAGTTTCATTGCGGTATATATACAGGCCAAACTGTTTGGATTCAATTCATTGTACTAAACATTCAGTGGCGGATCTAGGGGCATATTTTACCTATGGCGAATCCATGGATGAGACCTTGCTGTCTCTGCTCTTCATCAGCAGCTATCATACCTTAATGGAGTGATTCGCCATCGGCACCTATGGCAGCCGCCATGGCTTGCCACATAGGTGGCTCCGCCACTGTAAACATTTATAGGTTTCTTGTTGCAACGTAAACTAAGCCGGTAAGTTTATGACTATAGAGATCACTTAGCATAATCTCCCAAAATAAAATGGACAATTTCTTGAGTTAACCCCTCGTTCAGTCCATCATATCCCACATTGCTTGCCGAATAAAAAACTGAATAACTAGCATAAGCCTATTTATGATGGAAAAACTTTTCTACTGATGTATTCATGGACAATATCTGAAGGCGTACATGAGTAGAAAAGTTTTGTCATCATATATCTTTGAAGAAAATCACCTTCACATAATGTCATAGCAGCAATACAAACACTCGATCTTTTATTTATCAATGTGCCTCACGTTGAACCACATAGACGCCTAATCCTGCATTCCTATTTTCCATCGATAGCAACTTCCTTGGTGAATGCAGGATTAACCTTGGGGATGGTGACCACCAACGCCCGGAGTTGGAGTTCGGCACCAACACTCTCCTTGTCATACCCCTTGGGCACAAGCAGCCGGACGTGGAACGTGACACTGCTGTCGGGTTCGCCTTGCTGCTGCTCCGCTACCTGCTTGGGCTTTGTCCTGATCACGAGTACGTCGTCCTCGATGGCGACCTGGAAGTCGCCAGGCTTGGCAGCCTCAGGCATGTTGAAGAATGTCAGGTTGACATTCTTGCCGTCATCCTTGATTTCCCATCGGGGGGTTGACGTGGGAGGCATGTAAGGATGCACAAGGGCTTCCGTCGCCATGACAGAGACAACAAAATTTACATTGTGCTCACTGTAGTTATGCGCGCCAATACTGTCAGGGGAAGTATAGAAGATATATGTAAGCGGGCAAGAACTTACCGACTGGTGAGATGTTAAATGGATGGTCGGTGCTCTTGGTATCCACGGCGTGACAGATGGAACGAGGCCTGCTGTTGTTCCCTGCAGAGGCATAAGGGAGACCTACCCTTGCTGGTTTCAGATAACCAAATGATAAACCAGCAGAAGATCTTGATGGCCGGCTCAGCAGGGTGTGAGAAGTAACTGTCGACATCATTTGCAGATCAGTAATTTCAGTAATGGCTAGCTTACTTCTGGCGCAGTGGAGGTAGCTCTAATCCGGGTATCTCAAATATATAGACAGTGAGACCTGAATATGGGACCACCAAATTTACTGCTACTGCGTGCTTTGCTTGGCTTGGGAGTCGGAGCATGTAGATTTGCAAGAGCTTTTGTAAAGTAGCAATGCGGCAGAATGATTCCAAACTTGTTGTGGTGGGAGTTTGCCCTCTCACGCCAACTTAAGTGCAAAGGAGACCTTACTATACAATCCTTAGACAGGTGAAGCACAAACACCGAGAAATCATTAAAAAACTATGAAAAAGTACTCCCAGTTTACAATCCAGAAGCAGAAATGTTTTAAGAATGTAGATGTGATGGACAAAAATGACTTCAGACCACCGTGTAAAGGAACTCTTCTCTCTCTTCAATATATGATGAATTTGTGGCCTGAGCTATCATATGAACCAAACTATTCAAGCCCAGCAAGAGAAGTTTGTTCCTCCTAACATAATTATTCTCGGCCATTCATCTTAAAAAGAAAATTTATTGTAAACAAAGGGTAGTACATCAATTGTTCCGCTATTAATTAACTTGTCACTATTCATTGCATCTAATTCAGATTGAAATGTTCTCTTCTGCCTAATCTATGGAGGGGCTCGCCGTCGACCATCCAGCACGGCTAAACATCGGATACCGCGGTCCACCAGGCAGCCGCAACATATGCACTAAGGGTGTAAATGGTCAGTATTCATTTGTATCCGAGTTCATATTCGATTAGAGGGGTTTAGATCTGTCTGAATTCAAGACTGGACACTTAATATCCGATACCGTATCCAAATTTAAATATCTAAAGTTAGATATTTATAATGTCATTCATCATATTATATGATGCAAGTGGACATTATCCGTACTCGATCTGAATCGGAGAGAAAAAATATCTAATTTCATAGCCGCACGTATCGGTCCATATCGAGTCCGTTTACACCCCTGATACGCACACATCATCAGACAAGTGAGTGACCCATTATTCTACTCATTTCTACAAGCCAACTGGCAATTGAAACCAATCACCGAATCACGCCCAGCAGCTATATATGCCCACGGACCACATCAAGAAAAAAAATATAAGGTGTATCTCTTCGATGCAAGCGTGACAACCCTTGAAATATACTTACAAATTTTAAAAAACATTAAAACGATGCATGTCCTTAGTTTATTCAAAGATATAATTTTTTTGTAAAAAAATCAATCTAGAAAAAATCATAGAAATATAACAAATTTGTACCGCATATCCACTAGAAGATAAAATTCCTTGCAATTTGAATTATAGTACATGTAAACTTGAAATTTATTATCTCCATAAGAATTATTACAAAACGAGCTTGAAGCTAAACATTTGTAAAAAGTTACATGAGCCTAATATGAATTGCTGAATAATAAGACAAAACATGAACAAATCTAACATACTTCATACATGAAAAAACCAACATCATGATTTTGCTCGCGCTCGCCCCGGCCGGCCCAATGTGAGCGAGCATGAATGTGTGGGCTTTTTTTATTTTCCCACACTTTCACACTCGTGGACTGTGAACAACCCTCGTATTTGTATTTAGCAGTAATGTTCCCAGAACATGGAGAACAGGGTTAGGAACATGGGATTTTTTTTTGAGAACATGGGATGTAGGATGCCATTTTGACAAACTATTTAATGAAGGGGTATACTTCTTCAGTTAGTGCGTACCATGTACGATTGGAACGATGGTCTCGAACGAGCAATTGTGTTCCTTTTTATCTTAGATGATATCACTGACAAACAAAAAGAATTAACACAATTTTAGAACCAAATCCAACAAAAAGTTCATAACCAAATTTAATGCAATTTCTTACTAAGCTTGAAATTAGTGGCATGTTCAGCCTAGACTAAAAGCTTGCAAATAAAAAACTAAAGACTCCATGTTGTAGTTCACTTGAGATATATAAAATCTAAATTAGCTATTGTTCCAAGTTCAAATCTTAGCGCGTGGAACATAAACCATGCCTATGTTCTGGATGTTGCCTATCCACATCCCATGAGCTTTTTAGAGGCAAACCATGTCCATGTTGCAAATGCTGCGGATCTACATTTCATGAGCTTTTAGGATGATTTTTGCATTCCTAGTTCATGTACAAAGTTCCCGGAAGGTCGAACGTGGCCATGTCCTATGTTACTAAGATTTGTATTGATGATCCTCCACTTTTACTATCAAGGTGGGAATACAAATTTAAGTCTTGTTTGGATCTCTCTAGTCCTATGACTAAAATTTTAGTCCATGACTAAAGTTTAGTCCCTACTATGTTTAGAAGGAGAAACTAAAATGCATTAAAAGCACTCTAAAAATATCAAAGACTAGAGATAGAGAATGACTTTAGTCCGATTTAGCTACCGCAAGGGACTAATGGACTAAACCATTTAGTCTAATCTTTTAGGGACTAAATGAGACTAAAAGTATAGGGATAAAGTTTAGTCCATTTGATCCATACAGGGCCTTAGTTCTGCCACTTTCTCATATCGACATGTGTCTTTGTGATTTATTAAGAATTTCGAAAATTCTTCATGCGCCAAAGGCTATTAATTCCAGCATGAATTTCTAAATCGGCAGAATTTCTGTGCTCTCAAGTCTCAACTCAAGGAAGAAAAAGTTCCTCAAGACAACTATCAGCAAGTTGACCCATATACGAACGTGGGGCCCATCTAATTGCTGCATCCGCACCTCCACGGATGCTAGATTCCATATCTCCTTGATATTTTTTTGAGATCCTTGACTTTCTGACCATCCCTGAAGGGTCAGCTCTTTCTACTATGAACGTCTTGTTAATTTTGTGCGCTAACAGAATAGAATACTTAGTTAACTATTTTATGTTTCTCATTCCACTCATTTCAAATCCAGGAAAAATACTACACTCACTATGTGAAAACACCCTAATAGATAACGGACGAAGATCCTCATTGGTAACTGCTATGGCAACCATTACTCTTTATAGGTTACCAATGACTCATCATTAGTAACGAGCATATGACCGTTACAATAACAGTCATTGGTAACGGACCTTATGTTGACGTCCGTTACCAATAACTCGTTACCAATAACATTTTAAAATTTATATTTTTAAAATATCAAATGATAGCAAAAAAAAAATATTGACATGGGGGCACACCCTACTTGACCGACCATTTTTGTCCTAAGAGCCGTGATTTTTTCCACTCCTTACTGATGTTCTGCCTAATTTCTAGGTCCGCACCTCTACGAATACTAGATTCCATATCTCGATTTTTTTTGAGATCCTTGACTTTCTTACCATTCCTGAAGGGTCCGCCCTTTCTATTGTGAACGTCTCCTTAATTTTCTGCGCTAACAAAATAGAATACTTTTGTAAAATATTTTATGTTTCTCATTCCGCAAATTATATTTACACGGGGGCACACCTATTTGAGGGGTCATTTTTTCCCCAAGAGTCGTGATTCTTTTCACTCCTTACAGATATTTTGCCTTCTCAGGATTCGAACCAGGACCGTTGGTTCGTGCGAGCCCCCCTAACCACTACACCACACTATCTGTTGTGGTCAAAGGAAGGATGCAACCCTTTTATATAAACATTTGTGAATATTTTTTAATTTCTACAGGCCACACCTTAAGTCCGATCGGTCTAATTTTTTTATGCCCATCCCTTATATGCTCCTAGTTTAAGAAAAAAATATTAAAAAAGTATTAGAAAAATAAAAAAATTATGTTCACCATATTGATAACGGACGTTGAACCATTGACAGGTGGTAACGGACTTTAACAACGTCCAAAATTCCGTTACCAATGTGCAGACGTTAAATGTGGTGCACATTGGTAACGGACGTTGTTAAAGTCCATTACTTGTTGACGTCCGTTACCAATAACAAGTCAATGGTAACAGACTTTAATATTATTGGATGTGGCAAACCTTATTCGTAATGGACGCTAATGACATTGTTACTGTTATCAATTTTTATAACAGACAACGTATGCCCGTTATCAAGACTGCGTTTTTTCACTAGTGACTTGTGCTGAGTTGAAGACTCAAACTATAGTGGGTAAGTTACATCACAAGAACCTTACCAACTAACACACCAGCTGTTTAGCCAAAAAAAAAAGAGTTTTGGACGATGATCAAGAACAAGCAGCCTCTCCACAATACCCTGTAGGTGGTTGCTTTGCAGCCGGTTCTTGTCTGATCCCCTGTAGGTTCATCTCTCCCCAAACTTGCAAGGATTTAGCATGGTGTAAAGCTTTTTTTTTTGCATAGGGACATGCCGTAAGACAATGGAGATTTGGCAGTTTCTTTATATTAAAATTCCCTGTGGAACATGTCCACGAGGGTTTGAGTCCTTGACTCAGCGTGTATGTCACATTTTTAACATTTATTTTAAGATTTATTTTTAACATTTATTTCAAAATTTAAATGGTCATATTATCTCAGCAGTAGGCAGTATGCCATCAACATCCGCCTGTCGTGATTTCATTCGTAGAGATGAGTGTGTGTTCACTGCATGGGCTTTTCAATGAAACGAACCCATTTCAATGTACAATATTAAATAGAGTCGCAAATACGAAAATGATACATATATTATAGGGTTAAATGAATTCATGCCATTATAATTTTCATATTTCAGAAATATGTCATTGGTGTGTCACTGACATACAGGGGACACCTCAGTCACTGACGATGACATTTTTCAAAAATTTGAAAATTGTAATGGCACGTTTGAAATTTTCCCTATATTATATTACAAGCAGATATGTTTCGATGGTATCCGAACTTGTTCCAAGTGTACTCCACCGAGTCCTCACGTTCAGACCAAAAGAAATTTAGTCTTTTTTAATGATGGAAAGTTTATTTCCGGCTTCAGTCATCCTCAATTGAGACTGCATCAGTCCATAATTCTTACAAACGGATGCCACCGCAACAAAGAAAAACACACATCCAAAAGGACATATAGCTAAGACATCCTATAATCACTGATAAAAAACTATAACAGATAGATCATGTAGTCGTTATGTAGTATTCCGACTTGTACGTGACGTCAACTCCAAAAGGACTAGCTTCGCCACATGCGGGTGAACCGCAGAACCGAAGTTTGAGCCAAATCCAGCAAAGGTGAAATAATAATTTCAACCACCGAACGAACTCTGACCACCAAGCCGAGAATATACCGCTGTAACGGTCTCACCTCCCACCAGAAAAAGAGATTTCATAAGACACTGTCCACCGTTGGAGACACCGGATACTGAATTGGCAACCAAGCCCTAAAGTGCAGCCATCAACGTTGAAGACACTAACCTCCTGCAGTCGGCACTTAGTGATCCTCCCAATGCGATGTCTTCAGGAAGAAAACAACATCAAACGACGCTGCCATCGTACGACTGGATAACCAATCTTTAGCTTTCGCTCCGGAGAAATCCATCCAGAATTGTAGGATGCAACGACGCCTCCAGTGAGGAGAAGTGACGCCCACAGGCGTCACCTCCATCGAGCAGCGACGACAAGCAAATTGGCCAAAGGGACTTACATAGCTACGACAGGCGCTTGCCGACGGGGCAACCAATAAGGAAGATGTCGGCCAACGAGCAGATCCGATCATGTGCACATCGTATGCACACGTTATGAGCAGCCCACATGCAACCACCCATCGTTGGTCTCCCAAGCTTGTGAAGGCCTGCTGACGACCGAATCCGACCAAGATGAGTCATTCTAACTGGATTCATCGCCGTAGAGCCGCCCGGCCGCCGCCATGCCTTGCCACGACACCCATGCTTGCCACCCATCCGAACTCCTCCTGATGTGATAGATCAGACCGGAGAACAACAGATCTGAGCTTATAAAAACCAGATCCGGACATCGACCACTGCAACCATAGATCTCACCGATGAGAGAGGGATGAGAGACAATGAAAGGGAGCCCTGCCGTCACCTTCCTTGCAGCAGGACGGGCTTCTGTCGGGCTGCTCCGGCGGTGGCGAGGGAGAGGGCGGCGGCGCCGGCGGAAGCGTCCGTCCTCGAGGGTTTCATTTTTCGTGAGGGCGGTCTATATCTCTTATTTCAGTGCTGGTGTAGAGATTTTCACGTTTTCTATCAAATCCACCTCGGCGAAATTTATAAGTCAGATAGCTCTAAGCTAAGTAATAAGCATTATTGGAGGTGGCCTTAGAATTTACAAAATACTCACCCAGTGTTGGGACATCACTAAAATGGATGAAGCAATAATACAAGACAAATGGGGAATTTCAATATACCTTATGGTAATTTTTGCAAAATAAATAAATAAATCTTATAGTAGATTCATGTCTATATGTATCCTCAAGTGTGTGCGGACCGAGTTTCCGTGCAGTGTCTATAGCCTCTGCAAGATAAGTAGTCGCCAGTTGTGGACAACTGTAGCGATCGATCTCATCCATTGATCTAGGAAATGAACAGTCCATGTTGCATGTGCAGATCTGCATCCGGTGCGGAAGTATCGGATGGTCGAGATTATTGCAGTGGAGCAGTTGGGCTGCAGCCAAACCAGAAGTAGGATGCGGTGGACCAGAGTCGACACAGGTTACGGCTCGGCCGGAGGAATTTGGATGGCAGGCTATACGCCTATATTAACCTTACAATTCAAAAATTGTTCTCTTTTAACCTTGCACCCATCTCATAATCCGTTTGAACCATTACGTCTCTTGAAGTTTAAAACAATTCAATATGCTACTTAAACACTTCGAATATACATTTTGAAATTTACACAAAATATGTAGAACTAGGTTTCCAAAATATTGAATTACTTGAGAAAATGTTGAATTTGATATTTGAAAAAGTTGAACGCATAGTAAACAGCAAATCAGTTCCTCAAGCCTAGTGAGCCACAAACTAGATCTTCAAAGCGAGTTGAGGTCATATTCTGTTGGGTTGTGCATGTCATGGGCTGCTATTAATTGTAGCCGGTTTCCCTGCCCATCTATTGGAATTTCGGCCCATCTGTTGGGCTGTTCGACACCAGAGGTCCATGATCTGCTGCTTGCTTGCTGGATCATTTGGACCCCTTGTTGAGTACTTGAGTTGAATTCCTGTCCCGAAATTAGCACACTTCTACAAAATTTTAGATACATTAGTAGGAGTGAGAAATGATCTTGTTACTTTAATTACTCATAGTAGTTGTGATCGAAAGCTGCGCTGTCTGCTTAGTTCCCTGGATCTAAACAGATGCATATACACTTGAATTAAAAAAAGTAGTATCAATTAATCATTCCATGACTACTGGTTTTTTCATATATTTTTCTTATTGATGCGGGTGTAGATTTAATTAGTTAAACCTTACTACAAGCTACAGTTGTATTATTTGTGGAACAAAAATTGAAATACTAAAGAAATACTTATTTTTGTATGGAGGAAGTAAAAATTTAAGGGGTGCGACTATCTATCCATTGAGTACTAGTTAACCTTTTCTATCACCTGAAGCCGTAGCCAGCTAGGGCGTATTACGCCGATCTTAGCCCATGTTTCCGTTTGCTGTAGCTAGCTTGTGCGTCCTAGCAGAAACTTTTTTGTTTCACGAACGACAGAAGGAGATGACTTGGAAGAAATCCAGTCCATGCATGCAAAAAAAGATATAATTGATGAATCATACACATCCATACTTACTTGGAACGAAAAAAACTACAAATCTTTAGTCAAGTATCAAAATTAAATTTCTAATGCACATAATATTTTTTACGATAAGATCTTCACAGCAAGATTCCACTTGACTATCTTTGGATGAAATTTTCTTACGAGTACCTTTTTATCAAGTTGAAAATATTTTTTATTAGTTTTATGTACAGCTCGAATAAGTTCTACAAACTTATGGAACAAAACAAATATAAATTCACAGAACAAGACATATAACCCTAGAACAAATTGTACAACTCACATTACAAATACATGCACACGTACAAACTTGATCATGTTTGGATCACATTTTTTAGTCAAGCATCATACAAATATGACAATGTCTGGATCAAATTAGACGAATTCAGAGAACAAAATGACTATACACCTTAAACAAAATATACAAACTCATAGAATACATAAAACAAATTGTATAAACTTACGGAACAAAAATTCTGACGCTCTAACCAATCATGTGAACGTACCTAACAAAATAATTACACACATCCATCCAGGCCTCCGCCACGGGCTCCCAGCACGCCAGGGCCACCATTGCCGCCAATTCAGGACCGTACGTAAGAACTCGGAGGCGATCGAACTTCAGACCCCATGGCGGACACCAGCTTCTTCGATCTTTTATCCAATGGCTATAATGCTGTTGTTGCAAACTGTTTGAAGCACTGCCTTATCAGTGCACATTCCTCCTGAAGTACTCAGCGCACAAAGCTAGGCCGGGCCGGCGACGATAAATGCATGACTTCGCCTCGCTGGACTCATGGTTTCGTGAACGTGACCACCCTCAGCCCAGCACAAACACCGAGGGAGAAAATCTGCCTGCCAGCTAGGATTATGAATGGTTTGGAGAACACACTACCAGAGAACCTCACATCCGCACCGATTGGGAACGTGCTTTAGCACTGGATTTCCAACCGGTGCTAAACTTCCGGTGCTAAAGGGGGTACCCTTTAGCACCGGTTCTAAACACCAACCGGTGCTAAAGGCCCTGCCTACACAGCGGGGATAGGAGGGCCTTTAGCACCGGTTGGTGTATACAACCGGTGCTAAAGGGCTTGGATTTATTTTTTTTGGGTTACTTTTTACAGCCGCTATGCATTTACGTTTATATATGTATTATGATACGTATTCAAACATGTATTCCGCTGCCGTACATGTAGTACTATATATTCATATTAGCTAGACATATAATCAAAATAGAAGATATATATATATATAATTTTGATATCGAACTAGAGTTATATATTTGAACTGTATATTACAAATTAAGAAATCCGACTAGAGGAACGACTTGACGGTGCATCCTCCAGGGGGAGATGGAATTCTCCACAGGGATTAACGACCTCGTCCCAAATCCATCTAATGAGCTGTTCTGCAATTGCGTCTATTCTCTCTTGATTGAGTCTATCTTCTTCCAGCCTCATCATCTATAATTTGCAAATAATTGGAAATATTAATTCCATGGAATTGAAGACAACAATTGTGCAATTAATAATCATTTAATATAAAATAAATGCTTTACTTACAAATACAAATGTCCGTCTATATTTATATAATCATTTATTATAAACCAAAGTGTTTTTCTTATTAATACAAACATAGTGCCCATCGAGCATATCATAGTCTTCATCCGTCTTGTCCTCAACTCCTACGATTTTTCTTTTTCCAGGAAGAACAATATGACGCTTTGGCTCGTCTTGTGGTGGGTCCAATTGCTTACCCACCCCTTTCTTATCCGCCCCTTTCTTTGGTCTGCTAGCCATGTCATTTACATAAAAAACTTGTGTGACATCTTTGGCTAGGACGAACAGTTCGTCTAGAAACCCAATCTTGTTTAGGTCCACTAACGTCATTCCATACTCATCAACTGTAACACCTCCTGGAGTCAGCTTCACCCATTGGCACTTAAACAGTGGGATCTTCAAAGGTCCGTACTCTAGTTCCCATATCTCCTCTATGACACCATAGTATGAGTTAGTATTGCCATTGGTGTCTGTCGCATCGATTCGGACTCCACTGTTTTGGTTGGTGCTCCTCTTGTCCTGGGCTCTTGTGTAAAATGTATACCCATTGATGTTGTATCCTTGGAATTTTAAGATCGTGGTCGATGGACCCCTAGCTACAAAAGCTAGCTGCGCATCAATGCCCTCGACACCCATCAGACGCTCTCGCAACCAAGCGGCGAAAGTAGTATTGTGCACTGGCTGAATAAAGGCTGCAGACTTTGCTGGATTTTCGTCCCAGAGAATCTTCATGTGCTCCTCGATGTATGGAGCAACTAAGATTGATTGTTGCAAAACTGTGAGGTGCGCTTTACATATATCTCCATGTCCTTTATTACCATCGATCTTTTCCCTAGTGTGCCCTTTCCACTAAGTCTCCCTTCATGATGTGATTCGGGCACACCAATCGGCATAAGATCGTTGACAAAGTCAACACAGAATTCAATGACCTCCTCTGTTTCGTATCCCTTAGCAATGCATCCTTCTGGACGAGAACGATTACATACATACTTCTTTAGCACAGCGAAGAACCTCTCAAACGGGAACATGTTGTGTAGAAATACTGGGCCCAATATATGAATCTCTTTGACGAGGTGAACCAATAGATGTGTCATAATATTGAAGAAGGATGGTGTAAATATCATCTCAAAGCTGACAAGACATTGCACCACGTCGTTTTGTAGCTGAACTAAATGGTCTGGATTGATCACCTTCTGAGAAATTGCATCGAGGAATGCACATAGCTTCACAATGGCTTTCCGCACATTAACGGGTAGCACACCCCTGAGTATGACGGGAAGCAGCTGTGTCATCAACACATGACAGTCGTGAGACTTGAGGTTTGTGAACTTGTTCTCTTTCATATTTATTATTCCCTTAATATTGGAGGAGTAGCCCGACGGAACCTTGATACTGTTCAAGCATTCAAACATGCTTGCCTTCTCTTCTTTGCTGAGAGTGAAGCTGGCAGGACGCAAGTACTGGCGTCCGTTGTCTCTCTTTTCTGGATGTAGATCATTCCGTTGTTTCAATCGTTTCAGCTCTTGTCGTGGTTCCAGTGTATCTTTTGGCTTCCCATAAGTACCCAGGAAGCTTATCAAGTTCACGCAAAGATTCTTCGTCAGATGCATCACATCAATCGCGTTACGGACCTCTAAATATTGCCAATAAGGTAGCTCCCAAAAGATAGACTTTTTCTTCCACATCGCGGCACGACCATCCTCGCTAGTCGGAACAGGCTGGCTTCCGTCTCCCTTTCCAAACACCACTTGTAGGCCCTTTAGCATATCAAATACATCTTGTCCACTCCGGTGTCTTGGCTTTGCACGGTGGTCCGCATTCCCGCCAAAATGCGGACATTTCTTTCGTAGCTCATGCTTCGTAGGAGGAAATCGACGATGACCCATGTAAACAACCTTCCTACAATGTTTCAAATACGTGCTTTCGGTTTCCTCTAAATAGTGAGTGCATGCTTTATATCCTTTGCTTGATTGTCCTGATAGGTTACTTAGTGCAGGCCAGTCATTGATGTTTATGAAAAGCAGTGCTCGAATGTCAAACTGCTCCTGCCTGTCCTCATCCCACATGCTAACACCTTCTTCCTTCCATAGCTGCAAAAGTTCATCAACCAATGGTCTTAGGTAGACATCAATGTCGTTGCCAGGTTGCTTTGGCCCTTGAATAAGCACCGGCATCGTGATGAACTTTCGCTTCATGTAGAGCCAATGGGGTAGGTTGTAGATACATAAAGTCACAGGCCAAGTGCTATGACTACTGCTCATTTCACCAAAAGGGTTCATGCCATGAGTACTTAAACCAAGCCTCACATTCCTCGCATCAGCATCAAACTCTGGGAATGCTCTATCGATGTTCCTCCACTGGGATCCATCAGCGGGGTGTCTCAACATGCCATCCTGCTTACGTTCTTCTTTGTGCCATCGCAATAGTTTGGCATGCTCTTTGTTCCTGAACAAACGCTTCAGACGGGGTATCAGAGGAAAATACCACATCACCTTCGCAGCAATTTTTTTCTTACAACGCTCCCCACAACCTCACCAGGGTCATCCCGCCTTATCTTGTATCGTGCGCAACTGCAAACTGGACAACAATCCAAGTGTTCGTATTGTCCGCGATAGAGGATACAGTCATTAGGACACGCATGTATCTTCTGCACCTCCAAACCGAGAGGGCAAACAACCTGTTTTGCTTCATACGTTGCCGATGGCAATTCGTTACCCTCGGGCAGAATCTTCTTTACGAGTTTCAGTAGCTCATCGAAACCCTTATCAGTAACGCCATTTGCTACCTTCCACTGCAGAAATTCAAGTGTACTACCCAACTTCGTAAGCCCCTCTTTGCAATCTGGGTACAAGTCAGTTTTGTGGTCCAGCAACATGCGTTGTATCTTTTTCAGTTCCTTATCATTGCCCAAGTCTTTCTCAGCATCACGCAACATTTGCCCAAGTCCATCATTAGGGTCATCTTCCTGAGCAGCATCTTCATGATCGGCATCACCCATTGCAGCATCTGCAAAGGCCCCGTAGTATTTAGCCAATACCAGAATGTCGTTATCCACCTCGTCTTCTTCATCTTCATCCATTAGAATTCCTCTTTCACCATGCTTCGTCCAAACAGAATAATTGCTCATGAAACCGTGCCTCATCAAATGCACCTGAAGAGCTCCTCTTTGTTTGTACGATTGTATATTTCAACAATTAGTGTATGGGCAGAACATGAAACCTGACGGCGTCCTGTTGGCCTCGGCGACATCGAGAAACCCCTTTAGGCCATCACGAAACGCCGTATCGTGATTGTCCCCATACATCCATTGCCTATTCATCTGCATTAGTAACCAATAACAATTATTTGTATAATTTAATATATAATATAATACAAAGGTAATATATAAGACAATACAAATTTAATATATAACTAAATATAAATTTAACATATAATAGATTATAAAGTTAATACATAAGACAATACAAATTAAACACATTTCTAAAACTATAATTAATTTAGTCATTTTCTAAAATCAAATATACTTCCATTAAAGAAATAATTAACTATTCCAACTTTAAATAAATAACTAATAAATACAATACATAAGCTCTCACTCTCCACTATGAACACAAGCTCTCTCTCCACCATGAACACAAGCTCTCTCTCTCCACCATGAACACAACCTCTCTCTCTCCACCATGAACACAAGCTCTCTTTCCATTTTGATTCACAAATTTCTCTATTTCTAAAGCATATAAACAATACAAGCTAATAAAAAACATAATAGAATGAAAGAATGTACCTTGTAGTGCCCCTTGGATGAGTGAAATCTTCACAAATTTTGAAACAAAAATTTGGCAGCACCTCCCCTGTCCCGAGCACAACATGAACACAGGTCCAAGTGTTGATGCTGGCTCGGGCGAGGGGAGGGAAGGTATTATATACGAGCACATTAGCACCGGGTCTTGCGACGACCCGGTGCTACTGCTCTCACATTTGCACCGGTTGCAGCCAGCAACCGGTGCTAATGTGCCCAAAAACCGGTGCTAAAGGGCCTTGGGCACATTAGCACCGGTTGCTGGTTGCAACCGGTGCGAATGTGAGCACATTAGCACCGGGTCGTCGCAAGACCCGGTGCTAATGTGCTCAGCCTGCCACCCCTGCGCGCCGCCCCCGCTCATAGCCGTTGGACCCGGTGCTGATGCACCCTTAGCACCGGGTCCAAAATGTGCCGCGGCCTATGAGGGGGACGGATGTGAGGTTCTCTGGTAGTGACATTTTGAGGTAAGCAGAGCTGGATCTTTGTTGCTTCTCTGGATGGATGGTTTGATGTGAACAAATGATGAGACCCAAGTGCATGGGATCCAACTATCCAAGTTTGTTAGTTAATCGTGCAGCTCGATCTGCTATGATTGAGGCGTGAGATGTGATTACATAAATTTGGCGCCGAAATTGCAGTTGTAATTAAAAACTTAATGCAGTCCATTGAGTCTGCGTCTGTCTTGGCACATGCATGAATGTACGTATAATGCAAGCAAGGTAACAGTAAATTATCTTTGTGCAAGACAATAATTCCCGTAAAAGTAGTATTTTTTCATATTTCAGAAAAAAATACGGTACAAGAGACAAATACTTACGGAAGGAACAAATTTAAATGCAATGGGAAACCTACAAAGAAGCGGACTTCAATCCCACTCGTACTTCGAACATTTAGCAATGTATATAACTTGCACATTACATTCTACTGACAATATCCTAAATTATAGTCATATATATGTGAGGGATGAGTAGAAAACTTGATACAAATTGTTTACAGTTCTATTGGATACTTATACTAGAGATAAATTATACATGCCACCAATAGATAACACTGTACGGAGCCTCCCAAGTAGCCTAATTATAGCATTAAACTATAAAATGAATAGTCTCACGTGGCCTGCATTGTTAATTAGAGTATATGACTAGATCTAGCTAGGAGCATCCGGGTTGTTATATGTGATAGGGTAGGAATGTTTTTCATCACTATCTTTAGGATTGCTCTAGATCCAAGCCACTGCATAAACAACCCGTGAGCTATTCATTAAAATAATAAACAGCCCAATATATCATTCCACTCCCGGTATACTCATATTATTCTCTTTCTCTCTCACACCAGGCACTGGCAGTAGTGCGGATCCTGAGGGACTAGAACTTTGTTAGATTAGGTTTTTGGGCTAACTAGTAAACAAGATATAGCCATACAACAAATTAGAAGAATCCGACGAACTGGATATTTGGGATAATTTGACGAAACGTGCAAACAGGGAAATATAGATAAAAACATATACGGAACTGTAAATATTTGCATTTAAATAATTTCAATATTGAACAGAAGTAAAAACCACAGTGTACACCTTTTACATCTTGCTTAAAGAGAACAAAATACATTATAGTAAATTACATATTAAAAAGAACACCTTGATCTTACATATTACACATATGCCAACACATAAAGAAGTATACACACTCAAATATATAAGAAAATGTAGCTGTATTTTATTGTGTAGAAACTAACGAGGAGCGGGGATTCAAATCACGCAAAACCATCATGCATCCAACTTGTAGGAATGTGTAGCATCCTTCGACTTAGTTCTTGGCCGGAGGGTGGTAGATCGGAGTTGGGGACCCATACGTGGGTGTCGGAGAACTGTATGTAGGTGTTGGAGGGTGGTATTCTGGCTGAGGCTTGGGCTCCGGCTTGAGCTCTGGCTTGGGCTTCGGCGGCACTGGCTTCTTGTGGAAGTGGTCGAAGAAGTGGTGGTGGTCGTGGTCCTTGTGGAAGTGGTCGAGCCAGTGCTTCTTGGGCGGCTTTGGAGGGTGGTCATCTGGGTGTGGTTTGGGCTCTGGCTTTGGCGGAACCGGCGGCTTCGGCTTCGGCGGCACTGGCTTCTTGTGGAAGTGGTCGAAGAAGTGGTGGTGATCATGGTCCTTGTGGAAGTGACCTAGTATCTTGGCAAACAGGTGCCTAGCTGGAGGGTGGTAGATTGGTGTCGGAGACCCATACGTAGGGGTTGGGGGATGGTACTCTGGCTGTGGCTCTGGCTTGGGCTTTGGTGGTACAGGCTTTTTGTGGAAATGGTCAAGGAAGTGGTGGTGGTCGTGGTCCTTGTGGAAGTGATCGAACACTTTCTTCTTGTCGAACAATTGCCGGGCTGGGGGATGATATATCGGAGTTGGGGGCTTCGGCTTGGGCGGCACGGGCTTCTTGTGGTGGAAGTGGTCCAAGATGTGCTTCTTGATCGGCCCGCAGATGGATACCGACGCGCATTCTGCCGATGGGCTAATTGTCTTGCCAGGGATAACGACGAAGTTGCCCTCCGACTGTGGGACAATCGTGGATGGCTCCTGACCGGGGCATGGCGTGCCTGCCGCGCTGTGGAGCTGCGCAAGGCAATCGGCGCCATGGAGGTCGCTGTTGAGAGGGACGGCGAAGGCGCCAGAGCTATCCAGCTCGCTAACGGCCTTGCTCTCGTAGACGCCTTGGCTGTTCTTGCACTTGATCGACACCTGGAGACCTGAAATGAATAAGAAAGAAACACCAGTATTAGTACCTCCTTCTAATTAATAACCTATACTAGTGATCAGTCAAGCATGATATGTCAACGTGTACCCTTGAAAGCAGCCTCGGCCTTCATGTTCTTCCTGGTGCAGTCGGCGCACTTGGCCAGGCCGACGACGACCGACGCCGCCGCGCCGCCCGTGGCAGCGCTTGCGACGGCCATTGCCATCAGCGCGGCGCAAACGCCGAGGAGAAGCCCCTGTGGTGCCCCAGCCATGTTTGGACGATGGATGATGATCCGATGAGAGGAAGGAGACGCTACGCAATGGCTTATATAGGCGTCTGCATTGATCAATCAGCTCAATCGAGAGAGGAGGCGCCAGCACACATGCATAATTTTGGCGCCGAATTTGCAGAGCGGGAATTAATGCCGTCTATTTGAGTTGATCATCAATCTCTGTCCCATTCATCATGTCCAGTCGGTTGGTAGTTTGAGGTGTGTGTTGTGTGGGTTACGTTTCTTGCATGCATGCAGCGTCAGTACGTGCATTATGTAATGTATAAGCATTTCCTTGGTCACATCGGAAAAAAAGCAAAGTTGCTGTAAAGCGTGTGTCCGGTATGCTGGACAATAATTAATTTCCAGAACAGCAGTACTAGTACTTTGTTTCAGAAACTGGACAGCACTTTCAGAATGTGCCTACAAAATAAACTCTTTCATGACTGTACGTATATGGATACAAGATAATGTTGCAGGTACTTTGAGTTATTGGTTGTATACCAACTGATAAAAAATTCAACAATATCGATTTGCTGTTTTGTATGAAATACCACCTCCATTCCAAATTACTATTCATTGTTGACTTTTTCGTTTAACGTTTGACCATTCATCTCATTCAAAAATGTTTAGAAGTATCATTTATTTTATATATGATTTACTTTATCATCGTATATATTTCAAGTATAACTTATTGGTTTATATATTTGAACAAATAGTTTGAATAAGACGAATTGTCAAAGATCATGGAAAAAAAGTCAACAACGAATAGTAATTTGGAACGGGGGTAGTAGTTAGTAAAAGATAGTGTAATGCCGACCATAATGCAATAAGTTCTTACTGAAGACTTATCAAAAGTAGCTAAATCGTAAAAAATGACTACAGAGTATATATTTTTGGATAGTTAAATATTGATTGACCAGACAATGGTACATCTGCCAATAGATTTAACATCACTTTGTCAAAGAGAATGAAAGGTTTACAAAAAAAATCTTTTTAGATAATGAAATGAAAATCTAACTTCAATTCAAACCCCTCATCGAGGAGGAATCACTCGACACATTAGTACACAGGCGTAGCAGGCAAAACCTATACGCTCACAAACTAAAAAAAAATATTGCAAACTACGTATATAATGGGCCCATACTTCAGTGGAAGAGATGTCGGGAAAGAGGGCCATTTAATTTGTATCGACTAGTTGATGTGCTGTGCGTTGCTACGATCTCAAATAGGTGACTACATTCAAAAGATGTCGGTGTGTTTTCTTGTTGTCAATGGTTACAAAAAGATTATGTACGTGGGGTTTAGTTTTTATTATGAGGGTGTGCAAAAACATACTAAGTAAATGGGAAAGTGTATTAAATAATAATTGGACAAGAAAAATGCGCTCGGTCAAATAGTTTAGCAGACCAAAAGGTTTGTTACGAAAAGTTGGCAAAAATTTGCACAATACGACGGCCAGATTCAATTCGCTCGATCCGATTGTATGAGCTTCTCCTAGCTTATAAATAAAGACGAAGTATTCACGCATATATATCAATAACGGTCAGATGGCGATAATTGATATGGGGAGCCTAACAAGCTGCCTAGAGGATCATGACTTCTAGCGTTCACCCATAGGACCTTCTAGAAAGCAGATGCTATTCAATATATATACAGTATGCGGATAAGTTCAATTATTCATATATATATGCTCATGTATATGATATGGATGTAACACTTTCATGCTGTATATAATAAATATGTTGATGCATTACTACGTAATATAAGACTGCCCGTGCTATAATATTAAATATGGGTTTGTAAATAAAGTGCGATATATTGTACACTATACACACCCTTTATACTATTTTTGAACAATTAAAAGTGTGAGCACAAAAATCACGCCGAATCCCGTGACTAAACATGCTAAAATCATACGTGCGCCTATGCACGTGTGCTTGCAAATCTCCCATGCATGTAAATATTTACATTGCTGCATGTATTCTCCTTGGCGCGTGGCAATAAATTCTCCAGAACCTCTGATTCCATCTAACCCAACAATGCTGCATTGAAATATTAGATGACAAGACGTACAAAAATATAACGCGACCCGTGAGAAATGGAGCGGAAAAAATTAACGTACGAAAAATGTTTGAAAGGTTGCGCGCGTCGGTGAATCTGCCTTTTCCATTTGTAGCATAGATAGGATAACAAATACTGCATTATTATTTCGTTCGTAAACCAATGAATCTGAAAACTGATACAGGGATGATATGCAGCATGGATGGTCCCAGAGTTGTAGTTCAAGGACAGCTAGCACAATCTCACTGCTACTTCATGACGGCCAATTAATTCAGGAACGTGCACTATGGATTCTCTCACAGACCTACCGAAATTTCGTCCGTGGCAACTAATCAAGGGGAAATCTAATGTATCATAATTATGGGATTTACCCATAGGAAATAGTATGTAAATGGATTGTCTTCTGGCGCATTCTTTCTAAACGTTAAATTGAGAATGATCAACCTAGTTGATTCTCATCAATATTGTTCTCCTTTAACTAGCAGTTCATTAATTTAGGTCGTACATGGCTGGGAACATAGCAAATTAAATTCATATATCTACACAACTACCACGCGCGGTGTGAACTGTAAATTACTCAGTAATAGAGCAGTTTGGTCAGTGTGTGTGCTTGTGAGCTGGGGTCTCTACCGGTGTTTTAAAAAAATGGAAATTGGTTTGTTTAGTGTATTTGCAGGATTGTTTTCTCCACGATGATTTTGCAGCAAACGTTTGCTCACTTCTTTCCCCGATTTTAGAATAATCCTACTACGATATTCACCTCTTGCTGTCTTCAATGATTTGCTATTACTTTGGCTCATTAGTGGATCCAAAACAGGGTTGTTAGCAAAAATAAACTTTAGCAATAATAGGTGAGGCGCATAATGAGTGTCATCCCAGTTGGACCTACTGATCTGGAGCTACCACATTGTGGTACCCTTCTTCTATGAAGAGTGTAGTAGCTGTACTCATGATCTGGACTTACATGCCCCTCTATATATGATAACCAGTACAATTGCTCAAGATATATATAGTCGAACTGATTCAGTTATATATTTATATACGTCAGAAAGTGGTTTGTAGCTTCTTTTATATATATATATATATATCTTCCACACTAATGGATAAAGCTTCATCTGCACTGGTTGGGAACACCCCTTTACCACCGGTTTTCCAACCCGCGCAGCTCATCCGGTGCTAAAGGGTAGGACCTTTAGCACCGGTCAAGATACCCGGTGCTAAAGGTCCTGTATTTTTTTTACTTTTTTCATGCATGTATTATGTTTGTACCGCCATTCTAATACGTTTCTGCCTGCGTATTCTAATACGTATTCAGTCGCCATGCATGTAGTGCTATATATTTATATAAGACTCATATAATCAAAATAAAAGACATATATCGACTAGAGTTATATATTTCAACTGTATATTACAACTTAAGATATCCGACTAGAGGAATGACTTGAGCTCTCCTCGGGGACATGAAATTCTTCTCGGGGATCTACGACCTCATCCCAAATAAATCCGATGAGCTGTTCTTTAATTGCGTCGATTTTATCTTGCTCGAGACTTGTTTCCTCCAGCCGCAGCATCTATAATTTGCAAATAATTAAAAATATTAAATCCGCGGAATGGAAGACAATAATTTTGCACTAAATAATCATTTATTATAAAACAAAGTGCTTTATTTACAAATACAAATATAGTAATTATTAAATGAAGCTGTCTATTTCTAAATAATTAATTATTAAAAACCAAAGTGCTATAGTTACGAATACATATATAGTAATTATTAAATGAAGCTATTTATTTATAAGTAATCATTTATTATAAAACAAAGTGCTTTACTTATTAATACAAATATAGTAATTATTAAATGAAGCCGTCTATTTCTAAATAATCATTTATTAAAAAACAAAGTGCTATATTTATGAATACAAATATAGTAATTATTAAATGAAGCCGTCTATTTATAAGTAATCATTTATTATAACAAAGTGTTTTACTTACAAATACAAATATAGTAATTATTAAATGAAGCCCTCTATTTTGCAAAACAAAGTGCTTTACTTACAAATAAAAATGTTGTTATTATTACGTACCATAATCTCATGGCGAGTCACCCTTTTCGTCCTTGAATTGTGCATGAAGTCGCAAACATAGTATCCACATAAATTATTTCCCGACCCCTGTCTTCGACACTGTTGACCAAAAAATAAAGTAAGTAAACTTCATCTAATTGATTAGCCGAGACGTACATGTACAAATTACTTGCATACTGGAAGTCAGTCTTCCATGTGAGGGTTATCTCGACAAAATTGATCCCACGCCCTGCGAACCAAGAATTTGAGTTAAGTCATTGTGAGTGCAAGGGCAGAGTTAATTACTGAAAAATATATGTCACCTCGTAAACATGTCAATGATGTTCTAGTAAAGAAATTTTGGTTTCCTCAATGAATCAAAGACGTGGACCACGCCTCGGTCAGGACACAGTGTGATTAGGATTAAGTGAAAATTGTATACATATATATACAAGTATTTTATAAGTAGATATAACATTATAATGAGAAATAATTAAGGAAATAGATAATATAGGCACTCACCTGAAGTTGTACAGCAATAGTATGGCGTCCATAAAATTTTGTTTTTCTAGAAACTTGTATAAGTTTCCATATGTTTCCTCTGGAGCATCCATAATCATTTTGCCTCAGACAACTTTGAATCTCCATTCTGCATGTTAAGCAATAAAGATCGCATCAGCATAGATTACATTTTTTCAAAGTGTCAATTGTTAACGAGAACAAAGCACTTACAAGACCCAACAGGCGATCAAAGAGCAGTCCATGGCGTCTTGGTGGTACACATCATACATATCCTTAAACTCCAACCAAAGTGTTTCCTCGCCGTTGAAGAAATCTTTGTCCTTTACGCTAACTGGGAACATGCGCCTACGTCTTCTGGTGGATTCTTCAAGATACCACTCATGAAATCGGCACATCTTCGTTTGTAGGTTACTCACCATGTCTGGAGGGACCAAAGGCTCGCCAAGCATAAATGACCACTTAAACGATGTGCTTACATGGATATCTTTTTGCCCCATGATTTCCTCTCTCGTGAGTCCCATCTCTCTCATTTGTCGTTGCACGTTCAACTCGTAATCAGATAGTAACTTAGGCAACGACTGCTGAGGTTGGTTGCCGAGCTGAGGAATCTTTTTAGCAGGTTTGGACCCCACTGCCGCCTTCACAGATGTCCTCTTCTTCGCATAAGATTTCAGTAATGAGCGGTCGTAGTCTGATATCTGTGCCCTATTCTATTGTTCCTTGGTCAAATTACTAAGGAATGATTTCACCTTGGTGGGGTCAATTACAATCTTTGGCTCATGCTCTTTCTTTGTGAAAAGTTGCCTCTTTATGTCTGTTTTAACCCAGGCATTGAGTTCTTCTTCGGTCATCTCTTGTGCTGATTTATGTGCTGGAGCCTTCTCTTGGACTTGCTTACGTGGCTTCTTCTGTGCTGGAGGGGCCAAGCTAGACATTTTAGTGCCCTTCTTTGGCGGAGGCTTCTGCAGAGGAAGAGACGGAGACTTCCGCCGCGGAGGAGACGGAGACTAATTTGCTGCCAGAGAATCATGAGCCGGCGGAGAATCATGATCCGATGGATCTCTTGGAGACGGGGGAACTGATGTAGACTTGGTGCTAGCAGGTATAGCAGGTATGACGATGTCACGCTTGCTCCATAGAATGATGCTGTGAGAACACTCCCTGAGTTTTGTTTCTCCGTCACCTCTGTGGATGTCAAGATCTAAGTCATTCCACTTGTCAACGACTTGCTCCACCTCAACGGGTACGTAACCATGTGGAATCTCCATGCAATGCCATGTTTGACCTTTTTCCACTGGTTTAGTCATACCGTATGCGACCTAATAAATTAAGCATAAATAAAGTTAGTAAATGGATAATATTTATGGTGAAATTTATATAGTATGATCTAATGTCGCATACGTACCACCACAGTTATGTTCATCATTGTCACGACAAGCTTGCACGCAGTCCACTGAGTTATTTCATCCACGGGGTAACAAACCGGTTCAGACTGAGGTGCAGGAATGTCTTCTTGGAGAGGTACATGCCCTGTGGAAGCGTGACTGCTATGATGTTGTGGGGGGAGGGATAACAAGGGCATTAGGATCTTCTGTTCCTTTTGGCTTGTTTGTATCTGCAGCAGTGCTAACTTCATTCGCCACTCCATCTCTCCCTCCATTTCCTGTATCCGTGAGCCCTGGGCGGCTACCGTTTCCTCTAGGTCCCTCACCCTATGCTCATATTCGGCCTTCTTCCTCTTACGGCTCCTATAGGATGCGGTGTCCTCTTTGAAACCATGCTTCCATGGGACTATTCCTACGCCGCACGTTCATCCAGGATGCTCCTTGTTTCCTAAGGCATAGGTTAGCTCATCTCTGTCTCTAACAGGAATAAATTCTCCCCTCTCATTTGCCTTAATGATATCGAGGAGACATTGAGCTAGTTCTCGCAACTCATCGCCAAAAACTAAAGAGCCATTGATCGGACTGAGGGTGCCTCCATGACCATAGCACCAATGCTTGGATCGTATGGGCCAGTCATGTGTCGCTGGACGAATGCCTCTAGCATATAGATCTTCTTCCATTTTGTCGCATTTCTCAATGCTCCCTTTATAACCTCCTGAACCCATTCGATGGATGCACTTTTTATGTTTGGCATTCTCAGCGTTTCTAGCGGTCATATTTGATCCTTCTTCGGAGCTTTTGTACTCCAAGAATGATTACCAAGCCTCCGGAGTGATGGATGGATGATTCTCAAAATCCGGTATTTCTCCGGTCGTGAGATAATTCTTGTACAATTTCTTTTTGTAATCATGAAATAGAATTGCCATCTTTTTCATTGTCCAATCTATCAGTTGCTCTTCACGATCGCTAGGGAATTCGAAAATTTGTCTTAAGTCCATCCATAGCATCTCTTTCTCAGTATTAGGCAACACGTGCGGCTCTTCATGGTCTGTGGATTTCCATTTTCTGATGCTAATGGACACGCTTTCCCGTAGAACAACCCCGCACTGACTACAAATTTTCTGACCACTTTTTTGGGATCAACTGGCTCTCTATTGTTCTCTACTCTAGTGATGTGAAACTTCACATCCTTCAGCTTCTTAGTGCCGGATCGTTTGGATTTCTTAGTTCTACTTGTCGACGTACAGGCGGGCTACATAAATTACATATACTAGAACATTCAGCGCTCTTTGCGCCCTATCATTTTAACAATCAACATAACAATCCATTATGTATATCAGATGACAGTAGAAGACAACAGAAGACAAAAAATCACCAATTCTATGCATATGAGATGGGGAAAATTAGATCTGTACCATTAAAAGAGTTCATGTTTAGATATTTACCATCAAAAGAATTAGTTTCAAATATTTACCACCAAAAGATACAATGTTACAGCTCAATAGCATTCCGTTTGTTTCCGTCGGCTGATCGCTTGTTTTTTGCCGGTCAACATTTGCAGGATTCCAATTTTGCCCTTGTTCCAAATGACTCCTGCACTTCAGTTGGCCCCCGACGCAGCACCGAAGCAAAAAGAGAAGGGAGCCGTGAAGCAAAAGGAGAAACGCCGCGAAGCAGGCGACCGCCGGCGAGTCTCCCGGCGGCGCGGTCCTTGCGCGTCCTCCCGGAGGGCTGCCTCCTCCGCTCCCCGCTGCAGTATGCATCCCCATCTTCTTTTTCTTCCTCCTATATTTTCATGGTTCTAAACCCTAGATCTTCCCCTTTCTTATAGCGCTCAACAATCGAGTCAGGACTGCATCAAATGGATCCTGCTGGGGCTCCAAATGGGTAATCACTTTTTTTTCTATCCTAAACATCTACATTTTTTTGCATATGTTTCTCTATTGTTGTTGCGGGATTGATCCGAAAACTGCATGTAGAGTAGAGGTCATTGTCAATTCATACTTCATTGTGAAAGATGGTAGAAAGGAATATCATCGAGGCAAGACAGTAAGTTGTGATGTTGATTCAGAAGAGTACTCAGTCATTGATCTAGAGAAAGATATTGCTTTAGAATTTAAATGGGACAGCGACCAACAGGCTAATTTTTGGGTTCTAACAAGGGGTCATGTGACAAGCAAGTTGGCTTTGGATGCGCAGCTTCTTGACTTGTTAAGGGCATCTATAGTAGTGAATTTATTAATGATTGTGGGTAGCCGTGAGCACAATGTAAGAGAGGAGATTCCTGCTGCATTGAACATAGGAGAGGAGATGCCTGCTGCAGTGAATGTGGGTGAGGAGGTGCAGCCTGTTGCAATGGATAATAATTTGGAGGTACCAGATGGAGGATTTACATGGGCAGAAGAACCTGAATATGGCGAAACAACTGCAGGGCCACCAATGACTGAAGAGGAAAAGAAGGATCACTTTATCACTATTGGGTGTGATCCTAATGGAGATGAGCCAGCTGGAGTAGACGAAGAGTGGAGGTACTTTAAAAATGTTGATCATGTAGTTATTGATCCATTTGCAAATCTTGAAGTTGAGATGCAGAAAAAGAAGAGGGCAAGGTCTGTTCCAGAAATAAGAGACTTTGATACTGAAGTTGTTCCTGAAGATGAGGCTACTATGCTTGGCGATTTTATTGTGCCTCACACATCACATGACAATGAGAATCCAGTCATCAAGGAGGGGGATACATTTGTAGACAAGGTTGCTTTTGTCCATACTATCAAACAATATGCATAAAAAATGAGTTTGAGACTAGGATTGAACATAGTGACAAAGAAATGTACAGGGCAAGATGTGCAGATGAAAATTGTAATTGGAGAGTATTTGCAAAGAAACTACATGGTGGCAACACATTCATGATCATTCCTCTTCCTGACTTCTATTGCTTGCTAACTTCTGTTGACTTCTATTGTAATACATTTGCTAACTTATGTTGCTTCCATTTATTTTTTAGGTGGTCAAACTCTCAGAATTGGATGTGCACACTTGTTCCAGTACAAGCAAGATGAAGGGACGAGAGGCTTCCATAGCTTGGATATCTCAAAAAGTGAAGGATGTTGTAAAAGATGACCCTAATTTGGGTGCTAGGAAGTTACAGAGAAGATTAGAGAGACACTACAACATTCAATTGTCATATTTTAAAGTGTGGTCTGGAAGGAAGTCTGCAATGGAGGATATTCATGGTACTTGGGAGGAGAGCTTCGAAATGCTATGGAGATTCAAAGCAGCACTAGAAGATTAATGCCCTAGAAGCATTGTTGAGATTGACTGCAAGAAGATTAATGGTAAAATGCATTTTTCCAGAATGTTTGTGGCAATCAGAGCATGTGTCGATGGATTCCTAGCTGGGTGTAGGCCTTATCTTGGGGTTGATTCCACTCACCTAACAAGGAAGTATAATGGACAGTTAGCCACAACAACTGCAATTGATGGCACAATCGGATGTATCCTGTTGCATACGGGATTTTTGGCAAAGAGACAAATTCCAATTGGGCATGGTTCATGGGACATCTGAAAAGAGCAGTTGGGACTCCTCCTGGATTAACAATCCACACTGATGCTTGCAAGGGATTAGCCTATGCTGTTAATAAGATTTTCAAAGGTGATGCAGAACATCGTGAATGCTTTAGGCACTGTAGAGAGACACGGTTTGGGGAAACACCTCACACCCAATCAGGGGGGTGACCTCATATATATAGCCAATATGGCTTGGAGTACAAGAATACAATCATGTATACATGGTAAGCCTATCAGCTATACAAGGAAAGCTATAAATAGCTATACAATTCCTAATACCCGCCCTCAGTCGCAGCGGGAGGAGTGCGGACACAAAGACTGGAACGAAACTCGGTGAAGAGCTGAACCGGAAGACCCTTCGTCATGATGTCCGCAAACTGATGGGAGGAAGGAACGTGGAGCACCCGAACCTGCCCAGAGCCACCTTCTCACGAACGAAGTGAATGTCAATCTCAATGTGCTTCGTGCGCCGATGATGGAAAGGATTGGCTGTCATGTAGACAGCACTCACGTTGTCACAATAGACAACTGTAGCTGAGGCAAGGGGAACATGGAGCTCCTGGAGAAGCTGGCGGATCCAGCAACATTCGGCAACAACATGAGCAACAGCCCCATACTCGGCCTCAGCCCTGGACCTAGACACCGTGGTCTGGCGCTTGGAGGACCAAGAGATCAGGTTGTCGCCAAGGAAGATGCAGAAGCCTGAAGTGGAGTGTCGGGAGTTCGGACAACCCGCCCAATCCGCGTCAGAGTAAGCGGTGAGAGACTCGACGAAGCCGGTGCCGATGTGAAGACCAGAGGAGAGGGTGCCCTTCACATAGCGCGGTATGTGCTTGACCAGTGCGAGGTGAGGCTCGCGGGGGTCATGCATGAAGAGACACACCTGCTGCACTGCGTATGCCAAGTCCGGGCGAGTCAACGTGAGGTACTGGAGAGCCCCCACTAGACTCCTGTAGTCGGAACTGTCCGAGGGGGAGAGTGTGGCGCCGTCTGTCACCGAGAGCTTGGCATGAGTGTCAACAGGAGTCGCTGTAGAGTGACACTGAGCCATGCCGGCACGTCGGAGGAGGTCAACGGCGTACTAACGCTGGGACAAAAAGAGTCCGTCAGCAGAGCGACTGACGGAGATGCCGAGGAAGTGTTGCAGATCGCCGTGGTCGGTCATGGCAAACTCAGAGGCGAGTCGAGCCATGATGGACTGAAGGAGTGTCGAAGACGAAGCAGTGAGGATGATGTCGTCGACGTAGAGTAGCAAGTAGGCGACACTGGCACCCTCTTTGTACACAAAGAGAGAGGTGTCGGAGTTTGAGGCGATGAAGCCGAACTGTCGAATGAAGGATGCGAACCGCTGGTACCACGCTCGGGGCACCTGCTTCAGTCCATACATGGACTTCAGCAGGAGACAGACGTGATCAGGGGTGGCGGGGTGGACAAAGCCAGGAGGTTGCTGGCAGTAGACGGTCTCGTCGAGATGATCGTGAAGGAAGGCGTTCTTCACGTCGAGATGGTGAATCGGCCAGGCGCGAGAGGAGGTGATGCTGAGAACAGCCCGGATGGTCGCCGGTTTAACCACCGGACTGAAGGTCTCGTCGTAGTCGATGCCGTGCTGCTGGGAGAAGCCACGGACAACCCAACGAGCCTTGTGACGAGCAAGAGTCCCGTCGGAATGGAACTTATGCTTGCAGATCCACTTCCCGGAGACGACATTGGCGCCGGGCGGCCGAGGTACAGGGCGCCAAGTGCCGTCGTCGATCAGCGCCTTGTATTCCTCGGCCATGGCGGCGCGCCAATTCAAATCGGCCAGGCCGCTGCGATAGTTGCTGGGAAGCGGAGAAGCGACGGCCACCACTGTGGTCAGCCCCACATAGCGGACCAGTGCAATCGCACCAGACTGGGTGCGAGTCACTGGTCGGCTCGGCGGGGGCGGAGGCTGGACCGGAGCTGGTGAAGCGGGTGGCGTGGGGGACGAAGTGGAAGAAGTCGACGAGGGGCGCCTGTGCCACCGGAGGTGCAGCCGCCTGCTACATAGGGGGCACCTGAGCCGCTGGTGGTGCAGCCGCCTGCTGCACCAGGACAGGCCGCGGGCGCCGACTGTACACGTGCTGTATAGCACGTGGGTCGGCCGGAGGTGGCGCAGGGGCTGGCGCCGGCGGGAGCTCCTGCAAGACAGGTCCGCGCACGAGGATAGCTGGATCATCCTCGTGCTCGGTGGGCGAAGGCCGCGGTCGCTCAATGTCACGTAGTGACGGAGATGCCATGGGAGCTGCTGCAGGGTTAGGCGCATAAAGAAAATCCAAAGCCAACACTGGGGAAGATGTGACGGAAAAGGGAAAAACTGACTCGTCGAAGATAACATGACGAGAGATGATGATGCGCTTAGTGGCAATATCGAGACACCGGTAACCTTTATGAGAGGAAGGACACCCCAAGAAGACACAAGCCGTCGAACGAGGAGCAAGCTTATGTGGGGTGGTGGCGGAGAGGTTAGGATAGCATAGACATCCGAAGACACGCAGCGAGTCATAATCCGGATTTTTGCCATAGAGGAGGGTGCAGGGAATGACGTTGTTCACAGAGGAGTAGGGCCGATGGTTTAGGAGGTGGGTGGTGGTGGCGAGTGCTTCAGCCCAGTAGCGAGGGGGCATGCGGGCGTGAAGAAGAATGGTGCGGCTGATGTTGTTCAGTGTGCGAAGAATGCGCTCGGCCTTGCCGTTTTGCTGGGAAGTGTAGGGGCAAGATAATCGAAGGAGAATACCACGAGAGGAAAAAAAGTAGTCAGTGTGCGGTTGACGAATTCAGTGCCATTGTCGGCCTGAAAGGACTTAATAGTGGCGCCGAACTGGGTGTGTATGAGAGCACAAAAATCGATAATAGTATATGCTACTTCAGATTTGCGAACAAGTGGAAACGTCCAACAAAAATGCGAGTAATCATCTAGTAAAACCAAATAATATTGACACCCGGAGATGCTGGCGACGGGGGAGGTCCAGACATCACAATGAATAAGATCAAAAAGCGCAACACTTCTAGTTTGGGATCGAAGAAAGGGTAGTCGTACATGTTTGCCAAGCTGACAAGAGTGACAAAGTGTTTGTACGGCTTTATTACAATTGATGAAAGAATTATTTCTAAGGGTGTCGACGACGGAGGAGGCAGGATGACCGAGTCGTGAGTGCCGGAGAGTGGTGGTGATGGCGAGGGTGGCGAGCGGCGAAGTGGCGGTGGCAGAAGTGGGCAACGTGTAGAGGTCACCGGTCTATCGCAGCAAAGCATCACGCGATGACTCGGAATATCCTTAACAGAAAAACCATGAGCGTCAAATTCAATCAAACAGTTATTGTCGTGAGTAAACTGATGTATGGAAAGGAGATTGCGAATTAAGGAAGGAACTACTAGAACGTCATGAAGCGCAAAAGTAGACGAACTAGTAGGAAGAACAGAAGAACCGCGGCAACGAACAGGTAGGGTGTGTCCATTGCCAACAGTAATGGAAGAAGTGGATGGTGGAAGGCGAGAGAGGAGTATACCATCCGTAGACGACATGTGGTTGGAGGTGCCGGAGTCCATCACCCAGCCCTGGTTCTGCAGAGCGAGCTGGTTCAGCGTGGCAACAAGACCAGCCTGGTCCCATGCCTGTGCGCCTGGCTGGGGCGACATCTGCAGGGGTGCGAATGCCGTATGCGCCTGGGCCGAAGGACCGGTGCCCAACAGGCCAGGATTGGGGGCGCGCCATCCTCCTGGCCGCCAAAGCCTGCTGGATGGGCCGAGCCACCCTGCTGTGGGCCGAACGGGTTGAAACAGACCCACAGCCCGGTCGGGCGGTAGGGTTGCGGCGCGGTGCTGGCTTGCCGCCGCTGCCCCCCTTGTAGGAGCCGTCGCTGCTGCCGCCTGCAGATGCCCTTGGAGCAGGGCTGGGCGATGAGGGCCGGCAGCCGCCGGGGCCAGAATAGGAGGAAGTCGCGGCGAGCATGGCGGAGGCGGCCGCCGTCTTCACCTCGTTGGCGAGTCGAATCTCCTTGAGCTTCAGGAGGTCGAGGGCGGCGTGGAAGTTGGGGAGGAAGGTGGAGTTGGCGATGTCGTCGGCAGTCCCGGTGAATAGCGGATTGACGCCGTGGAGAAGATTGAGGATGAGCTGCGAGTCGACGATGGGCTGGCCGACGTCCTTGAGGTCAGCCGCCTTCTTCCGCATCCACTCGGTGAACTCGTCGATGGTGGAGTCCCCATGAGTCATGGAGTGGAACTCTTGGAGGTGGAAGATCGCCCGTGAGGCCTTGTTGGCACGGATAAGGCCCTCGATGGCGAGCCACAACTCGCGGGCGGTCTAATCATCGCCGTCGACGGCGAGGCTGAGGACGGAGTCGTCGACGGTGCCGAAGATCCAACTGCGAATGCAGCAGTCCGCCTGATCCCAGAGTGGATCGTCAGGTCGTGGAGGGGAGGTGCCGTCGATGTGGTGGCGAAGCTGAAACTTGCCGCACATGGATTTGAAGCAGGACGCCCAACGAGAGTAGTTGGATGCTTTCATCTCCAACTTGGTCGGCACATGGGAGTGCACCGAGATTATGGCGTAGGATGGCACCAGAAGGTGCGGGGCGATTGCAGCGCCGCCGGCGACCATGGTGGCACTGCCTAGTGCAGGCATGGTGGGCGTGCCGAGGGCCGATGAGGATGGCATCCCTAGGGCCGTCGAGGAGCTAGAGGAGAGGGCGCTGGTGCTGGACATGGGCGGCGTCGAGCAGGGCTGGCGGCGCGGCTAGTAGATGCAATCGCGGGAGGGGGGCAGCGGAAAAAAAGGATTTTGGCTCTATACCATGTAGAGAGACACGGTTTGGGGAAACACCTCACACCCAATCAAGGGGGTGACCTCTTATATATATAGACAATATGGCTTGGAGTACAAGAATACAATCTTGTATACATGGTAAGCCTATCAGCTATACAAGGAAAGCTATACAATTCCTAATAGGCACCTCATGGCTAATTTCAGGAAAAAGTTCAAGGGCGATGTGCTGAAATATTTGTGGCCTTTTGCATGGGCATGTACAGATCGCCGGTATGATACACTAATGGAGAAAATTGCAGCAGCTAGTCCTAAAGCAATTCCATTTTTAAATAAGCACCACAAGCTGAAATGGAGTAGGTCTAAGTTCTCCAAACAATGCAAGGTTGATTATGTGAACAACAACATCTCAGAGTGTTTCAACAATTGGATTAAAGATTACAAAGAACTTCCAGTTGCTGATTTGATGGATAAGATTAGGGAGAAAATCTTGGAGAAGATTTACACTAGGAAAGAGATAGCCAATAGAATGGAAGGGCCTATCTTGCAAAGTGTGTTAGATGAGTTAAACATGAAGAGTCGAGGGCTGCACTATCAAATTGTGAGATGTAGATTGTTGTCAGCCTAGATTTCAGGGATAACAAAAGAGGGGAAGAATTGGAGAGTTGCAGTTGACATTGAGAAAAGAACTTGTGGATGTGGCCAGTGGCAGGTTTCTGGTAAACCATGCACTCATGCAATAGCTCTGTTTGGGAAACTAAAAGATCTATTACTGTCTCGTGTAACCATGCACTCATCCAGTGGCCAGTGGAAGATTTAATCGAAGGCTCATAGTTAGCTAGATATATTACTGTCTTACTCTATTTTGTGTGTCAGCATGGCTGCACAAGTGTAACTATGACCCTGCTATGCAACACCATGTCAAATTGTGGTGCTTTTATCTTAATTTTGTAAGGAGCCATTGTATGCTGATGTTATGGTACTGCAATGACAGTAAAGATATATTATATATTATGTGTCCATGGTGCTAAAATATGGGTTGAACTGCAGCTATATTGTTGTTGGTATGAGATATTACTGATGAATGTCTGGCCTTTTTAGAAAGGGTAAAATGGTCATAGTTAACATGAACTTAACGGAAATGGTAAGATGCAAACAAGAGTGTTCTTTTAATGGTAAATCCCTGCTGTTGGTTCTTTTGATGGTAAATATCTAAACATGAACTCTTTTAATGGTACAGATCTAATTTTCCCTATCAGATGTCACTCCAAACATCAACTACTGAAGAAGTACAGCATAAGCTATCAAAGTAAAAGCTGAAATTATATAACCAATGATTAAATATCTTCTTTGAAAAGAACAAATTGACCAATTGGTTTGCATGGTGATATTGACAGTAAATTGGTAAAGGCTTTGTCACCTGAATATTTGGCCATGAAGACATGGGGCACCTCATGTGATGCTTTCTCATAGAATTGTAGTCACTTGATGTACCCAAATCAGTGATAAGTTTACATTATGTAACAACAATTCACAAATCAGAGGTAAAGTTATAGTAAATACCATGTTACAGATGCATAATAATCTCCAGGATTACATAGTTCCGACCTAAACAAAATATATATACATCAAATGGTAGTGTCTACACGTCTTTGATATACTTTTCAACATTAATGGCAGATGACAGGCATACTATACTATCCATAAAAAGTTGGTCCATTTGGCTTTATCTCTATAAGGATGGCAAAAGGTTGAAATTGATAGGCATATTATATACCAGAAAGTTTATAGTCTATGCTCCATCTGCTCACAAAAGTAATCCTGATTATATTCAAGTCTCGTGTAATTGTCGCAGCTTGCAAGTGCTCCTGTAGATGAACCTGTAAAAAGGAAAGTATGCTTCTTCTCAGCTACGGTGGATGGGAAGTCCCAAACTGGGTAAATCACTTCATGATGCCAACGTGAATTGGCACCACGTATTGAAAATTGAAACAAAACAGAATAATTTTCTTTCAAAAAACACTAAAGGAGGCTATATCAATTTATTCTCTCTTCCTTCAATTGTTCATGCAGGGTGGAAAACTAACTAAATATATCTATGAAAGAGTGCCCAAATTTCAGAAACAGCTTATTAGTTAATACGAAAGAGAAACAATGTATCTATGAAGTGGTGATCCAAGGAGCCTTCCACAAACCAAGGATGATTTTTTTTCAGGCAGTACTTTAAACTATAAATCATGAAAGAAGTTACAATCTTTGTTTCTAACTTTAGACGATCCCTGAACATAAAAAGAAGTGTTAATGGATTTATTAAATTGTAAACAATTTATTGGCTTCATTCAACTACACAAGTAATATGAGGCTTTGCAGAAGATATTGGAATCCTATAGTAATATGTGTTAGAAATTTAGGCATCATTCGGTATATTTTAATTCCAGAAATTAGCAACAAATTCATGACAACAGTGAGTGATCCAGTGGTAACATAACATGTGCCAGTGTTCAAGTTAATTCTCCTAAATAACATGAACAACATGAGAAACCGAAACAAGAACAAAATGATGTTCAGGATGTACCCAGAGGCGGGGCCGGTACCGGGGGCACCGGATGCGCCGTCACCAGCTGGAGGAATAGTGTTAACCATCCTCGACTGGCCTTGCTCGAAGTAGTCGATCTAATTCGGTGCAGTGGAGTCCCTCGAACGGTCACCGGGACGTAGTCGTTCATGTGAGGAAGACGGCCACCAGGAAGTAGTCGTTCGGGTTGACGAAGTTGGCCACCAGGAAGTAGTTGTTCGGGTTGACGAAGTTGGCCACTAGGAAGTAGTTGTATGGATGATGAAGTTACCCGCCGGGAAGTAGTCGTTCACAGCAGCGAGCAGGTGCGTACTCGTACGCTCCCCAAAAACCTTATCGCCCGCCTATCCCGAGCAGGATCACTAGACAGGGAGGTACGGAGGCAACTGCTCACGCAAGCAGAGTGCGCTCAAAGCTTGCGTTGGGAATGCAAAAGAGCAGCAAAACAAGGAGAAGAGAGAGGTCTCCTGAAAGGAGTACCAGAGAGGGAGAGTTTGCTTGTGTTCTGGCTATGGGAGAGAGCCCCTCTTATATAGGCTACCAGAGGAGGAGGAGGGATGTACCTGGATACTACTTGGAGGCAGCAATGGCCATAATGACGTCAATTACTGGTCAGCCCAATAATGCCATTAAACGTCATCAGTTACTCTCAGCCATCAAATCGGCAGTTACTGGTAACGTTTAAGACTCAATCAATGTCATTTGTGGCTCGGCTCGTCTCGGCACACGTCACGTCACGTCACGTCTCGTCTCGACTCGACTCGACGCAACACGGCACGGCACGGCCACGGCCACGGCCCGACACGGCGAGCGAGTGCGCGGGTGTGGCACGCCCTTCTCCTTTTACCAACTTCACAAGTGGTCCACAGTTGGTCCACTATTTAAGTTGGTTAGGATTCCCGTTGACTCTCCATCCGGGATTTAATTCCCTAGCATTTATTAGTGGACCTTTAATTCTTTGATTAATTGAGACTTAAATGGGCCAAGGCCCAATTAATCTAACAATCCCCACCAAGAATTTCAGGGTACACAAGAAAATACTCTCGACTCAACTGTTGTTTTGATATACTGGCCTCATGGCGGGGACTGTTAAGTTGAACATCCACCTGGGGCAAGAGCTACACTTGTTCACAACTGACCAATGGACTATGCCTTGAATTGATAGTTATGTGCAAACAAGCTTGACTAGAGCCCCTTTGCCAGTACTAGGCTGCTATAAGTGTCCCCTCGGGTTGGAGCGTATAAGTCATACTCTGTGCCTTTCATGGGTATTTAGAGATCGCCCTATCTCATAGATTGGGACTAGCAATCGAACCCATATAGGTGCAATCCTTTGAGATGTTCTGTAGGTCAACATCTTTGCCCTCATTGAGCCACTTGGATCACATTAAGGTTTTCACCAACCTGCCATACAGACTTAGAAGAGAAATGCACCTCCATTGGAATGAGCCCTTTTCAAAGGTTCTCTTCTCTCAGTTAAACAGTAGCTTGTTTCACCATCCTAATTCACGGGATCTTCGATCACATAGGACAGGTTACCACTACTGAGTAACACACATGGGTCTCAAGCCCAATTCCCTGGATGCATTGTCTATCACGTTACGTGAAAGACCCTTTGTGAATTGATCTGCCAGGTTCTTAGCCGTTTGGATGTAGTCCAAGGCTATCACTCCGGAGTTTCTCATTTTCCTGACAGATTTCAGCCGCCTCTTTACATGCCTAGAGGACTTCATGTTATCCTTTGGACTGTTCACCTTGACAATCACAGTTTGATTATCACAGTTCATGAGGATAGCCGGTATCGGTTTCTCAACTACCAGCAAATCCATAAGGAGATCACGAAGCCATTCGGCCTCAACAATGGTGGTGTCCAATGCAGTGAGTTCTGCCTCCATAGTTGACCTTGTTAAGATGGTCTGCTTGCAAGACTTCCAGGAGACAGCGCCACCTCCAATTGTGAAAACATAGACACTCGTGGCTTTAATCTCATTTGCATCGGATATCCAGTTTGAATCACTATAACCCTCCAGTACTTTAGGGTACCCGGTATAGTGAATTCCAAAGTCCACAGTACCTTTCAGAAAGCGCATTACCCGTTCAAGAGCTTCCCAATGAGCATCTCCCGGATTTGACACAAACCGGCTCAGTTTGCTCACAGCGAACGCGATATCGGGTCTAGTAGCGCTGGCTAGGTACATCAGTGAACCAATGATCTGAGAGTATCTCAGCTGATCTCTCATTATTCTTTTGTTCTTCCGTAATATTTTACTAGCATCATAAGGTGTTGGAGCTGGCTTGCAGTCATTATATCCGAAACGACTCAAGACCTTCTCCACATAGTGGGATTGTGTGAGAACAACCCCACCATTACCTTCTCTCACTAGCTTAATATTTAGGATCACATCAGCCTCTCCCAAATCTTTCATCTCAAAACTCTGAGACAAAAACTCTTTGACTTCATTAATCACATTAAGGCTTGTCCCAAATATCAGTATGTCATCTACATACAGACACAAGATCACTCCTTCGCCCCCACCATAGCGATAGTACACACACTTGTCGGCTTCGTTCACAACAAAGTCAACTGACGTTAAAGTTCTGTCGAACTTCTCATGCCACTGCTTAGGAGCTTGCTTAAGGCCATACAAAGACTTTATCAACTTACACACCATTCCTTCTTGACCTTCCACTACAAAACCTTCTGGCTGATCCGTGTAGATCTCTTCCTCCAACTCTCCATTTAGGAAAGCTGTCGTAATGTCCATCTGATGAACGAGAAGACCATGGGAAGCTGCCAGAGAGAGCAGTACTCGAATGGTGGTCAATCGGGCAACCGGCGAGTAAGTGTCAAAGAAGTCCTCTCCTTCTTTTTGAGTATATCCCTTAGCCACTAGCCTTGCCTTGTACTTCTCAACAGTACCATCAGGCCTAAGCTTTTTCTTGAACATCCACTTGCACCCATACGGACGTTCCACGACTTCCCAAGTACCATTAGACATAATAGAGTCCATCTCACTTCGAACTGCTTCCTTCTAATAGTCAGCATCTGGAGAGGAACATGCCTCTTCAATGGTTCTAGGGGTGTCATCCACGAGGTACACAATGAAATCATCACCAAAGGACTTTGCAGTCCTCTGTCTCTTGCTCCTTCTGAGAGCTTCACTGTCATCCTCCTCAGGATTTTCCACATGTGTGTGTTCATTGTGTTCTATCGAAACAACAGGTTCTCTAGGTTCTTTATTAATAGACAGTTCATGACTAGACGTGCTAGCTTCCTCTTTCATAGGAAAAATGTCCTCAAAGAATGTAGCGTCTCTGGACTCCATAATTGTACCAACGTGCATGTCATGTACTCCAGATTTTACTATTAAAAATCTATAACCTACACTGTGGAAAGCATAACAAAGAAAGACACAGTCAACAGTCTTAGGTCCCAATTTACTTTTCTTGGTTATGGGCACATTCACTTTGGCCACACATCCCCAAGTCCGTAAGTATGAAAGGGTTAGCTTTTTCTTTTCTCATTCCTCGAATGGTGTTATCTCTTTGTTCTTCATAGGAACACGATTCAGGAAATGACATGCAGTCAATATAGCCTCACCCCACCATTCCTTGGAAAGTTCGGCTGTATCCAACATGGCATTAACCAAGTCAGTCAGAGTGCGGTTCATTCTTTCGGCTACCCCATTTGACTGAGGTGAGTAGGGAGGTGTCCTCTCATGAATTATTCCATGTTCCTCACAGAACACAGTGAATACATTAGAAAAATACTCTCCACCGCGATCAGACCTAACTCTTTTGTTTTTTTCTCTCTAGTTGATTTTCTACCTCAGCTTTATAGATTTTAAAATACTGTAACGCTTTATCTTTAGACTTCAACAAATAAATGTAGCAAAATCTAGTAGAATCATCTATTAAAGTCATGAAATGCGTTTTACCACCTTTTGTCAACAAACCATTCATCTCGCACAGATCAGAATGAATTAAGTCTAGAGGTGCCAAGTTCCTCGCCTCAGCCGCGAAATGAGGCTTGCGAGGTTGTTTTGATTCAACACACACGTGACACTTAGAATTTTTGACTAAGGTGAATCTCGGAATTAAGCTCGGGTTTGCAAGACGCATCATACAACCAAAATTAACATGACAGAGTCGCGAATGCCAAACATTAGATTCATTATTAACGTTTGCAGCATGGTTCACAACTTTATTACAATTGTCTGACAAAGAAAAGCGGAACAAGCCTCCGCTATCATAACCTTTTCCAATAAAACTTCCAAATTTAGAGATTACACATTTATTGGATTCAAAGACTAATTTAAAGCCGTCTCTACACAGAAGAGACCCGCTGACTAAGTTCTTTTTGATGGTGGGGACATGCTACACGTTCTTTAGTCGAACGGTCTTTCCCGAAGTAAGCTTCAGATCGACCGAACCAGCACCAAGAACACACACATGTGATCCATTCCCCATCAACACGGAGGAAGACCCGCCTGCCTGGTAAGAAGCAAACAAGGAAATGTCAGCACAAACATGAATATTAGCACCAGTGTCAATCCACCAATCGGGTGAATGACATACTGAAAGAACTGTAGGTATAAGATTACCGTACCCCGACGTTCCACCAGTCTCACTAACAACCATGTTGGCACTGCCACCACTGCCACCATTGTTCTTGTCCTTGCGGTGTGGGCACTTTGCAGCAAAGTGGTCCGGGCTACCACAACAATAACAATGCCCCGTCGGCGGTTTCTTCTTCTTCTTGAACTGAGCCGTCTGATTAGCCTTTGTCTGGTTCTGTTGCGGCTTGTTCTTCTTTTTGTTGGATGCATTGAAGTTCTTCTTTTGCACCAAGTTGGCACTAGAAGATCCAGCAATCCCTTTACCACGTTGGTCTTTCGCCCTCGCCTTCTCGTCCACATCAAGAGTGCCGATGAGATCGACAATAGTAAACTCTTGTCTCTTGTGTTTTAGAGAGGTCGCAAAATCCTTCCAAGAAGGTGGCAACTTGGAGATAATACCTCCAGCCACAAACTTGTCAGGCAACCGACATGGAGCATCATTGCTATAGTTCTCAAGATCTCTAGCCAGCGCCTGGATCTCATGGGCCTGCTCTACCACAGGACGGTCTTCAACCATCTTGTAGTCAAAGAGCTGTTCCATGACAAACAGCTCGCCACCAGCATCAGAGACCCCAAACTTAGCCTCAAGCGCATCCCAAACATCTTTGCCACTCGGCAGCAAGAGGTACGTGTCCACAAGACTTTCAGCGAGAACACTCATGATGGCAACTCTAAACAGGTTATCGGCCGCCACAAAAGCCCGCTCCTCCTCTGGAGTGAACTGTTCGGGCTTCCCCTGTATGACATGCATGATGTTCATTGCTGTCAATCACAGCGTGACCCTCTCGCGCCAACGTTTGTAATTAGACCCATCGAAAACATTTGGTTTGATTGATGCGGCAAAACCAGCTACCGAAAGCCTATTATTAACATAAGGTTTTTGGATTGTTAGAAATTTAGGCATCATTCGGTATATTTTAATTTCAGAAATTAGCAACAAATTCATGACAACAGTGAGTGATCCAGTGGTAACATAAAATGTGCCAGTGTTCAAGTTAATTCTCCTAAATAACATGAACAACATGAGAAACCGAAACAAGAACAAAATGATGTTCAGGATGTACCCAGAGGCGGGGCCGGTACCGGGGGCACCGGATGCGCCGTCACCAGCTGGAGGAATAGTGTTATCCATCCTCGACTGGCCTTGCTCGAAGTAGTCGATCTAATTCGGTGCAGTGGCGAGTCGATGCAGTGGAGTCCCTCGAACGGTCACCAGGACGTAGTCGTTCACGCGAGGAAGACGGCCACCAGGAAGTAGTCGTTCGGGTTGACGAAGTTGGCCACCAGGAAGTAGTTGTTCGGGTTGACGAAGTTGGCCACCAGGAAGTAGTCGTACGGATGATGAAGTTACCCGCCGGGAACTAGTCGTTCACAGCAGCGAGCAGGCGCGTACTCGTACGCTCCCCAAAAACCTTATCGCCCGCCTATCCCGAGCAGGATCACTAGACAGGGAGGTTCGGAGGCAACTGCTCACGCAAGCAGAGTGCGCGCAAAGCTTGCGTTGGGAATGCAAGAGAGCAGCAAAACAGGGAGAAGGGAGAGTCTGCTTGTGTTCTGGCTATGGGAGAGAGCCCCTCTTATATAGGCTACTAGAGGAGGGATGAACCTGGACACTGCTTGGAGGCAGCAATGGCCACAATGACGTCAGTTACTGGTCAGCCCAATAATACCATTAAACGTCATCAGTCACTCTCAGCCATCAAATCGGCAGTTACTGGTAACGTTTAAGACTCAATCAGCGTCATTTGTGGCAAAAGGTTCATCACACAGCACAAGCAGAGCGGAGCGGCTCGGCTCGGCTCGGCACGCCACGACCACGGCCACGGCCACGGCGAGGCGAGCGAGCGCGCGCGCGGCACGCCCTTCTCTTTTTACCAACTTCACAAGTGGTCCACAGTTGGTCCACTATTTAAGTTGGTTAGGATTACCATTGAATCTCCATCCGGAATTTAATTCCCTAGCATTTATTAGTGGACCTTTAATTCTTTGATTAATTGAGACTTAAATGGGCCAAGGCCCAATTAATGTAACAATATGTGCTTGCGTAACTGAACAAATAAATATTTACTTTACATGAACAGCAGTACAATATCATTTCTAGGCATTAAACTCTGATCATTATCATGATAGGAAGACACAGGCTAAGACAAGTCCTTAGCTGAAATATGTTTTCCCTTCCATTTTTAATTATCCCTTCCTTCCTTCTAGTTATCTCTAAAAAAGCATTCAGGCCACATGATTTAAATGCCGTAGCATTCTTTTGAGCAGTTGGCATGAAGGCCTAATGAAAACAGACTCTGGCAGCACTGCTCTTCATCATATTTAAATAAGTAGTACTCTAGCCTAGCATTCACACTAATATTATTCAGGGGGGTAAATAAGTCGTGCATAGGGCGATCATGTTTTCTGCATAACAGGAAGTTAACTCTGCTCACTGACGAGAAATAATAAGCATTGTTCAGTTTAGATTACAGGCTACCACATGCAATGCCCATGGTACCATGCATTGGTCTGGCACAAGAGGAACAATTCTTCCATATATCAGTGACAAAGCCAAAGATTTCACAATATTTCTGACGGAAACACAATGCAGCTTGGCAGCAATGAAAGCATTGGTGAATTAAATATCAGGGGAAAGATGCAAATCTTAACAAAAAAAATCAGATAATAATGTTGAAACAGTAGAGAAGCATCATAGTTGAAAGATGGATGAAATTGAATTTGTTTTAATATTGTTTGGCTTTAAAGATTGAATGTTCAGAAATTCTAACTCTAGAATAGAAAAGGAACCGGTTCCAGTAAGTAGAGCAAGCATCATGCATAGACAGACATATCTCATATGACTCCAACCAGCAATATTCCTCAAACTCTTTGACAACAAATAGTTTCACTTCAGATGAATTTACCGTTGATATGTTAAGAAGAAAGAAGAAGGTGCTCACCAACCATCACTGGAACCAGGAGGCGTACTTGGGTAGCATACAGAGCCCCAGCAGGATCCGTGAAGAATATAGGAAATAATCACCATATTTCTACATCAAGTTTACCAACCAATAACTTTAAATCACTTAGGTTCATGAACATATAGGCAAAGAAACAGAGAGGGCTCCTGCGCTAACCTTGAGGATGCCAGTGGTGGTGCAGGGTCCTCATCCCCCTCCTACTGGCATATCCAGTACAGCGGCACTCAATCATTCCCTTGTCATCCACCTCCACCTGGTTTTTGCCGCCGGAGCAATCATCGCTGGCACCAAAATCGCCCAGGTGCCTGTGGCTCAAATCAGAGAGGGAGATCGAGGTCAATTCCAGCAAATAGATCTAGGAGAAGGGTGTGAAGGGAAAGGGAAAGAAACTGCTCAGGCTTACCATCGCCAACATTTGTTGCGAGGTTTGGCGGATCCTCATAGCAACACAGGCGATGCATGTGCCGCCGCGCCGAGCTGGTCCCAGCCTTCCCCGCGCCGAGAGGAACCTGGCCGCTGCGTCGCGAGGGCTCGCCGTCGTCGTCCGGCCACCGTGCTAAGGGCGGCGCGGGCAAGCAGACAGGGATGGAAGGCCGGGAGAAGCGCGTGCTAAGCCGTGAGGGGAGGAGGTCAAGGAGACGAAGAGAGTCGGGCAGCTAGGGTTGGCCTGAGGCGGCGGCGGGGGGAGAGGAGAGGAGGGCGGCACTGGAAGAGAGGGGGGATGAGGCGCTGCAAGCAGCGAGAGGCGGCGGTGGCGGGGAGAGGAGAGGAACGTCAGGATCTGTGTGCATCGGAGACTGGGTGGACGGCTGACGAGATGGGGGTGAAGACCACGGCGAGGAGGAGGAGCAGGAGGGCCGTCGGCGCTGGGCGCCTCCAGGCCATGGCGATGGCAGTTGCCGTGGACGAGAGAGATGTGTAGGGTTTAGGAGATTGGGCGTGTGGGAGTGGCCGGTACTCGTGGAGGTGCTTCAGTCGGGGGCCTAAGAAGCCGAGGCGCGGGAGGACACCGCAGGGAAGCCCACCCACCGGTTGGGCTACCGCCGCCGCGTCGCACCGCAGTGAGGGGGAGGCAGAGGGGGCGGTCGCCCAGGGGAAGCGGAGCAGGGTCGGAGGGAGGGGGCGGGTGCGGAGGGGGCCAATCAGGACTGCGGGTTGATTCCACCAAAGCTGAGGGTTTTTTTTGCAAAATGACCCGTGAAACGCGTGCGTGCGAGCACGGGCGTACGGAGTGCCTCCGGTGTGAGGAAGGGGGAGCGGTCTTTAAGAACTCTGATACCATACATTAGTTGAGATAAAAAATTCATATTACTTGAGATATACAATACATATTAATTGAGATATACAATACATATTAATTTAGATATACAATACATATTATAGGAAATATAGAATACATATTAATTGAGATATAAATACATATTAAATGAGATATAAAATACATATTAAATGAGATATACAATACATATTAATTGAGGTATACAATACATATTAATGGAGATATACAATACATTTTAAAGGAAATATAAATACATATTAAAGGAAATATAGAATACATATCAATTGAGATATAAATACATATTAAATGAGGTATAAAATACATATTAAATGAGGTATAAAATACATATTAATTTAGATATACAATACATATTATTTGAGATATACAATACATATTAATTGAGATATACAATACATATTAAAGGAAATATAGAATACATATTAAAGGAAATATATAATGCATATTAATTGAGATATAAATACATATTAAATAAAATATAAAATACATATTAAATGAGATATATAATACGTGTTATTTGGGATATACAATACATACTATATGAGATATAAATACATATTAAAGGAGATATATAATAAATATTAAATATTCACACCTGACTAGTCGTGGGCTCATTATTACCGCGTTGTTCAGCTAAAAATGAAATGCCAAATAATTCGACTGTCTCAGATTTGATTGGTGTGGATAATTGGTTAATCATTTGGTGCTTATGCGCTATAGAAGAACCGTGTGACCGGATTATCCGACGGTATAGGATCGGACAAAGCACTAGATGATCCAAATGGTTTTGAGTCGAAAGCTTATAACACAGGATCATCCAATGGTGCATCAGATCACCCAATGATCAATGACGTCACCAACTTTTGAATGTCCAATAGCTACATGGCGTCAGAGTGACTGCATTATCTGATGGTCCTAACGAAGATGAAACACAATACTACTTCCTGGATTTTTTTTTGCATCGGCTACCTCACGTGGTCTAGCCTATATATACCCTCCCATATGGATCATTTCACATGTTCTTGACCCCAGAAAACTCCAGCAGCGTATTATTGTGAATCTTGCGTGGTGTTTAGGGCTGGTCAAGTGAGCTCTCATAGGTTTGTTACTCTTCATGGTTGGTGACACCTAACTAGTCTTGGTGATGGTGGTGATCTTGGTGAGCTCACAGAGATTCGAAGAGACCCAAGGCCTTAGTGGCAGTTGTACATGGTTTGAGCTTGCTCTTTTAGAGATGAAGAAGGAGCATCCTTACTGGAGCACCTGGATTCTTAGTAACTCAAGGAGGCAAATTTCTGAAGAGAGCCTCAACATAAACTAGGGTGGCGTCACCTCTTTGATACCATGGGAAAAATCTGGTTGTCTCACGTTACATTCCCCAGTTCATACTCGCAATTACTTTGATTGTTCTACATTCTTGCGAGATATGATCTAGGATGTATTTTGCATTAGTGTGCTTCATTTGATCACTAGGATAACTTCATGCAAGTGTGCTTCTCGTAGAAGATCCTAGCATTTCCTTTGGCATGTGAACTATATGTTTTGGACTACACTAGAATAGGCTAAGGTTTTAATATTGCAAATTAGTTTATGCTTTTTTGACAAAAGTCCCAAGTCAACACCCCATCTTTGGGGCGTCGATCCCTTTCACACTTCCATCATTGCCTCACGTAAGAGGGTTAACTTAGAGGTGCTACATTTGATGTGACAAAGATGGGCTTTGGACCCTCACCTCCTAAACTTCCAATGTGTGTGGGGGGATTAGGATCCTCGGGTACCCTCAAGGAAGAAGACCGAGTCCTAGTAGAACTACTCACATACTCCAACTTGGACTCCACATTGTAACCGACAAGGAGACTTGCCATCTAACCTTTCACCATAGGGTATATAAATGAGGCCAGGGGTCCCTAGATCGGCAGAAGAGACTACACAAATAGTACAATATACAATCCCCCATATAGGACGTAGGGTATTACGCTACACTAGTGGCCCAAACCTGTCTAAATCCTTGTGTCTTTTGTCCTCGCGTTAACCATCAAGTTTCAGGTTTGGCGATCCCCACAAACTCTCTGCCCTGGAATACCCTAGGCAGATACTCGATCATTAAACATTGACATCTAGCGCCCACAATGGGGTAGATCGCATCGATCAATAGGAGAGCTTGATGGACCTTATCATCTACAAGCAAAATTCATCAATGTTGATCCAATTTAGCGTCGTATGAGCCAGCTGTGTCCCTATTGTTGTCTTCTGACTTCGCGTGCAATTCGATGCCTAAGAGTCAAATTCATTTTTCTCGACGCTAGATTTCACAGCATGACTTCGAAGATCAATCTAGATATGGCCTCGAATTGCAGTTCGACTTGGACTCCAAATGTGTACTGTTACGCTGACGCGCTGACAACTTCGACAATCACATGCTTCGACACGAAAACTAGTCGGGAACAACTTGACTCGACTTGAAACTAGTCGGCGACAGCCTCCGCTGGATCAAGATCTAGTCCCGGACACATCCCGACTAGTCAACTTCATCGACAACCATCTCATCGCGCACAACGACTACTTCGACGACAACGTGAATCAAGCTATGTCACTTTAAATAATTATTTTATTCAAAATATTTTCTTCAGCTTGTTCTACGCATGCTTGGCCATATGCAACAACGGTTCTCGGGGGTTACACCATCCTTGACTACTTTTTGGGTACGTCCATCGACAGCAATAGCTCTTGGGGGCTACACCCTCACCAACGGGTGCAAAACCCTCGTCGACTATTTCTCTTCACTCTTAGCGACCAAGACCGCTCAGTAGCATGCACCTTAACTCGTGAAACTTTGGCTCCTTCCCAACACCTACGCACCTACACATCCAAGAAGACCCAAGTCTTTGTGTTATGGGCTATGGTTAAGCGGGAACAAGTGCTTAAACGTAACAGTGCTACTACCGAGTGGTTAAGAGCCTAACAAGAGCAATGAGTAGAAAGCTTAAACATGCATTACAATATATTATTATTTTGTCTTATGATTAATTTTTGATCGGATACTACTCATCCTATGTATTTAAATTATAGGGTGGTAGCTAAGTACTCACATCAGTTATGACTTGGCACCACATCACCTCTCCATGGCGCCACGAAGCCACTCGAGTACTTAGACTAGTTGATCCTTACATGATGCGGCTCCACAATGCCAACCGAGTACTCCAGCTAGTCGCTTAAGGCTCGGGGGATACCCAGCACATATCAAGACTTGAAGCTGAGAACTAGAACACTATTCTATATTCAAATTGTGTGGCACTACAACGCCAGCCGAGTACTTTAACTAGTCGATACTTGCATATTACGATGACTCGATGACTAACTGAGTAGTGGCACCAGTCACTACTTGGATATCTACATAGAAGCTACTATGAGGATTTTGTTTCTTGACCCTCAGACCGAATGGAGAACCATTCGCTTCAAGGCTTGGAGGCTATACCCAGGTGGTATACTTTTTTGGTGCCTATGGTTGATCATTTTAAGATAAAGATTCGAAGATTTTTTTAAGACCCTCGATCTGATTATTCTAATCAGCTTGAGGCTCGGGAGCTAAGCATATATGCTTCACCTTTGGTGAGCATATTTATTCAAGATATTTACGAATCTGTCCATAGTCTCTCAGTAACCACAAGCACTCGGCGAAAGACTTGAAGACTTCGAAGGAGGTTGTTGTTCGGCTATGAAGCGCTCGGGGGCTTGTGGGATTAGGATCCCCGGGTACCCTCAAAGAAGAAGACCGAGTCCTATTAGAACTACTCGCGTACTCCTACTATGACTCCACACAAGCACTCGGCGAAAGACTTGAAGACTTCGAAGGAGGTTGTTGTTCGGCTATTAAGCGCTTGGGGCCTTGTGGGATTAGGATCCCCGGGTACCCTCAAGGAAGAAGACCGAGTCCTATTAGAACTACTTGTGTACTCCTACTATGACTCCACATTGTAACCGACCAGGAGACTTGCCATGTAACCTTGCTCCCCGGGATATATATAGGAGGACAGGGGTCCCTAGATCGGCAGAAGAGACTACAAAAATAATACTTGTCTAGCGAGGTTCGAATTAGCATGAGTGCTTGCATGTTCCTAGATTTATTCCAGGACTTAGATAACAGTATCTATGGTGGCTTTGACAATCTTGAGATCAACCGGTTCAGTCTGTCAGGTGCATTTAAGGGTTGGGTTACATTGATGTATTCTAGAGGTGAGTGTGTGCATGTTTGTGAGTGTTTATGTCTATATTGTGTTAAAATAAAATTTGGCAATAGTTTTCATATATAGCAACAATACTTCGCAGATGGCAATAATAAGTTGTTTTGTGCTAATCATTTTTTGGAAGACAATCACCATATAATACAGTGATATATTTTTATTTTGCAATAGATGGTAACTTCTTGGTACGGAAGTTGAACATGTGGCAATACTATAAATTCTTGGGAAACAATCATGAAAGCCAGAACATGCGATGGTTTAAGTGACATATATACGTTTTTAAAATCCATTCCCATTATTGAATTGTATTTTTTGCAGATATTCTCTGTGTATGCATCCTAATTCACGTACATAGTACTGTACCTCTATATACAAGTCAGTATATCACCACAGGTTGGGTGCAGGTTATGGAAATGTAGATACGTATTTAGTCCATGTGTAGCCACTGTAGAGTATCAGTCTCTTTTGTACAAAGATAAATGATGGTTCTTTTCACATATAGTTGGAAAAATTTGCTGATTTGGGACGGGGAGAGCATTGATTACCGACCAGCAAATTCGGCGCCAAAAGTTAGCAGAACTCTCCCAAGTCCCATCTGTAACCACTCCACGTACCCGCCCAGATCATTGCACATGCACACACCTATATATAACAAGCATTGGCTCTCCTAAGCTCTCCACCCATCCTCTACAACACTTGACACGTAACAGGTAGCAATAAGCTTCCAATCTCGACTTGTGCTGGAAGCATGGGATCTGCATCGCACTGGCTTCTCGGCGTTTGTGCCGTGCTGATTGCGATAGCCGTCGCGAATGCTGCATCTGGTGAGGCGTCGGTGGTCGTCGGCCTGGCCAAGTGCGCCGACTGCACGAGGAAGAACATGAAGGCTGAGACGGCTTTCAAGGGTATAGATGAAATATATATTTATTTGACTACGTTGTTAAGTCATGCTTAATCCCGGCCTTATTTATATATATGTATTTCGTGCACCTTAATCTCAGGTCTTAAGGTGGCTATCAAGTGCAAGGACACCAATGGTGAGTACAAGAACAAGGCTCTCGGCGAGCTGCAAAGCTCCGGCGCTTTCAGCGTCCCGCTCTCTGTAGACCTCCACGGCTCCGACTGCCTCGCCCAGCTCCACAATGCAGCGGGCACGCCGTGCCCCGGGCAGGAGCCGTCCAGGATCACGCCTTTGGCCGATGGCAGCTTCGTTGCCATCCCCGGGAATATGCAACAACTGTCAGCAGTGTGTGCATCAGTGACCATCTGCGGACCCATGAAGAAGCATTTGAAGCCTGAAAAGCCCAAGCCCAAGCCCAAGCCCGAGCAGTCCAAGCCAAAACCAGAGTCCAAGCCGGTGCCAGAGCACCAGCCCCCAACGCCATCGTACAGTTCACCAACACCCATCAACCACCCTCCAGCCATGCACATGTCTGATAACTTCCACAAAGACGACCACGACGAGCTCGACCACTTCTTCAACCACTTCCACGAGAAGCCTGTGCCGCCAAAGCCCGAGCCGCAGCCAGAGAACCACCCTCCTACACCGGCGCAAGGGTCGCCGACGACGCCCACGAGCGGGTCCCCAACTACGTCAAGCCATCACTTCTTCGACCACTTCCACAAGGGTCATGGTCACCACCACTTCTTCGAGCACTTCCACAAGAAACCTGTGCCACCACAGCCCAAGCCAGAGCCCACGCCGCAGCCGGGGAACCAAGCTCCCACACCATCGAATGGCTCGCCGACTCCAATCTATTCCCCTCCTCCCAAGTATTGAATCCATTTTGTTGCCCCTGAGTTGCATGCACCGTAATCTTGTGTGGCGTAGCAGGACTACTCAGTAGTTTCTGCAGAATAATGGTTATGTTTACAAGTGTACGATTTTTTTTTTTGCCAAATGCGTGTGTGACTGGAGGGATGGATTATCTTTTAGCAACAAAAGGGGGTGTGTGTTAATTTATTAAAAATTCGGAGACATGTCGTATGTAATGTTTTATGTAATCAGTGGAAGCAATATTGTTTGATTTACGGTTATTTTTCCTTTCCATGTATGTTTAAGGCATTTTGATCGTTCTCGTTCCCAGGCACTATTGAATTTGATCAGTCTCACGTACCAGAACGTACAGCTAGTTGACAGTTTTATCGCGCGCTGGATGATTAACAAGATTGAATTGAATATCTTAAAAGGAATACATGGGAATCACATGTAACACATGCCATGGATGTCATATAAGACTCATATATGTGGCCTCTGTTCCAATTGACGTGGTTGAGAAAACCTTAATAAAATCCTATGAAATTACTGTACTTGGAATGGTGTTTGCGGACCGCGCTGGATCAAGAAACAGAGACTCCAACCGGTTTGAACTGACATATACAGCTAACAGCTTGCGGTGCTGTAATTGTGAGCCAAAAGAAAAGATGTTATTAAGGCATTGTACAAAAGCAAAAGTCTCTTGGCCTTCATCAAAGCACGAATAGGACACGATCATAGGGTGCACCGTACCAGCTCTTATTGAAGGTGCGTTTATTGTTTCCCGGCCTGTACACTGTCCATTTACTGTATAGCGAACCATGTTTTTTTCTTGCTGGATAAGTTAGACCAGGTAGCCCACCTACAAATCTGAGCTTTTCTTAATTTTATAAATAATATTTTAAAAATAACCCATTTAGCCGCACTTAGGGTGCCTTTAGTTGGGCCGTGGCTTTTGGAAAAGCAGATGTGGGTTGTGGACTGTGGGAAAACAGCTCTGGGAAAGCAGTTGTGAGAAAGGCATAACACAATTTGGTTAGAGGTGTTGTGGCTTTTGAAAAAAGTAGCTAGTGGACCCCATATGTCATTCATAGTCCCCCTCCCTCTCTGACTGACGAGTGGACCCCACTCATCAGCCCCGTCTTCTTCTACGTGATGTTTCATGAGCAGCTGCGCCAATGTGGTCTTCCCCATCCCGCCGTGGCCCATGATGGCGGCGATGGGGTTGGGCACAGGCTCGGCTCTGTCGCCGCAGCCACCGGATGGCGATGGGAATGGCCACCCGCTCCTCTCCCCCTCCCCGCCCCACCATCCCCACTTCACTCCCCTCCCGCTGCCGCTCCCTCCCCCTGCCGCCGTCCAATAGTGGTCCCACACAGAGACGACAGCGTTCCTCACCGTCCGCGCCGAGCTCGACCACTCCTTCCTCGCCACCAAGCGCAACAAGGCGCTCTGGGAGGCCGTCTCCGCGCACCCGACGTCGGATGATGATGGCCGACGACGAGATGAGGTGAATCTTCAACGCCATGGTCGCCCGACGCCGAGACGTGGCTCTTCTCCATGATCGACATGCGGGCGCGCCTGGCGCCACCGCTGCCCCCCGGCTACTTCGGCAATGCGGTGGTGCGCACGTCCGTGTCCACCACGGCGGGGGAGGTGGTGGCGAACCCCGTGGGCTACGCCATGCGGTTGTAGGGTCGAGATGGAGAACTAGAGGGGGTGAATATTCCTTCTAAAACTTAACGCATTGGCTAACCGAAACAAATGCGGAATTAAAACTATCAGTCTAGCCAGGACTGCACCCATCTATGTATGTTCACTAGCACCTTATAAAAAATACTAAACAAGCATATAAGGTGACAAGCTAATCACGAGCTCACCTAATTAATTCTAGGAGCAAGGTCACACAAAAGCTATGCCACTAGTACTTTACACACCGGGGAGCTCCTACACAACTAGTAAGCAAAAGCACAAAGCTACTAAGCTCACTAACGATGCTCAATGTACAAGATTACACAAGTCTAATTCAAAGGCTCAATTTACTTAGCTACACAAACTAAGAAAAGAGACTAATTAAGCTACACAAGTTAATTAGTCACAAGATCACTACTTCTAGCTACACAAACAAGAAGACAACTAGCAAGGTACACAAGCCAACTAATTAAAAGAGCAATCACACGAACACAAGATATGTAAGGATGTAAATACAATGCTTGTGATTGAGAAGTGCAAACCACCGAGAAGAGTAGACAATGTTGACACGGTGATTTTTATCCTGAGGTTCACTTGGTTGCCACCAAGCTAGTCTTCGTTGTGTCGACCAACACCTCGATGTTTCTTGGTCAAAGCTCTCAAGCTGCTGGCCACTTCGGGCACTCCAAGACACCAGTCGCAAGTGTGGTAACTCAATGACACGCTCTACTAGAGTTACTCTTCGTGATCCCCATGGGGTGAGCACAATCTCCCTCACAAATCCTTCTCCAGAGCAACGCACAATCTCCTTGCGTGCTTCAACAGAGCCACAATCCACCAAGCCGTCTAGGAGGCGGCAACCTCCAAGAGTAACAAGCAAACCGGCTTGCAACATGAACACCTAGTGTCACTCGATGCAATCTCTCAAAGCAATGCACTAGACTCGCACTCACTCGCAGTAGATTCGCAATCTCGCATGGAGAAGTGAGTTAGTGGACTCCCAATGCAATCACTACCATGGGAAACACATTCCCAAGGTGCTCAACCCACTCCAAGCCCCGGGCACCCTGTTGGCACTCCTTACGACCTACAGATAAATCCGCAAGCGGACAGATACCGATGTAGCTTTCACCCAGGAGTATTCCAGGGTATCGATTCCCACGAGGAATGAGAAGTGAACTAATTCTAAACTAAGTTGTCCTAGGTAGATGGAATGGAATGAACGGAATGGATGGAGTGGATGACAACAACAAAGAGATAGGAATGGCACTAGGAGGGTAGAGAGGGTACGAGTCTGAAAGCGGTACTGTACTGATTGATCGAGCAGATCAGATGATACAGATAGATACTTGCTTCAGGACAATGGACACCAGTGACACGCAGACAGGGATGAGAATGGGTGCCACCAGCTCCACACTGGGGGATCCTACAGGCCGAGACTAACGAGATGGATTACAAAGGCCGTATAGGGCTGTCACCACCTAACGGCTACCACACGTTCGTTGAATTGGGGGCAAACTAAGTTAACCTCAAGTCTAGGCACCACGCCTACACTAGTCGACTAATACTTATCTCCTATAGAAAGATAAGCACCCAAGCTAAGCAACCAGTATACAGTTATACCAATCAACTAAGCATTGGACGAAGAACCAGCGAGCATATATAGAAGTAAGAACTGAATGCTCAATTAATCAGAAAGAAATACAAGAGTTACCAGACACGACCCGGATACCACTCAAAGCGGAGCCACATCCGTAGAGGTACAGCGGGAAGAGGGGCCGACACTTCGGCTCCTCTCCGGGATGCTCACCTCTCCTCTCTCCCTATCTTCTATTGATACAAGTGGCAGAGCTTCGCTAATGCCTAATCTCCAGTGTTGTGTCCATTTGCAGGTGCTGGAGGCCTCCTTTTATAGCAAGGAAGGGCGGTGTAAGAAGGAGTAGTGGCCACGGGACCTCAAGGGCGGTTCCGGGCCATTCGGGCGAAGATGTCGGGTTCGGCCGAAGGGGCTCGGTTCGGCCGAACTCCCCAGTTCGGCCGAACCACCCATTTGCACCGCCTCGGCCTCCAACGCTCTAGATTTCGTCCCCAGGTCAGTTGTGGGTCGGTTGGGCTTTGGCCGAATCCTAGAAGTTCGGCCGAATGGGTCCGGGTGCCTGTCTGCCCTTGGATCCACCGCCTTTGTGCTGAGGTTGATCCTGATGGTCCACATATGCCCGGGGTCTTGGTAAATCACGTGTGTTTAGGTCCTAGTACGCTCCGGGTATGAGACTCGACCGAACGCACCATTTTGGGTGGTTTTACCCCGACATTGGCAACCTGCCTCCTGGAATCACATAAACACCAAAACTTGTGGAAATGATCAGAAATAATCCCTATATCTATGGTGTGTGATTCCATTGTGTTTGTTTTATACTCGGTTGGAGGTCGGAAATCACTCCGTAATGACCGCCAACAAGCTCCCCCAAACTTAGATCTTTGCTCATCCCGAGTAAAGAAATTGAAATGTGAGCAGGACTAAGGTAAGGGTTTTTTCATGACATGAACAATTGCATATTGAATATTCCAAACTTTTCTCTATACCTGTGAGTTTGTAGTGGCTATTCTCTGGGTCTTGGGCGGTTGATACTCGGAACGGCTCTTACAACAAGATCCTCTTGCTCATCCTGCATTCGTGTTTTTTCTAATTTTCGCAAATAAATAACCCTTGTCCCTTCATCCCTGATGCTCTCAGCTCTCTGGAGTCACTCCTTTTTACTCACTCTCTTTTGTGTTTTTCTTTGTCTCTTAGGTGGTGGCCGTGTCAAGTCATGTACTTCTGTCGAGTCGAAGATTGCTTCCCGGAGTTTCTCATTGTCGCCCTTGGTCAGATTGCAAGTTAAAGATGAAGAGTTCATGTCGGTCCTTAGCTTTGTGACCCCTTTCTTTTCTCTTCCCTTTTTGGGGGATTTTTTTTCTTTTCTTTCTCTTTTTTTTTTTCATTTGGACTTTCATGAGTCCTTTATTTTCTCACTTTTTTTAGGGTATCACCAAAGCATGAGGACTTCTACTACACTCTGATGATAGTATACTTGCAATAAACCTTGGGCAAACATGATTATCTCTGGGGACATCAAAATTCAACAAGACTTTGTACTAGCCATAACAAGTTTCTCAGGAATAAACTCTCAAGCATATGTGTATGTTGGAAGTAGTGGACAGGATGAAGGGATAGGGTATAGTTTTATGTTTTCAAAATTTAAATTCTCTCGAATGGTGGAGTGAACAAGTGGTTTGTTTTATCGAGACATATCACAATCATCAACAACCTATATCAGGGGGTCCTATCATGAAATATTTCACAGGAAAAAGATACTAGGTTTGAAATAAGCAATAGGCAAGTTGATGGTATAAAACAAAAACTAAGAACGTTTCATTTATGTGAGGCATGCATTGATCAAAATTTCGAAACGTGGCAACACAGAAAGAGTGGTCAGGGGGGAAGAGTGCAAACCATCGTGTAGGTGCGCGAGCGGGACGAGCTGGGCTAGTTCGGCCGAACTGGTGGGTTCGGCCGAATTGCCCAATTCGCCCGAACTAGCTGGTTCGGCCGAAGTGACTCGGTGCGTGCTCCGTCGTGTCGGGTTGCTCCTGTGTCGTCTTGTACTCATGTATCTTTTTCGTTAAATAGGGCAATCTCCGGTTGGCTCAAATGCACCAACCGGAGCAATAATTTTATTCTTTTTGCAATCAACTCTATTTTTTTATTCATCAAGCTAAGATTGGAAACAAAATATTTGGGAAGGAAAATAGTTCAGAGCACCCTAAACAATATTCTAATGGAAATAAATGAAATAAACAAACTAGCAAACCAATCTAACGGTGCTCTATCTAAAAATGAAACGACCGCATGACACTATTCTTCAGGTGGGTCGTAAAGGTCCGAGTGTCCTGTGGCTCTGGCAAGCTTCTTGATCTTGGCGCACAAACCCTTGCGGAGGACTTCCATATTGTCCTCCGTCTCTAGGCGCGCCAGCTCCGCTTCCGCCACTTTCTCCTCCAGGTGGTTTATCCGCTGGCGTGCTTGTACCAGCTCCACCCGCAGGCTCTCCAGTGTGGGCGGCTTCTCCTCCTCCTCCTCCTCGTCCTCCTCCTCATCAGAGAACTCCATGTTTCCCGGCGGCCCCTTGATGGTTGGAGGCTGCCTGCGGCACTGAACTCTGGGGTTCCGCCGCGGAGGAGTGGACTGGGAGGACTCTATCAGTCCGAGCTCGTCCCAGTTCAGCGGCGGGACCAACACCTTGCCGTACCCCGTGGCGGGGGTGCTCGCCCTTGATGTTGAAACGGGGCAGACTATCAGGTGTATAGTCCGGCGTCTTCGTGCCCTCCTCCTTGACTGCAGGGAGCGTAAAGTCCAGCACCCTTGTGGAGGATGCCGACTTTGGGCGCAGCTGCCCAGTAGTGGGGTGCCCTGGCGATGGTGAGCAAGGGGGCTTCTTGATCGCCTTCAGCGGTGCGAAGGCGTTGAACGTCGCTGACAGAGAGCGGCGTGGGGAGTTGGACCGCCTCATAGGGCTGCGGGCATGCGCCCTTCCTCGCTGCACATCGCCTGACAGTTCAACGTCAGCAATGCGGAACGCTTGCTCACGTCGGGGAGATTCACCGATCCGGCTGGCGAGGCAAGATCCCTTGGTTAAAGATGTATCTTTGGAGCAGGAGGATGCCATGGTGGCTGTGTGTATAGGCAAGGAAGCTTGTAGATGGGATGAGGGAGTCGACACAAACCCTCTGGCTTTTATCGATGTTTCTCCCGATCGAAAAACGAGATTCCCGACGTTTCCCTCGTGGATTTCGGGATAGGCTCAACTATAGATGAGTCCACAGGAAAATATCCGCACGGAGGACCAGGGGGCCTGATTCGGCCAAACCCTAGCCTTCGGGCAAACTGGCCAATCCACCCGAATTGGTCCAGTTCGGCCGAACTGGCCCCTGGGTCTCCAGGTGTGCGGGCCAGGTTGAGTCTTGTGCCTTTGGTCAGAGGTTTTGAGGTTTGAGGGGGTTTTGGCCCAGAAAGGTTTGGAATTGAAGGATTTGGGCCGGATTTCACGAACGGGTTTCAGAGTTCCATGAACTCGACAACATCTAAATCGTCGAGTGGCGGAGGTTCTGGTTCCAGGAAGATCTTCAACCGTTGCCCGTTAACCTTGAAGGTATTCTCATCCTCACTTTGCAATGTGACGGCCCCATGGGATGCAGCGTTGATCACTATGAATGGGCCGTCCCATTTGGTTCTTAGTTTCCCATGACAGAAAAGTCTGACACGGGAATTGAAGACAAGGACCTTGTCTCCCGACTTGAACGTTTTGACCTTAATCATTTTGTCGTGCCATCTCTTGGTCCGTTCTTTATATAGCCGGGAGCTGTGGTATGCTCGTTCCCTCATTTCATCTAATTCGGCCAGCTAGATTTTCCGTTTGAGGCCGGCTGCTTGAAGGTTCATACCCCACTTCCTAATGGCCCAGTGAGCTCTAAACTCCATCTCTACTGGTAAGTGGCAGGTTTTGCCATAGACTAGTTGATATGGAGTCATTCCTATGGGTGTTTTATAGGTCGTGCGGTATGCCCAGAGTGCATCTGGGAGTTTATCCTTCCATTGCTTGCCCATCTCATTTACGGTCTTTTGCAAAATGTTTTTGATTTGCTTATTTGAAGTTTCTGCTTGACCGCTAGTTTGGGGATGATAGGGTGTAGCTACGTTATGCTGCACCCCCAAACTTGAGAGATACCTACGAAAGGCCGAATCGATAAAGTGAGAGCCGCCGTCGCTGATAACTATCCTAGGAACGCCGAAACGAGGGAAGATAACTTCATGGAACATTGGTTTTGCACTCCTAGAGTCGGCAGCCACACAAGGCAGAGCTTCCACCCACTTAGAGACATAATCTACCGCCACTAGAATGAACTGGCAATCTTCTGAGTTCGGGAAAGGACCCATGAAGTCCACTCCCCAAACATCAAAGATTTCTACTTGGAGATTGCTAGTGAGCGGCATTGCGTCTCTAGTGTTGATGTTCCCATGTTTCTGGCATCGAGGGCATCTCCTGACAAATGCCTTAGCATCGTCGTACATGCCGGGCCAATAGAAACCACATTGCCAAACCTTGGCATTGGTTCTGAACGCACCATAGTGACCTCCATATGGTGCTGAGTGGCATCTCTCCAGGATTTTGTATGCCTCAGGTGCGGGTACGCATCTTCTGAGGAGTCCATCGCTACAAATCCGGAAGAGATACGGGTCATCCCAGAGATGGAGTCTGCTCTCATAAGCTAATCGTTTCTTGTTTTCTCCAGGTGGGACGTACCCCGACACCATATAGTTCACTATATTGGCATAGCACGGATCTAAAGCCGTGACCTTAAGGAGTGTTTCATCCCGTAGATAATCATCTATAGGGAGATCCGAGGGTACTTCCATCCGAGACAAATGGTCTGCTACTGAATTTTCTACTCCTTTCTTATCTCTTATTTCAATGTCAAATTCCTGGAGTAGAAGAACCTAGCGGATGAGTCTTGGTTTCACATCCTTTTTGGTCAAAAGATACTTTAAAGCAGCGTGATCTGAATAGACTATGACCTTGGCCCCAACTAGGTAGGACCAGAATTTGTCTATAGCGAATACAACTGCTAAAAGTTCTTTTTCCGTGGTTGCGTAGTTGAGCTGGGGGCCAGTGAGCATTTTGCTAGCTGTTGGCACTCCTTACGGCATATAGATAAATCCGCAAGCGGACGGATACCGATGTAGCTTTCACCCGGGAGTATTCCAAGGTATCGATTTTCACGGGGAACGAGAAGTGTACTAATCCTAAACTAAGTTGTCCTAGGTAGATGGAGTGGATGAATGAAATGGATGAGGTGGATGACGACAACAAGGAGAGAAGAGAAGAGGTAGGAGGGTAGAGAGGGTACAGGTCTGGTAAGGGTATTCTACCGATTGACTGAGCAGAGCAGAAGATACAGATAGATACTTGCTTCGGGACTACAGAGCCTCCGACACACAGAAAGGGATGAGAAGGGGTGTCGGTTACCCTGAACCTTGGGTCCTAGGACAACGGAACTAACGTGATGGACTACGAAGACCGAAAGGGCTGTCACCACCTTACGGCTACCACCTCCGTTGCGACGGGCAGAAACTAAGGTTACTGTCAAGTCTAGGAACCACTCCTACACTAGTCAATAACTACTTATCTCCTATAGCAAGATAAGCACCCAAGCTAAGCAACCAGTATACAGTTATACCAATCAACTAAGCATTGAACGAAGAACGAGACAAGTATATAGATGTAAGAACTGAATGCTCAATTAATCAGAAAGAGATACAAGAGTTACCAGACATGACCCGGATGTCACTCGAAGCAGAGCCGCATCCGTAGAGGTACAGCGGGAAGAGGGGCCGACACTCCGGCTCCTCTCCGGGACGCTCACCTCTCCTCTCTCCCTATTCTACTGATACAGGTGGCGGAACTTGGTAACGCTCACTCTACTCTTGTGTTGTGTTTCTTTGTAGGTGAAGGAGGGCCTCTATTTATAGTGGCCAGGGTCGGTTCGGAGGTTGAGCACCGGCCAAGGAACTGGGAGGCGGTGTCGTGCCGTTCGGCCGAATCTCCCGGTTCGGCCGAACCAGGGAGTTCGGCCGAAGTGGCACGTGCGCCGCCTTACCTTCCCACAGCCTAGATCAGCTGTTGGAAGGCGGTGCTGTGCTGGGGTCGGTTCGGCCGAACCAAGGAGTTCGGCCGAACTGGGCTTTTCGGCCCAGCGCGCTCCCCTGCACCACCTCTCTCTCTCCTGGACCCTCTAGGCTGCTTGTTCGTGGTGGACTTCGTGTCTTTCTAGCCCAGAGATGAGGTGGCGGTCGCCCACGTGTCATGTGTCGTCATCGCATGGTCATCGTTGACGTGGACGACTCCCGGTGGCATGCACGGCTACGGAGGTAACCGGCCGAACGGAGTCGTTCGGCCGAATCGGTCGATTCCGCTCCCTATAGGGCGTATTTCGTGTCATTGTACCTGCACAAGTGGAACTCGCCAAAACTCGTGGAACTTTATTAGAAATAACACCTAAGTACATGGAATGTTGCATAAACCCTCATTTATTCCCGAGTATTGGTGGTCGAATTTGGGTTGTAACGACCGCCAACAAGCTCCCCCAAGCTTGGCTCTTTGCTCGTCCTCGAGCAAAGATAAAAACTTAGGCTCGGTGGATCAGGAGTTGCTACAATGTCATTTCTCTTGCAGGTAACTTTATAAACAACTAGTACTCAAATATTACTTGAATCACTAGCAAGGTATTAATTCACCATTTTACCTATGGGGCTTATAGCAATCTCCTTATCTTGGGCGGTTGAAAGAATGAACAGTTTAACTTAGTTTTATTCCACCCTACTCTTTTCAGGATCCTATCTCGGAGTTTTCACCCTTTTGTGAAAAGATAAATTGTTCCTCATTGGCTCACTCAATCGCTCAAGTGTATTTGAATCATTACCAAAGGCTTTGCCTTCTTTTCATCCTAACATCTAATTTGGCTTTTTGTGTGGCTCAGGGACAAAGAATGAAGGCATACAAGCATCTTATATTTTGCTAAGTCAAAAGACCGGATCTTTGAGGAAACAAATCATACCTTAAGATCGAGAAGTGCAAGTGTGTGGGATATATGGAGTGGAATATGGTGGGATGGAATATGGTGGAATGGAATATGGTGGAGCTCCTTGGGATGAATCTCCCTCTCCTTGATTTATTTTCGAGAACATGGGCTATCTTTTATTCTCATATTTTTGCCATGCCACTTGACATGCTTATCTCTTTTTTTTCTCTTTCTTTTTGCTATGTTTTTCTTTTTCTTTTTATTTTTGCCATGCTTCTTTGGCATGCTTTTCTTTTTGCATAGCCCATGTCTCTATCAAGAATATTTGGAGAGGGAAATCATAGAACATGAAGCATTTTATTTTTGTGGATGGATGATGGAAAATGTTTGCTAACTCCCAGTGTAGGAATTGCAAGTGAGAGGTGGTGTGTGTACGTGGATCTCGATCTCTAAGAATATGAAAGCTTCACTCAAAGGTCACAACAATTTGACAAAGCTCACTAAGATAACAAGCAGCATATGAGTAGAAAGTTTGAAACTAATCCTATCATATGGCTCTGGTAGGAATGTTTGACCAATGAGGAACTTTGTTTTGAAAACATAAACATCCGAGATTTGCACCATACTAAGAATAGAAATAGAGTTCAACCAAAGTCTCACTATATCAATCCCCACAACAACCTAGACTTGGAATAAAGCATGTGCTCCCACAAGGTTTTCAGGTTCATTTTTGCTCATGCCAAATAACTCAAGCATAGTCAAGCAACCAGTTGCAACAAAGTACTAGCAAAGTTAATGACAGAGCAACCATTCATCATTTCCAAAGTGAGAGGCATATGATTCATTCCATGCATGGTTGAGAGTTAATTTTATTCAAGGGAAGTATTTTCAATTGAATGACCAAAGTGCTGAGTAATTCGAAACGTACCTGATGGGGGTCCTCCCCCAAGCTTGGACTCTTCACTGGTAGGGATTCAACCTTGAAAGGTACTGAGTCAGCTGGTCGACCTGCTCGTTCTCGTCATGCTCCTCCACTGTGTCATGCCTGTACTCATGTATCTTTCTGTTAAACAGGGCAATCTTAGGTTGGCTCAAATGCACCAACCGGAGCGTATCACCCCCTAAGAAAATCGCTGATGGGAAGATCAAACGGGACTTGTACCCAAGACAAACCCAACGGATGAGTCTTGGGTTCGCATCCTTTTTGGTCAAAAAGGTACTTCAAAATAGCATGGTCTGAATAGACTATGACCTTTGCCCCAACTAGGTAGGATCGGAATTTGTCTATAACAAACACAACTGCTAAGAGTTCCTTTTCCGTGGTTGCATAGTTGAGCTGGGGCCAGTGAGGATAATGTTTTTTTTGTCCTTGGTTTGGCCCACAGCAGCTCCTACGGCAAAATCGCTCGTATCACACATGATTTCTAGCGAGATACTCCAGTCAGGAGGCTGGATGATGGGAGCAAAGCTGAGTGCTTTCTTAAGGGTTTGAAAGGAAGCATAGCACTCTTGATCAGAGACGAGAGGGGTTTCCTTGGCTAAGTGATTGGTCAGCGACCGGGCTATTAGAGAGAAATTTTCGATGAGACGCCTATACAGCCCGGTGTGGCCAAGGAACTACGAATCCCTTTTACTCGTAGGAGGTGTAGGCATAGGGTCGTGTTAGGGAGTATGACAAAGGAAGATGATCGCCTATGGCTTTAAATCTAGTCTTTCCCCGGTCAAAGATGAATCTCAGTGACAATTGCCTAGCGACCCCAAGATAAGATGAGACAGGGATATGATGTGTATGAAGGTTAGGAGTAATCCCTTTGAAATCTTGGATCGAGTGTCCTGAGACTGATCGATCCTCCTCCAGGACCGTGGAAGTCGGATGGGTTCCAGGGGGTCTGCCACTGATGGTCACTAGAGTGTATTCGTCCTTAAAGAGAGAAGCGTACTTCAGTCTAGAGGAAAGAGGTTTAGGCTCGATTGGAGGATGAATTTCTTCTTCCTCCATAAGGAATTGGGCATCTTCTTCTAGGAAAGGTTGCTCTAAGTCTATCAAGGATGTTGACATGACCTCCTCTTTAGGATCAGGATCGTGCTCCGCCTCTATAGGTGTGTTCAAGGAATAAGAATAAGAGACTGGAACAAGTTCTTCTCCGATCCTAAGCTCCACTAGCTGATGTGGTGATTTCTCTAGGATTTTTATGATTGGCCTACCAATAAACATGGAATGTGTGGAATTTTTAGGTAGGTCAAAGATATGGAAATCCAGGAAAAGTTCAGGGTCGTTAATCTTAACGGGTATGACCCGCAAGATCCCTAAACAGTCGAGGACCCTTCCTGATATGAACCTTAGATGTTTCTGAGATGAATACCATGGTTCATCAGGAAGTTGGGCTTGCACCAAGGAGCTAGAGATTATGTTGATTCCGAGGCTCGGGTCATACCCGATTTCTTTGTCTATGCCCATAACTTCACAACAGATTGTTCGGATTCTCTTGGGCATTTTAACTACCTCGGTCGAGGCTTCCGCCTCGTCTAGCCATTCCCGACTCTTGATGGCAGAGAGACGGCCTAAGTACTCTCTTTGATATTCTAATGCTTCCTTGTCGGGGGGTGGATCTTTTTGCTCTACACATCGTTCCCGTGGGAAACTTATGGCACAGTCGATGTCATCGAATAGATCATCGTCAAAATCGTAGGGAGTGGTGTAGAGTGGATGATGGTAGTCTAGGCTAGAGTAAGGTTGTGGTTCGAATTGAGCACCGGGTTCTGATGGAATGGAAGAGCTGATAGATTTGGATTGTTGGTGTACAGGCTCTTCAGGTTTAGGCTGCTTCTCTTCTTCATCGGGGAGTTCGTCATAGACTCCAGTGTAGGGAGTGTCGTCCAGGATACGCTCCAGGACTATCCTCGCTTCACTGGGAGTCAGATGAAAAAATGACCCTTCTGAAGCAGAGTCCAAGAAAGTGGTGGCTACGGGACAGAGGCCAAGGCTGAAATGTTGGAGAATGATAGGTTCAGATAGGCCTAGGTCTGGTCCGGATGCCAAGATTTGCTTGAAACGAGCCCAGGTAGCTCCTAACGACTCTCCCCCTAATTGCTTAAAGGTAAGAACTTCGATTCAGAGGCTAGCTACCTTGGAGAATGGGAAGAAATTTAGACAGAATTTTTCTCTAAGAGTCTCCCAACTCCCTTCCGTAGTACTGATAGCCAGAGAGTACCATTTCTTCGCTCCTCCCGTTAATGAGAACGGGAATAGCTTCCATTTGAGTGTCTCTTGTGTCATGCCCGCAATGGTCAGGCACAAGCAGAGTTGCTCAAACTCGCGCAAATGCGCGTATGGACTCTCGGCCTTTGTTCCTGAGAACGATTGCTCACGAACCATGACTATGAAGCCGGGACGTAGCTCATAGCCGGGTGTGGATATGGGATGTGATGATGGTAGTGGCTCCAAACAAGCGTCCTTTGGAGCCGAGTTTTGGCGTAAGGTAAGAGTGGAATCCATATGGATGGTGGATGGTGGTGGGATACACAGACAACTTGGGTTCGGAATCAGAACAACTACCGTTCCCCGGCAACGGCGCCAGAAAGCTTGTTGGCACTCCTTATGGCAACCGGGCTAACCCATTCACTATTGGGAACCGGGTAGATAATCCCAGCTTGAAGGAGTTTGAGGCCTTCCTTTTTCACAACTTCCCTCATGGCATTATTCAACCGTTGTTGAGGTTCTCGAGATGGTGTTGCCTCAGAATCGATCGGGATACGGTGGGTACAGAGATTTGGGCTGATCCCCTTCAAGTCTTGGAGAGAGTATCCTAAGACCGATCGATTCTTCTCCAGGATAGTGATGAGTTGTTGGGTTTCTACTTTAGATAACTTATCACTAATGATCACTGGAGTTTGTTTGTCCTCGAAGAGGAAGGCGTACCTTAATCCAGGAGGGAGTGGTTTAAGCTCGATTGGAGATGGTTTTGGAGTTTTGGATGTATCGAGCTCAATCGGAGGATAAGGTTCCTCCTCTTCAGCAAAGAACTGAATATCCTCTTCTGGAATAGGTTGCTCTAAGTCATGTCAACCAACGAGGTTGACATGACTTCCTCTATAGTATCAGGATCGGGTTCTGCCTCTATTGGAGTATTCAAGGAATGAGAATAAGAGACAGGGACACGTTCTTTCCCGACCCTGAGTTCTACTAGCTGATTGTTCGACACCCTTTCCAGAATGTTCATGATTGGCCTACTGATAAAGATAGAATGGGTGGAATCATCGGGTAGGTCAAAGATATGGAAATCCAAGAAAAGTCTAGGGTCGTTAACCTTAACGGGTGTGACCCGTAAGATCCCTAAACAAACAAGGATTCTTCCCGAGGTGAACCTTAGTTGTTTTTGAGATGTTGTCCATGGTTCATCAGGAAGTTGGGCTCGAACTAGAGAGCTAGAGATGATGTTGATCTCGAGGCTTTGGTCATACCCAATTTCTCTATCACTGCCCAGGATTTCACAGAATATTCTTCAAATTTTCCTGGGCAATTTGACAACCTCGGTTGAAGTTTCAGCTTCTTCTAGCCATTCCCGACTCATGACCACAGAGAGACATTCCAGGTTCTCCCTTTGGTATTTGAGTTCTTCCTTGTCGGGTGGTTGATCCTTATGCTCTACTCGTCGTCCCAATGGGAGACTTTTTGCATTCTTGATGTCTTCGAAGAGATCATCATCGAAATCATAGGGAGTGAGTGAGTCATAATAATCTTGGCTACAATATGGTTGTGGTTCGAATTGAGCTTCGGGTTCCGATGGAATGGGAGAGCTAATGAATTTGGATTGTGAGATTGTAGGCTCTTCAGGTTCAGGCTGTTTCTCTTCTTCATTGGGGAGTTCATCATAGATTCCAGTGTAGGGGGTATCGTCCAGGATACGATCCAGGATTACCCTCGCTTCACTTGGAATCAAGTGAGAGAACGACCCTCCTGAAGCGGAGTTCAAGAAATCGGAGGCTACGGGACATAGACCAAGGCTGAAATGTTGCAAAACAACAGGTTCTTGCAAGCTTAGGTCTGGTCCGAATGCCAAGATTTGCTTGAAATGAGCCCAGGCAGCTCCTAACGATTCTCCCTCTAATTGCTTAAAGGTGAGAATTTCGATTCAGAGGCTGGCTATCTTGGAAGCTCGGAAGAAATTTAAACAGAATTTCTCTCTAAGAAGTGCCCAACTCCCCTCCATGTTACCGATAGATAGAGAGTACCATTTCTTCGCTCCTCCCGTTAAGGAAAACGGAAATAGCTTCCATTTGAGCGTCTCTTGTGATATGCCCGCAATGACGAGACATGAACAGAGCTGCTCAAATTCTCGCAAATGCGAGTATGGACTCTCATCTTTCGTTCCTGAGAACGTTTGCTCTCGAACCATGGCTATGAAGCCGGGACGCAGCTCATAGTCGGGTGTGTGGATAGGATGTGATGATGGTGGTGGCTCCAAACAATCGCCCTTTGGAGCCGAATAATGGCGTAAGGTAAGAGTGTAATCCATATGGTGGAGGGGATGGTGTGATACACGGACAACTTGGGTTCAGAATTAGAACAACTACCATTCCCCGACAATGGCGCCAGAAAGCTTGTTGGCACTTCTTACGACCTACAGATAAATCCGCAAGAGGACGGATACCGATGTAGCTTTCACCTAGGAGTATTCCAGGGTATCGATTTCCACGAGGAACGAGAAGTGAACTAATTCTAAACTAAGTTGTCCTAGATAGATGGAGTGCAATGAACGGAATGGATAGAGTGGATGACAACAACAAAGAGATAGGAAGGGCACTAGGAGGGTAGAGAGGGTATGAGTCTGAAAGCGGTACTCTACTGATTGATTGAGCAGATCAGAGGATACAGATAGATACTTGCTTCGGGACAATGGACACCAGTGACACGCAGACAGGGATGAGAAGGGGTACCACCAGCTCCACACTGGGGGATCCTACAGGCCGAGACTAACGAGATGGATTACAAAGGCCGTATAGGGCTGTCACCACCTAACAGCTACCACACGTTCGTTGAATCGGGGGCAAACTAAGTTAACCTCAAGTCTAGGCACCGCGCCTACACTAGTCGACTAATACTTATCTCCTATAGAAAGCTAAGCACCCAAACTAAGCAACCAGTATACAGTTATACCAACCAACTAAGCATTGGACGAAGAACCAGTGAGCATATAAACGTAAGAACTGAATGCACAATTAATCAGAAAGAGATACAAGAGTTACCAGACACGATCCGGATGTCACTTGAAGCGGAGCCGCATCCGTAGAGGTACAGCGCGAAGAGGGCCCGACACTCCGGCTCCTCTCCGGGACGCTCACCTCTCCTCTCTCCCTATCTTCTATTGATACAAGTGGCAAAGCTTCGCTAATGCCTAATCTCCAGTGTTGTGTCCTTTTGCAGGTGCTGGAGGCCTCCTTTTATAGCAAGGAAGGGTGGTGGAAGAAGGAGTAGTGGCCACGGGACCTCAAGAGCGGTTCCGGGCCATTCAGACGAAGCTGCCGGGTTCGGCCGAAGGGGGTCGGTTCAACCGAACTCCCTAGTTCGGCCGAACCACCCATTTGCACCGCCTCAGCTTCCAACGCTCCAGATTTCGTCCCCTGGTCGGTTGTGGGTCGTTTGGGCTTCGGCCGAATCCTGGAAGTTCGGTCGAATGGGTCCGGGTGCCTATCTGCCCTTGGATCCACCGCCTTTGTGCTGAGGTTGATCCTGATGGTCCACATATGCCCGGGGTCTTGGTAAATCACGTTTGTTTAGGTCCTAGTACGCTCTGGGTATGAGACTCGACCGAACGCACCATTTTGGGTGGTTTTACCCCAACATTGGCAACCTGCCTCCTGGAATCACATAAACACCAAAACTTGTGGAAATGATCAGAAATAATCCCTATATCTATGGTGTGTGATTCCATTGTGTTTGTTTTATACTCGGTTGGAGGTCAGAAATCGGTCCGTAACGACCACCAACACACCCTTCTATTTATATAGGAAGGAAAAAACTAGCCGTTACACCCTTTTCCCGAGCTCTAACGGCTCCCTCGGACTATCCGAGGTCCATTCTCGGATGGTCCGTCATTCAAAAAACTAGTCGTTGTGTTCCAAACGGTCAAAAACACGGCATCCACGGACTGTCCGATCCTATCCACAAACTTTCTGACCCCCTAGATCAGCAGGAAACATTTCTGTGTAAAACCGAGCGAATTTATACGGACTGTCCGACCCTCTCCAAGGACTTTCCGTCACTCCATTTTCAACACAACCGAAGCTTAGTAAAACGGCCGTAACTTTTAGCTCTGATGTCAAAATTAGGTGATCTTGGACTCTATGGAAAGCTCGTTCAGAGGACTATCCAACCCAACTGAATTCTTGACCCAAAAAACTTTGGATCAAAGCAGAATTGCAGATCAAGATCACCACAAACCATAACCAACAACCAATTCTTCAACCCATTTGCAAATGTGCCAACTCTATAAGTGTACCACCTTATGTGTGAGTGAGTGAGTTAGCATTTTCACAAACATTTCTAAAAGGGTTTATGTGCATAACGTTCGAAAACACGGCTCTCACTGGCTGTCCGAACTCATGCTACGGACTATCCGACCAAATCCGACTTGGTCCGATCTGCATCCCATAAGTCACGGACTGTCCGAGCTCATGCTACGGACTGTTCGACCAAAGTTCCAACTTGGTCTGATCTGCGTCCCATAAGTCACGGACTGTCCGAGCTCATGCCACAGACTATCCAACCCAAGTTCTGAACTTGCTTTCACAAGGATTTTCAATGAACTTTTTCACTCTCTTCACCACGCCGCTCGATCCTAGAAACATCGCAATGTTAGATCACTCATGTGGCACTAGATGACCGATATGCAAACAAGTTTTCCGCTCTTGATAGTACGGCCATCTATCCTAAACCCGGTCATAAACTTCTCTACTCACCTATGACCGGTTAAATAAAATGTCTATTGGTTATACCTTTGCCTTGCGCATTTCATTCCATCTTCTTCAATATGCAACACATGCACCAACATTATCACAAATGATATGATCCACTTCATCTCATCATGCGATGTATTGGTTCATCGATCTTGACTTCACTTGCTCTTCACTGTTGCATAGGTTCATCGGCGTCATGTCATTGCTCAAGCATCCCGCCACGCGGTCCAACGCTTAGCCTCTTACTTGCCCTTCACACTTGCAACCGGTCCATCAAACCAAGTCTTGTCTTGATCTTCTCCACTTAGTCACATGACTCTATGTCATGTCTCATATGCAATGAGCTCATTCATCACATATTTACCTGTGGACTAATCACCTGTGTATTTCACTTAAACACATATTAGTCGACCTAAGTTGTCACTCAATTACCAAAACCTCACAAGGACCTTCAGCGGTGGGCGTATGGCAGGAGATGGCGGCGGCGGGGCGCAGCGAGGGGAGGAGATGGGGGCGGCGGGGGAGGCAGTTGCGGCGCCGACGACAGGGACCGGGGGCGGTAATGAACATGAGGAGGACGCGGCAGGCGTTGGGAGAGGGGGATGAGGGGCACCATCACCGCCAGGCGAGGAGGATGAGGGGCGCCGGCGACCAGGGCAGGAGAAGAGGAGGAATGGCGGCGCCGGCGACCGGGAGCGGTGGAGGAGGGGTGCCGCCGTTGGGAGAGGTGGAAGAGGGGCCACGGTGAAGGGTAACTCGTCAGTCAGAGAGGGAGGGGACTATGAATGACATGGTTATGGGAACTAGGGTGGCCCGATCTTTTGTCAGGTGAAGGGTAACTCGTTTTGGGCGGAGCGCAACACTCCAATCCTGCTTCAAGTCAGCAAACTTGAACCCTGCAATCTTAGCGCCACGACTCCTCTGGTTATCAACCGTGTCACAACCCAGTTTAACTCGCCAAGAAGGCCAATCCCTGCCTGTGAAACAAAGAACACAAGCAAGAACTCAAAAGAACGCAGCTCTCAATATGAAGTGACAATACAGATGAATGATTAAGCACAAAAGTTGGGGTTCTACAAACCGATGACGGCGAAACTGTTCTCGCCAGAATAATCTAAGCAAAACCCAAGTCTAAACGATGGTGTCTACTGAATTTATAAAGTTTGGGATGAGCTAGGGTTGGGGACGTGCCAGGGGGCACCCACAACATGGGCCGAAGGCCCGACACGATACAAAGCCTAAAAAAGGCCCAAAACAGGTGACACAACACCTTTTCATGGTCACACAAAATAGTTCATGAGTCTTCAGGAGCTAGGACCAGAACCAAAAGAAGTGTCTCATCGTCACGGTTCCAACGCATCCAAGAATGCCTTGATTGGACGTCGTATGACGAAGATATTGCAGTTTAGTTGCAGACATATCGGCTGAATCCGAACCAAAAACGTTGTCCAACATATCGACGACTTGTAGCTTGGAGATGAGGCCAACTCGTGTATATCCAACGTGGTGATGTCCTCATCATATGGGGTCCACTAGCTACTTTTTTCAAAAGCCACAACACATCTAACTAAATGGTCTTCTGCTTTTCTCACAGCTGTTTTTCCACAGCTGCTTTTCCACAGTCCACAGCCGACGTCAGCTTTTCCAAAAGCCACAGCCCAACCAAAGGCACCCTTAGCGTGATAAGGTGCCTACACTGATGTGGCTTGCCCGAAGCCCGGCACACGCCAGCATGATGCTGATGTGGCATAGTGCCTACCATGCCCAAAAGCATTGACATGACAAGCTTGCAATGCCAGACTAGCACCATTAGATCCAATTTAGCCTAACATGGGGTAGAGGACTATGCTCTTCCCTAATAAATTCATCATAAATCCATCGATTTGTGATGGAATTTATTGAGAAGATCGTTCCGTGCAACTCTAGGAAGATATACTCCATATTTTCATTATATTGGCCCATTTTATAGATTTCAAAGTAAAAAGTTCCATATCTAAAAATATGAACCAATGGATGAACTACATGACACTAGCAATTGCATGACACATATATAGTAAGTTGGTACAAGCAAGTAATTCTACACCAAGTAATTCTTCATCACAACATAGTACCAAATTATATTTTTGCTATTATTTCATGGGATTAAATAATATTTTTGATGATCTAGGGACCAAAAACTACATTTTTCATCAATCCAAAAATTACATATTTGTCCCTGGATGTTATTAATTTGCTTAGCAAAATTACTAGATTTTTGTTGCATTTTGATAATAGTATATATTTGAAATCCTCTAATTCATGGAAAACTTATATTTGTAGCAAAAAAATATGGATCATTCGCACATAGTTAAGTTAAAACTGGTTGCTCACATTTATAGCTAATACTCTTCATGTAAGGGCCAAGTGGTGGCTTTGTAATTTTTGTTTACCATGAACACCTAGCTTTCACTATGTGAGATCTATTATTGGTAACGGGAGTAGATGCACATTGGTAATGGCCATCAAGTCTGTTGCGGTTATTGTGTTACAAATGATCTATTATTGGCAATGGGCATATTGACCGCTATTGATAACAACGACGATGTAACGGGACCATAGTGTTGCCCATTACCAATTATGGGTCATTAGTAATGAACCACAGTGTTGCCCATTATACCAATATCAGGTAATTGGTAACGAACTAGATTGATGTCCATTACTACTCATTAGTAACGTACCAAAAACAATGTATGTTACAAATGTCCTATGCCCCATAGGAGCAACAGCCTCGCTTCTTCTCTGCGTACTGCAAAACTCGACACTCAAACAAAGTTAATGTAAAATGGACATCCATGACTAGATAACCCAAATATTTGTCTTCTATCACTTTGAACTTATATGTGATAAGTTCAATATGTATAAACCGGGGAAAGCACAAAGATATCAGGACACAAGGACGAGACAACATGTCATCCACAAGATAAAAGACTGAGTCAGGTGAAATCTTGAGATAACTGGTTTAACGAGCAAAGCGCTGGTCTAGATCCATCAAATTTGCTTCTTCTCTTTTTGGTTGTTTCTCTCCCTACCTTTGCTGTCAAAATTTAAGATCATCAATCCACAAGGGGGTACCCATGTGCTAGATTTGTAGGCAAAGTGGATCACGAGGTGGTTAACAAGCTCGAGGTAACACAAGACGCGAGGCTTAGTCAGGTTTGGGCTACCCGGAGGTATAATACCCTATGTCATGCGTTCTATGGTGATTGTATTGTGGGTGTTCGACAAAGCTTCAAGAAGCTATGGCAAACTTTGTAGTTACAATAAGAGGATTGGCTTCCTCATGTGTATTGTCACCCTCGGGGGTTTGACCTAGGCCGCCTCATAAAGGATGACGGCCTAGATTTTACAAATCGGCTTAAATCTAAACCTACCGAATAATGATTAGGAAACTAATCCAACAAGATTACAACATAAATCCCTAGATATTCGGGTATATCCCGCCTGCCGGGTCGCACACCTTGCGGATTACGCCATCATCAAACTTGTTAAGCATGTCGACGGTTCTTTGTTGGCTACCTCGGGGTCGGCCCACAACCTTGTCAGAAGTAGGCCCAGGCCAGCTATCAGCACTGTTGATGATGGGCCCTGGGGTACCCATATCCCACATTTGCAAAGCATCTTTTTTTGAACTAGGTGATCGAGCTCTTAGATGATTGTAAACTAGGGAATCTAATTTATGATATTGGTGCTACCAATGCCATTGTCGTTACAACGAAAACCAAGAGTGAGCATGTGAAAGGCAAGCTGATTCCTTTCACATATTTCATCTTGGTTTGGTTACAATGACATTGGCATCGCGAGCTCCAACAGCAGAGGTTAGAATTCTCATTTACAATCATCTCAAGCTTGATCACCAAGATAGAAATAAAGAAGTTTTACAAAGAAAAGTCAATAGATGATGGAAAAACAAGAAAGAATATTTTGATAGACCAAGATAGACTTTTTGCATGCTAAACTGGAGTTTCTTAAGATGATAGCTAACATGAACATAGATGGCATGCACAACATATGGGCAGATCCATTGATCCTAATAATCTACTATTTCTAATGTTTATTAGAATTGAGCTCATAAGTTATGAGTCCAATGCAGTAGAAGGCTATATTTTAGTTATCTACCAAATCTAGGGTGTGCAATGGATATTAACTTAACTTTAATGATGAACTTTGTTTGAAGTATTATCCCATGGAGATTTCTAAGACAACCTCACCTTTTTGAAATCGCCATCAATTAATACCTGGAAGGAAGGTACTACAATGTGCCATATATCCATCCATCCAAATATCCAACAATTTGTGCATTTATCTAAAGAATATATAGATATATATATATATAAACGTAGCGTATTCATTCATCAACCCATGCATTTATGTAAACCACATTTATCTAAACGTAGAAGATTTATTCATTAATCCAATGTTCCATCCATGTATCCATAGGGCACAAGATTAGGGTGTGGCAGCTTACCTTGGGTCATGGAGTAGCACAGCACTGAGGTGACGAGGTTGGGGAGGAGGAGGTCGACGCTACACCGAGGTTGGGGCTGGGGAGGATGAGGTTGTCGCGCGGAGGTAGGGATTGGGGAGGACAAGGTCGTCGCGCCTAGGTCGGGTTAGGGAGGAGGAGTCCGCAATGCCAAGGTCAAGGTCTGGGAGGTGCATGCTGCCAATAGTACAAAGGTCGGGGAGGAGGATGTCGCCGCATCGAGGTCAGGGTCAGGGAGGAGGATGCCACTGCACCAAGGTTAGGGTTAGGGAGGACGATGTCGTCGCTAAGGTTGGAGGCCCAAATGAGTCATCATACATGCTCAGACAGAAGAGGAGGAGGCGGTGTTGTAGCGGATCCGGCTGATCTCGAGGTCATCGCTAGTGCAGATATGGATGGCGATAGTGAAGTGACGGTGGTGTGAAAAGGATCGATAGACCAAAGAAGGAGGTGAATTTGGGACTTTTCTCTAAAAACAAAAACTATTTTTTGCAATACAAAGAAACTTAGCCTATTCTAGTGTTGAGCCAAGCCTATATTTCGCACGACAAAGGAAATGCTAGGATTAAATATGAGAAGCACACTAGCATTAGGTGATCCTAGTGATCAAAAGAAGTATACTAAGGCAAAACAACAATGTAATTGCAAATATGAAATGCATAATGTAAAGAGAGGACACGAGACAACCGGATGTTTCCTATGGTATCGAGGAGTTGATGATCCCCCTAGTCCATGTTGAGTCTCTCACTTAGACATATGCCTCCTTGAGTCAGTAATAACCCAAGTGCTCTACTAAGGATGCCCCATCTTTATCTCTGAAACAGCAGGCTTGAACCATGTACAAATGTCGCTAAGGCATTGGTGTTGCCACAATCTTCGAGAGCTCACCAAGATCGTCACCGTCACTGAGACCGGCTAGGGGTCATCAACCATTGATAGTAACAAACCTATGAGCCCTCGCTTCGCTAGCATTAAGCATTAAGCGAGATGCACATAAGTTTGAGATGAAGAAGTTTTCTCTTCTCTATTTGAAGCACACTTGAATCTTGAAGATTTAATTTTGATTCTTGTAATCTTTGGCCCTTAATAGTCCTAATAGGTTGCTAGAGTTTCAGGGGTAAATAATCAGTGACAAGACACCTAGAAACCCCTTGAAAGGCTAGATCATGTAGGTGGCCGTTGGAAAATAAACTGCTATTAGTAGCACTGTTAGATAATCCTATGCTTCAATTTCTTTGGGATCGTTGGATGATTCAGTCACTATGACGCCATGTTGCCATTGGACATTCAATAGTTGCTGATGTCATCAATTGTCGGATGATCCGGTATTATGAAATTCTAACAAAGAAATATTTGGATTGTCTCCGACACTTGGCCATCAGATACTCCAGTCACCCTATGCTTCCCTAGTGCACAAGCACCAGATGATTAAGCAGTCATCCACACAGTTGATTATGTGGACCATCGGATTATCTGACCCTTCATTTTCAGCTAGAACTTGTTCAATTCAACTATTCTCAAGTTCCTTTGGTTGTTGCTTGCTTCCGTAGACTTGACTACACTTCTTTTAGCTTCTTGAATTGATATTTTTTTACTTGTGTTTGCATCAAGCTAACAATTTGCATGGTCAACCTACGTAGTTCATATGCCCCTCTTAATACTATAGTCATGAAAGCTATAAACTCAAGGTCCTATACCTAAACCAAGTGTCCTTCATCTACTTATGACACTTGAGTCAAGATAAGTTTTTAACCTTCATAAATAGATCATTTGATATCTTGAAGAGCTATTCATTCTCATTTCCTTGCCAATGTATTCTATTTGTATTTGAGTATCTTAGAATAATATATTTCTATAAAATAAAGTTATTCACATGCAAATACCCACTTTAGTTTCTTATATCACCAAAATCCATAAATAGGGATAGGTGCTTCATGGTGGTGGAGGTGATGGAGCACTGGGGTTAGGAGAAGAACCGAATGTTTGAGGATTTGCCGATTTGGAAGGGAGCAACGGCTTATAAACTTGAAAAATACAAAGGTAACGGAAAAAATTCCTGTTACAAATGAGACTTCAATTAGTGAGAGATGTTATTGGTGCATGTTACAAATGACATTGGTAATTCTCTTTATTGATAACCGTCTCTTTAGTGACATACGACTTGGATTTGGAGGCTTTTTTTAGTAACAGCATCATTGTAGCCCATTATGTTTATTGTAATGGGCCCGTTACTCCTGCCATGTCAGTAAAGACGTGTCCTCGCGTGGTCTTTGAGGCCCTGTTTGGTTCAAGAGACTAAAGCGTCAGTCCCGTCATATCGAATGAAAAAATGCTAATTAGAAGTATTAAATATAAATTCATTAAAAATACATTACATAAGCGAGGACTAATTTACTATACGAATCTATTAAGCCTAATTAATCGATAATTAGACAATATAATGCTACAATAATAATTTGATAATTATATACTAATTATAGGTTAATTAGGCTTGTTAGGTTCGTCTCTTGGAGTAGATATGACTTATGGAATTAGTTTTATAATTAGTTTATGTTTAATGCTTCGAATTGTCACTTATTCGAGGGACTAAACTTTAGTCTCTAGGATCCAAACACACCCTTAACTTAACTTGCTCATTATGTTTTGCTCGAGCATTGCTGGTAACACCTTATACGTGACATGATGTCAGCGTGAACTTGACTAGCATAGAGCAGTGTGTATTTTTAGTTGTGATCTCTCCTCGCATCTTTTAGACTGGACCCACACACTGTATATAGTAACATCTTTTTACCTTGCATAACTCTCACGTGTACTAGTTTGCAAAATAATAATTCTTTGCCCATTAACTATTCAGACAAACGCATACATCTCATACTTATTTTTCATCCCATGCATTGCATCTACATTCATACTTATCACGTCTACATAATGCAAACGGTTACATTGTTCTTCTTGATCATGTAAATATAGAAGTTACTAAACATTTATGATAATTCCAAATATCAAATATGCCAAAATAGAGAAATGAATCCAGGGGTCAAAGTGCAAAAGATCCATTAACCATGACCTAAAGTAATTAGTGATATGTCTTCGTTAATTACGATCTTTCGATGAGAGTGGGTGAGGATCAACGTTGTGCTGTCCAACTCCAATGATCAATAGGCTCGTGTTGCGCCTTAGCTACATACGACGCTACCTTAACAGGCTCTACTGGATACAAGCTAGGCCCAAATGGTAGTTGGAGGTATAGTAAGATACATATCGCTGAAAGGATTCCTGGCCATCCGTGCGTCGGCACACTCCCGCTCGGCACGTGGTCCTCGCGCAATGGTGGCGCACATCCGTTGGTCGCGTCGTTCTCACGCTTTACGCTTTGTGGGCCCCACGGCCCGTCGGTCTCTGTCGATCGAATCGCTGCGCCCGTCGCCTGCCACGCCATCGCCTCTCTCTCTCCTCGCTCCCCCCGCTCTCTCTCTCTCTCTACCGCCGGCTTCTTCCTCCTCTCTCTCTTCCACCCGGCCTCGCCGCCTACTCACGCCGCCGCCGCCGCCGCCGTCCCCTCCCCTCCGCACCGCCCCCTCACCGGCCTTCCGCGACGTCGGTCTCCGCCCAACAAATCCCCGCTTGCTCCTCCCTCCTCTCTCTCCCACCCGCCGCCACCGCTTCCTCCCGCCGGCTTCGCTCTCCCCTCTCCTTCACGCTGCCCCCTCACCGTCCTCCCGCCTCGCGCCGCCACGCCCTCTTCTCCGACCCCGCACCGCCGCAACCCCGCCGCCCCCGCGCGGCCCCGCCCCCTCCGTCGTTTCCCTTTCCCGCGCCGCCGCCCTTCCACTCCTGCCCGGGGCCCCCTTCCTCTCCCCCACCGGCGGCCCTTCTCCTCGGGCCGACCGATTTGGGCGCGCGGCGGTCGACGGCGAAGCGCGCCGGCTCCCGGGGCGGGCCCGCGCCGGCGGCCGACCACGTCCTGCGGCGATGGTGGCGGCGCCCGGCCTCGGGCAGTCGACGGTCGTGTGTGCCGATGGTAGGCCTTGCCCCCGCCGACTCCTCCCCTCCCCTCCCCTCCGCCCCGTCCATCCGCTGCCTCCGCACTTCCTCTGTCCCGCGCCGCCGCCGTCTCCCTCCCGGCCGTGTTGGGGCCTGGGCAGCACCGCCGCCGTGTTGGGGCCCTGGGCGGGTGTCGTCGCCACCGCGCAGGGCCGCGGGCGGGCAGGAGCCGCGCCGGGTTCTCCAAGCGCTACGTGACACCGTGGCAGACCTCATCGGCGAGCACAGCCGCCTCCGCGCCTCCCGCGTCGCCCGCTTCCTCGGCCGCGTTGTCGCGCCCCTCTTCAAGGCCCGCATCACTACCTCCTTTGCCGCCGCCTTAGACGCCCTCACACGCCGCCTCACGCGGGACTGGCGGGCCACCACCTCCTCCTCCGGCACCCCCGCCACCGCCGTCGTGCTCGACGCCGCGCTGGGGATACCCTTCGAGGGGATCTGCGACATGCTGCTGCCGACGCTGCCGCGCGACGCCAAGCGGCGGCTGCAGGGCCACGTGCTGGCCGTGACGCGGGCCATGCTGGCGTTCCCGCTGAGGCTGCCGGGCACAAGGTTCCACGGGGGCCTCCGGGCGCAGAAGAGGATGATGGAGGTATTGCGGCGAGACATCGCCTCCAGACGGCTGAGTAGTAATGGCTCACCGGAGGAGCGCGGCCACGGCAACTTGGACTTCCTTCAGAGCCTTCTTCTCAGGAGCCAGCAACCGTCGGGTAGCAGCGATGAGGCGCCCCTCGCGGACGACCAGATCCTCAACAACATCCTGACGCTCATCATCGCTGGTATGCATCGTAGTCAGACAATTTGTTTAGTTGAGCACCTGCTGCTATGCTACCCATCATAACTCTCAGAAAAACATCTATATATGTATTGCCTGCATCTTTTAATTATTACAGAGCAGGTAACAACGACAGCTGCAATTACATGGATGCTCAAGTATCTTGCCAACAACAGTGACTTCCAAGAAACCTTGAGGGTGGGTATGTCAGGCAGTTAGTGCATTCTGAATCTGATCGATTTGCCTCCATCTTATTCATGGTGCCTGATCTAATTGATTTCTTACCGTTGATGCATGCGCGTATTTGGTATTCAGTCTGTTCAGCTGGAGCTGGCACACAAGGAGCAGGATTCCCCCCTTACGCTGCAACATCTCGGCAGCATGGATCTTGCATACAAGGTCTCAAGTCTGAACGCATATCACAACCGATACTATCAGCAGTTGGGTACATTCTTGCGCTGTGCTAGGCGGTGAAAGAATCACTGGGGATGGCCAGCATAGTTTCTTGGTTTCCAAGGGTACCACTCGAGGACTGCCAGGTTGCAGGTACTCGAATTGCTCTAACTTCTGAAAGCATGGAATATTCACAGGTCGGTAATGAAGAATCCTAAATACTGTATGTATGGCAACATGGTTTCACATCAACAAGGGCTGGATTGTAGACGTCGATGCGAGGTCCCTGCACTATGATCCAACGATATACGACAATCCGACCATGTTTGATCCTTCAACATTCGACGTAAGTCTATGAACAAGGAAACTAGATATATAGAGGAAAATTAATCCTAACAAATTAGCACATACATCAGTCATATATATGGTTTATGGTCTCTAAAAAAGGTGGGTTCTGAGTGCAGATTTCGTGAAACTGCCTCTGTTAGTTGCACTGTTTTGTCATGCATTATTTTACATTTATAGTCAGTCTTTTGTCAAGAAAGTATGATTCATCTGATGTGGCTTTTCCGACTAGCATTCAATAATTTAGGTTACTGAACTGCACCTATCGGGCCAGGTATAGGAACTATAATCCTGAATATTTTTGTTTGAGTCACATGCTTTTGTTGAGAAGAAGTACGGAGGAATGGCACCTAAGAAGCCTCTCATCTCAAAGGTCCCAAAAAGGATGCAACAACGATCAGCATGGAATTTGTTTACAATAGCATCTGATATTTATTTGGTCGCTTTCGTGTGCAAGATCATCAGCGTGCCTATTTTGATTCTGCGGACCCGGGTCCTTGACAAGGTATCCAATCCTTTTCATCCAGAATAATGGTCATCTCTGCCTCGGCAAGTTTGTGTATGCTATATAGACCTACTACAGATGCTGGTTGTTGTCTGAAACCACCTTTACTTTGTGATGCTTTGCTTCAGCAAGTTGCAAACAGCAGCAGCGCACGGGCTGCTATCGAATCCTTGAAGCCAAAGTTAAAGGTTAGTACAACGATGCACATGCCATCCCAGTGATTTTCATCAAGTTGAGTTGCATTGTGGTCAAAGCAAGCAAATGGCATTGCTCCTTTTTTTGGTGTGTGTGTGTGCAGAGGTCCAGCTGATCGAGCCTCTGCGACAAGGTACTGATGCATAGCTGAAGCTTCAGTCTCTGCAACCTGAAATCTGTATGATGGAAGTGTGAAGGGCCATATTCATTCATGTGTCTGTGATCAAGCCTGCAGATGCAGGGCAGGGCTTGCTCAATAATTCTGGGAGATGCTGAAGGCATGTATTATCAGAAGAGATGGAGCTTGCTTGAATGACTTAGTTATTTAGTTATGCATTTGGTTGAACAGGGGATATGAGGCAGCCGTGCAGCTACCTGGTGTTCGGACCACGAGGGAGAACGTGCTTGCGAATGAACCTCGCCAAAATCATCCCGCCGCGCCGCCTTGCCCGCAGGCGCAGCGTTAGCGCGCCTTCCTGCCTAGTAAACATCTCTCGGTAGGTTTTGGTCAACTCACATGAAATCTAATGATATTTTTTTATCCATATGAAAGTAGACTTCGAGACCTTCTCAACAAACATGCTTGACGGCAAAACAAGAAAATCCACGGGCGCTATTAATGGTCCGCCATCTGCTGCGTCGCTGAAGCGGCTCAAGGACAGGTCTCTTGGGCTGCGTCCCGTGGAGCGGTGAGACGCACAGGTGGATTGGAGTTAGGTTGGCCTTTTGGGCCTTGGCGGTCTGGTTGGACTAATAATGGCCTTGGGACAATTAGATAAGGACCGTAGGTCTCCTGGGCTGATGTGCCGAAAAAAATCCGACGCACACACAAGTGTCACGTACTCCGCTCTGGGCTGGCGAGGCCACAAGTCACGGGCTGAAAATGGCAGCATATGGCAACACTGGAGTGAGTGTGCACCAGCACCTGATCAGTACGTTTCTTTCTGCTGGTACATGTAGTTCACTGTCAGGAGTTTTGGTGTGTTCTGACAAACGTGATGGGTAGTATTGGGCCTTGTTTGATTCCCATCATATCAAAATACCGATACATATATGGAGTATTAAATATAGATGAAATCAAAAACTAATTGCAAAGTTTTGTTGTACTTTGCGAGACGAATATTTTAAGCCTAATTAATCAATGTTTGGACAATTATTTACAAATACAAACGAAATGCTACAGTTACGCATTTATGTCACTTTTCAAAGTTTGGGTGTCCAAACTTTGAAACTAAACAAGGCCTTGGGTAGTATTGTGTATAAGCAACAAACATTTTGCTCCTTTTTAATAATTTGCATAAAGTTCTAAATAAGATGAGCGGTCAAACTTGTGACGAAAAAGGTCAAACGAACTACGTTTTGAAAAAACTATCTATTTTAGCACCGAATAGCTACAACGGCAAGCTATCTAGCAATTTCCTTGTTGAGCATGCATGGACCCTTAGCTAAGGGGTTGATTGGCTGGCTGCATCTGAGGTCATCCAGGCCCGCCACATGCAGCCACGCAGGTGGAGCCTTTGATTGGTTGCCTCGCACAGGTGCAAAAGTGTCTCACAATGGACTCACGGGTAACTGGGTAAGTGCACATGTGGAAGATGGCAGTGGATGTTCGTTCGGCTAGAAACCAATCAGTATCTATATCTGACCTGGCCAGATAGAAACAGCAACCAAGGCACCATGGGCCTAGATGCCTGTTATGAGCTAGCATGTCAGGAGAAGTGAACGAATCACGCCCTAAGGCACCATGCTCGACCACACATTTGAGTAAGGAAGTTATCGTTCCTAATTCCTAAATATATATTTGCTACTTTTAAGGTATATCAATCAACATATCATTGTGCGTATGTCTATATATTTATTTATCATTTTGAGTATGTTCATATAATAATTCTAAGATATTTCAAAGCAAATTACACCAAAAAATTTCGAAGTCAACCATATTTTTAAATATATTATGATTATACCTTTATAATACTATATAAAATATTATGTCCATATACTCAATGTATGTTTGCATATCCAGCGTATATATAAAACTAGATGGTCTAGTAGTATCATCATGTACTATACATACATACTGTTCGTTAGATCAGATTCGTCTTGTATCATGGGTGTAGCTACACATGCGTATAGAATGGATTTTCCTTGTTCTAAAATCTATAAGTACCACTACTGAAAAAGTCACATTCGTCTACGACATTTAGTACCGGGCATGAAAAGAACCAATACTAACACACTTTAGTACCTACTAAAGTGTGACATTTTAGTATCGGCTCGTGTTACCAGCCTATACTAACGTGTCCTCCATGAGTTACTTCAAAAGAAAAACATTTCCCATTCAATCATATGTGGTGCATAGGTGGGATGGTAAGGAAGTAACACGCGAGGCCAGAGGTCATGGGTTCGAATCATCGCGGCCGCGCATGCGCATCTACGCTAGACGGTCCAAATTTTTTTGAGTTTTCCACCAGTGTATTATTTCTAGTTCAATTATTTAACAAAATCAAATGATAGGATAATCTAGTTACTGTTATAAAAGTGGCTATGTACACTGGAATTTAACTTTAGAAACCACTTGCTCCATCGATTCATAAAATTGCATGCTTCTGGGGACCAATTTGTCCAGTCTGTATATTAAACCAGTACAGCTTAGGGTGAAACTAAAAGTTAATGTGTGTCACTCTACTAGGTCCACTTTCTAGATCTGATTCGAACCAGCAAAAGGTGCGGTATTTCTAGCAATAGTTATCCACAGTGTGATTTCCGGTAACATCTGTACTTCATTCTTTATGGAGCTGGATCGTCCGCCAGTACCATATATATTCACCAGCACTGCTCACGTGCCTTGAAGATGGGGATTAAGTCGACGCCTCTTTCTTGCAATGTAGTACATGCAAAGATCTGCACGAACATATACTAAATTACTGATGTACAAGGTAGACAAAACTTGTAGATAAATATTTAAAATAGTAAATCAAAGCATTCGTTTTGTTTTTTTAGAATAATTCAAAAGTGTTCCAAATTAACCGAAGCGATCAGCTGATGCTGTTCATGTACAGTGGTACACCGGCAGTTGAATTTACGGCGAGTGGACCATGTATCCAACGCATATCGTACTATCATTTCCTGCTGCGAAAGCGCATATTAGCAGTAGTTGCAATTGCAGCAGCTAGCCGGCACTGGCATGCATCCATGTGCTAGCTAGACCACGCACGCATGTATCTACCGAGATATGATGCGTATGCGTTGCCACGGAATAAATGTAGATCACGGAGACGATCAAAAATTGAATTCAGCTTGATCTGGACGGCGTCGATTCGATTAATGTCCCATCTACAAAACCGGCGCCGCTGGCTGTGCATGGTTTACTATACATTGCCATGGAGCTGCTGCCGAGCTGTGTGTGATCAATGCGCCCGCGCCTATAAAAGCCATGGCTCTCCTGGTTCGTCTCCACCACACACAGCTACCTGTAGCCTGCTTCTTCTAGCTACCATCACCATGGCAGGACGGAAGCTCCTCGGCGTCTGTGCCGTGCTGATGGCGATCGCCGTCGCCAACGCGGCGGAGGGTCAGGTGGCGTCCGTCGTCGTCGGCCTCGCTAGGTGCGCCGACTGCACCAGGAAGAACATGAAGGCGGAGACGGCTTTCAAGGGTACGTGACAAGTAACATATATGAGGGCATGCATGCGTATGTAGCTAGTGCAATACAATATTCCCATGGTAAAGTAGTTGGGTTTCCTGCACCAACCTAAAAATAGCTTAACAAATTCGCATAGAATTTCCAATTGGAAATCTTGAATATAAAAACGATAACCAGGAAAAATTATCTCTAATATATTTCCGTTGAGATCGTGAGAATTTACATGTACCGTACCGGCGGCAACAGGCCGGCAGAAATTATTTATATGCGTAAGAAAAACTGGTAGGATCCTTATTAACTGTTTTTTCCAGCATGACAAATAAACTGCGTTCTTTTGTTGTTCATTCACAGGTCTCCAGGTGGCGATCAAGTGCAAGAACACCAACGGCGAGTACGAGACCAAGGCCGTCAGTGAGCTCCAAAGCTCCGGAGCCTTCAGCGTTCCCCTCACCGCCAACCTCCACGGCGCCGACTGCCACGCGCAGCTCCACAGCGCCGCGAACGCGCCCTGCCCCGGCCAGGAGCCCTCCAAGATCGCACCCATGTCCGGCGGCACCTTCGTCGCCATCCCCGGCAAGACCCATTACCCGTCCGCCGAGTGCGCGTCCGCGTTCCTCTGCTCTCCGATCAAGAAGCACTTCTTGGACCATTTCCACAAGAAACCCGTGCCGTCGTACCACCCCGTGCCAGAGCACAAGCCGGCGCCGGAGTACCACCCCGCGCCTGAGCACAAGCCAGTGCCGGAGTACCACCCTACACCGGAATACCACCCTCCCACGCCGGAGTACCACCCCACACCGGAATACCACCCTCCCACGCCGGAATACCACCCTCCCACTCCAGAGTACGGGCAGCCAAAGCCAACTCCGATCTACCATCCTCCTGCTGAGCACTGAATAAACCATTCCCATGAGTTGAGCATATTTTGCCACGGAGGCCATAGCTGGAACAACATGCATGAGTCTTGCGTTAGTTATTAATTTGGTATGCGTTATTACTAGTGTACTCATGGAGAATAAATGTTGAGAATTGATTAGTTGTGAGGTTGTACTTGATGATCGTTGTTTAGATTTGATTAATAAAGTGGAATGTGTATCTTGTTTCTTGGCCAATGTAACCTGCTTGTTCTCCGTCATCTTGCTCTATGTAAAATTATTAGTTATTGCGCGCGCTGTTTCAATAAGTCAATGGATTACAATAATCTTTTTTCTACCAAACAGCACGGAAGCCACCTGCTGGTTGTTTATAAATTTTATAACAAAAAGGTTTATATATATGGTACAGGCCGGGCGGCCAATATATATACAGGTTGCTTGAGTTTTTATTTTTATGTAATTTCAAACATCATGTTTCGTGGAACTTCTTGTCCTTGCTTAAATGAAGTTCCTGTACGTGCTCCTGCTTTATTAAAAAAAAAACGGCTTGGCCTTATGACTTATGAGAAGTTAGCTCATCCTTGAACGCTCATCCTTGAACATTGACTTCTCAAGAGATAGAGTCCCACCATCGAATAACCATGTTCCTCATGCGTCAAATGCTTTAGAAAGAATCTTTTTCAAGATCTACAAACCAAGAGTCCCTGACAGACAATAACATGTCACCATGTGCAAGAGAGAACTCCTATGAGATATGCAGCAAGGTCCAGCATGTTTGGCTGAAGGCGCACCGAAAGAAGAAATAATGTATTAGAGTTTTTTTTCCAGTTTGGATCTACAGAGCAGTTATAGTCATCTAAAATTATGTTCTTCCTTCTCAAAATATTTCCGGTACTTAACCTATGAGTAAATTATGGAAAATTCTCATCCAGGTTATATTACTATTAAATTGCATTTTTTGGGTCCTAAACTATTTAAATGGGCCATTTGCATCCTAATCAGCCACCCATATCCCACGAGCTAACATGGCGCGCTGACAACGCTTTCCCTGCTTCACTTTCACATACAGACCTCGCTTGTCATCCTCCCTTCCCTTCACTCTGCATCAACATGCAGGAAGCCACAAACAGCATCACCACCCTCCTACACCAAATTGACGAGGCAGCTACCTCACTCGCACCACTGACCACACTACCAGAGACCCCTAAATTGTCGAGTGTCTCTGGGTTTGCCGAGTATCTTTTCTTGGGCATTCGGCAAAGCCTCATTTTGCCAAGTGTGACACTCGGCAAACCACGGACACTCGGCAAATCAGTGGTTTGCCGAGTGCCACTACAATCCGGCACTTGAGTTCACCAGCTCCTCCTCTCCCTTCCCCTTCAATTACCACTATAAATTATTAGCTACTAGCTCTAATTTTAACGCGCTGATGATTTCGACGATGGACAACCTAGCTAGTTCTATAAAGGTTCACTAGAATAAGAAGAAATAGATACACTAGGCGCCTCAATACTTGTTCCCCGTCCTCTCCAATTGCTAAATAAGCCAGACGCTGGAATGGAGGGGTAACAGAGAAAATCAACGTTGGACACGAATCACCCCCCTTTTGTCCCTCTCTCAACTGTTGTGGGTGGATCAGTGAGTAAATAATTCACAATGCATCAGGTGTTGACCAAGGTGAGGTCATGGAGAAGGATCCTTATATATTGAGCTGACACTGGTCAGCCAGTTGAAGCTCATCTTCCTCGAAACCCTCAGGGATCCGTTCGTCACCGTCGCCGAATCTGCTTCCCAATCGTCGTCGGACGCCAGAGCCAATCTCCACAAAATGGAGGCCGCAGAGGAGGGCTTACTGCTAGGCAAATCAGCAGAGTACGCTGCCTCCCAGGCGCATTGGCCAACTCCGGCACCCACGACGCATCCTTCGATTCCACTGCCGGCAACCCGAGTATAACTCGGATTTCCACAAGAAACCATCTTCCTTGAGATTAAAAGGGTCAGCAACATCATCACCTGAAGAAGACGAAGATGCGCCGGTCCCAGACTCCTGAACAGGTCTCCCCAGCCTCTCCGTTGACGTCGGAGAAGAACGCCACCGGAGAACAGAAGAAGCCGGGAGAAGTTATTCCCCTGCAACGCCGTCGCTTCCGCATCGCCGACGCCACCAGGAAAAACAAGCCGCAAAGGAGCGATGCTCCTCCGGCAAACCCTAATTCCACCGCCAAGCATTGACGACGAACAAACCCTAGACCTAAAGACTCGATTAAGGACTCGATCTACTAGAGGACGGACCCCCGCTCCCCTTGCCCCCGCCTAGGAGGCCGGGGGCGAGGGAGAACGTGGGCCAGAGACGAACGACGACGGCGGCGCAAGCAGCGGCGGCGGTGGTTCCGCCCGAGTCGCCTCGAGGGCGACGCGGGGGACGGTTCGCGTGGGATACTTGGCCTATCGTGGAACACATGATGGGCGAGCGATGTCAATATGCTCATATGTTAATTGGGCTAGGGAAGCTTGTTCTTGGTTTTAGTCTCTAGCTTTTCTTTTTATTATTTAACGAGCCCTCTGCTTCCATTGTTTTTCATAATTTTCAATCATAGTTTTCAACACATAGAAAAACATGAGCATGGATTATATATATATATAAAATTAGCTGACTAAACATGGAAACTACATGAAAAAATAAAGGCAAAATAGCTCAATTGATCCTTAAACTTTGCACAAAAGGTCAAATTAGTCCCTGAACTTTTAAAAAGGTCAATCTAGTCCCTAAACTCTTGTTTTTGGGTCAAATACATCCCCATGCTGATGTGGCGCTATAGGGTGGCATGAGCTGAAGATGAAATATCTTTATTGCCCTTAGCTCTTTCATAATGACAGGTGGGACGCACATGTTAGGATTTTTTTCTTTTATTTACTCCTCGCATAAGATCGCACGTCCACACAGGTCGCCCGTCACATTGGCTTCCTGCTCTAGCTCATGCGAGTAAAACAATAAAAATAAAAATCATAACATGTGGGTTCTACCTATCATTATGTAAGAGCTAAGGGTAAAAGGGACATTTCACCTTTAGCTCATGCTACTCTACAAAGCCACGTCAGCTCAGGGACATGTTTGACCCAATATAAGACTTGAAGGACTAGATTGACCTTTTTGAAAATTCAGGGACTAATTTAACCCTTTACACAAAGTCCATGGATGAACTTGCCTATTTTGCCAAAAATAAAATACATGGTGGGGCAAATATTCAATTCACAGACAAATATTTCCAAATGAAGAATTATTTATTCTAGATAAAATATAATATTTTTATTTCAATATTTTTTACAGTAATACTATGAAATTTATAATGTTCCAAGCAACCAAAAACATTGTTCTAGCAAGCACATAAAAAAAATTTAGATAAAGAAACTTAACGATGTAGAAAAACACATCAAAAATTCACATTTGGCCCAGTTTGATACCTGAGAACGAGGAAATGGTAGTGGAGAATTTCAATAATATGAGAATTAGCTGCCTGCAGTTGTTAACCAATTTGCATGTGTTGACACACTCATGTATCACTAGTGAAACAAGGGCTTTTAGTCCCGGTTCCCAAACCCCTTTAGTCCCGGTTTTGGGAACCGGGGCCAGCTCTTCGGGACTAAAGGTCCTAGGCTTTAGTCCCGGTTCTCTCACCCAGGACTAAAAGTCCACGGCATCCAAAAAATATTGCATGATGTGGAATTCAAACCCACAACCTCTTGCGCTGCCTCACGTACAGCCTCCTAACCACTCCACCTACACAGCACATGTTATGGTAGGTGGGATGTTTTCCCTTTATTGTAAGCCATGAAGGGCCCTCACCCGGGACTAAAGACAATTTAGTCTTGGTTGGTGACTCCAACGGGGACTAAAAGTCACCATTTTAGTCCCGGTTGGAGCCTACAACCGAGACTAAAAGTCTCGGGACCATTAGTCCTGGGTGGAAACATCAACCAGGACAAAAGGGTGACTTTTAGTCTCAGTTGGTATTCCCACTCGGGACTAAAGGTCCTCCGGGACCTAGAAAAAATGCGAACCGGGACTAAAAGGCTATTTGTCTCGGGCCAAAACATAACCGAGACTAAAGGGGTGGATGGAAAGTCATTTCTCTACTAGTTTATTCTTATTTGTCATCTTGTTGATCTTCGAATGAAATTTCATATTTAGTGTTTTACTACTTTTGAGTAACAACACTTATGTAACAATGAGAAATGATTCATGAAGCATAACATAAAATCTCACAGGTACCATGTTCTTTAAGCTATATAGATCGCCCACATCCACCTCTCATTCTAACAGTAGAACATAAAATCTCACAGGTACCATGTTCTTTAAGCTATATAGATCGCCCACATCCACCTCTCATTCTAACAGTGTACCTTGTGCACTCTGAATATGGAGAGCAAATTGAATTTCATTTAGTACTGCAAACCTCTTAAAGAAATAACCATCTTAAAAAATAGCACCAACTTTCATCATTGGATTCTATAAATTAGTTACATTGACAAATGACCCAAAAAGCATGTTACCATTGACCGCTAAATCATCTACTACTACATCATCATCATTAGACTTAAGTGTGTAGTATGGATAATTAGCCTTATGGTCATTTGACATACACAAGCTCATCAAACTAACCCCATGAGTTTGGATTTGATGTCCTTTTCTTACTTAATTTCTGGCATCTTTGTCATAGGTTGAATCATTTGCATTGGCTAGTGTTTTACCATCTCCAATTTCTTATTCAGTTTGCTTTGCAAAATCACTAATGTGTCAATGTTTGACCTTCAAAGTGTAGGAACCAGTGTGGTGGACGAGTCTCTTAAGTCTTGACTAGAGGTATAAGACAGATCCAACTAATATATCACTTCTCTATCCATTCTTTAATTATGGTGGTTGCCATTAGAAGATTAAAGACACTAGTTCATAGCTTGTATCCATTCTCACTGCATGCTTGTGACTTTTTCATTCGGGATTTGCTCAATTTTGCAAATCTACAGCATGCAAATTTGGCTCTGATGTACATAGTTTAAATGCTATAATGTGTTCGGTTTAGTTTTCCTATGCCATGATTCGATTTTCTCAAACATTGGAGCTGCTTTCATAAGCAATTACATGCACGGGTATAAGTGTATGTATATAAGTGTAAAGATACACCCAATATTTTTTATAAATAAATTAGTTGCATGTATAAAATAAAGATATTACTCATAGCTAGGCTAAATTGTGTACAATTGAGACGAAACAAAGGATAGATTGTGTATAGTTGAGCTCAAACAAGATAAATCTGACAAAGACCTAGCTTGGTCAACATGCTATGTTGGTGTTGCTCGGCGTTGGACTGTTGGCCCAAAGAGGAAGGAACAGTGAGCACGCCAAATGCTTTAGCCAAATCTCTTTCCTGTTCAGTATTCATCTATTCATCCTCTCTCTCTCTCTCTCTCTCTCTCACACAAACACACACACACACACACTCTCTCTCTCTCTCTCTCTCCGACTTATTTTGATAATCCAAGGATTTAGCATGCTTCTACATGTACTTTTGAATCCCTAACTTCATGTAATTCAAATAAGGCATCTGGAACACCTATAGAAACATACTACTTCTTTTTAGCATACATATTACTAAAAACTGAGTAGTTGATACTGTATATATAGAACTAGATAGAAATGTCATGACTAACGAAAGCATACAAAATATATGAGAAAGTGCAATTACTTGCGCATTCTAACATTTTAAAATTGTGCATAGGTGAAACCAAAGTACATGTTGGTGTTTGGTGCCGGTAGTCCACCACGGGGTGTCCCACGGTGGTAGAGTGGTAGGCAGGGGAGCGTTTCACCTAGAGCTAGATGGTGAACACAAAGACAAAAGGATTAACCAGGTTCATGCTACCAGATTGGTATAATACCCTAATTCCTATGCTCGGAAGATTGTATTATACATTATGCGTATTGCATAAAGCGCGGACTTCATGCTTTGAGGGGGTCCCTACCGACCTTTGTAGTCGAGGAGGCAGGGTTACAAGTCGATTTAGATATAATCCTTGTTGGTTTACAAGGAAACATATAGTTTTGTGATACAAGTTGAACATCTAAAGTATCCAACCTAGGTATATCCCTATCTCGTAGAGATACTAGCACCATACGCCGGCTTGCCCCGCACGACGCCGTCTTCATCTTGGTGGGCTGGGCCCACCAATATCGGGAGTCGGACTGGAACATCTTGATAGTACATGGGGATCATAACCCCCACACTATAAATTTAATGGTTCAACATAGCATCCTCTAAAAAACTTTACCTCGCTAAGAGAATTTATAGACCGTTATTTAAATCAAATAGATATATAGTTCTTACTAGATAATATAGAATCTTATAAAGTTTTTTATTTTCAAATATTTATCAATGTTAATTAAATCAAAAAGATGTGTAATTTTTACAAGATAATATAGAATCTTCTAAACTTTGTTATTAAGCTTTCTCTAGACAAAAGATTTACATACAAAGATATTTTCCTTACTAAACGAATATAATGACGTATATGTTTTGAATATGGCTATATGGGAGCACTAGAAAATTTGATATTTTTGTTAGGATAACTACAATGTGACTCATTATTAAATACCTATAGAGCTAACTAACTAGTGGTTTTTTTTCATTACTGAAGTCTATCAATGATCCCATGAAATTTGTTGATATTGTATCATGGCACATGTTAAGTTAGATTGATCACATAAACTATAACTACTTGAAAATGATAGAAAGACTATATTTTCCTATGTGGCTCTTACCAATTCTTACCTTGCTCGACAGGAGGGCACGGCTACCAACAAATATGCAAACCTTTAATGAAGTGTATCGGTGCCGCAGCAACAAGACCTGTAAAGCTGTAGTCGGATATGTGGAGCTATAGGTGGGCTGAAAACAAGGAATAGCTAGCACCACGTTAGTTAAAACAAAGCAAGCTGAATAATCGTTCAACGACGGTACTGTGCTGGTCCTATAGACCGTGCTAGAGACGCGAGCCTGGACACCAAGGAAGTCACAACGCACCACCGAAAAGCAATCACAATGATCAGCCCCTTTCTTTCTTCTTTTTGTTTAGCTTCTTTTTTTGTTTTGTTTTCTTTTTTTTAAGGGGTCCTAAAAACTGAATATATGAACAAAGAGGATCTCAAACAGCCAAATACCACATAAACTTTTTCAGAAAGTACAGGGGTATTCTGGTAAAAAAAGATCTGTAAAAAAAGTACAGGGGTATTCCACATAACTCTCTCACTCTCTAGAGTGAGGCGGACTGATCTGTTTTATGCACAAGCTTGGAGAGGTCGAGTATGAATATGAAGTACTGTTGTCTTCCCGGAACATGTCAATATATAAGCACAAAGCAACAGCTGCATGGTAAGGTAACACGAAGCAGCAAGCAACTCGGACTCCGAAACCGATTGCAACTCGATGTGGGGGTTCGGTTTGGTCTTCCTTTTCTCGCAGTTAGCCGATTCCTGGTCGGATTGGATCACCAATGAGTACTCAAATTCGCCCAACATAGGAACCAATAGGTAGCATACAACCGTGACCGAAACGTGACGAGAACTCGAAACTCTAAACGACCAGAACTAAGACCAGCAACTCGACACGACCGATGCAACCGAAAACTCAACAAGCCCTAACTAAGAAGTACTAGCAAGGCTCAAAGGGTTTATAAGATCACGGTAAACTAATCTACTAATTTTATTTTTTTTGGCTTTTGTGTACTGTAGGAAAAAAATAGGGGAAGGATTGGAATCTCTCACCGAACAACCATGCTCTGATTACCAACTGATGGGAACCCGCTAGGGTTTATGCCCGATCTTTCGATGAGAGGCATGGGGGATAACTCGATTGGAGGAGACGACGTTGACGGCCCGACTACAGCCTTCCAAAGACTGCGCCTTAGCAACCGATACACCACCTCCTATGGATGCCGTGATCTTGTGGAAGCACGTCACCCAGACCTGTCCTGCAAGCAATCGAAGAACTAGCAATAACAAGTATCGAACAAGTACTGAAATTACTAGATGGGAATGAAGTGTTCAATCTCAAAATCAATCACAAACGAAGTGGGGTTCTGAAGACTCGAAGATGGGCGGCTGGACCAGCACGCGCGCTTACAAGCAAGTAGCAATGGCTAAACTTGATCTAAACAAAACCCGAGTGTTCTTGGCGGCGGCTAAGGGTTATAAAACAAGGGAGGACGACCACAGGGGTGCTGGGGTCGTTCTCCAACCCTAGGATGCGTCCATAATGGACTCTACATGATACGCGGCCCATTGGGCCAAATAAGATGGTGCAGCATCATGGGCAGAAAACATCTCGGAGCAAATAGATGATTCTGGACGACTCTGAAGAGATATGGACATGCGGTCGGATTGGACAACTCCGAAGAGATATGGATGTGCGGTCAGATCCGTTGGAAAGTAGACTTGATAAGCTTTCTATGAAGTACTTGAACGCTTCAATCCGAGTTTGTATGCAACCGTGGTGTCCATCACAAGTTGATGTTTTTCTGCAGTCCGAATCCAGCCCGCGTGAATCCTTTTCGTTCTCGATCCTCTCCATGATTCCTAAGCAAAACAAGAGTGCACGGGTCTCCATAGTCTAAATATGATAAACATGAACTCAGGAGTGAACTCACCTGATGATTAAGTTGTCTAGCACGAGCACGGGTAATAGGACCGGCAATGATAGGAGAAGATGGCGTGGCTGTATCGTTGGCGGCGATGTCCTCATCAGTAGGATTATTATTTACTTGGTGAAAAGTTAATAGAATTTTGTTTCAATTTGAAAAGCTTACAATTTTATTCTAAATAATATAGTAGAATGATATATATATTTAGGAATAAAACATGAATGTTGTGTACATCCAATTGTAAAATGATTATGTCATCGTGTTATGAGACGGAGCGGAGGGTTGCACTAGTACGAGTAAAAAGATATGCAAAAAAGTATAAGATCTAGCCAGTTAATATCGGGGAATTAGGAGGTCGATTCGTTATGCACATGTATAGAACTATTTCATGAACCGCAGTAGCAATTTGTCCATTGTTATGCGGTACATGTGATGGTGCATTATCTTGTTGAATACATATGGTCTTATTTACATCCTTTGTAGGCCATATGGCTTTAATACCCAGCAAGAGTTTAGAACTTATATAATATCATAGTGTCTCTACCCACCTTCAAACTCTTGGTCACAAGTGTTCCTTTTGGTCTATTATCAATTTTTGTGGTTTCCTAGTATTGCATGAGAAAAAATAGTTTAAAAATTGCATGACACCATCTAAAGTAATTTACTATACTATTGATATGCTAACTATATTATGAAAGGTTGAAAAACCTATATTATCATATTAAAAGTAGATTTATCAGCATCATCAAATCTAGGTGCATAGGAATTCAACATTCTCAATAAGATTCTTCTTTCACATTGTTCTATGTAGGTCCTCTTCATCTAGTAACATGTAATAGTAAGTCATATTTTTCTTTGTAACATTGTAATACTTCTCATCTGAATGGATAATGTATTTAATTTCAATGAACTTGGGTTGATCTTGCAAAGTATTCTGATATAACATTGAGAGACATCACCTCACCCTTTCCTTTTTGTTTGCTTGCTTCAAGTAAGATTGACTTGAGTGAGCTAGAGTGGCATCTTGAATCACCTATGCAATTTGCTTTTCTATACACCAAGAACCTTTGCTAATGACTTTATAGTACTCCTTCTATCTAATGGAATACTAGCAACTATTGAGAGGTGCACATCTACCTTTTTCAGCTAGAATGATATGTTTCTTTGACTTAACATCAATCGGTACTCCTTCTACACTTCATTGTTTTGCTATATGCCATACATTGTATTGCATGCCTATAGACTTTGAACCTTTGAGCAATAAGATGTGATTTTTTTTAATTTTCCATGATTGCTTATCTCAAGGAAGGCCTCATATGTATGTATGTATGTATATATATATATTTATATATACGTATACGTCCTATCTTTCCTTTTCTTTTAAATATTTGAGCCTACCTTTGTTATTTGCATGATCTTTGATGTCATCCTCTAAGTCTGACAACTCCTCTTCATTAAACACTATATCAATCTCTTCAGCATACACATTATAATTATGGATGTCATCCCCCAAAGTAATACAAACCATAAATATCATCTGCAACAAGTAATATTTAGTGAGTTGATGAAAATACCTTAATGGAATAGTACTGGATGGTCAATGCCATCAAAATTAAGATCATAGTGACCTCCTACATTGACATTAACTAGAACATTGTTTTTATGTACTATTATTTTTAGCCATGTTATATTATACAAAAATAATGTACAAATAGATTGCTCATAGTACTACAAATGTAGATGTATTTCTTCTTGTTCATCGATTGCAGCTGGATTGGGAACTAATGGTTGCACATCATTATCAGCCTATGAAAAAAATTGCAAGCTTTACTAATTAAGTAATCAATGTATGATTGTCACTACATTAAACAAAGAATGTGCATTTTATTAGAAATTAATGGTAAATTTACCTTTGATTAACTCTTCCTCCTCATCACCAACATCAAAGTTCAGATCGAAAGGATGCGCACTCTACTAGAGAACCACCTTCATACATTGATTTGGAACAACCCCATTGAGATCAGGTAAAACATCAACTTCCTTAAGATAAAATGCCTGAAGGTTGAGATTTACTGTGGTATAATAATCCAGTGTTGTCGATACGGTGTGACAGGATGAGGGGAAGGGATAAAGGCTTGTGCGTTTTAGAGCTTTATAGGTGTCACACACGGTTTTAGAAAACAAAACCAAGTGCAAACTATATGTATGTCAGGATCATGTTTCATACATATAGTGATATCATCAGTGAATAACAGCAACAGTATCACGTAAAAGAATATAAAAAGAACTCAGATTTATTACAACTAATTAATGAAGCGAAGACTCCATACTTCACAGACATTCGACTAGGGGTTGCGTACGTCAAGAACCCAGCATCCATCTTCATCAACTTTACACATGTCCTTCCTCTGAGAAGCAATTAGCGGGAATGAGTACACTTATGGTTGGTACTCAGCAAGGCCACAAGAAATAACCAGAGAACAAATTAATTATCAACTTTAAGTTAATAATCATGCGAGGGTCCAGGCCGCTCTTGACCGTGAGCACGACTGTTATTACAGTTTTTAGACACTCTGCAGAGGTTGTACACTTTCACCGTAAGTCGCGTAAAAGTTCAACTGAACTTTAAACCCAACCATGATGTGTGGATCAGGCACGTATCACACTACCGACGTGTGACTGCATAGGGACGCTATGAGACCTTTACAAAGATTCCCTGATAAGTGTACTCCGTGAAGGTTTCGGTGTCTGGCGCGCATAAACCTCCCTAATGGGTCAGGTATCTTAGCAAAGCAAACTACCCAAGAGGATCGGGTTATACAGCGACTCACTACCCCCTATTGCGCTTTCGGTAAGACATACACAAACTAGAGTCTCTAATTAGTCAGCTAAGGCTAGAGCCCATTAGCACTCATGGTTGTACTGTTTTCCAGGTGATCACTTCATGTTCCAATTAAATCAACATGATAGTGTAATTAAAGCATAGGTAGAAAGATAGTTAGGGACACTTGCCTTTCTCCAAAATATAGTTGCTCAGATTATCTTCAACTCTTGCCCTTACTCTTGAATGACGTTCCATCTACTCGAAGCAAGCATTGAGCACAAGCAGAAAAGAGTTCAACTATACAAGCAAACAAGTACAATAACTAAGAACAGTATACGAATCAAAAGAAAACGCTTTAAAAGATCGCACTAAAAGATAGGGCTTGATGCTATGGTCACACAGGCGCAAGAATTGCTAAAAACTGAACTGTGGTTGAAAGGATATGACTATCGCAAGATTTGGATTGTAAATGAATACAACTATATGCTTGATTAATTTTAATTAAACAAAATAATATGTAAAAGTTATTTCAAAGAATGACATTTAAATTTGTAAAACCGAGGTAAAACTTAATCACATTTTGTTTACAATTGTTTATGTATACATCATATCAAATTAAACATTAACTTGAAATAAAACATGTGAGAGAATCTAAACGAATAACTTTATGAAGGGTGTTGAACTAATCAATATTATAATTAAAACATATTTATGTTAATATTAATAAATATTGATGATTATTTATGAAAACTTGAAGTTTAACTCTAGTTAGCATTTAATTAAAAAATATAGTTTAAATAAACATTAATCAAATTAGAATTCATTTATGAATAAATGAGATATAACTTAAATAAATTTTATTTATCAAACTAATTGAATAAGTAATTAATCAAATTAGCACTAATATGAAATCCGCACTATAAACCTTAATTAGCTTTTAATTAGAAAAAACATTTAAATAACATTTTATACAAATTAATGCAAATAAAATTCAAAAATAATATACATGTTAAATAACAGTTCTAAAACGTATTTCATGTCAATATGAATCTATCGCAACGAGAACGGATTAAAACGAATCTAAAACATGAGATCTATGGCTAAAATATGGTTCTAGGGACCTGTTGGCAAAGTTTTAAAGGTTCTAGGGGTTTATTTGATAAAAACTGAGAGCTAAAACAAAATTATGCTTAAAACTTTGAGGGCCAGCGTGCAAAAGTAACAGATCTGGACGGCACGCACCAATATCTGAAAACTCAGGGGCCTAAACATGATAAAAGACCTATACGCAAATATTTTTAGCACTACGATGGACCGCAGGTTGATTCGACAAAAGCTGAGGGGCTCTTTAACAAAACCACCAGGGCTGAACGGCACTGACCATTTTTTGACTTCAGTTAGACCTAATCCGGGTCGTTGGTTCTAGATCCGATGGCTAGGGTTTGACGGAGTCAGTTGGGTCGACGGTGGCGACTAGGGTGTGGTGGGGGTTCACCGAAATCGAACCTATCTCAAACTACGGGCCATGAATTGTGACACGGTTAGGTCCTATGGAATCAGCGGTGAACGGCAAGCTCACTATCGTGTGATTACGATGACGAAGCGACGGTGAAAAGCGTGGACAACGAGGCGGGGCGGCTCCGGCGGCACTGGTCAACAACGACGAGCAATTAGGCGCTGCTCAAGGTGAAAAGAAGACCGTGGCTTGCTCGGGTAGGTTCATTACCTCCTCTCGACGTCCGGGGTAGGTTCTCATCTAGAGAAGGGCAGTGGTGGCGGAGATCGATGGTCGCGGCCCGACGGTGGTGCGGAGAGGCGAGCGATGGCACTAGGGCTCGAGGGATGGGTTTGAAGCATCGACGGAGTTAAGGGGTAGGCTACAGTCTTGGCCCAAGGACCGTCTTGGCGTGCGGTGCAAGGAGCGAGATGGAGGCAGTCGGAGATCCTCTTTCCTTTCCGGGAGAGCGCACACAAAGGAAAGCGGTGGCGGCGAAGCCTCGAGGAAGGTCCAGGCGTTCCACGGGCAGCACGAAGTCTTGCAGGGGTCCGGGTTTGAGCGCGGGATGGGGAGTGTGGCAATCCCTCGAATTAATTCGGTTCAACCGGCATGAGACATCACTCCTTTAGCGGCATCAAGGGTCATTGGCGTTTTGAAACGAATTGATCATGGAAGCTATCAAGTATAAGGTCCTGATTAACCACCCTTCTTTCAATGGATCGAAACAAATGAATTGGGAATATACAGATTTTATTTGCACGGTTCACATAGACGGAATATACAAACCAAGTCCAAATGTTAAGTTATTACGACATAGAGTTCAGAGTTCACATGCAGCGGAAATAAAACATGAAGCGGAAGCTAAACAATGATACAACACATCACATGGAAGCCCATCACATGATGTCATCCGCAGCCCTCTCGCTAAGAGGACGGCTCCCACTCCACAGACCAACCATCTGGAAGAGGGCACGGCCAAGTCAAACCATCAACCTACTTCTGGATGCTAGCGGGCACTGAAAAACAAGCCACAAGCAAGGCTGAGTATACTAATACTCAGCAAGACTTCACCGACGAAGAATAAAATAAGGGTCAGTTTGGTTCCTAAGCAAACTTTTCTAACCTCGCCTTGCCTAGCTGACACAAACATCGATAAGCTTGCCAGTGGAGGAGAGCCAATTTGGCTCTCTCACATGAGCAAGGTAAAAACTTGCTCGCACAAGCTTCAAGTTGATCTTGCCTCTTACCCAAACGTCCAGACCTTGCTCTATCCTTGCTAAGCAAGGCTACACAGTGACCAGCAATGAAACCAAACATCCCCTAAAGAGACACGCCTAGGTATGCAAATGCTTTTGGCTCGGGGTTTGTTTTGACAAAAAGCAACTAAAGGTTCATCTACTTTCAAGTTTTAGCTCAAGTTTAGTAAAAATTCAGCAAGCTAACATCTAGGTTTTGCACTAACTAAAGCATACATGTTGTAGAAAATAAAATTCAGCAAGTAACATATTTCATTCTTCTCATTCTTATGCTCATATTCAAGTTATTACTATGTGTTAACAAAGAGGACAATTAGCTTCATATACCGCGAAGGACAGATAATCCGAATTGATTTCAAAATCTTACAAGGAAAGCCTAACCACACGACATATGCACACCCGAAGGTCACATATGCCAACATTTCCCGACTCTTAAACCAACTACTCCATCATGACCGCATACCTTTTCAGACACTAGTCCCCACACCGGTACTTCCTCGAGCCTGTCGTGCGAGTTAACAACTAGGCCACTCTCATCCGCCAGGATATGAGAGTGTCACACAACGAAAATGGGGCAAGGTTCATAATGCGAGCAAAGGAAGAAGAAAGGTACGTCGGTTTACCAGTCCCTTTACTCCGGCATGTGGCTAGTACGTTCTAAAACTTGCCCAACACTTCTAGATACGAATGGGCCTCAACAATTTAAGCATATGTGAACAGGACGATCAACCAACACATGAATATCGCACAAGACCCCATCCACCGACCTTATGATTCCAACATTAGAGCACAATCAACTCTTATAACTTGCGAGTGACAGGCAATCACTTAACTTTTACCGGCCCTATCAGCATAGCAATTATCGGGAAGAACGTACTAGTCAACATAACATAGGTTCCTAGGATCATGCATACAAAGGTTTCAAACAACTCTTAGAAACATAAATGCACAAGCATATAACATAGAAAGTAAGCCATTGCATAGATTTCAAACATAGGTTAGATACTTTGGTGCTTGACTTATTCACCGGCCTTGGGCCCCTTCGAGCTTCGGTTCGGGTCTTGCTCGATCACCCCAGTCACGTGCACTTGAGCTTCACGCGGCTCACTCTCGGACTCCAACACCAACTCGTAGTCTCCGTCGGGTAGCAAATGATCTAAATGACACGAGATGCACATGTGTGAGCTCAAGAATGGTTATGCCACAAATGCATATATGATGCTTATGAGTGCAGCAACTCAATCATACAGAGGTAAATAACATGAATGTTTCATGAAGAACACTTTAATTCAAGAATGAGAGCAAGGCCCTAGCTAGTGAATGATTAGCAAGTTAAATCTTCATTTACCGAGTAAGTTAAGATTTCCTCTTCGGTAGAGAAGCTAAGTTCATTAGTGAGCTTTGTTTTTTTCTACTCTTGTTTGAAGTATTTCCTTCATTAACTCCTTAAGATAAGTTTTATAAAGTTCACTAATGCACATGTTGGATATAAGTTGCATTTGCTAGTAACAATGTATGGCATGTATGTAAATAAATCATGAAATGCACATAGAAAGCCATTGCATAGATTTCAAACAAAGGTTAAATGCAACTCGTCGCAAGCTCACCATCAGGCGCGATGGGATCAAGCTTCAACATCTGCGACATCAAGGAAGGCGCAACCTTCGTCTTCGGCGATTGGACCTTCACCGCCTTAGGCAAGAGCAAGTTCGCAAGCTACCTAGTGGACTGTCCGCGTCCAACCTCGATGACGGTGACTTTACCAAAGCCGCTTCGCGATTTCGTCGAGAACCAACTCTCGACGAGTACTTCGGCCTTGACTTCCACATCGACTTCGACTCCGTCCTCGACTTTGCCTCCGATTCGGGTTCAACAAGGAGGATCACACCAACATATGAATGACTACCTCGACTGCTCGGTTCGACCCGAAACCACTCAGAAACGAGCCTCGTAAGATCAAGAACTAGTCAGGTACCAATCCTGACTAGTCGGCTTCATTGACAACCACTTCATCGCGCACGACGCCTACTTCGACTACTCATCTCGACTAATTTTGACTTGAAAACTAATCTAGAGCGGCATCTCACGCTATCAACAACTAGTCGGAGCTGACTTTGATTAGTCGACTTCAACAACAACCATCGCGGCTCCGTCCCCGACTGCCACGGATTTGTCGACACTCGTCTACGAATCAAGCTAAGTCTTAGTTAATAATTATTTTCTTCATAATAATTTGATACGTCCCTCAACAACAATAGTTCTCAAGGGTTACACCATCGCCGACTACATCTGGAGCGTGCCACATTAGTCCATGTATTTGGTAAATCGAGTTATGCAGGGTGCTCAGCCCACGGACTTGGTGCATCAAATTACGTAGGGCTCTTGGAGGCTATACCTACGGATTCATGATTCTTCGCCAACGCGTTACAATCCCTCACATGACCTCTCGCATAAGGGTTAGAAACCCTCGCGCGACCTCTCCAACAGGAGAAAAGTCCTAACCGACTACTTTATTTCTCTCCACTATTAACGACCAACATCGCTCAGTAGCATGCACCTTAATTCATGAAACTTCTGCTCTTTCGCAACACATATGCACCTATTATGGACCGGTTAAGCGGGACCAAGTGTTTAATCGTAACAAGGCTACTACTCGAGTGGTTACGAGTCTAACAAGAGCAACGAGTAGAAAGCTTAAACATGCATTACAATATGTTATTATTTTGTCTTATGGTTATTTTTTAATCGATACTACTCATCCGATGCATTTCAATTGCAGGGTGGCCAGCTAAGTACTCACATCAGTCGGGACCTGACACCACCTCTCCTCTCTACGGCGTCACAAAGCCTCCTGAGTACCTACACTAGTCGGTGCTCACATGATGCGGCTCCAAAATAACCAGTTGAGTACTCCATCTAGTCGCTTGAAGCTCGGGGGCTACATAGCGCAAGCCAAGACATGAAGACAAGTACTAGAACTAGTCGGTACTCAAATGGAGCGGCACTACAACGCCAGCCAAGTACTTTAACTAGTTGGTGCTTGCATATTACAATGACTCGACGACTAATCGAGTACTGACACCTACGATTCAGTACTTGGATATCTACACGGAAGCTACTTTGAAGATTATGTTCTTGACCCTCGGATCGAATGGAGGACCGTTCGCTTCGAGGCTCGGGGGCTATACCTAAGGGGTACACTTTTTTTGTTGATCATTTCAAGACCAAGACTCGAAGATTTTTCAAGACCCTTGACCTGATTATTCTAATCAACTCGAAGCTCAGGGGCTAAGCATATATGCTTCACCTTCGGTGAGCATATTTATTCAAGACATTCATGAAGCACTCCACGGCCTCTCAATAACCACAAGCACTCGGCAAAAGACTAGAAGACTTCGAAGAATGGTTGCTGTTTGGCTATGAAGTGCTCGGGGGCTTATGAGATATAGAACCCTAGGTACCCTCAAGAAAGAAGACCGAGTTCTAGTAGATGTACTCGTGTAATCCTACTAGGACTCCAACATTGTAACCGACTAGGAGACTAGCCATGTAACCTTGCCCCCTGGGATATATAAAGGAGGGCAGGGGTCCCTAGTTCGTTAGGCGTAGAAGAGACTACAACATAACTCATACACAAAGCAATACAACATACATGATGTAGTGTATTACGCAATTTACGGCCAGAACCTGTCTAAATCGTTGTCTTGTGTGTGCACCATCGTTCCTTAGAACTCGGCGAGACCCACAAATACTACTCTCTGAGGTACCCTAGACAGGTACTCGATCGTTAAAGACCGACATTCACAAAATTACCTAACAGCAAGGAAACATGTATACGAACATAACAAACTTAATTAGACAGCAAAAGATGCATGAACATGAATTTGAGCTGCTCAACTTAATTTATTTCCTAGCAATGCTAGTTTTCACCTTTAAATGCGAAACTGAAGTAAAAGATATGCAAACAGCATGAAATTTTCTGGGGATACTACACTAGCTATACTAAGCAAGATTGATAGGTTAAAGTTCACAGAAATGACATTTTACCAAGCAATAATATTTATTCAAAGATTAAGCCTAGCAATTTTTATCTAAAGCTAGAGACATGCAAAGATAGTAAGAATTTACCATACCATGCATATTAAAATAATATGCTTACTGTGCAATTTTCAGCATTTATCACAACCACAGAATTTACTAAAAATCACGTAATTTCAGCTAGCTAGTGAAAGAATAAAATCATAACTCAGTATATAATGACATGCAGGAGCTCCACTTTGCTCAGTGGCTCCATTAAGACGAGATGCAGCTGTAAAATAAGCTTTACTCAGTTTTAAGCATGTTCACTATTTATTCTAATTTCCCATGATTAAATATAGCAGAAGTGATAGATAATATATGAGCAACATTTGGAGAAAAATGCATAAATCAGTTCAACTACTATCATATGACCTGGCAAAATTTATTTCACAAATTTATCATGCACAAAAAACTATATAGGAATATTTCAAGTTTCCGAGCATGAATACAATCAGGGCATGTACAACAGTTTAGACAGCTGCTGTCTATTTAACATATACAAACAGTTAAATAGACAGCTCTACAACAGTTTAGACAACTGTTGTCTATTTAGCTGTTTGTGTGATAATAAATACGTACTCTAGTTTCTGTTATTTTGCATGGGAGCATGAGCCAAAGCAGTAGACGAGATAGTAGACAACAACACTCTTTTTCCTTATTAAATGATGGTCACATCAGCTCATTTGGCCTATGTGGCAACAAAAAGACAGCTACTGTCTGTGGGTTGTACATGCCCTCATAAATTTGAATCTGCTAGAAAAGTAGACTTGCTGACTATGCATGATACTCCACTGAGCAGATCTTTTTTTTTAAAACTCCACTGAGTAGATCTAGTTACCGGGAATACAATGCAACAATATTTAATATTTTAGCATTTTTCTACGATTTATAATGCAATAAACATGATTAAAGGTATACATGCAAAGCAAAAATAAATTCGTACATAAAAGTATCTTTCTCATGCATGCATGTTATACCACTAGAAATTTAATTTTGCAAGGATTCCAAAATAGTTGGATTTACTATTTTTGTATTTTTGTACAAATTTTGGTGGATTTTTGAAAATCAGCTCAAAAGCAACAAAGAAAACTCTGCAAACTTTCGATCTAGCCCCTAGGATCTATAATTAATCGTGAACTAGCCCCTAGAAACTTTGGATCTAGCCCCTAGCAACTTTCTTTCTCTCACAAACCAGCCTATCTCCAACTGGGCCGAAACTTGGCCGGCCCAAGTTCATCTTTCATCCTTTAACTTTTTTCCGGTCTACTTCTCCCCCTTCTTCCTCCTCCCTCCTTCGCTGAGGCAGAGCGCGCACCGGCGCAGCAGTGTTCATGCCGTAGCGCTGGAACACAGAGTCTGCCACCTCTTCCCCCCCCCCCCCCCCTCTTCCCCTTCTTCGCACTTTCCCCCGCGGCACGACGGTCATGCCGGCGCAACACACCATGCTTAACACCTTGGCCATTCCCCACTTCCTGGTGTTAGCTCACCTCCTTCGCGTCCTCCTAGAACATGCATGGCTACCCTCCTTGGTCCTCCTCTCTTTTCCCCCTTATCTAATCCCGACGAGGCGGCGACTTCGGTCTCCGGTACCCCCGGCCGCGATGGTGCTAGAGCGGCTGTGTGGCTCCGTGTGGTTGTGCGCGAGCACCAGCGGCGGGAGGGAAGTCCACCCGCGGCTTAACCTTGGCTGCAGAGGTGGTGGAGGCGTGTGACGGTGGCGGTCCTAGGCGACTGCCATGGCGGGCGGCGGTGCGGTGGCCCGTGGCTGCCGGCGATTTCGGCAATGGGTGGAGGCGTGGATTGGTGGAGTGGGTAGCGGTGGTGGCGCTGAGGTGGTTGGTAAGGTCGGAAGGCAAGCGCATGGGTGTGGCAGTGGCGGCGGTAGCGAGCTCTCGCTCGGTGGGAGAGAAGAGAGAGAGAGAACTGCGAGGGAGAGACAAACAGAAAAGAGAGCGGGGCGACGGGGTGGTGGTCAAGGTGCGGGGAGCGGGGGCGCGTGGCCTCTTCGCCAGGGGTGTGCGGCCAAGTGGCATGGTGGCGCTGGCGAGTTGGGCCCGGTGGTGACATGGCGTGGGCCCGGCTGAGAGAGAAAAAGATTAAAACTGTGAACAACTCAGTTTAGATTCGAATTTGCGCAAGATTTTTGAATTGAACTGAAAAAATATTTTGAACTACAGCTTGTAGAAAATATAGAGCTCTACAACTTTGGTATTTAAAGTTTTACCCAAAAACTTATCAAAAATTAGAAGATATATGAAATTCGAATTTCGGAAATCCTTTTCAAGTAGCCATTTTGTGCACGATTTTTAAACTATCTAAAGGTAATAATTTTGAACAACAAGTGGCTAGTTTAGAAGATCAAGCAATGTAGAATCTTTTGGTATGACATGCATTTCAAGTTTCCAAATATAATTAAAATGGGAGCTTGGTCAAAATGACCAAAAATCACATTAGATGAATTTAAATTCAGGATTTGACTTTATGGTCGACTGCCATTTCGACATAATTGAACTCCAAAGCTTTGAACTTTCAATATACCACTGGAAAGATATTGAGCTCTAGTTTTCAAATGTGTAAAAACTTTTATCCACTTCTGAATTAGAATTTAAACAAAATTCATTTGAATTTTGGGCCTACAAGAGGACTTAGCCAAAATGAGATTTTGGACATAAATACATTCACTTACATGATGTATATGAAACATAGATGATTATAATGATGCTTAACACATATAAACATGAAATGATGTTTCTCATGTAGGTTTGAGTTTCAACTTTTAAACGTATTTATTTTCACTATATTTAATTTAAGTGCAAACACAAACATACTAGTGCATATGTATGAAATATGCATGACATTTTTATGCAACTTAGGCTTAATTATTCTCGTTAGCATAATTAAACCTTGGATTTTCATAGGTGGCACGAGCGCGCGCGCAGATGCGACTCTGGGTCCTCCTGTCGGTGCCACAAAGAGAGAGGGCTGCGGTTGGGGTTACTGGGCCGCTGCGGTGGGTCTGGCCCAAGATAGGCGAGAGAGAGAGAGAGAGAGAGAGAGAGAGAGAGAGAGAGAGACGGCCGGCTGAGGGAAAAAATGAGCTGGGCTGAGAGCTCAGGGGGCAAAAGCGGACCCTGGGCCAAACAACTCTTCTAAGCATCAAAACTATGCAAATTTACATTTGAATTTTAAATTCAACTGAACAACCAACAAACTAAACACAAAGCACCAACATGAAATGCAACAAACACTCAACATTATAACCTATATAGTTTTATTTTAATTTTTAAAAAACATTTTCCTATACTAAATTCCCTGTTAATTGTATAAGTCTTGCAAAATTTTAAAAATTAGAGAAAATCATTGTATTAATTTAGTTACTATTCACATCTTAAAAATCAGAATTTTTAGAGTGTGACAATTGGCCATGTGTGGAGTATTTGACGTCCGCGGAGTGCATTTGTAATTCGTAGCCGATATTTAATTTTGGAAAAATCTAAATGTAGGCCCCCCAAATTTATAGATCATGTTATTGTCGGAATGAAGAACATCTAGAAAAGGAAAGAAAATGGGAAGGAAGAAGGGAGAATAGAAATCCGACAGATCAATCCCACCGAGGTCCAACTCCAGAGTGTTTCTCCTCTTCTTCGGCAAGGAACCCAACTCATATGAGCTCTAGGAGCTCGTTATGGTTGGGATTAGGGTTTCGAGTGTTCGGATTTGGGAGACGAGCTGTGGCCGCAAGATTTAGAGGGATGGCCGGGGGTGAATGGAGTATCAGTGAGTGAGGGGAAGGGGGAAGGGGTGGCGGCTTGTATTCGTAGGCGTTGGAGGCGATGCCAGGGAGGGGAGGATATCTATAGGGCCAGATCTGGCGGAGGCAGACTGTGACATCCATGATGTTTAAGCTCTATAATCATGGTAAAACCCAAAAATCAAGTCCTAGAGACACTTTTGACGGCTACAAGTTCAAGTTTGCAAATAAAAGGAAGTTCTGAGGAAGATAGTTTAAAATTGAAATTTGGATGAATTTTGGCCAAATATGGATAAATAAGTGAAATGTGCCAAATTCAAAAAAAAAGAATGCTAGCTTGGGGTTATTTGAAAATTCTTGGACCAAAGAAATACCTATAAGTTTAAATTAGAGAATTTGAGTTAAGTTCAACACCTTGAATTTAACCCAAAATCAGTGACAATGTGTCATCTTGGAGCTAAAGATTTGAGAGAATTTTCAAATAGACTTTGGACAAGAAGTAGTGAAATGGACACCAGGCACCTTCTACTCTATCTTGGACCACTTCATAATCAAGGAAATTATTGTTTGCTAATTTATTTAGAGGATCAAAGATTGAAGAATGCAATAATTTGGACAGCTCCAATAGCTGAAGAACTGAACCTAAAGTTCAGAAAAATTTACTGATCTTTAGAGCAACATATCTTTTGAATCTTTGAGTTTTGGGCCCAACTTGCTTAACAAGATTTGAAGCCCTATGTTCTAGCTACATGTTTGGTTCAAACGTCGTCCAAGCTTTACACATGAAATCAAGAGAAATAGGAAAGGATTCAGAGAAGGAAATGGAGAGAAAGAAGAGAAACGGAGAGGAGCGCCAAGCGGTTACGGCAGAGCCGCTACGGTTTCCACCGCCTTGACCACTGGCGTTTTTCACCCTTGCCACGCGCCGACGAGTCCCCAAGGCAGCACACAGGTGGTAGAAGCGATCTGCATGGTGAGAATTCAAATATATATCTCGCCGTCTTCAAATTCTCCCCCGCCACCACCATTCGCGCTCACCATCGTCGCCGCCTCGGTCTCGCTCAAAATTCACCACCGCTGCTGCTCCATCAAGCAATTCCACTCACCCACAGCACCGCCACCCTTCCAGCTATGTGCTCGACCAGCTCAAGCTCAGCCCCGAAGCCCCACGCCGTCGCTCACCATCTTCTTCCTCCTCCGACCACCACCGACCCTCTTCCAAGGTGAGCTCGAGGGGAGCTATCTTCACGCCCTTTTCATTTCGATTCAAGGTCGTAGTTAGGCTTCTAGGATGCATGCGAAGCTGTAGGGACAGCGCCAAGCCCAAGCCCATGGCCCTGTTGGCCGGAACGCGAGCGCCGCTGCAGAGTGTCGCTGCGTCATGGGCACTGCCGTGGGGAGCTAAGCTCCGGTCCCTTAGCTCAACTTGCTACTAGCGCATCATGCTTAGGAGGTCCTAGTGATGCTCTGCGACCGGATGAAGGAAGGCCAAACACCACCAATGCGCCGGAACATCCTTGCCGCCGCCGTGTAGACCAGCGCCATGACCGCAGCCGTAGGGAGCTAAGCTCGGGCCATGGAACACGGCTTGCCGCTAGCCCATCGCGTAGAGGAAGTCTCGGTGAAGCCTTAGCGCTAGTCCAAGTCCCCAGTTTTGTCGACGACGAGCCGGCCGGTGAACTCGAGCGGAGCGCCGCCACTGCCTCCATCGCGCATCTTTGTCCGACCATCTGCTAGGGGTTAGACTCATGGTTGGAATCGTTTTGATGAAGCAAAGCCTTTGGGCTACCTCTCGTCGCCGGAGACCTCACCGACGGCGAGATCAGGCCGGTCGATCGCCGCCGGGTGTAGTTAAGCCGAGGAGGGCCTGTTTGTAAGGATTATTGTCTTCTAGAGGGTTATCAGTGAAAAGACCAAAGTTAGGCGCGGGAGGACCTATTTGCGAAGGTTTAATCTTTGCAGGGGGATCTATGTAAAGTTTATATGTTTAAGCTGTTTCTTTTGATTTAAAAAGACTTTAATCTTGTTTTAATTACTATAATTTACATAGGTGTCCAAAAAGTTTGAAACTAATTTTGTTAGCATTGTTAGATTTTTCTCTATACATGAAAAATGATAGCTTTCACAAAGGTAGAAATAAAAATTTAAGTTATTTAAATACTTTTCTTTAAAGCATTTAAATAAATCTATATAGTTTCTAAATTAGTTAAAATATGATGAGGACTTTTCTTTTATATTAAAAAGTAAATTACAATATTGAATATAATGTTATTTCTAGTACAAGAATAATTTAAGAAATTCTTTTAAAGGTTTCAAAAATACTTTTAGTGGTTCTAAATATAGGAAAAATTCGTAAAAGGTTTATTTGAGTGTTTTAATGTTGGCTTGCAACTTTATCGTGAAGGAAAGTTCTATAGCTAGTTCTCTAAATCTTGCATGTTGCATTTATGGCATATAGATACCGACTTTGTGGAGCCTGAGTTCATTGAACTCCAACCAGAAGAAACTTAGGAGTACGAGGAGGTGATCGTAGTGGAGCAAGAGCCTGAAGCCACTACTGACGACACTAACCTCGTTACTGATCCGGGCAAGCACCGGAGCATCTACACCTATTATTTTACCTATTATCCCATATGTCCAAACTATTTCAATACATGCATTTATGTTCAGGAATTGTGATGGAACCTCTTTGAATGCATGACAACCTTGGTTAAGGATATCTTTGCCACCTCTTCAAAAAGATCTTTTAAACTTGCTTAGTGAAGCATAGTGGATTCTTTAATGTAAACCTAGAACCAATCTCTATGATAATCACATAAAAGTTTGAAGTTATACTTGCTGGGTTGGGCGAGGATTTGTGAAGGATTTGTTTATGGTTGAGCTTATAGGCTAGCCTCGTCCGACTATAAAATTTTGGTCAAGGACTCAGTAGTTGTTGACCAGAGATCAAGTTTTGAACGTACTAATCACATGCTGAAAGAATGGGACCAGTAAACCGATGTAACTCAGTCACACAAGCATTGGAACTATGGCTTGCCCAGTCGGAGAGAGGCAGTAGGCGGGAGTGTAATCTGAAACTCATAAGTGGGTCAGGCCAGATGTGGGGCCGCTTATGGGGATGCACTTCCTGACCCTGGCAAGAATAGTTTCGATCTCTGGAAGTGATATGAGCGAAAGGTTGCCGCGTGTGGTTCGACGGTTCGCGCACGTGTCGTGTGATTAGGTCTTTACCCTGCAGGATGTAAAATTGGTCATGACCGTCGCACTTCTCGACATGAATACTGCTTGATCGCTGATGAACAATATAGTAAAATCATGAGAAGCAATGTGGTGATATTTTGAGGATTATCATATAGGATCTTGGTTGTAAAATGTTGTTTTCTTTCTAACTTAGAATTGAAATCCTCAACTATAACATGATTAAAATCTTGGAAACATAAGGACTAATTCTAGTAAGCTCTTTATGCAAAAGTATCAATGCGAGTCCACCATATAGCCTTGCATACTGGAGTCTTGTCTATACTTATACTAAATAGACCGATAAGTCTTGCTAAGTACCCTCGTACTCAAGATACTATAATTGCTGCAGAGTAGAAGCCGGATCAAGCTTAGAGGTTTCCTGAAGGCCAAGAGACATGGAGGGTCTACGTGTTCTCTTGACGAAAAAGCTTTGTTGAAAACTTAGGCCTTTCTGTTGAACCTTTTTACTTCGAAACTCAGAGTATCGTCTTTATCCTTAAGCATTACAACTTGATTTGTAATAGCCAGTACTCCTTTTTATATATTTTTGTAAAGTTTGTAATGTCTGTTGAAAGCTTCATATGCAAGTGATCCTATATGCATGGAGTTGTGCTCAGTAAGTGGTGTTTCGGATGCTTTCGGGCATCTGACGGATACCGGTTTACACTGTTGCATATGCATTGAGTCCTTGACTGTCATGAGACAGTGACTAGTGCATCTGAACCAGTTTAAGCTGAACGGTCCTGCCATACAGACGCGTGCAGAGGAGAGAGGTAAAATAGCATGATTTCTGGAGTGACTTTCTTTGAATTTTTTTTACCAAAATTGATGATGGGGATAATAATTTAAGAAAAGGTAATTAATAGAAAAGAAATTGACGTTGGACACCAGGACCACACACAGACTCTCGGTCAGTGAAAACACAGCCCAGCAGAGAGAATGGAGTTCTCGAGCCTTCCGGGTTACTCAACCGGCCTGTACACGAAATAAATGAGGGCACATCTAAATCAATACGAGTAGTGCAGCTTCGGAGCTCGTATAATTGCGCTCAAATGTGCCCTCTGCTAGGAGAAATTGAAACCGAGAGGCTCAACCCCGCAGTCATTACTATCAATTTTTTTCTTTAATATTTAAGGAAGTAGAAAATTGTGAGCATAAAAAGGCTCCCAAAGTGGATTTCGACGGTCAACCATGTTGTTCCGCAATAAAACACTGTCCACATCACTGCAATAGCTGCTAACTTACACAACCTTCCCTACAAAATTTTCCCTAGCCCACAAAAAGCTGGTACCAACGGCCGACACTTATTCAGCTGAACTTTGGGCGCACATTATACCTGTGCTCCAAATATTGATCCACTGGTTACAATCTAGTACTCCATCCGGTTCAGTATTAGAAGTCGTTTAGGACAGCGACACGGTCACCAAAGCACAACTTTAACTTCTCTTTTCTATAAAAAATATTTTTTGAAAAGTTATATATGTCTATTTTTATGAAAGTAATTTTCAAAACCGATCTATTTATATAATTTTTACATTTTCAAACTCAATGATTTAAATGTTATACATGATTTATATTCTCAATATTTGACTCAAACCTTATCCAAAACGACTTTTAATACTAAACCGGAGGAAGTATTTCACCACCTACTATAAACGACAAATCTAGCAATGTGCTCCAACAAAAGTCAACAATAAGTGTTCCTTAAATGCAGCTATTTGTTGGTGTCTTGGTGATCCATGCAACATGCATAGACGTGAACAGAGGTCGATGGAGTTGGTGGTAGCCTGCAGGTAGATCTAGGGAGCAGACAAAGGATGATCAACTTGGAACGGCACATTAACTCTTAAATCTGCAAAGCCGGTGCCAGATTTTGGTAGCTCCTTGATCACTAGCAAGATCCTGCACTTAACTTATGCCTAAAGCTTCGGTTCATCTCTGTCCACCGTACCACCGCGTACCTGTGAACATAATCCTATATAAACCCGGGGCAACCTCTCCTTGATCTCCATCCATCCACTGCTAGTGATACCTAGTCAAGTCAAGTCTTCTGAACTCTCAAGAACCAGCCAAGCTTCCACGATGGGGGCTCTGCCTCGCGGTTTGCTTGTCGGCATCAGCGCCGTCCTGTTAGTAGTAGTACTCGCCCATGCTGCCGAGCCCAGCGCGGCCTCCATGGTCGTCGGCTTGGCCAAATGTGCCGACTGCAACAGGAAGAACATGAAAGCTGAGGCAGCATTCAACGGCACGCTGATTTAGTGATTTACATGCTACCTCCAACCATTTGCAATTTTTTCTGGGAAAGTTGTTGTGTTTTCAGGAGCTTGTACAGAGAGATATATTACCTGACGAAGTTTCCTGCTCTCGTTTTGTTTCTTCAGGCCTTAAGGTTGCTGTCAAGTGCAAGAACGCAGACGGCGTGTTCGAGACCAAGGCCCTCGGCGAGGTCGACAAGTCCGGCGCCTTCAGCGTCCCGCTCACGGCGGACCTCCTCCGCGAGGACGGCGAGCTGAAGCAGGACTGCTTCGCGCAGCTCCACAGCGCCACCAACCAGCCATGCCCCGGGCAGGAGCCCTCCTGGATCGTCCGGCCGTCCAGCGACGACGACGACAAGGAGAAGAAGGCCTTCGTCGCCGTCGCCGGCAAGATGCACTACTCATCGAAAGAGTGCGCCTCCGCGTTCCTCTGCGACCATTTCCACAAGAAGCACCTCTTCCACAAGAAGCCCATCAAGATCCCTCACATCCCCATGAAGCCCATCGTGATCCCCCACTTCCACAACAAGCCGGTGCCGGAGCACAAGCCGGCGACGCCCGTGCCGGTGCCGGAGTACAAGCCGCCGACGGCGGTGCCGGTGTACCACTCGCCGGTGCCGGAGTACAAGCCACCCACTCCGGAGCATTCCCACCCGACGCCGATCTACCACCCTCCTGCAGACCAGAAGACACAGAACGCCGAGACGGACCCTGAGAAGTTCAAGAAGTTCCTCCCCTTCATCAAGAAGAACCCCTTCTTCCCCAAGTTCCCTAAGTTCCCTCCTGGAAAGGAGATCAAAGCTTAGAGAGATTGGTGAGAGCCGAAGCATAGTTGGTTTGGTCTGCATCTACATTGTTATGTAATGCTGGTCTCCTGAGGGTGTGTTCATTATTAGCCATTACAGGCCTCCAGCTTTTATAGGAACGATATAGGCCTGTATGAAACTACCTTAAATTATTAGATAAATACATATAAGTTTGTATTTTGATATGGTCGATGTTTCCATGTGGTAAAATTCTTCGTGTTGATCGATGATTAATATCATGTCGTTTTCATTTGCCCTGTCTTGATGGGCCCTTTATACAAAGCTACCATCTCTTTCAGTCTTTTAATTTTGAGTCTTTCAGTCTTGATGGTTTGGCTAACAGATAGCCGTTCTGTACGTGGGATTCAGACTGGACATGCAAAACCCCCTTCATGCCATTGTAGTAGTGAAGCGAGAAATTTTTTGTGGAAGTTCATAAAAGTGGCTTAGTTCAGATTTAAGACATCCCTACCAACATGTTGCCCACTGCTCGATGCGGCTCGCCTTGTTGAGTTCTGCCCAACACTGTCCTCCCGGTCTCGACTCGAGCTTCACGGCTTCACCCATCGCATCTCGCCTCTGCCGCCCATTATTCACTGCACACGACCTCATTGTGCTCCCGCACGTGCCTCGGTAAAAGGAAATATTTCCTTGTGGGATGGTTCCATACTTCCATCCATCTTATCCCCCAACCATATATTATACAAGAAATGAAATATTCTATTTTGTCTGCCCAGCTCGAAAACCTCTCACCAAAGCCATGGTTACATTGGGACAATGATCATCAGAAACAAACCTCAAGATCCTCATGTGCTGCCGGAAGCATCGGCCAAGAGGCCACGAAGAATGACGGCCGCTCCTGGGCTGGACGTCTTCTTGAGCAGCGGGCCACAGCCACCCAGCGCGGTCCATACTATAGATTTCTCGTGGTTGGGCCTCTTTAGTTTTGGGCCCAAAGGATGGTGGCGGAATTGGCCCTTGCTGGTTTTGGGCCCAAAGGACGATGATAGAATTAGGCCTGGAACAGCAACCAGTCAACTTGCATTTTCTTCCTTCAAAATAAAAATGTGTAGATTTTTCCTTTCTTCTTAAAGCTCGCATACTTTTCTTTTGTGAGGATTGCAATTAAATTTATTACCATAGGTCCACGATAGCAGATGGAAAGAAACTTTCAAAACTAACTTCTAATTATCTAATTATTTCTGTATTTCAAATATCTATGCCCGTAATTTGGTTTTGTTTTTCTCTTGTCTGGCAGAGCGCAGAGGACATCACCATCACCAGTGACGGTTTTTAGCATAGAGTTGTCAGCAACATGACCAATTTCATCTGTATCAATCGACATCAAAGCCAATATTTTTCTAACATCACTCCAGGCTGGGTAGTGAGAATAAAAAAATTACATTGGACTCTAATGATGAGTGAGAATTGTTGTTATCAAGAGTCTTGTGGTTATCAGCAGTCTACTTAAGCTATGTTGATGGTCACCAATCATGGTATTCGTCAAAACTCACGACAATCGATTAGAAACAGCCGGTATATGGTCGTTGGAGGAAAAAAAATCAGATGACAACACCAGTGTTGTTGCCGTATATATGAGCTTGAATTTACGTGCTGATATTGCAACATATTACAATAACAAATTAAAGAAAAAGTTGCAATGCTGTTGATATTGCAAAAATGATGAAAAAATCATGTTGATATTGATACAGCCTTAGAGGGTCAGACAAATTTGGCGTTGATATTGCTACATTTTACAAAAAATAAGAAAAGAGTTACATTGCATGAAAAAAATATTTTGATAATCATTTTTTCTAGTATGGTTGTTAGGACCCTAACCTAGAAGTTTGTTACCTTCCTAAAGATTGTACAATGGAAATGTTGTTGAGGACCGCAGAAAATCTCACAAACCGCAGTATACAAAATCCAAAATTGCGAGAGATCGACTTTGTGTTTCGTTTTGAAATAATGATGATAGCAGCATGCTGACCTTTGACCCAGGATAGCTCATCAAGGGAAACCAACCAAAGCTGAACCAAGAATGTAGGTATCCGATGTTAACCGTGACCTAGGTCAGCTGGTCAGGTCACAAGGGCCTTGTTTAGTTCCCAAAATTGGGAGCCAAAATTTGGTCTTTTGGGGTGTGTGCGTCACTGTAGCATTTCGTTTGTATGTGTGAAAAATTATCCAAAAATTAATTAATTAGGCTCAAAATGTTCGTCTCGCAGGGTACAGTAAAATTGTACAATTAGTCTTTAATTTCATCTACATTTAGTACTCCATGCATGTGCCAATATTTTGATGTGATGGAAATCTTCTTTTTGCATAGTGAATTTTAGGGGTGAAATTTGGAATCTAAACGAGGGCCAGATTGTCGTTGACGATTCTAGATGCAGGCAACTCCCGATGAAGCAGAAAGGGTGACTGGGCAACAGGAGGATCACCCTTGGTCAGCGCCTCAAGCAACGCTGACAGCAAGCTGAATGGAACCCGAGTGGGAAACTGTTGAGTAATGCCTGAAGGTGCTCCTAGAAGGGTATGCGAGGAGGAATGGAATCATTTTAGGTAGACAAGGGCATTTAGTTTCAGAAGGAATTCCTTGGGCTCTACAATAGTAAAAAACTATTTGTGACGACAAATCACTTTTCTATGTTGACGAACGTCATTACCACTAAGCCTGTTTCCCTGGAGCCAAAACCCTAAGGAAATGCTTTCCCTACAAAATTTGGTAGGGAAAAGGTTCTATGAATAAATTCGATTGGAAATCGGATGTGCTCTACGGTTTTGAGAGAAAACCCTAGGGAAACTTTTCCCTAGAAAAATTTGGACCCTAGGGAACCTGACAGAAGAAAACAAAAAGAGGCATGGTCCCACACCACGTCTGCTCCCAACGCCGCCGGCCACACCTGCACGCCACCGTGCCCACTCACCCGCCCTCGCCCGTCGCGCTTGTGCGCCGCCGCCCATGACCGTCGCCTCCCTCGTCCGTCGCGCCTATGCGCCGCCGCCCTCGACCATCGCCGCCCTCGCTCGCCGCCACCCTAGACTGCCGCACCCGCACGCCGTCGTCCTCGCCTACCGGCCGTACCTGCGAGCTGCACGCGCACGCCGCGTCCGCACGCCGCCGTCCTCGCCCACCGCGCCTGTGAGCTTCCCGTGCCCGCCGCGCCTGTGAGCTTCCCGTGCCCGCCGCGCCTGCGCACCGCCCTGGCCCGCCGCGCTTGCGCACCGCCCTGGCCATCTGTCACACCCTAAAATTTTTGGATTTCAGGATGTGTTTTTGAAGAATAATTAAATAAAGAATTTCTCATAATTTTAAAATTTTTCTCAACGTTATTTAACTTGCAGGGAATTTAGCATAGGGAAAACCATTTTTCTAAATAAATTTAAAGTAATGTAGGTTTAATATTCCTTGCCTTTCATTCATGCCGGCTTGCATTTAGTGGCTTTATGTGTATTAAGTTTTTAAAAATACGTTTAGAAGCCTAATAGGAATTTTCTGGATTTTTCTGGTATTTATTCCTAATTTCCTAGAGCATATACCAATTTTTGGGATGTGCTAAAACTTTTTCCATGAGCTCCAAGTATTTTATTTAGGTTCCTCATGTCCAAATCTAGCTCTGGAATTCTTCCTGGGATTTTTAGAATTTTCAGAGTATTTTTCAATGCTTAATTGATTTATCTAGACTTTACTGGATTTATCTTTGCATACGAAATTAATATTCCGAAAATAAAAAGGAGAAACCCTAAACTCCTACTGGCCCGGATCTAGCCCAATCCCAAACACAACCTAACCCAAATCCCCCCATCCTCTCTCTCCACTGTTGGGCCACCTCTCCTTCTCGGGCCGAGCCTACGAGGCCCGGTACGGGGCGGCCCAGCTCGCCGGCGCCCCTTCCCGCTAGGGCCGCCTCCGCCTCGGGCCACTTCCACAGTGGCCCAACACCAGCTCCTCCGCGGCCCACTACCCTGCAGCCCAGCGCGCACCCGCGCGGCCCAAGGCACGGCCCACCGCGCAGCGCCAGCCCCCCTGCCCGCACGCGACGCGCGCCGCCGCCGCCCCGCAGTTGCCGCCGCCTCCTCGACGTGCGTGCCGCGCCCAACATGGGCATTTGCGCCACCTCGCCACTCGAGCTCTACCGCGCCTCCATCGGCCCAATTTAATGCCGCCGCCCCCCGCCGTCTCTCGACACCAAGCCAGCCACCGCCTCCGCAGCGCCCCCTCCTCGCACAAGCGCCACCGCTGGAGAGCCGAAAGCCGCCGCCGCCATTGACGCCGTTCCGCCGCCTCCGCTGGTCGCCGGGTCGGTCTGAGGCCACCACGAGCACCTCCTCGTCGGGACGGAGCTCCCCAGCCGGTCCTCGTCACCGGGCATCCACCCGAGCACCTCCCCCACGCAAGGACCCGAGCCGCCGGCCGCCGCCTCCGACTCCGGCACTTGCCGTCCACCCTGCGCCGCCGGTGAGCCCATCTCCAAGCTCCCCACGACCTTCTCTCTCTTGTGCAACTTCGCCAGAGCTCTAGCCGGTGGAATCGCCGGTGAGCCCGACGACCCACGAACGCCGGCGAGCTCCCCTGCCTGTGTAAACGAAGAAGATGGAGGTTTAGCGATTAAGTCCCCGTCGGATCCCGTAATCTTTAGTAGAATTCTTTGAGTGTATGCACATTTTCGGAAAACCCCCTGCAAGTATTTCCTTTCCGTACTTAAGCCCAAACCGAGCCGTTTAGCAGATCTAACCCCAGCTTTTACCAGATTTGCGAACACTGTTCAGTGTGCCTTGCGAATCTTCTGAGGTAGCCCTTTCCATCTACGGTTAATTGCGAATAGATCCCTGCGGCCTTATTTTATGCATAAAATCCACGTTTTAACTCCAATTTAATCCGTTCTTATTGTGTTAGACTCATATCAACTCAAACTACGATCTAGTACTATTGTTCACCATGTGATATGTTTCTGAATTTTTATTTAATATTAAGTTGATTAAATGTTATCTAAATGTGTTTTCTTAATTAAAATCTAATTAAGGTTATACGGTTTTCATATTAGTATTAACTTGATTTATATTTATTCCATGAGCTTTCTAAATAAAATTTAAACAAGTTTTCGTTTTTCCTAAATGAATATTAATTTGATAAATGTTTATTCAACTAGCTTTTCTAATTAAAAGCAAACTAGAGCTACGCATCAGGTTTTCATAATTTATTTTAACATGATAAATGCAATTGTAAATGTGTTTCATTTATGACATTGATTAGTTCAACACGGTTCATAAAGTTATTCGATTAGATTCTCTTACATGTTTTATTTTAAGTTAATGTTTAATTTGGTATAATTTATACATAAACAATTATAAATAAAACGTGATTAAGTTTTACCTCGGTTTTACAAATTCAAATGTCATTCTTTGAAATAATCTATAGATATTATTTTGTTCAACTAAAATCAATCAAGCATATAGTTGTGTTGTTTAATAATTCAAATCTTCCGATAGCTGCATCCGTTCAACCCTAGTTCCGTTTTCCGCGATTCTTGCGCTCACGTGACCTTAAAACCAAGCCCTATCCTTTAGTGCATTCTTTTAAAGCCTTTTCTTTTGATTGGTGCCTTTTCTTTAAAGGCAAGTTATAGCACGGACAATCCTTACTACCTACTCACCTTGTATTAAATTATTTCATAAATGCATGTGTCTAATTTGATGTACCATTAAGGTTGTACCTAGTTTTGAATATCTTATCCTTGTTTACATTCGGTTTATGCATATGGGTAGATTTTTGCTATGCGCAGCTACTATCACCATTATTTAACTATTAATATTGACTTAATGGTCCACTTCAACATTAATGATAAAACTTGCTTTTTAGTAACTTGGTCTAGGGAGCTAGAGCATGTGCTCCGTGCTTTGCTCTAGAGTCTCTCCATAAGGTCCGGTTCTTAAAGCGGCAACACAGGAGCCTGTCGCCACTGCTAGAACTATTATGGCTCTGGTCTTGGTTAAGTAGCTTGTACGTCTCTAGCTTGCCAGTGGTTACCGGAGTGGCCGACGGCGTTATGGGAAGCAAGGCACGGGGTGTTACTTGATTCCACCGAGAACGGTAGCCCCGTTGGCTATGTCTCGTTAGGCACAGTCCCGTATTGGGAGTCCCTGTGGTACGGGAACTCCGCACGTTTCGCTCTATGTTTTTGTTGTTGGCATGTGTTGCCCGCGCTTCGGACGCCATTGACCCCCTCACGTTGCGCCCTGAGGGTCAGTCAATATTGGTGCCTAGAGTCTCACCACCTTATTGTACCTTAGTGTCTTGTGAAAAGCCTCGTAGCGTCCCTATGCAATCACACCTCGGAAGTGTTGATGTGCGTGGTTGGGTGCAAAGTTCTTTTAAACTTTTACGCGACTGGTGGGTAAAGGGCCAAACCTCTGCAGAGTGTAAATCTATCATGATAGCCTTGCTCAGGGTCACGAGCGGCCTGGATCATTTTTTATTAGAAGATGATGTTTATTTATGTTTAATGTCACTTATACTTTATTAATTGGGTTGCAACTGGGTTTCATTCACTTGTAGTAATTTGGATAATGCTAAAACCAACCAACTAAAAGTGCTAATGCAGTTAAGTTGTGTCTAGCCTTATTTTGAGCCTTCATACACCCGTGCTATACTTGCTAAGTAAATGTTTTACTTACACTTGCTTTTATTCAACAAAATCCCGGATGGGTAAACAGATTGGGCTGTGCTTGAGTCTGCTGCTGAGTCCCAGTGGATTGCGGCTCCGTTTAGTTTGAGAGTTATTAGTCTTCCCTTGTATTTGGTTAGTTTATTTATGATGCACTCTGATGTAAAACTCTTTTTATTCAAGGATTTATTCAAGCATATGTTCTCTGTTTATCATATTTATTTGCTATATGTGTACTATGACTTCATGGGCACACATATGGCCGCATTTGAGTTTCTGTGTAAATCCGGGTGTGACACCACTGCCGTTGTCGCTCGCTGGTCGCGCCAGCCACCGCCGTCCTCACTGCCAGCAGCGCCAATGAGCTGAACGTGTCTGTGGGCCGCCGCCTTCACCCGCGCGCCGCCGTTGTCCTCGCTCAGCGACAGCGCCCGCGAGCTGCCCGCGCCCACTGCGCCTGCAGACCGCCAGTTTCGGCCGCCGCGTGTCGCCGCCGTCCTCACTCGCTGGCCATACCTGTGCCAGCGAGCTGCGTCCCTTACCTGCCGGTCGACCGCGCCTACTGTTGAGGTAGAGAGAGAGAGAGAGAGAGTTGGGAGGGGATTAGGATAAGAGAGTGGTGGGGAAATTTGAATATACAGGGCGGTCCGTTGTTTCCCTAGGGAAATTGTAAATTCCTATGGAAAGAGTAAATATTTCCCTTGAAACACATTCATTTTCTAGGGAAACCTGATTTCCCTACGGATTCAAAGACAAGCCTAGGGAAACGATTTTTTTCCCTTGGAAACTCGAAAAACCCTAGGGAACGAAAAAAAACCCTAGGGAAACATGTTGATTCCAGTAGTGTACTTACCGCCAGCACAAATGCCTTCTATTTATGCTGGCGGTTGACATAAGCAACTGTCAGCACAAATCAATTGATGCTGATGACTGACATAAGAGATCGCTAGCACAAATATGGAGTATTGTGCTAACGGTCGATATAAGCGACCGTCAGCATAAGTATGGGGTAAAATCATAAGTATATTATATAAATTAGATTACATCTCATAAATTATTGTGTATATCCATACTCATAGCTTTCTTTATTTACTAACAGCTTGTTGGTTAATCGGGATTATTACTAGCAACTTTTTATACAAGCACAATTAGATTACATCATGTATCAACTTTCTGCATAAGCATGACTAGATTACATGATATAGCATACCACGTAGATACATGCATGCAACTATAGTAGTGTGCAATAAATATTTCTTTTTATATGTGTTGGAACAACAACAAATATTTCTTTCTTTGTACCGTAAGAAAAAAATCATAATTATTTCATATAAAGTCGGATGGAGAGAAACTTCACATTAATTTTGACAAGATATAAAAGTTTGTAGTAAACTTCTTCGTTCAAGGGCATTTACTAGGTGAAATATTTATTACCATCTCTAAAATCTAACTTTTAAATAGAGATTTTTGAATTTGTTTAAACAATCTCGGATGAAGGTGAACTATGCATCAAAATTTGTATTACTCAACAAGATCTAAAACTTTATAGTTGACAAGTTATTAATTTTAGGTCATTTAGAGTGTCAGAAAACAAAAAAAATTGAAAAAGTGATATCAAAATGATATCATCCGTCATATGGACCATCTGTGATATGCACGTGAGATGGCAAGGCAGTAACACGCAAACCAAGAGGTCTCAATTTGGAACCATGGACTGTGCAAGTTTGTGAAATAATATGAGGCTTGTGTCAATTGATAGGCGGTCAAGGTGAGACGCCTATAAAATGTAAAAAATAGTGTTGGCGGGTGTTGGTGTTAAAATTGCTAGTAAATCTTTAGATGACCAGGCGAAAACATCCCTGTTGCTGCGTAAGAAAGCCAAAAGGTTGCTCTCCTCTTCTTTGGTAAGGTCAGAACCGATGATGACATGCCTGTCCTTGATATGCGGATCAAGCAGCACCTTCTTTGTTTCCTCATTTGGAGTGATCACAACCTTTTCTTTATCCATTAGCTTCTGTAGGTCGTCAAACTTGGTGAACATCACCTTGCTAGCCTTTGCACTGTGTAACAGGTGCACATTTTGGTGACCTGGGGTCTGACCTTTCTCTATGTTTCTCGCCATTTGTTGGTCACCAAAGACACTGATGACACCTTTTAAAGCAGGCATCTTCAAGCACAAGTAGGGTTGGATTCTCTATGTTTCTCGCCATTTGTTGGTCACCAAAGACACTGATGACACCTTTTAAAGCAGGCATCTTCAAGCACAAGTAGGGTTGGTGGATGATTGCCTCAAACTTGTTCAAAAAACCTCTTCCAAAGATTGCAAAGTACGGGAAGTACATGTCCACGACATCGAAGGTGATGTACTCAGTTTGAGCATTGTCAAGGTAGCCGAATGACACCGGCAAGTCAATTTTTCCCGGGATGGGTACCCTTTTTCCTCCAAAACAACATAAGGGGTTGTCTGCGGGTTGCAGAGAAGTTCGCTCCATTTTCATCTGGTCGAAGGTGCTTGCAAAGATGATGTCTGCCGAGCTTCCGTTGTCCACCAAGATTCTGCCAATGATCCACCTTGCGATATTTGCTTCAATGACCATTGCATCGTTATGTGGGAATTTTTTTTAAAAATTTGAGATCTTTTTCTGAGAAGGTGATGGGCATGTGAGACCATTGTGACCTTTGCACCGGTCCTTCCACTGCAATGTTGTTCACGCAACGGAAATAATCCCTTCTTTGCCTCTTGTTTTCGAAGGTCAAGGAGGACACCCCCTCCTCCTCCCCCCCCCCCCCCCCCGAGATTGGCAATATCATGCCTACAGCCAGGAACGCGTTGCTTTGTGCATTTTTGCGCCTCTTGCTTTGGTTGTTTTTCTACCGCCACCTCTTCTACTACCACGTGGCTCTTGGCTGGTTGCTGAACTGATACAGTGTAAGCTTGCCGAAAGGCGAACGCTTGTTGATGAGCCTGTGCGTTGTTTGGTTGAAGGAAACCAAAAGCCTGATGCCGGTGAAAAGGTAGAGGGTGATAGGGGTAATGCATAGATTGTTGGCTTGTCGCGGGATAAGGCGCCGGACAAGGTGGGTTCCACGATTGATTTGAAGTGCAGTTCACTGCTTTGGGTCCTTCCGACTCAGCTTTCTTGGTGCCCATTCTTTCCAATATCTTCTTGCTCTCGGGGCAATATTATGTTCCGTGATCCGTATTTTCACCGTGAAACACGCAATAGTACACCCTTTCGCCATTTTGGTTGAACCTTCCTCTACCTCTTCTGCGACCTCTTCTAGTTCTTCCTCCCCTTGAGCTGCTACTATTGTGCTCCCTTGAATAAGGTGACACACCGTCGCTATCTTGGCTTGCAATGAAGTTTGTGTCTTCTCCGTTTGGATTGGCTTCTACATGACATACCATCTAAGTTGAGTTAAACTGTTGTGCAGATCGTTGGTTACCTTGGCGGTGATGACCTTGCTGGAAAGCACCTGCTTGAAAGTTTTGCTTGCTACGTCGGCTTTCTTCAATTCTCCTGCAATGATCGTTATCTACCCTGCACAATTTTTCCAAGGTGGTGTACATCTCAGCATTTGTTGAAGGTGGCTCAAGGACTAGATAGTTTGCACATGGGCCTATTTTCAATCCTTTTATTGCAGCTTCGATCGTGACCTCATCTGACATGTTAGGTGCTTCAGCCCTCATTTGGATGAATCGATGAAAATAGGTCTGCAAAGGCTCTTTTTCTCCTTGAACGCAACCGAACAGGTCAATGGCTGTGAGAGAGTTACGGCAGAAACCTTTGAAATTGGCAATGAACCTTTCTTTTAAGTCTTGCCATGAGGTTACAGACATGGGTTTGAGCAACAAATACCAGTTCAACGCTGCCCCTTCGCAAGCAATGACAAATGACTTGGCTAGAACAGTATCATCTCCCCCGGCCGACGTGAATGTTGCTTTGTAGGCCATCAAAAATTGCCTGGCGTCACCAGTGCCATCAAACTTTGGAATGGACATGCTTCTATAAGATTGCGGCCAAGGTGCTAACTGGAGACAAGGTGACAAAGGGTCAATTGTGTCGATGCTTTTGGTGCAAGTACCATATTTCTGGAGCATAGGTGCATCACCACTCGCACTTGCGTATTGATTTGAAATATGTGTTCTTGCAAAAGGTCCGCTATTATAGCGGATGACAAATTATTCTTCCGTTTCTTCGTATGAGTTCATTGTTTCGAGTTCTGCCTGGAGCTCTTTAATTTTTGCACGCGTGCTAACAAGCTCTTGCTTAATAGTCACTGTGTGCTGCTTTGCTAGAGCTTCAGCCTTTTTTTCTCTTTTACCTTTTCCAACTTTTGTAACTCAGCTTTTGCTTTCTCGAGCTCTCCCCCGTCTCTCTGCTCTTGAGCGATTGCGACGGCGTCTTGCTTGAACGCCTCAAGCTTTCTTTTCCTTGCTGCAACTCCTTCAGCCTCAGTTTTCTTCTTGTCGGCCTTTGCAGCTTCTTGCTTTGATGCCGCTTGCTTGTCCGTTTCAACCTCTTTATTCTTATCCTTGTCAAAGGTAACACTGCTCTTTGAGGGATCCGCTCGAATACCTTCGCCATTCTCGTCTTCTCCGACACCTTCTCTTCCCGTAATGTCGGCTAAAGTCTTAGTTCTCGGAGCCATGTGGGATTTCTTACGTACACACACAAACGGTGGGCGCCAAACTGTTGGTGTTAAAATTGCTAGTAAACACCAAACAAGTGAATCAGAAGAACTTTTTCTATTTTTCCTCCTCTTAAATTGTGTACAGGAGTCATCTTTTATAGTGGCGCTTCGGCTGCCAAATTACCCTCAATATCCCCAACTCATGCCCCCACGTTTACCTCTATTAGATAACGGTTGGGGTATTGAGGGTATTTCATACAAGAGAACAAAACCAATTTGGCTACGCAATGTCACTCACGCAACCCATACCACCTGACACCTTGTCTAATCCTCATGACTCTTGTCTTCAAGTCGAGCACATTTTTTAATGTGCGGTGACCTTTCTCGGAGGTTGTCCGCCTGCCTTGCGCCTCGGGTACTGACCTCTTCTTGGACGCACTCCATTTGTTGTGGCCGACCTCCACCTTCTCTTTGTAGCCACCTCTTCTTGGGGCGTGCTCGCTTGAAATGGTGGCGTTGGCGCTACGCGTGCCTTAGGCGCCGCTTACCTTCTCCGGAGAACGCGACGTCTATCAAATACATCTTAGACCTGCATCAACTTAAACAAGTTTGGACAACCTTTGTCTAATTCAGTCAACATCAGTGACCTTGTTCTATTTGGCTCGAAACAGGTGGTGCGGGACCTTTCCCAACCTTTGCCCGGTAGGTTGTTTTAATGCTAAAAATAATCCCCAACAGCGGGCACTTAAGACGACCAACACAAATATAAGAAAGTTGTATTATTCATCATCTCCCGGACTTGGTATCTTGAGCCATTGCTTCCTACTTGACTATTTGGCTTGAAGGTCAAGGACCGAGGACCAAGAGTTGGTGTCTGTTGTATTGTGTGGTCATGTAGAAGCCCATCATACTTACTGAGAAGAGATCAGTTCTTGGAATGGCCACCGTGTCCAATGGAGATAAGTCTAAAGGATGTATGATCACCTTTGATCATCCACATGAACAGGGGTGAAAATGGTACAAATATTATCCATTCGTATTCGAGTTCATATTCGATTGGAGAGGTTTATATCTGTCCAAATCTGAATCCGAATAGTTAGTATCCGCCACCGATCCGAATCTGAATACCAAAAATTGGATATTTAGGATGTCGATATCTATTCCTATATTATCCATCACAAGTGGACACTATCCGTATCCGATCTGAATCCGAGAGAAGAAAAACTACTTTATTCGTACCTAGCGGTATCCATCCGTATTCGATCTGTTTTCATCCTTACACAAGAAGGAAAGAGCAAGGGTTGAAAGATCCAAATGATTTCACAAGAATAAAAGTTAAGAAAAGAGCAATGCTGAAGGAAATAATCGGTAGAGCTCAAGCAGAGCGGCATGATTAAACCTGAATGTAAAGTCAAAGAGCTCAAGTAGACTAAAGGGGCTGAAGCAAGGAGTAAAGAGTGAGAGGATAGGCCAGAAGAACTTGACCAATACTATAAAAGTAATAGAAAATCTCAACGCCAGCTATGCTTCAAGAGAACGAGGGGCTCAACAAAGGTCAGTTTTGGATCAAATTCTAGATTTTGAAACATTAGAGTTTGGTTGGACTAATAAAATCTGGATTCTAAGCAAAATCTGAACTATGTTGTTTGCATCAAAAATTCCAAAATCTGATTTTATAGTTGTTGATTGGATAAATATCTTCTATGACCTTGCTACCGCACAGAAGGAGGTGGCGGGAGATGGACATAGGCTTGATGCCCTAGACTGGCGGGACGAGGTGTGCTGGTTCCTAGGAGACGACGGGTGGGCATGCACAAGGAGGCGGGCTCGATGGGCAGGAGGATGCAGAGCGGGATGGAGCTACGGTCAGCCATCGTTGGAACAGAAACGAGAAGGCGGCGCCTGGCGAGCACGGAGGTGGCGGCACGGAATGCAGCTGGGGCAGCGGGCCTATGCCTAGGGAAGTGGGGAGCGATGGGTGGATAGCTCAAGTGAGAATGCAGATGGAGAGAGAAGATCCAAAGGGGGCTCAACATGGCGGATTGGTTTATTTTTGCAGGAATGAACGAGGGCAAATGGTAATTTCCCTAACAAGTAGCTGCTGGAAGCAGCCCGGCTCCAGCTTTTAGGATTTTGCAAATCCTGTAACCGGATTTTGGGAATCTTCTCCAGAATCCGGGACATTTGGAGGCTCATTAGATTCTAATTGTAGATTCATAAAATCTTGAAGCATCAAAACGAGGCCAAAGAAGTAGCTAGGGAAACCAAAGTGTCAACCTCAAATCATATCGAGAACAAAAGAATTTTCACTACTTAGAGAGACAAATCTCTAATGACTCAAACCATGTCGCAATATAGAAAGAATATTTGGCCACATCGGCTAAAATAAATGGACCATCCGATTAATATTTGACAGTAAGGAAAAATCACAAGCCATAGAGTCAAACTCACCGGTGGTCTCCGCCTGATGTCATCCTGTTGCCCATCCAGCTCCAATTCTGTAGCAACTGCAACACACTCACCGTCTGACTGAGATGACACCATCACCGGCCGTGCATGTGCCAGATAAAAGAGAGATCTTGAAGAGAGACATGAAGATGGCACATGGCTCAAGCATGAGCAGCATTGCTCAATGAGGGCCAAGAACAAGAGCTGTGCTGTGCATTTCCATTTTGTTCATAATGTATTTTCTTTACAATAACAAGGATGACGTACACATATACACCCCATGTTATCTTATTGTTCAAGATTATTTTATCTACTCCCTTTCTCAGGGGCGGACCCAAAGAGGCCCGAGTGAGGGCCCAGGCCCACACTCGATTTCTACTTTTCAGTTATAGTACCCATGTTTTCACTATCAGGGCCCCAGCTCGGCTAAAATTAGTGCCCCCACTGCCTCGGCCCAGGCTGTGCTAAGGCCCAATAGGACACTAGAAAAAGGCCCGGTTCGTGAGAATGGAGAAAAGAGTACTCGGCCGGCAGCCGCAAGTCTCGCCGCGAGAATTTCGCCTTCGTCGTTTGGTCTCCTCCAATCGGCTCCTCTTTTAGCGGCGCAGCACAGGCTTCCCTCCTCGCATTGGCGCATTGCTTGCCGATTTGATAGCAGAACTGGGCGAACTGCAGAAGGAAACAAGCAGCCGTGCGTCGTGCCGTCGTTCGTGCGTCCGTCCGTCTAGGTCCGTGCCGCACTGCCGCTGGCCTGCAGGTTCGCAGCAAGAAGCCTGCAACTACATCGTCCAAATTATCTTTGGTTGCGAGGTAAGGGACCATATGTTTAATTCTAGGGTTTGGATATCCTTTTAAGAGATCAATACTACAATTTCTTGCTGATTACTCGCATCAATATTGCCCAGGATTATTGTGATTTTTTATTCCAATATTTAGGACTTCTCTTTGCTACAATTCTCAGTTCGTAGGGGAGCCTGTAAATTCAGGTAAAGTAAGCAAACGTTTATGATTAATATTGCTATTTTTTGGGACGTTTCTTAGCTGAACATTTAATAAATTTGTTATTCCGATTGTTCTTCGGGTGCCAGAGATGGAAAGATACTTTAAAAGAAAATCAGTGACGACCGACACTAATTTAGAGAGTTCAAGTGGAGCAGCACCAGCACCTATCCATGCATCAAAAGTGCAGAAAAGCAATTCTTCAGTGCCTGAACTAATTGATTTGGATGACCTGCCTAGGGATCCAGCAAAAAGAAAGAGAATATCAGATTATCATCCCAATCAACGAGATGAAACCCGAAGAAAGTATTTATTATGGGGGCCTCATCAACCTCGCACTCATAACTTTCCTTATACAATGATTGCGAAAAAGAACCGGCGATTCAATCCTGATTGGTTTGATAAGTATGCTAATTGGTTGGAGTACAGTGAGAAGGAGGACAGAGCCTATTGCTTGTTTTGCTACTTGTTCAGAGACAATAACATTGACACCCAACATGGCCACGATGCATTTGTAATTACAGGATGGAATTATTGGAAAAATACTGAGAGGTTAGGGATTCACGTAGGTGACCATACTAGTTTTCACAACAAGGCACTTCAAGAATGTGAGAACCTACTGAAAAAAGATCAATCCATATCAGCTTCCTTGAACAAGCAAAAACAAGTTGAGAAAATTGAGCAGTCCATCAGGTTAAATGCAGCAATTGATGTTTGCCGATACTTGTTGCATCAAGGGCATTCTTTTCGAGGACATGATGAATCAAAGGAATCTAAAAACAAAGGTAATTACAGAGAGCTCATGGAATATACTTGTAAGCAAAATAGTTTTATTGCTAAAGCATTCAAATTTGCTCCACTTAATAATCAGATGCTGTCTCCTAAAATCCAAAGAGACATTACAGAATGCTTTGCATCAGTAATACTGCGTTCTTTCGTTGAAGAGATAGACGATGTGTTCAGTTTGCTAGTTGATGAGTCTCGTGATGTTTCTGACAAAGAACAAATGGCGACAGTTCTGCGATATGTTGATAAATGTGGGCTGGTGAAAGAAAAATTTGTTGGGGTTGTTCATGTGCAAGAGACAACTGCTACTTGTTTGAAGTCTTGTGTTGATTCTTTACTTGCAGAATTAGGCCTGAGTATAAAACAGATTAGAGGACAAGGCTATGACGGTGCAAGCAATATGTCCGGTGAGTTTAACGGATTGCAAGCTAAAATTTTGAGAGAGAACAGTTCAGCATACTATGTGCATTGTTTTGCTCACAAACTACAGTTAGTTGTTGTGGCTCTTGCAAAAAAGATATTCGATGTTGGTGATTTCTTTGATATGATATCAGTTTTGTTGAATGTTGTTGGATCATCATGTAAGAGAAAGGATAAACTTCGAGAGAATCATCGAGAGGAAGTGAGAAAAGCCATTGGCAAAGGAGAGATTGGTACAGGAACCGGATTAAATCAAGAACTTTCTCTTCAAAGACCAGGTGATACTCGTTGGGGTTCTTACTATAGGACACTAGTAGGCTTATCTAAGATGTTTGATTCTGTGGTTAAAGTCCTTGAATATGTTGAAGAGGATGGTACAGATGACAGCAAGAGACGCCAAGCTAGCGGCCTTCTAAAATACTTTCAGTCTTTCAACTTTGTATTCTTTTTGCACATGACGATGGAAATCTTAGCTTTGACAAATGGGTTGTCAAAAACCTTACAGAGAAAAGATAAAGACATCATTAATGCTATTTCTGATGTGGCCTCAACTAAACGGGAATTAGAAAAGCTTAGAACTGATGATGGATGGGCTTCTCTTCTTGACAAGGTATTTCACTTTTGTGAGAAGCATAACATCTTATTGATTGAAATGGAAAAGGATTATGTGAATCCAAAGAAGCCACGACAAAGGACAGGCATTAACAATGAGCATCATTACAAGATTGATTGTTTCATTGCTGTTCTTGATTTGTTACAGAAAGAGTTCAATGACAGATTCAATGAGGTGAATTCTGAGTTGCTTACGTGCATGTCTGCCTTGAGGCCGGATAACTCATTCTATCATTTTAATGCTGATAAGTTGATGCGCTTAGCTAAGTTTTACCCTGCAGAATTTAGTGACAAGGATATGTCTACTATTGAGCATGAGCTTCGACTGTATATTGACAATATACTCCATGATACAGATTTTGCAAACTTGGAGAGTATAAGTGATTTGGCTAGGCTGATGGTGAGTACGAGGAAGCATCTTTCCTATCCACTGGTGTATCGGCTTATCAAGCTAACATTAAAACTTCCAGTTGCCACAGCAACAGTTGAAAGATGCTTTTCAGGTATGAAATTTGTGAAGAATGCCACACGTAACAAAATTGGTGATAAGTATTTGAGCCATACCCTAATATGTTTTCTAGAGAAAGACATGTTAAACATGATTCCTAATGAAGTGATTGTGGAACGTTTCTACAAGATGAAAGACCGAAAAAATGACAAAGAATGAAGTCTGAAGTGTAAGCAATTTCATTTCTGCCAAAATTAACATTTTATCCTTTTTTCATTTGCTAATTATATTTTCATTGTTTCACACTTTTCAGGCAGGGCAACATGATACGGAGGAATATTTCATTTTGCCCTCTGAAATTCTGAATCACACTACTAGCATTATGTTATGAATTATAGCCAAAGGTCATTTTGAGATGGTTAGTTAATTGTTTGTACTAAATAGTTAAACTATATGATATCTAAGAGTTGTTAAGCGGACATATGGTGTTTTTTCTGTATGAGTGTGCCCCTCCTTAAATTTTGCGCTGGGTCCGCCCCTGCCCTTTCTGCTCTAATTTGTTGGTCAGCTTAAGATCTTGTTTGGATCTATCAACCTAATCCATTAGTTGGCTAACTGAAATATCTAGTTTGAACTTGCTAACTGGATAGTTACTATCTAACTAACTAAAGTGCTAACTAAAAATGTGACACCGGTGCTAAGTTGAGGACTCGAACTCTGGTGGACAGGTTCCACCACATTCACGCTCCGTGATCAAATTTGAACGACTTTAATTTAGAATGTTACTAAAATTGATCAATAACTTTGAACCGAGAGACCAGGTTATAATGAGGACAAAAGCAAAAAATTGGGATGCACCATTATCATCTCTATTCGTTCATTTGCTTACAATGATTTTACATTCCTTCCTCAGTTACACCACCAATTTAGTGCTCGACTATTTACACTCGGTTTATCTTCCACTTCCTCTTCTTTAATCAATGAAAGTCATAATGCCTTGTGCCTTCAAAAATAGTAATAATAATTAGACTTGTTTAGATAATGTTCCTGCCTTTTTTTTCAAAAAGGGAAGTTTTTAATTAATTCAAGAACGTTGCATCGAAAAGATACAACAGAACTTGAATTTCTCTCGGCCTCTGCTTGGGAGCACATAGCCAAAAAAGAAAGAAAAAACAGATAATGGGTATTCTAGTGACTCAATCTGCAGACTAGACCGTCACCCATGTGCCCGGGTAAAAAACTCTTTGACCGCTTGCACGAAACACTGATATGCCAGAACTACCAAGCCCCTTGTAGATGGTTTCCGGAAGATGGCCCATGTATGAAGGTAGTAGGTAATGGAGAAGATAACCTGGAAAAAAAAGATTGTTTGTTTTCAAATATCGTCGCATTTCTGCATAACTACAATGACCAACATGTAGCTGTTGCGCCAACTAAAACTATACATTTCTCATCGGTGCCAAATCCATTCAACCACGATCCAAACATATTGGCTATGCTGCTGGGTTGTGATATAGCACTATCCATGTGAATGACAGCCCAGACCATACGAGCAAAACGACTATCAAAGAACAAATGTTGAATGGTCTCGTCTTTGTGACAAAAGCTACATTGTCTGGTATCCTACCGTTACACTTAACCAAGTTATATTTTGTTAGAATTACTTCCCTACACTGGAACCATAAGAAAATCTTGACCTTTAAAGGTATTCTTAATTTCCATGGGCTTTTGTTGGTGTTTGGGATATCAACATGGATCAGAGCTAGGTAGTGTGACTTTACTGAGAACTCCCCATTCTGGCATAAGTTCCACTAACTAAGCTCAAGACTAGCAATGCGTGAAAGAAGTCTATTCCACATCACCAACTTATTGCCAATAAGATCTCTACGTCAAGAAATGTTTGGTGGATTGTCACCCAGGACTATTGCCACTGTATCCTGCTTTGGGCAGGCTATATTATATGAATAGGATATTGATCACACAACGTCCTATTCCCAATCCACTTATCTTACCAGAACCTTATCTATGATCTATCTCTGATGATAAATGACCCAAAGCGAAGGAAGTCATATTTAACCTTCACTAGACTAGCCCATAAGTGAGAGTCTCCATTTCTCCACTGAGCTTGGACTAATGGTTTGGAGCCTAGATACTTACTACGCAAGATTTCTTGCCATGTACCATCTGTCTTTAACAGACGGTATAACCACTTACTTAGTAAAGCTTTGTTTTTAATCTCCAAATTCTGGATCCCTAGTCCACCTTGCTCTTTTTGTTTACACATGATATCCCATTTGGCCAAGCGATATTTGTTTTTATGGTCATCACTTTGCCAAAAGAACCGTGATCTAAAATAATCTAATTTTTTAAGAACTCCCTTCTGTATTTTGAAGAAGGACATCATATACATAGGTAGGCCGCTAAGTACTAAGTTTGTCTGAGTCATTCTGTCCCCAGTGGATATATTTTTGCCTTCCAGCTGCTAAGTTGTTTTTCAAATTGCTCTTCTACTTTTACCCGGTCGGAATTTGATGGGATTCCCAAGTACCGCAATGGGAAAGTTCCTGGATTGTAGCCAAAGAACTCCATATAGCAGGTCTTAAAGTTTTTTGCTTCACTAAAAAAAATATTTCACTGTTATGGAAGTTTATTTTTAGACCTAATAATATTTTGTTCAAAGGCACCAAAAAGGAGCTTCATGTTTTGAGCTTTGTCCAGGTCATGTTCCATAAAGATGATAGTGCTATCCACATATTGTAAGACGGATAACCCTCCATCCACATCACAGACTTGACCACCGGTTTTGGCTCTATTTATTAGAATGGCTAGTATGTCTGCCACAATATTAAACATGATGGTCGATAAGGGATCACCTTGTCGAAGATCCTTTTTAGTTTGAAAATAAGATCCGATATCATCGTTTACATTGACTGCCGCACTCCCTCCCGATATAAAAGAATGTACCCATGATATTATTTGGGTGAAAAGCCTTTGATCCGTAGAGTTTGAATGAAAAATGACCATTTAACCTTGTCATATGACTTTTCAAAATTAATCTGAAAAAATGATTCCACTCTAATTTTTATGATGTAGCTCATGAACGATTTCATGCAGGATACAACTCCCTCAGCTCCAGGATATATCTTCCTCGCATGAGAGTCGTCTCGGTAAGGCTAATATATGGTCTGCTACTGAGGTGCATGCTGTCTGAGTAAGGCTAACTATATGGTCTGCTGCTCAGTTGATCCACCTGGTTGCCACTTTAGTGAATATTTTAAAACTCACATTAAGTAAGCAAATAGGTCTGTATTGTTGGATAAGGTTTGCATCGTGCACGTTTGGCAGAAGCGTTATGACTCCAAAATTAAGAGTAAACAGGGGGATTTACCCATTATGCAAATCATGAAACATTCGTAACAAATCATGTTTAATGACTTCCCAATACTTTTCATAAAATTCAGCTGGAAACGCATTAGGTCCTGATGCTTTATTATGTTCCATGTCAACAACTGCATCTTACGAATCTCCTTTTCTACAAAAGGAGCCATAAGGAATTCATTTTCACTTTGATTCACTTGGGGAATGTCATATGTCCAATTCTCAGTCAATGAAAAGGAGTTTTTCTCTGGTGGTCCAAAAAGTTCTTTATAGAACTGGGCACATGCCACGCTAACTTTTTTTTCCCAGGTCGATGGAGCACCAAGCACATGATTTCCAGGTCGTTTCCTTTTAGCTGGGAGTATCGCCTTCCAGCTTGCTGCAATGCCCCATGCAACCACATCTTAAGCACTTCAAAGCTAAAACTTTTTAATTCATTGCTATATAGTATATACTCATCACGTGCTAACATCTGGCAAAATGCACTAAATGTTGTAATACTGTAGACTGTAGTTGCCCTGAAATTATATATTTTTGCACTTGATGAAAACATTGGTTTGTCTAGCTATCACTACAATAGAAAGCATTTGCAAAAACCGATCAAAAAGCATCCGAGAACCGGTTTTTACAGCCAGGGCAGTGCTACCGTGGATGACATGTGGCAGTGGAGCCTATAAGATAGTTTTTTTTTTACTTAACTACGTGATGAAAATTGAAATGATCCATTCGTGGCACCGGGCCATATAAAGAAGACTGGATTTTGAGGACAGGTCCTATTGATATATAGGGCCTGCCCGGGGTTATCATTCAAGGCTGGTCCTGAAGTATGGCTGACTGTAAAAATAAATGCTTTCTGGCGTAATGTTGGTTTTTTTTCATCACTAATCGATTAATTACTTTTCTAAAGGCTTAAAGTATCTCTATTTTTATGCAAATTATTGTATACTACTCAATTGGGTATATCTTGATTGAAAACTAAGGGTCTGTTTGGATCCCTCTAGTCCCATGAGTAAATTTTAGTCCATGACTAAAGTTTAGTCCCTACTATATTTGGATGGAGGGACTAAAAGCACTCTAAAAATACTAAAGACTAGAGATAGAGAATGACTTTAGTCCCATTTAACTACCCCAAGGAACTAATGGATTAAACCATTTAGTCCCACCTTTAGTCCATTTGTTTGGATCTTTAGCGACTAAACGAGACTAAAAGTGTAGGACTAAAGTTGAGTCCCTTGGATCCAAACAAGGCTAACAATAGCAGCTAGATTGGTATGTTATATTGTTGGAAGTACGGAGATATGTGTTGTGTGCTTGTTATTTTATCATTATATATACAAGAGAACAAGTGTATATATTGCTTCATGATTGATTTAGATATAGAAATATTTTGAAGTGGATTAGTTGAGATACTCTTTTTTGTTAGTGATACCATCATTAGGAGCGAACAACATGGCACGTGTCAGATCAAATTGAAGATAATAATTAATTATAGGAAGAACTTCATTTTTGACCATCTCAACTATTATCAACAAACTCTATAATCAGAAATCTTTGACCATCCAACTATCAAATCCGTTCACGTTTAACCATCTAGCTGTTTTGGTTGGTGGTTTTGCATATATGGATGACATGGGCAATGGGCCCATATGTCAGCATCATCATTTCCCCTCCCTTCCTATTTCTCTCTTCCCTCACTTGTTGATCATTGTTATTATAGGGATGATGGTCATTGTTTTTGGCGCTTGTTCTCAGCATGCTTGCTGAGCGTATATCTCTGCGGCGTTCCGTATGAATCTTTATACATGATTGGATTGGGATTTAAAGCTACATGACGCATTGACTTGCGAGTACAATGAAGACGGAGAGTAGTATTTAATTGATTTTAAATATAAGTTTTTACTTTTGAAAGAGTTGTATGTGATATCATGATGTACTCAGTTTTAATATAATACAATTCTCTTTTTAATTAAAAGAGAATCATATGGGGTGAACAGGACAGAGCAACATTTTATCTCAAAATAAACTAAAGCATCTTCGTTAAAAAAATATAAATATGAGTTGCGTATCGTGGACTTTGTTCTTGGTGTTACAACTAACAAGAACAAGTGGTCACGTTTTATACATGTGAAGGAAAATGCTAGGAACCTAGTCATCCTAGATATGACCCCGGAAGTTTATTTGACCAAGAATATGTGTTTCAGTTGCAAATTGAATTCCAGTGAAAATTGCATATTATGGCAGTTATGTGAATGCGGCATTGCAGCAAAGAAGAAAAGGAAGAATAAAAGGAAGACGACACTAGGAATTGTGCTATTCACCGTGTACATTGCGCATCAAAGATACTTTCTTCCTGTTACAATTAATTATAACCAGAAAAAAATGGTCTAGTTTTGTACGAAGCAAAGCGCTGTGAACCGATACCGAGTATGAGACCGATCGGTTCTTTGACCAAGAATGTGTGTGCCGGAAAGTTACTAATAACAAGATAAAAATAATTGCATTTCGTATGCATGTGTACTATTTTTTTTTTTGAAAAAATGGAAAATGTTTCTGGCCTGTACAGTCATACACAATCAATTCTTACACCATCCTCGGCTGAATGTTTAAACATGTCACACCCGGATTTACACAGAAACCCGAATGCTTCTATATGTGTGCCCAGGAAGTCCACAGAACACATATAGATAACAAATATGATAAACAGAGTACATATGCTCGAATTAAAATGGTTTTACATCAGAGTTTGACTAAAATAACTAAATAACACAGCGGAAGACTAATTATTAACTCTCTCTCTAAACGAAGACAAAGACGAAGCCGAAATCCATAATCCACAGGGACTCTGACTGGTTGAGCACAGCTAGTAGAATGGCAGATCTTCAGGAAATTCAATAGCAGCAGTACTATCTAATCCATCTGTTACCCATCCGGGATTTTGTTGAATGGCAAGTGTAAGTAATTGTCTTACTTAGCAAATACAACACGGATAATGAAGGCTTAAAAGAAAGGCTTGACACGGCTGTACTGCATTAGCAATTTTAGTTGATTCATTTTAACATAAACCAAGATTACTACATTTAAGTGAATCCCAGTTGCAATTCCCAATTAATGAAGTAGAGGTGAACATTAAACAATAATAAACATCAATTTCTAATCAAAAAGGATCCAGGCCGCTCTTGACCCTGAGCAAGGCTATCATGATAGATCGTACACTCTGCAGAGGTTTCGCCCTTTACCCACCAGTCGCGTAAAAGTTCAAAGGAACTTTGCACCCAACCACGCACATCAACACTTCCGAGGTGTGACTGCATAGGGACGCTACGAGGCTTTTCACAAGACACCCTAACAAAACAGTAGCCGTTATGGTACAACCTAGGCAGCATGACCTAAGGCACCGAGATTGACTGACGCTCATGTCGCAACACGAGGGGGTCAATGGCGTCCAAGCGCGGAAATAAACATCAACAACAAAATAAATAGCGCAACGTGTGAAACCCCCGCCATACGGAAGCTCCCAACACGGGACTGTGCCTCACAGGGACATAGCCAACGGATGCTCCATCCTCGGTGGATCAAACCATACTCTCACCCATGCTTCCCATAACGCCGTCGGCCCGTCGGTAACTACTGTCAAGCTAGAGCCGTACATGTTACTTGTCCAAGACCAGAGCCATTATAGTTCCGGCGGTGGCGACAGGTTCCTGGGTTGCCGCTTTAAGAACCAGTCCTTACGGAGAGACACTAGGGCCAAGCATGAAGCATACGCCCTAGCTCCCTGTTCCATGTTGCTAAAAAGCAAGTTTTACCATTAACATTGAAGTGAACCATTAAGTCAAGATTAACAGTTAAACATTGGTGACAGTAGCTGCGCTTAGCAAAGGTCTACCCAAATGCAATAACCCAGGGTATCAAGGTATAGGATAAACAAAGCTAGGAATAACCTTAATAGGAACAATTTAGACACATGCATATGCAGTAATTAATGTAAAGGTGTGTTTAGGTAGCAAGGATTGTCCGTGCTGTACTTGCCTTCGTCCAACTGCTGCTGTTGCTCTTGCTGCTGCTGTTGGTCCTGCTCCTCGTAACCCTCGAACTCAAACACGTACGGCTCACCGACTGGACTCATACATCAACACACAAGCATTCATACAAGCCAGTACATGCAAACAATATTAATCTATTAGAACAGTACACCAAACAATAAAAACAGAACAAGAGAAGGCTTAGAACTAATCTACGCTTCGCTACGAACACGTGAGCGCGAAAATCACTCAAATCGGAGCTAAAACGAAGAAGTTATGGCTTTTCTAGGGTTCAGGGACTTGCTGGCAAAGTTTTAAAACTTTCAGGGGCTTATTTGCAAAAATTCAGGGGCTAAAACATAATTTTATATAAAAACAGGAGGGTTTATTCGCAAATTAACCAAAGCAGGACCTCGGGTACTATTTTTAAATAAGACAGGGGGTTTTCTGTAAAAATCAGGACTTAATTGTAATTATTTTTGAATAAAACAGGACTGCGGGTTAATTTTGAAAAAGGGAGGGGGTTCTTTTGCAAAATATCCGAGGCTGACTGGGTTGACCGTTACGGTCAGCTTTGACCCGGGCTGGACTCGATCTTGGACCGTCGGATCAAACACAGACGGCTGAGATTGGATCTAGGGGAGGGAATCGGCGACGGCGGCGCGGCGAGCGGCGGCGCTGGACCGGCAGCGGCGGTGCTTCGCCGGCGAAGAGTGGAACTCGGGCTACGGAGTACGGTTCGGGGCGCGGAGGGCAGCTACGGCTTCAGGGCGACGCTGCGAGTTGAATGGGGGGGTCCTCGTCGACGACGGGGCGGCGGAGATGGCTCACGACGTGCTACAGCGGCGGCGGCGGTCGGACAACGGCGGCGAGCATGCGACCGGGGAAAAGATAGAGCAAGAAGGGGCGTGGGAGGTTCCTTACCTCCACGCGAAGGCGCTGGAGCAACTCGCCGGGCCGGAACGAGGACGGGCGGCGAGATCGACAGCGGCGGGCGGCTTCGACTCCGGGCGGCGGCGCGAACTCGAGCGGGGCGACTAGGGCTAGGGTGTTCGGGGCAGGGGGAATCGAGGGCGGCGCAGCTATTTGAGGAGCGGCCGAGGGTCGGCTCGGGTGGACCTTGGCGTCCGTGCCGTGGCCGGGCGGGACTCCGGCGTCGGGGCCGAGTCCAACTCGGACGGAGGTCGGGGACGGGGCTGACACGGGGGGCCCGCGCGTCAGTCGGCAGAGAGGGGGTGCGGGGCGGGCCGGCCTGGCTGCTGGGCCGCGGGGTGGCGAAGCTGGGCCGCGAGGGGGCGAGGCAGGCTGGCGCGGGAGTGAGAGAGGGAAGGCAGGCCGGGGAACGGAGTGGGCCGCAGCTGGGCCAGAAGCGGAGAGAGCGAGCAGGCCGGCGCGGGCGGAGCAGGCCGCTGGGCCAGGCCGAAAGCGGGGCGTGGGTGGCTGGGCCGCTGCGGGAGAAAGAGAAGTAGGAGGGCCAAATTTGGACGAGGAAAATAGTTAAGGGAGGAAAAGTGGACTCGGGCCGCAGTAACTTTTCTAGAGCTCCAAACACAGCGATTCAAGTTTGAATTTAAACAGAATTTAAATTCAAATTGAACCACACACAAACAAAACTCAATGCAGTCGGCATGAATGCAACAAAAATGTTTCTAACCTTATATTAAATTTTATTTCTCATAAATAATTTATTTTCCTTAGATAAATATGAGCATAGATTTAAATAAAAATAATTTAATTACTAAATTTTAAAAATAAGCATTTTTAGGGTGTTACAAACCTACCCCCCTTAAGATGAATCTCGCCCTCGAGATTCGGATGTGGACTGGAATAACTGTGGATACTCTGCTCTGAGATCTTCTTCTCTTTCCCAAGTTGCTTCATCCACTGAATGACGGCTCCACTGTACCTTGCACATCCGTATCACTTTATTTCTGGTGACTCTTTCTGACTCCTCCAAAATTCTGACAGGATGCTCCGTATAGGTAAGATCTTCCTCCACATTTAGCTCATCAATTGGAATCTGTTCCTCAGGTACTCGCAAACACTTTTTCAACTGAGACACATGGAACACATCATGTACTCCCGCTAACTTCTCTGGTAGCTCTAACTGGTACGCCACCTCACCTTTCCGACCAAGTACCTTGAACGGTCCAATGTATCGAGGTGCTAACTTGCCCTTAACGTTGAACCTCTTCACGCCTCTCATGGGTGACACCTTGAGATACACGAAATCTCCAACTTCAAAGCTGAGATCCCTCCGTCGGTTATCTGCATAGCTCTTCTGTCTGGATTGTGCCACTTTCAGATTCTGTCTGATTATCTGCACTTGTCGCTCTGCTTCTCTTAGTATTTCAGGTCCGAACACCTGACTTTCTCCCGTCTGATTCCAGAATAGTGGTGTTCTACACTTTCTGCCATACAAAGCCTCGAACGGTGACATCTGCAAACTCTTCTGATAACTATTGTTGTACGAGAATTCCGCGTACGGTAAACTCTTATCCCAACTGGCACCGTATTGTAGAGCACATGCTCTCAACATATCCTCCAATATCTGATTTGTCCGTTCTGTCTGCCCATCTGTCTGTGGATGGTAAGCTGAACTGAAATGTAGCATAGTGTCCATAGACTCATGCAATTGTCGCCAAAAGTGCGATGTGAATTGGGTAACTCGATCTGACACTATTCTTTTCGGTACCCCATGCAAACACACAATCCTCTCCATATACAACTCTGCTAGTCTGGCCCCCGAGTAGGTGGTCTTTACTGGTAGGAAATGCGCCACCTTGGTGAGACGATCCACAATTACCCAAATTGAGTCAAATCCCCTCTGAGTGCGAGGTAAGCCAGTGATGAAGTCCATACCGACTTCTTCCCACTTCCATTCAGGTACCTTCAGGGGCTGGAGCAAACCTGCTGGCCTCTGATGTTCAGCCTTGACTCTCTGACACATGTCACATAAAGCTACGTATGTGGCCACATCTCTCTTCAATCCATACCACCAAAATCTCTCTTTGATATCTTGATACATCTTGGTACTACCTGGGTGTATCGAATACGCTGATTCATGGGCTTCCCTGGATGATAATGTATCTCCAAATCGTAATCCTTGATCAACTCTAACCAACGACGTTGTCTCATATTCAGATCTGACTGTGTGAACACATACTTGAGACTCTTGTGGTCAGTGTAAATATCACACTTATGTCCAATCAAGTAATGCCTCCAAATTTTCAAAGCATGTACTACAGCTGCTAACTCCAGATCGTGTGTCGGGTAGTTCTGCTCATGTTTCCTCAACTGCCTCGATGCATAAGCTACTACTCTGCCTTCCTGCATGAGTACACATCCCAATCCTAGACGAGATGCATCGCAGTAGATAGAGAAGCTCTTGGTTATATCCGGCAACACTAGCACAGGTGCCGTTGTCAACCTCTTCTTCAATTCCTCAAAGCTGACTTGACACTCTTCAGTCCAGACAAACTTGGCATTTTTCTCCAATAACGCCGTCAGGGGTTTAGCAATCTTGGAGAATCCTTCAATAAACCTCCGATAGTATCCAGCCATTCCAAGGAAACTTCTGATTTCACTCACATCCTTAGGCGGATTCCAACTCAGCACATCAATAACCTTCTTCGGATCAACTGCCACTCCACCATTGGACAGTACGTGACCCAAGAATGCTACTTCCTTTAACCAAAACTCACACTTGCTTAGCTTGGCATACAACTGATGCTCACGAAGTCTCTGCATTACCAACCTCAGATGTTCTTCATGCTCTTCCTCATTCTTGGAGAAAACCAGAATGTCGTCAATGAACACTACCACGAACTTGTCAAGATAGTCCATGAACACACTGTTCATCAGATACATGAAGTATGCCGGTGCATTTGTCAAGCCAAAAGACATGACTGTGAACTCATATAGACCATATCGGGTTGTGAAGGCTGTTTTGGGGATGTCAGTCACTCGTATCCTCATTTGATGGTAACCGGATCGAAGATCGATCTTAGAGAACACACATGCTCCTTTCAACTGATCGAAGAGGTCATCAATCCTTGGCAGCGGGTACTTGTTCTTGATGGTCACTTCATTCAAAGCTCGATAATCCACACACAATCTCTGGGTTCCATCTTTCTTATCCACAAACAAAACTGGTGCTCCCCAAGGGGATGAACTAGGACGAATATACCCTTTTTCTAGCAATGCCTTTAATTCCTCCTTAAGTTTTTCTAATTCTTTTACTCCCATTCTATATGGCCTCTTAGCTATAGGTGCAGTACCAGGCTTAAGATCAATAACAAATTCAACTTCGCGGTCTGGGGGCATACCTGGTAACTCATCTGGAAACACGTCTGGGAATTCGCACACCACTCTGATGTCTTCCAGTGCTACACCTTCGGCTTGGTAGATCTGATTGTGTCCCACGGGGCTAGCTGCTTGGTATTCCACTTTCTCACCAGTCTTTGCTGTCAGCTGCACTGTTCTTTTGGAGCATTGAATCACCCCATCGTATCTGGCTAACCAGCTCATACCCAGAATCAAGTCAAACCCAAGGGTTTCTAGGACTATCGGATTCACCACAAAGTCTACCCCCCTTATTGTGATGGTGATACAGGGGCAACGTAAAGTGGCACGCTGTTCTCCCCCAGGTGAACTAACTACCATGGGGTTTCCCATAGGTTGCAAGATCATCATGTTCTTTTTCACGAAAGCAGCAGATATGAAAGCATGCGAAGCTCCAGTATCAAACAAAACAGTTGCGAGAGACGAGTTGACAGGGAACGTACCCACAACGACATCTGTTGCTCCTTCTGCGGTTTCCGCACCCATGTGGTTGACCTTTCCTCTCGCTGGGTTCTGCTGCTGGTTCCCGTTCTGGTTCTGCGGTTGTCCAACCCTCTGATTGCTATTCTGACCAACGGCGTTCTGAGCTTTGCGAGGACAAGCGCTGGCATAGTGTCCCAGCTCACCACAACCAAAACACCTCGGAGCCGTAGGTGCATTGTTGGTTGGATTGGGGCGTTGGACAGGACCACTCTGTGGTTGGTTCTGAGGACGCTGCTGAGGTAGTGCTGAGGGGTACTGGGGACGTGGTTGGTACTGGGGACGTTGCTGATACTGGTTGCGGTTCATCATACCGGACTATCCCTGGAAACGCTGTGGAGTCACCATCTGCTGGTTTCCTTGCTGAGGATTGAAGCGAGGGCGAACATTGCTTCCTGACGGTGTGCCTTGAAGCTTCCTCTTCTTCTCTTCCATCTCACGGCGCTTGTGCTCCAGCAGTAGTGCGCTATCCACCAGTTCTTGAAAAGTTGCGAACTTGGAACACAGGAGCTGGTACTGGAGTGTATCATGCAGGCCATCACGGAATCGGGTCTGCTTCTTCCCATCCGTATTCACGTCCTCTGGAGCATAACGGGCCAACTCAATAAACTTGTCACGATAAGCGGTGACACTCATACCTTCTTGCTTCAATGCCAGGAACTCCTTCTTCTTCAAGGTCATCAGAGCTTCCGGCACGTGGTGAGAACGGAAGCTGTCGCGGAACTCCTGCCAAGTGATCTGATCAGGATTGGGGTGAGCATACTGGTACGCATCCCACCAATCCAAAGCTGCTCCCTGGAGCTGTCCACTTCCATACAACACCTTCTCCCGGTCGTTGCACTGTGCGATGTCCAGCTGTCGTCCCACTGCCTTGAGCCAGTCTTCTGCTTGCATTGGGTCGCTAGACTTGTTGAAGGTAGGGGGGCGTCCCTTCATAAACTCGCCCCTTTTATCTCGGGGTTGCACGTAGTGCTGTTGGGGCGGGTTCTGCTGATTCTGCTGCATCAGTGCTATGGTTTGCGCCATCTGCTGTGTCAGCTGGAGTTGCATCTGCATCATCTGCTCCATGGTGAGTGGCGGTGGTGGAGGTGGTGGGTTCTGGTTCTGGATGCTTCCACTGCCTCCGGGGTTGCCTCTGGTGTTAACCATCTACCATAGCAAGAGATCTCCCATCAGTATTCCCGTCAACTGGTATTAGATAACCCATGCTTGCAAATGGTGCATAAGAAGGTAGCAGTACTTGGAAAGATATGATTCAGAGGTATAGAGAGTAAGACAGAGGAAGTGCAAAGGAGATAGCTAACCCAACTATTTATTCACTAATATTCCTTAAACCTTAGTCCTATAACTAGATGGAGATAGACTTGCGTCTATGACCATCACAATCATTACAAAGATCCAAATCAAACATAAGCATAATAATAGTAAAATCAAGCACCCAAAGACATGATTCACACAAGACTCGACAGCACTGGTTTTGAAAAACGTAACTAAATGATCTTGAAACAAAATCATGGTGGTCTCCTAATGATTCATCAACCGTTCTAACTAGGCTGCGTTCCTACAGTCAACACGGCTCTGATACCAATCTGTCACACCCGGATTTACACAGAAACCCGAATGCTTCTATATGTGTGCCCAGGAAGTCCACAGAACACATATAGATAACAAATATGATAAACAGAGTACATATGCTCGAATTAAAATGGTTTTACATCAGAGTTTGACTAAAATAACTAAATAACACAGCGGAAGACTAATTATTAACTCTCTCTCTCTAAACGAAGACAAAGACGAAGCCGAAATCCATAATCCACAGGGACTCTGACTGGTTGAGCACAGCTAGTAGAATGGCAGATCTTCAGGAAATTCAATAGCAGCAGTACCATCTAATCCATCTGTTACCCATCCGGGATTTTGTTGAATGGCAAGTGTAAGTAATTGTCTTACTTAGCAAATACAACACGGATAATGAAGGCTTAAAAGAAAGGCTTGACACGGCTGTACTGCATTAGCAATTTTAGTTGATTCATTTTAACATAAACCAAGATTACTACATTTAAGTGAATCCCAGTTGCAATTCCCAATTAATGAAGTAGAGGTGAACATTAAACAATAATAAACATCAATTTCTAATCAAAAAGGATCCAGGCCGCTCTTGACCCTGAGCAAGGCTATCATGATAGATCGTACACTCTGCAGAGGTTTCGCCCTTTACCCACCAGTCGCGTAAAAGTTCAAAGGAACTTTGCACCCAACCACGCACATCAACACTTCCGAGGTGTGACTGCATAGGGACGCTACGAGGCTTTTCACAAGACACCCTAACAAAACAGTAGCCGTTATGGTACAACCTAGGCAGCATGACCTAAGGCACCGAGATTGACTGACGCTCATGTCGCAACACGAGGGGGTCAATGGCGTCCAAGCGTGGAAATAAACATCAACAACAAAATAAATAGCGCAACGTGTGGAACCCCCGCCATACGGAAGCTCCCAACACGGGACTGTGCCTCACGGGGACATAGCCAACGGATGCTCCGTCCTCGGTGGATCAAACCATACTCTCACCCATGCTTCCCATAACGCCGTCGGCCCGTCGGTAACTACTGTCAAGCTAGAGCCGTACATGTTACTTGTCCAAGACCAGAGCCATTATAGTTCCGGCGGTGGCGACAGGTTCCTGGGTTGCCGCTTTAAGAACCAGTCCTTACGGAGAGACACTAGGGCCAAGCATGAAGCATACGCCCTAGCTCCCTGTTCCATGTTGCTAAAAAGCAAGTTTTACCATTAACATTGAAGTGAACCATTAAGTCAAGATTAACAGTTAAACATTGGTGACAGTAGCTGCGCTTAGCAAAGGTCTACCCAAATGCAATAACCCAGGGTATCAAGGTATAGGATAAACAAAGCTAGGAATAACCTTAATAGGAACAATTTAGACACATGCATATGCAGTAATTAATGTAAAGGTGTGTTTAGGTAGCAAGGATTGTCCGTGCTGTACTTGCCTTCGTCCAACTGCTGCTGTTGCTCTTGCTGCTGCTGTTGGTCCTGCTCCTCGTAACCCTCGAACTCAAACGCGTACGGCTCACCGACTGGACTCATACATCAACACACAAGCATCCATACAAGCCAGTACATGCAAACAATATTAATCTATTAGAACAGTACACCAAACAATAAAAACAGAACAAGAGAAGGCTTAGAACTAATCTACGCTTCGCTACGAACACGTGAGCGCGAAAATCACTCAAATCGGAGCTAAAACGAAGAAGTTATGGCTTTTCTAGGGTTCAGGGACTTGCTGGCAAAGTTTTAAAACTTTCAGGGGCTTATTTGCAAAAATTCAGGGGCTAAAACATAATTTTATATAAAAACAGGAGGGTTTATTCGCAAATTAACCAAAGCAGGACCTCGGGTACTATTTTTAAATAAGACAGGGGGTTTTCTGTAAAAATCAGGACTTAATTGTAATTATTTTTGAATAAAACAGGACTGCGGGTTAATTTTGAAAAAGGGAGGGGGTTCTTTTGCAAAATATCCGAGGCTGACTGGGTTGACCGTTACGGTCAGCTTTGACCCGGGCTGGACTCGATCTTGGACCGTCGGATCAAACACAGACGGCTGAGATTGGATCTAGGGGAGGGAATCGGCGACGGCGGCGCGGCGAGCGGCGGCGCTGGACCGGCAGCGGCGGTGCTTCGCCGGCGAAGAGTGGAACTCGGGCTACGGAGTACGGTTCGGGGCGCGGAGGGCAGCTACGGCTTCAGGGCGACGCTGCGAGTTGAATGGGGGGGTCCTCGTCGACGACGGGGCGGCGGAGATGGCTCACGACGTGCTACAGCGGCAGCGGCGGTCGGACAACGGCGGCGAGCATGCGACCGGGGAAAAGATAGAGCAAGAAGGGGCGTGGGAGGTTCCTTACCTCCACGCGAAGGCGCTGGAGCAACTCGCCGGGCTGGAACGAGGACGGGCGGCGAGATCGACGGCGGCGGGCGGCTTCGACTCCGGGCGGCGGCGCGAACTCGAGCGGGGCGACTAGGGCTAGGGTGTTCGGGGCAGGGGGAATCGAGGGCGGCGCAGCTATTTGAGGAGCGGCCGAGGGTCGGCTCGGGTGGACCTTGGCGTCCGTGCCGTGGCCGGGCGGGACTCCGGCGTCGGGGCCGAGTCCAACTCGGACGGAGGTCGGGGACGGGGCTGACACGGGGGGCCCGCGCGTCAGTCGGCAGAGAGGGGGTGCGGGGCGGGCCGGCCTGGCTGCTGGGCCGCGGGGTGGCGAAGCTGGGCCGCGAGGGGGCGAGTGTCACACCCGGCCCAGTTTGTATGGCCCGGTAGTGGCCCATTAGTGCGGGATGCACATGTTTAGTGCCACATTGCTAGTTGAGCAAGGGTGGAGGCAACTTATAAGCCTTTGTCTTCCAGCCATAGCACCTTCGGGTTAACCCTTTTACACGAAGCGAGGACGAAAGTGTAAGCAGGGTGCTATGTGTACGCGTGCGCGCCCCTCGGAAGGGCTGTGCGGTGCGGCTTTGGAGGGCGGGGTGTTACAGGTGGTATCAGAGCCGACCCTCGCGGTTGCGCGTACGGGCGCAGTGTGCGGGCATAGGGCGCATGGCGCGTATGGCCCGGGTAGGGCATACGGCATGGACTATGGCGCCGGCACTGGACGTACGGTCGTGCGCCGACGAGGACGTCGGGTTCTTTGAGGGGGGGGTGTATGTCACACCCGGCCTAGTTTGTATGGCCCGGTAGTGGCCCATTAGTGCGGGATGCACATGTTTAGTGCCACATTGCTAGTTGAGCAAGGGTGGAGGCAACTTATAAGCCTTTGTCTTCCAGCCATAGCACCTTCGGGTTAACCCTTTTACACGAAGCGAGGACGAAAGTGTAAGCAGGGTGCTATGTGTACGCGTGCGCGCCCCTCGAAAGGGCTGTGCGGTGCGGCTTTGGAGGGCGGGGTGTTACAGCGAGGCAGGCTGGCGCGGGAGTGAGAGAGGGAAGGCAGGCCGGGGAACGGAGTGGGCCGCAGCTGGGCCAGAAGCGGAGAGAGCGAGCAGGCCGGCGCGGGCGGAGCAGGCCGCTGGGCCAGGCCGAAAGCGGGGCGTGGGTGGCTGGGCCGCTGCGGGAGAAAGAGAAGTAGGAGGGCCAAATTTGGACGAGGAAAATAGTTAAGGGAGGAAAAGTGGACTCGGGCCGCAGTAACTTTTCTAGAGCTCCAAACACAGCGATTCAAGTTTGAATTTAAACAGAATTTAAATTCAAATTGAACCACACACAAACAAAACTCAATGCAGTCGGCATGAATGCAACAAAAATGTTTCTAACCTTATATTAAATTTTATTTCTCATAAATAATTTATTTTCCTTAGATAAATATGAGCATAGATTTAAATAAAAATAATTTAATTACTAAATTTTAAAAATAAGCATTTTTAGGGTGTTACAAAACACAAAGGGAAGAGAAATGAATACAATCAGGGTAAGTCAAAAGGCCGAAGAACACAAATAATGGAAGAGAAACGTGTCCTTTTTCTCTGACATCTATATTGCACAAATGAAAGATCTTCATACCCTGATTGAAGGCAAGAACGGATTCGCCTTGCCTTTAACCAAAGAAGCATTAGATCATCGGGTGAAAATTCAGATCCAACCATTTTCTAAAAAAACCGCAAATTAATCACATGCAAAATTTTCAGTTTCATATGGGAATAGATATCAGTCTGGCTGGTCCAAAAGAATTCAAGCTGACTTCTTGCGAACTTCCTGTTTGACGAAGTAGACGTAACCTCAGCTAAATTCTTCCAGTTATCAGTCGGAGTACATTTTTGGTATGTACTCCGTATGTATGATAAGCTGCCGTGCATTTCCTTCGATGTGGCGAACGGAGGGAGAGCCGTTACGCGCAATGCATCACCCACACGGAACGCGTACGCGACAGCCCACACTCCCACCCGCCGGCGCTGCCCCGCCCTTCTCGGAATCTCCGGAGAAACCACGCAGAACACAGCCAGCTCACGAGTCCACCACGACCAGGCCCAGCCGGAGCACGACACGGCCCGCCGGCCCCACCTCCCCCTCTCCCGGACCCCACCCGCTGACCGCACGGACGACCCGGCCGCTGCCCCAGTCCAGCACTCCAACCGCAACCGCAGCTCTTTCTCCCCCCACTCCTTCTTCCCCCAACCAAACCCACCACCAAGAACAGCGCACCAACCGCCCCCAAAACCCCGCGACGAAACCCGCAATTCGCCCTGCTCCCTCGCAGATCGCACCATCCGGGCGCGATTGCCGCCGATTCTACCCCCAATCCCCACTCTACCGGGCCGAGCCGCCGGTTTCCGGCCAGAGAAATCGGTTCCTTGATTGGGGAGCGGAGATGGGGGAGGGGGTGAAGGCGATGCTGGCCCGGCCGATCCAGCTGGCCGACGAGGTCGCCAAGCAGTGCGCCGGCGCGCGGAGCTTCCGCGTCGAGTGCGCCGACCTCAAGGCGCGCGCCGACAAGCTGGCGGCGCTGCTCCGGCAGGCGGCGCGGGCGCCGGACCTCTACGACCGCCCCGCCGCCCGGATAATGGCGGGTGCCACCACGGCGCTCTCCAGGGCCTCCGGCCTCGCCGCCCGCTGCGCGCGAGGCCACCCGCGGCTGCGCAGCCTCTTCACGCTCAGCCCCGCCGCCGGCTTCCCGCGGGCCGTGGCGGCGCTCGACACGGCGCTCGAGGACGTCGCCTGGCTGCTCCGCATCTCCTCGCCGGGCGCCGCCGGGGACGGGGACGACGACTCGCTCCTGGGCCTCCCCAACATCGCGCAGAACGAGCCCATCCTCTTCTTCATCTGGGACCACGTCGCGCGCCTGCACACGGGTTCCCCCGCCGCCCGCGCCGACTCGGCCGCCAACCTCGCCTCGCTCGCCCGCGACAGCCAGCACTTCGCCAAGCTCATCATCGAGGAGGACGGCGTGCCGCCGCTGCTCAAGCTGCTCAAGGACGGCACCGACGAGGGCCAGGAGGCCGCGGCGCGTGCGCTGGGTCTGCTGGGATGCGATGCTGAGAGTGTCGACAAGCTCGTGCAGGCAGGTGTGTGCTCCTCCTTCGCTGCCGCGCTCAAGGACCCTTCCATGCGCGTGCAGGCTGCAGTGGCTGAGGCCATCGCTACCCTCGCTGACCGGAGCGCGACGTGCCAGGACCTCTTCGCTCAGAACAACACGGTCCGATACTTGGTTGGCCACCTTGCCTCCGGTACCATCCAGGAGCACAGCAGGTACTCTGTTGGCTCCAGCAGCTCCAAGAACAGCGCTGCGGCGCTACCGCACCCCATGAAGTCTCTACATTCTGTGGTGCTTGCCAAGACGCACAGCATGCGCCACACCGGTGATCGTGACGTCACAAGTCTCACTGATGAGCCACCGAGGTTGTCCAATGGAGGTGAACAAGACACGAAAAGGAACCCCCATATGCAGTCGGTGGTGCACTCTGCTATGGCTGCCAAAACAAGCACAAACGGGTCATTAGTTCCACCATTCAGGCCTCAGCTTGGAACTAGTGGCTCTAGTGGCCGGGGTGCTCGTGAGGCAGAGGATCCTGAGATCAAGGCGCATTTGAAGGCTATGGCGGCGAAAGCTTTGTGGAATCTTGCCCATAACCATTTGGGTGTTTGCAAGAGCATTACAGAGTCACGTGCCCTGCTGTGCTTTGCTGTACTTCTTGAGAAGGGTGATGGAGATATGGGCACTGATGTACAGTTCTTCTCGGCAATGGCGATCATGGAAATTGCTCGGGTTGCTGAGCATAGCCTTGTTTTGCGGCAGTCGGCTTTCAAACCCAGCTCTCCAGTAGCTAAGGCTGTAGTTGATCAGCTGCTCCGTGTCGTCCGCAAGGGTGAATATGATGTGTTGCTCCTCCCTTGTATTACTGCCCTTGGATGCCTTTCACGCACATTCACAGCAAGTGAGACAAGGGTCATTGCCCCTCTTGTGCAGCTTCTTGATGAGCGTGAGCCACCAGTCATCAAGGAGGCAGTGGTCGCACTCACCAAGTTTGCATGCACCGAGAACCACCTACATGTGAACCACTGCAAGGCCATTGTTGATGATGGTGGTGCTCGTCACCTTGTTCAGCTTGTTTACCTCGGCGACGAGATTCAGATTGAGGCATTGATACTACTCTGTTACATTGCACTGTATGTGCCTGAGAGCGAGGAGCTCGCGCAGGCTGGTGTGCTGGCTGTGCTGCTCTGGGCGTCAAAGCAGGCTCACATGGTGCAGGACACATGCGTTGAGGCGCTACTGCCAGATGCCAAGTCGAGGCTTGAGCTATTCCAGTCCAGGGCGTCCAGGTGATGTTGGAAACTGGATCACCGGACATGTGTTAGTAGTTCCTTGCTGCAATGTGTAACTAGAGTAGAATTATTTCCATTGTTTGCAATCAATCTTGTGAGTTATATTACATTTTAATCTGTACATATGATGCCATCAATTTGTCTCCGAATTGGTTGGGGGTTTTGAATTATAAATGCAAGAGACATTGAAATGGAACATATTGGCTATGGAAATCTTCATCTGTTCATATATTTATCTACCAAGTTTACCTTAGTTTTCCATGAATTTACTTTGTTCATAAGTTTGCTTTGGTTAGTTCTTTTAAACAGACGCTTTAGTTATGGTCGTCTTTTGAGTGACTTGCAGCTACATCAACCCGAAATTATTGGCTTAGAGCAGCATAATTCCTAGAAATTTATTCGTAATCAGAATCAGGCTGACCTACGCAGCTCCTTTTGCCAAATATAGATGTGTTGCTGGTTGCTTTGCATATTTGAATGTATTTTTTTCGCTGACTCTGTAAATGTGATTGTTAGTTTAGGGTAATGCTTCAGATCCCTGCTGCAGATAGCTAATGTTGTTCCAGACAACTTTTATCAAGATGGAGTATAAATTTTGTGCACTAAGATATAGATCACTTAAAATTGTTTGGAACTACTTTCCTAGCAGCACTGCAAATTGTAGCGGAATTGTACTCTAGTTTGCATGCCTGTAATTGTTCTGTTTTTCCCAACATGTTCCCATCATGGTTGTGCTTGTTTGTTGTAACCTTGTTTGTTCTAGTTTGAACATATTTTCTAATACAGGAAAGTAAACCGGCAGTTAAGCGGAAGCCTAGTAGGTAGAATATGCACTCTGCATTTGCAGCAAACGTTCAATGCAATTATACATACTAGAGCGCATATGTTGATGTATAATCTCGTTGCAAAAATAAAATTGATTCTGCGGAATCCAGTGTTTAATTCAGTTTGAGAAATTATTTTGGAAAAAGCCTGATTATGACAGATAAGCTAGATCAGTCCTTTAAGAATTTTTCATTGGATATCAATAGTGCATTGTGTTCACTGGATGAAAAATCCGAGAGTAGGAAGAAAATAAGGCGATCTGGCTCTCTCATGGGGCCAGCTATTGGTAGTGGCTTTTTTACAGATATATTTATCATTGTATTCCTTTTGGATATCTGTGTGAACATCCGTACAGTTCTTGTATTCCAGCATCATCAAACTAACAGTTCACCAACATTATTTATTTACTGTGAGCATTTCTAGCCGGTTCAGGTTCAGAAGTTTGTTGCCATCCTCCACCATTCAGGTTCAGCCAGTTCCTTGTCTCAGGCCTGCTTTGATCCTATTATGAAAAGAAAGCATGATTAATCCTATTGGAGCAATAATTACAAAACGTGGTCTGCAACGAACAATCTATGTTTATATCCTGAAACTAACTAGGGTTTGGAAGACCTAACAATTTATTTGTATTCACTTGTGCTGTCTTTGATCTTGATATCAGTTGTTAAGTACTCCCTCCGTTCCAAAATACAGGTGGTTTGACTTTTTTGACATCAAGTTTGACCACTCGTCTTATTCAAATTTTTGTGTAAATTATCATATTTTTTTGTGGTGGTTTGCTTTATTAATATAAAATCTTCATAAATGTCTTAAATCTGACTATAATTTCACAAATTTTTTGAATAAGACGAGTGGTCAAATTTGGGACTAAAAAAGTCAAACGACCTACATTTTGAAACGGAGGGGTAGAAGTTTTCTTTTGCTATCATAATGGCAAGTTTCACTATCCTAATATATTCCCTGTACTTGTCTGATTGATCTGCGATTATTATCTGACTATGATCATTGCAACATGGAAGAACAGCTGACAGACACCGACATGCAGGCCCTGTCCGAGTTTCAACTGCCTGCGTGCAAGCATACGTCGGTGTCGGTTCCTGCAGGTCCAAGGCCTTGTTTAGATGGAGAACAGGGGTGAGGATTTGGGGGTTTGGGATCACTTCGTAATCATTGTGTCACTGTAACATTTCGTTTTCACATATGAAAAATTATCCAAAAATTGATTAATTAGGCTCAAAATGTTCGTATCGCAGAGTACAACAAAACTGTGTAATTAGTTTTTGATTTCATCTACATTTAGTACTCCATGCATGTTATGACATTTTGATGCGATGGAAATCTTCTTTTTGCATAGTGAACTTTAGGGTTGCTTTTTTAAACTAAAAGCCTAAGCCAAGCTACTCACCGCAGGCTGCAGGAACGGTGACACCACACTGGTGGGTGACGTAGAACACCTTCTCGATGCTTAGTTTCTTCCTGGCATCGGCGGAGCCCAGGTAGTTGCAGATGCAGGAGACATGGGCGTCTGCGGCCTGCACGATTCTGCAGCAGTCGGAGGACGGCTTCTGCTTGGGACCCTCCTTCTGGACGTACTGCTTGCACGTGCGCCACAGCGCGTCGATGTCATTCTGGCATCCTGGTACTTGCTCTTGAGGAGAACCTGGGACTGCAGCTGCAGCGGCAAGGAGGACGAGGAGCGTCGCGGCCAGGATGCCAGCAGAGCTCAGCTGGGTCATCTTGGTGTGCTCTTTGGTGGACTCGGCTTCTAACAATTGATTGTTTTTTTGCTGTTATAATGTAATGTTGTGTGTTTGAGACCTGGATGGCTGTTGGTACTTATAGTACTGGCGGCTCCAAGGTTGGTTTTTGGTTGATCGGGAATTTGGGGTTCGTGCAAACTGCTGCAATGCGATTTTCGTGAGCTGTTTTCAAGCTGCGTGTTTCGCTTAAGCTGGTGTTCACGCAAATGCCACAGGTGTGACCCTCAGTTTATGGGTGTCGAGCAGCATGCAGTTGCTGAGGTGCGTTTCCTGTATGCATGTGCCCACTGCCGCCGAGTGACCCTCGCCGTTGCTCGTCTGGCTAGCCCTCCAGTTGTTGCTGTTGCTGTTCATTGCTGCCACCTCGGTGCTTCGCGCTGGGCTCTCTGCTCTCATGACATTTGGATTCATGGATTGGAACGTTTGGATTAATTAATTGGAACATTCGATTGGTTGGGTGCAGCAACTGTGGCATAGGGTAGTCTACCGTTGCCGATTTTTGTAGTGCAGTCTACCATTGTTCAGAGGTTTATATGGGGATGGATTTGTTTCCCCATCCACATTTCCGGCTTATGCGGCCTAGCCAGCTTGCATGGCCACCATCATGAGCCTGGCCAGCTCGCGAGACCACCTTCAATTGGGCCGGTTTGTCCACTCCAAGCACAAAATTTGCCAACATTTTTGCATGTCCAATCTAAGATAGTGCCAGCTTTTGTAAAGAAACCAAATGGTGACCAAATGTTATGCCAATCTTGGGCATGCCCAAATTTTGGCACTGAACCAAGCCAGGCTCTTACTGCCAGCAACAGTATCATTTGCGCCGCCTCCTATTGGCACTCACTCTAGCTGACCAAAGGAGTGAAGATATTGCCCAGAGACCAAGCAGTGTTTCACATAATTGAACAAATAGTTGCCATCTCCCCTTTACATCTGTCCCTGAATATACTCCCTCCGTTTTAAAAACAATTTATTCTAGTTTTTTCATAATTTATTTTTTTAAGTTTGGCCAAATTTATAACAAAATATATAGACATTTATGAGACCAAATAGGTCTATTATAAAGTTAATTTTTATAATGAATCTAAAGATACTTATTTGGTACCACAAAGATTGACATTTTTTATATAAATTAGTCTGACTTTGAATAAAAATAGAATGATAGTTTTTTTTGTTTTGAACGAAGGGAAGTAGTAATGACAGTTTTATAAAGATGAAAAAGATAAAGAAAAATGTAGCCCTTGTGGGCACCATGCATTTTCATGACGGCAAAATCGCCTTATTAGGTGGGAATGAAAAGAAAATTGTCAAGGTTCACATTCCACTATTCACATTTCATATCTCAATTTAATTATTGTGTCTACTATTCAGATGCGCCCCCATACTACATAACATTCACTATAACTCTATACTTGAGTTTTTGGGCTAGTGTGGTCTTTTCCATTTTTGTATACCTTCATCAAGGTCCTAACCTTTGATCAATTTCCAAAGCTAGAGTATTAGCCACTCTAGACCCAAGGTATTATGAAAGCATAGAAATATTCATTATGCTTATCTTGATGTCATGCCTTACCTTAGGCCTTACATCATCCCTAACTTTATTTTCAGCCCTTGATTGGGACGAGCAAAGGTGTAGATACTGGAGTGTGTTTTTTTATGATTTTGGCCACCAATACCCCTTAGAAAGGACATGTTCACAAGGAAAATCATGTAAAAATTGCTTAGATTGAACGAGTTCCACTAGTTTTGGTGAGTATTTGATTGCATGACCTTGTCGGGTGAAAATGGGCAGAAAAGGCCAAAGTGGCTAGGTCGCTTGGCCTATTCTAAGTCGGCCATTCTATGAAGAGTGGCCTATCATAGCCACTTCCATCTTGCATGCAAATAAACACAACACAAGTCAATCCCAGTCAGAAATGTGAAGGTTATAGTGTCCTACTGTCGAAAGGCATCAGCCATGCATCCACGGTCCCAAGTACAACGAATCACCGTAGTTTCGGGCTCCAAACCAACCCGCAGGACACATCTTGAGCCCTGACATGTTTTGGAAGTGAATCGGACAGCCGGGAGATGAATTCCAATAGCTTGCCAACCTAACTTGAGCTGGTCGGCCTAGCTTCTAGAGAAACGAGCATCGATTAAGGTGGAATCGACATCCAAGAGGCAATCTGAGGTGTCCCTACAAAGGTCAGTGCGAGATGGCACCAATCCTAGACTGGCTGCCTAGGCTTCCATGGCTTCTCCCTTGGAATTTACCCCACTCAGCTCCCATAACTGCCTCCCTTTCTAGGATACCAACCTTAGAGGCTATAAATACCCTCCTAGGGCCCTCGCTTCAAACAGACAACATTGGAGAAGAGAAGAGTTCAAAGTGACTCCAATCATATCTTAGAAAATATGGAGAGTGTGACGTGAGAGTTTGGAGACTAGCCAAGGTTCTCGGCTCATCTCCAATTGTAAGGATTTATGACCCAAAAAGGGGGGGGTCATGAATTCGAGTCTCTTTCAAAACTCTAATGCAATATTTGAAGACCTTAGCCTATTATAGTGTTGTCCAAGCCTATAGTTCAACGTGTCAAAGTAAATGCTATAAGGATCAACTAGAAGCACACTAGCACGGAATGATCCTTGTTCTCAAAGAAAATCAAACTAAGACAAAAACACACCCTATATCATAACTTGCACAAATGTAAAGACAGTTAAATGAGAGCAAGTATGAAATGTGGAATGTAAAGAGAAGGGAGATAGAACAGCCAAATGTTTTGCCGCAGTATCAATGAGTTAACGCTCCCTCCTAGTTCACGTTGAGGCTCTCACTTAGAGATATGTCTTGTTGAGTCACTACTCCACTAAGAATACTCCTTCTCCAACTCCAGAACGATGAGCTCAAACTATGCACAATTCCATCAAGACCTTGGGGCTCCCACAATCTCCGTGAGCTCACTAAGATCATCAACCACCACTAAGACCGGCTAGGTGTCATTAACCACTAAAAGTGTAACAAGCTCATGAACTCTCACTTGACTAACATTAAGCACTAAACAAGATGCACACAAGTTTGGAATGGAACTTGTGGGACTATGTCTCTCTCTCCATGAACGCTCTCATAATTGATGATGTGTGTTCACTTTGATCTTCTTTTCTTGTGCTCTAGCTTGATCACCCTAATAGGTTGCCGGTGTTGCCACAGGTCAAGAACAGGGGCAAGAACACATATGAGGGGGGTATATATATAGGGGGTAGATTGGACCAACTGAAATAATAAAAGGAGCAAATTGAGCCTAAGCCTTGTTAAGGGGGTTAAGCAGACAAAATGGAAAGGTGAGGGTAGTAAAATAGACTTTTTCTAGTTTAATTATCATTTTGTTCTTTACTTTATGTTGATCACATGATAGTCCATTGCATGATGTTAGTCAGGTATTCGAAATCAAATAAAGAGCTAGCAATGCAATGCCTAAATAGGATCTATATCTGGTGGAGCATGGGATTTGTGATGTTTGTGCCATGCCATTCGATATCTTCTGCGTAGCCATAGTCTGTTGGATCATTTTGGTTGAATATAGCATAAAACAATAATTTAGATAAATAATGTGCACATCTACAAGCATTTAAACAATACTAAATATGCAAATAAGATTCAAATAATTATAAATATATCACCAATAGATAGAATATATCTTTACAATTTTTTGTGCTGATTTCATATATGTCTTATATAAAATAAATTAGTTACAATATTTTAAAGATTCAAATTTTAAATTTTAGAAAAAAATAGTAAAACCATGTTTGAAACCAGCTACATGGTCAAATTTGTCTGGTTTCATAGTTCAATGGTAAAAGATATCCTGTTTTTAAGTTTGATGGCCAAAATCATATTTTTCTAATAGTTTGATGATAAAAAAGACTTTCTCGTAATATAAAAGAGTTAATTCCTTATTTGGCCCTAAAAAGCTTACCCATTCCTTTTTTGGCCCTGTAAAACTTTTTGTTCCCTATTCGACCCTCAGTGTAACTTTCATTCCTTATCTAACCTTCTGTTGGGGGGTTTCCATCCTATTGCCGTTAAATGACGAGTGAAAAGATGATTTTGCCCCTGAAAGACATGGGCCTCACCGCGGCCTCTCTTCTTCTTCCTCTCCCTCCCTTCTCTCTTCCTCTCCTCACTCCTCCGACGGCACCCCCTCCCTCCCCTCCATCCGGCGCCGCCAACTCCCCTCCCTCCCTTCCTCCCCTCCCTCCGGCGGTGCCCCCGCCCCTCCCCTCCTCCTGCACCGTGCCCCTCTCCTCCCTCCAGCGCCGCGCCGCCGGCTCCCTTCCCTCCCGTGCGCCCCCTCTCCTCCCTCCAGCGCTGCGCCGCCGGCTCCCCTCCCTCCTACGCCGCGGCGCCCCCTACCCCCCGCACGGCGCCGCCGGCTCCCATCCCTCCGATGCGGTCGGCGCGGTCCTTCTTCACGTGTGCCGAGGCCGGCGGCAAGATCTACTTGGCTGGCCACGACAAGAACAAGAACGCGTTCAAGAGCACGGAGGCCTACGGCGCCGGTGTGAACGCGTGGGACCCGCTGCCGGACATGTCGGAGGAGCGGGACGAGTGCGACGGCATGGCGACGGTGGCGGGGGACCAGTTTCTGGCCGTGAGCGGGTACCGCACGACGCGACAGGGCGGGTTCGAGCGCGATGCCGAGTGGTTCGACCCGGTGGCGCGGGCGTGGCGGAGGCTGGAGCGGGTGCGGGTGGCGCGAGGTCGGGCTCAAGGCCGGGACGACGTGCGCCATGTGCGTCGTGGAGGTTAGAAGGTGGTGGTCACCAGCGAGGGTGGTGGCGGGAGGCATGATGAAGCTCGGCGGGGCAGGGCGGAGCATAAGCGGGGAGTTGGTAGGGCTTTGGGAGAAGAGGAGTCGTCGCGGCTTCAGGAGAAAGGACATAGAGAAGGGGAGGAGAGGAGGGAGAAGAGTGGTGGGGCCCACCAAGGGGTATTTTTGTCATTTTGCATGGAGTTTAACGGTTGCTGGATGAAAAAGTTACCAGAGTGTCACGAAAGGAATGAAAGTTAAACCCAAGGGCCAAGAAAGGAACGAGTAGTTTTTCTAGGGCCAACCAGTGCAAAGCATTGGGAAAAATGACCAGCTTTTTTTTCGAACAAATGGCAGGAGCACTTCCTAATCATATAAGAAGGAGAAGAATGCGGAGTTTTACATGGTTGATATTACATAAAAAAGCTAAGACAGAACTCAATAGTAAAAACAACATAATTAAACAAAGGGGTTCTCTCCTTGACCGCAAGCAACAAAATGGATTTGCATCTCTTCCTTTATCAGCTCAACGATTCTATGCGGCTGAGCAGTGATACCTTCAAAAAATTCTTCTATTTCTCTCCTTCCACAAGTTCCAAGCCGTGTACAACATAACTGCCGCTCATCTTCTTCTGATTGCCTTGCTCAACCCTTGCAATGAGTCATTCTACCATTTTTCCACCGTGATAGTCCGCTAAGGTACTTGAATCAGACCATCAGTGGCTCTGGAGACCAGTGATCACACCTCTTGCGCAAAGACACAGTGAAGGCATAGATGTTCAGCGGTTTCTGGTGACTGGTCACACAGACACCATATAGGATCACAGGGTCAATGCCTGGCCATCAATCTATCTGCCAAATGACCAGCTTTTGCTGTGGCACATTGTCCTGCATGCACACCGGAAGAAGCCAGCACATTCACGAAATGTCCCTTTGCGCTTGTGCGACATATATGTACATAATGGTATTATATGAGCAAACAAAACCTGAGAGAAATAATAGACACCACATGAGCAAAAGAAAAAGGAAGAAAGAAAAAAGCGATGGCGAACACAGGAAACCGGAAAAATATTAAAGGACAACGGGACTGACCCACTTTAAATAGTCTAGGAATTCATCAATCGGAAAACTAAACTGTCAAAAGTAGTAAAACTTAATTAGAACTCAAACACGTTCAAAAAATGATATAATTGATGAATTAACGTGTGGAGTATATGCTGATCAATAAGAGCAACTTCAATACATTGAGAAAACCAATCCTGTTTTTCTATATCTCTGGTTAAAGGGATTGAGAGGTAAAAATCTCGCTCCAACACATCATCTTTCATAATCCGTTCTCCTTGCATTTTTCTCAATCCCCATCCCTTCATCTCCCTTTTCTTTTCTCAACTATCCCACATTTTTCTCGATACCCTTTCCTTGTTGTCCTCTCTCTCTCCACTACTTTTCCTGCCCAGCTCGCCGCCGACCGCCCACGCGTCGACCGGCCCGGCGCCAGTGAGCCCGCCAAGCGCCACCGCCTCATCGCGCAGCCGGTCCGGTCAAGCGCCGTCGTGGCGTGGCTGGCCCTGCTCCGCTGCCCTCCATTGTGTGACCCGCCAAGCGCCTCCCCCGGCGGAGTTGAGCACATACGTGCACGACCAGTCGGGGCGTCGCCGCCCCAGCGGAGCCGAGCTCAGGGTGCGGTCTGTGGGCTTCCGCTGCCCCCGGCGGAGTCGAGCGTCGCCGCCCCCAGCGAAGCTGAGCTTGGGGCACAACTGGTGGGCTTCCGCCACCCCCAACAGCGTCGTTACCCCTACCGCACTGAGCGCAGGCGCGACTGTCCTGGCGCCGCCGCCCCTACCGCACAGAGTGGACTTGTGTAGATGGAGACGAAGAGAAGAAATAGTTTGGTCACTGACACGTAGGACCCGTGTGTTAAGATAAGAAAAAGAGAAAGAAAGAAGGGATATGCTCGAGCACTTGTCCCCAATAACTTAAAAAAATATTTTCGCAATCCTCTTAGCTACTTATAGGGGAATAGATATTTCTCGGTCCGCGCTAGCTAACAATGTCCATAAATTTTGGTGTTGATCGTTTGTTAATTGCTGACGAGGTCTTACACAAGATTCGGCACCTTCGATACGACAAGGTTATCCAGTATTTATATAGGCACATCCACACGTATAAAATTTGCATATGCTGATATGCACTTGTCCCACTCCTACGGCATCGCTGCATGCCTGCAAGTGGTCGATCTAGTTAGAATTCTCGTATATACAAAAAAGTCCAGTTTATTACATTCACCAATCTACTTTATCTACTTAATCCTGAACAAAAGTTAAGACTTATTTTACTCCCTCAAACAATTTTAGTTGCTTCAATCTACCTAATGAGCTAGATTTGTCTTTTCTGTTTCTCCCTGTGCACAGGTTGATCTTTAAGTTTGAATTTGGCGAGATGACTTATTACATGGTGTCGTATATTATTTGCATACACTTTTGTATCCTTAGTATAAAATTCTTATTCAACGTTTCTAATTTATGAAAATAACCAAAAAAAATTCTTAATATATTTTTCTAACATAAGGTATCATATTCTCTATCTCGTCACGAAATTTAACTAAAAAACTCATCTTGTATGTGGAAAAAACAAAAAAGACAAATCTGATTAGGGTAGTAAATTAAGCGTACATTTTATTGAGGGGGTTAGATGAACAAAGTGAATAGGTGAGGATAGTAAAATGAACCTTTTCCTTTTGGGAGAAGCAACACCTTATTCTTGGACCACAGATTTAGGGCACGTACAACGGGCGTCTCCAGCCGTCGCCATGCAGTGTTTTTTTGCGAAAAGCCCCCTGCGACCGGAGAGCCGTCGTCTCATTCGTCAACGGCACGGGCGCGTGCTCCAACGCGAGTCGCCGACTCCCGACACGCGCTGTACCAGCTGATGCAGCTCGTCGACGGCAGCACGGATCCAGTGCGTGGGGGCCGCACGCGCGCGTGGGGATTTCGCGGCAACGCAGCGCGCGAGCAGAGGAGTTCAGGTAGCACGGCAGCAGTGTCGGAGTGCCGCCGCAGCTTCCCCCTCTCCCGCCGTCGTCGCCGCCGCAGTTGCACATCCCGCCGGCGGCTGCCTCACACGCGCTTCCCGCCGCGGGCCTCCGCTCCTGCGTATCCCACCGGCGTCCCTGCTCCTCCCGGCGCCGCTGGTCCCGTCTCCGCCTGCCGAAGTTGCGCCTCCCGCCGGCGGTCCAAGAGCGGAGCAACGCCGAAGCAGCACCGCCGCGGCGACAGCGTTGTAGAGGTGCCACCGTAGTCATGGTGGTCTGTGGTGCTTGGTGGTTCAGCTGGAGCTTTGCTGCTAAAATCTCGTCGCCAGGGAGCTCGGCTGCAGCAATGGAGGGCGGGGTGGGTAGAGAAGAGGATGGAGGAGCTGTGGGCAGCGTCGATTTGGAAATGGTGGTGCACAGACGGCAGATTTTGACCGGCGGCTCTGAGCCATGCGAGACGGAGAGCGGAGCTAGCAAGGAAGAGCTGCTTGTGCTTGGAATGGAGCTCCAGGGGGGTGGACGGTGCTGTGCCTTCGCGGAGCAGTAGCAGAGGATCGTGGAGTGGAGATAAGGACGAGGGAAAGCCATGCACGGTCTGCAACTCTGCATGTGTCCTCACCTGCACGGTTTGCATGTGGCCTGGGCGGTATGGCCGGTGTCAGTGTGAGGAACAGAGCTCGGTATGGGCAGGGTCATTAAAATGGCTACAAAGATCAATTGTGCAATAGATCATCATAAATTTGTATGTTAAATGATGAATTAATTACCATACAGACAGCCAAACAGACAATTTATTGTACAAGCTGTCTATTCAGCTGTCTTTTTATATCAAAAAGACAGCAGCTGTCTCCACCGTTGTACTTGCCCTTAATGTTACTCCCTCCATCCATCTATCCAAGGCCCTTTTGTTCATGACTCAAAGACCAAGGAAGAATTAACAGGGAGAGAGATTCTTAACGTCCACCTCGATTTACCCGATGGGCCATAATCCCGTGTTAACTCGGGGAGGCCGGAAGGATCGCATGTGCATGCCGCACGATTGAAAAAACGCCCACCCGCGCGCATTCCTTTTTTCCCCGCGCAACCCTTTTCTCCCCGCAGGAAAAAAATTCTCCCCTCCGCCGTCGCCCAAAACTTGCGGCACCCAAAAACGCGAAAATTTTCTCCCTGCCGCCATCGCCTGAATTTTCAATCGCCGGAATTCAAATTCCAAATCCAGAACCTCACCATGCACTCTCCACACTGACCGCATCTATAAAATGGCGAGAGAACAGAAGAGCAGCAGTCTTCCGCGAGAGAACAGAAGAGAAGCAGTCTTCCTTGATCCTAGCTGCAGAGATGCTAGACCTCAATGCTGACCCACCCATTGATTGGGATGAAATTGGTGAGTGGGAGGGACCTGTTCATCAACTGCAGTTCGACATGGTGTGGTCTGAGGACCTCGATGGCGACCCACCTCATGATGAAGGTAGTATCTGCTCTTCTACTCATGATGTTAATGTTGCAGTGCAATCCATGGTTACTAGAATTTTTTTTGTTTCACATATGGTTCAGATCACGAAGATGGCAATGGCCATTGCCCTGATCCTGGTGTTGAAGGAGGCTCTGCCGTGGAAGATGTCAATCCTAGTCCTGCTGATGGAGAATATGCTCATGGAGAATCTGCCGATGGTGAATCTGCTGATGGAGAACATGCTCATGGAGAACCTGCTGATGGTGAATCTGCTGATGGAGGAGTTTCATTAGGGTACTTGCAGAGTAAGTTAGCACTCATGTCTTGTGTTGTCGGACATCGAACAGTAGCATTGTTTTCCTCTGTTTAGAGTAAGTTAGCACTCATGACCTGTAACCATAATTTTTCAGAACAGTAGAACTTAGTTTCAATTATTTTTCTTTATAGATTCGACTGCCAGAAAGAGGAAACACTACCCAGATGATATTAAAATCGCCATTTATCTAGAGTTGTTGGCAAAGACTGATCCACCTGTTCTGCACCATGGTGTTTCCAAACAAGTTGCTGAGAAGTTCGGTGTGCCTGTTAGAGTTGTGCGTAGAATATGGCGCAATGGACAATTTTCCACATAGACAGTTTTACTTCTTCAAACTCCTCACTTTCCAAATCTTCAACGTGATCATGGTGTCCATACCATCCCGGAAACATGATGGGATGCATCAAGTTTGACACATACTGACTCTCCCTATCCAATTGAAACGTGCTTACCTTTGTTGCATGAAGTTACATTAGGGTACTTGCAGCATCAATCTCAATCTCGTTGAACGATTCACAAAGCAGTCACATCTTCGACTTGTGAGTCTGGAACAATGGTGTCGCCGGCCATCGAGTCTATCACGAAATCAACTTCATCTGAATCTGCGAAGGAGATCACCTGGTCGCTGATGGGTTCCTCCATGGCCACGCCCAGGGACTCGCCGTCCACCTGGCCGACGAGCGTCTCCACTCCGCAGCCGACGAGCGAATCAACGGCCACACCCAGGGACTCGCCGTTCAGGCCGACGAGCAGCTCGTCGGCAAGCCCGTCGCCCAACTCGACGTCCACGCCAACTCGCTCGCTCATGGTCGCTGTAGATTGAAAAAACGAAAGAAGAAATATAGTGGCGCAGGGGATCCGTTGTGTTGCCTTGCATTTTAATCCCGTCGTGCGCCCAAGCGCCACATTTACTGCCGCGACGATAAACGAAGCGTGCCGCGTCATTTACTCCGAGGGAAAACGGGAATGGGCCTTAGATAGATGGATTTTTTAGATTTTGTAAAGGGCCTTGGATAGATGGATGGAGGGAGTATATCTCTGATATAGCAGCACTCCACTCAACTCGTAGAAAGAATCTCATATTGCAATTGCATGTTGTTCCCTTGTAGCGTGTAGCTTATTCCAGTATCAAGCAAGAAAAAATGGTGTCAATTACTATAAACCATGCATGCATTATGGTAAGAAGACGACTGCTAGAGCAGACTAACTTCCCTACCAATAATTATGCCAGTAGACATACACCATGTCAACCTTCACACGGTTCGCCATTACAATGCTTTTCTTAGATTGGAGCCGTTAGCTATTGTAGTTAACCTCCGGGATTAAGACAGGCATGTCACAGTTGGGCTATTCAATGATGAGCATCCATCACATACATTGATTATCTTTCCGCAGCAACCTTACATACATATGGTGATATTACACATACACTTCTTAATTCCCCATAGGGCTATATGCTAGTCGCCATACGGCACAATCTCTGTGGGCATGTTTCTGATAAAGATAAGAGAGTCCCTTTCACACTTTGGCCACTTCGCAATTTGATCTCGTTACGAATTGTAACCAACACTTTACACGCGTTACACTTCTATCCATTCAAGCAACACGAGTTTACAATGCCATATGCAAGACCTGCCAGCAAACGTATAGAGCCTTCCTTTGTTTCTCTCCCTCTCTATAAGTACTATAAACGCATAGAGTTAGAGCACATCCATTCAAGCAACACCAGTTCCTTGCACGCTAGCTAGAAGCCTTCGATCTCTCTCCCTCTCGCCACCCCCCCTCGTGGAGATGATAAGAGGAAGGAAATGCAAGGTCATAGGTATGCTTCTTGTTTTGCTAGTCATAAGAGAATGCAGAGCGCAAAGTAGAAATCTGACGAGGGGTAGCTTTCCCAAGGGATTCGTTTTTGGCACTGCTGCTTCTGCGTATCAGGTTGGTTCTTGCATTCTTCTTCAATTTCATCGATATCAAGTTTTTCAAGGTGTTTTGTATTGACTAGAAAAGAATTATTTGTGATGCAACATAATCATTCATTCTTCTGAAAGAGAGAAAATAAAACAGCATTAGTAGTGCCTGGCGTGATTTTGATGCCATACTGATACTGTTCTCTTGGCTCGTGCTCTTTGTTTGTTGCATTAATTTTCTTGTGCATATGGAAGATATACAAGGTAGAGCATTTTCGAAATGACAGAATTGAAATGGACTAAGCAAGATCAATAACTACTCTTCTCTTGCCTTTCTATTTGAAGTGTCCTAGCATGAGGAACAATAAGGTACAAAATTCTCAAACGAAAGGGTCACAAGAAGTATATACCTTGGATGAAACAAAACTTAGAAGAATACCCTCTACACTTACACGGGCAGGAACAAAAATGAAATCTAAATAGTATTATACAAAATATTTTTCTTCTACTATATGATCTTTTATAGTGTTAAATTGAATTTATGGATTTTTCCTGGACCAAATTTAACCTGTCATCCATCTGAAGGGAAACGAGGAGGCTACGATAGCACATACAAAAACTCGTTTACCCCAAAACAGAAACAACAATAGTTATAGATCACGGATCGTTACCACTAGACGCGCAGATGCAGCGGAAGCCGTCTCGATGTAGACGAACGCGTCGAAGTGGCAGTGCCGTGCAATTGCTCACGTCCGTCTGGTCCTGCACGTGCGGTTCGTCCTTGTGCTCCAAGCGCGGCACCTCCTAGGTATCCACACGTACGAGGATGAAACACCGGACATAGGTGTACTAGCACCTCACGAATGACTGCGATCTGCATGATATGGATGGAGGTGGGGCTGCAGGAATTACCGTAGCACACGACTACTGTTCACTCGCGATACTATAGCGGCGACCACTGTTCACGCGCGGGTACTGTAGCGGCGGCACTGTAGCACCATACCTCTTAGGGTTTTCCCCTTCCTCCACCTCTGTATTTATAGCGGTCATTAATGGGCCTTTCAATATTTGTGGCCCATCAAGACTATAGTACACTAATGGAACAAATCCATCAAAACCCATTAGCGGATCTAATCCGATTGGCTCTAGGTATATATCCAACAGTCTCCCACTTGAACCAGAGACAATCACCCAGGCAAGCTTTTCAATATTCCAACCCAATAAGTGTGTGACCCTATGGGTTCACGCACACATAGACATGTCCCGAGTACTCCTACTCGGTCCAATAGTTAACAGCGGCCTCTAGCAAGACATGTCAATTCTCATGCGCGCGTAAAGATCATATCAGATGAACCACCACAACATCATGTACAAGCTATTCCCTTTGCCTCACGATATTTGGTCTAACTTCTCGACCTCTCTTTCTCGAACATGTGAGTCGGATCTTTCAAGAGGTTAACACTTAACCTAGCATGGCTATGCATTTCTTGATCCGATCACTCGAGGGGCCCAGAGATATCTCTCTCGTATAGAGAGGGGGCAAATCCCATCTTGATTGACCATGCCTCACAGCATGCTTCATGAGAAACCCGAAAACTACCTTTATGATTACCCAATTACGGAGTAGCGTTTGATAGTCCCTAAGTAGGTCAATTCACATCTTGAGTACATGCGACAATCTCTGGTCTTAGGACAAAGCATACGTGTTGTGTAAAGAGAGAACTATATAACAATGTTGGGTCAGTCCAGCCCCATGTCATACATGTGCCCACATTATTAGTTTGACATCTCCATGTCCATGACTTGTGAAACATAGTCATAATAGAATACATGTGCTAATCATATAGGGACAATCATTTGAATAACCATACAAGTAAAGAGTTTCACAAACAATTCACATAATTGCCAATCATATACAAGTTGCCTTTTATGTATATTCAATAAAGAAATGATATGTCATAGATACAATACAATCATCCATTCACAAAAGAACTAATCTAGATGATATCTAATACCCATAGCTCTCATGTGCGACTCATGCTTAGGTTGTGGAAGAGCCTTTGTCAAGGGATCAGCAATATTCAAATCCGTGTGTATTTTGCATACCTTTATCTACCCCGTTCAATGAACTCTCGAATGAGGTGAAACTTCCGCAGTACGTGTTTGTTTTTCTGGTGATTCCTAGGCTCCTTAGCCTGCGCAATTGCCCCATTGTTGTCACAGTAGAGTTCCAATGGGCTAGATGCATTAGGAAACACACCAAGCTCAATGAGGAACTTTCTCATCCAAACACCTTCCTTCGCCGCTTCAGAAGCTGCGATGTAATCAGCTTCCGTCGTAGAATCAGCCACCGTGTCCTGCTTAGAACTTTCCAGCTAATAGCACCACTGTTTATCGTAAACACAAATCCTGATTGCGACTTTGAATCATCTGGATCAGTTTTGAAACTAGCATCAGTGTAACCTGTTACAATGAGCTCCTCCTCACCTCCATAGACTAGGAACACATCTTTCATCCTTCTAAAGTACTTAAGAATGCTTTTCACCGTTGTCCAGTTACCTTCACCTGGATCAGACTAGTGTCTGCTCGTAAAACTTAGAGCATATGAGACATCTGGACGAGTACTTATCATGGCGTACATGATAGACCCAATTGCCGAAGCATAGGGGATCTTACTCATGTGCTCCTGCTCATCAGCCGTCGAAGGACACTGAGTCTTGCTGAGGTGTACGCCATGTGACATAGGCAAGAACCCTTTCTTGGACTGTTCCACGTTGAACCATTTCAACACCTTGTCAATCCTATAAGCCTCCGTGATCTATCTATATAGATCCTTATGCCCAAAATGTATGCAACTTCCCCTAAGTCCTTCATAGAAAAACTATTTTTCAGTGAAGTCTTAACGGATTCCAGTATAGGAATATCATTCCCAATAAACAATATGTCATCTACATACAAGATTAGAAATGCAACAGAACTCCCACTTTCCTTCCTGTAAACACAAGCCTCTTCCTCATTCTTACGGAAGCCAAATCCTTTGACTACCTCATCAAAACGAAGGTTCCAACTCCGAGATGCTTGCTTTAACCAATATATGAATTTCTGAAGCTTGCATATTTTTCCAGCATTAGTTGGATTGACAAAACCTTTGGGTTGTATCATATATACATTCTCATCCAGGTTTCCATTTAGGAAAGCTGTTTTGACATCCATCTGTCATATCTGATAATCAAAATATGCAGCTATTTCTAGATTGATCTGAATAGATTTAAGCATCGCTACTGGCGAGAATGTCTCGTCGTAGTCAACTCCTTCAACTTATTGAAAACCTTTTGCAACAAGTTGTGCTTTGTGGACATGAACATTTCTGTCCACATCTCTCTTTCTCTTAAAGATAAATTTGCACTCGATGGGTCTCACACCATCAGGCGGGTCAACCAAGTTCCAAACTTGATTGTGTCCCATGGAATCTATCACGGATCTCATGGCACTTTGCCATTTCTCGAAATCTGGGTCCATCATTGCTTCCGCATAGGTCCTAGGCTCATCGTTGTCCATCAACATTATGCCGCGCTCTCCCGTAACTAGGAGATTCATTCTATTAGTTGCGCGACGTGGCCTTTCTGACTTTCATGGTTGTGGCGGTTCTTCTCTTACCTCATAGGCTCATCTCAAACTTCTTCAAGATACACCTTCTGTTCACTTTTCTCGCTTTTGAGAAACTCTTTCTCCAAGAAAACACCGTTCCTAGCGACAAACACTTTGCCCTCTGATCGATTGTAGAAATAATACCCAATTGTTTCCTTTGGATATCCCACGAATATGCACTTGTCTGACTTGGGTGTAATCTTGTCCGACTGAAGTCGCTTGACATATACTTCACAGCCCCAAATTTTTAGAAAAGACAAACTGGAAGTCTTGCCAGTCCATATCTCATATGGTGTCTTATCCACGGACTTAGATGGTACCCTATTTAGTGTGAAAGCTGCTATTTCTAGAGCGTAACCCCAAAACGATAACGGTGGGTCTAACTGGCTCATCATTGATTGTACCATGTCCAACAAGGTTTGATTACGTCGCTCGGACACCGTTCCTCTGAGGTGTTCCAGGTGGCGTAAGCTGTGGAACAATTCCACAACTCTTTAGATGAGTGCTAAACTCGTGGCTCAAATACTCGCCTCCACGATCAAATCGCAAGGCCTTAATTTTCTTGCCACGTTGATTTTCAACTTCATGGTGAAACTCCTTGAACTTTTCAAAAGTTTCTGACTTATTCTTCATTAAGTAGACATAGTCATATCTACTACAATTATCGGTGAAAGTTATGAAGTACTGAAATCCACCTCTAGCTGTATGTACGAGTTTCAACAAGTCTTGTGCCCTCTCGGGAAAACCTGTGAAGGGTGCCTTGGTCATCTTGCCTAGCAAGCAAGCTTCACATGTCTCATATGATTAAAAATCAAACGAAGTTAAAAGTCCATCAGAATGGAGCTTCTTCATGCGCTTCTCACTCATATGACCCAAACGGCAATGCCACATATAGGTATGATTCAAATCATCTAGCCGAGGCCTTTTAGCACTTATATTACAGATAGGTGAATCATCAAGATTTATAATAAATAACTGTTGACGTAAAATCCGCACTTCACGCCAAGCACACAGCAAGCCGAATTAGCTAGCTTTACACGTGGCCCGAGCGTTTGAATCCGAAAGCGTGCCAGTCAATTTTCCTGAAAACTGACAAAGGGAGAAAAGATTTTTCAAATAACACCTGGAACGTACCGGGTAATACCAGATAGTTCCATAATTGCGATTACGGAGCCAGTTTCGAACGACATATAGCTACAGGGAAGCTATCTGTCAGCAGTTAAAGCATCATTCGGCAATCGGCAAAGCACGCAGGAAGCGCACTGCCGAATGCGTGACGTAAGCATGACGAAAGATCGGTATTTGACTGAATAAACATTGTAACGCATATTCATAACCGATTAACGGGGAACAGAGCATGATAGATAAATAAAAGGGCGAAAACATGACCATAATTTCATAATAAACAAGAATGCATAGACTAAAAGCATTAGTCTACCGCATGTCTAAGTACTTTTCAACCCGTCGAGCATGAAACAAGCAAGTTAATCCACCGCATGATACGACTTGCTTGGAATCACACCACCAACCAAGACTAGATCAATCCACCGCATGATATACTCTAAACGTGGAAGGCTAAAAGCATTCTTTATTTAAAACAAAACCTTGAACATGTTTCGCTCGTGGCGATACTGCCGAATACAGCTATATAGCCGAATCGGGTTCCATGAAGAAGGAACATGCTTCGTTGATGATGATAGGTCTATCAGATCGAATCGAATTCTAATCCACCGGATGATTAGCTCTAAGACGACCCAAAAACCTGCATCCACCGCATGATGCTCGGTTCTGTCAAGATCTACACAAGACCAACGAGCTTGGACCCGCAACACGTGGCAATCTAGATTGACTTCGAATTCGGCTATGGAAACGCAGTGCATTATGAGCTAGAACCGAATCTAATCAATCTAGACTGGGCAAAAGAGTGTTGTAATGAATTAAACATAAAGGTAAAATCCAGAGCAACACATGGTAACTTAATGGATCTATCAGATCTTGCCAAAATCCAATAGAACCGATAACTTGTTCCAAGCTAAAACTTAGCCCACCGCATGGCTCATGATCTAACAATGGAACCTTCCTGAACCAAAGCCTAAATCCACCGCATGATACTAGGCATGGTGCAGGGTTGCCGGTACTTACGGAGGTCGACGGATCGATGATTCCTCTCGAAGAACTCGACGACTCGACTAAAGGACTCGAAGTTGGCACGGGGCCGGTTTGTTGTATGATTGATTGAACTCCCTTTTTACAATTACCACGGGTTTATATTTATACCCAGGTTTCGACACGACTCCTAATCGATTACGATTACATTATTTATTTCCTAAAAAAGATAAACGCCGGGGCACCGTATCCGTCTTGCATTCCAAGTTAAACCAGCCTTTTTCCTTATACTTGATCCACGTCATCACGCGCCCCCGAATGCCTTTTGCGAAACAGTTCTCTTGCCGAATGACGATGCATTCCCGACCGCAGAACGTCTTTACCGAATGCTCTAGGAAAAAAATCCTTCGCCGAATGATATCTTTTCAACGAATCCGGCCCACATGTCAGCTTCTTCCTGGTGCCAATTTTTGGTGTCAACACATGCCCCTTCAATTTCGGGATAAAAGATAATTTTATCTCGGAATTGACCAGAAGCACTCAACATTCCCAAGTTAGTTCTGCTCGACACCCGCTTCTCCTTTTGAATCTTTAGAGCTCTCGTCCGGATCCGAACCCTAGGTTATCGACTTCCAAGATTCAATCTTCAAATGGCGAACCAAGATTTTGCCCTCCAGGTAAGCTTCAATCCCCTCAAGCACATTCGGTATTCTTCTTTCGATTTGCATTTTAAATTTTCTCTCATCTTTTTCCATTCTTGATAGGCACTAGCTGCCGAAATCCTTATCCCCGTTGAGGAAAAAGCTCCATCCTACTTCCTCGGCCCTGTAGGGAATTCAGATCCTTCCGAACTCATCGCGGCTGAATCTCAGAGGGTTCCTTTCAAGATTTCATTAACAAAATCTCATGAGTGGCAAGACGCCTTCAAGAACTGGCCTTTGCCCCCAATTGCCGGCTGGAGAAATTGGTACAAAAGGATATCTGATGACAAAAGCCCCCAAACACAGAACTGGGACCATCTGCGTATTTCTCATTGCCTGGAGCTGTCATTAGCCGAAACACCAAAGAACGAGAACCTTCTGATTGCAGCTTGCCATTTTTGGTCCAATGGTGCAAATGCTTTTCTCTTCGGTCATGGCCCAATGTCTCCTACTTTGGCCGATGTCTACATGATGACCGGCCTGAACGTTACAGGAACTGTATATCCATATGACCACAAAGGTTCCTCCAAGCAGACAGGAGTAAAAACAGGGGTTGGATACAAGAGATACATCCAGAACCATATGTCTGATGGCCCTCTGACTGATGTCGAATATAGAGCCTTCCTGAACATGTGGCTATGCAGATCAGTCTTCTGTGGCAAAGCCAATGAGCCAACCCTGAATCATATCGTGATGGCTGAAGAGCTGGCTGCCGGAAAACTCATTCCACTTGGGAAATACCTCCTGGGAAGTGTCTACCATATGCTCAATCAAACCACCCACCTGATGTATACCGGCAAGAAAATCCCCTGTGTCAATGGTCCTTGGTGGTTTGTCCAAATGTGGCTGCAGTTGTACATGCATCAAATCGTCGCTATTGATCTCAACAGCCGAGACTTTCCTTCAATTAATTACAAAGAAGGAGAAACCCGGAGAACCAAAGGTTGTCAAACCTATGGAGAAGCTGCCTCCACTGTATCTATCAACAAGAACATCGGTGAACTGTTTGAGCTCTTCTTCAAAGGCTTTGCTCATCCTCTTTGGTTCCCATATCTGGACAATGACAACCTCACTCTCCCTTGCGAATTCAGCTTTGAAACTGGATGCACTGATGTACAATCTACAGCGATCTTCAATGCCTTCATCCAGCCCTGCATCCTGCCAGCCGAATTCTGTGGAGGAAGGCTGGTTCAAAGTACTTATGAATACTATCAGCCAAACATGATGGCTAGACAGTTGGGATGTGGCCAAGTGCCCCCTAGGCTATTTCTTCACGAATTTCTCAAGCCTAGGGAGATTGTCAAGGATTCCACAGAGACAAGAAGGATTTTTACTTATAAATGCTGTGGAACTATCTATGCACCTGATCCTTTTGTGCCAATAATATCTGCCCATCCTTCTTTCACTCTCTGGTGGCAAGAACTCCATGATCATATCTTCAACATGCCAATCCATCCCTTCTGCTTCGAGTTAATGCCCGATTATCAGCCAACTTCAGAGGTAATACGCTTATCCCTTCATCCGTCAATAATATTAACCCCGATTGATTCTGATTCTATCATTTTTGCAGGATATAACACCTGCCCCTCTTGCCAGGGCGATCTTGTACAAAGCTGCAAGCCCAATATCTGCTTTGGGGCACCAATCTCCTACCTTGGCTCAACTGATGGCTAGACAGGCTTCTCTAGATCCAATACTTACTAGACCATCATCTGTCAAGAGGAAAACCCTTTCTTTAACTGCTCCCTTAGTTGTAAAGAAGAAAAGAACAAGCAGCAAAAAAGTTATCAAGGTCAGAGCCTTCTTCCTTTGACCATAATGCCATTGGTATTTTGCTCAGCTTTATCTCTTCTTGGTTTCAGGTCAGAGAACAGCAACTAGCAATCAGTACAGATCTTGCCGATGCTTCATTGACTGGTAAAATTCTACCACTTTATCCTCTTAACTTCTTTTTCATCGGCACTCATTCTTTGTTAACTGCAGAACAATCCTCAATGAATCCAATCTTGGAGAGCTCTTCTTCTCATCACGATTCATCTTTAGCTTTGCAACTTCTTCCTCAATCAGAAGCATTATCTTCACCAAGAAATCTTCCAGCTTCTCCTCAGCAAGATACACAGAATCTTTCCATTAAGCCTGAGAGGCTTCCTTCCCCCATTCAGGAAGTCAGGAACGAGGTAAACAAAATCATTCAACTTTCTCTACCCTTTTACTCAGCGGATTATTACTAATTCGGCAAGACTTTCTTTCAGGAGAAATCCATTTCATCATCCAGCTATTCTTTTGCTGTGGACGACTTGGTTGCCGAACAAGGGGAAGAAACATCTTCTGGCCAAACTCTGTCAGAAGAAAATCAAACAAAGCTGAAAGATATCCTTGCTTTGCTGCACAAGAGTATTCAAGATCAAGTCAAAGATGCTGATCTCTTAAGGGATGTACTGGAATCCATTGACCAAGAACTCCCTGATGATATCAAAACTTCTTTGGAACCAGTTTCTCATTTGGATCAACAATACGCCGCAGTAAAGCAGGCTCTAAAAAACCAATCTTCTCAACCAGCTCTGGAACAGAGGAGATCCACAACCAAACAATCCGTGAAAGACCTGCATACTCAAGCTCAGAACAGCAAAGAATTACTGACCAAATTGGAATCTGAACTTGAAAAGAAGAAGGTCAGAAAAGCTGCACTTGAAGCCGAATTGAGAGATCTATCGGCCGAAATTGAAGCTGATGAGAAGAAGATAGTTGAGCTTCCTAAATTAACAGAGAAGATGCGAAAGGAAGCTTCAGCAACTCTGAACGAAGAAAAACAACTCAAGGCAAAGCTTGCTGCTCTGGCTAGAACCCAAGAAGCTGACAAAAACTTATTAGAGAGCATTAGCAATATGATATCAGATGCTAAAAATGTAATCTCAAAGTACTTGGGCTTGTAATTGTGACAAATAATTAATAACCGAATGCTCTATCAATCCTGCAACTTTGTCATTTCTTAACTCTGTTTTTCTCCACTGTGGATAACTCATTCGGCAAAGCTGGCTATAACAGTGTCAGACCCAAAAACGCTTCAAACACGACATAGCCGAATCTCATTCAGTCAAAACCGAATACGACTCGGTAAGAATCCCAAACGACATGGAAATCGATCGGTTGGAAAATCCTTTCCACCTTCCGAACTCCTTGGGATATGCACCACAATCTTCGGCCACGATCTCTTCGTTAGTTCCATAAATAAGAACCTTGAGCGCTCCTAATCTTTTATCAAATCCTCCGTCTTCCAAGCTTTCTGCTAGCCTGAGCCCCCTCTTCCTCGAGCACAGTAATCTCCAGAAAACCCCAATGACCAACAACAGCGGAAGACGCCCGGCCGTCGACGAAGCTGAAGGGAGCCGCGCCAGTGCTCGTCGGAGGTGATGACTGTCTGCCTCTCCTTATCCTTTCCTCCAGATTTTGCCTTATTCTCAACTTTCTTTGTGTTTTCAGGCTCATCCAATGGAACCCTGTTACTGCCTTGGCTGCAGCTCCGGCTGCAGCGGGTGATTCTTCGGAGTCATCTAGCCGATCCCCCAGGCCCAACTGGGATCTGTGCTACTCAGATAGCGATGCCCGCCGATTCAAGCAGGAACGTGATGACACTCGGCATGAGCTGGAGGTCATCTCCAAACAAGCCGGGATCGCAGACCTAGAGTGGCAACACCAGCGCAAGCAGCTGCTCGAGACCATCGACGGTAATTTCTGCGGTTCACTTAACTTCAATCTGACCTTGGACTAACCCGCCGTTGCTTCGTAATCCTACAGATCGCGACGCCGAACTCGATCAGCTGAAGACATTGGTTGAGTCTTTGGCAAACAAGGTGAATGCTCCTGGGGACACGCCAGAAGCTCGCCTCGGTGCAGTGGCAGGCCGTGTCGATGAGGTGGCCTTACACGGCGTCCGTCTGGGCACTGCCGCAGGCCTAGTCGCCATGTCGACGCACACTGGCACTGACTATTCCAGGCTACCGCCCGGCTTTGCCAATGGCAATCCGGAGGAGATCGGCGATATTGATGCCTCCATAGATCGCCTTGATGCTCATGGCGTCGCCATTGCCGATTCCATTCATCCCCAGTCTGTTCTGAACAGGTTGTTCCATTAGTTTGTACTAGGGATTATGGAATTTCGGCAATAAAACTTATCTTTTGCAGTCTTTTTTGTGATAACTTGGTCAAACTCATGATGCAAAATATTTGTACTAAGGGCAATACATTCTGGTATTGGCCATTTTCCTTCTGTTGGCATTTATTCTGAAGGCGGCTCCTTCCCGAATGCCGGCTGTTTCAGTTGTCCTGGCATTGAATATTTCAATCAGCGATCAACCTCAACACTAGGATAATATTTCTTCAAGTATCTCCCATTGATAGCAGCACTAAACTCTTCTCCTAGCAAAGTTTTCAGGACATATGCATTTCCAGGCACGCATCTGACCACTCTGAAAGGACCTTCCCAATTTGGAGACCATTTACCGAATGCACTGTATTTAGTTCCAATCGGTAATATTGCTTTCCAAACTAAATCTCCTTCTGCAAATTGCTTGACTTTCACCTTCTTGTTGTAATATTTAGCAACTCGCATTTTATTTTTCTCAACATTTTCCAAGGCCCTGAGACGAATCATATGCAAATCTTCTAATTCATCCATCATTAAATCATTATAATCTTTAGAACTTAAATCTTTTTGCAACTTTATTCTCCTTGAGTCTGACTGCATCTCCCATGGCAAGATAGCATGATGTCCATATACCAATTCATAAGGAGACGTCTGTGTAGCCCCATGTGGAGCCATTCGGTAAGCCCATAAAGCCTCATTTAATACCGAATGCCACTTTCTTGGCTTCTGATCAATCTTCTTGTGTATAATTTTAATCATAATCTTGTTAGAAGCCTCTGCCTGACCATTAGCTTGGGCATAATAAGGAGAAGAATTCAACAATTTGATGCCCATACTTTCAGCAAAATTTCTGAACTCTGAAGATGTAAACTGAGTTCCTTGATCTGTGGTGATTGTTTGAGGAATTCCAAATCTGTAAATGATATGTTCTTTAACAAATTCAACCATATTCTCTGATGTCACCTTCTTTAATGGAATCGCCTCAACCCACTTAGTAAAATAATCGGTTGCTAAAAGCACAAACTTATGCCCCTTGCTAGATGGAGGATTTATTTGGCCAATCAAATCTATTCCCCATCCTCTGAATGGCCATGGCTTGATAACAGGATTCAGGACCGATGCTGGAACTCTTTGAATGTTTCCAAATCTCTGGCAATCTTGACATCCCTTGTAATATTCAAAGCAGTCTTCTAGCATTGTGGGCCAATAGTACCCAGTTCTCCTAATAACCCATTTCATTCGGTAAGCCGATTGATGTGCTCCACACAGCCCATCATGCACTTCACTTATCAGCCTTTTTGCTTCTTCTTGACTTAAGCAATGTAACAGCACCCCATCCAAGGATTTATAATACAAATTATCATCAAGAAGAACAAACTTTAAAGCTTTATACCTGAGCTTTCTAGAAACTTTTCGGGATGGATTCTCCAGATAATCAACAATTTCTTTTCTCCAATCATCTTCTGCTAGATTACTCCCGAAAGCATATACATCATTAGCAAAAACTTCTTGAAGCTCTCTATAACCCGAAGCACTTTGAGCTAATCTGTTCGCCTCTCCATTGTCTCTCCTAGGAATATGCCGCAGAATTACTGACTGAAACTCCTTTAAGATTTGCTTGCATTCCTCATAATAATTCCTTAAGATATCGTTTCTGCACTCATATTCGCCATTTAGTTGCCTTATGACTAATTCTGAATCTCCAAAGATTTCAACTGCAATGGCCTTTGCTTCTCTCAAGTATTGAAGTCCTCCGAGCAACGCTTCATACTCGGCTTGATTATTAGTGACAGTAGGTTGAATAGGAATAGCAAATTCAAATACCTCTCCTTTTGGCGAAATTAACAAAATACCTACTCCACCACCTTTGTCACATGAAGATCCATCGAAGAATAATTCCCAAGGAGTAATTTCAAGCAAATTAGCTGATGAATCGCGATGTTCAGTAATGAAGTCAGCAATAATCTGTCCTTTAACAGCTTTTGCCGATTCAAACTTTAACTCAAATTCAGACAAAGCTAAAATCCATTTGCCAATCCTTCCGTTCAAAATTGGCATAGACAACATGTGCTTTATCACATCAAATTTTGAATACACAATGCATTCGGCATGTAGCAAGTAGTGCCGAAATTTTGTACAGGAGTAGTAAACACATAAACAAAGTTTCTCGGTAGCCGAATACCTCGTTTCGGGATCAAGCAATTTCCAGCTAAGGTATGCAACTACCCTTTCCTTTCCCTCAAATTCTTGTATGAGGGCCGATCCAATAGTTTGGGTATCGGCCGCCACGTACAACTTAAAAGGCTTGTTTAGCTGTGGAGGTACCAATACTGGTGGTTCTTTCATGTATTCCTTGATCTCATCAAAAGCCTTTTGTTGTTCGTCACCCCATACAAATTTCTGATCCTTCTTGACTTTTAGCAGTGAAGAGAAAGGCAACACCTTTTGTGATAAGTTTGATATGAATCTTCTTACGAAATTGATCTTGCCAAGTAATGACTGTAATTCCTTAAGATTAGTTGGAGGAACAACTTCATCAATGGTTTTCATACTTTTCTTGCCAACTCCTATTCCTCCTTCATGCACCAAAAATCCCAGAAATTCTCCTGCCGAAACTCCAAAAGCACATTTATTCGGGTTCATCTTGAGCCCATGTTTCCTAGTGCACTCTAGAGTTTTCCTTATGTCGGCCAAATGTGCTTCATGATCCAATGACTTAATCACAACATCATCAATATATATCTCCACAATCTTGCCGATCAACTCATGAAAAATATAATTCATGGCTCTCTGATAAGTTGCACCAACATTCTTCAAACCAAACGTCATGACAACCCATTCAAACAACCCTATATGTCCTGGACATCTGAAAGCTGTTTTCGCTATATCTTCCAATGCCATAAAAATTTGATTGTACCCTGCATTACCATCCATGAAACTAATCACTTTATATCCAGCAGCAGCATCAACCAACGAGTCAGCAATAGGCATTGGATATCCATCCATGGGTGTAGCTCTGTTCAGATCTCTAAAGTCTATGCAAACTCTCATCTTCCCATTTTTCTTGTACACAGGAACAATATTAGAGATCCATTCTGCATATCTGCATGGCCGAATAAAATTTGCTGCTATTAATCTTTCCACTTCTTTCTTTACATCGGTCAACACTTCATCTTTGTAGATTTTCCGGGGTGGTTGCTTGTAAGGTTTATAACCAGGCTTGATCGGCAATCGATGCTCAACAATGGAACGATCTAAACCAGGCATCTCCGAATAATCCCAAGCAAAGCAATCTTTGTATTCTTTTAACAACTCAATCAACTTTTCTCTGAAAACTGAATCCAAGCTAGCACTGATGAATATCGGCCTTGGTTTGTCACCATCTCCAATGTCTACTTCTTCTAATTTATCAGCCAACACAAATCCATGTCCTAGCTTCCCGTCAGTCCCATCGATTGGATTATCCATTAAAAATTACTAAAAGAGCCGACTGCTTCAATCGGCTGTTGATCACTGCTGACTGGCTTAACAGGACCTTCTCCCCAGTCCTTACCTGAGAAACAATCTATGCCTTGATATTCCCAGAAGGCTGGTTCCACATTAGCCACGCTAATTGAATCATCTGCTGGGACAATTTCCACTTCATCATCTATCCACTGAATAAGCTGCTGATGCATAGTAGATGGAATACAGCAATTCGCATGGATCCAATCCCTTCCAAGTAACAAGCTGTATGCCCCTTTGCCTTCAATAACAAAGAAGGTTGTAAGCAGAATCTTAGATCCAATCATCAGATCTACATGTACACATCCTTTGGTGTCCGAAGGATTTCCAGCAAAATCATTCAAAACTATGCTTGTTGGCGTTAAATCTCTAGGGCTCATGCCAAGTTTCCTGAATGTATTGTATGGCATCACATTAACAGCAGCTCCACCATCAACAAACATCTTCGTCAGTGGCTTTCCGTTGACATATCCTCTTAAGTACAGTGGCTTCATGTGCCGATTCTGGACTGGCTTCTCGAAAATAGCTTGCTTATTCAATACCAATTGTGCCATTAACCCACATTGCTCGGCTTCATCCACTTCTGATAATATCTCTTCCTGTACAATTTGATTAGCTGGAGCCATAAATTCATTCGGCAAGAAACATACCATGCATGTAGGAGCCGAATGACCCGATTCGTCAGGTTTGTCTTTTGGACGCCATATCGATCTCATCCTGGTTCCTGCTCGCTTCAACTCTTGATTCCTCAGGCGCTGGACTCTTCTCTTCTGGCTCTTTCTTAAACCAGGTGGACACCACTGTCCTTTTTGCCAGACATACTCACGATCTTCTTCTTCATGATCAATCCATCTATGATCAGCATGTCTTTTCCTTGGTTGATCATCATTCTTATATATTTTTAGACGCCGATCATCACTAGGATGTATCCTTCCAATTCTTTCGTGGACGGATCGGCGACTGGCACCATTTTGCCTATGTTCGACATATCCATTACTGCATTCAGGACAGTTATTCCATGTAGGCAGCTTTAAACCCTCGTTCCAACAGTGTCTGAAGAAGACACAATCCCAATGTGCACGTTCTCGTTCTCGGACATATTCCTCTTGTTCTTCCTCATACCTTTTTTCTTCGCACCTCCTCTTCTCCTCCTCGTACTCACGTCTCTGATAGCGTTCTTTTTCTTGCTGACGCTGCCACTTATTGAGGAGAATGCGCGATGTGACTCTGAGTTTAGAAGATTTCCCAATTTCAAATCGGCTATTCGGAAAACGAGGCTTTTCCTCGCGAATCTGTTCGATCGTGATTTGCCGATTAGGATCGACTGAGCCATTCTGCTTCGCTTCCCTCGACGTCAGGACTTTCATCTTTCCCTTTTCTCCAGATTCGGCAACATTCACCATATTGATTGAGAACCCAATCATGTTCTGAGGAAACGGGTTATTGTCCAACTTCATCTTATTGTCGAATTTCAGATGCCCTTCTTGGATAGCTTTCTGAATCCTCACTCTAAAAACCCTGCATTCATTGATGGAATGAGAATTTCTATCATGGAATCCACAGTACCTTTTATCTTTCACTCCATCAGGCCGAAGCATAGAATGCCCCTCTGGTAGCTTGATCCGGCCTTCTTTAACAAGATAGTCAAACAATTTATCTGCCTTAGTTACATCAAAATCATAGGTGCCCTTATTCTGTTTAATCCACCTCTGATTCACCATGACTGGTTCTTTGCCCCACACTATCTCTGCTGCAGCTATCTCCTCACTATCTTCATACTCATCTCCTTGATCTGCTCTTTCAAGGAATTGGTTATAGATATCAGCTACATCATTGTGTTTAGCAAATCTGGCATCTTTCTTGAAACCATATGCCTGGTTACTCATTAAGGCCAATCTGTGTGACAACTGGCCCAGATCATCGAACTCCATTCCGAATAGCTTTTCCCGAATGGTAGGCAGCATGCCAGCTACAGCCATACCAGCTAGCTGGTCATCAGGTATGTTCAGAGAAAAGCACATGCTCTTTGTTTCCCTAAATCTCCTGAGGAACTCCGTAGGTGTCTCATTATTCCTCTGCCTTAAGCTGGTCAAATCAACCAACTTTTTCTCGGTACTGCCAATGTAGTAATGAGCATGGAATTTCTGCTCCAGGTCTTTCCAAGTACAAATTGACTGAGCAGGCAAAGAAGCAAACCATGTAAAAGCTGGACCCGTCAGTGACAAAGGAAAGTATCTGATTCTGAAAGCCTCATCTGCTGAAGCTTCTCCAAGCTGCATCAGATATCGAGCTATATGTTCCACAGTGCTAGTATCGTCTTGTCCTGAGAACTTAGTAAACTCTGTAGGCACCTTGACTCTATTCGGCAATGATACCCTTTGGTACCATTCTGGGAAAGGAGACGAGTACATGTACCCCTGATTTTTAGGCTTCAGACCGAATTGATTTTGCAATACATCGGTCATCTTTTGCACCATGAGGTCAATATTGGTATCTTGATTCCCTGGTCTTCCAGCAGGCATCCCTGCAGTACCAACATACCCGGGATTCGGGAGAGCATCAATAGTATTGTAATCCATGAACTCTGAATATCCGTTTCCATACACATCCCTTTGTAGCCTGTTGTTCAGAGGGGATATCTTGTAAGCAGAAGCAGGTGGATTTCCCGTGGTGCCAAATGCCATATCACCATATGTACGAGGTTTCGGCAATGCATGCTGAAGCTCTTGTTGAATCGGCTGTCCACTCGCGTCTTTGGTTCCAGAAACTTCAGTTTCTTCAATACCTTTACCATGACGTTTTGGGACCGATGCTTGAATATTGAAATATGTTGGTCCACCAAGTTGTCCATGCGCTTGTTCAAAAGGTTTATCCACGTGTTGACCAAAGATGTTGACCAGTATGAGCCGAAAACTGTTCAGGAATGCAGCATTATGATTGGTCATTGTTTCTCCTAGAGCCTTGTACAACAAGCTAGAGAACTTCTCCCTTTCTTCATCTTCAGTAAGATCAGATTGTCCCGGCAAAAGAACTCTTGGCAGATCTGACTTGAGAAACGGTGCACCACTCCTGTTCTTAGCAAAAGACAGCAAGCATTTCTTGATGAACTGATCTGCAGCAGTCTTCACCATTTGTTGATGTTCATCAGATAATTCTTCGAAAGTGACATCCAGAATGTCTTTTAATTCAGGCATCTTCGAAGCTTGTTGTGTCCCACCGGGCGTGCCAAAAAGTGTGTTGACGTAAAATCCGCACTTCACGCCAAGCACACAGCAAGCCGAATTAGCTAGCTTTACACGTGGCCCGAGCGTTTGAATCCGAAAGCGTGCCAGTCAATTTTCCTGAAAACTGACAAAGGGAGAAAAGATTTTTCAAATAACACCTGGAACGTACCGGGTAATACCAGATAGTTCCATAATTGCGATTACGGAGCCAGTTTCGAACGACATATAGCTACAGGGAAGCTATCTGTCAGCAGTTAAAGCATCATTCGGCAATCGGCAAAGCACGCAGGAAGCGCACTGCCGAATGCGTGACGTAAGCATGACGAAAGATCGGTATTTGACTGAATAAACATTGTAACACATATTCATAACCGATTAACGGGGAACAGAGCATGATAGATAAATAAAAGGGCAAAAACATGACCATAATTTCATAATAGACAAGAATGCATAGACTAAAAGCATTAGTCTACCGCATGTCTAAGTACTTTTCAACCCGTCGAGCATGAAACAAGCAAGTTAATCCACCGCATGATACGACTTGCTTGGAATCACACCACCAACCAAGAATAGATCAATCCACCGCATGATATACTCTAAACGTGGAAGGCTAAAAGCATTCTTTATTTAAAACAAAACCTTGAACATGTTTCGCTCGTGGCGATACTGCCGAATACAGCTATATAGCCGAATCGGGTTCCATGAAGAAGGAACATGCTTCGTTGATGATGATAGGTCTATCAGATCGAATCGAATTCTAATCCACCGGATGATTAGCTCTAAGACGACCCAAAAACCTGCATCCACCGCATGATGCTCGGTTCTGTCAAGATCTACACAAGACCAACGAGCTTGGACCCGCAACACGTGGCAATCTAGATTGACTTCGAATTCGGCTATGGAAACGCAGTGCATTATGAGCTAGAACCGAATCTAATCAATCTAGACTGGGCAAAAGAGTGTTGTAATGAATTAAACATAAAGGTAAAATCCAGAGCAACACATGGTAACTTAATGGATCTATCAGATCTTGCCAAAATCCAATAGAACCGATAACTTGTTCCAAGCTAAAACTTAGCCCACCGCATGGCTCATGATCTAACAATGGAACCTTCCTGAACCAAAGCCTAAATCCACCGCATGATACTAGGCATGGTGCAGGGTTGCCGGTACTTACGGAGGTCGACGGATCGATGATTCCTCTCGAAGAACTCGACGACTCGACTAAAGGACTCGAAGTTGGCACGGGGCCGGTTTGTTGTATGATTGATTGAACTCCCTTTTTACAATTACCACGGGTTTATATTTATACCCAGGTTTCGACACGACTCCTAATCGATTACGATTACATTATTTATTTCCTAAAAAAGATAAACGCCGGGGCACCGTATCCGTCTTGCATTCCAAGTTAAACCAGCCTTTTTCCTTATACTTGATCCACGTCATCACGCGCCCCCGAATGCCTTTTGCGAAACAGTTCTCTTGCCGAATGACGATGCATTCCCGACCGCAGAACGTCTTTACCGAATGCTCTAGGAAAAAAATCCTTCGCCGAATGATATCTTTTCAACGAATCCGGCCCACATGTCAGCTTCTTCCTGGTGCCAATTTTTGGTGTCAACAATAACCCATTCACAATGGATGCAAGAGCCACAAACATGCCATTCTTAGAGATCACACAACCATTGTTTTCACTCGTAAATGAATAACCATCCTTCATCAAACATGAAGGAGATACATTGTTTCGACTCAAACTAGGAACAAAATAACAATTATTCAACTCCATAATAAATCCCGATGGGAGGTGAAGTTGCATCGTCCCGACGGTCAACGCAGCAACTCTTGCATTATTGCCCACGCGGAAATCAACTTCTCCTCTTCCCACGCTTCTACTTTTTATTAGTCACTGCATCGTATTGCAAATATGATCAACCGATCCGGTAACAAATACCTAGGAATTAATACTAGAATCAGCAAGGAAAATATCTGTAACATAAACATGAAGTGTACTTGAAGTGGAAGTACCCTTACTTCCCTTGCTTTTCAAAGAAGTTAAGTACAACTTGCAATTTCTTTTCTAGTGACCCAGTTCATGACAGTGAAAGCACTCATTATCAGCAGCTGGTCCAGCTTTAGCCTTGGGTGCTGGCTTAGATATCCAATCTTTAGCCTTGCCCTTCTTCCAAGAATTACCTTTTTTAAAGGTAGACTTGTTCTAGATTGCCATCACATGGCTACTGCCCGCGCTTTTCTTAATTTCACCATTTGCTGGTAATGGGGTGTCTAGAACGTTTTCCTTTTTCTCAGCCCTGAGAACAATTCTAAGGTTACAGATCCAATCCGCAAAGTTTGTTCCATTCAACTTATCCTTTTCAGGGACCGAACGCAAAGATAACGATGTGGTGCTAGGTGCCATTGATCTACAACAAAAAATAATACAAAATACTAAGACAACATATCTATGACAGAGTAAAATACATTAAACAATTTAACAGAATCTACTCTCACTAAAATCAATATCCCTCCATTGATCTTAGTGATTCAGGACCCACAACTAACAAGTCCACTAGTGAGCTTTATCATCACTGCTAGAAGACATGATAGATCGGTAAGCAACCCTTTGCTAATCATATCACATATGACTCCTGTTGTTGGGTGACATCTCTATGTATCGGCGCCCAACCTTTATGCCCCAAGGTCCTTAACCGTTAAGATGACCTCGTCTAAGTTGACCAACCCTTTATGCGAGTAAGTATCCAATACGAACCCATCTAGTCAAGGAAAACTAGCAGCACTCTAATTTCATAGACCCACCACCAACTGTACAAGACATGTGGCGGTGCAAGGTTTAGTTGAGAGGACATTCAAAACTTAAACATTACAGAGGGATCGTTCTACTTTTACCGTCGCATGCAGAAAAATAACCATTATCGTCGCATATGTAAAAGTAAAACAATAAGAACGACATTCACATAGTAATGACACAGTATGGCCCATTAACGCATGGTGATCTCTATCTCCATTGTACTGTCCATCATGGTGATCCCCATCTCCATGATCCATGTATGTCATCCTCCAGTGATGAGTCCTCCAAGAACTATCTAATGCATGCTAGTAAAATAAATTACACGACCGTGCATTAGATCATCATAAGTTGGCACGTAGGCCATTACATCAAATTGACAATACATATGGCTCTAGCCGTATTGCCCTACTCACAACATGCAGGTCATGATTAATTACATACATGCATCACATACACATAGGGCCATATCGATCACATGAATCTGCAAAAATAAGTTAGCTGATTCCAACGTCCAAACTTAAATCACCGAAAACTCCATCTTCCCAGCCTTATTTCGCAAATCTAAATTTAGCAAAGCTGCCATTGGCAGTCAAAATCATGTGTAAAATGTTTGTAGATGAATTTTCATATAAAAATCGTCTCAATCCAAGGTCGTATGCAAAAGTTATGGTTGTTTTACGAACAACCTATTTTCCGCGCAAAACCCGACCCGGTAGTAGATCCAATCTACACCGCCGCGCATCACCATGCGCCTGGCCATTGACCTAAGGTCAATTCGACCAATCCAATTGATCTCCATCTCACCATGACTGGGTTTACATGTATCACTTAGCTCCGATGGCGGAATTCCGACCGGTAGGAGTAATTCGTTACACGACCATCATAGCAAGATCACGAACCGATCATAGACTCATCTACAGCCAAGCATATCTTCATATGCACACATCCGAACCTATAACGAGAAAGCTATGGTCCTGATACCACTTAAGGGAAATGAGGAGGCTACGCTAGCACATACAAACTCGTTTACCCCAAAACAGGAACAACAACAGTTATAGATCACAGATCGTTACCACTAGACACGCAGATGCAGCGGAAGCCGTCTCGATGTAGACGAACGCGTCGAAGTGGCAGTGCCGTGCAATTGCTCACGTCCGTCTGGTCCTGCACGTGCGGTTCGTCGTTGTGCTCTAAGCGCAGCACCTCCGAGGTATCCACATGTACGAGGATGGAACGCCAAACGTAGGTGTACTAGCACCTCAAAAATGACTGCGATCTGCAGGATATGGATGGAGGTGGGGCTGCAGGAATTACTTTAGCACACGGCTACTGTTCACTCGCGGTACTGTAGCGGCGGGTACGGTTCACGCGGCACTGTAGCACCTCTTAGGGTTTTCCCCTTCCTCCACCTCTGTATTCATAGCGGTCACTAATGGGTCTTTCAACATCTGTGGCCCATCAAGACTCTAGTACCCTAGTGAAACAAATCTATCAAAACCATTAGCGGATCCAATCCGATTGGCTCTAGCTAGCACTACCAGAATCCTTCACATCCGCCCGCCTCCTCCGCCTCGGCCATTTTTGGACCCGGTGCTGATGGGGCTTCAGCACCGGGTCCAACGGCTAGGAGCGCGGGCGGCGCGGAGGTGTGTCCGGGCCGACACATTAGCACCGGGTCGTGGCACGACCCGGTGCTAATGTTCACCCTTTAGCACCGGGTGCAGCCACGCCCCGGTGCTAAAGGCCTCGGGCACATTAGCACCGGGTCGTGGCTGCACCCGGTGCTAAAGGGTGAACATTAGCACCGGGTCTTGCCACGACCCGGTGCTAATGTGTTTGAATATAGGGGCTTCCCCTCCCCCGCCCGAGCCAGCTGAACACTTAGGCGCTGTGTTCATGCTGCTCGGCCGTGGGAGGGGAGGTGCTGCCCAAATTTTTTTCAAAATTTGTGAAGAATCTACTCATCTAAGGAGCACTACAAGGTACACTCTTTCATTCTCTAATGTTTTATTTAGCTTGTAATCCTTCTATGATTTAGAAATAGAGGGATTTGTGAATCAAAGTAAAGCTAGCTAGAGAGAGATTGTGTTCTTGGAGGAGAGAGAGGAGAGAGCTTGAGTTCATGGTGGAGAGAGTGTTCATGCATGTTGTGTTTTAAATGGAGAGAGAAGGCAAGCTAGTTAGTATTTTGTTTTGTATGACTTGTGAATAGTTGTAAGGCTTATAGTAATGTGGTTTTAGAAATTACTAGAAAATCAATATAAAATGCTAGAAAATCTTATAAATTACTAGAAAATCTTATAAATTACTAGAAAATCTTATAAATTACTAGAAAATCAATATAAAATGCTAGAAAATCTTATAAATTAATAGAAAATCTTATAAATCTTATAAATCTTATAAGGCTTATAGTAATGTTATATTTAATGAATATAGTAATGTAGTTTTAGAAATTTATTTATATAATGGAATATATATTATAATTTGTATTTATTTATATATTAATTTTTTTTATCTTTAAATTGTATTGTATATTTGTTATTGGTTAATAATGCAGATGAATAGACAATGGATGTACGGGGACCCCCACGCTCAGGCCTTCCGTGATGGCCTTAGGACGTTTCTCGATGCCGCCGAGGCTAACAGGACGCCGTCCGGTTTCATGTTCTGCCCATGCACCCATTGTAAAAATATACAATCGTACAAACAAAGAGGTTGTCTTCAAGTGCATTTGATGAGGCACGGTTTCATGAGGAATTATTCTGTTTGGACGAAGCACGGTGAAAGAGGAATTCTAATGGATGAAGATGAAGAAGACGAGGCCGATGACGACATTCCGTTATTGGCTCAATACTACGGTTCCTTTGCATATGCTGCAATGGGTGATGCCGATGAGGAAGATGTTGCTCGGGAAGGCGATGCTCAGGAAGATGTTGCTCAGGAAAATGAACCTACTGATGGGCTCGGGCAAATGTTGCGTGATGCCGAGAAAGACTGCGGCAATGATAAGGAACTAAAAAAGATACAGCGCATGTTGCAGGACCACAAGACTGACCTGTACCCAGATTGCAAAGAGGGGCTAAAGAAGTTGGGTAGCACACTTGAACTTCTGCAGTGGAAGGCAGCAAATGGTGTTACTGATAAGGGTTTCGAGGAGCTACTGAAACTCGTAAAGAAGATTCTTCCAGAGGGTAACACATTGCCATCGACAACGTATCAAGCAAAACGTGTTGTTTGCCCTCTCGGTTTGGAGGTGCAGAAGATACATGCGTGTCCTAATGACTGTATCCTCTATCGCGGACAGTACGAACACTTGGATCGTTGTCCGGTTTGCACCTGCGCGCGATACAAGATCAGGCGGGACGACCCTGGTGATGTTGGGGGAGAGCGTTCTAAGAAAAAAATCCCTGCGAAGGTGATGTGGTATTTCCCTCTGATACCCCGTCTGAAGCGTTTGTTCAGGAACAAAGACCATGCCAAACTGATGCGCTGGCACAAAGAAGAACGTAAGCAGGATGGCATGTTGAGACACCCCGCCGATGGATCCCAGTGGAGGAACATCGACAGAGCATTCCTAGAGTTTGATGCTGATGCGAGGAATGTTAGGCTTGGTTTAAGTACCGATGGCATGAACCCTTTTGGTGAAATGAGCAGTAGTCATAGCACTTGGCCCGTGACTGTTTGTATCTACAACCTACCCCCCTGGCTCTGCATGAAGCGGAAGTTCATTATGATGCCAGTGCTCATCGAAGGCCCAAAGCAACCTGGCAACGACATTGATGTGTACCTAAGACCATTGGTTGACGAACTTTTGCAGCTGTGGAAGAATGAAGGTGTTAGCGTGTGGGATGAGGACAAGCAGGAGCAGTTTGACCTTCGAGCACTGCTTTTCATAAGCATCAACGACTGGCCTGCACTAAGTAACCTATCAGGACAATCAAACAAAGGATATAAAGCATGCACTCACTGTTTAGAGGAAACCGAAAGCATGTATTTGAAACATTGTCGTAAAGTTGTGTACATGGGTCACCGTCGATTCCTTCCGGCGAAGCATGAGCTACGAAAGAAATGTGCGCATTTTGGCGGGAATGCTGACCGCCGTACAAAGCCGAGACACCGGAGTGGAGAAGAGCTATTTGATATGGTGAAGGACCTACACGTGGTGTTTGGCAAGGGAGACGGAAGCCAGGCTGCTCCGACGGGCGAGGATGGTCGTGCCGCGATGTGGAAGAAGAAGTCTATCTTTTGGGAGCTACCTTATTGGCAACGTTTAGAGGTCCGTAACGCGATTGATGTGATGCATCTGACGAAGAATCTTTGCGTGAACTTGATAAGCTTCCTGGGTACTTATGGGAAGCCAAAAGATACACTGGAAGCACGTCAGGATCTGAAACGATTGAAGCAACGGACTGATCTACATCCAGAAAAGAGAGACAAAGGACGCCAGTACTTGCATCCTGCCAGCTTCACTCTCAGCAAAGAAGAGAAGGCAAGCATGTTTGAATGCTTGAACAGTATCAAGGTTCCGTCTGGCTACTCCTCCAATATTAAGGGAATAATAAATATGAAAGAGAAGAAGTTCACAAACCTGAAGTCTCACGACTGCCATGTGTTGATGACACAGCTGCTTCCCGTCATACTCAGGGGTGTGCTACCAGTAAACGTGCGGAAAGCCATTGTGAAGCTATGTGCATTCCTCAATGCAATTTCTCAGAAGGTGATCAATCCAGACCACTTAGATCAGCTACAGAACGACGTGGTGCAATGTCTTGTCAGCTTTGAGATGATATTTCCACCATCCTTCTTCAATATCATGACACATCTATTGGTTCACCTCGTCAAAGAGATTCGTATATTGGGCCCAGTATTTCTACACAACATGTTCCCATTTGAGAGGTTCTTCGCTGTCCTAAAGAAGTATGTCCGTAATCGTTCTCGTCCAGAAGGATGCATTGCTAAGGGATACGAAACGGAGGAGGTCATTGAATTCTGTGTTGACTTTGTCGACGATCTTATGCCGATTGGTGTGCCCGAATCCCATCACGAGGGGAGACTTGGTGGAAAGGGCACACTAGGGAGAAGATCGATGGTGATCAAGGACGTTGAGACATTTCGTAAAGCGCACCTCACAGTTTTGCAACAATCAACCTTAGTTGCTCCGTACATCGAGGAGCACATGCAGATTCTCAGGGACGAAAACTCAACAAAGTCTGCGGCCTTCATTCAGCGTCTGCACAATAGTACTTTCGCCGATTGGTTGCGAAGACGTCTTATGGGTGTCGAGGGCATTGATGCGCAGCTAGCTTTTGTAGCTAGAGGTCCATCGAGCACGATCTTGACATTCCAAGGATACGACATCAATGGGTATACATTTTACACAAGAGCCCAGGACAAGAAAAGCACCAACCAAAACAGTGGTGTCCGGATCGACGCGACAGACACCAATGGCAATACAAACTCATACTATGGAGTCATAGAGGAGATATGGGAACTAGAGTACGGACCTTTGAAGATCCCATTGTTCAAGTGCCAATGGGTGAAGCTGACTGGAGGAGGTGTTAAAGTTGAAGCGGACTATGGAATGACGTTAGTGGACCTAAACAAGATTGGCTTTCTAGACGAACCGTTCGTCCTGGCCAAAGCTGTCACACAAGTTTTTTATGTGAAGGACATGGCTAGCAGACCGAAGAAAGGGGCGGATAAGAAAGGTGGGGGTAAGCAATTGGACCCATCACAAGACGAGCCAAAGCGTCATATAGTTCTTCCTGGAAAGAGAAAAATCGTAGGAGTTGAGGACAAGACGGATGAAGATTATGATATGCTCGATGGCCGGCCTCCATTCTCAGTGGCTGATGACCCAAGCATCCTGTTAGCGGCGGAGGAGACACCGTATCTACGGCGTGATCACAATCAAGGAACATTTGTAAAGAGGAAGTTTATTAGTGTCCGAGTAAACGATGATGCCATGTAATTTCTATTGATTTATAGGATTTTCTAACATTTTATATTGATTTTCTATTAATTTATAAGAGTTTCTATTAATTTATAAGATTTTCTAGCATTTTATATTGATTTTCTAGTAATTTATAAGATTTTCTAGTAATTTATAAGATTTTCTAGCATTTTATATTGATTTTCTAGCATTTTATATTGATTTTCTATTAATTTATAAGAGTTTATATTAATTTATAAGATTTTCTAGCATTTTATATTGATTTTCTAGTAATTTATAAGATTTTCTAGTAATTTATAAGATTTTCTAGCATTTTATATTGATTTTCTAGCATTTTATACTGATTTTCTATTAATTTATAAGATTTAGGCCTTTAGCACCGGGTCGTGGCTGCACCCGGTGCTAAAGGCCACGACCGGGCCGCGGGGGCCGTGCGGCGGCCGGCCACGTCACCGGGCGCACGCGAGCCACGTCACTGGCCCGGTCGTGGCCTTTAGCACCGGGTCGTGGCTGCACCCGGTGCTAAAGGCCACGCTGCGGCGGGGCCAAAGACCGGCCTGGCCACGGAGGCCGTGCGAGAGCTGGCCACGTCACCGGGCCACGTCACTGGATGAACAAGAACAATTTTTCTTTTTAATCTCTGTATAAAAGTTGTAACTAGTCGTTCTCCCTCGTACAAACTTCAAAAAAGATCATTTTTCTTCCTAAAAATTCCTAAAATCATACTCTATCAAGTTATGAAACATATTAATGTTATTATTTTGAAAAATCTTCTCGTGTTTGAACAATCCAAATTTTGAATTAAAAATGACACCTACAACCAAGGTTTTTTTCACACTAGGTGATGTCAAATGAAAAAGTGATGAATACCAAAGTTTCATATTTCATCATTATCTACAATCTTTATTTAGGTCATTTTGTCATTTTCAAAATGGGTAATAACATGTAGTACAAATTTGACAAGTCTCTAACAAAGTTTTGGAAACTATGCGAGTGAATCTAGGATTAATGAACAATGTACACTACCACTTTCTGAAATGCAAAAATGACTTAAATAAAGATTGTAGATCTTGATGAGATATGAAATTTTGGTATTCATGACTTTTTCATCTGAGACCGTTTAATGTTCCAAAATCTTTCATTTAGTTATCAATTTTTGTAATTTATAAGATTTTCTAGTAATTTATAAGATTTTCTAGCATTTTATATTGATTTTCTAGTAATTTATAAGATTTTCTATTAATTTATAAGATTTTCTATTAATTTACAGGATTTTCTAGTAATTTAAAAGATTTTCTATTAATTTATAAGATTTTCTAGTAATTTATAAGATTTTCTAGCATTTTATATTGATTTTCTAGTAATGTATAAGATTTTCTTTTTTAATATATATTTTTAATAGGTATTAATAACTGAATTAAAACAAGTATTAATAACTATACATTAAAAACTATATTTATAAGATTCCCAAATAGTAGCCCCCGGTGCTAAAGGCCCGTTTGGAAACTGGGCGCCAAACGAAAAGTTGGGGCCTTTAGCACCGGGTTGATCTAAAATCCGGTGCTAAAGGCCCCCAATTTTCGTTTGGCGCCAGTTACGGGGCCTTTAGCACCGGGTGTAGAAGACCCGGTGCGAAAGGGGGGCCTTTAGCACCGGGTGTAGAAGACCCGGTGCGAAAGGGGGGCCTTTAGCACCGGGTCGTGGCTGCACCCGGTGCTAAAGGCCTCAGTCTGGCGCACAGTTACGGCCTTTCGCACCGGGTGTAGAAGACCCGGTGCTAAAGGCCCTTTCGCACCGGGTGGTGGGAAGACCCGGTGCGAAAGGGGGGGCATTTAGCACCGGGTGCGGCAACGACCCGGTGCGAAAGGGCCTTTAGCACCGGGTCGTGGCTGCACCCGGTGCTAAATGCCCCGGACCTATATAGGCCGGGGACTTCTCTCCCCTTCCTCACTTCGCCCTCATTCGTCACAGATCGAAACCGCCGCCGGTGCCCCCTCGTCTCCTCAGCCGCCGCCGCCCGTCGCCGTCGCCCGTCGCCGTCGCCGCCGCCGCCCGTGGTCCCCGCGTTCACGCCGCCGCCGCCTGTCGTCCCCGCGCCCACGCCGCGCCGCCGCCCGTCGTCCCCGCCGCCATTGTCGTCCCCGCGCGCGCCTGTCGTCCCCGCCGCCGCTCGTCCCCGCGCCGCTCGTCCCCGCGCCGCCGTCGCCCGCCGCCCATCACTGTGAGCTTCTGTGAACACTCTTGATCTCTGTGTAACAGGTGGACTGGCCTAAATGATGGTTGAGGATTTGTAACTTTGAAACGCCTGATAGCATAGATGCCATTTTCTTGTATTTTTGGATCATGCCGTGCTATCTGTATTGGAGATATTTACATTGAAATGTATATTGGAAATGTTATATGTTTGAAATGTATATTGGAAAATGCATCATTTAAATGTATTGGAGATATTTACATTGAAATGTATATTGGAAATGTTATATGTTTGAAATGTATATTGGAAAATGCATCATTTAAATGTATTGGAGATATTTACATTGAAATGTATATTGGAAATGTTATATGTTTGAAATGTATATTGGAAAATGCTTCATTTAAATGTATTGGAGATATTTACATTGAAATGTATATTGGAAATGTTATATGTTTGAAATGTATATTGGAAAATGCTTCATTTAAATGTATTGGAGATATTTACATTGAAATGTATATTGGAAATGTTATATGTTTGAAATGTATATTGGAAAATGCTTCATTTAAATGTATATTGGAAATTCTATGTATATTAGAAATATATGTGCTTCATTTAAATGTATATTGGAAATGTTATATGTTTGTATAATGTATACTATCGAAAATGTTTATTATCGGAAATTCTATGGCGTACCCGAACCCATCGCGCACCCGAACCCCTTAGCGAATCCGTTTTTCGCGCACCGACCCCCTTAGCGAACCCTTAGCGAATCAATTCACACCGCGCACCCGAACAACAACAACAACAACGTCCCACCCGAATCAATTCTTACCAATTATTTTTAATTCTATAGATGGCGGACAACAACAACAACGTCCCACCCATGCAAGAGGACAACAACACCCCTGTCCCACCCATGCAAGAGGACAACAACACCCCTGTCCCACCCATGCAAGACGACAACGACACGTTCTTTGCGAATCAACTTTTCAATATTGTAACCCAACCAATGTCGATGGATGATGTGTTGGGCATCATTGGAAGGGACGACAATGTCCAGGGCGACAATGTTGCAAGGGCCGAAGATGTTGAAGGGGCCGCAAATGTCCAGGGCGACAATGTTGCAAGGGCCGAAACTATTGAAGGAGCCGGTAGCGCGCCCTCGTCTAGTCAGGTGTGTATATAGATAACATAAATTTGTACTGTACATGTCAATTATGTATACCATCTCTATATCATCTCGTATATATGTAATTTGTGTAGGCCGCCTCTGCTAAGAAATCAAAACGATCGACCACGAAGAAGCTGAAGGATGTCAAGTTACACATCACCCGAGTGGAGGATGACGGGGAGCCAGTTGAGCCCCCAAAAGTGGCCAAGAAATTTGTATCTCAGTGCGGGGTAATTGTACGGGACAATGTGCCCATTAGTATCAGAAAATGGAAGTCCACGGACCCCACTGAGGAGTACGTGCTCCCCGATACAGAGAAGGAGATGCTATGGAGGGAATTAAAGGCAATATTCGACTGGCCTAGCACTCATGAAGCAGAACTGAGGGATTGGACAATGAAGAAGATGGCAGTTCTGTTTCAGGATTTCAAGAAGAAGTTGTACTCGCAATTTCTCAAAACCGGAGAGGCCCCGGATCCTGAGAAGTATAAGAAGATCACCAATGACGAGTGGGAAGCATTCATTGAGTACAAAACCTCCGAAGAGGGTGCAACGGCTAGCGCTAGAAACGCTGGAAACGCCGCAAATAAGAAGTACTCGCATAAGATGGGTTCGGGAGGTTACAAGGCAAGCATCGCTAAATGGGAGAAGATGGAAGAAGATCTATATGCTAGAGGCATCACTCCAGCGACACATGACTGGCCCACAAGGACCAAACATTGGTACTATGGTCATGGAGGCACCCTGAGCCCAATCGACGGCTCCTTAGTTTTTCCCGAGGACTTGCGAGAACTAGCTCAGCGTCTCCTCGATATCCTCAGGGCATCTGATAGGGGAGAATTTGTTGCCGATAGAGACAGAGATGAGCTAACCTATGCCTTAGGGAACAAGGAGCATCCTGGACGGACGCGCGGCGTAGGCACAAGCGTCTCATGGAAGAAAGGTTTCCAAGAGCACGCCGCCACCTATAGGAGCCGTTCGAGGAAGAAGGCCGAATATGAGCAGAGGGTAAGGGACCTAGAGCAAACGGTTGCCGCCCAGGGCTCAAAGCTCCAAGAAATGGAGTCAGAGATGGAGCGACGGATGAAGGTAGCATGGCTGCAGATACAACAAGCCACAGGCGGGACCGGTTCCACAGAGCCTGCACCTCTCCAACAAGCCACAGGCGGGACCGGTTCCACAGAGCATGCACCTCTCCAAGATGCGGCCCTTATTAGCCCTCCACAGCAATATCAAAGCAGTCACGCTTCCACACAGGCCGCCGAAGCGGTCCGTTACACCGTGGATGAAATAACTCAACGGACCGCGTGCGAGCTTGTCGTCAGGCAGAAGAACTTAGCTGTGGTGGTACGTATGCGACCTTAGTTCATACTGCATACATTTCACCGTAAATACCATTCATTTACTAACTTTCTTTGTGACTACTAACTTATCAGGTCGCATACGGTATGACCAAACGTGTGGAAGAAGGGCAAAAATGGCACTGCAATGACATTCCACATGGTTACGTACCTGTTGAGGTGGAGCAAGTCGTCACCAGCTGGGAAGACTTGGAACTTGACATCCCCGGAGGTGACGGAGAAACAAAACTCGGTCAGTGTTCTCACTGCATCATTCTATGGAGCAAGGCAGACATCGTTATACCCGATACACCTGCGGCTACCAACAAGCCCCCGTCACCTCCAAGAGATCCACAGGATCATGACGATTCTCCGGGAGCTCCTGATGCAAGCCCGTCTCCTCCGCCAAAGAGGTCTCCGTCTCCTCCGCCGAAGAGGTCTCCGTCTCCTCCGCCGAAGAGGGGACGCCGCACTAAAGCCTCTGCCCCCACTCCACCAGCGAAGAAGGCGCGAAAAACTAGAGAGAAGCCCGCACCAGAGAAAAGAGCGGGCGAGAAGACTCTAGAGGAGCTCGAAGCCTCGGTAAAAGCAGACACAAAGAGGCAAATGGCCGAGTGGAGGAGAAAACCTGAGGCGGAGCCGAAGCTTGATCCCACCATCGTGAAGTCATTCCTCGGTAATTTGAGCAAGGGTCAACAGAAGGAAGTAATAGTAACAGACTATGACCGCTCATTACTGAAATCTCGCCGGAAACGGAAGGCTGCGGATAAGGAGGCGGGCCCATCCAAAAAGGTTCCTCAACTCGGCCAGCAACCTCAGCGTCCCTTGGGTCCATTGCCATCTCTGGACGAGCTTAACATTCAACGAGTAATGGCCGAGACTGGACTAACCAGAGCGCAAGTCCTGGGGGAAGCAGATGTGCCAGTAAACACAACGCTGAAGTGGCCGTTTAAGCTTGGCGAGCCTATGGTCCCTCCTGAAATGGAGAGGAAGCTACAAACGAAGATGCGCCGATTCCATGACTGGTATTTGGAAGAATCAAGAAGGAATAAACGGCGCATGATAAAAGTAGGCGTGAAGGACCAAGACTTCTACAATGGTGACGCGGATTTTGTCTGGCTCAGGTTTAATGATATATATGAGCTGTACCACCGCGACGCCATGGACGTGGATTTGATCACATGTTGGACATTGTAAGTACTTTGTTGTTGCTTATAATTCACAGTTTGAGAACAATAATTCCAATCTATGTTGACGCGGGCTTTATTTATTGCTTAACATATGCAGAATGGAGATTCAAAAATGTCGCAGAGACAATATATATGACGTTGGTTTCGTTGACCCTCGAAGGATAAGTGAAGCAATGATAATGCACAATCCTGAGGAAACATATTTAAACCTATACAAATATATCAAGAAACAAAATTACTGTGACTCCATACTAATCCCGTACAACATCGAGTGAGTACATTCACAGCCTTCTTCTTATACTGTCTGTGTAACAATTCATTTCTGATTATAATGTATACATGTGCACAGATTCCACTGGTTCCTAATTATATTGTGTCCTGATCGGGGTGTCGTGAACGTCTTTGATTCATTGCACACCCCAAAAGAAAAACTACAGAACATCATGGACATGATGGCAAGGTGATGTATATTTTCCCCTACTTAATCCACCCCTTCCACTCGCAATGACTTAACTCAATTTTTTTGTTCGCAGGGCCTGGATTCAATTTCGTACAGAACACACGGGTATACAACATGAAACACTAAAATGGAACATTGGCTTTCCGGTAAGCAAGTAATTTGTACATGTAGGCATCGACTAATATATTATATGAATTTTACTAGATTTCTTTTGGTCGACAGTGTGCCAAACAGGGACCGGGAAATAATTTATGTGCATACTATGTGTGCGACTACATGTGGAATTGGGGACATAAAAAGCTCACACAACGCGATATTATGGTACGTAATAATAAAGACATTTCCATTATTATTAAGTGCACAATTATTGTCTCCAACTCGACGGATTAAATGTCTTTCAAATATTTTTAAATTATAGATGTTCAACCTGAAGGAAGAGTCCCTAGAGATAGAAAGAATTGACGCAATTGCAGAACAGCTCGTCGGATGGATCTGGGATGAGGTCGTCAATCCCCGAGGAGAATTCCACTCGCCAATACTGGAGGACGTGCCGGACAGTCCAACGAGAGCTAGCTAGTCGTCAATCTTAATTATGTAGAAAATACAGTTTAAATATATATAACTCGAGTTGACATGCATGAATATCTACTTTTGTAATATATATGTCTTCTATTTTGATGAAATGTCAGCTAGTATGAATATAGAGTCGGCCGAATACGCATTAGAATACACGTATTAGAATATATACGTATATAGACGTGCACGCATGGCTACTGAAAAAAGCAAAAAAAAAAAGAAATCCGGGGTCTTTAGCACCGGTTTCAGGCAGCAACCGGTGCTAAAGGCAGGCCCTTTAGCACCGGGTGCAGCCACGACCCGGTGCTAAAGGCCCTGCTACCGGCGCTGCGGGGCAGGCCCTTTAGCACCGGGTCGTGGCTGCACCCGGTGCTAAAGGGCCCCTTTAGCACCGGTTATTCAACCCGGTGCTAAAGGGGTACCCCTTTAGCCTCGGATTAGTTGCACCGGGTGGGAAACCCGGTGCTAAAGGGCTTTCCCACCCGGTGCAGATGTTGATCATTCTGGTAGTGTAGGGTATATATCCAACACCATCAACATTAATTCCTCTTGTATGGAGTTTAAGGCTCGCATTGCTGTGGCAAAAAGGTACCTAATGTTATTAATATTTTCAGAATTTGCAGTTTGAAAATGCTGGAGTTCGATTATGAACACCCCCCCCCCTCCCAATTCATCTTTGTTCACTAAAACAAAAACGTTAGTCGTGAGTTTGATCAGTGAAAGGTCCAGCATGTTACGCACGACTATATTTGTTGATAAATAAAATCCCTATCAATTGGAAATGTGTACCATTGAATACTGACACAGCCTACATGGTGTGAATTTTCCGAGACTTTTTTTTGAAATCAGAATGCGATATTCATAACGGAAGAAATGCGTATTGTGAATGTTCTTTTCGTCATGAGTTTACTAATAACACCAATTTGTGTAATTCTTTATGTACTGATGATCGGTCAAAGTTAAAAAAAGTTTAGCCAATGTAAATGTTAAAAACTAACTTAATATTTGTGATCGTTGGGGATACTAGACAAATGTCTACTTACGGAGCACAAGTATTCCAGAAAGAACAACTTAAAATTTGCACGGTACAAATTAAAGCTGTACTTCCACAATATAGATGCAATTTCTCTGAATAATATAGTGAATCTTTGTATCTTTTATTGTTGTTATATGCTTTTGTAAACAATATATCAATCAAATGATTGAGCTATGTGCCTTTGAAATCAATCTTCCATATGGATGCTGGAGAACAGAACTTCTTCAGGGAGACACTTTTGTGACTCAGAAGCTTCAAACGATAGAAAACCAAAACCGGAAGCTATCACCGGTAGAAAAAGGACCTTTCATCTCCTATCTTTAGTCCCGGTTACGTTTTAAATCGAGACAATAGGTTTTAGTCCCGGTTCGTATTTTTCTAGGTCCAAGGAGGACCTTTAGTCCGGGGTGGAAACACCGACTGGGACTAAAAGCCACCCTTTAGTTCCGGTTGGTGTTTCCACCCGAGACTAAAAGGGTGACTTTTAGCGGGACTAAAGGGTCTTTAGTTCCGGGTGTAGGTGCTTCATGGGTTACAATAAAGAGGAAATATCTCAATTTCTATCACATGTACTGCGTAGGTGGAGTGGCCAGATGGGTACGCGTGAGATTATGCAAGAGGTTATGGGTTCGAATCCCCTCGGACGCAACAATTAAAAGTCCCGGGCGCCACACTCGGGACTAAAGGGGTTCTGCCCGGGACTAAAGGGGATTCTGAACCAGTGTATTCCTGATTGTGACTTTTGACTCAGCCTCATGTACGCTAAAATCAGAGTTTGTCTCAGATGGAGACTCGCAATCTTTTTATCTTTTGATGCTGGTTAATATTGTTTCTTACAGAAGATAATCGAGCAAAATTTTGCAACGCGGTATAAAAATGTTGATGATTGAATTAATACATGCGAGATGGCGATGACTTGTCAGTGTATAGGTTTGCTATTTACATCAGTTTTTTTCTCTATACAGTATGAGGGAGCTGTCAAGGATGATGGAAGAGGGCCTGCTATTTGGGACAAATTCGCTCACACATTTGGTAATATGAAGTTTTCATTTCACAGTGGTGAAGTATCGCATTTTTCTCATGTCAATCAGATGAGGGCTCAATTTAAATGTTACAGAGAATCCGACTTACCTTATTGAGAATTGATGGATAGAACTAAAAATTTACTTGAGAAGGTCCAAATCTGCTTGCCATTAGGCTACTACACAATTCCTAACCCATTGACATGTATATGCAGTACTTTATTATTTTTTCTAAGCCCATGAGTTTAGCTTAAAGATGTTTGGGACGTGACAAAAGTTTATAGGCCACTAGTACCACCAGCAATATAACTCATCTTTGATGAAGCCTAAAGAAACCAGGTGTGGATGAGACAATATAAAGATCGTTGACCTTTTTGTCCCTGTGCAGGAAAGATCGTTGACTTTAGCACTGCTGATGTGGCAGTTGATCAATACCACCTTTTTGATGTGAGAACTATTAGTATCCAGCAGTCGTAATTTATTGTAAAGAATTTATTCACACAGTCTGAAAGCTAAATCTTCTTCTTGATAAATCTTATTAAGGAGGATATTCAACTCATGGCAGACATGGGAATGGATGCATACAGATTTTCAATTGCATGGCCTAGGATTTTCCCAAGTATGTTTCACTCTTTGGTTACAATTTAAATGTTGGAAAACTCTACTTGCACTTCTTTGGATTTCACCAATTTAGCACACTTACAGTGGTATCCTCATATTTCATCTAGATGGCACCGGCGAGGTTAATCAGACAGGCATTGATCACTATAACAACCTAATCAATGCATTGCTAGCAAAAGGTGGACATTATTAAACATCTTCAAACCGTTACCGAACTGAATTAATGGTTTTACTAAATTAGCTACTTAATCCAAATTATTAGCTCCAAAAGTCTTGCAGGGATAGTGCCATATGTAACACTGTATCACTGGGACCTTCCCCAGGCTCTGGAAGGCAAGTACAATGGCTGGCTTGATAGGCAGATAATGTGAGGCACCCTCCCATATATTTAAAGCGGTCTCGCAACTTCAGTTCTAACTACCATGCATGGTTGCCCTATAATCGAACTGATGATGTGGCCTGAATACAGCAATGATTATGCAACGTATGCTGAGACGTGTTTCAAGGCATTCGGAGACAGGGTGAAGCACTGGATAACCTTCAACGAACCACATACTGTTACGGTTCAGGGCTATGACAGCGGACTGCACGCACCAGGGCGCTGTTCGGTGCTCCTCCATCTCTATTGCAAGCAAGGCAACTCAGGCACTGAGCCCTATATTGTTGCTCACAACATCATCCTGGCACATGCTACAGTTGCAGACATCTATAGGAATAAGTACAAGGTCAGAATTTCTAGTTTAGGTTTGCTCTACAGACATGAATTAGATCTTCATTTGCTGAACAAAGCTTTGGATTTAATGTATGTTGAGATCCAAATTTTATGCAGGCAAAGCAGAATGGACAGTTAGGGATATCTTTTGATGTCATCTGGTATGAGCCAATGTCAAACTCCACAGTAGATGTTGAAGCCACCAAGAGGGCACAAGAATTCCAACTAGGATGGTTAGGCTCATCAACCCTATATCTTGTTCATACATACCCAAAAGTCTTCATGAATCTATATTATTTACAGTAATATCAAGGACATATATTGCTCGCACATTCACACCTCTGCCTTTGTAGTGAAACTATTATGTTTACAAGGATGATTAATCTGAATTGAAGGTTTGCGGATCCTTTCTTCTTCGGTGACTACCCAGCGATAATGAGATCGAGGGTTGGGGATAGGCTGCCAAAGTTCACAGCTAAAGAGACTGCTCTCGTGAAGGGATCATTGGACTTCATGGGGATTAATCACTACACTACATTTTACACGAAGGATGACGAGTCAACTGTCATTGGAACACTGCTGAACAATACCTTGGCAGACACTGGAACTATTAGCCTCCGTAAGTTGGCCTCATCTTTTGTTCTGAAACCAAGGAATGAATAAAGGATGAAACAACATTTTTGAACCTCCAATTTACAAGTGTAAACATAATTCTGAGAGTTGAAAAACTAATGATAATAAAGTTGTTTTTGTTTATCTATTTCTTCAGAATGGTTGCTTGAATGGTTTGTAGCGGAGAATTTACTAATATATCTTTTACAGACATTTCAGCCTTCAAGAATGGGAAACCAATTGGAGATAGGGTGAGTTCTAGCTTTCAGAAAATCATTAGGAAGGCAAAGGAATCTAAGAAAACAAGACTATATATGATATCATTTAATTTCTCGTAAAGTTGCAATAAAGTACAAAGAGATTTATAAATTTCAGTTCTTTCCTTTTCATTTTGGAATGTCCTGCATATGAAATTCGCAGATTCACCACACTGTTCTCCTTACAGGCTAACTCGATATGGCTGTACATTGTACCTGGCAGCATGAGGAGCCTAATGAACTATGTCAAGGAGAGATACAACACTCCACCAGTGTACATCACAGAAAATGGCAAGTACAAATGATTAACATATTCCCCGGCAATGCCAATCAAACTTTTTTCTAGAACCGAAATGTTTTCGGCTTGTGCGCACACAGTTAAATTCTTACAGCTAGCATATTCAGCCCGAGAGCTGATCATCAAAATCAAAACAAGGTTCACCAATAAAAGGGAAAAATTATAAGCAAAGTCTATTATAGTTTTTCCATCCGTTCTGACCAAGATATCTAAAGCAACGACCTTCAATGCCTCACCTGTCAATCGGACAGTTTTCCTAATGTTTTCGCGCTGCAATAGGGTCCAAAATCGTAGCAAATATGCTCCCCCGAAGATTGTGTGCATAAAAGGAGATGAACCGTTTTCCTGAAGCAACATATTTTTGCGAGTAGAACAAATTACCCACAAAAGAGCAGCAACCCCCACAAAGATCAATCTTCATGTATTCTTATCTGTAATTAATTTCCCAGCAAATGATTTAATGATTTAGGGGGCTGGGGGGTTAGCCTAGTAGCAATATGAATAATTTTCCAAATAGCTTTACCATGTTGACAATAAAAAAGATATCTTTAGTTGTCTCATTACAATCAAAGAAACCACATTTTTTACCACCAGCCCAATTTCTCTTTGCTAAATTATCCTTTTTAAAATACAACACCTTGCTGGATGAACCAAAGGAAAAATTTTATGTTTAGAGGTACTTTCAGATTCCAAATAATTTTGATCAATATTTCTGTCATACTAAAGAAAAGTTTCTAGCAATATATTTATGAACACGGCCCTGTTGGTTTAGGGATGGACGATAGCAACAGTCCCTTTATCTCCCTGAAGAAGGCCCTCAAGGATAACAAGAGGATCAACTATCACAATGACTACCTCACCAACCTAGCTACTTCCATCAGGTACTACTTGTTTATCCTATTGTCACCAGATCAGTACCTATAAGTAGGGCTGTAGGGGGTTAAAACATGCATTGTCTTTAAGATGGGCATGTCTGCTCATACTCAACAATGTTACATATGCAGTGAGGATGGCTGCAACGTTCGGGGATAATTTGTATGGTCTCTTCTTGACAACTGGGAGTGGACCGCTGGATATACCTCAAGATTCGGGCTGTACTTTGTCGACTATAATGACAAACTGAAGAGATACCCCAAGAACTCAGTGCAGTGGTTCAAGAACCTCTTGGCTTCTTTTTGGTGGAAGATTGATTGCTCGTGAGGAGGCTTGTTCACGCATTCTATTTCACTCTCATATCATGTAAATAGGAGTTTATATAGTAACTTGTGACATCCCCTATTTGTTCTTATTATCAACAATATGTTATATATAATGTAATTAATTAATTTATGTCTATACATTATGTATTCATGGATAATATATATTTTTTGGTTCAGCACCATTCATGCATTTTACAACATAATATGAACATTCCAAAAATATAAAAACATAAAAAATAAAGTGTAAACTACAAGACATGGTGCCTTCTATGACCATTTGATTATGTCACAAAATAGGATTGTTTTGTCATGTTTCATGATCTATGATGTCTTCGTGATGAAAAGCCATCGTCACAGAAGGTCCGTGTCTAAGTACTTCTGTGACAAAACACTTAAAAACGTCATAAACTTAGTGACGAATACATCATCATCATAAACAATTATGACGATTCGAATTGTCATAACTTCAAATAGAAAACATCACGACATGTTGTCTACAAAGTTGCCACTTGGCCGACGACATGGCAGAAAGATGTGTCATGTGACATGGCAGCTGATGTGGCAAGAATTTTGTGACGATTTTGTTCATCATAAAAAGGGATGACATGGCATTTCCAATGCCTGATTTTTCAATAGGCCTAGCGCATGTTTACATTTGTAATCAGCAACCAGATAATATAAATGACAAAGTATTAAACAAAACAAATATATGTCGCATCATCAACAACAATCATATACAACTAATCATTCATCAATCAGACACAAGTGTGTGTCATATAAATTAACAAAAGTTGACCAGCACCTCTAAAAAATTCAACAGATTGGTAATCTTCAAACTTCAACCAAAGAAAGGAAATAATTGTGGACCAAAATTCTAGCAGGACATCAATGTCTGAAAGACAAGACAGTTCAGGACCATGTTTTAGCAGAGTTTAAATCCAAGATGACAAGCAAACTTAAGGCATGTGCTAGACCTTGGAAGGTTATCAGTTGACGAAGGAAGCCTCTACAATCTTGGACTGTCTTCTTGAAACTCTCAATCCCTTGTGATTGTGTTGCCACTTTTTCCTTATTTTATGGTTTTCTTCAAATTTTCAACCTCTTGTAATTGTTTAGCCATTGTTGAATCAAATTCTTGTCCTTGCAACTTCAAAGTGTCAATCTCTTGTCGAAGTTCATCTTTTTCTTGCTTCTCCGTCTCCAATCGAGCCTCACATTCCTGCACCTTCAAAGACAACGGCCACTCGAGGGCGCCACAAGCTCACGACGCCATGGGAAGGGCCGTACATCATCGCGGAGGTCCTGAAACCTGGCACGTACAAGCTCGCGAATGAGAAGGGCGAAGTCTTTGCCAACGCCTGGAACATACAACAGCTACATCGCTTTTACCCATGAGCTTCCAAGTTCATTTGTACATACATCATATTCATAACGAATAATAAAGAAAGGCCACGAACAAGAGGACTCGGCTTTACCCTCGATAAAGCCAAGTCCCCCTCAGGGGCTACATTGGGGGGTTTCCTCCTCCTAAATCGTCCCATTTTCGCAGACTCTTTTCTTTCAAAACTTCTATCGCATTGCTACATCGTGCACTTTGAAAAGACAGAAGCAAGGCCAAATTGACCAAGGCCAGGGCCGGTCGAGTCACGGGACTGCCTACACCTCCGGGATACGGCCTCCCCCTTGCCACCCTACACCCAAGTCATTTTGTGAACGCAACCCACCCCGCTGAAATCTTTACAAGCCACGTAAAGATGTGATGAATGTAGTAAACGAAACTTCAAATAAATTATGCGAACAAATTATCCGTTACAAACCAAGTGCAAATCAAATCCTAAACAAAAGATTGTCTACTCTATACAAGCCTCAGGGCGCGTCTTCCCCATCGCGAGAGCCTACTGTCGTAGCGTCTTCTCCCTCGCCCGCTTCAGGGTAGAGGTCGCCTTCAAAGAGCTTGGCGAGCATCGCGGCAGTACCCTCGGCGGCAGCGTCGGCTCGCTCGACAACGGCCACTGTGGCATCATCATCGAGGTCCTCGGCGACGATGTAGCCTGCAGCCAACGCCTCGAGCTCGATGATGAAATGCGTCGATATGACACCGAGGGTCTTCTGGACGTCGAGCCGAAGGGCGCCCTTTAGGCGCTTTGTGATGCAGTCGCCCAAGGCCCTAAGGCGGCTGGCCACCGAGCTACCCGAGGGGACTTCCTCGTCCTCGAGCTCCCTACACACAGCGATGGCAGTGCCCTCCAGGTCTTTGAGGTCCTCCTGGGCCTTCCAGTATGGCACTTGGAGGGACTTTGCCAACGCCAACGTGTCCGCCATGACCTTCCGCAGCTCTGAAACACAAAAAAGTGCCAAGATAAGTCTCGACGAACTCAAAACCGGCAAAAATACATCGAGGACAGCGACTTAGCTTCGGTCCGTTCTCGCTCTACTACTGTTGGCGGTCGTTACAGACCGATTTCCGACCTCCAACCAAGTATAAAACAGACACAATGGAGACACGCACCATAGCTATAGGGCTTATCACTGACTATTTCCACAAGTTTTCGTGATTGTCCTCTGTGCAGGTACAAAATGGAGAAACACGTGCTATAAGGGTCGGAAATGACCGTTTCGGCCGAACGACACGATTCGGCCGGTTACCCCCCTTAGCCGTATACGAATTCGGGAAGCCATCCACGTCACCGACACTCAAGCAGCGACCGGGATGACACGTAGACGACCGCCACCTCATCCGGGGCCGGTCCAACTCGAAGCAAAGTACCAGGAACTAGCCAGGAGGGCCCACAGGGCAGAGGTTGCACGGGGGAGCGCTGCCAGGCCATAGGGCCCGTTCGGCCGAACGGCCCACTTCGGCCGAACCGCCCCCAGAAGTCCACCGCCTCAGCAACCGCCTCGGCACCAAGGCGGTGCCACGTGCCCGTTCGGCCGAACACATCGGTTCGGCCGAACCAGCCACTTCGGCCGAACGGCCCGGAGCCGCCTTGAGCTGCCTTGGCCGCTGCTCCACTCCTCCACCGACCCGGGCCACTATAAATTGAGACCCCTGGTCACCTGCAAGATACACAACACAAGAGTAGAGTGCAGGCGAAGCACTGTTAGTTCTCCACTTGTATCAGTAGAGATAGGGAGAGAAGAGAGGTGAGCGTCCCGGAGAGGAGCCGAAGTGTCGGCCCCTCTTCCCGCTGTACCTCTACGGATGCGACTTCACTTCGAGTAACATCCGGGTCTTGTCTGGTAACTCTTGTATCTCTCTCTGATTAATTGAGCATTCAGTTCTTACTTTTATATGCTTGCTGGTTCTTCGTTCAATGCTTAGTTGTGTAGTATAATTGTATACTAGCTGCTTAGCTTGAGTGCTTATCTGTCTGCAGTAGATAAGTATTAGTCAACTAGTGTAGGCGTGGTGCCTATACTTGAGGCTAACTTAGTTTCTGCCCGTCGCAACGGAGGTGGTAGCCGTAAGGTAGTGACAGCCCTTTCGGTCTTCGTAGCCCATCACGTTAGTTCCGGTGTCTTAGGACCCAAGGTTCAGGGTAACCGGCACCCCTTCTCACCCCTTTCTGTGTGTCGGAGGCTCTGTAGTCCCGAAGCAAGTATCTATCTGTATCCTCTGATCTGCTCAATCAATCGGTAGAATACCTTTATCAGACCCGTACCCTCTCTACCCTCTTACCTCTTCTCTTCTCTCCTTGTTGTCGTCATCCACCTCATCCATTCCATTTCATCCACACCATCTACCTAGGACAACTTAGTTTAGGATTAGTACACTTCTCGTTCTCCGTGGAAATCGATACCTTGGAATACTCCCGGGTGAAAGCTACATCGGTATCCGTCCGCTTGCGGATTTATCTGTAGGCCGTAAGGAGTGCCAACAAGCTTTCTGGCGCCGTTGTCGGGGAACGGTAGCTGTTCTGATTCCGAACCCAAGTTGTCCGTGTATCCCACCACCATCCACCATCCATATGGATCCCACTCTTACCTTACGCCAACACTCGGCTCCAACGGGCGATTGTTTGGAGCCACCACCATCATCACATCCCATATCCACACCCGGCTATGAGCTACGTCCCGGCTTCATAGCCATGGTTCGTGAGCAATCGTTCTCAGGAACGAAGGTCGAGAGTCCATACGCGCATTTGCGCGAGGTTACGCAACTCTGCTCATGCCTGACCATTGCGGGCATGACACAAGAGACACTCAAATGGAAGCTATTCATGTTTTCACTAGCGGGAGGAGCAAAGAAATGGTACTCTCTGGCTGTCAGTACTATGGACGGGAGCTGGGAAGTTCTCAAGGAAAAATTCTGCCTAAACTTCTTCCCAGTCTCCAAGGTAGCCAGTCTCCGAGTGGAAATCATTAACTTTAAGCAATTAAAGGGAGAATCGTTAGGAGCTGCCTGGGCTCATTTCAAACAAATACTGGCCTCAGGACCGGACCTAAGCCTACCAGAACCTATTGTTTTACAACACTTCAGCCTTGGCCTCTGTCCCGTAGCCACCACTTTCTTGGACTCTGCTTCTGGAGGGTCGTTCTTTCATTTGGTCCCTAGTGAAGCGAGGGTAGTCCTGCACCGTATCCTAGACAACACCCCCTGCACTGGAATCTATGATGAACTCCCCGATGAAGAAGAGAAGCAGCCTGAACCTGAACCTAAAAAGCCAATACCAGTCCAATCCAAATCCATTAGCTCGTCCAGTCCATCAGAACCTGAAGCTCATTTCGAACCACAACCATATCCTAGCCCAGACTACTATGATTCACTCTACACCACTCCCTATGATTTTGACGATGATCTATTCGATGACATCGAGAGTGTAACGAGTTTCCCTCGAGAACACCGTGTAGAGCCCATGGATCAAGCCCCCGACAAGGAAGAACTCAAATACCAGAGAGAATACCTTGGACGTCTCTCTGCTATCATGAGTCGAGAGTGGCTAGAAGAGGCCGAAGCCTCAACCGAGGTCGTCAAGATGCCCAGAAAGATTCAAAGGATATACTGTGAGGTCCTGGGCAAAGACAAAGAAATTGGGTATGACTCGAGCCTCGGGATCAACATAATCTCTAGCTCTTTGGTGCACGACCAACTCCCAGGTGTACCTTGGTCATTTTCTCAAAAACGACTAAAATTCACTTCAGGAAGAATCCTGGATTGTTTGGGGATCTTGCGGGTCACACCCGTTAAGATTAACGACCCTGAACTCTTCATGGATTTCCATATCTTCGACCTACCCAGCGACACCACACATCCCATCTTCATAGGTAGACCAATCCAGAAGATATTGGAAAAGGCACCAACAAATCAGCTAGTAGAGCTCAGGATCCGCAAAGAACTCATCCCTGTCTCCTATTCTCAATCCTTGAACACCCCATTAGAGGCAGACCCCGATCCTGACCCATTAGAGGAAGTTAGGTCAGCTCACCTATTAGACCTAGAGCAGCCTATTCGACAAGAAGATCTCCCGTGTTTCTCAGAAGAAGAGGAAACACATCCTCCGATTGAGCTTGACACAAACGAAACTCCAAAACCATCCCCAATCGAGCTCAAACCACTTCCACCTGGACTTAGGTATGCTTTCCTCTTTGGAGATAAGCAAACTCCAGTGATCATCAGTGATAAGCTCTCCGAACTAGAAACCCAACAACTCATCACTGTCCTGGAGAAGAATCGATCGGTCTTAGGATATTCTCTCCAAGACCTGAAAGGGATTAGCCCAAATCTCTGTACTCATCGCATCCCGATCGATTCTGAAGCAATGCCGTCTCGGGAACCTCAAAGACGGCTGAACAATGCCATGAGAGAGGTCGTGAAAAAGGAAGTTCTCAAGCTCCTTCATGCTGGGATCATCTACCCAGTTCCCAATAGCGAGTGGGTTAGTCCTGTCCAAGTCGTTCCAAAGAAGGGAGGAATGACGGTACTGCGCAATGACAAGAATGAGCTCATTCCTCAGCGCACTGTTACCGGGTGGCGTATGTGCATAGATTATCGTAAACTGAACAAAGCCACCAAGAAAGACCATTTCCCTCTTCCGTTCATAGACGAGATGCTTGAACAGCTAGCCAAACACTCCTTCTTCTGTTTCCTTGATGGTTACTCTGGATATCACCAAATCCCAATCCATCCTGAGGACCAGAGTAAAACCACGTTCACATGCCCTTATGGGACGTATGCCTATCGGCGTATGTCCTTTGGGTTGTGTAACGCACCTGCCTCTTTCCAACGTTGCATGATGTCCATCTTCTCTGACATGATTGAGGAGATTATGGAAGTGTTCATGGACGATTTCTCAGTTTATGGAAGGACCTTCACCGAGTGTCTGAAAAATCTGGACAAGGTCCTCCAGAGGTGTAGAGAGAAGCACCTCATTTTAAACTGGCAAAAGTGCCATTTTATGGTGCGAGAGGGTATTGTCTTATGACATCGGATGTCGGAACGTGGAATCGAGGTAGACAGGGCAAAAATAGAAGTGATTGAGCAACTTCCACCTCCCACAAACGTTAAGGGAATCTGAAGCTTCCTTGGTCATGCCGGATTCTATAGGCGCTTCATCAAAAACTTTTCCCAGATATCTCGGCCCTTGACCAATCTTTTCGGCAAAGATGCCCCCTTCATTTTCAATGAGGAGTGTTACGCCGCTTTTCACACCCTCAAGAAGGCACTCATTTCCGCTCCCATTATCCAGCCTCCCGACTGGAGCATCCCATTTGAAATCATGTGTGATGCGAGCGACTATGCCGTAGGAGCTGTGCTGGGCCAAACTAAGGACAGGAAGCACTATGCTATCTCATACGCTAGCAAAACGCTCACCGGCCCTCAGCTCAACTACGCGACCACGGAAAAGGAACTCTTAGCGGTCGTATTTGCTATAGACAAATTCCGGTCCTACCTAGTCGGGCCAAGGTCATAGTCTATTCAGATCACGCTGCTCTAAAGTACCTTCTGACCAAGAAGGATGCAAAGCCGAGACTCATCCGCTGGGTTCTGCTACTCCAGGAGTTCGACATCGAGATAAGAGATAAGAAGGGAGTAGAGAACTCAGTGGCTGACCACCTGTCCCGAATGGAAGTACCATCTGATCTTCCGATCGACGATTACTTCTAGGATGACACGCTCCTTAAGGTCACCACTGGCAATCCGTGGTACGCTAACATAGTAAACTTCATGGTCACGGGGTATGTCCCTCCTGGAGAAAATAAGAAGAGATTAGCTTGTGAGAGCCGACTCCATCTCTGGGACGACCCGTACCTCTTCCGGATATGTAGTGACGGACTCCTCAGAAGGTGCATCCCTGCACATGAGGCATATAAAATCCTAGAGAGGTGCCACGCAGCTCCGTACGGAGGACACTACGGTGCATTCCGGACCAATGCTAAAGTCTGGCAGAGCGGATTTTATTGGCCCAGCATGTACGAAGATGCAAGAGCATTCGTCATGTGATGCCCCCGCTGTCAGAAACACGGAAACATTAACACTAGAGACGCGATGCCACTCACTAGCAATCTCCAAGTAGAAATTTTTGATGTTTGGGGAGTGGACTTCATGGGTCCCTTCCCAATTTCCGAGGGTTGCCAGTTCATCCTAGTGGCAGTAGACTATGTCTCTAAGTGGGTGGAAGCTCTACCTTGTGTAGCCGCCGATTCTAGGAACGCGAGACGAATGTTTCATGAGTACATCTTTCCGCGTTTCGGCGTTCCTAGGATAGTCATTAGTGATGGCGGATCCCATTTCATCGATTCAGCCTTCTGTAAGTATCTTTCAAGTCTGGGGGTGCAGCATAATGTTGCTACACCCTATCACCCTCAGACTAGCGGTCAAGCAGAAACATCAAACAAACAAATCAAAAATATTCTGCAGAAGACCGTAAATGAGATGGGTAGGCAATGGAAGGATAAACTCCCGGATGCACTCTGGGCATATCGTACGGCCTATAAGACGCCCATAGGCATGACCCCATATCAGCTAGTATATGGCAAGACCTGCCACTTACCAGTAGAGATGGAGTTCAAAGCTCACTGGGCCATTAGGAAGTGGGGTATGAACCTTCCAGCTGCCGGCCTCAAGCGGAAGATCCAATTGGCCGAATTAGATGAAATGAGGGAACGAGCTTACCACAGCCCCCGGCTATATAAGGAACGGACCAAGAGATGGCATGATAAGAGAATCAAGGTCAAGACGTTCAAGCCGGGAGATAAGGTCCTCGTTTTCAACTCCCGTGTCAAACTTTTCGGTCACGGGAAGTTGAGGAGCAAGTGGGACGGCCCATTCACAGTAATCAATGCTGCATCTCATGGGGCCGTCACTTTGCAAAGCGAGGACGGAAACACCTTTAAGGTCAACGGACAGCGGTTGAAGGTTTTCCTAGAACCAGAACCTCTGCCACTCGATGAATTAGATGTCGTCGAGTTCATAGAACTCTGAACCCCGTCCGTCTTTAGATAGAGCACCGTTTAGTTCAGTTTAGTTTGGTGTGTTAGTTAATTGTGTGATTCATTTATTTTGCTTAGATTCATGATTAGGGTGCTCTGAATTTTCCCTTCCAATCATTTGTTCCAAATTTTAGTTCAAAGAATAAATAAAATTAGAGTTGAATGCAAAAAGAATAAAATTGTCGCTCCGGTTGGTGCATTTGAACCAACCGGAGATTGCCCTGTTTAACGAAAAGATACATGAGTACAGGCATGACACAGTGGAGGAACATGACGAGAACGAGCAGGCCGACCAGCTGACTCAGTACCTTTCAAGGTTGAATCCCTACCAGTGAAGAGTCCAAGCTTGGGGGAGCACCCCCATCAGGTACGTTCCGAATTACTCAGCACTTTGGTCATTCAATTGAAAATATTTCCCTTGAATAAAATTAACTCTCAACCATGCATGGAATGAATCATATGCCTCTCACTTTGGAAATGATGAATGGTTGCTCTGTCATTAATTTTGCTAGTACTTTGTTGCAACTAGTTGCTTGACTATGCTTGAGTTATTTGGCATGAGTAGAAATGAACCTGAAAACCTTGTGGGAGCATGTGCCTTATTCCAAGTCTAGGTTGTTGTGGGGATTGATATAGTGATACTTTGGTTGAATTCTATTTCTGCTCTTAGTATGGTGAAAATCTCGGATGATTATGCTTTCAAAAATAAAACAAAGTTCCTCATTGGTCATAATACCTACCAGAGCCATATGATAGGATTAGTTCTAAACTTTCTACCATATGCTGCTTGTCATCTTAGTGAGTTTTGTCAAATTGTTGTGACCTTAGTGAGGAATCTTTCATGCTTCTAAGATCGAGATTCACATACACTCCACCTCTCACTTGCAATTCCTACATTGGGAGTTAGCAAAACCATGCCATCATCCATTCTATAAAAAATTTCATGATCTTTGATTCCCTCTCTGAATATCTTTGAAGTAGAGGCATGGGCTATGCAAAAAAAAAGAAAAGCATGCCAAGTGGCATGGCAAAAATATGAGAAAAAGAAAAGCATGCCAAGTGGCATGGCAAAAATAAGAATAAAAGATAGCCCATGCTCTCGAAAAATAAATCAAGGAGAGGAAGAATCATTCCATGAAAGTCCACATATTCCACTCCACATATTCCACACACTTGCACTTCTAGATCTAGAGTATGATTTGATTTTCCTAAGATCCGGTCTTTGACTTAGCAAAATATAAGATGCTTGTATGCCTTCATCCTTTGTCCCTGAGCCACACAAAAAGCCAAATTAGATGTTAGGATGAAAAGAAGGCAAAGCCTTTGGTAAGGATTCAAATACACTTGAGCGATTGAGTGAGCCAATGAGGAACAATTTATCTTTGCACAAAAGGGTGAAAAAACGCCGAGATAGGATCCTGAAAAGAGTAGAGTGGAATAAACCTAAGTTAACCTGTTCATCCATTCAACCACCCAAGATAAGGAAATTGCTATAAGCCCCATAGGTAAAATGGTGAATTATACCTTGCTAGTAATTCAAGTAAAAATTTGAGTACTAGTTGTTTATAAAGTTACCTGCAAGAGAAATGACATTGTAGCAACTCCTGATCCACCGAGCCTAAGTTTTTATCTTTGCTCGAGGACGAGCAAAGAGCTAAGCTTGGGGGAGCTTGTTGGCGGTCGTTACAGACCGATTTCCGACCTCCAACCAAGTATAAAACAGACACAATGGAGACACGCACCATAGCTATAGGGCTTATCACTGACTATTTCCACAAGTTTTCGTGATTGTCCTCTATGCAGGTACAAAATGGAGAAACACGTGCTATAAGGGTTGGAAATGACCGTTTCGGCCGAACGACACGATTCGGCCGGTTACCCCCCTTAGCCGTATACGAAATCGGGAAGCCATCCACGTCACCGACACTCAAGCAGCGACCGGGATGACACGTAGACGACCGCCACCTCATCCGGGGCCGGTCCAACTCTGAGCCAAGTACCAGAAACTAGCCAGGAGGGCCCACAGGGCAGAGGTTGCACGGGGAGCGCTGCCAGGCCACAGGGCCCGTTCGGCCGAACGGCCCACTTCGGCCGAACGGCCCACTTCGGCCGAACGGCCCACTTCGGCCGAACCGCCCCCAGAAGTCCACCGCCTCAGCAACCGCCTCGGCACCAAGGCGGTGCCACGTGCCCATTCGGCCGAACACATCGGTTCGGCCAAACCAGCCACTTCGGCCGAACGGCCCGGAGCCGCCTTGAGCTGCCTTGGCCGCTGCTCCACTCCTCCACCGACCCGGGCCACTATAAATTGAGACCCCTGGTCACCTGCAAGACACACAACACAAGAGTAGAGTGCAGGCGAAGCACTGTTAGTTCTCCACTTGTATCAGTAGAGATAGGGAGAGAGGAGAGGTGAGCGTCCCGGAGAGGAGCCGAAGTGTCGGCCCCTCTTCCCGCTGTACCTCTACGGATGCGACTTCACTTCGAGTAACATCTTGTATCTCTCTCTGGTTAATTGAGCATTCAGTTCTTACTTTTATATGCTTGCTGGTTCTTCGTTCAATGCTTAGTTGTGTAGTATAATTGTATACTAGCTGCTTAGCTTGAGTGCTTATCTGTCTGCAGTAGATAAGTATTAGTCAACTAGTGTAGGCGTGGTGCCTATACTTGAGGCTAACTTAGTTTCTGCCCGTCGCAACGGAGGTGGTAGCCGTAAGGTGGTGACAGCCCTTTCGGTCTTCGTAGCCCATCACGTTAGTTCTGGTGTCTTAGGATCCAAGGTTCACGGTAACCGGCACCCCTTCTCACCCCTTTCTGTGTGTCGGAGGCTCTGTAGTCCCGAAGCAAGTATCTATCTGTATCCTCTGATCTGCTCAATCAATCGGTAGAATACCTTTATCAGACCCGTACCCTCTCTACCCTCTTACCTCTTCTCTTCTCTCCTTGTTGTCGTCATCCACCTCATCCATTCCATTTCATCCACACCATCTACCTAGGACAACTTAGTTTAGGATTAGTACACTTCTCGTTCTCCGTGGAAATCGATACCTTGGAATACTCCCGGGTGAAAGCTACATCGGTATCCGTCCGCTTGCGGATTTATCTATAGGCCATAAGGAGTGCCAACAACTACCAGCAGCGCCTGCGTGGCGCTCGTCTCCTGCAGCAACGCGGACATCGAGGCTCCCCTCACCTAGGAACATTGAGCCAACCCATGCGCACGCAATTCAAGGTGGCACTATAGCGCGTCGCTTCAGAACCACCCGTGTGTGCGCCGCTCTCGCCTGAAAAGGCGCGCCCGCTCTGTCTCCCCTGGGCCACGTCAGCCACGTCCACGAGCACGACCCGGTCAAGCCGAAGTCCAAACGGGAATATCTCCCTGGGAGTGGCTTTCAAGGTAAGGCACCTCTTCGTGAGGCCCCACTGATTAGGGGTTCGAAGCATAGCCCATCGAGGGTTCGACAAACGCCCCAGGTCAACAGAGTCAGGGGCAACCCGGGCGCGCTCAATCGAGCCTACCCTCGAACGCGGAGTTCAGGGGCGCCCGATGCTGCGTTCAATGCCGGACAAAGGCAGCTAGCCTGATGGGTCCCAACGAGGGAGAGCAATGAGCCCTCGACTCCTATCGAATGGGATCGAGCCCTGCCTAGCAAACCTTTGCAAGCGCTTTCATGAGAGGTGTCTCCGGACCACGAAGCCGACCCTTATCGAACGGGGCACGGATGTCCACTTGAACCACCCGTTAATAGCTCGCCGAAGCGTCCATGACTCGTGGCCTACTCGTGGGTAGCATGGATTGCCTCACCCCTCCTCCCTGCGGAAGGGCGACGGGGGTCGTATCTTGAAGATGAGGTTTTCCCCTGATCGACCCTACACGGGCAAGGGCTCGGGGGCTTCTCGCATCACGGCCAAACCCTTTGAACAAATTGTACGGTCACCTGAGTACGAGTTTCCATGTCGGGTCACCTGAGTGCTCAAGCAAGCTCCTCGAAGAGTGGTTTGTATGGGCATAACTTTGCCCGTCCAGCGTACATTGCCGATGCCGGCTGAAAAACATCGAGGCCGGCTGAAACAAACGCTGGACGAGCGCGTCACTCAATGGACCATGGAACCAAAATGCTTATAGCCCTTGGACAAGTATATTCACTCCTCCAAGGCCTCGGGGGCTACACCCGTGGGTGCGCTATCACGCCCCCCACGGGAACTCTCACAATTTCAAAGGAAAAGCCCCACACGAAGCGCCCGAGATGACGTAGCAAAAATACAAGCCTTTGCCGGACTAACCCACGTCCAGCTGTAACACCCCAAAATGGCCCATTTAAAATTTTTAGTAATTAATTGGCTTTTATTTTAATTGTTCATATTTAATATAAGGTTAAATGAATTATTTATGAATATTAAAATCAAATATAAGTTGTAGAAACATTTTTGTTGCATTCATGCTGCTGCACTGTGTTTTGGTTGTTGGCAAATTAAGTTGTAATTTAAATTCTGTTTAAATTCGAATTTAATTTGCATTTGTTTGAGCCCTAGAAAAGTTAATTCAAGTCGAGTTCACTTTTCCTCCCTAAACTTTTCCCTTGGATCACTTCCCCTCCCTCTACTTCTCCCTCAGTCCAGCCCAGCCCCTCCTCTCTTCTCCTCGCGCGCGGCCCAACTCCCCAGCCATCCCAGCAGCGGCCCAGCCCGCGCGCCCCACTTTTTCTCCCCCTCTCCCACTGCCCGAGCGGCCCCCCCCCCCGTCAGGTTTTCCCCCACCTTCTTCCACCTCGCGCCCGGCGCGCCGCTCTTCACCGCGTGCAATCTCCGCCGCCCGGCCGGCCGCCCAGCACCCCCCCCCCCCCCCGCTCTCGTGGGCCTCTGGAAGCTTCCCCGCACCTTCCTTCCCCGATCCCCTTCCTTTCCTGGCCGCGCCATGCATGGCAAGAAGGCCCCCGATGGAAACCCGTGCTCCGATCGCCGCCTCCGCCGGGATTGATGGCACGGACTCCAATGCCGCCCCCTGGGCTATTTAAACACCCCCTACGCACCCCTAAGCCTCACCAACTCTCCCACCGAGCATCAAGCCCGCAGCAGCACCTCCCCCGAGCTGTCCGCCGCCGCCCGAGCAATTCTGCCGGCCGTCGTCGTCAACCGACGTCTCCGACGCCCCGCTGCCAAATTGGACCACTCAGGTGAGCTTGCCATCCCCTCCCATTGCTCCTGTGCCAAACCCCGTCCTAAACCAAGCACCGAAGCCCCTCCTCCACCTTCGCTGGAGATGGCCGCCCGCCGGCCATCGTCGAGCGCCACCGCTGCCACCTGAACCCCGTCATGAACCCCACCAGAATGCTCGCCGCGTCCCACTGGTCACGTAGGACCAAGACCCATGGCCAATGGTGGCCCCTAGCCCAAGTTCCACCCTGCTCCGGCGAAGAACCACCGCGGGAACCAGCGGCGCCGCCGTCCCCGAGCTGTCGCCGGCCACCCCCTCTCCCCGATCTCCTCTGAGCCGTTGGATCGAGATCCAACGGCTAGATCAAACCCCTCCCCCTGAGTAACTTTTAAATACCGGTCAGTTGTGGAGATTTTTCTAAAGAGCCCCCAAGTTCCTAATAATCAACCCGCAGTCCACCCTTATTCAAAAATAATTCCAGTTAGGCCCTGGTTTTTATGGAAAACCCCCTGCTCTTTTCAAAAATAGAACCCACGGTCCTGAGTTTAAGCTTTTGCGTGTAGGCCCCTGAGTTTTAATGCATAATTATGTTTAGGTCCCTGGTTTCTTTAAAATAAGCCCCTGTAAGTTTTTTAAAAATTGTCAGCAGGTCCCTAGATCTTAGAAAAGCCATATCTTTTTCGGCTCCGATTAGTGTGATTTTCGCGCTCATGTGTTCGTAGTGAAGCGTAGATTATTTCTAAAACCTTTTTTTTGTATTGTTTCTACTGTCTGGTGTACTGTTCTAATAGAATATTATTTGTTTGCATGTATTGGTATGCGTGTATGCTTGTATGGTGCTTCGTGTCCAGTCGGTGAGCCGTTAGCCTTGGAGTTCGAGCTCGGTGAGGACTTTCCGGAGCAGGACTCGCAGCAGCAGCAGCAGCACTTTGAGGAAGGCAAGTTATAGCACGGACAATCCTTGCTACCTAAACACACTCTTTACATACATCTACTTTCATATGCATGTGTCTAAACTGTTGTCCTATTATGGTTATACCTAGTTTGTTTACTCCTATCCTTTGACTACCTTGGGTTATTGCATATGGGTAGAATCTTTGCTATGCGCAGGTACTGTCATTACTATTTAATTGTTAATCTTGACTTAATGGTTCACTTTAACATTTATGATAAAACATGCTTTTTAGCAACTTGTTTTAGGGAGCTAGAGCATGTGCTTCGTGCTTTGCTCTAGTGTCTCTCCGTAAGGTCCAGTTCTTAAAGCGGCAACCCAGGAGCCTGTCGCCACCGCTAGAACTATTATGGCTCTGGTCTTGGTCAAGTAACTTGTACGGCTCTAGCTTGACAGTAGTTACCGACGGGGCCGACGGCGCTATGGGAAGCACTCGTGAGAGTATGGTTTGATCCACCGAGGACGGTGGTACCGTCGGCTATGTCTTGTCAGGCACAGTCCTGTGTTGGGAGTCCCTGTGGTATGGGAACTCCGCACGTCGTGCTCTTGTACTTGTTTGCATGCGTGACCGCGCTCTAGATGCCATTGACCCTCTTATCGCTGCGCCCTGAGAGTCGGTCAATCTCGGTGCCTTGGATCATGCTGCCTGTGTTGTACCATAGTGGCTACTGTTTTGTTTGGGTGTCTTGTGAAAAACCTCGTAGCGTCCCTATGCCGTCACACCTCGAAAGTGTTGACGTGCGTGGTTGGGTGCAAAGTTCCTTTGAACTTTTACGCGACTGGTGGGTAAAGGGCGAAACCTCTATAGAGTGTAAAATCTATCATGATAGCCTTGCTCAGGGTCACGAGCGGCCTGGATCCTTTTTTATTAGAAGATGATGTTCGTTTATGATTATTGTCACTTATACTTATTTAATTGGGTTACAACCGGGTTTCATTCACTTGTAGTAATTGTTAAACGTTAAAATGAACCGACTAAATATGCTAATGCAGTTAAGCCGTGTCTAACCTATTTTGAGCCTTCATACCCGTGCTATACTTGCTAAGTATTTGTTTACTTACACTTGTCAATATTCAACAAAAATCCCAGATGGGTAAACAGATTGGGCTGATCAGGAGACTGCTGCTGAGTTCCCTGAGGACCCACCGTACTTCTGAGTTGCGCTCTCCCAGTCAGAGTCACTGTGGATTGCGGCTCCGCTAGTTGAGAGTTATAGACTTCCGCTGTAATAAATATTATTGTTATACTCTGATGTAAACTATTTTATTTCGAGCATTTGTACTCTGTTTATCATATTTGTTCGTTGTATGTGTTCTGTGGACTTCCTGGGCACACATATGGCCGCATTTGAGTTTTGTGAAAATTTGGGTGTGACAGATTGGTAGCAGAGCCGTGCTGACTGTAGGATCGTAACCTAGATAGAACGATCGGTCTTAGCCAAGTTCAGTCTTCACTATTTTACCTATAAAAGTGTTGAGTTTTCCAAAATAGTGTTCAATGTCTCCTCTACCTCAGTCCTTTGCAAAGTTTTTCTAAAATTTTTCTTTGTTTCCTCTCTGCAGTAGATGGCTCGCACGAAGCTGACCGCCCGCAAGTCCACCTGTGGCTACCTTCCGTCCCGTGTTCCGGAGATGGACTTTGGTGCCCCCTACCACGATGCTTTCCAGGAGTTGGAAGAGATGCAAGAGGAGGAGCGCCTGAGGCAAGAAGAAGAAGAGGCGGAGCAACAGCAGGGAGTGCCCGAGGACAAGGAGATGGAGCCCGCTGAAGAGCCAGAGGAGCAGCCCGAGCCAGTTAAGCTAGGTGGCGGGAATGCTGCCGGAGACCCAGATGGTGATGACAGCGGTGATGATGATGATGAAGACGGTGGTGATGATCCGTCAGATGGCAAGGATGATGACCCTGAGGAGCCCCCAGCACCCCAACCACCTGCACCAGCAGATAGGTGGACTGTGGAGGACTTTGTCACAGACACTGGAGACAACTTCTACCACTGGCGCCTGAGGCAGATACTCCGCTACCACTACGGCACAGGCAACGTGGGCATGGAGTACCACAGTGAAAGGTGGACGCACCCCCGCTTCCCCACCTTTTGGAGCACCTCCCTGAGGATCCGTACAGCTGACCACGAAGCCAGAGCTGCCAGGACGAGGTCGATCCAGTACGCCTCCAGTGAGAGATCCACCCAGGAGGCAGGGATAGCAAATGTTGCTCGCCGTGCCCTCTACTACTACAGGGACAGGTTCTGGGCAGAGATCCAGGACGGGCCAGATAGGTGGTACCCCTGCAGGAGGAGTGGGGAGACAGCTTGCACCATCGCCCCCATCAGAGACATCGACGACCCCCGGCTCGCTGCTACTGTGCCGCTGGTGGCCACCCTCAACACCAACCTAGAGGCAGCTACTGATGAGATCGCCGCTCTGAGGGAGCAGCTGAGAGGGACTCGGCAGGAGATGGAGCAGCTGGACCAGATGTTGGGAGCACCACCGTCACGCAGGCCAGACTACCGTGCAGAGTCACCGCCTCGCAAGAGGCACCGCTTCGGATCTACCGCCGCCAGCACCACCATCCAGCAGGGTCCTTAGGAGTTTACCATGAGTCTGTAATAAGATCGATTAGTCATCGCTTTTCTTTCCAGTCGAGTCAAAAACCAGTGAGTCGAGTCAGTGTGAACCTTGTCTTTCGATGTTTTGTTTGATTATCATTATGCTTATGTATGAGTTGGATTTTTGTAATGATTGTGATGGTCGTGGACGCAAGTCTACTACCATCTAGATTTTGAATTAAGGCATAAGGATATTATTGAATACATAGAAGGGGTTATTTGCTTCACTTGCTCTTTATCTATCTTATGCTCTATCATAACCAGTTCAATGTTCTCAAGTACTTCTGTTCCTAAGTTACTTGGTCTTAAAATTTATGGGGATCTCTTGTTGATAATAGATGGTGAACATAAGCAGCAACGCCAGTGCCAGTGGACTGCCACCACCACCCCCACCATTGAGCAGATGATGCTCACACAGACCCAGCTGATGCAACAGATGGCTCAGACGATGGCCATGATGCAACAGAACCAGCAGAATCCGCCACAGCACAACATGCCGCCCCGTGACAGGAGGGGCGAATTTCTGAAGGGACGCCCGCCCACCTTCAACAAAGCGACTGATCCCTTGCATGTGGTGGATTGGCTCAAGGCAGTGGAGTGACAACTCGACATCGCTCAGTGCAACGACCGGGAGAAGGTGTTGTACGCAGGAGGACAGCTTCAAGGACCAGCCTTGGACTGGTGGGACTCGTACCAGTACGCTCACCCCGATCGTACTCAGATCACATGGCAGGAGTTCCATGATAGCTTCCACTCGCACCATGTGCCTGAAGCCCTGATGACGTTGAAGAAGAAGGAGTTCCTATCATTGAAGCAGGAAGGGATGAGCGTCACAGCTTACCGTGACAAGTTCATTGAGCTTTCCCGCTATGCTCCGGAAGACGTGGACACCGACAAGAACAAGCAGTCCATGTTCCGTGATGGCTTGCAGGATGCCCTGCAGTACCAGCTGATGTGCACCAGGTTCCCCAACTTCTAGGAACTGGTGGACGGTGCTCTGATGCGGGAACACAAGCGCTGTGAGATGGAAGAGAAGAAGCGGAAGTTCCAGCGCCAGCAGACTGGGAGCAACAACCGCCCCCGCTTCAGTGCTCCCCAAGGCCAACAGATGGTGAGCCAGCAACGCTTCCAGAGTCAGCCGGCTCGTTCAACCGTGGCCAGAACCAGCAGCACCCCCAGTACTCTCAGGCACCGCAACAGCAGCGCTTCAAGAACCAGCTGTAGAACGCCCCAGCTCAGCGCAACCAGGTGCAACAAGGGCCGGACCAGCGTCCCAACAATGCCAACAATGTACCGGTGGGCCCGAGGGCGTGCTTCTAATGTGGCGAGCCAGGGCACTATGCCAACGCCTGCCCCCGCAGAGTCCAGAATGCTGCAGGCCAGAACAACAACCAGAGGGTTGGATAGCAGCAAGGGCAGAATGGGAACCAGCAGCAAGCTCAAGCAGGCCGAGGGCCACAGAACCCAGTCAGGGGCAAGGTCCACCACATGGGTGCCGAGACCACAGAAGGGGCCACTGACGTGGTCGTGGGTATGTTCCCTGTCAACTCGACTCCTGCGACTGTTTTGTTTGATTCTAGAGCTTCACATGTGTTGGCGGTCGTTACAGACCGATTTCCGACCTCCAACCAAGTATAAAACAGACACAATGGAGACACGCACCATAGCTATAGGGCTTATCACTGACTATTTCCACAAGTTTTGGTGATTGTCCTCTATGCAGGTACAAAATGGAGAAACACGTGCTATAAGGGTCGGAAATGACCGTTTCGGCCGAACGATACGATTCGGCCGGTTACCCCCTTAGCCGTATACGAAATCGGGAAGCCATCCACGTCACCGATACTCAAGCAGCGACCGAGATGACACGTAGACGACCACCACCTCATCCGGGGCCAGTCCAACTCGAAGCCAAGTACCAGGAACTAGCCAGGAGGTCCCACAGGGCAGAGGTTGCACGGGGGAGCGCTGCCAGGCCACAGGGCCCGTTCGGCCGAATGGCCCACTTCGGCCGAACCGCCCCCAGAAGTCCACCGCCTCAGCAACCGCCTCGGCACCAAGGCGGTGCCACGTGCCCGTTCGGCCAAACACATCGGTTCGGCCGAACCAGCCACTTCGGCCGAACGGCCCGGAGCCGCCTTGAGCTGCCTTGGCCGCTGCTCCACTCCTCCACCGACCCGGGTCACTATAAATTGAGACCCCTGGTCACCTACAAGACACACAACACAAGAAGAAGAGAGTAGGCGTCGCTAGGTTCCGCCACTCATATCAATAGAAATAGGGAGAGAGGAGAGGTGAGCATCCCGGAGAGGAGCCGAAGTGTCGGCCCCTCTTCCCGTTTTACCTCTACGGATGCGACTTCACTTCGAGTAACATCCGGGTCTTGTCTGGTAACTCTTGTATCTCTCTCTGATTAATTGAGCATTCAGTTCTTACTTTTATATGCTTGCTGGTTCTTCGTTCAATGCTTAGTTGTGTAGTATAATTGTATACTAGCTGCTTAGCTTGAGTGCTTATCTGTCTGCAGTAGATAAGTATTAGTCAACTAGTGTAGGCGTGGTGCCTATACTTGAGGCTAACTTAGTTTCTGCCCGTCGCAACGGAGGTGGTAGCCGTAAGGTGGTGACAGCCCTTTCGGTCTTCGTAGCCCATCACGTTAGTTCCAGTGTCTTAGGACCCAAGGTTCAGGGTAACCGGCACCCCTTCTCACCCCTTTCTGTGTGTCGGAGGCTCTGTAGTCCCGAAGCAAGTATCTATCTGTATCCTCTGATCTGCTCAATCAATCGGTAGAATACCTTTATCAGAACCGTACCCTCTCTACCCTCTTACCTCTTCTCTTCTCTCCTTGTTGTCATCATCCATCTCATCCATTCCATTTCATCCACACCATCTACCTAGGACAACTTAGTTTAGGATTCGTACACTTCTCGTTCTCCGTGGAAATCGATACCTTGGAATACTCCCGGGTGAAAGCTACATCGGTATCCGTCCACTTGCGGATTTATCTGTAGGCCGTAAGGAGTGCCAACAAGCTTTCTGGCGCCGTTGCCGGGGGACGGTAGCTGTTCTGATTCTGAACTCAAGTTGTCCGTGTATCCCACCACCATCCACCATCCATATGGATATCACTCTTACCTTACGCCAACACTCGGCTCCAACGGGCGATTGTTTGGAGCCACCACCATCATCACATCCCATATCCACACCCGGCTATGAGCTACGTCCCGGCTTCATAGCCATGGTTCGTGAGCAATCGTTCTCAGGAACGAAGGTCGAGAGTCCATACGCGCATTTGCGCGAGTTTGAGCGACTCTGCTCATGCCTGACCATTGCGGGCATGACACAAGAGACACTCAAATGGAAGTTATTCTCGTTTTCACTAGCGGGAGGAGCAAAGAAATGGTACTCTCTGGCTGTCAGTACTATGGACGGGAGCTGGGTAGTTCTCAAACAAAAATTCTGCCTAAACTTCTTCCCAGTCTCCAAGGTAGCCAGTCTCCGAGCGGAAATCATTAACTTTAAGCAATTAAAGGGAGAATCGTTAGGAGCTGCTTGGCTCGTTTCAAGCAAATACTGGCCTCAGGACCGAACCTAAGCCTACCAGAACCTGTTGTTTTACAACACTTCAGCCTTGACCTCTGTCCCGTAGCCACCACTTTCTTGGACTCTGCTTCTGGAGGGTCGTTCTTTCATTTGGTCCCTAGTGAAGCGAGGGTAGTCCTGGACCGTATCCTAGACAACACCCCCTACACTGGAATCTATGATGAACTCCCCGATGAAGAAGAGAAGCAGCCTGAACCTGAACCTAAAATGCCAATACCAGTCCAATCCAAATCCATTAGCTCGTCCAGTCCATCAGAACCTGAAGCTCATTTCGAACCACAACCATATCCTAGCCCAGACTACTATGATTCACTCTACACCACTCCCTATGATTTTGACGATGATCTATTCGATGACATTGGGAGTGTAACGAGTTTCCCTCGAGAACACCGTGTAGAGCCCATAGATCAAGCCCCCGACAAGGAAGAACTTGAATACCAGAGAGAATACCTTGGACGTCTCTCTGCTATCATGAGTCGGGAGTGGCTAGAAGAGGCCGAAGCCTCAACTGAGGTCGTCAAGATGCCCAGAAAGATTCAAAGGATATACTATGAGGTCCTGGGCAAAGACAATGAAATTGGGTATGACCCGAGCCTCGGGATCAACATAATCTCTAGCTCGTTGGTGCACGACCAACTCCCTGGTGTACCTTGGTCATTTTCTCAAAAACGACTAAAATTCACTTCGGAAGAATCCTGGATTGTTTGGGGATCTTGCGGGTCACACCCGTTAAGATTAACGACCCTGAACTCTTCATGGATTTCCATATCTTTGACCTACCCAGCGGCACCACACATCCCATCTTCATAGGTAGACCAATCCAGAAGATATTGGAAAATGCACCAACAAATCAGCTAGTAGAGCTCAGGATCGGCAAAGAACTCATCCCTGTCTCCTATTCTCAATCCTTGAACACCCCATTAGAGGCAGACCCCGATCCTGACCCATTAGAGGAAGTTAGGTCAGCTCACCTATTAGACCTAGAGCAGCCTATTACAGAAGAAGATCTCCCGTTTTTCTCGGAAGAAGAGGAAACACATCCTCCGATTGAGCTTGACACAAACGAAACTCCAAAACCATCCTCAATCGAGCTCAAACCACTTCCACCTGGACTTAGGTATGCTTTCCTCTTTGGAGATAAGCAAACTCCAGTGATCATCAGTGATAAGCTCTCCGAACTAGAAACCCAACAACTCATCACTGTCCTGGAGAAGAATCGATCGGTCTTAGGATATTCTCTCCAAGACCTGAAAGGGATTAGCCCAAATCTCTGTACTCATCGCATCCCGATCGATTCTGAAGCAATGCCGACTCGGGAACCTCAAAGACGGCTGAACAATGCCATGAGAGAGGTCGTGAAAAAGGAAGTTCTCAAGCTCCTTCATGCTGGGATCATCTACCCAGTTCCCAATAGCGAGTGGGTTAGTCCCGTCCAAGTCGTTCCAAATAATGGAGGAATGACGGTAGTGCGCAATGACAAGAATGAGCTCATTCCTCAGTGCACTGTTACCGGGTGGCGTATGTGCATAAATTATCGTAAACTCAACAAAGCCACCAAGAAAGACCATTTCCCTCTTCCGTTCATAGACGAGATGCTTGAACGGCTAGCCAAACACTCCTTCTTCTGTTTCCTTGATGGTTACTCTAGATATCACCAAATCCCAATCCATCCTGAAGACCAGAGTAAAACCACGTTCACATGCCCTTATGGGACGTATGCCTATCGGCGTATGTCCTTTGGGTTGTGTAACACACCTGCCTCTTTCCAACGTTGCATGATGTCCATCTTCTCTGACATGATTGAGGAGATTATGGAAGTGTTCATGGACGATTTCTCAGTTTATGGAAGGACCTTCACCGTGTGTCTGAAAAATCTAAACAAGGTCCTCCAGAGGTGTAGAGAGAAGCACCTCATTTTGAACTCGGAAAAGTGCCATTTTATGGTGCGAGAGGGTATTGTCTTAGGACATCGGGTGTCGGAACGTGGAATCGAGGTAGACAGGGCAAAAATAGAAGTGATTGAGCAACTTCCACCTCCCACAAACGTTAAGGGAATTCGAAGCTTCCTTGGTCATGCCGGATTCTATAGGCGCTTCATCAAAAACTTTTCCCAGATATCTCGGCCCTTGACCAATCTTTTAGCCAAAGATGCCCCCTTCATTTTCAATGAGGAGTGTTACGCCGCTTTTCACACCCTCAAGAAGGCACTCATTTCCGCTCCCATTATCCAGCCTCCCGACTGGAGCATCCCATTTGAAATCATGTGTGATGCGAGCGACTATGCCGTAGGAGCTGTGCTGGGCCAAACTAAGGACAGGAAGCACTATGCTATCTCATACGCTAGCAAAACGCTCACCGGCCCTCAGCTCAACTACGCGACCACGGAAAAGGAACTCTTAGCGGTCGTATTTGCTATAGACAAATTCCGGTCCTACCTAGTCGGGGCCAAGGTCATAGTCTATTCAGATCACGCTGCTCTGAAGTACCTTCTGACCAAGAAGGATGCAAAGCCGAGACTCATCCACTGGGTTCTGCTACTCCAGGAGTTCGACATCGAGATAAGAGATAAGAAGGGAGTAGAGAACTCAGTGGCTGACCACCTGTCCCGAATGGAAGTACCATCTGATCTTCCGATCGACGATTACTTGTGGGATGACACGCTCCTTAAGGTCACCACTGGCAATCCGTGGTACGCTAACATAGTAAACTTCATGGTCACAGGGTATGTCCCTCCTAGAGAAAATAAGAAGAGATTAGCTTGTGAGAGCCGACTCCATCTCTAGGACGACCCGTACCTCTTCCGGATATGTAGTGACGGACTCCTCAGAAGGTGCATCCCTGCACATGAGGCATATAAAATCCTAGAGAGGTGCCACGCAGCTCCGTACGGAGGACACTACGGTGCATTCCGGACCAATGCTAAAGTCTGGCAGAGCGGATTTTATTGGCCCAGCATGTACGAAGATGCAAGAGCATTCGTCATGCGATGCCCCCGCTGTCAGAAACACGGAAACATTAACACTAGAGACGCGATGCCACTCACTAGCAATCTCCAAGTAGAAATTTTCGATGTTTGGGGAGTGGACTTCATGGGTCCCTTCCCAATTTCCGAGGGTTGCCAGTTCATCCTAGTGGCAGTAGACTATTTCTCTAAGTGGGTGGAAGCTCTACCTTGTGTAGCCGCCGATTCTAGGAACGCGAGACGAATGTTTCATGAGTACATCTTTCCGCGTTTCGGCGTTCCTAGGATAGTCATTAGTGATGGCGGATCCCATTTCATCGATTCAGCCTTCTGTAAGTATCTTTCAAGTCTGGGGGTGCAGCATAATGTTGCTACACCCTATCACCCTCAGACTAGCGGTCAAGCAGAAACATCAAACAAACAAATCAAAAATATTCTGCAGAAGACCGTAAATGAGATGGGTAGGCAATGGAAGGATAAACTCCCGGATGCACTCTGGGCATATCGTACGGCCTATAAGACGCCCATAGGCATGACCCCATATCAGCTAGTATATGGCAAGACCTGCCACTTACCAGTAGAGATGGAGTTCAAAGCTCACTGGGCCATTAGGAAGTGGGGTATGAACCTTCCAGCTGCCGGCCTCAAGCGGAAGATCCAATTGGCCGAATTAGATGAAATGAGGGAACGAGCTTACCACAGCTCCCGGCTATATAAGGAACGGACCAAGAGATGGCATGATAAGAGAATCAAGGACAAGACGTTCAAGCCGGGAGATAAGGTCCTCGTTTTCAACTCCCGTGTCAAACTTTTCGGTCACGGGAAGTTGAGGAGCAAGTGGGACGGCCCATTCACAGTAATCAATGCTGCATCTCATGGGGCCGTCACTTTGCAAAGCGAGGACGGAAACACCTTTAAGGTCAATGGACAGCGGTTGAAGGTTTTCCTAGAACCAGAACCTCCGCCACTCGACGAATTAGATGCCGTCGAGTTCATAGAACTCTGAACCCCGTCCGTCTTTAGATAGAGCACCGTTTAGTTCAGTTTAGTTTGGTGTGTTAGTTAATTGTGTGATTCATTTATTTTGCTTAGATTCATGATTAGGGTGCTCTGAATTTTCCCTTCCAATCATTTGTTCCAAATTTTAGTTCGAAGAATAAATAAAATTAGAGTTGAATGCAAAAAGAATAAAATTGTCGCTCTGGTTGGTGCATTTGAACCAACCGGAGATTGCCCTGTTTAACGAAAAGATACATGAGTACAGGCATGACACAGTGGAGGAACAGGACGAGAACGAGCAGGCCCACCAGCTGACTCAGTACCTTTCAAGGTTGAATCCCTACCAGTGAAGAGTCCAAGCTTGGGGGAGCACCCCCATCAGGTACGTTCCGAATTACTCAGCACTTTGGTCATTCAATTGAAAATACTTCCCTTGAATAAAATTAACTCTCAACCATGCATGGAATGAATCATATGCCTCTCACTTTGGAAATGATGAATGGTTGCTCTGTCATTAATTTTGCTAGTACTTTGTTGCAACTAGTTGCTTGACTATGCTTGAGTTATTTGGCATGAGTAGAAATGAACCTGAAAACCTTGTGGGAGCATGTGCCTTATTCCAAGTCTAGGTTGTTGTGGGGATTGATATAGTGGTACTTTGGTTGAATTCTATTTCTGCTCTTAGTACGGTGACAATCTCGGATGATTATGCTTTCAAAAATAAAACAAAGTTCCTCATTGGTCATAATACCTACCAGAGTCATATGATAGGATTAGTTCTAAAATTTCTACCATATGCTGCTTGTCATCTTAGTGAGTTTTGTCAAATTGTTGTGACCTTAGTGAGGAATCTTTCATGCTTCTAAGATCGAGATTCACATACACTCAACCTCTCACTTGCAATTCCTACATTGGGAGTTAGCAAAACCATGCCATCATCCATTCTATAAAAAATTTCATGCTCTTTGATTCCCTCTCTGAATATCTTTGAAGTAGAGGCATGGGCTATGCAAAAGAAAAAGAAAAGCATGCCAAGTGGCATGGCAAAAATATGAGAAAAAGAAAAGCATGCCAAGTGGCATGGCAAAAATATGAATAAAAGATAGACCATGCTCTCGAAAAATAAATCAAGGAGAGGAAGAATCATTCCATGAAAGTCCACATATTCCACTCCACATATTCCACACACTTGCACTTCTCGATCTAGAGTATGATTTGATTTTCCTAAGATCCGGTCTTTGACTTAGCAAAATATAAGATGCTTGTATGCCTTCATCCTTTGTCCCTGAGCCACACAAAAAGCCAAATTAGATGTTAGGATGAAAAGAAGGCAAAGCCTTTGGTAAGGATTCAAATACACTTGAGCGATTGAGTGAGCCAATGAGGAACAATTTATCTTTTCACAAAAGGGTGAAAACTCCGAGATAGGATCCTGAAAAGAGTAGAGTGGAATAAACCTAAGTTAACCTGTTCATCCTTTCAACCACCCAAGATAAGGAAATTGCTATAAGCCCCATAATTAAAATGGTGAATTATACCTTGCTAGTAATTCAAGTAAAAATTTGAGTACTAGTTGTTTATAAAGTTACCTGCAAGAGAAATGACATTGTAGCAACTCCTGATCCACCGAGCCTAAGTTTTTATCTTTGCTCGAGGACGAGCAAAGAGCTAAGCTTGGGGGAGCTTGTTGGCGGTCGTTACAGACCGATTTCCGACCTCCAACCAAGTATAAAACAGACACAATGGAGACACGCACCATAGCTATAGGGCTTATCACTGACTATTTCCACAAGTTTTGGTGATTGTCCTCTGTGCAGGTACAAAATGGAGAATCACGTGCTATAAGGGTCGGAAATGACCGTTTCGGCCGAACGATACGATTCGGCCGGTTACCCCCCTTAGCCGTATACGAAATCGGGAAGCCATCCACGTCACCGACACTCAAGCAGCGACCGGGATGACACGTAGACGACTGCCACCTCATCCGGGGCCGGTCCAACTCGAAGCCAAGTACCAGGAACTAGCCAGGAGGGCCCACAGGGAAGAGGTTGCACGGGGGAGCGCTACCAGGCCACAGGGCCCGTTCGGCCGAACGGCCCACTTCGGCCGAACCGTCCCCAGAAGTCCACCGCCTCAGCAACCGCCTCGGCACCAAGGCGGTGCCACGTGCCCGTTCGGCCGAACACATCGGTTCGGCCGAACCAGCCACTTCGGCCAAACAGCCCGGAGCCGCCTTGAGCTGCCTTGGCCGCTGCTCCACTCCTCCACCTACCCGGGTCACTATAAATTGAGACCCCTGGTCACCTGCAAGACACACAACACAAGAAGAAGAGAGTAGGCGTCGCTAGGTTCCGCCACTCATCTCAATAGAAATAGGGAGAGAGGAGAGGTGAGCGTCCCGGAGAGGAGCCGAAGTGTCGGCCCCTCTTCCCGCTGTACCTCTACGGATGCGACTTCACTTCGAGTAACATCCGGGTCTTGTCTGGTAACTCTTGTATCTCTCTCTGATTAATTGAGCATTCAGTTCTTACTTTTATATGCTTGCTGGTTCTTCGTTCAATGCTTAGTTGTGTAGTATAATTGTATACTAGCTGCTTAGCTTGAGTGCTTATCTGTCTGCAGTAGATAAGTATTAGTCAACTAGTGTAGGCGTGGTGCCTATACTTGAGGCTAACTTAGTTTCGGCCCGTCGCAACGGAGGTGGTAGCCGTAAGGTGGTGACAGCCCTATCGGTCTTCATAGCCCATCACGTTAGTTCCGGTGTCTTAGGTCCCAAGGTTCAGGGTAACCGGCACCCCTTCTCACCCCTTTCTGTGTGTCGGAGGCTCTGTAGTCCCGAAGCAAGTATCTATCTGTATCCTCTGATCTGCTCAATCAATCGGTAGAATACCTTTATCAGACCCGTACCCTCTCTACCCTCTTACCTCTTCTCTTCTCTCCTTGTTGTCGTCATCCATCTCATCCATTCCATTTCATCCACACCATCTACCTAGGACAACTTAGTTTAGGATTAGTACACTTCTCGTTCTCTGTGGAAATCGATACCTTGGAATACTCCCGGGTGAAAGCTATATCGGTATCCGTCCGCTTGCGGATTTATCTATAGGCCGTAAGGAGTGCCAACAGCATGCTTTTATATCTGCTGTATTTGTGAAAAAGAACATAATGGCTCTCAGACCCGTGTCAAACACCATGCTAGTTAGCTCACCAGGAGGGGAACAACGAGCCACCTTACGTTGTCCCCATGTCACTATCACCATAAGGGGGGTAGACTTTGAGGTATACCCAATAGTCCTGGAATCCATCGGATTCGATCTGATTTAGGAATGAGCTGGTTAGCTAGATACGATGCACAGATCTAGTGTGCCAAGAGAGCCGTGCAACTGACAGCGAAGTCCGGTGAGAAGGTGGAGTATCAATCAACCAGTCCTTCAGAGCACAATCAAGCCAACCAAGCTGAGGGTGCAATCCCGGAGGACATCCGAGTGGTGTGCGAGTTTCCGGATGTGTTCCCAGATGAACTGCCAGGTATGCCCCCGGAACGCGAAGTTGAATTCGTTATTGAACTAAAACCTGGCACTGCACCTATAGCTAAAATACCATATAGGATGGGAGTGAAGGAACTGGAGAAACTTAAGGAAGAATTAAGTTCTTTGCTAGAAAAAGGGTATATTCGACCTAGTTCTTCACCATGGGGAGCACCAGTGTTGTTCGTGGACAAGAAGGATGGTTCGCAAAGGATGTGCGTGGACTATCGAGCACTCAATGAAGTGACGGTCAAGAACAAGTATCCCCTGCCAAGGATTGATGATTTGTTTGATCAGTTGAAGGGAGCTTGTGTGTTCTCCAAGATAGATCTTCGATCGGGCTACCACCAGATGAGGATCCGACCATCCGACATCCCCAAGACGGCCTTCACTACTTGGTATGGGCTATATGAGTTCACAGTCATGTCCTTTGGACTAACCTATGCTCCGTCATACTTCATGTACCTGATGAATAGCGTCTTCATGGACTATCTGGACAAGTTTGTGGTGGTGTTCATTGATGACATACTGGTCTTCTCCAAGAATGAAGAGGAACATGAAGATCATTTGAGGCTGGTGATGCAGAGACTCCGGGAACATCAGCTATATGCCAAGTTGAGCAAGTGTGAGTTCTGGTTGAAGGAAGTGGCATTCTTCGGACACATGCTGTCCAACGGAGGAGTGGCAGTTGACCCGAAGAAGGTTAATGATGTGTTGAGCTGGAACCCGCCTCGGGATGTCAGCGAGATCAGGAATTTCCTCGGGATGGCCGGATATTATCGACGGTTCATCGAAGGATTCTCCAAGATTGCTAAACCCATGACGGCGTTATTGGAGAAGAATGCCAAGTTCATCTGGACAGAGGAGTGTCAAACCAGCTTCGAAGAATTGAAGAAAAGGCTAACAATAGCACTTGTACTGGTATTGCCCAACATAGCCAAGAGCTTCTCTATCTACTGTGATGCATCTCGTCTAGGGCTGGGGTGTGTACTTATGCAGGAAGGGAGAGTCCTAGCATATGCATCAAGATAGTTGCGGAAGCATGAGCAGAACTACCCGACACATGATTTGGAGTTGGTAGCTGTGGTGCATGCTTTGAAGATTTGGAGACACTACCTGATTGGGCACAAGTGTGACATCTACACTGATCACAAGAGCCTGAAGTATGTCTTCACTTAGTCAGAGCTGAATATGAGGCAACGCCGATGGTTGGAGTTGATCAAGGACTATGATCTGGAGATCCATTACCACCCTGGCAAGGCTAACTTGGTGGCAGATGCTCTGAGCAGGAGAAGCTATGTGAACCGGATCACCGGCCATTGTTTGCCTGAAGAACTCAGCAGGGAATTTGAGAGGATGAGTCTGGGGTTCGTGACCAGCATCACAGAGATGACGGTAGAACCGACTCTTGAACAGGAGATCCGGAAAGGACAGCGTGGTGATGAAAAGATCAAGGAAATTGTGGAGAATGTTGCCCTGGGGAAGGCACCTGGATTCCAAGTTGATGAACAAGGAACCCTGTGGCACGGAAAGAGGATATGTGTGCCCGATATAGTGCAGATCAAGGACGCGATCCTAAGAGAAGCGCATGATTCAGCATACTCGATTCACCCAGGGAGCACCAAGAAATCAAGGAAAGATTCTGGTGGTACGGATTGAAGCGTGATGTGGCGACGCATGTGGCACTGTGCGACACTTGTCAGAGTTAAGGCTGAACATCAAAGGCCAGCCGGATTACTCCAGCCCCTGAAGATACCGGAATGGAAATGGGAAGAAGTTGGTATGGACTTCATAACGGGTCTACCCCGCACCCAGCGACGATTTGACTCCATTTGGGTGATTGTGGACCGCTTGACTGAAGTGGCACACTTTCTTCCAGTAAAGACCACCTACACAGGAGCCAAACTAGCAGAGCTATATATGGAAAGGATTGTGTGCCTGCATGGAGTGCCAAAACGGATAGTATCTGATCGAGGTACTCAGTTCACATCACACTTCTGGCAGAAGCTGCATGAGTCTATGGACACTAAGCTACATTTCAGTTCGGCTTATCACCCGCAGACAGATGGACAGACAGAGCGAACCAATCAGATTTTGGAGGACATGTTGAGAGCATGTGCTCTAAAGTATGGTGTCAGTTGGGACAAGAGTTTGCCCTATGCGGAGTTCTCGTACAAATACAGCTATCAGAAGAGTCTGCAAATGGCACCGTTCGAGGCTTTGTATGGCAGGAAGTGTAGGACTCCACTATTCTGGAATCAGACCAGAGAAAGTCAAGTTTTCGGTCCCGAGATACTCAGGGATGCAGAATGCCAAATACAAGTGATCAGGCAGAACTTAAAAATGGCACAGTCCAGGCAGAAGAGTTATGCTGATGTCAGACGGAGGGATCTCAGTTTTACAGTTGGAGATTTTGTGTACCTCAAGGTGTCACCGATGAGGGGCGTGAAGAGGTTCAATGTCAAGGGCAAGCTAGCACCTCGATACATCGGACCTTTCCAGATACTTGAAAGGAAAGGTGAAGTGGCATATCAGTTGGACTACCCGAGAGATTGGCCGGAGTCCACGATGTGTTCCACGTGTCAGCGCTGAAGAAATGTTTGCGGGTGCCTGAAGAGCAAATCCTTGTAGATGAGTTGAATGTGCAAGAGGACCTCACTTATGAGGAGTATCCGGTCAGGATTCTCGAGGTGTCTGAGAGGGTGACAAGAAACAAGGTCATCTAGATGTGCAAGGTACAGTGGAGCCGACACTCGGAAGATGAGGCCACTTGGGAACGGGAAGAAGATCTCAAGACCGAGTACCCACAGCTCTTCGCATCTACTTCCGAATCTCGAGGACGAGATTCATCTTAAGGGGTAGGTTTGTAACACCCAAAACTGGCCCATTTAAAATTTTTAGTAATTAATTGGCTTTTATTTTAATTATTCATATTTAATATAAGGTTAAATGAATTATTTATGAATATTAAAATCAAATATAAGTTGTAGAAACATTTTTGTTGCATTCATGTTGCTGCACTGTGTTTTGGTTGTTGGCAAATTAAGTTGGAATTTAAATTCTGTTTAAATTCGAATTTAATTTGCATTTGTTTGAGCCCTAGAAAAGTTAATTCAAGTCGAGTTCACTTTTCCTCCCAAAACTTTTCCCTCGGATCACTTCCCCTCCCTCTACTTCTCCCTTAGTCCAGCCCAGCCCCCTCCTCTCTTCTCCCCGTGCGCGGCCCAACTCCCCAGCCGGCCCAGCAGCGGCCTAGCCCGCGCGCCCCACTTTTTCTCCCCCTCTCCCACTGCCCGAGCGGCCCCACCCGTCAGGTTTTCCCCCACCTTCTTCCACCTCGCGCCCGTCGCGCCCCTCTTCACCGCGCGCAATCTCTGCCGCCCGGCTGGCCGCCCAGCACCCCCCCCCCCCCCCGCTCTCGTGGGCCCTCTAGAAACTTCCCCGCACCTTCCTTCTCCGATCCCCTTCCTTTCCTGACCGCGCCATGCATGGCAAGAAGGCCCCCGACGGAAACCCGTGCTCCGATCGCCGCCTCCGCCGGGATTGATGGCACGGACGCCAATGTCGCCCCCTGGGCTGTTTAAACACCCCCTGCGCACCCCCTAAGCCTCACCAACTCTCCCACCGAGCACCAAGCCCGCAGCAGTGCCTCCCCCGAGCTCTCCGTCGCCGCCCGAGCAATTCCGTCGGCCGCCGTCGTCGACCGACGCCTCCGACGCTCCGCTGCCAAATTGGACCACTCAGGTGAGCTTGTCATCCCCTCCCGTTGCTCCTGTGCCAAACCCCGTCCTAAACCAAGCACCGAAGCCCCTCCTCCACCTTCGCCGGAGATGGCCGCCCGCCGACCATCGTCGAGCGCCACCGCTGCCACCTGAACCCCGTCATGAACCCCACCAGAATGCTCGCCACGTCCCACTGGTCACGTAGGACCAAGACCCATGGCCAATGGTGGCCCCTAGCCCAAGTTCCACCCTGCTCCGGCGAAGAACCACCGCGGGAACCGGCGGCGCCGCCGTCCCCGAGCTGTCGCCGGCCACCCCCTCTCCCCGATCTCCTCTGAGCCGTTGGATCGAGATCCATCGGCTAGATCAAACCCCTCCCCCTGAGTAACTTTTAAATACCGGTCAGCTATGGAGATTTTTCTAAAGAGCCCCCCAAGTTCCTGATAATCAACCCGCAGTCCACCCTTATTGAAAAATAATTCCACTTAGGCCCTGGTTTTTATGGAAAACCCCATGCTCTTTTCAAAAATAGAACCCGCGGTCCTGAGTTTAAGTTTTTGCACGTAGGCCCCTGAGTTTTAATGCATAATTATGTTTAGGTCCCTGGTTTCTTTAAAATAAGCCCCTGGAAGTTTTTAAAAATTGCCAGCAGGTCCCTAGATCTTAGAAAAGTCATATCTTTTTCGTTTTAGCTCCGATTAGTGTGATTTTCGCGCTCATGTGTTCGTAGTGAAGCGTAGATTATTTCTAAAACCTTTTTTGTACTTTTTCTACTGTCTGGTGTACTGTTCTAATAGAATATTATTTGTTTGCATGTATTGGTATGCCTGTATGCTTGTATGGTGCTTCGTGTCCAGTCGGTGAGCCATTAGCCTTGGAGTTCGAGCTCGGTGAGGACTTTCCGGAGCAGGACTCGCAGCAGCAGCTGCAGCACATTGAGGAAGGCAAGTTATAGCACGGACAATCCTTGCTACCTAAACACACTCTTTACATACATCTACTTTCATATGCATGTGTCTAAACTGTTGTCCTATTAAGGTTATACCTAGTTTGTTTACTCCTATCCTTTGACTACCTTGGGTTATTGCATATGGATAGAATCTTTGCTATGCGCAGCTACTGTCATTACTATTTCATTGTTAATCTTGACTTAATGGTTCACTTTAACATTTATGATAAAACATGCTTTTTAGCAACTTGGTTTAGGGAGCTAGAGCATGTGCTTCGTGCTTTGCTCTAGTGTCTCTCCGTAAGGTCCGGTTCTTAAAGCGGCAACCCAGGAGCCTGTCGCCACCGCTAGAACTATTATGGCTCTGGTCTTGGTCAAGTAACTTGTACGGCTCTAGCTTGACAGTAGCTACCGACGGGGCCGACGACACTATGGAAGCACTCGTGAGAGTATGGTTTGATCCACCGAGGACGGGGGTACCGTCGGCTATGTCTTGTCAGGCACAGTCCCATGTCGGCAGTCCCTCTGGTATGGGAACTCCGCATGTCGCGCTCTTGTACTTGTTGGCATGCGTGACCCCGCTCTGAGAATCGGTCAATCTCGGTGCCTTGGATCATGCTGCCTGTGTTGTACCATAGTGGCTACCGTTTTGTTAGGGTGTCTTGTGAAAAACCTCGTAGCGTCCCTATGCCGTCACACCTCGAAAGTGTTGACGTGCGTGGTTGGGTGCAAAGTTCCTTTGAACTTTTACGTGACTGGTGGGTAAAGGGCGAAACCTCTGCAGAGTGTAAAATCTATCATGATAGCCTTGCTCAGGGTCACGAGCGGCCTGGATCCTTTTTTATTAGAAGATGATGTCCGTTTATGATTATTATCACTTATACTTATTTAATTCGGTTACAACCGGGTTTAATTCACTTGTAGTAATTGTTAAACGTTAAAATGAACCAACTAAAAATGCTAATGCAGTTAAGCCGTGTCTAGCCTATTTTGAGCCTTCATACCCGTGCTATACTTGCTAAGTATTTGTTTACTTACACTTGTCAATATTCAACAAAAATCCCAGATGGGTAAACTGATTGGGCTGATCAGGAGACTGTTGCTGAGTTCCCTAAGGACCTGCCGTACTTCTGAGTTGCGCTCTCCCAGTCAGAGTCCCTGTGGACTGCGGCTCTGCTAGTTGAGAGTTATAGACTTCCGCTGTAATAAATATTATTGTTATACTCTGATGTAAACTATTTTATTTTGAGCATTTGTACTCTGTTTATCATATTTGTTCGTTGTATATGTTCTATGGACTTCCTGGGCACACATATGGCCGCATTCGGGTTTTGTGAAAATCCGGGTGTGACACCAGCCAAGGCTCGGGGGCTACTGTTTGGGACAGTCATAAGGGGTCCCCTAACCTAAGGGATAATCACTCCAGATAAACGCGAACAAACCATAACCAAATCCCCCACGAGCCGGAAAGGGGCCCAGACACACAAGGCCCACGATCCATCGACATCCAACGGCCCGCTCGAGACCCCCCGAAAGGGCCCTAACGCGCGCTGCAGCCCCTCCTCGATCGAGGGTCCCGACCCTCCCCGAGCAGGTGGAAAACTCCGCCTCGATCGAACCCCGCGTGACCCTCTACTCCAGAGACTCCGCCTCGCTCGAGGCTTTCCCTCGACCCACCGCGCGGGAACACCCGTCTATTCCGCTAGCAGATGCATTTAATGCTCAACGATGCCGCGGGACGCCAAAGTCAAAAGCTAATCACGGACCATCCCGCACAGGCGATGTGACTCGAGTTGCGTCCGCCAACTCCGATCACTATGCGGCCAACTCCGGTCACTATGCGGCCATCCCCGATGTTGTGCTGGCCTGCGAGGCTCTGTGTGACCCTGTGCCACCAACTCTAGCGCTCCTGTACTGCCTACTCCTGTGTTGATCCCCTGGCGAAGCCCTCGACGGGGTATGGAAAAACCCTCGAATGAGTGTACGGACGGCAACTGGGCATGGACGTCAGTCAGCACGACCCCTTGAAGACGCCCCAGGACAAGCACAAGGATACGTACTTCCTACAGGAACCACCACACCATGCACTGGAGCTGGCAGAGGCTCAGCGATTTGCGCCGGGTAAAAGGATCCAAAGGACGACAGCCACGCCCAGCGCCACACTCACCAGTGCCTGATGACAGTAGATTTAACTGTGCGACATATGTATCTCTGCCCCTCCTTGGACTATAAAAGGGGAGGTAGAGTCCCAGCCAAGGGCCGGCGGCAGCGATAAGCAATAGACGATAGGCCAGTAACAAGCAACCAGAACAACACCACCACCATCCTATACGCACGGGACTTGGAGGCTTCACCTTCTCTCCCACCTTGCTTGTAAACCCCTACTATAGGCACCCGGTGTGAAGTAATACAGTGCGTGCACCCCCTTGCTGGACGTACGACCCCGCGGCCGGAACCAGGATAAATCTCGTGCCATTGTATTAGCCTTTGCACTAACCATCGAGAGAGTGATCGCAGCGCATTCGTTCTAGTTAGTATCGGACAGCCGATCCGGACACCGACAAACTTGCATGTAAAAATTTTCACCTCCAGAGAAACATGGCCTCTATGGCATCATGTCGCAGCTCTGCTTCCTCAAGCCTGTGTGCTGCTCCTGCCGCCGGCCTGCCTAGATGAGTTGAGGCATGCACTGCTATTGTGCTGCTGATGGCTGCTCAGCTTTTGTGCTATGTGCCTGTTCCTTGGCCGGGACAGCACTTGCGCTGCAGCACACCTCGATTTTTTGACGAGGTGAGTTCGATCGGGTGAATACAAATCTGATTAAGAGGGATCTGCACCACGTCTCTGTGAGGAGTACGAGGGAGTAGAACATGTGGCGTCTAGCAAGGGCGCAGACAACGACACGAGGAAAACTCACATTGCTAGGTTGAGGCACTCACGAAAAAAGTAGAACTCCCGCACCATCGCAGCTTGAGCGAGGCACCGCCATCGTCGTATGCCTGCTGACGCACTCCAATAGGGTCGGCGGCGGCGGCGGCGCCCACCTGCTAGGCCGTGCCCGCACCTTATGTGACCGCCGATGCGCCGAGGGGGGTTCGCCTCCAGACGCCATTGTCGTTGGACCGCGCCCGCGCCACATGCGACTGCCGCATGCGGGTACCGCACGCGCGCCGGCTACTCTGCGACCGCCCATGCGCCAGGGAGGGGGTGCTAGAGGAACAAAGGCAGGACAAGATGTGAAAGAGAGAAGAGAGAACAAAAGGCTTTCATCCGGAAGAGAAACGCGTGTGATCCAGAGCTTTCTAAGCTTTGACACGAGGAGTTGAGGACGTTCCAGACCATTCGACCCAACCAAGCAACTGGACGTGGCCATGGCCATGTAAATAAAAGCACCACGTCGATTACAGCCATTGGCCACTCTACCACAACACCAAAGTAGTGTCGGACGGCAGTCTGTATAAATCAATTAACACCAATAAAGGATCGGTCGTTAAAGGTTAATCACGGACAGTTGGTCAGTAATACGAGCTTTTCTGATAAACTATCAGTCGCTACATGTTTTTGCGTATGCCCTCAAACCATTGGTCGGTGAAAATAGGTGCATGGAGACAAACGATCCGTCGGTATACTTGAGTGGGCCGTCTCGCTAAAGCCCATTTTGCTAGAAAGAAAAGCAAAGCCCACCTAGATATCCCTAGCGTCTCCATCCTTCCTTTGCAATTGCACCAGAAATCCACCCGCCGCCAGCTCCCTCGCTCTCCGAGCTCCTCCCGCCGCCCGCCGCAAAATTTGCCCCAATTTCTGCCGTGCCTCCGCGCCTCAACCCCTCATCTCCTCCTCCTCCGCAACTCTCTCTCTCTCTCTCTCTCTCTCCCCTACCCCTACGACTGCGCCCATGGCGGCGCCACGGATGGCCGTTCCACGCGCCGTGAAATGGCCGGATGGTGGAGGATGCGGAGGTCGCGGCCCTCTCTCTCTCAAATGGCATGGAGGAGGAGGAATCCAAGAGATCCAGCCGTACAGTGCAACTGCCGAGGAGGAGGCTGCCGGATTTGCCGGATCCATGAGGTCACCACAGGATCCGCATAGGGGCTGGCATAGAGGAGACGACATCATCGAGATTCAGTTCATCAACCAGCGCATGCAGTGGCCGGACTTCGACAACTTCGGCAGCTTCAGGTAAGCGCACCGTCCCAATCCTCCTCCACTTGTCCCCCTGCTCAATGGGTTTGGCTTGTTCATGCATCTTCCATTCAACATCCCAGAATGTATATGCATATATGCAGTAATATCATAATACAGCAGCAGCAGCAGCAGCAAAGAGATGACTATGTTTTCTTTTTGTCATTATCTTACATAAGCTTAGTAGCGCAGCATTTAGGACAGATTTCCCCTAAAAAGGATATGTTACAGACTTCTTGTTTGTTGTTCTATGTGAAGGCCTATATGGAACTTTGAACTTTGCAAATACTCTCAAAGTAGCTTCAGTTCTGACAGTTAGTGTCAGACTTGAGTCCTTCGCTTTTTATCCAGTTAAGTTCACTTAGTTTGTTCTTACAGTTCGTGTGCTCTCATCGACAGGATGTTTTCCTGGTTATCAGGCCATCAAGGCCTTGTATTCACTCGTACAAAGGAAAGAAATAAACAGAAAAGCTGTATCTTTACATCGCAAACTCGTATGTGTTCATTTAGTTTTTGGAGAGTTGAAGAGCTGAGAGTTTACACTTGCTAGCAATCTGGTAAGTATCTTATTATTTCTACTAGCCATCAATGTGTGAGCTTATGACTCTAAGGTTGTGCTATGTAGTTATCTTCGTATATTGAACTAATTTGTTTAGTACAGTACTGAAACATAGTGATGCTTCAACTAATGCTGCTGTCACACAAATTGTATGTCTTTTCAGTACTTGCCTTTCTGTTAGAAGTCCAGAACAATTGACTTGATCACTTTGGATAGAAATACAGCATTGCAAGGGAGACATTGTGTAGACTGTAGAGTTGAAATTGCTGCAATACTCATTTGTGATTTCAAGCATGCATCTTATTTTAGCTTTGTTTCTATGCATTGGAAATTGAGGTTTTTAGGATGTCACTTATTGCATTCCAGTAATGAATTTCATTTTCAGGTACTTCTATGATGGGTGCTAGGTAGAAAGCTAAGCCGGTCATAGTGCTGAATTGCAGATGGATGCCAAGGCTATCTGTAATATAGTATCTAGCTAGTGATATTGTTTAATGCGACTTTGTGGACTTGCATGTATATGAACGAATCAATGTCATGATGATATCTTTGTATGGTTATTGTTGTCAAACATGGTAAACTATCTTTTTTTGTTTCTTTTAAATGAATCTCGATGAACTATCAATCGGTGAAAGTAATGTATAGCCTCAAATCTTTTGGTCGGTAAAAACCCCTTGTGGCGTTGAACTATCAGTCGGTACAAATATGTTGGTCGGTATAAACTTATACCGACGCCACTTTCAGCAACTAATAGTTGTGGTCGGTATATCTCTATACCGGCTGATGGTTGGTCGTTGAAATGGCTTATACCGACCACAATGAAGTCGCTGTCTTGGGGCTGTGGTATATTGTGGATGCACATGTAACTGCAGTAATTTTTTTGGCTTTGTGTCTATCCAGTCTGGAACGCCGCCGCACCCGCCCCGTTAAGTAAGGAGTAATGTTCTTTTTGGCTTTGTGTCTATCCAGTCTTAAAAGATTTAAAATCATCAAACCAATCCTTTCTTGGGCTAAATGTATATATAACTTTATAGCTAACTGAGTGAGCAAAATCCGCAGTTAAGTGGCAACATGGTAAGTATAATTCTCATTTCATTAAATACAATCATACATACCAATAAACTAGAGCAACTGAGTATAATAGATACTCGCAGCATCTTCACCTCATTTCCACACGTTTCTATAAAAATTTCAGTGTAATCAAGTAGATAAATTATTGAGGAAGACAGCCTTATTGTCAAAGATAAATTATTTTATGTAGAGATCGATCAGGCAGTCTTATAGTTCAATATCGTCCAACTAAATGCTGACCAACTTTATTCATTATTAATCTGAGCATTACTAGCTGCCTTGCTTATGTTAGCCAACTTATCCGTTCAGCCGGTTCTGTGTCGATCAAGCCTGCTTTTAATCTGTAATAGAAGGGAAACATAATCAGCTTAATATCAATTTTATTTTCCCAGATGAAGCAGTCAGCGCAAAATGATAATTACATTGATTATCATATACTCCCTACGTTCCAAATCATAGGTCGTTTTGATGTTTTTAGATAGGATTAATTCCTCTTGTGCCATTATAATTTTTGAAAATTGGAAAAATGTCACTGTCAGTGACTGTGATAGCCCCCACCTGTCAGTGATACACCAATGACATATTTTCAAACTGTGAAAATTATAATGGCATGGATCTAACTAGCCCTTTTAGATACATAAGTTTTACTATATAATATATATCTAGGTGTATAGTAAAAATTATGTAAATAGAAACGCCAAGATTTAAAACGGACGGGATTTATATAACCGATAACAGAAAGGAAACACAATCAGTCGTTGGGTTGAACTTTTTATACTTTTAATATATTGCGTTGGTCTATTCTGGTATATTTTCACTAGTTGTCTAAGACCAGTCTCAGTGTACAGTTTCACTATACATTTACGACTAAAAACTAGATTGTGGTAGAAGAGTTTCATGGTGATGAAACTCCTCTCACATGTCATGAAACTCTCTTTTCTCTTATTTGTCACGTCAGCAAATTTAATGCAATGAAACTCTCGTGAAACCCTCTATTTAAATTAGATAATCGTGGCAGAAGAGTTTATGACCTGTACGATCCTGCTCGATTTGCAACCGTTACCAAGCCAAGCTACTCACCTCCACAGTTCCTGGGGATGGTGATGCCGCACTGCCTGGTGACGTAGAAGACTTTGTCCATGTCTACGTCCATGTCGGAGCCAAGATAGTCGCAGACGCAGCGGACGTTCGTGACGCCAATCATGGCGGCGCAGCAACTGGGCGACGGCATCAGTGTAGGTGCGCCTTCCTGAACATACTCGAAGCAGGTGCTCTGCAGCGCGACGATGTCATTGTGGCAGGCTGCGTCTATCGCCGGCATCTGAACTGTGGCTGCGGCAGCAGTTACAGCGAGGAGGAGGATCGCTGCAGCCTGCAGGCTGCGTCCAGCAGAGCTTAGCTGAGACATCCTGAAAGGTGAACTGAAACTCTTGATAAATTGTGGTGTTTCTACTGCTTGCTGTTGTTGTGGTGAAGTCGTGGAATTGCACTTGGTACTCATATATAGTGTCTGGTGTGAAGGTAGGTTTATAGAAACTGTTACAATGCGATATTTGTGAGCTGTTTTTTTTTCAGGCTGGAAGTTTGGTCAAGTTAGAGTTCATGCAAATGCCATAGGTTTGACCCCCTAGAATGAGGACATTATTCCATTCCTACCCCAAAAATGCCAAGCGTGCTGCCGGCTGCCGCGCAGCCTTATGTTCTTTAGGTGGTGAGTTCTACTTCCAAAATCCAAGCATCGTATAAGCACACACGAACTTCAAATGGGGATTGGAGACATTCAAAGAGTCATGTTTCTCCTGTGCTTAAACGATTGTTCACCTAATCTGGTGGTTTAATACACTCTCTGTCAAATACTGATCGACACACGGGGAAATAAAAAAAACACGCCTGGCGCTTGTGGACTGTGTGCCCCCTAAAAATTGTTAGTTGTTCAGTGCAATGCATTTTCCTGCTATCTAACAGTCAAAGCCTTGTTGCAATGGGCTCTCAGAATAATTTCTAGCTGAAAGATTTAAACGTAAAATTTGAATCTGAGTTTCAATAATTGCATTTGCAGTATATCACACATTTTTATACTCCAATATATATTTCTAATTTTTTTAGGAAGAAGTCCATTTTTTACAATTGAAGTATTGCCGAAGTCTGGTTTTGGCCATCGAACTTCAAATACGGATATTTTTGACCATCGAACTATGAAAACGGACAATTTAGACCCTCTAGCTGGTTTCAGAAGTGGCTTTGACCGTATATGCATTTTATAAAAATAATAAAATATAATTTAGTCTCTAAAAATTCATAACTATTTTGTTTTAAATTAAAAAAAAAATATGAAACCAGTGCCAACTTTTTTTAAAAAGTATTGCCAATCTATTGGTACACTGTTTAGAATTATTTGGATCTTATGTATTCATTTTTATAGTGTTTTATTTCTCATAGTCATGACCTGTACTTATGTAAATTATCATTTTGTGCTTTACTTTAATTTTATTAAATGATTAATTAATTGCATAAAATATTAGCTAGTTACACAATCAAAATAAACTAAAGGATTAGCCATACAATATCTAAATAGAATTTATATATGGTGGAGCATGGCGTTTGTAGTGTTGTTGTTGCCTTCTGTGCTGTTGTATGTAACCGAAGTTTGCTGGATCATTTTGGCAAATATCTTCTCAAACATAACACAAAAATATAATTTTAATAAATAATGTGCATGCCCACAAGCAATAAAACACTACCAAAAGGAAAAATAAGATCCAAATATATTTAAATACCTTACTAATAGATAGATTATATTTTTAAATTTGTTTGGTGTCGGTTTCATATTTTTCTAATTTAAAACGAATTAGTTATACATTTTTTATATTAAACAAAATTTTATTATTTTTTAAAATACATATATTGTCAAAACTACCCTTGAAACCAGCTAGAGGGATAAAGTTATCTGGTTTTCATAGTTTGATGGTAAAAAATACTCGGTATTAAAGTTCGATGGCTAAAACCAGACTTCAGCAATGGTTCGATGGTCAAAAATAGACTTCTTCCTTTTCAATAACTATGATCTTTTTTATATATTAACGTTGGTGTTTCGATTTAGTTTCTAGTGATGACATTCCAAGCACTATGGGAAACAGGGGGTGAAAAACACTCGGCAAACTCTTTACCGAGTGAGTGTGGCCACTCAGTGAAAAAAGACTCGGCAGAGAGCTCTTTGTAGAGTGTTTTTTGTCGGTCACTTGGCAAAGATTTTACCAAGTACAGGGCTGACGCTCAGCAAAAAAGAGTTTTGCTGAGTGTCCAAGCAAAAACGCTCAGCAAATATTTGAATTTTGCCGAGTTTTTTGCCTGGATGGACACTCGGCAAAACTATAAACACTCAGCAAAATGTCTCCATAATTGACAGAAACTAGACATTTGCCGAGTGTCTGTGCCAAAACACTCAGCAAAGTGCTAAAGGCCTAGACGGCGTCCAACGGCTGTTGCACGCGCTGGGCAACTATGGGCTTTCCAGTAGTGAGCCGGCTGTTATTGAGCATTAACATGTTCCATCTTCCATGAGAAAAGAAAAACACATATGAAGGTGTTATTGTCTTTGGTATGTTATTCTTTATTCTATTAGCAATGTTTGACACTTAAAGTATGTGATCAAACTCGACGTCTCCAGCGAGAAGGCATGCTTACAGATCTACGTGTGAGCCAGACATGTCCTTTATGTTTTTGAACGAACGGTCACGGAATTGTGCCAAACATGTTCTTTAAATGTTCAACTTAAAGCAACTTCTTCTAAAAAAGAAATATTCAACATACTACTACATATCAACTTAAAGACTTGTCATCTTACAACGGTTGCCCCTGTCTCATTTGTTCAGTATCTCTTTTGAGAAGGGTAACAAGGCCCAATTGGTGAAATAAGGAGACGTGCAATTTCTTTCCTCCGCTCAAATAAAAAAAATGTACTCCTTCGGTATGTTCCAAAAAGAATAATATTATGAGATTTTTCAGACAGATAAGGACAGATGAAAAGGACTCATCTACCCTAAGTTAATTGAGTTTGTATGTCTATTTAATCATGCATGCATGAAATTAGCACCATAAATTGTGCATGCACGAGATTTGAATCCTGTGATGTCATTCTTTTCAGGAGAGATTTTAATCCGAGAATGTCATTCTATTTTTTACAAATGAATGCATTGTAATTCACAATCCATTTGTCTATGATTTCTCTTTATTTGTAGTGTGTCTGACAATAAAGCATGGTAGATTGATTTTTCTTTCTTCCCTTTTTGAAGAGACGGTGGGGATATACATTTAGGCTAGTCTCATGCCAAATTCCACCCTAAAGTTCACTATGCAATGCAAAAAGAAGATTCTCATCGCATCAAAATATCGGCACATGCATGGAGTACTAAATGTAGATAAAATTAAAAACTAATTGCACAGTTTTGTTGTACTCTGCGAGACGAACATTTTGAGCCTAATTAATCAATTTTTGGACAATTTTTCACACATACAAACGAAATGCTACTGTGCGCACGCACCCCAAAACGCCAAAGTTTGGCTCCCAAATTTGAGAACTAAACAAGGCCTCAGTGGGGTTCTATTGAGAGTTTTATGACATTTAATTTGCTGATTTGAGAGAGGAAAGAGAAGAATGAGTTTAGAGTTTTATCCCATAAAACTCATCTGACATAGTTACAGTCTTGATATATATGCAATGTGTCTGCACTGAGACTAGCCTTATAACTCATGAGAAACGGCATATTTTAATTTTCTTAGCAATCTTGACTGGCTTCAACGAGCATTTTTCCTTTAAAGCAACAGTTGGCTAGGTTAAATTTATATTTGTATGGATCCTTCTTAATAAAACGGCACAAGTTTTTAGATAGAAAATGAGCAATCGATTGTTTCGGATGTTAGATATTCATGCGGTGAAACTTATTAGAGTTTTATATAGGTGAACGCCAATACATTTCTTACACTCCAACATCATCCAACTAAACAAAGTACCGATTTATTCATTTATTGGAGAATTACAAGCGTCCCTGCGTATGTTAGCCAACTTCCTCTCCATCCACTGGTTTTGTCAGACCTTATTTTAATCTGCGATGAGAAGAAAAATACCATCAGTTAAATCTCAATATTTTAGACAGTCATAAAAGAGTTACTACCTATCATGTCACCAATCCAATACAAGCTGCTCACCTCCGCAGTACCAGGGAATAGCAACGCCGCACTGCCCGGCGACGTAGAACACCCTGTCCAGGTTTATTTGGTTGAGGGAGCTAAAGTAGTCGCAAATACAGGTAGCGTTGGCGATGCCCCTCACGGTGGCGCAGCAATGCGGCGATGGCTGCACCATGGGACCGTCATCCTGGACGTACCGGTAGCAGGTGCTCCGCAGAGCGATGATGTCGTTGTTGCAGGATGCTCCCGCCGCCGGAGCTACAGGTGCGGCTGCTGCGGCGGCGGCAAGGAGCAGGAGCAACGCTGCGGCCAGCCTGCAGCTAGCAGAGCTCAGCCGGTACATCTTGGTTAGTTGGTGCGTTGCTGACTGCTGTTGTACTACATTGTGGGGTTACACTTGGTATTTATAGTGTCCGGTCGTCTTAAAAAATTTAGTGTTTGTTGGAGAGGTTTATCTGTTCAGTTTGGATTTTTTTTTTATGTTTATAGGAACTGCTGCAATGCGAAATTCGTGAGCATCTTTTCAGGCTCAGAGTTTGGTCAGGTTAGAGTTCATGCAAAAAATGACATTAGGTTTGTCCCAACTAAAGCTAATGAACTGGCATCATAAAAACATTCCTACGTAGGACGCACCCACGCTGCTGCAACATGCCAAGCATGCTGCTGCTCAGCCTGGGGTCACTCTGGCGGGGCACCTTTCAACTTCCAAGCAGACAAAAGAAGTACACCAACCTGGAATGCAGATTGGATGCTTCAAACAGCGCCGGATTTTGAGGTGTTTGGGATAAATTATCAAACTTTCAAGTAAACAAAAGAGAGAACTTTCAAGTTTTAACCGCACCATGTATGTGAACTATGATACAATGTCTGCGACCAAGCAATAGCTTGGTTGGTTTGCTTCCCAGGTGTGGGAGTGAGCCTGCCCGTGTTTGAGCGTGCGATCAAGCGGGTGCCCACCTCCTCTCTCTCTCTCTTAAAATGACGGGCCAGTGCTCCCTGCAAATTCAAAAAGAAAAAAGATATACTATGTCCGACAGGCTGATGAATGGTAGAATAAAATGCAGCTTCAAAAAAGCCCAGATTTTTAAAGCTAGGATTATTAGGACCTTGGGCATATTTATGTAATTGTTTATGCAATCCAGTCAAACAACCAAAGAAACAGAAGCAAACATTCTTATAAATAAAGTCTGTTGTACCAGACAACATGCCCCTCATCTCTCAAACCGGTTTAAATTACCCTTTGGTAAATAGTGGTTTCTAAGGTAGTTTTGAGCCATGACATTATTTTTTAGTTCAAAAACAAATTAGATAAACAGCGCATAAGGTTTTTAAACAACGACAAATATCTCCAAGCTTTAAAAAATCCAAGTAAATCTAGTGAATAGATTGGAAAAGAGAAAAACAAATAAATAATTTAACCTTGTGAACATATCCTTAGTTGCTTTCAAAAATTGAATTTAGCCCCAGAAAAATGGGCGAAACATCCAAAAAACTGAAAAATTCCTAAAACATTCTAATTAAAGTCCATGTCATGTTTTTGTAGTGGATAATTTTCAAAATGCATTTAGAGTTCGACTATAAAGTTTTAGGAATTTTCTACATTTTTTAGATACTTCCTATACTCCTAAATATAAACCAAAATTTTAGAGGGCTTCATCATGTCTCAATCTATCTCTAGGTTTTCTTTTGGAATTTCATAAGTTTGGAGATATTTTTGTGGTTTAAAAATCTTACCTAGTGTATATTGGATTTTTTACCTAAAAAATGATGTCGTGACTTGTTGGGAGAGGCATAAAATGGACTTCAATCTTGTGAATATAGTTTTCTAAGATGTTTATCAATTACGGAAATGTTTTGTAAGCATAATAAACAAGGCAATAGAATGCCATAAATATCCATAGATACTATAGATCTATGAGATGTGTAAAACACCATCATATCTATGGGTTGAATTCTTGCATATATTTAAACATAAGGTCCTTACTTACTTTTTCGTAGCCTAATGGACTAGTGTCCAATTAATTTGCGTGAATAATGATTTCTTAAAGGGCACTAACATATTTCATAATGGCATATCCTAAGTAAATATGTATAACACAAAAAGGTTTCTAATTTTGTTTTTAGTATTTAAAGATGTGTGAAACTAAAAATTTTGTGCATTATTGAATGAACTTAACTTTATTAAAAATATTATTTGGATTCAATATATCTTACATTTTTTATATGACAAAGTTGCTGGGAGATAAAGATGTGGTTGGTTTTAGTGTCTTTGTTGTATGTTATTATTGGTCAAATATCTTATTATTAGAAGTTAAGTTTTGACTTTTGGCGCAAATCAATTATTGGACTTATTATGTAAGTCAAACACTCAAGTCTTAATAAGCAATGCATTAAAATTGTCCTATTCTATAAATAAAATGTAAAATGAAGTAAATAAAGTGAGAATAAGGGAAGCAGAATGGTGTATAGAGTTGATCAATTAGTGTATGAAGTAAGTTAATCAATTTGTGTGTGAAGCATGGGTGCATGAGTAGTTGAGTGATTGGCAAGGAAGTGTAGTAGTTGAGAGTTAATTGGAGTAGAAAGATGAAATGGGCTCATCGTGCATCAAAGATTTAGTACACCTGATTCGACATGTATGTGTGCTAGTGGAAATTTCGTTTGTATTTTGGTTGAGTGGTTGTTAGTGTTTGTCAGAGTTATATGGTTGTATTGCAACATAGTGTGTGCGCGCATTTATGTTATACAAAAACAATTGTAATCGTCGTGTTGAAATAGATGTTGAAGCCGGGAGCTTGTAATCGTGCACGCGTTTTGCTGAGTTAAACCTATGGTGACTATGGGTACATTTGGTTTCCTTACTTGCGTTGCTCGCCTCGCCTCGCCTAACAAGGCTAGGCTTGCCAGCTCAGGAGAGCCAGATTGACTCGCCCAAGAAAGTAAAGAAATGCTTGCTTTCACAAGCATCGAGGCAGCTTGCAAAGGATCCAAACGCAGTGTACTGTTCTAGCTTCTTGCTCGTTAAGGCTGGGCAAGCTTCAGCAAGGGATCCAAACGCCCCCTATGGTGACACCATTGACTTATACTAACGCTCATATCCGATCGTCAGCTTCAATATAAAATAAACATAAACCATATCCATAGGGCCCATGCCTAACTAATTCCACTTGTTTTGTGACTATCTGTATGCAGAAACTCACTGGAAAAAGATAGACCAAACTGGGCCCACTGCCACGTTGGTCAACCTGTGGTGGAGCCCAATGAGACCCATCTTCCTCCATGGTGAAGAAGCACACTTGCAAATCATATTAGACACTCATTTAACGTCGATTAGATCCAAGGGACGAGAATGTGGCCATATGGTTGACCCAACTAAATGTACTCAAATTGGACCACAAAACGAAGCACGGCGACTTGAGCAACCCCCAACCAAAGCCGAGGTTGGGAGGTGCTCAGCCGATGCAGCCCAGGTAGAAAATTGCCTCTCCTTTAGTCGGTTGCTACACATCGCCTCCAGGAACGCATCAGGGTGAAAAACTACAATGGTATCCGTACGCTTGTGGATTTATCTACGATCGTATAAAAAACAACAGTAAATAAAAAAGAGTATTGCTATGTAGTGCCACAATAGTGTGTATATTCATCATCCGTGAGCTTATTGTTTGGAGTGCTAAATACCGTGTGAGTGTCAGAGTGTGTGATCCTTGGTTTCTTGTGTTTTATTTTTGTAACTAGCTCTAGAATGGTTTCTTGTGCTTAAACTTTTATACATTCAAAAGTCCGGACCACATATCTTTTATGAAATAATGCTATAACATTGGTGTACCTATGTAACTCAAAATGTTTAGTCTATGTACATCTTGTTTGACAAAATTCACAATATTTCTTCAAAGAATTTAGATAGTTGGGAATCTTTTTAGACTTCCAAGTGTGTATTGTATTTGTGCGGATTGAATGGAAATGAGAATTTTGACTATAGGGGAAGAAAAATAAGAAAGTTTTGCGGTCTCTCATAAGTCATGAGACATATATTGAATCTAGCTTTTATATAGAACCACATTATGTGACTAGCTAATTACATCTTTATATAGTTGTACATCAATACATTTGTTATATCTGAACATCAACCAACTAAAAGTTCACCAACTTTATTCATTTATCTTATTATTGCTTGCTGCCTTTGCGCATGCTAGCCAACTTCTGCACTCATCATGTTCTCCCTCGCAAACCTGCTTAAATCTGTAATAGGAAAGAAAATCATGGTTGTCAGAGTGACGATTCTAGTGCAATTTTATGACTCTGTGATGTTAGTTAATTGGGTTGATTATAAGATTCTATTAAGTAGAATCTAAGATTTTACTATTTTAGTGGATATGATCCTATAATTTGCAATTCTAGCTACCAATTGAGTTTCAATCCGATTGAATAACGCAATTTAACAACCTCGAAGAAAATACCATCATTATTCAATACTTAACTTTCACCGATAGAAGGAGTCATTATAAAATAAGATTTACAGTATTTTCTCTATGACTTGAATGATCTAACCATTCTTAGGTGAAATTTTTAAAATTTTGAATAAATTTTTACTGAAAATTTGAAATGGTAGGTGAAATCTGACCGAAAAGTGACCGGTAATACATGTATGACCATTTACCGTCACTACCGGTAAGACCAATTTTCGCCGATATTCGGCCGAAATTCTGAACACTCGTTCCTACACGCCATGTCACCGAGGCAAGCTACTCACCTGACCTCCGCAGCCCCTGGGGATGGCGACTCCGCAGTGCCTGCCGACGTAGAACACCTTGTCCAGGTCCACGTATAGGTCGGAGCCAAGGTAGTCACAGACGCAGGGAACGTTGGTAAGGCCCATCAAGGCGGCGCAGCAGTTGGACGACGGCGGCATCATCCGGCCACCCTCCTGGACGTACTCGTAGCAGGTGCTACGCAGCGCGACTATGTCGTTGTGGCAGGCAGAGCCCGGCTGAACTTGAGGTGTCGCCGCCGCAGCAGCTGCAGAAAGGAGCAGGAGGAGCGTCGCAGCCAGGCTGATGCTAGCAGAGCTCAGCTGCGACATCTTGGCTGGTGTGGGCGGGCTTGGTGGATTGTTGAAATCTCCTGATCGATATAATTTTATAGCGTCTCGTGTCTGAAGAGGATTATTGTTTGGCTAACTGTGGTCAAAGCTAGTGTTTTCAGGCAAACGCCAAGGGTGTGTGTGAAGTCACTCCTATTGCATTTGATTCTTAGAAATGCATTTGGCGAGTGGATGCGACTACACTCACCATTGCCCCCCTACATTTGTTAACAGATTCTAGCCAGCATTCCCACATTTTTACACTTTCCTAGAGTATCGTGCTGTACGCGAGAGCCTTGTTCTTGCCCTTCAAATTGGTGACAACCTTGAAGCAGTCAGAAGCTCTGGCCTCTTGCATATATTTTTTAATATATGGCAATCCTGTGCCAAATTAAAGAGACGGCCTTGTTGCAAGGATTATTATGCCTGCACTGGAGGTTTGTGGGCCGACTTGGAACTGGGGTTAGGAGAAGACAGCCTTGAACTTTGGATGGGCTAGCCCATGAGATCTTCTCCAGTGGGTTGGGCCAATGAACAACAAGAAAAGTTTTACTACATTCTAGTACAAGATATCGTCCTGAATTATGCGGTGAAATTCAAAATTCCTATAGATGCAGTTGTTCAGTAGTAATCTTCGCCCCTTCAGAAAGTCTGTCGACCTAGCCCAGCAGTGAAACCTTTACTTTTTAGCAAGAACAGATGTTCATTCTCAATTCAAAGGAGGCCAAGTTATTGTTATTTTCAACCCTCGTTCCTTTCCCTGACCTGAGACGACATCGACATCTGTACACTGTATTCGGCACTCCAACCAACAACAGTACGTGCATGCAGAACTCCAGTGGAGCTTTTGGCATTGGAATTCATGCCACTGTTCCCCATTCACCCTGTACATATGGACAAGGTTCTCACTCTGTTTGATGCATAGCACACCACTTCTCAGTGGTAAAAGAGCTCAACGTACTCTGTACAGTGATGCAGTGAGAAGAGAAGAGAAGGGCAGGCCGGCAAATGACTGCGTGAGAATAACATCACAACAGCACAGACTACACAGAGAGGGGTGTGCCTCACTAACATTCCATGCATCTCTTTTACTTTTTTGCTTCTTTCTCGAAAGCAGCTCCACACAAGGACAAGGCACAGGACAAGAGACTCTTCAAACGTATCATTTCTCTGCTTGGCATGCATGCTACCGGTACACAGCTAGGTACCTAGCCTTGTCACCACCCAGACTCTCGATCTTTTATCTCAACATGAAGGGACTGATCGACATACAGCAGTAGAACAAAGGACTTTCACTAAGGCTACCTTGAACCTCGCTGGTCATCAACAACTAGCTAAAGCTACAACAAACACTCGGTTGAGAACACTCGGTTTTAATTTTTTAATATATTAATCAGTAGGGGGTAACCCCTCCTGTTCCTTCAAAAAAAAAACACTCGGTTGAGAACTAATCATCCAACGCCCGAATTGATCGAGGCGACCATGGTCACAGCCCATGGCGGCCGTGGTGCCTGTGGTGGTGGTGGCTGAGGAAGAAGTTCATCATCGGCGACGGTGCCGGCGCCGGGGCCGGGACGGGAGCGAAGAACCCGGTGGCGTTGAACGCTGTCGCCGGCGGCATGGCGGGTGCCGCGGCCATTGGCGGCGGCGCGAAGGTTGCCGCCGGCGGGGCGGAGAGGTGCGGCGGGCACTGGTAGCACTTGGCGAAGAGGCCGAACGTGTTGACCTGCTGCACGAAGTTGGTGATGCTGGCCCAGCCGCCGAAGCCGAAGCCCACCACCAGCACCCACGCCACCACGAAGGAGTTGATCACGTACGCGCCCGTCCAACCTCCGGCGAACCTCGGCGGCCGCTCCACTGCGTTCTGCAGTTATATATATCATATATAGGACATCACCGTTAATCGACGTAACTACTAGGTAGTGAGCAAAAATGTTGAGGAAAATGAAGATATGGCATAATAATGATATATTTGAATTGTGTGAATGCATATAATATTGATCGCTCATCGATGTCAAAGTGAGCCAGGGCATTGGATGTGACTGCTGCTAAGAGCTCAGGCTGTCTCAAGTAGTCTACCCGCTGGTGCCTTTTGTTGTTTTTCAGACATGGCGGGGCGCATCATTGGTGTCCTCTCCCTTCCCCTTGCATCATAGGCCGAAGCAGAATTATGTCTGCATGGGGGCGCCTGCTCCGTCCATGCCAAGGGCTCCAAGACACACAAGGTACAAAGGCTCCTGCTCACCTCTGCGCCCTTTCAGTACACTAGTTTTATTACCTTCACCACTTGTGCTGAAAAAGGAATTGCTCTCTGCAGTTTTGTCTTGCCTGCTTCAGTGACACGACGACTGCATGCACCAGTACTAGAAATGCAGCATATATATACTAAATAATACACATATACTATATATGATGTCGATCTGTCGATGTTACGAGATCTCGCTACAGGTTTGCATGGACTTCAATCAATGTGTTGTGCAAGTATTAAGACAGGCCACGGCCACCGACGCGCCTCACCAACTTGCTTCCAGGCAGGCTGATTATCTTCAGCTGTGTCCTACATCGACATGTCTATCTTCTGCAACGATGTTTGCGACAATGGCGCAGCGACTACTAGCTAGCTATCTCCTTGCATGGGCCCCAGTGTAGCCATGCACATCCAAGAAACTGTCTCGTCAAGTTGATTGTCGATCAAGACAGCATGCAATGCATTGCGGATCGAAATCGACAAGAATTAAAGCTGCGCAGTGTACCGTGTACGTACGTACAACTATATATCTAGGATCGATATATATTATATATGCATTGACAGTAATTAAGTATGCAAATATATAGTATGTAGATCGATATACGGCCGGCGGAATGAACGAATGAAGAAGTACACACGTACCTCCCGCGACTGTGGGGACCTGAAGGTGACCATGTGCGCGAGCGCCGGGATGATGTAGACGGTGAAGCTGACGAGCAGGGAGCCGACGGCGGAGTTGATGGGCCCGAAGAAGGGGAAGATGATGGCGAGGAACCAGATGGGCATGACGACGGGGAGCCTGGCGGCGGCGCGCTTGCAGAGGCTGCGGCAGTCGTGGAGGCCGATGAGCTTCTCCCAGACGAAGTAGAGCGGGGTGCAGGCGAAGCCGAAGGTGATGAACTGGTGGATGAGCATGAGCACCACGGCGGCGTCGCGGAAGGCCGTGCGCGGGAGCAGCGCCAGAGCGTTGGAGTGCGTCAGCAGCGCGTCGCCGAACGCCCAGTACGCGGCGGCGGCGGAAGGGAGGGTCAGCGTCAGCACGTACACCGTCGCCAGAAGGTAGATGGACTTGAACTTCTGGGGGCGCCACATCGCGTGCATGATCTCCCTGCAAATAATCGATCATATATATATATATATATTGAATGGATCGACAAGCTAGCTAATTAAGGTCAGCCCCGTGTTGCTCCAATGCAACAATGACGACAATCATCGATCATGCGCTCTGCGATTGTGCATGCATCAGGATTCCTCAGTACTGCTAGCTCTAGCTACTACATGGCATGGCCGCATGGGTCGTGGAGACCAGGACAAAGGAGAAGCAAGGTGGGTGTACATGTTTGCGGCTAGCTTGCCAAAGCACGGCGTCATGGTGCCTCGTGCCAGGGTGGGGCCCAGGTGTCGGCGGGCCAATCATGCCTCTGTGCATCTATGCATGGGTCGGAGCTAGCAGTATGCCGGCTGAACAGGCCGGGGATGGATGGGTGTTGATCAATCAGCCCGGCCTCAACTGTTGAAGAAGCTAGGACTATAGGAGCTGCCGCCGCGACGAGAGCACGCGGATGATGCATGCACCGGTCTTGTCCTTGTTGGGAGCCTGTGCCTGTCGAAGCAGGCCGGCGGTGAAAAGAAGCAGCGAGCTGGGCCACTTGCTCAGTGGCCGGGTCGCTGCTGTGTGCATGCATCGTTGTTCCATAGGGAATACTACAAGAGCTAGCACCAAATTCTATGTGCACCACCGCATGCGCATGCAGTTGATGTTAAAAAGGGAACTACGTACGTACATTACCACTATTTATACATGCATCTACTGCTACCTCCTACTCATAGTATACTTCTTCCGACCCATTTATTTGCTGAAGACCGGGCATACACCGTGGTTGCTGTTCAAACTATGCAAGTACGTACACCAGTTCATTTGGACGCTTCTACTTTGGCCGTCCCCAACAGCTAATCAGCTAGCTTATCTTTGTACTACTTTCATCCGCATTACTACTGGCCGGCCGGCTTTGCGCGTGTAATATAATTAATCACCGTGCAGTGGCCCATGGCCTCCCCGTGCGGCTGCATGCTGTGGTGTTCTCTGGCGCCACGGCATGGTCGCCATGCATATGTCTACGGGCTATACTAGCTAGTGGTCCCCAAGAAACACATGGGCCCCGCATCATTCGCATGCATGTGCCGCTGTGCTCGCGAGCTAGCTAGAGCTGCCGGTGCACAGCCCACAGCGTGCGCGCACGCACGTCGCACGCGCCCCCCGCTCGCAGTGACCGTTGTAGCTTTACCAGTGGACTCTAGCTAGGTACTAGGTACTTTCGGTTAATAACCAGGTTAATTAAATAATATAAGTAACTAAACTTGATTAATTAAACATGTGGCTGCAGGGGGACCACGCACCAGTACGATCGACTATAGCATACGACACTCCTACACTAGCAATACTAGCGTGTGATGAAGAAGCAAGCAAGCAAGGAAATTAGAAAGAGATCGTACACTGTGACGGCGTGGCCCCCGAATGTGTAGAGGATGTTGGTGGCGCCTGTGAAGTAGAGTACGATCCTGGTGGGCCCCGAGTGGGCTACCCCCTGGACCTGGCCGTTGGCGAGCGAGGCGACGGCGATGTACCAGGCGGTGTAGGTGGTCATGACGAGGCCCAGGAAGGACCAGACCCGGTAGTTGTGGAAGGAGGGGATGAAGACGGTGGTGGCGCAGCAGGCGCCGAAGATGTAGGTCCACGTCCGCTTGTCCAGCCGGTCGTTGACGTAGTAGATGTTGGAGGCGCAGCCGATGAGCTGGATCACGGAGCCGAAGAGGAGGAAGGTGCAGTTGAAGGCGAGGCCGGCGTTGCGCCAGTGACGGCCCAGCAGGCCGTCCAGCACCTCGAACCACTGGATCACGTGGTTCCGGAAGTCGGCCTGCTTGTCGCGCTCACGACGGGTGCGGTACTCCAGGTACAGGATGCTGATCAGGTACGCCGTCCAGCTGCCCAGCAGGCCGTAGAAGAGCTGGAACAGGATGCCGCTCAGCATGCCCAGCTGAGCGAACGAGTAGGGCAGCGTCAGCAGAACCTGGGCGACCTGCATCCATCTCTCTGGGTTAGTATTAGATAGCATGCATGCATTCTTATTGATTATTATTCTTCCAATCTACTCACAAGCAAGACGTACTTGGTTGGATGCGCAGCTGAACCAGGCGTCGTACGCCGACCCGCCGTGCCACAGCAGCCCGGAAAGCTTCGACTTGACGCCGCCATGGCCGCCGCCTTGCTCCTCCTCCATCTCCGCCTCCACCGCGTGCCGGCTCAGCCCGAACGCCTCGGGCGCCTTCTCGTCGGCGATGCCGCCGCCTCCCGCTGCCATTATCTATCTATCCGGCCTTTCTACTACTAACTTCCTCGCTCGCTCACTGGCTCGATCTCCTCTCACCGGCCGGCGGACACTGATGAGCTAGCAGCTTTGTGTGTGTGTGGTGGTGCTTGGTTATTAGATTGGAGCAGTGTGAATAGCAGGGGAGGGGATGGTGTCGTATATATGGAGATCGAGCGAGGCGGCCGGGGTGGCGCGGGGAGACAGCACTCCAGCAGCTGGGGCATAAAGAAACCCAGCCAGCGCCCGTAGCTTTCTCTTTTCATGCCCGGCCCTGGGCCCTGGGGCCTGGCCTCTCTCGCTCGTTATTTTATTTGGGTTCATCACAAAAAGAAAAGGAAAAACGAAAGGCCGGGTGAAAAGATGGGGCGAAAAATCTCGGGGAAAGGAGGGGCTGCTCGCTCGTGGGACATGTATGTCAGCTGTGGGGGCATACGATCGAAGAAGAAAGTGTGCTGCCTGGACATTATAAGTGGGGCAACGTATGTACCTCACTTTTTTGGGGGAAAGTGTGGATCACTTGAGTGATGTCTCTAAAAGAACACACTTAACGTGTTGTCCACTGGATGTATGCTTGACGGCTTAGATCCCGGCCCCTCGATGCACAATCTTTCACACTTTATTAGCACCCATTTCGATCAGGTGCAAGAAAATCATAAGAACTGCATACATACTCTTCAGAGGAAAATGGCGAAAAGAATAGTTTGATTTAGCACGCAGTGGAAGAGTTTTTCTTATTCGAAAACTGAGCTTTGCTGCTGTGTCCTCTTGCTCTTGTACTGTAAGGGTGTAGGCCGGGTCTCCAATACAATTCACCACTAGCACTGTGCGTGTGCGGCCGGGCGCAGAGCATGGCCCTTATTGGAGACCGTACATACAGAAAAATAATAGCGCCGGTGCGTGCGTCCCATACGGGGCGGGCGGGCGGAGGGCAGGGCGTGGCGTGGTCTACGACGCTGCGCGCACGAGCGGGTGGCCGGCCGGCGGGTCTCGCTCGCTCGGTTCGCCCGCGCGCGCGCATGCACTTCGGGGTCCCTCCGCTCGATCCCCCGGCTCCGCGCCCGCGCCGGCAAGCCGGCCTCGTGGGCCGCGATTGGCGTGTTGATTAGAGCGGATGTTGCAGGCGGCCCTTGTTGTTGGCAGTGGTTAATTAATGCCGCTCGTCGTTAAACAAATGCTAATCGCATCTGCCGCTTGTCTCTTTGCCGCTCTTCATCGCTGTGCTGATGACGGCTTTAGCTGGGGAATTATGGCAGGGATCAGGTAGGAAAGGCAGCTGATTGTGTCGTGTCATGTGCCTTTACCTTGCACGTGATGAGACCAACGGTCGGTTACGATTTTGAGTTTTATTTCTTTTCCCTAGCTCACCTGCCCGGTTAAGGTATTCTCGATCCATCCTTTTATTTTGCCATTTCAGGACCCAATACGTACTCCACACGTTTGTAGGATCTTATTTCTTTCTCCTTACTCTTTTGAGAATGTTAGTTTTTTATAGTTGGTTCTCGCTGAGTAATTTGCATACGATGCCTAAATCCTCTGCTTTGTACCGACTGCAGGTGTTTCGGTACAATGCTGCGTTTGTCTTACCAAGGGCGAAAAGGATGAAGCGTGCCTACAATTACAAACACGAATCCCGCTCTTGTATGCCACCTATAACACCCTCTCCTCTTAGACCTTCATCCTAATGACATTATTTGATCTCTCAAGTTTATTTAACCCAAGTGAATTGATTATAGGTCAGTTGGTAAAGTTTCTTGTGGTGGAACTTGTCCACCCGGGTTAGAGTCCTTGACTCAACATGAATGTCATGCTTTTTTCTGGATTTATTTTACAATTTAACCGGTACTTTCAGTGGTAGGTGATGACAACAAGATGCATGTGGTGACTTCGTGAATCTTAAGATTGGATCTGTTGGTCCAAAGGTACTCATAGGCATGGGGTTTATGTGTGTATATAGGGGTGAGTGTGTGTGCATGTGAGTGTCAGACTTTAGGACCGGTAATCCACCTGGGGGTTCTCGAGTGGTAGATTTGTAAGAGAGGGATCGTCGAGTTAGTAAACTTGATGGTAACATGAGACGCAAGGCTTAGATAGGTCCGGGCTACCCGGAGGTATAATCCCCCTACATCCTGTGTTCGGTGGTGTTTGTATTGCTGGTGTTCGGCAGAGCTTCAGGAAGCTATGGCGAACTTTATGGTTACAAAGGTTTCGTTGTTTGTCCCTAGGGGGTCAACCTAGGCCGCCTTATATAAGCTGACGACCTAGGGTTTGCAAATTGGTTAAAATCTGAACCTACCAAATTACATCATCATCATCAAACTTGTCCAACATGGTGTCACCTTAGGGTCAACCCATAGCCTTGATAGAAGTGGGCCCATGCCGGTTGTCACCCCTATCGGTGGTAGGGCCCAGAGATACCCATATCCCACAGTGATCGTATGCGTGGTACTGGTCTTTCACAAAAAAAAGAGATTATTTAACCCAATTCCTTATCTATCCCTCTACAATCCCATCTGACACCTCTCCTTCTCATCCTTCACCTCCCTAACTCACCACCGTGGCATTGCATCATCCGTGATGTCCGCCATCTCCTTGCACATCCTTATTGCTGCCCAATGTGGCCACACCACTTCTTTGGCTAAGCACATCTACCATATAGATGATTATTAATATAGTCTAGCAAGGTCTTGATATGGAACCTTCAAGAAGCACAAATGCACATGGTGTCTAACAAGGTAGGCCATGCCTCGACAACCCAATGAGATGTTGGAGCACTTAGCAACAATGCGGTGCCTCAGAAGCAGAAAGCATGGTGTGTACTTGGCCAGATGCCAGAATGTCGCGGTCAGCTGTTTCTGTATCTAGGACACTACCACACTGTAGGACCATCCAATGTTTGCAACATCGATATACGAGTGGTGTTGCGACTATGCTCGATGTGACATGGTGCTGCATGGCTATGTTACTTTCTTGTGCTTTGGTTATACACGCGTTGCAGCCATTGCCACACATGCCCTAGGTAGGGTATTGGGGTGTACACGATAGACGATTTTCTAAGATTAAGGTGAACAATAAAAATTTGCCATTACACTATTGTGGATTAAGAAATCAACATTTGGAGCCCTAAAGAACTATTACGATATTTGAAATATAAAGAGAAAAATCTATTTTGCTAACCGCAACCATGGGATGAATGCAGTTTTGAACATTCAACTACATAACCATTCACTTGGCAAACCTTCACTATCAAAGCGTTGTCCACCTTGACTAAAATCCATGATGCTTTTGGTTCATGGTTTTGTTGTGGTGCTAACATGACTAAGGCTAAACTATTTATTTGTATTTTATAAATTGGTAGATTATCTTATAAACAAAGTTTCAACATTTTCAGTCACACTATAGAATATCTAAAAATTAAATAAATCTATATGTTTCAAATAAAGGATAATATTGGTATTTTTAGAAAAACAAAATATTGTATTATGCACTTATTTACACATATCTAGAGCAAGTTGATTTTGTACCCATATGATTTTATTTTTTATATATTTTTAGAAGTTATGTAATAATTGGCCAAATTCATATATGGTTTCATGGTTATTTATAAAAGGTCATTAATAATTTGAAATTTTTAGTTTAAAACCAAAATTGAATCACTATGGATTATAGTTTGATCAAGATAATGAAAAGGGTTTAATTTAAATTTAAAAGCTAGCTATTTTACAATCATATTACTTTTGTTTCATTATAAAAACTATTTAGGCCATTATTAAAAATTTGAGCCATGTATAAATTCTGAAAATAAAAAAAATTATTCATAAGCTAATGGTAATGTTGGCACATTAAGGCCATGTCACCTAAAACTACTCTAATTTTTTAGAGCAAAATACTTATTCAAACAAAACCTAGTTCCTTTCTTGGTCGTAGAAAGTTTTCCCTACATTATTTGACACTTAATTTTAACTTTATTTATTATTTGATATTTCTGACACATTCAATAGTTTTTGACCGAAGTCAGCAGGGGATGACCCTAACTATGTTTTTATATTTTTTATTTCAAACCTAGTTAATTCGCTCCCACGGGGAGTTGAACCTGGGTCTGCTCCGTGCTACTCAGGTGCTCTAACCACTAGACTAGAGACCCTTTTACGTCACATTCAATACTTAAATCAGAAAAAATAGATTCCAAAATTTATAGATCTCTTCCTAACAATATAACAATAAATGTACTTTTTTAATAGGACACATATACCTTATAGCTTTAAAACTAAAATTCATCAAATTAGGTTATCTTTAAAACTAATTTGAGTTTTATGGCACCAAAATACTTTGAAAAATTATAGATAATAGCTAATATTTTTCACAGGTTATGAAATAGTTTATAAAATTATTTCCCATCATTAGTTACATAGACAATTATGAGTTTCTTCTAAAATTTCTCAAACATACCATTTTCCCCAATTCTATATGTGACTTATAATGAAAATTAATTTTATAAAGTACTGCAATGCGTATTGATGAATATCAATTATTTTTCATACTTTATAAAGTATTTTTATGCCATAAAATTCAGATTAGCTGCAAAGATAACCTAATTTTGGTGAATTTTAATTTTAAAACTATAAAGACTCATGTGTCCTAATATGTTGATATCAATTTTTTATATCGTTAGAAAATGTTCCATGAACTTTAGAGGTCATTTCGCCTGGCATAACTAAGGGAAGTGATAGAAATGTTAAATAAGGGAGAAAAAAATTTCAGGGCCATGAAAAGGAATTCAGTTTTGTTTTGGTGGTTTAAAATAAGGAATTTCCTCTTCTTTTTAAGGTGAATGATTGGATAGTTGGGGTTGAAAACTATACAAAACCAATAGTCGAGGGTTGTAAAATGGATTTTCTCAAATATAAATATGCAATGTGTGGTTGTTATCATGTAAACTATTTAATTTCACAACAATTTCCATGAAAAAATGTGCTTCTATTGTTCGGCATTGCGCTATTACTCCAAAGTGCTTTCATCATTAACATGGGTGGTTTCAGTAGTATATCCTATACTAGGTGATACCCCAGGCGTTGTTGCGGGAATTTGTTAAACAAAATTTTAAAGTGAAATGTGAAAGTATAAACACCAAAGTGATTGTATTGCAACGTTCTTTAGTAAACATTATACATGGAAGTATGACTGATCATACATGTAATTTTTACTCCTGTAATTTGTAATTGCTACTCACAAAAATGTGGCCATAGAAAATCGATTGAAGAATAAATAGATGGTCTAGTGGATGATGGCATGTCTTATAGTGGATAGTGATATGGCACATAGTGGATGATGACGTGGAATGGTTGCATGTTGAGAGAAATCCAACCATGACTTGATAGTGGGTACCAATTATATAGGTTATATAGATTCATTCATGCCATTGTGCCATCAGCATGTCCTATATAACTCGTTGTCATGAAGTAAACCATTTCACACAAGAGAAAGCTGACTAAATGCACACACGGCAGCTGCATGCATTCTGTCACGCATCACGCATGAAGTGGGGTAACGGTCAACCCGGCATGCCGTGAGACAAGCACCTTTTTGCCGACTTGGAACTCATTTCACGGTGGTGCGGCTATAACCTGCATGTTTAACCTAGAGGAGGCAGGTACCCATACCTCCATATGATGGGAGAGCGGGACAGCTAAAAGAATCTAGGCCCCCTCCTCCATGTTAGTGAATGAAAACCCTAACACAGGCATGCTTGTTCATCGCATCTCCCATTCGTTGACTCTTGAGTCTGAATAGAACGAGTTTGTTGGAACATATATATGTTGGTGTGGTTACTCCTGTATCCAAGCAAGACCCTGGTGTGGACATACTGTACGTTTGAGATTCTTAATTTGATTCTTATATACTCGTTCACCACGTTAATCTGCAGGCACACTTAGCTTACGACGACTACCGGACACTAAGAATATAGTATAAGCTCAACTGTTTACTTTGAAGATAAAATTATGGGTTTGTCATGTCCTGCATAACTTTCTACCCAGCGCGAGAACCTCAAGACTTTTTTTTTTGCAGTCCAATATGATTTTGTAGCTCTGTTTGGACAATGACAAACAGATCCTTTGGTCTTTTGGACATGGGCGTGGTTTTTCCTCTCCATATAGCGAAATGATGCATGTAGTATGGACTAGGGCCGTTCGCTCCCCACATATTGAGCATCGATGTGAATATGCGATGTGCACCAAAAGGTACGATGCTAGTGCTATCCAGAGGATGATCGACCTAGCATACTTTAGTTTGCTACTGGAATTTCATTTTATTCTATACTCTAGTTTAGCTTACTGGTATGGATGCATATGCATAGTTTCACCGCGACCCAAATATACGTTGTTAATTTGCACGCAAAATGACAGCATACCAACACAAAGCTAGCTAGAACATGACGTCCCATTGGAGAATGGAAGACTTGGAGCTGCACCAACGTTAATGTACCTGGGGCATCCAAACAATTAAAGAAGAGAGTATGTAAAAGTGGTGGTAAAAGAAACAACAACTATCCTGGGCATCGGGGAGAGGACCGGAGAGCATGGAGAGCGGAGAACCGCATCATTGCGTTCTGTGGCGAGAGTGTGTCACCAGCTTTTGAGAATTGCAACGCATTTCCTGCTCTTGTTTATGTATAGTTATATCTTCTTTCTTCGTTCCCCGGCCTTCTCCGCCCGTAGTGCACTCGCCCTATATCTTGATCAGTTGCTGCGGCATCCATCCATGCATGAGAGAGGGAGAGTACTATATGAGCACTCCAAACTCCAAAGGCACCTTGCACACATGGAGACCAGTGACACGCAGCAGCAGCAGCAAGAAACACACTCATATATGGCACTCATTAGCATCTGCGTGCCACTGCCAGAGGGCCCGGAAGCAAGGACGTGGGCCCCCTCGAGGTGCAGGCAGTGATGGGACCCAGAAGTAAGTGGGAGATTAGGATGGAAGAAGCAGATGGGACTGAGACGACGAGTTGGAGCGTGTGCCCCGGGGGAACGGCGGGGGACATTCCTTCGCCCCGCTCGCCACAGTGTCTCCCGCTTTCCCTGCTCTCTTTTGGCCCTTTCGATGCAAATGCTGCGTAGGGCAAGTAGAATTTGTTGTGCGTCGAGCCTACGACTACGTTTAGATTCTGCAGAATATTTAGCGGCCACAACACAACTACTTGGCCAGTTTCTATATAGTGGGACCAAGAGCGCCTAAGTAGTTGGTTCATACTGTATACAATGGATTTTAATTTGTCAATCCGAGAGAGATATGTATTTCTTCGCAAATGCTTCAACATGGTCATCTGCAAAATGTGTATGTAGGACGCAGTACATTTTGCTATCCGCAACTACTCGTGGTTGCGTGCTCACGAGCTAACCTTTAATAGATATCTAAGACTAAGATAGACATAAACCATATTAATTGATACACTGCTCCGGCATGAGAGGATTCGTATATTGACAATAGAGACGAGAACTAAGCAAGTAGCTAGGTCCCAGAAACAACTTCAATATATATTCTATTTATTTTCCAGCTTAATTCAAGAAATAGGGATGAATCATGATTTGTTCTTTAATATAATCATATTTGACCCCCATATAGAAAAAAGAAAAAAAGAGTTGTAACTAAGAGAGATGAAATGCTCGATTTTAAAGGTTGGACGTACTGTTTGCTTGAAATTTGAAATAGTTTGATCTTAGTTGATGTTTTTGATTGGGAGATTTTGTCGATCTCGGATATATGTAAAGTGTCAATCAATCTGATCATGTCAAGTTAGAAGTTTATGTCAATTAAGCATAAATTAGATAGTACAATTCATGAAATATAGTGGTCAAACCAAAATTTCTGATCAATTATATATCATTATTGTTGGCCCTGGAAGGTAGGCATCATTTGGAGCTAGCCCAGCTATTAGGTACCCGTACCCCTAGTTCTAGGATCCTAGAAACAAAGGACAAGGCATCCACAAAAAGAGTCCCAAACCTGCATCTTGTTGAAGTGTGCGCACGCATGCCCTATTAGCCGTATTAGGTACCCTTGCTTAACGACAAGGCATGTTAAGGTTAAGACTGGTCAAGCCGAAGTGATTGTCCGGCCGACCTCCTCCTCGTCTAGCAGCCTCGCTCACCAATATAATGATGGCCGCATGTTCTCGCCGACACGCCGGCCGCCGTCTCTCCTGCCGCCGCGTTTGTAGTGAGCTCGATCATTTGCACTAGGATTAGATCGAATTGGCTAGGCTTTATTTGGATTCTACTAATCTCCAACAACTGGAAGGGTCGTCACTCACTATCAGCTCGGCGTCCTGCCAAACATTAATCAGCTGCGAGCTCGCTCAACGATACAACCAGCCATCTTGTTTGGCTGCAGTTCATACTATCATCTAATTGATCCAGCTACAAGTTATAGCTGGATTCATGGTAGAAGATTTGATCCTATGAACTTGTGGCCTGCTACTAGTCCGTTCTAGTTTAATTTTGTCACCAGTTAGTCCGTGGGCCGGGTTCAGTACTTGAATCTGTGTCTGTGTTTGAATCTAAACAAATTATGGTCCCCACAGTGTCTGATCATAAGCATATGGTGCATGTACGTAGTACTTGGTGGCATTTGAAGGCGCGCGGCGTAAATCCAGCAGGCAGAGACAGCGGGGAGCTGGGCGGCCAGGCTGCAGCCTGCACTGCATCATGCGCGGCAGGGCGCAGCGACGACGAGGGATGAGACGAGCGAGGGCAGCAGCCGGAAGGGGACATGATGCCCGCCGCGTCTCGTGGGCTGCCGCGACACCTCCTACTCAAGACAAAGCCGGTATCCCTGCGCCTGGCTACACGCCACTACCGTATGTTTCTACTCATAACGAATCATACATACCTCCACTTGGGGCAGCGCTGGAATCTCCATGCTCGATCTATCTATCTATCTCTCATGGCAGATGATGCAACAACTGGAGACAGAGAGAGAGAGAGAGAGAGAGAGAGAGAGAGAGAGAGAGAGAGAGAGAACGTGGCGCTGAATGAGTATGTATCGACCACACACGCTGCTCGTGACAACACCTTTTGGAACGTGTAGTGTAGATGAGACAACGCCTTTGGCAAAAAGCGAGACCCTAGCTCGGTAGCTCTCGACTAATTGTCAAATGCCACTTTATGCATGTGGTGCATGCTATGCTAAAGCATATCGATCGATCGATTCTTCGTCGGGAGCGACATTGACATGTATAAATCGTACCCCGAGGGCTGAGGAGGAGGAATAATCCATCGAGTATTATACAGACCTGCGCATTCAGTCCTGTCGTCGACCCCTGCTGCGCGTTGGGCGTATATACTTTGTTCCTCTCGGCCGGAGATCCGTGCCTGATCTTATTCGCATGACTTTCACAAAGATATGGAGGGTTATGAGAGGCATCATGCCGTCTCTCATTGTTCGTTCCGAGCTTACATGTCTTTTGGTGTGCAAAATTCCTCAAGCAGGTCGCCCTGGTGATGGTGCATATGCTGCAGGCAAATCCGTGTACCATGTGTCTAAATCTGCATCCAGATATTGATGATCAAACGGTCAGCACACGCCGTGCATGTATGCGATGGCCGCCAGCAGCTATGTTCCACCACGTCATTGAGATGCGCGCCATCTTTGAGATTGGGGTGTGATGCTGTGGCATATTTTTGTCGTGCGCTCATGCTTAATTTTCTGCCACCGGGTTGTTCAAACTAGCTATCACTTTTACACGCTGCATTCTCCAATCTGTGAGAGCCGGGGGGATAGAATCCAATGGAGGGGTTCCAAGCTCAAGGTTGAGCTGACATGGCACTGGAGGCGCTTTTCCCGCTTGTACAAGCGACCGATAGTAGTACAAACAGCCAAGAGTCACTTTGTACAAATGGTTTTCACATTTCCGTGCATCGGAGATGTATGCTTCTTCTCGTGATCTCGCTTCTTTGGTGCCACGCTCTCCAACCAGCAGGGCGGCAATTAACGGTGGTGCGCCATTTGGCTCTATCTGTCGCGCCTACGTCACATTGGCACCCAATGTGCCGCCGTTGCCAGCAGAACATCTTCTGACAGGGATTCCGTTTGTCTGCACAACATTCAATTTCTCCGTCCCTGATCAACACCTGTGTGTGTCTTTACAAATTGAGGACCTCTTGCTTCAGATTTGCTTTTGCTGGTCCTAAGAACACACCAGGGGCAGCGATCACAACGTCACATGCACCATGCGGATTTGTAGGGCGCGGTGCAATGACCATACCAGGGAGCACCTGCACTCGGGCGCTCCCAGTTCTGTCTCCGGCCGTGACCCCGGCCAGATCATCCAGCAGCAGCATGCTTGCATCCATGTATCATCGCTGGTCCAGCACCCTGTCTCTTGATCTCCCTCTCCAACACACAGGAACGATGCGATCGAGCAGTATTGGTGCCTAATAAGCGCGCGCGCACACACAGGAACGCAAACGCAGAGGTTGCCTGGTCACCTCCGGCAGCAGCAGCAGCAGGCCCGCATGCAGCTACATACCGAGCAAAGCGAGCAAGCTTTGCCGACGCAGCGACGTGCGCATCATTAGGTTAAGCGTAGAGGAGTTCGTCATCGCCCCTGCAGAGAACCATCATTTTGTCCAGCCGATTGACACCTTTTTGCGTGCTTTGCTTCACCTTTCAGATCGACTGCTAAAGCGTTCTAAATGGGTACATATGTATATATGACATGGCCTAGTTTTATATGGGAATGATCCATCCCCATCCCACATCGCCCAAACAAATACTTAAAAAACATCCAATTAGTCAACAGCTGAACATAGTAGATAGTACTAGCTACAGAGAACATAATCCAAAGAGGGATGCTAAATTATCCCAAATACAAGAACACTAACCTCCCTGTGTACCATGAATTTGAGAACGAATTGAACCTCTGCTGTTAATCAGGGACACATTTTGTTATGCCAACTATTGCTTTTCTTCATCCAAAAAACCCCCGCTGGTTTTCTTTTCCTTTTTGAGATAAAAGAAAGACTTATATTATATCAAAGCTAAGTACATCATGAAGGGCACAGGCAACACTCTCAAAAAAGATAGAATTACATGCTCTTCGTCTTTTTTGTATTCACGCATCACGAAGCTCCAAACGTGGATCCCATACCTATACAAAGATTTATATGAAATGCGGCACGTGCATACTCTCAGCAAACAGGTTGAGAACAAGCACCCAAAGAACGATGACCAACATCCCTATAGGCAGAGACGAGCTCAATCTTTTTGTGCCTTCTTATGTCTTTCTTCTTCTTCTTTCTGCCACTGATAAAAAGAAAGACCCATCCCAAATTACCCAACCCGATTAAAATTGGCTTGAGGGGCATAATTATTCTCACAATTCTTTTATCGTAGCCGGATCTAATCACGATGAAATAGAAGAGTGCCCAGAGATACTTATTCTACAACGGTTATGCTTGGCTGCTGGGCATATACACCTCCCACACCATTCAGATTTAAGAGCTCTTCAACTCGAACAGTGCAACCGAAAAGAAAACCATGAAACAAACTATCATAATTCATATATCATTTACTTCCTTCAAATTGCTAGTACATTCTTTCTGATAAATTCCATCTAAATGGTTTTCATATATTCTTGCTGATCTCCTCTGTTTTGTACTTTTGCTAATGAGAAAACTAAATATGTGGTCCCTAAACTTGTGATGGGGTGCCACCTGGGTACTAAACTTTCAAAATATATTTTTAGGTCTCTAAACTTGTCCCAAGGTGCCATCTAGGTCTCTAAATTTTCAATATATTTTTTAGGCCCCCCAAACTTGTCCGAGGGTACCCTCCAAGTCCGTGAACTATCAAAATACGTTTTCAAATATTGTAACTCATCACGAGCATCATTAAAAATCCAAATTGCAAGGGGGATGAAAGCTCTTTCCAATTCTCATGTTACATCTCACCTGCTTTCCCGCAGCCATGTCCTTCTAGTGCTCTCTTCTCCTTCGACTCTGGCCTAGGCTGTCACTCTCCCTCAACGAAGCGTTAGAAAACATCGCAACAAGCCACACCTGTTGCTGTTGTTGGTCATGAGACTTGCTCCTACACTTATCTGTATTCTTTGTCATTCTTTGTCTCCTGCTACATGCTTCTCGTCCTCCCTTTGTGATCACCGTCACAGATACAAAGTTGGCAAGCGAGGAGGAAGCAATGCCCTCAATGATAATGATGGAAAATGTACTTTGATAGTTTGGGAACTTCGATGGCATCCCGGGGCAAGTTGGGGGACTTAAAAATGCATTTTATGAGTTATGACATCTTGATGACACCAGCGATAAGTTCAGAGATATGAAAAATATATTTTGAGAGTTTAAAGACCCAGATGACACTATTCACACGTTTAGGCTGCCCGCACCGGGGGGCCAGGATCCCGCACGGTATGCGCGCACGTGGGCCTGCATGCCATGCGGCATCCCGATTCTGGCATGCAGCGGGGGCCAGCAAAGCGCCGCTAAAATAGCAGTCGGCCCCCAAACACGGCAAAGCTGGCGGCGTCGCGGGCGCCCGCTACCCGCCACATCGGCGTGGGGCCCACGCCTCCCAACCACCTCCGCCGTTGCCACTCGAATCCGCCGCCACACGCACTCTCCGCCTTGCTCCGCCGCTCGCACCCACAACGGCGCGGAGCTCCGCCCCTGCGCGCCCGCCGCCGTCGCGCCCCATCCTCTCCTCCTATGCGCGGCCACGAGCAGCCTGGCGATGTCGGCGCGCGATCTGGGATGGGGGGAGAGTCAATGCGCGGAGCTCCGCGGAGATGGGCGCCAGGGGAGGGGACAGTCGCCGTGGCCCGCAGTGGCGATGACCTTGCGGCACGCGCCCCGCCCGCCACGCCGCCCGCGCGTCCCACCTCTGCCCGCCATGCCGCCCGCACCTCCCCACGGCGATGGCCGCCGCCTGGTCCGGTGACCCCGCCTCGGCCTGGCCCCGCAACCCCGCCGCGCTGGCGGGGACGACCCTGACGTTGGCAACAGCGGCTGCGGATACAGAGGATGAGGTGACTGCGGCTATGGGGGAGGAGGTGACCGCCACTCCACGTGTGCCACGCGCTCGCCCCACGCTGCCGCCGCCAGCGCCGCCATGTGCTCCTCCTGCTCCCGCCCGCCACGTGCTCGCCCCATGCCGCCGGCGGCCGTTCGTTGCGGCTGGTCGCGGAGAGGGTGGGGAGAGTGGGAGCGAGGCGGGGGGAGAGAGGGTGGGGAGAGTGAGGGCAAGGTGGAGGGTAGGCGGCGGGGAAGGAGGCGGGGGCACGGGCGGCAGAGGGGTGGCGTGGGAGGCGGAGGAGCCGAGGAGACGAGAGAGAGAATGAGACAGAGAGTGAGGGGAGAGAGAAAATATATAATATGGTTGGTGGTTGGGATAGAGAGTGAGATAAAGTATGAACTAGTGTAGAAGAAAGTAGAGAGTGGAGAATCTTGATGACTAGGACAGAATATTCTCCTTTAGAGGGTAGAGTAGAGTTTCATCAGTGCGAACGGCCTTAAGGACGGCCTATGTATTTTTCTCTTTGGTAATTATGATGTGAAGTTTATCTCTTTTGTGCGTGCACGTTTCAATTCAAGAGATTAATGTCTTGTTATGATATGAAATATTTTCAAAATTCTTGAATAATATTACTTCTTATATTCCACATGGTTATCCATAAAGTCTCCTCCTCGTCATCTTTTTTAGGAAGACCGGTGCTAACCCTGCACCTCCGAGAGACAGGACAGAGAGATCAAATCATGAAATTCACGACTACAGGTGCCTCGCAAAAATACGACATTGTGTCGAGTTGAGGACTCGAACCCAGCTGGTCAGGTTCCACCATAAGGAACCTTATCGAATCTATGATCAACTCGCAAGACTCCTCATATCTTGATTGAATATAAAGGTCCATATGTCATTTTAGAGAATATGCATGTATCTATATTTCATTAAATTAAAAGAGAATGGAGTTCTGAGATATTCCGACACAAGAGGGAAGATGAAACTCACTGAGCAAGAACAAGATCAAACACACATAGTAGCACACCAAATAGGAGATGTGAATGCTCCCATGACCACACCATAGGTAGGAGAGAAGAATGTCCCCATGTTATTACAACACAAGGGAGTAATAAATTTTAATAATAATAGGACCTGGGCTGGGCTTGAGTTTCCTAATTCTAGAGAAAAACGTGTTTCAACTTCAGCCCAGGCCCAGTCGACCCACAAAGTAGCCCATACAAAACTTGGCTTATCAGGCTGTTCGCACTGGTGGACCTTTACTCTACCCTCTAAAACAGAATATTCGGTCCTAATCATCGATATTCTCTACTCTAAATTCCTTTCTCCCGCACTCGTCATATTCTATCTTCACTCTCTATATTAACCACCATCATGTGGGGCCCACCAGTAACATTTTTTAACCTCCCCCTCTCTCCTACGTGTCATATTTTTTCCTTTTTATTTCCCCTCTCCCTCTCTTCTCTCTCTCATCTCCCCTCCGCCGCCCCCTCCCCTCCCCTCCCACCACTGCCGCCCCGCGCGCCCGCCTCCTCCCCGGCCTCCTTCTCGGCCGCTGCACCCTCCCCTCCCTACCGCGCCGACTCTCCCCTCTTCTCCCCCGACGCGCCCCCGCCTCCCACTGCTGCCGCCCTGCACCCCCACCTCCTCCCCGGTCTCCCTCCAGCCGCCACGCACCGCCTCCTCCTCGGCCGCCGCCCCCTCCCCTCCCTCTCTCCCTCTGGCGCCGCACCTCCTCTCCCCCGCCTCCCACCGCCCCCACCCCACGCCACGCCTCCTCCCCGACCTCCTTCCCGGCTGGCACGACCCGCCTCCTTCCGTGCCGCCGCGCATCGCCTCCTTCCTCAGCCTCCTCCCTGGTCGCCGCGCACCACCTCCTCCCCGGCGAGCTACTGCTCCTCCTCCCCGGTTGGCGAGCTGCTCCTCGTCCTCCCTGGTCAGCGAGCTGCTGCTCCTCGTCGGGTTTGAGCAGTGAGTGGTAAGCGGACGGCGATGTGGAGCGGGAGCGGAAGCGCGCCGGGGCGGCCAAGGCTCCAGCGGCGGCCGAGCGGGGAGGGCTCCAGCGGGCGGCGGCCGTCCCCTTGCCCTCCCCCCTGCTCCCATAGCAGCGCGCGGCAACGACTGGAGGTGGGCCCACGCTGATGTGGCGTTTACCACGTGCTTCTCCATCCCTCTTGATTTACGGGCCGGAGGTGGATCGTAGCGTTTACCGGTGCACGTTCAGTGCACCGCTGCAAGGGGAAACACTACAGCCGTCTGATGTGGCAGTTCCCAGTTTCCTTTTACCGAGCCCGGTGCGGGCAGCCTTACTCTCGCTCCATTTATTGGGTACTTGGGTCAATGATTGAGTGTACCAGGCTAGGTTAAAATTTTTTCTCTGGCGTTCGCTAGCCACGACCGCCACACGTCATTGGTGCGACATGACACAATCACGTTTGCTCATCGCCGCCGATGAGGTGAGCTCTTCTGGAAGGGAAACGAGGAGTCTACACTAGCACATACAAAAATCATTTTCTCCAAAACAGGAACAATAGCAGTTATAGATCATAGATCGTTACCACTAGACGCGCAGATGCAGCTGAATTCGTCTCGATGTAGACGAACGCGTCGAAGTGGCAGTGCCGTGCAGTTGCTCACATCCGTCTGGTCCTGCACGTGCAGTTCATCCTTGTGCTCCAAGCGCAGCACCTCCAAGGTATCCACACGTACGAGGATGGAACGCCAAATGTAGGTGTACTAGCACCACACGAATGATCGCGATCTGCAGGATACAGATGGAGGTGGGTTGTAGGAATTATTGTAGCGCACGGCTACTGTTCACCCACGGTATTGTAGCGGCGGCTACTGTTCACACACGAGTACTGTAGCGGCGGCGACACTGTAGCACCTCTTGGGGTTTGGGTGTCGGCTACAGGTGTGCTCGACCCTAGCCCCCTCCCACATATATATAGGCCGTACTAATGGGCTCCCATCTTATGGGCCCCATCAGTTAACCTAATCCCTCATGGATCAAGCCCATAGACAAGCCCAATCCGATTGGCTCTCGAGCATATATCCAACAGTCTCCCACTTGCACTAGAGATAATCACATAGACAAGTTTTCAGTATTCCAAACCTCTTAAGTGTGTGACCCTATGGGTTCACACACACATAGACATGTCCCGAGTACTCCTAATTGGTCCAATAGTTGATAGCGGCCTCTAGCAAGACATGTCAACTCCCATGCGCATGTAAAGATCACATCACGTACAAGCTATTCCCTTTGCCTCACGATATTTGGTCTAACTCCAAGTCGACATGTCTTTCTCGAATCTGTGTGTCGGACCTTTCAAGAGGTTAACACTTAAGCTAGCACGGCCATGCATTTCTTGATCCGATCACTCGAGGGGCCCATAGATATCTCTCTCGTATAGAGATGGGCAAATCCCATCTTGATTGACCAAGCCTCACAGCATGCTTCCTGACAAACCCGAAAACCACATTTATGACTACCCAGTTATGGAGTAGCGTTTGATAGTCCCTAAGAAGGTCAATTCACATCTTGAGAACAGGCGGCAATCTTAGGTCTTAGGACAAAGCATATGTGTTGTGTAAAAGAGAACTATATAACAAAATCTCATGTTGGGTCAGTCCAGCTCCATGTCATACATGTGCACACATTATTAGTTTGACATCTCCATGTCCATGAGTTGTGAAACATAGTCATCAACTAATAAATGTGCTAATCAGATTAGAGAAAACTTTAGAATAACCATACAAGTAAAGAGTTTCACAAATAATTCACATAATTGCCAATCATCTACTCACAGTAGAGCTAGTCTAGTTGATATCTAATACCCATAGCTCTCATGTGTGAGTCATGCTTAGGCTGTGGAAGAGCCTTTGTCAAAGGATCAGCAACATTCAAATCCGTACGTATTTTGCATCTCTTTATCTCACCCCGTTTAATGAACTCTCAAATAAGGTGAAACTTCTGCAGTACGTGTTTGTTCTTCTGGTGATTCCTAGGCTCCTTAGCCTACGCAATTGCCCCATTGTTGTCACAGTAGAGCTCCAATGGGCTAGATGCATTGGGAAACACACCAAGCTCAATGAGGAACTTCCTTTTCCAAACACCTTCCTTCGCCGCTTTAAAAGCTACGATGTACTCGGCTTTCATTGTAGAATCAACCACAATATCTTGCTTAGAACTTTTCTAGCTTACAGCACCACCGTTTATCATGAACACAAATCCTGATTGTGACTTTGAATCGTCTGGATCAGTTTGGAAACTAGCATCAGTGTAACCCATTACAATGAGCCCCTCCTCACCTCCATAGACTAGGAACACATCTTTAGTCCTTCTAAAGTACTTAAGAATGCTTTTCACTGTTGTCCAGTGACTTTCACCTGCATTAGACTGGTGTCTGCTCGTAACACTTAGAGCATATGAGACATATATACATCCTCATCCAGGTTCCCATTTAGGAAAGTTGTTTTGACATCGATCTGCCATATCTCATAATCGAAATATGCAGCTATTGCTAGATTGATCTGAATAGATTTAAGCATCGCTACTGGCGAGAATGTCTCATCGTAGCCAACTCCTTGAACTTGTCGAAAACCTTTTGCAACAAGTCGTGCTTTATGGACGTGAACATTTCCGTCCACATCTCTCTTTCTCTTAAAGATCCATTTGCACTCGATGGGTCTCGCACCATCGGACGGGTCAACCAAGTTCCAAACTTGATTGTGTCCCATGGAATCTATCTTGGATCTCATGGCACTTTGCCATTTCTCGGAATCTGGGTCCATCATAGCTTCCACATAGGTCCTAGGCTCATCGTTGTCCATCAACAATATATCGCACTCTCCCGTAACTAGGAGATTCATTCTATTAGTTGCGCAACGTAGCCTTTCCGACCTTCGTGGTTGTGGCGGTTCTTCTCTTGCCACATGTGCCTCAACTTGTTCTGCTACATTAGCATCACTCGTAGAGTCTTGCCTCGTAGGCTCATCTCGAACTTCATCAAGATACACCTTCTGTCAACTTTTCTCGCTTTCAAGAAACTCTTTCTCATAGAAAACACCGTTCCTAAGGACAAACACTTTGCCCTCTGATCGGTTGTAGAAATAATACTCAATTGTTTCCTTTGGATATCCCATGAATATGCACTTGTCCGACTTGGGTGTAAGCTTGTCCGACTGAAGTCGCTTGACATATGCTTCACAACAACAAATTTTAAGAAAAGACAAACGATGAATCTTGCCAGTCCATATCTCATATGGTGTCTTGTCTACAGACATAGACGGTACCCTATTTAGTGTGAAAGCTGTTGTTTCTGGAGCGTAACCCCAAAACGATAACGATAGGTCTGACTGGCTCATCATTGATCGTACCATGTCCAACAAGGTTCGATTACATCGCTCGGACACATCATTCCTCTGAGGTGTTCCAGGTGGCGTAAGCTGGGGAACAATTCCGCAACTCTTTAGATGAGTGCTAAACTCGTGGCTCAAATACTCGCATCCACGATCAGATCGCAAGGCCTTAATTTTCTTGCCACGTTGATTTGCAACTTCTAGCTGAAACTCCTTGAACTTTTCAAAAGATTCTGACTTATGCTTCATTAAGTATACATAGCCGTATCTACCAAAATCATCAGTGAAAGTTATGAAGTACTGAAATCCACCTCTAGCTGTCGTGCTCATTGGTCCACACACATCCGTATGTACGAGTTCCAACAAGTCTTGTGCCCTCTCAGGAAAACCTATGAAGGGCGCCTTGGTCATATTGCCTAGCAAGCAAGCTTCACATGTCTCATATCATTTAAAAACAAACGAAGTTAAAAGTCCATCAGAATGGAGCTTCTTCATGCGCTTCTCACTTAATATGACCCAAACGACAATGCCGCATATAGGTATGATTAAAATCATCTAGCCGAGTCCTTTTAGCACTTATATTACAGATAGGTGAATTATCAAGATTTAAAATAAATAACCCATTCACAATGCATGCAAGAGCCACAAACATGCCATTCTTAGATATCACACAACCATTGTTTTCTTTCGTAAATGAATAACCATCCTTCATGAAACATGAAGGAGATACAATGTTTCAACTCAAACTAGGAACAAAATAACAATTATTCAACTCCATAATAAATCCTGACGGGAGGTGAAGTTGCATCGTCCCGACGGTCAACGCAACAACTCTTGCATTGTTGCCTATGCGAAAATCAACTTCTCCTGTTCCCACGCTTCTACTTCTTATTAGTCCCTACAATTATTGCAAATATGAGAAACCGATCCGGTATCAAATACCTAGGAATTAATACTAGAATCAGCGAGGAAAATTTCTGTCACATAAACATGAAGTGTACTTGAAGTGGAAGTACCCTTACTTCCCTTGCTTTTTAAAGAAGCTAAGTACAACTTGCAATTTCTTTTCCAGTGACCTAGTTCATGACAGTGAAAGCACTCATTATCAGCAGCTGGTCCAACTTTAGCCTTGGGTGCTGGCTTAGATATCCCATCTTTAGCCTTGCCCTTCTTCCAAGAATTACATTTCTTCTTAAAGGTAGGCTTGTTCTGGATTGCTATCACATGGCTACTACCTGCGCTTTTCTTAATGTCACCCTTTGCTGGTAATGGGGTGTCTAGAATGTTTTTCTCTTTCTCAGCCCTGAGAATTCTCAGGTTATGGATCCAATCCGTAAAGTTTGTTCCATTCAACTTGTCCTTCTCAAAGACCGAATGTAAAGTAAACGATGTGGTGTTACTAGGTGCCAATGATCTACAACAAAATAATGCAAAATACTAAGACAACACATCCATGATGGAGTAAATTACATTAAGCATTTAACATAATCTACTCCCACTAAAATCAATATCCCTCCATTGATACTTAGTGATTCAGGACCCACAATAACAAGTCCACTAGTGAACTTTAGCATCACCGCTAGAAGACATGGTAGATCGGTAAGAAACCCTTTGCTAATCATATCACATATGACTCCGGTTATTGGGTGACATCTCTATGTCTTGACGCCCAACCTTTATGCCCCAAGGTCCTTAACTGTTAAGATGACATTGTCTAAGTTGACTAACCCTTTATGCGAGTAAGTATCCAATACGAACCCATCTAGTCAAGGAAAACTAGTGGCACTCTAATTTCATAGACCCACCACTAATTATACAAGACATGTGACGGTGCAAGGTTTAGCTGGGAGGACATTCAAAACTTAAAATATTACAGAGGGATCGTTCTACTTTTACCGTCGCATGTAGAAAAATAACCACTATCGTCGCATATGTAGAAGTAAAACAATAAGAACGACATTCACATAGTAATGACACGATATGGCCCATTAACACATGGTGATCTCTATCTTCATTGTACTATCCATCATGATGATCTCCATCTCCACGATCCATGTATGCCATCCTCCAGTGATGAGTCCTCCAAGAACTATCTAACGCATGCTAGTAAAATAAATTACACAACCGCGCAATAGATCATCACATGTTGGCACGCAGGTCATTACATCAATTTGACAATACATATGGCTCCAGCCGTATTGCCTTACTCACAACGTGTATGTCATGATTAATTACATACATGTATCATATACACTTAGGGCCATACCGATCATATGAATCTACAAAAACAAGTTAGGCGATTCTGACGTCCAAACGTAAATCGCTGAAAACTCTATCTTTCCGGCCTTTTTCGCAAATCTAAATTTAGCGAAACTGCCAAAGGCAGCCTAAATCATGTGTAAAATTTTCCGCAGATGAATTTTCGTATAAAAATCGTCTCAATCCGAGGTCGTATGTAAAAGTTATGGCTATTTTACGAACGACCTATTTTTCGCGCGAAACCCGGCCCGGTAGCAGATCCAATCTACATTGCCGCGCATCACCATGCACCTGGCCATTGACCTAAGTTCGATTCAACCAATCCAATTGATCTACATCTTACCATGACTGGGTTTATGTGTATCACTTAGCTTCGATGCCGGAATTTCGACCGGTAGGGGCAATTCGTTACATGACCATCATAGTAAATATCACGAACCGATCAGAGACTCATTTACAACCGTGCATATCTCCATACGCACACGTTCGAACCTATAACGAAATAGCTACGGCTCTGATACCACTGAAGGGAAACGAGGAGGCTACGCTAGCACATACAAAAATCGTTTTCTCCAAAATAGGAACAACAACCGTTGTAGATCGCGGATCGTTACCACTAGACGCGCAGATGTAGTGGAAGCCGTCTCGATGTAGTTGAACACGTCGAAGTGGCAGTGCCGTGTAGTTGCTCACGTCCGTCTGGTCCTGCACGTGCGGTTCGTCCTTGTGGTCCAAGCGCAGCACCTCCGAGGTATCCACATGTACAAGGATGGAATGTCAAACGTATGTGTACTAGCACCTCACGAATGAGCGTGATCTACAGGATACTGTTCACATGCGGGTATTGTAGCGGCGGCGGCACTATAGCACCTCTTAGGGTTTGAGTGTCGGCGATAGGTGTGCTCGACCCTGGCCCCCTCCCACATATATATAGGTCATACTAATGGCTCCCATCTTATGGGTCCCATCAGTTAACCTAATCACTCATGGATCAAGCCCATAGACGAGCCCGATCCGATTGGCTCTCGGGCATATCTCCGACACTTCTCCCGTCCTCTCCTTTGACCCCCTCCCATGAAACCAACAAGATACTCCGTTGTCCGCTCCAACCAGATCGATGCACGTTTTCTGAGTTAGCATATCTATTTGTTAATTGTGTTACCTTAATATGCATGCTTTTAAGCATCATGCAGGCGATTCGTTTGTTTAATTAAGTGTGTGCAGTAGTAGGAGCAAACACTAATTGGTCTTCGCGTACTGCTTGCCGTATAGTTTCGTTTGATAATTGATAATGCTTTTTCAGGGTGATTGCTATAACAACCTGAAACTACAATCATCATTCTTGATTTAATGATAACTATAATTGGGGCCTATTTATTCTAACATATTTGCTGCTGCGATTCAGATGCAAATATTTGTCAAGGGCCTCACCGGCAAAACCTTAACTTACGTCGTGGAGTCCTCTGATACGATTAGAAGCATCAAAGTAAAGATTCAGGAGAGGGACGGCATCCCCCCGGATGAACAGCTCCTTATCTGTGGTGCCATGCAGCTTGTGGATGAGCGAACATTTGCTTATTACAATATTAAGAAGAACTCCGTTCTACACCTTGTGCTGCATCTTCGTGCTGGGCCTTGCTACAGGAATATTCAGGTGAAGATGATCACTGGCAAAACTATCACTCTCCAATTGGAGCCATCGGACACGATTGATAACCTCTGGGCAAAGACTCTGGCCACCAGAGGCTCCTCTTTGCTGGCAAGCAGCTTGAGGAAACACGGATAATTTTAGATTGCGATGTCCCAATAGACGACTCCACCATGTACGTCGACATGGCTATGCAGATTTTCGTGAAGATGCCGACTGGTAAGACCATCGTCCTGGAGGTGGAGCCATCTGACACCATCAGCAGTGTCAAGGCAAAGATAAAGGGACCAGCACAAGATCATCTTGGACGGTAAGCAGCTCAACAATCAGAGCAAACTTGTGGATTGCAACATTCAGAAAGAGTCCACCCTGCACATGGACCTCTGTCGGCATGGTAGTATGCAGATTTTCGTGAAGGCACTCCCTAGAAAAGCCATCAGCCTCAAGGTCGGTGTAATGGACACAATCGACAATGTGATGCAGCAGATTCAGGGCAAGCAGAGGCTCATCTACGATGGCAAGCAGCTGGAGCATGGGCGGACACTCGCGGATTACAGTATCCAGACAGAGTCCACCCTATTTGTTGACTCTTGCATGCAGATTTTCGTGAAGACGCTCACTGACCAGGCTATCCCTCTCGTGGTGGAGCCATCTGACACGATCGACGATGTGAAGGAAAAGGTTCAGATGCAGCAGAGACTCACATTTGACGGCAAAGAGCTTGAGGATGAACGGACACTTGCTGATTACAATATCCAGGGCGAGTTCACCCTTGCACCTTTGATGGCTGAACTTGGCGTCGTTTCAATTAGCTGTGTTATGTCTTCGCTCTTCTAGGTGTTTTTTCAAGGGAAAAGTCTATTTTACAACCTTCAATTATCACAAAAGTTTGATTTTCAACCTTAAACTATAAAATTGGATAACAAAGGTCATCCAACTGTCAAAACCGTGCAAATTTAGCTCTTAGGTTGGTTTCGAAGGTGGTTTTATATTTTGTAAAAAAATTAAAAAATCCAATTAGATCTAAAAAATCAAAACTAATTCATCTTAAATCAGAAAAATATGAAACTAGTATAAAAAAATTTCTAAAAATGTAACATATCTATTATTGCTCTATTTTAATCTTAATTATTCAAAAATAATAGGCATAACTATTAGCAACCAAATACTACGAACATGAAAAAATGGATCCAATTAACTGACAAATATAGTGACAATAGATTGGTTACATTTTTATACAACTTTTGATACCAATTTGTATTTTTTTACTTAAAATGAATTACTTATGATTTTTTAGTTTAAATTTGAATATTTTTAATTTTAACAAAATGGAAAATCACCTTCAAAACCACCTAAAGTGCTAAATTTGCACGGTTTTGACAGTTGGATGGCCTTTGTTATCCGGTTTTGTAGTTCAAGATTGAAAATCAGACTTCTGTAATAGTTGGAGGGCGTAAAATAGACTTTTTCCTTTTTTAATTATTTTTATTTTGTAGCTAAAATGGTACCACGGCCTGTGTCCATATGCATTGCTAGCATTTGAGTATGTGACTGAAGCGAGACTATCGTGCCTATTTTTGTAATACTAAGAACATGGGTTCCTGAAGTCCACCCCGCACCCTTGACCTCTGCCAGAGATGTGGCATGTAACATCTTTGTGAAGTTGCTCACTCAGTGGACAATTTCCCTCGAGGTAGCCCTCTAACATGATTTCTGATGTGAAAAGGGACGGTCTAAGGATAAAAAAGACGCGAAGTACACTAGTTAGGTGTAGGTGCAACACGACGTGTATTTCTGTACCTTAACCATGGCTCTAACGGAAATTCGACCACACCTAACTATCATATAAACGTTAACGAGACAAAAAAATCAAGAAAACAAGATATACTTTGTCCAAATTTATAAGTGTAGATAAAATATTAAATAGTGACTATATTGATTTCATCCAAAAAAAGATGCAATTGACAAAAAAAATTGAGAGATCATCGCCAGAGTAAAACGCGCGTGCGCATACATTTGTTTTAAATGAAATCTTATATTAAAAAATCATTAACCATAAAATTAGGATCATCCAATAGATGAGAATTTGGAAACCATCCAGGACGATATTTGAACATATACACACACAATTATCTCCACACCAATCTATACTATAAAGATTCGGAACTTTTGAGAAGCGACGGATCCACCAATCATTTAAATACCATCCGTCCTAGCGCCACCATCTGTCAGGCTTTTTTCGTCAAACTTTTGACAACCGAAGGACCCACCAGTCATTGAAATGTTACCCTTCCTATCGACCCCATCTGTAGTATGGAATTGTCAAGTTCGTAACTAACACGGTCTCCGGCCAACTATCTGTTATATAATCTTATTTTCTATTAAACGTGTGTGTCGCATTTACGTTCATACTAGTAAATACAAATATATATATATAATATACACACGCTAAATCATACCTGGGTTGGAATATTATGTACCCGAGCCAGCCCGCGCACCCCGCGCCGGGCTCCGATCCGAGCGCGCCCCGCAGCCCGCACCTGTCTGCCGGTTTTCCCCGACACCCTCGCTCCGTTTCCCGCTCCCTGTGCACTGATCTTTTTCCCCTCGTGGAAGGTGGTGGCCCCACAGGACGACGTCGTGCACGATTGAATTGCTGCCGTCGGACAAACATGGCTGCTGTGCAGATCGACCATGAAAATTGGTTTGTTACCTTTTGATGGGAAGTGATGAGTGCCCAGAGGTGCATATACATTTTATAATATATACGTAACAAATTGGTTCTAGATGACATAAATAAATTAAAGATTTATATTTTTAAGGTGTTACACCAAGAGAATTATAAGGACCAGCCATTTACAACTGGGCTATACTCAATCACGACAATGGTATTGCGAGTCCGTATCAAAACAAAATGGTGATGATGACCATGCCAACGAAATTGAAGAGTCTTTATCATCAGACAACAAAGTATTTAGGTAGTGGGCAATCGTTCTTATTGTAAAACATCATACTATCAAAGAACGTCATCTAAAACTTTACAATATTGTATTGAGCAGCCAGATGCATCTAAGCTCCGACAATATTGCCTTGAGCAGCCTCAAGCTCCGGTGTTCACTGAGATATTGCAATGGCCGGCAGCAAAGAAGAAATAGCATATGAGAGAATAAAAATTCCAAAATAAAAACGCCTCAGCAAGCATCTGCAGTCCTAAATTGAGCTCTTTCCTTGCCCTCGCTGCTCCAGATCCTACAAGATTATAGAGATGAGTTAATTAACCTGAGTGCAACATCGAGAAAGGAAAAGTAACAGAAATTAATTTGAGAGCTGAGTGGGAACACTCACGCGCTGGATACAGAACCCTGAGGTGGTGCCGATGACGCCTCCATGCGCCGTCAATCTGCCAGACCGCCATGTCCTCTCGTCAAATCTGAGGCCACCATCCCCGGACCGGTGGGTGGTGGCTGCCTTCACCGGCGGCAGCGCTTGGTCCCATCGCCATGGTCGTCGCACCGTCAGCTCGTCGAGGCAGATCCACCACCGCGACGCAGCTTGCCATCGGCTCCGCTTGGTGAGAGCTCCAGATTTGAATGCATGGTAGGGCGGGGAGGGCCCACGCTCGACGCGGACGCAGACGCCGAGGCCAAAGGACGGCGCGGAGGGCAGCAGCGCCGGAAGGGACACTGGACGTGGGAGCGGGGGCCCAACAGCCTGCGTGTCTGTGAAAAACCGCGTTTGTGAATTGGGCTATACTCAATCACGGCAATGGTATTGCGAGTCCGTGTCAAAAAAGAATGGTGATGATGACCATGCCAACGAAATTGACGAGTCTTTATCACCAGACAACAAAGTATTTAGGTAGTGGGCGATTGTTCTTATCGTAAAACATCATACTATCAAAGAACGTCATCTAAAACAATGTTCCTCTTATCTATGTGTTTTTTACGTACTAAAGTAATAAGTATATTTACGTACTAACAGAAACAACCCCAGTTCGTTACCCCCTACAAAAAGCTAACTTGACTCACAACACAGAAGTATCTATCGAGCTACTACATGTAATGGTTTAAACCTCAGTATATAACGTGGGACATATGATTCAAGATGTTTTTATGAATTAATTGCACAGGAACGAGGCTGAAATTTGACTGCATATATCCTGCTCATCCATAGATGCATATTACATTCAAACCGAAAACTTAGATGCAAACTGGAATGTAGGAAGATGTCAGTAGTGCTCATTCGTATAGTCCTAGCAATATACATCATAAGGCCTGTACATTCATTCATAGAGGCTATTTTACCAAAATGTTTTTGCAGAAGGAAATCAATGGACCAGTGAAAGGATACCTCAAAAATGGCATGCACTATATTTCTGAATCTTCCCGATAACAATAGACATCAAGAGGGAATGGAAAATTATATGAATACAATATACGTTAACTTCACAAACAATAATGGATGGAGCTTAAGAGGCCACCTACCGTATCATGATGCAACCAGTACAAACAACGAACTGAATGAAGGCATGTAACTACAGAAATCTACTATCATTTTTGCGCTCGCTCTCTGGTGGCGGCTCGCTGGTGGATGCGTGGACTGCTGCCCCTGTCACTAACGAAGGCCCCGCGCACGGGAGCAGAACTGCCGCCCTATGTGGCTGGGATCAGCGGCGCGATTGGCATGCATTACAACACGTACCACGTTCTATGACAAATACCTAATAACATTGGACCTATTCGTCGTTATAGTATTTGGTTCTGCGACGTTCTGTATCATACGCGCAACTTAGCGACAAAAATGAGGTGTTCACCATTAAAAGTAAACTATTGCAAAGCTAAAACTGTAACGAATTTTGTTTTGTGGTTAAGCAAAACTGTTAAACGTCATGAATTTTCGAAAGAAGAAAAGACAGGATTATGGTGGATCCCACTGCCACTTGGACAAGTGGGCCCAAACTGTCAATATGAGTCTCATATAGTATTTTTTCCTGCCCTTTTCTTTTTCTTTCGGCCCCTTTCTCTCTTTTTTTTTCTTGCCCAGCCTCTTTTTTTTTCTGGCCAACAATTGGGCTGGACGGCGCCCTTTCTCGGCCCAACCAAGTGGACTGGATGGCATGCAAGAGTGGCATGGCCTTCAGCTTGTCTGCAGCCCGCAAGCGCCGGTAAATAGACAAAAAACATTACTAAAGCCAAAATCGTAACGATTTTTATTTTGTCGTTAGGTAAAACTGTTAAACGTCATGAATTTTCAAAAAAAATGATAGGATTAGGGTGGATCCCACTGCCACTTGGACAAGTGGGCCCAAACTGTCAGCATGGGTCTCACATAGTATTTTTTCCTGTCCTTTTCTTTTTCTTTCTGGCTCCTTTCTCTTTCTCTTTTTTTTTCCGGCCCAGCCAAGTGGGCTGGACGGTGCCCTTTCTCGGCCCAAGCAAGTGGGCTAGATGGCCTGCAGTCCACCAAGCATGGCATGGCCTTCAACCTGTCTGCAACCCGCAAGCGCCAGTAAATCGAACAACAGGTTTTGATTCCTCCATTGGACTGCGATGGGTTTGTTGCAAACTAAAGCAACTATTGATAGTTATTGACATAATTATCCTCCCACTAAAGTGTTGTGTCCGTGCCCTTCCACTTGAGCCTGTCTTTTTCTTTCTACGAGTGCTGCCTGCCACCGCCGCTCAGCTAGGCCGCCGCCTCCGTCATCCTTCTTCCACGGCTTGCGCCGTCGGTGACGTGGACGTCGTAGGCGGCGGCGGCGTTCCGGACACCGGATAGATCGTCAGCAAGGAAGTGCTCCTCCGCCAACTTGTAGTTTCTTGTCTGTCGTGATGCTTGCCCGCTTGGTGTCCGTGCTGCTGTGTGTCTTGGGGGAGAAATCTGCATCGAGCGCCCCTGATTTGGCATCTACGCCGCACGCCAGCCACACCACTGTTCTTCCACATCGAGGCTAACCATTCAAGCGACAGCTACCGCAAGGAAACCTACGCCAAGCAGGGCGCAAGCCCAATCCACCCTGGCGTCGACCACGTCGAGGGCACCGTCAAGGCCGTCGTCGGCCCCATCTACCACCGCTTCCACGACGTCCCGCCTGACCTCCTCAAGTTCCTGGACCGCAAGGTAAGGAGGAGGGCATTGTTTTGCATGTTCTGATTACGATTGGTTCAAATTAAATCGCTTGACGTGAATGGGTGTGAGAAATTAGTTGTTAGGATCCATTCTGCATGGTGTGTAACCCTGAATTTGTAGCTTTCAAGATGAAATTTGTCTATATAATATGTTAGAGCGTTTTGCTTAAGTTGCATTGCTTGTTCGTTATTCAGAGACTTAAGTTCCAAGGTGCTGGGGTTTAACTAGTTCTTTAGAGGTATACATGATTTAATTCACCTAGCACAAGTTAAGTTATGATTCCTGATAATAAGATACAGAATCAAACAATCTTGCAGCTGGTCAAAATGGGAATGCAGTTTTGCACTTGAAATTAGACTTAGACAACCTTTTTTTTAACAGAAGAGTTGGATTAGACAAACTCTAAAACTTCCATACCACAAACACCCAGTTGCCAAATAGGCATGGTGTAGAATGCAATACAGCCCAATCCTCTGCTGGCATACATGCTTTAATTATTATGTAATTAAAAGAGTGCAGCAAAAAGTATTTCAAGATGGCTGCCTTGAATAATCATCTCGAATGCTTTCTTGTACAATATGACTGATCTGAATCTCTGCATCCTTGTGCTTTTCTTTATGAGTTATATTGAAGTCTGTAGTGCCTTGTTGCCACTTCTCATTGTCTAACTTTTTTTCTCTTTTTTGTTGTGACAAAGGTGCAGAGCATACAAGTACATTTGGCCGCAGGAGTAACAAGCTAGAGTCGAGCAAAAATCATTTGCAGCTTGTTGTTCCTTGAGCTCTGAAAATGCAAATTACTGCACAAAGTTAACCATCTACAGAGCATAGAGGTAGTGCTTTTATATATTGGATCCGGTTGATTCTCGGTATGCTTGAAGTGGTTAACTGTACGTGTAGCCGTGAGGTGCAGTCATGCAAAGCTAGTCCTACTTTTCGTCTTTCGACACATAATTTCTTGTTTGAGAATGATGCTCGCAAGGGTGCCCAATTTAGTTGTATTTTAAGCTGAAAGTACACCTGAGTTGATTTGAAGTGATGGCTATCAGTGTTTGTGTTCCACTCTAGTTATATCTCAATTAAATATCATTCAGTCTGAAAAGAGTGCCCAATGCCAGCTTAGTTTACTTTTAAGCTGAAAGTACATGCTAATTGATTTTGATTTTCTAGTTTTGACTATCAATGTTCATATCTCACTCTATTCAGCTAGTCAATAGAGTTTCGTCCTTACTGAGAAGTTCATGTTATTCTAAAAAATGAATTTGATTAGTTTGCTGATTTTGGTTTATTTTCGGCCACTGTAATAATTTTCTTATTTCAATGTTATGCAGATGAACATTGGTTGGATCAATAGTAGGCTATTTAGCAAGGCACATCAGGATGGGGTTAGAGAGTTCATGAAGTTTGTTTCAGAGAGGTTTGGTGATGATGAAGAGATACTCTGTCCATGTCATCGTTAATGATTGAACCAAGTTTATGGGCCATGACTTGTGCAAGACCACCATATATGCATGGGATGTCTAGCACATACGATAAGTGGATACTTTAAGGAGAACCATCAGATGCTGGAATAAATGATAATGTAGGAAATCTGGATGAACCTATTGGTTTCAATGATAATGTTGGCATCAATGTGGAGGAGGAAGGCCAAGATGATGACGATGATCGGATTCATGAAATGGTATAGGAGTTGTATACAACTGAAGAACAAGATGGAGGTAGTGACAACATATCTATTTGCAAAAGTAATAGAAGAGATGAAGAAGGAAATTTACCCTGGTGCAGCTTATTCAAGATTTTTATTTGTGGTGAAGTTGCTTCATATCAAGTCATTTTACCGAATAAACTACCGAATAAGCAACATTGCATTCACTGCCAAACTTAAGCTATTATCATAGGCATTTCTAGATTGCTCTCTTCCAGCTTTGTACCATGAACAAAGAACCTTGTTCGTGCAACGGGTCTTGGATATGTTTCAATCCATGTGTGCCCGAAAAATTGTGTTTTGTTCCGGAAGGACCACGCCAAAAAGGATAAATGCCCGGTATGGGGTGAATCAAGATGGAAAGATGGAGATGGGGAAAAGAAGATTCCTTAGAAGAAGGACGTGATCCTAAGATTGATGTTGAAGCTGTTGCAGAAGTGTTGCCATCATCAAAGTTTCTTCAGAATGTTGGTCTCGAGCCGGCTGCCCCAATGAAGGGTGCCACATCTGCAGTTCATGCAAGGGTACAAGAACTTGAGGCAGAGGTTTAGGTGGAAAGGCAAGAATCTGCAGCGCTGTGATGCCAAATCGAGTACCAACATAATCAGCTGCAATCCTTGACATCAAAGTTTGAAGAAACTGAGGCAACAAATTAGAAGCAATAACAAGAACTAGACAGCCTGAAGAAGCAAGGCGAGGAGACAAACTCACTTCTCCATCGTCTGCTGCGCGTCAACAATGAGTAGTACATAATTTCTTTGACTTGTGTAGATTAATGCCCCCAAATCGTTCCTATCTAGACAACTTCATCTAGAAGCCGAATGGACCTAAGACTTTGCTCGATGTGCTTGTCTTTTGTGGAGATGACACGAAATCTTTTCCGGAGATGTGAATTTGAATGTATGTGAACATATTGTGGAGATGACATGAAATCTGTTCTGGAGATGTGAACTTATGTTTTTAATGTATGGTTTTATTACTTGGCTATTATGGAGAATTGGAGATGACATGAAATATGTCCTGTTTATGTTAAATCTGTTTATCCTGGAGAATCTGTTATGGAGTTTGATGAATGTGCTTGGCTATGATGGCTGCTTGTTTTTAATGGCATGCTGGTCATTAAATTTTAATGGGCTATGTTGGCTGTGTTGGTTTGGGGGGCTGAATTGTTATAAGGGTTGTGGAAGGACTATAATGGGCTTTAATGTTATGAGTTCTGAAAAATTTAAAATTCTATATGAAAATGCTTTAGGCCCATGAACCTCTTTAAACTGGGCGGGTCCGGCGGCCGGCGGGTAGGCCACGTCAGCAAAAAAAAAATTACCGCTCGTCCTATATTCATCCGTTGGCTCACACGGTAAAAACGTCGCTCTTCGTCATCCCGTGGAGGTTGGAAGCCTCTCGACTCTCCTCAGCGGTAAAAAAAATCTCCTCCCGTCTCCGTTCGTCGTCCCACGGAGGTCGGAAGCCTCTGGACTCTCCAGTAAAAAAATTCTCCTCCCGTCTCCGTTCTCCGCGCTGCCGCTCTCACCTCATCCCGTCGCTGCTCAGGCCGCCCGCAGGGGAGCAGGCGCTGGCGCCCGCGGCCAGCCTGCCTCTCGTGCTACGCCGATGGGGGCCCTGGCCGTGCATCGAGGGGGGCCTCACCGTTGTCCTGCCCCTTGCGCCGTGGTCATGGCGAGCGGGGCAGCGCGGTGGTGAGCGGCGGTATGACGCGGGGCTACTTCCTCCCCGTGAAGTGCTGCCGCCTCTCCGGCCCTCGCATGTGCCACCCTACCTGGCCACCTTCCTCCTCAAACTGCACCGCCCGTGCCAGAATCGCATCACCACCTCCTCACAGCATGCCGTTCCCGTCGGCCTCCCATCACCTCTGTCCCGACGATGCGTCGCTTCTTCCAGCGCCTATGGTTTGATGTCTGCTCTCGCAGCTCAGCACCCTTTGTGCTCGTTGCTAACTCTCTCAAAACATCCATGGCCCCCGTCGCTCCTCCTCAATTCTGCTGTCGACTGGGAACTGTATCGTCGCTCCACTCCCACCTCTTACCGCGTCATTTCCTTGTGGTGCTATCCTCTCTCAGGTTGTCCGAACCCCCTCGATTTGACGCATTCATAGATCACATTAGTTGATCTATAATTCAATTTTGTGAATATGTATTCCGTTATGGTGGATTGTGGCTCGATTTGGTATTGCTGATGTCGATCTGGTGGTGGGAAAGCTGATTCAGATGGAAGCTCACATGTTCACGGCCTTCATGCTATCCTCTCTTAGGTTGTCGCAGCCCTCTTGATTTGATGTGTCAATGGATCGATTTGGTTGATCTATAGTTCAATTGGTGAATATGTATTCCGTTTTGGTGGGTGTTGGTTTGATTTTGGGCTGATTCAGATGGGGAGCTCACATGTTTACGGTCTTCATTCTGTTACAGTTATGATGCACATCACTTGCTTGTTGAATTGTCTAGACAAAGGGGCCATTACCTGTTTTCTTGATTTCACTATTTTTTGTGTTAAACTAATACCAGAGCCCACATTTCCTCATTTGCGTACTTAGATTTCAGCAATCTATTTGTGCTTGAGGCACAAGGGCAGCAGTGTAAGGTGGAGTGATTGTGCAGCTAGCTCATTATTTTTGCAAAGCGATGATATTAGGATACGCAATGTCAGATATGTTGTTTGTTTCAGAATAGAGTAGTGAATTAAGTACCATTAGAGCATATTACTTTTTCCGATAAGATATGAACTCATCCAGTTATTCCGATTTACAATGCAAATTAATGTAAGACCCATATATCAACTCCAGTGTGTTCAGGACTGCAGGTGAGGTGGTACACAAGTGTGGATAAATAAGCACTGATTATCCCAGGTCAGCACTCTTCATGTGATCCGAGTTATTATAGACTGCAATATTCTTACATTACCATATATTCCCTGTTGTTACTACGACCATTAAATGGCCAAATGGGTTTGTGATGTAAATGTGAACTTTTGTTTCCTTACAAATGAAGAGAAAAAAAATTAGTTGCCATTTCAAAGGATCTGTATGAAGATGCAATAGAGATGATCCTGTCCAGCTTTATGACAAGGTGGAAATGATCTATCCACCCTCGAAATTGCAATGTTGTTTTGTAATTATAATGTATCGTTTTGTTTCCTTTCAAATGTAGGGGCAATAAATTTGGTTGCCATTTTCAAGAGAGTCTGCATGATGGTGCAAGATATGATCCAGCCAAGAATACCATTCTTTTCCTTAGGTAAACAATTTTTTATTCTCTCATTGACAGTTGACTTTCAAGTGGCATTGCATGTTAACACAGTTGTACCTTGCATATTTATTTTCAAGTTTATTGAAATGGCTCCATAGTTGAAAAGATTACAGAGGTTTCCAGATTTTTTGATATATTTGACCTTTAACCTCTTTGCTGGATTATTTTATTTGAGATGAAAAAGTCAGTTCAACTTTGAGAGGATGTCTCTAAGGTTACACACCCTTACTAAAGCAAAGCTGATCATTTTCATATTTTACACACCCTTACTAAAGCAAAGCTGATCATTTTCATATTTTTTGCTATAGCAAACTGAATTGTAATAACGATTCAGTACTTTTATTAGTGTGCCGTCATCAATGTATATTCCCTATGCAGCTATGAAGGTTTGCTGTTGCTTTTCGTTCTTCTAGCAGCGCACAATGGTTTCCTTGTGGTGGATCATATTTTCCAAGGATTGGCTCTTTGTTCCCTTAAAGCAAACGATACTGGACTTCCCATTCGTCTCCGGCAAGGAGTGCCCGGTAAAAGGATCGGTGAAGGTTAATAATGTGGAGATAAGGCGTGAAATGCTGAGATGGCAGACCTCCCGCCGGTGACCACTCCGGTCCCGGCGTCCACCGCTGCCCTCCACCGGTGGCCACCCCGGCCCCAGCGTCCACCCGCCTCCTCCGCTGACCTCTTCCCTTGTCCTGGCATCGGCTCTTCGTGTTCGGCTTCTCGTGCGGCATTGTGGGTTGCCGGTTTTCTGATCGTGGTGCATGGATCCCTCTGGTGTGGACCCACGATTGGGCTGTCATTTCTCTGCCAAGATTCGTTTTTGGTGGACCTGGTGGCCTGCCAGTTTAGACTTTTGCCTGTGTTTCAGTTACCACATTACGTATGGTAACTTGGTGCTAAAACAATTATTGGTTAATTAATGGATAATCCAAATCACTCATCTCTCAAAGATTGGAATGTGCTGTGTTGGAATGCACGAGGACTAAACTCTGATGGCAAGTGGCATTCAATTAGGGATAAAATTGTTGAAAGTCAATGTGATGTTGTGTGCTTACAGGAAACAAAAAAGGAACTCATTGATGCCCAATTTATCAGAAAGTTTTGCCCTCCCTGCTTCGATGATTTTGCTTTTCTTCCATCTGTTGGGGCCTCTGGTGGTATTCTCACTGTGTGGAAGTCATCTGTTTTTGAGGGTCACCTTGTATTTCATAATAGCTTTGCTATCTCAGTTGATTTTACTTCTAAACATAATGCAGCAGAGTGGATTTTGACCAATGTTTATGGACCCTGTACTCCAGAGGGCAAAGGAAACTTCATGAACTGGCTGAAACATGTTCAAATGCCAGAAGATGTAGACTGGCTCATATTGGGAGATTTTAACCTTATGAGAAATCCAAATAATAGAAACAAACCAGGTGGGGACATCAATGAAATGCTTAGGTTCAATGAAGTCATTAGTTTTTTTTCGCGACCGTGCCTTAGCACGTATTTCATTAAGAGGGAGAAACGAAAGTACAGTGATGTCCTCTAGAAGCAGAAGGTTCTAGAGGTAGCATAAGAGAAAGTACTAATTACAAAACCATCATGTCGCGACCCTCATTTGCATCCCGTACATTGCTAACCAACATCCCCAAGTCTGCACAGCCCGCCCTTGTCCAGTTCTGCGCTTCCTCTATGATCCTGGTCGCCACCTGCTCAAATGCCGCGGCGACTCTATTGAAGGTCCGCGAATTGTGCTCCTTCCAAATGAGCCACACGACAATGAGCACCAGAGAATCAAAAGAGTGGCGTTCAGATGCCGGCAAGCGATTCCGAGCAGGTAGCCACCAGTCTGGTAGCGCTGTCCCTTCCACCCCCGGAGTCAGGTGATGCCAATTTCCCCGATGAAGCACCTGGTACCACACCGCTCTCGAAAACAGGCAGCCAATCAGTAGGTGCGCTATTGTTTCACTCCCTGGATTGCAAAGTGCGCAAGAATCATCATCCTGTAAATTATGCCGCTTGCGTCTTGCCACTGTCCAACACCTGCCATGAAGCACCAGCCACCCAAAGAATTTGCAAGAATTTGGTGCTTTAGTCTTCCAGAGAACTTTGGCTCCATGAAATTGGGTCCGGCCGATGAAAAATAGGTCGTATGCAGAAGCAGAGGAGAAAATCCCATCCACTGTCCATCGCCATCTCCATTGATTAGGTGTTTCCTCATCCAGTTCTACCCCAATCAGCCTGTCCCATAGCTGCAGGTACTCTGGGATAACCTGCACCGTCAGTGCTCCCCTAATATCTGTAATCCATCTTCTTCCTTGCAAACCCTCAGCCACCGTACGTGTATTCACCGTTCGTGGCCTAATCGTCTGAATCAGATAAGGATCCAGCTCATGCAGCGACCTCTCTTCAAGCCATCTATCCTTCCAAAATAGAGTTGATCTTCCATCTCCTATCTGAATCATAGTAGATGCTGAAACATCGCTTCGGCAATCGGGTCTCGTGTATCTGGTAGAAGATCCCAGAGCTTGCTGTTGCCTATTTTCGATTCCCAAATCCATCTCATTCGTAAAGCGATGCCCCATTTCTGTAAATCTGGAATTCCAAGTCCACCCAGCACCTTCGGTAGACAGACCTTTGTCCATGCCACCTTGCAATGCCCCCCTGAAACAGATTCTGTTCCTTTCTAGAGAAAAGCACGCCTCTTCCTGTCAATGCACGAGATCACCCAGGGGCTGAGCGAAACCGCAATCGCTATGTGAACTGGGATTGCCGACAGCTTGACCTTCACCAACACCAACCTGCCAGCCGGGCTTAACATACGAGCTTTCCAAAGTGGTAGGCCGGTACCGACTTTATCTAGTTCACTTGGGTTAGTTGAAATCCCTCTACAGGGAAGGCAATTCACATGGACTAACAAGCAGCAAAGCCCTCTCCTGGAAAGAATTGATTGGTTCCTTACTTCCAATTCTTGGACTATATCGTATCCTCGCACAAGAGCCTATTCTTTAGTCATGGAAACATCTGATCATGCTCCCTATGTGATATCCATTGGTACATATATCCCCAAAGGAAGGGTTTTCAAGTTTGAAAACTATTTGATGGAGCATGAATCATTCATGGAGGTCATTCAACATGGTTGGAACTTGCCTGTTCCTCTGACAGATAAAGCCAAGATCATCACCATGAAGCTCAACAATCTGAGGAGAGTTATCAAGGCCTGGCAGAGTGTTGGCGATCATTACGGTATGAATCCGACCACCAACTCTCGGGAATAAAAGAGGTTTTATGTAACATTTCATGCATTTAGGTTTTACTTCTAATAAAGTTCCACGAGTTTTGGTGAGTGTCTCATTTGCAGGGACCGAGTCGGAAAAAGCCCGTTAAGGGGGGTAAAACTCCGGTTCGGCCGAAACCTTTCGGTTTTCGACCGAACCACCCCCTTAACCATCATTCAAGCACACGAGGTGTCGTCCACGGCAGCGATGACGATGCGATGACCATGCAAGCCACGTGGACTCCCGCCATGTCATTCCATGGGCCAAATTCACCGAAGAACACCAGGACAAGCTAGCCAGGAGGCCCAGGAAGCAGAGGCGGTGCACGGGGGCGGCCCTGGGCCAGAAGCCCAGTTCGGCCGAACTGTAGGGCTTCGGCCGAACCGCCGCCAGCACCCAAAACCGCCTCTAGGGATGCATCAAGGCCGTAGAAGGTTAAGGCGGTTGAATCAAACGTTCGGCCGAACTGGATGAGTTCGGCCGAACCCATGCAGTTCGGCCGAACTGGCCGGTAACCGCCACAACGTCCCGTTGCGGTTACTCCACTCAACCGCCCTTTGGTGCTATAAATGGAGGTGTCCACAGCTCATTTCAACACACACCAAGCCAATGATCTCTCATTTCCACTTCTCTCTAGTAGAGTTAGGATAGTTTAGTTGGGAGTTAGAGTCGAGTCGAGCTTTGCCTCGGAGGTTCCGGAGTCGTCTTCAGAAGCTCTGGTATAAGCTCTTGTATCTTTTCCTTTTCCTTTTGCAAGACTTGAGTTATCAATATAATTATCTTTATCATCTTGCCTTTGTCATTTATAGCTTGCTTCTACTTTATTCTAGTTGCATCTATATCGTGTTTAGACTATAGTCGGTTCTAGTTCTAGTGCTTCTAGTTCTTGTTTAAGTCTTTGTCTTAGCTGGTTCTTTGACTTAGCTCAATATTTTCCAGTGAACTGTCACCGGGGATATTGACGGGTTGCTTGCTTTTGCTAGTGAAGTAAGTAGTCGTTGGTTAGTGTGGTACCTAGACTAGTCAGTGGCCTTGGTTTGCCCCCGATACAACGAACGTGTGGTAGCCGTTAGGTGGTGACAGCCCTATACTGTCTTTGTAATCCACCTCGTTAATCTCGGCCTGTAGGATCCCCCAGTGTGGAGCTGGTGGCACCCCTTCTCATCCCTTTCTGCGTGTCACTGGTGTCCATTGTCCTGATGCTAAGACATTAGAGTTAACCCAGACCTTCCAGTGCTGGCTCTTTAGCCGCTGTATCTCTAAGCCCGAGTGACATAGATAGATAAAGTCCATAGGAATCCTCTATCTCTTCTCGTTGTCCTCCAGCTATCTATACCTTCTCTTTCTTACCTGAGTCTCCCTTGAGCTGTGTGTCACGGTATATCCACTCCTATCCAATACCGTTATCCTCTGTCTTGTTTAATTGTGTACCTTTCTCTGATAGTCTTGAATACCTGTTTACTAGTACTCTTGCCAAAGCTTCCCTGCGGAAATATAAATTACGATACCTCGGGATACTCCCAGGTGAAGTGCTACAGCGGTGATTCTGTGCGCTTGCAGAATATTTATTATTTTACTAATCCATAAGGAAAACCACTGAAACACTCCTTACCCTAGTACCGGGATTCTCAATCCTGATATTGGATCGTAAGAAGTGTCAACAAGCATTTCTGGCGCCGTTGCCGGGGAAGCAATTGGCTAGAATACTTTTAAACATTTATCTCAAGTTATCTGAGTTGAGTTCACCGCTACTCAAGCGGGTTTACCTTTGCTCTGTTCGTTGGTCTTTGTGGAGCAGAGCAGTGCATGACTGGTTTTCAGCTACCGTCAAACTATCAAGAAAATCCTGAGTCACTTTTGAGGAAAGTACGACCCCGTGTTGTATCTCCTCAGAGGCAACTCAGCTTGACGAGCCCAGTCTTTCCCGACGTCGACACGGTTTCAGCATCAAGGATGGCAAGCAAGACGATACGCGAATTCTCGGCTCCATCGAGTGAGAATGTACATACCGGTCCCACTCCGCCTGACGGAGACGGGACTTTCGAGCTCAAGCCAGCCCTCATCAACATGGTGCAGGCTAGTCCGTTCTGCGGCAAGCCTCACGAATATGCTAACGCTCATCTCCAACACTTCCTGGAGATCTGCAACACCATCACCCTACGCGGTGTAAGTACTGATGCTATTCGCCTTCGTTTATTCCCGTTCTCCTTATTGGGTAAGGCAAAGCAATGGTTTTATGCTAGTCGTGAAGCTATAGATTCATGGGATAAGTGCACTAGTGCCTTTTTGCTAAAATTCTTTCCGGTTGGGAAAACCAACGCCCTCCGGAATAAAATTGGTAGTTTCCAGCAAGCAAAAGATGAAACAGTCCCGGAGGCATGAGAATGCCTCCAGGACTATATTTCTGCTTATCCTCACCATGGTATGTAGAATTGGTTCATCATCCAAACCTTTTACCACGGGCTAAAGAGCTCAGCCCGTAAGTATTTGGATGCTGCTGCTGGAGGAGCATTTTTCTCTCTTGAGGAGAACCGAGCTAAGGCCCTCATCGAGAAGATGGTGGAAAATCAGGGTTGGGGCACTGAACCTGACCAACCACGTACCCGAGGAGTCCACCAAGTTGAAGCTTTGGACATGCTCGCTGCCAAGATGGACCTCCTTCTGAAGAAGATGGAGGCCCCTGTTCAAGAAACGGTGCAAGCCATGGACGCTCGCATGACGTGCGAGGTCTGTGGCAACACAGGCCATTTGGGGAATGACTGCCCCGAAACGCGAGAAGATGCCCACTACATCAACAACTACAACAACAATGGGTATCGGCCGTCAAGGCTGGAATTCGCACCAGAATCTCTCTTTTGAGAGATCTTCACAAGGTAACAATTTCAATTCCAGTACTTTCAATAATCAGCCGTCTATCAAAGATCTTGTGCTAGGCCAGGGTAAAATCAATGAAAATATCAGTAAAAAGTTTGTTGCAACTGACAAAATCCTGGAAAGCATAGATGCAAAACTGGAATTTTTCTCTTCTGCTATAAAAAGTCAATTGAGCTTCAATAAAATGATAGAAACACAAGTTGCTCAATTAGCTGCTGTTGTTCCTGTTTCTGAATCTGGGAAGATTCCGGGGCAGCCCGAACCTTCCATTGAATCGGTTAAAGCAGTAACCATAAGACGGGGTAAGCCGTCTCGTTGTTCGTTCCGTGCTAATCATGCAGGGAAGGCCTTGTACATCAAAGTAGATACACCCAGAGGGCTGTACCTGCCAAGAGCTGCCAAGAAGGCTATCATCAACACCCCTCCGGAAAGGAAGGAAGATCCCGGAGAGCCAGTTATTCAGTGCTCGATTTGGAATCGATGCATTGAAAACGCTCTCTGCGATCTTGGAGCTAGCGTCAACATCATGTCTAAGGTATTATTCAAAAAGTTATGCTACCCTGTTCTTTATGCTACAAATGCCCATGTGCAACTTGCAGATTCGTCGATCCACTACCCCGAGGGGGTGATTGAAAATGTCCCGGTCCGAATTTGGGGATATTATGTCCCTACAGATTTCGTAGTCCTTGACACGGGGAACGATCATTCGATTCCCCTTGTGTTGGGCCGGCCATTTTTAAACACCGCTCGGGCTAGAATTGATTTGGATACGAGAGAAATCTCGTTCCATATCAGTGGAACGCCGATATCATTCATGTTCCAACCTCGGGAGTTCAGAAGAACAAGGGAATTCACTCCGGAGCAAAGAAGCGCCGAGTGTTTCCTGGAAGCCCTCCTTAGTGGAGAGCTGGAAATACTCGGTGCTGAGCAGTGGGATCAACCCACTGAATCTGAAAGTGAGGATGAAATGGACCGCCTCTTCCGGAAACAAGAGGAGGATCAAGCTACATGGAACGCACCAGAAGAGCCGATTCCACAGCCACCGACACCTACACCGAAGAAAATCAAGAAGGTGTGGCGGAAGAAGTAGAGTGCATCGTCCGAACCATCCACTCCGGGATCGGACGATGACAAAAATCATTGAAGACACGGAGGAGTCCCGCTCGTGGACTCAAAATTCGAGCTCTCACCGCGAGAAAAACCAGTATGTATCTCATGGTTCCCTTTCAAATTTTAAATTTCAAGTCACTGCATTTGCATGTTTTATTTCAAATTTCTGAATCACTTGTGCATGAAATAAAATGAGAGAATAGCAAGAATAAAATTGGTGCATGCAAAACATCTTTGGTTTAAATTTTGGTAAAATTAAATGGACCATATGCTGAAATTTGTTTGATATGGGTAAAATTTGTAATTTTTTTTACGTTTACCCATTCTAGAACATCTCTATTTATTTACCATCATCACCAACCAGCACAAAACATGTTTACCCCACTCCACATGGCTGCACACTCACCAATTATCACCAACATGACAGCATGGGAGTGACACCAATAATTTGTCCACTTTGGTCATGTCAAAATGAGCATCTTTGCACTAACTTCCACTCAAATGACCATACATCAATGCTGGCCACTCTCTCTCATGTTCTTGCTCTAGCTTGCTCTCAAGCTTTCTCTCTTTGTTCTTGCTCAAGTTTGATTCACTTGCATTAAGAAAAACACAAAAATATTTGCTTTCGATCTTATTGCTGAAACTTGAACGTGTTTGTGGAGGTTTCCGACACCCACAAGAATGACTAACCTTTTTGTGGAGGTGTCAAATCCCTGCAAGAACGATTAACCCTCGAACGACTGACTTGCTTTCATTGTGCTAATCTCATAATTTTAGTCCTTCGGGTATCGTTGTGTCCACTAAACTTTTGCAGGGATCATGTCGTGGCTATTCCGAAGGTCCAGCTGGCTGAGCCGCCGTTCAAGCGGTGATGATGCCAGTGGTTCACCGACACCATCCAACGCGCCGGCTCCGATGGAGATGGATGAGCCAGGGGCATCGAACATAGGTGGAGGCTATGCCTCTAGCTCAGTTCGAAGGTTCCTGAGTGAGGAAGACATCATCCAAAGGACGACCCGCGAGCAACAAGCATTTGCTTTGCTGCGCGTGAAGGAATTCGAACATACCCGAATTTATGAGCATGACCTGCTTGTAAAGACGGGGATGGTCGACGAGTTTCCGGAGGTTTTCCACTCCATTGAGTGGGAGAACTTCTGGCAGATCACGGAACCAGGTTCGCGCCTCCTTTCCCTTGAATTTTTATGCACACTCGTTTCTGAAAAGGAGGGTATTCGCTTTCGACTTTTTAACCAAGAGTATTCTTGCTCTTGGAGGGATTTTAGTGTGGCTTTGGGTTTAATCGTCGCAGTTCTTTAGAGCCCACTAAATCTTTGAAAAAGTTTAGTAGAGATGACTTTTGGCACAAAAATTTCCGGGAACACTAGATGTACGGCTCCCCGTACAAATGACATTCATAACCCCACCTTGCGTTTCATGCATCGGTGGCTGGCTATGACGGTGTTCCCTTGGTCGGATTTGTGTCCCGTTAACACAGTGGAGTTGCGTTTGCTTTATGCGATGACTAAAAAGATTCCAGTCTCGCCTGTTCAAGACTTGGTTGCCCATTGGATTTCTATGCCCCCTCGTGTTGGGAGCGTGGCGATGACTTCTTTAGTTACTCGCCTCGCTACCTGGCTAGGCATTCTTGACAATGCCCAGCTATCATACATCGAGATAGAACGTCCTGTCGTGGATGCCGAGCACTTTGTGCAAGGCCACATGATATGCAAGGCGTTCGATGGGAGCCTCGTGATGACTTATCGTGGCCATACAACCGAAGTTCCGTTACCTTGCCCAGAACTTAGGTTGTATGCCGCTCGGAAACTGACCCTTCAGCTAAGGGCGGGTTCGGAAGACTCTCCCCCCCGGAGAGAGCCAGCCCGCCACAGTGTTACAGGCATAGGGCCAGTTACCCGAGGGCGGGCCAGAAGAGACGCTGGTCTGGCCACTGCACAGGGACAGACGGATTCACCTCAAGAACCGCACCGCCATACTTCTGCTTTTGAGGAGGCCGATGAGCAGTACACCGGCGCTGGATATCCCCAGGGTCCGGAGTACTTTGCCTCGGGCCGGAGTACTTTGCCTCGGGCCGCTGGGACTATGCTCAGAGTTCGGGCTCTAAATTTTCCCAGGGTTATGGGTTCGATAGTACCGACTATCCACCCTATAACCCAGGATTCTCTCAGTCCGAACGGTACACCACGCCAACCGGGGCATACGTTGATCGGGAATTATCGTATATTTCTGATCGAGTGGATCTCATCGATGATCGCACCTGGGACATTGAAGGGACTTTGGCCCAGCACACTCGCTACCTTCAGGAGAACAGCTCTATGCTGGAATCCCAAAGGTATGAGCAGAGGGAGCAGTTCGAGAGAATGAACAATTACTTCTCGAACTTCCGACCGTACCAGTGACGTCATCAAGCAAGCTTGGGGGGAGAACCCCCGCGAAGGTATGTCCGACCCGTTCCAGCTCAGCAGTAATTTCGTTTGCTTTCATTTCCCTTCATTTCAATTCCTGTTTAAATAAAAGAAAAGACCAAAAAAGTATTTGCTTTGAATCTTGAATAAAATCAACTCCCAGACTCCCTGTTTAAATCTTGAATAAATTATTTGCTTCTCATTTTGGAAATGATGTATAGTTGCTCTGTCATTTATTTTGCAAGTATCTTGTGCTTAATTAATTGCTTTATTGGTACTTGAATTTAATTGGCATGAGTGATGATAAAACCTGAAAAAAAATCCTCATGGGAGCATATGCTTATTCTAAGTCTAAGTTGTTGTGAGGAATGATATAGTGAGATTTGGTTGAGTTTTATTTCTGCTCTAAGTAAGGTGAAAATCTCGGATGCTTTATTTTCAAAAATATTCAAATAAAGTTCCTCATTGGATCAAAATGCCTATCCAAAGCCATATGATAAGTTAGTTGAAAAACCTTCATACATATGCTGCTTGTCATTTTAGTGAGCTTTGTCAAATTGTTGTGACCTTAGTGAAGAACCTTTCATGCTTTAAAGATCGAGATTCACATACACACCACCTCTCACTTGCAATTTCTACGCTGGGAGTTAGCAAATATTTTCCATCCACCATCCACAAAAAAATAAATGCTCCAAGATTCCCTCTCTGAATATCCTTGAGTAGAGGCATGGGCTATGCAAAAAGAAAAAGAGGAAAAACATGCTAAGTAGCATGGCAAAAATATGAGATAAATATGAGCATGTCAAAAGACATGGCAAAAATATGAGAAAAAGAAAAGCATGCTCAAGAAAGCATGGCAAAAATAGAAAGAAAAAGAAGATAGCCCATGTTCTCGAAAAATAAATTCAAAAATAGGAAGAATCATTCCCAAGGAGTTTCCACCAATTTCCACTTTCCACTCCACACATCCATACACATGCACTTCTCGATCTAAAGGTATGATTGGATCCTCCTTAGGTCCAGTCTTTGACTTAGCAAAATTCTAGAATGCAAGTAGGCTTTCATCCATGCGTCCTACAAGAGCCACACAAAAAGCTTTAGTAGAGTTAGGATGAAAAAAGGCAAAGCCTTTGGTGAGGATACAAATACCACTTGAGTGATTGAGTGTGCCTTTGAGGAACTAAGCTTTAATTTTCAAAAAATTTGAAAACTCCGAGGTGGGATCCTGAAAAGAGTAGGAATGGAATAAATCTGAGTTAAACTGTTCTACCTTTCAACCGCCCAAGGCAAGGAGTTTGCTAGAAGCCCCATAGGTAAGAAGGTAATTGGTCACTTTGCTGAAAAATTCAAATACCTTAAAGTGTTAGTTGAGTATAAAGATTACCTGTAAAATAATGACATTGTAGCAACTCCTGATCCACCGAGCCTAAGTTTCTATCTTTGCTCGAGGACGAGCAAAGGTCTAAGCTTGGGGGAGCTTGTTGGCGGTCGTTACGGTATGAATCCGACCACCAATTCTCGGGAATAAAAGAGGTTTTATGTAACATTTCATGCATTTAGGTTTTACTTCTAATAAAGTTGCATGAGTTTTGGTGAGTGTCTCATTTGCAGGGACCGAGTCGGAAAAAGCCCGTTAAGGGGGGGGGGGGGGGGCTAAAACTCCGGTTCGGCCGAAACCTTCCGGTTTCCGACCGAACCACCCCCTTTAACCATCATGCAAGCACACGAGGTGTCGTCAACGTCAGCGATGACGATGCGATGACCGTGCAAGCCACGTGGACTCCCGCCACATCATTCCATGGGCCAAATTCACCGAAGAACACCAGGACAAGCTAGCCAGGAGGCCCAGGAAGCAGAGGCGGTGCACGGGGGCGGCCCTGGGCCAGAAGCCCAGTTCGGCCGAACTGTAGGGCTTCGGCCGAACCGCCCCCAGCACCCAAAACCGCCTGCGGGGATGCATCAAGGCCGTAGAAGGTTAAGGCGGTTGAATCTGACGTTCGGCCAAACTGGATGAGTTCGGCCGAATCCATCCAGTTCGGCCGCACTGGCCGGTAACCGCCACAACGTCCCGTGGCGGTTACTCCACTCAACCGCCCTTTGGTGCTATAAATGGAGGTGTCCACGGCTCATTTCAACACACACCAAGCCAAGGAGCTCTCATTTCCACTTCTCTCTAGTAGAGTTAGGATAGTTTAGTTGGGAGTCAGAGTCGAGTCGAGCTTTGCCTCGGAGGTTCCAGAGTCATCTTCAGAAGCTCTGGTATAAGCTCTTGTGTCTTTTCCTTTTCCTTTTGCAAGACTTTAGTTATCAATATAATTATCTTTATCATCTTGCCTTTGTCATTTATAGCTTGCTTCCACTTTATTCTAGTTGCATCTATATCGTGTTTAGACTATAGTCGGTTCTAGTTCTAGTGCTTCTAGTTCTTGTTTAAGTCTTTGTCTTAGCTGGTTCTTCGACTTAGCTCAATATTTGCCGGTGAACTGTCACCGGGGGTAGTGACGGGTTGCTTGCTTTTGCTAGTGAAGTAAGTAGTCGTTGGTTAGTGTGGGTGTGATACCCAGACTAGTCAGTGGCCTTGGTTTGCCCCCGATTCAACGAACGTGTGGTAGCCGTTAGGTGGTGACAGCCCTATACGGTCTTTGTAATCCACCTCGTTAGTCTCGGCCTGTAGGATCCCCCAGTGTGGAGCTGATGGCACCCCTTCTCATCCCTTTCTGCGTGTCACTGGTGTCCATTGTCTCGATGCTAAGACATTAGAGTTAACTCAGACCTTCCAGTGCTGGCTCTTTAGCCGTTGTATCTCTAAGCCCGAGTGACATAGACAGATAAAGTCCATAGGAATCCTCTATCTCTTCTCGTTGTCCTCCCAGCTATCTATACCTTCTCTCTCTTACCTGAGTCTCCCTTGAGCCGTGTGTCACGGTATATCCACTCCTATCCAATACCATTATCCTCTGTCTTGTTTAGTTGTGTACCTTTCTCTGATAGTCTTGAATACCTGTTTACTAGTACTCTTGCCAAAGCTTCCCTGCGGAAATATAAATTACGATACCTCGGGATACTCCCAGGTGAAGTGCTACAGCGGTGATTCTGTGCGCTTGCAGTCTATTTATATATTTTACTAAGCCATAAGGAAAACCACTGAAACACTCCTTACCCCAGTACCGGGATTCTCAATCCTGATATTGGATCGTAAGAAGTGTCAACACAGAGTCACTTGTCAAGCTTGAAAAATACTATCAACAATGTTAAGCTCACTCTTCACCTCATGGAGATAATTGATGAACTCAGAGACCTCACAGTACCTGAATGGAACTTCAAGCACATGTTAGAGGACAAATTGTCATCTCTTTTAAGGCAGCAAAGAATCTATTGGAAGAAAAGGGGAACAATCAAGTGGGTAAAATTTGGGGATGAAGGTACAAAATTTTTTCATGCCAATATTACTAAGAAGATAGAAGGAGGATTAGGGGTCCTCAATCTGAGAACACAAAATGAGGCATTACTAATGAAAAATCTGCATAAGTTTTTTAACAGAGAGGATATTCCTTGGGTCCATCTAGTTTGGAAGAAATATTATCAGAATGGCAAGCTTCCAAATCACATAAGAAAGGGCTCCTTTTGGTGGAGAAATGTGCTAAAACTGCTGGATAAGTTTAAGGGATTGGCTTCAGTTACAATCTTTGATGGGAAAACTTGTTATCTTTGGCATGACCTCTGGGGTGGATGTGTTCCAAGTCAAACATACCCAGAGCTCTATTCCTTTGCCAACCAGAGTAACATAACAGTGCACAACACGCTAGGCTTCACTGATATTGCTCAAATGGTACACTTGCCTCTGTCAGCAATATCCTATGAACAACTAATGCAGATGCTCAACTCCCTGGACATGATCCAAAGCTCAGATGAGCATGATGTATGGTCCTATATTTGGGGATCTCCTATTTTCTCCTCTGCAAAAATTTACAGAAAGTTGCGAGGGTTAGCAATGCCACATCCTATTTTCAAGTGGCTCTGGAAAGCAGCATGTCAAGCAAAACACAAAGTATTTTTTTGGCTACTCCTCAAGGACAGGCTTAGCACGAGGGAGCTACTAAGAAGAAAACAAATGTCACTGCAATCTTATAGTTGTGTTCTATGTACCTCTGGCGCTGATGAAAGTGAGGACCATCTGTTCTTTGAGTGTCCTTTCGCAAGACAATGTTGGCTCCTTCTGGGTTTTCAGATATCTGGGCACATGGAGGCCTTGGAGATCCTAACGGCTTTCAAACAGATGTTGGGGGTGCCTTTCGAGATGGACATTATTATTCTCCTATCATGGGCTATTTGGATGACTAGGAACGATTGCATTTTCAGAAGCATCCCGGCGTCAGTGACCAGGTGTAAAGTCATTTTCAAGCATGAACTTGGCCTGGTGTCCAGAGCAAGACCAGACATCTCCCAGTTGATTTTGCAATGGCTAGAGGGCTTTGTGTAATTCGGCTCATTTTCTTTGTTTCCTTCTTTGTCTCTTGAGGTTTCTGTTGTAAACTATTTTCCCTAAGTTCTTTTATTTATTAATATATATTATTCAGTAGGGGTTTCTCACCCCTCCTGTTTCATAAAAAAAAAGCAAACGATACTAGAACTGTTGCCATGCTATTCAGTTTCCTTCATGTTCACTTAAAATATGAAAGAACTTGCACCAGTCTGCTGGTTATATTTTTTTGTGAGTATATATCCTTTTGAATTAAATTTTTTCCCCTAGAAATTTTGGAATAGCTATCCAAGAAAATGAAGGCATTTAGAGAATTGAAAGTTAAGATACGCAGCTCTCCCGCATGTTCGATAAAAAGAGAATTAAAAGTTACATCTAAGGAAGAATGGTCTTCCAACCATATGTACCGTTTTCTAGTCATTTCTAAACCTAAGCAAAAGAAAGAGAGAAAAGTCAAGGTTTTTAGCTATAAGATTGATGATTTTACGGTAGCTTAGTTGCAATATTTGGTTAACTAACGACATTCGCTTTTGCCCATCACTGTTAGGGTTCTTGGATTTCTTGTTGGATTCAAGCTAATGCAACAAAGAAAAGGAAAGAAACAATATTCCTTCAGCCATGAGGTTCTCACATTAGCATTGGAGCTATGCATTGCCAGATAAACTCAGTCTCGGTATCCCCTCATTCTTTTGAGTTAGGGTTTCACTTCTATAAATTTGGAGTAGAATGCCTGATATATGCCTTATTTGGATGTGTGATGACTTTCAGGTACATCCAGGGTATTTTTTTAGAATTTTCCTTTTAGCATAGGAGTCGGTGCTTTTTAAAAAGGAAACTAGATAGGCATTGTACTTCCATATTCAATTTACTATGTCAGGTCTTGTAGTTATTATTCAGAAAGTTTATTCTTTTCTTCAGGGTCTTAGATGATAGATCATTGGATTTTTTTTATAAGCTAATCAACACCTATCCGAGAGCCCTTTATAGATGATTGTGCCTTGTGAGGTGTAGCACAACACCAAGGTAAACACAACAAGTGTCTTGTCAGCACCGATAATTTCATACCTTCATTTGCTTTTTATACATATTACTATTGCATTTGCCTTTGTAAATTGACAAACAAAATGCCACCTCGAATTAAAATTGGTTGTGTCGAAAGTTTCCGTTATTACCTAATAGGCTTACTTTAGTTGCATAGACAACAGCGAATACCACAACCTCAAAATTCAGATGATTCCAGCAGACATGCCTAGGATATGAAAGGCTTTTACCCAATTCTAACTCCATCTACCTTGCATTGCAGCACAACAACATTTGGGATAGAAGCATATGATCTTAATTTTGTCCTTTGATTTCCTTGGAAAACATTTCTTAGCAACAAGTACATGTTCCTTTCATTTCTAATATTTCCTTTTTACAGAAATATTCCAACCACGGTTATTCCATATTACTCAGGGCTTCAATTCCATGAGCAGCATCTTCTTTGGTTGCAGATCAATAAAAAGGGTTGCAATTGTCTTTCCAGAGAAAAATAATTAATTTCTTCTCTATGTCACAGGCTTTACTAACCGAGTATACTAAACTTATTCTGCAGATTAATGTGACGGAGAGTCAACACACAACTACACCTACAACCATAAGCCCAAAGCCTCATCCTCTGTATAGCCTACTTTATCATCCAAGAACTACCTACCATCGTCTTAATTTAGTGAACTAAACATGCAGTTCTTATGCTCACAACTATCTTAGTCCACTGTATTCTGAGATACACGTATGTGTCTGACCGGTTCTTAAGATGTCCGTGTTATATATGCTTGATCGTGTTAAACTACTAACTGTGCCTGTCCATGTTTATGTACTCCCTCCGTCCCACAATATAAGCATTTTTCGATTTTCATGTATCACGTTTGATCATCCGTCTTATTCAAAAATTTTGTGAACATATTATTTATTTTGCTATGACTTGTTTTATCACTAAGTATACTTCAAGTGTAACTTATTTGTTTTATATTTTTATAAATTTTTTTGAATAAGACGGACGGCCAAACGTGATGTCTGAAAGTCAATAAATGCTTATATTCTGGGACGGAGGGAGTATGCAGCACAGCATGAAATGTGCACCACTATGCGCGCATGGGCGCGCGCAATACACTAGTGTCGTAAATAGGGCCTATAAAGAAATTTGGACTTAAATTGGAATGGACTTTAAGCAAAAGAAAAATAATGGGCTTGAAAAATAATTGTTATCATAAAAGAAAAATGCCTTACAATTGGGCTTGCCCCGGCCACAAATGGCTGCTCATTGCATGTGCAAAAATACAGTCCTTAAAAAAAATTGGGCTTAAATTGGAATGACTTTGCACAAAAGAAAAATAATGGGCTTAAAAATAATAGTTATCATAAAATAAAAAAGGCCTTAATATTGAGCTTGGCCACCAATGGCTGCTCATTGCATAGGCCTTCTTGGGTCATCAAATATTTTCGGTGAACTGAATCGTCATAAAGGTGATGCCACATCAGCTCCTAGTCACATGCAACATCATCCGCACACAAGGTTTAGTGATGTTTTGTATGCCTTTAACAACGAAAAGGTAGCATCATAATTTAGTGATGATATAAGAATCGTAACAAAATTTACGACGAAAAAATGTATATTTATTGTTGAATACCTGTTATCACGGGTATAGACAATGAATGAATTTTCGTCACGCGAGTGTCACAAAGGTGACATAATTTCTACTTTTTATGACATAAATTAAATGTAATAAAACCTCACATATGTTGTAGTGGCGGCAGTCGAGATTTGCAGCACCACCACGTGCTCCCTACTGCCATCATCGTCGATGCACCATTGTCGCTTGCCCAATGGTAGGGTCGGGCGACCACAAGGAGTCGCAGTAGGAGTGATGGATAGCGGGCAGGTGCGCGGGTGACGATATATAGGCAGGATGGCCGGGTTGGAGACGATGTTCATGAGCAGCAGCACGAGTGGGGAGGGAGCGGCGGCACCTAGCTCCGGGGCCTGCATCTGCTTTGTGATGGGAAGTGGAGAGAGGGTTGCAGCACATACTGGTGGGATAGGCGGCGCCGCGTGGACATAAGATGAGGAGGGGAACTGTGTGACAGAAGGAAAGAGAGAAAAAAGAGGAGGCGTGATTCCCTAGAGTTGGCAGAGATGTATGGGTATATGGGTGGAGGAGAGATGTCTGCGATTTTTTTTAACCGAGGCAACAAAGGCTATCCACATCAAATATCAAAGGAAAAACAATCAAGGAGGAATTTATATTTAGAAACTTACCCACTTTTTCTATAGCAAATACGAAAGGGAACGTAAAATTATTGGACTTGTATCCAGCCACAATCATCGACTAAGAAAACATTTGGTCTGTCTGAAAACTTGCCCACATTATACATGTTATTAAATATGGATACACAAATGACACCGCGGGTAGATTTTGTGGTTGTTTGTGTGGATCATTGGTGAGTCCGTTTTAGGTGAAAAAAGTTTTGGGTTATGGGAAAAAATCATTCTCTAACGTCAAAAAAATGGGTCTCCCCCCTTTGTCAAACTTTTGACATGATAGAAGAGTCCTCTGTGAGGTGGAGGTGGGCCTAGTCTTAGTAACAATTGTTGTCAAATCTGATTCTCTGTATAGTAGTATAGATATACATGCTTCTTGGATGGTCTAAGTGACATCAAGTGCGTCAAGAGGTGCACTACTACAAAAACAATTTTTAGAGAAGGCTAGAAAGCATTTGCAGGTCAACTCCGATGACCGCTCCTGCTTTTTGCAGCAAAATATAGCTATTTTGACGAGCGAACTCAGAGCCGGCCACCCTGCTATTGGCATCTCCAAGGGCGGGCATTGGACAAGCCGACCCTAGAAATTTTTGAAGGTAAAACTGTGGGCCTCCAGTGTTGTATTTTTTCTCTCACCAAGCTTAATTGTAATAGCTGGATCTCCATGCTTGCTGTGAGAGCAGAAGCATGAAGAGGGGTGTTAGGTCTTGAGCTTCCATGAATTTCTTGATAGAGATTTGCTTATCACTAGAGAATGCAAAAAAAGGCTAGGAAAACTATGAGCTAGGATATGGTCGGTCTAAAGATCCTTCCAAAATAACACCGTGGATCTGTTACAAGGAACACCGCTAGCAATACCTATGTAAAGGACATTGAGCCTTAGGACATCCTTCCACCAAAATGATTCCACCTCACGTGTTGCGTGTGGCACTTTGTCAGTATAGTATGTATCCCAGATAAGATTGACCCATGGGATATTTTGTCTCACGTAGAATTTATGCAGTTGATTTAGAACGAGTGCATCATTCTGGATTCTGAGGTTCGTCACTCCAATGCCATCTTTCTCTTTTGGTTTTAACACCATAGGCCAGACAGCCAAATTCCTCCATTTCTCCTACCATTGTTCCCACGCCAAATACATTCCTTGCGTGCTCTATCTATATTCTCAATTGCTCCTTTGTGAAATTTGATTGTGCACATAGGGTATGTTGTGATGGGTGTGATTGCTGAGTCCACCATTCGGAGTCTTCATGAAAATGAGAAAGAGAGATGAGTAGGCTGACAACCTTCTCTTAATTCTATCCATTATCTGGGAAAGATCCTCAATGGTTGGATTGGTGGTACCCATGGGCAGCCCCAAACGGTGAAAGGCATGCTTCCTACTTGACAGCCAAAAGTTCTAGCAAGAGCAGAACAATTGTGGAGCCTCAGCCTGTAGCAACAACAGAGTGTTATCGCCATATCGGATTACGGGGAAGTCAATATGATTCTAGGGTAGTGGCGCTTTGATTAGATTTAATTGGAAGGCTCTGTTAATAACAAACTGAAGTAATTCTGCAACTAAGACAAAGTGTAGAGGACACAAGGGGTTCCATTGCCGAACACCTCTCTTACATTTGAATTTCTTACGTGGCACCACATGCCTAGAAATTGACTTCGAGTGGTGGGTCATAATTTTTAGGGACCCGCACCTGGAAATCAATTTACAAAAAAGGAAAAAATAATTTGAAAACAACAAAAAAAGAACGTACCCTCCTCTCCATCACACCACACAACCACTTGAAACTTCATGAGGTATGTTATTCTTTTGTATTAACTCTAAAAAGGATTTCTAGGGGCCGGTGATGAATCATCTCTAGGAATGAGTGATGACAACACCCGCCCCTTAAATATTTCTCCATTTTTATTTTTATTTTAAAATACGGATATAAGTCTATATATAATGATATTAGATATATTTCCTATATATCATGTGTTTTTTAAACGGTCAACATCTCACAATCGCAATACATATGTTCGAATTGCATTGATATGCACATTCACATATACTACATTCACTATCCATATCTGTAGTTATAGTCGTTTATGCCACATCTAATGTGTAAATGATCTTGTGATTCTAAACCATCTTAAATGAAAAGGTAGGAACTATCAAATTTTTTATCTCGTTGAGCACTACAATTTTGATACTGAGCTGTTTTACATCTGAGGTCATTTGAAAAACATAGAAATTCGATATCGCAAAACTAGATATGCATTATAATAATTTCTTTGATTGTCAAATGAACCTAAATGAAAAATGTCAAATATAAAGTTTTACGTCTCGTTGACCTCTACAATTTTGATATAAAGTTTTTCTTCATTTGGGATCATATGAAAAGGTTATAAATTTATTCACGGGAGTCAATTTTCATGTGCAGACCATGCCATCACCCCCCCTAGAAATCATTTTTGGACGCCGGTGATACATCACCCGCTCTAAAAATGGTTCATATTTCTATGGGAGGATGATGGGGGTGAGCTGCCCTTGATAATGATCATTTTTAGGGACGGGTCACCCCATCATTCATCTATGGAAATGACTCCATTTGCAGGGACAACTCACCCTATGGCCTGACCCTTCAAATACTTGTCCAAGGGGGGCTTGAAGCTCCAAATCATAGAGGAGGTCACATTTTTGGCCGCCCCTAAAAAAATCGGGGAGCCCTACAAATTATTTTTGTAGTAGTGGTGGGCTGGTGGCCACAATCGTAGTCATGGCCATAGACGAGAGGTTCCACATTGCTTGATGACAAGCACAAAATCTACTTCAGCCTCGACATGTATGGAACATGTCATGAAGCACCTCTTGCTTCCGATCATCCTGATGCACGCACACATGAGGCCAGGAGGTCGTATTGGTGTTTTGCGGCGCATGTATGCACGCATGACATGTGCAGGTTTATCTACACGGATGCATGGACTCGACGATTAGAAGCCAGCGCTTGTGTGACACCGAGCCAGTTTGTACGGCCCAATAGTGACCCATGAGTGTGGGATGCACATGTTTACCACCCTGCTAGTTTAGCAAGGGTGGAGCCAACTTACAAGACTTTGTCTTCCAGTCATAGAACCTTTGGATTAACCCTTTTACACATAGTGAGGATGAAAGTGTAAGCAGGGTGCTACGTGTACGCGTGCATGCCCCTCGGAAGGGCCCTGCGGTGCGGCTATGGAGGGTGGGATGTTACAACATGCATGGATGGCATGTGAAATCTGACATCAGACACATATACAACGCATGTTGTGCAGCTAACATGATGATCGACCATGCCATCTATGATGGCAAAGACTGCATCTACACATCATCATGTAACATAGTCAAGACACAAAACGTCCTCAACAACATCCTTTGACTGATGCAAGGTGCCTCTTCTACAATGGTAGATCTATATTTACATCATAACGTAACTTTTTTGCGGGTTCGGTTATTGTGGCTACATTGATGACGTCCACTACATTGTGCATGGCTACTACATAATAAAAAACGGCTACATCTACAACAACTCATCAACAAGAACTCTAATGACAATGTCCATGTCATCACTAGCATCCACTGCACTCCCGCTATGACTATGGGAGGAAATAGAGGAGAGAGACATAGGACGACATCATAAGTGGACGTAGGCACCGCCCTAGGTGATGGATCATCTATCCGAGAAGCAGTTGTTCGTGAAATGAAGATAATGAAAGCACAATACTACGAATCCGGTCATAATTAGTTTCACTACCACTAGGACCATTAGGGAATCTTTTTTGAGCATAAAGACTGTGGGGGAGTTCCCTACAGCGATTTCATATAAAAAACAGGAAAGAACAATGGAGAATATGTACAATGGGAGGGATGGAGGGGGGAGTTACAACCTGTACATTAAGTTACTGTCTCTAACCACTGAGTGAAAGAAGAACGTTTATCCTCCTTAACTCTCACGAGTTGGAGGTAGCCCTGAGCTCTAAAATTTCTAACCCAAAGACCATTAGGGAATCTTAGAAGTACAGATATGTGCAGTTAGAGGTAACAAAGTCACAAATAAATTCTACAGATAATTATAGATTCCTAGAGATATAATAGATTTAAATCTAGTCTAATTTGTATTGTACTCCAAGTCTGTCCACACACACACACACAGGAGAGGAGGACCTCGGCCACCGCATGGAGAGCAGGAGAACCTCGGCAACTACAAGGAGGCCCCGGCAAAGTTCTGCTCCGCGGATCCCCAGATCCTGCCGAGGCCACTCGAGGGCCACCATTGGAGGGGATGGTGAGGGTGCTGCCGCCAGAGGGGACCGACGCCGGACGGCGCCGTGCCATGCTCCCATAGATCTGCATCGGGGAGACAAGTTGCCACTCTCGTCACCACCGTGGAGGGGAGGAGAAAGCTGGACCACGACGTCGGTGATGCAGGGCCCACTGCACCATTGGTTGCCGTCGCGGTCGTGGGAAGCTTGTCGCAGCTCCGCCGCACCGCTCACCGCTAGGCCATCTGACGCCTGCAGATCTAGCCAAGTGAGAGGGGAGAAAGAGAGAGAGAGGGTGATCAGGCTGTGTTTCTTTGGGTGGAAAATTCTTTTCCATCCCGTTTGACCAATAATTAAGGGTATTGTCGATGATTTATGTTGAGCACGTCTGCTAGGGGGTACCCCAGGAAGTAGATTGGTGGGTCTCGCCGAGTTCTAGGAACGACAGTGCATGAACAACACAAATATTTAGACAGGTTCAGACTGCGAGAAGCATAATACCCTATGTCCTGTGTCCTTGATTGTATTGCACGTGAGTTGAGTTGTTTTGAGGAGGTCCCTTCTCCACCTTATATATCCGGGGAGCAGAGTTACAAGTCGGTTACATAATCCTAGTCGTATACAACAAGGAGTACTACAATAGGGTACTTTGGGGAGTCTCCTAATCGTACACGACTAGTCTTTCCAATCAACTACACCGTCTTGCACCATAGTCGACTGGTTTAAAGTAGTCGGATTAAACCTTCCCTATCGAGTAGTTTTAATCCCGTGGATGAATGGCCCTAGGGATCCTGGTCCCACAAGCCCCCGAGCATCTTGCGCCTTTGCTTCAAGTCTTGAATTTGCCTAGATATCTTAAAAACATAATCTCTAGACAATTCGAGTAGTTGGAGCCAAGCCCAAGACGCTCAAGTCTTCTCTGTAGAGTAGTTTACATTGGAGTGCATCTTTAGATGCACCCAATGGGTGTAGCCCCCGAGCCTTCGAGTACTTTTTGAGTAGTCGGAGGTTCAAAAAGCAGTCTTCTATCTTCATCTTGAATAGTTCAATGGCGTGCACCGAGTAGGTGCACCCATTGGGTATAGCCCCCGAGCTTCGAGTAGTTTTGTTAAAACTAGTCGAAGGTCTTCATTTGAATTGAGCCAAAATTTTTAGAAAATAAAATCCCGGATATTTCGGTAACAGCCCTCGAGCTTTAAAGCAAATATATTTGGTTTAAAGATCAATAAAATCTTTCAAAAACCTACCATAATTCCAAATCTCCGAATATTCCGTCACTCGTGGTTTAGTTAGGAAGGTTATCCCTAAAAAACCGGCCAAAATAACAGAATATGAGACGCCATAGTACTGTGTCAAACAGTAACCCTATCAAAGGTTATAAATTTTGAAGCGATAAGCCTTGGTTCATTTCACTTCATTAAGGTTTGCAATCGCCGTCGGCCTCACAGAGCTTGATATTGAGCCCCCGATCTTTCAATCCTTGAGCTTTAGCCCCCGAACTTTTCACAACCCTAGCGTATCTCGTTAGCTGTTTGTCACCCATAGTCATCATGTGTAGGAAGCAAGGAGCTGTGAAGAAAGCTGGCGATGCTGGATTCGTGCAACCAGAGAAGAAATCCACAAGAAAGAAAGTTTCCTTGGTTGATCCGACTGTCCGGGTCGAGTTCAAAGATCCTCCGTGTCCAGCCAATGTGAAACAATGCACAGCCTCTACCGACGATCTCAATAATCTGGTAGAACAAGGTTTGCTCCTTTCCCAAGCGACTTTGGAATGGAAATCATGTTGGAATCAGCCTTTCCCGACTGAAAACAATGAAGAAAGTCCTCTCTTTCTTTCCTTCTGTGAGCGAGGGGTGGGTTTGCCACTGTCATCATTTATGAGGGAATTTCTTTCTTTCTACAAACTTCAACTCCACCACCTTAATCCAAATAGAGTTCTCTATATCTCTATTTTTGTCCACGCATGCGAGGCATTCTTAGGTATAGAACCAAGCCTAGCTTTGTTTCGTACCTTGTACCACATCAAACCACAACCAAATTTTCAACGGACAGAAGTAGTCGGAGGAGCCAGGATTCAATTTCGCCAGAATATGCGGGCTAAGTGGTTTGATATGCCTATCATGGACTCATGCGGAGATTGGAAGGCCAAATGGTTTACCATTGGTGGGTTGATAGCATTGTGTATTCCTTGTATCAATAACATCGCATATTTGTTTATCTGAGCCTCTCTTGAATCATTTGAATGCAACATGCAATCATAGCAAGAGCTGTCCAGAGAAAGACGAGTCGTATCCACGAGATCTGTCTAACTGTAATTTACATCTAACTCCTGAAGAAGCCAAAGAAGTACCCGCTTTGTTAAAGCGAGTAGAGGCATTGAAGGACAAAGGCCTGACGGGTGTTGGATTCACCTTCATCTTTTTAAAGCGAAGGATTCAGCCACTTCAAGAATTATGCAACCTTGGAAATGAGTATGAAGGGAACACAGATCCATCGTGGATGGTACCTTAAGAGCTTTCTGACGAGACAGTACTTATGCGATTAGATCGCTTGTTTAATGGTGTCACAGAAAAACCAGTCATCATCGGAGAGTACTCGAAGTCAAGTCCTCCAGACCCTGTAAGTAATTGTAGTATTTGCTTCAGAAGCTAATATTTGAAATAATGTTCATCCGAGTTGTTTGTAACAACCCAGGCCACGATGCTTGCTGATGATTTAACTGTGGAAGCTTGGAAGGACATCAGCAAGACCTCTTCCAAAAGAACATTGAGCGCCGGGAACATTGCCGATACTGCCGCCAAGGCTGATGAAGAGTGTGTCGCAGATTCTGATGCGGACACAGCGGTGACAGATCCAAGACAAGGGGATGTCAAGGGTAAGCGCCCTGTGCCTAGTCCTCTAATTATTTGATGATTTATCATAAATTTAGAGTAACGATTTGTGATAACTCACCACCACCGTGGGGGACTTCAAACCAGAAAGCTCAAGGGTACCCCCAACAATCCCTTTGGGTGCTAAAAGGAAGCGGTCAAGCTACTCCTTTGTGAGTCATCCAAAGCCAATCACTGAGGTTGCTCCTTCTGAAGCGGACCTTGCCAAGCAAGACAAGGTACCCAAACGCATCGCCAAGCCACAATGTTCATCCACAACGAGTGCAATGACAAGTGGAACAACTGGGAGCACTACAAGTTCGAAAAGGCATCTACCTCTCCTGAAGAAGTTCAGTTTCCAGCCTTTGACTGCCCCGACACCCTTCGTGGAGTAAGTAGAAAAAATAACACTAGTCATTATTGAGTAGTTGTATTGCTATCGAGTGGTCGCAATTTGATCTTGCTTCTGTCTTTCAACAGATCTCCAACCAAAGCCTTTATAAAGGCAATACAAGCCGATGATGTGGAGAAACAAACTGCTTCAGTGGAAGAAATTACCAAAGATCCATCGACGGCGGCTGAGGTTGAAGAGACCGCCAAGGCCAATCTAGTCGGTACTGATGAAAGTGGCGGAAGGTCTGAAGCCGAAGCTAGTAGAAAGGATGCTGAGGAGCCAATTGTTGTAATAGAGGCTCAAAAATCGGTGGCGCTCAAGGAAGTTGACAAGAACAATGAAGATCCATCAAGCAAAGCTGAAGAAACAATGAGCGTCGTGCCACCTTCAACCACGAAAGTGATCACACCTTCTATTGCAAAGGTACGCCAGATAGCAAAGTTCATTGAATCGAATCCTCCAAATTTGGATTCCATTTAGTGCCTTTCAGCAACAATGACCTGCAATCTGCAAAATTTGTAGTCTGGCGGAACAGGGGAAGTCGAGACAGTTAAAAATGTCAATGTAAATGTCTCAGTAGCTGGAAAAGGAGTTTCAAAAAATGTAAGTAGTCTCTTGAGAAACATATAATTTGCAAAGGAAAGTAGTTTGATTAATGACTACATAATCTTGTGACAGGTTGAAGTTGCCGTAGAGGAACCAATGGATGAAGCTGCGCAACTCCGGAACCATCTTCAAATTGCCCTGGTAGAAACTCTTAACTTAAATCCTGTTAAGCAATAGAGCATGGCATTTGGTAACAAATATGCCATAATTGCAGGCTTTAGTGGATATAGTTGAGAAACCGGGTGATGCAAAACTAGCGGCACAGATTGAAGAACTCGAGGCAGATCTGGCTGGTTTTTTCGAGCAACAAGTAGAAATACAGCAGGAGCATCAAAAAACGATCGATAACCTCCATGTGCAGTTCCAAGCTCTTGGTGATGAAAGATCCAGGCTAGACGGCCGGTGCAGCAATTTGGTGAAGGAAAACAATAGTAAGTACTCTGTTCTATGACAACCCATGTCCTTTGAGTAGCGCCAATTCATTTATTGTGTATAACAACATGTGATATGGAACATGATTGAAGAAAACTGTGAAAGAAGAAAAAGATAAGGACGCTGCATGGTTCAAGCTCTCACAGTCTTAGGAAGATGAGATTTCTCAGCTCAAGCGGGCTATGGAAGAAAGCGAGAAGAAGCTTGCTGAAGAACAAAAGATCCGCCAAGACTGGGAGAGTCAAGCCGTGGAAGCTGTGAGCTTACACAGTCCAAACAGAAAGAAGTAGACACATTATTGGCTGAGAAGAAACTCATGGAAGAAGCTGTTGAACCAATTCTGGGGATGTTAACTCCAGAAGGTTTAGAGGCCAACAACCAAACACTTCTGCAGCGGCTATGTCAAGTGCCAGAGCAAGTGTCAGAGTTTTGTAAATCAACTCTGAAGGAGTGCACCAATAGGCTCTTAGCTTTGGTAAAAGCACATAACACTGAAGCCAAGCTGGAGATAAGGTATCTGCCTCCTGGCGTGACGAAAGAACAATACAAAGCGCTAGTGGCCGAAACTGAGCCTATGGCCAATGAATTTATCAGTTCTTTAGAATAGTAATGAGAGATCAATCTTGGCGCATGTAATCTGTGAATTTTGATACTGAAAAAGTAATCAATGATTTTGGCTACTGTGAAGTAGTCATTTTTGATGTCGTTTATTAACGATCATTTGTACTACTTGAAAAGTAGCTTATGAACTGCCAAGTATGTATGCAAAAAAGTATCAAATATTTTACATAGAAAACTTGTAATATAACTGCTTGTGGTCGTGATAGTATCCAAACAGTCTTGGTGAGACTGGGTAGACTTGCTGGAACAAGTCTAGAATACTACGGTAGTAGTTTATGATATGGTGCATGCCATGCCAGAGTAGTTGTATACCAAGGATTTAAAACAATATCCAGTTGTAGAGATTTTGTCTATATTAGTCCTGTTAAGACATAATCGGTTGCTAGCGCAGAGACGTGGCATGATTTAAAGTAGTTTAATGCTTAATTGCATAAAAAGTTGTACTAATGTACGCTATGCATATCAAGCTGTAATGCATAAGTAAGGAGTCTGATGTAGTCAGCAAAGGACACAGAGCAGAACAGAGCCTTAACCTTTCATTGAAGGAAAGGCATCGAGAAAACGAGACTATCGCCTACAACTTTGTATTGGTTGGGGTAGCTCTGCCAGGACTTTTGAAGCTTAGCGCTGCTTCTGCTTTGTAAAAAGAGAAGCAGTCTTAGCTTTCTGTGTATAAAATGACAACTACTCTGAGTCTAGGCTTTTTAAGCGATAGGCTATATGCAGAGTCTCTCTAATGAGAATATAGTTAAAAAGATGAACCACAATTTTTAATTGATAGGGATACCATGGTTTTATTGATCTTGTGATCATCAGAGAGTAGATTAAAGTTTTACATAAACCCTTTTTATGGGTAAAATTTCCTCAAGTGCTCAATGTTCCACACATTTGGTAGATCTTCTCCTTCTTGAGTCTGGAGGCGATATGTTCCAACTCCAATGACTTGTTTGATGAGAAAAGGCCCCTCCCATCGTGACATAAGTTTGTGTAAGCCGTCAGTCTTCTGCATGTGCCTCAAGACTAGATGTCCAACGATGAAAGAACGAGTTTGAACAGAGCGTTGGTGGTATCGTCGCAAACCTTCGAGATAACGAGTGTTCTGGATAAGAGCTGCCACTCAAGCTTCTTCAACACCATCAATGTCTTGAAATCTTTCTTGCTGGGTGGTTTGTTCATCGTAATTTTCTAGTCGTGGCGCCTCCCAAAGGAGATCAGTGTTGGCGGTCATTACGGACCGATTTCCGACCTCCAACCGAGTATAAAATAAATACAATGGAACCAAACACTTTAGCTATAGGGCTTATCACTAACTATTTCCACAAGTTTTGGTGATTGTCCATTGTGCAGGTACAAAATGGAGAAATACGTGCTATAGGGGTCGAAAGTGACCGATTCGGCCGAACAACACGATTCGATCGGTTACCCCTTAGCCGTACAAGCCACCAGGAGCCGTCCACGTCAACGATGACCAAACAAAAACAACACACGACATGTGGACGACTGCCACTTCATCCTGGACCAATGCCACATCACTCTGGGCTTGTAAAACACGAATCCAATCAAGAGAAAGCATCTCAGAGCAACCCAGGACCAGAGGCGGTGCTGGGGGGGGGGGGGCGGCTATGGGCCAGGCCCGGTTCGGCCGAACCCAGGCCTTTGGCCGAACCGCCGCCAGCTGGGAACCGCCTCCCCACGCTGAATCCTGGCCCTTGGAGCAAAGGGTGGTGGATCCACTAGTTCGGCCGAACCAGAGGATTCGGCCAAACCAGAATCTTCGGCTGAATCAGGGGAACCGCCTCCCAGGGCCCCTTGGCGGTTACTCCACCCATAACCGCCATCACTTGCTATAAATGGAGGCCTCCAGCACCTGCAATCACACACAACACAAGAGAGAAGTTCCTTAGCGAAGCTCTGCCACTTTCATACTTAGAAGATAGGGAGAGTGGAGAGGTGAGCGTCCGGAGAGGAGCCGGAGTGTCGGCCCCTCTTCCAACTGTACCTCTACGGATGCGGCTCTGCTTCGAGTGACATCGGGGTCGTGTCTGGTAACTCTTGTATCTCTTCCTGATTAATTGAGCAGTTAGTTCTACTTTATTTACTTGTTGGTTCTTCGTTCAATGCTTAGTTGATTGGTATAATTGTATACTAGTTGCTTGGCTTGGGTGCTTGTCTTTCTATAGGAGATAAGTATTAACCGACTAGTGTAGGCATGGTGCCTATACTTGAGGTTAACTTAGTTTGTCCCGAGTCTACGGAGGTGGTAGCCATTAGGTGGTGACAGCCCTATACGGCCTACGTAGTCCATCACGTTCGTCTCGGCCTGCAGGATCCCAGAGTGTAGGATTGGTGACATCCCTTCTCATCCCTTTCTGCGTGTCATACGTTCTATTGTCCCGAAGAAAGTATCTATCTGTACCCTCTGATTCGCTCAGTTAATCAGTAGAGTGCCTCTATCAGACTCGTACCCTCTCTACCCTCTCATCACTTCTCTTCCCTCTTTGTTTTTGTCATCCACTTCATCCATCCCATTCCATAACCCTTGGACAACTTAGTTTAGAATTAGTTCACTTCTCGTTCCCCGTGGAAATCGATATCTTGGAATACTCCCGGGTGAAAGCTACATCGGTATCCGTCCGCTTGCGGATTTATCTGTAGGCCGTAAGGAGTGCCAACAAGCTTTCTGGCGCCGTTGCCGGGGAACGGTAGCTGTTCTAATTTTGAACCCAAGTTGTCCGTGTACCCCACCATCCACCACATGGATTCCATTCTTACCTTACGTCAACATTCGGCTCCAAAGGGCGATTGTTTGGAGCCTCCACCATCATCACATCCCATCCACACACCCGGCTACGAGCTGCATCCCGGCTTCATAGCCATGGTTCGAGAGCAAACGTTCTTAGGAACGAATGCTGAGAGTGCCTATGCGCATTTACGATAGTTTGAGCAACTCTGCTCTTGCGTCACCATATTAGGCATGACACAAGAGACGCTTAAATGGAAGCTATTCCCGTTTTCATTAACGGGAGGAGCAAAGAACTGGTACTCTCTGTCTGTCGGAAATATGGAAGGGAGTTGGGAAATCCTTAGAGAAAAATTCTGCCTAAACTTCTTCCCAGTTTCCAAGGTAGACAGCCTCCGAATCGAAATCATTACCTTTAAGCAATTAGAGGGAGAGTCGTTAGGAGCTGCCTAGGCTCATTTCAAGCAAATTTTGGCATCCGGTCCACACCTAGGCTCATCAGAACCTATAATTCTACAACACTTCAGCCTTGGCCTCTGTCCCGTAGCCACCACTTTCTTGAACTCCGCTTCAGGAGGGTCGTTCTCTCATTTGACTCCTAGTGAAGCGAGGATAATCTTGGATCGTATCCTGGATGACACTCCCTACACTATAGTCTATGACGAACTCCCCGATGAGGAAGAGAAGCAGCCCGAACCTGAAGAGCCTACATGTTCTCAATCCAAATATATCAGCTCTTCCATCCCATCAGAACCTGACGCTCATTTCGAACCACAACCATATTCTAGCCTGGACTACTATGAGCCGCTCTACACCACTCCCTATGATTTTGACGATGATCTATTCAAGGACATCGAGAGTGCAACAAGTTTCCCATTGGAACAACGTGTAGAGTATAAGGATCAACCTCCCGACAAGGAAGAACTGGAATATCAGAGGGAGTACTTAGGACATCTCTCTGCTGTGATGAGTCGGGAATGGCTAGAAGAGGCTGAAGCCTCATCTGAGGTGGTCAGAATGCCCAAGAAGATCAGAAGAATTTTCTGTGAAATTTTGGGTTACGACCAAGAAATCGGGTACGACCCGAGCCTCAGAATCAACATAATCTCTAGCTCTTTGGTGCGAGCTCAACTCCTTGATTCTTTAGGGATCTTGCGGGTCACACCCGTTAAGATCAATGACCCTAAACTTTTCCTGGATTTCCATATCTTTGACCTGCCCAATGATTCCACACATTCCATCTTTATTGGTAGGCCAATCATGAAAATCCTGGAAAATTCACCAACAAACCAGCTAGTAGAACTTAGGATCGGAGAAGAACCTGTCCCAATCACCTATTCCTATTCCTTGAACCCACAAATAGTGACGGACCCTGATCCTGACGCTGTAGAGGAAGTCATGTCAACAACTCTGGCAGACTTAGATCAACCTATCCTAGAAGAAGATGCCCAATTCTTTATGGAGGTAGAAGAAATTCATCCTCCAATCGAGCCTAAGCCTCTTCCTTCTGGACAGATAGATGCCTTCCTCTTTAGGGACAAACAAACTCCAGTGACCATTAGTGACATGCCCTCTGATCTTGAAACTCAACACATTCTCACTGTCTTGGAGAAAGATTACTCTGCCCAAGATTTAGAAGGGATTACTAGTAATCATCATACACATCATATCCCTATCTCATCTTATCATGGGGTCGCCAGAAAAGTGTCACGAAGATTCGTCTTTGACCGAGGAAAGACTAGATTCAAATGTCAGAAGCAATTATCTTCCCCTTTCCTACTCCTAAACACGACCTTATGCCTACACTTCCCACCAACATAAAGGGGATTCGTAGTCTCCTTGGCCATGCCAGGATTTATAGGTGTTTCATCAAAAATTTCTCTCTAATAGCCCGGTCGTTAACTATTCTCCTAGACAAGGAAACCCCTCTCGTCTTTGATAAAGAGTGCTATGCTTCCTTTCACACCCTCAAGAAAAGCACTCAATTTCGCTCCCATCATCCAGCCTCCCGCCTGGAGCATCCCACTAGAAATCATGTGTGATGCGAGCAACCTTGTCGTAGGAGCTATTGTGGGCCAAACCAAGGACAAGAAGCTTTATGCTATCTCATATGCTAGCATAACGCTCACTGGCCCCAGCTCAACTACACAACCACAAAAAAGGACACTTAGCAGTTGTGTTTGTTATAGACAAATTCTGGTCCTACCAAGTTGGGGCAAAGGTCATAGTCTATTCAGACCATGCTGCTCTGAAGTATCTTTTGACCAAATAGGATGCGAAATCGAGACTCATCTGTTAGGTCTGTCTCGGATACAAGTCCCGTTAGATCACCTCATTGATGATTTCTTACGGGATGACACGCTCCTTAAGGTCACCACTACCGACCCGTGGTATGCCAACATAGTAAACTACATGGTAACCGGGTATGTCCCACCTGGAGAAAACAAGAAAAGATTGGCTTATGAGAGCCGACTCCACCTTTGGGACAACCCGTATCTCTTCAGGATATGTAGTGACGGACTCCTTAGACGCTGTATACCAGCGCACGAGGCATATAAGATCCTAGAGAGATGCCATGCAGCCCCATACGGGGGTCACTATGGTGCATTCCGTACTAACGCAAAAGTCTGGCAATGTGGTTTCTACTGTCCCAGCATGTACGAAGATGCTAAGGCATTCGTCATGAGGTGCCCACGTTGCTAGAAACATGAGAATATAAACACTAGAGACGCAATGCCACTAATCAGCAATCTCCAAGTAGAAATCTTTGATGTTTGGGGAATTGACTTCATGGGTCCTTTCCCGAACTCAGAGGGCTGCAAATTCATCCTAGTGGTGGTAGACTACGTCTCTAAGTGGGTGGAAGCCTTGCCTTGTGTGGCCGCCGACGCTAGGAGCGCAAAATGGATGTTTCATGAGATTATCTTTCCCCATTTTGGAGTGCCTAGGATGGTCATTAGTGACAGAGGCTCCCACTTTAGTGACTCAGCATTCCGTAGGTATCTCTCAAGTTTGGGGGTATAGCACAACGTAGCTACACCCTATCACCCCCAAACTAGCGGTCAAGCAGAAACTTCAAACAAGCAGATTAAGAACATTCTGCAAAAGACCGTAAATGAGATGAGCAAACACTAGAAGGATAAACTGCCAGATGCACTCTGGGCGTACCACACGGCCTATAAAACACCCATAGGAATGACCCCATATCAACTGGTCTATGGCAATACCTGCCACTTACCAGTAGAGATGGAGTTTAGAGCTCACTGGGCCATTAGGAAGTGGGGTATGAACCTTCCAGCAGCCGTCCTCAAACGGAAAATCCAGCTGGTGGAATTAGATGAGATGAGGGAATGAGCATACCACAACTCCCGGCTATACAAAGAACGGACCAAGAGATGGCATGACAAAAGGATTAAGGTCAAAACGTTCAAGCCGGGAGACAAGGTCCTCGTCTTCAATTCTCGTGTCAAACTTTTCGGTCATGGGAAACTAAGAAGCAAATGGGATGGCCCATTCACAGTGATCAACGCTGCATCCCATGGGGCCATCACATTGCGAAGTGAGGATGGGAATACCTTCAAGGTTAACGGGCAATGGTTGAAGACCTTCCTGGAACAAGAACCTCTGCCACTCGACGATTTAGATGTGGTAGAGTTCATGGAACTCTGAAACCCGTCCATGAAACCCAGCCCAAATCCTTCAATTCCAAACCTTTCTGTGCCAAAATGCCCTCAGACCTCAAAACCCCTGACCAAAGGCACGAGACTCGACCTGGCCCGCACACCTAGAGACCTAGGGGCAAGTTCGGCCGAACGGGACCAATTCGGGTGAATTGTCCAGTTCGCCCGAAGGCTAGGGTTCGGCCAAACCCGACCCCCTGGTCCTCCATGTGGATATTTGCATCTGGACTCATCTAGAGTTGAGCCTATCCCAAAATCCGCGAGGGAAACGTCGGGAATCTCATTTTTCGACCGGGAGAAGCATCGATAAAAGTCAGGGAGTTTGTGTTGACTCCCTCATCCCATCTACAAGCTTCCTTGCCCATACACGCAGCCACCATGGCCTCCTCCTGCTCCAAAGATACATCTTCAACCAAGGGATCTAGCCTCGCCAGCCGGATCGGCGAGTCTCCCCGATGTGAGCAAGCGTTCCGCATTGCTGACGTTGAGCTGTAAGGCGATGGGCAGCGAGGAAGGGCGCATGGCCACAACCCTATTAGGCGGTCCAACTCCCCACGACGCTCTCCGTCAGCGACGTTCAACGCCTTCACACCGCTGAAGGCGATCAAGAAGCCCCCTCGCTCACCATCGCCAGGGCGCCCCACTACCGGGCAGCTGCGCCTGAAGTCGGCATCTTCCACAAGGGTGCTGGACTTCGCGCTCCTTGCAGTCATGGAGGAGGACATGAAGACGCCGGGCTATACACCTGATAGTCCACCCCGGTTCAGCATCAAAGGCGAGCACACCGCCACGGGGTAAGGCAAGGTGTTGGTCCCGCCACTGAACTAGGACGAGCTCGGACTGACGGAGTCCTCCCAGTCCACTCCCCCGCGGCGGAACCCCAGAGTTCAGTGCTACAGGCAGGTTATCAAAGGACCGCCGGGAGAGATGGAGTTCTCTGATGAGGAGGAGGATGAGGAGGAAGAGGAGAAGCCACCTACACTGGAGAGCCTGCGGATGGAGCTGGCACAAGCACGCCAGCGGATAAATCACCTGGAGGAGAAAGTGGCAGAAGCGGAGCTGGTGCGCCTAGAGACGGAAGACAAGATGGAAGTCCTCCACAAGGGCTTGTGCGCCAAGATCAAGAGGCTTGCCAGAGCCACAGGACACTCGGACCTTTACGACCCACCTGCAGAATAGTGTCCTGCGGTCGTTTCATTTTTAGATAGAGCACCGTTAGATTGGTTTGCTAGTTTGTTTATTTCATTTATTTTCCCTTAGATTCATGTTTAGGGTGCTCTAGATTGTTTTCCCTTTGAATCATTTTGTTTCCATTTTTAGCTCGTTGAATAAATAAAATTAGAGTTTAATGCAAAAAGAATAAAATTATTGCTCCGGTTGGTGCATTTGAGCCAATCGGAGATTGCCCTGTTTAAGGAAAAAGATATATGAGCACAGGATGACGCAGGAGCAACTCGACACGACGGAGCACGCACCGAGCCACTTCGGCCGAACCAGTTGGTTCGAGTGAATTGGGCAATTCGGCCGAACCCACCAGTTCGGCCGAACCAGCCCGGTTCGTCCCCTTCGCACACCTACACGCTGGTTTGCACTCCTTACCCCTGTCCATCTTCTCGTGTTGTCACGTTTCGAATTATGAACTTGCACATCTCATCTAAACAAAATGTTCTTAGTTTTTCTTTGATACCATGAACTTGTCTATTGCTTGTCTCTAACTGAGTATCCCTTGCCTGTGAAATCCTTCATGATAGGAACCCCCATGGTCTAGGTTGTTGATAAATATGATATGTCTCGATAAAACGAACCACTTGTTCACCTTACCATTCGGGAGAATTTAAATTTTAAAAATATAAACTATGTCATGTCCTTTCATTCTATCCACTACTTCCAACTACACATATGCTTGAGAAATTTATTCCTGAGAAATTTGTCATGGCTAGTACAATGTCTTGTCGAATTTTGAGTCCCCAGAGATGATCATATTGCCCCAGGTCTATTGCAAGTACATCTATTATCAGACTGTAGTAGAAGTCCTCATGCCTTGGTGATATCCTGAAAAAAAAAGAGAAGAGAAGAAAGGACTCGGGAAAGTCCAAATGAAAAAAAAGGAGGAAAGAAAATTCCCAAAAAGGGAAGAATAAAGAAAAGGGGTCACAAGGCTGAGGACTGACATGAACTCTCCATCTTTAACTTGCAATTTGGCTAAGGGCGATGATGAGAGCTCCGGGAACCAATCTTTGACTTGACAGAGGTACATGACTTGACAAAAGATCACCACCTGAGAGAACAAGAACATACACAAAAGGGAGTGAGTGAAAAGGAGTGAATTAAGAGAGCTGAGAGTATCAGGGATGAAAGGACAAGGACCATTTGTATCTGTGAAAACCATAAAACCCCGAATGAAGCATGATCAAGAGGACCTTGTTGTAAGAGCCGTTCTGTTCATCAACCGCTCAAGATCCAGGGAGTAGCCACTCCAAATTCACAGGTATGGAGAAAAGTTTGGGATATTCAATATGCAGTTGTTCATGTCATAAAAATACCCTTGTCCTAGTCTTGCTCTTATTTCAATTTCTTTACTTGGGACGAGCAAAAATCTAAGTTTGGGGGAGCTTGTTGGCGGTCGTTATGGACCGATTTCTGACCTCCAACCGAGTATAAAATAAATACAATGGAACCAAACACTTTAGCTATAGGGCTTATCACTAACTATTTCCACAAGTTTTGGTGATTGTCCATTGTGCAGGTACAAAATGGAGAAATACGTGCTATCGGGGTCGAAAGTGACCGATTCGGCCGAACGACACGATTCGGCCGGTTACCCCCTTAGCCGTACAAGCCACCAGGAGCCGTCCACGTCAACGATGACCAAGCAACAACAACACACGACATGTGGACGACCGCCACTTCATCCTGGACCAATGCCACGTCACTCTGGGCTTGTACAACATGAATCCAATCAAGAGAAAGCATCCCAGAGCAACCCAGGACCAGAGGCGGTGCTGGGGGGCAGCTCTGGGTCAGGCCCGGTTCGGCCGAACCCAGGCCTTTAGCCGAACCGCCCGCAACTGGGAACCGCCTCCCCAGGCTGAATCCTGGCCCTTGGAGCAAAGGGCGGTGGATCCACTGGTTTGGCCGATCCATTATCTTCGACCGAATCAGGGGAACCGCCTCCCAGGGCCCCTTGGCGGTTACTCCACCCATAACCGCCATCACTTGCTATAAATGGAGTCCTCCAGCACATACAATCACACACAACACAAGACAGAAGTTCCTTAGCGAAGCTCTGCCACTTTCATACTTAGGAGATAGGGAGAGAGGAGAGGTGAGCGTCCGGAGAAGAGTCGGAGTGTCGGCCCCTCTTCCAGTTGTACCTCTACGGATGCGGCTCTGCTTCGATTGACATCCGGGTCGTGTCTGGTAACTCTTGTATCTCCTCCTGATTAATTGAGCAGTCAGTTCTACTTTTATTTACTTGCTGGTTCTTCGTTCAATGCTTAGTTGACTGGTATAATTGTATACTGGTTGCTTGGCTTGGGTGCTTGTCTTTCTATAGGAGATAAGTATTAACCGACTAGTGTAGGCGTGGTGCCTATACATGAGGTTAACTTAGTTTGTCCCCGAGTCTACGGAGGTGGTAGCCGTTAGGTGGTGACAGCCCTATACGGCCTACGTAGTCCATCACGTTCGTCTCGGCCTGCAGGATCCCAGAGTGTAGGATTGGTGACACCCCTTCTCATCCCTTTCTGCGTGTCATAGGTTATATTGTCCCGAAGCAAGTATCTATCTGTACCCTCTGATTCGCTCAGTTAATCAGTAAAGTGCCTCTATCACACTCGTACCCTCTCTACCCTCTCATCGCTTCTCTTCCCTCTTTGTTGTTGTCATCCACTTCATCCATCCCATTCCATAACCTTTGGACAACTTAGTTTAGAATTAGTTCACTTCTTGTTTCCCGTGGAAATCGATACCTTGGAATACTCCCGGGTGAAAGCTACATCGGTATCCGTCCGCTTGCAGATTTATCTGTAGGCCGTAAGGAGTGCCAATAATCAGCAGGTATTACTGCTTCACACCCATAGACTAAAAAATATGGTGACTGTCCAGTTGCACAGCTGGGCTATGTACGTAAACCCCATAGTACTGCGGGTAACTCCTTGGCCCATTTGCCACCGTATTTTTTCAAAGGATCGTAGAGTCTGGGCTTTAACCCTTGTAGCAATAAGCCATTAGCCTTTTCGACTTGTCCATTGGGGCGTGGATGAGCCAATGAAGCATAGTGCATCTCGATTGAGTACTTTTTGCAGTAATTTTGAAATTCTGCACTTGTGAAAACTGATCCCAAGTCTGTTATGATCTCGTGTGGTACTCCAAACCTTTGAACGATTCCATCAAAGAATTTGATCAAGTTTTCTGCCCGCGCGTTTACCAAGGGCTGAGCTTCGATCCATTTGGTAAATTTGTCTATAGCTACAAGAAGCCACTCGAAACCACCCGGGGCTTTAGCTAAGGGCCCCATGAGATCAAGGCCCCAATACACGAAGGGCCAAGATAATGAAATTGTGTTAAGTTCATGAGTCAGGACATGAGCTTGTCTGGCGAAGAATTGACAGCCTTGACATGTTCTGACGATCTCTTCAGCATCGACCTTGGCTGATGGCCAGAAAAAACCGGTTGTGTAAGCCTTTCCTACCAAACTGCGGGAGGCTGCGTGGTTACCACAAACACCTCCATGAATTTCTTCAAGCAGTGCTTTTCCATGATCAGTTGTGATGCACTTCATCAGAACGTTGACCAAAGCCCCACGTCGATAGAGTGTGTTGTCCACCACTACATAGTTCGCAACTCTACGTCTGATACGTATTTGTTCTTTCTCCTCATCTAGAAGTTTATGATCTCTCCAATAAATGGAGTCATCCAATCGAAGTCAATGAGCATAACCTGTAGTTCTGGTTGTGGGTGAACTAGAGTGGTTTCCTCAAGTGTTGGCTCTTTAATGGATGGCTGATGTAGTTCATGAACGAAGATTTCGGCTGGAACATCCGCACATTTTGAACCTAGCTTGGATAAAGCATCGATGTAATAGTCTCGAACGACATGATGGAATTCAAGGCTATAGAAGTGGTGGTCGAGTTTACGGACTTCTTTAACATAGGCATCCATTGTCTCTTTAGAGTAGTCCCAATCCTTGTTAACTTGATTGATAGCAACAACAGAATCTCCATATACGCATAAACGTGTGATACCAAGGGATGCGGCCAAACGGAGTCTGTGTAACATGGCTTCATATTCTGCTTCATTATTGGTAACTTTGAAGAGAATTTTCAAAACATAATTGAGTTGGTCACCTTTGGGGGATATTAAGAAGACACCCGCTCCGCCACCTTCCAGCTTTAGCGATCCATCAAAATACATGATCAAATGTTCTGGGCGAGTGGTTGCTCTAAAGTACTGAAGCTCCATCCACTCGACCGTGAAGTCTGCAAGGGTTTGCGACTTGATGGCCGTTTGAGAGGCGAAGTCAAGGTTGTATGCCTTTATTTCTGCCTTCCATTTACATATCCATCCAGTAGCATCAGGATTATTAAGAATTTCACCTAACGGAAACTTGGTCACCACGGTTATGTGGAAAGCCTAAAAGTAATGCCTTAGCTTCCTTGAAGTAATAAAGATCGCGTAGAGTAACTTCTGTACTTGAGGGTAGCGTATTTTGGAATTAGAGAGTACTTCACTAATGTAGTATACTAGCCGCTGTACTGGGAATACATGGCCTTCCTCTTTCCACTCAACCACGATGACTGTGCTGACCACATGTGTAGTGGCCGCAATATATAGATAGAGGTGGTCATCTTTGGCTGGAGCCACGAGTACAGGAGGTGTAGATAGGTAGGCTTTGAGTTGTTGAAAAGCCTGATGTGCTTCTTCTGTCCAACTGAATTGGTCTCGGTCTTTGAGTAATTTGAAGAAAGGAAGTCCCTTCTCTCCGAGTCTTTAAATGAATCTATTGAGGGATGCTATGCAACCCGTGAGTTTTTGTACGTCCTTGATACTTCTTGGTGCTTCCATGTTAAGAATAGCTATGATTTTGGAAGGGTTAGCCTCGATGCCTCTGTGACTGACAATGAACCCAAGTAGTTTCCCTGAGGGAACACCAAAGACGCACTTGGTGGGGTTTAGCTTCCAACGAAACTTTCTGAGGTTATCAAATGTTTCTTGTAAGTCGGCGATGAGGTTTTGTTGTTCTTTTGTTTTGACAACCACATCATCAACATATGCCTCCACATTAATGTCAATCTGAGATGACAATCATTTTTGTATGGCTCAGTGGTATGTGGCACCGGCATTCTTTAACCCAAACGACATTGTCGTGTAGCAATAAGCACCGAAAGGTGTAATGAATGAAGTCTTGATCAGGTCCTCCTTTTTCAGGGCTATCTGATGATATCCTTAGTAGCAATCAAGGAAACAGAGAAGCGCACTTCCAGCTGTGGAGTCTACGACTTGATCGTTGCGCGGGACACCCATGGGGTCTAGAGGGCAATGTTTGTTGAGGTCTGTATAGTCAACACACATTCGCCATTCGTTGTTGTTTTTCTTTCTGACCAGGACTGGATTGGCCAACCACTCTGGATGGAAAACTTCTTTGATAAATCCTGCTGCGAGTACATTGGCGAGTTCCGCTTTGATCGCGTCACGTCTGTCCTGAGCAAAACGTCGTAAGTGTTGCCTTTTAGGCTTTGCTTTTTCATCAACTTTTAAATTGTGCTCGGCAAGCTCCCTAGGAACACCAGGCATATCAGATGGTTTCCATGCAAATAGATCTTTATTATCACGAAGGAACTTGACGAGCGCATTTTCCTATTTACAATCTAAGCCAGCCCCTATAAGGGCTGTTTTGGACGAATCGCCCATCTCAAGGGCTATAGATTTAAGCTGTACTTCTTCAAAAGGCTTGAAACTTGTGCTTGAGGGCTTCTTGCTTGGAACCTCCAAGTCTTCTTCTTTTGACTTCTTGGCCAGAGCGAGTACTTCCAACATCTGGATAGGAACTTGTGAGGTGGCGGCGAACTCTACTGCTTCCACATCACAGTGGTAAGCAATCTTCAAGTCACCTTTTAGGGAGAGAACTCCTTTAGGAGCAGGCATTTTGAGAACAAGATATACGTAATGCAGAATCGCCATGAATCTGGCAAGGGCTGGATGCCCAAGAATTGCATGATACGAGGTCTCAAAGTCAGCCACTTCAAACTTGATGTACTCTGTCCCGAAGTTGGCTTCTGTGCGGAAGGTTACTAGGAGTGTGACTTGTCCGAGAGGAATTGCCGCGTTACCAGGCACGATACCGTAGAACGGAGATTCAGTAGGCTTTAGGTCTTTGGTGATATCGAGTCCCATTTTGGTAAAGGTCTTAGCAAAGATGACGTTGAGCCCGCTGCCTCCGTCAATGAGAACTTTGGTTAGTCTGGCTTGTGCCACAACTGGATCCAAAACCAATGGATATCTGCCTGGATTGGTGAAGTTGGTCCACTAATATTTTCCGGAGAAGGTGATGGGAATTTCGGACCACTTGAGGTATGTCGGGGTGGCTGGTTGAATTGCCATGATCTCACGGAGCGATAGTTTCTTTGCCTGCTTTGATTGATTTAAGGATTCGCCGCTAAACAGGACTGCTACAACATTCTGGACTTGAGGAAAACTATTGTCATGATTGTTATCATCATTGCCATCTTTCTTGTCATCCTCTTTGTCTGTCTTTGTTGGTCCTTGCTTATCAAATTCCTGTTCAAGGTGAAAGCAATCGGCCATCTTGTGTCGTCCGTTTGGATGATATGGACAAGGTCCGTTCATCACTTTGTCGATAGAGACCGTGTTTTTCTTCCGCGATGGGCGTTCAACTGTCGCGACAGTGTTGTTTGGCTTGCGCTTTTTGTTGTCGCAGTTGAAATCACGGTTGTTATCGTTGCGGCAATCCTTGCCTCCTCTGTGATAGTTATTGTCATTGTTGATGTTGTCGCGATGCCTGTCAAAGCGCTCGTGCTCACGATCATCTTGATCAGCCCACTCGGCTGCCATACGCCGCAACTCTGGGATAGTTGTTGGGCGTCATCTGCCAAGCTCACGATGTAGTTCTCTGGCGTAGAGTCCGTCATGGAAACAGTCTATGACCTCATGGTCAGATATGTCCACATCTGTTGCTCTTTTTTCAAAGAATCTCTTGATGAATTTGTGTAAGGTTTCGCTTTTATCCTGTTTACAGGCTGCCAATTCAAATTGGGTTCCAGGCCGAGACCATGTTCCCTGGAAATTGGCGGTGAACTTCTTGGTGAGGTCTTCCCAGGAGTTGATGGACTCGGGGCGGAGGCTCTCGAGCCATGTGAGTGGAGTAGTATCCATCATGATGGGGAAGTAGCTGACTTTTACGTCGTTGGATCCTCCGGCCATCTGGATCGCGGTCGAGTAGACTCTTAGCCATTGTTCAGGGTCTTGTTTGCCCATGAACTTCTCGATTCCAGTTGTCTTGAACTTGCTGGGTAATTTGATTTTCTTGATGCGGCTAGAGAATGCTGGGAAGCCATCATACTTGTCTGCTGGCGAACAATTACATCCGCGATGACCATCACTGCAGTCGGAGTCAGTGGTTTCTACGACTATCTGAGCTGTGGCTTGGTGAATTGTTAGGCCTCGAGCGTCCGTGATTGTAGTCACGGTTTTTATCATAGTCTCGTTTGCGTGGAGGGCGATCTCCATTGCGATTGTTATCTCGTTGAGGATCGTTATTGCGTTGTTGATGATCTGCCTCACGTAGGTGGTCACGAGGTAGTGGTCCATAGCGACGGTCGAATTCTTCATGCCTGCGAAGCTCTGAGTTGATTTGGTTTGCTATACTTGACTGTATTACCGAGCGGGCATCTCGGTTGGCGTTGATGTGGGAGCGGAGGTCGCTATCATGGTTAGGCCCATTACGTGGCCTGTTGCCATCTTGAGGTCTGGCGTTGGGGATTTGCGCGTTAGCTTGCCTTCCAACTGCTCCGCCCGATGGCTCTCGGGGAGCACGACTCGGGTGGGTCAATGTTGCGGGGTTGTGCGAGGGTCTGTCTCCAGGATGTCTACCCCTTGAGGCGTGGTGGATTAATGCAAGACCGGTGCTAATGTTCTCGCGAGCCGTCTCTAGGAGGGTCAGGACCTGCCTGATTTGTGGTGTTTCCGGCATGGACTTGACGATTTCTACTGCGACGGAGATGTTCATTGGGGCGTCCTGGAGTACCGGTTGATCACCAACTATCGCGAAATCCTTTGTGAGGTTTCGAGTTGCGTTAGCACGTATGGCTGCGTTAAGGCACCTTTGCTTTCGCTTGGCGTTCCTTGCTTGTCTTGAGGTTCTCTGTTGCTCAGATTCTCTATTGGCAGTAGGTTCTTCTTCGGAGATGTCGCCGATCAGCTCGCGATCGTATTGGGTGCCTTGATCGCCCGAGCTGGCCATGAAGACTTGTCTGCCAGGATCCGGAGAAGTCTGTAGTAATAGAGTCGGGGCGTTGGAGAAGTTGTCCCCCGTGCTGTCGGAGGAGGAGGTGATGGAAGCTGCCCGACCGTCCTGGTAGGGTAGTTCTTCCGGAATCGTTGCGTCTAGCCTTGACTCGTTGTCTCGACAGGCTTCGGTAGGTATAGCGCCAGGCCAGTGAACAACAAGTCCTCCTGGTGTCCTGGTTACTACGAGTCCTGACGGGAGATACACGAGTGGTTCTTCAAGATCGTAGCCGGTCTTGAAGTGGGCACAACAGGTTAAGCGTGCGACGTTGTCAGGGATGTCGCTTAGTAGAATCGTGAAATCGTCGTCTTCATTGTCCTCTAATGGCTCAAACGCCAGCTTAGAGTCCTTGTTGCCTTCCATGGTTGAACTGTCGACTTTCAGTACGTGATCCCTCTGCTCCGCGGTGTTGATCTGTTGAGATGTAGCCGCGGTGTTGCTCCGAGTAGGAATTGATTCGAGGGGTTGTCCGATGGTGTAGCCATCTCGGAGTTCCCAACCCCTTCCATATTTGGAAGCGAGTTGTACCCGATATCATTTGGAGTAATCCTAGTCGGAGTTGGGGTCGAAGTTGAGTTCGAATTCCTGCGAGGTGTCGGAATTGAAATCGAAATCGTCTCCGGAGTGGTTGTTGAGGTAGGTGCTTTGCGGAGCAGCTCCCTTAGAGACGCCATCGTCGAATATGGCCCTGGGCAATCAGCAAGAAAACTTGTCAAGTTACCTTTGCCATCAGCAACAAAGGTCCACGCGCCGATGAGGAAAGTTGCACCCTCCTCAATGTCGTCGGTGATGAAGCTTGATCCCATCGCGCCTAATGTTGAGCTTCGGCGAGTAGGCCCCACGGTGGGCACCAAGTGTCGACGATTTATGTCGAGCACATCTGCTAGGGGGTACCCCAGGAAGTAGATTTGTGGGTCTCACCGAGTTCTAGGAACGACAGTGCACGAACAACACAAAGATTTAGACAGGTTCGGGCCGTGAGTAGCGTAATACCCTACGTCCTGTGTGCTTGATTGTATTGCACGTGAGTTTAGTTGTTTTGAGGGGGTCCCTGCTCCACCTTATATATCCGAGGAGCAGAGTTACAAGTCGGTTACATAATCCTAGTCGTATACAACAAGAAGTACTACAACAGGATACTTTGGGGAGTCTCCTAACAGTACACGACTAGTCTTTCCAATAAACTACGCCATCTTGCACCATAGCCGACTGGTTTAAAGTAGTCAGATTAAACCTTCCCCATCGAGTAGTTTTAATCCCGTGGATGAATGGCCCTAGGGATCTTGGTCCCACAGATATTAAATAAAGTCAGTTTATAAAACTATCTTCACAACCCTGGTTAATTTATGAGACAAATCTAATCAGGCCTTTGACCGCACAATTAGAGGACGGTTACTGTAGCATTACTGTAGTAAATCATGGACTAATTAGGCTCGTTAGATACGTCGCGCAAAGTTACACTCGTCCCTAAAAAGGTTTTCCGAATAAACTTCATTTAATACTCCATGCATGCAAGATTCCTTTTAGAAATTTTTTCGGAAAGCAAAGAAACACGCCCGGAGAGAAAATGACGGTTCAAATGAATTTGAATCTGGTGACGAGAGAGCGACTGTGATTTGCAAATGCAGCCCGACTCAAGTGGGCCCACGTGGGATAGGCTGACGACGTGGCGTGGTACCTGCTGCATTGCGGGAGGGTGCCGGTGGGGCTGGTGGGGGTGGGGGGAGCGTGGTTGGGTGGCTGGTGCGAGATGCAACCGAATGACCGGGGCTTCCATTTTTTATTAGAAGCTCTAGGCTTCCAATATATATATAGTAATATATACCCCTAAGGGTAATTACAATAAAAACATATTATTAGGGTTTCTTGAATCCCATCTTTGCATAATTCTTCCATGCCTGTGGAAGCAAGGACCATTTTTTTTCTTACTGAAAGCTACTTCAGGATCAACTTCATGATGATCTTACCTTAGGGTATTACAACATTTAATGGCGATCCAACATCAATCTGAAAAGTCCTAGGATGAAAACGAATGCATAAGCTAGGTGTTATTAACCCTAAACATGCATATCATGGTATGAGCAATTGTGTGCACATAAAACATATATGATTTTCTAGGAAATCATTTGAATTTGATGCAGATTTTCTCATTTAAAATTTTGAAAAGTTAATTTATATGCAAGACATAACATTCCAATAAGAATGTCCATATGTTTTATTCATTATCATGATTAGTTATCAAGCATATACATGCATATACATAAGGTCATTTATGAAAAATTTTGGAGTGTTGAATGTTACAAAGTAACCATGTTTGAATGATTTTTAAAATAAATCTACTTAATATAGGTTTTAGTTGCTTTCTTATAGTATAAACCTTGATGTGAGTTTTTTAGTTTAGCACTCTCAAAATTAGGGTCAAAATGAAAGCAAAACCATTGTTTGATCCCCTCTTTGAATCGAAGATCTCGATTCAGTTATCGCCCATGGAAAATCTTCAACTGTGTCCGGCCATAGTTTGAAATCTCAGCCATCCCAGATGAACATGTTATACCTAATGGAATCCCTATATATGATCTTCAAAATCAAGTACCTCTAGTCATGAGTTTGGACCTCTAACTAATTTAACATGAACCAAAATATGGCTAGATCAATTAAGTTTATGAAACTTTTGAATTCTTGAGTTTGTGTTTATGAGAAAACATTGCACGTGACGATCAACTGTTCTCTTGAGGAAATCACATAGGTGTTTAGGGGAAAGATCTAGCACTATATTTTATCGAGTTGTTTGTAATTAAAAAAAATCAATGTTAACACTGAAAATCTCTCACAAATTTGGTCAAAATCAAGTTACTTGGCTCAAACTCGTGCCAAGCGCGTGTTCTATAACCGGCTATCACGCGACGCACACCACATGGTTGAGTGACGCTACGACGGTGCAACGCCTCGCCCTTGTGCTAAAGCCGCTCACCGATTCGCCAGGAGACGACCACCCCCTTCTCCCCCCTCCACACACTAGAGCTCTCTCCCACTCTCACATCCTCTTTGCCTTGCACGTTCTCCTCTCCCTTTAACTTGGCCGAGCGTTGAGTCACCCGACTGGTATTTCACCGCGAAACCTTCACCGCTCGTCGTTTCACCATGTCCACCCTCCTCCACCTCATCAGCTCGCCCATACTCACCCTAGAGCCCCACCGAGCCATTGTTGCTTGACGATAGCCCACCATACCCGTCGCCTGAGCTCCATCGCTTTCTCAAGCCCACCCTCTGCCTCTCCACCTAAATCAATCAAAGTAAGAAATGAGAATGAGAATAGAAGCAAAATATTGTTGCTGTATGTGATCAAATCCATGTTGCTACCATGATTGTTTTTGAATAGTTGCAAACCTAGTATGTGGTTGGTATAATTTAATTGGATGATACAAACATAAAAATAAGGACTAACTCTTAGTTGCTTTTTGGCAAAACAAACCCCTTAGCCAAAGGCCTTGTATGTCTAGGAGTGGGCTATGTATATAACAATAATTAGGTAAGTCTTGAGGACTATTAGTATACTGAATCTTGCTTGTGACTTGTTTTTTAGGCAAGGTTAGCTTGGAGGAGCGGGTCACTTCTCTGACTAGGCCTTGTACTCCCGATGGTTGGTCTATGGATTTAGAGTTGTTCTCTTCATGAGAGGATCATGTTCATCCATGTCATGATGTGGGTTGATTCTTAATGCCCTTGTATTGTCGATTTAGGCTCATGTTTATTTCTATTGTGCCATTTGAACTATATATGTGTTGCAATAACTTTATATTTGAACAAGTTTGTAATTTATTTTATGTGAACCTCATGTTGTAAAATATGTGTCGTGTTGTATTCACAAATGCATTGTTTTGATCGAGAAAGAAGTATGGTTAATTAATCGGACGCTACATCATAGTTGCATGGTTAATTCAGTTGAAACTCCCAATAATTATTGATGCCTCTAACGGGGCGTGGTTAAGTAGGGCTTGAGCCAAATTAATTAAGGGTGATTGCCACACAACCATTGGCCATTCTCAATAAATTTTCATTCTCAGTAAATTGCTAAGTCTATTAGAAGATCAATCGCATGTGTGACTCATGCAAACCGTTGGGCGCCGCCCCGCACGCCACTGGCGGTTGGAGTTAGGGTTCAGGGTTTGGATTGGGGTTGGGGTTGGGATGGAGAATCTGGTTGGGGGTGTTGGTTAGAAGGGGTGGCCAGTGCAGCAGCTAGCCTAGCAGTTGTGATGGTCGTTGGGAGGAGGGCCGGGCAGTGAGGGTGTTGTAGGTTGGGGCGGTGGGGGACCCCTAGTGGTTGGTGCTAGCAGCAGGGGCGAGGAGCAAAATGGGGGTAGGAAGGGCAGGGTGGAGGGGTGGGAGGTGGGCGGAGCAGCAAAGCGGCAAGTTCCTGCTGGTGGTGGTGTTGGTGGGATGGGAGGATGGTGGGAGGCGACAAGCTGGAGAATAAAGACGAGGTGGAGGAAAACGACTCGGAAGTGCATGTGCAGTGGGTGGGCAGAGGCATAGATGAAGCTGGAGGACAGAGGAAGAATACGTCGACGACACATAGTGGGTGCATGCTTTCTTAGAGCATCACCCATCACTCTTTAACCCCGTCCCATTAAATTAGGTGTCATGTAGGTAAAATTGATGACATGGCGAGGAATTTATGAGAAGAGACACTGTATAGGTTTTATCTGGATGAAACTAGGTGTCCATTGTTTTCAAGACTTGGAAAATATTGAAGCTAGGATTTTGAGATATTTGGTTTCATTTCATTCGATTTCGTCCAATCCCTTGCATGGCAATTAAATGCGATGGCTCGCCTATGATACGATGAAACAAATCTACATATTTGATGATGCATTGTTCCATTCATCAACTTAATTTTTTATATTTCATGTCACTTTTGGAAACTTTCAACTGTAATATAAAACTCCCTACTGGGACTATGTTAGGGAAGTGACAGGATATACTAGAAGAAAATATTTCATTTGCAGTGTTCTCCGAGGGCATTTTGCAAGAAAAGGATCATGAATCATTATTCTAAATGCATAGCGGAAGAGTTGGAGTAGCCAGTCTAACTCTTATGCGTCAATGCAGAGGAAGTAGCTTTTCACATCATATATTGAACACCTCCTTCACATCGTGCCGTATTTGTCACACATAGACGACCACGGCAATATTACTTTTGCAAGTTCCTTACCAATTAGTGCTATAGCAACCGCAAGAACACCTCTACAGTATCCACGTATACCAGGTTGAAAGACTATAAGCTGATGTGCTAGCACCGCAAGTATAATATAGTAGGTAGTAGGATGTTCGGGAGGAGTTGTTGGTTACTCGACTATGCAACAGTTGCAGCAACTAAGGCAACACATTATACACACTTGTACACATACATAAACTTGTAATTGCTTACTTGAATGCATGCCTGTGTGTGGTCGTGAGATAGGTCCTCTAATTATAGCAAGAGATTCCTTCACAACTAAGGAACCTTTCCTTGGTTATGAAGCAACCTCTTGATATATATCAGAAGGTTAGTTAACCTTTTAGGAACCATTGCCTTATATATAGAGTTTTCTTAATCATTAAGTAACCTTAGTATTGTCCATAGAGTTACTTAACCATTAAGTAAATTTAGCGTATCAAAAGAGGTTCCTTAATCCTAAAGAAACCTATTCTTAAGTAATGTTATTCTGGTTCTCAAGAAAACATCTATTGGTTACTAAGCAAATTTATGAAGAGCTCAAAGTTTAGCTGCAATATTTGCAAGCTCACAAGGGCTCTAACCTCTCTTGGATAATACCCATATTGTTTTTGATTGATTATAGGGAACATTTCAAATAGAATGGTCTATGATTTTCCGTTGTTGCACTCCTATATATGCAAATAAAATCTCTATGGTATGATACAATTAATGCAATTTCATATGTCCATATGTCAAAAATGCAATACAAGATGCGCATTAGGACATTAGATGAACACATGAATTGAGACTTGAAATGTCCATCTGCATATTCATTTGCACAAGCATAAGATGCTTGAAATTTTATTATATAAGTCGTGGCCTCGGGTTGAATAGAAGAATGATAGGCAAAGCAAGGTAATCCACTATTGAGCTCCAAAAGGATGGATGGAATAACTTGGGACTTAATTAGGGCCACGGTTCAAGGCCTAGATCTGGAGTAAAAAAGGCCGAGTCAAGAACCAGACGGGCCATTTGTATCATCCTAGGGTTTATTGTGGGAGTTAGGACTTATATGTAATATTTTACCCCACCAGTGGAATAAATGAAAACAACCACACCTCATTCTATTATAAATAGAGTCCAATACCTCATCAGGACAGGACCCTTAGCCATTTACTCGTTTGCTTTCTACCTCTCTTTCTCTATACCTCTCATCCCTCCTTTTTAGGATTTTCCTTGAGACCCCCATGGGTAAAGGAAGAAAGCCCGTCATAGAGCTCGGAGATTTACCCGAAGGATGGGTAATCATAGAGAAAACTCAGAAAAATGGGCACATTGATAAGGTTTTGTTTTCTCACGGCTTTGTGTTTTTACATATATATATATATATAGCTAAATAATATTTTGTCAAATATCATCGTTTTTCTTATACATCTGATTTTGTTGGTTTCACTCGATGTACTAGCGAGGAAGATATTATATTTCTTGGTTTATATAGTTATCGTGATTATTAGCCCGCTCCAGGATAAATGAATAGATCTGTGCAAAGGCTTTAGGTCAGAGAAAAAAACTAGTTCGAACCTGGCCTTCTTTGTGCCGCCGGTCCGCTGCCGCCCCTCCGTCGCGCCGAGTAGCTGCTGCCCTGCTCTCTCCGACTAGGTTAGAGAAAAACGAGTCAATTCTGAACCACCGTCCTCAACGGCGGCAGCGCAGGGTAGATCGAACTAGTTTTTAGCGGCAGGAGAACCCCATTCAGGGCTTGATATGGGAGCCGCGAGAGGTCATCCAGGGGGCGGCGGGGGATCGAATCTGTGTTGGTACCGCACAACTCGTCTGTAGCTGCGCAAGTTTGATCCAGTGGCAGCAGTGCTTGGTTTGGGCGAGATGCATGCGAGCTCGATTTGGCTGGTTGTGAGGAGCCAGCGACGGGCTATCCCGAACCTGTTGTCCCTTTTCCTTTTTAATTGCTGCGTTTCTAGTCGAGCTGTCCTTCCTTAACACTAGGAATCTAGCAGGAGCAGGTAGTTATGTCTGATTTAATAAAAGCATGAGCAGGCAGCAGTACAATTTGATTGATGAAGAAATGCAAACTGAGATATTCTAATACTGTATAAGAAAGCACTGAATGGTTGGTTGCCATTGTGGCAACGTAGTAGAGCAGCTAATCCAAAATGGATTAACCAGTGCTCCTCTCCCCTGTTGCGTGGACGGATGGATCCATCGAGGAATAAACCACGCTTATCGTTATTTTTTCATATGACATCCCAAGTACAGTGTCTAACTGTAGTTTCATATTTGCATGGTATACAGTAGTATGTCTTACAGTATATAATGTTTTCTGTTTACTAAATATTTGAATTTTGATTAACTAAATCTTACAGTATATAATGTTTTCAGTTTCCTCATGACACAAAAACCAAGCAGACGTTCAGATCCATGGTTGAAGTGAAGAAATATTTGGGACTTGATGGCAGTATCGTACCTTCTCCAGAGCCTCTACAGTCTATACCTGTTAGTAAACATGTTTTCCATTGAACGATGTTATTAATATTTATCTGAAATATGAACTTGTTCGTTATGTGTTAAACAAGCCACAATAAGTGGTATGATTTCTGATATTATATACTCCCATTGTTTCTTAAGGGATCAAGATCAGGATCAGGACCAACAGGGCAAACATCTACTACAAATTACCATGGTTCAGGCCTAGGCACTCAAAGTGAAAACAAGAGGAAGAGAGATGATCAGGCGGATGTGACTCCTATCATGAAGAAAACAGTTGCGCCTGGAGATGAGGAACAAAACTGAATGTTTGGTGGGAGTTATCAAGTGGTCCTTTGGGCTCTGTATTAAATAATGTCAGTCATATTTGGAACAGTATGTTTGGTTTGACAAGTCCTAGTTACATTCAAAATGCCATGTTTCAGTTTTTAGCATGCAATGTAACCTTGAGTATTCAATCCTATGAACTATCTCAAATGTTCCATGGCTTATGCCGAATTTTATATGGTATGTGCTTCTTGTTCTTGAGTTCTTAGAGAAATACAAAATTATAGGAGTATTTGACTTTATCTGTGATAATTGTGATGAAAAGTATTGATAATTCCGCATTTTTGGCATACTATCAAAAATTATATATAGCCAGTACGAGCCAGTCCTGACTAAAGGAAATCATATGTTCATATAGGAAGGCACGTCTAGACATACTGATAAGCTGATTAAGCTGCTGATCACAAGGGATAGCAATGAACTAGAAACCCTCGTTGAGACCATAAAATTAAGGGTAAATTACACCCACCATACAACAACTTATATTGTTGTATCACTTTGATCCAACAAGTTGCAAAACATGCAAATAGGTACATAAACTTTTCAAGTGTGCACATGTGTGGTTAAATATATGCCAGAAAGAGTATTTTACCATGTTGGGAGTCCATGTGGACTATAGTTTGAGTTACAAGCATTGATTTTAAGGTGCCAGATAGATGGCATCATGTTATAGTCCAAAATATATTTTTTTAAACTTTGATGATTTATAATACATATTCTGTATCAAAGAACATAGATGCTTTCTAGGATCAACTATCACCAACGCGCATGGATGTGTTGATCTTTTGCCAAACACAATAATTTCCAGTGATATAGGCAGTAGCGGTGCTATAGTTTTTGTTAATAACAAGTTTGTGTATCAGTTTGCACGTTTTGCAATTTGTTGCACTAAAATGATACAACCATACAAGTTGTTGTATGGTGGATGTAATTTACTCTAAAATTAAACATTTGTACATGCATGGGTTTTTTTAATAATGACTTTTTTCTTGATGCAGTAATGTCACACCCGGTTTTAAAGGCAAAACCAGGTGCATCTCATATGTGCGCCAGGATCAGTTTACACACATATGGTAGACGTCACAAGTGAATATCCATAACCATGCATAACGAAAGAGTATTATAGTGCATTTATTACAATATCAGAGTTGACTCAAATGTCATAGCGGAAGACTTAAATAAACGTTTATCTAATGAAGCAAAAGTGACTCCAACTCCACAGGCATTGACTGGGGGAGACTCGCCTAAAACTCCTCAAAATCAGTGGTGAAATCCTCAAAATTCTCCCAATCTGAGCAGCATTCCGGGTGTAGTTGATGCAATAAAAGAAAGGAAGAAAAACAACAAGTATGAGCACATGATGTACTCAGCAAATGTAATATGACATACAAGGCTGAGGCAAAAAGGTTGGCTGACCATACTGCAGTAAGCACTTTTAGTTGGTCAAGTTTTATTAAGCGACTATTTACTAGCAAATGAAAGTATATACCACCCACAAATTAATGAATGTCATATTCCCAACATATTCAAGTAACCACGATTTAGATCATGTTCAAGTATGATTATCATGTAAGGGTCCAGGCCGCTCTTGACCGTGAGCACGGCTGTTATAACAGTTTTTCACTCTGCAGAGGTTGTACACTTTCACCATAAGCCGCGTAAAAGTTCAAAAGAACTTTAAACCCAACCATGCCGAGGGGGCCAATCCTCTTAAATCACACTACCGAGGTGTGACCGCATAGGGACGTTACGAGGCCTTTACAAAGATTCCTTAGTAAATAGTAACCCGCTAAGGTTTCCGGTTCACAAGCAAAGCATAACCCTCCCTAATGAGATCTGTCTCTTACCAAAGCCCACAGCTCAAGAGGACCGAGCTATACCCCGTCAACCGCCGCACCTCTTGCCCCTTTCGGGTAAGGTCACCATCCACTAAAGTCCCTAATTAATTAGCCAAGACCAGAGCCATATAGTACTTATGGTTGCACTGTTTTCCTGGGTGGTTCTCCATGTTCCAATTAAAAAGATATGATCTTGCCAATTAATTATTTAAAAGAGTATATGGAACATAGAGTAGGGGTTCATTAACCAATCCCAGTTGAGCAAACTAAGCATCATCTACCATCAAAATTAATTAAGTAACCCAGTTTCAGGGACAGGGGAATATAGTGGCTAGGCAAATCCTTAAATAGGAACCCATCAAATTAAGACTCATGCACGGGTGGTGAAATTAATAATTATTAGGACATTTGCATGACATAATACACTTGCCTTCTTCCCAACTCGGTTGCTGCTCAAATTCTTCTCCAACAGTTGGTTCTTCAGAGAAATCCTCGAACTGGTCGTTTCCTAATCGCATCACACATTCACACGCAAGGAAACAATACAACAAATAAGAAACAGTACACCATACAATTCCAACAGAAGAAAACAACATCACAAAACTAATCTACACGTTACAACGAACGCGTGAGCGCGAGAATCACTAAAATCGGAGTTAAAATGCAAAAGATATGGCTTTTCTAAGGTTCAGGGACTTGTTGGCAAAGTTTTAAAAGTTCTAGGGGCTTAACTGTGAAAAACCAGGGGCTAAAACATAATTTTGTATAAAAACTCGAGGGCTTACGGGTAAAAAGACCAAAACAGGACCTCATGCATAATTTTAAATCTTGCAGGGGCTAAAACAGAAGAAAAAGGACCTAAACGTAATTATTTTTGAACTAACTAGGACCGCGGGTTGATTTTGAAAAACTTTAAGGGCTTCTTTGCAAAATTTGCCACTGTTGACCGGTACGCGGTCTGCTTTGACTCGAGCTGGATCTAACGTGGACTGTTGGATCGCGATCGGACGGCTCAAAACAGATCGGCCGAGGGGGAAAATCGCCGGCGACAGCCGGGACGGCGGCGCCGCCCGTTTCCGCGGCGGAGGGTCGCCGGAGGAGGCCAATCTGGGGCTACACGGCTCGGTTTACGACGGGATCAAGCTCTGCGGGCTCGCGGGACCACAACGAGTCCATGTAGGGGGTTCTGGACGGTCGGGGAAATGCACCGACGACGGACCACGACGGCGGCGCCATGGGCGGCGGCGGAGCTCTCGGGCGTGACGCGGACGCGAGGATAGGGGCTGCAATACGTGACAAGAACAAGACAGGAGGGATGAGAAGGCGATGGCGGACTCACTGGGCTAGGTCTCGACGAGGGAAGGGCGACGACGACGGCTGGCGACGAGCAACATCGGTCGGCGGCGCTGCGAGTTCGGTCAGTGAGCAATTAGCGCGAAGCTCGGCCAAATTCGGGTCAAAAACACGAAGGAGAGGCGCGGGAGGTTGAGGCGAACCTACTGGACTTGTTCGGGCCGAAGGAGAAGCAGCGGCGGCGCGAATCGACGGCGGCGGCTTGGGTTCGGCGGCGGCGGCTCGGGCGCTAGGGTTTGGGGAGCTCGCGGCTTCGATTTGATGGGAGGGAAAGCGGACGGTGCGCGCACTTAAATAGGTGTTGAGCTTGGGCTCAGGCAGGCGTGCGGCGGGCGGAGTCGGAGACGGAGGCGGCGGCGCTCGGGACTCGGCCGGGGGAGTCCCTGTCGGAGACGAAGCACCTGACAGCCGGGCCCCACTGTCAGTGAGTGCGAGAGAGTGATGGGGAGAATCAGGACGGGCCGGAGATGGGCCGGAAGAGGAACGGGCCGAGAGAAAAGAAAAGGAATCGGCCGGGGAGAAAAAGCGAGCGGGAGAAAAAGTCCAGGCGGCAAACTTGGACCGGGCCAAGAGTTCAAGGGGCGCAAACGAACTCTGCCTATTTTAACTTTTCTAAAACTCAAACAAAAGCAAATTAAATTTGAATTTAAACAGAATTTAAATTCCAACTTGATTTACTAGCAACCAAAAATATATGCAACAGCATGAATACAAAAAAAAACTTATTTTGACTAAAATAATTATTTAATGTGATATTTAAATTAATTAAAAGGCTAGAAATTCCAATTAAATCCTAGAAAAATTATTTAAGCCTTAATAAATCCTAGAAAAATTAAAATGGTTGCTACAATTTAAATGTGATGAATTTTAGGGTGTTACAAATCTACCCCCCTTAAAGAGAATCTCGTCCTCGAGATTCGGATGGATTAGAGAAAATCTGAGGGAACTCTGCCATCAACTCATCCTCTCTTTCCCAAGTTGCCTCACTTTCCGCGTGATGACTCCACTGAACTTTACACATCTTAATCACTTTACTCCTAGTAACTCTTTCAGCAGTTTCCATAATCTTAGCTGGGTATTCCTTATAAGTCAAATCATCTTGCACATCCAACTCATCCAAAGGTAATTCTTCCTCAGGAACTCTATGACACTTTTTCAATTGAGAGATATGGAACACATCATGCACATCTGACAGTCTGGCTGGCAACTCCAGTTGATAAGCAACCTCACCTTTTCTATCAACAACCTTGAAAGGTCCAATGAAACGAGGAGATAATTTTCCTTTCACCTTAAACCTTCTCAAGCTTCGAATAGGAGATACTTTCAGATACACATAATCACCTACTTCAAAAGTTAATTCTCTCCTTCTTGTATCTGCATAGCTCTTCTGCCTGGACTGAGCCGTTCTTAAATTCTCTCTGATAATCTGAACCTGTCTTTCTGCTTCTTGCAGTATCTCTGGACCAAACAACTGACTTTCGCCAGTTTCACTCCAATACAACGGTGTCCTGCACTTTCTACCATAAAGTGCTTCGAAAGGTGCCATCTTTAGACTTGCCTGATAACTGTTGTTATATGAGAACTCTGCATATGGAAGACTCTTGTCCCAACTGCCTCCATGCTTCAGAGCACAAGCTCTCAACATATCCTCCAAAATCTGGTTAGTCCTCTCTGTCTAACCATCTGTCTGAGGGTGATATGCAGAACTGAAATTCAACTTTGTATCCATAGACTCATGCAACTTCTGCCAGAATCTAGATGTAAACTGAGTACCTCGATCAGACACTATCTTTTTAGGTACACCATGGAGACAAACAATTTTGGACATGTATAACTCTGCTAACTTAGCGCTGGTATAAGTAGTGTGAACGGGTATAAAGTGAGCTACCTTAGTTAATCTGTCCACAATAACCCATATGGAGTCATATCCTCCTCGAGTGCGGGGTAACCCAACAATGAAATCCATACTGATTTCTTCCCACTTCCATTCAGGTACCTTGAGTGGCTGAAGCAAACCGACTGGTCTCTGATGTTCAGCCTTGACTCTCTGACAAACATCGCACAATGCCACATGGGCAGCCACATCCCTTTTTAGTCCATACCACCAATACCTTTGCTTCAGATCCTGGTACATCTTGGTGCTTCCAGGATGAATAGAATATGCGGAATCATGAGCTTCCCTCAATATCTGCTCTCTGAGAGACTCGATATCCGGTACACATATCCTCTTTCTAAACCAAATTGTACCTTGATCATCCTCGGTGAAGTCGGGAGCTTTCCCTGCTAACATGGTTTCCTTGATTTCCTTTATCTTCTCATCGGTAAGCTGACCCTTCCGAATTTCCTGCTCCAGTGTAGACTCAACTTCCATTGTCACACCTTCTGTGTGATTCAGGAATCCCAAGTTCAGCTTTTCCATCTCTGCAAGCAACTCAGCTGGTAACTGGCGACCAAACATTGCATTTACTTGTGACTTCCTACTCAACGCATCAGCAACCAAATTAGCCTTGCCAGGATGATAGTTGATTCCCAGATCATAATCCTTGATCAACTCCAACCATCTTCTCTGCCTCAAATTCAGATCCTTCTGAGTAAATATGTACTTCAGGCTTTTGTGATCAGTATACAGCTCACATCTATTACCTAGAATATAGTGCCTCCAGATCTTCAAGGCATGGACAACAGCTGCAAGTTCCAGATCATGAGTAGGATAGTTCAGCTCGTGCTTTCTCAACTGCCTGGATGCATAGGCTATAACTCTGCCTTCCTGCATGAGCACACACCCAAGACCTCTACGAGAAGCATCGCAATAGATGTCAAGGTTCTTGTGAATATCTGGCATAGCAAGCACTGGGGTTGTAGTCAACTTCCTTCTCAACTCTTCAAAGCTGGCCTGACACTCTTCTGACCAAACAAACTCCTTGCCCTTCTCTAATAGCGAAGTAAGGGGTTTCGCTATTTTAGAAAAGCCTTCAATGAATCTCCTGTAATATCCAGCCAATCCCAGAAAACTTCTGATCTCAGAGACTGTGGTAGGAGGTTCCCAATCCAACACGTCCTTGACTTTACTTGGATCCACTAAAATACCTCCTTCAGTAACCACATGACCAAGAAAAGACACTTGATTCAACCAAAACTCACATTTACTAAACTTGGCATACAACTGGTTCTCTCTAAGAGTCTGCAACACCAACCTCAAATGCTCCTCATGCTCCTCCTCACTCTTAGAGTAAACCAGAATATCATCAATAAACACCACCACAAACTTATCCAAGTACTCCATGAACACCTTATTCATCAGGTACATAAAGTAGGCGGGTGCATTTGTCAATCCAAACGACATCACAGTATACTCATACAACCCATATCTGGTGGTGAATGCTGTTTTAGGAATGTCGGAACGCCTGATCCTCAACTGATGGTAGCCAGATCTCAAGTCAATCTTGGAGAAAACCTTAGCTCCTCTCAACTGATCAAATAAGTCTTCTATTCTGGGCAATGGATACTTATTCTTGATGGTTACCTCATTCAATGAACGATAATCCACACACATCCTCAGAGTACCATCCTTTTTACCCACAAAAATTACAGGTGCTCCCCAAGGTGAAGAACTAGGACGAATGAAACCTTTATCCAACAATTCCTTAAGTTGTTTCTTAAGTTCTTCTAGTTCATTGACAGCCATTCTATAGGGTCTTTTAGAAATAGGAGTAGTACCAGGTAAAAGCTCAATAATAAACTCAATGTCTCGTTCGGGTGGCATACCTGGCAAATCATCTGGGAAGACATCTGGAAACTCACAAACAACTCTGATATCCTCCAAAGGAACACCGCTGGCCTGATTCACTGAGTAGGTTGAAGCTGAGGGTTGTGTGGCTCCGAATTCAATCTTCTCTCCCTGAGGGCTAGTCAACAACACGGACCTCTTGGCACACTGAATCACCGCATCAAAAGCAGCTAACCATCCCATTCCAAGTATGACATCGATTCCCTCAGAGTTCAGGACTATCAAATCAGCAGGAAAGTCTACCCCAACTATTTTCAGGTTAACTCGGGGACAGATAAAATTAGCTTTCATGTTTCCACCAGGAGAGCTAACCAGCATGGAATTTTTCATAGGGACCATGTTTATATTGTACTTAGCTACGTACTGAGCAGTAATAAAAGAATGAGATGCTCCAGAGTCAAATAAAACCGATGCAGGGGCTGAGTTGACGAGGAACATACCAAGTACCACATCCTGGGCCTCCTGCGCGGACTCTGCAGCAACATGGTTCACCTTGCCCCGCATCTGATTCTGCTGGCACTTGTTGCTCTGGGGCGTCGGGTTCACATTCCTGTTCTGCTGCTGAGGGGTATTCTGCCTAGGTGCACTGCCACTCTGGTGCTGTGGGGTCTGAGCATTCCTCTTAGGACAGTTGTGGGCAAAGTGGCTTGGATCTCCACAAATGTAGCAGGTACGGGGAGTAGGGGCACTGCCTGGTGCAGGGGTCTTTACTGGAGTCTGAGTCGGGGTGGTCTGGCGGTTCTGCTGAAATGCTGGACGCTGAGGTGGAAGTGCTGACCGCTGACCCTGACTCTGCACAAAGTTACTCCCTTGCCCACCAAAACGAGCGGGCATGTTCTGCTGAGGTTGCTGGAAACGAGGGCGGGTGTTACTGCTTGACTGTCCTGAGGACATGAACTTCCTCTTCTGCTCTCCCAACTCACGACGCTTGCTCTCCAAGCCAATAGCCTTATCCAGCAGCTTCTGAAATGTTGGGAAGGTATGAGACATGAGTTGATATTGGAGCGGCGGGATCAATCCTTCCAGAAATCGCTCCTGCTTCTGCTCATCATCCTTCACCTCATCTGGGGCGTAACGGGACAACTAAATGAACTTATCCCGGTACTCACTAACGGTCATCCCACCTTGCTTGAGTGAGAGGAACTCCTTCTTCTTCAGCTTCATGACACCAGCAGGAATATGGTAGCTCCTGAAGTTGGTTCTAAACACCTGCCAGGTGATAGCATCAGGGGTGGCATGAGCAGCAAGATAAGCATCCCACCAATCTGAAGCTGATCCTTCCAAGCGACCTGAGGCATACAGGACCTTCTCCCTGTCATTGCACTGAGCCATATCCAGCTTCTTCTCAATAGTCTTCAGCCAATCATCAGCATCAAGTGGATCCGCAGAGTGGGAGTAGGTAGGGGGTTTGTGACTCATGAACTCCCGGTGCTTGTCCCTCTGCTGGTTGTTGTTGTTCTGTGCTTGCATGGCTACCAAGGTATTAGCCATGCCCTGTAGAATCTGAGTCTGGTTGGCGAGGATCTGATCCATTGCTACGGATGCTTGATTCGGCGGAGGATTTGGATTGGGGTTGGCACGTCCCTGACGATTCACAGGTGGTTGATCCACTCCACTCCCAGACCTGGTGTTTACCATTTGGTGGTTAGAACATGAGGTTCAGAGGGTGGTAAACAGATATAACTCAAATCATGAACAGATAAGAGTTAGTGTAGAACTAGTTGCCAATGACGGGCAAATCAAATTCTGAAGCAGATTCTGTTCGTCCTAATTAAACAGTTGTAACTCTCATTCTGTGTATCCAAAAATCATGATCTTTTGTCTGAACGTTGACTATAAAATTCTGAAACTAACCCAACTTGAATCACCTCCATCGGAGTTTTGTGGCTCGAGGTATAAAATAAACAAGACAGCTGTGTCAGGACCACGGGACAGATTCTGGTTACTCCAATAAAACCATTATATCTCTCTGCCAGAACCTCCAAAAATCACGAAAAATTCCCAGAACCTAGTTTATCAAGTCCTTAATCCAATCCAACTAGATTTATGTCAAACGGAGTTCTGAAGCTCCAGAAACAATTCGGACAGTACCCGGATATCATGCAGCGGCGAGATCAGATTGTCGCATAACATGATTTATATGAGGGGTACAATTATATGGATAAAGTGATAGATAAGGGCTAAGATCAGAGATCAAGATAACCCAAAACTAACTAAATTTATTTATTTAATAATTACTCAATTGTGGTCATCACTCCACAATTAAGTTCAATCATTACAAAGATCCAAATCACACACTTAGCACAAAAGCAAACATCCCTACCACACTTTTAAACCAAACTAAAACACATGCTACGCACGAGTCTCAACGATTCTAAACGTACTTGAACTAACAAAAGAGAGGGTATCCTATCTTAATAGGTATGGGTGAAGCAACTAGACGATCCACCAAGCACTGTCTAGCGGGGCGGTGAATGTCCCATCAACCCTTCTACATCTTCATCCAAGGGCGGAAGTGCTTCTCCCTTGAGTTCAGCTATCAGCCTCTTGTTCTTCCTTCGTTCAGCAGCGAGTTCTTCACGCACTTCTTGTAGCTCTCTGGTGGTGTCATCGGCGTGCACGTTGAGCATCTGGGTGAACGCCACCTGGACGTTGAGTGTAGAGTTTACACCTGGCGGTTGTGGCACAACCCCAGTTGGAGTGCCTTGCTGCCTTCGAGGAAGATATGCCCAAGTAGTGTGACGTACTTCAGCAGCCTCCTCATGACAAAGCACAGAAAGTGCCCTCCTGGCTGCGTCCTGGATTCCAGCTTCGAAAGTTGATCTCATGGCGATGGCGTGGTGCACTGCAGCCTCTTTGGTTCCTCCAAACTCATAATCAGGCTCCCTGATGTATACAGCGACTTCCCAGTCCTCTGGGTGATCTGGATGTGTCCTCCTCCTTCCACAATATTCTATCTCCACTGGGTAGTTCAGACGCTCGAAGAGCATTCGAAGCATCATCGGAAACCCACTGTTGCCTCCGTCGTGGTGATGAATAGTCACTACCCACATGTCAGGCGGCGAAGAGGGTCCTTCACTTCCTTCAGATCCAGCTGGAGCATTCCCTACTGAGTTGACTTCTTCGTCCATTACTTCCATCTCTTTAGGTTCCGGTTTCTTTTCTTGCACCGAATGCGACGAAAAAGAGGAAAGAGTGCTTGCCAATCTACGAGCACCTTGCCTTGTCAGCACCATCTATGGTTTAAGCAAGAAAGGGGTGAGGACAGTTCTAAAGATATCAGAACCAGGTGAGATGGTGAAAAAGATAGACCAGAAAACAAAGTCAAGGAGGAGACAATTATCAATGACCTGGATTAATAGCAATTAAACCAAGAATAGATAGACCAAGAGTAGTTAAGCAAAATAATCCTTAGAGAATGACCATTGCTATGCAGGCTTACGTCCTACAGTCAACATAGCTCTGATACCACCTCTGTCACACCCGGTTTTAAAGGCAAAACCAGGTGCATCTCATATGTGCGCCAGGATCAGTTTACACACATATGGTAGACGTCACAAGTGAATATCCATAACCATGCATAACGAAAGAGTATTATAGTGCATTTATTACAATATCAGAGTTGACTCAAATATCATAGCGGAAGACTTAAATAAACGTTTATCTAACGAAGCAAAAGTGACTCCAACTCCAAAGGCATTGACTGGGGGAGACTCGCCTAGAACTCCTCAAAATCAGTGGTGAAATCCACAAAATTCTCCCAATCTGAGCAGCATTCCGGGTGTAGTTGATGCAATAAAAGAAAGGAAGAAAAACAACAAGTATGAGCACATGATGTACTCAGCAAATGTAATATGACATACAAGGCTGAGGCAAAAAGATTGGCTGACCATACTGCAGTAAGCACTTTTAGTTGGTCAAGTTTTATTAAGCGACTATTTACTAGCAAATGAAAGTATATACTGTCGGGGACAAACCCTGGGGGTCCCCTAATCATCGGGGCAAATCACCCTCAAAAAACGATATGCCACGAAAGGCCGAATCACCGAGCGGCCAAGAGGGGCTGCCAAGGCAGCTCGGCTCATCACGGCCTATCGCGACCCAAGAACGGACGTCCGAGCCCGCATATCGAGGGAACCCGAGTCGCTACCCCCGTCTCCGCCTCGCTCGAGGACCGCGCTCCCTCGAACAGGCGCGACGCAAACCCCGCCTCGCTCGAGGGCCGCGCACCCCCTCGAGCGGGCGGGTCGTCTCCGCCTCGCTCGAGGCTACCTCTCTACATCACGTGGCACACTCTGGCGCCCCGCCCGACAACGGCATTTAATGCCCGCCCCATCGGGCGGGCGCCGAAGTCAAAAAGGCAATCTCTCCCCACGCCGCGCCGCTGACACCGCAGAGCTCGCTGTTTCAACTGCTCCGGTCACTATGCGTCCTCACCACCACTGTGAGGACGCATGCGGCGCTGCGTGAAGCCCTGTGCGGACTTGCAGGCGTCAATCCGCACCACTATTCCACCCGCTCCCGTCCTTTCCCCCCGGGCGCAACCCTCGAATGGGCGCGAAGGACCCTCAAACGAATATACGAGCAGCAACCGAGTACGGACTCCGGTCAGGTGTGGTCCGTTGATGACGAACGCCGGGTCAAATCCACCAACTCTCGGCCATTCCCCAGCAAACCGAGCACGCCGCGCACTGTGGTCGACAGCAAGCGCCATACCGGCCCCTGTGCCGCCAACTCTCGTCCTTCGTCACCTGCCCCGCCCTCGAAGTCAACCAGCGGCGAGCAGTTGGGTGCGGATTACGGCAGCGCCACCCTTCGAAATCACTCAAGGAAAAGCGCAGGGACGGTCATGACGCCCACGGAAGCCGGAGCTCGCCATAAATCCTCCGCCGGGGGAAAGGACGGCCGCACGCCCAGCGCCACGCTCTCCAGTACACACCTCTGTAACACACACTGTACCTGTACTTGTAAGCCCCTTCCCCCTTCTCTCCTTAGCCTAAAAAAGGAGGGAGGGGGCGGAGGAGAAGGAGGAGGACAATGACACACACCGCCACACACGATATTGGCACTCGCCTCAATCACACTAGCTTTCAGGGACTTAGAGACTCCTCCTCCTCTCCTGCCTTGCTTGTAGCCCCCCTCTGCAAGCACTCCGGTGCAAGATAGTACAGTGCCCTGAGCGCACCTTGCTGGACGTAAGACCTCACGGTCGGAACCAGGATAAACGCTTGTCTCATCGTGCTAGCTCTTGCATCAACCGTCAAGGGACGGGACACAGCGCATTCTGTTTGGCGCTGGGGATTGGCCGACCGATCCCAGCACCGACAGTGGCGCGCCAGGTAGAAGGCTGCGCTGTGGTCAATCACACCCGATCAGTTTCCTTGACGGCAAGGCTTTTACTGGCCCACCGCCGTGTCCGACGCGAACGAGGTCGTGCGCACCTGCGAAGGGTGCCAATTCTACGCACGAAAAACGCATCTCCCGGCGCACGCCCTGCAGACCATCCCTGTAACATGGCCTTTCGCGGTCTGGGGGTTGGATCTTGTGGGGCCCTTCCGCCCAGCGCCCGGGGGATTCACCCACTTGTTGGTAGCCATCGACAAGTTCTCAAAGTGGATCGAGGTCCGGGCCATCAGCAGCATCAGATCTGAGCAGGCCGTGTTGTTCTTCACCGAATCATCCACCGATTCGGGGTACCCAACTCGATCATCACTGACAACGGCACCCAATTCACCGGCAAGAAGTTCTTGGAGTTCTGCAACGACCATCACATTCGCGTCGATTGGTCGGCCGTGGCGCATCCACAAACGAACGGCCAAGTAGAACGTGCCAACGGCATGATACTACAAGGCCTGAGGCCAAGAATCTTCAACAAGCTGAACAAGTTTGGCCGGAAGTGGGTTGCTGAGCTGCCATCGGTGATCTAGAGTCTCAGGACAACCCCAAGCAGGGCCACAGGCTTCAGCCCGTTCTTCCTCGTCTATGGCGCCGAAGTCGTCCTCCCAACAGACTTGGAGTACGGGTCTCCGAGACTCAAGGCCTACCAGGAAGACCAAAACCAGCGGGACCGCGAGAATTCGCTGGACCAGGTGGACGAGGCTCGCGACGTAGCGTTGCTTCACTCAGCACGCTACCAACAATCGCTCCGGCGATACCAAGCTCAGAAGGTGCGGCGTCGAGACCTCCATGAAGGGGACCTGGTGCTGAGGCTGCGCCAGGACAATCGAGAGCGCCACAAGCTCACTCCGCCATGGGAAGGACCATTCATCATCACCAAGGTCCTCAAACCTGGCACTTACAAGCTGGCGAACGAGAAGGGCGAGGTCTTCACCAACGCCTGGAACATCCAACAGCTATGTCGCTTCTATCCTTAAAAACTCTCAGTATTTCTTGTAAATACTTCATGTTCTTAGTTAACAATAATGAAAAGTTTGCGAAAAACATGAAAACATCGTTACTAACAGCATGAACAAGGGGGACTTGGTCCTATTCTCAATAGAGCCAAGCCCCCCTCGGGGGCTGCAGGGGGGTTTACCCCCCTAATCGTCCCAATTTTAAAAAATTGTGCTAAAACTCGAGGCGCTTAGAGAGATGCGGGGCGCGAGCTAACTAACGCTGGAGCCGTTTGAGCCGCGAGACCGCCTATGCCCGCGAAGGGATACGGCACCTCCCTCTCCACTCCACGCCTTAATTACTCGCGGATTCGAAATACCCGGCCAAAATCTTTCCAAGCCAAGAGTAGCACAATAGAACAATCGAACAAGTTTGAAACGCACAATCGACTTTCAATCTTAGTTTATGTACAGAGCTAGTCTCTTAAAAACTAAGATACATCTAGATACTAAGCCTGAACCCTTCAGGCCCCACCTTCCTGCGGGGGCGCGGTGGCCTCGGCGGCAACGGTCGAGGGAACCGATGCAAGCGCCCCAGGACCATCGTCATCGCGGCACACCGAGGCGATGTCCTCCTCAAGGGACGCCACGGCGTCGGCCTCAGGATCAACCTCGGCTTCGGTGGCCGTCGTAGCCTCAGGCCCAACGTCGGCGCACGCATCTTCATCCTCCTCGGGGAAAAGATCGCGCCCGAACTTGGCGGCAAGTGCCGTGGCGGCATCCTCGGCGCCGTCATCGGCCTCGTCGAGGGCAGCAAGGGTGGCGTCGTCATCCAGGTCTGCGTCGATGAAGTAGCCGCGCGCCACCGCCGCGAGGTCGATGTCGTAATGCGTCGACACCACGCCGAGTGCCTTCTTCACTCCAAGGTGAAGCGCGCTCTCGAGGCGCTCCGCCACGCAGCTCTTCAGAGACCTCAGGCGGCTGGGCAACGACGACCCCGACTGCACGTCGACGCACTGGACGTCCCGGCACGCTGCATCGGCGGCGACCTTCAGCGCCTCGAGCTCCCCCTGGGCCTCGGAGTAGGCGGCCTGAACAGCCATCACCTCGTCCGCCTTCTCCGCCTCGGCCCTCCGCAGCCCTGACAAAGCTCAAGCACGTCAAGACGAACTCCAACACAGAAATCCAGGAAAGCGTAAAGCCATACCATCCACCAAGGCCCTGGCCTCGGTAAGCGCTGTGCGTTCTTGCTGGAGCAGGCCCTCCGCGGTCGCCAGCGCACCCTCCTTCTCTCGAAGCGCGCGGCCGAGCTGCTCGGCCTCCTAGGCCTTTTGCCCTACCCGGGCCACCGCCTCCGCGAGCTGGGACTGCGCGGCCTCGCGCGCCTTGCGCTCGAGCTCGAGCCGCTCCAACGCCGCGGCCGAGGCTCGGGCCTCCCGCTCCGCCGCGCCTCTCTCAGCGTCGCGCTCCCGCTCCGTGCGAGCCTTGGCTTCTTCGTGTGCGCGGGCGGCCGTCTCTGCTTCCCTCACCCGGACGGTGAGCTGGGTCACTTCCGTACCCAGGTCCGCAATCGCCTGGTGGAACCGGCGAAGATCGGCGTACAAGCCCACGATGCACGCGGTCTTGTCTACCGCCTCTTGCCGCAGAAGCTGCACGAAGAGCCATCAGGAATAAGACACAGACTAAAAACAATCTCGAAGTGCTGGGACGAGCGCGGGGATACCTCGAAGAGCTCCAGCGCCTGCCTGGAATGGAGATCGGCGGCGGCTGAGATGGCCCGCTCCAGGTCCGTCCCGACCCGTTCGGCCTGAGCCCACAACTCGTTCTCCTCCGCCATGCTCTGCCAGACCCGGGCGGAGACGCCAGGCTCCTCCGGCCACGCGCTCGGGCCGCGACGACCCTGGAGCAGCGCCACCTCGGCCGCATCCCACTCAGCCGCTCCCCCGGCCATGGGCATCTGTGGCGGCTCCTGAGACAAGAAGCGCGCCGCCGACACCTCGGCCGCAGACACCCCAGCGGGGGGAACGCGCCCGCCATCACCACCCTGGGCCACGCCTTGTGCGCGACCCAAAGCCGGCAGGATGACCGTGCCGCCGACCGGCACGACCGCCTCCTGCCTCCTTCCAATAGGGGCCGCGGCGGTGGCGTGGCCCTCCTGCTTGCCCACTTCCGTCGCCGGGGCGCCGTGCCCCGGCTCCACCTCAACCACCGGGGCGTCCTGCCCCGGCTCCGCCACCAGGGGCGTCCTCTCCCGCTCCTCCTCCGCCGACCCGGAGTCTCGCGCCCCCGGCGCCGGCTCCACCGGCGTCGCTGCGGACATCGCTGCGGGACGCGGAGTCCCGCGCGAACACGATCCTCCGGCGTGAGGGGAATCCGACCCCCCAACCTTCAACGCCTTCTTAGGCGCGAGGTTAGGGGCGGCCTTGGCGGCACCCCGCGTGCTAAATCAAAAAGAAAGAGCGGAAATCACGAAACAAAAAACCGAACAAGGATGGAAAGCTACGAAAAAGTTCGAGGCAGAACTTACCGGATGCAATCCTGCAGCACCTGCAGCTTCCGCTTCGAGCCACCCGTTGAGGGAGCCCTCCTCGAACTCGAGGACCCCCTCAAATCGCTCGGGGGCTGCGAAACCCCCGAACCCTTGACACTCAATCCGCTGCGGCGCGGCGCGCCCGCAGCAGACGAGAAAGTCGCTCGCGCCCGCGGCGCCGCGGGTCGAGCAGGCGCGACCACCGTCCACGCCGCCACCGGCGCAACATCGCCAGGGGCCACCACGCCCGCCTTGGGCAGCGGCGCGGCCATCTCCTCCTCCTCACCGGCGGGCGGAACCCCGCCGGCATCAATCTCCTCCTCATCCTCTCCCTCGCTGGGAGGGTCCGGGGAGTCCTCGGGGGACGACGGCGGGGCCCCGCCGTCCCTCCTCCACCGGCGAAGCGCCGCCTGGTGCGCGTCCCGCCGGGCTTGCGTCCTCCGGCTGCTGGCTCTCTTCGCCTCCTTCGCGTCCCTCTCGCGGTCACGGCGAGCGCAGTTCGAAGCGCGCACCTCCGGAGTCGGCGCGAGGGAGCGATAGAGGCCGCAGTTCACCTCCTGAAATCACGATAAATTGAGGAAGGGAATTCTAAATTAATCAATCCAACAGCCCGGAGAGGGAGAATGACGACTCACCGACAAAATATGGCCCTCGTCGGGGCGCAGCCGGAACGACCGGAGGTCGCTCGGCATGGTGTCGGGATGCACCGCCGTTCACACCCTCGTAACGACGTACTCTTCAAGCAGCGGCTCCGACAACATGCGCGAAGCCGCCAGTGCCGCCGGGTCGGCGCCCTCCGTCATCCGGAACAGGGGGAGCTGCCTCTCCATGAAGGGAACCACCCGGCGGCGATGACAGTGCGCGAGCACGTGCGCCACGGTCAGGCCCGACCCCTCCAAGGTACGAAGGGCATCGACGACAGGGCGGAGCCTCTTCCGCTGACCTTCGCCGGAAACGCCGTAGCTCCAGGAGTCGGCCTTCTCCGTCAAGACCTTGCCGGTGTACTCCGGCAACCCCAGGCCATCGTTGCGCAGGTAAAACCATCCCTTGGCCCAGCCGCTATTGTTGGTAGTCATCCTGCAGGTCGGGTACAGGTGCTTCCTGGACTCGACCGGCGCGAGCGTAAGACCGCCGGCGCACGAAGAACGGCGCACCCCCCTCCCCGCGCCGGACGTGCTGAGCTCGGCGCGGAAGAGGTGGACCCACAGGTCCCAGTGCGCCTCGATCCCCAGCACAGCCTCGCAGACGCCGACGAAGGCCGCCGCCTGCAAGATGGCGTTGGGGGAGAAGTTGTGGAGCTCCACGCCGTAGTAGTGGCAGAGGCCCCGCATGAACTGGCTGGCGGGCGCGTTGAAGCCCCGCTCGTGGAAGCGGATGAAGCTCACCACGTACCCCGCCGGCGGGTTCGGCACCCTGGCTACCAGCGCCGGGACAATCCACGCCGGCCGCGCCGAATCGCCCCGGGGCGAAAGCTGCCCGCCGTTCACCAAGCCCTCCAGGAGGTGCTCGGTAGCGGTGGACGGAGTCCACTCCGTGACGCCTTCGATGATCACCATGGCGGACGGCGGAGCAGGGAGCGCGGAGCAAAGGCGACGAAGGCATGAAGGACGAACAGAGTGCGACTAGCGGGCTCAGAAGCAAGCGAAAGGCAGAGGCGAGAACTGGTGCGAGGAATGGCGAAGGTAAGAAATCTCCTTCCTCCCCCGCTTTCCTTTTATAAGGGAGTGGGCTCGTCCCTGCCGCGACACGCCAACCCACTGGCAACGGACCGAACGCACGCGTGGCACGTCGCTGACAACCGGGGACCCCCCTCCCCTTTTTTCCCGTGGAACGGCACGCGTGGGCGGCGGCATTTACTGCGGCACGGCAAAACGAAACGACGCAACAGCGGCGCCTGACCGCCCGTCGCCTCGCCTCTTCCCAGCGCACGCCAACTCCACCTAAAAAGGCGCGCCCACTACGTCCATCTCGCCCACTCCGTGCCACGTCAGCCACGACCACGCCCGCCAGCGGTCGTGCGCGGGCCCGAACGACCTAACCGTTGGATTCCTTCCCAGGTAAGACAACGACCCCCCTCCGCCTCGAGGCGCAGGGTGCTACTGATCAGGGGCTCGAAACCCGGGCCTCGAAAAGGTTCGACGGGCGCCCCAGATTAAGCGATGCGAAGGCTGCCGGTCACGCTCGACCAACCCTCGAGCCCGCTGCTCGAGGGTAACCTGCACCTTTCGCAAGGCCCTACTGATCAGGAGTACGAAGCTTGGCCCTCGAAAGGGTTCGACAGGCGCTCCAGATCAACAGAGTCAGGGACGATTCGGGCGTGTCCAATGGACTTTACTCGGAACGCGAAGTTTGGGGACGCCCCTGTTGTGTTCAAGGCCGGACAAAGGCAGCTAGTGGGGGGATCCCAACGAGGGAGAGCTTTCGCGCCCTCGGTCTCTGCGAAAGGGACCGAGCCCCACCTAGCAAACCTTTGCAAGCGCTACATGGACGCGTCTCCGGACCACGAGCCGACCCCTAGCGAACGGGGCACAGGCGTCCACTTGAACTACCCGCTAACAGCTCACCGAGGCATCCGTGTACGCTGCCCGAATCGAGGGTTGCACGAATGACCTCACCCCTCTCCCCCGCGAAGGGGAAGCGAGGGTCGCAACTCAAAGACAAGAAGCCCCTCCGATCGCCTCCGCTCGGGGTCTCCTTGCATGTCCTCCTCCTCTTATGCACAAAACACGTCGAAGCCGTGCAGGGTCCGCCCCCCGAATTCCGTGTAACTCGGTCTCACCCCCACCACGTCGAAAGGGGAGCGACTGACACAACCCTCGAAAGACAAAGCCCTTGCACGAGTGAATTCACTCCTCCAAGGGCTCGGGGGCTACACCCGCGGGTGCGCTCGCGCGCCCCCACGGAAGAACGTGCATAATCAAAAAGGAGTAATCCCCGCAAAATGCCCGGGAACGATCCCGCGAACCATCAGCCTCTGCCCGACTGATCCTTAGTCCGGCAGAGACTCGGGGGCTACTGTCGGGGACAAACCCTGGGGGTCCCCTAATCATCGGGGCAAATCACCCTCAAAAAACGATATGCCACGAAAGGCCGAATCACCGACAGCCAAGAGGGGCCGCCAAGGCAGCTCGGCCCGTCACGGCCTATCGCGGCCCAAGAACGGACGTCCGAGCCCGCCTATCGAGGGAACCCGAGTCGCTACCCCCGTCTCTGCCTCGCTTGAGGACCGCGCTCCCTCGAGTAGGCGCGACGCAAACCCCGCCTCGCTCGAGGGCCGCGCACCCCCTCGAGCAGGCGGGTCGTCTCCGCCTCGCTCGAGGCTACCTCTCTACATAACGCGGCACACTCTGGCGCCCCGCCCGACAACGGCATTTAATGCCCGCCCCATCGGGCGGGCGCCGAAGTCAAAAAGGCAATATCTCCCCACGCCGCGCCGCTGACACCGCAGAGCTCGCTGTTTCAACTGCTCCGGTCACTATGCGTCCTCACCACCACTGTGAGGACGCATGCGGCGCTGCGCGAAGCCCTGTGCGGACTTGCAGGCGTCAATCCGCACCACTATTCCACCCGCTCCCATCCTTTCCCCCCGGGCGCAACCCTTGAATGGGCGCGAAGGACCCTCGAACGAATATACGAGCAGCAACCGAGTACGGACTCCGGTCAGGCGTGGTCCGGTGATGACGAACGCCGGGTCAAATCCACCAACTCTCGGCCATTCCCCAGCAAACCGAGCACGCCACGCACTGTGGTCGACAGCAAGCGCCATACCGGCCCCTGTGCCGCCAACTCTCGTCCTTCGTCACCTGCCCCGCCCTCGAAGTCAACCAGCGGCGGGCAGTTGGGTGCGCATTACGGCAGCGCCACCCTTCGAAATCACTCCAGGAAAAGCGCAGGGACGGTCATGACGCCCACGGAAGCCGGAGCTCGCCATAAATCCTCCGCCGGGGGAAAGGACGGCCGCACGCCCAGCGCCACGCTCTCCAGTACACACCTCTGTAGCACACACTGTACCTGTACTTGTAAGCCCCTCCTCCCTTCTCTCCTTAGCCTATAAAAGGAGGGAGGGGGCGGAGGAGAAGGAGGAGGACAATGACACACACCGCCACACACGATATTGGCACTCGCCTCAATACACTCGCTTTCAGGGACTTGGAGACTCCTCCTCCTCTCACGCCTTGCTTGTAGCCCCCCTCTGCAAGCACTCCGGTGCAAGATAGTACAGCGCCCCGAGCGCACCTTGCTGGACGTATGACCTCACGGTCGGAACCAGGATAAACGCTTGTCTCATCGTGCTAGCTCTTGCATCAACCGTCAAGGGACGGGACACAGCGCATTCTGTTTGGCACTAGGGATTGGCCGACCGATCCCAGCACCGACAATACCACCCACAAATTAATGAATGTCATATTCCCAACATATTCAAGTAACCACGATTTAGATCATGTTCAAGTATGATTATCATGTAAGGGTCCAGGCCGCTCTTGACCGTGAGCATGGCTGTTATAACAGTTTTTCACTCTGCAGAGGATGTACACTTTCACCATAAGCCGCGTAAAAGTTCAAAAGAACTTTAAACCCAACCATGCCGAGGGGGCCAATCCTCTTAAATCACACTACCGAGGTGTGACCGCATAGGGACGCTACGAGGCCTTTACAAAGATTCCTTAGTAAATAGTAACCCGCTAAGGTTTCCGGTTCAGAAGCAAAGCATAACCCTCCCTAATGAGATCTGTCTCTTACCAAAGCCCACAGCTCAAGAGGACCGAGCTATACCCCGTCAACCGCCGCACCTCTTGCCCCTTTCGGGTAAGGTCACCATCCACTAAAGTCCCTAATTAATTAGCCAAGACCAGAGCCATATAGTACTTATGGTTGCACTGTTTTCCTGGGTGGTTCTCCATGTTCCAATTAAAAAGATATGATCTTGCCAATTAATTATTTAAAAAAGTATATGGAACATAGAGTAGGAGTTCATTAACCAATCCCAGTTGAGCAAACTAAGCATCATCTACCATCAAAATTAATTAAGTAACCCAGTTTCAGGGACAGGGGAATATAGTGGCTAGGCAAATCCTTAAATAGGAACCCATCAAATTAAGACTCATGCACGGGTGGTGAAATTAATAATTATTAGGACATTTGCATGACATAATACACTTGCCTTCTTCCCAACTTGGTTGCTACTCAAATTCTTCTCCAACAGTTGGTTCTTCAGAGAAATCCTCGAACTGGTCGTTTCCTAATCGCATCACACATTCACACGCAAGGAAACAATATAACAAATAAGAAACAGTACACCAAACAATTCCAACAGAAGAAAACAACAGCACAAAACTAATCTACACGTTACAACGAACGCGTGAGCGTGAGAATCACTAAAATCGGAGTTAAAATGCAAAAGATATGGCTTTTCTAAGGTTCAGGGACTTGCTGGCAAAGTTTTAAAAGTTCTAGGGGCTTAACTGTGAAAAACCAGGGGCTAAAACATAATTTTGTATAAAAACTCGAGGGCTTATGGGTAAAAAGACCAAAACAGGACCTCAGGCATAATTTTAAATCTTGTAGGGGCTAAAACAGAAGAAAAAGGACCTAAACGTAATTATTTTTGAACTAACTAGGACCGTGGGTTGATTTTGAAAAACTTTAAGGGCTTCTTTGCAAAATTCGCCACTGTTGACCGGTACGCGGTCTGCTTTGACTCGAGCTGGATCTAACGTGGACCGTTGGATCGCGATCGGACGGCTCAAAACAGATCGGCCGAGGGGGAAAATCGCCGGCGACAGCCGGGACGGCGGCGCCGCCCGTTCCGCGGCGGAGGGTCGCCGGAGGAGGCCAATCTGGGGCTACACGGCTCGGTTTACGACGGGATCAAGCTCTACGGGCTCGCGGGACCACAACGAGTCCATCTAGGGGGTTCTGGACGGTCGGGGAAACGCACCGACGACAGACCACGACGGCGGCGCCATGGGCGGCGGCGGAGCTCTCGGGCGTGACGCGGACGCGAGGATAGGGGCTGCAATATGCGACAAGAACAAGACAGGAGGGATGAGAAGGCGATGGCGGACTCACTGGGCTAGGTCTCGACGAGGGAAGGGCGACGACGACGGCTGGCGACGAGCAACAGCGGTCGGCGGCGCTGCGAGTTCGGTCAGTGAGCAATTAGCGCGAAGCTCGGCCAAATTCGGGTCAAAAACACGAAGGAGAGGCGCGGGAGGTTGAGGCGAACCTACTGGACCTGTTCGGGCCGAAGGAGAAGCAGCGGCGGCGCGTATCGACGGCGGCGGCTTGGGTTCGGCGGCGGCGGCTCGGGCGCTAGGGTTTGGGGAGCTCGCGGCTTCGATTTGATGGGAGCGAAAGCGGACGGTGCGCGCGCTTAAATAGGTGCGGAGCTTGGGCTCAGGCAGGCGTGCGGCGGGCGGAGTCGGAGACGGAGGCGGCGGCGCTCGGGACTCGGCCGGGGGAGTCCCTGTCGGAGACGAAGCACCTGACAGCCGGGCCCCACTATCAGTGAGTGCGAGAGAGTGATGGGGAGAATCAGGACAGGCCGGAGATGGTCCGGAAGAGGAACGGGCCGAGGGAAAAGAAAAGGAATCGGCGGGGAGAAAAAGCGAGCGGGAGAAAAAGTCCAGGGGGCAAACTTGGACCGGGCCAAGAGTTCAAGGGGCGAAAACGAACTCTGCCTATTTTAACTTTTCTAAAACTCAAACAAAAGCAAATCAAATTCGAATTTAAACAGAATTTAAATTCCAACTTGATTTACTAGCAACCAAAAATATATGCAACAGCATGAATACAACAAAAAACTTATTTTGACTAAAATAATTATTTAATGTGATATTTAAATTAATTAAAAGGCAAGAAATTCCAATTAAATCTTAGAAAATTTATTTAAGCCTTAATAAATCCTAGAAAAATTAAAATGGTTGCTACAATTTAAATGTGATGAATTTTAGGGTGTTACAAGTAATTAAATAAATAGTTTAAACTTATGATTAATCATTGTGAAGCCCTTTTATAATATATCCGATGACGATGTTTATAACTGTCCGTTCTATTGTAATGTTTGTTTCTACAAGAAACTTAACTGAAGTGGAACAACTTTTGTTTCAACAAAAAACTAAATAAGGAAGCGGAAAAACATTTGTTTCTACTATACAAAAAACTAAACTTGAAGTGGAAAGAACTAAAGGAACTGCAAGCAGTTAACCGTGATGCAGGCCTGGAACAAAAGTACAGGTTTAATATAAACTAATAATGCACTGTCAGCATGTCTTTCTTGAATAGGTGAAACTCATATGGCCTGTTTGGAAGAGCTCATAGAGTAGCTTCCGGTGTAAATCTATGAGGGTTTCCGCCAAACACTTTTTTTTACATAGAAGTAATTCTAGGGTGACTTTCTAAAATAAACTAAAGGGTTGGGAGCTTTTTTTTTGGAAAAGGGATGCTTTATTAATTGTTCAGTTAGATACATCCAGGTGATACATCCACCCGAAAAAAAGTTCCCGGCCTCTGCCGAACCGGCACACAGCCATACAAAAGTTTGTAAAGATACCCTGGCCACTAATAGCTGTCAATCCTAAGACTAGACTGTCATCCATACGCCCGGGTAAAAATAACCTTCGCCACTTGGACCAAGGAATGCGACGCCGCTACAAGAATGTCCCGCGATAATGGATGTTGTAGGATAGCCCATGTGCGAAGCCAATGCAAAGTTGTGAAGATGACTTGCAAAAAATTTGGAACTTTATTATAAAAAACCGCTGCATTTCTGCATCACCAAACATCCCAACATAGGGCTGCCGCGCCTACAAACACCAAAGGTTTGAATTTTGTTGGAACTAAATTCGACCAATCATTAAACATGTTACTCATACTATATGGTTTAGGTAAACCCCATGCCGCATACATAGAAGCCCATACCAAACGTGTGAATTTACAATCGAAAAAAAGGTGTTGAATTGACTCATCTTCATGACAGAAACTACACCGTTTGCTACCAGTTTCGTCTAGCCAGATTATCTTTAGTAAGGATAACCCCTCGCTCGAGAAACCGTAGGAAAATTCACTTTCAAACCCAGATCATCACTTTCCAATCAGAATCACTTTATACTTGATACTTAATCTAGAAAAATATAAAGAATCACTTTCAAACAAAGATCATCAATTCTCGTGGTGTATCAAAAGTAAAACGAATTAACCAAATATACCCTCAGATTAACTAGAAAATTCCTAATAAAACCATATATTTGAATCAAAGCATTGTGTACAGGCGAGATTACGGATGGGCAATAATGGATGTGGCTAGGTATCCGTCATTCATAAATTTGAGTAAGCGAGTTCGTTAAGGCTATGTACACTCTGATATTATAAGTTTTTAGTGTCACATCATTCCTCACAACCTTGCGTAGCCAGACTCTTTTTCTTCATTTATGTTTCACTATTTGTCCCCTCACTTTCACCTCTCTGCATATGCCCAATATTTGATGCTTTACATTTATGATTATTGTGATGATATATGGTTATTATGGATGAAAGGCCTGCTTCAACTTATATTGTAAGGGGATAGGAGGAAAAGAATAACACCGGGGGAGGCCCGGTCGCTCTCTCCCCGAGAGCGACGCGGGCGGAACCCGCCGCCGCCGCCGCGCCCCAGTTCTCCGCCCCCGCCCCCGCCCCCGCCCCCGCCCCCGCCCCCGCCGGAGCTGGCTACCGCTGCGCGGCCGCGAAGATGGTGGTGGCGGGGTCCCCCTCCTCCCCCTTTTTTCTTCTCCCGACGCTCTTCCCTGTCGGCGCCTGGCAGCCGGGCAGCTCCACGCTGGCGCGGCTCCCTCCGGCGGTCGTCGGCGGTCGCTGGGGCGCTGGGCTGGCCGGTGGCGGTGCCGGGGGCGGCCCCAGATCTGGTCACGCCCCTTGGTGGCCGCCGGCCTCCCTGCGGTGGTCGGGCCTGCTGTGGCTCGACGGGCCCGTCGCGCCTCGGCGGGCGGGCCGCCGTGGTGGCTGCTCCGGCACCGGCTGTGGCCGGATCTGGGGGGAGCGGCGCCTCCCTCCCCAGTCTCGGGCCAGCGGCTCCAAGGCCCTCGTCGGCAGTGTCTCGGTGGGGGGCTTGGGGCGGGCGGCGGCGGCTCGTCCCGGACGGCCGTCCGGCGCGCGTCTGAGGCTTGGCTGTTGCAGCTTCGGTCCTCTGCAGTGGTGGGGGCCGCCCTGTTCCCCCGCGACTGCTCGGCCTTCGGGCTGCGTGGAGTTGTGGGTGGGGAGGAGCGTTTCGCCTGCGACTTCGGCATGGCCAGTGGTGCCACCTCCGCTCTTCACGTCACCGACGAAGCATCTCCCGGGAGCGCCGTCAAGTCACCGCCGAAGGATTCATGATTTCTTTCCCACTGTGTGAGGCACGGTGTCGTTCCGTTGAGGGGATGACAGAAGGTTTGGTACCATCGAGGGTTCCAATCCTTCCCGAAGTGTCGGGTGTTGTCGTGCGGGTGCATATGGAACCCAGTGGTGAGCTTCGGCGGCTGCGACGGTGGGCGGTGGATGGAAGCGAGGGGGAGTGGTTCAGGCGCTCTCGGCTCGTCAGGCGGAGATCCTCAAGCGTAAGCTTCAATTCGGCTGTCGGGTTGGGCAACGACGTTTTGCACCTCCCTCCTGAGGGCATTGTCTGCAGAGTCTCGTTCGACGGTGGTTCGTGGAAGCTCTCCGTGGTGAAAACCAGACGTTGGCGCCGTCGCACCTTTGCCTTCCTGAAGGCGTTGTTTGGAGATTTTCCTGTAGCCGTTGGTGTTGAAGTATTAGGCTCGTGGTTGGTCGGGTCCAATAGATGGTGTTTTGGTCTCTTGTCCCTTTAGGTTGGGCATCTAGAGTAGTCCCGGCTCATCTCTGATGCGAGGCATAGGGGGTCCTCTTTAGGATGTGTTGGACGCCACTCCTAAGCGGATTGTACTTCATTGTAAACTGATAATCCCAGTATCTTTCTGTTGCTTTATCTATAAAGCTGGCTACGACCTTTGCAGGAAATCTTTGATTTAATATTATCAAGCTCAATATTTGATATTTTTTGATAGATTGCTAGATACACCAGCTCTAAGATTGATCACATAGTGATATTATGAAGGAAAATAGCAACGCGGTCACCATGCAACAATATGGCAAAGATCACTAGTATATAATTGTGCCAGCTTCTGTCGATCTTCCATAGTAATGCATTTCCTGGTAGGCAACATAATAAGGTGACCGGTTCTGAAATTGATCACTTTTACAGCCCTAGAATTGGTTTATGCAATAGTTTTTTTTTGAAAGTATGGTTTATGCAATAGTGGTTACTGGTTAGGTCATTTTTTGAGATTTGCGTTGTGAGATGATATGGTAAACCTTAGTTAGATTTGGTTGCCGTTCGTCCTATCTATGGCATTGTCTACTCTCTCTTTCTACCATGAATAATCAATTTTCGCCGATGTCATCAACATGTTACCTATTGGATGGTTTTGTTTTCAAAGTTCTTTTTAATACAGTACTATTTTAAATCTGGCAATATCATTTTTTATTTCAATTTCTGAGAAAAAATGAAACTGAAAACATTATATAGGCCATTGCGTTTTCGTTCCTAATTAACAAACATGCATGACAAATAGAATAGAGCCCCTGGGTCTTGTTTCGTACCAAATTCAAATCTCAGATGACTACTCAATCATTTGTGATTCGATGAGGTGGGGAATTGGTAGATGACTACTAGATTAGTGTTAAGTGAAAAGAAGAATCCAAGAGGAGTTAATATTTATTTCCCTGAATATATAATTTTCTTCCTAAAGTATATTAAGTTGATATCCGAAATGGTACACGTGAATATACCTTGGTTATGAATTATATGACAGCAGGACATACAAATATTACAGCGCCATAACATAACTGAGATTTAAAAAAATGAGTATAGGCCGTTTCTATCCCTTTCAAAGAAAACAAATAGAGTATTTCACGGTTCTGAATCACATCAGCTATTTGGTTTGCCCAATCGTTGTGGTTGAACCGTTGATACCCCGTGTGCTGCACTGTATGTGTTATCAGTTGTGCTCCTATTAGCTGTGACCCCGCCTGTGATATAGGAATTCCCAAAACTCATGCTTGTTGATTCCTTTGTTGCTGATTCTGAACCGAAGATTGCGGATGAGGATTCATCGGCTGGGATGCTTCAACAGCGCATTGTGGGTTATATTTACCCATATAATAACCTTAAAGTGGTGATTGGGGAAACTGTCACTAGTGGAAAAATGACTTTCCATCCCCTACTTTTAGTCCCGGTTAAGTTTTGACCCGAGACAATAGCCCTTTAGTCCCGGTTCACAATTTTTTAGGTCCAAGAAGGACCTTTAGTCCCGGTTGAAAACACCAACCGGGACTAAAAGTGCCCCTTTAGTCCCAGTTGGAGCCTCCAACCGGGACTAAAGGGTCTCAACCTTTAGTCCCAGGTGTGGTTGCACCCAGGACTAAAAGGATGACTTTTAGTCCCGGTTGGTGACTCCAACCGGGACCAAAGGGTCTTTAGTCCCGGGTGAAAGTGCTTCACGGGTTACAATAAAGAGAAAATGTCCCACCTTCCATCATGTGTGCTGCGTAGGTGGAGTGGCTAGGTGGGTGTGTGTGTGAAACCATGCAAAAGGTTATGAGTTCGAATCCCTTTGGACGTAACATTTTGTTAGTTTTAGAGACTTTTAGTCCAGGGTGTGGGAACCGGGATTAAAGATCCCCGTGCCCGGGACTAAAAGGGGTTGGGGAGTGTGCACTATCAGTTGTACACATCCATGGGCAAACTACCATTGACAGCCTCCTTGTTGCACGTTCTGAGCTGATGTTTGAGAAAACAAGACCATTTCCTCTGGTGTCCTGGGAAACTGTTGAGCTTGAGGATCACCCTGATGTTGACCGATGGTTGAGGACCCGTCGGATGTAAGGTGTGGTGAACATGTGCCTGGTTTTGCACTACTCCCTCTGTGTTTCCTGAGCATAATTCTCCAAATTTGCCAATGTCATGAATTCTTGCGGAATCCCCAAGTTCGGATATGGTACAAATCAAGGTGGAAGTTGAAACAATATTCTTTTTGCACAGACGATGCCATCTGTGGTGGGGGCGCAAGGGGTGGAGCAGTTTGAACTGGAGTCCCAGTCTGTGGACTATAGTTGGGTTTGAGTACATATGGTGGCATTGGACAACTTCTTTCAGCTATCACTCCTTTGCCTCTAGCTGCTCCATCGGTTCATGTACTTGGAAGTAAGTACACGGGACATCTGTGACCTTGCTACACCGAGCCTCCAGCCATAGTATCCATCAATGAGTTATGCATTGCATTCATAAGAACTCCCGACTGATTGATCTATGCAAGGTGCATGGCCTGATTGAACATCTCCTGGAACTTGGTTATGTCTTCTGTAATCGTGATGTTGCGACGCTTCGAAAGAGGATTTTTCTTAGTCTGTCCTCTCTTGGTAACACTGAATGATTGAAGATAGGCCTACTGATAGTCCATCATCTTGTCAATGATTTCCTTCTGTTCAGCATTGAGGTCTTCTAAAGTCACGAGAAAGATATTGTCTTCATCAACCTCAGATGGTTTTTGAATAATGGTGTTCTTGGTAATGATGAAAATTTGTACTTGTCCCATCAGGTATGCGAAAAATGTGTTGACGCAAAAATCGAGTGGTGAACCTTCACGTAACAACACACAAAAGGCCTGAGAGATCTGCTTCACTCTAGTGCAGGTCCCGTAAATATATTGAGGTTCATGGTGTGACAGTCAATTTGATATGTAATTGACAAGAGAAAAATTTATGTTAAACTCAAAAGGCTAATAGGTTGTTTTTCGAACAGTTTATGTAGTAGATATCATCTATAATTCCGAAACCTTTCTAGGTGAATAAAGTCAATAAAGTCTTAGATTCAAATTCTATCAGCTATCCTTCAGTCATGGATTGATATTTGTTTCTTTCAGCCAATAAGGTGATTGTAATCCAATAACAAGATAATTAGTGATAAAACTAGAAATAATAGAGTTAAATAATTAACTTGATGAGAACTAATTAATATTGATAACTTATGTATATGATGAGGACATGACACCCATACATATGTCCATGAGGGGTGCATGGGGTGGAGAAGGAGACCAACAAGGTTTTCCAAGTCAAGAAGAAGGCCCAAGGCTAATCCGATTTGAGTCCCCAAGGTGGAGGCCCGAGGAAACTCAAGTTCGAGTCGGCCTCGGAGTCCAGGAGCAGCCCGCACTAAATTCGTCGCCCAGGTCACATACGGGCTCGGTTTTTAACGTTCTACATATGCTTGGAAAGCTAAGGAGATAAGCTTTCCAATGGAACCAGTCCCACCTCAAAATTCCTTCTAAGTCATCGGGAATCGTCGAAACAAGTGGACGTCCAGAATCTCCCAGGGTGCTGCGCCGCCATCTTTTGGGCTGTTGGCCCGTGTATCATGTTAGGTCCATTTTGGACGTGGTTAGGGGGTTATGCACGCCCCAACCCTCATATAATCAGTAGCTGCTGCCACATTAGGGTTTGGGTTTTGCTTAGATTAATCTGTTGAGAACAGTTTCACCGTTCGTCGGTTTGTAGAACCCCAACTATCGTGCTTAATCATACATCTGCAGTGTCACTTCCTTTGAGAGCTGCTTCTTTCGAGTTCTTGCTTGTGTTCTTCGTTTCGCAGGCAGGGATTAGCCTTCTTGGCGAGGTCAACCGGGTTGTGACACAGTTGATAACCAGAGGAGTCGTGGTGCTAAGATTGCAGGGTTCGAGTTTGCTGACTTGAAGCCAGATCGGTGAGTTGCGCTCCGCCCAAAACGAGTTATCCTTCACCTGACGGAAGATCGGGAAACCCTAGTTTCCATCAGTATAGATTAGATTAAGGTAAAAGTGGTGTGCCCGAAACCTAAAATCTAATTGTATATGATGACTTGGTGAATAAATCTCTACCTAATTATAAAGCGAGGATTGTTTGGTACATCGCTAACGTCAACATTGTATTTGTTTATGTCATCATCGCATCCCCACGTTGTGATTCGCATCCAAAGGCAACGATTCCTCTCCTCCTTGGATTCCATCTACGAGTCGATTTCTTCCCCTCCCCTTTTTCTTTCCCGCGATATCTCCGAGAATGAGGGAGAGATTCCACGTTGCCTCCACTGTGAGACTGCAAAGCAGAAAAGGGCAGGAACGAGAGCCAGCGATGGTGCAGTAGGAGTCTGATGCTGAGACGCAACAGAGGTAGGCAGGGAGGTTCCGTAGGAGCTGAGGAACTGGCGACAGCCACAACACCAACCGCCAACTACCGCTTCCGTCGGCGGCCACCGCCGGGCCTAGGCCACCACGCCCTCAGGACTACCAATCCCAGCCCGAGCCGCGGTAGTCCTGCCCAGGTGGCAGAGCCACGACTCCGCGCGTGCGTCCCACACTGGTCCTCCTACCCACGCCCCACCTCCATCCGCACTGAGCAACGGTGGCGCTGGCTCACCTACCATGAAACATTGAACATAACAAAGAAAATAGTTCCAGTAAAGATCAAAGTCTTACAAATAAACTAAGATACAACAGCTTATACTAAAGATTACCAAGATAAAGCTGAAAAACCCTAGAGTAGCCCAACTTCTAAACCTAATTCCCAAAATAAGACTAAGCCTAAACACTTGGACTTGGAGAGCTCTTCTTCTAGTATGTGTTCGGAACTGAAGCGTCCCCTCGAAAGAGAAGACTAAATGTGATACCAAATATCAGTCCCAGGAGGCTGATACACATTTATTACAACATATGGTCCATTACCGTACAAACCGTCGCGGTAGTGGGCACTCGAGAACCACTATCACTAAGGCCAGAAATAAAGTTATAAGCCAAACAATGAAGCAAACTAATTCGTCATCAGAGAGTTGCGCCATGCGTGTCTTCAAGCGAGTGGCCCTAACACACAAGCAAGGCTAGGTGCAGAACAAACCCCTACTCACCGTCTTCAGGCACAAAGTCTAAGTCTTCCACTGTGACAATAGTAAGCAGGGGTGAGTACAAACATACTCAGCAAGCTCAACCACACCCACGGAGGGGATATAAGTAGATACATGCACAGGATATAATCAAGGACAAGTTTCAGTTCATTTGCAGAAAAGCCAAGCTTTACAGATGCAAGGGTTTGTTTTATGAAAGAGTTTTCGCAAACATTTCTTTTTAGTTGTATCAATAAATACCGCTGTTTGACTCACAAAGGGTCCACGATTACCGGACTCCCCATCCGTCGTAGCCACTACCAAAGTCTTTCCAAAACAACTCACGCCACAAATCATTTCCAAACTGAAGGACTAGTGAAGTGACCAAGCCGTAACTCGCCCAAAACCGTGGACACGGCTATCCGGATAGATTTTAGCTCTGCAGAGGTGTACACAACCACAAGTAGGGTACCGCAATATGAACACCTTAGTGCCAGTCCAGATCCATCAAAGCCATTACCCACCATAGCTAAACTGACTAGCCGCCACAGAACAACCAGGGGTCAGCAACCTGCCAACGAGGTTCTACCCAGGGGCATAACTTCACATAGATCGTATCCCCGACTCCATGGCTTTCCGCTGCTCACCAGCACACCTGACAACTAACAGCTTAACTAGTGGGATTTATGCTAAGCCATTGCCACATACAATGGTCGGGTGGTGATATAGTAAAATGAGTTAGGCAAGTTGACACATCAACATTATCCAAAATCTTGACTCGACGGACATCTCCCACCATGCTCAACCACACAGGTTCGAGCTCACCTCGCCATTTCACACAAGAAACACCGTCCGTCTTATCCCATACTAATATCATTTTATTCACCCGAAACCCACATTTCCTTTTTAAAGCACACACAGTTTCTTTTGTAAACACAAAGTGATATTGATAGAGAGAGTATAATGGAAACCAAGTCCTAAGCATTGCTAGCAGTGATTAACATCCAAAGAGAGCAACATCAAATTTAAACATTCATCTAGGTTGTCAAGGAAGCAGTCATAACGATCAAGGAATGGCTATCCAATCAGAGTTTAGCAATAAATCATGCAAGTTTTATAAAGCAGGCCAATAGGTAGTGTTTATAAAACTAGGACAAAATATGCATCAAAGGATGGGATTGAACTTGCCGTTCTCAAAACCCTCGGGGAGTTCCTGCCCGGGGTACTGGCCTTCAGGCTCCTGCTCGTAACACTGCTCCTCCTCGAGTCCTTCCTCGTTCACAACATGATCTACGGCGCAAACAAACAAGCATACAAATAAATAAAAGGAAAAGAATATTTTTCCGCTAAGCTCCGAGAAAGAGGAAAATAAAGGGTGGATGGTACGTCGAGAGAACAAGGTATTTCTGAGGGGGGGGGTGTTGTACGGCATGGTTAGAAATATAGTGATGTAGTGTGTGGTGGAATTCGGAGTCGATCTGGATTAAAATGGCGCATACAATGATGGGTTAAAGGAGGTTTTAGGGTTGCTTTTCAAGAAATAAGGACATGTTTGTAATTTAATTAAAAGCTAGGTGCCTCTGACAATTTTGTCAGAGAGAGAGTAAGAGAGGCTGGACCGCGGGCTAGAAATGGGGAAAAGGTAGGGGGGTATGGACAAAAGTGCCCTCCTTCTCTTCGAGCAGAACAGGGGAAAGGGGGGAGAGAGCGGTCGGCGGTGGCGGCGCTGGCCTCGCAGGCGATGCAGGCGGTGCTAGCAGCCGGGAGCAGGGGGAACAGAGAGAGGAGGGCGAGAGGAGTCCACCCGGGGCCTCACCTCGGGCGAAGGTGGTGTGTGGGGGCGGCCTCGCAGCAGCAGCGCGGCGGCGGCAATGGCGAGCGTGGTGGCGGCGTTGCGGCGAGCGGGAGGGGGAGCTAGGAGGCCTGTGAGTGCAGGGAGGCGAAGGAGATGCCGGTGGCCTATTTATAGGTGCAGGGTCTGGCCAGGGAAGCGGGTCGACGGGAGGGGGTCCTCTGCGGCAATGGGGGCCGGCGGGAGTTAAAGCGGCCGGTGAGATGATGGCGTGGCGTGGGTCCGCGGCGGTGCGCCGGCCAAGGACGTCGGCGAGATTGGCGGCTCAGGGAACGAGGGTGGCACTGTGTTCGTCGGCAAGCGGTGCGGCTGAGCGATGGCGGTGTTGTAGTGTGGGTCGTCGCGCGTGCGTGGAGTGCACGGCACGGCACAGGGGAAATGACGGGCGGCGCAGTCGCGCTCGTGGGGCAGTGGCACGGCTGGATGGCGCAGCGGCGTTGAGCGCGCGTGGGCGGCACAGAGATGCAGCGATGCAGTGGCAAGCAACGCAGCGAGGCCGGTCCGCAGGTGCGCGCGCGCGGCGAGCTCGTGGTGGGGCCAAGTGGCAGTGGCGACGCAGCGACGGGGAGGATGGGTGGCCGGCGGAGCACAGACAACGGCGTGCACGTGGGCCGGCATGCCTGAGCGGCGGCAGTGCGAGTTGGTGGGGCCGAGCAAGGGCGCACGCGCAGGGACAGCGGCGAGCACGGAGTGGGGCAGGGCCGGGAAGAAGGAAGGGAAAGAGAAAAAGGAGAAAGGAAGAAAAAGAAAAAGAGAGATTCGTGGTGGGATTCGCGGCGACGGTCGAGGGCGAGCGGTCGACCCGAGAGCGGGCAGAGCGGAAAGGTGATGACGGGGAAAAGGAAAGGGTTAGGCACGATGGGGTTCAAGCCGGGACAGCAGATACTAGGGTAGATGGCAGGAGCTTGACGGTAAAAGATTTTAAAAGATTTTTATCGAGTGTATTAAAAGGTGATTTATTTAGAGGATAAAATGCGGATGTCATAATTAATTAAGCATCAACAATTCATGTCAAGCATAATGTACGTCAACAAAAATATCAACATCTTAATGAACTCTTTGGGCCCACAGGTATTGATGTGTGTGTGTGTGTGTGTGTGTGAGTTCTAGGTTTTACATGGCAAGAGACATTTTATAATTTTTGTCCCCTAATAATTAATGACAATCCCATTAAATATAGTATATGGTTTGAAATCTATGTGTGCAAGCTACATTTCTATTGTGTGACACCATTAAAGCATTTCGAAATGTCCATCTGGATATTCATACTTGTTGTCGCCAACAGGGATGCAATACCATATGTCTATTCAGATATTCATTAGCACGGGAGAAACATGCATAAGATGATGAAATAATGGACTCTAGTCGAAAAGAAGGGTCAAAACACATTTCTTTTTCCATGAAACAGCCATAGGCAAAAGAAGGAAGCCTTCTATTGAGCTCCAAGGCTTACCAGAAGGATGGGTGATCATAGAGAAACTCAGGAATCAGGCCAGATTGATAAGGTTTCATCTTCTCAACTTCATTTGTTTGAAAATAGCTAAATTATATCTGGATCCAATAAGTATAATATTAGTCAAGTGTCAATTTTGTTCTTCTCTATATGATTTGTTGTTTTTTCGCTCAATGTACGAGTGAGGAAGATGTTGAAAGTACCATTGTTTATCATCCTTGGCTCATGTAAAAGGGCCAACACGAAGGTGTTATGGCTGGAGGATAAAGTGTTATATGTTGGCTCCACCCTTTCCTAACTAGCAAGATATGGTACTAAATATGTGCACACGGCACTCATGGGCCACTAGCGGCCCATATGCAAATTGGGTTGAGTGTGTCATACATCCCGCCCCCCAAAGGACAGGAAGTCGTCATTCAACTCACCAATGCTTTGGAAAAATATCCAGCACACGCATACACAGAGCATCCTACATACACGTTCATCCTCATTTCATGCAAAAGGGTCAACCCAATGGTGATATGAGTGGAGGACAAAAGCTTATAAGTTGGCTTTACCTAGCTTAACTAGCAAGGTGGTGTCAGTGTTTTAGCACTGAGTGCCTGCATAGGGTTACCTTAGGGTAGAGAATAGTAGGGGCTCATCGAGATCTATAGAACCTGATGGTAAACACAAGGTCACAAAGACAAAAAGACATAGATAGGTTTGAACCACTAGTGTAGCGTAATATTCTATGTCCTGTATAGGGATCGCATATTGTGCCCTAAGATAGGATTGTTCTGTATAGTAGTGTCTTCTCTTCTGTTCTACCAACCTAGGGACAACTTCCCTCCTTTATATATCCCATGGGTAAGGTTACATGGCAAGTCCCCTAGTCGTTTACAATTTAGGAACCCTAGTAGGACTGCAAGTGTTCTCTAGTAGTTCTACTAGGACTTGATCTTCTTTCTTCCTTAGATAGTCAGGTCGGCCCATCCCTTAGTCCGGGTAGTCCTGTAATCCTCAAGGGTACCTAGGGATCCCAATCCCATAAGCCCCTAAACGCTTCATAGTTGAACAACAACCTTCTTCAAAGTCTTCTAGTCTTCCGCTGAGTACTTTGGTCCCATCCAAGTACCCTTTTGTCCCTTTGGTTGCTGAGACAATGCGGACCACTCCATCACTTACTTAAATATGTGCACCAAAGGTGAAGCATATATGCTTAGCCCCGAGCATTGGGATGATTTGGGTACCAAAAAAGGTCAACCATTGGGTATAGCCCCCGAGCCTCGAAGTAAACGGTTCACCATTCAATCCGAGGGTCAACAAACATAATCCTTATAGTAACTTTTGTATAGATATGCAAGTGCCAACTAGCGTCGGTACTCGACCAATGTCATGGCATCCTGGTATCAAAATACCGACTAGTGTGAGTACTCAGGTGGCGTTTTCATGTCGTGCTATCTGAGTAGCAACTAGCTTTGGTTCCAAGCCTTGGTCTACTTTGAAGAAACAGAAACAGTATTGATGCAACTCCTGCCACCATCCCTGCCATCCTTACCTTACTCCTGGCCAAGCACATGCCAGAGGGAAGGTACATATGTAGAACCCTGACACCCGTACAACATCTTGGGAACAAATTCATTTGGCATGTTACATATATTTGGTTCAATAAATCCAGTAACTGGATAGCATGTAATCCAATATCGTGCTATTCATATTCGATAGGTTCGTGGTTGTTATGGCTTCCCGGTATAGATGTCGGTTGAAGAACCGAGTATTGCCTCTTCAACTGCCTCATCCCCACCCTTATGTCCCTTCCTTGTTCCGTTGTGCTAGGAGCTCCACCGATGACTAGTGTTGGCTCTGTTCTCAAAGAGATCGTCATAAATCATCACATCTACTTCTACACGTACTTCTCCGAGGCGAGCAGCTCTGCCTCTTCACATTACCTGCACAAGTAGCTCCATCCCTCTTTGGCTTACCGTGCGGAAGGATATCCACCGGTGCCCAGCACCATGCCATGTGCCCTAATGGAATTGGCAATAAGGGGATAAAATTTTAAAATTAAAAAAATTTGACACTGAAAAAAGTCATGTTAATTTTAAGGCAAATTTTGCTACATAACACTATGATTTCATGGTATATATCGTTTCACACGAAAAATGGCAAAAAATGGTTATAGGACACTAGGTGGTGTCCTATGACAGTTGGATTCTGTTGACGCAAAATGGTGTTAACATATTCTTTGTTGCGGGACACCGCCTAGTGTCATACGACCAATTTTGTCGTTGTTGGTATGAAATAGTCAATTTCACAAAATCACAATGGGTTCTAGCCAATTTTTCCTAATTTTTATGACATTGATGGAATTGGCTCAAGAAACTCGATGTCAAAATTGTCCTACCAGAAACATTGTCATTTGTTGCTCAACAAACCTTGTCTCATATAATGCACAGAAATAGACTCTGCTTAGGTTATGAATGTTGGCATGAGTGCGAGCGAAATAAAAAAAAGTTAATTATTTATTTGATCTAAATTAAAACTCAGATACTTTGTTGGCCCTAAAAATATTTTTCTCCTTTATTTGACACTGACTCTTACCTTCGTTTCTAATTTGACATTTCTGTCACACGAAATTACCTCCAAAATTCATGGAATTTTTTCTAACAATTTAACAAATGGACATGAATATATTTTATTCAAAACAACACATGTATCTCTATAGTTTTAAACTTAAAATTCCCCAGATTAGGTAACTTTCAAAACTAATTTGAATTTTATGGCTAAAATACTTTCAAAAGATTATGGAAAATAAAAAATATTCATGGTATACTAGTTTAGAAAATTATTTCCCATCATAAGTTAAATAGAGAACTATGAGTTCCATCCAAAATTTCAAAATGTTCCTCCCAATTGTTTATGTAATTTATGATGGGAAAAAATTATAAACTACCATATGGAATTTCATGAATAAATGTTATTTTTCCATAATTTTTTATTGTATTTTGGTGCCATAAAATTCATATTAGTTTCAAAGATAGCCTAACTTGGTGAATTTAATTCTGAAACCATAAAGCCACATGTGTTGTTTTAAATAAAATATGTTCATATCCATTTATTATATTAGAAAATGTTCCATAAATTTTGGTGGTTATTTGGAAGTCGTTTGTAACTCACGGAAGTGAGAGATGCGTCAAATAAAGAATGAAAGTTACTAGTGTCAAATAGAGGATTTGTTTCGGTGTATTTGAGGAATTTCCTCAAATAAGAAAGACATGTGCACCTAAATTTATTATTCATATTACTTTGCTCTAAATTCAATAGTTTAAACTTTGATGAAGTTTTCTAAGTATATATTAACATATATATTATCAAATAAATGCACCGTTAATAAATATTTTTTTGCTGTGGATTTAATGGAACTAACCGGATGTTTGGATTTTTTATATAATTTGATCAGAAGTTAAAGAAGATTGACTTAAAATAAAGCTGTAAAGCAAACTATAATTTGAAACAAGGAAGTATATAATAAGGAGCTTTGGAATTTCATTATTTCCCCCATCAAATGAAATCAATAATCACTTTCAGTTACAACAAATCCATTCTGTTCCGTTGCTTACGGGATGAAAGAATAATAATGAATGAATTACCCTGCTATCTCCACCCAACAGATGAAAAAATAAATCTTCAACAATCTAATCTACTTGTCCTAAGCTACAATAAAATATGCCGGAATGGAACCAGTCTCATACTCTCATGTTCCTTTGAGTCGACGGACGGCATGTCCGTAACTGCATGCTCGTGAGCCGGTAATTTCTTTTTGTTCGGCCGCCGTCAAAAGCATATCCAGGGCCCACCCTGCAGCGACGGTGACCAGTCAGCTGCAGAGCGCTGCGGGATGCGCGGCGGCTAATCTACCAACCTACCGCTGAAGCGCCGGCTTCGCTCAGAGGAGGAGGAGAGCCGAGACGGCGACGGCCGCGGTGACCGTGACGCTGACGAGAAGGTTCGCACTGCCGGCGCTGCTGGGCTGCGCGTTGCCGCCGAAGAAGACCATGGTGGTGCCGTTGTTCAGCTGCTGCGGCAGCCCGGCGGCCTGCGGGTTCTGCCCCGTCGACTTCACGCTGTTGCAAGCAAAACAAACATATGTGAGAAACATGCTCTACATTGGTACTCATATACGGTATCATTGTACGTGTTTGATCCGTAAATTTGCTGTTGGAGTTGGACCGTGCCAAAAGAGACTATTATCTTGCTGGCGGGTGGTAGGTGGCTGTTGCTGGTTCGTGCAGAGAGAAAAATACTGTTGTCTGACTGCTGATAAGTCAGACGAACGTGCCATGCCGTATATATGCGAGGGACCCGATCACGTGCGGGGGAGACCCCCCCGACGGACGGCTAGACCGGAGTGACGTCCTTGTCCTATGTCCATGTGGACAAGCGCGCGTGCCTGCCTTCCTAGCCGTTTTCTCACTAGCCGTTGGTAACTTCTGCCCCCCTCCTCGAAATGCCTCACCTACCCATCCCAGCTGTCAGTAGTCAATCAGCGATTCAGCGATTACCGCTGGACAAATCCGGTCATGAACAGAATGGTTGAATGAAAAAAGAATCAAATCAAATATGTCAGTTCCTGGATTTTTTTTCTTCAGTCGTTTTTAACTGCGGAATGAAGGATGACATTCCATTTCTTACTGCAAATCGAGTAGTCAGTCATTCTTTACTTGGTGTGAATGAAATAGTACGTACTAATGATGACTGGTAAAAATCCTTGGTACCTGGTGGGCACGGCGGGGCAGAAGGTGACGGTGTAGTCGGTGCTCCCGGCGGCGCAGGTGAAGGTGGAGGTGGCGTCGTCGTAGGCGTAGCTGTAGGCGCGCGGGCACGCGGCCTTGAAGAACTGGGAGTAGGCCGAGGGCCGGCACGCGCTGGGGCTCCCGTACGCGCCGCTGCAGCAGTACTGCGCGTCCCCGAAGGCGTCGCACGCGCTCCTGCACGCCACCGGCCCGTCCGCCGCGGCGTCCACCCGGAGGCCCGCCGGGCACGCGGCGTTCAGCTCGGCGGCGCACCCCGTCGCCGCGCACTTCCCGGCGGAGGAACCGCTGCCGGTGCTGCTGGGCGTGACGACCATGGGCAGGTTGTAGCCGTCGACGAGGCTCACGTCGAAGAAGTCGAGGCCGCCGCTGCCGTCGAGCGTGAACTCGGCCAGCGTGGCCGGCGGCGCGGCGCCGCCGCCGTTGCACTGCACGTCGCCGGACCCGCAGTCGCCCGTGGCGCAGGCGAAGCGGCCCGTGGCGGCGCAGAGCGTGCGGCCCCAGAGGCGGCCCGACCACCCCGCGGGCGCCGCCACGGCGCGGGACTCCCCCGGCGCGAGCGCGAACCCCGTGGTGGGCAGCGGCGCCGACCCCGCGCTGGAGAGCAGGCCCGGCCACACCGTGTACCCGCAGCCGTTTGCGATGGTGAACGTCGCCGAGAATGCGCGGCGCAGCTGCAGGAGCAGCACCAACGCCTCCAATGCGCGGCGCCACGAATGCGCAGCTGCTAGCGCCGCCATTATTGTCGGCTGCTGAGCGCAGAGGGAGAGAAGTAGCTGGTGGTGGAGCTTGACGTCTGTGTGCAGTCGGTGGTCGCGCTGCAGAAAACTCGATGGATGCTTGGATGGTGTTGCGCAACGGCTATGGACGAGGTATTTTATAGCAGCTGTTGGGGAGTGAGTGAGCAGAGTTGAGAGTGACAGGTGAAGCCCGCGAGAAGCAGGAGAGAAACGGGGTCGCAGGCTGCGAAGCGAAGCGGGGGCAGATGAGCTGAGTGGTTTCGTGCGTTGTGGCTTACGTGGCGATGTGGCACATTGACCAGTCTTGTCCTACTACTCCTAGCGGCGAGTAATAAAATAATGTCTAATAAGAAGAGAAGTTGGTAATCGATTAGGGCGGTCAGAGCTCCATCCGGAGGGGATTTACGGTGGCTTTCCACCCACACGTGCACTTTAACAGCTCCTGGTTACATTACTCGCTAGTAATTGACCGGTACAGTACAGTTTCGTAGACCTGCCACAACTTCTATATACTTACGATATAAACGGAGCACATCACAGCAGAACGAAAGATAAACATAGCCTACTACTTTACCCTTGAAGATGGCGTCAGGCCACTGTTTCGCCCAAATCGAACCTGATCGCTCGAGTCCAATCAGGCTTGCATCGCATCCCATCGCATCCAACCAAAACTCCGTCCGGTGGGCTGGACCGTGACCCGCCTGATCGACGGAAAGCGCATACTAGGATAGCCTGTTTGGATCGGCGCCACAGCACGCCACGCCAGTGCTGTGGCGCCGATTGTGAGCGCCACAGCCGCCACGCTACAGTGCCGTGGCGTCTGTGGCCAGCGTCTAAACACGCCTTACGTTCCTCTTGTCAAGCGCTCTAAGCCGTCGATCGTGACAAGGGAATTGAATCCCGACCCGGCACGCCCAAATCTCCCAACCCACGGCCCCGTTCGCTTGCAATCATCCTCATCCACAGCGCCGGCCGGCCTGACCGACGCTGGCCGTCCGTCGACTCATGATTATGAGTACAACCGGTGTATCGTCAAATCGGGGCAGTAGGGCATATCACAAATCCTGAATTGCATATGCTCGATCGGCTGGAAGTGGGTAGTCGGAGATGGAATCCATTGATACGACGGTCCGTTCCTAGCTATATACAATCTACTAACACTAACTCCCTCTGAGTTAATATATCATATTTAAGACAAATTAATTAAGATCAAACTACTTTAGGTATAACTTTTAGATTTAACTATTTGTGTAAATGTTTATAGAAAAAACGTAAAAATATGTGCTATCGTGTGTTTAATTAATCATGGTGGTAGTAGTTTATTTGTAAACTATATAACTATTTCTTCTAAATGTTATATGTTCTAGAATGGAGCACATACTAGCTAAATGACACTATAGTGGTTGAACGTTCTTGACCAGGCCCAGCCCTAAATGCAAATCTTTGATGAAAAAAACAGAGGAAAGGTCTCATAAAAGCACAAACATATGCTCCCATGAATCGCTTAAAAGTTGGGTGGCGTAGAAACATTGCTGTACCCGTACACCTGTTGTACACCCCCTCCGCGATCAGATGTCGACGTCTCCATCTTAAAATAATAGTGTAGCGAAAATAAACCACGTTCGCGACTAAGACGGCAGTGGGATTAACGTTCCAACTTGGCTGCCAGTAATTATAGTCAAACAGACCGGGAATCAGTTAGGTTAGCATGCATGCATGCTAATAGTAGAGATTAGACTGTTGCTGAGTACTATTTGCGATGGTAGAGTGCAGCGCCTTCATGCCAAACTCTGACTTGGGTTTAAGCCTTATCTGATATTCGTCGCCACCGTCTGCCTGACGCTTCTCCTCAGTTTTTGACCCTACCCACACCTGGACAAAAACTGAAAAACGTCTTGGTCGATCAATTAACGCATGTGCGTTATATATATATATATATATATATATATATATATATATATATATATATATATATATATATATATATATATATATATACGTCATACTCGTCGATTAGCACAAGAATCAACCTACATCAACAGAAAGAAGCTTCCATTATTCTATTTATAATAACATATCCATCATCTGAGCACCATACTTAAATCTGTATGAACTCCGCAGGATCAGGATTCAGGAAGTTTCTTCTTTCCTGGAGACAAAACTAATTAACACGAGTTCAAACCAAAATAGGAGAATTTTGCTGAGTGAAATGAATAAAACAATTCGATAATAGAATTAGAATATATAAATTGCTGAGATTAAACATAGTACAACTGTTCCTGTAGGTCCATCTTCAGAAGTATATTATCTAAGAAAAACAAATTGCTTTTCCTGCTTCCTGATTTTCGGTCCAGGTATCCAGGAACAATTGCTTTCCTATCATTGCAAATTGTACACAGTTCCTTATATATTATTGTCACAAAATCAAAGTATATGGAACAATTTCTTTTCTATCATTACAAATTTTGCATAATTCATTATATATTATTGTCACAGCTAGACACAAACGGGCCATACCAATGGCAAATAAGATTGTAATTCTCTTTAGAGTAAATTGCACCCACCATACAATAACTTGTACCATTGTATCACTTTAATCTATCAAGTTGTAAATTGTGCAATTTACTGCAACAACTAGTTTACTATGTGCATATACGATCCTAGATGTTAATGTATTTCACCACTATGGCAGTCCGATGTGGAATACCATTTAGTTGTTGGTGACCTGGACTGTCCTTGACGGATGAGGGAAGGTGGGGGCAGGTGGCGGCCGCAGAAGCATCGGCGGCAGCGGGCGTGGAGCGGGCTAGGGAGGCGACCCCGGCCCCCTTGTGGAGGAGGCGGCCCCCACTATTGCGGGGGCGCGTGAGACCTCCGTGCCGGCCAAGGGCGCGGAGGGACCAGAGGGTGCGGGCCGCACCGGGGACGCGGATCAGACCGCGGACTGGGGTAGCGGCACGGCGGAGGCGGAGGCGGAGGAAGCGCCGGTGGTGGGTACCACAATGGTGACCCTCCCGGCCACCCTCGAGGGCGGCCAGGAGGACGAGGAGGAGGATGCTCCGGGCTTCCGGGAAGGGACCTGGAGCCCTTGGGAGGAGAGGACCGTGCACGCCCTGCCTGGCGGCCCGGCCTTCGAGGCCTGGCGCAACCAGGGTCTCGGACGGCGTGGCGTCCCTCTTGGCCTGGCCGGGAACGCTGAAGCCGAGCGTCTCCTATCGGAGGAGCAACAGGCCCTGGGGACCACGGTCCAGGAGGCCCTGAAGCAAGTCCTTGAGCTCCACCTCGGCCGGGCTTGGACGTCCACCTGGTAAGTAGTCTAATTGCTAAATTTGTTGCGTGTTTTCTATCTCCCCCCTTTTTCTCACCTTTGTCTTTCGCGTTAATGGCAGAACTTGAGGGAGATGGTCGGGCGAAAGGTCACCGAGCTCGCTGATGCGCACGTCGAGGTGCATCAGCTGAGGGAGGCTTTGAGCCATGCTGAGCGGGAGCGCCTGCGCGAGAGGGCCCTCACCGTGGAGACGGCAGAGGAGGTCCTTCGGCAGGGGGACGAGCTCCATCGGCGGACGCAGGCGCTGGCGGCGTTCGAGGGCGAACTTCAACAAGAGCGCGCCGCCTTTGCCGAAGTCCGGGGGCAGTTGCAGCTGCGGGACTCGGCTCTCGCTGCAGCTGAGGCCCATTTGAAGACCTAGGGTGAAGCTATCGACCTGCTCACCGTGATAGTGATGGAGGGAGATGTTACCATCACTGAGCTGCAGGCCTCAGTAGAGGCCCAGCAAGGCGAGATGGCAACGCTCCAGCAGGAGGTCAGCACTGTCCGGGAGGCCCTCGCCGAGAAGGAGAAGGTGATAGAAGGTAAGTTTAGTACAAACTTATCCTTAATTTGAATTCCGGTTTTTGAAAACTTATCTGATTTTGCTTTTGGGCTTTCAGAGCTGCGGAAGGCGGCGGAGGACACTTCCTTACAGGCGTAGTCGCTCCAGATGGCCTATTTGAAGGCCCAGGAGGACGTCGAGGCACTACGGGATGTAGCCCTCGCCGTCTGCAAGGAGGTCGAGGGGCCAGAAGCCCCTGAGTCCCAGTCGGGCAGCTTGGTGGTCAGTCGCCTAAGGGCCTTGGGCGGCTGTGTTGCCGAGCGCTTGAAGGGGGCCCTCCGCCTTGGCGTGCAGAAAACCCTCGGGGTGATCTCGACGCACTTCGTCGTGGACCTCGAGGCGGTGAGCGTTGGGTACGTGGTGGCAGATGACCTTGACGACGACGCTTCGCTAGTCGTCGTGGAGAGCGCCAACGCCGGCGCTTCTGCTCCTGCTGCTGCCTTAGCGCAGATCTTCGAGAGCGATCTCCTCCCCGACGCCGAAGACAAAGAGGACACCGCCCCCGAAGGCCCCGAAGACCCTGCTCCTTGAATAGTTAGGAATATCTATGTAATAAGTAGTTTTGTGGCTTGAATCCAAACAATTTAATGTTTAAGCACACAGTTTGAATTTTATTTGAATTATGGTTTTCTTTATCACGTTTTTCTCACTGAATTTGCAAGGAACTTGTCGAGGAAAATGTCGTTCATAGACCAACTTTAGCGTAGGGTGGCGAGGAGGATGCCGTATCCTTTCGAAGGCGTAGGCGGTCCCTCGACTCGGCCGGCCCTTGGCCTTAGTCAATCTATGCCTCGAACTTCCTTTTGGAAATTTACTAGAGATGATTGTGATGAAAGTATTTTGAAGAAAAAACTTTAAAATTGGGACAATTTTTAGGAGGGGGTGCCCCCCCCCCCCCCGAATTAGCCCTCGAGTGAGACTTGGCTTTTTTCGAGTGTAAGCCTAGTTTTACTCATTTTAAGATCCTTCTTTATACATTTATTGAAATAAGTACAAATGTACATGAATGCTTGGAAGCTTAAGGGTAGAAGCGACATAGCTGTTGGATGTTCCAGGCGTTGGCGAACACTTCGCCTTTCTCGTTCGCGAGCTTGTATGTGCCTGGTTTGAGGACCTCGGCGATGATGTAGGGCCCTTCCCATGGCGGTGTGAGCTTGTGGCGTCCTCGATTGTCTTGTCGCAGCCTTAGCACTAGGTCCCCCTTGTTGAGGTCTCGACGTCGAACCTTTTGGGCTTGATATTTTCGGAGGGACTGCTGATACCGTGCTGAATGTAAGATCGCCACGTCTCGAGCCTTGTCCACTTGATTGAGTGAGTCTTCACGAGTTTGCTTGTTTCTTTCTTCTTAGTAGGCCCTAAGCCTTGGGGACCCATATTCCAAGTCTGTGGGGGAGGATAGCCTCGGCGCCATAGACGAGGAAAAAGGGGTGAAACCTGTGGCTCTACTCGGGGTCGTTCTAAGGCTCTAAATTACCGAGGGTAGCTCTGACACCCATTTTCCACCGAATCTATTCAGCTTGTTGAATATTCTTGGCTTGAGGCCTTGTAAAATCATGTCGTTGGCACGTTTTACTTGGCCATTTGTCTGCGGATGTGCTACGGCCGACCAATCCACGCGGATATGGTGGTCGTCATAGAATTCCAAGAATTTCTTGCCTGTAAATTGGGTGCCATTGTCAGTAATTATCGAATTAGGGACCCCGAACCTGTAAATTATATCTGTGAAGAACTGCACAGCTTGTTCAGATCTGATGCTGCTGATGGGTCGAGCCTCGATCCATTTCGAGAACTTTTCGATGGCCACCAGCAAATGCGTGAAACTCCCGGGCGCTGCTCGCATTGGCCCGACGAGGTCGAGCCCCCACACAGCGAATGGCCATGTGATAGGAACGGTTTGCAAGACATGGGCCGGGAGATGAGATTTGCGTGCGTAGAATTGACACCCTTCGCAGGTGCGCACAATTTCGTTGGCGTCGGCGACAGCTGTGGGCCAGTAGAAGCCCTGGCGAAAAGCGTTGCCCACGAGGGTACGGGGCGCCGCGTGGTGGCCGCAGACGCCGGCGTGGATGTCTCGAATGAGCTCCCTTCCCTCCGAAATTGGAATGCATCACTGCAAAATTCTGGAGGGGCTGCGCTTATACAATTCCCCATCAATAATGAGAAACGACTTGGCTCTTCTCGCAATGCGCCGGGCCTCGGTTCTATCCGAGGGTAGCTCCCCTCGGTTGATCCAGGCGATATACTGATTGCGCCAATCGTGAGATGATGGGGCCTCGTCGATCTCCATAATTTCACCCTCGTCCGCTGAGGATATCTCCTGACTCGAGGCTTCAGGTTCCTCTTTTGAAGGATCCTCGTTCATGGGCTCGATGCCCGCAGCCCCCGAGGGTTCGGTCCTCGAGGGAGCATCAGGAGCTCTGGGAGTAGCCTTGAGGTCACGGGCGAATTCATTTGGTGATCCGACCTGACGCAATTTTGGCCAATTCATCGGCCTCCTCGTTGTATTTTCGCGCGATGTGGTTGAGCTTGAGGCCATGGAATTTGTCCTCGAGTCGGCGTATCGCGTTGCAGTACGCTTGCATCTTGTCGTCGTGGCAGCTTGCCTCATTCATAACCTGATCGATGACCAGTTGTGAATCTCCCCTAATGTCGAGGCGTTTGACACCCAACTCTATAGCTATACGAAGGCCGGTTAGCAAGGCCTCGTATTCGACCATGTTGTTGGACGCCGGAAAGTGCAAGCGTACCACGTGTCTTATATGTTCTCCAAGGGGTGAGACGAAGAGCAGTCCCGCTCCCGCAATGGTTTTCATCACCGACCCGTCGAAGTACATGATCCAACATTCAGCTTGAATCTGGGGTGGGGGCAGCTATGTGTCAGTCCACTCTGCCACGAAATCGGCCAAGATCTACGATTTAATTGCCTTTCTTGGGGCATAAGTGAGGGCTTCGCCCATCAACTCCACGGACCATTTGGCTATTCTACCCGAGACATCCTGGTTGCGGAGTATCTCTCCCAAAGGAAAAGATGAGACCACGGTGATAGGATGAGCCTCGAAGTAGTGGCGCAGCTTGCGCCGAGCTAGCACTACCGCGTAAAGCAGCTTCTGGATTTGTGGATATCGCGTCTTGGTTTCGGTCAATACCTCGCTGATGTAATATACCGGCCTTTGGACGGGTAGAGCGTGTCCTTCCTCAGTTCTTTCTACGACGATGACTCCGCTGACTACTTGAGTCGTTGCGGCTACGTAGAGGTAGAGACGCTCGCCCTCCTTAGGTGGCGTTAAAATTGGCGCTCGTGCGAGACATGCTTTTAGCCCGTCGAGGGCTTTCTGGGCCTCGGGGGTCCAAGAAAAATGCTCGTTCTTTTTTAGGAGTCGGTACAGGGGCAAGCCTTTCTCGCCGAGACGCGAGATCAACCGCCTTAGGGCTGCTAAGCATCCCAATACCCTTTGTACCCCCTTTAGGTCTCGGATCGGTCCCATCTGCTCGAGGGCCGAGACTTTTTTAGGGTTGCGCTCAATGCCTCGCTGAGAGACTATGAAACCCAAGAGCATGCCTCGAGGCACCCCAAAAACGCATTTCTCTGGATTTAGTTTTACCCCGTTGGCCCGGAGACAATCAAACGCAATGCACAAATCGTTTACCAGGCCGTTCGCCTTCCTAGACTTAACAACAATATCATCAACGTATGCCTCTACGGTTCGTCCGATATGATCCCTGAAAACACGAAGCATACACCGCTGGTATGTAGCTCCGGCATTTCGAAGACCAAACGGCATCGTGACATAGCAAAAAATACCAAAAGGCGTGATAAAAGAGGTTGTCAGTTGGTTAGAGATTTTCATCTTAATTTGGTGGAAACCAGAATAAGCATTAAGGAAACATAATAGCTCACATCCCATAGTTGAATCCACAATTTGATCGATACGTGGTAAAGGAAAATGGACTTTTGGACATGCTTTATTTAAACCAGTATAATCTGTGCACATCCTCCATTTCCCATTCCTTTTCTTAACTAAAACAGGATTAGCGAGCCAGTTAGGGTGAAATACCTCCTTGATGAATCCGGCCTCGAGGAGCTCGCGCAGCTCTTCACCAATGGCCCGGCGCTTTTGCTTGTAGAAGCGTCGCAGGCGTTGAACCACCGGCTTGGAGTGGGGCAGGCTATCAAGGGAGTGCTTGGCGACCTCCCTCGGTATGCCCGGCATATCCGAGGGGCTCCACGTGAAGATGTCGGCGTTGGCGCGGAGAAAGTTGACGAGCACCACCTCCTATTTGTTGTCGAGGGTTGAACTGACCCTCACTATCTTGTCGTTGGGGATGCTGGGGTCGACGGGCACGACCTTGGTGTGCTCCGCAGGTTCGAAACTGCCTGAATGCTTCGAAGAGGAGGGGATGATTTCGTTTGCCATCTTCTCCAGGTCCGCGATGAGAGCCTCGTCCTCGGCAAGTGCCTCGGCGCTCTTGACGCATTCCACGTCACATATGTAGGCATGCTCGAACGATGGGGCCATGGTGATGACGCCCTTTGGCCCCGACATCTTCAGCTTGAGGTATGTGTAGTTTGGGATGGCCATAAACTTGGCGTAGTACGGGCGGCCAAGGATGGCGTGGTATGCATCTTGAAATCCCACCACTTCGAAGGTCAGGGTCTCCCTGCGGAAGTTGTCGGGGTGCCAAAACAAACTGGCAGATCGATCTTCCCGAGGGGCTGAACTCGCTTTCCCGGCGCAATGCCATGGAATGGCGCCTTGCTGGGGCGTAGCATGTCCCTCCCGATGCCCATGAGCTCCAAAGTTGAGACGTACATGATGTTGAGGCTGCTGCCTCCATCCATGAGTACCTTGGAGAACCGGGTGTTGCCGATGATGGGATCAACGACAAGCAGGTACTGCCCCGGATTTGAGATGTAGTTGGGGTGATCCTCTCGACTGAAGGAGATGGTCTCCTCTGACCAGTCGAGGTAAGATGGCCCCGCCTTGTCTATGGAGAACACCTCTCGGCGCTCGCGCTTGCGCTATCGAGGGGTCATGTTCGCGGTTGGCCCCCTGAAGATGAAGAAGACGTTCTCCACCTCCGGGAAGCCTTGGCCACTCCCGTCGCCCGTGTCCTTTTTCCCCCCCTTCGTCCTTCGAAGCGGCGTGGTTGAAGTATTTCTTTAGCATTCCGCATTGCTCGAGGGTGTGGGTTACGACGCCCTTGTGATAAGGGCAAGGTTTCTTGAGCATGTCATCGAAGATGCCGCCTCCTTAAGGGGGGCCTCAAGGAGCTTTGGGAGCAGCAGGGGCGACTGCGAGGATTTCGTCGGGGTCCTCGGTCCGCTCTTGTCGCTGCGAGGCTTTTTGGGGCTTCTTCCCCTTCTTGCCTTGTTTTTGTTTCTTTGCGGAGCCTTTGGACTTGCTGCCCTCCGCGGGCGTTTCGTCCGTCCGTTTCCCCCTTCTACCATCAAAGATGGCTCCAACCGCCTCCTCGCCAGAGGCAAAGTTGGTGGTGACATCGAACAACTGGTTGACACTGGTAGGAGGACTTCGTCCTAACTCGCGCACCAAGTACCGGCAGGTTGTGCCCTCGAGGAAGGCGTGGATGACTTCGGAGTCACCCACGCTTGGGAGCTCGGTGCAGCGCTTGGAGAAGCGGCGGATGAAATCACGAAGGGACTCATTGGATGTTTGGCGACACCCTCGAAGGTCCCACGAGTTTCCAGGGCGGAGGTAGGTGCCCTGAAAATTACCCACGAACGTCTTCACGAGGTGGTTCCAGTCGTGAATCTGGTTCGCGGGTAGGTGCTCGAGCCATGTCCGCGTAGAATCCGCCAAGTGGAGCGGCAAGTTGCGGATGATCATGGCGTCGTCAGTCGCGCCGCCCAATAGATAGGCGAGGCGATAGTCATTGAGCCACACCTTTGGGTCCGTCTCCCCCGAGTACTTGGTGATGGTCGTCGGCTGCCTGAATCGTGCGGGAATCGGGGCCGCACGAATATCCCGGCCAAACACCCGGGTTCCCGGGGGCTCTGGTGTTGGGCTCTTGTCTTCGTCGCTGTCGTAGCGGCCTCCACGGCGAGGGTGGAAACCGCGAGACGTGCCATCCCGCCTCTTTCTGTTGAGGGTGTTGCGGGCATCGTTGTCGCTGGTGTCACCGCGTGTGTCAAGGATTCGCTCCTTGAGAGGCTTCCTCCCGATGCGTTCGTGCATCGAGGGTGCCTTCCCTTTATTCGAGGACGGGGGTGGCATTACATCGTCCCTTCGCGGGGTCTGTGCCGATGCCTCGTGCTCCCGCATTGCTCCACCGGTTTTTGGGCCGGCAGAATTGCGTATGCGAGAGGCTGAGCTTTCGGCTTGCTGCACAGCTGCTTGCTCGATGAGGAGCTTCGCCTCTCGGCGCAGATTTCGGCCTTCGGGCGTTGAGGGCTCTGGCATGGCCCGGATTAAGGTCGCCGCAGCGATGAGCTTTTGGCTCGCCCCGGCTAACGTGAGTGGGTCGTCCACATCATCCTCAATGCGGGCTCGAGCTATGCGCCCGGCGTCCCTGGCACGTGCGCCGCGTACGGGGCAGTTATCCTCGAGCGTTGCCCGGAGCTCTCGGACATGTCGGCGTTCTTCCTCGAGCCTGGCCTCAAGTTCGCGGACTTGGGCTAGTTGTGCTTGTGCAAGCGCCGCGTTGTCAGGTGCCTACTCGTGATCCCTGGCCCCTGCTGGCTCTTCTGCCCCGTCATCTCCGCCATCCCTTCCCGGGAGGACGACGAAGCACTCCCTGGAGGGATCGTAATCCCCCTCTCTAGAGTCGTCGGAGTAGTTTAGGCAATAATCTGCCGCAGCCTGGAATGATAAAAAGGCCTCACGATCACGAAGCTCTGAGTAGTCCCATTCGGGGACCCTATGGCCGCTCTCGTGTGCCTCGCTGCCAGAGTCGGGGTAGTCGTCATCTGGCGAAGTTGCTATGAGGTTGCAAATTGAGAGCAGATGGTGCCCCGGCAGATCCTCATACGTTGTCATGTCCGTGTCAACTGACGAGGAGTTGGTCACGGTTGTGGTGCGCGCCTCACCGGGGATTCGCCACGGGTGGGCCGTGCTACCCCCGGCCGAGTGCGATGATGTGGCGGTGTTTTTTGCCATTATCTTAGGGTTTTGTGCGCCGGTCTCAACCCGTTCGGGGGATCCGGCGCGGGCCGCTCTGCGTCGCTCCGCGCGCGTTGACGCGATCGTTTCCTGCGTGGCGGTGGTGGCGCTGGTACGTCCATGCTGGTGCTCCTCGTGAGGAGCTGCATGTTGTAGCCGTCGCCCGTCGCCCTGAACTCGAGACTCCCGAACCGGATTTCGAATCCGGCGGGAAGTGGATCCGATGTCCCCATCGAAAGAAGGTGTGTCGCTATGCAGGCACAGTTACTGCATAGTAGTATGAGTAGCGCCGGACGTGGTTCTTCGTCCTTGGCCACTGTTATCCGGCGTTGCCGTCCCTATGAGGGATTCTTGTACTGGTGATGACACTAGGGAGTGGTTTCAAGGAGCTGAAATGACCTGAGTGCTGTGATGGCTCTCCCGTACGTCGGTTCGAGGGTCACCCATGTCTGAGCATTGCTCGTTCTTTGAAAAATCACTGTGGGAGTTGGTAGCACAGGGAGTCGGAGTGATCCGGTCCTGTTCGCACAGTGGTGACATGTCCGCACAGCGGCAGGGATGGTCACATAGTGCTCGGGATGGCCCGCCATGCCTCTGCCGTCCTTTCTCCTTCTCCTGCTTCGTGCTCGAGGGTCTCTTCCGCCCGATCGAGGGCTTCGGGCCATCGGAGTTGGTAGCACAGGAGCTCGGAGCGACGTGCTCTGTTCGCATAGTGCCGGCCTGTCCGCACAGAGCCTCGACTGGCAGCATAGTGATGGGAGTTGGCGGACGCGATGGGGGGTCGTGGATGTCAGAGCGGCATGGTGAGAGATTTGTCTTTTAACTTTGGATGTACGGCGGTGATGAGCGTCATTAATCGTTTGTCGGAGCGGAGGTCTCGACCGAGGCGGAGTTTTCCGGTTCGCTCGAGGGGTCGGTTCCCTCGAGCGAAGCGGAGGTCGAGGTGCGTGTCGAGGCGTCCCGCGGGGTGTCTCGACTGGGCCTTCGCCCTTTGCTGGGCCATGGGCCTTAACTTGCCTTTCTTTTTTCTGATATGGGCATGATTTTGGTGTTTAATAAGGTTGATTATCCCATAGGTTTGGGTACCCCTAATGATCGCCCCAACACAAACAGAGATCCTAGACTTTAGTACCTTCATTTTAGTATTTTTGTTTTAGTCCTAATGATTCAAACAGACCCTAGACGTGCAATTGTAAGAGCCTAGATGTCCTTATAATGAACTAGGGAAACTATAATCTTCCCATCATGTACTACTTGTGGTTATGGCAAAGCCTGACCTTCGTTGGAACCAACACATACCATGGTTGCTCAATTCGTTGAGACGACCGTGCAAACTTCTCCACCCATTCTAATACCCTCGGTGCACACATCCGGTGGTGTTTGAATCTATGTGCTAAAGTTTAGCGCTTTAACTAAGTAATAATTAGATGTATTAAATATAAATTAATTATAAAACTAATTATATAAGTCATGTCTATTTCGCGAGACCGAACCTAAGAAGCCTAATTTTGTTATAATTAATATATAATTACCATACGTTTACTGTAGCATTACATTGTCTAATCATGATGTAATTAGGCTTAATAGATTCGTCTCGTAAATTATTCCTCGTTATGTAATGAAATTTTATATTAATTTATATTTAATACTCCTACTTAACATATTTATATCTGATGTAACGGTGCTAAAATTTAACGCGCGGGAACAAACAGTCGATCAATCAATCAAGAACAAGAAGAGTGAAAGCCCATTCCCAAGCTTTCTCTTCTACCCAGGAAACAGGGATCATAACAAAGGCGAAAAAAAGTGAGGTAAAAGTGATTTGCTGCTATAAGTACAGCCTTATCGCCTCCCCAAAGATTCCCTCTCCTTCCCACCCTGTCCTCCGCTCCGCCCATCTCCTCCCTCCATGATCCAAGGGTAGTGGGGTGGTGGGTGGCTGCTGGCTCTATCAGTCTCTCTCCCCTCACCTCCCTCTCTCTCCCCCTCGTCAACTGAAACGGTCACGCCACCACACCATACCACCGGTACAGGCAGTAGTAACTGCACTGACACTGCACACGCTTCTTGCTCGTGCTCGCAGTTGCAACTGCCGTCACTGCATTGCGTCGAGCGGCAGCAATGGCGTCGCCAAGATCCATGGCCGTTCTTGTGCTCGTGTTCTTCGTCTTGTGGAGAGGTAATTAATCTTTGGCAAATCGAATGGTGCTTCTTTCTTCTTCGAGATCTCGCGTGTTCATCGATAATGTAGGGCGTGCAAGCAAGCTGAAGCATTTCTGCATTTCTGTCTCCTGCAGAGGGGGAGGCAGCGACATTCACGTTCGTGAACCGGTGCGCGGACACGGTGTGGCCGGGCGTCCTGTCCAACGCCGGCAGCCCGCGGCTGGAGCCCACGGGGTTCGAGCTCGCGCCGGGCGCCGCCCGCGCGTTGCCGGCACCGTCGGGTTGGTCCGGCCGCATGTGGGCGCGCACGGGCTGCGCGCCGGATGGCGCCACGGGGCGCCTCGTCTGCGCCACGGGCGACTGTGGCTCCGGCGCCGCCGAGTGCGCGGGCGCGGGCGCCGCGCCGCCGGCCACGCTGGCCGAGTTCACGCTCGACGGCAGCGGTGGGCTGGACTTCTACGACGTCAGCCTCGTGGACGGCTACAACCTCCCCGTGCTGGTGGAGACCTCGGGGGGCGGGGGCTCCACCGGGCCCGCGTCGTGCGCGGCGGCCGGATGCGCCGCGGACCTCAACGCCATGTGCCCCGCCGAGCTCCGCGCCGGCGGCGGCGCGGCGTGCCGGAGCGCGTGCGACGCGTTCGCGCGGCCCGAGTACTGCTGCAGCGGCGCCTTCGCGTCGCCGGCGGCGTGCAGGCCCACGGCCTACTCGCAGGTGTTCAAGAGCGCGTGCCCTCGGTCCTACAGCTACGCCTTCGACGACCCCACCTCCACATTCACCTGCGGCGGCCGCCCCGACTACACCGTCACCTTCTGCCCCGGCGCCACCCCAAGGTCCGTCCGGCCATTCTCTCCTTCCATTGCATTGCCCAAATAATACATTGCAAGTTCTAGAGAGTGAGGAAAAAGAGAGAGACGAATCAGGATTTGGCACTGTGTGCTTCTGCCAAGCTTGTCTGGATTTTTGGCTTGTGAAGGGGGGTTGATCTGCTTGCACGCAGCTCACAGCACACCCGAATTTTTTTTTACTGCTTTGTGCAGCCTGCTAGCTAGTGTACACGGCCAGCTGCCATGCCAGGTTGCCAGCCTCCTTCCTTTCCTTGTGCTGTCCTTTAGCTCCTCTTGTCACTAATAATTGTCACGAGATTGGCAATGTCAGAGATTTCTGGCTTTTATCGACGCCCAAATTTGAAATTTGAGAAGCAAATTTGAAATTTGGGAGCATGGTGTCACTTCGTAATCATTGCGTAGCATTTCGTTTGTACGTGTGAAAAATTGTCCAGAAATTGATTAATTAGGATCAAAATGTTCGTCTCGTAGAGTACAACAAAACTGTGCAATTAGTTTTTGATTTCATCTACATTTAGTATTCCATGCATGTTATGATATTTTAATGTATTGAGAATCTTCTTTTTGCATAGTGAACATTGGAGGTGAAATTTGGGATTCAAACAAGGCCTGAGGGTGTGTCTAGAAAGGCCAAAAACTAAACATTGGGCCTTTGTTTAGTCAAACTTTACAAAACGACGTAAATCTAACATTTCGTTTGTATTTATAAATAATTGTTTAAATATTGATTAATTAGGTTCAAAATATTCGTCTCATAGAATATAAACTGTGCAATTAGTTTTTGATTTTATTTTAGTTTTCCGTGTCGATATTTTGATGTGATGAGAATCTTTTTATCTTTGGCTTAGCAGCAGATAGGATTGAAAAGAGAAGCCTCGAGCATATCCTATCTTTTTTGGCCCTTGATTTGTATTTGTTTACAATGCTTTTGTCCATTTGTTCACTGGTAGTGAGCATGTGAACTGATCTTGCGTTTCTCCTGTCTGTGTCCGTCACGTGACACGAGCGCAGCCAGAAGTCGACGACCATGCCGGGCGCGACGCTGACGCCGACGACGGTGCCGGGGACGACGACGACGACGACAGTGCCGGGCGCCACCCCCACCTCGGTGCCGGGTACGATGTCAGTGCAGGGCGGCACGCCGGCCATGCCGACGGGGACGATGATGCCCGGCACGACGTTCACGGACGCGACCCCGGACACCGCAATGCCGATGGGCGGCGGCCTCGGCATCGAGAGCGGGGACCAAGGCAGCGTGCTCTTGGGCGGCAGCAGCAGCGAGGGCGGCGTCTCCTGGCTCGCGAACATGGCCACCGGCGACGCGTCCGCCGCCGCCGCCGCGCCGGCCGCGTCGGCGCAGCTAATGGTGGCGGCGGCATTGGCGACGCTGCTCTGCCACCATTTGCGGCAGCTGCTGCTGTAGAAGACTAATTAGATGAATTTGTTTGCAATTTGGGAAAGGGGTGAGATCCGGAGGACGACGCGGAAGGATCTGTGCATGGTGGTTTTTGGGATCTCATGGGTGTACTTCGTGGTGGTGTCTGTAGATGATTATTGATTGATGTCAAGTTTAGTTCCAGGATTTAGATACTTGAGCTGGTACTAAGTTTTAGTGGAGAAACGCATGAATGTGTTCATGGCCATTGATTAAGTTTTAATCCTTGTCGTGGTAGCCGCGCTCTGCTGTTGTTTTTGCTGTTCGTGGCTCGAGGTTGGCGGGGAACACGGGCAGGGCATGGGCTCTGTCTGGCCTCTCCACTAATAAAATACCCGTGCACCGCAGCGCATTGTACCGTAATGTACAACTGTATGTACTCAGGTACTACTCCTGGCACGTTTACTACGCACGGAGCGTATAGCGTGCCGCGTAGTATACTGTACGTATAGCCTTCGTGCAGGCACACCCACGGCACGGTAGGGTCCGTAGGGAGTAGTGATGGAGTGGTCCGCACATGGATGGGGGACGGGGCACGGATATCGAGGCCGCAAAGACGTGGGCCCACCTGGTCACTGCTTTGTTTGGAGCGAGGTGAAAGGAGATTTGTTGCGACCTGCGACGTGGTGTGGTGGGCATCGCCGCACGGGCCTCTGTCTGTGAAGGGCAGTCCTATCTTTTTTCTTTCTTTCTTTTTTCTTCATGCTTTCCTCCTCGGACCCGGTCATCGTCCTTGTGTTCCCCGGTCACGGTCCAACTACTATTTGCAAGATAGCCGAGGCTTGTCTGGGGGTTCGGATACGAGTGATTAAAGTTTAGTCTCTTAAATAAATGTTAATTTGAAGTATGAAATATAAATTAATTATAAAACTAATTACATAAGCCATGTTTACTCCCGAGACGAACCTAACAAGTCTGATTAACGTATAATTAGTACATAATTATCAAATGATTATTATAGCATTACATTGTCTAATTATAAAATAATTAGACTTAATAGATTCGTCTCGTAAATTAGTCCTCACTTATATAACGAGTTTTTAAATTAATCTATATTTTATACCTCTAATTAGCATCCTTCCATCCGATGTGACGGGACTAAAGTTTAGTAGTGGGGATCCAAACAGGGCCGGTACCCAACTTTTGAGACCCAAAGTTGAGACTTCGTCATAAATACGGTACTGTAGCATTTCGTTTGTATTTGTGAATAATTGTCCAAACATTAATTAATTAGGCTCAAAACGTTCGTGTCGCAAAGTACAACAAAACTGTGTAATTAGTTTTTGATTTCATCTATATTTAGTACTTCATGCATGTGCCGACATTTTGATGTGACGAAAATCTTCTTTTTGTATAGTGAAATTTGGGGTGGAATTTGGGAACTAAACAAGACCAGAGTTCTACCGTTTACTCCCTTCGTTGCTTGAATAATAATAATAATAATAATAATAATAATAATAATAATAATAATAATAATAATAATAATAATAATAATAAATCTGTTACTACTGTTCTATGCTCTATGATTCTTGCTACGTGAAAGAGCCAGCCCATCTGACGTAGTAAAATGATCATCTATGTTTAGGTGAAAAGACTGTTAACACATTCTTATTGTTCGAGAAGAATTCTTTTATTGTCAAAAATAAGAAACATGTTCTTGTGTCAAAAAAAAAGAAGCATTCTTTTATAGGCTAGATGCACTTATCGAAACTCTTAGATTTAAAGAACTTAACATAGACTCTCAAGGGCATAGTAGAAACGGTATGCCACCGAGCGCCTATGAAGGAACCCGGCCTATGAAGGAGCGCCTATGAAGGTTGGCCGGGGAGGTAGGAGAGGGGAGGAGCGCCGGACGTAGGGCAGGAGAGGGGCGACGACGGGAGGCGGCGGCGGCGGCGTGGGGGCGGTGTGGGAGGCGGGGTGGCGGGGGGAGGCAGAGGCGGCGGCGGTTGGGGTCGGCGGGGCGGCCATGGCGGGGTGGCGGGCGAAGGCGGAGGCGGTTGGGGCCGGTGGGGGAGAGGAGGCGGGGCGGACATGGCTGGAGGCCGGGGGGGTGAGGTGCTCGTGGTGGGAGGCGGGGTGGGCGGGCGGCGGGGGGAGAGAGAGCGGGGTGGGAGAGAGAGGCAGGGGAGGAGAGAGGGGGGAAGAAGATAAATAAAAAACTAAAATGTGGGGGGCCATGTGGATGGTAGTTGGTATAGAAAAAAGTATAGAGGAGAGATGGGTGCGGGAGAAATCGGGATAGGGGAAGTAATCTCGATGACCATAATAAAATATTCTTTTTAGGGAAAAGAAATTGAGAAACATGGGTGTGGACAGCCTTATGAGGCTGCCGCACCGGTCTCCCCTAAACATCCTTGCGGAGCGTTTAGGGGAACGGAGGCCCACACCGGTCTCCTGGGAACGGTCCCCTACGGAAGCGGAGCCCTCCGCGTCCCCCAAATCCAGTGGAAGTGGAGGAGCTCCCCTACGCTGCCACGCTAGCGCCGGGCCCGCGCGCCCAACCACCGCGCGCAGGGGAGGGAAAGGGGGAGGGAAAGGCAGGAGAGGGACGCCGCCGTTGCTCCGGGCCGCCGCCGCCTGTCGTCGCTGCCCCGTGAACCGCTCGTCACGTCGCCGTCCGGCCGTGAAATTGCATCTCGGCACTTATGTGTTTTGATGATTTACATGACAACATGATTTGTGAACTAACTTGTTTGCGTAAGCATATGAGCAGCGTTTTATTCTTATGGTTATTTGTGAGACACATACATTAATGAGAATGAAAGCTCTCTTGTGGTATTTGATGCCATAAAAGCAAGCAAGTGGATGTGATCCCATGACACTAAGTTAGACAATGACAAGTTAATAAGAATGACAAAAGAGACAAGGGTTTATACATATCGGTTGGTCTCATCTAGAAGAATCTTTTCAAAGGAAATTAGGATAATTTATTTGTAGAAATTGGGATTTTTTTAGACTTGGTCCTTAAGCCATAGAATAAATAAAAATGCGACATGATTCTATGGTTAGCAAGTAGTCTGATATGAAGAGAAGCTTATGGACACGTTATATGATATAAAGGACATAGAGGATCATAATAAACATATCATAGGTTTAGTTGAAGACATGGATTTCAAAGTGGTATTCATGGTGATGCAAAGCAAAGCTAAACTTAAAGTGGCAAGATGGGATGAAATGATCAAGCTAGATGGGAGTGACGAAGCACCAAGCAAAGAGAAGGACAAGTTGGTCTTGTAGCCGGGAGACTTTGTTTGGGTGAAAGGTCTAGCATCTTGGTTTGATCTCTAGGCATTAATCAAGCCTTATCTAGTGAAGCAATGCAATGCATCTAATTATTATTGGATCATATATTGGAATGGCTTATGAATTGGTTCATACACTTGGAAATTCTAAGCCATTGGCTCAAGTTGGATTTGCTCAGCAAGAAAAGAATGTTGTGATCCCTCAAGTTGAGAATGAACAAGTATGGCATCAATGAAGGCATAGAAGCTCAAGTAAGAGGTTTTATTTGTTGTCTGTAATCTTGAGTATAGGAATGCCGTACTATCAAGAGGGATGCAACATTAATTGTTTTACAACACCAAAAGTGCTCATAGGTCAACCCAAGTGAGAAAGCCTTGAGAGAGAAGTTTTTTTAGGACTTAGTGTGCTGGCTGGTCCAAAACCGGTCTGACCAGTTTTGGAAAGAGGTCTGACCGGTTTGGGGCTCTGACATGGTTAACGGCTAGTTGGTTTGAAAAACCGGTGTGACCGGTTTGCCACTGACAGTAACGGCTAGTTTTGTGGGAGTGGGGTATTTATACTCGTTGGCCCTCTCCTTTGAGGGCTGCTGGTTCCTGGGGCTCCTTGGATGTCCAGCACCTTGTTTAGCACCAGCAAGCTCTCCCCAAGCATCTCTTTGTGAGATTGGTTGAAATAGTTCATATCTTTGGATTTGGGTTGAGAGAGTGATTGTGTGTGAACTATAGAAATCTAGAGAGAGCTAACTAACTCTGTGAAGAGCAAATCCATAGCTTGAGCACTTTCGGTTGAAGTCTTGCAACATTTGAAGCATTTGTTACTATTGGAGGTGAAGCCTCCTAGATGGCTAGGTGTCGCCGGTGAGCTACCGAGTTTGTGGTGAGCCACGGATAGTTTGTGAAGGCTGGCCTTGCCTCCTTTGTGGGAAAAGGTCACGAGTTAGAGTGGAACCAAGGAAAGTGGCTTGGAGTGGATAAGCCCGCCTTTCGTAGGCCCTCAACAGAGATGTAGGATTCATTGTGCCTTGGTGGCAGCCTTTGTGGCAAGCAGTGAATCCGAACTTCGGGAAACAAATCTTCGCGTCTGTCATTTGGTTTGCCTCACCTTGTTCGATTCTAGCATTTATATTTGCTTCCGCTTCGATCTACTTGGTTGTGCTTTAATTGTGTGCATGGACTTAGTGGACCTGCTAGAAATCATCTATAGAAGCAACTCACCAAGTTTGGTTTGTGCTAGAACTCGTAGAGGGGTTGATTTACATATTTGGGTCTCTCTGTCAGAAACCGGTCTGACCAGTTTTGGTACCAACTGTGAGAAAAAGTTTCGTAATTTGCAGATTCACCTATTCATCCCCCTCTAGGTGACATCAAGGTCCTTTTAGGCCGTCGTGGGCATCGGCCAGGTGCGCGGCCGCGGCCGCGTGGTCCCCAGCCTCGACGACGTCGGCGCACGGGTTGCCGATGAAATGGACGCGATGGAGACGCGGAGCCGCCGTGGAGAGCAAGACCGGCATGGATCCGGGGAGGAGCCGGGCCGCCCCTGCACCATGTAACACCCTAAAAATGCCTTTTTGAAAATTTAGTAATTAATTTGCTTTTCAATACTCGTGCTCATATTCAATATAAGGAGAATAAACTATTTTTGAGAATTTAAAATTAAATATAAGGTGTAGAAACATTTTTGTTGCATGCATGCTGGCTGCATTGAGTTTTGTATTGCTTGTGATTTGAATGAGAATTTAAATTCGCATTTGAATTGCTTTGTTCTGAGCCCTAGAAAAGTTGTTTAGCTTGGAGTTCAGTTTCGCCCCTCCAACTCCTTTCCTCGGCCTGTTTTTCCTCCTCCTTTTCTTTTCTCTCGCGCGGCCCAGCCATTTCGCTCCGTCCAGTCCCGCTTCCCCCTCCATTCCGCCCTCTCGCGGCCCATTGCGCCCCAGCCGTTTCTCCGCCTCCGCAAGCCCAGCGCTCGCCTAGCCGCTGACCGCGCCGGACCCGCCGGTCGGGTCCGTCCCCGACCTCTCGACCGAGTCCGGCTCAAGCTCAAGCTGACCCAGGGTCCACGGGCGCGCACACCGAGGTCCACCCGAGGCCATGCGACGCGCCTATAAAGCCCGCCGCCTTGTCGCCTCTCTGCCCTCGATTTCGCACGTGCCTCCAAACCCTAGCCGCCTAGCTCCGCATCGCCGCCGCCCGTGGTCGCACCGCCGTCGATCTTCCTAGCCATCACCGCCGTCGATCTTCCTAGCCAACCGAGGCCTCTAGCGCCTTCTAGGCTCCACTCCGGCGAGCCTCCGCCATGTGGCGTGGCGGTGCCGCTGCCCCTGTGCCCCGCCAGCGTCCCTGACTCCCAGATCCATCCTAGGCCACCGGATCGTGATCCAACGGTCCCGATCCGCCCAGCCCAAGTCAAACCCAGCAGCATACCGGTCAGCGCCGGCTTTTTCCAAAAGAGCCCCTGATCTTTTCAAAAATCAACCCGTCGTCCGCCTAGTTCAAAAGTTAATTGCAGTTATGCCCCTGGTTTTCATTTTAGCCCATGAGTTTTATTAAAATTGCTTCCCAAAGCCCAGCCCTGGCCTTTTTATGGTTTAGCCCTCCTGTTTTAAATAAAATTACGTTTAAGACCCTATTTTTTCTCCATTAAGCCCCTGGAAGTTTTTAATCCTCGCCACCAAGTCCCTAAATCTTAGAAAAGCCATATCTTTCTCGTTTTAGCTCCGATTAGTGTGATTCTTGTGCTCATGTGTTCATAGCGAAGCGTAGAATAGTTCTATAGTCTTATTTTGCTCTTTTGATATTGTTTGAGTACTGTTCTAATAGAGTAACTTGTTTGCATGTACTGGCTGGTGTGGATGCTTGTGTGGTGATTCGTGTGTCCAGTCGGTGAGCCGTTCGAGTTCGAGCAAGGTTATGAGGAGCAGGACCAGCAGCAGCCGTACTTTGAGGAAGGCAAGTATAGCACAGACAATCCTTGCTACCTACACACTTCCATTTATTCATTCATTTCATATACATGTGTCTAATTTTATGTACCCTAAGATTGAACCTAGTTTTGATTATCCTATTCCGTTGATATCCCCGGGTTCATGCATATGGGTAGAACTTTGCTAGGCGCGGCCGCGCGGCTAATGTCACCATTGCTTAAAAGTTAATTTTGACTTAATGGCTCACTTTAATGATAAGGGTAAAACTTGCTTTTTAGCAACATGGTTCAGGGAGCTAGAGCATGTGCTTCGTGCTTTGTTCTGGTGTCTCTCCGTAAGGCCTGGTTCTTAAAGCAGCAACCCATGAGCCTGTCGCCACCACTGGAACTATTATGGCTCTGGTCTTGGACAAGTAGCTTGTACGTCTCTAGCTTGCCAATGATTACCGTTGGGCCGATGGCGTTATGGGAAGCAATGCGTTGGGAGTGGTTTCGATCCACCGAGGGCGGGTGATCCATCGACTATGTCTCGTTAGGCACAGTCCCGTGCTGGGAGTTCCTGCGATGGGGAACTCCACACGTTGCGCATTGTTGGGTTCGATGTCTGCGCTCCGGATGCCATTGACCCGCTTATGGTGTGATTCCATAGGCGTCAGTCAATCTCGGTGCCTTGGGCCCCGCCACTTTGTTGTTCCTTAGCGGCCACTGTCTTGTTAGAGTGTCTTGTGAAAAGCCTCGTAGCGTCCCTATGCGATCACACCTCGGAAGTGTGGTTTAAGAGGTTTGGCCACCTCGGCATGGTTGGGTTCAAAGCTCCATTGAGCTTTTACGTGACCGGTGAGTAAAGGGTGAAACCTCTATAGAGTGTAAATCTATCATTATAGCCTTGCCAGGGTCACGAGCGGCCTGGATCCTTTTTGATTAGTGGTTCCCTAATTAATATGATGTTTATTATGCTTAATGAACTTCTACCCATTTAATTGGGTTGCAATGGGGTTTCATTTACTTTTAGTAATTTAGTTAATGATAAAATGGATCAACTAAACATGCTAATGCAGTCAGCCGTGTCAAGCCTTATTTTGGAGCCTTCATACACCGTGTTATATTTGCTAACTAAATGGTTTACTTATACTTATCATTTATTCAACAAAATCCTGGATGGGTAACAGATGGTGTATATGAGACTGGTGCTACTGAGTTTCCTGAAGATTTACCGTACTTCTGAGCTGTGGTCAACCAGTCAGAGTCCCTGTGGACTGCGACTCCACTTAGTTGAGAATAATGATTAGAATTCTGCTGTTATATTCATTTATTTATGTTGAACTCTAATGTAAAAACCATTTTATTCGAGCATATGTAGGGCCTGTTTGGTAGAGCTCCATCTGATTCTGATTCTCTGTGGGAGCTAATTCTCCGAGAGAAGTGATTCTGTGGCTGAAAGTGATTCTCTTTAATTCTCTAGCATAAACTATCAAAATGAGGATGGACAATCACTTCACAGAATCATGAGAAGCTACTTTTTTCAGCTCCCAGCCCTTAGTTCATTTCAGAGAATCACTTCTCGCTGGAAAACTGTTTGGCAGAGCTCCTCCTAGATTCACCAGAGAATCAGCTCTAAGAGCTCTGCCAAACAGGGCCGTACTCTGCTTACCATATTTGTAAGCGGTATGTGTTCTGTGGACTTTCTGGGCACACATATGGTGGCATTCGGGTTTCTGTGCAAACCTAGGTGTGACACGCCACCACCCCTGCGTCATCACCGGCCCACCGTCCGAGCCGCCGAACGAGCCGGGCCACGCCGTCCACCCGTCTTCCTGCCACTCGAAGACCCCGCCGCACCCACCGCCTCCGCCTGCGGCTTCGTCATCCACGACGTGCACCTTAGGCTCGACCGCTCCCCGCCGCGCGGCGCCCTGCTCCGGAGGAAGGCGCACACGATCTTGCTCCGGGATAGTGCTGGTGGCCACTAGTCCCGCTCCTGCCGCCGCCTGCATCACTCCCGCTCGTGCTGGCGCTGGATCCGCCAGCGGAGCTCGAGCCAGGTAGGCGTGGAGGGTGCGATGGCAGCAAGCGGGGAGGATGGGGACGACGCCTCCACCGCCATGTAGATCTTGCTCACATGCGCCGTGGAGGAGGCAGCGGCCCTGCTCCCGCTCGGCGCCGTGGTGGAGGAGAGGGCGGGAGAGGAGAAGGGTGTGGGAGAGGAGAAGGGGGTGCGAGAGAGAGGGGAGGAGAAGGGGTGCGGGGGAGAAGGGAGGCGGGGCGGCGGCTAGGCGGGGAGGTGGGGGATGCGGGTCGGCGCCGCGCCGGGAGGAGGCCGGGCGGAGGAAGCGGGGAGAGGGGAGGGGAGTGGGCGGCAGCGGGGAGGGGGGGAGAGGGGGAGGGGAGAGAGAAGGGGAAAATGAGAGAGGAAAGAAAGAAATGGACCCCACACGGTGGTAGTTGGCATAGGGGAGAGTATAGAGGAGAGATGGGTACGGAAGAAATTAAGATAGGGAAAAGAATCTTGCTGACTAGGTAAAAATATTCCTTTTAAACGAACAAAATAGAGGAACACGATTACGAAGAGCCTGGTTCAGGGACAACAAATCCTGAATTGCTCTACCGATCTGCTAAAGCTATTTGCACTGATAAAACTCTACTCCACCCTCTAAATGAGAATATTCCGTCCTAATCATCGAGATCCTTCACTCTCTATCCCTTTTTTCCGCACTCTTTCACACTCTATCTTGCTCTCTATACCAACTACCATCACGCGGGACCCACCATTAACATTTTTTAACCTTTCCTTTCTCCTCTCCCACCCCGCGCCCCTCCTCTCCCTCCGCCGCCGCCCGTCCTCTTTCCTCCTCCGCCGCCCGTCCTCTTTCCTCCGCCGCCCCGTCCTCTCCCCCCGCGGCCGCACCTCCTTCCCCGCGCGCTCGCCCCCTTCCCTGGCCGAATCGAGCTCGCGCGCTCGTCAGTGGCCACGGGCTCCAACGCGGCGAGGAGGCGGAGCTGGTCCTCGACAGCGAGCAGGCGCGCGGCAAGCAGGCACGACGGCGGCACGCGGCCTCGCCCGCCTTCCCCCTCGGTCGCCCCCTCCTCCTCCCTCCTGCTCCCATGGCGGTCGTTGTGCCAGAGGTGGGCCCAAGCCGTCGTGGGCAGCGGTGGCGAGCGGCGCGGGTGGCGGTGGGGCGGCGTGAGCGGCGTGGTGAGCGGCGTGGGCAGTGGTGGGGCGGCGTGGGCGGCGTGGCGAGTGGCGCGGGCGGCGGTGGGGTGGCGTGGCGAGCACGGCGTGCGGGGCATCCTCCCTGCTGCGGCAGTGGCAGCAGCAGAGCTACAGCGCACGGCCGGGGTAGCCTCGCGGGCGGCTGGATCGAGCTTGCGGGCGGATGGCGAAGGCGCAGCGACGAGGGCAGCCGAGCGCGGGCGGACGGCGAGGGCGCGGCGGCGAGGGCGACCAGCTGTGGGCAGTGGAGCTCGGCACGGCGGGCGGCGGGAGGCGTGGTGGTTGGAGCTGCTGGCTGCCGGCCTCGGGAGTCGGGAGCGCTGTCGTTCCACTTTCTCTCTCTGGTTGTACCGTCCACAGGATGCGTTTAGAGCTTGGCGTTTCATTTGCCAAGCTCTAGTGCAGGGCAAAAACGGCACTGGGGACGGCATGCACGCCTACGTGGCTTTTACCGCGCGGGGGGTGCCGTCCCCGGTGCGGGCAGCCTAATGTTCGATGGTTGCTGCAGCTATACGTAAAACAATGCCTGCTTGACTGCTTCCTAGCTAGGAGCCTAGGATCACTCGTGCCCACTGTTTGCTGCCACAAAGAGCTTACCGTTTCATGATTTCTGCTAACCGTTCGGCTGTTCCTATAGATCAGCATTTGTATCGTATAAGCCTTTCATATAAGCCCCTGTTTGGATACTAGGGACTAAAATTGGCCAGACTAAAATTAGTCCCTAAGGAACTAAAACAGCTATTTGGATCCCATGATTAAAAGGGACTAAAAAGCTTTTAGTGGCTTGGGCAAAGACAGTTTTGCCCCTGGTCAGCTACCCTTCCCCGCGCGCCCGACTTCCCTTCGCTCGGTGCGCCCTACTTCCCTTCGCGCGCTCGTGCGCTGGTTGCCGCGCGCGCTCTGCTTGACGCGCCAAGTGCTGCCGCTCCCTCGCTGCTTGCACTGCTTGCCGCGCCAAGTACCGTGATCAAAGGGATTTGAATTTCAAAAGATTCAAAAATCGTACAAGTTATTACAGTTTCTCAAATTTGTTGATTACAAACCATTCAATGGCCAAAAAACTAAACTCTAGCATGCAAACCATCTGCCATCCAATCTCTAAACCGATTCATATCTTGGTCTTCTTCTCCAACACGGTTACTACGTCCATCCCTTTGAGAAGATGTTGCACTCCCTTCAACTATTGGAACATAGTTTTCATCCTCATCGCACCTATCAAAGTCTTCATCTGCCAAAGCACTCTCTCTAATGAAATTGTGAATTTTCATGCATGCAATTATTATTTTACTTTGCTTCCACATTGGATAACTAGGTATCTTGTTCAAAATTCTCCACTTGTTCTTCAACACTCCAAAAGACCTCTCTATGACATTACGCAGTGATGAGTGATTGTAGTTGAATAGTTCTTTCCTACCTCTTGGCATTGGTCCTTGACGAAATTCAGGGAGGTGGTACTTCGTTCCCCTATAAGGAGCAAGATAACCAGGCTGGTTTGGATAGCCCGAGTCAACAAGATAAAACTTGCGTGCACATTCAAATGTTTAAATTATGTCTCAATTCCACATTTGTCATAAACCATTGTGCAAAATTGTAAAGTGCAAAGTTGGTACCTTCAGGTGGATGTGGAAACTTGTCGCCATACTTTTCAATTGCTTGTTTGAATACCCTCATATCATGAACTGATCCGGGCCAACCAGCCAACACAAAAGTGAATCTCATATCAAAGTCACATATGGCTAACACATTTTGAGTGGTGATACCCTTCCTTCCGGTATGTTGGACTACTTGGTTTGATGGCACTACTACTGGTACATGTGTACCATCTATTGCTCCTACACAGTTGTCAAAGAATGGAGAAAACCTAGCAGACTGGACCCTCCTATGCACAGTAGCAAACTCAGGGTCTTTGGGTCTAATGATGTCACCTGCTAGCTTGTTCAAACTCCTCAACACATTGTCAAACTTTCTACTGCAAGTTTCTTTTGACCTATTGAGCCTATCATCAGCCTGCCTCATGCACTGAGGACTCCCACACATCCATAAGAACATTGCCAATGACTCAACATATGTCATCTTGTTTGTGGACTTGAGACCATATGATTCAACTAGCCTATCATGTAGTGCATCAAACACATCCCTATTCATTCTGAAGTTCTGGTAACAATAAGTGCGAATTGCTAATGATTTTGTAACCCACTGATATCCAGATTCAACAGGATTTCTATATTCATCTTTGTTCCAGTATGTTTCAAAGTGGCACATACCAGCAATAGCAGCACAAGCAGCCACCTGCATCCTTTGTGTCCTACACCTCTTCATATATTGCTGGATCCACTCAGCCTCTTCTTCCTGATTGAAACGCCATTGGACATAACATCAGAACTGATCAACCAAAGTATAATAGGACTGCATAACAACATGATAGGAAAGCCAAATATGACAGCATAAAAGCAAAATAGGACAGCATGATTCAAACATATCAGGTTCACAGACTGATCAACCAAACAAAGTTCACAACCAACATGTTCACAGACCACAAGTTCACAGACCACAAGTTCACAGACAACAAGTTCACAGACAACAAGGTTCAGACTCAAATGACCCAAATACACCTAGACTACTCACACATTCTAGTCTCTGACCCATCTCTTTAACAATGCTACCCTTCCTGAATCAGTGGTCAAGTTGTTGAAGGCATTGCGATGGTACTCATGCTCAAACATCCTGAGTGCAACATAGAACTCTTCTGTGTCCTCTGTCATCCCTAAGCCCCTAACTATTTCCAAGCTGTCATTTGCCTCCACCTTCTTCCTCTCTTCTTCCTGCTTCTTCTCCTCAAGCCTCCCCTTCCTGATCTCCTGTTGTATCTGCTTAGCCACCAAGACCTCTTTGATGCTACCAACTTGTATGGTATTGATCAAGTTATTAATGCACTTGACCATTGGACCCTTGGAGTTCTTGTTGGGACTTGAAGCTATATTTGTGGTGCTGCCACCCCTCTTCCTGCTATCAGTGCTCTTTGGTCTCCTGAAATCATCCTCTTTTTCTTCTACATCCTCCTCTTCTTCACCAACAGGTTCTGCATCCCTAGTGACATCTTTTCCCCAGTCATCACTGCCAGGAACACAGAAGTACTGCCATCAACAGTAGTTCCATGGAACATCTCATGAAGTTGATCAATATATGAAGGCAAGCCCCATTTGAATTTCTTCAACTCTGAATTTTTTCCCTGAAACCAAAATAGACACACACACATATGGTACCTTATGCTGGAAAATGAAATGCAAATACTGAAAAGTACCTGGCATTCTTTCTTCCACCAATCATCAGATTGTGCATCTATTCCACCACTCTCAGTCAAATCCAAGCCTGTATCTTTCAAATGATCCTTCAACCAATTGTACATGACCTTGCATTGTGTGAATCTATTTCTCAACTACTTGGTACTATGCCACAAGCCAGTTGCACTAAGAAATTTGTCTGAAATTTCCTTGTAAGCATATGATTTCATCTGAAGCTTAGGGCAAGCCCCTGCTCTAACTTGTTCTAAAGCAAGGTCACAAAATATGTGTGTGTTGTTCTCATTCCAATTGGCCTTGTCATACACCTAATAGTAGCCAATAGTATGTAAATAACATATAAAACATGATCATCAGTAACATTTTTGCAAGCTACAGCATTGGAACAACAATCTAAAGTTTAAATGAACTAGTACATGCCTACAACAGACAACAGCAAGCACATGCCTCTTATCAACTAGTAGAAGCACATATTTGCAAGCCACAATAGACCACAACAAGCACATGCCTCTTATCAACCAGTATAAGCACATATATGCAAGCTAATGTAGGCAACAATGTCACATGCATGCTTACCGCAGAGTTATCCTCGCCGTCGTCGTCTGCATCTTCTTCACCAGTGGTGCTTGGACGGGCAACTGGCCGCTTTGGACGCCTTCCACGCCCCAAAGATGGTGTGGATCCTTGGTTTCCTGCTCCACTGGTGGGCGGCAGGGGACGGGCACCGCGGCCAGGCACCCTGGCGACACCACGGCCGCGGGAACCCAAGCCTCCACGGTCGCGCCCCGCTTCGTTTGCTCCTGCGCGGCCGCCTTGGACGCCTTCTCCACCACCAAACTGGAGTTGATCAGGAGGCAACAACGAGGGAATGGTGGATCAACATGGGAGTTCAGATCTAGGTTTTCCAGGTGAGACCTGGGAATGGAGGGGTGGTTGATGCGGTTCGCAGCGGCCTCCCCATCAATGGCTGCCGCCGGAATTAGGAAACCATCGCCCGCATCGGCCAAACTCGCCTGGGACCAATAGTCGTAGCTGCTGCCGTCCATCTCGTCGGTGCTCGAGCTACGAGAGTTTAGCGGGACGACGGGTGGCTCTGGATCCAGAGGGGTCCAACGGCGGTGGAAAGACAGGGCGTCGGCGACGGCAGATCGGGACGGGTGCGGCGGGTGAGCACTAGATCTGCTGGCGCGGGAAATGGAATGACCTATGGCAACGAAGGACAGGAAGAGATGCGGCGGCGACGGAGTGGAAGGGCTGCTGCGGCGGAGCGGGGTACAGGGTGCGGGCGGAGCCGGTGCGTGGCGGCGATGGAGCGGGGAGCCTGAGGCGAAGGTACGCAGGGGAAGTGGAGAGGAGAGGATTGGATTCGGGGGGGGGGGGGGACGGGGCTGGAGGGAGAGAGAGTGGGGCCGGTGCGGGTGGAGGGAGGGGCATCCAGGGAAAACAGTGGGTTTTAGTCCCTATTAGCACCTCCTTTGGCACTTCTAGTGCTAAAAGATTTTAGTCCCTTTTAGTCCCTATAGTTTGGATCTTTAGTCCCTATTGGGACTAAATTTAGTCCCAAAACATTTTAGCACTTGGAACCAAACAGGGCCTAAGTCAACTCACCACCTTTCAGCCATCATTAGCGGAGGCGCGGAGCTACGGCCAGGCTATACTGCACTCCGTCTCCGCTTGCCATGCAAAAACTTTTGAAGAACTAATATGATGCAGTCCATTCAAATGTCCATAGTTCAGCTAATTAACACTACTACAAAAACTCTTATCAATACCTATCAAGAACACAGACTGTTATCAGTACCGATCAGGAACACACGTTAGTACTGGTCAGTCCAGCCGGTACTGGCTGGCCGGCACTAACTCGGCTGGGAAATTTTTTGGCTGGCTAGGAGGCTCGCACACCGCAAAGTCGCTAGTCGCAAGTCACGCGATTTTTTCACACGTAAATACACGTTCTCGTCCGTGGGGATTCGAACTGATGATCTCCAGCCTCGCGCGTTGCTTCCTTAGCATCCCACGTATGCATCATTTGTGAAGAGATGCTTTCCTTTTGAAGTAACCTATGGATGACCATTTTTAGTACGAGCCAGTACTAAATGGCACACTTTAGTACTGGCTGGTGGGCACTTTAGTACCGACTCGTGTTACCAGACGGTACTAAATGTTCTCCGGGGCCTCCGTGCCACTTTAGTATCGGTTCTTTTTATGTCCGGTAGTAAATATCGTGTGTGATTTTTTGTATCAGTGTAAGCCCATAAACAAGAGCCATCAGCCATGAGGTAGTCGCGCTGACGCAGGGAGCCAGTGAATTGGTGAAAGTGCATCTAGGCATTTAATCTATTTTGGTGATTAATGGCAATAGAAATTTGGATATGATGCTTTGCATGAGTTGTGCAGGAATAAAATGAAATAAAAAGAAGATAATACTAAAGGAAGGACCCCAACGCTTATTCATATGGTGGAGGACTCAATTGGTGGATTTAAATTTAATTTTCCGTTTGAAATTGAGTATAGGACCACCGTACTATCAAGGGGGACGTAGTTGATAAATTCTAGTTGCTAAAAGTGCTTTGATTGAGATGACAAACTCTTGAGTGACACAAAAACACTTCACAAACCCCTTTTCTGCTCGGCCGGAACTTAGGCCGGAAGATCCGACCGGATGTTCCGGGCGGCTCGGTCTCGAGTTTCTTCGGGCCGGAAGATCCGGCCATGGCATTGGAAGATGCGTGACTTAGCCATTTTTCAAGCCCACGAGTGTCCTGATGGCAAGTTCCGACCCGAGGCCGGAAGATCCGACCGGAAGTTCCGGCCGGCTCTGTCTTGGTTTTTTCTCCGGGCCGGAAGTTCCGGGGTCCCCCGGAAGATCCGGCACATGGTCGGAAGATCCGGCCCCTGGAACTTTTCTAGAGATTTCCTAACACGTATCTGTTGCTTTTCGGAAGATCCGACCAAGTGTCGGAAGATCCGGTACCTCTTCGCAGAGCACATAACGGACATTTTTAGGGGGGTTGGTATAAATACCCCGCACCCCCTCCTTCATTAGCTGCGGGATACACTGACCTAACACGAGACAAACACTCCCTTGAGCATTCACTCCTTCTCTCTACTCTCTTCCAAAGCTTGATTCTTCCAAGTTTCATCTAGGGTTTGAGTGAGAGAGAAGATTTGAGGTGTGAGACTTGTGCAACCTTGAGCCCTTCACTAGTTCATCTCTCAAGCACTTAAAGCACTTGGATTCATCGATTCTCGTTTGTTACTCTTGGAGATTGCTCCTAGACGGTTAGAGGTGCCGGTGAACTCCCATTCTCTTGTGGTTTGAGTCCCGGAAGTTTGTATTACCCTCTCTCTCCGTGGGAGCAAATAGTAAGTAACTCAATCCTCCTTTGTGGTTGATTGGGAGAGACTTGGGGTTAGTGTGACAGCCCGGCTCTTAGTGAGCATCTCAACGGAGACGTAGCTCCTTTGTGGAGTGAACTTCGGTAGAAAATCCTTTGTCTCCACATTTGTTCTTGTTCTTATGGTTTCTATATCTTGATTTGTCCCGATCTACCTTTTTGTGGCTATACTCTGGTATTGATCATATATAGAAGGTTCCTTACATCATTTGTGAGCTTTGTATTCAAGTGGAATTATCAAAAGGTCATTAGATTTCAAATCTCGAAGTACACTTGAATTGCCTGTCGGAAGATCCGGCTTAGCATCGGATCTTCCGGTATTCTGTCCCAGTCGGAAGATCCTGTACAGTGTCGGATCTTCCTGGCCGGAAGATCCGAGACTGTGTCGGATCATCTGACTTTCTGACAGTTTTCGGAGGATTTTTTGCAGGAATTTTAAACAGGCCTATTCACCCCCCCTCTAGGCCTAGTGTTGGTCCTTTCAATTGGTATCAGAGCCTAATCACTTGTTTAGGCTTAACCGCTAAGGGAAAAACACTATGGCCGGTACGGGAGATGTATCCGAGATGGGTTCCGCTCACAAAGATAAACATCCGACGCCCGTTGAGTCAAGTTCAAGCGATGATGAATTCAACATTAGCGATGTTGATGAGAGCTTGGATGAACAAGAAAAGAAAAAGCAAAGAAGGGAGAAGATAAGGAAGAAGATTAAGGAGAAGGCCGAAAGGAAGGCGCAAAAGCTTCTCAAGAAGAAGATACGAGAAAGAGATGCTCTCGACGGACTTCACTCGGTGTCTTATCGATATGAGACATCTTCTTCTAACAAATCTTTCGACCCTTCTAGTCTTAATTTCTCGTCCATTCCAATGGGCAAAGTCCCCAAATTCAATGGGATTGACTATGCCCGGTGGAGCGATGATATGAAAGTTTACTTGCATGGTCTTCATCCATCTCTTTGGACTATTGTGAAAATAGGTGTTGAGAAGAGTGCAACGCCAAGTCGAGAACAAGAGTACGACATCTTCCGTAACTCTCAAGCCGTGACCGTGCTTAGGAGTGCTCTAAGCTCCTATGAGTATAATAAGATTAGAGGAATCGATAGTGCCAAGGAGCTATGGGACACTCTTCAAATGGCGCATGAAGGATCGGATGAGGTCAAGGAAGGCAAGGTAGATCTCTTACAAGGAGAACTAGAAGCTTTTGTCATGAAGAAGGATGAGTCCTTGCAAGAGATGTATGATCGATTGAAGCTCCTTGTCACCGAAATTAGAATGCTTGGAAGCAATGATTGGGGCGAGAGCAAGGTCACAAAGAAATTGCTTAGAGCATACGCACCCAAGAACCCAATGCTTGCCACAATGATTAGAGAAAGTGACAAGTTCAAGACAATGGTGCCCATGGAGCTATTCAACAAGTTGCAATATCATGAGATGAATAGCTTGGATGTGACAAGGTCAATCCAACAAACCGAAGTCAAGACCATAGCTCTCAAGGCCGAACCAAGCAAGAAAGTTGAGTCAAATGAGAAGACCTCAACTTCCAAGAAGAATGAAGATTCAAACGACCATGAGAGCACCGATGAAGAAACCGCTATGATGGTTAGAAACTTCAAGAGATTCATGAAGACAAAAGGTGAAAAGAAGAGCTTCTCTCAACGAAGATGCTATGAGTGTGGGGAGAAAGGTCGCTACATTGCCGATTGTCCTCGCAAGAAGAATGACAAGGATGACAAGAAGTCCAAGGACAAGACCGGTGACAAAGACAAGAAATACAAGGAGAAGAGTCGAGAGTACAAGAAAAGGTTTGGAAGCGCCCACGTCGGTGAAGGTTGGGATTCATCAAGTGATGACTCCGGTGATGAAGGAATGGCCACTTGTGCCATTCAAGCTCCTACATCAACTCCACGACTCTTCAACGACATCGATGAGAGTGATGACGAAGCTCCCATGTGCCTCATGGCTCAAGGGACTAAGGTATTTGACACCACACCACCTCTCTCATCCACTCTTTTGTCATCTAGGAACATTGAAAATGATCTAGATAATGAAGAAGCCGAACACGAGAAAAAACATGATAAAGAAGTTCGGAAAAGATGGCTACAAATTTATTAAAAAACTACTAGAGAAAATTGAGAAAAGAGAGGAGTCTCTTGATAGGCAAGAAGAATTGCTCATCCTTGAGAAGGAGAGAAACCTTGTCCTAGAAGAGGCTCTAGTTGAGGAGAAACTCAAGGTTGAGAAGTTGGCTTGTGAGTTATCTCATGCCAATGACTCACGGGAGAAGATGTCAAAGGAATTGTCTTTGACAAATGACTCTCTAACTAACCTAAAGAGTGCTAAAAGTGAGCTTCAAGAAAGGCATTCAAGCCTAGAGATCAAATATAAAGATATAGAAGCCAATTTTAGCTCACTTTGGGAAAGTACCAAGAACAACTCTAAAACAACTCTTGACTCAAGTGTCTCTACTAGTGAAGGTTGCTCAAGATGTTATAAAATTGATGTGGATACTTGTGCAACTAACATTTCTAAGCTAGAGGAGAAAGTCAAGGCTAAAGATGCCCAAATCCAAAAGTTGACCAATGCCATTGGCCAAGACCAAGGTAAGGGCAAGAGTGTATTCGAGACCCACCCGGCATATAAAGCCAGTAGATATGGTACTATCAAGGATGGGCTTGGATACACTCGAGGTGGAAAGGCCAATGGGACAAAGAAGATAAGAGGTTGTGATGTGACATTGTTCACCAAGGGGACCAATCTAGGTGAACTAATGGATGCGGCTCATGGGGTGGTAAGGTCCATGGAGCCCTTGCCAATGGCAAAAGCATCTAGTCAAGATGTCAAGATCAAGACCAAGAAGGAAGAGAAGGTCATTGAGCACAAGCCGTCGCCAAACTACTCCATCGACTATATGGTCACTTGGGACCAAAATGGGAAGATGGTGGTAAAGTATATAGGTGCTCATACTAGGAAGATGATGAGAAGTGTGTGGGTGCCTAAAATGTCAAAAGCTAACACTCAAGGACCCAACCACTTTTGGGTACCTAAGTCCAAGGCTTAAACTTGTTTTGTAGGCATATTCCTCCGGTGGACCTTCGTGGTTGTTGGATAGTGGATGTTCAAATCATATGACCGGAGAAAAGAATATGTTTGCAAAGCTACAAGAGTATGACTCACCTGTTGAGAAGATCACATTTGGTGACAACAATCATGGTGATGTCATAGGCCAAGGTGAAATAGCTATCTCACAAGACTCATCTCTTTCCAATGTTTATCTTGTTGATTCTTTGGGATACAACTTGTTGTCGGTCTCACAACTTTGTGAGAAGGGCTACAATTGTCTCTTTACTAATGAGGGTGTGAGCATCCTAAGAAGGAAGGATTCCTCTATTGCTTTTACGGGTCGACTCAAGGGAAAGCTTTACTTAGTTGATTTCACAACTAGTAAAGTGGAACCAAAGACTTGTTTAGTGGCAAAATCTAGCTTGGGTTGGCTTTGGCATCGCCGGCTAGCTCATGTTGGGATGAGGAACTTGGCCAAACTTCAAAAGGATGAACACATTCTAGGACTAACAAATGTTGTGTTTGAGAAAGATAGATTGTGTAGTGCTTGTCAAGCCGGGAAGCAAGTTGGTGCTCCACACCCACCCAAAAAATATTTTGACTAGCTCAAGACCACTCAAGTTGCTTCACATGGATTTATTTGGACCGGTTGCATATGTTAGCATTGGCGGGAACAAGTATGGACTTGTCATTGTAGATGACTTTTCTCGCTTCACATGGGTTTTCTTTTTGCAAGACAAGAGTGAAGCTCAAACAATCATCAAGAGATTCATTAAAAGAGCTCAAAATGAGTTTGAGTTGAAGATCAGACATATAAGAAGTGACAATGGGACGGAGTTCAAGAACACCAATGTTGAAGAGTTTCTTGATGAAGAAGGAATCAAGCATGAGCTCTCCGCGCCATACACACCTCAACAAAATGGCATTGTTGAGAGGAAGAACCGGACTTTGATTGAAATGGCACGGACCATGCTTGATGAGTACAAGACTCCGGATAACTTTTGGGCCAAGGCGGTTAGCACGGCTTGCCATGCCACTAACCGTCTCTATCTTCAAAAGTATTTGAACAAGACTCCATATGAGATACTAACCGGTAACAAACCAAAGGTGCACTACTTTCGAGTCTTTGCGTGCAAATGTTACATTCTTAACAAGAAAACCAAAAGTTCAAAGTTTGCACCTAAGGTTGATGAAGGCTTTCTACTTGGTTATGGTACTAACGAACACGCCTACCGTGTTTTCAACAAAACCACCGGTTGCGTTGAGATCACGGTAGACGTAAAATTTAATGAATCAAACGGCTCTCAAGTAGAGCAAGTTGTAAATGACCTTGTAGATGAAGTTCCGCCAAGTCAAGCCATCAAGAACTTGAGTTTAGGGGAAGTGAAGCCTCAAGAGCTTCCAAATGAAGATGAAGAACAAGACCAAGATCCGGAAATCATGTTCAACATCGATCCATCACCATCAACAAGAGTTGAACCACCAAGCTCATCACAAGATCAAGTCCAAGATCATGGTGACGATCATGACCATGGCAATGATCAAGGGGGAGCTCAAGGTGAAGATGCTCAAGATGTTGAGTCACATCATGAAGAAGATGATGATGGACCTATCCAACGTCAATCAACATTCTCACATCCAAGAGTTCACCAAAGTGTTCAACGGGATCATCCCGTTGACAACATTCTAGGGAGCATCCAAAGAGGGGTAACCACTCGTTCATGTTTAGCAAATTTTTGTGGATTTTACTCGTTTGTCTCCTCTTTGGAACCTCTCAAGGTAGAAGAAGCTCTTGGAGATGCGGATTGAGTTATTGCAATGCAAGAAGAGTTGAACAACTTCACAAGAAATGAAGTATGGGAGTTGGTCCCAAGACCCAAGCAAAATGTGATTGGCACCAAGTGGGTTTTCCGGAACAAACAAGATGAAAATGGCATTGTCACAAGAAACAAGGCTAGATTGGTTGCTCAAGGCTTCACTCAAATTGAAGGGCTTGATTTTGGTGAGACATATGCTCCGGTGGCAAGGCTTGAGTCAATTCGTATCCTTTTGGCCTATGCATCTCATCACAACTTCAAGTTGTATCAAATGGATATGAAGAGTGCATTTTTGAATGGGCCTCTTGGGGAGCTAGTATATGTGGAGCAACCACCGGGATTTGAAGACCCCAAGCGCCCCGACTACGTCTACAAACTCCATAAGGCGCTCTATGGGCTTAAGCAAGCACCTAGAGCATGGTATGAATGCCTTAAGGATTTTCTTCTCAAGAATGGCTTTGTAATGGGCAAAGCCGATTCTACTCTCTTCACTAGGAAAATAGACAAAGATTTGTTTGTTTGTCAAATTTATGTCGATGATATAATCTTTGGTTCTACTAATGAAAAATTTTGTGAAGAGTATAGTAGGATAATGACCAAGACATTTGAGATGTCAATGATGGGGGAATTGAAGTTCTTTCTCGGTTTTCAAATCAAGCAATTGAAGCATGACACATTTATATGTCAAACCAAATATACAAGTGATATGCTCAAGAAGTTTGACATGACCAATGCTAAGCCCATCAAGACCCCTATGCCGGTGAATGGTCATCTTGATCTAAATGAGGAAGGCAAATCGGTCGATCAAAAGGTATATCGCTCCATGATTGGTTCCTTGCTTTACCTTTGTGCATCTAGGCCGGATATTATGCTTAGTGTGTGCATGTGTGCAAGATTTCAAGCCAATCCTAAGGAATGTTATCTAATGGCTGTTAAGAGAATTTTTAGATATTTAGTGCATACTCCAAACCTTGGCTTGTGGTATCCCAAGGGCTCCACTTTTGATCTACTTGGCTACTCCGATTCGGATTATGCCGGTTGCAAAGTAGATCGGAAGAGTACAACGGGGACTTGCCAATTTCTTGGTAGGTCTTTGGTGTCATGGAGCTCTAAGAAACAAAATTCCGTTGCGCTATCCACCGCCGAGGCCGAGTATGTTGCAGCCGGTGCTTGTTGTGCTCAACTACTTTGGATGAGGCAAACCTTGAGTGACTTTGGTTGTGAGTTCAAAAATATCCCTCTCTTGTGTGACAATGAGAGTGCCATAAAACTAGCAAACAACCCCGTTCAACACTCAAGAACCAAGTACATAGACATTAGACATCACTTCCTTAGAGACCATGAAGCCAAAGGAGATATCGCCCCATGCCATGTTGGAACCGAAAAACAATTGGCCGATATCTTCACCAAGCCTCTTGATGAGCAAAGGTTTTGTTCCTTGAGGAGTGAGCTAAATATCTTGGATTCTCGTAACTTGGCTTGATTTGTTGCATACACAATTGATTGATGCCTAGACTAGAAGAAAAACGATTTTATTCTCCTTCTATGTTGTGAGTTTTTCAAAATTTTGATCTTTTGTTCGTTGGATCTTTTCTTGTTTCAAGTTGATCATGGTTATGTGTTGATTGTTTGTTGCTGATCAACTTTGGGACAAGTTTCTTACATGTTCATAAGCTAGTTCTCTCAAAATCGTCATTCAAATCTCGTCGTGGAAAGGCATCTTTGGGACACATCTTCTCTGGGCCGGATCTTCCGACAGATCCCCGGAACTTACCCCTTAAAGTTCCGGTCGGCTCTGTCTCTCATCGTTCTCTCTGATAAGCTTCCGGATCTTCTGATCAGGTCGGATCTTCCGGCAGCTTGTCGGATCTTCCGGACCTGGGAGCTCTCGGAACTTCCAGTGCTGATCTCACTGGTTCTGTCTCTATCGGATCTTCCGACACCCTGTCGGATCATCCGGGCCGTGTGTGATATATTTATACAGGGACTCAACTGGTACCTCTCCTTCTTTCTCTCTTTCTCCACCAACGCCTCCTCTCTCCCTCTCTCCACCCCATACGTCGTTTTGAAGATTGGACCGTGGTGTTCTTCATCAAGTGACATCTTTTGATTCCCCAACACTCCAAGACTCTCAACGGTATTGATTCAAAATCCCCATCGCCCGATCTCTCAATGTAGGAAGTTCTAGTGGTTTTCCCTTGGTGAATCATCTCATATACTTGCCTAGAATTCTTCCCTATGATCTCGTGTCGTTTGGTGGGCTAAATCTTTGGTTCCTAAGTTGTTAGGGTTTGGCCCGACTCTGTCGGATCATCCGACTATGGGCCGGAAGATCCGGACCCCCGGATCTTCCGACTCAGTGCCGGAAGATCCGACCGAGTCGAGTTCTGTCCTATCAACTCAGTTACCAATCTTTGATCCTTTCTCTAAATTTATCCTTGCATATCTTGTCAGATGGTTAAAGAGAAGGTCACACAGAAGAAGAGCACTTTTTTTACTGCGCGCCCAAGTACCGGTCGCACCAAAAGCTCCTTTCACCCACCTAGTGGTTCGTCCTCTGAGTCGGACACCAGCTCAGATGGGGGCATTAGAGAAGTTGGCAAAGGGAAGCGCTCAGAGAAACAGACATCCTCTCGCTCTGTTCGAGGAAGAGCCCAGCCAAGTGGGCAAGGGGGCAAAATTCCTCCTCGTCCCAGAGTCAAGAGAGCTGGCCAAGAAGAAGGACCAGGGACACAGTATAATGATGATATTGACATATCCTTTCTTGCTCAGAATTTCATAAGCACTGCCATTCCTTTCCGTCACTCACAAGATAGTCCCTTGGTCAATTTCAAGTTAGCCAAAAATAGCATGAAGCCTCTAAGGTTCAGTGAACATGAGGATCCAAGGAGCATTCGATACAAACTCTTCAAAGGTGATCCTCGATTTTGGCTTCCACACCAGGCAGATTGGTATGAGTCTGTGATCCTAAAGATGACTCGGATTTGCACTCCAATGTATTGGGTTGACTGGAAATATCTGAGGAACTTCCCACCACCGCTCAAGCCTGTTGTTGAGGATGTATACAAGCGATGTGTGGAGATGGATATGGACAAGTTGATGGCATTTGAGTGTCCATACAATGAAGAAGTCATTGCCCAATTTTATGCTACTCTATGGGTTGATGAGGAAAGATATGAGATGCACTGGACTCTGTGTGGGAAACGTCTTTCCATCTCTTTGCATGATTTTGCCGGTTTGTTTGACCTTGCTGAGGAGACTGCTTATGCTCATACTAGCAATGATCGTAGCAAGGTTGATCTTCATCTTGGGAGAATACTAGATGACACCAAGTTGGCATTCATGTATGATCATGCTTATGGAGAGGTGGTGTATGGGAAGTACAAGGGTCTTTCTCCGTTCTACAAGTTGCTAAATCAACTCTTTCGAGGGACCATGTACCCTAGAGCAGGAGATGCTGACAACATCTCAAAGAGGGCAAAGAACTTACTTTTTCAAATGGCCCCCGGGAAGCCCAAGTTCAAAGTGTTCAACTTCATTTGGAATGAAATCATCTACTGCTCTCATGATGCTTCTAGTGGCTGTCACTATGCTCCTTACATTTTTCATATGATCAAGTATGTGACTGGGATCAACATTTTGACTGACAAGCTTCATCTCCCATACAAATCTCCTCCGGGCAAGATTACACAGCTTCTCAAGATCAAGTCCAAGGCATATCAGGGTGCTCCAACCCCATCCTCTCAAGGTGCTTCATCTTCCCGAGCTCCTCCATCACATGCTCCAGCTTCATCTTGTGGCCCCTCTGTTACTCCCAAAGGCAAGATGAGTAAGATTGACTTTCTGCTCCAAGGCATGTTCTCTTGCTTCAACATGTGCAAATATCAAGTCAAGAGGTCTCATGAGCGTGAGCAACGCGCCGAGTATGATAGATACATGGCGGATAAGCGCCACAAAGAGCTTCTTGAAAAGTTAAACATGCCACATTCTCCTGTTCATCAACTCAGGGAAGTCACTCCTCCACCTACCTTTGCAAATCCTTGGGAGGACTACTCACAGGAATATGTCTTTGGTGCCTCTCAACAACAAGGACAAGGTGAGGAGGAGATAGTAGAAGAAGAAGAAGAAGGAGAAGAAGAGGAAGAAACTGAGCAGGATGAGGAGTATGAAAGTGAGTCAGAGACGGATGATGATCGTCGCAAGGGCAAGGCAGCCACAGCAGCTGATGACGATGACGATGACGATGACGATGACGATGGTGGTGACGACGACGAGGACGAGGACGAGTAGCTCCCTTTTTGGTCTTTGATGACAAAGGGGGAGTGAATTTGGCCAATCTTCATCTATCGTTATCTAGCTTCTATTCATGTTTTAGCTTGTGAACTTGTGAGAACTTGAACTTGTGTTATGTGTGGTGTGCCAAGTGAGACTTTTATTTGTAAGACTTAATTTGGTTATTGCTAGTGTGATGTTCTATTCGCTATCTATTTCATTGTGAGATGCTTATGATTGATGTGATGTTATTTCTCACTTTATTGTTGTGTATATCTTGTCATATGCATCACGTTGATTTCATCACACCAATCACTTTTATGCAATTCTATTTTGAGAGACTCTTGCAAAATATGTGCACAAAAATTTGAGACTATTTAAGTTGAACATGCACATATTTAGGGGGAGCCTCTCCAAAATATTGGATGCAAAACATGAATTTTATTCCCATCTTGTGAACCCAAATTTGTATTGTCATCAATCACCAAAAAGGGGGAGATTGAAAGTGCATCTAGGCATTTAATCTATTTTGGTGATTAATGGCAATAGAAATTTGGATATGATGCTTTGCATGAGTTGTGCAGGAATAAAATGAAATAAAAAGAAGATAATACTAAAGGAAGGACCCCAACGCTTATTCATATGGTGGAGGACTCAATTGGTGGATTTAAATTTAATTTTCCGTTTGAAATTGAGTATAGGACCACCGTACTATCAAAGGGGACGTAGTTGATAAATTCTAGTTGCTAAAAGTGCTTTGATTGAGATGACAAACTCTTGAGCGACACAAAAACACTTCACAAACCCCTTTTCTGCTCGGCCGGAACTTAGGCCGGAAGATCCGACCGGAAGTTCCGGGCGGCTCGGTCTCGAGTTTCTTCGGGCCGGAAGATCCGGCCATGGCATCGGAAGATGCGTGACTTAGCCGTTTTTCAAGCCCACGAGTGTCCTGATGGCAAGTTCCGACCCGAGGCCGGAAGATCCGACCGGAAGTTCCGGCCGGCTCTGTCTTGGTTTTTTCTCCGGGCCGGAAGTTCCGGGGTCCCCCGGAAGATCCGACACATGGTCGGAAGATCCGGCCCCTGGAACTTTTCTGGAGATTTCCTAACACGTATCTGTTGCTTTTCGGAAGATCCGACCAAGTGTCGGAAGATCCGGTACCTCTTCGCAGAGCACATAACGGTCATTTTTAGGGGGGTTGGTATAAATACCCCACACCCCCTCCTTCATTAGCTGCGGGATACACTGACCTAACACGAGACAAACACTCCCTTGAGCATTCACTCCTTCTCTCTACTCTCTTCCAAAGCTTGATTCTTCCAAGTTTCATCTAGGGTTTGAGTGAGAGAGAAGATTTGAGGTGTGAGACTTGTGCAACCTTGAGCCCTTCACTAGTTCATCTCTCAAGCACTTAAAGCACTTGGATTCATCGATTCTCGTTTGTTACTCTTGGAGCTTGCTCCTAGACGGTTAGAGGTGCCGGTGAACTCCCATTGTCTTGTGGTTTGAGTCCCGGAAGTTTGTATTACCCTCTCTCTCCGTGGGAGCAAATAGTAAGTAACTCAATCCTCCTTTGTGGTTGATTGGGAGAGACTTGGGGTTAGTGTGACAGCCCAGCTCTTAGTGAGCATCTCAACGGAGACGTAGCTCCTTTGTGGAGTGAACTTTGGTAGAAAATCCTTTGTCTCCACATTTGTTCTTGTTCTTATGGTTTCTATATCTTGATTTGTCCCGATCTACCTTTTTGTGGCTATACTCTGATATTGATCATATATAGAAGGTTCCTTACATCATTTGTGAGCTTTGTATTCAAGTGGAATTGTCAAAAGGTCATTAGATTTCAAATCTCGAAGTACACTTGAATTGCCTGTCGGAAGATCCGGCTTAGCATCGGATCTTCCGGTATTCTGTCCCAGTCGGAAGATCCTGTACAGTGTCGGATCTTCCTGGCCGGAAGATCCGAGACTGTGTCTGATCATCCGACTTTCTGACAGTTTTCGGAGGATTTTTTGCAGGAATTTTAAACAGGCCTATTCACCCCCCCTCTAGGCCTAGTGTTGGTCCTTTCAATTGGTGATGTCTGTAGTCCTCTTCACAGTTCACTCCACACGTACAGTTGCAAAATGGCCCTTCCTTGAGTTTCCGCCATGCTCCGCCACTGTTAGAAAGTGTCGGTCGATGTCAAGACATCATTTTTCTTATGGAAAAAGTATACACAACCTCCCAAAGTATAATTAGTGGTTCACTTTACCCCAAACCTATAAAATCAGTTTTTTTACACCCTAAACTAATGAAAACCAGTTATCTAACCCCTAAAGTGGTTTTGCATATCGGTTTCACTGAGTTTGCATGCCATGTTGGACAGAGATGAAAATGTGGTGTTTAGGTTCACTTGTCATTTTTTTTATTCATCTATCTTATCTCTACTGCCCACTCTCTCTCTGCTGTCCGTTCTCTCCCTTCCCCAGAATTAGTCATTGCTCTATGCTCGGGCTCCGCTGCCTCGTGCCTCTGTTTTTCCCGTCGTCGCCGGCCACCGTTTCATCTCAGGGTATAAGGACGTCCGCAATGGGATGTCCTATACTGGTTCTATGTATTTCTCTCTCATATGGAGCCAGATTCTAAACACTGTGAGACCAATTCTATATGGAACCAGCTCACATACATGAAACCAAGTTCCATAGAATAAACTACAGATAAATGTACAGTTACACGGAGAGAGAAAGAGACATAGTGAACATGTGGGTCCTATTTATAGATTCACCCCTGGTTCTATATACTAGTGGTAATACATCAGTAGACATCAAATCATTGTGTGGACCATCTATAGAATCAGGGGTGTTCCTATACATTGGAGATGCCCTGGGCCTCTCCAATACAAGGTCCTATGATGGTCCTATAAATTTCTCTCCTATAGAACCAACTCGTAAACATTGTGAGCCTGACTCTATAAAGGACCGGGTCCTATACATGGAACCAGGTTCTATAGAGTAAACAATATGTAAATGTACTGTGAGAGGGAGAGAGAAAAAGAGGAGAGAGAGATGTGGGTCCCATTTATAGATCCATCTCTAGTTCTATACATTGGTGGCGATACATCAGTAGATATCAAATCATTATTGGTCCCATCTATAGAACCAGTGGTAGTTCTATATATTGGAGACGCCTAAGGAGCCTCATGCTAAGCTCCACCGTCACCCCATGACCGGTCAACTCTCTCGTCCCTTTCTTTTCTCTCCTTATGCATCCAACAAACTAGCACCAAACACCACATGGTGATCAAATTCTCTTCGGATGCAAGGTCCATCAGCCGTCGCCAATCATCTCCACCAACAAAAGCCCCACCAGCTATGCATCCCTTTCTCCTCGTGCAAAACCGCACCACGGACAAGGGGAGAACACCACCGCCTATGCCTCACACTACTCCCGTATGAGCGTCGCTCGGCCTAGTTATGGCTTCGGGACTAGTGCCACCCTGACTTGTGGTTACCCGATGAGCCCAGCATCGGCCTCTTGGTGCTCATAGACAAGCGCCGACCAGCCTGCGTAGCACCCCTGACGAGCACTGCCGGGCTTGCGGCTCCCAACTAGCGTCGCCCTGGTGCATGGCTTCCTGACGAGCACCATAGAGATCTCTCGCTGCTCGCAAACAACTGTCTACCGGCCTAGCATGACTCCTTGACGAGCGTCGTCGGCCTCGCTGTCGAGGTCAATCAACAACGCAAAGGTGGCCCACGCGAGCGCGAGGTGGAATCGCATCAGTCATGGGCAAGAAGCCAAGCACTTTCTCCGATTTGATATCGAGATTGGATTGGTGATGGATATGGAGAGGTAACGAAGACAGCGGAGGCATGCATTTGCATCGCGGGAAGGGAATGGCACAGCGTCGTAGGCGAGGGGGAGGGGAAGGCGGGCGACAATGGGTTCCACCAACCGACGAGTGGGCTCGAGCACCAGAGTGATGTCCACTGTTGCACGCCAAGCAGGGGCGGACCCAGCTAAGGGACATGGGTGTACATGTACACCCAATAATTTTGACACGTAAATCACAGATAGTATACATATACATATATATATTTATACTTGGATCAAATTATGTGTATATTTCAGCTCAAACAAGAGATATAGCCCGGCCCATTCTAAAGCGTTGTAGCTTTCTTAGGACCTCACACTTCATATTGGACAAAGACAGCACGCGCACACACACGGAGGACAAAGAGCCATTGTTAGCATAATTAGTCTTCCTGGTGCTGCTGCGAAGAAACTGTGAACCCCATCCCAATTCCCCATTCGTTTTCCCTCTTAAAGATCATTTCGTTTTCCCTCTTAAAGATCATTTTTTGTGATGATTTTTGTGACTAAGTCGAGGAATAGCATGGAAGATCAATACATGAATGATTGATTGGCTTACATGCATCACCTCAGCGTAGAAAAATCTCTGCATGTTGTTTTGAATACATCACTTTTAGTTTGAAAAAAAAACACTGACAAATTAAAATTGTATTTTTTCTTGAGCTAGTTGAGAGTTTCTCGATGTGTGTGAATTGAGGAACTATGTCACTACTACAGAACCCCTTATCACAAACGGTTCTGGGAGGCTATCACAAACGATTTTCAGGGGCGTTTGTGATATGTCGTTTGTGATGCCTCGGTTCATGAGTCGTTTGTGATGCTGTTCTTTACACAAACCGTTTGTGATGCTCCAGGCATCACAAACGGCTTTTGAATCAAACCGTTTGTGATGCCTGGAACATCACAAACGGTTTATACTATGAACCGTTTGTGATGCGGAGGGCATCACAAACGGTTTTTGAAAACCGTTTGTAATTTGTTTTTACAATTTTTTATATACAATATATACACAACACATATACACTTCATCATGCACATATATAGCCCAAATACACATCAGAAGCGCATATATAGCACAAGCACAATCTTACAACATCACAAGCACAACTCAAGAATATTTGACAGGTTTCAAACTAATTAAGTATAAAGAATCTTACAAGTTCTAAACCGTTACAACTCTTACATCTTCATAATGTTAAACTCGCCATCTACGCTCACAACTTATTCCAGAATAAACCCAGCGAGTTGTTCTTGGAGTGCCAGTACCTCGGCTGCGATCAACTTTAGCCGGCAATCCAAATAGAATATAAATCAATCATGTTTATGAGTTGTATTTTATCATGGGAGATGGATGGATGAAGCAAGAATTTAAGTGCACACATCTAATTTGAATTTAACTTAAGCACAATAGGATTTAACAATAATATAGGAGTCATTTTGTTTTGCGAAACCACGGGAGATAAGAGTTTAAACCAAATGAATAGAAAAGGAATTCTTTTGAATTGAGGAATGCTATTAAAAGAGGGTAGTTCACTTTACAGTTGCATACATATAACCGGCAAAAGACAAACAAATATGTGCAAACTATTGATTAGATCCTTGATTGTTGAAATGAACTTTGTATTCATGGGCAGGAAAAACTATGGGAAAACACATCTCTCTAACCGAAGAACATGGAAAAGCACGTGTGGTGAGAAGCATGGTGAGCAAAGGGGCAGGTTGGAACTTTGGGAGCAAAGGGGCAGATTACCTCTGACGCTGGCGAGCAGGAGCGGGAGCGGGCCAGGGGAGGGGCGCCGCGGGCAGGGGCGCCGGAGGAGGGCCTCCGCGGGCAGGGGCGTCGGAGGAGGGCCGCCGGAGGAGGGGCGCCGCGGAGGAGGGCCGCCGCGGGCAGGGGCGCCGGAGGACGGGCGCCGGAGGAGGGCCGCCACAGGTAGGGCGCCGGAGGAGGGCCGCCGCGGGGATGCGCAGCAGGGACGGGTGCTGCGGGGATGCGCAGCAGGGACGGGCGCCGAAGCCTGGACGCAGCAATGCAGCGGCCGGGGAGAGCGGCGGCGGCGGCGACGGGAGGGCGCAGAGGCAGCGACGGGAGGGCGTTTGTGCGGGGCGGGAGTGGAGCGGATACGGGGCCCAGTTATATGGAAAATTCATGGCAAATTTCAAAATCTAGTGGTTGAAACAAGCTACAAATTGAAAGAGTTGATTGTTACCAACCTCAAAAAAAGTTGATGGAGAGCTTTCTTCAAAAAACGAGACATTTCTTCAGCATTTTGATGAAAAATGGCCGCAACAATGGTGAAAACAATGGTGGGCGTCGGGTTGGAGAAAAAGAGTGGGAGGGGGAGAAGGGGTTTTATACTGTAAAATGCATCACAAACGATTTGTAAGAAGAACCGTTTGTGATTCACAAACAGTTCTTCTTACAAATCGTCTGTGATGGCCTCGAGTTTGTGATGTGTGCATCACAAAAAACCGTTTGTGGCTGGGCGTTTGTGATGTCCGATTCTGTAGTAGTGTGTATGCTATATCTCTTGCTTTCATAGATGTTTATGCGACAGTTATTTGGTCTCTATGTACACCCAATTTTGAAATCATGCCTCCGCCACTGACGCCAAGTCAGCAAAACCTGACTATAAAACAACTTCGGGGGTTAGATAATGGTTTTTATTAGTTTGGGGTGTAAAAAAGCTGGTTTTGTAGGTTAGGAGGTGATGTGAACTACCAGTTATAGGTTAGGGGGTATGTAGATTTTTTCCTTTTCTTATTGAAGGCACTATCGTTGCACGTTTTCCTTTAATTTCTACTCCACCATCAGGTTTCCACGTGAAAATTTTAGCCTGATACAGAGCATCCGGCGATTGCGCGACTACTTCCGTGTGGAGACGCACTTTAAATGGCTCGTGTTATGAACTTGTGATCCATTTCGTATGGGTAATAATGCATGTGGTTGTCCGGTTCAGAGTTTCGATAAGTAATAATATATATCTTGTGCATTTTTACTGCTTATATAGGTGAACATGAGGATGTTGACAACAATAGGCTTGAATTTGTCAGAGGAGTGGCGGCGGTGCGCGAGCTAAAAGTGGCAATGAAATGCTAGAGTTACAAGAACAATGAAGCTGGAGTTGTTGAACCGTCGGTCTGCTATGATGGACGGGCTGGGCATAAATTCGGATCGGGTTATTTGGATTTTCAAAAAATCGGGTTCTCAAAACTAAAACCCGAAATTTATCAAAAAATTTCGGGTCGGGTTTTTCGGGTTTTGGGTTAATTCGGGCTCGGGTTCAGGTTACCCGATTTATGTGTTTACAACAAAGTCAAGTAAAATTTAAGTAAAATTTGAGAGACTTAACATAATTTCAAAGTAAAATCGCATAGTCATGTATTCTATTAACCGTAAAAGGGCCATACTAATGTAGAGCAATAATTACTTTGAGATAAGACCCTTTGAGTTGTCTAACGAGTTATACATAGAATTTTCAATATATTTTGGATAGACCGGGTTATTTAAGTATCGTGGGCTCAAACCCGAATTACCCTAATTTAATTCGGGTTATGAAATTTCAAACCCGATTTAACTTCGGGTTTTTGATATTTTGAGTTTTTCGGGTTCGGACTCGGGTTTTTCGGGTTCGAGCTTTGGGTATCGGGTTTTGTGCCCACCCATGAAGTAAAATAAATCGAGTAAACATTATTAACTTACATGTGAAATGATAGTGCAATAATTCTTAATAAGTTAGTTCATATTGAAATATTGGTTTGTATGTTTTTATAGAGAAATTTTAAAATTCGTAAAACAACTATATGGATCGACAACCTTTATATGATAATTATTGCGGTGGAAAGCCTTCTTTTAAAGTCTTTAAATCATAATGGTTTTTTTAAAAAGGAAGCAGGAGCACTGCTACGTCATATAAAAAGAAGAAGCAATCGTACATAACGCGTCGAAACGTATACCCCCGCACAGCAAACGCACACAACACAACACAAACACTACACCACCACCCCCAATCATTTGGGAGAGGGGTACGAAGTAGACCGTCGACGCCTGCGCCGTCGTCACCAACGCTATGCCACGCCAACGCCGCAGCCCGCTGCAGGCCTCGCGGCCACCTGAGCTCCTCCACCATGGGACCATCACCCTCAAGCCGCACACCCACGGTCGTCGATCACTCTGCTCCAGTGATGCTTCAGCAGAACACTCCAATCACAACACCAATAAAAACTACTGATCCTAGCCACTCTAGGGGGAGGGGGGGCTCGCCTCTTCCACCGCCTCATACTCCTCTGCCAAGGACTTAGATATCTGAGGCCACAATGAGAGCATCTCCTCCGCCCAGCCTTCATCGAGATCACAAATGCACCATGCGCAACAGCTCAAGCCCTCCAGCACCCTTGGGCCCTCTGCACCTCCCCGGCAACATCACTAGCTGCCCGCTAGCACCACTACCACAAGCCAAAATGGGTCACCAGATGCGGTGCCTCCAAGGAGGGCACGACGCCTAAGCGCCGTCGTCGCACGTCCATAGGTGGACAAGGTTTTCACCCTGAGATCCCCACGCGGTAGAGACACATGGTGGCTCGCCATGGTGCCCCCAGCGGGGAAAATGACACTCCCAAGGGCGCCACCACCATGGCCACCGACATGCGTGTTGGCGAAGGCTTTTACCCGACTCAGCACCATGCGTGCCGCCCGCTCATGGCCATAGCAGTAACCCCCTCGTCGTTGCTTCCGCCTTGCCTCTACCGAAAGGAGCCCGGCGCAGCCCGAAACGCCACCTCAGCGCCCCAAGCTAGCTCCAGCAGCGCCCCAGCCCCACCACCACGGTGGCGCTAAACTAGAATCGCCAACGAGGACGGAGACGAGGGGTACCTGCCGCCGCAGTCGCCTGCCGCCGGCCATGGCCAAAGCCAGCCACCGCCAGATCTGGCCGCGGCCATCACCGCTGGCCCCATCCCGCCGTGGCCGACCGCCGCGAGCTACAGCCGGTAGCGGCCACACACAGGCGCCCACGTCCACCACCGACCGCAGCCATGCGCCGCTACCCGCTAGAACCGTCGCCGCCGCCCGTCCACCTCCGCCCGCCTCCCCACAACATTACAAACGCGCGCCCCACCACGCAGGGCACCAGATCTGGGTGAGGGCAGCTCGGATCCGTGACGTGCCGCCGCTGTAGAGGCCGCCGGCACCGGCGAGATCCCCAAGGCCGACACGGCCGCGCCCGCCGTCGCCCGCGGAGGAGGGGAGGAAAGGTCGCACCGCCGCCTTCATGGGGAGCCTCACGGGCTTCCGACGCTCCCTCAGGCGGCGGCATGGCGGGGAGAGGCGGCGGAAAGGGATGGGTGACGGCTAGGGTTTCCCCGCTGAGTCGCCTGCGCGGGGCGACGCGAGCGGACGAGACATCCAGCAGTCTTTCCCCAAGTAAACCATAATGCTTTGTGATTAAAAAAAACCAGACGTGCACGATGGATAAGTTGTTTGACAAGACGGGTGAGGCAGCGACTAACGGTGGAAAATGGAGGCATGGAGCATCGGGACTTGGGTACCTACCGGTACGTGGGATTACTGGACACTTAAATAAATGACAATTAAAAATATTAAATATAAAATTAATTGTATAAATGATGTCTACTTCACTAAACAAATCTAACAAATCTAATTAATTTATAATTAATACATAATTATCACGTATTTACGGTAGCATTACATTATCTAATCATAAACTAATTAGGTTTAATATATTCGTCTCACAAATTAACCTTCATTTATGTAATAGATTTTTTAATTACTTTATATGTAATGGATCGATCGACGAATGAGGCACCGAACGAGACGAGACCCTAGTGCAAAAAACTGAACCGGTTCACTGATTGGACCGAAAAAACCGTGAACCGGTGGCTGGACCGGTCCGGTTCAATTAAAAGATCGGTCATGCAATTGAACCGGTGCGAACCGGTCGAACCGGTCGGTTTTGTGTCGAACCGATGAATGAGTGAACCGGTTTTTTCGTGAACCATTGATATATTTGATGTTTGGATATTGGTTTCCAACTTTAAACAATAGACTATTATGATATAATTATGTTATATCATCTATTATGTTACATGTGATATTACTGGTAATAAAACTTACATATTATTTATATAAATCATGTGAAATAAATATTATATTAATAAATAATGAACCACTGGTTCGACCGGTGAACCATTGGTTGGACCGATGAACCAGTGAACCAGTAACCTGACCGGTTCCATCTCCGGTTCGACTTTTCGTGCTTGGCACGAGACACGGCCGGTGGTGTGTGTCCTGGCCCCTGGGCAGCTGGGCTCCTATGGCCTGTGGGAGGCGGAGAGCAGAGCGGTTGGTCTGCGCACACGGCGCCCACTCAGCTCTCAGCTGAATCGAGGTGGGAGGAGCAGGAGGCAGGCAGGCAGCGAGCATCTCTCGTGCCTTTTCCTTGCACACCGCCCTGGGCCCTGTATTGTACGCCTCTCCATCACACAGATCTTGACCGTTGCCGCCGGCCTCCTCCGCTGCCGCACAGGCACAGCGCCGTGTAGGCCTAGATTCCAAATTTTACCCTCAAAGTAAAAAAGAAGATTCCCATCACGTTAAAATATCATAGTATGAAGTATTAATATAGATGAAATTAAAAACTAATTGCACAGTTTGGTTGTACTCTACAAGACGAACATTTTGAGCCTAATTAATCAATTTTTGGACAATTTTTCACACATAAAAACAAAATACTACAGTGACGCACGCACCCCAAAAGGCCAAAGTTTGACCCCAAATTTGAGAACTAAACAGAATTGGGAGGTTGAATTTGGGAGTAAGATGTCACTTCGTAATCATTGCGATACGGTAGCGTTTGTATTTGTAAAAAATTATCAAAAAATTGATTAATTAGGCTCAAAATGTTCGTCTCGCAGAGTACAACAAAACTGTGTAATTAGTTTTTGATTTTATCTATATTTAGTACTCCATGCATGTTATGACATTTTGATATGACAGAGAATCTTCTTTTTCATAATGAATTTGGGAGGTGATTTTTGGAACTAAACAAGCCAGGTGGCCCTGCCTCTCGCCGCGTGGGATGACATGAAATTCTCGTCAGATCCGGTCGGTCGGGACGTCGGTGTGGGGATGCGAGCGAGGTTGACCGGGCGCCTCGATCGGTACCGGTTCTTCGTCAATAATTACTTACCGCCGTGGAGTGGATCGAGTTACCGTGGCTCACCAGTCACCACTGTAGTATCTTGTGGTGCAGGCAGCCAGATCCTGTGGCCTGATCACTGACCAGTAGAACTGTAGGGGGATACGCTTTGTTTAGATCTCAAATTCTACCTCCAAAATTCACTATGTAAAAAGAAGATTCACATCACATCAAAATGTCATAACATGGTTGGAGTACTAAATATAGCTAAAATTAAAAAATAATTACACAGTTTTGTTGTACTCTACGAGACGAACATTTTGAGCCTAATTAATCAATTTTTGAATAATTTTTCATACATACAAACGAAATGCTACAATAGCACACGCACTCGAAAAGACCCAAATTTAACTTCCAATTTCAGGAACTAAACAAAACAAGGCTAGCTGGCTAGCGCGGGACTCCGTTGTCCATCCGCTGCAACCTGCAGCGATCGATCCAGCTTATCCTGGAGAAGAAAATGCGAAGCTTCACCAACGAGCAACCAAAGAAACGAAGCATTGAAGCCGCGTCAGCCAACTCTGGTTCATCTGTCGGCTGGACCAGGGCAAATCAAATACTAATTACACAGTTTTGTTGTACTCGATGAGACGAATATTTTGAGCATAATTAATCAATTTTTGGATAATTTTTCACAATACAAACGAAATGCTACAGTGATATATTTATGACGAAGTGACATCTTTCCTTTAATTCTTCATGCATGTAAACAAGGGCTAATAGCAGTCCTGATCACTGAATGACTACATAGTCAATGGACCCATGCATGTATGGCATCAAGTGACACATTGACCTTACTTAGCCCTTGTTTAGATCCCAAATTTCACTCTCAAAATTCACTGTGCAAAAAGAAGATTCTCATCACATCAAAATATCGGCACATGCATGGAATACTAAATGTAGATGAAATTAAAAAACTAATTATAAAATTTTGTTGTACTCTGCAAGACGAACATTTTGAGCCTAATTAATTAGTTTTTGGATAATTTTTCACGCATACAAACGAAATGCTACAGCAGCGCACGCGCCCTAAAAGATCAAAGTTTTTCTCCTAAATTCGAGAACTAAACAAGGCCTCAATGGATCACATGACAGAGAGGCAAGCACAACCCCTCAATGCTGGGTACAGCGCGCAATGGCACTCCAGTACTTGGCTGACCACGTGGCGCTGCAGGCCGCTGCTCGCTAGCTTGATTCCGGAAGAACACGGGTCACGGAGAGTGGCCGGGATGTGCTCACTTGCGGCGAACCCCAAGCACTTGCGTTTGGTTGATATGAAGTGCATAGATTTAGAACACTGCCGTGTATACATGGACCACGCACGCCTCTTTTCTTTCTTCCTAGATAAGATCACAGTCCTTAGGCTTTTTGTCCATTCATCGGCTTGCTCGTCAGCAAACACTAGGGCCTTGTTTAGATCCCAAATTTCACCCTCGATCTTTCAAAAAAATTCCACCCTCAAAGTTCACTATAAAAAAGAAGATTTCCATCCCATCACAATGTTGGTACATGTATGGAGTACCAAATGTAGATAAAATCAAAACTAATTGCACAGTTTTGTTGTACTCTGCGAGACGAACATTTTGAGCCTAATTAATCAATTTTTGGATAATTTTTCACACATATAAACGAAAATGCTACATTGGCACACGCATCCCAAAAAACTAAAGTTTGGCTCTTAAATTTGAGAACTGGGCTAGGTACGTTGGTTCTCACAAATGTGTACATTCACTGCATCCATGTCCATTGTTGTCTACCATATATATATATATATATATATATATATATATATATATATATATGGAAGGTATACTCTGTGGCCAGCTATAGAATAGTTATTCTGTAGCCACCTCTTTTTACTGTAGTTTTATGTAGTAATTTACTATAATTTTAATACATATTTATGGTAATTGGGTTACTATAACACACATGGAGATATTTACCATTATATTATAGTAAATTACTTAGTAAGAAGTTACTAAAATCTCATGAATTACTATAGTAATTATAGTAACTCAAAGTGGCTATAGAATAGTTATTCTATGGCCGGCCATTCTTGTCTACCATATATATATCAGTTCAGGACGAGCTACCATGGTTGTGTTTAGTTCTCAGGAGGGTGAAAACGGGGTGAAAAAGTCACATCGGACACTATAGCGCACTGTAGCACTTTTTCGTTTGTTTGTGATAAACATTGTCCTACCATGACTTAACTAGGCTCAAAAGATTCGTCTCGTCGTGTACATCAAAACCATGCAACTAGTTTTTTTATTTACCCACGTTTAGTGCTCCATGCATGAGGAGAGAGATTTGATGTGATTAGTGAATAGTGAAGTTTGGAGAGAGAAAGTTTGGGAACGAAACACAGTCTGCTACGGTCCATTCTTCCCACTCGTCGCAGCTTTTTGGGTGAGGAGAAACTGAGGAAAGTCAGGTGGATCGTAGTGAGGCATTGTTTTGTTTCCGAAATTGGGAACCAAATTTTAGCCTTTTGGAGTGCATGCGTAGCATTTCATTTGTATGCGTAAAAAATTATCCAGAAATTGATTAATTAGGCTCAAAATGTTCGTCTCGTAGAGTACAACAAAACTGTGCAATTAGTTTTTGATTTTATCTACATTTAGTACTCCATGCATGATATGACATTTCGATGTGATGTGAATCTTCTTTTTACATAGTGAACTTTGGGGGTGAAATTTGGGATCTAACCGAGGCCTGAACCGTGAACGTGGTAAGGAATGAACGCAGGCAGATATCTTTGCCCGCTTACATGGCACGGAGAGGGTTTTAGAAGCGGGTGCGGCGGCAGAGGATGGATGAGAGAAAGGCCAAATGAGATGAGGCCTACAATATCTTTCAATTCACGGCTTTCCAAGCGGCTGGCGCTGGTGGGATTTTTTTTTATTTTAACCAATTGTTAAAGAATATTTTAAAAAAACCCCTCCCAAGCTTTATTTGCATCAGGTGACCCTTTTGGTCGCGCCAAGACACGGGGCGCGACCAAACAAGGCTGTCGCGCCAAAGAATGTGGCGCGGCAAGCATGCCACCGTGGCACAGGCCGCGGGCGGCCGCCAGCCTGGCATGGGGTCTGTCGCGCCACATGCTCCGGCGCGACAGGCTTGTTGCGCCAGGCGGGGTGGCGCGACAGACCCTACATACAGGCCGCGCCGCGGTCTCCCCTCTCTCTCTCTCCCCTCCCTTCTTACTCCTCCAGCCCGAGCCTGCTGTCGTGCTCCTTCGCCGCCGCCGGCCATTGCGCCCTAGGAACCTCCACAAATCCACCGTTTTAGGTGGGGAAAGGTGGGGAAAAGTGGGGGAATTGATCCCCGCGTCATCCCGAAGGTATTCCCCCACTTTTTTTCCATGTTTCACCGTAGGATTTGTTAGATATTGAGTTAGGGTTAGGGTTAGGATTTGATTTCGGATTGTAGATGAACATGATGTTTTTCTAGATCGATCGGATGCTTATTTGGTACATACTGAAGTCTCTGCCCGCGATTGTTACGTGTAGAATTAGTTGCATGCTTTGTTTTCTAAATATTGTTAATGAATTACATGCTTTGTTTAGAAGTTATTAGTTGATTAATTTGTTATTGAACCCTAGGATGCCTAGGCGTGGTAGAGGTGGGAAAGCAAGGTAATCTCCATCCATTGTATTCTCCGATTTTATTAGTTTAGTCATTCATTTAACCATAAATGTGTTTTGTTAAATAGGGGAAATACATTTCAACTACGGCATCACAATGCCTTCGAACCGTATCCGTTACCTAGTGGCGTTCCGGTGCCGATGTGCTTTTGCGGTGATCCTCGCAAGGTAGACATTTATGAGGAAGAGGAAACTTTTAGGCAAAGGTACTGGATGTGTGTGAATTTTGCATTCGATCCACCACCGCAGACGGTCCGCATTGGCATTATGGTGAGAACTATCTGGTGAAGTTAGTTATTTTGTATCCGTACGTATACATCATCTAATAGGAATGTAGCGATTATTTATTTTTCAGACTCCACCGCTGTAGGGTCGAGATGGCGGACTAGAAGGGGGTGAATAGTCCTTTCTATGACCGGTTAAATGAAATACCTATTGGTTATACCTTTTGCCTTGTGCATTCCATTCCATATTCTCCAATGTTGATGCAACACATGCACCAACGTCATCACAAATGATATGATCCACTTCATATCATCATGCGACGTATTGGTTCATTGATCTTGACTTCACTTGATCTTCGCCGTTGCATCGGTCCATCGACGCCAAGTCATTGCTCAAGCATCCCGCCACGCGGTCCAGCGCTTAGCCTCTGACTAGCCCTTCACACTTGCAACCGGTCCATCAAACCAAGTCTTGTCTTGATCTTCTCCTCTCAGTCACATGACTCCATGTCATGTCTCATATGCAATGAGCTCCTTCATCACAAAGTTACCTGTGGACTAATCACCTGTGTATTTCACTTAAACACATATTAGTCCACCTAAGTTGTCACTCAATTACCAAAACCAAACAAGGACCTTCAATCTCCCCCTTTTTGGTAATTGATGACAACTTTACAAAGATATGAAAATTAAGTTTGTTTTGGATTTTATACTTCTTATCCAACATTTCAGCTCTATGTTAGAATTTGGATAAGCACCATAAAATCCGACAAGGTAGTGATAACTCCCCCTACATATGTGCTCAAATGGTTTGTTTTCAAGCTTGCACATATGCATAGATATGAAACTTTGGGAGTGTTAGCACTACTTGGTGATGCTAAGGTATATAGGATAAACCTTTGTAGCGTAATACCAATTAAGATTGCACATTGATGTCCATCCTTAGCATCATGGTTAGCTAGACATCACAAGAAACACACTAGATACCTCATGACTTCAACATTATAGGCAAGGTTCTAGGTGTACACGAAAATAACATAAATCTAGCTACCAACATAAGCAAGCTAGTTAGCATTTCATCATTCAACTCCTATAACTAGCATACATCATACAAGCATGGATATTGAATTTAAAAGCTTATGCAATATGCAAGCAAACACATGAATATGCACAGATCAAATGCAATCAAGCACGTTCATGAGCTTGCTCCCCCTACTTGTGTGCTTCTCTTTGTCCAAGTATTGTGATCCTTTTTGCTTCTTCTTGATTATGTCCATGCCCATGTACAAATCCATTTTTCTTTTCCCCCATATCATAGTGGCTCCAATATTTCATATCTTCCACTCTCATTTCTTTGTACCACTCTCATTCTCATTCCATCTTCTACAATATTTCATATCTTTGTACCACTGTCTCCCCCTTTGTCATCAATTTCCATAAAGGTATGGTCATTTGACACTAAGGGTTGGGTGATACTCTCCCCCCTTTATGTGATACTTGAATCTTAATTTTTGATGGACACTATCACATATGTAGAAATGATGTCATTTGTGGGGTGCCAATTAAAAAGATACCACTTATAGTTTACTTGGAATGCCTCATGTAGGATCTTTTGATCTTGATACCGGTATATGGGACATCATCCCCTTTGTCAAAGATTTGGTCATTCAACTTGATCAACTTGAGCTCTTGTATGTGAGGAATGCATTCTTCTCTTGATGATCACTTAAAGTTGAGGATCACTTGTAATCTTGATATAGACATCAATTTTGAATAGAAATTGAAAATATACCACTTGAAGAAATCCCAAGAAATACCACATGAAGGAATACCAATTCATACTACTAAAGTCCATGAAAGCTTTGTTTCTTCTCCTGAAGCTGATTCATCTATGCTCCAAGTGACTGACCAATGTCCTCAAAAATTATCTTGATCACATTAAATCGTGTTCCATTCATGATATAATTTATGACACTCCAATAATGCTCACGGATGGCATCCTTATTTCCACTCTTATGCATGAAGGTGCATCTGAGGATGTTCTATATCCATGAAATATGCATAATCAAGTTCATTTGCAGTGGCATCCAATCTATCTCTCCTTTATCCATATCAATTTCATAGGTGGCATAGAATTTTCTAAGGATAGTCTCATTTCAATCACATCTATGCTCTATAAAAGGTCTAAGTCTAAGATTTTCAAGCTTGATTGCAACTCCTTCTAACACTTCCTTAGATGCAAGATATGTAACATGAATTTTCTTATGGGGAAAGACGGTGCAATCAACCAAGTGACCAAGGAAAGCGTTTTCTTTGTATGATGAAACCACTAGTAGGATGAAACTTGATAACCAATTGCATTGTTGTCTTGTTCTTGAACTAGATTGTTTCCATGAGGTTCTTAATTTTGACTTTAATAAATTGATTTGCGTAAGCTTTTCAAGTTTGGTTTAAACCCTTTCTAAGCTTCTTCACTAGAATGAAGTGATTATGTTATCAAGGTAGTACTTGTCACTTATAGGCAATCCAAAACTACATCAAGTACTTGGGTTTACTAGCTCATGAACAAACTCATATACTAACCACTAGATCAAATAATCATTCAAGCAATAGTGGTAGGCTATGAATTTCAAAACTTTATTTGTAATGCATGATCCTATAAGCATGTACTATATGCACTAACCGCATACTAGTAAGGGATGAAAATGATCAATGCACATTACAATGATACCTTTGCTATATTAGAGTAGAGGATAGTCAATAAGATTCCAATTTAGCTCCGCAATAGCAATGTGAAGTCCAATTAATAGCTTGGTGAAGATTAATGAATACCAATTTGAATTTCATCCTTCACCCATGTGAATTGAGAACCACTAATGATTAAGTGCACTTCTTCATGTTGTGGTTGGCTTGCTTCTTCATTTGATCAATTCTTGCATGAAAGAATTATTTAGAATACCACTTGAAATCCCATTACTAGCTCACTGTTGGGTGTTGCTTGCTTTCTTGATCAACTATTTAGATTTATTGAACTAAGCATCTCAATTTTTCCTTGTATCATCACTTCCATGTTAGCCATCCAAGCCCCACGCTTGGTTTACCTCCAAAGGCGGTAAGCCCCTACACTAGGGAGAAGTGACCTCTCTCTAAGGAACCATTCTTGACACTCACTTGAAATGTCTTTGTTTGATTGATCCATATGATGGACTTATCTTGATGAATAACTTTGAATTCTTCATTGAGAATTTTCCTTTCTACCAAATTATCTCCAAAAATCATTAGAACTTAAACTCCATTTTCATCTTGAGCTTGGTCTTGATCAATAGATTGAGTACCAAATGTGTGTCAAGTACACTTCCTCAATCAAATGACCTTGTACTCTTTATTGTCAAGCTTCTTGTTTAATCCAAAACCAAACATATGTGCCTCAATTTCTTATAAACATTATTCCAACTTGAGGACCTTTCAATCAAAGTGACTTTTGATTAATCCAATAATTGTCACTTTTATGGCAGATTTTGTACACTTCAAAGAATAATACATAACTCCCAATGTACAGCTCCAATGATCACGAAATTTGTTGGAGATGTGCTTCACTAAGTCATCTTGCAGCTATAAAGATTTGAGCTTCATTTCACATCTAAATTGCTACCAGATTTCATATTTTTCCAAACTGCTACATGCTGAAAACTGCTGCACATGTGTTGACAAGATCCACTCCAAAACTGAAGTATTCTTTATCCAATACTCATGAGATTTTTGCAGAAACTAATATCATAAGTGTAGAGCATGTATACCAAATTTCAAGTCAATCCAAATAGATTTGATCACTCAAATATGGTTATCATCACAGCTAGCTCAGTTTTTGCAATAAAGGACAGATTTCTAAACTTGAGCTATACTTCTTCAAATTGAATCAAATTTGATATCAATTGAATTTAAAACTTTCACAAGACATATATCCATTCAGTCCACTTACTAAAGGTGATCTTATGAACCCCATAAAATCAATTCAAACTTGAATATTAATTATCAAATCCATTCAATCATCTCATAGCAAGCAACATTTGCATAGTTATATCCAATGCAATCAATTCATATGCATCCAAATGAATTAGATCAACAAATAATATACCTTTGTAGATCATAATCAACCCATAGCAAGCTCAACTCAAATATTTTGCTAGCCTTCAATTATATCCAATAAACCACTACAACTTGATAATTTGCACTTGTATGTTGTAGCACATTTGGACTTCACTTATTTGACTTGGCATTGGGATGGAATAGCATTAAGCTTCATTATTTCACTCAATCTTATGATCAACAAAATAAATCCAATTGATTCAAGCCTCCAATGCCATGGTACCTACACACATTCATCCACTTTTTGACAGTACCCAAACTAGTTTGGGTACTCTCAAGTTAGGAGCAACATACTTCGGCATTGCCTTAGCATGAGTAGCGGGATGTTTTGCAATTGAAACCAATGAGGTACCGTTGCTATCCTTTCTAAGCATAATATTATCATCAATTGAAATAGGCTTAGAATTGTTACCTAGGGGACATGAATTAGTCATGTGTCCCCTTTCCCGGCATGAGTAACAAACTCTCTTTGATTGAGCCTTTTCTTCCTCGCTCATGTATTGCTTCTCATTGCCTTGCCTCTTCAATTTTGCTTGAACCTTCTTCTCAAGCTTGGTAGGACACCTCTAGGTAAAGTGTCCCATATCTTTGCACTTGATTTGAGCATAATCTTTTTCATCTTGATTCTTACTCAATATTTGGGTGGCTTGCTTAGAAGTTTGATGCTTTGCTCTTGCTTTGCCACCTCTTCTAGTTTTCTTCTTCTTCATCCCCAAACTATCATCTTGATGGTTAGCTTGAACTTGTTATTGGGGTTTTGCTTTTGGCTCAACTTGAGGCTTCTTGGTTGGGCAATACTTTGCAAGGTGTCCCACATCATGGCACCGATAGCACATGAAGTAAGATATCTTCTTTTCTTGCATCTTCTTGTTCTTGCCCGTGCTCTTGCTTTCTAACTTGTTGCTAAAATTCTTCACTTCATTTTTGAGCTCATTGTTCTGCTTCAAAATGTTAGTCTCACAAGATATAGAAGTAGAACATACATTTATTTGTGAAGAATATGGCATATCCAATAAATCATCACAAGAGGTGGATACATGCTTCTTCTCTACATCACATGAGTTAGCAACATTACATGATTGATCATTTGACCCAAGTGATGAGCTCTCACTAGTTTTAGATTTTTCATTGGAAAGTTCCTTAGTGAGAAAAGCATGGTCTTGTACCAAGTTATCATGAGCAACACTAAGTTCCACATGAGCCATTTTCAACTCATCATGTGAACAAGTAATGACATAAAGTAGATGCTTTTGTTGTTCACATGTGGTCTTTAGAAATGAGTTTTCATTTTCCAATTTATTTGTTTTAGCCATCTTATTTTTTAAAGCAATGTTCATGCTAGCAAGTCTACTAACAAGCTCATCATATGAATGATGACCAAACACATTGCAACTTGATACCTTTGTGTTACCTTGTGACATGAGGCAATGTTGTGGTGTTGGAGAGTTTGTGGTAGCACTATCATTCTCATAGCTTGAGCATGAAACGTTCTTATCAACGTCAAGTGTGCTTGGAGTAGAAATATCACTTGCATCACTTGAGCTTCGGCCTTCAACAATTTTGGCAAGTGATCTTATGGTAGAATGATTATCATCGCCATCACTTGACCATGAGGTGGAGCAATCTTCCACAATCACTAAGTTATGGCCATGCTCAACATCCTCGTGAGCCACTTCCTTGGGCTCATCATCATCATCATCATCACCATTATCATCATCGGAGATTGTCCCATATTTCTCATTGAGATAAATCCAAATCTCATGAGCATTCTTCAAATACATAATCTCCCCAAATATGCAATCATCCAAAGAACTATAAATGATGTGAGTTGCTTGGTAACCGAGTTGTAGGCATTTATCTTGCGCTTGAGTTGGATTGTTTTCATCAAGTGCATGAGAAAAACCCACATCTACGATCCACCACATTTGAGGGCAAATAAACTTTAAATTGCATATCATCACATTTTTCCACCGTGTAAAGTGTGTGCCATCAAAAATGTGTGGACAATCAACATCTAGCCCGTAGTTCACCATCCTCTCGGGTCGGTAAAGACCACAAAAGAGAGACCTAGCTCTGATACCACTTGTAGGTCGAGATGGCGGACTTGAGGTGGGGTGAATAGTCCTTTCTAAAACTTAACGCACCGACTAACCGAAACAAATGCGGAATTAAAACTATCGGTCTAACCAAGACTTCACCCTTCTATCTATGTTCAATAGCACCTTATAAAAGATCCTAAACAAGCAACTAAGGTGTCGGGCTAGCACGAGCTCACCTAAATAATTCTAGGAGCAAGGTCATACAAACCTATGCCTCTAGTACTTCACACACAGGGGAGCTCTTACACAACTAGTAAGCAAAAGCACAAAGCCCCTAAGCCCACTAGCAATGCTCAATGGACACGACTACACAAGTCTAATCCAAAGGCTCAATTTACTTAGCTACACAAACTAAGCAAAGAGACTAATTAAGCTACATAAGCTAATTAGTCACAAGATCACTACTTCTAGCTACACAAGCAAAAAGACAAATAGCAAGCTACACAAGCCAACTAATTATGAGAGCAACCTCACAAGCACAAGATATATATATATATATAAGTAAGAAAATACAATGCTTGTGATCAAGAAATGCAAACCACCGAGAAGAGTAGACAATGTTGACACGGTGATTTTTATCCCGAGGTTCACTTGTTTGCCACCAAGCTAATCCTCGTTGTGTCGACCAACACCTCGATGGTTCTTGGGCAAAGCTCTCAAGCCGCTGGCCACTCCGGGCACTCCAAGACACCACTCGCAAGTGAGATAACTCAATGACACACTCCACTAGAGTTTGTCATACCTGATTTTTGAAGATAAACCAAGTGCATCCCATATGTGCGCCAGGATCATGTTTACACACATATGATAGACAAAAGAGTGTAATATCATAGCACAGTATTCAAACGTACAAGAGGATTTATTACAATATTCTTATTACACTCTCGGGAGACACGAAGGTCTTATAGACGAACACACGATAACTAGACGGAGCGTCTTCATCTTCCACTTCCACAGGCATCATGACTGGGGGAAAGCGCAAGCCTCAAAACTCGTCGTAGTCACTGTAGTACTCTTCATCATTGTTTTCCTCTGAACAGCATAAGCAAGTGTGAGTACACCTAACTAGGTACTCAGCAAGTGGGGGAAAAATAAAAGGCTATCAAAAACAGGCTAGGGTTCACAGCGGTGAGCTTTTAAAGTTGGTCAAGTTTTATTAGCAAGCTCCTATTTACTATATGTAAGTTTATACCAACCCACTTAAGCATTTAGAAAGCATCATAATCCAAAAAAACCATGAGAAAACCACAATTTAAATTCCATCTTTAAGTTCAATTATCATGTGAGGGTCCAAGCAGCTCATAACCGCGAGCACGGCTGATCGATCAGTTTTCACTCTGCAGAGGTTATACACTTTTACCCATAGTTCGTGTTCCCCATGTTGCCTGGGTTTGCAAGGCCCTTAAACACTTCCGAGGTGAGTGGCTAGGGGTCCACTGCAAAGCCTTTACAAAGGTGTGCGAAAGACCAACAACCCGCAAGAGTTACAGACTAGGGCGGAGCACAACCCTCCCTAACGGTCAGTACCTTAGCCAAGGCTACTACCAGGACCGAGCTATACCCCTTCAACCCCAATTCCCCCTCTGCTCCTTTCGGATAGGGTCATTAGTACAATCACACCCCTAATTAATCGGCTAAGGTAAGAGCCATATGACACCGTGGTTGCACTATTTTCTTGGGTGGTTCTCCATGTTCCGATTAAAGAAAAGTGTTCTTACATTAACCAATATTTACCATCAAAGTTTCCATGATCAATATTTTATAAAGATCCAATTCAACCAATCCCAAGGTATAGCAATACTAAGCATAAACTAACCCAAAACATTATTTAAACCGTGGTTGTTCCAAGGAATCATGGGTAAAAAGACTAGGTAAGTCCTTAAAAAGCCTTAAAAAGGTGTTCCCGTTAAATTAATGCAATAAAAGTAAATTTTAATTGTCATGCAGTTATATAGGACAAAAAGAGTATGCGGGGAGGGCCACTTGCCTTGCTCTACAAAGGAATCCTTTTCTTCTGCAAAATACCGTCCTTGATCTGCTTCAACGGGCGGCTCAGTCGCAACAGGCACGAGATCTACGACCAAGCAATAAAACATACAATAAGAAAAATAGTACATCAAACGTTGAAAAACATTTTATAAAACACCTACTACAAGATACTACATGTTTTAGTGATCTAATCTAATTATTACAGATGAGGATTAGCAGAAGGTTTTATCGCAAGGCACAAAGAATGGAGTGACGGAATAAAAGAAAGGTCATGACATTGCAAAATTATATTGGATGATATTTGTGCGTGGGAAATTGAAGTGTGCATAAGCTTATTAGCAGCTTGTACTACTTGCGTAGCACATGCAAGCAACCATCGATTAAATCAATACTATATTACTAGTACGTGATTACTAGCATGCGCAGGCTCCTTGCTGTGCATAGCTGATTTTTCTGTGCTACTTTTGGAACAGGACGGACACAGAGTGTATGCATGTAGTCTCTGACCGGCTCACAGGAAGCACGATCAAGATGATTTTCGGCAGTGGTTAGATACAAATCATATTGAGAAAGGCAGCATGCGGATGCTTCTCACCGGTGTGATGGTCAGCGGTGAAGTGATGGCGCACAGCAGTGGTATGGGTGCACGGCGGCGATTAAGATAGGAGCTGCGACGTTGATGCTTGATCGATTTGTCCTGGTAGTAGCGCAAGGTGGTCAGCGTAGCAACTGCGTCACCACGGCAAGCTGCTTCCTCGCCGTGGCCTTGCTCTTGGACGAGATGGAGTCAGAGTATTCTTTGCTGATCAGGAACAAGGAGAGGCTGCGGGGGTGTCTTTATATACATGTGCATCGAGGAAGGTGAGAGACCATCTGGAGTTAACAGTGCGTGATGGTGGAGCTTGTGTAAGTGCCACTAGGCTGCCATTCCTGATTCTAGTTGTGGGAATTGAGGTGGAGATTAATTAGAGGCAAAGGATACTTGTGGAAATAAATTTTATGGCTGGCCATCATATAGCTCATAGAAATGGACGTCGTATGCTGGAAGAGGAAATGAACAGACACATGCACAGATAGCTGGCTTGTCTTATCATGGTTTGCATGTAACCTCGATGGAAGGGAAAGAGATAGATTAAAATTAGTTTAATGCTAGATGGGTTGACGTGAAGAAACTGCCTGGCTTTTGGAATTTTGCTGTGCATGGCGAAAAGGTTTAAAGGATTGATTAGGAAAAGAAGAGGAATAGGCCAGTGAAAAAATAATAAGATATGGAAATTATAAGCTTGGCAAGAGAAGAATTGGCCTATACACAATGACGAGGTATTAAAAGAGATATTATTTGGCAACCGGTTCAACAGAAGTTTATGGAATTAGATTGAGATTGGTCACAAGAATTTGTATTATAAAAACAATTTAAATTCATTTTTCAACCAAAATAGAATGCGGAGCAGCATGAATGCAACAATTCACCAGTCATGCTATACAATTATTTAGATGAAGTTTAAATACTTTTAGGCTCAATTTAATTGATAATTTAATTAAGCCCTTAAGAAAATTAAATCTAGCCATGTTGCTATGATTTATTTGTGATGGGTTTTTAGGGTGTTACAGAGTTGCTCTTCGCGATCCCCACGGGGTGAGCACAATCCCCCTTACAAATCCTTCTCCGGAGCACCTCACAATCTCCTTGCGTGCTTCAACGGAGCCTCAATCCACCAAGCCGTCTAGGAGGTGGCAACCTCCAAGAGTAACAAGCAAACCGACTTGCAACACGAACACCTAGTGCCACTCGATGCAATCTCTCAAAGCAATGCACTAGACTCGCACTCACTCGCAATAGATTCGCAATCTAGCATGAACAAGTGAGTTAGTGCACTCCCAAGGCAAGCACTACCATGGGAAACACATTCCCAAGGTGCTCCACCCTTCCCAAGCCCCGGGCACCCTCCTATTTATAGAGGGAGGGAGAAAACTATTTGTTATGCTCAAACAGCGCAATTCGCGGACCGTCCGTAGTACAACTGGCGGACCGTCCGCCTCAGATCTCAACGGCTATAAAATGTGTCAGAGATGATCGGTAGAGCTCTAGCAGACCGTCTGCCCATCAGGCGCAGACCATCCGCCCCACACTAAAATCAACCGACCGAACTCGAACTTTTGCCCGCGGACCGTCCGCCTCACAAAAGTCCTCTCAAACGCTCGGAAACGTCTCTGTATAAACAGTCCGCGAAAACGGTGTGCCTCACAAAATTTTGCCTGCGGACCGTCCGCCACATCACACCGGACAGTCTGCCTCACAAAATTCTTCGCATTGAAAAACAACTACGGACAGTCTGGACCCCCCGGACGGTCCGCCACCAGATAGGCGGACATTTTTTCAGCACAACCGAAGCTCGGTAAAACGGCCATAACGTTTAGTTCCGATGTCCAAATTAGGTGATCTTGGACTCTATAGAAAGCTCATTCAGAGGGCTATCCAACCCAACTGAAATATTGACCCAAAACACTTTGGATCAAAGCAGAATTGCAAACTAAGATCACACCGAGCCATAACCATCATCCAAACCTTCAACCCTTTGCAAATGTACCAACCCCATAAGTGTACCATCTTATGTGTGAGTGAGTTAGTATTTTCACAAACATTTCTCAAAGGGTTTTCCGCTCTCTTTACCACGCCACCACGGACTGTCCGATCTTTCTGTCAGAATAGAGTTCCTCAAGATTTTCAACAACGCCCTTTCCCAAGGTTAGTAGCCACTCATCTAAATGCAAACCATGCAAGTTATTGATCAAGTGGCACTAGATGACTGATATGCAAACAAGTTTGCCCCTCTTGATAGTACGGCCATCTATCCTAAACCCGGTCATAAACTTCTCTACTCACCTATGACCGGTTAAATGAAATGCCTATTGGTTATACCTTTGCCGTGCGCATTCCATTCCATCTTCTCCAATGTTGATGCAACACATGCACCAACGTCATCACAAATGATATGATCCACTTCATATCATCATGCGACGTATTGGTTCATCGATCTTGACTTCACTTGCTCTTCGCCATTGCATCGGTCCATCGGCGCCAAGTCATTGCTCAAGCATCCCGCCACGCGGTCCAGCGCTTAGCCTCTGACTTGCCCTTCACACTTGCAACCGGTCCATCAAACCAAGTCTTATCTTGATCTTCTCCTCTCAGTCACATGACTCCATGCCATGTCTCATATGCAATGAGCTCCTTCATCACATAGTTACCTGTGGACTAATCATCTGTGTATTTCACTTAAACACATATTAGTTCACCTAAGTTTTCACTCAATTACCAAAACCAAACAAGGACCTTCAACCGTTGCTATGCGATTTTGAGCAGTGGATCGACACTGAGATAAAGAAGGAAGACAAACAGTTTTGGGATTCAATGAAGAAGTGGGATGCTGAGATAAATGAAAGGTTGGATATGAGGTGCAAACACGAGGCTAAAAGAAAGGAGCGTGAAGAGGAGCTAGAAAGGAGGCGTGCTGCGAAGGCAAGGGAGGAGAGGGAGAAGAAGCTTGAGCGAGTTCGTCGTGCGAAAGAAGCACTCGAGGACAATCCTGACGCTTTGAGGAAGGGAAAGTGGCCTCGTTGCACTCAGTAGCATGTCCTTGGAAGTAGTTATGAGCAATGTTTAAGAGTACTTGCCTATTGTGCTTCTTCACATGTAATGCACTTTTCATTCTCTATTGGTTAAGCCATGAACAATGTTGTATTTTTAATTGTGATGACATGTACTAGACTCCCCATGAAGTGGTGCATTATCATTGTGTTGGCAAGGAATACGAATACCAACGTTTAGGCACTGCAAAGGCAAAAGGTAGTAGCACGGAAAACAAAAGTATAGCTTGGGAAGGCTGAAGAATGGAGTGACAGGCTGTCGCGCCAGGAAGATTGGCGCGGCAGTTGTAAGCTGTCGCGCCACCAGATTTGGCGTGATAGATCATGTCACGCCAGGCACCGTGGCACAACAGGCTGCAGTCGCCGCGCAGGGTATTCCCGCGCGGCAATTCACTATTGTCGCGCCAATCGTGCTGGCGCGACAGGGTCGAGCTGTCGCGCCAACGCGATTCTGTGACCAGGACAAAATCGTTCACAAATCGAATCGTCCGCGCGAGTGGCGCGGCAACTCAGTCCTGTCATGCCAATCGTGCTGGTGCGACAGGGTCGAGCTGTCGCGCCAACGCCATTCTGTGACCAGGACAAAATCGTTCACAAATCAAATCGTCCGCGCGAGTGGCGCGACAACTCAGTCCTGTCGCGCCATTCTTCTTGGCATGACATCTAGCTTATCGCGCCAAGAATGACGCGAGACGTAGCTCCTGCCGCGCCATCCAACATGCCGCGGCAAAGCCCAGCATCTCTCCCTCCATCAAGCAGTTGTACCAATGCAAGGCGATCATTGGGAAAAGTTTTTCACGGAACAAATCGATGCGCCGTGTTGACCGCCCTGCACGGTGGAATACAGATGTCTATATGTTGGGACATCTATTTGGTAGCGGTGGGAATACGTTGTGTTTTCGATGACGTGAAATCATTTTTCATGTTAAGGTTACGTTCGATCTCTCTCGCAGTCTCACATGAACATATACATATAGCTAAGAACATAGCACATAAACATATAGAACATAGTCCTCACATAATCCATAGGAACTTAGTCCTCACATAATCCGTACAAACTAGGAATCCTTGGCGCGACATAGTCCATACAAAGTTCTCACGCACCATTGAAATCGAAATGCACATAGTCCTCACGTCATCCATACAAAGTGCACACAAAGTGCACACAAAGTTCACATAAATCCACTAGATAGTCCACTAGGAAGCACACAAACAACACATCAACGGCGACGGCGGCGTTGATCCGGCGGGCTAAAGACGTCCCTCGCGCGGCGCTCCCTCCCGGGCTCGGTTGGCAAGATATTGCCGCTACCAAGGTCCAAACGATCCCGGGCACGGCGGCGTAGGCGGAGTTCCCGCTCCGTGGGAGTTGCCTACAACATAAAAATGTTATAAACCATATTCATTCACCAATTTCATCCACAGTTCTATAACTAACAATGGTGATGATTGGTGACATACCTGACTAGACTGTCCCTGTGACTGGGTGAATGGAGGTGCATCAAACATTTGAGACATCGGTAGCTCCTCACCATACGGTGGGTCATTGTTGTTAGAGGTACCGTTGTCACCACCTTCTTCAGTGGACTCAGAGGAGGCCGGGGCCTTGCCATGGGAGGTAGATGCACGTGCTGCCGTTGCTGGTGCCGAGCGGGTCCTTGAAGGGGTGCGTTCCATGCCTGAAGTGCCTTGGAAGACGGGAGTGCGACGGCTCGATCCAGAAACAGTACCACCAACTCCTTGAGCATAAGCCACGTCTGCGGAACTCAAACAGTTGAGCTTCATCGCCATACGGTGGTAGCTTCGTCGTACCCTCTGCACAAAATGCGAAGATTTAGCAACTTTATAGTTGTGGATATGTCAAAAAGCCGAAGATGCTCACTAACCTCTGCAAATTGACGCAGCGCGCCACCGTTGTTAGCGGAGCTACTTGCATGGGACATGGCAACCCTGGCCTCATTGGCTAACCTCGCTAGCTGCTGCGCCTACACACATAGATAGAAAATGTGTTTTCAATGCAAACAAACCAAGTATCGTACGGAGGCATACGTAAGGTGGTTGAGGGCAAGACCATAAACTTACCATGTAGTCCTGCAAGGGTGCACGCTCAGGTTGAGTACCCTGCCTAGTCATTACATCGTACTCATCCACGATATCGTCATCGTAATCGGAAGATGGGTCTTCAATAGGTTCAGCGGTCCATGCAGGCTTTAGCTTGGTCCTTGTTGATCGATGGTACCATCTGAGGTACTCTTTATGTGGTCCTGCACGCCAGAATGCCCCATTGTGGGGGTCAACCCTTCGCCCAGGGTCCGCCCACTCTTGAATCCACCGAGCATGGGTAACCCTCCAATCTTTCTCCTTGTACCACTTCTTCCTTTCAAACCTGCATGCCACAAGGAAAAAAATAGGTTAGTGCAAGCACATAAGGAGTGGTGATTGGTATGCTTTGTTCATTTCAAATCTTATACCACTTACTTATGCAAAGCTTGTGAAGTGGATAACTCAGGAGGAGGGTCAATTGTGCCCTAGCAAATTGACGCATCGTCCTTTGTGGCAAATGCATCTCCACAACATAGAAAAATATGAGTGGGATTGTGGCCCTCCACAACGTGGTGTCCCTCAAGCACATTTGGCTACACTCGAAGTGGTCAAGAAGTTCAACGTATGGGTGCCACTCAACCTACATATTGGCAGAAAAAATTACAATGTAGCTGCATATGTGATTTATACTCACATGTAGGACAACGTATTACCTGAGTTTGTGTGATGTAGTCAAGCTCGTTGATGTAGCTCTTGTAGCGCCTCGCCGGAGGACCACGTACTTCGACAGCCTGCTTCCAAAGGTATGCCACCGTCGGTCCTGCATCTTGATGCGGCCATGGCTAACAAGGGAAACAACAACTCTATAATTCAGGCAAACAATATAATTACAGTTATATGAAAATATTGAAGACTCAACAAGATATATACCTCCACCTGGCCACGATGTGGTTGACCAACGGAGATGCGCTCCCAAATCCAAACCTGTAACAAGTAAACGCATCCTCCAACATTGGAATCTTCACTAGTACGTCTGCATGCATCACACAACTGCCTATATAGCCAAGCAAGCACCGCTGACCCCCAACTGTAAACACGAATGTTCTCCCAAGCCTCGCCCAATATAGGAAGAACCACCCAAGACACAGTGTTACCCGAAGCATCTGGGAATAAGAATCCATTGACAAGGTGCCACAACCAGACACGAGCATGGCGCTCAACTGTAGCCTCATCTGCTCCCGGTGGGCAGTGGTTGAAGTTTGCCTTCAACCATGCCGAGTTGACACCAGAGGTCTTCCTGTCTCTAACACCCTCTGGAGGCTCTGGAGGGCGTAAACCAATGTGCTGCTCAACCATATCCCTCCCGTTGTCACTCTCAATTATGCCGGTCACTGGAAGACCCTCTAGCGGAAGGCCAAGAATCATGGCGATGTCCTCCATGGTGACCGTCATCTCCCCACAGGGTAGGTGGAAGGTGTGGGTCTCCGGACGCCATCGGTCAACCATAGCAGTCAACAGAGCATTATCCATCTGTGGGAGACCACCAACAACCAAGTGGGCTAGCTCAAGAAAACCGGCTCTGCCACTGAAGGAAGTATACCGCTCATCCCACCTGAGCGGCTTGTGTGCCCGTGGCCGCAACACCGCCAACTCCTGGCAAAGAGAAAATTGAAGTCCATAAGATTCAAAGTTGAGAAACCAATGGGAAATTCATACGAAATTGAATAACTTGCGAAATTACAAAAAATTGGTATGAAACTAAACAAATCTCATGGTTGTCGACGATGAAGTGTGCACGGTGCTTGCTGTCGTAAGCCAACTCAAGGAGAGGGTAAACTGGGTGCGCCATCCTGCAAATTGGACAAATATTTATTAGTTCAACGATAAAAATACACATAGGGATTACAAATATTGAAAAGCACATATGCATTACAAATATTGAAAAGCACATATGCATTACAAATATTAAAAAGCACATATGCATTACATATATTGACAAAAGCACATATATTTATCTAACAATACATGACTTATATATCTTTGTCGCTACCCTTTCTTTTCTTAAACGTTTGCTACTTTTTTTGCCCTTTGATTTCTTCTCTTTTCCCTTTTTCTTCCGGCACTTACAATTCTTAATAAAATTATGACACTTGGAGCATCGATTATCGGTCTTCGAAGCATCAAATTCCCCGAGGCTATAGTCGGCAACAAACCGGCCTTGAGATGCATCCATATCGCCTTTCAACCGTTTTGTCCTCCTCCTTCCCTTTGCTACCTTCATCAAATATTTGTCTGGGATATATTCCAAACCATCGTACGGTGGCCATTGTGTAGGATCTAGATATGGTTCAAAGCTTGGTTCCCATATATTAATGGTGTTTTCTCTCATGTACAACGGTGACATGTACGTGGGGCTACTGAAATCAAAGCCTCTAGCCTTACACGTTGTAATCAAATGTGAACATGGTAGGTGTGCTAATTGTGGAGTCATGCATGAGCACTCCCCAGCCTTGAGGTCTACTCTATAATTGCGGCCTCCGTGACTCTCTCCGCCAACTGTTGTGTCTCCAGCACCTCTAATAGAGTACACCATTCTTTCTGGCCCATATGGCTCCCCAATTTGATGAACAGAACGCTCTTCTGCTTCTGCCAAGTGTTCCTCAGCAATTTTACCAATTCTATCACCATTAGCAAGCAAAGCACGTGCCTTCTTCCACCTATCCACAAAGTACTCATTGCATTTGTGGAACGAGTACTCTACTATTCCGGCTACGGGTCTACTACGGATTCCTTTGAAAACATTGTTCAATGCTTCTGAATTGTTAGTGGTCATAATTCCGTACCGCCGGCCCCCCTCATCGAAAGCAAGTGCCCACTTATCCTTGTCCGCCATTTCATTTTGCAGCCATTCCTTTGCTGGCTCATTCAAATATTTAACTAAGTCTTCAAGTTTCTCCTCAAATTCCTGCACCGTTCGCACCGAACACAATATTTTCAACTTTCCTATAACATCTTTGTTTTTTTGCCGATGCCACATATTCGCGGCAAAATGTCTCATGCACCACCGATGGACAAGTGGTGGGTACCCATCCATGTGATCACCGGCACACTTGACCAGTCCATGATGTCGATCAGATATCATACAAACTTGCCGCGATGGACCCAACACATGTCGGTGAACTAGACACATGAACCATGACCAGTTACCATCGTTCTCCCCCTCGGCCAATGCAAAAGCAAGTGGGACCAGCTGGCTTTCAGGGTCTACTGCAACTGTCATAATCAATGTACCCTTGTACTTTCCGATCAAGAATGTCCCATCCACAAGAATCACAGGACAACAATGTTGAAAAGCGGTGGAGCATTGCGGGAAGCACCAGAAAACCCTGTGAAGAACATGCTTCAAAATACCCTTGTCAGGCTGCATCACCCCCAAAGAGTAAGGGAACCATCTAATGCCAGGATTGAAGTGAGCCATAGCAGCGAGGACACGTGGAACCATTGCATACGACTCCTTCCAATCACCCCACAACACAGACAAAATGTGTTGCTTTGCACGCCAAGCCTTGGAATACTTCACCCTAAACGCACTGAAGGCGAAAATGGATTCCACAAGAGATGACACCGACATGTCGCTGTCCGTGTGAATAATACCAAGGATACGGCGACCAAGGTACCTTGCCGTCAACTGCGCATGCTCTTGCTTCGGCTTGGCCGAGCGGAAGTGTGAGGTTGCACCACTCTACTTATCCTCCACTGGCCACTGCTTCTCATTACTCTACACCAAACACGCCACATGCACCCTTGCTTGCACATAACATCATATCTTAGCTTCCGGTCCGAGTGAACAACACTGAAAGGCCTGAAAACCCTAACTGCATAGTCAACCAAGAAGAACTTCAATTCTTCAAGCGTATCAAACTTCATTCCCTTGCGAATTTGTGGGTTCTACATGTGTACAACACCCCCCAATTCCATGAAATCGGAGTCACATATGGCTTTGTGACACATGCTTATGTCCCTAGAATTCGCCACCGAAGGAAGTTCAACGTGAACTTCCTTAAGCAACTGCAACTCTCTTTCCGTATATTTAAACCGATCATCATCATGTTGCACGGATGAAGGTTGTGGTGCACCTTCATCTAATTCTTCTATTTCCACATCATCTTCCACTTCCTTTTCACACACTTCATCTACTTCCACTTCTTTGAAATCATCATCTTCCGATCCTAATGATATTTCATCATCGTCAATATCTTCTTCCTCTTCCTCAAAACTATCATTTGCAAAATCATCGGAAGCCACTGCTAAATCAAAATGAGGGGACCTAGGAAGAGGCGAGGACGAATTAGGTTGAGTTTCCATAGTATTATTTCCAAAATCCTCCGAAGCCACCGCTAAATCAAAATGAGGGGAACCAGGATTGGGCGAGGACGAATTAGGTTGAGTAGGCCTAAGAGCATCACGTGAAATGGTTGACTGTTGGCTTAGGTTCTCAACAACTACATGATCGACCACGACATTGCGATTACTTCCAACCAAACGACATATGTCAACCACCACCTCCAGACATACCACATTTGCATTCTCAACTATTTCCTTGTATTGCTTCCAATGAGACTCCGAAGACAAAGTCATCATCACATAATGTGACCGAGCTTTACCACAATCAAATCGACCTCTCAATATTACTTCCTCCTGCACACATCCATACTTTGATATCACACGGTCAACTACATCCCTCAAGCTTGGACGAGTATCAAACAACTCAATATCCATGTTCATATTCTCAAATTCTCCGCTCTCTTTCACAACCCCACCATAAAATAAACGAACTAAACGGTCCATCTACATAAACAATACACAACAATATACCACAAATATCATATACATGAATTAAAACCAACAAAATACTACCTACAGTACACAAACAAATAATTTATACTACCTCGTGCATATACACTATACATTTATGAGCAACATTCAACAATCGAAGCATGCAACTAATTCTACACGTAACAATCGCGGGCAGAGACTTCACTACGTACCAAAGAAGCATCCGATCCATAAAAAAACATCTAGTTCGTACAAATTTTGAAATCCAATCCTAACCCTAACCCACCAAATCTACTCCATATCTAACAAATCCTACGGTGAAACATGGAAAAAAAGTGGGGGAATACCTTCGGGATAACGTGGGGATCGATTCCCCCTACTCCCCCCAAAAAAACGGTGGATTTGGGGGGATCTGGGGGCGCAATGGACGCCGGCGGCGGAGCTTCCCGCGGGCGTGCTCGGGCTGGAGGAGGAAGAAGGGAGGGGAGAGAGAGGGGCCTGTGCCACGGTGGCATGCTTGCCGCGCCACATTCTTTGGCGCGGCAGCCTTGTTTGGTCGCGCCCCGTGTCTTGGCGCGACCAAAAGGGTCACCTGATGTAAATAAAGCTTGGGAGGGTTTTTTTTAAATATTCTTTAAAAATTGGTTAAAATTAAAAAAAATCCGCTGGCGGTGGGGCGGCCAAACGCATGCACGTCTTGATGACGTACGCCGATCGAGGCCCACCCACGGATACGGATCATCACACACCAGTTGCCCCTGCCATGCCACGCAGAATATGAATGGACCGGACCAGTAATCCATCTTTTAATTACTGTGCGGGGGTACACGTACTACAGTGCAGTGCAGGCAGCCGGATCCCTGCAGGCCCAACTCGTCGGGCGTACTACTAGCTAGCTGCACCGGACCGATGCATGCAATTGCTTCCTTCCGTCGTCGGGCGTCGGTTGCCTTTTAATTTGCCAATGGCCTTCTTTGTTGGGCCCATGTCCATCGTGGGCGCGCACAACATTCACCACGGCTGTGACTGCGAGTGCATCGTGTGTGTCGTCCGTGTCCCTCTCCCAGCGCCTTTCACCAATCACCACGCGCGCATCCGTCCCGCTCTCCCGTGCGTTCACGCATGCCACACCAACACAGGCACACGGCCCAAGCCCCGCCAATAATCATCTCTTCCACACGACCACACGGACGCACGCATATTCACGTACGCACGCCATGGAAGGAAGGGCGCCCGTCCGCCCATCGATCCCCAACCATATAACAAAAGATAAAAGTGGCGTGCTTCTTTCCCACGGAAAATACACTTCTAAAGAGAATCTTACATACATTGCTTTTATGACCCTTTTGTTGAACATAGCATGACTATTACTTGTCCTTTTTAGCAACATTAAATGTTCTGGTAATTTGTTTTGTGATAACTGGATGGTGCAGTCATATTGGCCTGCAGTTAGCTGGTCATTCTTGCATATCTTTGCTTTCTGTGACTTTTTTTGCAGGTGTATCTAAATCAAATAGTGCATATTGGGTGCTGCAGGGTCTCTCTTTAGTCAGCTGTAAAGAAATATTAATTATAGGTATATTCAATACACACACCTCCAATCTATGTTACTTTACTGATTTTTCTCTTTCACCACTTGAGCTATCAACCCGCCCTGTTTGTTTGGCTTATCAGCCACCAGCCGGTAGTACTTTTCTCTCAGAATAAATCAGCAGCGGCCACCAGCCAGACGAATAGGGCGCATATCTGGGGATGGTGGTGTTAGGTCTAACTGTTGAGTACAATGTCGAGGGTACGTGGTCATTGGGGCTAGGGATGAAAACGATCGGAAGAAGGCTCAACCACTTTCAGTTTCACATTTTTTTTCATCGAATACGAAAATGATACGATATTATCAGAAACGAGAATGGCATTGGTATTTCGATATTTTCAAAAATGAAACTATACGATCGAAAACACAACGATAACGATCACGATCGAAATCTAAGAAAATGATATTTTAGAAAACGATAAACACGTTAAACCGTGGAGCATTACACTAGTAATTCGGGCTGGGCATTCAGTTTTAATCGACTATTGGGTTCGGTTGTTCGGTGTGTAAAAATTTCGTTTTTTACAAACCAACAACCAATCGGTTTTCCAGAGAATAAAAAACCAACATATTCGGGTTCAGTTTTCTCGGTTCGGTTTTCAGTAATACCGACCACCACTGAACACCAGCAAGAAGAGGAGAAATTGACCTGCGCTGCGTGCGCCGCTAGGCTGCTGCGCCGTGGAGGTGTGCTCCCTGCTCGCGTCGCATGGAGAGGAGCCATTGCTGCTCGCCCAGGTCCATGGCCGCTGCTGCTGAGGTGCCACGCGCCTTGCGGCGCGTGGAGGGGAGCCGTGGTCGCCGCCGCTCATGCCGCGCTGGCGCCTCGCGACGCGTGGAGGGGAGCCATGGCCGCCGCCGCTCACGTGGAAGACTGGAGAGGACTCGTGGCCGCTGGCCTGCCGCTGCTCGCGCCTCGCGTCGCGTGGAGCCATGGAGGGGAGCCATCAGCGCCGCTCGCGTGAGGTCCATGGCCGCCCGAGCGGTGCTGGTGGAGGCGTTGAGCCGCTGCCGCTGCCTCTGCCTGGGTGGTGTTGGCGTAGGATGTGGAGTTGTGGATAGCGTTAGGGTTTGTGTGTGTGAGTTTGGGCCGAGGTGGGCCAAAAATAATTGGGCTATCGGCCTGCTGTTTGGTGTAGCGCATGGCGCTGGGCCGCTGCTGCGGGCGTGGTGCGTGCTAAGTTCGCTAGCTCGGGTGTTCGGTCCAGTATAGTGCCAAAACCGGAGCCGACACCGTAAACCGAACTACGCTGAATTGAAAACCGAAGCCGAACCGAACAAACCAAAAAAACGACAATTCGGTTCGGTTCGGTTCGGTTCGGTATTTTTTTGCCCAGCCTGACTAGTAATATAACTTACTCATCTCATATTCTCATATAACATAAGGTAAAAAATCAATTTAGTATTTTATAACCCAAGCAAAAGAAAAAAACTTACCTGACACGGCCGACATGTTGGTCTCTTGTCTTCCCATGTGTTGTTGGAGTGCTGTGCTGCTCTGCTGCTACCTCGTTGTTTGGATGTGATTGGGCCATGGTAGGATTTGTCGATGCGCTGTGGTGGACGGTGTGATTTCAGTGTTTCAGACACATGAAAGATGTACATGAGCCCAAGAATCATACTTAACTCGGTTATTATTGACGGTAATTACCGGCTGAAATCCGGTATTTTTCAAAAATAGTCGGAAGAGACTTAAATCGTTTTCATTTTTGTTACCGAATAATTTTATCATTTTTGTTTTCGTATTTTCGGTAATCGATATCGTTTTCATTTAGCTCTAATTTGCGGTAAAATCTCAAAAACGATTTTGCCCCTCTCATGAAACATGATATAAAGTACCATGTGACTATTTCCACATTACATAAAGTAACTAACCATCAATATATATGACATAACATGTAACTTATGATTACTAATTGTGATACATGAAGTAACTTTTTTATGATATGTAACTATGCTGAATTTTTAATGTATTTTTTCATACCTAATTATCTAGGTCAAGTATATGATAGGTTTAGTTTTTCCATTTAAGCTATAAATGGAGAACATACTGCACGACAATGTGAAGTCCGCCATTGACAATGCTAGGAGTTGTGAAGCCGCCATTGACAATGCTAGGAGTTGTGAAGCGCAAGCTAAGGGCCATTTTACTAGGATGAAGAAAGGAAGTGAAGGCAGAATGGACTTCTACATTTGGTGATGCATAGAAAAGGAAAATTAAACAACGAAGAGAAAGCTACAGGTCTATTCTTACCATAGATTTATACGATTTTAAACTTTGATACCATCACTCCATTTCTTGTGCCTAACTTCAAATTATAGTTGTACATTGTGAACACCCTACTACCACGTAAATAGCAAAAATTGTAGATGTTTTCCATCTTGAGCTCAAGGACTGAAAGTTTCGAAACAAAACTAATAACACAATTGATTGGAATGTATGGGCGAGCATTGAATAGAGAGATCATATAAACCAAGTCTAGCATTCTCTTTTGTCGAACTAACCATGCACTTGAGTTGATGACCCTCATTGTGCCCACTTTTCCTACTTTTTATACATAACGATAACAGAAAAGATAACTTATAAATTATTTTAAAAATATATGAAGTAACTTAGGATTAATTTACACTGTATAGGACGTAACTGACCCCTAATTTACATTCCATACTAAGTAACATGCAAATAAAGATGTGATTTTAGTAAGTAATTTTTACACTGTTTACATCATAAAAGAAAGTAACTTGACCCTGATTTACACAGCAAAGGAGGTAACTTGGAAATACATATGTGGTTTTACAAAGTAACTTTTAAATAGTTTACATGCTAAAGAAAGTAACTTGCCCCAAACATGCACAGAAAAGGAGGTAACTTCTCTCTACATACTGAAAGTGAATGTTAAAAGATACTTTATGACATGGTTAACAGTAGGCTATAGTGTTTATATGATTTAAATTTAACATATCTTTGCCCTTACTGGAGAACTTGATAGACTGAAATGAAGAGCAAGTTTAGTTTCTTAAAGCGCCTTGATCAGTGCCTCTAAATCATAATGTTGTTAGTGCTACTTGCTCGTCTTCCAAAAAATTTCAAGCAAAGTGTATGTTTGGTTCAGAGTATTGATCTAGGCCTAAAGCTAGAATTATGTAGGCCTAATATGTTGTATTATGCAGATGCAAATTGCTAAGTTATGGTTATTGTTGTCAAGTTTAACCCAACTATGGACCTGTCATCGAGATGAAATAGTTTATGTCATCAAGTTGCTGACAAAAAGTTGTTACTTCTTGAACTATATAGCTAATGTTCACTTTGTTGCAGGTTATATTCTATTATGCTTTTCAAGTCACTAAGTTACTATTTTTCAATCACATGAAATGGTTCTCTAATTGTGACCCCTTTCTATTTTCCATCAGGTACCTACCTAAATCTGAAGTCCAAGAGATGTAGCTTTTTTTCTGGAGAAAGGGAAGGATAAGTGCTCTGTATGCAGCATTTGGTTTTACTTGTTGAAGATGAAAATATGCAAACCAAACATGCATCTAGTGTTATAAATGCAAATGATTAATGTAGTAGTTAGGCCCCTCGATCTGGGAATCATTCCTGTTGAATTTCTGTAATAATTTGTGTGAAAGGGTGTTGACCCAGAACTGATTCTTGTGACTGTAAGTTTGTTTTGTACAATGTTCACCTATTTTTCTTGATTTGTTTTTGCCTAAACCATGACTGCATGTGCCATTGGCTCTGCAGCGGTGATGCCTAAATCGCATATGATCCCAGGATGTTTCCTGTATTTTCCTGATTTTGTGTTGGGCTAGGTCTTGCTATTGCTTTTCTTTCCTTTTGGCGCGCTTTTTCCCACTCATGCCGCGTCATAGTGCGCTTCAGGCGTTTGCAAATCGGAGCACGCGGAAGCGCGGGTAGGTGAGCAAGTTCCTTTTCCTTTTCTGTTCTCGTACGTACCTCTGACTATTATATATATATAGAGGTGGTAAAGAGCCCTCAATACTAGAAATTTTCAGAATCACGCCCATTAGGACCGGGCCAAAATAATGTAGTTTTTGAGCTAAATTTTATTAGGATCAAGTTGAATTGTGAAGGAGAAAAAGCGTCATGATCCGTTACCACCCCTAACTATATACGGTAACTATGGAGGGGATCTCCAGATAGTGCTATCTAGAGAGGGCACTCCGTATAGTCACCTCCGTAATATAATAATGGACCATAGAGCGGTCAATCGATGCATATAGTTCCAAGCAGTGAGCGCCTTTCCTATCCTGATCTCTTCTCACGACCACTGAAGGTCCTAGTGGCCACAATCACACCAACATTGGTGGCAATCCTCTGGCAGAATCTCTGGGATTTACTCATTCACACAATTACCATCAGATGCTGCAACAGCCTCTCCAATCCGGGGCAGATGACACCTCATGGATCCAATTCAATCCGAGGGAGGGCAATTTGCAATATCAAGGACGTGGCACTCAGGATGCAGGTTTCGTTGGGTTGACCCAATGACCCGGTACCCAAAAATTGAAGTTTAGTGTAAATACCCAATAAGATAATCCATAAAATTTTAGTGTCAAACGATATCAAAGAATTTGGATTATTCGGGTAACCATTTGCGCATCATCATCCCAGCTCCCCGGTCCGCTCGGTCCGTCGGCACCGTCTTGTTCGCTGCCGACCTCGCGCCGCTTGAAACCGGTTATGCGTCAAGCTGACAATGGTACACGAACCGAACCAAATCCACACACATCCATACTAATTCTAGCATATTTACAAATCAATCCATTCCCACCCACTTAACAGTCGATCAAATCCAAACCAAACCATTAAGCTTGTCTCTTCGAAACAAACCAAACTAATCGATTTCAATCCAAATATTGAAACCGGTTTTTCCTAATTAGTACTCATAATAAAGATATGTCTTCAGATATGGGGCCCACATATTGATATAGCTCAACCAATTTATACGGAGTAACTAACTCTTATTCTGAGACATATCCGACAAATTTTAGTCAAATTTGCTAAAATTTTATAGTGTGAACGCGAGGTTTAAGTTTTAGGGTCCGGCTTTCAACGTGGGGCCCACATATGAACCTCATCACATAATTTTGTACAAAGTAGCCGACCGTCGTTTTGAGCCATTTGCAACAAATTTCAGTTAAATTTGCTGAAATTTCATAGTGTGAATGCGAGGTTTTAGTTTTAGGATCCAACTTTCGACGTGGGACCCACATATGGATCTCATCACACAAATTTGCACAAAATAACATATCATCATATCGAGCCATTTACAACAAAATTCAGTCAAATTCGCTAAAATTTTCAAGTGTGAACGCGAGGTTTTAGTTTTAGGGTCCGGCTTTTGATCTTTTGAAATGCAGAGACTAGGAAAATTTAAGGCTTCTCTCGCTGCCTCCTGGCTCACGGGGCGGCACTGGCGCAATGCACTGCTCAGTGCTCATAGTTTTAAGATGTTTTATTAATCTTTGTATCGATTGTGATGTACTGAAAAAAAATATGAAAATCTAGTCTCTTCTGAGCTCTCAAAGCAAACGACGTAAGACCGTGTATTCGGACCTATTAGGTCAAAACTGGTGCCACTGGTTACATAAGTTAAATTAATGTGGGTCGACCCAAAACCAATTAATAAATATTTGGGTAGTATGGGTCGGTGTTTGGGTCAACCAAAGACGACCCACTTGCATCCTGACGTGGCACACACTATCCTTCTGGGACTAACCAATTCCCTCCACTCAGGCAACGCGATATGGTTCCTAACATTCCTAGTTTGCTTCCCGGCAGTCTCTCCAACAATCCTCCTGAAGATCAAGCCAGCCACACTGACCAAGCTAATCAGCAAGTTGAACAAGCTTTTGATGAAACTGTACAACAAACTGCTCCTCAGCCTCTGGCGCCAGCCTCAAAGGCGCCAGGGACGCCATGAGTTTCCTCAGCTGGAACTGCAGAGGATCAGGCGGGATCCTCTGCAGTCCGACGCTTAACCACCTCTCCTGCCTTATCAGCTCGACAAAACCCCAGGTATGCTTCATTTCTGAAACCAGGAACTCCAAATTTACTAGAGCTCAGCTGATCAGTCGCTTTTCTATGCATGATTGTCACATTGTTCCTGCGGATGGACTCTCAGGAGGCCTCTGGTTATTTTGGAACGATGAAGTAGAAGTTGAGATTATCCACTCAAGCCACCACTATGTGTTTTGCCAAATGCATGTATAAATCTAATAATGTACAGTTCAACTTAGTCTGTCTATGGTGATCCTCATCACCAACAGACTACCTCAATTTGGCAAGATGTGGCTACTTTTGTAATGCTCAACCCTGATAAACATGCCTTTTGTATGGGGAATCTTAACAATATAATGCATGCTTCTGAGAAATGTGGTCCTAGGAATGCTAATTTCACTCGTATCAATGATTTATGTCATCTAATCAAGCAATGCGATCTGTTTGACATGGGTTACAATGGCCCTGCTTACACTTGGTCTAATAAGCGTTATTCTTCTATTCCTACTTTTGAAAGACTTGACCGTTGTTTGGCTAATGCGGAATGGTGCAGGATTCGACCGTGGACTTTTATTTATCATTTGCCTATTTGATATAGTGATCACGCACCTATCTTAGCAGTCACAGATTCAAAACAGCCTAAGCCAATGAAACCTTTCAGATTTGAGAACCGGTGGTTAATAGAAAAAAGGACTTCCATTCAACGGCCACTAACAGTTGGAAACACACTAAACAAAACCTTTTCACCATAGAACCAAACACCTAGCCAATTCCCTTAAGACTTGGAGTCAAAAGAAAAAACCCATCCATGAGCAATTAACTAGCATAGAATCCAAGCTCTCCTCACTCCAATCACTTCTACCAGGTCAAAGAAACCACCAACAAGAAAATTGACTTGCCAATCAGCACCACATTCTCCTCCAAAAACAGGCCACTTATCATAGACAGCGCTATAAGAAGATTTGGGTTATTAAAGGTGATAGGAATACACAGTTCTTTCATAAATCCATACTAAAAAGAGCTAGACAAAGCAGGATAAGTTTCATAGAGGACTCTACTGGCAACTCCAAAGGTACACGCCATGAAATTGCTGAAGTTTTTATTACATACTTTACTACCTTGTTCCATACGCAGCTCCAGGTACCCAATCAATCACCCGAAGAAATGCACTTCGCTCCAATTCAAGATCAGTACACGCAGTCAACTCCGGACTTCAATGAGATTCTCACCCTTCTCAAACAAATGAAAAGCAATGCGTGACCAGGACCAGACGGACTTAACGTGGCCTTCTATAAAGCATCCTGGGGCTGGATAAAGGAAGATATAATGAAAATAATCAACGACTTCTACAATAATGGTGAGATGCCCGACTATCTTAATCATACCTTCATTGCTTTAATTTCCAAAAAATCACATTGCATCAAACCTTAGGACTTTAGGCCCATAAGCCTTTGCAATGTCATGTATAAAATCATTTCAAAATCTCTAGCTGAACGAATCAAACACCACTTACCACACCTCATTCACAACTGTCAACAGGCTTTCATTCGGGGCAGAAGTATCATTACCAACATCATCATAACTCAAGAGATTGTTCACTCTTTCCAACTCTCTTCATGGAAAAATAAAGCCTTCATGCTTAGGCCTTGTTTAGTTCCCGAAATTGGGAGTCAAATTTGGGTCTTTTGGAGCGCGTGCGCTACTGTAGCATTTCGTTTGTATGTGTGAAAAATTGTCCAAAAATTGATTAATTAGGCTCAAAATGTTCGTCTCGTAGAGTACAACAAAACTGTGCAATTAGTTTTTGATTTTATCTACATTTAATACTCCATGCATGCTATGACATTTTGATGTGATGGGAATCTTCTTTTTGCATAGTGAACTTTGGGGTAAGAATTTGGGATCTAAACAAGGCCTTAAAATTTATCTAGCTAAAGCTTTTGATCGCATTGAATGGTCTTTTGTAGCTAAGGCACTTAAAAGACAGGGTTTTCAGGATCACTTTATTCACCTTGTTTCTACATGCATGGGTTCAGACTCCTCTGTCCTTGTCAATGGTCAGTCATTTGGCTCTTTTCGTGCACAAAGAGGTATAAGACAAGGATGTCCAATGTCCCCCTACCTTTTTGTCATTGCTATCGATGAACTATCCATTTGTTTACAACAAGCCTTACACAACAATAGTCTCTCTGGTATCACCCTGGGTGCTTCCTGTCCCCCAATTCACTCACTCCTGTTTGCTGACGACCTCATAATTTGTGGGAAAGTAGACCTCCAGGAAGCTTTAACCATCAAATCCATTCTTCAAGACTTTTGTAACACTTCAGGCCAAATACCTAACTGGGATAAATCATCGATTGTTTAGCAAAAATGTGGACCAACAAACTAAGGATCTAATCAAGACCATCTATCCGGTTCAAGACCTCCAGACTAACACCATGCATTTAGGTCATCCCCTCATAATCAACCAAACAGATAGAAATCATGCTTACGACTTCATTCTTAATAAATATAGATCAAAACTTACCACAATAAAAGCAAATACACTCAACCATGCTGGTCGTCTCACCTATATCCAATCAGTATTTGCCTCGCTACCTATCTACTATATGGCACATGTTCACTTGTGTTTAGTTGCTAAAAAGAGGGGTGAAAAGTTGGTAGAAAAGTCACATCGGACACTGCAGCGCACTGTAGCACTTTTCGTTTGTTTGTGGTCAATATTCTCCTACCATGACCTAACTAGGCTCAAAAGATTTGTCTCGTCGTGTACATCAAAACTATACAATTAGTTTTTTTATTTACCTATATTTAATGCTCCGTGCATGAGGAGAAATATTTAATATGATTTGATGTGATAGGTGAATAGTGAAGTTTGGAGAGAGAATTTTTTAAACTAAACAGGGCCTTCTAGCTCAAATTACCTCCATCGTTAGTAGGTTTTGGTGGGCGGGTATTCAAGATGAGGGAGCCTCTAAACCCATACATTACAGATCATGGGAAGGCATTTGTCAGGAAAAAAAGAATGGAGGTCTGGGCATCAAGAACATTTCCATGATTAATAAGAGTCTTCTCCTCAAAATGACATGGAATGTTGCTATAAATAAAGATCCATATCCCTCAGCCGTTCTTCAGTCCAAATATTTTCCAAACACATCTTTTTGGGTAGCCCGTACTAACACTCCTAAATCTCTGTTCTGGGCCTCCATACAAAAAATCAGAAACCATTTGACTAAAAACTGCTCCTACCAAATCTCTCTAGGCAACACAAATATCTGGACACATCCTTGGGCACCTATATGGAATAATCTTCACAATCTTCTAACAGATGCTTATCAACATATCCAGGTTCCTAACACAGTTGCTGATTTGTGGCTCACAGACTCTAAGACATGGGATGGAGATAAAATAGAAGCCTTATTTGGACCAAATGCGAAAACTGCAATCCTCTCTATTCCTATCATGCAGCACAATAAGGCCCTGTTTGGCAGAGCTCCCAGAGCTGATTCTCTGGTGAATCCAGGAGGAGCTGCCAAACAGTTTTTCAGTGAGAAGTGATTCTCTGCTGATTCTGAGAAGTGATTCTCTCAAATGAACTAAGGAGCTTGGAGCTGAAAAAAGTAGCTTCTCCTGATTCTGTGAAGTGATTCTCCATCCTGATTTTGATAGTTTATGCTAGGGAATTAAACAGAATCACTTTCAGCCACAGAATCATTTCTCTCAGACAATCAGCTCCCATAGAGAATCAGAATGAGATGGAGCTCTACCAAACAGGCCCCAACTCAGATTCTCTTGTTTGGTTACCATCCACAAAAGGTAATTGCACATCCAAAGAGGCGTACAATAGAGCCATAACACAACAAACTCTCCACCTCCTAAATAAAATTTGGAAAAAAACATGTTTTGCAACCTAATCTGAAGACCTTTGCTTGGAGGTTATTAAGACAGGCTCTGAGCACTGCGGCTCGAGCTGGAAGATTTTCTGATAACATTGATTCTAATTGTAGTAGATGTGATCAGACTGAAACAAATGCCCACCTTTTTTTCAATTGCAACTTCCCTAGAGCAATATGGTTTGCAGGTTCCCCACCAATTATCACGGACAACCTACCAGCAGGAGACCTCGGAGTACACGCTCAGGTAAATTCACTCATACCATCAAACTCCACTGAGCAACAGGCTCAACACATTATAACCTGCTTATGGTACATATGGAAAGCATGGAATGATCTCAGATTTAACCAAAGGGACTGGTCCATAAATCAAGTACTACAGGCAATCAAACGGGACACATCCACTACTACTACCTTTTTTCAGGACCATCTACAGGACAGACCGCAACCTCCACCTTCAGCACCAACAGATACGTATGCGCCAAACTTTTTACAGGGTACCAAAGGTCCAAGGTGCTTTACAGATGCCTCCATTCAACCAGTGCAGAACAGGTACCAACTAAGGCGAGCAGGACTTGGAATCTTTTTTTCATGACACTACAGGTACACTTCAAAGGGGGATCCTAATCAGAGCAGCAACATACCAGGCAGCAGATCCTCTCCAGGGGGAAACCCAAGCAATGTTGCTGGCAACATTGATAACCACAAGACTGAACTTCACTCAAGTCACCTATTTCTCAGACAACCACATCCTCATCCACAGCCTAAACCAGGAAGATCCAATCTCAAATGCTCCAGATTACCACATCCGAGGGGCTCTTTCAGAAATCACTGCATGCAACAGTGATAAGCAGAACAAGTACTACAAGATTCCACGACAGGCTAACAAATCGGCACATAAGCTGGCAACAGAAGCTTGGCATCAATCCAACTTCACTACATGCCTGTACTGTTGTTTCCATTTAGATCAAGGCCGTGTATCTTTACTTCCCGGGAAAACATTTCCAAAGGGAATCTTGCATGCATAGATTATTAAATGAAGTCTAATTGCAAAACCCTTTTAGAGATGAGCGTAACTTTACGCGATGAATCTAACGAGCCTAATTAGTCCATGATTTGCTACAGTAATCATCCTCTAATCGTGCGGTCAGAGGTCTCATTAGATTTGTCTCGTGAATTAACCCGGGGTTGTGAAGTTAGTTTTGTAAACTGACTTTATTTAATATCCTTGATTATTTGTCAAACGGCGTGAAAAAAATTTCCACCCCAAAGAAACATGGCACATACAACTCTATATCCAGTAAAAGAATGCCTCGAGGCAACATAATGGAACGATTTCCGTCTCATCTCTGTAACCTGTCTTTAAGTTTGCAATAAAGTTTCTCAAGTATAAAAAAAAATCCATGCATACAGCAGGGGGATGGGATCGCAGGAGCGGGACCCGCGCGCGTCAGGAGAAAAGCCGCAGGTCCTCCTTCCTTGCAGCTGCTATCCCGGGCGCAGGATGCTTCGTCAGTAATTTCCACCCGATCCGCGATGCAAAAAAGAAAAATAAGGGCAAGCGATATGCTACGTCCTCCTCCAGTCCTCCTTGCGACCTTGCCTGCCTGATCTCGAGATATGCCCCACCATTGTCGTCCGCAGGCCGGACTCAGCCACGATGAACGATGAACGGACGGATCGAGCATCGTCTTATCTCTCCCGTCCACCTCGTGTCACCTAGTTTAACTGTTGTAGTCCACCAACCTTGCACTGAGAATATCATAAATTATTATTTTTACACTTGGTTCAGTCAACAGTCTGCAATAGATGTGACAATACCAAATATCTTTACAACTAATTCAACAATCACCGTAAACTCTCAGCCTTTTTATGAAAGCTATATATATACACTACCAGAACGACGGACATCTGCACCGGTTGGGAACCGGCTTTAGCACCGGGTATCCCAACCGGTGCAGATCATTCGAGGCTAAAGGGGTGCCCCTTTAGCACCGGGTGAAATAACCGGTGCTAAAGGGTGCCTATTCGCCAAAAAAATATGTGTGTTGCTGCGGGGATTCGAACTCAGGACCTCTTGGCTCGCGTGTACCCACCTAACCATCTCACCTACGCTACACATGTGATGAGATAAAAGATGCTTTCCTTTTGTAGTAGCATATGACACCCCCTTTAGCACCGGGTCGTAACGGTGCGAAAGGGTCTTTAGCACCGGGTCGTAACACGACCCGGTGCTAAAGGGTAGCCCTTTAGCACCGGGTGGTGTTACGACCCGGTGCTAAAGTGTGAGGGCCTTTAGCACCGGTTGCTAACACCAACCGGTGCTAAATGTCACCCTTTAGCACCGGTTGATGTTAGCAACCGGTGCTAAAGTGTTTCCGGGGGCACCCTAATTTCGCACCCGGTGCTAACGTCACATTAGCACCGGATCTTGAGTGTACCGAGGCATATGAGGGGTGCGGATGTGAGTTATTCTTGTAGTGATATATATTTCCCCGGGTTCTCCGAGGTTCGGAGCTTACCAAAACTTTTTCTTAGGGCAGAGTTTTTTTATTTTTAGAAGACAAAGTTCACCAAGATCAGTTTGGCCATGTCCATATGGTGGCTCAAACTAGTAGCTTAGCATGTCCATATGGTTAGGCCAAAGCCAAACTTGCTCAGGGGCCCACGAATGGCCCAAGCCTTACCGGAATGTTCCTGAGTTCTTCAAGGATCTGCCTTCAAGGATCTGCACGGCCTCCTCTCGTGGGCACTTCTGTGCTATCAGCTATACCAAGCTGATACTAATAGGCCCTACGGTAGAGACCGGCGACTCCTAGGCGATTTCGTGTTTCCTCCGCCGATTTGCCGTCATCCTCACCTCCGGCGGCCTCGTCGACGTCGGAGGAGCCTGATGCCTGGTTGAATCTGCGGCGGATCGACTCCCCTATATATAGTAGCTATATAGTAGGGTTAGGGTTACCGGTGACGCTTGCTCGTGGGCCGCCGGTTCTTTTGCTCACCTAGATCGGTGTTGGAAGGGGCGGTGATGGCGGATCCGGCGACTGAGTCGGTGTTGCTGAAGCTCTTTCTTCCTGCGGCGATCCATGGAGAATAAAGGGTATCCTCGCCGGATCTGGGGTCTTCACGCTCTGGATCTTGACGAGTCTTGTGTCCCTCCTGTGTCTTCGTCGGCGTCGGCATCGATAACCGGTGAAAATATTGGGAGGTATGTTCTACCAACTTGAGGAACCGAGTTGGTATTCAACTCCCACCTCTGGTGGTTTCCTTCCCCTCTGGGGTGTTTCGTCGTCCGGCGAACTAGGGCTGTGGATTGTTGAGGCGTGAGATATCCAACTCTCCGGCGATGTGATGGCCTTCGGCCATGTTTTTAGGCCTGTTCGTTCAGCGAGTAAAGTGTGCATCGGTGTTGCCGGTGTGCCGCTCAAAAACTGTATTTTTTCGTCGGGAGGATGGTTGGCTTCAACGACACACTGTTCCGGCCGTCGGCTGTTCTAAGGGAGAAACTTGCAGGGGTGTGGTTGTAATTTTCATGTTTTTTAAGGGTGCCTTTGTAAGTGTTGGATGTAAACCATCAGAAATATATATGAAATATAATCCCGGTTTTCTAAAAAATCGTAGTAGGCCCTAAAACGAAATTTCTAAACATCACCAGCGTCCTGTTCATCGTTGTTTGTGTTCGAAAGAATTGAGCCCAATAGAATTCTCTACCATGTAGCCTTCTTGGGCTTTTAGCCCTTGTTTAGTTCCCAAAAAACAACCACAAAGTTCACTATGCAAAAAGAAGACTCCCATCACATCAAAATATCATAACATGCATGGAGTACTAAATGTAGATGAAATCAAAAACTAATTACACTGTTTTGTTGTACTCTGCGATACCAACATTTTGAGCCTAATTAATCAATTTTTGGATAATTTTTCACACATATAAACGAAATGCTACAGTGGCGCAATGATTACGAAGTGACCCCAAACCCCCAAATCCTCACCCCTATTCTCCATCTAAACAAGGCCTTAATTTTCCTTAGGCCCAGTTAGTGTCTTAGTTTTCCTTTTGTTTCTCTGTCTCTGTTTTCTTTTTGTTTCTCTGTTCCAGTTAGCCTGCTCGCTGCCGCTTCTCCTGCGGCTTTGGCTGCTGCTGCATCACGCAACTGCACGGCTGCACAACTACAGCCGCTGCAGCTTCATATCGCCTGTACAAAGTCCAGGCTCCTCTTACGCGGCAAATTAAAAAAAATCCAAATTACTACAATAAGTATAAATAAAGTTTGGACAACTTCGAAGGTGCTGTTTGGTTCACTATTTTTTAAGCGTTAATTAAACGTGTTTGTTTTAGTTTCCCTACGACCAGTTTGCGGCGTAACAATTACCCGGTATTTTACATTCCTGATTCCCCTCCCTTTCCACTGGTAACAGATATCAGACAGTTCATCTATTTTTGTTGCCATACAATCGCCGTCCACCTCCCAGCGAGCCTCCACTGCCTTTGGGCTTCCCTTGGTCGCGTGGCTCCGCCGGCGACGACCGCGCAACCTCCTCGCTGTTGAGAGCCTTGGACCCTCGATAATTGCTTCTTCTATTCGACTCTTCTCTCCTGCTTCATCAGATGCATTCTCTGGCTACAAACACAGCGGTGGAAGTGGAAGGATCCAAACGAGAACAGAACGAAAGGAGAAATATGCCTCGGTCCTCACCGTCGACAAGCCTGACACTACATTGACATGATTTTGCGAGTTCATGACCTCCCTCATGCAGGAGGATGCATGGTTACCTGGGATTGCCAGATTGGTGTGTAGATCTGTAGGGGGTATACTGGTAGTGGACATCGTTACCTGATGACAAACAAATGTTGCAATAACTTCATTGTAACTGATCCCTCTACGACCTGATTATGTTTGTGTTAAAGTTATCATTCCAATAACCAAAAACATCTAAACTAACTTTTGGTTTATTTCACCCCAATAACCATGTTAATCGGTCCGATTTACACCTTTGTAAGATTTAAATTTTTTATTTCTCCATACATAAGTTATATTTTAAATTAACATTTTGTGGGATAAATAGAATAGAGTGCATCATAATGTATTTGACAAAATATAATATCATTTTTTCGTCATTATTTCTCATAAAATTTTAATCGATATGATTAATTTATTACTATATAGTATATACTTTTAAAATAACGATGAAAAATCTGTTTAACAAATTTTGGCCCTCTGATCTGGAGGCGGAGTGGGATTGGGTGGGCGGGAGGCGTTGGAGCGAAAAGAGGAGTCTCCGTGCATGAGTAGGGCAGGATGGGAGGAGGGTGTAGAAACGAGGCGCGAATGTCGGGGATGCAAGCGTGTGGTGGTGTAGGCCCTAAGGGCTACCATGGCCATAGGGGAGAAGGGGTGGATGAGGAGGCCATGTGGTTTACCACCATGGCCATGGAGAGTAGGGCCCGGGGTGGAGGGAGGAAGAAGAAAGAAATGACAAGTGTGGCCAAGGGTAAACACAACATTTCACTATCTTTCTCACTCCTCAGTAGCTGAAAAATATTATTTTAATTGAGTTACTGTCTTTCAGCAAATTTGCATGAAATGAGAGCATGTTTCAACATAAAGCTTGGTCAAATGCGTGCCTCACCAAAAAAACACTACTTTGAATGTCCTGTAATATTTTTCCTCACACCATTATCAATTTCTCTCTTGAAATGACAAGTGTGGCCAAGGGTAAAAACAACATTTCACTATCTTTCTCACTCCTCCGTAGCTCAAAAATATTATTTTAATTGAGTTAGTGTCTTCCAGCAAATTTGCATAAAATGAGAGTGTGTTTCAACATAAAGCTTGGTCAGTGGCGTGCCTCACAAAAAAATCTATTTTGAATGTTGTCACATCCGGTTTTATAAACAAAACCGAATGCAATCACATGTATGCCAAGATCAGTTAAATCATACATGTGCCGACTTTATTAGTTAATTCATACCAATGTTATTACATAATGATAGACATCATTACAAAATGACCCGTTGTCTGAAAAAAGTACATAGATAAAACGAAGTCTTCAGCAGAACCAGGCTCCATCTCCACAGGCAGCTGACCGGGGGCACACCAGCCTAGAACAAACCTCCTGGATTGCAGTCGCCATCTTCGGTGAATACGTCCTTGGAGTCTGTGGTGGGGGGATAGCAGGGGGAGAAATGAGGGGTGAGTACAACAAATTGCACTCCGCAAGTGTAGTAAAATATATGACATGAGGCTATTAGGAAGGCTTTCGGGTTTAACTCACGCTTAAGCAACAAAATCCTTAATTTTAACCTTAAGTCCTTAGCACCTATTTACTAAGTGAAATCACCTTTACCTCGAGAACAACCCAAACCTTAGAAATCCATCCAAGTCACCAACCATCGGAAATCCATCCGATCCTCCTTTTAAATCCATCCAATCGACCAACCCCATGAGCACCACTAATCACGAAGAAGACCAAGCCCGCTCTTGACCGTGAGCACGGCTGATATATCAATTTTACACTCTGCAGAGGTTACACACTTTCACCATGAGTCATGATTCCCTTTACGCTTCACACTACCGAGGTGATCAGCCAGGGTTACAATACAAGGACTTTGCGCTTCACACTACCGAGGTGATCAGCCAGGGTTACACTACAAGGACTTTACAAAGTTAGTACTCCCATTCCTTCGTCATCTACTAAGGATTCGCTATCCAGCCCCCTCTTGTGCCACTCAAACCACCACGATGCCTCGGGAATAGGTAGCTAATTAATTGGCCAGGTCTAGAGCCATAGTAGACCTCATGGCTGCGCCGTTTTGCCAAGTTACTTGTCCATGAACCGATCCTTAGAATCCGAGCCATGTATCCATAACAAGCCCAGAAACACCAAATAAAACCATCAAATCACCATACCATTCTGTCCATCCTGCTTAGATTCCCCGACCCAAAATTATCACCACTAGGTTTCCAACCTCCTCAACTTCATCTCCATAACTTAAGTTGATTGCTTTTAATTAACCCAAACCAACCATTACAGCAAGGCTAAGCATATACTATTAACCAGCCCAGGCTTCAAGGAAAATATTAAAATTCTAGTCAACCCTATCATGGGATTCAAATTTATGACACAACATGCAACTAAGGGTTTAACTAATTCTAATAAAATATAAATAAATACGATGTTGGTTATGGTCAAGGACACTTGCCGTTAATTTGAGATGATCCGAACTCTTCCTTCCGAAAGTCTCGTGCCGATTGTCTTCTAATCGGAGCAAGCACCATACAAGCGAGCAAACAAACTACAAGAAAACAATACACCATACATAAAACATTTCACAAAACACTTATTAAAAGATACTACACGTGTTAAGAGCCTAAACCTAATTATAGATAGATCACAAGGGTTAATAGAAAATATCATGAGGCACAGGGATTGTAGATATTAAATAAAATGAAGAACAAGGTTTAGATAGGAATTTAAATATAGAATTATTGGATATTTATGTTTGAGGGAAAGGATGCATATGATATCGGCTTGATGCAATACTGATAGCAAGCAAAGGATGAGCTGAAGGTATTTGGAGCTGTAGGTTTATTAGCTTCAATTCTGTACAACTCCATAGGCAAAAACACACGCCATGTACATGCCGGTAAGGATTAAACAAATGGAAAAGAAGGCTCAGGCCTACTGGAGTTTTTTTTAGAAAAGAGAATATCAATTAATATTCCAGCCTCTGTATCGATTGATACATATAGCTGTCCAAAGTTTCGGACCAAAATACAACGACCACTTCCACAATTCTTAACACAAGAAAGCAAGAAAAAAAAGGCAAAGACAACCCAACAAACGAGTCATCACTAACAGCTCCATTGGAAACTCCGTTAACAGGAAGTCTATTATTAATAAGCCAACCATTGGAGACAAAGAACTCTATCATTAAAGACTCAAGGACACGACGTGCCGAGTTGATACGCGGTTGATCTTCCTCTCTTTGCATAAGCGCCCAATACCGGACCCAATGAGTCTCTCAAAACAGTACCTGCATTAGAGAAAAGACTTTCGCATTGTTAAAATCTATATCATTCCGGCGTATCCAAATAGCCCAACAGAACGCGACCGCCCCTGACAGAGATTGATGCTTTGTTTTCTTGTCTACCCCATTAAGCCATCCATCAAACATATGCATGATATTTGATGGACAAGGTAAATTAAAAGAATCTTGTATCACTCTCCAGATAAGCTTGGCATTATGACGGTCGAAGAAAAGATGTTGAATAGTCTATTCACAATTACAGAAACTATACTTCGTACTACCATTCCAACGCCTTTTTGCCAAGTTATCTTTTGTCAAGGTGACTCCTTTAATAATATACCACATAAATATTTTGATTTTTAGTGGCAATTTAAGCTTCCAGATTATATGTTTATTTTGAGGTACGTTGTTACTAGTCAAAGATCTATACATAGAACGGACTGTGAACGACCCATGCTAAGTATGTAGCCATTTAAAGTGATCTTTTTCAATAGATAGGTCTATGTGAATGACTAACGCAACTATAATATACCAAGATATCAAGTTTTCACCCACCAATGACCTTCTAAAAGATACATTCAATAGTGTAGAGCTTAAAACAGAATACACCATATCACTTTGTCTCCTGACTATATATTGTACATATCAGGGTATAGATGCTTAAAAGCAACATTTCCTAGCCAAACATCCTCCCAGAATCTTACCCGAGTGCCATCCCCTAGATTGATCTTACCCATGCTAAAAAACTCAGGTTTGACCTTCACCAGGCTCGACCAAAAGTGTGAGTTCCCTGGTACATGCTCAACTTGGGTTATTGTTTTATTTCTCAGATCTTTTTTCCTAAGGAGTTGTTGCCAAACCCCGTCCTCATTGATAAGCTTAAAAAGCCACTTACAGACATCTATTCTGTAAGACCAAATTAAGAATACCAAGTCCGCCCTGATCTTTTGGTGTGCACAGAATACTCCACTTTGTAAGTCTATATTTATGTTTATGCTCATCACTTTGCTAAAAAAATCTAGATCTAAAATAATCAAATTTCTTAAGTACCTCTCTTGGTACCTGAAAGAATAACATAAACATAGATAAATTACTAAGAACGGAGTTAATCAACACCAAACGACCCCCAACAGATAACATCTTTCCTTTCCAACAGCTAAATTTGTTTTGAAACCTTTCCACCACCTCCTTCCAATCCGCATTACTAAGCTTATGATGATGCATGGGGATTCCTAAGTACCTAAAAGGATCTGAACCTTTCGCACATCCAAATATCTAAGAAAGTTCTCCTTCGTTTTCTTCTGCATTCCCATAACAAAACATCTCATTTTTGTGGAAGTTAATTTTTGAACCAGATAGTTGTTCGAAGGCACGAAGTAGAAGTTTCAAATTCTTAGCTTGTTCTACATTATCCTCCAAAAACAAAATAGTATCATCCGCATATTGTAAAATAGACAGTCCACCATCAACCAAGTTGGGAACCACCCCAGAAATTTGTCCTGCCTCTTTAGCCCGTTCAATTAAAATCTCAAGCATCTCCACCACGATATTGAACAAAATAGGTGAGAGCGGATCACCTTGTCTGACCCCCTTCTTAGTTTGGAAGAAGTGTCCTAAGTCATTATTAACTTTTACAATAACACTTCCCCTAGTCATCACCTGACTAATCCAAAGCACCATTTGTGTGAGAACCATTTCATTCTTAACACATGTTGGAGGAAAGGCCACTTCACTTTGTCATAGGCTTTCTCGAAATCAAGTTTTAAAATGACACCACTTTTCTTTTTTCTCTGCATTTCATGGATTGTCTCATGTAGAATTACAACACCCTCCATGATATAACGACAATGAAGAAAAGCTATTCGTGAGGATTCAATTACTTTATGATCTATCAAAGATATCCGGTTGGTAAGCACTTTAGTAAAAATTTTAAAGCCGACATTCAATAAACATATAGCTCTACATTATTGAATTCTAATCGCTTCATTCTTTTTTGGCAGAAGGGTGATTACTCTAAAATTCAGACTGTGAAGAGGTAAATAACATGGTGAAAGTCTTCAAATAATTCCATCAGGTCCCCTTTAATGTGTAAAAAAAACTGATAGAACTCAGCTAGGAATCCATCTGGACCTGGTGCCTTATTGTGTTCCATCTGAAAAATTACCTCTTTAACCTCCTTTTCGGTAAATATTTCCGTTAATAACTCATTTTGTATGTCAGAAACTTGAGGAATATCCTCTATGTTTGTTTCATCCATAGTGAAGTTATTTGAAACCGGATCACCAAATAAGCTTTTGTAGTAATTTGTGATGTAAGTTTTCAGATTTTTGTCACCAACGATAACCACTTCATCTTGTTCTAGCTGAGAAATGCGAGTCTTCCTATGTCTACCATTAGCCAATAACTGAAAATATTTTGTATTGCCATCTCCTTGTAATAACCTAGTTGTTTTAGATCTTTGAAGCCAATACAACTCCTCATCTCTACGCAACATAGTTAATTGAGAACTAAGACAATGTTTATATTCCAATTCTTGGGTACAAAGGAGGTAGGTTTCAGCTTTGTGATCTAGAAAATCTAGTTGATTAATCAGGAAGGATTTTTTTCTTCTATCCTCTCCTACTACATTATTGGCCCAACCCCTTAAAAATCCTTGGTCTGCAATGTTGCAACGACATTCTCCCCCTCGTGTTGTTATTCCATACCTTTGCAACCCTGTCGTGAAAGTTGTCTTTAAAGAACCAACTCAATTCAAATTTAAAAAGATTTGAGATCCCTCTATGAGCGGCTTGACGGGTATCCAGCAAAAGTGGGGTATGATCTGAAAAATATCTAGATAGAGCCTCAACCGACGATAATGGAAACTTTTGTTCCCAATTAGTGCCAACCAAGATTCTATCCAGTTTTTCAAAGGTAGAAATGGTAGTAGAACTGGCCAATGTGAACTTACGCCTTGAAACCTCTAACTCTCTTAGATTTAGTGTCTTAATGCAAGCATTAAACAAGAAAGGCCACCAACCGTCAAATCTATCATTACTTTTTCCAGACGGGTTTCTAATAATATTAAAATCACCACCGACCACCAAAGGCTTTGATTCAATTGAGCAAGCTCTAACAAATTCAGCAATAAAGCTGTCCTTGTGTTCTTATTGAGCGGCACCATAAACGGCCATTAAGACCCACCAGAAGCCATCACTTTTGTTCTTAAGATGAGCTTTTACAAAAAAAATCTCCACCATCAAACTTTTCTACAGCAAACAACGACACATTAACCCCTAAAAGAATACCACCAGAATGGCCCCTAGGCGAAATATAGTGCCAAAAAAATTCTCTCCCCCCATAGAAGGTATTTAGATCATAGTCAATAAAATCCTCCTCTGGGTTTCAAGAATGGCAATAAAATCTAGAGCCTTTTCAACAGAAGTATCATAAAATTTAATTTAGCCATGTCTCTGAGAGCTCTGCTATTCCAAAAGATCCCTCTCATTGAAAGACAATTTTGTTTTTAACAAAGACCTTCTTATTCTTAGTTTACTTTGACATTCTTATGATGTTTCTTGTTGTGAGAGATAGTTTCCCAATGATCCAAAGAATGATCGCTATCATTTTGCACAACCTCATCCACTACATCACCACAAATATTGAAAATAGCTAGCAAATCTAAATCTGAATCCTCCTCATCGAGATCATCATGGCTATCCTGACCAGTTTTAACAGAAGGCAACTTTAATCTATCCTTCTCAACATCTTTAATAAGCAAGACAAAAGATTGAATATCAGTATCATCTACACCTAAAGAAATATCAATACTTCGAATATTGTCTGTACATTCTTATCATTAAAAGACATAAAAGAATTGTTTAAAGACGTACCCTCATATGTCTCCAAGTTCCTCTTGGCCACCTGTCTGGATGCCCTCTCGATGGAGTCCTCATCAATCGAACTCGCCCTTAGTAAGCTTCTTCTTTCCGGTGTAGTAAAGGATCCCGCCTTAGCCTTCAAAAGTGATATATTCATCACCTGTGCTTTAATGGCCGGGTCCTTCTCCATCTTTCGAATTCTTGTCAGAGCCTGTGGTAACAAGGGACCCAAAGCTGGACAGGAAGGCGTAGACCGCACCCCCACCTGCTGTCCCTCCTCTCCATGCACCTGTACTGTGTCACCAAAAGAAGCCAGCGCTGTACCTCCATCCCCTTGATTCTCAGCTCCCCACGGGCAGCCATCTGCCCCAGGTTGTGCCACACTGGCCGCTCTCCCACCCGCACCTCCATGTGTTCCACTTCCGGCGCCACAAGCAGATCACTCAACTGCACTCCCTTGGCGCCTCCTGGTTCTGGGCCAGGCACCACCAGGTCTGCATCCTCCAATTGTGACAGCTGCTGCACTAATGTAGACGAATCCCTCTGCTCCTCAGAACCAGACCCGAGCCTCTCCTGCTGCATAAGGCGAATCTTGCATAAGCCTCTCCTCAGAACCAGGCCTACTGGAGTTTGGTTTAGGAATCTTGTATTGGATTCAAAGGCGAAGTTTGATTACGGTAAAACTGCTACTAGCAGCGGCTACAGCATGAGGTGGCTGGACAAGAACATATATGGGCACACTAACGAGTGTCTTGTGCTGTCTAGTCTATGTGCACAGACAGAATAGAAAAGAATGCGATGTGAAGACAATGTGTCTCACCTGCCCTTGATCTTCGTTGGTGACACAAGGTGGCCGGTAGCGGCAGAAGTGGATGGCAGTGATTAAGGTGGGAGCTGCAATGACGTGGCTCCATTTGTCCTGGTAGTAGAAGTATGATCGGAGTTGCGACAACGGCACCATCACAAGCTGCTTCCTCATCGCTGCCTTGATAATAAAGAGTAAGAGAGGATTCTGAGGCACTGAACGAGAGCAAGGAGAGGGTGAGGGTGCCTTTTATAGGTGCTGGGAGGGAGTGCATGCAGTAGTCACCACGGAGATATGAACAACAGGTGATGGTGGCGCTTTCAGTTAACCCCACTAGTTGCAAGCAGTTTCTTCTCATGCGGTGGAAATTGATGGATGTACTAGTGCTAATTCCACTTTGGTGATTAGTGGAATGAGTGGGGTTTTATGATGTACTAGCGTGCGAGCTCTCAAGGGTCAGCCAAGGAGTGCAACAGCAGAACTACGTTCGGTGTAGAAGCTAACGTGATGACATGGGGGTTGCTGGCATTTGGGCCTTTGCCTGCAGAGAGAGAGAGAGAGAGAGAGATAAATTGAATGGGTATTAGGCTGGATGATTAGCGGTAAAACATAAAGGCCTGGTTGCTTGCTTGTTTGGGGTTATTATTGGACGTGCATGGCAGAAGGGTCCACCGTGAAACGTGATTAAGAGAGTTTGGGTGCTTCTACGGAGAGACAACAATATTGACAAGCCAGCGCTACTGGCCTTGGTGTCGGTCATATGCCCAAGAGCCCATCATCACGGTTTAAATGCCCAAGAGGATATTGATCCAAGAGGGATTAGGGTTACTAATGAGCCTATGAGATAGAAGCCCATTAGTACGCCCTATATATACGAGGGAGGGGCTAGGGGCAATATGACCTAATAGCCGCGCCATCAACCTAGCCGCCGCCTCCTTCCACTACCAGAATGATCGACATCTGCACCGGGTGGGAAAGCCCTTTAGCACCGGGTTTCCCACCCGGTGCAACTAATCCGAGGCTAAAGGGGTACCCCTTTAGCACCGGGTTGAATAACCGGTGCTAAAGGGTCCCTTTAGCACCGGGTGCAGCCACGACCCGGTGCTAAAGGGCCTGCCCCGCAGCGCCTTTAGCAGGGCCTTTAGCACCGGTTCCAGACACAACCCGATGCTAAAGGGCCTGCCTTTAGCACCGGTTGCTGTCTGCAACCGGTGCTAAAGGCCCCGGATTTCTTTTTTTTGCTTTTTTCAGTAGCCATGCATGCACGTCTATATATGTATATATTCTAATACGTGTATTCTAATGCGTATTCGGCCGACTCTATATTCATATTAGCTGACATTTCATCAAAATAGAAGACATATATATTACAAAAGTAGATATTCATGCATGTCAACTCGAGTTATATATATTTAAACTGTATTTTCTACTTAATTAAGATGTTTAGCGAGTTGGACTGTCCGGCACGTCCTCCAGTATTAGCGAGTGGAATTCTCCTCGGGGATTGACGACCTCGTCCCAGATCCATTCGACGAGCTGTTCTGCAATTGCGTCGATTCTTTCTAGCTCTAGAGACTCTTCCTTCAGGCTCAACATCTATAATTTACAAATAATTGAAAGACGTTTAATCCGCCGGCTTGGAGACAATAATTGTGCACTTAATAATAATGGAAATGTGTTTATTATTACGTACCATAATATCGTGTTGTGTAAGCTTTTTATGTCCCCAATTCCACATGTAATCGCAAACATAGTATGCACATAAATTATTTCCCGGCCCCTGTTTGGCACATTGTCGACCAAAAGAAATTAAGTAAAATTCATATAATATATTAGCCGAGGCTTACATGTACAAATTACTTGCTTACCGGAAAGCCAATGTTCCATTTTAGTGTTTCATGTTGAATACCCGGGTATTCTTGACGAAATTGAATCCAGGCCCTGCGAACAAAAAACTTGAGTTAAGTCATTGCGAGTGTAAGGGGTGAATTAAGTACGGGAAAATATACATCACCTTGTCATCATGTCCATGATGTTCTGTAGTTTTTCTTTTGGAGTGTTCAACGAATCAAATACGTTGACGACACCCCGGTCAGGACACAATATTATTAGGAACCAGTGGAATCTGTGCACATGTATACATTATAATCAGAAATGAATTAGTACACAGATAGTATAAGAAGAAGCCTGTGTATGTACTCACTCGATGTTGTACGGAATTAGTATGGACTCGCAGTAATTTTGTTTCTTAATATACTTGTATAGGTTTAAATATGTTTCCTCAGGATTGTGCAGTATCATTGCTTCACTTATCCTTCGAGGGTCAACGAAACCAACGTCATATATATTGTCTCTCCGACATTTTTGAATCTCCATTCTGCATATGTTAAGTAATAAATAAAGCCCGCATCAGCATAGATTGGAATTATTGTTTTCAAACTGTGAATTATAAGCAACAACAAAGTACTTACTGTGTCCAACAGGTGATCAAATCCACGTCCATGGCGTCGCGGTGGTACAGCTCATATATATCCTTAAACCTCAGTCATACCCAATCCTCGTCACCATTGTAGAAATCTTGGTCCTTCACGCCTACTTTGATCATGCGCCGTTTATTCCTTCTTGATTCTTCCAAGTACCACTCATGGAATCGGCGCATCTTCGTCTGTAGCTTGCTCTCCATTTCAGGAGGGACCATAGGCTCGCCAAGCTTAAACGGCCACCTGAGCGTTGTGTTTACAGGCACCTCTTCTTCCCCCAGGACTTGCGCTCTGGTTAGTCCAGTCTCGGCCATTACTCGTTGCACGTTAAGCTCGTCCAGATATGGCAATGGACCCAAGGGCCGCTGAGGTTGCTGGCCGAGCTGAGGAACCTTTTTGGATGGGCCCGCCTCCTTATCTGCAGCCTTCCGCTTCCGGCGAGATTTCAGTAATGAGCGGTCATAGTCTGTTACCATTACTTCCTTCTGTTGACCCTTGCTCAAATTATCGAGGAATGACTTGACGACGGTGGGATCAAGCTTCGGCTCCGGCTCAGGTTTTTTCCTCCACTCGGCCATTTGCCTCTTTGTGTCTGCTTTGACCGAGGCTTCGAGCTCCTCTAGAGTCTTCTCACCCGCTCTTTTCTCTGGTGCGGGCTTCTCTCTGGTTTTCCGCGCCTTCTTCGCTGGTGGAGTGGGGGCAGAGGCTTTAGTGCGGCGTCCCCTCTTCGGCGGAGGAGACGGGGACCTCTTCGGCGGAGGAGACGGAGACCTCTTCGGCGGAGGAGACGGAGACCTCTTCGGCGGAGGAGATGGAGACCTCTTCGGTGGAGGAGACGGTCTTGCATCAGGAGCTCCCGGAGAATCGTCATGTTCCGGTGGATCCCTTGGAGGTGACGGAGGCTTGTTGGTAGCCGCAGGTGTACCGGGTATGACGACGTCTGCCTTGCTCCATAGAATGATGCAGTGAGAACACTGACCGAGTTTTGTTTCTCCGTCACCTCCGGGGATGTCAAGTTCCAAGTCTTCCCAGTTTGTGACGACTTGCTCCACCTCAACAGGTACGTAACCATGTGGAATGTCATTGCAGTGCCATTTTTGCCCTTCTTCCACACGTTTGGTCATACCGTATGCGACCTGATAAGTTAGTAGTCACAAAGAAAGTTAGTAAATGAATGGTATTTACGGTGAAATGTATGCAGTACGAACTAAGGTCGCATACGTACCACCACTGCTAAGTTCTTCTGCCTGACGACAAGCTCGCACGCGGTCCGTTGAGTTATTTCATCCACGGTGTAACGGACCGCTTCGGCGGCCTGTGTGGAAGCATGACTGCTTTGATATTGTTGTGGAGGGCTAATAAGGGCCGCATCTTGGAGAGGTGAATGCTCTGTGGAACCGGTCCCGCCTGCGGCTTGTTGGAGAGGTGCAGGCTCTGTGGAACCGGTCCCGCCTGTGGCTTGTTGTATCTGCAGCAATGCTACCTTCATCCGTCGCTCCATCTCTGACTCCATTTCTTGGAGCTTTGAGCCCTGGGTGGCAACCGTTTGCTCTAGGTCCCTCACCCTCTGCTCATATTCGACCTTCTTCCTCGAACGGCTCCTATAGGTGGCGGCGTGCTCTTGGAAACCTTTCTTCCATGAGATGCTTGTGCCTACGCCGCGCGTCCGTCCAGGATGCTCCTTGTTCCCTAAGGCATAGGTTAACTCATCTCTGTCTCTATCAGCAACAAATTCTCCCCTCTCAGATGCCCTGAGGATATCGAGGAGACGCTGAGCTAGTTCTCGCAAGTCCTCGGGAAAAACTAAGGAGTCGTTGATTGGGCTTAGGGTGCCTCCATGACCATAGTACCAATGCTTGGTCCTTGTGGTCCAGTCATGTGTCGCTGGAGTGATGCCTCTAGCATATAGATCTTCTTCCATCTTCTCCCATTTAGCGATGCTTGCCTTGTAACCTCCCGAACCCATCTTATGAGAGTACTTCTTATTTGCGGCGTTTCCGGCGTTTCTAGCGCTAGCCGTTGCACCCTCTTCGGAGGTTTTGTACTCAAGGAATGCTTCCCACTCGTCATCAGTGATCTTCTTATACTTCTCAGGATCCGGGGCCTCTCCGGTTTTGAGAAAATGCGAGTACAACTTTTTCTTGAAATCCTGAAACAGAACTGCCATCTTCTTCATTGTCCAATCCCTCAGTTCTGCTTCATGAGTGCTAGGCCAGTCGAATATTGCCTTTAATTCCCTCCATAGCATCTCCTTCTCTGTATCGGGGAGCACGTACTCCTCAATGGGGTCTGTGGACTTCCATTTTCTGATACTAATGGGCACATTGTCCCGTACAATTACCCCGCACTGAGATACAAATTTCTTGGCCACTTTTAGGGGCTCAACTGGCTCCCCGTCATCCTCCACTCGGGTGATGTGTAACTTGACATCCTTTAGCTTCTTCGTGGTCGATCGTTTTGATTTCTTAGCAGAGGCGGCCTACACAAATTACATATATACGAGATGATATAGAGATGGTATACATAATTGACATGTACAGTACAAATTTATGTTATCTATATACACACCTGACTAGACGAGGGCGCGTTACCGGCCCCTTCAATAGTTTCGGCCCTTGCAACATTGTCGCCCTGGACATTGGCGGCCCCTTCAACATTTTCGGCCCTTGCAACATTGTCGCCCTGGACATTAGCGGCCCCTTCAACATTTTCGGCCCTTGCAACATTGTCGCCCTGGACATTGTCGTCCCTTCCAATGATCCCCAACACATCATCCATGGACATTGGTTGGGTTACAATATTGAAAAGTTGATTCGCAAAGAACGTGTCGTTGTCCTCTTGCATGGGTGGGACAGGGGTGTTGTTGTCCTCTTGCATGGGTGGGACGTTGTTGTTGTTGTCCGCCATCTATAGAATTAAAAATAATTGATAAGAAATATATACAAAGCATACATATTCCCAATATTTCTAACATTTTCGCTAAGGGGCTCGGTGCGTGAAATATCTGATTTGCCAAGGGGTTCGGGTGCGCGGTGTGAATTGATTCGCTAAGGGTTCGCTAAGGGGGACGGTGCGCGAAAAACGGATTCGCTAAGGGGTTCGGGTGCGCGGTGGGTTCGGGTACGCCATAGAATTTCCGATAATAAACATTTTCGATAGTATACATTATACAAACATATAACATTTCCAATATACATTTAAATGAAGCACATATATTTCTAATATACATAATTTTCAAAATAATTGATAAGAAATATATACATTTAAATGAAGCACATATATTTCTAATATACATAGAATTTCCAATATACATTTAAATGAAGCATTTTCCAATATACATTTCAAACATATAACATTTCCAATATACATTTCAATGTAAATATCTCCAATACATTTAAATGAAGCATTTTCCAATATACATTTCAAACATATAACATTTCCAATATACATTTAAATGAAGCACATATATTTCTAATATACATAGAATTTCCAATATACATTTAAATGAAGCATTTTCCAATATACATTTCAAACATATAACATTTCCAATATACATTTCAATGTAAATATCTCCAATACATTTAAATGGAGCATTTTGCAATATACATTTCACACATATAACATTTCCAATATACATTTCCAATTTAACATTTCCAATATACATTTCAATGTAATTTCTAATATTTTCAATGTATGTGCTTAGCGAACGCGTTCGGCTAAGCGCATTTGGTTAGCGAACGCGTTCGCTAACCAAATGCGCATGGCCGAACACGTTCGCTAAGCAAATGTGCATGGCCGAACGTGTTCGGCCATGCAACGGGTACCTGCACACACAAACACGTACACGGCACGAAGGCCGGCTCACAAACATTCACGCACGGCACGAAGGCTGGCTCACAAACATCTCACAGAGGCTCACCGTGCAGTGACGGGCGCGGCGGGCGACGGCGGCGAGGGGACGAGGAGCGGCGCGGGGACGACGGGCGGCGCGGGGACGACGGGCGGCGCGGGGACGACGGGCGCGGGGACCACGGGTGGCGGCGGCGTGGGCGCGGGGACGACGACGGCGGCGGGGACCACGGCCGGGCGGCGGGGACGACGGGCGCGCGCGAGGACGACGACGGCGGCGGGGACGACGGGCGGCGGCGCGGCGTGGGCGCGGGGACGACAGGCGGCGGCGGCGTGGGCGCGGGGACCACGGGCGGCGGCGGCGACGGGCGACGGTGACGAGCGGCGGCGGCTGAGGAGACGAGGGGGCACCGGCGGCGGTTTCGATCTGGGAGGAATGAGGGCGAAGTGAGGGAGGGGAGAGAAGTCCCCGGCCTATATAGGTCCGGGGCATTTAGCACCGGGTGCATCCACGACCCGGTGCTAAAGGCCCTTTAGCACCGGGTCTGTACAGCACCCGGTGCTAAAGGCCCCCCCTTTAGCACCGGGTCTTCCACACCCGGTGCTAAAGGCCGTAACTGTGCGCCAGACGATGGCCTTTAGCACCGGGTTCAGGCACGACCCGGTGCTAAAGGCCCCCCCTTTAGCACCGGGTCTTCCCACCACCCGGTGCGAAAGGCCATTTAGCACCGGGTCTTCTACACCCGGTGCTAAAGGCCCCGTAACTGGCGCCAAACGAAAATTGGGGGCCTTTAGCACCGGATTTTAGATCAACCCGGTGCTACAGGCCCCAAATTTTCGTTTGGCGCCCAGTTTCCGAACCGGCCTTTAGCACTGGGGGCTACTATTTGGGAATCTTATAAATATAGTTTTTAATGTATAGTTATTAATACTTGTTTTAATTCAGTTATTAATACCTATTAAAAATATATATTAAATAAGAAAATCTTATAAATTACTAGAAAATCAATATAAAATTCTAGAAAATCTTATAAATTAATAGAAAATCTTATAAATTAATAGAAAATCTTATAAATTATTAGAAAATCTTATAAATTAATAGAAAATCTTATAAATTACTAGAAAATCTTATAAATTACTAGAAAATCTTATAAATTACAAAAATTGATAACTAAATGAAAGATTTTGGAACATTAAACAGTCTCAGATGAAAAAGTCATGAATACCAAAATTTCATATCTCATCAAGATCTACAATCTTTATTTAAGTCATTTTTGCATTTGATAAAGTGGTAGTATACATGGTTCATTAATCCTAGATTTTCTCGCAAAGTTTCTAAAACTTTGTTAGAGACTTGTCAAATTTCTACTACATGTTATTACCCATTTTGAAAATGACAAAATGACCTAAATAAAGATTGTAGATCATGATGAAATATGAAACTTTGGTATTCATCACTTTTTCATTTGACATCACCTAGTGTGAAAAAAACCTTGGTTGTAGTTGTCATTTTTAATTCAAAATTTGGATTGCTCAAACACGAGAAGATTTTTCAAAATAATAACATTAATAAGTTTCATAACTTGATAGAGTATGATTTTAGGAATTTTTAGGAAGAAAAATGATCTTTTTTGAAGTTTGTACGAGGGAGAATGACTAGTTACAACTTTTATACAGAGATTAAAAAGAAAAATTGTTCTTGTTCATCCAGTGACGTGGCTCGTGTGCGCCCGGTGACGTGGCTAGCTGCCGCACGGACTCCGTGGCCAGACCGGTCTATGGCCCCGCCGCACGGCCCCCGCGGCCCGGTCGTGGCCTTTAGCACCGGGTGCAGCCACGACCCGGTGCTAAAGGCCCTTTAGCACCGGGTGCAGCCACGACCCGGTGCTAAAGGCCCTTAGGCCCGGTCGGTGCTAGAAAATCTTATAAATTAAAAGAAAATCTTATAAATTACTAGAAAATCAATATAAAATGCTAGAAAATCTTATAAATTAATAGAAAATATTATAAATTACTAGAAAATCTTATAAATTACTAGAAAATCAATATAAAATGCTAGAAAATCTTATAAATTAATAGAAAATCTTATAAATTACTAGAAAATCAATATAAAAAGCTAGTAAATCTTATAAATTACTAGAAAATCTTATAAATTACTAGAAAATCTTATAAATTACTAGGAAATCAATATAAAATGCTAGAATTAATAAAAACAATCTTATAAATCAATAGAAAATCTTAGAACATAGGTGGAACATAAATGCAAATATAGTTATTACAAATTGGGTGGAACATAGTGCAATTAAATTACATGGCATCATCGTTTACTCGGACACTAATAAACTTCCTCTTTACAAATGTTCCTTGATTGTGATCACGCCGTAGATACGGTGTCTCCTCCGCCGCTAACAGGATGCTTTGGTCATCAGCCACTGAGAATGGAGGCCGGCCATCGAGCATATCATAATCTTCATCAGTCTTGTCCTCAACTCCTACGATTTTTCTCTCTCCAGGAAGAACTATAAGACGCTTTGGCTCGTCTTGTGATGGGTCCAATTGCTTACCCCCACCTTTCTTATCCGCCCCTTTCTTCGGTCTGCTAGCAATGTCCTTCACATAAAAAACTTGTGTGACAGCTTTGCCCAGGACGAACGGTTCGTCTAGAAAGCCAATCTTGTTTAGGTCCACTAACGTCATTCCATAGTCCGCTTCAACTTTAACACCTCCTCCAGTCAGCTTCACCCATTGGCACTTGAACAGTGGGATCTTCAAAGGTCCGTACTCTAGTTCCCATATCTCCTCTATGATTCCATAGTATGAGTTTGTATTGCCATTGGTGTCTGTCGCGTCGATCCGGACACCACTGTTTTGGTTGGTGCTTTTCTTGTCCTGGGCTCTTGTGTAAAATGTATACCCATTGATGTCGTATCCTTGGAATGTCAAGATCGTGCTCGATGGACCTCTAGCTACAAAAGCTAGCTGCGCATCAATGCCCTCGACACCCATAAGATGTCTTTGCAACCAATCGGCGAAAGTACTATTGTGCAGACGCTGAATGAAGGCCGCAGACTTTGTTGAGTTTTCATCCCTGAGAATCTGCATGTGCTTCTCGATGTACGGAGCAACTAAGGTTGATTGCATGTGCAGACGCTGAATTTATAAGATTTTCTAGCATTTTATATTGATTTTCTAGTAATTTATAAGATTTTCTAGTAATTTATAATATTTTATATTAATTTATAAGATTTTCTAGCATTTTATATTGATTTTCTAGTAATTTATAAGATTTTCTATTAATTTATAAGATTTTCTAGCATTTTATATTGATTTTCTAGTAATTTATAAGATTTTCTAGTTATTTATATGATTTTCTAGTAATTTATAAGATTTTCTATTAATTTATAAGATTTTCTAGCATTTTATATTGATTTTCTAGTAATTTCTAAAACTACATTACTATAAGCCTTATAACTATTCACAAGTCATACAAAACAAAATACTAACTAGTTTGCCTTCTCTCTCCATTTAAAACACAACATGAACACTCTCTCCACCATGAACTCAAGCTCTCTCCTCTCTCTCCTCCAAGAACACAAGCTCTCTCTAGCTAGCTTTACTTTGATTCACAAATCCCTCTATTTCGAAATCATTGAAGGATTACAAGCTAAATAAAACATTAGAGAATGAAAGAGTGTACCTTGTAGTGCTCCTTAGATGAGTAGAATCTTCACAAATTTTGAAAAAAATTTGGGCAGCACCTCCCCTCCCACGGCCGAGCAGCATGAACACAGCGCCTAAGTGTTCAGCTGGCTCGGGCGGGGGAGGAAGAAGCCCCTATATTCAAACACATTAGCACCGGGTCGTGGCAAGACCTGGTGCTAATGCGCACCCTTTAGCACCGGGTGCAGCCAGCAACCGGGTGGAGCCAGCAACCGGCCATTAGCACATTAGCACCGGTTGCTGGCTCCACCCGGTGCTAAAGGGGGCGCATTAGCACCGGGTCTTGCCACGACCCGGTGCTAATGTGTCCGCCCTGATACCCCGCAGCGCTGCCCCCGCTCCTAGCCGTTGGACCCGGTGCTGAAGCCCCATCAGCACCGGGTCCAAAAATGGCCGAGGCGGAGGAGGCGGGCGGATGTGAAGCATTCTGGTAATGTTCTATCTCGACCGACGCCCTTGCCGTGCGTGCGGTGCTAGCACACCAACGCTCGGCGTTCCATCCCCGTACGTGTGGACTCCGTGGAGGCGCTGCTGCGACTGCTGCGCTGATCGGCTGCTAGGATCAAAGACCAGGAGCTTGGTTCATGGGACGTGATCGACTACTTCCTCTACATCGACGCGCGACTTCTTCTGCTGTGCTACGCGTCTAGTGGTAACGATCTATGATCTTCTACTCGTAAGTATCTTGGGTGTATGCGGTAGTGATGCTAGCGTAGCCTACCTGTTTCCCTTCACCAAGGGCCTTTGGCCATGCGATTAATTAAAGGAAGAGAGATGATAGTGCCTGATTAGTAGTAAAAAAAATGTGAAGGCCTTTTAGTTTCGTGTGTTGCTGTGTGCATGATAAAACAGCTAGGAGAAATAATTAAAGAGAGGAAAGGTAGAAAACCGAAGAGATAGCTCTCGCCTTGTATCGCCATCGCGCGGGCGCGACGGAGGCGACCGAAACCCTAGCCCACCGCCACCGGAGCGGGCAGCCGAAAACTCGCGCAATCCGTGGGGAAGGCGGCGGCGTGGCTTTTCCCCTCTTCTCCGGCGGATCTGGGTGGGCGCGACCAGCCAGCTCCTGGAGGTGCCTCGCTGGCGCGGGCCGTCTCCTGCGGCGGCGGCGGCGCCTGTCACCGGATTCGGTGCTGCCTCGACCGGATCTGGTGGCTGCGCGTTGGGGGGCATGGTGGTGCATGGGGAGGCGACAGTCGGAGTTGAGCGGCGGCGGTGGCGGCCACGGTCCGCGGGGCCTCACCGGTGGTGGCTGTTGCCGGCGTGGGTCGGCAATGGCGTCGGCCGGCATGGTGCAGGAGAGAAGGCTGCGGCCGACGAGCGGCGTGGGCAGTAGCTGCGGCTTGGGGCCGCCAGATATGCCTGGTCTGGGCCCTGGCGGCCTGAAGATGGCGGGGCTGGAGGCCTTTGGCGCGTGGGCGACAGGCCTGGTGCCCACATGTTGCCCTTTCCCCCGTCAAGCGCTGTGGCTCCTGCCCGTCGTCGGCTCCGTGCACCCGGGGTGGCCGGATCTAGGGGTTTGGCCCCTAGGTTTGCGCCCCGGGCTCCGTCGGTGCTGACCGGTGTGCGGGCGTCGGTGGCATCGGGGGCCGCCCTGGTGGTGGTCTAGTGTCGTGGCTTCGACATGGCCCACGGCTCCGGCCGGGGGTGGGGTTGGCGTTTCCTTGACGGTGGTGGCGTCTGGGGAGGCGCCAACCCTCACCATGGCTCCATTCTTGGTAGCGACGTCCCCGGCGGATTGGCCCATGGTGATACCCTCCCGGCTGTGTCCCAGTTGCTCCTCCGCTTCTCAACATTAGGGTCCATGGTTCCGTCTACAACTGGTTCCACTCGGTGTTGTCCCATTGGGGGGGTGATGTTAGGTGCAGGTGCCTCGCGGTTTACTCGGCGTCGTCCCCAATTGAGGGTGTACGGCCTCCGGGTCATTGGTGAGGTCATGTTTCCCTGATTCCGACGGAGTTGGTGGTGGTTCTAGTTCTTATGGGGCCCTGCTCGTTGGTTTCGGCGGCGGCGGTGTGGATGTTGTTCGGCAATAGACGTGTTTGGGCTGGTGTTGCCGATTCTTTGGGTGTTGAACCATAAGCGAAAGCTTCGATCAAGCGGGCAACGATGTTTCCCTGTTGGGGGCGTTGCTCTTGGTTTCCTCCCTTTGGCAGTTCGCGGAGGGCTCCAAGGTAAAAACCTTACATCGGCGTCGCCTCGGTGCCTTAGCCTTCCTGAAGGCATTCCTGGAGCTCTCCCTCGTGTCATGATGTCGTTGCCCGGGCTCCGTTGATGGTCCGATCTTGCAGGTCTTCGATGGAGTCTAGGCTCGTTGGTAACCCATCTAGAGTAGCCCGAGCTGTCCTGGACATTGTGCCGGTTGAGTCCCGTTGTGGAGTTGTAAGTAGTTGGTATTATCAGTGGACATGTGCTCTATTGTAAACTGATAATGCCAGTATTTTCTTTTTGCTTTATATATAAAGCTGGCTTCGGCTTTTGGAGGAAATAATTAAAGAGAGAAGAGAGCTTTGGCCTGATTTGCAATGTATGGATGAGGGAAAGAGATCAGAAGAATTTTGGGTCTAACAAGGAATCGAGAGCTTGATAGGATTTAGAAATTAGATTTGGAGTTAACCAAAACCTGATCGTATTTTTTTCAAATTTAAATACGTTTTTTCAAACAAACACAATGCAGAGCAGCATGCAACATCCCACACAAATTGATTTACAAATAATATAAAACTATTTTCTATATCTTAACTGGATCAAATGAAATGTTGGAAATTTTATAGAAATAATAAAATCATTTATTTTTTTAATGTTATCTATTCACAACCCAAAGTGGTAATTCTGGGGTGTGACAAATGTCCTATAATATTTTTCCTCACACCATTATCAATTTCTCTCTCTCTCTCTCTCTCTCTCTCTCTCGGACCTACTTACTTTCTTGACCTAGCAGATGGCATGGCAGAAAAACCTCTCAAAGTCACCCTTGAGGATCAGGCGCTTTATTAGTTTTGAACTTTTAATTTGAGTGCTAACAGATGTAATAAATTTGCAAAGGTTTATTCTCGGTGAAATATGCCTATAAGCTAGGTGAAATTATCGTTGAAATATCTAGATAAGAGATCAAATTTTACAAAGACGCTCGTACTTGTCACGTGGAAGGCCAATCGGGAGAGAAATATGGCAACCATATAATACCCAGCAAATTAAATAAAAATGCTCATCTGGCATATATTTCTCTTAGGAACTCTGGAAGTGTCCAAATTACTCTATAATACTCTTGGCTGTTTGATAAAAAAAATGCGAAGATAAATAACAAGCCATGGTCGTTTGAAAAGAACACTAGGGAAAATTTTGATGTCAATAGTGATGATAGCCACTTTACTTGCAGAACTATCTGTCAGCAATGGACGTGTCCAGGTCAACTACAACATTAGGCGCACTCTGCGCACCCTATTGTAACGGTAGAATATAAATGATAACTGAAGATCATCCACTACAAATTAAATTGCTTGTGTAGTTTACAATTATCAAAAAGAAATATAGATATTTAACACAACTTATTACATGAATGTGTGCAAGTAACCATATTATTCAAATTTAACCTTGTTGTATAACATCTATTAATTCATGCGGATTTGTCGAAGTCATATAGATCAATAGGTATGATAAGCAATATGCAAATATTGAAGATACCTACAAAAACTTGCCTCACCTAGGGCTCCTAAGAAGCAATAATTGATCTTTCGGGTCTTGTTCTTCTTAGCTCCACAACAGCATTGTCGGCTAAAATCATATAGCTTCGTCTTCTCTCTGTTAGGGAAGCCATATTGAGGGATAGCTTAGACATGGTCTGAAGCAAGCCGTGTTAGTTTCAGCGCTCTCAAGGCATGCAGGCTGGGCACATGGTCCAAGAAATAGAAAAAATACACATATGAACAAAAGGCTATATTTTTAAACCCGACCATTAAAATCCAAATCTGATTGCACTCCTTAGAAATGAAATCTTAAAACAAGAAAGGATGAAACTCAAAAAGAATTTTTCTGAATAGTTTTGTCTAAATATAGTCGAGTGTGATCTTATTTGAAAGAACTAATCCCGAGAAATACAATGGTGAGATCATATTTTGATTTGGATATTTCTTCGTGAACTATATGTTTTTTCTCTTTAATTTTTGTTTCACAGAATCTTACTATATGTTTTTAATTTCTAGTTAATCCTTTCTCTATAGTCTATATTATATACTATATAGTATATCAGTCCTCGTATATATACAAGACGACTAGACTACCCACCGGGAACAACTAGACTCAACTAATCAGACTGATTAACGACTAATCAATTTATCGATACCCTTACGACTAGGATCGATTATACGATTTGAAAACATGGGTGTGGACTAAAAAATTTCTTGCTTCAGGGTCATTTTGTTTCCATAGGGAACTTTAGCAGTACATTTTTAGCTAAAGTTTAGCACTTGTTAAACCAAACACGGTGCTAAAAGATACTAAAGAGCAGTGCTAAACTTTAGCACCCCAAACCCATTAGTCCTCCAAGAAGTGCTAAAGTGGTCAAAGGTGAATATTTTTCCTCCATTACCCCTCACCACCCACACACTCTCTCTCCCAATTGGCATTAAATAGGGGTAAACATGTCTTTTGAACGACTATGTGCTAAAGTTTAGCCTGTTATAGAAACACCCCATATGTAATGTTTAGCCCTCCATTTGAGAGAGCTAAACTTTAGCACTGTTGATCCAAACAAGCCCTAAACTTTAGCATATTTTGGTGTTTGGATACAAAGGCTAAATTTTAGCACATAGGTATGAAAAAGACATTTTTACCCCTAATTAATGCGGGTGGGGGGAGGGGGGGTGCGGGTGGGGAGGGGTAGGGGATGGAAAAATCATCAACCTTGTGCATTTTAGCATTTTTTAGCACCCCTTGGAAGGGCTAATGGATGGATGGGTGTTAAAGTTTAGTACTGCACTTTTAGCGCATTTTAGTACTTCTGTTTGGTTGAATAAGTGCTAAAGTTTAGCTAAAAATATAGTGCTAAACTTTAGCACCATAGATCTATACACCCCCTCAATATGGCTGCACCCAGGGGGCTTCGTTGTACGCATGAAGCACGAGAGGCCTGTAAACGCAAGGTGCTTTTAAGAAACCCGATATGGTCGTGTTCAGGTCAATGTGGTCCACGGAGAGCCAAATTCAGATGAAGGTGTGTGCTCTAGGCGTCGTGGTCAGAAAGAAGCATGATCAATTCAGACTAAAGATAGCAGAAACAATCGAGGGCGTAATAAGCTAAACTCCTGGTAGAAGCCAAAAAGAAAAAAAGAAAGGTGATGCAAAACCATTGGCGCGCGGTGGTCCTGGTGGAAACTGGAAAGGCCCCCTAGCGACTCTGTAAACTACGCACAACTAAGATTAGGCAAGAAACGACAAAGTTAGTAACCAAAAATGCTATTTAAAAAAGTAACAAAAAATGCATGATGAGTGAGCCGATGCAAGCTGCCAAGGAGGCGATAAAGTCTTGCGTGTGTGTTATGCTCAAGGCTTCCTAAACTTCCATAACCACTGGTTGCACATGTCTTAGACCCAAATTTTTCCACAGGTGCGATGGTCATTTTGCTAGCTATCTAATTTTGGGCGCGGCAAAGCTAATCATCAACTAGATAACATTGTGGAAGTGTTTAGGCTCAAAGTAAACTAAACATACCTTGACATCGATGGGTCCTTCAATGCAAGAGAGGAACAAGGACGATGGGTTTTTGCTGTTTGTAATGGTCACAGGGGAGATTCGCGCTGCAACTGCAGGGGGTCCATTCAGAGAGCAAGCAAGCGCGCTTGCACACAGAAGTGGAGGCGGCCCCGAAAGCAATCCAGCAGGCTAATGAATGGGTATCACAAGAATGGGATCTTGAGTCTGATGAAAGTATGCAACAATTGTGGTGAATGCTTCAACAGGCAATACTCTTGGGTTCTCCCCACTTTGAGCTCTCGTGAAAGATCAAAGAAAGTGGGTGAAGAGTCCCGAAAGCAATCCGCGTTAACGTACTGGGGGTAGATAGTATGGTGCTAGCCTCGGTGGCCCCGGTCTCAAAATTTGGTTCCACCATTTCCTTTCTGGACACGTATTAAGACTAGGGGTGGGCACAAAACCCAATGATACCTAAAACTTAATCGGAAAAACTCGTTGAACCCAAAAAACTCGAAGTTAGATCAGCTTTGAAATCCCGTAACCCAAATTAAATTAGAGTAATTTAGGTTTGAGCCCACGGTACCCGAATAACCCCATCTATCCGAAATATGTTAGAAATTCTATATATTACAACTCATAAGACAATTCAAAGGGTTTTATGTTTTTATTTCTTTTTCTCTTATGTCAAAACACTATTGCTCTATGTTAATATGATATTTTTTTTACGGTTATTACATCATTGTGTCATTTTGAGGCTTAAATGATGTTAGGAAATTTTGTTTCACTTTGCTGTAATAAGATAGATCGGATTATCCGAACCTGAACCCGAAAACTTGACCTGAATTTTTATGGACAAATTTTGGGTTTTAATTTTTAAAATCTGAATTTTTAAAAACCCGAAAAACCTGATCTAAACTTTCCGCTAACCCGAACACCCACCCCCGTTAATGACAGAAAAAAGGGCTTCCGTTAAATGAGGTCTTCGGACAAATAAGGCTTTATTCAGTTTTCCACGCAAATAAGGCTTTATTCAGCGGAGTCAAACGGTCAAAATTCTGTCAAAAACTCGTTTAAACAAGCTCATTATTAGAGGAAAAAATCCAACTTATACAGATAAAACGTAAGGAAAATGAAAACTAAGCGCTGGCCCACAAGTCAGCCACACGCTACTTCGCGTTGCAAAACCCCAAACTGGTGATGAGGTGCGACTAGTAGTTGATGGCTTGCTGCTGCTTCGAGCGCACCCACCAAACCAATCCCCACCCGGCAGCGCGATGGGAGCCATGATCTCCACTCCATTGGCGGCGAGTGCGCGCGCCGCCGCCGCCGCTGGACGACGACGACCTTCTCTCCGAGATCCTCCTCCGCCTCCCGCCGCACCCGACCTGCCTCCTCCGCACGTCCCTGGTCTGCACGCGCTGGCGCCGTCTGCTCCGCGACCCGGGCTTCCTCCGCCGCTACCGCGCATTCCACCGAACACCGCCCGTGCTCGGCCTCTTCAGCATCTCCCTGCGCGGCGGCCGCTTCGTCCCCGTCGGTGACTCCCCCGACCGCGTCCCCGCCGCGGGTTTCACTCACCCCGACCCCGCCAGCTGGCTCCTCCTCGGCTGTCGCCACGGCCGCGCGCTCCTCCGCAGCCGGCCCGGCTGGCTCCAGCTCCTCGTCTGGGACCCCATCACCGGCCACCGCCGCTGCGTCCGACTCGGCCGGCTCGGGGCCCACGTTCAGGCTTGCAATGCCACCGTTCTTGGCGACCCCATGGGCCCGGGCTGCTGCGAGGGCTCCTTCCGCGTGGCCTTCGTGTTCACCGGCAACGACCGCGCGTCCGCCTGCGTCTTCTCGTCGGAGACCGGAGCCTGGGGCAGGCTGATCACGGCGGAGGCGCCTTGCAACGACGTCCGCGCGAAGCCCAGCGCGCTGGTCGGGGACGCCGTGTACTGGTTCCTTGAGGAGGGTGGCATCCTCGAGCTCCATCTGGGCAAGGAGAGCTTGGCCTTGATTGAGCCGCCGCTGCACGCGCAGAGCCTTTACCTGTGGAACACGAACGCCCAGCTCATGGAGGCCGAGGCCGGCGTGCTAGGCTTCGCTGCCGTGAAGAAGTACAGCCTGCATTTGTGGGCGCGGGAGACCGACCCTGATGGCACTGCGAATTGGGTGTTGCGCACTATCATCGATCTCGGCCGGTTGGTTCCATTGCTAGAGGTGACCCCGATCATGCTGATCCCGTCTATCAAGTTACTTGGGTTTGATGAGGGTGGCAATTTCGCATTTGTGAGGACAGTGTTCGGAATCTTTATGCTCTCCCTCGACGCCGTGCTGCTCAAGAAGGTGTCTGATGTCGAATTCATTGAAATTTTTCATCCATACTCAAGCTTTTATGTCGCAGGTATGAATGATTGACATCTATTTACTTTTCCAGTTTCCCTTGAAGCATGGTTTGTCACTAAATGCGTATATGCACTGCACAATATTTTCCATGGAGAGTTTAAGCACACATGAACAAGAAATGGATTGCACCAAGATCTGTGTTATACAGAACGGCGAACCGTGCCACATATTTGCAGTTGCATATTCTGTCATAGGAAAACATGGTCGGCAATGGAAGTAGCGTACTAGTATTGGCAGTTAATATCTCTTTTGCTTTTTTGGTCTCCTTTTTCCATTCGTCTAGATCTTCCTACTGAAAGAATTAATTTGATGGTAGCAAAATCAAAGTCTGCTGCTACTGAACAGCAAAGATAAAGGAGTGTTGTTTGTCGTGTTCCTCGATCTGGTGTATATATTATTGTAGTTTAACACTCATTTGATTTTTCTGAGAACAAAAATAATTGCAAGTAAAAGCATACTATCAACTTTGTTGATTGGATGAAATGTTAAAGAGTGAGTCGAGAAACAGAAAGTTTATGCTTATGACATCCTTATGCACTTTTGACAATGTATATATGCTAGTTCTTTGGAAATTACTTACTGATTCCATTCGTTGTGTGAAAATAATAAATAAGCAACTGCAAATGAATTTAAACTTTTAGTAAATGTTTTAATCATAACTACAAATGACACCTCAGAGAGCAATAAAGTCTCAAGGAGCACATTCAGATTCGGTTGGTGGTCAGTAGAACTCCCATCGTTAGTCAGGCTGCAGCATCTTGGATGCATGCTGTATTCATCTCTGTTAGTGTCTGTATAAGTAATGTTTTCTTGAATACACAAGAGAACTCCAAATCTTTGTATTATAGAGAGGAAAAAGACCCGTGGACATTACCGACACATGCCGGTACCATACATGAGAGGGTTGGCTGGTTTTATAGGTTGCCAAGTTTTATAAGGAATGATTTAAGAAGTCCAGGAAGGGATGGTCACTGCAATTTCATAAGCTCAGACCATTATGAAGTAGGACTTATGATCCTTCTATACTACTCCCTCCGTCCAAAAAAAAAGATATTATAGAAATGTTAGGACAGATTAACGAGAAACTAAAATAACCTTCATTGCCCCTAATTATTAACTATATTTGGCACTAATTAGTTGTTGCATGCACATGCACATACTAAATATAGTAGAATGAATTGTTTTTTAGGATAAATTTTGAATCCTAGAGTGTCTTCTTTTTTGGGGTGGAGGGAGTATAGTTCAACTCAGTTCGTCTTTTAGGAAATGTATGAAGTTGGTATATCTGAAATAAAGCATAGTATTGTTTGTTGTTTTGTCACTACATAGTATTGATTACAAAGCAGTATCATATCATGAGTATGCAGGGTGCGAGATGGTAATCCTTTGTTGCTTAGTTTTATTTTATTTTCTTCATCCAAGACAAGGGAGGAACAAGACGGTGCCTTCTTTGTTTGGTTTGTTTATAAACAGAGCAGGTGAAGGACTCAGCAGCAGTTTATTCCGGTAACTATTTGCTTCAACATTGACATTTGCATAAGCTTAGCTGCAAAATTGGGCCATTTGGTTACTCAAAATCTTATATTAGAATTAACCTCACCTTATAAAACGTGATCAAGCAAATTTCCTAGTCAAATACATTAGGTAAATGATCTTGTTCTCAAAACTCCACTGTGAGTTCATTTAGGTCTGCTTCCGAGTCATATCTGAATGATATTTCTGAGATTTTACTGCATGTAGTTTAGTTCATCTCTTGTTGATGTTGGAGTTGAAGTTATTTCTGTTGTTGCTATATGGGCACTTTTTTTTCATATAGGTTGACGTAGCTATATGTTTATTTATGCATCATGCCCCGCCCCTCATGATTAGACAATATTTATATTCTTAGGCCTGAATTTTCTTTGTTCCTTTCCTTCCTGTGATTGTAGGTGGAGTTGGTCGTGGGAAGGCTGACTAAGGAAACAGTGAAACTGAATGTGGTTACTCCACTAAACCTATCTGCTGAGATACTGTCTAGGCTCAAGGAGAGGTGACAAGTAATGATATCTCGCTATTTTCTTTAAGGAAACAAAAGCCATTAGCTAAGCTAAATGGAGAAAGTTGTTACTCCTCTAGGTGTACCCCTGGTTTATTACATGGCTACCAGTTTTAGCTGCAAAATCGGCAAATTGCGACTATTGGGTCGTTTGGCTCTATCTCCTCTTGGCTCACATGTTCTTGATACTCTGTGCCTGTAAGCAGTCATTCTGCGTGCATGTGCTCAGATGGGATGTGCTGTAGCTAAAATAACTGAGTGCAATGCTGTTACGGAGTAGGTTTTATCTTGTTCTGGTATGGCGATTGCCATATAATCATACTGAAAAATTGGAATTCGCAACTATAACCTGCAATTGTGGCACATCCCTGTTGCTTGGTGTTTACACCGAATTCTGCACAAGTGGTCAGAAGAAATAATCCAAGGACAGTGGTCGATAGAAGTCAACGAAAGCAGAAGTTGAGCCGATATTCTCAGAAGTCAATAGAGTCAAAAAGCCAGAAGCAGCCTATTTTAAATGCATTGACGAAGCCGAAGTTGAATCAAAAGGCAAGTGCAGAAAGACACGTGATTGGTTGACATATGTAGGGAAAGGGCCACACCGAGCTCGACATGTTTTAGGATTCATTTTGTTTTAGAGAAGTATTGTTTCTTTTTCGCCAAGTTTGTCAAAGTCGTGATCTGAAGGTATAGGGTTCGGAATAACAACCGATCTATGAATTTTACGTTTCCAATCTACCTTGTCAATTGTAGGTCAAATTGACTGACACGCTCCAAACCTCTGGAGTACCAGCAAGTCATTGGAGTGAAGAAAATCTCCGAGGCCAATCGCGTATGTTGGCGCGGACTGTCACGACTTTTTGCGTCAACATTTGGTTTCAAGATTAACAATTATAGGTCACTAAATACGATTCACCTATCGACGTTTCAGCCCTTTATTTACAATTTTAAATGACAAGCTCAATTGCTCAAATGAGCAAAAGCATTATCCTCAAGATTCAAAGAGCTTGCGCGGCAACCCTGCTATATCATCAAAATTGGATTGAAATAGGATCCGGAAATGAACAGTGCACCAATTGATAAAAACAAAATATGAAATAATCAATTTCGTCTATGAACTATCAACCAAGGGTCAAACTCGTCTTTGAACTAACACCACTTTAGAAATTTGATTGAAATAGGTTCTAAAAACTCCAACTTTTATAATCAGCTTAGTTTCATCCTTCTTTCAACGTGGCACAAGTTGGCCTGCCTCAACGGCTCAACACCAATTTAGAAATTTGATTGAAATAGGTTCTAAAAATGAACAGTACACCAATTTAGAAAACAAAAGGAGTAGGTAAAAAATAGTTTAAAAAATTATTTGAACTCTGCTCATAGTTAGGGCAGCTCCGGCGTGCGTTCTACGACGGTGCGAAGAGGAGAGAGAAATCGCTAGCACCGTGATTATACGCTGGAGCGTACGGGTGCCGGGGCAAAATGCTTAGCTCCGATGCAAAAGTAAGCACCAGGTGCCAGCAAATAGAAAATTGCATTCGTTCCTCGGGCTTCGAGTGGGTGGCGGGATCCGCTGATGGGCAGCCTCTCATGCGACAGCACGGTGGCTTAGCTCTCGCTCCGACGATAGCATGGCACCAGAAAGGAAACCGGAAAATAATCTCCTTTTCTGATTATTTAATGTTTTGTTGGGTTCCACGGTCGATGCATCACGCTGGAGCAAATTTTGATAAAGTTGCTATAGTGACATGATCTTATCTTAGCATTACCCCATATTCTAAACACTGGACCTGCCCTTAGGGATTTGAACTCTTTACTTTGCCTTTAGTTTTCTTGGAAGGATAAAAAAGAGAGGGCCAACCCAAAATCCCCGACTAGAGCCCTAGACCCAAGGAGGCGACACTTCCCCCGGCGCCGCCGAGTGCGCACACGAGCGAATTGAGATGGCCCGCGGCTCGTCGTCGCCCGCGCCGTCGGCGGAGCTCCGGCCGGATGACGTCATCCGGGAGATCCTCCTCCGCCTCCCTCCACACCCGGCCTGCATCCACCGCGTCTCCCTCGTCTGCAAGCACTGGCGCCGCACCGTCCGCGACCCAGCTTTCCTCCGCAGCCTCCGCGCTCGCAATCGCCACAGCGCCCACCCGCTCATCGGGTTCTTTGACAGAGACGCCAGCTTCGTCTCTGCCGGCTAGCCGCCGGACAACGTCACCGTCATCAGGTATTTCAGTTCCTATCCGCACATGTATCGGGTCCTCGGCTGCAGCCACGGTCGCGTTCTCCTCTGCAGTTCGTTCAATGAGCCGGAGCTGTTTATCTGGGATCCACTGATTAAAGGCCCCATGCCCGACTTCATCATGGCGCCCCGGAGCCCGCAGCTCGCGAACAATTTTGTCCCCTCACCGATCCGTGGATCCCTGATCTGCGTCCACGACGACAGCCACAGCGAGGACTGCCGCTCGAGGCCTTTCCGTGTTGTCATCTTGTCCTGCGTCCGGGGCTTAATTTTTGCTGGTATGTACTCTTCAGAGCACCCACGGCGGCATGATTGGCATCTGGTCTCCTTGGCCCTTCCGGAAGATCTCTGCGATGGCATCCATCCGGGCGTTCTTGTGGGGAATGCAATGTACTGGCTGTCGACTGAACACAACAAAATCCTTGTATATCATCTTGACACCAACCAATTAGATCTCATTGAGAGTTTACCCACACATTCATATGGTTCATATCATTACTACCAAGTCGTGAAGGCAGGTGTTGGGGATCTTGGTGTGGCTGCCATGAGAGGATTTTGCTTCCATCTTTTTGTGCTCGCAGCCAACTCTGTTGCCATCATAACGTGGACAGAAGTCAGAGTTATTGAGCTTTACAAGCTCCTTTCACCACAACTGAAGCCAATAGGGGTTTCGGATGAGGATGGGAACACGATATTTCTCAAGACTGCGAACGGTGTCTTTGCGCTGCAGCTTGAGTCCATGGAGATCAACAAGGTGCTACAATGTGACAGGGCGCTTAGTGACAGGGTGCTTAGTAGGATGATCGCCTACAGGAGCTTATATGTGGCAGGTATTGTATATCTTCAGGTCATCTGGTGCATACATGACCTTCACTGTGCTATGGTCCATACAGCAGAAACGCATGGCCACTGAAACAAGCCGGCTGCGTGGAGCAGCGTGGGTGTAGCTGCACCCCCTCCAAAAAAATATTTAGTTATAGCTACATCTTCTCAGCCTTGTATGCACCCCCTTGAGCCAAGACAATACACCCCCCAAAGGCAAAGCTCACCCACACAAAACTATTTTATCTAGAGAACATCAAAGGTTTTATGTTCATGCTATTTTTTATTCAATAAACATAACAAGACATTTAGCTACATGCATAGATATGAGTGCATGACTACACGGCATGTAATTCGTGTTTATGGAAAAGGCAAGAAATAGACGCTTTCCTTCTCTAATTCTCTAACAGTTAATCAGTTTTGGTTTAAACAAAGACAACAAATTATTATTTGTTGTTATTTTCCATACTGTAATGTTACGGCGTCAATTTTTGTTTTTTAGAGAACCGAAGTGGAATTGCAAATAAGAGAAAAATGATAAAATTTATTGTTTCCACTGCAAAGTATGGTAATATTGTATCATCATGTTCTTATTTCTTAATTCTTGAGCTAGCTAGAGAAATGATAAATTATAGCATATATACTAGGTTCGTTGGGTCATTCCTTTTTTAACAAGGAAATGAAAAGTGGATAATTTGTTCTCCTTCTATACTCCATTAAATCATCAAATAATGTATTTTTGGTATGCTAATCTTTTATGGCACATGATTACACTAGGTCTGCAACCAATATTATTAGTGGATCTCATCATCTTGATACACACTTTTATCCTTGTCTACCCATTTGTCAATAGATTTTAGCCCCTAAAATCTATCAAATTTTCAATCATTATTGGATCATCAACCAGTGGTCCAGATCGAAACAAACATATATTAAAGGAAAATTTTGCTATAGGACACTCTGATTTCATGGTATATGCCTTTTCACACTAAAAACAACAAAATTAGTTGTAGGACTAGGCGGTGTCCTACAACAAAGACCATGGTGCTTTACAACAGTTGGATTCTTTGCTGCAGGACACTGCCTGGTGTCTCATAGCCAATTTTGCTATTTTTAGTGTGAAATAGCCAATTTCACGAAATCTGAATGTTCGAAATTCGACAAATTTCCTCCAAAAATTTATCGACATATATCTAGCGTAGCTCGTTGTGCATGACTATCGGATAATGATTATATTTAATAATTAATGTTAAAAAACACCGGTTACATTGATAATGTTGCATATGCTTATGGTAAAACCTCGGCACCTTGCACCCCCCTATATTTCGCTCTAGCTTCGCGACTGTACAAGTGACCGCCGGGCTTATCTCAACCATACATCCACCCTCTGGAACATGCATATGTGGACCCATGTCACATAATCAAACGTTACATACACATACGGACACTCATATAGACAAATATGCTTTGCATGCAGCTGCTCACAGCCACTCGTTAAGCCCAGCGGTCGCTTGTATGAGTGGTTTTTTCCATGGCCACTCATACAAGCGACCGCCGGGCTTATCTCAACCATATAGTGGTTAAGATGATACTTTTTTCGAAATTGATATGGACCTATCCATTGTTTCTTCTATTTTTTCACTTACTAGGAGTAGCAGTGTTCTCTTAAAACTAGGCTACTAGTCCAAATTAAATACTGTGCACCAGATATATATAAAATCCTATCAATTTTTTGCCACTATTATATATTCTCATTGTTGATACACTTGATTAGTATTTTTAACCATAAAAAAAACTCAACCACGATAGGAGACTCCACCCGGGTTTTGTTCTAAGAAGGTGCCGTGCTTCGAACCCGTGTCGGGACGGAAGTTTCAACGACTTCCGGAGTTCAACGCTCTAACCGTTCCACCGCGAGAAGCTAGGCAGTATTTTACATGAATCATAACTTGGTGCATTTTATGATCTTAACATTATAGAGTCACCTCTATTTTACATGAATCATACTTCTGTAGTATAATGTTCGTTGCTCCAATGATTTACCATGTACCTAACAAAATATCATTTGCATCTTCCTAATTTACAGAAATATAATTCAACAAAAACTGGGAATATACTTTTCTTCATATAAGTAGCTGTTGCTTCATCATTTGAATTTCATACTATATGTAACCTCGATACAAACCGGTGTCGCCTGATGTATAGCTCTCATTTATCAAATTTTTCTCTTGATTTGACAGGTGGTGGTGGTGACAATGAAGGGGATGCACAGTAACTGATGTTATCGACATTGTATGACTGTTTTTTTTTGGAATGCTGCAAATTATCCATAAAAATGTTAAAGATCAGTTATTTAATACTATACACCTGGCGTATTTTCAAAAAGGTGTCTAAGGATGAATATGCTATCTGGCCTTGATTTTGCTAGTGGTCTCGCAAGATATGATACCTGAGACCATAAGAATAGATATAGTTAAATAGTTAATAGGTAATTTTTTCCATTCACTATGTCTTTTCCTTTCATATTGAGAGTAGGACGAACATTTCTGGTTCGTCAGAAATGGATGTTTGCTTTAAGCTTGTGTTCAGGGGATCCTTAAGTAGCTGTCATTTATTTTCTCTGTGTATAATTTTGTTGTATAGTAATATACAATAATCTACTTGTGCCTGATGTTATTGCTCATTTACCAAAATTTCTCTTGTGGGACAGGTAGTGCTGGCCTTCTGGTTGAGATGATGGGGCTACACATCAGCAGATGTTATCGATGGCAACGCTGCATGACTTTGCTTTGAATGCTGCTTACTCAGTGGTGATAAAGGATGGTTGTGCTTTCATTTGCATTCGGGATTTCTTTTTGTATCTGGTGCTTGAAAATTCCCATTTTAGCGTTTATGGAGAAGATGATAATGGATCTATATGCAGTGCTATCTATTTGCCTTTGCTCGCTGGTCACTCCCCCATATTAATTAAGTACGTACCTATCTTCTATGCGTGGCTTGGTACTGTTTTTGCATTATACTCTTTTACGGTCTGATTTGTGCTTTCATGTTGCCCTTCCACTACTGAACAATGATACATTAGTAGCGGTCATATAAACCGGTTCTAGATGGCTAGCACTAACGTGCTAGTACCGGTTGCTCCAACCGGTACTAAATGATGTCACTCCAACCGGTACTAAACGATGTCACTTAGTACCAGTCAGGTCGACGGTCATGTAAAACGGTTAGTACCGGTTGGAGCAACTGGTACTAGATGGCCGGCACTAACGTGTAAACCATTTAGTATCGGTTGCTCCAACTATTACTAAACGATGTCACTTGGTACCGGTCGGTGTTAGTTCGGCATCCAAACAAATAAAGAAAAAACATTTTTCCTATATTCTAAGAGGCTCGAGTCATAAATCACGCGATTTTTCACGCGTAAATGCGCGTGTGCAAGGAAAAAATAAACGTGACGGCCGTCTAACCATAAGGGTCACTTTTTCGTATGCCCTGACGATGTGGCACATGGCAAAATAGACCATTCAAACGGCGCGTCGGAGCCTTCTTTGCCGTGTGTCATGCAGAAAGCACATGACAATTCTTTGCCATGTGCTTTGACATGGCAAAGAAATCTTGATATGATGACTAATCTTATGATCTTCAGACTTCATTTGCATTTTATAGAATTTCAAAATGATTCACGTTTGTGGCCATGGTTCCTAAGTAAGATGTTCAAAATTTCCTTCTTTTTCCTGGATGCTGTCTCACATTGGACTAAATAACGTGAATATAGTTTTTCGATTCATTATATTTCATTATTCGAAACACTTACAATTCAAAGTTGACTTATTCTTAGAAATCCTTTAAATGAAATAAAATAACTAAATATAGCAAGAGGACGGAGAAATGTGTCAAATCTCAACATAGAGTCAAACGTAAGGTATGTGCATAGCAGAAAAAGTTGGATGAGAAAAAATGATTTTTAATGGAGTATGTGCTTGACCAAGGCAAAATGCGACTCGCGAGGGTCGTGCTTGAAGAGACACACTTGTTGGACCACATAGGCCAAGTCAGGGCGTGTCAGTGTCAGATAGTGAAGGGCCCAGCGAGGCTCCTATACTCCGAAGGATCGGCAACACACGCCCCATCCGTGGCGGAGAGCTTGGCCCGAGTGTCAACAGGGATCGACGTAGAGTGACACTCGACCATGCCCGCCCGCTGTAGAAGCTGCAGCGCATACTGGTGCTGGGACAGGAACAGGTCGTCGGAGGAGCGAGTGACGGAGATGCTGAGGAAGTGATGAAGGTCGCCGAGGTCCGTCATGGCGAACTAAAAGTGTAGTCGCTCAGTGAGGTGCTGAAGTATAGTGGTGGACGAGGCCATCAAGATGATGTTGTGGACGTAGAGCACCAAATACTGGTGCTCGCCCTCCTTGTAAAAAAAGAGGGAGGTGTCCGAAGTGAAAGCCGTGAAGCCGAGCGGATGAAGGAACGTGGCGAACCACCCGTACAACGCCCGAGGTGCCTGCTTCATACCATATAGGGAGCGCTGCAGTAGACAGACGTGGTCAGGAAAAGCAGGGTCGACGAAGCTTGGAGGCTGCTAACAGTAGACAGTCTCGTCAAGGTGGCCGTGAAGAAAGACGTTCTTCACATCCAGCTGGTGGATCGGCCAGGCGTGCTAGGCAGCAATGCCGTGAACAGCCCGGATCATTGCCAGTTTGGCAACCAGACTGAAGGTCTCGTCGTAGTCGATGCCTTGGCGATGGGAGAAACCACGGATGACCCTTCTAGCCTTGTGTCGGGCCAGGGAGCTATCATAGTGGAACTTGTGCTTGAAGATCCACTTGCCTGTTACGACATTAGCGCCAGGCGGTCGTGGGACAAGTCGCCATGTCCCATTGTTGAGCAGCGCCTGGAACTTGTCAGTCATGGTGGCACGCCAATGTGGATCAGCAAGCCCACTCCGGTAGTTCACCGGGATCGGAGAAATCAAGGAAGCAGAGGCGGAGAGGTTACTGTACTGAACCTGGTCGATGGCCATGGACAGTGTGTGAGTCCGGGGGTGCCGCGGCTACTGGACAGGGGCCGGTGCTGGTAGAGAGGGCGTCGGAACAGGCGCCGGCGCTTGAGCAGGTGCCGCAGCGGGCAACGGTGGTGGAGAAGTACGCGAGCGACGAGTGTACACGATGTGGATGTCTTGGGCGGGCGGCGGGGGAGCCGGCGCAGTGGTGGCTGCCTTGGTAGTAGGTGCCACGGAGCCACGAGAGACGTGAGTCCCCAGGCACACATGGCCTAGGGGCAGCGGGGGTCGGCAGGCGAAGAACCGGCCCGCGTTGGAGGATCACCGGGTCATCATCATCATCCTACAATAGGGGTGGTGAGGGGCGTGACTGCTCAACATCCATGGATGGAGCGACCACAAAGGGCACCGTAGCAGTAGTGCAGGGCACCGGCATGAGACGTCCAGATAGAAGGAAGTCCGGCTGAGAGGAGGGCTGGGCTCCGAGCTGAAGGGAAAACATGACTCATCGAAGATGACATGGCGCGAGATGAGGACCCGTCTCGAGGAGAGGTCAAGACAGCGGTACCCCCTGTGCGAGGAGGGGTAACCAATGAAGACACAGGAATTAGAACATTGAGACAGTTTGTGTTTGGCTGTGGCAGACGTGTTTGGATAGCAGAGACAGCTAGATACGCGTAAATGGCTGGCTGTAGTCAGGAGGCTGGCCATACAAGGCCTCGTCTGGGGTAGGGTGGGAGATGGCGGAGCATGGTTTCCTATTGAGGAGATAGGTGGCGGCGGCCAGTGCCTCTTCCCAATATTGGGCGGCCATGTGTGCGTGGATGAGAAGGGTGCGGCTAATGTTGTTGAGGGAATGGAGAATACGCTCGGCTTTCCCATTCTACAGGGAAGTGTAGGGGCATAAAAGCCGGAGGTGAATACCCCTAGAGGTAAAGAGGGAGGTGAAGGTCTGGTTAACAAATTTGGTGTCGTTGTCTGCTTGGATAGAGCGAACATGGAGACCAAACTAGGTGAGGGTGTAAGCACAGAAGTTGGCAATGTGAGTGGAGACGTCAGATTTGTGAGCGAGGGAAACGTCCAACAAAAATGAGTGTAATCGTCTAGCATGACAAGGTAATAATGATAACCTGAAACACTAGCGATCGGAGAGGTCCAAACATCACAATACATAAGTTTGAATGGAATGAAACTATGGGAACGAGATGTCGAGAAAGGAAACCGCACATGTTTCATAATTGACAAGAGTGACAAAGAGAATGAGGCCCTTTATTACATTTTAGTCCCAATTTGTTCCTAAGAATATCAAAAGCGGTGGTGCCAGGATGACCCAAGCGTTGATGCCAAATGGTGGAGGTGGTGGTGATGCTGGCGTGTGGCATGGCAAACGTGGCGGCTGGAATGACGGTGTAAAGGTTGCCATCGCTATTGCACCAAAGCATCACGCGTCGGGTCGGTATATCCTCGATAGAAAAACCAAAAGCATCAAATTCGATAGAACAGTTGTTGTCTCAAGTGAATTGATGAACAGAAAGCATGTTTCGAACTAAGGATGATGCAACTAAAACATTAGACAGAGTGAAAGGTGATGAGCTGGTAGGAAGGACAGAGGTTCCAGGACGTGTGATGGGGATGGTATGACCGTTACCAATAGTGATGAAATAGTAAGAAGGAGGTAAGCGGGAAAGGAGTATACCATATGAAGACGACATGTGGGCAGAAACACCGGAGTCCATGACCCAGTTGGGCTACTGAATGGACATCTGGTTCAGCACAACAACAAGTCTGGCCTGATCCCAGGCCTAGGCCGTTGGAGAGACCTGGAGAGGAGCAAAGGTGGTGTGGGCCTGGGGCACCAGCCCAAGAAGCCCAGACGCGCGCTACCCACCACCAGCGCCGTATTGGAAGGCCTGCGGAGGGGAAGGCCTGGCCCATGGGGAGAAGCAGAACCATGGGCTGCTGGGGCGAGGTGGGCTGTCCCCAGGCATTTGCTGAGGGAACAACCTGCCTTGCGGCCTGGGGAAACCCTTCCCCTTCTTCTTTCCACCGCCGCCAGCACTATTGTTGCCGCCGCCACGCTTCTAGTCACCAGAGCCGCGCGGTGCTGTCTCGCCACTCTGGGCGACGGTGCGGCAACCGCTCGGGGAGGAGCATGATGGGGGAGCTAGGGAGCCGGCCGCGGCATGGAGGGCGGTCCCCTGAGCCACCTTGTCCTCATTGGTGAGACGAAGCTCCTTGAGGGAGAGGAGGTCGTGGGCCTTAGTGAAGGTGGGGAGGCTGGTGGTGGAGTTGGCGATGTCGTCCGTGGAAGGTTGAGGACGTGCTGCGACTCCTGGACGCCATGGACGATGTCGCGGAGGGCGTCAGCCACGGTCTTCATGTGCTAGCAGTACTCCGAGACGGAGAATCGCCTTGCGTCATGGAGTGAAATTCATGGCTGAGGAAGATCGCTCACGAAGCTTTGTTGGCGTGGAAGACGCCTTCAATGGCCATCCAAAGGGCGCGGGTGGTCTGGGCATCGCCGTCCATGGTGAGGTCGAGGACGGAGTCGTCGACGGAGCCGAAGATCCAGCTCCGCACGCACCAATCCGCCTGATCCCAGGCAGGATCATCTAGCTGGGGCAGCAGAGTCCCATCGATCGGAGGCCAAACTTGCCGCACATCAAGTTGAAGTAGGAGGCCCAGCGGGTGTAGTTTGATTCCTTCAGCGAGAGGGTCACTAGGATGTACGACTTGACGGAGACGGTGGCGAAGGGATGAAGCATGATCGGCGGCGGCAGGGGTGGTGGATGTCCGCTGGTGGCGCCAGAGCTAGCGGCAGCGCCAGAACCATTTTGGCCACTGGTGCCGTCGCCGGTGAGAGGAAGGGTGCCCGCCTTGTGAGAATCGGTAGTGGAGACCTCGGACATGAGCGCCGGGGTCTCATAGGGAGGAGGCGCACGGTGAGGTCTCACCACACGGGGGCTGTGGACGCGTCACGTAACAGATGGGATCGTGGATGAGCAGCGGAAGGAAAGGAGAGGGTCGATTATGATCCTGGTCTCGTGATACCATGTAGAGAGGTATGTTTGGGGGAAACACCACACACCCAATGGGTTGGGGGGGATATGCGACATAGTGCTCAGAATATTATGAAGTAGGACTTATGATCCTTCTATACTATATTTCAGTTCAGTTTTAGTCTTTTAGGAGAGGTATGGAGTTGGTATATCTGAAATAAAACATAGTATTTTTTGTTGTTTTGTCAGTTATAGGCTACATAGTATTGATTACAAGTAATATCATATCATGAGTATGCAGGGTGTGAGATGGTAAACATTTGTTTCTAGTTTTATTTAGTTTTCTTCATCCAAGACAAGGGAGGAGCAAGGTGGTGCCCTTTTTGTTTGGTTTGTTCATAAATAGAACAGGTGAAGGACTCAATTGCAGTTTATTCCAGCATCTATTTGCTTCAGCATTGACATATGCATAAGCTTAGCTGGAAAATCAGGCCTTTTGGTTACTCATTTAACTTATGCTAGAACTAACCTCACCTTATAAAACGTGAACAAGTAATTTTCCTACTCAAATGCATTAGGTTAATGATCTTGTTTTGCAAAACTCCACTGCGAGTTTATTTATAGGGCTGCTTCCAAGTCATATCTGAATGATATTTCTGAGATAATACTGCATATAGTTTAGTTTCTCTGTTGTTGATGTTGGAGGTAGTGTTATTTCTCTATTAGCTATATTTGCATTTTTTTTCCATATGGATTGATGTAGCTATGTTTATTTATGTATTGTTCCCCATTTTTTTCCATGGGTTATCTTTTGATTCTTATGCCTGAATATTCTTTTTTTTCCTTTCCTTCCTTTGATTGTAGGTGGAGTTGGTGGTGGGGAGGGCAACTAAGGAAACAGTGAAACTGAATCATAATTGAATATGGTTACTCCATTCAACCTAGCTATCAGTTGAGATGCTGTCTAGGCTCAAGGAAAGGTGACAAGTAATGATATCTCGCTATTTTCTGTAAGGAAGCAAAAGCTATTAGCTAAGCTAAATGGAGAAACTTGTTACTTCATCTAGGTGTATGCCTGGTTTATTACTTGGTTGTTTCATAACATGGCTACTAGTTTATTAGCTGCAGGACAGTTAACAGGTGCAACTATTGATCGTTTGGTTTCTATCTCTCTCTTGGCTCAAATCTTCTGTATACTTTTGTGCTTGTAAGCAGTCCTTCTGCGTGCATGTTCTCAGATGGTATGTGCAGTTCTCTAGCTAAAAGCCTAAGCCTAAAATAACTAAGTGCAATGCTGATTTGAAGTACTGAAATGCTGTTTTGAAGTACTACCTCGGTTGTAAATTACTATTTGTTGTTGACTTTTTTCTAGCAATGTTTGACCTCAGTTGCAGGTCTTCCGTGGATCCCATCCCCTGTATCTGTATCTATCTCCCATGGCGCAATTGCTGGAGCTGTCCATCGCAGCGGCGGCTGCCTGTCTTTGTAGAGTATTCAGCCAAACGGATATTTTACAAAGGAAATAAGTTACAGATGTATTCTTGTGCACAAGGTATTACAATCGGAAGCTAATTACTGGTGAATAAAATTACAAAGCTGCCAAACAGAGCCTCAATCTCACACTTCCGCCGCCGCCCACTCCGGTCTAGTAAAAGATAAACAAAAGGAGTACATGGAGCGAGCGGCGGAGACAGCTAGATTCCTGGGTATTCCCAGAAATACCCAACATATTTTATACAAAATCATATTTACAAGTATTTACACACATACATGTAGTATATCAGACATTGTTCTGAAGTTAATATTTTGCTCAAACAACAACTCTATATGTCCTCCCATCACCAGGCCAGTCCCGGGCCCTAAGGTCATGGCCAGTGGCCCACATGTCACACCCGGATTTTCACAAAACCCGAATATGGCCATATGTGTGCCCAGAAAGTCCATCGAACACATACAGCAAACAAATATGATAAATAGAGTACAAATGCTCGAAATAAAATAATTTACATCCGAGTATATCATAAATGATTATTACAACGGAAGTCTATAACTCTCAACTAGAGCAGAGCCGCAGTCCACAGGGACTTTGACTGGGAGAGCGCAACTCAGAAGTACGGCAGGTCCTCAGGGAACTTAGCAGTAGTCTCATGCACAGCCCAATTTGTTTACCTATCCAGGATTTTGTTGAATAAATGACAGTGTAAGTAAACAATTACTTAGCAAGTATAGCACGGGTATGAAGGCTCAAAATATGCTAGACACGGCTTAACTGCATCAGCATTTTTAGTTGGTTCATTTTAACATTAACCAAATTAATACATGTGAATGAAACCCAGTTGCAACCCAATTAATAAAGTATAAGTGACATTAGACATAAATAAACATAATCTTCTAATAAAAATGGATTCAGGCCGCTCGTGACCTTGAGCAAGGCTATCATGATAGATTATACACTCTGCAGAGGTTTCGCCCTTTACCCACCAGTCGCGTAAAAGTTCAAAGGAACTTTGCACCCAACCACGTACATCAACACTTCTGAGGTGTGACTGCATAGGCACACTATGAGGTTTTTCACAAGACACCATAACAAAATAGTAGCCACTATGGTACAACACAGGCAGCATGATCCAAGGCACCGAGATTGACTGACTCTCAGGACGCAGCGATAAGAGAGTCAATGGCGTCCAGAGCGCGGGCACGCATTCCAACAAGTAAAAGAGCGCGACGTGCGGAGTTCCCATACCATAGAGACTTCCAACACGGGACTGTGTTTGACAAGACATAGCCGACGGTATCCCCGTCCTCGGTGGATCAAACCATACTCTCACGAGTGCTTCCCATAGTGCCGTCGGCCCCGTCGGTAACTACTGTCAAGCTAGAGCTGTACAAGTTACTTGACCAAGACCAGAGCCATAATAGTTCTAGCGGTGGCGACAGACTCTTGGGTTGCCGCTTCAAGAACCGGACCTTAGGGAGAGACACTGGGGCAAAGCACACAGCACATGCCCAGTTCCCTAAACCATGTTGCTAAAAAGCAAGTTTTATCATTAAGTTAAAGTGGACCAATAAGTCATGATTAACAATATAACAATGATGAAAGTAGCTGCGCATAGCAAAGATTCTACCTAGATGCAATAATCCCAAGGTGACAAGGACAGGAGTATATAAACTAGGTACAACCTTAATAGGACATCAATTTAGATACATGCATATGAAAGTAAATGTATGTAAAAAGTGTGTTTAGGTAGCAAGGATTGTCCATGCTATAACTTGCCTTCCTCGAAGTGCTGCTGTTGTTGATGCGAGTCCTGCTCCGGAAAGTCCTCCGCGAACTCGAAGTCCAAAGCCAACGGCTCACCAACTGGACGCGAAGCACCACACAAGCATACACGCACACCAATACATGCGAACAAATAATATTCTATTAGAACAGTACACCAAACAATAGAAATAGTACAAATAAAGGTTCTAGAAATATTCTACGCTTCTCTGCGAACACATGAGCGCGAGAATCACACTAATCAGAGCTAAAACGAAAAAGATATGAGTTTTCTAATTTATAGGGACCTGCTGGCAAGTTTTAATAGTTACCAGGGGCTTATTTGAAGAAAACCGAGGACCTATACGTAATTTCATATAAAACCAGAAGGGATAATGCGTAAATAAACCTAAATAGGATGACAGGTTCTATTTTCTAAAATCTTAGGGGTTTTTTCATAAAATCAAGGACCTACTTGCAATTATTTTTTAACAGAGGTGGACTGCGGGTTGATTTTAGATCTTGAAGCGGCTCTTTTGCAAAATCTACACGGCTTACCGTTATATAGAAGTTTGACTCGGGGTTCTTGGGGTGGCGTGTGCCGTTGGATCAAGATCCCACGGCCAGGAAGGACTCAGGCGGAGGGGGCTGTCGGTCGGGGAGGAAGACGCGGCGGCGCCGCCACTACGCGCGGCGGGGGCTCGCCGGCGTTACTCGAGCTCCAGACCGTGGATTGGGACGGGGACAGGCCCTACGGGCTCGGTGCGAGATGGCGAGTTCAGAGGAGGGGTCCCGGCCGGCCTATGGGCAACTACGTCGGCGGGCGACGATGAACCGGGGCGGTGGAGCTCCGGCGAGGTCGCAAGCGGGCTAGAGAGCACAAGGGCGAGCGATACGAGCTTGGGGAGGTTCCTCACCTGCGTGCGAAGCTCACAGCTTGGTCAAACTGAAGAAAGCAGCACCGGCGGGGGTGAGTCGACGGCGGTGGCGGAGCAAGCTCGAAGGGCGGCGGCGGTGTGAGGCTAGAGGGCGTAGGGGAGCTTGGGGCGCGATGGGACGCCGGGGATGAGGGTTGAGGGGCTGCGGGCCTCGCTTATATAGCCCCAGGGGGTGCCCTGGGCATGCGTGCCCCGGCCGAGAGTCGCGCGCCGGTGAGGGAGTTTCCATGGGGGGGCTCCTTCCTTGTGGGGAGCGGTGCCCAGAAGGAAAGGAGTCGCGATGGGGAAGCAAAGGCGGCTCGCGATGCTTCGGAGGAGGTCTAGGAGGGCCCACAGCGGCGCGGGGCAGGGGCAAGTCGGCCGGCGAGCGGGGCGCAATCGGCGTCGGGGAGGGAGGGGGGATGTTGGTGCGAGGAAGGGGAAGACCTGGCACGTGGGGCCGGGGTGTCAGCGGGAGCAGAGAGGGGGAAGGGCGCGCGGCAAGACTGGGCCGCTACTGGGCCAGAAGCGGGGGGAGGTGTGCGGGGGAAGGAAAATGAGCTGGGCCGGGGGGGGGAAAGAGTAGAGGGGTTGGGCTGCGCTCGGGAGAGAGTAGAGGGAGCAAATGTGGACCAGGGAGAAAGCTGAGGGAGCAAAAGTGAACTCGGCTTGAATTAACTTTTTTAGGGCTCAAACAAATGCATATTAAATTCAAATTTAAACTGAATTTAAATTCCAACTTAATTTGCCAACAAACAAAACATAGTGCAGCAGCATGAATGCAACAAAAATGTTTCTACAACTTATATTTGATTTTAATATTCATAAATAATTCAATTAACCTATATTAAATGTGAACAATTAAAATAAAAGCCAATAAAGTACTAAAAATTTTAAATAGGCTATTTTTGGGTGTTACACCACAGCACCCTTGAACAGTTACCAGCTGCCAGGGTGAAACTCGAACAACACCGAACGGTGTGGACTAATGCCTATTGAGTACTGAAAGACTAGAGCTTTGCAATGCAATTTTTTAGTTTTATCGTAATTGATGTTCTGTTTAGTTAATTAGTATATGTTAAGCTTAGATCTAGAACTTGCAAACATACATAAGCTACGCTCCACTCCACATCAACACAACAGCCATTTACCCTTGATAGTTGAGAGTGAACCTCAGAGTCCATATACTCCTTTTGTTTAACTATTATTGTTTAGCTGGATCACATTTTTTTTGGGATTAAAAAGATGGGAATACCCAACTCCTTTTGTTTAACTTGAGAGAGAGAGAGAGCTTCTGGTGGAATTTTTTTCAGAGTTGGATGGTGCAAGAAGCAAGCAAGCAATGAGTGGTATTTATAGGCAAAGGGGAGCGCAAGGGCTGAACCAGGCCCTTGTGGCCTGATCACTCCATGTGAGTGCAGCACCCACCTTTGCTTTGATTGCACGCAAAATTTTGTGGCCAGCACTAGAGTATGGTCATTTTAGTGGATTTTAGTGGTAGGTGAGATGCAAACTTGACATGACCAAAGTGAAAGTTAGTAGAGTCACCCCCATGCTGCCATGTTTTGTGATAATAGGTGAGTGTGCAGCCATATGGAGTCGGGTAGACATTATTTGTGCTGGTTTGTGATGATGGTAAATAAATGAAGTATTTTAGGAGAGGGTAAAAATGACGAGAATTACAAATTATACCAACTTCAAATAAATTTCAGCATGTTGTCCATTTATTTTGACCATGCTTGTAATTTTTCTACTCTCTTTCAAATTAATTACACAAGTGGTTCATTTATTTTGGAAAGGGAAGCATGCAAATGCAATGATGGAAAATAAAATTTTGAAAGGGAAACATGAGATACATACAGGTTTTCCTCGTGGCGAGAGCTCGTGTTTTAAGGGAAACATGAGATACATACAGGGACTCCTCCCGTCTTCACTTATTGTTGTCATCGTCCGATCCCGGATTGGGGGATTCGGACGATGCAACCTTCTTCCGCCACACCTTCTTATTCTTCTTCTGTTTCGGTGGCGGTGGGATCAGTTCTTCTGGAGAATTCCAAAGGGTTTGCTCTTCCTCGTATCTTTTTACGAGAAGGTCAATTTCTTCTACGCTCATTGGTCCTGTCAGCTCGTCCCACTCGAACTGCTCTCCACCGAGTATTACCAGCTCTCCATTGAGGAGTGCTTTTAGGAAACACTCGACGCTCTTCTGCTCCGGTGTGAGAGGCTTTTTCTTCTTCTCTTCCTGACGTCGGAATGGAAAGGAGATTGGCATCCGGTTGATATGGAACAAGATTACTCTCGTGTAAATGTCAATCCTAGCCCAGGCAGTGTTCAAGAATGGCTGGCCCAACACAAGGGGAAATGAGTACTCGCTCCTCTTGTTAAGGACAACGAAGTCCGTAGAGACGTAATGTCCCCAGACTCGGACCGGCACATTCTCGATCACCCCCTCAGGGTAGCGGATCATAGAGTCCACAAGTTGAACCTGGGCATTTGTAGGAGACAAAGTGAAGTAGCATAATTTCTTAAATAATACCTTTGACATGATGTTTACGCTGGCTCCCAGATCGCAGAGTACATCATCAACGCGGTGATTCCAAATCGTGCATTGAATGACGGGCACCCCAGGATCTTCTTTCATTTCCGGAGATGTCCTTGTGATGGCTCTCACAGCAGCTCTTGGCTGGTGTGCTCCTTGTGGTACGTCTACTTGGACTCGTGAAACTACACCTACGTGACAGGCACAATATGTTCTATGAGACACCTTACCTCATCTTGCAGTAACAGCATTTACTAGTTCAATGGAAAGTTCGTGTTGCCCCGGAATCTTCCCTGATTCAGTAACAGGAACGACTGCAGCTAACTGAGCTACTTGGGTTTTGATCATTTAATTGAAACTCAGTTGACTTTTCATAGCAGAAGAAAATGAATCCATCCTAGAGTCTATGCTTTTCAGGATTTTATCATTAGCAGCAAGCTTTTTATTGATATTTTCAGTAATTTTACCCTGGCCAAACACTAGATCTCTAAGTGACGGCTGATTATTGAAGTTGCTAGAATTGAAATTGTTTCCTTGTTGAGACCTCTTGAATGGGAGGTTTGGGCGTGAATTCCAGCCTTGATTGTCGTAGTTGTTCGGTTAGTACCTGTTGTTGTTGGAGTTGTTGATGTAGTTAGCATCTTCTCACATCTCGGTGCAGACATTCCCCAAATGGCCAGCATTGCCACAGACCTCGCACGTCATGCGAGCGTCCAAGGCTTGCACCATTTCTTGAGCAGGGGCCTCCAGTTTCCTCATCAGGAGGTCCATCTTGGCAGCGAGCATGTCCAGAGCTTCAACTTGATGAACTCCTCGGGTCCTTGGTTGGGCACGATCGTCGGACCAATCTTGGTTCTCTATGAGGGCCTTTGCACGGCTCTTCTCAAGAGAGAAGAAAGAGCCTCCAGTAGCAGCATCCAAATACTCACGGGCAGAGCTTCTAAGCCCATGGTAAAAGGTTTGGATGATGAACCAACTCTGCATACCATGATGAGGACAAGCTGATATATAGTCCTGGAGGCGATCCCATGCCTTCAGGACTGTTTCATCTTTTAACTGCTGGAAACTAGCGATTTTATTCCGGAGGGCGTTGGTTTTCCCAACCCGAAAGAATTTCAGCAAAAATGCGCTAGTGCACTTATCCCAAGTGTCTATGGCTTCGCGGTTAGCATAAAACCATTGTTTTGCCTTGCCTAGTAATGAGAAAGGGAATAAACGAAGGCGAATGGCATCAATACTTACCCCGCGTATGGTGATGGTGTTGCAAATCTCCAGAAAATGCTAGAGATGAGCATTGGCATCTTCGTGTGGATTGCCACAAAACAGGCTAGCCTGCACCATGTTGATGAGGGCTGGCTTGAGCTCGAAGTTGTCATCTCTGACTGGCGGAGCTGGTTCGATGGAGCAGAGAACTTGCGGATCGTATTGGTTGCCATCCTCGATGAAGCCGGGTCAACGACGGGAATGAGTTGCTTCTGAGGAGGTACAACACGGGGTCGCACTTTCCTCACAAGAGACTCAGGATTTTCTTGGAAGTTTGATGGTAGTTGGGAACCAATCATGCACTGCTCTTCTTCACAAGACCAACGAAATAGAGCAAGGATAAACCCGCTTGAGTAGCGGTATACTCAACTAAGATAGCTCGAGATTAAAGTTTGAAAGTATCTAGCCACTTGCTTCCCTGGCAAAGGCGCCTGAAATGCTTGTTGACACTTCTTATGATCCAATATCAGGATTGTGAATCCCGGTACTGGGGTAAGGAGTGTTTCAGTAGTTTATCTTATGGCTCAGTAAAATATATAAATATTCTGCAAGCGCACAGAATTACCGTTGTAGTACTTCACCAAGGAGTGTTCCGAAGTATCGTAATTTATATTTCCGCAGGGAAGCTTATGGCAAGAGTACTAGGAAACAGATATTCGTGACTATCAGAGAAGGGTACCGGAATAGACAAGATAGGGGATAACGGTATTGGATAGGAATGGGTATACCGTGACACACAGCTCAAGGTAGGCTCAGGTACGAAAGAGAAGGAATAGCTAGCTGGGAGGACAAGTGGAAGAGAGCTCCTTGGCTTGAGTGTGTATTAAACCAGGCTTGGACAAATGTATTTATAGCTACTTGATGGCGGTTTGGATGGAGTAACCGCCAAGGGATCAAGGGAATATCCCCTATTGATTCGGCCGAACTCCGTGGTTCGGCCGAACTAGTGGATCCACCGCCCTTGCTTCCAAGGGATTGGATTTGCTCCCTTGGTCGGTTTGGCAGCTGGGGGCGGTTCGGCCGAACTAGGTAGTTCAGCCGAACTGGGCTGGAGGCCCAGGCCTGCCCTCGCTACACCGCCTTTGCTTCTGGACCTCCTGGGCTGACTTGTTTTGATGTACTTCATGTTGAATTGGCCCAAAGATGAGGTGGCGGTTGCCCACGTGTCATGCATTGTCATCGCTTGGTCATCATTGACGTGGATGACTCCCGGTGTCGTGTACGACTAAGGGGGGTAACCGGCCGAATCGTATCGTTCGGCCGATTCGGTCAATTCCGACCCCTATAGCACATATTTCTTATTAATGTACCCGCATAAGTGAAACTCACCAAAACTCGTGAAAATTTATTAGAAGTAAACCTAAGTACATGGAATGTCACATATATCCTCTTTTATTCCCGAGTATTGGTGGTCGGAAACGTGTCGTAACGACCACCAACAAGCTCCCCCAAGCTTAGACATTTGCTCGTCCTCGAGCAAAGATAAAAACTTAGGCTCGGTGGATCAGGAGTTGCTACAATGTCAATATCTTGCAGGTAGTCTTTATAAACAACTAGTTCTCAAAATTACTCAAATCTTTTTAGCAAAGTATTAAATCACCATTTTACCTATGGGGCTTATAGCAATCTCCTTGTCTTGGGCGGTTGAAAGGTTGAACGGTTTGATTTAGTTTTATTCCACTCTACTCTTTTCAGGATCCCATCTCGGAGTTTCTATAATTTTGTGAAAAATGTAAGTTGTTCCTCAATTGGTACACTCAATCACTCAAGTGGTATTTGAATCCTCACCAAAGGCTTGTGCCTTCTTTTCATCCTAAAATCTAATATGGATTTTGTGTGGATCAGGGACAATGGATGAAGGCATGCATGTATCTTATATTTTGCTAAGTCAAAGACCGGACCTTTGGGGAACCAAATCAGACCTTTAGATCAAGAAGTGCAAGTTTGTGGAATATGTGGAGTGAAATGGAGTGGAATATGGTGGAACTCCTTGGGATGATTCTTCCTCTCCTTGATTTATTTTCGAGATAATGGGCTATCTTTCTTTTTTTTTTATATTTTTGCCATGCCTTTTTGGCATGCTTTTCTTTTTCTCATTTTTCTGTTCTTTTTGCCATGCTACTTAGCATGCTTTTCTTTCTTTTTTTTTGCCATGCTCCTTGGCATGCTTTTCTATTTTGCATAGCCCATGTCTCTATCGAGGATATTTGGAGAGGAAGGTCATAAAGAATGGAGCATTTATTTTGTGGATGGATGATAGCAATGTTTGCTAACTCCCAGTGTAGGAATTGCAAGTGAGAGGTGGTGTGTACTTGAATCTCGATCTGACAAGCATGAAAGTTTCACCCAAAGGTCACAACAATTTGACAAAAAATACACTAAGACAGCAAGCATCATATGAGTAGAAGGTTTCCAGTAAACTAAACATATGACTTTGGTAGGAATTTCTGACCAATGAGGAACTTGTTTTATTTTTAAAAGCACAAAGCATCCGAGATTTACTAAGAGCAAAAGTAAAACTTAACCACAATCCCACTATATCATTCCTTACAACAACTTAGACTTGAAATAAAGCATGGGCTCCCATAAGGTTTTCAGGTTCATTTTTACTCATGCCAATTAACTCAAGTACTATCAAGCAACTAGTCGTAACAAAGCACTCGCAGGATTAATGATAGAGAAACTATTCATCATTTCCAAAGTGAGGCATATGGTTCATTCCATGCATAGTTTGGAGTTATTTTATTCAAGGGAAATATTTTTAGTGATTTTATTTTAAGATGGACATGAAATAGAAAAAGGAAATGGCAAATGCAAAATCAAAGTCCTGAGAGGGACATAGAACATACCTGGTGGGGGTCCTCCCCAAACTTGGATCTTTCATTGAGAGGATCGAAACCTTGAAAAATATTCTGCCATCTGATCCATCTGCTGCTGGACGTCGTACCGTAGGGAGTCCAACACGCCGCTATTCTCTTGGTGCTACTGAGAATGGCGTGCCAGAGTGCCTTCCTTGTTCTGGGTACGATCGTCTAGGAGGTCGACTCAGTCGGAGATGTAAGATAACTCCTGATCGATGTCACAGCCGCTGGGTGTGTAGAAGCGTGGGGACTGAGAGTGCCCATGGAAGTACGGTTGGGAGGCACTATCGTACCCCCCTACAAACCACCCCTGGGAGTACTCAGAATCCGTACTCTGGGCGTAGTCCCAATGGCTCGGGGCGAAGTAGTCCGGGTCCTAGGATTGTCCAGAGCTTCCTGCTCCTGATGTCCTGATGGGAACTAGGGTGCCCGATCTTCCGTCAAGTGAAGGATAACTCGTTGAAAGCATCTAGGCCCCTAATTTATGTTTTGGTAATTAATGACAATCAAGATGGACTAACAATTTCATTGAGATATGAGAATAGGTTAGTCCTTGGGATTGGATGAGCTCTTGTGGTATGTCATGATCATGATGGGTGTGATAAGGACCGAAAGGAGCTAAAGGCAAAGGTATAAGATAGGGTATTCTATTTTACCGGTCAAGCGGTGTTTAGTGGATGAACATTGACCGGATTATAGGCTAGATAGCCGTACTATCAAGAGGGGTCAATGTCCTTGGCTTGACGAGTCCATGATGCCATTTTGCTCAAACAATTGCATTGCATGCATGAGGGCTAACAACGTTTGTGAAAGTGGGAAATACAAGAAGCAAAAACTAACCTGTGGAGGGCTCACTGCGTCCTGGCGGACCGTCTGGGGGGTCCAGATAGTCCGCGTCCTGGTGTGGCGGACGGTCCGCAGGCTTTTTCCGTGTGATAATTTTGTCTAAGTATGAAATGTGCTCGGCTGGAAAAATGAGAGGCGGACTGTCCGGTCATGAATGGCTGACTGTCCGCAGTACAAGTAATGTGTGGCGGACCATCAACACAAAAGCGTTTCTGAGCGTTCTAGAAGACTTTTGTGAGGCGGACGGTCCGCAGGCAAACTTGTGCGAGTTTCTCATGGCCTGGCGGACAGTCCGTGCCTATATGGCGGACGGTCCGCAGGTCTGTAACGGCTACTTCTGACACCATCTGACACACGTTGTAGCCATTGGTTTTGAAGGGCGGACAGTCCGCCTGGTATGAGGCGAACAGTCGGCCAGTGCCCTGTTTTGAACGTAACGGCTCTCGAGGGGGTGAGTATATATACTCCACCCCCGGGGTTGGGAAGGCTCTCTCGGCCTATTTGAAAGCTTCCTTGATACATTTGAGCATTCCCCATCATTTCTCTCACTCACTTGATTTAGTGGTTGCATCTTTGTGAGATTGAGAGGATCCTAGTGCATTGCATCAAGAGTTTGAGCTTTGTGGCACTAGGGAGACCCTAAGCAAGGTCATTGATTTGTTACTCTTGGAGGTTGCCGCGTCCTAGACGGCTTGGAGCTGGTGATTCCATCGAGCACTTCAAGAAGATTGTGAAGTTTTTTAAAACCGCCTATTCACCCCCCTCTAGTCGGTAATCCTAGATCCGACACTCGTTTTGGGCGGAGCGCAACACACCGATCCGGCTTCAAGTCAGCAAACTCGAACCCTGCAATCTTAGCACCACGACTCCTCTGGTTATCAACCGTCTCACAACCCGGTTGACCTCTCCAAGAAGGCTAATCCCTGCCTGTGAAATGAAGAACACAAGCAAGAACTCCAAAGAAGCAGCTCTCAAAGGAAGTGACACTGCAGATGTATGATTAAGATCAAAAGTTGGGGTTCTACAAACCGATAACGGTGAAACTATTCTCGACAGATTAATCTAAGCAAAACCCAAACCCTAATATGGCAGCAGCTACTGATTATATGAGGGTTGGAGCGTGCATAACCCCCTAACCACGTCTATAATGGACCCCAACATGATACATGGGCCAACAGCCCAAAAGATGGCGGCGCAGCACCCTGACAGATTCTAGACGTCCATTTGTTTCGACGATTCCCGATGACTCAAAACGAATTTTGAGGTGGGACTGGTGCCATTGGAAATCTTATCTCCTTAGCTTTCCAAGCATATGTAGAACGTCAAAAACCGATCCCGTATGTGACCTGGGAGACGAATTTAGTGTGGGCTGCTCCTGGACTCCGAGGCGGACTCGAACTTGAGTTTCTTTGGGCCTCCACCTTGGGGACTCGAATCGGATTAGCCTTGGGCCTTCTTCTTGACTTGGAAAACCTTGTTGGTCTCCTTCTTCGCCATCCCATGCACCCCTAATGGACATATGTATGGGTGTCATGTCCTCATCATCCTCCCCTTCTTGCCGACAAGCCGTCCTCGGCGTCGTTTCTGCTCTAAGATGGCCCTGCACAACACGAAGAAACACGAGGTTGTGGAAAATATGGGAACTACGAATATTGTGGGGAGTGACATGACCATATTTGCAATCTCTCAAAGCATCTTCTCCTATAGAGTTGTCGGCAAATACGTAGGCTCCTTGATCGAAACGCACACGATCTTTTTCAATACTATCCTGCAAAAGATTAGCACTAACCAAACACAATGCAGGCATAGATGATTGCATAACCGCTAGTATCTGTTCAATATAAGAAAAATCAGCACTAGCACACATAGGTAATAGACAACAATGCTCCCCTTCTTGAAAGTGAACCCGATTCGTTATAGTAAAACTAGATAGACAATCTAGTTGATCACAATCTTGTACATCAAAAGGAGATTTTAGATTTGCACAAATATAGACTCAATGTACCATATACTCTCCTTTACAATTATATTTACCAATAAAATGATATGTACAAGTAGAGAAGGTTCAAGTATCATGCTCCTTCTCTATTTGTGACAAAGGTAATACAAGAGAAGGTTCTAGTATAACATTATTTGCATCATTGGAGGGCAAATTCAGCACATCAAGAGAGCATTTACCTGAAAATTTTATATGTTCCTGTTCATTTGTATGGTCATCTTCATTATGTACATGCTGCAAAGTATCAGTTCTAACAATAGGAAAAACAATATCATCATTTTGTAAAAATTCAGATTTAGATGAATTTGTTGTGTCATTGAAAACAACCCATTCTTTTCTAAAAGGTTCATTTTTTCTTCTCTCCACCCTTTGGAGATCAGCTTCTAAAATTTCAGCAGTAGTCAAAGGTACAAGCATAATTTTTCTACCGTTGTACTTGAAGGAATATTTATTAACAACCTTTTTGTGTAACGCATTATTTATATTAATCCAAGGCGTGCCTAGCAACAAATGTCATGCTTGCATAGGTACTATGTCAAAATCAGCACTATCCTTATAAGAACCAATGCTAAATTCAATATGTGCAATTTCAGTTACTTTTATCTTATCATAAGAATTTACCCATTGCATGTAGTATGGATGTGGATGTGGCTTTGTGGTCAAACCAAGCTTCTCAACCAGCTCTAAGCTTGCAAGGTTGTTGCAACTTTCAGCATCAATGATGACTCGACAACGTCTCTCCATCACAACAAAGAAAATCTGGAATAAATTGTTGAAATTATTTTGCTTCACTTTCTCCATTTGAGAACTTAGTACTTCTTGAAAAATATCATCGCTCCCTTCCATTGTTAGTATGTAGACAAGAGAAAACACAAAAGGTTATCCCTATCAACTACTATATGTGTGTTAGTGGAAACAATCTCTCACATGCTTTACCAAATTCTTACAAATGTTCTTACAAAAGCAAAACAATGGATGGTACAACCGGTGGCTGGTTCGTGATACCTGTGAGGAAGTAGTACCAAGATTGCAAGGGTCTTTCACTGCACTGACCTGAAGTATAGTTTGTGGAGCTCGGAAGGCCAAATATGTAGCAAGGAGTAGCAAATAATGAATGCAGAGTAGCAAAGTTCAATAAGTATCCAAAGCACAAGTCACAAATGCTAGCTCAAACGTGCCCTAGGCGTAGCACAACAAGTTGGAACAAGAAACGATGGATAAAGCTCACAGAACAAGCAAAACAACACTCTATGGAATTGTTTTTTTAATCTTTCAGCAATTTCTCTGTAGGACTAGTAGGAATTAAGAAGTTTTATTTTTCTCAACTATTGTTTTTATATTTTTATCTGAATAAGAATATCAAAAGCTCCAACCATAATAATTTTCATCCATTTTTGAGGTGAGATGCGGCCTAGGGAATTTTAGGAACAATCTCTGAAAACCCTGAAACTACTTGATCATTTTTTTATTTATCTTCCTGATTTTTTTTGAATTTTTTGACTCGACCAAACAAGCGTATGGCTAGTTTGGGTCAGCTCCGAATGGAGTCACTAATCCGCTGTAAAACTTTGAGCCAAAACGGAGCACCGAGTGGAAAGTTATGCCTGTTTTATGGAAGGTATCTCAAATTATGCTTTCCAAAGGCACGAAAAACAGCAGCAGCTAGGGTAAACTTCCTCCTAATGTCTGCGGCAGGAAGCAATAGATATGTGGCTTGCACGGCGAGAGTTCACACAAGGCGGCTAGCGAGGCAAATCGAGTAATGTGGTGGCTCGAATTGTTGTATGGCTAAACATGAAGGGGATAGCGGCAGAAACAAACGAATCACAGCAACGGGCGATTGAACTACGACATAAACACAACTAAAACCAGCAACGAGACTTGACCACGGACACAAACTCAACAAAGCAAAACTAAAACGAAATTGTAAAGGCTAAAAGGGGTACTAGGACAGCGGAATTTTTTTGGGCTATTTTCTGGACTATAGGACAAAGGCGAAAGGACGAACCTGATGGTAAACCTATCTCTAAATACCACTTTTTTGAAGATTCTCGATGACTCAGAATGAATTTTGAGGTGGGACTGGTTCCATTGGAAATCTTATCTGCTTAGCTTTCCAAGCATATGTAGAACGTCAAAAACCGAGGCCGTGTGCGACCTGGGCGACGAATTTAGTGCGGGCTGCTCCTGGACTCCGATGCGGACTCGAACTTGAGTTTCTTTGGGCCTCCACCTTGGGGACTCGAATCGGATTAGTCTTGGGCCTTCTTCTTGACTTGGAAAACCTTGTTGGTCTCCTTCTTCTCCATCCCATGCACCCCTAATGGATATATGTATGGGTGTCATGTCCTCATCACGTCCCAGCACCGGTGTACTCGCCGAAGGCCGCCTTGAACGCAGACGTATGTCGGTGTGGCTGTGTTGGTGAAGTTGTTGGTTCCTGTGCGGTGAACAGCCCGGCATCACACCTGGCTCGTCCTCGGGTGAATGGTCCTTCGCATGCAACACTGTGGCGAGCGGGCTCTCTCCGAGGGGGAGAATCATCCGACTCGGTACTCAACTGAATAGTTAGTTTCTGAGCGGTGTACAACCTCAGCTCTGCACATGGCAGTGGCACTTCGGTTGTATAACCGCGGTAAATCATCAACATTGTTGCATCGGGCGCCAATCGTATCATGTGGCCTTGCACAAAGTGCTCGGCATCCACAACGGAACGCGCTGTCTCTATGTACGCGAGCTGGGCACCCTCCGGAATGCCCAACTGGTTAGCAAGGCGAGTGACTAGAGAAGTCACTACCACGCTACCCACGCGAGAGTGATGGGACAGCCAATGGGTAACCATATCCTTAACCGGAGAAACAACAACTTACTAGACCATGGCATAAAGAAGTCGTGTAACACCCAAAAATGGCCTATTTAAAATTTTTAGTAATTAATTGGCTTTTATTTAATTTGTTCATAATTAATATATGCTAAATAAAATATTTATAAATATTAAAATCAAATATAAGTGGTAGAAACATTTTTTGTTGCATTCATGCTGCTGCATTTAATTTTTGTAATGCCTGTGATTCAAATGAGAATTTAAATTTATTTAAATTCAAATTTGAATCACTTTGTTTGGAGCCCTAGAAATGTTAATTCAGCCGAGTTTGTTTCTGCCCCCTAAATTTTTCCTCGGTCCACTTCAGCTCCTCCAGTTTCCTTCTTCAGCTCAACCCACCTCCTCCCCACCCCTCGCTCGGCCCAACCTGCTCACTCCGCGCTTCACCGCAGCCCGGCGCACAAACGACCCAGTGGCGGCCCAACTCCCCCCCCCCCCCCCCCGCACGCCCCGCTCCTTCCTCTCTCCTTTTCCCCCCCTCCCCGCTGACACCCCGACCCCACATGTCAGACTCGTCCCCCACCTTCCTTTCCTTCTTCCCCTCCCGCGTGAATGACACCAGAGCGCCCGAGCCGCGATTCTCGCGCACCTGTGGACCCCTTGCCAGCTCCGGGAAGATTCCACGCCACCTTCCCTTCCCTTCCCCGCTCCTCTTTCCCTCCCTAGCCGCGCGTCCGCATGGTAAGCAATCCCCCGAGAGGGAAAGTGCCACCATCGACTGCCGCCCAAATCCCGAGCCGCACGCCGACGATACCTCTAATCAAGTGGCATCAGAGCTAAGTACTCCCTAATCAAGGATTTAATCATCCCGGAGTAGGATTAAAATGGCTAGAGAGAACAAAATGAAGCAAAGGAAGATTCCTTACTTTGATGGGGAAAATTATGATTATTGGAAGACTAGGATGACAACCTATCTAAGGACGACCGGAAGAAAAGTTTGGGGGATTGTTGGGGAAAGGTTTGTCATCTTAGACAAAGATGTCAAGACCGAAAGAGATTTAGAGAATGAGGACCTTAATGAGGAAGCATTGTGCATATTGTATGAAGGTCTATCTATTGATCAATTCAACCGTGTCAAGGGCATTACAAGTGCAAAAGATGTTTGGAACAAGCTAGCGGAAATCTATGAGGGAACATCCTCGGTCAAAGAAGCCAAGCTCTATGTGCTCCAAGGAAAATTCAATGAGTTTACAATGAAGAAGGATGAAGACATTTCAATCATGTTCAATCAGTTAAATGAAATTGTGAATGAGATAAAATGCCTTGACTATGATGTGCCGGATCGAGACTTCTCTCACAAATTTTTTAGGAGTCTCCCGAAGAAATATGAGACCATTGTCACAATGTTGGTGAGAGAAGACTTGAAGAAATACACTCCTACGGAGGTGCTCGGTGAAGTGCTCACACATGACATCTTCAAGCAATCTCAAAAGGAAGCTCATGGTCAAACAACAAATGAAGAGAAGAAGAATATTGCTCTCAAGGCCAAAGCTATTCAAGAAGAACAAACACATTGTGATAATGATGAAGATTCGGATGAAGAAATGGCTCTCATTGTTAGGGGGCTCCAAAAGGTTCTTGAGAAGAAGAGATTTGGCAAGAGAAATAGGTTCTCAAAGAAGAATCCATTTGAAGGCAAAGAGTGCTTCTCTTGTGGGGAGATTGGGCATATATCAATAAATTGCCCAAACAAGAAAGAGGGCAAAACAAGCAAGCACAAGTACAAGAAGAGTGAGAACAAGAAGAAGAAGTACTACAAGAAGGAGAAGAATGGGCAAGCCTACTTTGTTGAGTGGGACTACGAGGCAAGCTCCGATGAGGAAGAAGAGGAAGTCAAGCCTTCGAAGAGTCTTGCCGGGGTTGCAATTAAGGAAGCCCCATCACTCTTCTCCAAGCCATATTGCCTTATGGCCAAAGGTACATCAAGGGTAATAATCAATGATGAGGAGAGTGATAGTGATGATGATAATGATGATGATGAAAATGCTATATCCTATGAATATCTTGCTAATTTGGTTATAAAATCCGATGAAAAATTGCGCAAGGAAAAGTCTAAGTTGAGGGATTTAGAATTGAAGAATATTTCAATTCAAAAATCCTATGAGGAGCTAAAGATTTCTCATGCCAACCTAAAGGAATCTCATGACACTCTCAACACATCATGGGGAATTCTTAAAGGAAAGCATGAGGAGCTTAAGGAAGCTCACAACTCTCTCCTTGCGCAAGAGGCCAAAGGAAAACTTGTTGCTAACATCGATACTTGTAAAATATGTATATCTTGCTCGACTAACACCTCTTGTAGCACCAGCACAAGCTCTTGCACTAGTGGAAAAGATTCAAGTGAAGCACATTTCTTATTATTGGAGAATGAATCATTGAAGAAAGAAGTGGAGTGTTTGTCCAAGGATCTTTCCAAATGGTTTGGAACTCAAGTCAAATTCAATCATTGTTGGACAAGTCAAAAATTCACATTGAACAAGAATGACATTGGTTATTTGCCCAAGCAAGGGAAGTCGACTTTCATTCCTAAGAAGACCACTTATGTGCCATCAAGTGTGACATTGCAAGAAGAAGCTAAATTCAAGAAATGTCACATTTGCAAGACAAAGGTAGAGGTGAATCACAAGTGCAAGAGCAAGAAGACCGTATCCTTTGATCCATCTTACATTCTTAAGAAAGATTCAAAGGGTGTTGTATGTGCTAAATTTGTTGGTCGCTCTATGGATAATACTAGATTAAAATTCATTTGGGTGCCTAAAGTTATGATCACTAACATAGAAGGACCCAAGAAAAGTTGGGTAGCTGAAAGGAAGTGATTCTCATGTGTAGGTAAATTACAAAGCCGGAGGAAGACATTGGGTAATTGATAGTGGTTGTACAAATCACATGACCGGTGAAATGAAAATATTCTCATATCTTGATGAAGACATCTCCGACTTTGATAATATTACTTTTGGTGATGATAGCAAGGGAGGTGTTAAAGGCATTGGTGACATTTCTATCTCTCAAGATTACAAATTATCAAATGTCTTGTTAGTTGATTCTCTAAATTTCAACTTGCTATCCATTGCTCAACTTTGTGATAATGGCTATAGATGTTCATTTACTAGTGATGAATTTGTTGTGACAAATCGTGATGAAAAGGAAACTATTTTCAAGGGCTTTTGTCATGATAGTTTATATCTTGTGGACTTTTCATCTAAAGAGGCAAATCTCTCAACCTGTTTATTCTCTAAAGCCTCAATGGGTTGGTTATGGCATAGAAGACTAGGTCATGTTGGCATGAGACAACTAAATAGATTGGTTAAGCATGATTTAGTCCTTGGCTTGAAAGATGTCAAATTTGAAAAGGACAAATTATGTAGCTCTTGTCAAGCCGGCAAGCAAGTTGCAAATTCTCATCCAACCAAGAGTGTTATGTCCACCACAAGAATCTTTGAATTATTGCATATGGATTTATTTGGGCCAACAACATATAGAAGCATTGGTGGCAATAGTTATTGTCTTGTGATAGTGGATGACTTCTCAAGATTCACATGGGTATTCTTTCTTCATGACAAAGCCAATGCTTGTGACATATTCAAGAACTTTGTCACTAGAGCCAAAAATGAATTTGAGCTCAAGTTGAAGAAAGTTCGTAGTGATAATGGTAGTGAATTCAAAAACACTCGTGTGGAGGAGTTTTGCAATGAGAAGGGGATCAAACATGAATTCTCAACCACATATACACCGGAACAAAATGGGTTGGTTGAGACAAAGAATAGGACATTGATTGAAATGGCAAGATCAATGCTAGCCGAGTATAATGTTTCGGATTCCTTTTGGGCCGAGGCTATCAACACCGCTTGCCATTCTTCAAATAGGCTATATTGTCATGGATTTTTCGACAAGACCCCCTATGAACTACTTGTTGGAAGGAAGCCAAATATATCTTATTTTAGGGTCTTTAGATGCAAATGCTATATTTTGAGGAAAGGTTCTCGTTTATCCAAGTTCCAAAGCAAATGTGATGAGGGATTCTTTCTCGGATATTCATCTAGTAGCAAAGCCTATAGAGTTTACAATAAATCCAAGGGCTTTGTTGAAGAAGCTTATGATGTTCAATTTGATAAACTAATGGGTCACAAGACTAGAAAGACAACTTAGATGATGTGAAAGGTGATAGTTTAAAAGAAGCCATGAAGAATATGGATGTTGGGGACATTCTACCAACAGAAGAAGAAGAAGATGATGATGATGAAGAGCATATAATCTCCACTCAAGAAAATGCTTCATCATCTCAAGATCTAGGCATTGTCAACACAAATGAAAATGACTCACATCAAGACAATGAGCAACCGGTCACATCTACATCATCCTCTACATCCTCTCAAGACCACGTTATTCAATCAAGAATTCATGGTCAAGTCGCCAAAGATCACCCCATTGATCAAGTTGTGGGTGACATTAGTAAGGGTGTTCAAACTTGATCTAGCATTGCTTCATTTTGTGAACATTATTCTTTTGTATCTTTTCTTGAACCTAAACGTGTAGATGAAGCTCTTGATGATCCGGATTGGGTGATGGCCATGCAAGAAGAATTAAATAACTTCACCCGAAACAAGGTTTGGAATTTGGTGGAAAGGCCCAAGAATTACAATGTCATTGGCACTAAATGGGTTTTTGGCAATAAAGAAAACGAAGATGGTATTGTTGTAAGAAACAAGGCAAGATTGGTTGCTCAAGGCTACACTCAAGTCGAAGGTTTGGACTTTGATGAAACCTTTGCTCCCATAGCTAGACTTGAAGCAATTAGAATTTTACTAGCTTTTGCATGTTCTCACAACATAAAACTTTATCAAATGGATGTCAAAAGTGCTTTCTTAAATGGTGAAATTAGTGAACTAGTTTATGTTGAACAACCACCCGGTTTTGAAGATCCCAAAATGCCTAACCATGTGTTTAAGCTCTTTAAAGCTCTTTATGGTTTGAAGCAAGCACCTCGTGCTTGGTATGAGAGGTTTAGGAATTTTCTCATCTCAAAGGGATTCAAAATTGGAAAGGTTGACACTACTTTGTTCACTAAGAAAATTGGAAATGACATCTTCATTTGTCAAATTTATGTTGATGATATCATCTTTGGGTCCACAAATGAAGCTTATTGTGAAGAATTTGGTAGAATGATGTCAAAGGAATTTGAAATGTCTATGATTGGTGAATTAAGCTATTTCCTTGGTCTTCAAATTAAACAATTGAAGGAAGGCACATTCGTTTGCCAAACTAAATATGTGAAGGACATCTTGAAGAAACTTGGTATGGAGGATGCAAAACCCATCAAGACTCCAATGGCTACAAATGGACATCTTGATCTTGATGAGGGAGGTAAACCGGTTGACACTAAGCTTTATAGGTCTATGATTAGTAGTTTGCTTTATCTTACCGCATCTAGGCCCGATATTATGTTTAGTGTGTGCATGTGTGCTAGATTTCAAGCCGCTCCTAAGGAATGTCATTTGACCGCCGTTAAAAGAATCTTAAGATACTTGAAATTTACTCCTAATATTGGTCTTTGGTATCCAAAGGGTGCTCAATTCGAATTGGTTGGCTATTCAGATTCAGACTATGCCAGTTGTAAAGTTGATAGGAAGAGCACTTCCGGGGGTTGTCAACTTCTTGGGTGTTCTCTTGTATCATGGTCTTCAAAGAAGCAAAATTCTTTGGCTCTTTCTACCGCCGAAGCGGAATTTATATCGGCGGGAAGTTGTTGTGCTCAATTACTATGGATGAAGCAAACACTCCTTGATTATGGTGTGAAATTCAATGGAATTCCTCTCTTATGTGATAATGAAAGTGCTATAAAGATTGCAAACAATCCGGTTCAACATTCTAGAACCAAGCACATTGATATTCGGCATCATTTTCTTAGGGATCATGTAAGCAAGGGAAATATCAAGATTGATGGAGTAAGCACAAATGATCAATTGGCGGATATATTCACAAAGCCTTTGGATGAATTAAGATTTTGCAAATTGAGGAACGAGCTTAATGTCATTGAGATATCAAATGTGGCTTGAAATTTAGAACATATGATTTGTTTACTTGATTTCTAACCCTTTAATTTTCTTAGTCATCTCTCTATTTTTGTTGCATCATATTCTTCATATATCCATCCATGGTTCATGGTTCTATTTCTGAAAGATTGATGGTCACAATCTTCACATGGCATCAAGTGATTTTTGGAACCGAATATGGGCAGCAAAGTCAATTGAAAGTGCAAAGAATATGGTCTCGGGGGCAGTTTTCTGGTAAGGCGGACCGTCCGCTCAGAGCAGTGGTGGACCGTCCGGGGGTCCCGGACAGTCCAGCCAAAGGCCCCGGACAGTCCGGGTGTGGCTGATTGCAATTGATAGAACCAAAAATCTGCAGAACTGGTGGCGGACAGTCCGCGCCTAAACAGGCGGACAGTCCGCGTGAGTCGGGAAAGTTCGGGTCCACCTGACCAAGGGGTATACCAACCAAGGAGAGGGCTATTCGCCCCACCCAGATCAGATCATGGTCCCTCCTTTTCTTCTTCCTCTCTCAACTTGAAGAAATGTGCTCTCATCTAGGGGGAGACTTGGGAGCCTCGCCGGACCGTCTGAAGCTCGTCACCGGACTGATGGCGGACAGTCCGCCAGTGCACTGTCAATAGTGACAGCAGCAACAGCCCATCAAGTATTGGATTGGTTTCTCATACATGATCTGTTGATGGTTATTGTTGAATTATTTTGGCAGTGCTAGTGGATCAGGCAGAAGGGGGAGAAAAACAACTGTCAAGAGGCCAAGGCAGCACGTTTCTGATGACAGTGATGATGATTATGAAGTCAGTGAAGAGGAGGAATCACATATTGCTAGTGAGATGGAGGCAGAAGAAAGTGAGGATGACTTGGTTGATGTGAATGCCAACAGGGGGAGCAGGCGTTGGACTCCTACCAACTATAGAACCGATCATGCTGTAAATCAGTATGAGTTTGCCAGGGACACAAATGACTTATTCTTTCACACTCAAGTCCAGCAAGAGGTTTTCTATGGCCACATGTTGAAGAAAGTAGTATTCAAGCACCAAATGATCAACCTCTACTATATGGGTGAGAAGGTGGTTATGAGTGGTTTAGTGCCACAACTTGAGGCCCTGGGGCTTACTGATTTTCTAGAGCATAACTGCGATTGGGACAACACAGTCATCAAGCAGTTCTATGCTACAGTAGAGGTGGATATGATTGAGAAGAGACTTGTATGGATGACCGGGAAAAGGAGATATGAGGCCACATTCGCTGAATTTGCAGAGGTAAATAAATTAGACTACACTTTTCTCACCACTGATCCCACATATGACATTCTTGATGAGAATCCATTGGAGGTGGATGAGATTGTGAGGTTCTATGAGCCAAATAGGACGGGCATCAACAGGGTGTATGGGAGGATCACTGGTCTCAGGCACCATCCAACAGTCATGCTAAAGATTGCCAAGGCCACAGTGCTTCCTAAGAGTGGTTACAAAGAGGCTTTTGTTAGATGGCACAAAAACTTTGTTAAGCATGTCATGGCCGGTGACAAAATTGATGTAGTCAACTTGATCATGGGTCAAATTCTGGACAAGAAGACTAATTTTGAGATAAATCTTTACTTTGCTCAATACATCATGTCTCTTATTCTGGCAAAAACCAAGTTCAGGGGCCCTTGCAATGAAAAACATACACTCTACAGTCCTTTCAAGAATGACAGAGGGTTTCTTGAGAGGGATTTGACTGCCTACCTGCCTGGTGATGAAGATGAAGCATGGGGGGATGCAGATTATGAAGAGGAAGCAGGGGGAGCAGGAACAACACATGAGCAGGCCATGCCACCACCACCACCACCGGTAGCTCAGCCACAGGCAGCACCACAGTGGGCACCACTTCAGGGCTATTTTGACCCATACTTTGCCTCCATGCAGCAGCACATGACCTCTTAGTTTCAGCAAATGCAGACTGGCTTTGAGGCTCACTTTGAGGCCTATGGGCAGCAGATCAACAACTCTTTTCAGACTATGTAGTATGGCATACAGCAGCAGTTTGATGCTATGAATGCCCGATTTGATCAGCTGGCCCTTTCTGAGCAGGACATCATGGCAAGACAGCAGCAGCTCGAGCAGGATTTCACTGATTTCAGTGGCCACTTCTACTCTATCTACCCTCGGCCTCCTCCTCCACCGCCTCAGCAAGACTAGAGCTCCCTTTTTTGTCATTTGATGACAAAGGGGGAGAAATGGAAGAAGTGATGAAGTGGAGCCCCATCGAAGATCATGATCATGGATGGAGCATGAAAACATTTGCATCTACATATTTACTTTTGGCATTGCATAAACCTTGGTGTGTAATAATTATTACTCTTTGTGTGGTTTGCTTGTGAACTATGGTTTATGATGCTTAATTTTATGGTGTGAACTATGATGTGTTGGCAAAATCTATGCTTGAAAATTTGAGGCTAATGCTATCTTTTTTTATAAGCTTTGTTATATATATATATATATATATATATATATATATATATATATATATATATATATATATATATATATATATATGCTCTTGTGCCTCAATTTTCAATTGTAGGGGAAATTCCGCCAAAATTCATAATCAAATATGTCAAATGAATGCACTCATGCACATATGTAGGGGGAGTTCTCATATTCTTCGGTTTTTCAAAGTCATTTACTCTATCTATTCCATTGATCTCAAATGAAAGGAGTAAGTGATTTCAAAATCCAAAACCTATCTCATATCACTTCTTAAAATGGTTGTTATCAATTACCAAAAAGGGGGAGATTGAAAGCATCTAGGCCCCTAATTTATGTTTTGGTAATTAATGACAATCAAGATGGACTAACAATTTCATTGAGATATGAGAATAGGTTAGTCCTTGGGATTGGATGAGCTCTTGCGGTATGTCATGATCATGATGGGTGTGATAAGGACCTAAAGGAGCTAAAGGCAAAGGTATAAGATAGGGTATTCTATTTTACCGGTCAAGCGGTGTTTAGTAGATGAATATTGACCGGATTATAGGCTAGATAGCCGTACTATCAAGAGGGGTCAATGTCCTTGGCTTGACGAGTCCATGATGCCATTTTGCTCAAACAATTGCATTGCATGCATGAGGGCTAACAACGTTTGTGAAAGTGGGAAATACAAGAAGAAAAAACTAACCTGTGGAGGGCTCACTATGTCCTAGCGGACTGTCCGCCTGGCCAGTGGCAGACTGTCTGGGGGTCCGGACAGTCCGCGTCCTGGTGTGGCGGACGGTCCGCAGGCTTTTTCCGTGTGATAATTTTGTCTAAGTATGAAATGTGCTCGGCTGGAAAAATGAGAGGCGGACTGTCCGGTCATGAATGGCGGACTGTCCACAGTACAAGTAATGTGTGGCGGACCATCAACACAGAAGCGTTTCCGAGCGTTCTAGAAGACTTTTGTGAGGCGGAAGGTCCGCAGGCAAACTTGTGCGAGTTTCTCATGGCCTGGCGGACTGTCCGTGCCTATATGGCGGACTGTCCGTGCCTATATGGTGGACGGTCCGCAGGTCCGTAACGGCTAGTTCTGACACCATCTGACACACGTTGTAGCCGTTGGTTTTGAAGGGCGGACAGTCCGCCTGGTATGAGGCGAACAGTCGGCCAGTGCCCTGTTTTGAACGTAACGGCTCTCGAGGGGGTGAGTATATATACTCCACCCCCGGGGTTGGGAAGGCTCTCTCGGCCTATTTGAAAGCTTCCTTGATACATTTGAGCATTCCCCATCATTTCTCTCACTCACTTGATTTAGTGGTTGCATCTTTGTGAGATTGAGAGGATCCTAGTGCATTGCATCAAGAGTTTGAGCTTTGTGGCACTAGGGAGACCCTAAGCAAGGTCATTGATTTGTTACTCTTGGAGGTTGCCGCGTCCTAGACGGCTTGGAGCTGGTGATTCCATCGAGCACTTCAAGAAGATTGTGAAGTGGCCGTGGAGGTTGGTTGTGAGAGGTCATTGTGCTCACCTCACCGAAGCGGTGAAGAGCAACTCTAGTGGAATCGAGATTTGGAGCGGTTCTTTGGTTCTAACCGGCTCATACATCAAGTGGAGACTTGATAGAGGAGCGGTTGAACATTGAATCCATCTCAACGTGGATTAGGGGTGACCGGCAAGTCATCGATACCACGGGATAAGTTCTTGTGTCACTTGTCCTTATTGCTTGCTTGTTATCTTGATTATTTACTTGAAGCAAGTTAATTTCATAGAGATTGATTCTTATCTTGTCATCCTAGGTAGCAAAACCATCAACATAGGCTTAGAGTAACTAGACATTTAATTCCCCTTGTGGTTCTAATTAAATTTCTCTAGTGTTGTGATTAAAGTTTTTTAAAACCGCCTATTCACCCCCCCTCTAGTCGGTAATCCTAGATCCTACACTCGCTTTGGGCGGAGCGCAACACACCGATCCGGCTTCAAGTCAGCAAATTCGAACCCTGCAATCTTAGCACCACGACTCCTCTGGTTAATAACCGTGTCACAACCTGGTTGACCTCGCCAAGAAGGCTAATTTCTGCCTGCGAAACGAAGAACACAAGCAAGAACTCGAAAGAAGTAGCTCTCAAAGGAAGTGACACTGCAGATGTATGATTAAGATCAACAGTTGGGGTTCTACAAACCGATAACGGCGAAACTGTTCTTGACAGATTAATCTAAGCAAAACCCAAACCCTAATGTGGCGGCAGCTACTAATTATATGAGGATTGGAGCGTGCATAACCCCCTAACCATGTCCATAATAGACCCCAACATGATACATGGGCCAACAGCCCAAAAGATGGCGGCGCAGCACCTTGACAGATTCTAGACGTCCACTTGTTTCGAAGATTCCCGATGACTCAAAACGAATTTTGAGGTGGGACTGGTGCCACTGGAAATCTTATCTCCTTAGCTTTCCAAGCATATGTAGAACATCAAAAACTGATCCCGTATGCGACCTGGGAGACGAATTTAGTGTGGGCTGCTCCTGGACTCCGAGGCGGACTCGAACTTGAGTTTCTTTGGGCCTCCACCTTGGGGACTCGAATCGGATTAGCCTTGGACCTTCTTCTTGACTTGGAAAACCTTGTTGGTCTCCTTCTTCTCCATCCCATGCACCCCTAATGGATATATGTATGGGTGTCATGTCCTCATCATCCTCCCCTTCTAGTCGAAAAGCCGTCCTCAGCGTCGTTTCTGCTCTAAGATGGCCCTGCACAACACGAAGAAACACGAGGTTGTGGAAAATATGGGAACTGCGAATATTGTGGGGAGTGACATGACCATATTTGCAATCTCTCAAAGCATCTTCTCCTATAGAGTTGTCGGCAAATACGTAGGCTCCTTGATCGAAACGCACACGATCTTTTTCAATACTATCCTGTAAAAGATTAGCACTAACCAAACACAATGTAGGCATAGATGGTTGCATAACCGCTAGTATCTGTTCAATACAAGAAAAATCAGCACTAGCACACATAGGTAATAGACAACAATGCTCCCCTTCTTGAAAGTGAACCCGATTCGTTATAGTAAAACTAGATAGACAATCTAGTTGATCACAATCTTGTACATCAAAAGGAGATTTTAGATTTGCACAAATATAGACTCAATGAACCATATACTCTCCTTTACAATTATATTTACCAATAAAATGATATGTACAAGTAGACAAACATGGCAACTCAGCACATCTAAATTTCTCTTCAAAACCACTAAGGGCACATAAATTATCAAACTCAACATAACCCAAAGTGTTTAAAGAAGATAATAATTTTAGTTCGTCATGTGCACAAGTAATCGGCATAGTAATATTATTTTCAGCACATGTATATTGCCTCAAATCAAAAGTATCATGCTCCTTCTCTATTTGTGACAAAGGTAATACAAGAGAAGGTTCTAGTATAACATTTTTTACATCATTGGAGGGCAAATTCAGCACATCAAGAGAGCATTTACCTGAAAATTTTACATGTTCCTGTTCATTTGTATGGTCATCTTAATTATGTACATGCTGCAAAGTATCAGTTCCAACAATAGGCAAAACAATATCATCATTTTGTAAAAATTCAGATTTAGATGAATTTGTTGTGTCATTGAAAACAACCCATTCTTTTCTAAAAGGTTCATTTTTTCTTCTCTCCACCCTTTGGAGATCAGCTTCTGAAATTTCTGCAGTAGTCAAAGGTACAAGCGTAATTTTTCTACCGTTGTACTTGAAGGAATATTTATTAACAACCTTTTTGTGTAACGCATTATTTATATTAATCCAAGGCGTGCCTAGCAACAAATGTCATGCTTGCATAGGTACTATGTCAAAATCAGCACTATCCTTATAAGAACCAATGCTAAATTCAATATGTGCAATTTCAGTTACTTTTATCTTATCATAAGAATTTACCCATTGCATGTAGTATGGATGTGGATGTGGCTTTGTGGTCAAACCAAGCTTCTCAACCAGCTCTAAGCTTGCAAGGTTGTTGCAACTTTCAGCATCAATGATGACTCGACAACGTCTCTCCATCACAACAAAGAAAATCTGGAATAAATTGTTGAAATTATTTTGCTTCACTTTCTCCATTTGAGAACTTAGTACTTCTTGAAAAATCTCATCGCTCCCTTCCATTGTTAGTATGTAGACAAGAGAAAACACAAAAGGTTATCCCTATCAACTACTATATGTGTGTTAGTGGAAACAATCTCTCACATGCTTTACCAAATTCTTACAAATGTTCTTACAAAAGCAAAACAATGGATGGTACAACCGGTGGCTGGTTCGTGATACCTGTGAGGAAGTAGTACCAAGATTGCAAGGGTCTTTCACTGCACTGACCTGAAGTATAGTTTGTGGAGCTCGGAAGGCCAAATATGTAGCAAGGAGTAGCAAATAACGAATGCAGAGTAGCAAAGTTCAATAAGTATCCAAAGCACAAGTCACAAATGCTAGCTCAAACGTGTCCTAGGCGTAGCACAACAAGTTGGAACAAGAAACGATGGATAAAGCTCACAGAACAAGCAAAACAACACTCTATGGAATTGTTTTTTTAATCTTTCAGCAATTTCTCTGTAGGACTAGTAGGAATTAAGAAGTTTTATTTTTCTCAACTATTGTTTTTATATTTTTATCTGAATAAGAATATCAAAAGCTCCAACCATAATAATTTTCATCCATTTTTGAGGTGAGATGCGGCCTAGGGAATTTTAGGAACAATCTCTGAAAACCCTGAAACTACTTGATCATTTTTTTATTTATCTTCCTGATTTTTTTGACTCGACCAAACAAGTGTATGGCTAGTTTGGGTCACCTCCGAATGGAGTCACTAATCCACTGTAAAAATTTGAGCCAAAACGGAGCACCGAGTGGAAAGTTATGCCTGTTTTATGGAAGGTATCTCAAATTATGTTTTCCAAAGGCACGAAAAACAGCAGCAGCTAGGATAAACTTCCTCCTAGTGTCCGCGGCAGCAAGCAATAGATATTCGCTAGATGAAACAAGGATCAAGTATGCAATGCAAAAGCGATCAAAGCGGCTTGCAACCTATCTAGGGCTTGCACGGCGAGAGTTCACACAAGGCGGCTAGCGAGGCAAATCGAGTAATGTGGTGGCTCGAATTGTTGTATGGCTAAACATGGAGGGGATAGCGGCAGAAACAAACGAATCACAACAACGGGCGATTGAACTACGACATAAATACAACTAAAACCAGCAACGAGACTTGACCACGGACACAAACTCAACAAAGCGAAACTAAAACGAAATTGTAAAGGCTAAAAGGGGTACTAGGACAGCGGAATTTTTTTTGGGCTATTTTCTGGACTATAGGACAAAGGCACAAGGACGAACCTGACGGTAAACCTATCTCTAAATACCACTTTGGCGCCCCCTACCAGGATGGCTTCCAGGAGTGGGAAGAGATGCAAGAGGAGGAGCGCCTGAGGCAGGAAGAAGAAGAGGCGGAGTAGTAGTAGGGAGAGCCCGAGGACGAGGAGATGGAGCCCGCTGAAGAGACAGAGGAGCAGCCCGAGCCAGTTCAGCGAGGTGGTGGAAATGCTGCTGAAGACCCAGATGGTGATGACAGCGATGGTGATGATGATGATGAAGATGGTGGTGATGATCCGTCAGATGGTGAGGGTGATGACCCTGAGGAGCCCCCAGCACCCCAGCCACCTGCACCAGTAGAGAGGTGGACCATGGAGGACTTTGTCAGAGACGCTGGAGACAACTTCTACCACTAGCGCCTGAGGCAGATACTCTGCTACCACTACGGCACAGGCAACGTGGGCATGGAGTACCACAGTGAGAGGTGGACGCACCCCCGCTTCCCCACCTTCTGGAGCACCTCCCTGAGGATCCGTACAGCTGACCACGAAGCCAGAGCTACCAGGACGAGGTCAATCCACTACGCCTCCAGTGAGAGATCCACCCAGGAGGCAGGGATAGCAGATGTTGCTCGCCGTGCCCTCTACTACTACAGGGACAGGTTCTGGGCAGAGATCCAGGACGGGCCAGATAGGTGGTACCCCCGCCAGGAGGAGTGGGGAGACAGCTTGCACCATCGCCCCCATCGGAGACATCGACGACCCCCGGCTCGCTGCTACCGTGGTGCTGGTGGCCACCCTCAACACCGAGCTGGAGGCAGCTACTGATGAGATCGCCGCTCTGAGGGAGCAGTTGAGAGGGACTCGGCAGGAGATGGAGCAGCTGGACCAGATGTTGGGAGCACCACCGTCACGCAGCCCAGACTACCGTGCAGAGTCACCGCCTCGTAAGAGGCACCGCTTCGGATCTGCCACCGCCAGCACCACCATCCAGCAGGGTCCTTAGGAGTTTACCATGAGTCTGTAATAAGATCGATTAGTCATCGCTTTTCTTTCCAGTCGAGTCAAAAACCAGTGAGTCGAGTCAGTGTGAACCTTGTCTTTCGATGTTTGGTTTGATTATCATTATGCTTATGTATGAGTTGGATTTTTGTAATGATTGTGATGGGCATGGACGCAAGTCTACTACCATCTAGATTTTGGATTAAGGCATAAGGATATTATTGAATACATAGAAGGGGTTATTTGCTTCACTTGCTCTTTATCTATCTTATGCTCTATCATAACCAGTTCAATGTTCTCAAGTACTTTTGTTCCTAAGTTACTTGGTCTTCAAGTTTATGGGGATCTCTTGTTGATAATAGATGGTGAACACAAGGAGCAACGCCGGTGCCAGTGGACTGCCACCACCACCCCCACCATTGAGCAGCTGATGCTCACACAGACCCAGCTGATGCAACAGATGGCTCAGACAATGGCCATGATGCAGCAGAACCAGCAGAATCCGCCGCAGCACAACAATGCGCCCCGTGACAGGAGGGACGAATTTCTGAAGGGACGCCCGCCCACCTTCAACAAAGCAACTGATCCCTTGCATGCAGTCGATTGGCTCAGGGCAGTGGAGCGACAACTCGACATCGCTCAGTGCAATGACCGGGAGAAGGTGTTGTACGCAGGAGGACAGCTTCAAGGACCAGCCTTGGACTGGTGGGACTCGTACCAGTACACTCACCTTGATCGTACTCAGATCACATGGAAAGAGTTCCATGACAGCTTCCGCTCGCACCATGTGCCTGAAGCCCTGATGACTTTGAAGAAGGAGTTCCTGTCACTGAAGCAGGAAGGGATGAGCGTCACGGCTTACCGTGACAAGTTCATTGAGCTTGCCCGCTATGCTCCAGAGGACATGGACACGGACAGGAAGAAGCAGTCCCGGTTCCGCGATGGCTTGCAGGATGCCCTGTAGTACCAGTTGATGTGCGCCAAGTTCCCCAACTTTCAGGAACTGGTGGACGGCGCCCTGATGCTAGAGCACAAGCGTCGTGAAATGGAGGAGAAGAAGCGGAAGTTCCAGGGCCAGTAGTCTGGAAGCAACAACCGCCCTCGCTTCACTGCTCCCCAAGGCCAACAGATGGTGAGCCAGCAACGCTTCCAGACTCAGCCCGACTCGTTCAACCGCGGCCAGAACCAGCAGTGCCCCCCGTACCCTCAAGCACCGCAGCAACAGCGCTTCCAGCTGCAGAATGCCCCAACTCAGCGTAACCAGGTGCAGCAAGGGTCTGTCCAGCGCCCCAACAACGCCAACAATGTACCGGTGGGCCCAAGGGCGTGCTACCACTGTGGTGAGCAGGGTAACTACACCAATGTCTGCCCCAAGAAGGCTCAGAACACCGCAGGCCAGAACAGCCCCCAGAAAGTTGGGCAGAATGGGAACCAGCCACAAGCACAAGCAGGCAGAGGTCCTCAGAACCCCGTCAGGGGCAAAGTCAACCACATGGGTGCTGAGACCGCAGAGGGAGCTACCGACGTGGTTGTGGGTACGTTCCTCATCAACTCGACCCCTGCAACTATTTTATTCGATTGTGGAGCTTCGCATGCTTTCATCTCTACTGCATTTGTTCAAAAGAATATGCTGGCCTTACGACCTATGGGGAATACTATGCTAGTTAGCTCACCAAGGGGGAGCAACGTGCCACTCTACGTTGCACCCGGACCCTCATCACAATAAGGGGGGTAGACTTCGAAGTATACCCCATAGTCCTGAACTCTGTTGGGTTTGACTTGATCCTGGGAATGAGCTGGTTAGCCTCCTACGGCAGGGTGATCAAGTGCACTGAAAGGATGATACAGTTGACAGCCACGACTGGAGAAAAAGTGGAGTACCAGGCAGCCAAGCCCACTGAGCAATGTCAAGTCAATCAAGCTGATGGAGCAGCCCCCGAGGACATCCGAGTGGTGTGCGAGTTTCCGGATGTGTTCCTAGATGAACTGCCAGGTATGCCCCCGGAACGCGAAGTTGGATTCGTTGTTGAACTAAAACCTGGCACTGCACCTATAGCTAAAAGGCCATATAGGATGGGAGTGAAAGAACTGGAGAAACTTAAGGAAGAATTAAGCTCTTTAATAGAAAAAGGGTATATTCGTCCTAGTTCTTCACCATGGGGAGCACCAGTGTTGTTCGTGGACAAGAAGGATGGTACGCAGAGGATGTCCGTGGACTATCGAGCCCTCAATGAAGTGATTGTCAAGAACAAGTACCCCTTGCCAAGGATTGATGATTTGTTTGATCAGTTGAAGGGAGCTTGTGTGTTCTCCAAGATAGATCTTCGATCGGCCTACCACCAGATGAGGATCCGACCATCCGACATACCCAAGACGGCCTTCACTACTCGGTATGGGCTATATGAGTTCACAGTCATGTCCTTTGGACTAACCAATGCTCTGGCATACTTCATGTACCTGTTGAATAGCGTCTTCATGGACTACCTGGACAAGTTTGTGGTGGTGTTCATTGATGACATTCTGGTCTTCTCCAAGAATGAAGAGGAACATGAAGATCATCTGAGGCTGGTGATGCAGAGACTCCAGAACATCAGCTAGCTATATGCCAAGTTGAGCAAGTGTGAGTTCTGGTTGAAGGAAGTGGCATTCTTGGGACACGTGCTGTCCAACGGAGGAGTGGCAGTTGACCCGAAGAAGGTTAATGATGTGTTGAGCTGGAACCCGCCTCGGGATGTCAGCGAGATCAGGAGTTTCCTTGGGATGGCCGGATATTATCGACGGTTCATCGAAGGATTCTGCAAGATTGCTAAACCCATGACGGCGTTATTGGAGAAGAATGTCAAGTTCATCTGGACAGAGGAGTGCCAAACCAGCTTCGAAGAGTTGAAGAAGAGGCTAACAACAACACATGTACTGGTATTGCCCGACATAGCCAAGAGCTTCTCCATCTACTGTGATGCATCCCGTCTATGACTGGGGTGTGTACTTATGAAAGAAGGGAGAGTCGTGGAATATGCATCGAGACAGTTGCGGAAGCATGAGCAGAACTACCCGACACACGATTTGGAGTTGGCAGCTGTGGTGCGTGCTTTGAAGATTTGGAGGCATTACCTGATTGGGCACAAGTGTGACATCTACACTGATCACAAGAGCCTGAAGTATGTCTTTACTCAGTCAGAGTTGAATATGAGGCAACGCCGATGGTTGGAGTTGATCACGGACTATGATCTGGATCTCCATTACCACCCCGGCAAGGCTAACTTGGTGGCAGATGCCCTGAGCAGGAGAAGCTATGTGAACAAGATCACCGGTCATTATCTGCCTGAAGAACTCAGCCAATAATTTGAGAAGATGAGTCTGGGGTTCGTGACTAGCATCACGGAGATGACAGTAGAACCGACTCTTGAACAAGAGATCCGGAAAGGTCAACTTGGTGATGAAAAGATCAAGGAGATTGTGGAGAATGTTGTCCTAGGAAAGGCACATGGTTTCCGAGTGGATGAACAAGGGACCTTGTGGCACGGGAAGAGGATATGTGTGCCCGATATAGCGCAGATCAAGGACACGATCCTAAGAGAAGCACATGATTTGGCATACTCGATTCACCCAGGAAGCAGCAAGATGTACCAAGATATCAAGGAAAGATTTTGGTGGTACGGATTGAAGCGTGATGTGGCGACGCATGTGGCATTGTGTGACACTTGTCAGGGAGTTAAGGCTGGACATCAGAGGCCAGCCGGATTACTCCAGCCCTTGAAGATACCGGAATAGAAATGGGAAAAAGTTGGTATGGACATCATAACCGGTCTACCCCGCACACAGTGAGGATTTGACTCCATTTGGGTGATTGTGGACCGCTTGACCAAAGTGGCACATTTTCTTCCAGTAAAGACCACCTATACGGGAGCCAGACTAGCAGATCTATATATGGAAAGGATTGTGTGCCTGCATGGAGTGCCAAAACGGATAGTGTCTGACCCAGGTACTCAGTTCACGCCACACTGCTGGCAGAAGCTACATGAGTCAATGGACACCAAGCTTCATTTCAGCTCGGCTTATCACCCACAGACAGATGGACAGACAGAACGAACCAACCAGATCCTGGAAGACATGTTGAGAGCATGTGCTCTGCAGTATGGTGTCAGTTGGGACAAAAGTTTGCCCTATGCGGAATTCTCGTACAACAACAGCTACCAGAAGAGTCTGCAGATGGCACCATTCGAGGCTTTGTATGGTAGGAAGTGTATGACTCCACTATTCTGGAATCAGACTGGAGAAAGTCAAGTTTTCGGTCCAGAGATACTGAGAGAAGCAGAGCGACAAGCACAAGTGATTCCGCAGAACCTGAAAGTGGCACAATGACGGCAGAAAAGCTATGCCGATGTCAGAAGAAGGGATCTCACCTTCGAAGTCGACGACTTTGTGTATCTCAAGGTGTCACCAATGCGAGGCGTTAAAAGGTTCAATGTAAAAGGCAAGCTAGCACCTCGGTACATATGGCCGTTCAAAGTAGTGGAACGAATGGGTGAAGTGGCTTACTGGCTAGAGCTACCTGAGAGGCTGGCCGGAGTGCATGATGTGTTCCACGTATCTAAGTTAAAGAAGTGCTTGCGGGTACCTCAGGAGCAGATCCCGATAGATGAGCTGAATGTACAGGAAGATCTCACCTACGAGGAGTACCCTGTCAAGATTTTGGAAAGGTCGGAGAGAGTAACCAGAAACAAGGTCATCCGTATGTGCAAGGTGCAATGGAACCGGCACTCGGAGGACGAAGCAACTTGGGAAAGAGAAGAGGATCTCAAGACCGAATATCCACAACTCTTCGCTTCCACATCCGAATCTCGAGGACGAGATTCATCTTAAGGGGGGTAGGTTTGTAACACCCAAAAATGGCCTATTTAAAATTTTTAGTAATTAATTGGCTTTTATTTAGTTTGTTCATAATTAATATAGACTAAATAAAATATTTATGAATATTAAAATCAAATATAAGTGGTAGAAACATTTTTGTTGCATTCATGCTGCTGCATTTAATTTTTGTAATGCCTGTGATTCAAATGAGAATTTAAATTTATTTAAATTCAAATTTGAATCACTTTGTTTGGAGCCCTAGAAAAGTTAATTCAGCCGAGTCTGTTTTTGCCCCCTAAATTTTCTCCTCGGTCCACTTCAGCTCCTCCAGTTTCCTTCTTCAGCTCAACCCACCTCCTCCCCACCCCTCGCTCGGCCCGGCCTGCTCACTCCGCGCTTCACCGCAGCCCGGCGCGCAAACAGCCCAGTGGCGGCCCAACTCCCCCCTCCCCCCCCCCCCCCCCCCCCCCCCCGCTGACACCCCGACCCCACATGTCGGACTCGTCCCCCACCTTCCTTTCCTTCTTCCCCTCCCACATGAATGGCACCAGAGCGCCCAAGCCGCGATTCTCGTGCACCTGTGGACCCCTTGCCAGCTCCGGGAAGCTTCCATGCCACCTTCCCTTCCCTTGCCCGCTCCTCTTTCCCTCCCTAGCCGCGCGCCCGCATGGTAAGCAATCCCCCGAGAGGGAAAGTGCCGTCGTCGACCGCCACCCAAATCCCGAGCCGCACGCCGATGATACCTCCCCCTCCGGCCTATTTAAGCACCACCGCAGACCCCTAAGTTTTCACCATCCCTCACCCACGCCTCCCGTGCCCCCTCATTGCCATCCCCGCGCGAGAACGCTGCCAGAAGCTCCGCCGAGCTTCGGCCGCCGTCAACTTCCCCTCCCGGCCGCCACTACGATCCCTTTGACCTCCGGGACAACTCCGTGTGTTGGTAAGAAGGCCCCCAAGCCGCTCCTTGCCCTCTCCCTCGTTTTGTCGAGCGCGCACGACCTCGCCGGAGTTGCTCCGCCACGGTTCACCGCCGTTGGCCGCCTCCACCGTTGAATCATCAACTTGGACCCCCCCCCCCATCATGACCGCCACGTCTCCCTGGTGCCGTAGGAGCAAACCACGTAGCAAATAGGGGCATGTAGCTCGAGATCCCCTCCACTCCGGCGAACTCCCGCCGCGGACGCGGGCGGCGCCGCCGTCCGGGTCGCCGCCGTCGTCTTCTCCCCCTCGCCCGATCTAACCACTTAAGATCTGAACCCGAGTCAAACTTCTTTATTACGGTCAGCCCTGTAGATTTTGCAAAAGAGCCCCTTCAAGATCTAAAATCAACCCGCAGTCCACCTCTGTTCAAAAATATTTTCAAGTAGGTCCTGTTTCTTTTGAAAGACCCCTTGAGCTTCTAAATATTAGAACCCGCGGTCCAGCCCCTGCTCTTTTGCGCGTTAGACCTTCGGTTTTTAAGTGTAATTACATATAGGTCCCTGGTTTCTTCAAAATAAGCCCCTGGAAACTTTTAAAACTTGCCAGCAGGTCCCTAGAACTCAGAAAAGTCATATCTTTTTCGTTTTAGCTCCGATTAGTGTGATTTTCACGCTCATGTATTTAGGTCCCTAGAACTTAGTGAAGCGTAGAATATTTCTAAAACCTTTATTTGTACTTTTTCTACTGTTTGGTGTACTATTCTAATAGAATATTATTTGTTTGCATGTATTGGTATGCGTGTATGCGTGTATGCTTGTATGGTGCTTCGTGTCCAGTCGGTGAGCCGTTAGCTTTGGAGTTCGAGCTCGGTGAGGACTTTCCGGAGCAGGACTCGCAGCAGCAGCAGCAGCACTTCGAGGAAGGCAAGTTATAGCATGGACAATCCTTGCTACCTAACCATACCCTTTACAATTATTTAATTTCATATGCATGTGTCTAATTTACTGTCCCATTAAGGTTGTACCTAGTTTTGTATATCCTATTCCTTTGATAACCTTGGGTTTATGCATATGGGTAGATTTTTGCTATGTGCAGCTACTGTCACCATTATTTAACTGCAAATTTTGACTTAATGGTTCACTTCAACATTAATGATAAAACTTGGTTTAGGGAACTAGAGCATGTGCTGTGTGCTTTGCTCTAGTGTCTCTCCGTAAGGTCCGGTTCTTAAAGCGGCAACCCAGGAGCCAGGTGCCACCGCTAGAACTATTATGGCTCTGGTCTTGGTCAAGTAACTTGTACGGCTCTAGCTTGCCAATGGCTACCATTGGGGCCAACGGCGTTAGTGGACACAAGGTGAAAGGGTGTTTCCGGATTCCACCCAGGACGGGGGATCCGTTAGCTAGGTCACGTTAGACCCAGTTCCGTGTTGGGCATCCCTGCGATGGGGAACTCCACACGTTGCGCATGGATGGGTTCGATGCCCGCGCTCTAGATGCCATCGACCCCCCATGGTGTGACTCCGTAGGCGTACATCGATCTCGATGCCTATGGTCTCACCGCCATGTTAAGCTAGCGGCTACTGTCTTGTTATGGTGTCTTGTGAAAAACCCCGTAGCGTCCCTATGCCGTCACACCTCGGAAGTGTTGATGTGCGTGGTTGGGTGCAAAGTTTCTTTGAACTTTTACGCGACTGGTGGGTAAAGGGCGAAACCTCTGCAGAGTGTATAATCTATCATGATAGCCTTGCTCAAGGTCACGAGCGGCCTGGATCCTTTTTTATTAGAAGATGATGTTCATTTATGATTATTTCCACTTATACTTATTTAATTGGGTTACAATCGGGTTCCATTCACTTGTAGAAATTTGTTAAATGTTAAAATGAACCAACTAAAAATGCTAATGCAGTTACGTCGTGTCTAGCCTATTTTGAGCCTTCATACCCGTGCTATACTTGCTAAGTATTTGTTTACCTACATTTGTCAATATTCAACAAAATCCTGGATGGGTAAACAGATTGGGCTGATCAGGAGACTGCTGCTGAGTTCCGTGAGGACCTGCCGTACTTCTGAGTTGCGCTCTCCCAGTCAGAGTCCCTGTGGACTGCGGCTCCGCATTAATTGAGAGTTTTAGACTTTCGTTGTAATAAATATTATTGTTATACTCTGATGCAAACTATTTTATTTCAAGCATTTATACTCTGTTTATCATATTTGTTCGTTGTATGTGTTCTGTGGACTTCCTGGGCACACATATGGCCGCATTCGGGTTTTGTGAAAATCCGGGTGTGACAAGCCGCAACTCGACTGTATTAACGGGACGCAAATATGAATGCGGAAACACCGTCAGAGCCATCCACCGATGCATGAAATGCAAGGTGGGGTTATGGATGTTATTGGTGCGTGGAGCAGAACAATTGGTGCTTCCAGAAATCTTTTTCCAAAACCCGTCCCGACTAAACCTCTTCAAAGCTTTGGCAGCCTCCAAAGAACAATGACTGGCAAAACCAAGAGTCATGCTCAAATCCCTCCTAGAGTAGAAGTACTCTTGGTTGAAAAATCGAAAGCGAACACCCTCCCATTCAGATGAATGAGTCGAAAGAAATTCGAGGGTGAGGAGGTACGAACCTTGTTCGTTGACACGCCAGAAGTTGCCCCAGCCAACAGCTTCGAAGACTCCTGGGAATTCTTCATCCATACATGTTCTTATGAGCAAGTTCTGCTCGAAGACACGGGTATGCTCAAACTCCTTCAAGCGCAGCATGTTGAAGACGTTCCACTCCCGGTCCGTCCAGAGGATGATGTCACCATCGTTCAGGAGCTGCTGGGTTGGGTGCGAGGCAGAGCCTCTCCCAAACTCGGCAGCCCATGACTCGTCCACCTCCATCCGGCTTGAACTACGGGACGGGGCTAGGGAGCTCCTAGCATCGTCCGAGCGTTTGCTCAGCCGGGCGGACTGACAAAACGTGGAGAAGATCTTCGACATGCTACCTGCAAAATGTTAGCGCAACGACTACCCGAAAGACTGAATATATGGGGTTAGCAAAAGTAAAACAAATCAATCGTTCAAGAGGGTTAGTCGTTCTTGTGGGGATGGAGAACCACCACAAAAAGTTAGTTGTTCTTGTGGGTGTCAGAAACCACCACAAACACGTTCATGTTTCAGCACAAGGATGAAATAAAAGCAAAATATTTTTGTGATTTTCAGCAATGCAAGTGAACCAACTTGAGCAAGAACTAGAGAAGAACTTGAGCAAGAACTTGAGAGAGAGAGAGAGAGAGAGCTTCTAGCAGAAATTTTTTAGTGTGAGATGGTGCAAGGAAGCAAGCAAGCAATGGGTGGTATTTAAAGGCAAGGAGAAGAGCAGGGGCTTATTCGGCCGAATGGCCTGGTTCGGTCAAATTGCTTGGTTCGGCCGAACTAGGCATGTGTGGCTTGAGCACTCCAGGTGAGTGCAACTCCCACCTTTGCTTTGGTTGCCCGCAAAATTTTGTGGCCAGCACTAGAGTATGGTCATGTGAGTGGATTTTAGTGGTAGGTGAGATGCAAACTTGACATGACCAAAGTGAAAGTTACTGGAGTCACCCCCATGCTGCCATGTTTTGTGATAATTGGTGAGTGTGCTGCCATATGGAGTGGGGTAGACATGTTTTTTGCTGGTTGGGGTAGCCATATGGAGTGTGCAGCCATATGGTCATGTTTTCGTTCTTGCTGGAGCACTTTGGAAAAGGGTAAAAATGATGAGAATACCCAATTCACATAAATTTCAGCATGATGTCCATTAATTTTTTACCATGCTTGCAATTTTTCTACTCTCTTTCAACTTAATTGCACAAGTGGTTCATTTATTGTAACACCCTGCCCTCCACGAGCCGCCCCGCACAGCCCTTCCGAGGGGCATGCACGCGTACACATAGCACCCTGCTTACACTTTCGTCCTCGCTTCATGTAAAAGGGTTAACCCGAAGGTGCTATGGCTGGAAGACAAAGGCTTATAAGTTGCCTCCACCCTTGCTCAACTAGCAATGTGGCACTAAACATGTGCATCCCGCACTAATGGGCCACTACCGGGTCATACAAACTGGGCCGGGTGTGACATACACCCCCCCTCAAAGAACCCGACGTCCTCGTCGGCGCAACTCACCCACCCGGGCAAATGGACAGGAACGTTCCCCCTTAGCGCACGACCGTACGTCCAGTGCCGGCGCCATAGTCCATGCCGTATGCCCTACCCGGGCCATACGCGCCATGCGCCCTATGCCCGCACACTGACCCGTACGTGCAACTGCGAGGGTCGGCTCTGATACCATTTGTAACACCCTGCCCTCCACGAGCCGCCCCGCACAGCCCTTCCGAGGGGCATGCACGCGTACACATAGCACCCTGCTTACACTTTTGTCCTCGCTTCGTGTAAAAGGGTTAACCCGAAGGTGCTATGGCTGGAAGACAAAGGCTTATAAGTTGCCTCCACCCTTGCTCAACTAGCAATGTGGCACTAAACATGTGCATCCCGCACTAATGGGCCACTACCGGGCCATACAAACTGGGCCGGGTGTGACATTTATTTTGGAAAGGGAAACATGCAAATGCAATGATGGAAATTAAAATTTGGAAGGGAAACATGGGATACATATCGGTTTTCCTCATGGCGAGAGCTCATGTTTAAAGTCCGTGAGCGGGACTCCTCCTGTCTTCAGTTGTTTTTGTCATCGTTAGATCCCAGAGTTGGTGGTTCAGATGATGTATCCTTCTTCCGCCACGCCTTCTTGTTCTTCTTCTGTGTTGGTAGCGGTGGGATCGGCTCCTCTGGAGAATTCCAGAGGGCCTGATCTTCCTCGTATCTCTTCACGAGGAGGTCCATTTCTTCTGTGCTCATTGGTCCTATTAGCTCATCCCATTCGAACTGTTGTCCACCAAGTATTTCCAGCTCTCCACTGAGGGGTGTTTTTAGGAAACATTCGGTGCTTCTCTGCTCTGGTCTACGAGGCTTTGTCTTCTTCTCTTCCCGAGGTCGGAACAGGAAGGAGATATGGAACAAGATTTGTCTTGTATCCATGTCAATCCTGGCCCGGGTAGTGTTCAAAAATGGCCGGCCCAACACAAGGGGAAATGAATAATCGTTCCCCATGTCAAGGACAACGAAGTCCGTAGAGACGTAATGTCCCCAGAGTCGGACCGACACATTCTCGATCACTCCCTCGGGGTAGCGGATCGATGAATCTGCCAGTTGTACCTGAGAATTTGTCAAAGACAAAGTGGAATAGCGTAACTTTTTAAATAATACCTTCGACATGATGTTGACGCTGGCTCCGAGATCACAGAGTGCATCATTAACGCGACGATTCCAGATCATGCATTGAATGATTGGAACTCCGGGATCTTCCTTCTTTTCTGGAGGTGTCCTTGTGATGGCTTTAACAGCAGCTCTTGGCAGGTGTGCCCCTTGTGGTATTTCTACTTGGACTCATGAGACTACACCTGCCTGACAAGCACAATATGTTCTACGAGATGCCTTACCTCGTCTCGTAGTAACTACATTTATTGTTTCAACGGAAGGTTCGGGTTGCCCCAAAATCTTCCCTCACCGTGTAATAGGAATGACTGCAGCTAACTGAGCAATTTAGATTTTGATCATTTTATTAAAGCTCAAATGACTTTTCATGGTAGAAGAGAATGATTCCGATCTAGAGTCTATGCTTTCCAGGATTTTACAATTAGCTGCAAGCTTTTTATTGATATTTTCAGTAATTTTACCCTGGCCAAACACTAAATCTCTAAGAGATGGCTGATTATTGAAATTGCTAGAATTGAAATTGTTACCTTGTTGAGGCCTCTCAAATAGGAGGTTCGGGAGCGAATTCCAGCCTTGATTGCCATAGTTGTTCGGTCGATACTCGTTGTTGTTGGAGTTGTTGACGTAGTGGGCATCTTCTCGCGTTTCGGGGCAGTCATTTCCCGAATGGCCAGCATTCCCATAGACCTCGCAAGTCATGCGAGCGTCCATGGCTTGCACCATTTCTTGAGCAGGGGCCTTCATTTTCTTCATCAGAAGGTCCATCTTGGCAGCGAACATGTCCAGAGCTTCAACTTGGTTTGTAACATTTTGCTCTAAGGGCGTCATGTATCGTATTGGCCATGTCCGATTTGTAATTGGCTACATAGTGTATTTTCTTCATACACCATTTCATTTTTCTTTTAGTATTTTTGTACACTTGAGGCGATATGTAATATCGGCTACAACCGATGTGAACCATTGGCTTTCTGTGCACCTGCTTGGTGTTGGCACTCCTTACGGCCTACAGATAAATTCGCAAGCGAACGGATACCGATGTAGCTTTCACCTGGGAGTATTCCAAGGTATCGATTTCTACGGGGAACGAGAAGTGAACCAAATCTAAACTAAGTTGTCCAAGGATGGTATGGTGAAGTGGATGACACAGAGAAGAAGAGAGAGAAGCGATAGGGGGGTAGAGAAGGTACGGGTCTACAACTTGTATCTCCTTTGATTAACTAACCAGCCAGGTACTATAGATAGATGCTTGTGTCGGGACACAGAACCGGTGATACACAGAAAGGGATGAGAAGGGGTATCACCAACCCTGCACATTTGGGGATCCTACAGGCTGAGTCAGGCGTGATGGATTACGAAGGCCGTATAGGCCTGTCACCACCTAACGGCTACCACCTTCGTGCCAACTCAGGGACAATCCAAGCTAACCTCAAGTCTAAGCACCGTGCTTACACTAGTCGGCTAGTACCTACCCCGTATACTAAAGAGAGGCACCCAAGCTAAGGAACCAGTATACAATTATACCAATCAACTAAGCAGTGAACGAGGAACGAACAAGCGTACAAAAGTAGAACTGAATGCTCAATTAATCAGAAAGAGATACAAGAGTTACCAGACATGACCCGGATGTTACTCAAAGCAGAACCGCATCCGTAGAGGTACAGGTGGAGAAGAGGGGCCGACACTCCGGCTCCTCTCCGGCACGCTTACCTCTCCCTATTTTCTAAGTATAAGAGTGGCAGCGCTTCGCTAGTGGACTCTTCTCTTCTTGTGTGTCTTGTGCAGGGGCTGGAGGCTTCAATTTATAGCAAGCAAGGACGGTGAGAGGCAGAGTGGCAACCAAGGCAGCTGGGAGGCGGTGCCGGGCTGTTTGGCCGAATCCTCCGGTTTGGCTGAACCGAGCGATTCGGCCGAACTGCCCCGTGGCACCGCCTTGATGCTGAGGCGGTGCAGAGGCGGTTCGTGCACGTGTGCTGATTCGGCTGAACTCGTGGATTCGGACGAACCGTCCCTTGTGCCGCCTTTGTGTCCCACGGCCTGGATTGCCTCCCCTGCGTTGGTTTTAGGTTGGTTGCTGCTTCGGCCTGGGTCAGATGGCTTCTGGTGGACTGGAGGGCCTTGATCCGGTTGGATTCGGGCCTCCGGTTCACTGGGTTTATGTTGATGGCAGGCGTAGCTGTCCATCCCAGCCCAGGGTTCTACTGGGTTCCATGTCTTCATGTCGTGATGCATCCCGGGTTCAAGGATGGAGTTCGGTCCAATCTCGGGATTCGGTCGAACTCATCACTCGATGTGCTTTTTGTCTCAACTTTGGCCATATGCCTCCTGGAATCGAACAAACACCAAAACTTGTGGAAATGATCAGAAATAAACCCTATAGCTATGGTGCTTGATTCCATTGTGTTTATTTTATACTTGGTTGGAGGTCGGAAAACAAGCCGTAACGACCGCCAACAAGCTCCCCCAAACATAGATCTTTGCTCGTCCCAAGTAAAGAATTAAAACAAGAGCAAGACAAAGATAATGGTTCTTTCATGATATGAACAAATGTGTAGTGTTCATTTCAAACCTTTCTCCATACCTGTGAATTTGAAGTGGCTACTCCCTGAGTCTTGGGCGTTTGATGAAGGGAACGACTCTTACAACAAGATCCAGCTTGGTCAACTTGCATTCGGGGTTTTCTAATTTTTGCAAATAAATGACCCTTGTCCTTTCTTCCTTAGTACTCTCACACTCTCTGGAGTCACTCCTTTTTAGTCACTATCTCTTCATGTGTTTTCTCTTTGTCTCTCAGGTGGTGATCTTATCAAGACATATATTTTTGTCGAGTCGAAGACTGGTTCCTGGAGGTTTGTCAATTGCCTTCGATCAATTTGCAAGTTTGAGATGAAGAGTTCATTGTTGGTCGTCAGCCTCGTGACCCCTTTCTTTCTCTTTTTTTTTCTTTCCCTTTTTGGGAATTCTTTCTTTCGAATCATTGGACTTTCATGAGTCCTTTATTTTTTTCAGGGTGTCACCAAGGCATGAGGGCTTCTAATGCAACTTTGATGATAGATATATGCTTGCAAATGATCTCGGCAACAGGACTATCTCCAGGGACTCAAAATTCGACAAGACTTTATACTGGTCAAGATAAGCTTTTTCAGGGGATGATCTCTCAAGCAAATTTGTGAAGTGGAAGAAGGTAGATTGTATGCATAGGATGAAAGGATAGGGTATAGTTTTAAGTGTTCAAGATAAATTCTCCCGAATGATGAAATGAACAAGTGGTTTGTTTTATCAAGACATATCATAAACATCAACAACTTAGACCAGGGGATCCTAACATGAAAGATTTCATAGGCATGTGGATACTTAATTTGAAACGAACAATATACAGAGTTCATGGCATGAAAGAAAAACCGAGAATGTTTCATTTAAAAGATGTGAGCATGTTTAAAATTTGAAACGTGTCAACACAGAAAAGATGGACAGGGATAAGGAGTGCAAACCAGTGTGCAGGTGCGTGAATGGGTCGAGCCGGGCTGGTTCGGCTGAATAGGTTGCTTCGGCCGAATTGTCCAATTCACCCAAACCAACTGGTTTGGCTGAATTGACTCGGTGCATGCTCCCTCGTCCCATGTCACTCATGTGCCGTCCTGTGCTAATGTACTCTTTTTGTTAAGCAGGGCATACTCCGAATGGCTCAATTGCACCAACCGGAGCGTCACTTTTATTCATTTTTATTCAACTCTAACTTTATTTATTCAACAAACTAAGAATTAGAAACAAAGGTGAGTGGAAGGAAAATAAATCAGAGCACCCAAAACATTAATCTAAGGGAAATAAATGAATGAAATCAAACAAACTAACGAACTAAACTAATGGTGCTCTATCTAAATGAAACGGCTACAGGACACTATTCTGCAGGTGGATCATAAATGTCCAAGTGTCCTGTGGCCTTGGCGAGCTGCTTGATCTTAGCACACAAGCATTTGCGGAGGACCTCCATCTTGTGCACCGTCTCCAGTCGCGCCAGTTCTGCTTCTCCCACCTTCTCCTCTAGGTTGTTTATCTGCTGGCGTGCCTGCGCCAGCTCCGCCTGCAGGCTCTCCAGTGTGGGCGGCTTCTTGATTGCTTTCAGCGGAGCGAAGGGATTGAACATCGCTGAAGGCGAGCGGCGTGGGGATTCAGGGCGCCCCATGGGGCTGCGGGCAGGCGCCCTCCCACGCCGCCCACCGCCCGGCACATCGACGTCAGCGACGCAGAAAGCTTATTCACGCCAAGGGGATCCATCAATCCGGCTAGCAAGGCTGGATCCCTTGGTTGATGACGCATCTTTGGAGGAGGAAGAGGCCATGGTGGCTGTGGCTAGGGGCAAGGAGTTTCTTTCTGTAGATGAGGTGACGAGAGTCGATAGGGGTCCCGGGCTTTTTCTCGAGGATTTCTGATGTTTCCCTTCCGAGTCTCGGGATAGGATTAACTACAGATGAGTCTGGGTTGAATATTCGCACGTGGAGCCAGGGGGGCTGATTCGGCCGAACCCTAGGGTTCGGGCGAATTGGGCCATTCGCCCGAATCACCCAGGTTCAGCCGAACTGGCTCGTGGGTCCCCAAATGTGCGGGCCATGTCAAGTTGCGTGTCTTTGGTCGTGGGTGTGGAGGATCAAGGTGGTTTTGGGCCAGAAGATTTGGAGTTGAAGGTTTTGGGCCGAATTTCCTGGATGGGTTTATAGAGTTCTACGAACTCAATGACGTCTAAGTCATCGAGTGGTGGAGGTTCTTGTTCTAGAAAGATTTTCAACCGCTATCCATTAACCTTGAAAGTGTTTCTATCCTCACTTTGCAATGTGATGGCCCCGTGAGATGCAGCATTATTCACTGTATATGGGCCATCCCATTTGCTTCTAAGCTTCCCATGACCGAAAAGCTTGACCCGAGAGTTGAAGACGAGAACCTTGTCTCCCGGCTTGAACTTTTTGATCTTAATCCTTTTGTCATGCCACCTTTTGGTCCATTATTTGTATAGCCAGGAGATGTGGTATGCTCACTCTCTCATATCATCTAGCTCTGCCAGTTGAATCCTCCATCTAAAGCCGGCTATCGGAAGGTCCATACCCCATTTCTTAATGGCCCAGTGAGCTCTAAACTCCATTTCTACTGGTAAGTGGCAGGTCTTGCCATATACTAGTTGATACAGGGTCATCCCTATGGGTGTTTTGTAGGCCGTGCGGTATGCCCAGAGTGCATCTGGGAGCTTGTCCTTTAAGTGTTTGCCCATCTCATTCACGGTCTTTTGCACAATGTTCTTGATTTTCTTATCTGAAGTTTCTACTTGACCGCTAGTCTAGGGGTGATAGGGTGTAGCTACATTATGCTGCAGCCCCAAACTTGAAAGATACCTAGGGAAAGTTGTGTCGATAAAGTGGGAGCCGCCATCACTAACGACTATCCTAGGAACGCCAAAGCGAGGAAAGATGACCTCATGGAACATTCACGTAGCGCTCCTGGAGTCAGCGGCTGAGCAAGGCAGGGCCTCTACCCACTTAGAGATGTAGTCCACTGCTACGAGTATGTACTTGCAGCCTCCTGAGTTGCGAAAGGGACCCATGAAGTTGATTCTCCAAACGTCAAAGATCTCTACTTGGAGATTGCTGATGAGTGGCATTGCGTCTCTAGCGTTTATATTTCCATGTTTCTGGCAACAAGGACATCTTTTGATGAATTCCTTGGCGTCCTCATACATACTGGGCCAGTAGAATCCACATTGTCAGACCTTTAGCGTTTGTCCGAAATGCGCCATAGTGACCTCCATATGGGATTGCATGGCATCTTTCCATGATTTTGTATACCTCATGTGCTGGTATGCATCTTCTGAGGAGTCCGTCACTGCATATCTTGAATAGATATGGGTCGTCCCAGAGATGGAGTCGGCTCTCATAAGCCAGTCTCTTCTTATTTTCTCCACGAGGGGCATACCTTGACACCATGTAATTCACTATGGTGTCCCGTAGATAATCATCAATTGGAAGGTCAGACGGGACTTGCATCCGAGACAGATGGTCTGCTACTGAGTTTTCTACTCCTTTCTTATCCCTTATTTCAATGTTGAACTCTTGGAGTAGAAAGATCCAGCGGATGAGTCTCGATTTCGTATCCTTTGTGGTCAGAAGGTACTTCAGAGTGGCGTGGTCTGAATAGACTATGACCTTGGCCCCAACTAGGTAGGACCGGAATTTGTCTATAGCAAACACGACTACTAAGAGTTCCTTCTCCGTGGTTGCGTAGTTGAGCTGGGGGCCAGTAAGCGTTTTGCTAGCATATGAGATAGCATAGTGCTTCTTGTCCTTAGTTTGGCCCAACACAGCTACTACGGCAAAATTGCTCGCATCACACATGATTTCAAATGGGATGCTCCAGTCGGGAGGCTGGATGATGGGAGCGTTAATGAGTGCTTTCTTGAGAGTATGAAAGGATGCATAGCACTCTTCATCGAAAACGAAAGGGGCGTCCGTGGCTAAGAGATTGGTCAAAGGTCTAGATATCTGGGAGAAGTTTTTGATGAAGTGCCTGTAGAATCCGGCATGGCCAAGGAAACTACGGATCCCCTTAATGTTGGTGGGAGGTGGAAGTTGCTCAATGACCTCTATCTTCGCTCTATCTACTTCGATTCCATGTTCCGACACCCTATGTCCTAAGACAATCCATTCTCTCACCATGAAGTGGCACTTTTCCCAGTTTAGGACGAGGTGCTTTTCTCGGCATCTCTAGAGGACCTTGTCTAGGTTTTTCAGACACTCGGTAAAGGTCTTCCCATAAACTGAGAAATCATCCATGAACACCTCCATAATCTCTTCAATCATATCAGAGAAGATGGACATCATGCAACGCTGAAAAGAGGCGGGTGCGTTACATAGCCCCAAGGACATCTGTCGATAGGTGTACGTCCTGTAAGGGCCCGTGAACGTGGTTTTACTCTAGTCTTCAGGATAAATTGGAATTTGGTGATATCCAGAGTAACCATCAAGGAAGCAAAAGAATGAATGTTTGGCTAACTGTTCAAGCATCTCGTCAATGAACGGAAGGGGGAAGTGGTCTTTCTAGGTGGCTTTATTGAGTTTACGATAATCGATACACATACGCCAACCAGTGACGGTGCGCTGACGAATGAGCTCATTCTTGTCATTGCGCACGACTGTCATTCCTCCTTTCTTAGGAATGACTTGGACTGCTCTAACCCATTCACTGTTGGGAACTGGATAGATGATCCCAGCGTGAAGGAGTTTGAGAACTTCCTTTTTCACGACCTCTCTCATAGCATTGTTTAACTGTCGTTGAGGTTCCCGAGGCGGTGTTGCTTCAGAATCGATCGGGATACGATGGGTATAGAGGTTTGAGCTGATCCCTTTCTGGTCTTGGAGAGAGTATCCTAAGACCGATTGATTTTTCTCCAGGATTGTGATGAGCTATTGGGTTTCTACATCGGATAGCTTATCACTAATGCTTACTGGAGTTTGTTTGTCCCGAAAGAGAAAGGCATACCTAATCCCAGGCGGGAGAGGCTTAAGCTCGATTGGAGATGGTTTTGGAGTTTCATTCGTATCGAGCTTAATCGGAGGATGAGTTTCCTCTTCCTCTGAAAAGAATGAGAGATCTTCCTCTGGAATGGGTTGCTCTAGTTCTAGCCATGAGGTTGCCATGACTTCCTCCATGGGGTCAGGATTGGGATCTGCCTCTACTGGTGTGTTCAAGGATTGGGAGTAAGAGACAGGCACAAGTTCCTTACCGATCCTGAGTTCTACTAGCTGATTCGTTGGTGCCTTCTCCAGGATTTTCATGATTGGCCTACCTTAATGATGGAGTGTGTGGTGCTACTAGGTAGGTCGAAGATGTGGAAATCCATAAAGAGTTCAGGGTCATCAATCTTAACGGGAGTGACCCGCAAGATCCCTAAACAATCTAGGATCTTTCCTGGTGTGAATCTTAATTGTTTTTGTGATGTGGACCATGGTTCATTGGGGAGTTGAGTTCACACCAACGAGATAGAGATTATGTTTATTCTGAGGTTCGGGTCATACCCAATTTCTTGGTTACCGCCCATGATCTCACAAAATATTCGCCGAATCCTTTTGGGCATTTTTACCACCTCGGTCGAGGCTTCGGCCTTCTCTAGCCATTCCCGACTCATAATAGCAGAGAGACGTCCTAGATATTCTCTCTAGTATTCGAGCTCTTCCTTGTTAGGGGATGGATCCCTATGCTCTACACGTTGTTCCAATGGGAAACTTGTTGCACTCCCGACGTCATCAAATAGATCATCGTCGAAATCCTAGGGAGTTGTGTAGAGTGGATCATAATAATCCAGGCTAGAGTATGGTTGTGGTTCGAAATGAGCTTCGGGTTCAGATGGAATGGAAGAGCTGATGGTTTTAGATTGCAGGTGTGCAGGCTCTTCAGGTTCAGGCTGTTTCTCTTCTTCATCGGGAAGTTCGTCATAGACTCCAGTGTAGGGAGTGTCATCCACGATACGGCCCAGGATTATCCTCGCTTCACTGGGAACCAAATGAGAGAATGACCCTCCTGAATCGGAGTTCAAGAAAGTGTTGGCTGGAGGATAGAGGCCAAGGCTGAAATGTTGATGAATGACAGGTTCCGACAAGCCTAGGTCTGGTCCGGAAGCCAGGATTTGCTTGAAACAAGCTCATGCAGCTCCTAACGATTCTTCCTCTAATTGCTTAAAGGTAAGAACTTCGATTCGGAGGCTGGCTACCTTGGAAGCTGGGAAGAAATTTAGGCAAAATTTCTCTCTAAGGGTTTCCCAACTCCTTTCCATATTTCCGACAGCTAGAGAGTACCATTTCTTTGCTCCTCCCGTCAATGAGAACGAGAATAGCTTCCATTTCAGCGTCTCTTGTGTCATGCCCGCAATGACAAGACAAGAACAGAGTTGCTCAAAGTCGTGCAAATGCGCGTATGGACTCTCAGCATTTGTTCCTGAGAACGTTTGCTCTCGAACCATGGCTATAAAGCCGGGACGCAGCACATTGCCGGGTGTGGATATGGGATGTGATGATGGTGGAGGCTCCAAACAATCACCCTTTGGAGCCGAGTGTTGACGTAAGGTAAGAGTGTAATCCATATGGATGGTGGATGATGGGGATACACGGACAACTTGGGTTCGGAATCAGAATAGCTACCGTTCCTAGGCAACGGTGCCAGAAAGCTTGTTGGCACTCCTTATGGCTTACTGATAAATCCGCAAGTGGACGGATACCGATATAGCTTTCACCCGGGAGTATTCCAAGGTATCGATTTCCACGGGGAACGAGAAGTGAACCCAATCTAAACTAAGTTGTCCAAGGATGGTATGGTGAAGTGGATGACACAAAGAAGAAGAGAGAGAAGCGATAGGATGTAGAGAAGGTACGGGTCTAGAACCTGTATCTTCTTTGATTAACTAACCAGCCAGGTACTACAGATAGATGCTTGTGTCAGGACACAGAACCGGTGATACATAGAAAGGGATGAAAAGGGGTATCACCAACCCTGCACGTTTGGGGATACTGCAAGACGACTACCACCTCCATGCCAACTCAGGGACAATCCAAGCTAACCTCAAGTCTAAGCACCGCGCTTACACTAGTCGGCTAGTACCTACCCCGTATACTAAAGATAGGCACCCAAGCTAAGCAACCAGTATACAATTACACCAATCAAATAAGCAGTGAACGAGGAACGAACAAGCATATAAAAGTATAACTGAATGCTCAAATAATCAGAAAGAGATACAAGAGTTACCAGACACGACCCGGATGTCACTCGAAGCAGAGCCGCATCCGTAGAGATACAGGTAGAGAAGAGGGGCCAACACTCCGGCTCCTCTCTGGCACGCTCACCTCTCCCCTCTCCCTATTTTGTAAGTATAAGAGTGGCAGCGCTTCGCTAATGGACTCTTCTCTTCTTATGTGTCTTGTGCAGGGGCTGGAGGCTTTAATTTATAGCAAGCAAGGATGGTGAGAGGCAGAGTGGCAGTCAAGGCACCAGGGAGGTGGTGCTGGGCTGTTCGGCCGAATGGATCCTCCGATTCGGCCGAACCGAGCAATTCGGCCGAACTGCCCCGTGGCACCGCCTTGATGCAGAGGCGGTTCGTGCACGTGTGCTGATTCGTCTGAACTTGTGGATTCGGCCGAACCATCCCTTGTGCCGCCTTTGTGTCCCACGGCCTGGATTGCCTCCCCTGTGTTGGTTTCAGGTCGGTTGCTACTTCGGGCTTGGTCAGATGGCTTCTGGTGGACTGGTGGGCCTTGATCGGTTGGATTCGGGCCTCCGGTTCACTGGGTTTATGTTGATGGCAGCCGTAGTAGTCCATCCCAGCCCGGGGTTCTGCTGGGTTCCATGTCTTCATGTTGTGATGCATCCCGGGTTCAAGGATGGTGTTTGGTCGAATCTCGGGATTCGGCCGAACTCATCACTCCATGTGTTTTTGCCTCAAATTTAGTCATATGCCTCCTGGAATAGAATAAACACCAAAACTTGTGGAAATGATCAGAAATAAACCATATAGCTATGGTGCGTGATTCCATTGTGTTTATTTTATACTCGGTTGGAGGTCGGAAAACAGGCCGTAACGACCGCCAACACTCGGACACTAAAGTCTGAAGTCAGCGATCTTGAGGAAATCTCCTTCGAAGACTTTTCCAGAAATAAACTTCATGCCACAAGTATCAGCGACGGCTACACTGAACAAAGTATCAGCATGTACCACTTCCACCACATCTCTGTGCCATTGAATCAAATATTGATGCATAGTAGACGAAACATAACGGTTGGTGTGAATCCAGTCTCTTCCCAAGAGCAGATTATATGAGCCCTTGCCGTCAATCATGAAAAAAGTAGTGGGCAAAGTTTTGCTCCCTACTGTTAAATCAACATTAATTGCCCCCAAGACCGTGAGACTCTTCCTTCAAAATATTTGAGTACCATGTCTGTTTTAATCAAATCTTCTTCACTCATGCCAATCTTGCGAAAAGTTGTGAATGACATGATATTGACTACTGCTCCTCCATCAGCGATCATCTTGACCATTGGTTTACGATTAACATGGCCCTTTATGAAGAGAGGTCTCAAATTCTGCTGCTTTCTTTCTTCTGGTTTATCAAAGGTAGCTTGCATCGGGTCAAGGTTCAAAACTGCCATTGCTTCTTCTGTGCTTTCTTCGTCAATCGGTACCATGAACTTATTTGGCAAGACAAAGACCATGTTAACTGATGGAGCATTATCCTCCTCATCGGGTCTTTTCTTCATGAACCAGACTTTATGTTTATCAGATTTGTCTTGATTTTCCTCTTCCTCCCAGAGCATATCTTCTTCCATCTCCCTCTGACGTAAGTGTTGAAGTCTTCGCCTTTGGGATTTGGACAACCCCTTAGGGCACCAATTGGAGTAAATTTATGGATCATACCGATACCCTTGATCCTTGGCTTGTTCTTTCTTATGTTGCTCTCTGGTTCGCGACACAATACGTTCTCGTCAGGAAAACATGCGTTGGCCAGTTCTTCAATGTGATCACGCATGTCCACCTTGCCCCCCAGCCGATCGTGCACAGGCACATGCCTCGGACCGTGATCACGCACGTCTCTGTAAGTCAGCCAATTATTATCATAACACGGCCTCTTATAATTGTGATGAGCATTGCACTTAAGACAATCTTCTCGTGAAGGTAATCTGAAACCTTCATTCCAGCAGAACACAAAGAAAGGCCACTTCCAATCATCTTCATCTGAATTTCTTCTATGGTAATCCCTTTCCATAGCGTGAAATTCTTGTTCTTCTTGCTCATGATATCTTCTTTCTCTTTCCTCCTGCTTCTGCTGATGTCTTTCATACTTTCTGATCAGCATTTGAGAAGTCATAGGTCGACGTGTGTTGGCGGTTGTTACGGAACGTTTTCGACCACCAATACTCGGGAATAAAAGAGGTTATATGTGACATTCCATGTACTTAGGTTTATTTCTAATAAAGTTCCACAAGTTTTGGTGTGTTTTACTTGTGCAGGTACAATGACGAGAAATACATGCTATAGGGGTCGGAATTGACCGATTCAGCCGAACAACACGATTCCGCCGGTTACCCCCCTTAGCCGTACACGACGCGAAGCACAACCGGGAGTCCATCCACATCGGCAATGACCAAGCGACGATCATGCAGGCCACATGGATGAGTGCCACATCATCTCTAGGCTAGAAAATGCGCGAAGGACAGCAGTACAAGCAACCCAGGCCAGCCCAGGACTTGAGGCGGTGCAGGGAGCACCCCTGGGCTGAAAGCCCAGTTCGGCCGAACCAGGTCGGTTCGGCCAAACCGCCCCCACTCCACAACCGCCTCCAGAAGCTAATCAGGGCCATGGGATTGTAGGCAGTGCGTTATGGACGGTTCAGCCGAACCAATCCATTCGGCCGAACAGACCGGGGGCACCACCTCGTTCCCTTGTCCGGTACTCTTCCTCAACCGCCACTCCAAGCTATAAATAGAGGTGTCCATTGCCTTGTATCACACACACTCAAGCCAAGGAGCTCATTTTCCACTTCTTTCTAGTAGAGTTAGGATAGTTAGTCTGGGAGTTAGAGTTGAGTTGAGTTGTGCCTCGGAGGTTCCGGAGTCATTTTCAGAAGCTATGGTATAAGCTCTTGTATCTTTTCCTTTCCTTTTGTGGACTTTGAGTTATCAATATAGAATATCTTTATCATCTTGTCTTTATCATTTATAGCTTGCTCCTACTTTATTCTAGCTGCATCTATATCGTGTTTAGACTATAGTCGATTGTAGTCCTAGTGCTTCTAGATGTTGTTTAAGTCTTTGTCTTAGATGGTACTTCGATCTTGCTCAATACTTGTGGTGAATTATCACCGGGGATTGATGAGGTGGCTTGCTCTTGCTAGCAGAGTAAGTAGTTGTTGACTAGTGTAGGAGTGGTTCCTAGACTAGACAGTAACCTTAAATTGTCCCTGATTCAGCGGAGGTGGTAGTCGTTGGTGGTGACAGCCATATACGGCCTACATAGCCCATCACGTTCATCTCGCCCTGTAGGATCCCAGAGTGCAGGATTGGTGGCACCCCTTCTCATCCCTTTCTGCATGTCACTGGTTTTGTTGTTCCGAAGCGAAGACATTAGAGTTAACCCTGACCTTTTAGTGCTGGCCCTTTCAGCTCTGTATCTCTAGACTCGAGTGACATGCATAGATAAAGTACCTAGGAATCCTCTATCTCTTCTCGTTGTCCTCCCAGCTATCTAATCCTTCTCTTCCTTATCTGAGCCTACCTTGAGTTGTGTGTCACGGTATATCCATTCCTATACAATACCTTTATCCCCCGTCTTGTTAGTAGTGTACCCCTCTTTGATAGTCTCGTATACTTGTTTGCTAGTACTCTTGCCATAAGCTTCCCTGTGGAAATATAAATTACGATACCTCTAATTACTCCCTGGTGAAGTGCTACAACGGTAATTCTGTACGCTTGCAGAATATTTATATATTTTACTAAGCCATAAGAAAAATCACTAAAACACTCCTTACCCCAGTACCAGGATTCACAATCATGATATTGCATCATAAGAAGTGCCAACAACATGGCTTTGAAGTACTTGCGCCATGCTCAACTTCTTTATTTTTTCCGGCCGATGGTTTATCCCTGGATTGGACCATGTCGTCCTTTGTCTTATCAGTTGACTTCCTAGTATCAACCATGTTTACTGGAAAAGGATGTCTGTCAATTTTCATTGGCTTAGAAGGATTCTCAAACTTGATCATCCCTTGTTCAAGAGCTGATTGAATCTACTGACGGAACACTTTGCAGTCATTGGTGTCATGAGACTAAATTGTGCCATTTGCAATACTTATGTTTCTTCAACTCTTCAGTCGATGGAATCACATGACCTTGTGATAGTTTAATCTGCCCTTCTTGCAGTAACAGGTTAAAGATCTTATCAGCCTTCCTGATGTCGAACCCAAACTTTTCTGGTTCTTTCTTGCCAAAAGGACATAAGATCAGCTTCTTGCTTTTGGTCCATTCAGCCAGCCTGATCCCAGTCTCTTCTTCAGAATTTGAGCTATAATCAACATAGGAAACTCTTTTCTAAAAAGGTCGACTCCTTTGGTCATGAAACCAGACATCTATACTGGATAGGCTTTGTACCAGATGACTTAAGCTTTCAAATTCATGAGATGAGTATCTCTCTTTGATATGCGATAGTAGTCCTTCAAAAGCTAATGCTGTTAGTTGACCATCAGTAAGCTTCAGACTATAGCACCGGCTCCTGACGTGCCTGAATTTTTGAATGTAATCCGGTATAGTTTCATCATTTCTTTGTTTCATGGCTATCAGGTCTGTAATCTTTAATTCATAAACTCCAGTAAAGAAATAATTGTGGAATTGCTTCTCTAGATCGACCCATTTGATGATGGAATTTGCTGGTAAGGATGTGAACCAAGCAAAGGCCGATCCTGAGAGAGATAGTGGAAACAATCGGATCTTCAGAGCATCCTGACAAACAGCTTCTCCACATTGTACCAAGAACTGACAAATGTGCTCCACTGTAGATACGTTGTCTTGCCCAGAAAACTTGGTAAAATCTGGAACTTTGTAGCGATGAGGCATTCGTATCTGATCATAAGCTTCAGGGTATGGCCTCTGATATATATAGCATTGTTCTCTAGGCTTGAGACCGAACTGATTCTGAATTACATTACTAATCCGATCAACCCAGTCATTTGGGTTGAACTGCTGATAAATCGGCTACCCTGTCTGCATCATTGGCTGCTCGTTGGATGGCTGAACCCTTGACTGAGAACAAACACCTCCACCGCCTTGATGTTGACTACTCAATTGTGGCTGATTATGAACCGGTGAACCTTGTTGTGTCTTCATCGGTTGTGAAGCTTGCATAGTATTCGGGGAACTAGAGCTTCCTATCTATTGTCCTTGCAGTGGAGAATCAGGAAACAACACTATCGGCTGTCCAAAACCCTGAGCATTAGGTGTAAAGAAACACCCTGAGCATTAGGTGTAAAGATGCCTTTCTGCTGCATGTTCTGAGCTGATCCATTGAAGAACGGAAATATGGGGTGAGGTCTATGAGGAGGCTGATGTGCATGGTAAATCTGCTGCACTTGATTAGTCTGCACAATGTTCATCGGCTGGGAAGCCTGAGGAGCATGTGCTTGACTTTGTTGCCCCTGGTTTGTCTGTGCAGAATTCATCTGTTGTGACGTTGTAGCACCTATCGGCTATGAAGTCTAAGGAGCATGTGTCTGTGATTGTGCATAATTGGATGGTATAAAGAACTCCGGTGGCATCCCAAATCCAGTTGTATACCCCTATGGAAAAGTAAAACCTTCCGCCGTTATCATTGGCTTGGGTGGAGGTGTATGCGTAGATGCGTTATGCATTGGAGCTGTCACTTGAGGTGGATCAGTCTTGGAATCTGATGCTCCCAAAGTTCCTGCCTCATTCATTATTCCCTTGGCCTTCTGAGCTGGATCAATTGTTCCTGCCTGGTGACATGTCAGTTCCTTGTATTGCATAGTATTTGCATTCTATTGACACGAAACCGCGCCAACGAAGTCGCCGCTGCCTCGAACCGAAACCGGTCAGATCGGTTTATGAAACCGGTCAGACCGCTTTTGATAGGGCGACGGTGAAAACCTAAAATCTATAGCTCGGGAGGGACCCCGTCGGAGCTTGAGAGTCTAGGGTTGTTCTAGAGTCGGCAGGCCACCTAGAACGCCCTCAAACGTCGTCGAGACGAGAGAAGAACAGCAAGTATGAGGTTTGGAAGAGCTAGGGTTTGGAAATAAAACTAATGCGAAACATAAAAGGATAGTGTTTTTGATCGATTGGATGATTCTCAATCGGCCTTGGCCCTTTATATTTATAGGGTGGGATGGTATTACCCCGTTGAGTCGGTTACAATATGGTATAAAACTCAGAGTCCTAAACCTACTCAAATTCAGATCCAAACCGGAAACCGGTCTGACCGGTTTTCCTAGGTGCAGAATCTTCCCGAAGTCATAACTCTCTCATCCGGAGTCCAAAATAGGCGTTCCACATATGCATATTGATCGTCTCGACGAGAGCTACGCAATGGTGAAGTCCAATTTGCATTTTGACAATTTTTACTAAACCGATCTGACCGGTTTGTGCATACCGGTCGGACCGGTTTGCACAGCCGTGCTAATTTTGGTTGTCAACATATGAGTCGCCAAAATATGTTGACACGAAACCGCGCCAACGAAGTCGCCGCTGCCTTGAAGCGAAACCGGTCAGACCGCTTTTGATAGTGCGACGGTGAAAACCTAGAATCTCTAGCTCGGGAGGGACCCCGTCGGAGCTTGAGAGTCTAGGATTGTTCTAGAGTCGGCAGGCCACCTAGAATGCCCTCAAACGTCGTCGAGACGAGAGAAGAACAGCAAGTATGAGGTTTGGAAGAGCTAGGGTTTGGAAATAAAAGTAATGCGAAACATAAAAGGATAAAGTGTTTTTGATCGATTGGATGATTCTCAATCGGCCTTGGCCCTTTATATTTATAGGGTGGGATGGTCTTACCCCGTTGAGTCGGTTACAATATGGTATAAAACTCAGAGTCCTAAACCTACTCAAATTCAGATCCAAACCGGTCAGACCGGTTTGGGAAACCGGTCTGACCGGTTTTCCCAGGTGCAGAATCTTCCCGAAGTCATAACTCTCTCATCCGGAGTCCAAAATAGGCGTTCCACATATGCATCTTGATCGTCTTGACGAGAGCTACGCAATGGTGAAGTCCAATTTGCATTTTGACAATGTTTACTAAATCGTTCTGACCGGTTTGTGCATACCGGTCAGACCGGTTTGCACAGTCGTGCCAATTTTGGTCGTCAACATATGCCCCCCTGTTTTTCGGCAAAGCTTGCGTGCTAAAAAATAACCTTCTGGACCAAAATTATCTAAGGACGGTGATGAACAATACATCGGCCATATATAAGCTCTAAGGGCGATAAACATATTATCGGCCATACCTTGCTTTAACTCAAGTTGATGATGAAACAACTTGTTTTGGCTTCCATAACTGCTTGATTGTTGCTGATCTTGCTGGTACCACCTGTGCAAGCTGCTCCATTGATTCTTGCTTACATATTGACTGCTTCTGATGTCCTAGTGATGGCTTTACATCCTTGATTTTGTTGTGAAGCTTCTTTTGTTTCTGAGCAGCCCCTTTCTTTTTATATTTGGCCAGGAGCTCTTCAAAGCTCGGCCTCACTTTGTCTTTGAAGTTCCCATGCTGACCGGTCAGACCGGTTCTAGAACCGGTTAGACCGGTTTGTGTAGAACCAGTGTTTTTGCTCTTGTCTTGCCCCCCGAGTGTTTGAGTCTTCAACTTGAACCGAGGGGTCTTTTCTGATGGCATCTTTGTTGAACTCATAGGTCTTTCTTCACCAATGATCACATTTTTCCCTTTAGCCTTTTCGGCTTGATCCGGCCGAATTAACACTTTTGGATTCATCAATTCAAGTGTGTGAACAGGAAAAGGGTTTTCATCAATCTGCATTACATTAATCAATAATCGTCCTTGATTTATGGCCGATTGTATTTGCCTACGGAAAACATTGCAATCATTGGTAGCATGAGAATAAGTATTATGAAACTTGCAATAAGCTCGCCGTTTCAACTCATCATTCGGCGGTATAGTATGAGAAAATTTCAGTTTCCCAGCTTTTGCAAGCTCATCAAAGATCCTATCACACTTAGATACATCAAAAGTAAATTTTACTTCTTCGTGCCGATATTTATGAATCGGCTTGAGAGAAGAACAAGTGCTAGGCTCATCTTTAGATGACCATACAAATTCAGCAGCATAAACCTCTTTACCCTCATCGTCTGAATAATCATAATTGACGGTATGCACACCAAAACGATCGGGTTTAGGTTTAGAATCCTTACTTCGGCTTTCTTGAGCCAAAGCTCTTTGCAATACTTGATTAATGGTTAGAAACTCATAACCTTCTAATTTTTCTTTAATATGAGATCTCAACCCATTAAGACATAATTCAGCAAGATCCTTTTCAGAAATAACCAAACTGTAACATCGGTTTTTTGTATCTCTAAATCTTCTAATATATTCAGAAATAGGCTCATCACTCTTTTGCCTAACCGATGTTAAGTGAGAAAGTCTCAATTCATTATCACTATTGTAAAAGTGTTCATGAAATTTTTTCTCTAATAGAGACCATGTATGAATAGAATTAGGAGATAATGCTGAAAACCATGAAAAAGCAGTACCAGATAATGACAAAGGGAACATTCGGATTTTTAAATGATCAAGATTACCATGAATACCCATTTGTGCATTAAATTGGCTAACATGCTCCCATGTAGTTCTACTATCCTCCCCAGTGAATTTAATAAATTCTGGCACCTTAAAATTGTGAGGATATGGTATAGTATCAAAACTCTCAGGATATGGTTTTTGACACACTAGAGTTTTATCTTTAAGCTCTACACCGAAAGTTTCTTTAAACATAATAGTCAAATCTCTTTTATATTTTTCGAACATTTGATCGTAATAAGGATTATTTGGCTTTTGTACACTAGAATTGTTCGGCGCATGATGTGGTACCTGGTTCGGCTGTACATACGGCGGTTGCTGCAAGTAAACATTATTTGGCATTGCACCGTATGAATAACCGGAACTTTGGGGAGGCATAGTATAATTTGTAGTTGCATATGGAGGAACATAATTACCAGCAAATCCATTTGTTCGGCTAAGATCAGCCTGAACAGGAGGTACACTAGTAATTGGTTCAGGAGACGGTTGATAAGCAACTAAAGCACCAGAACAGGTCAGACCGGCTGAAGCCGGTCCCCCAGAACCGGTCTGACCGGTTTGTGCAACTGGTCTGACCGCATTGTTCATGATGTATTGTTCTGGAGATTTTTGACCTTCAAAATAATTCATCGGCATACCAAATTGAGGCATGTATGCTACCGATGATTCAGGAGGCATGATATTATTTTGTGAAGTACTAGCAACATCAAACTTAGGAGCACTACTATCATTGGCCAAAGGTTGCTTTCCTAGTGAATTATCAATCATGTTTTGGACAGTAGCAATCATTTGTCTCTGGCCCTTAACCAATAAACGATTAATTTGCTCCAAAGTAACGGGTGGTGCTTTAGTACTCACATTGGCTTGTACCTTATCTTGCTCATCGTCGCTCGAAACGATGACCACCTCCTTGTCCTTGAAGATATCACCCTTCCGATTCTTGGAGAAGTGAGATAAATACCACCGACGTGCTTTTTCATCTTCTTCTACTTTGCGTTGTGCTTCCTTTTCTTCGCGCTCCTTCATGAAGGCTTCATAAGCTTGACGATCCTCAACCGACAATTCATCAACAGTCGGCCTAGCGATGTTATCAGGATCAACTTCACCAGGTTTTGGTAGATTAACCATAGTAGCAGATCCATTTGCTTTCTTCCCCAGCGGTGTCACCAAAATATGTTGACACGAAACCGCGCCAACGAAGTCGCCGCTGCCTTGAAGCGAAACCGGTCAGATCGCTTTTGATAGTGCGACGGTGAAAACCTAAAATCTCTAGCTCGGGAGGGACCCCGTCGGAGCTTGAGAGTCTAGGGTTGTTCTAGAGTCGGCAGGCCACCTAGAACGCCCTCAAACGTCATTGATACGAGAGAAGAACAGCAAGTATGAGGTTTGGAAGAGCTAGGGTTTGGAAATAAAAGTAATGCGAAACATAAAAGGATAAAGTGTTTTTGATCGATTGGATGATTCTCAATCGGCCTTGGCCCTTTATATTTATAGGGTGAGATGGTCTTACCCCATTGAGTCGGTTACAATATGGTATAAAACTCAGAGTCCTAAACCTACTCAAATTCAGATCCAAACTAGTCAGACCGGTTTGGGAAACCGGTCTGACCGGTTTTCCCAGGTGCAGAATCTTCCCGAAGTCATAACTCTCTCATCCGGAGTCCAAAATAGGCGTTCCACATATGCATCTTGATCGTCTCGACGAGAGCTACGCAATGGTGAAGTCCAATTTACATTTTGACAATGTTTACTAAACCGGTCTGACCGGTTTGCACAGTCGTGCCAATTTTGGTTGTCAACACCTTCATGACATATAGGAACGCATTTTGCACAGCATTAACCAAGACTTGTGATTGGTTGATCATAGCATGATTCATCACCGAGTCAAACATCTCCCGGAACTTGGTAGGATCCTATTGTGATTTCTTGAGGCTTTGGCAGCGGATATTTCAGAACGACGTTTCCCCTTTTGGTAACATTTTAGCATTTGAGGAAAGCTCGCTTGTATTCAACCATCATCTTATCCATGGTCACTTTATGTTCTGGGTTGAGGTCTTCTTCGGTAGTAGGGATGACATTGTTGTCGTGGATCTCGAACTTATTTTCGTTACCATCCATCGTCATGATGATGATTTGGCTTTTGTTGTCCCACCAGGCGTACCAAAAATATGTTGACACAAAAATTCAGGTGATGACTGATTGCGTGAGCAACACACGATCGGCCTCGGAGATTTGCTTCACTCCGATGATGACCCAGTAATCCCGAGGTTCCGGGCGTACCAGTCAATTTGACATACAATTGATAAGGGAAAAAGATCGTGTAAAATTCACAGGTCGGCTGTGATTCTGAACCATGTGCCTTCATATTAGACCAGCTAAATAATCGATTTGACAGTTAAAGTCTAATATCAAGACTAGACCAGTTGTATGCTCAAAAGCTCAATACCAGATTTAGATCTCGAGGGTGGACTGGATAGATTGGTGATAAAAACTAAAACTTAACCGAAATAAATAGGTTAAATCTATCAAGATCTAGCAGATATCGATAACTTTGAACGTAAAAGCGAAACAGAGCAAAATGACCTAAATCGGCTGTTCTGATCGGCTAAACAGATACGCTCAATAACTTGGTGCAACTATTAAATCTAGATAAAAGCGGAGCGAATATGCTTAAATCTGAAATCTAACAGTTACGATAACTAGGTGTAACATCTAGATTTAGAATAAAGCAGAGCGGGATGCTTGAAACTAAATCTAATTGGTACGATAAATTGGTGAACCAACTAGATTTCGGGAAACCTAATTTACTCGATAACTTTTAGGAGATCTAGACGAAGCCACAGCGATACACCCAGTAGTTCAAGCCTAGAGAGCACCGGGTAAAAGCGGAACTTCCAAGCAAAGCCAAAGGTCACGGAGATGCAGCCCAGCGAATACTCGGAAGAACTTGTAATCTACTGAAACTAGATTGAAAAGCAAATTGCGGTGCGGAAAGAGTAAAGGTTTGTTTGCTTGGTGTGTCGAAAAACTTGCACTATAGCCCTAAGGCTACTATTTATACCCTACGATATAGACTCCATATCGATTATGACGACTTACAAACTTGACGAAAAAAGAAACAAATTTTCCCTAAAACAAGTCGAACTCGGTATGGCCCCACCGCCATGTACGTCGGCCAATCTTTAATCTTCAGCCTTACCGATTTCGATCAACTTCCAACTATATCAATGCGTCAAAATCGGCTGACTATTTTGCCCATCAACTTTATTGGATCCTGAGTAGATCGGCTCAACTCCAGCTTCCAGCGACTTCTATCGGCTAGCATCCTTTGACCATTCTTTGACCACCGGTGTAAAATTCGGTGCCAACAATTTAAAAGATAGTTTAGAAAATTATAGTATTATTGAAAGAGGTAGGACCCACTATTGTGTCTTAAAGGCACAAACAACATTTATGGTGCAAATTGCTACCATATTATACTAAACTGCGTGTAAATTTCTTGTTTGAGGCCCTAAACGATTTCAAATTAAAAAGTTATCAACTACAGAGTTTCATGACTTTTTGAAATCTATAAGTCTTATTCTGGTAGTTTCTCCATCCGAGGTTGTTTATAAAATTTGAATTTCAAATTTGAGAATATGCAAACTTAATATTCATAGACTAGATGATTTCAAATAAAAATATTGTCAACTATAAAGTTTCATAATTTATTGTGATCTACATCTCTTATTTTGACTATTTCTTCGTCCGAGGTCGTTTGAGAAAACTCAAATTTCAAATTTTAAAAACTACAAATGTACTTTTTCATTAGTAAAACAAATTCAAATTAAAAAGTTTTAAACTACAAAGTTGTATAACTTCTAAAGATATACAACTTTGATATATGTCATTTCTTCATCCCATGTAGTGAGAGTAACATTGTTCACAAATCTTATAGATCTCTCTTATAGTTTCAGGAAACTCTACGAGAGATATAGATTTTATGAGCAATATTAATATGAATTTGTCGAATGAAGAAATGACCAAACTAAAAGTTCTACATCTTGAGAAGTTATACAACTTTATAGTTCAGCATCTTTTGATTTGAATTAATTTACTACTTCAAAATATGGTTTTAATTATGACTTTGTCGAGTGTTAAAAAACATTCGGCAAATTTTTTTTTACCGAGTGTATTTTGTTGACACTATTTAAAAAAAACTCAGAAATGATTTCTTTGTCGAGTGTATTTTATTGAGTGTATTTTAAAAAACATTCGGTAAAGATTTTTTTTGCCGGGTGTATTTTTTTGACACTCCGCAAAGATTTTCTTTGCCGAGTTCCCGAAAATTGCACTCGGCAAGGCCGGATTTCCGATAGTGGTGGGCCACTATCGTCATAAATTTGTGACGTTTGCTAGTTGTCATGAAATCAGAAGAATGTTCGTCATAATATAACTTTTGAATAGTTTGTGATGATTTCTAATTAGCTCTCGTGACAAGTTTTTAATTTTCGTCACTAAATCATACCCTCCTCTACAGAATGTCATAAAAGTGAATGATCTTACAACGTCTTGGTCTATTATCACAATATAATCGTCATAAAAGGTCATATGTGTTGTAGCACTGCCATCACGATCGACCGCGCGTGCCCATAGTTACAAACTGTACTCCTCCGCACCGGGAAAGCCAAGAACGCCACCCTCAGCACCTCAAAGAGTTGGATGTTCTTCGTTTATAAGCTCTGCAGGCACGGCGGTGGCTGGACAAACGTCATGCTCTCCTTACCCCAGATGAAACTCGAGGACCCCACCGTTGTGAAGCAACTAGTACAATGCGTTCCCCACAAGTGCGACGGGCCTTGTGTCGACGTCGCCGCGGAACACCTCACCGTGATCAGCCTACCCCTGGCACCGGTCTCTGGCGAGTAGAGGCAGGTGGACACGCGGACGCCATAGGTGAACAGTAGCGGTGGCAGGAATATTTTTTAGGTATGGCGGGTTTGTAAATGTCAAATATATATAATACAACTATCAACTATACAAGACTGGCAGGCACTAAATTGCCAAAGCAGTCAAGTAGATTTATGTGTTGATCATTGGTTATTGTCTAAGTAGACGTATATCATACACGTGTATGTATATTATACATATATTCAGTTTTTTATTTATTTTAGGTATGGCGGCCGCCAAACCTCGCCACATACCTACCACCGTGATTGCTCGTGAACACAAATGCCACGCGGAAGGACCCCGGCGGCGGTCGAGCCCTCCCCGGTATCCAAGGATGATGGTGGCATGGCACGCCTTATACATGGCTCCCGAGCCATCCGTGGCGGATGCTACGGCGGTGGCCCATGACGGGTTAGAGCCAGCTATCAAGTTTGGGAAGGCGAAGCGCGTGGCCATGATGCGGTTGGGGGACTATGGCCCCGTTTGGCAGATCTACTAGAGCTGATTCTCTGGTTAATCCAGGAGGAGCTATGTCAAACGGGTTTCTGAAGAGAAGTGATTCTCTACTGACTCTTTGAATTGATTCTTTGAAATTAAAGGTTGAGAGCTACAAAAAATTGCTTCTCATGATTCTGTGAAGTGATTCTCCATCAGAGTTTATGCTAGAGAATTAAAGAGAACTACTTTCAGCTACAGAATCGTTTCTCTCGGACAATCAGCTCCCACAGAGAATCAGAATCACATGCGTATGTCTCTCGCATTTCGTGGTGATGGAGGGCTACGTTTATGAGCAAACCAGAAAAAGATATAACTATCGCGCTAACGCGTCGACAAGCGAGTAGTTCTCTCTTTTGCCGCTCCTCCTTTGGCTCTAATAGCGCTCCAAGTAGGTCTATGGCCATTGTGGTCACATGCTAATTAACCTAAGAATGTCGTTCTGACATCTTGGCTCCCTTCTATGGTCTCCACTAAACAATTGACCCTTCCTTCTACCATCGACAATATAATGTCTCCAATGCCCTGGCCCTATGTCTTCGAACTCAACCTAACCAATCACTACTAGAAAACCCCCCTTGTAGCTACGTTATAGTAGTAACGCTGGCTCAAAGTGTCTCTACGTCGGCGTGTAAAGATGTTTTATGACACGATTTCAAGAACATATCAAAGTCTCACGATATTAGATACGCTTTCTACGTCACTAGTTTAGATAAAGACATTTTTTAATATGATATTCAAATCGTCTCAAAATGCGACGAAATTAGATACACTTTAAAGTGTCATTATCATCTAGACACGTTGAAAAGTGCGTCAGACAATTGTTTGTATTGGATATAAAGATGTCGTTTGACATGATTGTAGAAACGTACCAAAATAACACGAAGTTAGTCACATTTTAAAGTGTCATTATCATCTAGACACGTTACAAAGTATATCATACAATCGTATATAGGAACATAAATATGTTTTTTGATATGGTTGCAAAAACGTATCAAAATGATGTAAAGTTAGACATGTTTTGAACCGTGAATAGCATGTAAACACATCATAATGTATATCAGTAATCGTCCGTAGGCAAGTAAGAATTCTTGACATGAAACAAAAAATGACTCAAAATGACATACTAATTTAGAAGGAAAGGACGAGAAAGATACAAAAACAATGGTGCAACTCGACATTTGCTTATTGATGGTCCATGTCAAATTTGGAATTACGAGTGTGTTATATCTTCAAATACTTAATCAACATTGGATGGTCTTTGAATGCATAAATATAAACAGATAGTGAACCTATCGCTTAAAGGACACATTTTTGTTTTCTTCTTGTGTGTTAAAAATGAAAAATTACAAAAAGGGTAATAAAAATATTAAAGAAAATTGTGCCTTCCCAACAGATCCGAACCTTAGCCTGTAGGCTCAAGTTGTAGGAGAGCGACTGCACTAATCATTAGATACAGAGTATTATCTATATGCATTTAAGTCCTATGGAAACCTCTGTCTGCCACCTTGCTGGACTTCTGCATTTTTGCAAATTGCTATTGCCGCGATATCGGCACACATTGCTCCTGGTAACATATCAAACAACATAAAAAGGCACATACTGCAAATGTCCTAGTTTTGGACAATTTTCGGTTTGTCATAATCTCTTTCTAAAATTGTGATTAGCACGTAAATCAACTAAACTAGACGAGTAAACAGTTAATGTGCCACGTGTCAAGTAAAATTACGAAACTCAAAAGCATCATTGTCCAGCTTCACGTCATATGCCGGCCTAGACCTCTGTCGGTCCAGTTGCTGTTGCTGCTGCTCGCTTGCCTTCTGGTTCCAGCCTTCCAGGTCCACGAGGCAGGCTGGCCCATGCGTCGACTGCAGTGGGCGATCGTCAAGTGCTGTCTGCGGGCCGGCCACTACAGCCGCACAGCCAGCGGTCTACTCGACACCTGCCGCTACCCGGGTTTAATGCGTACTGCTGCTGCTACTGGCTGAAAGCCGGAGACCTGGCCCGGACCGGTTGACCACCAATACAAATACTCCATACAAATACAATTTTAGTTACCCATATTTTGAACTAATATGATTAGTGTAATGTTGTGGCCGTGGGTAAGGAGCTTGGTGGCCATTGCTCAATTCTCCCAGGCAGCAACCTATTTTGGCTATATTTTTAATTCCCAACATCTTATTATGAATTTGGATGAGTATACCATCTATTGCAAAATTATTTATTCTTATTTGAAATAATAAATCCACTTTTTTTAACATTGCTAATCGCATTGTGTTGACCATCCAATTTCGTACTAAGTCATCCTATATTCCTTTTCAAAAAAAAGTCATCCTATATATCTTTTGGACACTTTTTTTTGTGAACTATATCTTTTGGATACTGGTGTGCTAAGATTCGTATAGCATTACTTTTCATATTATTATTAGAGGATGGATACGAGTTCAAAACCAACAAAATGAAAATTTTTGCCATGCATAGGAATAAATGAATATAATTCTATAATACATTTATGAATAAAAATAAGTCATTCCAGGAAAATTAACATTCTTCCCGTGCTTACAAAAAAAATAAATTATGTAAGTTCATGAGTATTCAATAACATACTTATCATTAAACATCATCCAAATGTAAAATATTTCAATAAAAAATATAATGCATTGTGGGCCTTCGGATGGGCACACATGACTAGATATAATTGTGGCTAGGGGTAGTAAAGAATCATGGCTTTTATACCTTCTTTGTAATACAACTTAACCCTAGTCATTTATAGCTCAAACATATATAGTTTTTGACTCGAATTTTATTGAGGTCGATCTTTAAAATTGCTAGGCTAAATTTTTTAGAGCCTTTACCATCCCAAATCGTGGCCCATATTGTTTGCTAGTTTTATTATGCCGATCATCCGATTTGCACTGTGGAGACCATCTTCCTAATCCTTGCTAAGTCGTTTTCTTCTTGTGATCAAGCATGTCACTGGTTCTGCCACTCAACGTTGAGCCCAAAGCATAGCAGCTCGCTTGCTCTGTCAATGTCAACACACCAAGCCTAAATTGTAGTGGCTACGTCTATTTGGGCATTTTACATTGGGATTAGCATAAAGCTAATCACTGCCAATCTTGGCCCATAACGAGTACAATTACGAATCTGAAAAAATGAATTTTCGTATACAAATAAAATGAAGTTAGTAGATACTACACAATAATATATTTATCAATATATACTTCCAAAAATATAAAATATTTAAACAAATGAAAAGCCCATTGAGCGGAAATAAAATGGAAATTAGCATTTTGGAATCATATTTTTTTGTCGCTGCTGTCAATGTAAAAAATTACTTGCCATCTAATTTCAGTGCTTATCACATTTGTTTCCCTCTTAATCGTCCACACAGCAAACAAATTCTTTCTTTTTATCAAAAATCAGAATACGGAAGCTGCCAGTTCCTTCAAATTTTAACGTGCTGCACTGGGACTTGTTTTGACCGTGCTGCCGAACGCCGAGATAACACAGTGCGTGTTTTGACCGTGCTAAAATTTTCTCTAGAACGTGCAGACAGTGTAATTTGGCCTGTACAGTCTACTTCCCGGTATATTTTAATTTTTAGCACGTACTGTATGCTTAAGCAAAACCAAGATCTCCATAAAAGTTGCCGCCTAATGGCCAACAATATACAAAAAAAAATCATTTACCCGCCAAATGGCCTGCACGTCGTGGGATTTATAGCTGCAAAAAATCGTGTAGCGTAACCTCCGCTCCCCGTATTAACCTCCGCCATTTACTCCATTAATTAAACCAGTTTTCCACCTCCATCTGGTAGATCGTGGCATCCCTACCACAGACCCGCCGCCACCAGAAGAAGAAACATGGATCTGCTGTTCCTCTTTCCTTGGCGTCGAACCACCACCTCTTGCCTCCAGTCGTAGACTCGCAGTTGGCGGGGCGTGGCCGCGTGGGGCGAGCATGGCGGCCGCGGCACCCAGCACCGTATCAGCGCCAGCTGTCAGGCGGAGGCACTATGCTGGTATCTAGATCTATTGAGTTACAGGAACAAGCCCTATGCCACCAGCTGCAAGGAGCCTGGGACCTGCGTTGCCCAGCAAGGCCATTGTGTTGTTGATGAGATTCGCTTTAGTGCCCAGGTATTTTGATTTTCATTCCTTCGTTTGCTTCGCTATGTTCCTGTTGAAGCACTGCTGGGTAAATGAAATTTCTGTTTCAATTACAGATTGCAATTGATTCTGGGAAATTGCCAGATATGCGCATCTATGGTCAGAGTCGATATGAAGAACACACCCCTCCGCTGCCCGGCTACCCAGCAGTAGCACCCAAACCCCTAACGACTGATCGCGTCGCGCCTCGATCCTCCCCACGCTCGACTCGGATGGGCGTTGGGCAAGATGTGCAAAATTGCCATGGCTATCTATATGCTCTTCTACTTTAATTAATATATGGTGGCCTTGGATACACTAGATGATAATAGCTTGAGATAATCTGCATCATGATTTTCAATTCTCCAGTTTCTCTTTGTTTGGTAATGTGGTTTGTCATGGAGCTGGGCATTAGTAATTTGGTATAAGGGCAAAAGAAGTACTATGGTGTCTTGATTGAAACTGATTCCTTTTCTTTGTTATTAATTGTGAAAATTATTGCACTTATGTCTTAGTGTGGTAACTTGTTCTCTAATTTTTTTCACATATCGATTTGGTTTCAGACCTAGGGTTGGGGCCATGGAAGCTGTTGTGGGGCTACCGGCTTGCTGCACTGACTATCCTTGGAATTTAAGGTTTAATGAATATCCTTGCACTGTCTATCCATGGAAGCTCTAGCTCCCAGATAAGCGGCCCCATCTGAAACCCCCAAACCCATCTACAACTACATTTGTATGGTTGGTACACTGTCCTTGTAGTGTACTGAATTTAAGGTTTACTGAAGCTTCTCTATTACATGTGTTCTGTAAAACTTCTGAATTCTATACTGTGTGCTAATTAGCTCTTGAGCTGATGGGTATTGTCTTGTATTGCCTACATTCGCAGGCTCCTATGTAATCAAAATTTAGTAGTTTAACCTGATGGCTGGTACATTTAGAGATATGCTATCACCTTACAGGGATCATCCATCCTATAGATCATGACAACTATTTACTTGTAGCAGCTCTTGTTTATAGGCTATTATTCTCAATTTGCAGCTTGTAACAGAAAAAACAACTACCAATATCTAGCTATTGATTATGTACTGAGAAACTTTGCTTGAATCAGCACATCAATGTGATCATACGTAGTAGATGGCACAGATTTATTGATTGGGGTTTAGGGAAAGAGAATCACTTCTACATCCAGTGTGTTCACTTCTACAAAACACAGTGTAACACTGCATACTTGTTAGGCCAGAAGTTATTTCTTATTTCTAGCACTCAGCTGCATACACTATTCTGTGACCCAAATATGCGCCTGTGAAGCATCTTGGATTTGAATTTGATGACGTGGGGCAATCAAACCTACCATGTCCAGTAGAGATTTCTGGATAGTATTTTCATAATTTTAAATGTGCTGATGTGACAGATCTTTTTGAATGGGATCAATAACCAGCGTTCATGCCTTAAGTACAGATTGTTAAACTCATTCAGGCCACTACTTCCCTAATTATGGACTAATCAAACAAGGTGTCTTTCGTTGTTGCTCGTTGCTGGTACGAACTCACTAGCGATTCTTTTTTTGCTTTGTTTATTTTAACTACTATGTTCCTGATCATGGATTGCTTTTTGATTGCAGACGGAGTGAGTGTGCTTTATTTGTAGCTTGACGCATTAGCTTTAGTGTAGGGACCTTTGAAACATCGAACACTGCCTGTTGTGGTCTTGGTGGGTTCAGTATGTTCTCCCTCCTTGCTCGTCTATACAATTAGGCATCACTCGCCTTATGGAAATCAGTTGTGACCTGTATTGTGGCCTTTTCTACAATTTCTGAGTAATTTCATCTTATGGAAATCACATGATAGATCTCCGTGGTCCTTTGTATAGTCAGACGATAAAAGTTATGCAACAAGAGGTTCTCATATACTATACTTATACAATGATTTTCACTTTAGTAATTTCAGTTATTGATTGAGATTTAACCTTTCAGGTATTTAGAGAATATGTAGATTGAGAAGTTCATCCATGACTGGAAAGAGAAGAAAGAAGGGGCAATAAAAGATAGATTTTAATTGTTAGGGAATTTTAGAAGCATTAGTATGATGTTGCCATTGTGTATATTTCTTTATGAACATAATTGACTTCTTAGGTGTACTTTATCTTTGATTACTCCCTTTCATATTTTGTAAAGTCAGAGAATTGATTGCAAATGCAATGTTATGGATGATTTACATTTTCATTGTTAACCCTACAAATTAAAATGAAATTTAAATTGTAAATAAAAGATTCATAATATACTAATAAATCTGAATATAATATATCATATATGTACGGAACCGTCTCTACATTTCTTAATACGCTACTTGGTGTTACTATACACCGTGTCTATATCGGTAGACACGTAATGATAATGTGCCTATGACATTGTTTCTATATTTATTAACACACATTTAGATATTACTAGAAAGCGTGTCACCTGCCATGTCACCCGCCACGTAAGCTGACATGTCACATGCCATGCTGTCCAGCAAAGTCAAATGCGTAATAAATATATGGCTATCAAATCGTCTTTATACTGCTTAATACACAATAAGGTGTCACAATAAAACGTTTGTACGTAAGTAGACATGTTTTATAAATGTATCAACGAAATTGTCTCTATATTTCTTAATACACAATAATATGTTACTAAATGCATAACTACACTATTAGACATATTTTATATATGTGTCTATAACAATGTATCAATATGTGTAGAGATGCCTGGAGCGTGTCTATGAAACGTATTTTCGCACTATAGACACGCTTAAAGAATTCGTGTGTATAAAGCCTGACACGGTGCATACACAGACAAAATAAAACGTGTCTAGCTCTAAATATAGCATATTAATTTTATGTCTGATGTTGTAGGAAGCCATTATGAACGGGGACAAAGTTTCATGAGATAAAAAAGGAGTGTCATCCCCGTAACACCCTAGGCATATTTATCAATCTCGTTCTGTTTTGGTAACAGTATGGTAAAATAATGTGTCTAGAGCTGGACAAAATGCTCGATGCTCATTAGCTCGCTCGGATCGCGGCTGCCTCGGCTCGACTCAAGACCAGCATGTTTCTTCTATCTTAACTGCTAACGTGAGAATGCTAACCCCTAACACTTGTGTGTTTCTTCTATCTTAACTGCTAACGTGACAATGCTCACTTCGGAGCATTGGTTGAGTTCAGTCTGACACAACAGCATGAGCTACTGGGCATCTCTGATAATGAGCTATATAGCTAGCTGAGTCAGCATTAATCTGACATGGACAGAGGAAGATGAAGAGAGACGAATAGACAAGGACGAGCAAATAGCCGGTTGATTTCTCGTGGATCGAGAAGGTACGAGAAAGTACGAATGGGCCCCATAAATCAGAATATTTTATACAAACTGTGACATATGACATGGTCAGTATTTTCCAGCAGTGCTTTGGATGCCTATCTGTAAATGATAACCACTACAATTTCTACAAATTGAATAAAAAAAATCATGTTTGCAAACTGAATTAGTTTACCTGACTTGCACCACTCTATAACTCACATTGTATATCTAGCCACATGAATAAGTTTCGAACCCAAGTCTCATCACATAGATGCATCATAAGTGTTTGACTCAGCATGAAAATACAGTCTAACTCTGGTTTTTAGTCTAGCACAAAATATCACAAAACTGCCAAAAGAAAACCTTCAAAAGAAGCCATGCTTCCAGGACCACCTCACCCTCAACTTGCTCCAATCTGACTTAGCACAAGCCCAAATTTTGCATCTATCCTAGCTTGATTAATTGCAAACCTGCACATGATATAGCACACATTGTGGGTTCAGCTACCGCAGTACTTTCCTCAACAAAGAACTGACTTTATTTAATCAGTATTTATTAATTGAAAAGCATTTCAGTAAATTTGTTGACCCACCAAGTAAACAAAGTACTGCTATCTCAGACAGTAGCATATAATTTTAGAAACTCTATTAGTACTACTAATTCATGCGTATCAGTGTATTAGTCAAATGTTGTTTAAAATTACAGGATATGTTAAGATAACAATTGGTAGGATGAGTGTCAAGCAAACTGTCTGCTTAAGGCTAGAACATAAAAAAATTCAGTTCCCTACTGCTTTGAATAACCCAACTATTTTGAATAAAAATTATTTTGAATAACCCAACTATTTTCAAAGTCACAAATGCGCATCAAATCAACGCGTCATTAAGATGAAGCAAATTCTCAACCAGACTGCTTTGAAAACTGGGCTATGAACATACTAGGAAATAAAATATACAACAGATATACAAGACGCATGATATAACCTTTCTGGCAATTGGTCGAACAAGAATATATCTTAGCGCTGCCTGTAACTAGGTCTTTCATCTTTGCGTGAAAAGCTTAATTTGGCATGCTCATTTCATCTATTTAATTAGGAACCCGTCCTTCAATCCACTCACCTGCACGACGGGGGATTGGAGCAACCGCCTCGGATGGTGCACAGGGAACGCCGCGCCTAGCAAGACAACGAGGTACCCGGGGCCCAACAACGCCCGCCCACCCGGGGTCCTCTAGGAGCATCGCCACAGCAGCCCACAACACGACCGTGGCAAGGAGGGCAGTCGCGAGCGAGCGCCACCGCAGCGGGGAAAGGCGGGTGTGTAGGACCAAGAAGCGTGTCACACCCTAGATCCCTCCCCGTCGCACCACCTTGAACACGGGTTGTGGCCGGTGGCTTGCCCCTCTGCAGAGGTGTCCAGAGCTCGCACCATTGCTGTGTCCTAGAGTGGAGAGAGGGAGTGGCTAGTGGATTTGAGGACAAGCAGGAGGTGGATCTGCGGAGGGAAAAGAGACGAGAGGAGGAAGACGAAGAGGGGAAGAGAGCGGCGGTCGGCTGGGTAGGGTATCGTGAGGGGACGCGGTATTTATTTGAAGCAGGGATCATCACTGCCGTCCAAATCGTTCCGATGGCTAAAAACGGTGCGTTTCCGTGGGCCGAAGGAGTTAGATGGGCCAAATCGACCATGTCTCCGCAGATTTTGCTGTTTAATGTTTTTCGTTTTCTTTTTCCATTTTAAAGCACCCTTGTGAAGCAACTTGCAAAATAATATAGCTTCTATACCTCTATGCAATTTTTAAATGTAATAGACTATACATAAGTTGCTGTATATGAGTTTCAATAATTTTTAAAGTGATTAGCTATTTTCTGTAGTTTAAATGAATTTCTAGCCGTATATCAAAAGTAATTCAAAATTGAACTATGTGTACCTCGAATAAGTTTCAAAAATCTGCCTAAAAATTATATTTCGGATCATATGGTCCATTATAGCCAATGTCCCAAAGATAGATAAAAATCGCAATTGTTTGGTTGTGATAATTTAACCTTATATCTCTAAAATTACCATAAAATAATTGTAATAATACGTAAATTTGGTCGGAAGATGCTAAAAAGTGACATGAAAACATATTTCAGGTCCACGAGCCTTCCATCAAAAGTTTATAATTTTAAGAAAGTAAAATTATACATTGTTTCCAAAATGATACATCTCCCACATAGTTTCTTATAACTCAAATCAAACTTTAAAATTTGAACACCTCATAGCATTTTTAAACTCGTATTCACCTAAATTTTGGACAGAACCTTAGGCTGACCATAATATTAGATAATATATAGTTACATTACCAATTCTTATGCAAAAATATGTTTATTATATTCTTTACAAAGTGAAAGAAAACAATCCATATGAAAAAATCCAAAATAATAGTAATTATCATGTAAACAAACAATATTAAATGAATGATAGTGATTTTCAAAAAAATCAGAAAAAAATTCAGCAAATTTGGAGTTTATATGGGGAGAAAAACCAATTACAAATTTAAATTTCAAATTAAAAAGATAAAGATGAATCGTAAATCTGTTCGAGGGACATTACGAGTATATGTTTTATAAAACAAATTAGTTACAAACTTTCGGTGTAGTGGTAAGCCGTGTTCACATTATTCAGAAGGTCTCCGTTTCGATCCACCTCAGAGCTCTCTTTTTTACCGCTATTTTTTTTCCAAATCACTGCATACTACAGGTCGTGGCCAAATCACCGCGTACCACAAGGAGGCCGAGGCCCATGGGAGGGAACAGGCTAAGCTCAGAAAAACGTTAAACGGGCCGAAGTTTGTTTTGCAAGGAAAAAAGTAATAGAAGTTGTTCCTATGTAATATTAATTTATACTAATATAAATTTAGAAAACTAACAAAGAAAAGATTGATTCTCATAAGCCTAATAAATTTAGAAGAATTTAGAACAATATTCTCTCCAAATAAAACATTACGTATTTTTTCACCATTATGGCTTGAATAATACAATATCAAATTGGTGAATATTTCTATTAATATATATATAATTAAGGCGACCTTGGAAAGTAAATTGTGAACTGAAATTATCTCAAATACACCGATACATTTTTTCGCAAGTAATAGTCAAAGTTGTCATATTGCACCCATGTCACGGGTATTGCCTACCCTTATGTTGATCCATGACAAATTTTATAGAACGTCACTATGTAGTGGGCCAGATTGTGACGAATTTGATAAAACGTCACTATATTATGGGCTTGATATCCACTATGGTAGATTCATGACGAAAAACTGGCAATCGTCACAGATGGTGCACTGTTAATAACGTTTTTTGAATTCATTACGAAGAATTCGTCATAGGTAATGTTTCTTGTAGTGATAGCTTGTGAGACCGGAGAACACCTAAAGAAAGATGCAATAATATTTTCTTCTCTCTCCTATGTCCAAATGATGACTTCATTATTACTGCCTCCGGAGACGCCTCAACAGTCAAGGTCTATTTAAAAAATTTGAAGGCTGAGCGCAAAAGAAAAATAGGCTAAACCCATCAATAAAATTAGGCTCTAGCACTAATAACCGAGATTTTCTAGTAGTATACAATAGTTTCCTGTAGTAATCAGAGAGTCCTGCTACAACCTGATTGAAGGAATACTCTCCTTGCCAGACCGGATATTCCGATTGTCATGGGCATACGGGCCTTATTAATTCTAGTCTATTTCTTATATACTTGAATAAGTTATCAGTTGTCCGAGCAAATATAATTTTGTTGCGCATTACACCTGAAGGAATATACTCGTGTGGTTGGCCAAGGTCTCCGTCCCTCCCTTCCTCGTGCACTGTCGTTTGGTTTATTTTTTCAATTGTGATAAAACTTTTATGCGTCCCGTCCTAATCTATCTATCTATCTATCTATCTATACTATAAAGATTCAATATAATTGAAAACACTTCTCACCCAAAAAAATTATATCCACCCCTCACGGGGGACCCACGTGTCAGGTCCAACGGTGGAAAAGACGTAGAAATCTATACTATAAGGATCCAGTAGAATTGAAAACACTTCTCACCCAAAAAAATTATATCCACCCCTCGCGGAGGACCCACATGTCAGGTCCAACGGTGGAAAAGACGTGAAAAGTTTTTCAAAAACGATGTTTCTAGAGAGTTTTCTGCCGTTTTGGTATTACTTTTCTCACCATAAAATTTATTTACCCACCCCGTGTACCCACCAATAAACCAGTGCTACTACGTAACCCAACCCTGCTCGGAAATTAAGCCCTTGCCATGCACGTTAACCACAGATCATGCATGCAAGTTTGCTTCTATATAAGCCATGCAAGTTTCTTTTATCTCATTATTGCGTTCCAAACTCCGCCTTCTTCCGCGGTAAATCTCTGGAGCCTCAACCTCTGACAAACATCCCAGGGCATCGCATCTCATCGGCGTCCCCCTCCGCCATCTTGGGTCTAATAGTAGTAAGCCTTCAATTCGTTCACATTCAGTCCGCATCCCACCTCTATCTTTATCCCGTCTCATCCATATCACATCTCATATTCAATCTATCTATCAAGGTACATGGATCATCGTACCCCCGTGATGTCACGTACACTGGAGCCCCAGGTGGAAGATTGGTCGACGAGACTAACGTTGCACGTCCTGCCGGCGCTACTAATAAAAAGCCGATCTTAAGGTAAAAAATGGGCTTATTACCACCCTAAAAAGGCTGAGAAAGCTGCAGCAAATGTCAACCTGATAAACTCTATAGCCTTTGCTGAGAAACAAGATATCGTCTGTATGTACTTGTGACGTCAACTCCAGCCAGACCCATCGCCGGCCATAGGTGTATATACCTGTACGTATCTGAGTGCACCATGTATTTAATACACACGTTAACATAATTTCTCAGTCTTGGATGAATTTAATAACCGGCTTCGTCCCAATGATGGATATACAAGACTATCAATATGTGAAAAACAAGATGCAGATTTGGTGCGTGGTTGAAACGCCAGGTATTTGATTCTTTTGTTTCAAATATTTGTTTAGCTTTAGCCAATCCCACGTGATCGGTTACTGTTTGTCTAATCAGTATACGTACGTGATCGGTATGTTCAGAATATATTTAGGTGTTGTTTCCCATATAACCAATCTTTTGCTAGGTAGTCCAGGTAATCTTGCCATGCTATTTTTTTGTTTTGCCACGTAACTAAATGGGTCTATGTACTCTAATTCTCTTTTTTGTTGCAGATATTCCTTCCAGGACAATTAACCATGCTGTTGCTACAAACACCACGTGCAGAACTGTTTCTGGAGCAGATACACCAGAGGCTCGGAACAGAGATAGGGGAAAGTAAAGAGATATGACTGCACGCCTGGCTTGCTTAGGGAGAAGAAGATTTCCAATGCATCCTAAAATCGGAGATGAAGAAAGTGTTGTCTCAATGTACTTTATTGGCTCCATGTATGTGAGTAACCACGCGTAACGTGCTATAATTTTACTCTTGTCTCTGTATTCTTATTTGGCAGACCAATGTAAATGTTGTTAGTTCAGTTGATTCCGTAGTCACACAAGTGCTGACACGTCCAAAGTTTTTTACAGATATATGCTTCTTATTTTTATTTAGCTATGTATGTTTTATTTAATTGGGTTTTTAGGTTAATATTGTAATCTTTGTCTTGTTTAAAATTTTTTCATATAGATAAAGTTTGTGTCTACTGTTTTCACATACATACGTCGCGGCATGTGACTCCGTCGTCGCGGTCCGTTCTCTCCCCTCCTAGCTCCATTAAATGCAGCTAATAATATAGTTAGTTGTGCATGCATCCGTCGTTAATTATCATTTGCATGCATGCAGCTGGGTGGGCCATCGTACAACGTGCCGCTGGGTCGCTGCGAGTCTGCGACTCGCGCACGGCGAGCCAGGCAACGGCGAACAATAGCATCCCGGCGCCGACATTCAACCTCGACCGCCTCGCCCGAGTGCTCAGAGGTCCGGTCATCACTGCAGATGACATTCTGCTTCCGCGCCATCGACTCGATGCTGCCAGATTGCCAACCAAACAACACTTTCACAAGCTTTGCTCACTGCGCTTCAAAAGCCGTCTACACGGATGCTGCCACTGGTCAAGACGGGGGCGGCACCGGCAGCGATGGAAGCAACAAGTCAGCGGGGAAGAAGGAGGATGTGCACCAGCTGAGAATTCTGGACAATTGCTATATGCAGTACATGTTCTTGAATGCCCGGGCGGAGGTGATGTCGATGGCAAAGAGTGCAGCAGCTGAGGTGATGAATGTTTAAGTTACAGCCCGGTCTTTTGTCACATTGTTGTCTTCTTAGTTCTTGATTATATTTTTTGATCAGTTTACGAGGCAAACTGAGCTTGTAGAGCTCCGCCACAAAACAACGGTAGATCGATTATTTTTATCGAAGTTACTGTATTTACATACCTAGGATTTGTAGATGTATGGAATCATTAGAAAATTAGTGCGGTGTTGTTTTCTTGGCCAGTGAAACTATGAAAGTAGATTATATTATATATATTAGCAATTTTAATGTTTACGCTTTACACCATGCTATGTCTATCTTATTATTTTTTCTGCCGTTACAGGCATCACCAGTATGTTAGCCTCACTTCTAACCAAAGTGGTATTTTTATCAATGCTTGAAGTCAATAGATTTGAAGATATTACACAAAAAAGATAAGCTTATATTATTTTGACCTCAGTTTACTCAGTACCAAGTTACCGGTTAATTTATCAAAAATTGGCTTAAGCTCAACCTCAAAATAATTCTTGTTCACTATATTTTCTAATGACACGCGCGTGCATTCTACTATTCATTTTATGCTTGAAAAAGTTATCATCAGTTGTCCGAGCAACACTCCCTTACCTGGTTCTCTATCATGTTCTGGATAGAACTCGCCGCAGATGTATGTTTGGTTATAATAATTCAGAATGCTATTGTAATTAGGATACACAAGAAGTGGTGCAAATGATGCTTTATGAACCTCTCTATGTAACTGATACTGAGAAGTATTCTCAAACAACAAACAAGATGTAGGGCTATAAAATGCTATACTTTCTGCACCTATGCCATTTTAGTTTCATTATTTGAATTCAGTGACAAAGAAAGAACATGTCCATTTATTTATACACTGGCAGCAGAAGTATAACATACGTGGTAAATGTTTCTTCAACATACATATAGACAAAAAAGTATAACTAGCTAGTAGGTAATCACAGAGGGCACAGCCTTGAGGGGGGCAGCTGGAACATTGATATGGTTAAATCTCTCACTCAGGTCCAACTCCTCTGGCGACAAACCATTGGGCAGGTGCCACTCAAAAGCATGTAACAGCGACGCCACTATGAGTGGCACGAGGCGTTCCGCCATTGGCTGGGCAGGGCAAAGCCTCAGGCCAGACCCAAACGGGATGAACTCAATTTCTTTGCCCTTGAACTCCACTTCACCTCTGTCCATGAAGCGCTCCGGTAGGAACTCATTGAGCCTCTCCCATGCCGCCGGGTCCCTCATTATCGCCCATGTGTTGAACATCACTGCACAGCCCTTGGGCACTGGGTAGCCACCGATCTCCACATCATCATCCATGGCCTTGTGCGGCATCATCAAAGGCCCCACCGGGTGCAGCCGCATCGCCTCCTTCACAGCGGCCATGAGTTACCGGAGGTTGGCAGTGTCGGACTCCTCGACCGTTTCCTTGCTGCCAAGGGCGCCCTTGATCTCCGCACGCACCATGGCCATGGCGCTAGGGTTGCGGAGGAGCTCCGCCATTGTCCACTCCACCGTGACCACGGTCGAGTCGGTCGCTGAAGCAAAGACCTCGAACAGAAGAGACGTGATGTCGCCTCGAGCCAGCCTTCCTGTGGACACGAGCTGGAGGAGTACATCGAGGAGGTCGCCGTGCAACTTGTCCGTGTCCCTCGATGACGACGAGTCCTCCTCCTCCGCCAAGCGGCGGTCAATCATGTCATCCAAGAACCGGTAGAATTTTCCCAGTTTCATGGCAGTCCAGCGGCGCCACCCTTGCAAGTCAAACGGCCGGAGGAAAGGGAAAAGGTAGGAGACGTTCGGCTTCCCGGCCGAAGTTACCAGGTCCTTCAAGAGCTCCCGTACGGACTCGCCAGCGTCCATGTCGGTGACGTCAACAGACAAGAAGATGCTGGACATGAGGTTGAGCACGGCGCCATACACGGCCTGCGCGACGGGTACCTCCTGCCCAGCGCGGGCACGGAAGTAACTCACCAGGTCACGCACCTTGCGCTCGCGGACGCCGCGCGCGGCAGCGAGGCTGCGCGGGGAGAAGACGTGCGTGGCCAGGATCCCGCGCAGGGTCTTCCAGCGCGGATCGGAGCTCGGGAGCCAGATGATGGCGCGCTCGGAGAAACCGAGCGCGTGGGCGATGTCCGGGACGAAGCGCCCGGCGAGGCGCCGGTCGTGCCTCTTGAAGGCCTCGCTCGCCGCGTCACGCGAGGAGACCACCACGGCGGAGGCGAACCCGAGCTTGAGACACATGACGGGGCCATGGACGCGCGCGAGGCGGGCGAGTGTGTGGTGGAGATTGCCGTGACGCAGGTCGAGGAGGTTGCCGATGAGCGGGAGCGGCCTCGGGCCGGGCAGTCCGGTGCCGGAACGGCGCCGACGGCTTTGGTTGGTAAGGCAGTAGAGGAGAGAGACGGCAAGGGCTGCCCAGAGCAACCAGAGCTGATGCTGCATGGTTTTTCTTTGTCCTGCACTCCTGCTGCTGTAGGATGAGCTCGTTTGGCAAGCTGGGAGTCCATCCTGTTCCGCCTATATAAGGCAGCTACATTGCTACACGTCAGCGGTCTCATAGGTCGTCTCATGCAGTGACACGTAGGATTTTTGCTGATGTGGAGGAAAGAGACCGAGGTGATAGAATGAGGTCGTTGTTTCGCGAAACAACCGCCTCATGAGCTAAAATTTAGGACTATGAGACAACTCTCTCACCATTGTATGAGTTTCGTTGCCATGCAACCAATAATATTTCTTTATTTTTTCAAAAATTAAGGGATTTTATATTGCTATGAGACAACTAAAACAACAACCTATTATATAGCATGTTTATTTGTTGAATAATGACAAGTGTAAACAAAACATTTACTTAGCAAGTATAGCACGGGTGTATGAATGCTCAAAGTAAGGCTAGACACGGCTGAACTGCGTTAGCATTTTTAGTTGTTCGTTTTAACATTGTCCAGGTTACTACAAGTGAAAGAACCCAGTTGCAACCCAATTAATAAAGTATAAGTGACATTAAGCATAAATAAACATCATCTTCTAATAAAAAAGGATCTAGGACGCTTGTGACTCTGAGCAAGGCTATCATGATAGATTTACACTCTGCAGAGGTTTCGCCCTTTACCCACCAGTCGCGTAAAAGTTCAAAAGAACTTTGCACCCAACCACGCACATCAACACTTCTAAGGTGTGACTGCATAGGGACGCTACAAGGCTTTTCACAAGACACCCTAACAAGTCAGTAGCCGCTAAGGTACAACAAGGTGGTGAGACTTTAGGCACCGAGATTGACTGACCCTCAGGGCGCAACGTGAGGGGGTCAATGGCGTCCGAAGCGCGAGCAACTCATGCCAACAACAAAAATAAAGACCACAACGTGCGGAGTTCTCGTACCACAGGGACTCCCAACACGGGACTGTGCCTAACGAGACATAGCCGTCGGGGCTACCGTCCTCGATGGAATCAAGTAACACCCCGTGCCCTGCTTCCCATAACGCCGTCGGCCACTCCGGTAACCACTGGCAAGCTAGAGATGTACAAGTTACTTGACCAAGACCAGAGCCATAATAGTTCTAGCGGTGGCGACAAGCTCCTGGGTTTTATGAACCGGACCTTACGGAGGGACACTAGAAACAAAAGCACGAAGCACATGCTCTAGTTCCCTAAACTATGTTGCTAAAAAGCAAGTTTTATCATTAACGTTAAAGCGAACCATTTAGTCAAGATTAACAATTAAATATTGGTGATAGTAGCTGCGCATAGCAAATATTCTACCCATATGCAAAGACCCAAGGTAAACAAGGATAGGATATTCAAAACTAGGTACAACCTTAATGGTACGTCAATATAGACACATGCAAGTATGAAATAATTTAATACAAAGTGGGTAGGTAGCAATGATTGTCCGTGCTATAACTTGCCTTAAATCCAGTATTATCACTCATAGACTTCACCTCTTGATCTTCAAGCTCTTCTCCTCGATAGCACTTGAAACGTGTTCCTTCTAGTCGAGAAGACAAGTAGCTAAACAAACAAACAAATAATAATAACTAAGAACAATTCACCAATCAAAAGAAAAGGCTTTAAAAGAAAGCACCAGAGGATAGGGCTTGATCAATTGTCGTCACCATCTGACATAGTCTGCTTGTTTATTTTATATCTTGAGTTCTAGACATCCGATTTATGTGATTCTAATTGGGTTAGCTTCATAATTTGATAATCTATCTTCTGGAAAAATATCATTATTTTAGGAGCTACTGTCTAGAAACAACACAAGATTTAGTGCACCTTTCAGAATTTGTTTTTAAGGGTAAAAAACTCCGCTGTGACTTATTGCTATCATTCACCTCCCTCTGATAGCTTATACTAGAGGGTTTCGATCCTACAACAAGTTAAATAATACTTCTAATTGTTATTCATGTCGATATGAGTCTATTGCAATAAAAATGGATTAAAACGAATCTAAAACGTGAAAACTATGGACTAAACAAGATTTCTGACGCTGGGCTTTTCTACGAAAGAGTATAGACTAAACGAATATGGTAGAAAATTACAAGATTTGCTGAGGGTCTTACTGGAAATCTTGAGGCCAAAAACTACGGAAGGCTCGGCACGACGACGAGACGAAGAATGGGCAGTAGTGGAAGATATGGTGGAAGAAGACTATCTTAGGGAATCCCAAACAAAGGGGCCTCCCTGTAAAGGAGTCGATGGTGTGCCTTTTCCAGAGGAGAGGTGGTTCGTATATATAGGGAGAAAACCTCTCACTTTCAGGTTCATTAGCAATATGGGACTAAAGGTGGGTTGCCCCATTCCAATGCGAATGGGGTTTGAAATTTGGCCCAATAAAGTGATGGGATGGATTTGGCCTAAAATTGGGTCAACTTTGGGCCAAGGCTGGTCTACTAAGATTTAGGGTGATTTTAATTTTCGGAATAATTATTTTTCTGGTTATAAAATAATTCCAGATAAGTCCAGAATTCATATTAAAACCATGAAAAATATTCTGAAAATTCTAAAAATCCTAGGAAAAATTCCAAAGATAGAGTTGGGCATGAGGAACCAAAATAAACTATTTGGAGCTCATGAAAAACATTTTAGCACCTTCCATAAATTGGAATTAGCTATAGACAAATTGGAATAAGTCCCAGAAAGCTTTGGAAAATTCCTATTTGGCTTTACACACATAAAACCACTAAATCCAACCGGCATGAATGCAAAGCACTAAATATTAAACCTATGTTGTTTTAATTTAACTCAGAAAACAAAATTTTCCTATACTAAATTCCTTATTAATTATTTAAATGTTGGAAAAGTTTAGAAAATTGAGATAATCATTGTATTAATTATGCTGACAAATCACATCCCAAAATCCAAAAATTTTGGGGTGTGACATGCACCGACCAGCGCTCGCGCCCAGTCCTCGTCCGTGCACCCATTCGAGGGCTCCCTCATGCTCGTTTGATGGCTCCATTGTGGGGGTCGGACGGGGACGGTCAGAGCCGTGCATTGAGGTGATGCTTGCCTGTCCGCACAGGGGGCTGCAGTGCTCGTACAGTGACTGGCCTCAGCCGCACAGTGATCTGAGTTGGCCGCATAGTGCCTTAGGTCGTGCCAGTCGGCGTGGGTGGTGATTTGCCTTTTGACTTTGGTGCTGCGCAGCAGCGCCGGGCATTGAATTCCCATGTCAGGCGAGGTGGATGGGCGCACGGGCGCTTTTGTTCGGAAGGGTGGCCTTGAGAGAGGCGGAGTTGGGGTGTTCGCTCGAGGGAGGTCGGTACCCCCGAGCGAAGCAGAGTTTGTACAGTGTTTCAGTCGAGGAAGTCGAGACCCTCGAGCGAGGCGAAGATGAAGTCCGTGCGTCGGGCCTCTGATGGGAGGGGCTCGATCGACTGTTGGGCCATCACGGGCCGTGAGCCTTGTGCGTGTTTTGGTTTTATTTTGGCTCGCGGGGATTTGATTGCGTTTTTCTCAGGTTATTAACCCTTAGTTTAGGGGACCCTTTAAGACTATCCCCAACAGTAGCCCTCGAGCCTTGGCTGGACGTGGATTAGTCCGGCAAAGGCTTGTGCCTCCGCGACATCATTTCGGGCGCTACGTGTGGAGCTTCCCTTTTAACTCCCAATAGTTTTCGTGCGGGGCACGCTACTGCACCCGCGGGTATAGCCCCCGAGGCCTTGGAGAAGTGGCTTGATGGCGGTTTGGATGGAGTAATCGCCAAGGGAGCCAGGGAGGCCCCCCGACTGATTCGGGCGAATCTAGGGCTTCGGCCAAACCGTGGGATGCACCGCCTTGTGCTCCCACGGCCTGGATTCTGCCCTGGGGTCAGTTCCTGGTGCTGGGGGCGGTTGGGCCAAATGTGGGAATTCAGCCGAATTGGGCCTGGCCCGTGGCCGGCCTCCCCAGCACCACCTTTGGTCTTGGACCCCCCTGGGCTGGCTTCTGGTGATGGTCTTCGTGTTGATTTGGCCCAGGATAAGGTGGCGGTCGCCCACATGGCATGCATCGTCATCTGCTTGGTCATTGTTGACGTGGACGACTCCCGATGTTGTCTACTGCTAAGGGGGTAACCGGCCGAATCGCGTCGTTCGGCCGAATCGGTCAATTCCGACCCCTATAGCTTGTATTTCTCATTAGTGTACCTGCACAAGTGGAACACACCAAAACTCATGGAGCTTTATTAGAAATAAACCTAAGTGCATGGAATGTTGCGTATATCCTCTTTTATTCCCGAGTATTGGTGGTCGAAAGCGGGCCGTAATGACCGCCAACAAGCTCCCCCAAGCTTAGCCCTTTGCTCATCCTCGAGCAAAGATAAAGACTTAGGTTCAGTGGATCAGGAGTTGCTACAATGTCAATTTTCTTGTAGGTAACTTTATAAACAACTAGTACTAAAAAAATACTCGAATCAGTGGCAAAGTTTAACTCACCATTTTACCTATGGGGCTTATAGCAATCTCCTTGTCTTAGGCGGTTGAAAGGTTGAACAACTTAACTCAGTTTTTTATTACACTCCTACTCTTTTCAGGGTCCCATCTCGGAGTTTCCACAAATTTCAAAAATTTAAATGTGTTCCTCAATTGGTACACTCGATCGCTCAAGTGGTGTTTGTATCCTCACCAAATGCTTGTGCCTTCTTTCATCCTAAAATCTAACAAAGCTTTTTGTGTGGCTCAGGGACAAAGGATGAAGGCCTACTTGCATCTTATATTTTGCTAAGTCAAAGACCAGATCTTCGGGGAACCAAATCATACCTTTGGATTGAGAAGTGGAAGTGTGTGGAATATGTGGAGTGGAATGTGGTGGAACTCCTTGGGATGATTCTTCCTCCCCTTGACTTATTTTCGAGAACACGGGCTATCTATTTTTTTTGCTCATATTTTTTGCCATGTCACTTGGCATGCTTTTCTTATTTCTTATTTTTGCCATGTTCTTTGGCATGCTTTTCTTTTTGCATAGCCCATGTCTCTATTCAAGGATATTTGGAGAGGAGATCATAGAACATGGAGTATTTATTTTGTGGATGGATGATGGCAATATTTGCTAACTCCCACTATAGGAATTGCAAGTGGGAGTGGTGTGTACGTGAATCTCGATCTTAGAAGCATGAAGGTTTCACCCAAAGGTCACAACAATTTGACAAAGCTCACTAAGACAACAAGCAGCATATGAGTAGAAATTTTTAACTAAGCTTAGCATATGGCTTTGGTAGGTACTTTGACCAATGAGGAACTTTATTTTATTTTTGAAAGCAAAAGACATCCGAGATATTCACCGTACTAAGAGCAAAAGCAAGAACTCAACCAAATCTCACTATATCATTCCTCACAACAACTTAGACTTGGAATAAAGCATGTGTTCCCACAAGGTTTTCAGGTTCATTTTACTCATGCCAAATAACTCAAGTACTATAAAGCAACTAGTTGGAAACAAAGCACTTGCAAAATTAATGACAGAGCAACTATTCATCATTTCCAAGGTGATAGGCATATCGTTCATTCCATGCATAGTTGGGAGTTATTTTATTAAAGGGAAATATTTTTGGTGTTTTCATTTTAAGGTGGAAATAAAATGGAAAGGGAAATGGCCAATGCAAGATCAAAGTGCTGAAGGGACATCGACATACCTGATGGGGGTCCTCCCCCAAGCTTGGATTCTTCACTGGTAGGGTCAAAACTTCAAAAAGTATTCTGACATTTGATCCGTCTACTGCTGGACGTCGTACTGTAGACAGTCCAACATGCTGCTATTCTCTTGGTGATACTGAGAATGACGTGCCAGGGTGTCTTCAATGCTCCGTGTATGGTCGTCGATGAGGTTGACTCGGTCGGAGATGTAAGACAACTCTCGACCGATGTCGTAGCCACTGGGTGCAGTGAATGGTGCAAACTGAGAGTGCCCAGGGAAGGATGGTCGGGAGGCACTGTCGTACCCTCCTCCGTACCATCCCTGGGAGTACTCTGAGTCCGTACTCAAAGCATAGTCCTAGTAGCCCGAGGTGAAGTAGTCTGAGTCCTGGGGTTGTCTAGAGCCTCCTGCTCCGGACGTCCCAGATCCACCGTATGCATCATAAGCTGCCTCGAATGCAGCCGTGTGTCGATGTGGCTGCGTCGGTGAAGTTTCTGGTTCTTGAGCGGTAATAAGCCTGGCATCACGCCTGGCTTGCCCCCGGGTAAATGGCCCCTCTCCTGCAAAACTATGCCGAGCCGGCTCTCTCTAAGGAGGAGAGTCATCTGCCTCGGTACTCAACCGGAGTGTTAATTTCTTAGCAGTATACAACCTCAGTCCTGCACAAGGCAAGGGCACTTCGGTTGTATAACCGCAATAGATCATAACCAGCGTTGCATTGGGCCCCCATCATATCATGTGGCCTTGCACAAAGTGCTCAACATCCACGACGGGTCGCACTGTCTCTAAGTACGCAAGTTGGGCGCCCTCCAGAATGCCCAACTGGTTAGGAAGGCGAGTGACTAGAGAAGTCACCGCCATGCTACCCATGCGAGAGTGATGAAACATCCAATGGGCAACCAAATCTTTTACCGGAGAAACAACTCGTTTAACCATGGCGTATAAGAACCGCAACTCGACTACATTAACGGGATGCAAATCAGAACTTGGAAACACTGTCATAGCCATCCATCGATGCATGAAACACAAGGTGGGGTTATGAATATTGTTAGTGCGTGGTGCAGAACAATTGGTGCTTCCCGAAATCTTTTTCCAGAACCCGTCCCGACTGAAGCTTTTCAAAGTTTTGGCAGGCTCCAAAGAACAATGACTAGCAAAACCCAGAGCCATGCTCAAATCTCTCCAAGAGTAGGAATACTCTTGGTTGAAAAATCGAAAGCGAACACCCTCCCATCCAGATGTGGGAGTCGAAAGAAATTCGTGGGTGAGGAGATACGAACCTTGTTCGTTGACACACCAGAAGTTGCCCCAGCCAACGGCTTCGAAGACTTCTGGGAACTCTTCGTCGATACCCGTTCTTACGAGCAGGCCCTGCTTGTAGACACGGGTATGCTAAAACTCCTTTAGGTGTAGCATGTTGAAGACATTTCGCTCCCGGTCCATCCGGAGAATGATGTCACTCTCGTTCAGGAGCTGCCGGGTTGGGTGCGAGGCAAAGCATCTCCCCAAGTCAGTTGCCCCTGACTCGTCCACCTCCATTCGGCTTGAACCGCGGGACGGGGCTGGGGAGCTCCCAGCATCGTTCGAGCATTTGCTCAGCCGGGCGAAGCGACGGAACGCGGAGAAGAGCTTCGACATGCTTCCTGCAAAAGGTTAGCGCAACGACTACCCGAAGGACTGAATATATGGGGTTAGCACAAGTAAATCAAGTCAGTCGTTCGAGAGAGTTAGTCGTTCTTGCGGGGATGAAAACCTCCACAAAAGATTAGTCATTCTTGTGGGTGTCGGAAACCACCACAAACATGTTCAAGTTTCAGCACAAAGATCAAACAAAAGCAAAATATTTTTTGGGATTTTTCAGCAATGCAAGTGAACCAACTTGGGCAAGAACTAAAGAAGAACTTGAGCAAGAACTGGAGCAAGGAACTTGAGAGAGAGAGACAGCTTCTAGTGGAAATTTTCAGTTTGTGAAGGTGGAATGAAGCAAGCAAGCAAGGGGTGGTATTTATAGGCAAGGAGGAGAGCTGGGGCTCATTCGGCCGAATGGCTTGGTTCGCCTGAACCAGGCCAATTCGCCTGAATGCCCCATGTGGGTGCTCTCTTTCTTGCCTCCCACCGACACTAAAAATTGGCCTATGTCCAACACTAGGGCATGCTTACTTTTGTGGTTTTTGGTAGGTGAGATGCAAAACTGACATGACCAAAGTGGAAGTTAGTGGAGTCACCCCAATGCTGCCATGTTTTGTGATAATTGGTGAGTGTGCAGTCATGTTGAGTGGGGTAGACATGTTTTGTGCTGGATGGTGATGATGGTAAATAAATGGAGATGTTCTAGAAGGGGTATAAGTGATGAGAATTACGTTTTACACCCCCTGTAAATAAATTTCAGCACGTTGTCCATTTATTTTTACCATGCTTGCATTTTTTCTACTCTCTTTCAAATTAATTACACAAGTGGTTCATTTATTTTGGAAAGGGAAACATGCAAATGCAATGACGTAAAATAAAATTTTGGAAGGGAAACATGAGATACATACCGGTTTTCCTCGCGGCGAGAGCTCGTGTTTAAAGTCCGTGAGCGGGACTCCTCCTGTCTTCAGTTGATTTTGTCATCGTCCGATCCCGGAGTGAGTGGTTCGGGTGATGCAACCTTCTCCCGCCACATCTTCTTAGTCTTCTTCTATGTCGGTGGCGGTGGGATCGGTTCCTCTGGAGAATTCCAGAGGGCTTGGTCTTCTTCGTATTTCTTTACGAGAAGATCCATCTCTTCTGCTTGCATTGGTCCTGTCAGCTCATTCCGTTTGAACTGCTCGCCACCGAGTATTTCCAGCTCTCCATTGATGAGTGCCTTCAGGAAACACTCGGTGCTCTTCTACTCCGGTGTGAGAGGCTCTGTCTTTTTCTCTTCCCGTGGTTGAAACATTAAGTATATCGATCTTCCATCGATACGGAGCGAGATTTCTCTCGCATCCATATCGATTCTAGCCCAAGCGGTGTTCAAGAATGGCCGGCCCAACACAAGGGGAAACGAATAATCGTTCCCCGTGTCAAGGACAACAAAGTCCGTAGGGACATAACATCCCCAAACGCGGACTGGTACATTCTCGATCACCCCCTCAGGGTAGCAGATCGTTGAGTCCGCAAGTTGTACCTGGGCATTTGTAGATGACAAAGTAGGGTAGCGTAATTTCTTAAATAATACCTTGGACATGATGTTTATGCTGGCCCCCAGATCACAAAGAGCATCATCAATGCGACGATTCCAGATCGTGCACTGAATGATCGGTACTCCGTGATCTTCCTTCCTCTCCGGAGAGGTCTTTGTGATTGCTCTCTTAAAAGCTCATGGTAGGTAGGTCCATCTTGGTAATTGTACTTTGATGCGCGTGATCTTACCTACATGATTAGTATGGAATGTACTACGAGACACCTTACCTTGTCTCGTAGTAACATCATTTACTTTTTCGATGGAAGGTTCGGGTTGCCCCGGAATCTTCCCCGATTCAGTGACAGGAACGACTGCAGCTAACTGAGCAATTTAGGTTTCTATCATTTTATTGAAACTCAGTTGGCTTTTCATAGAAGAAGCAAAGGAATCCAGCCTAGAGTCTATGCTTTCCAGGATTTTATTGTTAGCATCAAGCTTTTTATTGATATTTTCAGTGATTTTACCCTGGCCAAACACTAGATCTCTAAATGATGGCTGATTATTGAAATTGCTGGAATGGAAATTGTTACCTTGTTGAGGCCTCTCGAATGGGACATTTGGGCGCAAATTCCAGCCTTGATTGCCGTATTTGTTCGGTCGATACCCGTTGTTGTTGGAGTTGTTGACGTAGTGGGTATCTTCTCACGTTTCGGGGCAGTCGCTCCCTGAATGACTGTCACACCCGGATTTTCACAAAAACCCGAATGCGGCCATATGTGTGCCTAGGAAGTCCTGGTACACATATAGCGAACAAATATGATAAACAAAGAACATATGCGTGAATAAATTCTTCATCAAATAAAGTTTTACATCATAGTGCTTCATAAATAAACTAACCAATAACAGCGGAAGACTAATAAACTCTCAAACTAATGGAGCCACAATCCATAGGGACTCTGACTAGGAGATCACAACTCAGTAATACGGTAAATCTTCGGGAAACTCAGCAATAGACTCATGCCCAGCCCAATCTGCTTACCCATCCGGGATTTTGTTGAATAAATGGCAACTGTAAATAAACAATTACTTAGCAAGTATAGCACGGGTATATGAAGGCTCAAAATAAGGCTATACTCGGCTCAATTGCATTAGCATTTTTATTTGGTTCATTTAACATTATCCAAGTTACTACAATGAATGAATCCCAGTTGCAACCGAATTAAATAAGTATAAGTGACATTAAACATAAATAAACATCATCTTCTAATAAAAAAGATCCAGTTGCAAGGCTATCATGATAGATTTACTCTCTGCAGAGGTTTCGCGCTTTACCCACCAGTCGCGTAAAAGTTTAAAAGAACTTTGCACCCAACCACGCACATCAACACTTCCAAGGTGTGACTGCATAGGGACGCTACGAGGCTTTTCACAAGACACCCTAACAAGACAGTGGCCGCTAAAGTATAATAAGGTGGTGAGACTCTAGGCACCGAGATTGATTGACCCTCAGGGCGCAACGTGAGGGGGTCAATGGTGTCCGTAGTGCGGGCAACTCATGCCAACAACAAAAATAAATAGCGCAACGTGCGGAGCTCCCGTACCACAGGGACTCCCAACACGAGACTGTGCCTAATGAGACATAGCCGACGGGGCTACCGTTCTCGGTGGAATCAAGAAACACCCCGTGCCTTACTTCCCATAACGCTGTCGGCCCCACCGTTAACTACTGGCAAGCTAGAGATGTACAAGTTACTTGACCAAGACCAGAGCCATAATAGTTCTAGCGGTGGCGACAAGCTCCTGGGTTGCCGCTTTAAGAAATGCACTACAACTGCCAACTCCAGATCATGTGTCAGATAGTTCTGCTCATGCTTCCGCAACTGTCTTGATGCATATGCCACGACTCTCCCATCCTGCATGAGTACACACCCCAGTCCTAGATGGGATGCATCGCCGTAGATGGAGAAGCTCTTGGCTATGTCGGGCAATATCAGCACAGATGCTGTTGTCAGCCTCTTCTTCAACTCTTCGAAGCTGGTTTGGCACTCCTCTGTCCAGATGAACTTGGCACTTTTCTCCAATAACGCCGTCATGGGTTTAGCAATCTTGGAGAATCCTTCGATGAACCGCCGATAATATCCGGCCATCCCAAGGAAACTCCTAATCTCGCTGACATCCCGAGGCGGGTTCCAGCTCAACACATCATTAACCTTCTTTGGGTCAACTGCCACTCCTCCATTGGACAGCACGTGTCCCAAGAATGCCACTTCCTTCAACTAGAACTCACACTTGCTCAACTTGGCATATAGCTGATGTTCCCGGAGTCTCTACATCACCATCCTCAAATGATCTTCATGTTCCTCTTCATTCTTCGAGAAGACCATAATGTCATCAATGAACACCACCACAAACTTGTCAAGGTTGTCCATGAATACACTATTCATCAAGTACATGAAGTATGCAGGAGCATTGGTCAGTCCAAAGGACATAATCGTGAACTCGTACAACCCGTACCGAGTAGTGAAAGCCGTCTTGGGTATGTCCGACGGCCGGATTCTCATCTGATGATAACCCGATCGAAGGTCTATCTTGGAGAACACACGAGCTCCCTTCAACTCATCAAACAGGTCATCAATTCTTGGCAGCGGGTACTTGTTCTTGATGGTCACTTCGTTGAAGGCTCGATAGTCCACACACATCCTCTGTGTCCCATCACTCTTGTCCACGAACAACACTGGTGCTCCCCATGGTGAAGCACTAGGACGAATATACCCCTTGGCTAGCAAGGAGCTTAATTCCTCCTTCAGTTTCTCTAGCTCCTTCACTCCCATTCTATATGGCCTTTTAGCTATAGGTGCAGTGCCAGGTTTTAGTTCAATAATGAATTCAACTTCGCGTTCCGGGGGCATACCTGGCAATTCTTCGGGGAACACATCCGAGAACTCGCTCACCACCCTGATGTCGGTGGGAGCTGCACCATCAGCTTGTTTGACTTGATTATGCTCCAATGGACTGGCTGCCTGGTACTCCACCTTATCTCCGGTCTCTGCCATCACTTGCACAGTCCCCTTGGCGCACTAGATCACTACATCATATCTGGCTAGCCAACTCATACCCAGAATCAGGTCAAAACTAATAGTCTCCAGGACTATCGGGCGTGCCTCGAAGTCTACCCCCCTTATAGTGATGGTAACACGGGGACAGCGTAATGTGGCGCGCTGTTCCCCTCATGGCGAGCTAACTAGCATAGCATTCTTAATGGGCAGTAATGCCACTAAGTTCTTTTTCACAAAAGTAGCAGATATGAAAGCATGCGAAGCTCCTAAATCGAACAAAATAGCCGCATGCGTGGAGTTGACAGGGAACATACCCACTACCACATCAATAGCTCCCTCAATAGTCTCCGCCCTAGTGTGGTTGAGCTTGCCTTTGGCGGGGTTCTGCGGAGCACGGTTTGACTGGCCCTGCTGCTGATTCTGCGGTAGACCAGCCCTCTGATTGTTGTTCTGGCCGGCGGCGTTTTGGACTCTACGGGGGCAGGCGTTGGCATAGTGTCCTGGCTCACCACAATGGAAGCACTTCTTCTTCCCTGGTGCATTGCCGGCTGGGGCGGGGCACTGAACTGGCTGCATATGGTTGCGCTGAACCGGGGCATTATGTAGCTGGTTCTTGAAACGCTGCTGTTGTGGCGCCTGGGGGTACTGGGGGCGCTGCTGGTACTGGCCACGGTTGAGCGGGCCGGGCTGGCTCTGGAAGCGCTGCTGGCTCGCCATCTGCTGACTGCCCTGAGGAGGAACGAAACTGGGGCGACTGCTGCTCCCGATCTGCTGGCCCTAGAACTTCCTCTTCTTCTCCTCCATCTCACGGCGCTTGTGTTCTAGCATCAAAGCACCGTCCACAAGTTCCTGGAAGTTGGGGAACCTGGTGCACATCAGCTGGTACTGCAGTGCATCCTGCAAGCCGTCACAAAACTTGGACTGTTTCTTCTTGTCGGTGTCCACGTCCTCCGGAGCATAGTGGGCCAACTCAATGAACTTGTCACGATAAGAGGTGACACTCATCCCTTCCTGCTTCAGTGCCAGGAACTCCTTCTTCGTCAGGGTCATCAGAGCTTCAGGCACGTGGTGGGAGCGAAAGCTGCTGCGGAACTCCTGTCAGGTGAGCGTACTGGTACGAGTCCCACCAGTCCAATGCCGGTCCCTGGAGCTGTCCTCTGGCGTACAACACCTTCTCCCGGTCGTTGCACTGGGCGATGTCCAGCTGTCTCTCCACCGCCTTGAGCCAATCATCAGCCTGCAGAGGGTCGGTGGCCTTGCTGAAGGTAGGAGGACGTGCTTCAGGAATTCACCCCTCTTGTCACGGGGTGGCATGTTGTGCTGCGGTGGATTCTGCTGGTTCTGCTGCATCATCGCCATCGTCTGAGCCATCTACTGCATCAGCTAGGTGTGCTTGAGCATCATCTGCTCAATTGTGGGAGGTGGTGGCGGCAGTCCGCTGGCACCGGCGTTGCTCCTTGTGTTCACCATCTATCATCAATAAATAAGTCTCATAAAAACTCTGATGGTTATGACTTCAGATGTTTGCTAACTTGTTATGATGGAGGGCTTAATAGAAAAAGAGCAAGAGAAATGAATACCCCCTATATTTAATCACTAAAGTCCTTAAACCTTAGTCCTGCATCTAGATGGTAATAGACTTGCATCTACGCCCATCACAATCATTACAAAAATCCAAATCAAGCTTAAGCATAATGACAATCATTTCAAGCACCTAAAGACATGATTCAGACAAGACTCAACTAGATTTGAGTTTTGAAAAAGGGAAACTAGACGACATGTAGCATATGATCATGGTGGTCTCATAAGGTTTAATCAACCGTTCTAACTAGGCTGCGATCCTACAGTCAACACGGCTCTGATACCAATCTATCACACCCGGATTTTCATAAAAACCCGAATGCGGCCATATGTGTTCCCAGAACGTCATAGTACACATATAGCGAACAAATATGATAAACAAAGAACATATGCTTGAATAAATTCTTCATTAAATAATGTTTTACATCAGAGTGCTTCATAAATAAACTAACCAATAATAGCGTAAGAGTAATAAACTCTCAAACTAATGGAGCCGCAATCCACAGGGACTATGACTGGGAGATCACAACTCAGTAGTACGGTAAATCCTCTGGAAACTCAGCAACAGACTCATGCCCAGCCCAATCTGTTTACCCATCCGGGATTTTGTTGAATAAATGGCAAGTGTAAGTAAACAATTACTTAGAAAGTATAGCACGGGTATATGAAGGCTCAAAATAAGGCTAGACTCGGCTCAACTGCATTAGCATTTTCAGTTCGTTCATTTTAACATTATCCAAGTTACTATAGTGAATGAATCCCAATTGCAACCCAATTAAATAAGTATAAGTGACATTAAACATATATAAACATCATCTTCTAATAAAAAAGGATCTAGGCCGCTCGTGACCCTGAGCAAGGCTATCGTGATAGATTTACACTCTGCAGAGGTTTTGCCCTTTACCCACCAGTCACATAAAAGTTCAAAAGAACTTTGCACCCAACCACGCACATCAACACTTCTGAGGTGTGACTGCATAGGGACGCTACAAGGCTTTTCACAAGACACCCTAACAAGACACTGGCCACTAAGGTATAATAAGGTGGTGAGACTCTAGGCACCGAGTTTGATTGACCCTCAGGGCGCAACGTGAGGGGTCAATGGCATTCGTAGCACGGGCAACTCATGCCAACAACAAAAATAAAGAGCGCAATGTGCGGAGCTCCCATACCACAGGGGCTCCCAACACGGGACTGTGCCTAACGAGACATAGCCGACGGGGCTACCGTCCTCGGTGGAATCAAGAAAGACCCCGTGCCTTACTTCCCATAACGCCATCGGCCCCACTGGTAACCACTGGCAAGTTAGAGACGTACAAGTTACTTGATCAAGACCAGAGCCATAATAGTTCTAGCGGTGGCGACATGCTCCTGGGTTGCCGCTTTAAGAACCGGACCTTAGGGAGAGACACTGAAGCAAAGCACACAGCACATGCCCCAGTTCCCTAAACCATGTTGCTAAAAAGCAAGTTTTATCATTAATGTCAAAATTAATAGTTAAATATTAGTGATAGTAGCTGCACATAGCAAAATCTATCCATATGCATAAACCCAAGGAATTCAAGGGACAAGATAATCAAAGCTATGTACAACCTTAATGGTACATCAAATTAGACACATGCATGTATGAATTAATTTAATACAAGTGAGTAGGTAGCAAGGATTGTCCGTGCTATAACTTGCCTTCCTCAAATGGCTGCTGCTGCTGCGAGTCCTGCTTCGGAAAGTCCTCCGCGTACTCGATGTCCAACGCGAAAGGCTCACGGACTGGACACGAATCACCACACAAACATGGACACAAACCAATACGTGCAAACAAATAATAATCTATTAGAATAGTACACCAAACAATAGAAACAGTACAAATAAAGGTTCTAGAAATATTCTACGCTTCACTACAAACACATGAGCTTGAAAATCACACTAATCGGAGCTAAAACGGAAAAGATATGGGTTTTCTAAGTTCCAGGGACCTGCTGGCAATTTTTAAAAGGTTCCAGGGGCTTATTTGTGAATAACTGAGGGCCTAAACATAATTTGACATAAAAACTCGAGGGCTAACAAGTAAATAAGTGAAAATGGGACCTTGGGCGCTATTTTTAAAAAGATCAGGGCTTTTTGAAAACCAAGGGCATGGATGTAAATATTTTTAGAACTAACATAGATCGCGGGTTAATTTTAGATCTTGGAGGGGCTCTTTAGCAAAAAGGGGGCAGCTGGCTCAGTTGACCGGTATTGACTCGGGGAAAAGATGATCGGAGACCGTTGGATCTTGATCCGATGGCGCGGATCGAATCAGGGAGGGGAGGTGGTCGCCGGCAGGGGACCACGGCGGCGCCGCGCGCTCCCGCGGCGGAGACTCACCGGAGCAGAGCCGTTCTGGCGTTAGGTGGCTCGGTTCTTGACGCGACCTGGCCCTACAGACTCATGGCGGCACGGGGAATCTAACTGGGGTTCTAGCCATCGATCGAGCGGTGGAGGCGGCTCGGGACGGCGAGCAGTGGCGGAGCGAGAGAGAGGAGGCAGGGCGCGGCTCGGGAGGACCCTTACCACGGCGCGAAGCTCCTAGGGGGCTCCACTCGGCCGGGGCGGAGCTGTGGCGGCCGGTCGTCAGAGTCCAGCGCTCGGGCAGAGATCGGTGGCGCGGAGCTTCGTGGGGAAAGGCAATGGGGGCGCTAGGAGCTCGGGACGAGGTTCGGTGGGGTCTGGGGGCTCTGGTGGGTGGCCAATGAAGGCCGGAGGCGGTCACATATGGCAGGGGAGCGTGGAGATCAGGCGGCGGCGGTCGGCGGCTCGGGTTTCCATGCGGGGGCTGGCTTGCCTTGCGAGCGCGAGCCAAAGAAGGCAGGCGATCGTGGCAGGGGGGCAGGGGAGCACGGTGAGGGCCCACGGGGTGCGGGGCAGGGGCAGGTCGGCTGGTGATCGCGGAGCCGACCGCGCCGGGGGAAGCTTCGGGCGCTGGCGGGAGGAGGGGGAAGCTTCTGACGGGCGGGGCCCTGGTGGCAGTGAGAGGGAGAGTGGGAGGAGGGACGGGTGCAAGCTGGGCCGCGGGGAGATTGTGGGCCGAGGGGGCGTGGGGGAGCAGGGTGGCTCGCGGGAGACGTGGGCCGAGCGGGGAGAGGGGCCCAGGTGGGAGGGAGAGGGTGGCTGGGCCGCGGGGAGAAAGGGAGGGGGTTGGGCTGAGCTCGGGGGAGAAGTAGGAGGAGCAGAAGTGGACCAGGGAAAAAGCTTAGGGAGCAAAAGCGAACTCGGCTTGAATTAACTTTTCTAGGACTCCAAACAAAGTGATTCAAATTTGAATTTAAATAAATTTAAACTCTCGTTTGAATCACAAGCAATACAAAAATAAATGCAGCAGCATGAATGCAACTATAATATTTCTACAACTTATATTTAATTTTAATATTCATAAATAATTCATTTAACCTATATTAATTATGAACAATTAAAATAAAAGCCAATAAATTACTAAAAAATTTAAATAGGATATTTTTGGGTGTTACAATGGCCAGTGTTGCCACAGACCTCGCAAGTCATGCGAGCATCCATGGCTTGCACCGTTTCTTGAGCACGGGCCTCCAGTTTCTTCATCAGGAAGTCCATCTTGACAGCGAGCATGTCCAGAGCTTCAACTTGGTGAACTCCTCGTGTCCAAGGTTGGGCTCGATCGTCGGACCAACCTTGGTTCTCGACCATCTTCTCTATGAGGGCCTTTGCACGGCTCTCCTCAAGAGAGAAGAAAGAACCTCCAGTAGTAGCATCCAGATACTCACGGGCAGAGCTTCTAAGCCTGTGGTAAAAGGTTTGAATGATAAACCAACTCTGCATACCATGGTGAGGACAAGCAGATATATAGTCCTGGAGGTGATCCCATGCCTCTGGGACTGTTTCATATTTTAGCTGCTGGAAACTAGCAATTTTGTTCCGGAGGGCGTTGGTTATCCCAACCAGAAAGAATTTTAGCAAAACTGCGCTAGGGCACTTATCCCATGTTTCTATGGCTTCGCGGTTAGCATAAAACCATTGTTTCGCCTTGCTTAATAATGAGAAAGGGAATAAACGAAGGCGAATGACATCAATGCTTACCCTGGTGAAGGTGTTGCAAATCTCCAGAAAATGCTGAAGATGAGCTTTGGCATCCTCGTGTGGCTTGCCACAAAACGGACTAGCCTGCACCATGTTGATGAGGGCTGGCTTGAGCTTGAAGTTACCCTCTCCGACTGGCGGAGCTGGTCCGACACGCACGTTCTCGCTCGATGGAGCAGAGAACTCGCGGATCGTCTTGCTTGCCATCCTCGATGAAGCCAGGTCAACGACGAGAAAGACTGGGCTCGTCGGAATGAGCTGCTTCTGAGGAGGTACAACACGGGGTCGTACTTTCCTCACAAGAGACTCAGGATTTTCTTGGTAGTTTGACGGTAGTTGGAAACCAGTCATGCACTGCTCTGCTTCACAAGATGATGGGAACTACGGTTTCCCAATCTTCCAAAAGGTTCTGATAATTCTCGATTTGGTGGAGTCGTGACTCAAATCGATCTGGCTTCCGAACCACACGTTCCGAACCCCGCAATAGCAGCACCACGTCTCCTCAGGTTATTAACCGGAGTTGCATGGTTGACCTTGCCCAGAAAGCTAATCCTTGCCTGTGAATTGAAGAACACAATCAAGAACGAGAAAGATTGCAACACAATTGCAGATGTATGATTAAACTCACGAAGTTCGGGTCTCACAAACCGACAAGCGGCGACACTGTTCTTGACAGAATTGATCTAAGCAAAACCCAAACCCTAACTTGGGTGGCGGCTACTGTTTTAAGGATTCTAGGGTCATGGTCGACCCCCCTGGATGCGCCCCTAATGGGCTCAACACGATACACGGCCCAAAGGCCAAAATACGATGATGCAGCACCGAAACAGATTCTGGACATGAACTTTTTTTGTTTATTCCCGATGACTCAGGACGAATTTTGACATGAGACCAGTTCCATTGCAAAGATTATCTTCTTAGATTTCCAAGCATATAAAGAACATCCAAATCCGAGCCCGTATGCGACCTGGGCATTCGATTTAGCGCTGACTGCTCCTGGACTCCGAGGTGGACTCGAAGTCAAGTTGATTTGGACCTCTATCTTGACTTGCACGCCCTTGCTGGTCCTCTCCACCTTGAAGCCCTTCTCCAACTATCCTCTAGTCCTCTCCAATATCAGCATTGCAAATCCAGGTACTGGGGTAAGGAGTGTTTCAGTGGTTTTTCTTATGGCTCAGTAAAATATATAAATATTCTGCAAGCGCACAGAATTATCGTTGTAGCACTTCACCAGGGAGTAATCTGAGGTATCGTAATTTATATTTCCGCAGGGAAGCTTTGGCAAGATTACTAGCAATTAGATATTCGAGACAATCAGAGAAGGGTACACTACTAGCCAGACAGGGGATAAACGGTATTGGATAGGAGTGGTTATACCATGACACACAGCTCAAGGGTGGCTCGGATAGGACAGAGAAGGAATAGATAGTTTGGAGGACAACGAGAAGAGATAGAGGATTCCTGGGTACTTTATCTAGCTATGTCATTCAGGCTTAGAGATACACTGGCTGAAGAGCCAGTACTCAGAGATCAGGGTTAACTCTAATGCCTTAGCGTCGGGACAATAGAACATATGACACATTGAAAGGGATGAGAAGGGGTGCCACCAGTCCTACACTCTGGGGTCCTACAGGCCACGGCGAATGTGATGGACTACATAGGCCGTATAGGGCTATCACCACCTAACGGCTACCACCTCCGTAGACGTGGGGACAAACTAAGGCCACTGGCTAGTCTAGGAACCACTCCCATACTAGTCAACAACTACTTACTCCGCTAGCAAGAGCAAGCAACCTTGTCAACACCCCAATGAAAATTCACCACATGTATTGAGCAAGATCGAAGAACCAGCTAAGGCAAAGACTTAATCAAGATCTAGAAGCACCAGAGCTACAACTAACTATAGTCTAAACACGATATAGATGCAACTAGAATAAAGTAGAAGCAAGCTATAAATGACCAGGTCAAAGTGATATGGATAACTATATTGATAACTCAAAGTATTACAAAAGGAAAAGGAAAAGATACAAGAGCTTATACCAGAGCTTCTGAAGACGACTCCGGAACCTCCGAGGCACAGCTCGCCTCAACTCTAACTCCCAACTAAACTATCCTAACTCTACTAGAAAGAAGTGGAATGAGAGCATCCTTGGCTTGAGTGTGTCTTCAACCGGGCATGGGGCACCTCCATTTATAGTGGCTTGATGGCGGTTTGGATGGAGTAACCGCCAAGGGAGCCAGGGAGGCCCCCGACTAATTCGGCCGAATCCAGGGGTTCGGTCGAACTCCTAGGTTCGGCCGAACCGTGGGATGCACCGCCTTGTGCTCCCACGGCCTGGATTCTGCCCTGGGGTCGGTTCCTAGTGCTGGGGGTGGTTCGGCCAAATGTGGGAATTCGGCCGAATTGGGCCTGGCCCGTGGCCGGCCTCCGCAGCACCGCATTTGGTCTTGGACCCCCTTGGGCTGGCTTCTGGTGATGGTCTTCATATTGCTTTGGCCAAGGATGAGGTGGTGGTCACCCACGTGTCATGCATCGTCATCTGCTTGGTCATTATTGACGTGGACGACTCCTGATGTTGTGTACGGCTAAGGGGGGTAACCTGTCAATTCCGACCCCTATAGCTCGTATTTCTCATTAGTGTACCTGCACAAGTGGAACACACCAAAACTCGTGGAACTTTATTAGAAATAAACCTAAGTGCATGGAATGTTGCATATATCCTCTTTTATCCCCGAGTATTGGTGGTTGGAAACAAGCCGTAACGACCGCCAACACCAGGATATAAAACGAGGAATCAGAGGAGTTAATCTCTTTACCTTAGCCGCTCGTCTTTCCTAGCTTTCGCCTTTCCGAGCTCTGCCGTAGGGAAGAAGAGGGAGAGAGAGAGCCTCTGCCTTTCCCAGCTTTCGCCTTTCCGAACTCTGCCCGGCCACACCACTCAGCTCTTCGCCCCCCTTCCACTTACCACCATGGTTGAGATCAGGGACCCCGCAGCATGGAGCCCATCCACCGCGGACGCGAGCTACCTTGCAAGCCTTGCCGAAGTCAGGCTGCTGCCCAAGATCTCAACTCCGAAGAAGCCGGAGTGGATTGCTCCGCCGGCGTCGCACGGGGAGCTGACTCCCCCGCCGGGCTACGTCGTCAGCCTGGCGCAGCTGCACGAGCGGGGGTTCGGTGCCCCCGCAGGGCGATTCATGCGTGGGTTGTGCCACCTGGTGGAGCTACACAACTTCGCTCCCAACGCCATCTCGCAGGAAGCGGTCTTCGTCGCCGTCTGCGAGTGGTACCTGGGAGTTGAAGCGCACTAGGATCTGTGGGTTCACCTCTTCTGGGGTGAACTCCATATGACCGCCAGTGAGACGCGAGGGGTCCAGAAGGCCGTTCGCGCCGGTGGCCTCGCCATCCACACCCGCGAAACCTGGAAGCATCTGTACATCCCCTGCATGATGACCTCCAACAACCAGGATTGGGACAAGGGATGGTTCTACCTTCGCAACGACGGCGGGTGGCTTCCGGTGTACATGGGCAAGGTCCTCCGAGAGAAGGCAATCACCTGGTCGCATGGCGTGTCCCTAGTCGACCTCCAGGCCAAGCTCGTGGTCTTCACCGACGCGCTGCGGGCTCTGGCGAGGGAGGGCTTGACCGCGGCGGCTGTCATCGCCAATTTCCACCGTCAAAGGGTGGTGCTACTGATGGAGAGGAGGCTCCCCATCTAAGAGCTGAAGTCGGGGGTCCCCTTCGAGGGCTCGCGGATGTTAGAGGAGTTGCTTCCCCCCAGCCATGCAAGTTAAAGGGTGAAGCACGCGGTGGAGTGCTCCAAGCTAGACTGCTCTAACGCGGCTCTTTGGGCCGTCAAGATGCGCCCCGAGGTGGGCCATCTTTGATTTGTAAGTGACTCACACTCGAGCCCTTGTTGATTTGATTTCTTTTTGACTTACTTCGTATCTGAATGCAATGTCAACTTCTGGGGTTGTCTCGCAAGGGATATCGGTCAGATCCCCCCTTCCTGAAGTCCGTGAGGTGAACCATCTGCACGCCGAGAGGCGGAAGGCATAGAAGGACGCCAAGAAGAAGAGGCGCGAGTGGAAGCAGCAGAAGCTCGCCCACGACAAGGAGAACTGCAAGCGGGTGTGGGAGAGGGAGCGCCGGTCGTCCGACGACCTCATGGGCCCTCTGCCGGTGGCCGTGGTGGAGGTGGAAGACTCAGCGCCTTTCTCCATGCAGTCTCGATCTGCACCCACTTTAGGGGCGGGCAAGGGGACCCTCGATGCCTTGGCGCCCTCGAGAGCACGAACGCCCGTCGTGCCCCCCCATCTGCGCCGTCACAACCCCCACCCAGCTCGAGGGGTGCGTAGCCCTCGAGCGGATCGTGGAAGCGCAAGCTGTCTGTGGTCACTCGGTAAGTTCCGCTCCCGTCCGTTTGTCATTTGTTTTAGATCTTGTTTTCATTGTTCACTGACTGTGTCACTGTTCGGCAGCCGGACTACCGCGCTCTCCTCCCCTTTGCTCGCGCCCACCAAGGCGCTCAAACTTTGAGCGTGCACCACTCCACATGCGTCAGCGCAGCCCTCGGCCGGCATACCTCCGTCAGTCGAGGCTGTCGTCGCCAGATATCAAGCGGCGTTGGCACAAGTAGCGGCACGATTGTGGCAATAACGCCGTGAAGGGAGCACCGCTGGCGCCGGGACCACGGTCCGCATGGAGGATGCGGCCCCGATTGTAGTGGTGGTGGAAGTGCCCACGCCCGCGGGCAATGTCGCGGAGCCGGCAAGCCCAAGCCGCGCTGGAGGCGAACCTCAGGCTACCGATGGCGGGGATGCCGAGCATGGGCCACAGTGGGAGAGCCAGAGGTCGAGGCTCCGGCCTTGGTGGCCCCTGACGCCATGGCGGAGGTGGCACCGATCGCAGAGGTGGTGACACCGCAGCTCGAGGCTGTGGACTCGGCGCCGCTAGAGCGCACCACGGGCAGCACCCCACCTCTTGAAATAAGAGGTGGTGGCCTGCCCGCGCCCGCAGCGGCGGTTACCCCCGAGGTGAACACCAAGACCGCGGCCGTCGCTGACCCGGCCGTGATCGAGGGCGACGTGGGCGCCCTGGTGGCCATGGAGGGTTTGGCCGAGGCCTCGGAGCCGGTGGACGCCTGGCCCGAGCTGGAGCCTCACCTGCCCAGGCTTCCCCCAAAACTGCTAGAAGCTACAGAGGTGGAGCGGGGTCTATGGGAGGAGTATCGACAAGCCAGGTCTGCTCTGTAGAGGACCCTCGCAGACGCCCTCGCGCTCCACACGTCCAAGGGCCTCACCATCCACCGGGTAAGTTTGTTAATCCCTAAGCTGTTAGGTACCTTTCGCGCGTTCGTGCACAAATTCTGATTGCATGTTTTTTCTTTGGCAGCAATTGAAAGAGCTCACGGGGGACAAGATCTCCTACATAGCCTGGCAACACGCCCATCTTTGCCGGGTTACAGAGGTGAACGAAAAGCTGCGCTCGGAGGTGGATGATCTCCATGCCGGGATCAACGAGCTATCGGCCTAAGGTCGCCAGCGCGGGGAGGTCCCGATGCGCGTGGAGGGAGAGCGCGACGCGTAGTGGGCCTTAGCTGAGCAAAGGGCCCAGGAGGTCTCGAGGCTCAGCGCCGTGCTCAAGGAGAAGGAGGAGGCACTGGCGGCAATGGAAGGCTTGGCCCGAGTGGCTGAGGAGCGCGACGCTTAGAGGGCCCTGGTGGAGCAGAAGGACCAGGAGGCCGAGCGGCTGGGCGTCCCGCTGTAGGAGAAGGAGGTGGCGTTCACAGTGGCTGAGGGGTGACTCTAGCAACAAAATGCGGCGCTCGAGGACACGCGGTCCCAGCTCGCGCTGAGGGACGCATCGCTCTCTGCGATGCAGGCCGAGCTACAGCAGAAGCGCAAGGCGCGTGAGGGGGAGAAGGCCGCGCTCCAGCATGAGGCCAGCGCTGCGCAAGCACTTCTGACGGAGGAGCAGAAGCGAGTCGAAGGTAAGTCGCCTTATCACTACATTTTTGCCAGTTTGGGTTCATCGAGGCTCATCTTGGTGTTTGTCTGTCTTTGTGTCAGAGCTGCAGAAGGTCGTGGCAGACACGTCGGCGTCGGCAGACTCCCTCCAGGTTACTTACTCAAAGGCCCAGGAGGACCTCGAGAATCTGGAGGGGGCCGATATCGCCGCGTGCCGAGAGCTCGAGGGTGAGGAAGTTCCTTCGGGAAACTCGGTGTCAAGCCGCCTAAGGGCCTTAGGCGACTACGTTACCAAGCGCCTGAAAGGCACCTTGAGGCTCGGCGTGCAGAAGACCCTCGGCATCATCTGGACGCACTTCATCGTCAACCTCGAGGCGTTAGCCGCGGGCTACATCATTGCCGAGGACCTTGATGACGATGCTGTGATGGCCATCGTCGAGCGGGCTGATGCTGGCGCCGAGGGTACTGCCGCGACGCTCACCGAACTCTTCGACGGCGACCTCTTTCCCGTGGCAGTCGAGGGGGACGACGCCGCAGCGGCAGGTTCTCGAGATGGAGAAGATGCGCCCTGAGAGGCTCTGGCGTGCAGGCCCAAGTGTATCTAAGTTAGGTTTTGATTTGTAATGAACAAATTGATGGGAAAGAATGTAAACATTTATTCACAATCTTATTTCATATGTTCTCGCGTTTTCCTTGTGACTTAGAGAGATCTTGGCCGGGAAGATCGTATTTGTGAATAACTTAGGCGCGAGGCGGTGAGGGGGATGCCATATCCTCTCGGAGGCGTAGACAGTCCCGTGACTCGGCCGGCCCCAGCGCTAGTTAGTTCACGCCTAGAATCCTTCTTTCTAAGCGTTTGAGGCGTAATGCGTTAACATTTTTTTGAAGAAAAGGTTCACGAAAATAGGATGATAGGAGGGGTGCCCCCCTGATGTAGCCCCCAAGGGAGACTTGGCTTTACCAGGGGTAAAGATGAGTCCTCCTGTTCGTGAACTTTCTTTATTAGTTGTTGCGAAATTTACATATGTGCAAATGAACTTGAAAACTTATGGGTAGAAGCGACGTAGCTGTTGTATGTTCCAGGCGTTGGGAAAGACTTTGCCCCTCTCGTTCGCAAGTTTGTATGTGCCGAACTTCAGGACTTCCATGAAGATGTACGGTCCTTCCCATGGCGGCGTGAGCTAGTGGCCCTCTCGATTGGCTTATCATAGTCTCAATACCAGGTCTCCCTTGTTGAGGTCTCGACGTCGAATCTTCTGCAATTGGTATTGCCGGAAGGATTGTTGGTACCTTGCTGAGTGTAGGAGTGCCACGTCGCGGGCCCCATCCATGCAGTCCAGTGAATCCCCGTGGGTTTGCTGGTTTCGGTCCTCTTGATAGGCTTTGAGCCTCGGGGACCCATATTCCAAGTCGGTGGGGAGGATGGCCTCGGCTCCATAGACAAGGAAAAATGGGGTGAAGCCCGTGGCTCTGATCGGGGTTGTCCAGAGGCTCCAGATGACCGAGGGTACCTCCGTGACCCACTTTTGGCCAAACTTGTTCAACTTGTTGAAGATTCTTGGCTTTAGTCCTTGTAGTATCATGCCATTGGCACGCTCCACTAGACCGTTCATTTGTGGGTGTGCCACACCTGCCCAATCAATGTGGATATGGTAGCTGTCGCAGAATTCCAAGAACTTCTTGCCTGTGAACTGGGTGCCATTATCCGTTATTATCGAATTGGGTACCCCGAACCAGTGGATGATGTCCGTGAAGAACTGCACGGCTTGCTCTGATTTGATGCTGCTGATGGCTCGGGCCTCGATCCATTTTGAAAACTTGTCGATGGCCACCAGCAGGTGAGTGAAGCCCCCGGGCGCTGCTCATAGAGGACCTACGAGGTTCAATCCCCACACAGTGAAGGGCCATGTGATGGGGATCATCTGCAGAGTGTGCGCCGGGATGTGAGTTTTGCGCGCGTAGAACTGGCATCCTTCACAGGTGCGCACGACCTCGTTGGCGTCGGCAACGGCCGTGGGCCAGTAAAGTCCCTGTCGGAACGCGTTGCCGACGAGGGTGCGTGGTGCAGCGTGGTGGCCGCACACGCCGGCATGTATGTCTCGAATTAGCTCCCTGCCCTCAGGGATAGGGATGCATCATTGTAAGATACCTGAGGGACTGCGCTTGTATAATCCTCCATCGATCACGATGAATGACTTGGCCTTCCTGGCGATGCGCCGTGCTTGGGCCCGATTCGAGGGCAGCTCCCCTCGGTTGATCCAAGCGAGGTACTGGTCACGCCAGTCTCGAGAGGATGGGTCCTCATCGATCTCCATCGCCTCGGCCTCATCTGCCGATAATGCCCCTCGACCCGAGGCTTTGAGTTCCCCTTTTGAGGGGTCCTCGTCCGAGTGCACACCGGGGTTCTTGGCGGCCGTCTTGAAATTGACGGAAGGCTCGGCAAGGTCGCCGGCGAAAATGTTCGGGGGAACGGTGATCCGCCCCGACACGATCTTTGCCAGCTCGTCCGCTTCCTCGTTGTAGTTCCGCGCGACTTGGTTGAGCTCGAGGCCATGTAATTTGTCCTGGAGCCATCGCACGTGTTGCAGTACGCCTCCATCTTCTCATCGTGACAGCTGGAGTCCTTCATCACTTGGTCGATGACCAAGCTCGATGGCGATACGAAGCCCACTGAGGAGGGCCTCATACTCCGCCATATTGTTGGACGCCGAGAAGTGCAAACGCACCACGTAACGCGCGAGTTTTCATCACCGACCCGTCGAAGTACATAGTCCAGCATTCGACTTGGATTTGTGGAGGAGGTAGCTGGGTGTCGGTCCATTCAGCAACGAAGTCTGCCAAGATCTGTGACTTTATTGCCTTCCGATGCGCGTGGGTGAGGGTCTCTCCCATGAGCTCCACAGACCACTTGGCTATCCTACCCGTGGAGTCCTGATTGTGGACTATCTCCCCAGAGGGAAAGATGAAAGGATGAGCCTCAAAGTAGTGTCGCAACTTGCGTCGCGCCAGCACTACTACGTAAAGCATCTTCTGGATGTGTGGATATCGCATCTTGGTTTCAGACAATATCTCACTGATATAGTACACCGGCCTTTGGACCGGCAGAGCGTGACCCTCCTCTATCCTTTCTACGACAATGACCGCACTGACCACCTGGGTCGTTGCGTCTACGTAAAGATATAGGGGCTCGCCGTCCCTAGGTGGTGTCAGAATTGGTGCATGCGCGAGCGATGTCTTAAGCCTGTCGAGGGATTCCTGTGCTTTGGGGGTCCAAGAAAATCGTTCATGTTTTTTTAGGAGTCCGTATAGAGGCAAGCCTTTTTCACCAAGTGGTGAGATGAAGTGGCTTAGGGCTGCTAGGCAACCCAATACCCTTTGTACCCTCTTTATGTATCGGATCGGCCCCATTCGTTCGAGGGCCGAGACTTTCTCAGGGTTGGGCTCAATGCCTCGCTGGGAGATGATGAAACCCAAGAGCATGCCTCGAGGCACCCCAAAAACACACTTTTCCGGGTTTAGTTTTACCCCGTTGGCCCAGAGACAATCGAACGTTGTACGCAAATTGTTAACCAGGTCATCCGCCTTCCTGTATTTGACAACTATGTCGTCGACACAGGCCTCTACGGTTCGCCCGATGTGGTCCCCGAAAACGTGGAGCATGCACCGTTGGTACGTGGCCCCAGCGTTCCGGAGCCCAAAGGGCATCGTGACGTAGGAAAATATATCGAAAGGGGTGATAAAAGTGGTTGCAAGCTGATCAGACCCTTTCATCTTTATTTGGTGGTAACCGAAGTAAGCATCAAGGAAACATAAGAGCTTGCATCCCGCGGTCGATTCTACTATTTGATCGATAGTTGGCAAAGGAAAATGAACTTTGGGACATGATTTATTTAAACCAGTATAATCTACACACATCCTCCACTTCCTATTCTTTTTGTTAACTAATACAAGATTAGCTAGCCAGTCGGGATGGAATACCTCCTTGATGAACCCGGCCTCCAAGAGCTTACGCAGCTCCTCCCCGATCGCCCAGCGTTTGTGCTCGTCAAAGCATCGTAGGCGTTGCTTCACCGGCTTGTTGTGGGGTAGAATGTCAAGGGAGTGCTCGGCGACCTCCCTCGGTATGCGTGGCATGTCCGAGGGGCTCCACACGAAGACGTCGGCGTTGGCGTGGAGGAAGTCGACGAGCACTGCTTCCTATTTGCTGTTGAGGGTGGAGCTGACCCTCAACGTCTTGCCCTCGGGGGTAGCGGGGTCGAGGGGTACCACCTTGGTGTGTTCGGCAGGCTCGAAACTACCCGCGTGTTTGTGGGGGGAGTCGACGGCCTCATTCGCCATCTTCTCCAAATCCGCCACCATGGCCTCGTCATCCGTGAGTGCTTCGGCGTGCTCAACGCACTCGACGTTGCACTCATAGGCGTGCTCGAACGACGGCCCCACCGTGATGACGCCCTTCAGCCCCGATATCTTCATCTTGAGGTAGGTGTAGTTCGGGATTGCCATGAACATGGCGTAGCACGGGTGCCCAAGAATGGTGTGGTATGCTCCCCGAAATCCCACCACCTCAAAGGTGAGGATCTCCTTGCGGAAGTTATCCGGCATGCCGAAGGAGACGGGCATGTCGATCTGCCGGAGCGGGTGGACTCATTTCCCCGGCGTAAAGCCATGAAATGGTGACTTGCTGGAGTACATGATGTTGAGGTTGTTGCCTCCATCCATGAGCACCTTGAGAAGCGGGTGTTGCCGATGACGGGGTCGACAATGAGTGGGTACTGCCCCAGGTTCGGGACATGATCGGGATGATCTTCGCGGTTGAAGGAGATGGTCTCCTCTGACCAGTCGAGGTACGTTGGCATGGACTTGTGAACGGAGAAGACCTCTCGACATTCACGCTTGCGTTGCCGGGTCGTCATGTTCGTCGTTGGTCCTCCGAAGATGAAGAATACGTTCTCCACATTGGGGAATCCGTCCTTGCCCCTTCGTCCGCGTCTTTCATCTCATTGTCATCCTTCGAGGATACACGCTCGCATTGCTCGAGGATGTGAGAGACCACGCCCTGGTGGTAAGGGCACGGCTTTTTGAGCATGTCATCGAACACACCTCCCCCTCGAGGTGGGCCTCAAGGCCCATTGCGGGGTGCGTCGACCGTGAGGGTCTCGTCAGGGTCCTTATTGCACCCTTAACCACGCGGTGATTTCTTGCCCTTCTTGTGCTTCTTTGCAGAGCCCTTGGGCTTGCTGCCCTCCGTAGGCACTTCTTCCGCGCGCTTTCCCTTCTTGCCGTCGAAGATGGCCCCAACTGCCTCCTCCCCAAAGGCGAAACTGGTGGCAACGTCGAATAGCTCATTCATCCTGGTGGGAGGGCTTCGTCCCAACTCACGCACCAGATCCTGGCAGGTCGTGCCTTCAAGAAAGGCGTGGATGACCTCGGAGTCACCTATGCTCGGGAGCTCGGTGCAGCGCTTAGAAAAGCGGTCGATGAAATCTCGCACGCACTCGTTGGATGTCTTGCGACACCCTCAAAGATCCCACGAGTTTCCATGGCGTACGTAGGTGCCCTGGAAGTTACCCACGAACGTCTTCACCAGGTCGCCCTAGTCGTGGATTTGGTTCATGGGCAGGTGCTCGAGCCATGTTCGCATGGCGTCCGCAATATGAAGTGGCAAGTTCCGGATGATCATGGCGTCGTCGGTCGCACCGCTCAGCTGGCAGGCCAGGTGGTAGTCGTTGAGCCAAACTCTGGGGTCTGTTTCCCCTAAGTACTTGGTGATGGTGACGGGCTGTCAGAAGCGTGGGGGGGGGGAGCTACGCGGATCTCCCGGCTGCACAGACTGGTTCCCGGGGGCTCCGACGTCAGGCTCCTATCCTCCCGGCTATCGTAGCGGCCCCACATCGAGGGTGGTAACCTTGATCCGCTTCTTCATGGGCTTCCTCTGGACACGGTCTTGAGCCGAGGGGGGCTTGCCTTTGCTCGTCGGCTGAGCCGGCACCGCTCCATCCTCGGGTGGGGTTTGGACCGACTCCTCTAGGTCGTGCATGCTTCCGCCGGCCTTCGTACTAGTCATGTGGCGCATGCACAACGCGGAGCTTTCGGCCTACTGCACGATAGCCTGCTCGATGAGGAGCTGCGCCTAGCGGCGCAGGTTGCGGTCCTCTGGGTTCGATGGCTTAGGCATGGCCCGAATCAAAGTCGCCGCGGTGCTGAGCTTCTGGCTTGCTCTTGCCATTGGCAAGGTGCCATCCACGTCGTCACCGGCTTCGATGCGTGCGCTAGCGACACGTCTCGCTTCTCTAGCGCGCGCTCCACGCTCGAGCGGCGCCGCCTTGGCCACGACTGGTGCACCACGCTCCTGGGTGCCGCCTCGAGTGTGGCTCGTAGACGCCGTACCTGCTGGCGGTCTTCCTCGAGCTTGGCCTCCAGCTCTGAGACCTGAGCCAGCTGCACCTGCTTGAGCGCGGCGTTGTTTGGCGGTGTCGCCGCTTGTGAGTATGCCGCACAGCCGGTGCATCCCGCCGCGGTTCCTACCCCGTCGTCCTCGTCTTCGGGCCCCGTCAGCCCGACGATGAAGCACTCCCACGTGGGGTCGTAATCCTCCTCGCCAGAGTCGTTGGAGCAGGTAAGGCAGTGGTTCGCCGTGGCCTGAAACGACACAAAAGCCCCGTGGCTATGGAGCCCAGAGTAGTTCCACCCCGGGGCCTCCTGACAACGAGCATTCACCTCATCGTCGGAGTCGGGGTACTGATCGTCGGGCGAGGTCATGATGAGGTTGCGGATCGAGATCAGATGATGTCCTGGCAAATCCTCGTACGTGTCCATATTTGTGCTGACCGATGATGAATAGGCCATGGTGGCGACCTGATGTCGCAGCGGCTTGGCCGTGCTCTCCCCAAGGGGATACGTCATTGGTGGAGTTGGTGAAGGCACTGCCTCCCCCGTTGCTGCTGCAGATCGCGACTCGTCGGCCTGGCCCCGCTCGGGGGAGCACACTTGAGCCGCCCTGCGCCGCTGCCCGCGCGCTTGTCGTGCGCGCCACCCCGAGCGCCTTCTATGCTTGGGTGATGGCGGGGTTGACGCAGAAGCCTCCACGTCGGCGCTCCTTCGGAGGAGACGCATGAGGTAGTCGTTGCCAGACGCCTCGAACTCCAGGCTCCCGTAACGGGTCCGAGACTCGCATGAGGAATCGCAGCGGCTAGGTCTTTGTGTGAATCACCATCGGGACAAAGTGTGGGTGGAAAAGATGATCACAGCGCCCCCGTACCTGGCGCGCCACTATCTGTGTCCGGATCGGCTGCCTGACACTAACTAGAATGAATGTGCTGCGCCTACTCTCTCGACGGTTGGTGCGAAGGATAACACAATGACACGGGTTTTATCCTGGTTCTGGCCGCGGGGCCATACGTCCAGCAAGGGAGGTGCACACACTATATTACTCCGCACCGGGTGCCTGTAGTAGGGGTTTACAAGCGAGGTGGGAGAGGAGGAGTAGACATCCAAGTCCCGAGCGTATCAGTGGATGTGTCGAGAACTCTCGTGGGGGACAACATTGGCGAGTGTAGCTGCTTGTTGGTCTGCGTGCGCGTCTGTCTGTTCGCAGGCCCTTGTCCGGGCATCCACCTCCCCCTTTTATAGTCCAAGGAGGGGCAGAGATACATGCATCGTACAGTAAAATTTATAGTTATCAGGTACTGGAGAGTATGGTGCCGGGCGTGGAGGCTGTCCTGCGGATCCTTTTACCCGGCGCAGATCGCTGAACATCTGCCAACTTCTATGGATGGCGGTATGATGGCCCCTGTAGAAAGTACATGTCCCTGTGCTTGTCCCGAAGCGTCTTCGAGGGGCTATGTTGTTTGGTGTCTGAGCGTGGTCGTCGATCGTACACCCGTTCGAGGGTTCTCCCGTGCGTTATCGAGGGTTTCGTCATGGGATCTGTATGGGGGTCGGTAACACAGGAGCGCCAGAGCCTTCAGCACAGGTCCGATATGGGCTTCACAAGTCGGTATGGTGAGTGGAGTCGGTGGTACAGGGTCGCGCGGTCACGCACAGCGCCGGGGATGGCAGAGCAGTGACCGGAGTTGGTGGATGGAACCTGGCCTTGTTATCCGTGCAGCTACACCGACCAGCGGTCGCGCCCAGTCCTCGTCTGTGCACCCATTCTAGGGCTCCCTCATGTTTGTTTCAGGGCTACGTTGTGGGGGTCGGACGGGGACGGTCAGAGCCGTGCATCAAGGTGACGCTTGCCTGTCCATAAATGGTGCTGCAGTCCTCGTACAGTGACCGGCGTTAGCCGCACAGTGATCGGAGTTGGCCGCATAGTGCCTTAGGTCATGCCAGTCGGCGTGGGTAGCGATTTGCCTTTTGACTTTCGCGCCCCGCGGTAGAGCTGGGCATTGAATGCCCCTGTCAGGCGAGGTGGATGGGTGCATGGGCGCTTTTGTTTGGAAGGGTGGCCTCGAGCGAGGCGGAATTGGGTTGTTCGCTCGAGGGAGGTTGGTACCCCCGAGCGTAGCGGAGTTTGTATAGTGTTTCGGTCGAGGGAGCCGAGACCCTCGATTGAGGCGGAGATGAAGTCCGTGCGTCGGGCCTCTAATGGGAGGGGCTCGATCGACTGTTGGGCCATCACGGGCCATGGGCCTTGTGTGTGTTTTGGTTTTCTTTTGGCTCGCGGGGATTTGATTTTGTTTTTCTTGGGTGATCAACCCTTAGGTTAGGGGACCCTTTAAGACCGTCCCCAACAGTATCGGTCGCTTCGAGAGGGTCGAGGGACTCGCTACCAAGGGATGACTGTTCAGAGGAAGTGGACCCCCTGCTGCTACCGCCTCCTCCACGTCCTCGTGCTTCTCGTTGTCGTGCTCCTCGTCCTCCGCGGCCTGTCGGTCCTCCACCGAAGGAACAATGTCCTCCTCGAATGCAGATGACAAAGGTACAGGGGTCTGCTGTCGCCCCTTGCTTCGCCCCTACCTCGACCCTTCTTTCCCGCCTGCCCTTGCCACCGGATGACCCAGCTGCATTGGACCCTCCATCTTTCAGTTTGCGGTAGAGTGACATGACGTTCCTCATTGCACCGCCCCCAACCACCATCTTGGTTTAATCACCTACAATCAACAAAAACATACATTTATTAGATAAACAATATGAACATTTATGAATCAAAACTATTATAAATTATTAGAAAAAGATGCAATATATACAAATTATTAGAAAGAGATGCAATAAACAAAAAATATGAACCACCATAAATTATTAGAAATAGATGCAATATATACAAAAAACACACATTTATTAGAAATAATCATCAGGATCGGGATTAGCTGGATGTTGGCACTTCTTACGATCCAATATCAAGATTGTGAATCCTGGTACTAGGGTAAGGAGTGTTTTAGTGGTTTCTCTTATGGCTCAGTAAAATATATAAATATTCTGCAAGCACACAAACTTACTGTTGTAGCACTTCACCAGGGAGTATTCCGAGGTATCGTAATTTATGTTTCCACGGGGAAGCTTATGGCAAGAGTGCTACCAAAGAGATATTTGAGACTATCAGAGAAGGGCACATGACTAGACAAGATGGGGAATAACAGTATTGAATAGGAATGGATATACCGTGACACATAGCTCATGGTAGGTTGCTGGCGGTCGTTATGGCATGTTTTCGACCACCAATACTCAAGAATAAAAGAGGATATATGTGACATTCCATGTGCTTAGGTTTACTTCTAATAAAGTTCCATGAGTTTTGGTGAGTTTCACTTGTGCAGGTACAACAACAAGAAATACGCGCTATAGGGGTCGGAAATGACCGATTCAGCAGAACGACACGATTCGGCCGATTACCCCCCTTAGGCATACACGACATAAAGCACAACCGGGAGTTGTCCACGTCAACGATGACTAAGCGATGACGACACACGACATGTGGATGACTGACACGTCACTCCTGGGCTAAACCAACACAAAATCCATCACATACAAGCAACCCAAGAGGGCCCAGGACTTGAGGCGGTGCTGGGGAGGATGGCCACGGGCCAGGCCCAGTTTGGCCGAATCCAAGCCTTTGGCCGAACCGCCCCCACACCAGGAACCGCCTCCAGGGAGCACATCCAGGCCACAAGAGCAAAGGGCGGTGGATCCAAGGAGGCTCTGGACAATCCAAGGACACGGACTACTTCGCTCCAAGCCACTGGGACTACGCCCAGAGTATGGACTCTGATTACTCCCAGGGGTGGTATGTAGGGGGGGTACGATAGTGCCTCCCAGATGTACGTCCCTGGGCACTCTCAGTCTGCACGCTCCTCCACAACCAGCGGCTACGACATCGGTCGGGAGTTATCTTACATCTCCGGCCGAGTCGACCTCCTTGATGACCGTACCCGGAACAAGGCACTCTAGCACGCCATTCTCAGTACCATCAAGAGAATTGTGGCGTGCTGGAATCTATAAGGTACGATGTTCAACGACAGACGGACCAAATGGCCGAATATTTTTCAAGGTTTCGACCCTATCAATGAAAGATCCAAGCTTGGGGGAGGACCCCCACCAGGTATGTTCCATGTGCCTCTCGGCACTTTGATTTCGCATTTGCCATTTCCCTTTCTATTTTATTTCCACCTTAAAATGAAAAGACCAAAAATATTTGCTTTGAATAAAATTAACTCCCAACTATGCATGGAATGAACCATATGCCTCTAACTTTAGAAATGATGAATAGTTGCACTGTCATTAATGTTGCAAGTGCTTTGTTTCGACTAGTTGCTTGATAGTACTTGAGTTAATTGGCATAAGTAAAAATGAATCTGAAAACCTTGTGGGAGCACATGCTTTATTCCAAGTCTAAGTTGTTGTACGGAATGATATAGTGAGATTGTGGTTAAGTTTTACTTTTGCTCTTATTATGGCAAAGATCTCGGATGCGTTGTGCTTTCAAAAATAAAACAAGTTCCTCATTGGTCAGAAATTCCTACCAAAGCCATATGTTTAGTTTAGTTGAAACCTTCTACTCATATGCTGCCTGCTGTCTTAGTGAGTTTTGTCAAATTGTTGTGACCTTTCGGTGAAACTTTCAAGCTTCTAAGATCAAGATTCACGTACACACCACCTCTCACTTGCAATTCCTACACTGGGAGTTATCAAACATTGCCATCATCCATCCACAAAACAAAATTCTCCATATTATGTGATCTCCTCTCCAAATATCCTTGAATAGAGACATGGGCTATGCAAAAAGAAAAGCATGCCAAAGAGCATGGCAAAAAAGAAAGAGAAAAAGAAAAGCATGCCAAAGAGCATGGCAAAAATAAGAAATAAGAGAAGCATGCCAAGTGGCATGGCAAAAATATGAGCAAAAAGAGATAGCCCATGTTCTCGAAAATAAGTCAAGGAGAGGAAGAATCATCCCGAGGAGTTCCACCATATTCCACTTCATTCCACTCCACATATTCCACACACTTGCACTTCTTGATCTAAAGGTGTGATTTGGTTCCCCATAGGTCCGGTCTTTGACTTAGCAAAATATAAGATACATGCATGCCTCCATCCATTGTCCCTGAACCACACAAAAGTCATATTAGATATTAGGATGAAAAGAAGGCACAAGCCTTTGGTGATGATTCAAATACCACTTGAGTGATTGAGTGTGCCAAATGAGGAACAACTTACATTTTTCACAAAATTATGGAAACTCCGAGATGGGATCCTGAAATGAGTAGAGTGGAATAAAACTAAATCAAACTGTTCAACCTTTCAACCGCCCAAGACAAGGAGATTGCTATAAGACCCATAGGTAAAATGGTGATTTAATACTTTGCTAATGATTTGAGTAATTTTGAGCACTAGTTGTTATTAAAGATTACCTGCAAGATATTGACATTGTAGCAACTCCTCATCCACTGAGCCTAAGTTTTTATCTTTCTTGAGGATGAGCAAAGGTCTAAGCTTGGGGGACCTTGTTGGCCGTCGTTACTACACGTTTTCGACCACCAATACTCGGGAATAAAAGAGGATATACGTGACATTCTATGTACTTAGGTTTACTTCTAATAAAGTTCCATGAGTTTTGGTGAGTTTCACTTGTGCAGGTACAACAACAAGAAATACGTGCTATAGGTGTGAGTGCATAGGGACGCTACGAGGCTTTTCACAAGACACCCTAACAAGACAGTAGCCGCTAAGGTACAGTAAGGTGGTGAGACTCTAGGCACCGAGATTGACTTACGCTTATGGAGTCACACCATAAGGGGGTCAATGGCATCCATAGCGCGAGCATCGCACCCAACAATGTGCAACGTGTGGAGTTCCCCATCGCAGGGACTCCCAACACGGTACTGGGTCTAACGAGGCCTAGCCGACGGGGCTACCGTCCTCGGTGGAATCAAGAAACAACACGTGCCTTACTTCCCATAACGCCGTCGGCCCCACTGGGAACCACTGGCAAGCTAGAGACGTACAAGTTACTGAACCAAGACAAGAGCCATAATAGTTCTAGCGGTGGCGACAAGCTCCTTGGTTGCCGCTTTAAGAACCAGACCTTAGGGAGAGACACTGGAGCAAAGCACACAGCACATGCCCCAGTTCCCTAAACCATGTTGCTAAAAATCAAGTTTTATCATTATCATTAAAGTGAACCAATAGATCAAGATTTAACAATTAAACATTGGTGACAGTAGCTGCGCGTAGCAAAGATTCTACCCAATGCATAAACCCAAGGTTATCAAAGGAACATGATATACAAACTAGGTTCAACCTTAATGGGACAGTAAATTAGACACATGCATGTGAAATTAAATAATTGTAATGGGTGTGTTTAGGTAGCAAGGATTGTCCGTACATGAAAGGAACATGATATACAAACTAGGTTCAACCTTAATGGGACAGTAAATTAGACACATGCATGTGAAATTAAATAATTGTAATGGGTGTGTTTAGGTAGCAAGGATTGTCTGTACAATAACTTGCCTTTATCCAAAGAATAGCTGCTCAAAGTCTTCATTTCTTGATCTTGAATCTCTTGGATGACCTTCCTCTACTCGCAACAATCATCGAGCACAAGCATGCAACTAAACAAGCAAACAAATAAGAACAACTAAGAACAATACACCAATCAAAAGAAAAGGCTTTAAAAGAACACACTAAAGGATAGGGCTCGATTCCAGGATCACGTGAGCGCAAGAATCGCTGAAAACGGAGCTACGGTTGAAAAGATACGACTATCGAAAGATTTATATTATAAAAGAAAATAAAAGACTATTTGCTTGATTAATTTTAATTAAATAAATAATATAAAAGATTATTTCAGAGAAACATCTTATTTTGGAATTAATTCAATTTTATTTGAATTTGTAAAAGCCATAAATAAACTAATCATATTTTATTTATAAAAGTTCATGTAGGATTTATACAATTAAACATTTAAGTTTAAGTAATAAAAATATATGCGAGCATCTAATTGAATAATAAGATATTCTATGTTTAACTAGCCAATATTATATTTAGAACATATTAATGTTGATATTATTCAAATTAATATTTAATTATGTAAACTCGGAGTGAAACTCTAATTTACTTTTACTTAGAATATTTATTTAATAAATTATTAAGCAAGTTAATCATTTGGTTATCAAAACCGAGATATAACCTAGTCAACTTTTATCTATAAAACTAATTGAATCGATATTAATCAAATTTATATCAACATTTAAAAGCCGAGTATAATTCTTAATTAGATTTTAGTATAGAATACATACTTAAATAAACTTTTGTCAAATTAATATTTAAATAAAATTCATGAATAAGTAACATGGTAAATGTCAGTGCTAACGCGTAGTTCGTGTTTATATGAATCTAACGCAACTTGAACGGGTCAAAACGGAGTTAAAACGTGAAATCAATGGGCTTTACAGGGTTGGGGGACCTATTTCCAATTAACTGTAGCCGGCAGGGGGTAGTAAGGGAGATTCGCAAGGCACAGGGAACCGTGCATGCAAATAGGATTATCCTCGGGGTTAGATTCACAAAAAGGGCTCGAGCTGGGTTTATGCGTGAAGGGGAAAACTTGCAGGGGGTTTCCCTGAAAGACGGCCAAGACACAAGAATACATCTAGGGGTTTCCTGTTTCCTCAGGGGGGTTCCTGCAAAAGCTCCATGAGCTCCTTCCCATGGCCAACGCGGCGTCTCTAGACGGCGGGCTCACTGGCGATTGAGGCGATGGGGAGCTCTGGCGAGGCGGGGAAAACGAAGAGGACGGAGAGGGGATCACGCAGGGTGTGCTCACCGGCGGTGAAGGCATCAGGAGGCGGCCGGGATTGGAGGCCGTGTCACACCCGGATTTACACAGAAACCCGAATGCTACTATATGTGTGCCCAGGAAGTCCACAGAACACATATAGTTAACAAATATGATAAATAGAGTACATATGCTTGAATAAAATAGTTTTACATCAGAGTTTACCTAAAACACAGCGGAAGTCTTACTCTTTCAACAGGTAGAGCCTCAAGTCCACAGGGACACCGGCTGGTTGACCACAGCTCAGTAGTACGGAAGATCCTCACGAAACTTCATCTGTTACCCATCCGGGATTTTGTTGAATAATAGCAAGCGTAAGTAAATGTCTTACTTAGCAAGTATAGCACGGGTGTATGAAGGCTCAAAAAGGCTAGACACGGCTTAACTGCATTAGCACTTTTAGTTGGTTCGTTTTAACATTATCCAAGTTACTACAAGTGAATGAAACCCGGTTGAAACCCAATTAATAAGGTATAAGTGACATTAAGCATAAATAAACATCATCTTCTAATCAAAAAGGATCCAGGCCGCTCGTGACCCTGAGCAAGGCTATCATGATAGATTTACACTCTGCAGAGGTTTCACCCTTTACCCACCAGTCGCGTAAAAGCTCAAAAGAACTTTAAACCCAACCATGCCGAGGTGGCCAAACCTCTTAAACCACACTTCCGAGGTGTGATCGCATAGGGACGCTACGAGGCTTTTCACAAGACACCCTAACAAAACAGTAGCCGTTATGGTACAACACAGGCAACATGATCCAAGGCACCAAGATCGACTGACTCCTAGGGCGCAGCGATAGGAGGGTCAATGCCGTCCAAAGCGCGGCAACGCATGCCAACAACAAAATAAAGAGCGCAACGTGTGGAGCTCCCGCACTCACGGTGGCTCCCAACACGGGACTGTGCCTAACGAGGCATAGCCGACAGTACCCCCGTTCTTGGTGGATCAAACCATACTCTCACGAGTGATTCCCATAACGCCGTCGGCCCGTCGGTAACTACTGTTAAGCTAGAGCCGTACAAGCTACTTGTCCAAGACCAGAGCCATTATAGTTCTGGCGGTGGCGACAGGCTCCTGGGTTGCCGCTTTAAGAACCAGTCCTTACGGAGAGACACTAGGGCCAAGCATGAAGCACACGCCCTAGCTCCCTGATCCATGTTGCTAAAAAGCAAGTTTTAACATTAAAGTTGAAGTGGACCATTAATACAAGTTTAACAATTAAACAAAGGTGATAGTAGCTGCGCCTAGCAAAATTCTACCCAAATGCAATAAACCCAAGGTAAACAAGGATAGGATAATGAAAAACTAGGTACAACCTTAAAGGATACATCATATTAGACACATGCATGTATGAAATAATGTATTACAAGTGAGTAGGTAGCAAGGATTGTCCGTGCTATAACTTGCCTCAAATCCAGTATATAGCTGCTCAAAGTCTTTGGTTCTTCATCTTGAATCTCTCGAACGACCTTCCACTACTCGCAGCAAACGTCGAGCACAACATGCAGCTAAACAAGCAAGCAAACAATATACAACTAAGAACAATACACCAATCAAAGGAAAAGCTTTAAAAGAACGCGCGAAACGCCGAAACGGAGCAATGGTTGAAAAGATACAACTATCGGAAGATTTTAATTATTAAATGGCACAACTATATGCTTGATTAATTTTAACTGAAGAAAATCATACGTAGAGATTATTTCAAATAATTCCATTTGAATTTGTAAAATCGAGATAAAACTTAATCACATTTTATTTATAATTGTTTATGTATAGATTATGCCAATTTAATTGTTAACTTGAAATAAAACATGTGAGATCAACTAATCGAATAACTTTATGAACCGTGTTGCATAAATCAATATTATAATCAAAAACACATTTATGTTAATATTAATCAATGTTAACATTTATTTATGAAAAGTCAGAGTTTGTTTAACTCTAAATTTTTTTAATTAGGAAAAAGCTAGTTAAGTAAACATTAATCAAATTAATATTGTTTTATAAAGCCGAGGTAAAACTCTAATTAAATGTTATTCTGAAAACATGATTAAATAGAATTAACCAAATTAATAAGTATTATAGAAAATCGATATGAAAATCCTAATTTGCTTTTATTTGGAAAAGACATTTAGATAGCATTTAATCAACTTAACATTAAATAAAAATTCAGAAACATGTCACATGGTAAATAGCAGCACTAGATCGTAGTTTAAGTTGATATGAAACTAACGTAACAAGAACGGGTTGAATCGGAGCTAAAACGTGGATTTTATGCTTAAAACATGGTTGTAAGGACCTATTTGTGATTAACTATATACTTCAGGGCGTAGCAGGGAAGGTTCGCAACACACTGTAAACAGTGCTTACAAATAGACAGGATCGCAGGGTTAGAGCTGAAAAAGCTCATGGCTTGGGCTCGGTTGCTAGAAACAGATCTACTGAGGGGGCTTTCTGCCAAAACTCCAAGACACATGAAATCGATCTATATTTACATGATTCCTCGGGGACCCAAATGAAAACCGGTTATCCTCTTCCTCGGGACAGCACGGAGGCTCGCCGGCGGCTCTGGTTCCGGCTCGCCGGTGGATGGAGACTCGGGGCGAGGCGCGCAAGTGAGAGAGGAGGGAGAGGGCATCACGAGCAGGTGCTCACCATGGTGGGGGGCGGTGCTCGTGGCCGGAATCTTGCCCACGGCGGAAGCAGGGGCCGGCGGCGGCGGCTCCACGCGAGTGAGGAGTTCCGGCGTCGATGCGGCGATGATAGCAGGCGGCGGAGCTCCGGCTCGACGAGGAGAGGCCCATGGCGACCTCTGTTTGCCCCGACAGGCGGCGGAGTATCGCGGGAAATGGCGCCGTCGTCGGGGAAACAGGGCGGCAGCGTTGCGCAGGGAGCAGAGAGGGTGGCGGCGCTCGGCACAAAGGGGAGAGGGCGGCGGTGGTGGTGATGCTGAGGGGCGGGGTGGTCGACAGTTTACATAGGGCCGAGGGATGTGTAGGAAGGTTCGGAAAGCGGGGCGGCGCAAACGCCGAGGTGGCGTCGGCTGCGGCGCTACGCGGAAGGCGCTGCAGGGCGGGGAGGCGTGCGGCTGGGCCGTGGTGGGCTGAAACCGGCTTGGGCTGGCGGAGACTGGGCGGGCCGCGATGGAGGGAGAAAGGGAGTGGGCCGAGCGGGAAAAGAACGGGCCGGGGCGGGACGCTGCGCTAGGCCGGGGTGCTGCGCTGGGCCGCGCGGAGAGGACCTGGGCCGACTGGGCTGGAGAGGTGGGGATGGGCCGCGCGTTTGGAAAAGAGAGGAGGGAGCGAAAGCGAGTCGGATAGAAAGTTTAGGGGCGAAATTGAACTCAGGCCGAAACAACTTTTCTAGGGCTCAAACAAATGCGATTCAAATACGAATTTAAATTAGATTTAAATTCTAATTTGAACCGCACACAAACAAAATTCAATGCAGCCAACATGAATGCAACACAACAATTTATTTACCTTTTTGCAAATATTTTTTTTCTTATAAATTCCCTGTAAATTAAATAAAGCTTGGAAAATTTTAGAAAATTGAGAAAATCATTGTATTAATTATGTTAAAAATTCACAGCCCAAAATCCAAAAATTTTGGGGTGTGACAAACTACCCCCCTTAAACTGAATCTCGTCCCGAGATTCGCAAGGAATAGAAGCAAGGAGGAGACGGGACAACAAGATTCTGAAAACAGAGATCAGTCGTATCACCATGCTTCTTCGTCGATGTAGTTGCGAAGCCTCCTACTTTGAATCTTCTGTTGTTGGGAGTGTCTCCTGGTTTCTTTCTTCATGCTCTTCATAGGTTCGTGAGAAAAGATAGCAAGAAAACAAGGGTATACAGGGGAAAAGAGAGGGAGAGCCCAACTACACAATCATTGCAAAGATCCAAATCACACATGAGCATAATAACAACCAAATCAAGCACCTACAGACATGATTCACAACACTCGACAGCACTAATTTTTTTTGAAAAAGCGTAACTAGATGATTCGTATCACAGAATTGTGGTGGTCTCCTAAGGTTTTATCAACCGTTCTAACTAAGCTGCGATCCTACAGTCAGCATAGCTCTGGTACCAATCTGTCACACCCGGATTTACAGAGAAACCCGAATGCTTGTCACACCCGGATTTACACAAAAACCCGAATGCTTCTATATGTGTGCCCAGGAAGTCCACAGAACACATATAGATAACAAATATGAATAACAGAGTACATATGCTCGAATAAAATGGTTTTACATCAGAGTTCGACTCAAATAATTAAATAAAACAGCGGAAGACTCTTTATTAACTCTCTCTAAACGAAGACGAAGACGAAGCCGATAACCATAACCCACTGGGATAACGACTGGTTGAACACAGCTAGTAGAATGGCAGATCCTCAGGAAATTCAACAGCAGTAGTACCATCTAATCCATCTGTTACCCATCCGGGATTTTGTTGAATGGCAAGTGTAAGTAAATGTCTTACTTAGCAAATACAACACGGTTAATGAAGGCTTAAAAGAAAGGCTTGACACGGCTGTACTGCATTAACAATTTTAGTTGGTTCATTTTAACATAAACCAAGATTACTACAATTAAGTGAATCCCAGTTGCAACCCAAATAATACAGTAGAAGTGAACATTAAACAATAATAAGCATCATCTTCTACTCAAAAAGGATCCAGGCCGCTCTTGACCCTGAGCAAGGCTATCATGATAGATTATACACTCTGCAGAGGTTTCGCCCTTTACCCACCAGTCGCGTAAAAGTTCAAAGGAACTTTGCACCCAACCACGCACATCAACACTTCCGAGGTGTGACTGCATAGGGACGCTACGAGGCTTTTCACAAGACACCCTAAGCAAACAGTAGCCGTTATGGTACAACCTAGGCAGCATGACCCAAGGCACCGATATTGACTGACGCCCATGTCGCAACACGAGGGGGTCAATGGCGTCCAAGCGCGGAAAAGAATAACAACAACAAAATAAATAGCGCAACGTGTGGAACCCCCGCCATACGGAAGCTCCCAACACGGGACTGTGCCTCACGGGGACATAGCCAACGGATACTTCGACCTCGGTGGATCAAACCATACTCTCACCCATGCTTCCCATAACGCCGTCGGCCCGTCGGTAACTACTGTCAAGCTAGAGCCGTACATGTTACTTAACCAAGACCAGAGCCATTATAGTTCCAGCGGTGGCGACAGGTTCCTGGGTTGCCGCTTTAAGAACCAGTCCTTACGGAGAGACACTAGGGTCAAGCATGAAGCATACGCCCTAGCTCCCTGTTCCATGTTGCTAAAAAGCAAGTTTTACCATTATCATTGAAATGAACCATTAAGTCAAGATTAACAGTTAAGCATTGGTGACAGTAGCTGCGCCTAGCAAAGCTCTACCCAAATGCAATAACCCAAGGTAATCAAGGTATAGGATACACAAAACTAGGCACAACCTTAATAGGAACAATTTAGACACATGCATATGCGGTAAATAATGTAAAGGTGTGTTTAGGTAGCAAGGATTGTCCGTGCTATACTTGCCTTCGTCCAACTGCTGCTGCTATTGTTGTTGCTCCTGCTGCGGGTGTTGGTCCTGCTCCTCGTAACCCTCGAACTCAAACGCGTACGGCTCACCGACTGGACTCATACATCAACACACAAGCATCCATACAAGCCAGTACATGCAAACAATATTAATCTATTAGAACAGTACACCAAACAATAAAAACACAACAAAATAAGGCTTAGAAACTAATCTACGCTTCGCTACGAACACGTGAGCGCGAAAAGCACTCAAATCGGAGCTAAAACGAAGAAGTTATGGCTTTTCTAAGGTTCGGGGACTTGCTGGCAAAGTTTTAAAAGTTCCAGGGGCTTATTTGCAAAAACTCAGGGGCTAAAACATAATTTTATATAAAAACAGGAGGGTTTATTTGCAAATTAACTAAAACAGGACCTCGGGCGCTATTTTTAAATAAGCCAGGGGGTTTTCTGTAAAAATAAGGACCTATTTCTAATTATTTTTGAATTGATCTGGACCGCGGGTTAATTTTGAAAAAGGGTAGGGGCTCTTTTGCAAAACGTCCGCAGCTGACGCGGTTGACCGGTATTGACCCGGGGTGTTGACTCGACTCGGTTGATTCCGGGCCGTTGGATTTGGTTTGGACGGTGGAGATTAGATCCAGGGGAGGGGAAAGTCGGCGGCGGCGCTGACTGGCGGCGGCGCTGAGCGGCGGCGGCGGCGCTTCGCCGTCGAGGCTCGAGAACGGCCTAGGGGGCTCGGTTTAGGGCGGGATTTGGCGCTACGGCTTCGGGGCGACACGACGAGTTCACCTGAGGGGTTCACGACGACGACGGTGCGGCGGAGGTGGCGCGCGACGAGCGGAGGCGGCAGCGGCGCTCGGGTGACGGTGGCGGGCATGCGACAGAGGAGGAGGGAGGGCAAGGAGGAGCTCGGGAGTGAGCTTACCTGCTAGGGAAGCTTCCCCGGCGAACAATTTGGCCGGAGCGGCGGCGGGACGGCAGATCGACGGCGACCGGCGGACAGGGGCGTCGAGGTGCGCCGGCGATGGTGTTCCGGGGCGCGGGAGGGGTCGTGCGGGGCTTGGCGTGCTCCTAGTGGCCTGGCGGTGCTGCTCCGGGAGTCGGCCGGGGCGGAGGGGTGTCGAAGCGGCGAGATTAACAGCGGCGGCGAGCTCGGATTCGGCGGCGGTGATGCGTGCTCGGGCGGCGGAGGAATTGGCGGCGCAAAAATTGGGGATTGGGATTGAGGGGGCGGCGGTTTAAGTAGGGCGGTCGAAGGCGGCTCGGTGGGCCTCGGCGTCCGTGCCGTGGCCGGGCCGAACTCCATGGCCGAGGCCGAGAGGGACTCGGGCGAGGTGGGAGACGGAGCTGACCTGCGGGTCCCACTCGTCAGTGGCGAGGCGGCAGGCTGCGGTGGGCTGGTGGCTGGGCCGCAAGGTGGGCCGAGGGGCTGGCGCGGGAGCGGAGCGGAGCAGGCCGCCGGACTGGGCCGAAAGCGGGGAAGGGGGAGGTGGGCTGCTGCTGGGCTGGCTCGAGAGAAAAAATAGGAGGAGCTAATTCGGCCGGGGAAAAAGTTAAGGGAGAAAAAGTGGACTCGGGCTGCTGCAACTTTTCTAGAGCTCCAAACTTGACGATTCAAATTCGAATTTAAACAGAATTTAAATTCCAATTGAACCACACACAAACAAAACTCAATGCAGACAGCATGAATGCAACAAAAATGTTTCTAACCTTATATTAAATTTTATTTCTCATAAATAATTTATCTTCCTTAGATAAATATGTGCATTAAATTAAATCAAAGCAAATTTAATTACTAAATTTTAAAATAGGCATTTTTAGGGTGTTACAAACCTACCCCCCTAAAGATGAATCTCGCCCTCGAGATTCGGATGTGGATGGGAATAACTGTGGATATTCAGCTCTGAGGTCTTCTTCTGTTTCCCAAGTCGCTTCATCCACTGAATGACGGCTCCACTGAACCTTACACATCCGGATCACTTTATTTCTGGTGACTCTTTCTGACTCCTCCAAAATCTTGACAGGATGCTCAGTATAGGTAAGATCTTCCTCCACATTCAGCTCATCAATCAGAATCTGTTCCTCAGGTACTCGCAAGCACTTCTTCAACTGAGACACATGGAACACATCATGTACTCCTGCTAACTTCTCCGGTAGCTCTAACTGATATGCCACCTCACCTTTCCGACCAAGTACCTTGAACGGTCCAATGTATCGAAGTGCTAACTTGCCCTTTACGTTGAACCTCTTCACGCCTCTCATGGGTGACACCTTGAGATACACGAAGTCTTCAATTTCGAAGCTGAGATCCCTCCGTCGGTTATCTGCATAGCTCTTCTGTCTGGATTGCGCCACTTTCAGTTTCTGTCTGATTATCTGCACTTGTCGCTCTGCTTCTCTTAGTATCTCGGGTCCAAATACCTGACTTTCTCCCGTCTGATTCCAGAATAGTGGTGTCCTACACTTTCTGCCATACAGAGCCTCGAATGGTGCCATCTGCAAACTTTTCTGATAGCTGTTGTTGTACGAGAATTCCGCGTACGGTAAACTCTTATCCCAACTGGCACCATATTGTAGAGCACATGCTCTCAACATATCCTCCAATATCTGATTTGTCCGTTCCGTCTGCCCATCTGTCTGCGGATGGTAAGCTGAACTGAACTGTAACTTAGTGTCCATAGACTCATGCAATTGTCGCCAAAAGTGTGATGTGAACTGGGTACCTCGATCTGATACTATTCTTTTCGGTACTCCATGCAAACACACAATCCTCTCCATATACAATTCTGCTAGTTTGGCTCCCGAGTAGGTGGTCTTTACTGGAAGGAAATGCGCCACCTTGGTCAGACGATCCACGATTACCTAGATTGAGTCAAATCCCCTCTGAGTGCGAGGTAAGCCGGTGATGAAATCCATACCGACCTCTTCCCACTTCCATTCGGGTACCTTCAGGGGCTGGAGCAAACCTGCTGGCCTCTGATGTTCAGCCTTGACTCTCTGACATGTGTCACATAGAGCTACGTATGTGGCCACATCTCTCTTCAATCCGTACCACCAAAATCTCTCTTTGATATCTTGGTACATCTTGGTACTACCTGGGTGTATCGAATACGCCGATTCATGGGCTTCCCTGAGAATCGCATCCCTGATCTGCACTACATCTGGTACACAGATCTGCTTTTCATACCACAAGGTCCCTTGGTCATCCACTCGATAACCAGGGGCTTTTCCTAATGCCACCAGTTCCACGATCTCCTTGATCTTCTCATCTGTGAGCTGTCCTTTTCGGATTTCCTGTTCCAAGGTCGGTTCTACTGCCATCTCGGTGACGCTGGTCACAAATCCCAGACTCATCCTTTCAAACTCTGAACCGAGTTCCTCCGATAAGCAATGTCCCGTGATCTTATTCACGTAACTCCTTCTACTCAGAGCATCTGCCACCAGATTGGCCTTCCCTGGATGATAATGAATTTCCAGGTCGTAGTCCTTGATCAACTCTAACCAACGACGTTGCCTCATATTCAGATCTGACTGTGTGAATACATACTTGAGACTCTTGTGGTCAGTGTAAATATCACACTTATGTCCAATCAAGTAATGCCTCCAAATCTTCAAAGCATGCACCACAGCTGCTAACTCCAGATCGTGTGTCGGGTAGTTCTGCTCATGTTTCCTCAACTGCCTCGATGCATAAGCTACTACCCTGCCTTCCTGCATGAGTACACATCCTAATCCTAGACGGGATGCATCGCAGTAGATAGAGAAGCTCTTGGTTATATCCGGCAACACTAGCACGGGTGCCGTTGTCAACCTCTTCTTCAATTCCTCAAAGCTGACTTGACACTCTTCAGTCCAGACAAACTTGGCATTTTTCTCCAATAACGCCGTCAGGGGTTTAGCGATCTTGGAGAATCCTTCAATGAACCTCCGATAGTATCCAGCCATTCCAAGGAAACTCCTGATTTCACTCACATCCTTAGGCGGTTTCCAACTCAACACATCACTAACCTTCTTCGGATCAACTGCCACTCCACCATTGGACAATACGTGTCCCAAGAATGCTACTTCCTTCAACCAAAACTCACACTTGCTCAGCTTGGCATACAACTGATGCTCACGAAGTCTTTGCATCACCAACCTCAGATGTTCTTCGTGCTCTTCCTCATTCTTGGAGAAAACCAGAATATCGTCAATGAACACCACTATGAATTTGTCAAGGTAGTCCATGAACACACTGTTCATCAAATACATGAAGTATGCCGGTGCATTTGTCAAACCAAAAGACATGACAGTGAACTCATATAGACCATATCGGGTTGTGAAGGCTGTTTTGGGGATGTCAATCACTCGTATCCTCATCTGATGGTAACCGGATCGGAGATCGATCTTAGAGAACACACATGCTCCTTTCAACTGGTCGAAGAGATCATCAATCCTTGGCAGCGGGTACTTGTTCTTGATGGTCACTTCATTCAAAGCTCGATAATCCACACACAGTCTCTGGGTCCCATCTTTCTTATCCACAAACAAAACCGGTGCTCCCCAAGGGTAAGAACTAGGACGAATATACCCTTTTGCTAACAATGCCCTTAATTCCTCCTTAAGTTTCTTTAGTTCTTTTACTCCCATTCTATATGGCCTCTTAGCTATAGGTGCAGTACCAGGCTTAAGATCAATAACAAATTCAACTTCGCGGTCTGGGGGCATACCTGGTAACTCATCTGGAAACACGTCTGGGAATTCGCACACCACTCTGATGTCTTCCAGTGCTACACCTTCGGCTTGGTAGATCTGATTGTGCCCTAAGGGACTAGCTGCTTGGTACTCCACTTTCTCACCAGTCTTTCCTGTCAGCTGCACTGTTCTTTTGGAACATTGGATCACCCCATCATATCTGGCTAACCAGCTCATACCCAGAATCAAGTCAAACCCAAGGGTTTCTAGGACTATCGGGTTCACCACAAAGTCTACCCCCCTTATTGTGATGGTGATACAGGGGCAACGTAATGTGGCACGCTGTTCTCCCCCGGGTGAACTAACTACCATGGGGTTTCCCATAGGTTGCAAGATCATCATGTTCTTTTTCACGAAAGCAGCAGATATGAAAGCATGCGATGCTCCAGTATCAAACAAAACAGTTGCGAGAGTCGAGTTGACAGGGAACGTACCCACAACGACATCCGTTGCTCCTTCTGTGGTTTCCGCACCCATGTGGTTGACCTTGCCTCTCACTGGGTTCTGCTGCTGACTCCCGTTCTGGTTCTGCGGTTGCCCAATCCTCTGATTGTTGTTCTGACCAATGGCGTGTTGAGCCTTGCAAGGACAAGCGCTGGCATAGTGTCCTAGCTCACCACAACCAAAACACCTCGGAGCCGTGGGTGCATTGCCGGTCGGGTTGGGGCGTTGGACAGGACCACTCTGTGGCTGGTTTTGGGGACGCTCCTGAGGTAGTGCTGAGGGGTACTAGGGACGTGGCTGGTACTGGGGACGTTGCTGATACTGGTTGCAGTTCATCGGACCGGACTGTCCCTGGAAACGCTGTGGGGTCACCATTTGCTGGTTTCCTTGCTGAGGATTGAAGCGAGGGCGAACATTGCTTCCTGACGGTGTGCCTTGAAGCTTCCTCTTCTTCTCCTCCATCTCACGGCGCTTGTGCTCCAGCAGTAGTGCGCTATCCACCAGTTCTTGAAAAGTGGCGAACTTGGAACACAGGAGCTGGTACTGGAGTGTATCATGCAGGCCATCACGGAATCGGGTCTGCTTCTTCCTATCCGTATTCACGTCCTCTGGAGCATAACGGGCCAACTCAATGAACTTGTCACGATAAGCGGTGACACTCATACCTTCCTGCTTCAATGCCAGGAACTCCTTCTTCTTCAAGGTCATCAGCGCTTCCGGCACGTGGTGAGAACGGAAGCTGTCGCGGAACTCCAGCCAAGTGATCTGATCACTATTGGGGTGAGCATACTGGTACGCATCCCACCAATCCAAAGCTGCTCCCTGGAGCTGTCCACTTCCATACAACACCTTCTCCCGGTCGTTGCACTGTGCGATGTCCAGCTGTCGTTCCACTGCCTTGAGCCAGTCCTCTGCTTGCATTGGGTCGCTAGACTTGTTGAAGGTAGGAGGGCGTCCCTTCATAAACTCGCCCCTTTTATCTCTGGGCTGCACGTGGTGCTGTTGAAGCGGGTTCTGCTGATTCTGTTGCATCAGTGCTATGGTTTGCGCCATCTGCTATGTCAGTTGGAGTTGCATCTGCATCATCTGCTCCATGGTGAGTGGCGGTGCTGGAGGTGGTGGGTTCTGGTTCTGGTTGCTTCCACTGCCTCCGGGGTTGCCTCTGGTGTTAACCATCTACCATAGCAAGATATCTCCCATCAGTATTCCCGTCAATCGGTAATAGATAACCCATGCTTGCAGATGGTGCATAAGAAGATAGCAGTACTTGGAGGGATATGATTCGGAGACACAGAGAGTAAGACAGAGGAAGTGCAAAGGGGATAGATAACCCAACTATTTATTCACTAATATTCCTTAAACCTTAGTCCTATATCTAGAGGGAGATAGACTCACGTCTATGACCATCACAATCATTACAAAAATCCAAATCAAACATAAGCATAATAACAACAAAATCAAGCACCTAGAGACATGATTCACACAAGACTCGACAACACTGGTTTTGAAAGAAACATAACTAAATGATCTGAAACAAAATCATGGTGGTCTCCTAATGATTTATCAACCGTTCTAACTAGGCTGCGTTCCTACAGTCAGCACGGCTCTGATACCAATCTGTCACACCCGGATTTACACAAAAACCCGAATGCTTCTATATGTGTGCCCAGGAAGTCCACAGAACACATATAGATAACAAATATGAATAACAGAGTACATATGCTCGAATAAAATGGTTTTACATCAGAGTTTGACTCAAATAACTAAATAAAACAGCGGAAGACTCTTTATTAACTCTCTCTAAACGAAGACGAAGACGAAGCCGATAACCATAACCCACTGGGACACCGACTGGTTGAACACAGCTAGTAGAATGGCAGATCCTCAGGAAATTCAACAGCAGCAGTACCATCTAATCCATCTGTTACCCATCCGGGATTTTGTTGAATGGCAAGTGTAAGTAAATGTCTTACTTAGCAAATACAACACGGTTAATGAAGGCTTAAAAGAAAGGCTTGACACGGCTGTACTGCATTAACAATTTTAGTTGGTTCATTTTAACATAAACCAAGATTACTACAATTAAGTGAATCCCAGTTGCAACCCAAATAATACAGTAGAAGTGAACATTAAACAATAATAAGCATCATCTTCTACTCAAAAAGGATCCAGGCCGCTCTTGACCCTGAGCAAGGCTATCATGATAGATTATACACTCTGCAGAGGTTTCGCCCTTTACCCACCAGTCGCGTAAAAGTTCAAAGGAACTTTGCACCCAACCACGCACATCAACACTTCCGAGGTGTGACTGCATAGGGACGCTACGAGGCTTTTCACAAGACACCCTAAGCAAACAGTAGCCGTTATGGTACAACCTAGGCAGCATGACCCAAGGCACCGATATTGACTGACGCCCATGTCGCAACACGAGGGGGTCAATGGCGTCCAAGCGCGGAAAAGAATAACAACAACAAAATAAATAGCGCAACGTGTGGAACCCCCGCCATACGGAAGCTCCCAACACGGGACTGTGCCTCACGGGGACATAGCCAACGGATACTTCGACCTCGGTGGATCAAACCATACTCTCACCCATGCTTCCCATAACGCCGTCGGCCCGTCGGTAACTACTGTCAAGCTAGAGCCGTACATGTTACTTAACCAAGACCAGAGCCATTATAGTTCCAGCGGTGGCGACAGGTTCCTGGGTTGCCGCTTTAAGAACCAGTCCTTACGGAGAGACACTAGGGACAAGCATGAAGCATACGCCCTAGCTCCCTGTTCCATGTTGCTAAAAAGCAAGTTTTACCATTATCATTGAAATGAACCATTAAGTCAAGATTAACAGTTAAGCATTGGTGACAGTAGCTGCGCCTAGCAAAGCTCTACCCAAATGCAATAACCCAAGGTAATCAAGGTATAGGATAAACAAAACTAGGCACAACCTTAATAGGAACAATTTAGACACATGCATATGCGGTAAATAATGTAAAGGTGTGTTTAGGTAGCAAGGATTGTCCGTGCTATACTTGCCTTCGTCCAACTGCTGCTGCTATTGCTGTTGCTCCTGCTGCGGGTGTTGGTCCTGCTCCTCGTAACCCTCGAACTCAAACGCTTACGGCTCACCGACTGGACTCATACATCAACACACAAGCATCCATACAAGCCAGTACATGCAAACAATATTAATCTATTAGAACAGTACACCAAACAATAAAAACACAACAAAAGAAGGCTTAGAATCTAATCTACGCTTCGCTACGAACACGTGAGCGCGAAAAGCACTCAAATCGGAGCTAAAACGAAGAAGTTATGGCTTTTCTAAGGTTCGGGGACTTGCTGGCAAAGTTTTAAAAGTTCCAGGGGCTTATTTGCAAAAACTCAGGGGCTAAAACATAATTTTATATAAAAACAGGAGGGTTTATTTGCAAATTAACTAAAACAGGACCTCGGGCGCTATTTTTAAATAAGCCAGGGGGTTTTCTGTAAAAATAAGGACCTATTTCTAATTATTTTTGAATTGATCTGGACCGCGGGTTAATTTTGAAAAAGGGTAGGGGCTCTTTTGCAAAACGTCCGCAGCTGACGCGGTTGACCGGTATTGACCCGGGGTGTTGACTCGACTCGGTTGATTCCGGGCCGTTGGATTTGGTTTGGACGGTGGAGATTAGATCCAGGGGAGGGGAAAGTCGGCGGCGGCGCTGACTGGCGGCGGCGCTGAGCGGCGGCGGCGGCGCTTCGCCGGCGAGGCTCGAGAACGGCCTAGGGGGCTCGGTTTAGGGCGGGATTTGGCGCTACGGCTTCGGGGCGACACGACGAGTTCACCTGAGGGGTTCACGACGACGACGGTGCGGCGGAGGTGGCGCGCGACGAGCGTAGGCGGCGGCGGCGCTCGGGTGACGGTGGCGGGCATGCGACAGAGGAGGAGGGAGGGCAAGGAGGAGCTCGGGAGTGAGCTTACCTGCTAGGGAAGCTTCCCCGGCGAACAATTTGGCCGGAGCGGCGGCGGGACGGCAGATCGACGGCGACCGGCGGACAGGGGCGTCGAGGTGCGCCGGCGATGGTGTTCCGGGGCGCGGGAGGGGTCGTGCGGGGCTTGGCGTGCTCCTAGTGGCCTGGCGGTGCTGCTCCGGGAGTCGGCCGGGGCGGAGGGGTGTCGGAGCGGCGAGATTAACAGCGGCGGCGAGCTCGGATTCGGCGGCGGTGATGCGTGCTCGGGCGGCGGAGGAATTGGCGGCGCAAAAATTGGGGATTGGGATTGAGGGGGCGGCGGTTTAAGTAGGGCGGTCGAAGGCGGCTCGGTGGGCCTCGGCGTCCGTGCCGTGGCCGGGCCGAACTCCATGGCCGAGGCCGAGAGGGACTCGGGCGAGGTGGGAGACGGAGCTGACCTGCGGGTCCCACTCGTCAGTGGCGAGGCGGCAGGCTGCGGTGGGCTGGTGGCTGGGCCGCAAGGTGGGCCGAGGGGCTGGCGCGGGAGCGGAGCGGAGCAGGCCGCCGGACTGGGCCGAAAGCGGGGAAGGGGGAGGTGGGCTGCTGCTGGGCTGGCTCGAGAGAAAAAATAGGAGGAGCTAATTCGGCCGGGGAAAAAGTTAAGGGAGAAAAAGTGGACTCGGGCTGCTGCAACTTTTCTAGAGCTCCAAACTTGACGATTCAAATTCGAATTTAAACAGAATTTAAATTCCAATTGAACCACACACAAACAAAACTCAATGCAGACAGCATGAATGCAACAAAAATGTTTCTAACCTTATATTAAATTTTATTTCTCATAAATAATTTATCTTCCTTAGATAAATATGTGCATTAAATTAAATCAAAGCAAATTTAATTACTACATTTTAAAATAGGCATTTTTAGGGTGTTACAATGCTACTATATGTGTGCCCAGGAAGTCCACAGAACACATATATTTAACAAATATGATAAATAGAGTACATATGCTCGAATAAAATAGTTTTACATCGAAGTTTACCTAAAACACAGCGGAAGTCTAACTCTTTCAACAGGTAGAGCCTCAAGTCCACAGGGACACCGACTGGTTGACCACAGCTCAGTAGTACGGAAGATCCTCACGAAACTTCATCTGTTACCTGTTGGCACTCCTTACGGCCTACAGATAAATCCGCAAGCGGACGGATACCGATGTAGCTTTCACCTGGGAGTATTACAAGGTATCGATTTCCACGGAGAACGAGAAGTGTACTAATCCTAAACTAAGTTGTCCTAGGTAGATGGTGTGGATGAAATGGAATGGATGAGATGGATGATGACAACAAGGAGAGAAGAGAAGAGGTAAGAGGGTAGAGAGGGTACGGGTCTGATAAAGGTATTCTACCGATTGATTGAGCAGATCAGAGGATACAGATAGATACTTGCTTCGGGACTACAGAGGCTCCGACACACAGAAAGGGGTGACAAGGGGTGCCGATTACCCTGAACCTTGGGTCCTAAGACACCGGAACTAACGTGATGGGCTACGAAGACCGAAAGGGCTGTCACCACCTTACGGCTACCACCTCCGTTGCGACGGGCAGAAACTAAGTTAGCCTCAAGTATAGGCACCACGCCTACACTAGTTGACTAATACTTGCAGACAGATAAGCACTCAAGCTAAGCAGCTAGTATACAATTATACTACACAACTATGCATTGAACGAAGAACCAGCAAGCAAATAAAAGTAAGAACTGAATGCTCAATTAATCAGAGAGAGATACAAGAGTTACCAGACAAGACCCGGATGTTACTCGAAGTGAAGTCGCATCCGTAGAGGTACAGCTGGAAGAGGGGCCGACACTTCGGCTCCTCTCCGGGACGCTCACCTCTCCTCTCTCCCTATCTCTACTGATACAAGTGGAGAACTAACAGTGCTTCGCTTGCACTCTACTCTTGTGTTGTGTGCTCAAATGAGCAGCTCGGCCCTCTATTTATAGCACTCAATGGTCGGTTGAAGTGGAGTAACCGTCAAGGCATCCAGGGAATATCCCCCCTTGATTCGGGCGAAGAAGGTCGGTTCGGCCGAACCGACCTGTTCGGTCGAACCGTCCGTCTTGCCGCCTTGGCTCCCAATGGCTCAGATTTGCTTCTGGAGGCGGTTTCTGTAGGGGAGTCGGTTCGGCCGAAGGCCTCTGTTCGGCCGAACAGGCCTCAGGGTCCAGGCCCACTCCTCTGCAACGCCTCTGCCCTTTGGGTCCCTCCTGGGCCGGCCTGGCTGCTTGGACTTGTGTAGTATGGACCCAGGCTGATGTGTCGGTGCTCCGAAATGAGTTGGCGGGCGTCCTACATGGCTTGCACAGTCGTTGCTTGGTTGTTGTAGACGTGGACGGCTCCCGGCGGCCTGTACGGCTAAGGGGGGTAACCGGCCGAACGGGTCGTTCGGCCGATTCAGTCATTTCCGACCCCTATAGCACGTATTTCGCAATGTTGTACCTGCACAAGCGACACTCACCAAAACTCGTGGAACTCCATTAGAAATAAAACCTAAGTACATGGAATGTTGCATAGTCTCTCATTTATTCCCGCATATTGGTGGTCGAATTTGGGTTGTAACGACCGCCAACAAGCTCCCCCAAGCTTGGCTCTTTGCTCGTCCTCGAGCAAAGATAAAACTTAGGCTCGGTGGATCAGGAGTTGCTACAATGTCATTTTTCTTGCAGGTAACTTCATAAACAACTAGTACTCAAACAAATACTTGAATCACTAGCAAGGTATTAATTCACCATTTTACCTATGGGGCTTATAGCAATCTCCTTATCTTAGGTGGTTGAAAGAATGAACAGTTTAACTTAGTTTTATTCCACCCTACTCTTTTCAGGATCCTATCTCAGAGTTTTCACCCTTTTGTGGAAAGATAAATTGTTCCTCATTGGCTCACTCAATCGCTCAAGTGTATTTGAATCCTCACCAAAGGCTTTGCCTTCTTTTCATCCTAACATCTAATTTGGCTTTTGTGTGGCTCGGGGACAAAGGATGAAGGCATACAAGCATCTTATATATTGCTAAGTCAAAGACCGGATCTTAGGAGAATCAAATCACACTCTAGATCGAGAAGTGCAAGTGTGTGGAATATGTGGAGTGGAATATGTGGAGTGGAATTTGGCGGAATTTCATGGAATGATTCTTCCTCTCCTTGATTTATTTTTTTGAGAGCATGGGCTATCTTTTATTCATATTTTTGCCATGCCTTTTGGCATGCTTTTCTTTTTCTCATTTTTTTTGATGTGCCAATTGGCATGCTTTTCTTTTTCTTTTTGCATAGCCCATGCCTCTACTTTAATGATATTTGGAGAGGGAATCAAAGAACATGAAATTTTATTTATGGAATGAATGATGGTATGGTTTTGCTAACTCCCAAGTAGGAATTGCAAGTGAGAGGTGGAGTGTATGTGCATCTTGATCTTAGAAGCATGAAAGATTCCTCACTAAGGTCACAACAATTTGACAAAGCTCACTAAGATGACAAGCAGCATATGGTAGAAAGTTTAGAACTAATCCTATCATATGGCTCTGGTAGGTATTATGACCAATGAGGAACTTTGTTTTAATTTTGAAAGCATAAACAACCGAGATTTTCACCATACTAAGAGCAGAAATAGAATTCAACCAAAGTCTCACTATATCAATCCCCACAACTTGGAATAAGGCATATGCTCCCACAAGGTTTTCAGGTTCATTTCTACTGATGCCAAATAACTCAAGCATAGTCAAGCAACTAGTTGCAACAAAGTACTAGCAAAATTAGTGACAGAGCAACTATTCATCATTTCCAAAGTGACGAATAGTTGCTCTGTCATTAATTTTGCTAGTACTTTGTTGCAACTAGTTGCTTGACTATGCTTGAGTTATTTGGCATAAGTAGAAATGAACCTAAAAACCTTGTGGGAGCATATGCCTTATTCCAAGTCTAGGTTATTGTGGAACATATGCCTCTCACTTTGGAAATGATGAATAGTTGCTCTGTCACTAATTTTGCTAGTACTTTGTTGCAACTAGTTGCTTGACTATGCTTGAGTTATTTGGCATCAGTAGAAATGAACTTGAAAACCTTGTGGGAGCATATGCCTTATTCCAAGTTGTGGGGATTGATATAGTGAGACTTCGGTTGAATTCTATTTTGGCTCTTAGTATGGTGAAAATCTCGGATGATTATGCTTTCAAAAATAAAACAAAGTTCCTCATTGGTCAAAAATTCCTACCAAAGCCATATGATAGGATTAGTTCTAAACCTTCTACCATATGCTGCTTGTCATCTTAGTGAGCTTTGTCAAATTGTTGTGACTTTTGTGAGGAATCTTTCATGCTCTCAAGATCGAGATTCACATACACTCCACCTCTCACTTGCAATTCCTACACTGGGAGTTAGCAAAACCATGCCATCATCCATCCCACAAAAATAAACTTCATGTTCTTTTATTCCCTCTCCAAATATCTTTGAAGTAGAGGCATGGGCTATGCAAAAAGAAAAAAAAAAGAAAAGCATGCCAAGTGGCATGGCAAAAATATGAGAAAAAGAAAAGCATGCCAAAGAGGCATGACAAAAAAAAAGAAGAAGAGATAGCCCATGCTCTCGAAAAATAAAGGAGAGGAAGAATCATTCCATGAAGTTCCACCAAATTCCACTAATATTCCACTTTGCATATTCCACACACTTGCACTTCTCGATCTAAGAGTGTGATTTGATTCTCCTAAGGTCCGGTCTTTGACTTAGCAAAATATAAGATGCTTGTATGCCTTCATCCTTTGTCCCTGAGCCACACAAAAAGCTAAATTAGATGTTAGGATAAAAAGAAGGCAAAGCCTTTGGTGAGGAATCAAATACACTTGAGCGATTGAGTGAGCCAATGAGGAAAAATTTATCTTTTCACAAAAGGGTGAAAACTCCGAGATAGGATCCTGAAAAGAGTAGAGTGGAATAAAACTAAGTTAAATTGTTCATCCTTTCAACCGCCCAAGATAAGGAGATTGCTATAAGCCCCATAGGTAAAATGGTGAATTAATACCTTGCTAATAATTCAAGTAAATTTGAGTACTAGTTGTTTATAAAGTTACCTGTAAGAGAAATGACATTGTAGCAACTACTGATCCACCGAGCCTAAGTTTTATCTTTGCTCGAGGACGAGCAAAGAGCTAAGCTTGGGGGAGCTTGTTGGCGGTCGTTACAACCCAACTTCGACCACCAATACTTGGGAATAAAAGAGGCTTTATGTAACATTTCATGTACTTAGGTTTTAGTTCTAATAAAGTTCCATGAGATTTGGTGAGTGTTGCTTATGCAGATACAATATCTACAAATACATGCTATAGGGGTCGGAAATGACCAATTCGGCCGAACGACACGTTCGGCCGGTTACCCCCCTTAGCCGTACAGGCCAGCGAGAGCCGTCCACGTAAACCAAACGACAACACACGACACGTGGACGACCGCCAACACATCCCGGAGCACCGACACGTCATCCTGGGCCGAATCAACTCAAACCCAAGCACCAGAGGCCAGCCCAAGGGGTCCAGGAGCAAGAGGCGGTGCACGGGGGGCGTTCTGGGCTGAAAGCCCAGTTCGGCCGAACCCACCAGTTCGGCCGAACCACCCCCAATGCACCAACCGCCTCCAGGAGTGCATCCAAGCCGTCCAGAGCCAAGGCGGTGGATCCAGGGGTTCGGCCGAACCGACCTGTTCGGCCGAACCCGGTCTCTTCGCCCGAATCAACAAGGAATATCCCCTGGATCCCTTGGCGGTTACTCCACTCCAAACCGCCTTAGGACACCTATATAAGCAGTGGCATACACCTTGTAACACACACAACACAAGAGAAGAAGAAGAGTAGGCGTCGCTAGGTTCTGCCACTCAGTAGAAATAGGGAGAGAGGAGAGGTGAGCGTCCCGGAGAGGAGCCAGAGTGTCGGCCCCTCTTCCCGCTGTACCTCTACGGATGCGGCTCTGCTTCGAGTGACATCCAGGTCATGTCTGGTAACTCTTGTATCTATCTCTGATTAATTGAGCATTCAGTTCTTACATTTATATACTTGTTTCGTTCTTCATTCAATGCTTAGTTGATTGGTATAACTGTATACTGGTTGCTTAGCTTGGGTGCTTATCTTGCTATAGGAGATAAGTAGTTATTGACTAGTGTAGGAGTGGTTCCTAGACTTGCCAGTAACCTTAGTTTCTGCCCGTCGCAACGGAGGTGGTAGCCGTAAGGCGGTGACAGCCCTTTCGGTCTTCGTAGTCCATCACGTTAGTTCCGGTGTCCTAGGACCCAAGGTTCAGGGTAACCGGCACCCCTTCTCATCCCTTTCTGTGCGTCGGAGGCTCTGTAGTCCCGAAGCAAGTATCTATCTGTATCTTCTGCTCTGCTCAGTCATTTGGTAGAATACCCTTACCAGACCTGTACCCTCTTTACCCTCCTACCTCTTCTCTTCTCTCCTTGTTGTCGTCATCCACCTCATCCATTTCATTCATCCACTCCATCTACCTAGGACAACTTAGTTTAGGATTAGTACACTTCTCGTTCCCCGGGAAAATCGATACCTTGGAATACTCCCGGGTGAAAGCTACATCGGTATCCGTCCGCTTGTGGATTTATCTGTAGGCCGTAAGGAGTGCCAACATGCGGCAAGCCACACGAGGATGCCAACGCTCATCTTCAGTCTTTTCTAGAGATTTGCTACACTTTCACCATACGCGGGGTAAGCATCGATGCCATTCGTCTTCATTTATTCCCATTCTCATTATCAGGCAAGGCAAAACATATGGTTACCCATTGGCTGTCCCATCACTCTCGCGTGGGTAACATGGCAGTGACTTCTCTAGTCACTCGCCTCGCTAACCAGTTGGGCGTTCCAGAGGGCGCCCAGTTCACGTACATAGAGATAGCGCATTCCGTTGTGGATGCCGAGCACTTTGTGCAAGGCCACATGATACGATGAGCGCCGGATGCAACACTGGTGATGATTTACTACGGTTATACAACCAAAGTGCCACTGCCTGTGCAGAGCTGAGGTTGTATACTGCTCAGAAACTAACTCTTCAGCTGAGTACTGAGTCGGATGATTCTCCCCCTCGGAGAGAGCCCACTCGGCACACTATTGCAGGCGAAAGACCATTCACCCGGGGGACGAGCCAGCCGTGATGCCGGGCTCTTCAATGCATAGGAACCAGCGACTTCACCAACACAGCCACACCAACATACGTCTGCGTTCGAGGCAGCCTTCGGCGAGTACACCGGTGCTGGGACGTCAGGAGCAGGAGGCTCTGGACAATCCCAGGACACGGACTACTTCACGCCGGGCCACTGGGACTACGCCCAGAGTACGGACTCTGAGTGCTCCCAGGGGTGGTATGCAGGGGGTACGATAGTGCCTCCTAGCCGTAGTTCCCTGGGCACTCTCAGTCCACACGCTTCTCCACACCCAGCGGCTACGACATCGGTCGGGAGTTATCTTACATCTCCGGCTGAGTCGACCTCCTCGATGACCGTACCTGGAACATGGAAGGCACTCTAGCATGCCATTCTCAGTACCATCAAGAGAATAGTGGCGTGCTGGGATCTATAAGGTACGATGTCCAGTGATAGACGGACCAAATGGCAGATTATTTTTTAAGGTTTCGACCCTATCAATGAAAGATCCAAGCTTGGGGAAGGACCCCCACCAGGTATGTTCCTTGTTCCTCTCAGCACTTTGATTTGGCATTTGCCATTTCCCTTAAAAGGAAAAGACCAAAAATATTTGCTTTGAATAAAATTAACTACCAACTATGCATGGAATCAACCATATGCCTCTCACTTTGGAAATGATGAATAGCTGCACTATCATTAATGTTGTAAGTGCTTTGTTTTAACTAGTTGCTTGATAGTACTTGAGTTAATTGGCATGAGTAAAAATGAACCTGAAAACCTTGAGGGAGCACATGCTTTATTCCAAGTCTAAGTTGTTGTAAGGAATGATATAGTGAGATTGTGGTTAAGTTTTACTTTTGCTCTTAGTATGGTGAAAATCTCGGATGCTTTGTGCTTTCAAAAATAAAACAAGTTCCTCATTGGTCAGAAATTCCTACCAAAGCCATATGTTTAGTTTAGTTGAAACCTTCTACTCATCTGATGCATGCTGTCTTAGTGAGTTTTGTCAAATTGTTGTGACCTTTGCGTGAAACTTTGATGCTTCTAAGATCGAGATTCACGTACACACCACCTATCACTTGCAATTCCTATACTGCGAGTTAGCAAACATTGCCATCATCCATCCACAAAACAAAATTCTCCATGTTCTGTGATCTCCTCTCCAAAAATCCTTGAATAGATACATGGGCTATGCAAAAAGAAAAGCATGCCAAAGAGCATGGCAAAAAGAAGGAGAGAAAGAAAAGCATGCCAAATAGCATGGCAAAAATAAGAAATAAGAGAAGCATGCCAAGTGGCATGGCAAAAATATGAGCAAAAAGAGATAGCCCATGTTCTCGAAAATAAGTCAAGGAGAGGAAGAATCATCCCGAGGAGTTCCACCATATTCCACTTCATTCCACTCCACATATTCCACACACTTGTACTTCTTGATCTAAAGGTGTGATTTGGTTCCCCAAAGGTCCGGTCTTTGACTTAGCAAAATATAAGATACATGCATGCCTCCATCCATTGTTCCTGAACCACACAAAAGTCATATTAGATATTAGGATGAAAAGAAGGCACAAGCCTTTGGTGATGATTCAAATACCACTTGAGTGATTGAGTGTGCCAAATGAGGAACAACTTACATTTTTCACAAAATTATGGAAACTCCGAGATGGGATCCTGAAATGAGTAGAGTGGAATAAAACTAAATCAAACTGTTCAACCTTTCAACCGCCCAAGACAAGGAGATTGCTATAAGACCCATAGGTAAAATGGTGATTTAATACTTTGCTAATGATTTGAGTAATTTTGAGCACTAGTTGTTATTAAAGATTACCTGCAAGATATTGACATTGTAGCAACTCCTCATCCACTGAGCCTAAGTTTTTATCTTTCTTGAGGATGAGCAAAGGTCTAAGCTTGGGGGACCTTGTTGGCCGTCGTTATAGCACGTTTTCGACCACCAATACTCGGGAATAAAAGAGGATATATGTGACATTCCATGTACTTATTTTTACTTCTAATAAAGTTCCACGAGTTTTGGTGAGTTTCACTTGTGCAGGTACAACAACAAGAAATACGTGCTATAGGGGTCGGAAATGACCGATTCAGCCGAACGACACGATTCGGCCGGTTACCCCCCTTAGCCATACACGACATAAAGCACAACCGGGAGTCGTCCACGTCAACGATGACTAAGCGATGATGACACACGACACGTGGACGACCGAAACGTCACTCCCGGGCTGAACCAACATGAAATCCATGTAACACCCAAAACTAGCCTATTTAAATTTTTTAGTAATTTATTTGCTTTTATTTAAGTTGTTCATAATTAATATAGGTTAATTAAATTATTTATGAATATTAAAATTAAATATAAGTTGTAGAAATATTTTTGTTGCATTCATGTTGCTGCACTGTGTTTTGTTTGATAGTAGATTAAATTGGAATTTAAATTCTATTTAAATACAAATTTAATTTGCATTTGTTTGAATCCTAGAAAAGTTATACTAGCCCGAGTTTGTTTTTGCTCCATGTTCTTTGTCCTCGGTCCACTTCTGCCCCTCCTATTTTCTCCCACAGCCCAGCCACCTCGCTCCCCGCTCTCCTGGGCCGCGCACCAAGCCGCCCCAGCTGCTCGCACCAGCCTAGCAGCTAGCCTTCCCATCCCCCCTCTCTCCCTCTCACTACGCAGGGGGACCCACCCGTCGGATCCATCCCCCTCCTCCCGCTCGCGCCCACGCATCACGCCGCTCGGCCCGGCCTCAGGCCCATCACCGCGCGTCCGTGGACCCCCCTGGCACCTTCCCCGCACTTTCCCCATGCTCACCTTCCTTTTTTGCGTCGTGCTCCCCACGGAAGGAGTGCTCCCTGCAAGGAAGGGGATCGCCGGCCGCCACCGCCGATCCCGTGGCTCGCACCGCAGCTCCCCGAGCCCTCACCAACTCTTCCCGAGCTCCACCAGAGCCCAGCGCCTTCCCTTAGCCTCGCAGCACCGCCGCTCTTGAGCTACGCCGACAGCCCTCGTCGACTATCGTCTCCGACGCACCGCCGGCGCCTTGGACCACCCAGGTGAGCTTGCCATCTCCTGTAGCACCCAAAAATCCTCTATTTAAAACTTCTAGTAATTAAATAAATACTATTATTTATGCTCATATTTAATATAAGGCAATTAAATAATTTTGAATATTAAAATCAAACATAAGTGGTAGAAACTTTTTGTTGCATTCATGCTGCCCGCATAGAGTTTTGTTTGTGTGTAGTTCAATTGGAATTTAAATCTTATTTAAATTCAAATTTGAACAATCTTGTTTGGAGTTCTAGAAAAGTTCCAAACCATGAAGTTCACTTTTAGCCCCTCAACTCCTTCCCCGGCCTGCCTTCTCTCCCTCTTCTATTTTCTTCGAAGCCGGCCCAGCTCCCTCTCCTCCCCACTTGGCCCACCGCAGATCACCTCCCCCGCCTGGGCCTAATCTCCCCGAGCCGGCCCAACAACTCACCCCCTTCTTCCTTTCCTGTCGAGGCCTCAGCAGCTTCTGGCCCATCAAAGGCCCAACCGCGTGCGCGCTCCCTCTCTCCCACTCCCACTGATCAGCTGGCCCCACCGGTCAGTTCTTTCTCCCACCTCTCTTTCCATCCTTCCCTCCCCGCGAATGGCGCTCGGCCGATGGAAAGCGCCGCCGGTCGAGCCCTCCCCGCGCCCGTGGCCCACCCTGGCACCTTCCCCGCACCTTCCTCCCCCGACCCCCTTCCTTTCCCGGCCGCTCCACGTGATTGTGGACCGCTTGACCAAAGTGGCACACTTTCTCGCAGTAAAGACCACCTACACGGGAGCCAGGCTAGCAGAGCTATATATGGAAAGGATTGTGTGCTTACCTGGAGTGCCAAAACGGATAGTGTCTGACCGAGGTACTCAGTTCACATCACACTTCTGGCAGAAGCTACATGAGTCTATGGACACTAAGCTGCATTTCAGTTCAGCTTATCACCCACAGACGGATGGACAGACAGAGTGAACCAACCAGATTCTGGAAGACATGTTGAGACCATGTGCTCTACAGTATGGTGTCAGTTGGGACAAAAGTTTGCCCTATGCGGAATTCTCGTACAATAACAACTACCAGAAGAGTCTACAGATGGCACCATTCCAAGCTTTGTATGGTAGGAAGTGTAGGACACCACTATTCTGGAACCAGACTAGAGAAGTCAAGTTTTCGGGCCTAAGATACTAAGAGAGGCAGAGCGACAAGTGCAAGTGATCCGGCAAAACTTGAAAGTGGCACAGTCACGACAGAAAATCTATGCCGACGTCAGAAGAAGGGATCTCACCTTCGAAGTCGACGACTTTGTGTATCTTAAGGTGTCACCGGTGCGAGGCGTGAAAAGGTTCAATGTCAAAGGCAAGCTAGCACCTCGGTACATCGGGCCATTCAAGGTACTGGAACAGATGGGCGAAGTGGCTTACCGGCTAGAACTACCTGAGAAACTGGCCGGAGTGCACGATGTGTTCCACGTGTCTCAGTTGAAGAAATGCTTGCGGGTACCTGAGGAGCAGATCCCGATCGATGAGCTGAATGTACAGGAAGATCTCACCTACGATGAGTACCCCGTCAAGATTTTGGAAAGGTCGGAGAGAGTAACCAGAAACAAGGTCATCCGAATGTGCAAGGTGCAATGGAACCGACACTCGGAGGACGAAGCAACTTTGGAAAGAGAAGAGGATCTCAAGACCGAATATCCACAACTCTTCGCTTCCACATCCGAATCTTGAGGACGAGATTCATCTTAAGGGGGTAGGTTTGTAACACCGAAAAATCCTCTATTTAAAAATTTCTAGTAATTAAATAAATACTATTATTTATGCTCATATTTAATATAAGGCAATTAAATAATTTTTGAATATTAAAATCAAACATAAGTGGTAGAAACTTTTTGTTGCATTCATGCTGCCCGCATAGAGTTTTGTTTGTGTGTAGTTTAATTGGAATTTAAATCTTATTTAAATTCGAATTTGAACCATCTTGTTTGGAGTTCTAGAAAAGTTCCTAAGCTTGGAGTTCACTTTTAGCCCCTCAACTCCTTCCCCGGCCTGCCTTATCTCCTTCTTCTATTTTTTTCCAAGCCGGCCCAGCTCCCTCTCCTCCCCACCTGGGCCACTGCAGATCACCTCCCCCGCCTAGGCCAAATCTCCCCGAGCCGGCCCAGCAACTCACCCCCTTCTTCCTTCCCCGCTGAGGCCTCAGCAGCTTCTGGACCATCAACGGCCCAACCGCGTGCCCCCTCCCTCTCTCCCACTCTCACTGACCAGCTGGCCCCACTGGTCAGTTCTTTCTCCCACCTCCTTTTCCATCCTTCCCTCCCCGCGAATGGCTCTCGGCCGATGGAAAGTGCCGCCGACCGACCCCTCCCCGCGCCCGTGGCCCACCCAGGCACCTTTCTCGCACCTTCCTTCCCCGATTCCCTTCCTTTCCCGGCCGCTCCAGGAATGGCAACCCTGCCGCTGCAAGGCAAGCACGCCGGCCACCGATTTCCTTTCCCCAAATCTCCGGCGCGGACGCCTAGGCCTCCCTGGGCTATTTAAGACGAGCCCCAGCACCCAGCACCTCACCCCAACCCCCACCGAGCTCCTAGTCCTCACCCGCGCCTCTCCACCTCGCCCCGAGCGCCGCCGCCCTTCTCTGAATGTCGCCGCCGTCGACCCAGCACTTCGGCGCCGCTCCGAGCCCCTTGACGCCTCGGGTGACTTCACAGCTAGGTGAGGAACCTCCCCCGCACTATTATTTTGCCAATTAGCTCACCTAGTCGCTTTGCCCCCGTCCAACCGAGCCGCCCGCCGCCGTTCGCCGTCGATTGGCCGCCCCCGCCGCGCATCTGTCGACTTGAGCATCCCAGCTAGACTCGCCATGCGCTCCTGAGCCCATAGGGCCAAGCGCCGCAGCAAATGGAGCTCCCTAGCTCCGGGAAGCCCCTGCTGCAGCGAGCTCCATCGCAAGCAGTGGCGGCGCCGCCACACCTCTGATCCCCGCCGGCGACCCCAAACCCCGTAGCCAATCCCAGCCGCTGGATCGTGATCCAATGGCGCTCAGCGCCCGAGCCCCCCCCCCCCCCCCCCCCGGTCAAACCGAGGCATAACGGTCAACCAGGTCTTCCTTGCTAAAGAGCCCCTGAGTTTTTCAAGATTCAACCCCGACGTCCTGCGTAGTTCAAAAGTATCTGCACTTAGGTCCTGAATTTAATAGAAAACCCCCTGAGCTTTTGAAAAATAGAACCCGCCATCCTTTTTAGTTAGTTTTACGCATAGGTCCTTTTGTTTTTATATAAAATTATGTTTTAGCCCCTAGTTTTTCACAGGTAAGTCCCTGGAAACTTTTCAAACTTGGCAGCAGGTCCCTGGAACTTAGAAAACCCATATCTTTTCCGTTCTAGCACTGATTTAAGTAATTTTCGTGCTCATGTGTTTGTAGTGAAGCGTAGATTAGTTTTAAAACCTTTCTATGTACTGTATCTACTGTTTGGTCTACTGTTCTAATAGAATTATATTTCTATGCATGTATTGGTTTGCGTGTATGCTTGTGTGGTGCTTCGTGTCTAGTCGGTGAGCCGTTAGCTTTGGAATTCGAATTCGGTGAGGACTTTCTGGAGTAGGACTCGCAGCAGGAGCAGCAGCACTTCGAAGAAGACAAGTTATAGCACGGACAATCCTTGCTACCTAAACACACTTTTTACATTATTTATTTTCATATGCATGTGTCTAATTTACTGTCCCATTAAGGTTGTACCTAGTTTTGATTAACTTGTACCTTGATAACCTTGGGTTTATGTATATGGGTAGAGTCTTTGCTATGCGCAATGTTGACACTTCTTACGGTCCACTATTAGGATTGCCAATCCCAGTAATGGTGCAAGTAGTGTTCATTGGTATTCTTACGATACAGATATAAATCCGCAAGCGCACGGATCCCGATGTAGCATTTCACTCGGGAGTATTCCTAGGTATCGTATTTATATTTCCGCGGGGAAGCATTGGATAAAGAGTATCGACTATTGACAAGGATGTAACTACTAATTAAAGTATCGGCTAACAAGGCGGGGGTAAAGGATAGGATAGGAGTGATATTCAGTTGACACACACAAGGAGAAGTTCAGGATAGAGATAGAAGAGCGGTCTAGCTAGTGGGAAAACAACGAGACAGGAAAGGATTCCTATATACTTCCACTGGCCTTGAGATACCTCTGGCAAGGGTTACAGCTAGCATGAAGAATGACATCTATGGTTCTCTTCCGAGTTCTATTATCTCAACATTGGGGACGGAGCCCGTGACACACAGAAAGGGATGAGAAGGGGTGCCACAAACTCCGTGCTCTTACGGGGTGCCTGCAGACCGGAACTAACGTGATGGACTACGAAGACCGAAAGGGCTGTCACCACCTCACGGCTACCACCTCCGTTGCGACGGGGACAAACCAAGGTTACCATCTAGACTAGGTACCACACCTACGCTAGGCAGTAACTACTCACTCTTCTAGAAAGAGCAAGCAATCATGTCAATACCCCAGTGACAATTCACCGCAAGTATTGAGCAGAAACGAGGAACCAGCTAAGACAAAGGACTAAGGGAGAACTTATAGAACCAGACTACAATAGCTTATAACCAAGGCTAGACATTCCACAATTACTCGCGAAATAAATGCAGAACCAATAGCTCAAGTAAATGCAGAGGAAATATATTGATTACTCAGGGTCGAACATAAAGAAAAGGAAAAGATACAAGAGCTTTGCCAGAACTCTAGAAGACGACTCCGGAACCCCGGGCGAAGCTCGACCCTGACTCTAACTCCCAACTCGACTAGCCTAACTCTACATCTTGAAAGCGGAGAATTGGAGACTTGCTCCCAAGTGGTGTGTGTTTACAAGTGAAATGTGACCCTCTATTTATAGCTCCAAAGGTCTGTTGTAGGCAGGGTAACCGCCAAGGCAGCTGGAGGCGGCAGGGAGGCGGTTCGGCCGAAGATCTCGGTTTGGTCGAACTCCCCAGTTCGGCCGAACCGAGGGATGCACCGACCTGGCCACCAAGGGCCAGGATTTCGCCCCTGGAGGCAGTTTGGGCAGCGGAGTCGGTTCGGCCGAACCGACCTGTTGGGCCGAACGGGCCTGGCCCGTGGCCGGCCCTCCCCTGCGTCGCCTTTGCTCTGTGGGCCTTCTAGGCTGCCTCCTGGTGATTGGCTTCATGTGTTTATGGCCCAGAGGTGATGTGGTCGTGGCCCGGGAAGAGATGGCTGCTGTCCTCATGTCATTTGTCGTGTTCGCTTGATATTCGTTGGACGACTCCCGGTGACGTGCACGGCTAAGCGGGGTAACCGGCCGAACGGAGTCGTTCGGCCGATTCGGTCATTTTCGGCTTCAATAGCGCGTATTTGTCATAATTGTACCTGCACAAGTGACACTCACCAAAACTCGTGGACCTTTATTAGAAATAAAACCTAAGTACATGGAATGTTACATAAAACCTCATTTATTCCCGAGTATTGGTGGTCGGATTTGGGTTGTACCGACTGCCAACAAGCTCCCCCAAGCTTAGCTCTTTGCTTGTCCTCGAGCAAAGATATAAACTTAGGCTCGGTGGATCAGGAGTTGCTACAATGTCATTTACTTTGCAAGTAACTTTATAAACAACTAGTGCTCAAAAATACTTGAATCATATGCAAAGTTTTTAATTCACCTTTTTACCTATGGGGCTTATAGCAATCTCCTTATCTTGGGCGGTTGAAAGGATGAATAGATTGAATTCAGTTTTATTCCACTCTACTCTTTTCAGGATCCCATCTCGGAGTTTTTCACAAGTTTTGAAAACTTCAAATTGTTCCTCAATGGCACACTCAATCACTCAAGTGTATTTGAATCCTCGCCAAAGGCTTGTGCCTTCTTTTTCATCCTAACATCTAATTTGGCTTTTTGTGTGGCTCAGGGACAAAGGATGAAGGCATGCATGCATCTTATATTTTGCTAAGTCAAAGACCGGATCTCTGAGGAGACAAATCACATCTTAAGATCGAGACGTGCAAGTGTGTGGATATGAATGGAGTGGAATATGGTGGAATGGAATATGGTGGAACTCCTTGGATGAAACTCCCTCTCCTTGATTTATTTTCGAGAACATGGGCTATCTTTTATTCTCATATTTTTGCCATGCCACTTGGCATGCTTTTCTTTTTTTTCTCTTTCTTTTTGCCATGCTCTTTGGCATGCTTTTCTTTTTCTCTTATTTTTTCCATGCTTCTTTGGCATGCTTTTCTTTTTGCATAGCCCATGTCTCTATCAAGAATATTTGGAGAGGGAACTCATAGAACATGGAGCATTTATTTTTGTGAATGGATGATGGAAAATGTTTGCTAACTCCCAGTGTAGGAATTGCAAGTGAAAGGTGGTGTGTGTACGTGGGTCTCGATCTTTAAGAATATGAAAGCTTCACTCAAAGGTCACAATAATTTGACAAAGCTCACTAAGATAACAAGCAGCATATGAGTAGAAATTTTCAACTAAGCTTATCATATGGCTCTGGTAAGTATTTTGACCAATGAGGAACTTGTTTCATTTTGAAAGCATAAATTTTCGAGATTTTCCCCGTACTAAAAGCAGAATAGAATTTAACCAAATTCTCACTATATCAACCCCCACAACAACTTAGACTCGGAATAAAACATGTGCTCCCACAAGGTTTTCAGGATCATTTTTACTCATGCCAAATAACTCAAGCACAATCTAGCAACTAGTTGAAACAAAGTACTTGCAGAATTAATGACAGAGCAACTATTCATCATTTCCAAGGTGAGAGGCATATGATTCATTCCATGCATAGTTGGGAGTTATTTTTATTCAAGGGAAATATTGTTTAAGGGAAATATTTTTGGTATTTTCATTTTTTTTAAATGTAAATTATCATGAAGGAAAATGAACGGGAAATTAAAAGATCAAAGTGCTGGATAAATCGGGACATACCTGGTGGGGGTCCTCCCCCAAGCTTGGACTTTCACTGGTAGGGGTTGAGCCTTGAAAGGTACTGGCTCAGCTGTTCTGCTTGCTCGTGGACGTCATGTTGGATGGACGCCACCATCCTGCTATTCTCTTGATGGTACTGAGAATGGCGGGCTACCGTGTCTTGAATCTCTCGGGTACGGTCGTCGATGAGCTCGACTCGGTCAGAGATGTAGGGCAACTCCCGGCCATAGTCGAAGTGTGCGGACTGTGAGTATCCGGGGTAATATGGCTGGGAGGCACTGTCGTACCCCCCTCCATACCGGCTCCCGGACCACTCAGAGTCCGTGTCCTGGCCGTAGTCCCAGCGTCCTGAGGTGAAGTAGTTCGGCTCCTAGTGTTGCCCGGAGCCTCCTGCTCCAGACGTCCCAGCACCGGTGTACATGTCGTAGGTGGCCTCAAAAGCGGAAGTGTGTCGGTGCGGCATTTGTGGTGCATCTTCCGGCTCCTGTGAGGTGGCGAGCCCAGCATCACGCCTGGCTCGTCCCCTCATGACGGGTCCGTCACCTGCAACGCTGTGCCGAGCGGGCTCTCTCCAAGGTGGAGAATCGTCCGACTCGGTCCTCAACTGAAGAGTTAGTTTCGACGTGGTATACAACCTTAGTGCTGCACAAGGCAAAGGCACTTCAGTTGTATATCCACGGTAAATCATTGCCAGCGTTGCGTCAGGCGTCCGCCGTATCATGTGGGCTTGCACGAAGTGCTTGGCATCCACGACGGAACGCGCTGTCTCGATGTACGTGAACTGGGCGCCTTGGAGGACGCCCAGATGGTTAGCGAGGCGAGTGACTAGAGAAGTCATCGCCATGCTACCCGCACGAGAAATATGAGACAGCCAGTGACCAACCATGTATTTCACTGGTGAATAGGGAATCTGCTTGACCATGGCAAAAAGAACCCGCAACTCGATGGTGTTGACAGGGCACAAATCTGCCCGGGGGAATATCGTCATAGACACCCAATGATGCATGAAACGCAAAGTGGGGTTATGTATGCTGTTCGTGCGCGTCGCATGATAGTTGGTATTCCCCGAAATCTTTTTCCAAAATGTCACCCGGTCAAATCTTTTAAGCGCTTTGTTCGGGTCTAAGGAACAACGGCTTGAGAATCCGAGACCTAAACTAAAATCCCTCCAAGAGCAGAAAAACTCTTGGTTGAAAAATCGGAAATGAACCCCCCCAGTTTCAGAAACCAAAGTCGACAGGAATTCAAGGGTGAGCAGGTATGAACCTTCTTCGTTGATGTGCCAGAAATTCTCCCAGCCAACGGCTTGGAAGATTTCCGTGAACTCTACGTCCATCCCCGTGTCCCTGAGCAAGTCTTGCACAAACACACGGGTGTGCTCGAACTCCTTCAGACGAAGCTCGTTGAAGGTGTTCTGCTCTCGTTCTATCTTGAGATTGATGTCACTCTCGCTCAGGAGCTGCGTGGCCGGGGGCGTGGCATGGCCCGATCCCGAGCCGGCTGCTCCGTACTCGTCCGTGTCCATCCGGCTCGAGCCTCGGGACGGAGCTGGGGAACTCCCAGCATCGTCCGATCGTCGGCCTAGCCAGGCGGAACAATGGAGCGACGTGAAGAACTTCGACATGATTCCTGCAAAAGGTTAGTGCAACAACAACTACCCGAAGGACTGAATATATATGGTTAGCACAAGAAAATCAAGTCAGTCGTTCGAGATAGTTAGTCGTTCTTGCGGGGATAAAAACCACCACAAAAGGTTAGTCGTTCTTGTGGGTGTCGGTGACCACCACAAAATCGTCCAGAATTTCAGCACAAAGATCGCAACAAAAGCAAAATATTTTTGGGATTTTCTAGTGATGCAAGTGAACCAAAACTTGAGCAAGAACTTTGGGAAGGACTTGAGCACAAGCTAGAGCAAGAAATGAGAGAGGGAGAGCTTCTAATAGAAATTTTTCAGAGTGTATGAGTGTGTGAGAGCAAGCAAGCAACGCACCAGCATTTATAGGCCGAGGGGAGGCAGGTCCCTGGTTCGGCCGAACTGGGTGGTTCGGGCGAACCAGGCCCTGGTGGCCAGACCACTCCTCCCTGAGTGGAGCACCTCCCCTTATTTTGATTCCACGAAATTTTGTGTGGCCAACAATTCCCAAGGTCATTTGAGTGGTTTTTAGTGGTAGGTAAGATGCAAACTTGACATGACCAAAGTTGGTTTTAGTGGAGTCACCCCCATGCTGCCATGTTTGTGATAATTGGTGAGTATGCAGCCATTTTAGTGGGGTAGACATGTTTGGTGCTGGTTGGTGATGATGGTAAATAATTGGAGATGTTCTAGAAGGGGTGAAATTGAAGAAAGTTACAAATTACACCCTCTCTAATTAAATTTCAGCATGTGTCCAATTATTTCTAACCAAGCTTGCAAAATTTTCTACTCTCTCTCAAATTAATTACTCAAGTGGTTCATTTATTTTGGAAAGGGAAACATGCAAATGCAATGAAGGAAATAAAATTGGAAGGGAAATATGGGATACATACCGGTTTTCCTCGCGGTGAGAGCTCAGCTTTTAAGTTCGCGAGCGGGACTTCAACTTCCTTCAATTGTTCTTGTCACCGTCCGATCTGGAATGATTGTCGACCCTGGGCTTCAACTGTATCCATAGCCTTCATATCCGGTGTGAAGTATATTTTGGGACTCCCCCTTCTCTCTTTTTTTTGATTTTTTTTCTGTAGGGGTTAGTCCACACATACAACCAATATCCATAGAAGTACTGCTTTAAAGGTTCATTAATCAAACTTGACACCATGTCTAGTTCGATTAAAGCAAGCTAATTAACCTAAGCACCATGCTTAATTTAAAGAGCTTATGAATATATTCTAGCTAGCAACACATTCAAACCTGAGCAAACCGCAATAGATGAAGGGGGCATGGAAACACCTGAGCGTGCCTACCGTTGGCATCTGATGATGAATACTTTCAGAACTGATGCAGCGGTGATGCTACAACGCCAACGTGACTGCACGAAGTTGGCTGAGTCCTCCTCCGCGTTGATGTTTCCCTGCACGGATACACGGTTATGGATGTGGCAAAGGGGATCGACACTCAAATATACCAACTAGTGGAATGCCGCGGAACTAGCTTGTATGCGAATGTTGAAACAATGGGTCCCAAAAACAAGCAAGTGGAGCGGCAAAGGAGTGGAGGCGTAGAGTTTGCCTCCTCTCTCGCGCGAAGCGCAAAGGACAAGCGAAAACTGGCCAGGCCAGGTTATGTTTGGCCACTAGCCTTGGATTAAGGCTTGCAGACATACAGACACCTTGGCCTAACACTAGTGGTCGCTGGATATTTATTTTATTTTTCTTTTAGTGTTTTTTTATGCAAAACAGTGATGGGGCGAATGAATGCAAATGCAAGAATGGGAAATATGTAGTGAATTGGGAAAAAAAATGGGGTAATAGTATGCATGAATTCCTAAATTAAGTGATTCAATGCAATCATGCAGTGGATAATGCAACAATTTAAAGGATAAAGCTCAAAATTTAAAGTCTAAGAGCTGGACTATCTCACATACCTTGATTTTTCTCGCCATTACCAACAATTTGAGACGGAATTGCGGTGATGCAGCGTCATTCCTCCGTCACATTTGATTTCCTTTTTCATCCTTGACGACGATCTTTCTTCCATTCTGCACGTGGTTATGATAAAATATGTATATGTATGAACACATACCTGTGCAAATTTTCTTCAGAAGCTTCCGTACGGTACTCATTGCAGTAGACAGGGGCATACATTGATAAATCCTGCATGATCGGGCACCCTGGGCTCTCTGCTTTCCTCTTGTTTGAAACCAACTCAAGAAAACAGGGGTGATCCGCTAATGCTAGCGGTAGATTAAATTAGTAGACACCAATGTCAATCATCAATATCTTTCGCCAATTGCTTCCCCGGCAACGGCACCAGAAATGCTTGTTGACACTTCTTACTGTCCACTATTAGGATTGCCAATCCCAGTAATGGTGGAAGTAGTGTTCATTGGTATTCTTACGATACAGATATAAATCCGCAAGCGCACGGATACCGATGTAGCATTTCACCCGGGAGTATTCCTAGGTATCATATTTATATTTCTGCAGGGAAGCATTGGATAAAGAGTATCGACTATTGACAAGGATGTAACTACTAATTAAAGTACCGGCTAACAAGGCGGGGGTAAAGGATAGGATAGGAGTGATATTCAGTTGACACACACAAGGAGAAGTTCAGGATAGAGATAGAAGAGCGGTCTAGCTAGTGGGAGAACAACGAGACAGGAAAGGATTCCTATATACTTCCACTGGCCTTGAGATACCTCTGGCAAGGGTTACGGCTAGCATGAAGAATGACATCTATGGTTCTCTTCCTAGTTCTATTATCTCAACATTGGGGACGGAGCCCGTGACACACAGAAAGGGATGAGAAGGGGTGCCACAAACTCCGTGCTCTTACGGGGTGCCTGCAGACCGGAACTAACGTGATGGACTACGAAGACCGAAAGGGCTGTCACCACCTCACGGCTACCACCTCCGTTGCGACGGGGACAAACCAAGGTTACCATCTAGACTAGGTACCACACCTACGCTAGGCAGTAACTACTCACTCTTCTAGAAAGAGCAAGCAATCATGTCAATACCCCAGTGACAATTCACCACAAGTATTGAGCAAAAACGAGGAACCAGCTAAGACAAAGGACTAAGGGAGAACTTATAGAACCAGACTACAACAGCTTATAACCAAGGCTAGACATTCCACAATTACTCGCGAAATAAATGCAGAACAAATAGCTCAAGTAAATGCAGAGGAAATATATTGATTACTCAGGGTCGAACATAAAGAAAAGGAAAAGATACAAGAGCTTTACCAGAACTCCAGAAGACGACTTCGGAACCCCGAGCGAAGCTCGACCCTGACTCTAACTCCCAACTGGACTAGCCTAACTCTACATCTTGAAAGTGGAGAATTGGAGACTTGCTCCCAAGTGGTGTGTGTTTACAAGTGAAATGTGACCCTCTATTTATAGCTCAAAAGGTCGGTTGTAGGCAGGGTAACCGCCAAGGCAGCTGGAGACGGCAGGGAGGCGGTTCGGCCGAAGATCTCGGTTCGGCCGAACCGAGGGATGCACCGACCTGGCCACCAAGGGCCAGGATTTCGCCCCTGGAGGCGGTTTGGGCAGCGGAGTCGGTTCGGCCGAACCGACCTGTTCTGCCGAACGGGCCTGGCCCGTGGCCGGCCCTCCCCTGCGTCGCCTTTGCTCTGTGGGCCTTCTCTGCTACCTCCTGGTGATTGGCTTCGTGTGTTTATGGCCCAGAGGTGATGTGGTCGTGGCCCGGGAAGAGATGGCTGCCGTCCTCATGTCATTTGTCGTGTTCGCTTGATATTCGTTGGACGACTCCCGGTGACGTGCACGGCTAAGGGGGGTAACCAGCCGAACGGAGTCGTTCGGCCGATTCGGTCATTTTCGGATTCAATAGTGCGTATTTGTCGTAATTGTACCTGCACAAGTGACACTCACCAAAACTTGTGGAACTTTATTAGAAATAAAACCTAAGTACATGGAATGTTACATAAAACCTCATTTATTCCCGAGTATTGGTGGTCGGATTTGGGTTGTAACGACCGCCAACACACAGCTACTATCATCATTGTTTAATTGTTAATCATGACTTAATGGTTCACTTTAACTTAATGGTAAAACTTGCTTTTTAGCAACATGGTTTAGGGAACTGGGGCATGTGCTGTGTGCTTTGCTCCAGTGTCTCTCCCTAAGGTCCGGTTCTTAAAGCGGCAACCCAGGAGCCTATCACCACCGCTAGAACTATTATGGCTCTGGTCTTGGTCAAGTAACTTGTACGTCTCTAGCTTGCTAGTGGTTACCATTGGGGCCAAGAATGTTAGTGGACACAAGGTGAAAGGGTGTTTCTTGATTCCACCGGGGACGGGTGATTTGTAGGATATGCCCCCATGAGGCACAGTCCCGTGCTGGGAGTCCCTATGATGGGGAACTCCACACGTTCCACATGGATGGGTGTGATGCCCGCGCGTTGGATTCCATCGACCCCCTCATGGTGTGACTCCGTGAGCGTACGTCAATCCCGGTGCCTAGAGTCTCACAGCCTTGTTAAACTAGCGGCTACTGTCTTGTTAGGGTGTCCTGTGAAAAACCTCATAGCGTCCCTATGCAGTCACACCTCGGAAGTGTTGATGTGTGTGGTTGGGTGTAAAGTTCCTTTGAACTTTTACGCGACAGGTGGGTAAAGGGCAAAACCTCTGCAGAGTGTAAAATATATCATGATAACCTTGCTCAAGGTCACGAGCGGCCTGGATCCTTTTTGATTAGAAGATGAAATTTATTTACTTATGCTTAATGTCACTTATACCTTATTTAATTTGGGTTGCAACTGGGATTCACTTACTTGTAGTAACTTGGATCATGTTAAAATGAATCAACTAAAAGTGCTAATGCAGATAAGCCTTGACTAGCCTTATTTTGAGCCTTCATGTACCTGTGCTATAATTGCTAAGTAATTATTTACTTACACTTGCCATTATTCAACAAAATCCCGGATGGGTAATAGATTGGGCTGTGCATGAGACTGCTGCTGAGTTCCTTGAGGACCTGCCATACTTCTGAGTTGTGCTCTCCCAGTCACAGTCCCTGTGGACTACGGCTCCGCTCTAGTTGAGAGTTATAGGCTTCCGCTGTAATAATCATTTATGATATACTCTGATGTAAACTATTTTATTTTGAGCATTTGTACTCTGTTTATCATATTTGTTCATTGTATGTGTTCTGTGGACTTCCTGGGCACACATATGGCTGCATTTGGGTTTTGTGAAAATCCGGGTGTGACATCTCCCCCTGGTACTCCAGAGCCAACTCCCGCCCCGAACCGAGCACCGCAGCGCCCGATCCACCCTCGCCTGAGTCGCCCGACCGCCGGTTGTCGTCGTCCGTCTACTCCGCCGCGCAATTCCCGACTTGAGCCCCCGGGGTGAACTCGCCGTGCTCCCAGCTCGCTCCCCGACCTAGTCCCGTCACCAATGGCACTTTGGATCGCCGGATTCGCTCTGCTCTGGCGAGCCCTCACCGTATGCAGTGGCGGCGGTGCCGTCGCTTCCTCCCCCGCCGGCAGCCAACTCTCCCAGCCACACGATTCAGATCCGACGGCCCTCAGTGACCCGAGCCCTGAGTCAAAACCCCCGATACCGGTCAACCAAGCGGATTTTTTCAAAAGATCCCTGCAAGTTTTAAATTAGAACCCGCAGTCCACCGAAGTTAGAAAATATTTACAGATAGGTCCTGATTTTTATGGAAAACCCCCTGAACCTTTAAATAATAGAACCCACCATCCTATTTAACCCTTTTTACATGTAGGCCCTCAGGTTTTAACGCGTACTTACACATAGGTCCCTGGTTTTTCATAAATAAGCCCCTGGAAACTTTAAAACTTGCCAGCAGGTCCCTAGGACTTAGATTTGCCATATCTTTTCTGTTTTAGCTCCGATTAGTGTGATTTCGCGCTCTTGTGTTCATAGTGAAGTGTAGATTAATTTTAAAAGCATTATTTGTATTGTTTCTACTGTTTGGTGTACTGTTCTAATAGAATATTATTTGTTTGCATGTATTGGCTTGTGTGGATGTTTGTGTGGTGATTCGTGTCTAGTCGGTGAGCCTTTCGCGTTGGACTTCGAGTACGAGGACTTCCAGGGACAAGACTCACAGCAGCAGCAGTAGCCGCCTTTTGAGGAAGACAAGTTATAGCACGGACAATCCTTGCTACCTACTCACCTTGTATTAAATTATTTCATAAATGCATGTGTCTAATTTGATGTACCATTAATGTTGTACCTAGTTTTGAATATCCTATCCTTGCTTACCTTCGGTTTATGCATATGGGTAGATTTTGCTATGCGTAGCTACTATCACCATTATTTACATTTTAATATTGACTTAATGGTCCACTTCAACATTAATGATAAAACTTGCTTTTTAGCAACTTGGTTTAGGGAGCTAGAGCACGTGCTTCGTGCTTTGTTCTAGAATCTCTCCATAAGGTCCGGTTCTGAAAGCGGCAACGCAGGAGCCTGTCACTACCGCTAGAACTATTATGGCTCTGGTGTTGGTTAAGTAGCACGTACGTCTCTAGCTTGCTAGTGGTTACTGGTGGGGCCGACGGCGTTATGGGAATCAAGGCACAGAGTGTTTCTTGATTCCACCGAGGATGGAAGCCCCGTTGGCTAGGTCTTGTTAGACCCAGTCCCATGGGGAACTCCGCACATTGCGCATTGTTGGGTGCGATGCCCGCACTCTGATTGCCATTGACCCCCTTGTGGTGTGACTCCGTAAGCGTAAGTCAAACTCGGTGCCTAGAGTCTCACCACCTTGTTGTACCTTAGCAGCCACTATCTTGTTAGGGTGCCTTGTGAAAAGCCTCGTAGCGTCCCTATCCAGTCACACCTCGGAAGTGTTGATGTACGTGGTTGGGTGCAAAGTTTTTTGAACTTTTACGCGACTGGTGGGTAAAGGGCGAAACCTCTGCAGAGTGTAAAATCTATCATGATAGCCTTGCTCATGGTCACAAGTAGCCTGGATCCTTTTTTATTAGAAGATGATGTTTATTTATGTTTAATGTCACTTATACTTTATTAATTGGGTTAATGATAAAATGAACTAACTAAAAATGCTAATGCAGTTCAGTCGTGTCTAGCCTTATTTTGAGCCTTCATATAACCATGCTATACTTGCTAAGTAAATGTTTACATACAATTGTCATTTATTCAACAAAATCCCGGATGGGTAAACAGATTGGGCTGTGCATGAGTCTGCTGCTGAGTTTCTAGAAGATTTGTCGTACTACTCAGTTGTGATCTCCCAGTCAGAGTCCTTGTGGATTGCGGCTCCATTAGTTTGAGAGTTATTAGTCTTCCCCTGTATGTGGTTAGTTTATTGATGTTGCACTCTGATGTAAAACTCTATTTATTTAAGAATTTATTCAAGCATATGTTCTCTGTTTATCATATTTGTTCGCTATATGTGTACTATGACTTCCTGGGCACACATATGGCCGCATTCGGGTTTTTGTGAAAATCTGGTGTGACAATCCATCACATACAAGCAACCCAAGAGGGCCCAGAACATGAGATGGTGCTGGGGAGGCTAGCCACGGGCCAGGAACAGTTCATCCGAATCCAGGAACCGCCTTCAGGGAGCACATCCAAGCCACAGGAGCAAAGGGCGGTGGATCCAAGGGTTCGGCCGAATCCCTCAATTCGCCTGAATCAGCCGGGGGGCCTCCCTGGCTCCCTTGACGATTACTCCATCCAAACCGCCATCAAGCCACTATAAATAGAGTGTCCAAGTGCCCGGTTCAAGACACACCAAGCCAATGAGCTCTCATTTCCACTTCTCTCTAGTAGAGTTAGGATAGTTTAGTTAGGAGTTAGAGTTGAGTCGAGCTGTGCCTCGGAGGTTCCGGAGTCGTCTCCAGAAGATCTGGTATTAGCTCTTGTATCTTTTCCTTTTCATTCTGTAAGACTTGGAGTTATCAATATAGTTATCTTTGACATCTTATCTGAGTCATTTATATCTTGCTTCTACTTTAGTCTAGTTGCAAGTATTTCTGGTTTAGACTATAGTTGTTGTGCTCCTAGTTCTCCCAGTTCTAGATTCAAGTGTTTGCCTTTGCGGGTTCTTCGTTTCTGCTCAATACTTGTGGTGAACTATCACTGGGGTATTGACAGGATTGCTTGCTTCTGCTAGAGGAGTAAGTAGTTGTAGTCTAGTGTGGGTGTGGTACCTAGACTAGTCTGTGACCTTAGAATATCCCTGAGCTGGCACGGAGGTGGTAGCCATTAGGTGGTGACAGCCCAATACGGACTTCATAATCCATCACGCCTGGCTCGGACTATAGGATCCCCAAATGTGCAGGGTTGAAGGCACCCCTTCTCATCCCTTTCCGTGTGTCTCCGGTTCTGTTTCCTGAAGTAGAGGTCTCAGCTTATCTGGATCTGTTAGAGCTTGTTCCCAACCCTTGTATTCTAACCCGAGTAACCCAGATAGACAATACCTAGGAATCATCTATCTCTTCTCGTTTTCCTCCCAACTATCTACTCTTTCTCTTTCTTACCTGAGTCTCCCTTGAGTTGTGTATCATGGTATATCCACTCCTATCCAATACCGTTATCCCCTGTCTTATTAGTCGTGTACCCTTCTTTGATAGTCTCAAATATCTATTTGCTAGTACTCTTGCCATAAGCTTGCCTGTGGAAATATAAATTATGATACCTCGGAATACTCCCTAGTGAAGTGCTACAACGGTAAAGAAATATAAATAACTCCAACAAGATGACAAAGATAACTATATTGATAACTCAATGTCTTATAGAAAGAAAAGGAAAAGATACAAGAACTAATGCCAGAGCTTCTGAAGACGACTCTGGAACCTCCGAGGCACAGCTCAACTCAACTCTAACTTCCAACTAAACTATCCTAACTCTACTAGAGACAAGTGGAAATGAGAGCTCCTTGGCATGGTGTGTGTGTGTGATACAAGTTACTGACCCCTCTATTTATAGCTTGAGAAGGTAGGTGGAGATGGAGTGGCAGCCAAGGGAGTGAGAGGCGGTGCTCCGGCCAATTCGGCCGAATCCTTGGATCCACCGTCTTCACTCTAGACGCCGGAGATTGCTTCTGGGAGGCGGTTTGGCATGTTGGCGCGGTTCGGCCGAACTGAGGAGTTCGGCCGAACTGGGCTCCCAGCCCAGGGACGCCCCCTGCACTGCCTCAAGTCTTGAGCCATCCTAGGTTTCTTGTTCGTGATGGTCTTTGTGTTGGTTCAGTCTAGGAATAACGTGTTTGTGGTCCATGTGGCCTGCATGGTCGTCGCTCGGTCATCGCTGATGTGGACGGCCTCAGGTTGTGCTTCGCGTCATGTACGACTAAGGGGGTAACGGGCCGAATTGTGTCGTTCGCCGAATTGGTCAATTCCGACCCATATAGCACGTATTTATCGTTAATGTATCTGCACAAGTAAAACACACCAAAACTCGTGGAACTTTATTAGAAATAAACCTAAGTGCATGGAACGTCACATATAACCTTATTTATTCCTGAGTATTGGTGGTCGAAAACGTGCCGTAACAGCCACCAACAAGCTCCCCCAAGCTTAGACCTTTGCTCGTCCTCGAGCAAATATAGGAACTTAGGCTCGGTGGATCAGGAGTTGCTACTATATCAATATCTTGCAGGTAATTTTATAAACAACTAGTGCTCAAAATTACTCGAATCATTGGCAAACTATTAAATCACCATTTTTCCTATGGGGCTTATAGCAATCTCCTTGTCTTGGGCGGTTGAAAGGTTGAACAGTTTTGACTCAGTTTTATTCCACTCTACTCTTTTCAGGATCTCATCTCGGAGTTTTCACAATTTTTGAAAATGTAAGTTTGTTTCTCAATTGGCACCCTCAATCACTCAAGTATATTTGAATCCTCACCAAAGGCTTGTGCCTTTTTCATCCTAGAATCAAATAAAGCTTTTGTGTGGCTCAGGGACATTGGATGAAGGCATGCATGCATCTTATATTTTGCTAATCAAAGACTGGACCTTAGGAGGATCAAATCATACCTTTAGATCGAGAAGTGCAAGTGTGTGGAATATGTGGAGTGGAATGAGGTGGACCTCCTTGGGATGATTCTTCCTCTCCTTGATTTATTTTTGAGAACTTGGGCTATCTTTTATTTTTCTCATATTTTTGCCATGCCTTTTGGCATGCTTTTATTTTTTCTTATTTTTCTTCTCTTTTTGCCATGCTACTTAGCATGCTTTTCTTTCTTTTCTTTTTGCATAGCCCATGTCTCTATTGAAGGATATTTGGAGAGGGAATCATAGAACATAGAGCATTTATTTTGTATATGTATAATGGCAAATTTTGCTAACTCCCAGTGTAGGAATTTGCATGTCAGAGGTGGTGTGTATGTGAATTTTGATCTTGAAAGCATGAAAGGTTCCTCACAATGGTCACAACAATTTGACAAAGCTCACTAAGATAACAAGCAGCATATGTAGAAGGTTTTCAACTAAGCTTATCATATGGCTTTGGTAGGAATTTTTCAACCAATGAGGAACTTTATTTTATTTTTGAAGGCATAAAACATTAGAGATTTTCACCATACTAAGAGCAAAATAGAACTTAACCACAATCACACTATCTCATTCCTCACAACAACTTAGACTTGGAATAAAGCATGTGCTCCCACAAGGTTTTCAGGTTCATTTTTACTCATGCCAATTAACTCAAGCACTATCAAGCAACTAGTTGAAACAAAGCACTTGCAAGATTAATGACAGAGCAACTATTCATCATTTCCAAAGTGAGAGGCATATGGTTCATTCCATGCATAGTTGAGAGTTAGTTTTATTCAAAGCAAATATTTTTGGTCTTTTCATTTTTAGGACAGAAATAAAATATGATAGCGGAATAGAAAGGGAAAGGCAAATGAAAAATCTAAATGCTAAAGGGAATGTCGAACATACCTGATGGGGGTCCTCCCCCATGCTTGGATCTTTCATTGATAGGGTCGAAACTTTGAAAAGTATTCCGCCATATGGTCCATCTGCCGCTGGACATCATACCTCATAGAGTCCAGCACACCGCTATTCTCTTGATGATACTAAGAATGGTGTGCCAGAGTGCCTTCAATGTTCCGGGTACGGTCATAGAGGAGGTCGACTCGGTCGGAGATGTAGGACAACTCCCGACCGATGTCGTAGCCGCTGGGTGTAGAGAAGCGTGCGGAATGAGAGTACCCATGGAAGTAAGGATAGGAGGCACTGTCGTACCCCCCTCCGTACCATCCCTAGGAGTACTCAGAGTCCATATTCTAGGCGTAGTCCCAATGGCGCGGGGCAAAGTAGTCCAGGTCCTGGGGTTGTCTAGAGCCTCCTGCTCCAGATGTCCCAGCATTGGTGTACTCATCGTAGGATGCCTCGAATGCGTATGTGTGTCGGTGTGGCTACTATTGTGGACTTGCCGGCTCCTATGATGTGGCGAGCCCGGCATCGCACCTGGTTCGTCCTCAGGTGACTGGCCCTGTGCCTGCAACACTGTGCGGAGCCGGCATTCTCCGAGGAGGAGAGTCGTCCGACTCGGTGCTCAATTGAAGGGTTAGCTTCTGGGCGGTATACAACCTCAACTCTGCAGAAGGCAGGGGCACTTCAGTTGTATGACTGTGGTAAATCATCACCAAAGTTGCGTCGGACGCCCGGCGTATCATATGGCCTTACACAAAGTGCTCGACATCCACAACAGAAAGTGCTATCTCTATGTAAGTCAGCTAGGCACCTTCTAGAACGCCCAACTAGGTAGCGAAGCGAGTGTCTAGAGAAGTCACTGCCACACTACCTGCACGAGAATGGTGAGATAACCAATGAGCAACCATATCCCGAACAGGAGAAACGACAACTTGTTTAACCATGGCGTATAAAAGACGCAACTCAACCACATTTACTGGGCACAATCAGAATGTGGGAACACTGTCATAGCAATCCATCGATGCATGAAACACAAGGTGGGGTTACGAATATTGTTGGTGCGGGGCACCGAACAATTGGTGCTCCCAAAAATCTTTTTCCAAAACCCGTCCCGACTGAACCTCTTCAAAGTTTTGGCAGGCTCCAAGGAACAATGACTAGCATAACCTAGAGCCATGCTCAAATCCTTCCAAAAGTAAAAATACTGTTGGTTGAAAAATTGAAAGCAAACACCCCCTTTTTCAGAAACAGAGTTGACATAAATTTGAGGCTGAGGAGGTACAAACCTTGTTCGTCGATATGCCAGAAGTTTCCCGAGCCTATGGCTTCGAAGACTTCCAGAAATTCTTCATCCATACCTGTTCTTACGAGCAGGTCATGCTTCAAGACACGGGTATGTTCGAACTCCTTCAGGAGTAACATGTTGAACATGTTCCGCTCCAGGTACGTCCGGAGGACGATGTCGTTCTCGCTCAGGAGCTGCCGGGCTGGGTGTGACGCAAAGCCTCTCCCCGAGCCGGCTGCTCCCGACTCGTCCACCTCCATCCGGCTTTAACCGCGGGATGGTGCTGGAGAGCTCCCAGCATCGTCCTCGCCTGAGTGCTTTCTCAGCTGGGCAGAGCGACGGAATGATGAGAAGAACTTCGACATGTTACCTGCAAAACGTTAGCGCAACGACTATCCGAAGGACTAAATATATGGGGTTAGCACAAGCAAAATAAGTCAGTTGTTCGAGAGGGTTAGTTGTTCTTTCATGGATGATGAACCACCACAAAAAGTTAGTCGTTCGTGTGGTTGTCGGAAACCACCACAAATACGTTCAAGTTTCAGCACACGAATCAAACAAAAGAATAATGTTTTTGTGATTTTTCAGCAATGCAAGTGAACCAACTTGAGCAAGAGCAAGAGAAGAAAATGAGCAAGAACTTGAGAGAGAGAGAGCTTCTGGTGAAAATTCTCAGAGTTGGATGGTGCCAGAAGCAAGCAAGCAATGGGTGGTATTTATAGGCAAAGAGGGAGGCAGGGGCTGGTTCGGCCGAATTGCCAGGTTCGATCGAACCAGGCCCTTGTGGCCTGAGCACTCCATGTGAGTAAAGCTCCTACCTTTGCTTTGTTTGCACGCAAAATTTTGATGCCAACACTATGGTATGGACATTTTGGTGGAGTTTAGTGGTAGGTGAGATGCAAAATTGATATGACCAAAGTGAAAGTTAGTGGAGTCACCCCCATGCTGCCATGTTTTATGATAATTGGTGAGTGTGTAGCCATATGAAGTGGGATAGAGATGTTTTTTGCTGGTCGGTGATGACAAGAAATCAATGGAGTATTTTAGAAGCGGGTAAAATGATGAGAATTACAAAATATACCCAATTCAAATAAATTTCAGCATGTTGTCCATTTGTTTTTACCATGCTTGCAATTTATCTACTCTCTTTAAAATTAATGACACAAGTGGTTCATTTATTTTAGAAAGGTAAACATGCAAATGCAATGATGGAAAGTAAAATTTGGAAGGGAAACATGAGATACATACCGGTTTTCCTTGTGGCGAGAGCTCGTGTTTTAAGTCCGCGAGTGAGACTCCTCCTATCTTTAGTTATTCTTGTCATCGTCCAATCCCAGAGTGGGTGATTCGGATGATGCAACCATCTTCCACCACGCCTTCTTGTTCTTCTTCGGTGTCAGTGGCGGTGGGATCAGTTCTTCTGGAGAATTCCAGAGGGCTTGCTCTTCCTCGTATCTTTTTACGAGAAGGACCATTTCTTCTTCGGTGTCGGTGGCGGTGGGATCGGCTCCTCTGGAGAATTCCAGAGGGCTTGCTCTTCCTCCTATCTTGTAACACCCTAAATTTGCCCATTTAAAAATTCCTAGCAATTAATTTAATTTTATTATTTATGCCCATAATTAATATAGGTTAAATAAATAATTTTAGGAAATTTAAAATCAAATATAAGTCTTAGAAACATTTTTGTTGCATTCATGCTGCTGCATTGGGTTTTGTTTAATTGTGAGTTAAATTGGAATTTAAATTCTGTTTAAATTCAAATTCAATTTGCATATGTTTGAGCCCTAGAAAAGCTGTTTAGCCCATAGTTCGCTTTTGCCCGCTGAACTTCTTCCTCGGCCCGCTCTTGCTCCTTTCTCTCTTTCCCGGGCACGGCCCAGCCCCTCCTTCCCTCCTCTTTGGCCCAGCGCCCTTCCCATTCCCCTTCAAGAGCCGGCCCAGCACTCCCCCACTCCCTATCGCCCCGGCCCGCTCGCACGCTAACTCCTCGGCCCAAACGGCCCAAGCCAACACACCACTCCCCCTCCCTCTCCCTCTCACTGGCCAGTGGGCCCGGCCGTCAGGCTCTTCTCCCACCTCCGGCCACGCCCGAGCCGAGCCCAACTTGCCGCCGACCACGCCTAGCCGGCCCTAGCCACCTTCCCCCGCGCCTATGGGCCCCGCCGAAGCTTTCCTGCCCCCTCCCCCGCGCTCCCCTTCCTTCTTTAGCCCGCGCATACAAGGCAAGCTGCCCCCCCCCCCCCCCCGCCGCATGGAAAGTACGCCGTCGGTGCTTGATCTGCAGGCGTGGCACGCACAACAAGGTGAGCCCCCCGGGCTATAAAAGCCACCCCCACCAGCGCCCCAACACCCCACCCAGCCATCGCCCAAGCCATTCGAGCCCCAACGCCTTCCCCCGCGTGAACTTGCCACTCTGAGCGCCGCCAAGCTTGCACGCGTCATCGACCCACCGGCTCATCGCCGCTCCGACCCTTCTCACGCCCCTGCTAGCTCCACACTGCAGTAAGGAACCTCCCAGGCCACCTCCCGCTCCCTCTGTTGCCACCTAGCGTGCCAGACCGACTCGCTGGAGCTCCACCTTCGCGGTCCACTGTCGGTAGCCGCCCCCGCTGCATAATCCCTATCAATAACCCCCAATTAGACTCACCATTCGCTCCTGGTGCTATAGGACCAAACCTTGCCTCGATTGGTGGCCTCTAGCTCGAGATATGCGCGATTTCGGCGAGCTTCCACCATCGGACGAGCGGCGCAGCCATCCCCACCGCCGCCAGTGACCTCATATCTCGCCCTCGCCAATGGCTCCCGTGCGTCCTTTCCCCATTCAAACCGAGCAACATATAGGTCAGCCTAGCAAATTTACTAAATAGACCCTCGGCTTTCCCAAAATCATCCCGTAGTCCACTGCCTTTAGAAAGTAATTACGATTAGGTCCTGATTTTTATGAAAAGCCCCCTAAACTTTTATTTAATAGAACCCACCATCCTGCTAGGTCGATTTTGCGCGTAGGCCCCTATAGTTTTAAACATAATTATGTTTAGGTCCCTAGTTTTTCATGATTAAGCCCCTAGAACTTTTAAAAACTTGCCAGCAGGTCCCTGTAACTTAGAAACACCATGTCTTTTTCGTTATAGCTCTGATTAGAGTGATTTTCATGCTCACGTGTTCGTAGTGAAGCGTAGATTAGTTTTATACCCTTCTTTTGTACTGTTTCTACAGTTTGGTGTATTGTTCTAATAGAATACTATTTGTTTGCATGTATTGGCTTGCGTGGATGCTTGTGTGGTGATTCGTATCCAGTCGGTGAGCCTTTTGCATTTGACTACGAGTACGAGGACTTCCAGGGGCAGGACTCACAGCAGCTGCAACAGCCGCCTTTTGAGGAAGGCAAGTTATAGCACGAACAATACTTGCTACCTACACACTTTGTAATAAACTATTTCATACATCATTTGCCTAAATTGTTGTACCTTTAAGGTTGTACCTACTTTTGATTATCCTATCCTTTGATTACCTTGGGTTTATGCATATGGGCAGATTTTTTCTATGCACAGCTACTATCACCATTATTTAACTATTAATTCTGACTTAGTGGTTCACTTCAACATTAATGATAAAACTTGCTTTTTAGCAACTTGGTTTAGGGAGCTAGAGCATGTGCTTTGTGCTTTTGTCTAGTGTCTCTCCGTAAGGTTCGATTCTTAAAGCGGCAACCCAGGAGCCTGTGGCCACCGCTAGAACTATTATGGCTCTGGTCCTGGTCAAGTAGCATGTACGTCTCTAGCTTGTTAGTGGTTACCGAAGTGGCCAACGACGTTATGGGAAACATGGGTGTGAGTATGTCTTGATCCACTAAGGACGAGTGATCTGTCGGCTATGCCCCCGTGAGGCACAGTCCCATGCTGGGAGACCCTGCGATGGGGAACTCCACAGCATTGTTGGGTGCGATGCCCGCGCTCTGGATGCCATTGACCACCCTATGGTGTGACTATGTAGGCGTACGTCAATGAAGGTGCATAGGCCATGCTGTCTGTGTTGTACCATAATCGGTCACTGTCTTGTTAGGGTGTCTTGTGAAAAGCCTCGTAGCGTCTGTTGGCACTTCTTTTGATCCAATATCAGGATTGTGAGTCCAGGTACTGGGGTAAGGAGTGTTTCAGTGGTTTTTCTTATGGCTCAGTAAAAATATATAAATATTCTGCAAGCGCACAGAATTACCGTTGTAGCACTTCACCGGGGAGTAATCCGAGGTATCGTAATTTATATTTCCACAGGGAAGCTTTGGCAAGATTACTAGCAAACAGATATTCGAGACTATCAGAGAAGGGTACACTACTAGCTAGACAGGGGATAAACGGTATTGGATAGGAGTGGTTATACTGTGACACACAGCTCAAGGGTGTCTCGGATAGGAAAGAGAAGGAATAGATAGTTGGGAGGACAATGAGAAGAGATAGATGAATCCTGGGTACTTTATCTACCTATGTCACTCGGGCTTAGAGATACAGTGGCTGAAGAGCCAGTTCTAAGAGATCAAGGTTAACTCTAATGCCTTAGCGTCGGGACAATAGAACCTATGACATGCACACTAGTCAACAACTAACTCCGCTAGCAAGAGCAAGCAACCTTGTCAATACCCCAGTGACAATTCACCACAAGTATTGAGCAAGATCGAAGAACCAGCTAAGACAAATACTTAATCAAGATCTAGAAGCACTAGAGCTACAACTAACTAAAGTCTAAACACGATATAGATGCAACTAGAATAAAGTAGAAGAAAGCTATAAATGACAAGGGCAAAGTGATAAAGATAACTATATTGATAACTCAAAGTCTTACAAAAGGAAAAGCAAAAGATACAAGAGCTTATACCAGAGCTTCTGAAGATGACTCTGGAACCTCCGAGGCACAACTTGACTCAACTCTAACTCCCAACTAAACTATCCTAACTCTAATAGAAAGAAGTGGGATGAGAGCTCCTTGGATTGAGTGTGTGTGTTAAAAGTGAAATGCCACTGCATTTATAGGTGAACTAGGACGGTGGAGAGGAGTGGCGGCCAAGGGAACCAGGGGGTACCCCCTGGTGATTTAGGCGAATCCTATGATTCGGCCGAACCCTTGGATGCATCGCCATTTGCTCCCATGGCCTGGATTTGCCCCCCTTGGTCGGTTCTGGTGCTGGGGTCGGTTCGGGCGAATTGGGAGATTCGACTGAACCGGGCCTGACCCGTAACCGGCCTCCCCAACATCGCCTTTGGTCTTGGACCCCCCTGGGCTGGCTTCTGGTTATGGTCTTCATGTTGATCTGGCCTAGGATGAGGTGGCGGTCGCCCACGTGTCATGCATCATCATCTGCTTGGTCAATGTTGACGTGGACGACTCCCGATGTTGTGCATGGCTAAGGGGGGTAACCGGCCGAACGGAGTCGTTCGGCCGAATCAGTCAATTCTGACCCTTATAGCACGTATTTCTCATTGTTGTACCTGCACAAGTGTAACTCACCAAAACTCGTGGAACTCTGTAAGAAATAAACCTAAGTACATGGAATGTCACATATATCCTCTTTTATTCCCGAGTATTGGTGGTCAAAAACGTGCCATAACGACCGCGAACAGCGTCCCTATGCGGTCACACCTAGGTAGTGTGATTTGTGAGGTCTGATCCTCCTCCGCGTGGTTGGTTTTAAAGTTCTTTTGAGCTTTTACACGACTGGTGGGTAAAGGGAGAAACCTCTGCAAAGTGTAAATCTATCATGATAGCCTTGCTCAGGGTCACGAGTGGCCTGGATCCTTTTCGATTAGAAGATGATGTTTATTTATGCTTAATGTCACTTATACTATATTAATTGGGTTACAACTGGGTTTCATTCACTTGTAGTAACTTGGATAATGCTAAAATGAACCAACTAAAAGTGCTAATACAATTATATCGTGTCTAGCCTTACTTTGAGCCTTCATACACCCGTGCTATACTTGCTAAGTAAATGTTTTACTTACACTTGTCATTTATTCAACAAAATCCCGGATGGGTAACAAAATGGGTTGTGCATGAGTCTGTTGCTGAGTTTCCAGAAGATCTGCCGTACTACTGAGTTGCGTTCTCCCAGTCAAAGTCCCTGTGGATTGCGGCTCCACTTAGTTGATTTATTAGTCTTCCGTTGTATTGGTTAGTTTATTTATGTTGCACTATGATGTAAAACTCTATTTATTCAAGTATTTATTCAAGCATATGTTCTCTATTTATCATATTTGTTTCCTATATGTCTACAAAGACTTCCTGAGCACACATATGGCCGTATTCGGGTTTCTGTGTAAATCCGGGTGTGACATATCTCTTTACGAGGAGGTCCATTTCTTCTGCGCTCATCGGTCCTATCAGCTCATCCCACTCGAACTGTTCCCCACCAAGTATTTCGAGCTCTCCGCTGAGGAGTGCCTTTAGGAAACACTCGGTGCTTTTCTGCTCCGGTGTGAGAGGCTTTGTCTTCTTCTTTTCCTGAGGTCGAGATGGGAGGAGATCGACATCTAGTTGATATGGAACAAGGTTTCTCTTGTGTCTATGTCAATTGGAGCCCAGGCAGTGTTCAAAAATGGCTGGCCCAACACAAGGGGAAATGACTACTCGCTCCCCGTGTCAAGGACAACGAAGTCCGTAGAGACATAATGTCCCCAGACTCGGACCGGCACATTCTCGATCACACCCTCGAGGTAGCGGATCGTCGACTCCGTGAGTTGAACCTGGGCATTTGTAGGAGACAAAGTGGAATAGCGTAATTTCTTAAATAGTACCTTGGACATTATGTTTATGCTGGCTCCCATATTGCGGAGTGCATCATCAATGCGATGATTCCAGATCACGCATTGAATGATGGGCACTCTGGGATCTTCCATCATTGCTGTTGGCGGTCGTTACGACACGTTTTCGACCACCAATACTCAGGAATAAAAGAGGATATATGTGACATTCCATACACTTAGCTTTATTTGTAATAAAGTTCTATGAGTTTTGGTGAGTTTCACTTGTGCAGGTACATTAACTACAAATATGTGCTATAGGGGTCAGAATTGACCGATTCGATCGAACGACACAATTCGGTCGACTACCCCCCTTAGCCGTATACGACACCGAGAGTCATCCACGTCAACGATGGCCAATCAATGACCATGCATGACACGTGGATGACCGCCACCACCTCTGGGCTGAACAAACACGAAGACCACCTGGATCAAGTCATCCACGAAGACCAGGAAGCAAAGGCGGTGCAGGGGGGCGGCCACGGGCCAGGCCCAGTTCGGCCAAACACAGGCCTTCAGCCGAACCGCCCCCAGCTGCCAAACCGACCAAAGGAGCAAATCCCAGCCCTTGGGGAGCAAGGGCACTGCATCCAGTGGTTTGGCCAAACTAGAGAGTTCGGCCGAATCCATCCATTCGCCCAAATCCAATGATTTGGCCGAATTGGCCGGAGCACCGCCTCTCACTCCCTTGGCTGCCACTCCATCTCCACCGACCTTCTCAAGCTATAAATAGAGGGGTCACTCACTTGTATCACACACACCAAGCCAAGGAGCTCTCATTTCCACTTCTCTCTAGTAGAGTTAGGATAGTTTAGTTGGGAGTTAGAGTTGAGTCGAGCTGTGCCTCGGAGATTCCGGAGTAGTCTCCAGAAGCTCTAGTATAAGCTCTTGTATATTTTCCTTTCCTCTTGTAGACTTTGAGTTATCAATATAGTTATCTGTAACACCCCATCCTCCAAAGCCGCCCCGCACAGCCCTTCCGAGGGGTGTGCACGCGTACACATAACACCCTTCTTACACTTTCGTCCTCGCTTCGTGTAAAAGGGTTAACCCCAAGGTGCTATGGCTGGAAGACAGGGGCTTATAAGTTGCCTCCACCCTTTCTAAACTAGCAAGGTGGCACTAAACACGTGCATCCCGCACTCATGGGTCACTACTGGGCCATACAAACTGGGCCGAGTGTGACATACACCCCCCTCAAAGAACCCGACGTCCTCGTCGACGCAACTCACCCACACGGGCAAATGTCTAGGAACGTTCCCCCTTAGCGCACGACCGTACGTCCAGTGCCGGGGCCATAGTCCATGCCGTATGCCCTACCCGGGCCACACACGCCATGTGCCCTATGCTCGCACACCGACCCGTACGCGCAACCACGAGGGTCGGCTCTGATACCATTTGTAACACTCTACCCTCCAAAGCCGCCCTGCACAACCCTTCCGAGGGGCGTGCACGCGTACACATAACACCCTGCTTACACTTTTGTCATCGCTTCGTGTAAAAGGGTTAACCCGAATGTGCTATGGCTGGAAGAATGGGGCTTATAAGTTGCCTCCACCCTTGCTAAACTATCAAGGTGGCACTAAACACGTGCATCCCGCACTCATGGGCCACTACTGGGCCATACAAACTGGGCCGGGTGTGACATTATCTTTATCACTTTGCCTTTATCATTTATAACTTGCTTCTACTTTATTCTAGTTGCATCTATATCATGTTTAGACTATAGTTGGTTCTAGTTCTTGTGCTTCTAGATCTTGTTTAAGTCTTTGTCTTAGCCGGTTCTTCGATCTTGCTTGATACTTGAGGTGAATTGTCACTAAGAGTATTGACAAGGTTGCTTGCTCTTGCTAGTGGAGTAAGTAGTTGTTGACTAGTGTAGGAGTGGTTCCTAGGCTAGCCAGTAACCTTAGTTTGCCCCTGAGTCTATGGAGGTGGTAGTCGTTAGGTGGTGACAGCCCTATACGGCTTTGTAGCCCATCAGGTTCGTCTCAGCTTGTAGGATCCCCCAGTGCAGGGTAGATGCCACCCCTTCTCATCCCTTTCTGTGTGGCATAGGCTCTGATGTCCCGAAGTTAAGACATAGATTTGACCTTGACCCCTGAGTGATGGCTCTACAGCCTCTGTATCTCTAGCCCCAAGTGACATAGATAGATAAAGTACCTAGGAATCCTCTATATCTTCTCGTTTTCCTCCCAACTATCTATTCCTTCCCTTTCCTATCTGAGCCTCCCTTGAGCTGTGTGTCACGGTATATCCACTCCTATCCAATACCGTTATCCCCCGTCTTGCTAGTCATGTACCCCTCTCTGATAGTCTCGAATATCTATTTTCTAGTACTCTTGACATAAGCTTCCCTGCAAAAATATAAAATATGATACCTCGGAATACTCCCTGGTGAAGTGCTACAACGGTAATTCTGTGTGCTTGCAGAATATTTATATATTTTACTAAGCCATAAGAAAAACCACTAAAACACTCCTTACCCTAGTACTGGGATTCGCAATCTTGATATTGGATCGTAAGAAGTGCCAATAAGCATTTCTGGCGCTATTGCCAGGGAAGCAATTGGCTAGATACTTTCAAACTTTTATCTCGACCTATCTTAGTTCAGTATACCGTTACTCATGCGGGTTTATCCTTGCTTTGTTTCATTGGTCTTGTGAACCAGAGCAGTGCATGACTGGTTTCCAACTACCGTCAAACTTCTAAGAAAATCCTGAGTCTCTTGTGAGGAAAGTACGACCCCATGTTGTACCTCCTAAGAAGGAACTCATTCCAACGAGCCCAGTCTTTTCTGTCGTCGACACAGCTTCATTGAGGATTACAAGCAAGACGATCCGCGAGTTCTCCGCTCCATCAAGCGAGAACATGCGTGTTGGACCAGCTCCGGCAGTCGAAGATGGCAACTTCAAGCTCAAGCCAGCCCTTATCAACATGGTGCCGGCTAGCCCATTCCGCGGAAAGCCACACGAGGATGCCAACGCTCATCTTCAACATTTTCTGGAGATTTGCAACACTTTTACCATACGTGGGGTAAGCATCGATGCCATTCACCTTCGTTTATTCCCATTCTCATTATTAGGCAAGGCAAAACAATGGTTTTATGCTAACCGCGGAACCATAGATACTTGTGATAAGTGCACTAGTGCATTTTTGCTTAAATTCTTTCCAGTTAGGAAAACCAACGCCTTCCGGAATAATATTGCTAGTTTCCAGCAGTTAAAAGCTGAAACGGTCCCAGAGGCATGAGATCGCCTCCAAGACTATATATCTGCTTGCCTCACCATGGTATGCAGAGTTGGTTCATCATCCAAACATTTTACCACATGTTAAGAAGCTCTGCCCGTGAGTATTTGGATGTTGCTGCTGGAGGTTCTTTCTTCTCTCTTGACGAGAGTCGTGCAAAGGGCCTCATCGAGAAGATGGTCGAGAACCAAGGTTGGTCCATGTAACACCCAAAACTAGCCTATTTAAAATTTGTAGTAATTTATTGGCTTTTATTTGGATTGTTCATAATTAATATAGGTTAAATAAATTATTTATGAATATTAAAATGAAATACAAGTTGTAGAAATATTTTTGTTGCCTTCATGCTGCTGCACTGTGTTTCATTTTATAGTAAGTTAAATTGGAAGTTAAATTCTGTTTAAATTCAAAATTAATTTGTATTTGTTTGAATCCTAGAAAAGTTATTCTAAGTTGAGTCCACTTTTTCTCCCTAGGCTTTCTCTTCGGCTCACTTTCCCCCCCTCCGCTTCCTTCCCGAGCCGGCAGCACCCTCCACCTTGCCCGGCCCACTCGCCCCCCCACCCCCCCGCTCGGCCCACCGCTCCCCACGCCGGCCCAGCCTGCAGCTCTCCCTTTTCCCCTCCTTCTCTCACCGACAGGTGGGCCTCGCCCGTCAGTTCCATCCCTACCTCTCGCCCGAGCCTCCCCCTTCCCCGGCGCGCGTCTCGCTGCCTCGGCCGGCCGTCCTGGCCTGCCCCGCGCCGGTGGGCCCTCGCAGCACCTTCCCCGAAGCTTCCCGCTGCCCTCCTTCCTTTTCAGCACGCTCCCTCCCATGGCAAGTCCCCCTCCCCCGCATGGCAAATCGTAATCCCGCCGCCGCCGCCACTGAGATTAGTGGCGCACATGCCAATGTGACCCCCGCCCTATTTAAGCTCCCCCCAGAGCCCCATCCCCACACCAAGCACCCCCACGAGCTCTCTAGCGCCGCAGCTCTCCCCCTCCCCCACTCAGCGCCCCCGCTCCTCGGAGTTCTGCCGGCCGTCGTCGATCCTCCGCCCACCACTCCGGCCGATTCCACCCCAGCACGAGCTTCGCGCTGGAGTAAGGAGTCCACCCCGCCACTTCCCGCTCTCCCTCTCTCCCCTAGCACCACCAACCCCCTCGCCGGAGCTCGGCCCCCACGGTCTGCCGTCGATGGCCGCCTCCACCGCCCACCGTTGACTTGAGCCACCCAGATCGATTCCCCGCACCCCCAGCTCCCTCCCCGATGAGATCTCGTCGCAAATGGTGGCCATCAGTGCTCGGACGGCTTTGCGCCGGTGAACTTCCGTCGCCGACCCGAGCGGCGCCGCCGTCCCCTCCTGTCCCCGCCGGCTGGACTCGCCCGGCCAGATCTGGACCGTTGGATCAAGATCTGACGGCCATCCGACACCCCCACCCCGAGTCAAACCGGAGACGTACAGGTCAGCGCGGGCGTTTTTGCTAAAGAGCCCCTACGCTATTTAGTAATCAACCCGTCGTCCACGCCCATTCAAAAATAATTACTAGAAGGTCCTTCCTTTCATGAATAACCCCCTGCGCTTTTAAATATTAGGACCCGCCGTCCTGCCCCGTTAGTGTTATGAGTAGGTCCAGGGGTTTTAACGTGTAATGTCACACCCAAAAATTTTTCGATTTTGGGATGTGAATTGATAGCATAATTAATACAATAATTTTATCAATTTTCTAAAATTTTGCAACCTTTAAATAAATAACAGTGAATTTCGTATAGGAAAAATTTGTTTTCTGAGTTAAACTAAAACAACAAAGTTTTCAAAAACGCGTTTAGAAGCCTAATGGAATTTTCCAGAGTTTTCTGGCATTTATTCCTATTTTCTTTAGAGCAAATTCCAATTTTTGGAGTAGGCTCAAATCCATTTCGTGAGGTTCAAATATATTATTTGGGTTCCTCATGTCCACCTCTATCTCTGGAATTTTTTCTAGGATTTTTAGAATTTTCAGAATATTTTTTCATGGTTTTAATATCAATTCTGGACTTATCTGGAATTATTTTATAACCAGAAAAATATTTATTCCAAAAATTAAAATCGCCCTAAATCTTAGTAGACCAGCCTTGGCCCAAAGTTGACCCAATTTTAGGCCAAATCCATCCCATCACTTTATTGGGCCAAATTTCACAGCCCATTCGCATTGGAATGGGGTAGTCTTCTTCCACCATATCTTCCACTACTGCCCATTCTTCGTCTCGTCGTCGCGCCGAGCCTTCCGTCGTTTTTGGCCTCGAGATTTTCAGTAAGTCCCTCAGCGAATCTTGTAATTTTCTACCATATTCGTTTAGTCTATACTCGTTCGTAGAAAAGCCCCTGCTAGTTTTAAGCACTGAAAATCTTGTTTAGTCCATAGTTTCCACGTTTTAGATTCGTTTTAATCTTTTTGGTCGTGTTAGATTCATGTCAACTTAAACTACACTTAGCAACTAGTTCATGTTGGTCACAAGAGTACAGATTCAAAGAAATCTAACGCCTAAATCCTGAATAGCCGATTCCAACGTTTTCTAAAAATTCGACTAGATTCCTTAGCCGCTCACTGTTTTGACTATAACTTTTGATCCTCTTAACCAAATCTAGCAAATAAATACATTTTGAATATATACAGAAAATTTCCTACAACTTTCATTGAAGAAGTAAGGTCAAAATGTTCTTATAACTAAGTCGAAAATATTTAAACATATTCCTGCACACTTTGACTGAAGTGCTTCAAAAATTTTCTTATTTGTTTGAACTCAAGTTTTACCTCGGTTTTACAAATTCAAATAGAATTATTTGAAATAAGCATTACATATGATTTTTTAAAATAAAACCAATCAAGCATATATTCGTATTGTTTTATAAGCAAAATCCTTCGGATAGCAATAAGTCGCAGCGGAGATTTTCACCCTCAAAAATAGATTCTGAACGGTGCACTAAATCATGTGTCGTTTCTACACAGTAGCTCCTATAATCGTGATATTTTTCCAGAAGATAGATTATGAAATTATGAAGCTAACCCAACTAGAGTCACGTTAATCGGATGACTATAACTCAAGATATAAAATAAACAAGCAGACCATGTCAGATGATGACGAGAATGGATCAAGACATAACTTTCTCGTTCTAGCTCCGATTGGAGTGATTCTTGCGCTCACGTGACCATAGAATCGAGCCCTTCCGCTTAGCACGCTCTTTTAAAGCTTTTATTTTTATTGGTGTACTGTTCTTAGTTGTATATTGTTTGTTCGCTTATTTAGCTACATGTTGTGCTCGTGTCGTTGATTGCTGCGAGTAGAGGAGTGCCATCAAGAGATTTCAAGGTGAAGACTCTGGAGATCAAGGGTTGAAGACTATTGTCACACCCGGATTTTCACAAAACCCGAATGCGGCCATATGTGTGCCCAGGAAGTCCACAGAACACATACAGCGAACAAATATGATAAACAGAGTACAAATGCTCGAAATAAAATAGTTTACATCAGAGTATAACAATAATAATTATTCCAAAGGGACTCTCACTGGGACAGCGTAACTCAGAAGTACGGCAGGTCCTCAGGGAACTCAGCAGCAGTCTCCTGATCAGCCCAATCTGTTTACCCATCCAGGATTTTGTTGAATAATGACAAGTGTAAGTAAACAAATACTTAGCAAGTATAGCACGGGTATGAAGGCTCAAAAATAGGCTAGACACGGCTTAACTGCATTAGCATTTTTAGTTGGTTCATTTTAACCTTTAACAATTACTACAAGTGTATGAAACCCGGTTGTGACCCAATTAAATAAGTATAAGTGACAATAAACATAAAAGAAACATCATCTTGTAATAAAAAAGGATCCAGGAAGCTCGTGACCCTGAGCAAGGCTATCATGATAGATTTTACACTCTACAGAGGTTTGGCCCTTTACCCACTAGTCGCGTAAAAGTTCATGGAACTTTGCACCCAACCACACACATCAACACTTCCGAGGTGTGACTGCATAGGGACGCTACAAGGTTTTTCACAAGACACCCTAACAAAACAGTAGCGACTATGGTACAACACAGGAAGCATGATCCAAGGCACCGAGATTGACTGACTCTCAGGGCGCAGCGATAAGAGGGTCAATGGCGTCCGGAGCGCGGGCACACATGCCAACAAGTACAAGAGCGCGACGTGCGGAGTTCCCATACCACAGGGACTCCCGACACGGGACTGTGCCTGGCAAGACATAGCTGACGGTACCCCTGTCCTCGGTGGATCAAACCATACTCTCACGAGTGCTTCCCATAGTGCCGTCGGCCCCGTTGGTAACTACATTCGAGCTAGAGCCGTACAAGTTACTTGACCAAGACCAGAGCCATAATAGTTCTAGCGGTGGCGACAGGCTCCTGGGTTGCCGCTTTAAGAATCGAACCTTACGGAGAGACACTAGAGCAAAGCACACAGCACATGCTCTAGCTCCCTAAACCAAGTTGCTAAAAAGCATGTTTTATCATAAATGTTAAAGTGAACCATTAAGTCAAGATTAACAATTAAATACCAGTGACAGTAGCTGCGCATAGCAAAAGATTCTACCCATATGCATAAACCCAAGGTTATCAAGGGAACAGGATATACGAAACTAGGTACAACCTTAATGGGACAGTAAATTAGACACATGCATATGACAGTAAATGTATATAAAGAGTGTGTTTAGGTAGCAATGATTGTCCGTGCTATAACTTGCCTTCCTCGAAGTGCTGCTGCTGCTGTTGCGAGTCCTGCTCCGGAAAGTCCTCACCGAGCTCGAACTCCAAAGCTAACGGCTCACCGACTGGACACGAAGCACCATACAAGCATACACGCATTCCAATACATGCAAACAAATAATAATCTATTAGAACAGTACACCAAACAGTAGAAACAATACATAAAAAGGTTTTAGAAATATTCTACGCTTCACTACGAACACATGAGCGTGAAAATCACACTAATCGAAGCTAAAACGAAAAAGATATGGCTTTTCTAAGTTCTCGGGACCTGCTGGCAATTTTTAAAAACTTCCAGGGGCTTAATTTAAAGAAACAAGGGACCTATACGTAATTATGCGTTAAAACCTGAGGGCTAACGCGTAAAACCGACTGAAAGGACGGCAGGTTATAATTTTCAAAAGCTTAGGGGGCTAAACGAAGAAAACCGGACCTAACTGCAATTATTTTTAAACTAGCATGGACTGCGGGTTCTATATTAAAAAGTGGAGGGGCTTTCCTGCAATTTGACCAGGGCTGACCAGTACTTCTTGGTTTGACTGGGGTGTGGGACGCGTGTGAGCCGTCGGATCAAATCTGGACGGCTCAGGCGCGTTGGGGAAAATGGGGGCATCGGCGGTAGACCGCTCGCGGAGGCGCCGCTCGCGTCCGCGGCGGGGGCTCACCGGAGTAGAGCCTAGATCGAGCTAGGGTGCTCCTTTTGCCACGGGCTTTGGCTCTACGTGCTCGGGCGGGTATGGTGAATCCGCCAATGTAGCTCAAGTCGAGGGGAAAGGCTGCGGGGGTGGCATACGAAGACGAGCAGTGGGGACGGACGCCGGCGAGCAAGGACGGCGGGTTTTCGGAGCGCGGGAACGAGCAAGAAAATGGTCGGGGACAATGCTCACCTTCACACGATGCTCCTGGCAAGGTTTAATCAGAGGGAAAAATGCCAGAGCGGGCGGTCGACGGCGGCCGGCGCTCGGGCGGGAGGCAACGGCGGTGGTGTTGCGTGGAGGGGGCGCCGAGGGGGGTTGGGGCTCGATTTGGAGGCGGTGTGGTGATCAGGGGGTCTTGGGGCGCTTATAAAGGCCGGAGGCGGCCACAATTGGCAGGGGAGCGCGGAGATTGGCGGCGGCAGCCGGAGATCGAAAGTTTCCGTCGGGGGAGAGGGCTTCCTTGTGGGGACCGGCGCGGGGAAGGAAACGCGACGAGGGAGAAGGTTCGGTGAAGCTTCGCGCGGATCGGGCGGTCCACGGCGCGCAGGAGCTGGCCCGGGCGCGGGGCCAAGACGGCCGGCGGGGAATGCGCCTGGGAGAGAGGAGTGTCGGGCGAGAGGAGGGGGAAAGGTCCGACGCGTGGGACCGGGCGTCAGTGAGAGAGAAGAGAGGAGGCTCGGCTGGGCCGGCGCGCGGCGCTGGGCCGAGAGAGAGGAACGGGCCAGGGGGAAAGGAGAGGGGGCTGGGCCTCGGGGAAAAAGAAGGAGGGGTTGGGCTGAGTTTGGGGAGAAGTAGAGGGGCTTAAAGCGAACCAGGGTAGAAGTTCAGGGAGCAGAAGTGAACTCGGCTGATAAGAACTTTTCTAGGGCTCCAAACAAGGTGATTCAAATTTGAATTTAAATAAATTTAAATTCTCGTTTGAATCACAAGCAATACAAAAATAAATGCAGCAGCATGAATGCAACAAAAATGTTTCTACAACTTATATTTGTTTTTAATATTCATAAATAATTCATTTAACCTATATTAAATATGAACAATCAAAATAAAAGCCAATTAATTACTAAAAATTTTAGATGGGCCATTTTTGGGTGTTACAACTATATGTGATTATACTGGATTTGAAGGCAAGTTATAGCACGGACAATCCTTTCTACCTAAACACACCTTTTTACATACATTTACTTTCATATGCATGTGTCTAATTTGATGCCCTATTAAGGTTGTACCTAGTTTGTTTACTCCTATCCTTTGATTACCTTGGGTTTATGCATATGGGTAGATTTTGCAATGCGCAGCTACTGTCACCATTATTTAACTGTTAATTTTGACTTAATGGTTCTCTTCAACATTAATGATAAAACTTGCTTTTTAGCAATATGGTTTAGGGAACTGGGGCATGTGCTGTGTGCTTTGCTCCAGTGTCTCTCCCTAACATCCGGTTCTTAAAGCGGCAACCCAGGAGGCTGTCGCCACCGCTAGAACTATTATGGCTCTGGTCTTGGTCAAGTAACTTGTACGTCTCTAGCTTGCTAGTGGTTACCGGTGGGGCCGACGGAGTTATGGGAAGTAAGGCACGGGGTGTTTCTTGATTCCACCGAGGACGGTAGCCATGTCGGCTAGGTCTCGTTAGACCCAGTCCGGTGTTGAGAGTCCTTGCGATGGGAACTCCACACGTTGCGCATTGTTGGGTGCGATGCCCGCGCTCTGGATGTCATTGACCCCCTTATGGTCTGACTCCGTAAGCGTAAGTCAATCTCGGTGCCTAGAGTCTCACCACCTTATTGTACCTTAGCGGCTACTGTCTTGTTAGGGTGTCTTGTGAAAAACCTCGTAGCGTCCCTATGCAGTCACACCTCGGAAGTGTTGATGTGCGTGGTTGGGTGCAAAGTTCTTTTGAACTTTTACGCGACTAGTGGGTAAAGGGCGAAACCTCTACAGAGTGTAAATCTATCATGATAGCCTTGCTCAGGGTCACGAGCGGCCTAGATCCTTTTTTATTAGAAGATGATGTTTATTTAAGCTTAATGTCACTTATACTTTATTAACTTTGAGCCTTCATATACCCGTGCTATACTTGCTAAGTAAATGTTTTACTTACACTTGCCATTATTCAACAAAATCCCGGATGGGTAACAGATGGATCAGTGATTGAGACAGCTACTGAGTTTTCTGAAGATCTTCCGTACTTCTGAGCTGTGGTCAACCAGTCGGTGTCCCTGTGGACTTGTGGCTCTACCCGTCGAGAGAGTTAGACTTCCGCTGTGTTTTATTTCGGTAAACTCTGATTTAACTATTTTTTTATTGGAGCATATGTACTCTGATTTTTCATATTTGTAAGCTGTATGTGTTCTCTGGACATCCTAGGCACACATATGGCAGCATTCGGGTTTCTGTGTAAATCCAGGTGTGACAGATTGGTATCAGAGCTATGCTGACCGTAGGGCCGTAGCCTAGATAGTACTGGTCGTCATCTATTGGTTATTTTGCCATACAACCCTTGCTTTCTCTATCCTTGAGATTTTCATTCATAAAAGTGCTATCCTTGAGCATTTTACCCTCTCCTTGATAATTACTTCTCACCATTGACTTCTGATTACTTACCTACACATTGGTTTAATAAACTGTTGATCTTAAATTCTTGTCTTGATAACTCCTCCTTGCTTATAGCTTTACCTTGGTCCTTTATCCCCCTCCTTGAGATTTATGTTACTCTTGTGAGTATCCTTGTTTACTCACCCCACCTTGACATTTCAATTTAGTCTACTTGCCTTATTTCACCCTCCTTGCCCTCTAGTATTGTCACATTGGATTCGTTCCTTGATTTTAAATTTCAAAGTGTCTCTTCTACTCTCCCTTTTATTCTCAGACACTTAGATTGTCTGTATCGTCCCGATGCATTCCCAAGTCACTTGAAGAATGAAGATGCTAGTCTACTATAAGAAGTTCAAGCCTGAGCGACTTTAGAGTACAAAACGATGTCACACTCACTACCAATACAACCAAGAAGTTGGACACCACACTAGACGAGTTTGAAGATGTAGGGTGAAGAAGACTGAAGAGATAACCTTGCATAGGAGGATTCCCTTGACATTATTGACAACGATTAGATTCGCTTTTATGCTTGTGTGTTTAACTTTGGTTGATTGTGCTTGTAATGCCTGTTCTTGTGCTTTTGATTGATTTGCTTCTTTGGAATGATTGTGTAGTTGGGCTCTCTCTGTTTTCCTCGTAGATCCTTGTTCTTCTTGCTATCTATTCACATAAATCAAATGAAGAACATCGAGAAGGAAACCAGAAGTCAATCCCCGCAATGAACAAATGAAGCTAAGGAAGATTTGAAGTAGAGACTTCGCAACTGCATGGACAAAGAATATGAAGAAGATGGAACCAGCTACATCAAGTGACACATTTTGATATCATGTTTTCTCCCTTCTAGAATCTTGTTGTCCCGTTCTCCTCCTTGTCCCTAGTCCTTGCGAATCTCGGGACGGGATTATGTTTAAGGGGGTAGTTTGTCACACCCCAAAATTTTTGGATTTTGGGATGTGAATTGATAGCATAATTAATACAATGATTTTCTCAATTTTCTAAAATTTTCCAAACTTTAAATAAATAACAGGGAATTTAGTATAGGGAAATTTTATTTTCTGAGTTAAATTAAAAGAACATAGGTTTAATATTGAGTGCTTTGCATTCATGACGGTTACATTTAGTGGTTTTATGTGTGTAAAGTTTTCAAAAACGCGTTTAGAAGCCTAATGGGAATTTTCCAGAGTTTTCTGGCATTTATTCCTATTTTACTTATAGCAAATTCCAATTTTTGGAGTAGGCTCAAATCCATTTCGTGAGGTTCAAATATATTATTTAGGTTCCTCATGTCCAACTATATCTCTGGAATTTTTCTAGGATTTTTAGAATTTTCAGAATATTTTTTCATGGTTTTAATATCAATTCTGGACTTATCTAGAATTATTTTATAACTGAAAAATATTTATTTCAAAAATTAAAATCGCCCTAAATCTTAGTAGACCAGCCTTGGCCCAAAGTTGACCCAATTTTAGGCCAAATACATCCCATCACTTTATTGGGCCAAATTTCAAAGCCCATTCGCATTGGAATGGGGCAACCCACCTTTAGTCCCATATTGCTAATGAACCTGAAAGTGAGAGATTTTCTCCCTATATATACGAACCACCTCTCCTCTAGAAAAGGCACACCATCGACTCCTTTACAGGGAGGCCCCTTTGTTTGGGATTCCCTAAGGTAGTCTTCTTCCACCATATCTTCCACTACTGCCCATTCTTCGTCTCGTCGTCGCGCCGAGCCTTCCGTCGTTTTTGGCCTCGAGATTTTCAGTAAGTCCCTCAGCGAATCTTGTAATTTTCTACCATATTCGTTTAGTCTATACTCTTTCGTATAAAAGCCCCTGCTAGTTTTAAGCACTGAAAATCTTGTTTAGTCCATAGTTTCCACGTTTAGATTCGTTTTAATCCTTTTTCGTTGTGTTATATTCATGTCAACTTAAACTACACTTAGCAACTAGTTCATGTTGGTCACAATGGTACAGATTTAAAGAAATCTAACACCTAAATCCTGAATAGCCGATTCCAACGTTTTCTGAAAATTCGACTAGATTCCTTAGTCGCTCACTGTTTTAACCATAACTTTTGATCCTCTTAACCAAATCTAGCAAATAAATACATTTTGAATATCTACAGAAACTTTCCTACAACTTTTATTGAAGAAATAAGGTCAAAATATTCTTATAACTAAGTCGAAAATATTTAAACATATTCGTGCACACTTTGACTGAAGTGGTTCAAAAAATTTCTTATTTGTTTGAACTCAAGTTTTACCTCGGTTTTACAAATTCAAATAGAATTATTTGAAATAACCATTACATATGATTTTGTTTAAATAAAATCAATCAAGCCTATATTCATATTGTTTATAACCAAAATCTTTTGGATAGCAATAAGTCGCAGCGGAGATTTTCACCCTCAAAAATAGATTCTGAATGGTGCACTAAATCATGTGTCGTTTCTAGACAGTAGCTCCTAAAATCGTGATATTTTTCCAGAAGATAGATTATCAAATTATGAAGCTAACCCAATTAGAATCACATTAATTGGATGTCCAGAACTGGAGATATAAAATAAACCAGTTGACTATGTTAGATGGTGACGAGAATTGATCAAGACATAACTTTCACGTTCTAGCTCTGATTAGAGTGATTCTTGCGCTCACGTGACCATAGAATCGAGCCCTTCCGCTTTGCATGCTCTTTTAAAGCTTTTATTTTTATTGGTGTACTGTTCTTAATTGTATATTGTTTGTTCGGTTGTTTAGCTACATGTTGTGCTCGTGTCGTTGATTGCTGCGAGTAGAGGAGTGCCATCAAGAGATTTCAAGGAGAATAATTTGAAGATCAAGAGCCGAAGACTATATGTGATTATATTGGATTTGAAGGCAAGTTATAGCATGGACAATCCTTGCTACCTAAACACACCTTTTTACATACATTTACTTTCATATGCATGTCTCTAAATTGATGTCCTAAATTTACTCCTATCCTTTGATTACCTTGGGTTTATTCATATGTGTAGATTTTGCTATGCGCAGCTACTGTCACCATTATTTAACTGTTAATTTTGACTTAATGGTTCACTTCAACATTAATGATAAAACTTGCTTTTTAGCAACATAGTTTAGGGAACTGGGGCATGTGCTGTTGTTGGCGGTCGTTACAGACCGATTTCCGACCTCCAACCAAGTATAAAATGAACACAATGGAATCACACACCATAGCTATAGGACTTATTTCTAACCATTTCCATGAGTTTTGGTGTTCATTCGATTCCAGGAGGCACATGACCAGAGTTGAGGCAAAAAGCATAAGAAAAGATGTGTTCGGCCGAATCCCGTGATTCGACCGAACTCCGTCTATGAACCCAGTGGACCGGAAGACGGGAGAGGCCCAAGTCCATCTCGACCAAAGCCCGTCAGTCCACCAGAAGGCCTCCAGCTCAGCCCAGACCGAGGAACTGACCTACCCACTGACCCAGGAGGTGATCCAACACGTGGGAGGGACGAAGGCGGCGCAGAGGTCGGTTCGGCCGAACTTCCCGGGTTCGGCCGAACCCCCCAGTTCGCCCGAACTGGCTCCACTGCCTCAGAACCGACCTGGAGGAGAGATCAAGGCCGTAGAGGGTTGAGGCGGTGCACGTGGCACTTCGGCCGAACTCCTTGGTTCGCCCGAACCAGGAGATTCGCCCGAACAGCTCGGCACCGCCTCCGAGCTGCCTTGGCTGCCACTCTGCCTCCCACCGTCCTTGGCCACTATAAATTAAGGCCCCTGGTCACCTACAAGACACACAACACAAGAGTAGAGTGCAGGCGAAGCACTGTTAGTTCTCCACTTGTATCAGTAGAGATAGGGAGAGAGGAGAGGTGAGCGTCCCGGAGAGGAGCCGAAGTGTCGGCCCCTCTTCCCGCTGTACCTCTACGGATGCGGCTTCACTTCGAGTAACATCCGGGTCGTGTCTGGTAACTCTTGTATCTCTCTCTGATTAATTGAGCATTCAGTTCTTACTTTTATATGCTTGCTGGTTCTTCGTTCAATGCTTAGTTGATTGGTATAACTGTATACTGGTTGCTTAGCTTGGGTGCTTATCTTTCTATAGGAGATAAGTATTAGTTGACTAGTGTAGGCGTGGTGCCTATACTTGAGACTAACTTAGTTTATTCCCGTCGCAACGGAGGTGGTAGCCGTAAGGTGGTGACAGCCCTTCCGGTCTTTGTAGCCCATCACGTTAGTTCCAGTCCGTAGGATTCCCCAGTTGGGAAATAGTGGCACCCCTTCTCATCCCTTTCTGTGTGTCCACCGGTTCCCTTGTCCCGAAGCAAGTATCTATCTGTATCCTCCGATCTGCTTGATCAATCAGTAGAATACCTCTACCAGACTCGTACCCTCTCTACCCTCCTATCACTCCTCTTCTCTTTGTTGTTGTCATCCACCTCATCCATACCATTCACTCCATTCCATCTACCTAGGACAACTTAGTTTAGAATTAGTCCACTTCTCGTTCTCCGTGGAAATCGATACCTTGGAGTACTCCCGGGTGAAAGCTACATCGGTATCCGTCCTCTTGCAGAGTTATCTGTAGGCCGTAAGGAGTGCCAACAAGCTTTCTGGCGCCGTTGCCGGGGAACGGTAGCTGTTCTGATTCCGAACCCAAGTTGTCCGTGTATCCCACCACCATCCACCATCCATATGGATTCCACTCTTACCTTACGCCAACACTCGGCTCCAACGGGTGATTGTTTGGAGCCACCACCATCATCACATCCCATGTCCACACCCGGCTATGAGCTACGTCCGGGCTTCATAGCCATGGTTCATGAGCAATCGTTCTCAGGAACGAAGGCCGAGAGTCCGTACGCGCATTTGCGCGAGTTTGAGCTACTCTGCTCATGCCTGACCATTGCGGGCATGACACAAGAGACACTCAAATGGAAGCTATTCCCGTTTTCACTAGCGGGAGGAGCAAAGAAATGGTACTCTCTGGCTGTCAGTACTATGGATGGGAGCTGGGACGTTCTCAAGGAAAACTTCTGCCTAAACTTCTTCCCAGTCTCCAAGGTAGCCAGTCTCCGAGCGGAAATCATTAACTTTAAGCAATTAAAGGGAGAATCGTTAGGAGCTGCCTGGGCTCGTTTCAAGCAAATACTGGCCTCAGGACCGGACCTAAGCCTACCAGAACCTATTGTTTTACAACACTTCAGCCTTGGCCTATGTCTGTAACACCCTAAAAATGCCTATTTTAAAAATTTAGTAATTAAATTGTTTTTATCTAATTTTATGCTCATATTTATCTAAGGGAAATAAATTATTTATGAGAAATAAAATTAAATATAAGGTTAGAAACATTTTTGTTGCATTCATGCCGACTGCATTGTGTTTTGTTTGTGTGTGTTGGAATTTAAATTCTATTTAAATTCGAATTTGAATCGCTGTGTTTGGAGCTCTAGAAAAGTTTCTGCGGCCCGAGTCCGTTTTTCCTCCCTAAACTATTTCCCTCGGTCGATTTTGGCCCTCTTTCTTTTTCCTTCTGCAGCGGCCCACTCCCCCCTGCTCCACTTTCGGCCTGGCCAGCGGCCTGCTCCGCCCGCGCCGGCCTGCTCGCACCCCCGCTTCCGGCCCAGCCCACCAGCCAGCCGCGGCCGCACTGCTCCCTTCCCCGGCCTCCCTCCCGCTCCGCTTCGGCCCACCTAGCGGCCCAGCACGCCAGCCCGCCGCAACGCCCCGCCCCTCTACCGCTGACCGAGTGGACCCGCCTGTCAGGTCGTCCCCTTCCTCTCGCTCGAGTCCCTCTCGGACACGGCGCCGGAATCCCGACCGGCCACGGCACGGACGCCGAGGGACCCCGGACTCTCCCCTCGGCCGCTCCATAAAGGCCGCGACCGTGCCGCCCCTAACCCCCATCCTATTTCGCGCCGCCAGATTCGCCCAAGCTCGCATCGCCGCCGCCAAATCCGAGCTCACCGCCGCGGTCAATCCCGCCGTTCCGACGCCTCACCGCCCCAGCCAACTCTCGAAGCAGTGTCGCCAGGCCGCCAGGAGCATGCCCAGCCCCCGCGCGATCCCTCCCGTGCCTCGGAGCACCATCGCCGGCATCGCCCAACGCCATTGTCCGCTAGTCGCCGTCGACCAGCCGTCCCGCCACTGCTCTGGCCGAATTGACCGCCGGAGTAGCTTTCCTGGCAGGTAAGCTCGCTCCCAAGCCGGTTCTTGTTCAGTCTCGCGCACCGTAGCCTCGTCGCCGTCGTGCCCGAGCGCCGCCGCCGCCATTGCGCGTCGCGAGCTCGCACCGCCGCGTTTCCATCCTCCAGGACCCCCTAGCTAGGTTCGCCTCCTCCTTCTGAAGCCGTAGCTGCCCTTATCGCCCCTCCCCGTGCTCTGTAGCGCCGTCCCCGCGTTGGACCGCCCTCGCCGGAGCCGCCGCCGCCATTACTCCTCGTCGCGCCGCCGCTGCCGTGTCCCCGACGATGAGACCTATCCCATTCGACTCGCCGTAACCCCGCGCGCTCGTAGCACCAGCTCCCGCCCCAAACCGAGCCTTCTAGCTTGTTTTTGAACCACGCCGGCGATGCGCCGCCGCTCGTCGCGCCGCCGCTGCCGACACCCCTCTGCTGGATCTAATCTCAGCCATCCAAACTCGATTCTACGGCCCGGATCGAGTCAACAAGCCGAGTCAAACCAGCTTATACCGGTCAACCTTGGCTTTTTGCAAAAGAGCCCCCCCCCCCGCTATTTCAAAATTAACCCGCAGTCCAAATCTATTCAAAAATAATTACAATTAAGTCCTGATTTTTGCAGAAAACCCCCTGCTTTATTTAAAAATAGCACCCGAGGTCCTGTTTTGGTTAAATTGCAAATAAACCCTCCTGTTTTTATGTAAAATTAAGTTTTAGCCCCTGAGTTTTTGCAAATAAGCCCCTGGAACTTTTAAAACTTTGCCAACAAGTCCCTGAACCTTAGAAAAGCCATAACTTCTTCGTTTTAGCTCCGATTTGAGTGATTTTCGCGCTCACGTGTTCGTAGCGAAGCGTAGATTAGTTTCTAAGCCTTCTTTTGATCTGTTTTTATTGTTTGGTGTACTGTTCTAATAGATTAATATTGATTGCATGTACTGGCTTGTATGGATGCTTGTGTGTTGATGTATGAGTCCAGTCGGTGAGCCGTACGCGTTTGAGTTCGAGGGTTACGAGGAGCAAGACCAACAGCAGCAGCAGGAGCAACAGCAACAGTTGGACGAAGGCAAGTACAGCACGGACAATCCTTGCTACCTAAACACACCTTTACACTATTTACTGCATATGCATGTGTCTAAATTGTTCCTATTAAGGCTGTACCTAGTTTTGTTTATCCTATACCTTGATTACCTTGGGTTATTGCATTTGGGTAGACCTTTGCTAAGCGCAGCTACTGTCACCTCTGCTTAACCGTTAATCTTGACTTAATTGTTCACTTCAATGTTAATGGTAAAACTTATTTTTTTAGCAACATGGAACATGTAGCTAGGGCGTGTGCTTCATGCTTGGCCCTAGTGTCTCTCCGTAAGGACTGGTTCTTAAAGCGGCAACCCAGGAACCTGTCGCCACCGCCGGAACTATAATGGCTCTGGTCTTGGACAAGTAACTTGTACGGCTCTAATTCAACAGTGGTTACCGGTGGGCCACCGGCGTTATGGGAAGCATGGGTGAGAGTATGGTTTGATCCACTGAGGACGGAGTATCCGTTGGCTATGTCCCCGTGAGGCACAGTCCCGTGTTGGGAGCTTCCGTATGGCGGGGGTTCCACACGTTGCGCTATTTATTTTGTTGTTGTTATTATTTACCGCGCTTGGACGCCATTGACCCCCTCGTGTTGCGACATGGGCGTCAGTCAATCTCGGTGCCTTGGGTCATGCTGCCTAGGTTGTACCATAACGGCTACTGTTTTGTTAGGGTGTCTTGTGAAAAGCCTCGTAGCGTCCCTATGCAGTCACACCTCGGAAGTGTTGATGTGCGTGGTTGGGTGCAAAGTTCCTTTGAACTTTTACGCGACTGGTGGGTAAAGGGCGAAACCTCTGCAGAGTGTACAATCTATCATGATAGCCTTGCTCAGGGTCAAGAGCGGCCTGGATCCTTTTTGATTAGAAGTTGATATTTATTTATTGTTTAATGTTCACCTCTACTTCATTAATTGGGTTGCAACTGGGATTCACTTATTTGTAGTAATCTTGGTTTATGTTAAAATGAAACCACTAAAATTGCTAATGCAGTACAGCCGTGTCAAGCCTTTCTTTTAAGCCTTCATTATCTGTGTTGTATTTGCTAAGTAAGACATTTACTTACACTTGCCATTCAACAAAATCCCGGATGGGTAACAGATGGATTAGATGGTACTGCTGCTGTTGAATTTCCTGAGGGTCTACCATTCTACTAGCTGTGCTCAACCAGTCGGTGTCCCTGTGGATTATGGTTTTTGGTTTCGTCTTCGTCTTCGTTTAGAGAGAGAGTTATTAAAGAGTCTTCCGCTGTTTTCTTTAGTTACTTGAGTCAAACTCTGATGTAAAACCATTTTATTCGAGCATATGTACTCTGTTTATCATATTTGTTATCTATATGTGTTCTGTGGACTTCCTAGGCACACATATAGAAGCATTCGGGTTTCTGTGTAAATCCGGGTGTGACAGATTGGTATCAGAGCCGTGCTGACTGTAGGAACGCAGCCTAGTTAAAACGGTTGATAAATCACTAGGAGACCACCATGATTTTGTTTCAGATCATTTAGTTACGTTTTTTTTCAAAACCAGTGCTGTCGAGTCTTGTGTGAATCATGTTCTTGGGTGCTTGATTTTGTTGTTATTATGCTTATGTTTGATTTGGATTTTTGTAATGATTGTGATGGTCATAGACGCGAGTCTATCTCCATCTAGATATAGGACTAAGGTTTAAGGAAGATTAGTGAATAAATAGTTGGGTTATCTATCTCCTTTGCACTTCCTCTATCATATCTTTCCAAGTACTGCTATCTTCTCATACACCATCTGCAAGCATGGGTTATCTAATACCAGTTAGCGGGAATACTGATGGGAGATATCTTGCTATGGTAGATGGTTAACACCAGAGGCAATCCCGGAGGCAGTGGAAGCAACCAGAACCAGAACCCACCACCTCCACCACCGCCACTCACCATGGAGCAGATGATGCAGATGCAACTCCAGCTGACACAGCAGATGGCGCAAACCATAGCACTGATGCAGCAGAATCAGCAGAACCCGCCCCAACAGCACCACGTGCAGCCCAGAGATAAAAGGGGCGAGTTTATGAAGGGACGCCCTCCTACCTTCAACAAGTCTAGCGACCCAATGCAAGCAGAGGACTGGCTCAAGGCAGTGGAACGACAGCTGGACATCGCACAGTGGAACGACAGCTGGACATCGCACAGTGCAACGACCGGGAGAAGGTGTTGTATGGAAGTGGACAGCTCCAGGGAGCAGCTTTGGATTGGTGGGATGCGTACCAGTATGCTCACCCCAATCGTGATCAGATCACTTGGCAGGAGTTCCGCGATAGCTTCCGTTCTCACCACGTGCCGGAAGCGCTGATGACCTTGAAGAAGAAGGAGTTCCTGGCATTGAAGCAAGAAGGTATGAGTGTCACCGCCTATCGTGACAAGTTCATTGAGTTGGCCCGTTATGCTCCAGAGGACGTGAATACGGATAGGAAGAAACAGACCCGATTCCGTGATGGCCTGCATGATACACTCCAGTACCAGCTCATGTGCTCTAGGTTCGCCACTTTTCAAGAACTGGTGGATAGCGCACTACTGCTGGAGCACAAGCGCCGTGAGATGGAGGAAAAGAAGAGAAAGCTTCAAGGCACACCGTCAGGAAGCAACGTTCGCCCTCGCTTCAATCCTCAGCAAGGAAACCAGCAAATGGTGACTCCACAGCGTTTCCAGGGACAGTCCGGTTTGATGAACCGCAACCAGTACCAGCAACGTCCCCAGTACCAGCCACGTCCCCAGTACCCCTCAGCACTACCTCAGCAGCGTCCTCAGAACCAACCACAGAGTGGTCCTGTCCAACGCCCCAATCCAACCAACGATGCACCTACGGCTCCGAGGTGTTTTGGTTGTGGTGAGCTGGGACACTATGCCAGCGCTTGTCCTCGCAAGGCTCAGAACGCCGTTGGTCAGAACAACAATCAGAGGGTTGGGCAACCGCAACACCAGAACGGGAATCAGCAGCAGAACCCAGCGAGAGGCAAGGTCAACCACATGGGTGCAGAGACCGCAGAAGGAGCAACGGATGTCGTTGTGGGTATGTTCCCTGTCAACTCGACTCTCGCAACTGTTTTGTTTGATACTGGAGCTTCGCATGCATTCATATCTGCTGCTTTCGTGAAAAAGAACATGATGATCTTGCAACCTATGGGGAACCCCATGGTAGTTAGTTCACCCGGGGGAGAACAGCGTGCCACTTTACGTTGCCCCTGTATCACCATCACAATAAGGGGGGTAGACTTTGTGGTGAACCCAATAGTCCTAGAAACTCTTGGGTTTGACTTGATTCTGGGTATGAGCTGGTTAGCCAGATATGATGGGGTGATTCAATGCTCCAAAAGAACAGTGCAGCTGACAGCAAAGACTGGTGAGAAAGTGGAGTACCAAGCAGCTAGCCCCGTGGGACACAATCAGATCTACCAAGCCGAAGGTGTAGCACTGGAAGACATCAGAGTGGTGTGCGAATTCCTAGACGTGTTTCCAGATGAGTTACCAGGTATGCCCCCAAACCGTGAAGTTGAATTTGTTATTGATCTTAAGCCTGGTATTGCACCTATAGCTAAGAGGCTGTATAGAATGGGAGTAAAAGAACTAGAGAAACTTAAGGAGGAACTAAGGGCGTTATTAGCAAAAGGGTATATTCGTCCTAGTTCATCTCCTTGGGGAGCACCAGTTTTGTTTGTGGATAAGAAAGATTGGACACAGAGATTGTGTGTGGATTATCGAGCTTTGAATGAAGTGACCATCAAAAACAAGTACCCGCTGCCAAGGATTGATGATCTCTTCGACCAGTTGAAAGGAGCATGTGTGTTCTCTAAGATTGATCTCCGATCCGGTTACCATCAGATGAGGATACGAGTGACTGACATCCCCAAAACAGCCTTCACAACCCGATATGGTCTATATGAGTTCACAGTCATGTCTTTTGGTTTGACAAATGCACCGGCATACTTCATGTATTTGATGAACAGTGTGTTCATGGACTATCTTGACAAGTTCGTGGTAGTGTTCATTGATGACATTCTGGTTTTCTCCAAGAATGAGGAAGAGCATGAAGAACATCTGAGGTTGGTGATGCAGAGACTCCGTGAGCATCAGTTGTATGCCAAGCTGAGCAAGTGTGAGTTTTGGTTGAAGGAAGTAGCATTCTTGGGTCACGTGTTGTCCAATGGTGGAGTGGCAGTTGATCCGAAGAAGGTTAGTGATGTGTTGAGTTGGAATCCGCCTAAGGATGTGAGTGAAATCAGAAGTTTCCTTGGAATGGCTGGATACTATCGGAGGTTTATTAAAGGATTCTCCAAGATTGCTAAACCCCTGACGGCGTTATTGGAGAAAAATGCCAAGTTTGTCTGGACTGAAGAATGTCAAGCCAGCTTTGAGGAATTGAAGAAGAGGTTGACAACAGCACCCGTGCTAGTGTTGCCGGATATAACCAAGAGCTTCTCTATCTACTGCGATGCATCACGTCTAGGATTGGGATGTGTGCTCATGCAGGAAGGCAGAGTAGTAGCCTATGCATCGAGACAGTTGAGGAAACATGAGCAGAACTACCCGACACACGATCTGGAGTTAGCAGCTGTAGTACATGCCTTGAAGATTTGGAGGCATTACTTGATTGGTCATAAGTGTGAAATTTACACTGACCACAAGAGTCTCAAGTATGTGTTTACACAGTCAGATCTGAATATGAGGCAACGTCGTTGGCTAGAGTTGATCAAGGACTACGACCTGGAAATTCATTATCATCCAGGGAAGGCCAATCTGGTGGCAGATGCTCTGAGTAGAAGGAGTTACGTGCATAAGATCACGGGACATTGCTTACCGGAGGAACTCAGTTTAGAATTTGAAAAGATGAGTCTGGGATTTGTGACCAGCGTCACCGAGATGGCAGTAGAACCGACCTTGGAACAAGAGATCCGAAAAGGACAGCTCACAGATGAAAAGATCAAGGAGATCGTGGAATTGGTGGCATTAGGAAAAGCCCCTGGTTTTCGAGTGGATGACCAAGGAACATTGTGGTATGAGAAGAGGATCTGTGTACCAGATATAGTACGGATCAGGGATGCAATTCTCAGAGAAGCCCATGAATCGGCGTATTCGATACACCCAGGTAGTACCAAGATGTACCAAGATATCAAAGAGAGATTTTGGTGGTACGGATTGAAGAGAGATGTGGCCACATACGTAGCTCTATGTGACACTTGCCAGAGAGTCAAGGCTGAACATCAGAGGCCAGCAGGTTTGCTCCAGCCCTTGAAGGTACCTGAATGGAAGTGGGAAGAAGTCGGTATGGATTTCATCACTGGCTTACCTCGCACTCAGAGGGGATTTGACTCAATTTGGGTAATTGTGGATCGTCTGACCAAGGTGGGGCATTTCCTACCAGCAAAGACCACCTACTCGGGAGCCCGACTAGTAGAGTTGTATATGGAGAGGATTGTGTGTTTGCATGTGGTACCGAAAAGAATAGTGTCAGATCGAGGTACCCAGTTCACATCGCACTTTTGGCGACAATTACATGAGTCTATGGACACTAAACTACAGTTTAGTTCAGCATACCATCCGCAGACAGATGGGCAGACCGAACGGACAAATCAGATATTGGAAGATATGTTGAGAGCATGTGCCTTACAATATGGTGCCAGTTGGGACAAGAGTTTGCCGTACGCAGAATTCTCGTACAACAACAGCTATCAGAAAAGTTTGCAGATGGCACCATTCGAGGCTCTGTATGGCAGAAAGTGTAGGACACCCCTATTCTGGAATCAGACGGGAGAAAGTCAGGTATTTGAACCTGAGATACTAAGAGAAGCAGAGTGACAAGTACAGATAATCAGACAGAATCTGAAAGTAGCACAATCCAGACAGAAGAGCTATGCAGATAACCGACGGAGGGATCTCAGCTTTGAAGTTGGAGACTTCGTGTATCTCAAGGTGTCACCCATGAGAGGCGTGAAGAGGTTCAACGTCAAGGGCAAGTTAGCACCTCGATACATTGGACCGTTCAAGGTACTTGGCCGAAAAGGTGAAGTGGCATATCAGTTAGAGCTACCGGAGAAGTTAGCGGGAGTACATGATGTGTTCCATGTGTCTCAGTTGAAAAAGTGCTTGCGAGTACCTGAGGAACAGATTCCGATTGATGAACTGAATGTGGAGGAAGATCTTACCTATACTGAGCATCCTGTCAAGATTTTGGAGGAGTCAGAAAGAGTCACCAGAAATAAAGTGATCCGGATGTGCAAGGTTCAGTGGAGCCGTCATTCAGTGGATGAAGCGACTTGGGAAAGAGAAGAAGACCTCAGAGCAGAGTATCCACAATTATTCCCATCCACATCCGAATCTCGAGGATGAGATTCATCTTAAGGGGGGTAGGTTTGTAACACCCTAAAAATGCCTATTTTAAAAATTTAGTAATTAAATTGTTTTTATCTAATTTTATGCTCATATTTATCTAAGGGAAATAAATTATTTATGAGAAATAAAATTAAATATAAGGTTAGAAACATTTTTGTTGCATTCATGCCGACTGCATTGTGTTTTGTTTGTGTGTGTTGGAATTTAAATTCTATTTAAATTCGAATTTGAATCGCTGTGTTTGGAGCTCTAGAAAAGTTTCTGCGGCCCGAGTCCGTTTTTCCTCCCTAAACTATTTCCCTCGGTCGATTTTGGCCCTCTTTCTTTTTCCTTCTGCAGCGGCCCACTCCCCCCTGCTCCGCTTTCGGCCTGGCCAGCGGCCTGCTCCACCCGCGCCGGCCTGCTCGCACCCCCGCTTCCGGCCCAGCCCACCAGCCAGCCGCGGCCGCACTGCTCCCTTCCCCGGCCTCCCTCCCGCTCCGCTTCGGCCCACCTAGCGGCCCAGCACGCCAGCCCGCCGCAACGCCCCGCACCTCTGCCGCTGACCGAGTGGACCCGCCTGTCAGGTCGTCCCCTTCCTCTCGCCCGAGTCCCTCCCGGACACGGCGCCGGAGTCCCGACCGGCCACGGCACGGACGCCGAGGGACCCCGGACTCTCCCCTCGGCCGCTCCATAAAGGCCGCGACCGTGCCGCCCCTAACCCCCATCCTATTTCGCGCCGCCAGATTCGCCCAAGCTCGCATCGCCGCCGCCAAATCCGAGCTCACCGCCACGGTCAATCCCGCCGTTCCGACGCCTCACCGCCCCAGCCAACTCTCGAAGCAGCGTCGCCAGGCCGCCAGGAGCACGCCCAGCCCCCGCGCGATCCCTCCCGTGCCTCGGAGCACCATCGCCGGCATCGCCCGACGCCATTGTCCGCTAGTCGCCGTCGACCAGCCGTCCCGCCACTGCTCTGGCCGAATTGACCGCCGGAGTAGCTTTCCTGGCAGGTAAGCTCGCTCCCAAGCCGGTTCTTGTTCAGTCTCGCGCACCGTAGCCTCGTCGCCGTCGTGCCCGAGCGCCGCCGCCGCCATTGCGCGTCGCGAGCTCGCACCGCCGCGTTTCCATCCTCCAGGACCCCCTAGCTAGGTTCGCCTCCTCCTTCTGAAGCCGTAGCTGCCCTTATCGCCCCTCCCCGTGCTCTGTAGCGCCGTCCCCGCGTTGGACCGCCCTCGCCGGAGCCGCCGCCGCCATTACTCCTCGTCGCGCCGCCGCTGCCGTGTCCCCGACGACGAGACCTATCCCATTCGACTCGCCGTAACCCCACGCGCTCGTAGCACCAGCTCCCGCCCCAAACCGAGCCTTCTAGCTTGTTTTCGAACCACGCCGGCGATGCGCCGCCGCCACCGCTCAGCGCCGCCGCTCGTCGCGCCGCCGCTCGTCGCGCCGCCGCTGCCGACACCCCTCTGCTGGATCTAATCTCAGCCATCCAAACTCGATTCTACGGCCCGGATCGAGTCAACAAGCCGAGTCAAACCAGCTTATACCGGTCAACCTTGGCTTTTTGCAAAAGAACCCCCCCCCCCCCCCCGCTATTTCAAAATTAACCCGCAGTCCAAATCTATTCAAAAATAATTACAATTAAGTCCTGATTTTTGCAGAAAACCACCTGCTTTATTTAAAAATAGCACCCGAGGTCCTGTTTTGGTTAAATTGCAAATAAACCCTCCTGTTTTTATGTAAAATTATGTTTTAGCCCCTGAGTTTTTGCAAATAAGCCCCTGGAACTTTTAAAACTTTGCCAACAAGTCCCTGAACCTTAGAAAAGCCATAACTTCTTCGTTTTAGCTCCGATTTGAGTGATTTTCGCGCTCACGTGTTCGTAGCGAAGCGTAGATTAGTTTCTAAGCCTTCTTTTGATCTGTTTTTATTGTTTGGTGTACTGTTATAATAGATTAATATTGATTGCATGTACTGGCTTGTATGGATGCTTGTGTGTTGATGTATGAGTCCAGTCGGTGAGCCGTACGCGTTTGAGTTCGAGGGTTACGAGGAGCAAGACCAACAGCAGCAGTAGGAGCAACAGCAACAGTTGGACGAAGGCAAGTACAGCACGGACAATCCTTGCTACCTAAACACACCTTTACACTATTTACTGCATATGCATGTGTCTAAATTGTTCCTATTAAGGCTGTACCTAGTTTTGTTTATCCTATACCTTGATTACCTTGGGTTATTGCATTTGGGTAGACCTTTGCTAAGCGCAGCTACTGTCACCTCTGCTTAACCGTTAATCTTGACTTAATGGTTCACTTCAATGTTAATGGTAAAACTTGTTTTTTTAGCAACATGGAACAGGGAGCTAGGGCGTGTGCTTCATGCTTGGCCCTAGTGTCTCTCCGTAAGGACTGGTTCTTAAAGCGGCAACCCAGGAACCTGTCGCCACCGCCGGAACTATAATGGCTCTGGTCTTGGACAAGTAACTTGTACGGCTCTAATTCAACAGTGGTTACCGGTGGGCCATCGGCGTTATGGGAAGCATGGGTGAGAGTATGGTTTGATCCACCGAGGACGGAGTATCCATTGGCTATGTCCCCGTGAGGCACAGTCCCGTGTTGGGAGCTTCCGTATGGCGGGGGTTCCACACGTTGCGCTATTTATTTTGTTGTTGTTATTATTTACCGCGCTTGGACGCCATTGACCCCCTCGTGTTGCGACATGGGCGTCAGTCAATCTCGGTGCCTTGGGTCATGCTGCCTAGGTTGTACTATAACGGCTACTGTTTTGTTAGGGTGTCTTGTGAAAAGCCTCGTAGCGTCCCTATGCAGTCACACCTCAGAAGTGTTGATGTGCGTGGTTGGGTGCAAAGTTCCTTTGAACTTTTACGCGACTGGTGGGTAAAGGGCGAAACCTCTGCAGAGTGTACAATCTATCATGATAGCCTTGGTCAGGGTCAAGAGCGGCCTGGATCCTTTTTGATTAGAAGTTGATATTTATTTATTGTTTAATGTTCACCTCTACTTCATTAATTGGGTTGCAACTGGGATTCACTTATTTGTAGTAATCTTGGTTTATGTTAAAATGAAACCACTAAAATTGCTAATGCAGTACAGCCGTGTCAAGCCTTTCTTTTAAGCCTTCATTATCCGTGTTGTATTTGCTAAGTAAGACATTTACTTACACTTGCCATTCAACAAAATCCCGGATGGGTAACAGATGGATTAGATGGTACTGCTGCTGTTGAATTTCCTGAGGATCTACCATTCTACTAGCTGTGCTCAACCAGTCGGTGTCCCTGTGGATTATGGTTTTCGGCTTCGTCTTCGTCTTCGTTTAGAGAGAGAGTTATTAAAGAGTCTTCCGCTGTTTTCTTTAGTTACTTGAGTCAAACTCTGATGTAAAACCATTTTATTCGAGCATATGTACTCTGTTTATCATATTTGTTATCTATATGTGTTCTGTGGACTTCCTGGGCACACATATAGAAGCATTTGGGTTTCTGTGTAAATCCGGGTGTGACAATGTCCCGTAGCCGCAACTTTCTTGGACTCTGCTTCAAAAGGGTCATTTTTTTCATTTGACTCCTAGTGAAGTGAGGATAGTCGTGGAGCGCATCCTGGACGACACTCCCTACACTGGAGTCTATGACGAACTCCCTGATGAAGAAGAGAAGCAGCCTAAACCTGAAGAGCATGTACACCAACGATCCAAATCTATCAGCCCTTCCATTCCATCAGAACCCGATGCTCAATTCGAACCACAACCTTACTCTAGCCTGGACTACTATCCTCCACTCTACACCACTCCCTACGATTTTGATGATGGTCTATTCGATGACATCGACTGTGTCATACGTTTCCCACGGGGACAATGTGTAGAACAAAAGGATCCACCACCCGACAAGGAAGCACTAGAATATCAAAGAGAGTACTTAGGCCGTCTCTCTGCCATCAAGAGTCAGGAATGGCTAGACGAGGCTGAAGCCTCGACCGAGGTTGTCAAAATGCCCAAAAGGATCAGAAGCATATTCTATGAAGTTATGGGCAATGACAGAGAAATCGGGTACGACCCAAGCCTCGGAATCAACATAATCTCTAGCTCTTTGGTGCGAGCGCAACTCCCCGATGAACCATTGTCATTATCTCAGAAACATTTAAGGTTCACATCGGGAAGGATCCTCGACTGTTTAGGGATCTTGCGGGTCACACCCGTTAAGATTAACGGCCCTGAACTTTTCTTGGATTTCCATATCTTTGACCTACCTGAAAATTCCACTTACTCCATCTTTATTGGTAGGCCAATCATGAAAATCCTAGAAAATTCACCAATAATCCAGCTAGAGCTTAGGATCGGAGAAGAACTCGTCCCAGTCTCTTATTCTTATTCCTTGAATACCCCAATAGAGACAGATCCCGATCCTGAGCCAATAGAGGAGGTCATGTCAACATCCTTGATAGACTTAGAGCAACATTTCCTAGAAGAAGATGCCCAATTCCTTATGGAGGAAGAAGAGATTCATCCTCCAGTCGAACCTAAGCCTCTTCCCTCTGGATTGAAGTGTGCTTCCCTCTTTAAGGACGGACAAACTCCAGTGACCATTAGTGACAAACCCCCTGGAACCCAACCGACTTTCACTGTTGTCACACCCGGATTTACACAGAAACCCGTGATGCGGCCATATGTGTTCCCAGGAAGTCATTACACATATAGCAAACAAATATGATAATAGAACACAATGCTCGAATAATATAAAAGGTTTTACATCAGAGTTTGACTCAAACTTAAAGAGAATTACAGCGGAAGACTTTAAACAGAACTCTCTCTATTCCAAACGAAACGAGGCCGAAGTCCACAACTCCACATGGACACTGACTGGTTGAGCACAGCTTAGTAGAAAGGCAGATCTTACGGAGAGACACTAGGGCCAAACATGAAACATACGCCCTAGCTCCCTGATCCATGTTGCTAAAAAGCAAGTTTTACCATTAACATTGAAGTGAATCATTAAGTCAAGATTAACAGTTAAGCAAAGGTGACAGTAGCTGCGCCTAGCAAAGTTCTACCCAAATGCAATAACCCAAGGTAATCAAGGTATAGGGTAAACAAAACTAGGAACAACCTTAATAGGAACAATTTAGACGCATGCATATGCAGTAATTAATGTAAAGGTGTGTTTAGGTAGCAAGGATTGTCCGTGCTGTACTTGCCTTCTACAAAGTGCTGTTGCTGCTGCTGTTCCTGATACTGCTGGTCCTGGTACCCCTCGAACTCGAACGCGTACTGCTCACCAACTAGACTCTCGAAGGAACACACAAGCAACCGAACAAGCCAGTACATGCAAACAATATTAATCTATTAGAACAGTACACCAAACAATAAAGAACAGAAGAAAGAAAGCTTCGAAACTAATCTACGCTTTGCTACGAACACAAGAGCGCAAAAACCACTCTAATCGGAGCTAAAACAAAGAAGCTACAAACTGGGTCTCGGGCGCAACTTTAAAAACTTGCAGGGGTTAAAACAAAAGAAAAAGGACTTATTTGTAAATACTTTTGAACTAAATTGGACTGCGGGTTGATTTCGAAAACATGAAGGCTCCTTTTGCAAAACAGTCAGCTTCGAAGGCACCCTCCGGTTCGAGCAGGGCCTCGAACTGACGCGGCGGCGCTGGATCTAGATCTAATGGCTCAAAACAAAACGGTTTTTCGAGGGGTACGCTGGCTTCGAGGCTTGACGCTAGCGACGCTCGAACAAAACGGCGGAGAAACTACTGGGTCGACAGCGGTTCAAAAATTAGCGCAGAGCACTGCAAGAATCGGAGCAAGAACGTTATGGAGAGCTTCGGGTTTTCAAGGCGAACCTCCTGGAGTGCTTTCCGACGAGTGCGTAGCTCCGACGGTGAAGATCGAGGGTGGGTCTCGAGCGAGACGGAACTTCTTCCGACGAGAACGGTCTCGAGCGAGGCGGAACTTTCTCGGCGAGAACAACAGCTAGGGTTGCGGCACGATTGGGATGAATTGAAAAGAGAATCAAGGCGGCGACTAAAGGCGACTATAAATAGAGCAAAGTCCGATCTCGAGTCCAAGTCTTGGCGTGCGCGTCAGGGAAAGATTCGGCGAAGGCGGCAGCGTCGGAGTCGGTCTCGAGCTAGAGTCCTTGTCGAAGACGACGGTCTCGAAAGGGAAACGGCCCAGCGCCAGAAAAGGAATTTAGAGGGCAAGCCTAAAAGCAAAACTTGAAATTGGATTTTTAAAATCCGATTTGAACTTCAAACAAACGAAACTCAATGCAGCCAGCATGAATGCATCAAAAGTGTTTCTAGCCTTATCTTTGATTTTATTTCTCATAAATAATTGTTTTCACTAGATATATATGAGCGTAAATTAAATAAAAGCGATTTAATTACTAAATTTCAAAATGGGCATTTTTAGGCTGTTACAAACCTACCCCCCTTAAGATGAATCTCGCCCTCGAGATTCGGGTGTGGATGGGAATAACTGTGGATACTCTGCTCTGAGATCTTCTTCTCTTTCCCAAGTCGCTTCATCCTCTGAATGACGACTCCACTGAACCTTGCACATCTTGATCACCTTGTTTCTGGTGACTCTCTCTGATTCTTCCAAAATTCTGACAGGATGCTCAGTATAGGTAAGATCTTCCTCTATATTCAGCTCATCAATCGGAATTTGTTCCTCAGGTACTCGCAAGCACTTTTTCAATTGAGATACATGGAACACATCGTGTACTCCGGCTAACTTCTCTGGTAGCTCTAACTGATATGCCACCTCTCCTTTCCGGCCAAGTACCTCGAACGGTCCAATATATCGAGGTGCTAGCTTGCCCTTCATGTTGAACCTCTTCACGCCTCTCATTGGTGACACCTTGAGATACACGAAGTCTCCCACCTCGAAATTGAGGTCCCTTCGTCGGTTATCTGCATAACTCTTTTGTCTGGATTGTGCCACTTTCAAATTCTGCCTGATTATCTGCACTTGCCGTTCGGCCTCTCTTAGTACCTCAGGTCCAAACACCTGACTTTCTCCAGTCTGATTCCAGAACAGTGGTGTCCTACACTTTCTGCCATACAGGGCCTCGAATGGCGCCATCTCCAAAACTCTTCTGATAACTGTTGTTGTACGAGAATTCCGCGTACGGTAAACTCTTGTCCCAACTGGCACCATATTGTAGAGCACAAGCTCTCAACATATCCTCTAATATCTGATTCGTTCGTTCTGTCTGCCCATCTGTCTGCGGATGGTATGCTGAACTAAACTGTAGTTTAGTGTCCATAGACTCATGCAATTGTCGCCAAAAATGTGATGTGAACTGGGTACCTCGATCAGACACTATTCTTTTCGGTACCCCATGCAAACACACAATCCTCTCCATATACAACTCTGCTAGTCTGGCTCCTGTGTAGGTGGTCTTTACTGGAAGAAAATGTGCCACCTTGGTCAGACGATCCACGATTACCCAAATTGAGTCAAATCCCCTCTGAGTGCGAGGTAAGCCAATGATGAAATTCATACCGACTTCTTCCCACTTCCATTCAGGTACCTTCAGGGGTTGGAGCAAACCTGCTGGCCTCTGATGTTCAGCCTTGACTCTCTTACATGTGTCACATAGGGCTACGTATGTGGCCACATCTCTCTTCAATCCGTACCACCAAAATCTCTCTTTGATATCTTGGTACATCTTGGTACTACCTGGGTGTATTGAATACGCCGATTCATGGGCTTCCCTGAGAATTGCATCCCTGATCTGTACTGTATCCAGTACACAGATCCTCTTCTCATACCACAATGTTCCTTGGTCATCCACACGAAAACCAGGGGCTTTTCCTAATGCCACTAGTTCTACGATCTCCTTGATCTTCTCATCTGTAAGCTGTCCTTTTCGGATCTCTTATTCCAAGGTCGGTTCTACTGCCATCTCGGTGACGCTGGTCACATATCCCAGACTCATCCTTTCGAACTCTGCACTGAGTTCCTCCGGTAAGCAGTGTCCCGTGATCTTATTCACATAGCTCCTTCTACTCAGAGCATCTGCCACCAGATTGGCCTTCCCTGGATGATAATGAATTTCCAGGTCGTAGTCCTTGATCAACTCTAACCAACGACGTTGCCTCATATTCAGATCTGACTGTGTGAATACATACTTGAGACTCTTGTGGTCAGTGTAAATATCACACTTATGACCAATCAAGTAATGCCTCCAAATCTTCAAAGCATGCACCACAGCTGCTAATTCCAGGTCGTGTGTCGGGTAGTTCTGCTCATGCTTCCTCAACTGCCTCGACGCGTAAGCTACTACTCTGCCTTCCTGCATGAGTACACATCCGAATCCTAGACGAGACGCATCACAATAGATAGAGAAGCTCTTGGTTATATCTGGCAACACAAGCACAGGTGCTGTTGTCAGCCTCGTCTTCAGACCCTCGAAGCTGACTTGACACTCCTCAGTCCAGACAAACTTGGCATTTTTCTCCAATAACGCCGTCAGGGGTTTAGCAATCTTGGAGAATCCCTCAATGAACCTCCGGTAATATCCAGCCATTCCAAGGAAACTCCTGATTTCACTCACATCCTTAGGCGGATTCCAACTCAACACATCACTAACCTTCTTCGGATCGACGGGCACTCCGCCATTGGACAACACGTGACCCAAGAATTCTACTTCCTTCAACCAAAACTCACACTTGCTCAACTTGGCATACAACTGATGCTCGCGAAGTCTCTGCATCACCAGCCGCAGATGTTCCTCATGCTCTTCCTCATTCTTGGAGAAAACCAGGATATCGTCAATGAACACCACTACGAATTTGTCTAGATAGTCCATGAACACACTATTCATCAAATACATGAAGTATGCCGGTGCATTTGTCAAACCGAAGGACATGACAGTGAACTCATATAAACCATATCGGGTTGTGAAAGCTGTCTTGGGGATGTCAGACACTCGTATCCTCATTTGATGGTAACCGGATCGGAGATCGATCTTAGAGAACACACATGCTCCTTTCAACTGGTCGAAGAGGTCATCAATCCTTGGCAACGGGTACTTGTTCTTGATGGTCACTTCATTCAAAGCTCGATAATCCACACACAATCTCTGAGTCCCATCTTTCTTATCCACAAACAGAACTGGTGCTCCCCAAGGGGATGAACTAGGACGAATATACCCTTTTGCTAACAATGCCTTTAATTCCTCCTTAAGTTTTTCTAATTCTTTTACTCCCATTCTATATGGCCTCTTAGCTATAGGTGCAGTACCAGGTTTAAGATCAATAACAAATTCAACCTCGCGGTCTGGGGGCATACCTGGTAACTCATCTGGAAACACATCTGGAAATTCGCATACCACTCTGATGTCTTCCAGTGCTACACCTTCGGCTTGGTAGATCTGATTGTGTCCCACGGGGCTAGCTGCTTGGTACTCCACTTTCTCACCAGTCTTTGCTGTCAGCTGCACTGTTCTTTTGGAGCATTGAATCACCCCATCATATCTGGCTAACCAGCTCATACCCAAAATCAAGTCAAACCCAAGTGTTTCTAGGACTATTGGGTTCGCCACAAAGTCTACCCCCCTTATTGTGACGGTGATACAGGGGCAACGTAAAGTGGCTCGCTGTTCTCCCCCAGGTGAACTAACTACCATGGGGTTCCCCATAGGTTGCAACATCATCATATTCTTTTTCACGAAAGCAGCAGATATGAAAGCATGCGAAGCTCCAGTATCAAACAAAACAGTTGCGAGAGTCGAGTTGATAGGGAATGTACCCACAACGACATCTGTGGCTCCTTCGAGGGTCTCAGCTCCCATGTGGTTGACCTTGCCCCTCGCTGGATTCTGCTGCTGATTCCCATTCTGATTCGGGGGTTGTCCAACCCTCGAATTACTGTTCTGTTCGACGGTGTTCTGAGCCTTTCGAGGGCAGACGCTGGCATAGTGTCCCAGATCACCACATCCGAAACACCTTGGTGCTGTAGGCGTATTGCTGGCCGAATTGGGGCGTTGAGCAGGACCATTCTGTGGCTGGTTCGAGGGTCGCTGCTGAGGTGGTGCTGGTAGGTACGAGGGACGCTGCTGATACTGGGGTCGTAGCTGATACTGGTTGCGGTTCATCGAACCGGACTGTCCTTGGAAACGCTGCGGGGTTACCATCTGCTGGTTTCCTTGCTGAGGATTGAAGCGGGGTCGAACATAGCTTCCTGACGGTGTGCCTTGAAGCTTTCTCTTCTTTTCCTCCATCTCACGGCGCTTGTGCTCCAACAGTAGTGCGCTATCCACCAGTTCTTGAAAAGTGGCGAATTTGGAACACAGGAGCTGGTACTGGAGTGTATCATGCAGGCCATCACGGAATCGGGTCTGCTTCTTCCTATCCGTATTCACGTCCTCTGGAGCATAACGGGCCAACTCAATGAACTTGTCACGATAAGCGGTGACACTCATACCTTCTTGCTTCAATGCCAGGAACTCCTTCTTCTTCAAGGTCACCAGCGCTTCCGGCACGTGGTGAGAACGGAAACTGTCGCTGAACTCCTGCCAAGTGATCTGATCACGATTGGGGTGAGCATACTGGTATGCATCCCACCAATCCAAAGCGGCTCCCTGGAGCTGTCCACTTCCATATAACACCTTCTCCCGGTCGTTGCACTGTGCGATGTCCAGCTGACGTTCCACTACCTTGAGCCAGTCCTCTGCTTGCATTGGGTCGCTAGACTTGTTGAAGGTAGGAGGGCGTCCCTTCATAAACTCGCCCCTTTTATCTCGGGGTTGCACGTAGTGCTGTTGGGGCGGGTTCTGCTGATTCTGCTGCATCAGTGCTATGGTTTGCGCCATCTGCTGTGTCAGCTGAAGTTGCATCTGCATCATCTGCTCCATGGTGAGTGGCGGTGGTGGAGGTGGTGGGTTCTGGTTCTGGATGCTTCCACTGCCTCCGGGGTTGCCTCTGGTGTTAACCATCTACCATATCAAGAGATCTCTCATCAGTATCCCCGCCAACTGGTATTAGATAACCCATGCTTGCAGATGGTGTATGAGAAGATGGCAGTACTTGGAAAGATATGATTCAGAGGTGTAGAGAGTAAGACAGAGGAAGTGCAAAGGAGATAGATAACCCAACTATTTATTCACTAATATTCCTTAATCCTTAGTCCTATATCTAGATGGAGACAGACTTACGTCTATGACCATCACAATCATTACAAAGATCCAAATCAAACATAAGCATAATAACAACAAAATCAAGCACCCAAAGACATGATTCACACAAGACTCGACAGCACTGGTTTTGAAAGAAACGTAACTAAATGATCTGAAGCAAAATCATGGTGGTCTCCTAATGATTTATCAACCGTTCTAACTAGACTGCGTTCCTATAGTCAGCACGGCTCTGATACCAATCTGTCACACCCGGATTTACACAGAAACCCGTGATGCGGCCATATGTGTTCCCAGGAAGTCATTACACATATAGCAAACAAATATGATAATAGAACACAATGCTCGAATAATATAAAAGGTTTTACATCAGAGTTTGACTCAAACTTAAAGAGAATTACAGCGGAAGACTTTAAACAGAACTCTCTCTATTCCAAACGAAACGAGGCCGAAGTCCACAACTCCACATGGACACTGACTGGTTGAGCACAGCTTAGTAGAAAGGCAGATCTTCAGGAAACTCGACAACAGCAGGACCTTCTAATCCTTCTGATACCCATCCGGGATTTTGCCCAAAAATAATAACAACAGCAAGTGTAAGTAACAAAGTTACTTAGCAAATACAACACAGGTTATGAAGGCTAAAAAGTAAGGCTTGACTCGGCTGAACTGCATTAGCATTTTTAGTTGGCTAATTTTAGTTTGATTCGAGGGTATACGAGGGAGTCTCGAGGGTATTCGAGGGTATCTCGAGGATACAACATTTATGTGAATCCCGGTTGAATTTCCCCAATTAATAAAGTAGAAGTAGGCATTGAACAGTAATAATAAACATCATCTTCTAATCAAAAAGGATCCAGGCCGCTCTTGACCCTGAGCAAGGCTATCATGATAGATTGTACACTCTACAGAGGTTTCGCCCTTTACCCACCAGTCGCGTAAAAGTTCAGAAGAACTTTGCACCCAACCACGCGGAGGTGGATCAGACCTCACAAATCACACTTCCAAGGTGTGACCGCATAGGGACGCTACGAGGCTTTTCACAAGACACTTTAACAAAACAGCAGCCGTTATGGTACAACCTAGGCAGCATGACCCGAGGCACCGAGACTGACTTACGCCCGTGCCGCAGCACGAGGGGGTCAATGGCGTCCAATCGCAGAAAAGTAATGCAAAAGCAGAATTAAATAGCGCAACGTGTAGAACCCCCGCCATACGGAAGTTCCCACACGGGACTGTGCCTCACGAGGGCAAAGCCAACGGAAACCCGTCCTCGGTGGATCAAACCATACTCTCACCCATGCTTCCCATAACGCCGGTGGCCCACCGGTAACCACTGTTGAATTAGAGCCGTACAAGTTACTTGTCCAAGACCAGAGCCATTATAGTTCCGGCGGTGGCGACAGGCTCCTGGGTTGCCGCTTTAAGAACCAGTCCTTACGGAGAGACACTAGGGCCAAACATGAAACATACGCCCTAGCTCCCTGATCCATGTTGCTAAAAAGCAAGTTTTACCATTAACATTGAAGTGAATCATTAAGTCAAGATTAACAGTTAAGCAAAGGTGACAGTAGCTGCGCCTAGCAAAGTTCTACCCAAATGCAATAACCCAAGGTAATCAAGGTATAGGGTAAACAAAACTAGGAACAACCTTAATAGGAACAATTTAGACGCATGCATATGCAGTAATTAATGTAAAGGTGTGTTTAGGTAGCAAGGATTGTCCGTGCTGTACTTGCCTTCTACAAAGTGCTGTTGCTGCTGCTGTTCCTGATACTGCTGGTCCTGGTACCCCTCGAACTCGAACGCGTACTGCTCACCAACTAGACTCTCGAAGGAACACACAAGCAACCGAACAAGCCAGTACATGCAAACAATATTAATCTATTAGAACAGTACACCAAACAATAAAGAACAGAAGAAAGAAAGCTTCGAAACTAATCTACGCTTTGCTACGAACACAAGAGCGCAAAAACCATTCTAATCGGAGCTAAAACAAAGAAGCTACAAACTGGGTCTCGGGCGCAACTTTAAAAACTTGCAGGGGTTAAAACAAAAGAAAAAGGACTTATTTGTAAATACTTTTGAACTAAATTGGACTGCGGGTTGATTTCGAAAACATGAAGGCTCCTTTTGCAAAACAGTCAGCTTCGAAGGCACCCTCCGGTTCGAGCAGGGCCTCGAACTGACGCGGCGGCGCTGGATCTAGATCTAATGGCTCAAAACAAAACGGTTTTTCGAGGGGTACGCTGGCTTCGAGGCTTGACGCTAGCGACGCTCGAACAAAACGGCGGAGAAACTACTGGGTCGACAGCGGTTCAAAAATTAGCGCAGAGCACTGCAAGAATCGGAGCAAGAACGTTATGGAGAGCTTCGGGTTTTCAAGGCGAACCTCCTGGAGTGCTTTCCGACGAGTGCGTAGCTCCGACGGTGAAGATCGAGGGTGGGTCTCGAGCGAGACGGAACTTCTTCCGACGAGAACGGTCTCGAGCGAGGCGGAACTTTCTCGGCGAGAACAACAGCTAGGGTTGCGGCACGATTGGGATGAATTGAAAAGAGAATCAAGGCGGCGACTAAAGGCGACTATAAATAGAGCAAAGTCCGATCTCGAGTCCAAGTCTTGGCGTGCGCGTCAGGGAAAGATTCGGCGAAGGCGGCAGCGTCGGAGTCGGTCTCGAGCTAGAGTCCTTGTCGAAGACGACGGTCTCGAAAGGGAAACAGCCCAGCGCCAGAAAAGGAATTTAGAGGGCAAGCCTAAAAGCAAAACTTGAAATTGGATTTTTAAAATCCGATTTGAACTTCAAACAAACGAAACTCAATGCAGCCAGCATGAATGCATCAAAAGTGTTTCTAGCCTTATCTTTGATTTTATTTCTCATAAATAATTGTTTTCACTAGATATATATGAGCGTAAATTAAATAAAAGCGATTTAATTACTAAATTTCAAAATGGGCATTTTTAGGCTGTTACAAACCTACCCCCCTTAAGATGAATCTCGCCCTCGAGATTCGGGTGTGGATGGGAATAACTGTGGATACTCTGCTCTGAGATCTTCTTCTCTTTCCCAAGTCGCTTCATCCTCTGAATGACGACTCCACTGAACCTTGCACATCTTGATCACCTTGTTTCTGGTGACTCTCTCTGATTCTTCCAAAATTCTGACAGGATGCTCAGTATAGGTAAGATCTTCCTCTACATTCAGCTCATCAATCGGAATTTGTTCCTCAGGTACTCGCAAGCACTTTTTCAATTGAGATACATGGAACACATCGTGTACTCCGGCTAACTTCTCTGGTAGCTCTAACTGATATGCCACCTCTCCTTTCCGGCCAAGTACCTCGAACGGTCCAATATATCGAGGTGCTAGCTTGCCCTTCATGTTGAACCTCTTCACGCCTCTCATTGGTGACACCTTGAGATACACGAAGTCTCCCACCTCGAAATTGAGGTCCCTTCGTCGGTTATCTGCATAACTCTTTTGTCTGGATTGTGCCACTTTCAAATTCTGCCTGATTATCTGCACTTGCCGTTCGGCCTCTCTTAGTACCTCAGGTCCAAACACCTGACTTTCTCCAGTCTGATTCCAGAACAGTGGTGTCCTACACTTTCTGCCATACAGGGCCTCGAATGGCGCCATCTGCAAACTCTTCTAATAACTGTTGTTGTACGAGAATTCCGCGTACGGTAAACTCTTGTCCCAACTGGCACCATATTGTAGAGCACAAGCTCTCAACATATCCTCTAATATCTGATTCGTTCGTTCTGTCTGCGGATGGTATGCTGAACTAAACTGTAGTTTAGTGTCCATAGACTCATGCAATTGTCGCCAAAAATGTGATGTGAACTGGGTACCTCGATCAGACACTATTCTTTTCGGTACCCCATGCAAACACACAATCCTCTCCATATACAACTCTGCTAGTCTGGATCCTGTGTAGGTGGTCTTTACTGGAAGAAAATGTGCCACCTTGGTCAGACGATCCACGATTACCCAAATTGAGTCAAATCCCCTCTGAGTGCGAGGTAAGCCAATGATGAAATTCATACCGACTTCTTCCCACTTCCATTCAGGTACCTTCAGGGGTTGGAGCAAACCTGCTGGCCTCTGATGTTCAGCCTTGACTCTCTTACATGTGTCACATAGGGCTACGTATGTGGCCACATCTCTCTTCAATCCGTACCACCAAAATCTCTCTTTGATATCTTGGTACATCTTGGTACTACCTGGGTGTATTGAATACGCCGATTCATGGGCTTCCCTGAGAATTGCATCCCTGATCTGTACTGTATCCAGTACACAGATCCTCTTCTCATACCACAATGTTCCTTGGTCATCCACACGAAAACCAGGGGCTTTTCCTAATGCCACTAGTTCTACGATCTCCTTGATCTTCTCATCTGTAAGCTGTCCTTTTCGGATCTCTTATTCCAAGGTCGGTTCTACTGCCATCTCGGTGACGCTGGTCACATATCCCAGACTCATCCTTTCAAACTCTGCACTGAGTTCCTCCGGTAAGCAGTGTCCCGTGATCTTATTCACATAGCTCCTTCTACTCAGAGCATCTGCCACCAGATTGGCCTTCCCTGGATGATAATGAATTTCCAGGTCGTAGTCCTTGATCAACTCTAACCAACGACGTTGCCTCATATTCAGATCTGACTGTGTGAATACATACTTGAGACTCTTGTGGTCAGTGTAAATATCACACTTATGACCAATCAAGTAATGCCTCCAAATCTTCAAAGCATGCACCACAGCTGCTAATTCCAGGTCGTGTGTCGGGTAGTTCTGCTCATGCTTCCTCAACTGCCTCGACGCGTAAGCTACTACTCTGCCTTCCTGCATGAGTACACATCCGAATCCTAGACGAGACGCATCACAATAGATAGAGAAGCTCTTGGTTATATCTGGCAACACAAGCACAGGTGCTGTTGTCAGCCTCGTCTTCAGACCCTCGAAGCTGACTTGACACTCCTCAGTCCAGACAAACTTGGCATTTTTCTCCAATAACGCCGTCAGGGGTTTAGCAATCTTGGAGAATCCCTCAATGAACCTCCGGTAATATCCAGCCATTCCAAGGAAACTCCTGATTTCACTCACATCCTTAGGCGGATTCCAACTCAACACATCACTAACCTTCTTCGGATCGACGGGCACTCCGCCATTGGACAACACGTGACCCAAGAATTCTACTTCCTTCAACCAAAACTCACACTTGCTCAACTTGGCATACAACTGATGCTCGCGAAGTCTCTGCATCACCAGCCGCAGATGTTCCTCATGCTCTTCCTCATTCTTGGAGAAAACCAGGATATCGTCAATGAACATCACTACGAATTTGTCTAGATAGTCCATGAACACACTATTCATCAAATACATGAAGTATGCCGGTGCATTTGTCAAACCAAAGGACATGACACTGAACTCATATAAACCATATCGGGTTGTGAAAGCTGTCTTGGGGATGTCAGACACTCGTATCCTCATTTGATGGTAACCGGATCGGAGATCGATCTTAGAGAACACACATGCTCCTTTCAACTGGTCGAAGAGGTCATCAATCCTTGGCAACGGGTACTTGTTCTTGATGGTCACTTCATTCAAAGCTCGATAATCCACACACAATCTCTGAGTCCCATCTTTCTTATCCACAAACAGAACTGGTGCTCCCCAAGGGGATGAACTAGGACGAATATACCCTTTTGCTAACAATGCCTTTAATTCCTCCTTAAGTTTTTCTAATTCTTTTACTCCCATTCTATATGGCCTCTTAGCTATAGGTGCAGTACCAGGTTTAAGATCAATAACAAATTCAACCTCGCGGTCTGGGGGCATACCTGGTAACTCATCTGGAAACACATCTGGAAATTCGCATACCACTCTGATGTCTTCCAGTGCTACACCTTCGGCTTGGTAGATCTGATTGTGTCCCACGGGGCTAGCTGCTTGGTACTCCACTTTCTCACCAGTCTTTGCTGTCAGCTGCACTGTTCTTTTGGAGCATTGAATCACCCCATCATATCTGGCTAACCAGCTCATACCCAAAATCAAGTCAAACCCAAGTGTTTCTAGGACTATTGGGTTCGCCACAAAGTCTACCCCCCTTATTGTGACGGTGATACAGGGGCAACGTAAAGTGGCTCGCTGTTCTCCCCCAGGTGAACTAACTACCATGGGGTTCCCCATAGGTTGCAACATCATCATATTCTTTTTCACGAAAGCAGCAGATATGAAAGCATGCGAAGCTCCAGTATCAAACAAAACAGTTGCGAGAGTCGAGTTGATAGGGAATGTACCCACAACGACATCTGTGGCTCCTTCGAGGGTCTCAGCTCCCATGTGGTTGACCTTGCCCCTCGCTGGATTCTGCTGCTGATTCCCATTCTGATTCGGGGGTTGTCCAACCCTCGAATTACTGTTCTGTTCGACGGTGTTCTGAGCCTTTCGAGGGCAGGCGCTGGCATAGTGTCCCAGATCACCACATCCGAAACACCTTGGTGCTGTAGGCGTATTGCTGGCCGAATTGGGGCGTTGAGCAGGACCATTCTGTGGCTGGTTCGAGGGTCGCTGCTGAGGTGGTGCTGGTAGGTACGAGGGACGCTGCTGATACTGGGGTCGTAGCTGATACTGGTTGCGGTTCATCGAACCGGACTGTCCTTGGAAACGCTGCGGGGTTACCATCTGCTGGTTTCCTTGCTGAGGATTGAAGCGGGGTCGAACATAGCTTCCTGACGGTGTGCCTTGAAGCTTTCTCTTCTTTTCCTCCATCTCACGGCGCTTGTGCTCCAACAGTAGTGCGCTATCCACCAGTTCTTGAAAAGTGGCGAATTTGGAACACAGGAGCTGGTACTGGAGTGTATCATGCAGGCCATCACGGAATCGGGTCTGCTTCTTCCTATCCGTATTCACGTCCTCTTGAGCATAACGGGCCAACTCAATGAACTTGTCACGATAAGCGGTGACACTCATACCTTCTTGCTTCAATGCCAGGAACTCCTTCTTCTTCAAGGTCACCAGCGCTTCCGGCACGTGGTGAGAACGGAAACTGTTGCTGAACTCCTGCCAAGTGATCTGATCACGATTGGGGTGAGCATACTGGTACGCATCCCACCAATCCAAAGCGGCTCCCTGGAGCTGTCCACTTCCATATAACACCTTCTCCCGGTCGTTGCACTGTGCGATGTCCAGCTGACGTTCCACTACCTTGAGCCAGTCCTCTGCTTGCATTGGGTCGCTAGACTTGTTGAAGGTAGGAGGGCGTCCCTTCATAAACTCGCCCCTTTTATCTCGGGGTTGCACGTAGTGCTGTTGGGGCGGGTTCTGCTGATTCTGCTGCATCAGTGCTATGGTTTGCGCCATCTGCTGTGTCAGCTGAAGTTGCATCTGCATCATCTGCTCCATGGTGAGTGGCGGTGGTGGAGGTGGTGGGTTCTGGTTCTGGATGCTTCCACTGCCTCCGGGGTTGCCTCTGGTGTTAACCATCTACCATATCAAGAGATCTCTCATCAGTATCCCCGCCAACTGGTATTAGATAACCCATGCTTGCAGATGGTGTATGAGAAGATGGCAGTACTTGGAAAGATATGATTCAGAGGTGTAGAGAGTAAGACAGAGGAAGTGCAAAGGAGATAGATAACCCAACTATTTATTCACTAATATTCCTTAATCCTTAGTCCTATATCTAGATGGAGACAGACTTACGTCTATGACCATCACAATCATTACAAAGATCCAAATCAAACATAAGCATAATAACAACAAAATCAAGCACCCAAAGACATGATTCACACAAGACTCGACAGCACTGGTTTTGAAAGAAACGTAACTAAATGATCTGAAGCAAAATCATGGTGGTCTCCTAATGATTTATCAACCGTTCTAACTAGACTGCGTTCCTATAGTCAGCACGGCTCTGATACCAATCTGTCACACCCGGATTTACACAGAAACCCGTGATGCGGCCATATGTGTTCCCAGGAAGTCATTACACATATAGCAAACAAATATGATAATAGAACACAATGCTCGAATAATATAAAAGGTTTTACATCAGAGTTTGACTCAAACTTAAAGAGAATTACAGCGGAAGACTTTAAACAGAACTCTCTCTATTCCAAACGAAACGAGGCCGAAGTCCACAACTCCACATGGACACTGACTGGTTGAGCACAGCTTAGTAGAAAGGCAGATCTTCAGGAAACTCGACAACAGCAGGACCTTCTAATCCTTCTGATACCCATCCGGGATTTTGCCCAAAAATAATAACAACAGCAAGTGTAAGTAACAAAGTTACTTAGCAAATACAACACAGGTTATGAAGGCTAAAAAGTAAGGCTTGACTCGGCTGAACTGCATTAGCATTTTTAGTTGGCTAATTTTAGTTTGATTCGAGGGTATACGAGGGAGTCTCGAGGGTATTCGAGGGTATCTCGAGGATACAACATTTATGTGAATCCCGGTTGAATTTCCCCAATTAATAAAGTAGAAGTAGGCATTGAACAGTAATAATAAACATCATCTTCTAATCAAAAAGGATCCAGGCCGCTCTTGACCCTGAGCAAGGCTATCATGATAGATTGTACACTCTACAGAGGTTTCGCCCTTTACCCACCAGTCGCGTAAAAGTTCAGAAGAACTTTGCACCCAACCACGCGGAGGTGGATCAGACCTCACAAATCACACTTCCATGGTGTGACCGCATAGGGACGCTACGAGGCTTTTCACAAGACACTTTAACAAAACAGCAGCCGTTATGGTACAACCTAGGCAGCATGACCCGAGGCACCGAGACTGACTTACGCCCGTGCCGCAGCACGAGGGGGTCAATGGCGTCCAATCGCAGAAAAGTAATGCAAAAGCAGAATTAAATAGCGCAACGTGTAGAACCCCCGCCATACGGAAGTTCCCACACGGGACTGTGCCTCACGAGGGCAAAGCCAACGGAAACCCGTCCTCGGTGGATCAAACCATACTCTCACCCATCCTTCCCATAACGCCGGTGGCCCACCGGTAACCACTGTTGAATTAGAGCCGTACAAGTTACTTGTCCAAGACCAGAGCCATTATAGTTCCGGCGGTGGCGACAGGCTCCTGGGTTGCCGCTTTAAGAACCAGTCCTTACGGAGAGACACTAGGGCCAAACATGAAACATACGCCCTAGCTCCCTGATCCATGTTGCTAAAAAGCAAGTTTTACCATTAACATTGAAGTGAATCATTAAGTCAAGATTAACAGTTACGCAAAGGTGACAGTAGCTGCGCCTAGCAAAGTTCTACCCAAATGCAATAACCCAAGGTAATCAAGGTATAGGGTAAACAAAACTAGGAACAACCTTAATAGGAACAATTTAGACACATGCATATGCAGTAATTAATGTAAAGGTGTGTTTAGGTAGCAAGGATTGTCCGTGCTGTACTTGCCTTCTACAAAGTGCTGCTGCTGCTGCTGTTCCTGATACTGCTGGTCCTGGTACCCCTCGAACTCGAACGCGTACTGCTCACCAACTAGACTCTCGATGGAACACACAAGCAACCGAACAAGCCAGTACATGCAAACAATATTAATCTATTAGAACAGTACACCAAACAATAAAGAACAGAAGAAAGAAAGCTTCGAAACTAATCTACGCTTTGCTACGAACACAAGAGCGCAAAAACCACTCTAATCGGAGCTAAAACAAAGAAGCTACAAACTGGGTCTCGGGCGCAACTTTAAAAACTTGCAGGGGTTAAAACAAAAGAAAAAGGACTTATTTGTAAATACTTTTGAACTAAATTGGACTGCGGGTTGATTTCGAAAACGTGAAGGCTCCTTTTGCAAAACAGTCAGCTTCGAAGGCACCCTCCGGTTCGAGCAGGGCCTCGAACTGACGCGGCGGCGCTGGATCTAGATCTAATGGCTCAAAACAAAACGGTTTTTCGAGGGGTACGCTGGCTTCGAGGCTTGACGCTAGCGACGCTCGAACAAAACGGCGGAGAAACTACTGGGTCGACAGCGGTTCAAAAATTAGCGCAGAGCACGGCAAGAATCGGAGCAAGAACGTTATGGAGAGCTTCGGGTTTTCAAGGCGAACCTCCTGGAGTGCTTTCCGACGAGTGCGTAGCTCCGACGGCGAAGATCGAGGGTGGGTCTCGAGCGAGACGGAACTTCTTCCGACGAGAACGGTCTCGAGCGAGGCGGAACTTTCTCGGCGAGAACAACAGCTAGGGTTGCGGCACGATTGGGATGAATTGAAAAGAGAATCAAGGCGGCGACTAAAGGCGACTATAAATAGAGCAAAGTCCGATCTCGAGTCCAAGTCTTGGCGTGCGCGTCAGGGAAAGATTCGGCGAAGGCGGCAGCGTCGGAGTCGGTCTCGAGCTAGAGTCCTTGTCGAAGACGACGGTCTCGAAAGGGAAACGGCCCAGCGCCAGAAAAGGAATTTAGAGGGCAAGCCTAAAAGCAAAACTTGAAATTGGATTTTTAAAATCCGATTTGAACTTCAAACAAACGAAACTCAATGCAACCAGCATGAATGCATCAAAAGTGTTTCTAGCCTTATCTTTGATTTTATTTCTCATAAATAATTGTTTTCACTAGATATATATGAGCGTAAATTAAATAAAAGCGATTTAATTACTAAATTTCAAAATGGGCATTTTTAGGGTGTTACAACTGTCCTGGAGGAGGATCGATCAGTCTTAGGACACTCGATCCAAGATTTCAAAGGGATTACTCCTAACCTTCATACACATCATATCCCTATCTTATCTTACCTTTGGGTCGTAAGACAATTGTCACGAAGATTCATCTTTGATCAGGGAAAGACTAGATTCAAAGCCTAAAGCCATCATCTTCTACTGTCATACTCCCAAATACGACCCTATGCGTACACCTCCCACGAGTAAAGGGGATTCGTAGTTCCTTGGCCACACCGGGCTTTATAGGTGTCTCATTGAAAATTTCTCTCAAATAGCCCGGTCGTTGACCAATCTCTTGGCCCATGAAACCCCTCTCGTCTCTAATCAAGAGTGCTATGCTTCCTTTCACACCCTAAGAAAGCACTCAATTCTGCTCCCATCATCCGGTCTCGCGACTAGATCATCCCATTAGAAATCATGTGTGATGCGAGCAATTATGCTGTTGGAGCTGTTGTGGGCCAAACCAAGGACAAGAAGCATTATGCTCACTGGCCCCAGCTCAACTACGCAACCACGAAAAAGGAACTCTTAGCAACTATGTTTGTTATAGACAAATTCCGGTCCTACCAAGTTAGGGCAAAGGTCATAGTCTATTCCAACCATACTGCTCTGAAGTATTTCTTGGCCAAAAAGGATGCGAACCCAAGACTCATTCGTTGGGTCTGTCTCGGGTATAAGTCCCGTTTGATCTTTCCATCAGCGATTTTCTTACGGGGTGATACGCTCCTCAAAGCCACAACACTAGAGCCGTGGTACGCCACCATAGTTGACTTCATGGTGTTAGGGTACGTCCCATCAGGTGAAAATAGGAAAAGATTGGTTTATGAGAGCAGACATCACCTATGGGACAACCCGTATCTCTTCTGGATACAAAATGGACTCAGACGATGCATGCCTGCACCTGAGGCACATAAAACCTGGGAGAGATATCATGGAGCACCTTCTGAAGGACATTATGGAGTGTTCAGAATAAAGGTCTGGCAATATGGAGAAGCTAAGAAACTTAGCAAGAGATGCCCACACTGCCAGAAACACGGGAAAGAGACGCGAAGCCACTCACCAGTAATATTCAGTAGAAATCTTTGATGTAAGGGGAATAGACCCCATGGGTCCTTTCCCTAACTCAGAGAACTACGAGTTTATTCTGCTACCCGTAGATAGCGTCTCTAACTGGGTAGAAGCCAAGCCCTATAGATCCGCAACCACTAGGCACTATGAGCAAATGACCCATGAAAACATCTTTCCTCGCTTTGGCGTCCCTGGGCTAGTCATAGGGGCTCCCATCTCATTGACTCCCGAAAATATCTAAGCTTGGGGGAGCCGCATTTTATAGCCACACCTTAACACCCCCAAGCTAGTGGTCAAGCTGAACATCCAGCATGAAGATCAAGAACACTCTGTAAAGACCGTCAATGAGATGGGTAGGCACTAGAGAGATAGACTCACTGAAGCACTTTGGGCAAACTAGACCACTCTAGTTTGGGCAAATTAGGACAATTCGGCCAAACCATGTTGGTTCGACCGAAGGACCCCTCGGTTTCCCCTTGAGCGTCCTTTTTGACCCTTGATCCTATCTCTATCCCATCTTGTCTCGAAGTCGCTAGGAAATGTTGGGAAAGGTGCTTGTCGATCTCAAGTCAGAAACTATCCTCCATCACTTTCCCGAACACGACCAAGTGTTCACATTTCCCAGCCGCCATGACCACCCAATCCTTATCGAAAGACCTTTCCTCACCCAATGGTTCTCTCTCCATGAGTACGACAAGTCCACCAATGAAGAAAGCCATGGAGGAGGGAGAAGAGAAACCCATGGTTGAAGAGCCTGAAAAAGAACTGGCACAAACATGCCAGAAGTTGAGCAACCAGGATGAGAAGGTCACTGAAGGCGAGCCTTGGCAGATGGACAAGATCAATGTCCTCTGCCAAGCATCCACAGCAAAATTTAAGAGGCTCGCCAAAGCCACGTAACATCTAGACCTTCACGATCCATCTATAGAGTAGATGTCATATGGTTGTATCCTGTAGAGCACCATTAGTTTCAATTTATTTTCCAATTCAATTTCCCTTTGCTCAAATCATTGTTTAGGAGGTGCTCTAATTATTTCCCTTCCAAATATTTTTTTCCAACCTTAGCTTGATGAATAAATAAAATAAGAGTTGAATGCAGAAAGAATAAAATTGTCGCTCCGGTTGGTGCATTTGAGCCAACCGGAGATTGCCCTGTTTAACGAAAAGATACATGAGTACAGGCATGACACAGTGGAGGAACAGGACGAGAACGAGCAGGCCAACCAGCTGACTGAGTACCTTTCAAGGTTGAATCCCTATCAGTGAAGAGTCCAAGCCTGGGGGAGCACCCCCATCAGGTACGTTCCGAATTAATCAGCACTTTGGTCATTCAATTGAAAATACTTCCCTTGAATAAAATTAACTCTCAACCATGCATGGAATGAATCATATGCCTCTCACTTTGGAAATGATGAATGGTTGCTCTGTCATTAATTTTGCTAGTACTTTGTTGCAACTAGTTGCTTGACTATGCTTGAGTTATTTGGCATGAGTAAAAATGAACCTGAAAACCTTGTGGGAGCACATGCTTTATTCCAAGTCTAGGTTGTTGTGGGGATTGATATAGTGAGACTTTGGTTGAACTCTATTTCTATTCTTAGTATGGTGCAAATCTCGGATGTTTATGTTTTCAAAACAAAGTTCCTCATTGGTCAAACATTCCTACCAGAGCCATATGATAGGTTTAGTTTCAAACTTTCTACTCATTTGCTGCCTGTTATGTTAGTGAGCTTTGTCAAATTGTTGTGACCTTTGAGTGCAGCTTTCATATTCTTAGAGATCGAGATCCACGTATACACACCACCTCTCACTTGCAATTCCTACACTGGGAGTTAGCAAACATTTTCCGTCATCCATCCACAAAAATAAAATGCTTCATGTTCTATGATTTCCCTCTCCAAATATTCTTGATAGAGACATGGGCTATGCAAAAAGAAAAGCATGCCAAAGAAGCATGGCAAAAATAAAAAGAAAAAGAAAAGCATAGCAAAAAGAAAGAGAAAAAAAAAGAGAAAAGAATGTCAAGTCGCATGGCAAATATATGAGAATAAAAGATAGCCCATGTTCTCGAAAATAAATCAAGGAGAGGGAGATTCATCCCAAGGAGCTCCACCATATTCCATTCCACCATATTCCATCCCACCATATTCCACTCCATATATCCCACACACTTGCACTTCTCGATCTTAAGGTATGATTTGTTTCCTCAGAGATCCGGTCTTTGACTTAGCAAAATATAAGATGCTTGTATGCCTTCATTCTTTGTCCCTGAGCCACACAAAAAGCCAAATTAGATGTTAGGATGAAAAGAAGGCAAAGCCTTTGGTAAGGATTCAAATACACTTGAGCGATTGAGTGAGCCAATGAGGAACAATTTATCTTTTCACAAAAGGGTGAAAAACGCCGAGATAGGATCCTCAAAAGAGTAGAGTGGAATAAAACTAAGTTAACCTGTTCATCCTTTCAACCACCCAAGATAAGGAGATTGCTATAAGCCCCATAGGTAAAATGGTCAATTATACCTTGCTAGTAATTCAAGTAAAAATTTGAGTACTAGTTGTTTATAAAGTTACCTGCAAGAGAAATGACATTGTAGCAACTCCTGATCCACCGAGCCTAAGTTTTTATCTTTGCTCGAGGACGAGCAAAGAGCTAAGCTTGGGGGAGCTTGTTGGCGGTCGTTACAGACCGATTTCCGACCTCCAACCAAGTATAAAATGAACATAATGGAATCACACACCATAGCTATAGGACTTATTTCTAACCATTTCCATGAGTTTTGGTGTTTATTCGATTCCAGGAGGCACATGACCAGAGTTGAGGCAAAAAGCATAAGAAAAGATGTGTTCGGCCGAATCCCGTGATTCGACCGAACTCCGTCTATGAACCCAGTGGACTGGAAGACCGGAGAGGCCCAAGTCCATCTCGACCAAAGCCCGTCAGTCCACCAGAAGGCCTCCAGCTCATCCCAGACCGAGGAACCGACCTACCCACCGACCCAGGAGGTGATCCAACACGTGGGAGGGACGAAGGCGGCGCAGAGGTTGGTTCGGCCGAACTTCCCGGGTTCGGCCGAACCCCCCAGTTCGCCCGAACTGGCTCCACCACCTCAGAACCGACCTAGAGGAGAGATCAAGGCTGTAGAGGGTTGAGGCGGTGCACGTGGCACTTCGGCCGAACTCCTTGGTTCGCCCGAACCAGGAGATTCGCCTGAACGGCTTGGCACCGCCTCCCAGCTGCCTTGGCTGCCACTTTGCCTCCCACCGTCCTTGGCCACTATAAATTGAGGCCCCTGGTCACCTACAATACACACAACACAAGAGTAGAGTGTAGGCGAAGCACTATTAGTTCTCCACTTGTATCAGTAGAGATAGGGAGAGAGGAGAGGTGAGCGTCCCGGAGAGGAGCCGAAGTGTCGGCCCCTCTTCCCGCTGTACCTCTACGGATGCGGCTTCACTTCGAGTAACATCCAGGTCATGTCTGGTAACTCTTGTATCTCTCTCTGATTAATTGAGCATTCAGTTCTTACTTTTATATGCTTGCTGGTTCTTCGTTCAATGCTTAGTTGATTGGTATAACTGTATACTGGTTGCTTAGCTTGGGTGCTTATCTTTCTATAAGAGATAAGTATTAGTTGACTAGTGTAGGCGTGGTGCCTATACTTGAGACTAACTTAGTTTATTCCCGTCGCAACAGAGGTGGTAGCCGTAAGGTGGTGACAGCCCTTCCGGTCTTTGTAGCCCATCACGTTAGTTCCGGTCCGTAGGATTCCCTAGTTGGGAAATAGTGGCACCCCTTCTCATCCCTTTCTGTGTGTCCACCGGTTCCCTTGTCCCGAAGCAAGTATCTATCTGTATCCTCTGATCTGCTCGATCAATCAGTAGAATACCTCTACCAGACTCGTACCCTCTCTACCCTCCTATCACTCCTCTTCTCTTTGTTGTTGTCATCCACCTCATCCATACCATTCACTCCATTCCATCTACCTAGGAAAACTTAGTTTAGAATCAGTCCACTTCTCGTTCTCCGTGGAAATCGATACCCCCGAATACTCCCGGGTGAAAGCTACATCGGTATCCGTCCTCTTGCGGATTTATCTGTAGGCCGTAATGAGTGCCAACAGCTGTGTGCTTTGCTCCAGTGTCTCTCCCTATGGTCGTGTTCTTAGAACGGCAACCCAAGAGGCTGTCGCCACCGCTAGAACTATTATGGCTCTGGTCTTGGTCAAGTAACTTGTATTTCTCTAGCTTGCCAGTGCTTACCGGTGGGGCCGACGGCGTAATGGGAAGTAAGACATGGGGTGTTTCTTGATTCCACCGAGGACGGTAGCCCTGTCGGCTATGTCTCGTTAGACCCAGTCCCGTGTTGGGAGTCCCTGTGACGGGGAACTCCACACGTTGCGCATTGTTAGGTGCGATGCACGCGCTCTGGATGCCATTGACCCCCTTATGGTGTGACTCTGTAAGCGTAAGTCAATCTCGGTGCCTAGAGTCTCACCACCTTATTGTACCTTAGCGGCTACTGTCTTGTTAGGGTGTCTTGTGAAAACCTCGTAGCGTCCCTATGCAGTCACACCTCGGAAGGGTTGATGTGCGTGGTTGGGTGCAAAGTTCTTTTGAACTTTTACGCGACTGGTGGGTAAAGGGCGAGACCTCTGCAGAGTGTATAATCTATCATGATAGCCTTGCTCAGGGTCACGAGCGGCCTAGATCCTTTTTTATTAGAAGATGATGTTTATTTATGCTTAATGTCACTTATACTTTATTAGTTGAGTTGCAACTGGGATTCATTCACTTCTTGTAACTTGGATAAGGTTAAAACGAACCAACTAAAAGTACTAATGTAGTTCAGCCATGTCTAGCCTTACTTTGAGCCTTCATATACCCGTGCTATACTTGCTAAGTAAATGTTTTACTTACACTTGCCATTATTCAACAAAATCCCGGATGGGTAACAGATGGATCAGTGATTGAGACAGCTACTGAGTTTTCTGAAGATCTTCCGTACTTCTGAGCTGTGGTCAACCAGTCGGTGTCCCTGTGGACTTGTGGCTCTACCCGTCGAGAGAGTTAGACTTCCGCTGTGTTTTACTTCGGTAAACTCTGATTTATCTATTTTTTTATTCGAGCATATGTACTCTGATTTTCCATATTTGTAAGCTGTATGTGTTCTGTGGACATCCTGGGCACACATATGGCAGCATTCGGGTTTCTGTGTATATCCGGGTGTGACATGTAATTACGTATAGGTCCTCGGTTTTCTTCAAATAAGCCCTGGAACTTTTAAAAACTTGTCAGTAGGTCCCTAGAACTTAGAAAACCCATATCTTTTCCGTTTTAGCTCCGATTAGTGTGATTTTCATGCTCATGTGTTCGTAGTGAAGCGTAGATTATTTCTAAAAGCTTTATTTGTACTGTTTCTATTGATTGGTGTACTGTTCTAATAGAATACTATTTGTTTGCATGTATTTGTTTGCGTGCATTCTTGCATGGTGATTCGTGTCCAGTCGGTGAACCTTTCGCGTTGGACTTCGAGTACGAGGAGGACTTCCAGGGACATGACTGACAGCAGCAGCCGCCTTTTGAGGAAGGCAAGTTATAGCACGAACAATCCTTGCTACCTACCCACTTCTATTAAATTATTTCATACATGCAAGCATCTAAATTGATGTACCATTAAGGTTGTACCTAGTCTTGATTATCCTATCCTTGGTTACCTTGGGTTTATGCATATGGGTAGATCTTTGCTATGCACGGCTACTATCACCATTATTTAACTGTTAACTTTGACTCAATGGTTCACTTTAACATTAATGATAAAAGTTGCTTTTTAGCAACTTGGTTTAGGGAGCTAGAGCATGTGCTTCGTGCTTTGGTCTAGTGTCTCTCCATAAGGTCCGGTTCTTAAAGCGGCAACCCAAGAGCCTGTCGCCACCTCTAGAACTATTATGGCTCTGGTCTTGGTCAAGTAGCATGTACGTCTCTAGCTTGTCAGTGGTTACCAGAGGGCCGACGACGCTATGAGAACCACTCGTGAGTGTATGGTTTGATCCACCGATGACGGGCGATCCATCGGCTATGTCCCCGTGAGGAACAGTCCCGTGTTGGGAGTCCTTGCGATTGGGAACTCCACACGTTGTGCATTGTTGGCTGTGATGCCCGCGCTTTGGATGCCATCGACCCCCTTATGGTGTGATTCCGTAGGCGTAAGTCGATCTCGGTGCCTTGGGCCATACTACTGTGTTGTACCATAGCGGCCACTGTCTTGTTAGGGTGTCTTGTGAAAAGCCTCGTAGCGTCTCTATGTGGTCACACCTCGGAAGTGTGACTTGTGAGGTCTGATCCACCTCTGCGTGGTTGGGTTTAATGTTCTTTTGAGCTTTTACGCGACTGGTGGGTAAAGGGCGAAACCTCTACAGAGTGTAAAATCTATCATGATAGCCTTCCTCAGGGTCATGAGCGGCTTGGATCCTTTTTTATTAGAAGATGATATTTATTTATGTTTAAGTTGCAACTGGGTTTCATCCACTTGTAATAAATTGGTTAATGATAAAATGAACCAACTAAAAATGCTAAAGCAGTTCAGCCGTGTCTAGCCTTATTTTGATCCTTCATATATCGTGCTATACTTGCTAAGTAAATGTTTACTTACACTTGTCATTTATTCAACAAAATCGCGGATGGGTAAACAGATTGGGTTGTGCATGAGTCTGCTGCTGAGTTTCCTGAAGATTTGCCGTACTACTGAGTTGTGATCTCCCAGTCAGAGTCCCTGTGGATTGCGGCTCCATTAGTTTGAGAATTTATTAGTCTTCCACTAGTTAGTTTATTTATGATGCACTCTGATGTAAAACTTTATTTAATCAAGAATTTATTCAAGCATATGTTCTGTATCATATTTGTTCGTCATATGTGTACTATGACTTCCTAGGCACACATATGGCCGCATTCGGGTTTATGTAAAAATCGAGGTGTGACAGTCCAATGATCGAGCCCAACCTCGGATCCGAGGAGTACATCAAGTTGAAGCTCTAGACATGCTCGCTGCCAAGATGGACCTTCTAATGAAGAAGCTTGAGACCCCTGCTCAAGAATTAGTGCAAGCCATGGATGCTCGGATGACTTGCGAGGTATGTGGCAACGCTGGCAATTTGGGGACTGACTGCCCTGAAACGTGAGAAGATGCCCACTACATCAACAACTCCAACAACAACGGGTATCAACCGAACAACTACGGCAGTCAAGGCTGGAATTCGCGCCCAAACCTCTCGTTGGAGAGGCCTCAACAAGGTAACAATTTCAATTCCAGCAATTTCAATAATCAGCCATCTCTTAGAGATCTAGTGTTTGGCCAGGGTAAAATCACTGAAAATATCAATAAAAAGCTTGCTGCTAATGATAAAATCCTGGAAAGCATAGACTCTAGATTGGAATAATTCTCTTCTGCCATGAAAAGTCAACTGAGCTTTAATAAAATGATCGAAACCCAAGTTGCTCAGTTAACTGCTTCTCAACCTTCATCTGTAGCAGGGAAAATTGCTGGGAAACAAGACAATTGCCCTCGTGAAAAGGTTAAAGCGGTCACCATGAGAGGAGGAAAGACCACTCGAGACAGGCCATATCCTAACGGTGCAAGTAAAAAGGTAGTCACTCCAGCCAGAGATAGCGAAGAGGAGGAGGCCGCAGCAGAACCTCAAACGACCAGCCCTTAGAAGGAACAAAAAATGGCCCCTCACGAGTTCTACGACACAACTGTGCTGCCATTTCCTAGAAGATGTCACAAGCCGACGCCGGATGAAGAATTCAGCAAATTTGTTGTGGTAATCCAAGAATTATATGTCAATATCCCATTACTTGAAGCTATGTAGGTTCCCACATATGCCAAGTATTTGAAGGACATCCTCAACAACAAAAGGGTAATGCCGACCACTGATGTAATTAAACTAACCGAAGCTTGCAGTGCAGCCATTTTAAATGATCTCCCGGAAAAGAAGAATGACCCAGGATGTGCCACCATCATGTGTTATATCGGAGAGCAACACTTCAACCATGCCCTATGTGACCTGGAAGCATGCGTCAACGTTATGCCCAAGGTAGTATTCAATAAACTGAATCATACTTCTCTGTCCCCTACGACTATGTACTTGCTGCTAGCGGATTAGTTTATTCGCTATCCCGTGGGAATAGTTGAAGATATTCTGGTGAAAATCCGAGAATTCTTCATGCCCGTGGACTTTGTGGTGCTTGATATGGAGGTCAACACGAAGACACCTCTCATTCTTGGGAGGCCATTTCTGAGTACAGCCAATGCAAACATCGACGTAGGAGCCGGAGAAATCAGCTTGAACATCAATGGCAATGAATAAAAATTCATAGTCAAGCCCAGGGTGGATAAATGCTCCCAAGTATGTACTGATCCAATTCATGATTTCACTAACCCGGAGCAGGTCAAGGTGGTTGTTTCGAAGCCACGGATGAAGCAACACTGGGAGAATGAAAGGAGACGTCCACCGCCACCGACACAGAAGAAGAACAAGAAGGTGTGGCGGAAGAAGGTTGTGTCGTCCAAACCACCCACTCCGGGATCGGACAATGACAAGATCAATTGAAGACATGAGGAGTCCCGTTCGTGGACTTTAAACACGAGCTCTCGCCGCGAGGAAAACCGGTATGTATCCCATGTTTTCCTTCCAAATTTTAATTTCCATCATTGCATTTGCATGTTTCCCTTTCCAAAATAAATGAACCACTTGTGCAATTAATTTGAAAGAGAGTACAAAAATTGCAAGCATGGTAAAAATAAATGGATAGCATGCTGAAATTTATTTGAATTGGGTATATTTTATAATTCTCATCATTTTTACCCTTTTCCAAAGTGCTCCATTTATTTCCCATCATCACCAACCAGCACAAAACATGTCTACCCCAGTCCATATGGCTGCACACTCACCAATTATCACGAAACATGGCAGCATGGGGGTGACTCCACTAACTTCCACTTTGGTCATGTCAATTTTCCATCTTACTTACCAAAAACCACCAAAGTGCCCATGCCCTAGTGTTGGACCTATGAAAGATTTTTGTGCTGGTGGGAGGCAAGATGTGCATGCAGCACATGGCCAGTTCGGCTGAACCAGGCAATTCGGCCGAACCAGGCTAGCTGCCTCCCTTCGCCTATAAATGCCAACCCTTGCCTCCTTGCTTGATGCACCATCTCACACTTAAAAATTTCCGCTACGAGCTCTCTCTCTCTCTCTCAAGTTCTTGCTCAAGTCCTTGCTCAAGTTCTTCACCAGTTCTTGTTCAAGTTGGTTCACTTGCATTGCTGAAAAAATCACAAAAATATTTTTCTTTTGTTTGATCCTTGTGCTGAAACTTGAACGTGTTTGTGGTGGTTTTCGACACCCACAAGAACGACTAACTTTGTCTGTGGTGGTTCTTCATTCCCGCAAGAATGACTAACCCTCTTGAATGACTGACTTGTTTTTCTTGTGCTAACCCCATATATTCAGTCCTTCGGGTAGTCGTTGCGCTAACATTTTGCAGGTAGCATGTCAAATATCTTCTCCGCATTCCATCGCTCCGCCCATCTGAGCAAACGCTAAGACGAAGCTGGGAGTTCCCCAGCCCCGTCCTGCGGTTCAAGCCGAATGGAGGTGGACGAGTCAGAGGCAGTCGACTTTGGGAGAGGCTCTGCCTCGTACCCAACCCGGCAGCTCCTAAATGAGGGTGAAATCATCCTCCGGACGGACCGGGAGTAGAACGTCTTCAACATGTTGCGCTTGAAGGAGATTGAGCATACCCGTGTCTTCTTTTTTTTTTTGAGCACAGCATACCCGTGTCTTCGAGCAGGACTTGCTCGTAAGAATGGGTATGGATGAAGAATTCCCAGAAGTCTTCGAAGCCGTTGGCTGGGGCAACTTCTGGCTTGTCAACGAACAAGGTTCATACCTCCTCACCCTCGAATTTCTTTCGACTCTTTCATCTGAACGGGAGGGTGTTCACTTTCAATTTTTCAACCAAGAGTACTTCTACTCTTGGAGGGATTTGAGCATGGCTCTTGGTTTTGTCAGTCATTGTTTGTTGGATCCTGCCAAAGCATTGAAAAGGTTTAGTCGGGACAGGTTTTGGAAAAAGATTTCCGGAAGCACCAATTGTTCTGCTCCGCGCACCAACAACATTCATAACCCCACCATGCGTTTCATGCATCGGTGGATAGCTATGATGGTGTTTCCGCATTCAGATTTGCATCCCATTAATACAGTCAAGTTGCGGCTTCTTTATGCCATGGTTAAGCGAGTTGGTGTTTCTCTGTCCTATCACTCTCGCGTGGGTAGCGTGGCAGTGACTTCTCTAGCGACTTCTGGAGGGTGCCCAGCTCGCGTACATAGAGACAACGCGTTCTGTTGTGGATCCCGAGCACTTTGTGCAAGGCCACATGATACGACGGGCGCCCGATGCAACACTGGTGATGATTTACCGTGGTTTATACAACCGATGTGCCGCTGCCCTGTGTAGAGCTAAGGTTGCATACCGCTCAGAAACTAACTTTCCAGCTGAGTACCGAGTCAGATGATTCTCCCCTTGGAGACAGCCCACTCGGCACAGTGTTGTAGGCGAAGGACCATTCACCCGGGGTCGAGCCAGGCGTGATGCCGGGCTCATCACCACACAGGAACCAACAACTTCACCAACACAGCCACACCGACATACATCTGCGTTTGAGGTGGCCTTCAGCAAATACACCAGTGTTGGGATGTCAGGAGCGGGAGGCTCGGAACAATCCCAGGACCCAGACTATTTCACCCCGAGCCGCTGGGACTATGTTGACACTTCTTACAGTCCACTATCAGGATTGATAGTCCTGGTAATGGTGCAAGGAGTGTTTATCGATATTCTTACGACACAGAAGTAAATCTGCAAGCGCACGGATATCAATGTAGCATTTCACCCGGGAGTATTCCTAGGTATCATATTTATTTGCTCAGGGAAGCAATGGATAAAGAGTATTGACTATTAACAAGGATGTAACCACTAATTAAAGTACCGGCTAACAAGGCGGGGGTAACGGATAGGATAGTAGTGATATGCATTTGACACACACAAGGAGAAGTTTAGGATAAATGATATAGATAGACGAGTGGTCTAGCTAGTGGGAGGACAACGAGACAGGAAAGGATTCCTATATACTTCCATTGGCCTTAAGATATCTCCAGCAGAGATTACAGCTAGGATGAAGAATGACATCTATGGTTCTTTTCCTAGTTCTATTACCTTAGCTTCGGGACAATAGAACCTATGACATGCAGAAAGGGATGAGAAGGGGTGCCACCAATCCTACACTCTGGGATCCTGTAGGCTGAGACGAACGTGATGGACTACGTAGGCCGTATAGGGCTGTCACCACCTAACGGCTACCACCTCCGTAGACTCGGGGACAAACTAAGGCCACTGGCTAGTCTCGGCATCACGCCTACACTAGATAATAACTACTTACTCTCCTAGAAAGAGCAAGCAACCCTGTCAATACCCCAGTGACAATTCACCGCAAGCATTGAGCAGAATCGAAGAACCAGCTGAGATAAAGAACTAGAGAGAGAACTTCTAGTGCCAGACTACAACAGCTTATAACCAAGGCTAGACATTCCACAATTATCCCGGGAATAAATGCAGAACAAATAACTCAAGTAAATGTGGAAGATAATATATTGAATACTTAGAGTCTTGCATAAAGAAAAGGAAAAGATACAAGAGCTTTACCAGAACTCCAGAAGATGACTCTGGAATCCTGAGCGAAGCTCGACCCTAACTCTAATTCCCAACTGGACTAGCCTAAATCTACATCCTGAAAGAGAGGAATGGAGACTTGCTCCCAAGTGGTGTGTGTCCTGAACCAGGGGCGGAGGCCAGCATTTATAGGGACTTGAAGGCGGTGGAGGAAGAGCAGGGGCCAAGGCACCGTAAGGCGGTGCTCCCGGCCAGTTCGGCCGAATCTCCCAGTTCGGCAGAACCATTCATTTTGCACTGCCTTACTTCCCACGACCCTGATTTGCTTGTGGAGTCGGTTGTCGGTCGGTGTGTGCAGTGGGGGCGGTTCGGCCAAATGGATGGATTCGGCCGAACTGGGCTGGAAGCCCAGGCATGCCCCCCTGCACCGCCTTTGCTTCCTGGGCTTCATGGATGACTTGATCCAGGTGGTCTTCGTGTTGGTTTGGCCTAGATATGACGTGTTAGTGATCCTACGTGGCTTGCACGGTTGTTGCTGACGTGGACGACCCTCGGTTGCACTTTGTGTCGTGTACGGCTAGGGGGGGGGGGTAACCGGCCGAACGGAGTCGTTCGGCTGAATCGGACATTTCTGACCCCTATCACGTATTTCTCGTTACTCTACCTGCACAAGTGAAACACACCAAAACTCGTGGAACTTTATTAGATATAAACCTAGATGCAAGGAATGTCACATATAACCTATTTTATTCCTGAGTATTGGTGGTTGAAAACGTGCCTTAACGATCGCCAACAGACTACACCCAGAGTACGGACTCTAAGAACTCCCAGGGGTGGTATGTAGGGGGGTATGATAGTGCCTCCCAACCGTACTTCCCTAGGCACTCTCAGTGCGCACGCTTCTCTACACCTTGCGGCTACGACAACGGTCGGGAGTTATCTTACATCTCCGACCGAGTCGACCTCCTCGATGACCGTACCAGGAACATGGAAGGCACTCTGGCATGCCATTCTCAGTACCATCAAGATAATAGTGGTGTGCTGGAATCTATAAGGTACGACGTCCAGCGACAAACGGACCAAACGGCGGAATATTTTTCAAGGTTTCGACCCTATCAATGAAAGATCCAAGCTTGGGGGAGGACCCCCACCAGGTATGTTCTATGTCCCTCTCAGCACTTTGATTTCGCATTTGCCATTTCCCTTTCTATTTTATTTCCATCTTAAAATGAAAAAGACCAAAAATATTTTCTTTGAATAAAATTAACTCCCAACTATGCATGGAATGAACCATATGCCTCTCGCTTTGGAAATGATGAATAGTTGCTCTGTCATTAATCTTATGAGTGCTTTGTTTCGACTAGTTTCTTGATAGTACTTGAGTTAATTGGCATGAGTAAAAATGAACCTGAAACCTTGTGGGAGCACATGATTTATTCCATGTCTAAGTTGTTGTAAGGAATGATATAGTGAGATTGTGGTTAAGTTCTACTTTTGCTCTTAGTATGGTGAAAACCTCGGATGCTTTGTGCTTTCAAAAATAAAACAAGTTCCTCATTGGTCAGAAATTCCTACCAAAGCCATATGTTTAGTTTAGTTAAAACGTTCCACTCATATGCTGCTTGTTGTCTTAGTGAGTTTTGTCAAATTGTTGTGACCTTTGGGTGAAACTTTCATGCTTGTAAGATCGAAATTCACGTACACACCATGTCTCACTAGCAATTCCTACACTGGGAGTTAGCAAACATTGCCATCATCCATCCACAAAACAAATTCTCCATGTTCTATGATCTCCTCTCCAAATATCCTTGAATAGAGACATGGGCTATGGAAAAAGAAAAGCATGCCAAAGAGCATGGCAAAAAGAAAGAGAAAAAGAAAAGCATGCCAAAGAACATGGCAAAAATAAGAAATAAGAAAAGCATGGCAAATGGCATGGCAAAAATATGAGCAAAAAGAGATAGCCCATGTTCTCAAAAATAATTCAAGGAGAGGAAGAATCATCCCAAGGAGTTCCACCATATTCCACTCCATTCCATTCCACCATATTCACTCCATTACACTCCACATATTCCACACACTTGCACTTCTTGATCTAAAGGCGTGATTTGGTTCCCAAAGGTCCGGTCATTGAGTTAGCAAAATATAAGATACATGCATGCCTCCATCCATTGTCCCTGAGCCACACAAAAGCCAGATTAGATTTTAGGATGAAAAGAAGGCACAAGCCTTTGGTGAGGATTCAAATACCACTTGAGTGATTGAGTGAGCCAAAATTGTGGAAACTCCGAGATGGGATCCTGAAAAGAGTAGAATGGAATAAAACCAAATCAATCTGTGCAACCTTTCAACCGCCCAAGACAAGGAGATTGCTATAAGCCCCATATGTAAAATGGTGATTTAATACTTTGCTAATGATTCGAGTAATTTTGAGCACTAGTTGTTTTTAAAAATTACCTGCAAGATATTGACATTGTAGCAACTCCTGGTCCACCGAGCCTAAGTTTTTATCTTTGCTCGGTCTAAGCTTGGGGGAGCTTATTGGCGGTCGTTACGGCACGTTTTTGACCACCAATACTCGGAAATAAAAGAGGATATATGTGACATTCCATGCACTTAAGTTTATTTCTAATAAAGTTCTACGAGTTTTGGTGAGTTTCACTTGTGTAGGTACATTAACTACAAATACGTGCTATAGGGGTTGGAATGGACCGATTCGGTCGAATGACATGATTCGGTCGACTACCCCCTTAACCGTATACAACACCGAGAGTCGTCCACGTCAACGATGACCAAGCAATGACCGTGCATGACATGTGGACGACCGCCGCCACCTCTGGGCTGAACCAACATGAACACCACCTGGATTAAGTCATCCACGAAGCCCAGGAAGCAAAGGCATTGTAGGGGGGCCGGCCACGGGCTAGGCCCAGTTCGGTCGAACCCAGGCCTTCGGCCGAACCGCAGCTGCCAAACCGACCAAAGGAGCAAATCCCAGCCCTTGGGGAGCAAGGGCGGTGCATCCCATGGTTCGGCCGAATTGGCCGGAGCACATCCTCTTACTCCCTTGGCTGCCACTCCATCTCCACCGACCTTCTCAAGCTATAAATAGAGGGGTCACTCACTTGTATCACACACACCAAGCCAAGGAGCTCTCATTTCCACTTCTCTCTAGTAGAGTTAGGATAGTATAGTTGGGAGTTAGAGTTGAGTCGAGCTGTGCCTCGGAGGTTCCGGAGTCGTCTTCAGAAGCTCTGTCATAAGCTCTTGTATCTTTTCTTTCCTTTTGTAGACTTTGAGTTATCAATATAGTTATCTTTATCACTTTGCCTTTGTCATTTATAACTTGCTTCTACTTTATTCTTGTTGCATCTATATCGTGTTTAGACTATAGTTGGTTCTAGTTCTGGTGCTTCTAGATCTTGTTTAAGTCTTTGTCTTAGCTGGTTCTTCGATCTTGCTTGATACTTGAGGTGAATTGTCACTAAGAGTATTGACAAGGTTGCTTGCTCTCGCTAGTGGAGTAAGTAGTTATTGACTAGTGTAGGAGTGGTTCCTAGGCTAGCCAGTAACCTTAGTTTGCCCCTGAGTCTACGGAGGTGGTAGTCGTTAGGTGGTGAAAGCCCTATACGACCTTTGTAGCCCATCACGTTCGTCTCAGCTTGTAGGATCCCCCAGTGCAGGGTAGATGCCACCCCTTCTCATCCCTTTCTGTGTGGCGTAGGCTCTGCTGTCCCGAAGTTAAGACATAGATTTCACCTTGACCTCTGAGTGCTGGCTTTACAACCTCTGTATCTCTAACCCCAAGTGACATAGATAGATAAAGTACCTAGGAATCCTCTATCTCTTCTCATTTTCCTCCCAGCTATCTATTCCTTTTCTTTCCTATCAGAGCCTCCCTTGAGCTGTGTTTCACGGTATATCCACTCCTATCCAATACCGTTATCCCCTGTCTTGCTAGTCATGTACTCCTCTCTGATAGTCTTGAATATCTGTTTGCTAGTACTCTTTCCATAAGCTTCCCTGCAGAAATATAAATTACGATACCTCAGAATACTCCCTGGTGAAGTGCTACAACGGTAATTCTGTGCGCTTGCAGAATATCTATATATTTTACTGAGCCATAAGAAAAACCACTGAAAGACTCCTTACCCAGTACCGGGATTCACAATCCTGATATTGGATCATAAGAAGTGCCAACAATTGCATGAGATGTCCTTGTGATGGCTCTAACAGCAGCACTTGGTAGGTGTGCCCCTTGTGGTATTTCTACTTGGACTCGTGAGACTACACCTATGTGACAGGCGCAATATGTTATACGAGATGCCTTACCTCATCTCGTAGTAACAACATTTACTGTTTCAATGGAAGGTTCGGGCTGTCCCGGAATCTTCCCTGATTCAGTAATAGGAAAGGCTGCAGCTACCTGAGCTACTTGGGTTTTGATCATTTTATTGAAACTTAGTTGGCTTTTCATGGCAGAAGAGAACGAATCCAACCTAGAGTCTATGCTTTCTAGGATTTTATCATTAGCAGCAAGCTTTTTATTGATATTTTCAGTAATTTTACCCTCGACAAACACTAAATCTCTTAGTGATGGCTGATTATTGAAATTGCTATAATTGAAGTTGTTACCTTGATGAGACCTGGATTGCCGTAGTTGGTCAGTCGGTACCCATTGTTGTTGGAGTTGTTGATGTAGTTGTCATCTTCTCACATCTCAGGGAAATCATTCCCTAAATGGCCAGCATTGCCACAGACCTCGCAAGTCATGCGAGTGTCCATGGCTTGCACCGTTTCTTGAGCAGGGGCCTCCAGTTTCTTCATCATGAGGTCCATCTTCGCAACGAGCATGTCCAGAGCTTCAACTTGATGGATTCCTCGTGTCCTTAGTTGGGCACTGATGAGGACATCACCACGTTGCACATACACGAGCCGGACTCGTCTCGAAGTTACAAGTCGTCGTCATGTTGGACATCATCTTCGGTTCAGTTTCAGCCGACATTTCTGCGCTTCAACTGTAATTTCTCCTTCATACGACGTCCAAACAAGGCGTTATTGGATGCGTTGGAATCGTGACGACGAGACGCTTATTTTGGTTCTGGTCCTAGCTCCAGAGGATTCGTGGATCATACTGTGTGACCATGAAAATGTGCTGCATCACCTGTTTTGGGCCTTTTCAGGCTTTGTATCGTGTCGGGCCTCTCGGCCCATGTTGTGGACGCCCTCCTGGCGCGCCCTGAACCCTAGCTTGACCCTAGAATATTAAATTCAGTAGCCGCCATCGTTTAGACTCAGGTTTTGCTTAGATTAATCTGTCGAGAACAGTTTCACCATCATCGGTTTGTAGAACCCCAACTATCATGCTTAATCATACATCTGCAGTTTGTCACTTCCTGTTGAGTGTTGCATTCTTTCGAGTTCTTACTTGTGTTCTTCATTTCGCAGGCAGGGATTAGCCTTCTTGGAGAGGTCAACTGGGTTGTGGCACGGTTGATAACTAGAGGAGTCGTGGTGCTAAGATTGCAGGGTTCGAGTTTGATGACTTGAAGCCGGATCGGTGTGTCGTGCTCCGCCCAAAACGAGTTATCCTTCACCTGACGGAAGATCGGGAACCCTAGTCCCCATCAGGCACGATCATCGGACCAACCTTGGTTCTTGACCATCTTCTCTATGGGGGCCTTTGCACGGCTCTCCTCAAGAGAGAAGAAGGAACCTCCAGCAGCAGCATCAAAAAACTGACGGGCAGAGCTTGTAAGCTCGTGGTAAAAGGTATGGATGATGAACCAACTCTTCATACCATGGTGAGGACAAGCAGATATATAGTCCTAGAGGCGATCCCATGCCTCTGGGACTGTTTCATCTTTTAGCTGCTGGAAACTAGCAATTTTATTCCGGAGGGCATTGGTATTCCCAACCGGAAAGAATTTTAGCAAAAAAGCGCTAGTGCACTTATCCCAAGTGTCTATGGCTTCGCGGTTAGCAAAAAACCATTATTTTACCTTTCCTAATAATGAGAATTGGAATAAACGAAGGCGAATGGCGTCGATGCTTACCCCGCGTATGGTGAAGGTGTTGCAAATCTCCAGAAAATGCTAGAGATGAGCATTGGCATCCTCATGTGGATTGCCGCAGAACGGGCTGGCCTGCACCATGTTGATGAGGGCTGGCTTGAGCTCGAAGTTGCCATCTTCGACTGGTGGAGCTGGTCCAACATGCACGTTCTCACTCAATGGAGCGGAGAACTCATGGATCGTCTTGCTTGCCATCCTCGGTGAAGCCGGGTCAACGACGGGAAAGACTGGGCTCGTCGGAATAAGCTGCTTTTGAGGAGGCACAACACGGGGTCGTACTTTCCTCGCAAGAGACTCTGGATTTTCTTGAAAGTTTTATGGTAGTTAGAAAGCAGTCATGCACTACTCTGCTTCACAAGACCAATGAAACAGAGCAAGGATAAACCCGCTTGAGTAGCGGTATAGTCAACAATGATAGCTCGAGATAAAAGTTTGAAAGTATCTAGCCAATTGCTTCCCCGGCTGTAACACCCTAAAAATGCCTATTTAAAATTTTTTAGTAATTAATTTAATTTTATTAATTGTGCTCATATTTAAGGAAAATAAACTATTTCTGAGAATCAAAATCAAATATAAGGTGTAGAAACATTTTTGATGCATTCATGCTGCAGCACTGAGTTTTGTTTGTTTGTGTATTGAAATGGAATTTAAACAAGTTTAAATTCGAATTTAACATGCATTTGTTTGAGCCTTAGAAAAGTTGTTTAAGATGGAGTTTGGTTTTGCCCCCTGAACTCTTTTCCCCGGCCTATTTCCCCTCCTTCTCATTCTCCCGAGCCAGACCAGCCTGCACCTTGCTCCGCGCTGGCCCAGCGCGCTTAGCGCACACCCGCCTCTCCTCTCTGTCGCTGACGCACGGGCCCCGCTTGTCGGGGTCATCCTCGACCTCGTGCCAGGCTCGGACTCGAGCCCGAGCTCGACATCGACCCAGGGCCACAGCGTGCATGCCGAGGTCCACCCAAGGCCACGCGCCCGCCCCTATAAAACTAGCCGACCGCCGCCCTTGTTTCCCATCAAACCACGCCGCAAACTGTCACACCCCGAAATTTACAAATTTTGGGATGTGAATTTTTAACCTAATTAATACAATAATTTTCTAAATTTTCTAAAATTTTGCAAGCTTTGTTTAATTTACAGGGAATTTATGATGAAAAAAAAGAAAATATTTGCAAAATGTAAATAAATTACTTTGTATGTTGCATTCATGCTGCTGCATTGAGTTTTGGTTGTGTGCGGTTCGAATTGGAATTTAAATCTAGTTTAAATTTGAGTTTGAATCGATTTGTTTTGAGCCCTAGAAAAGTTGTTTGGACAAGAGTCGGTTTGCGCCCCTTCAACTTTTCCCCTGGATCGGTTTCCGTCCCTCCTCTCTTTTTCCCATTCGGCCCACCTCTTTTCTTCTTTTCCCGAGCCGGCCCAGCTTCCCAGCCCAGATCCCGATCCAGCCCTGCCAGCCGAGCTCACCGCCCCGGCCCGCTAACGCCCGCATCGGCCCAGCGCCAGCGCGATCCAGCCTCGACCGCTCGCGCGCCCGCACCCCCGGCCCACCACCTCCGCGCCCCGGCCCAGCAGCTCCGCTCGGCCCAGCCACTCTCCCCGCTCTTTCGGCACAGCCCCGGCCCAGCCGACCGCACCGCGCCTCGCTCCCGCTCGCGACGCGCAGCGCCGCCGCCGCCCGTTCCTCGGCGTGCGCGCCAGCTCCCTTGGCGTGCGTGCCACCTCGAAAACCGAGGCCAGCTGCACCTCCTTCGGTCCTACTTAAACGCCGCCCCGCCATCTCCCATCACCATCACCTCCTCGCCTCACGCAGCGGCGCCGCCAGAGATCCGAGCGCCGCCGCCCGCCATTGTTGGCTGTCTCGCCGCCTCCTTGGATGCCGCTCGGAGTGGACGCCGCCACGAGATCCGCGACTCCAAGCCGCACATCCTCCGCCCGTCCTCCTCGCCGCTCGGCCGCCGGAGGAGCGTCCCCGCGTGATGACGCCGCCACTGGAGGTCACCATCGCCGACTCGGCGCTTCCATCGCCGTCGAGGAGAACCGAGGCCGCGAAGATCTTCCCCTCGACGAGACACGTCGAATCGTCCGCCTCTCGTCGCCGTTATGCTGCCGGAACTCCTTCGCCCCCGTGCAGCCTCGCCGCCGGCCATGTCATCCGCCGCGGGCGCGATTCTGGCCATCCCCGTCGACTTCTCGCGCCGGTGAGGACCCCCACTAGATCCCCTCTTCCTCCTTTACTACCCGCGCTACACCGAAGCCGCCCTAACCCGAGGAATCGCCGGCGAGCCGACGACCCAGGACGCCGGCGAACTCCCTGTTATGTTCAAAGGAAGAAGATGGAAATTTCTCGTTTTAGCCCCTGAGGAATCCTATAACCTTTAGCCTATTCCTTGTGTCTTGCGCATTTTATAGAGAACCCCCTGCAAGTTTTCCCCCGTCGCACTTAAATCCAGCCGAAGCCCTTTTTCAGATCTAACCCTAACCTTTCACCTTTTCGCGGCCCCTATTCTCTGTCTCTTGCGAAAATCCTTTGTTAACCCCTGAAATCTATAGATAATCACGTATAGGTCCCTACAACTTTGTTTTCGCAATAAAATTCATGTTTTAACTCCGATTCAATCCGTTCTTGTTGCGTTAGATTCATATCAACATAAACTACACGTTAGCGCTGCCAATTACCATGTGACATGTTTCTGAAATTTTATTTAATATTAAGTTGATTAAATGCTATCTAAATATGCTTTCTTAGATAAAATTTAATTAAGGTTTACATATCGGTTTTCTTTGTTAATATTAATTTGAGTTTGGGAAATAAAACTTTGACTAGGATATATCTTGGTTTTCATAAACTATTATAACATAATTAATGATAAATAGCCTTTCCAAATTTAAAAGCAATTTAGAGTCAAACTCCGGTTTTCATAAATAAAGGTTAACATTGATTAATATTAACATAAATGTGTTTTTGATTATAATAATGATTTAAGAAACACGGTTCATAAGGTCATTCGATTAAATGCTCTGACATGTTTTATCTAAGATAAAATATTTAACTTTGCATAATTTATACATAAACAATTATAAATAAAAGGTGACTAAGTCCTACCTCGGTTTTGCAAATTCAAATAGAATTATTTGAAATGATCTCTACTTATGATTTTCTTTAGTTAAAATCAATCAAGCATATAGTTGTCATTTGATAATTTAAATCTTTCGATAGTTTCCAACCGTTGCTCCGTTTTCAGCGATCCTTGCGCTCACGTGATCATAGAACCAAGCCCCATCCCTTAGCGCGCTCTTTTAAAGCTTTTCCTCTGATTAGTGTATTGTTCTTAGTTGTATTGTTTGCTTGCTTGTTTAGCTATGTTTGCTGCGAGTAGAAGGACATTTGAGAGATTCAAGATCAAGAATTGAAGAGTCTGAGCAGCTGTATAATGGAATTGAGGCAAGTTATAGCATGGACAATCCTTGCTACCTACTCACCTATATTAAATTATTTCATACATGCATGTGTCTAATTTGATGTACCTAGTCTTGTTTACCCTGTCCTTGTTTACCTCGGGTTTATTGCATATGGGTAGAACTTTGCTAGGCGCAGCTACTGTCACCTTTATTTAACTATTAAACTTGTATTAATGGTCCACTTCAACTTTAACGTTAAAACTTGCTTTTTAGCAACATGGATCAGGGAGCTAGAGCATGTGCTGTGTGCTTTGCTCTAGTGTCTCCCTCTAAGGACCGGTTCTTAAAGCGGCAACCCAGGAGCCTGTCGCCACCGCCAGAACTATAATGGCTCTGGTCTTGGACAAGTAGCTTGTACGGCTCTAGCTTGGTAGTGGTTACCGACGGGCCGACGGCGTTGTGGGAGGCAAGGCACGGGGTGTTTTCCCGATTCCACCGAGGACAGTAGCCCCGTCGGCTAGGTCCCGTTAGACCCAGTCCCATGTTGGGAGTCTCAGTGATTGAGAACTCCGCACGTTGCGCATTGATGGGTGCGATACCCGCACTCTGGACGCCATCGACCCCCTCATGGTGTGACTCCGTGGGCGTACGTCGATCTCGGTGCCTAAGGACTCACCAACTTGTAGTACCCCAGCGGCTACTGTCTTGTTAGGGTGTCTTGTGAAAAGCCTCGCAGCGTCCCTATGCGATCACACCTCGAAAGTGTGGTTTGAGAGGTTTGGCCACCTCGGCATGGTTGGGTTTAAAGTTCTTTGAACTTTTACGCGACTGGTGGGTAAAGGGCGAAACCTCTACAGAGTGTAAATCTATCATCATAGCCTTGCTCAGGGTCACAAGCGGTCTGGATCCTTTTTGATTAGAAGATGGTATTTATTTATGCTTAATGTCACTTACACATTATTAATTGGGTTACAACTAGGATTCATACACTTGTAGTAATTTGGATAATGTTAAAATGAACCAACTAAAAGTGCTAATGCAGTTAAGCCGTGTCTAGCCTTTTTGAGCCTTGATACACCCGTGCTATACTTGCTAAGTAAGACAATTACTTACGCTTGCTATTATTCAACAAAATCCCGGATGGGTAATAAATGAAGTTTCATGAGGATCTTCCGTACTACTGAGCTGTGGTCAACCAGTCGGTGTCCCTGTGGACTTGAGGCTCTACCTGTCGAGAGAGTTAGACTTCCGCTGTGTTTTAGGTAAACTCTGATGTAAACTATTTTTATTCGAGCATATGTACTCTGTTTTACCGTATTTGTAAGCTGTATGTGTTCTGTGGACTTCCTGGGCACACATACAGTAGCATTCGGATTTCTGTGTAAATCCGGGTGTGACACAAACCCTAGCCCCTTCTTGCTCTCTCTCTCTCTCGCCCCGACGTGCGCACGCTGCCTCACCGGAGCTCCGCCGACAATGTTCGTTGCTGCGCGCCGCCGTCACCGCCTCCCCGTTCGCCGTCCTCTTCCGGAACTAGGTGCTTTCCGCGCGCAAAAATGTGGCCCGTAGCTTGATTTCAAGAAATGCCGGTAAGCTCTGCCGCCGCGCATGCGCAGTGCCGCCATGTCCAACCCCCCCCCCCCCCAGCAACCACCCCTAGCCAGATTTAATCCAAGCCGTCTGATCCAACCCCAACAACGTAGATCCGTCCTGAGCCGAGTCAAAGTTGACTCGTACTGGTCAACTCCAGTCAGCCCCGCCACTGTTGTAAAAGAGCCCCTGCTGTTTCCAAGATTCAACCTGCGGTCCATCCCCTTTTCAAAAATATTTATAGAAAGGTCCTTGGTTTGTAAAAAGGCCCCTAAATTTTATAAAAATAGCGCTCTGAAGCCCAGCCCTTGCCTTTTTGCATTCAAACCCTCCTATGTTTACACTAAATTACGTTTAGGTCCCTATTTTTTCACAAATAAGCCCTTGAAACCTTTGAAACTTTGCCAGCAGATCCCTAAATCTTAGAAAAGCCATATCTTTTTTGTTTTAGCTTCGATTAGAGTGATTTTTGCGCTCACGTGTTCGTAGTGAAACGTAGATTAATTTTACAACCTTCTTTGGTTCTGTTTCTACTGTTTGGTGTACTGTTCTAATAGAATAATCTTGTTTGCATGTACTGGCTTGTGTGGATGGTTGTGTGGTGATTTGTGTGTCCAGTCGGTGAGCTATTCGAGTTTGGCTTTGAGTTCGAGTAGGGAGATCAGGAGCAAGACCGGTAGTAGCAATACTTTGAGGAAGGCAAGTATAGCACGGACAATCCTTGCTACCTACACACCCCTATTAAATAATCTATTTCATATGCATGTGTCTAAATTGATTTACCTTTAAGGTTGTACCTAGTCTTGTTTATCCTATTCCATATATCCCTGGGTTTATGCATATGGGTAGATCCTTGCTAGGCGCTGCTACTGTCATTATTATGCATATGTTAATCTTGACATAATGGTTCACTTCAATATGGATGGTAAAACATGTTTTTTAGCAACATGGATCAAGAAGCTAGAGCTTTTGCTTCGTGCTTTGCTGTCATACCCGGATTTTCACAAAAACCCGAATGCGGCCATATGTGTGCCCAGGAAGTCATAGAACACATATAGCGAACAAATATGATAAATAGAGAACATATGCTTGAATAAATAAAGTTTTACATCAGAGTGCTTCATAAATAAACTAACCAAATACAGTGGGTGACTAATAAACTTTCAAACTAATGGAGCCACAATCCACAGGGACTCCGACTAGGAGATCACAACTCAGTAGTACGGCAAATCTTCTGGAAACTCAGCGGCAGACTCATGCACATCCCAATCTGTTTATCCATTCGGATTTTGTTGAATAAATGACAAGTGTAGGTAAACATTTACTTAGCAAGTATAGCACGGTATATGAAGCCTCAAAATAAGGCTAGACACGGCTGAACTGCATTAGCATTTTTAGTTGGTTCATTTTGTCATTAACCAAGTTACTACAAGTGAATGAAACCCAGTTGCAACCCAATTAATAAAGTATAAGTGACATTAAACATAAATAAACATCATCTTCTAATAAAAAGGATCTAGGCCGCTCGTGACCCTGAGCAAGGCTATCATGATAGATTTACACTCCGCAGAGGTTTCACCCTTTACCCACCAGTCGCGTAAGAGATCAAAAGAACTTTGCACCCAACCATGCACATCAACACTTCTGAGGTGTGATTGCATAGGGACGCTACAAGGTTTTTCACAAGACACCCTAACAAGATATTAGCCGCTAAGGTACAATAAGGTGGTGAGACTCTAGGTACCGAGATTGACTGACCCTCAGGGCGCAACATGAGGGGGTCAATGGCGTCCGAAGCACAGGCAATTCATGCCAACAACAAAAATAAAGAGCACAACGTGCGGAGTTCCCGTACCACAGGGACTCCCAACACGGGACTGTGCCTAACGAGACATAGTCGATGGGGCTACCGTCCATGGTGGAATCAAGTAACACCCCGCGCCTTGCTTCCCATAACGCCGTCGGCCACTCCGGTAACCACTGGCAAGCTAGAGACGTACAAGCTACTTAACCAAAACCAGAGCCATAATAGTTCTAGCGGTGGCGACAGGCTCCTGGGTTGCTGCTTTAAGAACCGGACCTTATGCAGAGACTCTAGAGCAAAGCATGAAGCACATGCTCTAGCTCCCCAAACCAAGTTGCTAAAAATCCAGTTTTATCATAAATGTTGAAGTGGATCAATAAGTCAATATTAGCAGTTAAATAATCATGATAGTAGCTACGCATAGCAAAAATCTACCCATATGCATAAACCCAAGGTAATCAAAGGACATGATAATCAAACTAGGTACAACCTTAATGGTACATCAAATTAGACACATGCATTTATGAAATAATTTAATACAAGGTGAGTAGGTAGCAAGGATTGTCCAGGCTATAACTTGCCTTCCTCAAAAGGCAGTTGCTGCTGCTGTGAGTCCTGACCCCGGAAGTCCTCCACGTACTCCAAGTCCAAAGAGAAAGGCTTACCGACTGGACACGACTCACCACACAAAATCCACGCACGCCAATACATGCAAACAAATAATATTATATTAGAACAGTACACCAAACAATATAAATACTACAAATAAATCTTTTAGAATTAATCTACGTTTCACTATGAACATATGAGCGTAAAAATCACACTAATCGCAGCTAAAACGAAAAAGATATGGCGAATCTAAGTCCTAGGGACCTATTTATGAAAAACCAGGGACCTATGAGTAATTATGCGTTAAAACCTGAGGGTCAACACGTAAAACTACAATTCTGGACCGTGGGTTCTAATAATCAAAAGTGCAGGGGATTTTACATAAAAGAAAAGGACCTATTCGTAATTATTTTCTACGGGCAGTGGACGGCGGGTTCTAATTCAAATCTTGTAGGGGATTTTTTAGAAAATGGCCAAAGCTGACCGGTAAGCGCCGAGTTTAACTTGGGCTGGGGCGGTTCTGTGCCGTTGGATCAGGATCCCGCGGCCGAGATTGGTCCTGGCGAGAGCTTGCTGGCGGGGAAACTTGGAACGCGGCGGCGTTCTTCGGGGGCGGTGGAGAGCTCGCGGCGCTAGGGGGCTTGGTTTCGGGTTTGGATTGGACCTACGGCATCGGTGAAGAACGGCGAGTCCACTGGGGTGGCCCACGTCGAGGGAGGGGCGGTGGAGACGGGCGACGGTAGTGAACCGCGGCGACGGAGCTCCGACGAGGGGGTTGGGGGTGCTAGGGGGAGAGAGGGACAGCGGGAAGTGGCCCGAAATGGTCCTCACCGCAGCGTGAAGCTCCCGGGGGATTCAATTGATCCGGACCGGTGGGGCTCCGATGCGGCGCACGCGGGGAGGAGTGCTGGGGGCGTGACAGCTCGGTTGGAGGCTCGGGTGGGGTGTGGAGCTGTGGAGGGCGGTGCTTTTATAGGCTCGGGGAAAAGATCTCGGCGTGCGTGATGCGTAGCGCGGATCGGGGTGCCGACGATCCTACCTTCCAAGCGGGGGAGGATTTCCAAGTGGGGAGCGGCGTGAAGAAGGAAGGTTCTGCGCGGGGAAGGTTCGGTGAAGCCGCGCGGAGGTCCACAGGCGTGCGAGAGGCGGGCCTAGGTGGGCTAGGCGCGAGCAAACGGCGAGCTTGGCTCGGCTCTGCGAGAGGTAGGGAGAGGCCTGACGGGTGGGGTGAGTGCGGGAGGGGGGTTTGAGCGTGGGCGTTGAGTGGGCCGAGCAGCTTGACCGAGCGGGAGGAGGGAGCATGGGCCAGCTCGGGAGAGGGGAGCCCGGGTGGAGGGGGGATGGTGGGCCGGGGAGGAAATCTAGAGGTGTAGAAGCGGACGAAGGAGAAAGTCTAGTGGGCAAAAGCGAACTCGGCTACAATAACTTTTCTAGAATTCAAACAAATGCAAATATTTGAATTTAAATTCCAATTTAACTCAATATCAACCAAAACATAGTGCAGCAGCATGAATGCAACAAAAATGTTTCTACAACTTATATTTGATTTTAATATTCATAAATAATTTATTTAACCAATATTAAATAATGAACAATTTAAATAAAAGCAAATACATTACTAAAAATTTTAAATGGGCTATTTTTGGGTGTTACATTTGTTCTAGTGTCTCTCCGTAAGGACACGTTCTTAAAACGGCAAGCCCAGGAGCCTGTTGCCACTGCTAGAACTATTATGGCTCTGGTCTTGGACAAGTAGCATGTACGTCTCTAGCTTGACAGTGGTTACCAAGGGCCGACGGCATTAGGGAGACAAGGCATGGGGTATGGTTTTGATCCATCGGGGACGGGTGATGCGTCGTGTATTTCCCGAGAGATTGGCCGGAGTGCACGATGTGTTCCATGTGTCTCAGCTGAAGAAATGTTTGCGGGTGCCCAAAGAGCAGATCCCGATAGATGAGCTTAATGTGCAAGAAGATGTCACCTACAAAGAGTATCCAGTCAGGATTCTGGAGGTGTCTGAGAGGGTGACAAGAAACAAGGTCATCCGGATGTGCAAGGTACAGTGGAGCCGACACTCGGACGATGAAGCAACTTGGGAACGGGAAGATCTCAAGACCGAGTACCCGCAGCTCTTCGCATCTACATTCGAATCTCGAGGTCGAGATTCATCTTAAGGGGGGTAGGTTTGTAACACCCAAAACTAGCCTATTTAAATTTTTTATTAATTTATTTGATTCTATTAAATTGTTCATAATTAATATAGGCTAAATGAATTATTTATGAATATTAAAATCAAGTATAACTTATAGAAACATTTTTGTTGCATTCATGCTGCTGCATTTATTTTTGTATTTCTTATGGTTCAAATGAGGGTTTAAATCTGTTTTAAATTCGAATTTGAACCACATTTGTTTGAGCCCTAGAAAAGTTCTTCTGCCCCGAGTTCACTTTTGCTCCTTAGACTTCTCTCCCGGGCCGCTCCTGCTCCCTCCATTCCTTTCCCTGAACGCAACCCAACACTTACCCTTCTCCCCACGGCCCAATTCCCACCCCTCCTCTTCTTGGGCCCAGCACCTCCTTCGCCTGAGGCCCAACTCCCTTTTCGGCCCAGCCGCTTCCCCGCGAAACAACCCAAGCCGGCCCAACACTCCCCCCTCTCTCCCTCTCGCTGCGTAGAGGGGCCCGCCCGTCAGTTCTCTCCCTCTCCTCCCGCCAGCGTCGAGCTTCCCCTCCCCCCCCCCCCGCGCTAATCCGCCGCGATCACCGGCCAGCTTGGACCTGCTCCACGCCAGTGGAACCAGCAGTGACCTCACCGAAGCTCCCCCCTGCTTCCCTTCCTTCCACCCGCCCTCCTTTCCTTTCCCGAGTCGATCCCCACAAGGAAACGCTCCCCCACGATGAAAGGTTCACCGCCGGCCCGATTCGCGGCATAGTGCGCCCACCAAGGCGAGAGCCCCCTCCCCGGCTTATTTAAGCCACTCCCTGCACCCCCAGAACCCCACCACGCCGCCCTCGAGCACTCTCGAGCCGCAGCACGTCCTCCTCCCCGCCGCCGCCGCAATTGGAGCTCCGCCGCTGCCGTCGACTTCCTCTCTCGGGTGCCGCTTTCCCCGATTCGACCCCACCCGGAGTGTCACATGGAGGTGAGCGTGCTCCCGAACTCCATCTTGATCGTGTTCATACCTCATAGGCCTCTGTCTCCGCTCTCCGTGGTTTGCTTCCGTCAAACGCCGTCGTCGACCGCCGTAGCCGCCCAAGGTTCGACGGGACCCCACAGTTGCGTTCGCCATGCCCCCGCGGTTCCGTAGAGCCTAGCCACGTCATGAACCTGTAACACCCAAAAATGGCCCATTTAAAATTTTTAGTAATTACTTTGCTTTTATTGAATTTCTCATGTTTAATATAGGTTAAATAAATTATTTATGAATATTAAAATCAAATATAAGTTGTAGAAATATTTTTGTTGCATTCATGCTGCTGCACTGTGTTTTGTTTGATGGCAAGTTAAGTTGGAATTTAAATTCTGTTTAAATTTGAATTTAATTTGTTATTGTTTGAATCCTAGAAAAGTTATTTCAGCCGAGTCCACTTTTGCTCCTCGAACTCTCTCTGTGGCCCGCTTGCACTCCCTCTACTTTTCTCCCGAACCGGCCCAGCACCACCTCCCTTTTTTTTCCTCCCGGCCCAGCTCACCTCTTCCCCTTTTCCTAGGCCCAACAGCCGAGCCGGCCCAGCCGCTCCCCGATCCAGCTCCGCCCGGCCCAGCTTCCCCCTCCACCTCTCCCTCTCACTGGCCGCTCGGGCCCGCACGTCAGCTCCTCCTACTACCTCACGCCCGACGCGCCTCCTTCCACGACGCGCATCTCGCTGGCCCATCCGGCCAACTTGGCCCCTCCCCTGCGCCTGTGGGCCCGCAGGAGCACCGCTGCCACGATCCCCGCGCTTTCCTTTCCCCAATCGCCCGCGCATGCAAAGCAATATCCCCCCTGATGGAAGTTCCCGATCGCCGGCCGCTGCCGCCCGATCCCCGTGCCACCTGCCCAATGTGCCACCCCCTCTGGCCTATATAAGCCGCCTACCGAGTCCCCAACGTCTCACACCACCTCCACCAAGCTCGAGCACCTCTCATGGGCCCCTCCCGCGAAGCACCGCCGCCATCCTCCCCAGGCCGAGCTCCGCCGCCGCCGGATCCACTGCTCCGGCGCCCCTTCGACCAATTCACCTCCTCCAGGAGCTTCGCGCTTGGGTAAGCATGCCCCAGAGTCTCTCCCCGCTCGTCTCCGAGCCCCCTAGCGCCCATTCTCCCTTCCCAGAGCTCCGCCGCCGTGGTTCGCCGTTGTCGGCCGTCTCCACCGCTCCACTGCCGACTTGAACCCCCCAGACTGACACCCCACGTCCCCAGTTCCCTCCCAGGCCAGGTCCCATCACGAACCGAGCCGTGAAGCTCGAGTTCGAGCTTGCGCCGGCGATCCTCCGCCGCGCTGGCATAGTGCCACCGCCCCCCCGAGTCGCCGCCGTTCGCCCGACCCTCCCCGCTCAACCCCAGCCGCACGATCTGGATCGGACGGCCCTGATCCGCCCAAGACCACGAGTCAAACCAGAGGCGTAATGGTCAACCGGGCAATTTTGCAAAAGAGCCCCTACACTTTTTAATTTAAAACCTGCAGTCCACTCCTGTTGAAAAATAATTACGGATAGGTCCTGTTTTTATCAAATAGCCCCGGCCCTTTTTAAAAATAGAACCCACCATCCTGTTTTAACCTTTTTACGCGTAGGTCCTCGGGATTTAACGCGTAATTACGTATAGGTCCCAGGTTTCTTCAAAATAAGCCCCTGAAACTTTTAAAAAATTGCCAGCAGGTCCCTAGAGCATAGAAAACTCATATCTTTTTCGTTTTAGCTCAGATTAGCGTGATTTTTGCGCTCATGTGTTCGTAGTGAAGCGTAGAATATTTCTAAAACCCTTTTAAGTGCTGTTTCTACTCTTTGGTGTACTGTTCTAATAGAATTATATTTGTTTGCATGTATTGGTTTGCGTGTATGCTTGTGTGGTGCTTCGTGTCCAGTCGGTGAGCCGTTAGCTTTGGATTTCGAGTTCGCGGAGGACTTTCCGGAGCAGCACTCATAGCAGCAGTAGCACTTCGATGAAGGCAAGTTATAGCACAGACAAACCTTGCTACCTAAACACACTTTTTACATTCATTTACTTTCATATGCATGTGTATAAATTGATGTCCTATTAAGGTTGTACCTAGTTTGTATACTCATGTCCTTGTTACCTTGGGGCTATTGCATATGGGTAGAATCTTTGCTATGCGTAGCTACTGTCACCATTATTTAATTGTTAATGTTGACTTAATGGTTCACTTCGATGTTAATGATAAAACTTGTTTATTAGCAACATGGTTTATGGAACTAGAGCATGTGCTGTGTGCTTTGCTCCAGTGTCTCTCCCTAAGGCCCGGTTCTTAAAGCGGCCACCCAGGAGCCTGTCGCCACCGCTAGAACTATTATGGCTTTGGTCTTGGTCAAGTAACTTGTACGTCTCTAGCTTGCCAGTGGTTACCGACGGGCGGACGGCGTTGTGGGAGGCAAGGTACGGGGTGTTTCCGGATTCCACCGAGGACGGGTGATCCGTCGGCTATGTCTCGTTAGGCACAGTCCCGTGCTGGGAGTCCCTGCGATGGGGAACTCCACATTTTGCGCATGGATGGGTGTGATGCCCGCGCTCTGGACGCCATCGACCCCCTATGGTGTGACTCCGTAGGCCGCTCGTGACCCTGAGCAAGGCTATCATGATAGATTTACACTCTGCAGAGGTTTCACCCTTTACCCACCAGTCGCGTAAAAGCTCAAAAGAACTTCAAACTCAACCATGCCGAGGTGGACAAACCTCTTAAACCACACTTCCGAGGTGTGATCGTATAGGGACGCTACGAGGCTTTTCACAATACACCCTAACAAAACAGTAGCCGTTATGGTACAACACAGGAAGCATGATCCAAGGCACCAAGATCGACTGACTCCCAGGGCGCAACGATAGGAGGGTCAATGGCGTCCAGAGCGCGGCAACGCATGCCAACAACAAAATAAAGAGCGCAACCTGTGGAGCTCCCGCACTCACGGTGGCTCCCAACACGGGACTGTGCCTAACGAGGCATAGCCGACGGTACCTCCGTCCTTGGTGGATCAAACCATACTCTCACGAGTGATTCCCATAACGCCGTCGGCCCGTCGGTAACTACTATTAAGCTAGAGCCGTACAAGCTACTTTTCCAAGACCAGAGTCATTATAGTTCTGGCGGTGGCGACAGGCTCTTGGGTTGCCGCTTTAAGAACCAGTCCTTACGGAGAGACACTAGGGCCAAGTATGAAGCACACGCCCTAGCTCCCTGTTCCATGTTGCTAAAAAGCAAGTTTTAACATTAAAGTTGAAGTGGACCATTAATACGAGTTTAACAATTAAACAAAGGTGATAGTAGCTGCGCCTAGCAAAATTCTACCCAAATGCAATAAACCCAAGGTAAACAAGGATAGGATAATGAAAAACTAGGTACAACCTTAAAGGATACATCATATTAGACACATGCATGTATGAAATAATGTATTACAAGTGAGTAGGTAGCAAGGATTGTCCGTGCTATAACTTGCCTTCCTTAAAGTGCTGCTGCTGCAAGTCCGGCTCCTGAAAGTCCTCGTACTCAAAGTCCAAAGCGAACGGCTCACCGACTGGACACGAATCACCACACAAACATCCACACAAGCCAATACATGCAAACAAAAGTATTCTATTAGAAACAGTACACCAAACAGTAGAAATAGTACAAAAGAAGGCTTTGAAACTATTCTACGCTTCGCTACGAACTCGTGAGCGCAAGAAACACACTAATCGGAGCTAAAACGAGAAAGTTATGGCATTTCTAAGTTTCAGGGACTTGCTGGCGAAGTTTAAAAGTTTCCAGGGGCTTACTTATAAAAAACTGAGGACCTATACGTAATTATGCTTTAAAACAGGAGAGCCTACGTGCAAACATGCAGAGGCTGGACCGCGGGTTCTAATTTTTAAAAGGTCAGGGGGAGTTTTGAATAAAACAGGACTTGGATGTAAATATTTTTGAATGGGAGTGGTCCGCGTGTTAATATAGGGAAACTAGGAGGGCTCTTTAGCAAAACGCGCAGAGCTGACCGCAGTTGACCGGTATTGACTCTGGTTGACTCGAGCAGGGACGCGATGGAGGCCGTTGGGATCGGGATCTAAGGGCTGGGACCAATCGGGGAGATAGGCTCGCCGGCAGTGGTGGGAAAACGTGGCGGCACCGCTCGGCAGACGGCGGAGGGTCACCGGAGACGAGCCGATGTCACACCCGATTTTCGAAGGAAAACCAAGTGTGTTTCATATGTGCGCCAGGATCATGTTTACACACATATGATAGACAAAAGAGTGTAATATCGAAACACAGTGTTCTAAAGTACAAGAGATTTATAATAATATTCATATTACACTCTCGGGAGACACGAAGGTCTTTATCGCAGAACAAGCGATAGCTAAACGAAGTGTCTTCAGCTTCCATCTTCCATAGGCATCTTGACTGGGGGAAACGCAAGCCTTAGAACTCATCGTAGTCGCTGTAGTATTCTTCTCCATTTCCTTCTTCTGATTCAACAATGGCAAGTGTGAGTACACCTAACTAGGTACTCAGCAAGCGGGATGAAAATGCAAGGCCACAAGGATAGGCTAAGTTTCACAGCGGTGAGCTTTTTAGAGTTGATCAAGTTTTATTAGCAATTTCCTATTTACTGGATGTAAGTTTATACCAACCCACTTAAGCATTTAAAAGAACATCTTTTTTTCCAAAACCCACGAGTAAAACTACGATTTATATTCCATCTTTAAGTTTAATTATCATGTGAGGGTCCAAGCCGCTCTTGACCGTGAGCACGGCTGATATATCAGTTTTACACTCTGCAGAGGTTGTCCACTTTCACCACAGCTCGTGTTCCCCATGTTGCCCGGGTTTGCAAGGCCCTTAAACACTTCCGAGGTGAGTGGCTAGGGGTCCACTATGAAGCCTTTACAAAGGTATGCAAAAGACCAACAACCCACAAGAGTTACAGCTAGGGCGGACCACAACCCTCCCTAATGGTCAGCACCTTAGCAAAGGCTGCTACCCCAAGAGGACCGAGTTGTACCCCTGCAACCCCAGACCCCCTCTGCTCCTTTCGGATAAGGCCATCAGTACGATCACACCCCTAATTAATCGGCTAAGGTCAGAGCCCATTTTGACACCATGGTTGCACTGTTTTCTTGGGTGGTTCTCCATGTTCCGATTAAAGAATAATTCTCTTGCATTAACCAACATTTCACCAATCATTTTACCATCAAAGTTGCCATGATCAAAATTTTACAAAGATGCAAATTTTATCATTTCCCAAAGTATAGCAACGCTAAGCATAACTAACCCAAAACATTTTAAAACGGGGTTGTTACAAGGAATCATGGGTAAAAGACTAGGTAAATCCTTAAAAAGGTGTTCCCATCAAATTAATGCAATAAAAGTAAATTTTAGTTGTCATGCAATTATATAGGACAAAAAGAATATGCGGGGAGGGCCACTTGCCTTGTTCTACAAAGAAATCTTCCTCCTCTTCGTAGAATTGTTCTTGATCCGTGTCGACGGGCGACTCGGTTGCAACTGGCGCGAGATCTACGATCAACACAATAAAATAATAAGAAAACAGTACATCAAACATTCTTAACAGACTAAAACAAGCATCTAAAACTAATAAGCTCGAAAAGACGAACGCTTGGACACCAAGAACGCTAAAAACGGAGCTAGGACGGAAAAAATATGGTCAAAACAAGTTTTAGGGACTTGCTGGCAAAGAAACTAAGTCTACAGGGGCTAAACTGAAGGAAACCAGGGGCTAAAACATAAATACGCATTAAACCCAAGGGATAACGCGCAAAAAGACAGGGGCTGGGCTTCGGGATACAAAACAGAGAAGCTTAGGGTGCTTTCTGTAGGAATCAGGACCTAAATCTAATTATTTTTGAACTAGACAGGACGGCGGGTTGATTACAGAGAAAGGCAGGGTCTCTTTTGCAAAAAGGCCTACGCTGACCGTTATTCGGCCGATTGACTTGAGTCGCGTGGGATGTGGGCCGTTGATCTTGCGATGGACGGCTGACAGAGAGGGGGTGACTCGGGCGGCGGCGGGAACGCCGGCGTGCGGCGGCGCCGGGCCGGAAATTCGCCGGCGTTGCTCGAACTCGAGCTGCCGGGCTCGGTTTGGAGCGCAGATTGGTGCTAGAGGACCATGGTGAGATGGCGAACACGATGGGGGTGATCTCGTCGGGGATTGTGCGGCGGAGCCGGCGGCCGACGGTGAACAGAGGCGGGCGGCGGTGAACAACTCCGGCGAGAGCGCTAGGGAGTGCTAGCGTGTGAAAGAGAAGGCGGGAAGAGGCTCGGGGTGTTGCTGGGGAGTTGGCGAACGCGTTCAGGGGGTTCTAGTCCTCCAATTCACTACGGTGGCGGTGCTCAACGACGGACGGCGGCGGCGAAGCACCGGTGAGAGCCGTCGGGGTACTTACACAGCAAGACAGAGAGCTAGAAGGGGATGGAGAGCATCGTTACCTCCTCGTGATGCTTCCTGCGTGGTTGGACGGGGTGGAGCGGCTCGGTGTCGGCGGATCGACGGTGCGGCGGCGCTCCGGCGATGGCGGCGGCGGGAATTGGAGTTGCTCCGAGGGGAAAGGGTGGCGTGAGGGGTCGAAGGGGGTTCCTGGGGGCTCGGTCGTCCTCTTATAGGGCAGAGAGGGGACTGGGGAGGGTCGGCATGGTGGAGGTCGGAGTAGCCGGCCATCAATGGCGAGCGGCAGTGGGAGGGCTCTGTGGTGCGGGCGTTTCGAGTGGGAGAGGGAGCGATTGGAGTGGCGCGAGTGTTGCAGCGGCTCAGTGGAGATAGGAGGGAAAGGGACGCAGGAGAGGGAGCGGCGCGGGGGAGGCCGAGCGGCTCGGTCGGGCGGCGGAGCAGGGGAGGGGCGTCGGAGGAAGGGGAAGAAGGAGGGGCTGACGAGCGGGGCCCGCCTGTCAGTGACGCGAGGGAGGGGGAGGAAAAAGTTCGGGCCGCTGCTGGGCCGAAAGCGGCGAGCAGGCCGGCGGAGCAGGGGAAAAGAAAGAGAGGGAGAAAGAGCGAGTGGGCCGGCAGAGGAGCTGGGCCGCGCGCGCGGTGCTGGGCCGAACAGAAAGAGAGAGAGGGAGATGGGCCGCGGGAGAGAAAGAGAGCTGGAGAGAGAGTTGAGGGAGCGTTTCTGGACTTTTTCATGATTTTGAAATTCACACACAAATCAAACAAAAGACATGCAAACCAAATATGATGCACATGCACTTATTGCTCCAAAATTATTTAAATGATGTTTAAATATTTTTAGGCTCAAATTAATTTAAAAATTTAATTAAGTCTTTAGAAAATTAAATTAAACCAAGTTGCTATGATTTATTTGTGATGGATTTTTTTAGGGTGTTACAGCCGATCTCGAGCTACAGGCCTCTATTTGCTACGCGGTTTGCTTCTACGGCAACAGGGGCGAATGACGAGCACATCTATGTGGTTCACAATGACGAAGTCGCAGCGGGGATGGCTAGCGACGGCGAGCGGCGGAGGGCAGCGAAGGGGATCGGCGGAGACGGGGCTACTAGGCATAGGAGTGAGTGTCACACCCGGATTTACACAGAAACCTGAATGTGGCCATATGTGTGCCCAGGAAGTCACAGTACACATATGGCAAACAAATATGGTAAACAAAGAACATATGCTGAATATATTACTCGAATAAAAAGAGTTTTACATCAGAGTGCATCATAAATAAACTAACCAACACAGCAGAAGACTAATAACTCTCTCTAAATGAAGCTGCACCCCACAGGGACTCTGATTGGGAGAACGCAACTCAGTAGTATGGTAGATCTTCTGGAAACTCAGTAGAACACTCATGCACATCCCAATCTGTTACCCGTCCGGGATTTTGTTGAATAAATAGCAAGTGTAAGTAAAACAATTACTTAGCAAGTATAGCACGGGTTATGATGGCTCAAAAAGGCTAGACATGGCTTAACTGCATTAGCACTTTTAGTTGGTTCATTTTAACATTATCCAAGTTACTACAAGTGTATGAATCCCAGTTGTAACCCAATTAATAAGGTGTAAGTGACATTAAGCATAAATAAATACCATCTTCTAATCAAAAAGGATCCAGGCCGCTCGTGACCCTGAGCAAGGCTATCATGATAGATTTACACTCTGCAGAGGTTTCACCCTTTACCCACCAGTCGCGTAAAAGCTCAAAAGAACTTCAAACCCAACCATGCTGAGGTGGCCAAACCTCTTAAACCACACTTCCGAGGTGTGATCGCATAGGGACGCTACGAGGCTTTTCACAAGACACCCTAACAAAACAGTAGCCGTTATGGTACAACACAGGCAGCATGATCCAAGGCACCAAGATCGACTGACTCCCAGGGCGCAGCGATAGGAGGGTCAATGGCGTCAAGAGCGCGGCAACGCATGCCAACAACAAAATAAAGAGCGCAACGTGTGGAGCTCCCGCACTCACGGTGGCTCCCAACACGGTACTGTGCCTAACGAGGCATAGCCGACGGTACCCCCGTCCTTGGTGGATCAAACCATACTCTCACGAGTGATTCCCATAACGCCGTCGGCCCGTCGGTAACTACTATTAAGCTAGAGCCGTACAAGCTACTTGTCCAAGACCAGAGCCATTATAGTTCTGGCGGTGGCGACAGGCTCCTGGGTTGCCGCTTTAAGAACCAGTCCTTACGGAGAGACACGAGGGCCAAGCATGAAGCACACGCCCTAGCTCCCTGTTCCATGTTGCTAAAAAGCAAGTTTTAACATTAAAGTTGAAGTGGACCATTAATACGAGCTTAACAATTAAACAAAGGTGATAGTAGTTGCGCCTAGCAAAATTCTACCCAAATGCAATAAACCCAAGGTAAACAAGGATAGGATAATGAAAAACTAGGTACAACCTTAGAGGATACATCATATTAGACACATGCATGTATGAAATAATGTATTACAAGTGAGTAGGTAGCAAGGATTGTCCGTGCTATAACTTGCCTTCCTCAAAGTGCTGCTGCTACAAGTCCGGCTCCTGAAAGTTCTCGTACTCAAAGTCCAAAGCGAACGGCTCACCGACTGGATACGAATCACCACACAAGCCAATACATGCAAACAAAAGTATTCTATTAGAAACAGTACACCAAACAGTAGAAATAGTACAAAAGAAGGCTTTGAAACTATTCTACGCTTCGCTACGAACACGTGAGCGCAAGAATCACACTAATCGGAGCTAAAACGAGAAAGTTATGGCATTTCTAAGTTTCAGGGACTTGCTAGCGAAGTTTAAAAGTTTCCAGGGGCTTACTTATAAAAAACTGAGGACCTATACGCAATTACGCTTTAAAACAGGAGAGCCTACGTGCAAACATGCAGAGGCTGGACCGCGGGTTCTAATTTTTAAAAGGTCAGGGGGAGTTTTGAATAAAACAGGACCTGGATGTAAATATTTTTGAATGGGAGTGGTCTGCGGGTTAATATAGGGAAACTAGGAGGGCTCTTTAGCAAAATACGCAGAGCTGACCGCAGTTGACTGGTATTGACTCTGGTTGACTCGAGCGGGGATGCGATGGAGGCCGTTGGATCGGGATCTAAGGGCTGGGACCAATCGGGGAGATAGGCTCGCCGGCAGTGGTGGGAAAACGCGGCGGCGCCGCTCGGCAGACGGCGGAGGGTCGCCGGAGACGAGCCGATCTCGAGCTACAATCCTCTATTTGCTACGCGGTTTGCTCCTACGGCAACAGGGGCGAACGACGAGCACATCTATGAGGTTCACAACGACGAAGTCGCAGCGGGGATGGCTAGCGACGGCGAGCGGTGGAGGGCAGCGAAGGGGATCGGCGGAGACGGGGCTTCTAGGCATGGGAGCAAGCAAGAAGTAGCCCGGGATGATGCTCACCTCTACGCGATGCTCCTGGCAGGGTCGAATCGGAGGAAGACGCGTCAAAGAGGGGAGTTCGACGGCGGCGGCACAAGCTCGAGTGGCGGCGGCGCTACGAGGCGAGGGGAAAGGCGCAGGCGGGCTTGGTGCTTGAGGGAGAGGGGAAAGATGAGGATTAGGGGGTGCGGTGGCGGGGTTTTATAGTGCCCAGGGGACCTCAGCGTGCGGGGCACGCCGAATCGGCGGCGTCTCCATCCTTTCCTTAGGCGGGGGCACCTTCCTTGCGGGGGAGAGCAGCGAGGATGGGAAGGAGAGGTGCGGGAAGGTTCCTCGAAGCTTCGGGAGGGGGTCCACAATGCGCGAAGGCGGGAAGGGTCGGGGCCTCGGCGCGCGGGCCACAGATCGCTCGGCGGCGGGCGGAGCTCCGCTTTCTTTTCCTGGAGGAATCGCCGTCCTTGCAGGGCGGTAGCGAGCTATGGAAGGGCGGTGGGTCCACCAGTAGCACAGGGGACAGCTCGGGCCATGGGCCAAGGCGGTGACGCTGCGCCGAGCTCGGCTCGAGTGCGAGCGGCTGGAGGTTGGGGATGACGGGCGGGGGCCCACAGGGCAGCGAGCGGGAGGAAGGAGGAGCGGGGGGTGGCTGGGCCGATTCTGCTGTGCGGCCCACGGGAGCGGGGGAGGCGAGCTGCTGGCTGCGGGGAGCTAAGATGGGCCGCGGGACTGATGTGGCGAGCTGGGCCGAGGGGAAACAGGGAGCGGGGCTGCCGAGCCGGCAGCTGGCTGCTGGGCCACGCGACGGAGGAAGGGCTGGGCTGAGCTGAGTCGGGGAAGGGAGTAGAGGGGGCAGAAGTGGATCAAGGGAGAGTTAAGGGAGCAGAAGTGTACTATGACCAAAAAAACTTTTCTAGGGCTCCAAACAAGGTGATTCAATTTCGAATTTAAATAGATTTAAATTCTCATTTGAACCACAAGCAGTACAAAACTCAATGCAGCAGCATGAATGCAACAAAAATGTTTCTAGACCTTATATTTGATTTTAATTCTCGGAAATTATTTATTTACCCTATATTAATTATGAACAAGACATTAAATAATCAATTAATAACTAAAAAAATTTTAAATAGGCTATTTCAGGGTGTTACAGTGGCTCTTCAGCCACTGTATCTCTAAGCCTGAGTGACATAGGTAGATAAAGTACCCAAGATTCCTCTATCTCTTCTCGTTGTCCTCCCAACTATCTATTCCTTCTCTTTCCTATCGGAGCCACCCTTGAGCTATGTGTCACGGTATAACCACTCCTATCCAATACTGTTTATCCCCTATCTTGCTAGTAGTGTACCCTTCTCTGATAGTCTCGAAAATCTGTTTGCTAGTAATCTTGCCAAAGCTTCCCTACGGAAATATAAATTATGATACCTGGTGAAGTGCTACAACGGTAAATCTGTGCGCTTGTAGAATATTTATATATTTTACTGAGCCATAATAAAAACCACTGAAACACTCCTTACCCCAGTACCTGGATTCACAATCTTGATATTGGATCGTAAGAAGTGCCAACAAGCATTTTTGGCGCCATAGCCAGGGAAGCAATTGGCTAGATACTTTCAAACTTTTATCTCGAGCTATCTTAGTTGAGTATACCGCTACTCAAGCGGGTTTATCCTTGCTCTGTTTCATTGGTCTTGTGAAGCAGAGCAGTGCATGACTGGTTTCCAGCTACCGTCAAACTACCAAGAAAATCCTGAGTCTCTTGTGAGGAAAGTGTGACCCCGTATTGTACCTCCTCAGAAGTAGCTCATTCCAACGAGCCCAGTCTTTCCCGTCGTTGACCTGGCTTCATCGAGGATGGCAAGCAAGACGATCCGCAAGTTCTCTGCTCCATCGAGCGAGAACGTGCGTGTCGGTCCAGCTCCGCCAATCGGAGAGGGGAACTTCGAGCTCAAGCCAGCCCTCATCAACATGGTGCAGGCTAGCCCATTCTGTGGCAAGCCGCACTAGGATGCCAACGCTCATCTTTAGCATTTTATGGAGATCTGCAACACCTTCACCATACGCGGGGTAAGCATTAATGCCATTCTCATTATTAGGAAAGGCGAAACAATGCTTTTATGCTAACCGCAAAGCCATAGAAACTTGGGATAAGTGCACTAGCGCATTTTTGCTAAAATTCTTTCTGGTTGGGAAAACCAACGCCCTCCGAAACAAAATTGCTAGTTTCCAGCAGCTAAAAGATGAAACAGTCCCAGAGGCATAGGATCGCGTCCAGGACTATATATCTGCTTGTCCTCACCATGGTATGCAGAATTGGTTTATCATTCGAACCTTTTACCACGGTCTTAGAAGCTCTTCCCGTGAGTATCTGGATGCTGCTGCTGGAGGTTCTTTCCTCTCTCTTGAAGAGAGCCATGCAAAGGCCCTCATAGAGAATATGGTCGAGAACCAAGGTTGGTCCGACGATCGAGCCCAACCTCGGACCCGAGGAGTTCACCAAGTTGAAGCTCTGGACATGCTCGGTGCCAAGATGGACCTCCTGATGATGAAACTAGAGACCCCTGCTCAAGAAACGGTGCAAGCCATGGATGCACGCATGACTTGCGAGGTCTGTGGCAATACTAGCCATTCGGGGAGCAATTGCCCCGAAACGCGAGAAGATGCCCACTACGTCAACAACTCCAACAACAACGGGTATTGACCGAACAACTACGGCAATCAAGGCTGGAATTCGTGCCCAAACCTCCCATTCGAGAGGCCTCAACAAGGTAACAATTTCAATTCCAGCAATTTCAATAATCAACCATCACTTAGAGATCTAGTGTTTGGCTAGGGTAAAATCACTGAAAATATCAATAAAAAGCTTGCTGCTAACGATAAAATCCTGGAAAGCACATACTCTAGGCTGGATTCCTTTGCTTCTGCTATGAAAAGTCAACTGAGTTTGAATAAAATGATAAAAACCCAAATTGCTCAGTTAGCTGCAGCCGTTCCTGTCACTGAATCGGGGAAGATTCCGGGGCAACCCGAATCTTCCATCGAAAAAGTAAATGCTGTTACTACGAGACAAGGTAAGGTGTCTCGTAGTACGTTCCGTACTAATCATGTGGATAAGGTCGCGCACATTCAAGTACAAATGCCAAGAGGGACCTACCTACCACGAGCTGCTAGGAGAGCAATCACGAAGACCTCTCTGGAAAGGAAGGAAGATCGCGGAGTACCCATCATTCAGTGCACAATCTGGAATCGTCGCATTGATGATGCCCTCTGTGATCTGGGGGCCAGCATAAACATCATGTCCAAGGTATTATTTAATAAATTACGCTACCCTAGTTTGTCATCTACAAATGCCCAGGTACAACTTGCGGACTCGACGATCCGCTATCCTGAGGGGGTGATTGAGAATGTACCAGTCCGCGTTTGGGGATGTTACGTCCCTACGGACTTTGTCGTCCTTGACACGGGGGACGATTATTCGTTTCCCCTTGTGTTGGGCCAGCCTTTCTTGAACACCGCCCGGACTAGGATCGATATGGATGCGAGAGAAATCTCGTTCCGTATCGACGGAAGATTGATATACTTCAAGTTTCAACCACGAGAAGAAAAGAAGACAAAACCTCTCACACCGGAGCAGAAGAGCGCCGAGTGTTTCCTGAAGGCACTCATCAATGGAGACCTGGAAATACTCGGTGGTGAGCAGTTCAAACAGAATGAGCCGACAGGACCAATGCAAGCAGAAGAGATGGATCTTCTCATAAAGAAATACGAAGAAGACCAAGCCCTCTGGAATTCTCTAGAGGAACCGATCCCACCGCCACCGACAAAGAAGAAGACTAAGAAGATGTGGCGGAAGAAGGTCGCATCACCCAAACCACTCACTCCGGGATCGGACGATGACAAAATCAACTGAAGACAGGAGGAGTCCCGCTCACGGACTTAAACATGAGCTCTCGCCGCGAGGAAAACCGGTATGTATCTCATGTTTCCCTTCCAAAATTTTATTTTCCATCATTGCATTTGCATGTTTCCTTTTCCAAAATAAATGAACCACTTGTGTAATTAATTTGAAAGAGAGTAGAAAAAAAATGCAAGCATGGTAAAAATAAATGGACAACGTGCTGAAATTTATTTACAGGGGGTGTAAAACGTAATTCTCATCACTTTTACCCCTTCTAGAACATCTCCATTTATTTACCATCATCACCAACCAGAACAAAACATGTCTACCCCACTCAACATGACTGCAGACTCACCAATTATCACAAAACATGGCAGCATGGGGGTGATTCTACTAACTTCCACTTTGGTCATGTCAATTTTACATCTCACCTACCAAAAACCACCAAAGTGCCCATGCCCTAGTGTTGAACCTAGGCAAATTTTTAGTGTTGGTGGGAGGCAAGAAAGAGAGCACCCACATGGGACATTCGGTTGAATTGGCCTGGTTCGGACGAACCAGGCCATTCGGCCGAATGAGCCCCAGCTCTGCTCCTGGCCTATAAATACCACCCCTTGGTTGCTTGCTTCATTCCACCTTCACACACTGAAAAATTTCTAGCAGAAGCTCTCTCTCTCTCTCTCTCTCAAGTTCCTTGCTCAAGTTCTTGCTCAAGTTCTTCTTTAGTTCTTGCTCAAGTTGGTTCACTTGCATTGCTAAAAAATCCCAAAAAAATATTTTGCCTTTGTTTGATCTTTGTGCTGAAACTTGAACGTGTTTGTGGTGGTTTCTGACACCCACAAGAATGACTAATCTTTTGTGGAGGTTTTCATCCCCGTAAGACGACTAACTCTCTCGAACGACTGACTTGATTTACTTGTGCTAACCCCCTATATTCAGTCCTTCGGGTAGTCGTTGCGCTAACCTTTTGCAGGAAGCATGTCGAAGCTCTTCTCCATGTTCCGTCGCTCTGCCCGGCTGAGCAAACGCTCAGACGATGCTGGGAGCTCCACAGCCCCGTCCCGCGGTTCAAGCCGGGTGGTAGTGGACGAGTCAGGGGTAGCCGACTTTGGGAGAGGCTTTGCCTCGCACCCAACCCGGCAGCTCCTGAACGAGAGTGACATCATTCTCCGGACGGACCGGGAGTGGAATGTATTCAACAAGCTACACCTGAAGGAGTTTGAGCATACCCATGTCTACGAGCAGGACCTGCTCGTCAGAACGGGTATGGACGAAGAGTTCCCAGAAGTCTTCAAAGTCGTTGGCTGGGGCAACTTCTGGCATGTCGACGAACAAGGTTCGTATCTCCTCGCCCTCGAATTTCTTTCGACTCTCACATCTGGACGAGAGGGTGTTCGCTTTCGATTTTTCAACCAAGAGTATTCCTACTCTTGGAGGGATTTGAGTACGGCTCTGGGTTTTGCTAATCATTGTTCTTTGGAGACTGCGAAAACTTTGAAAAGTTTTAGTCAGGACGGGTTCTGGAAAAAGATTTCGGGAAGCACCAATTGTTCTGCACAGCGCAGTAACAATATTCATAACCCCACCTTGCGTTTCATGCATCGGTGGATGGCTATGACGGTGTTTCCATGTTCTGATTTGCGTCCTGTTAATGTAGTCGAGTTGTGGTTCTTATACGCCATGGTTAAACGAGTTGTTGTTTCTCCGGTAAAAGATTTGGTTGCTCATTGGATGTCTCATCACTCTCGCGTGGGTAACGTGGTGGTGACTTCTCTAGTCACTCGCCTTGCTATCCAGTTGGGCGTTCTGGAGGGCGCCCAACTTGCATACTTAGAGACAGTGCGACCCGTCGTGGATGCTGAGCACTTTGTCCAAGGCCACATGATACGACGGGCGCCCGATGCAACGCTGGTTATGATCTATCGCGGTTATACAACCGAAGTGCCCTTGCCTTGTGCAAGACTGAGGTTGTATACCGCTAAGACATTAACACTCGGGTTGAGTACCGAGACGGATGACTCTCCTCCTCGGAGAGAGCCGGCTTGGCATAGTGTTGCAGGAGAGGGGCCATTTACCCAGGGGCAAGCCAGGCGTTACGCCAGGCTTTTCACCGCTCAAGAACCAGAAACTTCACCGATGCAGCCACATCAACACACGTCTGCATTCGAGGCACCTTACGATGCATACGGAGGTTCTGGGACGTCTGGAGCAGGAGGCTCTAGACAACCCCAGGACCCGGACTACTTCACCTCAGGCTACTGGGACTATGCTCCGAGTACGGACTCAGAGTACTCTCAGGGATGGTATGGAGGAGGGTACGACAGTGCCTCCCGACCATACTTCCCTGGGCACTTAGTGGCTACGACATCGGTCGAGAGTTGTCTTACATCTCCGACCGAGTCGACCTCCTCGACGACCGTACACGTAGGATTGAAGATACCCAGGCACGCCATTCTCGGTATCACCAAGAGAATAGTGGCGTGCTGACTCTCTATGGTACGACGCCCAACAGTAGACAGATCAAATGTCAGAATACTTTTCGAAGTTTTGACCCTACCAGTGAAGAATCCAGTTCGATGTCCCTTCAGCACTTTGATATTGCATTTGCCATTTCCCTTGCCATTTTATTTCCACCTTAAAATGAAAACACAAAAAAAAATATTCCCCTTGAATAAAAAAACTCCCAACTATACATGGAATGAACCATATGCCTCTCACCTTGGAAATGACGAATAGTTGCCCTGTCATCAATTTTGCAAGTGCCTTGTTTTCAACTAGTCGCCTTATAGTACTTGAGTTGTTCGGCATGAGTAAAATGAACCTGAAAACCTCGTGGGAGCACATGCTTTATTCCAAGTTTAAGTTGTTGTGAGGAATAATATAGTGAGATATGGTTGAGTTCTTGCTTTTGCTCTTAGTACGGTGAATATCTCGGATGTCTTTTTCTTTCAAAAATAAAATAAAGTTCCTCATTGGTCAAAGTACCTACCAAAGCCATATGCTAAGCTTAGTCAAAAATTTCTACTCATATGCTGCTTGTTGTCTTAGTGAGCTTTGTCAAATTGTTGTGACCTTTGGGTGAAACCTTCATGCTTCTAAGATCGAGATTCACATACACACCACACTCACTTGCAATTCCTACACTAGGAGTTAGCAAATATTGCCATCATCCATCCACAAAATAAATACTCCATGTTCTATGATCTCCTCTCCAAATATCCTTGAATAGAGACATGGGCTATGCAAAAAGCAAAGCATGCCAAAGAGCATGGCAAAAAGAAAGAAAAAAAGGCATGCCAAAAAGCATGGCAAAAATAAGAAACAAGAAAAACATGCCAAGTGGCATGGCAAAAAAAATATGAGCAAAAAAAATAGATAGCCCTTGTTCTCGAAAATAAGACAAGGGGAAGAAGAATCACCCCAAGGAGTTCCACCACATTCCACATTCCAATCCACATATTCCACACACTTGCACCTCTCGATCTAAAGGTATAATTTGGTTCCCCAAAGATCCGGTCTTTGACTTAGCAAAATATAAGATGCAAGTAGGCCTTCATCCTTTGTCCCTGAGCCACACAAAAAGCTTTGTTAGATTTTAGGATTAAAGAAGGCACAAGCCTTTGGTGAGGATACAAACACCACTTGAGCTATCGAGTGTACCAATTGAGGAACAAATTTCAATTTTCGAAAATTGTGAAAACTCCGAGATGGGACCCAGAAAAGAGTAGGATTGGAATAAAGACTGAGTCAAGCTGTTCAACCTTTCAACCGCCGAAGACAAGGAGATTGCTATAAGCCCCATAGATAAAATGGTGAGTAAAACTTTGCCAATGATTCAAGTATTTTTGAGTACTAGCTTGTTGGCGGTCGTTACGGCTCATTTTCGACCACCAATACTCGAGAATAAAAGAGGATATATGCACTATTCCATGCACTTAGGTTTATTTCTAATAAAGTTCCATGAGTTTTGGTGTGTTCCACTTGTGCAGGTACAATAATAAGAAATATGAGCTATAGGGGTCGGAATTGACCGATTCGGCCGGTTACCCCCCTTAGCCGAACACGACAACCGGAAGTCATCCACGTCAACGATGACCAATCGACAACCGTGCATGACACGTGGACGACCGCCTGGATAAAGTCATCCACAAAGCCCAGGAAGCAAAGGCGGTGCAGGGGGGTAGGCCTGTGCCTCCGGCCCGGTTCGGCCAAATGCCCAATTCACCCGAACCGCCCCCACACCAGGAACCGCCTCCAGGGAGCAAACCTAGGCCACAGGTGTAACACCCTAAAAATGCCTATTTTGAAAATTTAGTAATTAAATTGTTTTTATTTAATTTTATGCTCATATTAACCTAAGGAAAATAAATTATTTATGATAAATAAAATTAATTATAAGGTTAGAAACATTTTTGTTGCATTCATGCTGGCTGCATTGAGTTTTGTTTGTGTGTGGTTCAATTGGAATTTAAATTCTGTTTAAATTCAAATTTGAATCGCGGAGTTTGGAGCTCTAGAAAAGTTTCTGCGGCCCAAGTCTGTTTTTCCACCCTAAACTTTTCTTTCGGCCAAAATTGCTCCCTCTTCTTTCCAATTTCGCAGCGGCCCAGCTTCCCCCTTTCTCACTTTCGGCCCAGCGGCCTGCTCCGCTCTTGGCCCGTTGCCGGCCTGTTCCGCCCGGCTAGCCGGCCTGCGCGCCCCAGCTTTCGCGCGTCGCTTCCGGCCCAGCCCGCCAGCCAGCCGCGGCCCGCTCTGCTTCGCTTCCCCCGGCCGCCTCCCCTCGCTCGCGGCCCACCTAGCGGCCCAGCATGCCAGCCAGCGCAGCGCCCCGCCCTCTGCCACTGACCACGCGGACCCACGGGTCAGACCCGTCTCCCTCCCCGCGACGAGTCCGACCCCGCCCCGACCGTGGAGACCGGACCGGCTACGGCACGCCCGTCGAGGATCGCCAGGACTCTCCCCTCGGCCGCCTTCAAATACCCGCCGCCCCGTCTCCCGAACTCCCTTAGACCCTAGCCGCCCCACACGAGTTCCCCACACGGCCGCCGCCTGAACCGCCGCCGCCCGAGATCTGCGCCGCCGCGGATCCGCCGTCTCGCCGTCGCTCCGACCAAATTGACTGCCGGAGCAGCTTCGCGTGGTGGTAAGAGTGCTCCCAAGCCCCTCCTTGCTCTTTTTCTCCCTCTGTCGCGAGCCGCCGCCTCTCAACGCCGTCCGCCGTCTCTGCTCGTCGTCGCCGGCCGCCGCTGCCGCGTTCCCGCCGACGAGAGCCACCCTGTCGAGTTCACGCGGTCATGCCGCGTCCGTAGCGCCCGAAATCCGCGGCAATCTTGCACCGTAGACCCGCCGCCGCTTTGCACCGCCGTAACCGAGCGCCGCCGCCGCCATAGCCCGCCGCGAGCTCGCTCCGTCGCTCTCCGCTCGTCCACAACCCCGCTGCCGCACTCGCCGCGTCACCCCGCGCCCGAAGCACCTAACCGCGTTCAAAACCGAGCCTTCTAGCTCGTTGTCGAGCTTCGCCGGCGAAGCGCCGCCGCTCGCCGCCGCATTGACTCACCGCCGGCGACCCCCCTCCCTCCCCGATCTAATCTGAGCCGTCCAAATCGAAACCAACGACTCAGATCGAGTCAAGCCCCGGGTCAAACTAACCCATACCGGTCAACCCCCAGTCAGCCGTGCCAGTTTTTCAAAAGAGCCCCTGCCCTTTTTCAAAATTAACCCGCAGTCCAAATTTATTCAAAAATAATTACAATTAAGTCCTGATTTTTACAGAAAACCCCCTGACTTATTTAAAAATAGTACCCGAGGTCCTGCTTTGGTTAAATTGCAAATAAACCCTCCTGTTTTTATATAAAATTATGTTTTAGCCCCTGAGTTTTTGCAAATAAGCCCCTGGAACTTTTAAAACTTTGCCAGCAAGTCCCTGAACCTTAGAAAAGCCATAACTTCTTCGTTTTAGCTCCGATTTGAGTGATTTTCGCGCTCACGTGTTCGTAGCGAAGCGTAGATTAGTTTCTAAGCCTTCTTTTGATCTGTTTTTATTGATTGGTGTACTGTTCTAATAGATTAATATTGCTTGCATGTACTGGCTTGCTGGGATGCTTGTGTGTTGATGTATGAGTCCAGTCGGTGAGCCGTACGCGTTTGAGTTCGAGGGTTACGAGGAGCAAGACCAACAGCAGCAGCAAGAGCAACAGCAGCAGTTGGACGAAGGCAAGTACAGCACGGACAATCCTTGCTACCTAAACACACCTTTACACTATTTACTGCATATGCATGTGTCTAAATTGTTCCTATTAAGGTTATTCCTAGCTTTGTTTATCCTATACCTTGATTACCCTGGGTTATTGCATTTGGGTAGTCCTTTGCTAAGCGCCCCTACTGTCACCAATGTTTAACTGTTAATCTTGACTTAATGGTTCACTTCAATGTTAATGGTAAAACTTGCTTTTTAGCAACATGGAACAGGGAGCTAGGGCGTATGCTTCATGCTTGGCCCTAGTGTCTCTCCGTAAGGACTGGTTCTTAAAGCGGCAACCCAGGAACCTGTCGCCACCGCCGGAACTATAATGGCTCTGGTCTTGGATGAGTAGCATGTACGGCTCTAGCTTGACAGTAGTTACCGACGGGCCGACGGCGTTATGGGAAGCATGGGTGAGAGTATGGTTTGATCCACCGAGGACGGAGTATCCGTTGGCTATGTCCCCGTGAGGCACAGTCCCGTGTTGGGAGCTTTCGTATGGCGGGGGTTCCGCACGTTGCGCTATTTATTTTGTTGTTGTTATTCTTTACCGCGCTTGGACGCCATTGACCCCCTCGTGTTGCGACATGAGCGTCAGTCAATCTCGGTGCCTTGGGTCATGCTGCCTAGGTTGTACCATAACGGCTACTGTTTCGTTAGGGTGTCTTGTGAAAAGCCTCGTAGCGTCCCTATGCAGTCACACCTCGGAAGTGTTGATGTGCGTGGTTGGGTGCAAAGTTCCTTTGAACTTTTACGCAACTGGTGGGTAAAGGGCGAAACCTCTGCAGAGTGTATAATCTATCATGATAGCCTTGCTCAGGGTCAAGAGCGGCCTGGATCCTTTTTGATTAGAAGTTGATATTTATTATTTAATATTCACCTCTACTTCATCAATTGGGAATTGCAACTGGGATTCACTTAAATGTAGAAATCTTGGTTTATGCTAAAATGAACCAACTAAAATTGCTATTGCAGTACAACCGTGTCAAGCCTTTCTTTTAAGCCTTCATTACCCGTGTTGTATTTGCTAAGTAAGACAATTACTTACACTTGCTGTTCAACAAAATCCCGGATGGGTAACAGATGGATTAGATGGTATTGCTGCTATTGAATTTCCTGAAGATCTACCATTCTACTAGCTGTGCTCAACCAGTCGGTGTCCCTGTGGATTATGGATTTCGGCTTCGTCTTCGTCTTCGTTTAGAGAGAGTTAATAAAGAGTCTTCCGCTGTTTTGTTTAGTTATTTTAGTCAAACTCTGATGTAAAACCATTTTATTCGAGCATATGTACTCTGTTTATCATATTTGTTATCTATATGTGTTCTGTGGACATCCTGGGCACACATATAGAAGCATTCGGGTTTCTGTGTAAATCCGGGTGTGACAGATTGGTATCAGAGCAGTGTTGACTGTAGGAACGCAGCCTAGTTAGAACGGTTGATAAATCACTAGGAGACCACCATGAAATTGCTTCGGATCATTTAGTTGCGTTTTTCAAAACCAGTGCTGTCGAGTCTTCTGTGAATCATGTCCTTGGGTGCTTGATTTTGTTGTTATTATGCCTATGTTTGATTTGGATCTTTGTAATGATTCTGATGGTCATAGACGCAAGTCTATCTCCATCTAGATATAGGACTAAGGTTTAAGGAATATTAGTGAATAAATAGTTGGGTTATCTATCTCCTTTGCACTTCCTCTGTCTTACTCTCTATCATATCTTTCCAAGAACTGCTATCTTCTTATGCACTATCTGCAAGCATGGGTTATCCAATACCAGTTGGCGGTAATACTGATGGGAGATCTCTTGATATGGTAGATGGTTAACACCAGAGGCAACCCCGGAGGCAGTGGAAGCATCCAGAACCAGAACCCACCACCTCCACCACCGCCACTCACCATGGAGCAGATGATGCAGATGCAACTTCAGCTGACACAGCAGATGGCGCAAACCATAGCACTGATGCAGCAGAATCAGCAGAACCCGCCCCAACAGCACTACATGCAACCCCGAGATAAAAGGGGCGAGTTTATGAAGGGACGCCCTCCTACCTTCAACAAGTCTAGCGACCCAATGCAAGCAGAGGACTGGCTCAAGGCAGTGGAACGACAGCTGGACATCGCCCAGTGCAACGACCGGGAGAAGGTGTTGTATGGAAGTGGACAGCTCCAGGGAGCAGCTTTGGATTGGTGGGATGCGTACCAGTATGCTCACCCCAATCGTGATCAGATCACTTGGCAGGAGTTCCGCGACAGCTTCCGTTCTCACCACGTGCCGGAAGCGCTGATGACCTTGAAGAAGAAGGAGTTCCTGGCTTTGAAGCAGGAAGGTATGAGTGTCACCGCTTATCGTGACAAGTTCATTGAGTTGGCCCGTTATGCTCCAGAAGACGTGAATACGGACAAGAAGAAGCAGACCCGATTCCGAGATGGCCTGCATGATACACTCCAGTACCAGCTCCTGTGCTCTAGGTTCGCCACTTTTCAAGAACTGGTGGATAGCGCACTACTGCTGGAGCACAAGCGCCGTGAGATGGAGGAAAAGAAGAGGAAGCTTCAAGGCACACCGTCAGGAAGCAATGTTCGCCCTCGCTTCAATCCTCAGCAAGGAAACCAGCAGGTGGTGACTCCGCCGCGTTTCCAGGGACAGTCCGGTTTGATGAACCGCAACCAGTATCAGCAACGACCCCAGTACCAGCCACGTCCCCAGTACCCCTCAGCACTACCTCAGCAGCGTCCTCAGAACCAGCCACAGAATGGTCCTGTCCAACGCCCCAATCCAACCAACAATGCACCTACGGCTCCGAGGTGTTTTGGTTGTGGTGAGCTGGGACACTATGCCAGCGCTTGTCCTCGCAAGGCTCAGAACGCCGTTGGTCAGAACAACAATCAGAGGATTGGACAACCGCAGAACCAGAACGGGAACCAGCAGCAGAACCCAGCGAGAGGAAAGGTCAACCACATGGGTGCGGAAACCACAGAAGGAGCAACGGATGTCGTTGTGGGTACGTTCCCTGTCAACTCGTCTCTCGCAACTGTTTTGTTTGATACTGGAGCTTCGCATGCTTTCATATCTGCTGCTTTCGTGAAAAAGAACATGATGATCTTGCAACCTATGGGAAACCCCATGGTAGTTAGTTCACCTGGGGGAGAACAGCGTGCCACTTTACGTTGCCCCTGTATCACCATCACAATAAGGGGGGTAGACTTTGTGGTGAATCCAATAGTCCTAGAAACTCTTGGGTTTGACTTGATTCTGGGTATGAGCTGGTTAGCCAGATACGATGGGGTGATTCAATGCTCCAAAAGAACAGTGCAGTTGACAGCAAAGACTGGTGAGAAAGTGGAATACCAAGCAGCTAGCCCCGTGGGACACAATCAGATCTACCAAGCCGAAGGTGTAGCACTGGAAGACATCAGAGTGGTGTGCGAATTCCCAGACGTGTTTCCAGATGAGTTACCAGGTATGCCCCCAGACCGCGAAGTTGAATTTGTTATTGAACTTAAGCCTGGTACTGCACCTATAACTAAGAGGCCATATAGGATGGGAGTAAAAGAACTAGAGAAACTTAAGGAGGAATTAAGGGCGTTGTTAGCAAAAGGGTATATTCGTCCTAGTTCGTCTCCTTGGGGAGCACCAGTTTTGTTTGTGGATAAGAAAGATGGGACCCAGAGATTGTGTGTGGATTATCGAGCTTTGAATGAAGTGACCATCAAGAACAAGTACCCGTTGCCAAGGATTGATGACCTCTTCGACCAGTTGAAAGGAGCGTGTGTGTTCTCTAAGATCGATCTCCGATCCGGTTACCATCAGATGAGGATACGAGTGACTGACATCCCCAAAACAGCCTTCACAACCCGATATGGTCTATATGAGTTCACAGTCATGTCTTTTGGGTTGACTAATGCACCGGCATATTTCATGTATTTGATGAACAGTGTGTTCATGGACTATCTTGACAAGTTCGTGGTAGTGTTCATTGACGACATTCTGGTTTTCTCCAAGAATGAGGAAGAGCATGAAGAACATCTGAGGTTGGTGATGCAGAGACTTCGTGAGCATCAGTTGTATGCCAAACTGAGCAAGTGTGAGTTTTGGTTAAAGGAAGTAGCATTCTTGGGTCACGTACTGTCCAATGGTGGAGTGGCAGTTGATCCGAAGAAGGTTAGTGATGTGTTGAGTTGGAATCCGCCTAAGGATGTGAGTGAAATCAGAAGTTTCCTTGGAATGGCTGGATACTATCGGAGGTTTATTGAAGGATTCTCCAAGATTGCTAAACCCCTGACGGCATTATTGGAGAAAAATGCCAAGTTTGTTTGGACTGAAGAGTGTCAAGTCAGCTTTGAGGAATTGAAGAAGAGGTTGACAACGGCACCTGTGCTAGTGTTGCCAGATATAACCAAGAGTTTTTCTATCTACTGCGATGCATCCCGTCTAGGATTGGGATGTGTACTCATGCAGGAAGGCAGAGTAGTAGCTTATGCATCGAGACAGTTGAGGAAACATGAGCAGAATTACCCGACACACGATCTGGAGTTAGCAGCTGTAGTACATGCTTTGAAGATTTGGAGGCATTACTTGATTGGACATAAGTGTGATATTTACACTGACCACAAGAGTCTCAAGTATGTATTCACACAGTCAGATCTGAATATGAGGCAACGTCGTTGGTTAGAGTTGATCAAGGACTACGACTTGGAGATACATTACCATCCAGGGAAGGCCAACTTGGTGGCAGATGCTCTGAGTAGAAGGAGTTATGTAAATAAGATCACGGGACATCGCTTACCGGAAGAACTCAGTGCAGAGTTTGAAAGGATGAGTCTGGGATTTGTGACCAGCGTCACCGAGATGGCAGTAGAACCGACCTTGGAACAAGAGATCCGAAAAGGACAGCTCACAGATGAGAAGATCAAGGAGATCGTGGAACTGGTGGCATTAGGAAAAGCCCCTGGTTTTCGAGTGGATGACCAAGGAACATTGTGGTATGAGAAGCGGATCTGTGTACCAGATATAGTGCAGATCAGAGATGCAATTCTCAGGGAAGCCCATGAATCAGCGTATTCGATACACCCAGGTAGTACCAAGATGTACCAAGACATCAAAGAGAGATTTTGGTGGTACGGATTGAAGAGAGATGTGGCCACATACGTAGCTCTATGTGACACATGTCAGAGGGTCAAGGCTGAACATCAAAGGCCAGCAGGTTTGCTCCAGCCCCTAAAGGTACCTGAATGGAAGTGGGAAGAAGTCGGTATGGATTTCATCACTGGCTTACCTCGCACTCAGAGGGGATTTGACTCAATCTGGGTAATTGTGGATCGTTTGACCAAGGTGGCGCATTTCCTTCCAGTAAAGACCACCTACTCGGGAGCCAGACTAGCGGAGTTGTATATGGAGAGGATTGTGTGTTTGCATGGGGTACCGAAAAGAATAGTGTCAGATCGAGGTACCCAGTTCACATCACACTTTTGGCGACAATTGCATGAGTCTATGGACACTAAGCTACAGTTCAGTTCAGCTTACCATCCGCAGACAGATGGCCAGACAGAACGGACGAACCAGATATTGGAGGATATGTTGAGAGCATGTGCTCTACAATATGGTGCCAGTTGGGATAAGAGTTTACCGTATGCAGAATTCTCGTACAACAACAGCTATCAGAAGAGTTTGCAGATGGCACCATTCGAGGCTTTGTATGGCAGAAAGTGTAGAACACCACTATTCTGGAATCAGACGGGAGAAAGCCAGGTGTTCGGACCTGAAATACTAAGAGAGGCAGAGCGACAAGTGCAGATAATCAGACAGAATCTGAAAGTGGCACAATCCAGACAAAAGAGCTATGCGGATAACCGACGGAGAGATCTCAGCTTTGAAGTTGGAGATTTCGTGTATCTCAAGGTGTCACCCATGAGAGGCGTGAAGAGGTTCAACGTCAAGGGCAAGTTAGCACCTCGATACATTGGACCGTTCAAAGTACTTGGTCGGAAGGGTGAGGTGGCATATCAGTTAGAGCTACCGGAGAAGTTGGCGGGAGTACATGATGTGTTCCATGTGTCTCAGTTGAAAAAGTGTTTGCGAGTACCTGAGGAACAGATTCCGATTGATGAGCTGAATGTGGAGGAAGATCTTACCTATACTGAGCATCCTGTCAAGATTTTGGAGGAGTCAGAAAGAGTCACCAGAAATAAAGTGATCCGGATGTGCAAGGTTCAGTGGAGCCGCCATTCAGTGGATGAAGCGACTTGGGAAAGAGAAGAAGATCTCAGAGCTGAATATCCACAGTTATTCCCATCCACGTCCGAATCTCGAGGACGAGATTCATCTTAAGGGGGGTAGGTTTGTAACACCCTAAAAATGCCTATTTTGAAAATTTAGTAATTAAATTGTTTTTATTTAATTTTATGCTCATATTAACCTAAGGAAAATAAATTATTTATGATAAATAAAATTAATTATAAGGTTAGAAACATTTTTGTTGCATTCATGCTGGCTGCATTGAGTTTTGTTTGTGTGTGGTTCAATTGGAATTTAAATTCTGTTTAAATTCAAATTTGAATCGCGGAGTTTGGAGCTCTAGAAAAGTTTCTGCGGCCCAAGTCTGTTTTTCCACCCTAAACTTTTCTTTCGGCCAAAATTGCTCCCTCTTCTTTCCAATTTCGCAGCGGCCCAGCTTCCCCCTTTCTCACTTTCGGCCCAGCGGCCTGCTCCGCTCTTGGCCCGTTGCCGGCCTGTTCCGCCCGGCCAGCCGGCCTGCGCGCCCCAGCTTTCGCGCGTCGCTTCCGGCCCAGCCCGCCAGCCAGCCGCGGCCCGCTCTGCTTCGCTTCCCCCGGCCGCCTCCCCTCGCTCGCGGCCCACCTAGCGGCCCAGCACGCCAGCCAGCGCAGCGCCCCGCCCTCTGCCGCTGACCACGCGGACCCACGGGTCAGACCCGTCTCCCTCCCCGCGACGAGTCCGACCCCGCCCCGACCGTGGAGACCGGACCGGCTACGGCACGCCCGTCGAGGATCGCCAGGACTCTCCCCTCGGCCGCCTTCAAATACCCGCCGCCCCGTCTCCCGAACTCCCTCAGACCCTAGCCGCCCCACACGAGTTCCCCACACGGCCGCCGCCTGAACCGCCGCCGCCCGAGATCTGCGCCGCCGCGGATCCGCCGTCTCGCCGTCGCTCCGACCAAATTGACTGCCGGAGCAGCTTCGCGTGGTGGTAAGAGTGCTCCCAAGCCCCTCCTTGCTCTTTTTCTCCCTCTGTCGCGAGCCGCCGCCTCTCAACGCCGTCCGCCGTCTCTGCTCGTCGTCGCCGGCCGCCGCTGCCGCGTTCCCGCCGACGAGAGCCACCCTGTCGAGTTCACGCGGTCATGCCGCGTCCGTAGCGCCCGAAATCCGCGGCAATCTTGCACCGTAGACCCGCCGCCGCTTTGCACCGCCGTAACCGAGCGCCGCCGCCGCCATAGCCCGCCGCGAGCTCGCTCCGTCGCTCTCCGCTCGTCCACAACCCCGCTGCCGCACTCGCCGCGTCACCCCGCGCCCGAAGCACCTAACCGCGTTCAAAACCGAGCCTTCTAGCTCGTTGTCGAGCTTCGCCGGCGAAGCGCCGCCGCTCGCCGCCGCATTGACTCACCGCCGGCGACCCCCCTCCCTCCCCGATCTAATCTGAGCCGTCCAAATCGAAACCAACGACTCAGATCGAGTCAAGCCCCGGGTCAAACTAACCCATACCGGTCAACCCCCAGTCAGCCGTGCCAGTTTTTCAAAAGAGCCCCTGCCCTTTTTCAAAATTAACCCGCAGTCCAAATTTATTCAAAAATAATTACAATTAAGTCCTGATTTTTACAGAAAACCCCCTGACTTATTTAAAAATAGTACCCGAGGTCCTGCTTTGGTTAAATTGCAAATAAACCCTCCTGTTTTTATATAAAATTATGTTTTAGCCCCTGAGTTTTTGCAAATAAGCCCCTGGAACTTTTAAAACTTTGCCAGCAAGTCCCTGAACCTTAGAAAAGCCATAACTTCTTCGTTTTAGCTCCGATTTGAGTGATTTTCGCGCTCACGTGTTCGTAGCGAAGCGTAGATTAGTTTCTAAGCCTTCTTTTGATCTGTTTTTATTGATTGGTGTACTGTTCTAATAGATTAATATTGCTTGCATGTACTGGCTTGCTGGGATGCTTGTGTGTTGATGTATGAGTCCAGTCGGTGAGCCGTACGCGTTTGAGTTCGAGGGTTACGAGGAGCAAGACCAACAGCAGCAGCAAGAGCAACAGCAGCAGTTGGACGAAGGCAAGTACAGCACGGACAATCCTTGCTACCTAAACACACCTTTACACTATTTACTGCATATGCATGTGTCTAAATTGTTCCTATTAAGGTTATTCCTAGCTTTGTTTATCCTATACCTTGATTACCCTGGGTTATTGCATTTGGGTAGTCCTTTGCTAAGCGCCCCTACTGTCACCAATGTTTAACTGTTAATCTTGACTTAATGGTTCACTTCAATGTTAATGGTAAAACTTGCTTTTTAGCAACATGGAACAGGGAGCTAGGGCGTATGCTTCATGCTTGGCCCTAGTGTCTCTCCGTAAGGACTGGTTCTTAAAGCGGCAACCTAGGAACCTGTCGCCACCGCCGGAACTATAATGGCTCTGGTCTTGGATGAGTAGCATGTACGGCTCTAGCTTGACAGTAGTTACCGACGGGCCGACGGCGTTATGGGAAGCATGGGTGAGAGTATGGTTTGATCCACCGAGGACGGAGTATCCGTTGGCTATGTCCCCGTGAGGCACAGTCCCGTGTTGGGAGCTTCCGTATGGCGGAGGTTCCACACGTTGCGCTATTTATTTTGTTGTTGTTATTCTTTACCGCGCTTGGACGCCATTGACCCCCTCGTGTTGCGACATGAGCGTCAGTCAATCTCGGTGCCTTGGGTCATGCTGCCTAGGTTGTACCATAACGGCTACTGTTTCGTTAGGGTGTCTTGTGAAAAGCCTCGTAGCGTCCCTATGCAGTCACACCTCGGAAGTGTTGATGTGCGTGGTTGGGTGCAAAGTTCCTTTGAACTTTTACGCAACTGGTGGGTAAAGGGCGAAACCTCTGCAGAGTGTATAATCTATCATGATAGCCTTGCTCAGGGTCAAGAGCGGCCTGGATCCTTTTTGATTAGAAGTTTATATTTATTATTTAATATTCACCTCTACTTCATCAATTGGGAATTGCAACTGGGATTCACTTAAATGTAGAAATCTTGGTTTATGCTAAAATGAACCAACTAAAATTGCTATTGCAGTACAACCGTGTCAAGCCTTTCTTTTAAGCCTTCATTACCCGTGTTGTATTTGCTAAGTAAGACAATTACTTACACTTGCTGTTCAACAAAATCCCGGATGGGTAACAGATGGATTAGATGGTATTGCTGCTATTGAATTTCCTGAAGATCTACCATTCTACTAGCTGTGCTCAACCAGTCGGTGTCCCTGTGGATTATGGATTTCGGCTTCGTCTTCGTCTTCGTTTAGAGAGAGTTAATAAAGAGTCTTCCGCTGTTTCGTTTAGTTATTTTAGTCAAACTCTGATGTAAAACCATTTTATTCGAGCATATGTACTCTGTTTATCATATTTGTTATCTATATGTGTTCTGTGGACATCCTGGGCACACATATAGAAGCATTCGGGTTTCTGTGTAAATCCGGGTGTGAGAACAGGGAGCAAGGATGGTGCATCCAAGGGTTCGGTCGAATCCTTGGATTCGCCCGAACCCTAGAATTCGCCTGAATCAGGGGGAACCGACCCCTGGCTCCCTTGTCGGTACTCCTCCTCAACCATCATTAGCCACTATAAATAGAGGTGTCCATTCACTTGTAACACACACACACACACACTCAAGCCAAGGAGCTCTCATTCCACTTCTTTCTAGTAGAGTAAGGATAGTTTAGTTGGGAGTTAGAGTTGAGTCGAGCTGTGCCTCGGCGGTTCCGGAGTCGTCTTCAGAAGCTCTGGTATAAGCTCTTGTATCTTTTCCTTTTCCTTTTGTAAGACATTGAGTTATCAATATAGTTCTTTTTAAAACTTTGCCCTTGTCATTTATAGCTTGCTTCTACTTTATTCTAGTTGCATCTATATCGTGTTTAGACTATAGTTAGTTGTAGTTCTAGTGCTTCTAGATCTTGATTAAGTCTTTGTCTTAGCTGGTACTTCGATCTTGCTCAATACTTGTTGTGCATTGTCACTAGGTATTGACAAGGTTGCTTGCTCTTGCTAGCAGAGTAAGTAGTTGTTCACTAGTGTGGGAGTGGTTCCCAGAATAGCCAGTTGCCTTAGTTTGTCCCCACGTCTACAGAGGTGGTAGCCGTTAGGTGGTGACAGCCCTATACGGCCTATGTAGTCCATCACGTTCGTCGTGGCCTGCAGGATCCCAGAGTGTAGGATTGGTGGCACCCCTTCTCATCCCTTTCTGCGTGTCATAGGTTCAATTGTCCCGACGCTAAGGCATTAGAGTTAACCCTGATCTCTGAGTACTGGCTCTTCAGCTACTATATCTCTAAGCCCGAGTGACATTGGTAGATAAAGTACCTAGGATTCCTCTATCTCTTCTCGTTGTCATCCCAACTATCTATTCCTTCTCTTTCCTATCCGAGCCACCCTTGAGCTGTGTGTCACGGTATAAGCACTCCTATCCAATACCGTTTATCCCCTGTCTGGCTAGTAGTGTACTCTTCTCAGATAGTCTCGAATATCTGTTTGCTAGTAATCTTACCAAAGCTTCCCTACAGAAATATAAATTATGATACCTCGGATTACTCCCTGGTGAAGTGCTACAGCGGTAATTCTGTGCGCTTGCAGAATATTTATATATTTTACTGAACCATATGAAAAACCACTGAAACACTCCTTACCCCAGTACCTAGATTCCTAATCATGATATTGGATCGTAAGAAGTGCCATCACGAAGCAGCAGCAGCGAGAGCCCGAGGACGAGGAGATGGAGCCCGCTGATGAGCCAGAGGAGGAGCCCGGGCCAGTTCAGCCATGTGGTGGAAATCCTGCCGGAGACCCAGATGGTGATGATAGTGATGATGACGATGATGATGATGATGATGATGATGATGATGATGATGATGATGACGGTGGTGACGATCCGTCAGATGGCGAGGGTAATGATCCTGAGGAACCCCCAACAACCCAGTAGCCTGCACCAGCACCGGCAACACCGAGGTGGACCATGGAAGACTTTGTCAGAGACGCAGGAGATAACTTCTACCACTAGCGCCTGAGGCAGATACTCCGCTCCCACTACGACACAGGCAACGTGGGCATGTAATTCCACAGTGAGAGGTGGACGTACCCCCGCTTCCCCACCTTCTGGAGTACTACACTGTGCATCTATATGGCTGACCACGGAGCCAGAGCTGCCAGGACGAGGTCGATCCACTATGCCTCCACTGAGAGATCCACCCAGGAGGCAGGGATAGCAGATGTTGCTCGCCGTGCCTACTACTGCTATAGAGACAGGTTCTGGGCAGAGATCCAGGATGGGCCAGAGAGGTGGTACCCCCGCAGGAGGAGTGGAGAGACAGCTTGCACCATCGCCCCCATCGGAGACATCGCCGACCCCCAGCTTGCTGCTACTGTGACACTTGTGGCTACCCTCAACAATGACCTGGAGGCAGCTACTGATGAGATCGCCGCCCTGAGGGAGTAGCTGAGAGGAACCCAGTAGGAGTTGGAGCAGATTGACCAGATGATGGGAGCGCCACCGCCACGCAGCTGTTGGCAGTCATTACGAACCGATTTCCGACCTCCAACTGAGTATAAAACAAACACAATGGAATCACACACCATAGATATAGGGATTATTTCTGATCATTTTCACAAGTTTTGGTGTTTATATGATTCCAGGAGGCAGGTTGCCAATGACGGGGTAAAACCACCCAAAATGGTGCGTTCAGCCGAGTCTCATGACTCGACCGAACACCACCCTGATTTTCAGAGCGTACCAGGACCTAAACACACGTGATTTACCAAGACCCCGGGCATATGTAGACCATCAGGATCAACCTCAGCACAAAGGCGGTGGATCCAAGGGCAGACGGGCACCCGGACCCATTCGGCCGAACTTCCAGGATTCAGCCGAAGCCCAACCGACCCACAACCGACCTGGGGACGAAATCTAGAGCATTGGAGGCCGAGGCGGTGCAAATGGGTGGTTCGGCCGAACTGGGGAGTTCGGCCGAACCGACCCCCTTCGGCCGAACCCGGCATCTTCGCCCGAATGGCCCAGAACCGCCCCTAAGGTCCCGTGGCCGCTACTCCTTCTTGCACTGCCCTTCCTTGCTATAAAAGGAGGCCTCCAGCACCTGCAAAGCGAGACAACACTTGAGATTAGGCATTAGCGAAGCTCTGCCACTTGTATCAATAGAAGATAGGGAGAGAGGAGAGGTGAGCGTCCCGGAGAGGAGCCGGAGTGTCGGCCCCTCTTCCCGCTGTACCTCTACGGATGCGGCTCTGCTTCGAGTGACATCCGGGTCGTGTCTGGTAACTCTTGTATCTCTTTCTGATTAATTGAGCATTCAGTTCTTACTTTTATATGCTTGCTGGTTCTTCGTTCAATGCTTAGTTGATTGGTATAACTGTATACTGGTTGCATAGCTTGGGTGCTTATCTTTCTATAGGAGATAAGTATTAGTCGACTAGTGTAGGCGCGGTGCCTAGACTTGAGGTTAACTTAGTTTGCCCCCGATTCAACGAACGTGTGGTAGCCGTTAGGTGGTGACAGCCCTATACAGCCTTTGTAATCCATCTCGTTAGTCTCGGCCTGTAGGATCCCCCAGTGTCGAGCTGGTGGCACCCCTTCTCATCCTTGTCTGTGTGTCACTGGTGTCCATTGTCCCAAAGGAAGTATCTATCTGTATCCTCTGATTTGCTCGATCAATCAGTAGAGTACCGCTTTCAGACTCGTACCCTCTCTACCCTCCTAGTGCCCTTCCTATCTCTTTGTTGTTGTCATCCACTCCATCCATTCCATTCATTCCACTCCATCTACCTAGGACAACTTAGTTTAGAATTAGTTCACTTCTCGTTCCTCATGGAAATCGATACCCTGGAATACTCATGGGTGAAAGCCACATCGGTATCCGTCCACTTGCGGATTTATCTGTAGGTCGTAAGGAGTGCCAACAAGCTTTCTGGCGCCGTTGCCGGGGAACGGTAGCTATTCTAATTCCGAACCCAAGTTGTCCGTGTATCACACCATCCCATCCACCATATGGATTCCACTCTTACCTTACGCCATTATTCGGCTCCAAAGGGCGATTGTTTGGAGCCACCACCATCATCACATCCTATCCACACACCCGGCTATGAGCTGCGTCCCGGCTTCATAGCCATGGTTCGAGAGCAAACGTTCTCAGGAATGAAAGATGAGAGTCCATACTCACATTTGCGAGAATTTGAGCAGCTCTGTTCATGTCTCGTCATTGCGGCATGTCACAAGAGACGCTCAAATGGAAGCTATTTCTGTTTTCCTTAATGGGAGGAGCGAAGAAATGGTACTCTCTATCTGTCGGTAACATGGAGGGGAGTTGCGAACTTCTTAGAGAGAAATTCTGTTTAAATTTCTTCCCAGCTTCTAAGATAGCCAGCTTCTGAATCAAAATTCTCACCTTTAAGCAATTAGAGGGAGAATCGTTAGGAGCTGCCTGGGCTCGTTTCAAGCAAATCTTGGCATCCAGACCAGACCTAAGCTTGCCTGAACCTGTTGTTTTGCAACATTTCAGCCTTGGTCTATGTCCTGTAGCCTCTGATTTCTTGAACTCCGCATTAGGAGGGTCGTTTTCTCACTTGATTCCCAGTGAAGCGAGGGTAATCTTGGATCGTATCCTGGATGATACTCCCTACACTGGAATCTATGATGAACTCCCCGATGAAGAAGAGAAACAGCCTGAACCTGAAGAGCCTACAATCTCACAATCCAAATTCATTAGCTCTCCCATTCCATTGGAACCCGAAGCTCAATTCGAACCACAGCCATATTCTAGCCAACACTATTATGACTCACTCACTCCCTATGATTTCGATGATGATCTCTTCAAAGACATCGGGAATGCAAAAAGTCTCCCATTGGGACGACGAGTAGAGCATAAGGATCAACCAACCGACAAGGAAGAACTCGAATACCAAAGGGAGAACCTGGAACGTCTCTCTGCGATCATGAGTCGGGAATGGCTAGAAGAAGCTGAAGCTTCAACCGAGGTTGTCAAATTGCCCAGGAAAATTTGAAGAATATTCTGTGAAATCCTAGGCAGTGACAAAGAAATTGGGTATGACCCAAGCCTCGGGATCAACATCATCTCTAACTCTCTAGTTCGAGCCCAACTTCCTGATGAACCATGGTCAACATCTCAAAAACAACTAAGGTTCACCTCGGGAAGAATCCTTGATTGTTTAGGGATCTTACGGGTCACACCCGTGAAGGTTAACGACTATAGACTTTTCTTGGATTTCCATATCTTTGACCTACCCGATGATTCCACCCATTCTATCTTTATCAGTAGGCCAATCATGAACATTCTGGAAAGGGTGTTGAACAATCAGCTAGTAGAACTCAGGGTCGGGAAAGAACTTGTCCCTGTCTCTTATTCTCATTCCTTGAATACTCCAATAGAGGCAGAACCCGATCCTGATCCTATAGAGGAAGTCATGTCAACCTCGTTGACAGACTTAGAGCAACCCATTCCAGAAGAGGATATTCAGTTCTCTGCTGAAGAGGAGGAACCTCATCCTCCGATTGAGCTCGATACATCCAAAACTCCAAAACCATCTCCAATCAAGCTTAAACCACTCCCTCCTGGATTAAAGTATGCTTTCCTCTTTGGAAACAAACAAACTCTAGTGATCATTAGTGATAAGCTATCGGATGTAGAAACCTAGCATCTTCTCACTATTCTGGAGAAGAATCGATCGGTCTTAGGATATTCTCTCCAAGACCTAAAAGGGATTAGTCCAAATCTTTGCACTCATCGAATCCCGATCGATTCTGAGGCAACACCGTCTCGAGAACCTTAGAGACAGTTGAATAATGCCATGCAAGAGGTTGTTAAAAAGGAAGTTCTCAAACTCCTTCACGCTGGGATCATTTATCCTGTTCCCAATAGTGAATGGGTTAGTCTCGTTCAAGTTGTTCCTAAGAAGGGAGGAATGACGGTTGTGCGCAACGATAAAAATGAGCTTATCCCTCAGCGCAGCGTCACTAGGTGGCGTATGTGCATCGATTATCAAAAACTCAATAAAGGCACCAAAAAGGATCATTTCCCCCTTCCGTTCATTGACGAAATGCTTGAACGGCTAGCCAAACACTCCTTTTTCTGCTTCCTTGATGGTTACTCTGGATATCATCAAATTCCTATACATCCAGACGACCAGAGTAAAACCACGTTTACATGCCCCTACGGGACGTATGCCTTTCGGCGGATGTCCTTTGGGTTATGTAACGCACCCGCATCTTTCCAACATTGCATGATGTCCATCTTCTCGGATATGATTGAAGAGATTATGGAAGTGTTCATGGATGATTTCTCAGTTTATGGGAAGACCTTCACTGAATGCCTGAAAAATCTAGACAAGGTCCTCCAAAGGTGCGAGGAGAAACACCTCGTGCTAAACCGGGAAAAGTGTCATTTTATGGTACGGGAAGGAATTGTTCTAGGACACCGGTTGTCAGAACGAGGGATTGAGGTAGACAGAGCAAAGATAGAAGTGATTGAGCAACTTCCGCCTCCAACTAACGTTAAGGGGATTTGTAGCTTCCTTGGTCATGGTGGATTCTATAGGTGCTTCATCAAAAACTTTTCCCAGATATCCTGGCCTTTAACCAATCTTTTAGCCAAGGATGCCCCCTTCGTCTTTGACGAAGAGTGCTATGCTGCCTTTCACACTCTCAACAAAGCACTCATTTCCGCTCCCATCATCCAGCCTCCCGACTGGAACATCCCTTTTGAAATCATGTGTGCTGCGAGCGATTATGCTGTAGGGGTTATTTTGGGCCAAACAAAGGACAGGAAGTACTATGCTATCTCTTATGCTAGCAAAACGCTCACTGGCCCCCAGCTCAACTACGCAACCACGGAAAAAGAACTTTTAGCAGTTGTATTCGCTATAGACAAATTCCGGTCCTACGTAGTTGGGGCCAAGGTCATAGTCTATTCAGATCACGCTGCTTCAAAGTATCTTTTGACCAAAAAGGATGCGTGTCACACCCGGATTTTCACAAAACCCGAATGCGGCCATATGTGTGCCCAGGAAGTCCAAAGAACACATACAGTGAACAAATATGATAAACAGAGTACAAATGCTCGAAATAAAATAGTTTACATCAGAGTATAACATAAATATTTATTACAGCGGAAGTCTATAACTCTCGATTAGAGCAAAGCCGCAGTCCACAGGGACTCTGACTGGGAGAGCGCAACTCAGAAGTACGGCATGTCCTCAGGGAACTCAGCAGCAGTCTCATGCACAGCCCAATCTGTTTACCCATTCAGGATTTTGTTGAATATTGACAAGTGTAAGTAAACAATTACTTAGAAAGTATAGCATGGGTATGAAGGCTCAAAACAGGCTAGACACGACTTAACTGCATTAGCATTTTTAGTTGGTTCATTTTAACATTAACCAAATTACTACAAGTGAATGAAACCCAGTTGTAACCTAATTAAACAAGTATAAGTGACATTAATCATAAATAAACATCATCTCCTAACAAAAAAAGGATCCAAGTTGCTCGTGACCCTGAGCAAGGCTATCATGATAGATTTACACTCTGCAGAACTTTAGCCCTTTACCCACCAGTCGCGTAAAGTTTATGGAACTTTGAACCCAACCATGCCGAGGTGGCCAAACCTCTCAAACCACACTTCCAAGGTGTGATCGCATAGGGACGCTATAAGGCTTTTCACAAGACACCCTAACAAGACAGTAGCCACTGCGGTAATACAAGGCGGTGAGACCATAGGCACCGAAATCGCGTACGCCTACGGAGTCACAACATAGGGGGGTCCATGGCGTCTAGAGCACGGGCATCACACCCATCCATGTGTAACGTGTGGAGTTCCCCATCGCAGGGACTCCCAGCACGGGACTGGGTCTAACGTGACCTAGTCGACGGATCACCCGTCCTCGGTGGAATCCGAAAACACCCCGTACCTTGCCTCTCACAACACCGTCGGCCCATCAGTAACCACTGGCATGCTAGAGATGTACAAGTTACTTGACCAAGACCAGAGCCATAATAGTTCTAGTGGTGGCGACAGGCTCCTGGGTTGCCACTTTAAGAACCGGACCTTAGGGAGAGACACTGGAGCAAAGCACACAGCACATGCCCCAGTTCCCTAAACCATGTTGCTAAAAAGCAAGTTTTATCATTAACATCAAAGTGAACCATTAAGTCAATATTAACAATGAAGTGATGGTGACAGTAGCTGCGCATAGCAAAGACTCTACCCATATGCATCAATCCCAAGGTAACAAGGACAGGATAATCAAACTAGGTACAACCTTAACGGTACATCAATTTAGACACATGCAAGTATGAAATAATGTAGTACATAGTGGATAGGTAGCAAGGATTGTCCGTGCTATAACTTGCCTTCCTCGAAGTGCTGCTGCTGCGAGTCCTGCTCCGGAAAGTCCTCACCAAGCTCGAACTCCAAAGGGAACGGCTCACCATCTGGACACGAATCACCACACAAGCATACACGCATACCAATACATGCAAACAAAAATAATTCTATTAGAACCATACACCAAACAGTAGAAACTGGACAAATAAAGGTTTTATAAATATTCTACGCTTCACTACGAACACGTGAGCGCGAAAATCAAACTAATCGGAGCTAAAATGAAAAAGATAAGGGTTTTCTAAGTTATAGGGATCTGCTGGCAATTTTTAAATGTTTCCAGGGGCTTAATTGAAAGAAAACAGGGACCTAAACATAATTTGGTACAAAAACCCGAGGGCTTACTCGTGAAACTACGTAAACAGGACTGCGGGTTCTAATTTTCAAAAGCTCAGGGGGCTAAACGAAGAAAACCGGACCTAACTGCAATTATTTATGAATAGGAATGGACCGCGGGTTGATTTGCAAATAGTGGAGGGACTCTTTAACAAAAGAGCCATCGCGGACCGGAGTTGACCGGTACGTGGCCCTCGGATCGGACTTGTCCGGCTCAGATTTAAAACGCGAAGGGGTATCGGAGAATCTAATCTAGGCGGTTGGAGGTGGATCCGACGGCTCTGGTGGATGGGGGGGAAGTATGGTCGCCCGCAGGGAGGATCTCGCGGCGGCGCCGCCACTGCACGCGATGGAGCTCACCGGAGCAGCATCGATCCGACGTTCCAGGGACTCATTGGCAATGGGACTAGGACGGGGAGCATCCTAGGGCTACGGCGAGTCCACCAGGGGGTTCAACAGTGGCTGGGAGGCGGTGTGGCGGCCGAGCGGCGATGAACCGCGGCAAGACTCGCCGGTGAAGGTAGTGCATGGCCTACGGAGCAATAGAGTGGGCTTGGAGGGGCTTCGGTGGTGGCTTACCGAAGCGCCAAGCTGTCCTTGTGGTCGTGAAGTCCGGAGCGGCGGTGGATGAGCAAGTTCCTCGGCGGCGGTGGAGCTTGTGAGCTCGGGCGGCGGCGCAAAGCGTGGGGGAGAAGCTGGGGCGCTCGGGGGTCACTTGCGCGGGTTGGTGAGGCTCTAGGGTGCGGCAGGGGTAGCTTAAATAAGCTCGGGAGGGGCGCGCCTATGGCAAGCAAGCCCGGCGATCGGACGGCGGTGCGGAGCTCGGGTTTCCATGCGGGGCGCCCCTTGCCTTGCATGCGTGCGCCGGGAAAGGAAGGTGAAGTCCGGGGGAAGCATCGTGGAAGCATCGTGGGGGCCAACGGCGCGCGGGGGAGGGCTGCTGGGGCACCGCAGAGGCGGCGAGATTGGCGGTGGTTAAGGAGGCGCGCCGGGCAAGAGGAAGGGGCGAAGCTGACTCGCGGGGCCCGCCTATCGGCCGCTGGGGAGGGAAGGGGGAGTGGGGGCGCGCGGGAGGGGGCTGGTTGGGCCGCGCTAGTCCAAAAGCGGGGAAGGTGCGCGGGGAAGGAGGGAAAACGAGCTGGGCCGGGGGAATGAGTGGAGGGGGTCGGGCCGTACTGGGAGAAGAGTGGAGGGAGTGCAAGTGAACCAGGGGAGGAAGTTCGAGGTGCAAAAACGGACTCGGTTGAAATTAACTTTTCTAGGATTCAAACAAAAACAAATTAAATTTGAATTTAAACATAATTTATATTCCAACTTAACTTGCCATCAAACAAAACACAGTGCAGCAGCATGAATGCAACAAAAATATTTCTACAACTTATATTTGATTTTAATATTCATAAATAATTCAATTAACCTATATTAAATATGAACAATTAAAATAGAAGCCAATTTATTACTAAAAAATTTAAATGGGCCATTTTTGGGTGTTACAAACCTACCCCCCTTAAGATGAATCTCGTCCTCGAGATTCGGATGAGGAAGCGAAGAGTTGTGGATACTCGGCCTTGAGATCTTCTTCTCTTTCCCAAGTGGCTTCGTCCTCCGAGTGTCTGTTCCATTGTACCTTGCACATTTGGATGACCTTGTTTCTGGTTACTCTCTCCGACCTTTCCAGAATCCTGATGGGGTACTCCTCGTAGGTGAGATCCTCCTGTACATTCAGCTCATCTATCAGGATCTGCTCCTCAGGTACCCGCAAGCACTTATTAAACTGAGACACATCGAACACATTGTGCACTCCGGTCAGTTTCTCAGGTAGTCTAGCCGGTAGGCCACTTAACCCATCCGTTCCAGTACCTTGAATGGCCCGATGTACCGAGGTGCTAGCTTGCCCTTGACGTTGAACTTTTTCACGCCTTGCATTGGTGACACTTTGAGATACACAATGTCGTCGACTTCGAAAGTGACATCCCTTCTTCTGACATCGGCATAGCTTTTCTGCCGTGATTGTGCCACTTTCAAATTCTGCCGGCTCACTCGCACTTGGCGCTCTGCCTCTCTGAGTATCTCAGGCCCAAATACTTGACTCTCTCCAGTCTGGTTCCAGAACAGTGGTGTTCTGCACATCCTGCCACACAAAGCTTCGAATGGTGCCATTTGTAGACTCTTCTGGTAGCTGTTGTTGTACGAGAATTCCGCATAGGGTAAACTTTTGTCCCAACTGACACCATACTACAGAGCACATGCTCTCAACATGTCTTCCAGAATCTGGTTGGTCCGTTCCGTCTGTCCATCTGTCTGTGGGTGATAAGCCGAACTAAAATGCAGTTTAATATCCATAGACTCATGTAGCTTCTGCTAGAAGTGTGACGTGAATTGAGTACCACGGTCAGACACTATCCGCTTTGGCACTCCATGCAGGCACATAATCCTTTCCATATATAGCACTGCTAGTCTGGCTCCCGTGTAGGTGGTCTTTACCGGAAGAAAGTGTGCCACTTTGGTCAAGCGGTCCAAAATCACCCAAATGGAGTCAAATCCTCGCTGTGTGCAGGGTAGACCCATTATGAAGTCCATACCAACTTCTTCCCATTCCCATTCCGATATCTCCAAGGGTTGGAGTAATCCGGCTGGCCTCTGATGTTCAGCCTTAACTATCTGACAAGTGTCACATAGTGCCACATATGTCGCGACATCACGCTTCAATCCGTACCTCCAGAACTTTCCTTGATGTCTTGGTACATCTTGGTGCTTCCTGGGTGTATCGAGTATGCCAAATCATGTGCTTCTCTTAGGATCGTGTCCTTGATCTACGCAATATCGGGCACGCATATCCTCTTCCCATGCCACAAGGTTCCTTGTTCATCCACTTGGAAACCAGGGGCTTTACCTAGGGCAACATTCCCCACAATCTCCTTGATCTTTTCATCACCAAGTTGACCCCTCCGGATCTCCTGTTCAAGAGTCGGTTCTACTGTCATCTCTGTGATGCTAGTCATGAACCCCAGACTTATCCTCTCAAATTCCCGGCTGATTTCTTCACGCAGACAATGGTCGGTGATCTTGTTCACATAGCTTCTCCTACTCAGAGCATCTGCCACCAAGTTAGCCTTCCTTGGGTGGTAGTGGATCTACAGATCATAGTCCTTGATCAACTCCAACCATCTGTGTTGCCTCATATTCAGCTCTGACTGAGTGAAGACATACTTCAGGCTCTTATGATCGGTGTAGATGTCACACTTGTGCCCAATCAAGTAATGCCTCCAAATCTTCAGGGCATGCACTATAGCTGCCAACTCTAGATCATGTGTCGGATAGTTCTGCTCATGCTTCCACAACTGTCTTGATGCATAAGCCATGACTCTCCCTTCCTGCATAAGTACATACCCCAATCCTAGACGGGATGCATCGCAGTAGATGGAGAAGCTCTTGGCTATGTCAGGCAGCACTAGCACGGGTGCAGTAGTCAACCTCTTCTTCAACTCCTCAAAGCTGGTCTGGCACTCATCTATCCAGATAAACTTGGCATTCTTCTCCAATAACGTCATCATGGGTTTAGCAATCTTGGAGAATCCTTCGATGAACCATTGATAATATCCGGCCATCCCAAGGAAACTCCTGATCTCGCTGACATCCCGAGGCGGATTCCAGCTCAACACATCATTAACCTTCTTCGGGTCAACTGCCACTCCTCCATTGGACAGCACGTGGTCCAAGAATGCTACTTCCTTTAACCAGAACTCACACTTGCTCAACTTGGCATATAGTTGATGTTCCCGGAGTCTCTGCATCACCATCCTCAAATGCTCTTCATGTTCCCCTTCATTCTTGGAGAAGACCAGAATGTCATCAATGAACACCACCACAAACTTGTCCAGGTAGTCAATGAAGATGCTATTCATCAGGTACATGAAGTATGCTGGAGCGTTGGTTAGTCCAGAGGACATGACTGTGAACTCATATAGCCCATACCGAGTAGTGAATGTCGTCTTGGGTATGTCGGTTGGTCGGATCCTCATCTGGTGGTAGCCCGATCGAAGATCTATCTTGGAGAACACACAAGCTCCCTTCAATTGATCGAACAGGTCATCAATCCTTGGCAATGGATACTTGTTCTTGACAGTCACCTCATTGAGGGCTCGATAGTCCACGCACATCCTCTGCGTGCCATCCTTCTTGTCCACGAACAACACTGGTGCTCCCCATGGTGAAGAACTAGGACGAATATACCCTTTTTCTAGCAAAGAGCTTAATTATTCCTTAGGTTTCTCCAGTTCTTTCACTCCCATCCTATATGGCCTTTTAGCTATAGGTGTAATGCCAGGTTTTAGTTCAATAACAAATTCAACTTCGCGTTCCGGGGGCATACCTGGCAATTTCTCTAGGAACACATCCAGAAACTCGCACACCACTCGGATGTTCTCTGGTATTGCACCCTCAGCTTGGTTGATTTGATTGTGCTCTGAAAGACTGGCTGCTTGGTATTCCACCTTCTCACCGGTCTTCATTGTCATTTGCACGACTCTCTTGGCACATTGGATTAGTACATCGTATCTGGCTAACCAACTCATACCCAGAATTAAGTCGAAGCCAATAGATTCCAAGACTATCGGTCGCATCTCAAAGTCTACCCCCCTTATTGTGATTGTGATATGGGGGCAACGCAAGGTAGCTCACTGTTCCCCCCTGGTGAGCTAACTAGCATTGCACTCATCATGGGTTGCAGGGCTATTAAGTTCTTTTTCACAAATGCAGCAGATATGAAAGCATGCGAAGCTCCAGAATCGAACAAAACAGTTGCAGGGGTCGAGTTGACAAGGAACGTACCCACGACCACGTCGGTAGCTCCCTCTGCAGTTTCAGCAATCATGTTGTTGACTTTGCCCCTGACGAGGTTCTAAGGACCTCTGCGTGCTTGTGCCTGTGGCTGGTTCCCATTCTGCCCAACCCTCTGGGGTTGTTCTGGCCTGCAGCGTTCTGAGCCTTCTTGGGACAGACATTGGCATAGTGACCCTACTCACCACAGTGGTAGCATGCCCTTGGGCCGCCCACCGGTACATTGTTGGCGTTGTTGGGGGCGCTGGACAGGCCCTTGCTGCACCTGGTTGCGCTGAGCTGGGGTATTCCGCAACTGGTTCTGGATGCACTGTTACTGCGGTGCCTGAGAGTACTGGGGTTGCTGCTGGTACTGGCCATGGTTGAACGAGCCGGGCTGGCTCTGGAAGCGCTGCTGGCTCACCATTTGTTGGCCTTGGGGAGCAGCAAAACGGGGGTGGTTGTTGCTCCCAGTCTGCTGGCCCTAGAACTTCCGCTTCTTCTCCTCCATCTCTCGGCGCTTGTGTTCCAGCATCAAAGCACCGTCCACCTGCTCCTGGAAGTTGGGGAACCTGGTGCACATCAACTGGTACTACAGGGCATCCTACAAACCATCACAGAACCTGGACTGCTTCTTCTTGTCGGTGTCCACGTCCTCCGGAGCATAGCGGGCGAGCTCAATGAACTTGTCACGATAAGCTGTGATGCTCATCCCTTCCCGCTTCAATGCCAGGAACTCCTTCTTCTTCAAAGTCATCAAGGCTTCAGGCACATGGTGTGAGCGGAAGTTGTCATGGAACTCCTGCCATGTGATCTGAGTATGATCGGGGTGAGCATACTGGTACGAGTCCCACCAGTCCAGGGCTGGTCCTTGAAGCTGTCCTCCTGCGTACAACACCTTCTCCCGGTCGTTGCACTGAGCGATGTCGAGTTGTCGCTCCATTGCCTTGAGCCCATCCACTGCATGCAGGGAATTGGTTGCTTTGCTGAAGGTGGGCGGGCGTCCCTTCAGAAATTCAACCCTCCTGTCACGGCGTGGCATGCTGTGCTGCGGCGGATTTTGCAGGTTCTGCTGCATCATCGCCATTGTTTGAGCCATCTCCTGCATCAGCTGGGTCTGTGTGAGCATCATCTACTCAATGGTGGGGGTGGGGGTGGCAGTCTACTGGCACTAGCATTGCTCCTTGTGTTCACCGTCTATCATCAACAAGAGATCCCCGTAAATTTTATTGGACATAACCAAGTAACTCAGGTTTGGAACAGAAGAACTTGAGAACATTGAACTGGTTATGATAGAGCATAAGATAGATAAAGAGCAAGTGAAGCAAATAACCCCTTCTATGTATTCAATAATATCCTTATGCCTTAATCCAAAATCTAGATGGTAGTAGACTTGCGTCTACGCCCATCACAATCATTACAAAAATCGAACTCATACATAAGCATAATGATAATCATATCAAACATCGAAAGACAAGGTTCACACTGACTCGACTCACTGGTTTTTGACTCGACTAGAAAGAAAAACGATGACTAATCGATCTTATTATAGAATCATGGTAAACTCCTAAGGACCCTGCTGGATGGTGGTGCTGGCGATGGCAGATCCGAAGCGGAGCCTCTTGCGAGGCGGTGACTCTGCACGGTAGTCTGGGCTGCGTGGCAGTGGTGCTCCCATCATCCGGTCCAGCTGCTCCAACACCTGCTGGGTCCCTCTCATCTGCTCCCTCAGAGTGGATATCTCATCAGTAGCTGCCTCCAGGTCAGTGTTTAGGGTAGCCACAAGTGCCATAGTAGCAGCGAGCTGGGGGTCGACGATGTCTCCGCTGGTGGCGATGGTGCAAGCTGTCTCTCCACTCCTCCTGCGGGGGTACCACCTCTCTGGCCCGTCCTGGATCTCTGCCCAGAACATGTCCCTATAGTAGTAGAAGGCACGGTGAGCAACATCTGCTATCTCTGCCTCCTGGGTGGATCTCTCACTGGAGGCGTAGTGGATCGACCTCGTCCTGGCAGCTCTGGCTTTGTGCTCAGCTGTATGGATGCTCAGGGTAGTACTCCAGAAGGTGGGGAAGCGGGGGTGCGTCCACCTCTCACCGTGGTACTCCATGCCCACGTTGCCTGTGCCGTAGTGGTAGCGGAGTATCTGCCTCAGGTGCCAGTGGTAGAAGTTGTCTCCAGCGTCTCTGACAAAGTCTTCCACGGTACACCTCGATGCTGCCGGTGCTGGTGCAGGCGGCTGTGGTGCTGGGGGCTCCTCAGGGTCATCACCCTCGCCATCTGATGGATCAGCACCACCGTCTTCATCATCATCATCACTGTCATCACCATCTAGGTCTCCGACAGCATTCCCACCACCTGGCTGAACTGGCTCGGGCTGCTCCTCTGGCTCATCAGCGGGCTCCATCTCCTCATCCTCGGGTTGTCCCTGCTGCTGCTCTGCCTCTTCTTCTTCCTGCCTCAGACGCTCCTCCTCTTGCATCTCTTCCCACTCCTGGAAAGCATCCTGGTAGGGGGCGCCAAAGTCCATCTCCGGAACACGGGGCGGAAGGTAGCCACTGGTGGACTTGCGAGCGGTCAGCTTCGTGTGAGCCATCTAATGCAGAGAGAACACAAGGAAAAATTTTAGAAAAACTTTGCAAAGAGCTGGGGTAGAGGAGACACTGAACACTATTTTGCAAAACTCTACACTTTTATAAGTAACAATAGTGAAGACTGATCTTGACTATGACCGACCATTCTATCTAGGCTGCGATCCTATAGTCAGCACGGCTCTGATACCAATCTGTCACACCCAGATTTTCTCAAAACCCGAATGCGGCCATATGTGTGCCCAGGAAGTCCACAGAACACATACATCGAACAAATATGATAAACAGAGTACAAATGCTCGAAATAAAATAGTTTACATCAGAGTATAACATAAATATTTATTACAACGGAAGTCTATAATCCCGATTAGAGCGGAGCCGCGGTCCACAGGGACTCTGACTGGGAAAGCGCAACCCAGAAGTATGGCAAGTCCTCAAGGAACTCAGCAGCAGTCTCATGCACAACCCAATCTGTTTACCCATCCGGGATTTTTTTGAATATTAACAAGTGTAAATAAACAATTACTTAGCAAGTATAGCACGGGTATGAAGGCTCAAAACAGGCTAGACACGGTTTAACTGCATTAGCATTTTTAGTTAGTTCACTTTAACATTAACCAAATTACTACGAGTGAATGAAACCCAGTTGTAACCCAATTAAATAAGTATAAGTGACATTAATCATAAATAAACATCATCTTCTAATCAAAATGGATCTAGGCCGCTCGTGACCCTGAGCAAGGCTATCATGATAGATTTACACTCTGCAGAGTTTTCGCTCTTTACCCACCAGTCGCGTAAAAGTTCATGGAACTTTGAACCCAACCATGCCGAGGTGGTCAAACCTCTCAAACCACACTTCCGAGGTGTGATCGCATAGGGACGCTACGAGGCTTTTCACAAGACACCCTAACAAGACAGTAGCCGCTGCGGTAATACAAGGCGGTGAGACCATAGGCACCGAGATCGACGTATGCCTACGGAGTCACACCATAGGGGGGTCGATGGCGTCCAGAGCGCGGACATCACACCCATCCATGCCCAATGTGTGGAGTTCCCCATCGCAGGGACTCCCAGCACGGGACTGGGTCTAACGTGACCTAGCCGACGGATCACCCTTCCTCGGTGGAATCCGGAAACACCTTGCCTCCCACCACGTCGTCGGCCCGTCGGTAACCACTGGCAAGCTAGAGACGTACAAGTTACTTGATGTCACACCCGGATTTACACAGAAACCCGAATGTGGCCATATGTGTGCCCAGGAAGTTACAATACACATATAGCAAACAAATATGGTAAACAAAGAACATATGCTGAATATATTACTCGAATAAAAAGAGTTTTACATCAGAGTGCATCATAAATAAACTAACCAATACAGCAGAAGACTAATAACTCTCTCCAAGTGAAGCCGCACTCCACAGGGACTCTGACTGGGAGAACACAACTCAGTAGTACGGTAGATCTTCTGGAAACTCAGCAGCAGACTCATGCACATCCCAATCTGTTACCCGTCCGGGATTTTGTTGAATAAATAGCAAGGGTAAGTAAAACAATTACTTAGCAAGTATAGCACGGGTTATGAAGGCTCAAAAAGGCTAGACACGGTTTAACTGCATTAGCACTTTTAGTTGGTTCATTTTAACATTATCCAAATTACTACAAGTGTATGAATCCCAGTCGTAACCCAAATAATAATGTGTAAGTGACATTAAGCATAAATAAATACCATCTTCTAATCAAAAAGGATTCAGGCAGCTCGTGACCCTGAGCAAGGCTATCATGATAGATTTACACTCTGCAGAGGTTTCACCCTTTACCCACCAGTCGCGTAAAAGCTCAAAAGAACTTCAAACCCAACCATGCCGAGGTGGCCAAACCTCTTAAACCACACTTCTGAGGTGTGATCGCATAGGGACGCTACGAGGCTTTTCACAAGACACCCTAACAAAACAGTAGCCGTTATGGTACAACACAGGCAGCATGATCCAAGGCACCAAGATCGACTGACTCCCAGGGCGTAGCGATAGGAGGGTCAATGGCGTCCAGAGCGCGGCAACGCATGCCAACAACAAAATAAAGAGCGCAACGTGTGGAGCTCCCGCACTCACGGTGGCTCCCAACACGGGACTGTGCCTAACGAGGCATAGCCGACGGTACCCCCGTCCTTGGTGGATCAAACCATACTCTCACGAGTGATTCCCATAACGCCGTCGGCCCGTCGGTAACTACTGTTAAGCTAGAGTCATACAAGCTACTTGTCCAAGACCAGAGCCATTATAGTTCTGGCGGTGGTGACAGGCTCCTGGGTTGCCGCTTTAAGAACCAGTCCTTACGGAGAGACACTAGGGCCGAGCACGAAGCACACGCCCTAGCTCCCTGATCCATGTTGCTAAAAAAAGAAGTTTTAACATTAAAGTTGAAGTGGACCATTAATACAAGTTTAACAATTAAACAAAGGGGATAGTAGCTGCGCCTAGCAAAATTCTACCCAAATGCAATAACCCAAGGTAAACAAGGATAGGATAATGAAAAACTAGGTACAACCTTAAAGGATACATCGTATTAGACACATGCATGTATGAAATAATGTATTACAAGTGAGTAGGTAGCAAGGATTGTCCGTGCTATAAGTTGCCTTCCTCAAGGTGCTGCTTCTACGAGTCCGGCTCCTGAAAGTCCTCGTACTCAAAGTCTAACGCGAACGGCTCACCGACTGGACACGAATCACCACACAAACATCCACACAAGCCAATACATGCAAGCAAAAGTATTCTATTAGAAACAGTACACCAAACAGTAGAAGCAGTACAAAAGAAGGTTTTAGAAATAATCTACTCTTTGCTACGAACACGTGAGTGCAAGAATCACACTAATCAGAGCTAAAACGAGAAAGTTATGGCATTTCTAAGTTTCAGGGGCTTATTTCTGAAAAACCGAGGACCTATACGTAATTTCGTATTAAACCAGAAGGGCTAACGTGCAAAAACAGCAGGGCAGGACCGCGGGTTAGTTTGTTCAAAACTACAGGGGGTTTTTCATAAAGTTTTGGACCTACTTGGAATTATTTTTCACAGGGGTGGACGGCGGGTTGATTTCGATAAAACACAGGGGCTCTTTAGCAAAGTTTCCAAGGCTGACCGGTATGGGATAAGGTTGACTTGGAGCGGGGACGCGCGCGAGCCGTTGGATGCAGATCGGGTGGCTGCGATTGGACCTAGGGCGGAGGGAGTCGCCGACGACTCAGGGGACGGCGGCGCCGCTCGGCCGGCGGCGGAGCGTCGTCGGAGTAGGACATATCTTCAGCTACAGGCCATGAAAAGAGACGAGACCTGGTCCTGGAGCTTTGGGGTGGAACGGCGAGTTCACCTGGGGGGTTTACGACGGCGGGGCGGCGATGAGGTGTGCGGACGATGAGGCGGGGCGGCTCCGGGGGGCGACTGTGTAACGACGGCGAGTTTGTTACCTTCTTGCGACTATCCTGGATGGGTTCCTGCCGAGGTCCTGACAGCAGCGGCGAAGATCGATGGCGACGGCTAATGGCGGCGGCGGAGATCGATGGCGACGCAGAAGGCCTGGAAGCTCGGGGCGAGGGGTGGATGATGGCTTAGGGGGTGAGGCGGTCTTGCTTTTATAGCCCAAGGGAGGTGCAGGCGCATCTAGAGTGTCGAGGCGGCATAAACCGAGGTAGCGGCGGTGATTGCTTGGACCTTCCATGCGGGGCGCTGCACTCTATGGAAGGGGTGGCGGCGAAGCTTCATGGAAGGCTCGTAGCAGCGCGAGAGGCGGGCCCGGCCTTGGGCCGAGGCGGGGCGAGCCGAGCTCGACTCGAGCCCGGTGTGGGCGTGGCCGGCGGGAGATTGGGGATGACGGGCGGGGCTCGCTTGGCAGCGAGAGGAGGCGGGGAGCGGCTGGCCGCGGCTGAGATGGGCCGTTTTGATGGGGTGGCCCAAGAGCGGGGAGCGGCTGGGCCGGAGAGGAAAGAGGGAGGAGGGCGCTAGGCCGAGCGGAGGAAAAGAGGGGAGGGGTGAAGTTGAGCCGGGGAAAAGAGTGGAGGGGGCAGAAGCAAACTTTCGTCTGCGAGAGGAATTTGGGCCGCCCGCGGGAGGCGAAGCGGGTTGGGCCGAGCTGAGGGGAAAGAAAGGAAGGGGCGCAGTTGGACCAGAGGGAGAGTTCAAGGAGCAAAAGCGAACTCTAACCTAAACAACTTTTGTAGGACTCCAAACAAGGTGATTCAAATTCGAATTTAAATAAATTTAAACTCTCATTTGAACCACAAGCAGTACCAAACTCAATGCAGCAGCATGAATGCAACAAAAATGTTTATACACCTTATATTTGATTTTAATTTCCAGAAATTGTTTATTTACCCTATATTAATTATGAACAAGACATTAAATAATCAATTAATTACTAAAAATTTTAAATAGGCTATTTTAGGGTGTTACAAACCTACCCCCCTTATGATGAATCTCGTCCTTGAGATTCGGACGTGGATGCGAAGAGATGTGGGTACTCGGCCTTGAGGTCTTCTTCTCTTTCCCAAGTCGCCTCATCCTCTGAGTGTCGGTTCCACTGCACCTTGCACATCCGAATAACCTTGTTTCTTGTCACCCTCTCGGACTCCTCCAAAATCTTGACTGGATACTCATCATAGGTGAGGTCCTCCTGCACATTCAAGTCATCTATCGGGATCTGCTCTTCAGGCACCCGCAAACATTTCTTCAGCTGAGACACATTGAACACGTTGTGCACTCCGGCTAGTTGCTCAGGTAGCTCTAGCCAATATGCCACTTCACCCATCCATTCCAGAATCTTGAAGGGTCCGATGTAACGAGGCACCAATTTTCCCTTGACATTAAACCTCTTCACACCCCTCATCGGTGACACCTTGAGGTACACAAAATCATCGATCATGAAGGTGAGGTCCCTCCTCCTGACATCAGCATAACTCTTCTGCCCGGATTGTGCCACCTTCAAGTTCTGCCTGATCACTTGCACTTGGCGCTCTGCTTCTCTTAGTATCTCCGGCCCAAAAACTTGACTTTCTCCAGTCTGATTCCAGAACAGTGGTGTTCTGCACTTCCTGCCATATAGAGCCTCGAATGGTGCCATCTGCAGACTCTTCTGGTAGCTGTTGTTGTATGAGAATTCTGCATAGGGAAGACTCTTGTCCCAACTGACACCATAGTGCAAAGCACATGCCCTCAACATGTCCTCCAAGATCTGATTGGTCCGCTCTATCTGTCCATCCGTCTGTGAGTGATAAGCTGAACTGAAATGCAGCTTAGTATCCATGGACTCATGTAACTTCTGCCATAAGTGTGATGTGAACTGAGTACCTCGGTCAGACACTATCCGCTTAGGCACTCCATGCAAGCACCTATGCTCTCCATATACAGCTCTGCCAATCTGGCGCCTGTGTAAGTGGTCTTCACTGGAAGAAAATGTGCCACTTTGGTCAAGCGATCCACAATCACCCAAATGGAGTCAAAACCTCTCTGAGTGCGAGGTAGACCTGTGATGAAGTCCATACCAACTTCTTCCCACTTCCATTCGGGTATCTTCAAGGGCTGGAGCAACCCTGCTGGCCTATGATGTTCAGCCTTGACTCTCTGACATGTGTCACATAGAGCCACATAGGTTGCCACATCAAGCTTCAATCCATACCACCAGAATCTCTCCTTGATGTCTTGGTACATCTTGGTACTGCCCGGGTGGATTGAATAAGCTGAATCATGTGCCTCTCTCAGGATTGCATCCTTGATCCGCGCCACATCGGGTACACAAATCCTCTTCCCATGCCACAAGGTTCCTTGATCATCCACTCGAAAACCAGGGGCTTTTCCTACAGCAACATGCTCCACAATCTCCTTGATCTTCTCATCCCCAAGCTGATCTTTCCGGATCTCTTGCTCCAGAGTCGGTTCTACTGTCATGTCTGTGATGCTAGCCACAAATCCCAGACTCATCCTCTCAAACTTCAAGCTGAGCTCTGCTGGCAGACAGTGACCGGTGATCTTGTTCACATAACATCTCCTACTCAGCGCATCTGCCACCAAGTTAGCCTTTCCTGGGTGGTAGTGGATCTCCAGATCATAGTCCTTGATCAACTCCAACCATCGGCGTTGCCTCATGTTCAGATCTGATTGAGTGAAGACATACTTGAGGCTCTTGTGATCAGTGTAGATGTCACACTTGTGACCAATCAAGTAGTGCCTCCAAATCTTCAGATCATGTACCACAGCTGCCAACTCCAGATCATGTGTGGGGTAGTTCTGCTCATGTTTCCTCAACTGCCTTGATGCATAAGCCACGACCCCCCCTTCCTGCATGAGTACACACCCCAGTCCTAGACGGGATGCATCGCAGTAGATAGAGAAGCTCTTGGCTATGTCAGGCAGAACCAGCACTGGGGCTGTGGTTAGTCTCTTCTTCAACTCCTCGAAGCTGGCTTGACACTCCTCAGTCCAGACAAACTTGTCATTTTTTTCCAACAACACCGTCAAGGGTTTAGCAATCTTGGAGAATCCTTCAATGAACCGTCGATAATATCCAGCCATCCCGAGGAAACTCCTGATTTCGCTCACATCCCGAGGCGGATTCCAGCTTAGCACATCGCTGACCTTCCTCGGATCGACTGCCACTCCTCCATTGGACAACACATGACCCAAGAATGCCACTTCCTTCACCCAGAATTCACACTTGCTCAGCTTAGCATACAGCTGATGTTCTCGGAGTCTCTGCAGCACCAATCTCAAGTGTTCCTCATGCTCCTCCTCATTCTTGGAGAAGACCAGGATGTCATCAATGAATACCACCACAAACTTGTCCAGGTAGTCCATGAACACGCTGTTCATCAGGTACATGAAGTATGCAGGAGCGTTGGTCAATCCAAAAGACATGACCAAGAACTCATACAACCCGTACCGAGTGGTGAAAGCGGTCTTGGGTATGTCTGATGGGCGGATCCTCATCTGGTGATAGCCCGATCGAAGATCTATCTTGGACAACACACAAGCTCCCTTCAGCTGATCGAACAGATCATCAATCCTTGGCAACGGGTACTTGTTCTTGATGGTCACTTCGTTGAGGGCTCGATAGTCCACACACAACCTTTATGTCCTATCTTTCTTATCCGTGAACAACATCGGTGCTCCCCATGGTGAAGAACTCGGATGAATGTACCCTTTGGCTAGCAATACGTCCAACTCCTCCTTAAGCTTTGCTAGTTCCTTTACTCCCATCCTATAGGGCCTCTTGGCTATAGGTGCAGTGCCAGGTTTCAGTTCAATAACGAATTCAACTTCGCGTTCCGGGGGCATACCTGGCAATTCATCTGGGAACACATCCGGGAACTCGCCCATCACCCTGATGTCTTCAAGAGCTGCACCCTCAGCTTGATTGACTTGACTCTGTTCTGAGGAACGGGCTGCTTGATATTCCACCTTCTCGCCAGTCCTGGCTGTCAGTTGCACTGCTCTCTTGGAACATTGGATCACTGCATCATATCTGCCTAACCAGCTCATACCTAGAATTAAGTCAAACCCAAGGGTTTTTCCAGAACGATCGGGTACACCTCGAAGTCTACCCCCCTTATTGTGATGGTGACATGGGTACAACGTAAAGTGGCTCGTTGTTCCCCACCTAGTGAGCTAACTAGCATGGTGTTTGACATAGGTCGTAATGACATCATGTTCTTTTTCACAAAAGCAGCAGATATGAAAGCATGCGAAGCTCCAGAATCGAACAAAATGTTTGCAGGGGTTGAGTTGACAGGGAACGTACCCACGACCACGTCAGTAGCACCCTCAACAGTCTCTGCACCCATGTGGTTAAGCTTGCCCCTAGTCAGGTTCTGCTGTCCACGGTTTGCGTGGCCTTGTTGCTAATTCCCATTCTGGTTCTGTGGTTGCCCCTCTAGTTGTTGTTCTGCCCAACAGGATTCTGGCCCCTGCGGGGACAAGCGTTGGCGTAGTGTCCTGGCTCATCACAGTAAACACACCTCGGACCCATTGGTGCAGTGCTAAATGGGCCGGTGCGCTGAGCAGGCCTTGGCTGCACCTGGTTGCGCTGAACAGGGCCATTCTGCAGCTGATTCTGGGAACACTGCTGCTGTGGCGCCTGGGGGTAGTGAGGGCACTACTGGTACTGGCCACGACTCAGCAAGCTGGACTGGCCCTGGAAGCGCTGCTGGCTCCCCATCTGCTGATTCCCATGTGGAGGAGCGAAGTGAGGGCGGCTGCTGCTCCCTGACTATTGGCCTTGGAACTTCCTCTTCTTCTCCTTTATCTCACGGAGCTTGTGTTCCAGCATAAAAGCGTTGTCCACCAATTCCTGAAAGTTGGGGAACTTGGTGCACATCAGAAACACGGGAACATCAACACTAGAGACGCAATGTCGCTCACTAGCAATCTCCAAGTCGAAATCTTTGATGTTTGGGGAGTGGACTTCATGGGTCCTTTCCCGAACTCAGAAGGTTGCCAGTTCATTCTAGTAGCGGTAGATTATGTATCTAAGTGGGTGGAAGCTTTGCCTTGTGTGGCTGCCGACTCTAGGAGCGCGAAACGAATATTCCATGAAGTTATCTTCCCTCATTTCGGCGTTCCTAGGATAGTCATCAGCGACGGCGACTCTCACTTTATCGATTCGGCCTTCCGTAGGTATCTCTCAAGTTTGGGGGTGCAGCATAACGTAGCTACACCCTATCATCCCCAAACTAGCTGTCAAGCAGAAACTTCAAACAAACAAATCAAAAACATTCTGCAAAAGACCGTAAATGAGATGGGCAAGCAATGGAAGGATAAACTCCCAGATGCACTCTGGGCATACCGCACGACCTATAAAACACCCATAGGAATGACTCCATATCCACTAGTCTATGGCAAAACTTGTCACTTACAGTAGAGATGGAGTTTAGAGCTCACTAGGCCATTAGGAAGTGGGGTTTGAACCTTCCAGCAGCCGACCTCAAACGAAAAATCCAGCTGGCCGAATTAGATGAAATGAGGGAACAAGCATACCACAGCTCCCGGCTATACAAAGAACGTACCAAGAGATGGCATGAAAAAAGATTAAGGACAAAGCGTTCAAGCCGGGAGACAAGGTCCTCATCTTCAATGCCCGTGTCAAACTTTTTGGTCATGGGAAACTAAGAAGCAAATGGGACGGCCCATTCACAGTGATCAACGCTGCATCCCATGGGGCCGTCACATTGCAAAGTGAGGATGGGAATACCTTCAAGGTTAACAGGCAACGGTTGAAGATCTTCCTGGAACCAAAACCTCCGCCACTTGACGATTTAGATGTTGCCAAGTTCATGGAACTCTGAAACCCGCCCGTGAAATCCGGCCCAAATCCTTCAATTCCAAACCTTTCTGGGACAAAACCCCCTAAAACCTCAAAACCCCTGACCAAAGGCACGAGACTCGACCTAGCCTGCACTGGACCAATTCGGGCGAATTGGCCAGTTCGCCCGAAGGCTAGGGTTCGGCCGAATCAGGCCCCCTAGTCCTCCGTGCAGATATTTGCCTCTGGACTCATCTATAGTTGAGCCTATCCCGAAATCCGTGAGGGAAACGTCGGGAATCTCGTTTTGCGATCAGGAGAAACATCGATAAAAGCCAGGGGGTTTGTGTTGACTCCCTCATCCCATCTACAAGCTTCCTTGCCCATACACACAGCCACCATGGCCTCCTCCTGCTCCAAAAATACATCTTCAACCAAGGGATCTAGCCTCGCCAGCTGAATCGGCGAGTCTCCCCGACGTGAGCAAGTGTTCCGCGTTGCTGACGTTGAGCTATCAGGCGATGGGCAGCGAGGAAGGGCGCATGCCCGCAGCCCTATGAGGCGGTCCAACTCCCCACGCTGCTCTCCGTCAGCGACATTCAACGCCTTTGCTCCGCTGAAGGCGATCAAGAAGCCCCCTCGCTCACCATTGCCAGGGTGCCCCACTACTGGGCAGCTGCGCCCGAAGTCGGCATCCTCCACAAGGGTGCTGGACTTCGCGCTCCCTGCAATCAAGGAGGAGGGCATGAAGACGCCGGACTATACACCTAATAGTCCACCCCGTTTCAGCATCAAGGGCGAGCGCACCGCCACGGGGTACGGCAAGGTGTTGGTCTCGCCGCTGAACTGGGACGAGCTCGGAGTGACAGAGTCCTCCCAGTCCACTCCTCCGCGGCGGAACCCTAGAGTTCAGCGCCGCATGCAGCCTCCAACCATCAAGGGGCCACCAGGAAACATGGAGTTCTCCGATGAGGAGGAGGAGGATGATGAGGAGGATAAGCCACCCACACTGGAGAGCCTGCGGGTACAAGCACGCCAGCGGATAAACCACCTGGAGGAGAAAGTGGTAGAAGCGGAGCTGGCGCGCCTAGAGACGGAGGACAAGATGGAAGTCCTCCGCAAGGGTTTGTGCACCAAGATCAAGAGGCTTGCCAGAGCCACAGGACACTCAGACCTTTACGACCCACCAGCAGAATAGTGTCATGCGGTCGTTTCATTTTTAGATAGAGCACCATTAGATTGGTTTGCTAGTTTGTTTATTTCATTTATTTCCTTTAGAATATTGTTTAGGGCGTTCTGAACTATTTCCCTTCCCAAATATTTTGTTTCCAATCTTAGCTTGATGAATAAATAAAATTAGAGTTGATTGCAAAAAGAATAAAATTATTGCTCCGGTTGGTGCATTTGAGCCAAGCGGAGATTGCCCTATTTAACGAAAAAGATACATGAGTACAGGACGACATAGGAGCAACCTGACACGACGGAGCACGCACCGAGCCACTTCGGCCGAACCAGTCGGTTCGGGTGAATTGGGCAATTCGGCCGAACCAGCCCGGCTCGTCCCGCTCGCACACCTACACGCTGGTTTGCACTCTTCCCCCCTGACCACTTTTTTCTGTGTTGCCACGTTTCGAAATTTTGATCAATGCATGCCTCACATAAATGAAACGTTCTCGGGTTTTCTTTTATACCATGAACTTGCCTATTGCTTATTTCAAACCTAGTATATTTTTCCTGTGAAATATTTCATGATAGGACCCCCTCTGATCTAGGTTGTTGATGATTGTGATATGTCTCGATAAAACAAACCACTTGTTCACTCCACCATTTGGGAGAATTTAAATTTTTAAACCATAAAACTATACCCTATCCCTTCATCCTGTCAACTACTTCCAACATAAACATATGCTTGAGAGTTTATTCCCGAGAAACTTGTTATGGCTAGTACAAAGTCTTGTTGAATTTTCATGTCCCCGGAGATAATCATGTTTTCCCAAGGTTTATTGCAAGTATACTATGATCATAGTGTAGTAGAAGACCTCATGCTTTGGTGATACCCTGAAAAAAAGAGAGAAAATAAAGGACTCATGAAAGTACAGATGAAAAAAAGAGAGAGAAAGAAAAGAAAAGAAAAAAATCCCCAAAAAGGGAAGAGAAAAGAAAGGGGTCACAAAGTTGAGGACCGACATGAACTCTTCATCTTTAACTTGCAATCTGACCAAGGGCGAAGATAAGAAACTCCGGGAAGCAATCTTTGACTCGACAGAAGTACATGACTTGACAAGGCCACCACCCGAGAGACAAAGAAAAACACAAAAGAGAGTGAGTGAAAAGGAGTGACTCTAGAGAGCTGAGAGCATCAGGGATGAAGGGACAAGGGTTATTTATTTGTGAAAATCAGAAAAACCCCGAATGTAGGATGAGCAAGAGGATCTTGTTGTAAGAGCCGTTCCGACTATCAACCGCCCAAGATCCAGGGAATAGCCACTACAAACTCACAGGTATGGAGCAAAGTTTGGAATATTCAGTATGCAATTATTCATGTCATGAAAGAACCCTTACCTTAGTCTTGCTCATATTTCAATTTCTTTACTCGGGACGAGCAAAGATCTAAGTTTGGGGGAGCTTGTTGGCGGTCGTTACGAACCGATTTCCGACCTCCAACCGAGTATAAAACAAACACAATGGAATCACACACCATAGATATAGGGATTATTTATGAACATTTCCAAAAGTTTTGGTGTTTATGTGATTCCAGGAGGCAGGATGCTAATGTCGGGGTAAAACCACCAAAAATGGTGCATTCGGCCGAGTCTCATGACTCGACCGAACACCACCCTCATTCCCGGAGCATACCAGGACCTAAACACACATGATTTACCAAGACCCCGGACATATGTAGACCATCAGGATCAACCTCAGCATAAAGGCGGTGGATCCAAGGGCAGACGGGCACCCGGACCCATTCGGCCGAACTTCCAGGATTCGGCCAAAGCCCAACCGACCCACAACCGACCTGGGGACGAAATTTGGAGCGTTGGAGGCCGAGGCGGTGCAACTGGGTGGTTCTGCCAAACTAGGGAGTTCGGCCGAACCGACCCCCTTCGGCCGAACCCGGCATCATCGCCCGAACTGCCCGGAACCGCCCCTGAGGTCCCGTGGCCGCTACTCCTTCTTCCACCGCCCTTCCATGCTATAAAAGGAGGCCTCCAGCACCTGCAAAAGGAGACAACACTTGAGATTAGGCATTAGCGAAGCTCTGTCATTTGTATCAATAGAAGATAGGGAGAGAGGAGAGGTGAGCGTCCCGGAGAGGAGCCGGAGTGTCGGCCCCTCTTCCCGCTGTACCTATACGGATGCGGCTCCGCTTCGAGTGACATTCGGGTCGTGTTTGGTAACTCTTGTATCTCTTTCTGATTAATTGAGCATTCAATTCTTACTTTTATATGCTTGCTGGTTCTTCGTTCAATGCTTAGTTGATTGGTATAACTGTATACTGGTTGCTTAGCTTGGGTGCTTATCTTTCTATATGAGATAAGTATTAGTCGACTAGTGTAGGCGCGGTGCCTAGACTTGAGGTTAACTTAGTTTGCCCCCGATTCAACGAACGTGTGGTAGCCGTTAGGTGGTGACAGCCCTATACGGCCTTTGTAATCCATCTCGTTAGTCTCGGCCTGTAGGATCCCCCAGTGTGGAGCTGGTGGCACCCCTTCTCATCCCTGTCTGCGTGTCACTGGTGTCCATTGTCCCAAAGCAAGTATCTATCTGTATCCTCTGATCTGCTCGATCAATCAGTAGAGTACCGCTTTCAGACTCGTACCCTCTCTACCCTCCTAGTGCCCTTCCTATCTCATTGTTGTTGTCATCCATTCCTTTCATTCCACTCCATCTACCTAGGACAACTTAGTTTAGAATTAGTTCACTTCTCGTTCCTCGTGGAAATCGATACCCTGGAAAAATCCTGGGTAAAAGCTACATCGGTATCCGTCCGCTTGCGGATTTATCTGTAGGGCGTAAAGAGTGCCAATAGCAGCCCAGACTACCGTGCACATTCACCGCCTCACAAGAGGCACTGCTTCGGATCTGCCACCGCCCGCACCACCATCCAGCAGGATCCTTAGGAGTTTACCATGAGTCTGTAATAAGATCGAATAGTCATCGTTTTCCTTTCTAGTTGAGTCAAAAACCAGTGAGTCGAGTCAGTGTGAACCTTGTCTTTTGATGTTTGATTTGATTATCATTATGCTTATGTATGAGTTGGATTTTTGTAATGATTGTGATGGGCATAGACCCAAGTCTACCACCATCTAGATTTTGGATTAAGGCATAAGGATATTATTGAATACATAGAAGGGGTTACTTGTTTCACTTGCTCTATCTTATTCTCTATCTTAACCAGTTCAATCAATATTCTCTAGTACTTCTGTTCCAAACTTGAGTTACTTGGTTTTGTCCAATAAAATTTATGGGAATCTCTTGCTGATGATAGATGGTGAACACGAGGAGCAACGCCGGTGCCAGCGTACTGCCGCCACCACCTCCCACCATTAAGCAGATGATGCTCACGCAGACCTAGCTGATGCAGCAGATGGCTCAGACAATGGCGATGATGCAGCAGAACTAGCAACACCCACCTCAACAGCCCACTTGCCGCCCAGAGACAAGAGGGGCGAATTTCTGAAGGGAGGCCCGCCCACCTTCAGCAAAGCAACCGATCCCCTGCCTGTAGTGGATTGGCTCAAGGTAGGAGTTCCATGACAGCTTCTGCTCAAACCATGTGCCTGAAGCCCTGATGACCTTGAAGAAGAAGGAGTTCCTGGAACTGAAGCAGGAAGGGATGAGCGTCATAGCTTATCGTGACAAGTTCATTGAGCTCGCCCGCTATGCTCCAGAGGACGTGAACACGGACAACAAGAAGCAGTCCTGGTTCCGCGATGGCTTGCAGGATGCCCTGCAGTACCAGCTGATGTGCACCAAGTTCCCCAACTTTCAAGAACTGGTGGACGACGCCCTGATGCTAGAACACAAGCGCCGTGAAATGGAGGAGAAGAAGCAGAAGTTCCAGGGCCAGCAGACTGGGAGCAACAACCGCCCCCGCTTCACTACTCCCCAAGGTCAACAGATAGTGAGCCAGCAACGGTTCCAGAGTCAGCCAAGCTCACTAAACCGTGGCTAGTACCAGCTGCGTCCCCAGTACTCTCAGGCACCATAGCAACAGCGCTTCCAGAACTGGCTACATAATGCCCCGGCTCAGCGCAACCAGGTGCAGCAAGGGCCTGTCCAGCGCCCCAACAACGCCAACAATGTACCGGTGGGCCCAAGGGCGTGCTACCACTATGGTGAGCAGGGTCACTTTGCCAATGTCTGCCCCAAGAAGGCTCAGAACGCTGCAGGCCAGAACAATCCCCAGAGAGTTGGGCAGAATGGGAACCAGCAGCAGGCACAAGCAGGCAGAGGTCCTCAGAACCCCGTTAGGGGCAAAGTCAACCACATGGGTGCTGAGACCACAGAGGGAACTACCGACATGGTTGTGGGTACGTTCCTTGTCAACTCGACCCCTGCAACTGTTTTGTTCGATTCTGGAGCTTCGCATGCTTTCATATCTGCTACCTTCGTGAAAAAGAACTTAATAGCCCTGCAACCCATGATGAGTGTTATGCTAGTTAGCTCACCAGGGGGGGACGGTGAGCTACCTTGCGTTGCCCCCATATCACCATCGCAATAAGGGGGGGTAGACTTCGTGGTGTGATCGATAGTCTTGGAATCTATTGGTTTTGACTTAATTCTGGTTATGAGTTGGTTAGCCAGATACGATGCACTAATCCAATGTGCCAAGAGAGCCGTGCAAGTGACAACGAAGACCGGTGAGAAGGTGGAATATCAAGCAGCCAGTCCTTCAGAGCACAATCAAGTCAACCAAGCTGAGGGTGCAATACTAGAGGACATCCGAGTGGTGTGCGAGTTTTCGGATGTGTTCCCAGAGGAATTGCCAGGTATGCCCCCGGAACGTGAAGTTGAATTCGTTATTGAACTAAAACCTGGCACTGCGCCTATAGCTAAAATGCCATATAGGATGGGAGTGAAAGAACTGGAGAAACTTAAGGAAGAATTAAGCTCTTTGCTAGAAAAAGGGTATATTCATCCTAGTTCTTCACCATGGGGAGCACCAGTGTTGTTCGTGGATAAGAAGGATGGCACATAGAGGATGTGCGTGGACTATCGAGCCCTCAATGAAGTGACTGTCAAGAACAAGTATCCCTTGCTAAGGATTGATGATCTGTTCGATCAATTGAAGGGAGCTTGTGTGTTCTCCAAGATAGATTTTTGATCGGGCTACCACCAGATGAGGATCCGACCATCCAACATACCAAAGACGGCCTTTACCACTCGGTATGGGCTATATGAGTTCACAGTCATGTCCTTTGGACTAACCAACTCTCCAGCATACTTCATGTACCTGATGAATAGCGTCTTCATGGACTACCTAGACAAGTTCGTGGTAGTGTTCATTGATGACATTCTGGTCTTCTCCAAGAATGAGGAGGAGCACGAGAAGCACTTGCGGATGGCAATGTAGCGACTCGGAGAGCATCAACTATATGCTAAGCTGAGCAAGTGTGAGTTCTGGCTGAAGGAAGTGGCATTATTGGGTCATGTGTTGTCCAATGGAGGAGTAGCCGTGGATCCGAAGAAGGTTCAAGATGTGCTCAGCTGGAATCCACCCAAGGATGTGAGCGAAATCAGGAGTTTCCTCGGTATGGCTGGGTACTACAGATGGTTCATCGAAGGTTTCTCCAAGATTGCTAAGCCAATGACGGCCCTGCTAGAGAAGAATGCCAAGTTCGTCTGGACAGCAGAATGCCAAGTCAGCTTTGAGGAGTTAACGTAGAGGTTGACTACAGCACTCGTGCTAGTGCTGCCTGACATAGCCAAGAGCTTCTCTATCTACTGCGATGCATCCTGTCTAGGATTGGGATGTGTGCTCATGCAAGAGGGCAGAGTAGTGGCTTATGCATCAAGGCAACTGAGGAAGCATGAGCAGAACTATCCGACACATGATCTGGAGTTGGCAGCTGTAGTGCATGCTCTGAGGATTTTGAGGCATTACTTGATTGGGCACAAGTGTGACATCTACATGATCATAAGAGCTTGAAGTATGTCTTCACTCAGTCAGAGCTGAACATGAGGCAACGTCGATGGTTGGAGTTGATCAAGGACTATGACCTGGAGATCCATTACCACCTTGGTAAAGCTAACTTAGTGGCAGATGCTCTAAGTATGAGAAGCTATGTGAACAAGATCACCGGCCATTGTCTACCTGAAGAACTCAGCCGGGAATTTGAGAAGATGAGTCTGGGGTTTGTGACAAGCATCACAGAGATGACGGTAGAACCGAATCTTGAACAGGAGATCCGGAAGGGTCAGCTTGGTGATGAAAAGATCAAGGAGATTGTGGATAATGTGGACCTAGGAAAGGCCCCTGGTTTGCTAGTGGATGATCAAGGAACCTTATGGCACGGGAAGAGGATATGTGTGCCCGATATAGCGCAGATCAAGGACACGATCCTAGGAGAAGCGCATGATTCGGCGTACTCGATCCACCGAGGGAGCACCAAGATGTACCAAGACATCAAGGAAAGATTCTGGTGGTACGGATTGAAGCGTGATGTGGCGACACATGTGGCACTATGTGACACTTGTTAGAGAGTTAAGGCTGAACATCAGAGGCCAGCCGGATTACTCCAGCCCTTGAAGATACCATAATGGAAATGGGAAGAAGTTGGTATGGACTTCATAACGGGTCTACCCCGCACACAGCGAGGATTTGACTCCATTTGGGTGATTGTGGACCGCTTGACCAAAGTGCCACACTTTCTCCTAGTAAAGACCACCTACGCGGGAGCCACACTAGCAGAGCTATATATGGAAAGAATTGTGTGCTTGCATGGAGTGCCAAAATGAATAGTGTCTGACCGAAGTACTCAGTTCACGTCACACTTCTGGCAGAAGCTACATGAGTCTATGGACACTAAGCTGCATTTCAGCTCAGCTTATCACCCACAGACGGATGGACAGACAGAGCAAACCAACGCAGTTTCTGGAAGACAAGTTGAGAGCATGTGCTCTGCAGTATGGCGTCAGTTGGGACAAAAGTTTGCCCTATGCGGAATTCTCGTACAACAACAGCTACCAGAAGAGCCTACAGATGGCACCATTCGAGGCTTTGTATGGCAGGAAGTGTAGGACTCCACTATTCTAGAACCATACTGGAGAAAGTCAAGTTTTCGGGCCCAATATACTAAGAGAGGCAAAGCGACACGTGCAAGTGATCTGGCAGAACTTGAAAGTGGCACAGTCGCGGCAGAAAAGCTATGCCGATGTCAGAAGAAGGGATCTCACCTTCAAAGTCGACGACTTTGTGTATCTCAAGGTGTCACCGATGCGAGGCGTGAAAAGGTTCAATGTCAAGGGCAAGCTAGCACCCCGGTACATCGGGCCATTCAAAGCAGTGGAACGGATGGGCGAAGTGGCTTACCGACTAGAACTACCTGTGAAATTGGCCGGAGTGCACGATGTGTTCCACGTGTCTCAGTTGAAGAAATGCTTGCGGGTACCTGAGGAGCAGATCCCGATAGATGAGCTAAATGTACAGGAAGATCTCACTTACGAGTAGTACCCCGTCAAGATTTTGGAAAGGTCAGAGAGAGTAACCAGAAACAAGGTCATTCGAATGTGCAAGGTGCAATGGAACCAACACTCAGAGGACGAAGCCACTAGGGAAAGAGAAGAAGATCTCAAGACCGAGTATCCACAACTCTTCGCTTCCTCATCCGAATCTCGAGGACGTGATTCATCCTAAGGGGGTAGGTTTGTAACACCAAAAAATGGCCCATTTAAAATTTTTAGTAATTAATTTGCTTTTATTGAATTTCTCATGTTTAATATAGCTTAAATAAATTATTTATGAATATTAAAATCAAATATAAGTTGTAGAAATATTTTTGTTGCATTCATGCTGCTGCACTGTGTTTTGTTTGATGGCAAGTTAAGTTGGAATTTAAATTCTGTTTAAATTTGAATTTATTTTGTTTTTGTTTGAAACTAGAAAAGTCATTTGTCACACCCGTCTTTACACAGAAACCCAAATGCTACTATATGTGTGCCCAGGAAGTCCACAGAACACATATAGTTAACAAATATGATAAACAGAGTACATATGCTCAAATAAAATGGTTTTACATCAGAGTTTGACTCAGATAACTAAATAAAACAGCGGAAGTCTCTTTATTAACTCTCTCTAAACGAAGACGAAGACTAAGCCGATAACCATAACCCACTAGGACACCGACTGGTTGAGCACAGCTAGTAGAATGGCAGATCCTCAGGAAATTCAACAGCAGCAGTACCATCTAATCCATCTGTTACCCATCCGGGATTTTGTTGAATAGCAAGTGTAAGTAAATGTCTTACTTAGCAAATACAACACGGATAATGAAGGCTTAAAAGAAAGGCTTGACACGGCTGTACTGCATTAGCAATTTTATTTGTTTCATTTTATCATCATCTTAATCACTACTTTTGCATGAATCCCAGTTGTAACCCAATTAATATAGTAGAAGTGAACATTAAACGATAATAAACATCAACTTCTAATCAAAAAGGATCCAGGCCGCTCGTGACCCTGAGCAAGGCTATCATGATAGATTATACACTCTGCAGAGGTTTCGCCCTTTACCCACCAGTCGCGTAAAAGTTCAAAGGAACTTTGCACCCAACCACGCACATCAACACTTCCGAGGTGTGACTGCATAGGGACGCTACGAGGCTTTTCACAAGACACCCTAACAAAACAGTAGCCATTATGGTACAGCCTAGGCAGCATGACCCAAGGCACCGAGATTGACTGACGCTCATGTCGCAACACGAGGGGGTCAATGGCGTCCAAGCGCGGAAAAGAACAACAACAACAAAATAAATAGCGCAACGTGTGGAACCCCCGCCATACGGAAGCTCCCAACACGGGACTGTGCCTCACGAGGACATAGCCAACGGACACTCCGTCCTCGGTGGACCGAACCATACTCTCACCCATGCTTCCCATAACGCCGTCGGCCCGTCGGTAACTACTGTCAAGCTAGAGCCGTACATGTTACTTGTCCAAGACCAGAGCCATTATAGTTCCAACGGTGGCGACAGGTTCCTGGGTTGCCGCTATAAGAACCAGTCCTTACGGAGAGATACTAGGGCCAAGCATGAAGCATACGCCCTAGCTCCCTGTTCCATGTTGCTAAAAAGCAAGTTTTACCATTAACATTGAAGTGAACCATTAAGTCAAGATTAACGGTTAAATATTGGTGACAGTAGCTGCGCCTAGCAAGGATCTACCCAAATGCAGTAACCCAAGGTAATCAAGGTATAAGATAGACAAAGCTAGGTACAACCTTAATAGGAACAATTTAGACACATGCATATGCAATAAATAATGTAAAGGTGTGTTTAGGTAGCAAGGATTGTCCGTGCTATACTTGCCTTCGCCAAACTGCTGCTGTTGCTCCTGCTGTTGCTGTTGGCTCTGCTCATCGTAACCCTCGAACTCAAACGCGTACGGCTCACCGACTGGACTCATACATCATCACACAAGCATCCATACAAGCCAGTACATGCAAACAATATTAATCTATTAGAACAGTACACCAAACAGTAAAAACAGATCAAAAGAAGGCTGAAAAACTAATCTACGCTTCGCTACGAACACGTGAGCGCGAAAATCACTCAAATCGAAGCTAAAACGAGAAAGATATGGCTTTTCTAAGGTTCAGGGACTTGCTGACAAAGTTTTAAAAGTTCCAGGGGCTTATTTGCAAAAACTCAGGGGCTAAAACATAATTTTATATTAAAACAGGAGGGTTTATTCGCAAATTAACCAAAACAGGACCTCGGGTACTAATTTTAAATAAGGCAGGGGGTTTTCTGTAAAAATCAGGACCTAATTCTAATTATTTTTGAAAAGATCTGGACCGCGGGTTGATTTCGAAAAAGGTCAGGGCCTCTTTTGCAAAAGTGGCTCGGCTGACTGGGTTGACCGGTATTGACCCGGGGTGTTGACTCGGCTCAATTAAATCCGGGCCGTTGGATTTGGTTTGGACGGTGGAGATTAGATCCAGGGGAGGGGAAAGTCGGCGGCGGCGCTGACTGGCGGCGGCGGCGGCGCTTCGCCGGCGAGGCTCGGGAACGGCCTAGGGGGCTCGATTTGGGGCGGGGATTGGCGCTACGGCTTCGGGGCGACGCGACGAGTTCACCAGAGGGGATCACGATGACGACGGCGTGGCGGAGGTGGCTCGCGACGAGCGGAGGCGGCGGCGGCGCTCGGGCAACGGTGGCGGGCACGCAGCAGAGGGGGAGAGAGGGCAAGGAGGAGCTCAGGAGTGAGCTTACCTGCTAGGGAAGCTTCCCCGGCGATCAATTTGGCCGGAGCGGCGGCGGGACGGCAGATCGACGGCGACCGGCGGGCAGTGGGTGTCGGGGTGTGCCGGCGATGGTGTTCCGGGGCGTGGGAGGGGTCGTGCGGGGGCTTGACGTGCTCCTGGCGGCCTGGCGGTGCTGCTTCGTGAGTCGGCCGGGGCGGAGGGTTGACGGAGCGGCGAGTCCGACGACGGCGGCGAGCTCGGAAGCGACGGCTATGGCGGCGGCTGCGCTGAGGGCTCGAGCGGGGTTGGCGGCGCGAATTAGGATGGGGATTAGGGGGCGGCGACTTAAGTAGGGCGGACGGGAGCAGCTCGGGTGGCCCTCGGCGTCCGTGCCGTGGCCGGGCCGGACTCCGGCGCGTGTCCGGGTCGGACACCGACGGGAGGTAGGGGACGGGACTGACCTGCGGGTCCCGCGCGTCAGCGGCAGAGGGGCGGGGCGCTGCGGCGGGCTGGTTGCTGGGCCGCAGGGTGGGCCGATTGGCTGGCGCGGAGGCGGAAGGGGAGCAGGCCGGACTGGGCCGCAAGTGGAGCAGGGGGAGCGGGCCGGCTGGGTGGCGGGCTGGGCCGAAAGCGGCGAAGGGGAAAACGGGCCGCTGCGGGGAAGGGAAGAGGGAGGGCCTATCTTGGCCGAGAGAAAATAGTTCAGGGGAAAAAGTGGACTCGAGCCACTGCAACTTTTCTAGAGCTCCAAACTCAACGTTTCAAATTCGAATTTAAATAGAATTTAAATTCCAATTGAACCGCACATGAACAAAACACAATGCAGTCGGCATGAATGCAACAAAAATGTTTCTAACCTTATATTTAATTTTATTTCTCATAAATAATTTATTTTCCTTAGATAAATATGAGCATTATATTAAATAAAGGCAATTTAATTACTAAATTTTAAAATAGGCATTTTTAGGGCGTTACAAACCTACCCCCCTTAAGATGATTCTCGTCCTCGAGATTCGGATGTGGATGGGAATAACTGTGGATATTCGGCTCTGAGGTCTTCTTCTCTTTCCCAAGTTGCTTCATCCACTGAATGGCGGCTCCACTGAACCTTGCACATCCGGATCACTCTATTTCTGGTGACTCTCTCTGACTCCTCCAAAATCTTGACAAGATGCTCAGTATATGTAAGATCTTCCTCCACATTCAGCTCATCAATCGGAATCTGTTCCTCTGGTACCCGCAAGCACTTTTTCAACTGAGACACATGAAACACATCGTGTACTCCCGCTAACTTCTCTGGTAGCTCTAACTGATATGCCACCTCACCTTTCCGACCAAGTACCTTGAACGGTCCAATGTATCGAGGTGCTAACTTGCCCTTGACGTTGAACCTCTTCACGCCTCTCATTGGTGACACCTTGAGATACACTAAGTCTCCAATTTTGAAGCTGAGATCCCTCCGTCGGTTATCTGCATAGCTCTTCTGTCTGGATTGTGCCACTTTCAGATTCTGTCTGATTATCTGCACTTGTCGCTCTGCCTCTCTTAGTATTTCAGGTCCAAATACCTGACTTTCTCCTGTCTGATTCCAGAATAGTGGTGTCCTACACTTTCTGCCATACAGAGCCTCGAATGGTGCCATCTGCAAACTCTTCTGATAGCTGTTGTTGTATGAGAATTCCGCGTACGGTAAACTCCGGTCCCAACTGGCACCATATTGTAGAGCACATGCTCTCAACATATCCTCCAATATCTGATTTGTCCGCTCTGTCTGCCTATCTGTTTGCGGATGGTAAGCTGAACTGAACTGTAGCTTTGTGTCCATAGACTCATGCAGTTGTCGCCAAAAGTGTGATGTGAACTGGGTACCTCGATCTGACACTATTCTTTTCGATACTCCATGCAAGCACACAATCCTCTCCGTATACAACTCCGCTAGTCTGGCTCCCGAGTAGGTGGTCTTTACTGGTAGGAAATGCGCCACCTTGGTCAGACGATCCACGATTACCCAGATTGAGTCAAATCCCCTCTGAGTGCGAGGTAAGCCAGTGATGAAATCCATACCGACTTCTTCCCACTTCCATTCAGGTACCTTCAGGGGCTGGAGCAAACCTGCTGGCCTCTGATGTTCAGCCTTGACTCTCTGACACGTGTCACACAGGGCTACGTATGTGGCCACATCTCTCTTCAATCCGTACCACCAAAATCTCTCTTTAATATCTTGGTACATCTTAGTACTACCTGGGTGTATCGAATATGCCGATTCATGGGCTTCCCTGAGAATTGCATCCCTGATCTGCACTATATCTGGTACACAGATCCTCTTCTCATACCACAATGTCCCTTGGTCATCCACTCGAAAACCAGGGGCTTTTCCTAATGCCACTAGTTCTATGATCTCCTTGATCTTCTCATCTGCGAGCTGTCCTTTTCGGATCTCTTGTTCCAAGGTCGGTTCTACTGCCATCTCGGTGACGCTGGTCACAAATCCCAGACTCATCCTTTCAAACTCTGAACTGAGTTCCTCCGATAAGCAATGTCCCGTGATCCTATTCACGTAACTCCTTCTACTCAGAGAATCTGCCACCAGATTGGCCTTCCCTGGATGATAATGAATCTCCAGGTCGTAGTCCTTGATCAACTCTAACCAACGACGTTGCCTCATATTCAGATCTGATTGTGTGAAAACATACTTGAGACTCTTGTGGTCAGTGTAAATATCACACTTATGACCAATCAGGTAATGCCTCCATATCTTCAACGCATGCACCACAGCTGCTAACTCCAGATCGTGTGTCGGGTAGTTCTGCTCATGTTTCCTCAACTGCCTCGATGCATAAGCTACTACCCTTCCTTCCTGCATGAGTACACATCCCAATCCTAGACGAGATGCATCGCAGTAGATAGAGAAGCTCTTGGTTATATCCGGCAACACTAGTACGGGTGCCGTTGTCAGTCTCTTCTTCAATTCCTCAAAGCTGACTTGAAACTCCTCAGTCCAGACAAACTTGGCATTTTTCTCCAATAACATCGTCAGGGGTTTAGCAATCTTGGAGAATCCTTCAATAAACCTCCGATAGTATCCAGCCATTCCAAGGAAACTTCTGATTTCACTCACATCCTTAGGCGGATTCCAACTCAACACATCACTAACCTTCTTCGGATCAACTGCCACTCCACCATTGGACAATACGTGACCCAAGAATTCTACTTCCTTCAACCAAAACTCACACTTACTCAGCTTGGCATACAACTGATGCTCACGAAGTCTCTGCATCGCCAACCTCAGATGTTCTTCATGCTCTTCCTCATTCTATGAGAAAACCAGGATATCGTCAATGAACACCACTACAAATTTGTCAAGATAGTCCATGAACACATTGTTCATCAAATACATGAAGTATGCCGGTGCATTTGTCAATCCAAAAGACATGACTGTGAACTCATATAGACCATATCGGGTTGTGAAGGCTGTTTTGGGGATGTCAGTCACTCGTATCCTCATCTGATGGTAACTGGTTCGGAGATCGATCTTAGAGAACACACATGCTCCTTTCAACTGGTCGAAGAGATCATCAATCCTTGGCAGCGGGTACTTGTTCTTGATGGTCACTTCATTCAAAGCTCGATAATCCACACACAATCTCTGGGTTCCATCTTTCTTATCCACAAACAAAACTGGTGCTCCCCAAGGTGAAGAACTAGGACGAATATACCCTTTTGCTAACAACGCCCTTAATTCCTCCTTAAGTTTCTCTAGTTCTTTTACTCCCATTCTATATGGCCTCTTAGCTATAGGTGCAGTACCAGGCTTAAGATCAATAACAAATTCAACTTCGCGGTCTGGGGGCATACCTGGTAACTCATCTGGAAACACATCTGGGAAATCGCACACCACTCTGATGTCTTCCAGTGCTACACCCTCGGCTTGGTAGATCTGGTTGTGCCCCAAGGGACTTGCTGCTTGATACTCCACTTTCTCACCAGTCTTTGCTGTCAGCTGCACTGTTCTTTTGGAACATTGAATCACCCCATCATATCTGGCTAACCAGCTCATACCCAGAATCAAGTCAAACCCAAGGGTTTCTAGGACTATCGGGTTCACCACAAAGTCTACCCCCCTTATTGTGATGGTGATACAGGGGCAACGTAAAGTGGCACGCTGTTGTCCCCCAGGTGAACTAACTACCATGGGGTTCCCCATAGGTTGCAAGATCATCCTGTTCTTTTTCACGAAAGCAGCAGATATGAAAGCGTGCGAAGCTCTAGTATCAAACAAAACAGTTGCGAGAGTCGAGTTGACAGGGAACGTACCCACAACGACATCCGTTGCTCCTTCTGCGGTTTCCGCACCCATGTGGTTGACCTTGCCTCTCGCTGGGTTCTGCTGCTGATTCCCGTTCTGGTTCTGCGGTTGTCCAACCCTCTGATTGTTGTTCTGACCAGCGGCGTTCTGAGCCTTGCGAGGACAAGCGCTGGCATAGTGTCCCAGCTCACCACAACCAAAACACCTCGGAGCCGTAGGTGCATTGCTGGTCGGGTTGGGGCATTGGACTGGACCATTCTGTGGCTGGTTCTGGGGACGCTGCTGAGGTAGTGCTGGGGGTTACTGGGGACGCGACTGGTACTGGGGTCGTTGCTGATACTGGTTGCGGTTCATCAAACCGGACTGTCCCTGGAAACGCTGTGGAGTCACCATCTGCTGGTTTCCTTACTGAGGATTGAAGCGAGGGCGAACATTGCTTCCTGACGGTGTGCCTTGAAGCTTTCTCTTCTTCTCCTCCATCTCACGGCGCTTGTGCTCCAGCAGTAGTGCGCTATCCACCAGTTCTTGAAAAGTGGCGAACCTAGAGCACAGGAGCTGGTACTGGAGGGTATCATGCAGGCCATCTCGGAATCGGGTCTGCTTCTTCTTATCAGTATTCACATCCTCTGGAGCATAACGGGCCAACTCAATGAACTTGTCACGGTAAGCGGTGATACTCATACCTTCCTGCTTCAATGCCAGGAACTCCTTCTTCTTCAAGGTCATCAGCGCTTCCGGCACGTGGTGAGAACGGAAGCTGTCGCGGAACTCCTGCCAAGTGATCTGATCACGATTGGGGTGAGCATATTGGTACGCATCCCACCAATCCAAGGCTGCTCCCTGGAGCTGTCCACTTCCATATAACACCTTCTCCCTGTCATTGCACTGTGCGATGTCCAGCTGCCTTTCCACTGCCTTGAGCCAGTCCTCTGCTTGCATTGGGTCACTAGACTTGTTGAAGGTAGGAGGGCGTCCCTTCATAAACTCGCCCCTTTTATCTCTGGGCTGCACGTGGTGCTGTTGAAGCGGGTTCTGCTGATTCTGCTGCATCAGTGCTATGGTTTGCGCCATCTGCTGTGTCAGTTGGAGTTGCATCTGCATCATCTGCTCCATGGTAAGTGGCGGTGGTGGAGGTGATGGGTTCTGGTTCTGGTTGCTTCCACTGCCTCCGGGGTTGCCTCTGGTGTTAACCATCTACCATAGCAAGAGATCTCCCATCAGTATTCCCGTCAACTGGTAATAGATAACCCATGCTTGCAGATGGTGCATAAGATAGCAGCATTTGAAAAGATATGATTCAGAGGTATAGAGAGTAAGACAGAGGAAGTGCAAAGGGGATAGATAACCCAAACTATTTATTCACTAATATTCCTTAAACCTTAGTCCTATATCTAGATGGAGATAGACTCGCGTCTATGACCATCACAATCATTACAAAAATCCAAATCAAACATAAGCATAATAACAACAAAATCAAGCACCCAGAGACATGATTCACACAAGACTCGGCAGCACTGGTTTTGGAAGAAACGTAACTAAATGATCTGAAATAAAAGAAAATCATGGTGGTCTCCTAACGATTTATCGACCGTTCTAACTAGGCTGCGTTCCTACAGTCAGCACGGCTCTGATACCAATCTGTCACACCCGGATTTACACAGAAACCCGAATGCTACTATATGTGTGCACAGGAAGTCCACAGAACACATATAGTTAACAAATATGATAAACAGAGTATATATGCTCGAATAAAATGGTTTTACATCAGAGTTTGACTCAGATAACTAAATAAAACAGCGGAAGTCTCTTTATTAACTCTCTCTAAACGAAGACGAAGACTAAGCCGATAACCATAACCCACTGGGACACCGACTGGTTGAGCACAGCTAGTAGAATGGCAGATCCTCAGGAAATTCAACAGCAGCAGTACCATCTAATCCATCTGTTACCCATCCGGGATTTTGTTGAATAGCAAGTGTAAGTAAATGTCTTACTTAGCAAATACAACACGGATAATGAAGGCTTAAAAGAAAGGCTTGACACGGCTGTACTGCATTAGCAATTTTATTTGTTTCATTTTATCATCATCTTAATCACTACTTTTGCATGAATCCCAGTTGTAACCCAATTAATATAGTAGAAGTGAACATTAAACGATAATAAACATCAACTTCTAATCAAAAAGGATCCAGGCCGCTCGTGACCCTGAGCAAGGCTATCATGATAGATTATACACTCTGCAGAGGTTTCGCCCTTTACCCACCAGTCGCGTAAAAGTTCAAAGGAACTTTGCACCCAACCACGCACATCAACACTTCCGAGGTGTGACTGCATAGGGACGCTACGAGGCTTTTCACAAGACACCCTAACAAAACAGTAGCCATTATGGTACAGCCTAGGCAACATGACCCAAGGCACCGAGATTGACTGACGCTCATGTCGCAACACGAGGGGGTCAATGGCGTCCAAGCGCGGAAAAGAACAACAACAACAAAATAAATAGCGCAACGTGTGGAACCCCCGCCATACGGAAGCTCCCAACACGGGAATGTGCCTCACGAGGACATAGCCAACGGACACTCCGTCCTCGGTGGACCGAACCATACTCTCACCCATGCTTCCCATAACACCGTCGGCCCGTCGGTAACTACTGTCAAGCTAGAGCCGTACATGTTACTTGTCCAAGACCAGAGCCATTATAGTTCCAACGGTGGCGACAGGTTCCTGGGTTGCCGCTATAAGAACCAGTCCTTACGGAGAGATACTAGGGCCAAGCATGAAGCATACGCCCTAGCTCCCTGTTCCATGTTGCTAAAAAGCAAGTTTTACCATTAACATTGAAGTGAACCATTAAGTCAAGATTAGCGGTTAAATATTGGTGACAGTAGCTGCGCCTAGCAAGGATCTACCCAAATGCAGTAACCCAAGGTAATCAAGGTATAAGATAGACAAAGCTAGGTACAACCTTAATAGGAACAATTTAGACACATGCATATGCAATAAATAATGTAAAGGTGTGTTTAGGTAGCAAGGATTGTCCGTGCTATACTTGCCTTCGCCAAACTGCTGCTGTTGCTCCTGCTGTTGCTGTTGGCTCTGCTCCTCGTAACCCTCGAACTCAAACGCGTACGGCTCACCGACTGGACTCATACATCATCACACAAGCATCCATACAAGCCAGTACATGCAAACAATATTAATCTATTAGAACAGTACACCAGACAGTAAAAACAGATCAAAAGAAGGCTGAAAAACTAATCTACGCTTCGCTACGAACACGTGAGCGCGAAAATCACTCAAATCGGAGCTAAAACGAGAAAGATATGGCTTTTCTAAGGTTCAGGGACTTGCTGACGAAGTTTTAAAAGTTCCAGGGGCTTATTTGCAAAAACTCATGGGCTAAAACATAATTTTATATTAAAACAGGAGGGTTTATTCGCAAATTAACCAAAACAGGACCTCGGGTACTAATTTTAAATAAGGCAGGGGGTTTTCTGTAAAAATCAGGACCTAATTCTAATTATTTTTGAATAGATCTGGACCGCGGGTTGATTTCGAAAAAGGTCAGGGCCTCTTTTGCAAAAGTGGCTCGGCTGACTGGGTTGACCGGTATTGACCCGGGGTGTTGACTCGGCTCAATTAAATCCGGGCCGTTGGATTTGGTTTGGACGATGGAGATTAGATCCAGGGGAGGGGAAAGTCGGCGGCGGCGCTGACTGGCGGCGGCGCTGAGCGGCGGCGGCGGCGCTTCGCCGGCGAGGCTCGGGAACGGCCTAGGGGGCTCGGTTTGGGGCGGGGATTGGCGCTACGGCTTCGGGGCGACGCGACGAGTTCACCAGAGGGGATCACGACGACGACGGCGTGGCCGAGGTGGCTCGCGACGAGCGGAGGCGGCGGCGGCGCTCGGGCAACGGTGGCGGGCACGCGGCAGAGGGGGAGAGAGGGCAAGGAGGAGCTCGGGAGTGAGCTTACCTGCTAGGGAAGCTTCCCCGGCGATCAATTTGGCCGGAGCGGCGGCGGGACGGCAGATCGACGGCGACCGGCGGACAGTGGGTGTCGGGGTGTGCCGGCAATGGTGTTCCGGGGCACGGGAGGGGTCGTGCGGGGGCTTGACGTGCTCCTGGCGGCCTGGCGGTGCTGCTTCGCGAGTCGGCCGGGGCGGAGGGTTGACGGAGCGGCGAGTCCGACGACGGCGGCGAGCTCGGAAGCGACGGCTATGGCGGCGGCTGCGCTGAGGGCTCGAGCGGGGTTGGCGGCGCGAATTAGGATGGGGATTAGGGGGCAGCGACTTAAGTAGGGCGGACGGGAGCAGCTCGGGTGGCCCTCGGCGTCCGTGCCGTGGCCGGGCTGGACTCCGGCGCGTGTCCGGGTCGGACACCGACGGGAGGTAGGGAACGGGACTGACCTGCGGGTCCCGCGCGTCAGCGGCAGAGGGGGCGGGGCGCTGCGGCGGGCTGGTTGCTGGGCCGCGGGGTGGGCCGAGCGGCTGGCGCGGAGGCAGAAGGGGAGCAGGCCGGACTGGGCCGCAAGTGGAGCAGGTGGAGCGGGCCGGCTGGCTGGCGGGCTCGGCCGAAAGCGGCGAATGGGAAAACGGGCCGCTGCGGGGAAGGGAAGAGGGAGGGCCTATCTTGGCCGAGAGAAAATAGTTCAGGCGGAAAAAGTGGACTCGGGCCGCTGCAACTTTTCTAGAGCTCCAAACTCAACGTTTCAAATTCGAATTTAAACAGAATTTAAATTCCAATTGAACCGCACACGAACAAAACACAATGCAGTCAGCATGAATGCAACAAAAATGTTTCTAACCTTATATTTAATTTTATTTCTCATAAATAATTTATTTTCCTTAGATAAATATGAGCATTATATTAAATAAAGGCAATTTAATTACTAAATTTTAAAATAGGCATTTTTAGGGCGTTACATCATTTCAGCCCAGTCCACTTTTGCTCCTCGAACTCGCTCTGTGGCCCGCTTGCACTCCCTCTACTTTTCTCCCGAACCGTCCCAGCACCCCCTCCCTTTAATTTTTCCTCCAGACCCAGCTCACCTCTTCCCCTTTTCCTTGGCTCAACAGCTGAGCCCGCCCAGCCGCTCCCCGATCCAGCTCCGCCCGGCCCAGCTTCCCCCTCCCCCTCTCTGTCTCACTGGCCGCCCGGGCCCGCACGTCAGCTCCTCCCCCTCCCTCACGCCCGACGTGTCTCCTTCCCGGCGCGCATCTCGCCGGCTCGTCCGGCCAACTTGGCCCCTCCCCTGCGCCTGTGGGCCCGCAGGAGCACCGCTGCCACGATCCCCGTGCTTTCCTTCCCCCAATCGCCTGCGCATGCAAGACAAGATCCCCCCCCATGGAAGTTCCCGATCGCCAGCCGCCGCCGCCCGATCTCCGCGCCACCTGCCCAATGTGCCACCCCCTCCGGCCTATATAAGCCGCCCACCAAGTCCCTAATGCCTCACACCACCTCCACCAAGCCCGAGCACCTCTCTAGGGCCCCTCCCGCGCAGCGCCGCCGCCATCCTCCCCGGGCCAAGCTCCACCGTCGCCGGATCCACTGCTCCGGCGCCCCTTCAACCAATTCACCTCCTCCAAGAGCTTCGCACTTGGGTAAGCGTCCCCCAGAGCCTATCCCCGCTCCTCTCCGAGCCCCTAGCGCCCATTCTCCCTCGCCCGAGCTCCGCCGCCGTGGTTCGCCGGTGTCGGCCGTCTCCACCCCTCCATTCCCGACTTGAACCCCCCAGACTGACTCCCCACGTCCCCAGCTCCCTCCCAGGCCAGGTCCCATCGCGAATCGAGCCGTGAAGCTCGAGTTCGAGCTTGTTCCGGCAATCCTCCGCCGCGCTAGCACAGCGCCGCTGCCCCCCTCCCCCCCCCCCCCCCGAGTCGCCGCCGGTCGCCCGACCCTCCCCGCTCAACCCCAGCCGCACGATCTGGATTGGACGGCCCTGATCCGCCTGAGCCCCCGAGTCAAACCAGAGGCGTAAGGGTCAGCCGGGCAATTTTGCAAAAGAGCCCCTACACTTTTTAATTTAAAACCCGCAGTCCACGCCTGTTGAAAAATAATTATAGATAGCTCTTGTTTTTATCAAATAGCCCCCTACCCTTTTTAAAAATAGAACCCGTTGTCCTGTTTTAACCTTTTTACGCGTAGGCCCTTGGGTTTTACGCGTAATTACGTATAGGTCCCGGGTTTCTTCAAAATAAGCCCCTGAAACTTTTTAAAAATTGCCAGCAGGTCCCTAGAGCTTAGAAAACTCATATCTTTTTCGTTTTAGCTCCGATTAGCGTGATTTTTGCGCTCATGTGTTTGTAGTGAAGCGTAGAATATTTCTAAAACATTTTTAAGTGTTGTTTCTACTATTTGGTGTACTGTTCTAATAGAGTTATATTTGTTTGCATGTATTGGTTTGCGTGTATGCTTGTGTGGTGCTTCGTGTCTAGTCGGTGAGCCGTTAGCTTTGGATTTCGAGTTTGCGGAGGACTTTTCGGAGCAGGACTCGCAGCAGTAGCACTTCGAGGAAGGCAAGTTATAGCACGGACAATCCTTGCTACCTAAACACACTTTTACATTCATTTACTTTCATTTGCATGTGTCTAAATTGATGTCCTATTAAGGTTGTACCTAGTTAGTATACTCCTGTCCTTGTTACCTTTGGGCTATTGCATATGGGTAGAATCTTTGCTATGCGCAGCTACTGTCACCATTATTTAATTGTTAATATTGACTTAATGGTTCACTTTGATGTTAATGATAAAACTTGCTTTTTAGCAATATGGTTTAGGGAACTAGAGCATGTGTTGTGTGCTTTGCTCTAGTGTCTCTCCCTAAGGTCCGGTTCTTAAAGCGGCCACCCAGGAGCCTGTCGCCACCGCTAGAACTATTATGGCTCTGGTCTTGGTCAAGTAACTTGTATGTCTCTAGCTTGCCAGTGGTTACCGACGAGCCGACGGTGTTGTGGGAGGCAAGGTACAGGGTGTTTCCGGATTCCACCGAGGACGGGTGATCCGTCGGCTACGTCTCGTTAGGCACAGTCCCGTGCTGGGAGTCCCTGCGATGGGGAACTCCATATTTTGTGCATGGATGGGTGTGATGCCCGTGCTCTGGACGCCATCGACCCCCTATGGTGTGACTCCGTAGGCGTACGTCGATCTCGGTGCCTATGGTCTCACCGCCTTGTATTACCACATCGGCTACTGTATTGTTAGGTTGTCTTTTGAAAAGCCTCGTAGCGTCCCTATGCGGTCACACCTCGGAAGTGTGATTTGTGAGGTCTGATCCACCTCTGCGTGGTTGGGTTTAAAGTTCTTTTGAGCTTTTACGCGACTGGTGGGTAAAGGGCGAAACCTCTGCAGAGTGTAAAATCTATCATGATAGCCTTGCTCAGGGTCACAAGCGGCCTGGATCCTTTTTTATTAGAACATGATGTCTATTTATGTTTAATGTCACTTCTACTTTATTGAATTGGGATACAACTGGGTTTCACATACACGTAGTAACTTGGATCATGCTAAAATGAATCAACTAAAAGTGCTGATGCAGTTAAGCCGTGTCTAGCCTTATTTTGAGCTTTCATGTACCCGTTCTATAATTGCTAAGTAATTGTTTTACTTACACTTGCTATTATTCAACAAAATCCTGGATGGGTAACAGATTGGGCTGTTCATGAGACTGCTGCTGAGTTCCCTGAGGACCTGCCGTACTTCTGAGTTGCGCTCTCCCAGTCAGAGTCCCTGTGGACTACGGCTCTGCTCTAGTTGAGAGTTATAGACCTCCACTGTAATAATCATTTATGTTACACTCTGATGTAAACTATTTTATTTCGAGCATTTGTACTCTGTTTATCATATTTGTTCGCTGTATGTGTTCTATGGACTTCCTGGGCACACATATGGCCGCATTCGGGTTTTGTGAAAATCCGGGTGTGACAGAACCGTGCCCTGGAGCCCGAGATCGAGATACGCCGACGAGAGCCCGCCGCACGCTGGAGCGGCACTGCCGCGTCCCACACTGCCGCCGACGACCTCTTTCCCCCAACCAATCTAGATCATTAGATCTCAATCCGAAGGCTCGTGTGCATTGCCCTCCCCATGTTAAAACAGAGAAAACGGTCAGCACTGGCATTTTGCTAAAGAGCCCCTGGCTTTCTTTAAAACCAACCCACGGTCCATGTTCTAAAAATATTTACATCCATACCCTTGGTTTTTGAAAAGCCCCCTGATCTTTTTAGAAATAGCGCACGAGGTCCCGTTTTCACTTATTTACTTGTTAGGCCTCGAGTTTTTATGTAAAATTATGTTTAGGCCCTTGGTTTTTCACAATAAGCCCCTGGAACTTTTAAAACTTGCCAGCATGTCCCTAGAACATAGATTTGCCATATCTTTTCCGTTTTAGCTCCGATTAGTGTGATTTTCGCGCTCATGTGTTCGTAGTGAAGCGTAGAATATTTCTAGAACTTTATTTGTACTGTTTCTATTGTTTGGTGTACTTTTCTAATATATTATTATTTGTTTGCATGTATTGGGTTGCGTGCATGTTTGTGTGGTGATTCGTGTCCAGTCGGTGAGCATTTCGCTTTGGACTTCGAGTACGAGGAGGACTTTCCGGAGTAGGACTCGCAGCAGCAGCCTTTTGAGGAAGGCAAGTTATAGCACGGACAATCCTTGCTACCTACACACACCTTTTATATTCATTTACTTTCATAAGCATGTGTCTAAATTGATGTCCTATTACGGTTATACCTAGTTTGTATATCCTTTCCTTGTTTACCTTGGGTTCATGCATATGGGTAGCATCTTTGCTAAGCGTAGCTACTATCACCATTATTTAACTGTTAATATTGACTTAATGGTCCACTTCAACATTAATGATAAAACTTGCTTTTTAGCAACATGGTTTAGGGAACTGGGCATGTGCTATGTGCTTTGCTCGAGTGTCTCTCCCTATGGTCCGGTTCTTAAAGCGGCAACCCAGGAGCCTGTCGCCACCACTAGAACTATTATGGCTCTAGTCTTGGTCAAGTAACTTGTACGTCTTTAGCTTGCCAGTGGTTACCGGTGGGGCCGACGGCGTTATGGGAAGTAAGGCACGGGGTGTTTCTTGATTCCACCAAGGACGGTAGCCCCGTCGGCTAGGTCTTGTTAGACCCAGTCCCGTGTTGGGAGTCCCTGCGATAGGGAACTCCGCACGTTGCGCATTGTTGGGTGCAATGCCCGCGCTCTGGATGCCATTGACCCCCTTATGGTGTGACTCCATAAGCGTAAGTCAATCTTGGTGCCTAGAGTCTCACCACCTTATTGTACCTTAGCGGCTACTGTCTTGTTAGGGTGTCTTGTGAAAAACCTCGTAGCGTCCCTATGCAGTCACACCTCGGAAGTGTTAATCTCATGGTTGGGTGCAAAGTTCTTTTGAACTTTTACGCGACTGGTGGGTAAAGGGCGAAACCTCTGTAGAGTGCAAAATCTATCATGGTAGCCTTGATCACGGTCACGAGCGGTCTGGATCCTTTTTTATTAGAAGATGATGTTTATTTATGTTTAATGTCACTTATACTTTATTAATTGGGTTGCAATTGGGTTCTATTCACTTGTAGTAACTTGGTTAATGATAAAATAAACCAACTAAAATGCTAATGCAGTTCAGCCGTGTCTAGCCTTACTTTGAGCCTTCATACACCCGTGCTATACTTGATAAGTAAATGTTTACTTATACTTGTCATTTATTCAACAAAATCTCGGATGGGTAAACAGATTGGGCTGGGCATGAGTCTGCTGCAGAGTTTCCAGAAGATTTGCCGTACTACTGAGTTGTGATCTCCTAGTCAGAGTCCCTGTGGATTGCGGCTCCATTTAGTTTGAGAGTTATAGACTTCCGCTGTATTTGGTTAGATTATTTATGAAGCACTCTGATGTAAAACTTTATTTATTCAAGAATTTATTCAAGCATATGATCTCTGTTTATCATATTTGTTCGCTATATGTGTACTATGACTTCCTGGGCACACATATGGCCGCATTCGGGTTTTTGTGAAAATCCGGGTGTGACAATGAACTTTTACCTGACTGGTGGGTAAAGGGCGAAACCTCTGTAGAATGTAAATCTACCATGATAGCCTTGCTCAGGGTCACGAGCGGCCTGGATCCTTTTTTATTAGTGGTTCTCTATTTAATTTGATGTTTATTAATGCTTAATGTTACTTATACTTTATTAATTGGGTTACAGTTGTGTTTCATCTACCTATAGTAAATTGGATTATGATAAAATGAATCAACTAAAATTGCTAAGGCAGTTCAGCTTTGTCTAGCCTTACTTTGAGCCTTCATACTCCGTGTTATACTTGCTAAGTAAATATTTTACTTACACTTGCTATTCAACAAAATCCCGGATGGGTAACAGATGGACTGAATGAAACTGCTGCTACTAAGTTCCCTGAAGATTTACCGTACTTCTAAGCTATGGTCAACCAGTTAGAGTCCTTGTGGTCTACGACTCTGCTGCATATAAAGCACAAGAAGCATGTATACAAACAGTACAAAATACCAAGATAATTTTTGTACTATTCTAGACATGAAAACAGATTATTAGAGTTGTATTTAACCTAATATATATTTCCATTTAATAGCAGCAATTAAACTAAATTAAGCATCCCTAAAGCATACAAATCAGGAAAAACATCTAAACAGAGGAGAGAGTGCAAATTTAGATTAATCTCAAATTTATATTTCCATTTTCTCCTGTAGTATACAGTGAGGAAAGAGTACAAATTTATATTCACCATTTTACCACTTTTCTGCAATTTATGAAAAATATAGCAAATTCCAGCCCTAGAAAGGTAGATTAATCTCAAACAGAAGTAACAATGTACAAACAGTGAACTTGATCCACAGATCTGGATAGAGCACAAGACAAGAAGTCTAACATAGTTGGATTTGCAATTTTCGGATCGACATACCATTTAATGAGCCTTTTTCATCCTTAACAAAGATAAATTCCTATCTGAAAACAAATAACAGTAGCATGTGCATTTGCATTTTTATATAAAAGAGCAGCATCACAGGAACCTAACAAAATAAGAATCACAAGTTTTGGAGATCTACACGATTTTACAAAATTTCTACAAGAATCAGCGCACACACACAAGCAGAACAACAAATAAACAGCACAGCAACCACTGGGCCCAGGGCCCAGATCTGGCCCAACAGCAGCCTGTGGGTGGCGGCCCATGGCCCAGCAGCGCGGGGCAGGGTCAAGGCCAACCCTCGGTCAGGACCGCGCGCGGAGCGCACACGGCACGGCCGTGGAGCGACGGCGGCGTGACGCGCTGTGCCGGCGAGGCGGCGCCAGCCAATGAAAGGGCCGGAGTGGTGGCGGAAGAGGAGCGCAGCATGGTCCCGGGGATGGCAAGCTCACCGGGGGGCGTCCGGCGAAGAGGAGTGGCGACGGCGGCTACGGACGCCGAGCAGCGTCGGCGAGCCTACACGATGCGCGAGAGGGAGATGAAGGCCGGCGGGGGTGGAGGAGATGCTAGAACATGGGATGGCGGGCTTGGAAGGCAGCAGAACTCACCTGCGACGAAGATCGGCGGTGGGAGGCGGAGCTCCGGGCGCCGGCGTTAATGGAGGAAGAAGATGGAGGCGGCTAGGATTTCGCGGGGACACCGGTGGGGTTAAATAGAGGAGGGGAGGGGAGGGGAGGGGAGGGAGAGGCGCGGCCGGGGCAAGATGCCGGACACCGGCCGGTGGACGGCTGCGACGTGGCGACGCTGGCCACGGTGCCCAATGCGTGCGAGGGCACGGGAAAATGAGAGGAGGAAGAGAGAGACCGACAGGTGGGGCCTGCAGGCGAGTTTTCTTTTCCATTTCTTTGTTTTTTTTTTGTTTGACCGCTACACAAATAGTATTGGAATCAAGAACACCCCCTTCCTTTTACTAGGTTTATCGCCAATTGTATGGTGGACAAGGACAAGGATCCGTGTACTTCATCAGACAATAAAAAGTAACTTCTGGTTCTTTGAGTCACATGTACCAAGAACATCGGATGTTTAAGGATTCAATTGACATGTCCTGATTATGTATACTTCAATTTTAGGTGGATTCTGGTATTTTAATCATACATCTCTTAAACAAGATGGATATTGTTCGAAGTTGCATGCTTTGTCAAATAGCTTATTATATATTATAAACCCATTAATTAATTAACTATCAGTTTTAGGCCATCCCAACCATCCTAGTCAGCTAGTTTCCATAGAATTAATGAGGCTGCCAAATAAGCACAAATCTGATATGGCGGAAGAGTGCATGAGTAGAAAGAAGAAAAAACATTAAAACCGGGTCATATGCAGGAAACTAGGTCGTCAGACATTCCAAGACGGCAAAAGCCAGTAAAAGCATTCAGACAGGCTATTCAAAAAGTTGGAGGACAGTGAATGGACTAGAAAATTAACCAATGGCCCACATGAATAAACTATGGATTGGGTACTATAATTTCTAAATATGATGTATCGATGATATGACAATATGGACATCACTCATGAACATTTTGGGTTGGGATTGGCCTTAGTTAGTCACCTGTATAGCTGATGTGACTAAAAGCATATAGAAAGTTACTAGCATTAAAAGTTGGGATAATATCATAATTTCTATAATTGTTCGAACCAGTGTGCATGCTTATGACTAGTCAAATGTCTCTTTCATTCATGGTGATTGTTGGCATGTACTATCCCTTCAGTGCCATTAATTTTAATTTTATATCCCTCTGTGTCATTACCGTTATGAAACAGTAACAGTGCTGTTAAATATAATGTGAAAGGACAATACTACCCCTGAGCAAATTTCAAGCATCTCATCACTTCCATGCCATCAGATAGATATCAGATCTCAGAGCTCAAATATATATCAGATCTCATACCTCAAATTGTTAAAGTTCTTCCCTGTTCCCATAAAAAAAATAGAGATTCAAAACACAATATATCCATAGAAGCATCACAGATATACCTACAGATTCACTTTTCATTGCAAGCCGATGTTGTCACAGATATCCATAGTTGTGTTGACACCCAAAAGTGGCACAACAGTGCAAACCAGTCTGACCGGTGTGCACAAACCGGTCAGACCGGTTTTGGTAAAAGTGTCAAAATGCCAATTTGACTTCACCATTGCGTAGCTCTCGTCGAGACGATCAAGGTGCATATGTAGAACTCCTAATTTGGAATCCGGATGAGAGAGATATGACTTCGGCAAGATCTGCACCCGGACAAACCGGTCTGACCGGTTTGCCAAACCGGTCTGACCGGTTTGCCAAACCGGTCAGACCGGTTTTGGTTCTGTAATTCGAGTAGGATTAGGATTCCGAGTTTAATCCCATATTGTAACCTATTCGAAAGGGGTAAGACTTTCCCGGCCTATAAATATAAAGGCTAGAAGGCCGATTGAGATATTCCAATCGAATCAAACACTTTATCTTCTATTTTTTGTCTCTCAAACCCTAATCCTTTTCCAACCCCATATTCTGTTCTTTGCTCGTCTCTACGGCGTTCAAAGGCGTTCTAGGTGGCCTGCCGACCCTAGAGCAACCCTAGATTGCTCGAGCTCCGACGGGGTCCCTCCCGAGCTTGGGTTTCTAGGTCTTCACGACCTCCCGACAGAAAGCGGTCAGACCGGTTCTGTAAACCGGTCAGACCGGTTTGCCCCGGGGAGATCAGGAGTTGGCCGTTGTGACGGCCGTGCTGCACGTTTGATCGATCTCGAGTTTGTTGGCGCGTTTTCGTGTCAACATACTTTTTGGCGACTCCGCTGGGGAACAGATTAATCTGGTGCCAAAACCGATTCAATCTACTCCGGATATGTCTGGATCAAAGTGCGACCTTGACAAAGACAACATCATCACCGCGACGATGGAAGAACTCACGGACGAGGAGCGAAAGCGATATTTGATTGCTGAGGAGCACTTCAAGGCGCAATTCTTGAAGGGCTTCAAGAAAGATCGCGGTGGTCTTGTCAAGAGAGTAGAGGAATTCGTCATGCCGGCTTTCAAGTTGGCAGATGATCACGTCGAAGAGATTCCAAAGGTAACGGGCGAATCCTCTGATTTAATGCAGCAAATTACTCGCATGATGGATGATAGATTACTTGCTGCACAAACTGCTACTAGTGAATTAATTGCTAGTATGACTGGTAATTCTGATAAAAATAAAATTAATTTAGAATCTAATGAATTACCTAGCTCATCAGGCGTGCCAGAACATGTTTTAGATTCTAATTTGGGCATGCCGGTGAATTTTTATGCGGGACAAACACCTCACCCTGGTTCGGTCCACGAACCGGTCAGACCGGTTTGTACAACCGGTCAGACCGGTTCTTTGGGTGCAGGAGCATCTGGTGCGATGGTTTTGTCTAATACATCTACTTCTGGTCCTGTTTACACTATTCCACGCACCACGGGAAGTATACCCCACGGATCTGGCACGTTTCACGCGCCGATTCCGAGTACTTCTCAGAATACGATGTATGGTGTTCCCCGCATTCCACATAACAGAGGTGATGAGAAATATCAAGCCGAGTTAGCTAAGTTTAAAGAAGACATAGCTAATACACTTAGAGCAAAACTCGGGCTTGAATTGGGTATTGCACGCTTATATCAGAAACCGTATCCGCCTGAATTTGATTTGGTTCCTTATCCTAATGGTTGGCGTGTTCCCGATTTTATTAAATTCAGCGGTGAAGATAATAGAACTCCTTGGGAACACATTAGTCAATATATTTTGCAATTAGGAGAGGCATCATTTTATAAGGTATTGCGTAAACGGTTGTTCTCATTATCTTTAACTGGAACTGCTTTTTCATGGTTTTCTTCGCTTGCTCCAAATTCTATTCATAATTGGACTCAATTGGAGCGAAAATTTCATGATCACTTCTTTAGCGGAGAAAATGAGGCAAAATTATCTGATTTAACATCGGTTAAACAAAGCCGTGAGGAATCGGTTCTTGAATACTTTAAAAGATTTAAGGATCTTAAGAACCGATGCTTTAATATCACTGTTTCTGAAAAGGATTTAGCAGATTTAGCTTTTGCGGGCTTACGGTCTAATTACAAGGAAAAATTAGAAGGTTCTGATTTCCTTACTATTAATCACTTGCAAATGAAGGCTATGAGTCTAGAGCTTAAGTTTAAAAATTCGAAAGAATCTGCTAAACCCCATCGTTCGAACGTGCACATTGTTCATAATGATTCTGATAGTTCGGACGATGATAAAGAAATTTATGCCACTGAATTTGTTTGTTCATCAAAAAGTAAACCTAGTTCTTGTCCTTCATTAAAGCCGATTCAGAAAAATCGGCAAGAAGAAAAATTTACTTTTGATGTAGCCAAATGTGATCGTGTTTCTGATGAATTGCTTAAGAATGGCTTTATTAAACTTTCTCATGCAATTCCACCAGCCGATCAGTTGAAAAATCGTGCATATTGCAAGTGGCATAATTCTTTTTCTCATGCAACCAACGATTGCAATGTTTTTCGACGACAGGTACAATCGGCCCTTAATGAAGGTCGATTGGTGCTCGCCGAAATGCAAGTTGACAAGACTCCTTTCCCTGTTCATACCTTGGATGTGAACACCAAGATGCTGATTCGGCCAGAACAAGCCGATGGAGCTAAGGGTAAGAATGTGGTGATTGGAGATCCAAGACCGGAAAAAGTTGATGACAAAGTTCCGGTCAGAACAGTGATGATTGGGAGAACTCTGGATGGAAAAGAGTCTCTGAAGATTACTATTAACACATCAAGGCCGGGGGGCAAGGAAGTTCTTTGGAAGAGAATCGGTCCGCTAGCCAGGCGAAACCGGTCAGACCGGTTTCCCAAACCGGTCAGACCGGGTTGTCTCCAGACCGTCCAAGAACTTTCAAGCCTAAACGCCCGGAAGTGGGTACTTGGAAATTCAATGAGCCAAAGATTCAAGGGAGGGTTCTAAAGCAAGGACCTACATTCTCTCAGCTCATGAACAAGTACACAAAGGCCGTTCAAGTTGATCGGCCAATAAAAAAGAGACAGAGGTCACCACAGCGTTGGATTGATCCTACAAGTTACAAGCGCCGTGGTGGTTCTGTACATGACCGATTGAGCTCATACCAATCAGGTTTTTCGACTTCTCATCAAAGCGGTCAGACCGGTTTTATGAACCGGTCAGACCGGTTTCGGTCTGAGCAAAGAATTCATGTTCCTCCTAAGCAAGAATACTATATCAAGGATAAGAAGGAGGATGTGCTAGCCAAAGCCAATAATTTTATAAAAATTGGCGATATTCCAGTGGCTATGCAAGACTTGGGTAGAAAGCCGATAGTCATTGGAGATTCGGCTCCTGTTCCAGTCAAGAAGCCGATCATGTTTAATGATCACGAGGCTAGCAGTAGTAGGGGCGTGAAGAAAGTTTTTCAACCAAGGTGGTGTCCTTCTGGGTTGACTCACACACAGAAGCGGAAGCTACAGCGCTTGAGAAACAAAGAAAAAAGGGAACAGGAAGCTGAGAAGATGAGGGATGACTACTTCAACAACTACAGGCCTATGATCCCTCAGACCAAGATTTGGCAAGCTAAACCCGTTGTGCAATCAGCAGCACAACCGGTCAGACCGGTTTCTGAATCCGGTCAGACCGGTTTGGGTCAGCCGACCGCTGCAGAAGCGGTCAGACCGGTTTCTGAAACCGGTCAGACCGGTTTGATGTCAGAAGCGGGGGCTGATGCTTCTTCAACCATCGAAACTACTCCACCGATTCCTCCAGTGGTTGAAGATGAAGAGTTAGTTGATTTTGAACCTTCTCCAGAGCGTGAAAACATGGAAATTAATGTTGTCTATTTATCTTCTGATTATTGTGTGGTGCCGGAGGAGGAAATTTCTCATCTTCAATTTGGGCCACGAGATGCTGTGTTTCAGAAGCCTAGTGAATCAGAAAATCATCTCAAGGCTTTGTATATGAGAGGGCACATCAACGGGAAGCCAATTTCTCGTATGTTGGTTGATGGTGGAGCCATTGTGAATCTCATGCCATACTCTCTCTACAAGAAAATTGGCGGGAAAGACGAAGAACTGATCAAGACAAACATGACGGTCAGTGGAGTTGGTGGAGGTGATCCCATTGGTGCCAAGGGGGTGGCTTCTATGGAGTTGACCGTCGGGAGCAAGACTATTGCTACGGCTTTCTTCGTCTCCGAGGTGCAAGGTAACTTCAGTTTAATCCTTGGTCGAGATTGGATTCATGCAAATAAATGTATTCCATCTACCTTGCATCAATATCTTATTTAGTGGATCGGCGATGAAGTTGAAGTTGTCCATGGTGACAATTCTTCCTTTGTTGCAACGGCCGATTCCGACTCTCTTAGTGCAAATGAGAAAGTCCAATGTTTGTCGGGCATGGATTTGACCGACTATGAGCTGATCAGTTGCACTAAGGATGATTTTGTTCCTGCTACATTAAAGCCGATGGAAAATCGGTTGAATTACTTACTGTAATTAATGGAGCAACAAAATCAACAGCGACAAACCGGTCAGACCGCTTCTGGAAACCGGTCAGACCGGTTTGGATCTAAACAGCGCCGATCAAGCCAAACCGGTCAGACCGCTTCTGGGAACCGGTCAGACCGGTTTGCGTCTGGACAGTGGCTTCAAGACCGAATTGATCATTATCGAGAACATTCGGCCGGTACGTTCGAAGCCATTGAAGATCTTGGTGATATGGATAAGCTGGGTCAAGGTTTTACATCAGCTGATCCTTTAGAAAAAATAGATATTGGTGATGGTACTATTCCTAGGCCTACTTTTGTAAACAAAAATTTATCGGCTGAGTTTAAAGCCGAATTAATAAATTTGTTGAAAGAGTATGTCGATTGTTTTGCTTGGGAGTACCGTGAGATGCCTGGTTTAAGTCGTGACTTAGTTGAGCATCGTTTACCAATAAAAGCCGGTTTTAGACCTTTTAAACAATCGGCTAGACGTTTTAATCCCGCTATTTATGACCGAATAAAAGAAGAGATTAATCGTTTATTAGATGCTGGTTTTATTCGGACTTGTCGTTATGCGGAGTGGATTTCTAATATTGTTCCCGTTGAAAAGAAAGATTCGGGAAAACTTAGAGTTTGCATTGATTTTAGAGATCTTAATAAAGCCACTCCAAAGGATTCATATCCCATGCCTATAGCCGATGTCTTAATCAATGAAGCTTCTGGACATCGTGTTGTTAGTTTCCTTGACGGTAATGCCGGATATAATCAAATCTTCATGGCCGAAGAGGATATGCACAAAACGGCCTTTCAATGTCCAGGATTTATTGGTTTATTTGAGTGGGTAGTTATGACCTTTGGATTAAAGAATGCCGGTGCAACTTATCAAAGAGCTATGAATTTAATCTTTCATGATTTACTTGGTGTTATTGTGGAAGTATATATTGATGATATTGTAGTTAAATCGGATGGCTTGGATTCTCATTTAGCCGATTTAAGACTTGCTCTTGAAAGGATGCGACGGTATGGTTTAAAGATGAATCCACTCAAATGTGCTTTTGGTGTTTCGGCTGGAAAGTTTCTTGGGTTTGTTATTCATGAGAACGGCATAGAAGTTGATCCCAAGAGAATTGAAGCTATGAAGAAAGTCGAAGCTCCTACTTGCAAGAAGGATTTACAAAAGTTTCTAGGCAAGGTAAATTTCTTGAGAAGGTTTATAATTAACTTGTCTGGAAAGGTTGATGCTTTTACTCCTTTACTTTGGCTAAAGAATGAAGCCAATTTTACTTGGGGGGCAAAACAGCAAGAAGCTTTTGAGAAGATCAAAGAGTACTTGTCTTCACCACCGGTGCTTAGGGCGCCTAAGCGGGGAGTTCCGTTCAGACTTTATGTGGCGGCTGAAGATAGAACTATTGGAGCTGTTTTGACTCAAGAAATCGACAACAAAGAGTATGTGATTGCTTATGTAAGCCGACGTCTCATCGATGCAGAAACAAGGTATACTTTCATTGAGAAGTTGTGTTTATCCTTGTATCATGCTTGTACTCAATTGAGGCATTATTTACTATCTAGCACTTGCATCGTGTTGTGTCAAACCGATGTAATTAAACATATGTTGCAAAAGCCGATTTCTAGTGGAAGAATCGGTAAATGAGCTTATGCTTTAGTTGAGTATGATTTGGCTTGTGAACCTTTAAAATCAATGAAAAGCCAAATTGTAGCTGATTTTATTGTTGAACATCGGATAAATGATACTTGTGAATTCGACGTCGGCTATGTTGCTTGTACACCATGGAGGTTATACTTTGATGGATCGGTTTGCAATGATGGACAAGGAATTGGTGCTGTTTTGATCTCTCCAAGTGGTGCCGTTTTTGAGTTTTCAAACCGATTGGAAGAAAAGCGAACCAATAATCAAGTTGAATATGAAGCTCTTCTATTTGGCTTGGAATTTTTGCAAGACATGGGAGTGAAACATGTTGAAGCTTTTGGTGATTCGCTCCTGGTGGTACAACAAGTGTCAAAGGTATGCCAATGCTATGATGGTTCATTAAATGCATATCTTGATAGATGTCTCGATATCATTGCTTCTTTTGATAAATTTACTATCAAACATATTCCAAGAGAAGAGAATGGTAAGGCAAATACTCTGGCTCAGAAAGCATCTGGTTATATGGTTGCAAAGAAATATTTCTATCTCCAAAAACCGATGCAAACAAAGGCCGAGATTCTGGTTCTAGACGAACCGGTCACATCGGTTTCAGAAACCGGTCACACCGGTTTGAATGACAGAACCGGTCTGACCGGTTCTGAAAGCGGTCTGACCGCTTTGTCCCCTGACAGAAGCGAAAATCTTTTGGATGATGCTAATCAATCCAAGGTTGAAGATCAGGATTGGAGAGTGCCTATTATTACTTATTTGAAAGATCCTGGTCGTGGTGCAGATAGAAATATTCGGCAAACGTCATTTAAATATGTTTTGCTTGACGATGAACTTTATCGTCGAAACGCCGAAGATTTGTTGTTGAAATGTCTTGATTCGGACCAGGCCAAAGTTGCCATGGGTGAGGTCCATGAAGGTATTTGTGGTACACATCAATCGGCTCCAAAGATGAAATGGTTACTTAGACGAGCCGGTTTCTATTGGCCTACTATGATGGCGGATTGTTTCAAGTATTACAAGGGATGTGAAGAATGTCAGAAGTTTGGAAATTTACAACTTGTTCCTGCTGCATTGATGCATCCTATTATTAAGCCATGGCCGTTCCGAGGTTGGGGATTGGATTTTATTGGACAAATTAATCCTCCATCATCAAAAGGACATCGTTTCGTGTTGGTTGCCACTGATTATTTCACTAAGTGGACCGAGGCGATTCCTTTGAAGAATATGACGCACCGAGAGGTAATTGAGTTTATTACACAAAATATTATTCATAGATTCGGTATTCCTCAAACTTTGACAACGGATCAAGGTGCTTCCTTTATGTCTAAAGAAGTACGTGAATTGGCCGAATCCTATAGAATTAAATTGCTCAATTCATCTCCATATTACGCTCAGGCTAATGGACAAGCCGAGTCAAGTAACAAAACTTTGATCAAGTTAATCAAGAAAAAGATAGAAGATAGTCCTAAGCAGTGGCACGAAATTTTATCTGAGGCATTATGGGCTCATCGTATATCTAGACATGGTGCTACTAAGGTTACTCCTTTTGAGCTTGTTTATGGTCAAGAGGCCGTTTTACCTGTTGAGGTGAATCTGGACGCTTATAGATTGGCTAAGCAAAACGACCTTGATGCTGTTGATTACCACAACTTGATGTTGGACAATATTGATGAGGTAACCGACAAGCGATTGAAAGCTTTGAAGGAAATTGAGAAAGATAAGCTTTGAGTTGCTAAAGCTTATAACAAGAAGGTGCGAGGAAAATATTTTCAAATTGGTGAACTTGTTTGGAAGACGATCTTGCCTATTGGGACGAAAAGCAACAAGTTTGGTAAATGGTCACCAAGTTGGGAAGGGCCTTATAGAGTTGTCAAAGTCATTTTTGGGAATTCTTATATGTTAGAGACACTCAATGGAGATCATTTGCCTAAAGCTATTAATGGAAGATACTTGAAGAAATTCTATCCGAGTGTTTGGCAAGATGCATGAAGACCAATGGCCGATATATTGTTTATATCGCCCTTAGTATAATTTTTAGCTCCTAAGTTATGAAATACTTGCTTTTTAGTTCTCAAGTTCACTAAAAACGCAGGGGGGCATGTGTTGACACCCAAAAGTGGCACAACAGTGCAAACCGGTCTGACCGGTGTGCACAAACCGGTCAGACCGGTTTTGGTAAAAGTGTCAAAATGCCAATTTGACTTCACCATTGCGTAGCTCTCGTCGAGACGATCAAGGTGCATATGTAGAACTCCTAATTTGGAATCCGGATGAGAGAGATATGACTTCGGCAAGATCTGCACCCGGACAAACCGGTCTGACCGGTTTGCCAAACCGGTCAGACCGGTTTTGGTTCTGTAATTCGAGTAGGATTAGGATTCCGAGTTTAATCCCATATTGTAACCTATTCGAAAGGGGTAAGACTTCCCCGGCCTATAAATATAAAGGCTAGAAGGCCGATTGAGATATTCCAATCGAATCAAACACTTTATCTTCTATTTTTTGTCTCTCAAACCCTAATCCTTTTCCAACCCCATATTCTGTTCTTTGCTCGTCTCTACAGCGTTAAAAGGCGTTCTAGGTGGCCTGCCGACCCTAGAGCAACCCTAGATTGCTCGAGCTCCGACGGGGTCCCTCTCGAGCTTGGGTTTCTAGGTATTCACGACCTCCCGACAGAAAGCGGTCAGACCGGTTCTGTAAACCGGTCAGACCGGTTTGCCCCGGGGAGATCAGGAGTTGGCCGTTGTGACGGCCGTGCTGCACGTTTGATCGATCTCGAGTTTGTTGGCGCGTTTTTGTGTCAACAAGTTGCCTCTCTATTTTTCCCATCACTCTTTCCACTGCATCGCTTCCTCCAATGTTGTTGTCTTTACACCTATGCACGACACAAACTTTAGATTCTATAGGCCGCACAGCGCATGGGGTGCGGCGGCCCCCGGCCGCGCGTCTGCGCCTGCAGCGCCCCCGGCCTCCTGCGCGCCTGGGCTTGGGTGCGGCGCCCCCGGCCTCCTGTGCGCCTGCGCTGGGTGCGGCGCCCGACGCGGCGGCGCGTCAGATCCAGACGTGTCTGCACGCGGCGCACCCACGCCCGCACCCGCCAGACGCCGACGCCACCTGCGCCTGGGACCACGCGCGCGAGGGAGCCACGGAGCTGGGCGGAGGGATGTGTTGGGCGTAGGGATGTGTTGGGCCGGTCGAATGTGCGGTGATGGGTTCGCCTCGTCGGTGGAGACGAGACGGAGGGGATGGATTGGGAAGCGGAGATGAGACGGAGGGGCAAAATTGTTCTAATAAAACTGTGATATAAAATTAAAATTAATGGCACTGAGGAAATAGTATAATTTTTTATAACATATAAGGGATAGCTATATTTTTTGATGGTATATAGGAGATTTTCTCCAATAAAAATGTGTCGCTCATCTTAATATTCTTTATGCTTAATTTTGTTTTGTCAACAATTTTGACTCCGCAGCAATACCTTTAAAAGTATTGGAACCGTTAGCTGAGGCAAATTCGAACTATTTGTCAGTGGTCACAAAAAAAATATAATGGCACATGATTTGTGGAGGAAAGAAGTAGATGAGGAATATTTATGGGAAATAATCTTAATCACTTAAATGAAAACTGTCGACTAGCAAAGGACCTAAGGCCAGTCTCAGTTGGGGGTTTCATGGGAGTTATATGACATTAAATATGCTGACGTGGCATATGAGAGAGAAAAAAAGAGTTTCATGATACGTGAGTGATGAAACTTTTTTGGCACAGTTATCTGGTTTTTTTTCTAGGTAATTGTGTTATAAAACTGTGCACTGAGACTGGCCTAACAAGGGCAAACCGGCTAGTGTCACAGTTACAGCATGAATAAAAGGTATAACATTCGGAAGTGCAAATACGACAGAACATCCACACTAGTACCAATACAAGAAAATTTTACCAAGGAGTTGTGCTTGGTAGGACCATTTACTGCTGAAAATTAATGCTTTTCCATTGTGTTGAGAAGGAACTTGAACGCTCAAGTTTGGCTTTCCACCAATATCAGACAAATGCTTTATATTCAAGGATACGGCTTAATCAAATTAAAAGATTGAAATACCCTTTGTGAAATGGATATTTATTGAAGGTTTTACTATTCCTATGTACTAGACAAAAAATATCAAGATTATGGAAAGAACAATCTTTCTTGGACGTCAACATTACCGGTAAGGACAAAACGATAGCTTTACTTAGGTACTACTCAGTTCCAAATTACTATTCGTTGTTGACTTTTTTCATGCTTTTTGATCATTCATCTTATTCAAAAATTTTGTTTAAATATACACAACAATAAATTATACTTGAAGTATATACAATGATAAAGCAAATCATATACAAAATAAATGATACTTGTAAAAAAAATTAATAAGACGAATGGTCAAACATTAAACAAAAAAGTCAACAACGAATAATAATTTGAAACAGAGGTAGTAGTTAGGTAGGAGACGTGACGGAGAGGGAGTTGTTGGTTTTTGACGTCGAAGGCCGGTGCACTACAAATTCTCTATTGGGTCATAATGTGTTTTAACAAAAATCTTCTCCCGATTTCGAATTATGAGTTTTGAAATAGAATAAATATATACTAATTGTCAATTTCCATCATCAAATCTTAGCACGGTTACCTCTATCAGTTTGGAGCTATTTGGCAATTGTTGTAGTATATTGCCTCAGGTTTGGGGACATCTCTGCTTCTATCATGGATGCTCCGAACGGTACCCTCACATCAATGCATCAACACCATTAACGTTTACCGTCATGGATTCCCAAGCTAACATATTGTCATCCGGATTATTATTTTGTGGTTCATTTACTAAATGTGTTTCTTGTAATTATCTAATCCACGAGATTATTATTTTTGTGGTTCATTTACCTATAGTCTATGGCCGGCCATAGAATAACTATTCTATAGTCACTTTGAGTTACTATAATTACTATAGTAATTCACGAGATTTTAGTAACTTCTCACTAAGTGATTTACTATAATATAATGGTAAATATCTCCATGTGTGTTATAGTAACCCAATTACCATAAATATGTATTGAAATTATAGTAAATTACTACATAAAACTACAGTAAAAAGAGGTGGCTACAGAATAACTATTCTATGGCCGGTCATAGAGTATACATTTCCTATATATATATATATATATATATATATATATATATATATATAAGGCATCATTGGTCGCATCTCTAACCCAGTTTCATCCTTTGATGATGTGGATCATTCACCCCGCCAATAGAGCCTCTCTCTTGAAGACTTATAGAAATGATGTGCGATTCAATAATTAACGCAACCAAGGTGTTTGACAAAAAAATGATTTGTTCCCCTTTAGCAAGAAGCCATCCTAAAAGAGTCGATCAGTGGGAGATAGATGTCCCTCTAATTTTCATCTTAAGAAGATTGTATCACGACTCGCACCCGGGCGCACAGTGAACTGCATCTCTGACATGTTCGGCTAACCAGTTCCACCACGAGAGTGTTGGCTCAAGAAACCATCCTGTTTGCAGCCAAAAATACAACTACGTCCTTCTTCACTCAGTTTTCTGTTTTCATATTATTTGGACTAAGAAGTTTTGCTTGCGGGCAGTTTTTTTTCTGTCCCTTTACTTCTTAATTTTCAATTTATTGTTGCTTGAATTTTCTGCCGTCTAAGTTTACCATTAAATAAATTCGATTATGTTGGATCTCGCCATTTTATGGTAGAATTTATGGAATTTGTTAAGTACTATTGTTCGTGCACAAATTAAATAGTTTTTGCTAAGTTGTCTTGTACCTGGCTATATGGGCAGAGACAGCAGTAGCGAATGAGAACTGGACTTTTGTTCACTAACTTGGCATTTTCTGCAACTCTTTTGAGTCAAGTCTTTGCCATAGGCCGGGATGGTATCGATTATTAAAGAAGGGAGAACAGTCCACATTCAAAGATGTCCTTGTCCAAGACTCACGTTCAAAGTCCTTGGTTGTGGAATGCTGCTGCTTTAGCCCATGAAAGACCTTATTGAAAAAGGTACGAGTCATGGCAATTAAAAAACAACTACGTGAATTCCTCCTCGATGATGTCATAAATCCCAATAAAAAATTTTATGTTAATCCATATGTAAGCATGGCTTAACTAGATACTAATAGGGATGCCCCAGATGAGAACGCTTAATTTATAATATGTTGAATATTTTGAAGTACTTATAATAATTCAAATATATATTATATATGTGTGATAATGTTTATATATATTATAATGTAATAGATTATATATTATATAATGTAATATTACCATATACGCATAGAAATAAAATATTTATATACATACGATAAAAAATGCATTAAAACTAAAATAAAAGGGAAAGCAACAAAAAAGAAAAAGAACACTTTAGTATCTAACCCCAGCCGGTACTAAGCTGTGCGTCCTGCGCTTTTGTCGGGGCGTACAGTTTAGTACCACCATTAGTACCGGGCAACAACCAGCACCGGTCGGGAAACTGGTACTAACCCGTGTTTCTCGACGGTTACTGATAGGGATGAAAACGGATCGAATACGCACGGATACCATCGGATTCGGATTGAATATATTTTTTTCTCTCGGATTCGGATCGGATACGGATAGTGCCCACTTATGAAGGATAAGATAGGGATGGATATCGACATTTATCCAACTTTTTGTATTCGGATTCGGATCGGTGGCGGATACTAACTATCCGGATTCGGATCCGGACGGATATAAACCCCTCCAAACGAATACGGATGTGAACCCACTAGGGTTTGTACCCGATCTTTCAATTAGAGGCGTGGGGATAACTCGATTGGAGGAGACGACGTTCATGGCCCGACTACAACCTTTCAATGGACGCTGCGCCTTAGCAACCGATACACCACCTCTTATGGATGTCGCGGTCTTGTGGGAGCGCGTCACCCAGCCACTAGGGCACATGTCCTGCAAGCAATCGAAGAACTAGAACAAGTACTGAATTTACTAGATGGGAATGAAAGGTTTCAATCTTAATCTCAATCACAAACGAAGTGGGGTTCCGAAAACTCGAAGACGGGTGGCTGGACCAGCACGCACGCTTACAAGCAAGTAGCAATGGCTAAACTTGATCTAAACAAAACCCCAGTATTCTTAGCGGCGGCTAAAGGGTATAAAACATGGGAGGACGACCACAAGGGTGCTGGGTCGTGCTCCAACCCTAGGACGCATCCATAATTGACTCAACTTGATACACAGCCCATTGGGCCAAAATATGATGACGCAACATCGTGGGCAGAAAACATCTCGACAGAAATATGATGATTGTGGCCGACTCCGAAAAGATATGTAGGTGCACTTGGATCCGTTGGAAAGTAGACTTGATAAGCTTTCCATGAAGTACTTGAACACCCCAATCCGACTCCGTATGCGACCGTGGTGTCTTTCACAAGTCGATGCTTTTCTGCACTCTGAATCCTGCCTGCTCGAATTCTATTCCCTTTCGGTCCTCTCCTTGATTCCTAAGCAAAAACAAGAGTGAACGGGTCTCTACAATCTAAATATGATGAACATGAACTCAAAAGTGAACTCACCGGAAGATTAAGTTGTTTAGCATGAGCACGGGTAATATGACCAGCAACGACAGGAGGAGATGGTGTGTATGTATCGTTGACGTTGATGTCCTCATCAAATACGAACGGATAATATCCGTACCGTATTCAATGATGTCCTTGTCCAAGACTCGCATTCAAAGTCCTTGGTTATAGAATGCTGCAGCTTTAGGCAGCTAGCCACCCATATTAAGTAAATGTTAAACAAGGCTACACAGTAACAGTACATATATAGACTTCAAAGTAAAAACAGCAATAGAAGCTGTTGTATCTGCCATTACAGGTGAACTACTCAGCCGTCTCATCTCATCCATCACCAAGAGACACATGAATCCTGCAGGTCGACTAGAAAAGAAGCTTGAAAGATTGAGGCTTCTCTTGCTGAGAATTCATACAGTTGTTGACGAAGCTGAGGCACGATACATCACCAACTTTGGTATGCTGGTGCAGCTAAAAATGCTTGTCGATGGTATGTACCGTGGTTACTATCTGTTGGACAGCTTCAAGTGCAGACCTGAAGTTCAGTTGATGAAGAGTGATGAGAGCCAGGTGAGCACTACATCTTCCTTTCCATTTGCATCACCAGTCAAGAGTTTTCGAATAGCTTCAAGCACAGCTTATAGCACACTCGATGTTCATGATCTAGAGAGTATTTTGGAAAACTTAGAGACCATTGTTGCTAACATGAAAGAGTTTGTTATACTTTTGGTGGGGTGCCAACTCATACAACGCGGCCCCTATGACACCCATATTTATATTGATAACTTTATGTTTGGTCGTTCAGTTGAAAAGCAGCAGATTATTAACATCTTCTTTCAAGATGATCATCCTCACAGTGCGCGGCGGATCTATAGAGTATGTCGGGTGGACCGAGACATACCCTGAATCCAGCCCAATACTGTTACAGCCCCATATGGGAAAAGGAAAAAAAAGAAAAGCCTAATAGAGATTAGAGAACCGGCAACCCTTGCCTTGCTCTGGAATGTGGCCGCCAGTTGCGTGAGCTAACCCCGCTGCCGCGCCGCTCGCGACGTTACGTTGGCAAAAAAAATCTGCATCTCGCGTTAGTGCTCGCGGACTCGCGGCGATCGCTCCCTTGCGCGCGGCGCGCCTGCCGCAATGCCGCCTGCGCCAGTGCGTCGTAGCTCCGCTGCTCCGGAGTCCGGCCGGACTCGCCGCCGCTCGACGCTCGTTGACTCGTTGACTCATTGAGTTGTTGGTCATCCGCCGGTACATTGAGTGGATGAAGATGATATAATCAAGACTTCATGGTCATTAGAAAGCGAATGCCAAACTAGAAGTAACACGGTAATCATCTCTGAACTGTTTTAGTTGCGTGAGCTGTTTTAGGCATATTTTAAACTTAATATGTTTGGACTATTTCTATTTTAATTTATGCAACTTTTGCAATCAAGTGTTTAATTTAAGACTTGGATGTTATTTAGCAACATTTGAAATTGTATAATAAATTATATATGAAAAATAATTTGATTGAACTGAATTGTATGGCAAAAAAATGGTAAAGCATACCCTTTAGTTAATTCCTAGCTCCGCCACGGTGCGGCAGCCGTACTACCGATCATTGGTGGTCCTTATGTCGGTAAGAAAACTCTGGTTGGGCATGCCTGTCATGACAAAAGGGTCATCTCCCATTTCTCTTCAATTGTGTACCTGAGTGGAGATGATATTCGGAGATGATCATAAACGGTTCACGCACGCAAGGACTTTAGCTGTTATGGAGCTCTTTGCAGATGTTGATGATGACTGCTGGGCAAAGTTCTATTCATCTACAACATGCATGGGTAGAGGAAGCAAATTGGTCATCATAAGCAGACTTGAAAGTATTGCAAGGTTTGGAACCATCAAGCCGATTCGTCTCAATAGCTTGTCACATGAGGAGCATGTTTATCACTTCAAGTTGCTCGCGTTTGGAAGCACAAATCCAGATAACAACCCTCAGTTGGCATCCTTAGGGATGGAGATTGCGAGGATGCTGCGTGAATTGCTCTTATCTTCAAATGTTATTGCCGATATGCTAAGAAAGAATCTCAATGTTCAGTATTGGCTGCATGTACTTCAAAGGTACAGAAATGTAGTATAGAGAGTAATTTATGTGAGTTTGGTGAGCATCCAAAACTACTTGTGGATAAAGGTCATCCAGTGGACATCACCAGATTTGCTACCTCATCTCTTCGCTCGTCGCTTCGCCTCATGCCTACTCGTGTTGAAAGCAGCATTTTGCAAAAGGAACGATCAAATTTGACATTTGCGGACCTGGTAGCAGGTTCAAGTAGTACTGCAGTTTTGCCCACGGAGTAGGGATGTAAACTAATATTGTATTTGTTTTCACATGTATTTATTTTCACATTTTCTTTCAGAGTCGGTATCGGACACGGATATCTACCGGATATAGATACGAATACGGATGGTCTCAGTTATAAATACGAATAAATACGTATCAAATACGGGATGAGTCGGATGGAGACAACTTCGGTAACAAATATTTTCTCGGATACTGAATAAAAACAATAATCGTATATATCTCATTTGTTGTAATTGTTTGTTCACTTCACAAGCCTAGATTCTTGTTAGAAATAATATAGTTTAGTATATAGTGATCAATTGTATTAGCGAAATGACCTCTCCAAATGGATATGTCCCTTCGGGTGGCAATCCATACCCCTTGGGCTTGTATATATACACGTACACAACACCGTTCCACAGTAAGACAATCATTCCATTCTCTCATTTCACTCTAACACGTTATCAGACACGTACGCTCTGCCTGAGAGATCTCGCCGTGAAAGGAACTCGCTGACACTGCTCTCGTTGACGTTACAGAAAAGAAATCTCGTCGAGACATCAAACGCAGAAACAAGAACTCGTCGAACTTGTGGTACTCGCCGGATTTCCTGCAATGCTTGGACTTCACCCCTGTTTCATCGTCGGTAGGATAGCTGCGCGACACGGGGCTCCACCGTACTTCAACAACGATGACCCCTCTGGCTCGGCGGCATCACCGCCGGCAGCCACCACTCCATCAGCGGCCCCCTCGGCGCCCACATACGCAGCCATAGCGCCCTCGGCACTCGTGCCCGCAGCGGCGCCAGCATCAACGACAGCAGCGGCGCCTGCACTCGGACCCGCTGTGGCGGCCACGCGACCAGAAGCGGCGCCCTTGGCGCCCGCGGCAGCGACGACCACCACACCTCCACCAACCAGCCCCTCGGGCCGCAAGACGGCCATGGACCGTCAGAGAAGAAGGGAGAAGAGAGGGGCGGACCCCGCCATAGCGCGCGCATCGAGGCAACGGCGGCCGGCGCCCGCACGGCACGCCGGTGCATCTGTGCCCACGCGCGCGAAGCCGCCAAGCGCAGGCGGCACCCTTCGACAGCGACTGCGCCCGCCAGCGACCGGCGCATCAGCGGCGCAGCAGAGGAGGCGCGCGGCGGCGGTCGACGCTTCAACAATGCGGCGGCGGCGGCGGCCGGCCCGCGCAGCGCACAAAGCAGAGGGCCGCAAAGCGGTGGCGGAGGCGAAAGGTGGCGGCGGCAGCGCAAACTGCAAGCGGCGGCGGCGGCGCAAATCGCCAGCGGCGGCGGCGGCGGCGGCGGCGACTTGGCGAGTAGGAGCGGTTAGGACGCCTCGCCCCCTTTATAACGGGCTGCGGCAACGGGCCGGCAGCCAGGCCGTTTCGTGGGCCGGCCCGCCGATCCACCCCCCTCCCCCGCCGGGCCACACAGCGGGCCGCCTAGCAGGCTGGCTAGACGCGGCAGGCCAAGCCCGCGTGCTCCACGCGGTGGGCCGCTTGCTGGGCCGCGCCTACGGGCCGCTACCGGACCTCCTGTTGACCTTTATCTTTTTCGGTTTTCTTTTCTTTCTTTTCCTTTTTTCAGCAGTATAATATTTGATTAGCCTATGAACTATCTATTCTAGTTTAATCCATGTGACAATATTTTGTTTATTTTGAACAATATGTCATTGTCTTGCCCTGCTGTAATTGTCATTGTATATATATTTTGTGGTTTGATTTTGTTATACTATGCAATGGTATCTTTGATTCTATTATATATATTTGGAGCATGTGATGCACCCAATCACCCTTTGCACCACATACATATTACATATGTGACTTTGATTATTGTTTGGAATATGTTGGTTTCTCCAAACCTCCTATTTTGCACCAACATATAGGTTACACTTGTAGTTATATAATAGATTTGAGTATGTTGGTGCACCCAAACCACATTTTTGCACCACATACAGGTTAAATTTGCTAGTTTAGTTGTTTGCAATTTAACAAAGTTTGAATAAGAAAACTTTAATCCATATAGGCTTATTAAAAATGCAATATAAATATCTTGGTTATTTTGATTAATTAAGACAAGGTAATAGAGTCTATGGCATTGGCTGAGACCATGCCATAGCAGTGATCTAATCACCTATTAATGATACGTCTATATCTTGTTTCTCTAAAACTTGATGATTACCTACGCTGTGTTCTTAATCAAAATAAAGGTTTTGGATTGATACTTTTCATCATATTATTTTTTTTTCACACAAGATAGTAGAGTCCTAAATGCACTGGCTGAGTTTAATTCTTTGTGAATTATTCTGCCCTGAGATCGTGCTTAGGCAGCAATTTATATTGCCTACTATAAAGATCTACTCTTTGTCTCTAGCATAGAGATTATCTTGTCTTGTGTATGCCAAAATTTATGATGATTAAATTGTATGGTCTACACATTTATGTGACTACCTACAATAATCTAAAACTATGATAAGATAAACACTTATAAAATATTGCATAATAGATTACAACATATCACCCTAGTGATTTGAGTTTACCTTAGTTGTAAATTCATTAAATCAATGGTCTGTCACATGTTGTGGATATTAACTTCAGAGGAGTCTTTTGAACTCGCTCTCGATGGCATCAATATCCCACATGGGCACTGGACATTATTATTGGTTTTATCCCATAAAATAATATAAGAGTTTAACGACCCTCACTTAGGGGTTATTTATTATAGATCAAAGAAATGTACCTTGTTATTATTAAGATACTGCATCCATAAAGATTATCGATAAGAATATCTTAGGGAAGGAAATGCACATACTTTATGGCCTACTCTTCATGAGTATTATGAACAATAAAATAGATCATGTCTTTAAGACTACGATCCCATTGTTCATAATTTACTTCCAATGATGGAAGCCTGCTCCTTGCTTTTTTGTATACTAGTATAGTCCACTTCAAAGCTTGCACATATATGGATAGTGACATGGAACTATCCTATTCCTTCGGCACTATTTGTGAGCTTGCAGGTCGGATTTGGAGCTCGAGTCCGATCATGGTGGATGCTACGATTGAAGGGTTGTGTCTCTTCACTCAAGGATGCTTGGGGAGAAGAAGTCAAGATTGGAGATACAGACTTTATTCCCAGCTAAAACTTCGTAGGGTTTCTAATTATCGCTTAGCCCAATGGGCTTGTACGACGTAGTCTTGTATGTTTAATAATCCAAATTTTCTAATATATGTATCTTTTCAACTATAGCTCCGTTTTCAACGATTCTTGTGCTTGTGTGACCTTAGTAACGAGCCATAACCTTTAGTACACTCTTTAAAGTTTGTTTTTGTAGTTGTATACTTGTGTGATTGCTTGATGATTGCTATGAGAAGAAGGAACGCAGTTCAAGAGCTTTGAAGATATGATTAAAAGAGCAAGAACAATAGCTGAGAACTATGAGTAGTGGTATTTTTGTTGCAGAAAGGCAAGTGTCCCTAACCATCTTTCTATTTTTGCCTATTTACAATATCATAATAATTTTAATTGTAACATGGAGTGACCACTAAGTAATATTGTACAACCATGAGTACTAATGGGCTCTGGTCTTGGCTGACTAATTAGAGACTCTAGTTTCTCTATGTCCTACCGAAAGGGCAAGATAGGGTACTGTGGGATATGGGTCCCCGGGTACCCTCAAAGAAAAAGACCAAGTCCTAGTAGATAGAACTACTCGTGTACTCCTACTAGGACTCCCATATTGTAACCGACTAGGATAGTAGCCATGTAACCTTGCCCCCTAGGAAGTATAAAGGAGGGTAGGGGTCCCAAGTTCGGTAGAGAAGACCAAGCTAAACAACTCAACTCATACACAAGGCAATACAACATACATGACGTAGGGTATTACGCACATTGCGGCATGAACCTGTCTAAAATCTTTGTCTCGTGTGTGCACCATCATTACTAGAACTCGGTGAGACCTACGATACTACTCTCTGAGGTACCCTAGGCAAGTGCTCGGTTGTTAAACACCGACGTCTGGCGCCCACCATGGGGCAAAACGCCTTCAACACCTCCGGCATCGAGGAAGGCACAACCTTCATCTTTGGTGCATGTACGTTCATCGCCTTAGGCAAGGGCAAGTTCTCATGTTACCTTGCGGATTGTCCAGGCCCAATCTTGATGACAGTGACTCCACCAGAGCCGCTCCGTGATCTTATCGAGAAACGACTCTCAACGGCAACTTCGACTTCGCCTTTGCCTTCAACTCCGATTCGGATTCATCAAGTTGAGTCCGGATAAAACTCACACGACGGCCTCAACTACTCGGCTCAACTCGAAACCACTCGGGAACGAGTCCCGCAAGCCCGGGAACTAGACAGGGACCAATCTCGACTAGTCGGCTTCATCAATGACCACTTCGTCATGCACGATGCTTACTTCGACTACGAAACAAATGAAGCTAAGTCATATTCAATAGTTATTTTCTTCAGCTCGTTTTACGCATGTTTGGCTACGTGCCATCTACTTTTTCTGGGTACATTCCTCGATAGCGACAGCTTTGGGGGGCTACACCATCACCGACTACTTTTTTGTGTACGTCCCTCAACAACAATAGATCTCAAGGGCTAAACCATCGCTAACTATGGAGCATGCCACGTTAGCCCACGTATTTGGTAAATTGAGTTATGCAGGGCACTTAACCCACAAATTTGGTACTCTGAGTTAGATAGGGCTCGGCCCACAAACTTGGTACAACGAGTTGTGTAGGGTTCTTAGCCCGCGGATTTGGTACATCGAATTACGTAGGACTCTCAGAGGCTATAGCTACAGATTCAAGAATCATTGCCGACGGGTGACAAAACCCTGGCGCGATCTCTCCAACAGGAGAAAAGTCCTCAATGCCTGCTTTATTATTTCTCTCCACTCTTAACGACCAACACCGCTCGGTAGCATGCACCTTAGCTCGTGAAACTTTGGCTCCTTCACAACACCTACGTATCTACACGTCCAAGAAGACAAAAGTCTTTATGTTGTGGGCTATGGTTAAGCGGGACCAAGTGCTTAAACATAACAGGGGGGCTACTCGAGTGGTTACGAGTCTAACAAGAGCAACGAGTAGAAAGCTTTACATGCGTCATAGCAAGTAATTATTTTCTTTTGTGAATAATTCTTGATCAGATACAACTCATTCTATGTATTTAACTTGCAGGATTCACAGCTGAGTACTCACACCAGTCAAGACATGGTACCACCTCGCCTCTTCATGGTGTCGCAAAGCCACCCGAGTACTGACACTAGTCGACATTCGCATGATGCGGCTTCATAATGTCAGCCGAGTACACCAACTAGTCGCTTAAGGCTCGGGGGCTGTCGACGATTTATGTTGAGCACGTCTACCTGGGGGGGTACCCCAGGGAGTAGATTTGTGGGTCTCACCGAGTTCTAGGAATGATAGTACACGAACAACACAAAGATTTAGACAGGTTCGGGCCGCGAGTAGCGTAATACCCTACGTCCTGTGTGCTTGATTGTGTTGCACGTGGGTTGAGTTGTTTTGAGGGGGTCCCTGCTCCTCCTTATATATCCGGGGAGCAGAGTTGCAAGTCAGTTACACAAACTACTCGTATACAGCAAGGATTATTACAATAAGGTAATCTATTATGTATCTTGTTCGAATACGAGTAGTTTCATTAATCAACTACACCGTCCTGTACCCTAACCGGCTAGTCCGAAGTAGTCAGATCAAAACTCTCCGTAACGAGTAGTTTAATCCCTTGGATGAGTGGCCCTAGGGATCCTGGCCCCACAAGCCCCCGAGCATCTTGCTCCTTTGCTTCAAATCTTGAATCTATTTTAACATCTTCGAGTAGTTGGAGCTAAGCCCAAGACGCTCAAATCTTCTCTGACGAGTAGTTTCATTGGAGTGCATCTTTTAGATGCACCCCATGGGTATAGTCCCCGAGCCTCCGAGTACTTTTTAAGCAGTCGGAGGTTCAAAAACCAATCTTGAATGAAACATAATAGGCACAAAAGAAAGTGTATCCTTCAAAATGTAGCCCCCGGGCCTACGAGTACTTTTAAGTAGTCGTTGGGTCGAACGCTGCTCTCTTTATTTATTCTGAGCAGTGAACGCTAATATATACTCAATGATTGTAGCCCCCCGAGTGCGTATACATTTTAAGCAATCGCATAAGCATAACAATCTTTGAGTTGTTTCCAAATGTATAAGTTGATCAGCTATAGTTTTGTGTCTGCGAGTGGTTTTGTTAAAACCAGTCGAAGATCTGTTTCATAGCTTGTCTCCTCAAATCTCAGAGGAAATCAAATCCCGGATTATCCGCTAACAGCCCCCGAGCTTTAAATCAAAAAATATCTTTGACTTAAATATCTAAATAATCTCCAGGAATCCGTTGTCATTGAATCCGAGATTTTCGCCAGCAAAAACTAACTTAGGAATGTTTTCGCGAACAAACCATTCCTTGTAACAGAATGCGATACGCCGGGGATACTGTTTCAAACAGTAACCCTAATCGGAGGTTATAAATCTGGAGTGCGACCGTCATTCGTTTCATAGCTTTGAGTGCAGCACCATCACCTTTCTTCTTCACATCGTAGCTTCCTGAGCTTATAGGGTTCCCTCTGTTCCCATCTCTTGTGAATGTGAGGAAAAAGCAAAGTCTTAACTCGCTCTGCAACCATGGGCCAAAAGAAAGCTGCCGCAAAAAAACTGTGGAGACCACCTCTGCCAAGCCTGCGGAGAAGAAAACACCACCTTGGTGGATCCAAACACAGCCAAATTCCAAGACCCATCCTTCTCCAGCCGATGCTTGGAAATATTCTACCGCGAAAGAGGGAGATCTCCATAACCCGATGGCGCAAGGTTTGCTTTTATCCCAAGAAACTCTTGGGTGGAAAGCTTGCTTTGATTTGCAATTTCCTACTAAAAACACAAATGAGATTCCTTTGTTTGTGTCTTTCTGTGAACGTGGAGTTGGTCTTCCAATTAACTCCTTTTTTCGTGAGCTCCTTGACTTTTATAAGCTCCAACTGCATCATCTGAATCCCAATGGGATTTTGAACATCACTGTTTTTGTTCATGCTTGCGAAACATTCCATGGCATCAAACCCAATCTTGCTCTATTCCGCACCCTCTACTATATAAAGCCACACCCAAATTTCCAAAGGATGGAGGTGGTCGGTGGGGCAGGAATTCAATTCCGCCAGAGCATGAAAGAGCAGTGGTTTTCCATGCCACTCAAGGAATCATGTGGAGATTGGAAGTCCGAGTGGTTCATAATCGGTGAGTAGTCAAAAATGCGTACTTCTTTGATATTTATAATCAGTGTACTTTGTTATACACTAATCTTGTTCCTGTGTAATTGTAATACAACAGGGAATCATGGAAAAAGCTGCCCGTGAAGGATGGACGGTATCCCAGGGATCTATCGAACTGGAATCCAAAGCCAACTGCTGAATAAGCTAAGGATGTACCTGCTTTGTTAAAGCGAGTACAATCCTTGAAGAATAAAGGCTTGACCAGAGTAGGGATAGCATTCACCTTCCTCAAGCTGAGAATCTAACCACTCCAAGAGCGCATCAACCTCGGGTACGAGTACGAGGGGAATGCAGATCCCTCTCGGATGGTGCCTGAAGAGTTGTCGGATGAGACAGTTCTGATGCTCTTGTCACTCATGTTCTCTAGTGTGAGCAACAAGAAGCCATTCATCACCAAGGAGTTTTGCAAAGGTCAATTTCCTAGTTCTGTAAGTACTCGCAGCCTTTGTAATTTAAATTTGAGTTGTTATAAACATGCACCTTGATGTTGACTCCTCTGATATAGTCGTCTACTGATTCTGATGGGCCGATTGGTGGCCTTTCCCCACAAGAATGGGAAGATTTCGGAAAGAGTTCTTCAGAAAAGTCAAAGCCATCCAATGAAGACATCGAAGCAGTCGCTGACAGTAAAGAAGAACTCGTAGCAGAATCAGAGGAAAACATAGCTGCCCCAGATGACAGTCAAGTGAATCCTCAAGGTAAAAGATTTTTTTAGTGATCTTCATAATTGAATCCGAGTACCTTTTCCCTTCTGCCAATTGATTTTATTGTACTATTTCTGAAAAACAGAGAGTACGGAAATAGTACCAGCTGTTCCTATGGGTGTAAAGCAGAAGAGAACTGCTCGATCTCGATCAGAAACCCCATCAGGAGCGTACGTGCCTGGAGCAGAGGAGGGTCAGCGAATCAAACTCTCCAAATTCATTACTGCCCTACAAAGCTCATCGACCACAAGTGCTATGGCGAGTGGTATCACAGGGAGCACAACCAGCTCCAAGTTGGGTGCTCTGAAGTTGAACAAGTTCAACTTCAAGCCAAAAACCACCGCGCTTATAAAGTAAGTATATTGAATCAAATATTATTCCATTTGCGCTGTCATTCGGATACATAGATTGCTTCCTTTGTGAAGAGCACCATTCACCGCACTTGTGGGCGCATTGCAAGCGCACCAAGAGCAACAGTTGAAGAGAGCGGAAGAAACAGAGCACGTCGAAGAGGACATAACCCCTGTTGCCACTGACGAAGGTGCTAGAGTTCCAGAGTTGAACCAATCACCAGAAAAGAACTCGACTGACACCAATCTGGCTTCAGAAACAGGCCCAACGGAAACCACAAATCAAGGAGGCACTGACGAGCCGCCGTCAATTGTGCAGGTAGGTCATATTGCACTTGCTTTGAATTTGTTATCCTTGAATTGTATATGAATAACACTTGTGCAAATCTTGAAGGTTGACATGGCGACTGAAGAAGTCACCAACATTAATATTGAAGAAAGTATTCCGCAACCACAGGGAGAAGCTTCCACACCAGTAAGTAGTACTTGGAAAGAACTTGTCCTTCTGACTAGTATCCATGCCATATGAATCTGTTAATGATTATAGTACTAAATACAGGGTCAACTATCAGCAGAAGAACTGATAATGAAGCAATGCTATTGAAACAACACTTGGAAGATGCTCTAGTAAGAGAAAAGCTTAGTAGCGAGTAGTTAATAGAGTAATCATTAACTGAAGTCAAGTGCAGGTGCTGGTAGATAAGTTGGAAAAGACCAAAGATGCAAGCCTAGAGTCCCGGATAAAGGAACTCGAGGAAGACCTTGCAGTTGCTTATGAGGCGTGAGAGAAAGCCCGAGTTGATGCTCAAAACCTGATTTCTCATTTACACAAACAACTCGAAGGAATAGGAGATGAGAAATCTCAGTTAGACACTCGTAACCGAGCATTGATTCGAGACAACAATAGTAAGTTAAGCCAATGTTGTACACTTGGACCATTAAACTAGTCGCATGAAGTATTGTAACACCCTAAAAATGCCTATTTTGAAAATTTAGTGATTAAATTGTTTTTATTTAATTTTATGCTCATATTAACCTAAGGAAAATAAATTATTTATGATAAATAAAATTAATTATAAGGTTAGAAACATTTTTGTTGCATTCATGCTGGCTGCATTGAGTTTTGTTTGTGTGTGGTTCAATTGGAATTTAAATTCTGTTTAAATTCAAATTTGAATCGCGGAGTTTGGAGCTCTAGAAAAGTTTCTGCGGCCCGAGTCTGTTTTTCCACCCTAAACTTTTCTTTCGGCCAAAATTGCTCCCTCTTCTTTCCAATTTCGCAGCGGCCCAGCTTCCCCCTTTCTCACTTTCGGCCCAGCGGCCTGCTCCGCTCTTGGCCCGTTGCCGGCCTGTTTCGCCCGGCCAGCCGGCCTGCGCGCCCCAGCTTTCGCGCGTCGCTTCCGGCCCAGCCCGCCAGCCAGCCGCGGCCCGCTCTGCTTCGCTTCCCCCGGCCGCCTCCCCTCGCTCGCGGCCCACCTAGCGGCCCAGCACGCCAGCCAGCGCAGCGCCCCGCCCTCTGCCGCTGACCACGCGGACCCACGGGTCAGACCCGTCTCCCTCCCCGCGACGAGTCCGACCCCGCCCCGACCGTGGAGACCGGACCGGCTACGGCACGCCCGTCGAGGATCGCCAGGACTCTCCCCTCGGCCGCCTTCAAATACCCGCCGCCCCGTCTCCCGAACTCCCTCAGACCCTAGCCGCCCCACACGAGTTCCCCACACGGCCGCCGCCTGAACCGCCGCCGCCCGAGATCTGCGCCGCCGCGGATCCGCCGTCTCGCCGTCGCTCCGACCAAATTGACTGCCGGAGCAGCTTCGCGTGGTGGTAAGAGTGCTCCCAAGCCCCTCCTTGCTCTTTTTCTCCCTCTGTCGCGAGCCGCCGCCTCTCAACGCCGTCCGCCGTCTCTGCTCGTCGTCGCCGGCCGCCGCTGCCGCGTTCCCGCCGACGAGAGCCACCCTGTCGAGTTCACGCGGTCATGCCGCGTCCGTAGCGCCCGAAATCCGCGGCAATCTTGCACCGTAGACCCGCCGCCGCTTTGCACCGCCGTAACCGAGCGCCGCCGCCGCCATAGCCCGCCGCGAGCTCGCTCCGTCGCTCTCCGCTCGTCCACAACCCCGCTGCCGCACTCGCCGCGTCACCCCGCGTCCGAAGCACCTAACCGCGTTCAAAACCGAGCCTTCTAGCTCGTTGTCGAGCTTCGCCGGCGAAGCGCCGCCGCTCGCCGCCGCATTGACTCACCGCCGGCGACCCCCCTCCCTCCCCGATCTAATCTGAGCCGTCCAAATCGAAACCAACGACTCAGATCGAGTCAAGCCCCGGGTCAAACTAACCCATACCGGTCAACCCCCAGTCAGCCGTGCCAGTTTTTCAAAAGAGCCCCTGCCCTTTTTCAAAATTAACCCGCAGTCCAAATTTATTCAAAAATAATTACAATTAAGTCCTGATTTTTACAGAAAACCCCCTGACTTATTTAAAAATAGTACCCGAGGTCCTGCTTTGGTTAAATTGCAAATAAACCCTCCTGTTTTTATATAAAATTATGTTTTAGCCCCTGAGTTTTTGCAAATAAGCCCCTGGAACTTTTAAAACTTTGCCAGCAAGTCCCTGAACCTTAGAAAAGCCATAACTTCTTCGTTTTAGCTCCGATTTGAGTGATTTTCGCGCTCACGTGTTCGTAGCGAAGCGTAGATTAGTTTCTAAGCCTTCTTTTGATCTGTTTTTATTGATTGGTGTACTGTTCTAATAGATTAATATTGCTTGCATGTACTGGCTTGCTGGGATGCTTGTGTGTTGATGTATGAGTCCAGTCGGTGAGCCGTACGCGTTTGAGTTCGAGGGTTACGAGGAGCAAGACCAACAGCAGCAGCAAGAGCAACAGCAGCAGTTGGACGAAGGCAAGTACAGCACGGACAATCCTTGCTACCTAAACACACCTTTACACTATTTACTGCATATGCATGTGTCTAAATTGTTCCTATTAAGGTTATTCCTAGCTTTGTTTATCCTATACCTTGATTACCCTGGGTTATTGCATTTGGGTAGTCCTTTGCTAAGCGCCCCTACTGTCACCAATGTTTAACTGTTAATCTTGACTTAATGGTTCACTTCAATGTTAATGGTAAAACTTGCTTTTTAGCAACATGGAACAGGGAGCTAGGGCGTATGCTTCATGCTTGGCCCTAGTGTCTCTCCGTAAGGACTGGTTCTTAAAGCGGCAACCCAGGAACCTGTCGCCACCGCCGGAACTATAATGGCTCTGGTCTTGGACGAGTAGCATGTACGGCTCTAGCTTGACAGTAGTTACCGACGGGCCGACGGCGTTATGGGAAGCATGGGTGAGAGTATGGTTTGATCCACCGAGGACGGAGTATCCGTTGGCTATGTCCCCGTGAGGCACAGTCCCGTGTTGGGAGCTTCCGTATGGCGGAGGTTCCACACGTTGCGCTATTTATTTTGTTGTTGTTATTCTTTACCGCGCTTGGACGCCATTGACCCCCTCGTGTTGCGACATGAGCGTCAGTCAATCTCGGTGCCTTGGGTCATGCTGCCTAGGTTGTACCATAACGGCTACTGTTTCGTTAGGGTGTCTTGTGAAAAGCCTCGTAGCGTCCCTATGCAGTCACACCTCGGAAGTGTTGATGTGCGTGGTTGGGTGCAAAGTTCCTTTGAACTTTTACGCAACTGGTGGGTAAAGGGCGAAACCTCTGCAGAGTGTATAATCTATCATGATAGCCTTCCTCAGGGTCAAGAGCGGCCTGGATCCTTTTTGATTAGAAGTTGATATTTATTATTTAATATTCACCTCTACTTCATCAATTGGGAATTGCAACTGGGATTCACTTAAATGTAGAAATCTTGGTTTATGCTAAAATGAACCAACTAAAATTGCTATTGCAGTACAACCGTGTCAAGCCTTTCTTTTAAGCCTTCATTACCCGTGTTGTATTTGCTAAGTAAGACAATTACTTACACTTGCTGTTCAACAAAATCCCGGATGGGTAACAGATGGATTAGATGGTATTGCTGCTATTGAATTTCCTGAAGATCTACCATTCTACTAGCTGTGCTCAACCAGTCGGTGTCCCTGTGGATTATGGATTTCGGCTTCGTCTTCGTCTTCGTTTAGAGAGAGTTAATAAAGAGTCTTCCGCTGTTTTGTTTAGTTATTTTAGTCAAACTCTGATGTAAAACCATTTTATTCGAGCATATGTACTCTGTTTATCATATTTGTTATCTATATGTGTTCTGTGGACATCCTGGGCACACATATAGAAGCATTCGGGTTTCTGTGTAAATCCGGGTGTGACAAGTATAATCATAGACTTGTCTTGTTTCTGTAGGGTTGAAGAAGGAATTGGTGGAAGAGCAGAGCAATAGTACATCGTGGTACAACCTGGCGCAATCAAAGACCGAAGACTGTGCCCACTTGGAGAAAGAACTCAAAAGGCTTAGCGAGAAATTTACCAAGGAGCATCAAATCCGTGTCGATATGGAGCGGTCCTGCGCCAAGGCATTGGCTGGACAACAAGCGAAACAACAAGAAGTGGAGGATCTCCAGGCCGAGAAAAAAGCCATAGAAGAAGCCCATCATTGAGATGGTAACGCCTGAAGGTTCTTCCGCTGCGAACCAGTCAATCCTGGAGCGGATCAGCGCGGTACCTGGGCAGATCACCGACTTTTGCAAGAGTACCATGAAGGAGTGCATCAATCAGCTACTAGCAATGGTGAAGGCGCACAATCCAAACGCCAAGCTCGAAGTCGTGGAGCTACCAGAAGGAGGAAACATCGAGGAGTTCGAGGCTCTGGTGAAGGAAACAGAGTCAGTAGCTAATACTTTTATCGATTCATTAGAGTAGTTCTGAGTTGTAATTTTAAGTACTCGTTTGAACACTCTGCTTTGCAAGCCATATTGAATCCTTGTCCTGTATATAACCTTTGCTACTTTTTTAAAGTAGTCGTTGTGAAATACTACTAGTTAAGTAGTATCTTTCGAGTAGTTTATGCGAACTCAAGGTACTACGGGTAGTAGTCTATCTGATAAATTGCTACTGTTTAAGTAGTCTAGTGGTCGTGTAAGGTTCACAACTAGGCTATGTAGAATAGAAATAGTTGTATCAAGCCTTGTTAAGGCCTATCAATTTTGCTAATGCAAGGAGAGAGAGTTGTGCGTATACGCATGAGTATTCTGTAATTGTTAGTACTTTGAGCACCTTTAGGTGATACATTTAGGGAAATGAGTGCAGTTGGTACAACACTAATTCCTCAAAGCTTTCGTTGAGAAAGCCAAACAATCAAAAGAAACGAGACTATCGCCTTCGACCGTGTATAGGTGAGGGTAGCTCATCCAAGATTCTTAGGTTTTTATACCTCCTTTTAAAAGGGAGTCTTGGTTTCTTTTGAGCGAGGGTAGAAGACTACCCGAGTACCATGCTACGACTAGTGTCGATATGCTTACGGTAAAGTTTTCTCTAATGAGATATGGTTTGATAAAAAATGCCACAACTTGTAGATGACGGAGAAAGATAACTTTATTGATTTGTAATCAAAGTTCTTTTATATCGAAGAAGGTACAATTTCCCGTGTTACGGGTAGAATTTGCGAAGATGCTCTACGTTCCATACATTTGGAAATTCTTCACCTTCTGGAGTTTGCAATTGATATGTCCTGGGTCTAATTACTTGTTTTACAAGAAAGGGACCTTCCCACCGTGACATAAGCTTGTGCAACCCGTCAGGCTTTTAGATTTGACGTAATACCAAGTCTCCTATGGTAAAGGATCGAGGTTGGACAGAGCATTGATGAAAGCGGCGCAATCCTCGGAGATAACGCGTGTTCTGGATAAGAGCTGCTACTCGAGCTTCTTCGATGCCATCAACATCCTGGGACCTTTCTTGATGAGCGAGTTGTTCATCATAGTTCTCTAGACGCGAAGCTTCCCATAGGAGATCAGCAGGTAAAACTGCTTCGGAGCCATACACCAGGAAGTACGGTGACTGTCCGGGAGCCCTGCTGGGCTGGGTGCGTAGCCCCCAAAGCACCGCAGACAACTCTTTGGCCCATTTACCGTCGTATTTCTTCAAAGGCTCGTACAATCTGGGTTTTAACCCTTGCAGTAACAAGCCGTTGGCCTTTTCAACCTGCCCATTGGCACGAGGATGAGCGACTGAAGCATAATGTATCTCAATCGAGTACATGTCGCAATAGTCTTGGAATTCTACACTGGTGAATACAGAGCCTAGGTCTGTGATGATGTTGTGAGGAACTCCAAATCTCTGGACAATACCATCGAATAATTTGATCAAATTACCGGCTTTGGCGTTCACTAAGGGTACTGCTTCAATCCACTTGGTGAATTTATCGATGGCTACGATAAGCTACTCGAATCCACCTGGAGCTTTGGTGAGCGGACCGACGAGGTCAAGACCCCAACAGGCGAAAGGCCATGACAGTGGGATAGTGTTGAGGTCGTGTGCTGGGACATGAGCTTGTCGAGCGAAGAACTGACAACCTTGACACTTCTTGACAATATCCTCTGCATCAGCTTTGGCTGTAGGCTAGTAGAAACCCGCTCTGTAAGCTTTACCGACCAAGGTTCGTGAAGCGGCATGATTACCACATACACCGCTATGAATTTCTTGTAGTAGTGCTTTTCCTTGATCAGTTGTGATGCATTTCATCAAGATGTTGACTGAAGCCCAACGCTTATAGAGTACATTGTCCACCACCACGTAGTTAGCAGCTCGTCGTCGAATACGTATTTGCTCTTGTTGCTCATGTGGCAATTTGTGATCTTTCAAGTACTCGATGAAGGGAGTCATCCAGTCGGTGTCGATTACCATGATCTGTGTATCCGGCTGGGACTGGAGTTGGGTGGTTTCGTCTCGTGCCGGCTCCTTAATGGATGGCTGGAGTAGTTCTTGGACAAATATTTCTGCTGGGACTTCAGCTCGACGTGACCCTAGTTTTGACAGAGCATCTGCGGTGACGTTGTAATCGCGAACGACGTGGTGAAACTCCAGGCCAACGTCTCTTTAGAAGCATCCCAATCTTTGTTAACTTGGTTAATAGCGACAGCCAAATTGCCATAGATGACAAGTCGCTTGATACTAAGTGATGCTGCCAGGCGGAGCCCGTGCAACATAGCTTCGTATTCTGCTTCATTGTTGGTGACCTGGAACATAATTTGTAGAACGTACTTGAGTCGATCACCTTTAGGAGATATGAGAAGTACACCTACGCCTCCTCCTTCAAGTTTGAGTGACCCATCAAAGTACATGATCCAGTGCTCAGGGCGAGTAGTTGTCGTAGAATTTTGAATTTCTGTCCATTCGACCATGAAATCAGCAAGGGCCTGTGACTTGATGGCTGTCTGAGATGTGAAGTCAAGGTGGTACGCTTCAATTTTGGCCCACCACTTGCAGATGCGACCTGTTGCGTCTAGATTATTGAGGATTTCGCCTAGTGGAAATTTGGTCACGACTGTGATGTTGAAAGCTTGGAAATAATGTCGTAACTTCCGCGATGTGATGAAGATAGCGTAGAGTAGTTTTTGGACTTGCGGGTAACGAATCTTGGACTTAGAGAGTACTTTGCTGATGTAGTAAATTGGCCTCTGTACTGGGAATACATGGCCGTCCTCTTGTCTTTCGACTACCATTACAGTGCTGACCACATGGGCTGTGGCTGCAATGTATAGGTAGAGATGATCACCCTCCGTAGGTGCTGTTAGTACTGGTGGAGTAGATAAATATGTTTTGAGTTGTTCGAATGCCGTGTGTGCTTCTTTCATCCGAGAGAACTTATCCTGCTTTTTAAGCAGTTTGAAGAAAGGGAGACCCTTTTCCCCAAGTCTTGAGATGAACCTGTTTAAGGCCGCGATGCATCCTGTCAGCTTCTGGAAATCTTTTATACTCTTCGGTGCTTCCATTGTAAGGATTGTCGAGATCCTTGCTGGATTGGCTTCGATGCCCCTGTTGCTGACCATGAACCCCAGAAGCTTCCCTGATGGGACACCAAAGACACATTTGGTTAGGTTTAGTTTCCAACGGAATGTTCTAAGGATGTCAAAGGTCTCTTGTAGATCATTGATGAGATGTTCTGACTGCCTTGTTTTGACGACCGCATCATCAACATATGCCTCTACATTATGTCCGATTTGTTTGGATAGACACTTTTGTATGGCTCATTGATATGTGGCGCCTGCATTCTTCAGTCCAAAAGACATAGTTGTATAGCAGTAAGCGCCGAAGGGGGTGATGAGAAGGATGTCTTGATCTGATCTTCTTTATTTAATGCTATATGATGGTATCCTGTGTAGCAGTCCAGAAAACAGAGCAGTGCACATCCCGCGGTGGAATCCACGACTTGATCAATGTGTGGAAGTCCCATGGGGTCTTTTGGACAGTGCTTGTTCAGGCCTGTGTAGTCGACACACATCCGCCATTGGTTGTTGTTCTTCTTCCGAACTAACACTGGATTGGCTAACCACTCTGGATGGAAGACTTCCTTGATGAAGCCTGCGATGAGTAGTTTGGCGATTTCGCCTTTGATTGTGTCACGTCTGTCTTGTGCGAATAGTCGGAGGCACTGTTTCTTGGGCTTTGCGTTCTTATCAACGTTTAATTTGTGCTCAACAAGTTCCCTAGGAACACCAGGCATATCAGATGGCTTCCAAGCAAATATTCTTGAACGTATTTGCGAAGATGATGTCCAGACCCATCTTCTTGAACGTGTTTGCGAAGATGATGTTGAGCCCACTTCCACCGTCGATTAGTACTTTGGTCAATCTGATTTGCGCCACGACTGGATCAAAGACTAGTGGATATCTCCCGGGATTTGCGAAATTGGTCCATTGATCCATCCTAGAAAATGTGATGGGAACTTCCGACCACTTCAAGTATGTTGGAGTAGCGGGCTCTATTGCCATGATCTCTCGCAGGGTTAGCTTCTTGGCGCACTTCGACTGGTTCAATGCTTCTCCACTGAATAGTACGGCTACGACGTTCTCGACGTTTGGGAAGCCATTGTCGGGTTCTTTATCATCTTTATCTTCCTTTTTCTTGTCAGTTTTGGGCGCTTCTGGTGTTTGCTTATCAAACTCCTACTTCAGGTGGAAACATTTTGCCATTGTGTGCTTGCCATTGGGATGATATGGGCAAGGACTCTTCATGACATCTGCCAGTGAACGAGTCTTGCGACTAGGGCGCTGGACTGCCGCGACTGTATTGTCTGGCTTGCGCTTCCTATTCTCGCGGTTGAAATCCCGGTTGTTTGAGCGATCATTACGTCGGTCACCGTTGTCTTTGTTGTGGTTGTTGGTGTTGTTGTCGCGATGCCTGCCAAAGCGTTCTCGTTCGCGGTCGTCTTGGTCTGCCCACTCAGCGACGATGTGTCGTAGCTCGTTGATGTCCTCGGGGCAGCGTCGGCCGAACTCGCGGTGTAATTCCTGAGTGTAGAGACCGTCGTGAAAGCAGCCGATTACTTCCCGGTCAGAGATATCCATGATTGTACCTCTTTTATCATAGAATCTCTCGATGTACTCGCGCAGAGTCTCCCCTTTTTCTTGCTTGCAAGCTGCCAGTTCATAGCGGGTTCCGGGCCGAGCCCAGGTTCCCTAGAAGTTGGCAGTGAATTTCCTGGTGAGGTCATCCCAGGAGTCGATGGACCCGGGGCGGAGGCCCTCGAGCCATGTCAGGGGCATGGTATCTAACATGACGGGGAAGTAACTTGTAACACCCAAAAATTGCCTATTTAAAATTTTTAGTAATTAATTGGCCTTTATTTAATTTGTTCATAATTAATATAGGTTAAATGAATTATTTATGTATATTAAAATCAAATATAAGTTGTAGAAATATTTTTGTTGCATTCATGTTGCTGCATTTAATTTTTGTATTGCTTGTGATTCAAACGAGAATTTAAATTTGAACCACCTTGTTTGGAGCCCTAGAAAAGTTATTTTAGCCGAGTCTGTTTTTGCTCCCTAAACTTTCTCCTTAGTCCACATTTGCACCCACTACCTTCTCCCCGAGCTCAGCCCAACTCCCTCCACTCCCTTCCCCGCTCAGCCCACAACTCCCTGGCCGGCCCAGCCCGTCCCTCCCTCTACTTGAACCCCACCCCGCGCGCCCCGCTCCTGGGCCAAACGGCCGGCCTAGCCAACGCCGCATCCCTTCCCCCCTCTCTTTTTCCTCCCAAGCCGCTGATAGCGGGCCCCACTGGTCAGGGCCCTCTTCCTCCTCGCTCCCGACCGAGCCAAGCTCGGCCATGCCACACCCCACCGCCTCAGCCTGGCCTCTGGGCCATCTCCCCGCGCCCCTAGGACCCGCATGAAGTTTCCCCGAGCCTTCCCCGCGCAACACTTTCCTTTTCGCGGCGCCTCCCCGCATGGCAACTCTTCCTCCTCACTTGGAAAGCCCCGGCTCCGCCAGTGATCGAATCCCACGTGGCCCGCACGCCGATAGCCCCTCTCCGGCCTATATAAAGCCACCCCCGCAGCCACAGGACTCACCCAAGCCCTCACCCGAGCACCTACCCCCTCCCAGCACCTCTCCCCGCGGGCGCCGCCTCGAAGATCCGCCGCTCACCGACGGGAACCCCACTCCGGCGCCACCCCGTTCCCCTCGACGCCACGGGTGGACTCGCAGCGAGGTAAGGGACCTCCCCACCCCGTCCATTGGCCATTTGGCGCCCCAAAACCGCGCCAGCCCCGTTCACCCGGGCCGCCTTCCGCCGATCATCGCCGCCCGCCGCTCTCGCCGCCCTTCGGCCGACTTGAACCCCACCAGCTTGTTCGCCGTCCTTCCCTGGCCGCGTGGGACCAAACCTCGTGGCCAATGGTGCCCTGTAGCACGAGGAATGCCCCTCTCCGGCGAAGTTCTGGCACTAACCGAGCTGCGCCGCCGCTTCCCTGTTCGCCGTCGGCGATTCTTTCCCCCTAACCAACCACAGCCGTCCGATCTGATCTCAGCCGCCCAGATTAGAACCCAGATACCCCTTCGCGCTTTAAATCTGAGCCATCCAGGTCAGATCCAAGGGCCGCGTACCGGTCAACCCAGGTCAGCCTGGCCATTTTATTAAAGAGCCCCTGGAAGATTAGAAATTAACCCACGGTCCAGCTTAGTTCAAAACTATTTACGTATAGGTCCTGTTTTTAACAAATAACCCCCTGAGCTTTTAGAAATTAGAACCCACAGTCCTGTTTAGGTATTTTCACGTGTTAGCCCTCGGGTTTTGTCACACCCGGATTTACACAGAAACCCGTGATGCGGCCATATGTGTTCCCAGGAAGTCATTACACATATAGCAAACAAATATGATAATAGAACACAATGCTCGAATAATATAAAAGGTTTTACATCAGAGTTTGACTCAAACTTAAAGAGAATTACAGCGGAAGACTTTAAGCAGAACTCTCTCTATTCCAAACGAAACGAGGCCGAAGTCCACAACTCCACAGGGACACTGACTGGTTGAGCACAGCTTAGTAGAAAGGCAGATCTTCAGGAAACTCGACAACAGCAGCACCTTCTAATCCTTCTGATACCCATCCGGGATTTTGCCCAAAAATAATAACAACAGCAAGTGTAAGTAACAAAGTTACTTAGCAAATACAACACAGGTTATGAAGGCTAAAAAGTAAGGCTTGACTCGGCTGAACTGCATTAGCATTTTTAGTTGGCTGATTTTAGTTTGATTCGAGGGTCTCTCGAGGGTATACGAGGGAGTCTCGAGGGTATTCGAGGGTATCTCGAGGATACAACATTTATGTGAATCCCGGTTGAATTTCCCCAATTAATAAAGTAGAAGTAGGCATTGAACAGTAATAATAAACATCATCTTCTAATCAAAAAGGATCCAGGCCGCTCTTGACCCTGAGCAAGGCTATCATGATAGATTATACACTCTGCAGAGGTTTCGCCCTTTACCCACCAGTCGCGTAAAAGTTCAGAAGAACTTTGCACCCAACCACGCGGAGGTGGATCAGACCTCACAAATCACACTTCCAAGGTGTGACCGCATAGGGACGCTACGAGGCTTTTCACAAGACACTTTAACAAAACAGCAGCCGTTATGGTACAACCTAGGCAGCATGACCCGAGGCACCGAGACTGACTTACGCCCGTGCCACAGCACGAGGGGGTCAATGGCGTCCAATCGCAGAAAAGTAATGCAAAAGCAGAATTAAATAGCGCAACGTGTAGAACCCCCGCCATACGGAAGTTCCCACACGGGACTGTGCCTCACGAGGGCAAAGCCAACGGAAACCCGTCCTCGGTGGATCAAACCATACTCTCACCCATGCTTCCCATAACGCCGGTGGCCCACCGTTAACCACTGTTGAATTAGAGCCGTACAAGTTACTTGTCCAAGACCAGAGCCATTATAGTTCCGGCGGTGGCGACAGGCTCCTGGGTTGCCGCTTTAAGAACCAGTCCTTACGGAGAGACACTAGGGCCAAACATGAAACATACGCCCTAGCTCCCTGATCCATGTTGCTAAAAAGCAAGTTTTACCATTAACATTGAAGTGAATCATTAAGTCAAGATTAACAGTTAAGCAAAGGTGACAGTAGCTGCGCCTAGCAAAGTTCTACCCAAATGCAATAACCCAAGGTAATCAAGGTATAGGGTAAACAAAACTAGGAACAACCTTAATAGGAACAATTTAGACGCATGCATATGCAGTAATTAATGTAAAGGTGTGTTTAGGTAGCAAGGATTGTCCGTGCTGTACTTGCCTTCTACAAACTGCTGCTGCTGTTCCTGATGCTGCTGGTACTCGTATCCCTCGAACTCGAGCGTGAACGGCTCACCAACTGGACTCTCGAAGGAACACACAAGCATCCAAACAAGCCATTACATGCAAACAATATTAATCTATTAGAACAGTACACCAAACAATAAGGAACAGAAGAAAGAAAGCTTCGAAACTAATCTACGCTTCGCTACGAACACAAGAACGCGAAAATCACTCAAATCGGAGCTAAAACAGAGAAGCTATGGCGTTTCTACGGTTCGAGGCTAAACTGCGAAAGTTTTGAGGGTCAAAACAAAATTTTATTTGAAGATTCGAGGGTTTTCCTGTTAAAAGACAAAACTGGGCCTCGGGCGCAACTTTAAAAACTTGCAGGGGTTAAAACAAAAGAAAAAGGACTTATTTGTAAATACTTTTGAACTAAATTGGACTGCGGGTTGATTTCGAAAACGTGAAGGCTTCTTTTGCAAAACAGTCAGCTTCGAAGGCACCCTCCGGTTCGAGCAGGGCCTCGAACTGACGCGGCGGCGTTGGATCTAGATCTAATGGCTCAAAACAAAACGGCTTTTCGAGGGGTATGCTGGCTTCGAGGCTTGACGCTAGCGACGCTCGAACAAAGCGGCGGAGAAACTACTGGGTCGACAGCGGACCAAAATTAGCGCAGAGCACGGCAAGAATCGGAGCAAGAACGCTATGGAGAGCTTCGGGTTTTCAAGGCGAACCTCCTGGAGTGCTTTCCGACGAGTGCGAAGCTCCGACGGCGAAGATCGAGGGTGGGTCTCGAGCGAGACGGAACTTCTTCCGACGAGAACGGTCTCGAGCGAGGCGGAACTTTCTCGGTGAGAACAACAGCTAGGGTTGCGGCACGATTGGGATGAATTGAAAAGAGAATCAAGGCGGCGACTAAAGGCGACTATAAATAGAGCAAAGTCCGATCTCGAGTCCAAGTCTTGGCGTGCGCGTCAGGGAAAGATTCGGCGAAGGCGGCAGCGTCGGAGTCGGTCTCGAGCTAGAGTCCTTGTCGAAGACGACGGTCTCGAAAGGGAAACGGCCCAGCGCTAGAAAAGGAATTTAGAGGGCAAGCCTAAAAGCAAAACTTGAAATTGGATTTTTAAAATCCGATTTGAACTTCAAACAAACGAAACTCAATGCAGCCAGCATGAATGCATCAAAAGTGTTTCTAGCCTTATCTTTGATTTTATTTCTCATAAATAATTGTTTTCACTAGATATATATGAGCGTAAATTAAATAAAAGCGATTTAATTACTAAATTTCAAAATGGGCATTTTTAGGGTGTTACAAATCTACCCCCCTTAAGATGAATCTCGCCCTCGAGATTCGGGTGTGGATGGGAATAACTGTGGATACTCTGCTCTGAGATCTTCTTCTCTTTCCCAAGTCGCTTCATCCTCTGAATGACGACTCCACTGAACCTTGCACATCTTGATCACCTTGTTTCTGGTGACTCTCTCTGATTCTTCCAAAATTCTGACAGGATGCTCAGTATAGGTAAGATCTTCCTCTACATTCAGCTCATCAATCGGAATGTGTTCCTCAGGTACTCGCAAGCACTTTTTCAATTGAGATACATGGAATACATCGTGTACTCCGGCTAACTTCTCTGGTAGCTCTAACTGATATGCCACCTCTCCTTTCCGGCCAAGTACCTCGAACGGTCCAATATATCGAGGTGCTAGCTTGCCCTTCATGTTGAACCTCTTCACGCCTCTCATTGGTGACACCTTGAGATACACGAAGTCTCCCACCTCGAAATTGAGGTCCCTTCGTCGGTTATCTGCATAACTCTTTTGTCTGGATTGTGCCACTTTCAAATTCTGCCTGATTATCTGCACTTGCCGTTCGGCCTCTCTTAGTACCTCAGGTCCAAACACCTGACTTTCTCCAGTCTGATTCCAAAACAGTGGTGTCCTACACTTTCTGCCATACAGGGCCTCGAATGGCGCCATCTGCAAACTCTTCTGATAGCTGTTGTTGTACGAGAATTCCGCGTACGGTAAACTCTTGTCCCAACTGGCACCATATTGTAGAGCACAAGCTCTCAACATATCCTCTAATATCTGATTCGTTCGTTCTGTCTGCCCATCTGTCTGCGGATGGTATGCTGAACTAAACTGTAGTTTAGTGTCCATAGACTCATGCAATTGTCGCCAAAAATGTGATGTGAACTGGGTACCTCGATCAGACACTATTCTTTTCGGTACCCCATGCAAACACACAATCCTCTCCATATACAACTCTGCTAGTCTGGCTCCTGTGTAGGTGGTCTTTACTGGAAGAAAATGTGCCACCTTGGTCAGACGATCCACGATTACCCAAATTGAGTCAAATCCCCTCTGAGTGCGAGGTAAGCCAGTGATGAAATCCATACCGACTTCTTCCCACTTCCATTCAGGTACCTTCAGGGGTTGGAGCAAACCTGCTGGCCTCTGATGTTCAGCCTTGACTCTCTGACATGTGTCACATAGGGCTACGTATGTGGCCACATCTCTCTTCAATCCGTACCACCAAAATCTCTCTTTGATATCTTGGTACATCTTGGTACTACCTGGGTGTATTGAATACGCCGATTCATGGGCTTCCCTGAGAATTGCATCCCTGATCTGTACTGTATCCGGTACACAGATCCTCTTCTCATACCACAATGTTCCTTGTTCATCCACATGAAAACCAGGGGCTTTTCCTAATGCCACTAGTTCTACGATCTCCTTGATCTTCTCATCTGAAAGTTGTCCTTTTCGGATCTCTTGTTCCAAGGTCGGTTCTACTGCCATCTCGGTGACGCTGGTCACATATCCCAGACTCATCCTTTCGAACTCTGCACTGAGTTCCTCCGGTAAGCAGTGTCCCGTGATCTTATTCACGTAGCTCCTTCTACTTAGAGCATCTGCCACCAGATTGGCCTTCCCTGGATGATAGTGAATCTCCAGGTCGTAGTCCTTGATCAACTCTAACCAACGACGTTGCCTCATATTCAGGTCTGACTGTGTGAACACATACTTGAGACTCTTGTGGTCAGTGTAAATATCACACTTATGACCAATCAAGTAATGCCTCCAAATCTTCAAAGCATGCACCACAGCTGCTAATTCCAGGTCGTGTGTCGGGTAGTTCTGCTCATGCTTCCTCAACTGCCTCGACGCGTAAGCTACTACTCTGCCTTCCTGCGTGAGTACACATCCCAATCCTAGACGAGATGCATCACAGTAGATAGAGAAGCTCTTGGTAATATCTGGCAACACAAGCACAGGTACTGTTGTCAGCCTCGTCTTCAGACCCTCGAAGCTGGCTTGACATGCCTCGGTCCAAACAAACTTGGTGTTTTTCTCTAGTAACGCCGTCAGGGGTTTAGCAATTTTGGAGAATCCTTCAATGAACCGTCGATAGTATCCGGCCATTCCCAGGAAACTTCTGATTTCACTCACATCCTTAGGCGGATTCCAACTCAACACATCACTAACCTTCTTCGGATCAACTGCCACTCCTCCATTGGACAGTACGTGTCCCAAGAATGCTACTTCCTTCAACCAAAACTCACACTTGCTCAGCTTGGCATACAACTGATGCCCACGAAGTCTCTGCATCACTAACCTCAGATGTTCTTCATGCTCTTCCTCATTCTTGGAGAAAACTAGAATATCGTCAATGAACACTACCACGAATTTATCTAGATAGTCCATGAACACACTGTTCATCAAATACATGAAGTATGCCGGTGCATTTGTCAAACCGAAGGACATGACAGTGAACTCATATAAACCATATCGGGTTGTGAAAGCTGTCTTGGGGATGTCAGACACTCGTATCCTCATCTGATGGTAACCGGATCGAAGATCGATCTTAGAGAACACACATGCTCCTTTCAACTGGTCGAAGAGGTCATCAATCCTTGGCAACGGGTACTTGTTCTTGATGGTCACTTCGTTCAAAGCTCGATAATCCACACACAATCTCTGAGTCCCATCTTTCTTATCAACAAACAGAACTGGTGCTCCCCAAGGGGATGAACTAGGATGAATATACCCTTTTGCTAACAATGCCTTTAATTCCTCCTTAAGTTTTTCTAATTCTTTTACTCCCATTCTATATGGCCTCTTAGCTATAGGTGCAGTACCAGGTTTAAGATCAATAACAAATTCAACCTCGCGGTCTAGGGGCATACCTGGTAACTCATCTGGAAACACATCTGGGAAATCGCACACCACTCTGATGTCTTCCAGTGCTACACCCTCGGCTTGATAGATCTGATTATGTCCCGTGGGACTAGCTGCTTGATACTCCACTTTCTCACCAGTCTTCGCTGTCAATTGCACTGTTCTTTTGGCACATTGAATCACCCCATCATATCTGGCTAACCAACTCATACCCAAAATCAAGTCAAACCCAAGGGTTTCTAGGACTATTGGGCTCGCCACAAAGTCTACCCCCCTTATTGTGACGGTGATACAGGGGCAACGTAAAGTGGCACGCTGTTCTCCCCCAGGTGAACTAACTACCATGGGGTTCCCCATAGGTTGCAAGATCATCATGTTCTTTTTCACGAAAGCAGCAGATATGAAAGCATGCGAAGCTCCAGTATCAAACAAAACAGTTGCGAGAGTCGAGTTGATAGGGAACGTACCCACAACGACATCTGTTGCTCCTTCGGTGGTTTCAGCACCCATGTGGTTGACCTTGCCCCTTGCTGGGTTCTGCTGCTGGTTCCCATTCTGGTTCTGCGGTTGTCCAACCCTCGAATTGCTGTTCTGATCGACGGTGTTCTGGACCTTTCGAGGGCAGGCGTTGGCATAGTGTCCCAGATCACCACATCCGAAACACCTTGGTGCTGTAGGTGTATTGCCGGCCGGATTGGGGCATTGAACAGGACCATTCTGTGGCTGGTTCGAGGGTCGCTGCTGAGGTGGTGCTGGTAGGTACGGGGGACGCTGCTGATACTGGGGTCGTAGCTGATACTGGTTGCGGTTCATCGAACCGGACTGTCCTTGGAAACGCTGCGGGGTTACCATCTGCTGGTTTCCTTGCTGAGGATTGAAGCGGGGTCGAACATAGCTTCCTGACGGTGTGCCTTGCAGCTTTCTCTTCTTTTCCTCCATCTCGCGGCGCTTGTGCTCCAACAGTAGTGCGCTATCCACCAGTTCTTGAAAAGTGGCGAACTTGGAACACAGGAGCTGGTACTGGAGTGTATCATGCAGGCCATCTCGGAATCGGGTCTGCTTCTTCTTGTCCGTATTCACGTCCTCTGGAGCATAACGGGCCAACTCAATGAACTTATCACGATAAGCGGTGACACTCATACCTTCTTGCTTCAATGCCAGGAACTCCTTCTTCTTCAAGGTCATCAGCGCTTCCGGCACGTGGTGAGAACGGAAACTGTCGCTAAACTCCTGCCAAGTGATCTGATCACGATTGGGGTGAGCATATTGGTACGCATCCCACCAATCCAAAGCTGCTCCCTGGAGCTGTCCACTTCCATACAACACCTTCTCCCGGTCGTTGCACTGTGCGATGTCCAGCTGTCGTTCCACTGCCTTGAGCCAGTCCTCTGCTTGCATTGGGTCGCTAGACTTGTTGAAGGTAGGAGGGCGTCCCTTCATAAACTCGCCCCTTTTATCTCGGGGTTGCACGTATTGCTGTTGGGGCGGGTTCTGCTGATTCTGCTGCATCAGTGCTATGGTTTGCGCCATCTGCTGTGTCAGCTGAAGTTGCATCTGCATCATCTGCTCCATGGTGAGTGGCGGTGGTGGAGGTGGTGGGTTCTGGTTCTGGATGCTTCCACTGCCTCCGGGGTTGCTTCTGGTGTTAACCATCTACCATATCAAGAGATCTCCCATCAGTATTACCGCCAACTGGTATTAGATAACCCATGCTTGCAGATGGTGTATGAGAAGATGGCAGTACTTGGAAGGATTTGATCGAGAATAAGACAGAGGAAGTGCAGAGGAGATAGAAAACCCAACTATTTATTCACTAGTATTCCTTAAACCTTAGTCCTATATCTAGATGGAGATAGACTTGCGTCTATGACCATCACAATCATTACAAAGATCCAAATCAAACATAAGCATAATAACAGCAAAATCAAGCACCCAAAGACATGATTCACACAAGACTCGACAACACTGGTTTTGAAAGAAACGTAACTAAATGATCTGAAGCAAAATCATGGTGGTCTCCTAATGATTTATCAACCGTTCTAACTAGGCTGCGTTCCTACAGTCAGCACGGCTCTGATACCAATCTGTCACACCCGGATTTACACAGAAACCCGTGATGCGGCCATATGTGTTCCCAGGAAGTCATTACACATATAGCAAACAAATATGATAATAGAACACAATGCTCGAATAATATAAAAGGTTTTACATCAGAGTTTGACTCAAACTTAAAGAGAATTACAGCGGAAGACTTTAAACAGAACACTCTCTATTCCAAACGAAACGAGGCCGAAGTCCACAACTCCACAGGGACACTGACTGGTTGAGCACAGCTTAGTAGAAAGGCAGATCTTCAGGAAACTCGACAACAGCAGCACCTTCTAATCCTTCTGATACCCATCCGGGATTTTGCCCAAAAATAATAACAACAGCAAGTGTAAGTAACAAAGTTACTTAGCAAATACAACATAGGTTATGAAGGCTAAAAAGTAAGGCTTGACTCGGCTGAACTGCATTAGCATTTTTAGTTGGCTGATTTTAGTTTGATTCGATGGTCTCTCGAGGGTATACGAGGGAGTCTCGAGGGTATTCGAGGGTATCTCGAGGATACAACATTTATGTGAATCCCGGTTGAATTTCCCCAATTAATAAAGTAGAAGTAGGCATTGAACAGTAATAATAAACATCATCTTCTAATCAAAAAGGATCCAGGCCGCTCTTGACCCTGAGCAAGGCTATCATGATAGATTATACACTCTGCAGAGGTTTCGCCCTTTACCCACCAGTCGCGTAAAAGTTCAGAAGAACTTTGCACCCAACCACGCGGAGGTGGATCAGACCTCACAAATCACACTTCCAAGGTGTGACCGCATAGGGACACTACGAGGCTTTTCACAAGACACTTTAACAAAACAGCAGCCGTTATGGTACAACCTAGGCAGCATGACCCGAGGCACCGAGACTGACTTACGCCCGTGCCACAGCACGAGGGGGTCAATGGCGTCCAATCGCAGAAAAGTAATGCAAAAGCAGAATTAAATAGCGCAACGTGTAGAACCCCTGCCATACGGAAGTTCCCACACGGGACTGTGCCTCACGAGGGCAAAGCCAACGGAAACCCGTCCTCGGTGGATCAAACCATACTCTCACCCATGCTTCCCATAACGCCGGTGGCCCACCGGTAACCACTGTTGAATTAGAGCCGTACAAGTTACTTGTCCAAGACCAGAGCCATTATAGTTCCGGCGGTGGCGACAGGCTCCTGGGTTGCCGCTTTAAGAACCAGTCCTTACGGAGAGACACTAGGGCCAAACATGAAACATACGCCCTAGCTCCCTGATCCATGTTGCTAAAAAGCAAGTTTTACCATTAACATTGAAGTGAATCATTAAGTCAAGATTAACAGTTAAGCAAAGGTGACAGTAGCTGCGCCTAGCAAAGTTCTACCCAAATGCAATAACCCAAGGTAATCAAGGTATAGGGTAAACAAAACTAGGAACAACCTTAATAGGAACAATTTAGACGCATGCATATGCAGCAATTAATGTAAAGGTGTGTTTAGGTAGCAAGGATTGTCCGTGCTGTACTTGCCTTCTACAAACTGCTGCTACTGTTCCTGATGCTGCTGGTACTCGTATCCCTCGAACTCGAGCGTGAACGGCTCACCAACTGGACTCTCGAAGGAACACACAAGCATCCAAACAAGCCATTACATGCAAACAATATTAATCTATTAGAACAGTACACCAAACAATAAGGAACAGAAGAAAGAAAGCTTCGAAACTAATCTACGCTTCGCTACGAACACAAGAACGCAAAAATCACTCAAATCGGAGCTAAAACAGAGAAGCTATGGCGTTTCTACGGTTCGAGGCTAAACTGCGAAAGTTTCGAGGGTCAAAACAAAATTTTATTTGAAGATTCGAGGGTTTTCCTGTTAAAAGACAAAATTAGCGCAGAGCACAGCAAGAATCGGAGCAAGAACGCTATGGAGAGCTTTGGGTTTTCAAGGCGAACCTCCTGGAGTGCTTTCCGACGAGTGCGAAGCTCCGACGGCGAAGATCGAGGGTGGGTCTCGAGCGAGACGGAACTTCTTCCGACGAGAACGGTCTCGAGCGAGGCGGAACTTTCTCGGCGAGAACAACAGCTAGGGTTGCGGCACGATTGGGATGAATTGAAAAGAGAATCAAGGCGGCGACTAAAGGCGACTATATATAGAGCAAAGTCCGATCTCGAGTCCAAGTCTTGGCGTGCGCGTCAGGGAAAGATTCGGCGAAGGCGGCAGCGTTGGAGTCGGTCTCGAGCTAGAGTCCTTGTCGAAGACGACGGTCTCGAAAGGGAAACGGCCCAGCGCCAGAAAAGGAATTTAGAGGGCAAGCCTAAAAGCAAAACTTGAAATTGGATTTTTAAAATCCGATTTGAACTTCAAACAAACGAAACTCAATGCAGCCAGCATGAATGCATCAAAAGTGTTTCTAGCCTTATCTTTGATTTTATTTCTCATAAATAATTGTTTTCACTAGATATATATGAGCGTAAATTAAATAAAAGCGATTTAATTACTAAATTTCAAAATGGGCATTTTTAGGGTGTTACAGGTTTTAACACATATTTACGCATAGGTCCTCAGTTTTCTTCAAATAAGCCCCTGGAACCTTTTAAAAATTGTCAGCAGGTCCCTAGAACTGAGAAAACCCATATCTTTTCCGTTTTAGCTCCGATTAGTGTGATTTTCGCGCTCATGTGTGCCTAGTGAAGCGTAGATTAATTCTAAACCCTTTATTCGTACTGTTTCTACTGTTTGGTGTACTGTTCTAATAGTTTTATATTTGTTTGCATGTATTGGTTTGTGTGCTTGCTTGTATGGTGATTCGTGTCCAGTCGGTGAGCCGTACGCTTTGGAGTTCGAGTACATGGAGGACTTTCCGGAGCAGGACCCACAGCAGCAGCAGCAGCAGCCGCCCTTCAAGGAAGGCAAGTTATAGCACGAACAATACTTGCTACCTAAACACACTTTATACATACATTTACTTTCATATGCATGTGTCTAATTTGATGTCCTATTAAGGTTGTACCCAGTTTGTTTACTCCTATCCTTTGATTACCTTGGGTTTATGCATATGGGTAGATTTTGCTATGCGCAGCTACTGTCACCATTATTTAACTGTTAATTTTAACGTAATGGTTCACTTCAACATTAATGATAAAACTTGCTTTTTAGCAACATGGTTTAGGGAACTGGGGCATGTGCTGTGTGCTTTGCTCCAGTGTCTCTCCGTAAAGTCCGGTTCTTAAAGCGGCAACCCAGGAGCCTGTCGCCGCCGCTAGAACTATTATGGCTCTGGTCTTGGTCAAGTAACTTGTACATTTCTAGCTTGCCAGTGGTTACCGGTGGGGCCGACGGTGTTATGGGAAGTAAGGCAGGGGGTGTTTCTTGATTCCACCGAGGACGGTAGCCCCGTCGGCTAGGTCTCGTTAGACCCAGTCCTGTGTTGGGAGTCCCTGCGACGGGGAACTCCGCACGTTGCGCATTGTTGGTTGCGATACCCGCGCTCTGGACGCCATCGACACCCTATGGTGTGACTCCGTAGGCGTACGTCGATCTCGGTGCCTTGACTCTCACCACCTTATTGTACATTAGCGGCCACTGTCTTGTTAGGGTGTCTTATGAAAAGCCTCGTAGCGTCCCTATGCAATCACACCTCGGAAGTGTTGATGTGCGTTGTTGGGTGCAAAGTTCTTTTGAACTTTTACGCGACTAGTGGGTAAAGGGTGAAACCTTTGCAGAGTGTAAATCTATCATGATAGCCTTGCTCAGGGTCACGAGCGGCCTGGATCCTTTTTGATTAGAAGATGACGTTTATTTATGTTTAATGTCACTTATACTTTATTAATTGGGTTACAACCGGGTTTCATCCACTTGTAGTAATTTGGTTAATGTTAAAATGAACCAACTAAAAATGCTAATGCAGTTGAGCCGTATCTAGCCTATTTTGAGCCTTCATACCTGTGCTATATTTGCTAAGTAATTGTTTACTTACACTTGTCATTTTATTCAACAAAATCCCGGATGGGTAAACAGATTGGGCTGGGCATGAGTCTGCTGCTGAGTTTCCCGAAGATTTACCATACTACTGAGCTGTGGTCTCTCAATCAGAGTCCCTATGGATTGCGGCTCCATTAGTTGAGAGTTTTATTAGTCTTCCGCTGTTATTGTTCAGATCATTTATGAAGCACTCTGATGTAAACACTTTATTTAATGAAGAATTTATTCTGGCATATGTTCTCTTTTTATCATATTTGTTCGCTATATGTGTACTATGACCACTTGTGCACACATATGGCCGCATTCGGGTTTTTGTGAAAATCTGGGTGTGACATAACTGACTTTTATGTCGTTGGATCCCCCAGCCATCTGAATGGCGGTAGAGTAGATTCTAAGCCATTGTTCGGGGTCTTGCTTGCCCGTGAAATTTTCAATTCCAGTTGGTTTGAACTTGCTTGGCCACTGGATTTCCTTTTTGTGCCTGGGGAAGGCTGGAAAGCCGTCGTACTTGTCTCTTGGTGAACGATCGCTCTGGTGGCTGGAGGTGCTGTGATCGGAGTCGTATTGTCATCCACGGTTGTGGTTCTGGCGTGGTCGATCGTCATGATTCGGTGACTCTTGGTGATGGTGACAGTGATGATCATTGCCGCGCTCTTGATGACGGTCACGAGGGCGATCTTGATCGTGTGGTCAGTTTTTGTGGTTTTGACAGGGTGGAGGCCCGTAGTTGCGGTCGTATTCTGCGCGACGACGTGATTCCACGCGAAGCTGTCGACTCGTCTGGATTACAGAGCGAGCGTCATGGTTGGCATTAATGGTGTTGTGAAGGTCTCAATCTCGTGGCCTTGCACCATCTTGGTTGTGACCGCACCCTCTCCCCTGCTAGTGGCCGCGATCAACACCCCGGTCACGTCTGTGTCCTCCCGTAGTAGTGGTTGATGCTTCATGTGGAGGAGGCCTCCCAGCACCCGAGCACCTAGTACCCGATGTGTGGTGGCTAGAATTTGCTTATTTTGTAGCCTTGTGAGCCGTGTCGAGGAGCGTGAGTACTTGTCTGACGGTAGGAGTGTCGGGCATGGCCCTGACAAGTTCTGCCGCGACGGAGATGTTGAGTGGTGCGTCCGAGATACTAGCTGGTCCCCGACCATGTCAAAATCCTGTGTAAGGTTTCAAATGGCGTTGGCATGTATGGCGGCGTTGATGCGCCTCTGCTTGCGCTTGGCGTTCCTTGCTTTGCGCGAAGTTTTTTGCTCCTCTGTTTCTCCGTCGGTGGTGCATTCCTCTTCTGATATGTCTGTAATCAACTCGCGATCATATTGGGTGCCTTGGTCCTCGTTGCCAGCCATGAACACTTGATGACCAGGGTCTTGCCCGCTGAGGGAGAGGATGATCTGCGTGGCCGAGAAGTTGTCGCTCGAGCTTTCTGTTGAAGTGGTGAACGATGCAGTCTTGCCGTCTTGGTAGAGCAGTTCTTCTAGGATGACTGCGGTAAGTCTTGACTCGTTGTCCCGGCAGGTGTCAGCTGGGATCACTCCAGGCTAGTGAACGGCGAGTCCCCCTAGTGTTCTGGTTACGACTAGTCCAGACGGGAGGCGAACAAGTGGTTCTTCCAACACGAAATTGGTGCTGAAGTGGGCGTGGTGGCGTAGGCGTTCGACGTTATCAGAAGCGTCACTTAGTAGGACGGTGAAATCATTGTCGTTGCCCCTCGATGGCGTTGATGCCAACTCGAGGTTTTTGAAATGATATACCTTCGAACAGGAGTTGATATGATGTCGGTGCCTCCTCTTGCTTTCGTGGTCTGCATCTGTTGATATGGAGCCACCATGTTGGAGAGTTCGAACAGGAGTCGATCTGGGGGGTTGTTCGATGGCATGGCCAACTCGGAGTTCCCTGCTCTTTCCATATTTGGAGTCGAGTTGTACCCGGACTCGACTTGAGAATCCCGGACGAACTTGGAATTTGCATCGAACTCGGAGTTGGGACCGAAATCGAATTTGGAGTCATCGTCGAGATTTGCCTCTTGACGAGGCCTCGTAAAGATCCTGGTGGAGTCATCGTCGAGTAGGGGCCGGGGTTGTTCGCAAGGTAGCTCGTGAACCTACCATCGCTTAGGGCGACGAAGGTCCACGCACCGAAGACATAGGATTATTACAATAGGATTATATATCCGGGGAGTAGAATTACAAGTCGGTTACACAAACTACTCGTATGCAGCAAGGATTATTACAATAAGGTAATCTATTATGTATCCTATTCGAATACGAGTAGTTTCATTAATCAACTACACCGTCCTGTACCCTAACCGGCTAGTCCGAAGTAGTTGGATCAAAACTCTCCATATCGAGTAGTTTAATCCCTTGGATGAGTTGCCTTAGGGATCCTGGCCCCACAGGGGCTACAATGCAAAAGCCAGGACTTGAAACCAAGTACTAGAACTAGTTGATACTCAAATGGCGCGGCCCTACAATGATAACCGAGTACTTTAACTAGTCGGTGCTTGTATATTACAATGATTCGATGACTAACCGAGTACTGACACCAGTCAGTATTTGAATATTTATATGGAAGCTACTTTGAGGATTATGTTCTTGACCCTCGGACCGAATGGAGAACCGTTCGCTTCGAGGCTCGGGGGGCTATACCCAGGTGGTACACTTTTTCAGTGCCTATTATTGATCACTTAAAGACAAAGATTCGAAGATTTTTTCAAGACCCTCGACCTGATTATTCTAATCAACTCGAGGCTCGGGGGCTAAGCATATATGCCTCACCTTCGGTGAGCATATTTATTCAAGACATTTACGAAGCTCTCCACTACCTCTCAGTAACCACAAGCACTCAGCGAAAGATTAGAAGACTTCAAAGGATAGTTGTTGTTGGGCTAAGAAGCGATCGAGGGCTTGTGGGATATGGATCCCAGGTACCCTCAAAGAAAAAGACCGAGTCCTAGTAGATAGAACTACTTGTGTACTCCTGCTAGGACTCCCATATTGTAACCGACTAAGAGAGTAGCCATGTAACCTTGCCCCCCTGAGATATATAATGAAGGGTAGGGGTACCTAGTTCGGTAGAGAAGACCAAGCTAAACAACTCAACTCCTACGCAAGGCAATACAACATACGGCATGTAGGGTATTACGCACATCGCGGCCCGGACCTGTCTAAAATCTTTGTGTCGTGTGTGCATCATCGTTCCTAGAACTCGGTGAGACCCACGATACTACTCTCTGAGGTACCCTAGAAAGGTACTCGGTCGTTAAACATCGACAGACACTTAGTCATTGTATAACCCAGTCCTCTTGGGTAGTATGATGTACTAAGATACATGTCCTATTAGGGAGGCTTATGCACGCCAGACACCAAAACTTTAGCGGGCTGCACTTATTAGAAAGTATTTATAATGACCCCGTAGTAGATCCTTAACTTCTGAGGCTAGCTACCTCGAGCTAATGAAAAACACGGCTGGTGGTGATAGTGTACAACCTGTGCAGTGTGTCTAAAAATTGTTATAATAGTCGTGCTCACAGTCAAGAGTTGCCTTGACCCTCGTATGATTAATTTACTTAAAGATGAGAATAATTTCTTCTCTGGGTAGCTCTTGTAGCCTTGGTGAGTACCAACCATAAGTGTACTCACCCTTGCTAACTGCAGCTCAGAAGAAGAAGGTATATGAAGTTGATGAAAACGGTGCTAAGTTCTATGCGTACGCAACCCCTAGTCGATTGCCTGTGAAGTATGAAGCCTTTGCTTCAAAAATTAGTTGTATAACTCTGAGTCCTTTGTATTTTTCTTCTTTATATAGTATTGTACTGTTATTCACTGATGATGTCACTATATGTATGAAACTTGACCATGGCTAGTTTGCATTTGATTTTGTCCTTGAAACCGGGCATGACAGAGGTGATATCAGAGCCAGGTTCGACTCTAGAGCATAACCCTACATAGTTACAGTTTCCCTTTGAGGTCTATTTTGCTATGTAGTCCTTACACAACCTATCCTTCACACTTTTGCTTCAAAATCTTACTCCTTGTTCTTTCAAAATCTTACTCCTTATTCACTGATGATGTCACTATATGTATGAAACTTGATCTTAGCATACATATAGTGTGAACTTGGTTTTCTTTCTTAAAACCGGGTGTGACACTCAGGGACTAAAACATAATTATACACAAAAACCCGATGTTAACATGCAAAAAGGCTAGGCTAGGGCTATGGGTTATGATTTCTATGAAAATCAGGGGTCTAATCATAGAAAAAGGACCTGATTGCAAATACTTTTCCTATAGGGCAGGATGGGGTTGATTTCGCCAAAGTCAAGGGACTATTTACTAAGATGGCCAGACCTAAGCGGTATGCCAGTCCCTTTGACTCGGACTCGGGCTCAGAGGGCCATTCGATGGAGATACAAGGGCGGGGAAACACCTGAGAGCTTGGGTCATCGACGGTGCAAGAGCACGGCGGCAGCGCTCGGCCCGACTGCATTCCTTTGCCAGAATTCCCTCATTTTTGAGCTTTTGAGCTCCATCTATGACATGAATTGGACGGGGAGGTAGCTTAGAGCATGGAGATCTCACCTAGCTAGGCCTGGTTATCGTCATGATGATGGCGGGCGCTCCAACGACGATCGATCACTGGTGAGTTTTGGCGAGGCAGCGCACATGCTGTGCCATGAGGGGGGATATAGGGCGTGGCTCGGGGTGCTCCTCACCTCGGGGTGAAGTCGCGATGGGGCTCTGGACGAATGGAGCGGCCCTGGATAGAGAGATCGACGATCCTATAGAGATCAAGTGCGGAGACGGCGGCTGTTGGAGCAAGCAGGTTTGTGCAGCTAGGGTTCACTCTTGTGGCTCATGGAAAAGGGAAAGGAGTTGGGGGCATTGCCGCACTACAAGAAGAGGACCTAGGCCCTCGTTGTGTGAGCTTGGCTGGCGACGTGGCGTATCTGAGCTCGGTCGGACTTGAGTTCATCTCGGACCTGGCTCAGGTGCGGGAGGAGCGGGATGACAAGTGTCGGCCACCGGTCAGAGAGAGAAGAAGGAGGGAGGCGGGGGTTAAGTAGATCGGTGCATGAGGCGGGGCCAGGGGAGCGAGAGGGTTGTGGAGAGCAAAGAGGAGAAGCTGGGCTCACTATGGAAGAGGACAAAGTGGGCGAAAACAAAATGCGAGGAACCCATCACCAACTAAAAGTTTAGGGAGGTCTTGTAGACTTCTAAGAGAGCAACTATTCTAGGCTTCAAACAAAGGCGGATCAAATTTGAATTTAAACTAGATTAAATTCCAACTTAATTTGCCAGCAACCAAAAACTCAAATGCAATAGTTTGCATTCAACAATTACTTTTTTGACTAAAATTAATTAATATGATGTTCAAATTGATTCAAAAAGCTAGAAATTCCAATTAATTCTTGAAATTTTGTTTAAGCCTTTGTAAATCCTAGAAAAATTCAAAAATTGCTAGAAATTCATTGTGATGAAAATTAGGGTGTTACAATTGTTCTGTTATCGGGGAAGCTAAAGTTTGTGAATGCGTATCTACACAAATGTTTGGTTGTGAGATAGGGAAATACCCATTTCGGTATTTAGGCATCCCAATGCATCACAAAAAGATTAGCAATGTTGATTGGAAAATAATAGAGGATAAATTTGAAAAAAGGTCAAGTTGTTAGAAAGGTAAACTGTTATCTTATGGTGGTCGTCAGTCTTAATAAATTTTGTGTCAAGTAATCTTGCCCTTTATATGTTATCCTTCTTTAAAATACTAAAAGATATATTGCATAAATTGGATTTTTGTAGATCTAGATTTTTTTTGGCAATGACATAACCACAAGAAAAAATATGGACTAGCAAAATGGAGTATCATTTTTAGACCCGTGGAATAGGGAGGATTGGGTATTTTGGATCTAGAAATTTTGAATAAGTGTTTACTTAGTAAATGGTTATATCAGTTAATCAATGGGGATGGAGCTTGGCAACAATTAATCAAGTGGAAAAAAAGTCCGGTGACTATCAATTTTGGACACATCATGAATGCCAAAAGTCAATTCCTAAATTTTGGAAATTTGAGACTTCATATTGGCAACCAAATTAGATTCTGGGAAGACAAATGGCTAGGCTTGACCACTTTAAAAGAGAATTGTATCCTAATCTTAATGTTTATAACATTGCTCGGAGGAAGGATGCCACAGTTAGGTATATATTGACTACTACTCCTTTAAACATCTCTTTTAGGAGAATTTTAGTAGCACATAACCTTTATTCTTGGAACAACCTTATCTTAAGAATTTACAGATATACATTTAAATGATCAGTCGGATGCCTTTAGATGGTCACTTAATTCTAATGGTCTTTGGGTTAGTTCAATGTATAGTGCATTGCTAAATTCAAACATTGCACCTTATAATAGATTACTTTGAAAGCTTAAGATAGCACTAACATTTATTTTTTTTATTGTAATCTTGCTAAAATAACCATTTGTTGGGGAGTTGGTTTCCGCTGAGTCTTGATGATAGGTTCAAAGCTGAAGTTAGTATCTGTAATCAGTAAATGGGAAAATTGGATCCTTATTATCTGCATTTTTTGTGAATGGAGGAATTATTGGAGGAAATTGCATCCTGATTAGCAGGAATTGTTCGCAGCTATTTGTACGCAAATCAATTATTGAATTTTAATTGGCTCTAGCCTTTTCTCATTCCTTATTAATTTCTCACCAAAAGGTTTTCCTTTTTTTTCTTCATTACATACTGAAAAATAGATTGAAAGTGTAATGTGTTGACCACTCCAGAAACAACTATGGTTGGGCGGCACCTCATTTTCCTTCACGTCATTTTCGTTTACTACAAGTCTGTAACCTCAGCTTCTTGTGGTCCACAAAAAGCGCCGTGTGGCAAAAATATTCCTAGTTCCCCGTCACACACGAAATCTATGGAAAATAAGTAGGCAGATTTCAGAGAACCGTGCGAGAGCCGAGAGATAACCTCAGAAAAAAAAAGACAGGATTGAGATGGAGCTGCTGGTAGTATCTGCTGTTGCAGGTGACCTTGTTAATCGTTTCATGTCCTACTTGATCAACAAGTACAAAGGTGAAGAAAACTTAGAGGAGAAGATGGAAAGGCTGCAGGATCTCCTGACAAGGGTTCATATGATCGTCGAGGAAACCGAGGTCCGATACATCACCAACTCGATGATGCTATTTCAGCTAAAGAAGCTTGCGGAGGCCATGTACCAAGGATACTATGTCTTGGACACTATCAGGTACAGGAGCCCTCACTTCGCAGCTCAAGGACTGAAAAGGAGGCTCAAATTCAATGATATGTCCTTGACCACATCTGTAAGTTGGCTTAGTAGCATGAATAGTGCTTCCATTAGTAATGATCTTCATCCTACGTTGAGTCTATTCTTTCAAATATGAAAGAGTTTGTATTGCTTCTGGGAGGGTGCGAACGCATGTTTCGTAGCCCCTATGACTCATATCTTTACATAGACAACTTCATGTTTGGTCGTCATGTAGAAAAGCAGCAGATCATCAATATCTTACTGCACGAAAATCTTCCTTCCTTCAGACCAACTGTGCTCCCAGTGATTGGTGGAAGCAGGGTCGGTAAGAAAACTCTGATTGCACACGTGTGCAATAATGAGAAAATCAAGTCGGAATTCTCTTCAATCATGCACCTGAATGGAGAAAACATTTGGACAATGGAGAATGCTCATGTTATGCCAGGAAAGTCTTTGGTTGTGATTCATTTTCAATCAGATGTGGATGATAAAACCTGGCTGAAATTTTATTCGTCAGCTGCCAATCAAATGGGGAGAGGAAGCAAGATCATAATCATAAGTAGGATTAAGATATTATCGAGGCTTGGAACAGTAAAGCCAATCTATCTAAATAGCTTGTCGCTTGCTGAGTATAGCTACCTCTTCAAGGTTCTTGCTTTTGGGAGCACAAACCCAGAAGAACACCCTCAGTTAGTATCTGTAGCAAAAGATCTAGCAGTGGCCTTGGGAGGATCACTCGTTACGGCAAACGTGTATGCTCATATGCTGAGGAAGAATCAGAAAGTTCCCTTCTGGCTCAGCGTATTACGAAAGTATAAGAATGTGGTGGAGAATAACTTGTCAGTATACGGTGAGCACCCAAAGAATCTTATGGACAAAGAGCATCCTGTAGATATAACCAGATTGGCATCATTGTCATCTGCTACAATTCGCCTCAAGCCTCCTCATAACGAAATTGACCATTGCAAAAGGGAACTACCCAAGGTGATCTTTGAAGATCTCATTGCTGGATCAGCTGTTGTACCGAAGGAGGAATTTGAGCTAATAGCATGGGAATCTCGGATACCCCCTTACAAAAGATTTGTTAACATTGCAACATATTGTGATGAGAATAACTCTCATCAGCAGCAGCAGCACACGCAACCACCTAGCAAGAAGTGTAAACACTTGGATAAGTACAACAATAGAGACCCAGTTGTATTTTAGTTCATCATACCATTTGTCCTGCAAATTTAATTAACAAATGTGTTGCTTTGTATCAGGCGTCATCAGAGATGTCAACAGATGAGGTTTTTTTGTGATATCATGTACACTATCCAAAGGAAGTAGTTTTACATCACCACATCATTTCTCCATTCGATATGATGAGATTTGTTGATAAATACATCGGTCACTTTTTGAAGGGAAACAGATAGGCTACGCTAGCTATAACAATTATAATTTGCCATATTCACCCAAGAAACTTGCCAGTAAAGTGGTCATAGGTTTCGGGTTTTGGCCGAGTGGAGATGGCGGCTACGGTGGCGTGGTGGAATGGCTCACCCTTATCCCCACCCCCATATATTTATAGAGTGCCCTAATGGGCTTCAACGGACTACGGGCACATTAGCACTCTAATCCCTCATACATCAATATATGTTGGGCCTTTAATCTGAATTGTTTATGATTGCCACATCGCCGATACTTGTACCAATGGGAAACCTTGAGAGAAACACGACGCAACTGATGAAGATCAGTATGCTTTATTCCAAACTACCAAGTCAAATTTGATGGGAAATATAAAAAGCATAAATGAGCTATTTTACAATGATCGAAGACGTATCCACCGGTATCTAAAAGTAGCTAGTGTAAATCAATAGTTGATCTCATTATTTTTGGTACATGGTCCCATGAATTTGGTATCTCTTGGTACCTCTGGGTACTTCCTTTGTTTCCACCATCCAATTTTTCAAAACGGATGGGTCTAATTAATTCCAATCATTTCAAAATTTCTCTATCCACACATATCTAAACCAAAGAGCCCTACGAGTGGGGCTCTCCTACCAACGGCATATTCTTACTATGTTTATTTTGCAAGAACAGTCACAGCTATATTGACCCAACCCATGTATTCATTACAACTGATGGTTCACAAGATCAGATTAGCTCAAGGTCCAGATCAAGCCAAACCGAACCAAAAATCTGCTCTGCTGATTTCACGAGATCATTCATTTACATATTGACAGAACAAATGCACTAGAGACACTACTCTTGATGCATAGGATCATTTACATAATGACATAAAAAATGTAGTGCTGCCAATGACCTGTTCAGCGATGCAAGTTAAAATGCAGTTTGTGAAGCAATAATGATCTGCTGAAGTCTATCTTGATTACCAAACGTCGGCAACATATCCTGATCAGCAACCCGCAAAAAGGACTGGCAACCGGCTTCTCTATGTTGTTCCTGAGTACCACTCCCACACCATGCTTTGCCAAGTGTCAACTTGAAGAACCGAGACTTTGATCAAACCCAATGGAATCTGTTGGCTGTATACATAATAGTTACGCAAAAAACTTCATACTTAAAAAATTATGATTTCAGACTTCAAATGCAAGCAGGCAAAACTAATCACCCACAGTAGCAATAACAGCCAACCTGGTCGGTGTTGGGACTTGGGTCCAGAAGAGGAGTATTCATACAGAAGCATGCTGATACAATACAGCTGCAGCGTCCCACGAGACTTCATTTCTTCATGTGGCTTCCCAGGGAGTTGGGAAACAGATTGTTTCAAATCGAAATTAAAGAGTATCACTGTACACCGTGCTGTTACTCTAAGACTATTCAATTCATACACAAAATTCAAAGATATACAAGGAAGAATAAAAGAATTTATCACTAGTGATCCCACAGATTGTGTTAAAAGGAAGGCCCAGGCAACATGCACATCTTACAAACAAGAAAGGTGAACAACTCAAAACGCTGGGATTAAAAAAGCCCAGGCATCATGTTCTCTTCCACATTCCAGGTGGTAATGGCTAAGGACTCAGATCCATCATATATTGATGTCCGCTCGGCTTGCTCTACCAGCACTTGAATCAGGAATTGATGAGGAGGAGAATCTGTGGTATCTGTAATTCTCTGACGAAGATGACATTGGCTGCTGCGGATAAAGTGTGGGGGGTGGAGTTAAATTTCGCTGTGCAGGCAGTGGAGCAACCGCATTGTATTTGTAGCTCTGGCCGCCATAGCTGCAAGAAATATAGGAAATGAACTGTGTCAACAAGATGATGAAAAAGTAAGCAGTATCCAAAATACCGATGAGTGATGTCCCCTCCTATATGTTTCCATCAAGAATTTCAGATGAAAAATCGCAACAAGAATGTTCATTCCACTAAACGCTTATGTATGTGTCAGAAACATATGAAGGGACTCACCTTTTTCTTTGGAACAGATCATCATCATTCACAGTTTCTACAGGAAGAACGGTATCCTCTCTGGGAGTGAGTGCCCATGGGCTCGGGGCAGGAAGCTCATTCGAAAAATACCTTCTTCTTATCAACTGAATGATGGACCTCAACAGCGTTAATAGATAACAAGATAATAAGAATCACTAATGAAGCAGGGGAAAATATTTTGCACAAACCATGCGGAAAAACTTGATCAGAGCCTCTTTATCATATCTTGCCACTTTGGCAGCCTGTATTCAATGTCAAGTCTGTCATTTAAAAATTCAAATAACACAGCATATACATAATCAATTAGAAAACAGTGAATCTTTTTTTTCACAAGGCCGACAGCCTATGGACCAACACACTATAGTCCATTAAAGTGTAAGACATCAAACAGCAAATAATGTTAAAAGAAAAGCTTTACCGTCAGCAGACCAGAATTGCCAGGGAAACTATCTGCTAGAGGAAGTTCTTCACTCGATGGAAGAAGGCCTTGTTTTTCAACCCATTGACGAGCAACATCAACAAGATTCCCACTGCTAACTCTTCTACCATCCCTTGGGGCTATATCCACTTTGTTGGCAATCACTAGGTAAGGAACTGGAAGGCCACCTGGACCACCAGACCCAAGAGGTGCTGAAAAGGTCCCAGATTCGGCAACCTCCACTGCCCATTTATTCAAATTTGTTTTTGTCTTCCTCTGAGAGAGATCATAGACAAATATGACACCTGATACATAATTTCAGAAAAGGTTAAGAATCTTTAAACTACATGCTTGCCATGAAATTTTTAAGGTTTAAACTGCATTGCCTACCATTATTCAGTACCAATGCACTTCGAATATGCAACGCAAGAAAGCTTCATACAGGGACAATAAACCAACCCTGCCCCTCACACCCAATGTCTCTAGACTAAGGCACAAAACCAGCATCATACAATACTGACAATTATCCTGTTGTGGCGTGGAGCAGGCAGCTGCTACACAAATGGCTTAAGTGATGTACGATCAGCTTAGGCAATAAGATATCAGTTTGTTTCAGGTTGCTTAGCAGATAGAAGTTAGTTGAATGCCTGGATAAGAATTTTCAATTAGGTTGTTAAGTGCCTGAACTACAAAGGCTGCTGTCGGAGTATTAGGTTGATCACTGTCCAAAAACTTTGTTATCTAGCTGATCTCTGCGCCACCAGCCATGGCTGAGCCACAGTCCAACGAGGGCAGGACCTCACCTCCTCCGTTCCATGACCGAAGGCTTTAAACTCATATGTTACCATGCTCCATAGTTCTAAAGGCATCGCCTAGGTGTCCAGGCGCACCCAGCTCGCCTTGGGAAACAGTGGCGCCTTGTCGCCCAGGCAGTAAGGCGTTCCCAGAATTCTTGGGACGCCTTACCGCCTACGAAACAGGGCCATGCTCTCCTCTTCACTCCCACAGTAAACCACACACCAATCATAACAAAACTATCTATTTCACATCAATTCAGGCTTCACATGCAACGACAATTGAATGGAGTTGAATAAAACTGGGTCAATAAGGTTTTCAACTTCTGAGTATGCCATGTCAGTAGTTTCATGCTGATTTGGTAAAAGGAGGCACAACAAATTACAAGAAATGACTTATGGGTACTATGGGTTTTCCCCGTTCCCTGTATTTATACAGGTATAGTTTGCAAGCTGAGATGATGAGACAACACTGAAAATGGATATCGTACAGATTACACACCTAAACAAGATGTGGAGAAAAAATAATGACTTCTACAAAGATGCAGCATGAGATTATGATATTGGCGTGGAAAAATGCAGAATACACCTACCATTGATTTGTGAATAAAAAAGTGAACGGCACTCTTTGTAGCGCTCATGTCCTGAAACATCCCAAAGCTCAACAAAGAAGTTTCTTTCAGCGTCACCCTTGATGCTACTAGACGAACTTCCTGGACTACTGTAAGTAATATGCTGAAATTATGGTAATTAAAGTTTATGTGAGAAAATGTTTTAAAATTTGAAACGAAGTAAGTTAGCCAGAGGATCACTTACTTCAACACCGACTGAGCATCCAATTGTTTGTGCTGGTCGAGCAACTGCAGAACCATTTAACAAGAGATGCACCACTGAAGATTTCCCCACACCTGTCAAAATTCTCAGAGGATGGTCATCTCCCAGACTCACCATTCAACTAAAAAATAACTGGCACAATCTACAGCATATTCGATTGGGCACAGGGAATATAGCAGTGCTTCGATGTAACATGATGCACAACCATCCAGTGCTCTATCACTAATGGTACTAGATCAAAGATATGTGCAATGGGTCTTTTCGAGGGCATAGATTCACTATTAAGGACAAGGAATGAACCCGAATTTGTAACGTGTTCCAAACAGTAATAAAGTAGTATAATATGGTGCTGAATGTTACTAAAAGGAGAATAACAATTAATAAATCAGATCCATCATCAAGTCTTTAGCGTTTTTTTTGAAGGTTCAAGAAAAGTTATGTTTCGCTTCACATAGGTAATACTCAAGTCAAGTGCATGATGGGATATCTCCTAAAAGGATACTATTTTTAAGAGACACAAACAAAGACGTACAGTTCAAGAAACAGTTGCAATTGAAATGTTTCGAAATCACAATTTAATTGATGAAGAGAGGTAAAAAAAAAGGACTCAAATGAGTTGTTGAGATTGGGTTATTTAATGCTTTCTAAGGTTAATAGGCAGTAGTAGCAACACTTCACAAAAAGGCTGATCTCTTATGTTACAAATTATCATGATCCAGATCGTTGTGGTTTTCCAACCTCATAGCTATATAATAAAGGTTTCGTAAATTGTGATGGTGAAGTCATCACAAGCACACGTGCTCTATAATCTCTAGATGCAAACATTACCCTGTTCCACAGCACAGCATGACACCATTTTCTTTTCTTGCATTTTAGCCTGAATAGTGGATGCGGCTCATATTTCTGGGGTTTGCATATGGTAGCTACAAGCTTTGCTCATAAGTAAAGCAGTATAATCCGCGCAACACGTCACCCTTTTGGTGTGGAAGTGAGAATACACGACAAATAGCAACCAAGAAGACACCTAATGAACTGAGGAGTGCGAGAACACATCAGCGAATTCCCCTGAATCAGACTGCCGGATTCTTGATTGCCCCGTGATCCTACAATCTAACCGCTAAGATTCACTGGTGCTAATCCGGATGGGGACAGACAGACTGACCTGAGTCGCCGACGACGAGCACGCGCACCTGGCCACAGGGCGGCCCGCCGCTGAGGTCCCGCCCGTTGCCGCCCCCAGTCCCGCCGCTGTCCCTCCAGAACCTCATCTCCCCGCTCCCTCGTCGTACACCTCAACCAAGCAGCAACAGCAGTAGCAGCAACTAGATCGGCGGATCCGGCGACGGCGGCGGTGGCCCGGGCCGCATCAGGGAGCAAGGAACGGAAGGGATCAGAGGCGGGAAGCAGAAGCAGCAGCAGCAGAGGTGGGTTCCGTGGGACGGAAGGGATCTGCAGGTTGGCTGCTGCCGGCTGCCGTGGCCGTGCGAGTCCCTTGCCGCTGCTGCAGTTCGCGGCCGCCCGATAGAGCAGGAGCTGCCCAGATCTCTGGTGGTGTTTCTTTTCACAATGGATAGTACGCCGTATGTACAAGCTAAAAAAACAGTAGTGTTTCTAGAGCGTTAAATCTAAAAAGTAAGAAAAATACGCCTATAAAAATACAAATAGCCATTGACATGTTAAGCCTGTATATATCTCTATCTAATACAAAGATGGAGATGGTGCGATTTGGCCTATGGATTCACTAAACCAGCCCATGAAATCGACCTAGTCTGGGATAGTGGATCAGAATCACTCTATCCGTAGGGTCGAGCGGTTCAATCTGCATAGTAGCGGTGTTCACGGAGACCGCCTCAGCACCAACTATCTAGATTGCTTCTGAATAACGGTTATAGGTCGGTTCCATGTCTGTACGTGTGGATTTGGTTCGGCTGAACTGGGCCAGGCCTCGGTCACCCTCCGATCCATCGCCATTGCTTCAGGGACATCCATAATTGATTCCATCCGGCTGGGTTCGGTCGGTTTATTTGTCCCGGATTGATGACGTCAGTGATCCGTATAACTTCTCTCGGTCATCACTTGATCGTGCTGATCTGGAATCAACACTCTAACCTTCCCTAAGTGTGTTTCTCTCCATGGGATTGTGCCACATATGATGGGCTATGGGGATGGTTCGGCCGAATTGCCATTTTAAAGCTTGAAATGGACGCCTCTATTTATAGCTTGAGATGACGGTTGAGGTAGAGCATCGACCAAGGCACCTTGAGGCGGTGCTCGGACAGTTCGGGATTGGTTCGGCTTAACTGCCCAGTTCGGCCAAACCATGCAGATGCACCGCCTTGGTTCCAAATGGCCCGGATTTGCTCTGGATGGTGGTGCTGAGGCGGTTCGTGCATGTGTGTGGGGGGGGGGGGTCACCCGAATTAGGCCCTTTGCCCTCCGATGCACCGCCTCTGCATAGCTTGTAGACGTCTAGGATTGCTTACAACCGGCTAGGTATGGTCGGTTTGTGCTTCTTTGCCCCGAATTGATGACATCAGCGTTCCATGTGGCCTCGCTCGGTCACTGCTGACGTGGAATCCATGGACTAGTCCTTTTCTAGGTGTGTTTCTCCCTTTGGTGTTGTGCCACATATGAATGGGCTAAGGGTGTTCGACCGAATTGGCCTTTTTACCCCCCCCCCCTCATCCACATTTGTTCAGTTATGTATCTGCACATCACATGTTCACCAAAACTCGTGAAACTTTATTACAATATAAATCTAAGTGCATGAAATGAATCATGTGACACGAGAATCGGTAGTCAAAATCCTACCGTAATGACCGCCAACGGGCTTGAAAATGGGCGATGTTCTCCTAACGGTACGTGGAGCGCTGCGCCAGGGTATTCTCAATGTTATGAGTACGATCGTCGATAACATCAACGTGGTCCGACATATATGAGAGCCCTCGGCCGACATTGTACTCGCTTGGCATGGTGAAGCGTGCGCAATGGGAATGGCCCGGGTGGTAAAAATTATGGTATGCACTATCGTACGAACCATCATACGACGAGTTCAAATAATATCAAAGAGTAATACACTACCATCAAGACGGGGGTAATGGTAATGATTGGAGTGAAAGACCGTGACTGTCAGTTCAAGGATAACTCAGATAAATAAGGTAAGAGAGAGGACTAGTTAGTTGGGAGAACAACGAGGAGAGATAAGATTCCTAGGTACTTTATCTATTCGGGTCACTCGAGGAAAGAGATACAACAGCCGTAGAACAACATCCATAGATCAAGTCTAAATCTATTGTCTCAATGTTGGAACAAGGCCCACCTGCAAGCTCACAGAAAGGGATGAGAAGGGGAACCGCCAGTCACCCGTGGGTGGTTCTACAAGGCCAAGACTAACGTCGTGCAATACATAGGCCGATAGGGATGCCACCAACTAGCGGATACCATAGCTATCCATTGAATTGGGTACACTATAAGCTTACCCTCAAGTATAGGCACCACGCTTATAGTAGTCAGGTTCTACTTACTCGTCTAGAAAGAGCAACCAACCCAGTCAGTGCAGGATCGAAGAGGCCGGCCGAGACAAAGACGTAAGCAAGAACTAGTAGAGCAAGAGCCACAACTACTATACTCTAAACACGATATACTACAACTAGAATAAAATAGTTATTGAATATAAATGACTCAAAGGATAAGATAAAGATAATATATTGATAACTCAAAATCTTACAAAAAGAAAAGTAAAAGATATAAAAGCTTATACCAGAGCATTTGTAGACGACTTTGGAACCTCGAGGCAAAGCTTGACTTAAGTTCCAACTAAACTATCCCAACTCTACTGAAGAGAGTGAACTTTCCTTGGTTGTGTGTGTCTTGAAATGGCGGGAGAACACCTCAATTTATAGGTGGACATGAAGTGGAGGTGGAGCAACGGCCAAGGCACGGTGGTGGGGGGGGGCGGGGGGGGAGGGATCCCGGGAACTTCGGCCCAAGTGCCCAGTTTGGCCAAACTGTGGGATCTCCATTGCCTCATCTCAAATGCTCCTGATTGCTCCCAGGTGGCAGTTGTAGGTCGGTTGCTTGTCTGCACGTGTACATATGGTTCCGCCGAACTGGACCCAGGTCTTGGTTGCCCTCCGATCCACCGTCATTGATTTAGGGATGTCTAGGATTGCCTCCACCCGGCTGGGTTTGGTCGGTGTGGGATTAGGATCCCTGGGTACATTCAAGGAAGAAGACTGAGTCCTAGTAGAACTACTCGTGTACTCCTACTAGGACTCCCGTATTGTAACCGACTAGGAGACTTGCCATGTAACCTTACCTCCTAGGATATATAAAGGAGAGCAGGAGTCCCTAGATCGGCAAACTATCAACTCTCAACACCCCAGCGCAGGGCACAAATACAATCCCAATACATGACGTAGGGTATTATGCTAGACTGGTAGCCCGAACCTGTCTAAATCCTTGTGTCATGTGTTTTTTGCGTTTAACCATCAAATTTCGGATTTGGTGATGCCCCGACTACTCTCTACCGTGAGCTATCCCTACGCAGGTACTCAGTGGACAAACACCGATCTTCGGCTTGTGTTTTTTGCCCTGGATTGATGACGTCAGCAATCTGTGTGACCTCTCTCGGTCACCACTTGATCATGCTGACGTGAAATCAACGCTCTGGACCTTCCGTGAATGTGTTTCTCTCCATGGGACCGTGCCACAAATGAATGGGCTAAGAGGGGTGGCTCGACCTAACCATGTGGTTCGGCCGAATTGTCCATTTAGCCCTCTCTTAGTCCATTTTTGCTAAATTATGTACCTACACATCACATATTCACCAAAACTCGTGTAACTTTATTAGAAATAAATCTAAGTTCATGAATTGAACCATATATGGCCTTTTATTTCCGAGAATCGTGCTATAACGACCGCCAACAGTGGCCTAGAAGGAACCCCCGACTTGCTAGACAAGCTTGATGATGACGTGGCCCACAAGACGTGCAACCCGACATGAGGATCGCGTCCGGATACTTATGAGTATCAGTTGGATTAGATTTGATGTAATTGATAGGTTTAGATCTTAAGCAACTTGTCAACCCTAAATTATCAGCCCATATAAGGGGGCCTAGCTTGACCCTCAGAGGGACACGAGAATCATCGCCCCCATTGTAATCACAAAATTCACCATAGCTTACCGAAGCTGTATCGAACACCAGCAATACAGAGACCATATAATACATGACGTAGGTATTATACCCTCGGGTAGCCTGAACCTGTCTAAATACCACGTCTTGTATTACCTCGACCTTACTAACTTCGTGATCCCCTTGCTTACAAATATACCACTTGGGTACCCCCTTGTGGATTGAAAGTCCGACAGGGAAGGTCTACCAACGACGGAAAAAGAGTACTCTAGCGGACTGCTGGAATATAAGATATTCCGAATTTGCATGGTTGTCTGAGATATATGAGCGAGGCAAAGATTTCTTGCCTGATTGGGCACTCTAGGAGGTACCGACAAAAATGTTGAGGTTCCATGCTTGGTAACGAAGGGTATTCAAGCTAGGCCTCACTTCATTTTGGCCACGATTCATGCTTGAGGTGTTCGGTATAAAATTGACGACGGTGCCAAACTCATAGTTCATTTAAGGGACATGCAAGAAGCCTTTCGCCTCTGGGAGCTAGGGATAAGCCTCTTGCGAATGTGGCACATGTAATTGCTTTAATTATCTTGACACGTCCGATCAACACTAGCTGTTTTGGTATTCACCATATATACTAATGTGCACGTGTGGTGTTTCTCAACCCTTATGTTATTTGCAAGCACATCACACTGCCACAACCAGGTGGAAAGATAACCATGATGAGTTCATGCTAAGACCTCTCGGGAGAGAGAAGCTATCCTTAATGAAACGAGGTGTCACGTGGGGGCCTATGTTGGGGAGATGTTTTGAGATACCAAGGCAAGGATTACATACGGGCACCCTACAACTTTGAGTATGCATAGTTTATATAATTTCTAAACGATAAAGTTGTATTTTCATATAAATTATTAACTATATACTTTATCTCTTGCCGTCAACACTGGATTACTTTTATGATAATGCTCAAGGAGGGCAAAATCTGTGTCCTTGACCCTCTTGATTACTCACTAAGGATGTTCTCGGATTTCACTTCCATAATTCAGTTGTAAGACCTACTTCCTTATTGAACATATTTAGACATGTACACACAGTCAGATACTAAGTTATCATCTATTTCTTTCAAATAGTGTTTTTGGGTGGTACGTTATGTAAGGAGGCAAGCATGATCATACAAAACCAAATCTAATGACTCTATGTATGAACTTCTCGTGCGACAAGCAAGAACCAGGTACCGCGCACTGTGGCTAATTCGTTTGCGAGTACCTTAGGGTCAGTGGGAGGTACCGAACAAATCCTAAATATGTAAGCCAACATTCGAACAACTCATTATTTACCAATACACTTGTTGCTTTATCTCTATCTAAGACTTCTTTTCTATGCTTTCATTCCGGTTGCCTCCGCTCCCATGGTTTAGCAGCAGCCTTGAAGAGATGCATCTTCTGGACATAGTCGCTGATCTGTGTCGTTTCACTATATGCATAAAGTGATGAATCATAGGGGCAAGTGGTTCCACACCGAACTACATTTAGCAACAGAAGAAAAATACCGTCCTCTCCGTGAATGGGAGAATCAGAAGTAGAAACTTTTGTTAAGTGGATGTAACCATGGATAACTTATTTTGTTTCATTGTAATACACGTTAAAACAATGTATGCTTAACTTATTAGTATCTTTTGTTATGTACTAGCTTATTATATGCAAATAATTGGAATCTAATTGAAATAGCAGGAAATTATCTGTAGGCACCGGCGAAGTCCAGTTAGGGCCACTGGGCTCCAGACCCCCCCCCCTCCCTCCTCTGGAGAAAATTTTAAAGCAGCCAATGCAATGATGGTGCATGTGTCTAAATTTGCATGACTTCATGCTGCATGCATGCAAGCATGTTCAACTCAGTCACACACGACCGGTTCTTCCCATCTACCGTCGGGTTGAGCACTTTGTCTACTATCTTTCTTCCTCATAAATAATAGCGTCTCTTTCTTCCTCATAAATAATTGTGTCTCCCCGAAGATTCGTCAATTGTGTGTTTTCATATCTCATCAACAGTAATTATACTGGACTTGCTAGATATGGATCTTAATTGAACTAATGGAGACAGTGAAACAGTAATAGTATTTGTAGGGGCGGGTCGCCGAGCCTGCCCCTTCAAATGCTGTTTCAACCGGCCCTACAAACTAATTTTGCAGTAGTAAAGTTCAGGGACCGTCTATTTATTTTACTCATAACTAATTAAACTGCATATTCGGTTCTCAAGTTACGTTAATTAATTAACAACTCATAAGATTTAATTAGGTTATTTAGCTTACTTAGATACAATTAAATTGAATGCCCAATTAGTTATGAGCGACTGCCACCTGCTTATAAATAAATGTCTTTCACTGTCAAAGGTGTGTCTCTTCGCGAAATGGTCACCCCTTCACTGAAGAGCCTCGTATGTTTCACGAAAGGTTGTTTCTCTAAAATATCTCACGTCCATTCATGATATTGCCATATATCTCATCTCCAACAGAGGCAGAGCTTAGTTCCGACCAAGGTGGGCAATAGCCCCTCCTTCTCCAACTAATCTCCACTTATTAAACAGTACGTAGTTTTGGTACTGTTATAAGATTTTAGAGCTTAGCTTCATAGATTGGCCCCCCTGATTGTTTCGTCAAGCACCACGTGTATCTTCATGTATACGGCATATAGGATTTTGCGAAGTTCTCAAAATATTGGAAGTTTATGCAGGTGTTGTCATGATCTCATCCCAAAATTCTGTGAAGAGTGTGTGTTCAGAGGAGAAGGCCTTCGATTGTGTCCTCATGTGAGGTTTTCAACGGAGTAGAGAGGACAAAAATTAGGTTTTTGGGGAGCATGTGAAGGCGATTACAGGAGGTTGTTAACTTCAGTACACGGTGATTCACTGCAAGAACCGATAGATCTATATCGACAAACATTATTATATATCTACTGATCAAATGATTAGTGCTACCGATGTCACCGACACTGGTCCTGCTCTTGGACATAACATCTTATTTGGTCTATTAGGAAGTTTCATATTTCAAGTATAGTGCTACTATTATATCAGAAAGATATATGTGCTTTTTTCGATTTATATTGTTTAATTTAATACCTTATATGTGTAACACTGTTGATGTTCTGTGCAAATTGTGAGTTTTGTCGTCGTTTCAGTTATTATGAATCTATACTATAAAGAGAATTAGATTTGAAAACACTTCTCACCAAGATTAGGCCCACCCCCACCTCACAGAGGACCCATCTGTCATAAAAAAAGGACTACGAAAGGACTACAAAAGGGGGGAGACCCATTTTGTCGTCCTTCGAAGGATAATTCCCCCCCAAAACCAAGAACTTTTTTCACCTAGATCGGGTCCACCTAAATCTACCCACGCGCCTTTATGTTGCCATATTTAAAATGTATAATTTAAGCAAGTTTTTAAATAGATGGTAGTTGATGATTTGCCGTGCGGTTTGCCATGATCTCCCGGATCCTGCCTTCCATACGGAGAACATCAATCCTCAATTGACTCCCCGATTTACTCCATGGCAGCCCTCCTTGATTAACTTAATTGATTGACCATTAATTCACACCTTCCCTCTAAAGGTGCCTAGCTTCCTGATTTACTCAATGCCTCCCCTCCTTGATTGACTCCATTTCCCATCAATACCATGCATGCATGCACAATTTAATCACGGCTCAATCACATTAATTTTCTTCCATGCATGCAAATGAATCATGGATGGCAGGCTATAAGCAAATTAATTTTCCTCTGTCTATCCTGCATACAGGTTTGCTACCATATATGCATGTCACGTATATTAAGATATGCAAGTTTGCCTCAAAACCCTAGCCTCAAAACACCTGACGTGAGGATGTAATCATAAACAAGATTTATATATGGCCTTTCCTTTTGTGAGACCTCTGGCGTCAGTATAAATATATGTACATACCTCAGGTGCCTTATACCTAAGGCATTTATACGAAGGAGCTATTGCGTAGGGTTAGGTCCCATAAAAATGGTTTCAGCAGCCTCTTTCGTTTCTTTGGTTGAAGCTCTTGCCATGCCTCATGGATCCGAGGTAGACTTGTTCGCTGTTGTGGCTTCCGTTGGCCCTATCACTCCCTGTTGCGCGATAGATCCATATATGACAAGGGAGATCTGTATGCAGGATGCTAGGTTTTTCTATTGTATTTGATTCGTTTTTGTTATACTGCTAGCTAGGTTTGTCGTCATTTGTTGCATTTGTTTATAAAAGTTGATCAATTCTATTTTTGTAGTCGAATTGGATTTCTCCGTATAGTGGCTGATTTCGACAATACGACCGGTGCAAAGTTCCTTGATGCCGACATCAACAACGACTTTATGATGGCAACAAGAGTCCGTGTGAATCGTGATAGAGGTGCTCGTAAGAATTCTCAAGGACGGTACCATGTGCTACATATTAAATTAAATCTTCAACATACATTTGCAGGTTGCTGCGAGGAATCTGAGCATAGTTTGATCACACTGATGAAATCTGGAACACATCCCTTGATACCAGGTAATGAATAAAGATATTCCCACATTTACCTTTTTGTTGAATTAATTAATTTGTGACATGTGCCGCTGCATTCGTCCTACGTTGAACCGTCTTGTATAAATTTTTGACTTGTGTACTGTGCAAATGTCGGAACGAGTACTACACGGCCACATTGGACATCACATGGTTGCAATTGATTTTCCATAAATAAAATTCTGGATATATACATTTTATATTTTGATACCTTAGTTAGCATATTCAAGTGATTCTTATTGCCCCCGATCTCGCATCACTGCTGGCACTCACCTGCTCCATTCTTGGCGAATCCATCACAGCCGTGGCCTGGCAGCAGCCGGCCACGGCCTGGTCTATAGCCGGCCATGGCCAGGCAGCAGCCGACCGTGGCCAGGCTATAGCCGGCCGTGGCCAAGCAGCAGCCAACCGCGGCCAGGCAACAGCCGGCCGTGGCCAGTCTATATCCGGCCGCGGCCTGGAAGCAGCCGGCCGCACCCTGCAGCAGCCGGCCGCAGCCTGGCTGGAGCCGGCCGCACCCACGCAGCCGCCGACCGTGGCCAGGCTATAGCCGGCCGTGGCCAGGCAGCAGGCGGCCGCGGCCAGGCTATATCAGGCCGCGGCCTGGCAGCAGCCTGCCGTGGCCTGGCTGGAGCCGGCCGCACCCTGGCAGCAGCCGGCCGTGGCCTGGCTGGAGCCGGCCGCACCCTAGCAGAAGCCACCCCCGGTTGAAATTTGTGCAATTTTGTAATAGTAGCCTTCCTTTTATACTTTAGAATTGGAATTTAAATTGCCGTGTGTTCGTCCTTCAAAAATTGGAATACCAGCTTGTATTATAGAAGTGTATTGTAGAAGTAGATATATTTCACATAATTAATTTATTTATTATAGAAGTGTATTATAGAAGTATATAGATATATTTCAGCCTCGCTGATTACATTCCTTGTTATTGCAAATCGTGTACATAAATTTCGCATCCTTTTTTAGTGTAGATAGATGTAGATGACCACCCCTTCCAAAAATACTTCACAAGTCTCCCCATATATATCAGTGTTGTTCCTTGCGAGCCAGCGCATCCATGAACAACATATCCATGAAAATGTTTTTGTCTCCTATGTTTCTGTCGCTGGAAGATGCTATGACACAGTATCATGGGTCCGAGGTAAGTGTTATGGCTGTTGTGGCTTCTGTCGGGCTGTTGTGTTTCGACGAATTTACTCCGTTTGGTGCAAGAGAACTTTGCCTGAAGGATGCAACCGGGTTGGGTTTTTTTCTTGATGATTGATGATTCATTCACATTATATGAAAGTCTATGGTTTGTTTAATGGCCCTTTGATTTGATGCAGCCGTATAGCATTCCTCAAAGTTGTGACCAACGAAGGCGAGGGCCATAGTGCAATGTTCGTCAACGCCGATGTTCACAACCACATTATAATCGCCACACGAGTCTGGGTATATATATCGAAAGTTTTAGATTGCACGTGATTAACATGAATCTATATGGAAGGAAAATCCTACCAAAGTCCATACATATGTCATGGTGTCTGCCATAATCAAAATTCCTTGCAGCAAACACTAAGTATGGCAGTATATATGGTGTATAATCTTGGGGATGCCATAGTTAAAAGTTTTCTTCACGTACACAATCCCAATTTCCTAATGGACCAGCATCCAACTCTTATATATAGCCAGCAAGACTTCGGATTCCTCATCAGGTTCTCCATTAGTTAGCGCTAAGAATTAGAACTCCCTGCAAGCTGCGCCGTCGCCGCCAGATCTTCAGTCGCCACCGTCGCTTCCGATCCCTCAAGTTCGAGAAGGCACTACTGTCGCTGTATGACCTAATTTATACTGTCTATAGATATTTATTGATTTTGATGTTTCGGTATTTGCGTATTTTGTATTGATCAGGGCCATATCTATTCTTAATTTGATAAACAACATATCCTTTCTGTACTGATTGGTCTGATGGTTTAGATCGATTTTCTGGTCTGCTTAATTAAGTATCATTTGGAAATTGTTTGATAATGCATAGGACAGAATTATATCTGTTACATCTTTTTTAAAATTAATGCTACGAGTATAGAGGATTGGATTATTATATGTCCTTGAATATGTCTTGACCAATTTTCTGGTATTTTTTATCTAAAAGACTATTTGGAAATTATAAATCACAGTGACAATGATCAAGACAAACAAATTATATCACTACTGCATGGCATTCTATGAAATTATTACTTTCAGTACATAGCATTGTACATAAATATAGATGGATAGATAGATATATAGATATAGTAGTCTTGGAATTTTTAAATTTACTGATCAAATTATATGTACTGGTCATGTTTTATATGTACTGATCATGATTAATTTTGGAAGTCTTATTTTTTGGAGTCGTATTGATCATGTTTTTTCCATTGCCATATCTATTCTTATTAATTGGATAAATCATATATCCTGACTTTACTGTTTGATCTTTTTACAGTAATATGGACAATCAAAATGCAATGCCAAACAGGTATAATATCTGTTCGCAAACATTGAGTGTTAAGATCGTGAAAGGACAGATTGGACCATGGCCTAGCGAGATGGCTATTCAATTGTTGGTGACAGAAACACACAGGTGGTTGGGAATTTCTCATGCGAGGAGATCAGTTCGGGGGCCCATGCAATATAATATGATGATAAGGGTGCCGATGCAGCAGACAGGAGATGAATTACTCAAGAGCCGAGGCCCATGCCGTGATTTCATTGCACATGCATTAATGATCAACATGAATCATATAGAAGAATATTGGGGATTTTCTGTAGCAGACTGGTACGAAGTTGTGCCTTATGGTGTTGAAAACACCATTAAAGAGCATTCCAACAACTTGGTCAGTGGCATGACGTTCAGGTGTGAATTGTCCTTTCGCACCATAATACGGTGCGTGTACTGTGAGGCAACAACTCTGTTGCGAGGGTGCTGGAATGAGAGGCCTAGCTGCGCGGTTTGTTTTCAGGAATTGCGAATAGGTGGTGATGCTTTGCTTTTGCCACATTGTAGGCATGGTTTTCACTTTAGCTGCATCTTAGATTGGTTCAAGAGAAACACGAATTGCCCCATCTGTAGCTATGACTATTTCCATCTGCTTCCAAATAGTTATTTAGATCTTCATCACACAATGGTACCTCCTCCTCCGGAAGTCTATGAGTTAGAGTAGATGTGCCAATTGCACGTTTAGTCTTTATTTTGTATTGTCGTTTGGAATAATTTGGTCTCGAATATTTACTTATTTTCCTTTGCAATATTTACATATATTTATATATTATAGTATACACTTGAGTTCGATATTTTATCCATTATTCTCTCTTTTCGGTTTCTCTGATTTGACGTAGTCCTGAAACAGTTGATTACTGAGCCACTGAAAGGTGAGCTCCAAGCGAATGTTTGTGAGTTTGTGATTCCAATTTGTGAATTTACAAAAAGAGAAGAAGCGTTGAACATAAAGTTTATAGAACTTGTATCGTGTGTCTTGCAAATTGAACATTTTCTTTAAATTACAATCAACTTTCTATTGAATTCAAGATTTTTCCCATGCCCTTTTTAAAACACGTGCCTATGGCACGTGCATACCAACTAGTTAAAATAAATGGAAAATTCTGAATTTTCTAACAAGGTCTATCAGCAGAAAATTAAGTAGATATACACAGCACCGGTCCGTATGATCCGTGGTGATGTACGTCCGGTTGGGAAAAAAATTGAGAACGCGTTGTGCGTATGGCGAGTAGGGTGCGCGCCCTGCGCAACGGCCGCCTGTTCCCCGTCGGACGTACCACACGCTCGTCGGCTCTCTCGACGCTGGCTCAGCTCTTTTTTCTCTCTCACTCGGCTCGGATGTTACCGGCTCAGTACCTTGGCTCCTAGCTGCATGGGCCCTCCGCTGGTACGCAGCTCGATGACTCCGCATCGCCTCGAGCGGCTCCCGGACGTGCACGTATGGTTCGGCTCATACTGTCTTCCCCGTTGAACCCCAATCCCACGCACAACCGACGTGACTGCGCCGCTCGTCCCCGCCTGGCGACGCCGCGCCTCGGAGGGAGGCTTGGACCTCCTTGGGCTCCTTCCCTGGTGCCCAACGCATGCCCGTCCCCAGCAGAACCTGTCCTCCGCGACGCCTCACCACCTCAAGGTAGAAACCAATTGCCCTCTGCTTGTTTGTGCGTGCATGTGGCTGTTTGCTTATATGAAATGGCGCCAGATCAGGTCCTGCGACATGGTGGAAGGGAGTCTCGTCGATTCAGCTAAGGAAGAAGAGCTGCATGCCGCGGACGGGGCAAAAGGCGGCGTTGTGGCGACGTCGGATCGCGAGGAAGCTATTCTGTCGCCATTGGTCCTCAGGTAACTGATGCGGCTGGTCGTCGTCATGATCCCCCGTTCATGTGTCGGTCATCAATCCATGTTAATGTCTTGTTTGTTAGTAGACGTCATGATCGCTTTCTGATGTAGATTACATGCTCCTTCTATAGATGATGATGTTGCTTCCGATCGTGGAGAAGATCACAGACAACAAATAACACATGATGGATCAGCGGAGATTGAAGTACCAAATGAGGTAAAAAAATAAAAGTATTAATTGAGAGACGCTATCTAATGTTTTTTGTTATAGTATTGTTTCAATTGACAATTATTTGTACACGATGTGGTTGATAAATATAGACTGAGGGCACCTACAGTTGGAATGACTTTTGACTGTGAGGAAAAAGCTTATGAGATGTACAATACCTATGCTGGACTTGTTGGCTTCAGTGTTAGAAAGAGCCGGATGAAGCACTGCAAAGATAATAGTTATGTCAGAAATATTTTGTTTGCAGTGGTGAAGGACGTCGAAAAAATGAGGCATCACAAAAAGATATTACAAGGACCGGTTGTGATGCTCATGTTCATTTAAGTATCAGCAAAGAGAATGTATGGACTGTGAAAAAGGTCGTAGTAGATCACAACCATTATCTTGCCAGTCCAAATAAGACATATAAGTTGAGGTCCCAACGAGATATTATAGAGGCCGATAGAAAATTAATTGGGCAGGCACGACGGTCTGGAATGAAGCCATCCCAAGTTTTCAATTTCATGAAGGAGCATTATGGAGGGGAAGACAACGTACCATTTACTAGGATGGATTGCTATAATGAGATTGGTCGCGAGCGCAGACAGTACTTAGAAGCCAATGATGCCCAAACATTATCTGAATATCTGAGAAATAAACAAGCCAAGGACCCTACATTTTTTATGCAGTTCAGATGGACAAGGAAACTGGTCAGATAGCAAATTTTTTTTGGGCAGATGGTCAGTCTATCATGGATTACAAATGTTTTGGTGATGCTATGTCCTTTGACACCACATTTCAAACAAATAGCCTTTTGCTCCGATTCTTGGCACCAACCATCACAAGCAAACGATAATTTTTGGGTGTGCACTCATGTTCAACGAGACTATTCCATCATTTGTTTGGCTATTTGAGTCCTTTCTTCAAGCAATGTCTGGAAATCACCCAAGCACAATTTTCACAGATCAAGACACGGCAATGGCAGCAGCAATTGCTCATGTATTTCCAATTACAGCCCACCACCTATGTTTGTGGCATATTGGCAAATGCTGTCAAACATCTTGGTCCTATAATTAAAGCAGCAGAGGACGAGGTAGAGGGCAAGTCAAGTAACAAGTTCTGGGTGGATTTCAAAAGTTGTATCTACGAAGACAGCAGAGATTCACTTCACAGAGAAATGGCATGAATTGTTGGTTAAATACAACCTTGAGGATAAGACATGGATGTCAAACTTGTATGCTTTGAGGGCAAAGTGGGCTGCAGTACACTGTGACTCATTTACAGCAGACATGCACTCGACTCAGAGGAGCGAAGGTATGATCAATGTCTTCAAGAAAATATTTTGTAGAAAACTCGGTCTTTCAGAACTACTTGTAGAATGTGAAAATGTTGTAGTCACTCTAAGGTCAAATGAGAAGTATGCTGATTTTCAGTCACGTCGGAAGATCCCAGTTTGCTACATTCCAAATCTGCCAATGTTTAAAACTGCAGCTGAAACATATATAAGGAGAATGTATTCATATTTTGAAGAAGAGTTTAAAAAACAATTTACGTTATCTTGTGAATTGTTGGAAGGTAACGGGGCAAACCCAACATTCTTTGTTAAGTATATGCAATCTGAACGTGGAGCAACATTAGTATTGAACACTGAAGATTCAACTATTACATGCTCTTGCCGGATGTTTGAATGCATAGGTATGTTAAGTATTATCTTTTAGGCCATTTAAATTACATTTTGTATCCTAAAATATTTTTTTTTAAATTTGGAACTAGATGTTTGAGGTTTATTATGCAGACATGCTCTTAGAGTCTACAATATGAATGGAGTATATAATTTGCCATCACAATATATACTGGCTAGATGGACAAAATATGCTAAAACTGGATTTTATATTGAAACAAAACAAGGATCCGAGGAGGCAGATTTTAATGCACAGGCAGCACTTATATCTCGACAGGCCACATCTCTTGCATGGAAGTGTTCGCCGTCAAAAGAGCTACTTGATAAAATCCAGAAAGCCATACATGACTTGAAGCTTTACAATTGTTCTGTTAAGACTGAACAACTAGAAGAAGGGTATCCAGCATTTGCGACATGGCCTGCAAAAGAGAAGGCATATTAATTCTACTAGATTTATGAGAAAATCAAAATGAGATATTTTCAACATATTTTAAATTAACTAGTTCTTTCAGAAACGGCATCAATATTGGCAGCTTGGATCAGCAATTCTCAAGGATTCGGAAGGGAAAAAGAAAAACAACCGATCCCTCACTTACAATCTTCGTTCCATGGGGGAACACACATGAGAGCAGAACAGAACAGAGCATCTGGATTAAGAAAGGGGACGGGCGGGAGCAGGGCAACTGCCAGGATATCGCGCCGCGCGGACGGCGGCCCAGGCATGGCACGCGCGGACACTACCTTCCTCCGCCACCACGCCACCATCCCCGCGCCGCCACCGACGGTGGTGCCCTCTCCCGGCTGTGAAGCCTGCGCCTGGCCGCGGCCGCGTCGCCTTCCGGGCTGCGTGTGCGCGCGTGTGACGGGTGGGAGGGAGGGCGGCAGCCTGAGGCCAGGGGGTTTTATCCCCTGGGTTTCGGTCGGCCGGCGCGGGGCACGGGCGCCGGTGGCGGCGGCGGCTAGGATAGGCCGAAGAGGTCCATGCTATGTGTGCGGTCGGCTGGAGTCCTTTTCCTTTTTTTTTCCATGGGCCCGTGCGACCGGGAGCCAAGGTGAGCCGGTAACATCTGAGACGAGCGAGAGAGAAAAAAGAGCCGAGCCAGCGTCGAGAGAGCCGACGAGCGTGCGGTACGTTCGATGGGGAACAGGCGGCCGATGCGCAGGCGCGCACCCTTCTCGCTATACGCACAGCGCGTTCTCAATTTTTTTCCGTCCAGTTGACTGAGCCGAGCGGCGCATCAGCGCATAAGTCAGTGCATTATTCTTCAATCTTCATATGCTGTGTCAGGGCTTGACTCAGCTTTGCATGTCCTTAACTATATAGGTTGTTCCGTGTTTGACTGATGATAATCAAGACATGTACTTTACAGTTTACACAGCTTGATAAAAGTTCCGTGTGATGTTACGAGTAGCTAGGATGCCGGCCTGCTTTTTTTAAAAATATTTGAGAGAACTAGTACACCGCTAATAATATATCACACGTGTACACTATCGAAAACTCATAGTTTGTTGTCTGCCCAGTACTTTACCGTGTGCTTTCTATCGGGCATACGGCAAACACAGGCTTTACCGTGTGCTTTCTATCGGGCACATGGTAAACACATGCTTTGTCGTGTGCTCAAGACGCGACACACGGCAAACAGAAAGGACATGGTAAATCTAGCCCTTTACCGTACGCCGCTCACGGCAAAAACAGGACTCACGGCAAACACCACAGTTTGTCGTGTGCACCGCAAAAGGTACACAGCAAACGACCATCATGTACCCGCCTCGTGCGCCCTCTGTCAGAGCGAGGGTGGTCGTTGACGGCCGTTGAATTGTCCGTGTGCCTCTCGGTGGGGCACACGGCAAAGGGGAGCTCTTTGTCGTGTGCCTGCCCACGTGGCACATGGCAAAAACCGTCACGTGCATCCCTCGTGCGACTGTCATTAGAACGAGAGCGGCCAGCGACGGCCGTTAATCTTTGCCGTGTGCCCCTGTGCAGGCACACGACAAACATTGCTCTTTGCCGTGTGTTTTGCTTAGGCACACGGCAGACACTTCTCTTTGCCGTGTGTTTGACTTTGGCACACGGTAAACCCCCAAAAAAATTAGCTTCTCGCTTCCAAAAATTTTCTCCACCCCACATATATTATTATATACTTTATATTCTAAGTTGATAGATTTCTTAATCTGTTTGCTATATTTAATAAATTTTTTTCATTTAAAGTATTTTTCTCATATTACTCAAATTTAAACTACAAGTGCATGAAAGAATGGAATAAATTCAGTGGAAAATGATATTCATGATATTAATTTCAGTGTAAGTCATTATCCAGAAGTTGAAACGAAATTTTGAAATTTGTGTTAACGAAACAGTACCACGAACCTCATGTCGAATAGTATTTAAATTCTAAAAAATTCAAATGAAGTCGAAAAATCATGAGATTTTCGTCAATATCTCATGCTATCGGATGTGTAGTGTATGGTAACAACTTAAATATGTTTCAGGCATTTCGTCACGTACGATGCTTATAATGTGAGAGTTCTCTAAATGAGATCCATATAGAAAAGAATGGTGATGATTAGGTTTGTAGGCACATTAGTGCTTGGATTTGAATTTGACTTTCATAGGTTTTATATAGGTTAGAGTCAATATAGATGACATCATGTTCAATTTTGCTATTTTTTTGTAAAATTTTGATATTTTTAACATATTAATTGAGTTGCATGAAATAATGGAACATGAGATTTACCGTGTGCCCCTTGTCCAGGAGCATGGCAAATATGTTTGCCGTGTGCCTGGGCAAACAATGTGGCCCCACAAGTCAGCCCATCGCGCCCCCCATTGGCCCAACTGTTTGCCCTGTGCCTGGATCTGCGGCACACGGCAAAGCAACCGTCACAACAGCCGGTCTCCTCTATCTCACGCAACACACACAGACACACACACACACACAAAAACACACGTGACGCCACCGCCAACTCCCGCTGCTGCCTCCGGCCGACGCGCGCCCGCACGGCCCGCCCCTCGCTCCTTGCCGTCCTGCCGCCGCTGCCGGCCCCCAGCGACCTTCCGCGGCAGGAGAAAGAAGAGGGGAGGAGGAGAAGGGGGAGGGGAGGAGGAGCAGGAGAAGGAGGAGGAAGAGGAGGAGGCCACGCCGCACCCCGGCCCTGAGGTATAAAAAATTTTAGTTTAGTTGTTAGATTTTATAGGTGTTTTCATATATAGTTTAGAATTGTTAGATTTTTTAGGTGTTTTCATATATAGTTTAGTTATAATCGTTAGATTTTCTAGGTTTGATCATATGTGGTCGTGGTTGTCGGACTTCGTGCCGTTGGTATGTGGTTGTGGTTGTAGGCCATCGTGCCATTGGTTTAATTGTTGCGTTGTGGAAACCTCTTTGTGCAGGGGAGGAGCTGCCGAATTTTTTTTAAAAAATTAAATTTTTGTGTTCAATTTTTTGCCACAGCCGTTTGCTGAAGGAGAAGGAGGAGGGGGAGGCCGTGACGCCATTGCCCCGGAGAACTCGTCGGCCCCTGTCTCACCGTCTACCCCCGTCTCGCCGCCGTCGAGATCCTAGGTGAGCACGTGCAAAATGGCGACGTTTCCTTTGCATGTCCTAGTTCACGTAACCTATGTGTGTCCCGTTTGAAATAGGTACGGTTAAAATTATGCATACCTTTGCATATGTATGATCGTATCTATTTTGAATTATCCCCGTATTTTGGACAGCCCGAGGATGTGTAGATGGGTTTAGTTTACATGGTTTGCTCTGTTCCGCAACAGAATTCTGGCATCACCTCTCTGTTGTTCTCCGGATACACAATCTCCTTACTAGGACGTGTATTTGGAGAACAGCGGGGAAGTGCTGCCAAAATTCTATCACAGATTGGAGTAGACCATGGAAACTAAACCCATCTACACATCCTCGGGTGGGATTAGGTCCTATCTTTACCTATTAGAGCATGATACAGCACGATAGACCTATCTTCACCTATTACATGCAATTGATTTTTATATTACTCGATCATATGTTAAAGGATGGATAACCGTGAGTGGATGTACACGGGCTGGTTGGGTAAGAGTGAGTGGACCAAAGAATTCGTTAACAAGGTCGATGACTTCTTGAAAAAGGCATTTGACAAAGGACAGCGTAAAGTGTTGTGTCCCTGCACCCAGTGTGAAAACAAGATATTTCAATCACAGTTGAATATGGGTAGACACATTTGCACCAATGGGTTTGTGGCTAACTATACCCGGTGGATCTGCCATGGTGAAGCTCATCGTGCGAGAGATGAGGTCATGAGACAACGCATTGAGGATTATGATGCTAAAGCCGGGTGCGGGGACATGTTAGATGACTTTCATCAAGCACACTTCGATGAAGGACCTAGCCATGTTAGGGAGGATCCTCCAGAGGCAACCGCCAAGGCCTATTATGACATGTTGTCTTTGGCACAGAAACCACTTCACGAGCATATTGATGTTTCTGAACTGGATGTCATCGGACGTTTAATGGCCCTAAAGTGTCAATTTGGCATCAGTCGCGACGGCTTTGATGAATTGTTGGTAGTTTTTGGCAGCATGCTTCCGAAATGTCACAATCTACCACAGAACATGTATGAGGCACAGAAACTACTTCGTCCACTTAAGATGCCATACGAGCAGATACATGCTTGTACAAATGGATGCATCTTGTTTTGAAAAGATCATGCAGATGCAAAGTACTGTCCTAAATGTAAATCCTCTAGGTACATGGAGGTAGACTCTAGTGATGGTCATAAGAGGCAACTCGACATCCCCGTGAAAATCCTACGGTGTCTTCCGTTCATACTGAGGATCCAACGACTTTACTTGACCGAGGAGTCCGCTAAATAGATGACATGGCACAAAGAAGGTAGACGATACCGTCCTGAGAACACGGTACATCCAGCCAATGCTGAAGCATGGAGACATTTTGATAGGTGCCATCGAGAGAAAGCTGATGAGGCTTGTAATGTACGTGTTGCGCTGGCAATAGATGGGTTCAATCCATATGGAATAACGGCCGCCCCATACATTTGTTGGCCTGTGTTCATTATCCCCCCCCTCAATCTCCCCCCGGCGTCATGTTTCAGTGACAGAACATATTCTTGTCGCTTATAATTCCTAGATACCCAGGGGATAAAATGAGTGTGTACATGGAGCCGCTGATTGATGATTTGCTCCATGCTTGGGAGGACGGGGTAGTGACATATGATCGAGCTACAAAGACAAACTTCAAAATGCGAGTGTGGTACATGTACTCCCTGCATGACCATCCGGCGTATGAGCTATTTTGTGGCTGGTGTGTCAACGAGATGTTTTCATGCCCAGTATGCAAGACAGCTTTCAAGTTCATCTGGTTGGCGAAGGGTGGCAAGTATTCTTGTTTTGACTTACATCGACAATTCCTCCCTGTGGAACATCCATTCAGACAAGACACCAAGAACTTTACAAAAGGTGTCGTGGTTGAAGACCCCCCACCGCAGATGTTGACAGGTGTCGAGGTTCATGCACAGTTAGAAGCGCTCAAGGTCAATAAAGAAGGTGATTGTTTTGTGGGATATGGTGAGGACCATGCATGGACTTAGAAGTCGGGCTTGTGGAGGCTCGCCTACATGGATGATCTTCTTCTTCCACATAACATTGATATGATGCACACGGAAAAAAATGTCGCTGAGGCACTCTGGGGTACAGTCATGAACATTCTGATAAGACAAAGGACAATGTTAAAGCGAGTGGATCAAACTAGGTTATGTAATAGACCAAAGCTCGACATTCCGCCTCCCAAAGATGGCAAGAAATGGAAAAGGCCGCCTGCCGAATTCGTCCTGAAGCCGAAGCAAAAGAAGGAAGTACTTGAATGGTTTCAAACTTTAATGTTTCCCGATGGGTATGCAGTGAACTTGACCACTATGCGAATCATTGGGCTCAAGAATCATGACTACCACATATGGATTGAGCGGCTTCTTCCGGTGATGGTTTGAGGCTATCTCCCTAACCATGTGTGGCGAGTGCTGGCAGAGTTAAGCAATTTCTTTCGCATTCTTTGTGCTAAGGAGTTATCTCGGATAGTGGTTGCAGAAATGGAAGCATTGGCTCCCGTGTTGCTTTGTAATTTGGATAAGATCTTTCCACCCGCCTTTTTCAATCCGATGCAGCATATGATTTTGCACCTTCCGTATGAGGCATGAATGAGTGGGCCTGTGCAGGCCCGTTGATGTTATGCAATTGAGAGACAACAAAAGGTTCTTCGGACCAAATGTAAAAACAAATGCAAAATTGAAGATTCCATTGCAGAGGCATACTGTACTGAGGAGGTGTCAAACTTCACAACAAAATACTATGTTGACACTCTTCCTAACGTGCATAATCCACCTCCTCCTTACAATGTCGATGAAAATGAATCGAACCTCAGCCTCTTCAAAGGACAACTCAGAAGTGCAAGTGTTGGAACTCCTAAGACCTTGCAACATAAAGAGTGGCGCACTATCATGATGTATGTGTTGACCAACCTTTCGAAAATGGAGCCATACGTTCAGTAAGTTCTAAACAAACCTATTCTCAAATGTTGCTAGTTCTCAATTAATGCAGAAACTACTCTCAATTAATGTATGTTCTCGTTTATATAGAGAATTTACTAATCATTTCTGGCGGGGAAAAAGGGCAGTGATTGAGCACGAAATTGATGTCCTTCTTAATAAGGGTGCAAGACGTGGATTGCCTGATTTCATTTCTTGGTTCAGAGCTAAGGTACGGTCAGGCCGAAGCTCATACTTTTTATTTGACATTACAAGTGTTTCTTAATAACATACCATCACGCTTCTATTTTCAGGCCCAGAAAGATGGGTCTATGTCTCCCGAGTTGAGACAGATTGCCGACGGTTGCGCCTATAGGATCATGCCATACGACGACTATGACGTGAATGGTTATCGCTTTGACTCAAAATGGCACGAGGAGAGTCGGGCCAATCGAAGAACCACAAATACCGGAGTTTGTTCGATAGGTCATGATGGGTTAGAGTATTATGAAAGCATTGAAGAAATATACGAACTCACATTTCCTGGGTCCCAACGACTTAAGCATATCATATTCAAATGCCATTGGTTTGATCCTAACGAAGTGCGACAGACCCCTGATCTTGGACTAGTCGAAATTCGACGGTCATCCTTCTATGTAGGAGATGATTTCTATATTGTGGTTCAACAAGCCACAAAAGTTTATTATCTCTCATAGCCATGCAAATTCGAAGAACGTCTTAAGGGTTGGGACGTTGTGTACAAGGTTTCGCCACACGGTAAACTACCTATCCCAAACAATGAAGATTACAACATAGACCCAAATACATATGATGAAGAGTTCTTCCAAGAAGATGGCCTACAAGGGTTTTTTTGAGATAGATTTAACAACAGCGGTCGGAATGGAAGTAGACGACGATGGAATAGTTCATGACGCGGACGCTGGAGATGAGATTCATAATGCGAATGACATAGAATTACTTGAAAAATTACAATTAGGGGTTATGAGGATATTCCTCCTACGGAGGACAGGGACGTTTATCTCGACATGCAGGATAGTGATGATGAGACTTATGATCCATCTATCCTCGATCGAGATGATTATTTCTAATACATGTATGATCCGTACTTTATCATTGAATTATTATTTGTTATATCATGTCAGTTTCTAGTTTGTTTTGTTTATTTTGCTTCTTTTTCTAATAACGTCTTGTTTATATGTACTAATTAGTTTAATGTTTTCAATTTTAGGTGATTGATAAAAGATGGTGGGCGACGGATTGGCACGAAAATGCGCGACTACTTTTAGGAGAGCAATGCCAAGTGCCGAGGGGTCCCAACCCTTAGGAAAAGGCAAGGGTCGGGGGAAGGGCGGTTTCAAGAGGCGGCCTGTAGAGCCGTCTTCGTCTTCATCATCGGAGGGGGAGGATATGGTGGAGCAGCAGCCGAGGCTGGAGGAGGAGGAGGAGGAGGAGGAGGAGGAGGAGGAGGAGGAGGAGGAGAAGGACATGTCAGCTGATACTTCTAGTACGACGGCTGTCTGGTTGCGAGGTTCCGCACGACTCCCAGACGGGCTGATACCTCCTGCCCTACGACCGGTGATTCAACCCGTTGGGGCCGTGTAAGTAACTTTAGATTTTATCATTTCTATTTCATTTGATAACTTAACAATCATAATAAAAACTAATATTTTATCTCTTTCTAATTTTTGAAGGAGTTGGGAAACAGTCATACCTGTTGGTCATAACCGCAAGGTCAACGACATCCTTGGTCTTTTGTGCAGGGAGCACTTCCCAGGTCGTGTGGACTTTCGTGGAAGGACAGAGCTGGCCTGGACGTGGGAGCACTACACGGCCGCCCCAGATCAGGCTGATCGGGATGGGAGGGTCTACCCCAATGATGCAGAGCGGGTGAAGGGCGAGCTGAGGGTAAGTCTTTCTCGCACGTCACTGCATTGGATATTTTTTAATAATGACTTAATATATTGTGTTTGTATCCAGGATTTCTACAGGTGTGCGGAGGGTGACATGGAGCAGGCGATGGTGAATGCGCACCTTCGATGCATTAAACTATTGAAGGACATGCATTATGAGGCGCAGGTCTAGTGTGTCATAAACTACAACGGGCATATCCTTAGAAAGAAGATATCAAAAGAGGAGGCAAGGAATTTCAAGCTGACCCGAGAGCAATACTTGGAGAAAAATTGTGATTTACTTTCAGATTAAGTGCATCCCTTAATTTGATTATCTTACATGTCATTCGCTTGATCACGTGTAGATGCCTGCGTGGTGGTGCCGTAATGATGATACCTGCTGGGAATAGATAGTGGACAAGTGGTTCACACCCGAGTGGATTCAAAAGCACGGCGCCGGCCGTCAGCGACGTCTGCTGATGCCAGGTCCAGCCCACCATCAAGGCAGCGTCAGCAACGAGGAATACATGACTAGATGGGTATGCATAATCATTTCTTTTTTGTAACGCTCAATTCTAAATAATTTCTAATCAATTTGCTATTTTTTCCAGTCCCGGGCATATGAAGGCACCGAGTGCTCCCAGTTCATGGGATGGGTTTTGTCCCACAAGGGCAAGGCGTCCGAGGCCACGTACAACCGGACAATCCGCCCTCGGCGTTCAACAATCCCTCCATTCACACCCGCATAAGTGACTATATAGAGATGGGAATGCAGGTCCATGGGGCAGACAAGCGCTCACCCTCTTGATGGAGACATCATCATGAGAGGGTTGGAGGAGGCAAGAAGCATGGTCGATACATAGGCGACGGCATTCTAGACTCGGCCAGTACTCCCACTCTCGACCAGGTTCGAGCACGGAGTCCTGGCAGCAGCCCGGCCATACGCACACGGCCGACCGTGGCACAACAGCAAGTCCAGGAACTTCAGGTTATTTCTAATTTATTCATCGTTCATTCCATTTCTCCATATGTTTGAATCATAAATGTAACATTGAAATGAAATTGTAGGCCCAACTCGCGCAGCAAGCGACCGCACACGAGGCAGCGCTAGCCGAAGAGAGGAGGCAATGACAGGAGGCTGAAGCGAGGTAGCAGACAGAGGCGGCGAGGCAGCAGGCTACACAGATTGGTCAAACGATATCGTTTCCAGCAATGCCGTTCGAGTCGATGCTGTTCCCTCCACTTTCGGCTCATGGAACTCCTCACGTAAGCTACCTGACAACTTTGTACTTTCATTTTAGATATTAGAGACTTAGAGAACGTAGAGACTTAGATGCAACTTAAATAACTTGAGTCTTGTCCACATGCAATTTATTCTCTTTTGGGCAGAATCAGTCGGCGGCATCGAATACGCCAGATTTATCGCCCGGCGTTTCACCTCAGCAGACGTTCTGACCAGCGTACACCCGACCTCTGTTGGGCGCTCCTCCGTTTGGCTCACCTCCGTCGAGCGCTCCTCCGTCGGGCGCACCTCCATTCGGCGCTCCTACGTTCGACCCACCTCCTCGGTGATGCTTGTTTTATGCTTGTGAACTTGTGCATGTGAACTCCCAAAAAATTTATATGTTATTGTGGATTTGAACTTGTGGTTTGGATGTGGATGCGAATTATTGTTAAATTACGTGGATTGATATATATTTCAGATGCCTGTGATGTCTGCGGTGATATATATTTGTGATGCATGTATCTATTGTTTGAGCGAGGACCTTTTAAACACGAAAATAATAAAAACATGAATTTTATGGTCGCTTTGTCGTGTGCAGCACACGGTAAAGCGACAATTCATTCTCGGAAGCTGTTTGTCGTGTGCCTCATGCTTGCACATGGCAAACATGCAATTGTTTGCCGTGTGTTTGCTGCTTGGCGCACGGTAAATGTTCAAACTTTGCCGTGTGCCAAAGCTAGGCACACGGCAAACCTTTGATCAAGTCACCGCCGTCTTCGCTGCCGTACCGTCCCTCACCGTTTTCTACTTTTTTTTGCCGTGTGCTCAACCTGGCACGCGGTAAAGCGTTTGCCGTGTGCGCGATGAAAAGCGCACGGTAAACCCATGGTTTGCCGTCGCGCTGGCTACCATCGGGGCTTTACCGTGAGCTACCGATGGCAAACTATTTCCCGTGTGCTACAGTGTCTTTTGCCGCGGCAAACGTCTTGATTCCGGTAGTGGTAGATCAGATGTGCTAACGAAACTATTTTGTCATACCAAGTGCAGCGTGTAATAAAGAATCGACTAGTTAAGGGAAATATCTTCTCCCTTAGCACTGTATCAGTAGATTCTTCAATCTTCATTCTTGTATCAGTGAATGCCAAATATTTTCGTATTCTCTTTCCAAACAAGAAAACTGGAAGATGTGATTTTACATGTAAGAATAACAGTTACAGATGTACAACTTTCAGATCATTCTATACTCACTCGTTCCCAAAACAATTCGTTTTGACTTTTCTAAATATATAGAATATACTAGAAAAACCAAAACTTAGTTTGGGGGACGCACTAATTTGGCACCGAAAGTAAAGTTCTGTGCACATTTGGTACGTACAGTCTGATGGTTGGCAATACCCCCATGCATCCAGATGATGATGAGACTATAATTTTATATTGCTATAAAAGTTACAACGATATTATACCAATGCTCTATTTGACGGAGCTCCCATAGCTGATTCTCTGGTGGTGATTCTGTAAAGTGATTCTCTGCTGATTCTGTGAAGTGATTCTCTGAAATGAACTAAGGGGCCGGGAGCTGAAAAAAAGTAGCTTCTCCTGATTCTGTGAAGTGATTCTCCATCCTGATCTTGAGAGTTTACGATAGAGAATCAAAGAGAATCACTTTCGTTTACAGAATCACATCTCTCAGAGAATAAGCTCCCATAGACAATCATAATCAGGTGGAGCTCTACTAAACCAAACAGGCCCCCAAGTGTTGCATCCACTACCAGAGAACCTCACATCCGCACCGGTTGGGAACGGACTTTAGCGCCGAATTCCCAACCGGTGCTAAACTTCCGGTGCTAAAGGGGGTACCCTTTAGCACTAAAGGGGTACCCTTTAGCACCGGGTAGAATAACCGGTGCTAAAGGGGGCCTTTAGCACCGGTTCTAAACACCAACCAGTGCTAAAGGCCCTGCCTACACAGCGGGGATAGGAGGGCCTTTAGCACCGGTTGGTGTATACAACCCGTGCTAAAGGGCCTGGATTTTTTTTTGTTACTTTTTACAGCCGCCAAATCCATCCAATGAGCTGTTCTGCAATTGCGTATATTCTCTCTTGATCGAGTCTATCTTCTTCCAGCCTCATCATCTATAATTTGCAAATAATTGGAAATATTAATTCCGTGGAATTTAAGACAACAATTGTGCAATTAATAATAATTTAATATAAAATAAATGCTTTACTTACAAATATAAATATCCGTCTATATTTAAATAATCATTTATTATAAAACAAAGTGTTTTTCTTATTAATACAAACATAGTAATTATTAAATGAAGCTATATATTTCTAAATAATCATTTATTATAAAACAAAGTGCCTTACTTATTAATTCAAATTTAATAATAATATTATTTATTATAAATGAATCACATTATCAATAAATGAAGCCGTATATTTCTAAATAATATAATTTATTACAAAATCAAGTGCTTTTTCTAAAAAATAGTAAATATATCAAATTAAAACCTGAAAATGTGTTACGTACCATAACATCATGGTGAGTCATCTTTTTCGTCGACCAATTGAGCATGTTATCACAAACATAATATGCACATAGATTATTTACCGACCCCTGTTGGCGACACTGTCGATCAAAAAATAAAGTTAAGTAAAATTCATATAATAGATTAGCGGAGACCTACACGTACAAATTACTTGCTTACCGGAAAGTCAGTCTTCCATGTGAGTGTTTCATGGATCATACAAGGGTTATCTTGAAGAAATTGAGTCCATGCCCTGTGAACCAAAAAGTTGTGTTAAATCATTGTGATTGTAAGGGCAGAATTGAGTTAAATGGGTAAATATATGTCACCTTGTAAACATGTCGATAATGTTCTAGTAAGCATATGTTGGAGACTTCAACGAATCAAAGACGTGGATGATACCTCGGTCAGGACACACTATGATTAAGATCCCGTGAAAACTGTATACATGTAGACATTATAATGAGAAATAAAATTGAACGGCAATAGTATGGAGTCCACAAAATTTTGTATAGATACTATAAGTAGATACATGTATAGGTACTCACCCGAAGTTGTACGACAATAGTATGGAGTCGCAATAATTATGTTTTTGGATATACTTGTATAAATTTTGATATGTTTCCTCTCGATTCACCAAAATCATTTTGTCACTTAGCTTTGTCGGGTCCATGTAACCAATGTCAAATATTCCTTCCCTCCGACATTTTTGAATATCCATTCTGCATTGTTAAGCAATAAAGGGCGCGTCAGCAAAGATTAAATTTTTTTTCAAGTGTCAAATGTAAATGAGAACAAAGCACTTACAATACCCAACATGCGACCAAAGACACGTCCATGGCATCTTGGTGGTACACCTCATATATATCATTGAACTCTAACCAGAGGGTTTCCTCATATATATCAGTAACGCCATTTGCTGCCTTCCACTACAGAAATTCAAGTGTACTACCCAACTTCGTAAGCCCCTCTTTGCAATCTGGGTACAAGTCAGTTTTGTGGTCCCGCAACATGCGTTGTATCTTTTTCAGTTCCTTATCATTGCCCAAGTCTTTCTCAGCATCACGCAACATTTGCCCAAGTCCATCATTAGGGTCATCTTCCTGAGCATAATCTTTCTGAGCAGCATCTTCATGATCGGCATCACCCATTGCAGCATCTGCAAAGGCCCCGTAGTATTCAGCCAATATCGGAATGTCGTTATCCACCTCGTCTTCTTCATCTTTGTAACAACCCTAAATTACCCCTAGTATTTGTTGAGTGCAAAAATGTGGATTTCAAAATTTTTGGTGAATTGTTGTGCAAGCAAACCAATATATAAAATTAATTCTATTGTGCTCCCAAATTCTTAAGCAATTTAAATTTGAAATTTAAAAATCAATTTGAAGTGCTAAGGATGAAATAGTGTGATTTGGAGTTATTTGAATTTAATTAGATTTTTGGTTGGTTTGAATTCAAATTTTAGATTTGAATTCAAACTCTAACTAGCTAAACTAATTTTCAAATCTAATCTAACTGTCGTGGGCCAAATCTCCGAGCCAAAGTTCGTTAAACCACCCTGGTCTCTTTTTCCCAAACCAGCGAACCAAGCGGCCCGCTCGGCCTTACGGCCCAGCATCGGCCCAGTCCTTTCTCCGCGTCGCCTCCGCGTCTCTCTCTCTCTCTCCCACTGACAGGCGGGTCCCGCCTGTCAGCTTTCTCCCTCACCTCTCTCTTCTTCCCCCGCGCGCCGCTCTGCTCTCTCTCTCTCGCGACCGCGCGCGCCCGTGACCTCCAACCACCCGAGCCGGTCCCATCAACCCCGTGCGGCCCGATGTGATGCGGACGCGTGTCCGAAGCCGCCCACCGCATCCATCTCGCCGTCCGTGCCGCGGAACCCTAGTGCCATCCCCTTTAAAAGCCGTCGCCAGGAGCCCTTCCCTGTTCAAGCCGCCGCCGCCCCATTGGGGTTTCTAGTCCCCAATTCATGAGAGAAGAGGGAAGAGGAGGACCAGTGGAGGAGAGGAGGAAGGGAAGAGGAGCCGGAGCACCTCCACGACACCACCGCCGAAGACCTGAGCGCCGCCGCGCGTGGACTGCCGACACCAGGCCGAACCAGGGAGCGAGAAGACGAGCACGAGCTTCGCCAAGCCACGTCGAGTCTACCCCGAGCTGCAGCGTACCCCGACTGGCCCCTAGGTGAGCGCCGCCGTGCCTTCCCCCTTTTCTTCTCTATCTCCGGCCAATCGCCACCGCCGTCGCTTGCTAGCCCCCTGGAACCCGACCTTCGAGTCGTGGCCGCGTCTCTGGTGCAGGAACCCGTCGCCGCTGAACCTTGTGCAGCCGCCGTCACCTTTTGCTCGCAGCCGAGGCCTCCGCGGTCGACCTCTGCTCGCCGCGCGCGCACGCCGAGGCCATGTCGCGGCCGTGGGCGACCACGAGCCCGCGCATGAGCACCTAACTGCGTCCCAGTAGTCGCTGGAGCCGCACGCGCGCATGCCTAACCCAACCGAGCCATTCGCTAACCCTGTTCGCCCAAGCCGCCGTCGATGCTCGCCGGCGCCATGGCCGCGTCGCCGCCGTTCGCGTCGGGAGGCCCAAACCGCACCCAAGCCGAACCCTTTTTCACTCTATTTGATCTCGCAAAACCCAAGCCAAGCCTTCCCGGCCGTCCTAGACCCGAGCCGAGCCTTTTTCCGGCGAGTCCGCCGTCGACCGTCGCCGCCGGCGTGCTCTGGTGCGCGCCGCGCGCGCGTCGCGTCGCGCCGTGGCGTAGCCACACCAAAGACCACACCAAGTCGACGCACGAGCACGCACAAACGATCCCGAGTCGGCCATAGGTTGATCCCGTGCACCCGGCTCACGTGAACCGCACTCACGGTTCACGGTGGACCGAGTCCACCAGAGCCAGATCCAGCAGCGCCCCCTTCGTGGGCCGAATCTTGCGTTTAAGTTTGGTTTGCACCCCTAAACTATCTCGGCCCATTCACCTTTCGGCCCAGTTCCAGCCCAGCCATCGTTTAATCGTTTTCTTTTTCTTTTAACTGCGCTGACGTATGGGGCCCACTTGTCATACTCTGCGAGTCACCGACCGCTGGGACCCACTGACCAGAGCTGACCGTTGACCCGTTGACCCATTGACCGTTGACCAGTCAACGCTGACGTCAGCAGGGCCCACTGCTGACGTCATCCTAGGCGGACCCCACTGCTGACATCAGCATGACGTCATGCTGACGTCAGCATCCTAATTTTTGTCTGTAGCTACTGTTATTAAATCACAACCATCCCAACACATGCATACCAACACATCCTAATATTTTCAGAAAATGATTTAAACTTCGAAAATTAATAATAAATCAACCGTAGCTCAGAAAAATATGAAACCAGTTTCTATATTTTTCTAAAATCATGACCTACGTGTTAGTGTAGAGTTTGGTGTTATTTGGGTCTTCTCTCTTCACTGTTTTGGTATTTCTTTGCTAGTAGTCGTGCCTTATTTTATTTTTTACGCAACCTTAGGAGCTCCGGAGAGTCAGGAGGAGCCAGACCACTATGACAACTGCTTTGACGAAGACGAAGACTTTTGCCCAGGTTCACGCCCGACCATCTCTGAAATACCTATTAGACATGCAAACTAGTATGCTAGCGCTTTACTTTACTCGCTTGATAAACCTGCACTGCCTTTGTTATTATCCTGTTACCTTGCTACCTACTACTCACTTTATGAGATATGCTATGCTATGCATGTGTTGGGATGGTTGTGATTTGACCCTCTTGGCGTGAGTTGTGGGTGGTATGGAAGGAGTAGTGCAGCTAGGCGGTGTAAGCGAGTAATAACAACTCGATCGTTTGATTGAGGTGCTTGGGGACTGCACTCAGGCAGTCCCTACGGAGTACCTGTTGCGGGTACATGGTTCTTGGATATTGGTACTTGAGGAGTACCTGAGGAGTTTGGGCGGCTATACCTGTTATGGGTGCCGATTGCGGAGCGTTGCGGCGGATCGCCTATGTCACAGATACTCGCTTTACCGACAATTAAGGACCGAGTCGAGTTCCAACTTTGGACGTGGGAATACCGTGATCACCATCTACCCAGTATGGGGAGGGTTCCAGCAAGCCTACTCTAGTGCGGCGCCGAGACTGTACGAGAATCGAGCATGATATGTGTAGGGGGGAATCGTTGCGGCGTATTCTCCCTGATTTACCACGGCCCCCGACTGGCCCCGGTGGGAAGGTTTCACGACCCTGGGGCAGATGTTAGATCGGATGTTTCCCGAGCCCAGGTAGACAGGATTGGCGCCGTTACTGTTTAGGGTCTTTGCTGTGGGCTGTGTCTTAGGTTGGTTGCGGACTAGCCTTGCAGCCCGGATGGATTCCTGGAGTGCCACCTCTGCAGAGTGTAAACTATACGTATAGCCGTGTCCACGGTTACGGACGACCCATTTCTGATAAGTTCCGACTAGCATGGGAATCTGCTTTCTTACCTCATCCTTTGATTCGGGTTATGAGAGATTGGTCCAGCTGAGGCTGTTGAGACAAGGTGGGGAGGGAGCTCACCGAGTCGACTAGAGAGAGAAAGGTGTTGGTGAATAATGTTTGCGGGAACCTGCTGTGGCAGGACGAGCTCGATGGGAAAATGTGAGGCTGACGGGTGGTTTTGGGAGTGGATGTGTGTGTGAGAGAAGGAGTTGGTGATGAGATGAATTTGGGTTATTGCTGCTGCTTGCATAAGAAAACCCTGGCTCAAACCTTGATTATTTCTATACCCTAGAATAGGCCACTTTAAAGCTTGCTTCATATTATGGTTGGTGACGTGGACCTGTCCCATTTCCTTGGGGACAGACTTTGGGTTCTCAGGTGAAGACCCCGACCACGAGTTCAACCAGGACGGGTGGTACGACTGAAGGGAGCGCGCTACGCTCAAGGATGCCTGTGGAGGAGTGGACCCTGATGATCTAGCTACCGCTGCGCAGTTGTTTCTTATTGTCGATTAAGCCCAGAGGGCTTGTACGAGACGCTTTGTTTTATATATGTCATGTATTGAAACTTTTATCGATGTATGGATGTGATATTCGACTGAGATGAGTTCTGTACGAGATAGCTGCTATTCCTGGGACTATCTCGAGGGTACAGGGAGTCGGATTCTCGTCGTTGAGAATCCGGTTCGTCACAGTTGGTATCAGAGCCATACTTGACCGTAGCGCGTAACCCTTAGATCGGAAACTTAGGACAGAAGCTCTAACTGAGTCCTCTACTGTATATGAAACCCCTTGGACTATTTGAAAATTATACATACGTACATCTCAACTATTTACAAAACTTTTACCCTTACCTTACCTTACTAACTTGCTAACATACTAACAACCCACTAACTGTCTGGCAGATGGAAGGAAGAGGATCAGCAGATGAACGACGGGAGGTCAGGACCACAGGAGCAGACTGTGGAGGTTTGGTAGTGCTACTGAGGGAGGTGCTACATACAGTGGGGATAGACGTGGACAACGTCTTCTACGAGGGATGGACCTACGGCCCTGGTGAGGGAGTACACACCCGGTTGCAGATGGAAGTACCCAATATCCCTGGATGACCAAGGTCACTGATGCTACGGGCAGCGACCAGTGAGAGCACCTTCAGTCGGGCAGTGCAGACTATAGCTATGAGGATACTCCGTCTTGCCACACTTGTGTACCAGAACCAGCTCAGCCACACTCGTTTCCGGTACCTACCGCGGGCTCTTGAAGACCCAACTGACAGAAACGCAGTCAGCTTGCAGGCTCATGCAGCCGACCAAGAGCGGAACATGACGTTACGGACCTCAGTTCAGTGCATGATTGAGCAGGAGTACTTAAACATTGGCCTAGAAGAGAAAGTTGCCAAGCTGAAGGAGAGGGTATGGAAACAAGACATCCAGCTACTGGAGAAGGACAACAGGATCGCCTTACTCGAGGAGCGACTCAAAGCTAAAGCAAGGGAAGTCAGAGTCCTGGAATACGAAGCTCGCAACAACAGGCAGTTGGCAGGGCTGATCCAAGCAACTCACCATGCTCGAGATGTCCGTCTGGAAGATCAACTCACAGAAAAAGACAAAGCACTGGCAGCCAAGGAAGAAGAGATAGAAGGACTAAAGGAAGAAGTATATTGGTTGGACAGTCACAACTCAGAACTTCAGGAAGAGGTGGATAGCTACAAGGAGAAGAGTGGATGAAACTACCAGATGATGAAGTACTTGAGTCTTCAACAGATTATGGCAAAGGATGAAGCTCGAAGGACTCTTAGTAGTTGGGTAAGGTCAGACAGGAAGAGGGTAGCAGAGGTGATCACCGTGAACCAAGGACTTCCAGAAGAACGCAGAGTTGAACCCAGAACAGAGAACTATAGGGTTTCACCAAGCCGAGTTGAGCCGATACCACTACCTGAGGCTCGGACCCTTACCCCCGAGATGACAAGACTGAGACAAGAACTAGCACACCTAGAGAAGCGGTTGACAGGACCTGAGGTGGACACAGTGAGGTTGGCAGCGTGCCTCACGGACACTCTCCATGACGACAGGCAGTGATCGAACAGCAGACAGAGACTGAGGCTGTGAGGTTGGCAGCGCGCCTCACAGGCACTTTCACCAACATGAGGCAGATGCAGTGGACAGTATCGACAGATGTCAGCAGTGGTGATGAGACTTGTATCTATCTTCATGAGTAGATGTTTAGACTTAGTAGATCATGACCACCTTTTGGCTCAGCCACGATGTAGCATTCGCTTAGATGTACTAATCCTCAAGGTTCCAGGAGCTGACCTCGGGATAGTACTCATGTATAGGGTGTAATGTTGTAATGAGTGATTGATCTTTGTGGTTGTTCTTGCAGTTTTATTGATGTTCATCTTGAGTGTACTTTAGTGTTGAGTCTATTTCATGTGTGCAGCTCCTACTCTAGCTACGCTAACCTAACCCTTACCGACCGCCACTAAACCTGCTCTATGAAAAATACAGCAAGATGTCGATCCGAAGATCCAACCGACTGCTTGCACGTTTTGAGGAAGCTGAGCAAGAAGAGGCAGCAATGACAGCTAGGGGCAGAGGACGTGTCAGAGGTCGTGGTCGCGGAAGAGCGACCGTTGCAGTTAGAGGCAGGGGTCGTGGACGCGCAGCAGGCGTGCTCCAGCCCGAGAACAACGCACCAGGTGGAGAACAGGAAGCGGAGATGGAAAAACCTGCAGTGGAACCTCAGCAGAACCAGTAGAACGATCAGCAACCACCGCCACCGCCTAACTTGGTAGAAGTAATGACTACTCAGACACAGCTGATGCAACAGATGGCACAGGCCAATACTCAGATGATGCAAGCTATGCAACAGATACAAGGAAACCAGAACCAGAACCGTTAGGGACACCGTGAGGAAGACCTACAAAGGAAGATTGAAAGGTTCATCTGGCTGAAAGCACCCACCTTCGACTACTCGGACGAGCCACTCGACGTGCACGACTGGCTACGTACCATCGAAACGAAGCTGGACCTGACATACTACACTGAAGAGGAGTGTGTGGCCCTTGCGGCGCACCAGCTTGAAGGAGCAGCGAAAGCGTGGTGGGAGAGCTACTGTGACTCTCACGCGAACCCAGCTCAGATCACCTGGCTAGAGTTTTGTGAAGCTTTCAAAGAGTACCATATTCCAGAACAAGTCATGGTGCATAAAGCAATGGAGTTCAGGACAATGACCCAAGGAAGTTTGTCTGTAGCTGAGTACGCTCGACACTTTGCCAAGATGTCAAGGTACGCTCCTGAAGACGTCAACACTGAAAAGAAGAAGCAGTTTTGGTTCCAGCGTGGCTTACACAGAGGTCTGAGGACAGCACTCGCAGCGAGTTCACACAGGTCACTCAGAGAGCTGATTGACAGGGCTATCGCAGTTGAGAAGGAAAGAGTGGGTCTTGAAGATACCTGGCGAGAGAAGAAAAGAAAGGCTGAACAGTTGCACAACCATAGACTGAGTCAGAGGCCGAGGAGTGGCCAGAGCAACATGCTCAGGAGAGGCTTTCAGCAAAGCAACAGCCAAGGAAGCTCAGGGTTCAACAGAAACAGCTATCAGGGTAACCGAGGCAGTAACAGCAACAGCTTTGGCAGCAGAGGTAACAACTACAGCAGTTTTGGCAACAGAAACAACAGCTACTCAAGTCAGGGAAACCCCAACTGGAAGCCGAACAACACGCCCAGAATTGGTGGAGGGACCTCAGTAGTCTGCTTTGCTTGTGGGAAGCCCGGTCACAAATCCTTTGACTGTCCGGAGAAGAAGAACAAACAGACCCCAGCTAAGGCACCGGCACCTGGAGGACAAGACAGGCAGCCAACTTCAGTGCAGAGGGGACGCCTCAACCACCTGACAGAGGAAGAAGCCGAGGACGCTCCCGACGTTGTGCTCGGTGAGTTTTTAGTAAATGGCATTCCAGCTTTGATATTGTTTGACTCTAGAGCAACTGGATCTTATATCTCGACAAAGTTTGTGAAAGAGCAGTCACCCCCGACAATACCTAAGGCTAGACCTATAGTCACTACTTCTCCCTTAGGAGAGCTTAGGTGCACCTTAGAGTGCCCAGCAGTTAGTCTGATGATAGGTGGGCAGGAGTTCGTAGGAGACTTGACAGTCCTGAAGTCAGACGGAATTGACGTGATACTAGGAATGGATTGGCTTACAGAGCACAAAGGAGTAATCAGTTGCTCGCCCAGAACAGTTGAGTTGACACACCCTAGCGGAGTCAAGGTAACAGCAGAACCACAAAGAAGGACAATAGGGAAGAGATCCAGAACATGTATTCTGAGACAGTTGGTATACTCTATCGAGGAAAAGACGATCGAAGAAGTACCTGTAGTATGTGAGTATCCTGACGTGTTTCCCGAAGAACTACCAGGATTACCACCTGACCGAGACGTGGAGTTCATAATCGAGCTGCAACCAGGCACAGGGCCCATTGCCAAGAGACCGTACAGAATGTTAGTGGAAGAGCTGGAGGAACTCAAGGAGCAGCTGAAAGAGATGCTTGAAAGCGGGGTGATTCGACCAAGTGCATCCCCATGGGGATCGCCAGTGTTGTTTGTGAAGAAGAAAGATGGGTCAATGCACATGTGTGTAGACTATCGATCCCTGAACGCAGTGACGATCAAGAACAAGTACCCATTACCTCGGATTGATGACTTGCTAGATCAGTTGAAGAAAGCCAAATACTTCAGTAAGATTGATCTGAGATCGGGATACCATCAGATGAAGATTAGGGAAGGTGACATTCCCAAGACAGCCTTTGTGACTCGGTACGGGCAGTACGAGTTCACCGTTGTGTCCTTCGGTTTGACCAACGCACCTGCTTACTTCATGAACATGATGAACAAGGTATTCATGGAGGAATTAGACAAGTTCGTAGTGGTATTCATTGACGACATACTAGTCTACTCGGAGACAGCCGAAGAACATGAGGAGCATCTAAGGATTGTACTAGGGAAGCTGAGGCAGCATCAACTCTACGGGAAGTTCAGCAAATGTGAATTTTGGCTAGAGAAAGTAGCCTTTTTGGGTCACGTGTTGACAGCTGAGGGCGTAGCAGTAGACCCAGAAAAGATTGAGGCAGTAGCAGAATGGAAGCAGCCGAAGAGTGTCACGGAAATCCGAAGCTTTTTGGGATTGGCAGGTTACTACAGAAGGTTCATTGAGAACTTCTCCAAGATTGCCAAGCCAATGACCGAACTACTCAAGAACAATGTCCCATTCGAGTGGACGGACAAGTGTGAAAGAAGTTTCCAAGAGCTCAAGCACAAACTCACTACAACACCAGTATTGACACTACCAGATATTCGCAAGGATTTCGTAGTCTATTGTGATGCTTCGCGACAAGGTTTGGGATGTGTTCTGATGCAAGAGGGCAAGGTTGTTGCTTATGCATCGAGGCAGCTGAGGAAACATGAGGAAAACTACCCCACACATGATTTAGAACTGGCAGCTGTGGTACATGCATTGAAGATCTGGAGGCACTACCTGATTGGCAACAAGTGCGATATCTACACGGATCATAAAACTTTGAAGTATTTCTTCACCCAATCCGAACTGAACATGAGGCAGAGAAGGTGGTTAGAACTGATCAAAGATTATGACTTGGAGATACACTACCATCCTGGCAAAGCCAACGTAGTGGCAGATGCCTTGAGCCGAAAGAGTTATTGCAACAACTTGATGATAGAAGAAAGTCAGCCAGAACTAGCAAAGAAACTGTACATGCTGAAACTCGAGCTAGTGGAAGAAGGAAAACCCCAGGAAATGAGGGGGAAGTACAACCTAGAAGATCGAATTGAAGAAGCTCAGGGAAAGTGTTCAGAAATCCAAGAAGTAAAAGAGGATATCCAACGAGGAGTAGCACCTGACTTCCGAGTAGATGAAGCAGGGACAGTGTGGCTGAAGGACCGTATTTGTGTGCCGCAGGACAAAGAAATCAGGAGAACAATTCTCTCAGAAGCTCACGAGTCCAAGTATTCGATACACCCAGGATGCACCAAGATGTATCAGGATCTGAAGGATAAGTTCTGGTGGAAGAAAATGAGAGAGGACATAGCAGAGTATGTAGCCAAGTGCGACTCTTGTCGAAGAATCAAGGCACAACAACAAAGGCCAGCAGGACTGCTGAAACCACTGGAAATTCCAATGTGGAAGTGGGAAGATATTAGCATGGATTTCGTGATTGGCCTACCTCGCACTCAGAAAGGGAATGATGCCATTTGGGTCATAGTTGATCGGCTAACAAAGGTAGCCCACTTTATACCAGTCAAAAGCACATACCCAGTAAGCAAACTAGCGGAGCTATACATAGACAACATTCTCAAGCTACATGGGGCACCAAAAAGTATTGTGTCAGACAGAGGACCACAGTTCACAGCTCAGTTCTGGAAAAGCCTACATCAGGCCATCGGAACAACCTTGGAGTATAGCACAGCTTACCACCCTCAGATAGATGGGCAGACCGAAAGAGTGAACCAGGTTCTTGAAGACTTGTTGAGGGCATGTGTTCTGGCATACAACACAGACTGGGAGAAGAGTCTATCGTATGCAGAATTTTCTTACAACAACAGCTACCAGGCCAGCCTGCAGATGTCACCCTTTGAGGCACTATATGGCAGAAAATGCAGAACGCCTCTAATGTGGTCAGAGGTGGGAGAACGAACATTCTTTGGACCAGACATGATTATAGAGGCAGAAGAAAATGTGGCCAAGATCCGAGAGCATCTAAAGGCAGCTCAGAGCCGACAAAAGAGCTATGCGGATAAAAGGAGACGAGATCTAGAGTTCGAAGTAGGGGACTTCGTCTACTTAAAAGTGTCACCCCTCAGAGGGCATAAGAGATTCCAAGTGAAAGGAAAGCTAGCACCCCGTTTTGTAGGACCGTATCAGATACGGGAGAGAATAGGGAAGCTAGCCTACAGACTAGACCTACCAGAGGACTTAACTGGAGTACACCCAGTGTTCCACGTATCCCAGCTGAGAAAGTGTCTGAGAGTACCAGGACATGAGGTCAAGACAGAGGCATTAGACCTACAAGACACCTTGGAGTACCTGGAGTACCCAGAGAGGATACTAGACAAAGCAGTCAAAGATACCAGAAGCACAGCTATTCCATTTTGTAAGGTGCAGTGCAGCAATCACTCTGAAAGAGAAGCTACTTGGGAGAAGGAGTCAGTACTAAAGGAGAAATACCCCCACTTGTTTAAACCATAGGTAATCACAAATCTCGAGGACGAGATTCTTGTGAGGGGGGAGACTGTAACAACCCTAAATTACCCCTAGGATTTGTTGAGTGCAAAAATGTGGATTTCAAATTTTTTGGTGAATTGTTGTGCAAGCAAACCAATATATAAAATTAATTCTATTGTGCTCCCAAATTCTTAAGCAATTTAAATTTGAAATTTAAAAATCAATTTGAAGTGCTAATGATGAAATAGTGTGATTTGGAGTTATTTGAATTTAATTGGATTTTTGGTTGGTTTGAATTCAAATTTTAGATTTGAATTCAAACTCTAACTAGCTAAACTAATTTTCAAATCTAATCTAACTGTCGTGGGCCAAATCTTCGAGCCAAAGTCCGTTAAGCCACCCTGATCTCTTTTTCCCGAACCAACGAACCAAGCGGCCCGCTCGGCCTTGCGGCCCAGCATCGGCACAGTCCTTTCTCCGCGTCGCCTCCGCGTCTCTCTCTCTCCCACTGATAGGCGGGTCCCGCCTGTCAGCTTTCTCCCTCACCTCTCTCTTCTTCCCCCGCGCGCCGCTCTGCTCTCTCTCTCTCTCGCGGCCGCGCACGCCCGTGACCTCCAACCACCCGAGCCGGTCCCATCAACCCCGTGCGGCCCGATATGATGCGGACGCGTGTCTGAAGCCGCCCACCGCATCCATCTCGCCGTTCGTGCCACGGAACCCTAGCGCCATCCCCTTTAAAAGCCGCCGCCGGGAGCCCTTCCCTATTCAAGCCGCCGCCGCCCCATTGGGGTTTCTAGTCCCCAATTCGTGAGAGAAGAGGGAAGAGGAGGACCAGAGGAGGACCAGTGGATTTGAGGAGGAAGGGAAGAGGAGCCGGAGCACCTCCACGACGCCGCCGCCGAAGACCGGAGCGCCGCCGCGCGTGGACTGCCGACACCAGGCCGAACCAGGGAGCGAGAAGAGGAGCACGAGCTTCGCCAAGCCACGTCGAGTCTACCCCGAGCTGCAGCGTACCCCGACTGGCCCCTAGGTGAGCGCCGCCGTGCCTTCCCCTTTTATTCCCTGTCTCCGGCCAATCGCCACCGCCGTCGCTTGCTAGCCCCCTGGGACCCGACCTTCGAGTCGTGGCCACGTCTTTGGTGCAGCAACCCATCGCCGCTGAACCTTGCGCAGCCGCCGACGCCTTTTGCTCGCAGCCGAGGCCGCCGCGGCCGAGCTCTGCTCGCCGCGCGCGCACGCCGAGGCCATGTCACGGCCGTGGGCGACCACGAGCCCGCGCCTGAGCACCTAACTACGTCCCAGCAGTCGCTGGAGCCGCACGCGCGCATGCCTAACCCAACCGAGCCGTTCGCTAACCCTGTTCGCCCAAGCCGCCGTCGATGCTCGCCGGCGCCATGGCCGCGTCGCCGCCGTTCGCGTCGGGAGGCCCAAACCGCACCCAAGCCGAACCCTTTTTCACTCCGTTTGATCTCGCGAAACCCAAGCCAAGCCTTCCCGGCCGTCCTAGACCCGAGGCAAGCCTTTTTCCGGAGAGTCCGCCGTCGACCGTCGCCGCCGGCGTGCTCTGGTGCGCGCCGCGCGCGCGTCGCGTCGCGCCGTGGCGTAGCCACACCGAAGACCACACCAAGTCGACGCACGAGCACGCAGAAACGATCCCGAGTCGGCCACAGGTTGATCCCGTGCACCGGCTCACGTGAACCGCACTCACGGTGGACCGAGTCCACCAAAGCCAGATCCAGCAGCGCCCCCTTCGTGGGCCGAATCTTGCGTTTAAGTCTGGTTTGCACCCCTAAACTATCTCGGCCCATTCACCTTTCGGCCCAGTTTCAGCCCAGCCATCGTTTAATCCTTTTCTTTTTCTTTTAACTGCGCTGACCTATGGGGCCCACTTGTCATACTCTGCGAGTCACTGACCGCTGGGACCCACTGACCAGAGCTGACCTTTGACCCGTTGACTGTTGACCAGTCAACGCTGACGTCAGCAGGGCCCACTGCTGACGTCATCCTAGGCGGACCCCACTGCTGACGTCAGCATGACGTCATGCAGACGTCAGTAGGCTAATTTTTGTCTGTTTTTCTTTTTTGGAAATTAATTAATATTTTCAGAAAATGATTTAAACTTCGAAAATTAATAATAAATCAACCGTAGCTTAGAAAAATATGAAACCAGTTTCTATATTTTTCTAAAATCATGACCTACGCGTTAATGTAGAGTTTGGTGTTATTTGGTTCTTCTCTCTTCACTGTTTTGATGTTTCTTTGCTAGTAGTCGCGCCTTATTTTATTTTTTACGCAACCTTAGGAGCTCCGGAGAGTCAGGAGGAGCCAGACCACTACGGCAACTGCTTTGACGAAGACGAAGACTTTTGCCCAGGTTCACGCCCGACCATCTCTGAAATACCTATTAGACATGCAAACTAGTATGCTAGCGCTTTACTTTACTCGCATGATAAACCTGCACTGCCTTTGTTATTATCATGTTACCTTGCTACCTACTACTCACTTTATGAGATATGCTATGCTATGCATGTGTTGGGATGGTTGTGATTTGACCCTCTTGGCGTGAGTTGTGGGTGGTATGGGAGGAGTAGTGCAGCTAGGCGGTGTAAGCGAGTAATAACAACTCGATCGTTTGATCGAGGTGCTTGGGGACTGCACTTGGGCAGTCCCTACGGAGTACCTGTTGCGGGTACATGGTTCTTGGATATTGGTACTTGAGGAGTACCTGAGGAGTTTGGGCGGCTATACCTGTTATGGGTGCCGATTGCGGACCGTTGCGGCGGATCGCCTATGTCGCAGATACTCGCTTTACTGACAATTAAGGACCGAGTCGAGTTCCAACTTTGGACGTGGGAATACCGTGCTCACCATCTACCCAGTATGGGGAGGGTTCCAGCAAGCCTACTCTAGTGCGGCGCCGAGACTGTAGGAGAATCGAGCTTGATATGTGTAGGGGGGAATCGTTGCGGCGTATTTTCCCTGATTTACCACGGCCCCCGATTGGCCCCGGTGGGAAGCTTTCACGACCCTGGGGCAGATATTAGATCGGATGTTTCCCGAGCCCAGGGAGACAGGACTAGCGCCGTTACTGTTTATGGTCTTTGCTGTGGGCTGTGTCTCAGGTTGGTTGCGGACTAGCCTTGCAGCCCGGATGGATTCCTGGAGTGCCACCTCTGCAGAGTGTAAACTATACGTATAGCCGTGTCCACGGTTACGGACGACCCATTTCTGATAAGTTCCGACTAGCATGGGAATCTGCTTTCTTACCTCATCCTTTGATTCGGGTTATGAGAGATTGGTCCAGCTGAGGCTGTTGAGACAAGGTGGGGAGGGAGCTCACCGAGTCGACTAGAGAGAGAAAGGTGTTGGTGAATAATGTTTGCGGGAACCTGCTGTGGCAGGACGAGCTCGATGGGAAAATGTGAGGCTGACGGGTGGTTTTGGGAGTGGATGTGTGTGTGAGAGAAGGAGTTGGTGATGAGATGAATTTGGGTTATTGCTGCTGCTTGCATAAGAAAACCCTGGCTCAAACCTTGATTATTTCTATACCCTAGAATAGGCCACTTTAAAGCTTGCTTCATATTATGGTTGGTGACGTGGACCTGTCCCATTTCCTTGGGGACAGACTTTGGGTTCTCAGGTGAAGACCCCGACCACGAGTTCAACCAGGACGGGTGGTACGACTGAAGGGAGCGCGCTACGCTCAAGGATGCCTGTGGAGGAGTGGACCCTGATGATCTAGCTACCGCTGCGCAATTGTTTCTTATTGTCGATTTAGCCCAGAGGGCTTGTACCAGACGCTTTGTTTTATATATGTCATGTATTGAAACTTTTATCGATGTATGGATGTGATATTCGACTGAGATGAGTTCTGTACGAGATAGCTGCTATTCCTGGGACTATCTCGAGGGTACAGGGAGTCGGATTCTCGTCGTTGAGAATCCGGTTCGTCACAGTTGGTATCAGAGCCATACTTGACCGTAGCGCGTAACCCTTAGATCGGAAACTTAGGACAGAAGCTCTAACTGAGTCCTCTACTGTATATGAAACCCCTTGGACTATTTGAAAATTATACATACGTACATCTCAACTATTTACAAAACTTTTACCCTTACCTTACCTTACTATCTTGCTAACATACTAACAACCCACTAACTGTCTGGCAGATGGAAGGAAGAGGATCAGCAGATGAACGACGGGAGGTCAGGACCACAGGAGCAGACTGTGGAGGTTTGGTAGTGCTACTGAGGGAGGTGCTACATACAGTGGGGATAGACGTGGACAACGTCTTCTACGAGGGATGGACCTACGGCCCTGGTGAGGGAGTACACACCCGGTTGCAGATGGAAGTACCCAATATCCCTGGACGACCAAGGTCACTGATGCTACGGGCAGCGACTAGTGAGAGCACCTTTAGTCGGGCAGTGCAGACTATAGCTATGAGGATACTCCGTCTTGCCACACTTGTGTACCAGAACCAGCTTAGCCACACTCGTTTCCGGTACCTACCGCGGGCTCTTGAAGACCCAACTGACAGAAACGCAGTCAGCTTGCAGGCTCACGCAGCCGACCAAGAGCAGAACATGACATTACGGACCTCAGTTCAGTGCATGATTGAGCAGGAGTACTTAAACATTGGCCTAGAAGAGAAAGTTGCCAAGCTGAAGGAGAGGGTATGGAAACAAGACATCCAGCTACTGGAGAAGGACAACAGGATCGCCTTACTCGAGGAGCGACTCAAAGCTAAAGCAAGGGAAGTCAGAGTCCTGGAATACGAAGCTCGCAACAACAGGCAGTTGGCAGGGTTGATCCGAGCAACTCACCATGCTCGAGATGTCCGTCTGGAAGATCAACTCACAGAAAAAGACAAAGCACTGGCAGCCAAGGAAGAAGAGATAGAAGGACTAAAGGAAGAAGTATATTGGTTGGACAGTCACAACTCAGAACTTCAGGAAGAGGTGGATAGCTACAAGGAGAAGAGTGGACGAAACTACCAGCTGATGAAGTACTTGAGTCTTCAACATATTGTGGCAAAGGATGAAGCTCGAAGGACCCTTAGTAGTTGGGTAAGGTCAGATAGGAAGAGGGTAGCAGAGGTGATCACCGTGAACCAAGGACTTCCAGAAGAACGCAGAGTTGAACCCAGAACAGAGAACTACAGGGTTTCACCAAGCCGAGTTGAGCCGATACCACTACCTGAGGCTCGGACCCTTACCCCCGAGATGACAAGACTGAGACAAGAACTAGCACACCTAGAGAAGCGGTTGACAGGACCTGAGGTGGACACAGTGAGGTTGGCAGCGCGCCTCACGGACACTCTCCACGATGACAGGCAGTGATCGAACAGCAGACAGAGACTGAGGCTGTGAGGTTGGCAGCGCGCCTCACAGGCACTTTCAGCAGCATGAGGCAGATGCAGTGGACAGTATCGACAGATGTCAGCAGTGGTGATGAGACTTGTATCTATCTTCATGAGTAGATGTTTAGACTTAGTAGATCATGACCACCTTTTGGCTCAGCCACGATGTAGCATTCGCTTAGATGTACTAATCCTCAAGGTTCCAGGAGCTGACCTCGGGATAGTACTCATGTCTAGGGTGTAATGCTGTAATGAGTGATTGATCTTTGTGGCTGTTCTTGCAATTTTATTGATGTTCATCTTGAGTGTACTTTAGTGTTGAGTCTATTTCATGTGTGCAGCTCCTACTCTAGCTACGCTAACCTAACCCTTACCGACCGCCACTAAACCTGCTCTATGAAAAATACAGCAAGATGTCGATCCGAAGATCCAACCGACTGCTTGCACGTTTTGAGGATGCTGAGCAAGAAGAGGCAGCAATGGCAGCTAGGGGCAGAGGACGTGTCAGAGGTCGTGGTCGCGGAAGAGCGACAGTTGCAGTTAGAGGCAGGGGTCGTGGACGCGCAGCAGGCGTGCTCCAGCCCGAGAACAACGCACCAGGTGGAGAACAGGAAGCGGAGATGGAAGAACCCGCAGTGGAACCTCAGCAGAACCAGCAGAACGATTAGCAACCACCGCCACCGCCTAACTTGGTAGAAGTAATGACTACTCAGACACAGCTGATGCAACAGATGGCACAGGCCAATACTCAGATGATGCAAGCTATGCAACAGATACAAGGAAACCAGAACCAGAACCGTTAGGGACACCGTGAGGAAGACCTACAAAGGAAGATTGAAAGGTTCATCAGGCTGAAAGCACCCACCTTCGACTACTCGGACGAGCCACTCGACGTGCACGACTGGCTACGTACCATCGAAATGAAGCTGGACCTGACAGACTACACTGAAGAGGAGTGTGTGGCCCTTGCGGCGCACCAGCTTGAAGGAGCAGCGAAAGCGTGGTGGGAGAGCAACTGTGACTCTCACGCGAACCCAGCTCAGATCACCTGGCTAGAGTTTTGTGAAGCTTTCAAAGAGTACCATATTCCAGAACAAGTCATGGTGCATAAAGCAATGGAGTTCAGGACAATGACCCAAGGAAGTTTGTCTGTAGCTGAGTACGCTCGACACTTTGCCAAGATGTCAAGGTACGCTCCTGAAGACGTCAACACTAAAAAGAAGAAGCAGTTCTGGTTCCAGCGTGGCTTACACAGAGGTCTGAGGACAGCACTCGCAGCGAGTTCACACAGGTCACTCAGAGAGCTGATTGACAGGGCTATCGCAGTTGAGAAGGAAAGAGTGGGTCTTGAAGATACCTGGCGAGAGAAGAAAAGAAAGGCTGAACAGTTGCACAACCATAGACTGAGTCAGAGGCCGAGGAGTGGTCAGAGCAACATGCTCAGGAGAGGCTTTCAGCAAAGCAACAGCCAAGGAAGCTCAGGGTTCAACAGAAACAGCTATCAGGGTAACCGAGGCAGTAACAGCAACAGCTTTGGCAGCAGAGGTAACAACTACAGCAGTTTTGGCAACAGAAACAACAGCTACTCAAGTCAGGGAAACCCCAACTGGAAGCCGAACAACACGCCCAGAATTGGTGGAGGGACCTCAGTAGTCTGCTTTGCTTGTGGGAAGCCCGGTCACAAATCCTTTGACTGTCCGGAGAAAAAGAACAAACAGACCCCAGCTAAGGCACCGGCACCTGGAGGACAAGACAGGCAGCCAACTTCAGTGCAGAGGGGACGCCTCAACCACCTGACAGAGGAAGAAGCCGAGGACGCTCCCGACGTTATGCTCGGTGAGTTTTTAGTAAATGGCATTCCAGCTTTGATATTGTTTGACTCTGGAGCAACTGGATCTTATATCTCGACAAAGTTTGTGAAAGAGCAGTCACCCCCGACAATACCTAAGGCTAGACCTATAGTCACTACTTCTCCCTTAGGAGAGCTTAGGTGCACCTTAGAGTGCCCAGCAGTTAGTCTGATGATAGGTGGGCAGGAGTTCGTAGGAGACTTGACAGTCCTGAAGTCAGACGGAATTGACGTGATACTAGGAATGGATTGGCTTACAGAGCACAAAGGAGTAATCAGTTGCTCGCCCAGAACAGTTGAGTTGACACACCCTAGCGGAGTCAAGGTAACAGCAGAACCACAAAGAAGGACAATAGGGAAGAGATCCAGAACATGTATTCTGAGACAGTTGGTATACTCTATCGAGGAAAAGACGATCGAAGAAGTACCTGTAGTATGTGAGTATCCTGACGTGTTTCCCGAAGAACTACCAGGATTACCACCTGACCGAGACGTGGAGTTCATAATCGAGCTGCAACCAGGCACAGGGCCCATTGCCAAGAGACCGTACAGAATGTTAGTGGAAGAGCTGGAGGAACTCAAGGAGCAGCTGAAAGAGATGCTTGAAAGCGGGGTGATTCGACCAAGTGCATCCCCATGGGGATCGCCAGTGTTGTTTGTGAAGAAGAAAGATGGGTCAATGCGCATGTGCGTAGACTATCGATCCCTGAACGCAGTGACGATCAAGAACAAGTACCCATTACCTCGGATTGATGACTTGCTAGATCAGTTGAAGAAAGCCAAATACTTCAGTAAGATTGATCTGAGATCGGGATACCATCAGATGAAGATTAGGGAAGGTGACATTCCCAAGACAGCCTTTGTGACTCGGTACGGGCAGTACGAGTTCACCGTTGTGTCCTTCGGTTTGACCAACGCACCTGCTTACTTCATGAACATGATGAACAAGGTATTCATGGAGGAATTAGACAAGTTCGTAGTGGTATTCATTGACGACATACTAGTCTACTCGGAGACAGCCGAAGAACATGAGGAGCATCTAAGGATTGTACTAGGGAAGCTGAGGCAGCATCAACTCTACGGGAGGTTCAGCAAATGTGAATTTTGGCTGGAGAAAGTAGCCTTTTTGGGTCATGTGTTGACAGCTGAGGGCGTAGCAGTAGACCAAGAAAAGATTGAGGCAGTAGCAGAATGGAAGCAGCCGAAGAGTGTCACGGAAATCCGAAGCTTTTTGGGATTGGCAGGTTACTACAGAAGGTTCATTGAGAACTTCTCCAAGATTGCCAAGCCAATGACCGAACTACTCAAGAACAATGTCCCATTCGAGTGGATGGACAAGTGTGAAAGAAGTTTCCAAGAGCTCAAGCACAAACTCACTACAACGCCAGTATTGACACTACCAGATATTCGCAAGGATTTCGTAGTCTATTGCGATGCTTCGCGACAAGGTTTGGGATGTGTTCTGATGCAAGAGGGCAAGGTTGTTGCTTATGCATCGAGGCAGCTAAGGAAACATGAGGAAAACTACCCCACACATGATTTAGAACTGGCAGCTGTGGTACATGCATTGAAGATCTGGAGGCACTACCTAATTGGCAATAAGTGCGATATCTACACGGATCATAAAACTTTGAAGTATTTCTTCACCCAATCCGAACTGAACATGAGGCAGAGAAGGTGGTTAGAACTGATCAAAGATTACGACTTGGAGATACACTACCATCCTGGCAAAGCCAACGTAGTGGCAGATGCCTTGAGCCGAAAGAGTTATTGCAACAACTTGATGATAGAAGAAAGTCAGCCAGAACTAGCAAAGGAACTGTACATGCTGAAACTCGAGCTAGTGGAAGAAGGAAAACCCCAGGAAATGAGGGGAAAGTACAACCTAGAAGATCGAATTAAAGAAGCTCAGGGAAAGAGTTCAGAAATCCAAGAAGTAAAAGAGGATATCCAACGAGGAGTAGCACCTGACTTCCGAGTAGATGAAGCAGGGACAGTATGGCTGAAGGACCGTATTTGTGTGCCGCAGGACAAAGAAATCAGCAGAACAATTCTCTCAGAAGCTCATGAGTCCAAGTACTCGATACACCCAGGATGCACCAAGATGTATCAGGATCTGAAGGATAAGTTCTGGTGGAAGAAAATGAGAGAGGACATAGCAGAGTATGTAGCCAAGTGCGACTCTTGTCGAAGAATCAAGGCACAACAACAAAGGCCAGCAGGACTGCTGAAACCACTGGAAATTCCAATGTGGAAGTGGAAATATATTAGCATGGATTTCGTGATTGGCCTACCTCGCACTCAGAAAGGGAATGATGCCATTTGGGTCATAGTTGATCGGCTAACAAAGGTAGCCCACTTTATACCAGTCAAAAGCACATACCCAGTAAGCAAACTAGCGGAGCTATACATAGACAACATTCTCAAGCTACATGGGGCACCAAAAAGTATTGTGTCAGACAGAGGACCACAGTTCACAGCTCAGTTCTAGAAAAGCCTACATCAGGCCATCGGAACAACCTTGGAGTATAGCACAGCTTACCACCCTCAGACAGATGGGCAGACCGAAAGAGTGAACCAGGTTCTTGAAGACTTGTTGAGGGCATGTGTTCTGGCATACAGCACAGACTGGGAGAAGAGTCTATCGTATGCAGAATTTTCTTACAACAACAGCTACCAGGCCAGCCTGCAGATGTCACCCTTTGAGGCACTATATGGCAGAAAATGCAGAACGCCTCTAATGTGGTCAGAGGTGGGAGAACGAACATTCTTTGGACCGGACATGATTATAGAGGCAGAAGAAAATGTGGCCAAGATCCGAGAGCATCTAAAGGCAGCTCAGAGCCGACAAAAGAGCTATGCGGATAAAAGGAGACGAGATCTAGAGTTCGAAGTAGGGGACTTCGTCTACTTAAAAGTGTCACCCCTCAGAGGGCATAAGAGATTCCAAGTGAAAGGAAAGCTAGCACCCCGTTTTGTAGGACCGTATCAGATACGGGAGAGAATAGGGAAGCTAGCCTACAGACTAGACCTACCAGAGGACTTAACTGGAGTACACCCAGTGTTCCACGTATCCCAGCTGAGAAAGTGACTGAGAGTACCAGAACATGAGGTCAAGACAGAGGCATTAGACCTACAAGACACCTTGGAGTACCTGGAGTACCCAGAGAGGATACTAGACAGAGCAGTCAAAGATACCAGAAGCACAGCTATTCCATTTTGTAAGGTGCAGTGGAGCAATCACTCAGAAAGAGAAGCTACTTGGGAGAAGGAGTCAGTACTAAAGGAGAAATACCCCCACTAGTTTAAACCATAGGTAATCACAAATCTCGAGGACGAGATTCTTGTGAGGGGGGAGACTGTAACAACCCTAAATTACCCCTAGGATTTGTTGAGTGCAAAAATGTGGATTTCAAATTTTTTGGTGAATTGTTGTGCAAGCAAACCAATATATAAAATTAATTCTATTGTGCTCCCAAATTCTTAAGCAATTTAAATTTGAAATTTAAAAATCAATTTGAAGTGCTAAGGATGAAATAGTGTGATTTGGAGTTATTTGAATTTAATTGGATTTTTGGTTGGTTTGAATTCAAATTTTAGATTTGAATTCAAACTCTAACTAGCTAAACTAATTTTCAAATCTAATCTAACTATCGTGGGCCAAATCTCCGAGCCAAAGTCCGTTAAACCACCCTGATCTCTTTTTCCCGAACCAATGAACCAAGCGGCCCGCTCGGCCTTGCGGCCCATCATCGGCACAGTCCTTTCTCCGCGTCGCCTCCGCGTCTCTCTCTCTCCCACTGACAGGCGGGTCCCGCCTGTCAGCTTTCTCCCTCACCTCTCTCTTCTTCCCCTGCGCGCCGCTCTGCTCTCTCAATCTCGCGGCCGCGCGCGCCCGTGACCTCCAACCACCCGAGCCAGTCCCATCAACCTCGTGCGGCCCAATGTGATGCGGACGCGTGTCTGAAGCCGCCCACCGCATCTATCTCGCCGTCCGTGCCGCGGAACCCTAGCACCATCCCCTTTAAAAGCCGCCGCCGGGAGCCCTTCCCTGTTCAAGCCGCCGCCGCCCCATTGGGGTTTCTAGTCCCCAATTCGTGAGAGAAGAGGGAAGAGGAGGACCAGAGGAGGACCAGTGGAGGAGAGGAGGAAGGGAAGAGGAGCCGGAGCACCTCCACGACGCCGCCGCCGAAGACCGGAGCGCCGCCGCGCGTGGACTGCCGACACCAGGCCGAACCAGGGAGCGAGAAGAGGAGCACGAGCTTCGCCAAGCCACGTCGAGTCTACCCCGAGCTGCAGCGTACCCCGACTGGCCCCTAGGTGAGCGCCGCCGTGCCTTCCCCCTTTTCTTCTTTGTCTCCGGCCAATCGCCACCGCCTTCGCTTGCTAGCCCCCTGGGACCCGACATTCGAGTCGTGGCCACGTCTCTGGTGCAGGAACCCATCGCCGCTGAACCTCGCTAACCCTGTTCGCCCAAGCCGCCGTCGATGCTCGCCGGCGCCATGGCCGCGTCGCCGCCGTTCGCGTCGGGAGGCCCAAACCGCACCCAAGCCGAACCCTTTTTCACTCTGTATGATCTCGCGAAACCCAAGCCAAGCCTTCCCGGCCGTCCTAGACCCGAGCCGAGCATTTTTCCGGCGAGTCTGTCGTCGACCGTCGCCGCCGGCGTGCTCTGGTGCGCGCTGCGCGCGCGTCGCGTCGCGCCATGGCGTAGCCACACCGAAGACCACACCAAGTCGACGCACGAGCACGCATAAACGATCCCGAGTCGGCCACAGGTTGATCCCGTGCACCGGCTCACGTGAACCGCACTCACGGTTCACGGTGGACCGAGTCCACCAGAGCCAGATCCAGCAGCGCCCCCTTCGTGGGCCGAATCTTGCGTTTAAGTCTGGTTTGCACCCCTAAACTATCTCGGCCCATTCACCTTTCGGCCCAGTTTCAGCCCAGCCATCGTTTAATCCTTTTCTTTTTCTTTTAACTGCGCTGACGTATGGGGCCCACTTGTCATACTCGGCGAGTCACTGACCGCTGGGACCCACTGACCAGGGCTGACCGTTGACCCGTTGACCGTTGACCAGTCAACGCTGACGTCAACAGGGCCCACTGCTGACGTCATCCTAGGCGGACCCCACTGCTGACGTCAGCATGACGTCATGCTGACGTCAGCAGGCTAATTTTTGTCTGTTTTTCTTTTTCGGAAATTAATTAATATTTTCAGAAAATGATTTAAACTTCGAAAATTAATAATAAATCAACCGTAGCTCAGAAAAAATATGAAACCAGTTTCTATATTTTTCTAAAATCATGACCTACGCGTTAGTGTAGAGTTTGGTGTTATTTGGGTCTTCTCTCTTCGTTGTTTTAGTGTTTCTTTGCTAGTAGTCGCGCCTTATTTTATTTTTTACGCAACCTTAGGAGCTCCGGAGAGTCAGGAGGAGCCAGACCACTACGACAACTGCTTTGACGAAGACGAAGACTTTTGCCCAGGTTCACGCCCGACCATCTCTGAAATACCTATTAGACATGCAAACTAGTATGCTAGCGCTTTACTTTACTCGCATGATAAACCTGCACTGCCTTTGTTATTATCATGTTACCTTGCTACCTACTACTCACTTTATGAGATATGCTATGCTATGCATGTGTTGGGATGGTTGTGATTTGACCCTCTTGGCGTGAGTTGTGGGTGGTATGGGAGGAGTAGTGCAGCTAGGCGGTGTAAGCGAGTAATAACAACTCGATCGTTTGATCGAGGTGCTTGGGGACTGCACTCGGGCAGTCCCTACGGAGTACCTGTTGCGGGTACATGGTTCTTGGATATTGGTACTTGAGGAGTACCTGAGGAGTTTGGGCGGCTATACCTGTTATGGGTGCCGATTGCGGACCGTTGCGGCGGATCGCCTATGTCGCAGATACTCGCTTTACTGACAATTAAGGACCGAGTCGAGTTCCAACTTTGGACGTGGGAATACCGTGCTCACCATCTACCCAGTATGGGGAGGGTTCCAGCAAGCCTACTCTAGTGCGGCGCCGAGACTGTAGGAGAATCGAGCTTGATATGTGTAGGGGGGAATCGTTGCGGCGTATTCTCTCTGATTTACCACGGCCCCCGATTGGCCCCGGTGGGAAGCTTTCACGACCCTGGGGCAGATGTTAGATCGGATGTTTCCCGAGCCCAGGGAGACAGGATTGGCGCCGTTACTGTTTAGGGTCTTTGCTGTGGGCTGTGTCTCAGGTTGGTTGCGGACTAGCCTTGCAGCACGGATGGATTCCTGGAGTGCCACCTCTGCAGAGTGTAAACTATACGTATAGCCGTGTTCACGGTTACGGACGACCCATTTCTGATAAGTTCCGACTAGCTTGGGAATCTGCTTTCTTACCTCATCCTTTGATTCGGGTTATGAGAGATTGGTCCAGCTGAGGCTGTTGAGACAAGGTGGGGAGGGAGCTCACCGAGTCGACTAGAGAGAGAAAGGTGTTGGTGAATAATGTTTGCGGGAACCTGCTGTGGCAGGACGAGCCCGATGGGAAAATGTGAGGCTGACGGGTGGTTTTGGGAGTGGATGTGTGTGTGAGAGAAGGAGTTTGTGATGAGATGAATTTGGGTTATTGCTACTGCTTGCATAAGAAAACCGTGGCTCAAACCTTGATTATTTCTATACCCTAGAATAGGCCACTTTAAAGCTTGCTTCATATTATGGTTGGTGACGTGGACCTGTCCCATTTCCTTGGGGACAGACTTTGGGTTCTCAGGTGAAGACCCCGACCACGAGTTCAACCAGGACGGGTGGTACGACTGAAGGGAGCGCGCTACGCTCCAGGATGCCTGTGGAGGAGTGGACCCTGATGATCTAGCTACCGCTGCGCAGTTGTTTCTTATTGTCGATTTAGCCCAGAGGGCTTGTACCAGACGCTTTGTTTTATATATATCATGTATTGAAACTTTTATCGATGTATGGATGTGATATTCGACTGAGATGAGTTCTGTACGAGATAGCTGCTATTCCTGGGACTATCTCGAGGGTACAGGGAGTCGGATTCTCGTCGTTGAGAATCCGGTTCGTCACAATCTTCATCCATTAAATTCCTCTTTCACCGTGCTTCGTCCAAAACAGAATAATTGCTCGTGAAACCGTGCCTCATCAAATGCACCTAAAGAGCTCCTCTTTGTTTGTACGATTGTATATTTTGACAATTAGTGCATGGGCAGAACATGAAACCTGACGGAGTCCTGTTGGCCTCGGTGACATCGAGAAACCCCTTCAGGCCATCACGGAACGCCATGTCGTGATTGTCCTCGTACATCCATTGCCTATTCATCTGCATTAGTAACCAATAACAATTATTTGTATAATTTAATATATAATATAATACAGAGGTAATATATAAGACAATACAAATTTAATATATAACTAAATATAAATTTAACATATAATAGATTACAAAGTTAATACATAAGACAATACAAACTAAACACATTTCTAAAACTATAATTAATTTATTCATTTTCTAAAATCAAGTATACTTCCATTAAAAAATAATTAACTATTCCGACTTTAAATAAATAACTAATAAATACAATACATAAGCTCTCACTCTCCACTATGAACACAAGCTCTCTCTCTCCACCATGAACACAAGCTCTCTCTCGACCATGAACACAACCTCTCTCTCCACCATGAACACAAGCTCTCTCTCTCCACCATGAACACAAGCTCTCTTTCCATTTTGATTTACAAATTTCTCTATTTCTAAAGCATATAAACAATACAAGCTAATAAAAAATATAAGAGAATGAAAGAATATACCTTGTAGTGCCCCTTGGATGAGTGAAATCTTCACAAATTTTGAAAAAAAAATTTGGCAGCACCTCCCCTGTCCCGAGCACAACATGAACACAGCTCCAAGTGTTGATGCTGGCTCGGGCGAGGGGAGGGAATGTATTATATACGAGCACATTAGCACCTCACATTTGCACCGGTTGCAGCCAGCAACCGGTGCTAAAGGGCCTTGGGCACATTAACACCGGTTGCTGGCTGCAACCGGTACGAATGTGACCAAAGACCCGGTGCTAATGTGCTCAACCTGCCACCCCTGGGTGCCGCCCCCGCTCATAGCCGTTGGACCTAGTGCTGATACACCCTTAGCACCAGGTCTAAAATGTGTCGCGGCCTATGAGGGGGGCGGATGTGAGGTTCTCTGGTAGTGATCGCTCCCAATTCTTTATTTAATTACTTATTTATGCAGAGTTGACAACGCTAACATAAGGAGGGATTCAGGTATCCGTACATGACACACTAGGAATTATGCAAATTCAATGCATCATTACATTATTAAGTTTTTTGGCCACGATTCCCATATCTGTGCTTGCTCTGGTACGTTGACAGAAAGACGAAAGCATGAGAAATTGACACGCTACTTGAAAGAGTTCTCGATGTCGATTACAAAGCGGTATTTCACGTCTCGATTTGCAAGCCTCCTGAGAGCCTCGTTGATATAATCTATCTTGATTACTTCGACCTCTGGATATATTTTGTTGGCCGCACAGAAGTTAACCATTTCTTGGATGTCCTTTGTACCTCCAACAATACTGCCAGACAAGGTTCGTGCACCTGAAAAAGCAGTTCAGGTTAAATCTAAATAACTTTGCTTCTGCTATCACGTTTCTTTTCACAACACGAGTATGAGAACAGAGAATTACTGCGATTAAGGCTTGCAGGATGCAGTTTGATCTCACTTGGAAAGCCCACTAATGCCATCACACCACCAACCTTAAGGAGTGAGAGATATGGATCAAATGGATGGTCACCGGAAGCAGTGTCAACTATGAAGTGCAGGGAGTTTTTCAGCGACTGCAAAAAGCAAGAGATGATATAGTCATAATCAGCTGTCGATTAAGTGGAACAAACAATCAAACATTTTTTTAGCATCATATCTTCATTCTCAGAATGAGAAAACTACTCATGGTCATATGCTGAACTGGAGTCCTGGATAGGAGTCATGTAACAATACAATGAGAAAGTTACTACTGTATAGATTTGTTCTTTTCTTGCTTTTATCTTTGGAAATGAAACGAAGACATAAAAAAGTGCTTCCCACCAAAAAGATGGTGTCATACCACCTTTCTCGTCGTTTCGTTACTACTACCTCCGTCCCCGTGAAAGAATGCAACTCTCGGATCCCGAGGAGTCAAACACTTTTAAGTTTGACTAAATTTATATAAAAATTTACTAACATTTACAATATAAAATAACTATCATTAGATTAATCATGTAATATATTTTCATACTAGATCTATTTTGAGACACAAATGTTAGTAGTATTTTGTATAAATTTGGTCAAAGTTGAAATTGTTTGATTCCTCGGTAAGTGAGAATTGCAATTTTTTGCGGACGGAGGGAGTAATATAAAATTTTGTGATCTTTGTTGAGAAGAAAAACGTGGCACATTGTTTGTACATTAAAACTATGCAATGTGAAGTACCTCCATCTGCTGTGTGTTTGATGATACAACAAAATTATCTGCACCAAGGAGGTTGATGGCTTCATCTCTTTTTGATTCACTCGTACTGAAAACTGTGACCTTAAGACCAAAGGCTTTACCAAATTTCACTGCCATATGACCCAGCCCACCGAGTCCAATGACACCTAGTGATTTTCCAGGTTGATTCATGTTGTGTCGCACCATTGGGGTATACACAGTGATTCCAGCACATAGAAGAGGTGCTGCCTTTGCCAAAGGGTAGCCATCTGGTATTTTGAAGCAGTACCTGAAATGTCAGACTGTCAGTGAATCAACAGAAACTGAGATTTCCTTATCAGACAAGTTGTATTGAATCAGAATCATGATGTCAATAATATTACTTGTATGGACATATATATTATTCTTTCATCATGTACTGAGTTTGATGAAAATGGTTGCACAGCAATGACACGCAAATTTTACTCACGTCTCATAAGAAACTAGATAGAATCTTGAATACTAAACAGTATGATGAAATAATAGCCGAATGAAATTACAGCGGAACAAAATGACCTTGGAGCCTGTTTTCATCTCCACAACTAGTATTCTTCATCAAAACCGTAAAATCCAATTAAAATGGTACTACCATACCTTTCATGGACTACAATGTGCGTGGAGTAACCTCCCTTTGTTACAGTGCCATCTGTATCAATGCCATTGAAGGTGAAAACTGCTTTTGGGCAGTAGTTCTCTAGAAAGCTATTGCAATTCTCACAATCTCGGCATGAGTTCACAAAGGTTCCAACACCTACATGGTCACCCACTTTAAAGCCTTTGACGTCTGAACCAACCTCAGTTACAACTCCAGCTATCTCATGCCTGTACAAATTAATAATATTGAGGAATATATAGTACAAACAGCATGTTTACAATGAGCAACACTTTCATGAGCACTCCTGACTATGATGTTTTGTTTCCTCCGCTGAGGTACTAAATTTATATAATGATCTGAAAAGCTTACCCAGGAACCAATGGATATTTTGAATCATTGTGCTTATTTTGTGTCCACATAAAGTCAGCATAACAGACTCCACAGTGCGTGATCCTTAATGAAACATCTCCGTTTTGCACTGCTCTGAAAAATTATACGGTAGCAGCTCACGTAAGAGGATGTTATAAAAATGAAATCACTGAGCTAATTTCACGTAAGACAAAGGTGTTGCACTCAAATTTCTACGATCTCATCAGAGGTAAAAAAATAAAATGTTCATTCAATGCCTCATAGTAAGCATCAATTTCATGACTTAGTTTGACATGCCACAAGCAGAAATACCTGCCCTACCTGTTCAGCACTTGATGTGCTCATTTAAACAGACATGAAACACAGTGAAAACCAAACATAATGTGCATATAAAGGCATGGAAACAGTTCAATCCATAGATATATTCCATAGAGTCTAGCATATATAGCAAGAAGATAGTATTCAGAGTAATAAAAGTGATCCTGAAATGTTTTCACCAAATCAGGAGTGGGGAGCCACCTGCGGTTAAACTTGTATGGCGAGAGAACTCCGGAAGGGTCTCTTGCTGCCCAAGCGTTGCAGTTGCCATCCCCTGATTCAGAAGCCATGTGAACTGATCTGCACAATCCATTCGAGCCAAGTCAGTAAACTGAGGAAATTACAGATCGCCTCTCCTAAATAAAAACGGTTTGATGCCAGCGACCATCTACCTGCAGTCCTGCACGATCTCTGAAGCACGAGCAGACTGGCAAAGCGAGACAAGAACCGAGGCAGTAGACGGGAGCAAAGAACCCCTCACCTCCGGGCAGCCGATTGAACAACTCTCCTCGATGCACGGCGGCAGACAAGCGGTTGCCGAGATGTGGAGAGCAATCGGAATGCGAGGAGCAATTTATAGGGTAGATGCCGCTGCCGCATCGATCATGTCCGCTAGATTGGAATTTAATTGGATTCTGAGGACATTGGCGACAGCGGTGACGCTATAGACAGAGTTAAACAGGTTGACTGGGTTCATAGCTGATTAAACAGGTTGACCGAGCGGCGCATCAGCGCGTGCGTCATTCCTTTTACACGGCTTCAGCGAATGGAGGATCCCCACCGTCCATGGCATCTGACGTCTCTCCACGCTCCAGACATCCTTCTCAACGGAGTTCAGCCCAACCCCACCACGGCACCACCACGCAAGCGAAACCTGGAACGAAACGTCAGGCACTTGTTAGTTGTCAGAGAGCTTGCAGTCTTACGTATGCTCGACGCCGGCAGCAGTTGTCGAGCTCCAGGAGGGCAGCGCCGTCACTCACCGGCCGTCGCTTAATAAATACTCCATATGTTTTAAATTATAATTCATTTTACTTTTTTAACTATAAATTTGACCGCCAGTCCTTTTCAAAATTTTATATAAATTATTATATTTTTTTATGGTGGTTTACTTTATTAATAAAAAATCTTCAAAATGCTTTAAATTTGACTATATTTAAAAAAAATGAATAAGATAAATAGTCAAACTAAATCAAACGAACTATAATTTGAAACGGATGTAGTATAAAAAAAGAACTGTAAATGGATATTGTGTCCGCTTAAAATATGAATATAGATATACGGATTCATATCTGATTTTTAACATGATACTAAAAATGAATACATACAAATTCGTTTTTATTGATTTCCTCTATCCAATTCCATATTCGATAAAATTCGTAAATATCCGTATTTATTTAGACTAGCAAATATATCCGTGCATAAGTATATAGGTTGAAAATTGAGGCAAATAATATTAGATTTCTCGGAAAAATTAAGCAACACGAATCAATAGTGGAGAAGCAAACCGTGCCACTAATATCTACATTATTGTCCCTGAAGGATTCCGGGCGCATCCCATGCCTGCCCGCTCAGCGCGTGGCCCCCGCGCCGCGCTGGCGCCCATCCACCGGTGGCGTCAGTGGGCCGTGGGCCTCACCGGCCGTCCTTCCCTCGCGACCGATTCTACCACCGGTGGTCCGTGGCGGCCAACTGCAGCGGCGACGGCCGCGGGCGGGGTCCGGCGGTCGACGATCGTGTGGCCGATGGTGGGCGTCGCGGCGGCCGTCGTCCTCCTCTTCTCTCCCTCCGCATCCCCCGCCGCCGCCTCCCACCCACCCCCTCCACATCTGCCGTCCTCCCGCGCCCGCCGTCCGCCGCGGTGGCGGCGGGTCTCCGTCCTTTCGTGCTCTTCCCCCGCCATGGCTCCCAACCCACCCATCCGCCACCCCCACTCTGTTCCCCGCCCCTGCTCCCACGATGCGCTGGCCGTGAGGAGCTGCCCCCAGCGGCGGCCGCGACAACCCACGCGACGCATCAAGGAGCCGCCGCCCGCCAGGAGCCACGCTACTCCTCGAGGAGCCACCGCCGGTCAAGCTCACCACGCCCTTCGGCACCTCCACGCAGCGCGTCGCCGCCTACTTCACCGACGCCACTGGGGGAGCCCACCGCCGGGGGGAGGGCGCTGGTGCGGACGGCGTGCTTGAGCGGGATGTCACGGAGGCTGGAGTGGATGTGGCTGGCTTCGGCGCGGAGGTAGTGGCGGGGATGGGGCCGGAGCCGGCCGTGAGCTATCCAAAGCCCTCAGCCGCCGTCCACTGCTCCGTGCCACCGCATAGGCCGTTGGCCTTGCCGGTGGAGGGGCCGAGAGGAGGCGTCGGAGGAGCCGGAGTTTGTGCGGCCTTTGCGTGCCGCGCCCACAGTCGGAGGGAGGGAGCCGCGGGCAGGGTCCGATGGTCACCGGCCGTGTGGGCGATGGTGGCTGTTGCAGCGCCGCGCTGCCGCCGCCTTGACCGCCCCACCGCGGCGGGCTGCTTGGCGCTGGCGCGCGTCGCCGGGAGCCGCGCTGGCCGCTGCCGGGAGCTGCGCGCCGCCAGGGCCGCCGCACGGCCGGCTGGGGAGGCCGGGCCCCCAGCCACGGCCGCCATTGAAGAAAGATTGCACGGCCGGGCAGTCGCGGCGTTAGCGCGCCTCCCTGCCTAGTTTACCTAACCGTAGAACAAGTTTTGCTAGAACAAAGTGTAGATGATTTTTGAAATAAAAGGAAAACATCAAATGGTAATGAGCTAATAAGAAACACTCAGCTTTGCCCATAGTTGTAAATTCCATTCCGGTACCGGCCGGAATGGCCGGAATGCCCCGTTCCGGTGCCTAAACCGGTATAGAAGGGCTGAAATCCCGTACCGGGTCAAATACCGGTCAATACCGGTCAATTCCGGTCAATACCGTGTCAATACCGGTCAATACCGGCCAATACCGGTCAATACCGGGTCAAACGTCTGTTCCGCTCATTTCGGTACCGGGCTAAAACCAAATGACGCCTCGTTCAATATGTGAGTTTGGTAAAAATGTTAGTGTGATGAAGCGTAATTATGCCGTAAGTATATATTTATATGAATATTTATGTATATGTACATTCATATATTTTTAATATAATAAAGTCCGGAACGGTACACCGGTATCGGCCGGTACCGGAATGTTCCGTTCCAAGAGCAAAAATGGAATGACCTCCGGAATGGAATTTACAAGTATGCTTTGCCCTCCTAAAATCAACACAAAAGCCCTACATGCCTAGTTAGACCCCTACCTACTATGTTGATCTCAGTTCAGCGGTCTAATGGGATGACCAGGATGTGCGACGCATAAATAAAAAAACGTATTTGTCGCCTTCCTCTAAAACTATAGATTTAACAAACCGGATTGTTTCAAAATATTATATGTTTAAAAATGTGAGTTTCAAAATTTTTTTGTATGATGCTTGAATACTAGTTAGAAAATCTAAGGTTATCTTGTTTTGCTCTCTCAAAATTCCTAGTAATTAAAATAAATTGAAGTTCATTTTAATTAAGGATAACTAATGCTAGTGTGATTTGGAGTTTATTTGGTTTTATTTCATTTCCTTAAGTGTAATTTATAATTGAATCTCCAAATCAATTATAATGAAAGCTAATGCTGACATAACCTAGACCTTTAAGCCAGCTCAGCCTGCTAATTACCTACCTAACAAACCCTTCTAATTCTAACTCGGTCCACTAACGGAAGCCTCCTAACAAATCCTAACGAGGCCCTCTTTTCTTTTCACGTAATGACCAACAACCAGCCCAAGCCTTTCCCTCTCCGGTTGCTTTCACGTGAAGCCGAGCAACCCGTTTCAACCTGGAGCCCAGCCTATGTCTCTCGTTTTTCTTCTGGCTTGGCCCAGCAAGGTCCAGCAGCAAATCAGCTGCAGCCTGGCCCATCCACCGCCTTTGCATGCTGTAATGTAGCGCTGCCCTCTCGTTTTTTCTCTTTGCTTCCACGACGCGCCCTCCCTCCGTTCTATCCCGCCGCGCGGCAGCGTAGCACGCCCGCGACCAAGGTACGAGCGCCTAACCACCGTGGCCCACCTACAACTGCCTGGGTCTCGGATCCTTCCCGCTTCGGAAGCTTAAAATTGAAGTTTGGTTGATATCGATATAACCATTTGTAAAATTGAAGCTTAAATATATGATTTACAAATGGGCCCACGACAAGGCAAACCGCCTCGCGCAGTCGCGCCGACGCGCTGCGCTCACGAGCCCGGCACGTTGCGGCGTCTGTGCCCTGACCGAGCAGTAGCCGCTTTGGCCGCCAGCCGCACCGGCTCAGGCTGTTCGCACCGGTTCCCTGCACTCTACCATTCGCACTCGTTCAAACTCTATCTCATCTCTCTATATCAACTACCACTATATGAGACCCAACGATAAAATTATTTTAACCTCCTCTCTCTCTCCTCTCTCTCCTGTCCCCCCGCCCCCCACCCCTCCCCCCTCGCTGCTGGCCCCGCGCTGCCACGGCCCTCTCTCCCCGGCCATCAACTACCTCGCGCTGGTCTTCCCTCACCACGACGGCCGCGGATGGCGGGTGGCGCACGTGCGGGGCGCAGGCGGCTCGTGCCGGCGGCGGGGCGACGACCGCAGACGGACGCGTAGCGGAGGCGGGCCCTTTGCGTGCCGTCGTGGGTGAGCGCGGCGAGCGGCGCGTGTGGTCGGAGCGGCGTGGCGGCCGGCGCGGCGAGCTAGCGCGGCGGGCGGCGCGTGTGGCCGGAGCGGGGCGGCGGCGGCACGTCCTCACGCCGGCGGCTCCTCCCCTTCCCCTTCCCCTCCCCCTCACCGCCTCCACCGCTGCTCCTCCTCGTCGGAGCCACGACGACGACGGCGCGGCGGCGCGCGGGCCGTCCCCTCCCCGCACCTTCCACCTCCCCTGCGACTTCCTCCCCGAGCGGCCAGCGGATGGCGGAGGACGGCCTGCGCACTCACGGGGAGCGGCGGTGTCATTCCTCGTCCTGCTCGCCGTCATGCTGGGCGCGGTCTGTGCGCTCACCAACGCGGCTGAGCCGGAGTACAGGCGCTGCTTCGCCGCAATCAACTTGCTCGCCGTGGCCATCGTGCTCTTCCTCCTCACAACGGACCTCGCGGGCATCGGCGGTGGTGGCGGGGCCGTCTCGGCCGTCTTCGTGGCCATGCTCGCCCGCAAGGCCGCGAACGCCAACCTCGAGGAGGCGGACCCCTCGGCGGCGGCGCGGCTTGTCGCGGTGAAGGCGGCGGGGAGGAGCTAGGAGGACGGGGTGTGGGCGCCCGGCGAGCGGTCGCGGCTCGGGGATGAGCGCGGGGGCGGGGGCGGCCCAGGACTCGCCGATGGCGGAGGGGCTCGACGGCTTCCACGGACGGGCATGAGTGCGTGGTGGTTGGGGCTGCCGGCCTTGGGAACGATGCTGTTCCACCGGGAGGCTCGCTTGATTTACTTAGCCCGGGAGCCGCACTCGAGTTTACCGAGTCGTTTCCGACCCCGCCGCAGCGATTTTTTGAGCAGTAAACTCTATTTCGTCCGATGTGGCCTACCCCGTTTCCCTTTTACCGAGCCCGGTGTGGGCAGCCTCATGCGCTAGTCCGATGCAGGCCCTGGCGTCCTGCTCACGTGTCTACGGCCCGAAAAATTAAACCGCCGAGGTATTATTCATTGATTCATTGGTCCTGACCGGTTGGACCGTCAGTTTAAATGGTTCAATTAGATTTAAAGTTTACTATCAAACACAAGTTGCTGAGTGATCTAGTGGTTAAGTCATTCTATAGAGAGGTTGGAGGTGCAAGGTTTGAACCCCGGCCCACCCCATTTTTGCACATTAAATTCCATGGGCGCGCTCTTCCTCCACGTATGACACCGACCACGTTCTTGCGGCCGTCGAAGGACAATACACCGTGCTTACCCGGCCTTCATGCTGCGTCTTATGCATCGGCAGAAACTATTGCGCTGCCTTGCCTTGCAGTCTTGAACCGCTATGGCCACGTCACGGATACGGTCGGTCGTGACACCGTATTGCGTGCAGCTACTGCCTTGCCTATGCTCATTTTCCCATAGAACGTTGTTGCCCGTGGGCTCAGAACACCAATGGCCCGTGTGGCCAAGGCGCTAGCTTGCACACGTCGGCCGCTAAAGCCTTGCTACCAACCGCAGCCCAACTACCATGCTGCAGCCGTCGCACACATGCTGCTTGCCAAGCCGCAGGCACGCCTATTTCCTCCCTTGCTCTGCCTGCGCATGCACATATGGCCAAGACCGCCATGGCGTTCAAGCCAAACCACAAGCGCCAAACCTGCTTCGCCTTCACGCCCTTTGGTGAAACGACCAGACTCACCATCTTCTCAGTGTTGTGCACCAACCCAGCCTTGCCAAGTTGAGCCTCTGGCCATGGAGATGAGCAGTGAAATTGCCTATAAGGCATTTTGTCGAACACTTGCAGTGCAACCCTAGGCAGGCCACAAAACAACCCACACCAACACCTCCAAATTCTAGCCGCACCTGATCACCTACCCGCCACAATCGGATCCCGTATACCGAGCCCACGTGAGCCGCTCACCTGGCTCACTATGAACTGAGTCCACACCACCACACCTCTTTCGAGCCGTGTCATGGCTGATGCATCAAAGCTACCCAAGGCCAGCCATGGGTTGAAAGCCCACTAATCGCCCAACCCAAACTCGCCCGCCGACCTACCAAGGTAACAGACGGAGCCTGTTAAATTTAATAGGTCGACCCAAACTCCTCCACAAACTGCTCCGTGAGCACACCGACTTTGATAATAGTGTTAATATTACTAACCATTTGTAAAATTGAATTTTAGTTGATATCGATATAACAAACTACTTTAGTTCAAGTATAGCTAATCATATATTTAAATTTTTTAAATTTAGTGATAGTTCGAGTACAACTGCAGGTCGGAGTCTCCTTGGGAGACTAAGGATAAGTCGGTGCCCAAAGTAAATAGTTAGGCTCAGCTTCTATATTATCTTAAAATCTTTAGCCATAGGAATCCTCTATACCCTCGTCTACCTTTTCTTGTTGTCCTTTTCTATATCTCCTCGGCTAAGCTAGATTAGAAGACTAGTACACACACATTTCATGTGGATTTGAACCTGCCTGGTATCTTTTTGTGTAATATGCCAAATTGCATATCCTTGTTCCTGATTAGCCAATTGCCTTGCACATGTAGGATGTTGACATCTGAGATTGGGACCAATGAGTCCAATGCACCAACAGTAGAGAATCCCTTGAAGAGGAATTCAGATGATGTGGGGTGGGAGTATGGGGTCTTAGTTGATGCGAAGAACAAGGACAAAGTAAAGTGCAAATTTTGTGGTCATCAGAGCCAAGGAGGGATCCATCGGTTGAAGGAACATGTGTCCAATGTTGGAAAAAGTGCAAAGTAATGTAGCAAGAGCACACATGAAGCTAAAGACAAGTGCAAGAAATCGTTGGATGAGTCAAAAAGGAAGAGGGAGGAAAAGACTGTCTGTGAGTTAGAGCTTTGAGAAGAGGTCAATGTTTCTCGAGTTGGAGGAGATGATGATGATCAAGTAACCTGTGTTGGAAGCTCATAGCCTCATAAATTAGGACCATTCATAAGTTGACACGGGCCATTGATCCTAAAGCTACAAAAATTGAATCTTTGAAGCAACAAAAGTTGAACAAGGAACTTTGGAAACAAATAACACGTGAGGCGCACAAATACATTGCAAGATGGGTCTATACACATGATAATTAGTTATTCACCCTTGCTGCCATCTATTTTTTTCATATTCCAGACTTCCAGTACAGTTTGCCATGGTGCTGAACATTGTTGACCTTTGTTTATATCCTGTTCCTGTTGCAGCCATACCATTTTATGCTTGTGAAAATAATGAGTTCAAGCAAATGTGTGAAGCAATTGGTCAGTTTGGTGTTGGACTTGAACATCCTTCTCAGCGTGATCTACGGGAGACTTTGCTGGAAGACGAAGGTGCAAGAATCAAGAGTTTGCTAGAAGAGTGTGATGCTGAGAAGATGAAGAGTGGGTGCTCTATCATGACAGATGCTTGGTCAGATAGGAAGAGAAGCATAATGAATTTGTGCTCAAATTGTGCCGCTGGGTCAAGTTTTATCAGCTCAAAAGAGATGTCAGATGTGTCACACACAAGTGAAGTCATGTTTGAACTAGTGGACAAAGCAATTAAAGAAGTTGGGGAAGACGATGTGGTGCAAGTAGTGACATACAATGCTTCTAGCAACATGGGGGCAAAGAAACTATTGCTTCAGAAGAGGCCACAAATCTTTTGGACTTCTTGTGCAACACACACAATCAACTTGATGCTCCGAGGAATTGGGAACTTGCCAAAGTTCAAGAACGTCATTGATAAAGCAAAGGCATTCACCATATTTGTCTATGGGCACACAAGAACATTAGACTGCATGAGGCACTTCACGGATGGGAAAGAAATCATAAGGCCTGGAGTTACTAGGTTTGCTTCAGCCTTTCTGTCTTTGAACAACATACCAGAGAAGAAGGATCCACTAAAACAGATGGTGGTTAATAGTAGATGGGAAGGAATTAAAGTTGTGAAATCAAAAAAAAAAGGAAAGGAAGCAACAGCAACAATGATGAGTCCAAGCTTTTGGAGAGATGTGAAGACATGTTTGAAGGTTTTTGAACCATTGGTCAAAGTTATGTGTTTGGTTGATGGGGAAGTTAAGCCATCAATGGGTTTCCTGTATGGAGAAATACTCAAGGCAAAATGAGAGATCAAGGAGGCATATGGCAATGATGAGTCTAAATATAAGGAGGTGATAGCTGTTGTTGATAAGAAGATGAAACGGAGACTTGATTCCCCCATTGCATTTGGCTGCATATTTGTTGAATCCTTACTATAGTTATACAAACCCATCCATCTTTGATGATGCCACAGTAACAGTTGGGTTTATCAATTGTGTGGAGACTTTTTATCATCATGATGAGGATAAGCAAGACCAGGCTGTGAATGTTGAATTATAAATATTTCAGAGCAAAGAAGGAAATTTTGGTAAGAAGCTTGCGAAGACTTGTGAAAATTTTGACTATAACCAATGTAACTGATTACTATTAGGTTCAACTTTTTTGCATTGTACTATCAATTGAAAACTATATCAATTGAAAACTAATTAATGTCTCATTTCAGCATCTTGGTGGAGACTATATGGATCTGGAACACTAGCTTTACAAAGGATGGCTACAAGGATCCTTTCTTTGACATCAAGCTCTTCTGCTTGTGAAAGGAACTGGAGTACTTTTGAACTGGTCAGTCCCTAGTCTTATATTCCAGATCATAGTTACAGAAATATTTCATGTATTGTTCTCATGTAGACATTTTTGATTTGTAGATACACACTAAGAGAAGAAACATGCTTACCACAGCCCACCTCAATAAATTGGTTTTTTATACAATTCAATTCCAAGCTGATGAGTAAGAAGCAACAAATTAAATCTAAGAAAATCATTGATGTCCTCTTATCTAGTGATACTTCCAAAGCTCAAGGTTTCTTGCATGAGGATGGAGATGCTTGTGCAATAGTTGTTTACAGGGATGAGGATGAGGAGGAGATGATGCCTAGTACAGATATACCATGGTCTGTTATTGGAGATCCAATGGGAGGAGAAGAACAACTAGAGAATCATAGAAGTGCAAGAATTAGACAGCATCATGAAGATGAGGAATTTCAATCCAAAGAAGAAGTGTTCGATGAAGATGATGAAGATTATTGAATTGGCAATGGCAGTGGCCTTTGTCATGTTATTGTGTCATGTTTTATTTATGAACTTGTGCTGCGTATGTTCCATTTCTGTTATGAGTTGTGAGTTTGAATTGTCAGAACTCATAAGTCTGAACTCTCACTAAACATTTATTTATGAATTTCAATTTCTCATGTCATTTGTTGTCTGTTGTCTCAATTTTCTGTTATGAATAATTGTTTGCTATGCTAGTGCTAACATGAGCTGATGGGCATATCATGGATGGATATGAGTCATGAGATCACTCAGGTAAGTTACTTGTTCCTATTTCCTTATTGTAATTTCTAAATATATGTGGTCTTTGTTTCTCATAACTTCCTCTCTTTATGCTTCGGGAACATGAGTTTAACACCGAGTAATGGCAGAACTCAAATAGTTGTATCAAGATTCAAGAATTCAAGATAAAATAAGGTATGTATGGTATTCCTTTGCACTCATACTTCAAACTTCATAGTCATTATATATATTGATATACACAAAATATAGTAGTACAGTACAATTGGCATAAATGCCAAAATGCCTAGAAAACACCTAGAAAATGCCTAGGCTCGCCTAGGCTCTAGGCTGAGGGTCACCGCCTTGAGAGCGCCTTGCAACTTTTTTATCCTTGACTATTTTAGCACACAAGAGAAACAAAAAGATCTATTGTACACGAAGTACTTTGCCTCAAGGAATTGACAAGGGACGTACTTTGCCTCATGGAATTGAACAGGGACCACAATATGCTACAGTTGCTTATTGCTTTAAGTACAAAATATTTTTGACATAATATATTTGGTCAATATGACCGCTCATATTGGTTTGATCCACTAGTTTTTTGTTTTTATTTATATCTTCAATGACCATTCAGTATTATTTCTATCGAACATGTACCTTGTTTTGAATTTTTTGTGTCATTTTGAGATGTTCTCAGTTTTGCATCAATATGCATTTTTACGTGGCTAAGGACAATTATTTGATACACTTTATGATGTGTCTGAATACTAGTCATGGTTAAAAGCATATCTAACTTTTTATCAATTTGATACATTTTTACAATCATGTTAAAAACATCTCTATATGACTATGATACGCTTTACAATGTGTCTTGACGATAATGACACTTTTAAGCGTGGCTAACTTTGTGTCATTTTAAAACGTTTTGATAAACATATCAAAAAGCATAATTTTGTCACTATATACAATTATTTGATACGCTTTCTAACGTGTCTAGAAGATAATAACATTTTAAAGCATGTCTAACTTCATGTCATTTTGAGACAATTCAAATAGCATGTTAAAAAATGTCTTTATAAAGACCGTTAACGCTGAAAACGTGTCTAATATCATGACACTTTGACATGTTCTCAAAATCGTATCAAAAAGCATATTTACGTGCAGCCATAGAGACGTTTTCAACCAGCATTACAACTATAATGTAGCTACAGGCGGTGTTTGCTAGTAGTGACCCCCGATTGGTCCCGTCGGAAGGTTGTCACAGTTCCCGGGGTGATGGTTCCTCGCTTATGCCAACGTTCCGAAGCCCCGGGAAAAATAGGAGGGTAACGTTACTGTTTAGGATCTTGTGTTGTGGGTTGCATCTCGAGATGGCTAGCTACTCTCACAGCCTGGGTGGGTCCAGGTGTACACACTCTATAGAGTTACAACTATACGTATAGCCGCGTCCTTGGTAATGGACATCCCTGCGAGCTGAGTATTCTGATTAGACTTTTATGGTGATTTCTATCTCCCCTTTTTCAACTATTTTGAGTGAGTATCAGGTATGACTTTGGTCACTTAGACGAGGAAGGGAGGGAGCTTTCCTCGCCGCAGAGTAGAGAGCGTGGAGATGAGTTGGTGTGGAGATGGGGACCTGTGATTACAGGATTGCTCGTTGTTTTTCAAAGGTGTTGAGTTGAAGATATTATTTTACTGCTGATGCTTTGCATATGAAAACATACCCCATTCCTTGCTATATTTTTATACTAAAATATGCCACTTTAAAGCTTGCGCATATACGGATGGTGATGTGAGACTGTTCCATTCCTTGGGAACGGTGCAAGGACTTGCATGTTAAGAGTCGGACTTGGACATCAACAAAGATGGATGATATGATTGAGGGTTGCTACGCTACGCTCGAGTTCATGCCTGTGGAAGTGATTGAAGATGAAAATGGGGCCCTGAAGCCTAGCTATCGCTGTGTATTTGTTTCTTATTATTGATTTAGCCCAAAGTGGCTTGTAACACAAATGTATGATATGTAATAATGGTTTTGGAGTCTTGTTATCGATGTATGTAAATGATATTATGCTGAAATGAGTTATGTACGTGATAGCCGATATGTCCTGGGTCTATCAAAATGGTAAAGGGACTTGGATTCTCGATTACAAAAGTCCGGTTCATTTCAATAGATTTACTTGCATTGCATATTTCCGCCTTCCTTAATAATGATAGGTGTGTAATATTGGCGCTGTCATTGCCGGTAGTGTATGATGGTGAAGTCCTCAAAGAAATAATACAAGCAAATGATATAAAATAAATAGACAATACACCATAGTATACAAAATAGTTACATAAAGCCTACTAAGTAACATTACACACCCAAAATGGAGTTTGGACATAAAAGATATAAAATTATCCAATGACATGGCATTGGTATATATTTCAGGTGAAATTGGAACATGTGTAAAAGATACCCTAATGGTACAATATATTCAAGGATATCAACAAAATTTAGTGGGGTAAATCGAATATAAATAAATTTGCATCACCATACAGTGCACAGTGATTGGTTTAAGTGTTTCCATGTAATTAACCATAGACCTGGACATGTAGTAGATAAGTCCTCAAGATACAATGAATAATACCTAATAAAATGATAACTTTGGGTGTAGATATGCAAAAGTGATGGGCTTGGATCGGATTGTGAATCTATAAGTAACGCGGAGGGTTATTTGCAGTTTTAACAAGACACAAGAAAATAATATAAAAAATATAGATGGAAGGTGGACAGCTAGATAACAAATTCTTCATACCCAAGGGAGAAACGGTTTTCCTCCTGAGTCCGTGGGTGGCAAGGTGGGAGAAGATGCTAGCGGGCCGGATGGGTGGTTTTTTGTAGGGCAGACAATTTTTGCACCAGGGATCGGTTTATTTGGTTTTGACAATGTTTTACGTTTTTATCCGGTTTAGCAAGTCAGGATCAGGTTCTGTCTGGTTTAGGACTTCATGGACTGATCCAGCGCGGTTTTGACATACAATGGACAACGGACTACAGAAACAGTCCTTATTTTAGGATTAGGGAGAGATTAAAGTAACATGATGCTATCTTTATAACTAATGACAAATGATGTTAATTGTGATATTACTATTGATAGTACATCATTGAAATTATTCAAAAGTTATCTCTATGACTAATGACTATTATTTTTAAATTATATTTAATATATTCATTAAGATTATTTAAAAGTATTAACTAATGAACAATGATAATAGTGTTAATATTACTAACCATTTGTAAAATTGAAGTTTAGTTGATATCGATATAACAAACTACTTTAGTTCAAGTATAGCTAATCATATATTTAATTTTTTTAAATTTAGTGATAGTTCGAGTACAACTGCAGGTCGGAGTCTCCTTGGGAGACTAAGGATAAGTCGGTGCCCAAAGTAAACAGTTAGGCTCAGCTTCTATATTATCTTAAAATCTTTAGCCATAGGAATCCTCTATACCGTCGTCTACCTTTTCTTGCTGTCCTTTTCTATAGCTCCTGGGCTAAGCTAGATTAGAAGACTAGTACACACACATCTCATGTGGATTTGATACACTAAATAGTTCCGGGTGAAAGCTACAACACTATCCGTACGCTTGCCGATTTATCCGTGACTGTACAAAATACCAACACCAACCCTCCCAATATATCTGTGAGGGCCCCCACATCAGAGAACTAGGCAAAGCAGATGCGAAGTGGGGCCAGGTGGGTGTCGGGCAATGGCCCATGTCGGCCGACTCTCCAGGGGCACCAAATTGCTTCAACTTTAACATGTAGGTATAAACCGACCTTGGGATCCCATCTAAGCCATGGACAAGCTAAGGTGGTGGATCCCACAGTTGGGTGACTCCCGACCTGGGAGTGGGGCCCATGACCCCAACTACCTCGGGAACCGCCACACTGACTCCTCCATCATTGGACCATTTGAGATAATCATCGAGCAGTTCACCGCACTCCAAGATGAAGCCCTACTCTTTTAGAGATAGAAATAAGGAGAGGGCAAGGAGTAGAGTCCAGTGGATATGACCTTTTCATATAAGTGAGTATACAAGATTCTTTAGTCTTTTTGCAAGGCTAAGGTAGATATTAATTGCTCAAACATGGTGTCTAAACTTCCGTTTACCTTTGTTTTCCTTGTTCCTCACGGCTTTGCAGTGGTAGCCAATAGGTTGTGACAACCCTATCTGGTCTTTGCAGTCCACCGCATTTGGGTTCGGCGAAGAGTTGCAGGCTAGTACGTACATAACTAGTTGACTAGGGTAACCCGTTGCTCGAAGTAAGCGTATATAAACAGTCTTGCTTGTAACCAGCTTCAACCCTTCGAGTCCTCTCTATCCATTGTATCTATGTCCTTGATCGATAACTACAAGAAGATCCCAATTTTATGATAGTATCCAAATGTTCCCGAAGGAAATCTAAACCTAGAATACTCTCGGTGAAAGCTACTGCGACAACCATGCGCTTGCGGTTTATTCTGTTTGCCACCGATGGGGTCAACATCACCCTCGTCTTTCGAGTGGAGGACCGCTTCTGCCTTATTACGGTATGTATGCGGAAGTGGTTGATGAAAATCGCTAAGATACGAACATTTGAGCATGCAACATATATACCACCTAGTAGATTGAATGTATATGGCACATATGTTGATTGAGCATTGATGGTGCGTGTGAAGGTGAAGCGTGAGGCATCAAGCCTTGCTGCAATTGATCGTTCATGGGCAGTGGTTCGCAAGGTGGTATAGGAGGCGGCAAAGATGAGGCACCAATTGTTTGTAGTATTGTAGGTTTAATTAGTTAATTTATGAGATATATCATGGATACATGGATAAATTTAGTAAAGAATGATCATCCAACATGTTCTACATAATCCAAATTGAGCCTCCATAACACATGAGATATGTTTTCAGCACTAGAAACTAGTGTAATTGTTAGAGTTGATAGCAGAAGCAGCATAACCATCTTACACTACCAGAGATCTTCACATCCGACCCTCTCATATGCCTCGGTGCACTTAAGATCCGGTGCTAATGCAACATTAGCACCGGGTGTAAAATTGGGATGCCCCCGGGGACCCTCTAGCACCGGTTGGTAACACCAACCGGTGCTAAAAGTCACCTTTAGTACCGGGTCGTAACACCACCCGGTGCTAAAGGGTGCTCCCCCTTTATTACCGGGTCGTAACACCACCCGGTGCTAAAGGATGACCCTTTAGCACCGGATGGTGTTACGATCCGGTGCTAAAGGCCTTTTAACACTTCTTGGTAAATACGACCCGGTGCTAAAGGGGGTGTCGCATGATACTTCAAAAGGAGTGCATCTTCTATCCTATTACATGCGCTGCGTAGGTGAGATGGTTAGGTGGGTACGCGCGAGCCAAGAGGTCCTGAGTTCAAATCCCCGCAGCAATGCACATATTTTTCGATGAAGGTGGGAGCCAAGTTATTTTTAATCTAACAGTTAATCTCCACATATTGATTTATTGCAATCTCTGGTTATAGTGCAATAAACCTTTGGAACTTTATTGTTGGGTTTTAATTATCTAGCTCTTGAGCATAAATAGAGCTGATTCTTTGGCTCGAAGCCTTGTATCAAATATTAGAATGGTTTTTAACTATCTGAATATTAGGAGCATAGGACTGCCTGTCAATCAGACGGATTCATCAATAATGGCATTGCTGACTCTGTTGTCAATTCTAACATTTATACAGATTTGTAGAGCCCAGGCTACATATATTATCTAGAAGCTATTATTGGATGCTCATTCTCTACTAACTTGAAGCCTCCCTAGGTAACGACAACCTCTCATCTTCACCATGAATTATTGGTGACCCAGGACTTGCTAATGTCTATTGGACACCCAGGCCTTGCTATATAACTTAAATCTAGTCTTCCATTGCCTTGGGCTTATAAGTTATGGGCTCAATTATATTAAATCCTAGAATTTGTTAGGTTATCGATCGGGATCCTCAGACGTGTCAATATATTGTACATTAGATCTAAGCTCGAGTCAGGTGTCATCTTGAAAAACTCTAGTTTAACGTGCAAAGAGTCTACCTTGTGTCAATTCAAATATTCTTCTCTTGTTTTTTCCTTCGTCTGTCGACGTTTGTTTGCAAAAATTATTTATTTCAGACTTGGTTGTCGATCTCGAGATGATTATAACCCAGTATTCTAACCTCTGTTGTTGGAGCTAGTGATGTCAATGTCATTAATTATTACAACCAAACAAAGATGGAACATGTGAAAGGACAGTTGAATTTTTAAAAATTTCAAAATTCAGCTTGCCTTTGACATATATATTCCCTTTTGGTTGTCTCATTGTAATGACAATGACATTGGTAGCACCGATAGCATAAATTATAATTCATAGTTTATAATCATCTCTGAGCTCGATCACCTAGTTTGAAAAAAAAGAAGTTTTGCAATGAAAGGGCAAGAAACAAACGGAACAAAGAGAAGAACAATTGATGGATCCAGATAGGAGCTTTGCTCGTACAACCGAGTATCTTTTACCTGACTTGGTCTTTTATCTTGTGGATGACATGTTTTCTTGTTCTTGTGTCCCCATATATTTGAGCTTTTCACCATTTATAAAGATTGAACTTATCACTTGTCAGCCCAATATGGCAGAAGACAAATATTTGGGTTGTCTAGCAAGTCTTGGATGTCCATTTAATATTAATTTTGCTTTGATGCCGGGTTTTGTAGCACGTGAAGAAGAAGCAGGTCTGTTACTACCTAGGGGACATAGGACATTTGTAATGGACTTTGTTCTTCGTCTGTTACTAATGACAGTTATTGGTAATGGGGGACACTATGGTATGTTACTAACGACCAGTTATTAGTAATGGACAACACTGTGTTATGTTACTAATAATCCATTATCAGTAACTAGCATGTCCCGTTACCTATAAGTAAGTGTAACAGACTCAATGCCCGTTACCAAGGTGTCTTTATGCCGGTTACCAAATAGGGGGGGGGGGGGGGGGGGTCTTACATAGTGTTGGTTGCTGGAACAAGATATCAATGCATACAAACTGCTATATTACCTATCAAGCTGCTGGGAGCCCATCTTAAGCTACGGAAGTCAAGTATCAATCAGTTGATGTGATTTCACATGGAATTCAAAATCCTTTCTAATCCATGTTCCACATAAAAAGGTAGGAAGTAGCTAGCTCGGGTTTCCCTATATTTGCCTCGGTATTAAATTTTAATCTTATGTGGATGTAAACTTATTAAGCTGATGGCCTGGCATAAATATGACACTACTTCAGCATTCTACTTCTAGCAATTCCTATCCTTTAAGAGCTCTTACTGCAGAGCGCTAGAACATAGAAAACTGATCATGTGGGCATTAGGCTAGCTAATCCCAATGAAGGGTTTCGTGTATACCCACATCAACAAGAAATAAATCAAATGGTGTTTGAGACTACATTTCCAATGCATAATTTCATAGTGTCATTTCATAGGCTTTACATATCATTTAATTTCGTGATTCATCAAAATTTAGCATTAGTGTTTATGTGATAGCTGCTGGCTAGCTACATGGTAGTGCCACATCATGTAAGGTGCATATCTAACAGCCCCATTCATATAATGATTGGCTATTGATGTATACCTCATTATTAATATACGGCCCATGTTCTCCTATAATTAATTTTCTTTGAGCGCATATTTCAGCCGGCTCTTAGTCCGCTATAAGTTGGCAGCTCACTTCTCTTTTATATACTCCCATCTCACTTCATCTCACCATCAATCTCATGTGGCAATACCTACAGCCTGTCTACCTCACCTCCATATACTAGGAAGTCCTAGTAGGCAGGCAAGGTGTAAGATTGTCCACATCACAAAAATCCTAGCTGGAGGAGCGAAAGAAGAGGAGAGACAACGGAGCGGGTGGATACTGAGTCGCCCAACTAAAGGCCGTGGTATAATAAAATAACCTTCGCTTTTAGCCAGTTAGAAGTAGATAGTAACATGGGCTCCCATGCTCCACATTGCCTTCTATGCGCACCGATCCTGAACGTATCCCGTTTCATGCTCCAAACATCCCCAATCACCACTCCAGCGCCTTCGCGAGATGGCTTAGCAGGACCAATCCCACTAAAATCCAGCCATCCACAATGCTCATTCATAATTGATCAGAGAGAAGCAGCTGGTAGGGATATGTGGGGAGGAGGTGAAGGAGCCCCTAGGCTGGAGCTGTTGACATAAAACATGAAGACGATATCCTGGACCTGCACTCCAGCGAGTTCATCGGTGCTAGCTTCATCACCAAGAAGAGGGCCTCCGCTGGGCTGCCCTCGCCTCTGGTGTTCGATTATCTGAATCTCTTAATTATCCTCTCGTACTATTGTGTATAGCTCGGTTGCTTGGTTTGCATAGCAGGATCTGTGGTCCTTTTTCTTTGTAAGGAAAACCCATGGTCATTGTTTGTCCATTGGAGCAGGAGACGTACTACTTCGGTTAGGGAAATACATAGCATGTCGACACAACCTGGTGAGGACTACTATGGGTGTGATTTAGTCACAAAATTGCTCTCTTGATTTGAAGGAAGTAAAATGCGGTGACTATGTCTTTTTTTTCTCCTGCAGCATTCTTGTCACATGTCGCTTCTGTTATTGTGGTTGTGTTTGACCTGGTGTTCTATTTCCCGTTTACATGGGCAGTGGAATGTGTTGATCTACACTGCCATTTGCATTTTTTATGGCTTCTTTTCGGTTAAGGGCATTTCATTTTTGTACGTTGTTTGATGAAATAGCCACATAGATACAACCACAGGAGATCATGGCACTTAAATTTTTAATATATGCACACTAACTACCAACCTAATAGCCAATCCATTATAGGAGTGTTCATTAGTGACAACTATGTATATATATTTATATGGTATAACACAATGATACAATATGTTGTGCTATTAATTTTTTCTATAATAAAAACGAAATCACGTGGAACTTTTCATTGGTACTTTGGGGTAGTCTTAGCCGCTAAGAAAGAGGAGTTGCACCTTTTCCTTTTAACAATAAAAAAGTACCCTAGTTGAGCTGCATTTTACCATAATACCCCTGCCTGTGTGGGGCCTTCTGACTGACGGTTTCCCTTTCAACCGGATGCTCCAAGCTTGCACAGCGAGGAAGACTGGTAGCATTCGTCTTCCTCTCACAAGTCACAAGACGCATCACGCAGCCGAGCCCGGTGGCCGAGCAGAGGCCTTCCCGTCGCCCTCCCACCTCACTCCCAGAGTCCCAGCCGCCCTGACGCTATCGTGGGAGATGGGACTGGGAGAGCGCTAGTCTTCTTCAACCTTGCCTCTCCTGTACGTGCAGGTTGGCTTCTCCGTTTCCCCTCTCTTCACTTGCCCCTCTTTCGTTTTTGTTCGTGGCCTAAACCCTAGATGTGGCGCAGGGAATCAGGAATTTCCGACCATGAGCGAAGACAACGGCGAGATGACCGGCGGCGGCAAGAAGGAAAGCCCCAGCTCGGCGGTGGTGAATTCCCCGCTGGAAGACGACAACCTACTCCGCCTGATCCTCTGCCACCTGCCGTCAGCGCCTTCCTCCCTCCTCCGCGCCTCTCTCGTCTGCCAGGGGTGGTGCTCCATAGTCTCTGACCCCCGTTTCCTCTCCGACTTCCGCGCTCACCACCACGAACCCCCTATCCTCGGCTTCTTCTGTGGTGATTTCTTTGGAGAAAACGTCGAATTCTCTACGCTCCTGGGTCCATCATCGGATTACATCCCTGCCGCACGCTTCTCCTTGACGGTCCGTCGGGGCAGCAGAGTCCTTCGCTGCAGCCATGGCCGTGTCCTCGTCCTCAATCAGGAGGAGCAAAGCTTCGTGGTGTGGGATCCTGTCACTGGCGAGCTGCTCAGCATTGCCTTTCCCCCGGCTTTCGATGGCAAGATGATGCGCGTAATTGATGGGGGGGTCCTTTGCGCTGCCACTGCCCAAGGCCATGTGCATGGTGCTTGCCACTCGGACCCCTTCAGGCTGGTTTTCGTAGGTGAAGACAGCGAACGTTTTTTTGCCTGTGTTTACTCTTCACACACCATGGGATGGGGTAATCTCTTCACAATAATGCGACTGCCATATTTTGTGAGATATTCTGCTAAATGTCCTGGTACCATGTCCGGGAACTCCATTTCCTTGCTGCTTTCTGGGGAACAGGCTGCCATCCTTGAGTTCGATTGGGGCAGCGGAAACCTAGCTTATATAGATGTACCATCTGAAGCATACAAGTTTGATGCCATTATTGGTGGCATGTGTCAGTTCATGATTACCACTTCTGACAGTGGTGGCCTCATGTTCATCCTTCAATCATCCTTCAGTGTCTATCTATGGAAGAGGGTGTCTAGTGGTAACGGTGTTGCTGGATGGGTGCTTGGGGATACAATTGAACTGAGAAACCTTCTTTCGCTGAATCCAACAATGCCGCTAACTATCATGGGACTAGATGAAGACAACAACGTGATACTTAAATTGACGGATACTGTTGTCTTCTTGGTTAATCTTGAGTCATTGCAGTTCAAGAAATTGTTCACACAATTGCCCTTCTACTCATTTTCCTGCCATCCATTTAAAAGTTTCTACACTCCAGGTAAATGACGTACATATACATTGCAATTATATATCGTGGCTGATTGATGTATAGCGCTGACAGTATGGTTCTCATTTCCTGAAATGCTAGACAAACAATTTGAATATCAGTTATATTAATTGCTTGTTTGGCTGCTTGGTGAACTACTGATCATATAGTAATGTTAACTGTTTGATATGATCATTTATACTATGCATGTTCATAATTAAAAGCATAAAAGCAATACTGAACTGAAGTTTATTGTTTCTATTAATCTATGTACCTATTGCTGGCATGACTTTTGTCACATGATAGTACTCACAAGTTGAAATTAAGATATAGGACATTTGATAATTTGGAAATTCAATATTGGTGAGCTAATAAAGTTCTTGAGCAATGTGACATATGTAATGAGTAATTAATGGGTGCATTTGAGAAGATCATGAATCTAAGTATATTAATTCAGTGTGTTGATGGGTAATGTGATCAGCTCATCCATATATGATTAAATCCACAATAATTATTTCTTTTGATAATCTGAAATTAACACAAAAAGGTAATCTGAATAGCTATGGTTACTTATGTTGCTAGAATTAATTAGTGTGACCATATTTTATATCCATTTCTGACCTTGAGATATGAGAGAATAGTTTTACGTAGATCAAATAAATAGTCTGAGTGTGGTTCTTCATCAAATATGTACTCTGAATGCTACTTTGTGTTCAAAAGTGTATTAACTTTCTCAGATTGATTACAGGCTTTAGTTCATGTAAATATCTCATTGTTCCCTTGTTGTAATTATATATCTCCCCCTTTATTTGCATGACTTCATTTGTTGTGACTTCTTTTGACTGAAGGTGCGCGTATTACTGCTGGACATGGTGATATTGAAACTTTGCCAGGAGCATGAAATGGTTGTTTGGCAATATATGCTGCTATGCTTTATTGCTTGAAAGGTAATGCAAGATCTATCTTACAAATATGTATCCTGAGTGATCTACTGCATATTATTATTATTATTATTATTTATTTAGATCTCTCCGGTGTTCTTTTCTACCAATTCTACTGTACCAAGTACCAAACTTTCTAGCCCTTCCACTGTGTCACCTTCGTGTTGGACAGCTCCTTGGCTTCAATTATCTTGACCTTTTTCCCTCTTCCATATTCTTCATCAACTGTCATCTGGGCATCTGTTTTGAACCCTTGTCGAGTCAATTTATTTTTCAGTTTTCTTGTATCTGTTTAAATTATGCTGTTCTCTCCGTGGTTGCGCTCTTTTACTTACATCCCTCATTGAATCCTTCTTGCTTGCTGATAATTCTGTTCCATTATATGATCACCGGACTGCATCCTTATTTCTCCCACCACACACTTTCTTTTGCTTGGAGTCTTGGACATGTTTTCCTTACTGTATCTCAAAGAGGAGTTTAGCAGCTTCGATCTTTCACTATTTGTTGTGCTTGCCCATTTAGGAGAGTGCTGCCATACTGAAGTTATTCTAGAATAAACTACTCTTCTGTCCTGTATGTCTAGGATACATTCCCACTATATTCAATGGGCTTTGACCATTTAGTTCTATATGATTAGTATTTTGTGAACACGTACGGCATGTGTTTTATAAAACTTGTTGGTAATTAAAATGGTATAATCTACCATATTGCTTCAAGTTTCTCTTCGGATCCACCAAAGAAGAGTTTTGCGTTGTGTGCTTAATTATGGTTATTTTTGTGGTACCAATCATATCTGTTATTCTAACAGTACTAAAAGGTAATTAGCTGTGTATTGATCTTAGTGCTTGTAATATCTTTTGCTTTGTTTGATGATGTAGCATTATTTTTATAAAATGGTACGGCATGAACTTCAATGATTCAAATATCATTTCTGCTTCATTGGTGCTTCTAATCTAAGAGTATCAGTTTAACTATTATGGTTAGTATTTTTCCTTAATTTGTCACTTAGTAAGCACTAATGTTGCATTGATACTTTCCATTGAGATACATTTAGCCAACACAATTTGATTTATTCTTTGTTCGTGCTTCTCTGATCATCTAATGTTCATTTTGTCCTGTATGACATCAATGATTCAACCTTGCGAGCAGATCAGTCCCACAATGAGATATTTGCAACAGTGATTAGTACAAAGTTGTTTGACTACAGATTTACTTGTTCTGCAGGTACCTGTGGTCTGTTCCAGTCGTCCAGATGCAGAAATGGTTTGATGTCATAAGGAGTTCCATGTGTTTCTGTGGCCTGTGATGTTCTCCCTGCAGAGATGAACCTGCCTCCATATTTCTTGTGAATGGAAAACTATAAAGCGGAAATGATTCCAGGAGAGTTAATTGCCTAATTATTTTACTGATTCCCCTTCACTATACAATTGTGTATGGTCACATCTATCAATCTTGCAATACCCAGATTTGTACTTGTGGTTCCGGTTATTGTGTTTGTGTTTGTGGTGCACCATGTATGTATTGTTATCAATTGACTATTATAAAAGTATTTTTTTCTTTTGTGTTATAACTCCACATATATGTTAGGTTGGTGCTGTACCTTCCTGGAAGCTGCAACAATATAACATTTCTGGTGTTACATGCTAGTTGCTCCCACATTTTTTTGCTAGAAAGTCTTGCTAGGTCGTAATGCCCGACCCATTTTTGCCTGTGTCTACTCTTTGGAGACCAGCGCATGGGGAAATTGCACCTAAATTCTACCCCCAAAGTTCACTATGCAAAAAAAAAAAGATTCTCGTCACATCAAAATGTCATAGCATGCATGGAGTACTAAATGTAGATAAAATAAAAAACTAATTGCACAGTTTATGTTTAGATCCTAAATTCTACCTCCAAAGTTCACTATGCAAAAAAAAAAGATTCCCGTCACATCAAAATGTCATAGCATGCATGGAGTACTAAATGTAGATAAAATAAAAAACTAATTGCACAGTTTTATTGTACTCTACGAAACGAACATTTTGAGCCTAATTAATAAATTTTTTGATAATTTTTCACACCTACAAACGAAATGCTACTGTAGTGCATTTTATGCACTGTGCGTGCATTATGCCGAATTCGGCCCTCCCGATTCGGGATCTAAACAAGGGCTAAGGCCAATTCCGAGGGTTTGGCTGAATGGGTTAGTACTCAGGAATACTGTTGAGCCGTGACACCCTTTCACTGAGGCCATAAAAAGTGATGAAGAACCCTCCCCTTATACTGGTTGGATGAAGATGATAATGTTTTTTTCTTTATAGATGTTTACGAGTTTAAAGAGTCCGCAGATAAAATGGGTTACCGCCTGTACCATCGGTACACAAGTTTCTATGTCCCTGGTAAGTACTAAAATGTGTTACACTTTCTTTATTAAGCATACAAGATGCATGGCATTTTGATCCTGAAAAACTAAATTTAAAATAATCCAATCATGAGAAGAAGTAGCTAGCTCAATCGGCCCATTACACTTTGCACGCTATGCTTTTCATCTCTATGATTTGTGCATTAATATCAAATCCATATTAATCGCATGCGTAAGCTTTTACGAAAAAACAGTTTTGTAACTAAGTGAAAAATCCTGCACTCCTCTACAAATGCAAATTCATGTGTACTAGCGGACATAGAAAGAATGAGGTTAGATATGTTTGTGCTATTCCAGTTAAGTTTTTGAAATCTGAAGAAACAGGATCATCTGGCTTTAAAAATGAAGGGTGCCTACACCGAACAGAATTCACACAATGGATGCATAAGAAAAATTGTTTCCGTAACTTAGTTTTCATATGATAGATATTTGGAGGGTGCGCTCAACTTGTTCCCCACTATGAGATACATGAGTTTATTGATTTTTTTTAGGAAGTAGAGTTGTCCGCTGTTGATCTGTCAAATTGAAATATTTTTTGATATAGTCCTTTTATTCGTTTGACTCTAATTTTTATATGCTTAAGCATGAGAATTGGTGGTGGTTATGGTGTAGTTCATGTCCAGCACACAATGCGTAAATTATCTGTCCAGATGCCTAGTAATCTGGAAATAGTTCAACATCTGTCCATCCCTCGTTCTAAAATTCAGAGCTTTGAACAACCTTCCTTCATTCCTGTTAACTGGAGGATTTGCTGTTCCTCCCAGTGTTCAGCTTTTTGTTGGGCACCTCTCTAACTACTATTTATTTACTGGAGTTATTGCTAAGATAATGGTCTGGATGATTTATTTACTTTTGTTCTGAACTTGAAACAATTGTCAGTAGTGGAAGATGCTAGCACAAGCAGTTGCCTGAAGATGCGAGTACAAGTTTACTGGAGCAGCATAGCTATGAAATCATCTGAGAGCTCTCTTCAGAAAAACCATATACTGTACATGCACATAAGCTGTTGTATCATTTCATGGATATCAAAAATCCTTTATATATAATCCAAACTCCAGAATATGGTGGCTCATATGTTAGTTGACAACTGAGTCTAGGATCGGGGTGATCCTTGTTTAGCATAGTTTCACTTGAGACTTGTTTACAATACTAAATTCTGTGAGTTAGAATTTTGGTTAATGAATACAATCTAGTAATTCTAATCCATCAAGCCCTCTTATACTATTTGGAAATTCAGTTTGTGTACATGAAGAAATAAATTATGTTTCAACCCAGCCGAATGTGAGAAGTAGCTATTAATAGGCATATTTGAAAGCTTTCCACCTAATATCAAATCCATATTCATTGCATATTTCATCTTTGATTAAAAAAGGATCATTTTTATTACTTCATAAGAAGTGCTACGCTCTCCTGGTACAAGTGTGAGCCATTCTAGCCAAGTTATTGAAATATGAAGGACCAGGATTGGCCTGGCTTTAATCTCTAAGAAGAGTGCATATAATGTATATATGCATATGAAGCATTTAAATTAAACTTAAATAATTGAATCCACGTTTTAGCATTTGCTTATAAAAATTAAATTTCCATCGAATTTATGGTTAACTGCAATGCAACAGATCGAAAAGATTTTGTTACAAAGAAGGAAAATGCCACCCTTTTTCCACTCTGAAAAGCACCACTCCGTTAGCTAGGCTACCTCCCCATTCCCGTTCCTCTCTTTGTATAGACACATGCTGATTTGACCAAGATACCCCTGGTTAGGACTTAGGACCATTCGAGTCTGGACCATCGTCATCAGGGCCAGAGCCCTCCCTCTTCGGTCTTCACTCCCAGCCGATCCGGCGTGCGCCGCCGTAGCCGCAGGGAAGGGATCGGAGCGCCGGCGTCTACCTCACCTCCACATCGCACGCTCGATCAGCACAGGTTGGGATCTCGATCCACTCTTCTTTTCCATTTCTCTCTTTGCTATCCATTCGTCACTGCTGAAACCCTAGATGTGGGCCGGGAGCTCGGTCACTAATTAACCGGAATTTCCCCCACGAATCATCAGGGTCAGGAGCGTCATGAGCGGAGACGAAGGGAGCAGCTCGGCAGCGGCGCCGGAGCCCCAGCTGGAGGACGATGACCTGCTGGGCAGCGGCGTTCATTGGTGCTTGTTTTAACCAGTTTATGCAGGCATGAATTGTATAATAAAATGATAACACATTTTAAAAGTGACTGATATATATTGTGGTTTCTGTAGGCATAATAAGATGCATAAATTTATCGCCGCGGAAGGAAGGTACATTACATGGTTTGATTCTCACTACCGATCGACCAGGCATAAATTCTGAGGGCCCTTTGTCTTCACTGGGAGTTAAGTGGTTTAATTAAAAAAGATGAAACAAAGCTATATACTAGTGTTCTGCCGAATACCCTTTGTAGTCCATAAAAAAATAGGATTATTTCATGCCATTTTATCCTAATATTGTATCAGTTTGAGTTATTAGCAAACACACAACCAGGGTCAGAGCCAGGAATTTTGCTTAGAGGTGACAGCCATCATATGCTATAACTGGATGGTCAACAAATAGAAATTCAATGTATATATGTTCTAAAAAATACTTCCTATAACACATGCATTCACTAAGTATAGCTAACACAAAAATTACCACTCTTTTACAAAATAATCATTTTCATTTTAATCATACTTGCATTTCTTTATATCATAATTACCACCGCCTGGGGTCACCTACTTTGTCGAGTGTCCACACATGACACTCGACAAAAAGGGGACTTTGCCAAGTGTCGCTAACTGTATCGCAAACGGACACTCGGCAAAGGTCTAACGACAGGCGGTAAAGGACATCGAACGACACACATGGTTGTCACGTGAACTATTTTACTGTGTGTTTTATTCTTGGCACTCGCCGAACACAGTTTTGCTGACTGTTTTGTGTTTGGCGAGTGTCTCGGGTAGGACACTCGGCAAAGGAGCCTTCGAGCCATTTGCCGAGTGCCCAATAAAAAGTAGTCGGCAAAAACCTAGACACTCGGCAACTAGCAGGTTTCCGGTAGTGTATCGTGTAAGGATTAAACATTTGTCGGCTATACAGTAACACAAACCAAACTAAAGTGAAATTAACAAAGAAAACAAACAATTTAATACACACGATTTGTCCTAAATTTTCGATGTCACTGGACGCTGGTCCTAGCCTTGTTCGCTGCAACATTAACGCCCTGTTCTACAAGTTTGCCAGATGGTTGAAGCGAAGCGATCAAGGTAAATCATCCCCAGTGCTGGTGGTGTGCGTTGGCCATGTTGGTACGTATTCTCTCAGTCACGATACGAACCGACAGTGTAAATGTGGATTGTATTTCTCGATCCTTTCAAAAAGCTCCCCTCAAAAGGAGGGCTAGGCAGTGCTTTTATAGGGGGTTACAAGGTCGTTATTTTACAACAATACCCTCTTGCCGTGTCTCACTTGCAGGCTACTCTATCCGTACTTTACAATATTTGGGGACAGGCAAAAGGGTAACTTATACAATGTCGTATACCATTTTACTTCCTCTTCTAACTAAGGGATAACCACTAAGGTGATTGGCTTCGCAGCACCTTCGGACCCTGAGCTTCACGACCTTTCTTGTTTGCTTGATCATTCACCCCATTACCGAAGCCTCGTAATGACGAGCGAAGGTAGCCTCCCGCTTAAAGGCACTCAAAACATTTCCTGCCGACCTTCGCTCCAGATGACTTGGAACCATAGCGTACTTACATGTGTCAACAATCATCGACCTTCGTTCGACTTGCCCTTTCTACACCTCCGAGGATGTCGAAGGTCCTGTTCTATTTGAAGATGACCTTCGATTCATTCAGAGAGAACTCCTCTTCCCACTCCTCATGCCAGCTCCTACTGATCATTCCGGAGGTGCGGTTCTCATAAATCCATAACCCCAACAGAAGCCTCTCGATCGTTCGGTCCTTCGATGTCTTGGGCCGTTACAATAGTTCCATTGTTTATGCTGCCCAAAGTCGTCACCTCCGGAATGTTGTTACGGCCCATATTTGACCGTTGCTCTGAAGGTATCCCCCCGTGCCTATAAAAGGAACGTACACGGTAGAAAGAACCACCCGTTAATCCATTTCTTGCTCCCTCGTAAATTGTGCCGACGAGTTAATGATATCTTGGGTTACTATACCCTTGACGAGTTTGAGGCCACAGAACGAATTCTTCATCACAGTGGTCGATTGAACCGGGTTTTCGAAGTTGCCGGCATAAAGTATTCTCCTCGTGTGAAACCCGTGAAACCTTCGAGACGCGGCCAAGCCGTTATCCAGCCGGGAACCGAACCCGCTGGCGCTTCGAAAAAGAAGATTACGAAAAAGGTGAGGGCCGTGGACAAGCATGATCGAGATGCGGTTGTCGACCCCCGAACCAAACGTGTTAAGGTTGTGCTGATGCCAAATGCAACGCCTTATCTTGGCGGTAGTTCCGCTGCAGCTGCTCCCCCCAATGTCGAGAGTGCCCAGTCTTCGAAGATGAAAAATCCTGTTACCTCCGTTCCTCCGACGGTTCTTTCACTTGGTCCTGAGCTGCAAACGAGCTCTGGCGACGCACTGAAACAAACTACTGAGCCACCCCCGGCATGCAGTGGAAAGACAGTCATGGAAGACTTGCTCGGTGATCTTGACTTGGGAGATCATGTTCAAACTTGGCCAAATTTCGATTTGCATGTCGCTCCAGAGGGTCCTCCTCGTGATGTGCGGATGATGGACCCCTTGGACCTGGTGGATGTAAACATGGAAGATTTGTTTTCTTCTATGGCCAGAAGCCCCAATGCTGACAAACAAGCTGATGAGCTTGCCGCGTATGCCCTTGTTGGAATTTCTGAAGCTGAGTGTTCTGCTGTCGCGCCGACAGGCGAGTCTATACCGCTGCCTGACCCCGTGCTATTACCTCTGCTGTTACCTTCTCTATTTTTACCAATGTGGGGGTATTCGAAGGTTCTTCCCATGAAGTCGATATTACTGGTACCCGGGGAGATTCTTCTTTTAGTTCTAACGGATCCTACCCTTACCGCGGCGGGCCCTTGTCTCCTGGCGAAAGTGGCTCTGGGTCTGAATTTTCCCTGCTTTCCACAGGTGATAATTCTGACGCCGGAGTTCCTCCGCCTTCGGAGAAAGCGAAGGCGAGCCGACCCGAAGCGGAGGCGACAGTTGCTCATGGTGTGGTTGCTGACACCGGAGCTGCTGTTGCCGCCCGTGACCAGGAACCCGGTGCCGGTGCTTCTTCGAGGGCGGCTCCGGACCCTCACAGCCCTGCTCCTTCAGGTTGTTCCTCGGGTGATCTGAACCACCTTGCTGATTTTACTGCTTACCTGTGGTCTGTTATGGAGGAGAGTAACCCCGACATGTACTCTCGCTTGATAGAATACGAAGGTGAAATGGAAAAATTGTGCGCTAAAGAAGCTTGCCAAATTGTTGTCCATCATGCTTTCAAGGTATTCGAATTAGCTTATACTTCTGTCATTGATTAATGACACTTGACTAACTGGCCTCTTCTTCCCCTAGGTTATGGCGCGAGCTCGCATCATTGATCGCAAGCTGATTGCTCGCGCCAAACAAATGAAAAATGTCGTGGACACAAATGATCGCCTGAAGGAGGAACAAGAGAGCCTAAAGAAACAACTGCAAGGAGTCCGAGAATCTAAGAAAGAACTCGAAGAAGTGCATCAGGACCTTCACAGACGCCTTACCGTTGCCTCGGTTCAGGCTCAATAAGCTCAGGATCTTCGGGCTCGCAATCAAGAGCTTGAGAAATAGCTCCAATTACTTCCCGATCAAACTAGCAGCGACGCTGAACTTGTGACCTCCCTAAAGGATGAGCTGAAGCTATCTCAGGCTTTGGTTCAGGCTAAGGACAAGAACTGCTCCCGATTGCAAGAAGAGCTGAAGATTGTGAACGGTGCGATGGATCGTTCTCGCGACTTGGTCACTGAATGCGGGCTTCGAGTTTATCGATCCTATCAAGCCACCCTTCGCCACTTCGGAGCTGAGCCCTTGCCTTTCCCCGAAGGTGGAAGTGAGGCGCGATTCTTTGACTGGCTTGATGCAAAATTTAAATCCTTACCCGACGTGATGGAGGTCGTAGGCGACTATGGGGCTACATTTAGTTGTGGTAACCTTCTTGCTATGTTGGAAAAAGAAGGTTGTGCCCATCTTAAAGCTTTCGGTAAGCAATATCAATTTGGGTCAGCTATCACCCCTGAAGCCTCCTCGCGCATGGTACAAGCTGTTCAGCAAATCTTTATGCGTGACTTCTGGAAGGTGTATGGTCGTGATGCTGCACGTCAGTATGTTGCTGACCGTTTGATGAAGGTATTAACCTTTCCGAAGCTTGGTCATTTTTATTACCGCGTTCTTTACTAACCTTTTTGTACCTGCCCAGTTCAAGATGCAACAAGCTCGTCGAGAACAAGGCTCTACTGTCGTGCCCTCGACTACCGAAGGTGCTGCTGTGGGGGCTACTTCCGTTTTGATGGTGCTGGGGACCGCCGCTCGACCTTGATTAAACTTGTAACAAATTCTGACTGCTGTAATGAACTTGAACTTGTGTGATTGATGATGTAAAGAATTTTGACTGCGCTGGTTCCTAAAGGGCCTGCGCAGTTGGTTGTGCCTCGTACTTTGCGGAATGGCTATTTGTGTGTATCCGGCTGTGTGTGGGTTGCCTATCTTGAACGGTTCCCCGGAGCTAGTTTTTCCATGTTCTGGGACTATTGCTGCCGGTACTTTGCGGATCATGCCTTTCGCGTGGATCAAAGCTTCTTGGGTGGCCCGGATGCTTCTTTAGCTGTGACCCCTCCGGCCCTTGCCCTGCTCTTCGATGAACGAGAGGGCCGCGGTGATCTTTCTGATTTTCCCTACATGTACAATCTTCGCCGTTATGCGTCTCAGCGTCTTTATGTACTTGAAGTATCTTTCTGAACCTTCGTTTTTGTAATTTAGCTTGCTTGGCCGAATAATGTGATGAAAATGCGGATGTGAACACAAATGCGTACTCTGGAAGCTTTTCTTTTGCAAGCTCTTTTTGAGTCTTGAGAAACATCGCCTCCCCCTGTCGAGGTGAAGGAAGAACTCGTACATCGAAGCTAATGTTTTTATTTTTCGCCCAGTTAGCAGTCCCGGAGTAACTTCGAGCTATCTCAAATGAGCCTCTAGCGTTTTTTTCGCATGGCTTTTTCCTTTGCGAGCTCTTGTTGAGCTTCGAGAAGCGTCACCTCCCCTTTCTTAGCGTGGTGAAGGAAAAAATTCGTGCGTCGAAGCTAAAATTTTTGTTTTTCACACGGTTAATGGTCCCGGTTTAGCTTCGAGATATCTCAAATGAGCCTCTAGCATTTTGGTCTGAGTGCCTTTCCTGCTAAAGCCCTTGGTCCAATGTGTGATCCGCAGCAACCGTTGTGGATTTCTTTGAGCAACTCTAGACCTTCTTCTGTTGTTATAAATTTCAGTAGTGGGGTTGTGACTCCTAATTTGTAGAGATTGTCTCCTACGATCTGATAGCTTCGGCATCTTTGTTCCATTATTTTTGTTTCTGTGACCGTCTCAGGTTCACAGGTGCCTTTCAGGAATGCCATGATTGCGGCTCTCCAATCTTCACTTTGAATTGCAGCTATCCAAGACACTTTGCAGACTGTATCTCTAACCGAAGGTATTCTTAAGGTTTCGAAAAACACATCCGGAGGTAATTTCTCTGCTCTGGCTGCCGCCTTGGCTAGTGCGTCAGCTTCGCTGTTCTTGCCTCTAGGCCAAAACTCTACTGTGTAGCCCTTGAATTGCTTCTCCATTTTCCTTACTGCTTCCAAGTATTTAATTAGCTCCGGGTTTCTGGCCTCGCAGATCTTTTCTACTTTATCGGTGATCACCTGTGAATCTGTTTTGATTGTGCAAATTCTTGCTCCCAGTGCTCTGGCTTTTCGAAGGCCTAGCAGTAATTCCTCGTATTCTGCTATGTTGTTTGTACTTTTGTCTTGTTCTTTACAAAAGTCCAGCCTTACTGCATATCTGAGCTTAGCCCCTGCTTGGGGATGTTACAATTGCTGCTGCCCCCGCTCCATCTCTTCCCCAAGCTCCATCGCATGTGATGAACCATTCAGGCTCTGCGGCTGGCATCTGATCGCAATTTGGAGATGTCCAATCGGCTATGAAGTCTGCCAAGACCTGAGATTTGATTGCGCTTCTTTTCTCGAAGGTTACGGGCAAGCTTCACATTTCAGCCGCCCACTTTCTGATGCGGCTGGGAGCTTCTTTGTTGTTGAAGATTTCTTTGAGCGGTTGATCCGAAAGGACCACTATTTGGTGTGCGCCGAAGTAATGCCTTAACTTCCTTGAACTCATTACAACTGCATATGCATATTTCTCCAACTCTGAGTATGACTTTTTGGAATCTGTTAACGCCTCTGAAACGAAGTATACGGGGATTGTGTCTTGATACCTTGGACATCTTTCTCTTGGATTAATGTTGCACTTACTGCTGATTGGGTTGCAGATATGTACAATAACAAGGTAGCTCCGGGTTCCTGAGAAGACATCGTAGTTAGTTGATGCAGGTAATCCTTAAGTTCCTGGAAAGCTTTCCTTTGTTCTTCCCCCAAAGCGAACTTGTTTGTTGAGCGAAGAGCATTAAAGAATGGAAGGCTCCTCTCGGCAGATTTTGCAACGAATCTGTTTAAGGCTGCTATTCTCCCTGTTAGCGTTTGAACATCATTCTTGGTCCTTGGCTCTTCCATGTTTATGATGGCTTTTACCTTGTCTCTGTTTGCCTCAATACCTTTGACTGATACCAGGCATCATAGTATCTTGCCTTTTCTTACACCAAAAATGCACTTCTTCGGGTTCAACTTGAGTCCTGCTTCTCTTAAATTAGCGAAGGTCTCTGCGAGGTTCGAAATATGGTCTGATCTTAACTTGCTCTTGACAACGATGTCATCGACATACGCTAGCAGATTTCTTGGGATTTGGTCCTTGAATACCACCGACGACATTCTGGAGAAGGTCGAACCCGCATTCTTCAGCCATTCCGGCATTCTTACAAAACAATACATTCCCATGGGTGTTTATGAAACTTGTGCATTCCTCATCCTCTTTCTTCATCCAAATTTGGTGGTAACCCGAAAAGCAATCTAAGAGAGACATCATTTCGCTGTTGGCAGCTTCGTACACTACTCTGTCGATTCTTGGTAGAGGAAAATCGTCTTTTGGGAAAAACTTGTTTAATTCTGTAAAATCGACGCACATTCTCCACTTCTCGTTCTTCTTTTTTACTGGCACAGTGTTTGCCAGCCAATACGGGTATTTGACTTCTCTGATGACGTGAGCTTCGAGCAACCTCTGTACCTCTACTTTGACTGCTAGTACCTTGTCATCCGACATTTTCCGAAGCTTTTGCTTTCTGGGCCTTACTGCTTTGCTGATGTTGAGACTATGTTCGATGATGGATCTGCTAATCCCTTGAAGGTCTTTAGATGACCAAGCGAAGACATCTTTGTTAGCGTAAAGAAACTTGACCAGCTTCTCCTCTTCATTATTTTCTAGATCCGCTCCTATGATTACATGCCTATCGAGCACTGTTTCGTCTAACAGGACCCTCCTGGTTTCTTGGTCTGGCTTGACCGGTATCTTTTCCTTATCTACCTTTCATTCGGGATCTTGCTGAATCGAGGCTCGCTCTGGTGTCTTGTCGAATGTGTGGACATTGCGATGCACTGGAGTTTAGCCTTTCTTGATATTCCTTGCCATCTGTTTGTTACCGAAGATTGTGATTACCCCTCTTAATGCAGGCATTTTTACACATAGATAGGGCTGATGTACGACTGCCTCGAACTTGTTCAGAAAACCTCTTCCGAAGATGGCGAACTATGGAAAATAGATGTCCACTATATCAAAGGTAACATACTCCGTTCTGCCATTGTTCAAATCCTTGAATGAAACTGGAAGCTCTATTTTTCCCAAGACTGACACTCTCTTGCCGCCGAAGCCACAAAGAGGATTGTCTGCCGGTTGCAAGGAGCTTCGGTCCATTTTCATTTTTGCGAAGGTGTTGGCGAAGATAATGTCAGCCGAGCTTCCGGTGTCTACGAGTATTCTTCCTATCATCCATCTTGCGATGTTGGCTTCGATTACCAGGGTGTCGTTGTGAGGATAATTTGTTAGTTTGAGATCTTTTTCTGTGAAGGTGATGGGGATATGTGACCACTTTGATCTTAAGATCGGTCCTTCGACTGAAATGTTGTTCACGCTTCTGAAGTAATCTTGTCTTTGCCTCTTATTCTCAAATTGCATGGATGAGCCTCCTGAAATTGGCATGATCATCCCAACTGTTGGTAAACTATTGGTTTGGAGTTCCCTTCCTTCGGCTTTTGGCTGATGTAATTCTTGGACTTCTTCATAAGCAGCGTTGCTCAAGGCCGGAGCCGAAGGTGTTTGGTAACTTCGAAAAGGAGGAGTTACTTGATGGTTGAAAGCAAATGCTGGTGGATTTGTACTGGCTGATTGAACAAACGAAGCTTGGTGTGGATAACCTTGATGGTTATGAACCATCTGAGCTGCCCAGTTGTTGCTAGAAGTACAATTGACACTTTGACTGACCAGCGAAGGTGTTGCCTCAGCCTGTGCTTTTTACGCTGCCATTCTTTCCAAGACCTTTTTGCTTTCTGGGCAGTACTTGGGTCCATGTTCTGAGTTCTCTCCGTGAAATACATAGTAGAATCTTCTATCTTGAGATTGCCTTCCGCGGCCTCGGGCTCTGCCCCTTGCACCTCTTCCGCCGCGGCCCACATTGTTCTCTCTCTCGTTTGATCCCCACATTGAGCTTTCTTCGAACGAAGGTTGTGCTGGCTGAATATAATTCTGGTTTTCTGACTGAAGAGCTTCGACTTGATATATGGTTTGCTGAAATGGAGCAGGTCCTCTTTTATGATTGAAGTTCTGATGCTCCCAACGCTGTGTTGAATTGCTATTATGTCCTTGGCGGAGTCTCTTGACCTCCTCGGCTCTTCGGCGATAATCTTTGTCTGCTCTGCACCACTTCTCAAAAGCAATGTAAAGTTCGCTCATACAGCTAGGTGGGTCTAAAGCGAAATGATTGGCACAAGGCCCAATTTTTAATCCTTTGATACAAGCTTCGATGGCCACCTCGTCAAGTACTTTGGGAGCCTGAGCTCTTAGTTGCACAAATATATGAAAGTATGTCTGAAGAGGCTCTTTTTCCCCATGAGTGCAACTGAACAAATCGCTATTGGTCAGCGAGTTTCTACTGATGCCCTTGAAGTTTTCCATGAATTTTTCCCTTAACTCTTGCCAAGATTGGATTGATAAAGGTTTTAGGAGCGAGTACCAATTCAAAGCTGCTCCTTCACATGCTATTACGAAAGATTTAGCTAAGACAGTATCGTCCCCCTTGCTAGAGCTATTGACGCTTCGTATGCCATTAAGAACTGTCTAGCATCGCCAGTGCCATTGAACTTTGGAACCGGAGCTCCACGGTGAGTCAAAGGCCAAGTTGTTAACTGTAAACTGGGTGCCAGAGGATCTGAAGTGTCAATTGCTCTCAGGGTGATCATGGTTCTCTGAGAAACAGAAGTGCGAATGCCAGTCGGAGTACCAAAGAGTGGCTGCTCGTGATTGCTCCAATGTTGATCCAAAGAGTCCAACTCATTCTGCTTCTGAGCCATTTCTTCCATTTCTGCTTGAAGCTTAGACAACCTTGCTTTCGCTGAAATTAACTCCTGCTTGAGTATGCTTGCACGCTTTGTAGCTTGAGTTTCTACTAGCATTTTTCCTTCTCCTTCTGCAATCTTGCCAGTTCTTGCATGGTGGCCTCTAATTCCTGTTCTTCGGTTTGCTCTTGGTTTGTTGTTTGAGACGGTTGAGCCGAAGCTACCATTTTCAACTTTTTGGCTCTTGAAGTTTCTGCTTCGGTTCTTTTCTTCTTTGCAGCTTCGTCAGACTTGGAAACCTTTGATTTGTCTACTGTCATAGAGGTATCTAGATCTCCGATTTGAAGAGACTCTGAGACCTCCAACTCAGCCTCTTCTATCGGAACTTCTTTGCTTATCTCAGATAAATTTTTAGTCTTAGGTGCCATATGAGTATGATTTTCGTGCACGCACAAACAGTGGGCGCCAACTGTTGGTACGTATTCTCTCAGTCACGATACGAACCAGCAGTGTAAATGTGGATTGTATTTCTCGATCCTTTCAAAAAGCTCCCCTCAAAAGGAGGGCTAAGCCCTACTTTTATAGGGGGTTACAAGGTCGTTATTTTACAACAATACCCTCTTGCCGTGTCCCACTTGCAGGCTACTCTATCCGTACTTTACAATATTTGGGGACGGGCAAATGGGTAACTTCTTATACAATGTCGTATACCATTTTACTTCCTCTTCTAACTAAGGGATAACCACTAAGGTGATTGGCTTCGCAGCACCTTCGGACCCTGAGCTTCACGACCTTTCTTGTTTGCTTGATCATTCACCCCATTACCGAAGCCTCGTAATGATGAGCGAAGGTAGCCTCCCGCTTAAAGGCACTCAAACATTCCCTACTGACCTTCGCTCCAGATGACTTGGAACCATAGCGTACTTACATGGGTCGACAATCATCGACCTTCGTTCGACTTGCCCTTTCTACACCTCCGAGGATGTCGAAGGTCCTGTGCATGTGCGTCTTCTGTTGTTCTGTTTGAAGATGACATTCGATTCATTCAGAGAGAACTCCTCTTCTCGCTCCTCATGCCAGCTCCTACTGATCATTCTCGAGGTGCGGTTCTCAGAAATCCATAACCCCAACAGGCCACGTGGGTGAGCCATCATCTCGTGTTGGTAGCATCTAAGAGCGACTAGAACTAGTCGTATGCATGTATTAGCATCGATTGTTCTGGTGCGGAGCAAAAGGCAGGAGCCCTCTTCAAACAAGAAGGCCCATGGAGCATGTATAAAAAGGAAATCAATCTTATACAATAGGGGTAAAAAGTAAATGAAGTGTACACGCTACCAGAGATCTTCACATCCGTTCCTTTCATATGCCTCGGTGCACTCAAGATCCGGTGCTAATGCAACATTAGCGTCGGGTGTAAAATTAGGTGCCCACAGGGATATGATAGCACCGGTTGGTGCTAAAGGTGACTTTTAGCACCGGTTGGTGTTACCAACCTATGCTAAAGGTGCTCCCCCTTTATGACCCTTTAGCACCGGGTGGTGTTACGACCCGGTGCTAAAGGCCTTTTAGCACCGCTTGGTAAATACGACCCGGTGCTAAAGAGGGTGTCGCATGCTACTTCAAAAAGAGCGCATCGTCACATGCGCTGCATAGGTGAGATGGTTAGGTGGGTACGCGCGAGTCAAGAAGCCCGTTCCCAACCGGTGCGGATGTGAGCTTCTCAGTGACACGTTGTAGGCAATGTACGTAGCGCAGCTAGCTGTGCTGAAGCAAATACGTATGTAAGCAAACACAGGGGTAAGATATTTTCTGCTGCTCGACTGGGAGGGGCCATGGCCCCCGCTGGTCCCCCCATGCTCCACCCCTGCATATATACAGCATGGTAGAGTTCTCCATATCTTTGAAATAAAGAAGAATAAAGGGTAGAAACCTGAGTTGCAGTTACGTACATATTTGAGTCGGTACAGTGATATTATATTTCTGTTTTTCAGTCAAATCGATTCCTGCTTTTTTGTTGCAATCTTGTTTGGTTGATTTACGCTACCTTGCATGCATTGGCGCGCTTTGGTGGATGGCATGATGTGAATCTGAAACTATCGATCATCTTCCTTTTCCACTGTGTGCTGGCTAAAGTTCCGTTTGTGATCTTTTGCATCAGCAAAGATGCATTGATAAATTCAAAATTGCATCATGTCATGTTGTTTTAAATTGACAGAAAGCTTCTATTAGCAACTCAACAGCACATAAACTCAGCATAGTTCCAACATAGTAACGTTAGCCAATTAATTACAGTGGAATAAAGGTCATTCCGGCCCCTTCCGTTTCAAAAAATAATAATAATGGTCATTTCCCTTCATGTTAATAAACCATGCTTTCTATTGAGCTGCAGGTGCCAAAGCCGGAGTGGACCGAGCTGAGTGACTGACTATCATTATTCATGGTCCGACAACAGAGAATATTTCATTCCCAGTGGAAGCAGATTTTGAAGCTGATGAAGCACAAGCTTATCTTCGGTGAGTAACTCTTTTAGCGCTTGATGATGCCGGTATTTATTAAGCCAGCTGGGAGATCCCTTCATAAAAATCAGCAAGTCTCTGGTTCTTTTTATAATTTCATGGATTGCAAGAGCCTTGCAAGTTCCAGAAGGCAGCTCATCATGTTTTTGATAGGAAATAGAATCTGGAACACTGCCTTTTATTCTAATGCAAACAGTGTTCTAAATTAATATTTCCAATTTCTAGGCATATATATATATATATATATTGCGTCGAAATATTTGACACTGAGAATAATTAACTATCACCTCCCTATAGCCCATAATTGTTTTACCATGTGATCAATCCATAATGTCTTTTAAGGCCTTCTCTGGTTACTGTTTAACTAATCTATAACTAATCTATAGAATATATATTTTCTCATATCTTAATAGAAAAGAGAGAAGAGCTATTTCTTGATTAAGAGATTGCTGCGTACGCATATTTTGAGATTACATGTGTAGAGTCATTTATATTATAAGCTTGCTATAACAACCAGATTATTAGATTATTGGAAGATCTGTCTGTACCATTGGAGGAGGGCCTAATAGCAAGATGGAGAGGAATCTACCGCTAGCCCATAACTTTCTAGTACGTGCTGCTCAATATAGCAGGACGAATGCAACAGAAAGGTTCTAGTGAAAATAGAATTACAAACGCAGTCTGGTTGAGATGCTAACTTGACAAAAATACAGCTTGGTAGGGCTCAGACCTCACAGTCGCCAGAGTGAAGGTTCTACTTTACAACTGCACGAGGGCATCCTCATCTATTCCTCTCACTACCTCTGCAGCGGACTTTCCTCTCTCAGTCTCTCCCGTCCGCCGTCAGCCTCATCTCTCTCTCGTTCAATTCGCCTGCCAGCAGATCCGGCGCCTCCGCATCATGAAGCCGCCGGGAAAAAAGCGCGCGCCTTCATCCTCGCGCTCCAAGGTTTGATCCTCTACTATGCCCCCGTCTTCGATCTTCGCTGGAGATTCAATTCGTCGCGGACGAAACCCTAGAGGTGGGTAGGTAGCTCACAATATGGAATTCTCCAACAGAGAATCAGGCTCACGATCGACAAACGACGACGGGGGCGAGAGCGAGACGACCGGCTCGGTGGCGCTGGTGTCCCCGATTGATAACCACGACCTCCTGGCGCTGAGCCTTCGCCGCCTGCCGGCGCTGCCATCCTCGCTCCTCCGCGCCTCCGCGGTCTGCAAGAGCTGGGGCCGCGTCGTCTCCGACCCCCATTTCCTCCGCGAATTCCGCGCCCACCACCGGAAGCCCCCTCTCCTCGGCTTCTTCCACTGCGACGGGGGATAATCCTGTTCGTTTCGGCGCTGGATCCACCGGATGAGATCCCCGGCAAGCGGCTCCGATTGTGGGTGGATGAGAGCAGCATACTCCTTCGCTGCCACCATGGCCGCCTCCTTATCCTCAACAGGGGTAGGGAGCCGCAGCACTTCATGGTGTGGGAACCCATCACCGGCGAGCTGCGCCGCATTGCCATGCCCCCATCCTTCAACGGCAATACGATGCTAGTGATTGACGGGGGAGTCGTTTGCACATCCACTGAGCGAGGCCACGTGCATGGTGCTTGCCGCTCGGATCCTTTCCTGGTGGTTATGTTAGCCATAGACAGAGAAAGGTATTACTAAGATGATTATATAGCAATATTCTTTTGCAAAGATACTATATATATATTATGTTACGGTCAAATTTGAAAGAAGAAACGATAAGGTGATTGCATGGCAACATTCTTTTGCAAACGACATTATCATCAAAACATGTTCATTTTGTAATGTGGAAATTTTATAGCATTGTACTAGCAAAGACTAATAAATTTAATGCATGGATACTATTAGTCACCGAAAATTGGTGGAAGACACAAAAAGATGGTAGTAGATGGTGACGTGGCATGACTTAGATTGCTTGCATGTTAAGATAAATGAAGTTAATGATTTTTAGTGGGTTGTATCTATATAGGTAACTAGGTGATACCTCGCGCGATACCGTGGAAATTTCTTAAAAAGTATTTGAAGCAAAAAATTAAAAATAGAAACACTAAGATGATTGTATAGCAATATTTTTTTTTGCAAACGACATTATACATGATAAAATTTGAAAGCAGAAACACTAAGATGATTGCATGGCAACATTCTTTTGTAAACGACATTATTATACATAAAAACATGTTTATTTTGTTGAGAGAGATCGACTCTTAAATGATTGATCATCTATGTATTTCTACTATACGAATTTTATAGCATTGTACTCGCAAATTATAGACCATGGATGCTATTGGTCATAGAAGATCGGTGGATGACATCTACAAGCGAATTTTATAGCATTGTACTCACAAAGACTATGGATGCTATTGGTCATAAAAGATCGATGGATGACATAGATAGATGGTCCTAGTGGATGGTGACGTGACGTTTGTTATAATGAGCTTTTGGACGACGTGGCTAACTTCTATGTTGAGAGAAATAGTTAGTGGGGTGCATCCACTACGGGAAAACCCATATTTGTAGAGTGTATCCATCTTTGCCGAGTGTATTTTTTCGAGCACTCGGCAAACAACCTCTTCGTCGAGTGTAAATAAGAAACCACTTGGCAAACAAAATACACTGGGCAAAGAACTGGTTTGCCGAGTGCAAAAAAAAGCACTCGGCAAAGAACTTGTTTGCCGAGTGTTAAAAAATACACACGGCAAAGAATCTCTTTGTCGAGTGTATTATATTTGACACTCAACAAAGAGTTATGTTTTTTCTTTTTAGCCTCAAAACTTTTCCGGAGTCAAATAATTTTTTGAATCAAGTCAAATAATAAAATACAACGAGTAGAACAGTTATATTCATATTATTTGTCGAGTGCCAAAAAAATACACTCGACAAAGAAGCTTTTTGGCGAGTGTATTATATTTGACACTCGGCAAAGAATTAAGTTTTTTTTCTTTTTTAGCCTCAAAACTTTTTCCGAGTCAAACAATTTTTTGAATCAAATCAAATAATAAAATACGATGAGTAGAAAAATTATATTCATGTGATTTGCAGAGTGTAAAAAAATACTTGACAAAAATTATATTCATCTTAGTGTTTCTGCTCTCAAATTTTACCTTAAATCATGTATAATGTAGTTTGAAAAAAAATATTGCTATACAATCATTTCAGTGTTTCTATTTTTAATTTTTTCCTTCAAATATTGTTTAAGAAATTTCCACGACATCGCGCGAGGTATCACCTAGTAACCTATATAGATGCACCCTACTAAAAAATATTAACTTCATTTATCTTAACATGCAAGCAATCCAAGTCATGCCACGTCACCATCCACTACCATCTTTTGTGTCTTCCACCTATTTTCTGTGACTAATAGTATCCATGCATTAAATTTATTAGTCTTTGCTAGTACAATGCTATAAAATTTCCACATTACAAACACATAGATGATCAATTATTTAATAGTCATTCTGTCTCAACAAAATGAACATGTTTCATGATAATGTCGTTTGCAAAAGAATGTGGCCATGCAATCACCTTATCGTTTCTTCTTTCAAATTTGACCGTAAAATAATGTATAGTATCTTTGCAAAAGAATATTGCCATATAATCATCTTAGTATTTTTAATTTCAAATTTCACCTTAAAATTTTATTTAAAAATTTTTCGGGGCATCGCATGGGTATCATCTAGTTGAAATATATTGCTGCCACCTACGCCTGTCAGAATGTTTTGTTGGGTGGCCACGACGATACATCGAGCGTGTGACAATTGTCAATGGGGTAGGAGATAGAGATGACGAGGAGGGTGAGGGAGGATATGACGTTGTCGTGAGCCATTGTTGGCTGGGCCACGAACACCGTATCTGGACTGACGTAGGAAAGAGAAAGGGAGGGGAATTTGGCCAGACCGGGTTGACTTGGGCTGGATATAGAGATTTAGGTGCGGGGATGATATTGGTTAGGAGTAGTGGATAGGCCGAAATGGAAAGAGAATATAATTCAAATTTAAACAAATCGAGGGGTTTTAGAGTTTAGAGTAGAGTAATCAAACAAATCATAAATGCTTATATGCTTTGCAAGTTTTAAATTGTAAAATGTTTTAAATATTTGCTAACTAAGAAAATAAATAAAATATGTTATGATTCAATTTTTTTTAAAGTCTCAATTTGCGGTGAAAATTAAGTTACTCTAAAAAGTGGGATGTTAAATATAGGGTACCAGAATATCTGGCACCTAATTCCATTACGTGTTTGCTATTTCTGGAAAAATAATTATTCACCCCTCTAGGTTACGTCTTGTTCCTTGCAATAACCCATATACGATTCTGGTATAGTAACGGGGCAAGCTTGTCACGCCAAGTAGTGTCTGATTGAACAAGCAAACTCTTCATGTTTTGGCAACATTACACTAGTTAAAAAACGGCTTTCCATCTACCATATTTATCTCGATTGGGTTTGGACCCGAGACAAATGCTAGTTTTAGTCCTAGTTTTAATCTACAGGGTCCTGGAGGCCCTTTAGTCCCGTTGGTAACACCAACATGGACTAAAAGTGACCCCTTTAGTCCTAGATTCATAGTCTCGGTTCCAAAACCCGACAAATGAGGTACTAGTGATTTGCGCGCGCCCCGGTGTGCATATCAATTTATCATTAGATATTATGTATAGTATACTGTATGTAAATAAAGGATATAAATAAAACAACTATATAAATATACCAGGAAAATATATAATATATATAATATTGTTTGGCACAACCTCATGGTGCAGTCATGACATGCACACATAATTTGCAATAGTACTAAGTCTGGTAATAGTTTAGTTCAAGCAAAGATGAATATTTTGCAAAGGCATGATTAGTGACAGGATTACATAGTAGTTTCTGACATTATTACTATGCACTAAGTACGGAAGCACAAGGGTAACGGGCATCCCTGAGGGGTTGCTTCTTGCTGTCTCCAGGTTCGTGAGATATTGGCTTGAGAGGTATATAAAGAATAAAACAATAGTTAGATAAAGTATTAACACACATAATCAGTTAATAAAAGTCATGTAAACTCATGGTATATTAGAATAAGATGATACCTTCATAAATTCTATTCTTAGATCAGCATTTGTGTTTCCATTCCCTTAGGTTACAGTAGAGACGGTGCATTCAGCGAGAATAATAATAAAAAATAAGAATAATAAGAAGCTTATAATGGAATTAAAGAAGATGAGTTCACTGATCTATCTATACCTACAACCTCGTAGTCATTGGGATCAGATGAACTTTTAGGGCTGTATTCGGAGTAAATGGTGTTGTTGTTTGGAGGCATTCTCTGCATGTCCTCTACCTATTTTTGTGCTATTGTAAAGTAGGAGACGGAAAAAAGATAAATATATGAATACACACAACATAAAAGCTTTTTTTCTAGCAGAAACGAGGAGGGGTTTTACCTCTCGTCTGCTTTTCGAAGTCTTCTTTTACTACAGCAGGATCCTCCAGAAGCCCTGTTTTTAGCACTGAAAATGATTAGAACCAAGTGGAATTATTTGCGTAAGAGCGAAATATAGATGGCAATGACCTATTTATGTTCACCTGAATCATCGTTACATCAATTACCAATGTTAGTGCCTAAAGATGGGTCTGCTGTCCAGTCTGGAATGTTTTGCCACCATTAGGATCCTCCAAAGAACTCAGTACTATTGATAGTACAGATCCCAGCTAAGTAGATATCTGGTGGAAAACATGATATATTGGTTGGTTGAGCAGACGCACTACACTTGATTTATACAGCTAATAAATAGATATCTTTTAGGAGGGGATTCGCAGTGGATGGACGACCTATCACACTGACCACATGAGTATTGGAAAGCTGCTGATCCTTGTTCTTCATTTTTCCGGCCATTTCAACGTAGTATATTTCCTGGCTCGGTGGAGTATTCTAGCAGGGTAAGGAAGAAGTAATTGTAAGTCAGTGACTCGCTTATGGAATTTAACAAAAAAGATATAAAACTCAAATGTGATATCTTTACCATGGCTTGTGGTCCAAAGCTGAAACATTGCAGCCTTAGTGGATCCATGGTGTATTTCCATCGTCCAGCACAGCGAAGCCTCTACAAAGAGCATTGTGGTCTTAGTAAAAGTAACTGTTAAAGGTAGTGGTGCTGAAACAAAATATACAGTGATGTTAATAGGCGATAACTAAGGCCCTGTTTGATTCCAGGGACTAAAGTTTTAGTCCCATCACATCGAATGCAAGAATGCTAATTAGAAGTATTAAATATAGATTAATTAAAAAATACATTACATAAGCACGGACTAATTTATGATACGAATCTATTAAGCCTAATTAGTCCATGATTAGACAATATAATGCTACAGTAATAATTTAATAATTATGTACTAATTATAGGTTAATTAGACAGGTTAGGTTCGTCTCACGGAGTAGCTATGACTTATGTAATCTATATAACCTATATAATTGGTACCCACTATCAAGTCATGGTTGGATTTCTCTCAACATGCAACCATTCCACGTCATCATCCACTATGCGCCATATCACTATCCACTATAAGTCATGTCATCATCCACTAGACCATCTATTTATTCTTCAATCGATTTTCTGTGGCCACATTTTTGTGAGTAGCAATTACAAATTACAGGAGTAAAAATTACATGTATGATCAGTCATACTTCCATGTATAATGTTTACTAAAGAACGTTGCAATACAATCACTTTGGTGTTTATACTTTCATATTTCACTTTAAAATTTTGTTTAACAAATTTCCGTAGCAACGCGCGGGGTATCACCTAGTTAATTTTATAATTAGTTTATATTTAATACTTCTAATTATCACTTATTTGAGGGACTAAACTTTAGTCTCTAGGATCAAACACACCCTAAGTAGATGAAGGAGCGATGGTCCTTTTGTCCATGACAGATATTTGTAAATAGCTAGCTAGGCTCCATGGTGTTTCTCAGAGAAAGAATATAGGCATCTGGTAACAGGGAATCTGCATATTTCTGGATAGTCTGCTGCTGAATATAGGTGCAGATAGCGAATGAAGGTTACCGATGACTATTAGTGTTGCTTCTATCCGAATACACAATAAATCTGGGTATGACAATCATGCCAACTGGATTACCATTAAACAGGTACGGAAAGCATACGGTGCAGATTAATCTAGTCATGAAATGAATTCATCGATCAAACAGAGCAGACAATTTTCATATCCACCATTTACTTTTTCTCAAACAACATATCCACCATTTACACGTATATGGAATTAAAAGGACACGGAAAAGTGGAAAAACTTACCGACGAAGCACAAAGCAGTGGAATGAGAACCAGTAACACAGTTTATTTCTCCATATCTCCGGTCAGCCTAAAAAGTGAAAAACAACAGAACAATCAGCAGAGAAACATTAATAAATCCTTATACGAAACAAAATAAGGTCTAACATGAGTATATGAGATAGTGCACTAAGCTTTCAGTGTGAGTCAATTTGGACAAGGGAAAATAAAAAGAAGTATATCATTGCTTTAGTTATGTTATTATTGTAAGAAATTTGTATTTTCATTGACAAATTCCCCATAATTTATAGAAATACCCGTAGCAAAATAAATTGTAAAGTTTCAGTTTTTCCCATTTTCTTCTTTATTCTATTGTAATGAGGGTGTATCCTATTCCTTCTAATCAATACTCTTGTACTCCTGATACTTAATAAATCAATTAAGTGAGAAGTGTTGGGGCAGTCATTAGGGGTACCCAAATCTATGGGATAACCGCCCCAATAAACATTAATCTTGTCCAAGTAACCAGAAAAAGAAACGGAAGTTAAGGCCCACGGCCCAGCAACGACTGAAGGCCCAGCGAAGACGCCCCGCGATATGCCTCGACGCGAGCCAAAATCTCCGCTTCGCTCGAGGGACCGACCCCTCGAGCGAATCGGAGAACTCCGCTTCGGTCGAGGCCTGGGGACCAAGCCTCAAGCAACCCACGGAATGGGGAAAGCTCCGTCTCGGTCGAGACCCTCGCTCCGACGAACATTAAATGGCGCCCTCTGCCACCGTCCCTCCAAAGTCAAAAGACAGATGTCTTGCCATACTGCCCTGATGGCCACGATCCCTCCCATCGTATCCTCCAACTCCCGTCACTATGCTGCCAACCGAGGCTCCGTGCGGACAGGACAGCACTGTGCGAACAGAGCCCGTCACTCTGAGCTCCTGTACTGCCAACTCCGACGACTCGAAGACCTCCGTCGGATGAAGAGACCATCGAGCACACAGCAGGAAAAGAGCTCGGGACGACAGAGGTATGGCGGGACATTCCGAGCACTATGCGACCAACCCCGGCGCTGTGCGGACATGTCGCCGCCGTGCGAACAGGGCCGGGTCACTCTAACTCCCTGTGCCACCGACTCCCACAGCGATTTCCCACAGAATAAGCTATGCGCTGGCATGAGAGACCCTCGAGGTGGTGTACGGACGAGCCATTATCGCACAAAGGACGCCTCGCATCCTCAAGACCACTCCTCGATGTCATCACCAGTACGAGAATTGACTACAGCAAACAAGGACGGAGAAGCACGCCCAACGCCACTCCTACTACTGTACGACAACTATACCTAAGCAGCAGGAGGGGGAAGAGGGAGGAAAAAGAGGATCGAATGCACTTAGAAAAGATCACGATATTGGCACCTTGACTCAATCATCCGGACTCAGAGGTCTAGCCTCTCGTCCCAACCTGCTTGTACCCCCTACTGCTTGCAGTCCGGAGTAGAATAACACATCGCGCACACCACCTTGCTGGAAGTACGGTCTTCTGACCGGAACCAGGATAAACCCGTGTCTCGTGTTATCTTCTGCATCAACCATCAAGGGAGGGAACACAGCGCATTTCTGGTTGGTGTCGGGACCACGATTTCTAAACACCGACAGTAGTGGCGCGCCAGGTAGGGGCATCCGTGCTGTGATCGATCAATTCGTCCACCATCTCCCATGATGGCAACCCGAGTCGTACGCGACAACCTGTTCTCGATGCCAGCATCGGACCCGCTTCCTGCCAGATTCGAAATCCGGTTTGGGTGCCTTGATTCAGGACAACTGGCGATGGCTACAACATGCAGCTCCTGACGAGGAACGACAGCGTGAATGTGCCGCCGTCACTCCCATCACCGTCACCGCGACGCAAAAGGCGTTCGCGTCAACGCGCGCGGAGCGACGCAGAACAGCTCATGCCGGCTCCCCCGAATGGGTTGAGTCCGGCACGACGAGGGCAACAACCGCCACCACCGCGGTACAACCTACCGGGGACAGCACGGTCGACCCGTGGCGAAACCCCGGTGGGACACGCACCGCAACCGTGACCAACTCTTCATCAGTTGACACGAACATGACGGCGTATGAGGATTTGCCGGGCCACCACCTGATCTCGATCCGCAATCTCATAGCAACATCGCCAGACGAAAGCTACCCTGAGTCTGATAGCGAGGCAGCCGAGAGCGGCCGGAGGATCCCCGAATGAGATTACTCAGGGCTTCGCGATCGAGAGGCCCTCTTATCATTTCAAGCTGCGGCAAACTATTGCCTAACCTGCTCCGACGATCCCAGCGAGGAGGATTACGATCCCACCAGGGAATGCTTCATCGTCCTTTCGGGAAAAGGATGGCGGAGATGACGGGGTAGGAGAGCCAGCGCACGTCAGAGACCACGAACAAGCGCGCAACAACGTGGCGCTCGCACAAGCACAACTGGCCCAATTCCACGAACTCGAATCCAAGCTTGAAGAAGAACGCCGACAGGTCCGAGAGCTTCGGGCAACACTTGAGGACAATCGTCCTATGCGCGGCGCACATGCCAGGGAAGCCGGGCGCATAGCACGAGCCCGCATCGAGGCTGATGACGATGTGGACGACCCACTCGCGTTAGCGAAGGCAAGCCAGAAGCTCATCGCCGCGGCAACTCTGATCCGAGCCATGCCCGAGCCATCAACACCCGAAGGCCGAAACCTGCGTCAAGAGGCGCAGCTCCTAATCGAACAAGCGGCTGTGCAACAAGCCGAAAGCTCGGCCTCTCGCATCCGCAGTTCCGTCGGCCCAAAGGCCAGTGGACCAACGCGGGAGCTCGAGGCATCGGCGCAAACCCTGCGAAGGGGCAATCTAATGCCACCCCCGCCCTCGAGTAAGGGAAAGGCACCTTCGGTGCACGAACGCATCAGAAGGAAACCTCTCAAGGAGCGAATCCTTGACACACGTGGTGACATCAGCGAGGACGACGCTCGCAACACCCTTAACAGAAAGAGGCAGGATGGCCCATCTCGCGGTTTTCACCCCAGCCGTGGAGGCCGCTACGACAACGACGAAGACAAGAGCCCAACTCCAGAGCCCCCAGGAACCCAGGTATTTGGCCGAGAGATTCGTATGGCCCCGATTCCCGCACGATTCAGGCAGCCAATGACCATCACCAAGTACTCGGGGGAGACGGACCCAAGGGTGTGGCTCAACGACTATCGCCTCGCCTGTTTATTGGGCGGTGCGACCGACGACGCCATGATCATCCGCAACCTGCCGCTTCACTTGGCGGATTCTGCGCGGACGTGGCTGGAGCACCTACCTGCGAACCAGATCCACGACTGGAACGACCTCATGAGGACGTTCGTGGGTAACTTTCAGGGCACCTACCTACGCCCTGGAAACTCATGGGACCTTCGAGGGTGTCGCCAAACATCCAACGAGTCCCTTCGTGATTTCATCCGCTGCTTCTCCAAGCGTTGCACCGAGCTCCCGAGTGTGGGTAATTCCGAAGTCGTCCACGCTTTCCTCGAAGGTACAACCTGCCGGGACTTGGTACGCGAGTTAGGACACAGTCCTCCAACTAGCGTAAACGAACTGTTCGATGTGGCCACCAATTTTGCCTCCGGCGAGGAGGCAGTCGGAGCCATCTTTGATGGTGGAAGGGGGAAGCGGACGGAGGAAATGCCCGCAGAGGGCAACAAGTCCAATGGATCCGCCAAGAAACAAAGGCAAGGCAAGAAAGGGAAGAAGCCACAAAAAGCCTCGCGCCGACAAGAGCGGACCGAGGACCCTGACGAAATACTCGCAGTCGATCCTGTCGTGCCCAAACCTCCTCGAGGCCCCCCTCGAGGAGGCGGCATCTTCGACGATATGCTCAAGAAACCGGGCCCTTATCACAAGGGCGTCGTGACCCACACCCTCGAGCAGTGCGGAATGCTAAGGAAATACTTCAATCGCGCCGCTTCAAAGGACGAGGGGAGAAAGAGAGACACGGGTGACGGGAATGGCCAGGTCTTCCCGGAAGTGGAGAATGTCTTCTTCATTTTCGGTGGGCCAACCGTGAACATGACCCCTCGGCAGCGCAAGCATGAGCGCCGAGAGGTATTCTCCATACACAAGGCGGGACCATCGTACCTCGATTGGTCAGAAGAGACCATCTCCTTCAGTCGAGACGACCACCCCAACTATATCCCGAACCCGGGGCAATACCCACTGGTCGTTGATCCTATCATCGGCAATACCCGGTTCTCCAAGGTACTCATGGATGGAGGCAGCAGCCTCAATATCATGTACGCTTCATCCCTGGAGCTCATCGGCATCAGCAGGGACAAGCTGCGCCCTAGCAAGGCGCCATTCCATGGCGTTGCACTGGGAAAGCGAGTTCACCCCCTTGGGCAGATCGATCTGCCTGTTTGCTTCGGTATCCCCGACAACTTCCGCAGAGAGACCCTGACCTTCGAAGTAGTGGCATTTCGAGGTGCATACCACGCCATCCTCGGCCGCCCATGCTACGCCAAGTTCATGGCGATCCCGAACTATACCTACCTCAAGTTAAAGATGCCGGGACCAAACGGCGTCATCACCGTGGCCCCATCATTCGAACATGCCTACATATGCGACGTGGAATGCGACGAGAGCGCCAAGGCGCTTGCTGAGGACGAGGCTCTCATCGTGGACCTGGCGAACGAAACCATACTCTCCACTTCGAAGCATGCAGGCAGTTTCGAGCCCGCAGAGCACACCAAGGCTGTGCCCCTCGACCCAGGTGTTCCCAGCGACAAGACGGTGCGGATCAGCTCAACCCTGGACAGCAAATAGGAGGTGGTGCTCGTCGACTTCCTCCGCGCCAATGCCGACATTTTCGCGTGGAGCCCCTCGGACATGCCAGGCATACCGAGGGAGGTCGCCGAGCACTCCCTTGACATCCTGCCCCATTCCAAGCCGGTGGTTCAACGACTGCGACGCTTCGACGAGCACAAGCGCAGGGCCATCGGTGAGGAGCTGTGCAAGCTCCTCGAGGCCGGATTCATCAAGGAGGTATTTCACCCTAACTGGCTTTCCAATCCTATTTTAGTTAAGAAAAAGAATGAGAAGTGGAGGATGTGCATAGATTATACCGGTTTAAATAAAGCATGTCCAAAAGTTTCTTTTCCTCTACCACGTATCGATCAGATCGTAGATTCAACCGCAGGATGCGAGCTATTATGTTTCCTTGATGCTTATTCTGGTTTCCACCAAATTAAGATGAAAATTTCTGACCAACTGGCAACCTCCTTCATTACGCCTTTTGGTATTTTCTGCTATGTCACGATGTCGTTTGGACTTCGAAATGCCGGAGCTACATACCAGCGGTGTATGCTTCGTGCTTTCGGAGATCATATCGGGCGAACCGTAGAAGCATACATTGACGACATTGTTGTAAAGACCAGGAGGGCGGACGACCTGGTAAACGATTTGCGCATTGCGTTTGATTGTCTCCAGGCCAACGGGGTAAAATTGAATCCGGAAAAATGCGTTTTTGGGGCACCTCGAGGTATGCTCTTGGGTTTCATAGTCTCTCAACGAGGCATTGAGCCCAACCCTGAAAAGGTCTCGGCCCTCGAACAAATGGGACCGATCCGAGATTTGAAGGGGGTACAGAGGATATTGGGATGTTTAGCAGCCCTAAGCCGGTTCATCTCGCGTCTCGGTGAGAAATGCTTACCCCTGTACCGACTCCTGAAAAAGAGCGAACGTTTCTCTTGGAACGTTCCTCGACGGGCTAAAAGCGTCTCTCGCACGAGCGCTAGTCTTAATGCCACCTAAGGAAGGCGAGCGCCTCTACCTTTACGTAGCCGCAACAACTCAAGTAGTAAGCGGAGTCATCGTCGTAGAGAGAACTGAGGAGGGCCACTCTCTGCCTGTCCAAAGGCCGGTATACTACATCAGCGAGGTACTGACCAAAACCAAGACGCGATATCCACAAATCCAGAAGCTGCTTTACCCAGTAGTGCTAGCTCGGCGCAAGTTGCGCCACTACTTCGAGGCTCATCCTGTCACCGTGGTCTCATCTTTCCCTTTGGGGGAGATACTCCGCAACCAGGATGTCTCCGGTAGAATAGCCAAATGGTCCATGGAACTGATGGGCGAAACCCTCACTTATGCCCCTCGCAAGGCAATTAAATCGCAAATCTTGGCCGTTTTCGTGGCAGAATGGACCGACACACAGCTGCCCCCACCACAAATCCAAGCCGAATGTTGGATCATGTACTTCGACGGGTCGGTGATGAAAACCGGTGCGGGCGCGGGCCTGCTCTTCGTCTCACCCCTCGGAGAACATATAAGACACGTGGTACGCTTGCACTTTCCGGCGTCCAACAACATGACCGAATATGAAACCTTACTAGCCGGCATTCGCATAACCATCGAATTGGGCGTTAAATGCCTCAACATCCGGAGAGATTCACAATTGGTCATCGATCAAGTTATGAAGGAAGCAAGTTGCCAAGACGACAAGATGCAAGCATACTGCAATGTAGTACGACGACTCGAGGACAAGTTCCATGGCCTTGAGCTCAACCACATCGCGCGAAAGTACAACGAGGAGGCCGATGAATTAGCAAAAATTGCGTCTGGGCGGATCACCGTTCCTCCAAACGTATTCGCCCGTAACCTGACACAGATAAGCATCGACCTCAAGCCGACCCCCAAACCTCCTGATGCTCCCTCGAGGACCGAACCCTCGGGGGCTCCATATGTCGAGCCCATGGACGAGGATCCTTCGAAAGAGGAACCTGAAGCCTCAAGTCAGGAAATATCCTCAGCAGACGAGGGTGAAATTATGGAAATCGACGAGGCCCCATCAACTCGCGATTGGCGTAACCAATACATCGCCTGGATCATCCGAGGGAAACTACCCTCGGATCGAACCGAGGTTCGACGCATCGCAAGAAAAGCCAAGTCATTCCACATAATCGATGAGGAATTGTACAAGCGCAGCCCCTCCGGAATTTTTCAGCGATGCAATCCAATCTCGGAGGGAAGGGAGCTCATCCGAGACATCCACGCTGGTGTATGCGGCCACCATGCGGCGCCCCGAACCCTCGTGGGCAACACGTTTCACCAAGGCTTTTACTGGCCCACGGCTGTTGCAGATGCCAACAAAATCGTGCACACATACGAAGGGTGTCAATTCTACGCACGTAAAACCCACCTCCCGGCTCACGTCTTGCAAACAGTTCCCATCACATGGCCGTTTGCCGTGTGGGGGCTAGACCTCGTTGGTCCAATGCGAGCAGCGCCTGGGGGCTTTACACATCTGCTGGTGGCCATCGACAAGTTCTCAAAATGGATCGAGGCTCGGCCAATCAGCAACATTAGATCCGAGCAAGCCGTGCAATTCTTCACAGATATAATTCATAGGTTCGGGGTCCCCAATTCAATAATCACTGACAACGGCACCAAGTTTACCGGCAAGAAGTTCTTGGAATTCTGTGACGACCACCATATCCGCGTGGATTGGTCGGCCGTAGCGCATCCACAGACAAACGACCAAGTAGAACGTGCCAACGGCATGATTCTACAAGGTCTCAAACCAAGGATATTCAACAAATTGAATAGATTCGGCGGGAAATGGGTGTCAGAACTACCCTCGGTAATTTGGAGCCTCAGAACAACCCCAAGCAGAGCCACGGGTTTTACTCCATTTTTTCTCGTCTATGGTGCCGAGGCTATCCTCGTCACAGACGTGGAATATGGGTCCCCAAGGCTCAGAGCCTACCAAGAGGAAAGAAACAAGCAAATGCGGGAAGACTCACTCGACCAAGCAGACGAAGCTCGAGACGTCGCGGTCTTACATTCGGCTCGGTACCAGCAGTCGCTTCGAAGGTATCAGGCCCAGAAGGTTCGACGATGAGACCTCAGCAAGGGGGACCTAATGCTAAGGCTGCGACAAGACAATCGAGGGCGCCACAAGCTCACACCCCCATGGGAAGGGCCCTACATCATCGCTGAAGTCCTCAAGCCAGGCACATACAAGCTTGCAAACGAGAAAGGCGAAATATTCGCCAACGCCTGGAATATTCAACAGCTACGTCGCTTCTACCCTTAAGCTTTCAAGCATTCATATACATGTATACTTATTTCAATAAAAATATAAAGGACCTTAAAATGAGTAAGACTAGGCTTACCATCGAAAAAAGTCAAGTCTCACTCGGGGGCTAATCCAGGGGGCATCCCAATCCCCTCCTAAAATTGTCCCAATTTTAAAGTTTTTTATAAAATTCATTTATTACATCCATCTCCTGTATTTGCCAAAAGGCAGCTCGAGGCATAGAATAATTGAGGCCAAGGGCCAGACGAGTCGAGGGACCGCCTACGCCTTCGAAAGGATATGACATCCCCCTCGTCACCCTACGCTAAAATTGCTCTATGAACGATACCCTCCACGACAAGTCCCTTGCAAATTCAGCGAAGTAAACGTGATAAAGAAATCATAATTCAAATAAAAACTCGAATGTGCGTTTCAAAAACATAAAATTGTTTCAACCACTAGAGTGCTTATTACAAAAAAAATCTCTAAAAACTACTCAGGGAGCGGGGTCTTCGGGGTCTTCAGGGGTGGCATCATCCTCGTCTTCAGTGTCGGGAAGGAGGTCGTTCTCAAAGATTTGTGCGAGGGTGGCAGCAGGAGCAGAGGCAGCAGCATCCGCACTCTCCACGACGGCCAGCGCAGTGTCATCGTCGAGGTCGTCCGCCACAAAATAACCACCGCTGACCGCATCGAGGTCCACGACAAAGTGCGTCGAGATCACCCCGAGGGTCTTCTGCACACCGAGGAGAAGTGCCCCCTTCAGGCGCTCGGTAACACAACCGCCCAAGGCCCTTAGACGGCTGGCCACCGAGCTGCCCGACTGGGATTCGAGAGCCTCCGGCCCCTCGACCTCCTTACAAACGGCGAGAGCTACTTCCCGTAGCTCCTCAAGGTCCTCCTGGGCCTTCGAGTAAGCTACCTGGAGCGACTCCGCCTGTGAGGAGGTCTCCTCGGCCACCTTCTGCACCTCTAAAAGCCCAACACCAAAACCAGATAAGTCTTCAAAAACTCTAATTTAAATTTAGGGTAAGTTCATACTAGACTTACCTTCGACTAGCTTTTCCTTCTCGGCGAGGGCCTCCCGGGCAGTGCTGGCCTCCTGCTGGAGCGTCGCCATCTCTCCTTGTTGGGCCTCGACCGAGGCCCGCAGCTCCGTGATGGCGACATCTCCCTCCGTCACCGCCACGGTGAGCAGGTCGATAGCCTCGCCCTGGATCTTCAGTTGGGCCTCAGTCACGGCAAGCGCCGAGTCCCGCTGCTGCATCTGCCCCCGGGCTTCGGCAAGGGAGGAACGCTCCTGCTGAAGCTCACCCTCGAGCGCCGCCAGCGCTTGCGTCCGCCGATGGAGCTCGTCCCCTTGCCGAAGCACCTCTTCGGCCGTCTCCACGGCAAGTGTCCTCTCGCACAGGCATTCCCGCTCGGCGTGGCTTAAGGCCTCCCTTAGCTGATGCACCTCGACGTGCGCATCAGCAAGTTCGGCGACCTTTCGCCCAGCCATCTCCCTCAAATCCTGTTATTAACACGACAAATGAGGGTGAAAAAGGGGGGAGAAACGCAAAACGCGCGACAAAATTAGTGGTTAAGTCACTTACCCGGTGGAGGTCCAAACCACAACCAAGGTGGAGTTCGAGGACCTGCTTCAGGGCTTCTTGGACCGTCGTTCCCAGGTCCTGTTGTTCCTCCCATAGGAGGCGCTCGGCCTCAGCCAAACCGCTGCCTCCCGCTGCGGTCTGACCCGCGTTTTCACCACGGGCCGCACCCTCCACCACCCCCGTGCCCTCGACCGGCACGGAGGTCTCTGTCACCCCCGCAACGGCAGGGGCCACATCGTCCACGGGGAGGGCCAAGGGCGTCTCCCTGGCCCGCTCCTCGCCTGCCACCACCGATGCTTCTCCAGCCGCCGTCTCCTCCCTTCATGGGGCGGCCCCTCGCGTAAGGACCGCCCGGTACCGAGCCACAACCCCCTACGCTTGGGATGCCCCGGATGAAGGCGGCGCTATTGAACGAGGCGTGGCGCGCGCCGACACCTTCAGAGCCTTCGTCGGCGCCAGCGGGAGCGGCGCCGGTGGATCGGATTGGCTGATGGAAACCAAGTTGACAAAATCAGAACAACAACTTGAAAATGAAACTGGAGAAAAGAATGGCGACTTACCTAACCCGGACGAGGTGGCTAAGCTTGCGCAAATACTGCTCGAAGGCCGCCGAGCCCCCGAACCACCACGGCCCCCCGACGGCGGGGTCTCACTCGCGGGCCTCGAACCTGCCGCTGCGGAGCTTTGAGCCCCATGCACCGACGGGCCCCTAGCTCGAGCCGCGGCCGCCGCCACCACGGAACTCACGGGGGCGGCACCCGCCGTCGAAGGCGTCGGGCCAGTCGAGGCCTCCCTATCCCGTGACGACGACGAGATCTCCTGGCGTTGCCCCCTCGGGGGCGCAATCACTTCAGCCGCCACCGTCGCAGGTGGCGGAATCTCCACGAGGTCCTCCGTGGAAGACTCCTCTGGAGTACTCTCGGGGGTGGTAGGCGGGGAACGCCCCTCCCTGGTTCGACGGCGGCACTCCTTCTCGTACGCCGCCTTCCGCGAACGCTTCCTCTCTTTCTTCTACTTCGCCGCGTCCTTCCGCGCCTTCTGCCTCTCGGCAGAAAGGCGGTTCGCAGCACGAACCTCGCGAAGAGGAGCAGAACGGTACCCTTTTTGAGACAAACCCTGAAGAAAGAATTCAGAGTTAAACGATCAGATAATCTAAATCAAACTTAACGCGGAACTTACAAATTGTAGAAACCCCGCTTCGGGGCGCATTTTGACGGCGAAAAGGGCCTCCTCCTTGTCGTGCTCGATGCATGCAGTACTCGAGGACGAGGGTCCCCTCCTTCATCTTCGAGCCCTGCCAGGGTGAATCCACCCTGAGCTGGTCGAGCCGCAGCTTCCTCTCCATCAGCGGCAGTAGATACCGCTGATTGAAGTTGGCAATCACTCCCGTCGTAGTCAAACCCGCCCTCGAAAGCACGACAAATGCGTCGGTGAAGACCCGAAGTCGTTCCTGACGGTCGACGGGGGAAATTCCGTAGCTCCACGCCTCCGGTCGCTCGCGCGGCACTTTGCCGGTGTACTCCGATAGCTTGTTGTCGACGTTGCGGAGGTAGAACCACCCCTTGTCCCAATCGGCGTTGTTGGAGGTCATCATCGACGGGATGTACAAACTGCTCCGCTGCCCCCGGACTTGCAGGGTAAGGCCCCCAGTGCGGACCACCCGGCGGAGCCCCCGAGACTCACCTACGGCCGTATGGAGCTCACCCCTAAAAAGGTGAACCCATAGGTCCCAGTGAGCCTCGATCCCCAAGTATCCCTCACAAACGGCGACGAAGACCGCCGCTTGAAAGATAGTGCTGCGGGCAAAGTTGTGGAGCTCCATGCCGTAGTGGAGGCACAACCCGTGGAAGAACGGCGAAGCCGGGATCCCGAACTCCCGCTCGTGAAGTCTCGCCAGGCTCACCACGAAGCCCTCCGGCGGAGAAGGCTCGTGGTGGTTAGATGGCGGCGCGATCCACATTGGCTCGCCCGGGTCGCTGTTCGCCGGCAGCACCCCGGCGTCCACCAGCCCGGCGAGATAGGCGTCGGTTGCGATGGAAGGGCTCCACGGAGCAGTGTCGATGATGGTCACCATGGCGAACGGCGGCGATGAAAAAGGACGAAGTCTTGAGCACGGAAAGCTGAAAGGCGAAGAGCGGCGGCGCTTGGAAATAGTAGATGCAATCGGAAGGCAAAGGTAGGGTAAGCTAATCCTTTCCCCTTGTCCCTTTATTTATAGTATCACGCGAAGCGCAACCGGCACCCCGGCCGCGTAAAAAATGCATCCGATACAATTAAATACCTCAGCCACTGACGACACGGCCCCACGAGTTGGGATAACCACTACGCGCGAAAATCCAGGCGACACGTCGCATCATAACTGCCCACGTCTCTTCCGCTCCGCCTAAAAAGGCGCGCCCACTTCGCGTTCTCCGCGCCACGCCGCACACGACTACGGGAATAAACGCTCGAGGTCAGCCAAAAGGCTTCCAAGGTAAGATACCTCTCCTCGAGGCCCTACTGATAAGGGGTTCAAAGTCCTAGCCCCTCGAGGGTTTGACAGGCACCTCAGATCTAACAGAGTCAGGGATAACCAAGGGCACGCGCGATCAAGCCTATCCTCAAGCACAAAACTCGAGGGTGCCCTTCCCGTTATATTCAAGGCCATGATGGAGGCAGCTAGTCGAGGGATCCCACCGAGGGAGAGCAACGAGCCCTCGACCCCTAACGAACGGGGTCGAGCCCTGCCTAGCAAACCTCCACGAGTGCTCTTATAAGACATGTCTCCGGACCACGAGCCGGCCTCCATCGAACGAGGCATGGATGTCCACTTGAATTACCCGCTAACAGCTCACAGAGACATCCATGACTCGCAGCCCATTCGAGGGAAGCAAGGATTGTGTCACCCCTCCTCCCCACAAATGGGGCGACGAGGGTCGTAACTCAAAGTCAAGAACCGCCCCTGATCGACCTTGCTAGGGCCTAGGCTCGGGGGCTCCTTGCACCACAAGATCGAATTTCTTGAGGACGAAACAAGTTGTAGCTCACAAAGGCGTGAAACGCCGATAAGCCCTTGCAGGAGTATATCCACTCCTCCAAGGCCTCGGGGGCTACACCCGCGGGTGCGCTAGCGCGCACCCGGCGGAATTCTTCAAGGAAAACCTTATCAGAAGCACCCGTGATGAAGAGCCTTTGTCGGATAAAAACTTGTTCCAACAAAGGCTCGAGGGCTACTGTTGGGGGCAGTCATTAGGGGTACCCAAACCTATGGGATAACCGCCCCAATAAACATTAATCTTGTCCAAGTAACCAGAAAAAGAAATGGAAGTTAAGGCCCACGGCCCAGCAACGACTGAAGGCCCAGCCAAGACACCCCGCGACATGCCTCGACGCGAGCCAAAATCTCCGCTTCGCTCGAGGGACCGACCCCTCGAGCGAATCGGAGAACTCCGCTTCGGTCGAGGCCTGGGGACCAAGCCTCGAGCAACCCACGGAATGGGGAAAGCTCCGCCTCGGTCGAGACCCTCGCTCCGACGAACATTAAATGGCGCCCTCTGCCACCGTGCCTCCAAAGTCAAAAGACAGATGTCTTGCCATACTGCCCTGACGGCCACGATCCCTCCCATCATATCCACCAACTCCCGTCACTATGCTGCCAACCGAGGCTCTGTGCGGACAGGACGGCACTGTGCGAAAAGAGCCCGTCACTCCGAGCTCCTGTACTGCCAACTCCGACGACTCGAAGACCTCCGTCGGACGAAGAGACCCTCGAGCACACAGCAGGAAAAGAGCTCGGGACGACAGAGGTATGGCGGGCCATTCCGAGCACTATGCGACCAACCCCGGCGCTGTGCGGACATGTCCCCGCCGTGCGAACAGGGCCGGGTCACTCTAACTCCCTGTGCCACCGACTCCCACAGCGATTTCCCATAGAATAAGCTATGCGCCGGCATGGGAGACCCTCGATGTGGTGTACGGACGAGCCATTATCACACAAAGGACGCCTCGCATCCTCAAGACCACTCCTCGACGTCATCACCAGTACGAGAATTGACTACAGCAAACAAGGACGGAGAAGCACGTCCAACGCCACTCCTACTACTGTACGACAACTATACCTAAGCAGCAATACGCTCCTGTGACCCCTCCTCCTTGGCCTATAAATGGAGGGGGAAGAGGGAGGAAAAAGAGGATCGGATACACTTAGAAAAGATCACGATATTGGCACCTTGCCTCAATCATCCGGGACTCGGAGGTCTAGCCTCTCGTCCCAACGTGCTTGTACCCCCTACTGCTTGCAGTCCGGAGCAGAATAACACATCGCGCACACCACCTTGCTGGAAGTACGGTCTTCTGACCGGAACCAGGATAAACCCGTGTCTCGTGTTATCTTCTGCATCAACCATCAAGGGAGGGAACACAGCGCATTTCTGGTTGGTGTCGGGACCACAATTTCTAAACACCGACAAGAAGCACAATGCCTGAAAATTTCAGAGTTCAGACTACATAAAAGCAAGAGAAGCTCTAGAGTATTGAGAGTTACTTTAAGAAGTATAAGACCAACATGGACATGGAAACTATTTCGTAGTATAGTAAGTTAACTTGAGAAGAATAACATCATGGATGCAAAGTGAAAAAATGCTTTAGATTATAGGATTTCGTAGCTACTTGAGAAGGATAACACCAACATGTACAACAAATATAATGTTTCAGATAATAGGATTTTGCTACTTTCTCCGAAGAAACAATGCAGGGATAGAGGGCTGTCCTACGCAGCAATCCAAAGATGAGACTGAGCTATGATTTGCTATAAATTACAAAGCTGATGACAATGATAATTCGCCAGAAGATGTTTCGTATTTTACCTTCCTTTTTTCACATAGCTTCTGTAATTTGATACGGCAAACTGGATTGAAATGCTACAGTGTGACATTAGTGCTTCAGAAAACAAATTTTACTGTTTGCAGAGGTAGAGGTGAGATCATTCAAAGAAAATCTGCAGGGAATCAATGAATCAAATCTGTAGGTAAGAGGATCTTCATGTAAAATTGTAAGGCAACTTAATGGGTTAAATTGGTTCCTACCACATTTTTTGTATGCATGATTAGCATACAAAAATCAATGAGATTAACGTATATATTTCACCGTAAGTTCTTCAACCATTCTCCTTAAAAACGTGTATACACCTTACCAAGACGCTGTCCACCAGGACTTCCAGAGCTAAATTCCTCCCAGGTACATTATATATGTCTACTACTATTTTTTCCCTGAACGTGCAGAAGATATGTGTTTAGTAGCATTTTGTTAGTATGATCCATTTATTATTATAAGCATGACAAATTACACAGACATTAATCAAATTAGAGGGAAATATCTACATATGCGACATTAACACAGGAATTATTTTAGAACACAAGAGAACAAAGCGCAGGTAAAAAGGAAACAACAGAACTTACTCAGGCAGCACCAATGCAGATTAAGTGTAGTCGAGAGAGTTCAACAAAAAAGATATGCAAACTTTCTTTCTGCACGATCAATATAAGAACTGTCTGTTAAGATCAATGATAGAAATTTCCTTAGTAATAGATCTTTATATACCACAGATTTGGCAAGGTTAGAACTATGCTTTTCTGGTCTAAGATGTGGAAATACATTCTACTTGGTAGATTTCAAACATAAATATTCATTGTCTTTCTTTCTCTACCTGCATGGCTAGATGATTAGTAAAATACATTATTCGTTCATCAATCAATATTCCTGTAGCTTCTCCCGCCCCCAATTGTTTTGTATACAAGCTGGGATTATCAGGCGAAAGACCTTGTAGTTGTTTTGGTTTTGACAAAAAGCTCAAACACAGATACTTTTTTGGTCTCTGCACAACCAGTAATGTGTTAGAAGCTTGGGCTCTACATTATCAGTAGAGTGTGCTAGAAACTTTTTTGTTGATAATGCTTATGCATATTGACTACATTATGTTGCTTAAATAGATGCTCTTATTGCAGTAATATGCAGTAGGTACTGCAGTAGCATGTTGGGAAAAAGGAAAATAAAATAGTGTGAGTATCAGGCAAGAGTAAAACTTACTGAAGCAGCTCACAGTGGATTTGGTCCGATTAGCAAGATTGAACAATGAATATGCAGCTTTATTCCTGCGAGATCATTAAGAAATGAATATCAGTAATTCCTATGTGCCATTGCTAATCGGTACTAATGCAGTAGGACGGAAAAAAAATCGACTAAACAAATAAGCCCCAAAGTTTGGCATGCCAAACTTGACATTTTACCATTAATGCACCACCGTAGCATTTCATTTGTATTTGTAAATAATTGTCCAAACATTGATTAATTAGGCTCAAAATATTTGTCTCATAAAGTACAACAAAAGTGTGCAATTAGTTTTTGATTTCATCTACATTTAGGGTGTCTTTGGTTGGGCTTCCAACCTAATTTCGCTTCAAAAAAGCTGAAAGCCCAACCAAAATGATTGACTGTCATCCAAAGTCATAGCCGAAAGCAGCTTTTACCTCGTATAAGTTTGAAAGCGGCTCAGAATCTGCTTTCACCTGCTTTTTTGGATCATAAAATTACCCATCCTGCCACTGATTATGAAAAAAATGGTTAGGGTTTTTCTTCTCCCGTCGCCCCGTCCGCCGCCGTCCACGTGCCCGCCGCCCGCCGCGTGCTCACCGCCCGCCGCCGCTGCTCGTCACTCGCCGCCCGCCGCCGCGTGCCCGCTGCCCGCCCGCCCCTGCTCGCCGGCCGCGCTCGCACAGGTCCAGCACCGCCATCGACGCGTCCAGCGCCGCCTCCGCGGCGGCCCCCCACCGCGCGCTCGACAGCGTGTCGCGGCACCCCGGGAGACGGACCAGCTCCTTGATGCGGCCGTTGTCCAGGCCGTCACCCCAGCCGCCTCCCCTTCTCCAGGCCGCCGCCCACCGGCCTCCGCCCCCAAGCACCTTGCCCCCCCTAAGTTGGGCCCGCGCCGTCCCCGCCGGTCGAAGGAGGCTCGTGCTAGCATGGCCGAGCTCGCCGCGCCGGCGCTGGTGGCAGATCGAGGCGGAGCAGGTCGGGACAGGGGGCGCACGGTAGGACGGGGGCACAGATCGAGGCAGAGCAGGACCGGGCGCACAGGGCTCCGTGTGACGGACGCCATCACCATGGAGGTCGTGAAGATGGTGCTGGTCGGCAAGTTCAACAAGCAGCTTGTCTCCCTCGTCAGCCTCGCGGGGGCCATCGCCGTCGGCCTCTGCGGCAAGGACGCGCGCCTCCTGACCGCGCGGCCCTCCCCCGACCCCACTTCCCTCAGCTTCGTTGACGAGGTGACCGCGGACGAGGCCGGGTAGGCCTACAACGTCAACGCGGACACGGCGGCCGGGGAGATCGCCGCGGCGGTGGGCGCCGAGAAGCTACTGAAGTGTTTGTGAATTGAATCAGAGAGTTTATTCCTTTGGCCTGGAGTGCGATGTTTATTCATGAACTTAATCAAACCAAATTCAGTTTACAACTTTATTTATACAAGGAGATTTATGAATGAACATTTATGTGTTTTACGAAACATGTACAGACGGCTTGCAGAATGCTAGACTCGCGCATCACCACAGACGGGGCGCACAGGGCGAGGTGGTGCAGGGCGGCACAGCTGCGGGAGCTGCCGGCGGCGTGCGGCGCGCGGCCTCAGGCGGCACGGCTGCTGCCGGCAGCGTGTGGCCGCGGGAGCGAGGCAGGGGCATGGCCGCGGAGCCGAGCGGAGGCATGGCCCCGGACGGCGTGGCCGTGAGAGCGAGGCGGCGCGCGCGGGAGGCCGACGGCATGGCCCTTGGCGGCGTGACCGCGGAAGCGAGGCAGCGGCGTTGGAATGAAAAGACGATGTCCACTCGTCAGTTAGAGAGGGAGAGGGGACTATGAATCACATACGAAGTCCACTAGCTCTACATCACCTCTAACCAAACGGTCCTGTGCTTTTCTACAGCCCACAACCCAATGCATGCTTTTTCAAAAGCCACAGCCCAACCAAACACAGCCTTACTACGCCATACATGTGTCGATATTATTTTGATGCGATGAGAATCTTCTTTTTGCATAGTGGAATTTGGACCAAATTTGGGAACCTAAACGAGGCCTAAGCTAAGATGCGGAAATCTAATTAAATAGAACCAACAAAAAGAGCAGAAGTAAAATCAATTTCTCTCATTGAGGTACGGATGGCAGCACAGGCTCCACTGGATTAAGCGCACAGCAATCTGGCATAGTTGCGCGTCCGGCAGAGCCACAAACTTAGGAAGAGGTAGCACAAAGGTAGCACTGAGGCCCGAGGGCGAGGGTGGACGGCAACGAAGGGGAGCGTGGGAGATTGTAAAGCCTCCCGGTGGGTGGACGTCGATGGCGAGGCGGTCGGGCAATTGAACCGGGCGTTCTGGTACAAGAGGGCTATGGTCGACGCAGCGTGCGAGGCAGGGCGTACCTGCTCGGCTTCCTCCGCACAGTGAGGATCGACGCGGTCACCGGCGAGCGAGAAGGCCATGCTGGCGTGGATCGATGACCGTGGAGCCTGTTTCTTCCCGGCGCTGGCGTGCGGTGACAGGAAGCGGAGGAGGGACAGCACGCCGGCGGAGGATAACGTTGCGTTGCCACAACTGTCCGCCCGCGAGGATTGTCGCTTGCAGCCGCGCGCCGTCGGTATTGTCCACCCGTCGCTTGGTGCCGCGCTTCGCTGCTGCTGTCCGCCCGCCGCTTGCAGCCGCACGCCGCCGCTGCCATCCGCCCGTCGCTCGTTGGCGTGTGCCACCGTTGCGTTCGCCTGTGATGCCCACACATCCATCCATGCACTGCACCTCGCGTGGCCCGGCGCTCGAGCTCAAGCTCCGGCGGGTGGCGGTGGAGCTCCGGCCAGGTGCACGGGAGCCCGAGGTGCCGTGGGGGAGGAGCTCCAGCTGAGCGTGGCGGAGGGACATGGCCACCGGCGGTGAGGGCTCAGATCTGCCCAAGCTGGAGGTCTACGGCGGCGGTGGGGGATCGGGGTCACCGGCGGCCCCTCCTCTCTTGTTGCCGTTGCCCCGCCCGCGCCGTCATCGCGCCCCCACGCTGCATCGCCCTGCCGCCGGCCACCTGCAATGCTGCCCTCATGCCGCTGCGCATGGCGCAGCACCGCCCCGCCGCCTGCGCGTCAACCGTCATGTGGGCCGCGTGGCCAAGCCACGTCCCTGCTGTTGAATATGATCCGAATTATAATGTGAGTCTTGTAGGGACGCTTGTAGGGCCCACAGTTCGGGTTATGTGTTTAGCGGATTTGTTTCCGTATTGCACTGCAGTCAGTTTAGTCCGCCATATATATATAGATATATTGTAAGCCGTATGGGAAGAGTTGACGACTCATTGTATTTCCCTGCGTTGTGACTCTCATTATAGTGAAGATTGCCGATTGGCGCCCGTGGTTTTTTCCCGCAAGGGTTTTCCACGTTAAAATCATGTATCGTGTTTGATCTTGTTTTCGCATTATTTGCTAACAAGTGGTATCAAAGCTTGACACGAGATCACGCGAAAAAAAAATTACGGTTCCACGAGGAGCCTGTTCGTCGCGCCGCCGGTAGCTGATGCGAATTCCTTCTGCGCGAAGTACGTCTGCTTGGTCGTGTGTTGAATCGGCCTATCAGGCGTTGGTTGATTCAGCGACGCGTTTATCTCGATTGCCGAGCATAATCGATTTCGTCCCGCAGTCGAAGTCGTCGAGTTCGAGACGGGCAAATTTTCTGCGGCGCCTACAAAAGCTGCGGTCCTGCCGGCTGTTCTACGCAGAAAAAAAAATTGCCGCAGTGTTCTGCGGTAGCTGCACGTGGGCCGAGGAGACATAGCGCCGCAGCTTTTGCTCGCCTGTGAAAAACAATCATGCAGAATTTCGCTACATGCACACGAAGAAAGCTACCAGGACATTATTTTCTTCTGGTTATTTCTTCACATGGCTTCTATGAACTATGATATTCCGCTGCTGGATCGAGATACAAGGTTCGCATTGTGGCAAGTCAAGATGCGAGCTGTTTTAGCGCAAGCTGATTTGGATGATGCGCTTAAAAAATTTGGAAATAAAGACTCAAAAAATTGGGCCGACGATGAGAAGAGGAAAGATCATAAGGCCTTGTCTCATATTCATCTTCATCTCTCAAATAATATTTTGCAAGAGGTTTTGCAGGAGAAAACTGCAGCTGCTTTATGGCTCAAGTTGGAGTCAATTTGCATGTCAAAGTATTTGACAAGCAAGATGCATATGAAGATGAAGTTATATACGCACAAGTTGCAAGAAGGTGGTTCTGTGCCTAACCATCTTTCGGTCTTTAAGGAGATCGTTGCTGACCTACGGTATATGGAGGTAAAATATGATGATGAGGACTTAGGTCTTATTCTTTTGTGCTCACTGCCTAGTTCGTTTGCAAACTTCAGAGATACTATATTGTATAGTCGTGATACACTAACCATGAATGAAGTTTATGAGGCGTTGCAAGCCAATGAAAAGATGAAATAAATAGTGTCTTCTGATGGTTCTTCTTCGCATGGCGAATGTTTGGTTGTTCGAGGCAAGACACAAAAGAAATCCAATGATGGTTATAGGGGCAAGAGCTCCAATGGTTACAAGGGTCGTTCAAAGTCAAGAGACAAGGATGAGAAATTCTGCAGATATTGTAAGAAAAACACTCATTATATTTCTAAGTGTTATAAGTTGAAGAACAAAGAAAAGAGGACTGGCACATATAGACCGAAAGGTAAATCAAATGATGAAGGTAATGCTTCTGTTGCTGCTACTGATAGTAGTTCTGATGGTGCTGAGGTTCTTGTTGCTTTTGCTGGATGTGGAAATAATGGTGATGAATGGATTCTCGATTCTGCTGCTTCTTTTCACTTATGCATTAATAGAGATTGGTTCATTACTTATGATTCTCTTCATGGAGGTTCTGTTAGAATTAGTGATGATAGACCACGTCAGATTATTGGTATTGGATCTGTTCAAATTAAAATGCATGATGGTATTATCAGAACCTTGATAGATGTGAGGCACATTCCAGATATAAAAAGAATGTTATTTCTTTGAGTGCTCTTGATGGAAAAGGGTACAAATTCTTCGATGGAGATGGAGTTTTGAAAGTGTCAAAAGGTTCTCTTATTGTGATGAAAGGTGATTTGAAATCTGTCAATTTATACCGTCTTCGTGGTACTACAATTACAAGTGATGCTGTTGTAATTTCTAAATCATTATCAAATTCTGATGCTACTAACCTTTGGCATATGCGTCTTGGGCATATGAGTGAGATTGGTTTGGCAGTACTAAGTAAGAGAGGACTTCTCGATGGGCATTGCATTAGCAAGTTGGATTTCTGTGAGCATTGTGTGTTTGGCAAACACAAGAGGGTGAAATTTAATATCTCGACTCATACAAGTAAAGGTATTCTTGATTATGTGCATTCTGATTTATGGGTACCATCTCACAAGCCTTCTCTTGGTGGTGCTCGTTATATGTTGACCATTATTGATGATTATTCTAGAAAGGTATGGCCATATTTTTTAAAAGATAAATCAGAAGCATTTTCTGCATTTAAAGAGTGGAAGACTATGGTTGAAAATCAAACTTAAAAGAAGGTTAAGAAGCTTCGTACTAATAATGGGATGGAATTCTGTTCTAAAGCATTTAATGAATATTATAAATCTGAAGGCATTGTCTTACACTCCTCAACGGAATGGTGTAGCTGAGCGTATGAACAGGATTATCATCTCTAAAGCCCGTTGCATATTGTATAATGCTGATTTGCATAAGCGTTTTTGGGCTGAAGCTGCTTCCACTGCTTGCTATCTTATTAATCGTTCACCTTCTATTGCCATTGATAAGAAAACTCCAATTGAGGTATGGTCTGGTTCTCCAGCTAATTATTCACAATTGAGAGTTTTTGGTTGTACTGCTTATGCTCATGTTGATAATGGTAAATTGGAGTCTAGAGCTGTTATGTGTGTCTTTCTTGGTTATCAACCTGGTGTTAAAGGTTATAAATTGTGGAATCCACAAACTCAGAAGGTTGTGATTAGTAGAAACGTTATCTTTAATGAATCTGCTATGTTATCTGACAACATATCTACTAATGCTTCTCCTGATACTCCTGTTGAGAAACAAGAGAAAATAAATTTCGAGGTGGAGCATTTTATTGATGTTGATACACCAGTTAATGATGATAATGCTGCTATCCAAGATGCACCTATTATTGATAATTTGTCAATTGTTGATGATTCACATGTTGTTGAGCATTCTTCTCCAGTTGTGCAGCCTCCACAACGCTCGTTTACGCATGAAAAGACAAGCAGACAACAGTCGTTCTGAGCATTCATTCGAAGTGGGCGACATGGTATTTCTGAAGCTGCAGACGTATGTGCAATCGTCTCTTGCTCCTCGGTCCAATCAGAAGCTGGCATTCAAGTTCTTTGGGCCTTTTCCAGGTGTGGCTCGAGTAGGAGCGGTGGCCTATAAACTGAAGTTACCTGCATCCTCTTCAATCCATCTTGTATTTCATGTTTCCCAGCTCAAGAAGTTGGTGTCTCCAGGGGTTCAGGTATCATCAGATTTGCCTACCGATATTGATTTGCCTCGCATTGCAGAAGCCATTTTGCAGCGTCGTTGGGTGAACCATGGAGTGCAGCCAGTTCAGCAACTGCTGATCAAGTGGTCGTCCTGGCCAGAGTCCATGGCGACTTGGGAAGATCTTCAGAGCATCAAGCAGCTGTTGCCGTTTGCACCTGCTTGGGGTCAAGCACCATCTGAAGAACTGGGGAGTGTCAGCATCCAACAAGACGATGGGCCGCGAGCGGGAACTAGGCCCAGGAGGCCCAGCACGAGGGTGATCGGAAATGAATGAGTGAAGTAGAGTGCTTGTGTGCACTGTCTGTGGCTGGAGCCCATGTAACGAGTTTATAACAAACACGAGAGAGAGAGAGAGAGAGGGGTATCAATGTAAAAACTATTAACACTTCCTTTTCCGGCAAGAAGAAGCTGCCCTCTACTCTCATCCGCCGCCCCTGTTCTTTCCAGATCCATCCCCTTTCTATCTTATTCCCTTCTATGCTGCTAACATACTCATATGCCCGATCACGGCGTGTGGGGGTAAGTTTTTCTTCAATGGCAGCTTGGGGGAGGTTGGCGTGCTTGAGTTCCGCCCGGCGCCCGCTTTCAGCTCTGTGGCCATCCATGATCCCGTCGTCGAAGACGACGGGTTCGAGAAGGTGTTCATGGTGGAGTCCGGGCAGGGCCCGTTCATGGTCTCTCTGGTGTCTTCCTTGGACCTCGACAGGGTCTATAGAGTCACTGTCCATAAGATGGATTTCTCGAGACAGCAATGGAGCAGAGTAGACGACCTTGGTGATCGGGCGTTCCTGCTGTCCTCGTGCTACTTTGGCGCTTCGTGTTCGGCAGACAAGTGTGGGCCAGAGCGGAGTTGTGTTTACAGTGCGAATCCTTGGGATAAATGTGTGAGGGTATACAACATAAAAGATAGAACAACAAGGCCGTGTTCACTTCCAGAATTTGGACGCCGGATTCGGGCCCGCGTCAGGCCGGCCACTGTAGCGTTTCGTTTGCATGTGCGAAAAATTGTCCAAAAATTTATTAATTAGGCTCAAAATGTTCGTCTCGCAGAGTACAACAAAACTGTGTAATTAGTTTTTGATTTTATCTATATTTAGTACTCCATGCATGCTATGACATTTTGATGTGATGGGAATCTTCTTTTTGCATAGTAAATTTGGGTGTGGGAATTCTGGAACTAAACGAGGCCCAAAGGTGCACAACCTCAAAGGAGCTCCAACCGTGGACCAAGCATTGTGGATGCTGCCAACCGACCAACTCCGATAGCCTCGTACGAGAGCTGGTTGTCGGGTTGGGACCCAAGCCAAAACGGCAATTTATGTTTAGCAGACAAATCCTTTCTTGGCCAATAGAGCTCGCAAGATGTCAGAACTGCCGGTACATTGCTACACATCAGCGGTTCTCATAGGTCGTCTCATGCAGTGTCACGTAGAATTTTTACTGATGTGGAGAGGGAGCGAGGTGAGAGAAAGAGGCCGTTGCTTCACGAAACAACCTCCTCATGAGCTAAATTTTATGACTACGAGACAACTCCCCTATCATTGTATGAGTTTTATTGTCATGCAACCAATAATATTTCTTTATTTTTCCATAAATTAAGGGATATTATATTACCATGAGACAGCCAAAACAACAACACATTGTATATGTTGTCTGATAAGTCGTCTCAAGATTACATGTCACTGCATGATACCGCCTATTAGACGATACCAGTGTACCTGGCCTAAGGGCGGGTACATTGCTACACGTTAGCGATCTCATAGGTTGTCTCATGCAGTGCCACGTAGAATTTTTGCTGATGTGGAGGAGAGAGAGCGAGGTGAGAGAAAGAGGTCGTTGCTTCGTGAAACAACCGCCTCATGAGCTAAATTTTAGGACTGAGATAACTCCACTATTGTATGAGTTTTATTGACATGCAACCAATAGTATTTCTTTATTTTTCCATAAATAAATTAAGGGATACTGTATTATTACGAGACGGTCAAAACAACAACCCATTGTATAGTTTGTCTGATAAGTTGTCTCAAGATTACGCGTCACTGCATGAGACCGCCTATTAGACGACACCAATGTACTTGCCCTTATTATAATAAGGGCAGGTACATTGCTACACGTCAGCGGTCTCGTAGGTCGTCTCAATGCAGTGCCACGTAGGATTTTTGCTGATGTGGAGGAGAGAGAGTGAGGTGAGAGAAAGAGGTCGTTGCTTAGCGAAACAACCGCCTCATGAGCTAAATTTTAGGACTATGAGACAACTCCTCCACCATTGTATGAGTTTTATTGCCATGCAACCAATAGTATTTTTTATTTTTCCATAAATGAAGGGATATTGTATTACTATGAGACAGCCAAAACAACAAACCATTGTATAGGTTGTCTGATAAGTCGTCTCAATACGTGTCACTGCATGTGACCGCCTATTAGACAACACCAATGTACCTGCCCTAAGTAGTTTAGCAACAAAACGCTTGCAAATTGTTCCCGTACAACAATTCTAAACTACAAGTTGTTCCCTTTTCGAAACATAACATAAATTACAAGGTGTTCGCAGTTAAGAGTTCGTAACTCCTTGTCAGCTGATTCAAGTTATTACTCTGTTTCTAATTCACCTAGGCACCCAGACTCGCCAGGGTGTTAGCATCTTCATGGAAAGAGAGACACTTCTGCAGAGTGCAGACCCCAAGTGGATGCTTTGAACATCAGAACAAGACATGTCTGTCAGGTTTCTCTAGTTAATTGGTGGACGGTTAGGTATTGTAAAATGCAAATACCACAAAATCCAATGAAATTTAGGGACAAGACAAAGGGCGTTTTATAATTGAAAATTTTCAAGTAACTCGTGGTAAATAAATACACGCGGATGAGTTATGTACAACGTTCAAATACATGGTGGACAAATTAATAATCAGAACAACGAATTTTACAGGGTTGTCGCAAAAATGGAATTCGCCCAACCCTGATGAACGGCACTGCATGATTCACGATGACAAACCTTCTCTTTTGGAATGCTGGTCCAGCCAAGAGATTATATCATCGAGAACTTGGAAAATTGTATCATCTGGTTCACCTTCCAAGATGGCATGATATGCACCTTTATAAAGGCACAGCTTCTTGTCTTGACTCTTTGCTATCTCATACAGAGCTTTACTCACCGCCGGGTCAGTAACCAAATCTGCCTCACCGTGTAATATGATCATGGGCAGAGAAACCTGTGAAAGATGAAGCATGCGTCAACCATAAAAACTCTGAAACAGCTATACTATACATAAAGAGACCATCCACAGCTCCATATTCTAACACAATATGTTAAAAATATCTTCAAAAACAGCATACTTATTCAAATTGGAATCTTATAAAGGAAAGTGTCTTGTCTGATTACACCTAACACCTATAATGTTATTCCAAAGGCATAGACCTTCTTAAGGGTATTAGAGCCCTTATCGTATTCCTATTCCCCTGCTCCTCTACCTGTATATACTGCCCCCCTTGTGGGGACATGCCCTATTCATAAACTAGGGTTAGGTTTTTTTTCTAAGTCTTCCCTAGTCCTCCTTTTTCCTCCACGGCGCGCTGGATTTCATGCAGCCCACCACCATGAAAGTATAACACTAAAAAAGTCAGCATGAGTAGAAACATGTGTTTCCTTCAACACTAGATATAGATGATCATTGGATCCGTGCAGTTATAACAATTTAACGGTTACTGGAGTGACCATTGCAAACTTTGAACATGAAAACCATCTAATTGGTGACAGACTATAAAACATGCATGACATGTATAACTCAAGTAACTGGAGCAAACCAAACATCAGCCACATACTTCTTCGAGACGTCTTTCTATCTCTTGTGTCGTATTCAGCATCTCCAAAGCTGTTCTGAGCCGTGGTTTATCCTTGTAGGCGATCACATTGAAAGCACACTGCATTTGTCCGTGAACTAGTAAGTACACTATAATCACAGGGCGTAGCAAAAATTAGCATTAATTGGTTAAATAATAAATAAATATTCAAAAGAAAAAAAATTGATTTCTCTTTCACAAGAACAAAAAAAATACTAACAGCACCTGCAAATATATATTTGTACGTTTCCTAGGATTGCTGTAAGACAAAAGTAGAAGCAGTAGTAAAACCAGACAGTCACCTCTATGCAACAAATCATTTGCTATACTGATCACTGAAAAAGATGAGAACTCATATTCATCTGAGGTGGAGACTGAAGCAATGTTTAATGGATCATATTGTATTTTTTTTGTTTGCATCTTATTATCTACAAAAAAATACATGTCTTATCAAAGAATGTGCAAGGCAATCAAAATAGAAGAAAAGTAGGAAATATTACAAGTGAATGAAAGAGTCAAATATTAGTTTAAAAAAAATTAGCATGGCAAATACAGACCTGCTCTTGTTTCTTCTTCTCTTTGAATGCTAACTCAGCTAAATCTTTTTGAGGAACAAGCTTTTCTTTAGGCAGAAGTTTGGCCATAAAAATTAGAACTTGCCGAACAGGCCAAGGTGGAACCACATCATCTGCAATCTATTGAAATGATATTGTGAATAAGTGGTCAAGCATTAACTTGTATAGATAACACTCCACATAGATATAACTACCTTGCACATGGGTGCAACAAGTATTGCGCCATTCCATTCATTTGGCTGCTTGAAGTGAACCTTCAATGCAACTGCTCCACCCATAGATTGACCAAACAGAAAGCTTGGCAGACCTCTATGTTCAGGATTTCCTAACAAGAAGAAAAAAAGAACATATTTACACTCACATGGTAATTTTAGTTAAGAATTTTTTCACAAAAGTGCCCAGTGGTTTCCAAAAATCATTTGAAACAAACAGCACGAGATACGGGCAAGATCATAGTGACAGCATACCTTTGACCTTAGCAAAGTGTTCAGCTACATCATCAACAAGGGTATCAAAACTTGGAATATATCCATGAAGTCCTTCCGAAAGGCCAAAGCCAGGGTAGTCAAGTGCAAATACTCCATATCCAGCTGAAGCAATCTTCCTAGCAACCCCTAAAATAAAAATAACCATTAAAAATATGCAACGAAAGCAACAAATCAGATAAACCACAGCATTACTAGTATCATAGAGGAAAAGCTAACCATCAAGGAAGAAGGTACAAGTGTCTCCGTAACCATGGCAGAGACAAACAATTGCTTTCATGCGATGGTTCTCTGGAAACCAACATTTCGAGAAAATCTCCACACCCCTAGAGTTATGCTCATATGACTGTAAAAAGAAAAAAAATATGATGAATAATTAATCAGAAAGCTGGAATAAACTTATAAAAAGAGAACCAATTCAGAGTTAGGAATACCACTGACCAAATTTACACATTTTGCATAGCATATTACCATCTTAAACATCTTGCAGACCAGTAAAAATGACCTATATAAATAGCCAACTCCAGAAAGTTCATCACTTACCACAAAAAACCTACCAAAGCAAAAGAGAAACTAATGTACGTCTGGATACACCCTAAGAATCTCAACATTAAAGTGCCTTGGAGTAATTTTTTGATAAACAAATATCGAAACTATCCAATATTTCTGTATGGCGATCATTTGCTCAAATCTACGAAATAAATTCGCCTGCTAACTTACATAGAGCATAACTGTTCAAATTTCGCTCATACATACACCATGCAAAAGAGGAATCACTTCTATATGGCACAAACAATCTTGTATACAAATTACAAATGGGTGACAGAAATTTACAAGTTGCAGCAGTTAAGTTCAGGGATAGTTTAAGGAATAGTACCTCCTCTGTTCCAATGCCACTATATTGCCCCTGCATCATAAAACAAATGCATGTGAGACATCATCCATGGCATGGGAAATCATACAGCCAGACAAGTTATTAACATAATAATTCACGAAATCAGCACTTCTATTATCTTGCCTAACCAATCACATGCCGACACGTCACTGAGAAGTATAACCGAAAAAAGGAGGACATCTGATTAGAAACAGGGCGAAAGTGCATCGTTATCTGTGGTTCTAAGCAGATAGGCAGAGTAGGGGTTGACCTTGAAGAGGCAATGGTCGATGCTGAGCTGCACGTCCTTGAAAGCTTCGCGGACGCGGCGGCGCTCCGGGGCCTGGTCCAGGCACGCCCCCAGCACCTCCCGCTCCAGCGTCTCGTCAACTAGCCCCTCCCACTTCCTCGGGGCCTGCGCCGGCGCCGCCACCGCCGACATCGCCGCCGCGCCCGCGCCCCGCGTCGTCGGCCGCCTGGGACGCAACGAATGGATGGATTCGGTCAGTAGATCCGCAGCGGGGAAGAGGAGGCGGAGGAAGGGGGAGGCAAGGGACCGGCGACCCACCTACCGCGGGAAGACGGGAGCAGTGAGGAGGGGCGGCGGCGGGAGCGCGGGGAGGAAGACCTTCGCGAAGGCCCGTGGCTTTGACGCCATTTATTATTCTGCCTCCTTTTTCCTTTTCGGAAAAGGAAATGAGTTGTGAGCGCACGCCATCAACTTTTTTTTTCTTTTTCTTACTCGGTGTCGTTTTACGTCACGGAAGCAGACTACCCAACTGTTTCTGGGGCGTATACCATTTTATTTTCCAGCAATTCGAAAATATTAAAATCAACAAAATTGCAAACTTAAAGAATTATTAAAAAGAATTCTCCATCTAGCTCTTGGATTCTAGAGTGAATACAAAAGTTTTGGATTTAGATTTTCACGTGGATTCAAATAAAAGTTAAATCAAATCACAAATCTTCCTCGTCCTCCTTCACATGCTACTGGAGCCCGAAGAAACAAGTCCTCTTCCTTGATCGACTCAATGGGCAATGCAATACATCTGCGACATCAGCATCGTCGCATCTAATTTCAACGATTGTGATCGCATCATTGCCCCTAGCCCCGTCAGCATCATTCTACGACCGGCACCGGCATGTGGGCTTGCTATGCGCGCCATCACCCTTCCCCCACCCAATTGTTTTTTCGCCCTTTTCCCACCTCCCCATCTACACCCTCACTCCATCTCCGTGTGCGCCACCGCCCTTCGCTCCCCATCCATGATGCACCTTGCTCAGCAAACCCATCTTCCTTAGCCTCGTGAGAAGAGACACCACCGTCATCGCCTGGAGGCGAGTCCCTACTGCACCACAGATTCTGCCCACCGGCGGCCACCTTTCACCCTCTCACCATCGTCATTTACCATTTCTAAATAACTTGGAATATAAAAGTAAATATGGACTTAAATAAATAATAAAGATAAATATATATTGATAAATTAATAAAGGACGTAAAAGCATACAAGAGCTATACTAAACTTCTGAAGAGCTACAAAATTCCGAGATAAACTCGATTCAACTCTAACTTCCAACTACTACTACCACCAAACTCTAGAGCGGAAGAACGAGAAGTGTGTGTGTTATATAAGTGCAACATTCACTCCTATTTATAGTATAAGAGGAGTGAGGGTCAAGTCGGTGAAGTGGTTATGGAGGTTGGTGCCTGGTGGGGCTGGCCAGCGATTGGATGTCACTGCCTCTCGATCTTGCGGATTGAATTGCTTCCTAAACAAGGTTATCAACTTGGCCAAGGCCGTAATGTGTTCGCGACATGCACTTCTAGGCTGCCCAGCCTAGGTAGGGCTAGTTGGCTAGGGAGTCATGCCACTGGTCATCTAATGCCCTGAAATTTTGCCTTGTACGCTTAAGATTGATCACCCACATGTATGGTTTCAAGTGGGGCGGCGTGCGGGTGCCCACTACCCGTCCGCGTAAGCCACCTGAGTTATGCGGAATTACACGGCTGCCCGCGTACGCCCACGCGCGGTGGCAGAGTGCTGCGGCAGCCCGCATATGCCCGCATGTCGCATGAGCTGCAAGGGAGTACGCAATGCAGGCAACCAGTGATCAGTTTATTCTCCGAGATGCAGAGAATCAGATAACATACAACTTGGATAAACAACTTCCGAATTGCTCACTTTTCCAAAACTAATTTGCATTTTTCCCTATGGCAACAGGGCAGGTCGGTGCTGATGCTCCTTGCATCATTTACAGATTTAGTTTCTCAAATACATGGTTAACTACTTAACTTACAAGCAACAACCAGTATTAAAAAAATCAGCAAAAGATGCAAAGCTAGCATCAGCATCAAACATGGTCGGATTGTCCTCAAAGAGTGCTACACCTTTGGAAACCAGGAAACTATGCTGGCCATCCTCAGTGATTCATCAGATCAACCACCATGAATAAGATGGAAGCAAATCGATCAGATTCAGAATGGACTGACTGACACACACACCCTTGGAAGTCCCTGTTGTTGGCAAGATACTTGACCATCCATGTAATTGCGGCTGCCGTTGTTACCTGACCTGTAATTAGCACAAGCAGGCCATATATATCCATCAAACAAACAGCTACCAGATCAATCAAACAGCTACCAGATCTTCCTAGCCTTGGAAGTGGAGAGCAATAAACATGAAACAAATAGTATACACATATTATTACTGACCAGTTACAAACACTATAATTTTAGCAGAGCATCCAATAAGCACTATTGAGTAAAACCTACAGAGTAACCTCTTGGGTAAACTAAATAATAAGCACTCATGAAATTCAAGCAAATACACATTCAAGTTCTCATGTCAACATTGATTTCTAAATGTCTCAAAGGTTTTCAAGCTACAGAGTAACCTACAGAGACTCCTGCTATGTTTTGAACACAGATACATGAAATTTAGAAACACTTACAGTGAACATGTAGGATAGTGAACAATTAGATACAATCACGGTCATCCACCACCACATCTCCTGCTATGTTTTCAAGAGTACTGTCCTCTGATCTGAGCCAATCTTGAAGACAGATAAGAGCCTCGATTGTTTCACTTTTCAGCCTGCTTCTGTAGTCATTTACAACTCTTTCACCGGTAGAAACCATTTGATCTAGTTTAGCTTTTCCCGAACAAGTCTTCAAATGCCTGCCGCATGCACTTGTACCGAAATCTCTGGTTGCTCTAAATAGTTGATTACAATGAATGCACTGAGCTTGTACTAGAATGCCATTATCATATATTGGCTCAAAATCTTTCCATATATGCGAGGTAAGCTTGCGCTTCCTACGTGAAGATCCTAATGGTTGACATGAAAAGTATATTTTAAGACAAGATTAACTAGAGTTCAATACCAAATAACTACTACAATAATTGTGAATAATGTAGGACTTTTCAAACCAGGCAATTGGGTTGCAAGTGAAATTAGAGGAATTACCTAGACCAATATTTCTTTTCTTGATAAATGGAGATATTGGAGATTCTTGTGAAGACCTTGCCAAATCTGTAGATGGGGACACAAGCCTTGGGGATAGCATCATCCTGATCCCAGTTGAACTTGTTGGTACTAGTGGTGACGCTGGCACTGTTGGTGATCTGAGTCGCTTTGCGGGTGGTGCCTTTGCGTGGTTCCCTCTAGAAACCTTTCGCTTTGTCTGGATAGACATGACATGAACATTCAGCATGCAAATTTTGCTGTTGCAGATGTATACATGAACATTGCTTGTAACACTGGAAAGATATTTTGAGAACACAAGAAACAACAACAAAGTCTTTCAGTCGAAAGTAAGCTGGGATAGGCTATTTAGAGAACTGAAACATTCAAAAATATTTTTAATACTACCATATGTTTAATAGCTCTATATGATTGTTAGTTTCATTAGCTGATCATGGTTAACTGTGCCACTGAAGGTCTGTGCGGTGGGTGAAAGCTAAAACAGAGGGTGGCATGAATGAGTGGACTAAGCATTTAGAATCACTTCCTCAGTTAGCACACTCTCTTATTATATTCTAAGCCAAAAAAACAATCTTTAACCGCATTAAGAAGTCGTAAAACATCACACTACAGTACTTCACATGAAAACGTGCAAACACCGCTTTAGAAGAAACAAGCTATGTTAATTAGCAGCAAAGAAAACTGTCTTTTAGCATAGTCTTTTTCACATTAGTTCCACTCCTTGTCATCTGAGCAATATGATGGTCTTGCTTGCAGCAAGCAAAGTGGCATACACAAATGGATACTAAAATTTATGAGCATACGAGCACACACAAACACTTGCAACAAGCAAAGTGGCATGCTATTTGTTGAACAACATTGTTTGGCATCGATTAATCTAAGCTAGTGCCAAGAAACCAAACCTGTCTTTCCTTCCCCCTCTCCTTGGCTTCTCGGATTGCCTCCAGATGTGCTGCACTGGCGGCGGTTGAAGACGAGCTCATCGCCATGAGCCTAGAACATGGAGGACTGGTGGATGACGGCGGCAGTGGTGACCTTGTTCCATACACGGTCGCGGGCACAGGCATCGACGACGAAGCATTCCTTCCTGATGCTGGAGGCGCCGACAATGGAGGCTGTGCACGACGACCAGGAACGGGGAGCGGCAACACCGGCGATGCACGAGGAGTAGGAACGGGGAGCGGCAACGCCGGGGGCGTGGAACTAGGGTTCGCCATGGCGGCGGCGGCGGCGTGGTTGCGTGCGATGCGAGAGAGAAGAGAACGGCGTGACAGGATGCGGGTATGTGGGACATCGCGGGTTTTGCGGGCCGTCCGCATTGGGCCGCTTCGCCTGCGTGGGCTGGGATGTGGGATTGTGGGATGTTGCGGTGTGTTGAGTCCCAGTGGGCTGGCGGCGTGGCCCGCGCCACTTGAATCCTTACCCACATGTGGAATTGGTGGATTTGGCATAGGATTACTATGTATGTGGACCATCCAATCCATGGGTGAACCTGGTACCTCGGATGCAACCAAACTTCAATCCGTGTTCCAAGGGCAAAGTTAAGTGTGTTCTGACACCCCTGAATCATTGACCTCGAGAAGTGATAAGAAAGCATGGCCATTGGACATGTTGTGATGTGATTCAAATTCATTGCACAAGGTTTAGTCCCACCTCGGAAACGCAACCAAGTACGGGCACGTGAGCCGACTATATATATATGTAAGGCCTATGTAGACAATAGGGTAAGACAGATAAGACATCTTAGATAAGCCATGTATCATCCCTACTTGTAAACTCTCCTCAATAGTGATTGTGTTCCGTGGTTTTTTCCCGCAAAGGTTTTTCCATGTTAAATCGTGTCTCATGTTCGATCTTGCTTTTTAGCATTATTTGCTAACAAGTGGTATCAAAGCTTGGTACGAGATCACGTGAAAAAAATATTAATTAGGGTTTCGTCCCTGTTTATCGCGCACCGCCAGCCGGATCAATCTGCGATTGGCTACCTCGTGCAAGACTCGTCGACGTGGAGTTTAAGACGAAATCTGATTCCGTATTTGCCAGGGGTTGCAGACCAATCCACGAGAAGCTACCAGAAGGTTTTCTCAGCTTTACTGAACGTACACGGTACACAAGGCTGCAGGTTATTGCTAGGTTTATACAGTAACATACCTAGATTATTGCTGCAGATTATTTTCTTCTGGTTATTTCTTTTATATGGCTTCTTTGACATATGATATGATTTCCGCTGCTGAAACATATTGAGATTTTGAGAAGATATTGGGATTATTATTGGATCACTTTGAGTTAATTCTTCTTGATATTTTGACAACATCGTTCATGTCACCCTAGTCGTTTCTTTTACTCCTATGGAGTTGATTAATTTAAAGCGAAGGTTTTGCTCTAAATTGAGTTCGAGGATTCCAAGTGCAACATAGGAGGTTTGTTTGACTAGATACTACAGTGTTTTGTATTGCGGGAGCAATACGTTTATTGCTGTCTTTGCTCATGTTGAGGGGTTTAGTTTAAAGGTTTAACTCCATTGGTTGCACATTTATGCCTACGTCTGAACCGTGTTTGAATGGAGCAGTAATTGATCATGTCATGAAATTTAGTTTCTTCTACAATTGGCAAGTTTATGGTACGTGATGATACACGTGCTAGTTGCTCTTGCAAGAGTGTTGTTTTGCCAAAGTTTAGCGTTCCTGATGGAGCATATATTATTTCATGAGATGAGTTCTTCACTAGATATTTATTTTAATACCATGGGTGATATTGTGACTTTATGTCGTTTGATGATTGAGCATTATTGCCATTTTCTTTTGAGGTCAGTTGCACAGACTCATATTTTTGTTGGGATTATGAATTTGGTGAAGACCCAGATTGTTCGTCTGCTTTGTTGATAGCTGTGTGTTTGGACCTTTGCTCAAATTTTTGCTTCCTATGAAGTGTTGGGAGAATACTCAAGTGATCTTACTCATTGGTTAGTCCGGTGGATATTGGCATTCAAGATTTGAATATGGAGATTTATTATTCGTCTACGGGAGGGAATTTGTCTGAAGGTGGAGTTTGTTGTGATGTGATTTAAATTCATTGCACAATGTTTAGTCTCACCTCGGAAACGCAACCAAGCACGGGCGCGTAAGCCGACTATATATATGTAAGGCCTATGTAGACGGTAGGGTAAGACAAATAAGACATCTTATAGATGAGTCATGTATCATCCCTACTTGTAAACTCTCCTCAATAGTGATTGTCTTCTGTGGTTTTTCTCGTAAAGATTTTTCCACGTTAAATCGTGTCTCGTGTTCGATCTTGTTTTTTAGCATTATTTGCTAACAGGGCCTATGTGGGGCCAATCGGCTAGGGTTTTTGCCCCTTTTTGACCGTCTTTCTTGTTGGATGTACCTGCGTACATATAGTCATCTAAACTGTGGAACTTTATTAATTAGTTTAAATAAAATATGTTTGAAAAATGGTGTCAATTCACTTTTTATTCTCAAGAAGTTGACAGTCTAAGCATGATTCAGCGCCTGTCAACGAGTTTGCGCCTGCATAGGCAGCCGCTGGTGCTTCTCACCTAGCAACCTAAGGTAATATCAACTGTTTTGTGGTATATATTTGTATTGTTGCACTAGTAAAGCTATATTATTTGGTATTTTAATCTGGTTGTCCCAGCAATCTAATTGGATTTTTTATAACAGTTTTTTATATGTTTCATGTCATACTTTAGATTGTTAGAAAGTGAAATTATACATTGTTATGGTAGTAAAATTTAATTTCCTAAATTCTTTGAAACGTTCAGTGTCATATTTGATCCATTTTCCTAATGTATTTTTATTTTATAAAATTACTCCATTTTAAATTGTTAGGAATGCAACAGAGGCACTCACAAGCTAACCAAAGAACTAATTGATGTTCCCATATTGCCCACTTTGGTTTTACATACACCATCAGAACACCGCGTTACCCTTCCTCTGCACAATCAGGTAAGGGTGTTCTATCAATTATTTTGCTACTGTTCAGCTACCGTTCAGTCTCGAGAGCCTTACCAATTTCACGAGCAGATTCTTGAGTTGATGCTATAAATTAAAGATCAATAACTTTGGCCTTTAGAAATTCATAATCTTCCATCTTAGTAGGAATATCTTAAATCTCGTCACCCTCTTCTGGAAACTTGTTTGAATTTTTGCAACACTCCACAATTTCGTTATCAAGTGCCTCATTGATGGCCTCAGTAGCCCTTAACAATTCTCATTCACTTCAAAAAAAGGGACCAAATTCACCATTTAGGAATTGCAAAGCTAATTAACATCTTCCTGTCATGGAAAACTCAAGTTCTAAAGGCATCATTTTAACATTGCCGACCTCATGAACACAAATAACAATAGTGAACCCTTGATGTTGACTCATTATGAGCTTTAGTGCTTTACACCCGTCATTTCCTTAAGAGCCAAAATTCTGGTAAACTAGATGGGCATGTGGAAGCAATCAGTGACTCACCCACATGATGTAACGGTTAATGAACAATGGTGTAAAGGCCAACACTCGTAGTGAGATGACTAGCGCGATTGATGTAAGCCATGGCGTTTTGGTCTACTATTTATATTGGCATACTTGCAAAACACACAAATAAGATGTATGCATTAGCTATGTTTGTGTCATGTAGCACAGTGGAAACCAATTACCTATCATGAAAAACCCTAGTAGTTTTGTTAATTTGATAAGACAAAGTTGATCTTAGTATATAATTCAACTCTAAACCTAAGCAAAGGTAGTTCATAGTATTAGGTCACGACTAATCTTTGTTTATGCATGTGTCCCTGTGTTTTGGGAAAGCTATCTCTGGGTTTGTGTGTTTGGTTATCGTGCATCAAGCCGTCCACCTCAGTAATATAGTGCTCACAACGGAGTATGTCAAAAGTTCAAAAAGTTCATATCAATGATAGCAAACTTTTGCATTGTCACTAAATTTGATGGCGAGGAAAACACTTTGACTTATGAGGGTCATCAAAGATGGGCTTGAAAACATGTGGTTTCTAAAACCCAGGCCATGTCTCATACACCAACACCCTTCAATAGTTTCTTGCGACAATATATGCAATCACAGACATCCATACATCAATCCAGGAACAATAATTAAATAGTTATACAAACTATATTAGGTCATGGTTCAATATACAATTAGACAACCACATATTAAACTAATTAAGTCACAACACAATGCTCTTGTTTACTTTCAGAAAATTGTATTGACGTAATGAAACTCCTCTTTCTTATTGAAGACTTGGGAAGCTAAGAAGGGAGAGCCCGTGTACGCATAGCACATCTCTTACACTTTGGTTCTCGATTCATATAAAAGGGTTGACCTAGAGTTGCTACGTTTGGAGCGGCAATGATTATATGTCAGCCCTCACTCCCCTAAACTTCCAAAGTGGCACTAAACCACCATACCACACCACACTTGAGTCTCATGGGCCAACAACTACTAGGAGATATTGGGCCGGGGTATTATATTGGCTTGGCCCTTCCGAGGGACGAGCCATAAGCACAATTTGTAGCAGAGTGTTAAAAGTGTTGGGGGATGGCAACATCCGTCAGTAGTTGAAAACCACACGTACGTTTTATTGTTAAAGCTATCTAATACATAAATGTGTCTTTCATAAGTAATTTCATGCATCACACATTATATTTGACTGGCAGGGCTGGACCTTAGGATAGATGATTCACAAAAGAAAAGCTTAGCACGCGGAATACACGAACATGGAGCTCCTCCATATCACTGTGATAGTAACACTGCTAGAGTAAATAGAAAACTTCATCACATGTCCATATCCCATATTTTTTTGTCTGAATTGAGCATTGAAAGGAGGAAACCACGTGAACTTTTATAATACAAACTTGGTATGGTTATCAAATATACTCTCCAATGATTATACGTCTATAACTATAAATAATATAATATGAGATATAAGCAAAGTATAATTTGGGATACCTTGCCTAGTTAGATCACGTCTTATAAGCTAAAATGGAGGGAGTCCTTGTGTATAAAATTAGCTAAACTATACAACAATGACTTTTTGCTTGTCTAATGTCTACTCTCCATTGTTGTTTTTGTTAAGAATCGGATCCTGTCGGATATACATCCCCGGGTACTCTCAAGATAGAAGACCGAGTCCCAGTAGAACTACTCGGAGAACTCCTATTCCAAGTAGAACTACTCGTGTATTCCTACTAGGACTCCCATATTGTAACCGACTAGGATATTTGCCATGTAACCTTGCCCCCTGGGATATATAAAGGAGGGCAGGGGTCCCTAGCTCGGTAGGCCTAAAGGCAGAGGCCTAAGGTCAGAAGCCTACATGCAAGACCATACAACTCAACTCACGTGCAATACAATCAAGCACAAAGGACGTAGGGTATTATGCTACTCGCGGCCCGAACCTGTCTAAATCTTTGTGTTGTTCGTGCACTGTCGTTCCTAGAACTCGACGAGACCCACTAATCTACTCTCTGGGGTACCAGCAGATAGACGTGCTCGATATAAATCATCGACACTTGGCGCCCACCGTGGGGCTACTCGGCGCAAGTTCGCCATTAGGTGCGATGGGATCAAGCTTCAACACCCGCGGCATCGAGGACGACACAACCATCATCTTCAGCGCCTGGATCTTCATCGCCTTAGGCAACGACAAGTCTGCAAGCCACCTTGCGGATCGTCCGGGCCCATACTTGGTGACGGCGACTCCACCGCAGCCACTCCGCGATCTCGTCGAGAACCAACTCTCGACGACCTCTTCGGCTTCAACTTCGACTTCGACCTCGACACTACCTCGACTTTGATCTCGACTTCGACCCCGACTTCAACTTCGACTCCGATTCAGGTTCATCAAGTTGAGTCCGGGTAGATCTTGACTGACAGCCTCGACTACTCGGCTCCACCCGAAACCACTCGGAGACGAGTCCTTCAAGCTCAGGAACTAGTCAGGGGCATGCCCTGACTAGTCAGATTCACCATCGAATGCTTCAACTACTCGAGTACGACTGCATCGACTCGGCGTACGACTACTGCGACTAGTCATCTCGACTAGTTCAACTAGTCGAGATCGGCTGCATCGACTCGTCGTACGACTACTTCGACTACTTCGACTACGGCTAGTTAAAACAAGTCGAGATCGGCTGCATCGACTCGTCGTACGACTACTTCGACTACTCGTCTCGACTACTTCAACTACGGCTAGTTAAAACTAGTCGAGATCGGTTGCATCGACTCGAAGCTCGTACAACTACTTTGATTACGACTAGTTAAAACTAGTGAAGATCGACAACACCAACTCGTCGTCGACTACTTCAACTACTCGAGTACAACTACATCAACGCTCGGCAACGCCAACTCGCCATTGATTACTTCGACTACTCGAGTGCAACTATATCGACGCTCGACAAATGTCAACTCGCCATCGATTACCTCGAATACTCGTCTCAACTAGTTAAAAACTAGTCGAGATCGGCTGTTGTGTCTTCAACAACTAGTCGAGACCGATCTCGACTAGTCGACTTCAACGACAGCCATCGTGGCTCCATCGCCGACCGCCACGGTTTCGTCGACGATCGTCTGTGAATAAAGCTAAGTCTTATTTAATAATTATTTTCTTTATAATAATTTAATCAGTTTGTTTAAAAATATGCTTGGCCATGAGCCGAGTACTCTAACAGAGTACATCCCTCAACAGCAATAATTCTCGAGGGCTACACCCTCACATTACCTCTCACCGACGGGTTACAAACCCTCGCGCAGCCTCTCCTACAGGAGCAAAGTCTTAACCGTCTGCTTTATTATTTCTTTTAAACTCTTAATGACCAACACCGCTCGATAGCATGCACCTTAATTCGTGAAGCTTCGGTTCCTTCGCAACACCTATGCACCTACACGTCAAAGAAGACGCTAGTCTCGCGTTACGGGCTATGGTTAAGCGGGACCAAGTGTTTAAATGTAACAGGGCTACTACTCGAGTGGTTACGAGTCTAACAAGAGCAATGGGCTTAATAGCTTAAATGTGCATTACCACATGCTATTATTATCTTTCATCCTATATGAGCTTAACAGCTTAAACATGCATTACCACATGCTATTATTATCCTTCGTGGATATTTTTTGATTAGATACTACTCATCCTATATATTTAAATTGTAGGGTTACCATCTAAGTATTCACACCAGTGAGACTTGGCACCACCTCGCCTCTACATGACGCCACGAAACAACTCGAGTACTTTTACTAGTGGGTGCTCACATGTTGAGGACTTCAACTAGTCGTTTGACGCTTGGGGGCTACACAGCACAAGCCAAGACGTGAAGACGAGTACCGGAACTAGTCGGTACTCAAACGGCGTGGCCTTACAATGCTAGTCGAGTACTTTAAACTAGTCGGTGCTTGCATATTACAACAACTCGAAGACTATGTTCTTGACCCTTGGACCGAATGCAAATCATTCGCTACAAGGCTCGGGGGCTACACTCAAGGGGTACACATTTTTGTGCCTATTGTTGATCCATTCAAGATCTTCGACTAGTTTCAATAGAACTACTCAAAGCTCGGGGGCTACACCCAATGGGTGCACCTACTCGGTGCACGCCATTGAACTACTCAAGATGAAGATAGAAGACTGCTTTTGAACCTCCGATTACATAAAAAGTAGTCGGAGGATCAGGGGCTACACCTAAACTACTCTACAGAGAAGGCTTGAGCGTCTTGGACTTAGCTCCAACTACTCGAAGATGTTAAAGCAGATTCAAGACTTGAAGCAAAGGTGCAAGATGCTCGGGGGCTTATCGGATATACATCCCCGGGTACCCTCAAGATAGAAGACCGAGTCCTAGTAGAACTACTCGGACAAATCCTATTCCAAGTAGAACTACTCATGTATTCCTACTAGGACTCCCATATTGTAACAGACTAGGATATTTGCCATGTAACCTTGCCCCCTGGGATATATAAAGGAGGGCAGGGGTCCCTAGCTCGGTAGGCCTAAAGGCAGAGGCCTAAAGGCAGAAGCCTACAGGCAAAACCATACAACTCAACTCACGTGCAATACAATCAAGCACACAGGACGTAGGGTATTACGCTACTCGCAGCCCGAACCTGTCTAAATCTTTGTGTTGTTTGTTCACTTTCGTTCCTAGAACTTGGCGAGACCCACTAATCTACTTTCTAGGGTACCCCCAAATAGACGTGCTCGATATAAATCATCGACAGATCCCTGATCTGGTTTTCCCAATCCCAATCCGAGAACAAGGCATGAGGAGATGTAGATTAGATCCCGTCTCCCTTCCCATCATAAACACAAGGAACACGTGAACACAGATATAGGTGGAGCTTCAGGTCTCTTTTCTCATTAGTTATACATGAATACAAGGTTATTGGTTATATATATGTGAGGGAACCCTTCAGGGGTATATTTGGTATGAGCTCACATTATCCCTTAATTAGGGATTTCTTAACACTCCCCCTTGGGCGAATACCACGACAAACTTATGCCTCATCAAAACTCCAAAAACCTAGTCGGAAAAATGTGGAGAAAGAGTGCATAGCATCACTAGTTGCATTTACACATTGTTGTCTCATTAAAAACCTTATGTGAGAAACTTCAGAAAAACTCACTAAGGGAAAAAGAGTACAACAGTTGTCTATAAGACAAATTACAATCTTCTGGACCATAATGTTCTATACTCTGGCTACCTATTAGGAGATGCACTCCCCTTGAACCAAGCAAGACCATTTCACTATGGCAAGAACACTTTCTTCTGGTAGCATATGCCTATAAATATTTAGCAAATAAATTCCATGTCACTGCAAGGATCAATTCAGAAATTTTACCTCAAATATCTTATGAAACATAAGAGGTAAGTATAGGTAAGCCACTTTGATTTGCAGTATCATCCTACTGGATCTTAAGTAATCTATTGATAGAACCTTCAGATCAAACGGATGCTTTCAAGGCACACCCTAGGACACTCATTGTCTCATGAATTAAGATTAGTACTAAGCATTTGCTCCCCCTAGCAACAACATCCGTTGAAGCCTTTACTCTCACATATTCTTCAAGATATGCATTATTCTTCTAGAATAACGAGAAGGAAAATTGGGGTGTCATATTTCCATCTCTAGACATAAGCCATAATATATGTATAATTGTATAATACAAATTTATTCAAGATTTAATCAATTGCAGCTATAAAACGGCGTAACAAAAGGGCAAAGGTCCATCAAAGACCATCTATAGTCCTTCAATAATCTTAAATGATTATATACACCTTTGCAGTTTGTCATACTGATGCAATGGGGGATATAATTGCCAGTAACACCATACCTTCTGGGTTTCTACCTTCAGGGTATTAGAGGATACCGTCATTCCAAATCTTCTGGTGGAAAATATATTAGTACATACAAACACACTATGTAAAACTCCTGAAATGCACATATAAATATATGGTGCTTTTATGATCTTTTGGTTCCTCCTTTTTTACTTTCTTGGGTCTTATATGGGTGTTTGTACTTCTATAAGAATTATTAAATTTGGTATTTAATTCATACTTCTTTTATTTTTCTTCAAGAAAATTCCTTCGGAGAAGTATCCTCTCAACATGGAGGTATTCTCTACATAGAGAGTAATTTTCATTTAAAGAAGACAAACTTCTTTGAAAATGTAATATTGGTATGAGATTTAAATGTTGCTTATTTACAATTCAAAATTCTGAGTCCTACTGGGATCTCATGATGGATTTTTAGAATCCTATTAACTGCATATTTTGATTCATGCCTTTGCCAGATATATTACAAGTTCTTTCCTCATAAGAAGAACGGTAGATGAAGATATCATCGAAGAATACCAAAAAAAATTTGCGCAGATAAGGTGCCAAAGTTGAATTCATGGCTTGTTGGAAAGTTCCAGGAGCACCAGTCAACCCAAATGCCTAAACCTTAAATTCATATTGGCCACAATGAGTTTGAAAGGCCGTATTGAATTCTTCACCCGGTCTCAGTCTAATCTGATGGAAGCCTGCTCTTAGGTCTAGACTAGGAAACCAACTGGCATTAGCCAATTCATCAAGGAACTCGTCAATAATTGGCACAGGGTATTTGCACTTGATGGTAATGGCATTCAAATGCCTATAATCCACACAGAAGCGCCATGAATTATCCTTCTTCTTAACCAGAAGCACATAAGAAGAAAAAGGACTGTTACTCCTTTGGATCAACCCATTGTGTAGCATCTCCTTAATTTGATTCTCAATCTCATCTTTTAAGGCTGGTGCATACCTATAGGGACGCATATTGACTGGAGCAGCTCCTGGAGTCAATGGGATAGCATGATCACAGGTGCGAGAAGGAGGCAACTCCACAAGTACTGCAAATACATGAGCAAACTCCTCAATTAACTGTTGTACTTCACTTGGTATAGCAACCTTCACACTCTGGTTGTCATAGATATCTGCCTGTACTGTACAAACTTGCACCACAGTTCCTTCCGGCATATCAGGACAATGCCCAGACAACACAAGAGTAGAGGATTCATATGTAATGGCCATCCATTTCGGACCCCAATGAACCTTCATTGGACTATAGCGCTCCAGCCAATCCAACCCCAAAATCATATCATAGGCTCCCATGGGAAAAACTTTCAGATCTGATAAGAAGACACAACCTTGGACAGACCAGCTAGCATTAGGGACATGAGCAGCACACTGCAAGCGCTGACCATTGGCCACTTGCACAGAAAGAGGAACCGACAACTGCAATACCCCCGACAACTGAGAGACCAACCTGTCACTAACAAAAGTATGAGAACTGCCCGAGTAGACCAAAATGCGAACACTGTGATCTTGCAGATCCCCCGACAATGACAAAGTCCTAGAAGCAGGGACACCAGAGACAGCAGCCATCGACAGAGTCATGAACAAATGATCAGACTCTTGAGGACCAACAGCAGACTGATAATCACCATCATCATCCTCAGAGAATAGATCAAGGAGCTCCTGAACTGCATGCAATTGAATTGAGTCAGAGCACTTATGATCACGAGTCCACTTTTCTGCACAATATTGGCACAGCCCCTTAGCTCGACGAAATGAACGCAGAGCTTGCCACTTCTCATCAGCTGTTCTGGAACGAGCAGCCTCACTCGCCCGCTTGTCAGCTGCTGGGGAAGAGGACCTGGAAGACTTGTGGGGAGGAGGCGGCAATGGTAGAGCACTTCGGTAAGGTGGACGAGTAGCATAAGAAAACTCGGACCGCCTGCTGTCCTTCTTCTTGGAGGAATCCCAGACGTCTTCCTGCAATTGGGCAAGCACATAAGCAGTATCCAAAGAAGTAGGACGTTGTAAAAGAACATCAGTGTGGCAGTCATCTTTTAACCCATCTATGAATTTCATTGTATAATGCAAGTGGTCAGAACTAGACTCGTAAGCAGCCAGCTGATCAACAAGGGAGGCGAACTTATTAACATAATCAGCCACCGAGCGTGTCTGCTTAATATGGATTAGCTGACGAGCAAGCAACTCATGCTTATCACGACCAAAGCGGTCCACTAACAAGGAACTGAACTCAGGCCAAGAACACTGCTTAAGCTTGGCTGCAATAGATTGAAGCCACCAGCGAGCAGAATGGGGAAAATGCATTGAAGCTACCTTAACCCATCTATCTCGTTCTAAAGGAAACAAATCAAAATAATTTTCACATTGAGCCAACCACCACTTAGGATTTTCCCCATCAAATAGAGAAAAATTCAACTTAGGCATCTTGCTAGAACGGTCATGAGCACCGAATATGAATGAAATTGCTGGGAAGAGGAATGTGTATACGCACCCTTGCCCGGGGGATGAATTACGGCTGTAACAGAGCCGTACTCACCCTCCCGGCGATTTTGGTCGACGCGGTGCCCATGGGGCCAATCGGCCAAGCCTGCAGCAGATGGGCGCTCAGCAGCCGAAGTAGAATCCAGGAGTGGGAGCGAGCGCTGAAGAACAGAGCGTTCCCAGTGCTTGGACAGCTTGCCCACTTCCAGGCGGACATCCTCGATCTTGCCAACGACGTCCGGCCGCCAAGAATCAAAGGCTAAGGACGAACGCTCGAGCGGAGCGATGCGCGCATCCTGAGATATGGTAAGGTCGGCGATCTTGCGCTCTAGCTTGTCGTCGTGGTCGGAGAAGCGGCAGTCGGTCGTGTCATCGGATTCAGAGAGCCGCTGCGCCCACTTCAGGTCAAGTTCGGAGAAGCGGTGCTCCGCCTTGTCGTCGATCTGGGCGATCCAGGTCTCCCAGTTGGCGTCGAGGTTGGAGATCCGGCTCTCCCACTTGGAATCTTGCTCGGTGAAGCGCGATTCCCACTTGGACTCGAAGTTGTCGAAGCGACGGTTCATCTCGTCGAGGATGAGCTTGGTGTCGGGATTCATGGCGCCAAGGCGGTGCTGGAAACGCGTGTAGTGATCGTGGTAAGAATGAAAATCCAGGATAGCGAGGACGCCCAACCAGACCGGGTAGCGTGACCCTGGATTTACAAAACAAATCCGCTCTGAAGAATAGTGGAAGGGAACAAAATTGATAGGAGCATCCGAGAATCGTTGTCTCTGATACCAATTGTTAGCACCATAGAAGAGAATCAGATAGAAAAGGGATGGATCTGGGAAGAACAGGGGCGGCGGATGAGGGCAGAGGGCAGCTTCTTCTTGTTGAAGGAAGTGTTAATAGTTTTTACATTGCTACTCCTCTCTCGTGTTTGTTATAAACTCGTTACATGGGCTCCCGGCATAGAAAGTGCACACAAGCACTCTACTTCACCCATTCATTTCCGATCACCCTCGTGCTGGGCCTCCTGGGCCCATCGTCTTGTTGGATGCTGACAGAGTAGCTTCTCGCTGCACCCTGCTTCGCGGAGGTCAGGGAGATCCTGCGACCCGATGTCATACTCGTGCTTGCTTCACCCACTGCTCATCATCATGGCCTCCGATACGGCAATACCAGATGACAGGGGAGTCCGTGTCGACCAGGAGCACAACGAGCCGCTGCTGATGCTCCGTTGGTCAGGATCGAGGTGGTCGGAGCGAGAGCAGGCAGGTGCAGTAGGTTGACAAGCCGTGCTCCGGCAGGTGCGGCAGCGGGATCCTCCTCCTGTGATTATTATTAGCCCGGCCGGTGTGATGAGGATCCATCAGGTACGTGGACGAGGTCACGGCGTCGCCCAGCAGTTGGTGTTCGTCAGCTCGCCTCGGTTGTCGATGTCGATGGCCTTCTGCTCCGACTCCGAGACGCTGAAGAAGATGGGCTCGTCTGAACCTGCCGCGTGCTTCAAGGCGAGGTAGGGAGCCATTTCCGGCATCTGAAGTTCGCTGGTATCGCTGTTGTTGTCTCCAACTCTCGATCGATTATACAGTAGTATCCTAAAAACTGTGGATTGCTCTAGGAGGAAGATAAGAAAAACTTGCGATGGCTGCTCGTCGATCTTAATAGGAAATTAGGCCAGATGAACAACGCTATACCAACATATTGAACCGTAATCGAAGGCGGAGAAGGAATTGGTGACGGAGACTACTAGTCGTGATCGTCATCAGCCTCACAAGTGAATCAGTGCATGCTGGGCCTGCTTGTTGCTAGCGTGCCGGGCTCGTTTGAATCTGTGCACGCTGGGCCTGCTTGTTGCTAGCGTGTCGGGCTTGTGAGGCCGTGGATTATTATTGCAAGCCCGCGTGGGCTTCATACAAGACGGCCGAAAGAGTTTTCCATGGCCTCCTTTGCAAAGGATGAGCGAATTTTTTCTAACTCTACTGCATCTATATAAAATATCAACTGTGAGGATCTTGTTTTGGATCACACAGTCCAATGAATCATGAGTGAGTCTGATTAGGGGTGGGAATGGATCATGTCCCTTTGTCCTCTTCACAATCCAACTTGGCCCTAGCAAATTTTAGCTCAAAAACCAGTAGTATTGTTGCCCGGCCCTAATAGCGTCCGATCCTTAAAATTTTTAGTACAAAATTGAGGACCCTTTATCACCCCTAATTCTGATGGCATAAGAACTATAATAATCCCTCAATGACAAGTTTAACAATTAAAAACCGTATTCACTTGTGTACAAACCTAATATTTTATTCAAGTCACGGAAGACAAAAAAAATACATTTGTGTTCTTTATTCATCTCAATTAAAGCAGAAATATGTTAAACATGAGACACCAATGGTCACAATGTATATAATAACCTGCAAGAATAATACTGGCAACTAGTGTTAGGGCTACAAATTGGGTTTACAGGTGACCTTTCGAAATAGTATCTCTATTTTCACAATGTTTTTCCATAGTCCGCATATCTAGAAACATCATAGCTAAGTATTTTCTTACAAAATCATGATGTTCCTTTTGTAAAGGGAAACATCAACTATTGATCTGTCTAAAGGGTACAAATTTAACATAATTCCAACATATATTATGCAAATATTATGATGTTTAGCTGTTTAGGTATATGGACCGGAGTATTGTGAAAGAGAGATTCCCAACAAAGATTGAAATAGCAGTGGTTCCAGTGCTGCTCTTCACTTCAATGACTGTAAAAGAGGTGAACAGATCTTGGCACATTATGTGAGCTAGATTTTCTGGGCAGTGTAATTGGCTTTAATTTCCATTGAACCCTACTAATGAGGTTTCAAAATCAGACAATCCTTTTTGCTCCACGTCAGTAAAAAACTCAGGCCAGACACACAGCACAATAGCTACTATTTCACCAATACAAGAATGATGGAAATCCCATCCAAAGGCAATATCTGCCATGGATATGTCATCGTATGAAAAACTAGGTGATACCCCGCCCGATGCCGCGGGAATTTCTTAAACAATATTTTAAGAAAAAAATAAAAATAGAAACACTAAGGTGATTCCATAGCAATATTTTTTGCAAACGACATTATACATGATTTAAGATGAAATTTGAAAGTAAAAACACTAAGGTGATTGCATGGCAACATTTTTTTGCAAACGACATTGTACATAAAAACATGTTCATTTTATTGAGAGAGAAGAACTCTTAAATGATTGATCATCTATGTATTTCTACTGTGCAAATTTTGTAGCATTATACTCGTAAAGACCATCATAGAAGATCGGTGGATGACATCTACCGTGGGAATTTTTTAGAATTATACTCGCAAAGACCATGGATGCTATTGGCCATAAAAGATCGGAGGATGACATAAATAGATGGTCCTAGTGGATAGTGATATAATGGGTTCCTGGATGACGTGATTATCTTGCATGTTGAGAGAAATAGTTAGTAGGGTGTATCTATATAGGTTGTATAGTTATAAACCTTTCTCGAACAGCCTTTACTGCATGTGTCATTGTAAAAGAGGGAAAATAGATTGACTACAACAAACCCACACCCCTGCCAAAGTAACCTTGCCTCAAATGGCACCGAACACGTAGCCGAACACACAGGCAGACAGCTGTAGGCATGCCAGATGAGTAATGACAATAGATAATTACGAAAAATTTCAAGAATTGACACCAAATTCGTGAGCCTTTCAAGATTTGCCACCCTGACCCGCATGTCATTGACTCAGGATGATCCCACATGTCATTGTGATATGGGTGGTAAATCTTGAAAGGCTTGCGAATTGAGTCCCAAATATCAAAATCTCTCGATAATTACAGAATAACTAAGAAACTAGACAAGTATGTTATGTAATGACAACAGATAATTACAGAATAACTAAAAAACTAGACAAGTATGTTGAGTAATGACAACAGATAATTACAGAATAACTAAGAAATTCGAAAGTAATTTCTGCAACTTAAATAGTTTTGAGTAAATTTCTGCAACTTGTAATGTTGTATCAGTTTGGTCTATTAAGTTGTAAATCATGCAATTGCATGCAACAAGTTGTTTGGTGTGTGCGTATTTGATCCCATATACGCCAAGGCATTGTATTTTGCCACATTGTTGTTATTAATTTGCTTTATGGAGGGTTTAATGTCACATGCTGGAGGGTCCAAAACTTTTTTTTGAGAACGTGCAGATCACGTTTTTCATTAAGAAGATAGAAATTATTTACATGGAAATTACAAAATTTAGCAAAGCGCAAAAAACAACAGGAGAAACAAAGAAGATCTAAACTCTAAGAAGGGTGAGCAAACCGGTAAAGCCAGCTCTAGCCCAAACCCTAGCCTCCTCTAATATCAAGGGTGCTAAAGCCACCGACATTAACGCTGCCCACTCATGCACCCTTCTATTGCGTTATTTCCAAAGCGACCAATTGACCAACCAAGGAAGTGAATCAAACGCTTTGTGCCTCTCCTTGATTACTCTTTTGCATGCCTCATCCACCACTCTGCGAAAGGGGCCTCATGTTGGGGTGTTAGAGTTTGGAGACCCACTTGTTGGAACTGTTAGAAATTTAGGCATCATTCGGTATATTTTAATTCCAGAAATTAGCAACAAATTCACGACAGCAGTGAGTGATCCAGTGGTAACATAACATGTGCCAGTGTTCAAGTTAATTCTCCTAAATAACATGAACAACATGAGAAACCGAAACAAGAACAAAAGGATGTTCAGGATGTACCCAGAGGCGGGGCCGGTACCGGAGGCACCGGATGCGCCGTCACCAGCTGGAGGAATAGTGTTAACCATCCTCGACTGGCCTTGCTCGAAGTAGTCGATCTAATTCGGTGCAGTGACGAGTTGATGCAGTGGAGTCCCTCGAACGGTCACCGGGACGTAGTCGTTCACGTGAGGAAGACGGCCACCAGGAAGTAGTCGTTCGGGTTGACGAAGTTGGCCACCAGGAAGTAGTCGTTCGGGTTGACGAAGTTAGCCACCAGGAAGTAGTCGTTCACAGTAGCGAGCAGGCGCGTACTCGTACGCTCCCCAAAAACCTTATTGCCTGCCTATCCCGAGCAAGATCACTAGACAGGGAGGTTTAGAGGCAACTGCTCACGCAAGCAGTGTGCGCGCAAGGCTTGCGTTGGGAATGCAAGAGAGCAGCAAAAACAGGGAGAAGAGAGAGGTGTCCTGAAAGGAGTACCAGAGAGGGAGAGTGCTTGTGTGTTCTGGCTATGGGAGGTAGCCCCTCTTATATAGGCGACCAGAGGAGGAAGGGGGGATGAACATGGACACTACATGAGGCAGCAATGGCAATAATGACGTCAGTTATTGGTCAGCCCAATAATGCCATTAAACGTCATCAGTTACTCTCAGCCATCAAGTCAGCAGTTACCACACAGCACACGCAGAGCGGCTCGGCTCGGCACGCCCATCTCCTTTTACCAACTTCACAAGTGGTCCACAGTTGGTCCACTATTTAAGTTGGTTAGGATTCCCGCTGACTCTCCATCCGGGATTTAATTCCCTAGCATTTATTAGTGGACCTTTAATTCTTTGATTAATTGAGACTTAAATGGGCCAAGGCCCAATTAATCTAACAGGAACACTAAAAACTAACACTCTCGGCTATGAACGCAACCCAAAATGAGATGAACTAGAGTCTCACTTTGCTGTGCACAGAAAGCACAATCATCTCTATCTCGAAGGCCATGACGTTGTAGTCGGTTTGAGGTCCAACATCGATCATGCAGAACCAGCCAACCGAAGAAGCGACATCCACCAGCGCCTGAGTCTTCCAAAGTTGTCGAGCTCCTAGTAAGGTAATGCAACCAAAGAAGAAGGCTCGGTAGGCTGAAGCCATAATAAATTCCCCATTGCCTGTCCATTCCAATTTAAACCTGTCAGTGGTGGTGGACAAGGATCGACTGAGCAGTAGGTCCCAAATCCGAAGATATTGAACCAAGACTTGTACTATGAGGGCACTCCTAATGTCCTCTATCCATCTTCGAGCTGTTAAACCCTCCTGCATGGTCCGTTAATTCCTTAGACGTGGAGGCACAACCGACCAAAGATTGGGGGCTAGCTGTCGAATAGAGCATCCGTTGGTCCATTTATCCATCCAAAATAGAGTGGAAGCCCCATCCCCCACCTGCACTGTGACCGAGGCGTTGAAAAGTGCCACCGCCTGTCTACTTGCACTAAAGCGGACGCCCTTCAAAGTCTTAGTATTCTCTATTCGTGCTAGCCAAAGCCATCGCAATCTTAAGGCAATACCTATCGTATGCAGATTAGGAATCCCTAGTCCGCCAAGATCCATAGGGCAACAAACATTGATCCAAGCGACCGAACAACAACCACTAGAAGCAGCCTCGGTACCACACCAGAGGAAACCCCATACCAGCGTCTCAATCGCCTTAGTGGCCCATGGGGCCACCAAAATTGCACTAGCAATGTTAACTGGGATCGCACAAAGTGTAGACTTGGCCAAGTAAGGCGCCAACTTCTATTAAGCAACCTTCCTTTCCAAGTGGGGAGGCGGCCAGAGACCTTATCGACCAAGGGTTGGAGAGCGGACTTTGGTAGTTTAGATATGGAGAGCGGGACACCCAAGTAGGTGCATGGGAACGTAGAAGTATGGCACTACAAGATGTCTCTGGTAAGCATTAATTGACCTTCTGAGCAGTGTATGGGGTAGACCTGACTCTTCTCGTAGTTAGTCGGCAACCCTGTAGCCTCCTCAAAGCATATTAGAATTTCCTTAATCAGCTTGAGATCGAGAGCGACCGGTGACTGAAAAATAATCACATCGTCTGCGTAGAGTGAAACACGATGTTTGATATGTGTGGAGTCCAGTGTTTCAAAAAGGTCTTATTCATCCGCTTTGGCGACCATTATGTGAAAACACTCCGTCACCATCACAAAGAGCATTGTTTTGCTATAGAAAATTTTATAATCATTGCATATATAGCTATGACTTGAACATGTATTTAGCTTGTACGTATGTGCATATGCATGTATTGAGCCTTCCTCAATTACATGCATGCACATAGGTACATAGGATACGTACTGCTTGCTTACACGAGATGGCATATGAAGCTCTCGGGAACAGTTACACGACACGGACTAAAGAGAGAATGAGATAAGGCATCTGGAGGTGCTCACCAGTCGTGACGATAAGTGCATTTGCTGATGTTGCTCGCAGCAATACAAGGTACACGCCGGCATGTGGAGGCGACGCAAACACGACGCCAGGAAGGACGTTCACGGGCATATGGCCGGCCAAGGTCGGTGCATGGCAACGTCCTTGACCTGCGGCACGCATGGAGAAGCTACGACATGCGACGGAGTTCTTGATACCTAAAAGATGATCTTGATGTGTTGATCGCCGGACAAAAACTTGCATCGGCCGAGCAGACGGCCGCCAAGGCACGGGGAGAAAATAAAAACGGGGAGGAGCAACGGGGAGGAAAATAAGATACCGCCTACAATACTTTCCATATCGTAGACCACGGGGAGATCAAATAGGTTCCATGTGAGAAGTATTTTTAATTGTCTAGGATCTTTATAGTATAGATTTGATTGGTGGGTACGTGGGGTGGGTAAAGAAATCCTATGGTGAGAAAAGTAATGCCCAAAACGGAAAAAACTTTCTAGAAACATCATTTTTTAAAGCCTTTCCACGTCGTTTCCACCGTTGGACCTGACATGTGGGTCCTCTGTGAGGGGTGGGTAGGATTTTTTTTGGTGAGGAGCGTTTTTAATTCTACTGGATCCTTATAGTATATATAGATAGATAGATAGATAGATAGATAGATAGATAGATAGATAGATAAATAGATATAGACATATAGATAGTATATATATATACTAAAAGGATTGAGTTCTTTTGAAAACATTTGTTACTAACGGAAAACTCCCGTACCCCTCACGTCGGACCCACCTAGACCCACCATGCAGGAAAAAAATGAAATGCTGCGAAAGCTTTTTTTAGTAGAGTGAAAAACACCATATCAGTTCACCTCTAGCCCCCTTTTTTTTCACCAGTGTTTTTTACCCACCTACATTTTTTTTTGGAAAGGAAAAATGCATGGAAACCATACAGCGTGAAAAACATATCCCCTCCTCTGAACTGTGCCTCCTCCGTACTTGTTTTATTTAGCTTGTACCCGGACGTTCTTTACATTGGGTTGGACTCTCATAATATATTTTTTTTAAAAGTAAAAGAGTCGCCTTTCAGCTATATTTTCAGCAGATTATCTGGAAAAGGACGTGCGGTGCGGCGTATGAACCATGCATAGAAGAATTAGTGGATGTTAGTCGGACAGTGATAGATGCTAATGATTTCTTGTGTTAACATTATTTAATCCAGGTTATCCATTTTTTTCTGGACGGCAAGGTATCCATAGGTTCAGCAAAGACGGGTTGTACTTAAAGAAAACAGCACTCCAGCTAAGCAATTTCAAAGACGCTGTAGTTCAGGAGGTAGTAGGTAGCGCTGTCGAGGAAGCAACAAACTGTATGTTATTGTATTGTGCCGATGGTTTGCTTTAATTTGTTCTCGTCCACAAATTATTGAAGGGGGGTCATGTTAATTTTTGAAAAGAAAAACCTTTTTTTCACCTATGTTTTTTTATCCCCTCGTCGGAACTGTTGTTTTAGGCGAGGCTGGGCCGCCACCGTGGTCAAGGCATCGCATCGGTGGCGAGACCCTTGCTGCCGAGCCACCGCATCAAACGCATAAGGTGTTCGCATTTGGAGGATCCGCGTTGGGCTTCGTCAACTTCCGGCGCGACATCCTGTGCATCAACATGCTTGACGACGTGCCGCCGCCGCATCCGGTTCCCGCCGCTGGTCGGCAGAAACGGGTGCCTCATGGAGCACCGCTCGACGTCGATCCGTGACGTCACCTGCGTCGACTGCGTGATCAGGTTCGTCGAGGTCGAGAACCAGAGGAGGATGGAGGTTGTCCGTGGAACAAGACGGAGCTTCCCGATGTGCTGCACGATTCGGACTTGGAGAAGCTCTTCAGCTCTGGCTCCGACACCAAGAGCGCCGCCGCTCTTGGCGACGACGTCGATCACTCTATGTAGACCAAGGATTGCTGGAAGATCGTCACATGGAGTAGGCGGCTTGACAACTCTGACCATCGAGGACTGCGACGCCTGCGCCGATGACATCGTGATCGACGACCCGAGGCTTCTCGGCCTGCTGCCGCCTGAGCTGAGGACAATGATCGGCGGTGCCGGTGGATCTGAGGCGACACTGGCCAAGGCCCAAGGACCACGTCGCGGCGGCACCAGCATTGAGGATCCATGATGGGGACGTTGCCTATCTCACGTGCAAGCTGGAGCACACGGACCAAGCCGGATGGATGCTGGCGATCAACACGATGAAGAAGAGGCTGGAGGGTGTGCCCCCGATCACCTCCACCGGGAGAATTGCTTATGACTCATCGTCACCGAGTTGCTACTACCTCCCCTGTGTGATCTCCAAACACATGAACATGGTGCGACTGCCACACGATTGCAAAGAATCCGGTTGCAAAGATATTAAAGATGAGAAAGAGAGCGTAAGCATTGCAGCAGAGAATGTTGTGCGGTATCCTTAGGAAAGCGAGAGGAGCACAACGGAGCCTGTTGTGCGGTGTGCCAGTATCCTTGGGAAAGACGGCATAGCACACGCAGCAGCAATTCGGCTCGACTGGCTAGTGGCCACATCCAAATATTTCAAGCTCGTGCTACTTGTTGAAGCTTACGAGATAGGTGTGGCTATCCTTCACAAATTCACGAAGTAGAGGGATTGACTTATAAGGTAAAAAAAGAAAAATATTTACTAAGGAGAATAAAAAATTAATGAGGCCACAATCAATTTTTATTCCTTTTAATGCTATAAATTCATCTAGCTAATATCTACCTTGACTGCCCTGCAGAGTACTTAAAAGAAAGCTTTGGATATCCTGAACATTGTTGGTCTATTAAACTTTGTTTCAAAGCTAATTAAGATGAGGCACCAGGTGGACAAGTGAATTGGCATGATCATCGCCATGCTTTTGATGATTGTGTGTTGGTGGTTAACGCATTAGTGCTGCATATTATCTGTTGTAAAGCGGACACTCATTTTTCTATTAATCTCTTATCACAATTATGTATTCTTTTGATTTTACATTCTGATCTGGGTATATTTTTGTGTAGTAGTATGCTGAGGCATGCATTCTATAAAGTGCCAGATATAGTGGCCACAACACAGCCGAGCCTTGTGGCTTGAGGCACTGATCAGCTAAGAAGGGGTTGCTTCTATTCTGTAAGCAAGAACTTGATGTGCAATTCATTTAAATGTAAGTAATTTATTTCCTCTTGGATTTTTTTGATGCATGTTATATTTTTCTAACTTTGTCCCGGTAATATTATTCCATCTCTTATGTTTGCGAGTCAAATCCATTTACAAGGCTTAAAAGTTCACAATACTGATTTCCTCAAGAATTTGTTGGTGCTTTTCTTCAGAATTCAAGTCATGTCAGAATCATAAACTTTTTATATGTTTATCATGTGTAATTGATTTCTCTGCTTATTTTACAAGTTAGATAGACGTAATTTTGTGTATAAATAATTTAGTATTATACTATTTTTATTGAATAAAGACCATGAAAAATGGATGGTTCACGGTTGAATTTTAATTATTGCGCTGGCAGTACAACTTTATAAGGTGGTATATTTTAGTTTTAAATTGTGCCTAAAATGTTCATACCTCTAATTAGATTGAAGCATCCAAACCATTTACATTTAGAGTGCTTGCATTAGTGTATAAATATTGAGTTCTTCATAAATATGTGCGTGCGTACATGTGCCTCTGCTAGTATAGATAGATAAAGATCTAAAACTTACGACAGCCGACGGACCCACCAGTCATTGAAACATTATCCTTCCTATGACCCCACCTGTCAGGCTCTTTTTTTCGTCAAACTATGCTTGACGAAACAGTCCAAACCCAAGACTACTCATCGTTAAAATATACAGAAGTTAAATATGATATGCCCTATGAAGTATGAACTTAAGACTCATCATCGTCAAAACAGCATAGCCGTGATCGCCGGTATAATCAAGATAGCACGCGCGTTTTACACGGGTATATTTGCTAGTTAGCATTAAAGACACCATACCGTTGGTACGCACTAATAAACAACAAAAGAAGTCACTGTTTCATCATGGCAAGTGAGTCGTGACTCATAATTAGATAATAGGGGTGACTAACATTGGACACACATGTCCCCTGCAAGTCCAGAACAGAGTTTTGCGGAGATGGTTCACGACAACTGCCCTGGCAACTACGAGCGAATTGGAATTGCGCCACGACAAAGGCTCTAGGCACCTGTTGAACAAACAAATTAATCCCATCAATGAAACAACTTGTACTGTTCGCTGACTAAACGTCACAGGTTTTATCACACAAATGTTCATCTTATCCAAGCCGTAAACCTAAGAATGAATAATCTCAACATTATCAGATAGAACAACCATAAGTAACAATTAAGTGAGCCGGTGGTACCATCCGGGGCAAAATATTAAATTGCTTATCTTATCAAATCATAGACAGTATACTTTTTGCATCACGGATTAGAAAAGCAGAAACACTTAGGCTGAACTTGGCTTCATACATTAGAACTTAGAAGAACCAAGCAAGCATACATTCTGCATATTCTATCATGCTCAAAAAACAGTTCCTCCACCGATACTCCTTCAGCACAAAATAGCAGCCCTTTCATTTTACTTGGCAAAGTAGGACAATAGAACTTTTTCCAATACTTTTCATCACAGCATGATACGGAAATTCTGAAAAGCATTATTTTTATGACAAGTCAAGTCACTTCGATCATTTGGCCAGGTAATTGGATAATGGCACATATGCAACCTAAGACACAAGATCAAGCAATCAGTACCGGAAAATCCATGTTTGCCGTGTGCCTGACTGTTTACCATGTGCTTTTTTTAGGGCAAACGACAAACACAAGGTTTGCCGTGTGCCAACAAAAAAGCACACGACAAACATAAAACACACGGCAAAGATTTCTTTATCGAGTGTTTTTCAAAATGCACTCGACAAAGAAAATCTTTGCTGAGTGTCAAAAAAAATACACTCGGCAAAGAAAATGTTTGCCAAGTGTTTTTTAAATGCACTCGGCAAAGAAAATGTTTGCCGAGTGTTTTTTATAACACTCGGCAAAGTCATAATTAAATCAACATTTTGAAGTAGTAAATCAATTAAAATAAAAAAAAGTGTTGAACTACAAAGTTGTATAACTTATCAAGATGTAGAACTTTTAATTTGGTCATTTCTTCATTTGAAAAATTCATATGAATATTGTTCATAAAATCTATATCTTTCGTAGAGTTTTCTGAAACTATAAGAGAGATCTATAAGATTTGTAAACAATATTACTCTCACTACATCGGATGAAAAAATGACATATATCAAAGTTGTAGATCATCAGATGTTATACAACTTTGTAGTTTAAAACTTTTTAACTAATGAAAAGTAAGTTTGTAGTTCTCAAAATTTGAAATTTGAGTTTTTTCAATCGACCTCAGATGAAGAAATAGTCAAAATAAGAGTTGTAGATCACAATAAGTTATGAAACTTTGTAGTTGATAACTTTTTCATTTGAAAGCATCTAGTCAACGAAAACTAAGTTTGAATGTTCTCAAAATTGAAATTCAAATTTTATAAACAACCTCGGATGGAGAAACTATAAAAATAAGACTTGTAGATTTCAAAAAGTTATTAATTTTTTTAGTTGATAACTTTTTAATTTAAAATCATTTAGGGCCTTAAACAGAAAATTTGCACTCAGTTTGGTATAATTAGGGTTGAAACGGTCGGGATAAATCCCGTACCCTCCCAATCCGATTTCTACATTTGACTCGATCGAATTCGTATTTTCGGATAAATATGAAATCGGGATGGAAACGGTTTAGACTATATCCCGATCGTTTTCGTTTATCCCATATTTCGTCGGGATATCCCGTGTTTGCAAATATGGTACATCCCGTTTTTTCGGTCTAACCCAAAGAAGTGACCTAGCCCAAAGAAATTGTGACGGTGTACTATTTGATTGACGGGCGGAATACCTAACATTGTCCATATGTGCTGCATTGTTGTTAATTTTTTATGGTGTGTCTGGATACGTGTATTGATGTCAATGTGTCATTGAGATCGATTTGGTCCCACGGGGTATTTACACTTATGTAGTTTTTCCGTTTTTCTTTCCGTATCTGATCGTTTCGACAAGTGGCCGTTCGAATTACTTCGTTTTCGTTTTTGTTTCCGACAAGTTTGTTTTCCTATTAAAATGTGAAAGTGAAAACAACATGGGGTTCATCCCGACCGAGTTCGACCGCTTTCAACCCTAGGTATAATATGGTAGAAATTAGAACGGCATCTAGTCACACGTGAGAGTGTGGTGCAGTGGTAGAGGAGGTCACGCGTGAGAGCCGACCGCGTAGCGCGCGATTTGGACCCGAAAAAATGGCGCGACTTGCCACATTAAAATAATTTTTTTGCTATTTGTTTTGAGTTTTTTTGGTGCGCAGAAAAATGGCATTTGTTGTGAGCTAGATCTGACACTCGGTAAAGGTTTACCATATGCCCGACAAAAAGCACACGGTAAAGTCAGCTTTGTCGGCCAACATTTGTCGTGTGCTGTTTGCTGTATATTGCACACGACAAAATACTTGAACGGCGGCATAGGTATAAGCCTTCGTAAAGAAAGGTATAGTTCTGTATTGTTTTTTTTATTTTCTCGGCCGTCACCCTACTACCTTATCCTAGTTCCGACACTGCGTGTGTAGATAAGAGATATATGGTACTGTAGAGGCAACCAAGCATGATGCATAGCACTGCTTGCATGTGGACCCTAGATGGGTTTTCAGAGTGGAAGTCATCAGAGAGCTTGTATATGATGTTGACGAGGAGGGAGAGACCGAGGCCTTGTTTCCTCGGCCGTTTGATCAATAGTTAAGGTATTAAATAAAATCAGTTTATAAAACTATCTTCACGATCTTGGACTAATTCATGAGACAAATCTAATGAGGCATTTAACTGCACGATTAGAGGATTGTTACTGTAGCATTATAGTGTAGTAAATCATGGACTAATTAGGTTCATTAGATTCGTCGTGCAAAGTTACACTCATTTCTAAAAAGATTTTGTAAATAGACTTTATTTAATAGTCCATACATGCAAGATTGTCTTTGTTAAAATATTTCTGAAGGAAAGAAACACGGCCACAGCCACTTGGTGCAATTAGGTGATTTGGAGTCAAGGGAGAGTTGGAGACGAGGTTCCGTATGTTGACCATGGTGGTGGTGGACTCAAAGCATCCGCTGGCCGTGGTTGGAAAACGCTTGGCATAAAGGAGACATTGGTGCTCGGCATCAAGGCGGGCACAATCAGTTTCATCAAAGGAAAAAAAGACGGGGCACACTCAGCATTGTGGTACTCATGTTGAGTACTTGAGCAGCAAAAAAATAAGTGTGCTCGTACGTCCTCGGCAGACTTGCAAGCACGAAATGCCTCTTTAGCAGCGAGGAGTATATTTGCACTCAGAGTTGTTAGTGGGATGTGTGACAGGTCCATGACAGCGACTAAGGTTTGGAAACGAGAGAGATCGAGAGGGTCGTAGGATTGGCCAACCACTCATTAAATTAGGGCGGGGCATTCAGTTTTAACCGACATTTCGGTTTAGTATTTTCGGTGTTGAAAAACTTCGGTTTCCTGAAACCAGGAACCAATCTGTGGAGGAAAAAAAATAAAAAACCGACATCTTCGGTGTTAGTTTCCGTGGTTCGATGTTCGGTTTCTACCGAAGTCCACCCAAGTTCATGCTCTGTTCTTCCCAATCCTCATCTTCACTCGCGAATGGCCACCAAAATTCCAAATCAATCAAGCAAACATGGAATGAAAAACAAGCGAGCAAGCACAAATGAGAAACAAGCAAACGAGCATGTACTCGTACTGGATGAGAAAAAAATAAAGCTAGTATTGCTTACTCGTCGTTGCGGCCGCGCGGCCGCACGCCCACGCTGCGGCCATGCGACAATGTCCCTTTGGCCAGATGCTAGCCGGAATAACTCCTTTTCCGGATGGGCGAACTTGCCCATTTGGTTGACCAATTCATGCAGGATGAAACGACACAATTCACCAACTATCTTTAGAAGATCTTTCTCTTGGAGTTCTCTATCAAGGAGTGGATCTTGAATCTGCAAATTATAAAACCACGCAAATTATAAGAAAATGTTACATGCATGAAAAAATACATGATGTGATATAGACATCTGATCAACTTACACGCTCACGATCCGTTGTGTAACAATCAAGGCACCTGATGTGTTCACACATGTAATACCCACAATACGCGGTACCGAATGGTTGTTTGTGGCATGGAAAGTGTGTTCGGCATGTCCACGTCATCTTTCCCTAGAGGATGTGGCCCATTTAATGCAGCAATGTAGAACCAAAGAGCCCTGCGTCAGAGAAATGGATGAGAAGTTAGAATAAAATTATCGTCGTAAAGTTTTTATCAACGAAAATGGTATAGGTTATTACTAATGCAAGATGACTTTGAATTCACGATACTGTCGAGTCGAGTAATCCGCTGAGTCAAAGGCCACATGTTTGGGTTGCTTTGGTATTAGCATAAAAGCAATCCAGTGATCTCTGCCATAGTATTATTTATATAGTCACTAATGCATAGCAGCGCAACATTGCATATGAGAAATTTCGAAAATTTTAGAAATTAGACATACTTGAAGTGAGAGTACTTATGTCTCGATGGGAAGGTCCTTTTCTTGTAAAACAAGTCATTGGACCTGGTACATACATGCTGCAAACCTCAAAGGGAGAGAAATTACCAAATGTATGGAACATAGAACATCTCCGCAAATTTTACCCGTAACAAGGGACATTATATTAGAGACGTTGTAAAACAACGCTTGTTCTCAAATTAATAAAGTTATGTTTCCCTGTCATCTACAAAGTCATGACATCCTTTATCTCATTAGATAAAACTCTATCATGTTCATTACGGCGATAGCCGTCGTGTGGTATCCGAGTAGTTTTCTACTCCCGCTCAAAAGAAACCGGGATTTCCTTTTAAAAGGAGGTGCCAAACCACCTAAAAATCTTGGATGAATTACCCTCACCTATACATGATCGAAGGCGATAATTTCTTTTCTTTTGACTCTGTGGCTTTTTTCAACAAAAGCTTCAAGAATCAGTGTTATACCAACTACACTCATTCTTCATTTCCTATAAAAATCACCTAAAGGTGCTCTAAAGTACTAAGAAGTACAGCATATGCCTATGCGCATAACTTTTCGCCCTGCATTAGCAAGGTTGTTAATCCTTAACAAGGCTTGATTCAACTCCTCCTAGTTGCGAACCAAATACGACCACTGGATTACTTAAACTGTAGTCACTCATCAAATATACTACCCACAGTACTTCGCATACGCATAAACTATTGGATATTACTTACACAGTAGTATTTCCAAATGGATTACTTTAAACAAGTATTAGATGTTATATACATGGACAAATATCCATATCGGATTAAAAACAGAGTATTCGAAATGAGTAGTTCAAGTTACAGTACAGATCTACTCTAACGAGTCAATAAAAGTATCTGCGACTGGCTCTGTTTCTTTCACCAATTCCTCGAATCCTTCGATTTCCATCCCTTCTAGAAGCTCTACAACTTCAAGTTTGGCGTCTGGATTGTGCGCCTTTACCATTGCTAGCAGCTGATTGACGCACTCCTTCATGATATTCTTACAAAAATCAGTTATCTGTCCAGGCACTGCGCTGATCCGCTCCAATAAAGACTGGTTGGTAGTAGCAACACCCTCCGGTGTTACCATGTCAATGATGGGGAGCACCGCTTCTTCTATGGCCTTTTTCTCAGCTTGGAGATCCTCCACTTCTTGTTGTTTGGCTTGTTGTCCCGCCAAGGCCCTGGCGCAAGCCTGTTCCATGTCAAAACGGATCTGATGCTCCTTGGTATATTTTCCTTTCAGGTCATCGAGCTCTCTTTCCAAGCGGGCACAATCATCGGTTTTAAATTGCGCTAAGTTATACCACGATGTGCTGGTGCTCTGTTCTTCAACCAATTCTTTTTTCAATCCTGCAAATGCGAGACAAGTCTATGATTACACTTCATACGACTAAATTAATGATTAAGTGTACAGAACTTGCTTTACTTACTATTGTTGTCTCGGATCAACGCCCGTTTACGAGTATCCATTCGAGATTTTTCATCTCCCATTCCCTCGAGTTGTTTGTGTAGTCGAGAAACCAAGTCTTGATTATCAACTCGAGCTTTTTCACGCGCCTCATAGGCAGCCGCAAGATCTTCTTCGAGTTCTTTTATTCGAGATTCCAGACTGGCATCTCTATTCTTCTCCATTTTATCTACCAAAGCATGCATTTGATGATAGTTAGTAACTAATATATTAACTATTTTCTAATAAGTTTTCCTCTTACCAGAGCGGCTGCCAAGTGTTGCTTCAGCTGCATAGCTTCATTGTCTGTAGCCTTTTCTTGTGGCGGTGAAGTACTTTGTCTGACAACAATGTTGGCGACTTCTCCAGCCTCCAATCCAACCTTCATGGTTTTACAAGCATTGTTCATATAAATTTTGGGAGATAGACATAGCAAAGGCTATATGATTTACCTCCACAGTTGACGGTGGCCTTTCGGCATCTCCCTGGTTTGTAGTTTCTATGGGGTTTGCTTCTGAAGCCAAATTGACATCAGATTGCTCTTTCTCTGGAGACTGGTTCAGATCCGCAACTCCGCCGCTTTCTTCCACAGCGCCAGGGAGGACTTCTTCTTCATTACGCTCTGTCTCTTCAGCTTTCTTCAATTGTTCTTGTGGCACAAGTGCGCCAGATAGAATCCTTCATAAGGAATGCAAGATTCAATAGTTGAATTATGGCTCAATTGAAAGGATATCTTGATTTAACAAACTTACTTTATCGGCGCGGTGGTTTTTGGCTTAAAGTTGAACTTCTTCAACTTCAGCACGCCCACTTTGGAGCTAGTCGTACTCCCTGTGGTACCACTCGCCATGGCACTTGTAGTTGAGGAACTTTGAACAGCAGTGATAAATTTGGAGATCTTGATACGCTGACCTTCCTCTGCTCCAGGCACATATGATCCCACAGGGGCATCTGATCGAGACCGAGTGGTTCTTTTCCGTTTTACTCCTGTGGGAACTTTCGGTACTATGTCTATATCCACTGTTTTTCAGAAACAGTACATCCAAATTAAATGGCGGAACAGATAAAATACTCAAATTTCATTATGAAGACTTCTCTTACCTTGAAGATTCACTTGCTGGCCATCCGAGTCAGCTGCCTTTTCGTCGGATATCACTTCAAGTTCTTCTACATCGTTAGCAATTGCCTCTGTTTTCCCATTCGATGGCTCTGACTTTTCTGAAGAACTCTTTCCGAATTTCTCCCAATCTTGCGGAGACAGGCCACCAACTGGCCCATCAGAATCAGTGGCCGACTACATGAGAGGAATCACTATTGAGACGCATGTTAAGAATGACTAAAATTTAAAGGTTTCGAGCACTTACAGAACTTGAGGATTGGCCTTTACAGAATTCTTTTGCAATGTATGGCTTCTTGTTGTTCACATTGCTGAATATGCGCGACAAGTGCATTAGCACGGTCTCATCTGCGAGTTCTTCTGGCACCATGCGGGAAGGATCTGTATTTCCCTCATACTTGTATCCAAGATTGACACGCTCTTGGAGTGGTTGAATTCTTCTCTTGAGAAAACTGAAAGCTATCCCGACTCCAGTTAAGCCTTTGTTCTTCAATGATTGAACTCGCTTTAGCAAAGCGGGCACATCCCTGGCCTCTTCAGTGGTTGGCTTGGTGTTCCAGTTGGATAGATCCCTGGGATACCATCCATCTTTGACAGGACAACTTTTTTCATGCTTCCCTGCTGTATTACAATTACACAGGAACAAGATTAGTGTATAACAATGTGCATTGACCGTAAATACTATAAGAAGAGTACTCATTTTTTGACTACTCACCGATTATGAACCACTCGGACTTCCAGTCTCCACACGACTCCTTCAGGGGCATGGAGAACCATTGCTCTTTCATCCTTTGGCGGAATTGAATTCCCGCTCCTCCAACCACTTCCATCCTCTGGAAATTTGGATGGGGCTTTAGATGATACAAAGTACGGAATAAAGCGAGATTTGGATTGATGCCAAGGAATGTTTCGCAAGCATGCACAAATACAGCGATATTCAAAATCCCATTAGGATTCAGATGATGGAGTTGGAGTTTGTAAAAATCAAGGAGCTCGTGGAAAAAGGAGGAGATTGGAAGACCTACTCCAGAGTTTCCTGGGATAATAGCAAACCTTGCTCCACCAGGTCATGAAGGTCTCCTTCCTTCGCGGTGCAATACTTCCAAGCATCAGCAGGAGAAGGATGAGTCTTGCAATCTGGCTTTGTGTTTGGATCTACCAAGGGAACCCTCTTCCTTGATGCCTTCTTCTCCGCAGGCTTAGCAGCAGAGGCCTCTGCTTTCTTCGAACTCATGGTTGCAGATCGAGTTAAGACTTTGCTTTTCTCTCGCATTCACAAGAGGAGCAAGCACGGAAAGTCCTAAATGACAAGGAAGCTATGATGAGGAGGCAAAAGGCTATAGCGCTGCGCTCAAGGTTAACGAAGCAAAGGAAGGTCTCACTTCAGATTTATAACTTTCGGTTAGGGTTACTGTTTTGAACAGTATCAACGGCGTATCGCATTCCATTACAGGGGATGGTTTGGTTAGTTTTTCCCGGCGTAAATTTTGGATTACATTACAAACAGAATCCTAGCGATTAATCAGATCTTCAAATCAAAAGATATTCTTTTGATTCAAAGCTCGGGGGCTGCTACGGATAATCTGGGATTTGATTTCCTTCCGAAATTTAAGGCGGAAAACAGTGGAAAAAGATCTTTGACTGGTTTTAACAAAACCACTTGTAAATACGGAATCACAGTTGATCAATTCTTGCATTTGAAGACAACTCGAAAGTTGTTATGCTAGCGTATATGCTCGAAAAAGCATACTAATTGTTATGAAAATAATCGTCAAATAAGTATTGGGATTCATGGCTTGGAGTAAATAAGGGAAGCAGTACTCGACCCAAACGACTACTTAGAAGTACTCGTGGATTCGGGGGCTGTATTTTAAGAATACAATTTCTCTTAAGCCTATTATGCTTTATCCAAGACCTTTGAATAGTTTTATCAAAACTACTCGAAAGCTCGATGGTTTCACGTTATCCAAGACCTTTGACTAAGTTTTAACAAAACTACTCGAAGTTCGATGGGTACATCCACTCGACGCGCGCCATTAGACTACCCAGGTGAAATTCAAGATTAGTCTCCTGAAACTGCGACTGCTTAACGAGTACTCGGAGGCTCGGGGGCTACATTTATTGGGTGCATCAAAAGATGTGCTTTGATGAAACTACTCGTCAGAAAGAGATTTGAGCATCTTGGGCTTAGCTCTGACTACTCTAAGATGTTAAGAAGATTCAAGAGTTGAAGCAAAGGCATAAGATGCTCGGGGGCTTGTGGGGCTAGGATCCCTAGGGCCACTCATCTAAGGAATTAAACTACTCGATATGGAGAGTTATGACCCGACTGCTTTGTACTATCCAGATAAGGCATATGACGTTGTAGTCAAGTTGTAGAATTACTCGTATTCAAGATAGACTACCTTAATGTGACCTTCCGGGTCGGATACGAGTAGTCTTTGTAATCAATTTATAACTCTGCTCCCCGAGTATATAAGGAGGAGCAGGGACCCCCTCAAAACAACTCAACTCACATACAGTACAATCAAACACACAGGACATAGGGTATTACGCTACTCGCGGCCCGAACCTGTCTAAATCTTTGTGTTGTTCATGCACTGTCGTTCCTAGAACTCGTCGAGACCCACTAATCTACTCCCTGGGATACCCCCAGATAGATGTGCTCGCCATAAATCGTCGACAGCGCCCAAATGTAATCCCTATGACACCATCTGTGCATCATGTCACCAATATATACCGCCACCTTCCTCCTAGTCGCTTTGGCAAGTCTATCTCGTTTCGCTTGTTTCTCCTCAGGCGTTTCGAAACCCTTCAATTCGTCGTGGTTGTCCATGCCCTATCCATCTTTTAACCTAAAAAAGAATTATACATGTGGTACATCAACAAAAAAAATAATTTCAACATGAGTATATCAGTAAACCTAACTTCTTCTTTGAGGTTAAATATCGTGTATATTTAGGAGATAAATAAGAGGCACACATACACAAGGACCAAAATAAAAAAGTATGAGGTAAAAAAGTGGCACACATACACATGAAAAAAGGACACATTTGGTTTCCTAAACTAATAAAAGACAATTACTCTTATTTCTCCCTCCTCCATGATTCTAGGAAACTCCTCGTCCATGAATGATGCTAAATACAAGAAAATGATGCAAATAGATTAGATAATCTTTTTCTCCTACTTCACTAACCTAATTTCATCCAAAAGTTTCACCTAAATTGAGGTCAAACTAACCAAATCAAACCATGGAGATCTAGATCTTGCTAGAGGTAAAACTAACCCTAATTGAAGCATAACCTATATAATAAGCTTAATAAATAATATTGACATAGCATCGACTCACCTTCTATGTCCTCCGTCTCCAAAGAAATGAGCAGCAAAATCATTCCATTCGTTTTTCTTTTTTTGGAATTTTGGTAGCACCTCGCCTCTTTCTCGGTTGGCTCGGATCGGGAGTGGAGTGACTGAAGGAGAAAGAGGAAGAAGCTGCTGCACATTATATTTACGCGTTCCTGCAAATAGAAATCCCCTATTTCCAGGTACGGGGCAGCTTGCCACCGGCCCCTGAAAATTGGTATTTGTATGGGCGGGGCATGGGCACCCGCCCATGCAAATGGATGCTATTTCTAGAGGTGGCACTTCCCCTGGTCTGCACCTTCAAATAAGTTTTTAGGCTCAGGAACAAAGCTACAGTAACTTCTCATATCAATAGGGTCGGAGCACCTTTTAACCCGGCCTTAAAAAACAATGCCAGCCCTTATAAATGGTGGTTTCTGTAGTAGTGCTAGGCACCTGTCCTCCCCACGGGATTTTTTCCCGTACATGTAAGTTATAACACACTGTGTAGGATTAATTGGGCATTGGCCCACATTTAGTCATAATTAATCTAATAAGAATTAAAAGGATTCACTAGATAATGCTAGAGAGTTATTGACTTTAAACCTTGCATGGGAAGGTAAATGTGATGTTAAAGGAGGATTGATGGCTAATTCTTGACTCAATTAGAGCGGTTAATGAGAATTCATGACTCAATTAAACAACGAATTAAGTCTTGACCGTTACATGTAATAGATGACATTTATGTTCATCCGTTACTAGTAATTGATGATGCACATTAATAGCGCCTAGGTTCAATGAACCACCTTCTCCTAGCATCTATAGAAGAGGAGGTGGCCCTCCCCATGTTGGTAGCATGATACACCTCTCATACTCTTGGATACTCTTGTTTTGGAGACCTCTCATTTCTCCCTCAATTATTGATGCTCGCTTTTGTATTCCCAACGCAAGCTCTGCGCGCACATAGCTTGCGTGAGCAGGCCTCCAAACCTCCCAGCCTAGCGATCCTGCTCGGGATAGGTAGGCGATAAGGTTTTTGGGAGCGTACTCCTATGCGACTGCTCGCTTCAGCTAAACGACTACTTTCCGATGGGTGTGTTCATCAACCCGAAAGACTACTTCCCGGCGTGCGTCTTCAACAAGCAAACAACTACTTCCCCGAGGCCATGAACGACTACTTCCAGAAGGCCGTTCGAGGGACTCCACTGCGTCGTCTCACCACTGCACCGAATTAGATCGACTACTTTGAGCAAGGTCAGTCGAGCATGGTTAACACTGTTCCTCCAGCTGGTAACGGCGCATCTGGTGCCTCCAGCACCGGTCCAGCCCTTGGGTACACCCTAAACCAAACCTTGTTCTGGTTTATCTTGTTCTTATTAATTAGGAGATTTAACTTGAACACACGTACATGCTCTGTTATCCCAAGATCGCTCACTGCTATCATGAATTTGTTGTCAATTCTTGGAATTAAAACATACCAACTAATGCCTAGATTCGTAACAATCCAAAAACCTTATGTTGTTAATAGGCTTTCGGTAGCTGATTTTGCTGCATCTATTAAACCGAATGCATTTGATGGCTCAAATTACAAATGTTGGCGTGAAAGAGTTACGTTGTGGTTGACAGCAATGAGCATTATCCATGTCGTATGGGGGAAGCCCGAATAGTTCACTCCAGAGGAGGAGCGAGCTTTCGTGGTGGCCGATAACCTGTTTCGAGGCGCCATCATAAGTGTTCTCGCTGAAAATCTTGTGGACACATACCTCTCACTGCCAAGTGGCAAAGAAGTTTGGGATGCTCTTGAGGCTAAGTTTGGGTCTCTGATGCTAGTAGTGAGCTGTATATCATGGAACAGTTCTATGACTACAGGATGGTTGAAGACCGTTCTATGGTAGAACAGGCCCATGAGATTCATGCATTGGCTAAAGATCTTGAGACTGTAGCAAGGATGCTCCATCTCTGTTACCCGATAAGATTGTGGCAGGAGGTATCATTATAAAGCTGTCATAATACATTGGTTCAAATATATAAGGATATTACAAAATAACACATATGTTCAAAACAATTTAATGACTTAAACATATAGAATAGGAATATCCTAAACATGTAGAAAAATAGATGTTTTGGGACTTCTAAATAAAATTCAGAGGAGAAAATGGGGGGAAATCTAGCATGTGGACTAGTTTTCCTTTTCTCTCTCTCTCTCTCTTTGCTCAGCCCACGATGGCCTATGCAGTCAAGCGCGGCCCACCGGGTTAGTCCTATCCGGCGGTGGCGGCTCGCGGTCCAGCCAACGCGCGGCCTGGGGCGTGGCCCATCAGGCCCAGCGGGCGTGTGGTGCCAGCGGGCGCTCAGCCTAGCCATGATAGCCGACCCACCAAGCACCACATGCCGCCGCCGCCTGGGCAGTTGCCCACCGCCGGTGCCGGGTGGTTGCTCACCGTCGCCTTGATGCGTCGCGTGAGGGCGCCGCGCGGAGGTGCCGCCGGTGCTGCCAGAGCGCCGCGAGCGCTTGCACGACGAGCCGCCGCCGCCTTGCATCTACACCGCGACCGTCAAGGGGCGCCACAGCCACCTTGCTCGTCGCGCGCAGAGCAACATCGCCATTGTGCACCGAGCGGGCGTTGCCGGAGCGCCATTGTGGCTGGCATCACGCGCCGCCGTGGCACGTCGCACGCGTAGGTGCACCACTGGCGCTTGCATCACGCGTGCAGGTGCGCCACTAGCGCTTGCGTCGCGTGTGCAGGTGCGTCGTTGGTGCTTGGTGGATGCGCTGCCGCCCCCTTTCTCGCCCCATGTCCTCTGTCATCGCCGATGATCAAGTGGTGCGGGCGATTTAGGTCAGCGGTGGCACTGCCGCGGATGCAGCCATTGAGGGCACCGACGTCGGTGATGCTGCCGCGCGGGGTGAGGCCGCGCCAGATATGGCCAGAGAGGGCGCTGCCGGTGCTGATGCGGCCGGCGAGGGCACCGCCCGTGGCGTGGCTTGGCCTGAGGGTTTTCCTTAGGTCTGTTCCATCCTAGGTATGTCTCGTGGTGGGGTGCCACCACCGTCTGAGTGGTGGTCGCCGCAGATGCGCCCAAGCCTGAAGGGCCGCCAGTTGAAGGACTAGTCAGAAGGCAATTTGGGCGTTGCTAGCCATTGCCTCTAACGTCATCATTGCCAAGAACAGAGAAAGGTGTGATCCTTCCACAAAGGTGTTCGTCGGTAGACGATCAATATTGTTCTGATTTTGTGGCATGGCATGCATGTTGTGTAGGCAACGGAGGGGCAAATTGCTGGCCGTCGAGAATTCGTTTTCCAAGCCAACCGCTGGGTGGTGACCGTGACGACCATGACGTCCTACAGGACGTCATCCATGGCATGGGGAGAAGTCTCATTGTCGGAAGACACGCCAGTGGCATCCATGCCTCCAATGCCGATGACCACGAAGGGGAAGAAAAAAGAAACCATCATCCAATTCAAAGAAATGAAAACCATGGAGAGGGATAACGAGAAAGGCATCATCAAGTTCAATGACCAGTAGTTCCGTGGCTTACTTGTGTGCATGAGGCCTTGTGGTCCTCTTCCTATACTTGCGCTCAGTGTAGAATAAAAGTGACTGATAATGTGTTATGAATGTAAGAGAACAGAAAAATGAAATGGAAGGAATGAAATGGATTGATTCATGAATGAGAGGTTTTTACACATATATATATATATATATATATATATACACATAGCCCAAAGTGCATGATGGAGGGTTGCCACCCGAAGGGACAGGCCCCTTCGGAGTGGCCTCTTGGTGAAATGATAACTGCTATTGATCATTAATATACTAAACTATATTATTCATAACATGCACTACCTTCTACCCTCCTCCGACACCGTACGTCATGCTCAGGGAGAAAAGGCTGGTTTTGGGAAAACGAAAATAAGAGATAAGGCTTAGCATGGCATCTTTACGGACAACACCTTGGGTAACATACCAATCCAAGTATACAGTCTTAAAACCTGAAGTTTAGCTCATGGTGTTTATAGAATAAAGGTTTTTTGAGCATTATTTTAGCAGGAAATAACTTCCCAAATTCAGTTTTGCGGCAGATTACGAAGTTTCATTTATTTATTGCATATATTTACTGTAAATTAATATCCATGAAGTTATTTACAGTTTTATGATAATTTGCTATAGTTGCACATAAATACAGTAAATAAAATACCTTTAATCATAGAAACATGGTTTTAGGTGTGTGAGCTCTGGAAATTTGAAAACCCCTTTGAGGATCGTATTTTAACTTTTTCTAGCATGGTTAATGGACATATATTTTTGAAACATTGAACCATTAATCCTTGAAGTTGCTATAAAATTACCTTTAATCATAGAAACATGGTTTTAGGTTTATGACCTCTCTCAATCTTGAAGAACCTTAGACATAACCCCCCATGAGAATGTCATATTTTATTTGTTTTCCTCGCAATTTGAGAATGGGGTAAATGTTTTGCTAGGAAAATTCTGGAAAATTGATTGAATTATCTATTGAATAGATTTAACTAATGGAAATTAATTTTGCACTTATTTCATGCATTTTAAACACGTGAAGGGAGCCTGTAGCAAATGCATGTATAATATAGGAGTGATATTAAGTCTATTATTTCCCGAAGAAACATTATTGGTTTTAAGCCTTGCACAACATAATTTCTAGAAGAAATATTGTATAACTCCGAAAGTTATTTTATACACATCACATTTTCCTCCCAACATGACATCATGTTTTTACAATAGCAGTAAATTCGTACGAAGCATGCCAAATATTTGAGTTCATATATAACATGAAGTTACGAACATTCAATATGTTTTCTTGAATAATCATATTGTTTGCCACGTAGGCATATTGGAAAATTCAAGAAGAATTTGCATATGCTCAATATGATACACATTTATGCAATTAGAAGATGCATAAATCATAGAAGTGTAAGGAAAATAATGTACATTCCAGAAGTAATGTTAGGCTTAGGGGAAGATGCATTGAGACAAAGAAGTTTCGTACTCATCACTTAACCAAAAGCGAATAAAATTTCGTACATAAGCTGCACTATTAGTTATATTCATCAAGAATATGGTTATACTCATGAAGAGCAAGTAAAATTTTCTTTTAACTAGAAGTTTCACATTAGTTCATGAATCTTTCCCATAATAGAAGGGCAAATTTTGTAAATTGGTGTTTCTTACCTTAGTATTGGTTTTATCACCTTATTTTATGCCCATTTGCTTGTAGCATTTTTTACTTGTAGTAATTTATTTTAATATCATGGAATAAATAAAGAAATTACATACTGAACACCGTAAATAATTGCTTTTTAATGCATGTATGATACTCATTTGAAGTGATGTTTCCATGAAAAAAGGCTTAAGTAACCTTGGAGGTTATATTTGCACTGTGCATTTCTACCATGGACTAGGTAGAATCGAAACTGAATTTCCATGAAGCACATGTACTAATAATATATAGACTTTTAATTGATCTCAGAAGATTCAATTTAGTCTTGAAACTGTATATTGCTTAATTATGTACCGAATACATAACTCCTATAACTTGGGAAGTTCTACCCAAATCATATTATTGTATACTGAATAGTACAATATATATGTGAATTTCATACCACTTTATGAATACACTAGAAGTATAATTGAATTCTATGAAACATTTGAAATGATTCATAGATCATGCTTGAAGTATAGCATCGCATGAAGTGCAATTATGGTATGAAAAGGGGGAGAAATTGGGGATACAAAGGCATATATAAAGAATGTGGATAAAGTTGAAAATTTTAATAGGCATATCCCTAATCCTGCAAGAGTGTTGGTTTAGAGCTGCATCCTGTTAGATTTGCCAAAAACATGTGTCTAATTAGCAGGGGTTCATACATAGACAAAGGGAGTGGATCACATGCTTAATTTAAACAAAGAACACGTCATGATGGGAGTGAAGCACAAACTGAATAAGAATGTGCAATTTTGTAGAGTTTCTTATAAGGCTCCAGCAGATAATTTTTCATAGTTGAACTTGATTGGGAAAGGAAGCTCTGCTTTTCAGTATAAAGAGGAAGGTTAACTGAACCAAACATAGTTGGAAGGTTTCAGTTTATCCAGAAAAGTTCCTCCCAGTACATGGGCATCAGAGTGCCATCATAGCCTTTGTGCAGGATCAAACGAACAGATGCAGACTCCTTTCTGGCCATTCTGCTGAGCAGTACAAGCACCAGCAGCACAAGTGTCTCTGCACACAAACCTCTGAGCATCCTCTTTAGGCTATCTCCAACAAGTGACCCAAAAGGAGACCCAAACCCAAAATAGGTCTTCGATGGTACTATTTCAGCCTCCAACAGAGTATCCATACCCAAACTAAAATGAGTTTCTAGGAGAGAGGGAATCTAAATCTGGTATCCTCTCTCTTCGTGACCCATTCGCAGAAAGGATTTTCTTTTAGATCTTCTGCTGGAGAAATGAGTTTATGGGTCACATACCTTTTTACCGTAGGCAACCTAAAGTGGTAAATGAGTCTCCGATTTGGGTCTGCAGATGCTCCCCTGTTGTTTCACAAAACCACATGCTAAATTTAAACACTGAAAATGTCATGATGGAATTAACACAAGGAAGCATTGATTTATTCTTTTTTTCCTGCCTAATAAGATCCTCTACCAAAGCATAGACAGAATAAAAAATGTACATAGTTAGCAACTGAATTTCAATGTCCATGACACCACCACTCATCTGGTAATAAAGCCAATGTATTGGCACCGGAACCATATAGCAAATTGTAGGAACCTGACATATAGCTGATTGCGCAATGAAAAATAAATATGAAGCATTCATTAAGAAATAGCTATCTTTGGACATGTTGCTTACCACATTTTCACAAGTCCAGGACGTCTTTAAACACAGTATTTCTTGTGCTCTTCCCTATGGGATCTAATTTCTTCTTTGGTTTAGCTAAAAAAAATGTCAGTATGCGGAGATGCCACACTTGTATTTGAAATGCTATGAGATGACAGATTTCTGGGCACATCTCTTCTTATTCAACGAGGCGGGTCCCCCGGCCTGCCAGGTGCGCTACGTCAGCAAAAAAAATTCACCGTCCGATATTCATCCGTTGGCTGATTGAGAAGCGGTGAAAACGGGTCGTCGCGAGGAGGTCCGAAGTCTCTCGTCTACTCTCAGAGGTCGGAAGCCTCTGGACTCTCCGCGATAAAAAAATCCCCTCCCATCTCTGCTGTCCGCGCCGCATACATCGCCGCCGCTCTCACCTCCTCCCCGCCGCTGCTCAGGCCGTCCGCGGGGAGCAGGCGTGGCTGCCCGCGCGGCCCCCCGTCGGGGAAGCAGGTGCTGCATCCCGCGGCCGGCCTGTCTCTCCCCCTGCGCCGATGGGGGCTTGTCGCTGCCGTCTTGTTCCTTGTTCTTTTATGCTCTTCCCCATCACTGTCTGTTGTACATACGCATAAACCTTCCCGGTTGCTGTCTGCTGCTGCAGCGCGTGCGGACGGCGAGTTCTTGGTGCTGCAGCGCGTGCGGATGGGAAAAAAGAAAAAAAACAGCGTCCTCCCTGCTGTCTGTGTTTCCCTGTTTCTTTTAGTTATTTCCCCTCCGGTTGCCACGGGGAATCCGTGAATCTTGCACGGTTTGCTTTTCCTTTTATTTAGTTGTTTTCCTTTTGTTCTTGCTATCTGCTCTGGGTTTTCTCTATTCTTTTTCTTCTTGGTCATTTTTTAGGTTTTTCCCTTCTGGATCTTGGATACTGCTGCTCCCCTCTCTCACCCAGAGCTGCGGCTGCTCATTCTTCTGTTCTTTGTCCATGGCGATTTATTTCTCTCTTCGCCCATTGATTTTCGTGGTTTCTTCCTTCTCATTCTAATTTGTTTTCGTTCTTCCCCTTCTGTTTCCTCTTTCCCTGGAGATGGTTGCCATGAGAGATCTATCAATCTCGCGTGATTTTCTTTCTGTTTAGTGATTTTCTCTTTTCCTCTTCCGATCTAACCTTGGTTCTATGTGCTTCTGTGATTGTTTTAGTTTTTTTCCTTCCGGAAGTGAGGTGCTGTTGCTCCCTTCTCTCATCTTGCTTGTCGATTTCTTTTCCTCCTCCCGCAATGACTTTCGTGGGTTTTTTTTTATCGGAGCTGAAATTTTTGTACTTTTCTTTTCCCTAATAGCCGGTGATGTGCTCATGCTGCCCTGATTTTATTTCTCCCATCGAATCTGCTATTGCTCTGATGATACTACATGTTCTCCTCCTCTACCTCCCCTTCCCCCTTCTATTCCGAGCGCCGCCGTCGCCCTCCTCGGCGCGTGGGAGGCTGCAGGCAGGCGAACGGCGGCCCCATAGGGCGTTGGTGCGGTCCAATGTTCCGAGCACAGCCACTCCCCTACTCGGCGCGTGGGCAGCCACAAGTGCGAGAGCGGCGGCACCACATGGCTGGCGGCGAGAATATGCGGCACGGGCTTATCCCTTGCAGGTGAACGGCGACGGCGGCCCACGGTGCCACCTACCTCCTCGCCGTGTCGACGACAGTAGGCGCGCGAATGGTGGCCCCATGCGGCAGCACGGCCCCCACGGTTGGGCGGCGGCTCCATACGGCATGGGAGCGGCCCCCGTGGTCGGACAGTGGCAGCGGCCCGCGGGAGCGCGCAACAGGCGCGGGCGTATTCGCAGCTGTCGGGATACGACGACGGTGGTGTGTGTGCTCCTCATGAACTGCGATTGTCTGGGAGTCACCCCTACTTTTTTCGTGAGGTCCTCGACCTAGCAAGGTTAGTTTTCCTCCCGTCGTTGTCCTCCCCTTGCTGGATGCCTCACTGTTCCTTCTAATGACGACATGCAGATCCCGCCTAATCTGATTTCTATTCACCATATTGAACTCACCCGTCCAATTTGAGATATGCTGCAGTGTTGTTGCTGTCCCCGTAAGGAATGGGCGCAGAGCACAAAAGCTCAGCAGCCGGCAGCAGGATAGTAGTGCAGGACTCAAGCTCAGCTTGGCAGGCTGGTGGCGGCGGAGGCAGCACGCATATCTGGTTTCAGCATTTGTACCTTCAGATCATTTGATGTCAGCATATGTTTATAAAATTAGCTTTGCACATATACCGGTTTCTTGTTTTCTGACCATGTGTTTATTATGCACCTTTTAGATGCAGACAATTTATTTTCTAGTGATTAGAACATTTTGTTTGATGTGCCTGAAACTCATGGTTGCTTCCTTCCGCTGATGCAATAGGATCTCCCAACTCTTTGCAATATGTTATGGGAAGTGAACTCCAGGAATACAAACAATTGCTATGCAGGATGGAGGATAGCAGCAGGCTCCTTGCTGACTTGAAATCTTAGGTAAATAAAAGGCTGCAAAATTAGAATTAGACACAAATTATGATCCAAAGGGTAAGGCAAATTTGAAAAGCAAATGTGGCATTTTCCTTGGTTCGGTGAATAAATTTGCCTAAACTTTTGGTTTGATTATATTTGTGTGCACTATGCAGGGTTTTCAGTTTGGATTGCATCTTAACACCATAAGGTACATCGGTACTTAGCGGAGTTGTAACAAGTCAAGTTAGTGGACTATCAGGAATTTCATTTTGGAATGCAGCTTAACACCATAAACTACAAGATTCATGATTATTTACTGTTGCCTATTTGCATGTTTTGGTTCAAACTTCATTCCATTTTGCTCATTGTTGTTGGGGTTCTCGGCTATCTGGTTGGAATCGTGCCACTGCTAAAAATCAAGATTCTGACATGGGTTTTCCAGATTAGCATTCTAGAGGTGCATTGCCAGGTAAACTATTCAGCTCATTCTCTTATGTCAGGGTTTCACTTCTTTAAATTTGTAGTAGATTGCCTGATCTATATATGTCCTATTTGGAAGTGCCGCCTTGCAGGTACATCCAGGGCACATGTCTGTTTGACAATTTCCTTTTAGTATAGGAGCTGATGCTTATAAAAAAAAGCAACCAGATATGCTTCATGTTTGACGCTTGAATGTTACTCCATCAGGTGTTCAGAAAGTTTCTTGTTCTCTTCACGGTCTCAGATTATAGATGGTTGGATCTTTTGATAAACTACTCAACACCTTTATTAGTTGGTAGGGGAAGTGCTAATTGCCTCATGAATTTTGTTATGCACGTCTGTACTATATGCATTCTTTTCTCCCTTGATGTGCATGTGTCCTCTTAGTTGGTTCTCCAGTAATATACCATCATTTTGAATAGAAATAACCATTTTCTGATTGGGAGGAACACATTTTGTACCAGTTTAGCTATTGGTTCATCAGTTCTTACTGTCTTATAGGAGAAAAAATGTTCTTGATTGAAGTTGAGAGAGATATTGCATACATCCGACTGAATCTTTTTTTCCCGGCTTCTAAATCATAGATGCCTTTAAAGGACTACAATCCCAACTTACTTCTATTTATATTACTACCTAACTACTGCTTTTACACTTCAACACTAAAATTATATTATATAGATGTATGGTATAAAAAAAAGGACCTACATGCGACTATTCAATTTTGTTGTGGCTTTCATTTTTTTTCTATGTGCATAATGATTACTTCTGCAATGTTGTAGGTAGATCCAGCTTTGATGCTCAACAGTGCTTATTTCTCTTACTGTTAACCTAACTGACAACACTATTTTTGTGCTGCTAATGATTGATGTATTAATATCTTATGCATTCTTCTCAAAGAAATGTCGTGGGCTTACATTTAAGTTAGCCAATACAATAACACAACTCACCGAAATGCTTTGCTCCTGAACCCTTCACTGCAACCGCCAATATCGAACCCATTCTGCTTGTGTGCCGTACTGCCGGTGCGTGAGTAGTACATTTAGGCAACATTGGAGTACCTGAAAGTGACTTCCATTGTTAAGTAACTTATATCGTCTGGATTTCTTTGGCATATTGGTCAGGTTCCTGATTTGGAGGTCAGTCTTGAGCCTTCTAGGATCTAGCAGTGGTGAGAAGGTAGATGTGGCCCTGATGTTCAAAGGAGATGTTGAAGGTACTAATCTGTATTTTTATGATTTTTTCCCAGATTTCTGTAGTGCCACAATTAGATTTGCCATAATTTTCTTGAATATAAGGAATTGATGAATTGCTATATTTACTCAAATCTCTTGAATTGCCGTTTTCTCACACGATTTATGCCCAATGGTCCAAATGATTCTCAGCGACATATCTATTGATTGGCTACCATGTAAAAGCAGTAGCAAACACATACTCTGAGAATTTTGATAATCCCAGCAAATGATATACTTTTGATCACTGCTAATTCCCATTTGCCTCACATTGCAACACATACGCAATTTGTCTGCCTGGGTAATCCTTTTCCTTTTCAGAACAACAGCACCAACTTGCTGGTAACAATGACAACAGCAATATCGGCATCAATGAAACTCTAGGTACACATTTTCCCCACAAGCCTTTACTTCTTTTATTTGAATTCCCTAACAACCATAAAGCAGTAAGAGAGATAAAATTCTTATTATCATCTACTTTCTATAGCACTTTTTCAGCCATGATCGTCGGTCGTTCAGAGCTTCGAGTACTTGACAGCAGCCAGCAGCCAGCAGCCATTCAAAGAAATGGAATAAAAGGACAACTATTACCTACCCGCCGCTCTCATAACTATGGCCGTGACCACAAGCTCCAAGCAATCTACATCTACTTAACCGTCCAGGAACTAATTATGGTTTTGGTTCTATCCAATCAGACTTGCAGTACTTATGCTCAAGATTATCCCTTGGTGTACTGTATCCTAAACATATATGGCACTCCATGTTAACCTACTAGCTCTGCCTATGAATGCCAAGTCACCCAAAATAATATGATGTTTTATAAGACATGATGTCTATTGTGTTACAACCAACACTCTAATCTTTTCTATCACACTGTATGCAACCCATCAGGAAAAACGTGTAACTCAACGCAAGGCGCGCGCAAAACACTAGTAAGAATTATCACAGGTCAGTGGTATCTTCCGGACATAATTCTCATTCCTATGTAGCCAATCACTGGACTCATTTGGCCAGACATTTTCTGTCCTCAATGCTTGATGCTTGGAGAATTGTTGAACACACTCCATATGATGGTTGTTGCCCTATCATGGAGCAAGATCATACATCAGTGCCATCATACATCCTTACCAGCTTTTGTAATGGGGCGTTGTGGTGCTTGAGACAATTACCTGCACTACAGACAGGGTGTTCAGTGACCATCAGGAACCTGTAAAACAACTGAGAACCCAGTGCCACCCACAGGAGATGGTGTGAAGTTCCTGCCTACACTAGCAGACAGTAAAACGGCTGAAGTTCCCTGTTATACCAGGATCTTACAAAATTGCTTGTCCCTAAACTAATTTTGATACTTATACAATATTGTATAAAACAGCGTCACAAAAATACCATCAGCAACTCTGATAGTAGATGTTGATGATTCTGTCTTTTTCATTGCTCATTGTTGGCGGCGCCTTTTATGGTTCTCTTCTCTTTGCTCGCTGGTCTGTTGAGCATTTATCCTTGCACGATATTCACATTTTTTTCCTATATCCTCCCTCTTTCGATCCTCCTCATCAGCCGGTCCTGAAGTGGCACAACATTTGAAAAACTGAAAAGAGAAGAATTTGAGTTCACATATATTTTGTCAGCAATATTTTTAGTAATACCTGTGTTGTTTATTATATCGCTGAAAACAGCATGCTTCTCTCAGTGTACCCATAACTTTCATATGAGCAGCCACGATGCAAAAATTATGTCATTATTTAAAGGATGAACACAATATTTAAGAAATAAATTACAGTAGTGGAAAATCAAGACATGATTGGATAACCAAAAAGTCTAATTAGACATCCCTGAACTCCTTGAACCAATCACACTGAAGCTTGGAAAAAGCAAGAAGGTTGAGAAGGAGCTCCACACCTTTCTTTGTTTAATATCATATAGCCAAGAACAGAAATAGTAGGAAAGAAGAGGTTGAGAAGGAGCTCCACAAGAGGGTGAAACAAAGAACAGAAAGTAATTTATCTAGCTACATCGTCTTCAGTGGTTGTAGATAATAGCAAAGAAATCAAATGAAGCAGCACAAAAACACACTTGGATGTGTCTGATCAGGCGGCACTCTTGTACCCATGTATAACCAAAAAGTTTAATTAGACGTCCTTAACTTGCTGAACCCGACACAGATAACCACTTCTTGCAATCAGCAGCTACAAGCCTACAATACGTTGAGAGCAAGCCTTCACGTCTAATGAAATTTGCCATCACGAAATTGATAATGCATCATTGGAAATTTCAGGATCTACCTGTCTCTTTGAGGCTTAAATTTCAGGATGATTTTTTCTGGTGAGGGATCACTGCTAGAGAAAACTACATCCACCCTCCTCATATGCCAGCTCGGCGCCGTCAAAACCCGATGCTAATGCTACCTTAGCACTGGGTCCAAAATTCGCGAGCCCTCGGGGACCCCTTTAGCACCGGTTGGTAACAACAATCGGTGCTAAAAGTCATCTTTAGCACCGGCCGGTGTTACCCACCAGTGCTAATGCTCCTCGAACCTTTAGCACCAGATCGTAATAACAACCGGTGCTTTTTAGCACCGGTTGGTAATACGAACCCATGGCTAAAGGGGAGTCACATGCTACTTCAAAAGGAAAGCATCTTTTACCTAGTTACATGCGCTGTGTAGGTGAGATGAAAAAGAGGGTACACGTGACCTAAGAGGTCCCGAGTTCGAATCTCAGCAACACATATTTTTTTAGCGAGTGTCCACCTTTAGCACCGAAAATTTAACCCGGTGCTAAAGATGGACACCTTTAGAACCGAAAGATTAGCACCGGTTGAAAACTCGGTGCTAAAGGGGGGTTTTCAACCGGTGCAAAAGGTGTTTTTTCTACCGGTGGATGCATGTGTGCCGGCAGTTAAGCCGATGCATATGGACCTACCTTGGTACTGTCTGGCTTGGACGATGGCGCCCTAGTCTATACGGCGAGAGGCATTGGCGTCGCTTGGGTCTTCCAAAATGGCATCACAAGGAACCTCCTGCTACGGCGGCGTCAGGGGCGATGGCGCGAGATGATCCAGTGAAACTTGACGAAGTGGACAGTAGCGAGCTGAGATGGGCCAGTGACGCAAGGTGTACATGCGATGGCAAGATGATCCGGCAGTGTTTGAGGAAGAAGAGGAGGCGATGGCCGGTGTGGTGGCGAGAAGAAGAGGAAGCGACAGGCTGTGTACGGACGGGGCGTGGTGTGCGAAGCATCGGGGGTGGGGGATCAACGTGCGTGGGAGGGCGGAGCGATGGGCGCCGGCAGATACCACTACCAGAATCCTTCACATCCGCCCGCCTCCTCCGCCTCGGCCATTTTTGGACCCGGTGCTGATGGGGCTTCAGCACCGGGTCCAACGGCTAGGAGCGGGGGCGGCGCGTGGATGTGTCAGGGCGGATACATTAGCACCGGGTCGTGGCAAGACCCGGTGCTAATGCGCCCCCTTTAGCACCGGGTGCAGCCAGCAACCAGTGCTAATGTGCCGAGGCCATTTCGCACCGGTTGCTGGCTGCACCCGGTGCTAAAGGGTGCACATTAGCACCGGGTCTTGCCACGACCCTGTGCTAATGTGTTTGAATATAGGGGCTTCTTCCTCCCCCGCCCGAGCCAGCTGAACACTTAGGCGCTGTGTTCATGCTGCTCGGCCGTGGGAGGGGAGGTGCTGCCCAAATTTTTTTCAAAATTTGTGAAGATTCTACTCATCTAAGGAGCACTACAAGGTACACTCTTTCATTCTCTAATGTTTTATTTAGCTTGTAATCCTTCTATGATTTAGAAATAGAGGGATTTGTGAATCAAAGTAAAGCTAGCTAGAGAGAGCTTGTGTTCTTGGAGGAGAGAGAGGAGAGAGCTTGAGTTTATGGTGGAGAGAGTGTTCATGTTGTGTTTTAAATGGAGAGAGAAGGCAAGCTAGTTAGTATTTTGTTTTGTATGACTTGTGAATAGTTATAAGGCTTATAGTAATGTAGTTTTAGAAATTACTAGAAAATCAATATAAAATGCTAGAAAATCTTATAAATTAATAGAAAATCTTATAAATTACTAGAAAATCTTATAAATTACTAGAAAATCTTATAAATTACTAGAAAATCAATATAAAATGCTAGAAAATCTTATAAATTAATAGAAAATCTTATAAATTACTAGAAAATCAATATAAAATGCTAGAAAATCTTATAAATTAATAGAAAATCTTATAAATCTTATAAATCTTATAAGGCTTATTGTAATGTTATATTTAATGAATATAGTAATGTAGTTTTAGAAATTTATTTATATAATGGAATATATATTATAATTTGTATTTATTTATATATTAAATTTTTTTATCTTTAAATTGTATTGTATATTTGTTATTGGTTAATAATGTAGATGAATAGACAATGGATGTACAGGGACCCCCACGCTCAGGCGTTCCGTGATGGCCTTAGGACGTTTCTCGATGCCGCCGAGGCTAACAGGATGCCGTCCGGTTTCATGTTCTGCCCATGCACCCATTGTAAAAATATACAATCGTACAAACAAAGAGGTTGTCTTCAGGTGCATTTGATGAGGCACGGTTTCATGAGGAATTATTCTGTTTGGACGAAGCACAGTGAAAGAGGAATTCTAATGGATGAAGATGAAGAAGACGAGGCCGATGACGACATTCCGTTATTGGCTCAATACTACGGTTCCTTTGCATATGCTGCAATGGGTGATGCCGATGAGGAAGATGTTGCTCGGGAAGGCGATGCTCAGGAAGATGTTGCTCAGGAAAATGAACCTACTGATGGACTCGGGCAAATGTTGCGTGATGCCGAGAAAGACTGCGGCAATGATAAGGAACTGAAAAAGATACAGCGCATGTTGCATGACCACAAGAGTGACCTGTACCCAGATTGCAAAGAGGGGCTAAAGAAGTTGGGTAGCACACTTGAACTTCTGCAGTGGAAGGCAGCAAATGGTATTACTGATAAGGGTTTCGAGGAGCTACTGAAACTCGTAAAGAAGATTCTTCCAGAGGGTAACAAATTGCCATCGACGACGTATCAAGCAAAACGTGTTGTTTGCCCTCTCGGTTTGGAGGTGCAGAAGATACATGCATGTCCTAATGACTGTATCCTCTATCGCGGACAGTACGAACACTTGGATCGTTGTCCGGTTTGCACCTGCGCACGATACAAGATCAGGCGGGACGACCCTGGTGATGTTGGGGGAGAGCATTCTAAGAAAAAAATCCCTGCGAAGGTGATGTGGTATTTCCCTCTGATACCCCGTCTGAAGCGTTTGTTCAGGAACAAAGACCATGCCAAACTGTTGCGCTGGCACAAAGAAGAACGTAAGCAGGATGGCATGTTGAGACACCCCGCCGATGGATCCCAGTGGAGGAACATCGACAGAGCATTCCCAGAGTTTGATGCTGATGCGAGGAATGTTAGGCTTGGTTTAAGTACCGATGGCATGAACCCTTTTGGTGAAATGAGCAGTAGTCAGCACTTGGCCCGTGACTGTTTGTATCTACAACCTACCCCCCTGGCTCTGCATGAAGCGGAAGTTCATTATGATGCCAGTGCTCATCGAAGGCCCAAAGCAACCTGGCAACGACATTGATGTGTACCTAAGACCATTGGTTGACGAACTTTTGCAGCTGTGGAAGAATGAAGGTGTTAGCATGTGGGATGAGGACAAGCAGGAGCAGTTTGACCTTCGAGCACTGCTTTTCATAAGCATCAACGACTGGCCTACACTAAGTAACCTATCAGGACAATCAAACAAAGGATATAAAGCATGCACTCACTGTTTAGAGGAAACCGAAAGCATGTATTTGAAACATTGTCGTAAAGTTGTGTACATGGGTCACCGTCGATTCCTTCCGGCGAAGCATGAGCTACGAAAGAAATGTGCGCATTTTGGCGGGAATGCTGACCGCCGTACAAAGCCGAGACACCGGAGTGGAGAAGAGCTATTTGATATGGTGAAGGACCTACACGTGGTGTTTGGCAAGGGAGACGGAAGCCAGGCTGCTCCGACGGGCGAGGATGGTCGTGCCGCGATGTGGAAGAAGAAGTCTATCATTTGGGAGCTACCTTATTGGCAACGTTTAGAGGTCCGTAACGCGATTGATGTGATGCATTTGACGAAGAATCTTTGCGTGAACTTGATAAGCTTCCTGGGTACTTATGGGAAGCCAAAAGATACACTAGAAGCACGTCAGGATCTGAAACGATTGAAGCAACGGACTGATCTACATCCAGAAAAGAGAGACAAAGGACGCCAGTACTTGCGTCCTGCCAGCTTCACTCTCAACAAAGAAGAGAAGGCAAGCATGTTTGAATGCTTGAACAGTATCAAGGTTCCGTTTGGCTACTCCTCCAATATTAAGGGAATAATAAATATGAAGAGAAGAAGTTCACAAACCTGAAGTCTCACGACTGCCATGTGTTGATGACACAGCTGCTTACCGTCATACTCAGGGGTGTGCTACCAGTTAACGTGCGGAAAGCCATTGTGAAGCTATGTGCATTCCTCAATGCAATTTCTCAGAAGCCATTGTGAAGCTATGTGCATTTAGATCAGCTACAGAACGACGTGGTGCAATGTCTTGTCAGCTTTGAGATGATATTTCCACCATCCTTCTTCAATATCATGACACATCTATTGGTTCACCTCGTCAAAGAGATTCGTATATTGGGCCCAGTATTTCTACACAACATGTTCCCATTTGAGAGGTTTTTCGCTGTCCTAAAGAAGTATGTCCGTAATTGTTCTCGTCCAGAAGGATGCATTGCTAAGGGATACGAAACAGAGGAGGTCATTGAATTCTGTGTTGACTTTGTCGACGATCTTATGCTGATTGGTGTGCCCGAATCCCATCACGAGGGGAGACTTGGTGGAAAGGGCACACTAGGGAGAAGATCGATGGTGATCAAGGACGTTGAGACATTTCGTAAAGCGCACCTCACAGTTTTGCAACAATCAACCTTAGTTGCTCCGTACATCGAGGAGCACATGCAGATTCTCAGGGACGAAAACTCAACAAAGTCTGCGGCCTTCATTCAGCGTCTGCACAATAGTACTTTCGCCGATTGGTTGCGAAGACATCTTGTGGGTGTCGAGGGCATTGATGCGCAGGTAGCTTTTGTAGCTAGAGGTCCATCGAGCACGATCTTGACATTCCAAGGATACGACATCAATGGGTATACATTTTACACAAGAGCCCAGGACAAGAAAAGCACCAACCAAAACAGTGGTGTCCGGATCGACGCGACAGACACCAATGGCAATACAAACTCATACTATGGAATCATAGAGGAGATATGGGAACTAGAGTACGGACCTTTGAAGATCCCACTGTTCAAGTGCCAATGGGTGAAGCTGACTGGAGGAGGTGTTAAAGTTGAAGCGGACTATGGAATGACGTTAGTGGACCTAAACAAGATTGGCTTTCTAGACGAACCGTTCGTCCTGGGCAAAGCTGTCAAACAAGTTTTTTATGTGAAGGACATGGCTAGCAGACCGAAGAAAGGGGCGGATAAGAAAGGTGGGGGTAAGCAATTGGACCCATCACAAGACGAGCCAAAGCGTCATATAGTTCTTCCTGGAAAGAGAAAAATCATAGGAGTTGAGGACAAGACGGATGAAGATTATGATATGCTCGATGGCCGGCCTCCATTCTCAGTGGCTGATGACCCAAGCATCCTGTTAGCGGCGGAGGAGACACCGTATCTACGGCGTGATCACAATCAAGGAACATTTGTAAAGAGGAAGTTTATTAGTGTCCGAGTAAACGATGATGCCATGTAATTTAATTGCACTATGTTCCACCTATGTTCTAAGATTTTCTATTGATTTATAAGATTGTTTTTATTAATTCTAGCATTTTATATTGATTTTCTAGTAATTTATAAGATTTTCTAGTAATTTATAAGATTTTCTAGTAATTTATAAGATTTTCTAGTTATTTATAAGATTTTCTAGCATTTTATATTGATTTTCTAGTAATTTATAAGATTTTCTATTAATTTATAAGATTTTCTAGCATTTTATATTGATTTTCTATTAATTTATAAGATTTTCTAGTAATTTATTATATTTTCTATTAATTTATAAGATTTTCTATTAATTTATAAGATTTTCTAGCATTTTATATTGATTTTCTAGTAATTTATAAGATTTTCTATTAATTTATAAGATTTTCTAGCATTTTATATTGATTTTGGAAACTGGGCGCCAAACGAAAATTTGGGGCCTTTAGCACCGGGTTGATCTAAAATCCGGTGCTAAAGGCCCCCAATTTTCGTTTGGCGCCAGTTACGGCCTTTAGCACCGGGTGTAGAAGACCCGGTGCTAAAGGGGGGCCTTTAGCACCGGGTCGTGGCTGCACCCGGTGCTAAAGGCCACGACCGATGCGGCGGGGCCAAAGACCGGCCTGGCCACGGAGGCCGTGCGGCAGCTGGCCACGTCACCGGGCACACACGTGCCACGTCACTGGATGAACAAGAACAATTTTTCTTTTTAATCTCTGTATAAAAGTTGTAACTAGTCGTTCTCCCTCGTACAAACTTCAAAAAAGATCATTTTTCTTCCTAAAAATTCCTAAAATCATACTCTATCAAGTTATGAAACTTATTAATGTTATTATTTTGAAAAATCTTCTCGTGTGAGACTGTTTGAACAATCCAAATTTTGAATTAAAAATGACAACTACAACCAAGGTTTTTTTCACACTAGGTGATGTCAAATGAAAAAGTGATGAATACCAAAGTTTCATATTTCATCATGATCTACAATCTTTATTTAGGTCATTTTATCATTTTCAAAATGGGTAATAACATGTAGTACAAATTTTACAAGTCTCTAACAAAGTTTTAGAAACTATGCGAGTGAATCTAGGATTAATGAACAATGTATACTACCACTTTCTCAAATGCAAAAATGACTTAAATAAAGATTGTAGATCTTGATGAGATATGAAATTTTGGTATTCATGACTTTTTCCTCTGAGACCATTTAATGTTCCAAAATCTTTCTTTTAGTTATCAATTTTTGTAATTTATAAGATTTTCTAGTAATTTATAAGATTTTCTAGTAATTTATAAGATTTTCTAGTAAGTTATAAGATTTTCTAGTAATTTATAAGATTTTCTATTAATTTATAAGATTTTCTATTAATTTATAAGATTTTCTATTAATTTATAAGATTTTCTAGAATTTTATATTGATTTTCTAGTAATTTATAAGATTTTCTTATTTAGTATATATTTTTAATAGGTATTAATAACTGAATTAAAACAAGTATTAATAACTATATATTAAAAACTATATTTATAAGATTCCCAAATAGTAGCCCCCGGTGCTAAAGGCCGGTTTGGAAACTAGGCGCCAAACGAAAATTTGGGGCCTTTAGCACCGGGTTGATCTAAAATCCGGTGCTAAAGGCCCCCAATTTTCGTTTGGCGCCAGTTACGGCCTTTAGCACCGGGTGTAGAAGACCCGGTGCTAAAGGGCCTTTAGCACCGGGTGGTGGGAAGACCCGGTGCTAAAGGGGGGGGCCTTTAGCACCGGGTGCTGTATAGACCCGGTGCTAAAGGCCCTTTAGCACCGGGTCGTGGCTGCACCAGGTGCTAAATGCCCCGGACCTATATAGGCCGGGGACTTCTCTCCCCTCCCTCACTTCGCCCTCCTCTCCTCCAGATCGAAACCGCCGGCGCCCCCTCGTCTCCTCAGCCGCTGCCGCCCGTCGCCGTCGCCCGTCGCCGCCGCCACCCGTGGTCCCCGCGCCCACGCCGCCGCCGCCTGTGGTCCCCACGCCCACGCCGCGCCGCCGCCCTCGTCCCGGGCTGCGCCGCCGTCCCCGCGCCCGTCGGTCGTCCCCGCCGCCGTCGTCGTCCCCACCGCCGTCGTCGTCCCTGCGCCCGTCGTCCCCACGCCGGCGCCCCTCGTCCCCGCGCCGCCCGTCGTCCCCGCGCCGGTGCCGCTCCTCTTCCCCTCGCCGCTGCCGCCGCTCGTCCCCGCGCCGCCGTCGCCCGCCGCCCATCACGCGGTGAGCCTCTGTGAAGCCGGCCTTCGTGCCGTGCGTGCATGTTTGTGAGCCGGCCTTCGTGTCGTGTACGTGTTTGTGTGTGCAGGTACCCGTTGCATGGCCGATTCGGCCATGCACATTTGCTTAGCGAACGTGTTCGGCCATGCACATTTGGTTAGCGAACGCGTTCGCTAACCAAATGCGCTTAGCCGAACGTGTTCGCTAAGCACATACATTGAAAATATTAGAAATTACATTGAAATGTATATTGGAAATGTTATATTGGAAATGTATATTGGAAATGTTATATGTTTGAAATGTATATTGGAAAATGCTTCATTTAAATGTATTGGAGATATTTACATTGAAATGTATATTGGAAATGTTATATGTTTGAAATGTATATTGGAAAATGCTTCATTTAAATGTATATTGGAAATTCTATGTATATTAGAAATATATGTGCTTCATTTAAATGTATATATTTCTTATCAACTATTTTTAATTCTATGTATATTAGAAATATATGTGCTTCATTTAAATGTATATTGGAAATGTTATATGTTTGAAATGTATATTGGAAAATGCTTCATTTAAATGTATATTGGAAATTCTATGTATATTAGAAATATATGTGCTTCATTTAAATGTATATATTTCTTATCAATTATTTTTAAAATTATGTATATTAGAAATATATGTGCTTCATTTAAATGTATATTGGAAATGTTATATGTTTGTATAATGTATACTATCGAAAATGTTTATTATCGGAAATTCTATGGCGTACCCGAACCCACCGCGCACCCGAACCCCTTAGCGAATCCGTTTTTCGCGCACCGACCCCCTTAGCGAACCCTTAGCGAATCAATTCACACCGCGCACCCGAACCCCTTGGCGAATCCGTTTTTCACGCACCGACCCCCTTAGCGAAAATGTTAGAAATATTGGAAATATGTATGCTTTGTAAATATTTCTTATCAATTATTTTTAATTCTATAGATGGCGGACAACAACAACCCCGTCCCACCCATGCAAGAGGACAACAACACCCCTGTCCCACCCATGCAAGAGGACAACGACACGTTCTTTGCGAATCAATTTTTCAATATTGTAACCCAACCAATGTCCATGGATGATGTGTTGGGGATCATTGGAAGGGACGACAATATCCAGGGCGACAATGTTGCAAGGGCCGAAAATGTTGAAGGGGCCGCGAATGTCCAAGGCGAACGTGTCCAGGGCAGCACTATTGAATGGGCCGGTAACGAGCCCTCGTCTAGTCAGGTGTGTATATAGATAACATAAATTTGTACTGTACATGTCAATTATTTATACCATCTCTATATCATCTCGTATATATGTAATTTGTGTAGGCCGCCTCTGCTAAGAAATCAAAACGATCGACCACGAAGAAGCTGAAGGATGTCAAGTTACACATCACCCGAGTGGAGGATGACGGGGAGCCAGTTGAGCCCCCAAAAGTGGCCAAGAAATTTGTATCTCAGTGCGGGGTAATTGTACGGGACAATGTGCCCATTAGTATCAGAAAATGGAAGTCCACGGACCCCACTGAGGAGTACGTGCTCCCCGATACAGAGAAGGAGATGCGATGGAGGGAATTAAAGGCAATATTTGACTGGCCTAGCACTCATGAAGCAGAACTGAGGGATTGGACAATGAAGAAGATGACAGTTCTGTTTCAGGATTTCAAGAAGAAGTTGTACTCGCAATTTCTCAAAACCGGAGAGGCCCCGGATCCTGAGAAGTATAAGAAGATCACTGATGACGAGTGGGAAGCATTCCTTGAGTACAAAACCTCCGAAGAGGGTGCAACAGCTAGCGCTAGAAACGCTGGAAACGCCGCAAATAAAAAGTACTCTCATAAGATGGGTTCGGGAGGTTACAAGGCAAGCATCGCTAAATGGGAGAAGATGGAAGAAGATCTATATGCTAGAGGCATCACTCCAGCGACACATGACTGGCCCACAAGGACTAAGCATTGGTACTATGGTCATGGAGGCACCCTAAGCCCAATCGACGGCTCCTTAGTTTTTCCCGAGGACTTGCGAGAACTAGCTCAGCGTCTCCTCGATATCCTCAGGGCATCTGAGAGGGGAGAATTTGTTGCTGATAGAGACAGAGATGAGCTAACCTATGCCTTAGGGAACAAGGAGCATCCTGGACGGACGCGCGGCGTAGGCACAAGCATCTCATGGAAGAAAGGTTTCCAAGAGCACGCCGCCACCTATAGGAGCCGTTCGAGGAAGAAGGCCGAATATGAGCAGAGGGTGAGGGACCTAGAGCAAACGGTTGCCGCCCAGGGCTCAAAGCTCCAAGAAATGGAGTCAGAGATGGAGCGACAGATGAAGGTAGCATGGCTGCAGATACAACAAGCCACAGGCGGGACCGGTTCCACAGAGCCTGCACCTCTCCAACAAGCAGCAGGCAGGACCGGTTCCACAGAGCATGCACCTCTCCAAGATGCGTCCCTTATTAGCCCTCCACAACAATATCAAAGCAGTCACGCTTCCACACAGGCCGCCGAAGCGGTCCGTTACACCGTGGATGAAATAACTCAACGGACCGCGTGCGAGCTTGTCGTCAGGCAGAAGAACTTAGCTGTGGTGGTACGTATGCGACCTTAGTTCGTACTGCATACATTTCATCGTAAATACCATTCATTTACTAACTTTCTTTGTGACTACTAACTTATCAGGTCGCATACGGTATGACCAAACGTGTGGAAGAAGGGCAAAAATGGCACTGCAATGACATTCCACATGGTTACGTACCTGTTGAGGTGGAGCAAGTCATCACCAACTGGGAAGACTTGGAACTTGACATCCCCGGAGGTGACGGAGAAACAAAACTCGGTCAGTGTTCTCACTGCATCATTCTATGGAGCAAGGCAGACGTCTTCATACCCGGTACACCTGCGGCTACCAACAAGCCTCCGTCACCTCCAAGAGATCCACCGGATCATGATGATTCTCCGGGAGCTCCTGATGCAAGCCCGTCTCCTCCGCCGAAGAGGTCTCCATCTCCTCCGCCGAAGAGGTCTCCGTCTCCTCCGTCGAAGAGGGGACGCCGCACTAAAGCCTCTGCCCCCACTCCACCAGCGAAGAAGGCGCGAAAAACCAGAGAGAAGCCCACACCAGAGAAAAGAGCGGGTGAGAAGACTCTAGAGGAGCTCGAAGCCTCGGTGAAAGCAGACACAAAGAGGCAAATGGCCGAGTGGAGGAAAAAACCTGAGCCGGAGCCGAAGCTTGATCCCACCGTCGTCAAGTCATTCCTTGGTAATTTGAGCAAGGGTCAACAGAAGGAGGTAATAGTAACAGACTATGACCGCTCATTACTGAAATCTCGCCGGAAGCGGAAGGCTGTAGATAAGGAGGCGGGCCCATCCAAAAAGGTTCCTCAGCTCGGCCAGCAACCTCAGCGGCCCTTGGGTCCATTGCCATCTCTGGACGAGCTTAACGTGCAACGAGTAATGGCCGAGACTGGACTAACCAGAGCGCAAGTCCTGGGGGAAGAAGAGGTGCCTGTAAACACAACGCTGAAGTAGCCGTTTAAGCTTGGCGAGCCTATGGTCCCTCCTGAAATAGAGAGCAAGCTACAGACGAAGATGCGCCGATTCCATGAGTGGTACTTGGAAGAATCAAGAAGGAATAAACAGCGCATGATCAAAGTAGGCGTGAAGGACCATGATTTCTACAATGGTGACGAGGATTGGGTCTGGCTGAGGTTTAAGGATATATATGAGCTGTACCACCGCGACGCCATGGACGTGGATTTGATCACCTGTTGGACACTGTAAGTACTTTGTTGTTGCTTATAATTCACAGTTTGAAAACAATAATTCCAATCTATGCTGACGCGGGCTTTATTTATTGCTTAACATATGCAGAATGGAGATTCAAAAATGTCGGAGATCCGGGATATATGACGTTGGTTTCGTGGATCCTCGAAGGATAAGTGAAAATATGATATTTATGAATCCTGAGGAAACATATGGAAACCTATACAAGTACATTAAGAAACAAAATTACTGCGACTCCATACTAATCCCGTACAACATGTACATACACAAGCTTCTTCTTATACTGTCTGTGTACTATTTCATTTCTGATTATAATGTATACATGTATACAGATTCCACTGGTTCCTAATAATATTGTGTCCTGGCCGGGGTGTCGTGAACGTCTTTGATTCATTGCACACTCCAAAAGAAAAACTACAGAACATCATGGACATGATGACAAGGTGATGTATATTTTCCCCTACTTAATTCACCCCTTACACTCACAATGACTTAACTTAATTTTTTTGTTCGCAGGGCCTGGATTCAATTTCGTCAAGAACACCCGGGTATTCAACATGAAACACTAAAATGGAACATTGGCTTTCCGGTAAGCAAGTAATTTGTACATGTAGCCCTCGGCTAATATATTATATGAATTTTACTTAATTTCTTTTGGTCAACAGTGTGCCAAACAGGGGCCGGGAAATAATTTATGTGCATACTATGTTTGCGATTACATGTGGAATTGGGGACATAAAAAGCTTACACAACACGATATTATGGTACGTAATAATAAACACATTTCCATTATTATTAAGTGCACAATTATTGTCTCCAACACGGCGGATTAAATATCTTTCACTTATTTGTAAATTATAGATGTTGAACCTGAAGGAAGAGTCCCTAGAGCTAGAAAGAATTGACGCAATTGCAGAACAACTCGTCGGATGGATCTGGGACGAGGTCGTCAATCCCCGAGGAGAATTCCACTCACCAATACTGGAGGACGTGCCGGACAGTCCAACAAGCTAGTCATCAATCTTAATTAAGTAGAAAATACAGTTTAAATATATATAACTCGAGTTGACATGCATGAATATCTACTTTTGTAATATATATGTCTTCTATTTTGATGAAATGTCAGCTAATATGAATATAGAGTCGGCCGAATACGAATTAGAATACATGTATTAGAATATATACATATATAGACGTGCATGCATGGCTACTGAAAAAAGCAAAAAAAAAGAAATCCGGGGCCTTTAGCAACGGTTGCAGACAGCAACCGGTGCTAAAGGCAGGCCCTTTAGCACCGGGTGCAGCCACGACCCGGTGCTAAAGGCCCTTTAGCACCGATTATTCAACCCGGTGCTAAAGGGGTACCCCTTTAGCCTCGGATTAGTTGCACCGGGTGGGAAACCCGGTGCTAAAGGGCTTTCCCACCCGGTGCAGATGTTGATCATTCTGGTAGTGTACATGGAACCATGATCGTTGGATATGGTAGTCCTATGAGAGAGAAGATTAAGAAGTTGATCTGGACCCTACGTTTTGAAAGGAAGTGGAATCCTGGGTGCATGTTTGGGGTGCATAGAGGAGAGGCCATCTCTGTGAAGAGTGGATTTGGGGTGGATTTAGGGAAGTTTGATTTGGTGGTTTATTAGGGGTAGAGAGTAGAGGAGAGATAGGGACTAGCCGAATTAGATGATAATTAAGTTTAATCAATACCCAGTTAGCGAATCAGAAGCTAATCAAACCTTAATTACATGGTTAATTAGAACTAACTATGCAATTAGGGTTAGATTTTGCATTGTGTTCTTAATTTTCCCCAACATTAAATTTGATTTCATGCACATTAGTACAAAGACATGAAATTGAGCCCAAATTATTTGCGCGTCAGTACAAATTCTTGGAATTTAAACGCGCGTCAGCATTCATTACAGCCCATCGCATAACCTCATCCTACAATGGAGCTCGCCTTGACCGTTGTCTCCTTCGATGAGTTGCGTCGGGCCATGACCTGTGCGGAGCACATGAGTTTGTCTGATGGGAACTAGGGTGCCCAGTCTTCCGTCAGGTGAAGGATAACTCATTTTTGAGCGGAGCACGACACATCGATCTGGCTTCAAGTCAGCAAACTCGAACCCTACAATCTTAGCACCACGACTTCTCTGGTTATCAACTGTGTCACAACCTGGTTGACCTCGCCAAGAAGGCTAATCCCTGCCTGCAAAATAAAGAATACAAGCAAGAACTCAACAGAACGCATCTCTCAATAGGAAGTGACAAATTGAAGATGAATGATTAAGCACATTAGTTGGGTTTTACAAACTGATGACGGCGAAACTATTTTTGATAGAATAATCTAAGCAAAACCCAAGTCTCAAAGGTGGTGGCTACTGAGTTTATGTAGACTAAAGGGGCCTGCTAGGGATGGAGGGGGCGCCCCCTAATGGGCTGCAACACAATACATGGCCCAATGAACCTAAAAATGATGGCGCAACACCCTAACAGATTCTGGACAACATATTGTTTTCGTGATTCCTGTTGACTCATATGGAATTTTGATATGGGACCGGTGACATTGGAAATCTTATCTCCTTAGCTTTCCATTCATATGTAGAACGTCGAAAACCGAGCCCGTATGCTACCTGGGTGACTATTTTAGTGTGTGTTGCTCATGGATCAAGATGGCAACGGGTACGTACCCATCGGGTAGTGCTATTCCATACCCGTACCCGCGAACTCTATTCCTACCCACGAAAAAACCCATACCCGCATGCGAGTACAAGTTCTTGCCCATACCCGCACCCGCGCGGTTTTTTTTACCCGTCGGGTAACCCGTACCCGATATCATACCCTCTATAAATTACTAGAATTGTAAATGTGACATATGAAAAAGTTCATACACCAACAAATTTGAGTAAATAAAAATGATAATTGATAATTCTTAACCCACCAATAGTATAACAAGTCATAAAATTATTAGTTAGTTACCAATATTAAATCACCATTTACTAACAATGTGTAAGTTTATGAGTTTATCGCACATTATAGTGGGGTATATTTTACCCACGGGTATACGGGTATGGGTAGTATGTACCCGCACCCGCACCCGCTTACCCGATGGGTAGATGATGTTGCCCATTAGTATACCCGCGGGTAAAGATATGTTTCCGTACCCGCAGTCTAATCGGGTAAAACCCATCGGGTACGCGGGTTTTGGGTACCCATTGCCATCTTGACTCATGGACTCCGAAGTGGACTCGAACTGTATTTATTTTGGGCCTCCACCTAGGCGTCTCGAACCGGATAAGCTCTAGGCCTCCATCTTGGTTTAGATACCCTTGATGGTTTCGTCTATCTCCATGCCATCCTCCAAACATGGTCGTATATGCATGGATGTCATGTCCTAATCATCCTCCTCTTCTTGACAAAAAGTCTTCCTCGGCGTCGATTGTGCTCTATGCTGGCCCTGCACCATACTAAGAAATATGAGGTTCTGGAAAATATGAGAACTGGAAATTTTGTGAGGAGTGACATGACCATGTTTCCAATCTCCCGAAATATCTTCTCCTACAGAGTTGTCGGCAAACATGTAGGCTCCTTGATCGAAATTCACACGATCTTTGTCAACACTATCCTGCAAAAGATTAGCACTAACAAAACACAATGCATGAATAGATGGTTGTATAATCGCTAGAATGTGTTCAATGAAAGAAAAATCAGCACTACCATGCATAGGTAGCAACCAATAATGCTCCCATTCTTGGGAGTGAACCCGATTCATTAACGTAAAACTAGAGGGACAACCTAGTTGATCACAATCTTGTACAACAAACGAAGAGTTCAGATTTGTATAAATATATACTCGATGTATCAAATGTTGTCCTTTGTTGTTATATTTGCCAATAACATGATATGTATGTTTAGAAAAGCATGGCAAATCAGCATATCCAAAAAGTTTCTCTTCCAAATAACTCAGATTACACAAAATATCAAATTCAATGTAACCTAAAGTATTCAAAGAAGATAACAATATATTAGCTAATCCTTTTCACTATCAATATAAAGAACGTGTCTATTTTCATCACAAAGGATTGATTCCAAAACATCTTCAGAATGTTCATTCATTAATTATGGTATTGGAACAATAGAAGAATTATCACTCAGCTCATCTTTATCACAAGGAACATCCACTAAATCTACATGTGACAAAGATAATCAATAGAAGATTTCACTAGCAGTTGCTCTATTGTAACATGAATGGTTGAAAAATTTAGTACGTCATGAGAAATCTCACCTTCCATGAGTGTAGCACCATGGCAATTACCTTAGCTTTCAATTTCATCAGGAGTATATGGTGCATTGGAAGATGTTGGTTCTGAATTTTCACATGAGGCAATGGGCCACCTCAAATTTTGCAAATATTTTATCTATAGCAGTTTCCCACTCGATGTACTGATCATCACCTATACCATCATAAGTTGGTGGGGTTGAAAGGACAGAATGACATGTGGAAGGAGTTGTAGTAGCTATAGTGTATGTTGTAGGCATCCTTGTTGTCTCATAATGACGACTGCTGTAACCTGTCATATTAGCAGTAAATCAAGAAAACACACAAGTGTATATTTTCCTATTATCTACTAGGATGTGGTCAAGGAATATAGTCACGCACTCTCAAATGTCTTACCAAGTTCTTACAAGTGTTCTTACCAAAGCAACCAGTGTATGGTACAACCGGTGGCCGGTTCGTGATACCGGTGAGTAAGTAGTACCAAGATTGCAAGGGTCCTTTACTGTACTGATCTGAAGTCCTGTTTGTGGAGCTTTCCGAAGGCAAAATATGTAGCAAGGAGTAGCAAATAATGAATGCATAATAGCAAAGTTCAATAAGTATCCAAAGTACGAGTCACAATTACTGGCTCAGACGTATCCTAGGCGTAGCACAATAAGTTGGAATAAGAAATGATGGATAAAGCTCGCACAACAAGAAAAACATCACTCTATGCACTTGTTTTTAATCTTTTCAGTAATTTCCCTCCAAGACTAGTAGGAATCAAGATTTTTTTTATTTTCCAACTATTTTTTATATTTTTCTCAGAACAGGGATAGCAAAAGCTCCAATCACAAAATTTTGCACCTTTTTTGGAGTTGTGATGCAGTCTACACAAAATCAGGAACGTTTCCTGAAAAGATGAAAACAATTTAGGAGCCTCAAAAGTTTATCTTCCTAGTTTTTTTTGCCAATATGAGAATCACCAACAACGGCGAAGCGGTTGAATCGTATGTGCAAAATTTTGTCTTCTTTCTGCTATAAAAAACTCGGCGGGTGATGGATAATTCGTTTTGGACGGAGCACGACACACCGATCTGGTTTCAAGTCAGCAAACTCGAACCCTGCAATCTTAGCACCACGACTCCTCTGGTTATCAACCATGTCACAACCCGGTTGACCTCACCAAGAAGGCTAATCCTTGCCTGCAAAACAAAGAAGACAAGCAAGAACTCAAAAGTACGCAGCTCTCAATTGGAAGTGGCCAACTGTAGATGAATGATTAAGCACTAGAGTTTGGGGTTTTACTAATCGATGATGATGAAACTATTCTAGATAGAATAATCTAAGCAAAACCCAAGTCTCAAAGGGAGTGGCTACTGAGTTTACATAGCCTAAAGGGGTGTGCTAGGGTTGGAGGGGGTGCCCCCTAAAGGGCTCTAACACAATACATGGCCCAATGGCCGAAAAAACTATGGCACAACACCCCGACATATTTTGGACGTCATATTGTTTTCGTGATTCTCGTTGACTCAGAAGGAATTTTAATATGGGACCAATTCCATTGGAAATCTTAGCTCCTTTGCTTTCTACGCTGATGAGGACATCACCGCCAACGATACAGCCACACCATCTTCTCCTATCATTGCTGTGCACTCTTGTTTTGCTTAGGAATCATGGAGAGGATCGAGAACGAAAAGGATTCACGCGGGCTGGATTCGGACTGCAGAAAAACATCAACTTGTGATGGACACCACGGTCGCATACGGACTCGGATTGGGGCGTTCAAGTACTTCACGGAAAGCTTATCAAGTCTACTTTCCAACGGATCTGACCGCACATCCATATCTCTTCGGAGTCGTCCAGAATCTTCTATTTTCTCCGAGATGTTTTCTGCCCATGATGCTGCGCCATCTTATTTTGGCCCAATGGGCCGTGTATCATGTAGAGTCCATTATGGACGCGTCCTAGGGTTGGAGCACGACCTCAGCACCCCTGTGGTCATCCTCCCTTGTTTTATACCCCTTAGTCGCCGCCAAGAACACTTGGGTTTTGTTTAGATCAAGTTTAGCCATTGCTACTTGCTTGTAAGCACACGTGCTGGTCCAACTGCCCGTCTTCGAGTTTTCAGAACCCCACTTCGTTTGCGATTGAGTTTGAGATTGAACACTTCATTCCCATCTAGTAATTTCAGTACTTGTTCGATACTTGTTCTTGCTAGTTCTTCGATTGCTTGCAGGACAGGACCGGGTGACGTGCTTCCACAAGATCACGACATCCACAGGAGGTGGTGTATCGGTTGCTAAGGCGCAGTCTTTGGAAGGCTGTAGTCGGGCTGTCAACGTCGTCTCCTCCAATCGAGTTATCCTCCACGCCTCTCATCGAAAGATCGGGCATAAACCCTAGCGGGTACCCATCAGTTGGTAATCAGAGCAAGGTTGTTCGGTGAGAGATTCCAATCCTTTCCCTATTTTTTCCCTACAGTACACAAAAGCCAAAAAAAATTAGTAGATTAGTTTACCGTGATCATATAAACCCTTTGAGCCTTGCTAGTACTGCTTAGTTAGGGCTTGTTGAGTTTTCGGTTGCATCGGTCGTGTCGAGTTGCTGGTCTTAGTTTTGGTCGTTTAGAGTTTCGAGTTCTTGTCACATTTCGGTCACGGCTGTACGCTACCTATTGGTTCCTGTGTTGGGCGAATTTGAGTACTCATTGGTGATCCAGTCCGACCAAGAATCGGCTAACTGCGAGAAAAGGAAGACCAAACCGAACCCCCACATCGAGTTGCAATCAGTTTCGGAGTCCGAGTTGCTTACTACTTCGTGTTACCTTAACGTGCAGCTGTTGCTTTGTGCTTATATATTGACGTGTTCCGGGAAGACAACAGTACTTCATATTCATACTCGACCTCTCCAAGACTGTGCATAAAACAGATCAGTTTGCCTCACTCTAGAGATCAGTTTGCCTCACTCTTCGTGTTATCTTTTTTTTACCGGAATACCCCTATACTTTTTGAAAAAGTTTATGTGGTGATTGGCTGTTTGGGATCCTTTTGTTCATATATTCAGTTTTGAGGACCCCTGAAAAAAAAAGAAAAAAAATAGCAAAAGAAAAAGAAGAAAGAAAGGGGCTGATCATTGTGATTGCTTTTCGGTGGTGCGTTGTGACTTCCTTTGTGTCCAGGCTCGCGTCTCTAGCACGGTCTAGGCTAGGACCAGCACAGTACCGCTGTTGAACGATTATTCAGCTTGCTTTGTTTTAACTAACGTGGTGCTAGCTATTCCTTGTTTTCAGCCCACCTATAGCTCCACATATCCGACTACAGCTTTACAGGTCTTGTTCCTGTGGCACCAATACACTTCATTCCAGGTTTGCAGACTTGTTGGTAGCCGTGCCCTCCTGTCGAGCAAGGTAAGAATTGGTAAGAGCTTGTATCACAGGTTGAGAGTGAGCGCCTTACAAATAGCTACATCCTATTAGCTGTAGGGCTTTTATTTCTTCACATGTTTCTCTCGTTGCCTCTGTTTGTTTAACCATGACAGGATCAGAAGGTGATGGTGATGGGTCTCCCAGTAACAAGATCCCACAGTCTCGCACCAAGGGCGTCATACAACATTTTGAAAGGTTGGTGAAGAAGCACAACGAGGGGATTGATAATGACTTGCTGGTGACGAATGAGAAGATGGGGCAATTGGAGGCCTCACAGATCGCGACCAATAACAAGCTCACAAAGATGGAGGCGTCAGTGGCTCGTATGGATAAGAGTCTTGCTGCACTTTTGAGGCGATTTGATGAGATGCATGCTAAAACCACTAGCGGGCGTGATGGAGATGACAAGAAGGACGGCAACAAGACTGATAAGAAGGAAGAAAGTTTTGACTACAATGCATACAGTGCGGATACAGAAGTCGATGACCAAGATCCTGCTCGCCGCCGGCTACGTCATAATCGCCGAGGTATGGGTGGTCATCGTCGACGCAAGGTACATGGTAATGATGATGCTTTTAGCTAGATTAGATTTAAGATACCTCCTTTTGATGGTAAATATGATCCTGATGCTTATATTACTTGGGAGATTGCTGTTGATCAAAAATTTGCATGCCATGAATTTCCTGAAGCTACACGTGTTAGGGCTGCTACTAGTGAGTTTACAGATTTTGCTTCTGTTTGGTGGATAGAACATGGCAAGAAACATACTAATAACATGCCACAAACCTGAGATGCTTTGAAATGGGTCATGTGGGCTAGATTTGTTCCTTCCTATTATGCATGTGATCTATTACATAAGTTGCAGCAATTGAGACAGGGTGCTAAAAGTGTAGAAGAATATTATCAAGAATTACAAATGGGTATGTTGCATTGTCAAATAGAGGAGGGTGAGGAGCCTGCTATTGCTAGATTTGTGGGAGGGCTGAATAGAGAAATTCGGGACATCGTTGAATATAAAGATTATAACAGCATAACAAAGTGTTTTCATATTGCTTGTAAAGCTGAGAGAGAAGTGCAGGGACGACGTGCAGGTGCAAGGTCTAATGTTTCTGCAGGAAAATCAGCACCATGGCAGCAGCGCACGACTACTTCGTTGACCGGGCGTGCACCTCCCCCAACTCCGTCGCCAATTCGTTCAGCACCACCGCCTCCTTCTAGTGACAAGACACGTGTTGTTCCCGCAAATTCAGCAACAAAATCTGCCCCAAAACCAGCCGTTAGTACTTCTTCAGTTGCCTCCACAGGTAGAACAAGAGATATCCAGTGTCACCGGTGCAAGGGTTATGGGCATGTGCAGCGTGATTGCCCAAACAAGCGCGTTTTGGTGGTTAACAATGATGGTGGGTATTCCTCTGCTAGTGATTTTGATGAACAAACACTTGCTTTGCTTGCGGCTGACGATGCAGGTAGTGAGGAGCCACTAGATGAATAGATTGGTGCGAAAGATGCGGAGCATTATGAGAGCCTCATCGTGCAGCGTGTGCTTAGTGCACAAATGGAGAAGGCGGAGCAAAATCAGCGGCATACATTGTTCCAAACAAAGTGTGTAATCAAAGAGCGTTCCTGCCGCTTGATCATTGATGGAGGCAGCTGCAACAACTTGGCTAGTAGCGACATGGTGGAGAGACTTTCACTAACAACAAAACCACATCCACATCCATACCACATTCGATGGCTGAACAACAACGGTAAGGTAAAGGTAACCAAGCTGGTTCGAATTAGTTTTGCTATTGGTTCATATCATGATGTTGTTGAATGTGATGTTGTGCCTATGGAAGCTTGTCATATTCTGCTAGGTAGGCCATGGCAATTTGATACAGATTGTAGACATCATGGTAGATCAAATCAATATTCTCTCATACACAATGATAAGAAACTTGTTTTGCTTCCCATGTCTCCTGAGGCTATTGTGCATGATGATATTGCTAAAGCTGCTAAAGATAAAACTGAGAACACTAAAATTGCCAAAACTGCTGAAAGTAAGAAAGATGAGATAAGATTAAAAGGGCATTGCTTGCTTGCTACTAAATATGATATATATGAATTGGTTGCTTCTACTTCTGTTGCCTATGCGTTGGTGTGGAAGGATGCTTTGATTTCACTTCACGATATGCAGCAATCGTTGCCCCCTGCTGTTGCTAACATTTTGTAGGAGTATTCGGATGTGTTTCCAAGTGAGATACCAGCGGGGCTGCCACGAATGCGAGGGATTGAGCACCAAATTGATCTGATTCCTGGTGCGTCTTTGCCTAACCGTGCACCATACAGAACAAATCCAAAGGAAACAAAAGAAATTCAGCGGCAAGTGCAGGAGCTACTCCACAAAGGTTATGTGCGTGAGTCTCTTAGTCCCTGTGCTATTCCGGTTATTTTGGTGCCTAAGAAAGATGGAACATGGCGTATGTGTGTTGATTGTAGAGCTATTAATAATATCACCATTCGATATCGACACCCTATTCCACGTTTAGATGATATGCTTGATGAGTTGAGTGGTGCTGTTGTGTTTTCTAAAGTTGATTTGCATAGTGGGTACCACCAGATTCGTATGAAATTGGGAGATGAATGGAAAACTGCTTTCAAAACTAAGTTCGGTCTATATGAGTGGTTAGTCATGCCTTTTGGGTTAACTAATGCACCTAGTACTTTCATGAGATTAATGAACGAGGTTTTGCGTGCTTTCATTGGGAAATTTGTTGTAGTATACTTTGATGATATTTTGATCTACAACAAATCCATGGTTGAACATCTTGATCACTTGCGTGCTGTTTTTAATGCGTTACGAGATGCACGTTTGTTTGGTAATCTTGAGAAGTGCACCTTTTGCACCGATCGACTGTCTTTTCTTGGCTATGTTGTGACTCCACAGGAAATTGAGGTTGATCAAGCCAAGGTTGAAGCTATACAGGGATGGCCTATACCAAAGACTATTACACAGGTACGGAGTTTTCTAGGACTTGCTGGTTTCTATCGACGCTTTGTGCAGAATTTCAGCACCATTGCTGCACCGTTGAATGAGCTTACAAAGAAGGGAGTGCCTTTTCATTGGGACAAAGAGCAAGAGAATGCTTTCAACATGCTGAAAGATAAGTTAACACATGCACCTCTCCTCCAACTTCCTGATTTTAATAAAACTTTTGAGCTTGAATGTGATGCTAGTGGAATTGGATTGGGTGGTGTTTTGCTGCAAGAGGGAAAACCAGTTGCATATTTTAGTGAAAAATTGAGTGGGCCTGTTCTGAATTATTCCACTTATGACAAAGAATTGTATGCTCTTGTTCGCACATTGGAAACTTGGCAGCATTATTTGTGGTCCAAAGAGTTTGTTATTCATTCTGATCATGAATCATTGAAACATATTCGTAGTCAAGAAAAACTGAACCGTAGGCATGCTAAGTGGGTTGAATTTATTGAATCTTTTCCTTATGTTATTAAGCACAAGAAAGGGAAAGAAAATGTTATTGTTGATGCCTTGTCTAGGAGATATACATTGCTGAACCAACTTGATTACAAAATATTTGGATTAGAAACAATTAAAGACCTATATGCTAATGATGCTGATTTTAAAGAGGTGTTGCTGCATTGTAAAGATGGGAAAGGATGGAACAAATTCATCGTTAGTGATGGGTTTGTGTTTAGAGCTAACAAGCTATGCATTCCAGCTAGCTCCGTTCGCTTGTTGTTGTTGCAGGAAGCGCATGGAGGTGGCTTGATGGGGCATTTTGGAGCCAAAAAGACGGAAGATATACTTGCTGGTCATTTCTTTTGGCCAAAGATGAGAAGAGATGTGGAGAGATTTGTTGCTCGTTGCACTACATGTCAAAAGGCTAAGTCAAGGTTAAATCCACACGGTTTGTATTTGCCTTTACCCGTTCCTAGTGCTCCTTGGGAAGATATTTCTATAGATTTTGTGATGGGTTTGCCGAGAACTAGGAAGGGTCGTGATAGTGTGTTTGTGGTTGTTGATAGGTTTTCTAAGATGGCACACTTTATACCATGTCATAAGACTGATGATGCTTCTCATGTTGCTGATTTGTTCTTTCGGGAAATTGTTCGTTTGCATGGTGTGCCTAATACTATTGTGTCTGATCGGGATGCTAAATTTCTTAGTTATTTTTGGAAGACATTGTGGGCTAAATTGGGGACTAAGCTTTTATTTTCTACTACATGTCATCCCCAAACTGATGGTCAAACTGAGGTTGTGAATAGAACTTTGTCTACTATGTTAAGGGCTGTTTTAAAGAAAAACATTAAGATGTGGGAAGATTGTTTGCCTCATATTGAGTTTGCATATAATCGTTCGATGGATTCTACCACAAAGATGTGCCCATTTCAGATTGTGTATGGTTTTTTTGCCTCGTGCTCCTATTGATTTAATGCCTTTGCCTTCATCTGAAAAATTGGATTTTGATGCTACTACACGTGCCGAATTGATGTTGAAAATGCATGAAACAACTAAAGCAAACATAGAGCGCATGAATGCTAAATACAAGCTTGCTGGTGATAAAGGTAGAAAGGAATTCAAATTTGAACCTGGAGATTAAGTTTGGTTGCATTTGAGGAAGGATCGTTTTCCTGAATTGCGAAAATCTAAGTTGTTGCCTCGAGCGGATGGTCCCTTTAAAGTATTAGAGAAGATTAATGATAATGCATACAAGCTCGAGTTGCCTGCAGATTTTGGGGTTAGTCCCACATTTAACATTGCAGATTTGAAGCCATATTTGGGAGAGGAAGATGAGCTTGAGTCGACGACGACTCAAATGCAAGAAGGGGAGGATGATGAGGACATCACCGCCAACGATACCACACCATCTTCTCCTATCATTGCCGGTCCTATTACCCGTGCTCGTGCTAGACAACTTAATCATCGGATCTAAAATGCGAATTCTATGGTTAAAACAATGTTGTAGGGACCTATACGCAATTAACTATAGATTTCAGGGGCTAGCTAGTAACATTCGCGAGACGCAGAGAACAGTGCCCGCGAAATCGGCAAAAGTTGGGGTTAGATCTGTAAAAGTGCATGGCTAGGGCTTATGTGTAGGAATCTAACAGATCTAGGGGCTAGGACACAAGATAACTAAGATGGGTTACATGAATCTTCAGGGGCTAAAACGCAAAAGTGTCATCTTCTACCTTTGACAGCACGCAGTGCTCTTGGGTGGCGTTGAGCTCCTCGGTGCTCTAGCGGCGGTGCGGGGTCGGGATACGGCGACGGGAGTGTGGCTCGTCGTGGGGAACCTCGGGGAGGTGGCCGCTTGCGTCGGGGAGGAACAGAGCCGGCGAATCGATGCGCCCAAGGCGCTCTACGACGGCGGCTCCAGGCTTCACGTGGTGGAGCACCTCCGGCGACGGGGTGGTGACGAGAAGGGGCGGCGGAGGTTCGGCTCAACATGGGGAAGCTCATGGCGGCCTCGCTTTGCTCCGATGGGTGGCAGACGCGACGAATCGCCGGCAATGGCGGCCGGCGATGCTCGGCTCGGCTCCTGCCGGCGGCGGTGCTGCTCCGAAGGAAAGGTGAGGGCTAGGACACATGAGGGGATGCGGGGTGCGGTGCCTCGGGCCATGCGGTACATATAGGGTCGTGGAGGCCGGGGAGGCCGTGGCGCGCACGCCAAGGTCCGGCGGCGGCGCTGGCGTCAAGAGCTGGGAGAGATTGGCCCGGCTCCCGAGAAGGAAGATGTGGCCCATTAGTGGAGGGAGTGGAGAGAACAGGTCGGGAGCGGGGTGGCGCCAGTTGGGCCGGTGGGATGAGGCCCGGATGGAGTTTCTTTTCTCCTTTTCTTTTCGGAATAAATTTCACGTGCATAAAATCCAGAAATTCCGGATAAAATATTTACGCCACAAAAAAATACTCCAAAAATTCCAAAAACCCCAAGAAAAAAATCCTAGAGATAAAGTTGGACATGATGAACACAAATAATGTATTTGGAGCTTAGGGAAAATCATTGTATTAATGAAGTTACTATTTACATCCTAAAATTCGGAAATTTTATGGTGTGACAAACACAAAGAATTACAACTAAGACAATACACCGGTAAAATAGATTTGAAAATGGTCTATTAGCTAACATCAGCTACAAGGAATGCTAGGGCACGAAAAACACTAAGAACAAAGCTAAGGGCAGCTATGGAGAGATTTGGATTATTGATCACGAGAAAAGGCCATGTGGTGCATTCATTTTATTTATGAAAAGCATGCGCGTAGATTATTTCAGGGAAATAATCCATGTTATAATTAATTTATTTTATTCTAAATTAGAACATGAGTTCTCGCGTAATCACATTTTATTTGCAATTATTTCATAGAAATTACTCAATTTAAACATTTAATATTAAAAACATGTGTTATGTGAGAGCAGCTAAGCGATCTCACTCATGTCGTGTTAAACTAATCAAATGATACTAAAACACATTGAAGTTGACATTATTCAAATTAACATTTATTTACAAAAAGACAAGAGTTTAAACCTAATTTTGATTTTATTTCTATAACACATAAGCTAGGAATTAATCAAATTAATTGCATAATTAATTTATAAAACAACTAATAGGGTAAACATCATTTCTAACACGTAGCTTATGTTGACACGAACATAACGCAAGTTGAACGGGTCAAAAAGGAGCTGAAACAGTGAAACAATGCTCGTTTAAACATCTAGGGGATTAATCTATGGTTTCAGTAGCTCTCCAACGCACTGGTTAAGCTGAGGGAAAACCCGAAGAAGATTCTCAGAAAACCTGGGAAAATTCTCGGGAGCGACGAAACGACTACTAATGCAATGAAAACATTTTGAAACTATTTTACACATAAAACACCATGCATACGGCATGAATGCAACAACCATGTTTTATAATCTATGAATATTTACTTTGCTTTAGAATTTAATTTTATTTTCAAATGTTTGCACACACTCCCTATTTAGTTCTAGTAAATTTTAGAAAATAGTTTAAAATCCTATTAAACCAAAATTAGGGTGTTACACTTTTATATTCTAAACACGATGTATTGCAACTAAAATAAAGTACTGTAGCTTATACTAGAGCTCCAGAAGACGACTCCGGAACCTCCGAGGTAAAGCTCGACTCGACTCTAACTCCCAAAGTAAAATATCCTAACTCTACTAAAGAGTGACAAATGAAGATCCTTGGCTTGGTGTGTCTTGAATTGGGGGGTGGACACCTCCATTTTTAGGTGGTAGGGGCTGTTGGGTGGAGCACCAGCCAAGGCAACCTGGTGTGTGTGTGTGTGTGTGTGTTGGGGTGGGGGGGTGGGGTGTTGCCCAACCAGTTCGACCGAAATGGATAGGTTCGGCCGAAGTGCTACCTGACACCATCTTACCACCTACGGCTTGGATTGATCCCTAGAGGCAGTTGTGCATGTGGGCTGCTTCGGCTGAATTGCACCCAGTGCCCAGTAGCCCTCCATTGCACCGCCTATCACCGGCTAGGTTCGGTGGGTTTGTGCTTCTTTGCTCCAGATTGATGACATCATCGATCCGTGTTACTCGCCCAGTCACTACTTACATGGAATCCATGGACTTGACCATCTCCAAGTGTGTTTGTGCATGTGGTGGTTTGCCACATATGATGGGCTAAGGGGGTTGTTCCGCCGAATTGGCCACTTTTGCCACCCTTAGTCCATATTTGTCAATTTTCTGCCTCCACATCATATGTTCACCAGAACTCATGGAACTTTATTAGAATATAAACCTAAGTGCATGAAATGATGCATATGACCTTATTTATTCTCGAGAATTGACGGTCGAAATCGTGCCATAACGACCGCAACAATCTCAGTGTCCAGCTTTGGTGGCTATGACACCGTCGGGGTTGGATGCACCAAGATCGGGATTCGACATGACAGTTATGTCACATAGAAGGTGGGCTGCCTTCAAGGAACAAGATAACAAATGGGTGAAGGACATGCTTGCACGCCGGCGCTTGGAGTTTGGCACTATTCATCGCTCAAACGCAACTACACCATCCACTGAACAGGGTGGCTGCACGCTCGAAAGAAGAGTAGTGGGTCCAAGACCTCGCTGCGCTAGTTGACAAGGCTCATCAGGAGGTGGCTGTCGATGGCTCTCGAGCGTCTTCTGGAGCAGACGACAGATGGCCATTGGATCCAGATGGCAGGCGGCCATTTGATCCAAGTAGTAGCCTCTCCTACCGTCATGGCCACGGGGGACATGAGGTCTCGCCTAGAGCAACTGTCCCCGCATGAAGATGACCGCGTCACCCTCGGGTGGACGCGGGAGAAATGTTGGGACGCGTCCTAGGAGGAGGACCGGGCGTCATCTGGCTCAGCGACCAGGTTGACCCTGTAACCGGCCATACATGACAAGCCAGCAGACTGGTCTAACCAATTTTGCGCCCAGTCTGATTCGAATTAAAGAGTCCATGCAGATCACAATTTATAATAGGTTCTCCTTGCGGGGCTTTCCCCACGCTACAGATATAAAAGGTCGCAGCCGATTAAGGAGAGTACCTTTACTTTTTATCTGCAAACCCTAGTCTTCTCCAACCCCCAATTGATTCCCCACTTTCATCTCTACGGCGATCTAGGACGTACTGAGTGGTCTGCCAATCTCAGAGCAAAGGCTTGCGAGCTCCGATGGATCCATCTCAAGCTTGTGGTTATTTATTTTCCGTCGAGCTTCCAGAATCTGGTGTGACCGGATCTGCAAACTCGTGAGGTTCACTGCAAGGTGATTCGTTTACACGCGATTTAGCGCTACCAGGTGTTTTGGTTGTGAATAGTGTCAACAGCTACCTTACAGAACAATGTGTCTAATTCGCCATCTTCTGCTCCAGAGGATATATATGTTATAGGATCTACAAGTAAAGCACTCAGGGTTTTCCAGTGCTAAATTTGCAATAATACCTGTCTCTAGATCAATAGGTATACCTCTTACAAGCTCTTACGAGGTTATAACATGATCATACAACGATTAATAAGTAAAGACAACCTATATATTTGGTAAAGTGTAAGGACTATATGTCTATGATGCTAAGAGACTACAATCATGAAATAATAAACAGCAGGCTAGCCACCAAAGTAGCAAGGTGTTGTCCACCGCCATAGGCAACTTTGGGGTAGACACAACTGACTAATGGTAACTTATTCATCTTCCTCATCGTCTTTGGCAACGAAGACGAATATGAATCCTCCTTTTGAGTACACTCAGGCACTTACCAAGTACCAACAAACCCACCTATGGAGGGAGAGAAATTATTGCATATAGGATTATGAAGGATCGAATGCCATTTTGCATAAGCGAGAGTTTTACACAAGCAAGGATTTATTTTAAAATTAATTTTAGCAAAAACAGTAGCAGTAATTATTGATAAACAAGTGTTATAGTTTTATATCATTGTACTCCCCGGTCACAGCAACTCACCACAGACAGCCCGAATATTCCCTAAAATAGTGACACCCTGCCCCCACACATAAAAGATACTCAACATTCTATGCTAGTTGTTGTATCCGAACCATAACTTATTCATGATCGTGTGAATAGTTTTAACTCTACATAGCGACACCTACACTTAAGCCACGAGGTACTGCAACATATTTTGGTGGTGCAGAGCTATCAAATGAAATTGCCCACCACCCTTACTAGTCACCCGAAACCAAGGATTCCTGACCTTCCAACAAGACCTCCGATGCAACCGAATCAGTAAGACTATGATCACACCTGGCCACGTGTAGCACGCTGCCTCCTAGCGACTACCAGACTATATAGTAGTATTTAGTAAGCCCTGCCACATACAAGGTCGTTGGCCTGACCTATTTCAAAAACAATCATGTCAACATTAGCTTCTCGGTAATGATAACATAAAAAAATTAAAAAGTTAATCAACCGACCAATAAAGATCACATTTCAATACCACACATGACACATGTCCGACATACATGAACAATAAGTACTATTGGTAGATATTGAAAGATCAAACAGAAACCACATTCAATCATTGCTGAAAAAGTTATTTTACCAAATATAAGGTGTTAAAAAAAACTCTTCCACAGAAAAGTTGGTAACCCACAGAAAGAGAGAGAGAGAGAGAGAGAGAGAGAGGGACATCCACCATTCTTCTTGTACACTTTGATATTTCAAATACACCAATGGTTCATAAGCCAAAAACTTATGGTGAAATGGGAGCAAAAAAAGATATCATATGATGTAAACCGGTGAAGATGCATGTGTTCTGCCTTCCCCCAAGATATTTGCAAGCTCAATGATCACTAGAACATGACATATGGTGACATCCATAGTTCCAGTCTAGTTGTGGCAGTCTCCAACATAATAGCTGCCATCATTGCCATCTACACCACAAATAGAAGAGAAACTTATGTTCAACCATAATTTGATACCAGGCAACATGGCTGAATGGTTTAATCGAAGCATAGACGTGAATCATATATATCTACATCACATACAAGGTAAAAATTTACTAAACTTGTTAATACACTCATGTGTGTGCTATACGTACACAACTGCATCTTTAAGAATCACGTAAGTTGACAACTGAAATTAATTCCAGTTTCAAAATCATTGTGCAGTATGTAACATAATTAAACACATAGAAAATCATTGTGCGGTATGAATCATATATGTCTACATCACATACAAGGTAAAAATATACTAAACTTGTTAATACAATCATGTGTGTGCTATACACAACAGCATCTTTAAGAATCACCTGAGCTGACAACCGAAATTAATTCCAGTTTCAAAATCATTGTGCAGTATGTAACATTATTAAACACATAGAAAATCACTGTGCAGTATGAATCATATATATCTACATCACATACAAGGTAAAAATTTACTAAACTTGTTAATACAATCATGTGTGTGCTATACACAACTGCATCTATAAGAATCACCTGAGCTGACAACCAAAATTAATTCCAGTTTCAAAATCATTGTGCAGTATGTAACATAATTAAACACATAGATGAATATGATAATTCGACAAGAAAATCAATATATATGAGAAAAAATAAAGGCCAACTGTACCTGAACATACTGTAGTACCTACACCATAGCATGAACTGGTAGATTAAACAACCACCACAAAACAAACAAATATCAGTAACTTAAGCAAAACGAAATGCACAAAGAATGTTTTTCGATAAAATTGATCAAATATTGATAGAATAAAAGGGAAAGGACGCGGATCTTCAATTTTATAGAAACAGTGAGAGAGCACAATGCTACAGGACTAAAACTAATTGATTCAATTATGTACTCAACTATTCATTGTGGCACCACATAAACCCAAAATTTAATATACTCCGTCCTATTTTTTGTGCACTATATATATATATATATATATATATATCTTATTGGTCATATAAGGAAACACCTAAAATAAGTTTTAACAAAGTCAATTTTCAGTTAGCTTGACTATTGCCACCAAATTAAATTAGTAGAATCGGAAATCTAGACTATTACGTTGTTCACAAGGCATGGTATCTAAATAGTCATAATTATTTTTTGTTTGCAAGGCATCGGTTATACATATCTTGTGCCAGAAACCAACATGAACATGAACCAGTAACTTTCAGGTTTGTTAATCTGAAGGGATGAATGTGCAGCTCCAACAAGCATAGGTTATCATATTTGGAGATTTCCATATTTTATGATCACGACAGATTAAGATCTCCTACAATTCTAACAGGACGAACTAAGCAAAATCATCCATCTGGTATACTATGCCAGTAAGCTCTCTGGCTAGCTATTTTTCTTATTTCAACATACTGTCGTCCCAGAGATATGCTTACTCACTCACTTTTAACAGCGCAAAGTTTTGATCATCAGGTGACTAATCCAGCATGTACCTAACAGTAAAAGCCCATATTTCCCCCAAACCATTAATTTCCAACTGCTCAAATACTCACACACAGGCTGACAAGTAGGAAAAAAAGGTTGGATCAATATGTTATTATATTGAACCACTTCCTGGTGCATGATTAGCAATGGTGACATTATGATCTGTGAAGTCTACTCGCTGCAAATACTAATTATTGATGGAAATATTAGCAGCTAATTTTCCATTGACATGCATATTTGACAAGTGAAAATCAGCAGCTATTGATGTGAAATACAAAAGGATTATGACAATTGCAATGCATGAAGCTTAAGGACTCCATGACAATTACTGGAAAATATCTTTGTAACCTGGATTGGATGGAACTTAAGATAAATAAGGAGAAATGACTTAATAAAACATAAAATGTAAAAAATATATATATCAGCACACTGCACCTCCTGTAATGAAGAAACTTTTGTAGGGGAAGACCTTCTGTATCCATCCATATCTGCCTAGCAATTTGGTTGACTGCATTGTATCAAGCTGGAGCCCAAAGACACCAACTTTGGTCCAAAGGTACACCACATTCTCATCCTCGTCATATCCAATTATCCTCACTACGGGCCGCTGTGCCATCCACAGAGTGTGGGTTCTAGTACCGCGAAGAGGAAGCAAGCTGTGCAGTATAACAGTCCTGAGTGGGATCCATTCCACATGAACACCATTATTCATGAAATTTGAAACCCACAGCTGGAGATTATGCAACGTGATGTAGACGAAGCCAAGGCTGCTATCCTGTGGCGCCACCACACATGTGTTGGACCGAACAACATAGTCATTCCCACGAAGGTCAACTGGAAGTGGGATCTCATGTAGCTCATGAGTGCTGACGTTGAAGGCAAGGATTACTGTGAGGACACTCTGCCAGTACATCACATCCCCCACCTGAATGCACGGCCTTGTCACATCTACGGCCGCCCGCGGCGCCTTCTCCTGGAACTCCACCTTCGTCCAACTGTCTTCCTCCGATGAGTAGATGGCCATGAGGGTCTGGAAGATGTTCCTGAAGTAAACGAACACGAAGCGGAACGCGTTGGAGCGGCAGTCTCCGTGGCCTGCGGCGCCGGGGTCACAGATCACGGCGGCGGTGCTCAGGTACTTGGGCCTGTACCATGGCAGGATGTCGATGTACTGCCGGCGACCTACCATGGGATCCAGGACGAGGACACGCCGCCGGTCAGGGCTCTGCAGCAGTATGCGGCCGTGGCGGGTGCTCTGGATGAGCCAGTTCGCGTCGCGTGGCTCCAGGGCTCCCGCGCCCGGAATGGCACGCCCAGATTTGGAGCGGGCGGGGGGCCTGCCGGGCGTCGGAAGGAAGCGGGGGATCTCGTCGCGGAAGAAGCCGACGAGGGGGGCGGCGTCTCCGTGGTGGGCGTGGAACCGGCGGAGGAATGGGCGGTTGGTGACGATGTCGCGGAATTGGTGGCTGCCGAGGGAGACGCTGCGGAGGTTCGCCGGATGCGGGTGCAGATGGAGGAAGATCTCCGCGAGGACGTTCTCCGGCAGCGACGCCAGCGATTCGGACGGCGGTGGTGGTGGCGGTGGCGGATGCAGCGCCTGGGTGGATCGGCGGCGGCTGCTGATGGTGGCACCCATGGAGAATGGGGATTAGGGCTGATGGGGAATCCTCAGTCTGATGGGGCTGCGCCGAAGCGCCGGTGGAGGAGTGGATGTGAATTTAGGGCAAAGAAAGCAAGAGTGACGTCTGACGAAATTGTCCCGACTATTCGGCGCTGGCTGCTTCCTGTTCAGACAGCACTTTCCGCAAATTCCACTATGAGAGGCCATTCATTTTCTTTTTCTTAATCATTTGCCATATTGAAGCAACGCATTATAATTTCTCTCCCTGTTTTCTTTTCTTATGTTGGGTTAAAACGAAGCTATAAACAAAAATAAAAAGGACTGGAAAGTAATATGTTTTTTTAGAAGAAAGTAATATGTTGTGACTAATATGTGTGCATATAGATGTGGGCATCACCGCCGTGCAGCCCTCACATACCGCGCTCGGACCAAACCCTTTGAATGCCATCCATTTCTTTGCTTGGCCCAAGCTACTGGCAGGTCTGGGTGACTCCGATCCAGCGGCTACACCAAGCAGCGCCGTCAAGTCCTCCCAACCTCCTGCCGGGACCCTTCCACCACCAAAGCTCGACGATGGTAGCCTGGTCGGAGGCAAAGAGGGCCACAGCAGGAATTTCGTATCCCTTCAATTCTATGGTGCATTCAGTGTCATTGTAGACATTGTAAGCTAGGTCGGCGCCACATAGCTTCTCACCTTCTCTTTGCGTTCCGTCCCTGCACGGATCCTCCATATAGTTCAGCAGCCACTGATGTTTATAGGGCTACGATGATCATGTACGTCCATGTGAGAACGTATGCAATTGCATATCGAAATCCTCTTTTCAAGTGAACAGACCGTATTGAACCATCTTTGTACGTTTTAATAAATTTCTTAGTATTTTACGTCACGGATGCTACTAATAACTAGACAATTACTTGGTGCTTTAGACATGTCTATTTGGGTGATGAAACTTATATCTATTCAAAAATCAATTGGTGATTTATTCTAAATTGAAAACTCATAAATTAGATATTCTTGCTAGAAAGCATGGTTCCAAGTCAATTGTTTAGCTTCATAATCATACAAGTCTCGTTATGATAATTCTTCCATTAGCTATGCTTTGTCTTCTTTGTCTTCACTAACCGTGGAATGGCTAGAACAACTCCGATCCTGGAGGATCATTTGGCACTCCTCTCTCATTTGGAACAAGAGAGGGAATTCTGGTCTTCAATGATGTTTTCAGTGTGGATCGCTCAAACATATTTGTCCTAATAAGTGCCTGAAGTTTCTAGCGAGGATTGAAAGAGAAGACAGCGATCAGAAAAGAAAAGACAAACATTCAAGAGTAAGAAAAAGAAGTGCTTTCTTAATCGTAAGGTTGTGCATCAAGTTCTTTCAGAGCTCAAGCAACAAGTCAACTTGAGTGATATTGATTATGGGAGTAGCAATGAAGATAGAAGATGTAAAGGAGAGAAGGTGCGTGATCTAACAAGCTCATGTCTAATAGCTAATAGGAAGGACTTCTCCAATAGAAACATCGACGACGACAATGAGGTGGAACCTTATTATAATGATTTAGCTAATGCTGTTGAACAACATGTCACTTTATTATAAAAAAGAAATAAAAGATTAGGAAACATGATGCTTTGGTTGAATCTTTAAATGCTGAAATTGCTAGGCTTAAAACCTTGATTCCTGTTGATGATTCATGCAAATCATGTGACTCTATCTATGCTGATTTTATTTCTCTAAGAAATGTGCATGCTTCTACAATAGAGCAACTTAAATTTGGAAAAGAGAAAAATGATAATCATATATTTGTAATTGGTGAACCAACTTTTTGACTGAAGTCATTAGGGGAAGCCCCTACCTATTTTTTTATTCCAAACTCATTTGATTCGCTCCCATAGGTAGTTGAACCTGGGTCTATTTGGTGCTACTCAGGTGCTCGAACCACTAGACTAGAGGTCATTTCACATTGGTGAACCAACTTCTTGTGATAACTGTAATATGCTTGAATTAAAGGTGAAAGATGCTAATGCTAGAGTTGATCAATTGAAACTTGATGTTTGTACACATGAGGTTCTTTCATGCTCTAAATGTCATAAACAAAAGAAACACATGTCTAGTGCTTATGAGAATTGTTCCACCCTTTTGAAACGAATTGAACATTTGCAAAATAAGATGGGAATTAAATGTTTGAAACAAATTTTGGAACAAAATAGTAGCTCACTAAAATATAATTCTGTTTATGCTCGCTCTAAGAATAATGCACCAACTGTTGTTAAATCTCATGGTCGTGGAAAGCTTGAAATTGTTGATGAGCCTAAAAAGATGATTTTTAAATCAGCTGGAATTACTAGCGCAATGAATGTGAATGTTGCTATTGTTTCTCAAGTCAAACATAAAATTAAGTACACTTGCACTCATCATGGTAGAGATGGACATAAGATAGAATATTGCTTTAGACTTGCTAAACAACAAAGAAAAGAAAGGGAAAAAAAAGGCTACGTCAAATTTTAGAAGTGCATGATTTGTTCCATATGAGGTTCTGGCTCCTCACTTTGTGCATAAGGTGAAGAAAACATAAGTAATACTAAATCTGGTTTTTATCATGAAAATATTTGTGTTGTGCCTACTGAATTTCATTACTAAATGTCTTAGTATTGGATTCCTAAATTTTTTATTACTAACCCCAATACCGAGGCATCGATAGCTTTTCGTCCTATGTAGGTTTTTCAAATGCAGGTAGGAGAACATGAGCTTGATAATCTTGATTTTTTTAATAACATGACCGAGGAATAGATGCTCCTCTACACTTTTGAGATGGCCTTGAGAAGGCATGCTTAAAAAAGTTTTAATTGTAAAGTATAAAAATTATATGCTATACATGAAAAAATGATATGTGCATGATCAAGGAAATATGTATTGTCGCACTTCTTCTTTATGAGGCAGCTTATCATTACACTTTGATATGAAGTTGTGTATGACTGAAATCTTGTTCTAAAGCTTCTGATTGTCAATTGCCATAGGCTTGACTGGGCTCGAAAGTAAAGCCGATGGTGCATCTAATTCCTTACAATTTATTTGTGTTACAATCGATAAGTAAATCAGTTTTCAAGTTTTCAAGTTTTCAAGTTTTGAAGTACTAAAGGAAGGTAAAATTGTTAATTACACTTGATTTCTAGTTTCTATACAAAATACTCATAATAACCTAATATGTTCACTATTTTTCATGTAAATGGCTTTTCTGGAAGGAAAAAAATAATTTTCCAAAGATTTTCATCCATATGGTCCACATAAATAGATCAATAGAATTTACAAAAGATAAAGGGCTCATATAAAGTATAATGATATATGGCTCAACATAATTATCCACCTCTCGCACTAACCAAAGCATCAGCTATCCTGTTACGAATCGTATTCATGGTCTCCTCATTCTCCGCATCCTCACTCCCATCTCCCTATGTTTGTGTCATGCCACTTGTAGAGTGTACCAAGCACTCCTCATCAGCATCACATCTCTCAAATTCCTTATCACGCAAATTACTGTCACGGATAAAATTATGCAAAGCAAAACAAGACATGATGATATGCTTCTAAGTACTAGGTGTGAAACTTAGCATGCCCTTCAAAATACATCACTTCTGCTTCAAGACTCCAAAAGACCTTTCAATCACATTTCGAAGGGATGAATGCAAGGAATGAACACCTCGTACTTTCCTTGAGGAGGACCCGAATGATGCCCAAATTATGGTATATGATATGTGCTTCCTTTGTATGGTGCAAGATACCCAATTCGGTTTGGATAACCCAAATCCATGAGATAATATTTTCCTATAAAATGAAGTTAATAAGGCAAATAATAATACAAGTACAACAAAATTAAAGAAGGAACCATGCATACCTTTAGGAGGCATGGAGAATGAAGGAAAATTTGCCAATGCATAATTGAGGACACGTGTGTCATGTGCAGAACCTGGCTAACCAGCAACAACAAAGATGAGCCTCATATCAAAGTCACAAATTGCTAGCACATTCTGAGATGTATATCCATGAAAATATGTGTGGTTAACGACTTCTTCCACTGGCATTACCACTTTCACATGTGAACGATCTATTTCTCCAATTGCAACTTTAAAGTATGGCAAAAATGGTTCAATCTCACCCTTTCATGATCTGTAGAAAAAGTAGGATCTCTCGGAATAATATTGTCCTTAGCTAACTTGTGTAAACACTTCAACACTTCATGACACTTGTGGTGATCCGTCCAAAGTGACCGTGTGAAATGATTTTCAGCTTTTGAAAATGATTGTGGTCCTCCGACGATCCACAAGAACATCACCAATGACTCAATGGATGAAACCTTGTTGGTTGAGGTGAATCTATAGTTCAATACAGGCAAGTCATGAAGTGCCATAAAATTCTCGATGCTCATCCGAAACATCTTATAAAAATACCTTGGACGATTCATGCACCTCATCACCTATTTACTTCCAGTTTATGTCATTTCCCTATATTCACCTTTGTGTAAATACTATTCAGTGTACAAGTTGCCCATTTCTCCCATAACAGCGGCATGTTAGGCTAGTTCAGCTAGCAACAATAATCCATGTTGCCCTTCTTTTGCAACATCTCCCAATTTTCCATCCATCTATAGAAGAGCAAGAATATATTTTCTTTAAAACAAATAATAATAGAAAGTAGTGTTTTACATCCCAGGCATACCAAACTGGTTCAGAATATAACATGCGGGCGTACCTAGTGCCGTAGGCTTCCCGCACCGTGCGGGGTCTGGGGAAGGGTTGTAATAGCGCCCAAACCTTACCCGCACAAATGTGCAGAGGCTGGGGCTTGAACCCGGGACCTTCCGGTTACAGACGGTAGGCTCTACCGCTGCACCAAACTGGTTTCAGAATATAACATGAAAACAATAAATTAATTGGTCTAGAACAATTACATGAAAATAATAAATTGGTCCAGAACAATAACATGTAAACAATAAAATGGGTTAGATCAAAAAAATGGGAAAAAAGAAATCACTGGTGCACTGCATGCTCCCTCTTAATCAAGCCTTCCCTCAATTGTTTTTAGAGGGCTAAAGACCTCCCTAAATTGTGGCTTGACAATTAGGGAGGTGGCTGTGTATATTAGAGCAGTTCATTCTTCCACCCCACATTCTTTCACCATCTTCATTGTCTCTTCTATAGTAGGAAATGGGTTGGTTGGAGCAGCTAATGATGCTTCAACACTTGTGGAGATCCTATCTGCTGCAGTTTCTATCTCCAAAACAAGTGTTTTTATACATATGAAATAAAGGGCTCTTCTCATCCTTCTCCTCACCACCAGTGGAGGCCCCTTATTTTCCTTTTACCTGTGTCTCATGTCTTCTCATCCTTCTCTATAGGTTTTGGGACCATATCCGTATCCTCATCAATTGCCTTTTTAGGTGATACATCTCCAGGATAAGATGTTGAAGACCCACTAACATGTGTCTTGCCAAACAAGTAATGTAAATCATCAATAAACTTTGGTCCTTGTTTTTTAAACTTGACATGATTGCATTTGATTCCTTTTTCATGACTGTTGCATCTCTGAAATTAAAAAAAATTAGCAATGCACAGTATATAACAAAGAACCGTGAAAAAATAGCACGACACAATATACACCTACAGCTAGGAAGGTGTTTGTCCCACAATTCCTGCAAGCGGGCCATAATTTTTTTAGCATCATCCCATCCAAGCCTAGTGGCATAATTCTTGAACTCCATAAACGTTGAATATTGCTTTTTATAAATATCAAAATTGTTCTTCAATTGTTTTTTTGGTTCGCTTATCACCAGATTTTTCTACAAACTTGGATACAACATTCTTCCAACAAGTACTAGTGAAAATTTCCATCGGCCTATTCCCTGCTTCCATCTCTTCTTTGCAGGCATCAAACAAATGCCATAAAAAACCATCTCCCCAATCTGCCTTGTCACCCATTCTTGAACCAAACAAAAAAAAAATTATCTTTCAAACTCCAATGCCACTGTACAAAAGAAGAGCTTACTAAATGAGTAGATACAGCACAACTAGAGATGCCAGTTCCAATACAGTGTGCTCCCTTTACTTTTCTACATGTTGTTTACAAGTAAAATCCTAGCTTACGTGTTGTTTGTTATGCAAAAAATGGCATAGCAATCTCAGAATACCTGCAGTAGTGACACCAGAACCCATGTGAATAATCCAAGACTGGCAACACGTGCATTAATTTGTGCAATTGCAACAGATGCCCAAGAAAATTTGCATTAGTCTCCACATTCAAGGTAAATTTACATTAGTCTCCACATTAGTTCACCCACATCACTTTACTGCTCTAGTGTGACATAGAATAACAGAGTAAGCGTGCATAATGGAATGAGTGCGGAATTTCAGTTTAGCAAGTAGTAATATACTCCGTACTACGAAATGAACCAGGTTCAAGAATATATGTTTACAAATCAAAACTTTGTCCCAGGCAACCTTTACCTTGAATGTGGAGACTAATGCAGATTTTCAATAATAACAACAGAACAACAGATGCCAAACTTGATGTGTGCAATTGCAACAGATACCCAAGAGGATAATTGGAATTGTGCAAGATGTGCTTGTTCAACAGAACATAGCAAGGGAATAGGACAAAGGGGGAGACATAGCTTGGGGCGGCAGTGCTGGGGTGTTGGGGTCGCAGCGCCTGCTTGATGTTGGGGCGGAGGCCGGTGGGCGCCTGGGCCTAGGCAGAGGGGCAGCGCCAGCCCAACCTAGGCGGTGCAGGAGACTGGGCGTCGGGGAGAAGAACGGGCAACGGGAGTCGGGGTGCTGTGCGACGGGGAAATAAACGGATGAACTGTTTTTTCATAACCAATGGTAGGTGGGTAAATAATTCAACGTTCTCCGCCTCAAAAGCTAGTGAAAGCAGGAGGAAGTGCTTTTAGATTTGTATTGGAGTAAAAGCTACTTTTGGTCAAAAGCACCCATTTTTTTGGCCCTTTGTTGGTTGGCTTTTGGCTGTTGCAAAAGCAAGAGTAGGTTGGAAAGCCCAACCAAATAGACCCTAAGATATGAAAACTAGAGTACAATGTTTTGGGATCTCCCGTTCCAAATGCAAATGTTGCTTCTGGGCTACTACAAAGGAGTCGATACGATGCCTCTGAGTAAAGATGCTCTGTCTCGTGGGTACATAGTAGTCTTAAAAACTGAATTGTGCACTTTTGTTGAAAGAAACATAGGTGGATGTGTTTGATGGGGGTGCCGGGCCGTAAGAGGGAGATGGATTCACCAAAGGTATCAAGGGTCCTCCTTATTGCACTCTCCTAGGTTGACCAACTGGTCTGTGTCATCGAGGATTTTTTATGTAGAGTCATAGATATTTGTTCTACTTCTATCAACGTTAAATCTGATGACCAGCATCGACCGGAGTTGGAGGCCAGCCCTAACGTTGGGAGAAACATTACCACTTTCATGGTTGATGTCAAACAAAGTACGGAGCAGAAAATGGTTGTCGATAGTACCTTGCACCAACTTGAATCCATGTGTTTCACCGGACTCAAGATATTGGTTCTGCTTCTATCAACGTTAAATATGAGGACCAGCATCCACCAGAGTCAGAGGTCAGCCCTAACGTTGGGAGAAACATTACCACATTCATGGTTGTTGTCACACAAAGTACAGAGCAGAAATATGGCATTTACTTGCAGTAGGGCCTAGGCGGAAGGCAGCCAGCACCAACCTATCTTGATTAATGCTTCGCGACCTTCATGCAAAAGGCTGTTGCAATTAGGCCGGTCTTAGTGATGGATTCATGGAGAGTTTCAAGGTACTAAATTTGCAGTTGTGACATAGGAGAGAGAAGGGAGAGTTTGATGGCATATGAGCGGAGTTTCGTTCCCATGAAACTCCTGTGGCTCAGTTACTTAGTTTCCAGGTTAGGTAATTATGCACCCAGAGTGACATTAGAGCATGCATGTTTGTTATATGTGTGAACGTGTACAACCGCAAGGCTGAAACGCCCACGCAGGACGATGCATCCCCGCAAGGATGGGCCCAGCATGCACAAGGCCCAGGGTAGGGCCCACATGCACAGCACCGTCATGAAGGCCCAGCTGGAAGCAGCCATGCCCACCGCACACTGCTAAAGAACCAGTTATTATAACCACGTCATCACAACCGATTTTGCATAAACCGATTGTGATACCTCATCACAACTGGTTTATAAGTAGGTGGGCCGTGTAGCCGTTGAAACCAGTTGTGATGGGTGCTATCACAATCGGTATGTGTAAAAAACCGGTTATGATGCGTCGGCGTACCATCACAATCGATTTTTGACACAAAACAATTGTGATGATACTGTACATTACAAATTTATAATATTTTCATTTGAAGTTGGATTAAGACAAACTTTATATTAAAATTGTAGAGCTCTAGAAGATCTAAAACTTTGTAGTTGATAACTACATAGTTGAAATAGTTTAAATGCCCAGAAAGTTGACATAATGTCTCACACTAACTAAACAACCTCAAATGAAAATAAAGTTAACATCAAGTTGTATCACTCGATGACATTTACAACTTTTTAGTTTATAACTTGCAAACCTATACATTTCACAAATACTTTCATACAAGCATATTTCATCTTGATATCCTTAAAATTCTAGTTTTATTTCTGGCTTAACCAAATAATAATAATAACTACTAAGAGTGCTCCGAAAATTCTAGAAATTTGCAAGTAATCATTTTTTAGGTGTATAACCTTGTCATGAAATATTCAAATCATTCTAAGAAAACTAGAATGTACAATGTTCACAAACTAGTACATCTCCTACACTATTTCATATAACTCGAGGGAACCTACGAATGTTTACACACTAGACCATTATTTATGCTGATACTCAATGGAATCATTTTTCACATCACTTAAACCAGATATAACTAGCCCCATGAGTTTCGAATTTTTCTTTGGTGATTTTCTATTTTTTAGGGATTAAATGAATTTCTAGGACCTTATTCCCTAGTAATTGTAAATTGAAGAAAAGGTATCACATATAATTCTAGGAATATCTCCTAAAAATGATATCTAAGGATATATGCCCTAGATAGACTGTAATCCTAAAAATATATGAAATATTGAAATATTAGATATGGGTAATCTACACTTTTATCTCTAACTCATCGAAAATAAAAATAATTACTAAAAGTGCTCCAAAAAGTTTGGAAATTTGCAAGTAGTCATTTTTAGGTGTATAACCTTGTCATTAAAGATTCAAACATTCTGAGACAACTAGAATGTACATTATTCACAAACAATTACATCTCCCACTCCATTCTAAGAAAACTAGAATATACATTATTCACAAACAATTACATCTCCCACTCCATTCTAAGAAAACTAAAATGTACATTATTCACAACCAATTACATCTCCCACTCATGGGAATATTTGAATTTGTTTACACACAAGAACATTATTTATGCTTATACTCAATGGAATCGCTTTTCACATAACTTAGACTGCATATAACTTGCCATAGACGAGTTCGGATTTTTTTTAGATGATTTGCTATCTTCCATGCATTAAATGCTATCTCGTAAAAATGGCACTCAAGGGCATATGCCCTAGATAGACTCTAATGCTAAAAAACATATGAAATGTTGAAAGGTTAGCTATGGATAATCTACACTCTATGTGTAGCTTAATTGAATAATAATAATAATTACTAAAAGTGTTCTGAAAATTCTACAAATTTGCGTCGAATCACTTTTCAGGTGTTTGACCTTGTCATGAATGATTCAACACATTCTGACAAAACTAGAAGTATGGCATTGTGACTCTCTTCTGTTTTGAGGAGGGTAATAGGCATTTCACAACAACTATTTGATTAAGAAAAGAGATTGACCATTACTGGTAACCAATTAAAGTTCCATTGAATACAGCTTGACATAACATATTATGGAATTATATATTGATAGGAGTATTTAAGATAATCTTTATGTATAATTGTTACCATACTATTGGTATAAATGGTTCACATCTTAAAAAAAACTTTGACCAATGATATATTTTGAAACCTTCTCTTATACAAGATTTTATATATTTAAATTATGATGAGGACAAATATTTGGGGCCCAAATGGAGATGGTATGCGTTTCGGCGGATGCAAATCCCCGGGGGCAAAAAATTTCAATGTGAAATGAAGTCTTTATCCAAATATTTCTTCGATATCTGCCTCCGTAAGAAGGGTAATTTAGGAGAACTCATAGTTATCTGTCCATCCCTGTGCCTCCCCAAAATCTAGCCATCCCAAATTTCTAGGAGACTCCACCCTTCCCCACCACCGCCAATACCAGGCTCGAAACCACCCTTCCCCTCCGCGCCGCAGCCACTTGACCGTTCCCCTTCCCCTGCCATGCCACAGTGCCTCCCCGACTTTGTTCATCTCCTCCAGCCACGGGATCCACCGCTCCTCCTCTGCACCAGATTCCCCACCGGACCAACTGCCCCCGCCTCCTCCCCTTCCTTTAAACCCTCGCGCACCCCAGCTCCTTCTCACCACGAGCAGGCTCCTGTCGTGGCGTCAGCGTCAGGAGGCACGCTGGGCTCGAGAAGACGCCGGCAGTAGCGGTGGCGGAGAAGGCGGCAGAGGGAGGCGGGGGTCCGTACGACGCGATTGTGATCGGCTCAGGGATCGGCCGGCTGCTGGCGGCGACACAGCTGGCGGCCAAGGGCGCGCGGGTGCTGGTCCTCGAGAAGTACCTCATCCCAGGGGGAAGCCTCGAGAAGTGCTATGATGGGTTCACCTTTGACGTGGGCTCCTCAGTCATGTTCGGCTTCTCCGACAAGGTGAGCTTTCTCTCAAGGCTGTATTAACATACACATTGTGTTCCAGGTTATCAGTTTTGGAAAAAATAAGCTCGTCCAAAGTGCTTGTTAGTGTCTCCGTCAACCAAATATATTCCTATTAGGCCTGTAGATTTTGCAACCAATAGCAAGGCATGATTTCTGTCTTGTTTCCCTGACGAACCTGCAATTATTTTCTATAACCTAACAGTCTTTGCTTTATGTTTAAAGCTGACAAGATGGATCCAACTGTATTATACAAAACGATTTCTGAAGTAGTTTTGGAAAGCACCAGACTGCCATTGCAGTAAATCGATTTTGGTATTTCTTCAGAAATATTGTAGTAACTCAAATATGCTATAGTGGTAACTCAGATTTTGAATGAAAGATCCTGCTCCTGAGGTGAGCATTCACGCACGCACATCCCCATTTGACGTTTCTTGATTGACATGAACATTGATAGTTATTTTTTAGCTGCACAAATTATCGTCATGTTAATATTCATTGGATTATATCTTACTACATTTTCTCTTAAGCTGATCTGTGCTCACTGTTTATTATAATTTGATGGATGTAGTAACATTGTTGTTCTGTTACTTTCAACTTTACTGATTCAGGTAGCAGAAAATTCTGATTCATGTCCTATGTTTGATTAACTGTGTACTGGGTGCACCTTTCATGAAACTTGAAGTTTTTGATAGCCAAAATTGGCATTGGACAGGGTAAACCCGTCTGACCGGTTTTGATCTGTAATTCGAGTAGGTTTAGGGTTTCGTGATATTTTTTATATTTTTGCCAAACCGGTCAGACCGGTTTTGATCTGTAAATATAAAGGCTAAGGCCGATTGAGAGGTATTCCAATCGAATCAATCATTATTTGTCCCTTACTTTTGTCTCTCAAACCCTATACTTTTCCAAACCATAATTGCTATTCTTTCCTCGTCTCCATGGCGTTCAAGGACGTTCTAGGTGGCCTGCCGACCCTAGAGCAACCCTAGTTCCTCAAGCTTCGACGGGGTCCCTCCCGAGCTCGAGATTCTAGGTCTTCATGATTTCTCGTCAGACTGACCGGTTCTAGAAAGCGGTCTGACCGGTTTGCCCAAGGAATTCGTCGGTGTTGATCGTTTTGACGATCGTGCGATGCATACTAGCGTTCTCAAGTGTGTTGGTGCAGATTTGTGTCAACATACTTTTTGGCGACTCCGTTGGGGAAGAAGATCTTGGTTAAAAGAAAAAAACCAATCCAATCTACTCCAAAGATGTCAGGGTCTCAGTGTGATCTTGACAAGGACAATATCATCTCCGCGACGATGGAGAGGAAGAAATACCTGATTGCTGAGGAACACTTCAAGGCTAAGTTCTTGAAGGGCTTCGAGAAGGATCACAGTGGTTTTGTCAACAGAGTCGAGGAATTCGTCATGCCAGCTTTTAAGTTGGCTAATGATCAAATGGAAGAACTTCCTAAGGTAAATTACGAACCCTCTGATTTAATTAAACAAGTAACTCACATGATGCATGAAAAGTTGCAAGCTGCACAATCAGTTGCTAGTGAGTTGTTTGTTAATATGGCTAGTGATATTGATTTACTCAAAAAAGGTAAAAGTACCGTAGATGGTCCTATTTCTGTAGGTAAATCAGATCCTAGCTCGTCAGGTGTGTCAGAGAATGTTTTAGATCCAAGTTTGGGCATGCTGGCGAATTTTTATCTAGGTCAGCCACCTCACCCTTGGTCGGTCAGCGAACTGGTCAGACTGGGTCATCAAACCGGTCAGACCGGTCAGCCCAGTTCAGCTGTGGTTCAGACCGGTTCTGTGGGTGCTGGCGCATCGAATCGAATGTTGTTATCTAATTCAGTTGCTTTTGGTCCTACTTTTACACCTCCTCATACTACAGTTGTAGGAAGTGCACCTTCGGGATCTGGTGTTTCTTATGGATCGATTCCGAACGTTTCTCAAACAATGGTGCCTAATATGCCTCGTTTTATGCAAAATACAACCAATGGGAATTATCAAGCCGATTTCTCTAAATTCAAGGAGGATCTGGCTAATACAATTAGGACTAAACTTGGGATTGATATGGGTAGTTCATGCCTATCAAAAACCATACCCTCCTAAGTTTGATCTTGTTGCTTATCCCAGTGGTTGGCGTGTTCCTGAGTTTGTTAAATTCAATGGTGAAGATAATCATACCACTTGGGAGCATGTAAGTCAATATGTTTTGCAATGGGGAAGCAGGTTTTTATGAGCCATTGCGTGTTCGCTTATTTTCATTAACTTTACTGGAACTGCTTTTCTTGGTTTTCTTCGCTTGCTCCAAATTCTATTCAAACTTGGACTCAATTGGAGCGTAGAAAATGAGGCTAAATTAACTGATTTAACATCGATTAGACAAGGCCGCGAAGAATCGGCCACTGATTATTTCAGAAGATTTGAAGACATAAAAAATCGATGTTTTAATTTGACAGTTTCTGAAAAAGATTTGGCAGATATGGCTTTTGCGGGATTGAGGTCTTATTTAAAAGAGAAATTAGAAGGATTTGATTTTCTCTCTATTAATCATTTACAAATGAAGGTCATGAGTCTAGAGCTTAAGCTAAAAATACAAAAGAAACTGTTAAGCCTCATCAGTCCAATGTGCATGTTATTGATAATGATTCTGATAGCTCGGACGATGAGGATAAAGTGATTTATTATGTGGAATTTGTTTCGCCATCAAAGGCCATACCTTGTTCTTGTCCCTCTTTAAAGTCGATTCAGAAAAAATCAGCGAGAGGAGATAAAGTTTACTTTTGATGCTGCTAAGTGCGATCACGTTTTTGATGAATTGCTTAAGAATGGTTTTATTAGGCTTTCTCATGCAATACCATCAGCAGAATAGTTGAAAAATCATGCATGTTGCAAGTGGCATAATTCTTTTTCATATGCAACTAATGACTACAATGTTTTTCGACGATAGATACAATCGGCTATTAATGAAGGTCGATTAGTACTAGCTGAGATGCAAGTTGATAAGGCTCCTTTTCCTATTCATACCCTGGATTAAAATACTAAGTGTTGATTCGGCCAGAGCAGGCGGAAGGGGCTAAGGGGAAGAATGTGGTGATTGGAGAGTCGAGACCGGATAAAGTTGATGACAAAATTCTGGTCAGAAAAGTGGTGCTTGAAAAGACTCTTGATAGAAAAGAGTCTCTCAAAATTACTATTGATACACGAAGTCCCGGGGGGCAAGAGAGTTCATCAAAAGAAAGTCGGCCCACTCATCAAAAGAAAGTCGGCCCACTCATCAAAAGAGAGTTCATCAAAAGAAACCAGTAAGACCGGTTTGTCCTAGGACCGACCAAGAACTTTCAGGCCTAGGCGTCCGGAAGTAGGTACTTGGAAGGTGAATGAGCCAAAAGTCAAAGGTACCATTCTGAAGCAAGGACCTACCTTTAATCAACTCCTAAACAAGTACACAAAGGTCGTTCATGTTGATCGGCCGGTAAAAAACAGACCAAGGTCACCGCCGCGTTGGAACAATCCTACAACTCCCAGGGGAGAAAACAGTATGCGTCGTGGTGATGTTACTACTCTATTTCATCCACATAAAGTATATGCTACTATGCCATGGGCACCTCCGGCATCAAATTCTCCATATCCGACGTGGGAACATAAAGGAGTATGGATGCCACAACCACCTCGGGGTTATATGGGGGAAAGTTTCAGGACTCCAGTGCATGACTGATTGGGATCACACCCATCAGGTTCAATATAAACCACTAAAGTGGTTAGACCGGTTTCAAATCAGTCAGACCGGTTTCGGTTTGAATAGAGGCCACGTGCTCCTCCTAAGCAAGAATATCGTGTCAAAGAGAAGGAGGAAGTGCAGCCTGCAGTTCTTTCAAGATAAAGCTGGTGGGTTTGTGACAGTTGGTGATGTTTCAGTGATTATGCATGATTTGCGTAAAAAGCCGATAGTTATTGGAGGTTCGGCTGCTATTTCAATTAAAAAACCTGTCATGGCAAATGATCATGAGGCTAGTAGTAGCAAGGCTGCAAGGAATGTTTTTCAGCCTAGATGGTGTACTTTTGGTTTGACTCATACACAGAAGAGAAAGTTGTAGCGCTTGCGTAAGAAAGAAAAAGGGAATAGGAAGCAGAGAAGCTGAGGGATGAACAATTCAATAAGTATAGGCCTATGATCCCTCAGAACAAGACATGACAGATCAAATCAATTATGCAATCAGTAGCACAACCGGTCAGACCAATTGTAGAATTCGGTCAGACCAGTTTGGGTCAGTTTGCCGCAGAAGCGGTCAGACCGGTTTCTGAGACCGGTCAGACCGGTTTGGATACAGAACCAGGAGTTGAGTCTGTTTCGAACACCAATGACGATGCAACTTCACCAATTGTTGTAGTGGCGGAAGATGAAGAGATGGTTGATTTTGAAGCTTCTCCAGAGCACGGCAACATGGAAGTTAATGTTGTCTATTTGTCATCGGATTACTTTGTGGTGCCGGAGGAGGATATCTCTCATCTTCAGCTTGGGCCTCGTGATGCTGTGTTTCAGAAGCCAAAAGAATCAAATAATCATCTAAAGGCTTTGTACATGAGAGGGCACATCAACGGAAAGCTAGTTTCACGGATGTTGGTTGATGGTAGGGCTATTGTAAATCTTATGCCCTATGCTCTTTTCAAGAAGATTAGTGGGAAAGACGAAGAGCTGATCAAGACAAACATGACGGTCAGTGGAGTAGGTGCAGGTGATCCTATTGGTGCCAAAGGGGTGGCCTCCATGGAGTTGACCATTGGGAGCAAAACAATTGTTACAGCTTTCTTCGTTTCAGAAGTGCAAGGAAATTTCAGTTTAATTCTTGGGCGTGATTGGATTCATACAAATCTATGCATACCATCTACCTTGCATCAGTTTGTTGTTCAGTGGATCGGCAATGAAGTTGAGGTTGTTCATGGTGACATTTCTTTTGTTGCAGTAGCCGATTGCGATTCTATTAGTGCAAATGGGAACATTAAATGTTTATCGGACTTGCATTTGTCTGACTATGAGTTGATCAATTCCACGAAGGATGGCTTTGTTCCTACTACATTAAAGCCGATGGAGAATTGGTTGAATTACTTACTATAATTGATGGAGCAAATGAGCAAGCCGAGCCAAACCGGTCAGACCGCTTCTGGTAACCGGTCAGACCGGTTTATGTATAGAAAGTGGCTTCAGTAGCGAATTGATCACTATCAAGCGCATACAGGAGGTATGTTTGAAGCCATTGAAGATATTGGAGATATGGATAAGCTAGGTCAAGGTTTTAGAAAAAATAGATATTGGTGATGGTACTATTCCTAGGCCAACTTTTGTAAACAAAAATTTATTGGCTGAATATAAGGCCAATTTAATTAATTTGTTCAAGGAATATGTCGATTGTTTTGCTTGGGAGTATCGTGAGATGCCTGGTTTGAGTCGTGACTTAGTTGAGCATCATTTGCCAATTAAAGGCGGTTTTAGGCCTTTTAAGCAATTAGCTAGACGTTTCAATCCCGCTATTTATGACCGAATAAAAGAAGAGATCAATCGTTTATTAGATGCTGGTTTTATTCGGACTTGTCGTTATGCGGAGTGGATTTCTACTATTGTTCCCGTTGAAAAGAAAGATTCGGGAAAAAATAGAGTTTGTATTGACTTTAGAGATCTCAATAAAGCTACTCCAAAAGATTCATATCTTATGCCTATAGTCGATGTTTTGATTAATGAAGCTTCTAGACATCGTGTTGTTAGTTTCCTTGATGGTAATGCTGGATATAATCAAATATTCATGGCCGAAGAGGATATGCACAAAATGGCCTTTCAAAGTCCAGGTTTTATTGGTTTGTTTGAGTGGGTGGTTATGACTTATGAATTAAAGAATGTTGGTGCAACTTATCAAAGAGCTATGAACTTAATCTTTCATGATTTGCTTGGTGTTATCTTAGAAGTATATATTGATGATATTGTAGTTAAATCGGATGGTTTAGTTCACCATTTAGACGATTTAAAACTTGCTCTTGAAAGGATGCGACGGTATGGTTTGAAGATGAACCCGCTCAAGTGTGCTTTTGGTGGTTCGGCTGAGAAGTTTCTTGGTTTCATTATTCATGACAATGGTGTAGAAATTGATCCCAAGAGAATTGAAGATATGAAGAAATTCGAAGCTCCTACTTGCAAAAAGGATTTGCAAACATTTCTATGCAAGGTGAATTTCTTGAGAAGGTTTATAATTAACTTGTATGGAAAGGTTGACGCATTTACTCCTCTTCTTCGGGTTTAGGGTTTAGGGTTTAGGGTTTAGGTTTTAGGGTTTAGGGTTTAGGGTTTAGGGTTTAGGGTTTAGGGTTTAGGGTTTAGGGTTTGTCTTCACCACTGGTACTTAGAGCGCCTAAGAGAGGAGTTCCTTTTAGGCTTACTACTATGCTACAACTGTGCCTGCACATTGACACACGCCAGTAACCCCTCCTCCTTGATCTATAAAAAGAGAGGCGCACGCTCATGCAGGGAAATGGGAGAGGATCGAACAAGAGACCACTAACGCATTCCACACTCCACCGATATTGGCACTCTGCCTCAATCATCATCACCATCATCTGGGACAAGGGGGGTCTTGCCTTTCTTCGCAACCTGCTTGTATCCCCTACTACTCGCAGTCCGGTGCAGGATAATACATTGCACACATCTTCTTTGCTGGACGTACGGTCTTGTGACCGGAACCAGGATAAACTCGTGTCTTTGCATTACCTTCTGCATCAACCATCAAGGGTGGGAACACAGCACATTTTTGGCTGGTGTCGGGGCCACGATTTCCAAACACCGACAGTGGCGCGCCAGGTAGGGGCCGCGCTGTGATCGACCACATAATCCACTATCTCCCTTGATGGCAACCCGTGTCGTACGCGACAATCCCTTTCCGATGGGGACTTCGGACGCACTTCCCGCCGGATTCGAAATCCGGTTCAGGAGCCTCGAGCTCAGGGCGACTGGTAATGGTTACCACATTCAGCTCCTTACGAGGAGTGCCCGGCATGGGCACACCAGTGCCACTACCGCCACCGCCATGCGGGAAGCGTTCGGGCCAGCGCGCGCTGAATGACGCAGAGCGACTCGCGCCGGCTCCCCCCGAGCGGGTTGAGGCCGGCACGCCGAACCCTATGACAGTGGCAAGGAATACCCAGCCAGTGACATCAGGCACAACGTCGCACCTTGCCGGGGATAGCACGGCTGATCTGTCGCAGGTCCCCGGCGAGATGCACACCACGACCATGACCAACTCCTCGTCAGTTGGCACGGACATGACGGCGTATGAGGATCTGCTGGGGCACCATCTGCTCTCAATTCGCAACCTCATCGCAACTTCACCAGACGATGACTACCCTGACTCTGACAGCGAGGCACACGAGAGCGGCCACAAGGTCCCCGAACGGGACTACTCAGGGCTTCGCGATCGTGAGGCCTTTATGTCGTTCCAGGCTGCAGCGAACTAGTGCCTAACCTGCTCCGACGACTCTAGCGAGGGGGATTACGATCCCTCCAGGGAGTGCTTCGTCGTCCTCCCGGGAAGGGGTGACGAAGGTGACGGGGCAGGTGATCCAGTGGGAGCCAAGAATAACGAGCAGGCACCTGACAACGCTGCACTCGCACAAGCGCAGCTAGCCGAAGTCCGCGAACTTGAGGCCAAGCTCGAGGAAGAGCGCCAACAAGTCCAGAAGCTCCGGGAAACGCTTGAGGACAACCGCCCGGTGCGCGGCGCGCGTGCCAGGGAAGCCGGGCACGTAGCTCGAGCCCGCATCGAGGCTGATGACGATGTGGACGACCCACTCGCGTTGGCCAGGGCAAGCCAAAAGCTCATTGCTGCGGTGACCTTGATCCGACATGCCTCGACGCCTGAAGGCCGAAACCTGTGCGGTGAGGCGCAGCTCCTCATCGAGCAAGCAACTGTACAGCATGCCGAAAGCTCAGCCTCCCGCATACGCAACTCAGCCGGCCCAAAAGTCGGTGGAGGTATGCGGGAGCACGAGGGATCGGTACGAACCCCGCGAAGAGACGATGTGGTGCCATCCCCATCATCTAATAAGGGGAAGGCACCCTCGGTGCACGAACGCATTGGGAAGAAGTCTCTCAAGGAGCGGATCCTTGATACATGCGGAGACACCAGCGACGATGATGCCCGCAACTTCCTCAACAGAAAGAAGCGGGATGGCACATCTCGTGGCTTCCACCCTCGACGTGGAGGCCGCTACGATAGCGACGAAGACAAGAGCCCAACACCGGAACCCCCAGGAACCCGGGTGTTTGGCCGGGAGATTCGCGCGGCCCTGATTCCTGCACGATTCCGGCAACCAACGACCATCACCAAGTACTCGGGGCAAACGGATCCCAAGGTATGGCTCAACGATTACCGCCTCGCCTGTCTACTGGGTGGCGCGACCGACGATGCCATGATCATCCGCAACTTGCCGCTCCATTTGGTGGATTCTGCGCGGACATGGCTCGAGCACCTACCCGCAAACCAAATTCACGATTGGAATGACCTCGTGAAAACGTTCGTGGGTAATTTCCAGGGTACTTACGTGCGCCCTGGAATTTCGTGGGACCTTCGAGGGTGTCGCCAAACATCCAATGAGTCCCTTCGTGATTTCATCCGCCGCTTTCTCCAAGCGCTGCACCGAGCTCCCAAGCGTGGGTGACTCCAAGGTCATCCATGCCTTCCTCGAGGGCACAACCTGCCGGGGCTTGGTGCGTGAGTTGGGACGAAGCCCTCCTGCCAGCGTCAATGAGTTGTTCGATGTTGCCACCAACTTTACCTCTGGCGTGGAGGCGGTTGGAGCCATCTTTGATGGCAGGAGGGGGGAAACGGACGGAAGAAACGCCCGCGGAGGGCAGCAAGTCCAAGGGCTCCGCAAAGAAACAGAAGCAAGGCAAGAAGGGAAAGAAGCCCCAGAAAGCTTCACGCCGACAAGAGCGGACCGAGGACCCCGATGAAATCCTCACGGTCGACTCTATGCACAAAGCTCCTCGAGGACCCCCGCGAGGAGGCGGCGTCTTTGACGACATGCTCAAGAAACCTTGCCCTTATCACAAGGGCATCGTTACCCACACCCTTGAGCAATGCGGAATGCTAATGAAATATTTCAATCACGCCGCTTCGAAGGAAGATGGGGAAAAAGGACATGGGTGACGGGGGTGGCCAAGGCTTCCCGGAGGTGGAGAACGTCTTCTTCATTTTCGGTTGCCGACGGCGAACATGACATCTCGACAGCGCAAGCGCGAGCACCGAGAGGTGTTCTCCATACACAAGTGCGGGCCATCCTACCTCGACTGGTCTGAGGAGACTATCTCCTTCAGTCGAGAGGATCACCCTAACTACATCCCAAACCCGGGGCAGTACCCGCTCGTCGTTGACCCCATCATTGGCAACACCCGGTTCTCCAAGGTACTCATGGATGGAGGCAACAGCCTCAACATCATGTACGTCTCGACTTTGGAGCTCATGGGCATCGGGAGGGACAAGCTACGCCCCAGCAAAGCGCCATTCCATGGCGTTGCGCCGGGAACGCGAGTTCAACCCCTTGGCAGATCAATCTGCCTGTTTGCTTCGGCATGCCTGACAACTTCCGCAGGGAGACCCTGACCTTCGAAGTGGTGGAATTTCGAGGTGCCTACCATGCCATCCTTGGCCGTGCATGCTACGCCAAGTTCATGGCCATCCCGAACTACACGTACCTCAAGATGAAGATGCCAGGGCCAAAGAGCGTCATCACGGTGGCGCCATCGTTCGAGAATGCCTACATATGCGACGTGGAATGCGTCGAGAGCGCCGAGGCACTCGCTGAGGACGAGGCTCTCGTCACGGACCTGGAGAAGATGGTGAACAAGACCATCGCCTCTACTTTGAAGCACGCAGGCAGTTTCGAGCCCGTAGAGCACACCAAGGCTGTGTCCCTCGACCCCAGCGTCCCCAACGACAAGACAGTAAGGTCAGTTCGACCTTCGACGGCAAATAGGAGGTGGTGCTCATCGACTTTCTCCGCACCAACGCTGACATCTTCGCGTGGAGCCCCTCGGATATGCCAGGCTTACCGAGGGAGGTCGCCGAGTACTCCCTTGACATCCTGCCCCACTCCAAGCCGGTGGTTCAACGTCTGCGACGCTTCGACGAACAAAAGCACCGAGCCATTGGTGAAGAGCTGTGCAAGCTCCTCGAGGCTGGATTCATCAAGGAGGTATTTCAACCTGACTGGCTCGCTAATCCTGTTTTAGTTAAGAAAAAGAATGGGAAGTGGACGATGTGTATAGATTATACTGGTTTAAATAAAGCATGTCCAAAAGTTCCTTTTCCTTTACCACGTATCGATCAAATTGTGGAGTCAACTGCGGGATGAGAGCTATTATGTTTCCTTAATGCTTATTCTGGTTTCCACCAAATTAAGATGAAAGTGTCCGACCAGCTCGCAACTTTATTTTATCACACCTTTTGGCATTTTTTGCTATGTCACGATGTCATTTGGTCTTCGAAACGCCAAAGCCACATACCAACTGTGTATGCTTCGTGTTTTCGAGGATCATATCGGGCGGACCGTAGAGGCATACGTTGACGATATCGTTGTAAAGTCCAGGAAGGCGGACGACCTGGTAAACGATTTGCGCATTGTGTTTTATTGTCTCCGGGCTAACGGGGTAAAACTAAATCCGGAGAAATGCATCTTTGGGGTGCCTCGAGGCATGCTCTTGGGTTTCATTGTCTCTCAGCGAGGCATTGGCCCAACCCTGAAAAAGTCTCGGCCCTCGAGCAGATGGAACTAATCAGAGACCTAAAGGGGGTACAAAGGGTATTGGGTTGCCTTGCAGCCCTAAGCCAGTTCATCTCGTGTCTCGGCGAGAAAGGCTTGCCCCTATACCGACTCCTAAAAAAGAACGAGCATTTTTCTTGGACCCCTGAGGCCTAGAAAGCCCTCGACAGGCTCAAAGCATCTCTCGCACGAGCACCGATTTTAACGCCACCTAAGGATGGCGAGCGCCTCTACCTCTACATAGCCGCAATGACTCAAGTAGTTAGCGGAGTCATTGTCATAGAGAGAATCGAGGAGGGACACGCTCTGCCTGTCCAAAGGCTGGTGTACTACATCAGCGAAGTGTTGACTGAAACCAAGACGCGATATGCACAAATCTAGAAGCTGCTCTACGCAGTAGTGCTAGCACGGCGCAAGCTGTGCCACTACTTCGAGGCTCATCCTGTCACCGTGGTCTCATCTTTCCCCCTGGGAGAGATACTCCGCAACCAGGATGTGTCGGGTAGAATAGCCAAATGGTCCGTGGAATTGATGGGTGAAACCCTCACTTATGCCCCTCGAAAGGCAATCAAATCGCAGATCTTGGTGGATTTCATGGCAGAGTGGACGGACACACAGATGCCCCCACCTCAGATCCAAGCAGAATGTTGGATCATGTACTTTGATGGGTCGGTGATGAAAACCGGTGCAGGCGTGGGCCTGCTCTTTGTCTCACCCCTCGGAGAGCACATAAGACACGTGGTACGCTTGCACTTTCCGGCGTCCAACAATATGGCCGAATACGAGGCTCTGCTCGCTGGGTTTCGTATAGCTATAGAGTTGGGTGTCAAGCGCCTTGACATCCGGGGAGATTCACAACTGGTCATCGACCAGGTTATGAAGGAGGCAAGCTGCCACGATGAGAAAATGCAAGTGTACTGCAACACGGTACGCCGGCTCGAGGACAAATTCCATGGCCTAGAGCTCAACCAGATTGCACGAAAATACAACGAGAAAGCCGATAAATTGGCCAAAATCGCGTCAGGTCGGATCACCATTCCACCGAACATGTTCGCCCGCGACTTAGCAGAGCCGAGCATCAACCTCAAGCCAACTCCCAAAGCTCCTGACGCTCCCTCGAAGGCCGAACCCTCGGGGGCTGCAGGCATCGAGCCTATGGATGAGGATCCCTCGAAAGAGGAACCCGAAGCCTCGAGTAAGGAGATATCGTCGGCGGACGAGGGTGAAATTAGGGAGATCGACGAGGCCCCATTGTCTCGAGATTGGCACGATCAGTATATCGCTTGGATCAACCGAGGGGAGCTACCCTCGGATCGAACCGAGGCTCGGCGCATCGTGAGAAGGGCCAAGTCGTTCGTTATCATCGACAAGGAATTGTATAAGCACAGCCCCTCGGGGATTTAGCAGCGATGGATTCCCATTCCTGAGGGAAGGGAGCTCATTCGAAACATCCATGCTGGCATATGCGGCCACCACGCGGCGCCCCGTACCCTCGTGGGCAATGCGTTTCGCCAGGGCTTCTATTGGCCCACGGCTGTCGCTGATGCTAACGAAATCGTGCTCACCTGCGAAGGATGTCAATTCTACGCACGCAAATCTCCTCTCCTGGCCCACGTCTTGCAAACCGTTCCTATCACGTGGTCGTTCGCTGTGTGGGGGCTCGACCTCATCGGGCCAATGCGAGCAGCGCCCGGAGGCTTCACACATCTGCTGGTGGCCATCGACAAGTTCTCAAAATGGATCGAGGCTCGACCCATCAGTAGCATCAGATCTGAACAGGCTGTGCAGTTCTTCACGGATATAATTCACAGGTTCAGGGTCCCCAATTCCATAATTACTGATAATGGCACCCAGTTTACAGGCAAGAAATTCTTGGAATTCTGTGACGACCGCCATATCCGCATGGATTGGTCGGCCATGGCACATCCACAGATGAATGGCCAAGTAGAACGTGCCAACGGCATGATTTTACAGTGTCTCAAGCCAAGAATATTCAACAAATTGAACAGATTTGGCGGAAACTGGGTATCGGAATTACCCTCGGTAATCTGGAGCCTCAGAACGACCCCGAGCAGAGCAACGGGCTTCACCACATTTTTCCTCGTCAATGGTGCCGAGGCTATCCTCCCCACATACTTGGAATATGGGTCCCCGAGGCTTAGAACCTACCCAGAAGAGCAGAACAAGCAAGCTTGTAAAGACTCACTCGATCAAGTGGACAAGGCTCGAGACGTGGCGCTCCTACATTCAGCATGGTACCAACAGTCCCTCCGGAGATATCAAGCATAAAAGGTTCGACGTCGAGACCTCAACAAGGGAGACCTGGTGCTAAGGCTTCGACAAGATAATCGAGGACGCCACAAGCTTACGCCGCCATGGGAAGGGCTCTACATCGTCGCCGAGGTCCAAAAACCAGGCACATACAAGCTCACGAACGAGAAGGGCGAAGTTTTCGCCAATGCTTGGAACATTCAACAGCTACGTCGCTTCTACCCTTAAGTTTCCAAGCATTCATGTACATTTGTACTTTACTTATAACAATCGATGAATAAAGAAAGATCTTTAATGAGTGAGACTCGGCTTACCCTCGAAGAAGCCAAGTCACACTCGGGGGCTATTTCGGGGGGCACCCCCCCTAAAATTGTCCCAATTTTAAGGTTTTTTCTTTCAAAATTTTTTTATCATGTTCATCTCCAGTAAATGCCAAAAGGCAATTCGAGGCATAGACCTACTGAGGCCAAGGGCCGGCCGAGTCGAGGGACCGCCTACGCCTTCGAAAAGATACGACATCCCCCTCGCCACCCTACGCTAAAGTTAATCTATGGACGAAATCTTCCTCGTTGAGCCCTTTGCAAATTCAGCGAGAAAACATGATAAAGAAAACGACATTCAATAACTCACATGCTTACTTAAAACATTAAATTGTTTGATAGGCATATCTCCAAAACAAAAAATCTAATTATTACAAAAATTTCCCTAGCTACTCAGGGAGCGGGGTCTTCGGTGGCTTCGGGGGCGGCGGCTTCTTCGTCTTCGGCGTCGGGGAGGAGGTCGCCCTCGAAGATCTGCGACAGGTTGGCGGCAGGGCCCTCGGCGGCGGCGGCGGTGCTTACCACGACGGCTAGCGCGGCTTCGTCATCGAGGTCGTCCGCCATGACGTACCCGACGCTCACTGTCTCGAGGTCCACGACAAAGTGTGTCGAAATCACCCCGAGGTCTTCTGAACGCCGAGCCGGAGAGCCCTCTTCAAGCGCTCGGTGACGCATCCGCCCAAGGATCTTAGGCGGCTGACCATTGAACCCAAAAGCAGAATCAGATAAGTCTCAAAACCAATTTTTAAATAAAGAATAAATTGGTTATGCGCTTACCCTCGGTCAGCTTGTTCTCCTGCGCCAGCTCCTCCCGTGCGGCGTCGGCCTCCTGCTGGAGCATTGCCATCGAGCCTTGCTGGGCCTCGACAAAGGCCCGCAGCTTCGTAATGACCACGTCTTCCTCCACCACCATCATGGTGAGCAGGTCGACGGCCTCGTCCTAGGTCTTGAGTTGGGCTTCGGCCGATGCGAGAGCCGCATCCCGCTGCTGCAACTGTAGTCGGGCTTCGGCAAGGGCGACGCGCTACTGTTGAAGCTCGACCTCGAGCGCCGCCAGCGCCTTGGTCCACCGGTGGAGCTCATCCCCCTGCCGAAGGGCCTCATCAGCCGTTTCCACAACGAGGGCCCTCTCGCGGTCGCGCTCCCGCTCGGCGCAGGCCAGGGCCTCCTTCAGCTTGTGCAGCTCGGTGTGCACGTAGCGAGTTCGGCAACCCTCCGACCGGCCATCTCCCTCAAGCTCTGCCATTCAGTGCATCAATGAATAAGAATAAGAGGAAAGGGGGAATACAATAAACGCAACGATATACACGATCAGTACACGTACCAGGTGAACGTCGGGGCCTCTAGCCAGGTGGAGGTCGAGGACCTGGTTGAGGGCTTGCTGGATTGCGGTCCCCAGACCCTGCTGCTCCTCCCAAAGGAGCCGCTCAGCCTCGGCGGTCCCCGCCGGGCCGGGAGGGACGCCGCGCCAGCCGAGCCCTTGATTGCACCAGGCCTCGAAGGCCGCGATGCGGGGCGGAGGCTCCACCGTCCTCTCGTCCCCAGGGACTACAGGATCCCTCCTAGAAACCCGGCTCCAGCTCCTCCTCCGCCTCGCGCCCGCCCTCGAGGGTGGTCGGGAGAGCCTCCATCGCGGTCTCCGCCCCTGGCGCTTCCTCCTCCTCCTCCTCCGTATGGCCACCCCCTGCTGCAGTCTGAGCCCCATCCCCAGTGCGGCCCGCACCCTCTGGTCCCTCCGCGCCATCGGTAGGCGCGGGGGTCTCACTCACCCCCTCGACGACGGGGGCCGCGTCCTCCGTGCGGGGGGCCAGGGTCACCTCCCCGGTGCAGTCCTCGCCCGCTGAGGCCGGGTCTCCTCCAGCCGCTGCCTGCTCCTTCGCCCGGGCGACCCCTTGCGCCAGGGCCGCCTGGTACCGTGCGACAATCTCTGTCGGCCGGGGCACACCTGACGGGGGCGGCGCCGCCGAATGCGGCATGGAGCGCGCCGACGCCTTCAGCGCCTTAATGGGCGCTAGCGGGGGCGATGTCAACATCCCGCGGTGGCTGGCAGAAGATAAAATTAAACATTTAGTCTAAGTCTACCAAATCCACAACCAAAGAAAAAGACAAAACTTACTGAACCCGGACGACGCTGCTCATCTTGCGCTTCTTGTCACTCGGGGGCTATGCAGCCCCCGAACCTCCTCGGCCCCTCGACGGTGGGTCCCCGCCCGCGGGCCTCGTGCCCGCCGCGGCAGGGCTTCGCGCCCTCGTGGACGTCGGGGCGGCGGTCGCCGAGCCCGCCCCAAGCGCGGGCGGCCTCGAACTTGAACCACCCCCGAATGCCACGAACGAGGGGTGGGGGTGGCCGCCGCGACACTTGGGGGGTGGCTCGCGCCGTCGAGGGCGCTGAGCTGCTCAGGGGCCCCCCTTCCCCGCGATGATACGAGGGTCTCCTGGCTCTGCCCACTCGGGGGCGCGGCCACTTGCGCCGGTGCAGGTGGCGGGATCTCCTCGAGGTCGTCGAAGGAGGATTCCTCCGGGCTACTCTCCGGAGACGAGAGGGGGGAGAGGCCCTCACTCTCTCGCTGGCGGCTCTCTCTCTCTCTCTCTCTCATGCGCCGCCTTGCGCCGATGTGCTTGCTCCTTCTTCTTCACCGCGTCCTTCCGCGCTTTCCGCCTCTAGGCGGAGAGGCGATTCGCCTCGCGGACTTCGGAAAGAGGGGGGTGGAGCGGTACCCCTTGTGGGATAATCCCTGAGAAAAAATTGCAGATTAGCAATGGATAACCCTCGAGGGTAAAAACTAAATTGAATCTAAATCAAATCAAAACTTACAAATTTTAGGTGCCCCGCGTCGGGGCGCATCTTGACGGCCCACAGGGCCGCCTCCTTGCAGTCGAGCTTCGACACTTCCACCACTCGCCGCGCCTGGTGGATGCAATGCTCGATGAGGAGGCTCCCCTCCTTCATCTTCGAGCCTACCCAGGGCTCTTCTGCCTTCAGCTGGTTGAGGCGTAATGCCCTCTCCATCAGCGGCAGGACATGCCACTGATTGAAGTTGGCAATAACGCCCGCCGCGGTCAGACTAAAATTAAACATTTAGTCTAAGGTCTTCATTGAACGCGTCGATAAAGACCTTCAACCACTCCTGGCGGTCGGCGGGGGAGACCCCGTTGCTCCAGGCCTCCGGTCGCTCCCGCAGCACCTTGGCGGTGTACACCGGGAGCTTGTTGTCGACGTTGCGCAGGTAAAACCACCCCTTGTCCCAGTCGGCGTCGTCGGACGTCATGGTGGCCGGGATATAGAGCCCGCTGCGCTACCCCCGAACTTGGAGAGTCAGGCCCTTGGCGCGCACCGCCCGGCGGACCCCTCGAGTCTCACCGGCGGCCGTATGGGGCTCACCCCGAAAGAGGTGGATCCATAGGTCCCAGTGGGCCTCGATGCCCAAGAACCCCTCGCAAACGGCGATGAAGACCGCCGCATGAGAGATAGCGTTGGGGGCGAAGTTGTGGAGTTCCACACCATAGTGGAGGCACAACCTGCGGAAGAACGGCGAAGGGGGGATTCCGAACCCCCGCTCGTGCAGCCTCGCCAGGCTGACGACGAAGCCCTCTAACGGAGCGGGCTCATGGTGGGACGACGGTGGCGCAATCCACATGGGCTCCGCCGAGTCGCTGTTCGCCCAATTCACCCGAACCAGCAAACCAATCTAACGGTGCTCTATCTAAAAATGAAACGACCGCAGGACACTATTCTACAGGTGGGTCATAAAGGTCCGAGTGTCCTGTGGCTCTGGCAAACCTCTTGATCTTGGCGCACGAACCCTTGCGGAGGACTATCATCTTGTCCTCCGTCTCTAGCCGCGTCAGCTCCGCTTCCGCCACTTTCCCCTCCAGGTGGTTTATCCGCTGGCGTGCTTGTACCAGCTCCACCCGCAGGCTCTCCAGTGTGGGCGGCTTCTCCTCCTCGTCATCGTCCTCCTCCTCATCGGAGAACTCCATGTTTCCTGGCGGCCCCTTGATGGTTGGAGGCTGCCTGCGGCGCTGAACTCTGGGGTTCCACCGCGGAGGAGTGGACTGGGAGGACTCTGTCAGTCCGAGATCATCCCAGTTCAACGGCGGGACAAACACCTTGCCGTACCCCGTGGCGGTGCGCTCGCCCTTGATACTGAAACGGGGCGGACTGTCAAGTGTACAGTCCGGCGTCTTCGTGCCCTTCTCCTTGACTGCAGGGAGCACGAAGTCCAGCACCATTGTGGAGGATGCCGACTTCGGGCGCAACTGCCCAGTAGTGGGGTGCCCTGGCGATGGTGAGCATGGGGGCATCTTGATCGCCTTCAGCGGTGCGAAGGCGTTGAACATCGCTGACGGAGAGAGGTGTGGGGAGTTGGACCGCATCATAGGGCTGCGGGCATGCACCCTTCCTCGCTGCCCATCGCCTAACAGCTCAATGTCAGCAACGCGGAACGCTTGCTCACGTCGGGGAGACTCGCCGATCCGGCTGGCGAGGCTAGACACCTTGGTTGAAGATGTATCTTTGGAGCAGGAGGAGGCCATGGTGGCTGTGTGTATGGGCAAGCAAGCTTGTAGATGGGATGAGGGAGTCGACACAAACCCCCTAGCTTTTATCGATGTTTCTCTCGATCGAAAAACGAGATTCTCGATGTTTCCCTCGTGGATTTCGGGATAGGCTCAACTATAGATGAGTCTAGAGGCAAATATCCGCACAGAGGACCAGGGGGCCTGATTCTGCTAAACCCTAGCCTTCGGCGAACTGGCCAATTCGCTCGATTTGGTCTAGTTCGGCCGAACCGGCCCCTGGGTCTCCAGGTATGCGGGCCAGGTCGAGTCTCGTGCCTTTGGTCAGGGGTTTTGAGGTTTGAGGGGGTTTTGGCCCAGAAAGGTTTGGAATTGAAGGATTTGGGCCGGATTTCACGGACGGGTTTCAGAGTGGCGGAGGCTCTCGTTCCAGGAAGATCTTCAACCGTTGCCCGTTAACCTTGAAGGTATTCCCATCCTCACTTTGCAATGTGACAGCCCCATGGGATGCAGCGTTGATCACTGTGAATGGGCATCCCATTTGCTTCTTAGTTTCCCATGACTGAAAAGTTTGACACGGGAATTGAAGACAAGGACCTTGTCTCCCGGCTTGAACGTTTTGACCTTAATCCTTTTGTCATGCCATCTCTTGGTCCGTTCTTTGTATAGCCGGGAGTTGTGGTATGCTCGTTCCCTCATTTCATCTAATTCTGCCAGGTGGATTTTCCGTTTGAGGCCGGCTGCTGGAAGGTTCATACCTCACTTCCTAATGGCCCAATGAGCTCTAAACTCCATCTCTACTGGTAAGTGGCAGGTCTTGCCATAGACCAGTTGATATGGGGTCATTCCTATGGGTGTTTTATAGGCCGTGCAGTACGTTTATCCTTCCAGTGTTTTCTCATCTCATTTACGGTCTTTTGCATAATGTTCTTAATCTGCTTATTTGAAGTTTCTACTTGACCGCTAGTTTGGGGGTGATAGGGTGTAGCTACGTTGTGCTGCACCCCCAAACTTGAGAGGTACCTACGAAATGCTGAGTTGATAAAGTGGGAGCCTCCGTCGCTAATGACCATCCTAGGAACTCCAAAACGGGGAAAGATAATCTCATGAAACATCCGTTTTGCGCTCCTAGCATCGGCTGCCACACAAGGCAAGACTTCCACCCACTTAGAGACGTAGTCTACCACCACTAGGATGAATTTGCAGCCCTCTGAGTTCCGGAAAGGACCCACGAAGTCAATCCGCCAAACATCAAAGATTTCTACTTGGAGATTGCTGGTTAGTGGCATTGCGTCTCTAGTGTTTATATTCCCGTGTTTCTGGCAACGTGGGCACCTCATGACGAATGCCTTAGCATCTTCGTACATGCTGGGCCAGTAGAAACCACATTGCCAGACTTTTGCGTTAGTGCGAAATGCACCATAGTGACCCCCGTATGGGGCTGCGTGGCACCTCTACAGGATTTTATAAGCCTCGTGCGCTGGTATACACCGTCTAAGGAGTCCGTCACTACATATCCTGAAGAGATACGGGTCATCCCAAAGGTGGAGTCGGCTCTCGTAAGCTAGTCTTTTCTTGTTTTCTCTAGGTGGGACATATCCGGTCACCATGTAGTTCACTATGTTGGCATACCACGGGTCAGCAGTGGTGACCTTAAGGAGCATGTCGTCCCACAAAAAATCATCGATGGGAAGATCGGATGGGACTTGCATTCGAGACAAGTGGTCAGCCACTGAGTTCTCTACTCCTTTCTTATCCCTTATCTCGATGTCAAATTCTTGGAGTAGAAGAATCAAGCGGATGAGTCTCGGTTTTGCATGTTTTTTTGTTAATAGGTACTTCAAAGCAGTGTGGTCTAAATAGACTATGACCTTGGCCCCGACTAGGTAGGACCGGAATTTGTCTATAGCAAACACGACCGCTAAGAGCTCCTTCTCCGTGGTTGCATAGTTGAGCTGGGGGCCTGTAAGCGTTTTGCTAGCATATGAGATAACATAGTGCTTCTTGTCCTTGGTTTGGCCCAACACAGCTCCTACATCATAGTCGCTCGCATCACACATGATTTTAAATGGTAGATTCCAGTCGGGAGGCTGGATGATGGGAACGGAAATGAGAGCTTTCTTGAGGGTGTGAAAGACTGCGTAACAATCCTCATCAAAAACGAAGGGAGCTTCCTTGGCTAGAAGATTGGTTAAGGGCCGAGATATATGGGAGCTTCCTTGCGTCTCTAGTGTTTATATTCCCGTGTTTCTAGTAGTAGCAGGGTTGCAAGGAATGTTTTACAGCCTAGATGGTGTACTTTTGGTTTGACTCATACACAGAAGAGAAAGTTGCAGCGCTTCCGTAAGAAAGAAAAAGGGAACAGGAAGCAGAGAAGCTAAGGGATGAACAATTCAACAAGTATAGGCCTATGATCCATCAGAACAAGACATGACAGATCAAATCAGTTGTGCAATCAGCAACACAACCGGTCAGACCAATTGTAGAATCCGGTCAGACCAATTTGGGTCAGTTTGCCGCAGAAGTGGTCAGACCGGTTTCTGACACCGGTCAGACCAGTTTGGATACAGAACCAGGAGTTGAGTCTGTTTCGAACACCAATGACGATGCAACTTCGCCAATTGCTCTAGTGGCGGAAGATGAAGAGATGGTTGATTTTGAAGCTTCTCCAGAGCATGGCAACATGGAAGTTAATGTTGTCTATTTGTCATCGGATTACTTTGTGGTGCCAGAGGAGGATATCTCTCATCTTCAGCTTGGGCCTCGTGATGATGTGTTTCAGAAGCCAAAAGAATCAAATAATCATCTAAAGGCTTTGTACATGAGAGGGCACATCAACGGAAAGCTAGTTTCACGGATGTTGGTTGATGGTGGGGCTATTGTAAATCTTATGCCCTATGCTCTTTTCAAGAAGATTAGTGGGAAAGACGAAGAGCTGATCAAGACAAACATGACAGTCAGTGGAGTAGGTGCAGGTGATCCTATTGGTGCCAAAGGGGTGGCCTCCATGGAGTTGACCATTGGGAGCAAAACAATTGTTACAGCTTTCTTCGTTTCAGAAGTGCAAGGAAATTTCAGTTTAATTCTTGGGCGTGATTGGATTCATACAAATCAATGCATACCATCTACCACGCATCAGTTTGTTCTTCAGTGGATTGGCAATGAAGTTGAGGTTGTGCATGGTAACATTTCTTTCGTTGCAGTAGCCGATTGCGATTCTATTAGTGCAAATGGGAATATTAAATGTTTATCGGGCTTGGATTTCTCTGACTATGAGTTGATCAGTTGCACGAAGGGTGGCTTTGTTCCTGCTCCTTTAAACCGATGGAGAATCAGTTGAATTACTTACTGTAATTGATGGAGCAAATGAGCAAGCCGAGCCAAACCGGTCAGACCGCTTCTGGTAACCGGTCAGACCGGTTTATGTCTAGAAAGTGGCTTCAGGAGCGAATTGATCACTATCAAGCGCATACAGGAGGTATGTTTGAAGCCATTGAAGATATTGGAGATATGGATAAGCTGGGTCAAGGTTTTAGAAAAAATAGATATTGGTGATGGTACTATTCCTAGGCCAACTTTTGTAAACAAAAATTTATCGGCTGAATATAAGGCCAATTTATTTAATTTGTTGAAGGAATATGTCGATTGTTTTGCCTGGGAGTATCGTGAGATGCCTGGTTTGAGTCGTGACTTAGTTGAGCATCGTTTGCCAATTAAAGCCGGTTTTAGGCCTTTTAAGCAATTAGCTAGACGTTTCAATCCCGCTATTTATGACCGAATAAAAGAAGAGATCAATCGTTTATTAGATGCTGGTTTTATTCGGACTTGTCGTTATGCGGAGTGGATTTCTACTATTGTTCCCATTGAAAAGAAAGATTTGGGAAAAATTAGAGTTTGTATTGACTTTAGAGATCTTAATAAAGCTACTCCAAAAGATTCATATCTTATGCCTATAGTCGATGTTTTGATTAATGAAGCTTCTGGACATCGTGTTGTTAGTTTCCTTGATGGTAATGCTGGATATAATCAAATATTCATGGCCGAAGAGGATATGCACAAAACGGCCTTCCAAAGTCCAGGTTTTATTGGTTTGTTTGAGTGGGTGGTTATGACTTTTGAATTGAAGAATGCTGGTGCAACTTATCAAAGAGCTATGAACTTAATCTTTCATGATTTGCTTGGTGTTATCTTGGAAGTATATGTTGATGATATTGTAGTTAAATCGGATGGTTTAGTTCACCATTTAGCCGATTTAAAACTTGCTCTTGAAAGGATGCAACGGTATGGTTTGAAGATGAACCCGCTCAAGTGTGCTTTTGGTGGTTCGGCTGAGAAGTTTCTTGGTTTCATTATTCATGACAATGGTGTAGAAATTGATCCCAAGAGAATTGAAGATATGAAGAAAGTCGAAGCTCCTACTTGCAAAAAGGATTTGCAAACGTTTCTAGGCAAGGTGAATTTCTTGAGAAGGTTTATAATTAACTTGTCTGGAAAGGTTGATGCTTTTACTCCTCTTCTTCGGTTGAAAAATGAAGCCGATTTTATTTGGGGGGCAAAACAGCAAGAAGCTTTTGAGAAGATCAAAGAGTATTTGTCTTCACCACTGGTACTTAGAGCGCCAAAGAGAGGAGTTCCTTTAAGGCTTTATGTGGCAGTAGAAGACAGAGTTGTTGAGGCTATTTTGACTCAAGAAATTGGTGATAAGGAATATGTTATTGCTTATGTAAGCCGACGGCTCATTGATGCAGAAACAAGGTATACCTTCATTGAAAAGTTATGTTTGTTTTTGTACAATGCTTGTACTCAGTTGAAGCATTATTTATTGTCTAGTACTTGCATAGTGTTTGGGGCGATCATTATGGGTACCCAAACCTATGGAATAATCACCCTTGTTAAAACACTAACTATTGCCCAACTCACACACATATCAGGAAAGAGGAAAGCAAACAAGGCCCACGGCCCAACAAGAGTCAATGGCCCAGTCGAGGCACCTCGCTGGAGGCCTCGACGCGTGCCTCATTCTCCACTTCGCTCGAGGGAAGCGATCCCTCGAGCGAATCACAAAACTGCGTCTCGGTCGAGGCTTGAGGGTCGAGCCTCGAGCAACCCACGAAATGGGAAAAGCTCTGCCTCGGTCGAGACCTCTACCCCGACAAACCATTAATGCCGCTTATCGCCGCCGTGCATCCAAAGTCAAAAGGCAAATCTCTCGCCACACCGCTCTGACAGGCACGATCCCCGTCGCATCTGCCAACTCCCGTCACTATGCTGCCAACCGAGGCTCTGTGCGGACATGTTGGCGCTGTGCGAACAGAGCACGTCACTCCGAGCTCCTGTGCTACCAACTCCGGTGACCCGAAGCCCTCTATCGGGCAGGAGAGACCCTCAAGTGGGTAAAAGGATAAGGAGGAAGGACGGCGGAAGCATGGCAGGCCATCCCGAGTACTATGCGACCATCCCCGGCGCTGTGCGAACACGCCGCCACTACGCGAACAGGACCACGTCATTCCAACTCCCTGTGCTGCCAACTCCCGCAGTAACTTCCCACGGAAAGGGCTGAGTGTAGGCATGGGGGATCCTCGAATTGGTGTACGGACGAGCCATTGGACACGCTGGTCAGTTCAGACCCTCAAAACCACTCCGTGGCGTCACCACCAGCACAGGAACCCACCACTGGAACGGCAACGCCGCACAACAATGGCCAAGGACAAGGAACCACGCCTGGCACCACGCCTACTACTATGCTACAACTGTGCCTGCACATTGACACACGCCAGTAACCCCTCCTCCTTGATCTATAAAAGGAGAGGCGCACGCTCATGCAGGGAAATGGGAGAGGATCGAACAAGAGACCACTAATGCACTCCACACTCCACCGATATTGGCACTCTGCCTCAATCATCATCACCATCATCTGGGACTTGGGGGGCATTGCCTTTCTTCCCAACCTGCTTGTATCTCCTACTACTCGCAGTCCGGTGCAGGATAATACATTGCACACATCTTCTTTGCTGGACGTACGGTCTTGTGACCGGAACCAGGATAAACTCGTGTCTTTGCATTACCTTCTGCATCAACCATCAAGGGTGGGAACACAACACATTTCTAGTTGGTGTCGGGGCCACGATTTCCAAACACCAACACATAGTGTTATGTCAAACCGATGTGATTAAACATATGTTGCAAAAGCCGATCTTGAGTGGTAGGATTGGTAAATCGGCTTATGCTTTATTTGAGAATGATTTGGTTTGTGAACCTTTAAAATCTATGAAGGGCCAAATTGTAGCTGATTTTATTGTTGAACATTGGATTGATGACACATGTGGTTTTGACGTCGGCTATGTTGCTTGCACACCATGGAAGTTATACTTTGATGATTCGGTTTGTGGAGATGGACAAGGGATTGGTGCTGTTCTTATCTATCCAAATAATACAGTTTTTGAATTAGTTGAATATGAAGCCCTTCTATTTGGCTTGGTTTTTTTGCAAGACATGGGAATAAAGCATGTTGAGGATTTTGGTGATTCACTTCTGGTAGTGCAGCAAGTATCTAAGGTATGCCAATGTTATAATGAATTTTTAAATGCATATCTCGATAGATGCCTTGATATATTATACCTTCTTTTGATGAGTTTACAATCAAACATATACCAAGAGAAGAGAATGTCAAGGCTAATACTCTGGCTCAGCAAGCATCTAGTCACATTATTACAAAAAAAACATTTTTATCTTCGAAAGCCGATGCAAATGGAAGCCGAGACACAAGTTCTGGATGAACCGGTTCAACCGGTTTTGCAAACCGGTCTGACCGCCAGAACCGGTCTAACCGGTTTGGAAACCGATCTGACCAGTTCGTCTGCTGAAAGCAGCAAAGTTGCTTTGGATGGAGCTAATGGTTCCGAGGTTGAGGATCAGGACTAGAGAGTGCCTATTATTGCTTATTTAAAAGACCCGGGTCGTGGTGCAGAAAGAAATATTCGGCGAAAATCATTTAAATATATATTGATTGATGATGAGCTTTATCGTCGAACTGCCGAAGATTTGCTTTTAAAATGTTTAGACTCGGATCAGGCCAGAGTTGCTATGGGAGAGGTTCATGAGGGTATCTGTGGTACACATCAATCTGCTCCCAAGATGAAGTGGTTACTTAGGAGGGCCGGGTTTTATTGGCCTACTATGATGGCAGATTATTTCAAATATTGTAAAGGATGTGAAGAGTGTCAGCGGTTTGGAGATTTACAATTGGTTCCTACTGCATCAATGCATCCTATTATCAAGCCATGACCGTTCCAAGGATGGGGGTTATATTTTGTTGGACAGATTAATCCTCCATTATCTAAAGGGCATCGTGTTGTGTTGGTTGCTACAGATTATTTTACTAAGTGGACTGAAGCGGTTCCTTTGAAGAATATGACACATGAAGAGGTGATTGAGTTTATTACTCAGCATATTATTCACAGATTCGATATTCCTCAAACTTTAACAATGGATCAAGGTCTGTCATTAGTGTCTAAGGAGGTATGCGAATTTGCTGAATCTTATAAGATTAAATTGCTCAATTCATCTCCATACTATGCTCAGGCTAATGGACAAACCGAGTCAAGTAATAAAATTTTGATCAAATTGATCAAGAAAAAGATAGAAGAAAATTCTAAGAGATGGCATGAAGTGTTATCTGAAGCGTTGTGGGCTCATCGTATATCTAGACATGGTGCTACTAAAGTTACTCCTTTTGAGCTTGTGTATGGTCAAGAGGCCATTTTACCTGTTGAAGTAAATCTGGACGCTTATAGATTAGCCAAACAAAATGACCTTGATGCTGTTGATTACCATGTTTGATGATGGATAATGTTGATGAGGTGACCGACAAGCGATTGAAGGCTTTGAAGAAAATTGAGAAAGATAAGCTTCAGGTGGCTAAAGCTTACAACAAGAAGGTGCCGGGGAAATATTTTTAGATTGGAGAACTTGTTTGGAAGATGATTTTGCCTATTGGAACAAAGAGCAACATGTTCGGTAAATGGTCACCAAGTTGGGAAGAACCATATCGAGTTATCAAAGTTATCTTTGCCAATTCTTATATGCTAGAGACATTGCAGGGAGATCATTTACCCAGAGCTATCAATGGAAGATATTTGAAGAAATATTACCCAAGTGTGTGGCAAAATGCGTGAAGATAAATGGCCGATAAATTTTGATACCGCCCTTAGTATAAATTTTGGCTACTTAGTTGTAATAGTAATATATTGCTTTTTAGTTTGCAAGCTCACTAAAAAGACAGGGGGCATATGTTGATAGCCAAAATTGGCATTGGATAGGGTAAACCGGTCACACCGGTTTTGATCTGTAATTCGAGTAGGTTTAGGGTTTCGTGATATTTTTCATATTGTAACCAACTCTTGACGGGGCACGACTTCCCCGGCCTATAAATATAAAGGCTAAGGCCGATTGAGAGGTATTCCAATCGAATCAATCATTATTTGTCCCTTACTTTTGTCTCTCAAACCCTATACTTTTCCAAACCCTAATTGTTGTTCTTTGCTCGTCTCCACGGCGTTCAAGGACATTCTAGGTGGTCCGTCGACCCTAGAGCAACCCTAGTTCCTCAAGCTCCGACCTCAAGATTCTAGGTGTTCACGATTTCTCGTCAGAAAGCGGTCTGACCGGTTCTAGAAAGCGGTCTGACTGGTTTGCCCAAGGAAATCATGGGTGTTGATCATTTTGACGATTGTGCGATGCATTCTAGCATTCTCAAGTGTGTTGGTGCAGATTTGTGTCAACCGAAGTAATCTGGACATCTGGTGGTGAGTGGTGAGAGGTATTCCATCCTGAGCTGTGAGATCAACAATACTTGGAGTTTTTTAGTATACATATACCATCATTTTTGCAAGGGCATGTGTAGAATTAGTAGCCACCATTGGTTTGCTCTGCTGGGAAAGGTGAGTTTCTTATCCAGTGTGTTTCAAATAGTCCACTAGTGAAGCTCTGGTTTGAAATTTTTCATAGTCAGATCAAATTAAGAATGCCAATTTGTGTTTCAAATAGTCTACTAGTGAAGCTCTGGTTTGTAATTTTTCATTGTCAGATATTTAAAAGAATTGATCTTGAATATGTGACCTGCAATGTCATATCTGCATAAACCAGTGTTCTATCATTTATTTTTGGAACACATGAATGATTCTGTGAGGTATAATTATGGAAGGGTTGAGATATATGTGTGTGTATAACTTCTTATGCCTAATATGTATGTGATGCTACTAAAGATATATGTATGCGAATAAAAAAAATTGTCCCTAAAACATTCATCACAACTGGTTCGTTACTCAAATCGGTTGTGATGACCCCCTCATCACAACCTTATATCCCATCCGCCCCCTCAAAACCGGTTGTGATGAGACTGTGTGGAGAAGTGGCAGGCCGCTCCTGGGGGAGAAGGACCGCAGAGGCCAGCCACCCAAGAACTGTCGTCTGCAACATCACCATCAAAATAAGAGTGAAATGCATCATAGGTCACTAAACTATTCACGAATTCTCATATGGGACCATAATCTCTCAAAGCGATCATCTAGGTCCATCAACTTTTAAGTTGGTTCATTCTAAGTTCACTCGAGGTCCAATCATAGGTCGCTAAACTATTCGCGGATTCACACTTGAAATGAACCACTTCAAAAGTTAAAGGACCCAGACGGTCACTATGAAAGTTTATGGACCTAGATGAGAATGCAAGAATAGTTTAAGGACCTGCGGTATAATTCATTCTCTAAATAACTCCCACGGACGCGAGAAGCGCGACGAGGAGTATAGCAAGGCAGGCACCAACCATGACGACCCATTGCTTATGCATCCAGAGGTGCAGAATGAAGGGTAACGAGGAGGCTACACTAGCACATATAAAAACTCGTTTACCCCAAAACGCAAACAACAACAGTTATAGATCACGGATCGTTACCACTAGACGCGCAGATGCAGCGTAAGCCGTCTTGATGTAGACGAACGCGTCGAAGTGGCAGTGCCATGCAGTTTCTCACGTCCGTCTAGTCCTACACGTGCGGTCCGTCCTTGTGCTCCAAGTATAGCACCTCCGAGGTATCCACACGTACGAGGATGAAACGCCGAACGTAGGTGTACTAGCACCTCACGAATGGCTGCGATCTGAAGGATATAGATGGAGGAGGGACTGCAGGACTGTACCACCGGGTGCTATTAGGGTTTGGGGCGTTGACGTCTGGTCCTTGCACCCCTAGCCCCTCCCACATATATATAGGCCATACTAATGGGCTGTCATCTCATGGGCCCTATCAGTTAACCTAATTCCTCATGGATCAAGCCCATAAACAAGCCCAATCCGATTGGCTCTTGGGCATATATGCAACACAGAAGAGCATGGACAAGAACTTCCCGCTCGAAGACATTTGAAGACATCCGAAGTGGGGTACTTCATACTTCTGCAAATTTTTGAATGAAAGGTTGCCACGTGCAGCCCGATGGGAGCCGCACATATCATGTGATTAGGTTATCTCCTGCAGGCTATAAAATGGGTCCTGATCGCTGCACTTCTCAATTATGAATATAGCATGGTTGCTGATATGCATGATAGTAACAAGTGGTTTAATGGTTCTTGTTTCAAAATCTGTTCTGTTCCATGCAACTTGTTTGTAAAACATTTTGAAACTTGTCTTGATAGGTACAACTCACTACGGGAAACCCTGTATATGCCGAGTGTCTACATCTTTGTCGAGTGTATTCTATCGGGCACTCGGCAAACATAGCCTTTGCCGAGTGCCTACAGAAATACACTCGGTAAAGAGAAGGCACTCGGCTAATATAAGCCTTTGCCGAGTGCATCTACAAAATACACTCGGCAAAACCCACTTGTTTGCCGAGTGTGGGTCTTTGACACTCGGCAAAACCTGAAGTCTTTGCCGAGTGTAACACTCGGCAAAGCCACTCCTTTGCCGAGTGTGGGACTCTGACACTCGGCAAAGCCTCCGTTGAAATCTAGCAGACAGCCACGGACGCCGTCGCGCCGTCCGCGGCCGTCTGTTAGTGCTTTATTTTGCCTAGTGTCAGATATGTTTGCCGAGTGCCCGATAAAAAACACTCGGCAAAGGCCGCCTTTGCCGTCACCCAATTTACCATGAGACCTAGAGTTTGCCGAGTGTTTTTGTGTCTTTGCCGAGTGCCCACGTCCGGTTTCCTGTAGTGACTCAACTATACATACGGGTTCATACACGGCATATGGATAGACCCAGCTAAGTATCCGCGTCGGCTTCATGGTGGCTGCAAAATAACCAACACGGATGAGTTATAGATGAGAGAGAGAGAGAGGACGCCACCTAATATTGGTCATATAATTATGTTTAGGGGACAACACGAGGAAAACATACTCTATGAATAGGTATTTTCTATGTTATATATATGGGGTGTGGATGTCCCATACACAAGATCCAATTTGGAGTTAAAATTCATGGAAGCCCACAACTCAGCTTTGGACTCAGCACGGCAATATGCTATTTTGGAGGCCATAACTATTTCTTCTGGAGTTCAGTAAGGCCCATAAGTATTTGATGCAAAGTTTATTTCATAAGCTTTCTATTCCAAGGGATCCGTTTTGACCTTAATATGACGTGGAGAACACCTTCAAATCATCGAGAAACAATTCGTTGTTGTTTGTACCTTCAAATCACGAGAAGGTTTCATTTTGTCGTTTCAAGCGGCTGCCACATCAACAAATTAGAAATAAAATCATCGATTAAAATCCTTGTACAATGTATTTCATAGTACGCTCTCATGGAATTTAGTTGCATGACTCATCAATAATTGGAAACTGTGTGCAAGTGGTTTTTATCCACATAAATCTTGTTTCTTCTCTCTAACCATATTTTTTTTTGTCATATCATCACATGGTCCTAGGTGGCAGGTCAAGCTGAGAATGGTTTAGAAACCAAACCAAATCCACACCCATCCATACTAATTCTAACATATTTACGAATCAATCCAATCTTACCCACTTAGCATTCGAACCGAACCAATCCAAACCATTTAGCTTTTCTCCCCTAACCAAACCAAAATAATTGGTTTCAACCCAAATATTGAAACCGGTTTTCACTAACTACTCGTAATAAGGATATGTCCTATGGTGTGGGCCCACATATTGATATAGTTCAACCAATTTGCACAGAGTAGCTAACTCTTATTCTGAGACATCTCCAACAAATTTCAGTAAAATTCGCTAAAATTTTATAGTGTGAACGCGAGGTCTTAGTTTTAGGGTCCGACTTTTGACGTGGGGCCCACATGTGGATCTCATAACATAATTTTGCACAAAGTAGCTGACCGTCGTTGAAAGTCATTTGCAACAAATTTCAGCCAAATTCACTAAAATTTTATAGCGTGAACGCGAGGTTTAAGTTTTAGGATCCAGCTTTTGATGTGGGGCCCACATGTGGATCTCATCACATAATTTTGCACAGAGTAGCTGACCGTCGTTGAGAGTCATTTGCAATAAATTTCAGTCAAATTCGCTAAAATTTTATAGTGTGAACGCGAGGTTTAAGTTTTAGGATCCGGCTTTTGACGTGGGGCCCACATGTGGATCTCATCACGTAATTTTACACAAAGTAGCCGATCGTTGTTTTGAGTCATTTGCAACAAATTTCAGCCAAATTCGCTAAAATTTTACGGTGTGAACGCGAGGTTTAAGTTTTAGGGTCAGGCTTTTGATGTGGGGCCCACATGTCGATCCCATCCCATAATTTTATACAAAGTAGTCGACTGTCATTTTGAGTCACTTGCAATAATTTTCAATCAAGTTCGCTAAAATTTCATAGTGTGAACGCAAGGATTAGTTTTAGTCAAACTAATTCCGAACTGATCCAAACTGGTTTAAACCATTATAATTGTTAAACCAAACCAAACCAAACCATTAGATATCTCGACCCATTATACACCAAACCAATTAATCCAATTAGAAAACCAAACCATAAATACCGGTTTCAACCCAAACCATTCTCACCTTGAGTGGCATGCACTTTAATTCGAATAGAAGTGGGTCCCATTAAAAATGACGTTACAAATCTGCCTCTACGGGAACCAAGAAATCTAGCCACTCAACAAACTGATCCTATCGCGCCGTCAGTTCGAAATGCATGGCGTGATTCTTGGAGAGACAATTTGACCCGGGCCACACACGCGCACACTTGCAGTTCAGGATCAGCTTCACGCTACGCCATTAGCCGATGACTGGTGGGGTTGCGCGGAAGCCATGGAATTCGGGGGCCTCCCGATCCCGCGAGAACCCCTTTCCCTCAATTCCCACAACTAGCTAAAGCATCTAGTCACACACTCACACTGCAGTTTTTGCGGGCTCTTCTTGTTCACTTTCCCGATCATCTAGTAGTACGTGGAGAGAGAGAGAGCGCGAGATCATATCATATCCAGAGTCCAGAGTCCAGACACAAGAGAGATCGATCGATGGGGACGCCGTCGTCGTTCAAGGCCGAGTGGGGCCCGGCCATCTGCATGGTGCTGATCGAGCTGTTCACGACGGGGCAGATGCTGCTCACCAAGGTGGTCGTCGACGCGGGCCTCTTCGTCTTCGCCCTCCTCACCTACCTTTTCTTCATCGGCACCGTGCTCGTCATCCCGCTCGCCATCATCTTCGAGAGGTCTGTATATATAATAACTGTATACCTCACCCCCAGAGTTGTTCAAGCAGCTAGCCCTTTAATTTCTCCCTGTATGTGCGGTTCCTTTTTTCCATTTTTTATTTTTGCATTTCAACTATCGCGTCTTCGCCTAGCTTTTGTCTTCTTCCTATGCCTGAAGCCACCGAGTTGCTCCTGATCGGTGCAATGAACGTACGGCTGTCTCCGGCCGTTTGGTTCTTTTTCAGGATGGATCCTTTCACCGGTAGAAAACGAGTCATTAGTTCCGGTCACTAACCCCTTTTAGTCCCGGACATGGTGATCGGGACAATGACTCTGGGACAGGTCACCCCTTTAGTCCCGGACACACAGCCGGGACTAAGGAAACATTTAGTCCCGGTCGGTAACACGAATCAGTCACGAGGCTGATTCCATCTCCGGCCGTTTCATTTTGTTTCTGGATGGATTCTTTCACCAATAGAAAACGAGCCATTAGTTTCGGTCACCAACCCCTTTTAGTCCCAGATGTAGTGACCGGGACAATGACCCTGGGACTTAAGGGGTGACCCCTTTAGTCCCGGCCGCACAGCCGAGACTAAAGGAGACATTTAGTCCCGGTCGATAACATGGATCGAGACTAATGGGTCCCTAAAAAAATTAAAAAAACGTTGAACCTGGGGAGGCCACAGTCACAAGTCACGCGATTTTTCACGCGTCAACACGCGTGTCGCGCGTACGGTGCGTGGGATTCGAACACAAGACCTCTGTCTCGCGCGTAGCCTCCCCTATCAATTCACCCATAGAATACTTGTGATATATAGGAGGATGTTTTTCTTTTAAACTATCCCGTGAAGCACCCACCCTTTAGTCCTGGGCGGTGTTACCGGCGGGGACTAAAGGTAGCCTTTAGTCTCGGTCAGTGTTGCCGCCCGAGACTAAAAGGTGCTCCGGAATTTAGAAAACTATGAACCGGGACTAAAGGGTATTTGTTTCGGTCTAAAATATAACCGGGACTAAAGGTAGAGGATGGAAAGTCATTTCTCTAGTAGTGCTCTATGCCTTCGTGCATATAAAGCAAGGCAAATTTTACAACACATGTGAAAATAAAAATAGCTACTCCTTGGTATGGCTAGAAACCGAAAGAAAACTGTCACAGGAAACCTAAGTTGTGGGCTGGAAACTACTTTTAAAATTAAGAGGAAAGGGTATATTGGTATTTTGATGTGAGGTGGTTCGTGGCCCATCCGTTCTCGCCCCACACGCGAATCCACATCCTGCAATTTTGTTGAACGAGTTAACAATCTGGAAGTCTGGTATATATCAAGTTATAAACTTGAAATCCAACTCAAACTATATATATTACAGAACAAAAATTTTCAGAATAGACATTGTCAGAGGTCATAATTTTAATTTGTGGTAATAGGTTTGACCAAAGGAAACCATTCCGATCCTCTGATACAGTAGTCCAACTGCAGGAGGAAAACTTATGTTAAACGAACATAATATAAATAACATATATCCTAAACTTACATCTGTTGAAACATTAGGATGTTAACTCTGCACAGCGCTTGATGTTCTGCGACTTCTAATAAAAGCTAGCTGCACAGCACGTAGCTTGCAGATTTGCGCGTGGACTGGCTGGGCTGATTTCCGCATGGACTGACAGCCCAGGGATATCAAGGGGAAATCAGCGGGATTTCCGGTTCCCAGAGGGGCCCTTAGGAGAAAATACTTCACCTCCCGAACTACCAAACCGGATGTTTACCCCCGCCCCCCTAAGTAAATAATACGGTTTAAATAATCCCTTGAAGTGGTTTTTTCACATGGCGGTTGACGTGGACGATGACCCGGTGGAAAAACATTTTCAAACTATGCATACGTGGCCCATGGAAAACACCAGCCCAGCACTCAGCGTCTCAGCAGCCTATGATGTACACCACTAAACCATGATGTGTTACTAGTGTTATATATTATATATCTGATGCCATCTTTGATGTCAACTATGTCACTTGTACCTTTTTTTAATTGCCCCCTATAATTTGCTTCACCGTCCACCTCTAAGATCGCTTTAGGGAGTTATTTGAATGATACTTATTGTTTAGTTGAGAGTATCAAGCATCCAATTTGTAAGGGTGAAGTATTCCACATTCGATAGTTTGGGGGTTATGTAGACTTTTCGCTATGTCATCATCCACATCAGCTATTATGTGGTAAAAATCATCTCTAAAACCGCTTCGGGGGTTATTTAAATAATATTATATACTTGAGCGGGTTAAATATCCGATTTTGTAGTTTGGGGTTGAGGTATTTTACCTCCGATAGGGGAGTTATATAGATTTTTTTCATGTTAATTGTTATGCAACATTATCCCTACCAGGCACTGTTATTAAGTCTAAAAGCCAAAAGAAAAATATGTAATTGTAATGCCTGTTGTAAATGCGGCGGATTCAGGTTAGAGTTTGTCAGGTGGCGTGAGGAGAGAAGAGAGTGAGAGGTGGAGTGAAATGAAAGTTATAGTTTATATTGGGGTACATATAGAAATATCCATGTCTGCTCCTTAGCACCAAGTTTCATGGATAGACACAAATTCCCCAGGCCCATGCTCGCCCTTGCGGTAGTCCGGTGGCCACTTTGGCTGCCATAGTGAATATTCTTGTGGGCCCATAGTGTTGGTGCTACAGGGTATGGTTATTTCAATAGTTCTAATTTTAAAATATTTATGAGAGACTTTTTGTCAGTGATTGTTTCTTGGTGATTTCTTTTTTACTCTAGGAATGTTCAAATTTCACAAAACTCCTATCGGCAGAGAAAAATTCTAAAGAGGAAAACTTACCGTTGGCCAGTTGCACGTAACCCTTGAGAAATGCCAAAACTGTTGTGGTCGAAGGCTAAGGAGTATAGCTCAAACTATAACAGGTCTAGGTCATCTATAATTGTGAGATAACATATACCACAATAACTGCCATCGTAATTTTGCAGTTGTATGGTATAACACTAGACGTGATTTTGCAGCATTGCTCTTGTTATCGATTAGCGTGTTTTCCTATTTCATTTGTACATTATGATATGCAGCGTGTAAACGGCTCTTTCCTTAGAAACAACGTATGATTCGGTTCCTTAGACTGTATATTACCTGCATGCTATAAAACCACCCTGGCAACCAACTCCCTTGCTTAAGGAGCCGAGACAAATATCAATGTCATTTTCACATCCGAACAGCTCAGGTACACCACCACCATTCTCACCGCAAAGAAGCGTTCCATGTGCCTTGAAAACGAAATTGTAAACATAATTTTTCACCGCAAAGATTTAAAAAATGTACTTTGGGAGAGGAGATTAAATACTAACATCATCCACAACCAAAAAAAATCCATATTTACTGCGTAGTTTGACAAGTTCAGGTAACAGTGCAAAATCGCCATCCATGCTGAAGATACTGCACATTAAAAATGGTCCCATTTAAGTACTCTGACAAATTCTTACACACACGGACAATTCAGGTGGAGAAATAGGCACTTATTCAATTATGGCTTGCCTGTCAGTGACAACAACTTTCCTTTCCAGTGAGCAACTGGACCTGCAAATTAGACATTATCAAAATAGAGTTATCGCCAATAATTCAAGCCGTGGTGAATTGTTGCATCTCTTGATTGCCAGTCAAGCTGAGAATGGTTTGGGTTGAAACCGGTTTTTGTGGTTTGATTTTCTAATTAGATTAACTGGTTTGGTGCATAATGGGTTAAGATATGTAATGGTTTGGTTCGGTTTGGTTTGACAAATATAATGGTTTAAACCAGTTTGGATGAGTTCAGAATTAGTTTGACTAAAACAAAGCCTTGCGTTCACACTATGAAATTTTAGCGAATTTGATTAAAATTTGTTGTAAGTGACTCAAAATGTCAGTTGACTATTTTGTACAAAATTATGTGATGAGATCGACATGTGGGCCCCACGTCAAAAGCATGACCCTAAAACATAAATCTCGCGTTCACACTATAAAATTTTAGCGAATTTGACTGAAATTTATTGCAAATGACTCAAAACAATGGTCGGCTACTTTGTGTTAAATTATGTGATGAGATCCACATGTGGGCCCCACGTCAAAAGTCGGACCCTAAAACTTAAACCTCGCGTTCACACTATAAATTTTAGTAAATTTGGCTGAAATTTGTTGCAAATGACTCAAAACAACGGTCGTCTATTTTGTGCAAAATTATGTGATGATATCTACATGTGGGCCCCACGTTAGAAGCTAGACCCTAAAACTTAAACCTCGCGTTCACACTATAAATTTTTAGCGAATTTGGCTGAAATTTGTTGAAATGACTCTCAACGACGGTCTGCTACTTTGTGCAAAATTTTGTTATGAGATCTACATGTGGGCCCCGCGTTAAAAGTTGGACCCTAAAACTAAAACATCATGTTCACACTATAAAATTTTAGCGAATTTGGCTGAAATTTGTTGGAGATATTTCAGAATAAGAGTTAGCTACTCTGTGAAATTGGTTAAGCTATATCAATATATGAGCCCACACCATAAGACATATCCTTATTATGAGTAGTTAGTGAAAACCGGTTTCAATATTTGGATTGAAACCGATTATTTTGGTTTGGTTAGGAGAGAAAAGCTAAATGGTTTGGATTGGTTTGGTTCGAATGTTAAGTGAGTGAGATTGGATTGGTTCGTAAATATGTTAAAATTAATATGGATGGGTGTGGATTTGGTTTGGTTCCTGAACCATTCTCAGCTTGAATTGCCAGTAAGCGACTGAGAAAAAAAACATACAGCAAGGAATCAAGATGCGACATGTCACAGTGCTTGTAGACGAACGCTATCGCTTCTTGCTGTCTTTCCACAAGGCGGATGCCATCAATGGTTGCCGCATGGTTCAGCGCATCTGAGAAGATTGCTATCCTCACACCCTCTGCAGGCTTTCTCCCGGCAGCCAATAGAGAGCTGATGCTACCCAGGGCAGTCATCACGGCTGTGTTTGCAGAGAATCCGGTGGGACACAGGAGGCAATCCTGTAGACCCAATGCATGAAAATCGATAGGAAGCTGAAGAAATTAAATGATGGAAAACTTACTAAAATAAACAAATTATCTCATCTAGTACCTCTTTTTTCTGCAATTTTGCCAGTGATTCCTCCACCAGCTTGTGGTAAGTAGTGTAGCCACAGATCAACGAAGAACCTCTCGGACCCATGCCGTACTCTTGAGCTGCCTACGAAGCACGTGACTATTGCAGTGTTTCTTTGGGGTAAATTACACACGTTTGACCACTAATCAAAGTACTGACTAAAATCAGTTTATAAAACTACATACAAAACCCCAGGTTAATTCGCAAGACCTATCTGATGAGGCATCTGACCGTATAATTAGACGATGGTTACTGCAACATTACTGTAGTAAATTATAAATTAATTAGGCTCATTAGATTCATCGTGCAAAGTTACACTTATACTTAAAAATGTTTTATAAATAGACTTTATTTAATACTTCATGTATATACGATTCCTCGAGGAAAAAAATTTACGCTCACAAAGAAACACGGCCATAGCTAGTTAACGAAACTATAGCTAAGCGCAAACTATAGCTAGGTCCAAATGAAAGAATTATGAACTATAAAGAGGCACAAATAAATCGGCACACCTTGACTGCAGCCTCACGGACGGCCGGATGCGAGCTGAGGCACATGTAGTCGTTTCCGGAGAAAAGGATCAGTTTCCGGTTCACCTCGTCTTCTTGGCTGCTCTCCACGCCATCTAAACCAAATAGAGCAAACCAGCTCAGTTCTTGTGATATATCCCTTGCGAGCGAGCAAAAGCGAGGTTACATATATGCTTTCGCAAAACAAAAAAGAAGAAAGGCGAGGTTTGCATGCGTCAATTTGAACCCTCCTGTTATTACATTATGTTAGAAACGAACATTATTAATCAGCAAGTTCTGTCAACAAACGTGCCCCCTACTAGCTGCTGCTTGTCCAATAGAAACATGCAATGCAATGCAGGCAGGGCAGGTTTGCACAGGAAGGAGAGCTAGATAGGCTGGGCACTGACTTGCGGCGAGCCATTGCTGGAGGGAGTTGCGGTCGATCTGGACCTCGACGGTGGCACGGTCCCAGGGCTCTGGGCCGGCGAAGGTTTCCGAGGGCGGCTGCGGCGGCGCAAGGGAGATGAGGCGCGTGTTGAACAGGAGCCTCCTGGCCGCGAGCCTCGCCAGCGCTGCGTCCACGAGGGCATCCCATTGTGCCATTTCGTCGCGCAGACGACGGCGGCGAGCTAGGTTGCCGTTTGGGGTGTGGAAGACAGAGCTAGCTACGTATGTATTAGCTTGTCACGGGCAACCAGCTGCCATGCATGCATGGCCTAATCGAGATCGAGCAGGTTCAGGAGGAGGCCGGAGAGATAGTGACAACTCGATTTGTTTTGTTGTTGCAACTAGCCTTGTCCCTTTCTGCGTTGCACAACTCAGACAACAGTGGCAGCGCGTGGCATTGGATTGGATAAAAAATGGCGTGATGGGCTTCGACCGTACCTGTGAAGCGGCGGTCGTGCATGTCTTACAGAGCTCTGGCATTTCTTTCTTTCTGATATCTGACGATCCATCATCGGATTCCATGCATTGTTGCACTTGGATTTCTTGAAGCAAAAAACAGGCAGGGTAGAGACGGTTGTTTATGACCATTTTAACATGAATATAGGTGAACACAACTGGGGATTTGATGGGTGTATTATTATATTAGTAGTCCCGGTTGGAGTTACCAGTCCGAAACTAAATGACACTCTACGTCATATAATAAAAAAAACATCCTACATAGAGTCATATGTGTTGTGTAGCTGGAGTGGTAAGGACGCTACGTGTGCGGGAAGAGGTTTGGGTTCGAATCCCACAAATTACATTAACGGGGCCGGGGTTGGCAACCCGGACTAGAACATTTTTATTCTATACGTTTTTGTTGAATCCTAATTAAAAATTCGGTTTGTAAAAAAGAGTTAGTAAATGAAAATCGGAGGGAAGAAGAAAAATCCTAACAAAAGAAAAGATGTGAGAAGTAATACTACATGCACATGGTAAAATGATGAATATCAAACGACAACTCTGATGTTTTGTTGTTATTCTATCTTGGCCTATTCCAAGACGTTTTGTAGCTGATGGCCTGGACCAGCCGGTAATTGCGTGTACCACAGTCGGTACATGTGCGTCGTCACAGAGCAAAATGCATGGCAAACGCAGCATATATTGGATTCGAGTTGGTGATCGGATTCAGTATGCATGACTTCGACCCGTAGCAAGAGGCAACCACGGCCTACGTACGACTCTGTTTTCCCAGCAGAGCTCTGATCGATATCTCTAGTGCTGTGAATTCGATTATCCCACTTCTATTTTTCTTCTCTTTACACTAAAAGAGAAACACCGGTTTAGGGCAGCTCAGTATGGAGCAAAACCAAACAATAATCCACGGGGAAAACCGAAACAATACACATAGTAAGGATCGATCGCAGCGTGTCAGAAGAAAAATCGACCATAGAATAGAAGTCGATCACAACGTACTGAAAAATCATTTGTTTCCATGCATGGCCATCGGCGCATCCCCAACTCCGTCTTCCCTCACCCCGGCCAAGGTGCCGGCGGCATCGTCATCCAGGGACACCCCTCGGCACCGGCGCCGAGCATGAGCCATACGAACGCCGCCTTCTTTGATAGAGCTCAAAAAACAGCTCCAAACAGCTCTCTTTTGCTGGAGCTGTGCCAAATGACCATGGCGGAGAATCACTTCTGGGGGTTGGTTGTGAGAGGTGGAGCTGGTTTGCACATGGCACAAGTGAAGCTGGTGGAGCTAAAAAAATCAGCTCCTCCACCTCCAACTTCAACTCCACCCTCATGTGGAGCTCTACTAAAGGGGCCCCTAATCTGCATGGATCCGCATAGGGCTGCCCTGATATGCTCTTCTCCATCGCATATTTTCTTGACCCATATATCATCGGATTTCTAGGGAGAAGAGGAGAAAACAAAGGGATCCAGAGACACGGAAAAGGGAACGCGGCCGCGGGTAGTTCCGTAGCCTCGTGGAAAGGGGATGACGTACGGCACTGTTATTGAGCGATTTCTACGGATCAATGTTTTACACAGCAGGGTGCCAAGGCTAGTTTTGTTCGACATCTATTGTTAGAACCAACTGAGCCAGGACTAGAGGTGCCCTTATATCAACTTACTCATGTTACATATAGTAGAGCTGGCACAAATTTTTTGAAATAGAGTCACAAATATCCTTAGAATTGAGGAGGAGATATATTATGTCCAGATAGGACACCTCTGTGTTGCCTCTCTGGGCAACCGGAGGGGCAACTCCGCCGCTAAAAAAACCACCTACCGGCCGCCACCATTGTCGGTCGACGCGCGGCAGCGGCGGCGGCCCGTGGTGGTGCCGAAACCGGTGTCCATCCGTAGCACCCTCACTCCCCATCTCTTCTTCATTTTATTCTTTTGGGCGCTACTCTGTCGGTGGTACGCGGCCATGAAGATCTTGTTGTGACGGAATCGAGGCCTCATATACCGGATCCGGTCCTACCTCTACTGGATCTTGTGTGTTCCCTCCCTCCACGGTGGCGGGTGGCCTTTGGACGAGGTGACGACACAGTGGCACAGCTGCCTTTACGTCAGGCACCCTCGCGCGTAGCATGTGGACTTGTCTAGGGTTGGCCGAGGCCATCTCCTATACACGAGAGGTGGATACCATGGTGGGCGCGATGTTCTTGCGGCTGCTGAAAGTGGACATCCACGCGGTGCTGCACCTTGCTATTCGTGTAAGCTGTTTATGGATGCAAATAAGCCAAAAGGCCACCCAAGCTGGTTTATTTTTTGCTTAACAAGTAAGCCGCTTAGCTAAGAAGCCTAAAAACAAAGTGAGCCAGGTTTTTCTCGTACGTCGGCCCGAGCCCGCTTCTCTCCCAAGCGGTTCTTTTTTCCTCCTGTGCCCCCTCCCTCTACCGGCACCCTCTCTCTCTTGCCCTCATCCTCTATCTGCGTCGCCCAGACCGTCGGTGCCGCCTTCCTCCGGCCGACGGATCCACGGCGCCTCCCTTCCTCCCTCAGTGTTGTTGTCCGCCCGGCTGGCCAGCCTTGTTCTCTGCGCTTTGCCAGGAGCCCGGGAGAGGCGACGCGCCACTGATCACGGTCCCGACGCGGTGAAGGGCCTGCACCGTCGGCCTCTCCCTCTCCAGGAAGACACCCCTCTTCCTGCGTGTGGGCACCGTAACTCCCTGTTCAACCTGTAGAGGAAGTAAAATATTCAGATTTGGTAATTGAGGAAGAGGCAGTGGCGCCGGCGATTACTATGGAGATTGAGGAAGACGCGGCAGCAGAAATAGTGACACTGCCGTGGGAGGTGTCGGCTCCGGATGGGGTCATATGACGATTCATCATCGGATTCCGTGCATTGTTGCACTTGGATTTCTTGAAGCAAAAAAACAGCAGGGTAGAGACGGTTTTATGACCATTTTAACATGAATATAGGTGAACACAACTGGGGATTTGATGGGTGTATTATACTAGGCCGGGATGGAGTTACCAACCAGGAATTAAAGGATCTTTTGCGTCCTATAACAAAAGAAAAAACACCTCACAAAGAGTCATATGTGTTGTGTAGGTGGAGCTGCGAGGGTGCTACACGTGTGAGGGAATAGGTCTTAGGTTCGAATCTCATAAATTACATTAAAGAGGGTTGATAACCGGGACTAAAGACCATTTTTCTACCGGCGATTCTATACATTTATGTTGAATCCAAATTAAAAATTTGGTTTGTAAAAAGAATTAGTCAATGAAAATTGGAGGCAAGAAGACAAATCCTAACAAAAGGAAAGATGTGAGAAGTAATAGAGTACATGCACATGGTAAAATGATGAATAGCAAACGACAACTCTGATGTTTTGTTGTTATTCTATCAGCCTATTCCAAGACGTTGCATAGCTGGTGGCCTGGACCAGCCGGTAACTGCGTCTACCAGTCGATACATGTGCGTCGTCACAGAGCAAAATGCATGGCAAACGCAGCATTGGATACCGAGTTGGTGATCGGATTATATTCAGTATGCATGACTTTGAGCAGTAAGAGGCAACCACGGCTTACGTACGTCTCTGAATTCACAGCAGAGCTCTGATATCTCTTGTGCTTGTGAATTCGATTATTCCACTTTGATTTTTCTTCTCTTTACACGAAAAGAGGAGCACCCATTTATTTCAACTTACTCATGTTACATATAGTAGAGCTGCCACAGAAAATGTTGATATAGAGTCACGAATAAAGATTGAGGAGATATATTATGTTCAGGCAGGACGCCTTCGCTTTGCCTCTCTAGTGACTCTGCCACCGCCAAAAAACCACGCACAAGTTCCCTCTTCCAGCCGCCACCGCTTCGAGTTGACATGTGGCTGCGGCGGGCCACAGTGGTGATAAAACCGGTGTCCATTCCGCAGCACTCTCACGGCTGTAATTTTTATGAAAACCTCAAATTAAAGGGTTATGAGTGCATAAGGAAATGGCTCACGTGGTGCTGTACTTTAGTTTCAGATTACTAGTGAAAGTGGAGGATGGCCAGCATAAATATGAAAGATGTGCTCACTCCACTAAGCGATGGTATGGGAGGAGAAGGAAAGCTACACGCGCTCGCTCCCCTCGCGTTGCCTCGCCGGCCCGGGCGGAGGGAGAGGGTGCGCGGGCGGCTGTTGGAGACTTCCAAGACTCAAATAGTAAGAGAAGCCATTAGAACCATTGTAGCACTCTACGCGTCGCCTTCAGCACATATACTTGATAGCTCTCAGCATGTGTGCTGTGTGACTCTGATCTATGATCAAGTATGTAACAGTTATACGTGTTTTGATTCGTGTCATGCTTTATGTGATTCAGAATTTAGTAAATCGGTTGTCTAATATTCCAACACTCATGTCTCCTTTATTTTCTTCTTGACCACATTCCAACACCCACTCTCATCTCTCCTTCATTTTCTTCTTGACCACAGTGCTCCGCCGGTGGTATGTGGCCATGACGACCTTCTTGTGACGGATCCGAGGTCTCCTAGACTAGATCCAGTCCTACCTCTGGCGGATTGTATGTTCCCTCGCTCTACGGTGGCGGGTGGCCTCTGGACCATGTGACGACGCGATGGCATAGCTACCTTCAGGTCAGGTACCTTGGTGGCTTGGTGCGCAGCGTGTGCGCTTGCCTGGTGTGGGCGAGGCCATCGCCTATACGCGAGAGGTGGATACCGTGGTGGATGCGATGTTCATGCGACTCCTGGGCGGTGGACATCCATGCAGCGCTGCACCTTTCTGTTCGTGTGAGCCACTGAGAGCTCAAGCAGCAGGGTGTGGGCGTGCTGTTGCAGCTTAGCCCTTGTTTAGATCCCAAATTTGACTTCCAAATTCCACTATACAAAAAAAAGATTTTCATCACATCAAAATATCAGTACATGTACGGAGTACTAAATGTAGATGAAATTAAAAACTAATTACACAGTTTTATTGTACTTTACGAGACGAACATTTTAAGCCTAATTAATCAATGTTTGGACAATTTTTCACAAATACAAACGAAATGCTACAGTGGCGCATTTATTACAAAGTGTAAACTTTGGGCCAAAGTTTGACACCAAAATTTGGATGTAAACAATGCCTTAATCCATCCCATGGATGCTTTTGCTGGGTTCAGAGGCTTGAAAATAATTATCGGACACATCTCAGAGATTACTAGAATTATTCTCCTTTAATTAGGTTAATCAATGGATAACAATTCAGATTAAATAAGGGTAATTTGGCCGTGTCATCCCAGTATTATTATTATTCTCTTAATATTTCGTATTAACACCATTCTTTAGGTGTTTACTTTTTAAATCTATGCCAACACATATAAACTTTTTTTTGACACTTTTCAGCATCAGAACATGTAAACAAATATAATATATATTTCTTCCAAATACAAAAGGAAAGCTGTGGACCTTGCATTGATAGAATACAAGTGCAAACAATGAGTAAAAGATAAAAATACACATGTACAAGCGTTGGTAAAGATATCACCTTTTAGTACTCTGTTTCGCCGTCGTTGAGTAGGTAAGATATGTTTTTATTTTTTTTCCATCCAGCAGTGCATCAATCATATTAAAAATTTCAGAGTAAAACCTGCATGAACGCGTGCGGCGTTTTTTTTCACCTAATTACAAAACTATGCTGTCAAGTGCATTCGCTCTCAATCACTAAAGTTTTCACTTTATTTGGTACCCTTTCTCTATCGTCAAAGCTCCATCTTCATTTTTTCAGTAATAAGCTTCTCACTTTAATCGACGTGCTGCTCAATAACAGCGAAGTTGTGCTGGATCATTGCTATTTTGTTGTGTCCATGGCTAAGGCAGACAGTGACTAGATCACTAAAGTGATAAAATAGCCAATAAGGTTGAAAGAGAAATGAATATTACTATATATGACTTGTCTTCTGATGGAAGAATCAGCTTGACTGACTTACTATTTACTTTGATGATGATCGATTGTCATTGGCCTTGGATGTCTACTTAAGCCCTTCCATATTACAGAGACTAGCAAGACAAACAGATAGAGCGCTTCTCGCATCATAACAAGGAGAATACAGAATTGAGCCCTTCACTCCATGGCCAACACGGCAAACCGAACGCTACACCTGCGGCTGCCGTTGCTGCTCCTCGTTGCTGCAGCTGCCACCTTTACGGGCGGCAGTGCGGATGAGTTGCAGCTCCCCATCACGCGTCCGCACTGCCAAGACAAGTGTGGCAACATCAGCATCCCCTACCCATTCGGCATCAACGCCGGCTGCTTCCATCCGGGGTTTGAGGTCGTCTGCAACGGCACCTTTGACCCACCCCGCCTCTTCCTCGCCGCCGACCAGCCGATTACCGAAGGAAACACGGCCACAAGGCCGTACCTATCGGTCTCAGACTACTACTACACGAGAACCAATAAGCAACTAAGTCAGCTGACCTTGATCGAAAACTTTCAGCTGCCGGTTGAGCTCATTGACATATCAGTGTCGCAGGGGCATTCAGCTTCGACTGCAGAGAAAATGCCACCTACAACTCGTTCAGAGTCCAGACCATGTTCCTGCCGCCGTCGACGCCGTTCCTCCTCTCCCAGGAGAGCAACGTCCTGCTGGTGATCGGGCACAAGGTCCAAGCCACCATGGACCTCGACTGCTCCAAGCTTACGGTGAGGACCACGGGTCGGTGCTTGGGCAAGGGCTGGTGCAAGGGGACATACAGGTGAACACGCACGGCAGCAAAGTGGAGATCAGCCTCGGAGGCGGTGCCGGAGACGCCGAGTGGCGGTCGAGCCCGTGCTCCTATGGCATGGTGGTGGACAACTCCTCCTACAGCTTCTCCGACGAGGACCTCGCCGGCGACAGCTTCCTGAGGAGGAACGAGGAGAGGGGCGTCCCCATCGTGCTGCACTTCGCCATCAGGGAGGTTGAGTGCCCGGCGGAGGGCGAGCCGGAGCCCAGCGGGTATACCTCCGTCAGCAATCACAGTGAGTGTGTCGATGGGCCCATTCTCCCGAGCCACTATTGCACGTGCTCAAGTGGGTTCCAAGGCAATCCTTACATAGCCAACGGATGCCGAGGTAAACACCTTGTTTCCTTCTAAATTGAACCAATAGGTTTTTTACGTCATTGTCGTTTTAAAGAAGACCGTAGTATATTTCACACTACTAGGATTGATTGTTAATCCTTTTTTTAGGCAATGATTCCTAATCCTCTTTTGCAGACATCGATGAGTGCAAGCATCCTAATTTGTATCCTTGCCACGGGAAATGCAAGAACAAGCCAGGAGACTACGATTGTACATGCCCACCTGGAATGAGAGGTGATGCTAAGGCGGGGCCATGCACGGAGATATTTCCTCTAGCGGCAAAGGTGTCTTTAGGTAACATAAATACCTACCAAGCTATAGTATATGATTCAACCTTTGTTGAGCCGGGCTTTAGTCCACAACCTAATGCATGGTGTCACGTACAGTCACCTAGCACTCACCTACATAGTACATGTGATGGAAGGTGGAATGTTTTCTCTTTATTTGGGGTGTTTAGATCCGCGAAAAGTTTGGTGAAAAACTAACATCAAACGCTGTAGCGCACTATAACACTTTTTGTTTGTTTGTGGTAATCGTTGTCCTACCATGAACTAATTAGGCTCAAAAGATTCATCTCCTCGTGTACATCAAAACTATGTAATTAATTTTTTTTTATTTACCCACGTTTAGTGTTCCATGCATGCGTCATTTGCTATATTTAATGTTTTGATGTGATGTCGATGTGATGGAAAGTTTGGAATTTAGGGGAACTGAACACACCCATTGTAACCCGCCCGGGATTAAAGGATCCGGACCTTTAGTCCTGGTCCCCACGTCCGGGACTAAAAGTCTCTGACGCTAAAAAATATTTGCGCCAGTGGGATTCAAACCCACAACCCTTTAGTCCCGGACTCCACGCTCCTAGTGGGATTTGAACCCACAACCTCTTGCATGGTGTCACGCACAGCCACCTAGCCACTCCACCTACGCAGTACATGTGATGGGAGGTGGGATGCTTTCTCTTTATTGTAACTCGTGAAATACATTCACCCGGGACTAAAGACCCTTAGTCCCAAGTCACCCTTTTAGTCCCGGGTGAAACCACCACCCGGAACTAAAGGTTGAGACCTTTTAGTCTCGGTTGGAGGCTCCAACCGGGACTAAAGGGTCACCTTTAGTCCTGGTTAGAGGCTCCAACCAGGACTAAAAGGTTCTCCCGGACCCAGTAAAATGCGAACCGGGACTAAAAATTTATTTGTCTCGGGTCAAAACTTAACCGGGACTAAAGGGAGTGGATGGAAAGTCATTTCTCTACTAATGGTCTAAGGAAATTATTTACAAGGTTTGATTTCAGCCAAACCCACACAAGGCTTTGATGCGTTGTTATGGTGATTGTATCACAGCCAACTAGTTGAGCGCAAATAATATCGGAGCAACTGAAAACTCCAAAAAAAATATATTGTAAGTCAAAAGCCAAGATCAACCATGCTCAATATTAGTCCGATGTAACAAAAATGTAACATAAATTAAGCAAGTAAAGCATTATATTCCACATCTGATCCTTTAAGATCAGTGATGAGAGTCACTTACATGAATGGATGGGAAAAAGGTAAAGGCTACCCAAAACATTTCACATCTGATCTTTTAATATGGGGTCAGAGTCACCATCTTTTCCCACTTTTATAGAGTAAACAATATAGTACTAAAATGATAATGTTTCACAAGAATGGTAATTTATGACAGAGAGAGAGAGAGAGAGGAGATTCTCGTCTATTTTCTTAATTAGGTAATCTTGGATTTCAGATTTTGGGAATATTTAATGCTTGTAAAATAGACTTTATCCTTTTTTGGAATGGGTAGGCCAACTATGTATATAACATTTTTTATTATCATGAAGCAAACGAAAAATACTTCAAGATGTATTTTAAGGATGTATTATAGATAGATAAACCCTAAATACAGTTTTCATCACATCTCGATCTACTAGTTTTCAGGGAGATTAGGTACTACAATAATACATTAAAATATTTTTTCATAATGTTTTGCCTCTATAGGTGCAATGGCTGGCCTTTTTCTCGTGGCAGTTCTAGCATTCCCTATCCTTCTACATAGAGAGAAAAGGAAAATGAGAGATTTCTTTGAAAAGAATGGAGGTCCTACATTAGAAAAAGCAAAGCATATAAAGATATACAAAAAGGAGGAGCTCAAGAGTATTCTAAAACCTAACAATTTTGTTGGTAAAGGAGGTTTCGGCGAAGTCTACAAGGGCCTTATTGATAATGAACTAGTTGTGGTTAAGAAGCCTATCATTAGTAACAATATGGCACACAATGAACAATTTGCAAATGAAGTCATCATCCAATCTCAAGTCAATCACAAGAACATAGTTAGGCTCAAAGGTTGCTGCCTGGAGGTTGATATCCCAATGCTGGTCTACGAGTTTCTCACCAACGGTAGCCTCCATGACATTCTTCACGGTGACAATAAGATGCCTCTCAACTGGGATAGACGTTTAAGTTGCCGCAGAATCAGCGGATGGTTTAGCCTATATGCATTCAAAAGTAAATAACAAAATCCTACATGGTGATGTTAAACCAGCCAATATACTGTTGGGTGATGACTTTGCTCCAAAGATATCTGACTTTGGCATATCAAGGTTGATTGTGAGAGATAAACAACACACTGGATGGATCGTTGGTGACATGAGTTACATGGATCCAATATATCTACAAAGAGGCCTCCTCACCGAGAAAAGTGATGTGTATAGTTTCGGAGTTTTTCTCTTGGAACTAATTAGCAGAAGAAAGGCCACACATACAGACGACAACAACTTAGTGAGTGATTTTCTTGAAGCTCATAATAAGGATACGAAAGCAACTGAGGAGTTGTTTGACAAGGAAATCGCAATTGAAAGCAATATGAACGATCTAAATACTGTTGCAGGTATTGCTGTGGAATGCCTTAACCTTGACGTGGATAAAAGGCCACTTATGACATCTGTAGCTGAACGTCATCTCACAATCAGAGATCACGTAGTGAACAGAATGGCAACAAATGTGCCGAAAAGTTTATGCAACTTGTAGCATAAATAAACCAAGCATGCCCAATAAGGTAAGCACCTATCTGTAGCTACCACCAGTGTGGTTGTCCTGTGCTTTGCATTGCTTGCTAGAAGTATCTGCATGATCGATTTTTTGTTGAATATATTGTATCACGTGCAAGCATATTCTGCACTGAAATTGCTCATAAGAGTGCAGTGCCTTGTATACTGGGAACTTATGTATATATATCTTTGTTGATATATATATCATTAGTTGAAGGTATATATGGTGTCAATAGATGGTATCTTAAGTTTATTGTAATGATTAATAACTTCATTTTGCTTATACTGGATTTGTTTGTGTCAATGTTTGCCTATGCTCGCGACCCACCATGATCCATCTTCATTCCGCATGATGTCAGGTCCACTGGAGATGCCATATTAAGTGTCTGCTCTTGCCATCCTTGCATTGTTTCCCTTGGCATCATAACAGTCATAGAGTTAAATGGTCGAGCCAAGGCGCCATAATCAGCGCAGTAGCTAGGTTATTAACGCGCAGGACAGCGGATGGCACGCTGAAGAGGCCTTTGAGGAGGTGGACCCACATAGTGGAAGAGAGCCTTGGATGTGACATGGATGTCTAGGCATATTTATTTTTAGTACAATCAATCGGCAACTCCTATGTCGGGTTCCTTACACCAGGAGTCACCATAGCTCAGTGCAGCAAACACTATTTTTAGAAGAGTAAAATACATGAGCGTTTCCTAAACTTGTCTCGTGGAGTCATCTAGGTCCCTGAACTCTCAAAATGCATATTTAAGTCCCTAAACTTACTAAACTGTGTCATCTGGGTCCAAAGTTCTGAAAATATCCCTATGCATGATGACATGGCTGCCAATTGAGCATGATCTTTTATACTACTTCTCTCAACAAATCAGTTGTTTCCATCACAATAGTTAGAGAACTTTACTTGATTGTACCATAGCGTCATTATAGATCAAGAGATGGACAAACATCAGCAACATAGGGGTATTTTTGAAATTTTAGACCCAAATGACACACTTTAGCAAGTTTAGGGATGCTAATGTGTATTTTGAGAGTTTGAGGACCTAGATGATACCCCAGGATAAGTTTGAGGACCGCTGGCATATTTTACTCTTTTTCGAACAAAAGCAGAAGCACTGTATATCATATATAAGAAGTTGCCTCATACTAAGGGAAACGAGGCCAAACCAAAAAAGGAAAAAAGTATCTAACAACCCAATATAACAACTCTAAGCTAAAATTATCCCAACTAACCTAGGCCCAAAGCACTAGAAACAAGGTGCGTGACCAACTACCTAGCTAAACTAGGCTTATGTGGATAGTGTCTCCTATTACCTAGCTGAACTAGGTTTGTGTGGGCAATGAAGTCGCCGGCCAGACCAGCGCCAAACCCAAGCCAACAGTTGGCCAAACAGGGCAGAAACTTCAAGACGACGCCCCAAGGAGATCACAACATTAAACACGCCATCGTTGTAATCAAGAGTCCACACAAAGGTTTTGACTTGGAAGAAGAAGAGCACCTGTCACGACACAGATGCAACACCTTGCGGCACACCCTACCACCGGCGGAGCCAGGGTAGTACATCGCCGCCGAATTCCACCACTAGCCACAAAGGCCGCAAAACCGCCAGGTAGAGCAGCAGATCCAACCAAGGTGTTGCCAGATCTGGCTACCAAAGCACCAAAGCAGTCCATGCACAACCAGAGAAGGAGCAGTTCTGCCCGCCGAATACTCGCACCGCCAGCAAAAGAAGCACCTTGGGCAGCAATGAGGAGGATGGAGTGGTGGGAGAGGGCCTGGTGGTGGGCGCCGCGGTGGCCTTCTTCCAAGCTGCCATGGATCTGGCTGGATCCACGAGGGGGCGGGATTAACAGAAGACGATGCCGGTGCACCTGCGCTCGCGGGCTCAAGTATCCACGATGGCCTCCGGAGGCTCAGCCTGCTGCAACCCCTACAATGAGGAGGGCACCATCCGCTGCCCCATAGAGTGCTGTCATTGCCTCATCCTCTGACCACCCGCCTGGTGAGCTCGAGGTTCTCTCTACTCTTCCTCTTTCTATGAATGCAGTTGAGAAGGAGGATTGCTTTGCGACCTTCTGAATTACATGCTGGTCAGCAGTGATTTGTTGTATAGAGTTGAGGAAGGATTCAACTGGATATGGTGCTCAGTAGCGATTTGTTAGGGAGTGCACTTTTTTGTGAGGATTATACATCTAGATTTATTTCTACAACAGTTGAATCCTACACATGTTTCCTAGCAATTACTACATTGGAGCGAGGTTAGTTTGATGTCTTGTAATTTTGAGAAAATGCCATTCAATGTTGTTCTTGTTAATAATATGTGAGCAATTAATATGCCGATCCGACAACAACAAAAAATGTTCTTGAGATCAGAAATTCATTACTCAATTTAGGCCACTAGTTCTATTTTTCTAGAGATTAGAAGTTAAGTCTAGTCTATGTTTGGAGTTAAAGAGATAAGACTAGTGGGCTAGTGGCCCATTCACAATTTTAGTGTGCTCTCCTGGAACCATTTTGTCCTACGATACACTGACTTTTAATTATTTTTACACAGGAATAGTACAAGATTAGAGGACTGCTTCAGGGCTTCATTCACTATGATGGTCCTTTCAGATGCCTTTTAGGCACTATGATGGTCTTGCGAACCTGGACAAATTTTTTGAGGTGAAAGGTACAGTAGCCTTCTCTTAATGATATAACAAAGCATTGAGAAAAATATATTACTTGCTATGATTTATTTATTAAGATCATTCATGAATTTCTTACCTTAACCTGTTAAATGTGCTACCTAAAATGGACATTTTGTTAGGATATTACAGATTTGAGTATTATAGCTATGACCACATCTTTCTAAGAAAATATGCTGAAGTTTTTTTTCCTCTGTTGTGGTCATGATTCAATTGATGTTTTTTGCTAATAAAATATGTGTATTTTTTAATTTCTGTGAAGTGAAATATATAGAACTTCATTTGATGTTTATGTGCTGATTATTTAATGAGACATAATGGTTAATTATATCGATGGCACATATATATAATTATAACAACTATATAATTATCAATTTCGGGCAAAAAACAGTGGCCGGATGCTTCATTTATTTCTTGGTGATCTAGTACCTAATAGTAGGAGGTTTTAGGCTAACTTATATTGATTTTTCTGCAATGTTCTTCTTCTAGACATAGGTAGCTGAAATATATATATGTAGATAATACATGAATACTTGATGCTATCACATCAGTTATTTGATTTGCTTGTAATATCAATTTACTTGAGATGGACAGTCATGGACGATCAGATTGTATTATACGTATTTGTATACATGTACATGTATATGTATTTGTGTATGTGTACATTTTCATTTTTTATTTTCAATTCCATATACATAGCAGCAACATTCTTTGTCGGTTACCTTTCTGTTGTTATAGGAGTTTTGCCTGTTACTAATATCAACGTTATTGTTACTGGTAAGACTAATTGGTAATGGACATGGATGTTGCCCGTTACAGTGCTGGGTTATTGGTAACGGGAAAATGACCGTTACCTTTGACCAACCATTAGTAACGCAATAAGGGTACCTGTTACCAAAAGCCATCCGCGCCCGTTACTGATCTCTGAAGTTTAGGTCCAGTTTAGCAGAGTTCTCAGAGCTAATCCTATGTTGAATGTAGATGCTCTGCCAAACACTTTTCTGGAGAAAAGTGATTCTCCGCGGATTATATGAAGTGATTCTCTGAGATGGAAACCAGCTGGAAAATATAATGTCTCCTGATTTTGTGAAGTGATACGCTGATTTTGAAAGTGTATGCTAGAGAATGAGCCACATTAGAATGAGTGGCTATTGTTAGCATAAACTCTATGTGAATAACACTAATTTTGTCTAGCTGGAAAATCATTTTTACCAACAAATCACTTCTCTCAGATAATAAGCTCACATATAGAATTAGAATCAAATAGAGTTATACCAAATAGGCCATTAATGCAACTAAATAAAGATTGCAAAAATCTATGAGTTTGTGTTAGAAAATGAGCAAATGAGAGAGAACAAACATATATAATAATTTTATAACATCTGATTAACTGTGGGCCAAAATTTTGTCCACAAACCTGTAAAACTTTTCACAAAAAAAAACTTGTAAAACTTTTCTCTCTGAAAATTATTACTAGACCATGCCAAAGCATTGGTAAATAGGCTAGGAATTTAAAACATTGATTTATAGTAAATAACCTAGAGCAAGTACTTTATCCAAAGTTTATTTGTTCTCGAGTTCAGCTAAGCTTGGAAGTTGGAACTATATAGTCCGTATGCATTCGCAGACTAAGCAGAATAATCTTGGCACATTCCAGGCAACTTGTCTTTTTATATGAGCAGCGTCCTCATTTTCTATCTACTACATGTCAAACTGAGGTTCAGAAACCAAACCAAATCCACACTCATCCATGCTAATTCTAACATATTTACGAATCAATCCAATCTCATCCACTTAGCATTCGAACCAAACCAATCCAAACCATTTAGCTTTTCTTTCCTAACCAAACCAAAATAATTGGTTTCAACCTAAATATTAAAACCGGTTTTCACTAACTACTCGTAATAAGGATAGGTCCTATGGTGTGGGGCCCACATATTGATATAGTTCAACCAATTTGCACAGAGTAGCTAACTCTTATTATGAGACATCTCCAACAAATTTCAGTAAAGTCGCTAAAATTTTATAGTGTGAACGCGATGTTTTAGTTTTAGGGTCCGACTTTTGACGTGGGGTCCACATGTGGATCTCATAACATAATTTTGCACAGAGTAGCCGACCGTTGTTGAGGGTCATTTGCAATAAATTTCAGCCAAATTCGCTAAAATTTTATAGTGTGAACGCGAGGTTTAAGTTTTAGGGTCCGGCTTTTGACGTGGGGCCCACATGTCGATCTCATCCCATAATTTTATACAAAGTAGTCGACTGTCATTTTTAGTCACTTGCAATAAATTTCAATCAAGTTCGCTAAAATTTCATAGTGTGAACGCAAGGTTTAGTTTTAGTCAAACTAATTCCGAACTGATCCAAACTGGTTTAAACCATTATAATTGTTAAATCAAACCAAACCAAACCATTAGATATCTCAACCCATTATACACCAAACCAATTAATCCAATTAAAAAACCAAACCATAAAAACCGGTTTCAACCCAAACCATTATCAGCTTGAACTACGTGCCTTAGCAGCCTCTCGATTGTGAGAGGACAAATTAGTGTTATTCAAAAGGACGTACTAGTGGCTATTGTTTCGTCCATGTGTGGCGTCATGTGCCAGAACCAGCCAGCAAAAGTTGCCTAAGATCAAACTTGCATGCAAAATGAATGATTAAATTAATTGTAATGGATGGGATATAGGAAACTTCAGCTTGCGGCAGTACCTGTGCTTAAAAATTATGTTTATAAATCAACTACGTGCCCAGTGTCCAATCCAAAAATATAAATTATCCTAAACCTTTCAAGATATGACCCACAAGAAAGTTGTTATGTTTACTAAATGTCGGTCCATCAATTATGACGAACATATACATGTAGGCACGTACTTTGACTTCTGAAACGGATAACATATACCTAAAGACAGTGGAGTGTGCAACCTGCTTTTCCCAGGGAGAAATACTTACGGAGCTGAGTATGTTGAAACTGAAACGTTTCCTGTGTACTTTTGTTTTGAAAACAAGAGATGCACATATAGATGAGGCAATAAAAAAGTTGAATTCCTTCGATTGACTTCTCCATCCAGTGAGATGTTGTGATCTGGATTGACGCAGTCAAGAATGCTATTTTACAACAACCTGCACGGCTGCGCATGCACTCGATCACCTACCGTACCCTAAGCTATGCAAACCAGTAACATTATTTCAAACTCGGCGTCGATCGGCTGACATAACTGTATAGATCGGATCAGAACGAATATGCGAGGAGTGTGCGAATTATTGAAGGAACCGAATAATTTATCCGTCATCCACGCATCTAGCTACCATATATATATCTTAGCGATACCTAACCTAACCATGCATAGACTCTTCAACATTCGCTGGCTATAAATATTCCCAGCATTCTCGCATCCCATCAGACAACCAAACCTCACAAAGATGATTACCATGGCGTTTTCCAAGAGTCTAGCAGCCGCCTTCGCTGTGGCCATGGCACTAGCCATAGCCTCCACCTCAGCCCAGAACACGCCGCAGGACTTCGTCAACCTGCACAACCGGGCGCGCGCCGCGGACGGCGTCGGCCCGGTGAGGTGGGACGCCAGGGTTGCCCAGTACGCGGAGGACTACGCCGCCAAGCGCGCCGGGGACTGCCGGCTGGTGCACTCCGGCGGGCCGTTCGGGGAGAACATCTTCTGGGGCTCCGCGGGGCGGGCGTGGAGCGCCGCCGACGCGCTCAAGTCGTGGGTGGACGAGAAGAAGAACTACCACCTGAGCACCAACACCTGCGACCCCGGCAAGGTGTGCGGGCACTACACGCAGGTGGTGTGGCGCAAGTCCACCCGCATCGGCTGCGCGCGCGTCGTGTGCGCGGCCAACCGCGGCGTGTTCATCGTCTGCAGCTACGACCCCCCTGGCAACTTCAACGGCGAGCGCCCGTTCCTCACCCTTGACGCGGCGGCCAAGTAGAGTGTGCCCTGCCCAGCACACGTAAACTCCTTCCAATATATATGTATCAATACGTACATGTGTGCGCGTACAAAATAAAGCATGTATACACTGCTCGTGGTGGATACTCTGTGTATGCACCAACAGTCTAATGTGTGTGTCTTTGTTGTATGTCGCAACATTTGTGATAGTTGCGCGTAAAATACAATTTTTTTTGCATTGTGTGGATATATATATATATATATATATAGCTTATTAATTCTACAATGTAATACAACTTATTACTCTGTGAAGATGTCCTATTTTTGTTCAAAGAACACAGCATATATACAATATAATAGGTAAATAAATCATGGCGTGGTAATTAAGAAGTTTCAGCGTAAGGAGTTCATCGGAACTGCTTGCTATAATTAGTTTTCACAGTAGTTCATGTTGCATGATTGATCATTAAAACGCATTGCTGTTTTTTTTCTACGGATCTGTTACCGACCCAAGAAGCTACTTAGTACTCCGTACGTATAGTACATGCACTAGCAGCCTTTCATAGCCGCCATGAAGCTGTTCATAGCCGCCAGGGCAACGTGACCAATATCACAATTAGATACCTGCAGCATGATGTTGACACCTATTGACAGGAGAGAGGTGGTAAAGAGCTCAATATTTTAGGCTAACAATTTATGGGCCCGAACCAAATACAATATATCACCACGAATTAGAACGTTTATTTGGTCCACACGATGTCCACTCGTCATGAAAAGTAAAGACGTCGCTGATCGAGTTAGTCCAAGCGAAACAAAATACATTCTCCCTCCGTCCCTTAATAACTGTCGTTTGAAAAGCGTATTTGTAAGGAAAACAAACATTTCTAGGAACCATTATTTAGAGACGGTGGGAGTATAGCTTTAAACTAGCCGACATGACAGCCACCGGCGACCCTCGGACCGACAAGCAGGTATTGGCTTTCTAATAACCATGATTAGCTGGTCATAAGGCACTCGGCCATTCATTACAAATCCAACTATACCAAGTTTATATTACAAAAATTACAAGATATTAACTAAATCATTGATTAAAGATTGTAAAGTTTGGATCTTAATATACATACGCATCTTAAAGATAAAAATATAGGGAGTATATCGGAGCACCCTTTTTCACCTAGCAGTTAGGATCATATAAGCATAACAGTGTGCGTGGTCCCATACATATTTTTTTTTAAAATGGGGAGTTTTATTCAGGTACAAAGAATTTAAAACACTCTCTCCCACCTGAGACACACGCTACCGAAAACTCATAGTTTGCCGTGTGCCCAGTACTTTGCCGTGCGCCTTATATCGGGCACACGGAAACCATAGGCTTTGTCGTGTGCACAAGACGCAATACACGGCAAACAGAAAGGACATGGTAAAACTAGCCCTTTGTCGTGCGCCCCTCACGGCAAAAAAGGACACACGGTAAACACCACAGTTTGCCGTGTACCCCCCAAGAGGCACACGACAAACAGTCATCACATGCCCGCCGTGTGCGCCCTCCGTTAGATCAAGGCCGGCCGTTGACGGACGTTGAATTATGCCGTGTGCGCGCCCGACCGGCACACGGCAAACAGCGTCACGCGCAATCCACATGCGGCGGCTGTTCGAACAAGAGCGGCCAGCGATGGCCGTTAATCTTTGCCGTATGAAACCGTGCAGGCACACGGCAAAACCTGTGTTTGCCGTGTGTTTGCCGCAGGCACACGGCAAACATCGCTCTTTGCCGTGTGTTTGACCTTGGCACACGGTAAATAAAAAAACTAGCTTCTCGCTTCCAAAACTTTCTCCACACCACATACATTATTATGTACTCTATATTCCAAGTTGATAGATTTCTTAGTCTGTTTGCTATATTTAATGAATTTTTTCATTTAAAATATTTTTCTCGTATTACTCGAATTTGAACTAGAAGTGCATGAAAGAATGGTGGTAAAATGATATTCATGATATTAAGTTCAATGTAAGTCATTATCCAGTAGTTGAAACGAAATTTCAAAAATCGTGTCAACAAAACAGTACCACGAACCTGGTGTCCAATAGTATTTAAATTCTAAAAAATTCAAACGATGTCAAAAAATCATAAGATTTTTGTCAATATCTCATGCTATTGGATGTGGAGTGTGCGGTAACAACCTAAATAGGTTTTGGACATTTCGTCACGTACGATGCTTACAATTTGAGAGTTCTCCAAAGAGATCCATTAGTGTTTGGTGATGATTAGGTTTATAGACACATTAGTGTTTGGATTTGAATTTGAGTTCCATAGGTTTTGTATAGGTTAGAGTCAATATAGATGACTTCATTTTAAATTTTGCTATTTTTTGTAAAATTTTGATATTTTTAACATATTAATTGAATTGCATGAAATAATAGAACATATTTGCCATATGCCAATTTGAAAAATCACATGGCAAATTGGCTCTTTGTCGTGTGCCAGCTGTCCAGGCACACGGCAAAAGGGTTCATTTACCGTGTGCCCAAGATTTGGGCACACGGCAAACTCTATTCCACACTAAAAAAAGACCTCATGGCCGGCCGCCACACTCACACACACACCCCCATGCCCACGGCCGCTGCCTCTCACACTCGGCGCCCGTCCGCCAGCTCCATCCTAGACCGCGCCGCTGCCAGCTCCTCCCCGTCCCCGCCCCACGCACCCGCCTCCTCCGGCCACCGCCCCCTGCCACCTCCGGTCGAGGCGCGCCGTCGATGCCCCGTCCCGCCCCACCCCGCCCCTCCCCCGCTCGCACGCCTCCCGCTCCCCCGGCCGCCCGCACGCGCCCCCTCCCCCGGCCACCCGCGCCCGGCCACCTGACACCTTCCCGCTAGCGCCGCCGCAGCAGGAGAAGAAGGAGGGGAGGAGGGGAAGGAGGAGGAGGAGGAGGAGGAGGGCGAGGAGGAGGAGGGGGAGGAGAAGGAGGAGAAGGGGAGGGGAGAAGGAGTAGGAGAAGGAAGAGGAGGAGGCCGCGCCGCGGCGCTCGGCCGACCCTGCCAACGGGAGTGCCACTGCAACCCCAGCCCGACATACATCTGAGGTATAAAATTGTTAGATTTTCTAGGTGTTCATATATAGTTTTGTTATAATTGTTAGAAATATCGGGGCTTTGCCGTGTGCTACCGACGGCAAACACTTTGCCGTGTGCTATAGGGTGTTTGCTGTGTGCCCGCCACACGGCAAACTACTCGATTCCGGTAGTGACACATCCTTTGAAAAGGTGAAATTAAGCCCTCTTTGTTATGCAGGAATTTCACCGAAACTTCGTAGGAACGGTTTAACTTTATAGGGAAAAACACAGAAAATAGAAAAAAACTCATTCCAAAGGGGACCATTAAAGTACTGATACATTTAAGTTATAGACTAGACTATCACCTATTTGTTCAGACAAAAGCACATCCTGTCAAGTGCAACAAATATTAGGAAGATGCATTTGCTACGAGCAAGCATGAATAGTATCAAGACTCCATCCATAGGGTTTGTTAGGATGTTTGTTGCAAAATCGCTAGACATTATGTTGAACCTCGAGTAAATTCTAGCCGTGCAAATATTGAATCATCTCACGTAGAGCCTCCAAATTAGCCACTGTTAGGGGATAGAGAAGGGGCATGCACCCTCCTCCACACATTTGGTGTGCAGCATGGAGGGGGAAGGCACTCGACACGTGTTGCAGGTGCTACAAGAGGAGGAACATCCGCCCACGTGAGAAGAGATTGCATAAAGGTAAAATTGTATAAACCCCCCATAAGTTACCCCAGGTTTGATATTCACCCCATAAGCCCATTCTCTGTAGAAGCCCACCCCTGGCCGGCCTGGTATCAATCTGCCCCCCTAGCCCACGTGGCCTTGCCACCTCGGCCCACGCCCGCCTGCGTGGCACAGTGACGGGCCAGCTAACCATACCCAACTTAAGGGCACAAGAAATATTTTCTGTATTTACTTCCAGGACAAAGGATTTGATGATTAAATAGCTAGATAGTGTTTTGGACTTCCATTGATCCAATCTGTTATATTCCAGTATTATATATTAAACTAGAATAGTAGTTAATATTTCCCTCTATTGTAACCTGCATCAAATTTGAATGTGTGTGTCCATCTAATGTCACTACTATTTTTCCTGCAGGCTTAACAAAGACCTTTGAAGCGAAGAATGAGTACTACTTGCTCTTAGATATGGCCCAAGGCTTTCAAGTATTTGTGGCGTAATTTTCACAACCGGAAGAAGAGGTCTGAGCCCACAATTGAAAGCACTCAGATGTTCAGTGACCTTCCTGCAAGAGGCTTGCGACAGAAGTGATGTTTGAGAAAAGCAAACCAGACTCGACCAGGTGTTGAAGGCGACCAATGAGCTAAAACCGAGTAGGAATAGACAGTGTCTGTGTGTGAAAGCTGCACGATTTGTGGCAGTTGTATTTGTTGTGGGAATATTGTCAGGTGTCAAGGCTATGCTGTTGTGGAAATGCAGGTTCAGTAGCTGTAGGTGTTATGGTTCCAGGCATGTTCTGAACAATATTATCTTGTGCAGGTTGTGCCTATTTATCCATACTCAGCAACAAATCAATGAAAAAGATGGCTTATCTTTTCTAACCATTTGGTGTCAAATCAATTCTTTTGAGTCAGCTGTGAGCAAGAAATGAGCTTTTTAAATGGTGATATGACACAAAATACCTTGTTACTGATAGCTTGCTTGTTGCAGCCAAAATGTAATGTTGTTTGTGACTGATTCTTCTGGACACATATTACAAGAGAGAAGTTTTCCAAAAGGTAAGTACTCATGGCCATATGCACAAAAATTACAAAATAAAACTGAAACAAAAATTATAAAATAAAAACTAAACAAAAATTATAAAATAAAACTAAGTACTGAACAACTGGTGGCTATATCTCAGCCTGGGCGTTCGGTCTAACCGAACCGATCGATTCGGTTCCTCGGTTTTTAAAAAAGTTCGGTTATCAAAAAACTGAGACCGATCGATTATTTGTAAAACTCAAGACCGAGTTGTTTCTGTCTCGGTTATGACCGAACTTTGGCAGCATTTTGCATCTTTCAAGGCATTAATCACGAGCAAACATACATATAGATGCAAATAGTGAAATAACAGTTCAAATCCATCGGCTTGCTCGCTCGTTGGAGTTGGGGAAGAGAGGATTGGGGGAGTTGGGGCCGCCGGAGAGGAGGGAGTAGCATCGCCAGACTGGGTCCGCCAGAAGGGAGGGAGGAGCGTCGCCGCCGGCGCCCGGCGGACCTCGGGCCGCCGGAGAGGATGAAGGAGTGCCGCCAGACCTCGGGCTGAAGGAGGGGGAGGAAGAAGCGTCGCGCCGTCGCCGGACCACGAGGCACCTTGGAACTGTGCCGCCATGTCGTCGCCTGCGTGGAGGAGCGACGGCCGACAGGGTCCAAGTGAGGGACAGTGGCCAACTCGCCGCCGCCCGCCGGAGAGCGAAGTGGATCTGGGGAGTGAGGTGGCGGGCGTGCGGTGCGGTGCGGCCGTGCCCGTGCGGGTGCGGAGGGCGGAGGGGGCCGGCGGCGCCTGCGGACGAGTAGGAGGGCGGAGGGCCGGAGGGGGTTGGCGACGCCTGTGGGTGGGGAGGGCGGAGGGGTCTGGCAGCGCCTAGGGGTAGGGAGGGCGGATGGCGATGGGGGATTTGGGGGGCAGAGGGGGGCTAATATACGTAGGGTTCAGAGGCGGGGAGGGGGGTCTATTTGGGCTGGGCCGAAAGTCATAGTGGGCTACATTGTTATCTCGGTTAATTCGGTTAACCGACCCTAGGAACCGAATTAACCGTAATTAATTCGGTTAGTTACTCCCTAAGACCGAACTAAGACCGAACTAATTCGGTTTCGGTTACTTCGGGTTCGGTCTCGGTCATTTCGGGTCGGTTCCTCGGTTTCGGTTTTTTGTGCCCAGGCTGAGCTATATCCACTGAAATTATAAAATAACACTAAGTTCTTGTTCACATGACTACTTTTTTTCTAAGCAATCTATCCCTTGAAGCTCTGATTCGGTAAATTGTTGGGCCTCCATCAACATGGTGGAACATGCCACATCCATACCAATTGTCCATTGGTATAGGATCAGGAGGTGGCTGTGAACGGAATTGAACCTCAAGCTGAGAAGTGGACATCATTTGTGGTTGCTGCTGTGAGCTCGAAGTAGCATCATTGTGGGGCCAGGATCCCTTGGGCCACTCATCCAACGAATTAAACTACTCGATATGGAGAGTTTTGATCTGACTGCTCCGGACTAGCCAGTTAGGGTATAGGACGGTGTAGTCGATTAATGAAACTACTCGTATTCGAATAGGATACATGATAGATTACCTTATTGTAATCATCATTGTTGTATACGAGTAGTTTGTGTAACCGACTTGTAACTCTGCTCCCCGGATATATAATACAATCAAGCACACAGGACGTAGGGTAGTACGCTACTCGCGGCCCGAACCTGTCTAAATCTTTGTGTTATTCGTGTACTGTCGTTCCTAGAACTCGGCGAGACCCACAAATCTACTCTCTGGGGTACCCCCAGGCAGACGTGCTCGACATAAATCGTCGACACTTGGCGCCCACCGTGGGGCTACTCACCGAAAGCTCACCATCAGGGACGATGGGATCAACCGCCCTCAAGATCGCCGACATCGAGGAAGGAGCCACCTTCGTTTTCGGTGCGTGGACCTTCGTCGCCTCAAGCGATGGCAGGTTCGGGAGCTACCTTGCGAACAACCCCGCCCCCTACTCGATGACTACTCCCAATTCGATCTCGGTCCCAACTCCGAGTTCGATCCTAACTCCAAGTTCACCCGGGATTCTCCAAGTCGAGTCCGGATACAACTCGACTCCAAATATGAAAAGAGCAGGGAACTCCGAGTTGGCCACGCCATCGGACAACCCCCCAGATCGACTCCCGCTTGAACTCTCCAACGTGGCGCCTCCATATAAACAGATGCAGACCACGAAAGCAAGAGGAAGGACGAGTTAGGAGCTTCACTCGAAGGTAGATTGTCTCAACAACCTCGAGTTGGCACCAACGCCATCGAGGACAACGACGATGATTTCACCATCCTGCTAAGTAACGCTCCTGACAACGTCGCGCGCCTACGCCATCACGCCCACTTCAACACCAAATTCGTGTTGGAAGAACCACTCGTTCGCCTCCTGTCCGGACTAGTCGTAACCAGAGCACCAGGGGGACTCGCATTCACTGGCCTGGAGCGATCCCGGCCGACACCTACCGGGACAACGAGTCAAGACTTGCCGCAGTCATCCTAGAAGAACTGCCCTTCCAAGATGGCAAGACTGCGTCGCTCACCACTTCAACTGAAAGCTCTAGCGACAACTTCTCAGCCACCTAGATCATCCTCTCCCTCAGCGAGCAAGACCCAAGTCGTCAAGTGTTCATGGCTGGCAACGAGGACCAAGGCACCCAATATGATCGCGAGCTGATCACCGCCATATCAGAAGAGGAACGCAATGCTGCCGGAGAAACAGAGGAGGAAAAGACTTCACGCCAATCAAGGAACGCCAAGCGCAAGCAGAGGCGCATCAATGCCACTATACGTGTCAACGCCATCCGAAACCTTACACAATATTTAGACATGGTTGGGGACCAGCTAGTATCTCGGGACGCGCCACTGAACATCTCCGTCGCGGCGAAACTTGTTAGGGCCATGCCCGACACTCCTGCTGTCAGACAAGTACTCACGCTCCTCGACACAGCTCACAAGGCTACAAACCAAGCAAATCCTAGCCACCACACATCGGGTACCAGCCGCTCCGGTGCAGGGAGGCCTCCTCCACACGAATCTTTAACTGCTACAAAGGGAGGACACAGACGCGACCAGGGTGTCGATCGCGGCCACCAGCAGGGGAGAGGGCGCGGTCACAACCAAGATGGTGCAAGGCCACAAGATCGAGACCTTCGCAACAACAATAATGACAACCGTGACGCTCGCTCTATAATCCAGTCAAGCCGACAGCTTCGCGTGGAATCTGAGCTCCGTTGCCGCACAGAATATGACCGCAACTACGGCCCTGCACCCTGTCAAGGCCAGAAAACCCATTCACGCTATCAAGATCGCCCTCGTGACCATCATCAAGAACGCGACAATGATCATCACCGGCACCGGCACCAAGAGTCACCGAATCATGACGATCGTCCACGCCAGAACCACAACCGTGGACGACAATACGACTCCGATCACAGCACCTCCAGCCACCGGAGCGATCATTCACCAAGCGACAAGTACAATGGCTTCCCAGCCTTTTCTAGGCACATAAAGGAAATCCAGTGTCCAAGCAAAATCAAACCAACTGGAATTGAAAAGTTCACGGGCAAGCAAGACCCTGAACAATGGCTTCGAATCTACTCTACCGTCATTCAGATGGCTGGGGGATCCAACGACATAAAAGTCAGTTATTTCCCCGTCATGCTAAATACCATGCCCCTGAGATGGCTCGAGGGCCTCCACCTCGGGTCCATCGACTCCTGGGATGACCTTACCAGGAAATTCATTGCCAACTTCCAGGGAACCTGGGCTCGGCCCGGAACCCGCTATGAACTGGCAGCCTGCAAGCAAGAGAAATGGGAGACTGCGCAAGTACATCCAGAGATTTTTCGATAAAAGAGCTACAATCGTGGATATCTCTGACCGGGAAGTAATTGACTGCTTTCATGATGGCCTCTACACCCGGGAATTACACCGCGAGTTCGGCCGACGTCACCCCGAGGACATCAGCGAGCTACGATGCATCGTCGCTGAGTGGGAAGACCAAGACGACCGCGAGCGAGAACGCTTTGACAGGCATCGCGACGACAACACCAACAACTACAAGAAAGACAACGGTGACCGACGTAATGATCGCACAAACAACCGGGATTTCAACCGCGACAATAGGAAGCGCAAGCCAGACAACACAGTCGCGGCAGTCCAGCGCCCCAGTCACAAGACTCGTTCAGCGGCAGATGTCATGAACGGTCCTTGACCATATCATCCCAATGGCAAGCACACAATGGCAAAATGTTTCCACCTAAAGCAGGAGTTTGATAAGCAAACACCAGAAGCACCCAAAATTGACAAGAAAAAGGAAGATACAGACGATAAAGAACCCGGCAATGGCTTCCCAAATGTCGAGAACATCGTAGCCGTGCTATTCAGTGGAGAAGCATTGAACCAGTCGAAGCGCGCCAAGAAGCTAATCCTGCGAGAGATCATGGCAATAGAGCCTGCTACTCCAACATACTTGAAGTGGTCGGAAGTTCCCATCACGTTTTCTAGAACGGATCAATGGACCAACTTTGCAAATCCTGGGAGAAATCCCCTAGTCCTGAATCCAGTCGTGGCGCAAGCCAGATTGACTAAAGTACTCATCGACGGTGGAAGTGGGCTCAACGTCATCTTCGCAAACACGTTCAAGAAGATGGGCCTAGACATTACGAAATACCTCAAGCCTACAGAGTCCCCATTCTACGGCATTGTTCCAGGCAATGTAGCAATCCCTCTGGGCCTAGTCACTCTCCCAGTCACCTTTGGGATGGAAGCAAACTTCAGGACCGAGTACATCAAGTTTGAGGTAGCATACTTCAAGACTTCATATCATGCGATCCTTGGGCGACCAGCCCTCGCCAAATTTATGGAGATTCCGCATTACGTATACTTGGTTCTCAAGATGCCTGCTCCTAAAGGAGTACTTTCCCTAAAGGGAAACCTAAAGATCTCGTACGATTGCGACGTTGAAGCAGTAGAATTTGCCGCCACCTCACAAGTCCCTACTCAGATGCTAGAAGTACTCGCCTTGGCCAAAAAGTCGAAGGAAGACGACTTAGAAGTGCCCAGCAAGAAGTCGGCAAGTACCAGCTTCAAGCCCTCCGAAGAAGTACAGCTCAAAACTGTAGATCTTGGGATGGGCGACCCGTCCAAAACTGTCCTTATAAGGGCAGATTTAGACTGTAAATAAGAAGACACACTCATCAAGTTCCTCCGTGATAATAAAGATATATTTGCTTGGAAACCATCTGATATGCCTGGTGTTCCTAGGGAACTCGTCGAGCACAAATTAAACGTTGACAAGAACGCAAAACCCAAAAAACAGCGTCTCCGACGATTCGCACAAGACAGACGTGAAGCAATCAAAGGCGAAATCGCCAAACTACTCGCCGCAGGCTTCATCAAGGAAGTCTGCCGTCCGGAGTGGTTTGTCAATCCAGTGTTAGTTCGGAAGAAGAACAACAACGAGTGGCGAATGTGTATCGACTACACAGACCTGAACAAGCACTATACAAAAGACCCCATGGGACTCCCACGCATTGATCCAGTCGTGGACTCAACTGCGGGATGCGCACTGCTCTATTTTCTAGTCTGCTACTCAGGATACCATCAGATAGCATTAAAGAAAGAAGACCAGATCAAGACATCCTTCATCACACCTTTCGGCGCTTACTGCTATACAACTATGTCTTTTGGACTGAAGAACGCAGGCGCCACATATCAAAGAGCCATACAAAAGTGTCTATACAAACAAATCGGACACAATGTAGAGGCATATGTTGATGATGTGGTCGTCAAAACAAGGCAGTCAGAACATCGCATCAATGATCTACAAGAGACCTTTGACAACCTTAGAACATTCCGTTGGAAACTCAACCCAACCAAATGTGTTTTCGGTGTTCCATCAGGGAAGCTTCTGGGGTTCATGGTCAGCAACAGGGGTATCAAAGCCAATCCAGCAAAGATTTCGGCAATCCTTACAATGGAAGCACCAAAGAATATAAAAGATGTCCAGAAGCTGACAGGATGCATCGCGACCTTAAACAGGTTCATCTCAAGACTTGGGGAAAAGGGTCTCCCTTTCTTTAAACTGCTTAAAAAGCAGGATAAGTTCTCTTGGATGAAAGAAGCACACATGGCATTCAAAGAACTCAAAACATATTTATCTACTCCGCCAGTACTCACAGCACCTAGGAAGGGTGATCATCTCTACCTGTACATTGCAGCTACAGCCCATGTTGTCAGTACTATAATGGTAGTCGAAAGACAAGAGGACGACCATGTATTCCCGGTACAGAGGCCAATTTACTACATCAGCGAAGTACTCTCCGAATCCAAGATTCGTTACCCGCAAGTCCAAAAACTACTCTATGCTATCTTCATCACATCGCGGAAGTTACGTCATTATTTCCAAGCTTTCAACATCACAGTCGTAACCAAATTTCCACTAGGTGAAATCCTCAATAATCCAGACGCAACAGGTCACATCTGCAAGTGGAACGCCGAAATTGGAGTGTACCACCTTGACTTCACATCTCAAACAGCCATCAAGTCCCAGGCCCTTGCTGATTTCACGGTCGAATGGACAGAAATTCAAAATTCCACGACAACTACTCGCCGAGAGCACTGGATCATGTACTTTGATGGGTCACTCAAACTTGAAGGAGGAGGTGCATGTGTACTTCTCATATCTCCTAAAGGTGATCAACTCAAGTACGTTCTACAAATTTTGTTTCAGGTCACCAACAATGAAGCAGAGTATGAGGCTATGTTGCACGGGCTCCGCCTGGCAGCATCACTTGGTATCAAGTGACTTGTCGTCTATGGCGATTCGGCGATCGCCATTAACCAAGTTAACAAATATTGGGATGCTTCTAAAGAGACTATGGATGCCTATGTCAAAGAGGTTCGTAAATTGGAACGAAACTTTCTTGGCCTGGAGTTTGACCATGTCGTCCGCGAATACAACGTCGCAGCAGATGCCCTGTCAAAACTAGGGTCACGTCGAGCTGAAGTCCCAGCAGAAATATTTGTCCAAGAACTACTCCAGCCATCCATTAAGGAGCCAGCACGAGACAAAACCACCCAACTCCAGTCCCAGCCGGAAACACAAATCATGGTAATCGACACTGACTGGATGACTCCCTTCATCGAGTACTTGAAAGATCATAAATTGCCACAGAAGAAGCCAGAGCAAATACGTATTCGACGACGAGTTGCTAACTACGTGGTGGTGGACAATGTACTCTATAGGCGTGGGGCTTCGGTCAACGTCTTGATGAAATGCATCACAACTGATCAAGGAAAAGCCCTACTACAAGAAATTCACAGCGGTGTATGTGGTAATCATGCTGCTTCATGAACCTTGGTCGGTAAAGCTTATAGAGCGGGTTTCTTCTGGCCCACAGCCAAAGCTGATGCAGAGGATATTGTCAAAAAGTGTCAAGGTTGTCAGTTCTTCGCTCGACAAGCTCATGTCCCAGCACACGACCTCAACACTATCCCACTGTCATGGCCTTTCGCCTATTGGGGTCTTGACCTCGTCGGTCTGCTCACCAAAGCTCCAGGTGGATTCGAGTGGCTTATCGTAGCCATCGATAAATTCACTAAGTGGATCGAAGCAGTACCCTTAGTGAACGCTAAAGCCGGTAATTTGATCAAATTCTTCGATGGTATCGTCCAGAGATTTGGAGTTCCTCACAACATCATCACAGACCTAGGCTCTGTATTCACCAGTGAAGAATTCCAAGACTATTGCGACAGGTACTCGATTGAGATACATTATGCTTCAGTTGCTCATCCTCGTGCCAATGGGCAGGTTGAAAAAGCGAATGGCTTGTTACTACAAGGGTTAAAACCCAGATTGTATGAGCCTTTGAAGAAATACGGCGGTAAATGGGCCAAAGAGTTGCCCGCGGAGCTTTGGGGGCTACGCACCCAGCCCAGCAGGGCTACCGAACAGTCACCATATTTCCTAGTGTATGGCTCCGAAGCAGTTTTGCCTGCTGATCTCCTATGGGAAGCTCCGCATCTGGAGAACTATGATGAACAACTCGCTCATCAAGAAAGATCTCAGGATGTTGATGGCGTCGAGGAAGCTCGAGTAGCAGCTCTTATCCAGAACACGCGTTATCTCCAAGAATTGCGCCGCTTTCATCAGCGCTCTGTCCAACCTCGATCTTTTACCATAGGACGTACTACATCGAATCCAAAAGCCTGACAGATTGCACAAGCTTATGTCTCGATGGGAAGGTCCCTTTCTTGTAAAACAAGTCATTGGACCAGGTACATATCAATTGCAAACTCCAGAAGGCGAGGAAGTGCCAAATGTATGGAACGTAGAGCATCTCCGCAAATTCTACCCGTAACACGGAACATTGTATGTGATTCGATGTAAACAACCTTTGATTACAAATCAATAAAGTTATCTTTTTCCGCCATCTACAAGTTGTGGCATCTTTTATCTCATTAGAGAAAACTCTACCGCATGCATATCGACACTAGTCGTAGCATGGTACTTGGGTAGTCTTCTACCCTCGCTCAAAAGAAACCAAGACTCCCTTTTAAAAGGAGGTATAAAAAACCTAAGAATCTTGGATGAGTTACCCTCACTGATACATGGTCGAATGCGATAATCTCGTTTATTTTGATTGTTTGGCTTTCTCAACGAAAGCTTCGAGAATTAGTGTTGTACCAACTGCACTCATTTTCCTAAAAGTGTCACCTAAAGGTGCTCAAAGTACTAACAAGTACAGAATATTCATGCGTATACGCATAACTTTTCTCCTTGCATTAGAAAAATTGCTAGGCCTTAAAAAGGCTTGATACAACTATTTCTATTCTACATAGCCTAGTTGCGAACCTTACACGACCACTGGACTACTTAAACAGTAGCAATTTATCAAATACACTACTACCCATAGTACTTTGAGTTTGCATAAACCACTCAAAAGATACTACTTAACTAGTAGTATTTCATAACGACTACTTTACACAAGTAGCAAAGGTTATATACAGGAGAAGCATTCAATATAGCTTCCAAAGTAGAGTGTTCAAACGAGTACTTAAAATTACAACTCAGAACTACTCTAATGAATCGATAAAAGTATCTGCTACTGGCTCTGTTTCCTTCACCAGAGCCTCGAATCCCTCGATGTCTACTCCTTCCAGTAGCTTCACGACATCGAGTTTGGCGTTTGGATTGTGCGCTTTCACCATTGCCAGCAGCTGATTGATGCACTCCTTCCTGGTACTCTTGCAATAGTCGATAATCTGCCCAGGCACCACGCTGATCCGCTCCAGGATTGACTTGTTCGCAGTAGCAACACCTTGAGGCGTTACCATCTCAATGATGGGAATAACTGCTTCTTCTATGGCTTTTTTCTCGGCCTGGAGATCCTCCACTTCTTGTTGTTTAGCTTGTTGGCCGGCCAAAGCCCTGGCGCAGGACTGTTCCATGTCGACACGGATTTGATGCTCCTTGGTAAATTTCTCGCTAAGCTCTTCGAGTTCTTTCTCCAAGCGGGCACAGTCTTCGGTCTTTGATTGCGCCAGGTTGTACCATGATGTACTGCTGCTCTGCTCTTCAACCAATTCCTTCTTCAACCCTACAGAAACAAGACAAGTCTATGATTATACTTCATGTGACTAAATCAATGGTTCAAGTGTACAACACTGGCTTCACTTACTATTGTTATCTTGAATCAATGCTCGGTTACGAGTGTCTAATTGAGATTTCTCATCTCCCATTCCTTCGAGTTATTTGTGTAAGTGAGAAATCAGGTTTTGACCATCAACTCGGGCTTTTTCTCGCGCCTCATTAGCAGCCGCAAGGTCTTCTTCGAGTTCCTTTATCCGGAACTCTAGGCTTGCATCTTTGGTCTTTTCCAACTTATCAACCAGTGCCTGCATTTGACTTCAGCTAATGATTACTCTATTAACTACTCGCTACTAAGCTTTTCTCTTACCAGAGCGGCTTCCAAGTGTTGTTTCAATAGCATTGCTTCATTATCAGGTTCTTCTGCTGATAGTTGACCCTGCATTCAATACTATAATCATTAACAGATTCATATGGCATGGATACTACTCAAAAGGACAAGTTCTTTCCAAGTATTACTTACTGGTGCGGAAGTTTCTCCCTGTGGTGGTGGAGTACTTTCTTCAATAATAACGTTGGCGACTTCTTCAGTCTCCATATCAACCTTCAAGTTTTGCACAAATGTTATTCATATAGAATTCAAGGACAAATTCAAAGCAAGTGCGATATAACTTACCTCCACAATTGACGGCGGCCTGTCAGTGCCTCCCTGATTTGTGGTTTCCGTTGGGCTTGCTTCTTTAGCTAGATTGGTGTCAGTCGAGTTCTTTTCTGGCGATTGGTTCAACTTTGGAACTCCGCCACTTTCATCAGCGGCAACAGGGGTTACATCCTCTTCAACGTGCTCTGTTTCTTCCGATCTCTTCAATTGTTGCTCTTGGTGCGCTTGCAGTGTGCCCACAAGTGTGGTGGATGGTGCTCTTCACAAAGGAAGCAACTGAAGTATCTGAATGATAGCACAATTGGAATAATATTTGATTTAATATACTTACTTTATAAGCGTAGTGGTTTTCGGCTTGAAGTTGAACTTCTTCAATTTCAGAACACCCACCTTGGAGCTGGTTGTGCTCCCTGTGGTACCACTCGCCATAGCACATGTGGTCGATGAGCTTTGCATGGCGGTGATGAATTTGGAGAGCTTGATTCGTTGACCTTCCTCTGCTCCAGGCACGTACGCTCCTCATGGGGTTTCTGATCGAGATCAAGTAGTTCTCTTCCGCTTTACCCCCGCAGGAACAGCTGGTACTATTTCCGTACCCTCTGTTTTTCAGAAATAGTACAATAAAATCAAATGGCGGAAGGGATAAAGTACTCGGCTTCTATTATGAGGAATTCTCTTACCTTGAGGATTCACTTGGTTGTCATCTGAGGCGGCTGTGTTTTCTTCTGATATTGCTACAAGTTCTTCTATACTGTCAGCACCTGCTTCGATTTCTTCATTGGATGGCTCTGACTTTTCTGAAGAACTCTTTCCGAACTTTTCCCAATCTTGTGGAGAAAGGCCACCAATCGGCCTATCAGAATCAGTAGCCGACTATACCATAAGAGTCAACATCAAGATGCATGTTTATAACAACTCAAATTTAAAATTGCAAAGGCTGCGAGTACTTACAGAACTAGGACATTGACCTTTACAGAACTCCATGGCGATGAATGGCTTCTTGTTGTTCACACCAGCAAACATGCGCGACAGGCGCATCAGCACTGTCTCATCCGACAACTCTTCAGGCACCATCCGAGAGGGATCTGCATTCCCCTCGTACTTGTACCCAAGGTTGATGCGCTCCTGGAGTGGTTGGATTCTTCGCTTGAGGAAGCTGAATGCTATCCCTAATCCGGTCAAGCCTTTACTCTTCAAGGACTGTATTTGCTTTAACAAAGCAGGCACATCCTTGGCTTCTTCAGCAGTTGGCTTCGTATTCCAGTTCGATAGATCCGTGGGATACCATCCATCCTTCACAGGACAGCTTTTTCCATGATTCCCTGATGTATTACAATTACACAGGAATAGGATTAGTGTATAACAAAGTACATTGATTATAAATATTAAAGAAGAAGTACTCATCTTCGACTACTCACCGATTATGAACCACTCAGACTTCCAATCTCCACATGATTCCTTGAGTGGCATGGAAAACCACTGCTCCTTCATCCTCTGGCGGAATTGAATTCCCGCTCCACCAACCACCTCCATCCTTTGAAAATTTGGGTGTGGCTTTATATGGTAGAGAGTGTGGAATAGAGCAAGATTGGGATTGATGCCAAGGAATGTTTCGCAAGCATGAACAAAAACAGCGATGTTCAGAATCCCATTAGGATTCAGATGATGGAGTTGGAGCTTATAAAAATCAAGGAGCTCGCAGAAAAAGGAGGAGATTGAAAGGCCAACTCCACGTTCACAGAAAGACACGAACAAAGGAATTTCATTTGTGTTTTCAGTAGAAAATTGCAAATCAAAGCAATCTCTCCACTCAAGAGTTTCCTGGGATAAAAGCAAACCTTGCGCCACTAGGTCATGGAGATCTCCCTCCTTCGCGGTACAATATTTCCAAGCATCGGCGGGAGAAGGATGGTCTTACAATTTGGCTGTGTGTTTGGATCTACCAAGGAAACCCTTTTCCTTGGTGTTTTCTTCTCCGCAGGCTTAGTAGAGGTGGCCTTCTCAGTGTTTTTTGCGTCAGCTTTCTTTTGGCCCATGGTTGCAGAGCGAGTTAAGACTTTGCTTTTTTCTCGCATTCACAAGAGATGGGAACAGAGGGAATTCTAAATGCTCAGGAAGCTACAATGCGAAGAAGAAAGGCAATAGTGCTGCGCTCAAAGCTACGAAACGAATGAAGGTCTCACTCCAGATTTATAACCTTCGGTTAGGGTTACTGTTTGGAACAGTATCTCCGGCGTATCGCATTCTGTTACAAGGAATGGTTTTGCATTCCTAAGTTAGTTTTTGCCGGCGAAAATCTCGGATTCAATGACAACGGATTCCTGGAGATTATTTAGATCTTCAAATCAAAGATATTTTTTGATTTAAAGCTCGGGGGCTGTTAGCGGATAATCCGGGATTTGATTCCCTCCGAGATTTGAGGAGGCAAGCTGTGGAAAAAGACATAAAACTATAGCTGATCAATTTATACGTTTGGAAACAACTCAAAGGTTGTTATGCTTATGCGATTGCTCGAAAAGTATACACACTCTGGAGGTAACAATCATTGAGTATATATTAGCATTCATTGCTCAGAATAAATAAAGAGAGAAGTGTTCGACCCAACGACTACTTAAAAGTACTCGTAGGCTCGGGGGCTGCATTTGAATAATACAATTTCTTTTAAGCCTATTATGTTTTATTCAAGACCTTTGACTAGTTTTAACAAAACAACTCGAAGCTCGGGGGTTTTACCCAATGGGTGCATCTACTCGGTGCACACCATTAAACTACTCAAGTGAAATTCAAGATTGGTTTCTTGAACCTCCGACTGCTTAACGAGTACTCGGAGGCTCGGGGGCTACACCCATTGGGTGCATCTAAAGGATGCACTCTAATGAAACTACTCATCAGAGGAGATTTGAGCGTCTTGGGCTTAGCTCCAACTACTCGAAGATATTAAAAGAAGATTCAAGATTTGAAGCAAAGGCGCAAGATGCTCGGAGGCTTGTGGGGCCAGGATCCCTAGGGCCACTCATCCAAGGAATTAAACTACTCGATATGGAGAGTTTTGATCCGACTGCTTCAGACTAGCCAGTTAGGGTATAGCACGGTGTAGTCGATTAATGAAACTACTCGTATTCGAATAGGATACATGATAGATTACCTTATTTTAATCATCCTTGCTGTATACGAGTAGTTTGTGTAACTGACTTGTAACTCTGCTCCCCGGATATATAAGGAGGAGCAGGGACCCCCTCAAAACAACTCAATCACACATACAATACAATCAAGCACACAGGACGTAGGTATTACGGTACTCGCGGCCCGAACCTGTCTAAATCTTTGTGTTATTCGTGTACTGTCATTCCTAGAACTCGGCGAGACCCACAAATCTACTCTCTGGGGTACCCCCAAGCAGACTTGCTCGACATAAATCCTCGACAATCATGCCTCAGCTTTCTTCTTTGCTTCGGTAGTGCACTGACCGGAGGCCGAGTATTGTGCTGAGATTGATGATGTGGGTTAAACTTCCATCATTCTTGGGCTTCCTTCCCCTCTTCTCTTGTGAACCTTTTGTCTTGGTTCCACCCTGTAAAAGTAAAAGTGTTAGTCATTTTATCATACATCATATATAGTAGTAACATGTCAATAATTGTAGGCAATAGTATAAGAACTAACCCTTTTTTTCTACACTCTTCCTCATTTTGCAACCAGAAACATTATGGCCAAAACCCTTGCAATGGCTACACCTGATTGAAACCCTTTTTGAAGATCTTGCTGGCACATGTCGCTCACTCGGAGCTTTTCTTCTCTTTTTCTTAGGTCTCCCGGGTTGTACAATGAATTTAGGTGGATCCATCTAGAAAATGCAGTCTGCAGCCACTGTGTCTTATTTGGGACAGGCATGATTTGTCCTGCATATGCTAGCAAATATGCCTCTTTTTTTAACAGATCATCCACATATTCCTTACGCATATGGTTGAATGCTTGTATGGCTAACACAACATGGCAGCATGGTATACCAGTTACATCCCACTTCCTGCATCCACATGTTCTCCTATTCAAATCAACAATGAAGGTGAATTCAGCCATTGAAACCTGCCATATTCCTCTACCAACACAAATTGGCCTACAAAAGCTTGCAAGTTGTTTCTTAAGCTCCAATCTCTTTTGATAATTTGGGGCAATTTGTCATTTATCCCTTTGAGCACCTTCTTCTTTAGTTGCATAGCCCTCCATGATCCTTGATCTCATATGCTCTAGCATTGTAATCACAGGTTCATCTCTAGCTTCAAGAATAGATGAGTTATAAGTTTCACTAATATTGTTGACTACCAAATCAGTTTTGGTTCTTGAACAAAATTTGTGCCTACACCAATGTTCAGGTGGTATCTGTTTAAGACAAAGCCATGCCTCAAAATCCTTATTCTTGATTTTCTATATAGCCACATCATAATCGTATTTCCTATAAGCGTAAGAAGCTTTCTCCATCAATTTTTTGAGCTCATCCCCCCATAGCCAGCAGAAACAAAATTGGCATGCAAATGCCTTAGGCAGAACCTATGCTTAGCACCAGGAAATACATTGGCACAACATTTAAGATTCCCTACATTAATGAAAGAAGGTCACTATAAGGAAAAAAAGATGATTTTCTCAATGAACTATGAATGTAAGATAAAAAAACATGGCAATGTCTACCTTTTGCCTCTCACTCATGAAGACCCAACCTCCATGCTCTTCACCATCTCCAATGCAATCCCTCAAACAGTGAAGGAACCATTCCCAGGAATTATTGTTTTCAGATTTTGCCAGTGCAAATGCTAGTGGATACATGTTGTTATTGGCATCCCTTCCTATTGTTGCCAGCATTTGAGATCCATTGGGAAGCTTCACATGAGTTCCATCTACCCCAATGAAAGGTCTGCATCCAGCTTTAAACCCATCAATTTGAGCTTTGAATGATATGAACATCCTCTCAAAAATAGGGTTAACTATTGGATCCTCAGATACATCACACTTAATTACTACCATACTGCATGGGTTAACATGCAAAAGTGTGTGCGCATAATCTTGGATCCTCTTGAACTGATCTTCATGGTTTCCAGGAACCATTTTCACCGCCTCCCTCTTAGCCCTATAAGCTTTGTACTTTGAAATTCCAATTTTTGTGTCCCTTAGGCCTGATGCCTTAAGACTTTTCACTTTTCAACCCATGTCAATCCTAAACTCTTCAACGTACTCTTTTGCAATCCACTAGGCATCAATTTGCTGCACATCATGGGACCTCATGATGTAAACTAGGGTTCTTGATCTTTTGAAAGGTTCGGATAACTATCGATTTGGTGGAGTTGCAACACAATTCGATCCGGCTTCCGAACAACACGTTCTGAACCCCGCAATCGCAGCACCACGTCTCCTCAGGTTATCAACCGGTATTGCACGGTTGACCTCGCCCAGAAGGCTAATCCTTGCCTGCGAATCAAAGAACAAAAGAAATATGAAGGAAGAATGCAACACAATTGCAGATGAATGATTAAGCACACAAAGTAGGGGTCTCTCAAACCGATGAACGATGACACTGTTCTTGACATAATTTTTCTAAGCAAAACCCAAACCCTAATGGTTGGCGGCGGCTAGCTAATAAAGACTCAAGGTCATGGGAAGACCCCTGGTCGCGCCCCTAATGGGCTCACACATGATACACGGCCCAAAGGCCAAACTACGGCGACGCAGCAGCGAGACAGATTCTAGATGTCAACTTGTTTCGTCAATTACCGATGACTCCGGTCAAACTTTGACATGACACCAGAACCGTTGAAAATGTTATCTTCTTAGCTTTCCAAGCATATAAAGAACCCCCAAATCCGAAACCCGTATGCAACCTGGGCGTCCGATTTAGCGTTGACTACTGCTGGACTCCGATGTGGGCTCGAAGTCGACTTGATTTGGGCCTCCATCTTGACTTGCACGCCCTTGTTGATCCTCTCCACCTTGAGGCTCTTCTCCAATTATCTTCTGGTCCTCTCCATGGTTCCTAATTACAATATAATCATTAGGTAGTAATTTATTCTCAAAAGCATATAAATAAGTACTTAGGAATGAGCTCACCTCTAAATTCAATTATCGCGCGCGAGCTCTAGTAATTGGACCATGAATGATAACTGAAGGATTGTTGTGTATATCCACATGAGTGATGTCCTCATCATCGTCCCCCTCTTGAATTGGAGTCGTCCTTAACTCAAGTTCATCCTCTTCTCCCAAGTATGGCCTCAAATATGAAATGTTAAAGGTGGGACTAATCCCAAACTCAGTAGGCAACTCAACTTTATATGCATTATCATTAATATTTTCAAGTATTTTGAATAGACCATCAGCTCTTGGCATCAACTTAGACTTTCTCAAATCTGGAAATCTATCTTTTCTCAAGTGCAAGCACACTAAATCACCCGGTTCAAGCTTAACTTCTTTTCTATCTTTACTACCAGCAATTTTATACTTCTCGTTCATCTTTTCAATGTTGTGCTTAGTTGTTTCATGCATTTGCAAAATAAATTCAGCACATTCCTTGGCATCATTATGAATCCTTTCACTAGTAGGCAAAGGCAAAATACAATAGGAGCACGGGGGTTGAAACTATACACTACCTGAAAAGGACTTACCTTGGTGGTAGAATGTGTTGCTCGATTATATGCAAACTCGACATGAGGCAAACATTCTTCCCACATCCTCAAATTCTTCTTCAAAATAGCTCTCAGCATGGTACCCAAAGTACGGTTTACTACCTCCGTTTGTTCATAAGTTTGTGGATGACAAGTAGTAGAAAACAACAATTTTATACCCAACTTGTTCCAAGAGTCCGCCAAAAATGACTCAAGAATTTAGCATCACGATCTGAAACAATAGTAGACGGCATACCATGCAAATGGACAATCTCTTGGAAAAAGAGGTCAGCAATATGAATAGCATCATCACTCTTATGACATGGTATAAAATGTGTCATCTTAGAAAAATGATCCACCATAGCAAATATGCTATCCCTCCCCCTCTTAGTCCTAGTTAATCCCAAAATAAGGTCCATAGAAATATCTGTCCAATGAATAGAAGGGACTGGAAGAGGCATGTATAAATCATATGGGTTCAAGAGAGACTTAGCTTTGTGACATGTGGAGCAGCGAGCAACAAACCTCTCAACGTCTCTCCTCATCTTAGGACAAAAGAAATGCGAGGCCAAAACATCTGCGGTCTTCTTAGCACCAAAATGTCCCATGAACCCTCCGTCATGCGCTTCATGTAACAACAAAAGACGAACGAAACTAACTGGAATGCGAAGACGGTTAGATCTAAACAAGAACCCATCATTAACCACAAATTTGTTCCGTTCACGTCCCTCTCTACAATTCAGCAACACATCTTTAAAATCAGGATCAAGCGCATAAGTCCAAAAATTAAACAATCAAGTTGGGACAGCAAAGTATATCATCTAGACAAAGCATCAACAATCACATTATCCTTCCCCTTCTTGTATTTGACAACATAAGGAAAAGTTTCAATAAATTCAACCCACTTAGCATGTCTATGATTTAGATTATTTTGAGAGCGAGGATACTTCAGTGATTCATGATCAGAATGAACAACAAATTCTCTAGGCCGCAAATAATGAGGCCATGTTTCTAAAGAACGTACAAGTGCATACAATTCCTTATCATACGTAGAATAATTTAGAACAAGACCATGCAACTTTTCGCTAAAATATGCAACAGATTTACCATCTTGCATCAAAACACCTCAAATGCCAACTCCACTAGCATCACATTCGAGCTTAAAAGTCATACCAAAGTTTGGAAGTTGCAGCAATGGCGCGTGTGTAAGTTTGTCCTTCAATGTGATAAATGACTCCTCATGTGACTTCCCCCAATGGAACACCACACCTTTCTTCGTCAACTCATGCAACGGGGCAGCAATGGTGCTGAAATCTTTGACGAAGCGGCAGTAGAAAGCTGCAAGACCAAGAAAACTCCTCACCTGTGTAGTGGTTTGGGGTACCGGCCAACTCTTTATGGCTTCAATCTTCATCTCATCCACCTCAATTACCTATGGAGTAACAACATAGACAAGAAAAGAGACTCAATCCGTGTAAAAGGTGCACTTCTCAAGGTTCCCAAACAAACGTGCGTCGCGTAGAGCATTAAAACAACACGTAAATGATCCATATGTTCATCCAAAGACTTGTTGTAAATCAATATATCATCAAAGTAAACCACCACAAATCGACAAATAAAAGCTCCTAAAACCTCATTCATTAAACGCATGAAAGTGCTAGGTGCATTAGTCAAACCACAAAGGCATCACTAACCACTCATACAACCCGAATTTGGTTTTGAAAGCAGTTTTCCATTCATCTCCAAGTTTCATTCTAATTTGGTGGTAGCCACTACGCAACTCAATCTTTGTGAAAATTATAGAACCACACAACTCATCAAGCATGTCGTCTAGCCTAGGAATAGGATGACGATATCGAATAGTAATATTATCGATGGCTCTACAATCAACACACATACGCCATGTACCATCTTTCTTTGGAACCAAAAGTATAGGAACGGCATAAGGACTAAGGCTCTCACGTACATACCTGCGGTCCAAAATGTCTTGAAATTGTCGCTGAATTTCATTAGTCTCCTCGGGGTTGGTTCCATAGGCAGCACGGTTTGGCAAAGTTGCACCTGAAATCAAATCAATTTGATCCTCTATCCCTCTCATAGGTGGCTGTCCTAGGGGTAGCTCAGCTGGAACAATATCCTCATACTCCTGCAAAAGATTAGTGACAGCAGGAGGCAATGAGCTAACAATATCATCAATGGAAAACAAAACTCGTTACCATATCAAAGCATAGCATATATTAGCATCAGAAATTTCAGCAAGGTCACATTTAGTTGCAAGCATAACACCACCCTTCAATTTAATCTCCTCGGCCTTAGAAATAGGTGTGGTCTTATAGTTTTTAGGTGGAAAATCAAATTAGCAACTTGCTGATTTCTAGAGTCAACATCATTCAAACTAGCAGCTCGTTCCTTATCAGCTTGTATAATTTTAGCAGGGGTCAAAGGTATCAAGTAATTTTCTATCATTTATGCATGATGGTATATTTATTACTTTTACCATGGTGTGTAGCATCATTATCAAACCCCCAAGGTTGACCCAACAAATGTGAACAAGCATGCATAGGAACAACATCACAATCAACATAACCAGCATAAGAACCAATGGAAAATTTAACTCTGCATGTTTTTGTTACCTTAGCAATACTAGAATCATTTAACCACTGAATTTGATATGGATGTGGATGTGGGCGTGTGGACAAACCAACCTTCTTGACCAGATCAGAACTCACCAAATTATTGCAGGTACCTCCATCAATAATGACACGAGCTCGACGATTGTTGATGACGAAAAAGGTGTAGAACAAGTTATGGCGTTAGAGCTTCTCAGGTTGCTGGACTTGTGTACTAAGCACTCGGTGTACAATGATGTTCCTATAAGTCGCCGTGTCCTCACTACTAAGGACGTGGCCGGCCTCATCGTCACCATCGTCTTCATCATCTTCAACATCGGAGGTGCTGATGTAGCCATCTTCCGTAGCAATATATATCCGTTGACTAGGGCAATCCTTCTGCACGTGGCCAATCTCATGGCAGCGATGGCACTGAATGTTGGAAGTGCATGGCGTCGAGGTTATGCTCTTTCTACCCTCCTGCAAAGGAGTTTTACCTGAATCTGAAGAACCTGCAGAAGATGGCTTAGACGGTGGTGCAGCTACTACCGAATGTGTGGATCGCTTGCATGCTGGGGAGGGTGCTCGAAAGGATGTTGGCTTGGGCAGCACTGAAGATGGCGTCGCACATGGCGTGTAGGTGGTGCTTCCCACCTTGTTCTTACCCTGTTGTTCACGCCCCTACAACTCTTTTTCTGCAAGCATAGCAAATCGAAACAACTGGTCGACAGAGTTAAAGTCCTTATAATCAACTATGTCATGTATGTCCCGCCTCAATAAAAGCGACAAATAGAATCCTCAGGCCCTTCTACAATACCACAACACATTATACCTTTTTGCAAAGCACCAAAGTAATCCTGTACAGAAGTTTCTCCTTGTTCTAAGCGCTGCAATTTCTTACGCAATTCTCTATGATATGAAGGAGGGACAAAACGATCACACATAGCCACCTTAAGCTCATCCCAAGTCGTAGGTGCTCTACCATCTCCAACTAGACCAGTCCACCAAATAATAGTAAAGTCCTTAAACTCACTAGTGGCTTGTCTAACTTGATGGTGGGCTGGTACAAGGTGGGCAGAAATTTTTGTTCTACTATCATCTCCCAATCAAGGTAACCCTCAGCATCGTAATGACCCGAAAAAGATGCTCCGGTAAACTTAATCTTAGCATAAGGGTCATCGCGATTGTTATTACCTTGCTGATGGTTCGGAGCGCCACCCATACCGTCTCTATTGTGGCGAAGATGATGTTGGAGGTGTGCGTTTCTGGTGGCTGCTTCATCATAATTACCATTGTCACCAAACACTGCGTCATCTAGAAAATATGTGGTGGCTGCTGTGGACCCGCGCCTCAACTACAGCAACCCTATCGGCAAGCTCGGACACCCATCGATCCACCCTCTCTAACATGGTGCCAAGCTTCATAGCAATGAGCGCGTCAGAAACAGCCTTATTGATCATTTCTTCCATCTATTCACGAGCAGCTTCTAGCTCTTCACGACTAACACATTCACTGAAATCTGCAAGAACCTTCAGTGCATCTTGGCCTGCCATTAAGAAGCACCACAACAAAAACAAATATAGTGAAGGTTACCCCTAATAATCCGACTACGTGCTCTGAACATCGCAAAAGGAAGTGTTTTACCAAGCTCTTGCAAGGTTCTTACCAACAAGCAAGGCAAAGGATACCTGTAAGGTGTAGTCTGCGATTGCAAGGGCAAAAACCTGTGCTATCCAAAAGTAGAATGTGGAGCTCGGAAGGCAAAATATGTAGCAAATAACGAATTACAGAATAGCAAAGTTCAATAAGTATCTAAAGTACAAGTCCCAATTACAGGCTCATACGTGTCCTAGGCATAGCACAACAAGCTGGATCAAGAAACAATGGATAAAGATCAAAGTGGTAGTTCTGTAATTGTTGTACTAAGATTGACAAAAAGGCACTAGTAGGAATCACAGGTGTTTTCGATTTTCTTGTTCTTTAATTTTTTTGATATTTTTCTCACAACCTATCTAGGGTTTTGGTGGCGAGAGTTCACACAAGGCGGCTAGTGGGCAAATCGAGTAATGTGGTGGCTTGACTTGTTGTATGGCTAAACGTGGATGGGATAGTGGCGGAAACCAACAAAAAGCGACGGGCACATTGAACTACGACGACGAACACGACCTCAACCAGCAACAAGACTCGACCACAGACACGAACTCAACAAAGCAATCTGAAAATGAAACTGCAAAGCTAAACAGGGTTGTAGGACAGCAAAAAAAATTTGTATGGCTATTTTCTAGACTATAGGACGAATGCGAAAAGACGAACCTAACGGTGAACCTGTCTCTGAATACCACTTGAGGTAAACTAGGGTTCCCGATCTTTCGAAAGGTCCAATATCTATCGATTTGGTGGAGTTGCAACACAATTCGATCCGTCTTCCGAACAACACGTTCTAAACCCCGCAATCGCAGCACCACGTCTCCTCAGGTTATCAACCAATATTGCACGGTTGACCTCACCAAGAAGGCTAATTCTTGCCTGTGAATCGAAGAACACAAGCAAGAACATGGAAGAATGCAACACAATTTCAGATGAATGATTAAGCTCACAAAGTTGGGGTCTCTCAAACAGATGAACGGAGAACTGTTCTTGACATAATTGATCTAAGCAAAACCTAAACCCTAATGGTTGTCGGCGGCTAGCTAATAAAGACTCAAGGGTCATGGGAAGACCTATGGTCGCGCCCCAAATGGGCTTACACACGATACACGGCCCAAAGGCCAAAATACAGCGACGCAGCACCGAGATAGATTGTGGACGTCAACTTGTTTCATTGATTCCCGATGACTCCGGACGAATTTTCTTAACTTCTTAACTTTCCAAGCATATAATGAACGTCCAAATCTGAGCCCGTATGCGATCTAGGCGCCCGATTTAGCGGTGACTACTCCTGGACTCCGAGGTAGGCTCGAAGTCGACTTGATTTGGGCCTCCATCTTGACTTGCACGCCCTTGCTGATCCTCTCCACCTTGAGGCTCTTCTCTAACTATCTTTTGGTCCTCTTCATGGTTCCTAATTACAATATAATCATTAGGTAGTAATTTATTCTCAAAAGCATATAAATAAGTACTTAGGAACAAGCTCACCTCTAAATTCAATTATCGCGCGCGAGCTTTAGTGATTGGACTTTGAATGATCACTGAAGGATTGTTGTATGTATCCACAGGACTGATGTCCTCATCACCTCCCACATGTATGTATGTTCATAAACTTTCTCAACTTGAATGTCTTCTCTCTAGGTATAACTCTAGCGTACATGTACCATTCACAACCTACCCCCAAACACTTTGCTGAAACTTTTTCTTGGTCATTTTTCTTTCTTTGCACCTTCCTTCCTTCTCTTATTATCAAGTTCTTCATTGCCTCTCTAAATTGGCCAACGTCACTAAAAAACATTCCCTCTTTCATGATTGGATGAAGCATTGTAACCAAATCAAACCAGTTCTCTGCAAGTCCCCTTGACCTATGCATAAATACTGGAGTCTCATCATCAACATCATCTGGGTGTGGTTTCCATCATCTGGGTCATCAGATAGATATACCACCCTAGGATTCTTCTCTATTAAACTTGAAGCTGCCTTCTTTCCTAAGTTCTTTTCCCTGCTGATTGCTCTACCACCCACCTTGCCTTTACCTTTATCCTAATTTATTCCATCATCTTGTCCTTTACTTTGATTAAAAGGTTGTTGGGTCTTCAAATAGTACAATACATCATCCCCAACATCACCATCAAATATAAAACCACCTGCATCTACAACCTTGTTTTCAACCTCATGTTCTAGGATAAACTCTACATCAGAATAGTCATCATCAATTTCATCCAAATCAATATTCTTACCTGTCTCATTTTCAACACTGTCATCATCATGTGGAGATAACGGTGCCATTTCTTCTATTATATGATCATCATCTTCTTATCCACCATTCTCCTCTAGTCTGAATGCATCAACTAAGGATCGCATAGCAGTTTCATCCCTCCTTGGATTAGTACTTGTTACTGGTTCAGTGATGACTAGACTTTCAAGATTAGGGACAATGTACAGACTGCAACTGTTTAGCCCTTCATGATCTGCCAATAAATGATTGCATTGATTGTCATAAAAAATAAGCACAAGACCATTAGGTGGACAGTAACCCGGCTTCTAGTAATACAAACTGCCTCCATCCTTCAACCCAAACTCCTTCAAACAGTCACATAGCTCAAAGTAGCTCATGTAGTCTCTCAAAGTCAGGGATACTTGTACAAATTTCACTTTGACTGGTGCTACTACCATATTTCTTGGGGCTGCAACTAAAAGCACCACCACTAAAAACCTTGAGCATTATGACACTATGACTTGTCATCTGGATGAATACAAAGACCCTAGTAAGGACAACCTGCTCAAAGCTCAAATCTTTGTGGTGGTGAACAAGTTCAAAGCTAAGTTATGGATTTATCTTCATCCGATGAATTGAATAAACCATCAATTGCCACACAAAAAACCAGCATATTTAACTAAACTCTAGGTGTTGCCTTTACATCAATTACACGTACAACCTATTTTACCATGATTTACTTTCCAACCTGATCCCCATATGAATCAGGAATACCCCCGATCTTTTGCTCCCACTATAACCAGAATCTTTGTACAAAGAACATGTACCATGCAGCACTGCCTTGCTAGACCTGGAGGCCGATCTCTCCCACCATTATGCAAAACTAAATCGTCTACGACGTTGACAATCGCCACAGCGGATGGCCACTGGAACGCCGCCCCCCTCTCCCCACCAAATGAGCTTTTCACGCACGATCATTAGAGGTGTGGCTCAGCTCTAGTCAGACCTGACCTGGGTTCTCTTAACTGAAGGGCACATATGAGTTGGGCTCAGGAGACGGCCCATCACCGTGCCATGTTGGCGGGCGTGGGTCGAGGTGCCAAGGCCACATGGGCTACGGGGGGCAGATTGCTACCAGGTCGGCTGTCCGGGGGGGTGGGCTTCTGTAGAGAATGGGCTTTATGGGGGTGAATACCAAACTAGGGGTAACTTGTGGGAGGGGGGGATTATACAATTTTACCTTGCATAAATCTGAGCAAATATTGCTAAAATCCACATGGCCCAAATACTGCTAAAAGGCAGCACACCTCCAGGCTTGCGCTCAGTTGGAGGCATCATCAAGCAGTACACTCTTATAACATAGACTTTGCATAGAGTTTTGTGAAAGGTCTCATGGAAGATTGATCCCATGGTACATGCAATTGTATTGGTGTTTGATGCAGAGATTATAGATTCCATGTATTTTTTAATCACTTTATAAATTGCACTCATATTTTATAGTTTAATTGTAACACTTGGCTAGCCCTATGCATCCATCAAATTTATGATAAGTCCTGCAATTATGCAATGTACTTTGGCCGCCAAGTTGTTTGCAGGTTGGCCATGTTCATCCCGTTGGAGTCGACAAAGTGGATAAATGGTGGATGTTGCTCGTGTTAGGCAAAGTGGTATCTTGTGGGCAAGGACACCATTGTTGCTCCTAATGCTCTATATCATCCTTCTACATTTTAGCTCTTAATATAGGGTAAAAAAAACATGGTATGATAGCCATCTAGATCAATGCCACATAAGTTAGAAATGAACCTCATTGATGAAACCCTCATGTTTTAATTTAGTAATAGTAATAATAATTTAGGAATGCTGTAGTATGATCAAGACTTGTAATAAGTATAAAATTTGTTCTCTTTTGTATCCTCGTAATATTTGTCATGATGTATAAATAGTATGCGAGTTGTTCCAGGGCAATATATACTCGACGCGCATACCATGGACTATGAGGATTCTTTCTCTTAATCTGGATTGATCAAAGGATGATAATCCGGTTTAGTCGAGATAATTTGGGTGATTCCTTGCACCACAGATTCATATGAACTTGGATAAATAGAATCATTCGATTAATTGTACAAGAACTACTGTATGTAAAATGCACCCTCGATCTGTTTAATATTAGGAGGAATCGCTAGAGCTTCAATTCAACCACAGGACCAAACTATGTACTAGCTAGCTAGCAACGAGATAAATCTTACCAATTCGATCGAGTACAGCACGAGGATCTAGCACATCTCACCCTCACAGGTATAGGGCCGCGGGGACCAGCGTGTCCAATGGTCTGCCAACGGAACAATCATATCCTCGGTGCAACTTTATTCATTTTTTCTTTGCTGCTACAGCCCTTAGAGGGACAGCCATGGACATGACCAATCCAAACTGTTCTATCATATCTATACCACTCCCCGCAGCATCTTCAGGCAGCGTCCATTGAAAATGGCACACCAGCGACCCAACCATCAGAGGCACCAATTTAGCTGCAAGGGGCAGGCCTGGGCATATACGCCTTCCCGCGCTAAATGAAACTAGTTCAAAATGTGTGCCAAAGAAGTTGATATCGCTCTGCAAGAACCTCTCCGGCATGAACTTCTGCGGCTCATTCCAAACCTCACCATCTCTACAGATTCCCCATATGTTCACAAATGTTGTTGTTCCTTTTGGAATATTGTAACCTTGTACTTGCACTGCGGCCTCGGCTAGACCTGTGGCAAACGGTACCGGGGGATGAAGTCGTAGGGTTTCGTTTATGACGGCTTGAAGATATGGGAGTTTGTTAAGATCATCCTCCTCCATCTGCGGTTTGGTGCCAAGAATACTTGCAATCTCTTCTTGTAGTTTCTTCATGGACTGTGGGTTTTGCAGCAACTCAGCCATTGCCCATTCAGTTGCAGCTGAGAGTGAGGCACTGGCAAGCAGTAATTCCTGAAAATGCACGAGTTATAAATTAAATAATAAATAAATAAAATATCATCCTAACAAAAAAATGTTAATGTTGATTACAAAACTAAATTTGTTTTCTATATCATCATAACGATCTAGTAGAAATGAATATTATTCCGTGTTCCAGTAAATGATCGATGTTGTCCTTTTGTGTTCTTCGATATCTGACTTGGATCACTATTTTTTCTTATTAGAATAAAGTTATAACATTTTGTTGCGACTTGAACCATTCATTTTATTTAAAATTTTATGTAAGTGTCATTTGTTTGTGACTTACTAAGTATAAGTTACTTTTTCATATATTTGAACTATATTTTGATAGAACAAATAGTCAAATTTTGTGAGGAAAATCACCAGGGAATAAAAAGAATTAGAATGGAGGGAGTAAAATCAATACATATGATTCTTATTATTATGAACTGACTATTTTATTGATGATCAAAGTCTTAAAGGTTTGTTTGACCCTATTTGATCGAATTTGCAAGAGGAGGAAGTACTTTTGGACTTTAGAATACAAGAACTAGTTTACTAAGCAGGTAGGCTCACCATGATTAACCCTCTCATGACCTCCTCATTCATCACCCAGTCTTCCTCTGAGGCTTCATCATCACCCTCCATGTCAAGCATCACGTCCAAGAGATCATTCTTGCATGTTTCGCCTGCTGCCCTGCTGCGCCGCCGCTGCTCAATCTGCCCGTCAATGAGCTTGTATAGCCACGCGACCAGCTGTCCGGCCCTTCGCCGCACGCCCTGGACGTCGGTGAACGCAAGGAACGGGTAGAAGTCGGAGACGTTGGGCGCGCCGGACAGCACCGACGCCTCGACCGCGACGTCCGTCAGCTCCTCCACCAGCTTCGCCTCCAGGTCCTGAGAGAACATGCCCTGGCTCAGGACGCCCACCACCGCCGCGAACGCCTCCCGCGCCACGGGCACCGGCCTGCCGGCGCCGGCCACGGAGGCCACGCGGCGCACCAGCTCGCGCATCTTCCCCTCGCGCGCCGCCGCCTGGTCGGCGAGACGCCTCGGGCCGACGAGCCCCGCCGCGGCGACGTTCCTGAGCACGCGCCACTTGGCGCCCGGCGGGAGGGCGATCACGGAGTTGGCGTCGTGGCCCATGACGCGCCAGGCGTCCAGGCCCCGGCGCGCCGCCAGGTTGGCGCTCCTCCGCTGCAGCACCTCGCAGGCGGCCTCCGGCGAGGTGGCGACGACGGAGTAGACGGTGCCAAGGCGGATGGACATGACCGGACCGTGGCGCCGCGCCAGGGCGGCCAGGGAGCGGTGGGGGCTCTCCTTGTCGATGTCGAGGAGGTTACCGATGAGCGGCAGCGGCCTGGGCCCCGGCGGGAGGCGCCTGCTTGCGTCCGCGAGGGGTTGTAGCGCGTGAGAGACGAGGGCGACGAGCGGAAGCGATGACGCCGCGCCGAGGAGAAAGAACTCCATTTCTTTCGCACTGGCTGTGGCATAGAGAGGATACTAGCGTCACCAAGCGCGTATCTATAAGGTAAGGTCACCTTGGGCCCTGTGTGCAGGAAGAAGCTCTCACGTATAAAAATTCAAATAAAATATTGGGTATCGGTAAAATGGAGGTAATTGCACACACGGCAAAGAATAAACTTGTAAAACATGTAGAGATAAGCTAGTCATATCAGCGTCGAATGTTACGGTTACGGGTGAAACTGTATTGACTGACTCCCGCCAAACACACGCTTCTTCGAATCGTTGACTTTTAGTTGTATGTACTTGTCTTGATGGTTACAGATGACCGAATAAATTGACGGCACTACAGATAGGCACTACATACTGCATAGTCGTGTCATGCCGTGCACATGCAGTCATGCAGTATTTCCACAACAACAGGTATTTCTGTTGGGCACGGTCTTGCATTCATCTAGAAACTCTTGGGAGTTTCAAGTGTGGCACACAAACTGTTTATGCTGTTACACGAATTTTACAGTGCTAATGGGTACAAACACCAACCGCCAACACAAATAGACCTGGAACCAAATTGTTCAGACCCATCAGTATAAATATATTCGCGCTAATAGTTCATTTCAAAAATATTTGTACTAGCAGATCACGAACACCCGCCAGCACAGATCTCGCGCAGGAAACGAGAAAATCGATCAAGCAACTCCGACGCATCCCAATAACAATCTACTTTCCCTGTATTCCTAGTTAAAGAGGATTGAGGGAGAAAAACACAGCTTCAACGGATCTCCTTTCACAATCTATTTTCCCTATATTTTTCTCAATCTCATTTATCCTTCTCCCTCTTCCCTTTCTTTTCTCGGTCACATCCATTTTTTCTCAATCACATTTCCATCCTTTTCTTCTTCCCCGGGTGTGCCCTTGCCTGCCTCGACACCGCTCGTCGTGCGCCGCCTCGCCGCGCACGCTGCCTGCCGGCCGTGCGCCGCCCCGTTCCGTCTCCCGACGCGCGCCGCCCACCGGCCGCGCGCCGCTCCGCCTCCTCCCTACTCGTGCCGCACGCCGCCCCGCCTCCACCCCACTCGTGCCACGCGCCGTGCCGCCTCCTTGCTGCGCGGGCGCTCTATCGGCGGCGGCGTGATGACCTACACGTGTGCTTCCCTTCCCACTGCCCGCCCCTCGTCAGAGGTCGTCGCCAGCTCGCGCTTCGGTGAGCTGTGCCCAGCCGCGTCCCGCCGCCAATCGCCCGTGCGCCAGCCCGCTGCCCCCCCCCCCTCCCCCCCGGCGGCGCCCCTCGCCGCCGGCTGCCGCCCGCTCCCGCGTCAGCGCGCTATGCCCGGCCCCGTGCCGCTGCCGCACGGCAGCACAGCCGTGCGCTGCGCCCAGCTGCCGCGTGCTCCCACGGTGAGGAGCTATGCCCGGCCACGCGCCGCCGCCCTGGCTACACCCCTCGAGGCTGCCCGCCCGCGACCCACGCTGGAGGCCGTCCGATGCGCATGGCCGCACCCCTCACCATAGGCCGCCGCTCGCCCCCGCACCGGCACGCCGTGTCGACCGGCTAGGAGCCGGCGAGCCCGCGCCGCACCACCTTGGGTGCCCGCGAGTCCGCGCCGTGCCGCCGAGGTCGCCCACGAGCCACGTCGTCCCCATGCTGGTTCAGGAGCCGGCGAACCGACACACATACCGACCTGGCCCCGGCGAGATGCGCCGCCATGCTTGTCATCGGTAGAAGTAGAATGGAGAGGAGAGAGATGAATAGAAAAGAAAAAAAATAGATAGACTCAATGATAAGCAGGTCACTTATGTTAGGTAAGATGGAAAGGGAAAATGACAAAGGGGATCTGCTGAAGCACCTCTCCCTAATATATCAAAAAGTTATTTTCTCAGTCCCTTTAACAGGTATAGGGGAATAGATTTTTCTCAATCCGTTAGAGTTGCTCCTAGGAACCAAAAAATTGGTGCTCTCATAGCCCCGACGCTCTATCTCCTTATATCTTCCACTCCCTCACCTTAAAAGATGGGCCAGTTAGATCAATGCCATTATAATTTTTACGGTTTGGAAATATGTCATCGGTGTGTCACGGACAGGTGAGGGCCACCTCAGTCTATAATGGTGATATTTTTCCAATTTTCAAAAATTATAATGATACTAGTGGAAATAATCCTTAAAAGATCGATCACACTCTCTATCATCTTTCTCTCTTCTCCACTAAGGCTCATCTCTCTCTCCCTCCCTTGCAGGAACAGGTAGTCCGCGTGAGGGAGGGCAGCGAACGGATTGAGATGCGGCATACTCGGTGGCCAGCAGGCAGACGGCTGACGGCCGATGACAACCTATATGCGGAGGATGGGCATGCTGGCCGCGAGCGCGCGGCGGATGCAACCATGAGCGAGGCGGCTGGCGACCGGGCACCGCGCAGGACAACGGGGCGGCTGGCACAACCGTGAGCACTAGAGATTTGTCCATCAGGAGAGAGAGTTTCCCTACCAGTGCTGTGACTAGTGATTCAGTAGTCATAGTTTTAAGAAATCGTCTCTCGTCAGACGACAAATTCTAATTCTAAGACAGGATGATAGTTGAAATGAGAAGGAAATGAATCAGAAACAGGCCGGTAAAACACCATTTTACACGTTTCTCCCTTGTAATGCAAAAAAGAGAAATGTTTCTCCTTTTTCTGATGCGAAACACTTAACCAGTGTTTCTGGAAAGAAAGAGAAATGTTTTTTTTATAGTCAAACACAGCCTTACCTAGAAAACTAACCTCTCCAACCCAGCATTTCTTGGTATGGTATTTTTTTCTCTGAGTGTTGCTAGCTTCGCATGGGCGGTGGGAACCCACTGCCATCCACCGCTATCCTTTTTCTCCTTTAAAATCACACCACTCTGACCCCTCGCGGCAAGTAGTTCTGGCTTTGTTTGTAATTTGTACCATGACCAATGCTCATGTCACTGCGGGAAATCCCGTATATATCGAGTGTCAAGTGTCTTTGTCGAGTGTATTCTATCATTGAGTGCCCGTAGGAAAACACTCGGTAAAGATGAGACACTCGGCACATCGACTCCTTTGTCGAGTGTCTTACGAAGATGCACTCGACAAAAATAAAACACTCGGTAAATTTAAGTGTGTGCCGAGTGTCACAGGAGCCACACTTGGCAAAGGGCACACACGTGCCCAACACGTGCCGTGGCCGCCAACGGCCGTCGGTGGCCGTTTGGGACATTAGCTCTTTGCCGAGTGTCAGGCCCCTGACACTCGGCAAAAAAGTGGCACGTGCCCAACACGTGACACGGCCGTCGTTGGCGGCCGTTTAGGACATTAGCTCTTTATCGAGTGTCAGATGCTTGACACTCGACAAAGAGGTGGCACGTTCCTAACATGTGCCAAACGTTAGCTCTTTGTCGAGTGTGTCGCCGAGTGTATAGTGGAGACACTCGGCAAAGACTTTGAAAATCTGAAGAAAAAAACTTTAAAAAACTTGAAATTCAGACTCAAAAAATTAAAAATTTCAAATATAAGAGTTTTTGGCCGGCTAGGCTGGTGGCTTTGCCGAGTGCTTGACACTGGCACTCGGCAAAGCATGGATTGTTTCATTCAAACTTTTGATTTTACGCTCCAAATTTCTCTCCTCTCCATGAGATTTATCAAAAGCTCATAATATCTTACGTGGAGGCTATGGTAAAAGAGTTGAGACGATTTCGAAAAGTTTTTCATATATGGCCCTTATAAATCGGAGCATCTCCACATAGAAGTTTTAGTGAGTTGAGAAGGATACGGCTGGATTTCGAAACGAAATGAAGTTGAATGGGAGTTTCAGTTCATAACTTTTTTCATAGCCAGTAGACAACATAAATTGTTTCATTCGAAGTTATCATAATTTTTTGGACCCATTTCATAATTTTTAATTATTTTTTGTGACTATCTCTGCTTGAAATAATGAAATACCTGAAGGAATAATGAGCTATATATGCATGAAATAATGAAAACAATTCATAGAAGCATAAAATGTGCATTGTTGAATGTATTTGACAAGATATTTTGATGTGTATTTGAACAAATTTAAAAATCTTTACATGAAATAATTGTTCTGAAAAATGTTTGCCGAGTGCTACACTCGACAAACAAGACCTTTGCCGAGTGTTTTCAGTTAGACACTCGGCAAAATGGAGGCCTGGATGGCCGGTCAGTGGCCGCCCGGGCCACGTCATTGGACTTGTGGCGGGTTTGCCGAGTGCTGACGCTCGGCACAGGTTGTGTTTGCCGAGTGCCTTGGCCCGTGCACTGGGCAAACAGACACATGGTCGGCCAGGCATTGGCCGCGCGCGGCCACATCATTGGCCAACGCGCTCCCACGTGGTAGATCTGTTTGCCGAGTGCCCGATCCAGGACACTCGGCAGATAGGGAGTTGGGCCAGGGGACTTAAGCGCGCAGCCGGCCCGAAACCCCACACACGCCAACTCTCCCCACCCGCCGCCGCTCTGCCCACCCGCCACCGCCGTCACCCCGCCCATTGCATGCCGCCGGTCGCCGCCCCGCCCGCCCTCCGCCGCTCCCGCCCAGCGCCCCGCCCTGCCCCACCCCGATGTCGCCGCCCCGTCTGCCCACCGCCGCCGCCGGCGTCCGCCCCGACGCCGCCGGCCTCCACCCCGCCCCACGCCGGCCCGACGCCACCGCCCCAGCCCCGGCCTACCCACACCGCTCAGCCCCTGCCCCCGTCACGCCGGATAGGCCCGCTGCCCCGGCCGGCCGCCCCGGATGCTCCTCTGCCACCGCTCCTCATCCCCGTCCGAGCTCGCCGCCGAGCTCACCGCGGCCAAGAAGGCTGTCACCCTCGCCGCGTGCCTCTGCCAGGTTCGTACCAACATCGTTTTTTGTTTGGTCATATATGAAGAAATGAAACCAGACGAAGGATAGCTCAGTAGGTTAGGTTGTTGTGGTGGAAGTGAAACGTCTCCAACTCATGCTCGCATTACAACTGATTTTTGAAGTGAGAGGCGTTATAACTGTTGGTAGTGATGCTTCTATGGTAATTTTGTCAATTTTCAAAATGTGTTATTCAATCTTTCGGTGCATGTGGTTGTGTATGTGGTTGTTGGTCGCCTCTCCTTGTCCTTGTGTATGTGGTTGTCGGCCTTCGTGCCATGGTTATGCTTGTAAATGTGGTTCTTGGCCTTTGTGCCGTGTTTTTTCATAGGATGGGGTTTTGGAAACCTCTCGGTGCAGGGGACGTGCTGCCGAAATTTTCATTTGACAAAATTTTGTTTTTTTCAGGGAGAGGTACCGTCATCGGCTAGTAGCTCCGCCGCACGCCTTTACCCGCCGTCTGCACCGACACGAGCGTCACCAACTCGCCCGCCGTCGAGCCCGTAGGTGACCACGTGCAAAGTTTTTCCATATCTTGTTCGTAGATCACGTAACCTTGTTAGGCATCTCCCGTTCGAAAGAGATACAGTTGTGAATATGCGAATATTTGCATATGTCTAACCGTATCTATTTCGAATTGTCCACGTTTTTTGGATAGCTCAAGGATGTGTAGATGGGTTAGTTTCCACGCTCTACTTGGATCAGAGACTAAGTTTCGGCATCATCTCCTTCGTAATTGGACGTGTATTTGGAGAACAGCAGGGAGGTGTTGTCGAAATTCTGTCTCGGATACGAGTAGAGCGTGGAAACTAACATGTCTACACATTCTCGGGTGGGATTAGGACAGATCTTGACCTATTAGACATATAAGCATCCAGTAGATGCATTTTATTATTACAATTTATTACTCAGTGATATGTAAAGGGATGGATGACCATGAGTGGATGTACACTGGCCGCTCAAGTAAGGGTGAGCTGACAGATGAATGGATTATCAAGACTGATGGTTTCTTGAAGCAACCTTTTGCCAATGCGAAAGGGGCGCCTTCCACTTTCTGTCCATGTGCTGTTTGTGGGAACCGTTTACGTCAAACACAAGAGGTCGTGGGTAAACATCTCGTCAGGATTGGATTTATGGAGAACTATACCCGTCCAGCCATGGTGAGGCCGGTCGTGTGAGAGACGAGGTCGTGAGACGGTGCATCCAGACTTTTGATGATGATGCGGGGTAGGGGACATGTTACGTGACTACGACGAAGCACGCTTTGATGATGGACCTAGGGAGGAGCCGGAGGCGTCCGCTAAGGGACCCATGTGACACATAATCAAATAAAATAAGTTCAGAGACCAATGGTGATGTTTGATATTCACGAAAAAGGTTTTGTCCAACATGGAATGCACAATTCATTTATCCAAGTACATTCGGTAACTATTGGGTTGTATTTTAGGTATGTTACGTGTTGCCGTGTAATTTTGAGTCAATTTTAGCATACCATTTTTTAACTTTACGTTCTAGAATTGCAAAATCCATTAATTTGTATGTGTAAATTTCGTAAATTGTACTCCGTATAGAGTAGACAACGGGTGGGCCGACTAGTCTGGTGGGTTGGTAAGCTGGCGCTATTGGGCTTTTTGTGGGCTAACTGATCCGATCTCCCACAATGGGCTGGCCTGAGCAGCTGGCGCCAGTAGATGCGTAGCTCCCGGTCGGATAGGTAGCTGTACGTATCTGGGCGATCTCCCATTCTGCGCTGGGCAGCTGGCATCAGGCGTACATCGTAGATGCGTCTAGCTTCCAAGACAAGACAGATACGTAGATCCGCGTATGCCGTATGTATAGGGCCATAAATACCGGAGGATCTCGCACCCATACGCCTCCCTCCGCAAACACACCCTTTCGAGCTCTTTCCGCGGGAACGGCTGCTGACGCGCGCCAACGGCGAATCGCTCCTGCGCTTCGAGCTCCTAAGATTTCTCGTTCCCGGCCTTTTTTCGAGTTCGAGTTCGAGATCGGTTTCGATCCTCCACCGGGATGTAGGGTTTGGTTTTCTCGTTCGATCAGGCCGCCATGGCCGCCTCGTCCCCCGCCGCCGCGGCTGCTCCGCCGCTGTTCCCCACCCCAACCAAGGCTAGTTCGCCGGCTTTGCTCCCCATCCCCGCATCCACCTGCCGCTTCGCTCCCTCGCCCGGTTCCCTCGCGCATTCAATCGCCGCGTCGCCCGCTTCCCCCGCTCCATGGGTCCGCCGCGTCGCCCCACCTCCTGCTTCCCCCGCTCCATGGGTCCGCCGCGTCGCCCCACCTCCTGCTTCCCCCGCGCCATCCGCTTCCAAGAAACCGGGCCGCGCGTCCTCCAGCGATAGCTGGGTCCGCGACAAGGAGGTCCGAGCCGGATTTGCGCCGCCGCCCTCAACGGAGAGGACGAACGGGGCCAAGATCCCCGGGCGCGCCTCGCTAAGTGACAAGTGGAAGACAGACAAGCTCGCCTGCACCGCGCCTCCGGACACGCCGCCGACGAACAGCGCCTCATCCTCTTCATCGGATTCAGAGAAGAAGCAAAGGTATGAACCCCCAACCCCAACCCCTTCATCCTCTTCATCGGATTCAGAGAAGAAGCAAAGGTATGAACCCCCAACCCCTTCATCCTCTTCGTCGGATTCAGAAGACTCCGACTCAGATTCGGAGCAGGACTACTACGCACGCCCAGCGTTCATGAACGCCCCACCCCCAGGTGCTCTCCCAATCCCTTACGGGGTTAGCCTGAAAGCATTGGCCTTTTTTAATAGCATTTAGATTCCTAGTTTTACTCTGCTTTGCATCATGGTAATTGTAATCTGCATTTTCTCTTTATTACTCAACTAATTGTAATCTGCATTTTCTCTTTATTACTCTGCTTTGCATCATGGTAATTGTAATCTGCATTTTCTCTTTATTACTCAAGGAGTAATGAGGTAAGCATAGCTTCGATTATGAACCAGATTGCTTTACTTCTCAATGAATATTTTAACGTTTCCTGGTTTGAGCTAAATTTGCTATCTTATATTATAAATCTGAAACTAGGGGTGGTAAAGGATCATTCATGGCTATTATGCATTCTTCACAATCCAAATCAGCTCTTAGTCATTTCTAACTCAAATATCTATAGTCTTTTTTGCCCTAGCCCTTATTGAGCCTGCTTAAATTGCTAGTGTAAATTTTTAGTACATTTACCACCCCTAGCTGCCACACGCTATGATCGGGGCACCAACCTATCCATGGTCTCGGTCCCGGGTCAACCAGCGCTACATTAAAAGGGGTCTGACGCACCCTCGCGAGAACCAACATTTTTCGTGAGGTTGCACACCCCGATACCCCCTAAACCCTACCCATCCAAAGGGCGCTTGATTGATCTGAAGGGCGCCGCCACGACGCCACTGAATATATTTGAAATATTGTATATTGTTTTGGAAATATATTTTGGTTGCATGTATGGAAATATCTTTTGGTTGCAGGTATTCAAAATATCTTTTAATTCCCTAGCCCCTTTGGCAGAAGACTCGGTCTCCGATTAGGAGCTGGAGTTCTACGCCGGCCCATCGGCCCATTCCCTAACCCCTTTTGATTCCCCCTGCAAGCGCTGTCCCGATCCGTACTTTCCCACCCTCAAGCGCTCTCCCGAACCCGTTCTTGCTTTATTAGCTTGGTGAAATCGTTTTCCTTTTGTCAGCATTTAGATATTCAGTTCTCCCAATTTACATGTCAGCATTTAGATATTTATTCTCCCAATTTACATGTCCATACATTAGATATTTATTCCATAGTGTGCAGATTTATTACTCGATCTATATGAATTAAAAGTATGTAATTTTAAGTTGCTCAACAGTTTATCATCAGTCTGGAATTTAATTTTCACAGTTCAGTTTTTTTATTATCGAATATTTAATTGTGAATGCATTGCTTCAAATTGTTTTTGTGCCTGACTCCCTGATGCGAGCAAAGTGTACTTGTTTGATTTTAGTGCACGTGATTCTGAAATTGGGAACAAAAAATAACTGGCAAGGAATACACTTGTCTGTTTAGTTTGATAGGTTTTACTGTTGATCACTTACAGAATGAACTTGTTGTTAGGATGCAGAGTTCTCAAGCCTTAGGTACGTATTTGGTACACACTTGAGAACCTTCTTATGGCTTATGTTTTTTTGCTGATGCTGAGTAGTCCGTATGTTGAAAATATTGTAGTGATAATTCTGCTTGATTAGCTGAGTAGGTTAATTGCAGATTGTGTGCATTGAGATAGCATCCTTTGTTCACAATTTTGGAGCAATAGTGACTGGTGAGTTAAAATCAATGAAAGCTGGTAAATCTAATGTATATCACTGTAACTTTATATTTAGCCCGGTGCTGAGTCATGCTTTTGGGCAAACCCAACTTGATACGTTGTTCAGTGTACTTCATTTCATGTTCTTTTTCCCCCCTTCTTTTGTAATTTGTGTGTAGTTGCATATTTAATTGTTTTGCAAGGTTATGTGGTATCCAATGTCTTTTGCATTGATTACATGCTATACAGATTTTACCTTATAGTGAATGTGTAGACCATGCTGTGTAGGATATGTTATGAAAACTACTTGTGTCCTTATGAAGCTTTTTAGAGTACCAAGAAAATATTAATTTGAAATTTGGTATGGCTAATTTAAAAATGTGAAGTTTATAACTGTTGTGACTAGCAGTGATATAGTTACATTCCCGGGCTGATGTTTTATTTTTCCTCTTCATGTAGAGAGCTGCGATGAGCACAGATGAGGTTAGGGAAGGACTGGGATTGCATGATCTCTGGAACAAGATATGGCACATACAGAGGACCTGCACACTCTGTGGTGAGGGCCTATCTGACGGACTTGACTGACTTGCATCCACCCTGAAGCAGCCGTAAGAATCAGGCCATGCAACTTCAGTTGCTGGTCTTTCCATCTAATTCAACGGTATGTTCTCTAACATTTCTGAGCACACATTTGAACTCCTTTTATTTCTTTCTGTTACTAAGAGGTGAAAATCGACCGTTTTCTTTTGTTTCCACCTGGCATAACTTAGTGCAAGTCCAAGATATTATCACTATTCATTTTTTCAGTTCAATCTGTTCATGAATGTATGGTGTCTGCGCTTCGACCTATTCTGAAATGTCTGTTCTGCTTATGCAGTGACCTTGGTGTCTCAACCAATTGACACCCCATGCCGTGTTGATCCCTTGATGCGCCGCAAGCCCACAGGAACAGTTTGCAGCTAAAACAATAGAGGTGATTGATCGCACAAGGAGACCGACCACGGCATTCAAGATTAATCCTGTCCATATCTAGACCGTATGACCATGTACACAGAACACGTATGTATAAAGAACTATTAAGAGAAAATGGAATGCATCATTTGTTGACGAAGCATCATGTATCTTGTGAAGTTAATTGTCTTTTCTTTATCACACAAGCCTTCCGGAGAGTGCATACTAATCTTCCACTTGACTGAATGACTTGAAATTATGGTGGTTGGTAGCAACTTTTCATCTTTAACGAGATGTATTATTTGGCACCTTTGCGGGGTAACTAATGACATTCTTGGTATTTCATGGAAAACTACATTAACTATTCTGGAGTATCTTGTATATTTGTATTTTGCAGGCTAACGTGCTTATATTTCTTAGCAACATGGGACATACGTAATAATAATATATATTATTATTTCATGGAAAATTAAAGCTCGTGATTTGTTATAAAAAGAATTGTGAATTTTGATAGTATATGGAAATTGCCTGACAATATGCCATATTGATAACATGAAGAGGTAAGTGTACCTATTGATTTAGGTGGAAGCTACGGAACAAATAAGGTAAAACCTCTCAAGGTTTTGTTACTCCTATGTGGAAATCGATCATTATTGTTCTGATAATTAAACTAGAAGATGTACTCGGCTGAGGCGTTTTGTAAGTTTGGGGACATGACATTTGATTTCAATGTGCCCGGTTCTAAATTTTACTGCAATAGTGCAGGAGAGGTGCAGTCTATAGAAAGATAGTCCAGTCTATTTGCATAAATAATTATCTTGTACCGTACAGCCAACAGATTCCATCAGGTCCTTAGTTCTCAAATGGACACTTCTTTTTTTTAATTACAAATGGACACTTCTGCTAGACGCTTTGGTGATCATCAATACAGATTGAGCTATATCTTCAAGTTGGCATAGCATGGGTGTCAGATGGAACAATATTGAGGAAGGCTGAAAAGGCAGCTGCCCGTCTTTCCTGGGGAGTGGGGACGTTTGTTGGTCATTGTTGCTTCAATGGTCCTAGAACTGAACTTGGCATTGCTTGACAGATATGCTAGAGCCTGAGAGACTCCCAAGGGCGTAGCTATGGCGTACGGGCGGCCTGGCCTTGAACGCCCGTCGACGGGGAGGCGCCGTGACTTGCGCGGCGGCAACAAGATGAGAGCGAGGGCAAGGAGCAACAACCTTGTTGATCTTGCTTAAGAATAATAACAGTATCGAGGCTAATATTTATAGCCTCCAACCTATCTGCTAAGTGACTCCAATCATCCTACGATCCAGCAATCCAACGAAGCAAACTAACACACCATGAATCTAAACAAACAACTCATCCCTGACCGACATCTTCTAGCCACGTTGGCGTTTATCCCGCCGTTGATACTGCACGCCGACCATACTCCCTGCCTGCAAAAACAGCTCGTCCTCGAGTTGAACGTCAGGGTAGGCGCTCCTAAATGCGCCCACTTCCTCCCAGGTCGCCTCTTCTTCCGCCATGCCGCCCCACTGCACGAGAACATGCCAAACACCATACCACGATGTAGCTGGGCGTGCAGACGACCATGTTCCATGGGTGTCAGAACCGGCTCCTCCAGCGGCTCACCCCAGAATGGCTTGAGGAGGCCCACGTGGAAGACGTTGTGCAGACGGGCACCCTCCAGAAGCTGGAGGCGGTAGGCGACGGCACCGATCCGTTCCGTCACACGGAAAGGGCCCGCGTAGCGAGGTCCGAGCTTGCCCGCCGGTCGCGCCACCAAAGACGACAGCGCCGGTCGATGGAGCAGGCGCAGCCATACCCAGTCATCGATCGCGAACTCGAGCACGCGGTGGTGGGCATCGTAATAGCGCTTGGCGTACTGCTGAGCTTGGAGCAGCCTGTCACAGACCTCGACAAGGAAGTCATCACACGCCCAGAGCATGTCGTCGCCCGCCTGGGTGCGCGCCGCACCCGATGAGTAAGGTGCTAGGGCCGGTGGCTCCCATACATAAACCACCTAGAATGGTGTCGCCTACAGGGAAGTATGAAACGAGGTGTTGTAACAATACTCGGCCCACGGAAGCAACTCCAGCCATGCGCACGGGTGATCACCGGTGATGCAATGAAGATACATGGCGATCGTCTTGTTGACCACCTCGGACTGGCCGCCTGTCCGGGGATGGAAGGCCATGCTCATGCGAAGCTTGACCCCGGCGAGTTTGAACAGTTCACGACACAAGTTGCTTTTGAACACGGGGTCACGATCTCTCATGATGGATGCCGGAAAGTCGTGGAGGCGCACAATGCCGTCGAAGAAGGCGCGCGCAACCGTTGCAGCTGTGTAGGGGCGGCCAAGGGCGATGAAGTGGGCGTACTTGGAGAAGCGGTCCACCACCGTCAGTATAACGGACTTGTTGTGAACCTTGGGCAAGCCCTCCACAAAATCCATGAAGATGTCGGCCCAGACCTGGACGACACCTGCAGAGGTTGAAGCAGCCCGGCGGGGTGAAGGGTCTCTGTCTTGTTACACTGGCAGAAGGCACGAGCACACATAATCGTGGACGTGGAAGTCAGCCCAGAGGCACTGGCCGAGCGTCTTCTGGATGCCCTCGTGTCCGTGACGTGGGAGAGCTGGAGCACCTGGGGAAGCAGTGCCGACGAAGCTGGAACAAAGACACGGGGGCCGTGGAGGATCAGCCCTCGTGCAGCCGCCATGGGGCACTCAGCTTGCCTTCCAAAAAGTGATCGCGCACGGTGCACATGTCCTGGTCCCAAGTCACCGCCGGGTGAAACTCATCGTAGAGCTGAAATGTCGGTCCTGAAATAGCTAGCAGCGGGCTGTCCTCCGCGTCGCAGCGAGAGGGTGCATCCGCCACCGTGTTGAGCCGGTCGGGGTGGTACTCCACCGTGAAATCGAACCCAAACAGCTTACTGATCCATTGATGCTAAGGACCGTGGAGAGGCGTTGGTCGAGCATGTATTTGAGGCTGAAATGATCCGTCCGAATGATGAAGCGGCGGCCCCAAAGATACATGCCTACCCCAAAGATACAGACGCCAGTTCGCGCTCGTACGCGGCCAGCTTGTGGTGACGCACCGCGAAGGGCCGGCTGAAGAAGGCCAGCGCCCCGGCGCCCTAATGAAGGATGGCGCCAAAACCCATGCCGGAGGCGTTGCAGTCAACCATTAAGGGCCTGTCAAAAGCCGGCAGTTGCAGCACCGGTGCGGTAGACAACGCATTCTTGAGGGTGATGAACGCCGCGTCGGCCTCCGCTAACCATTAAAATCCTTCCTTGTGCAAAAGCTTGGTGAGGGGGCGCCGCGATGATGCCAAAGTCATAGATAAACTTGTGGTTGTTGGCGGTCGTTACGGCACGTTTTCGATCACCAATACTCGGGAATAAAAGAGGTTATATGTGACATTCCTTGCATCTAGGTTTATTTCTAATAAAGTTCCACGAGTTTTGGTGTGTTTCAATTGTGCAGGTACAATCACGACAAATACGTGCTATAGGGGTCAGGATTGACCGATTCGGCCGAACGATACAATTCGGCCGGTTACCCCCGCCCCCCCCCCCCCCCTAGCCGTATACAACATAAAGCACGACTAAGAGTCGTCCACTGTCACACCCCAAAATTTTTGGATTTTAGGATGTGATTTTAAAGAATAATTAAATAAAGGATTTCTCATAAATTTTAAAAAATTTCTCAACTTTATTTAATTTACAGGGAATTTAGTACGGGGAAAAACATTTCTTTTAAATAAAACAATGCAGGTTTAATATTGAGTACCTTGCAATCATGCAGGTTGCATTTAGTGGCTTTATGTGTGTAAAGTTTCCTAAAATGCGTTTAAGAGCCCCATAGGAATTTTCCAGATTTTTTTGGGATTTATTCCTATTTTCCTTTAGCTAATTCTAATTTTTGGAAGGTGCTAAAACCTTTTTCATGAGCTCCAAATATTTTATTTGGGGTACTCGTGTCTAACTCTACCTCTGGGATTTTTCCTGAAGTTTTTGGAATTTTTGGAGTATTTTTCGTGGCTTAAATGATTTATCTGAAATTTTCTAGATTTATCTTTGCACGAAAAACAATTTCCGAAAATAAAAGAAAACCTAAATTTCTATTAGGCCAAGCCCAACTAGACCCAACCCAACTCATCAGCGGCCCGATCCACTTCTCCTCCCTTTGATTTTGGGCCCCCATCCTTTCCACGCGCGCGCCCCGCCAGCCCCGCTCACCTCCTTCTGCGCGCGGTCAGCGCCGCCGCCGCCGTGATTCCCGCCGCCGCGCCGCCGCATTCCTTGGCGAGCGCGCCCTGCCAACCCCGGCGTCCGCGCCCCTCTTAAAACAATGCGCAGTCCGAGCCTGCCCCGCTGCTCTAGCTCCCCCTCGCGCCGCACCGCCCAATCTCGCCGCCGCCCGGAGCATGCGCCGCCGCCCGCCATGGCTGGTCGACCCGCCGCCTCGGTCAACGTCGGCGAAGCCGACACCTCCAGAAGCTCCGCCGGGCCACCGCGCACCTCGGCCGACCGGTCGCCGCCCTCGTTCGGCCGTCGGAGGAGCTCCCCCACGCGGAGCCGTCGCCGCCGTCTACTGCCTCCGATGCCCGGCCGCCATCGTCCGTTTCCCTCGAGGGTAAGCACACCCACGAACTCGCCATTGCCCCTCTCTCCCTTGCGCTCCTCGCCTAGGCCCCCCATCCTCCCTAGCGCCGGTGAGCCGAGGCGCCATGGAAGCACCGGCGAGCGCCTCTGTTGCTTCAAGGAAGAAGATGACAACTTTGCAGTTAGGCCCCTAAGGAAGCGTGTAATGATTAGTACAGTTCTTGTGTCTTGCGCTATTTTCATAAAACCCCCTGAGATTAATAGATGCCTGCACATAAGCCCTAGCCGAGCACTTTTATAAATCTAACCCTGAGCTTTACTTCTTTCGCAAGCCCTATTCACTGAGCCTTGGGAAAACTCTCTGCTAACCCTCGGAATCTATAGTTAATTATGTTTAGGTCCCTGGAACCTTGTTTTAACCATAGAATTCGCGTTTTAACTCCGATTTAACCCGTTTTTGTTGCGTTAGATTCATATCTATGTAAACTACACGTTAGTGCTGTCAATTACCATGTTTCATGTCTCTGAATTTTATTTAGTATCAAATTGATTAAATGTTATCTAAATATGTTTTCCTGGTTAAAATCTAAATAAGGTTTTCTACTCCGATTTTCATAAATAAATGTTAATTGGTTAATGTACCCATTTAATTGGTTTTCTAAATAAAACTAATTAAGTTTCATCTCGTTTCGTAAAGTGACATTAATTTGATTAAAGTGTATCTAACTAACTCTTCTAATTAAAAGCAATTTAGAGTTAAAACTTCGTGCTTTCTTAAATAAATGCTAATTTGTTTAAATATCAACATAAATGTGTTTCTATCAATAATATTGATTAGTTCAACATGATTAATAAAATTATTCGACTAGATGTTCTCATATGTGTTATTTCAAGTAATTGCTTAATTTGGTATAATTTATACATAAACAATTATAAATAAAATGTGATTAGGTTCCACCTCGATTTTATAAATTCAAATATAATTTGAATTAATTATAACATAAGGTGTTTCTCTGAAATATCCTTTATATTATTTTATTTAATTAAAATAAATGAAGCCTCTAGTCTTTTATTTTCTTTTATAATCCTAATCTTTCGATAGTTGTATCTTTTCAATCGTAGCTCCGTTTTCAGCGATTCTTGCGCTCACGTGACCGTAGCTTCGAGCACTATCCTTTAGCACGCTCTTTTAAAGCTTTTATTTTGATTGGTGTACTGTTCTTAGTTGTATATTGTTTGCTTGCTTAGCTGCTTGCTGCGCTCGATGATTCTGCGAGTAGAGGAACGTCATCGAGAGATTTCAAGCAGAAGAGTTTGAAGATCATGATTTGAAGACTATGAGTAATTATAATGGATTTGAGGCAAGTTATAACACGGACAATCCTTGCTACCTACCCACTTGTAATACATTATTTCATACATGCATGTGTCTAATTTGATGTACCATTAATGTTGTACCTAGTCTTGTTTATCCTATCCTTGTTTACCTTGGGTTTTTGCATATGGGTAGAATCTTTGCTATGCGCAGCTACTATCACTATTATTTAACTGTTAATTTTGACTTAATGGTTTACTTCAACATTAATGATAAAACTTGCTTTTTAGCAACTTGGTTTAGGAAACTAGGGCACGTGCTGTGTGTTTTGCTCTAGTGTCTCTCCCTAAGGTCCGGTTCTTAAAGCGGCAACCCAGGAGCCTGTCGCCACCGCTAGAACTATTATGGCTCTGGTCTTGGTCAAGTAGCTTGTACGTCTCTAGCTTGTCGGTGGTTACCGGAGTGGCCAACGGCGCTATGAGAACCACTCGTGAGTGTATGGTTTGATCCACCGAGGGCGGGTGATCCGTCGGCTATGCCCCCGTGAGGCACAGTCCCGTGCTGGGAGTCCCTGTGATGGGGAACTCCTGACGTTCCGCATTGTTGGGTGTGACGCTCGCGCTTTGGACGCCATCGACCCCCTTATGGTGTGACTCTATAGGCGTAAGTCGATCTCGGTGCCTTGGGCCATACTACCTGTGTTGTACCATAGCGGCCACTGTCTTGTTAGGGTGTCTTGTGAAAAGCCTCGTAGCGTCCCTATGCGGTCACACCTCGGAAGTGTGATTTGTGAGGTCTGATCCACCTCCGCGTGGTTGGGTTTAAAGTTCGTTTGAGCTTTTACTCGACTGGTGGGTAAAGGGAGAAACCTCTGCAGAGTGTAAAATCTATCATGATAGCCTTGCTCAGGGTCACGAGCGGTTTGGATCCTTTTTTATTAGAAGATTATGCTTATTTATGTTTAATGTCACTCATACTTTATTAATTGGGTTGCAACTGCGACTTCATTCACTTGTAGTAACTTGGTTAAAGCTAAAATGAAACAACTAAAAATGCTAATGCAGTTCAGCCGTGTCAAGCCTTTTTTTTAAGCCTTCATACACCGTGCTATACTTTCTAAGTAAATTTTTTACTTACACTTGCCATTATTCAACAAAATCCCGGACAGGTAACAGATGGACCAGTGATTCAGACAGCTACTGAGTTTTCTGAAGATCTTCCGTACTTCTGAGCTGTGGTCAACCAGTCGGTGTCCCTATGGACTTGAGGCTCTACCTGTCAGGAGAGTTAATACCTAGATTTTCGCTGTGCTTTATTTAGGTAAACTCTGATGTAAAATGTTTTATTCGAGCATATGTACTCTAATTTTTCATTTTTGTAAGTTATATGTGTTCTATGGACATCCTGGGCACACATATGGCAGCATTCGGGTTTTTGTGTAAATTCGGGTGTAACATCCATGTCAACGATGACCAAGCGATGATGACACATGAAATGTGGGCGACCGCCACCTCATCCTTGGGCCAACACAACATGAAGTATATCACCAGAAGCCAGCCCAGGCAGGTCCAAGACCAAAGGCGGTGCTGGGGAGGCCAGCCATGGGCCAATCCCAATTCGGCTGAATCCTGGCCTTTGGCCGAACTGCCCCCAGCACCAGAAACCAACCCCAGGAGTGCATTCAGGCCGTGGGAGCAAAGGACGGTGCATCCCACGGTTCGGCCAAACTGGCCAGGTCAGCCGAACCTAGGGATTCGCCCGAATCAGGAGGAACCGCCTCCTGGTTCCCTTGGCTGCCACTCCACTCCAAACCGGCCTGCTCAAGCTACAAATAGAGGGGTCAGTCACTTGTATCACACACACACACAAGCCAATGAGCTCATTTTTCCACTTCTTTCTAGTAGAGTTAGGATAGTTTAGTTGGGAGTTAGAGTTGAGTCGAGCTGTGCCTCGGAGGTTCCGGAGTCATCTTCAGAAGCTCTAGTATAAGCTCTTGTATCTGTTCCTTTTCCTTTTGTAAGACTTTGAGTTATCAATACAGTTATCTTTATCACTTTGTCTTTGTCATTTATAGCTTGCTTCTACTTTATTCTAGTTGCATCTATATCGTGTTTAGACTATAGTTGGTTCTAGTTCTGGTGCTTCTAGATCTTGTTTAAGTCTTTGTCTTAGCTGGTTCTTCGATCTTGCTTGATACTTGAGGTGAATTGTCACTTAAAGTATTGACAAGGTTGCTTGCTCTTGCTAGCGGAGTAAGTAGTTATTGACTAGTGTAGGAGTGGTTAGTAGGCTAGCCAGTGGCCTTGTTTGCCCCTGAGTCTGCGGAGGTGGTAGCCGTTAGGTGGTGACAGCCCTATACGGCCTTCGTAGCCCATAACGTTCGTCTCGGCTTGTAGGATCCCCCAGTGCATGATAGATGCCACCCCTTCTCATCCCTTTCTATGTGTCGTAGGCTCTGCTGTCCTGAAGCTAAGACATAGGTTTGACCTTGACCTCTAAGTGCTGGCCCTCCAACCTCTGTATCTCGAACCCCGAGTGACATAGACATATAAAGTACCTAGAAATCATCTATCTCTTCTTGTTGTCCTCCCAGCTATCTACTCATTCTCTTTCTTACCTGAGCCTCCCTTGAGCTGTGTGTCACGGTATATGTCACACCCGGATTTTCACAAAAACCCGAATGCGGCCATATGTGTGCCCATGAAGTCATAGTACACATATAGCGAATAAATATGATAAACAGAGAACATATGCTTGAATAAATTCTTCATTAAATAAAGTTTTACATCAGAGTGTTTCATAAATAAACTAACCAATAACAGCGGATGACTAATAAAATCTCAAACTAATGGAGCCGCAATCCACAGGGACTCTGACTGGGAGATCACAACTCAGTAGTACGGTAAATCTTCGAGAAACTCAGCAACAGACTCATGCCCAGCCCAATATGTTTACCCATCCGAGATTTTGTTGAATAAATGACAAGTGTAAGTAAACAATTACTAAGCAAGTGTAGCACGGGTATGAAGGCTCAAAATAAGGCTAGACACGGCTTAACTGCATTAGCATTTTTAGTTGGTTCATTTTAACATTAATCAAATTACTACAAGTGGATAAAACCCAGTTGCAACCCAATTAATAAAGTATAAGTGACATTAAACATCAATAAACATCATCTTCTAATCAAAAAGGATCCAGGCTGCTCGTGACTGCATAGGGACGCTACGAGGCTTTTCACAAGACACCCTAACAAGACAGTGGCCACTAAGGTACAATAAGGTGGTGAGACTCTAGGCACCAAAATTGACTGACCCTCAGGACGCAACGTGAGGGGGTCAATGGTGCCCGAAGCGCGGGCAACTCATGCCAACAAAAATAAAAAGCGCAACGTGTGGAGCTCCCAACACGGGACTAGGTCTAACGAGACCTAGCCGATGGGGCTACTGTTCTCGGTGGAATCAAGAAACACGCCATACCTTACTTCTCATAACGCCGTCGGCCCCACCGGTAACCACTGGCAAGCTAGAGACGTACAAGCTACTTGACCAAGACCCGAGCCATAATAGTTCTAGCGGTGGCGACAGGCTCCTGGGTTGCCGCTTTAAGAACCGGACCTTAAGGAGAGACACTAGAGCAAAGCACACAGCACATGCTCTAGTTCCCTAAACCATGTTTCTAAAATCAAGTTTTATCATTAATATTGAAGTGAACCATTATGTCAAAATTAACATTTAAATAATAGTGACAGTAGCTGTGCATAGCAAAGATTCTACCCATATGCAATAATCCCAAGGTAACAAGGACAAGGGTATAGAAACTAGGTACAACCTTAATAGGTCATAAATTTAGACACATACATATGAAAGTAAGTGAATGTACAAAGTGTGTTTAGGTAGCAAGGATTGACCGTGCTATAACTTGCCTTCCTCACAAGGCTGCTGCTGCTGTTGCGAGTCCTGCTCCGGAACGTCCTCCGCGTACTCGAAGTCCAACGCGAAAGGCTCACCGACTGGACACGAATCACCACACAAACATCCACGCAAGCCAATACATGCAAACAAATAATATTCTATTAGAACAGTACACCAAACAGTAGAAACAGTACAAATAAAGGTTCTAGAAATATTCTACGCTTCACTAGGAACACATGAGCGCGAAAATCACATTAATCGAAACAAAAACAAAAAAGATATGGCAAATCTAAGATCTAGGGACCCACTGGCAAGTTTTAAAAGTTTTCAGGGGCTTAACTGTGAAAAACCAGTGACCTATGCGTAATTATGCTTTAAAACTCGAGGGCTAACGCGTAAAAAGGTCATGGTAGGACTGCGGGTTCTATTTTTATAAAGGTTAGGGGGTTTTCCGTTAAAAACACGACCTATTTGTAATTAATTTTGAACAGTGGTGGACTACGGGTTGAATAACAGAAAATGGAGGGGCTCTTTTGCGATTCGGCCAGAGCTGACCGGTACGCGCCGGTTTGACCTGGCCGGGGTTGCGCTGCTGGCCGTTGGATCTGGATCCAACGGTCCAGATCAGACCGAGGCGAGGGGGGAGAGAGGGAGGCCGGCGGCGCTCGGACTCGGCGGCGCCGCTCGGGCACGGCGGAGCTTCGCCGGAGCCGAGGCTATCTCGAGCTAGGCTGCACCAAAAGCTACGGGGATTGGCCCTACAGCGTCGGGGTGGTGTGGCGAGCTCACCTGGGTGGCTCTCGACGTCGGTCGGGCGGTGTAGACGGCGGGCGACGCGGTGAGCTACTCCGGCGGCCCTGTGTGAGTTCCGGCGAGCGATTTAGCGGGGCACAGGGCGAAATGATGGGCGGGAGCTGTTCGGGTGGCTTGGTTACCTTCTCTAGAAGCGCCGGGGTGGGTTTACGACGGGCGAGGGGCGGTGGCTGCGAGGTTCGACGATGGCGGCCGAGGAGCGGCGGTGCTAGGCGAGGAGCGAGGTGGGGACGCTGCTAGGAGGTGGGAGAGCTCGGGAGGAGGATCGGTGGGGGCCGGGGACTCTAGTGGGTGGCTTAAATAGGCCGGAGGCGGTCACATTTGGCATGTGATCGCGGGGATCGGGCGGCGGCGGGCGGCGATCGGGAGCTTCCATCGGGGGAGAACCTTGCCTTGCATGCGCGGGCTATTGGAGGAAGGAAAGCGCGGGGAAGGGGACAGGGGCGCCTCTGCGGGCCCACAGGCGTGGGGGAGGGGCCAAGTCACCCGGACGGACCGGCGAGATGCGCGCTGGGGAAGAAGGGGGGGGCTCGGGCGAAAGGTAGGAGGGGGATCCGACAGGTGGGGTCCCCCTGTCAGTGAGTGGGAGAGGGGAGGGGGAAGCTGGGCCGGGTGGAGCTGCGCGGGGAGTTGTGGGCTGGCTCGGGGAGTTGGGCCCAGGTGGGAGGGTGAGAAGGCGAGTTGGGCCGAGGGGGAAAGTAGAGGGGGCTGGGCCGGACTAAGGAAGTAGTAGAGGGAGCTAAGGTGAACCAGGGAAAAGTTTGAGGAGCAAAAGTGGACTCGGCTAAAATAACTTTTCTAGGACTCCAAAGAAGGTGATTCAAATTTGAATTTAAATAAATTTAAACTCTCGTTTGAATCACAAGCGATACAAAAATAAATGCAGCAGCATGAATGCAACAAAAATATTTCTACACTTATATTTGATTTTAATATTCATAAATAATTCATTTAACCTCTATTAAATATGAACAATTAAATTAAAAGCCAATAAATTACTAAAAAATTTAAATAGGCTATTTTTGGCTGTTACAGTATATCCACTCCTATCCAATACAATTATCTCCCGTCTTGCTAGTCGTGTACCCCTCTGTGATAGTCTCGAATATCTGTTTGCTAGTACTCTTGTCATAAGCTTCCCTGAGGAAATATAAATTACGATACCTCGGATTACTCCCTGGTGTAGTGCTACAGTGGTAATTATGTGCACTTGCAGAATATTTATATATTTTACTGAGCCATAAGAAAAACCACTGAAACACTCCTTACCCCAGTACCGGGATCCACAATCCTGATATTGGATCGTAAGAAGTGCCAACAGCGGTAATATCCCGCAAGTCCCAGGAACCCCCGGACTCCCCGAGCTGATCGCGGCATGGGCCAGGACGCCACCGGGGCCACCTTGTCGGAGTCCATGGCCACGTCATCACCGAAGATTATGCGGCTGAGGTAGGCGACGGACGAGGCACCACACATACACTTGGAGCGCTTGACGAAGAGCTTGTTGGCGGCCAGGATGTCTAGCACCCTTAGATGCTCGGACCACGACATACTATAGATTAAAATGTAATCAAAGAATGCAAGAACAAACCGGTGCAAGAAGGGGGCGAGGACGGCGTTCATCAGGCTCTAGAAGGTTGCCGGCGTGTTGGTGAGGCCAAACGGCATCACCAAGAACTCGAAGTGCCCATGGAGCGTACGGAACACAGTCTTCTCCACGTCATTAGAGTGAACCCGGACTTGGTGGTAGCCAGAGCGAAGGTCGAGCTTGGTGAAATAGCACGCGCCATGGAGTTCATCGAGGAGCTCATCCACAACTGGGCTCGGGTACTTGTCCTTCACCGTTTTGTTATTCAAGTCCTGGTAATCAACACAAAAACGACAGGATTGATCAGCCTTGTGCGCCAGGAGCACTGGCGCGGAGAATGCGGAGGTGCTGGGCCGGATGATGCCTTGGGCGAGCATGGAGGCGCACTAGTACTCGAGCTCATCCTTCTGGAGCTGAGGGTAGCGATAGGACCGTACAGCAACCGGTGCTATCCCGGGTAGAAGGTGGATGCGGTGGTCATATGGCCGTGCTGGCGGCAAGGTTGTGGGCTCAGTGAAAATGCCCTCGTAGGCATCCAGGAGCTGCGACATAAGGGGAGCACCGGCGTTGCGGATGGTGCGTACCGCCGGCTGGGTGATGTTGAGCTGCGGCGATCCGATGCCCGATCAGAACACCCAACGGATGTCGCGCCAAAATGCCATGCAAAGGTCATCAAAGTCCCAGAGGATGGGGCCCAAGGTGCACAGATACTCAACCCCCAGCATGACATCATAGCTGCCTAGTGGAATGGCGTAGCAGGCCATCGTGAAGGACTTCATGCCGATGGTGAGGGAGATATCACTGGCGCGGCCCATGCAGGCGACCTTATCACCGTTTGCCACCGTGACGTTCATGTTGGTGCTGGGGCAGATCCGAAGGCTGATGCGCTTGGCCACATCGCTATTGATGAAGTTATGCGTGGAGGCGGAATCCGGCACGGCTAGAAGCTGATGGCCATTATTGAAGACATGGAGCTGCATCGTGTCCTCAGTGCGCACTCTGATCAATGCATGCAAGGAGACCACAGGATCATCGGCGGGCGCACCATCGACGTCATCGCAGAGGACATTGTCCTCGTAGTCAGCGACCTCAATGTAGAACAGGCGCTAACAACGATGAACCCTGACGTACTGCTCATCGCAATTGTAGCACAAGACTTGCTTATGGTGATCTTGGAGCTCCGCGAGTGTCGGGTGCCGGTGTAGGATCTAGGATTATTGACAAGAGGGGGGGTGAATAGGCAGTTTCAAACTAAAATCACAACACTAGAGAAATTTAATTAGAAACACTTGGAGGATTAAATTTCTAGCTACTCTAAGCCTATGTTGAGGGTTTGCAACCTAGGGTGACAAGGTATAATTCAATCTCTAGAAAGTAAAATGCTCAAATGGAATTGCTTAAAATGAAATGAGCAAGGAAATGACCAAATACAATAGACGAATTTTATCCCGTGGTATCGATGACTTATCGGTCACCCCTAATCCACATTGAGATGGATTCAATGTTCAACTGCTTCTCTACCAAGACTCTGCTTGATGTATAAGCCGGTTAGAACCAAAGAACCACTCCAAATCTCGATTCCACTAGAGTTGCTCTAAAGCACCCCGGTGAGGTGAGCACAAAGACATTTCACACCAATCTTCCAAGGAAACTTCACAATCTCCTTGAAGTACTCAATGGAATCACGAGCTCCAAGCCGTCTAGGAGGCGCAACCCCCAAAGTAACAAATCAACCCACTCGCTTGATGAATCCTAGTGCCACAATGATCACAACCTTGATTCAATGCACTAGATGCTCTCAATCTCACAAAGAATGCAATCTCTAAGCAAGTGAGTGAGAGAGAGGAGAATGAAGGCTCAAGTATGTCAAGTAAGCTTTCCAAAGTGCCAAGAGGCCTCACACACCCACGGGGGTGGAGTATTTATAAGCCCTCTCCTCGGAACTAGCTGTTACGTTCAAAACGCGTGAAAAACAGCTCTTGCAGACTGTCCGACCTGCCCCCTCGGACTGTCCGAGCTTGAATCTAACGGTCATTTTCGCTCAGTCAAACGTGTGTCAAAGATGAACGTTGGGGCCTGGCGGACTATTCGACTTCCACCCGCGGATTGTCCGAGACGCACTGCGGACAGTTCGACCGGCGCGGACGGACGGTCTGACCCCCTGCATCGTTGAAAATCGTCTCTGTCTCAAACAGAGGCCATTTTATGGACTGTCCAAGACCAATTGCGGACGGTCTGACCTTTATAACACTCGCATAGTGAGTTAGTACACATGGGCCCACCTGTCAACACAGGTCACGGACAATCCGAGCAAAACCCCCGGACTGTCCGACAGACGTTCGGACATGTCCGAACAAAATTTTCCAAAGATATTCTAAATAAGTTTTAACTCTTATTTCTCAGACTGTTAGAGCCAGTGCCGCGGATTGTCCGACCAGTCTCGACAGAACTGGATTTTCACAAGATTTTCAACAACACTCTTTCTCAAGTTTGTTACCACTCATCTAAATGCACAACATGCAAGTCAATGATTAAAGTGGCACTATAACACGTCAAGCCAATGACGTTGATCCATCTTGATAGTACGGCTATCTAACCTATCAATCAGGTCATTATTCATCATCTAATCACCTCATGACCGGTCAAACCAAAAAGCCATATCTTATACCTTTGCCTTGAGCTTCCCATGATCCATGGCACACATGCCCTTCGCTCATCATCTTTTGAAGCTCATTCAAACCATTGGGTACCTATTCTCATATTCTCAAATGAAATTGTTAGTCCACAAAGGTTGTGATTAATTACCAAAACTCAATTAGGAGCCTAGATGCCTTCAGTCGGAACGGCCACGAGGGAGCTGATGTGGGCGCCCCCGTCGCGGCGGCAGGTGGTGTCGGTCGTGGAGTTGGTGTTGCCGGTGGCGCTTGGTGGAGGAGTCATCGCTGCAGCCGGCTAGGGGGAGCAACCAGGACGTCGTCCGAAGCTTGGGAGTGGCGCTCGTACGCGCGAGCCAGGCTGAGAGCATCTTGCGAGTCTTGGGGGTTCTGGACCTTGACATCGATACGAATGCAATCAGGGAGACCCGTAGTGAATAGCTGCACCTGCTGGCTAGGGTTCAGTGCCTCCGCATGGCACAGGAGGTCCCAAAACTAATTCTGGTACTCGTCGACCGTGGTGCGGAACTGCAAGCGCGCCAGCTCGCCTAGATGGTTACTGCGAAGCGGTGGCCCGAAGCACGTGTTGCAGGGTTCCTTGAAGTGCGGTCACATCGCAATGCCGATGTCACACTCCAACATGTAGTACCAGGTCTGGGCGACGCTGGTGGTGTGGTACGCCGCTAGGTACACCTTCTCGTGCTTCGGCGTGCGCCGCCCGCGGAAGAACCGCTCACAGCAGTCGAGCCAGCCCAACGGGTCCTCCTTGCCATCAAAGACCAAAAAGTTGAGCTTGTGAAAACGGGGCACGCTGCTGCCCACGGCCTGGTACACCGGCGCGTCGCGATCACCCCTAGGAGGAGGGGGAAGGATGTACGGCGGCACCGGTGATGGTGAATGGGGAAATTGAATCTGGTGGATGGGAACTGGACTATCAGCCGTGGGAGCAAGGAGCCTGTTGGCGGTGCAGGCGGAGCGGTGGAGGACGATCCGGCGGTCGTCACGCCGCGAAGGAGGCTTGGGATGCCACCATAGCCCGGCAACCCGTAGGGAAAAGTTGCGGAGGGGGGGGGGACGCCAGTGGCCGCTGGAACGGCGGGTGCCATCGGCTGCTTCTCCAACACGATGAGGCGGGAGGATCACATCGCCATCTGCGTGGTGATGTTGGTCAGTTGCAGGTGCAGATCGCCCAGAGACTTGGTGAGGGTCTCCATGGCCTGAGCTGGGGCCGTGGATGTGGCGCTATCGGCTCCGTCATTAGATATTGGCATCTCTGATACCAGATTGGTAGAGCCTAAGAGACTCCAAAGGGCGTAGCTATGGTGTACGGGTGGCCTGGGCTTGAACGTCCGTCGACAGGGAGGCGCCGTGACTTGCGCGACAGCAACAAGATGAGAGCGAGGGCAAGGAGCAACAACCTTGTTGATCTTGCTTAACAATAATAACACGGTATCCATGCTAATATTTATAGCCTCCAACCTATCTTCATCCTACGATCTAGCAATCCAACTAACCGAAGTAAACTAACACACCCTGAATCTAAGCAAACAACTCAGCCCTGACCGACGTCTTCCAGCCACGTTGGCGTTTATCCCGGCGTTAGTACTGCACGCCGACCATAACAGATCCTTGTCAGCTGTATAGTTTTATGTCAAACTTTACTCTTTCTAGTGCATTTTTCTTTTGTTTATAGCCTCCAACCTATCTGCTAAGAGACTCCAATCATCCTACGATCTAGCAATCCAACTAACCGAAGTAAACTAACACACCCTGAATCTAAACAAACAACTCAGCCCTGACCGACGTCTTCCAGCCACATTAGCGTTTATCCCGGCGTTGGTACTGCACGCCGACAATAACAGATCCTTGTCAGCTGTATAGTTTTATGTCAAACTTTACTCTTTTTAGTGCATTTTTCTTTTGTCACTATGTACATGAATCACCAAGGTACACAGGCTCTTGCAAAATCTGCAGAGCAGAATATTGTCAGGTTTTGGCTAGCTTGATTAGCCTGAGCTGGTTTGAATTGAACCATCAATTGTAATGGATATTTGGGATCAATAAAGTTTTGGCTATTCTCGCACACAAGCACCAGTACAGGATCCCCTTTAGTCCCGGGCGCATTCGAACTCATAACCTCTTGCATGGTCTCATGCATACCCACCTAGTCACTCTACCTACGCAGTACATGTGATAGAAAGTGGGATGTTTCCTCTTTATTATAACCCATGAAGCACCTACATCCAGGACTAAAGACCCTTTAGTCCCGGTTGGAGCCACCAACCGAGACTAAAAGTCACCCTTTTAGTCCCAGGTAAAACCACCGCCCGGGACTTACTAAAGGTCCCGGGACCTTTAATCCCGGGCGAAAACACCGACCGGGACTAAAAGTTGTCCTTAGACCTAGAAAAATACTGTCATGTGGGGTTTGCAGTATCAGAGACGCCGACGTGCGCATGGCGGGCAGGAGGCACCCGGCGTCCACCAGGACTCTTCCCCAACAGATGGCTAGATTTTAGGGATTAATTTTAGTCGGTTTCCTTTACTGTTTCCTAGTCGGATAGCTATATAAAGATTATAACAGAGACTTTGAAGGTCAAGCAATAAGATTCAATCTTCCCAAAATCCTCCCTTCTCTCTCAATCTCACCTCCTTCCAATATTGATCGCTCGGCCACAAACGCCGGCGACGTTACCTCCTCCGGTTACGAGCTAGTAACCGAGGACCTGCTGTCTTGGGGTTCAACGCCCTTCACAACTACGAATCGGGACTAAAGGCTTATTGTCTCGGTTTAAAACCTAACCAGGACTAAAGATAAGGGATGAAAGATCATTTTTTTTTACTAGTGAAGCATTCCCTTATTTGATCCATTCATGGACTTCTCCTTGCGCTATAGCATGGGTAGTGTTCCAGTTGTGAAATTTAGATAGAACTCCATTACAGTCGTCAGAACCATGTGTGCGGCACAAACGGTGAAAGGAGGGACAATTAATGGATCAGAAACCAAATTGGACGAGAAAAGAAGGCATTGTTTAGTTCCAAAAAGCAACTCCCAAATTCACTATGCAAAAAGAAGATTCTCCGTCACATTAAAATGTCATAACATGCATATGCATAGAGTACTAAATGCAGATGAAATAAAAAAACTAATTACATAGTTTTGTTGTACTCTGCGAGACGAACTTTTTGAGCCTAATTAATCAATTTTTGGACAATTTTTTGTATATACAAACGAAATACTACAGTGACGTAATGATTACGAAGAGACCACGAACTTCCAAATTTGGTACACACCGAATTTGGGAACTAAACAACGCCGAAGTAAACAACGCCCAAGGCAATTGTAGGCGCCCGAGAGAGGACTGCACTGCGTTGTAGGTGATTCAGGCATAGACCCCCGTAGCCCCGTCTCCCTGCCTGCCGATGATGGACAAAGTGCTCATGTGTCGTGTCAAGCAAGGCCCGTTTGGATCCCATGGATTAATCAGATCCCGTCTCAATTCCAGCTTCGTGCAATCACACCAAAACTGATGCACGTATCTGCCTCTTGCATATTTGCATTTAAACACAGATCAAGGAACCCCGCGACATTGACATTCATCAGTGTGTGAATACAGTTATGTGCAAACCTCCACAAGAACACCTTAGCCTTAATTTGGAGAAACCATTCTCAGATGGACCCTGAACTACTAGCATTTTCATTCAGATTTTCATCTCGTTGCTCCGACGGCAACATCCAATTTGTATGCCGATTTGGAACGTGCCAGACTCGATCCTGCAACCCATCTCTAATTGGAATTTGTTCAATAATAAAATTGCCAACACCTTCCGGGTTGAAAATCTGATTCAGTAGGTCTGTATGAGGTAGACATTAAACTAAAATTGGGCACTAACAGCATGTGTACACAATATTTTAACACCACGATTATGCAATTACATCGCTGAAATGAAGCACTGACGGACTGTATCCATGAATATTTCACATAACTCAAACAACAAGGACACGAATACTGGTTGTAGAAGGGGATTCAATGCAAAATGAATAGTGAGAATGGTTATGGGGTTGCAATCTTAATGGTATTTCAAATTGCTTCTTATATGAATGAATAATCTAATTGTGGTCTACAATACAAGTTTTCTCGAAGACTGAGTGGTAACCTTTTAGTGTATTGGAGGACCCAAAGTTTATTATTCAGGGATGTCAGTGTGCTTTGAGGAGGTACAAATTGTTAGTTAGGAAATGACTCATGATAGGTATGTTATTTCACCATAGGTACTTTCCGGAGGTGCATATTAATCTTCCAGCTGATTGAATGACGTCAACCAAATGCCGAGGCCGGAGCAGAAGAATGAGCGTGAGAGGCTGAGCGAGGCGCGCCTGATGCTGCGCATCCCTTAAGGGCTTGTTTGGGAAATAGAGGATTGAAGTGGATTGGAGGGGTTTAGAGTGGAGCGATTTTCGCTGCAAGTCAAAATCTTTCTCAGTCACCCTCAATACTCTTCAACACTCCATTCTCCAAACAAAGCCTAATTAGCGTCGACCCGTTGCGCGATGACCAGGTGCCGATGGTGGTCACCTGCAGGATGGTGACGGGCAGGCCACACACCGCTCGGCGCGGCCCACCACCAGGAACGACAACGCCATGAATGAGACGCTGATGAGCACGCGCACCATGAGCTTGCTTATCACCGACATCATCTGCTTCTTGGCCTTGCGTAATTGTAAGTTAAGCAAGCAAAGAAATAGCTAGAAGACAAAACGTAGGAGCTGGGCTTAAAGCCTGAAGACAATACACACAGCACACTAATTCAGTAGTTGCATCTTTTGTATGTACTTAAAAATATATACAATTATCTACTGTTTTGGTCCATTTACCAGATTCAATTCTACCAATAGAATTCTGAATTTTCGTTTGATTTGTAGGTGTGAATTTCGTAAATAGTAGGCAACAATGCAACATAGCATGTCGTCGTCAGAAAGTTGGGCGGATTAGCCTGTTCTGGGAAACTGGCGCTGGTGGGCTTTATCCTGGGCTGCCTATCCGATCTCTCGAACTGCTGGGCTGGGCGTGCTAAAAAAACAATGCTGGGCTGAGCAGCTGGCGCCTGGCGAAGAGATGCGGTCACCAGCCAGCAGTACTTTTCTCTCAGAACAGATCACCACCAGCCACCTGTCACCAGTCGACCAACGGTATTTTTCTCTCAGCACAAACCAGCACCACCTACCACTAGCCGGCCGAACAGGGCGGCAGCAGATACGTAACTCTAAGGCTGCCTCCATTACTGGGACTTTTACTTTACCCTTAAAACATAATATTCTATCCTGGTCATCGATATTATCTGCTCTAAATTCTTATTTCCGGCGCTCATCATACTCTATCTTCACTCTCTATACGAACCACCACCACACGGGGCCCACTAGTAAATATTTTTTAACCCCCCTCTCCTCTCCTCTCTACCTGCTCGCTCTCTCTCTCTTCTATCTCTCTCGCTCTCTCCGCCGCTCCCCCTCCCCTGCCATGCCTCTCCTCTTCTTCCCCGCCGCCCCCGCCCCGCCCCGCGCCGCCCCCACCCCTCCACCTTCCCGCCGCCGCCGGAGTGGCTCGCGGGCGCCCCAGTCACCGCTAAGGCCGACGTCCGCAAACGCAGATCTCGCACTGCTGCCTCCGGTCGCCATCTCGCCGTCCTCCTTGAGCTCGCCGAGGAGCTCCCGCATGGAGAACGGGCGGGACCCCTCGAACCCCAGCGCCGCCTTCGCTTCCTCCTGCTTTGCCGTCGTCGATCACGGCGGCTCCTCCTCCGCCTCCTTCACCTCGACCTCCGCGCGCGGGCTCCCGTGCGCCGTTCGCGAGATCCCCGGCGGCCGCGACACCGGGAGGAGGAGCCCGGAGCCGTGCACTGGTGGTCTCGGGGAGATCCGGCCGCGACACCGGGAGGAGGAGCGCACGGGAGCCGCCGTGGACTGGGCCCCGCCGCGCGGCACGCCCCACGACGTTGTGGACCAGCGGTAGCTCACCGTCTTCGCCTTCCAAGCTGTCCTCTTGGCCGCCGCCTCGGCGCTCCACCTGACGGCCGCCGCCGCCCGCTCCTCGGCGTCCCCGCGGGCCTCCTCGCGCTCCACCCGCTCCTCGCTCGCGCCGCCACGGGGCTCCTCGCAATGGCCTTCCTCCTCTCCGCGTCTCCGCGCCCGCACCCTCCCCGCTGAAGCCGCGCCGGATCGAGCGAGGGGAAGTTGAGCTGATGTCGCGGGCGGCGACATTGTAGGCGAGCGTGGCGGCCTCGACGGAGGGGAAGGTGCCGAGCCAGATCTAACGCCGGGCGTCCGGATCGAGCGACAGACGGCCACGGGCGACAAACGTCGGGCGGCGATGCAGTGGCTGCCGCCTCCTCCTCCCTCCTGCTCCCATGGTGGCGCGCGGCAACGGCCGAAGGTGGGCCCAAGCCGACGTGGCGTTTTACCGCGTCGCCCGCTCTCCATCTCGATTTGCCGGTGTCACAGCGCAGATAACGGGTAGCGATGGTTTAGCGTGCGTCCCTGCAGGGAAAAAAGGGAAAGACTGTCTTACGTGGCGTTTACCGTGCGTCTTTACAGACGCCAGTGCAAGCAGCTGTACGTATCTGGCCGATTTCCCATTCTGCGCTGGGCAGCTGGCATCAGGCGTACATCGTAGATGCGTCTAGCTTCCAAGACAAGACAGATACGTAGATCCACGTATACCGTATGTATACAGCCATAAATACCGGGGATCTCGCACCCATACGCCTCCCTCCGCAAACACACCCTTTCGAGCTCTTTCCGCGGGAACGGCTGCTGACGCGCGCCAACGGCAAATCGCTGCTGCGCTTCGAGCTCCGTAAGATTTCTCGTTCCCGGCCTTTTCGATCTCGAGTTCGAGTTCGAGTTCGATTTCGATCTTCCACCAGGGTCTAGGGTTTGGTTTTCTCGTTCGATCTGACCGCCATGGCCGCCTCGTCCCCCGTCGCCGCGGCTACTCCGCCCTAATCCCCCACCCCAACCATGGCTAGTTCGCTCGCTTTGCTCCCCATCCCCGCATCCACCTACCGCTTCGCTCCGTCGCCCGGTTCCCTCGCGCATTCAATCGCCGCGTCGCCCGCTTCCCCCGCTCCATGGGTCCGCCGCGTCGCCATCTCCCGCTTCCCCTGCGCCGTTCGCTTCCAAGAAACCCGGCCGCGCGTCCTCCAGCGATAGCTGGGTCCGCGACAAGGAGGTCCGCACCGGATTTGCGCCGCCGCCCTCCATGGAGAGGATGAACGGGACCAAGATCCCCGGCCGCGCCTCGCTAAGTGACAACCTGAAGACAGACAAGCTCGCCTGCACCGCGCCTCCGGACACGCCACTGACGAACAAAGCCTCCTCGTCTGAAAATTGCTCGCAAAGGTATGAACCCCAAACCCCAACCCCTTCATCCCCTTCATCCTCTTCATCGGATTCAGATGACTCCGACTCAGATTCGGAACAGGAGTACTACGCACGCCCAGCGTTCATGAACGCCCCACCCCCAGGTGCTCTCCCAATCCCTTATGGTGCGAGCCTGAAAGCATTGGCCTTTTTTAATAGCATTTAGATTCATAGTTTTACTCTGTTTTGCATCATGGTAATCTGCATTTTCTCTTTATTACTCAACTTATTATGAATTTGTGAAAATGCAATTTTACTATTGTTCTCAAGGAGTAAGGAGGTAAGCAGAGCTTTGATTATGAACCAGATTGCTTTACTTCTCACTGAATATTTTAACCTTTCCTGGTTTGAGCTAATTTCCTATCTTAAATTATATAAATCTGAAACTAGGGGTGGTAAAGGATCATTCATGGCTATTATGCATTCCTCACAATCCAACTCAGCTCTTAGTCATTTCTAACTCAAATATATATAGTTTTTTTTGCCCTAGCCCTTATTGAGCCTGCTTAAATTGCTAGTGTAAATTTTTAGGACATTTACCACCCCTAGCTGCCACGCGCTATGATCAGGGCACCAACCTATCCATGGTTGCGGCCCCAGGTCAACCAGTGCTACATTAAAAGGGGTCTGAGGCACCCTCGCAAGAACCAACATTTTTCGTGAGGTTACACACCCCGATACCACCTAAACCCTACCCATCCAAAGGGCGCTTGATTGATCTGAAGGGTGCCGCCGTTCGCCAAACATGACGCCACTGAATATATTTGAAATATTGTATATTGTTTTGGAAATATATTTTGGTTGCAGGTATTCAAAATATCTTCTAATTCCCTAACCCCTTTGGTAGAAGACTCGGTCTTCGATTAGGAGCTGGAGTTCTACGCCGGCCCATCGGCCCATTCCCTAAGCCCTTTTGATTCCCCCTGCAAGCGCTCTCCCGATCCCGTTCTTGCTTTATTAGCTTGCTGAAATCGTTTTCCTTTTGTCAGCATTTAGATATTTAGTTCTCCCAATTTACATGTCCATACATTGATTTGGTAAATTTTAATTCCATAGTGTGCAGCTTTATTACTCGATCTATATGAATTATAAGTATGTAATTTTAGGTTGCTCAACAGTTTATCATCAGTCTGGAATTTAATTTTCACAGAAGTTCAGTTTTTTTATTATCGAATATTTAATTGTGAATGCATTGCTTCAAATTGTTTTTGTGCCTGATTCCCTGATGCAAGCAAAGTGTACTTGTTTGATTTTAGTGCACGTGATTCTGAAATTGGGAACAAAAAGCAACTGGCAAGGAATACACTTGTCTGTTTAGTTTGATAGGTTTTACTGTTGATCACTTACAGAATGACCTTGTTGTTAGGATGCAGAGTACTCGAGCCTTAGGTACGTATTTGGTACACACTTGGGAGCCTTCTTATGGCTTAAGTTTTTTTGCTGATGCTGAGTAGTCCTTATGTTGAAAATATTGTAGTGATAATTCTGCTTGATTAGCTGAGTAGGTTAATTGCAGATTGTGTGCATTGAGATAGCATCCTTTGTTCACAATTTTGGAGCAGTAGTGACTGGTGAGTTAAAATCGATGAAAGCTGGTAAATCTAATGTACATCACTGTAACTTTATATTTAGCCAGGTGCTGAGTCATGCTTTTGGGCAAACCCAACTTGATACGTTGTTCAGTGTACTTTATTACATGTCCCCCCCCCCCCCCCTCTTATTTTTGCAATTTGTGTGTAGTCGCATATTTAATTCTTTTGCAAGGTTATGTGGTATCCAATGTCTTTTGCATTGATTACATGCTATACAGATTTTACCTTATAGTGAATGTGTAGACCATGTTGTGTAGGAACTGCTATGAAAAGTTGAAAACTACTTGTGTCCTTATGAAGCTTTTTAGAGTACCAAGAGAATATTAATTTGAAATTTGGTATGGCTAATTTAAAAATGTGAAGTTTATAACTGTTGTGACTAGCAGTGATATAGTTACATTCCCGGGCATTTCTTTTGTCACTATGTAAATGAATCGGCAGAGCATGTTGTACAGGTTTGGCTTGATTAGGTCCATGAGATGGTTTGAACCATCAGTTGTAGTGGATCTTTGGGATCAATAAAGCTGTGGCTGTTCTCGCGCAATAAACATAACCAAATTTTATTAATGGAGTTTTTCTATTATATGTTTGGTATTCTTCTAGTTCTAAGATTAAGAATAGAATTTAATTACAAGCAGAACCATGTGGTGTACAGAGTGAAAGGAGGGACAAATGATGGAGCAGGGACCGACTTTTGGACGAAATTGGAGTCAATTTGGAGTAATTTAGAGTCAAATTATGGTATTATCAGTTACCGTGTAATTTTGAGTGAATTTAACTGTTTTTAGGGCTGGAGTGAATTTAACCCAAAGCTCCTGTATCGTACAACTCAAATTTTCGTTGGTATATGTACAGAAAAAATGGATCCTGTGAAATTATATGGCAACCTGAACTTGGAAGTCAGGGCGGGCCGAGAGTGGTCGAAGGAGATAAGGGAACAACGAGTTCTGGGCTGGGGGCAGCTGGCGCTGGTGGGCTTTCTGGGCCGACCTATCCGATATGCCTCCGCTCTGGGCTGGGCTGGGCAGCTGGCACCAGCGCGACGAAATAGATTCCAAGTCGGATACGGTATGGTACGGAGATACCGCCTCTATACTGGTAGACAACATAAATAGCCCCATATCTGGTACGTATACGGCCTCCCCTCCCCAAACGTTTTGGAAAGCTTTTCGTTTTCGAGCTCTTTCAGCGCGAAGCTCTGCTTTGCTCACGCATCTGGCGTTCGGGCAGAGCGATTCGCTCCTTCGAATTCGTAAGCCATCCATCTCCTCCCATTCTCCCGTTTGCGATCTGGTTTTCTTGTTGTGTTCGCACCGGCCATGGCCGCCTCCACCCCCGCCGCGGCTTCTCCACCGCTCCTCGCCATCCCGCCCAACAGTAGTTTGCCCGCTCTGCTCCCGACACCGCCCTCGACCGGCCGCCTCGCTCCCTTCCACTTCCCCTCGCTGTCAAGCCGCCGCCACACCCCCTCGCCCGCTTCCCCCGCTTCAAAGAAGCCGGGCCGCGCGTCTGCCAGCGAAAGCTGGGTCCGCGACAAGGAGGCCCGCGCCGATCTTGCGTCGCCGCCCTCGATGGGGAGGGCGAACGGGGGCAAGATCGCCGGCCGTGCCTCACTCTTGCTGGCACCGCGACCGCGGGTGCGCCTGCAGGCAGCGGCTGCAGCAAGCGGAGCATGACGCCGTTGCCTGATAGCTGCGCAGGTAAGAAGAGGCCCAGGTATGATTCCCAGGTAACCCCTTTGGCAGAGGACTCGGACTCCGATTCCGAGCTGGAGTTCTACGCCGGCCCATCGTTCTTGAATGCCCCACCTGCAAGCGCTCTACCGATCCCGTACTTGCTTTATTAGCTTGGTGAAATCGTTTTCCTTTTGTCGGAGCATTTAGATGTTTAGTTCTCTCAATTTACATGTCTATTCATTGGTTTAGTAAATTTTGATTCCATAGTGTGCAGCTTTATTACTCAATTTGTGAATTACTAGTATGCAATTTTAACTTTGCTCAGCAGTTAACAGTTCATCATCAGTCTGGAATTTAATTTTCACTAAAGTTCAGGTTTTTTTTTAATATGGAATATTGTAATTGTGAATGCATTGCTTCAAATTGTTTCTGTTCATAATTCCCTGATATGAGCAAAGTGTACTTGTTGGATTTAGTATGGTTTTTGTGTGCCACTTAAGTTTGGGTTGTTTTAAGTATGGAATATTACCGTTTTAAAAGCAACATTCCATTCTGCAATTTTCTTCTACAATGTCTTCTCCTTTTATCATATTTTAGTAGTTCCAGCATTGAAAGGTAAGCATAGCTTCAATTATGAAACAGATTTCTTCAGTTCATAATGAATCTTCTAACCTTTCCTGTATTGATTTTCACTAAACTTCTAAAATTTATTATCGAATATAATCTGAAACTAGGGGTGGTAAATGATCATGGTCATTATAACTTCTTCACAATCCAACTCCTAGTCCTTATTGAGCCCGCTTAAAATTGCTAGTCTAAATTTTTAAGCCATTTACCACCCCTACCTGCCACGCGCTATGATCGGGGCACCAACCGATCCGTGGTTGCGGCCCCAGGTCAACCAGCACTACACTAAAAGGGGTCTGACACACCCTCACGAGAACCAACATTTTTCGTGAGGTTACACACCCCGATATGGTCACAAGTTTCCTGTGTAGCTTCTTGGAAAAACATCACGATAGCAGAAACTTTTCTTATGTCCGTCAATCTCTTCCTATTCTAAAAATCTCTTTCTATTCTTTTCTTGCCAAAAGCAAATAAATCATCTTCTATTTTTCGGTAAAAAGTCTAATAGCTGTAAGTCTTATTCTGCTACCCCAAGTAATCAACGATCTGCACCAAGTAAAATCCAGTTGGTACTTTTAATTTGTCTGCCTTCAGATCTTTCCTGGGCAATCTAGAACAATAGAAGTCCTTTAAGGTCGGTACTTCCACAACGGAGCACGCTTGCAGTTTTCTTAATGAGACTCCGGTTATGAAAAGCATGGAAAGAAATAAAAGGAATAAATCAGCTGACTCGATTTCAAAACTATGTTCAAGCAACATTTCATGAGTATGTGCAATGATTTTTAGTGTAAATCATTTTATAATATTTTGACAGTTAGACCGAGGGCCTAAAATTATAATTTGGCACAGGGCCCATGTATCTTGCGGGACGGCCCTGCCTAGGAGATGAAGCAGGCTGAGGTTCTCACACGGATCAGGGAAGAGATGGATGGAGAGAGGAGAGATGGAGGGAGGGAGAGGAGAGGAAGAGCAGAAGGGGACATCAAGGCCATGCGCTGTTTCCCGACAGCTGGCGCTGCTACTTTGCAGTCAGCTGTAGTGGCGGGTGATTTGCAAGAGGGAGGTGATGGCGGTAGATTTGGAAGGCATGGCAGGGAAGGGCTCATCGATGCAGTTCCTACTGCTGTTGGCCCTGTATCATCTAACATAGGTGGTTAGAACTCTCCCTTTGTGTGGAGGAGCATGGGCTGTTAGGCTTAGGCCTACACTGGGCTTTAGTTTGCTACTAGGCTAGTAGTGTCCCGTGTATCCTCCTACTTTTCCTCGTCTGATATCTGATGATCAACTATATATACATACTTCTGGTGTCACCTTGTCTCACCTTTTCCCTTGCCATGAATACCTATTCCTCGCTTTGCCACCTTAAGAATACTGGTTGTAGGAGGGGATTCAATGCAAAATGAATAGTGAGAATGTTATGGGGTTGCAGTCTTAATGGTATTCAAAGTTTCTTCTTATTTGTTCTCTACAATACATGTTTTCTTGAAGACTGAGTGGTAAGCTTTTAGTTTATTGGAGGACCCAAAGTTTATTATTCAGGGATGTCAGTGTGCTATGTTGCTTTGAGGAGGTACAAATTGTTATTTAGGAAATGATTCATGATAGGCACATTATTTCACCATAGGTACTTTCCGGAGGTGCATATTAATCTTCCAGCTGATTGAATGACGTAAAATCATTGTGGTTGGTAGCAACTTTTCAGCTTTAAGGAGATATTATTTGATAACTTTGGGCATTTCATGGAAAACTACACTAACTATTCAGAAGTATCTTGTATATTTGTATTTTACAGCCTAACATGTTTATATTACTTGGCAACATCGGAGATCAATAATGATAATATTGATAGTTTTTGGAAAAACTAAAAACTAGTTAGGAGTATAATTGGTTTTTTTCATTCAGAACATGTTTATTATTTATGTCGATCTGAAGCTCATGATTTGTTACAAAAAGAATTGTGAAATTTTGATAGTATGGAAATTGCCTGACAATATGTTGTGCCAATTTATGTCGATCTGAAGCTCGTGATTTGTTACAAAAAGAATTGTGAAATTTTGATAGTATGGAAATTGCCTGACAATATGTTGTGCCAAACTAACAACATGAAGTTGTCAAGTGTACCTGTAGATTTAGGTGGAATCTCTGGAAAAAATAAGGTAAAAGCTCTTGTGGTTTGGTACTGCGATGTGGAAATGAATAGTTATGATTCTGATAATTGAACTAGAAATAAGGTAAAAGCTCCCAAGGTTTGGTACTGCGATGTGGAAACGAATAATTAGGATTCTGGTAATTAAACTAGAAGATGTATTCAATTGAGGCATGGACATGACACTATGATTTTAAAGTGCCTGGTTCTAAATTTTACTGCTCCAATAGTACAGGAGAGGATGCAGTCTATGGACTAGTCTATTTGCATAAAATAATCTTGTACTGTGTACAGCCAAGAGCCAACAGATTCCATCAGGTAAAGTCTTGTGTCAGTTCTCAAATGGACACTTCCGCGGGAGGCTTTGGTGACCATCAGTACAGATGGAGCTAGATCTTCGAGTTGGCAAAGCATGGGCGTCGGAGCAGTAATCAGGAAGAATATGGGGGAAGGCTGAAGGCAGCTGCAAGTCTTTGCTGTGGACGTTTGGTGATCGCTGTTACTTCAGTGGTCCTGTAACTGAACTTGGCGTTGCTGGATAGATCCTTGGCAGCAGTATAGTTTTTTATGTCAAACTTTAAGCTTTATCTTTTTATAGTGCATTTCTTTTGTCTCTATGTAAATGAATCAGCAAAGCAGAATATTGTTCAGGTTTGGCTTGATTAGGTCCATGAGCTGGTGGTTTGAACCATCAGTTGTAATGGATATTTGGGATCAATAAAGTTGTGGCTGTTCTCACAAAATTAGCATACCCTTATGTGACCGATGGAGTTCTCCTTCTGTTATAACATGGGTATTCTTCTAGTTCTGAAATTAAGAATAGAATTTAATTATAATCAGAACCATGTGTGTGGTACAGAGAGTGAAAGGAGGGAGAAATGATGGAGCAGGAACCGACTTAGACGAGATTGGGCCAGAATACAAGATAGTAAGAATTTGTTAAGCTCCGGAGTGGTATCTGTTGGTGGACAAAGGAGGTACGGGCATGAGCTTGTTTAAACAGAGGACAGCTCATGGAAAATCTGAAGAACGAAAGCTTCAAAATGAGAACGCACCTTGCCCCGCGTGTTCACTTTGAGACCAAGCAAATCGGGCAGTGATCGGACACAGTAGATGTTGTAGTTTGTAGCGATGTCTTATTTGACCAAGTAAAATTCCTTCCAAGAAGACTGATCTCCTATGCATTGTTGTTGGGTCATGTTTTTTGTTGTTTGTAACAGGGTAACTTTATAGTATCTGGAACCTATCTCTCGTATACGGTCCCCGTAAAAGAGGAGCGTGATGTATGGGACCATATTTTTCTCTAATACAATGAAACACGGCTTTCTTGCATTTAAAAAAAAATCCCTCGCTACAAGCAGTGCATAGAGCTCCAATGTAACACAGCTTTTTAAAAACCTATGGTTGTCAGCATTTTTTTAAGTCATGCAGGTAATAAGGTACAGTAAACAAGATTAATGAGACTATGGAAGCACCTACAATTTTTTACGTCATGCTGGAAGGAGCACTGCTACTATTGTATTAATATAGAATTGAGTATTTAGTGTTTCTCATCCCCGTAGTACTTCACCCTCCCACTAAGTCGCCCTGCCCGATCACCTCATCCGCCGCCATATCCCTGATTTAATTCCTAGCATAATCCATCCGTATTAGAGCTTGTTCACGGAAAAACGAAATCACTCCAAATCATAATACACCAGCAGAGGTGAGGACGAGCATAAGACAGACAGGATAAATATGAATTGATTAAGCAGATTTTATATTGTCAGTTACACCACGCCAATGCAGAACTCCATCGCTCTGAAAGCCATCACCGTTGCACAGCAAAGAACCTCACCGTGCGGCTTGCCAGCATTAGAATCGCAAAAGGCAGAGTGCATCATCTCGAGCCGCGGACACGACTGCCAGACAGACTCATGCCCAGAAGGGTCACTTACCATCCGAGTAAATGTCAGATCAGTTAGCAATTTGGCCATTTCTGATGAAACTGCAGGCAATGACGCAATGTACAGCCACAACGCTGGCAAAAGAACTGGGGCATTGCTAAAAGAACATGCAGTTGACGTTCCACAGCATAGATGATAACATCATGAACCAAATACAAAACAGTAACTTGCTTTACATCATTTCTCCATCCACATCTATCGACATTGTCAGTCCCACGAACCCACAAGTCAGAAACAACAGACAAAGAGATCTCGATGGCCTCCACTGGCAGACGACTTTGTTTCACATTTGTCCTTCCCTTAGATCACTTGGTAAGCAGCTGAAGCTGATGAACCTTCCAGATATCAGTATCATCACAACCAGGTTGCTCCAGAAAACCCAATAAGGATAAATAAACAAATAAATGGCATGTCAAAACAACACAGGTTAAGAGAAAACAAAATATATGAAGCCCATATTAACTCTTGAGACCAGCACACAAAATTACCATAAGGGCTACATAGTCATGCGATGGTGTGCTTTTGAAAGTTCGAGATCCAGATAGCCTGGTGGGTCGGACTGCAACCGGAGGTTTCTGGTGGCAGAGCACTGGCATGTTGATCTGGAGAGTAGAGGGGTGTCAAGGCCATAGGACTGTGCAGACAAGTGACTGCACAGAAGGCCACAGCAGCCATGCACCTGGGCTCTGTGTGCTCACTGATCAGCTTAGGCTGTGAGGCGCTAGTTTGTTCAGTTGTTGTAGGGTTGCTAGAAGATAAAAAAAACTCAAACGCGCAGGAGAACTGCGTATCTTTGTATTAATAGAAGAAGACGAGTCTAACATAGACTCACACAGCCACAGACCACACACACCCACAACACACACCCACACACATAGACACTCACACACTACCTTACATCTGAGGTGTGAAAAGCCCCAGGTCAAGCTAGATCATGACCACCAACACACTTGGGATTAGCCCACTCCTCTAACAGTAATCTGAGAGAGGCCCTTAGCACCAGCCATGCCCCACAACTGGATTTCATCCTTCGCCAGACTCAGAGCAGCAGCCACATTTGGGGAGCCCCCCTCGAAGACATATGCATACCGGTGATTCCAAATGGTCCAACCTCCCAAAATGATCAGGGAGTTCAGTCCTGCTCTCTTATCTTCTGACACTGTCAGTTCAACCTTTTCCCACCATCCGTCAAAAGAAGTATCAGCTGGCTGTGGTGTGAGCTCAGCCAGACCAACATGCTGCAGAAGCTGGAACCAGAATTGCTTGGCAAAAATACATCCAACTAAAATATGATGGATGTCCTCCTCTTGATCGCATAAAGGACAACATTCTGGGTGAGGGAGGTCACGTCTGGCCAACCGATCCGCCGTCCAGCAGCGATTGTGGGCTACTGTCCACATGAAAAATCGACATTTTGGCGGCGCCCAGGATTTCCAAATTCGTTCATATGGGACAAAAGGAATTGCTCCTTGGTAAAGGGCATCATAAGCCGAACTAGCAGTGTAGCTACCTGTAGGTGACAGTCTCCAGATGTGCCTATCAGGTGTATCCGGCTGCAGCTCCACTTCCTCCAAAAGGTCCCAAATAGTGAGGTACTCAAATAAGACTGCCACTGGTATATCGCCTTGAATGTCCTCCAGCCATTGTTCATTTGAAAGGGCTTCCAATACGGTACGCCTGTTTGCCCTTCTTTTTGGAACTAAAGCATATAAACCTGGTGCCATATCCCTGATGCTTCTACCATTTAACCATTTGTCATGCCAAAACAAAGTATTGGCGCCATTACCAACCTCTGTGGAGACAACCATACCAAGTAGACTCTCCACCTCTTTACTAACCTGTAGTGGCAGGCTTGCCCAAGGTTTATTGGGCTCAGATTTCTTTAGCCAAGGCCAACGGACTCGCAGAGAGTATCCTAGAAGCTTGAGGTCTGAAATTCCCAATCCCCCCAACTCCTTAGACCGGCACACCTTTGGCCAAGCAATAAGGCAATGGCCCCCTTTTGCATCCTTGCGCCCTCTCCACAAGAAGCCCCTTCTTATCTTATCAATAGCTTTGATTGCCCAAGATGAAAGATCTGTGGCCATTAGCAAATAAATGAGCATTGTTGTAAGCACAAACTGCACCAGGACAGCCCGTCCAGCCTTTGTCATTAGATCTGCCTTCCAAGCGGGTAGTTGGTCAGCAATTTTATCGATGAAAGGCTGCAACTGTTCTTTATTAAGCTTCTTAAGAGAAAGCGGCAGGCCAAGATATTTGCAGGGAAAACTAAGCACCTCACAGGGCAGCAAGCTCTGGATTGTTGCCAGATTTATCTCAGAGCATCGAATTGGAATTACATTGCTCTTTTGAACATTGGTTTTTAGCCCAGAAGCATCTCCAAACAGATGGAGAATCTCTAATGTCAGGTGAATGTCCTCTGCAGCCGGCTGAAGAAAAAGGGCCACGTCATCCGCATATAGCGAAATCCTGTGCTGAATTGGTCTTCGGGACAGAGGCTGTAGAAGCCCTTCAACCGAGGCCTTTGTGACCATACAATTCAACACATCCATGACCAGGATGAAAAGCATAGGAGACAAGGGTTCCCCCTGACGAAGCCCTCTATGATATTGTATAACCTCACCTGGTATACCATTGAGAAGAACTTGAGTAGAGGATGTAACAAGCTAAAAAACAGACTGTCAGTAAATTTGTCTCCTCAACTCAAAGCAAAGGAGAAACACTCTCCTCATGAACTCCCTCTGTTCCACTTTCTCCCCCATACACCCACAAGCGTGTTCCACCAAGCACTTTCAACCTAAGTTGCGGTCATCCAACTCCAATCTGCCTCTCTAACAGATGTTTCACCACAGTAGCTAGTCCAGACATAACAAGAACAGGATTATTACACAAGCCATATATCGTGTGTAGGTTGCTAATTAGATTTGTAATTTGAGATCCTGCATATGAAAGGCCACCTATTGGACAGAGACTGGCCAATTTTCTTCCTTTGACTGCTATCTGAAAACATACATTCCAGATAAAGAAATGCTTTTTCTGTGCTGATCTAGACTGAGTTCAAAATTCATCCTTTGGTGTGTAGTAGCTAAGTTACATATGGGTTGTTAGTTCTGAGATGATCGGAAGGCAGATTGGTATTAGCTACGAACGCATGGCAAGATGTTGGCTCAGTATAAAAACAATTTTCTTTGGTTGACATTGTAAGTACTACTGCCCTGTGGAGTCATCAAAAACTAACAAATTGTTTGCGTTTTCAGAAAAAACAATGGCCAGGCATGCATCAATTCTGGGACCATATTCTGTCCCTGCTCAAAACAGGAACATCTCCTAAGCATAGGAAATAGGACGGGTTATTGTGGGATGCTCAAAGAGACCAATCAGGATTCCAGTTCGACAAATGCAAAGATAATAGAGTGAAGCGGTCATTGGGGGCTTCAGAATGCATCTCACTCTACTGGAGCACATCAGCAACATAGCCTAAAGGGAGGGAAGAGTATGCATGGGTGGTGTGAGTTCAGAGTTTATCCTTGTCGTTGGATTATTATAAATTCCCTGCCCTTGTGTTCATGGTCAGTTTTAGCACCTGTGAAGCAAACACTGCTGTAACGTACAGTTGATTAATAAAATCAGACCAGGATGAGAGCCCTTACAGTCTTCAAAAGTTGTAACAAAAAGATACACACATCACAAAATCACTCTTTTACTCTTGGCAGTCTTGGGCTCACTACTATATAGGGATAGATTCAACTTCAGTCGAATGAAAAAAGTCTAGATCACCCCCAAACTTTCCAAAACCGGTCAAATTACCCCCCTAAAGCAATTTTGAAAAATCATAGTAAATCACAGAAAAATCATAAAATAAAAAATCCAATTGTGTTGAAATTCAAATGAGTATATCTACACAGTGAACATATAATATGGTATGCTTTAGTACATTTTTTGCTGTAGCTTTAGATCTATGCTTTTCTTCATAGCTGTAAAAAAATTTACTGAAGCATATCATATTATATGTTCACTGTGTAGATATACTCATTTGGAGTCCAATTCAATTTAATTTTCCATTTTATGATTTTTCTGTGATTTACTACGATTTTTCAGAATTGCTTTAAGGGGTAATTTGACCGGTTTTGGAAAGTTCAAGGGGTGATATAGACTGTTTCATAGGTTGGGGGGGTTACGTAGTCCAACCCTCATAGGTGAGGGGGTGATCTAGACTTTTTCCAATATGGATAATGTATGCACAGTATCATTGATAAATCTGAGACAAGAGAGACTATGAAACAAGGGTGAATAGGACTGTCACACCCGGTTTTCAAGGCAAAACCAGGTGCATCTCATATGTGCGCCAGGATCAGTTTACACATATGGTAGACGTCACAAGTGAATATCCATAACCATGCATAACGAAAGAGTATTATAGTGCATTTATTACAATCTCAGAGTTGACTCAAATGTCATAGCGGAAGACTTAAATAAACGTTCATCTAACGAAGCAGAAGTGACTCCAACTCCACAGGCAATTGACTGGGGGAGACTCGCCTAGAATTCCTCAAAATCAGTAGTGAAATCCTCAAAATTCTCCCAATCTGAGCAGCATTCCGGGTGTAGTAGATGCAATAAAAGAAAGAAAGACAACAAGTATGAGCACATAACGTACTCAGCAAATGTAATATGACATACAAGGCTGAGGCAAAAAGGTTGGCTGACCATACTGCAGTAAGCACTTTTAGTTGGTCAAGTTTTATTAAGCAACTATTTACTAGCAAATGAAAGTATATACCACCCAAAAATTAATGAATGTCATATTCCCAACATATTCATGTAACCACGATTTAGATCATGTTCAAGTATGATTATCATGTAAGGGTCCAGGCCGCTCTTGACCGTGAGCACGGCTGTTATAACAGTTTTACACTCTGCAGAGGTTGTACACTTTCACCATAAGTCGCGTAAAAGTTCAAAAGAACTTTAAACCCAACCATGCCGAGGGGGCCAATCCTCTTAAATCACACTACCGAGGTGTGACCGCATAGGGACGCTACGAGGCCTTTACAAAGATTCCTTAGTAAATAGCAACCCGCTAAGGTTTCCGGTTCAGAAGCAAAGCATAACCCTCCCTAATGAGATCTGTCTCTTACCAAAGCCCACAGCTCAAGAGGACCGAGCTATACCCCGTCAACCGCCGCGCCTCTTGCCCCTTTCGGGTAAGGTTACCATCCACTAAAGTCCCTAATTAGTTAGCCAAGACTAGAGCCATATAGTACTTATGGTTGCACTGTTTTCCTGGGTGGTTCTCCATGTTCCAATTAAAAAGATATGATCTTGCCAATTAATTATTTAAAAGAGTATATGGAACATAGAGTAGGGGTTCATTTAACCAATCCCAGTTGAACAAGCTAAGCATCATCTACCATCAAAGTTAATTAAATAACCCAGTTTCAGGGACAGGAAAATATAGTGGCTAGGCAAATCCTTAAATAGGAACCCATCAAATTAAGACACATGCACGGGTGGTGAAATTAATAATTATTAGGACATTTGCATGACATAATACACTTGCCTTCTTCCCAACTCGGTTGCTGCTCAAATCCTTCTCCAACAGTTGGTCCTTCAGAGAAATCCTCGAACTGGTCGTTTCCTAATCGCATCACACATTCACATGCAAGGAAACAATACAACAAATACGAAACAGTACACCAAACAATTCCAACAGATCACAACAACAACACAAAACTAATCTACACGTTACAACGAACGCGTGAGCGCGAGAATCACTAAAATCGGAGTTAAAACGCAAAAGATATGGCTTTTCTAAGGTTCAGGGGCTTGCTGGCAAAGTTTTAAAAGTTCCAGGGGCTTAACTGCGAAAAACCAGGGGCTAAAACATAATTTTGTATAAAACTACGAGGGTTTTCATGTAAAAAGACAAAACTTGGACCTCGGGCATAATTTTAAATCTTGCAGGGGCTAAAACAGAAGAAAAAGGACCTAAACGTAATTATTTTTGAACTAAGCTGGACCGCGGGTTGATTTCCAAAAACTTTAAGGGCTTCTTTGCAAATTCGCCTGCGCTGACCGGTACTCGGTCTGTTTAACTTGGACTGGATCTAACACGAACCGTTGGATTTCGATCGGACGGCCGGAATCAGATCGGGGTTTGTCTTCGCCGGCGGTGACGACGAACGCGGCGGAGCTTCGCCAGAGAAGATCGATCTGGGGCTACACGGCTCGGTTCACGACGGGATCAAGCTCTACGGGCTCACTGGACCACGACGAGTCCATCTAGGGGGTTCTGGACGGCTAGGGACGTCCCCCGACGACGGACCACGACGGCGGCGCCATGGGCGACGGCGGAGCTCTCGGGTGATCGCGAACCCGGCGCTACGGTGCACCAGAGACGACGAGACTTGGTCGGGGAGAAAGAGGAGAAGATGGCGAACTCACAGAGCTAGGTCTCGACGAGGAAAGAGGATCGCAACGGCCGGGCGGCGATGAACGGCGGCCGGCGGCACTGGAGATCGACGACGAGCTCAATTAGCACAGAGCGCGGCCGAAGTCGGGTCAAGAACACGATGGGAAGGTTCGGGTTATCGAGGCGAACCTCCTGGAGTGCTTCACGGCGAAGGAGCGGCGGCGGCGGCGCGAATCGACGACGGCGGCGCTCGGCTCGGCGATGGCAGCGGCTCGGGCGCTAGGGTTGCGAAGCTCGGCTTGGTTGAAGGGAAAGCGAAGGCGGCGGCCGGGTTAAATAGGTCGGGAACCGACCCCGGCGTGCGTGCCACGACAGGACTCGGTGCGGCGGCAGAACGGACTCGGCGGCGCGGCCAAGTTGAACTCGGAGCAGAGTCCGGCTCGGGGAAGACGGAGATGCTGACAGCCGGGCCCCACATGTCGGTGACAGAAAGAGAGAGACGAAGAGAAGAAGAGCGGGCCGATGATGGGCCGAAAGTGGAACGGGCCGAGGGAAAAGAAAAGGAATCGGCCGGGGAGAAAGGAAAGAGTAGAGGGGGCAAACCTGGACTGGGCCAAGAGTTCGAGGGACAAAAACAAACTCGGCTAATTTAACTTTTCTAAAACTCAAACAAAAGCAAATCAAATTCGAATTTAAACAGAATTTAAATTCCAACTTGATTTACTAGCAACCAAAAATATATGCAACAGCATGAATGCAACAAAAACTTATTTTGACTAGAATAATTATTTAATGTGATATTTAAATTAATAAAAAGGCTAGAAATTCCAATTAATTCCTAGAAAATTTATTTAAGCCTTAATAAATCCTAGAAAAATTCAAATGGTTGCTACAATTTAATTGTGATGAATTTTAGGGTGTTACAAGGACACAATATTCTTTCATTACCTCCTAAGGTAATAAAGCAAGGGGCAGAGGAGTATACGCGTCTACTCTGCAGCTCTGTCATCGAAACCAATAATATCGCTGCCTAGAAAAAAACATGAAAGAGATAGCATTAGTTTTTGTTTTCTCGAATGGGAGATAGCATTAGTTAGCTTAACTGACATGTAAATACGCATAGATCAGATAAAATTGCCATAATTTGCTTCAGATTAGGAACATTTGAAAAAGACAGTGGAGAATAATCAGTTTACAAACCTCAATAGACATAATCAAATACAAACAAGCTAATAGATTTCATCTAATCAGGACAAAATGTAGATACATTTTAGGCTAACCTAGAGGGAGCACTTTCAACATTTTGATCATTTGGCCAAGGAAAAAAAAACAAAATATCATAAGTGCTTCTTTCGGAGTGCAGAGGAATGCTTGGCAGTGTTTTCCTAAACGGTTCTAAACGGCCGTTTAGACGGGTTTAAACGCTAGACGGTAGGCGGCCGTTTAGGCCATTTAGGCCGTTTAAACCCGTTTAAATCCGTTTAATTCGTTTAATCCCCGTTTAAACAGCCGTTTAAACCCCGTTAAACACTAAACGATGGGTCACCGACTAGCCTCCATTTACCGTTTACGTTTTCATTGATGCTTGGACCAGATCAGGCCACCTGAACTATAGCATTGCAAGTTTAGGTTAGTAAGAGATTAGGACTCTTGCTTAGGGGTTGTTAAGTAAGCCTCCCTATATAAAGGAGATGTATCAATCAAAAGTAAGCAAGAAACAATCAATCTAGTTCCCCTCTCATGCTCGTCCCCCTCATCTATGATCTAGTCTCTCAACCCTAATAGCTGACTCCATCTGGAAATCGCAATCCTCCTGGTGGTGTTTACCACATCATGGGCAAGAACCATGACAAATTTTCAGGACACAGTTCAGGTGAAACAATCCTGCAAAATTTCCAATCCCTATACAAGATGCCTTAAAATGGATTGGTAGGACTGAAAAGAAAATCCCACAAGGGAAATGAAATGCATTAACACCATTCAGAAAAAACAAAGGATAGAAACAAAAACAAAGTATATATATACTCTTCACAAAAATAAAATATCCACCTAATTTCACCTGCGATAATTAGATTTCATCCTACAATTTCAGATGAGATTGTCATTGTGTCATAAAAAGATATAACTGATAATTATTAGCCTTCAGTAATATTATTTACTAGAACAGGCAGTAAGATATCTTTAATAAATGTGTCGATCAAATTTAAAAATATCTAAATACTGTAAATATCATGGATAGCATGCTTATACATGCTTAAGTAAAAAATTGATGAATATAGTCCTAAAAAAGACAACAGAAGTGCACATATTATATAATAAAATGTGCTAACAAGTATACTATTAGATTAAGCCATAGCTGGAAAATATGTTCATTAGTAATGCCGAAGATATAACTGAGCCAAAAATGGGTGGGAAACAGTTCATACATCATAAAATACACCAAAGAATAAAAGAGCTCTATTCTTCAGCAATATTTCAATAGCAACTAGCTAGTTCTAGCGAGCTCTACTCTTCAGCAAAATTTTGGTAGCAAATAGATAGTTGTTACAAATCTCAGTAATGAAACTTGTTTTTGCAAGGCATAAATCAGCTTATCGATGGCATTAAAAAAATGAACACGCAAATACTTTCTGGGACAATTTTTTGGGTATTTTGAGACTAATCACCACTAGGAGGAAAGTGATGAAACTTTCATTAATACAGAAGCTGGTGTCAAGCATTTTGGATTTACAGGATCATACTGGTCTCTTTTCCCTTACATGGATTTCATCCTCAGAAGTCAGAACTATTTATGCTGCTAATTAAGTATGTGCCACCAGCTTCACATTATCACATACAAGGCAAGCTAGTCAACACAAATTTCGAGTAAGAAGAGTAGTGGTGTGAGAAACTAACAATTTTCTGTGGCTTGCTACCGTATAGGTGCGGGTTGAAGTAGAAGTAGGATCTTGGAGATGTACAGATAATTCATACAACTGGATCTAGAGAGCCTATGGAAAATATAAACCATACAGGATCTTCATTACCTCCCAAGCTAATAAAGCAACATTTGTTCATCTCTGTCATCTATGCCCACAATGTCGCAACCTAAAAACCCAATAACAAAGAGGATTAAGAGATAGCCATCAGTTAGCGGAAACGATTATTATATATTCACATAACTCATATAAAACCGCTAGCATTTGCTTCAGCACTAGGGAAATTTGAATAATGAAAGACAATAGTGTCAATAATAGAGTCAAGCAAAGGTTGTCATGTCAACCTTAATAGTTATAATGAAAGACAAGCATATCCACACGTTTTACCTAATCAGGACAAATTATAGATTCATTTTAGGCTTAGTTTGAGGAAGCTCGTTCACCACTTTCATTGTTGGGAACCTATTTAAACACATGAATTTCATATGAAAAAGTTCAGGTTACAAGAATAAAAATGAATTGGTGGAAACAGAAAGAAAACAAAGACTAATACAAGTAGCACATTTTCTTACATTCTCTTAACATTAATATAGGTACTAGTTTCGCCAACAAAAACTAAACTTGGTAAAAGAGATGAGGACTAGTTTCCTATCAGGAGTACTTAATCAAGAGACAACAAGTGGTAGTGGCATATCTTAAAGAATAATGTCAATCAAATTAATTGGTCGACATTTGTAATGGTTCGAACTGAGTAAATTTCATTCTGGGTTTCAATTTTACGTTTGGTCAGACCAATGGAAGAATTACAAAAATCTGTGTGAAGTTGAAACGATCAAACATTGCAATATCATGGATAGCATATATATAAAGTAATTAACTCTCAAATATAATGTTCAACAAGAGTTAGCCAACCGGTCTATGTAGACTAGTACCTCGAGTGTAGAAGCTTGCATAGGGATAAATGGCTGAGCCACTTGCTTCAAGCACTTTCTGGAGCTGCATTGACCTCAAATTGATCATGAAGATGTCACCTTCCGCCTGCAGGAAAAGCTCATCGCTATCCCTAGCAAACGCAACTACAGATGACCACAAGAACATATCCCCAGTTGGTGCACCAGACAGAGTGAGCTTGTCCATATCAATTATCCTGAGCAATGCCCATCCTACCACACCTTCAGAGTCAATCCTCCTTGACCAAAGATGGATGCTAGAATAGCTTACACCAGCAAAACCAATGTCACCATCCTCTGCAGGCATAATCTGAATATCCGACATGTAGTTTTCCCTAATGCCTTCTGGCAGCTCAATCAAACCCAATCTTTGGCTATGCAGTTGAAACTCAAGAATGTGATTGCTGTCTTCCTCGGCAAAATTGATATCCCAGTACACCGAATTTCCCACGAGGGCGCTCGACTCCGAGCTAACAAGAGATGGGGTTGGAATTGCAGCCCAATTGCCCCAGGCGTCAGTTTCAGAGGAGTAGACGCAAGCAGATACCCAGCATTGATCGTCGTCCTTGCAATCCAAGAAGATGATTTGGAACGGACTCGAGTGGCAATCGGTGTGGTCACCGTGCCCGGCTGCGCAGACAAGAGCGGCGGCGACGTCCTCGCCGATCAGATCCGGGGGCGCGCTCACGTAGTGCGTATCGCCGGCCATGGGGTCCCAGACAAGGAGCTCCTTGTCCGAGTAGCTGTAGAGGACGACGCGGCCGTGGCAGCAGTCAACCACTAAGCCCCGGTAGCCTGGCGGCGGGGAGATACGCGCGTCGGGGCTGGCAGTGGGGACGAAGCGGACGCGCATGCCTGGGGGGCAGCTGAGTGTCCAAAGGTTCTGGAAGAAACCAAGCACGGGAGGTGTTCGATGGAATGCGCGAAAGCGGTGGAGGAAGGCCGGGCAGCGAATGAGACGGCGCCAGCGCCTGCAGACGAGAGAGGCGGAGAGGAGGAAGCTAGGGTCCGGCGGGAGACGGAGGAAGACTTCCTGAAAGACATCGTCAGGCGAGAGATCCACCGGCGGCGGCGAGCAGTGGGTAGCGGACATGCCCGCTGGCCGTGTGTGCCTCTGTGAGTCTGTGGGCAGTTTTGGTATCTTCGTCAAACGACTCGATGTGCACAAAAATGGGAGGGATAAAAGCCTTATTTGGGCGTGGCAAAAAGATTGAGTTTTCGCAGTTGAAAATGGCTGATATTTTTTACCTACTCTGCAGATACGTTCAAACGTACTTGATGCGATCTGCCTCCTGAAATTTTTTGTCCTTCTGATATTTGAGATGGTGGTCTTTGTTGCGTGCGTGTGTGCCTTGGTGATGAAATACTCACTCCATCGACAATTCAACAATGCTGGTTGGTTTTGAGATAGATCGTAATGTTTTCATCAAAACACATGCTGGCTTGCTTCAAAATTCGATTGTCTAGCTACTCATCTAGTACGTCTTCAAAATTTAATTAAGGCACTGGTAGGAGCATGCGGGCGCAGGTGCATGTCCCATTATTTTCTTTTTTTATAGACGTATATTCGTCTTTATAAATAAATACTCATATGCAAATCCTAAAGAACCGAAAGATTTTAAACAAATCAACAGAGTTATTTTATGATGTTAAAAAATATCCCAAATACAATAGGCAGCCGTACCAGCCCCAGTACACAACGAAAACAACCTCCGAGCTCCAGCCGACAACGAAAACGAAACAAGCTCAAACAACACACAAATATGCAGAAAGGGAGAAGGCCACGTTGGAAGTGTCAAAAAAGAGATGCTAAGTGCTTTGCTCCTCCCACAATCCACAGTTAAGCTTAATCCTTGATTTATTGCCACGTGAATGATCAAAATGTAATATGCTCCAAAATACAACACATATATGATTATGGAGTTATTTCACATGTCAAGTGGCAGGTTAGTATTTAGCAACTGGGAACATGGAATGTGGACATGTTCCTCATCCCCGAACATCATTCGTGTTCATCATTCCGGGAACAATTATGTTCCCTATAGTGTAAAAGTCATCTTAAAGTGTTATTCCATGTTCCACAAAACGGTGGGATCAGAAAACATGGCTACTAAGGATTAGTGTAATAATTGAACTGAAATTGCCGCTTAAACAATATTAGATATATGTCGCTAATGAATGTTAACAATGGACTGGCAGGTGAGATATTTGTGTTTATCCACTTATTTTTTTCTATTTTAGAGTTAGAATTGAAGATATATTTAATATTTAATGCCAAATAAAGTAAAATTAACTTCAATTTCACCCATCTTTCATTTATGTACAACTCTATGGTTGGTTTGATGGTTTAATATTGAGAAAATTCCCTATATGCCATCAAAAATTTAACCCATCCCTTCTATGCCATCCAAATTTAGTGTATCCCTCTAGTGCCACTGGAAATTTAACCATCCCTTGTATGCCATTACCGTTACGACTTGGTTACATGACTGTTAACCGAAGGTGAAAACGACAACTTTACCCCTAGGAACCATGAGGTCAGCGCTACTGTGCAGATTAATGGACGGCGGCAATCTTCAACGGGCGCACAGGAGCTTCGGGATGGTTGGGCGCGGACTCGTCCAAGAGCGACCTGGTTCTGCGCGGCGGCGTCGGGCGCTCCTGTGCGGCGGGGCAGGTCGGTGCTAGCGCGTGCGGCGAGCCAGCACGGGCGGTGCTCCTACACGGCGAGCAGGCCTGCGCGGGCGCCCGGGCGGTGCTCCCTGCGCGGTGGGGCAGGCCGGCGCGTGCGCGTGTGGCGAGCCACCACGGGCGGTGCTCCTGTGCGGCGGGCAGGCCGGCGCAGGAGCGTGCGTCGGGCCAGCACAGGGCAGTGCTCCATGCATGGCGGGGCAGACCGGCGCGTGCGGCTGGTTGGGCAGGCTTGCACGGGCGGTGTCGAGTCGCGTGCGGCAGCCGGGGCAACGGGTCAGCAGTGCTGATGATGCAGAAGAGCCAGTTGGGCCTCGACGTGGATCCAGAACCCGACGGCCCAACAACAAGTACCAGGAGGGCACATGGGCCCAGTAGTAGGCCGAACAGCTGGTGTGAGTTGTGTGAGTCTCACGTGAGTATTAATTGTAAGCAAGAGAGAGCAAGCGGGAATCAAGTGGTAACAGAACTCTGAATGAACTAATCATGCAGCCAGCGTATTGCTTCCGCCGTCTGCCTCCTTCCTCTGTTCTTCTGTTGTTCTTCCGTGAATCCTTCCAATTCCCTTCCCTACCCTAACATCTGGTATCAGAGACACCAATCCTAGATCGGCCTCCAATTACCCAGTTCTACACTCGCCGAATCCGTCCTCATGAGACCATGAATCCTGAGACGAAGCTGATCCTCGACGAGATGCACAAGCAATTCACGAATCAGAGGGCGGAGATGAACAAGCACGACCTCAAGTGGGAGTAGTGGCTTTCCGATGTGGAGTCGCGCAAGGATTAGCGCGTCGAGGCCTTGGAGGCTGTCGCGGCATCGTTCGAGACCTGGAAGCCATCGATTGATTCCGCCATCAACACCATGAAGTTGGAGGTTGGCAAGCTCAACAAGCACTGGGAGCATTCCATCAAGGATCGCGCCACCACGGATCCGGGCCTCCTCCGCCCGGATCCGCCGTTGTCGGTGTCTGCGCGCCCATCTGCTACAAACGGAGCCGACAGCCCCGGTGGGCACCGCGTTGCTTCGAGTTTTCGGGATGATGGGTACGGGTCTGTGACGACCTTTGCTCATGTCCTGGTCAAGGGTACGCACGAGTCTCCTTCTCCTCCATTTACTCGTTCTGTTGAGGCTGCGGGGATTAGGCGGGGCAGTTCTTCCTTTACACATGCTGCTGATGAGAAGTTACCGCGCTTGAATTTTCCTCTATTTACCGGGGAGAATCTGGAGCTGTGGCTGTCTCGCTGTGAGAGTTACTTTGATATTTGTCGTGTTGCTCCTTTTCGTTGGATTCCAATTGCATCGATGAACATGGAGGGGGCTGCTGCTCGTTGGTTTCAGTCTGTTGCTCATCGTATGAAGTCAACTTCATGGGAAACTTTTTCTCAGGCTCTTTTGGAGCGTTTTGGGCGTGAGCACAGAGAATTACTGATTCGTTAGTTTTTCCTCATGAACCAAACTGGTTCAGTGGGGGATTATGTAGAGAAATTTGCTGAAATTGTGGATCAATTGACTGCTTACGGGCATGTTATTGATCCTATTTACTATGCTTCTCATTTTGTAGAAGGGTTCAAGCATGATATTAGGATCTCTATAGCCTTACACCGTCCTGTTACTTTTGATGATGATGCCTCTCTTGCACTGTTGCAAGAAGAAGCCACTGACCGGACCCGTGATAACAAGAAATCAGAGTTGTCTAGTTGGCCCAAGTCTACTCAGAAGGGGCCTCATCCTCTTCCAGCTCCTCCTATGATTGATAAGCAGCCCACACCTATTCTTCCTGAAGAGAAGAAGCTCTGTGAAGGCAAAAGCCTATCTGATCGTTTGGCTGCTTTGAAGACTTATCGCAGGGCCAAAGGCTTATGTATTAGATGTGCTGAAAAATGGTCCAGGGGACATACTTGTTCTACCACAGTCCAGTTGCATATTGTGCAAGAGTTATTGGATTTGTTTCATCAAGGTGATGCTGACGAACTGTCTTCCCAAGTTGAGCTCTAGGACTAGCTGTTTCTACCTCTATCTAAAGAGGCTGTTTCTGGTCAGGAAGGTCCGAGGTCAATGAGAATTCAGGGCATAATTCAAGGGCAAGCTGTGCTAATTCTGGTGGATTCTGGGAGTTCTCATACCTTCTTGAGTTCTAAGCCGGTTCACCATTTGCAAGGTATTGAGCAGTTACATTATGTTGTTCAAGTTCAGGTTGCCAATGGGGTGGTGTTGTCATGCACAAAGGTCATTCCACAGGCTCTTTGGTCAGTAGGTGATTATACATTCTGTTCTGACCTGAAAGTGTTGCCCCTTCAGCATTTTGATATGATATTGGGGATGGATTGGCTTGAGGAATGCAGTCCCATGAAAGTCCATTGGAAGCACAAGTGGATGTCTATACCTTACAAAGGTTCCACAACTTTCATCCAAGGGTTGGCCCCTCCTATGGCAAATGAGTTGGTGGTTCATGTGTGTTCTGTATTGGCTTCTGATCATAAAGCTTTGGAAAGTTTGCCTTCAGAAATTTCTTTTTTGTTGGATGAGTTTGCCATGGTTTTTGAGCCCTTGTCAGCACTGCCTCCTGAACGTTATTGTGACCATATTATACCTTTGGTTCCTGGTGCCAAACCTGTCCACATTAGGCCTTACAGGTACCCTCCTGCCCTGAAAGATGAGATAGAAAAGCAAGTGGCTGATATGTTGGCAAAAGGGATTATTTAGCCAAGTGTTAGTGCATTCTCTTCTTCTATTCTTTTTGGTCAAGAAGAAGGATGGTTCTTGGAGATTTTGTGTTGATTATAGATACCTCAATGCACTGACACTAAAAAGCAGGTTCCCCATTCCTGTTTTTGATGAATTGATGGATGAACTAGCTAAAGCCAAGTGGTTTTGTTCTCTGGATTTGAACTCAGGATATCATCAGATCAGATTGAAGCAATGGGAAGAATTCAAAACTACATTTCAAACTCATTTTGGCCATTTTGAGTTTAAAGTGATGGCTTTTGGTCTCTGTGGAGCTCCAGGAACATTCCAACGGGCCATGAATACTACTATTACCCCTTTACTGAGAAAATGTGTGCTGGTATTCTTTGATGATATTCTTATGTATAGCAGCTCCTTTGAAGAACATTTGGTCCATCTTCGATAGGTGCTTCAGTTGTTGGCACATGACAAGTGGAGTGTTAAGCTTTCCAACTGCAGTTTTGCCCAGCAACAACTCTCTTATTTGGGTCACATTCTTTCTGCTGAGGGCATTGCAATTGATCCTCTCAAAGTGCAAGATGTTCTGGATTGGCCTATTCCAGCAAATGTCAAAGAATTGAGGAGCTTTTTGGGTCTTGCTGGCTACTATAGGAAGTTTGTCACACATTTTGTTGTGCTTGCCAAACCTCTTCACAGTTTACTCAAGAAGCATGTTTTGTTTGTCTGGACTTCAGCGCATACTACTGCCTTTGAGGCATTGAAGGAGGCCTTGACTTTTGCCCCTGTCTTGGCCATGCCAGACTTTTCTCAAACCTTCTGTATTGAGATTGATGCCTCTAACCAAGGAGTGAGAGCAGTACTTCTTCAAAATGGCCATCCTTTGGCATTTATCAGTAAGCCGTTGGGCCCTCGCACTAAAGGCCTATCTACCTATGAAAAGGAGTATTTGGCCATCCTGATTGCTGTGGATCAGTGGTGCCAGTATTTGCAGCAAGTTGAGTTTATTATTCACACTAATTAGAAGAGTTTGATCCATTTGAATGAGCAAAGGTTACACACTCCCTGGCAGCACAAAGTTTTTGCCCAACTCATTGGGCTTCAATATCGTATAGTGTACAAGAAAGGTGTTGATAACACTGCTGCAGATGCTTTGTCTCGTCGCCAGCATGTTGAGGGACAGCTCTTGGCTCTTTCTACTGTCCAACCTCATTGGATTTCCCAAGTTGCAGCTAGCTATGTTCAAGATGCTTTTGTTGTTTCCTTGATTGAAAAGTTGTCTGTTGATCAGCATGCCATTCCAAATTATACCTTCAAGCAAGGGTTACTTAGATACAAGAACAAGATTTGGGTTGGTGATGATGTTGATTTGCAGCTTCAGATCATTTCTGCCCTTTATGTGACGCCTGTTGGTGGGCTTTCTGGTATCCCTGTTACACTCAGGCGCCTGCACCAGTATTTTTCTTGGAAAGGCATGAAATAGGTGGTCAACAGGTTTATTTCTTCGTGTCTTGTCTGCAACAAGCTAAAACCGATCGAGCCAAATATCCAGGGTTGCCGCAACCACTTCTTGTTCCTGATGGTGCCTGGCAAGTGGTATCATTGGATTTCGTTGAAGGTTTGCCAACTTCCAAACGCATGAATGTCATCTTAGTTGTGGTAGACAAATTTTCTAAATGTAGACACTTTGTGCCTTTGTCTCATCCATTTACTGCTTATTCGGTGGCCAAGTTATACATGTCCAACATCTATAAGCTGCATGGGCTGCCTTAGGCTATCATTTCGTACATGGATCATATTTTTACTAGTCAGTTCTGGCAGGCTCTATTCTCTATGGCTGGTGTGACACTGAAATTGAGTTCCTCTTATCACCCACAAACGGATGGGCAGACAGAACGTGTTAATCAGTGTCTGGAGATGTTTCTGTGTTGTTTTGTTCACGCCTGCCCTCAGCAGTGCTTTGATTGGGTCCATTTGGCGGAATTCTAGTACAACTCCAGTTGGCATTCAGCCTTGAATCATTCACCTTTTGAAGTCTTATATGGGCACTCTCCAAGGGCATTGGGCATTGAAGTAGCCGACACTTGTGCTATTCTAGATTTGGCTGAATGATTACAAGAGAGGAATCTGATGCAAGATCTTGTCGAGCAGCATTTGGCTCGTGCCCAGGAGCGTATGAAGCGACAAGCTGACAAGAAGCGTTCCAAAAGCCAGTTCAGTGTGGGTGATATGGTGTTCCTCAAGTTGCATCCATATGAATCTTCTTTAGCTCCACGAGCAAACCAGAAGTTAGCTTTTAAGTTCTTTGGACCTTTCAAAGTGCTCGACAAAATTGGCTCTGCTGCATACAAACTATTGCTGCCTGAATCTGCTTCTATCCACCCAGTCTTCCACGTGTCTCAGCTCAAACAAGCAGTGCCTTTTGATCAACAAGTCACTCCTTCTATTCCAGACTTCAATGATCTTTAGGTTCCAATGCGTGTTCTTCAACGCCGATTGGATGCCTAGCTCTTTGGCTACTTGGGAAAAATTGGAGGACCTCAAACGCTATTTCCTGAGAGTTCCTGCTTGGGGACAAGCCAATTCTTTTGGAGGGGCGTGTCAGCGGTGCTGATGATGCAGAAGAGCCAGTTGGGCCTCGGCGTGGATCCAAAACCCGAAGGCCCAACAACAAGTACCAGGAGGGCACATGGGCCAAGTAGCAGGCCGAACAGCTGGTGTGAGTTATGTGAGTCTCACATGAGTATTAATTGTAAGCAAGAGAGAGCAAGAGGGAATCAAGTTGTAACAGAACTCTAAATGAACTAATCACGCGGCCAGCGTCTTGCTGCCGCCACCCGCATCCTTCCTCTGTTCTTCTGCCGTTATTCCATGAATCCTTCCAATTCCCTTCCCTACCCTAACACAGCGATTCATCGGGGGCGCGGGATCAAGGCCAACGCCGGCAGGGGGCGCAAGACCAAGGTGTTACTAATCCTGGAATGGAAAGGACCTTTACTGATGCTTAACCAGGAAGGAAGCAAGACGGTGGGCTTCGCCCTTCGACTAGGCCCATTATTCCCATTGTGCATGTTGCCGGCCCAGAATGGACCCGGCCCATGTAATGGTATGAGTTGCGTGCGTGTAGGCGTGCGTTATTAAAGGAGAGACGAGCAAGAGAGAAGACAACAAATTGATGTATGAACTATTCCCCAATTGAAACGCAATCTCACATGCTGGCCTCCTCTGTTCTTCTTCTTCCTCTCGATCTCATTCTAGCTACCTGCAATCTCCGATTGCTAACAACCTGGTATCAGACTTTTGATCCTGGATTCCGCTTTACCCTATCACCACTACACCCATCTTCAACGTCGTGTCGGCGCCATGGAGCCCAACACCAAGCTCATCATCGATGAAATCAACAAGCGCTTCACCGAGAATGATCTGAAGTGCGAGTTGCGCCTCTCGGAGATCGACAAGCGTCAAGGGGAGCGTGTCGATCACCTTGAAGAGCTGGCCGCGGCGTTCAAGGATTGGCAGCCCCAAATCGAGGCCATCGTCGAGGACGCGCGCTTGGAGATCCGGAAACTCTCTCATCATTGGGATCGTTCCGTCCGGGAGCAAGCTGCTTCCGACCCCGGCCTCTTCCCCAACCCGAACCTGTCAGCGGTCGGGCGCCCATCTGCTCAGGATCCACCCGCTGACAGCCCCGTTGGGCACCGCATCGACCAAGATCTCCGGGAAGGTGGATTTGGATCGATGTACATCCAAACCCATCTCCCGGGCAAGGGTATGTGCTCCGTTCATCCCCTCCTTCCCCGTGCCATCCGTGTTATTCTCGAAGTACCCCACTGTCTGAGCCTGTTCGTGTCTCTGCTAGTGGTGATGATAGCCAGTTTTCCAGCAAGATGCCTAAACTCCAATTTCCCTATTTTGATGGTTCCAATCCCAAGTTGTGGTTATCTAGATCTGTTGATTACTTCGAGATGTGTCGAGTAGATTCCGCTCTTTGGGTTCATTTTGCCTCCATGTATTTCAAAGTTCCAGCCGCTCTTTGGCTCCAATCCATGTCCAAACGTCTGAAATCGGCCTCATGGTTTGAATTCAACAAGCTTCTCCTTGAGCGTTTTGGTATGGACCAACACGATCTCCTAGTTCGTCAGCTATCCAGCACTAAACAGTCTGGCTCTGTTGCTGAATATGTTGAGAAATTCTCTAAACTTGTTGATCAGTTAATTGCCTATGATTATGATACTGATCCTCGTTTCCTCACTATGCGGTTCATTGATGGCTTGCGTGATGACATCCATTCTACTGTACTTGTTTTGCGGCCCACTTCCTTGGATACTACTTGTTCCCTTGCCATGTTGCAGGAGGAGGTGGCTGAGCCAAATCGGCACAGGGATTTTTGTCGTCATGATGTGGGTGGTTCATCTTGGCCTCCACCTCGTGGCCCTTTTCCTCTTCCTCCACCGCCACGTATTGACAAGCCTACTTTAGTGGTTGCGGACAAGAAGGTTGCAAATAAAGCGCCTACTGACAAGTTCGTGGCACTCAAAGCTTACCATCGCGCTCGTGGTCTGTGCGACAGATGTGCTAAGAAGTGGCACCCAGGTCATCAATGTGCCCCCATAGTGAAGTTGAATGCTATGCAAGATCTCCTGGAATTATTCTCTGTTGATGATCCTGCTTCTAATGGTGATTTGGCTTCTGAAGAACCTTCTGCACTACAAAACAGTCCTGAGCACCACCTGTTGCTTGCTGTCTCTAAAGATGTTGTGGTGGGATCAGCAGGCCCTCGTACAATGAAACTGCAAGGGTCCATTCAGAATCATCCACTCATCTTTCTTGTTGATTCTGGGAGCTCCCACTCGTTCATCAGTCAACGCATTGCTGATCAGCTTTCTAGAGTGGTTGTTGTACCTCCTGTCAAAGTTCAGGTAGCCAATGGTGGGCTTATGCACTGCTCTTCACATATTCTCCATTGCACTTGGTCTGTCAGCAATATTTCATTTGTGTCAGATGTCAAAGTGCTACCCCTTCAGCATTATGATTTCATTTTGGGAATGGATTGGCTAGAATCCTTCAACCCAATGAAAGTCCACTGGAAGTTGAAATGGATGGCAATTCCCTATCAAGGGTCAACAGTGCTTTTACAGGGTATTCTTACTTCTTGTCCAAAGGAGATTGTGGTCCATATTTGTGTTGTTTCTGCTCAAGACCAGTTGCCTGAGGCTGACCAAGCTATCCTCCAGAGATTTCAGTCTTGTTGTCTGAATTTCAGTTAGTATTTGTGTAACAACCCTAAAAATACCCTTAGGTTTGTTGAGTGCAAAAACGTGGATTTCAAAAATTTTGGTGAATTGTTGTGCATGCAAACCAATATTTAAAATTAATTCTAATTGCTCCCCAAATTCATAAGCAAGTTAAATTTGAAATTTAAAATCAATTTGAAGTGCTAAGGATGAAATAGTGTGATTTGGAGTTATTTGGATTTTTGGTTGGTTTGAATTCAAATTCTAGATTTGAATTCAAACTCTAACCATTTAAACTAATTGTCAAACCCATCCTAATCCTGTTGGGCCAAAACCCGAAGCCAAAGTCCATCGAACGCCCCTTAACTTTCTTTCCCGAGCCAACCAGCCGAGCAGCCCAGCCGGCCATTCGGCCCAGCTGCGGCCCAGCTTTTCCCTCACCGCGTCCCCGCCGCGTCCCTCTCTCTCCCACTGACAGGCGGGACCCGCCTGTCAGCTTTTTCTCCTTCCTCCGGTCGTCTTCCCCGCGCGCCGCTCCTCTCTCTCCCGAGCGCGCACCCGTGAGCCCCAACCACCTAGCCGGTCCCATCGCCCTCCTTGTGGCCCGTTGCGATGGCAACGCGTGTCCGCGGGCTCCTGGCCGCCCCAATCTCGCCGTCGGTGCCGCAAACCCTAGCGCCATCGCCTATAAAACCCGCTGCCAGCCTTCTTCCTCCCCAAGCCGCGCCGCCCCTTTGGGGTTCGATCCAATCCAATCCGCGAGGGGTGACAGGTGCGAGAAGAGGAGGGGAAGGGATTGAGCGGGAGCGGGAGCAAGGAGAGGAGCCGGAGCGTCTTCCCCGCGTCGTCGCCGAAGGCCGGAGCGCCGCCGCGCGTGGACCGCCGACTCCAGGCCGAACCAGGGAGCGAGAAGTGGAGCACGAGCTTCACCGAGCCACGACGAGTCTTCCCCGAGCTGCAGCGTACCCCTACTGGCCCCTAGGTGAGCGCCGCCGTTTTCCCCCTCTCTTCTCTGTCTCCGGCGAGTTCCGCCGCCGTCGCGTTGCTAGCCCCTTGGGACCCGACCTTCGAGTCATGGCCGTATCTTTTGTGCAGGACCCCGTCGAGCCGCAGCAGCCTAGCCGCAACCCGCCGTCGCCCTTGCTCGCAGCCGAGGCCGCCGCGGCCGAGCTCTGCTCGCCGCGCGCGAATGCCGAGGCCATGCGCGGCCGTGGGCAGCCACAGGCCCGCGCATGCGCACCTAGCTGCGTTCTAGCAGTCGCTAGAGCCGCACGCTCGCACGCCTAACCCAATCTGTGCGCAATTGAACCGAAAACCCGAGTCGTCGTCGATGCTCGCCGGCGCCATGGCCGCGTCGCCGCCGTTCACGTCGGGAGCCCGAACCAAACCCAAGCCGAACCCTTTTTTTCACCCCGTTCGTGTTCGCTAAGCCCAAGCCAAGCCTTCCCGGCCGTCCTAGACCCGAGCCAAGCCTTTTCCGGCGAGAACCACCGCCGACCATCGCCGCCGGTGCGCTCTGGTGCGCGCCGCGCGCGCGCTGCGTCGCGACATGGCCGAGCCACATGCATGACCACACCAAGTCGGCCAGACCGCACCCGCAGAAGATCCTGTGGCGGCCACACCTGGATCCCATACACCCGGCTCACGTGAACCACTGACTCGGTTCACGGTGGACCAAGTCCACCAGAGCAGCACCAGCAGCACCCCCTTCGTGGGCCTAAAGTCCGCGATTAAGTCTGGTTTACACCCTTGAACTTTTCCGGCCCAGTCACTTTCGGCCCAGTTCCAGCCCAGCCATCGTTTAATCTTTTTCTTTTTCTTTTAACCACGCTGATGTATGGGGCCCACATGTCATACACTGTGTGTCACTGACACATGGGACCCACTGACCAGAGCTGACCGTTGACCCGTTGACCGTTGACCAATCAACACTAACGTCAGTAGGGCCCACTGCTGACGTCATCCTAGGCGGACCCCACTACTGACGTCATCATGACGTCATGCTGACGTCAGCAGGCTAATTATTTGTCTGTTTTTCTTTTTCGGAAATTATTTAATATTTTCAGAAAATGATTTAAACTTCAAAAATTAATAATAAATCAACCGTAGCTCAGAAAAATATGAAACCAGTTTCTATATTTTTATGAAATCATGAACTACGCGTTAGTGTAGAGTTTGGTGTTATTTGGGTCTTCTTTCGTCGCTGTTTTAGTGTTTCTTTGCTAGTAGTCACGTCTTATTTTATTTTTTACGCAACCCTAGGAGCTCCGGAGAGTCAGGAGGAGCCGGACCACTTCAACAACTGCTTTGACGAGGATGAAGACCTGTGCCCAGGTTCACGCCCGACCATTCTCTGAAATACCTATTAGACATGCAAACTAGTGTGCTAGCGCTTTACTTTACTCGCATGATAAACCTGCACTGCCATTGTTAATATCCTGTTACCTTGCTACCTACTACTCACTTTATAAATATGCTATGCTATGCATGTGTTGGGATGGTTGTGACTGATCTTCTTGGCATGAGTTGTGGGTGGTTTGGGAGGAGTAGTGCAGCTAGGCGGTGTAAGCGAGTAATAACAACTCGATCGTTGATCGAGGTGCTGAGGGACTGCACTCGGGCAGTCCCTATGGGGTACCTGTTGCGGGTACATGGTTTCTTGAGGGTTGGTACTCGGGGAGTACCTAAGGAGTTTGGGCGGCAATACCTGTTATGGGTGCCGATTGCGGACCGTTGCGGCGGATCGCTTGTGACGCAGATACTCGCTTTACCGACAATTAAGGACCGAGTCGTGCCCCCACTTTGGACTTGGGAAATACCGTGCTCACCATCTACCCAGTATGGGGAGGGTTCCAGCAAGCCTACTCTAGTGCGGCGCCGAGACTGTAGGAGATTCAAGCTTGATATGTGTAGGGGGATTCGTTGCGGCGTAATCTCCCTGATTTACCACAGCCCCCGACTGGCCCCGGTGGGAAGGTTTCACGACCGTGGGGCAGATGTTAGATCGGATGTTTCCCGAGCCCAGGGAGACAGGATTGGCGTCGTTACTGTTTAGGGTCTTTGCTGTGGGCTGTGTCTCAGGTTGGTTGCGGACTAGCCTTGCAGCCCGGATGGATTCCTGGAGTGCCACCTCTGCAGAGTGTAAACTATACGTATAGCCGTGTCCACGGTTACGGACGACCCATTTCTGAGAAGCCCCGGCTAGCATGGGAATCTGCTTTGTTACCTCATCCTTTGATTTGGGTTATGAGAGATTGGTCCAGCTGAGGCTGTTGAGACAAGGTGGGGAGGGAGCTCACCGAGTCGAATAGAGAGAGAAAGGTGTTGGTGGATGATGTTTTGCGGGAACCTGTTGTGGCAGGACGAGCCCGATGGGAAAATGTGAGGCTGACGGGTGGATTTGGGGAGTGGATGTGCGTGTGAGAGAAGGAGTTGGAGGTGAGATGAAATTGGGTTATTGCTACTGCTTGCATAAGAAAAACCCTGGCTCAAACCTTGATTATTTCTATACTTTAGAATAGGCCACTTTAAAGCTTGCATCATATTATGGTTGGTGACGTAGACCTGTCCCATTCCCTTGGGGACAGACTTTGGGTTCTCAGGTGAAGACCCCGACCACGAGTTCAACCAGGACGGATGGTACGATTGAAGGGTGTGCGCTACGCTCAAGGATGCCTGTGGAGGAGTGGACCCTGATGTTCTAGCTACCGCTGCGCAGATGTTTCTTATTGTCGATTTAGCCCAGAGGGCTTGTACCCGACGCTATGTTTTTATATATGTCATGTAATGGATCTTTTATCGATGTATGGATATGATATTCGACTGAGATGAGTTCTGTACGAGATAGCTGCTATTCCTGGGACTATCTCAAGGGTACAGGGAGTCGGGTTCTCGTCGGTGAGAATCCGGTTCTTCACAATTTGCTTCAGTGCAAGGTCTGCCTCCTATCAGAAACTGTGACCATTCTATCACCTTGGTACCTGGGGCCAAACCAGTATATATCAGACCTTATCGTTACCCTCCTGCCCTTAAAAATGAAATTGAGTCTAAATTCAAGATATGCTTAACAAGGGTCTGATACAGCCTAGCAGCAGCCCATTTTCCTCTCCCTTGCTCTTGGTCAAGAAGAAGGATGGGTCCTGGCGATCCTGTGTTGATTACTGGTACTTAAATGCTTTGACTATAAGAGGGAAATTCCCCATACGCATATTTGATGAGTTGTCTGGTGCTACTTGGTTCTCCTCCTTGGACCTTAATTCTTGTTTCCATCAGATCAGAATGAAAGCGGGAGAAGAATATAAGACTGCCTTTCAGACACACTTTGGTCACTTTGAATTCAAAGTCATGTCATTTCGGCTATGTGGTGCCCCTGCTACTTTCCAAGGAGCCATGAATTGCACATTGAAGCCCCTGTTGCGCAAGTGTGTCCTTTTGTTCTTTGATGATATCTTAGGGCCTGTTTGTTTCAGATTTTGGGAGCTTTTGGACCTCGGCTTTTCAACCTTCCAAAAGCCAAAACGCTCCCGAAAGCCAAAAGCCTAAAAGCACGTTTTGAGGAGCTTCTGGCTTTTGGGTTCTGGGAGCTTTTTGGCTTTTGGAAAGTTGAAAAGCCGAGGTCCAAAAGCTCTCAGGAAGCTGAAACAAACAGGCCCTTAGTATACAACAAGTCCTATGAAGAGCATCTTGTTCATCTCAGGACAGTCTTCTAGTTATTGCAGACAAATAAGTGGCAAGTTAAGTTTCTAAGTGTGCTTTTGGGCAGCGCCAAATTTCATATTTAGGACACATCATTAGTGTTGAAGGCATTTCCACCGATTACGGGAAGATCAAGGCTATCACTGAATGGCCAAGGCCTTCAAATGGGAAGGAGCTGCATAGTTTCTTGGGGCTAGCAGGCTACTATAGGAAGTTTGTTCGCCATTTTGCTGTGATTGCTAAGCCTCTAACCACCCTACTCAAGAAACACACACTATTTGTCTGGACAGTCGACCATGATTTTGCTTTTGAAGCTCTTAAGCATGCCCTCAGTACTGCTCCTGTCCTGGCAGCTCCAGATTTCACTAAACCCTTTTGCATTGAGACAGATGCTTGTGCACATGGGGTAGGAGCTATTCTCATGCAGGCTGGTCACCCCCTGGCATACATTAGCAAACCTCTGGGCATTAAGACAGCAGGCCTATCCACTTATGAAAAAGAGTAGTTGGCTATTTTGTTGGCAGTTGAGCAGTGGAGAGCTTACTTGTAGCACGGGGAATTCTTGATTTCTACATACCAAAAGAGTCACATTCATTTGTCTGACCAATGACTCCATACTCCTTGTCAACAAAAGGTCTTCACCAAACTCCTAGGCTTAACATACAAAATAGTATATAATCAAGGAGCCACTAATAGGGTAGCCGGTGCCCTATCCCTCAGACCTCATGATCCAATGGAGTTGTCAGCTGTTTCATCTTGTGTGCCTTCCTGGACTTCTTCCATAATTGAGGGCTATGAGCAAGATACTCAAGCAAGTGACATTCTTGCCAAGTTGGCAGTTGCTCTAGATGTTGTCCCCACATTTTGCACTACAAGATGGTATTCTCAGATATAAGAGCGGAATTTGGCTGGGGACCAACTCTACTTTCCAGATACATATCATGGCAGCCCTGCATGATGCTCCTTCTGGTGGCCATTCTGGCTTTCCTGTCACTTACAGGCGCATCAAACAACTGTTTGCTTGGAAGGGAATGAAGGCTTCTATCAAGGACTATGTGTCTCACTGTCGAATTTGCCAACAAGCCAAACCTGACAGATCCAAGTCCCTAGATTTGCTGCAACCACTCCCAATCCCCTCCTCTGCATGGCAAATTGTCACTATGGACTTTGTCGAAGGCTTGCCCAAGTCAGCTCATAAAGATTGTATCATGGTGGTGGTTGATAAATTCACAAAGTACAATCATTTCTTGGCCTTGTCCCACCCATTCACTGCCTCCATGGTGGCCAAACTATTCTTTGATAACATCTACAAATTGCATGGCCTTCCTAACTCCATTGTGACAGATTGTGACAAGGTGTTCACAAGTCATTTCTGGCAAGATCTCTTCAAATTGCTCAATGTCTCCCTTTGCATGAGTTCTAGCTACCACCCCCAAACTGATGGGCAGACTGAGCGTGTTAACCAATGTCTTGAGACTTTCCTTCGCTGCTTTGTTCATGCCTGCCCTATCTAGTGGATGGATTGGTTGAGTGGTGCTGAATATTGGTATAACTAGGTAAGCGACCGTGCGTTGCTACGGGTATGATATATCGAGTAAAGATAAATAGACTATACAAAAAATTCAATTTTGACGGCCGTAGAATTGCACAAAAATTCATAAAAGTTAGTACTTTTATTTTTCGTAAAGACATGGATAATGGACTACAAAATCGTGATTGATTCTGCTGCATATGCTATGACTCTTAATTTATATATAGTAAGATATTAATTAAACGACGACAGTGTCACTATAAATAGCAAATTATGTTTTCCATAAATTACATGTAAATAGGCATGATTACAATTTCCATCTGTTGACGCAGGGAAACTTCGTCACGCTTGTTTTGTGTCAACGAAACATCTCAAATCTCAAAAAGAAAAAAAATGAAGTTTCGGTCACGAAAGGCTAAACGAAGGTTCGGTCGTTCCGCGGCACGAAACAGGCCACCCGTTGAAGAATCGCAACCACAAGCCACCAATCAGATCTCAGCACGTCAGCACAATGCAGCCGCTTCTGTCCGTGTTGCTTCGCAGCCCCTGCTGCTGCAGCTCATGGCTTCTTGTTGGATAGTATAATGTTGGTGCTAATGCTACGACAAATTATTTACCGATGATTAGTAATACACAGCGGGAAACCAAAAAAGATACATGCTTTCATCGAGGAATAGCGCCCTACCCCCATTTTAATTGGAAAGTTTTACACTCGTCTAAAAAAGACTCACCCGACGCTGCAAAACAGTTAAAAAACATTGCCTCCCTGTTGCGAAAACACTGGACAAAAACTCATGGAAACACTCAACAAGCTAAGTATACCTGCAGAATTGAGTCATGAGCATCTAAAACCATCGACAGTACCTCTATCCAGAGCTCTTTTCCTCAACCATAATCTTTTAGCGGTACATGCAGCATGGAGGGAAGCGATAGACATGTTATACATAGATCAGTATGGTTCTCATTTCAATCCAAAGCTCCAATCATCTTCAGTAATTTCGCTGCATTTGGGGAAGGACTGAAAATCAAAAGAAGGATCATTTACCTCCTACTTTAAAACATTTATATGCCATGTACATGCTCCAAAAAATTATATTGGCTACTAAAGCAGAAAGGAGTTAAGGGACATTCCAATTAAGGAAACAAAAATAATTCCAGACGCTAGATGCTGATATAATCAGTAGGAAACCTACAAAACAACACAATAACAGAACAATTATCGTGAACTGAACAAAGATATAACATCATCAAGGCAGAAGGGAGTAATGTTGTAAATATGGTTGACCATAGGATATACTTCTACAGTGTTATGTTCATTTTAATACATATGATTTGAAAAACGACAAGCGATATTAATAATGACTCAATGCAGTAATAAACACGCAACACCACCATCAAGAGGATGGACAGAATCGCACACCTTTCGTATTAAGAATTGTTGTTGGCGATTGTCGTAAGACCACTTGAGCCCACAAACCTTGAAGATGTGTGGAATTAGGAAACTATACATTATCAAAATAGAAACATAAAGCTTCCCTAAGATTAGGGATATAGGATACACTCGCCAAATATCATAACCTATTTTTTTTGCAATGATATATACTAAAAAAAGCATATTGCAACGAGACACAGGTAGGTTACCTCAGATTTATGCCCGGTAAGCTGTGCTAACATAATCCTCTTGAGCACGGATATCATGGTGGAGGATTCTCTTGTCACGACTTCCGGAGGAAAACAACGACGAACTCCATGCAAGAGCACCTACACGCATGCGATGGCTTTCCATCGTTCTTATTCTTTTACAACGAGTAGCATCCCATATCTACAAAGATAAAATATAACATGATAATCAGATTTTCAGAGAATTCTTAAGTCACAACTCTGCATACCAATATTACCCGCACGAATAAAAACTGCATACCAAAACGAAAGGATAGCAGGATTGATCTTTCACTACGTGTCTATGTCTACAAATTTCTAAACCAATTCCCTACCAAAAAAAGAAAAGGTTCTGACTTCAAGAGCAAAAGTGGAAACACTGGACGAAAACTCACGGAAACACTCAACAAGCTGAGTATACCTGCAGAATTGAGTCATGAGCACCTAAAACCATCGACAGTACCTCTATCCAGAGCTCTTTTCCTCAACCATAATCTTTCAGCGGTGCATGCAGCATGGAGGGAAGCGATAGACATGTTATACATAGATCAGTAAGGTTCTCATTTCAATCCAAAGCTCCAATCATCTTCAGTAATTTCGCTGCATTTGGGGAAGGACTGGAAATCAAAAGAAGGATCATTTACCTCCTACTTTAAAACATTTATATGCCATGTACATGCTCCAAAAAATTATATTGGCTACTAAAACAGAAAGGAGTTAAGGGACATTCCAATTAAGGAAACAAAATAATTCCAGACGCTAGATGTTGATATAATCAGTAGGAAACCTACAAAACAACACAATAACAGAACAATTATTGTGAACTGAACAAAGATATAACATCATCAAGGCAGAAGGGAGTAATGTTGTAAATATGGTTGACCATAGGATATACTTCTACAGTGTTATGTTCATTTTAATACATGTGATTTGAAAAACGACAAGCGATATTAATAATGACTCAATGCAGTAATAAACACGCAACACCACCATCAAGAGGATGGACAGAATCGCACACCTTTCTTATTAAGAATTGTTGCTGGCGATTGTCGTAAGACCACTTGAGCCCGCAAACCTAGAAGATGTGTGGAATTAGGAAACTATACATTATCAAAATAGAAACATAAAGCTTCCCTAAGATTAGGGATATAGCATACACTCGCCAAATATCATAACCTATTTTTTTGCAATGATATATACTAAAAAACATATTGCAACGAGACACAGGTAGGTTACCTCAGATTTATGTCTGGTAAGCTTGCTAACATAATCTTCTTGAGCACGGATATCATGGTGGAGGATTCTCTTGTCACGACTTCCGGAGGAAAACAACGACGAACTCCATGCAAGAGCACCTACACGCATGCGATGGCTTTCCATCGTTCTTATTCTTTTACAACGAGTAGCATCCCATATCTACAAAGATAAAATATAACATGATAATCAGATTTTCAGAGAATTATTAAGTCACAACTCTGCATACCAATATTACCCGCACGAATGAAAACTGCATACCAAAATGAAAGGATAGAAGGATTGATCTTTCACTATGTGTCTATGTCTACAAATTTCTAAACCAATTCCCTACCAAAAAAAGAAAAGGTTCTGACTTCAAGAGCAAAAGCGGATAGAATTAATTCTGAGGTTGGAACATATAAATGAATGGTATTTACAGTACTTATGGTTTTCTATAAATGCATAAAATTATCAAGGTCTTCCACATTACGTTTTTATGTCAACTATAATATTGAAATGAGTACAATCAATAGAAAAGATTACCATAATAAACCATTCCAAATATAGGTGCTAAAAGGCACATTGCCTGCTGCTGAGCTGGTAGACAAAATTGTCAAATTTCATGTAATTGCTGCGTACAGCTGTATTTCTTGATGCTTACATGCATTGCAATAGACAAATATTCAAATATCATCCTGCATATGATGGATTCTCAACAAATCATCTAATAATATTCAAGGTAGGAATGGGACATAACCTGAACTTTTCCTTGATTTATGCCTACAGCTAGGTGAGTACCGCGTTGCGCCTACCCCCAAATCACATAACCTGGTGACCTATGCAATGCCAAACCTGTCAGCTATCCATCTTCAATTGTCAGAAACCATGTAATGATAACCACGGTTGCTCACCTTGCTGTTGCATGCATTACACAAGTAAACACAGTTGCCCAACCCGACAGCAAGGACATTGTGTGAAGACCAATCGACGAGGTTGAGGTAGAAGTCATCCTGCAGAGCGGGCACATCCAGCACCTACAAGCAATAGCAAGAAAAATAGCGTAAAGACCCAAAATTGTTGGTACAATTTGCATTATGTTCTTGATGAAAAATCCAACTCTTTCAGCATTTCAGAATCATGAATTGAGGTAATTGGCGAGCGAAAGATCAAATCTTTCACACTCGAAGAAGTGCAAGAGGATAATCAAGAAACAGAGAATGCCCAATCAAGAAATCCCCAAATCGAATTCCACTTTGACCTTGTAGGGAGACCTTGGGATCTTCATTGGGCCGGCGCCCCTGGTCGTGAAAATGCTAGGGAACAGCGCGTCCTCCTCGTTCTCGCCGGAAAACAACGCCCTCTTAGCGTTGCGGCCACCTCCACCTTGAATCTGAAGGTGTTCCCCGTCGACGGGGCGCCCACCGCCGACGCTGCCCCCGGGGACGAGGAGGAGGAGCACACGGTTGCCGAGGATGCGATCCGGTCCGGCGTGTCAGGACCGAAGAGCGCGAAGCGGAGGAGCGCGCAGTAGGGCGACGTGACGGGCGCAGATCCGGAGGAGGCGGTGGGGCCGCTGGCCGCGGCGTCGTGGGAGGAGGGCGATGGGGCGAGGTCGAAGAGCGCGAGGTTGGATCCTGTGAGGCTGGGGATGAAGCGGTCGCTGTAGACGGTCCTGGAGGCGGCCGTGGACGCGTGCGACAGCGTAGCGGAGGTCCGGGAGGAGGGCGCCCCCGAGGCGAGCCGCGAGTTGGGCGTGGACGCCGAGCGCTGGCAAGGTTGAGCGGGCGTGGCGGCAGGCGAGAGGGCAGGTGGACTGCATGATTGATGGGACTCGACGCACTCGTGAGTTGCCATCGCCGCCGGATCATGTAGAGCATCGTTGATGGAAGGAAGGTGAGGCCGGATCCGGTAAGGTCCTCGCCCGCCGCCGCTTTCCTCATGGATCCCGTTAGATCCGGCGTCTTTCCTCACGACGTTCCTAGGAAAGGCCCTGGATCTCGCTGGATCATCCACTGATCCGGCCTCCTCTTCCACAAGCCCATCCACGGATCCTGCTTCAGCTTGGGCTCAGGCTTAGCCGCCACTGCGGCCGAGGACGGCTCGGGGGCAGCAGGCTATGGCGCGTCAGGGGCAAAAACACGGAGGTGGAGCAGGGCATGGCTATGCGAGGGGACTGCGTGGGGGAAGGAGGCGGTCCCGGAGGAGGAGGTCAAGGCGCGGCGGTGGCGTGAGACGATGGTGGTGGTGGAAGAGCGCCGGGGGAGGGGGAACGGCGTGAGACTCACGGGATGAGAGCGGATGCGATGGGGCAGAGCAGATGGGAAGGGGCGCGGCGGGCGGAGGCTCCGCGTCCCGGAATTCCAGGGACCGATGGCAGGCGTCGGGTTGTATTTCGACGAGGAAAATGGAACGCACGACGGAGGCGCATGGGGCAGATGGAAAACGGAGTGCGGTCGCGGTTCCCCGGGGCATTCTTAGGAGTAGAGATACAGCCTCACATTCTACTATAGGGTGTTATCCTTTCGAAGCCTTGTATGGTTATTCACCCAGAATCTTAGGCTTGCCTTCTCCAACTTCTGGCTCAGTACCTGATGTGACCCAGTGGATCCAAGAGAAAACGTTGATGACTGCTCTGCTCCAGCAGCACCTGCTGCGTGCACAACAACGCATGAAGAAGCAGGCTGACAAGGGGCGTTCTGAACGCATATTTGTTGTGGATGATTCAGTGTATCTAAAGCTCCAACCTTATATCCAGTCTTCACTAGCGCCACGAGCTAATCAGAAGTTATCCTTCAAGTTCTTTGGACCTTTCAAGATCTTGCAGCATATTGGTTCTGTGGCCTACAAACTGCAACTTCCCACCTCTTCTTCTATACACCCGGTCTTTCATGTCTCCTAACCGAAGAAGGCTTTACCTCCTACTCACGGTGTGTCTGCTTCTATCCCTGGACCTTCCTTCCTCCAATTCCCTGAGAAGATACTTGCAAAGGAGATGGTGACCAAGGGTCTTGCCCCTGTACAACAAGTATTGGTCAAGTGGTTAGGTTGGCCAGATTCTTTGGCAACCTGGGAGGATTTTGAAGCATTGCACCAGCAGTTCCCAGCTGCACCTGCTTGGGGACAAGCTGGATCTTTACAATGGGGAGTGTTACTGATGCTGGAATGGAAAGGACCTTTACTGATGTTGAACGAGGAAGGAAGCAAGATGGTGGGCTTCGCCGTTCGACTAGGCCCAGTATTCCCAGTGTGCGTGTTGCCGGCCCAGAATGGACCGGGCCCATGTAATGGTATGAGTTGCGTGCGTGTAGGCATGCATTATTAAAGGAGAGACGGGCGAAGAGAGAAGACAACGAATTGATGTATGAACTATTCCCCAACTGAAACGCGATCTCGCTTGCTGGCCTCCTCAGTTCTTCTTCTTCTTCCTCTCTATCCCATTCTAGCTACCTACAATCTCCGATTGTTAACACAAGGCCAACGCTGGCAGGGTTTGCCGATTTGGAAGTATCGATGGAGAAGAGATGGGGATTCTGGGAAAGGAGAAGAGATAGAAGACTATCAAAGGGTAAAATTGGAATAAACGGTAAAAGACCAACTCAGTTTAATGATATGAAGGTATATTATAGGGTAAATATGACGGTAATGGCATGTAAGGGATGAGTTAAATAAATTTCTAATGGCACAGAAGGGATACACTAAATTTTGATGGCACATAGTGGATAGGTTAAATTTTGATGGCACTGTACAAACTCCGCTTCGCTCGGGGGTCCTGACCTCCCTCGAGCGAGCACCAAACTCCGCCTCGCTCGAGGCCACCCTTCCAAACAAAATCACGCGCGCGCCCATCCGCCTCGCCTGACAAGGGCATTCAATGTCCGGCGCTGCCGCGGGGCGCCAAAGTTAAAAGACAAATCACCGCCCACGCCGCGTGACTGACACGACCTAAGGCACTATGCGGCTAACCCCAATCATTGTGCGGCTGACGCCGGTCACTGTGCAAGCACTGCAGCGCCCTGTGCGGACAGGCAAACGTCACCCGATGCACGGCTCTACCTATCCCCGTCCATCCCCCACGACGGAGCCCTTGAACAGGAATGGGGACACCCTTAAATGGGCGTACGAACGAGGACCGGGCAGTGCTGCCGCACGAACAACGTGGCCCAGGTTCCATCCGCCAACTACGGTCACTGCTCTGCCATCCCCAACACTGTGCGTGACTGCGAGGCCCTGCACCACCAACTCATGTCACCATGCCGGACATGCGAAGCCCTGTTCAGACCTGTGCTGAAGACTCTGACGCTCCTGTACTGCCAATCCCCGTACTGATCCCATGACGGAGCCCTCGATGAGGCATGGGAGAACCCTCGAACGGGTGTACAGCGACGACTGGGCATGGACGCCGAACAGCATGACCCCTCAAAGATACTCCGGGACAAGCACAGGACACGTACTTTCTACAGGGGCCATCATACCGCCGTGCATAGAAGCTGGCAGAGGTTGAGCGATTTGCGTCGGGTAAAAGGATCCGCAGGACGAGCGCCACGCCCAGCGCCACACTCTCCAGTGCCCGGTGACAGTAGACTTAACTATGCGATATATGTATCTCTGCCCCTCCTTGGACTATAAAAGGAGGAGGCAGACTCCCGGCCAAGGGTCGGCAGACGGATAGACGATAAGCGACACACACACGAACATCATTCATCCACCAGAGCTCACAACACATCCATCCGATACGCTCGGGACTTGGAGGCTTCTCCTCCTCTCCCACCTCGCCTGTAAACCCCTACTACAGGCACCCCGGTGCGAAGTAATACAGTGCGAGCACCGCCCTTGCTGGACGTACGGCCCCGCGGCCGGAACCAGGATAAATCTCGTGCCATTGTGTTATCCTTTGCACCAACCATCGACAGAGTGGGCACAACGCATTCGTTCTAGTTAGTGTCGGGCAGCCGATCCGGACACCGACAATTTGTGTCTTGCTTGCTTCATAAATGTCTTGAAAGGTACGACTTCACCACTATGATATATGCGAAGAATTGCTCTTTTTGTTCGTGGGTTGTTTCTCTATAATTATTTCTGTTACTGCTCTCGAATTCAGATGCTCGTTAAATCCATATGCATTAATATCACGACATCTTCTTTCTTCTTCTCTCACCCACTCACTGCCTTAGATCGGTGGTCTATTGAGTCTTGACCGTCGTACGACACACATAAACACACTCTACACCATGCTTGTTTAGAACCTCCTTTTTCCAAAGCCATGGGCATGTTTTTCGGCATATGATTCACATATCTTGACCTTTTCCCGAAGCTATTTCAACGATAGACTAGGTTTAAAACTATTTGTTATTTGACCCATAAATCCAAGCCATGAGAGACATGTGGTTCTTAGGTGGCAATAGTTTTGGCACCAAGCACCATAGCTTTACACTCCCATGTCAGGGTCTCTGGCGGACCATTACTAATATGCCGCATGGTTCGCGTGTGATGATTGACCTTAGTGCAGCTCAATTTTTTTGAAACATGGTCACGAACATTCACATGCATGTATGGGCCTGTTTATTTGAGCTCCATCTGATTCTAATTCTCCGTGGGAGCTGAATCTCTGAGAGAAGTGATTATGTGGCTGAAAGTGATTCTCTTTAATTCACTGGCATAAACTATCAAAATCAGGATGGAGAATCACTTCACAAAAGCAGGAGAAGCTACTTTTTTCAGCTCCTAGATCCTTAGTTCATTTCAGAGAATCACTTCTCGGAATCAGCAGAGAATCACTTCTCGCTGGAAAACAGTTTGGCAGAGCTCCTCCTGGATTCACCAGAAAACCAGGTCTGGGAGCTCTGCCAAACAGAGCCTATATATACTCACTCCTGACTACAACTATGAGTACATTTGAATAATTAAGCCGACAAATCATGAGATTGATGAAGTCACCATAGACGCCTTGCTATCGACATGATGCCACCTATCATTGAAAGAAAAACATTATTAAGTCAAGGAAATATGAACACCATGTTTAGTTAAGAAATTGAATCTAGATGACCAAGTTCCACCATAAATAACCAAGACAATTGTGTTACTCATCTCACTGATGCCACCCATGCCAATGCCCCTTAGCATTTGATGCGGTGCAGCGTGGCAAATGTGACCTCGTGGATGTACTCAAGTCATAGTTCCCTGTCTCTATCTCTAGACGTACCCCCGTCGCCATCTACTAACAAATATGTCTTGAGTTTTGGAGACCATCTCATGGCCAAATAGTTTAGGTGACAACTCAAATGTATTATTGATTTATGAAAAAATTAAGTAAACCAACATAAAGAACATCTCATACCAAAATATATTTTTTAGAAAAATCTTTATTTCAAATCTATAATTGCTATGGTACTATATCTATGCAAAACACATCCACTACTAATTTATAGCATCAACATAAATGAATTCTAGGATTTTTATTAGTCTCCACTTTCTATTTATTTTATATCCACTAGATGGATGGGAGAGAAAAAAAGATGATCGAGGGGGAGGGGCGGGTCAAAAGCCGTGAGGTGGGAGTGGGGAGTGAGGGGTGGATGGTCATATGGAGGAATCATTGGAGTGGCAAGAAACAATAAAGATAGTTTCTCTCCATACACACCGAGTAAAAATACCTTTTGTAGTATAAAGATAGTTTTGGCTCAATTTAAAGACAGTTTTTTTACTCTAGGGAAATAAAATTCGATAAAAAATAAGGATAGTCTTTACCATTTTTTGTGTTGCTTCTTGGAAAAAATATAAATAAACTGAAAAACACTTGAGTAGTGTGTAACCACTCCTATATAAGGATAGGGATTGTATTTCAATGTGTATGTATACATATACATTTATAGTTGGATGGTAGTATACGAGAGCCTTATACCATCTCTACCCCTTGAACAACCTACAAAGCGATTTTTGTTGTGGTGCAAAACACATTCATACTATGATCCTATGAGGTGTCTGACATATGGCTACGATAAGAGAGGGCAATTAGTAACTCCCTCAATTCCAAATTGTAAGATATTTTAGCTTTGTTCCAAGGTATTCTTTCTAACTTTAATTAAATTTTGAGAAATGTTTAACATCTCCAATGTTAAATAAATGTGCTATCAAGATATAATTCATAGGGTATATCATAAAATTAGTTTGTTGTTGTAGAAATTTATTTTTTCTATAAAAGGTGGTCAAAACAAGAGAAATTTGGCTCAGAGCACAGATAAAACATCTTACAATTTGGAATAGAGTAGTACATGATTAACTAAGGTTAGTCATGGTAAGTTAAGGTGATATTTGGTTTGAAGAAAGGGGTGATCTATCAATTTTTCACTCCTCATATTTTTGTTTAGTTTGGGAACAATAAAATGGTTACCTCCTCCCTTGCAAGTTACGAACACATGAATAGCTTAGTATCGAAGAATATATCTATTCCATTAAATTTTATGGGATCCTTGTAATTTGTGAATGAATGATAGAACGTACAAAACACCTGAGCCTATAATGATGTTGCCCAACAACAACAAAAAAGAAAGATAAACAAGATAATTATGCAGATTTGCAAGTGCCTTTTCAATTATTTGACCCATTTTCATGCATGGCGCCTGACCTAACATAAAGAAAAAGAAGGCTAAATTGTTCAATACTCCTAATGTTTTTGTAATGTCATATTTGGCTTGTCATAAATCGAAACTGTCCAACTTTGACAAGAGAAACACGGATACTTCAAATAAAATAGGAGGAAACGGTCAAAGATCCATAATAAAGGTACATTTGTTTGGAAGTTAAAAAGTAAGGCTAGACCCAACGGTAGCTCCATGCTGGCTGGGAACCCCGCATCCAGGCATCCTCGAAAACTCCGTGCAAGAGCATCTCCAAGAGACTAGCTAAATGATTTTCTAAAATTAAATTTAGCTATTGTCAGAGAAAAAACGTTTCCAACAGACTCTGTAAATGACTCTCCAAATTTAGTGGCTCTCTATCCCACCTCATTCGCTAGCCATTTTTAGCTAGCCTATCTCACTAGCCATCTTTACAAAATCTGTTGGATTACCCCATTGAATTAGACGACTTTCTATTTTTACAAAGGGGCTATAATCTCCATATTTAGCTAACACAATACAGAGTCTCTTGGAGATGCTCTAACAAGCAGTGCTAGTGGATCCGTAGAGGTACCGAGTAGCTTGCACAAGAAGCAACAAAAGCTGGAAGTATTTGTTGGAGCGTCATATTGGAAGAAATAGGCTAACACATGCAAAGTCCGGAGTTGGATGCATAACTTCTCGCGGTGGATCGGTTAGAGCGTTGAACTCCGGAAGTCGTTGAAACTTCTACCCCGATCTAGGTTCGAGGCACGATATCTTCTTAGAACAAAGCCTGAATGAAGTCTCCTCCCGTGGTCGAGTTTTTTTAAGTCCGAAGTTGGATGCAAAAGTGAAAGTAAAACTTTTTAAAGGAATAGAGGTGGTGGGCTCGTGACGATGACACCAACCCCGGCTAGTATTGGGAGCTAAGTAGTCTAACAACTTCACTATTAGGTCAGTCTCAGTGGAAGTTTCATGAATAATAAATTGACTGTCATATCAGTATTTTTGATGATGTGTCACTGTATTAATTAAGAGATGTGAAATGAGTTTCATGGTGATGAAACTCCGTGTACACAGTTACCTACACAGCTTGTGTCTTGCATGTGACCTGGAAAACAACAATTAATGGAACTATGCATTGAGAGGGAGGTGTTTCATCCTAATTTCAAACACTTTTAGATGATGTGTCACTCTAAGTAATTGTGTCCACGAAACTTCTATTGAGACTGGCCTACTCATTTTTTTAAGACCAACATCTTTTGTCCTATCTTAAATAACCAATAGTAACAGTTTAGTCGCAGACGATAATAATGTCTCTACTAAAATGTTACCAAGACAAGTCATCATGTAAAAAATTTTATAGTAAAAGACATATGGACAATAAAAGAAGTAGACCACCAATTTGATTAATTCCGCAGAGCAGGTTCTCAAGCTTTTTTTTTTGAAACAATAGGTTCTCAAGCTAGGCATCATCTCGAGTAAATTCCTTCAAAGCCACTAAAAATTGTACTCATCACTTCAATGCCACTAAGAATTATACCATTCCTTTAGTGTCGTCCATTTTAATTTTGTTCCCCTATATGCCACTACGTCATGTTTCTATTAGATTTCCATGTTTGTGCCTGTAGTACGCACTATTTTACCCCTACCAGCCTTGCATGACCCAAACTTTGCAGATATGTGCCGCACGCCTGCACATGCATCCACCACTGCCATTAGGCTATCTCCAACAAGTGATCTAAAGGGAGACCTAAACCTAAAATTGGTCTCCAATGGTACTATTTCAGCCTCCAACAGAGTATTCCTATCCAAACCTAAAATGAGTTTTCAGGACAGAGAACCTAAATCTAGTATCCTCTCCCTCTTCATCACTCATTCACAGAAAGGATTCTCTTTTATGTATTATATTAGAGAAATGAGTTTATAAATCACGGACCTTTTTATTGTAGGCAACCTAAAATGATAAATATGTCTTTGATTTAGGTCTCCATTGTAACATTGTTAGAGACAGTCTTAGGCCACACGCCCGCAGTCTCTCAACCTTGAGTGTGACCACCTCCTACCGCAACGCGATGACAGCGCATGGAGGCGATGAGCCGATGAGCACACCGTCGAGGAGCTGAGGCGCCCGTGGAGGGGCTTAGCTTGGCGCTGACTCGGTTGCCGGCTTGTACAGGCACTCCTCCGCCTTGCCCGCCGCTATCGCTACCGCCTCCACGACTAGCAGGCTCCGAGAAAAATCCTGCTGACCTTTCTATGATGTCTGTTTGCTGTCTGATGGTTTCACAACAATGCGCAAAAACTAGTTTTGCTAAGAGCAAGTACAACCGTCTCATAGACGGTAGTGACGCGTAATTTTGAGTCGACTTATCAGACATGTTGTTGTTTTGGTTGTCTGATAGTAATACAATATCCCTTAATTTATGGGAAAATAAAGAAATTTTATTGGTTGCATGACAACAAAACTCGTACAATGGTGTCTGAGTTGTCTCATAGTCCTAAAACTTAGCTCATGAGATGGTTGTTTCGTGAAACAACGACCTCCTTCTCTCTCCTCGCTCTCTCTCATCCACATCAGCAAAAATCCTACGCGGCACTGCATGAGACGACTTATAAGACCGCTTACGTGTAGCAATATACCTGTCCTAACTACGTAAATCCTGAGGAGCTGGCGGCCGAACCAAACCGATATTTCGTGGATCACACACGCAAACTAGGCATTGTTTAGATCCAAATTTTGGATTCAAACTTTGGACCAAAGTTTGGTGTTTGTAACAAATGCGTCACCGTAGTATTTCGTTTGTATTTGTGAAAAATTGTCCAAACATTGATTAATTAGACTTAAAATGTTCGTCTCATAAAGTACAACAAAACTGTACAACTAGTTTTTAATTTTATCTATATTTAGTACTCCATGCATGTGCCGACATTTTGATGTGATAAAATTTTTTTGGTACAGTGAAATTTGGGAGCCCAAATCTCTACTCCTAAAAAAAGCAAAAGTGAGTGGTCAATGGGATGGTTGTCCCTCCAGCCGATCTGGAGCGTCCGATTCACGAACCGTGTGTTCCAGCCGTCCATACCCGCACCCGCGCCCCTCCGGCGCTGCGATGGTCACCCCTCCAGCCGGTTTGGACCGTCCAATTCATCAACCGCGACTGCAGGCCGTCCAATCCCACGCGCACCCGCACCTCCAGCCGCTCTCCTCCCGCGCCTCCCGCGGCGGCCCCGCACCCGCATGCCGCGACCTCCTCCTCCGCCACCGCCTCACCCGCCCGCGGCGGACGACCTCCACTGCCTCGCGCCCGGAGCCGCCGCCGCCCGCCCGCGGCGGCCTCCACCCGCACGTCGCCGCCGCCTCGCCCACCGCAGAGGAGGGAGAGAGAGAGAGAGAGACAGCAGTTGCCCGAGCTCCTCCCCCTCCTCTCCCTCTTCCTCCTCATCCCAGCCCCCTTCCCCCACCAGCGAATCTCCCAGAACCCGTCTCCCGGTGAGATCAGATGCCGGCGCGACGCTGGTGATCGAGAAGAGCGGAAGCGGAGGCGATGCGGGCAAGCCGGCCGGCGGTGCACCCGGTGGAGGCGCCGCCGCCGGCACCGGCGTCGGCCGCGGTGGCGCAGGCACAAGCTCAGGCGCAAGGGGGAGGTCAAGGGGAGGGCGTCGCGCACCTGCGCGGGGTGCGGATGAAGGATCCACCAGGGTGTTAATGTGCAATGAAGTGTTGCTAGGTTTTAATTTTGGTCTGTATTTTTTGTTGCAGAAAGGGATTCAAAGGAGAGACATTCCAAAGAGAAGGAGAAGAGCAAGAGAAAAGACAAGGATGCAGTGAGTTCTCTGAATGATACCCTGTTTGGCCATTACTGAGTAAATAGTTTGCTTAGTTCCAAAGAGAAGTCGAAGACCAAGAAATAAGAAACTAATGTTTAATGGTAACTAATTACCTATATGTATACTAGGAAAGTATATCTATCTAATAGCTAAGTTGATGGTCTGAGTATGCGCATTTTTGCAATGGTCCAAAGGCAGCAGTAAGAAACTTGCAATGGCCTAATGATGCATACCAAGAAGATTCTGAACTGTGCATCCCAATTCCCAAATCTTAGTTTTATCTGTCTGATTTTTTTACACGGTGCTTAAATTGATATGCTATTTGTTTAATGTTGTGAACATACTGCTAATATCATTCTTATGTACTGATCATCTTGCAGAGCCTTACAGGAATCAAAGGTTTATCTGAAGCTAAAGTTGATAAGATCTGTGAAGCAGCTGAAAAACTTTTGATGATCCTTTAAGTTGATTTTGCCTAAAACTTCCCTACAATCACTTCTTTATGATATGGTATCTCAAATTGCCAGGGCTTCATGACAGGAAGTGATCTCCTTCTTAAGGTAAGAAAGTTGGATTCAAGCTACTAATCAGTACAGTTTACCAGTTTGGTGCTCTCTGATAACTGATGCTTGTAGTATGTAAACAAACTGACAAAAGTTGATTGTTTATTGAATCTGCTTTAGGATTTTCAGTTACTTCTCGTATGTATTTTCTTTTAAGGCTGTTTCTATTTTTGTTTATTTTGAAGCGAAAGTCTGCTGTTCGGATTACAACCAGGAGCGAGGCACTTGACGAGCTGCTTGGCTGTAATTTGTCTCATGTTCTATATTCACTTGAAAGATAATACTATATTCACTTGAAATTCAAACCCATTGTTTTGTCTTGAAATGCTGTATTATGTCAGTAGAATTATTCCTCTCATCAAAGCAGTTATAGCTTTATCAGTCCTTGTTGGGTTGACAACTACTTTGATACTCTTCTACAGCCATTTTCATCAGGTACGATTCTGACTTGGCATAATAATGCACAATGTAGTATTACAGTATCATTTTGATATCTATAGGACAAAATTCAGATGCATCACAATTTTTTTAATACCTACTCTTCCTGTACTTTGGAACTATTCTAGAGCTTCAGCATCTGAGGAACTGCTTGCCTGATCAAGTGGAGGGCCAACAAATTGATGAGAGGTTATCTGCTCGTGGCAATGACCATGTTGTGCTTATACACCCTGCTTGACAAGGTATACCTATTTACTTTTGTTTATGCTCCATGAACCTTGCATTTTCTTAAGTAACTCAAGCTTACCAGATGTGCTTGGTGTTGCGGTGTTCAAGCAGACTATTGCTGGAAATATCCTTATTGGGAGTTACTGCATGTTCTCTAATGGGGGTGATGTTCATTGCATTTGCATTTTTTTAGAATAAACCACATTTCCATTCCATCCATTCTATTCCTGCTCCCAAATGTTCAATTTATAAAGTGCAATGCATTGTACAGGTCCATCCTCATACATCCATTGAAGATCTTGATGAGTTCTCCACCCTCCTGCAAGTCCCTCTCGTTTCTGGAACTGTGAACTGAGGCAGTAAGACCATTGCTGGCGGCATGACAATGAACGACGGGACTGCCTTTTGTGGTTCGGACACTAATGCCACAAAGTTGTCGGTCATTGAGAACGTTTTCAAGCTGAGAGGACAGCCTACCGAGATTGTCGACAATATGATGATCGACAATTATGTGATCCGGCAAATATGTGCCTTGAGCATTACCTTTGTTAAGATGAACCGAAAGCTATACTTGTTTCTGTGCTATCATTAACCAAACATACCTTTGTTTATCGGTGTGTCTTCAAAAAGAAACCGTCTATACGTATCACAATTATTGACCTCGCTCGTCCCTGTCAGCATGATTAGTTGTGTCCATCGTCATACATTAGGTGTCTTGCATGTATTTTAAGAAAAAAAACTGTTATGTTGTTTAAATTGGTTGGCTTTTCTCCTTGCCTCCGTAACCATGGTCAAGTCAATCAATCTCAAGATTGTAGCCCTATTACTCAAAAAAAAAAGATTGTAGCCCTATTGAAAGTAAGAAGTTAATTTTTAATGTACAATATACTTATTTCATATTTATATTTGTTTTCACATTATTATTATCATGTTTATTCCGATGTGTATCGTAATATAAATATTTTGTTGCCCGTAGCAACGCACGGGCATGATGCTAGTTTAGTATTAGTATCTAAACGAGGGCTAGTCCAGTTCAAGTCGGTCGAGTCACCCCCGCGTCGCCCGGGCCGGCACGTTACGCTACCGCGTTGCGCCCGCCGCCGCCCCCGCGCCTCTCGATCCTCTCTCACCGCCAAAAAACCCACGCGGCCATCCCAGGGGCGTGGGCGGCGGCGCTTTTGAATCCACCCACTCCCGTCTGGCCTTCCCCCAAAACGCCCTCCACTGCTGCTGCTGTTTTCGGGCTACCTCCGGCTCTCGCAGACGTCACCAGATCGCGGCGTGCCGCTCCACTGCTGGGAGTGACCTAGGAGGGCTCGCCGCGGTCGCGGCGGCGATGGCGTCGTCCAGGCGCCGAAGGGGCGGGGGCCCCGAGCGGGCGGCGGACAACTGGGAGCGCCTCGTGCGGGCCGCGCTCAAGCGGGACCGGGACCACGTCCGCGCCGGCGGGGCGCCCGGGGGCCTGGGTCTGGCCGCCGCCGTGCCGGCCTCGCTAGGCCGGACCACGAACATCGAGCAGATCCTGCAGGCCGCCGACGACATCGAGGACGAGGACCCCAACGTCGCGCGGATCCGTAAGCCAAGCCCCTCCCCTCCGCGCCCGCCCGCCCTCTCTTAGCTCGCCTAGTCCGTTGATGGAGTTCGCAGCTGATTTGGTCGAGGGCGCTCTGGATAGGGTTTTGGAGTAGCTGATTTGGGGTTTCTGGTTGCTGATTTGGGGATACCAAGTCCAGCAATACTGCGTTTTCCTGTTCTTCTAGCTTAGTGGTGATTAGGTTCTAGGTGCTGGCAATTCATGGCCAGGTGCATAGCTGAGTTCTAGCTAATTAGGTGCTTTACTGAGGTGCTCTCACTGGATAGTTGATTTCAAGCAATCGGGGCTTGCTGTTGTCAAAATTCATGGGTTATCAGAGGGCTCTAGCTGCCCTCAGTCTGACTGGAGTTCGCAGGTGCTAATCCTACCATCATAAAAGATCACAATGCTTAAGGTTTTGGGTGTTGCTGGCACCTGTTTTGTGTCCTGGTTGGACTCTGCACTGGGAAAACACAGGAGTGGTATAAATCTGGAAGACAAACTAGGCAAATTACCCCTTAAAGGGATTTGATAAAGACAATGCGCTAACTAAATTAAGGCTAAGGCAGGTGATTTGATGTTTCTCTAAGCTATATACCTTTTCTGCTCGCACCACAGTTTGTGAACAAGCCTATACACTGGCACAAAATCTTGATCCCAGCAGCGAGGGGAGAGGGATGCTTCAGTTCAAGACAGGTTTACAATCTGTTATTAAGGTACGCTGAACTACTTTTGTTTGCGTTCAGTCTATTTTCCACTGAATTGTTCCTAACTTCCCTGTCCAATCATGGCATTCTGCAGCAAAAACTTGCTAAGAAGGATGGGGCTTCGATAGACAGGCAAAATGACATTCAAGTTCTATGGAATTTTTATCTGGATTACAAGAGTCGACGCCGGGTTGATGATATGCAACGTGAACAGGAGAGACTGAGGGAGTCAGGAACATTCAGTACAGAGTATGACCACTCTCTGTTAAGAGATCTTGACGTGTTTTTGTTTTCGGGTTGGCCTAGCAGTAGAATCTCTGAAAATGTGCCATTATGGACTTTTTTCTACTAGACTAGGCTAACATGCTTTTTACTTAAAAGCGAGGCATCCATTGAGTTCTATTTTACTAGTCACCACTCACCAACCATTAATTTGATCTCTATTCTTAAAGTTTGCTGCACCACACATGAGGTAGCTCATTTACCTTCTTTTTGCTGAAATGCTAAGCTATGCAGTGCCACTTTATCACACATCGAAAGAAATTCCTTCTGGGCCTGCAATTTATTTTTAGTTTTGTTAATGCAATGAAGACAGTTCTGCCTACTCCATCTTAAAATATTGTATGCCTCTAGGACTTATCACTGTCTTATGATTCATGGGAACAAACCTTATGTATGTTATATTGCTCATGTCTATTCTACTTTGTTTGCTACTATCAGGATGGGAGCTAGGGCTGTGGAAATGAAGAAAGTTTATGTTACTTTGAGGGCTTTGCTTGATGTTCTGGAAATTCTTGTTGGGCAATCACCAACTGATAGACTTCATAGACAAATTCTCGAGGAGGTAATTCATGACAGATCTCATGAACATGATATTTTTAAAAGATCTTGTAATGGTTCTCAGGATTTTTCTTTATCTGAAGATGTCGTGGTTTTGTAAACTACTGTAATAAAAGCCTGCAACATTAATCTGGTTTGCTTCACTTCGAATCACTAGAAATTAGTGTTTTATTAAATCACCATTACTCTTTCCTCTTTGTCATTTTCAGATAAAGAAAATAAAAAGATCTGATGCAGCCTTGAGAGGTGAACTTATTCCATACAATATTGTACCCCTGGATGCACCGTCATCAGTAACAAATGTTATTGGTTTTTTTCCCGAGGTATGAATATTTGTTATGCCTGTGAACATGAACATAATATAACAAACATACTTCAGGACTATGTGAGTCAACTGCTCAAATCCATAAATTATCGTTTTCCTATGACCCTCTAAATATTCTTAAAAGTACTGCTTGTGAAAATATAATATTTTCATTGTATGTTCTCTTGGATGACATTTATTTAATTTTTTTCTGACTGGAGGCTTTAATGTAATCATACAACACTATACTATTGTATTCCTATTTCCGTCCTGTCACATGTTGGGGGTTTACCTTGCTTCATTGCTGGAGCATTAAAATATTTTATGGGATTTACAAATTGCTAATGAAGAGGATGAAATAGGTTGTATGGATTGAACCATTAGTTCTCTAAATGGCACTCATTACTCAGAGCTCTTACCCTGTCTTGCTATGCCTTAACAAATAGAAGAAGTATCTTTTTTTGTTGAGAACATTCTGTGCAACTGTATCAGGTTAGGGCTGCAACAACAGCGATTCAAAACTGCGAGGACCTGCCACGGTTTCCATATGATGCACCACAGCTTAGGCAAAAAGACATTTTCGATCTTTTGCAATATGTATTTGGCTTCCAGGTAAGAACTTTCATGTATCAATATTCTTTGTTGATGATCACATTATATTGGATTTTTCTGCTAGATGTCTGTATGTTTTATAAACCTGCATAGTTTCTTATAAACCTGTTGCTTAGTGCTTCTAGTTTCTTATAATGTTGATGGATCACATTATAAACCTGCATGTTGGCATATGCTACGGTTAAAGCTGCTGTTTGTTCTGAGTAACATAGTTTCTTATTTGTTATGTTTTCTATCATTATATTTTGCTAATATTATCATGGGAGGCATCCTGTGCTCATTTCTGGCATAAATGAAAGCTTTGCCCAAAACACCTGTATGCTTAGAGCTTGTAGTTTTGAAGTGTCAAACGATTGAAACACAACTGGCATTGGCTGTTGACATCTTTCTTTTGCTTGTTGACAAGCTACTTTGGGTGTGTTTGGTTGCTCTCACGAGGGTTTGTAGACTTGTATTGTCTATCCTGGATGACTGCATGTAGGATGAGTGGATGCAGTGACCCTGAAAAGGAGGATGTTTAGTTGGTTGCATGAGTAGATACAATGATCCTTGTGAAACTGTTTGGTTGGTTGCATAAAAAAGTGGATGCAAGTGACCCTGTATGTGAGACTGACGAGTGGGCCCAAAGCAGATGCAATGCATTCACCGAGCCTGCATGAGTTGAAATGAGCCGATTTGCAGCCTGCATCCATTCATGCATCCATCAAATTTTGTATTGCCTTTGTATTGAGTATCTAATTCATATGGATAACTGTTCCAGGACGATAATATTCGAAACCAGCGTGAAAATATTGTACTTACATTAGCCAATGCCCAGTCCCGGCTCGGCCTGCTTGATGGGACAGAACCAGTGAGTTGTTCTGCTCTTTTTATACGCAACTTATCATCTGGTATAGGATTTTGATAAGAACTTTGTATCTTGCTGATGTAATACTCCATATGTTACTAACTAAGCATTGTGTTGGATGTTAACGAAATTTCTACGACAAATCCAGTCTTTAAAACTGTAAATGATCTGTAGCGGGGTGTTCTATGGTGGCCTTGTTGATATATTTTCATTATTGCTTAGCCTCGCGTGGAATTCATGCAAATTAAGCTTGGCTTAATTGAGGAATGGAAATCTAAACAATTGGCGTTTTGCGTCTATCAATTAATCTGCTTACAAATTTAGAGATACCTGTCAATCTAGTACTGTAGTTCTGCTTGGGTAGGGTACTGAAGTTTTGTCAAACTAGCATTGAATCTTGATAATGCCTAGATTTATTGTTGTGTAACATGTTGCTGGTAAACCTTTTACTGCTATTCTGCTATGTTTGTAATGTTAGTCAATAATCTTTTGTGTCCATTTGTCAGTATGTTCTCTTATGTATGCAACAAACACTAAACAAAGCTATGGGTCTTGTAGAAAATTGATGAGACGGCCGTCTCTGATGTTTTTTGCAAAGTTCTGGACAACTACATGAAATGGTGCAGATACTTGGGGAAGCGTGTGGCGTGGACAAGGTGATAAAAACTTTTGTGGTTAATACTTTCGTTGTGTGTGGTATCATCTTTGTGGGATCCTTTACCTGTTTACCATCTATATTTTTTCTTGCATAGCTTTGAAGCAGTAAACAAGAACCGGAAGATCATATTGGTTGCTCTATACTTTCTGATTTGGGGTGAAGCTGCGAATGTTCGTTTTCTCCCAGAATGCTTATGCTACATTTTCCATAATGTGAGTCCCTTCTGTCCCAAGTGCTGGTCTTTCTCTTTTGTAGTTTCGGAGAGACTACATTTAGAAATGAGTTTTGTATGGCGTATACCATGTGCAGATGGTCTTGTCGGACACAGCTTAGTTGCTTTTCCCTCCATTTTTAATTATATGACATTTAGGACAAGCTAAACGAACTAATTAGGTTCCCCTAAACATCATATACTTAAATATGAGGGGGGTAATAAATAGTAAGTGCACAGGCGCTATTGTAATAATACTTACTAGAGCTTGATGATACACTCTACATAATTGGGTAACGATTCACAGAACATAGGGCCTGCTTTGTTGCCCACCGTGGATTACCATGCTGAGGTGGATTCTCAGAACATAGGGCCTGCTTGGTTGCTTGGTTACGCTGAAGCCTAGGCGTCAAAAAATGGTGCCGCACTTGTGGCGAGCAAATGAACTGAACTCCTGAAGAAAAACTGTGGTACGCTGCATATGCGTAACCAACCAAGCAGCAGCCTCGTGTATACTATTGTCAAGTTCTAAAAAAAGTGAAGAAAAGTTAGACTCATATACTATTCCGATTGCCACCGGCATTCTATAACCCTCCAGATCAAAGACAGAATAGGCATGTTGGCCCCTCAACTTTGCTCCGAGGGTCAAGTTTGTCCCTCAACTTTCAAAGGGCCAATCTAGTCCCTGAACTTTCATGTTTGGGTCAAAATAGTCCTTGTTCTAATGAACAATGAGAGTGGGATGGAGCCAAGGGCAAAAAAGACTGAGTATCATATTTGCGCAAAAATGATTCATCATAGTTTCGTTTATGTTAAGTGTGGAAACAAAGGGGCCATAAGTAATATGTTGAATATTATATTGAATCAAAATTTCTAAGTTTACATGTAGACAATTGAGATCATGTATCTCCAAAATAGTTTCAAATGTGAACTGCAGCTTTCTTTAACCGTTCAAACATGATGGGTTTTACACCTGGGCTTCGGGCAATGCTGCCGGACACCGATAATTACATATGGTGGAAATTAAGGAGGGGAAGAAGGAACTTAGAGCAAAAAGAACTTTTCACATTAGTCTCATGCTTGTATTTAGTTCTACATCAGCAGGAGGACAAATTTGACCCAAAACCGAAAGTTAAGGGACTATATTGGCCTATCAGAAAGTTGAGGGACGAGTTTGACCATCAGGGCAGAGTTGAGGGACCAAAATGCCTCTTTTGCCCAGATTAAATGACCATTCTTGAGGTTTGGAAGCAAAAAGAAGGCTAATAAAACGAACAGGGGCGGAGCCAGGAATTGAGTATAGGGGGGCCATGAACAAAGTAAAATAGAATCGATAGCCATATCAGCTTATTTTAGTAACATGTTTTACAAGTTTCAACTAAGAAAAAATTACATATCTATCAACTTAAATTTAGCTCTACGGCTACCAGGAAAACGTAGGCCGTAATAATAACATTAGTACTAATTGATGCAGCCAATTTCTTCTCAGTATAAATTACCAAACAATCTCGTAGAAATCCATCTCTCATTGTACATCAAAGGCGTGTCTTCACAAGTTTCATAGCTGAGAAGCATCTCTTGGTGGTTGCAGTTGATACCGAAAGAGTTAAGACTAATCTTAACAACATGTCCACCATAGGATAAACTGAATATTTACCTGTTTTAAATAGTCCACTTGTTATGTAAGCGAGTGTTTGGAATCCCTAACTGAGTAATTGGGCCTCAAGTCGTAACTCTCAAATTTAGGAGACATTGGGGTTGAATTAGGAGGAAAAAATTAGCATTGGAGATATATAATACTTATACAATATATATGAGAATATGTGGGAATATATAGGAATTAGTGGAACATTGGGGGGTGCCAGGCCCCCCATCCCTCCGCCCCTGAAAACGAAGGTATAGGGAAGCCCTTACCAGGTAGGCAGGCAGCCTTGCTCTTTCCAATTTCCATGCAGCGGTGGTCAGAGAGTGCGTAGTCTGGCGTGGCAATTGCTGTACGGCCATGCTCGCCTGGTGGTGTCTTGGTTTCCATGGTGTGTTAGGCAAGAGAATGGCACGTGGTTTGTGTAGGCCTGTGTTTGCCTTGAGATCGTTATCATGTGCTAACTTGCATGTGGGGTGGATTAACTTCACAGGCTAGGCCGAGGTGTGACAAGTTATTAGCAATTTGTGAATTAAGAATCACATGAAGATAGAGGATCATCTAGTTAGGAAGATGATGAGCTTTGTTAGGAAATTATTGGTAGATATCAGGTTGGTTTCTGTGATCATAGACATTAGGTCCTCGTACATAAGGGACCTCATGCACTTCATAGGAGTCACGTGAAACCGAAACTTAACTTAATTAGCCTCAGAGCCTCTCCTAGTTCGCAATGGAGAAGCCCCGCCGATCCTGCTTGAGTTGAGTGACATATCCTTAAGTGTTCAAACCCTTTCCCTAGCAGATAGCACAATATTGAGTAACCATATTCGCATTTTATGTCAAAACCTAAGCTTGGCTCCTTTTGTTGTTGTGGTTGTATATGTCCTTGTTAAGGAAGAAGTCCTCTGTATTTCTCTAACAATGTGCTGCTGTACAGTATTCAGCTTAATAACATTATTGGCATATTTCAGATGGCAAAGGAACTTGATGGAATTCTTGACTCATCTGAAGCTGAACCTGCAAAGAGTTGTATTACTAGTGATGGTTCCACCTCATATCTGGAGAAAATAATCACCCCAATATATGAAACCATGGCAGCGGTAGGTTCATCTATTAAAGGTTCTATCTTTATATACTTTTATAATATAGATCAGTACTGTTTCCCCCGCCTGTATTTCTGGCTCCATTTGGATTGACACATTCACTTAAAAAATTTGGTATGGGTTCTACTTAAATGTATTCATTGCAATATGCCTTTAGGGTGAAATTATGTGATCCAGGTTCCCAAGGGATCGAATCAATATGGAAAATTATGGAAACATCATGGGGGTGGTTTAGCAGTCTTTGACATCTCATTTTCCGTCTTGAAAATGTCCATATAAAATTTTGTTTTAGGTCTAGGAGTAAATATAGATTAAATGTAGCATTCCCCCCAGAATTTGTACTTCTGTTTGGTGACGAAATTCAATCCTAATTGCACAGTTACACTTTCAAGTTGTGTTGCACATGATACGTTGCATTGCTGGCACTGTTTGGTGCTTTGGAATTGTAGTTTACTGCTGTTTATTTTGTTGAAAATTTTCATTCAGTGTTTAGTTGGGCGTATTTGAAATTATATGGTTCTAGTGGCTTCTGGGCACCTGTCTACTTTATTTTGTACCTGTCATCTGTGTATTAAGCTTTTATCTAGGGTAAAATTAGCCAACTTTGTGTTGGCTGTTTAACTGTCTCAGACATTTTGCTGCTGCATTGAAAGTTTTTGCATATACTGTTTACAGGAGGCTAACAATAATCTTGGAAAAGTTGCACACTCTGCTTGGAGAAATTATGATGACTTCAATGAATATTTTTGGTTAGTTGCTTGCCTTTCTGTTGTTTCCGCTTATATCCTTTTCTTTTCTGTCGTTAACTTTATTCTTCTATACATGTGTAGGTCACGTTCATGTTTTGAGCTTGGTTGGCCACCTGCTGAGGACTCCAAATTTTTGCGCAAGCCTGCTAAGAGGAAGCGTGTAAGTTAATCATGCATATTTTACTAAAGAGACTAGTAGTTTTTGTTTAATATGTGACTTGCGAGGGGCATAAATGTGGGAAACACAACTGTATGAAACATTATCACTTGAGATTCCTACTTCTCTAACAGCTAGTTTCTAGCCTTGATTATTATTTATCAGTTTAATGTTTGCTTGTGGTTGTTGATTTGATTTTCTATGCTATTTTAATTGCTTCGAATATGATCACATAAGTCACACTAAAATATTAATATTTGCAATTGTAGTTTTTCTCGGCAACGCTGTTGCTGTATATGATATATGGTTTTATAATCGGTCAATCCTACCATTTATACATGTAATGTAACGACTCGTTTTAAACGGGTAACAATAACTTTGATCTTACTATTAAATTGGTAACAATTAAAAATTATCTTGGAAAGTGAAAGGTGAATATGGAAATACTAGTCTTAGTCTACCTTACAAAGCCTGCTTAAAGTTAAGGTAGCTGAATCGGTATGATTTTCTTATGATTTATTGTTCGGGTGCTTTGGGATGCAAAGAGGAAAGGGATGATTTGCTAATCCATTTCTTCTTTGTTTGGAAAATCTTCTCTTAAGTTTATAATTGTTGAAAGAGTATGATGACAGAGGTAGTCTCTAGAGAAAATATGATGTTTGTTCTTTCTTATCTTTGTTTTTCGCAATATCTGTTGGTGCACACAACTAAGGGAAGGCATTTTCCTAATACTGCCTCAAATGTTGGCCTTTTCTGTGTTTTCCATAATTACCAATGTTTTTGACCTTACAATTTCTGCATTTGATTCCTTATTTGCAGACAGGAAAGACCAATTTTGTTGAACATCGTACTTTTCTGCACTTGTACCGCAGTTTCCATCGCTTGTGGATTTTTCTACTATTAATGTTTCAGGTTAGTGATCTGAGATTGTGGTTAATCAAGAATAAGTATATCATGAATGTATAATCACTAAAGATGATTTTTTGCTGATCGCTGATGCAGGGATTAGCTATTATCGCCTTTCACCATGGGAAGATAGACATTGACACCTTTAAAATACTACTTAGCGCTGGACCAGCCTTTTTCATACTAAATTTCGTGGAGTGTATGTTCTCTAAGCTACTGTTATTGTTTTCTTTCATTTCTAAATGTAATCTGGATAGGAAGCTGTCAATATTTCTGTTGTGCCTTTTATGTTCCATATCTTAGTATTATCATGTTCTTCTTTAGGCTGCTTGGATGTGGTCCTCATGTTTGGTGCGTATAAGACAGCAAGAGGTTTTGCCATCTCAAGATTAGTTATCCGATTCTTTTGGTTAACTGCAGTTTCAACATTTGTAACTTATCTTTATGTGTGAGTATTCAGTTAGCTTTTTATAACCTATTTTTCTGTTAATGTACACTAAGTCACCTTCATATGAATAATGATGTTGAGCAGGAAAGTCTTGGAAGAGAAAAATGCAAGGAACTCTGATTCGACTTATTTCCGGATTTATGGTCTTGTTCTTGGTGGTTATGCTGCTGTTCGGTTTGTGTTTGCACTAATGGCCAAGATCCCTGCTTGTCACAGGCTTTCTAATTTTTCTGACCGCTCGCAGTTTTTCCAATTTTTCAAGTGGATATACCAGGTGTATATCATCATTCAACAAATTTGAGAAAGAAATTTCTACTATAGAATTATGTACTGACTTGTTTTACTTTTTGTTCTTTAGGAGCGATATTATGTTGGACGGGGACTTTATGAGAGTATAAGTGATTATGCCAGGTTCTTTCCTTTTGCTTTTCACGATTTTCAGCAAAGTGTTTGGTGCCCTTAATTTTTTTTATGGCTCTTTGGGCTAACATCTTTATCGAGACCTTTCATTTCAAATTTTAGCATCAACATACTAATGTCTGTTAACATGTTTTTATATGTTCTGTAGGCCCCTACTGGGCCATGGGCTGTAGTGCCGCACAGGCCAATCTGGCCGTGTGCCTCCCCCCTGGGTATAGATGGATAGGTGATATGGATTAGGCAAGGAACTCTAGATTGGTACTGTTTCCATAAACCAAACCGTAGAGGTCCTTGCCTATATATGTACACGAGCCATAATCAATCTATTATTCACGTGCCATATTCGCTCTCAATGTCCACCTTCTGTAAATTTTTGTGAGGGTTGGTGCACATTACAGTCCTTTTTTTTTGCCCACGGTTGTTCTTAATTCTCAAGGTTGAGTTGTGAGCATTCCATACTGAAGTTTGCTTGGTGGCATTTGTTGTGCTACTCTGCTGCTGTTTCAGGGGTGGACACAATACATGTACCGTGTATGAGGCTTACAAACTATAGGAAGTAGGTTACTGTAGCCTGAGATACTCATGTGGGTTTGATTACTTCCTGATGTTAGTGGTTAGTAGCAATAGCTTGTGTGATGTGACATTAGTTGTTACTGGAAATTTCCTTAGATATACCATCCACTACCTTTTTGCTACCTGTCAAACTATCATTTTGAATATTTAATATTTCTCTCAACAGTAACTTGTCCTCGCTGATTGTGTTCATCATTCTTTGTTATGTACTTACTGCAAATCTTCTATTGCAGATATGTGATATTTTGGTTAGCCATATTGGCCTGCAAATTTACTTTCGCATATTTTCTCCAGGTGGTTATAAAAAAATCTAGAATATGATGTTTGTTCTGTGTTCTGTATAACAAAAAAGATTGTTCATACTTTGTCATTCACCTCATGCAGATTAGGCCTTTAGTTGAACCAACCAAAATAATAGTTCAACTCCATGATTTGAAGTATTCCTGGCATGATCTTGTATCAAGGGGTTAGTATATCTGGAAAATATTACACTAATATTATTGTTTGATTGTTGCGACTGTCTACTGAAATTATCATTACAATCTTATTTCTAAGCACATTAAAACAACACAACTACGACTTGACAGTGTCTTCTTTTAGGAAATAAAAATGCTTTGACCATTCTGAGTCTTTGGGCACCTGTCTTGGCTGTAAGTTCCCTGTTTTGACCTGTAGCTTTGATATAAGAGAAGAAAAAGACTCTGCAAGTGATACATTACCATCTTTTGTTTGTATCTATGTATCTATAGATATACCTGATGGACATCCACATTTGGTACACACTCTTATCGGCTCTTGTTGGTGGTGTTATGGGTGCTAGAGATCGTCTTGGAGAGGTATAGTTTGTCCTTTCAAGTCCTGGCCTTGTTCGTGAATCCAAATGCTACTATGCATGCATTTCTTATGATTGTGATAAGCAAACTGAGTTATCATTCTGACATTTGTTAATATAATGCAGATTCGTTCAATAGAAATGCTTCATAAACGTTTTGAGAGCTTTCCAGAAGCGTTTGCTAAAAACCTTTCCCCTCAAAGGTTCTTAGCCCTAGTCTCTGAGTTTTGCCCTTTCTGATTGTTTATGAACTATATGTCATCTGGACTCCGTAGATGTTTATTTCTCTTTAGTATAAATCTCTCTGGATCTTTAGGTGCATGTTTTTTCATACTATTTCCATTTTATGCTGCAGGATATCAAGCAGACCAGTTGCTCAGGTAATGAACACCTGTTCACCATATGTTGGTTTTGATACTTTCAGAAGATTGGTTCCATAATCTTTCCTTTTTTCACATCCTTGAAGTAATTGCTTGTTGAACCGAATCTGCCGCTGCTCTTTGCTCCTTTCCTCTCCTCTCTGCTGGACAATTGCAAAGTCAACAATTGCTGTCCAGTCTTGTGTCAGATAGTGTATGTCGATAGTGCCTGTAGTAGGTAGTAGTAGGCAACAGTGCCAAGTAGTACCTGTCCACTCAGTAGTGGCAGTATGGAGTAGGAGTACTAGTAGTTGGAAGTTGGTAGCTATTTTGTGTACATGTATCCACTACCAAGGCAATGAGAAGCAGTTCAGACTTGCCACATTCCTACTCTGAAAAACAGCAGCAAGCGTGTGTGTGAGCAGAGCTCAAACTCATCTTCTTCCTTTAGCCTCTAGTGGTGTTCTAGTTGATTACCTTGGCATAGGTGGCGTGTGAGCCAACAATTGGTATCAAGAGCTTGGTTTGCAGGGCCTAGATGGTGGACACGGGCGCATTGGATCTTGAGGCCGCCGCCGAGGAGGCGGCGGCGGCTGCTGCTGCTGCTGGTGGACCCAGCACATCGACCACCTGCGTGGTCAAGCAGACGATGTGGGACGTCGGCAGCGTGCAGTTCCCTATGCTGACCCGCACCAACTATGCCGAGTGGTCGACGATCGTGAAGGTCATGCTCAAGGGACGAGGCCTGTGGGCGGCGGTCACCACCGTGCCGACGGACTAACAGGAGGATCTCATGACTATGGAGGCCATCCTCAAGGCCGTTCCACCAGAGCTGGTGACGCCGCTGGGCTCGGCGGACGACGCCACGACGAAGAAGGCATCGGAGAAGCTGAAGACGATGCGGCTCGGCAACGACCGCATCCGCGAGGCCCGGGTGCAACAGCTGCGTCGGGAATACGAGGCCGCCGCATTCTGCGATGGCGAGTCTGTGGAGGACTTCACGCTCCGCCTCCAGGGGATGGTGAGCCAGCTGGCGGTGCTGGGCGACACCATTGAGGAGGAGGTGGTCACCAACTACCCGCGGATCGTGCCGGAGCGGTACGAGCAGGTGGCGATCTCGATCCAGATGCTGCTCGATCTGAAGACGCTCTCGATCGAAGAGGTGACCGGGCGGCTGAAGGCGGTTGAGGACCGCGCCAGTTGGAAAGCTGGGCGGGCCACCGCCAACGGCAGCCTGCTTCTCACGCATGAGGAGTGGGTGGCGTGCATGAGGCCGCAGATCGGGGAGGGGTCCTCCGGTCAAGGCGGCGGCAGCAGCAGTGGCGGCGCCAAGGCGCCGAAGAAGGGCGGCAAGCCGCCGGCGGGCAAGGACTAGTGCCGGCGCTGCGGTCAGATCGGGCACTGGGCAAGGGAGTGCCCAGTCCCAAGGAAGACGCCGAAGGGGGAAGCACATCTGGTGGAGGAAGACGACGACGAGCCAACACTCCTAATGGAGTCGTTCTGCACGCTCCATGACGTCGAAGTAGAGGAGGCGGAGGCGGTCGCAGAGGAGGAGCCGAAGCAGAGCATCCACCTCGACGAGCCGCGCGCACCGGTCCACCTTGGAACGGTGAGCGGCGCGGCGGAGCAGAGGTGGTACCTGGACTCCGGCGCCATCTACCACATGACCCCCTCCAAGGCTGCCTGCTCCGAACTCGACAGCAGCATCACCGGCTCGGTGAAATTCGGCGACGACTCACGGGTGGAGATTCGCGGCTGAGGCACCATCGTCTTCCGGTGCCTGAACGGCGAGCACCGCGCGCTGACGGAGTTGTACTACATCTCGCGTCTGCGCTCCGGCATCGTCAGCTTGGGGCAGCTCGATGCACGGGTGCAAGGTGGAAATCGAGAAGGGGGTCCTCTCGATCCATGGCCAGGAGCGCCGCCTGCTTGCCAAGGTGAAGCGCTCGCAGAACCGACTGTACTTGCTGGATCTGAAGATCGAGCAGCCGGTGTGCCTGGCGGCACAGCGTACAGAGGAGCCGTGGCTGTGGCACGCCAGGTTTGGGCACCTTGGCTTCGACGCGCTGGGGCGGCTGGAGAAGATGGTACGTGGGCTCCCGCGCATCGAGCACGCCGGCGAGCTGTGCGACAGCTGCCTGGCGGGGAAGCAGAGGCGGCTGCCGTTCCCCACGATGGCGAAGTTCAGGGCGACGGACGCGCTCGAGCTCGTCCACGGTGACCTCTGTGGGCCAATTGCGCCTGCCACGCACGGTGGGCGACGCTACTTCTTGTTGCTGGTGGATGACTGCAGCCGGTACATGTGGCTGCGGCTCATCACCAGCAAGGACGAGGCGGCTGAGGCGATCAAGCGGGTCCAGGCGCAGGCGGAGGCAGAATCCGGGGAGAGGCTGCGTGTGCTGAGGACGGATCGCGGCGCCGAGTTCACATCGGTGGAGTTCGCCGAGCACTGCACAGAGCAGGGGGTGGTGTGCCACCTCACTGCGCCCTACTCGCCGCAGCAGAACGGCGTGGTGGAGCGGTGGAACCAGACCATCCTCGGCATGGCGCGGAGCATGTTGAAGGTCAAGAAGATGCCGGCGGAATTCTGGGACGAGGCGGTGAGCACGGAGGTGTTCATCCTCAACCACGTGCCCACGATGGCCTTGAAGGGGACGACACCGTTCGAGGCGTGGTACGGGAGGAAGCCAGACGTCTCCTTCCTCCAGATGTTCGGCTGCATCGGCCACGTGAAGAAGACGAAGCCGTTCATCGGCAAGCTGGAGGACAGGAGCACGCCCATGGTGCTCCTGGGCTACGGGGAAGGTAGCAAGGCGTACAAGCTCCTTGATCCTTGTGCTGGCAGGGTGGTGGTGTCGCGCGACGTGGTGTTCGACGAAATATCGGTGTGGGATTGGGTGGATTCGGGCATGGGGGAAGCCATGGGCGGCAGCGGCACGTTCACCATCGAGCACATGGTGATCCACGGCAGTAGTGGCAGTATGGAGTAGGAGTACTAGTAGTTGGAAGTTTGTAGCTATTTTGTGTATATGTATCCACTACCAAGGCAATGAGAAGCAGTTCAGACTTGCCACATTCCTACTCTGAAAAACAACAGCAAGGACTTGCTGCTGCGCGCGCGTGTGTGAGCAGAGCTCAAACTCATCTTCTTCCTTTAGCTTCTAGTGGTGTTCTAGTTGATTACCTTGGCATAGGTGGCGTGTGAGCCAACATTGCTATTATTTTCTTTAGGCCTGCTAAGTGGCATTTTCTTCTTCAATGTAAATTAACTGAACATGTTGCCCTTATCTAGCTTCTTGTTCCACTAGATTCTAGGTTCATTCTTAATTTGTAAATTCAGGTTTCTGCTTTTCTCATTGTTATCATGATCTCTCCAAGGGAATATCTGTACAGTTTTGATGATAGACTGCACATGTTTTTGTTTGAGGTTCCTTTTCTATTCGTTATACAAAAAAGTCACTCAGTGAATTTGCTAATCAATTTTTCTTGAAACATCGGATATAAGTGTAATGCTGTTCTATTTTTTATTACTTGACATTAGGATTCAGAAATTACTAAGATGTATGCCTCAATATTTTCCCCGTTTTGGAATGAGATTATCAAGAGCTTGCGCGAAGAAGACTATATCAGCAACAGGTGCGGCAGAAAATAATAATAGATTATTACCTTAAGTATTTGATTTTCTTTCTTTAATATTGGTGAATTTCCACTCAGGGAAATGGACTTGCTTATGATGCCAAGTAATTGTGGAAATTTAAGACTTGTTCAATGGCCACTGTTTCTTCTGACTAGCAAGGTATGGGAATTCCTAGTTTAAATTAACTTTTTTCTTTGTGAGAATGAATCTTTTGGATATCTGAATCTGTGGTTTGGCTGTTATCAATTTGTTGGTTGATTCTTCTGCAGATTATGTTGGCAAATGACTATGCTTCTGACTGTAAAGACTCGCAATATGAGCTATGGTATAGAATATCAAAAGACGAATACATGGCTTATGCTGTTAAGGAATGTTACTACAGCACCGAAAGAATTCTTCACTCTTTGGTTGATGCTGAAGGACAGCGCTGGTATGCTTTCTCAGAGAAAGAACATGAATCTGATTGCAACATCAAGCTACTCAATGTTTGTCCTCATTTTGCTACTTGACTGTAACGCGTGCTGTTGATATTCATACAGGGTTGAAAGGCTTTTCCGAGAACTCAATGACAGTATGGAACAGGGTTCACTTTTAGTGACTATAAATCTCAGGAAATTGCAGTTAGTCCAGACAAGGCTTACGGGTTTGACAGGTCTTCTGGTAAGATTGTTACCCTTGGTTTTGGGTCTGAGCATGAAAAGCGCCTATGTGCTTTACTTGCATGTTTCTGCATAAGGTGTTTTCTTATGGATAGATAATTGAGTACCCTCTTGTGTTTTATTTATACACGAGTGGATGCTCTTTTTCATTTGCATCAGAAGCAGCCAAGCAGGTCCCCTTCCTTTTGGCCATGTTCAGCCAGTTATATGTTGGACAGACCAGACAGTAGCAAGTCGCGGGTCATATGCTGTAACAGTAGTGCTAGTATAGAATTATGATCTACCTAGTAGTAGTTGGTGTTGAAGTATAAGTGAATTGTCTACCTTTCCCTTTAAGCTTAAGCTTTTGGATTGAACTGGTCGGTGCATGCAACTCAATAGTTGGTAGTGACATCATGTACTCTACCTCGACTTGTCATATGCAAGGAGTAGGCACAGCTGCAGCACAGTTCAGCAGCACCATTGTTTGGTGTCTCCCTGTTCTCCCTGCTCCTACCTCGTGCTCATGTGTGTGTGTGTAACCTGGAGGCCAAAGCCAACAATTATGTCTCGGTTATTGAACTATTCCTATTTCAGCTGTGTTTCATAAACTTATTATGAATGCATTTATACTTCTGTCTCATAAATTTGTTATTAATGCATTTATGATAAATGGTATGTCCATTAGATACGCAACGAGACTGCTGGTCTTGCAGCTGGTGTTACAAAAGCTCTCCTTGAGCTCTACGAGGTTATCACACATGAATTTCTTGCTCCAAATCTGAGGTATGCTGTGAAAATATTTTTATTTGACAATGATGTCGGCTCCATTTATTTTCTGTTGAAAATATTCTCTTTCTTTCTGCAGGGAACAGTTCGACTCATGGCAACTGTTATTAAGAGCTCGAAATGAAGGGCGCCTATTCTCTAAGATTTTCTGGCCAAATGATCCAGAAATGGTACTGATCTTGTAGTAAAAAACTAAAACTTCCTTAGCTGTGATATTGTTACTAGTGTGATGCTTTTGTTTGTCCCTGCAGAAAGAACAGGTTAAGCGTTTACACTTACTTTTGACCGTCAAAGATTCTGCGGCTAACATTCCAAAAAATCTTGAAGCTCGGAGAAGATTACAATTTTTCACCAATTCTCTATTCATGGACATGCCAGCAGCAAAGCCTGTATCGGAGATGATCCCTTTCAGGTACTATTAACACATAGGGTCTTTGTTATATCTTAAGGAATTGGTTCCTACTAACACCTAATTTTCATGCGCAACAGTGTCTTTACCCCCTACTACAGTGAGACTGTACTTTATAGCATGTCTGAGCTTTGTGTTGAGAATGAAGATGGCATTTCCATACTTTTCTACCTTCAAAAAATATACCCTGGTATTGTTTCCATGCCTAATTCTGTACTTGTAATTTGTAGATTTTGCCCCTTCATGAAAATATTTTTTATCTTTTAAGTTAAGAACGGCTATCTTTCTGGACCTTTCTGCTGAACTAGTCACATGCTGTTTTTATTACTGGTTTACTTTGGTACATGGGTTTTATTGCTTGTGACTTCTGGTTTGTACAAATATCATTGTTCTAAATCGTGGTGCTAGCGGTCCCGCGAAGCAGGTGTTATACAACCGCTGCTGTAGAAATAGTGGGCTATAGTGGCAACAACGTTAGTAATCCTTCACCTCTTGCTGTCATTTGTCATCTAGGAGCTATAGGTGCTCCATTTTGACCATGCCCTGCCATAGTTGGCAGCAGGCAGTAGTAGTAGTCAAATGGCTGCAGCAACTTGCAGTATGGCAGTAGAAGTAGTTGGTAGTTGTAGTCAAACATGTTGCAGCATGGCAGTAACAGCAGGCAGTGGCAGTTGCTGTGCAAGTAGTGGTAGCAGTAGAGTTGTTGCAGCAGGTAGTGGTCGAAACAGTAGGGAGTAGTGGCTGTCTATTCCTGTGTACTTGATCTTAGTGTGTGTGTGTATAATGGAGACGGCAGAGCAGCTGCAGCTCAGTCGAAGAAACACCCCAACTCCTTGTGTGCTGTTTTCTGCTCATTCTTCTTCCACCTCCAACTCAATGTGTGAGTGTTTGAGGGATGTGATGAAGGATCAGCAGAGTGGTTTAGGCTAACAAACAATGGGCTATAGCAGGCTATAGGCCTATAGCAGTGCTGCTAAATCCTATAGCCTGCTACTTAAAACATTGACAGATATACATTAATTGGGACGCATCAAGACCTTCTATTAGTAAGTGGGAAATGTACTACCTCTTTTTTGTTATTCTGGCAGGGTGATGAGTATAAATCAGGCCCAAGTGAATGACAAAAAATTGTGTCTGCTTTTTATTTTCGCCTTCATTTTGTCGTATATATTTTTTTTCTTGTTAACACCCTAGTGCCATGGGCATGTTGCAAGCTCTGAGTAGGTATCATGTTTTTCAACTGCTCTTTGGCTGTAAACTGTAAGCACACTTGTCATAGTGTTGTGTAGTTTAGGCTTTGAGGCTATCGGCACAACAGTTGTCCTTCTTGCTTGCGTATATGGGAGGGAGGACATTGTTGAATGGTTTTCACTTCTAGAATGGATTCTTTTTCTTCGCTGTTGTATTTGCACATAAAAAAGGTCGGTTTGTTGAAAAATTGGTTCTGAACATGCTCTGGTCTGCAGATGAGTGGGCTAACTTCTTAGAACGAATTGGCCGCGGTGAATCATCAGAAGATGATTTTAAGGATAGCCCAAGTGACACCTTGGAACTTCGGTTTTGGGTGTCCTATCGTGGCCAAACTTTGGCAAGGACAGGTAAATTATTTTTTCATTTCTTTTTGTTGTAGTAGATTTTTAAGTAGTAAAAAAATGATGCGCAACAAACAAGTTAGATGTTATCTCAAAAATCTTCATTCTGATATGCTTATCTGCATGGTTTTGCCCTTTCTTTAATTTCTATGTTCATTTACTTATTTTACTGAGGCAGTGCGTGGTATGATGTACTATAGAAGAGCTTTGATGTTACAAAGTTACCTGGAAAAGAGATACCTTGGAGGTGGGTATATACTTTCGTGTTGTTTGTTACTTAATTCAACACATTTATTTGGCTATCTTCATCCTTCTTGCTCTACCAGGTATTGAAGATAGCAATTCAGCAGCAGAATATATTGACACTCAGGGCTATGAGTTGTCTCCTGATGCACGGGCCCAAGCAGATATTAAATTTACTTATGTTGTTTCATGCCAAATATATGGACAGCAGAAGCAAATGAAAAAACAAGAGGCTGCAGATATTGCTCTCTTACTGCAAAGGTTGGGTGACCTCGTTAATTGAATGGGTTTGTAGTTGTTACTGTATTCGATAAAACAATCCTAATTTCAAGGCCTACTTGTCAAGTTCTTTTGTCTACTAGTTGATCTACATGCTCCCCTCATTTGTCTGAGGATTCTCAAGTCAATTGGTTTATCTTCATTTATGCTCGATACCTAAATGATCCTGTTTGCAAGTACGTGTTTGCCTGTTTTGTGTGGGAATTGATCTGCTTCCTGCAAAGTTACAAAGTTACAAAGTTGCAAAGTTAGTTGTTGGGGTGTTTGGGTCGGCTTGCTACTGTCAAGGCACGATTGTACTACTAAAAAGATGTAGTGTTGTGTGTGTGTGCTGTGTTGTTTGGGTTTTTGCCCTCATTTCCCTTCGTAGTATAATGATGCGCAGATCTCCTGCGTTTTTCGAGAAAAAAAATTCTCGTGGAAGTGGTATGTTACAAACAGGTTCTACAACTGTCAAACACTCAATGATACTGATCAAGTTCTGTTATAATTTATAGAAACGAGGCTCTTCGGGTCGCTTTCATACATCAAGAGGAGAGTGTATCAAGTGATGGACAAGCTACAAAAGAGTATTATTCCAAGCTTGTAAAGGCCGATGTTCTTGGCAAAGATCAAGTTAGTCTATTTTCTTGAATTTATTGATTATTCTTTTTACCAGTGCTGTGGTTTATTTATATTCTCTTTAAAATCAAGTTATGAGCCTGTACCTATCCACCATCTCGATTGCCAGCTTTACCACAGTTGGCTCCTGAAAAATATAGACAGATGACAAATTGATTTGGCTTGTTTTCTTGGTTGAGTGGTCAGTCATGTATCATGTGATAATTCAATCGTCTGCAGTTCTTTTCCCTTCACCGTGGACACCAGTTACCATGTGGCTCCTTGCCAAAAAAAGCCGCTGCATGTTCCTTCGTCTGGCAACAATTTCTTCCTCTTGAATAAGCTGATAGCACTATTTTCTCATGGTTTTGTCCGGAATAAATCGTTAGAAGTCTTAGGTTTCTTAGGTTTTGAAACTTTCAGCAAAATACCAAACCAATTTCTACTTCTGTTAGTACCTACAAATACTTTAGCCCCAACCAAGGATTTGAAAACTGGATTGCTAAAATTTAAAAGTTCGGTATGTCCCACTGGTTAACGTTATTTTCATGTCTTTTACGCTTAACATTTTTTTACCATGTTCTTTTTACACATTGGCTTCTCACTGCAATACATCTTTCATATCATTAACACTACGATTATATCTAGACTAGTATGAAATCACCTCTTATCAGCAAGTTTTTTTTTCCTGGTCCGGGCCACTACAACTGGTTACCGATGGTAGCTGGCGGGTTACCACTGCCTTACCTGGCCTCAACTCACTGCTGTATACCTACTTTGCTATGTTACTTTTGCAAAAAACTGCTGCGAAGACAACACACTGGAACATCTTTGTATGTCAAAGATTTCTCAATTTACTAAAATACAGTTCATGCACTATAATGGAATCAAGTTCTAAACCTACCCTTTTCAGAAAAAAATAAGTTCAATACTCCCTCCGTTCCAAAATGTAGGTCGTTTTGGCTTTTCTAGATACATAGATTTTGCTATGCACCTAGATAAACATCATGTCTAGATTCATAGCAAAAGTTATGTATCTAGAAAACCCAAAATGACCTACATTTTGGAACGGAGGGAGTAGTTTGAATTGTTGTATAACTTATGTTGAGATTAGGTCAATGTAATACATTTACTAGTTTATTCGTGTGCTACTGATTTTATCATATTCACTATATCAGTCCAACTAAATCAAACTTGGAAGCATACTTTTATTTGTTGCAATCTTGTTAGACATAATGCATTTATTTCTTTTACTTAACATCGCATGCTTTATCTTGCCATCCTGTTACACAAATAGGAAATATACTCCATTAAACTGCCTGGAGACCCCAAGCTTGGTGAGGGGAAACCTGAGAATCAGAACCATGCTATAATCTTTACTCGAGGAGATGCATTACAGACAATCGATATGAACCAGGTTTTACCTTTTTCCATTTCAGTGCTAACAGTAGCCCTACTTTTCATTGATAGACACTCCTTGCAGAATCTGTTTACCAGCAGTTGCTATATTATCTATTGATTGATAGACACTTCTTGCAGAATCTGTTTACTAGCATTTGCATTATTATTCTGTGTTAATTCTAGTTGGGAATAGAATCTCTATTCGAAAACTTTATTACTTTAGGATGCTTACTTAACAATGACATGTGGATTGTGTTGGGTCCTGTTCATACTTGGTAGATTTTTTTTTTTTGTAATTTCCAATTAAGGATAGTACTCCCTCCGTCCCAATACTCTTTCAACCTGCTTGTATCTTTAATGTGGGCTTCTAGAGCAAACACATCTGTAAGTTCTAATATACTGTCCCATCACCTGAGCCTCTACATGAAACGGGAGCAGATTAGATTCAAAGGGTTGTGGGGATCACTCCCTCACAGGAGGAAACTAAAATGATACACTTATCTCCATTTAATGTTATGTGCACACATAATCTCATCCAACAGTGGTCTGCACTTGGGTTATGTGCGAGCACTTGGATGAGGTTGAACTGGACACTTCCCCTTCTCTTTGTACATATCAGAGTACAGAGTTTGGAACAACATTACAGAGTTTGAGATGCCCCCTTATAACCTTGACTGACTAAGTTCTCATATAGGACAACTACCTGGAGGAGGCGATGAAAATGAGAAATTTGCTTGAAGAATTTCGTAATTCTCGTGGAAACCATGGCATAAGGAGACCCACAATCTTAGGTGTGAGGGAGCATGTTTTCACGGGGAGGTTACTACTTAACTAATCTCACTTATTTACCAGCTATTTATAATTACTTGATTAATTGTTTCTGTATTGACCCGTTCTATTTCATTTTGCTAGTGTCTCTTCCCTGGCGTCATTTATGTCCAAACAAGAGACCAGTTTTGTTACTTTGGGGCAACGAGTTCTTGCTTTCCTCAAGTGAGTAAATGCTGTCAACCTTATGCTAACTTGCTGTAGGAAATATTGTCTGGCTGCAATTCCTTACTGCATTATCTTTTGAGTATGGAATCTATGACAATGAATCAATGAATCCAGACCGGACAAACTTACTGGTGACATTATGCTTCTCCAGGGTTAGAATGCACTATGGACATCCTGATGTTTTTGATCGAATATTTCACATAACCCGAGGCGGCATTAGCAAGGCATCCCGGGTGATTAATATTAGTGAAGATATATATGCTGGTAGGTATTTTTTATTCTTTACATTTAAGTTTCATCACGAGTTCAACATGGTGGCAGTTGTGCTTGGTTGTATTTCATGCTTGGAACCAGATTTAAGTCCCTATGAAAAGGAAGTGCAACTAAAAAGATATTTTGAAAAAACTGGGAGGTTTTCCTTGGGATACACCTTTTTTTTTGTGTTCCTTCTTTTTCAGTTTTTCATTTAGAAAATTGTATGAGATTCTTCTATCACTAAAAATGGCACTGTTATTTCAAACGTCTGAATAGATTCTTTTCTTGAAATAGCCAGATGGAAAGAACTGTATTATTTATGTTTACACAACCTACTATTTCTGGGAGAATGTGTGTGCTTGTGGAAGGGATGTGGATTCATCATCTATATTTTTGTTACTTCTATCGCATTATAAATAATGAAACACATTGCATCACTTCTTCTGTTCTTTTTATACTGGATACCTGAACTCTTCAAAGTTCTTTAAGTGTGCATGATTCTGCAGGATTCAATTCGACCCTGCGCCAAGGAAACATCACGCACCACGAATATATCCAGGTCAATATATTAAGTTCCCTTGTTACCCCTTCAATATTTACAGTTATTTGATTCAACGGGACACTTGCATACTTTTGCACCTTAAAATATTAATATGTCCATTGCAAGACAGATGAAACTTAGGCATCAGAATTGATTATTATGTTCTATATAGTGCACATTGTTCTCTAAATCGCAGGAGAACTGCATATTTTTGTATTAAGAAGAATAAGAAATGGGTAGGAGAACCCTTACAAACCGCACACACTTAGGATACAAGCTTACATTCGCGCCCCTGTAACTGAAAAGCTCAACAATCACCACCAAAAGGGGTCTAAGGATCATCAGGCAGAGGGGGGTGATCAGGGAAGGGATACTCTCAGCCCCTGCCAAGCTCCAAAGGTCATCTCCTTGCTAGCTATCAACAAAACAACCGCTAAGTTTGGCGAGGCTACATCAAAAACTCTGAAAGTCTTTCACTCCCTCTATTAAGCAAACTGACCTCAGTTGCAATTGTATATAGTGCTCATGATTTTGTTAGAGATATACATAGCTGTATAGACTTCTTGTAGTTTCCCTCTAGTTGGAGGGGTTTTCTGCATATTGTACTAGTACATCTTGCCCCTTTGGGCTGTGGAATAGATTGAGTTGCACATTCCTAACATGGTATCACAGCTTTGGGTTTCCTCTCCCATCCCGCTGCCGCCACCGGTGAGTCCCCACCGTCGGCCGGCGAAGGCAGCTCCACCTTCTCCCCCCATCCGGGCGCCGTGCGCCTGTCCCGTGCCCCCCTCCCCCATTTGCGCGCGCGTTCGCCCTTCTCTCCGCCCCGCCCCACGGCCTCTGTCGAAAAAAGAAACCCTGAGAAGAGAGAGGTTGCCAGGTTCTCTTGTTGCTGCTTCCATGGTTCTCTCGGTCGGCTGGGTGCCATCCCTGTCCCCCGCTGCCCTGTGTTATTCAATGGCACCAATTGGGGGGAAGTTTTCCACAGGTGCTATGGTGCTACCTCACGGGTGAGCGGCCTTGCCCGCCCACCCCAACTCCTCCCACTCTGCCAACCTATGCGCCAGATGCTATGGATGCGGTTAAGAAGCCTCTCCTTGAGGCTTTTGAGGCTGAGCTGGAGGCCTACCAGTCAGACATTGACAACCAGACGCCATGGGTGCGTGAGGAGGCCTGTGCCAAGGCCATTCTGTTTGCAAGCATGGAGGTTGACATTGCCATGCCCCTTCATGGCCTTTCCACTACCTACTTGATGTGGGGCCACCTTCGATGCAGTTACGAGTTTCGTAACGAGGGTTCAGCGCTTCGCCAGCACGACTCGACCGTGGAGTTCCATTGTCAGATATCTGCCGCCTGGCATCATCAGGACACTTTGGGTGAGCAGTCCCTGTGTCCGTGGCACTTGCAAGTGCTACGATCGTCTTCGACGTGAGCGGGAGGCTCTACGCCTAACGTGTTCCTCTCCCGCCTCCGTCCAAAGTTTGAGGTCGTCTGGTCCCAGATTGTGACCCGGCGGCCTTTGTCTATCTTGGGATAACTCGTCCTCACATATCTCATGCTGTCCATATTCTGAGTCAGTTTGTCTCTGCTCCCACCCAGCTCCACTACACCCACCTTCATGTACTTCGATATCTTGGAGGCACCATGTCATGCAGGTTGTTCTTTCCTCGCTCTAGCTCTTTCCACCTTGAGGCGTACTCTGATGCAACCTGGGCTAGTGACTACTCTGATTGCCGTTCTCTCTTTGCTTACTGTTTCTTCCTTGGCTCCTCCTTGATTGCTTGGAAAACCAAGAAGCAGACGTCAGTTTCTCATTCGAGTGCCGAGGCTGAGTTGCGGGCTATGGCGACAGTGACGGCTGAGGTCACCTGGCTTAGGTGGCTCCTTGAGGATTTCAGTGTGACGGTTTCCACACCGACTCCTCTATCTTTTGAAAGCACTGGTGTGATCAGTATTGCTCGTGATCCTGTCAAGCATGAACTTATTAAACATATTGGTGTTGATGCTTCATACATGCGCTCGCAAGTGCATGATGCGATTGTGGCCCTTTGCTATGTGCCTTCGGAGTTCCAGCTCACAGATTTCTTCACGAAGGCCCAGACACGGGCACAACACAGCTATTTCCTCTCCAAACTCAGTTTTCCATCTAGTTGGAGGGGTTTTCTGCATATTGTACTTGTACATCTTGCCCCTTTGGGCTGTGAAATAGATTGAGTTGCACATTCCTAACAGATTTCACTTTTTGCCCACAAAGTTGCAAGCGCACATATGCTAGCATTTATATTCATGACATTTAGATTCATTGAAGTGCATGTATGCTTGCATTTACTGAATGGGTGCATATGCCATTATCTCCATATTTACTATTCCCAGAAATTTATTTCCCATAAGGGAATAAAAAAAATCTTCTTTTCAGGTTGGGAAAGGTCGGGATGTTGGCTTGAACCAAATTGCACTTTTTGAGGGGAAAGTAGCTGGAGGCAATGGCGAGCAAGTTCTCAGCCGAGATGTGTATCGTCTGGGGCAATTATTTGACTTCTTCAGGATGCTAACATTCTTTTTCACCACTGTTGGTTTTTATGTCTGCACAATGGTAACCCCCTCTCCCTTCTTTCTTTGCCTTTGCACATGGGTTTATTTTGTAGTTACTGGATTTCTGTAGCATCTTATGTGTTTACTGGGTTCTTTCGGTGGCATCTTAAGTTGCAATTACATCGGATACTTGAGTCGGTTAAGAGAGACCTCAAGGAGTGGAATATCTCTAAGGATTTAGCTATGGATAGGAGCGCTTGGAGACTAGCAATCAATGTGCCTGAACCGTGATCTTTGCGTCCTTTTCTGTTTGCCCCTAACTCTAATCTCCGTTGTCTTTTTGTTTTTTGGGTTTCACCTCTAGCCTACCCCAACTTGCTTGGGACAAAAGGCTATGTTGTTGTTGTTGTTGTACTTGAGTGTCCATATAGCTAGAAACTGCAACTGTATTGATGCAGCATACTGCACTGCAGTCTGCATCTTCTCCAGAAAGCTGACGCCACAGCTTTGAAGGTGTATGGAAATAAAACTCTGCTTCTATCAGTCACAAAGGGCTGTTTGGTAAATAATTAAGTTGAATTGTTCTTGTTTCATGGTAGGAATCTATCTTCATTATTCCCTTTAGCCGTTGATTTCAAACCACAAAGCTTGCTGAGCCTAAACTTTTTGGATAGTATTAATTTTCAACATTGCATTGAAAATCTGGTCTGTTTCCCCCCCTATTCCTAGCCATGAAACCTTGTTCTTGATGCCACATCGAACAACTCTGCAATCAGAATTGGCTTATAGGAACTGATTCTGCAATTTTCAACTTATTAACTACAAATCTATTGACTTGTTTGTTCATTTATGTGTGCAGATGACTGTTCTAACTGTGTATATCTTCTTGTATGGAAGGGTTTATCTCGTGAGTACTTTGAATTTTCAATGTATTACACTCGTGCCTGATGCAATTTCTCTGAATGTTAATTTGAATGTGATTTCATATTGTAATTTTCAGGCACTCTCTGGACTTGACTACTCAATATCTCGCCAGGCTAGGTTTTTGGGGAACACTGCACTAGATGCTGCTTTGAATGCTCAGTTTCTGGTCCAGATTGGTATCTTTACAGCGGTACCAATGATAATGGGTTTCATTTTGGAGTTTGGGCTGATGAAGGTGTGCTTTTGTTTTTTTTTGGGGGAAAATATATCTGCTCTTTACTGGGGTATTTGTTATCACATTATAATGTTCAATCTTGTGCAGGCTGTTTTTAGTTTTGTTACAATGCAGCTCCAGTTTTGCTCAGTCTTTTTCACCTTCTCTCTTGGAACAAGAACACATTACTTCGGTAGAACAATCCTTCATGGTGGTGCAAAGGTACAAAAGTCAAATTAATAGTTTAAATTGTCACTTGCTAGATTTTTGCTGAGCGTTTCCTTTATGCAGTATCATGCTACTGGAAGAGGATTTGTTGTTCGCCACATAAAGTTTGCTGAAAATTATAGGCTTTATTCTCGAAGCCACTTTGTCAAAGCGTAAGTTATTTACTTTCCGAAGTCATAAATTCTTATAGGATGTCGACCTGTACTATTAATGGCCACACAAACAAATCTTCCTTCAATAGATAATATTGCTAATTTGTTATGTCAGTGGTATTGCTTGTAGTATCTTATATTACTGTGCCACATGCCTACTGGAGTAACGGAGGAATTTATTGTTTAAAAGTGGGTGTATTGACCTACCCAAAACATGAAATCTGAACCACTATAGTAACTTATGTGTTACATTGGTGAGGATAAACCTGGGTTTCTGTGCTTTAGGTTCCGAATCACACCTGGAGATGCTGCAGTTTAGTTAAGTGTGCTTGCTTGCATGGTTTCAAAGGCTGTAAGGCGTCCCAAGAATTCTGGGAACGCCTTATTGCCTGGGCGACAAGGCGTCACTGTTTCCCAAGGCGAGCTGGGTGCGCCTGGACTCCTAGGCGACACCTTTAAAACTATGCTTGCTTGCACTAGTTGATGATCGATCTGAATGTCATGTCATTCTTATTGCAGGCTTGAGGTTGCTCTCCTTCTCATCATTTACATTGCATATGGCTACACGAAGGGTGGTTCATCTTCATTTATTCTAATAACAATCAGTAGCTGGTTCCTTGTTATGTCCTGGCTTTTTGCGCCCTACATATTCAACCCCTCTGGTTTTGAGTGGCAGAAGTATGTTTATTCCAATCCCATCTTTAAGTCATTTTCGTTCATGTTTGTTAGCAGTTGCAATCGAGTCAAGATGATCATTGATTGGGAGCATTGACAGTTTAGTTAGGTTTTCACGTTGTGGAGAAACATACACAACATTGATGAATATTTTCTCTGGAAGTATGGAGATAATTTGTACTATCATTAATATTGGGTTTAAGAACATGTTCTTTTTTACATGTGTAAGAGACATGGATGCTTGATAATTTTTCGTACTTACTCTGCATTATTGAAAATATAAGGACTGTGGAGGACTTTGATGACTGGACAAACTGGCTACTTTATAAAGGTGGAGTTGGGGTAAAGGGTGACAATAGTTGGGAAAGCTGGTGGGATGAGGAGCAGGTCAGTAAGGATGCACCTGTTTTTGAAGTTAATATTTGTTTTCACGTAGTTTGTTCTTTTTACTGAACAATTAACACTGTTTAATTAATTTATCTAAATATGTTTATACAGGCTCATATCCGGACTTTCAGAGGGCGTATTTTAGAGACGATCCTGAGCCTCAGATTTCTAATTTTTCAGTATGGCATTGTGTACAAGCTTAAGATTACAGCACATAATACATCCCTTGCAGTAAGTCAAGCTCTCTGAGTTAGTTTCTTCACTGTAAGCTCTTCTGTTGGTCAAAGTTGGGGCTTCCCCTACTGTATTTCCCTTTAAAAAATCATGAATTTCTTTGTCCAGATTTTCATTTGTACTAAACCTTTTTAAAGATTGTCATATATCATATATATATATATTTTTTTTCACTTCTCATTTCTCCATTTTTGACCAAGCTGATCAATGGTAGCTCCTCTGAATGCGTAAGAAATAAGAATCCACATAGCGCTTCACGTATCCTCACGGAAAGAATCTGTATGCTAGGATAGTGTAGGAATCCTATAGCTTCACCTTCCAGGTCTTAGTAAATAATGCTATTGAGTCTCTTCAGTTTCCATTTGTGATCTTGTCGTGGATCTTGGTGTTGAATCTGCTATTATAAAAATTTGTAACTTATAGTAGTATAGCGGGATGCATTTACTGCTTTACTATTGTTCATACCACCAACCATGTTTCTCTTTCTAACTTCTTTCTATACTAACACACTTCTTTCTATACTAATGCCTTTGTTACTGTCCAGGTCTATGGTTTCTCATGGATCGTTCTCCTTGTTATGGTTCTCCTTTTCAAGGTTTCCATGTTTATTATTTGGGTTTCACATATTGCATATTTTCAAATCATATGGATGAACTCTAAGCTAAGTTTTTGTACTGGTTTCAGCTATTTACTGCAACCCCGAAGAAGTCAACTGCCCTGCCGACTTTTGTTCGGTTTTTGCAGGGCCTCCTTGCTATTGGGATTATTGCAGGAATTACCCTACTTATTGTATTCACCCGGTTCACAATTGCGGATTTATTTGCGAGCGCACTTGCTTTTATAGCAACCGGTTGGTGTGTTTTATGTGTAAGTACAACATCCTTGTATCATTTGGTTTTCTAAATGCTTGTATGATGTCAATCTGCTAATTCATCAAAACAACAGTGAAACAAGTACTGAATTAATTTGTGATTGTCTTACAGTACCAAATATGTCTATAATGCTTCTAGTAAATATGGCAATAGTACTTCTGTACATAACTTGATTAGTTAGCCAATATTACTTCTGTATATAACTTGATTAGTTAATCAAAAACCTTGTGAAGTATCATGTTTTATCACTAGAGCAGCTAGAAGGAACATGTGTATGTGGATAATACAATTCTGGTGAACTCAAACTCCATGTGCTTGGATCATCACATTACCTTGTAGTCACGTGCCTTACTAACTTTTTTACTTTTTCATGGCAGCTGGCCATCACATGGAAGTGGGTAGTGAAAAAAGTCGGTCTGTGGGATTCTGTACGCGAGATTGCTCGGATGTACGACGCTGGAATGGGCGCCCTCATCTTTGTGCCCATCGTTTTCTTCTCTTGGTTCCCCTTTGTGTCAACATTCCAGTCACGTATCCTGTTCAACCAAGCTTTCAGTCGTGGCCTGGAGATCTCCCTCATACTGGCAGGAAACAAGGCGAACCAGCAGACATGAAAGCCTCGTCTCGCATCGTATCGCATCCACCGCATGTTTCTTTTGTACATTCTTGGAATTAGTCAGGGCTGTTTAGTTGGCTTGAATTTTTTGTGAGGGTTACTCGATTTGGACAATAGCCTCTGTACATAATTGCCTCGGTTATTTGGATGCTAATTTTGGGTGTAAGCTACGGCAGTGGATACGTGTTAACTATTGTAACCTGAGTTAGATGTGCGAAATCTTTTTTTTTTCTTTTTGTTCCGATTGTTGGAGTACGTGTGTGTTGGCTAGGCCTAGTCCATCTATGAGGCCCATGTATGTCTACTATATATATATATCCCACCTTTCTAGGGTTTGAGTAGTACACCGAGTATTATTCCTTTAGCATGGTATCTTTGGCTTAGGTTTTCCCCTTCTCTCCTCACGAGCTGTCGCCGCTTCCGCTACTGTCGTGCCACCCTCAGGAGATTGATCTCCGCCGGGGGTAGCGCCCTCTGATACGCACCCCTCCCTCGTGTGCGTCGTCATCGTAGGATGCGCCGCGGATCCCTCTGATCCGTGTTGACGTCGTTGTCAAGTGTTAGCAGCAGCAGCTCGAGAAGGACCTCACCTGGGCGTCGCCATTGATTTTCGCCCGCCGACTACCTCCTCGTGCGCCCCGGATTCGCCCGCCCCACCTCCGCCCGCCTCGGACCTGCTCGCCTTGGGCGCGGTCGGCCGCCGCCATAGGCGCGGGCACGGGAGCGCGGGCGCTCGCGCTCCTCCTGCAACCTTCGCGACCTGGATCTGCTGCCCGCGCTCCCGCTCCTCCTGCGATCTTCGCCACCCGGATCCGCTGCCTCCACATCCGCCCGCCTCGGAACCGTTGTCGTGGCCACCATGCGCGCGAGCGCGGCCCCCTGCTCGGATCCGCCGCCCCCATCCCCTCCGCCCCGCTCGCCTCCACAGCCCCCGGCCTCTCTGTCTATCTCTTTCTCCCTGGTTTTTTTGACCGTGGGAAGAGAAGAGATAAGGAGATGAGAGGGGGCTGTGCTACGTGCACCAGGGAGGCCACACGAGATGCTGCTGTGTATCATTTTCTTTTTTTGGGTTGCGTCGCCCTGCCGTTCGTCGTCGTTCATCGTCGACACCCCCGAAGGATGAGGTTGTTGCCGTGCCTTCTAGGCTGCAACGATGACGCTCGTGATCGAGGCTCTACTGCGGACATCGCCGCCTTCGCGGTGGTGGTGCCCGCCTCGCCTAGCGCCCACACGACGCTCCCGGAAGACCACTCGACGCTCGGCTCACCGCACCCGCACCTCTGACAGGCCACTCGGCGCCCCCAGCGCCACCCGTCGGCGACTCAACGCCACCCGCTGGTTCTCCGGCCACCATTCGGCGTCTTCGATCGACCATCCTGCGTTTGATCCTCGTCGTGCTGGCGCTCGATCCAGCTTCGCGCCTCCTGTCGTTCTCGTGGGGACACCGCAGCCGATGTTGCTGAAGGAAGACGTCTTCGCCACCCTGTCCTGAGCGCGACCTTGCTGCACTTTGCGTCGTCGCCACCCCTGTCCTGAGCGCGAATCGTTTTCCAGAATACCCAACTACTCCATGAAATGGCATGTACGAAAGTACGGAGTAATGTTTAGAGCTTGAAGTATATCCATATCTATATTAGTTATATAGTCAAGAAATTCTCACATTAATCAAACAGCTATTAAACATGAATCAGCACGTAGTTTTAGTGTAAGGTGAGAGAATTGAAAAAAGCCAATCCGTTGATGACCAAGTTTTAATAATGACTGAGATGACCAAGTTATACCATCGCAAATCCGGATGACTAATAGATAACAATGAAAACGTAAACGGTAAACGGAGGCTAGTCGGTGACCCATCGTTTAGTGTTTAACGGGGTTTAAACGGCTGTTTAGACGGGGATTAAACGGATTTAAATGGGTTTAAACGGCCTAAATGGCCTAAACGGCCGCCTACCGTCTAGCGTTTAAACCCGTCTAAACGGCCGTTTAGAACACTAGATATACTAGTACATACATGGCAATTAGAAACTCACGCACGGACGTCGTGGATTCACGGCTGCCATATGTGCTGGTTGTAATTGTGTGAGAGTAATCAGATCCGCATTTTTAGTCATGCATGCATGAGAGTCATAGTGCTCAAATAAAATAGTCATCATCATGATATCATATCAACGACACATGCTTCCCAAAGATACACGCATGCAGTGTAGTAGTCATTGTAATAATTTTCGTAGCCTTGCGAATGCATGGAATGCATAGGTTGATAGCAAGCCAATACTAGTCACATGCTCTGTTCCCACATTCGCCAATGAAAAATAGAGGGAAAAGAAAAAAAATAACCATCTTATTAAATGTAGGACCAATTATAATCGTTCAGATGCAAAGAAGCAATAACATGGCACACAAAGTTTTAGTGCTAATGTGACACCCTACGCTTTGTATGTTGGAAGACGTAAATTTAATAATTAAAAATTGATTTTTAGATACATCGCTCCGATGAACCATCCGAGGCTACAGAAGCGTAGAGCTCGTCGAGTACATTCCATTTGACTACCCACATGTCTCATTTGGAGTTCGGATCGCGATTTTACGTGATCGGGAGGTTTTTTCTTTTTCCTTTGGGCTACAGTGGTGCGGCTACAGTACCCGTGGCTACAGTACTCCGACGCGAAACCCTTTCCCCCACGAGTCCCTCCTTGCGCCGTCACTTCTCCCCTACACCGAAAAAAAAGAGGGGGAGAGAAGAGAGAAGAAGAGAGGAAAGATTAGGGCTCATCGTCGTCGATCGCCGTCGTTCCACCCCGAAAATTGGTTGGGCTTCGTCTCTCCTCTCTGTTTTACCCTCAATTGCAATCTTCCTCGCTGTTCATCGTGGTGCCCCATGTATGTGGTGTAGTTAGAGGCAATCGAAGGGGCTGCCGTCTCGTTGGCGGCGGGAATCGCCGTCGGGAACGTCGTCTTCATCGTTGCCCTTGTCGTTTCCAAGAGGAACCCTAGGTGAGGCATGCCCCATATATAGAAAGTGTTTTCCCCCTGTTTTCTTGATGTTCTAGATCATTCGTGCAGAGGAGTTCATCACCGTTAAGGCTAGGGTTAAGGTTTTACCCTCGTTGCTGTTTTTCAGCTTGTGGTCAATCTGTGCAGTCGTCATTCATGTCAAGTTTTTGTGGTCTTAGTGGACTTAAAAAATATTAAACATTTACATGAGTTGTAGAGGACTTTGAGATCTTTCCACGGACATAAAGAACATCTCAATCGGAGTTAAGGGCAGTGAGAAATTGAGGTTTCATTCTGATAGTTTTTCAGTCTCGTAATTCTGTACAGAATCTGTTCACTTCAAGTTTATATAAATCTATTGTCAGAATTGGACTTTCTGATATTCATCAAAGTTGTAGGAAATTGTATAAGATTTCCAGATTGGTAAAGTACATCTCCATATGAATTTTGGAATTCCACTTATGTTCATGTTGGTGGACATGTTCTGCAATTTCTGTCATATTATCAGATTAATGTTAATATCAAGATTAGGATATGACGATGATTTTTACTCTGGTTTATGATAACTAGAAAGTTGTAGGTACTGAAGTTAGCTTATTTTTGGCTAAATTTTGGAATTTTTGGCCATCATAATTAATTGATAAAAAAAAGAGAAGCAGCAGTGCTGTTGTTATGTCTAGTTTGGGCGTGTTTATGTGAGGACGTTGAGTTCGAGCGTAGGAACACTTCAAATTAAGTTCGTATATGCTTGTGTTCTTGTGTTGGTGCTGAGATATATTTGTGTTCAGGTGGTGCACCTTCGGATCGTGCTTAGCTCACGTTTCTTACATCGGAGAAGGCAAGTAAACGTGGCGTTGTGGTCCAAATGCTTTAACTGTGTTGTTTGAATTGCCTCCACCTAATTTCAGTATCTCACATGAGCCATATGTTATGAATTTATTTTTGATATTGAAGTATTATATGATCCACTTGTGCTTTACTCTTGAAGATTTAATTATTGAAGTATATGAAGTTCATGCATTGCAATCTTGCATTTGCATCATCATGTTGTATATGCATATGAAGACACCGTAGCCGGATTGGTGCGGTAAGTACCGGTACAACAGCGCACGTTGAGATATAGCAATGTGGTTGCAGCCCGCATTTCCTTCATTCGGGATGTGTGGGTAGAAGTGAAGTCTTGCAATGTATAATATCATTTGCATCTACATCATGAAGCATTGTTAAGAAGTATTTGTTGTTAATTTTATTATTCAAGTTATGGAAATATTAGTTATCATACTAAATTGTTGCTTAATCAAATTGTGATTTGAATAACTCAATTGAAGCAGTTTGCTTGTTGAGGTTTTTGTAAACCTCATACATTTCCCCCTCCGTAGGTTCTTGAGTTTGGAGGGTGCATCGTTGGATGGGAGTAGCAGCACGTGTACACACACATCAGCTTTACAATTATAATCTTTGGACACATCTTTCTTTTGCAAGATTATCTTTGGTTAGAATTACACCGTAGATACCATAAGAAAACTTTAATTTTGCACGGTATTTTTATTTTCCAGAAAAGGTCATATGGTACTCTCCGTTCTTTCACTAGATTCCTATACATTGCTTGAACTGACAGCTGCCCTTTCTTACTAGTGTTCAACAAAAACACATCTTCCTGGTCATTCAACCTTAAAGCAATCACACTCTCAACTAGCTGGAGCCATCTTCTCAGGTTTTCCCCTGTCAGAGCCCATCTAAAAGATACATTCAGGGGCACAACGCCTAACACACTCGCTACTGTCACATTCTTTATCCTAGTGATATTGTACAAAGAAGGGTACAACTTCATCAATGATTCATTTCCTACCCACACATCCTCTCAAAATCTAGTTTGGTTGCCATTATTAACTTTAAAATGTCGTTGGGCCATGAACTGTCCTTTGACCTCCATCAGCCCCGACCAGAAATGTGAGTCCCCGAGCTTTTTAGCTACTTGTGTTAACGTCTTTCTATTCAAGTATTTTCTCCTTATCAAATTTTGCCAGACACCATCCTCATTTAAAAGCTTAAAAAGCCACTTACTCAACAGACACCTATTTTGGATATCCAGGTTAAGGATCCCCAAACCCCCCCAAGCTTTTAGGTTGACTAAGAACACTCAACTTGGAAAGTCTGTACATTTTCTTATGTTCATCACACTGCCAGAAGTATCTCGACCGATAATAGTCTAGCTTTTTTAAAACATCTTTAGGTATTCTAAAGAAAGACATCCTAAACATAGGCAGACTTGATAAGACGGAGTTTATTAAAACTAGTCTCCCCCTACCGATAAAAGCTTGCTTTTCCAACTACTCAACTTTTTCTGAAATCTTTCCTCCACTTGCCAACAATGCTTATTTCTGATTTTGTTAGTGTTCATAGGGATGTCCAGGTACTTAAAAGGTAGGGATCCTTCCTTGCAACCAAAGATTTGCATAAAATCTCCCACTTTCTCTTTAGCCTCCCCAAAATAGAACAACTCACTCTTATTGAAGTATATTTTTAAACCTGAAATCTTTTCAAACGTATTTAAAACTAACTTCAGATTCTTGGCTTGTTCCAAATCATTTTCCATGAATAGAATAGTATCATCCGCGTACTGGAGAATAGATAATACTCCATCTACCAGATGTGGGACTAGCCCCCTAAACTGATCATTTTCAGTTGTTCTTGCAATGAGAATTGCCAACATATCCGCTGCAATGTTAAAGAGTAAAGAAGGCATAGGGTCTCCTTGTCTCAACCCTTTTTGTTTGGAAAAATTGGCCAATATCATCATTCACTTTTACACCTATGCAGCGCCCACTCAAAATATTTTCTATCCACTTACACCACACAGGTGAAAAGGCTTTCATTCATAATCCTTGTTGCAAAAACGGCCAACTGACTTTGTCATAAGCCTTTTTAAAGTCGAGTTTCAGAATTATCCCACTTTGTTTCTTCCTCTTTAGTTCATGCAATGTTTCATGTAATATGACTACTCCTTCCAAAATATTTCTTCCCGGCAAGAACGCCGTTTGAGTTGGTTTAATTACTCTATTAGCAACTACCATAAATCTGTTTGCTAAGACCTTAGTAAAAATCTTAAATCTCACATTTAACATACAAATTGGTCTGTATTGCTGGACCATCTTAACGTCTTTTAGTTTTGGTATCAATGTTATGACGCCAAAATCTTAAAACTAAAAATAGGAAGTTGTTCCCTATGAAAATCTAATGAGGCTCCAAAACACATGATATAACTTAATTGGGAAGCCATCAGGCCCCGGAGCTTTGTTATGTTTCATTTGAAATATTGCTTCTCTGACTTTCTTTTCTATGAAAGCTTCTGTTAGGATCTCATTTTCTAAAGCACACTTGAGAGATATCCTCATTCCTTGTCTCTTTCTGAAAAAAATTGCTTGCCCTTTCAGGTCCAAAAAGACCTTTATAATATTTTGTAATATACTTCTTCAAATTGTCTTCTCCCTCAATTATTCCCTCTTCCTGTTCTAGACCGAAGATCCTAGTTTTCCTTCGTTTTCAATTTTCTATCATTTGGAAATATTTGGTATTTCTATCTCCCTCCAATAACTCTGTTGTTTTAGCGCGCTGGAACCATCTCATTTCTTCCTCCCTAAGTAATTTTGCCAGCCTATCCTTAATATTTTGTTTTAACTCAACCTCATGTTGGTCTAACAGAATAGTCTCAACTTTTATATCTAACTCATTTGCTTTACTCAAGAGCTCTTGTTTTTTTCTTTCTATAAGCCCCTTTCAAATTTTTGGCCCACCCTCTCAGGAACTGTCTTAATCTTCTTATCTTATTCTGCCAAATTTGCATTGGCGTGGAACCTCGTTTCTCCTTATTCCACACCCTTGCCACCAAGTCAAAGAATTCATCCCTTAAGAGCCACCTTAATTCAAATTTAAACCCCTGTTGTCCTTTAGGACAACTTTGTTCACATGTGTCTATAAGTAGGAGGGTATGATCTGAAATTTCCCTGCTCAAAGCCTCTATTATAGCCAACATATATTTTTGTTCCCATTCAGTAATAACCAACACTCTGTCAAGCCTTTCATAAGTTGGCGTTACTAATGAGTTAGCCCAAATGTATCTTCGACCAAACATTTCAATTTCCCTTAGGTTCAAGCTGTCTATAATAGCATTGAACAGAAATGGCCATTTGTCATCTACCTATCATTATTCTTTTCACTTGGGTTTTTGATTATATTAAAATCCCCTCCCAGTAAAATAGGCACATTTTCCTTACTACAAGCATGGACTAACTCAGTCAAAAACACCTCCTTAAACTCTGGTTGCACTGCCCCATAAATAGCCACCAACACCCAGTGAAAATCATCCTTTCTACTACATTTATTCCAAATTATAAGTCGTTTGACTTTTTTTACCACAAGTTTGACCGCTCATCTTATTCAAAAAATTTGTGTAAATATAGTCAAATTTAAGTCATTTTTGAAGAATATTTATTAATAAAGCAAGCCACCACAAAAAAATATGATAATTTGCACAAAAATTTGAATAAGATAAGTGGTCAAACTTGTGGTAAAAAAAGTCAAACGACCTATAATTTGGAACGAAGAGAGTATTTCTCAATCTAAATTTAACATATAAATCTTTGTCATCAATGCTTCCTATATCAATGGTATCCAGGTTCACACCTAGCAAAATCCCCCCTGCCCGTCCATGAGGTTCAATCCAAGGCCAAATAAATTTTTTGCCCGCGCAAAAATTATTAACCGCAGATTGGGTGAAATCATTTTTCTCTGTTTCCAACAGAGCTACAAAATCTAAGTTTTGCTCTTTAACATTGTCAGAGATATATCTCGTTTGAGCCAAGTCACTAAGACCTCTACTATTCCAGAAAATCCCTTTCATTTGGAAACTACATACTTTGGTTATTTTGGCAAGGGCAACCTTACAGGCTCTTTTCTTTCGCAACTTAGCGCGAGGTTTTCTTCTAGGTGAAAAACAGTAACCTAGTTTTAGCTGATCATTATGAGCCTCAGGTTAGCTGGAGTCCTGGCTTGGTGTCTGTAAAAACCTTTATGTTCCGTTTGGATGTAGATATTGTGGCCCAGAATTTGGAATTGGTACCGATGCACTCGAATTCCGCTGTTTAGATGGCTTTGGCATTGGTGGCCGGAATCTCATCCCAATACCAAAAGGCATTCAATCCACTGTCGCACCCCCTCCCGCAATATCGAGCCGAGCAGCTCCTTATTGGGCAGAAACGCCCGCTCGCCCCCTCACCCACATCTCCCTCGCGCAGCTCCCCCCTCTCGCATCTCTCTTTGCTCTCTCCCCCGGCCGGCCTCTGGCGATTCAACGGCGGCGCAGCCTCCTCCGACGTGAGGTGAGGGAAGGGCGGCATCCTCCGGCGAGGCATGGCACACGACGTCTTCTTCCTCGCGGACTGGCGCACGGTGTCTTCTTCCTCTTGGCCTGTGCCGGCCCACCGGCAGCGAGCCGCACGATGCCCTCTCCTGCCTCCGCCGCGTCGCTCCCTCCGTCGCGCCACTCCCTCCGCCGCGCCGCCGTTTCCTCCCCTGCGCCTTTTCGTCCCCTGTGATGCTCGGTTCGTCGGGAAGGAGCTCGGGGGTAGGGAAGACGAGGCCGCCACGATCCGTCGGAGGGCATGGGCGCGGAAGGGGTTCTCTAGTGGCCGATTCGGAGGGTGGATGCGGAGGTGGGCGGTGGTGAGACCAACGGGTCGGGCGCTCACCGGAGCTCACCGCAAGCAGGGGTCTTGGAGCATAGCTCAACGGGTCAGACCGACGCGATGCGAGAGGGAGCGGGATGGCGTCGATGGGGACGAATATCAATTCCTTCCTCTTTTACATCCAAACAGAAATTGAATTGGGTTGCCTTCTAGGATTTTAAAGGACAATATGATGGTCATCCAAACAACAACATTAGGGCACGTACAACGCTCGTTGATTGCCGTCGACATGCAACGCACCTTTTGCGAAAAGCCCCCCGCACGGCGTGAGCGATAGCCGAGCCGGCGTCTCGTTCGTCTACGAGCGAGGCTCGTGCTCCCAGGCGACTCGGCGGCGACGAAGGCCGTTGTACGGCTCGCTACGTGGAGTCAACGGCGGTGCAGGATCCGCTGCGCAGGAGAGGTTCGCGCGGGAGAGCTTCAGGTTCGCTCGAGAAGAGGCCGGCAGCGGCTGCTGCTGCTTGGAAGCCAGGGAAGCGGAGGAAGCCAGGTAAGCGGTGGCGGCGAGCCTGCGGCAGCAGGAGGCGACGGCGGACCAGGAGCGCTTGGTGCCGGCGGAGCCAAACGAGGAGCTCGCCGCCGCCACCAATCTTCTCCCCCTCCATGCGTGCCCGGGCGAGCGCCGCCGTCACATGCATGAGCTCCACCGCGCCGGCCGAGCGCGAGATCTGCCCGGCCGGCCGCGCGCGTGATCCGCCGGGCCGGCCGCGTGCGAGCTCCGCGGCGCCGACCGCGCGCGAGATCCGCCGGGCCGGCCGCGCACGAGCTCCACCGCGCCGTCGTTCGGCACCTCCGCGGAGGGGGAGAGGGCGGGAGGAGGAGGGGCGTCGGCAAGTGGGAGGCGGTGGGCGCCGCCGGAGTGAGGGAAGGGAGGGGACGGGGCGCCGCCGGAGGAGGGAGCGAGAGAGAGGAGGAAGAAGAGGGCGCCTGGGCGGAGTGAGCGAGAGAGAGGAACAGAGAGATAAGAAGGAGAGGAAGCTCATGCCACAAAATGACTACAAAGATCAAGTATACACTAGATCATCATGTCAAAAGATAAATTAAACACTCTATAGACAGTCAAACAGACAACCCATTTTACAAGCTGTCTGTTTAAGCTGTTATTTGTGTAAAAAGACAGCAATCTGTCTACACGGTTGTACTTGCCCTTAGAATTATAGCCCATTTTAATGTCATGCTTGCTTTGGTATTAGACCCAATTCAATGCCAAGCTGCTCAATATCAACATTCAGACGGAGCCTTATACATGCTTTCTATAAAAGCAGGGTGATATTTTGTCAAAAAAAAACTGCAAAATGTGCACATAAGGAAAAAAGAAGTCAATCCATAGATGCAGTGGTTTCACCGTTCATGAGTGTCATCGACAGACTCTCCTTGACACAGATTTCGAGAGTAATCAAATAATGTGCATCTTTTTTCTCAGTACTGCTACATATTTCATCATTAGTAGAAGAAGCATTTTTCTTGATAAATGCATGAATTGCATGATACCATGATAAATGCACGCAATAGTCATCACGATATTACCACTACTAGAAAATCTATTTTTTTTCAAGCGGACTATCATTGCCTGTTCAAAAGGCCAATGCCATGAGCCCATGAGAAATAGTAGTAGAGGAATGAATCGGTGGTAAAAACACACATCACCGCTGGGTCACGACTGGGACCAATTGTGAAAAATACACATCCTCTTGGACCTCTACTTGCTGTGGGTCGATTATTGTGGCATCGCCAATCTGTGATACCCTTCATCCCCTCCCATATCATTGATGTTCTTATCCACCTCGGAGATCAGCCTGACCACGGGTCCATCTCTTCATCGCTTTTAGGAGGGTGACTCATTCTCTTCATTTCTTCTTTTCTATCATCTTCACTTGAACTTGGGCTTTTGTCACCTCATCTCACCCTTCATCTTGTGGTTGCTTGACTGCTTGTGAGGCATGATTCTTGGTGCCATATGAAGATGGTGCTTTTGTCTTGATGTCCATGCAGAACTCATGGTTGATGGCCTTGATTAATTAGATACCATCCTGTCCAATTTCTTCTTGTTATGGAGATGGACAGGCACATTCATATTCATGATCAAGTTGTGCACAGGAACATTGAATTTCTTAATGAGAACACGATATTTTAATTTTACACATCCTTTGTGGCTCTACGATTCCCACTGTATTGATTCCATCCACAAGACCATCTTTCTCCTTTTTTTTCACCGGGATTTAGATTGGTGGTCGATCTCCGTTCAGTATAAACTGCGGACGAATGTTGCTTTGTTGTTTTCATCTAGGCAAAATCTATAAAGAAACCTCCACTTACAACACAATGGCATTATATGATAATGCAGATATCCACTAATTCACCATTATTAGCTAGCACTGCTAGTACACTGACATGGTACAGTCAAGCAAACACACAACGCAGTCTCGCACTCTCGCTAAGTCTCAGGCAACTCCCCTTGGCACAAGGCGCGCGCGGAGCGGGTTGGCCATGACGATGGTGAACTCGGCCTTCTCGCCGTCCACGTCCACCTCCTCCCCCTCCACGCCCCGCCACTCGAACTCGCGCACCAGGTTCGCCACGAAGTACTCGAGGTGGAGCGTCGCCACGTTGAGCCCGGGGCAGATCCTCCGCCCGGCCCCGAACGGCATCATCCTGATCTCCCTCGTGCCGGTGATGTCCGTCCCCTCGCCGTCGCCGCCCGGCAGGAACCGCTCCGGCGCGAACTCCGCCGGCCGTTGCCATGTCTGCTCGTCCATGGCCATGTCCGCCACCATGAAGTTCACGGTCGTGCCCCTCGGGATCGTGTACCCGCCCAGCTCCATGTCCTCCGCCGGCGCGTGCGGCAGCACCAGGTGCCCCGGCGGGTGGCGCCGGAGGCCCTCCAGCACCACTACTTTCAGGTACGGCATCCTGTGCACGTCCTCCTCGGAGATGCGGTCCGAGCCGGCGGCGGCCATTGTCGATTTGATCTCGTCGTGGAGCTTGTCCTGGATGGCCGGGTTCTTGACGAGCTCCGCCATGATCCACTGCAGCGCCGTGGACGTGGTGTCCGTGCCGGCGTTGAGGAACTCCGAGCACAGCGCGATCATCTCGTCGTCCGTCAGCGCGCGGCCGCCGTCGTCGTTGAGCCGGATGTCCAGCAGCGTGTCCACGTACGAGTGCGGCAGCGTGGTCGTCATTGTGTCTTCCTGTGCACGTATGAGTGCTCCGAGCTTCTTGCGCTCCCTGCGCGCGTCGATCAGGGGCATGTACATGTCCTTGAGGCGCTGTCGCATGGCGACCATGGCCTGCAGGCGGCCACGGAAGAGGCGCGTCGTGACGGAGGGCAGGAAGGCGAAGACGCCGAGCTTGTTGGAGTAGAGCAGCACGTCGCGCTGCCCGGCGGCAATGTCGCGGACGGCGCGCTCGCCGAGCTGCTCGCCGAAGCACATGGACACGAGGAGGCGGAACATGGCGTACTGGAACGTCTCCACGATGGAGCCCCCTTGGTCGTTGCTGAGACGGAGCTTGCCCGTGAGCTCGGCGAGCACCGCCGCCCTCGCCGGCGCGAACAGCCGGAGGCGCGCCGGGTGCGCGACCTCGGCCACGAAGTCGCGCCGGAACAGCCGCCAGATCGGGCCGTAGTTGGAGGTGGAGATGGCGCCGGCGTCGAGGCCCAGGAGGTCACGCGACGCGTACTCCGGGCGGTCGGCCATGGCGGCGCCGCGCTCGACGAGCGCCGCGTGCGCGAGGCGGCGGTCGGAGACGGTGACATGGAGGCGGGAGCCCATGCGGAGCGCGAGCAGCGGGCCGTGGCGCCCGTGGAGGCGGCGGATGGCGCGCAGGACGTCGATGCCCTGGTGCCTGAACCACAGAATGTTCCCGAGCACCGGCACGACGGCCGGTCCAGGAGGCAGGCGCCGGGCCAGTCCGCCGCTGTTGGCAAAGAGGAAGGCGAGGAGGATGAGGAGGAGAGAGACGAGGAGAGGCGCCCATGCGAGCTCCATTTGTGCTTGTCGATCTAGGTCGATAGAGCAGTGATGCTTGAGATGAGAGTGACAATGCATGCGCCATGGCGAGGTTTCTATAGAGAAGTGATAGGAGTGTTAATCTTGGATAAGTTTCTAGGGCTTGATTGATCTTTGCGCGCTGTGACTTTTCGCTACTCGGGAGTTGAATAGGTAGATTCATGGATGGCTGCTACCTGTAGCTTGTTTCCTCGTTCGTTCCAAAAAAGGTAAACTTAATTTGTTCCTCATCTGCCCATCTAGGCTATGCATGGACCTCTGGTTACCTTTGACACTGTCAAACTGCATGGCAACGGGTAGAGAGCCTGGAGTCAGCAGTGACGATTTGTTGGTGTTCTGATTGGCTGAACATATTTCAGTTCGAAGATATACAAGGATAACATAGCGACAACGCGCAGTTTGGTGTCGAAGTAAGATTGCGAATTGTTGGCCTTAATTTGTCTTTTTCCTTCATAGACAGGTTCAGGATTAGTTCGTTCTGCACGGAACGAATTAAGGAAATTTCAAGGTAGATTGGAAAGCAAAGCAATGGGATGCATGACCATACGAGAAATCTCTTTTAAGCTACGTTGTAGACAGGGCCGTATACCAGGGCAGGTGGGCGATTTGGAGCCTCGCTCCAAATGTTATAAAAATGCATAAACTTAACTGCAGTTAATACAGGTATTGATGAGTTAAAATGCTCAGCAATCAACATCGTTTTATCACTTTTCTTTCTCTGGCATCAAAGCACCTTTCTCCATGAACATCTTCCTGTCATCCCACCTCTCCTCGACTTTATCTTCTCAACAATCAATCTCAATTGATTAGCTGCAACCTCGACTCCTCAACATCACAGGAAAAAAATTGCACCCCTAATTCTTCTTCCGGCAGCTAAATCACGTTTTCTTCAAAAAATTGTAGCATCGCTTATTTTCTGTTTGAAGCAAAAATTGTACACGTCAATGGCAAAATTCTGAACTGTAAAAATTATAATGGTATGGATCAAACTAGAATTACAGCATCAAATTAGTTTATTGAATTTAACACAAAACATATCTTAATGAGCATCTACAAGTTAAACAACTACAAAATATATCTTAATGATTCATTATATTTTCAATGGTCAATTGCTATTTTTCTTATTTGTTAATTTTGAATTTATCTATTTACCAATCGTAGTGGACATGAACTTTTTAGGTTAGTTTAGATCGTTACATTTTCATGTCTAACAGTGTAAATCTTTCTCTTTTTTATATTAATATATGAGAATATTTTTATCTCTCAATATATTAATATAATAGATAGATTCGGGAATTTAATGAAGCTCCAGTAAACAAGTGGTAAAACTCCACGAACTTACTCCCTCCGTCCTAAAAAAATACTATAAGACTTAAAATTTATCCCAAAAAATAAGTCATTCTACTATATTTATTTAATAATTACATGTTCATGCAATAACCAATTAGTATTAAATATGACTAATAATTAGGAGCAATTAATGTCATTTTACTTCTCTTTAATTTGTTCTAAAATCTCTAGAATGTTTTTTTCAGACGGAGGGAGGAGAAGCCAAAATTCGGTCTGGACACCCATCGAATCACCAGTTCTAGCAACAACGGTGGTCCAAGAGCGAATTGTGGCCCCCCCCCCCCCCCCCCCCCCCCCCAAATCTCCGGAAGAATCACCAAGACGCTAGCGAATTCCCCATCCCCCAACCACACGTCCCCCACGCCACAGATCTGGAGCCCTAGTCGGCAGCCCTGGACATGGATCGAGTTGCTGGAAGAGGAGGACGGAGTCGGCGAGGCAGCCGTGGGTTCGGGAGGTCAGGGCGGAACGGAGCGTTCGAGGGATGGACCTCGGCCACCGGCAGTGGGGGGCCAACACCCGCCCTGGATCGAGGCTTCGATGGCCGAGAGCATGATAGGCGGGGCGGCCGTGGGTCTGAGAGGCCTACCTCGGCGAAGCCGTTCCCGGGCGGAGCGGCGGCGGGACGGACCTCGGTCCCTGGGAGGCAGAATCAACGCGGCGGCACGATGGTGTGGCGGCCTCGGCGCCCCCAATCTCCCGCGCAATCCGGATCCCCGGAGGGTGACGCGGCGGCCAGCGCTACCTCGCCGGCGGTGCCTGCCCCGCTGGACAACGAGGACATCCTCAGGGAAATACTTCTCCGCCTCCCGCCGCGGCCGTCAGCGCTACCGCGCGCCGGCGCCGTCTGCAAGCTCTGGCGCCGCCTCGTCACCGAACCCGGGTTCCTCCGCCGCTTTCGGGCCCACCACTGGAAACCCCCGTTACTCGGCTTCTTCTCCCACAACAGAGGCAAGGTTGGCTTCACTCCCGTGCTGGATCCGCCGGACCGAGTTCCCGTCGGTGGCGGCATCTCCTTGCGGCTTCAAAGGGGCAGCAGGGTCTACGGCTGCCGCCACGGCCGCGTCCTTGCTGTCACCGGCAAGCCATTTAGTTTCCTCGTGTGGGATCCGGTCTCTGGCGACCAGTGCCGTGTGCCCTTGCCACCAGCGTCCGGTTTCATGAACAAGTATATGATAGATGGGACAATCATTTGCGCCGACGGTGGCCAGGGCCATGTCCACGGCACATGCCACTCTAGCCCCTTCTTGGTGGTCTTCCTTGGCCGCTGCGGGGATGAAATTGTCACCTGGGTTTACTCATCCGAGACTGGCACATGGGGCGATGCCAACTCAATAATGTGGCTGAGCCCATTTGACCCGGATGATTTTGCTTGTTGCAATACCCTGGTCGGAAATTCCATTTACTGGCTGTTTAATGAAATCAGTATGGCCATACTTGAGTTTGATTTGGATAGGCAATGCTTAGCTACAGTAGAGGTACCACAAGAGGTGTTTGACCTTGACACTTCTGTCCGCGACGAGTGCCAATTCTTGATTATGCCGGCAGAAGGTAGTGAGCTTGGCTTCCTCATTCTAGAAGGTTTCAATGCCCGGATATGGAAGAGGAAGGCCAAGAGTGATGGTGATACTCGATGGGTGCTCAGAAATGCTTTTAAACTGCACCTTCCATTGAAACCATGGGCACATAGGTATCCTCCGGAGATAATAGGATTTGCTGAAGATTATAATGTGGTGTTTATAGCAACTGGTGGTGGTGTTGTTTTCATGGTCCACCTTGAATCCGTGCAGTTTAAGAAACTCCCCCAAAAACTGGGCTACCGCACATGCTATCCATTCACAAGTTTCTGCACAGCAGGTAAATATAATGCATATAACTGTAGTAAAAATTATGTTATTTTGATTTATTGATGGACTAACAATTTGAACTAAAGTCAAATCAGTTATTTCTTTAGTTATTAATTGAACTCTTCATATTGTGGTATTTTGTTTCTTGAACGCACAGGGGGTCTGCTTATCTTTATATTAAAGAGAACGAGTACAACCATTTCTATTACAAAAGCAATCGCATCACCACAACCAGCACTTAGGCATGAACATACAACTTGATCACCAGCTAAATATTAGACATGACATGACCTGACCAACTTCCTAGGCTAACAACTTATCTTAAACTTAGATCCCTAAGAATTCTAGCACCAAGCACCAGAAGTGCAGCTCCTCTTTGAAATTTCCCTGTTTATCAACAACTTATCTTAAATCTAGATCCCCGAGAACTCTTTAATAACTTCGTAGAGGACATTTCCCTTTCCCCTGTTTGTGCATTCTTTTATGCTTGTTTCTGAGAGTGCTGCAGTATCTAAGCAATTGTAGGATGAATTGCTTTGCTTTGCTTTCCTATGCTTTCTGGGGGAGCTTTTACTATTTTTTGATGAAACGGGGGGCTTTCAATATGGCCTGTTGTGCAAAGTAGAAGTGACCCCATTATTTTGAACCAAGGGAAGTATCATTTTATAGATGAAAATATAACCATCGAGAACATTATGAGCACTCAGGGTTGAAAGATCCTTAACACTATATGCAAATTCCTTGGCTCTGTTCTTTTAACATGTGAGGTCTATCAGTTTGAACTTGTTTGATAAATGAATTACTCATAGCTCTTTAATTCCTCAATATTGTTGTGCAAATTCAAAAATAGATTTAGCTTCTTTCTAATTGATAAAAACACAATGTAGATTATGTATGATTTGGTAAGCTAATCTGTTTATATTTGGTAGGGCCAGCTCCAGTGTTCTCCTCGGTGCCACCGCCAGCCATGAGCAACGAGGATCTGTTGAATCACATAGAGGACATTAAGGATCTGGAGTTGAATCTGATGTTTGAGGATCGTGAAGTAGATAGGTGGGATCCGATGATACTTGAAGCTAATATTCCACCTATGCCACTATAGTCTAAGCTTGATGCTAAAGGATCACGATTTGTGAAGTCTCCTTGTGTTGGTTGCCAAGATGCAAGAATGTCTTTGGTTTTGCTCCTCCATCTTCTACGCATTTGCCTATGGCATTCTCCATGTGGAAATTGGCTCTCATCTGTTTAGTTAATGCAAACTAATGAGACCCATAAACCTTGCAAAACAGGTTATTGCAGTAACATAGTAACTGTTATGGACTTCGTTGGGATGACAATAGACTTAATTAGTCTGATGCTTGAAGGCTCAGATAGTCTTATATGTTGAATGCTAAATTGTTCTTTCATCTATAGGAAAGAAACTTAAGCTAGTTATCAATTGTTTCATTTTTAGGTTGTCCATGTGTTTGTATCAATACATATATCTGGATATTTGTGAACTCTTTTGCACAATGGGTGATTGTTATTTTCTGTAGAATAATGGCATTGATGAGGATCTTAAGTACTTCCTCCGTTCCAAATTAAGTCGTTTTGGCTTTTCTAAACATGTACCTTTTGTTATGTATCTAGATATACACCATGTTTAGATATAAAGTAGAATCTATGCATTTAGATACGCCAAAACAAACTCTAATTTGAAATTTGGAACGGAGGAGTATTTCGAAAGAGGCATGCAATTATTATGTTGTTTCCTCGTGAGGTGTTATCTCATCAGGGGCAGGTTATTGTAACTTGATGCTTTGATTTATTTCACTGAATGCATAGTCGTGATGCACCCAGTTGTTTTAGACTTAATACCTCCCCTCGTGTACCAAATTCTTCTATTCGTGTGCCACTGGGACAAAACATATTTGAGTCTAGTATTTCTGTGAATGTGCTGTTATCTGTTGCTAGAGAAAGACAGTTTTGCCCCTCTAGTAAGAGGAAGCGAAATTCGGATGGGATTGGTGAGTTTTTTTAACAGAATTGGTAAGGTTAATTAAGACGTTAAGTGACGTGGGAACGTGTTCTTTTTTAGTCTTCGATTGCGCGGCCTCCGCTGAGTGGCGGTGGTGGCAGTGGCGCCTGCTAATGGGGCGTCCTTTGGTGGTGGGTTTTATGGGTTGGTTTTTAGTACGAGTTGTGTTTGAATATGTTAAAATGGTTTGTATCGAGGAGTGGCCCTGTGGAGCGGGTCTAGTGTATATATTGGTTGGTGCGGATTGAAATGGATTAAAATGAGTTTAGTTTACATGTACTTTATGGCTAGATCAAAAAGTGGAGTCGGACCCTAAAACTAAAACCTCGTATTCATACTATAAGTAAAATTGATTGAAATTTATTAGAGATTACTCGATATGATAAACAACTTTGTGTAAAGTAGCGTGAATGGACCTACAGTGGCCCCAAATCAAAACTAAAACCTCACGTTCATACTATAAAATTTAGCAAAATTGACTGAAATTTGTTGGAGTATGATAAGCAACAACTTTATGTAAAATAGCGTGACTAAACCTACAGGTGGCCTCACATCAGGAGTAGGATCCTAAAACTAAAACCTCACGGTCACACTATAAAATTTAAGTAAAATTAACTAAAATTTGTCGGAGATGACTCGGTTTGATAAACAATAACTTTATGAAAGTAGCGTGACTAGACATATAGGTGGGCCCCACAATAGGAGTCGGACCCTAAAACTAAAACCCTCAGCTACAGTACCGGGGTGAGAACCATTGGATATGTAGATTGGATGGCTCGAACGATGGCATGACACTTTAGTACTGTAGCAGAAAAAGTGTCTTCGAAAATATAAGATTTGATATGATAACTCTCGGCAATTGTAAGCTATCTCTTTTCATGAAAAATTATTGAATTCGATTTTATCCAATTCAATAACTACATGATAAAACATATCAAAAGTTTGAAACTAATATTTTTAAATAATACCGGGTCAATACAAATTTAATACTATTATAGCAAAACATTTTAATAAAATACAACGATGTAGATATATTTTTTTGATGGGGAACGATGTAGACATATTTATAATTTAAGTTACTTTAAAAATATATTTACTTACTCTATAAAAATCACAATATAAATATAAAAAATTGTTTTAGCTAAATATTGGACCAACAATTTTTAATTAATATTGGTCTAGATTAATAAAAACACATATAATTGAATATTACTCCATCCGTTCTACATTATTATTCATTGTTGACTTTTTCTCGTAGACCATTCATCCCATTTAAAATTTTAGTTCAAATAAATAAAATAATAAGTCATGATTAACGTACACTTGACGATAAAGTAAGTCACAAAGAAAATAAATAATATTTACATAATTTTTAAATAGTAATTTAGAATGTAATAAGAGAAAAAAAAAGTCACACGTTGCGAAAAAGTCAACAATATATAGTAATTTAGATTGGGTAGTATAACTCTATTTTACAACTAGGTCCATGTTTGTGTGTTGGTGTGAGATTCGTAAAAAATTCAACGTAATAAGAGGAATGAAAATTCATGGGTCTTTGAGATCACCGGACACTACATCAATCTCATATTAGAATCATGGTGTGTTTTAAGCTGTGTATCAATTTTACATAACAATGTCAAAGAGCCATGTATAAAGAAAAGCAAGTTTAGTTCACAATAGCCAAGTCGACCACCAATGGTGGACTTAGAAATATCGCAGAGCCTAGGCGAACATAACAACCAGTGATAAGATCATACATGCATATCAACCATTAACACTAATAACCATGACGGTCTTGATAGTTTTGGAACCAAAACAATTGTCTACTTCACATGAGAATATACATTTGATTCGTTCTATCTCTATTTTTTAAAATTATCATTGTCTTAACACACTTATCGTAACCACTACCTGCACCACTAACTTGATCAGATAAGCATGTGCTTCCGAATTTCCATCCCTACTCACATACAGTGCCGACGTAGCACTGTATTTCTCTGCCCAGCTGAGTAGCTGTCATGTACACAGACATTCGCCAATGAGCTCGAGCGGTCGTCTAGGCTCGCCGATCCTTGGATCCGCCAATGTCGACCACAGAGATAAGTTTTGGATGACATAAGTAGACAAGTTTAGAGATTGTCTATACTTTTTCTTATTTATTACAATAATTTATAGTAGGTTGGAGTTTAGCACAGTTCGACTTTTATGGGTTTTCTTGTCATTTTGTGTTAGCCCTCTAGATGATTATTCTCAAGGGACCAAAAATAAGTATTTCCCTATAAATGGATATATCGACCCATAATAGAATTTTATCAAATAGAGCATGGTTCACACCATCAAGTTTGTTAGCTGCTGAATATTGGAACAATAAACTATAGTATTTTATTGAGCACGAATAATGGAGAACCATACAAATGCGAGAGAATAAAGTTTTGATATAAAATTCTTGATACAAGCCAATAAAAACAGAGCCCATCAAGAAGGTTAACTTTGAATGCTATGCAAACCCTTAAAATTAGGTCCACATTCACACACAGCACCCAAAAACAGAGGGATTTTAAAATAGTACTGTAAGTAAGAAGGAAGGAAATAACCCATTTTTTTTAAAAAACCCATGGTAGTCCTTTTCTTCCATCCAAAGAAAAAGTCTTGGTGAAAGAATGAAAGACGCGGACGTACTAGTGGCGCCGCCGCGCCGGATCCCGGAGGACGCCTCCCGCCGCCAGCGGTTTCGGCGGTGCGCTGTCCAGCGTTTACACGGTGGCGCAGGATGCCGCGGCAGGCTTCACGGCGGCAGCCCGGACGAGTGAGAAGGTGGGCAGGGGCAGGCTGCTCGGCGGCGGCGCGAGCGCGTGCATCAGGTCCTCGACGAACCCCCTGGTCACCTCGCGCTCCAGGTCGTCCAGCGCCGCGTCCACCGACGGCGCCGGCGGCAGCGGCGTGGCCCGCTCTAGCGGCTTCCTCCGCTGCGCCCTCGGCGGCTCCTCCCCCTTCCTCGGCGGCGTCCGCGGCTTCTTCCTCTTGTACTCTCCCAGTCCCGTCCTCCTCGGCGCCGCGGGCTTTCCCACAGCGGCAGCGGCCGGCGGAGGCGGCGGCGCGGCGTACTTGGCCTTGGCCGTGCTCGCCATCGCTGGCGGGAGCGGGAGGAGAGCCGGGCGGCGCGGCGGCAGCGGCGGGAGGGAGAGCGAAGGGTGCAGGTACGGCGTGAACTGGAACGCTGGCAGCGGCGAAGCGTACGGGACGGAGGCGTAGAAGACGCTGCGAGTGCGGGGCAGCAGCGTGGTCATGGCGATGCTGCGGCAGCCATCGTCGACGGCGGCGTCCATCCACCGCCGGAAGTCGAATCCGCTGGCCGATCGATCGATGAGGACATTGTCCATCTCAATGATCTTCATGGGAGTAGAATATCGGCTAGATCTCGTCTTCTTGAGAGAAGGGGAGAGAGAGAGAGGCGAAGAGAGGCAGGCAGCAGGCTGAGGTGCCCAAGCCGCTTGCTTCTCGCTCCCGGCCGGGCGAAGGGGAGGGGCTGTCACGGAGGTGACGCCGCTGGCTCTTATAACAGACTTGGGGCGTGCCGCGCGCGGTTGACTTTGAAGTCGATGGCTTGAGTTTGTTATTAGCAAGTGCTTTGCGCATGCGAATCTTTTACTAACCGCAAGTTGCTCCTCTAGTATATTGGAAATCAATTTTTTTTGGGAACGTGACAAGCCTTCAGCAGTTTCAATAATAATATCTATGAAAACATATTGTCTTCAATAAAAATAGGTACTCATATATGTTAGCAAAAGTTCTCTCTTTCCTAGTAAGTTTATTGATTTTAACCTTATTGCCACCCTATATAAGATTTTGAGTATTGATAGTCCAAGATAAAAACAAAGTTTGGGACAGGACAAATAACCCATATTTATGATTGGAGAAAGTACCATTTGTTCCGTCTTAATATATAAAATGTATTCTCTAACGCTATGTTTTTTTCTCACAAATAATGTCAAATGTTCATTTGAAAAGAAGATTTAGAATTTTTCTAAGAGAAGCGGAATAGATAGAAAATGATGAACACAATGGCTTGCTTGATTATGATACAAATACATTTTCATCCAAATTTAAGCTAAACTCCAAAAAATTAGAAATCAACTAGTACCTTTTTGCAATCATATAAGCATATATGGTTACTCGTAAACCTTTTTTTTAAAAAACACTCATAAACATTTGATGATTAAATAGCAAATGACTCCCAAGATAAAACAAATTAAAATATATACAGACTGTTTATATATAGCAAACGTGCATGGAGTTGGAAGTACGAAAAATCTAGGGGCTTCCATGCTACCAAAGCCTCTCGAATCAACTTGCACGGTTGGGCTGAAAACAAAGGCACCGACCAGTACGGGCGTGCCAGCCTCCGACCCAACCAACCGCCCATGCTATGATCAGCAGCCATCTAGCGATAGTAACGCGACCACCTACTACCACACATCCACTGACGGTGGGCCCCGGACAGCCGGCTGCCCCACATGTAATTGAATAGCGAGGCTGTGCGCCACACGATGGCCCTAGTGGCTGTGGGCGTTGCCAGCAGTGGCGGGAATCGCGCGGGCATGTGCGGCCGAGGCGACCGACCGCCAAACTGACGTGGGCCGTCGGATGCGGATCTCGGACGGTGGCGCTGACGCCGATCCGACCGCCCATCCAGCGTCGCATGCTCTCTCCATCATGGCTTGGAGTTGGAGTACTTGCTTGTACACGTCAAAACTGCTTGGAACCACCACTTGTGCATGTGCATGGTCAGTCCAAAGAGAAATTTTGTGTGCCTCACATGATTTTGGTCGAGGCTTTACATGATTGGATTGACTCCCATATCACCCCCAATATAAATCAAAGTTTTTAAAACGGCCGTCGGACGAATCGGGCGCCTCTTCATCCATTTTGACTCTCTCCACCATTTTATATTCACGCGCCGTATCCGCGGGTCACCAACTGCCACGGCACCGCATCCGCTCCTCCGCCGCGCCGCGCCAGCTCCTCCGCGTGTCACACCGCCGCCAGTGTCGGCCCTCCACGCACCGCTGCCGCCGCTCCTCCGCGCGCCGCGCGGCTCCTCCGCGCATCGCGTCGTCGCCGCTGGCCCTCCGCGCGCCGCTGCCGCCGCTCCTCCGCGCGCCGACGCGGACACCGCCGCCGTCCGAGCGTCGTCCCGCCCGCTGCTGTCCGGGAGGGCCGTGGGCCGCCATGGCCACCGCACCCAGCTTCTCCTGCCGTCGCCGGCCCGAGCCGGTCATGGATGTGGCGGATCCGTCGCCGGCGAGCATGCGGAGCTCCGCCGCCGCATCATGGATGACACGTGCGTTAGGTAGGGGAGGGTGTGGCGCACCGGCCATCCTCCGCGGCCGCCGCCGCCACCGCCGGCCATCTCTTCCGCGTCGGCGCCACCTGCTTGCCATCCTCCTCCTCCTCCTCCTCCAGTTCTCATTTTTTTTGGCTAGGGTTTTGCTGCATGTTGCAAGAGCATGTTTCACGTGTTTCGGATGTTCCAGAAGAATGTTGTAACTGTTTGATGTGAATGTCGCAAAAGTAGATCTGGGATGTTCTAGGGTTTCGCTCCATGTTGCAACAACATGTTTCACGTGTTTCGGATGTTCCAGAAGAATGTTGCAACTGTTTGTGTGAATGTTGTAAAAGTAGATCTGGGATGTTTCGATGTTGCATATGTTTCGCATGCATGTTGCAAGTGTTTCATCCGGATGTTGCATTTTTCATTGGAATTTTTTTTACCGCTGACATGCGTGGAGAGAGTTTTGAGCGCGTGTTACTAATGTTTTTTTTACGGAACCGGTAGGGAAGGCCCCTACCTATTTTTTGTATATATATATATTAACAAAATATGTACAAAGTTTTGACCTCAGGCCAGAAGGAGGAAAAACAGGAGACTACAGGTTGCTACTCGACATCTTTGGTCTAGCTCGTAGACTGACCAATCGCAACTGCTCTTTGAAGTTCAAGCAAAGGAAATTGCTCCATCATCAAAGATGATATTATTCCTATGATTCCATATCGTTCAGGATGTCACCATAATCAATTCTCGAAATATATTAGATGCAAATGCTTGCCGTGCATGAATGAACATGTCTGTCATGGGTAGAGTAATGTCCCAACCAACTCCCATAAAGATCCAGCAGGCCTGGCTAAAAGGACATTCAAAGAAGAGGTGTAAGACTGATTCCTCTTGACTCTCCACACACTGCACACACGTGTAATTATCAATCACCATGTGCTTTCTCCTCAGGATATTCCTCGTGTTCGGTCTATCTCTGAGCAACAGCTAGAAGAAGAATTTGTGTCTAGGCAGGGCATTTGAATTCCACATCCATTTGAACAGAGGTGAGGCAGGAAGAGAACCAGATAACCTGTTATAAGCTTGCTTGCATGTGAATTTGTCTGACCCCCCAAATATAGCTCCATTGGTCGTACAGGTTCTCGTCCCTAATTATTTCTTGCAGTATATGGGAAAGCTCCAGAAGCTGCTCATCAGCTTGAATTGGCATATGAAAGTTTTCAGTGATCGGCCTATCAAGAAATTTGTGCACCGAAACTTTCTGATTCTTGGCAAAGCTATGTAACTGGGGTAATCTCCACCGTAGAACACCAACATTCCATAAATCATTCTAGAAACCAACAGTATCACCCATCTGTATCAAGCAAGAAGCTATCATCATGAATTTTTTGGACAGATTCATAATATCTCGCCACCAGAAAAAGCCAACTGAACTTCTAGCATGCGGGGGAGTACAATGTCTGTATAGGCACGACCAGGTGAGATGCACCCATGGCAAGTCTTCCTTTTTGTAGAACTTATGTATGAACTTGAGAAGCAGAGCAGAATTTTGTGTCCTCAAATTAACAATGCCCAACCCCCCTTCCTCCTTGGATCGACAAGCATGTTTCTAGGCAACAAGACAACCTCCTTTCTTACTTAAGTCACCACCATTCCTAAGGCAGTGCTTTCGATATCTATCGATTTGCTTGAGGATTTTCAATGGCACTTTTAAGAGCATAAGAAAAAGTTGGAAGAGCAGAGAAAACAGATTTGACTAAGACTAGCCTACCAGCATATGAAAGTAGGCTCGTAATCCCCATGAGTATCTTTTCTATTCTAGTTAAGATGGGCATGAATTCACTGACAGCTGGTCGTGTAGTACCCAAAGGGAGTCCTAGGTATGTAAAAGGCATTTGTTCAATCTGACAGCCAAGGATTTACGCTAACTGCCCAGCCTTGGTACTATCCACATCGATAGGCACAAAAAGATTTGTGGAAGTTAACCTTCAAGCCTGTGTTAGAAGCAAAAGTGCCCAAGGTGTTCTTCAAAAATTCCATCTGATCATGCTCTGCAGGTAAAATCACCAATGTATCATCAGCATATTGCACAATTGGGTAGTCTCCCCCAAAATCTGGACCCAGTGGATGTGAAAGATCACCATTTGCTGCAACCTCATTCAGAATTGACTGTAGCAGATCTGCACCAAGAACAAATAACAAGGGTGAAAGTGGATCCCCTTGTCTAACCCTCTTCTGCATTTAAATATTTTCCCTAGATGCCCATTCAAAAGAACAGATGAAGACCCTGAGGACAAGATGCATTTGATCCAAGACACCCATTTATGAGAGAACCCCTTGTGTCTGAGTGAAGCTAGAATTATCTCATGTTCAATTTTGTCGAATGCCTTTTCAAAATCCAGCTTGAGGATGATAATCTCCTTTTTAGATTTGTGAAAAATATGAAGAAATTGAAATGCCCAAGATAAGCAATCCTGAATTGTTCTGCCTTTGATAAAGTGTCACACCCTAAAATTTTTGGATTTCAGGATGTGTTTTTGAAGAATAATTAAATAAAGAACTTCTTATAATTTTTAAATTTCTCTCAACTTTATTTCATTTACAGGGAATTTAGTACAGGAAAAATAATTTTTCTAAATTAAAATAAAACAATATAGGTCATAATATTCCTTGCCTTGCATTCATGTCGGTTGCATTTAATGCCTTTGTGTGTGCAAAGTTTTCAAAAATGCGTGTACAAGACTAATAGGAATTTTTTGGATATTTCTGGAATTTATTCCTAAATTCCTAGAGCATATTCTAATTTTTGGAACATGCTAAAATTCTTTTCAGGAGATCCTAATACTTTATTTGGGTTCCTCATGTCCAATTCTACCTCTGGGATTTTTCTCGAGATTGTTGGAATCTTCAGAGTATTTTTCGTGGCTTAAACGAATTATCTAGATTTTTCTAGATTTATTCTTTCCCTGGAAAATGTATTTTAAAAATAAAAAGAAAAGGAAATCTAAAACCTAACCGGGCCAAACCCTCCCTAAAAGCCCAACTCGGCCTGCTCTCCCCTCTCCCTCTCGGGCCGAGCCTGCGAGGCCCGGCGTAGGGCCAAGTCGGCCCAACGCAGCCCAGCGAGTGCCCGGCCTAGCTCCCTCTTCCCCCTCCCACACGGCCCACTAGCTCTCCTGGCCCAGCCGCACCGGCCCACTTCCCTCTCCCTCGCCCTCTAGCCCACCAGCCCGGCTCGCCCTCCTGGCCCAGTCCACCGGCGCCCCCACTCCTGGCCCAGCACGCCCATCAAGCCGCCGCCACCGCGCCTGCCTTCCCCGCGCCGCAATGCAAGCGCCGCCGTCGCCGCCGGTTTTCTCGGCGTGCGTGCCACGCTAGGCACGGGCCCGCGTTCGTATAAAAGCCACCGCCCGAGCCCGTGCAATCCCTAGCCGCTGCCTGTCGCCGCGCTGCTCGCCTTGGCTCATGCGATGCGCCGCCGCCGCAATTGCCCCTCGAAGCCGAGCATCGCCGCCGGGTTTCGTCGCCGCGATTCGTCGCGAATGGGGACCGCCGGACGAATCCGTGGTCACCACGAGCAACCCCTCGCCGAGCCGCACACCCACCGCTATTCGCCGACCCCACGTCGTTGCCGGATAAGCTTCCCCACGTGAGGGCACCGCCGCCGGCCGCCACGACCGCCGCAGGCCAAATTCCGGCCGTCGCCCTCCACTTCCCACCGTGGTGAGCACCTCCGCGAGATCCCCTCATCCTCCTCTCCCTGTTGCGCGTGTCGCCTAGGCCCCCCATCCACCCAATCGCCTGCGAGCAGGAGCCCCCACAGTCCAGCCGCCATGGCTGTGTCCATGGAAGCTCATGGAGCTTTTGCTCAAACACCCCTGAAAATTCCTGTTAATACTTAGATCCATTCATGTGTCTTGGCAGTTTTACGAAAAACCCCTTATACCTGTTATTTACGTATAGGTCCCTATAACCATGTTTTAAGCATAGATTGCGCGTTCTAACTCCGATTTGATCCGTTCTCATTGCGTTAACTTCACATCGACTTAAACTACGCATTAGTACTGATGTACATCATAATTTGTATCTTTATAATTTAGTTTGGAAATTAATTTGACTAAAATCTATTTAAATGCATTTTCTAAATAAAAGCAAATTAGGGTTTACATATCAGTTTTCTATAATACTTATTAATTTGGTTAATTCTATTTAATCATGTTTTCAGAATAACATCTAATTAGAGTTATACCTCAGCTTTATAAAATAATATTAATTTGATTAATGTTTATGATAACTAGTTTTTCTTATTTAAAAGCAAATTAGAGCAACACTTCGAGTTTTTATAAATAAATGTTAACATTGATTAATAGCAACATAAATGTGTTTTAATTATAATATGGATTAGGTTAAACACGACATATGATATGTTTCAATTAGATGCTCTCACATGTTTTATTCTAAATTAATGTTTAATTTGGCATAATTTGTACATAAACAATTATAAATAAAATATGATTAAGTTTTATCTCGGTTTTACAAATTCAAATAGAATTCTTTGAAATAACCTTTACATATTATTTTGTTTAATTAAAATCAATCAAGCATATAGTTGTACTGTTTTATAACCAAAATCCTTCGGATAGCTTTACCTTTTCAACCTTACTTCCGTTTTCAGCGATTCTTACGCTCACGTGACCATAGAACCAACCCATATCCTTTAGCGCGTTCTTTCAAAGCTTTTCCTTTGATTGTTGTACTGTTCTTAGTTGTATATTGTTTGTTTGTTTAGCTACTTGTTGTGCTCAATGATTGCTACGACTAGAAGGAACACGCTTCGAGTGCTAAAGGAGAAGAGTTTGAAGATCAAGAGCTGAAGACTATGAGTAATTATAATGGATTTGAGGCAAGTTATAGCACGGACAATCCTTGCTACCTATCCACCTTGTAATAATTTATTTCATACATGCATGTGTCTAAATTGATGTACCTTTAAGGTTGTACCTAGTATTGATTATCCTGTCCGTTGATTACCTTGGGTTTATGCATATGGGTAGAATCTTTTCTATGCGCAACTACCATCACCATTGTTTAATTGTTAATTTTGACCTAATGGTTCACTTAAATATTAATGCTAAAACTTGCTTTTTAGCAACTTGGTTTATGGAGCTAGAACATGTGCTTCGTGCTTTGTTCTAGTGTCTCTCCATAAGGTTCGGTTCTTAAAGCGGCAATCCAGGAGCCTGTCGCCACCTCTAGAACTATTATGGCTCTGGTATTGGTTAAGTAGCTTGTACGTCTCTAGCTTGATAGTAGTTACCGACGGGCCGACGGCGTTATGGGAAGCAAGGCACGGGGTGTTTCCTGATTCCACTGAGGATGGGTGATCCGTTGGTTATGTCTCGTTAGGCACAGTCCCGTGTTGGGAGTCCCTACGATGGGGAACTCCACACATTGCGCAATGTTGGGGTGTGATGCCCGTGCTCTGGATGCCATTGACCCCCTTATGGTGTGACTTCGTAAGCGTCAGTCAATCTTAGTGCCTAGGGTCCCACCACCTTATTGTACCTTAGCGGCTACTGTCTTGTTAGGGTGCCTTGTGAAAAGCCTCGTAGCGTCCCTATGCGGTCACACCTCGGAAGTGTGATTCGTGAGGTCTGATCCACCTCCGCATGGTTGGATTTAAAGTTCTTTTGAGCTTTTACGCGATTGGTGGGTAAAGGGCGAAACCTCTGCAGAGTGTAAATCTATCATGATAGCATTGCTCAGGGTCACGAGTGGCCTGGATCCTTTTTGATTAGAAGCTGATGTTTATTTATGCTTAATGTCACTTATACTTCACTAATTGGGTTGAAACTGGGTTTCATTCACTTGTAGCAACTTGGATAATGTTAAAACGAGCCAACTAAAAGTGCTATTGCAGTTCAGCCGTGTTTAGCCTTACTTTGAGCCTTCATACACCCGTGCTATACTTGCTAAGTAAATGTTTTACTTACACTTGTCATTTATTCAACAAAATCCCGGATGGGTAACAGATTGGGCTGTGCATGAGTCTGATGTTGAGTTTCCAGAAGATCCACCGTACTACTAAGTTGCGTTATTATGGAATGAAATTGAGCCCTATGCCAAGATGTGAGTAAGGAAATTGGATACTCCATGACAAGGTTCCAAATTTCACCAAAATTTTGTCAAGGTTTGTTATTTTCGCCGGTCAACGAAAACAGTAAATTCCAGATATCAATTTTGAAAATTTAGAATTTTGTCCTCTATTATATAAATTTCGAACTGGGGTATCTTTTCCGGCAGTACAGAGAACAAACCAACAATTTTGATATTTGGGAAAATCTTTTTGACTGAAAAACCGAAATTTTGGGAATCAATTAATTTTGATGGGTACCAACAAAAGCGGAAATGAAATTGACTCTATCACAGAAAAGAAACTAAAATCTCCTATGCATTTTTGTTCTTTTCTCTCTATAAACAATACAGCTGCAAGTTTGTGATTCAGAACTTCAGCAAGAAAGTGCGGATCTCCATGGGCCCCAGCTCAACAACAAGAGCTTTATTATTGACTGGGCCACCCTTCAATGGGGTCGTTCCACTTACAGTGTCTCCAGCCACCCTCCAGTTGAGCTTCTTCATGTCTGACTTCTTTTGATTTGCAGAAAGGTTAGTCTCAGTCAACTCCTTGATCTGCATTTCCATACAACATCATAATTGTATGGTCTTAGTTCTAGAAAATTATTCACAATCATATAATCAGTCCAAAGCTAGAATCGTTTGAGCTAAAAACCTAAACTGCAAAACAAATTTTACTTACATCTCTCTTTCCGAACACCTTTCTTAGTTCAACTTTTGCTATTACTGAGTATTGAGGGTCCTCTGCTTCCTGCAGATCCCGTAAAATTGATCAGCATCGTTGATCCATAGTCAATGTGACAAAAAGACTATAACATACCTCAAAAAGATGGGCCAATCGAAGTAATGTGGTACCATCATCTAGATTCTGAAATGTTTAGATGTGCTCTGTTAATGAATTCATACTACTAATATGGTGTTCACCAATACTTCTCTCTTCTCTGTTAGTTAAGGGTGAATGAACAGACCATTATAATACCTGCAAGGTAATAATTGCGGCATTATCAGGAAGACTGTAATTTGCATCCATCATGCTTGCTTTGGCAACGTTATAGGATTTCCAACTTTTCTCATCCTGTAAGAACAAAAAAAATAGTTAAGTGTGGAACAGAATAAAGGTATTATACAGACAGTTTCAGAAAGTAAGTAAATATACCTCATGAGTAAAAGCAAGAAGATAGGGTGAACAGATTTGCTGGCCATATGTTCTTCGCCAGTGAGCTCCATGCCCTAGCTTGTCAACTTTGACATAGTAGGTTCCCCTGGCCTTCCATTTGTAGGCAGAATTGGAATAGCTGTTGTCAAATAAATAGCTGGAAGCTGGTGGAAAATATAGAAGCAACTTCAATATTGTCACTAAATGTATACCGTGAGCCCCTTGCAACTTCCATCCAGACAAACAACTTCACCGAGTGGCTCATCAACACCTTTACCATCATCTCTAAGTGTACGCCTGACAATGAAAACATTCATGGTTAGGATCAGTGTCAGACTGTCAGTGGTGCAAGGGAGACGAGTAATGGTAAGTTCCAAAGAGTTTTAGAATTGCTAGGATTGGCTCATTAGACAAAAAGGATGGTACAGTTTCCAGGAGTCCCTCTGTAAACCCAAGCTGGCCTTTGTCTACAAATACACAGCAGGATCATATTGAGATGCAGAAACAAACTACAACCATTATTATAGAGTGTGTAGCTGGTATTTCCAAAGTGCTAAAATGATTTGATCCTAAGGTGTTGGCACTAGATCCTACACATTTTGGTGAATGGTTCCAGGGGTGGGGGAGTGCTTGAGACTAGATCTGTTCCAGGAAATTAAAAACTCTCCCCTTCCTGTTAGAAGAGATAAGATTATACCCTTTCTTAGAATTTGTTTGGTACAATACATTGTGTCGAGTTTTATAATTTATATAATTTTGGAACCAGCATAGGACCAAGGTTGATCCTATACAAAATATCCAGAACAAGATCTTGGAACTGTTTCTTCTACAGTAGCAAGAACTAGAACTGGCTCAGTTAACTTCATCAGCTAATACCTATGTAGCATAATCTCTAGTTGACCATCGTGAATACTTGATGCTCCAACAGCACGGTCCACAAGTACAGATAGCTCATATTTTCCATCTGCTATATACACTCCTAGATTAACCTGGAAAGTCGACGTGTAAGAAATATTCAAGACTAATGGTTTCTCTATATAGTTATAGAAAATAGAATCATGTTATATTGAAACTGTTTTATTTTAATCTCACCCAGGATAGTTAGTTGCATAAAAAATATATGCCAATACTTCAATACCAGGGGAAACTCATATAAACAATTTTCAGTAACTCAAATTATATTATGGCATGTAAAAACCGGAATCACTCTGAAAATGTGAATACCGGATAGTAATTTCCGGCAACCGGTTCAGTCTTTTCAAGGTCCCAATCCTCCCTGTAGTTTCTCACCTGTAAATGAAACTCTATCTGAATATCGTCCATGTAAAATGAGAGTTTTGAAACATTAAAAGCTGTAGTTGCTAAATTCAGAAGGGCTCCCCGTTTTCCCATAAAAAACTTTTCAGCAGTCTAATAATTAATGAGAAGGTTCTAAAATGATCTATTAATAATGCACCATAAAATTGTATAGTATTGAAACAAGTATAATTAGAGGAAAAATTATATTGATTATTACCCTTTTGAGAAAATCTCTTCCATTAGAATCAGTATAAAAGGTACGGTTTGTGACCATGTTTGCTGTCAGTCGAGTGATGACCTCCTTCCCTACATCATCATCGATAGGGATTGGCCCAACCTTTCGCATTTGGTAGGAATAGAATTATAAGTTCAATTTTGAGTAACAAATTCCATGATACATGCTAGCATCAATAATACCGAATCAATATTGTCCAACCAGGCAAATCTTATGCAGCTGAATGTAGTTACTAACCGTGTATTCAACTTCAGCATGCTCTGTGTTCTTGTAGAGTCGTGTGACCTATATAAAGAAAATATTAACCACTACTCTATCAGACTACACCAATGAAGAACTGTAACCAAATGGTGGATTAAGAAATCATTCAGATGTATAATAACTTCATCAAAATTGTAACACCCTACCCTCCAAAGCCTCGTACATATAGCATCCTGCTTATACTTTTTCTCACTTCGTGTAAAAGGATTAACACGAATGTGCTATGGCTAGAAGACAATGGCTTATAAGTTGGCTCCACCGTTGTTAAACTAGCAACGTGGCACTAAACATGTGCATCTTGCACTTATGGGCCACTACTGGGCCTTTCAAACTGGGTTGGGTGTCATAGGAACTGCTGATGCTATGAAAATAGGAATTGTTTTAGCACCAATGTAAAGAGGATAAATAAATCAGGGGAACGTTTTTGGCAACAAAACCTAAAATAAACCAATAAACATGGCAGCATTGAAGTGCTTAGATGGGTACTATGAAGATCTGACACCAAATGTTGTGTTAACAAATCATTCAGATGTCTAACTTCATGGGAATTTTGGAGGCTAGGGAAATAGGAATTTTTCTAGTACTAAAGAAGGATAAGCAAAAACTGAGGAACATATTTGGTAATTAAACCTAAAATAAAGGATGTAAATTCCAAAAAAATCTGGTTGCATTCAAGTGCGTAGCTATATATGGGTACTATAATCAGTCATTAAGAAGAAAAATCAACAATTCTATGATATCCTCTTCGGATTCCTACAATAGAGATGTCATAAATTGTTAGTAAATTTTAAAAGCACATTTTCAAATGGAGCCTGAATTTAAATAATAATATGCTAATTTATCCCATTCAACAATAGCGCTTGATCTGATTTGAGCTTTAACCACTCTCTTATTTGTGCATATTAACAAATTTTGTTAAGAAATGGATAGATCAACAACAAAATACACTTACTTTAGACTCCACTAATCATGCAATTAACCATGATTGGGTCCTAAACTAGAGTAAATTTTAGATCTCACCTGATAAATCCATGAGCTGAATTGTTGATGTACTTCATCAACCAGAGGTCCATGGATTACTTTCAGCAGCACCTAAAAGAAAATTAAAAGGGGGTCAATCCACTGGAACAGAAAGATGAACATGAAGTTCTAAGTACCTATTTTTAAAACAAAATATAGGTATCATAAGAACTCTGATTCCTATAAAAATTTGACAACAACTATATCACAGGAAAGGTCAAGCTAGTAAGAGCAACTCCAGCAGACCATCTAAACAAGCCTCCAACCTAAATGTAGAGGGCCAAACAAAAAGGTTGCACTCCAGCAGACCCTCTACTTGACCTCCCCCCCATTTTGGGGAGGCCTCCAAATTCATCCCTCCACCCTCCATTCCTGGGAGGGAGGGGGGGGGGGGAGTCTCTAGGGAGCCCTCCATTCTTAGGGGCTATTGTTGGAGTTGGAACGGTGCTTGGTTGCCAGCCATTATGGATGGGCATGGTGCGGGTCGGCCCGTTGGCTCGTCGATCCAGATCAAAAAAATGACCCAAACGGGCTCCATTTTCAACCCATGAAATCAATCCGGGTACGTGAATCGATTCCACTCGAACCAAAGGGTCTAGTGGTTCGACCCACCGCTTCGGCTCCTCCCGGGTCTGTGTGCCATGACAGCTCCTCCATCGGCGCGGCGCCCCCGCCGTCGTCGCCGTCACGCTCCACGCAACGCCGAACTCAACAGTTTTATTTGTCAGTAATCATCATACACACATTAGGAGTTGATAAGCTTTGCTTGTTGTAGTGCATAGCCTCTTTCTGGTGTATTGTCAAAGTGCTACGTTTGTCCAGACAACCGCAAGTGCCAAGCCTGTATGAACATTGACGTCCGCATAGCCTGTGAACTTTACGTAGTTTTGGAACTTTCTGCTGGAGACTAGTAATCAGTTCGATCCACCAGAACCATTGGGCATCCATGCAGTTCCATTAGGAACAAATGGATCAAGTGGTGCTCCGTACATCATCGAATGGTCCATGGAGCACCAACGCCCATCTTGACCAGCCATAAGCTGTCATGCGTAGGATTAGGCTTGCCACAGATACTTTGGTAAGTGAGGTGGGCTTTTTCAATGCCGTACCACATGCGCCGCATCAACACTGCTAAAAAGATATTCAGGTACCGTCACAACACACCCCTTCGCCCTCATAAGTTCACCGCAAACACCCATCTTGGTCTCTCATACGTCAGCTCGATGGCTGCTCCACTTCTGCATCATCATGCTCGCTGAGCTCACCACTGGCTGCCCCATACTTTGTGCAATTCTGCAAGTCTAGATCATTTTTCTATTTGAATACAAGAAAATTGTCTTAAGTTAACCTATGCCCTGTTCTGTATATGACATATATAGAATGCATGCATCAATGAAACATTAGAGGCTGGAGTCATGATAACTAACTCAACAGTACTTAGTTTGAGAAAATCTAATTATCATGTATCATTTTGATTCAGACCAATTTATATCTCCCATAGAGGAAAAGATCAACAGTATGAAACAAAATAATGTAGAAGAGTATTCCTGTTAAAAGTCCTGTGATGGATTAAACAAAAATGCCACACTTTTGTATACTCTTGTTCATAAAATAGAACAAAAGGTTGTGAGGTATTGCACTATGCTATTCCAGACTATATCTTCATGTCCTTGGTTCTAAAATCGAACCAAAAGAAATACTACACTATTAACAAATTTTGTTTCTGGGGAAATACAAAACGTATAAATAATAGAGTTACTATTAATGTAAACTTTAGTCTTATACAAATTTAACAAAATATCAAAGGGAATATAGATTAATGGAATATGAATTAAGAATAAATACAGATAAAATATGTTGCAAGTTATTACCGATGATGAAACGACAGTTGGTGTAGTACCATTAGGTCTAAATATATATGCTCCCGACGCCTGGTATAAAACATTAAGCATATACATCACAACTATCAAATATATATACTGGCCAAATGTCCTTTAACTGGCAAAATGTTCAGTTCCTTAGTAAAACCTGTGAATCAATGGTATCACCTTCGTTGGACCCATACTAAAGAAAGTTTTGTTGAATTGGTAAATCCACCTGAAACAAGTTATCCAAATTTTGATATATAATTAGTGTCAATTAGCTTAAATTATAGGTTAGGAATCTAATAAATTACAACAATGTAAACAGGTTTATCTAAACAAAATGAAATTTTAAATCATGGCAGTTTTTTCCAAAAAGTATTGCCAGGGAGCAAACAATCATATCATTCACAAACAACAATGCACAATACATTTTCTTCATAGAAACATAAATAGCTACATTTAGGGTGTGTTTGATCCAGACTCATCTTGGGATGGGATAGGGTCATCCCTCTTTTGAGGGACAGGATGATCCTACTTTATGTTTGGTTAGGAGGATTGAACGGTCCCGATTTGATGTTTGTTTGAGAGAACGGGGACAAATAGAATTGCCTGAGCCGTTTGGTCCCGTTAAATGCTAACATGTGGGTCCCAAGTGTCGGTGTTACAATGCACTAGATTTGATAAAAAAATAAAATCCCTTCATCCTCTTCCAAGGCTGCTCATACGAGCCCTATCCGCCTGATCCTCCCCGCGCATCCGGTCAGCGGAACCCCGACCGCACCCTCCTCCCTAATCCGCTCGCCTTCCTCGACTACGTGCGCCGCCGCCTAGCTCCCGTGCACACGCCCTCGGCTCCTACGGCCCGCCCTGCTCACTAAGCCGCAGGGCCACCGCCCGTTCATCCCTTCTCCACCTTGCCCGCTATCGACGCTGGTGCGGTGATGTAACACCCTGCCTTCCAAAGCCGCCCCGTACAACCCTTCCGAGGGGCGTGCACACGTACACATGACACTCTTCTTACACTTTCGTCCTCGCTTCGTGTAAAAGGGCTAACCCGATGGTGCTATGGCGGCAGGACAAGGGCTTATAAGTTGGCTCCACCCTTGCTAAACTAGCAAGGTGACACTAAACACATGTGCATCCCGCACTAATGGGCCACTACTGGGCCATACAAATTGGACCGGGCGTCACATACAACCACCCTCAAAGAACCCGACGTCCTCATCGGCCCAACTCACCCACACGGGCAAATGTTCAAGAACATTCCCTCTTAGCGCACGACCGTACGTCCGGCGCCAGATGCTATGTCGTGTGCCCTACCTAGGCCACACGTGTCATGCGCCCTATGCTCGCACACTGACCCGTATGCGCAACCGTGAGGGTCGGCTTTGATACCATTTGTAACACCCTGCCCTCCAAAGCCGCCCCACACAGCCCTTCCGAGGGGCATGCACGCGTACACATAGCACACTGCTTACAGTTTTGTCCTCGCTTCGTGTAAAAGGGCTAACCCGAAGGTGCTATAGCTGGAAGACAAGGGCTGATAAGTTGGCTCCACGCAGTAAACACACGTGCATCCCGCACTAATGGGCCACTATCGGGCCATATAAACTGGAACGAGCGTCACAGGTGGGCTCGGCCATGCTAGCACGAACCGCCTTCAAGAAACGGCTCCTTCACGCCATCTCCTGGGGACGAGATGATCCGACCCATTTGGCCGAATGAGTCCGTCCCGCATCTTCAGAGCATGTTCCCTCACATTCTTCATACCAAACACTTCAAAATTTGGGATGATTGTGTCCCGTCCCTCCATCTAAACATACCCATTGTTTTCATGATCAAATGCTCCGTTTAACAAAATACTAATAACCTGGTACGTGGCTGAAATGGAAAATTACAACAACCTGCCTGTAAAATCATGTGTACTGATGCAAAAAAAAGTATAAGATCATTCAGTAATATCCAAAAAATATGTTAAGGGTATCCTAAAGGTAAATGAGTATAGTAGATTATAGTTTACGGCAAAGTCTTATGCCAATTAGTTCAAATGCCTAACCAATTCAGAGGCTAGATCCTTTGCAGATCATAATGTGATATATTCATATATCAAGAATAATATATCAAGCATAATCATGCATATATAATATGATAGATCAAGTATAAGCATGGATAAGTTGGAAACTAGTTTGTTAATCTTTTACATACCCCTATTGAAAAAATGGCAGTTTATATTGAATTGTCTCAGCTGTAACCTGGAATACTGGAAAAAATTTATCCACTCATCTACAAAGATATTTATCTTAAGACTCACTCCTGATACAGAATTAAATATCCTGTGTAGTTGTCCTGATGCTGATGTAAAGGACATCTTTAGAGGCCCTGGTCCAACTTCAACCGTGTCTTTACTTGGAGAAACCATTGTTGAGACATAACCAGTACTGTTGTGTTCTAGACAGATTGTAGGAAATTGATCAAAATCTGACAAATTAATCTCAGATTTTTGGATTGAAGTAAGATCTTTTAGCTGTCTAAAGCAGAAGATGGAGAAAATATTCAAAATACAGTTTTATGGATGTTTAAAGGTAACAAATAAGCTAATTTTGAATCATGACATGTATATTACATTTTTTAGATACCATAAGAAAAAATGAGCGAGAATATGATGGCCAGAGAAACTGCTTTAGTGCATTCTTCTCTTGTGATGTCCTCCTATTCCATCTAGCACCTCAGTGAAAAATCCTCTATTGTACCTCTACTATTTGCATAATATTTTTGTGCCCCCAACATGAAGGGGCCAATTAAGTTTAATCTAATATTTTAAATAAATATGATTTACCTGTACCTGTTGACCTTGAAATGTAGTAAGAATTCCACCCCATTGGTGGCACCAAAGCTTGAAATACTAGCCAATACTTTGCTGGTTTGTCTGTTGTTATTCCAAGATAAGCCTTCAAATAAAATTTCCTTAAAGTTCTTGACATGTTATCAATCTCAACTAGTTGTGACTCAACAATAAATCCATCAGAGCTTTTTACAACATGGTTTTCATCATTTACCTAAAAATATTATAAACAAAAAATATGTAACTGTTCAACTGAGAGGAGGTACAGAAGTCCCAGTGTGGGTACAACTTTGGGTATAGTAGTGATACTTGAGCCTTGATCCCTGTTGTATTCTTTTAAATAGTGTCAGAAACTAGTGAAACAAAGTGTTGTGTGATGTTTTCATACACTTACGGGAACCCTTATGAAGTCAATACGTTCCCATCCAAGAGGGTTGTAGGCAACTAAAACCTGCAGAAGATTGTATTAGTATTTAAAGTGTTATTTGGTATCAATATAAGTAACCAGATAATACTTACTAAACTCTTTACTGCTGGAATTGTTTCCTCAGTTGAAGGGCAGTAGCTTATGTTGAGAAGAGGGCACTAAAAATTGTCAATAAGGAACAATTTGGTTAGGTAATCCGTTCAAGAACCATATGAGGACCATTTAAAGTTATATATGAAGTTGATATGTAGTATAAAATAGTAATATTTTTATGTCCAAACATTGCCAAAACAATAAAATATGCCCTTCTTTTCCTTATTTTCGCAATAAGAATTATTGAAAGTGGGGAAAATATGGACCAAGTGAAATATGACTAGAAGTAGAACATCAAGAGCTGTTTCAAAGAAATTACAGGATGAGATTAAGCACAGTTTCTCACCTGACTAAACTTTACTACTGAGGACAGACATGTTCCATTTGAACTTGTTAGGCAGGTCAGCGCAATGTTGACACCTTTCTCGACCTATAAAACACACACACACATATATATATGTGTGTATATATATATATGTATATATATATATATATAAGAGTAGCTAATACATATGTCTATGGAAACATGAAAGAACATTATAGTGAAAGCATTTCTTCAAGGAAAACCTTAGATGCTCCAAGAGCAAGGCGTTTTGAGTAGTCATCCGTCGTGTGTTGTTTTGCTGTACCTGAGACAGCATCATGATGCTGGGAAATACCCATTGCGTCTTCCAAGCTGGTAGTGAACAATCCTAAGGAGCTCCTACCAACTAAAAATTCTATTTGACGTGCAGCCTGTAGAAAATGTCAAGTTCCCAAAGTTTTCTATAACGTATTTATATAATAATTTATATAGCACCGTACCATGATCCATGTTGTGTAGTTCTACGAGTGAGAATATCATACCAGGTAATATCCACTGTGTACTCGAACATATCGCTTGAAAGTTGGACGGCTTGTATAATACCCAGTCCAGTATGTATTTTTTGCATCAGCGTAGCTGCATTTTGCAATACAACCAGAGCACGGTGTTTATTTTTAAGCATAAACTTGGTCATGTTATTCTACCAATTTAAGGACTCATGGGAAATAATCATCATATTTTACTGGCCAAGATTCATTTGATGCATGCTTTGCATCTGTGTAGATTGATGGAGTAGAATACAACGCATGCACTCGGCCATCCTGCAGCATCCAGGATGTTATATTTTCTAGATTTTTTTTAAAAATACATTGATGATATCAATTAAAAATGGCATATCACTGAACTGCATGCACATAACTGTAGTGTTTAGTTAGATGATACAAATCATAATATGTATGTTGTTATCTTGTTAATTGATGAAATGTAGGTAATGCATGTGGTCAGTAGAACCAAACCACATGAATACTGGGGACCTCATCTCAGATGCACTACAAGTCCCTTGGAGAAACTTATCTCTTATGGAAGTATTGCACCCAGTATTGTTTGCAGAAAGGTAAGTCAAAATGAGGATAGGACATGTGAACTGTATATCAAAATTTTAGAGCTTCAAGTAATGCTTGTCGGTGCAAGATCAGCAATACCTTGTTCACATGATAGATAAGTTTGTCCATATTCCGGAACCAAGATTCTGCATACTGATAACTGAAATCCTCCCCCATGGTCCACATTATGTGGTTTGTACGCGTAACATTAGCCTGATTATCAGAAGTTAGATCCAAGGTTTAGTTGGAAGTATAATTTCAAATTGCTCTAGTGAACTATGACTTGTGGAAACTGGAGTATATTTGAAGCTTACCTGTTCTATGGCTGCAGCAACAAAATCATTAACTCGTTCTTCAACATTGTAATCAAACAGCATCAAGTCATCCTAGAAATTTGAAATTAAAATATATACCTTTTAGGTTACAGGGGCAAGCAACTGGCTGTCTACATGTACCTGGATAGGCATGATGTCTTTATCCAAAACTTCGAAGCCAAAGCCATTTGGAGGGCTATAATTGACAGGAAATACATTTGCAAATATCTGAAATTAAATCATAAGTCAAAATCCTTCACAAATTCGTAATTTAATCCATCATGCTAGATAATAGGATATACAAAACTATATGTAGGAAATGACTAATAAGAACCTGTGAAGATGAACCGAAAGTTCTCGAGCCACGCCATATAACCTCTAGTCTCTTATCTGCTTTACGCTTTTCCTTATCTTGGTAATCAATTCTTGCAAAATGCACAGAATCAAAGCCAAGCTATACATGCAATAAAGTAAGGCAATGTTAAATGCATATTCTTCATGCAAAATATGTTCATCTATCAAGAAAAAAATATGTTGACCATTAAACTCTGTACAATCATTAAGGCATATTATTTGCATCCACCATAAGAATATAACATCCGTCAACTAACTTGACACACATAGCATATACCCACAATGCCAAACTGAAAAATAACAACTAAGTGCTTTATAAGAATTGTATATTCCGTTCAGTAAATCTGAAATTATGATACTGCTTCATTGATTTTGGTAACAATGGCATCATTGCAAATATGATGTCCATATTACCTCTGCTCCGAGCAAATAAGCTTGAACTGCAGAATGTCCAAAAGGATCTATTTGCCAGCCAGCTCTTGGAGTCTTGTTGAATTGTTTCTTGATCATGCGGTGACCAAGCGTGGTCTGATCAATCATGTCAATGTAATGGACAGCAGCTTCATCATGCATGCACCATCCACCATTTCTGAATCATGTTATTAACAAAAAAAATGAAAAGAAAAATCTAAAGATAAAATCAATGAATAAGGAAAATTATATTCCATACATGAACTCTAGCTGTCCCGAATCAACCAGCTTGCGTACTATGGCATGGATGTTTGGACTTTTCTCCGCCCACCACCTTTGGAAGAACGCCTGAAAGTAAAAGAAAAGTCAGCTTCCAAATTTAATATGCATATGATTCACAATCACATACATCCAAGCAACATACTTTGATCTTTAGCAGATCTCTCTGGAACCCTTAATTTCAGTTACAAAGCAGATTAGATACCATTTAATTATGTGCTGGTCACAAATGTTAGTGACTCAGGAGGAATGTTGATTTAGCTTGCGGTCATTATCTTGGATAAATTTTTAGAAAATGAAAAGCCGATCATTAGCAAGCTTCATTGGAACCATATGTATATCTAGATTCTTGCTCTGTTTAAACTGTAGTATTCCTCAAAACTAATTAACATGTTCAGACCCCGGTTCGATATATTTTTATGCTGAATAGTTAATGGCACGTAGAGTAGACAGCACTTGTCACTCTGTTTTGTCAATTAAATAGACAACTGTGGCTTACTCTTACTGCAGAACATTTCATCTGTGCCGCCCCAAACAGGGGCGAAGCTACACCAATATACAGGGGGGTGGGGCACTTCACAGGATCTGTACAATAATGTTTAAGTTGTGAAATTTTAGGCGTGATAACTAATTTCTTTGTTTTTCTGGGTGCGCCGTATAATTCAACATAGCTCCGTCACTGGTCCCAAAGCACAAGGGTACCAAGGGCCCATCTACTCCAGCCCAAAAGCCAGTGGCGCGACCAGAGGTCCAAGGTAGGGGGCTGATCTATGTTACCTTGATAGTTCGATACGGCAATACTCGGGTACGCCATTTTCTCAAAAACACTAATACGGAGATGCACGAATATATGTATTATTTTTATATTTATATATAATATAAAAATGAAAATACATACCTAATTTTTAAATATTTCTCAAAAGACATGGAACAAACAATTGCCTAAGTATTGATATAATAACTCATCGTGGCTTCTATTCTTCCTCCTTTTAATACGGGACAAGAAAAGGTGTATTTATAGGCAGGATGTGAGGGATTATGCTTTTGAAGTGTCTTGAAAGAATTGGAGATGTATCGACAAAATATCATGATTATTTTATTTATGTAAAATTTATTAAATTATTCAAATAAGAGTATTAGTGTTAGACAAGTATCAGAGTAGTATCGGTATATGATACACGAGCATTCGCAATTATCCGTGCATCGTAGGGGCTGATTTTTACCCTTTTCCCTCTTCCTCTTCCTCTTACTCTTCCTCTTCCTCCTCCTCTTCTTTTTTCCTCCTTTTCTTCTTCCTCCTCTTCATCCATGGCTAGAAATTGTAGGGTTGTGCTCCATGGCTGCAGGGGGGGGGGGGGGGGGGGTAGAAGGGTGGCTCCATCCCCCCCAACCCCCACACTCCATCCACCACTGCCAATAGCTGGCATGGCATCAAAACAGAAGGAACACTAACATGAATGTAAAATATCTGTGCCGGGTTACGTGAAGCACTGGTATTGATAATATACATACCGGGTTATGTAAAACACTAACATGAAACAAAAACGTTGTACTAAAATGTTGACATTTTAAGGTAATTTTGTGAAACTATGAGCACTATTTGTTTTTTAACCGCCCTTCTTCCTACTCTACCACAACCACTCATCTTCTTCCTCCTCCTCCTCCATCACCGCCTCTTCATCCTCCTTGTAATACGCTAGCCCAATATCCTCATAGTAGTAGTTGTCATTGGCCCATGTGGCCCAGTTGAGATTGTGGTATGGTGGTTTAGTACCACCTTGGAAGTTTAGGGGGGTGAGGGTGAGCTTATAATCATTGTCGCTTCAAATATAGTACTTCCGAGTTAACTCTTTTACCTAAAGCGAGGACAAAAGTATAAGAGAGGTGCTACGCTTATACGGGCTCGCCCCTCAGAAGGATCGAACTATAAGCAGATTTTGGAGCGTGGTGTTACAGATGGTATTTAGAGCATCTACCCTCACTGCATGTGCGCGTGTGGGGGTGAGGGACCAGCTTATAATAATTGTCGCTCCAAATGTAGCCACCTCTATAGTCATTGCTACCTTTGTAGTTGAGTCTACAACCTATTAGGAACATGGATACTGGGACTCTGTGAGGTGTATGTGTGTTGAAACCAAAAAAAATTAGTATACAGATTTGCTTCATGATCAAAATGTGATCAAACGGTAGCCATCTTGGGTTTTCTTTTCCTCTTTTGTGAAATTGCAAGTATAGCCTAATTTTTATCTCATTGACTGGGTATTAATTTACTCCACGTGAATTTGTGCATATCATAATTCAGATATCTGATGAGGTGATGAGTTTCAAGTAACTCTGAAAAAATTTGTTAGTATGCAATTCATATTCTAGTGCTAGCACTAGAATATGAATTGCACTGAGATCAAAAGTGTAATATAATATTGAGATATATAGTTTAACTATTTGGTTATATCTATGTTGAAATATACATTTATTTGTGTTATGTTCGTGATAGGGCGCGAAGGGCGCGCCAAATGCTCTAGTTCAATATAATGGATACCAAGAAGCTTGGGAGAGAGAATGTGACCAAAGTTAGTGCAGTAGAAGTTTCATCGCAATCGCAATGCAAGCATATCCTTCCTAGACGACAGCCGACAGGGCCAAAACAGAACAGAGGAGGCGATGGAAGCTGCTGAGCAGGGTACCCGGTGGATATGGATAGCAAGAACAAGCACTGGAGTGAGCGAGCGCGCATGTGATCGAGGGTACTGACTGACCTGCTCGGCGACGACGAACTTGCGGGCGGGGTCCCTGGCGAGGGCGTCGACGACGGAGTCGAGGGTGTTCATCACGCACGCGCCCTGGATGCTGTTGTTGGAGCCGACGTAGTACTGGTCGATGGTCTTGAGCCACCCGACGTCGTCGTGGGAGTGCGGCACCAAGTGCACGGTCAGCTTGCCCGCCGCCGCCGTCCACGACGCTCCCGGCGCGGTCGCGTTGGACGTCACCGCGAACGCCGCCGCCGACGTCGCCGTCGCAGCAGCTGCCGCCACCGCGAGCGCTGCTACCACCGCCAGCAGCAGCAGCAGCAGCAGAAGCGCCGCCGGTGGCGCCATGACGGCCGCGCGCGTCCGGGGGCCGGCCTGGCGAGGAGAGAGCGCGGCTCGGAGCGGAACGGCCAGTGGGTGGGCAGTGAGAGCCGGCCGGCCTGCCTACAAGGCTTGCAATGCGGACGCGCGCTGGCGTTTGTTTTACACCGTACCGGCCGGCCTCCCACGGTGTGGGCTCCGTCAAAAGCAGCCAAACGAGACGAGGTCTACACGTACGATGCTCCAATCCAATGTAATGGAAAGGTGAAACTGTTAAAGCAAAGCAACGAGAAGAGCAAAGCGAATTTTGTTCTGCTGGTAAATCAAAGGCGGTGAATTTTGTTTCGCGGTTAAATCAAAGGTGAATTTTGGAGGTGACAAGCAAATACGAGGGGCAACTCCTGCTGCTGTGGCATCATCCTCTGTAGTATTTGTACACAGTTTCCTAGAGTAATAAAGTTTTTTATACGAAAGAGTAGTAGGTTTCTTTTTTGGTGGACTGAAGTCCAGAGGGTGGGATCGAAGATATATCTATGTATCTATATCTATACGCATACTATATATATATATACTATAAAGATTTACTTTCGACAGCCGACACACCCATCAGTCATTGAAACATTATATCCTGCTGCTACGACCTTACCTATCAGGCTATTTTTGTCAAACTACACTTGACGAAATAATCTGAATCTAGCACTCCGCGTTATCAAAATACACAGGATAAACACATGACTCTTCATCGTTAAAATAGCAGCATCGCGATCGTCGGCCCGCCGTCTTGAGGTGCCGCCTGAGGTCGTCCAAGTATAGACTGGGATCACCGTCCTCGAGGACCTCAAACCGGACGCGGCTACGGCCCACGGACACGGCGTCGCCGCCGGCGGAGACCCCGCGCGGGGGTTGTGAGCTTCACGCTGATGGTGGCGAGACCGACGAGAAGGTCACGAGGAGGCCCTTGACGGTGATGCACTTGGCGAGCCAGAGCATGGGGTGCATACACTTATACTATTTATAATAATTATTAATGTAAAATAAGGACCTATTTTGTAAAATATTTCTCACCTAAATAATTTCTATCGACCCCTCACAGAGAACACATATCTGGTCTAACAGAAAAAGACGTGAAAAGTTTTTACAAACAAGAAAAAATGATGTTTTTAGAGAATGAAAAAAAGAGTTGATAGAGGGTTTGTATATACGTCCTCGGACAGATTATCAATCTAAAATAACCTCATAATGAATGTAACACGTACGCTTTGTGCGGGCATATTTGTAATAACCTCATAATAGCAAGAACAAGCACTGGAGTGAGCGAGCGCGCATGTGATCGAGGGTACTGACTGACCTGCTCGGCGACGACGAACTTGCGGGCGGGGTCCCTGGCGAGGGCGTCGACGACGGAGTCGAGGGTGTTCATCACGCACGCGCCCTGGATGCTGTTATTGGAGCCGAGGTAGTACTGGTCGACGGTCTTGAGCCACCCGACATCATCGTGGGAGTGCGGCACCAGGTGCACCGTCGTCGTGCCGCCCACCGCCGTCGCCGCCGCGCTCCCGTTGGACGGCGCCGCGAGCGCCCTCGCCGCCGATGCCTCCCTTGCCATCGCGGCCGCCGCGATCACTGCCACAAGCAGCAGGAGAGCCGGCGCCATGGATGACGATGCCTTGAGGCGAATCCCCGGCCGTGTCCGTCCCAGACGATCGCAGCGCAGAGAGGATCCGACCAGCCCTACTCGATCTGACGATTCGGATCACCGTACGGGCTTTGGGCGTTGGTTGGCGTTGCCATTTCTTTTCCTATACCACCGGGCTCACGGTGGCTCCGTCAATACTAGCTGCATGCAATGGTTGACCAGGCTATGCAAAATGGAGCTACTAGACTAACGTTTATATAAAATATTAAATTTATGTTTATATAGGCTATATTTCTTAATTTGGTGGGTGAAAATTTTTAGAGACACGTTTGATCAATAATTAAGGGTATTAAATAAGGCACCGTATCCTATGGAAACCAGGACTCTTGTGTAAACTTTGGAAACTCCAACGGAGGCCACATGATCCCCATTCGAGGGCACTGGATAGAGGTGGGGAATTTTTACATCCGGGCGCCCGCCTCTCCCCCACCAGCCCCTGTTTTTTTGCACTTCCACCCCTCACGACCGTTCCATCTCCGTGCCGCACGACTGTTCCGTCGTTCCCTAGGGCCAGCGCCGCCGTCCGTCCTTGGCAGCTTCGGCGTCCGTGCGTCTAGGAAGGGCCTTCCGTCCCTGACAGCTCTGCCGTCCGTCCTTGGCAGCGCCGCCATCCGTCGTTACCAAGGGCCAGCGCCGCCGTCCATCCTTGGCAGCGCCGCACGTCTCGCCGACCTCGCCGCACGTCTCCCCAAGGCCGCCGGAACACACGTCTCCACAGCAGCGGGGCCGATCTTCCTCGTCGCGCGTCTCGCCGCCGCCCTCGTCGCACGTCTCGTGGTCCTGCAGTCCGCCATGGAACCGGCGGCCGACCATGACGCCATGGAGTTGGGAGCTGCATCATCGGGAATTGTCGCCAAGTCCAACACCGTCGACGCGAACTTTGGCGTTGGTAGTGGCAGCCATTCATGCTGGCATTACTTTGTTTAATAAAAATTAATCTGATCTGATCACTACTAGCGTGGCTGCATGCATGCAGTGGATGATCATGCTGGCATCACCATCGACGCTGGAGTTGAAGCCCACCCCGAACGTCCAAGCACACCACATCATTTGAGTACAACAGTAAGTTCCTGTACTGTTATCTTCATGGCAATTAAATGTGCAGCATCATCGTATCCTTAACGGCTTAGTACAATGCCAAGCATCAAGTGATTTCCTTATCAGCTCACACAAATTTACACTTTGTAGGTATCTTGTACAAGTGACATGAACTACGCAAATTCCAAAGAACATTTGAAGCCAAAAATTGGAATGATCTTTGATACACTCAATGATGTGGAGGAATTTTACAAGTCGTACGCACATGAAGTTGGTTTCTCAGTTCGTGTTGGTCAGCACAAGAAGGGAAATGAGGAAATATTAATCAAGAGGTATTATTGTTCAAGGGAAGGGTTTAGACAGGAGAACGTAACAAATGCAAGTGATGAATCTGGAAAAAAAAGGAAGACACATAATGTGATAGAAACCAGATGTGGATGTCAGGCACATATTGTTGTCAAGCTTGGCAGTGACAAGAAGTACAGAATTGTTTCAATGGTTGAGGACCACAGGCATGGGTTCGTGTCACCAGATAAAAGGCATTTACTAAGATCCAACCGGAGAGTCAGTGAGAGGGCTAAGAGTACGTTGTTCAATTGTCATAAGGCTAGCATTGGCACCTCACAAGCATATCGACTTCTCCATGTCAGTGAGGGTGGGTTTGAGAATGTCGGGTGCACAAAGAGAGATTTACAAAACTATTATCGTGACCTCAGAACCAAAATCAAGGATGCAGATGCACAAATGTTTGTGGCACAACTTGAGCGAAAGCAGGAGGTAAATCCTGCATTCTTTTATGAGTTTATGGTGGATGATCAAGGATGACTTGTTCGTGTATTTTGGGCAGATGCTGTATGCAGGAAAAATTATAGTGTTTTTGGGGATGTGGTTTCGGTAGATGCGACATATACCACCAACCAGTATAACATGAAATTTGTGCCATTTACTGGAGTCAACCATCACTTGCAAAGTGTTTTCCTTGGGGCAGCATTCTTAGCAGATGAAAAGATTGAGTCATATGTATGGTTGTTTGAGACCTTTCTTAAGGCTGTGGGTGGAGTAGCATCTCATCTAATCACAACAGATGAAGATGCGAGCATGAAGGCTGCTATTGCTCAGATTCTACCATATACAGCTCATAGACTTTGCATGTGGCATATCATGGAAAAGGTACCTGAGAAGGTCGGGCCCTCTTTAAGAGCAGATGAACAGTTTTGGGAAAGACTAAACAAGTGTGTTTGGGGGACCGAGAATTCAGATGAATTTGTGTCACAATGGAATTCTATCATAACCGATTATGGACTAATGGGAAATGATTGGTTTTCCTCTAGGTTTGACATTCGTGAATCATGGATTCCGGTATACTTTTTTGACATACCTCTAGCAGGAATGCTTAGGACAACATCACGGTCGGAAAGTGCAAATTCCTTTTTTAACCGTTTCATTCATAGGAAGTTGACCTTTGTTGAGTTCTGGCTAAGGTTTGACACAACTTTGGAGTGCCAGCGCCAAGAGGAGTTGAAAGCCGACAATGCAAGCCTTCACACCACTCCTAAAATGATGACACCATGGCCCATGGAGAAGCAATGTAGTGTGATATATACACATGAAGTTTTTAGTAAATTTCAAGAACAAATCGTAGCTGCAAGGGACCATTGCATTATTCGAGGTATTTCAGATTGTGAAGATGAAAAATGTTTCACAATCGGCAACCTATCGGGAAAAGATCGAGTTGTTCATATGAACAAGACAAACATGTTTGGTAGGTGCTCCTGTAAATTATATGAGTCGTATGGCATCCCGTGTCGTCATATCATACAAGTGCTTCGCGCCAAGAAGCAAAATGAGGTACCATCAAATTATATTATGAAGAGATGGGAAACAAGATGTAAAAGGTGTGTACTGTATGATTTTCATTTTTTCCTATAGCTGTTTTGTTTCCTTATGTACAGCCCCCTTTTTTTGTTTTATACTATCAGCTTTAATGAGCTCTTCAATTTTACAGGGAACTATTCTTTGATGAGGAAGGTAACCTACTGGATGAAATGCCTAAGGATCCTAAGGAGGTGGCAATGCGGAAAAAGATTTCAGATTCGCGCAACAAGTTTGAAAATCTGATCCAAATGGCCAAGACCTCTGAACAAGGGATGGACCTTTTATATTCTAGTTTATCCAACCTAGTAGAACCTCTCCAAAAGATCACACCTACTATGAGAGTTGATAAACATGATGAGTATGAATCTTTCCTGGGTAATAAAATTCCAACTGAAATCGATATACATCCACCAAACGATATCAGGTCGAAAGGGAGATCCAAAAGAATTAGGAAGAGCAAGGACGAGAAGACTGGAAGTGGAAGTAAGGGTAAGAAGTCGAAGAACAAACGGAAGTGCAGAAAGTGTAAGCAAATAGTTGATCATGATGCGCGCAATTGCCCAAACAATGTTGCTTAGCTGATATTTCAAGTTTATGTAAGCTTATTGCTACTAGGTGGAGTTGTGAACCATATTTGTATTTCTGTAAGCTTATTTGGTGGCTTTGACAATGAGACATATGTGTCTTTTTTTGCTGTCATTTTGTGAACTGAATGCGCATCGGTTTTGGGTGAATCCTTTCTGTAATGTATGGTAATTTTCTTGAGGAAATTACTGAACAAAAGGATAATTCAGTCTTGCGTCCCCTATATTTTCTTCTCTCAGTATTGTTTTTCGTAATTTAACTTTCTTGAGATTTAAAATCTGACTGCACTTGTTCTACGGATGACCAATCATACATATGACAGGGATGCAACTATAAAATTAAATTTCCATTCTATTGCATATATCAAAATGTCAATACATGGTCACTCTGTCAATACAAAATATCAAGCCTTTCGGTGTACAGAAAATGAAAAAAGCAGCATACAAGTAGCTAGTGCCAACTACATTTTGGTCTTGTTTATCTCCTTCCATCACATATCTTGCATTCGGATCCTAGGAGGAACACAGTCACTGATGTACCCCCTGTTCACAGCTCTTGCAGATCCTAGACTGCAAATTTCAGTAGAGATTTTATCAGATTCCACAACTTGTTTATCTGTGCACATGCTGTCCTTAGAAAAAGTATTAGCAGTGCTAGCGCTGATCCTTGCATACCCGAACAGAAGCCGGCCGACGAGGAGGATCACCAGTGAGTTAAGATCATAGACTAGAGCATACATCACATTGCCCAGAAGCAGCACAATGCTGCTGAACAGCTTGTCAGCTGTAGCCTTTATCAGATCGATTATCGGGTCCTGCAGATAGCACCATATGAAAATGTCATTGTTAAGTGTTAACCACATAAGAACTGAACTAGTACTTAATGATTGCACATTTGCACCGACTGCTAACAATAGGAGCACAAGATCAAACCTTCGGAATGGCTAGTGGATGCTGGTCATAGATATTCAGATAGCTTTCTTCACGCTCCTCAAGATTGCCAAGATTGTGAGACAATGCTCCAACAACAGCTCCAATACCCTAGTAATTCACAATGCAACATTTGTTCAACACCTTAACCTACATAATATTGGAATCAAGTATATAAACATGACAGATATTGGCAAGTTTCTCACCACATGCTTGAAAACCCGCTGAAGCTGAGCAATAGCAGATAAGGTTGGGAACGGGAACTGTCATCCATGGGCCACCGGCTTCATGGCTGGGCGGTGACGCTATTGGAGTTGGAGGCCGGCTTGCATGGCCTTGGGACGAGGGCGGCAGCGACCCTTCCGATGAGGGGCATCGGCGCTGCTGGAGGCGGTGGAGGGCGGCGGCGCTGGACGAGCTGGAGGCGGCGGTGCTGGACAAGATGCGGGGGGAGGGCGGCGGCGCTGGACGAGATGGAGGCGGCGGCGCTGGACGAGATGGGGAGGGGCGGCGCTGGTCGAGATCGGGGGGGCGCCGGCGCTGGCCGCATGGGTCGGAGGAAGGCGTCATGTGTCGTGCGGCACGGAGATGGAACGGACGGACGGAGACGGAACGGACGTGAGGGAGGGGTGGAAGTGCAAAAAAAACAGGGGCTGGTGGGGGAGAGGCGGGCGCCTGGATGTAAAAATTCCCCACCTCTATCCAGTGCCCTCGGATGGGGATCCTGTGGCCTCCGTTGGAGTTTCCAAAGTTTACACAAGAGACCTGGTTTCCATAGGATACGGTGCCATTAAATAATGTCAGTTTATAAAACTACCTTCACAACCCTTGGGCTAATTCACGAGACAAATCTAATGATGCTTTTGACATCATGATTGTAGCATTACTGTAGTAAATTATGGGTTAATTAGACTCATTAGATTCGTCCCGTAAAGATACACCCATCCCTAAAAAGGTTATGTAAATAGACTTTATTAATACTCTATGCATGCAAGATTCTTTTTTGAAAAAAAATTCAAAAAATCAAAGAAACACGGCCATTTTAGCTTTTTCTGTCTAAATCGAGGATCCATGGTCATATAGATAACTTTTTATGCAAATTAGTTATCTAAGCCAATTTCCTTAATTGCTACTGAACCAAAACCATTCTCCTTTAAGCTGGGCTAAGTATGTATCCATATTTGGGTAACTTCAATAGAGTACTCCTTTTACTCATGGTGCTGACGTGAAGTTGTTTGCATGTGATACACATAGCTGGAGGCCGTCATTGATTATTTCTAACCCGCAGATGGGGAGGTGCGGGTGAGGAGTAGATGGCCGGTGGAAATATGAGGAAATGCTATCGACATATAGCTATATCCTCATTTTTGTTTGATGTATCATCTGAGAGCGATATGAACTTTTCACTACAAAACTCCAAGCCATAACTATGTAAACTTGAACCACTTTTATGGATGGTGGACAGCTATGTATGGATTTGCTATCTGTGTGATGTAACCATGTCCTGAACCCTACTATTATCCGCACTTTATGACTTTACCCTTGGACAGCATTCTGTGAGGTTTAAAATAGATTGTGTCAACCAAAGCAACCAAATTTTTCTAATTTTCAAACTTGAGCGAATTTTGATAAAATTTGTTAAAGTTTCGACAGCAATAAGATACAACTTCCTGTGTTCCTCCTCTTTCTCTTGCTAGGCCAGTTCATGCGGCACCACATAGACAGCTCGGACCTCTATGCAATATGATACGACTTCCTCCGTCCTGCTGAATTGAATCCCAACAGTAGCACCTCCGTGCTCCTCTAGTGGATCGAAGCAGCCGGCCAATTCAAATAATGAAACAATTGAAGCCACAACAGCCTACAGTGACGAGACCTCCGCTCAACAAGGACCAATCAAATAAATCAAGAACATACGCATGCATCTGCAAGCGGCGAATCGTTGCGGACTTCCTCAACTTGCAGGACGTCATCGTTGTACAGGACCCTGCTCGTGCAGGGGTCGCACGCAGTAGCGCTGGCGTGCCGAGGGCGCGCTCGTGCTGGGATCCCATGTCAGCTCACGACGGCGTCCCACGCCTGGGTCCTGTGCCACTCCTGTTGGCGTCCCGCGCTCGAGCCCGAGCCACAAAAAACCCATTTCAATATGGTACTAGACTGGATATATCTGAATTCTTTTTCTTTGTTTTGTCTATTCGATTCTAGATTCGTAGTTCATAGTATCCAACAATATTAGTATCTATTTAGAATAAAGTACTTTGCTGCCATTTAAAAGCTAATATCCAACATTATCCATATCCGTTTAGAATAAAGTACGTTGATGCTATCTAGTGATAGTATATTATTATTAAAAAAATTATTCAAAAGTTATCTCTATGTAATTAATGACTAACAATATTGTTTTAATATTACTAATAATGTATTCATTAAACTATTAACAATTTATTTACTAATGAACAATCACAATAGTCTTCATATTAGTAGGGACCATACATAAAGAATAAATTTGGTTAATATCAATATAATTAACTATTTTAATTTTAATGTGTTAACTAGTAGTAATATAATTAGCTACTATAGTTTTAATATGTCTAATCATATTACTTTTATACACTTTAGTTAATATATTAGTGAAATTAATTTACATACTTAATTCATTTTTTTGTTTTTGGTATTTATATATTTATGAAATATTTATTCACTAATTCATGTATTTAATTATTGAAATATTTCTTTATATATATGTTTTGTTAAGTTAATATTTATTGATTTATTTATCCGTTGTATATAATCATACTTTAATTTATATTTAGATAATTATCTTATTAATTAATTATATTGTTTTAATATTACTAATAATGTATTCATTAAACTGTTTAAAATTTATTTACTAATGAACAATCATAATAATCTTAATATTAATTTATCGTACTTTCATTCTTATTTAGATAATTATCTTATTATTCTAAATCAAAGATAAAGCAAATTGATACATGCTATCTTCCAACTAGAGTAAATGTCTGAATAGGTGTCCGAATCCGAGATATCCATTTTGTATTTGTATTCGATAATATTCATATTTGAGTTAAAATATGGTTAAAAGTGCTACCCGAATCCAATTCCATGCGGTCCCATCAAAATTTCATCTCTACTAAGGTCCTAATGCAAGTTTCTCATGTTTACCTCCCTTGGTTTGACGACTTCAGAGAGGAGCTAGGAAGTGCACTAGTACTCACATGCAACCGTTACATTTACAAACTTAGTGTGGGCGTGCGCCATAAGTTCAAGTCCTATTTGAAAACTCAAATTTGGGTGCTTTGTCTTCCTTTTTCTTCACAGTAAGGTAACAAAGCCTCTCCTATGTATTCTTGTTTTTTTATCTTCATACATAGGTGTAATTAAAATTTCAACAAGAATGTGCGTATCTCCATGGGTCCCAGCTCAACAACTAGAGCTTGACTATCAACAAGGCCACCTTTTACTGGGGCAGGACCATTATCAATTTCCCCAACGACCTTCCAGTTGAGCTTCTTCATATCTGACTTCATCTGATTTGCAGAAAGATTAGTCTCAGTCAATTCCTTGATCTGCACATTACAACAGAATTTTTAACAAGTTATAGTACAACCAGTGCTACAAAATTATTTCTCAACAAAATCTTCTTATCAGAAAATTTGGGCTGCAGCAAAAAATTGCTTACTGTTCTCTTTCCAAACACCTTTCGCAGATCGACTTTTGCTAACACTGAATATTGAGGGTCCTCAGCAGCCTACAGATCCAGCAGAGATTATAGTATCATTGATGATATCATCAAGAAGAAATAAAAACAACAATATCAACAAACTACTAGTATACCTGAAAAAGATGGGCCAGACGGAGTAGTGTGGTACCATCATCTAGATTCTGAAATGTCAAGACATGCGCCGTTAAGGAATGCATATCGGTGATAGAATGCATGGGTAAAGGATGAAAGAAGGGGTAGTACACGATACCTGCAAAGTGATGATTGCTACATTATCAGCAAGACTATAATTTGCATCCATCGTGCTATCTTTCGGAACATTGTACGATTTCCAGCTTGTCTCCTCCTGTAAGTAGACCAAGTGTTAACTTTGTCAAAATGAGAAAACACAAAACAGAGTTCGAGAGAGTAAGCAAGTAAACCTCATGAGTAAAAGCAAGGAGAAAGGGTGAATAAACTTGCTGGCCATATGTACGTCGCCAATGAGCTCCATGCCCTAGCTTTTCGACATTGATATAGTAAGTGCCCCTGGCCTGTAATTTTTCAGGCATAATTAACAATGGCTATATTAGCAAATGAATAGCTAGATGCTGCTGGAGAATATGAGCCTGAGAGAGATGACTTCAATATTATGACTGTATGTGTACCGTGAGCCCCTCACAATCTTCACCCACACAAATAAGTTCATCAAGTGGCTCTCCAACACCTCTAGCATCATCTTTGAGTATACGCCTGATATGGACAGTGTTCATGGTTAGAAAGAGTTTCAGTATGCAAGAGATGCATAAATTTTGAAACACAGATTTCCGGTTGACTTGAAGCTGTGTTGCAGATTGATTTGGACATACATGCATCCTTTGATGCTATTATTTATAACCCAGGTAAGTTAAAAAAATGAGTTTCAAGATTTCTAGGTTTCAGTCATTTGATGAAAAGGATTAATAATTTTTTTGTCAGTTACTCAGTAAACTCTTTTTTTTGTCTTCGAAATAACAGCTTCACATTTAGATACAGAAGACAAATTAGATTTATAATAGTGTGTGTAGGTAACGGAAAATTATCCGGTACAAGATCCTGCAGAGTTTTTTGGGAGGTGTGAGATATTGGAGTTGAACAAACTCTGGCTACTTCAGTTCATACCTACCTGTGTAACATAATCTCTAGCTGACCATCTTGAATACTTGATGCTCCAACAGCACGATCAACAAGTACAGATAGCTCATATTTTTTATCTTCTACAAACACTCCCAGATTGACCTAGAAAGTCATTGTATAATAAATCTTCAAGATTAGTAGATTGCTTATATATAGAATCTTGATGTATAGGAAGTAAATTAGGAACTATTATTTGTCTTTCTTTTTACCAAAGCTATATCATTGCATGAAAAGTAAAGCTACATCACTGCATGAAAAGTAATGGAAATGCTGCAATTAGATCATGTATTTTGGACTACGACAGTGCCACACATGATGGGTACGTTGCTTGCCAATACTTCTGCTCATATCAGAAACATTTTCCTTAGAGAACATTTTGCTCCGATGGAACTTTTGCTTACCGGGTAGTAATTTCCTGCAACTGGTTGAGTCACTTGAAGGTCCCAATCTTCCCTGTAGTTTCTCACCTGCAAAGGAAAATCTCTATGAATCTCCATGTAGGAGAGTAGGCAAATATTTCAGATGGGCTCACACTTTCCCAATAAAGAACCATTCAGATATAGATGAGAAGGTTTGAAATGATCTTTTTAATAGTACACAAGATAATTGTGTAAATTTCAAATATAACAATATCAAACATCCAAAGTACAAATTATATCGTTTATTACCCTTTTGATGAAATCCCTTCCATTAGAATCTGTATAAAATGTACTGTTTGTGACCATATTTGCTGTCAGTCGTGTGATGACCTCCTTTCCTATGTCGTCATCAACAGGGATTGGTCCAATCTTTTTAACATCGGAGGGCAGCAAAATTATTAGTTCATTCTTGAATAATAGATCTCCCAAAATATGCTACCACTGGAACATCATATTATGTCCAACTGTATCATGCGAGCATCTTTTTCCAAAGCTGAGAGAAGTTACTAACCGTGTATTCAACTTCAGCATGATCCTTGTTCTTGTAGAGTCGTGTAATCTACATAAAGAAAATGATAATCACTAGTTCACTACTAAAATATAACCACTGAAAAACTATGTTCAAATGATGGATTGGCAAATCACTTGCCAAGAAAAGATTTCAGGAGGCCATATGTATAATTTGGCTGAAATTCTGGATCTTAGGAATTAGGAAATAAGGAATTCTTCTAGTATTATGGTAAAGAAGAACAAATACAAACAGAGGAATGTACTTTGTAAATAAATGTATAGTAAAGAAGTGTAATTGCAATCAAATGGCAGGATGTACATGCCTTGCAATAATAGGGTACTACAATTAAATACTTAACAAGAAAATTCAACAGCACCATGAGATCCTCTTATGATTCATAGAATAAATATGTATTAAATTTAAGTAAATTTAGAAAACACATTTTTCAAATGGGCTATCTGTTGATTTATCCCCTTCAATAAATATATTGAATGAACTGCACAATAGAGTTATGAGTTATCCTTTAATCACACATTTTTGTACACGTTAGCACATTCAACAAAATTATCTTTACTTTAAATGACACTTAACTGTGGTGGACTTCTAAACTGGAGTAAATTTTGGATCAAACCTGATAAATCCATGAGCTGAATTGTTGATGTACTTCATCAACCAGAGGTCCACGGATAACTTTCAGTGGCACCTAAAAGGAAAGTAAAATGAATCAACTCCCTGGCATACAAACGTGAACTGTGAAGTTCTAACTAGCTAGTGCATGATATACAGGTAAACTAATTTGTAAACCAAATGTAGACATCACAAGAACTTCAGTGCCCTCTCTTTGATTAACAAGAGATATTCGAGACCAAAGACAACTAAACCAACACTAGTTGAACTATTTCTTTGAATATAACCAGAATATCATGCTAAGTTTACCTATGCCCTCTGTTGTTTTGTATGACAATTATAGAGTCCATGCAAAGAAACATTAAATTTGGAGTAATTAAAACCAAATAACCAGAATTTTCATTTAAAATTATTTAGTTATTGCCATTGTGAATTCCAGTATTTGTGAAACTTATGAGATAGACAAAACTATTATCATATAGCAAAAATTCAACAGCATCATCCAAAAATAATGTAGGGGAGTATACCTTTTGAACTCCTACGATGAACTAAATATAAATTCAACAGATCAATGGTTGTGGGGGATAACACTATGCTATTCCAATCTATATCTTTTTAGTCGATGGCACTAAAACAAATATACATACCACAGTATTTTTAGCAACTCTTGTTTGTTCAATATTTTTTAGCCAACTTTTTTGTGCAATATTATTGTGGGGAAATACAACAGAGAACAACAAATAGAGTTACCATTGATATAGAACTCACTTTTATAGAATTCAACAAAGTGCCAACTGACTCTTATAGACTTTAACAAGGTGTCATAGGGGAGATTGATCAATGGAATACCTATAAAAAAAATGGGAACATAGATAGGTCATAAAAATATTACCGATGATGAAGCAGTAGTTGGTGTATTACCATCGGGTCTAAATATATAAGCTCCAGATGCCTATCATTAAACATATATATTAAAATTATCAATTGGCCATATTTCCTTTAACTGAGAAAAGTTCAGTTCCTTAGTGAAACCTGTGAGTCCATAGCATCACCTTCACTTGATCTATACCAAAGAAAGCTTTGTTGAATTGGTAAATCCACCTGGAACAAATTATCAAAGGAAAATATGCTAATGTTCATACAGAGAAATTCCAATCATCTCTTTATTTAGGTATAATGAAATATGTCAGTTTTAAATTTATTTGTGTCAGATAAAGAATGAAATTGTACTGCATTTTTGGAAACTCATTTAAAGAGACAGATGCATCTTGAGACTTACTCCTGAGACAGAATTGAATATTCTCTTGAGTTGTCCAGATGCTGATGAAAAGGACATCTTTAGAGACCCTGGTCCAACTTCAATCGTGTCATTACTTGGAGAAACCACAGCTGAGACATACCCAGTAGTACTGTTGTATCCTGGAAAGATTGTAGGAAAATTATATAGGTAAACTTCAGAAAATGATCAAAATCTAAGTGATTAATCAAATTTTTTGGGACTGACCTACGAAAGAATATTAATATGACCAAAGAACAAAGATATTGTAGTTACATGCACCATTATGTTTTTTTATCTTAGTGATTAATGCCAAAAAAAGAACAAAAATAAATCTTGCAAGTCATTGTGGTAGTTTGAGGTCACAATTGAAGCCAGTTCCAGGATATGTGACACGCCATGTCATACTTTGTTATATCGAAATAACTCTGTTAGCGCTCAATAAGAACAACAGTATTTTCTAAGTAAAAAAGCAATAGTATTTGATCATGGACTATCAATGTTGCAGTATAATCTAAATCAATATGATTCACCTGCTCTTGTGGGTCTTGAAATATAGTAAGAATTCCATCCCATTGGTGGTACTGAAGCTTGAAATACTAGCCAATACTTAGGGGGGTTCTCTGTTGTGATTCCAAGATAAGCCTTAACATAGAACTTCCTTAAATTGCCTGTCATGTTATCAACCTCAACTAGTTGAGACTCAACAATTGTTCCATCAGAGCTTTTTACAACTAGATTTTCATCATTAACCTGAAAATGTTAAAGAACATGTAACTATGGAAGTAATAATGATGCTGAGACAGCAAGGAAATCAATGGGGGGGGGGATGCCTCATTGGCAAATTCATTTCGGTATTTTACATATTTGGGGCATAGTTTCCTTTATAAAGAGAGTATGATCCTTTATCTATGATAACATTCTCTTTTTTTTTCTCGAATGCGTAGGAGAGCTGCCCGCATCTTTGTATTAAGAGAGGAAAAAGCCCGGTTACAACACAACATCACCCCACTTTGGGCTAGAATGGGGGATATAAGACCTGACCAATATCACCTAAAATGACTCTTACAAAGGATGATAACATTCTCTTAAAAATAAAATTACTGGAGAAGTGTTGAATAAAATTTTAATTGCTTACTGGAACCCTTATGAGGTCGCTACGGTACCATCCAAGAGGATTGTAAACAATTATAACCTGCGATCGACCATGTCAGTGTCAAAAATATTAACCGGTATACAAAATGACAAAACAGATGGTACTCACTAGACTCCTTGTTGCTGAAATTGTTTCCTCAGTTGAAGGGCAGTAGCTTATATTGAGAAGTGAACACTAAAATTGAATCAATAAGAGGGACGCTTTGATTAGGTATGGTAAATCTCAACTAGCTTTGAGAAACTTGGAAAAATTATAGAGTTAATATATAGTATAAAACAGTGAAAATTATATGCATATCATAGTAAGAGCTGATTGCCTTTTGTACTTTTAATAAGAAGAAATCGAATGCCCATGGGAAAAGAATAGGGAAGAAACATAAAACTGTTTCCAAGAATTGCACTGCAAAATCAAATGCATATCTTCTCACCTGATTAAATTTTACTACAGAGGACACACATGTTCCGTTGGAGCTTGTCAGACAAGTCAGAGCAGTGTTGACACTATTTTCAACCTGAATGACGAAAGTGGCTAATACATCACAATTTCTTTGACAAAATGGAAGGGCATTGTAGCAAAAGCATTCTATAAGGGAAATTATAAACCTTTGATGCTCCAAGAGCAAGCCGTTTTGAGTAGTCATCAGTTGTGTGCTGTTTTGCAGTACCAGAGACTGCATCGTGATGCTGGGCAATTCCCAATGCATCTTCCAAGCTGGAAGTGAACAATCCTAACGAATTCCCACCCACCAAAAATTCTATTTGACGAGCAGCCTGTCAGGAAATGCCATGTTCTGATGTTATTCAAGAACTTCTTAATACATCAGATAGAACCGTAATTTATATAATTGTAGACTTGTAATCCACAAATGTTATACCAGGTAATACCCACTGCACACTCGAACATATCGCTTGAAATTTGGACGGCTTGTAAAATACCCAGTCCAGTATGCATTTGTTGAATCAGCATAGCTGCAATTTTCAGTACAACAAGATCACCTCATGTTTAATTGTAGCATAAAACGTTTCATGTTATGCTACCAAGTTTGAGAACTCACAGGAAATAATCATCATATTTTACTGGCCAAGATTCATTTGACGCATGTTTGGCATCTGTATAGATGGATGGAGTAGAGTACAACGCATGCACTCGGCCATCCTGCAGCATTTAGCATATTATTCTCTTACTTTTCAAATTTTGTAGAGATAATAGTTAACCATAATATGTCACTGAACTGAAATGAAAATTATAAAAACTGGATTGATGTGTTTCAGGAGATGTTACAAACTCATAATGAAATATGTAGTCTGGCAAACCTGCATGCATGTAATCAGCAGAACTAAATACTCCTTAGCTCAATTGATGTCTAAATATGGTACAAATTATTCTACTGAAATTAATATAACATTTTAGCAATTGTTGCAGCTCATGCCAAAAATGAGGGCAGAACATGAAAACTCCCTATGGAAACTTGATATGGATGTATTAAATAAGCAATACCTTGTTGACATGTTGGATAAGTTTGTCCATATTCCGGAACCAGGATTCAGCATACTGGTAGTTAAAATCATCCCCCATGGTCCACATTATGTGGTTTGTACGTGTAACATTTGCCTGATCATTGAACATTTCAAAAGTGATTTACAGATTTCAGTTCAAAACAAATCAAATCACTCCGTTCAACCAAGAGCCATTGCAAGAATTGGAGGTTTACCTGTGCTATGGCTGCAGCAACAAAATCTTTTACACGTTCTTCGACATTATAGTCAAACAGTGACAGGTCATCCTGGAAATGGTTGGAAGATTAAAACAAATAGTTCAAGGAGCGTGGAAATGTTTTGTACGATTATGTACCTGCACAGGTATGATATTTTCAGCCAAAACTTCGAAGCTAAATCCATCTGGTGGGCTATAATGGACAGGAAATGCATTTGTGAAGATCTGCAATTTAATCATACAGTTAGATGGAACTTCTTAATGTCAATTTGTGAATTTAGTCATTCATTCTATGAAATAGAAAATAATGATATACAAAAATATTAATAGTGAAAAGAACTAAAAGAACCTGTGAAGATGAACCGAAAGTTCTTGAACCACGCCATATAATCTCGAGGCCTTTATCTGCTTTTCGAGTTTTTCTATCTTGGTAATCAATTCTTGCAAAATGTACAGAATCAAAGCCAAGCTGCAATTGCAGTAAAGTAAATAAATGTTAGATCGAAAAGGTTCACCTTCTTGATTTTTGAATGAACAATGAAAGTGCAGTTACAATGCTTTTGGGGAACTCTTGTCATCTATTAAGTTAACCTAAGTAGCCTATACTAATAATTTAGTTCTCCGAACAACTAAACTAGTACTCCCTCCATTCTAAAATTATAGGTCAGCTTTTCTAGATGCATAAATTTTACCATGCACCTAGATACACCATATGTCTAGATACATAGCAAATGCCATGTATCTAGAATAGCCAGAATTATCTATATTTGGAACGGAGTGAGTATTATTATATTACTGTTCCTTTAGTTATTTCAGGAACTTAGACATCATTGCAAATTTCATGCTTACAGTACCTCTGCTCCAAGCAAGTAAGCTTGAACTGCAGAATGACCAAAAGGATCAATTTGCCAACCAGCTCTTGGAGTCTTATTGAATTGTTTCTTGATCATCCGGTGACCAAGTGTGGTCTGATCAATCATGTCAATGTAATGCACAGCAGCTTCATCATGCATACACCACCCACCATTTCTGAAGGAAGTATCCAAACAAAAATTTTGAGAAGGAAAAAAAATCATATACCAAGATCAAAGGGAATAAGGACAGTCACATTACATACATGAACTCTAGCTGACCCGAATCAACCAGCTTGCGGACTATGCCTTGGATTGTCGGGCTTTTCTCTGCCCACCATCTTTGGAAGAAAGCCTGAAGGCACAAGGAAAAGTTAGCCTCGAAGGCTAGTATGATTTGCATTACCTGTAAAACAGCACATACAGAAAATTCCTTTTGTACACATGAAACTTTGAGATATACTTTTCAACTTTTTGGATACCGATGTCAGTGACTTAGAATGCAATTGGACCTGTGGTCCGTGTCTTAGAATCGACTATCAGAAAATGATTAGAGCAAATGATAGCATGCTTCAGATGATAATAATTCTCTAAAACATGTATGTGTTTTATGGTCTTGTTTAAATCAGTGTATCCCTTAAAATTCAAACAATAATCCAATACCCATGCTGGAAATATTTGATGCTAAAGTAGTTAACGGCATGTGGGCACCGCACCACTTGTCATACTCACAGTTTTCGGAAATTTTGGCTTCATCAGAAAGTAAGAACCCCAACTTTGGCTTGTTCACAAACTGAACGCTACTATTTTCCCCAAACACGGCAGTTCTTGAATTTGAAATTAAAAAAAATGGATGGGCATCCCTATCAAAGAGTGGGAGGTGGGCCCATATGTTGGTCCTGGTTGTAGCACATGTACATGATAGCAACCCACAACTTTGGTGGTTGGCTGTGCACTCTCTTTGGATTCTTTCAACTTGTCAGATTGGTGCACAATAATGCAAACTTTTTGCTAGTTATGTTTATGCAGTACTTCCAAAGTACGATGTCATACAAATAGTTTTAACAGAATCATGTAATTTTAATATGTCCCAACATTCAAAATATTGAAAACTTCACTGAAAGCATTCTAGGACGATGACCATAACGACTCTCATTTAAACCTGGTTGTACTCACTAAATTTCAGTTGAACCAATCTGTTGCGGGCACATCAATAATTTCAGTTGAATCTATCTGTTGTTCCCGCGTCAATAACTTTACTTGAATGTTTCTTTTGTGGAGGGATCCTTGTGAACCGACCAATGCGTTGGGGGACAAAACAGAAGTAGCCATCAAAGAAAGTTCAGTGATATTGGATATGACTAACGCCTAATAATATTAGACATGATTGCAAAGTTGAGGTACAAAAACAGCTTATCCCTATCTGAAACAAGTACAGTAAGGCCCTTTTGAGCTATTGGGCCACACAATATCGAAATGTGGTTTATGTTTTAGCTTTTTTTTTCCTCGAACACTCGGGAGAACTGTGTATCAATATATAAAGAAGAAATTTAATGTTTTAGCTAGACATTAAAAAAGTGTATAAGCTAATTGCAGACGACTAATTCAATTCGGAAACTATATAACTCATGCCACAAGCAGACTTGTTTCATTAACCACATAATCAGTGAAACCCAACTGAAGGACGAGCCAATTCAATTTGGGCACTATATAAAGTATTGCATCACTATCTAGGAGTGGAACATATGGGTTGCTCACTGTTGTACCACTGATGAGAGTAGCCTGCTACCCAATAAGCTAGATGACACTCGAGTGGAACAAGGGATATGGTAGGTACATACTGCATAGTCTGGTCCCTTTTTTCTTGTCGGTGGGACATCAAATTGGTGTGCAATAATGTGCATCATCTTATACTTACATTTCAGGAAACTATCGAAATTACAATGGCACAGAAGCATGTTTGATGAACTTGTACTACTTCATGCATAGCAATAACCAAGATGTTAAAACATGGCTGCAAGCATTCTAGGCCGGCAATGAAGATCATGACTAGTTGGGCCTAATGTAGTAGCCCTTAAATTTCGTTTGAACCTATCAATAATCATACACGGATTCAGTGTGACTGGTCTGGCCTACTGGTTGGGGTGGGGGGACAGAGCAAGCGATGCAACACTAGCAGCCAGCAGATAAGGCGGCAGAGCACATGGACTTTAGCAGTGAGATGAAATGAAACAAAGTGCAGTAAGGCATGAATGTGCTGAATCTAGATTTCTTTCAAAATATCCATTTGACGCCATCAAATTTGTACATTATGTTTTACAAAAACTAGCACTGTGCTACTGTAGAAGAAAAAAAAAGTCGAATCGATCAATATCAGTGTGGCGCGGCTGCAGATCATGTACCAAGCAAACCATTGATGGAATGGTACTGAGCGACAGCTAAATCGATATCGGAAAAAAACTGACATGGGAATGGTCATCCCTATCTAGTAGTGGAAGATGGTCTATACTTGTCGGAGTCGACGTCAAAGATGGCGTGCAATAAATAACAATGCACGCCGCCGTTTCTCTACTCTTTTATGTCACCCATGTTGAAAATCTCCATAGCCAAAGTTAGTGCAGTAGAAGTTTCATCGCAATCGCAATGCAAGCATATCCTTCCTAGACGACAGCCGACAGGGCCAAAACAGAACAGAGGAGGCGATGGAAGCTGCTGAGCAGGGTACCCGGTGGATATGGATAGCAAGAACAAGCACTGGAGTGAGCGAGCGCGCATGTGATCGAGGGTACTGACTGACCTGCTCGGCGACGACGAACTTGCGGGCGGGGTCCCTGGCGAGGGCGTCGACGACGGAGTCGAGGGTGTTCATCACGCACGCGCCCTGGATGCTGTTGTTGGAGCCGACGTAGTACTGGTCGATGGTCTTGAGCCACCCGACGTCGTCGTGGGAGTGCGGCACCAAGTGCACGGTCAGCTTGCCCGCCGCCGCCGTCCACGACGCTCCCGGCGCGGTCGCGTTGGACGTCACCGCGAACGCCGCCGCCGACGTCGCCGTCGCAGCAGCTGCCGCCACCGCGAGCGCTGCTACCACCGCCAGCAGCAGCAGCAGCAGCAGAAGCGCCGCCGGTGGCGCCATGACGGCCGCGCGCGTCCGGGGGCCGGCCTGGCGAGGAGAGAGCGCGGCTCGGAGCGGAACGGCCAGTGGGTGGGCAGTGAGAGCCGGCCGGCCTGCCTACAAGGCTTGCAATGCGGACGCGCGCTGGCGTTTGTTTTACACCGTACCGGCCGGCCTCCCACGGTGTGGGCTCCGTCAAAAGCAGCCAAACGAGACGAGGTCTACACGTACGATGCTCCAATCCAATGTAATGGAAAGGTGAAACTGTTAAAGCAAAGCAACGAGAAGAGCAAAGCGAATTTTGTTCTGCTGGTAAATCAAAGGCGGTGAATTTTGTTTCGCGGTTAAATCAAAGGTGAATTTTGGAGGTGACAAGCAAATACGAGGGGCAACTCCTGCTGCTGTGGCATCATCCTCTGTAGTATTTGTACACAGTTTCCTAGAGTAATAAAGTTTTTTATACGAAAGAGTAGTAGGTTTCTTTTTTGGTGGACTGAAGTCCAGAGGGTGGGATCGAAGATATATCTATGTATCTATATCTATACGCATACTATATATATATATACTATAAAGATTTACTTTCGACAGCCGACACACCCATCAGTCATTGAAACATTATATCCTGCTGCTACGACCTTACCTATCAGGCTATTTTTGTCAAACTACACTTGACGAAATAATCTGAATCTAGCACTCCGCGTTATCAAAATACACAGGATAAACACATGACTCTTCATCGTTAAAATAGCAGCATCGCGATCGTCGGCCCGCCGTCTTGAGGTGCCGCCTGAGGTCGTCCAAGTATAGACTGGGATCACCGTCCTCGAGGACCTCAAACCGGACGCGGCTACGGCCCACGGACACGGCGTCGCCGCCGGCGGAGACCCCGCGCGGGGGTTGTGAGCTTCACGCTGATGGTGGCGAGACCGACGAGAAGGTCACGAGGAGGCCCTTGACGGTGATGCACTTGGCGAGCCAGAGCATGGGGTGCATACACTTATACTATTTATAATAATTATTAATGTAAAATAAGGACCTATTTTGTAAAATATTTCTCACCTAAATAATTTCTATCGACCCCTCACAGAGAACACATATCTGGTCTAACAGAAAAAGACGTGAAAAGTTTTTACAAACAAGAAAAAATGATGTTTTTAGAGAATGAAAAAAAGAGTTGATAGAGGGTTTGTATATACGTCCTCGGACAGATTATCAATCTAAAATAACCTCATAATGAATGTAACACGTACGCTTTGTGCGGGCATATTTGTAATTTGTTAGTATATAAACGATGCTCTAATTTGACCGGTATGAAGGGGCTCATTCGGATTCGTCCGCATGTGCGTGTACGCCGGATTGATTGATACGTTGTTGCCTAGTGACAAGTGAACGAACCGGCGGGCCAGCGGCCGGCACAAACAAACTCTTATCTGTAGCTTCAGATCGACAGAGAAAAACGTACAGGTCAAGACGGGGATGGTTGATCACGGAGCGAACCGATGCGCTCCGCGTCCCACACAAGATATTATGGGACACTGTTTTATCCATATGTATTTTCCTACATGATCCGATGCTCCGTTGGATAGGATGGATCAGTCCATTCCCTGAGTATGCTAGCTAGCTGCAGCATCAGCCGAAGCACTTGACAAGCTCCGGTCAGCACCCTATAGTGCAGCTTGCTTTGTTCATCGATCGAGTTTCAAAAAGATTACGAGTTGCTGCCTGTATCAAGAGTAAAATTTTACAAATGTCAGGGCCAGAAACTAAGGAAGGGAGTCAAAATAACAAAAATAAATTACAAAGCCAAATTACACCCGTCATCAAAGAATTCAGATTGTCTGTTTGCACTTTGCACTGTCCATGACAGAGTTGCTTCAAACCCTTCTATATTATTTTGAATGCTCTACATGTTGTGGCAGGTAGCACATATGCAACATCATGAGGAAGTCTAAAATAAACTCTGACGAACTGAAGAACGTGAGCTGAATAAACCTGTGATGTGAAAATAAGCACAAGGTGAAGAGTGTGGGCGACATAGCAAGCGAAACATAGCAGAAGTTGTATGTGAACAGCTAGATACTTTACCCGCAAAAACAATACAGTTAGATACTTGCACATAAGTACAGTACTATGCATAAATGCAAAACTCTGCACACTAGAGAGCTTCTACCAAGGAACTAATTAGCAGAACGCTTGCCAAAATCAATCAAGGAGGCTCCTCTGGTTTTCCTACCTTTGATTTAGATCTGAAGCAAAGAATTCAAAAACATGGTTCACCGGAGATGGGCAAACATACCACGGGATTCAGGAAGCAGCACGGAGGAGACCTTGCAGACGGTAGAAATAAGCCTTCTTCGTCCCCTGCTGAGAAACGGAAGGAGCCGCCGAAGCCTTGTTGAAATGTGTGGGTCAAAACTCTGGATTCTTTGGTTCTCTGGTTCTGATCCACAAAACCAATGCCTCTTCGTGGGTCAAAAAAGGAGCCCATTAGGGTTATTTCTACGCATCGGTTCGATGAACCGCTGGTTTGAACCGAACCATCCCCATCTTGACGTACAGGGTCGTATCCCGGATGGGCTATACATCGCGCACGTGATGCGCGCCTCGCCCACGCGCGAGCCTCGTCATTGGGCTGCTGGATAGGGTATATTTGGTCCATTAGGGAGTTTTGGGCTGCGCAGATGTATATATTTGTTCGGTCCATTATAGGTTATGGACTGCGCGGGATTTTTGACTGCGCAGATATATATATTTGTTCGGCCCATTAAAGGTTTCGGGCTGCGCGAGAAAAACATAAACAGCCCCATAAAGATCATGTATTAGCATTTTTTTGTTAATTTTATTTTTGTTCGGTTTTTATTCATTTTCTATATCGGTTAATTTATATACATTTTTCGTTTTTCCTTTTGATACCTACTTATTATATTTTTAATTTTTTTCCTTACTTATTTTATTTTATTTTTATATTATATTATTTTTATATTTATATATATTTTTACACTTATTTGTTCGCCATGTGTATATATTTGTTCGTCGTGTATATATTTGTTCGCAATGTAGACTCATTTGTTGGCTATGTACAATAATTTGTTCGAGATGTGGACTTAGGGCCTGTTTGGTAGAGCGATTCTGAGTCTCTGTGGGAGCTGATTCTCTGAGAGAAGTGATTCTGTGGCTGAAAGTGATTTTCTTTAATTCCCTAGCATAAATTATCAAAATCGGTATGGATAATCACTTCACAGAATCAGGAGAAGCTACTCTTTTCAGCTCCTAGCCCCTTAGTTCATTTCAGAGAATCACTTCTCAGAATCAGCAGAGAATCACTTCTCGCTGAAAAACTGTTTGACAGAGCTCCTCCTAGATTCACCAGAGAATCAGCTCTGGGAGCTCTGCCAAACAGGGCATGTTCTCCATGTGCAGTAATTTGTTCGCGATGTGGACTGATTTATTCTCCTGCGCAGTAATTTGTTCGCAGCATGGATTCTTCTGCTCTCACCAAAACCGTACATGAAACCTTAGCTTCATACGTCTCCTCTATGATCAAAAAAAGGAAAATGGTTGTTTCATTTCGGTATTATCCGCTGGGCATAGATAGAATTAGATAGATAAAATAGATTGAAAAGGTCCAAATTAGACCAAAGCAATTCCATCTGTTAGAATAACAAAAAAGCCCTTCCAAATTGATCTCATCCTTTATATAATAAAATAAAAAAATTCTTTGTTCGGTAATAACTTAATATTGGAATAAAACACTCATCATAGTAATTCATAAATAGAAAGAATTGGGCATTAGTTCATGAGGAATTCTTTATGAATAGGGATAAAGAATAAATAAAGATAATTTTTTGTATTGCATTTCATATCTTTTGTCCTATTCTTCTTTTCCGGGGAAGGTATACTTAAAAAGAAAGAGAAAGGGTTATCTATTATAATTAGTCAAAACAGCCGACGTATGATAATATGGCTTTAGACGACAACACCCTAGCTAGGCATCGAAGTATAGAGTGTGACCTTAGAAAAATCTAGATTTCAACAACATTCGAGTCTGAAAAATATTCAGAATATCAAAATGCCAAAAAATAGCACCTGGTGCAATTGCCACGGGGGAAGCACGAAATGAAAGCAATTGACATACCTCAAAATTCTAGTGGTGTACAAGAGAACTTTAGTCTAATAGTATGTCCTCCGTTACAGTAAGATCCATGGAAACCATACTTTATCTTATTTGTCAGCGTTGCATGGGTCTATGATGATGGGGCATTGGAGCGCACGCACGGATCACGCAGGATGGTCAGCCCATTAGCCCTCACTTTATTTTTTTTTTGTTTTCTTTTTCTAGTTGTCTGGGTCTTTGTTGTTTCTATTTTTCCTCAATAGATTCAAATTTAATTTTGTCTTCTATGCGCTAAGCAAGGTGATAAGAGACTTCCAAATAAACAAGCTTGACAGCACAAATGTTGACATCAGCTATGGCAAACATAATTAACCGTAAGTGCACGATTGTCGCATGAGCTTTCACTGAGAATATTCTAAGTATCAATTTTCCTCCGGTAATGTGCACGCACTAACTCAAGCTCGGGTTCTACCTTAGATCGAGCTCTTAGGTAGACTAGGTAAAGAGGATTTTAAGGGTCCGAGCTAGCGTTGTGGGCCCTTAAATTCATAGTTGTTATTTGTGGCTTCTTCTCGATCCTTGGATTGAACCAACATTGAATCAACGCCTTGATGATGTAGAGTTGTGCTTCTCGTGATAGGTAAAAGTTAGGCCCTGTTGGGGCCCATGCCAAGTCAACCGGCATGGCGCATGGGTGACGGGGCTATGGCCCCTGATTTGGCCCATCTTTGGCCAGTAGCATCTGCATATTCACCAAAACTGGTTGCGTTAGTTAGAAGTAACTCCTAGGAGTAGGACTACGATTTTCTTCTATTTTAATTATCTTGTTGACCATAAAAAGACAACATCATGCCAACCAATATCAACCATAGTACATAAATTTGGTTTTGGGGAAGGTCGAAGGGAGCTGCTTTGATTTGGTGGCCACCGCAGGCCTTAGGGCGTGTACAACATTTTAGATAGTTGTTGTCTATTTAACACATACAGATAGCTGTGCTGTCTATTTAACAATCCGTGTGATAATAAATACACAATCTGATTTCTGTTGTTTTACATGGGAACACGGACTAGTAAACGAGATAGTAGACAACAACACTTTTTTTCATTAAATGATGGCTACGTCAGCTCATTTTACGTATGTGGCAACAAAAAAAACATCTATTATCCGTGAGTTGTACATGCAAGAGGACAGGGGGCAGAACGGAAGCCCGACGGTGGAGATGGATCGAGGGATGCCGGTCAACGGTCCAGAAGACGACAGTTGGGCGAGGCATCTGTGGGGCCGTGGAAAGCCGGGGAATTACCGTGGGAGCGGGAGCTCGGCTGTGGATTCGGCCATGGGAGCCAGCGGTGGATTCGATGGTGGGAGCCACGGGGAGCGAGCTGCTCGTGGGCCGCAGATGGGCTTTACGATGCTCCGCAGCATGTGTGAGTTAGGAGGGCATGGCTAATAATTTAGCCAGCTGGGATAACCATATAGCCAGCTTGTATAATAGGTTAGCTATTAAGTTGGCTGTTAGAATAGCTGAATTGAATACATAATTAATCAATGATGCATAGTCATTGGGTGAGAGCTAAAAGCAGATGCTTTTTTTTCGGTTCTTGTGCCACACCCCGGCGTTTCACCAGCAGCCGGCTTGGCTCTCTCTCTCCAATTATTTCTCCTCCAGCTCAGATTCTCTTGACGTGGAGTTCTATTCCGCCTGCTGAGTAGACCTTATTATACATGCTCTTAGGAGGAATGAGCCCATCCTCGCTCGCCGGCTCGCCGCACATCCGCCAACCTCATATTTCTTGACTATACATGTCTTGTCCACCCTCGCTTACCACATATGCATCACTGAAATACATAAGAAATCAGTGCAAAATAAAACATACTATATATAAGAACTTAAACCTGAAGTGAGCAGGTTCCACCATAAAATATCTAACGGACTCCCCGCTTAGCTTACTGCAATATAGTCCCAATCAATGTGAATTTTGTCTCCCAATATCACTAGAAATAGCAATGGTAATGTGAAATAAACAATGGCTCATCCGGTAATGTTTCTTTGGTGAAACCGAACAACCTAGATTCTTAGTTTTTAACTTGACATGAATAATCATGTTTTTCTGAATTTATCATAGAATTGAACGCCGTTATTTTTCAGTAATAAGTGACATAACCAATCTCGAGACCAACTATCTCCGTCTCTATTTGTAGAGATAGGTGTAAGTTTACTTACGTATTCATAGGGATAATAATGCGTCCGTCTAGAATCGGCCCAAAAAGAAATAAACACGCACGGGTTGAGCTCGGGGCTGCCTATTCATTTCTTTTTTTTTCAAAAATAAATGAAGTACTGAATTGGGCTGGGCAGATTTCGTTTTCAGTCTTATTTACCTTTGTCCTGCCCATGGCCGGCACTAGTGGAGCCACGGGCCAGGCTTGGACCGGCCCAAATTGCTCCGGACTATCTAGGACATTCGCTCTTTTTGGATCATATGCACAGCAACTTCCACATTCTTCAGTCCTAAACTCCTAATGTTTACTCTTGCATGAAAGTTCGTATTCATATTAACATTGTTCTGCGGTGATAATATGACAAGAATTCAGAAATATCAGAGATGCAAGGTGTACAACAATGTAACCCCAAAGCTAGATCCACTATATTCGGAGAAGAAAACACCAGGAAATCATCCGGCACATACTTACAGTTGCACTGCACAGCTACGCGGTACGATGGAGAGTTTCGGTCGAATCTCACAATGGAGTTTACAAGGGGCGGGGCTAACTACTGACTCTTGTCACCCTCAAGTTCACCTTTCTTCTCCTCAATCCTCACGCTTCTTTTGCTACTTCTTGTATTGCTTCTTTTTGTGCTTCTTGCGTTGCTTCTTTGCCTGCACCAAATGAAGCAGCCGTGTCATCGCTCCACCACCGAGATTTTAAGAACACCATGACAGGGACGTGCAAATTGTATATATTGAACAAATATACTAGTGGGTACGCAAAAGAAACATATATTGTTGGTCAAGAAAGGAAAACTAGCATCTTATAGGAACGAAACAGTCCAGACTGCACAGAGTTCAGTCAGAGAACAATAATCCTTTCAGTAAAGCAAAACAAAACAAAAATCTTGTGGGATCTCAGTCATGAAGTAGTGTCATACAGAAGGAAACTGCTGTCAGAACTTCAGTGCATTAGCTAAAATTTTAAGATTGTTCAAAGATCACCTTAAGAGATTACCTACCTACACTACTGTTAGAAAAATGAAAACTACATGATTTGTAGAGCTGATTCTAAGAATGCAGCAAGGAAAATTGAGATTCAAAACAAAATTTCAGACAAGATGTGCTAATGAACCAGAAGTGCATGATATTAGTTGTTTCCCATCAAGGTTGCCAACAAGCTGAGCCCGTTCTCAGAAAGAAAAACATACCTCGCTTGGGCCGATCAATAGTTCATGCCATTCCTGCAGATCCTTGTTAGATAGGTTGTTAAGGTCGACTCCAGGAAGCTGCAAAAATATTATGATAAGTACTTATTGGTATATCAATATAGGTGGTCTTGGTATTAGAATAAACATAATGGTTACTGAAAGAATATCAAAGTCCCAGGCCTCACTGCATTAGTGACAGATTGCGCGAATGGTTGATCCCCAAACACTTCACTCATGTCAGACTGAGTACCAGTTTCCTCCTGAACAGACATGTGAAGAACTGCATGGCATAGAACATGAGAAAAACGAACTAATTACTGACAAAATGGGAGTATCGGGGTGCATTATTTGTCATACATTTCAGGGATAATCTTGACAGAGTAACTTGCTTTTTGGTAGTAGACAATAATGGAATTCACCTTTCAGAAAAAAAACAATCCAAATAGTGGAACTCAGTTTTGTATAAGTGGGTTAACCACTGAAGGATGGATAAGGACATTGACTTTTGTAACTTGTTATTTCCAAATACTTGTAAGCTTTGTTCTTACAGTTGTTCACAAATACTTTGTGACGTTTTAATAATCACTGGACGATGATAAAATATGAAATATAGAGAAGATATTGTAGCAACCCAAACTGACCTAATTCCACCTTATCTGCAAATAGTTCATCAGCTGCAGCACATAAAGTTCCACGGTTACCATCTTCTATCAACATAGCATGAGCTTGTTGCAATAGCTGATCCTCGTCATTCTGTATTACACAGATGCTATTAATTTTCCTCATGATCAACTATAACATGAAACAATGTCCTTGATCAGTCAAATGGTGTCAAAAGGATGGGCATCCTCAAATTTGACCAGTCTAAAGGAAATATGTAGAACTTGGGTATCCCAAAAAGGAAAAATCATATGAGTATATAAATTCCAAGTGTTCAGATCAGATGTTTTTGACTGATAACACAGCATGGACTTAGTTTATTGCAGTAAAAGCTTAATGAAGCATTTATATTAACAATGCAAAGATCAGTTAACTTTTTTGAGAAATCTGCCACATTGTTTTAAAATAGATTTGACCTGTCACTTCCTCGCTATGGTAACAGGACCAGAAAGAATTATTACCCAATGGATGTTCACCAAATAGTTTGGATATATTAAGCCATTGAACAAAACAAACGAGTCTTTCCATCCCAAATCTAATGATCATTGAAATAACAACACATAGCAGACAAATCTATTTTGGTGACCTGCGGATAATCTGAACATGAACTTTGATCAAAGGCATAGAATACCTTCTGGCTGTGGTGGTCTCAAAGCAGATAGTTTTACTGGATACAGATTGCATTAGCTGGATGAAACTAAACATACCTTCTGCAGATTTCTTTTATCTTCAGTACATGGATTTGGTTCAGATTCTGCATCGGCCATAACAATGTCGTCAGTGGAGGTTGAAAATTGGCTTTGCCCTATGCTTTGAATTTTGGTGGATTCTTCGGCAGCTTTTTTCACAGCAGCTTCTTGCCTTGCTCTTTCTTCTTCGATAGAGACCTGAAATGCTAGTACCAGCTCTGGGTCCAGATCTGGGTCCACACCAAATTCAAAACCAGACACTCCACAGGCTACAGCATTAAAACCACTTTCTTGGTCTACTGCTAATATTGGTGAACTGCAGGAGGACAGAGATATTAGAGACAAGATGCTGCTGCATCAGGTTAGAGCTTCTAGTTTAGAACTAACACAACATATGCTTACCTGATGATGATATCAGAAAGGACATATTCTCCTGGAGGGAGATGAATTATATGACTGTTGCCTCCACTACTCACTGCAGCAACAAGAGCTTCTAGTTTCTCAGGCTTTTCATCATCAGATTCACCGAAGTCAACAACATCAAGAGCAACATTGTTCTTCTTCAACTTTTTCCCGATTGCCTCTAGCTTATTCTTATCATCTATTACTGGACTGCACGGGAGAAATTTAGATCTTGAATATAAAATATGACAAGTAAAACAGCACTGATGCAACCTCAGACTATACCTGCCAACAAAAACAATTATTCTCTGCTGCTGCTGTTTGTTCTGCCGATTCTTGAGTGCAAGTTGAGCGACCTGGATAGCAACAGTCAAGTTTGCTTCACCACCAATTTCCAGCCCTGAACCCAGAAATAGAAGACTCGGTGCTTTATAACATGGTGGAAGCAAAATTTCCATAAGTGGCATTTTGAACAATCACTTTGGCGCAGACAAGAAGATACAAAATATGAATCCTAGGAAGTTGTATACTTATATCCCAGTATCTCGTAATTCTCTTTATGTCAAAGATACAACACAGAAATACTCCCTGGATGCTGAAATAATTACATATTATTAGGGTCCAATAATCAATATTATTCCTGCAACATAACTGGAAAAGAACTGACTGACGGTGTGCATTTCAGGCCATGTGATGTACAAATTAATAAATAAATAAAAGACAGTGAGGAGGGGATAATTTATTTGCTATGTCATATTGTAATGAAATGGAACCGACTACTATCGCATCAACTAACTAGGTTAGAAAGTCAAATAATCAGCAATTGCAACATCAACCAACACGCAAGGGTCTGCGAAGTGAGGATCACTGCTACCCACACGGAATATATATATATGTGCAGGAAGCAGAGTCCTCTAACTGAATGCAGGGTGCTCATGATGCTTAAATTTCAGTATTCAACTATAACTACTAGTCTACTACATATATAGATGGGCAGCAGGATGCATTGCCATGTTGTACACGCAGCATTGCATTTGATACTAACACGGTAACACCTCTTGCTGTTCTTACAACAAAAATTCTGAGAGCGTCAGATAACTGTCTTAAGTTTATAACTAGCATGGTGAGAACATGTAGTCACATTACGCCGTAAGACATGAATGTGATAGATTGGGCAGCGAGCAACCTTGTGCCCTTTTTAGATTTACCGAATGAGAAGTCGATACAGCAAACAAACTCAGGTGGCTAGCGGGGATTCCGCGTACCGTGCATGCGTGTGAGGACCTTGCCGATGTCGTAGGTGGGCGTGACGATCACGCTGACGCCCCTGCCCGCCATGGCCAGCACCCCCACCGTGCTCCCTGGGCTCGCCTGAGCGGCCCAAATCCACCGCTCACCGAGAACAAACAAACCCGTCAGACCCCGCACTTCGCAACCCTAGCGAAACAAAAGAGTAACAGCCTGTGGCGGGCCTGGCGGCGGCGCGCGCCCAGGCAAGCAGGGAGAGAAGCGAGACCTTCATCTTGGCGCTGCAGACGATGGCGACGGCGTCGGACTGCTCCGCAAATCGCGACGGGCGATAGTCCCCGTTCCGCATCCACTCCGAGTTGTCGACGCAGATCATCGTCGCCTGCGATTGGATTGTTGGACCACCACCGCAACCGTCAGGAATGGTCACAAATCGCTGGGCGTCAGCAGACTGGTGCAGGAGGAGGATGGACGGGGAGGAGCGTACGGACCTCGAGCACCATGGTGGCGGCTGCTGCAGAAGAAGAAGGGGAGCGGGCGAGCGGCCGGCGAGACGGTCAGGTGGCGGTGATTCAGAAGCATGAGGGAGGAGGGTGGAGATTTGATTTTGAGTAGGGGAAGCCGAGCCCCCGCTGTCGGGAACAGCCGAACAATGGGCCGCCCGTGCGGTCGAACTCGGTCGAGATAATCCCTATACCGTTTTTACTTTTATATTTTAATACAAAAATGAAATCAAAATCGGTAAGCTAGGTAACAGAAATGAATACGAATTTACGGTATATCAAAAACGAACTAATTCAAATGAAAATATGTCGAAAACGATCGGATACGAAAACACCGACCTCTAGAACCAAGACGAATGCACCAACACGTTGACACTGACGTGATCATACAACCATGCGCAATTTATTCTGACTCAATCTCACAAACAACATCCAGTATTTCCAAGTCTGAAGTCCATTATCCAACAAGCACACATATGGAATAACAAAATAGGCTCCAATGGAAACGATGATAGAAACAGTTTATATAATATATTTTATAGGAATTCAGGAAAAATAATCAAGTGAGTAGGAGGTTGGATGGCTAAGATATTGGATGTGCAGTATTGACTGTTAATTGATTTCGAAATTAAAATGAATTGGATTAATTATTTACGGGCCTTGATTGCACGTGATTGGCCTGGGTGGATTTGGGCTTCGCGAGAGGCTGCGTTTAATTCCTCCAAACTTTTCAAACTTTCTATTACATCGAAATCACATCAAAACATTAAATATAATAAATGACGCATACATAAAATACTAAATGTGGGTAAACAAAACAACTTATTGCACAGTTTGGATGTACGTTGCGAGATGAATCTTTTGAGCCTAATTAGCCCATGGTAGGGCAATATTTACCACATACAGACAAATAGTACTACAGTGCTTTTCAGCTTCACTTTTTGAAAACTTTTCGCATCTAAACACAGCCTCTATTTATCTGGTGCTCGGCTGGGCTCTTATTTTTTGGACTAAACTAAAGCGGGGAGAGAGGGTACAGGAACAGAGGGACACGCCGTCGTCCCTTCTCCCAGCGCCGCCATGGCACCGGCTCGAGCTCCACGGAGCTCCGCCGACACATTTGTAAAGAACCGTCCAATTTACGCTCGATTTAAATGAATCGTCGAACGTTCCAATAAGATGAGATCTAACATGTGTCCATCTTTCAATGGTGTAACACCCAAAAATTTGCCTATTTAAAATTTTCAGTAATTAATTGACATTTATTTAAGTTGTTCATATTTAATATAGGCTAAATGAATTATTTATGGAAATTAAAATCAAATATAAGTTGTAGAAATATTTTTGTTGCATTCATGCTGCTGCATTTAATTTTTGTATTACTTGTGATTCTAATGAGGGTTTAAATTTATTTAAATTCAAATTTGAATCACCTTGTTTGGAGCTGTAGAAAAGTTGTTAGGCCCATAGTTCATTCTTGCTCCCTGGACTTTCCCCTTCGGCCGCTTTTGCTCCCCTCTCTTTCTTCCCTGGCCAGCCCGTCTCACCCCGAGCCGGCCCAGCATCGCGCCTGGCCCAGCCCTCTCCCTTCTTTCCCGCTCGGCCCACCACGCCATTCAGCACCTCGGCCCATCAGCCCGCCTTCTCCCCCACACCGCAGCCCAACGTGCTTTTCCTCCTTCGGCCCAGCCCATTCCCGCACCCCTACGAACCCCCCTCTCTCTCACCGCCAGGCGGCCCCCACCTGTCGGGATCATCCCTTTCCTTTCTCCCTCCCCGCGCGTGAATGGCGCCCGGCGTCCGGTGATGCAGGCCCCCTCTTCCGCGCTGCTGTGGGACCTCCCTGACATTCTCCGAAGCTTCCCGAGCTGCCTCCCCCCCCCGCACGTCCCCTTCCTTTTGGCGCCGCTCCCCACAAGGAACCTCCTTCCCCCGCATGGAAAGCGCCGATCCGCCGCCGGTCGTCCCGATCCACGCGTGCTTGCCAAGGCAAGCTCCCCGGGCTATAAAAGCCGCATCCCTGCGCCCCTAAGCCCTCACCACAACTCGCCTTGAGCGCCCAGCCACCGCAGCGCACCTCCCCACTGTAACACCCCGCCCTCCAAAGCCGCCCCGCACAGCCCTTCCGAGGGGCGCGCACGCGTACACATAGCACCCTGCTTACACTTTCGTCCTCGCTTCGTGTAAAAGGGTTAACCCGAAGGTGCTATGGCTGGAAGACAAGGGCTTATAAGTTGCCTCCACCCTTGCTAAACTAGCAAGGTGGCACTAAACACGTGCATCCCGCACTCATGGGCCACTACTGGGCCATACAAACTGGGCCGGGTGTGACATACACCCCCCTCAAAGAACCCGACGTCCTCGTCGGCACAACTCACCCACACGGGCAAATGTCTAGGACTGTTCCCCCTTAGCGCACAACCGTACGTCCAGTGTCGGCGCCATAGTCCATGCCGTATGCCCTACCCGGGCCATACGCGCCATGCGCCCTATGCCCGCAAACTGACCCGTACGCGCAACTGCGAGGGTCGGCTCTGATACCATTTGTAACACCCCGCCCTCCAAAGCCGCCCCGCACAGCCCTTCCGAGGGGCGCGCACGCGTACACATAGCACCCTACTTACACTTTCGTCCTCGCTTCGTGTAAAAGGGTTAACCCGAAGGTGCTATGGCTGGAAGACAATGGCTTATAAGTTGCCTCCACCCTTGCTAAACTAGCAAGGTGGCACTAAACACGTGCATCCCGCACTCATGGGCCACTACTGGGCCATACAAACTGGGCCGGGTGTGACACCCACCTTGCGTCGCAGCCCGAGCTCGGCTCACCGACGAACTCCGCCCCGGCACCGCCACGCACCAATTCGGCCCCCCTAGGGGCTTTGCGCGAAGGTAAGGACCCCCAGAGCCGGTTCCCGCCCTCTCACTCGCCCTTGGCACGTCCATCCGCCTCGCTGGAGATCGACGGCCGCGGGTCGTCGTCGCCTGCCGCCTTGGGGCTGTTCCGACCGCCGTAGAGCCCTTAGATGATCTCGTCGTGCCGCCCCACGGCCATAGAGCCCTCTTACGCCACGAACCATGCCCGGGAGCCCGAGTTCGAGCTTCGCCAGTGAGCTCTCCGCCGCGTGCGCAGGCGGCGCCGCCGCACACCACCGTCGGCCGGCCATTTCTTTACCCGATCGAATCTGGGCCGACGGATCTCCACCCAACGGCCCACAAAACCCCCGCCCACGAGTCAAACTTTCCCCTCACCGGTCAGCCTTGCGCTTTCGCTAAAGAGCCCCTCCACTTTCTGAGAATCAACCCGCAGTCCACCTCCATTCAAAAGAAATTACCAGTAGGTCCTATTTTTAACGAAAAACCCCCTAAGTTTTTAAGTATTAGAACCCGCGCTCCAGCCCCTGCTCTTTTACGCGTAGGCCCTTCTGTTTTTAAGCATAATTATGTTTAGGTCCCTGTTTTCTTTCAGTAAGGCCCCTGGAAACTTTTAAAACTTGCCAGTAGGTCCCTAGAACTTAGAAAAGCCATATCTTTTTCGTTTTAGCTCCGATTCGTGTGATTTTCTCGTTCATGTGTTCGTAGCGAAGCGTAGAATATTTCTAAAACCTATTTATGTACTGTTTATACTGTTTGGTGTACTGTTCTAATAGATTATTATTTGTTTGCATGTATTGGTTTGCGTGCTCGCTTGTATGGTGATTCGTGTCCAGTCGGTGAGCCGTATGCTTTGGAGTTCGAGTACACGGGAGACTTTCCGGAGCAGGTCCCGCAGCAGCAGCAGCCGCCTTTCGAGGAAGGCAAGTTATAGCACGGACAATCCTTGCTACCTATACACACCTGTTTACATACATTTACTTCCATATGCATGTGTCTAAATTTGATGTCCTATTAAGGTTGTATCTAGTTTGTTTACCTCTATTCTTTGAATACCTTGGGTTTATGCATATGGGTAGATTTTGCTATGCGCAGCTACTGTCACCTTTATTTAACTGTTAATTTTGACTTAATGGTTCACTTCAACATTAATGATAAAACTTGCTTTTTAGCAACATGGTTTAGGGAGCTGGGGCATGTGCTGTGTGCTTTGCTCCAGTGTCTCTCCGTAAGGTCCGGTTCTTAAAGCGGCAAACCAGGAGCCTGTCGTCACCGCCAGAACTATTATGGCTCTGGTCTTGGTCAAGTAGCTTGTACGGCTCTAGCTTGTCAGCGGTTACCGTCGGGGCCAACGGCATTAGGGGAAGTAAGGCGCGAGGTGTTTCCGGATTCCACCGAGGACGGGTGATCCGTCGGCTAGGTCACGTTAGACCCAGTCCCGTGCTGGGAGTCTCTGCGATGGAGAACTCCACATGTTGCGCATAGATGGGTGTGATGCCCGCGCTCTGGATGCCCCGTAGGCGTACGTCGATCTCGGTGCCTATGGTCTCACCACCTTATTGTACCTTAGCGGCCACTGGTTTGTTAGGGGGTCTTGTGAAAAACCTCGTAGAGTCCCTATGCAATCACACATCGGAAGTGTTGATGTGCGTGGTTGGGTGCAAAGTTCTTTTGAACTTTTACGCGACTGGTGGGTAAAAGGGCGAAGCCTCTGCAGAGTGTAAAATCTATCATGATAGCCTTGCTCAGGGTCACGAGCGGCCTGGATCCTTTTTGATTAGAAGATGATGTTTATTTATGTTTAATGCCACTTATACTTTATTAATTGGGTTACAACTGGGTATCATTCACTTGTAGTAATTTGGTTAATGTTAAAATGAACCAACTAAAAATGCTAATGCAGTTGAGCCGTGTCTAGCCTATTTTGAGCCTTCATACCCGTGCTATACTTGCTAAGTAATTGTTTACTTACACTTGCTATTTTATTCAACAAAATCCCGGATGGGTAAACAGATTGGGCTGGGCATGAGTCTGCTGCTGAGTTTCCAGAAGATATACCGTACTACTAAGTTGTGATCTCCTAGTCAGAGTCCCTGTGGATTGCGGCTCCATTAGTTGAGAGTTTTATTAGCCTTCCGCTGTTATTGTTTAGATCATTTATGAAGCACTCTGATGTAAACACTTTATTTAATGAAGAATTTATTCCAGCATATGTTCTCTGTTTATCATATTTGTTCGCTATATGTGTACTATGACTTCCTGGGCACACATATGGTCGCATTCGGGTTTTTGTGAAAATCCGGGTGTGACAGATTGGTATCAGAGCCGTGCTGACTATAGGATCACAGCCTAGCTAGAACGGTTGACAAATCTTAGGAGACCACCATGTTTATGTTTTATGTCGTCTAGATTCACCTTTTCAAAATTTAAATCTAGTCGAGTCTTGTGTGAATCATGTCTTTAGGTGCTTGAAATTATTGTCATTATGCTTATGCTTTATTTGGATTTTTGTAATGATTGTGATGGGCGTAGATGCAAGTCTACTACCATCTATATGTAGGACTAAGATTTAAGGACTTTAGTGATTAAATAGAGGGGGGTATTCATTTCTCTTGCTCTTTTTCTATTTAAGCCCTCCATCATGATAAATAGGTAAACCTCTGAAGCCATCGGAGTTTTTATGATAATTATTTATTGATGATAGATGGTGAACACAAGGAGCAACCCCGGTGCCAGCGGACTGCCACCACCACCTCCCACCATTGAGCAGATGATGCTCACACAGACCCAGCTGATGCAACACAGATGGCTCAGACCATGACCATGATGCAGCAGAACCAGCAGAACCCGCCACAGCACCACATGCCGCCCCGTGACAAGAGGGGTGAATTCCTGAAGGGACGTCCTCCTACCTTCAGCAAGGCCACCGACCCCTTCAGGCTGATGATTGGCTCAAGGCGGTGGAGAGGCAGCTCGACATCGCACAGTGCAACGACTGGGAGAAGGTGTTGTACGCCGGAGGACAGCTCCAGGGACCGGCATTGGACTGGTGGGACTCGTACCAATACGCTCACGTCGACCGTACTCAGATCACCTGGCAGGAGTTCCGCAGCAGCTTCCGCTCCCACCACGCGCCAGAAGCTCTGATGACCCTGAAGAAGAAGGAGTTCCTGGCCTTGAAGCAAGAAGGGATGAGTGTCACCGCTTATCAGGACAAGTTCATCGAGTTGGCCCGTTATGCTCCTGAGGACGTGGACACCGACAAGAGGAAGCAGTCCAGGTTCCGTGATGGCTTGCAGGATGCACTGCAGTACCAGCTGATGTGCACCAGGTTCCCCAACTTCCAGGAACTGGTGGACGGTGCTTTGATGTTGGAACACAAGCGCCGTGAGATGGAAGAGAAGAAGAGGAAGTTCCAGGGCCAGCAGATCGGGAGCAGCAGTCGCCCCCATTTCGTTCCTCCTCAAGGCAGTCAGCAGATGGGAAGCCAGCAGCGCTTCTAGAGTCAGCAGGGCCCGTACAACCGTGGCCAGCACCAGCAGCGCCCCCAGTACCCCCAGGCGCCACAGCAGCAGCGTCCTCAGAACCAGCTGCAGAATGCTCCAGCTCAGCGCAACCCGGCACAACAGGGCCCCGTTCAACGCCCCAACTCCGTCAACAACACGCCAGTGGCCCCCAGAGTGTGCTATCATTGTGGAGAGTAGGGGCACTATGCCAATGTCTGCCCCAAGAAGGTCCAGAACGCCAACCAGCAAGCCAGACAGCAGCAGGCCAACCGTGCTCCACCGAACCCCGCCAGAGGCAAGGTCAACCACACTGGGGCAGAGACCGTTGAGGGAGCTACTGATGTGGTAGTGGGTACGTTCCCTGTCAACTCCACCCCTGCGACTATTTTGTTCGATTCCGGAGCTTCGCATGCTTTCATATCTGCTGCTTTCGTGAAAAAGAACTTAGTGGCATTACTGCCCATGAAGAATGCTATGCTAGTTAGCTCACCAGGAGGCGAACAACGCGCCACTTTACGTTGTCCCCATGTTACTGTCACCATAAGGGGGGTAGACTTCGAGGCGCACCCGATCGTCCTGGAGTCTATTGGTTTCGACCTGATTCTGGGTATGAGTTGGCTAGCCAGATATGATGCAGTGATCTAGTGCGCCAGGAGGACTGTACAACTGACGGCAACATCCGGAGATAAGGTGGAGTACCAGGCAGCCAGTCCATTGGAGCACAATCAAGTCAATCAAGCTGATGGTGCAGCTCCCGCCGACATCAGGGTGGTAAGCGAGTTCCCGGATGTATTCCCTGAGGAATTGCCAGGTATGCCCCCGGAACGTGAAGTTGAATTCATTATTGAACTAAAACCTGGCACTGCTCCTATAGCTAAAAGGCCATATAGAATGGGAGTGAAGGAACTAGAGAAACTGAAGGAAGAATTAAGCTCCTTGCTAGCCAAGGGGTATATTCGTCCTAGTGCTTCACCATGGGGAGCACCAGTACTGTTCGTGGACAAAAAGGATGGGACACAGAGGATGTGTGTGGACTATCGGGCCCTCAACGAAGTGACCATCAAGAACAAGTACCCACTGCCAAGAATTGATGATTTGTTTGATCAGCTGAAGGGAGCTTGTGTGTTCTCCAAGATAGACCTTCGATCGGTTATCATCAGATGAGGATCCGGTCATCGGACATACCCAAGACGGCTTTCACTACTCGGTACGGGTTGTACGAGTTCACGGTTATGTCCTTTGGACTGACCAATGCTCCTGCATACTTCATGTACCTGATGAATAGTGTCTTCATGGACTATCTTGACAAGTTCGTGGTGGTGTTCATTGATGACATTCTGGTCTTCTCCAAGAATGAAGAGGAACATGAAGATCATCTGAGGATGGTGATGCAAAGACTCCGGGAACATCAGCTATATGCCAAGTTGAGTAAGTGTGAGTTCTGGCTGAAGGAAGTGGCATTCTTGGGACACGTACTATCCAATGGAGAAGTAGCAGTTGATCCGAAGAAGGTTAGTGATGTGTTGAGCTGGAACCCGCCTCGGGATGTCAGCGAGATCAGGAGTTTCCTTGGGATGGCCGGATATTATCGGCGTTTCATTGAAGGATTCTCCAAGATTGCTAAACCCATGACGACGTTGTTGGAGAAAAATGCCAAGTTCATCTGGACAGAGGAGTGCCAAACCAGCTTCGAAGAGTTGAAGAAGAGGCTCACAACATCACATGTACTGGTATTGCCCGACATAGCCAAGAGCTTCTCCATCTACTGCGATGCATCCCGTCTAGGACTGGGGTGTGTACTTATGCAGGAAGGGAGAGTCGTGGCATATGCATCAAGACAGTTGCGGAAGCATGAACAGAACTATCCGACACATGATCTGGAGTTGGCAGCTGTGGTGCATGCTTTGAAGATTTGGAGGCATTACTTGATTGGGCACAAGTGTGACATCTACACTGATCACAAGAGCTTGAAGTATGTCTTCACTCAGTCAGAGCTAAATATGAGGCAACGCCGATGGTTGGAGTTGATCAAGGACTATGATCTGGAGATCCATTACCACCCTGGCAAGGCTAACTTGGTGGCAGATGCTCTGAGCAGGAGAAGCTATGTGAACAAGATCACCGGCCATTATCTGCCTGAAGAACTCTGACGGGAATTTGAGAAGATGAGTCTGGGGTTCGTGACCAGCATGACAGAGATGACGGTGGAACCAACTCTTGAACAGGAGATCCGAAAAGGACAGCTTGGTGATGAAAAGATCAAGGAATTGGTGGAGAATGTTGCCCTAGGAAAGGCCCCTGGATTCCAAGTCGATGAACAGGGAACATTGTGGCACGAGAAGAGGATATGTGTGCCCGACATAGCGCAGATCAAGGACACAATCCTGAGAGAAGCGCATGATTTGGCATACTCGATCCACCCAGGAAGCACCAAGATGTACCAAGATATCAAGGAAAGATTCTGGTGGTACGGATTGAAGCGCGATGTGGCGACACATGTGGCACTATGTGACACTTGTCAGAGAGTTAAGGCTGAACATCAGAGACCAGCCGGATTACTCCAGCCCTTGAAGATACCGGAATGGAAATGGGAAGAAGTTGGCATGGACTTCATCACTGGTCTACCCCGCACACAGCGAGGATTTGACTCCATCTAGGTGATTGTGGACCGCTTGACTAAAGTAGCCCACTTTCTTCCAGTGAAGACCACCTACACCGGAGCCCGATTGGCAGAACTATATATGGAGAGGATTGTGTGCTTGCATGGAGTACCCAAGCGGATAGTATCTGATCGTGGTACTCAGTTCACTTCACACTTCTGGCAGAAGCTGCATGAGTCCATGGATACTAGGTTGCAGTTCAGTTCAGCTTACCACCCCTAGACAGATGGACAGACAGAGTGGACCAATCAGATTCTGGAGGACATGTTGAGGGCATGTGCACTGCAGTATGGTGTTAGCTGGGACAAGAGTTTACCCTATGTGGAATTCTCGTACAACAACAGCTATCAGAAAAGTCTGCAGATGGCACCATTCGAGGCTTTGTGGCAGGAAGTGCAGAACACCCCTGTTCTGGAATCAGACTGGAGAGAGTCAAGTCTTTGGGCCTGAGATACTCAGAGATGCAGAACGCCAAGTGCAAGTGATCAGGCAGAATTTGAAGGTGGCACAGTCTAGGCAGAAGAGCTATGCCAGTGTCAGACGGAGGGATCTCAGTTTTGCAGTTGGAGATTTTGTGTACCTCAAGGTGTCACTGATGAGGGGTGTGAAGCGGTTCAATGTCAAAGGCAAGCTAGCACCTCGATACATCGGACCTTTCCAGATACTTGAAAGGAAAGGTGAAGTGGCATATCAGTTGGGACTACCCGAGAGATTGGCCGGAGTGCACGATGTGTTCCATGTGTCACAGCTGAAGAAATGCTTACGGGTGCCTGAAGAGCAAATCCCTATAGATGAACTAAATGTGCAAGAGGACCTCACTTAAGAAGAGTATTCGGTCAGAATTCTGGAGGTGTCTGAAAGGGTGACAAGGAACAAAGTCAACCGTATGTGCAAGGTACAGTGGAGCCGACACTCAGAGGATGAAGCAACTTGGGAACGGGAGGAAGATCTCAAGACCGAGTACCTGCAGCTCTTCGCATCTATTTCCGAATCTCGAGGACGAGATTCATATTAAGGGGGGGTAGGTTTGTAACACCCAAAAATTTGCCTATTTAAAATTTTCAGTAATTAATTGTCATTTATTTAAGTTGTTCATATTTAATATAGGCTAAATGAATTATTTATGGAAATTAAAATCAAATATAAGTTGTAGAAATATTTTTGTTGCATTCATGCTGCTGCATTTAATTTTTGTATTGCTTGTGATTCAAATGATGGTTTCAATTTATTTAAATTCAAATTTGAATCACCTTGTTTGGAGCTGTAGAAAAGTTGTTAGGCCCATAGTTCATTCTTGCTCCCTGGACTTTCCCCTTCGGCCGCTTTTGCTCCCCTCTCTTTCTTCCCTGGCCAGCCCGACTCACCCCGAGCCGGCCCAGCATCACGCCTGGCCCAGCCCTCTCCCTTCTTTCCCGCTCGGCCCACCACGCCATTCAGCACCTCGGCCCATCAGCCCGCCTTCTCCCCCACACCGCAGCCCAGCACGCTTTTCCTCCTTCGGCCCAGCCCACTGCCGCACCCCCACAAACCCCTCTCTCTCTCACCGCCAGGCGGCCCCCACCTGTCAGGATCATCCCTTTCCTTTCTCCCTCCCCGCGCGTGAATGGCGCCCGGCGTCCGGCGATGCAGGCCCCCTCCTCCGCGCCGCTGTGGGACCTCCCTGACATTCTCCGAAGCTTCCCGAGCCGCCTTCCCCCCCGCACGTCCCGTTCCTTTTGGCGCCGCTCCCCACACTGAACCTCCTTCCCCCGCATGGAAAGCGCCGATCCACTGCCGGTCGTCCCGATCCACGCGTGCATGCCAAGGCAAGCTCCCCGGGCTATAAAAGCCGCATCCCTGTGCCCCTAAGCCCTCACCACAACTCGCCTTGAGCGCCCAGCCACCGCAGCGCACCTCCCTACCTTGCGCCGCCGCCCGAGCTCGGCTCACCGACGAACTCCGCCCCGGCACTGCCACACACCAATTCGGCCCCCCTAGGGGCTTTGCGCGAAGGTAAGGACCCCCCTAGAGCCGGTTCCCGCCCTCTCACTCGCCCCTGGCACGTCCATCCGCCTCGCCGGAGATGGACGACCGCGGGTCGTCGTCGCCCGCCGCCTTGGGGCTGTTCCGACCACCGTAGAGCCCTTAGATGATCTCGTCGTGCCGCCCCACGGCCATAGAGCCCTCTTGCGCCACGAACCATGCTCGGGAGCCCGAGTTCGAGCTTCGCCGGTGAGCTCTCCGCCGCGTGCGCAGGCGGCGCCGCCGCACACCACCGTCGGCCGGCCATTTCTTTCCCCGATCGAATCTGGGCCAACGGATCTCCACCCAACGGCCCACAAAACCCCCGCCCATGAGTCAAACTTTCCCCTCACCGGTCAGCCTTGCGCTTTCGCTAAAGAGCCCCTCCACTTTCTGAGAATCAACCCGCAGTCCACCTCCATTCAAAAGAAATTACCAGTAGGTCCTGTTTTTAACGAAAAACCCCCTGAGTTTTTAAGTATTAGAACCCGCGCTCTAGCCCCTACTCTTTTACGCGTAGGCCCTTCTGTTTTTAAGCATAATTATGTTTAGGTCCCTGTTTTCTTTCAGTAAGGCCCCTGGAAACTTTTAAAACTTGCCAGTAGGTCCCTAGAACTTAGAAAAGCCATATCTTTTTCGTTTTAGCTCCGATTCGTGTGATTTTTGCGTTCATGTGTTCGTAGTGAAGCGTAGAATATTTCTAAAACCTATTTATGTACTGTTTCTACTGTTTGGTGTACTGTTCTAATAGATTATTATTTGTTTGCATGTATTGGTTTGCGTGCTCGCTTGTATGGTGATTCGTGTCCAGTCGGTGAGCCGTACGCTTTGGAGTTCGAGTACGCGGGAGACTTTCCGGTGCAGGGTCCGCAACAGCAGCAGCAGCCGCCCTTCGAGGAAGGCAAGTTATAGCACGAACAATCCTTGCTACCTATACACACCTGTTTACATACATTTACTTCCATATGCATGTGTCTAAATTTGATGTCCTATTAAGGTTGTATCTAGTTTGTTTATCTCTATCCTTTGATTACCTTGGGTTTATGCATATGGGTAGATTTTGCTATGCGCAGCTACTGTCACCTTTATTTAACTGTTAATTTTAACTTAATGGTTCACTTCAACATTAATGATAAAACTTGCTTTTTAGCAACATGGTTTAGGGAGCTGGGGCATGTGCTGTGTGCTTTGCTCCAGTGTCTCTCCATAAGGTCCGGTTCTTAAAGCGGCAAACCAGGAATCTGTCGTCACCGCTAGAACTATTATGGCTCTGGTCTTGGTCAAGTAGCTTGTACGGCTCTAGCTTGTCAGTGGTTACCGTCGGGGCCAACGGCGTTAGGGGAAGTAAGGCGCGAGGTGTTTCCGGATTCCACCGAGGACGGGTGATCCGTCGGCTAGGTCACGTTAGACCCAGTCCCGTGCTGGGAGTCTCTGTGATGGAGAACTCCACATGTTGCGCATAGATGGGTGTGATGCCCGCGTTCTGGATGCCATCGACCCCCTATGGTGCGACTCCGTAGGCGTACGTCGATCTCGGTGCCTATGGTCTCACCACCTTATTGTACCTTAGCGGCCACTGTCTTGTTAGGTGGTCTTGTGAAAAACCTCGTAGCGTCCCTATGCAATCACCTCAGAAGTGTTGATGTGCGTGGTTGGGTGCAAAGTTCTTTTGAACTTTTACGCGACTGGTGGGTAAAAGGGCGAAACCTCTGCAGAGTGTAAAATCTATCATGATAGCCTTGCTCAGGGTCACGAGCGGCCTGGATCCTTTTTGATTAGAAGATGATGTTTATTTATGTTTAATGCCACTTATACTTTATTAATTGGGTTACAACTGGGTATCATTCACTTGTAGTAATTTGGTTAATGTTAAAATGAACCTACTAAAAATGCTAATGCAGTTGAGCCATGTCTAGCCTATTTTGAGCCTTCATACCCGTGCTATACTTGCTAAGTAATTGTTTACTTACACTTGCTATTTTATTCAACAAAATCCCGGATGGGTAAACAGATTGAGCTGGGCATGAGTCTGCTGCTGAGTTTCCAGAAGATATACCGTACTACTAAGTTGTGATCTCCCAGTCAGAGTCCCTGTGGATTGCGGCTCCATTAGTTGAGAGTTTTATTAGTCTTCCGCCGTTATTATTTAGATCATTTATGAAGCACTCTGATATAAACACTTTATTTAATGAAGAATTTATTCCAGCATATGTTCTCTGTTTATCATATTTGTTCGCTATATGTGTACTATGACTTCCTAGGCACACATATGGCCGCATTCGGGTTTTTATGAAAATCCGGGTGTGACAAATGGGCCATGTGTTAGCCCACATCTAGAGGACACGTAATCAAGCCCAATTCACTTAAAGCGAGAGCAAACCCGGTAGTCCCGGTATGTGTTCACAACATGCCCAAGATTAAGCACACATACCGTTTACACATTTCTCATCACCATATGAACCATAGAGGACAAATCTTAAATATTACAAGAGTTCAACACTTAAGTTTACAAGTTCAACATAAGAGAGTTCAAATCTAAAAATTAAGTAAAGGACTCCAAATGATAAGTTTTGAGCCTTCTAACATAAACAAGAGTATCATGGGATTAGGTGAAAGATTCCTAACAACAACCTCTTAACAAAGACATTAAATCGCAGCGGAAAAGAGGATAATCAATGGTGTTGTTGCCCAAGAACACTATTGATGCAAGCATTGGCCGCACAAACTATTCATCACAAACATTGGGGTAACACCACTTCCAGATCTCCTGCAACTTTGGTAACCATAGCACCATGAGTACAAAAGGTACTCGCAAGACTTACGCAAATAATAATCAAGGAGTATGCATATGGTTGTAGCAAGGAATGAGGCTTTAAGGTTAAGTAAAGTTTGCAAAAGCATATCTCATCCTAGACTTAGTTTTTGACCATTAGCAAGTGAAATAACACCCTATGGACAACTAGAAAGTTTTATTGATCTTGCCCAAACCCACCACAAGTTTTAGTGCTTTAACATGAACAATGTCATATAAACATAGAGCATGATCATGGGAACATTTGGCATTAACCAAATGATATCATACCGAAGAATTCATTGATTTGATCTTGCTCATAACCGAGAGCGCGACAATTCGAATTGATGTAACCTTGCAAGGGTGTACTCTTTTTATCCACACGACACGAGGACCATGTGGCTCACACACCCGGCCAAAGGTGGACAAGGGTTACTCGTGACAACCCTTCCCAAAGAGCCCCGAACTTTTGAGACACGCCTAGCTTGTGCGGAGGCAACACTAGGTCCACCGGGGACACCCCTAGGTCCCTCTACATAGCCCACGACCACACATCTCGGACCGTGCCCCAAACGAACAAGACAACTAAGTAAATGGGCTCATCCTTACCATTACGTTGGATATGTGGTAGCACGGAAGAATGCTAAAAAACAAGGTCATCCACCGATGGGCCTTAATTGACTCAAGCGGTTCTATGTCACCAACTACGTTCTCGTGACCCTACAACCCGCCCAAGTCTCGCAACCAACTTTTATCATCGTGTTCTATTTCTCCAACATTATTGACCAACAATATGAAAGGATCTCATTCTAGTAGTGATGTTAAAACATATAACTCCATTCCCTTGACCCAAGTGACATTTCTCCAACTCTAAGCATAGCTAAGCCATTAACAAATTAAATTAACATTAACCCAACTATACAAGTGATGAGGTATTGGAAGGAAATTCAAGGAAGGTAAATGCATTAAAGACATAGGTGCTATCCAATAATACATAAATAGATAGATACCCAAAGGCAACCCATAGTATAGCATAATAATCAAATTATTGTAAAAGAGGGTCGAGAAATATGCTTAGCGGCTTGCCTTGGTTATCCTCGGGTTCGACGACCACTTCAACACCGGGCTCAAACACGGGCTCAACGGCTTCGCTCTCCGGTGTTTCGTTCTCTAAAATGTATGAATGTATGCATGCATTATGAATAATGCAAATGAAAATGCTTATGGGAATGCATCAAGTAAAAGAACACAACAATGACAATGCAAGGAAATACATTAATCGAGCAAGCACTAGGAAAACCAATTAATTAGGCATACAAGACTAGCTATCAAGATATTGCTCAAATAAAAACATACATAACAGAAATATTACAAAGATAATTTATTCTAACATAGGATTAACAGAATCAAATGATGGAGTTGGACTTATCATAAAATCTATTTCCATTTAATAGCAGCAAATAAAGTAAAATGAGCAGCCCTAGAGCATATTGATCAGGAAGCACATCTAAACAGAGCATAAAAATACCAAAACCATTTTTCTCATAAACTAGACAATGAGAGCAGATTAACAGAGTTAGGCTCACTATTTTATCATTTTTCTGCAATTTACGAAAAATATAACAACTTCCAGCCCTAGAACAATAGATACAGCTATAACAGTAGATACGTGGTGCAAACAGTGAACTTGAGCTATAGCTCTGGATAGAGCATGAGTCAAGGAATCTAACAAAGTTAGGTTTGCAATTTTTGAAGCAACATACAATTTATTAAGTATTATTCATTCCTAGAACAAATAAATCTATAACTCTAAGAGTCCTTTTACGGTGGTTGGGAGGTAGCTCTAGGTACCTCTTGGTACCTCCTGAAATTAAATTCATTAGGTAATTTTAATCCCTCAAGGGTAAGATGGTCATTTGTCCACCCAACACCCCCTCCCCACTGTTGGCAGTCGTTACGGTATGAATCCGACCACCAACTCTCGGGAATAAAAGAGGTTTTATGTAACATTTCATGCATTTAGGTTTTACTTCTAATAAAGTTCCACGAGTTTTGGTGAGTGTCTCATTTGTAGGGACCGAGTCGGAAAAAGCCCGTTAAGGGGGGGTAAAACTCCGGTTCGGCCGAAACCTTCCGGTTTCCGACCGAACCACCCTCCTTAACCATCATGCAAGCACACGAGGTGTCGTCCACGTCAGAGATGACGATGCGATGACCGTGCAAGCCACGTGGACTCCCGCCATGTCATTCCATGGGCCCAATTCACCGAAGAACACCAGGACAAGCTAGCCAGGAGGCCCAGGAAGCAGAGGCAGTGCACGGGGGCGGCCCTGGGCCAGAAGCCCAGTTCGGCCGAACTGTAGGGCTTCGGCTGAACTGCCCCCAGCACCCAAAACCGCCTCTAGGGATGCATCAAGGCCGTAGAAGGTTAAGGTGGTTGAATCCGACGTTCGGCCGAACTGGATGAGTTCGGCCGAACCCATCCAGTTCGGCCGAACTGGCCGGTAACCGCCACAACGTCCCGTGGCGGTTACTCCAATCAATCGCCCTTTGGTGCTATAAATGGAGGTGTCGATGGCTCATTTCAACACACACCAAGCCAAGGAGCTCTCATTTCCACTTCTCTCTAGTAGAGTTAGGATAGTTTAGTTGGGAGTTAGAGTCGAGTCGAGCTTTGCCTCGGAGGTTCCGGAGTCGTCTTCAGAAGCTCTGGTATAAGCTCTTGTATTTTTTCCTTTTCCTTTTGCAAGACTTGAGTTATCAATATAATTATCTTTATCATCTTGCCTTTTGTCATTTATAGCTTGCTTCTACTTTATTCTAGTTGCATCTATATCGTGTTTAGACTATAGTCGGTTCTAGTTCTAGTGCTTCTAGTTCTTGTTTAAGTTTTTGTCTTAGCTGGTTCTTCGACTTAGCTCAATATTTGCCGGTGAACTGTCACCGGGGGTATTGACGGGTTGCTTGCTTTTGCTAGTGAAGTAAGTAGTCGTTGGTTAGTGTGGGTGTGGTACCCAAACTAGTCAATGGCCTTGGTTTGCCCCCGATTCAACGAACGTGTGGTAGCCATTAGGTGGTGACAGCCCTATACGGTCTTTGTAATCCACCTCGTTAGTCTCGGCCTGTAGGATACCCCAGTGTGGAGCTGGTGGCACCCCTTCTTATCCCTTTCTGTGTGTCACTGGTGTCCATTGTCCCGATGCTAAGACATTAGAGTTAACCCAGACCTTCCAGTGCTAGCTCTTTAGCCGGTGTATCTCTAAGCCCGAGTGACATAGACAGATAAAGTCCATAGGAATCCTCTATCTCTTCTCGTTGTCCTCCCAGCTATCTATACCTTCTCTCTTACCCGAGTGTCCCTTGAGCTGTGTGTCACGGTATATCCACTCCTATCCAATACCGTTATCCCCTATCTTGTTTAGTTGTGTACCTTTCTCTGATAGTCTTGAATACCTGTTTACTAGTACTCTTGCCAAAGCTTCCCTGCGGAAATATAAATTATGATACCTCGGGATACTCCCAGGTGAAGTGCTACAGCAGTGATTCTGTGCACTTGCAGAATATTTATATATTTTACTAAGCCATAAGGAAAACCACTGAAATACTCCTTACCCCAGTACCGGGATTCTCAATCCTGATATTGGATTGTAAGAAGTGCCAACAGCCACCGGCCCACCCCCGGCCCGCGCCCAGGACTAACCGCAAACCGCACGCATTGCCTCTAGCCGCCCGCGCCTCCTCTGTGACCAGGCCCCCACCAGCGCCACCGCTGCCAACTCCCTACACTCTCCGTCTCCCTCGTCGTCGCCCTCGCTCGTTGTCGACGACCCTACATTTGCCAGCCCCTACTGCACTCCGCCGCCCGTAGCCTCTACGCGGGGGTGCCCTAGTCGTCGTAGCCGTGCTTCGCCACCACCGCCCACCTTGCTGGTTGTGTTCCATGACCTTGTCACACCCTTGCGGCCGCTGCACCTGATTCAATTGAGCAGGCATTCATCAGGCCACAACCCGCAGGTTGGACTTCGTCGTTGGGTCAAATTTCATTTCTTGATATGTCGGTGTTCATCAGATGGCAACTTGCGCTAGACAGTGACAAAAGGTGTGATATTGTTACGTGGATATCTAATTTGTGTTACACTCTTGATGGCTGCAGGAGTCCTTGCTGGAGATGGCAGATATTGGGTCTTTGATGGAGTACAATCAAATTGTTACGACGACGTTTGCTAGTGAAGATGAAGGAATTCAGTTTTACAATGCATATGCTCTTGAGAAAGGATTCAGTGTGAGGAAGGGCTATGTTGAGTGGGACGCTAGCCATAATCACATGATCCTTAGGAAGTTATATTGCAATCGTGAGGGTTTCCGTGCAGCGAAGCACATGATCAGGGAGGATAAGCAGCGCAGGCCACGAAATATAAATCGTATTGGATGCCCTGCGAGATTTGTGATTGCACAAGATAAGAACACGGGCAGTGGTTTGTGAAGGATTTCATTGACGAACACATTGAAGAATCGACGATGAGCAGAAAGCAGAAATTCTCGAGTTGCAGATTACTGGTATCCCTAAGTACCTGATATACGAAGTTCACAATATGCAGTACAGTGGGTATGATAAAGTTCACAATATGCAGTACAACTTCTTCCATCATGATAAGGAGGAGTCAATTTCTGCTGATGATGCTCAAATAGTCCTCAGACACCTTAGGGAGCGTGAACGCAGAGACCCTGAATTTTTTTAGGACCATGACTGATGGGCAAGGACATCTGGTGGGACTGTTCTGGTGTGATACTTAGTGCCTGCTTGATTATGCAGCATTTGGTGATGTCGTTGTATTTGATAGCACCTACAAAACAAATCGGTACAACGTGCCCCTAGTTCCTTTAGTTGGGGTGAATCATCATAAAAAAACTGTTGTTTTTGGGTGTTCAATAATTTCTCATGAGAATGCAGCCTCGTATTAATGGCTGCTGAGAACATTTTCGGACGCTAATATTCAGAAGCATCCTATTTCCGTGATCACTGATGTAGTCCTTGCTATGCAGAGAGCAATAAGGACTGTGTGGCCGAGTACATCGCATAGACTTTGTGGATGGCATATTGAGCATAACCATGTGCGTAATATTCACGATGGCAAAGTGAAGGATGTGTTCAGGGTCTTTATGTATGACTGTTGCTCCATAGAAGAGATTGAGAAGAAATGGCTGGCATTCCTTGTAGAGTATGAGGTTACAATGAACTGTTGGATTTATCTGATGTATGAGCTGAGGAAAATATGGTGTGCTGCGTATCATGTGGGTAAGTGCTATTTAGGAATTACGAGGAACCAACGGAGTGAGAGCCTCAATGCCAGGCTTCAGATGAAGCTGAATCCTAAAATGACACTGTTACAAATGGTACAGAGCTATGAGAGCTGCCTTTCAAGGACACGCAAAAATGAGGCTGATGATGATAAAAATTCCTTGCAATTTGAGCCATTCACAGCTCCAGATGCTCCAATTCGTGAGATAGATGCGAAGAAAAGGTTCACACCTGCTATTTTTTATAGTGCAGTTCAGCATACCAGCAGCAAGCAAGTGTCGTCTGATTGAGATCCTAGATGGCGATGATAAAGAAGAGTATATTGTCGGTAGGAAGGACAAAGGAGACATCTGGTTCTATGTGAAATCTGAATTGAACGCAGAGGTCAATTTGGAGGGGATTTCTTGTTCTTGTTGTAAGTTGCAATCCCTTGTCCTCCCCTGCTCACACATGTTCTTTGTATTAGGCTATCGGGGCGAACGCAAGCTTCCAGACTGTTGTGTTTTGGATAGGTGGACAATGCGGGCGAAGAGTGCATTTCCGCCGATAAGGAAGAGCACCATGTACGAGTATTTCGAAACCCAACTGAGGTATCATGAACTACGCAATATGAGTCGCGCTGCATCATTCACAGCAGCTCTTTCAACTAAAGGATATGAGCGGTTCAAAGCCGTCCTTGCTCAGAAAGTTGCTGGGATCCAGCAAAATGTTTGAGCAAACTAAGGCAGGCTGTATGGACCGGTGCTGCCATAAGCCCCGGGGTTGATTGTGAAGACATCATAGATGTCTCAGATCCCATCCTAGTGCCTAGCAGAGGGGATCTAAAGAAAAAGCTCAAGTCAGGTTTGAGGCAAAACAAATCTAAGACTAAATGTACGCTTTGTAAACAGGAGGGTCACAATCGGCGAAGATGTTCCCTGAGAGAAGAGGTATTTCTCAGTTCATCAAAACTGACAACATGTCATTTTTTGAGGCGTGTGTAGTTATGACTAATATTCCTCTTCATTTGTAGGCAATAAAGCTCCCTAAAGATGTGCTCGATGACTGATTTGTAGGTGAGGTGGTGCATCATATAATTTTTCCTCTTCTTCGCTCAGAAACTCCTCTTTACGATGACTTATTCTTTTTCTGCTTGAACAGAACAAGGCTGGTGATCTACATCTTCTTCGCGTGTGATTTGTGATATCATGGGGGTTCTAATCAAAGAGATGGTTCAATGGTAGCAGTGGATAATAGTGGAGCTGGGTTTCATAGTTCTTAACTCTCCTTTTGTTAGCACATTCATTATACTCTGGTTACCATGGCTGTATATCTAGACATCTTCATGGTGCATAGAATGCCCATGAATTCCTGAATTATTTGTGAAACATATGATGCTGTGAAATGTGCGGATCTATCTAAGACCTTGACAGCATTTCTCGTGAGATGGAGTACATTTGTTCCTCTCCTACTGCACCCACCGGTCCAACTGGTGGGACAACATTACCGTTTAGTTTACCTTTTATGTGATTCCGTTGGTATTGTGATGCCAACACACTACTTGTGCCGGTGAGCAACCTAGCAGTCTCGCACAACGGAATTAAGTTACGATCCGGTGATCAAAATATTGCACTAGTGATCATCACCGGATATGATCACTGTATGGCACGTGTGATCACTGTTGGCGGTCTTTACGGCACATTTTTGACCACCAATACTCGGGAATAAAAAAAGGATATATGTGACATTCCATGTACTTAGGTTTATTTCTAACAGAGTTCCACGAGTTTTGGTGAGTTACACTTGTGCAGGTACAACAACGAGAAATACGTGCTATAGGGGTCGGAATTGACCGATTCGGCCGAATGACTCCGTTCGGCCGGTTACCCCCCCTTAGCCGTACACAACATCGGGAGTCGTCCACGTCAACAATGACCAAGCAGATGACGATGCATGACACGTGGGTGACCGCCACCTCATCCTGGGCCAAATCAACACGAAGACCATCACCAGAAGCCAGCCCAGGGGGGTCGAAGACCAAAGACGGTGCTGGGGAGGCCGGCCACGGGCCAGGCCCAATTCGGCCGAATTCCCACATTCGGCCGAACCACCCCCAGCACCAGGAACCGACCCCAATGCAGAATCCAGGCCGTGGGAGCACAAGGCGGTGCATCCCACGGTTTGGCCGAACCCCTGGATTCGCCCGAATTAGCCGGGGGGCCTCCCTGGCTCCCTTGGCAGTTACTTCATCCAAACCGCCATCAAGCCACTATAAATGGAGGTGCCCCATGCCCGGTTGAAGACACACTCAAGCCAAGGAGCTCTCATTCAACTTCTTTCTAGTAGAGTTAGGATAGTTTAGTTGGGAGTTAGAGTTGAGTCGAGCTGTGCCTCGGAGGTTCCGGAGTCGTCTTCAGAAGCTCTGGTATAAGCTCTTGTATCTTTTCCTTTTCCTTTTGTAAGACTTTGAGTTATCAATATAGTTATCTTTATCATTTTGCCCTTGTCATTTATAGCTTGCTTCTACTTTATTCTAGTTGCATCTATATCGTGTTTAGACTATAGTTAGTTGTAGCTCTAGTTCTTGTAGATCTTGATTAAGTCTTTGTCTTAGCTGGTTCCTCGATCTTGCTCAATACTTGTGGTGAATTGTCACTGGGGTATTGACAAGGTTGCTTGCTCTTGCTAGCGGAGTAAGTAGTTGTTGACTAGTGTGGGAGTGGTTCCCAGACTAGCCAGTGGCCTTAGTTTGTCCCCACGTCTACGGAGGTGGTAGCCGTTAGGTGCTGACAGCCCTATACGGCCTACGTAGTCCATCACGTTCGTCGTGGCCTGCAGGATCCCAGAGTGTAGGATTGGTGGCACCCCTTCTCATCCCTTACTGCGAGTCATAGGTTCTATTGTCCCGACGCTAAGACATTAGAGTTAACCCTGATCTCTGAGTACTGGCTCTTCAGCCACTGTATCTCGAAGCCCGAGTGACATAGATAGATAAAGTACCCAGGATTCCTCTATCTCTTCTCGTTGTCCTCCCAACTATCTATTCCTTCTCTTTCCTATCTGAGCCACCCTTGAGCTGTGTGTCATGGTATAACCTCTCCTATCCAATACCGTTTATCCCCTATCTTGCTAGTAGTGGACCCTTCTCTGATAGTGTCGAATATCTGTTTGCTAGTAATCTTGCCAAAGCTTCCCTACGGAAATATAAATTACGATACCTCGGATTACTCCCTGGTGAAGTGCTACAACGGTAATTCTGTGCGCTTGAAGAATATTTATATATTTTACTGAGCCATAAGAAAAACCCCTGAAACACTCCTTACCCCAGTACCTGGATTCACAATCCTGATATTGGATCGTAAGAAGTGCCAACAAGCATTTCTGGCATCGTTGCCGGGGAAGCAATTGGCTAGATACGTTCAAACTTTTATCTCGAGCTATCTTAGTTGAGTATACCGCTACTCAAGCGGGTTTATCCTTGCTCTGTTTCGTTGATCTTGTGAAGCAGAGCAGTGCATGACTAGTTTCCAACTACCATCAAACTACCAAGAAAATCCTGAGTCTCTTGTGAGGAAAGTGCGACCCCATATTGTACCTTCTCAGAAGCAGCTCATTCCGACGAGCCCAGTCTTTCCCGTCGTTGACCTGGCTTCATCGAGGATGGCAAGCAAGACGATCCACGAGTTCTCTACTCCATCGAGCGAGAACGTGCGTGTCAGACCAGCTCCGCCAGTCGGAGAGGGGAACTTCGAGCTCAAGCCAGTCCTCGTCAACATGGTGCAGGCTAGCTCGTTCTGTGGCAAGCCGCACGAGGATGCCAATGCTCATCTTCAGCATTTTCTGGAGATTTGCAACACCTTCACCATACGCGGGGTAAGCATTGATGCCATTCGCCTTCGTTTATTCCCTTTCTCATTATTAGGCAAGGCAAAACAATGGTTTTATGCTAACCGCGAAGCCATAGAAACTTGGGATAAGTGCACTAGCGCATTTTTGCTAAAATTCTTTTCGGTTGGGAAAACCAACGCCCTCCGGAACAAAATTTCTAGTTTCTAGCAGCTAAAAGATGAAACGGTCCCGGAGGCATGGGATCTCCTCCAGGACTATATATCTGCTTGTCCTCACCATGGTATGCAGAGTTGGTTTATCATTCAAACCTTTTACCACATGCTTAGAAGTTCTGCCCGTGAGTATCTGGATGCTGGTACTGGAGGTTCTTTCTTCTCTCTTGAGGAGAGCCGTGCAAAGGCCCTCATAGAGAAGATGGTCGAGAACCAAGGTTGGTCTGATGATCGAGCCCAACCTCAGACCCGAGGAGTTCACCAAGTTGAAGCTCTGGACATCCTCGCTGCCAAGATGGACAACCTGATGAAGAAAATGGAGGCCCCTGCTCAAGAAACGGTGCAAGCCATGGATGATCGCATGACTTGCGAGATCTGTGGCAACACTGGCCATTCGGGGAGCGACTGCCCCGAAACGCGAGAAGATGCCCACTACGTCAACAATTCCAACAACAACGGGTATCAACCGAACAACTACGACAATCAAGGCTGGAATTCACGCCCAAACCTCCCATTCGAGAGGCCTCAACAAGGTAACAATTTCAATTCCAGCAATTTCAATAATCAGCCATCACTTAGAGATCTAGTGTTTGGCCAGGGTAAAATCACTGAAAATATCAATAAAAAGCTTGCTGCTAACGATAAAATCCTGGAAAGCATAGACTCTAGGCTGGATTCCTTTGCTTCTGCTATGAAAAGCCAACTGAGTTTCAATAAAATGATAGAAACCCAAATTGCTCAGTTAACTGCAACCGTTCCTGTCACTGAATCGGGGAAGATTCTGGGGCAATCCGAACCTTCCATCGAAAAAGTAAATGTTGTTACTATGAGACAAGGTAAGGTGTCTCATAGTACGTTCCGTACTAATCATGCATGTAAGATCGTGCACATCCAAGTACAAATACCAAGATGGACGTACCTACCAAGAGCTGCTAAGAGAGCAATCATGAAGACCTCTCTGGAGAGGAAGGAAGATCCCGAAGTACCCGTCATTCAGTGCACGATTTGGAATCGTCGCATTGATGATGCTCTCTGTGATCTGGGGGCCAGCATAAACTTCATGTCCAAGGTATTATTTAAGAAATTATGCTACCCTACTTTGTCATCTACATCATGTGCTCTCTTTCCTATTTGAGCCACCCTTGAGCTGTGTGTCACGGTATAACCTCTCCTATCCAATACCGTTTATCCCCTGTCTTGCTAGTAGTGTACCATTCTTTGATAGTCTCGAATATCTGTTTGCTAGTAATCTTGCCAAAGCTTCCCTACGGAAATATAAATTACGATACCTCAGATTACTCCCTGGTGAAGTGCTACATCGGTAATTCTGTGCGCTTGAAGAATATTTATATATTTTACTGAGCCATAAGAAAAACCACAGAAACACTCCTTACCCCAGTACCTGGATTCACAATCCTGATATTGGATCATAAGAAGTGCCAACAATCACCGGATATGATCACTTAATGGCTCACCGGATATGATCATTGTATGGTCACCGGAAAGGATCACCAGATATCACTTGTTTAATACTGTGATGGTCTCATTCATGCAACTCTAAATCATGCGAGACTGACGCGTGGGGTTTTATAGAGATAAGAGCTAGCATATGACTCTTGACATGATACTACTCTTCTAGATGTATAAAAGCTAGCAGCTAGCTTAACCATTGGAGAAGGCTGGTTCAACAGATAGCCTTCCTTGGATGGAGGCTGGTTGCTGCCTCAGGTGTCAACATGGCACCCAGCGGGCGTCTTGCACCGCTCTGCTTGTGGGACCCGCGTGCCTTTAACGTCGTCGAGATCTGGGGGTGGCATCTTATCTCCGGATGTCTCCGCATTGTCTTGGGCTGTCTCCGGGGCAGCCTAGGACCCCGGGGTCACCTGCCCATGACTGACGAAGCGTCAAGCGCCTTATGAGGCGGCGTCTTCTGGGCCATTCATTTGAGAGGGCCGATCGGATGGGTCGGTGTCCGTATCGAGGCGCTACCACGGCCGCCTGCCGCACGCCTCTCCGTAATCATGTTGATTTACAAGGAAGTCACACTATCCTTGCTATGTGTCAGACGGTGGCATGATGAGCACATTGACCGTGGCGCTCAAGGTGGGTTCCTTCTCCTTGAAGGATACCGAACCGCCCGGGTGAGGGCCCAGGTCAAATTAGTCCAAGTTGGACTGGTGGTGGGCCCCACTCGATTTAATTGCCGCGGGCTCTTCGGAGATCGTGCGTGACGTGCCGGTAGTAGCTATCCATCGCCTTCCTTGCTTTCATCCTTCTAGCCTGTCACTTTCTGTCGCCTTCCTTTCCTTGGTCTTCCTCGCGCTTGCAACCCCACTCTGGCTCCCACCATGACGCGCAAAGCCCAAGAGAGCGGCCACCGAGTCCTCATCTTTACCCCATCCATCGTGGATGCAATGGCGGTGGGGAGAACAAGGTGCTTGGTCCCCGCCGACACCGTGCTCCACGCCGGCACGACCTTCCCCGACTGTCATGGGAGGGAGATCGTGGTCTTTCTCCCCTGCCTGGTGGTGGGGCTCGTGCACCCGTTCTCGCCCTTCCTCATGGCGGTTCTCGAGGCCTTCAGTATCCATCTAGTGCACCTGCAACCCAATAGCTTTATGATCATGGCAATCTTCGCACACTTTCGTCGGGTTCCGGCCGTCAGTGACCCTCTTCTGCCACTTCTTCCAGGTGTGCCGGTCAGGGCTGGCGTCACCTGGTCCAGACGAGACTGCCATCCCCCACATGGTGGGCGGGTGCTACTTTCGAATCCGCCCGGCAAGGCGCGACTTCATCCCCTTGACCCTTCGTGGCAAGTGGGAAAACTGGGAGCGATAAAGGTTGTACGTGGAGGAGGACTCTACGGCTCCCGGCTTCGCCTCTCGGCCGGCCCGCCGGGAGTTATCTCTGCCGGGGCGGATTCAGCGTTGGTTACAGGTGCAGCATGGGGCCCGGTCTTGGCCAGGATCACCGATCTCCGGGACCGGGGCTTGACGGGCACGTTGGTGGCGTTGGACTTCTTCCATCAGCGGATCACCCGACTACAAGCCCGTCCGCACCTGGCATGGTTTTACACCAGGGATGATGACAGCAGCTGCATCGTTCACGGTGTTGCCTTCAACCCTGACTATGCGGCGGTGGTGACATGGCTAAATCAGGTGCTGGAGATCAAGGATTCGGCCATAGCTATGATGTTGGAGACAATCCTCGCATTGTGTGATGATCCTGCGTGCCATGCGATCCTCGCGGAGATGCCGGACACCGACGAGTAGGGCCTAGTGGCGGCTGGAGGGACAGTGCCAGCGGCTGAGGTGCCGCCATTGTTGGCCGAAGAGGCGCTGCCGGCCACTGGTGTTCCGCAGCCAGGTGACGACCCGGCCCCTAGGCTGGTGGATCAGCCGCTCCTCCCTTCGGCTTCCGGTGGGCATGTGCCGGCCGACATCCTTGGAGCATCCGCCAAGCTAGAGGGGATGGGGAAGTGCATGCGCTCACCCTCCCCACCACTGGTGGCCGTCTCTACTTTGCCGTCCCCCGCGTGGTCACCACCACACAGTGACCTTGGACAAGGGAACTCTGACGTAGGGGGTAGGCCCACCACGATGAAGCGCATCTGCGTCATGCCACCGGGGTGGTGGTTCACCGGCCCCGGCCCCAGATGAGTGACCCTTCTTCTATTCATGTTATGCCACCTGGCACCTCCATTGCTGATGAAGTCATCATGGCCTCACAGTGTCTTATTTTTGTAGGAGTTCCCCCGCCCCTGTGAGTGCAACATGGGGCAACGCGTCTTCTTCCACCGTGACGGCCGCTCCAACACTTGCCGGGATGGCCAGAGATGAGGCGTTGCCTGTGCTGGCAGCTCCCTCAGGCGTTGAGGGCCAGAAGTGAGTGGCCGCGGCGGGAGCGGCCATGGCTTGAAGCCCCCCGATGGTCGCCTCATCACCTGACGCCAGCACGGATTGGTCTGTTAGTCGCGCAGCTATATCGCTTTCATTGCCGGTTCTGGTCCATATCCCCGCGGTGGCGACGGACCAACGTCCTTCCTTGGTGCCCCTAGATCTGATCTAGGCTGCACTGGATTCGGTCCTGGCTTCCCTCCGGGCGTCGGCGTCGGGGCCGCCTTGTCGAGCCACGACGTGACCGCCTGGGAGGATGAGGTGCACCGCTGGGATGAGTAGCTTCAACTGCTGGCCATTGACTTGGACTATAGGAAGAAGGCCTTGGAGGTGATGGAGGCATGGACTGATCGGAAATTGGGCTCATTGCTGGAGCGAGAGCGCGCTCTGGCACAGCAGCTCTGCCAGGTGCGGGAGCTCGAAGAGCAGCTCCAGCAGTGGGAGCTGCTTCTAGAATCCGAGCAGGCTGCCCTCCGCGAGCGCTCTGACCGGGTGGCGAACCATGAGGCGGTCGTGGCACAAAGGCAGGAAATGCTTCAGCGTCGGGAGGAGGCAATCTCCATCGAGGCCGCTACTGCTGCCGCCGTCTCCGAGCGGGTGGTCGAGGCCAAGCGGAAGGCCAGCGAAGGGATTGCTACCACTCGCCTGGAAGTGGCGAACAAGGTTTAGAACGCCTGGAACGCCCACAAGGCTGAGCTGTAGGAAGTCCAGGCGGCGCTGGAGGATTAACTCCAGGAGGCATGCCGCCAGGCGGAGGAGGCCGACGCTTGCGCCAAGGTAGTGGAGGCTGAACTCGCCGAAGCCTACAAAGTCGTTGGTGGACGCCATTCAGGGGAGCGTGTTGGGCATCACCCGTGAACTCCACCTGATGCTACAGTGCTTCGGGTCGGCCTGGGAGCTGGAGGGCTTTGGGAAACTGAGTCTTCCTCTCCGGGGCATCGACAACGGCCCCAGAGGGCTCATGTCCCAGCTGATCGAGATCACCTCCTGCCTAGAGGGTCTGGGCGACGCTATCCAGGAGGCCGCCGTGGCGAGCGCCCGTGATCTAGCCTCGCAAGCGGTGGAGCACACCCTGGCCAGCTTCAAGAGCCGGCTCCCTAACATGCCCCTGGAGGAGGCGCGGATGGGCATCGTACCGGGGGATGAGGAGGCTGCCCGCTAACAGGTCAGGTACCTATCCTGCGACATGGTGGCCATGTTCATGGCAGATGGAGAAGGTGCACCCCCGGCGGGAGGAGACAACGGCAACGATTGAGCTGGTGATGACGAGGAGGAGGTGGTGGTTTACGATGACGACGACAACGATGAGTAGGGCCATTTTATTTATGTTTCTTAGAAGAACCGGTCGGCGTCGTGTAAAAAACTTGATGGGAGGGCCTTCCCCTACCCTTTTTGCTTGGCGTTAACAGCCATCCGTGGGTGTATGTCTAGACATCTTCATTGTACATAGAATGTTGTAGTTGGTACTGTGATGGAGTTACCGTCTACTTGTGATTCTGTTGGTACTGTGATGTCAACGCACTAGTTGGACCCGTGAGCAACCTGATAGTCTTGCACAATGGAATTAAGTTACGATCCGGTGATCGCTGTTGTGGCACCGGTGATCATCGCCGGATATGATCAATGCATATGATCAATGATGATTGGATATGATGACCGCATTTGACCCGTGGATTGGTTATCCTAATCAACCCAAGGCTCCGGTGATCACCGTACCCGGTGGATGTTGCCGTTTGTATCCACTGGTCTGACCGGTGAGTTCCGTCACGCGATAATGACTAGTTACTTAGTGCATTGAATTCATCCGGCTGATCTATGTTGTGTTGTTCTTGAAACCCGTCCGATGACATACACAAGTTGAAAAGCGTTGTGTTCTTTGAAACCCATCCTGTTCCATACACAAGTTGAAAAGCGTTGTGTTCTTAAAACCAGTCTAGTGACATACACAAGTTGAAAACAAGTTCAAAACAAGCACAAATAGTAAGAAGCTTAAAGCTCAAAAGTAGCTTAGGAGAATGCATTCCCGCAGTAAATGACTCAGGAGAATGCATACTCGCCTAAAATTATTCATATAGGGCCATCCACCTACATGTACTTGCTGCTGCCCCCTGCTTCTGCGTTCTGACCACGTTGTTTTTTCTGTGCAGGCAGATAGACCTGTTCACCATCCGAATGAGTGCCCGATGATGCGTCTGATTGAACACCCTATATGTCCTGCATTGCAAGTTCATTAAAGATAATAACATCAATGCATGTATTGCAATTTTTGAGTACATGCCGTGAACAGGAACATGTACTCATCCCATCCACATAAGGATAAGCATTTCATCAACAGCTGAACCACTAATATAGTCCCCACCATTCACTAAGTAGACATGGCAATTCCTGGTCCCATGCTAAGCATGAACAACCAACATTTTCATTACGTCTTCTTCTCCACAAATAGGTACAAGTCCTGTTGGTGGCTTACTCAATGATGAGAGGTAGTACAACTTTGCACTTCCTCTGTATCCATGAGTAACCAAACATGTTATCATAGAGTCATAATGAAGAGTAACGGGTGGGTTCTTCGTTTCTGATCAATACTTGTGGTGAACTGTCATCGGGGTATTGACAGGATTGCTTGCTTCTGTTAGTGAAGTAAGTAGTCATAGCCTAGTGTAGGTGAGGTACCTAGACTAGTCTGTGGCCTTAGATTATTCCCGAGCTGGCACGGAGGTGGTAGCCGTTAGGTGGTGACAGCCATATATGGCTTACGTAGTCCATCACGCCTGGCTTGGTCCATAGGATCCCCAAACGTACGGAGTTGGTGGCACCCCTTCTCATCCCTTTCTCCGTGTCCTTTGATCTGTGTCCCGAAGCTAAGGTCTCAGCTTATCTTTGATCTGTTAGAGCTGCCCCTCAACTGTATCTTTACCCGAGTAACCCAGATAGACAAGCACCCATGAATCCTTTATATTTTCTCGTTGTTCTCCCAGCTAACTATTCCTTCTCTTTCCCTTACATGAGTTATCCTTGAGCTGTGTGTCACAGTATCTCCATTCCTATCCAATACCGTTATCCCCGTCTTGTCTAGTCGCGTACCCGTCTGTGATAGTCTCAAATATTTGTTTGCTAGTACTCTTGCCATAAGCTTCCCTATGGAAATATAAATTACGATACCTCGGATTACTCCCCGGTGAAGTGCTACACTGGTAATTCTGTGCGCTTGCAGAATACTTATATATTTTACTAAGACATAAGAAAAACCACTGAAACACTCCTTACCCCAGTAGCGGGATTCACAATCCTAATATTGGATCGTAAGAAGTGCCAACAAGCATTTCTGGCGCCGTTGCCGGGGTAGCAATTGGTTAGATACTTTCAAACTTTTATCTCGAGCTATCTTAGTGTCACACCCGGATTTTCACAAAAACCCGAATGCGGCCATATGTGTGCCCAGGAAGTCATAGTACACATATAGCGAACAAATATGATAAACAGAGAACATATGCTTGAATAAATTCTTCATTAAATAAAGTTTTACATCAGAGTGCTTCATAAATAAACTATCAAATAACAGCGGAAGACTAATAAACTCTCAAACTAATGGAGCCGCAATCCACAGGAACTCTGACTGGGAGACCACAGCTCAGTAGTACGGTAAATCTTCGGGAAACTCAGCAGCAGACTCATGCACAACCCAATCTGTTTACCCATCCGGGATTTGGTTGAATAAATGACAAGTGTAGTAAACAATTACTTAGCAAGTATAGCATGGGTATGAAGGCTCAAAATAAGGCTAGACATGGCTTAACTGCATTAGCATTTTTAGTTGGTTCATTTTAACATTAACCAAATTACTACAGTGAATAAATCCCGGTTGCAACCCAATTAATAAAGTATAAGTGACATTAAGCATAAATAAACATCATCTTCTAATAAAAAGGATCCAGACCGCTCGTGACCTTGAGCAAGGCTATCATCATAGATTTTACACTCTGCAGAGGTTTCGCCCTTTACCCACCAGTCACGTAAAAGTTCAAAAGAACTTTGCACCCAACCACGCACATCAACACTTTCGAGGTGTGATTGCATAGGGACGCTTCGAGGCTTTTCACAAGACACCCTAACAAGACAATGGCCGCTAAGGTACAATAAGGTGGTGAGACTCTAGGCACCGAGATTGACTGACCCTCAAGGCGCAACGTGAGGGGGTCAATGGCGTCCGAAGCGCGGGCAACTCATGCCAACAACAAAAATAAAGAGCGCAATGCGCGGAGCTCCCGTACCATAGGGGCTCCCAACACGGGACTGTGCCTAACGAGACATAACTAACGGGGCTACCGTCCTCGGTGGAATCAAGAAACACCTTGCGCCTTACTTCCCATAACGCCGTCAGCCCCACCGGTAACCACTGGCAAGCTAGAGACGTACAAGCTACTTAACCAAGACCAGAGCCATAATAGTTCTAGTGGTGGCGACATGCTCCTGGGTTGCCGCTTTAAGAACCGGACCTTATGGAGAGACACTAGAGCAAAACACACAGCACATGCTCTAGTTCCCTAAACCATGTTGCTAAAAAAGCAAGTTTTATCATTAATGTTGAAGTGAACCATTAAGTCAAAACTAAAAGTTAAATAATGGTGATAGTAGCTGCGCATAGCAAAATCTACTCATATGCATAAACCCAAGGTAAACAAGGAACATGGTATAAAAACTAGGTACAACCTTAATAGGACATCAATTTAGACACATGCTTATGAAAGTAAATGAATATAAAAGGTGTGTTTAGGTAGCAAGGATTGTCCGTGCTATAACTTGCCTTCCTCAACAGGCTGCTGATGCGAGTTCTACTCCGGAAAGTCCTCCGTGTACTCGAAGTCCAAAGCGAAAGGCTCACCGACTGGACACGAATCACCACGGAAACATGCACGCAAACCAATACATGCAAACAAATAATAATCTATTAGAATAGTACACCAAACAATAGAAACAGTACATAAAAAGGTTTTAGAACTATTCTATGCTTCACTACGAACACATGAGCGCGAAAATCACTTAAATCGGAGCTAAAACGGAAAAAGATATGGGTTTTCTAAGATCCAGGGACCTACTGGCAAGTTTTCAAAAGTTACAGGGGCTTATTTGTGAAAAACTAAGGGCCTAAACATAATTTTATATAAAACTACAGGGGCTTGCATGCAAAACCAACTAAAAAGGATGGCGGGTTATATTTTTAAAAAGGGCAGGGGGCTTTCTGAGAAAATTTGGACCTAAGCGCAAATATTTTTATATAGCAAGGGACGACGGGTTCTAATTTATGTAGTGGAGGGGCTTTTCTGCGAAACAGCCAGAGTAGACCGTTATTTGCTTTGTTTGACTCGGGGCAGGGAGCTACGAGGGCCGTCAGATCCGATCTGGACGGCTCAGGCGCGCTGGGGAAGGATTGACCGCCGGCGGGGAAGGAACGACGGCGGCGCTGCTTGGCTGGCGGCGGGAGATCGCTGGAGGTGCGGCTAAAACGAGCTATAGAGCTCCAATCGAGATGTGGTTTGGTCCTAGAGCATCATGAGGGTATGGCGAGCTCACCTAGGTAGGTCACGTCATCGATTAGGCGGTGGAGATCGCAGACGTCGAGGAGCGGCGGCTCCGGCGACACTGAGTAGGTCAGGTGAGCAAATTAGACGCGGTGAGGGGCAACAAAGGGCGGGGATCGACTCGGTTAGCGAGGTTACCTCCTCGGTAAGACTCGGGGTGGGCTCACGACGTGCAGAGGGCGATGGCGGCGTGGTTCGACGGCGGCGGCCGTCGGGCGGTGGCGCAGGGCGAGGAGGAGGCGCTGGGGAAGCTGGGAGTTCGAAGCGAGGGTTGTGAGCGGCAGGGGACGACTTTTATAGCCCGGGGAGGCCCCTGCCTTGGCGTGCGAGCCACGCCCGGGGATCCGGTGCCAGCGGGGAGTTTCCATGGGGGGAGAAGGGTTCCCATGCGGGGAACAGCGCCAAGAAGGAAGGGAGCGTGGGAGGGGAGAGCGGGGCGCCCGCTTGGGCCGTTCTTGAGCCCGAAGGGCGCTGGGGCCGAGCGAGGGTAGAGAGGGGGGGTGAGTGCTGGGCCGGCTTGGCTGGTCGGCCCAAAGGGCAGGGAGTGGGCTGGTGCACTGGACAGGAGAGTGGAGGGAGTGAAAGCGAGCCGGGGCAAAACTTCAGGGAGCGAAATCAAACTGTGGGCCTAAGAACTTCCAGAGCACCAAACAAGGTGATTCAAATTCAAATTGAAAATAGATTTAAATTCTAATTGAACCACACACAAACAAAACTCAATGCAGCAGCATGAATGCAACGAAAATATTTTACAACTTATATTTGATTTTAATATTCATAAATAATTCAATTAGCCTATATTAATTATGAACAATTTAAAATAAAAGCCAGTAAATTACTAAAATTTTTAAATAGGCTAGTTTTGGGTGTTACAAACCTACCCCCTTAAGATGAATCTCGTCCTCGAGATTCGGATGTAGATGCGAAGAGATGTGGGTACTCGGTCTTGAGATCATCTTCCCGTTCCCAAGTTGCTTCATCCTCCGAGTGTCGGCTCCACTGTACCTTGCACATCCGGATGACCTTGTTTCTTGTCACCCTCTCAGATACCTCCAGAATCCTGACTGGATACTCCTCGTAAGTGAGATCTTCTTGCACATTCAGCTCATCTATCGGGATTTGCTCTTCGGGCACCCGCAAACATTTCTTCAGCTGAGAAACATGGAACACATCGTGCACTCTGGCCAATTACTCGGGCAGTCCCAACTGATATGCAACTTCACCTTTCCTTTCAAGTATCTGGAATGGTCCAATGTAACGAGGTGCAGTTTGCCCTTGACATTAAACCTCTTTATGCCCCTCATTGGAGACACCTTGAGGTACATAAAATCTCCAACCTCAAAACTGAGATCCCTCCGTCTGACATCAGCATAACTTTTCTGCCTGGACTGTGCCACCTTCAAGTTCTGCCTGATCACTTGCACTTGGCGCTCTGCCTCTCTGAGTATCTCAGGCCCAAAGACTTGACTCTCTCTAGTCTGATTCCAGAACAGTGGTGTTCTTCACTTCCTGCCATACAAAGCCTCGAACGGTGCCATCTGCAAACTCTTCTGGTAGTTGTTGTTGTACAAGAATTCCGCATAGGGCAAACTCTTGTCCCAGCTAACACCATACTGCAGTGCACATGCTCTCAACATGTCCTCCGGAATCTGATTTGTCCGCTCTGTCTGTCCATCTTTCTGGGGTGGTATGCTGAACTAAACTGAAACTTAGTGTCCATAGACTCATGCAACTTCTGTCAGAAGTGTGAAGTGAACTGAGTACCACAGTCAGACACTATCCGCTTTGGCACTCCATGCAAACACACAATCCTCTCCATGTATAGCTCTGCCAGTCTGGCTCCGGTGTAAGTGGTCTTCACTGGAAGAAAGTGGGCCACTTTGGTCAAGCGATCCACGATCACCTAGATGGAGTCAAATCCTTGTTGTGTGACCCGTTATGAAGTCCATACCAACTTCTTCCCATTTCCATTCCGGTATCTTCAAGGGCTGGAGTTATCCGGCTGGCCTCTGATGTTCAACCTTAACTCTCTAACAAGTGTCACATAGTGCCACATATGTTGCCACATCACGCTTCAATCCGTACCACCAGAATTTTTCCTTGATGTCTTGGTACATCTTGGTGCTTCCTGGGTGGATCGAGTATGCCGAATCATGCGCTTCTCTTAGGATCATGTCCTTGATCTGCGCTATATCGAGCACGCATATCCTCTTCCCGTGCCACAAGGTTCCTTGTTCATCCACTCAGAAACCAGGGGCCTTTCCTAGGGCAACATTCTCCACAATCTCCTTGATCTTTTCATCATCAAGCTGCCCCTTTCGGATTTCCTGCTCCAGGGTTGGTTCCACTACCATCTCTGTGATGCTAGCCACGAATCCGAGACTCATCCTCTCAAATTCCAGACTGAGCTCTTTCGGCAGACAATGTCCGGTGACATTGTTCACATAGCTTCTCCTGCTCAGAGCATCTGCCACCAAGTTAGCCTTCCTTGTGTGGTAGTGGATCTCCAGATCATAGTCATTGATCAACTCCAACCATCGGTGTTGCCTCATATTCAGCTCTGACTGAGTCAAGACGTACTTCAGGCTCTTATGATCGGTGTAGATGTCACACTTGTGCCCAATCAAGTAATGCCTCCAAATCTTTAGAGCATCCACCACAGCTGCCAACTCCAGATCATGTGTCGGATAGTTCTGCTCATGCTTCTGCAGCTGCCTTGATGCATAAGCCACAACTCTTCCCTCCTGCATAAGCACACATCCCAGTCCTAGACGGGATTCATCGTAGTAGATGGAGAAGCTCTTGGCTATATCGGGCAAAATCAGCACAGGTGCTGTTGTCAGCCTCTTCTTCAACTCTTCAAAGCTGGTTTGGCACTCCTCCGTCCAGACAAACTTGGCATTTTTCTCCAATAATCCCATCATGGGTTTAGCAATCTTGGAGAATCCTTCGATGAACCGTCGATAATATCCGGCCATCTCAAGGAAACTCCTGATCTCGCTAACATCCCGGGGCAGGTTCTAGCTCAACACATCGTTAACCTTCTTCGAGTCAGCTGCCACTCCTTCATTAGACAGCACGTGTCCCAAGAATGCCACTTCCTTCAACTAGAACTCACACTTGCTCAACTTGGCATATAGCTTATGTTCCCGGAGTCTCTGCATCACCATCCTCAAATGATCTTCATGTTCCTCTTCATTCTTGGAGAAGACCATAATGTCATCAATGAACACCACCATGAACTTGTCGATGCAGTCTATGAACAAGCTATTCATCAAGTACATGAAGTATGCAGGAGCATTGGTCAGTCCAAAGGACATGACTGTGAACTTGTACAAACCGTACCGAGTAGTGAAAGCCGTATTGGGTATGTCTGATGACCGGATTCTCATCTGATGATAACCCGATCGAAGATCTATCTTGGAGAACACACAAACTCCCTTCAGCTGATCAAACAAATCATTAATCCTTGGCAACGGGTACTTGTTCTTGACGGTCACTTCGTTGAGGGCTCGATAGTCCACACACATCCTCTGTGTCCCATCCTTCTTGTCCATGAACAACACTGATGCTCCCCATGGTGAAACACTAGGACAAATATACCCCTCGGCTAGCAAGGAGCTTAATTCCTCCTTCAGTTTCTCCAGCTCCTTCACTCCCATTCTATATGGCCTTTTAGCTATAGGTGCAGTGCCAAGTTTTAGTTCAATAATGAATTTAACTTCGCGTTCCGGGGGCATACCTGGCAATTCCTCAGGGAACACATCCGGGAACTCGCTCACCACCCTGATGTCGGCGGGAGCTGCACCCTCGGCTTGGTTGGCTTGGCATTGATCTGAAGACTGGACAGCCCGGTACTCCACTTTGTCGCCGCCTTTTGCCACGAGTTGCACTGCCCTCTCGGAGCACTGGATCACAGCATTATACTTGGTGAGCCAACTCATTCCCAGGATTAGATCAAATCCAAGAGAATTCAGGACTATGGGGTATACCTCAAAATCTACCCCTTATTGTAATGACAACCTTGGAGCAGCGTAGACTGGCTCATTGTTCTCCCCCAGGTTAACTAACTAGCATAGGATTCCCCATGGGTTGCAGGGTCATCATACTCTTGTGTACAAATGCAGCAGAGATGAAAGCATGCGAAGCTCCAGAATAGAATAAAACAGTTGCAGGGGTCGAGTTGACAAGGAACGTACCCACAACCACGTCAGTAGCTCCCTCTACGGTTTCTGCGCCCATGTGGTTGACCTTGCCTCTACGAATAGAATAGAATATTTGTGATGCTTGCCACGAATCCCATACTCATCCTTTCAAATTCCAGACTGAGCTCTTCCAGCAGACAATGTCCAATGACCTTGTTCACATAGCTCCTCCTACTCAGAGCATCTGCCACCAAGTAAGCCTTCCCTGGGTGGTAGTGGATCTCCAGATCATAGTCCTTGATCAACTCCAACCATCGGCACTGCCTCATGTTCAGATCCGACTGAGTGAAGACATACTTGAGGCTCTTGTGATTGGTGTAGATGTCACACTTGTGTCCAATCAAGTAGTGCCTCCAAATCTTCAGAGCATGTACCACAGCTGCCAACTCCAGATCATGTGTCGGATAGTTCTGCTCATGCTTTGTAACACCCAAAAATGGCCCATTTAAATTTTTTAGTAATTAATTGGCTTTTATTTTAATTATTCATATTTAATATAAGTTAATTGAATTATTTATGAATATTAAAATCAAATATAAGTTGTAGAAACATTTTTTTTGCATTCATGCTGCTGCACTGTGTTTTGTTTGGTGGCGAGTTAAGTTGGAATTTAAATTATGTTTAAATTCAAATTTAATTTGCCTTTGTTTGAATCCTAGAAAAGTTAATTTCAGTCGAGTTCGTTTTTGCCCCTCGAACTTCCTTCCCTGGTTCACTTGAACTCCCTCTACTCTTCTCCCCGAGCGACCCAGCTCCCCCTCCACTTCTTTTCCTTCCTCGGCCCATCAACCAGCCGCCCGGCCCAACATCTCTTCCCTTCCCCGGGGCCCGCAACGCCCTTTCCCTCCTCTCTCACTCACTGCCGCCCAGTCCCACGTGTGAGGGCACCCTCCCCCCTTCCTTCCTTCTTCGCGGGAATGGCGCCGAGCGCCGGCGATGGCAGGTCCGCTCTTCCCGCGCCGTGGGCCCTCGCCGAGCCACCCCGCAGCCACGCCGAAGCTGCGCCGAAGCTTCCTCCCCGGATTCCTTTCCTTTCCCGGGCGCACCACGCATGGTAAGCAGCCGCCCGAATGGAAGGACGAAATCCGCCGCCGCCGCCGGCGATCCTCGCGCACCGCATGCCAGGGACCCCCTGGGCCGTATTTAAGCCGCGTACTGAGGCCAAGGAACTCACCCGGCCCTCACCCCGAGCTCCAAACCCCCCAGCGTCCCTCCTCCTCGTCTCGCGCCGCCGCTCTTCGGCCGCCATTGTCGATCCTCGCCGCCATCGCCCTTCGCTCATCGGGAACCCGCCTAGGAGTTTCCCCAGGAGGTAGCTGAGCCATCCACTGTCACACCCGGATTTACACAGAAATCCGAATGCTACTGTATGTGTGCCCAGGAAGTCCACAGAACACATACAGTTAACAAATATGATAAATAGAGTACATATGCTCGAATAAAATAGTTTTACATCAGAGTTTACCTAAAACACAGCGGAAGTCTAACTCTTTCAACAGGTAGAGCCTCAAGTCCACAGGGACACCGACTGGTTGACCACAGCTCAGTAGTACGGAAGATCCTCACGAAACTTCATCTGTTACCCATCCGGGATTTTGTTGAATAATAGCAAGCATAAGTAAATGCCTTACTTAGCAAGTATAGAACGGGTGTATGAAGGCTCAAAAAGGCTAGACACGGCTTAACTGCATTAGCACTTTTAGTTGGTTCGTTTTATCATTATCCAAGTTACTACAAGTGAATGAAATCCCAGTTGCAACCCAATTAATAAAGTGTAAGTGACCTTAAGCATAAATAAACATCATCTTCTAATCAAAAAGGATCCAGGCCGCTCGTGACCCTGAGCAAGGCTATCATGATAGATTTACACTCTGCAGAGGTTTCACCCTTTACCCACCAGTCGCGTAAAAGCTCAAAAGAACTTCAAACCCAACCATGCCGAGGTGGCCAAACCTCTTAAACCACACATCCGAGGTGTGATCGCATAGGGACACTACGAGGCTTTTCACAAGACACCCTAACAAAACAGTAGCCGTTATGGTACAACACAGGCAGCATGATCCAAGGCACCAAGATCGACTGACTCCCAGGGCGCAGCGATAGGAGGGTCAATGGCGTCCAGAGCGCGACAACACATGCCAACAACAAAACAAAGAGCACAACATGTGGAGCTCCCGCACTCACGGTGGCTCCCAACATGGGACTGTGCCTAACAAGGCATAGCCGACGGTACCCCCGTCCTTGGTGGATCAAACCATACTCTGACGAGTGATTCCCATAACGCCGTCGACCTGTCGGTAACTACTGCCAAGCTAGAGCCGTACAAGCTACTTGACCAAGACCAGAGCCATTATAGTTCTGGCGGTGGCGATAGGCTCCTGGGTTGCCGCTTTAAGAACCAGTCCTTACGGAGCGACACTAGGGCCAAGCACGAAGCACACGCCCTAGCTCCCTGATCCATGTTGCTAAAAAGCAAGTTTTAACATTAAAGTTGAAGTGGACCATTAATACAAGTTTAACAATTAAACAAAGGTGATAGTAGCTGCGCCTAGCAAAATTCTACCCAAATGCAATAAACCCAAGGTAAACAAGGATAGGATAATGAAAAACTAGGCATAACCTTAAAGGATACATCATATTAGACACATGCATGTATGAAGTAATGTATTACAAGTGAGTAGGTAGCAAGGATTGTCCGTGCTATAACTTGCCTCAAATCCATTATACAGCTGCTTATACTCTTCATTTCTTGTTCTTGAATCTCTCGAACGACCTTCCTCTACTCGCAGCAATCATCGACACAAACATGCAGCTAAACAAACAAACAAACAATATACAACTAAGAACATTACACCAATCAAAGAAGCGCGCTAAATGATAGGGCTTGGTTCTATGGTCACGTGAGCGCAAGAATCGCTGAAAACGGAGCAACGGTTGAAAAGATACCGCTATAGGAAGATTTGTATTTAATGAAAGACTATGAGCTTCATTTATTTTAATTAAATAAAACAATACAGAGGATATTTTAGAGAAACACCTTATGTTATAATTAATTCAAGTTATATTTGAATTCACAAAACCGAGGTGGAACCTAATCATATTTTATTTATAATTGTTTATGTATAAATTATACCAAATTACATATTATTTGAAATAAAATATGTGAGAGCAATCAATCAACTTTATGAACCGTGTTGCTTAAATCAATATTATAATAAAAACACATTTATGTTAATATTAATCAATGTTAACATTTATTTATGAAAAGCCGGAGGGTGGCTCTAAATTGCTTTTAATTAGAAAAGCAGTTGTCATAAATATTAATCATGTTAATATTATTTATGAAAATCGAGATACCACTTAGTCAACTTTTATTTATAAAAGTGATTGAAGATTAATCAAATTAATATTTAACATGAAAACTGAGTTTAAACCTTAATTAGCTTTTAGTTTAGAAAAGACATTCAAATAATCTTTAATCAAATTAATATTAAATAAAATTCAGAAATACACTATATGTTAAATAACAGTGCTAACGTGTAGTTTAAGTTGACATGAGTCTAACGCAATGAAAATGGATTGAATCGGAGCTAGAACGCGTAATCTATGGATTAATCAAGGCTGCAGGGATCTATTCGTAATTAACTATAGCTTCGAGGGACTGGCTGGTAAGATCCGCGAGACACGGAGAATAGTGCTCGCAAAATCGGCAGAGTCTAGGGTTAGATCTGCAAAAAGAGCTCGGTTGGGCTTAAGTGCGGGAAAGGAGAACTTGCAGGGGGTTTTCTGTGAAATTGCCAATACACAAGACATGTTTAGAGTTTTTAGAGTTCTCGAGGGGCTAAATCGAAAAGGATCCATCTCCTCAGGGGAGCTGATCCATCTCCTCAGGGGAGCTCTTGGCCATGGCAGACGGGCACCGACCGGCGGTCCTGGGTGTTGGGCTCGCCGGCGTCCTGGTGGTCTAGGGCTCGAGCAAGCGGTGCAATAGAGAGCGGGGATGGAGGGGACCTCGAAGGGATGCTCACCGGCGGCGGAATCGGACGGTGCTGGTGGGATTTTGGCCCGCGGCGGAGACTATGGCCGGCGGCGAGGGGCTCGCACGGCGGATGTCCCTCCGGTGGACGAACGACGGCGTGAACGGGCGGGGAAGACGCAGCTCTTCGCGGGGATGCTCGCGGTGACGACCTCCTTCGCCGGCAATGACTGTGGCGGCCGTCCTCCGCAGCCCACGACCGGCGGCGGCGGCTTCACGTGGAGGAACTCCGCTGGCGGCCGAGCGGCGAAGGGAAGTGGTGGAAGAGCTTCGGATTGGAGATGCAGAGCTTGTGGTGGCGGCGGCTCGCCTCGACCGGCAGCAGACGCGGCATATTGGCGATAATGGCGGCCGGCGGCGCTCGACTTGCCGGCGGCGGTGCTGCTGTGAAGAACTTGCGCTGCGGAGGCGGTGGCTGTTGCTGGTGTTGAGAGACGGCGGGGGTGGTGGCCATAAGTAGGCTCGGGGAAGGAGCAGGAAAGCTCGGGCGCCGAGGTGGTCTGGGCACGCACGCCAAGAACGCCGGCGGCGACGCTACGCGTCGGGAGGCCAGGCTCACGGGTTGGGCCGTGACGGGCCGAAAGGGAGGATGGGCCTGAGGCGGAAGCGGGCCAGCGTGCTGCGGAGCGGGTGAGCTGAGGGAGAAGCGCTGGGCCGAGCGGCCTGTTGGGCCGAGCGGAAGTGAGAACTGCTAGGCCGGCTCGGGAGAGGAGAGAAGGGGGAGCAAAGTCGTCCGAGGGGGAAAGTCCAGGGGGCAGAACCAAACTCCACCCTAAACAACTTTTCTAGGGCTCAAACGGACGCATTTCAAATTCGAATTTAAACCAGATTCAAATTCTAATTTGAACTACACACAAACAAAACTCAATGCAGCCAGCATGAATGCAGAATTCAAAGTAATTTATTTATAATTCATAAATATATATTTTTTTCTACTATAAATTCCCTGTAAATTTAAACAAAGCTTGGAAAATTTTAGAAAATTGAGAAAAATATTGTATTAATTACGTTAAAAATTTCACATCCCAAAATTCAAAAATTTTGGGGTGTGACATCCACGCAGTCCCGCTCCCTGTTTTGCCTTGAATCCGAGCCTAATTGCTCGCCGCCGTCTTTCTAGGGCCGCCGAGCTACTGCCCCACGTCGACCGCCATCTCCGTCGCCCCAACATCGTCGCGATAATCTCAGGTGAGCTCGCCACCTTCCCCCGAAGCTGTAGGTTCAAACCGTGCCTTAAATGGTGGCCTCTAGCTCGAGTTAGGCGTAATTTCGGTGAGTTTCCGCCGCCGGACGAGCGGCGCCGCCGTCCCCACTGTCGCCGGTGATCGCCTCCCTCGCCCAGCAAGATATGGGCCATTGGATCCAAATCCAACGAACCCTGTGCATCCCCACCTCAAGTCAAACAATGCCTTACTGGTCAGCGCCTGTCCTTTTGCAAAAGAGCCCCTCCACTATTAGAAATCAACCCATGCTCCAGCCGCAGTTCAAAAGTAATTGCGAATAGGTCCTGAATTTTATAGAAAGCCCCCTGCACTTTTTAAATATAGAACCCGCCATCCTTAGTTAACCGATTTGCGCATAGTCCCCTGAGTTTTAACTCATAATTACGCATAGGTCCCTGATTTTCTTCAATTTAGCCCCTGGAACTTTTAAAAATTACCAACAGGTCCCTGGAACTTAGAAAACCCATATCTTTTTCATTTTAGCTCCGTTTAGTGTGATTTTCGCGCTCATGTGTTCGTAGTGAAGCGTAGATTATTTCTAAAACCTTTATTTGTACTGTTTCTACTGTTTGGTGTACTATTATAATAGAATATTATTTGTTTGCATGTATTGGTATGCGTGTATGCTTGTGTGGTGTTTCGTGTCCAGTCGGTGAGCCGCTAGCTTTGGATTTCGAGTTCGCGGAGGACTTTCCGGAGCAGGACTCGTAGCAGCAGCAACAGCAGCACTTCGAGGAAGGCAAGTTATAGCACGGACAATCCTTGCAACCTACACACGCCTTTTATATTCATTTACTTTCATATGCATGTGTCTAAATTGATGTCCCATTAAGGTTGTACCTAGTTTTGTATATTCGGTACCTTGATAACTTTGGGCTTATGCATATGGGTAGAATCTTTGCTAGGCGCAGCTACTGTCACCAATGATTAAATATTAATCTTGATCTAATGGTCCACTTTAATGATAATGTTAAAACTTGCTTTTTAGCAACATGGTTTAGGGAACTGGGGCATGTGCTGTGTGCTTTGCTCCAGTGTCTCTCCCTAAGGTACGGTTCTTAAAGCGGCAACCCAGGAGCCTGTCGCCACCGCTAGAACTATTATGGCTCTGGTCTTGGTCAAGTAACTTGTACGTCTCTAGATTGCCAGTGGTTACAATTGGGGCCAATGGCGTTAGTGGGCACAAGGTGAAAGGGTGTTTCCGGATTCCACCGAGGACGGGTGATCCGTCGGCTAGGTCACGTTAGACCCAGTCCCGTGTTGGGAGTCCCTGCGATGGGGAACTCCACATGTTGCACATGGATGGGTGCGATGCCCGCGCTCTGGACGCCATCGACCCCCCCTATGGTGTAACTTCGTAGGCGTACGTCGATCTCGGTGCCTATGGTCTCACCGCCTTGTTAAACTAGCGGCTACTGTCTTGTTAGGGTGTCTTGTGAAAAACCTCGTAGCGTCCCTATGCCGTCACACCTCGGAAGTGTTGATGTGCGTGGTTGGGTGCAAAGTTCCTTTGAACTTTTACGCGACTGGTGGGTAAAGGGCGAAACCTCTGCAGAGCGTAAAATCTATCATGATAGCCTTGCTCAGGGTCACGAGCGGCCTGGATCCTTTTTGATTAGAAGATGATGTTTATTTATAATTAATGTCACTTATACTTATTTAATTGGGTTACAACTGGGGTTCATTCAGTTGTAGTAATTTGTTAAATGTTAAAATGAATCAATTAAAAATGCTAATATAGTTAAGCCGTGTCTAGCCTAATTTGAGCCTTCATACCCGTACTATACTTGCTAAGTAATTGTTTACTTACACTTGTCATTATTCAACAAAATCCCGGATGGGTAAACAGATTGGGCTGTGCATGAGACTGCTACTGAGTTCCCTGAGGACCTGTCGTACTTCTGAGTTGCGCTCTCCCAGTCAGAGTCCCTGTAGACTACGGCTCCGCTCTAGTTGAGAGTATAGATTTCCGCTGTAATAAATGTTTATGTTATACTCTGATGTAAACTATTTTATTTCGAGCTTTTGTACTCTGTTTATCATATTTGTTCGATGTATGTGTTGCTGTAATAAATGTTTATGTTATACTCCGATGTAAACTATTTTATTTCGAGCATCTGTACTATGTTTATCATATTTGTTCGCTGTATGTGTTCTGTGGACTTTCTGTGCACACATATGGCTGCATTCGGGTTTTGTGAAAATCCGGGTGTGACAGATTGGTATCAGAGCCGTGCTGATTGTAGGATCGCAGCCTAGATAGAATGGTCGGTCATAGCTAAGTTCAATCTTCACTATTTTTACTTATAAAAGTGTTGAGTTTTGCAAAATGGTGTTCAGTGTCTCCTCTACCCCAGTCCTTTGCAAAGTTTTTCTAAAATTTTTCTTTGTCTTCTCTCTGCAGTAGATGGCTCGCACGAAGCTGACCGCCCGCAAGTCCACCTGTGGCTACCTTCCGCCCTGTGTTCCGGATATGGACTTTGGTGCCCCTTACCATGATGCTTTCCAGGAGTGGGAAGAGATGCAAGACGAGGAGCGTCTGAGGCAGGAAGAAGAAGAGGTGGAGCAGTAGCAGGCAGAGCCCGAGGACGAGGAGATGGAGCCCGCTGATGAGCCAGAGGTGCAGCCCGAGCCAATTCAGCCAGGTGGTGGGAATGCGATGATGATGATGATGAAGATGGTGGTGTTGATCCGTCAGATGGCGAGGGTGATGACCCTGAGGAACCCCCAGCACCCAAGCCGCCTGCACCAGCACCGGCAGCACCGAGGTGGACCGTGGAGGACTTTGTCAGAGACGCTGGAGACAACTTCTACCACTGGCGCCTGAGGCAGATACTCCGCTACCACTACGGCACAGGCATCGTGGGCATGGAGTACCACAGTGAGAGGTGGACGCACCCCGTTTCCCCACCTTCTGGAGTACTACCCTGAGGATCCGTACAACTGACCACGAAGCCAGAGCTGCCAGGACGAGGTCGATCCACTACGCCTCTAGTGAGAGATCCACCCAGGAGGCAGGGATAGCAGATGTTGCTCGCCGTGCCTTCTACTACTACCGGGACAAGTTCTGGGCAGAGATCCAAGACGGGCCAGAGAGGTGGTACCCCCGCAGGAGGAGTGGGGAGACAACTTGCACCATCGCCCCCATCGGAGACATCGATGACCCCCAGCTCGCTGCTACTGTGGCACTTGTGGCTACCCTCAACACTGACCTGGAGGCAGCTACTAATGAGATCGCCGCTCTGAGGGAGCAGCTGAGAGGGACCCAGCAGGAGTTGGAGCAGCTGGACCAGATGATGGGAGCACCACCGCCACGCAGCCCAGACTACCGTGCAGAGTCACCGCCTCGCAAGAGGCACCGCTTCGGATCTGCCGCCGCCAGCACCACCATCCAGCAGGGTCCTTAGGAGTTTACCATGAGTCTGTAATAAGATCGAGTAGTCATCGTTTTCCTTTCTAGTCGAGTCAAAAACCAGTGAGTCGAGTCAGTGTGAACCGTGTCTTTTGATGTCTGGTTTGATTATCATTATGCTTATGTATGAGTTGGATTTTTGTAATGATTGTGATGGGCGTAGACGCAAGTCTACTACCATCTAGATTTTTGGATTAAGGCATAAGGATATTATTGAATACATAGAAGGGGTTATTTGTTTCACTTTTTCTTTATCTGTCTTATGCTCTATCCTAACTAGTTCAATCAATAACCTCAAGTACTTCCGTTCCAAACCTGAGTTACTTGGTTTTGACCAATAAAATTTATGGGGATCTCTTGTTGATGATAGATGGTGAACGCAAGGAGCAACGCCAGTGCCAGTGGACTGCCGCCACCACCCCCACCATTGAGCAGATGATGCTCACACAGACCCCGATGATGCACTAGATGGCTCAGATAATGGCGATGATGCAGTAGAACCAGCAGAATCCGCCGCAGCACAACATGCCGCCCCGTGACAGGAGGGGTGAATTTCTGAAGGGACGCCCGCCCACCTTCAGCAAAGCAACCGATCCCCTGCATGCGGTGGATTGGCTCAAGGCAGTGGAGCGACAACTCGACATCACTCAGTGCAACGACCGGGAGAAGGTGCTGTATGCAGTAGCACAACTTCAAGGACCAGCCTTGGACCGGTGGGACTCATACCAGTACGCTCACCCTTATCGTACTCACATGGTAGGACTTCCATGACAGCTTCCGCTCACACCATGTGCCTGTAGCTCTGATGACTTTGAAGAAGGAGTTCCTGGCACTGAAGCAGGAAGGGATGAGCGTGACAGCTTACCGTGACAAGTTCATTGAGCTTGCTCGCTATGCTCCAAAGGACGTGAACACGGATAGGAAGAAGTAGTCCCAGTTCCGCGATGGCTTGCAGGATGCCCTGCAGTACCAGTTGATGTGCACTAAGTTCCCCAACTTTCAGGAACTGGTGGACGGTGCCCTGATGCTAGAGCACAAGCGCCGTGAAATGGAGGAGAAGAAGCGGAAGTTCCAGGGCCAGCAGACTGGGAGCAACAACCTCCCCCGCTTCACTGCTCCCCAAGGCCAACAGATGGTGAGCCAGCATCGCTTACAGAGTCAGCCCGGCTCGTTCAACCGTGGCCAGAACCAGCAGCGCCCCCAGTACCCTCAAGCACCGTAGCAACAGCGCTTCCAGTCCCAGCTGCAGAATGCCCCAGCTTAGCGCAACCAGGTGCAGTAAGGGCCTGCCCAGCGTCCCAACAATGCCAACAATGTACTGGTGGGCCCAAGGGCGTTCTACCACTGTGGTGAGCAGGGTCACTACGCCAATGTCTGCCCCAAGAAGGCTCAGAACGCTGCAGGCCAGAACAACCCCCAGAAAGTTGGGCAGAATGGGAACTAGCCACAGGCACAAGCAGGCAGAGGTCCTCAGGGCAAAAGTGGACTCGGCTGAAATAACTTTTCTAGGACTCCAAACAATGTGATCCAAATTTGAATTTAAATATATTTAAACTCTCGTTTGAATCACAAGCAATACAAAAATAAATGCAGCAGCATGAATGCAACAAAAATATTTCTACAACTTATAGTTGATTTTAATATTCATAAATAATTCATTTAACCTATATTAAATATGAACAATTAAAATAAAGCCAATAAAGTACTAAAAATTTTGAATAGGCTATTTTTGGGTGTTACAAACTTACCCCCCTTAAGATGAATCTCGTCCTCGAGATTCGGATGTAGATGCGAAGAGCTGCGGGTACTCGGCCTTGAGATCTTCTTCCCATTCCCAAGTGGCTTCATTCTCCGAGTGTCGGCTCCACTGTAGCTTGCACATCCGAATGACCTTGTTCCTTGTCACCCTCTCAGATACCTCCAGAATCTTGACTGGATACTCCTCGTAAGTGAGATCATCTTGCACATTCAGCTCATCTATCGGGATCTTCTCTTCGGGTACCCACAAATATTTCTTCAGCTGAGACACATGGAACACATCGTGCACCCCCGGCCAGTCTTTCGGGTAGTCCCAACTGATATGCCACTTCACCTTTCCTTTCAAGTATCTGGAAAGGTCCGATGTATCGAGGTGCTAGCTTGCCCTTGACATTGAACCTCTTCACTCCCCTCATCAGAGACACCTTGAGATACACAAAATCTCCAACCTCAAAACTAAGATCCCTCCGTCTGACATCAGCATAACTCTTCTGCCTGGACTGTGCCACCTTCAAGTTCTGTCTGATCACTTACACTTGGCGTTCTGCCTCTCTGAGTATCTCAAGCCCAAAGACTTGACTCTCTCTCCAGTCTGATTCCAGAACAGTGGTGTTCTACACTTCCTGCCATACAAAGCCTCGAATGGTGCCATCTGCAGACTCTTTTGGTAGCTGTTGTTGTACGAGAATTCCGCATAGGGTAAACTCTTGCCCCAGCTAACACCATACTGCAGTACACATGCGCTCAACATGTCCTCCAGAATCTGATTAGTTCGCTCTGTCTGTCCATCTGTCTGGGGGTGGTAAGCTGAGCTAAATCGCAACTTAGTGTCCATAGACTCATGCATCATATGCCAGAAGTGTGAAGTGAACTGAGTACCACGGTCAGACACTATCCACTTTGGCACTCCATGCAAGCACACAATCCTCTCCATGTATAACTCTGCCAGTCTGGCTCCGGTGTAAGTGGTCTTCACTGGAAGAAAGTGTGCCACTTTGGTCAAGCGGGCCACAATCACCCAAATGGAGTCAAATCCTCGCTATGTGCGTGGTAGACCCGTTATGAAGTCCATACCAACTTCTTCCCTTTTCCATTCTGGTATCTTCAAGGGCTAGAGTAATCCGGCATGCCTCTAATGTTCAGCCTTAACTCTCTGACAAGTGTCACATAGTGCCACATATGTCGCCACATCACGCTTCAATCCGTACCACCAGAATCTTTCCTTGATGTCTTGGTACATCTTGGTGCTTCCTGGGTGGATCGAGTATGCCAAATCATGCGCTTCTCTTAGGATCGAGTCCTTGACCTGCGGTATATCGAGCACGCATATCCTCTTCCCGTGCCACAAGGTTCCTTGTTCATCCACTCAGAAACCAGGGGCCTTTCCTAGGGCAACATTCTCCACAATCTCCTTGATCTTTTCATCATCAAGCTGCCCCTTTCGGATTTCCTGCTCCAGGGTTGGTTCCACAACCATCTCTGTGATGCTAGCCACGAATCCGAGACTCATCCTCTCAAATTCCAGACTGAGCTCTTTCGGCAGACAATGTCCGGTGACATTGTTCACATAGCTTCTCCTGCTCAGAGCATCTGCCACCAAGTTAGTCTTCCCTGTGTGGTAGTGGATCTCTAGATCATAGTCATTGATCAACTCCAACCATCGGTGTTGCCTCATATTCAGCTCTGACTGAGTCAAGACGTACTTCAGGCTCTTATGATCGGTGTAGATGTCACACTTGTGCCCAATCAAGTAATGCCTCCAAATCTTTAGAGCATCCACCACAGCTGCCAACTCCAGATCATGTGTCGGATAGTTCTGCTCATGCTTCTGCAGCTGCCTTGATGCATAAGCCACAACTCTTCCCTCCTGCATAAGCACACATCCCAGTCCTAGACGGGATTCATCGTAGTAGATGGAGAAGCTCTTGGCTATATCGGGCAAAATCAGCACAGGTGCTGTTGTCAGCCTCTTCTTCAACTCTTCAAAGCTGGTTTGGCACTCCTCCGTCCAGACAAACTTGGCATTTTTCTCCAATAATGCCATCATGGGTTTAGCAATCTTGGAGAATCCTTCGATGAACCGTCGATAATATCCGGCCATCCCAAGGAAACTCCTGATCTCGCTAACATCCCGGGGCAGGTTCCAGCTCAACACATCGTTAACCTTCTTCGAGTCAGCTGCCACTCCTTCATTAGACAGCACGTGTCCCAAGAATGCCACTTCCTTCAACTAGAACTCACACTTGCTCAACTTGGCATATAGCTTATGTTCCCGGAGTCTCTGCATCACCATCCTCAAATGATCTTTATGTTCCTCTTCATTCTTGGAGAAGACCATAATGTCATCAATGAACACCACCATGAACTTGTCGATGCAGTCTATGAACAAGCTATTCATCAAGTACATGAAGTATGCAGGAGCATTGGTCAGTCCAAAGGACATGACCGTGAACTTGTACAAACCGTACCGAGTAGTGAAAGCTGTATTGGGTATGTCTGATGACCGGATTCTCATCTGATGATAACCCGATCGAAGATCTATCTTGGAGAACACACAAACTCCCTTCAGCTGATCAAACAAATCATTAATCCTTGGCAACGGGTACTTGTTCTTGACGGTCACTTCGTTGAGGGCTCGATAGTCCACACACATCCTCTGTGTCCCATCCTTCTTGTCCATGAACAACACTGATGCTCCCCATGGTGAAACACTAGGACAAATATACCCCTCGGCTAGCAAGGAGCTTAATTCCTCCTTCAGTTTCTCCAGCTCCTTCACTCCCATTCTATATGGCCTTTTAGCTATAGGTGCAGTGCCAAGTTTTAGTTCAATAATGAATTTAACTTCGCGTTCCGGGGGCATACCTGGCAATTCCTCGGGGAACATATCCGGGAACTCGCTCACCACCCTGATGTCGGCGGGAGCTGCACCCTCGGCTTGGTTGGCTTGGCATTGATCTGAAGACTGGACAGCCCGGTACTCCACTTTGTCGCCACCTTTTGCCACGAGTTGCACTGCCCTCTCGGAGCACTGGATCACAGCATTATACTTGGTGAGCCAACTCATTCCCAGGATTAGATCAAATCCAAGAGAATTCAGGACTATGGGGTATACCTCAAAATCTACCCCTTATTGTAATGACAACCTTGGAGCAGCGCAGACTGGCTCATTGTTCTCCCCCAAGTTAACTAACTAGCATAGGATTCCCCATGGGTTGCAGGGTCATCATACTCTTGTGTACAAATGCAGCAGAGATGAAAGCATGCGAAGCTCCAGAATAGAATAAAATAGTTGCGGGGGTCGAGTTGACAAGGAACGTACCCACAACCACGTCAGTAGCTCCCTCTACAGTTTCTGCACCCATGTGGTTGACCTTGCCTCTAGCGGGGTTCTGGGGTCCCCGGTTGGCCTGCACCTGCTGCTGTCCGGCCTGCTGGTTGGCGTACTGGGTCTTCTTGGGGCAGACATTGGCAAAGTGCCCCTGCTCTCCACAGTGATAACACACTCTGAGACCCACTGGCGTGTTGTTGACGGGGTTGGGGCGCTGAACGGGACCCTGCTGCACCTAGTTGCACTAAGCTGGAGCATTCTGCAAAACTCGTTGCTGCTGTGGCGCCTGGGGGTACTGGGGGCGCTGCTGGTACTGACCACGGTTGAACGGTACAGGCTGACTCAGGAAGCGCTGCTGGCTCCCCATCTGCTGACTTCCCTGAGGAGGAACGAAACGGGGGCGACTGCTGCTCCCGATCTGCTGGCCCTGGAACTTCCTCTTCTTCTCCTCCATCTCACGGCGCTTGTGTTCTAGCATCAAAGCACCGTCCACCACTTCCTGGAAGTTTTGGAACCTGGTGCACATCAACTGGTACTGCAGTGCATCCTACAAGCCGTCGCGGAACTTGGTCTGCTTCTTCTTGTCAGTGTCCACGTCCCCTGGAGCACAACGGGCTAGCTCGATGAACTTGTCACGGTAAGCGGTGACACTCATCCCTTCTTGCCTCAGTGCCAGGAACTCCTTCTTCTTCAGGGTCATCAGAGCTTCTGGCACGTGGTGGGAGTGGAAGCTACTGCGGAACTCCTACCAGGTGATCTGAGTACGGTTGACGTGAGCGTACTGGTATGAGTCCCACCAGTCCAATGCCGGTCCCTGGAGCTGTCCTCCGGCGTACAACACCTTCTCCCGGTCGTTGCACTGCGCGATGTCGAGCTGCCTCTCCACTGCCTTGAGCCAATCATCAGCCTGTAGGGGGTCGGTGGCCTTGCTGAAGGTAGGAGGATGTCCCTTCAGGAATTCACCCATCTTGTCACGGGGCAACATGTTGTGCTGCGGTGGCGGATTCTGCTGGTTCTGCTGCATCATCGCCATCGTCTGAGCCATCTGCTGCATCAACTGGGTCTGCGTGAACATCATCTGCTCAATGGTGGGAGGTGGTGGCGGTAGTCCGCTGGCACCGGCGTTGCTCCTTGTGTTCACCATCTATCATCAATAAATAAGTCTCATAAAAACTCCAATGGTTATGACTCCAGAGGTTCACTAACTTGTTAGGATGAAGGGCTTAATTGAAAAAGAGCAAGAGAAATGAATACCCCCCTTCTACGTAATCACTAAAGTCCTTAAACCATAGTCCTGCATCTAGATGGTAGTAGACTTGCGTCTATGTCCATCACAATCATTACAAAAATCCAAATCAAGCATAAGCATAATGACAATCATTTCAAGCACCTAAAGACATGATTCACACAAGACTCGACTGGATTGAGTTTTGAAAAAGTGAAACTAGATGACATATAACACACGATCATGGTGGTCTCCTAAGGTTTAGTTCAACCGTTCTAACCAGGCTGTGATCCTACAGTCAGCACGGCTTTGATACCAATCTGTCACACCCGAATTTTCACAAAAACCCGAATGTGGCCATATGTGTGCCCAGGAAGTCAAAGTACACATATAGCGAACAAATATGATAAACAGAGAACATATGCTTGAATTAATTCTTCATTAAATAAAGTTTTACATCAGAGTGCTTCATAAATAAACTAACCAATAACAGCGGAAGACTAATAAACTCTCAAACTAATGGAGCCGCGAATCCACAGGGACTCTGACTAGGAGATCACAGCTCAGTAGTACGGCAAATCTTCGTGAAACTCAGCAGCAGACTCATGCACAGCCCAATCTGTTTACCCATCAGGGATTATGTTGAATAAATGACAAGTGTAAGTAAACAATTACTTAGCAAGTATAGCACGGGTATGAAGGCTCAAAATAAGGCTAGACACTGCTTAACTGCATTAGCATTTTTAGTTGGTTCATTTTAACATTAACCCATTTACTATAAGTGGATAAAACCCAGTTGCAACCCAACTAATAAAGTATAAGTGACATTAATCATAAATAAACATCATCTTCTAATAAAAAAGGATCCAGGCCGCTCGTGACCCTGAGCAAGGCTATAATGATAGATTTTACACTCTACAGAGGTTTCGCCCTTTACCCACCAGTCGCGTAAAAGCTCAAATGAACTTTAAACCTAATCACGCGGAGGTGGATCAGACCTCACAAATCACACTACTGAGGTGTGACCGCATAGGGACGCTACGATATTTTTCACAAGACACCCTAACAAGACAGTGGCCGATTATGGTACAGCACAGGCAGCATGGCCAAAGCATCGAGATTGACGTACGCCTATGAAGTCACACCATAGGGGGGTCAATGGCGTCTAGAGCACGGGCATCACACCCAACAATATGCAACGTGTGGAGTTCCCCATCGTAGGGACTCCCAGCACGGGACTGTGCCTCACGGGGGCATAGCCGACGGATCACCCGTCCTCGGTGGTTCAAGACATACTCTCACCCATGTTTCCCATAACGCCGTCGGCGACTCTGGTAACCACTGGCAAGCTAGAGACGTACAAGCTACATGACCAAGACCAGAGCCATAATAGTTCTAGTGGTGGCGACAGGCTCCTGGGTTGCCGCTTTAAGAACCGGACTTTAGGGAGAGACACTGGAGCAGAGCACACAGCACATGCCCCAGTTCCCTAAACCATGTTGCTAAAAAGAAAGTTTTATCATTAATGTTGTAGTGAACCATTAAGTCAAAATTAATAGTTAAATAATGGTGATAGTAGCCGTGCATAGCAAAGATTCTACCCATATGCAAAAAATCAAGGTAAACAAGGATATGATAAACAAGACTAGGTACAGCCTTAATGGTACATCAAATTAGACACATGCATGTATGAAATAATTTATTACAAGTGGGTTGGTAGCAAAGATTATCTGTGCTACAACTTGCCTTCCTCAAAAGGCTGCTGTTGCTGCGAGTCCTGCTCTGGAAAGTCCTCCGCGTACTCGAAGTCCAAAGCGAAAGGCTCACCGACTGGACATGAATCACCACGCAAACATGCACGCAAACCAATACATGCAAACAAATAATATTCTATTAGGACAGTACACCAAACAGTAGAAACAGTACAATTAAAGCTCTTAGAAATAATCTACACTTCACTACGAACACATAAGCGCGAAAATCACACTAATCTGAGCTAAAACGGAAAAGATATGGGTTTTCTAATATCTAGGGACCTGCTGGCAAGTTTTAAAAGTTTCTAGGGGCTTATTTGAAGAAAACTGAGGACCTATACGTAATTAGAAGTAAAACTACGAGGGCTAACATGTAAAAAGGTTAAAACAGGATGGCGGGTACTATTCTTTAAAAGGGCAGGGGGTTTTCTGTTAAATTTAGGACCTATGAGCAAATACTTTTGAACTGCTGCAGACTGCGGGTTGAATCAACAAAAAGGCAAGGGCTCTTTAGCATATTTGCCAAGGCTGACCGGTACCAGGGGTTGGGCGTTTGAGCGCCGTCGGATCTCGATCTTGCGGTCCAGATCAGCCAAGCGAGAAGGGGGGTCGTCGGTAGGGGAAGCACGGCGGCGCCGCTGGCTCCCACGGCGTGGCTCACTGGCGTAAAGCCGTTCCGGCGCTAGGGGGCTCGGCTAGGGTTGGGGTGGGGCCCTACGGCACCGGGGTGACGTGGCGAGTTCAACACGGGGGCTCACGATGAGGGGGAAGACGGCGGGGGTGGCCAACGGCGATGACCCCAGGTGGAGAAGCTCCGGCGAGGTCTTGCGCACGTGACAGAGCGAGAGAGGGAGCTGGAGCTGGGTCGGGGTGTTCCTTACCGCGTGGCGAGTCCACCAGTGTGGCCAATTGGGACGGAGCGGCGCCAGAGGGGCGAATCCGACGGCGGCCGGAGCTGGGCGTAGCTCGGGGCGGCGGCGCTGCGTGGGGAGGGTTGCTGGGGAGGGTCGGAGGCTCGGTGGAGGATGGGTGAGGGCCGTGGAGCTGCGGGGTGCCTTTTTATAGGGTGTGAGGGGTTCTAGGCGTGCGGGCTACACAGAAATTTAAGCGCCGGCAGCACCGGGAGTTGCCAAACGAGGGCGGGGCTCTCCAAGCAAGGATTGGCGCGGAAATGGAAAGGAGCGGGGGCAAAAAGGTGCGGGGAAGGAGCCTGGGTGGGCCACGGGCGCGGTGCGGGCCGGGACGGCCGGGCGGAGCGACACGCTTCGCGTCGGGGAAGAAGGAGGGCGTGGGCGAGGAGGTCGCGGGGAAGAGGAGGAAGGAAGAGCTGACGGGCGGGACCCGCCTATCAGCGAGTGGGAGAGAGAGGAGAGGCTTGCTGGGCCACGGGAGAATTGGGCCGAGGGAGCGCGTGGAGGGGGCCCAGGTGGGAGGCGGAGAAGGCGAGTTGGGCTAGGGGGGAAAAGTAGAGGGGGCTGGACTGCGCTCGGGAAAAAAAGAAGGGGGTGCAGAGGTGGACCTGAGAATTAGTTGGGGGAGCAAAAGTGGACTCGGCTGAAATAACTTTTCTAGGACTTCAAACAAGGTTATTCAAATTTGAATTTAAATATATTTAAACTATTTCTACAACTAAATGCAGCAGCATAAATGCAACAAAAATATTTCTACAACTTATATTTGATTTTAATATTCATAAATAATTCATTTAACCTATATTGAATATGAACAATTAAAATAAAAGCCAATAAAATTTTGCATTGGCTATTTTTAGGTGTTACACAAACCAATACATGCAAACAAATAATAATCTATTAGAACAGTACACCAAACAATAGAAACAGTACATAAAAAGGTTTTAAACTATTCTACGCTTCACTACGAACACATGAGCGCGAAAATCACTTAAATTGGAGCCAGAATAGAAAATAAATGGGTTTTCTATGATCCAGGGACCTGCTGGCAAGTTTTCAAAAGTTCCAGGGGCTTATTTGTAGAAAACCAAGGGCCTAAACATAACTTTATATAAAACTACAGGGGCTTGCATGCAAAACCAACTAAAAAGGATGGCGGGTTATATTTTTAAAAAGGGCAGGGGGCTTTCTGAGAAATTTGGACCTAAGCGCAAATATTTTTCAATAGCGAGGGACGGCGGGTTCTAATTTAAGTAGTGGAGGGCTTTTCTGCGAAACAGCCAGAGTAGACCGTTATTCGCTTTGTTTGACTCGGGCAGGGAGCAACGAGGGCCGTCAGATCCGATCTGGATGGCTCAGGCGCGCTGGGGAAGGATTGACCGCCAGCGGGGAAGGAACGACGACGGCGCTGCTCGGCCGGGGGCGGGAGATCGCCGGAGCTGCGGCTAAAATGAGCGACAGAGCTCCAATCGAGATGCGGTTTGGCCCTAGAGCATCGTGAGGGTATGGCGAGCTCACCGAGGTAGGTCACGTCGCTGATTAGGCGGTGGAGAGCGCGGACTTGGAGGAATGGCGGCTCCGGCAACACTAAGTAGGTCCGGTGAGCAAATTAGTTGTGGTGAGCAGCAACAAAGGGCGGGGATCGGCTCGGTTAGCGAGGTTACCTCCTCGAGAAGACTCGGGGTGGGCTCACGACGCGCAGAGGGTGATGGTGGCCAGGTTCGACGGCGGCGGTCGTCAGGCAGTGGCGCAGGGCGAGGAGGAGGCGTTGGGGAAGCTGGGAGTTCGAAGCGAGGGTTGGTGAGGGTTGTGAGCGGTAGGGGGCGGCTTTTATAACCCGGGGAGGCCCCTGCCTTGGCGTGCGAGCCATGCCCGGGGATTCGGCGCCGGCGGGGAGTTTCCATGGGGGGGAGAAGGGTTCTCATGCGGGGAACAACGCCAAGAAGGAAGGGAGCGGGGTTGGGGAGAGCGGGGCGCCCGCTTGGGCTGTTCTTGGGCCCGAAGGGCGCTGGGGCCGAGCGAGGGTAGAGAGGGAGGGGGGTGAGTGCTGGGCCGGCTCGGCTGGTCGGCCCAAAGGGCAGGGAGTGGGCTGGTGCGCTGGACAGGAGAGTGGAGGGAGTGAAAGCGAGCCGGGGAAAAACTGCAGGGAGCGAAATCGAACTGTAGGCCTAAGAACTTCCAGAGCTCCAAACAAGGTGATTCAAATTTGAATTTAAAATAGATTTAAACTCTAATTGAACCACACGCAAACAAAACTCAATGCAGCAGCATGAAAGCAACAAAAATATTTCTAAAATTTATATTTGATTTTAATATTCATAAATAATTCAATTAGCCTATATTAATCATGAACAATTTAAAATAAAAGCCAGTAAATTACTAAAAAAATTAAATAGGCTAGTTTTGGGTGTTACACTTAGTTGAGTATACCGCTACTCAAGCGGGTTTATCATTGCTCCGTTTCGTTGGTCTTGTGAAGCAGAGCAGTCCATGACTGGTTTCCAACTACCGTCAAACTTCCAAGAAAATCATGAGTCACTTTTGAGGAATGTACGACCCCGTGTTGTACCTCCTTAGAAGCAGCTCATTCCGATGAGCCCAGTCTTTCCCGTCATTGATCCGGCTTCATCGAGGATAGCAAGCAAGACGATCCGCGAGTTCTCTGCTCCATCGAGTGAGAACGTGCGTGTCGGACCAGCTCTGCCAGTCCGAGATGGCAACTTTGAGCTCAAGCCAGCCCTCATAAACATGATGCAGGCTAGCCCATTTGGTGGCAAGCCTCACAAGGATGCCAATGCACATCTTCAGCACTTCCTGGAGATATGCAACACCTTCACCATACGCGGGGTAAGCATCGATGTCATTCAGCTTTGTTTGTTCCCATTCTCATTATTAGGCAAGGCAAAACAATGGTTTTATGTTAACCACGAAGCCATAGACACTTGGGATAAGTGCACTAGCGCATTTTTGCTTAAATTCATTCCGGCTGGGAAAACCAACGCCCTCTAGAATAAATTGCTAACTTCCAGCAGTTAGAAGATGAAACAATCCCGCAGGCATGGGATCGCCTCCAGGACTATATATCTGCTTGTCCTCACCCTTAGAAGCTCTGCCCGTGAGTATTTGGATGCTACTGCTAGAGGTTCTTTGTTCTCTCTTGAGGAGAGCCGTGCAAAGGCCCTCATCGAGAAGATGGTCGAGAACCAAGGTTGGTCCGATGATCGTGCCAAACCACGGACCCGAGGAGTTCACCAGGTTGAAGCTCTGGACATGCTCACTGCCAAGATGGACCTCCTAATGAAGAAGCTATAGGCCCCTGCTCAAGAAATGATGCAAGCCATAGACGCTCGCATGACTTGCGAGGTCTGTGGCAATGCTGGCCGTTCGGGGAATGACTGCCCTGAAATGCGAGAAGATGGCCACTACATCAACAACTCCAACAACAACGGGTACCGACCGAACAACTACGGCAATCAAGGCTGGAATTCACGCCCAAACCTCCCCTTCGAGAGGCCTCAATAAGGTAACAACTTCAATTCCAGTCATTTCAATAATCAGCCGTCAATTAGAGATCTAGTGTTTGGCCAGGGTAAAATTAACAAAAATATCAATTAAAAGCTTGCTGCTAATGATAAAATCCTGGAAAGCATAGACTCTAGATTGGAATAATTTTCTTCTACCATGAAAAGTCAACTGAGCTTTGATAAAATGATAGAAACTAAAGTTGCAGCCGTTCCTGTTGCTGAATCAGGAAAGATTCTGGTGAAACCCTAACCTTCCATTGAAACGGCTAATGTTGTTACTACGAGACGAGGTAAGGCGTCTCGTAGGATATTCAATGCATGTCACACAGGTGTAGTCTCACGTGTCCAAGTAGAAATACCAAGGGGGATGTACCTACCAATAGCTGCTGTCAAGGCCATCACGAGGACACCTCCGACAATGAAGGAAGATCCCGGAGTGCCCATCATCCAGTGCACGATCTGGAATCGCCGCATTGATGATGCACTCTGCGACCTGGGAGCTAGCATAAACATCATGTCCAAGGTACTATTTAAGATATTACGCTATTCTACTTTGTCTCCTACAAATGCCCAGGTACAACTGGCAGACTCGATGATCCGCTATCCCGAGAGGGCGATCGAGAATGTGTCGGTCCGAGTCTGGGGACATTACGTCTCTACGGACTTTGTTGTCCTTAACATGGGGAGCGATTACTCGTATCCCCTTGTGTTGGGCCGGCCATTTTTGAACACTACCCGGGCTAGGATTAATATGGATACAAGAGAAATCTTGTTCCATATCAACCAAACCCCGATCTCCTTTCCGTTCTGACCTCGGGAAGAGAAGAGGACAAAGCCTCTCACGCCAGAGCAGAAAAGCGCCGAGTGTTTCCTAAAAGCACTCCTCAGTGGAGAGCTGGAAATACTTCATGGAGAGCAGTTCGAGTAGGACGAGCTGACAGGACCAATGAGCGCAGAAGAAATGGACCTCCTCGTAAAGAGATACAAGGAAGAGCAAGCTCTCTGGAATTCTCCAGATGAGCCGATTCCACCGCCACCCACTTCAGGATCGGACGATGACAGAAATCACCGAAGAAAGGAGGAGTCCCGCTCGCGAACTTTACACACGAGCTCTCGCCGTGAGGAAAACCGGTATGTATCTCATGTTTCCCTTCCAAATTTTATTTTCCATCATTGCATTTGCATGTTTCCCTTTCCAAAATAAATGAACAACTTGTGCAATTAATTTGAAAGAGAGTAGAAATTGCTGGCATGGTAAAAATAAATGGAGAGCATGCTGAATTTTATTTGAATTGGGTACATTTTGTGATTCCTATCATTTTTACCATTTTCCAAAGTGCTCCATTTATGTCTTTTCATCACCAACCAGCAAAAAACATGTCCACACCACTTCACATGGTTGCACACTCATCAATCACCACAAAACATGGTAGCATGGAAGTGACTCCACTAAATTCCACTTTGGTCATGTCAATTTTGCATCTTACCTACCAAAAACCACCAAAGTGCCCATGCCCTAGTGTTGGACCTTTGCCAAATTTTAGTGCTGGTGGGAGGTAGGAGGGAGTGAACCCACATGGGGCATTCAGGCGAACAGAGCTGGTTCGGCCGAACCAGGCCAGTTCGGCCGAACCAGCCCCAGCCTCCCCCCTCGCCTATAAATGCTGGTCATTGCTTGCTCTCTCCTTGCACCATCCCACTCTGACAACTTTCTGTTAGGAGCTCTCTCTCTCTCTCTCTCTCAAGTTCTTGCTCAAGTTCTTCTCTTGTTCTTGTTCAAGTTTGGTTCGCTTGCATTGTTAAGAATAACAAAAATATTTTGCTTTGCTTGATCTTCGTGCTGCAACTTGAACGTATTTGTGGTGGTTTCTGATGCCCACAAGAATGACTAACCCTTTGCGGTGGTTCTTCATCCCCACAAGAACGACTGACCCTCGAACGACTGACTTGATTTGCTTGTGCTAACCCCATATTTTCAGTCATTCGGGTAGTCGTTGTGCTAATTTTTTGCAGGAAGCATGTCGAAGCTCTTCTCCGCGTTCCGTCGCTCTGCCCGGCTGAGCAAGCACTCGGGCCGGGATGATGCTGGGAGTTCCCTAGCACCATCTCGTGGCTCGAGCCGGATGGAGGTGGATGAGCCAGGTGCAGCCACCTTGGGCAGAGGCTCTGCCTCACACCCAGTTCAACAGCTCCTAAACAAGAGCGACATCGTCCTCCGCACGGACCGAGAGAGGGACGTCTTCAACTTGCTGCATCTGAAGGAGTTTGAGCTTACCCGTGTCTTCGAGCATGACTTGCTCGTAAGGACGGGTATAGAGGAAGAATTTCTAGAAGTGTTCGAGGTCGTTGACTGGAGAAACTTCTGGCATATCGATGAACCAGGTTCGTACCTCCTCACCCTCGAATTTCTTTCAACACTTGCATCTGAACGGGAGGGTGTTCGTTTTTGGTTCTTTAACCAAGAGTACTTCTACTCTTGGAGGGATTTCAACATGGCTCTTGGTTTTGATCGTCATTGTTCTTTAGAGCCTGCTAAAACTTTGAGAAGGTTTAGTCGAGATGATTTTTGGAAAAAGATTTCTAGGAACACTAGTTGTTCGGCTCCCCGGACCAACAACATTCACAACCCCACCTTGCGTTTCATGCATCGGTGGTTGGTCATGACAGTGTTCCCATGTTCCGATTTGCATCCAGTCAATGTGGTTGGGCTGTCGTTTAAGCGATGTTTAAGCGAGTCGTCATTTCTCCTATTCATGACATGGTTTCCCATTGGTTATATTATCCCTCTCCTGTAGGTAGTGTGGCAATGACTTCTCTAGTCACTCGCCTCGCTACCCAGTTGGGTGTTCTCGAGGGTGGTGCCCAGCTGAATTACATAGAGACAACGCACCTCATTGTGGATGTCGAGCACTTCGTGCAAGGCCATATGATACAACGGGCATTCAATGGGAACTTGATCATGATCTATCGCGGCTATACAACGGGCATTCAATGTGCAGAGCTGAGGTTGTATGCTGCCCAGAAACTGACCCTTCAATTGAGCACCGAGCTGGACAATTCTCCTCCTCGGAGAGAGCCAGCCCGGCACAGTGTTGCAGGCACATGGCCAGTTACTCGAGTACGAGCCAGGCGAGATGTCGGGCTCGCCACCTCACAGGAGCCGGCAAGTCCACCACAACAGCCACACCGACACACGTCTGCATTCGAAGCGGCTTATGACGAGTATACCGGTGCTAGGACATCTGGAGCAGGAGGCTCTAGACACCCCCAGGACCTGGACTACTTTGCTTCGAGCCATTGGGATTATGCTCAGAGTACGGACTCTGAGTATTCCCAGGGACGGTACAGAGGGGGTTGTCACACCCGGATTTTCACAAAACCCGAATGCGGCCATATGTGTGCCCAGGAAGTCCACAGAACACATATAGCGAACAAATATGATAAACAGAGTACAAATGCTCGAAATAAAATAGTTTACATTAGAGTATATCATAAATGATTATTACAGCGGAAGTCTATAACTCTCAACTAGAGCGGAACCGCAGTCCACAGGGACTCTGACTGGGAGAGCGCAACTTAGAAGTACAGCAGGTCCTCAGGGAACTCGGCAGCAGTCTCATGCACAGCCCAATCTGTTTACCCGTCCGGGATTTTATTGAATAAAATGACAAGTGTAAGTAAACAATTACTTAGCAAGTATAACACGGGTATGAAGGCTCAAAATAGGCTAGACACGACTTAACTGCATTAGGATTTTTAGTTGGTTCATTTTAACATTAACCAAATTACTACAAGTGAATGAAACCCAGTTGCAACCCAATTAATAAAGTATAAGTGACATTAAACATAAATAAACATCATCTTCTAATCAAAAAGGATCCAGGCCGCTCGTGACCCTGAGCAAGGCTATCATGATAGATTTTACACTATGCAGAGGTTTCGCCCTTTACCACCAATCGCGTAAAAGTTCATGGAACTTTAAACCCAACCATGCAGAGGTGGATCAGACCTCACAAATCACACTTCCGAGGTGTGACTGCATAGGGATGCTACGAGGCTTTTCACAAGACACCCTAACAAGATAGTAGTCGTTGTGGTAATACAAGTCGGTGAGACCATAGGCACCGAGATCGACGTACGCCTACGGAGTCACACCATAGGGGGGGTCGATGGCGTCCAGAGCGCGGGCATCACACCCATCCATGCGTAACATGTGGAGTTCCCCATTGCAGGGACTCCTAGCACGGGACTGTGCCTAACGAGACATAGCCGATGGATCACCCCTCCTCGGTGGAATCCCGAAACACCCCGTACCTTGCCTCCCACAACGTCGTCGGCCCGTCGGTAACCACTGGCAAGCTAGAGACGTACAAGTTACTTGACCAAGACCAGAGCCATAATAGTTCTAGCGGTGGCGACAGGCTTCTTCGTTGCCGCTTTAAGAACCGGACCTTAGGGAGAGACACTGGAGCAAAGCACACAGCACATGCTCTAGTTCCCTAAACCTTGTTGCTAAAAGGAAAGTTTTATCATTAACATTGAAGTGAACCATTAAGTCAATATTAACAATTAAATAATGGTGACGGTAGCCGCGCTTAGCAAAGATTCTACCCATGTGCATAAACCTGGGGTAATCAAAGGAACAGGGTATACAAGACTAGGTACAACCTTAATGGGGCATCAATGTAGACACATGCATATGAAAGTAAATAAATGGAAAAGGTGGTGTTTATGTAGCAAGGATTGTCCATGCTATAACTTGCCTTCCTCGAAGTGCTGCTGTGAGTCCTGCTCCAGAAAGTCTTTCGCGAACTCGAAATCTAAAGCTAACGGTGCACCGACTGGACGCGAAGCACCACACAAGCATACACGCATATCAATACATGCAAGCAGATATAATTCTATTAGAAAAGTACACCAAACAGTAGAAACAACACATAAAAAGGTTTTATAAATAATCTACGCTTCGCTACGAACACATGAGCGCAAAAATCACACTAATCGGAGCTAAAACGAAAAAGATATGGGTTTTCTAAGTTCCAGGGACCTGCTGGCAAGTTTTAAAAGTTTCCAGGGGCATATTTGAAGAAAACCGAGGACCTATACATAATTACGCGTTAAAACCCGAGGGCCTACGCGTAAAATGGTTAAAACAGGACGGCGGGTTCTATTTTTAAAAAGGTCAGGGGGCTATTTGATAAAAACATGACCTAACCATAATTATTTTTGAACTTCGGTGGACTGCGGGTTTAATCCTAAAACCTGCAGGGGCTCTTTTGCGAATTAGCCAGAGCTGACCATTATCCGCGGGTTTGACTCGTGGCGGCTTTATATCTGGGCCGTCCGATCGGGATCAGACGGCTGGGATTGAGCAGGGAGGGTTGGGCAACCGGCGGCGACTCGGGGCGCGGCGGCGCTGAGCTGTCGACGGCAGAGCTTCGCCGGAGAAGCTCCGATCTTGCGCTATAGGGCTCCAATTGGGATGGGGTTTGGCCCTAGGGCATCGGGGGAAAGTGGCGAGCCCACCTAGGTAGCTCAAGTCGGCAATGGGGTGGCGCAGTGGCCGGTCGATGATGGACAACAGCGAGGCTCGCCAGCGAGAGGGGGAAGGGGTGCTATGGCGCCTGGTTTTGGGCGTGGCTCGGCTCAGGAGCATCAGGGGGCTAAGGCGAGCGCACCTGGGGGGTCCACGACGGCGGTGGAGCAGTGGCGGCCGCGGTCGACGACGACGGTTGGTGAAGCGGCTCGGGCGGTGGCGGAGTTGTGTGGAGGGGGCGTTGGGGTGCTCGAGAGCTCGGGAGGGGTGCTGGTGAGGGTCTGTGGGTGCTAGGGGTGGCTTTCATAGGTTGGGGAGGAGTCACATTAGGTAGGTAAGCCGGGGATCAGGCGGCGTGGCCGGCGATCGGGAGTTGCCATCGGCGGGGGGGGGGGGGGGGGGGTCTTCCCAAGCTCGAGCGCACGCAAAAGGGGAAGGAAAGCGCAGGGATGGCTCAGGGAAGGAGCTGCGAGGGTCCACGGGCGCGGGGAGGGGCTGGAAGGGCCAACCGAGGCGGCGGGGATCACGCCGGAGAGGGAGGCGCGTCGGGCTTGAGGGAGAAGATGATGCTGACAGGCGGGACCGGGCAGTCAGTGGGGAAGAGAGGGGAGGGGAGTGCTGGGCCGGGGCGGAGCGGTTGGGCCTGCTCGGGGAAAGGTGTTGGGCCGGAAGGAAGAAAGAGGAGGGGGCGGGGCTGGCTCGGGAAGAAAGAAGAAGAAGGTGCAAATGTGGACCAGGGGGAAAACTTAGGGAGCAAAAGTGAACCCGACTTGAATTAACTTTTCTAGGATTCAAACAAATGCAAATTAAACTCGAATTTAAAAAGAATTTAAATTCCAACTTAACTTGCCATCAAACAAAACACAGTGCGGCAGCATGAATGCAACAAAAATATTTCTACAACTTATATTTGATTTTAATATACATAAATAATTTATGTAACCTATATTAAATATGAGAAATTCAATAAAAGCAAATTAGTTACTAAAAATTTTAAATGGGCTATTTTTGGGTGTTACAGGAGTACGACAGTACCTCCCAACCTTACTTCCTGGGCACTCTCAGTCCGCACGCTTCTTTGTGTCTGGTGGCTACGACATCGATCGGGAGGCCTAGTCGACCTCCTCGGTGACCATACCCGCAATATTGAAGGCACACTGGCACACCATTCTTAGTACCATCAAGAGAATAGCGGCACGCTGGACTCCATAATATACGACGTCCAGCGGCAGACAAACCAAATGGCGGAATACTTCTCAAGGTTTCAACCCTACCAGTGAAAGGCCCAAGCTTGGTGGAGGACCCCCACCAGGTATGTCCCATGTTCCTTCAGCACATAGATTTTGCATTTGCCTTCTCCCTTTCTATTTTCCTTCCAATTTTAATTCCATTGAAAAAAATGAAAAGACCAAAAATATTTGCTTTGAATAAAATTAACTCCCAACTATGCATGGAATGAACCATATGCCTCTCGCTTTGGAAATGATGAATAGTTGCTCTATCAGTAATCATCCAAGTGCTTTGTTTCAACTAGTTACTTAATAGTACTTGAGTTAATTGGCATGAGTAAAAATGAACCTAAAAATCTTGTGAGAGCACATGCTTGATTCCAAGTCTAAGTTGTTGTGAGGAATGATATAGTGACATTGTGGTTAAGTTCTACTTTTGCTCTTAGTATGGTGAAAATCTCGGATGTTTTATGTTTTTAAAAATAAAATAAAGTTCCTCATTGGCTCAAAATTCCTACCAAAGCCATATGCTAAGCTTAGTTGAAAACTTTCTACTCATATGCTACTTGTTATCTTAGTGAGCATTGTCAAATTGTTGTGACCATTGTGAGGAACCTTTCATGCTTTCAAGATCGATATTCACACACACACCACCTCTCACTTGCAATTTTTACACTGGGGGTTAGCAAATTTTGCCATCATCCATCCACAAAATAAATGCTTCATGTTTTATGATTCCCTCTCCAAATATCCTTAAATAGAGACATGGGCTATGCAAAAAAAAGAAAGAAAAGCATGCTAAGTAGCATGGCAAAAAAAATGACAAAAAGAAAAGCATGCAAAAGGCATGGTCTCACACCCCAAAATTTTTGGATTTTGGGATGTGATTTGTCAGCATAATTAATACAATGATTTTCTTAATTTTCTAAAAAATTTCAAGCTTTATATAATTAATAGGGAATTTAGTATAGAAAAATAATTCAAAATAAAATAACATAGGTTATAATATTGAGTGCTTTGCATTCATGCCGGTTGCATTTAGTGGTTTTATGTGTGTAAAGTTTTCAAAAATGCATTTAGGAGCATAATGGGAATTTTCTAGATTTTTTCTAGAAATGAATCATATTTTCCCTAGAGCAAATTCCAATTTTTTAAACATGCTAAGATCCTTTTTGTGAGCTCCAAATACAATATTTGGGTTCCTCATGTCCAACTCTATCTCTGAAATTTTTCCTAGGATTTTTAGAATTTTCAGAATATTTTTCATGGTTTTAATATCAATTCTGGACTTATCTGGAATTATTTTATAACCAGGAAAATAATTATTCCGAAAATTAAAATCAGCCTAAATCTTAGTAGACCAGCCTTGGCCCAAAGTTGACCCAATTTTAGACCAATTCCATTCCATCACTTTATTGGACCAAATTTCAAAGCCCATTCGCATTGGAATGGGGCAAACCACCTTTAGTCTCATATTGCTAGTGAACCTGCAAGTGGGAGGTTTTCTCCCTATATATACGAACCACCTCTCCTCTAGAAAAGGCACACCATGGACTCATTTATAGGGAGGCCCCTTTGTTTGGGATTCCCTAAGGTAGTCTTCTTTCACCATATCTTCCACTACTGCCCATTCTTCATCTCGTCGTCGCGCCAAGCCTTCCGTCGTTTTTGGCCTCAAGATTTTCAGTAAGACCCTCAACGAATCTTGTATTTTTCTACCATATTCGTTTAGTCTATACTCTTTCGTAAAAAACCCCTACCTTTTTGCGCGTTAGCCCTCGGGTTCTTATATGAAATTGCGTATAGGTCCTCGGTTTTTCACGAATAGGTCCCTGGAAGTTTTTAAACCTTGCCAGCAAGTCTCCGAACCTTAGAAACGCCGTAACTTTCTCGTTTTAGCTCCGAGTAGTGTGATTCTTGCGCTCACGTGTTCATAGCGAAGCGTAGATTAGTTTTAAAACCTTCTTTTGTTCTGTTTCTACTGTTTGGTGTACTATTCTAATAGAATACTTTTGTTTGCATGTATTGGCTTGTGTGGATGCTTGTGTGGTGATTCGTGTTCAGTCGGTGAGCCATTTGCGTTGGAGTTTGAGTACGAGGAGGACTTTCAGGAGCAGGACCAGCAGCAGCAGCACTTTCAGGAAGGCAAGTTATAGCACGGACAATCCTTGCTACCTACCCACCTTGTAATAAATTATTTCATACATGAATGTGTCTAAATTGATGTACCTTTAAGGTTGTACCTAGTTTTGATTATCATGTCCTTTGATTACCTTGGGTTTATGCATTTGGGTAGAATCTTTGCTATGCGCAGCTACTATCACCATTGTTTAACTGTTAATTTTGACTTAATGGTTCACTTCAAACATGATGATAAAATTTACTTTTTAGCAACTTGGTTTAGGGAACTAGAGCATGTGCTTCATGCTTTGTTCTAGTATCTCTCCGTAAGGTCCGGTTCTTAAAGCGGCAACCCAGGAGCCTGTCACCACCGTTAGAACTATTATGGCTCTGGTATTGGTTAAGTAGCTTGTACGTCTCTAACTTGCTAGTGGGGCCGACGGCGTTAAGGGAAGCAAGGCGCGGGGTGTTTCTTGATTCCACCGAGGACGGTAGCCCCATCGGCTAGGTCTCGTTAGACCCAGTCCCGTGTTGGGAGTCCCTGTGATGGGGAACTCCACACGTTGCGCATCAAGATGGCAACGGGGCCCCGATCCCCGATTCCCCGCGGGGAATTCCTCTATTAGGGGATGAAGATGGTTGCGATTTAATCCCCACGGGGAATAAAACGGGAAGAAACTTCTCCCCGTCGGGGATGGCGGGGGTAGGGATGATCAACCATCCCCCGTCCCCGTTCCCCGTTGGCCCGACTGGAGAGAGGCCCAGTCCAGTAAGCAAAAGCGAGGCCCAATATCAAGATATATAAGCAGTCAGCAAACCCTAAGTAAGATGTTCTACTTCCCTTCCAGATCTCGCCGCCGCACACTCTTGCGGTCTTGCCGTCACTACCTACCAGCAACCCGTCGCTGCCCCCAGGCCAGGAGACGAGGACCCAGCGGCGACGGCTCACGACGACCTCCACGCTAGGCGGAAGAGGCAGAGCCGGATGCGGCCAGCTAGCCACGCGCTGGCCACGAAGGAGGCCACCAAGACTTCGCTCTTCTCTTAGCTCGCGCCATAGGAGCAGACAAGCACAACGCTCGACTCCAGAGCTTTAGATCGAAGCAAGCTCTTTTGTCCTCTTCTTCTTTTGAAGTCACTTTTGAGTTTTTAATGCTATGGTGCGGTTCCAGTTCTTAGTAACTCAACAAAAGTCAAATTCTTTTGTCCTTTCCCCTCCGTATTTTCGTGATACTATACGATATTATTTCTTCTCCAATTCATTTGAGAAAGTTCTATGACTCATCGAATTTGAAACCACTTGAGTGCAATTTAAAAAAGCAAGAATTTCAATCGGATGCAGTTGATTCAGATACTCAAATTCTCGCTCTCATCGAATTAGGACGGGGACAGGGATCCCCACGGGGATTTATTCCCCGCGCGGGGGCGGTGATGGGAAGAAAAGCTCCCCCGTGAGCTCTTGCGGGGACGGGGACGGGGAATTTTCCTCCCCGCGGGGACAGGGATGGGGAGTCAATCCCCAACGGGGAATTAACCGTTGCCATCTTTAGTTGCGCATTGTTGGGTGCGATGCCCGTGCTCTGGATGCCATTGACCCCCTTATGGTGTGACTTCGTAAGCGTTAGTCAATCTCATTGCCTAGAGTCTCACCACCTTACTGTACCTTAGCGGCCACTGTCTGGTTAGGGTGTCTTGTGAAAAGCCTCGTAGCGTCCCTATGCAGTCACACCTTGGAAGTGTTGATGTGCATGGTTGGGTTTAAAGTTCTTTTGAGCTTTTACGCGACTGGTGGGTAAAGGGTGAAACCTCTGCAGAGTGTAAATCTATCATGATAGCCTTGCTCAGGGTCACGAGCAGCCTGGATCCTTTTTTATTAGAAGATGATGTTTATTTATGCTTAATGACACTTGTACTTTATTAATTGGGTTGCAACTGGGTTCCTTTCACTTGTAGTAACTTGGACAATGTTAAAACGAACCAACTAAAAATTCTAACGCAGTTCAGCCGTGTCTAGCCTTACTTTGAGTCTTCATACACACGTGCTATACTTGCTAAGTAAATGTTTTACTTACACTCGTCATTTATTCAAAAAAATCCCGGATGGGTAACAGATGGAGTAAATGAGTGTGCTGCTACTGAGTTTCTTTGGATCTTCTATACTTCTGAGTTGTGGTCAACCAGTCGGTGTCCCTGTGGACTTGAGGCTCTACCTGTCGAGAGAGTTAATACATAGACTTCCGCTGTGTTTTATTTAGGTAAACTCTGATGTAAACTATTTTATCGAGCATATGTACTTTGATTTCCATATTTGTAAGTTGTATGTGTTCTGTGGACATCCTGGGCACACATATGACAGCATTCTAGTTTTTGTGTAAATCCGGGTGTGACACATGGCAAAAATACTAGGAAAAAGAAAAAGAAAAAGATAGCCCATGTTCTCGAAAAATAAAACAAGGAGACGAAGAATCATCGCAAGGAGTTCCACCATATTCCATTCTACATATCCCACACACTTGCACATTGTTGGCACTCCTTACGGCCTACAGATAAATCCGCAAGCGGACGGATACCGATGTAGCTTTCACCCGGGAGTATTCCAAGGTATCGATTTCCACGGAGAACGAGAAGTGTACTAATCCTAAACTAAGTTGTCCTAGGTAGATGGTGTGGATGAAATGGAATGGATGAGATGGATGACGACAACAAGGAGAGAAGAGAAGAGGTAAGAGGGTAGAGAGGGTACGGGTCTGATAAAGGTATTCTACCGATTGATTGAGCAGATCAGAGGATATAGATAGATACTTGCTTCGGGACTACAGAGCCTCCGACACACAGAAAGGGGTGAGAAGGGGTGCCGGTTACCCTGAACCTTGGGTCCTAAGACACCGGAACTAACATGATGGGCTACGAAGACCGAAAGGGCTGTCACCACCTTACGGCTACCACCTCCGTTGCGACGGGCAGAAACTAAGTTAGCCTCAAGTATAGGCACCACGCCTACACTAGTTGACTAATACTTATCTACTACAGACAGATAAGCACTCAAGCTAAGCAGCTAGTATACAATTATACTACACAACTAAGCATTGAACGAAGAACCAGCAAGCATATAAAAGTAAGAACTGAATGCTCAATTAATCAGAGAGAGATACAAGAGTTACCAGACAAGACCCGGATGTTACTCGAAGTGAAGTCGCATCCGTAGAGGTACAGCGGGAAGAGGGGCCGACACTTCGGCTCCTCTCCGGGATGCTCACCTCTCCTCTCTCCCTATCTCTACTGATACAAGTGGAGAACTAACAGTGCTTCGCCTGCACTCTACTCTTGTGTTGTGTGTCTTGCAGGTGACCAGGGGTCTCAATTTATAGTGGCCCGGGTCGGTGGAGGAGTGGAGCAGCGCCCAAGGCAGCTCAAGGCGGCTCCGGGCCGTTCGGCCGAAGTGGCTGGTTCGGCCGAACCGATGTGTTCGGCCGAACGGGCACGTGGCACCGCCTTGGTGCCAAGGCGGTTGCTGAGGCGGTGGACTTCTGGGGGCGGTTCGGCCGAAGTGGGCCGTTCGGCCGAACGGGCCCTGTGGCCTGGCAGCGCTCCCCCGTGCAACCTCTGCCCTATGGGCCCTCCTGGCTAGTTCCTGGCACTTGGCTTCGAGTTGGACCGGCCCCGGATGAGGTGGCGGTCGTCTACGTGTCATCCCGGTCGTTGCTTGAGTGTCGGTGACGTGGATGGCTTCCCGATTTCGTATATGGCTAAGGGGGGTAACCGGCCGAATCGTGTCGTTCGGCCGAAACGGTCATTTCCGACCCTTATAGCACGTGTTTCTCCATTTTGTACCTGCACAGAGGACAATCACCAAAACTTGTGGAAATAGTCAGTGATAAGCCCTATAGCTATGGCGCGTGTCTCGATTGTGTCTGTTTTATACTTGGTTGGAGGTCGGAAATCGGTCTGTAACGACCGCCAACAAGCTCCCCCAAGCTTAGCTCTTTGCTCGTCCTCGAGCAAAGATAAAAACTTAGGCTCGGTGGATCAGGAGTTGCTACAATGTCATTTCTCTTGCAGTTAACTTTATAAACAACTAGTACTAAAATTTTTACTTGAATTACTAGCAAGGTATAATTCACCATTTTACCTATGGGGCTTATAGCAATTTCCTTATCTTGGGTGGTTGAAAGGATGAATAGGTTAACTTAGGTTTATTCCACTCTACTCTTTTCAGGATCCTATCTCGGCGTTTTTTCAACCTTTTATGAAAAGATAAATTGTTCCTCATTGGCTCACTCAATCGCTCAAGTGTATTTGAATCCTTACCAAAGGCTTTGCCTTCTTTTCATCCTAACATCTAATTTGGCTTTTTGTTTGGCTCAGGGACAAAGGATGAAGGCATACAAGCATCTTATATTTTGCTAAGTCAAAGACCGGATCTTAGGAAAATCAAATCATACTCTAGATCGAGAAGTGCAAGTGTGTGGAATATGTGGAGTGGAATATGTGGACTTTCATGGAATGATTCTTCCTCTCCTTGATTTATTTTTCGAGAGCATGGGCTATCTTTTATTCATATTTTTGCCATGCCACTTGGCATGCTTTTCTTTTTCTCATATTTTTGCCATGCCACTTGACATGCTTTTCTTTTTCTTTTGCATAGCCCATGCCTCTACTTCAAAGATATTCAGAGAGGGAATCAAAGAGCATGAAATTTTTTATAGAATGGATGATGGCATGGTTTTGCTAACTCCCAATGTAGGAATTGCAAGGGAGAGGTGGAGTGTATGTGAATCTCGATCTTAGAAGCATGAAAGATTCCTCACTAAGCTCACAACAATTTGACAAAACTCACTAAGATGACAAGCAGCATATGGTAGAAAGTTTAGAACTAATCCTATCATATGGCTCTGGTAGGTATTATGACCAATGAGGAACTTTGTTTTATTTTTGAAAGCATAATCATCCGAGATTTTCACCATACTAAGAGCAAAAATAGAATTCAACCAAAGTATCACTATATCAATCCCACAACAACCTAGACTTGGAATAAGGCACATGCTCCCACAAGGTTTTCAGGTTCATTTCTACTCATGCCAAATAACTCAAGCATAGTCAAGCAACTAGTTGCAACAAAGTACTAGCAAAATTAATGACAGAGCAACCATTCATCATTTCCAAAGTGAGAGGCATATGATTCATTCCATGCATGGTTGAGAGTTAATTTTATTCAAGGGAAGTATTTTCAATTGAATGACCAAAGTGCTGAGTAATTCGGAACGTACCTGATGGGGTGCTCCCCCAAGCTTGGACTCTTCACTGGTAGGGATTCAACCTTGAAAGGTACTGAGTCAGCTGGTCGGCCTGCTCGTTCTCGTCCTGTTCCTCCACTGTGTCATGCCTGTACTCATGTATCTTTTCGTTAAACAGGGCAATCTCCGGTTGGTTCAAATGCACCAACCGGAGCGACAATTTTATTCTTTTTGCATTCAACTCTAATTTTATTTATTCTTCGAACTAAAATTTGGAACAAATGATTGGAAGGGAAAATTCAGAGCACCCTAATCATGAATCTAAGCAAAATAAATGAATCACACAATTAACTAACACACCAAACTAAACTGAACTAAACGATGCTCTATCTAAAGACGGACGGGGTTCAGAGTTCTATGAACTCGACGACATCTAATTTGTCGAGTGGCGGAGGTTCTGGTTCTAGGAAAACCTTCAACCGCTGTCCGTTGACCTTAAAGGTGTTTCCGTCCTCGCTTTGCAAAGTGACGGCCCCATGAGATGCAGCATTGATTACTGTGAATGGGCCGTCCCACTTGCTCCTCAACTTCCCGTGACCGAAAAGTTTGACACGGGAGTTGAAAACGAGGACCTTATCTCCCGGCTTGAACGTCTTGACCTTGATTCTCTTATCATGCCATCTCTTGGTCCGTTCCTTATATAGCCGGGAGCTGTGGTAAGCTCGTTCCCTCATTTCATCTAATTCGGCCAATTGGATCTTCTGCTTGAGGCCGGCAGCTGGAAGGTTCATACCCCACTTCCTAATGGCCCAGTGAGCTTTGAACTCCATCTCTACTGGTAAGTGGCAGGTCTTGCCATATAATAGCTGATATGGGGTCATGCCTATGGGCGTCTTATAGGCCGTACGATATGCCTAGAGTGCATCCGGGAGTTTATCCTTCCATTGCCTACCCATCTCATTTACGGTCTTCTGCAGAATATTTTTGATTTGTTTGTTTGATGTTTCTGCTTGACCGCTAGTCTGAGGGTGATAGGGTGTAGCAACATTATGCTGCACCCCCAGACTTGAAAGATACTTACGGAAGGCCGAATCAATGAAATGGGAGCCGCCATCACTAATGACTATCCTAGGAACGCCGAAACACGGAAAGATGTACTCATGAAACATTCGTCTCGCGTTCGTAGAATCGGCGGCTACACAAGGTAGAGCTTCCACCCACTTAGAGACATAGTCTACTGCCACTAGGATGAACTGGCAACCCTCAGAAATTAGGAAGGGACCCATGAAGTCCACTCCCCAAACATCGAAAATTTCTACTTGGAGATTGCTAGTGACTGGCATCGCGTCTCTAGTGTTAATGTTTCCGTGTTTCTGACAGCGGGGGCATCGCATGACAAATGCTCTTGCATCTTCGTACATGCTGGGCCAATAAAATCCGCTCTACCAGACTTTAGCATTGGTCCGGAATGCACCGTAGTGTCCTCCGTACGGAGCTGCGTGGCACCTCTCTAGGATTTTATATGCCTCATGTGCAGGGATGCACCTTCTGAGGAGTCCGTCACTACATATCCGGAAGAGGTACGGGTCGTCCCAGAGATGGAGTCGGCTCTCATAAGCTAATCTCTTCTTATTTTCTCCAGGAGGGACATACCCCGTGACCATGAAGTTTACTATGTTTGCGTACCACGGATCGCCAGTGGTGACCTTAAGGAGCGTGTCATCCCGCAAGTAATCGTCGATCGGAAGATCAGATGGTACTTCCATTCGGGACAGGTGGTCAGCCACTGAGTTCTCTACTCCCTTCTTATCTCTTATCTCGATGTCGAACTCCTGGAGTAGCAGAACCTAGCGGATGAGTCTCGGCTTTGCATCGTTCTTGGTCAGAAGGTACTTCAGAGCAGCGTGATCTGAATAGACTATGACCTTGGCCCCGACTAGGTAGGACCGGAATTTGTCTATAGCAAATACGACCGCTAAGAGTTCCTTTTCCGTGGTCGCGTAGTTGAGCTAAGGGCCGGTGAGCGTTTTGCTAGCGTATGAGATAGCATAGTGCTTCCTGTCCTTAGTTTGGCCCAGCACAGCTCCTACGGCATAGTCGCTCGCATCACACATGATTTCAAATGGGATGCTCCAGTCGGGAGGCTGGATAATGGGAGCGGAAATGAGTGCCTTCTTGAGGGTGTGAAAAGCGGCATAACACTCCTCATTGAAAATGAAGGGGGCATCTTTGGCTAAAAGATTGGTCAAGGGCCGAGATATCTGGGAAAAGTTTTTGATGAAGCGCCTATAGAATCCAGCATGACCAAGGAAGCTTCGGATTCCCTTAACGTTTGTGGGAGGTGGAAGTTGCTCAATCACTTCTATTTTTGCCCTGTCTACCTCGATTCCACGTTCCGACACCCGATGTCCTAAGACAATACCCTCTCGCACCATAAAATGGCACTTTTCCCAGTTCAAAATGAGGTGCTTCTCTCTACACCTCTGGAGGACCTTGTCCAGATTTTTCAGACACTCGGTGAAGGTCCTTCCATAAACTAAGAAATCGTCCATGAACACTTCCATAATCTCCTCAATCATGTCAGAGAAGATGGACATCATGCAACGTTGGAAAGAGGCAGGTGTGTTACACAACCCAAAGGACATACACCGATAGGCATACGTCCCATAAGGGCATGTGAACGTGGTTTTACTCTGGTCTTCAGGATGGATTGTGATTTGGTGATATCCAGAGTAACCATCAAGGAAACAGAAGAAGGAGTGTTTGGCTAGCCGTTCAAGCATCTCGTCTGTGAACGGAAGAGGGAAATGGTCTTTCTTAGTGGCTTTGTTGAGTTTACGATAATCTATGCACATACGCCACCCGGTAACAGTGCGCTGAGGAATGAGCTCATTCTTGTCATTGCGCACTACCGTCATTCCTCCCTTCTTTGGAACGACTTGGACGGGACTAACCCACTCGCTATTGGGAACTGGGTAGATGATCCCAGCATGAAGGAGCTTGAGAACTTCCTTTTTCACGACCTCTCTCATGGCATTGTTCAGCCGTCTTTGAGGTTCCCGAGACGGCATTGCTTCAGAATCGATCGGGATGCGATGAGTACAGAGATTTGCGCTAATCCCTTTCAGGTCTTGGAGAGAATATCCTAAGACCGATCGATTCTTCTCCAGGACAGTGATGAGTTGTTGGGTTTCTAGTTCGGAGAGCTTATCACTGATGATCACTGGAGTTTGCTTATCTCCAAAGAGAAAAGCAAACCTAAGTCTAGGTGGAAGTGGTTTGAGCTCGATTGGGGATGGTTTTGGAGTTTCGTTTGTGTCAAGCTCAATCGGAGGATGTGTTTCCTCTTCTTCCGAGAAAAACGGGAGATCTTTTGGAATAGGCTGCTCTAGGTCTAATAGGTGAGCTCACCTAACTTCCTCTAATGGGTCAGGATCGGGGTCTGCCTCTAATGGGGTGTTCAAGGATTGAGAATAGGAGACAGGGATGAGTTCTTTGCCGATCCTGAGCTCTACTAGCTGATTTGTTGGTGCCTTTTCCAATATCTTCTGGATTGGTCTACCTATGAAGATGGGATGTGTGGTGTCGCTGGGTAGGTCAAAGATATGGAAATCCATGAAGAGTTCAGGGTCGTTAATCTTAACGGGTGTGACCCGTAAGATCCCCAAACAATCCAGGATTCTTCCTGAAGTGAATTTTAGTCATTTTTGAGAAAATGACCAAGGTACACCAGGGAGTTGGTCGTGCACCAACGAGCTAGAGATTATGTTGATCCCGAGGCTTGGGTCATACCCAATTTCTTTGTCTTTGCCCAGGACCTCATAGTATATCCTTTGAATCTTTCTGGGCATCTTGACGACCTCGGTTGAGGCTTCGGCCTCTTCTAGCCACTCCCAACTCATGATAGCAGAGAGACGTCCAAGGTATTCTCTCTGGTATTCGAGTTCTTCCTTTTCGGGGGCTTGATCTATGGGCTCTACACGGTGTTCTCGAGGGAAACTCGTTACACTCCCGATGTCATCGAATAGATCATCGTCAAAATCATAGGGAGTGGTGTAGAGTGAATCATAGTAGTCTGGGCTAGGATATGGTTGTGGTTCAAAATGAGCTTCAGGTTCTGATGGACTGGATGAGCTAATGGATTTGGATTGGACTGGTATTGGCTTTTTAGGTTCAGGTTCAGGCTGCTTCTCTTCTTCATCGGGGAGTTCATCATAGATTCCAGTGTAGGGGGTGTTGTCTAGGATGCGGTCCAGGACTACCCTCGCTTCACTAGGGACCAAATGAAAGAACGACCCTCCAGAAGCAGAGTCCAAGAAAGTGGTGGCTACGGGACAGAGGCCAAGGCTGAAGTGTTGTAAAACAACAGGTTCTGGTAGGCTTAGGTCTGGTCCTGAGGCCAGTATTTGCTTGAAACGAGCCCAGGTAGCTCCTAACGATTCTCCCTTTAATTGCTTAAAGTTAATGATTTCCGCTCGGAGACTGGCTACCTTGGAGACTGGGAAGAAGTTTAGGCAGAATTTTTCCTTGAGAACTTCCCAGCTCCCGTCCATAGTACTGACAGCCAGAGAGTACCATTTCTTTGCTCCTCCCGCTAGTGAAAACGGGAATAGCTTCCATTTGAGTGTCTCTTGTGTCATGCCCGCAATGGTCAGGCATGAGCAGAGTTGCTCAAACTCGCGCAAATGCGCGTATGGACTCTCGACCTTCTTTCCTGAGAACGATTGCTCACGAACCATGGCTATGAAGCCGGGACGTAGCTCATAGCCGGGTGTGGATATGGGATGTGATGATGGTGGTGGCTCCAAACAATCGCCCGTTGGAGCCGAGTGTTGGCGTAAGGTAAGAGTGGGATCCATATGGATGGTGGATGGTGGTGGGATACACGGACAACTTGGGTTCGGAATCAGAACAGCTACCATTCCCCAGCAACGGCGCTAGAAAGCTTGTTGGCACTCCTTACGGCCTACAGATAAATCCGCAAGCGAACGGATACCGATGTAGCTTTCACCCGGGAGTATTCTAAGGTATCGATTTCCACGGAGAACGAGAAGTGTACTAATCCTAAACTAAGTTGTCCTAGGTATATGGTGTGGATGAAATGGAATGGATGAGATGGATGACGACAACAAGGAGAGAAGAGAAGAGGTAAGAGGGTAGAGAGGGTACGGGTCTGATAAAGGTATTCTACTGATTGATTGAGCAAATCAGAGGATACAGATAGATAATTGCTTCGGGACTACAGAGCCTCCGACACACAGAAAGGGGTGAGAAGGGGTGCCGGTTACCCTGAACCTTGGGTCCTAAGACACCGGAACTAACGTGATGGGCTACGAAGACCGAAAGGGCTGTCACCACCTTACGGCTACCACCTCCGTTGCGATGGGCAGAAATTAAGTTAGCCTCAAGTATAGGCACCACGCCTACACTAGTTGACTAATACTTATCTACTGCAGACAGATAAGCACTCAAGCTAAGCAGCTAGTATAGAATTATACTACACAACTAAGCATTGAACGAAGAACCAGCAAGCATATAAAAGTAAGAACTAAATGCTCAATTAATCAGAGAGAGATACAAGAGTTACCAGACAAGACCCGGATGTTACTCGAAGTGAAGTCGCATCCGTAGAGGCACAACGGGAAGAGGGGCCGACACTTCGGCTCCTCTCCGGGACGCTCACCTCTCCTCTCTCCCTATCTCTACTGATACAAGTGGAGAACTAACAGTGCTTCGCCTGCACTCTACTCTTGTGTTGTGTGTCTTGCAGGTGACCAGGGGTCTCAATTTATAGTGGCCCGGGTCGGTGGAGGAGTGGAGCAGCGGCCAAGGCAGCTCAAGGCGGCTCCGGGCCGTTCGGCCGAAGTGGCTGGTTCGGCCGAACCGATGTGTTCGGCCGAACGGGCACGTGGCACCGCCTTGGTGCCGAGGCGGTTGCTGAGGCGGTGGACTTCTGGGGGCGGTTCGGCCGAAGTGGGCCGTTCGGCCGAACGGGCCCTGTGGCCTAGCAGCGCTCCCCCGTGCAACCTCTGCCCTGTGGGCCCTCCTGGCTAGTTCCTGGTACTTGGCTTCGAGTTGGACCGGCCCCGGATGAGGTGGCGGTCGTCTACGTGTCATCCCGGTCGCTGCTTGAGTGTCGGTGACGTGGATGGCTTCCCGATTTCGTATACGGCTAAGGGGGGTAACCGGCCGAATCGTGTCGTTCGGCCGAAACGGTCATTTCCGACCCTTATAGCACGTGTTTCTCCATTTTGTACCTGCACAGAGGACAATCACCAAAACTTGTTGAAATAGTCAGTGATAAGCCCTATAGCTATGGTGCGTGTCTCCATTGTGTCTGTTTTATACTTGGTTGGAGGTCGGAAATCGGTCTGTAACGACCGCCAACAAACATCTCGATCTAAAGGTATGATTTGATCCTCCTAAGGTCCGGTCTTTGACTTAGCAAAATATAAGATGCATGCATGCCTTCATCCATTGCCCTTGAGCCACACAAAAACTTTATTAGATTTTAGGATGAAAGAAGGCACAAGCCTTTGGTGAGGATTCAAATACCTCTTGAGTGATCGAGTGTGCCAATTGAGGAATGAATTTAAATTTTCAAAAAAAATTGAGGAAACTCTGAGATGGGATCCTGAAAAGAGTAGAGTGGAATAAAACTGAATCAAACTGTTCAACCTTTCAACCGCTCAAGACAAGGAGATTGCTTTACGCCCCATAGGTAAAATGGTGAATTAATACTTTGCCGATGATTCGAGTATTTTAAAGTACTAGTTGTTTATAAAGGTTACCTACAAGATACTGACATTGTAGCAACTCCTGATCCACCGAGCCTGAGTTTCTATCTTTGCTCGAGGACGAGCAAAGGTCTAAGCTTGGGGGAGCTTATTGGCGGTTGTTACGGCACGTTTTCGACCACCAATACTCGTGAATAAAAGAGGTTATATGTGACAATCCATGCACTTAGGTTTACTTCTAATAAAGTTCCACGAGTTTTTGTGTGTTTCACTTGTGTAGGTACAATAACGAGAAATGCATACTACAGGGGTCAGAATTGACCGATTCGGCCGGTTACACCCTTAGCCGAACACGACGTGAAGCACTACCGAAGGCCGTCCATGTTGGCACTCCTTGCGGCCTACAGATAAATCCGCAAGCGGACGGATACCGATGTAGCTTTCACCCGGGTATATTCCAAGGTATCGATTTCCACGGAGAACGAGAAGTGTACTAATCCTAAACTAAGTTGTCCTAGGTAGATGGTGTGGATCAAATGGAATGGATGAGATGGATGACGACAACAAGGAGAGAAGAGAAGAGGTAAGAGGGTAGAGAGGGTACGGGTCTGATAAAGGTATTCTACCGATTGATTGAGCAGATCAGAGGATACAGATAGATACTTGCTTCGGGACTACATAGCCTCCGACACACAGAAAGGGGTGAGAAGGGGTGCCGGTTACCCTGAACCTTGGGTCCTAAGACACCGGAACTAACATGATGGGCTACGAAGACCGAAAGGGCTGTCACCACCTCACGGCTACCACCTCCGTTGCGACGGGCAGAAACTAAGTTAGCCTCAAGTATAGGCACCACGCCTACACTAGTTGACTAATATTTATCTACTGCAGACAGATAAACACTCAAGCTAAGCAGCTAGTATACAATTATACTACACAACTAAGCATTGAACGAAGAACCAGCAAGCATATAAAAGTAAGAACTGAATGCTCAATTAATCAGAGAGAGATACAAGAGTTACTAGACAAGACCCGGATGTTACTCGAAGTGAAGTCGCATCCGTAGAGGTACAGCGGGAAGAGGGGCCGACACTTCGGCTCCTCTCCGGGACACTCACCTCTCCTCTCTCCCTATCTCTACTGATATGAGTGGCGGAACCTAGTGACGCCTACTCTCTTCTTCTTGTGTTGTGTGTTTTGCAGGTGAAACCGGGCCTCTATTTATAGTGGCCAGGGTCGGTGGAGGAGTGGAGCAGCGGCCAAGCAATTGGAGGACGGTGCCTGGCCGTTCGGGCGAAGATCCCGGCCCAGTGCTACACCGCCTCTGCTTTGCACACGTGCTAGTCCAGCTCCTGAGGTCAGTTGGCAGGTCGGTTCACGTCTTGGGCTGGCCTGGAGGGTCTCTGGTGGACTCGTGGGCTCCGTCGGGTTGGATATGGGCCACCGGTCTTCTGGATATGGGTTGAGCCAGCCCAGAGTGGCGTGGTCGTGGTCCACAAGTCTTGCACAGCTAGGGGGGCAATCGGCCAAATCATGTCATTTGGCCGAAACAGTCATTTCCAACCCTTATAGCTCGTATTTCTCCATTTTGTACCTGCACAATGGACAATCACCAAAACTTGTGGAAATGGTTAGAAATAAGTCCTATAGCTATGGTGTGTGATTCCATTGTGTTCATTTTATACTTGGTTGGAGGTCGGAAATCGGTCTGTAACGACCGCCAACAAGCTCCCCCAAGCTTAGCTCTTTGCTCGTCCTCGAGCAAAGATAAAAGCTTAGGCTCGGTGGATCAGGAGTTGCTACAATGTCATTTCTCTTGCAGGTAACTTTATAAACAACTAGTACTCAAATTTTTACTTGAATTACTAGCAAGGTATAATTCACCATTTTACCTATGGGGCTTATAGCAATCTCCTTATCTTGGGTGGTTGAAAGGATGAACAGGTTAACTTAGTTTTATTCCACTCTACTCTTTTCAGGATCCTATCTCGGCGTTTTTCACCCTTTTGTGAAAAGATAAATTGTTCCTCATTGGCTCACTCAATCGCTCAAGTGTATTTGAATCCTTACCAAAGGCTTTGCCTTCTTTTCATCCTAACATCTAATTTGGCTTTTTGTGTGGCTCAGGGACAAAGAATGAAGGCATACAAGCATCTTATATTTTGCTAAGTCAAAGACCGGATCTCTGAGGAAACAAATCATACCTTAAGATCGAGAAGTGCTAGTGTGTGGGATATATGGAGTGGAATATGGTGGGATGGAATATGGTGGAATGGAATATGGTGGAGCTCCTTGGGATGAATCTCCCTCTCCTTGATTTATTTTCGAGAACATGGGCTATCTTTTATTCTCATATTTTTGCCATGCCACTTGACATGCTTTTCTCTTTTTTTTCTCTTTCTTTTTGCTATGCTTTTCTTTTTCTTTTTATTTTTGCCATGCTTCTTTGGCATGCTTTTCTTTTTGCATAGCCCATGTCTCTATCAAGAATATTTGGAGAGGGAAATCATAGAACATGAAGCATTTTATTTTTGTGGATGGATGATGGAAAATGTTTGCTAACTCCCAGTGTAGGAATTGCAAGTGAGAGGTGGTGTGTACGTGGATCTCGATCTCTAAGAATATGAAAGCTTCACTCAAAGGTTACAACAATTTGACAAAGCTCACTAAGATAACAAGCAGCATATGAGTAGAAAGTTTGAAACTAATCCTATCATATGGCTCTGGTAGGTATTATGACCAATGAGGAACTTTGTTTTATTTTTATTTTTTTGACAGCATAAACATCCGAGATTTTCACCATACTAAGAGCAGAATTAGAGTTCAACCAAAGTATCACTATATCAATCCCCACAACAACCTAGACTTGGAATGAGGCATATGCTCCCACAAGGTTTTCAGGTTCATTTCTACTCATGCCAAATAACTCAAGCATAGTCAAGCAACTAGTTGCAACAAAGTACTAGACAAAATTAATGACAGAGCAACTATTCATCATTTCCAAAGTGAGAGGCATATGATTCATTCCATGCATGGTTGAGAGTTAATTTTATTCAAGGGAAGTATTTTCAATTGAATGACCAAAGTGCTGAGTAATTCGGAACGTACCTGATGGGGGTGCTCCCCCAAGCTTGGACTCTTCACTGGTAGGGATTCAACCTTGAAAGGTACTGAGTCAGCTGGTTGGCCTGCTCATTCTCGTCCTGTTCCTCCACTGTGTCATGCCTGTACTCATGTATCTTTTCATTAAACAGGGCAATCTCCGGTTGGTTCAAATGCACCAACCGGAGCGACAATTTTATTCTTTTTGCATTCAACTCTAATTTTATTTATTCATCAAGCTAAGATTTGGAAAAGCAAATATTGGAAGGAAAATAAAGAGAGCACCTCCTAAACAATGATTTAAGCAAAGGGAAATTGAATTGGGAAATAAATTGAAACTAATGGTGCTCTACAGGATACAACCACATGACATCTACTCTATAGATGGATCGTAAAGGTCTAGATGTTACGTGGCTTTGGCGAGCCTCTCTGATTTGGCTGTGAATGCTTGGTATAGGACATTGTTCTTGTCCATCTGCCAAGGCTCGCCTTCAGTGACCTTCTCATCCTGGTTGCTCAACTTCTGACATGTTTGTGCCAGTTCTTTTTCAGGCTCTTCAACCATGGGTTTCTCTTCTCCCTCCTCCATGACTTTCTTCGTTGGTGGACTTGTCATACTCATGGAGAGGGAACCCTTGGGTGAAGAAAGGTCTTTGGACAAGGATTGGGTGGTCATGGCGGCTGGGAAATGTGAACACTTGGTCGTGTTCGGGAAAGTGATGGAGGATGGTTTCTGACTTGAGATCAACAAGCAGCTTTCCCAACATTTCCTAGCGACTTCGAGACAAGATGGGATAGAGATAGGATCAAGGGTCAAAAAGGACGCTCAAGGGGCAACCGAGGGGTCCTTCAGTCGAACCAACATGGTTTGGCCGAATTGTCCTAATTTGCCCAAACTAGAGTGGTCTAGTTTGCCCAAAGTGCTTCAGTGAGTCTATCTCTCTAGTGCCTACCCATCTCATTGACGGTCTTTACAGAGTGTTCTTGATCTTCAGCTTGACCACTAGCTTGGGGGTGTTAAGGTGTGGCTATAAAATGCGGCTCCCCCAAGCTTAGATATTTCCGGGAGTCAATGAGATGGGAGCCCCTATGACTAGCCCAGGGACGCCAAAGCGAGGAAAGATGTTTTCATGGGTCATTTGCTCGGCGTGCCTAGTGGCTGCGGATCGATAGGGCTTGGCTTCTACCCAGTTAGAGACGCAATCTACGGCTACCAGAATAAACTCGTAGTTCTCTGAGTTAGGGAAAGGACCCATGGGGTCTATTCCCCTTACATCAAAGATTTCTACTGAATATTACTGGTGAGTGGCTTCGCGTCTCTTTCCCGTGTTTCTGGCAGTGTGGGCATCACTTGCTAAGTTTCTTAGCTTCTCCATATTGCCGGACCTTTATTCTGAACACTCCATAATGTCCTTCAGAAGGTGCTCCATGATATCTCTCCCAGGTTTTATGTGCCTCAGGTGCAGGCATGCATCGTCTGAGTCCATTTTGTATCCAGAAGAGATACGGGTTGTCCAATAGGTGATGTCTGCTCTCATAAACCAATCTTTTCCTATTTTCACCTGATGGGACGTACCCTAACACCATGAAGTCAACTATGGTGGCGTACCACGGCTCTAGTGTTGTGGCTTTGAGGAGCGTATCACCCCGTAAGAAAATCGCTGATGGAAAGATCAAATGGGACTTATACCCAACGAATGAGTCTTGGGTTCGCATCCTTTTTGGCCAAGAAATACTTCAGAGCAGTATGGTCGGAATAGACTATAACCTTTGCCCTAACTTGGTAGGACTGGAATTTATCTATAACAAACATAGTTGCTAAGAGTTCCTTTTCCATGGTTGCATAGTTGAGCTGGGGCCAGTGAGCATAATGCTTCTTGTCCTTGGTTTGGCCCACAACAGCTCCAACAGCATAATTGCTCGCATCACACATGATTTCTAATGGGATGCTCTAGTCACGAGACCGGATGATGGGAGCAGAATTGAGTGCTTTCTTAGGGTGTGAAAGGAAGCATAGCACTCTTGATTAGAGACGAGAGGGGTTTCCTTGGCCAAGAGATTGGTCAACGACCAGGCTATTTGAGAGAAATTTTCGATGAGACACCTATAAAGCCCGGTGTGGCCAAGGAACTACGAATCCCCTTTACTCGTGGGAGGTGCACGCATAGGGTCGTATTTGGGAGTATGACAGGAGAAGATGATGACTTTAGGCTTTGAATCTAGTCTTTCCCCGATCAAAGACGAATCTCCGTGACACTTTCCTAGCGACCCCAAGGTAAGATGAGATAGGGATATGATGAGTATGGAGGTTAGGAGTAATCCCTTTGAAGTCTTGGATTGAGTGTCCAAAGACTGACCGATCTTCCTCCAGGACCGTGAAAGTCCGTTGGGTTTCAATGTCAGAGAGCTGGTCACTGATGGTCACTAGAGTGTGTTCATCCTTAAAGAGGGAAGCACACTTCAATCCAGAGGGAAGAGGCATAGGCTCGATTGGAGAATGAATTTCTTCTTCCTCCATAAGGAATTGGGCATCTTCTGCTAGGAAAGGTTGCTCTAAGTCTATCAAGGATGTTGACATGACCTCCTCTTTAGGATCAGGATCGGGATCTGTCTCTATTGGGATATTCAAGGAATAGGAATAAGAGACTGGGACGAGTTCTTCTCCGATCCTAAGCTCTAGCTAGATTATTGGTGATTTCTCTAGGATTTTCATGATTGGCCTACCAATACAGATGGAATGTGTGGAATCATTGGGTAGGTCAAAGATATGGAAATCTAGGAAAAGTTCAGGGTCGTTAATCTTAACGGGTATGACCCGCAAGATCCCTAAACAGTCGAGGACCCTTCCCGATATGAACCTTAGATGTTTCTGAGATGATGACCATGGTTCATCGGGAAGTTGAGCTCGCACCAAGGAGCTAGAGATTATGTTGATTCCGAGGCTCGGGTCATACCCGATTTCTTTGTCCATGCCCATAACTTCACAAAAGATTGTTCGGATTCTCTTGGGCATTTTAACTACCTCGGTCGAGGCTTCCGCCTCGTCTAGCCATTCCCGACTCTTGATGGCAGAGAGACGGCCTAAGTACTCTCTTTGATATTCTAATGCTTCCTTGTCGGGTGGTGGATCCTTTTGCTCTACACATTGTTCCCGTGGGAAATGTATGGCACAGTCGATGTCATCGAATAGACCATCGTCAAAATCGTAGGGAGTGGTGTAGAGTGGAGGATAGTAGTCCAGGCTAGAGTAAGGTTGTGGTTCGAATTGAGCATCGGGTTCTGATGGAATGGAAGAGCTAATTAGTTTGGATTGGGACTGTACTAGCTCTTTAGGTTTAGGCTGCTTCTCTTCTTCATCGGGGAGTTCATAATAGACTCCAGTGTAGGGAGTGTCGTCCAGGATACGCTCCAGGACTTTCCTCGCTTCACTGGGTGTCAAATGAAAAAACGACCCTTTTAAAGCAGAGTCCAAGAAAGTGGTGGCTACGGGACAGAGGCCAAAGCTGAAATGTTGGAGAATGATAGGTTCAGATAGGCCTAGGTCTGGTCCGGATGCCAAGATTTGCTTGAAACGAGCCCAGGCAGCTCCTAACGACTCTCCCTCTAATTGCTTAAAGGTAAGAACTTCGATTCGGAGGCTGGCTACCTTGGAAATTGGGAAGAAATTTAGGCAGAATTTCTCTCTGAGAGTTTCCCAACTCCCTTCCATAGTACCGACAGCCAGAGAGTACCATTTCTTCGCTCCTCCCGTTAATGAGAATGGGAATAGCTTCCATTTGAGTGTCTCTTGTGTCATGCCCGCAATGGTCAGGCACGAGCAGAGTTGCTCAAACTCGTGCAAATGCGCGTATGGACTCTCGGCCTTCATTCCTGAGAACGATTGCTCACGAACCATGGCTATGAAGCCGGGACGTAGCTCATAGCCGGGTGTGGATATGGGATGTGATGATGGTGGTGGCTCCAAACAAGCGCCCTTTGGAGCCGAGTGTTGGTGTAAGGTAAGAGTGGGATCCATATGGATGGTGGATGGTGGTGGGATACACGGACAACTTGGGTTCGGAATTAGAACAGCTACCGCTCCCCGGCAACGGCGCCAGAAAGCTTGTTGGCACTCCTTACGGCCTACAGATAAATCCGCAAGCGGACGGATACCGATGTAGCTTTCACCCGGGAGTATTCCAAGGTATCGATTTCCACGGGGAACGAGAAGTGTACTAATCCTAAACTAAGTTGTCCTAAGCAGATGGAGTGGATGAATGAAATGGATGAGGTGGATGACGACAACAAGGAGAGAAGAGAAGAGGTAGGAGGGTAGAGAGGGTACGGGTCTGATAAAGGTATTCTACCGATTGATTGAGCAGATCAGAGGATACAGATAGATACTTGCTTCGGGAATACAGAGCCTCCGACACACAGAAAGGGGTGAGAAGGGGTGCCGGTTACCCTGAACCTTGGGTCCTACGACACCGGAACTAACGTGATGGGCTACGAAGACCGAAAGGGCTATCACCACCTTACGGCTACCACCTCCGTTGCGACGGGCAGAAACTAAGTTAGCCTCAAGTATAGGCACCACGCCTACACTAGTTGACTAATATTTATCTACTGCAGACAGATAAGCACTCAAGCTAAGCAGCTAGTATACAATTATACTACACAACTAAGCATTGAACGAAGAACCAGCAAGCATATAAAAGTAAGAACTGAATGCTCAATTAATCAGAGAGAGATACAAGAGTTACCAGACAAGACCCGGATGTTACTCGAAGTGAAGTCGCATCCGTAGAGGTACAGCGGGAAGAGGGGCCGACACTTCGGCTCCTCTCCGGGACGCTCACCTCTCCTCTCTCCCTATCTCTACTGATATGAGTGGCGGAACCTAGCGACGCCTACTCTCTTCTTCTTGTGTTGTGTGTTTTGCAGGTGAAACCGGGCCTCTATTTATAGTGGCCAGGGTCGGTGGAGGAGTGGAGCAGCGGCCAAGCAATTGGAGGTCGGTGCCTGGCCGTTCGGGCGAAGATCCCGGTTCGGCCGAACTCCCCGGTTCGGCCGAACCAAGGGATGCACCGCCTCAGCAGCCAAAGGCCAGGATTGCACCCTGGAGGCGGTTCCTGCCTTCGGCCGAACAGGCCACTTCGGCCGAAGTGGGACCGGCCCAGTGCTACACCGCCTCTGCTTTGCACACGTGCTAGTCCAGCTCCTGAGGTCGGTTGGCAGGTCGGTTCACGTCTTGGGCTGGCCTGGAGGGCCTCTGGTGGACTCGTGGGCTCCGACGGGTTGGATATGGGCCATCGGTCTTCTGGATATGGGTTGAGCCGGCCCAGAGTGGCGTGGTCGTGGTCCACAAGTCTTGCACAGCTAGGGGGGCAATCGGCCGAATCGTGTCGTTCGGCCGAAACAGTCATTTCCAACCCTTATAGCTCGTATTTCTCCATTTTGTACCTGCACAATGGACAATCACCAAAACTTGTGGAAATGGTTAGAAATAAGTCCTATAGCTATGGTGTGTGATTCCATTGTGTTCATTTTATACTTGGTTGGAGGTCGGAAATCGGTCTGTAACGACCGCCAACAGTCCACATCAGCGATGACCAAGCGACGACCGTGCAAGCCACTTGAACTACTGCCACATCACTTCTGGGCTGAACCAACATGAAGACCACCATGATCAAGTCACCCATGAAGCCTAGGAAGCAAAGGCGGTGCAGAAGGCAGGCCTGGGCCTCCAGCCCAGTTCGGCCGAACTATGGCGGTTCGGCCGAACCACCCCCACTGCACAATCGCCTCCCTAGGGCCAATCCCAGCCCTTGGAGGCCAAGGGCGGTGGATCCACTGGTTCAACCGAACCAGGATCTTTGGCCGAATCAACGGAGATGCCCCCTGGCTGCCTTGGTGGTTACCCAAGCTCAACCGCCATCAGTTGCTATAAAAGCAGGTGTCCAAGCTCCGGTTCAACACACACTAAAGCTAAGGTGCTCTCTTTCCACTTGTTCTAGTAGAGTTAGGATAGTTTAGTAGGGAGCTAGAGTCGAGTCGAGCTGTGCCTCGGAGATTCCGGAGTCATCTTCAGAAGCTCTCGAATTAGCTCTTGTATCTTTTCCATGTCTTTTGTTGACTTTGAGTTATCAATATAGTTATGTTGTCTGAGTTATTTATATCTTGCCTCTACTTTAGTCTAGTTGCAAGCATTTCATGTTTAGACTATAGTTGTTGTGATCTTAGTTTTGCCGGTTCTAGATTCAAGTCTTTGCCTCAGTGGGTTCTTCATTTCTGCTCAATACTTGTGGTGAACTATCACCGTGGTATTGACAGGATTGATTGCTTCAGCTAGCAGAGTAAGTAGTCATAGCCTAGTGTAGGTGAGGTACCTAGACTAGTCCATGGCCTTAGATTATTCCCGAGCTAGCACGGAGGTGGTAGCCTTTAGGTGGTGATAGCCCTATACGGCTTACGTAGTCCATCACACCTGGCTTGGTCCGTAGGATCCCCAAACGTACGTAGTTGGTGGCACCCCTTCTCATCCCTTTCTGCGTGTCCCTGGCTCTGTGTCCCGAAGCTAAGGTCTCAGCTTATCTTTGATCTGTTAGAGCTGCCCCTCAACCACTGTATCTGAACCCGAGTAACCCAGATAGACAAGTACCCAGAAATCCTTTATCTCTTCTCATTGTTCTCCCAGCTAACTATTCCCTCTCTTTTTCCCTTACCTTAGTTATCTTTGAGCTGTGTGTCACGGTATCTCCACTCCTATCCAATACTGTTATCCTCTATCTTGTCTAGTCGTGTACCCTTCTCTGATAGTCTCGAATATCTGTTTGCTAGTACTCTTGCCATAAGCTTTCCTGTGGAAATATAAATTACGATACCTCAGATTACTCCCTGGTGAAGTGCTACAGTGGTAATTCTATGCGCTTGCAGAATATTTATATATTTTGCTGAGCCATAAGAAAAACCACTGAAACACTCCTTACCCCAGTACCGGGATTCACAATCCTGATATTGGATTGTAAGAAGTGCCAACAGGTAGTACCACTGAGTCCATAGTTCTCTGCGTCCACCGATCCTACCGGTGTTGACACCGGTCCGACTAACGGAAGTACTTGAATGGGCTTGGTAGATTGGGACCCTTTTTCCGCTTCTCCTATTGGACCAGTGATCATAGGATATGTTCACGGGACAATCTAGCGCAGTATGGACGTGAGGACAATCAAGCATGGCAAGCATGAACACCCTTCTACTAGCTCTAGGGTTGAGCGGTGGCCGTGGATGGTAAACTCACCCATCTTGTGCAGGTGGTGGGCCGAATAGGCTTGTGCAGGCTTCGAAACACGGACTTCCAAACATGGGCTGAAAAGCATTATTTTCTTGGGCCTGTGCACCAACCAATCAGACCCTCTATGAATGCGGGGAACTATTATTCGCATGCACTCGTTCGACCGGTGATAAACGGTAATGCTCACCGGACAATGTATGAGGGAAGCTATAAACATGCTTTTTGAATGAACTAGTGTTTGCATGCACAGGCCGGACCGGAGCGTCTATCCGGTGTGATCAACGGTCTCTCCTTCCTACGTGTAATGGAATCGTCCTTAGGACTCTAAGTTCATATGCTTCATGTACCCTTTTACGTGCGATAGATTATGATGTCGATAGGTGGAGGATGACCTTATGGCACCGGTGATCATCGGATATGATCACTGTATGGCACCTGTGATCACCTTATGGTGCCGGTGATCACCGGATATGATCACTGTATGGCACCTGTGATCACTGGATATGATCACTTAATGGCACTGATGATCATCACCGGACATGATCACTGTATGGTCACCAGATATCTCTTGTTTAATAGATAGTCTTATGCACTAAACTCTAAATCGTGTGAGACTGACGCGTGGGGTTTTATAGAGATGAGAGCTAGCATCTGACTCTTGACACAATACTACTCTTCTATATGCAGGGCGACGATTAGGAGCACTGCATATTACCTGTGAAAAAGACAAAACATTGTATGCTCATGAGGGAACATGTAACGAATATCAATGAGGGAAAGCCGCTGCTAGGCATGCTTGGTCAAAAGGGCAATCAATGTCTGCACGGAAAAAAGACGATGTGCATGCGCATCCGTGCTCCAGCCGTGAAGAATCACAAGCCAATAGTAACTAGGCTCGCCACGCATATAAATAGACACCTCTACCTGGTATACCAGGGCAACACTCTTCAAGCCACCAACATGTGGTGCCATAAAATACGTCCTCCTGATGAGATCCTTAGTAGTGATGAGGGAGAAAAAGCAATGCGCAGGGGAGTGCACTATTGATGCCAGAAGAAAGCTAGCGAGCGACGATGTGGACGCTAGGTGATAGGGGTAGAGGATGAAGCTCAACGTGGCTGAGATGGGGTCGACTTCGCTAGGAAGCTAGGGAATAACGCCGAGATGGGGGGCGATTTCGTGAGGAAACTCATCGAGGACGCCGCCCAGGGTCAAGTCTCAACGCCGCCCAGGGTCAAGTCTCAACACCGAGGGTAACTTGACTGCAGCCCTCTTCCAGCAATGCGGCCGCACAAGGTTCTTCAGTTGGCGGGATGCCACAAGAAAACTAACAAGAGGTCTGTGCCAAATAGGCAGTTTATGTCTTTGTATCTGTAAATGGCCCATGGCCGACTGTAATTTACCATTTTAAATCCTCAAAGTTTGAATATGAACATCTTCACTGTTGCTAAGGGTCAAGGCGTCCAACTCCTAAGTTCGGAAGCCAGCATGGTCGCATGGACACGCCAAGTCTATGTGCGGTGCCCAGGACCCGAGCCATGCGAAGGGTCTGGCTTGGTCCTTTGGACGTGCCGAGTCTGTGCGTGGCGCCCGGTAGGTGTCTGGCGCCGCTCTGCCTGACGGACCCGCGCGCCTTAAACGTCGTCGAGATCTGGGGGTGCCACCTGTATCCCGGGATGTCTCGGCGTCGTCCCCGACTGTATCTGGGGCAGCCTAGGACCCTGGGGTCACCTGCCCACGACTGACGAAGCATCAGGCGCCTTATGAGGTGGGGTCCTCTGGGCCTTTCATTTGAGCAGGCCGATGGGACGGGTCGGGGCCCGTATCGACGCGCTGCCACGGCCGCCTGTTGCACGCCTCTCCAATCATGTTGATTTACGGGGAAGTCAACGGTCTAACCGGATAGTGTATCATTGGACGGATCTGAGGCTCTAGCACATGATCTCAACGGTTTCATTGGACAATGTATCACCAGATGGACCTGAGGCTCTATCCGGTGATCTCAACGATCTCACCATGGAAAGCTAACATGATCTACTAGCGTGGCAGCAAATAAATTTCTAGGAGTGCAACAACAAGCACAGCAGCCGAGACTAAGTAGAAGACGCATTAGATCATTTCCATTTATAGTTCATACACTTATTTTGAAAGATTATAGTAACAAATTACAGTTGGCCATGAGTCGTTTACAAGAACAAAGGTACAAACTAGTTTGCAGTTTGGGGGTATCCACAGCATGGTATATGCTACAAGTTCAACCAGCTTTGTCCACATGAACTCGTCGCAAGTTTTCTTGTAGCATTATGCCAATTGAAGATACTTACGCGGCTGAAGCGGAGGTGAAGAGCAGCATTCAGGTTACCCTCGGCGCCAAGACTTGACCCTGTTCACCATGATGGACCTTTGTCCTGCCATTGTCGATCTCAGTCCCGGCCTTCTGCCAAAAATCCTAATGCTGCTCTCGCCCTTCATCTACATCGCCACTCGCAAGTTTTCTTCTAGCATCAATAGCACATATCCTTGTGCTCTTTCTTGTTCCCATACGCTACTACTACTAGAGCACTCGTCAGGAGGGTGGATTTTGTTGCACCACATGATTGGTGGCTGAAAGGATTTTGAGTGCTCAGTATGCTGAACACCCAATGCATTTATAGGCGTGTCGGCATGTGCACGATGGCCGACAGTGGTCAGGATTAGATCACTTTTGTCACTCCTTGGCACGGACGTACTTTTCATCGACAGACATGTCAGTCCAGTGACATGGGTTGTTGGATGCACCCGCATGCAAGTTCACGGATGTATTATGCATTGGATTTTTGCCGGGACTCATCTTCCGCAGTATCTCAGCAACATGGTTGATTCCTTCTCAGTTTCCAGTTGCACTATCACCTGCCAGAGATCTCTATTTTCCTCCTGAGCCATCTGAAATTGTTGCTGCTCCTACGCTTTCTTCCTCCTCGGCTGCCAAACAGCATCACGAAGATCACACAGCAAAACCCGCTCATACTAGGTGGCCTCACGATCAATCCACACATATTAGCCGCAATCCCCGAGCTTCTACACTAAAATTGAACAGAGAATCAGAAAATCAATCACAGAACGGACCAAATCCAAGGGAAAACCTAAAGAAAGCCTTACCAATCCTGAAGGGCATCTGTAGTACCTCCGGCCCGGGTTGTCATCGCTCCTTGATGTCCAGCAAGGCGCCGTCCTATTGCACTTCACCGGCGGGGAGTAGTCATATGGACCTACTCGGTACGGCACCGGCGCCGTCAACATCTCCTTGTCCCCGCCTCCTCTTCCTCTCGACGACAATGCGGACCACCGTGGCGAGCGCAAGCTTGACAACACCATGGCGGCAGCCTCCCTCCTGCGTCGCCTTACCGCGCCCCCTCGTTGGCAGGAACCCTAGGTCCGCCATGAACCCTAGGTCCGACCTACGGATCTGATCAACCTTACTAGGATCAAACGATATTAGATCAACCATTCAATCCAAACTATACTACAAAAACGTTATTCCAATCATTGTGGATTGACTATTTTACCCTTGGTGCAAAAACTTAATCCTGGAATGACAATTACCCCACAACTCTCTTTTTTTGTGCGAGCCCCACCAAAACAGTATGCACCAGGTGGATACTGGCCCACCATTTAGTAAGCACCGGGTGCATACTAGGTACCTCTCTTTTTGGTACCTCTTGATACCTCCTCAGCTTATAGCTGTCGGATCGAGCAACGTGAGCCATCCAATTTTCCTCCAACCACTATAAAATGATTCATAGAATTTACTATGCTCGAACCGTAGCACAATTAGGAATAGCCCATGAAGCATAGATCCTTCGGTAGCTGTACCACAAGCTTAGGCCAAGCATTCCTGTCACATTGAGATCACAAATTAAAGCTTGTTAAACTGAACTGGTCTTTCTAAATCAACAGGCACACCCGGAAAGTAAAGGTTAGGACTATTTCAGAACTACTACAGGTATCATATGCACATATCAGAAACATTATTCAGAACTAAGTGGTTAATACAATTTCAGACATGGGTGCTTCATGAACTAACTGCAGACATTAACTAAGCAGGCAATACCAGAACTATTGCCTATTACACTTCCCTGGTTCAATTTCTATCTGTGTTTTCCACAATTGAAACAACCATCCTAAAAGACATAAAAACTGCTAGTAAGCTATCTATTTTAGATTTAACTAAAATATGTTAGAGCCATTTTACTATATGTGGGAGAGAGAGGCTCTCCCAGCTGCAGAAAAATTACAAAAGAGTAAAATGCACCCCAGGCCCCTTAACTTGTCGAGCTGTGTCATCTAGGTCCACCAACTTTGAAAACGTATTTTTGGGTCCCCAAACTAGCTAATCATGCCAAATAGATTCAAATCTTGATTAATCGTTTCTAATCCCTCTTGATATCCTATCCTCCTCCTCTGCCCCTTCCTCCCTCACCCTGCATCGTCGCCCCCTTCCTCCCTTCCCGCGCCGCCGCCACTGCTCCCTCGGCCGCGGTCCTGGGCCACCCCTTCCTGCATGGCGTGCACCGCTAGCCCTCCACGCGTGTCGCCGGTCTTCTCCACTGCCAGAAATGCAGTATTCTCTGCCGTCAGGGACGCGCTGCTCAAGCTCAAGGCCATCGCCTCCTGCGACGCACCTGGTGCCTTGACCCCACCCCATCGCCCCGTCTCTGTCTCTCTCCCGCTCACTCCCCCCTCCCCCCTGCTCTCTCTCTCTGTCTCTCTCTCACCGAAGCAGCGCAGCCGCTCGCCGGACTCTAGTGCCGCCACCGCTCCACTCACCTCCTCGCCCAACCAACCGCCTCAGCACCGCCACCACCCCCACCCCAACCTTCCAGCCACCCCGGACAAAGCCACATGCCACTGCTCCACCACCGCGGCCATGGCCACCGCATAGAGCTCCGCCGTCGTCGGCTCATTCCGCACCTGCTCTCCCCAAATCAAGCACGCGCATAGTCTTCTTGTACGTCGGGGAAGCTCGTGAGGTAGTAAGCGTCCTTGGTTTAGTAAGGACTCCTGGGAATGTGGCAGGTCCGAGTCTGGCGGTGGTGCCTGACGGAACGAGCACGACACGGCCGCCCACCGTGACGATGGTGATGGCGCCCATTTCTCGGTGCAGCCGTCCGACGGCGCCATAGCACGGGAGGGCAGACAGGGCAACGGGACGCTGCTGCTCTCGGGCTTCCAGGTGCGCGCCGACGGGCCCGAGCTGGGGGACCAGCATGAGCTGACGCCCCGCGCCATGGCCTGGCCACCGAGGATGGGGAACGGGGAAGGAGGAAGGCGGGGTGCGGCGAGGACCAGTGGGGTGGAGCCACGGCGGGGAGGGGCGGCGCTCGGGAGACCGGCGGCCCGCGTGGAGGGCTAGGGGCTCGCGCCATGCGGGAAGGTGTGTAATCAAGAAGGGAATAAATTAGCACGATTAATCAAAATTTGGATCTATTCGGCACGATTAGCAAATTTGAGGACCCAAAAATGCGTGTTCAAAGTTGATGAACCCGTATGACATAGCTCGGCAAGTTAAGGAGCCTAGGGTGTATTTTACTCATTAAAAAAATCAGCAATCTCAATCTCCTGTTATGTCAATCAATAGTAGGAACAAGAAATGGTTAATCTGCATGTTAAATACTTAAATTACAGATATACTAATTTCAAAGGGGCCACATGTTAAACTGGACTGACTAAACTGATTTCAATGAACCATGCATCACTTCCTGGCACTGTCACTACAGTCTAAACACTACTCAATATAATGGAACCAATCAAGGTATATAAACATCAAATTTCAAATGCACAACCACAAGGGCATTCATGGGATGACGCCGATTTCATTTCAGCGGGGTGACCCCGAGGACGTACCAATATTTTTTGCTCAAAATGGTTTTTTAGTGGTAGAAGATAGGGATATAAGAAATCAAATTATTACTATTGCACCATGTTGTCTTTTTCGTATTGGAAATAACAAATCAATTATTCTATATGATTTGTAGCCTACTTCTTCTTAGAAGAATTACACAACAGATGTTTGGAACCACAACTATCATATATCGTTTGCTATGACAGTAAGTTGAAAGCATAGGGAAAAGGCTGCAACCTATTCGTTGTAATGTTTCTGATATTCGCTGAATTTTTAGTTGCAACCTGCCCGCTTTTAGTTAGCTTACTGCACAGAGATGAATTCAGATTATAGCTCTAAGTTTTCAGAGATCTAAATTTCAAAAGAAAAAAGCAGGCAACCATGGTCACCTCCATTTTGCATACGCGTAAAGTAAAATAATGCCAGAAGCAACCTTTGATTTAAGTTCTTTTGATGTGCAGAAACTCATAACGAGATGAACCTCCCACTATCAGTAGTAAAGATAAGTCTCTACCTATATATCTCTACCTAATACTAAAGCAACGATTGATTCTGTGGTACGTCATAATTTTACGAAACCCCCCCTAATCTTCTCCGTAATATACGCAAAGGATCCCCCTCCAATCTTTTTATTACCCTGTTGCGCGTCTCTTTCCTAGCCTTCTCTCTTTCCTAAACCAAGTTTGCATGTTGCCGTATGTTACTCTTTCCTAAACCGTATCCAAACTCTTTCCTAAACCGTATCCAAAGATATTGAACCGGCCAAATAAATCAGAAACTAGCGCTTGGAGATCGTGATTGCAGCGGAGAAGGCTCATGCTGTAGACCGATTGAGCGGATAATCTCGCGGACAAGAAGGTCGTCCTCGAGCACAAGCCCTGGAGCCGCCGCTACTGAAGTTGTTTCGTGACCAAGCACGAGCCTCGGAGCCTGGGCGGTGCACTTGCTCTCCGAGCCGCTGCTCCTCTATTTTCTTTGCTTCACGGCCGGGGGATGCCGCTGCGATGAGTAGGCACAGAATTGCTGGCGTCGGCGTCACTTCTAGCCCAGGGGACGCCACTGCCAGGAGCTGGTACTGCACCGCTGCCATGTGCCATCGGCGTCACATTGTAGTTGGGCAGGAAAGCCACGGAGTCTGGATGTTGCAGCGAGAAGGTACATCGGACACAGCTCCGTTGACCTCGGGGTCGGGATTAAGCGGGCATAGCACAGAGGATGATGACGCCATCACAAGGTGGTGACCAAAGCCGATGCCGGCGGCGCAGATGCGTCTAGGATGCAGTGGCTGTGTCGATAGCATTGTGGACTAATGGTAGAGGAACCCGGCAGCCTCGACGAAGAGAGTATGAGCAGCCAGTGGAGGTAACAGTGCACCGCTGTCATCGTTAAATTTGGAGGCCAGGAGCGTCGAGCGTGGACTCTCTACCCACAACTACATGAGCCCAACTTGAGGCGAGATGTTCATCTTCCTTCGATGGCCAAGCCCCTAAGCTAGCTGCCTGTCCCAAACTCCCCATGCATGCAGCATTACAGTGATGCCCTTTCCAGTCGTGCAGCACGCAACCTCTGATAGAATTGCTTGCTTTGTGTCTTATTATGTGTTTGGCACATTTACGTCATAATTTTGCAAAAAAATCCTCATATTTATAGAAATCAATCCACCATTCTTTAGTATGTCATATTTCTTCTCCCTAATCTATTTCTATATATTCCCTAATTCTAAAGCGTTGAAGAAATTCTGCACATGTTCTGCCACAAATTTTGTTTCGTCCCTCGTTAGAGTCCCCGCAGTGTTGTAATTAGAATTGCAATCGAATTCTACTATTGGTTGTAACCAACCCTATGTTCACAGACAAGAAGAAAAGCGAGAAGAAAATCACGTTCACGTGAGGAAGGGCGATGGCGTGCTCAAAGTTCGAGATCGATGAAGAAGAGAGATGCCACAATCACGAGTTCACGACAGCTGATGCCTTGGAGAACTATCCATGCGCGGGGCGCTCGATCTCCTCACACATAGGAGCCAAAAAAATCCCACCAACACACTTGCGTATAGATTGTCCGTGCAAAAGCTCTTCGGCTCCCGCTCTCATCAGTGGGACCGGGGAAATACGAGAAGGAGAAGCGGAGAATGATAAGACATATAAAGGAAAGTCTTACAAAGAAAGAGAGCTGGAAGGGTGTGGATGCCTGAGCCAGGGACCAATGCACGTGCAGTGTAAACGGTGAGGAATGACCATTCCTTAGTATATAATGCTTGCTTAAAGCAATGTTCTTGCCGCAAGTTAGGTTCAACAGGGTCGGCTCTATTTGTATTTGTAAGGCTGAAAAATACGGTTCGAAAGATTATATTTATGTAGCAAAATATTATTAAGTATTACGTCATCAGTTTATCTTATTTTCTGTCACAATATTATTAATTAAAACATCATTGTTTTCCGTTGCAACGCACGTGCATGTTTGCTAGTAATACTAAAGCAAGGATTGATTCTGCGATACGTCGTAATTTTACATAAAACCCCCTGATTTTTTTATTTTGCATATGTTAGTAAGCACCGAACCGGACTCCAACATCGGTGATTTTGCCCAGTACGGATTGGTTTCCAAAAGCACGCACTCCATATTTTGGTTCTATCGTACCTATATTTCTTGGTCTCTTCCTTTCCTACTAAACCATATGCAAAGACAGTCGGACACTTATAAATAAATCAAAAGCTAGCGCTTGGAGACGGCGATTGGATGTCACGGAGATGACCATCACCGAGCACGACCCCTGGAGATGTCGCCGTTGGCAGTTGCTAGCTGTTGCAAATCCTGCGTGATGGCAGCAACCATATGTTTCTTGCATAAATTGTTGCTCTGTTGTCGCCGAGCATGATCTCGATCCGAAGCATTGATGCATCCAGGATATATATGGTGGGCATGACCATGATGATGCAGAAGACGTAGTGGTGGATTAGTGGTAGAGGAAGACATACCAGCCTCGATGGAGATCGAGAAACGATGAGAGCAGCCAGTGGATAAGATAGGGAGTCGAATAGTCGATGCAGTCATCGTCAAAGTTGAAGGCCAGGAGCGTGGCGCTGCCGTCCTCAGTGGTGCTAACCCCGATCAAGCCACGCCTTGCCGATGATGCCCTATTAAACCAGGGGTGAAGCTAGAGAAAAATAGAGAAGGTGCATCACTCTAGAATATAACTGTGATGTTCGATTAAACATGGTAAAAATTTACAAATGAACCTTTGTTTTTTTTTGCGGGACCATCAACCTAGCTCCGCCCCTGATACTACCACATATTTACCTATCTTTATACTGCAAGTGCATCACAACAGCATGAGTGCAAAGTTCGACTCTAAGCAACCCTCAGATCGACCCTCGGCTACTCATGAATCAGTCATGTCAACGAAGCCGTTTGACCCACGACCTTACGTCCGTGACAAAGGAGTGTCAAGTCAAATTTGATTCTCTACAAATAACATTAATAGTTTATTATATACTATACTTTGTTTATCATTACAGTATGATAATCTATATATATTTTCACCCGTAGCAACGCACGGGTACTTTTGCTAGTAATACTAAAGCAAGGATTGATTCAGCGGTACGTCATAATTTTGCAAAAATAAACCCTCATCTATACCCTAATATTATAACTAGTAGAGTGCACGTGCGTGCCGCGCGTGTATTAGAAAAAATTGTAAACAAGATTTTTTTTTCAAATTTTATTGAATTTCATATTTTTATGTTAATAATTTCTTATCTATGTACCAACGAAACATTTAAAGTTGACAAACATCAAAAGACATTGCAATTTGAACTCTGGATGAGTTGCGTACGACCTTCACTGTCATCGACTCTGCAACAATCATGTTCGTATGCTACTCCATACTTAACAAACATGACAACCAAGTACGGAGTAGGTAATCCTCTCTAATGAATATCGGTTAGAAGTCTAATGAATCAAACTGACTTTAGTGCACTCGAATACAGTTTGAAGTACAATACAAGTTTACTGCAGGATCTTCGATTCTACATTACATCTTATGATAACAAGTTTACAGCTATATGAAAATAAGCACTTTACCGTAGAATTAAAAAATGCCCACGTCTGCACATGAGCTCGAGCGCCTGCTCGAGGTCGGCCCCGACGATAACGGCACGACGACCTCTGTTATCGTCGGGGCCGGTTATATATCCCCGTACAGCCACAGACACCGCGCCGCCATGTTCGCCACCATCTGCAGCGGCTCGAGCTGCCACGCGGCTGTCGGTTCAGGCGTTGGCCGCCGGTCGAGCATGTCCACTAGCCTCCCGGTCCGGATGCTCAGCAACGCGAACGGCGCCAAGGTCATGGGAGCCACGCTCCTGCTCGCCTCATCCCAGATAGTCACTGTCAATGGCTTCCCGATGAGCGCTTCCAACATCACCACGCCGAGGCTATACACATTGCTCGCCAGCCGTATCCGCCCCATACTAAGGATCTCCGGGTTGGCGTACCCGCGTGCGGTGGGGCCGGCGAAGGCGGTGAGGTCGACGAGCAGGGAGAGTCCACCCCGGCAGCGCGCCACACCACCAAGCGCAACGCCCAGGTCGGGGCGGAGTCTAGGAGGATGCTGGAGGAGGTGACGCCGCCGTGGATGACGAGCGACATGGCGCGGCGGTGTAGGTGCTCCACGCCTAGGGCTGGACAAAATGCTCAAAGCTTGTTAGCTCGCTCGGATGGCAGACGGCTCGGCTCGGCTCGGTGCATATTTCTAACGAGCCGAGCAGCTATTTTTGCTCGTTTCGTTAACGAGCTGGCTTGAGCCAGCTCACGAGCTGCTCGCGAGCCGAACGAGCTCGAAGACATAATAGACTAATGAGCAAATTATTAATTAATAATGATATATGTATACTATATGTGTAGTTCTAGATGATGTTATTGTTATATTCTATTATTATAATATGATAGAGTAGATTTAAAGGTACTATGACCGTATAAATATTATAATTTTTTTATATTATATATGTTAGTGTGGTAATTTTAAATTTAACTCTAGCTCGTGAGCTTAACGAGCCAGCTCGCGAGCTTAATGAGCCGAGCCGAGCTAAGATTTTTGCTCGTTTCCTTAACGAGCTGAGCCGAGCTGGTTCGTTTGGCTAACGAGCTCGAACGAGCCGAGTTGGCTCGGCATCCACCCCTATCCACGCCGCACACCGCGCCAAGCAGCACATCCACCTGCACCTTCCACGACGCCATCATTGGCGACAATGACGGCGGCGGCTTTGGTGGTGCGGCCGTGCATGTGGTCGTGGAGAGAACCGCTGCCCGTGAGCTGGGTGACGACGACGCGCTCATCATCCTCGGTGCACCAGCCGATGAGGCGGACGACGTGGCCATGGCGGAGCATCGCAAGGATGGCGAGCTCCGTGCCGAAGGCGTCGGCGGCGGCGCCGCGCCGTCTGCCGGGCTTGAGGCACTTTTCGGTGACCTCGCACCCATCGTGGAGCATGCCCTTGTACATTGTCCCGGCACTGCCATCGTCGCTATTGAGCACGGCGGCGACGCTGTCCATCTCCACGGTGATCTCCGCCAGCGTGAAGTCCTCGCCATCTTCGGGCTCCTCTCGGGGACGGGAGCTCAGCGGCGGCAATAGGGCGGCTGGCCATGGCGATGTGGGTCAGCGGTACATCCGGCCCCTCCCATGGCAGGACATGATGAGGTCGTGCGCCTCCGCAAGCGCGTCTGCGAGACTGGGGAGCGGGCGCATGGCCTCCAGATCGTCGTGGCACTTTGGATAGTTCGGGGTTTATGATTTTATTAAAACTTTGACTGTATATCGTGCATTTGATTATTTAGTTTTTTTAATATTTATAAATTAATATTTATAATATTGTGTGAAATTAAATCTAGACGGAATACATGCAAGCAGATCAATGCAACGTTGCTAATCACAATTATATTGGGACATGGTGATCTCGACTAATTATTTCAATGGTCAACATAGCAGTACACCGATGACATATGCATGCATATGCATGCATGCGTACGGTACTCCTGATGATTTGATCCATCAGGCTAGGCGGCGCAAGCTTGCCTCCGGATCCGCCGAATAGGAAAGACCTATATAGGAGACCAGCGGTGAGGTCAGGAGCACGAAGAGCGGAAGGAGCGCCGAGTTGTGCGTTACTTCATCGAAGCCGCCGATGGTGTCGGCGGGCTTGGGGACGACTTGGGGCCGCTATGGCAAAGTATCCAAGTCCTCGTCGCCATTCGCCGTGCGTGCCTGGAACACGAGCTGCTTAACCGCCCCTTCTGCAGCGGGAACGCCGTCCAATCCGGCACCCATGGGCAGCACGCCGATGTCAATTCCTTGATGCCGCACCATCAGAAACACAGCAAGGTCTATGGTTAATTTGCTTTTGTAATCCTTGATGCCGCACTATCAAGGTTTTTGTGTCTATGATCATTTCCTTTTTTAATTCCTTGCTGCCGCACCATCACAATCACGGCAAGGTCTGTATTTTTTAATCGTTAGTAGTATACAAGGAAGGAGGTCCTGCACGCGGGTAGGACTTCTGTTCTGAATATTTTTAGACTATTTGTTTGGTGGGTATGTGAGGTGGGTTTGAAGAGTCCACGTCCGTATGGATGTACGTATGTGGGTATGTTATTTGATTGGTGGGTATACGGAGTAGGTAAAATAATTTCATGGTGAGAAAAGTAATGTCTAAACCGGCAAAAACTCTCTAGAAACATAATGTCTAAAACTCTCTAAAAACTCTTTAGAAACATAATGTGTGAGCGGGGCCGTACGAGCGGCAGAGGGAGCAAGGGAGGGGAGGGGAGGGGGTGGGCCCCGCGCGCGCATGCCGTCCGCCGCCCTGCCGCCGTGGGCCGCGCCTCCGCCGCTGTGCTAGCCCCCGCCACCCGGCGCAGGCCGCCCCCGCCGCCACGCATCGGAGTGAGAGAGGGGGAGAGAGTGGGGAGAGAGAGAGGCAGTGGGGAGTGAGGTGGGAGATAGATGACCCCACTGGTCAGATGGATAGAGGCCTTGTTTAGTCAGTTGGGCTGAAGCACATATCTCATTTGACCCTTTAAATTTTTAAAAGTGGCCCTCAAACTGACATATAGAGGCCTATTTTTAATCAGTCCACTAGAGTTGCACTAATCAAAGTGTGGATCCGCCAAGTACGCACATGACCAAAGCTGCATTTATCTGTGGAGGCAAAAGAGCACTGTGCTGAGAAGGGAAGGAGGGCCAGGGGTACAAGTACAATGGAGGAGGCGGCTGTGCTGAGAAGGGAAGGAGGGCCAGGGGTACAAGTACAATGGAGGAGGCGGCTGTGCTGAGAAGGGAAGGAGGGCCAGGGGTACAAGTACAATGGAGGAGGCGGCGGAACTGCCCTCCTCGGCGGGCGTGGTGCAGAGCCTCGTCATGATTTGGGGCTTGATTAGTTAAGCTGGTGATGCGGAGCTTCTGGTGCTGATCCGCGGTGCTGAAGGAGGAGGTCGCGTGGCTGGAGACCTAGGAGTGTCAGCTGTGGAATAGGAGCCCGTATGCGCGTGCCGTGGCCTTAGCCTACTTCTCCGATCTGTTTCTGGGTGTTGTGCGCTCCATGAAGGTGCCGGAGGAGTCGGAGGAGAGCGAGCCTTCCAGGTCCAGTGCAAAAGACAATCTAGCAGATTCGCCGGTGCCCCTTCCTCCTGCTCACTCTGTTGGTACTCCCGTGTCCTCCCTGCTCCAGCCGAGCTGTGCTACAGCTCAGAGTGGACATAAATAACTGAGAACCGAACCAAAATAACTGGAACTGAAACCAAACTAACCGGAACCGAAAAAACCAATTCTCTATTCAGTTCTAAGAAGTTCGGAACCGAAATTTTTTCGGTTATTTTGGTTCCTACTGTCGGTTAACCGAATTGATCGAAATAACCGAATTACATAAAAATTTACATTTTTAAGACTATAGGTTTGGTTTATGAGTGATGTATCATATTTGAAGTGCTATGTATTTGTGCTAATATATTGGTATTACTCCCTTGTCAATTATTATTATCTAAAACGAGTAAGTGTTGTCCAAATTTATTTAAAACTTCCATACTTTTTTTTTGTTGTCTTAGACTTCACTCAAAGATTTTGGTTAATTCGGTTATAACCGAAACCGAACCGAAATAACCGAAACAAAAAATGCACGGTTCCTATAATTTTTTGGAACCGATCGGTTCCTATTTTTTTAGAACTAAATTTTGTCAAAAATCGAGGAACCAAACCGAAACCGAACCGAAAATCGAATGCCCACCCTGAGCTACAGCTTACCTGCCTGCGCCGTAAGCCTACAACATCTCCGGCCATGCCACCGCATCCATGTAGCGATGGGGATCGAGTGGCATCGGCTGGTCCCCTTCCCCTGCACTTGGAGAGGCCTGCGGCTCTGGCAGTGACTGGATGGAGGAAGCACAGGTTGATGGACGATGACCCTTTTCCTGGCTGTGATTGGATAGTGAGCAGAGATCGTGGGTTACCGCTTCCCTATATAATCGACCCGTCAGCTTCTACCAAAATACATCTAATCGAGCTAGGGTTTCTGCCTTCTCTCGCTGCTACGCCGCCGCTCTAGTCCTACTCCATCCCGATCGCCGGCGTGCACGAGCGAACGGGAGAGCAGGTCTCCGGAACCCTTCGTCCTTGTGATCCTGCACAGGGAGAGGGCGAATAAGGTTTTTGGGAAGCGCTCCGCGCGACTGCTCCAAATCTTCGCCACGGCTCGTCTTCCGCCAAGGTCCAGCGCTGTACGAGCTCGTCGTCTGCAGCGCCGATTGTTGCGCTCCGTCCACAATGTGAACGTCGCGACTTCAACACTCGTCACCACGGCTGCGCCAGCGCATCCACTGTACGTACGCCGTGTTCAGATCTATTTCTACATCATGTTTTATGAGTTAATCATGATGATCTTGATGGTTACTAGTATAATAGAGTGTTGCATGCTACATTTAGTTCGTGCCATGATTAATACTGTTCAGATTTTGATCAATATATTGTCTATATTTCCAACAATCCAAAAACCGTATTATAGGCAATCTATTGATATGAGGACTGGTTTTGTCGATGCGATGAAGCCTGATAAGTTCAATGGTGTGAACTTTAAGAGGTGGGCGGCTAAGATCCGTCTTTGGTTTACCGCTATGAACATCTGGGACGCGAGGTTGGGCAAACATGAGGGTGAACTAAATGCTGAAGAGCAGCAAAAGTTTACCAATGTCAACAACCTTTTCGTGGGATGTCTCGTACGCGTTATCTCTGATCGCCTAGACATGCCAGATGCGAAGGTGTTGTGGGATGCTCTGTCTGCGAGATATGATGCAGCAGATGAAGGCAGTGAACTATACCTCATGGAAAGTTTCCATGACTACAGGATGGTGAATAACCGTTCTGTAGTAGAACAAGCGCATGAGATTCAGTGCATTGTCAGGGATCTTGAACTCACTAAGTGTGTTCTTCCGGACAAGTTTGTGGCTAGGTGCATGATTGCAAAGTTGCCCCCTTCGTGGAGGAACTTCGCCACTGCTCTGAAGCATAAGAGACAGGAGATATCGGTTGACAACCTGATAGCGTCTCTTGATGTTGAGGAGAAAGCTCGGAAGAAGGATACTACTGAGAAGGGAGATCAAGGTCAGTCCAGTGCCAATCTGGTTCAGAACAAGTTCCCACGTAAGAACTTTGGCAAGAACAAAGGGAACAACAACAAGGTTGTTAAGACCACTACCTTTAAGAAGAAGAATAACAAGGTGAGCAAGGCTGAGTTGAGCTACTTCACTTGTGGTGATGTTGGGCACTTCGCCAAGGAGTGTCCACAGCGTGCAGACTGTAAGGGCAAGCAGTCTGATGGCTCAAAGGATGTCAACATGGTGACCGCAGGCAACACTGGAGACGGGTACGGTAATCTACCTACTGTTCTTTCGGTATTTCTTTCCACGAGTTGGTGGCTAGATACGGGTGCCAATGTTCATGTGTGTGCTGATATCGCTTTGTTTTCTTCTTACCAGGACGTCCAAGATTCCTCCGTGCTGATGGGGAATGGGTCACCTGCTGCTGTTCGTGGCATTGGTACGGTGGATCTGAAGTTTACTTCGGGAAAGATCTGTTGGGTAACGATGGATGCTACGCTAGCTCACACAAAAACTCGTTCACCCAAAATAGGAACAGCAGCAGTTATAGATCACAGATTGTTACCACTAGACGCGCAGTTGCAGCGGAAGCCGTCTCGATGTAGACGAACGCGTCGAAGTGGCAGTGCAGTGCAGTTGCTTACGTCCGTCTGGTCCTGCACGTGCGGTTCGTCCTTGTGCTCCAAGCGCAGAACCTCCGAGATATCCACACGTACGAGGTTTGAAACGTCGCGCACCGGACTGCTAGGTCCGCGAGCACGATGGGGAGAAAAGCAACTATTGCTTGGAAGTCGTATCTTTCTCAGGAGGGGTTTGGTCTCTATTTATTTGGATGAAATTCTCCACACCATATTCCATTAGCAATATGGGACTAATAAATAAAGCACCCCTTCCCCTAGTACTGGCTTTACAACATTTGTGGCCCATTAAGACTAGTGGATCGAATCCAGTTGTCTCTTGGGCATATTCCCAACAATCTCCCACTTGCACTAGAGACAATCTCATAAGCAAGTTTTCAGTGTTCCAAACCTCTTAAGTGTGTGACCCTATGGGTTCACGTACACATAGACATGGTTCGAGTACTCCTACTCGTTCCAATAGTTGATAGCGGCCTCTAGCAAGACGTGTCAACTCCCATGAATACGTAAAGATCATATCAGACGAACCACCACAACATCACGTACAAGCTATTCCCTTTGCCTCACGATATTTGGTCTAACTCCAAGTAAGACCTCCCTTTCTCGAATCTGTGAGTCGGATCCTTCAAGAGGTTAACACTTAACCTAGCACGGCCATGCATTTCTTGATCCGATCACTCGAGGGGCCCAGAGATATCTCTCTCGTATAGAGAGGGGCAAATCCCATCTTGATTGACCATGCCTCACAGCATGCTTCTTGACAAACCCGAAAACCACCTTTATAACTACCCAGTTACGGTGCAGCGTTTGGTAGTCCCTAAGTAGGTCAATTCACATCTTGAGTACATACGACAATCTCAGGTCTAAGGACAAAGCATACGCGTTGTGAAGAAGAGATAAACAAGTCTCAAACTGGGTCAGTCCAGCCCCATGTCATACATGTGCCCACATTATTAGTTTGACATCTCCATGTCCATGACTTGTGAAACATAGTCATCAACTAATACATGTGCTAATCAAATTAGGGACAATCCTTTTGAATAACCATACAAGTATTGAGTTTCACAAACAATTCACATAATTGCTAATCATATACAAGTTGCCTTTCATGGATATTCAATAAATAAACAATATGTCATAGATACAAAACATTGTCCACTCACACTGGAGCTAATCTAAATGATATCTAATACCCATAGCTCTCGTGTGTGATTCATGTTTAGGCCGTGGAAGAGCCTTTGTCAAAGGATCAGCAATATTCAAATCCGTATGTATTTTGCATATCTTTATCTCACCACGTCTAACGAACTCTCGAATGAGGTGAAACTTCCGCAGTACATGTTTGTTTTTCTGGTGATTCCTCGGCTCCTTAGCCTATGCAATTGCCCCATTGTTGTCACAGTAGAGTTCCAATGGGCTAGATGCATTGGGAAACACACCAAGCTCAATGAGAAACTTCCTCATCCAAACACCTTCCTTCGCCGCTTCCGAAGCTGCGATGTACTCTGCTTCCGTTGTAGAATCAGCCACAGTATCTTGCTTAGAACTTTTCCAGCTTACAGCACCACCGTTTATTGTGAACACAAATCCTGATTGCGACTTTGAATCGTCTGGATCAGTTTGGAAACTAGCATCAGTGTAACCCTTTACAATGAGCTCTTCCTCACCTCCATAGACTAGGAACACATCTTTAGTCCTTCTAAAGTACTTAAGAATGTTTTTCACCGCTGTCCAGTGACTTTCACCTGGATTAGTCTGGTGTCTGCTCGTAACACTTAGAGCATATGAGACATCTGGACGAGTACTTATCATGGCGTACATGATGGATCCAATTGCTGAAGCATAAGGAACCTTACTCATGCGCTCCCGCTCATCAGTCGTCGTAGGACACTGAGTCTTGCTGAGGTGTATGCCATGTGACATCGGCAAGAACCCTTTCTTGGACTGTTCCATGCTGAACCGATTCAGCACCTTGTCAATATAAGTATCTTGACTTAATCCTATAAGCCTCCTTGATCTATCCCTATAGATCCTTATGCCCAGAATGTATGCAGCTTCCCCTAAGTCCTTCATAGAAAAACTATTTTTCAGCGAAGTCTTAACGGATTCTAGCATAGGAATATCATTCCCAATCAACAATATGTCATCCACATACAAGATTAGAAATACAACAGAGCTCCCACTTTCCTTCTTGTAAACACAAGCCTCTTCTTCATTATGCCGGAAGTCAAACCCTTTGACTACCTCATCAAAACGAAGGTTCCAACTCCGAGATGCTTGCTTTAATCCATAGATTGATTTCTGAAGCTTGCAAATTTTTCCAGCATTAGTTGGATTGACAAAACCTTCTCGTTGTATCATGTATACATCCTCCTCTAGGTTCCCATTGAGGAAAGCTGTTTTGACATCCATTTGCCATATCTCATAATCGAAATACGCAGCTATTGCTAGAATGATCCGGATAGATTTAAGCATCGCTACTGGAGAGAATGTCTCGTCGTAGTCAACTCCTTGAACTTGTCGAAAACCTTTTGCAACAAGTCGTGCTTTATAGACGTTAACATTTCCGTCTACATCTCTCTTTCTCTTAAAGATCCATTTGCACTCGATGGGTCTCACACCATCAGGCGGGTCAACTAAGTTCCAAACTTGATTTTGCCCCATGGAATCTATCTCGGATCTCATGGCACTTTGCCATTTCTCGGAATCTGGGTCCATCATAGCTTCCGCATAGGTCCTAGGCTCATCGTTGTCCATCAACAATATGTCGCGCTCTCCCGTAACTAGGAGATTCATTTTCTGTGTAGCGCGACGTGGCCTTTCCGACCTTCGTGGTTGTGGCGGTTCTTCTCTTACCACAGGTGCCTCAACTCGTTCTGCTACATCAGCATCACTCGTAAAGTCTTGCCTCATAGGCTCATCTCGAATTTCTTCAAGATACACCTTCTGTCTACTTTTCTCGCTGTTGAGAAACTCTTTCTCCAAGAAAACACCGTTCCTAGCGACAAACACTTTGCCCTCTGATCGGTTGTAGAAATAATATCCAATTGTTTCCTTTGGATATCCCACGAATATGCACTTGTCCGATTTTGGTGTAAGCTTGTCTGACTGAAGTCGCTTGACATATGCATCACAACCCCAAATTTTCAGAAAAGACAAACTGGGAGTCTTGCCAGTCCATATCTCATATGGTGTCTTCTCCACGGACTTAGATGGTACCCTATTTAGTGTGAAAGCTGCTGTTTCTAGAGCGTAACCCCAAAATGATAACGGTAGATCTGACTGGCTCATCATTGATCGCACCATGTCTAACAAGGTTCGATTACGTCGCTCGGACACACCGTTCCTCTGAGGTGTTCCAGGTGGCGTTAGCTGTGGAACAATTCCGCAACTCTTTAGATGAGTGCTAAACTCGTGGCTCAAATATTCGCCTCCACGATCTGATCGCAAGGCTTTAATTTTCTTACCACGCTGATTTTCAACTTCATTCTGAAACTCTTTGAACTTTTCAAAAGTCTCTGACTTGTGCTTCATTAAGTAGACATAGCCATATCTACTAAAATCATCAGTGAAAGTTATGAAGTACTGAAATCCACCTCGAGCTGTCGTGCTCATTGGTCCACATACATCAGTATGTATGAGTTCCAACAAGTCTTGCGCCCTCTCAGGAAAACCTGTGAAAGGTGCCTTGGTCATCTTGCCTAGCAAACAAGCTTCGCACGTCTCGTATGATTCAAAATCAAACGAAGTTAAAAATCCATCAGAATGGAGCTTCTTCATGCGCTTCTCACTTATATGACCCAAACGACAATGCCACATATAGGTAGGATTCAAATCATTTAGCCGAGGCCTTTTAGCAATTATATTACATATAGGTGAATCATCAAGATTTAAAATGAACAACCCATTCACAATGGATGCAAGAGCCACAAACATGCCATTCTTTGAGATCACACAACCATTGTCTTTACTCGCGAATGTATAACCATCCTTCATCAAACATGAGGGAGATACAATGTTTCGACTCAAACTAGGAACAAAATAACAATTATTCAATTCCATGATAAATCCTGACGGAAGGTGGAGTTGCATCGTCCCGACGGTCAAAGCAGCAACTCTTGCATTATTGCCCACTCGGAAATCAACTTCGCCTCTTCCCATGCTTCTACTTCTTATTAGTCCCTGCATCGAATTGCAAATATGAGCAACCGATCCGGTATCAAATACCCAGGAATTAATAGAAGATTCAGCGAGAAAAATGTCTGTAATATTAATGTCAAGTGTACCTGATGCGGAAGTACTCTTACTACCGCCTTTCTTCAGAGAAGCCAGGTACTTCTTGCAATTCCTTTTCCAGTGACCAAGTTCCTTACAATAAAAGCACTCCTCTTTTTCTGCAGCTGGTCCAGACTCAGTCTGGGGCGTTGAGCTTGGCTGAGAGATCATATCTTTAGCCTTGCCCTTCTTTTTCTTCCAAGATTTGCCCTTCTTCTTGAAGTTAGGCCTGTTTTGGATGGCCATCACATGGCTGTTGCTAGCACTTTTCTTGATGTCAGCCTCTGCTGTCTTGAGCATGCCACACAACTCATTCAATCCCTTCTCCGCCCCATGCATATGGTAGTTCGAAATGAAGTTCCCAAAGCTAGGCGGAAGTGATGCTAGAATAAAATCAGTGGCTAACTCTGGGCCAAGTGGGAAGCCTAGCTTCTCCAACCTCTGTGAGTAACCAACCATCTTGATCACATGTGGCCCTACAGCTGCGCCTTCTGCTAGCTTGGTTTCCACAAAGGCCTTTGAGACATTGAACCTTTCAGTCCTGGCCTGAGTTTGGAACATGTCCTTAAGCGCCTCGATCATATCGTGCGCCTCATGGTTTGTCTCAAACTGCATCTGCAGCTCGGGTTCCATGCAAGCAAGCATAAGGCAGCTCACTTCAAGATTGACATCACATGCCTTCTTGTAAGCATTTTTCTCAGCAAGGGTTGCGTTATCATCAGGCTCAACTGGTAATGGGGTGTCTAGAACATCTTCCTTTTTCTCAGCCCTGAGAACAATTCTAAGGTTTCGGATCCAATCCGCATAATTTGTTCCATTCAACTTATCCTTCTCAAGGATCGAACGCAAAGAAAATGGTGTGCTAGGTGCCATTGATCTACAACAGAAAATAATGCAAAAATACTAAGACAATATATCTATGACAGAGCAAAATACATTAAACAATTTAACGGAATTTACTCCCACTAAAATCAATATCTCTCCATTGATACTTAGTGATTCAGGATCCACAACTAACAAGTCGACTAGTGAGCTTTAGCATCACCGCTAGAAGACATGGTAGATCGGTAAGCAACTTTCGCTAATCATATCACATATGACTCCTGTTGTTGGTTGACATCTCTATGTCACGGCGTCCAACCTTTATGTCCCAAGGTCCTTAACCGTTAAGATGACCTTGTTTAAGTTAACCAACCCTTTATGCGAGTAAGTATCCGATACAAACCCATCTAGTCAAGGAAAACTAGTGGCACCCTAATTTCATAGACCCACCACTAATTGTACAAGACATGTGATGGTGCAAGATTTAGTTGGGAGGACATTCAAAACTTAAACATTTCTGAGGGATCGTTTTCAAAATTTTAATTTCGCCGGACTGTCCGACGTTCCCTGCGGACCGTCCGCCGCTTCCTTGCGGACTGTCCGACCTGTTCTGGCGGACCGTCCGACCCTCTGGAACGCTGGAAAAAGCTTCTGTCAAAATTCCGACCGAATTTACGGACCGTCCGCCGCTCTTTCGCGGACCGTCCGCCGTTCTTGCGCGGACCGTCCGCCGTTTTCCCCGGACTGTCCGATTCGCTCCGCGGACTGTCCGACCAGCTCTTGCGGACCGTCCGACCCTCTGGAACGCTAGATAACGTCTCTGTAAGATTCTTGACCGAATTTACGGACCGTCCGCCGTTCTCTCGCGGACCGTCCGCCGCTCTCTCGCGGACCGTCCGCCGTTCTTGCACGGACCGTCCGCCGTTATCGCTACCGTCAATATACCTAAATTCGATCCGACCAATCACATTGATCTATATTTCACCATGCCTGGGTTTACGTGTATCACTTAACTCCGGTGGCGGAATTCCGACCGGTAGGAGTAATTCGTTACACTACCATCATAGTGGATCCAGTCAACACTGTCGTATATCGACATGTGACGCGGTCATTGATCTAAGTTCGATTCGACCAATCCAATTGATCTATATCTCACCATGCCTGGGTTTACATGTATCACTTAACTCCGATGGCGGAATTCCGACCGATAGGAGTAATTCGTTACACTACCATCATAGTGGAGATTACAAACCGATCAGAGACTAATCTACATCCAAGCATATCTCTATATGCATATATCCGAATCTATAACGAAACAGCTATGGCTCTGGTACCACTGTTGGGTAACGATGGATGCTACGCTAGCTCACACAAAAACTCGTTCACCCAAAATAGGAACAGCAGCAGTTATAGATCACAGATTATTACCACTAGACGCGCAGTTGCAGCGGAAGCCGTCTCGATGTAGACGAACGCGTCGAAGTGGCAGTGCAGTGCAGTTGCTTACGTCCGTCTGGTCCTGCACGTGCGGTTCATCCTTGTGCTCCAAGCGCAGAACCTCCGAGATATCCACACGTACGAGGTTTGAAACGTCGCGCACCGGACTGCTAGGTCCGCGAGCACGATGGGGAGAAAAGCAACTATTGCTTGGAAGTCGTATCTTTCTCAGGAGGGGTTTGGTCTCTATTTATTTGGATGAAATTCTCCACACCATATTCCATTAGCAATATGGGACTAATAAATAAAGCACCCCTTCCCCTGGTACTGGCTTTACAACATTTGTGGCCCATTAAGACTAGTGGATCGAATCCAGTTATCTCTTGGGCATATTCCCAACAAGATCGTGCGACTGAGGAACGTGCAGCATGTCCCTACTATCAACAAGAATCTTGTGAGCGGGTCGGTCCTTTGTAAGGACGGGTTTAAGGTAGTTTTAGAGTCCAATAAATTAGTCGTGTCGAAACATGGACAATTCATTGGTAAAGGTTATGATTGCGGAGGCTTGTTCCGCTTTTCCCTTTCAGAGTTTTGTAATAAGTCGGTGAACCATATTTGTGGCGACGCTAGTAATGATACGTGTGTTTGGCATTCACGTTTATGTCATATTAATTTTGGTTTGATGTCTCGACTTTCCAGTCTATGCTTAATTCCGAACTTCACCATTGCCAAAGGTTCTAAGTGCCATAGCTGTGTACAATCAAAGCAACCTCGGAAGCCTCATAAAGCGGCCGAGGAGAGACACTTGGCACCTCTAGAACTCATACATTCTGATCTGTGCGAGATGAATGGTGTGTTGACAAAAGGTGGAAAGAGATATTTCATGACACTGATTGATGATGCGACTAGATTTTGCTATGTTTATTTGTTGCACACTAAGGATGAAGCGTTAGACTACTTTAAAATTTATAAGGCCGAAGTTGAGAACCAACTTGAGAAAAAGATCAAACGTCTAAGGTCTGATCGTGGTGGCGAGTTTTTTCCTAAGATCTTTGATGAGTTCTGTGAGGAACATGGTATTATTCATGAGAGGACGCCTCCCTATTCGCCCGAGTCAAACGGGATTGCCGAGAGGAAAAACCGCACGTTGACTGACTTGGTTAATTCCATGTTGGACACTGCTGGTTTATCTAAGGCATGGTGGGGGGAGGCTGTATTGACTTCATGTCATGTCCTGAATAGAGTTCCGAACAAGAATAAAGATCAAACTCCATATGAGATGTGGAGCGGGAAGAAACCATCACTGTCGTACTTGCACACGTGGGGATGTTTGGCAAAAGTCAATGTACCTATTCCAAAGAAGCGCAAGTTGGGACCTAAGACAGTGGATTGTGTCTTTCTAGGATATGCACAGAGAAGCATTGCTTATAGATTTTTAGTAGTTAAATCTAAGATACCTAATATGCATGTTGATACTATTATGGAATCTCGTGATGCAACATTTTTTGAGAACATATTTCCGTTAAAAGATGTGCATAGCATTTCTAGATTTTCTACTTAGATAACACCTGAACCTCCTGTACATGTTGAGACTTATGTGCGACCTGATGAGCTTGAACATGAGAATGTCCTAGAGATGGATGACAGTGAAGCTCCTAGAAGGAGTAAGAGACAGAGGGTTGCAAAATCCTTTGGTGATGATTTCACTGTGTACCTTGTGGACGACACACCCACATCTATCCATGAGGCAAATGCATCTCCGGATGCAGATGATTGGAAAGAAGCAGTCCGTAGTGAGATGGACTCGATTCTTTCTAATGGAACGTGGGAGCTCTCTGAACGACCCTATGGTTGCAAACCGGTGGGTTGTAAATGGGTGTTCAAGAAGAAGCTTAGGCCTGATGGTACTATTGAGAAGTACAAGGCTCGGCTTGTGGCAAAAGGCTACACACAGAAGGAAGGCGAAGATTTCTTTGATACTTATTCACCTGTTGCAAGAATGATCACCATTCGAGCATTACTTTCGTTGACTGCCTCATATGGTCTTATCATTCATCAGATGGATGTAAAGACAGCTTTCCTGAATGGAGAGTTGGATGAGGAGATCTACATGGATTAGCCTGATAGATTTGTAGTGAAGGGTCATGAGAACAAGGTGTGTAAGTTGTTGAAATCCTTGTATGGCCTGAAACAAGCACCTAAGCAATGGCATGAGAAGTTTGACAGAACATTAACTTCTGCGGGCTTTGTCATTAATGAGGCTGATAGATGTGTGTACTATCGCCATGGTGGGAGTCAAAGTGTTATATTGTGCTTGTATGTGGATGACATACTGATTTTTGGCACACACATTGATGTGATCAATGAGGTCAAGTCTTTTCTATCAAAGAGTTTTGATATGAAAGATCTGGGGGTAGCTGATGTTATTCTGAACATTAAGCTCATTAAGCATGAGAATGGGATCACTCTTTCTCAATCTCATTATGTAGAGAAGGTTTTGAGTCAGTTTGGCTATTTGGACAGCAAACCGGCTCCAACACCCTATGATCCCAGTGTGATACTCAGAAAGAACAAGAAAATTGCTAAAGACCAATTGAGATACTCTCATATCATTGGTTCACTCATGTACTTAGCTGGCGCAACGAGGCCTGACATCTCTTATGCTGTGAGCAAATTGAGCAGGTTCATGTCAAACCCGGGTTCTGATCATTGGCATGCACTTGAAAGGGTTATGCGCTACTTAGTGGGGACTATGAGTTATGTGATACACTATTCCGGGCATCCTGCCGTGCTAGAGGGATATAGTGATTCGAATTGGATTTCAGATGTTGATGAGTTGTATGCTATGAGTGGGTATGTGTTTACCCTTGGGGGTGGTGCTATATCATGGAGGTCTTGCAAACAGACCATTTTGACGAGGTCAACCATGGAAGCAGAGCTTACTGCCTTGGACACAGCCACTGTTGAGGCAGAATGGTTGCGTGAGCTCTTGATGGACTTGTCGGTGGTTGAAAAACCGATACCTGCTATCCTTATGAACTGTGACAATCAGACGGTGATAGTCAAAGTAAACAGTGCTAAGGATAATGCGAAGTCATCAAGACACGTCAAGAGACGACTGAAGTCTGTCAGGAAATTGAGAAACTCCGGAGTAATAAGTGTGACTTATATTCAAACAGATAAAAACCTGACAGATCCTTTTACCAAAGGGCTATCACGTAATGTGATAGAAAGTGCATCGAGGGAGATGGGTTTGAGACCCGGTTAAGTTGCCGAAGTGGTAACCCAACCTATGTGATCGGAGATCCCGTGAATTAGGACCTGGGAAGAACGAGCTGTCGGTTGACTGAGGAGAGTAACCTTTTTCGAAACCCTCTCTAAGTGAAGATGCAATACTCTCAGATGCTGTATGGCAGGATAGCTTTATGCTTTAATGTGATTCTGTTGGCTTGGTTAAGCAAAGATGTCATCCGACAGGACATTCTTGAAAGAACACACCTATATGAGCCTGATTGTATAACGTCGCAGTCTATGAGATTTGGGTGATCTCTAGTAAACTCATGAAGAGACCAGGGAGTACGACGTATATGCTCCACCCGCGGGGTAGGCTACTGGTAGCCACGTACTGGTTCTGACTTTAAGTGAAACTTGTTCGCACAAAACTTGCAATTCAAGGCCTAGTCCATTGTCAAGTTGTGGATGAGTGTAGCTTCAAGCTCTAGGCGAGAGTTCAACTTAACAGTCCGTGCTGAAACACCATTATATAAACAGTAGTGAGAGACAGGCAAAATCTCATATGGGTATTTGAGATCTGGTGGGGGATTGATGGAATTTAGGGGCTTGGCCCATTAAAGCCCATGAAGAAATTCCTAAATTCCTAAATAAATATCAAAGGCCCATATGTGCATGAGGAAGTGGTGGATCGGTGCAACCTTTAGTCCCACATTGCTAGTTGAGGGGAGGGATGACCAACTTAAATATGGAAGTTGTCTCCACTCCTCCAAGCTATGTGTGTGGGGAGAGAAGGGAAGCTCCACACGCGCGCGCTCGCTCACCTCGCCTCGTCGGGCCGGGTGGGGCGGGGCGGGGCGAAGGGCGCGGGCGCACGACGTCTGCGTGAATGGTCCGCCGAAATCCGGCCCCTCGCCTTTCAGGGGCGCGGTTTCCTTTTGTTGTTTTAATTTTTTGGTTTCCTTGGCTATCAAGTCGGTGAGATATACGGAGTCCTTATCAGTTTAAAGATCGTGGGCTACCGCTTCCCTATATAATCGATCCGTCAGCTTCTGCCAAAATACATCTAATCGAGCTAGGGTTTCTGCCTTCTCTCGCTGCTACGCCGCCGCTCTAGTCCTACTCCATCCCGATCGCCAGCGTGCACGGGCGAACGGGAGAGCAGGTCTCCGGAACCCTTCGTCCTTGTGATCCTGCACCAGGAGAGGGCGAATAAGGTTTTTGGGAAGCGCTCCGCGCGACTGCTCCAAATCTTCGCCACGGCTCGTCTTCCGCCAAGGTCCGGCGCTGTACGATCTCGACGTCTGCGGCGCCGATTGTTGCGCTGCATCCACAACGTGAACGTCGCTACTTCAACACTCGTCACCACGGCTGCGCCAGCGCATCCACTGTACGTACGCCGTGTTCAGATCTATTTCTACATCATGTTTTATGAGTTAATCATGATGATCTTGATGGTTACTAGTATAATAGAGTGTTGCATGCTACATTTAGTTCGTGCCATGATTAATACTGTTCGGATTTTGATCAATATATTGTCTATATTTCCAACAATCCAAAAACCTTATTATAGGCAATCTGTTGATAGGAGGACTGATTTTGTCGATGCGATGAAGCCTGATAAGTTCAATGGTGTGAACTTTAAGAGGTGGGCGGCTAAGATCCGTCTTTGGTTTACCGCTATGAACATCTGGGACGCGAGGTTGGGCAAACCTGAGGGTGAACTAAATGCTGAAGAGCAGCAAAAGTTTACCAATGCCAACAACCTATTCGTGGGATGTCTCGTAAGCGTTATCTCTGATCGCCTGGTCGATGCCTACCTAGACATGCCAGATGCGAAGGAGCTGTGGGATGCTCTGTCTGCGAGATATGATGCAGTAGATGCAGGCAGTGAACTATACCTCATGGAAAGTTTCCATGACTACATGATGGTGAATACCCGTTCTGTAGTAGAACAAGCGCATGAGGTTTAGTGCATTGTCAGGGATCTTGAACTCGCTAAGTGTGTTCTTCCGGACAAGTTTGTGGCTGGGTGCATGATTGCAAAGTTGCCCCTTCGTGGAGGAACTTCGCCACTGCTCTGAAGCATAAGAGAAAGGAGATATCGGTTGACAACCTGATAGCGTCTCTTGATGTTGAGGAGAAAGCTCGGAAGAAGGATACTACTAAGAACGGAGATCAAGGTCAGTCCAGTGCCAATCTGGTTCAGAACAAGTTCCCACGTAAGAACTTTGGCAAGAACAAAGGGAACAACAACAACAAGGTTGTTAAGACCACTACCTTTAAGAAGAAGCATAACAAGGTGAGCAAGGCTGAGTTGAGCTGCTTCACTTGTGGTGATGTTGGGCACTTCGCCAAGGAGTGTCCACAGCGTGCAGACCGTAAGGGCAAGCAGTCTGATGGCTCAAAGGATGTCAACATGGTGACCGCAGGCAACACTGGAGACGGGTACGGTAATCTACCTACTATTCTTTCAGTATTTCTTTCCACGAGTTGGTGGCTAGATATGGGTGCCAATGTTCATGTGTGTGCTGATATCGCTTTGTTTTCTTCTTACCAGGACGTCCAAGATTCCTCCGTGTTGATGGGGAATGGGTCATCTGCTGCTGTTCGTGGCATTGGTACGGTGGATCTGAAGTTTACTTCGGGAAAGATCGTGCGACTGAGGAACGTGCAGCATGTCCCCACTATCAACAAGAATCTTGTGAGCGGGTCAGTCCTTTGTAAGGACGGGTTTAAGGTAGTTTTAGAGTCCAATAAATTAGTCGTGTCAAAACATGGACAATTCATTGGTAAAGGTTATGATTGCGGAGGCTTGTTCCGCTTTTCCCTTTCAGAGTTTTGTAATAAGTCGGTGAACCATATTTGTGGCGACGCTAGTAATGATGCGAGTGTTTGGCATTCACGTTTATTTCATATTAATTTTGGTTTGATGTCTCGACTTTCCAGTCTATGCTTAATTCCGAACTTCACCATTGCCAAAGGTTCTAAGTGCCATAGCTGTGTGCAATCGAAGCAACCTCGAAAGCCTCATAAAGCGGTCGAGGAGAGACCCTTGGCACCTCTAGAACTCATACATTCTGATCTGTGCGAGATGAATGGTGTGTTGACAAAAGGTGGAAAGAGATATTTCATGACACTGATTGATGATGCGACTAGATTTTGCTATGTTTATTTGTTGCACACTAAGGATGAAGCGTTAGACTACTTTAAAAATTATAAGGCCGAAGTTGAGAACCAACTTGAGAAAAGGATCACACGTCTAAGGTCTGATCGAGGTGGCGAGTATTTTCCTAAGATCTTTGATGAGTTCTATGAGAAACATGGTATTATTCATGAGAGGACGCCTCCCTATTCGCCCGAGTCAAACGGGATTGCCGAGAGGAAAAACCGCACGTTGACTGACTTGGTTAATTCCATGTTGGACACTGCTGGTTTATCTAAGGCATGGTGGGGGGAGGCTGTATTGACTTCATGTCATGTCCTGAATAGAGTTCCGAACAAGAATAAAGATCAAACTCCATATGAGATGTGGAGCGGGAAGAAACCATCACTGTCGTACTTGCGCACGTGGGGAAGTTTGGCAAAAGTCAATGTACCTATTCCAAAGAAGCACAAGTTGGGACCTAAGACAGTGGATTGTGTCTTTCTAGGATATGCACAGAGAAGCATTGCTTATATATTTTTAGTAGTTAAATCTAAGATATCTGATATGCATGTTGATACTATTATGGAATCTCGTGATGCAACATTTTTTGAGAACATATTTCCGTTAAAAGATATGCATAGCATTTCTAGATTTTCTACTGAGATAACACCTGAACCTCCTGTACATGTTGAGACTTATGTGTGACCTGATGAGCTTGAACATGAGAATGTCCTAGAGAAGGATGACAGTGAAGCTCCTAGAAGGAGTAAGAGACAGAGGGTTGCAAAATCCGTTGGTGATGATTTCACTGTGTACCTTGTGGATGACACACCCACATCTATCCATGAGGCAAATGCATCTCCGGATGCAGATGATTGGAAAGAAGCAGTCCGTAGTGAGATGGACTCGATTCTTTCTAATGGAACGTGGGAGCTCTCTGAACGACCCTATGGTTGCAAACCGGTGGGTTGTAAATGGGTGTTCAAGAAGAAGCTTAGGCCCGATGGTACTATTGAGAAGTACAAGGCTTGGCTTGTGGCAAAAGGCTACACACAGAAGGAAGGCGAAGATTTCTTTGATACTTATTCACCTGTTGCAAGAATGATCACCATTCGAGCATTACTTTCGTTGGCTGCCTCATATGGTCTTATCATTCATCAGATGGATGTAAAGACAGCTTTCCTGAATGGAGAGTTGGATGAGGAGATCTACATGGATCAGCCTGACAGATTTGTAGTGAAGGGTCATGAGAACAAGGTGTGTAAGTTGCTTAAATCCTTGTATGGCCTGAAACAAGCACCTAAGCAACGACATGAGAAGTTTGACAGAACATTAACTTCTGCGGGCTTTGTCATTAATGAGGCTGATAGATGTGTGTACTATCGCCATGGTGGGAGTCAAAGTGTTATATTGTGCTTGTATGTGGATGACATACTGATTTTTGGCACACACATTGATGTGATCAATGAGGTCAAGTCTTTTCTATCAAAGAGTTTTGATATGAAAGATCTGGGGGTAGCTGATGTTATTCTGAACATTAAGCTCATTAAGCATGAGAATGGGATCACTCTTTCTCAATCCCATTATGTAGAGAAGGTTTTGAGTCGGTTTGGCTATTTGGACAGCAAACCGGCTCCAACACCCTATGATCCCAGGGTGATACTCAGAAAGAACAAGAAAATTGCTAAAGACCAATTGAGATACTCTCATATCATTGGTTCACTCATGTACTTAGCTGGCGCAACGAGGCCTGACATCTCTTATGCTGTGAGCAAATTGAGCAGGTTCATGTCAAACCCGGGTTCTGATCATTGGCATGTACTTGAAAGGGTTATGCGCTACTTAGTGGGGACTATGAGTTATGCGATACACTATTCCGGGCATCCTGCCGTGCTAGAGGGATATAGTGATTCGAATTGGATTTCGGATGCTGATGAGTTGTATGCTACGAGTGGGTATGTGTTTACCCTTGGAGGTGGTGCTATATCATGGAGGTCTTGCAAACAGACCATTTTGACGAGGTCAACCATGGAAGCAGAGCTTACTGCCTTGGACACAGCTACTATTGAGGCAGAATGGTTGCGTGAGCTCTTGATGGACTTGTCGGTGGTTGAAAAACCGATACCGGCTATCCTTATGAACTGTGACAATCAGTTGGTGATTGTCAAAGTAAACAGTGCTAAGGATAATGCGAAGTCATCAAGACACGTCAAGAGACGACTGAAGTCTGTCAGGAAATTGAGAAACTCCGGAGTAATAAGTGTGACTTATATTCAAACAGATAAAAATCTGGCAGATCCTTTTACCAAAGGGCTATCACGTAACGTGATAGAAAGTGCATCGAGGGAGATGGGTTTGTGACCTGGTTAAGTTGTCGAAGTGGTAACCCAACCTATGTGATCGGAGATCCCGTGAATTAGGACCTGGGAAGAATGAGCTGTCGGTTGACTGAGGAGAGTAACCTTTTTCGAAACCCTCTCTAAGTGAAGATGCAATACTCTCAGATGTTGTATGGCAGGATAGCTTTATGCTTTAATGTGATTCTGTTGGCTTTGTTAAGCAAAGATGTCATCCTACAGGATATTCTTGAAAGAACACACCTATATGAGCCTGACTGTATAACGTCGCAGTCTATGAGATTTGGGTGATCTCTAGTAAACTCATGAAGAGACCAGGGAGTACGACGTATATGCTCCACCCGCGGGGTAGGCTACTGGCAGCCACGTACTGGTTCTGACTTTAAGTGAAACTTGTTCGCACAAAACTTGCAATTCAAGGCCTAGTCCATTGTCAAGTTGTGGATGAGTGTAGCTTCAAGCTCTAGGCGAGAGTTCAACTTAACAGTCCGTGCTGAAACACCATTATATAAACAGTAGTGAGAGACAGGCAAAATCTCATATGGGTATTTGAGATCTGGTGGGGGATTGATGGAATTTAGGGGCTTGGCCCATTAAAGCCCATGAAGAAATTCCTAAATTCCTAAATAAATCTCAAAGGCCCATATGTGCATGAGGAAGTGGTGGATCGGTGCAACCTTTAGTCCCACATTGCTAGTTGAGGGGAGGGATGACCAACTTAAATATGGAAGTTGTCTCCACTCCTCCAAGCTATGTGTGTGGGGAGAGAAGGGAAGCTCCACACGCGCGCGCTCGCTCGCCTCGCCTCGTCGGGCCGGGCCGGGCCGGGCGGGCGGGCGCACGACGTCTGCGTGAATGGTCCGCCGAAATCCGGCCCCTCACCTTGCAGGGGCGCGGTTTCCTTTTGCTGTTTTAATTTTTTGGTTTCCTTGGCTATCAAGTCGGCGAGATATACGGAGTCCTTATCGGTTTAGAGATCGTGGGTTACCACTTCCCTATATAATCGACCCGTCAGCTTCTGCCAAAATACATCTAATCGAGCTAGGGTTTCTGCCTTCTCTCGCTGCTACGCTGTCGCTCTAGTCCTACTCCATCCCGATCACCGGCGTGCACGGGCGAACGGGAGAGCAGGTCTCCGGAACCCTTCGTCCTTGTGATCCCGCACCGGGAGAGGGCGAATAAGGTTTTTGGGAAGCGCTGCGCGCGACTGCTCCAAATCTTCGCCACGGCTCGTCTTCCGCCAAGGTCCGGCGCTATACGAGCTCGTCGTCTGCAGCGCCGATTGTTGCGCTCCGTCCACAACGTGAACGTCGCGACTTCAACACTCGTCACCACGGCTGCACCAGCGCATCCACTGTACGTACGCCGTGTCATCATGTTTTATGAGTTAATCATGATGATCTTGATGGTTACTAGTATAATAAAGTGTTGCATGCTACATTTAGTTCGTGCCATGATTAATACTGTTCGGATTTTGATCAATATATTGTCTATATTTCCAATAGAGTTTTCAGCACTGTTTTTTTTTGCAATATCAGCTAAGTTGTGTAAATACAGTTTTGTGTATTATATGTGCAATGAACAATATATCGGTGTTTCAAAAATTATAACGTATCGATGAATCAAGTATTAGTTAGAAATTAGTTGACGGATCCAAATATCCCCGACTAAAGTTTAGCTAGGTACTTTTTAGCCAGCTAAAATAAATCACTATAAATTAGCTAGCTAATTTTTAGTTTGGGTGGATCCAAAGAGGGCCTTATTATGGGTGGACTCCTTTCAAAAAGTAATCTTAAAATAGCCATTAAAAATCATAGTTGCAATTATAATCATTCAATAAATGGTGGTAAACATATTAATAACAAAACACTTAACTTGTTAGCTACAAGATATATGAATAAAACATAGGTGAGTATAAGTGGTAAGCAGGAGACATATATGAGGCCATGTTTAGTTCCAAAATTCCACTCCCAAATTTACTATGCAAAAAGAAGATTCCCCATCACATCAAAATGTCATAACATGTATGGAGTACTAAATGTAGATAAAATCAAAAACTAATTGCACGGTTTTGTTGTGCTCTGCGAGACGAACATTTTGAGCCTAATTAATCAATTTTTGGACAATTTTTCACAAATACAAACGAAATGCTACAGTGACGCAATGATTACGAAGTGACATCATACTCCCAAATTCACCCTCCCAAATTCAACATCTAAACACCACCTGAGAGATGTATAGCACGCAGAAAAGTAGGGGCTTAGAATTGGGTGAGTGAAATATATTTCTTATTAATGAGATGTAAATGTTATAGTATATAATTTTATTTCTTATTAAAGAGATCAGCTTTATGTTTTCTTCATCCATTAGATAGAGAACCACTCAAATGATCATAGTAACAAAATTATTATTGGTGTGACAATATATATTCGCTTTACACATTGCAACGTAAAGGCATATTTGCTAGTAATAATAATTAACAATGGAGTCAGTGGCGGCATCCTGGTCAAGGTCGGAAGACCAAATTTGATTTGATTCTACATCCGATTGAGGATTCCGCTTTGTCTCGTAAGTCTTCTTCACATATTTCTTCCTTTTGGATTTGATCCGATCCGATCCCCATATATATTTGCCGGAGGACGCGCTAGATTTCGCTAATTGGCTTGATCTGTCTTTGTCGATTGCATAGGAGAGGGAGATCTGCCGCAGCCCATGATTCCCTACAGCAAGCTCCGCCGCCTCACGCGCTGCGACGCCGGCAAGATGTCCCGGGATTGGGCTTCGTTGGACCGGGACCTGGTAGAGCTGATAGGGTGACGGGTGCTCACCGGCGAACTGCAGGACTACGTCCGATTCCGCGCCGTATGTTCCCACTGGTGCGCCAGCACCGTCCGTCCCCGCGGCCGCGGCGTCCTCGACCAGCGTTTCCATCCGCACCGATGGATGATGGTGCCGGAGGGCCACGGCCTCTACCCCGGCCACGCCGACCTCCGAGGCTTCGTGCGTTTTTTCAACCTCTCTACTGGCGCCTTCGTCCGTGTCCACCTCCCATTACTGGACGACCACGTCGTCCTCGACTTGGTCGACGGCCTACTGCTCCTGCACTGTGACCAGGACACAGCCATCCGCCTCCTCAATCCATTCACCAGTGATGTTACCGAGCTCCCGCCTCTTGCATCCCTCCTGCCACAGATGGAACCTAGCAACCACAGCGAGCGAAGAAAACGCAGTAGACTCATAATATTTTGCACCTCCATTGCTGTCGATTCCACTGGGAACATCACCGTCATGCTGGCCCTTGACCTTCTTGACCGTGTAGCGTACGCCACAGCTGGTGACGAACGGTGGACTCTCTCTCTACCTGGAAGCTCAAACCTATGCTCAAACCCGTGTCTTTCCAAGGCAAAATCTATGCATTCCAATTCACATCACTTGACATACGGAAGGTATACATCTACCAGCTTAACCCACCATGCCCAGATGCAGATGAGGGATTGTCTCTTCTTCCATTGCCAATGAAGATTGCTGAATGTCCACTGGACAAATTGCTTTACGTGCTCAACTTTGTAGAATGTGGCTCAGAGCTCTTGCTAGTTGCCTACAATGATGTTACTCCATCAAAGCTGACAGTCTACAGACTTTCTGACCTTGTCAGCGGGAAGGCTGAGCCTGTAACGAGCATAGGAGACCACACCTTGTTCCTGCACGAACGCTGTCTAGCTCTGTGTCTCAATCTCACTTAACAAGGCTAGTAAGAGCATTCCTTCCATTTTGCCTAACTCAATCATTTGCATGCATAGTTTGGATCCTGGTTCTGCAGGACTAGCCCGTTTTGAGCAATATGACCTAGGTACTGGCATCTGGACTCCAGCCAGCGATGGGGACGTCTTCCAAAGACCACCACCGAGCCCCCATACACTCATCCATCATATCTTTACCTGTTGCCAACGCAAATACTGGAAAGTCGAGCACTCAGCTCTGTCTGCCTTTTTTTTGTTTAGCCTACACATATTATTTCGAGGAGTTGATGTGATTATAATATTTTTTGTCCATGCTACTAACATTGACACTGCTGGGATTTTTTTTTCTTGAATCCGAGCTAACGTGAATCCTTGAGTCTTTTAGGAATAAAGGAATCATGTATTGTGTTAAAACAGAGCCTGTTTGGTTGGTGAAGCAAGATTTGCGTTTTGCGGTAAGTTTGTGTTTATTATTTTTGCTTATTAACTCACCTTTATGGTGCTGTTTGGTTCTATGCTCTGTAACAAACTCAGTTCACATTAGTAGCTAATGTCGCTAGACATTGTTTGGTTTGGATGAAATATAACTTTGTGATGTTTTGATGAACATCGATAATTGGCTGAGATATCAAATCAGTGTACTAGAAGCTAGGCCCTTCTATTGTATTTCAACACTGAAATGGATTTTAGGCAAGTTTGTATTTCATATGCAATGACAACATAGCATTATGTGTATATTCTATGTTCTTGGGAATTTCAGAGATACCATTCTGCAAGCAGTATTTGCCAGATGTATTATTTTGCACCAATAGTTAAAAATTGATGCATGGTTGTGTTACTGCAAATTAATAACATTGCAAATAACTTTGTACTTTTATCATCACATACTATTGGGGCGCAAGGGTGGATTATGATTACAATGATGACAAAAAACAATATAGCCTATAGGCCCCAAACAAATTTTGGTAGGCTAGAGATGAAACACAATCACAAAGATGACATCAAAAATAAATCTTCTATATGCAGAATGGTTGGTTAGTACATGGAGTATAAAATCTGGAATAAAGTTTTAGCAAGATCTTGTGTTGTGTTCACCTTTTCTTTGTCATGCAGCTGCAAATTAATAGTTGACACACATAGTGCTGTGTTCCTGTGATCATCTGTTTTATCTGCTTGCTTTAAAGCCAACTAGTCAGTCATGCTATAGATTTTGACTAAGAATAAAATTAACAGCTGCGGAAGATGTTTAATTGTTTAATGTCAATACATTTATTTCGTTTCAATACACATTTTTCTTCAGTTTGGACACATTGATTTTTCTGCTGCTAACATTCATTCCATACCCTGTTTCTAGGCTTGATGTACCCTTGCTTCAGCGGATGTCTTTGCTCCACAATGTCTGGAGGAACAAATAATTATTCATTTCTATTGAGCTTATTGGCTCGATGGTTACTGCAACCTTTGGTAGACTCTCGGTGCAGCGGATGTCTTTGCTTCATAATGTCTGGAGGAACAAATAATTATTTGTTTTTTATTGAGCTCATTGGCTCAATGGTTGCTGCAGCTTTGCTTCTCCATCTTTTTTAGGGTGTTACACATCTACTTAGATTTGTAGCATGATGATATATGTGAATAAGAAAAAGTGTGGTTCAATTAGTGTTTTTGGTTGAAGATACCATCATAAGTGTTTTCTTTAAAGTGGATGTATGTCTTGTTGGCATCCGATTACTAAAGTTATCAAATTTGTTGGCTAGATTATGTATGGCTATACTATTAAGTAAAGAGAACTGCTAATTATCTGTCAGCAGATTTTTTTGAAAATCTGTCAAATTTTGGACCATAGGATTCTGCGCCAATATCTGTGCTGGGTTTGTATTGTTCTCCCCTCTTGCCTGTGTATTTGTCTGTTTAACGGTTTCGAATTTGCGCCTGAATCCTGGCAATGTTTCCACGGCATTTTCGTCTCTCCAATTCTCTCTCAGCCCTGGAATGTCTGGCCATTCCCCCTCTCGCCTCTTCAATTTCCTTCAACTAGGACCCCCTTCTTGGTCACCGGCGGCCGGGCACTTCTTCTACGTCGATCTGACCCAGGAATTGAAGATTGTTTCTATTCCCTTTGATTTTGTTGCTTGATATGCTGTGTCCTTGTTCTAATTTTGTCTCTTGTGTTTTGTTTTGTTTTCTGGGTCACAGGAGTGGGGAGGAGCCTCGATCGATGCGAGGCAGCACGGAAAGAAGAAACGGCAGTTCAAGTAGCAGCTTATTGCAGCAGTAGTTTGACAGCTCCTTGATCCACAACAGCCATGGCAGGACTCTTGCCCTCGTCCCCCTTTTAGGTCGCTGTCGCAGCACCGATGACTCGTTGGTCTTCTCCCGGGCGGCCGCGCCTCTCCTGTGTTGTATTCTGATGGTAGTGGTCTCAGATTTGTTGTCTCTATTTTGGTTCTGTGTTTGATTCAGTGCATTGCTTTGTGGATAAGCTGAAAATTTTTCATCTGAATCTTGATTGGTTGTGCTGTGCTGTGCTCTTCTAAAAAAAAGATTGACTGTGCTGTGTGGCTGCGTGTTTGTGGACGTGAGCCTCAGGGATGACAACTTCACAAGGGTCAGAGGGGAATTGTGCCAAGCAGTGTATCCATTGGACCACTGGTGTGTTGCTTTGTTTGATTTTTTTTTTTTGCCGGGGGGGGGTGCCATGTTCTACCATGTGGATTTGGATGTTCGTGTGTGGTCACTTTCTATGGTGGCAGGCTCTGAATGCTTCTGTAGGATTTTTTGCTGCAGTTTATTTTTCGTCTGTCGTGTGTTATGTAGGATTTTTTTTTTCTTCAGTGCTTTATATAGTAGTGAAAATCTGAAATTGGTTTGGTTGTCTGAATGGTTTAGATGCATCCAGATTTTGGCTAAGTCGACTATAACTTGGAGTTTCTTAGGAGTGCAGTCACTACCAATAATTTGGCTAACTTTTGTATGACTGCTATCACATCCAATAATTTCATGTTCATGAAGTGTTTTTTGGGAGTTGTGGTATAATGTGAATTATCATGCAGTCTGACTTGTAGCAGCTAGTAGAAGTATGCATTGGTCTGTTGATGTGATCTTTTTGGAGCTGTGGTATATATTACACAATGCTATATCAGTAGATATTGTTTTTTCCATTTAGCTATGCTAGTTCCATTTGCCTAATGTTTTCAACAGTATATTATTAATAAGATTTTTCTAATTCTTGTATAACAGACCATGTTTAGATTATCTATGTTAAGTTTTGGTTGAAGTACCAAGTGAGATGATTTCTTTATTGTAGAGAGAAAAATGTAGCATCTCTTTGTAAATGTATAGCATATAGATTGTCTTCTTACTGTTAGATGCAGGTTGTGTAAAACCTGACCAATCAAATATGTAGGAATTATCACATAGCTTCATTAGTTCTAGTGTTTTTTATGACTACTATCGGTACCAAATCTATTATGGAAGAGTTTATAACAGTAGAAAGGAGATACATTTGCTATGTTTAACATTTTGTTGCAGCTTTACTATGCTTTTTTTCAAGAACTTCTGGTAGGAATTGGATCGATTAACTTTGACTATGCAGCGCCCAGGTTCAACAGGCCCACTCATAGAAAGATCAAAATCAGGTGAACGATCTTATCCTGCAAAGTCATTAACCGACTGTTATGCATCGATATCGATATTTGCGACATTTTTGGGCCCAGACTTGTACTCTCTGTACAATATTGGTAGCTGCAGCCCGTCACGGCAGCTTGTGAACTGAAGATGAAATTATGTGCTACTGCAAAATTTTATTCGAATAGCAATGTTCCAAATTAAAGTGGGGAGAAACTCAAAGGCTTCTGAAACGGCTCTCGGTAGATAGTACATGTTTATGGGTCAGTTAGCTTCTGTCTAAGTGAACATATTAACATACACGAAACGGAGGCTTCTGATTGATAGTTTGGTGGTTCCATTTTTTTTTCATTTTTCGATTTTCAGTTGTTTTTCTCCCGCGGCGTGCCTCTTGAGAGAACCAAAATGGGCTCCAAGGTGACTCCTGTTTCGTGCCAAATTTTTTTATATATTTGGGTGCGGGTTCATCATATTTTTCATATGTGAGTTATGTGACAATTGACAACATATACTCAAAGGTACTCGTATTCCTTTGTTCAGAACCTTTTATAAAGTATAATTTGGATTCTGTTTACGGTGCACCACATGCTCCTTGTAAATTAACTATGACATTTAAGAGTTCACGCTGAAAAATTGATTAGTTTGCAACTTTCTCAATTAAGACTTGTCGAGCTCACAAGATGGCAACAGAAATGAAAATTCCCTATTTTAGGATGTTTAGTTAGATATCTAGTGGTGAGAGCATCTCCAGTAGATCCTCAATTCTCAATCCAACTATCGTATTGGGAGAGTTGATAAAAATATAGCGCTGCAACAGAACCCCAAAACCTTTCCCTTTTTTCAATAACTATTGGGACAAACCAATAATCCACCCAACTCTCCCAATATAAGAGCATCTCCAAGAGTGGCTAAAAAATAAAATTCCAAGATATTAGTTTTGGGACCTTATAGAAAAATATTGGGAGGAAAAATTACCCTTCCAACCAACAATTTCCAAAAAATTAGACCCAAAAGCAGCCACGTCATCAATTATGGGCCCTTGCTTGATTTTTTTCATGGTGAACAGCAAATCACAATTTTGTTTGTCCACCCTTTTTTCCGCGGAGTGTTGGGAGCTCAGAGATGGGTAAAATTGGCTCAGAATGGAGTCAGTATTGGGCACACGGAAAAAATTAAGAACAAAATTAGACACTGTTAAAGTATTGTTTTTTATTTTTATGCCCAAAACTGATTATTGTGCATGTTTATTGGATACTCTTGGAGATGTTCTAAAGGGGAGTTGGAGCTCTCCTCCCAATAGATTAGTTGGATTAGGATGATATTATTGCGGAACTGTAAAAAGCAACTCCCCCAATAACCATGAAACAAATATTGGGATATCCTCATAAGACTATTATTGGAAAAGATTTGTTAGGGGCTGAGCAACGCTAGATATCTAGCAACAAACCATCGATTTGTTGACCAAATATTTGCAAAAAGATTGATACTTGGCTTACTTGCCATGGGCTTGTCATCTTTGGTAACGCAGAGGTGGCGATGGCTAAAATTAGCTTGTAAAGTGGGAGAAGGATGGCGAGAGGAGTTGTGATAGACCATCTCCAACAGCTCTTGTATATCTCGTTGCCTAGCTAAAAAAGAGAGAGAGAGAGAAACTTGCATCTAACAGCCTAGCCAACGGAATAGCTCCTTCGCTAGTTATCTTTGCCTAGCCAGGCGCGCTCTCCATCCACGCTCGTCTGTTTTAAAAGAGTACATTGGTTTACCCCTGCTTTTGTGAAGCTTTTTATTTTTTAGTTAACCTTTTAATCTTTAAATTAGCTAGGATTATTGCTAGTCTCTTGGAGATGTTCTTAGAGAGAAGGAGAAGCATGCAGGTAGCTAAGGTAAGCAATGCAATCTGACAGGTTGCTTTTTGAAGTAGTGAATCCATGGGTGCGAGAAACACCACGGTGTTTCTAATTAACCATGGTGATATGCAATTGGACTAACCATGGTGTTTCTAATTAACTAGTCATCCCTTTTAGTTATATGCAATTAGACTAACCATGGTGTTTCTAATTAACTTAGAAAATTTAGTGAATGCATGTTTAGGTGACAGCTAAACTCATCTGAAGGTTATTATCTTTCTTTGTAATGAAGCCGACAGCCCCATACCCTAGTTTGCTACTCTGTATAATCAGGCAGCTAAATTATGGAGCGAAGGTGAATACGGAGTGATCAATGAGGCAAACACGAAAGCAGAATTCTGCGACCCATGCTACTCTGTATTTTGTATTTGGCTGGGGCATTAGGTTTGCAACAGCTGCGAAAAATGAACTACCAACAAACTCCAGAGTATTTCTCACTCAAATTAGCAAATTATATCAATATCTCAAAAGTTAAGAAATAGGACTTACATCATGAGTCAATCATTTAGGCACAAAATCACAATTACTAAACATAGTAATTTTCAAGATGATGGTGAGTTATTGGAATTCAAGTGGACTTCGTGAAGATTGAACAAAGGTGACTGAACCTACACTGATGTCTACTAATCATGACCAATAGACGAGGAAAAGAACAAAACAAAGATAATGAACAGATAAATAGAAGATTACCCACTCCATTGCATCAAACACTGTCAAGACGAACAATCTGATCATCATCTGGTCCAAGCAGAGGCTCCAAGCGCATGAAGAATGGAAATGCAGGACCTCTATAAGGGTCATCTGAGTTGTTGCGCGGAACACTGCCCTATTCATGGTTCTCAGATTAAACACGAGAAAGTAGGAATTAGGCTTCCGAATTGACCAAAATTCCAAGTAGACATAGCCAGCCCGCACTGCCAGTACACGCAACCTCTTCATCCACTCATGCATCCTGGCGAATCTTCTTCATCCATTCATTCAGCAAAGAGAACTCCTTGAGTTCCCATCCACCTGTGCTGTTGCGAACCCAGAGCTGCAAGCTTTGCTCTTTGCTGGAGAATAAGCACAGCCCACCATGCTCCGGCATGTCAGAGACACAGTATGATTCCCATGGAGGAAATGGGGCATCGATGATAGACCATTCCATGGTGGTTGTGTCCAGCACCAAGATCCTCTCTATGAGACTGGAGTACCTGCACTTCTTGGTATCTGACCGCCAGTATGCAAACCGGCCAGCAGGCATGCCGTCGCTGGAGGGAGGGTAAAAACTACCCAACACCTTGGTGGATTTCGATTTGGTCCATTTGCCGGTGCGGGAGGAGAAGACGGCTGCGTCATAGTCTATGCCGATGACCAGGAACGAGCCGTCGGCCTCGTCGACAACAATGGCGTATTTGACCACGTGGGTCGACCTCAACACGTCGTGAGGGTGGAGGAAGACAGCGGTGCGCGCGATGGGGTCATAGACGGGCGAGGTCGAGCCCATGGCTGCCGCGAGAGAGGAGTTGGCGGCCGCCGTCACAGCCGCGGAGGCGCCACTCGTCCCAGTCGTAGTCCCCCTCCTCGTCATCTGAATCGACGGCGGGGAGATCCTCCAAGAAGAAATCGCCGTACGCGGCGGCCGCGGCCAGATTGGGGTTGCGGGTGGCACGGAGAAAGCGGAGGTTGGGGGAGCGGCGTGGGAAAAGCACGTCACCGCGGTCGGTGAGGAGGAACCCGACAAGCGGGGGCCGACGGAGGGCGCCGAAGCGGCGGAAGATGGCGGGGTCGGAGGCCACGCGGTGCCACCGCTTGCAGGCGAGAGCGGCGCGGGAGAGCGACGCCATGTCGGGGAGCCGGCGAAGGGTCTCACCGAGGAGGCCATCGCCGAGGGCCGCAACCGGTGGCAGCGGCGCCGGCGAGGACTTGGACTTCTTGGCGGCGGCGGTTCCTTCAGAGTGTTCCATTTTCCTCACTAATCCACTACGGCGCAGAACGCGCCTCTTGGATTTTGTTTGGTAACTTACCTCTTGTCCACCCTCCTGTGAATTTTTTTTCATCTTTAGCGCCGGAACATTTTGAAGGTTTTTTTTGCCAATACGTCGTTAAAGATTGTGGTGACCCTATGCCACTAAAAAAATTCGGAAAGCTCCGGAGCTTCATTCATGTATCAAGAAGATGATTACATTCTGCCTGTAGCAGGCTTTGAACACACGTAGGGGACTCATCATGCCACTCTCCCCCAACGTTTACACCTGAGACCTGCTTGGCTAACACATGTGCTACATTATTACACCTTCTATTAACGTACACAAGGCAGAAATCTTCAAACTCCGGAGCTAGCTCGCCCATCTCCTTAAGAACAGATGCTACCATCGATCGCTGAGTGTCTCGTGCCATCCACAACTGAACCAGCACCTGACAATCAGTTTCTAGGATGATCTTCCTGAATCTACGTTGTAGAGCCAACTGCATTCCATCTCTGCATGCAAGGGCTTCTGCCATTAGCGGAGCGAGGCACTGTCCATACCACTTCGCCTGTCCACCTAGGAAAACTCCTCGGTGGTTTCGAAGAACTGCACCTGTGGCTCCCTGACTGTTCTCCACCTCAAAACCCCCATCCATGTTACACTTCACCCAATTTTGTGGCGGTGGCTTCCAGGGAGACATTGATGGGCTTGCTTGTGCAACTAAAACGTTTGATCACACTTGTATGTCATCCACCCAACTTTTTTTGACCCCGACGCCATTTCGTCCATGTTCTGTTAGTTTGGAGGCTCTTACCTGTGAGCCTCACCTAGTAAAATGACTATCCTACCCCTGTTAACCTATCTCTTCAGAAGACAACGAATCGAACAAAGAAACTCACTCACTCGCTCGAAAAACTGCCGGTCCGCCGCCGCCCTGCCCTTCGCCTCCAACGCCGGTGCCAGTGCACCACCCGCCGCCCCCGCCGGTGTGCCGCCCGCCGGCCCGGCCTCCCTCTGCGCCAGCGGCTGCGCTAGGCCGCCGCGCCCCGGGCGGGCCAGCCCCGCAGCAGGCCGCCTCCGCCCGTCAAGTCCTCGATCCGGAGTCAGTCAGGTAGCGCTCCCTCCCTCTCTCTCTCTCTCGATCCGGATGAACCTTGTATGAACTTTTTTACTGTAATTGACTACTCCATGGATAACGTCTAGAGACAACTAGTTGAATGGTACTAACAATGGAGTAGTTTTTTAGTATCAACAATATACACATTTTGCTTCTCCAATACTGTCTGACATATTTTGCTTCTCCAATAATATTTGTAGGATGGATCCTTACCGTAGCTTCGATCTAGAAATAAGGATTATTTCTCACAATTTTAATTCTTGGTGGGATTCATTGAACAAAGTCGTGGATTCTCCGGATTGAGGACCATCCTACAGGACAAGTGAACACACCAACGAAGAAACGTTGATGATATGATCCATTTGGTTGAATGTTGATGATATTCCCATATTTGCTTGAATGTTGATGATATGATCCATTTGGTTGAATGTTGATGATATTTCCAAAATTTTTATGATTTAATCTGATAATTTAATGATTATTTCCAACATTTTTTTGATTTTTTCTGAATTATTCCTTTTTTGTGAGTTTTCTGGATTCTTTTTGAATTTTTCTGATTTATTTACGCATTTTTCTGATTTTTGTGATTTTTCTGAATTTATATAATTTATTTACGGATTTTTCTAATTTTATAATTTATTTACGAATTATTTTTTATTTAAAATTATTTTTTCTCATTTTCTAAATTATTTACTGATTTTCCATATTTTTTACAATTTTAAACTTATTTTTACCATTTATTTAAATATAAGGGCAAAAAGTTCTTTTTACCGCCACATTTGACACCGTTAGTCAGCTTTCCATTCGAAATGGCGTGGGGTCCAAGAAAGTTGGGTGGATGGCATATAGGTGCGACCAAACTTTTTAGTGGCATAAAGGTCACCGCGATCTTTCGTAATGGCATACAGGTAAAGGACTCAGCATTTTGGGTTGGCGGCAGAAATGAAAATTTTGTATGTGAAATGATATTATCCAGGTGAATCTATCATTTGCTTTAAACAGTAGAATGTCACAAATATAAATTCCAAACTTATACCATTTAAAAAATAATAATCCAGTGAACTAATTACTATTTGCTTTAGTTTATCTACTAAATAAATACATTATTTTTCTATATATCTAGACATATAGGAAACATTATATATATAAAAAATTAAAATAATTTTTAATTTGAACTAACGGGATAAAAATAATTCAAACGACAACAAATGCTTGCAATTTTAGTTAGGAGAGTTTATTATAAAAAATAGTTTAAAACAGGGCTTAAAAAAATTCGATCCACTTGATCTTCTACTACCTCAACACTATAGGCTGCTGATGTGTTCTATCAAATCTCCTTACTCCGCTGTCTCGCGTTAGCCTGGGCATTCGGTTAACTGGAACCATCGATTCCTTAAAAGTTTTTGAAACCGAGACATTACAGTTTTGATTAATGTTCCGATTATAACCGAACTAACTGAGTTTAAAAAATAAAGCAAATACATTCATTAATATACATTACTCACAAAATCTTAAAAAACAAAAAGTGAAAAAATCAAAGAAGATCCATGGCAGTGGGCGCCAGCCGGCGCCGCCGCGCGCCTATCGACCGTGCGCCCTTCCTGGCCTGCACGCCGTCGTCGTCGTCGCCGCACCCAAGCTGTGGGAGCTGGCCCGCGCACCGCCACCCGCAGCTAGCCCGCACGCCGCCGCCCGCGGCCTTGCTGGCCCGCGCGCCGCCGCCCACGGCACCGCCGGTCGGGGGAGCTCTGTCCCGCGCCGCCTGACGCGGCCCCACAGGACAGGGGAGCTGGCCCAAGCGCCTCGATGGTCGTGGCTATTGGCCTGCGCGCCGCCGCCCGCCGTGGGAGCTGGCCTGCGCACCGCAGCCCGCGCCCCATCGACCGTGGCTTCAGTCCTGTGTGGCGGCTCGGGATGGAGGGATGCGAGGGAGGAGGGATAGCGGCAGCTTGGTGGGCTCTCTTGTGGGATGTATGGTGGGTTAGGCTGTAGTGGGCTTTGCATATTTCGGTTCTTCGGTTAACCGAGGCTAAGAACAGAAATAACCGGGTTTATTTCGGTTGATCAACAATGAGAACTGAACAACCAACCGAATTTTTCAATTTTGTTTATTTTTGTTCGGTACTCGGTTATTTACGTTCGGTTCTCGGTTAAGGGCAGATACATTGCTACACGTCAGCAGTCTCATAGGTTGTCTCATGCAGTGTGTCGGTGTTTGGAAATCGTGGTCCCGACACCAACCAGAAATGCATTGTGTTCCCTCCCCTGATGGTTGATGCAGAAGGTAATGCAAGACACGGATTTATCCTGGTTCCGGTCGCAAGACCGTACTTCCAGCGAGGTGATGCGTGCGATGTATTATCCTGCACCGTGCTGCAAGTAGTAGGGGATACAAGCAGGTTGGGAGAAGCGGCAAGACCTCCAAGTCCCGGATGATTGAGGCGGAGTGCCAATATCGTGGTTTATGGAGCGTGTGCGAGTGTTTTTTTTTGTGTTCAACTCTCTCGTCTCTCGTGGGCGCGCCCTCTCCTTTTATAGGCCAGGGGAGGGGGTTATAGGCGTGTGTCGTTGTGCAGGCATAGTTGCTGCACAGTAGTAGGAGTGGCGCCAGGCATGATTCTTAGTCCTCGGCCACTGTTATCCGACGTTTCCGTCCCTGTGAGGGATTCCTGTACTGGTGATGACGCCAGGTAGTGGTTTTGAGGAGCTGAAATGACCCGAGTGCTGTGATGGCTTGCCCGTACGCCGGCTCGAGGGTCACCCATGCCTGAGCGTTGCTCGTTCTATGGAAAATCACTGTGGGAGTTGGTAGCACATAGAGTCGGAGTGATCCGGTCCTATTCGCATAGTGGTGACATGTCCACACAGCGGCAGGGATGGTCGCATAGTGCTCGGGATGGCCCGCCATACCTCCGCTGTCCTTTCTCCTTCTTCTGCTTCGTGCTTGAGGGTCTCTTCTGCCCGATTGAGGGCTTTGGGTCATCGGAGTTGGTAGCACAGGAGCTCGGAGCGACGTGCTCTGTTCGCACAGTGTCGGTCTGTCCGCACAGAGCCTCAACTGGCAGCATAGTGATGGGAGTTGGCGGACACAATGGGGGGTCGTGGACGTCAGAGCGGCATGGCGAGAGATTTGCCTTTTGACTTTGGATGTACGGCGGTGATGAGCGTCATTAATCGTTTGTTGGAGCGGAGGTCTCGACCGAGGCGAAGCTTTTCGATTCGCTCGAGGCTCGATCCTCAGGCCTCGACCAAGGCGGAGTTTTTCGGTTCGCTCGAGGGGTCGGTTCCCTCGAGCGAAGCAGAGGTTGAGGCGCGCGTCGAGGCGTCCTGCGGGGTGTCTTGACTGGACCTTCGTCCGTTGCTGGGCCGTGGACCTTAATTTTCGTTTCTCTTTTCCTGGTATGTACATGGGTTTAATGTTTTAACAGGGGTGATTATCCCATAGGTTTGGGTACCCCTAATGATCACCCCAACAGTAGCCCCCAAGCCTTTGTTGGAGTAGGTTTTATCCGACAAAGGCTTTTCGTCATGGTTCTTCTGATAAGGTTTCCTTGAAGAATTCCGCTGGGTGCGCGCTAACGCACATGCGCGTGTAGCCCCCGAGGCCTTGGAGGAGTGGATATACTCCTACAAGGGCTGTCAGTATTTCGTGCTTTCGCAAGTTACATCATATTTCGTCCTCAAGGGACTCGATCTTGTGATGCAAGGAGCCCCCGAGCCCTGGCCCCAGCAAGGTCGATCAGGGGCGGTCCTCGACTTTGAGTTACGACCCTCGTCGCCCCGTTCGTGGGGAGGAGGGGTAACGCATTCCATGCTTCCCTCGAGCGGGCCCCGAGTCATGGATGGCTCTGTGAGCTGTTAGCGGGTAATTCAAGTGGACTTCTGTGCCTCATTCGATGGATGTCGGCTCGAGGTCCAGAGACACGTCTCATAAGAGCACTCGTGAAGGTTTGCTAGGCAGGGCTCGACCCCGTTCGTTAGGGGTCGAGGGCTCGTTGCTCTCCCTCGGTGGGATCCCTCGGCCAGCTGCCTCCATCTAGCCTTGAATACAATATTGGGGGTGCCCTCAAAGTTCACATTCGAGGATAGGCTTGATCGTGCGAGCCCTCGGTTGTCCATGACTCTGTTTGATCTGGGGTGCCTGTCGAACCCTCGAGGGGTCAGGGCTTCGAACCCCTGATCAGTAGGGCCTCGAGGGGGGTGGCTTACCTTGGAAGTTTTCTTGCTAGCCTCGAGCGTTTATTTTGGTAATCGTGGCTGACGCGGCGCGGAGAATGCGAAGCGGGCGCGCCTTTTTAGGCGGAGCGGCAGAGGCGTGGGTAGTTATGATGGGACGTGGCGTCTGCGACGCCTGGGTTCTCGTGCTTAGTGGTTATCCCAACCGGTGGGGACCGGCCGTCACTGACAGCAGTGCCAACCGCATTGAATGCGTATTTCATGCGGCTGGGATGCCGGTTGCACTTCGTATTACACTATAAATAAAGAGACAAGGGGAAAGGTTTGGCTTACCCAATCCTTGCCTTCAGATTGCATCTACTACTTCCAAGTGCTGCCGCCCTTGCCTTTCGTCTTCTCCGCATAAAACTCCTCTCTTCGTCGCCACTGTTCGCCATGGTGACCATTGTTGACCCTGCCCCGTGGAGCCCCTCCATCGCCACCGACGATTACCTCACCGGGCTGGTGGAGGTCGGGGTGCTGCCGGCGAACAGCAATCCTGAGGAGCCGATGTGGATCGCGCCGTCATCCAACCACCACGAGCCTTCTCCGCCGGAGGGCTTCGTGGTGAGCCTGGCGAGGTTGCACGAGCGGGGGTTCGGAATCCCCGCCACGCCGTTCTTCCGCGCATTGTGCCTCCACTACGGCGTGGAGCTCCACAACTTTACCCCAACGCCATCTCGGAAGCGGCGGTCTTTGTCGCCGTTTGCGAGGGGTATTTGGGGATAGAGGCTCATTGGGACCTATGGTTTCACCATTTCCGGGGTGAGCTGCATACGGCCGTAGGTGAGTCTCGGGGGTTCCCCCGCGCGGTTCGTGCCGGGGGCCTTAACCTGCAAGTCCGGGGGCAGCGCAGCGGGCTGTACATCCCGGCGACGATGAACTCCAACAACGCTGACTGGGACAAGGGGTGGTTCTACCTGTGCAACATCGACAACAAGATCCCGGCGTACACCGCCAAGGTGCTGCGTGAGCGGCCGGATTTGTGGAGCTACGGCGTCTCCCCGCCGACCGCCAGGAGCGACTCAAGATCTTCACTGACGCCTTCGCTGCGCTGTCAAGGGTCGGGTTGACCACGGCGGGGGTCATAGCGAACTTCAACCAGCGGTCGTCCTGCCGCAGATGGAGAGGGCTCCGCGCCTTGACCAACTCAGGGCGGATTCGCCCTGGCAGGGCTCGAAGATGAAGGAGGGAACCCTCGTCCTCGAGTACTGCATGCACCGAGCGCGGCAAGCTGTGGAGGTGTCCAAGCTCGACTGCAAGGAGGCGGCCCAATTTGCTGTCAAGATGCGCCCCAATGCGGGGTATTTACAATTTGTAAGTTTTCTTTAAGTTCGATTTAGATTCAATCTCATTTTTTACCCTCGAGGGTTTTTGATTGCCAATCTTGGTTTTTCTCTTCTGGGCTTGTCTCAGAAGGGATATCGCTCCGCCCCTCCTCTTTGCGAGGTTCGTGAGGCCAATTGCCTTTCTGTCGAGAGGGAGAAGACGCGAAAGGATGCAGCCAAGAATAAGGAGCGGAAGAACCAGCGGAAAGCGGCGCATGAGAAGGAGTGCTGCCGTTGGGCCAGGGAGGGGCTCTCCCCCTACAACCCCCAAAAGCAGCCCAGAGGCGTCCTCCTCGGACGACCTCATGGAGATTCTGCCACCTGCGCTGGTGGCGGCCGAAGCAACCGTGCCCCCGAGGGGGCGAAGCTAGGAGATCCCGGTGTCATCGCGGGGTAGGGGGGCCTCGAGCGGCTCGGCACCCTCGACAGCGCGAGCCGCCCCTCCCCCCCCCCCCCCAAGTACCAAGGTGACCGCTTCAGGGGCTCGGGCTCGAAGCCCGCCCGCAACTAGGGCGGACAATGGGGCCGCAGCCCCTGGGGCCACGAGGGCGCAAAGTCCCGCACCCACGGGCTCGAGGCCCGCGAGCGGGACCCCACCGTCGAGGGACCGCGGTCGTTCGGGGGCCCAACAGCCGTCGAGCGGCAAGAAGCGCAAGCTGAGTGGCCTCCTTCGGGTTAGGTAAGTTCCATTCTCTTTTCTCGGTCATAACTCGTCGGTTGTTTTTAACCTGATTTTTTTACTTGGTTTTCTCTTAGCCAACCCGGACCACCGGCATCACTCCCGTTGGCGCCAACGAAGGCAATGAAGGTGTTGACGCGCGCCACGCCCCGTTCGACGGCGCCACCCTCGTCCGGAGTGCCCCAGGCGACGGAGATCGTCGCCCGGTATCAGGCGGCCCTAGCGTGAGGGGTCGCCCGATCGAGGGGCCGGCGGCCGCGGGTGATGACCAGGCCAGGGAGACAACCCCGGCCCCCCTTGTGGAGGATGTGCCCCACGCCAATGCGGGGATGAACGAGACCTCCGGGCCGGCCGAGGGCACGGGGGAACCAGAAGGTGCGGCCTGCACTGGAGACGCGGGTCAGACCGCGGCCGGGGGCAGCGGCACCACGGAGGCGGAGGAAGTGCCGGGGGTGGGCACCGCAATGGTGACCCTCCCGACCACCCACGAGGGCGGCCAAGAGGATGAGGAGGAGGATGCTTCGGGCTTCCGCGAAAGGACATGGAGCCCTTGGGATGAGAGGACCGTGTGCGCCCTACCTGGCGGCCCGGCCTTTGAGGCCTGGCGCAACCAGGGGCTTCGACGGTGTGGCGTCCCTCCTGGCCTGGCCGGGTCCGCTGAGGCCAAGCGTCTCCTATGGGAGGAGCAGCAGGCCCTAAAGCAAGTCCTCGACCTCCACCTCGGCCGGGGCTTGGACGTCCACCTGGTAAGTAGTCTGATTGCTAAATTCGTTGCGTGTTTTCTGTCTCCCCCCTTTTTTCTCACCTTTGTGTGTTGCGTTAATGGCAGAACCTGAGGGAGATGACCGGGCGAAAGATCGTCGAGCTCGCTGATGCACACGTCGAGGTGCATCAGCTGAGGGAGGCTTTGAGCCATGCTGAGCGGGAGCGCCTGCGTGAGAGGGCCCTCACCATGGAGACGGCAGAGGAGGTCCTTTGGCAGGGGGACGAGCTCCATCAGTGGACGTAGGCGCTGGCGGCGCTCGAAGGCGAGCTTCAACAGGAGCGCGCCGCCCTCGCCGAAGCCCAGGGCAGCTGCTGCAGCGAGACTCGGCTCTTGCCGCGGCTGAGGCACATCTAAAGACCCAGGGCGAGGCTATCGACCTGCTCACAGTGACAGTGATGGAGGGAGATGTTACCATCACAGAGGTGCAGGCCTCCTTCGAGGCTCAGCAAGGCGAGATGGCAACGCTCCAGCAGAAGGTCAGCACTGTCCGGGAGGCCCTCGGCGAGAAGGAGAGGCTGATAGAATGTAAGTTTGGTACGAACTTATCCTTAATTTGAATTCCAGTTTTCAGAAACTTAACTGATTTTGCTTTTGGGCTTTCAGAGCTGCGGAAGGCGGCGGAGGAGACTTCCTCACAGGCGGAGTCGCTCCAGGTGGCCTATTCGAAGGCCCAGGAGGACCTCGAGGAGCTACGAGAAGTAGCCCTCGCCGTCTGCAAGGAGGTCGAGGGGCCAAAAGCCCCCGAGTCCCAGTCGGGCAGCTCGGTGGCCAGTTGCCTAAGGGCCTTGGGCGGCTGTGTTGCCGAGCGCTTGAAGGGGGCCCTCCGCCTTGCCATGCAGAAGACCCTCGGGGTGACCTCGACGCACTTCGTCGTGGACCTCGAGGTGGTGAGCGCCGGGTACGTGGTGGTGGATGATCTCGATGACGACGCTGCTCTGGCCGTCGTGGAAAGCGTCGACCCCGGTGTCTCTACTTATGCTGCCACCTTAGCGTAGATCTTCGAGAGCGACCTCCTCCCCGACGCCAAAGACGAAGAGGACGCCACCCCTGAAGGCCCCGAAGACCCTGCTCCCTAAGTAGTTAGCGATATTTATGTAATAAATAATTTAGTGGTTAAACAATTTAATGTTTCAAGCGCACATTCGAGTTTTTATTTGAGTTATGGCTTTCTTTATCACGTTTTTCTCATTGAATTTGCAAGGGACTTGTCGAGGAAAATATCGTTCATAGACTAACTTTAGCATAGGGTGGCGAGGGGGACGGCGTATCCTTTCAAAGGCGTAGGCGGTCCCTCGACTCGGCCGGCCCTTGGCCTTAGTCAATCTATGCCTCGAACTGCCTTTTGGCAATTTACTAGAGATGATTGTGATGAAAGGATTTTGAAGAAAAAACCTTAAAATTGGGACAATTTTTAGGAGGGGGTGCCCCCCCCCCCCCCCCCGTGTTAGCCCCCGAGTGAGACTTGGCTTTTTTCGAGGGTAAGCCTAGTCTTACTCATTTTAAGATCCTTCTTTATACATTTATTGAAATAAGTACAAATGTACATGAATGCTTGGAAGTTTAAGGGTAGAAGCGACGTAGCTGTTGGATGTTCCAAGCGTTGGCGAACACTTCGCCTTTCTCGTTCGCGAGCTTCTATGTGCCTGGTTTGAGGACCTCAGCTATGATGTAGGGCCCTTCCCATGGCGGTGTCAGCTTGTGGCGTCCTCGATTGTCTTGTCGCAGCCTTAGCACCAGGTCCCCCTTGTTGAGGTCTCGTCGTTGAACCTTTTGGGCTTGATATTTTCAGAGTGACTCCTGGTACCGTGCTGAATGTAAGATCGTCACGTCTCGAGCCTCATCCGCTTGATCGAGTGAGTCTTCACGAGCTTGCTTGTTCCTTTCTTCTTGGTAGGCCCTGAGCCTCGGCGATCCATATTCCAAGTCTGTCGGGAGGATAGCTTCGGCGCCATAGACGAGGAAAAACGGGGTGAAACCCGTGGCTCTGCTTAGGGTCATTCTAAGGCTCCAGATTACCGAGGGTAGCTCTGATACCCATTTTCCGCCGAATCTATTCAGCTTGTTGAATATTCTTGGCTTGAGGCCTTGTAAAAGCATGCCGTTGGCATGTTCTACTTGGCCGTTTGCCTGCAGATGTGCTACGGCCGACTAATCCACGCGGATATGGTGGTCGTCACAGAATTTCAAGAATTTCTTGCCTATAAACTGGGTGCCGTTGTCAGTAATTATTGAATTATGGACCCCGAACCTGTGAATTATATCCGTGAAGAACTGCAAAGCTTGTTCGGATCTGATGCTGCTGATGGGTCGAGCCTCGATCCATTTCGAGAACTTGTCGATGGCCACCAGCAGATGCGTGAATCCCCCGGGCGCTGCTCGCATTGGCCCGACGAGGTTGAGCCCCCACACAACGAATGACCATGTGATAGGAACGGTTTGCAAGACATGGGCCGGTAGGTGAGATTTGCGTGCGTAGAATTGACACCCTTCACAGGTGCGCACAATTTCATTGGTGTTGGCGACAGCCGTGGGCTAGTAGAAGCCTTGGCGAAACGCATTGCCCACGAGGGTACGGGGCACCATGTGGTGGCCGCAGACGCCGGCGTGGATGTCTCGAATGAGCTCCCTTCCCTCCGGAATTGGAATGCATCGCTGCAAAATTCCGGAGTGGCTGCGCTTATACAATTCCCTATCGATAATGAGGAACGACTTGGCTCTTCTCACGATGGGCCGGGCCTCGGTTCGATCCGAGGGAAGCTCCCCTCAATTGATCCAGGCGATATACTGATTGCGCCAATCGCGAGATGATGGGGCCTCGACGATCTCCATAATTTCACCCTCGTCCGCCGAGGATATCTCCTGACTTGAGGCTTCAGGTTCCTCTTTCGAAGGATCCTCGTCCATGGGCTCGATGCCCGCAGCCCCCGAGGGTTCGGTCCTCGAGGGAGTGTCAGGAGCTCTGGGAGTTGGCTTAAGGTCGATGCTCAGCTCTGCTAGGTCACGGGCGAATACGTTTGGTGGAACAGTGATCCGACCTGACGCAATTTTGGTCAATTCATCAGCCTCCTCGTTGTATTTTCGCGCGATGTGGTTGAGCTCAAGGCCATGAAATTTGTCCTCAAGTCGGTGTACCACGTTGTAGTATGCTTGCATCTTGTCGTCGTGGCAGCTTGCCTCCTTCATAACCTGATCGATGACCAGTTGTGAATCTCCCTAGATGTCGAGGAGTTTGACAGCCAACTCTATAGTTATACGAAGGCTGGCTAGCAAGGCCTCGTATTCGGCCATGTTGTTGGACGCCGAAAAGTGCAAGCGTACCACGTGTCTTATATGTTCTCCAAGGGGTGAGACGAAGAGCAGGCCTGCACCCGCACCGGTTTTCATCACCGACCCGTCGAAGTACATGATCCAACATTCGGCTTGGATCTGGGGTGGGGACATCTGTGTGTTGGTCCACTCTACCACGAAATCGGCCAAGATTTGCGATTTAATTGCCTTACGAGGGGCATAATTGAGGGCTTCGCCCATCAACTCCACGGACCATTTGGCTATTCTACCCGAGACATCCTGGTTGCGGAGTATCTCCCCCAAGGGGAAAGATGAGACCACGGCGACAAGATGAGCCTCGAAGTAGTGGCGCAATTTGCGTCGAGCTAGCACTACTGCGTAAAGCAGCTTCTGGATTTGTGGATATCGCGTCTTGGTTTCGGTCAATACCTCGCTGATGTAATATACCGGCCTTTGGACAGGCAGAGCATGTCCTTCCTCAGTTCTTTCTACAACGATGACTCCGCTGACTAATTGAGTCGTTGCGGCTACGTAGAGGTAGAGGCGCTCGCCCTCCTTAGGTGGCGTTAAAATTGGCGCTCGCGCGAGACATTCTTTTAGCCCATCGAGGGCTTTCTGGGCCTCGGGGGTCCAAGAAAAATGCTCGTTCTTTTTTAGGAGTCGGTACAGGGGCAAGCCTTTCTCGCCGAGACGCGAGATGAACCGGCTTAGGGCTGCTAAGCATCCCAATACCCTTTGTACCCCCTATAGGTCTCGGATCGGTCCCATCTATTCGAGGGCCGAGACTTTTTCAGGGTTGGGCTCAATGTCTCGCTGAGAGACTATGAAACCCAAGAGCATGCCTCGAAGCACCCCAAAAACGCATTTCTCCGGATTTAGTTTTGCCCCGTTGGCCCAGAGACAATCAAACGCAATGCGTAAATCATTTACCAGGTCATTCGCCTTTCTGGATTTTACAACAATATTGTCAACGTATGCCTCTAAGGTTCGCCTGATATGATCTCCAAAAACATGAAGCATACACCGTTGGTATGTAGCTCCGGCATTTCGAAGGCCAAACGACATCGTGACATAGCAAAAAATACCAAAAGGCGTGATAAAAGAGGTTGCCAGTTGGTCAGATATTTTCATCTTAATTTGATGGAAACCAGAATAAGCATCAAGGAAACACAATAGCTCATATCCCGCAGTTGAATCCACAATTTGATCGATACGTGGTAAAGGAAAAGGGACTTTTGGACATGCTTTATTTAAACCAATATAATCTATGCACATCCTCCATTTCTCATTCTTTTTCTTAACTAAAACAGGATTAGCGAGCCAGTTAGGGTGAAATACCTCCGTGATGAATCCGGCCTCGAGGAGCTTGCGGAGCTCCTCACCAATGGCCCGACGCTTTTGCTCGTCGAAGCGTCGCAGGCGTTGAACCACCGGCTTGGAGTGGGGCAGGATATCAAGGGAGTGCTCGGTGACCTCCCTCGGTATGTCCGGCATATCCGAGGGCCTCCACGCGAAGATGTCGGCGTTGGCGCGGAGAAAGTCGACGAGCACCACCTCCTATTTGCTGTCGAGGGTCGAACTGACCCTCACCGTCTTGTCGTTGGGGATGCTGGGGTCGAGGGGCACGGCCTTGGTGTGCTCTGCAGGTTCGAAACTGCCTGAATGCTTCGAAGTGGAGGGGATGGTTTCGTTTGCCATCTTCTCCAGGTCCGCGACGAGAGCCTCGTCCTCGGCAAGTGCCTCGGCGCTCTCGACGCATTCCACGTCGCATATGTAGGCATGGTCGAACGATGGGGCCACAGTGATGACGCCCTTTGGCCCCGGCATCTTCAACTGGAGATATGTGTAGTTTGAGATGGCCATAAACTTGATGTAACATGGGCGCCCAAGGAAGGTGTGGTATGCTCCTCGAAACCCCACCACTTCGCAGGTCAGGGTCTCCCTGCGGAAGTTGTCGGCGATACCGAAGCAAACTGGCAGATCGACCCGAGGGGCTGAACTCGCTTTCCCGGCGCAACACCATGGAATGACACCTTGCTGGGGCGCAGCATGTCCCTCCCGATGCCCATGAGCTCCAAAGTTGAGACGTACATGATGTTCAGGCTGCTGCCTCCATCCATGAGTACCATGGAGAAGCATGTGTTGCCGATGATGGGGTCAACGACAAGCGGGTACTGCCCTAGATTTGGGATGTAGTTGGGGGGATCCTCTCAACTGAAGGAGATGGTCTCCTCTGACCAGTCGAGGTAACATGGTCCTGCCTTGTGTATGGAGAATACCTCTCGGCGCTCGCGCTTGCGCAGTCGAGGGGTCATGTTCGCAGTTGGCCCCCCGAAGATGAAGAAGACATTCTCCACCTCCGGGAAGCCTTGGCCACTCCCGTCACCCGTATCCTTTTTTCCCCCTTCGTCCTTCGAAGCTGCGCGGTTGAAGTATTTCTTTAGAATTCCGCACTGCTCGAGGGTGTGGGTTACGACGCCCTTGTGATAAGGGCAAGGTTTCTTGAGCATGTCATCGAAGATGCCGCCTCCTCGAGGGGGGGCCTCGAGGAGCTTTGGGAGCAGCATGGCAAATCTAAGATTTAGGGACCTGCTGGCAAGTTTTAAAAGTTTCCAGGGGCTTATTTGTGAAAAACTGAGGTCCTAAACATAATTTTGCATAAAAACTCGAGGGCTAACATGCAAAACTAACCTAAATGGACGACGGGTTCTATTATTTTAAAACTCAGGGGCCTAAACGCGAAGAAAGGACCTAAAGGTAAATTCTTTTTGAACTTGGCCGAACCGCGGGTTGAATACCAGAAAGTACGTGGCTCTTTAGTAAAAGTGCACCCGCTGATCGGTATGGGTCTGATTTGACTCAGGGCTTGGGCGAGCGACGGTCGTTCGATCAAGATCCAGCGATGTGGATCGGGTTGGGGGAGTGGCTGGCGGCGGGGAAGGGAAAACGCGGCGGCGGCGCCACTGTGCTCAGCGAGGGCTCACCAGAGCTGGGCAGTTCCCGGGCTAGGGGCCTCCATTGGTCATGGGGTCAGGACCTAAGGCACCAGGGTGACATGGCGAGTCCAGCTAGGTAGCTCAAGCCGAGGAGGGGGCGAAGCAGTCGCCGGGCTGCGTGAACCGACGGCCGGTCGTTGTCGGCGTGGCGGGGCGACTGCGTCGGAGTAGGAAAGGACGCGAGAGGGGGCCTGGGGCGGGTACTCACCACTTGGCGAAGCTTCTCCGGGGCTCGGGGAGGGCGGGACGACGACGAATCGTTGGATTGACGGCGGCCGCGGAGCTTCGAGCGGCGGCGGCGGCGGCGTGGGGAGCTCGATGGGAGGCGGCGCTGAGGGAGTTGGGCTCGTTGGGAAGGTCGATGAGGGTCAAAGTGCGGAAGGTCGATGAGGGTCAAAGTGCGGAGGGGTTGGCTTTTATAGCCCCGGGGGAGGGCCCCAAGGAAACCGGCGGCGGTGGCCGGATCAAGCATCCCATGTGGGGAGCTCTTTCCAAAAGGGGAGGCGTGGCGCGAAAGGAAGGGGACGGCGGGGAAACTTCCAGGAAGGCGCGGGGTGGGTCCAGGGGCGCGTGGAGGCGGCCTTGGTGCAGGCTGAGACGGTGGCCGGAGTCGGGCCCGGCTCGAGCCTGTGTCCGGTGCGAGGAAGGGGATGGTCCCGACGAGCGGGGGCCGCCCATCAGTGACACAGGAGAAGGGGGCTTGAGGCCGGGCCGTTGTTGGGCCGGAAGCGGCTGGCCGCTGGGCCGGCCTGGCGGGGGGAGAAGAGATGGGGAGGCTGGGCCGCGTGCGGTGTCACACCCGGATTTGCACAAAAACCCGAATGCGGCCATATGTGTGTCCAGGAAGTCATAGTACACATATAGCGAACAAATATGATAAACAGAGAACATGTGCTGGAATAAATTCTTCATTAAATAAAGTGTTTACATCAGAGTGCTTCATAAATGATCTAAACAATAACAGCGGAAGACTAATAAAACTCTCAACTAATGGAGCCGCAATCCACAGGGACTCTGACCGGGAGATCACAACTTAGTAGTATGGTATATCTTCTGGAAACTCAGCAGCAGACTCATGCCCAGCCCAATCTGTTTACCCATCCGGGATTTTGTTGAATAAAATAGCAAGTGTAAGTAAACAATTACTTAGCAAGTATAGCACGGGTATGAAGGCTCAAAATAGGCTAGACACGGCTCAACTGCGTTAGCAATTTTAGTTGGTTCATTTTAACATTAACCAAATTACTACAAGTGAATGATACCCAGTTGTAACCCAATTAATAAAGTATAAGTGGCATTAAACATAAATAAACATCATCTTCTAATCAAAAAGGATCCAGGCCGCTCGTGACCCTGAGCAAGGCTATCATGATAGATTTTACACTCTGCAGAGGTTTCGCCCTTTTACCCACCAGTCGCGTAAAAGTTCAAAAGAACTTTGCACCCAACCACGCACATCAACACTTCCGATGTGTGATTGCATAGGGACGCTACGAGGTTTTTCACAAGACCCCCTAACAAGACAGTGGCCGCTAAGGTACAATAAGGTGGTGAGACCATAGGCACCGAGATCGACGTACGCCTACGGAGTCGCACCATAGGGGGGGTCGATGGCATCCAGAGCGCGGGCATCACACCCATCTATGCGCAACGTGTGGAGTTCTCCATCGCAGAGACTCCCAGCACGGGACTGGGTCTAACGTGACCTAGCCGACGGATCACCCGTCCTCGGTGGAATCCGGAAACACCTCGCGCCTTACTTCCCCTAACGCCGTTGGCCCCCACGGTAACCACTGACAAGCTAGAGCCGTACAAGCTACTTGACCAAGACCAGAGCCATAATAGTTCTAGCGGTGACGACAGGCTCCTGGTTTGCCGCTTTAAGAACCGGACCTTACGGAGAGACACTGGAGCAAAGCACACAGCACATGCCCCAGCTCCCTAAACCATGTTGCTAAAAAGCAAGTTTTATCATTAATGTTGAAGTGAACCATTAAGTCAAAATTAACAGTTAAATAAAGGTGACAGTATCTGCACATAGCAAAATCTACCCATATGCATAAACCCAAGGTAATCAAAGGATAGAGGTAAACAAACAAGATACAACCTTAATAGGACATCAAATTTAGACACATGCATATGGAAGTAAATGTATGTAAACAGGTGTGTATAGGTAGCAAGGATTGTCCGTGCTATAACTTGCCTTCCTCGAAGGGCGGCTGCTGCTGCTGCTGCTGCGGGCCCTGCTCCAGAAAGTCTCCCGCGTACTCGAACTCCAAAGCGTACGGCTCACCGACTGGACACAAATCACCATACAAGCGAGCACGCAAACCAATACATGCAAACAAATAATAATCTATTAGAACAGTACACCAAACAGTAGAAACAGTACATAAATAGGTTTTAGAAATATTCTACGCTTCGCTACGAACACATGAACGCGAAAATCACACGAATCAGAGCTAAAACGGAAAAGATATGACTTTTCTAAGTTCTAGGGACCTACTAGCAAGTTTTAAAAGTTTCCAGGGGCCTTACTGAAAGAAAACAGGGACCTAAACATAATTATGCTTAAAAACAGAAGGGCCTACGCGTAAAGGACCAGGGGCTGGAGCGCGGGTTCCAATACTTAAAAACTCAGGGGGTTTTTCGTTAAAAACAGGACCTGCTGGTAATTTCTTTTGAATAGAGGTGGACTGCGGGTTGATTCTCAGAAAGTGGAGGGGCTCTTTAGCGAAAGCGCAAGGCTAACCGGTGAGGAGAAAGTTTGACTCATGGGCGGGGGTTTTGTGGGCCGTTGGGTGGAGATCCGTCGGCCCAGATTCGATCGGGGAAAGAAATGGCCGGCCGACGGTGGTGTGCGGCGGCGCCGCCTGCGCACGCGGCGGAGAGCTCACTGGCGAAGCTCGAACTCGGGCTCCCGGGCATGGTTCGTGGCGCAAGAGGGCTCTAAGGCCGTGGGGCGGCACGACGAGATCATCTAAGGGCTCTACGGCGGTCGGAACAGCCCCAAGGCGGCGGGCGACGACGACCCGCGGCCGTCGATCTCCGGCGAGGCGGATGGACGTGCCAGGGGCGAGTGAGAGGGCGGGAACCGGCTCTGGGAGGTCCTTACCTTCGCGCAAAACCCCTAGGGGGCCGAATTGGTGCGTGGCGGTGCCGGGGCGGAGTTCGTCGGCGAGCCGAGCTCGGGCGGCGGCGCAAGGTGGGGAGGTGCGCTGCGGTGGCTGGGCGCTCAAGGCGAGTTGTGGTGAGGGCTTAGGGGCGCAGGGATGCGGCTTTTATAGCCCGAGGAGCTTGCCTTGGCATGCACGCGTGGATCGGGATGACCGGCGGTGGATCGGCGCTTTCCATGCGGGGGAAGGAGGTTCCTTGTGGGGAGCGGCGCCAAAAGGAAGGGGACGTGCGGGGGGGGGGGGGGGGGAAGGCGGCTCGGGAAGCTTCGGAGAATGTCAGGGAGGTCCCACAGCGGCGCGGAGGAGGGGGCCTGCATCGCCGGACGCCGGGCGCCATTCACGCGCGGGGAGGGAGAAAGGAAAGGGATGATCCCGACAGATGGGGGCCGCCTGGCGGTGAGAGAGAGAGAGGGGTTTGTGGGGGTGCGGTAGTGGGCTGGGCCGAAGGAGGAAAAGCGCGCTGGGCTGCGGTGTGGGGGAGAAGGCGGGTTGATGGTCCGAGGTGCTGAATGGCGTGGTGGGCCAAGCGGGAAAGAAGGGAGAGGGCTGGGCCAGGCGCGATGCTGGGCCGGCTCGGGGTGAGTCGGGCTGGCCAGGGAAGAAAGAGAGGGGAGCAAAAGCGGCCGAAGGGGAAAGTCCAGGGAGCAAGAATGAACTATGGGCCTAACAACTTTTCTACAGCTCCAAACAAGGTGATTCAAATTTGAATTTAAATAAATTTAAACCCTCATTTGAATCACAAGCAATACAAAAATTAAATGCAGCACCATGAATGCAACAAAAATATTTCTACAACTTATATTTGATTTTAATTTCCATAAATAATTCATTTAGCCTATATTAAATATGAACAACTTAAATAAATACCAATTAATTACTGAAAATTTTAAATAGGCAAATTTTTGGGTGTTACATGCGGGGAAGAGACCCAGGTGGAGGAGAGAGCAGTTGGGCCGAGCGGGGAGGAAAAAGGTAGGCCGGGCTGGGGAAGAGAAGTGGAGGGGCTGAAGCGAGCTGGGCCAGGAGTTTGAGGGGCAAAGCTGAACCTTGGCCAAAACAACTATTCTAGAAGTCAAACAAGTGCAGTTCAAATTTGAATTTAAATTAAATTTGAATTCCAATTGATTTGCACACAACCAAAACTCAATGCAGCCAACATGAATGCCACAAAAATGTTTCTACAACTTATATTTGATTTTAATATTCATAAATAATTCATTTAACCTATTAATCATGAACAATTAATTAAAAAGCAAATAAATTACTAAAAATTTTAAATATGCTATTTTTGGGTGTTACACGCTCGGGCGAAGAGGCAGAGGATGACGGGCCCCCACGGCGGGCACTCAGAACCACTCGGAGGCACTTGGAGGCCTCCGACCTCTGGATTCTCCTCCTTTTCTCTTAGTTTCTAAATGTAACCGATCCCTAGACTTATATAAGGGGAGAGGGGCCCTCAGCACGGGGACGACGGCACAATCACGCACACACGTGACATACATACATTCCGCAGCACCTAGCATCCCATAGGCAATTCTAGCTAGCAGGAAGAATACACCATTGTGCAGATCATCTCTTGATCACGCATACCAAGGCTTACGAGCCACCCCCTTGTAAGCCTTGAGGCATCCAAGCGCAAGGAACACGATTGCCCTACACTGGATGTAGGGACATTCATCCCGAACCAGTATAATTCCTCTGCGTTTACATTGCCTACCATTAGGTGGTTCTTTTTGGATGAAATTTGTTGATCAAAAGAGGAGAAATCAAACACATACAAGTATTGTATGTTTATCCACACAGTCACCACACAGCAACCTGCTTGCCTCTCAAGCACTTCCACTCATCTTAATTCACCACCACGACGTAAACCTGGCCGGCTGCGGCCTGAGACTTGCCGGCGTTGTGGCCAGAGACTGGCAGAGTGAGTTAGATCCGAAGAAAAACGCAAGAAAGAAGAAATTAAGAAGATGCAATCAGGAATGTAGGATCTCTGACCAGTGTGATGAGAGGTGGGGCTTTCGGATCGGCACGGCGATCAGCGCCGCCAGCCGTACCTGGGATCTGCGCAGGGTAGAAGGGACGTCGTGCACTCCACCTCCAATAGACAATTGATCAAACAAAGTTGCTCATCTCGGCATCTCACATGATAGTGCACATGAGCAAAGCTGATTCGCATGGCGGCGAGATTGTGATGAACGACATGCGAACCTGTGCAGCGGTAGGGCGCGGGCGATGGAGTTGTGAGGGTTTAGGGCGGCGCAGCTGATGGGGGCGACGTTATTTGGCTGGGGCGGAGGCATTGCAACATGGGGTTTCGATCTCTCGCACGATCACAGGCGTCCATGATGATCGCGGGTGTTTTTGGATGGGTGAACCGTGTCGTTGGGCAGAGCCATGCGCGGCGGGTACGAGCAGAGTTCTCGAAGATGACGTCAGGCGTAGGATTTACTGGGAATGACAAAAATCGATCGCGGGCGTGGCTGGGGTTTTGGCGATGCGGCTACCCCAAACGTTCTTATTAGGGCAAGTACAACCGTGTAGACAGCTTGTTGTCCTTTTACACAAACAGACAGCTTAAACAGACAGCTTATACAATGGGTTGTCTGTTTGGCTGTCTGTAGGGTGTTTAATTCTTCCTTTGACACACAAATCATGGTGATCTGGTGCATACTTGATCTTTGTAGTCATTGTGTTGCATACATGAGACAATGCACAATATATTCAAATATTCCACTTGACTCGTAAAATAAATATGTATATAATAATTATATATATATGAAATGGTCTTACGAATACATAATGTGATATAATAATAAAGTCACCATTTTATTGGACGCATGGCTCTAACCTCCTCTTGGCCCATAACGCTGTCATATGTGCTCAACTAAATCATTCTTGAGTTGTCATGTGTAGAGGCAGCCCGGATAGCCGAGTTTCTGTTAAGCACCTCGACAAAGCATGGATTAGGGTTCTCATTTGTTTGCACTTCCGGTGGTAGGACAATGGTTGCACTTGGATTTTCATTCAAATCCAATGGAATTTTAACCAAATCATTTTCATCTTCCACTATCATATTATGAAGGATAACGCAAGCTTGCATTATATTAACAACATCATTCCTTTTCCACAACCGTGCTGGACGGTTGACAATATCAAAACGGGATTGCAACACGCCAAATGCGCACTCGACATCCTTCCTTGCCCCTTCTTGTCGTTGCACATATAATTTATGTTTCTCCGTTTGAGGTTGTCTTACTGTCTTCACGACGGCAGCCCACTCAGGATATATTCCATCGGCAAGATAATACCCCGTGTCATATTGTGTTCCATTTACAGTATAACTCACTCGGGGGGGCTTCTCCTTTTACCGCATGAATGAATAATGGTGACTTATTTAACACTTGGATATCATTTTGAGACCCGACGTTACCAAAAAAAGCATGCCATATACGAAGGTCCCGAGATGCTACCGCTTCAAGGATCATAGTAGGTTTTCCTTTAAAACCATTAGTAAACATTCCTGCCCAACCTTTTGGACAATTCTTCCATTGCCAATGCATACAATCAATACTTCCTATCATGCCTGGAAAGCCACGAGATTCATTCTCTTGTAAAATTCCATTATTTCATCCTCGGCGAGATAATCTTCAAGTGTATATACTTCCGCTGGATCAATTTCTTCAGAAACAGTATCAAAATCGCCTTCGCCTCCATCGCCACCTCGTCCATCGCCACCAGAGCCCAAGTACTCACCTCCATCGCCACCAGAGCCCACGCCTGTGCCTCCATCGCCACCGAACATGACCCCATCGCCACCAGGGACCACTCCATCGCCACCAGAGACAACCCCATCGACTCCTTGGCCACCAGAGCCCTCCCTTGCAGTGGACGGCATTGAGATAGCAAAAATGTGATGCATACATGGGGCAAAGCAGTTCATTTTATATACAAATGATTACACGGCACATGACCCTTCACTTCACATTCCATTTCACATGCCATCAGTTTACATTGCATTGAAATGCCCCATCAGTTCACATTCCATTTCACATGCCATCAGTTTACATTGCATTGAAATGCCCCATCAATTCACATTCCATTTCACCAAATATCAATTCACACGCACTTGAGTTCACAGACATTAGCACAAAAAAAAAAACAGATGAGCCACCGTCCATAAAAAAACAGAATAGGCAAAACAAAAAGAACATCACAAAATCTGACGAGCCACTTTGATGAGCCACTTGATGAGCCACTTGAAAATGACAGATTTCATATAACCTGAAAATGACATTTAAGATTCAGCACAAACCTGAAAAACTACACAAGCAGAACATCACAAAAAGTATCTGTAATTCTACATGATATGCATAAAGGCAAAACAAAAAAACATCATAAATATTGGAATAAGATGACTCACCATAGTTCAGGCAAACCAAAAAGATCATGTGTTGCTGCAGTGAAAAAACATGAAATTTAAACTTGTACAATTCTCAGCATGAAAAACATAATGGAATTAACAGAAAGAAACTAACCTCAATTCTCGGGAAACAGTTTCTTTTTCAAACACTTCATAGTCATTTCACGATCTAACTTTTCTTCATCAGACATCAGTGATACATCCATTGTTAAAAGGTGATTGAATGTCTCAAACATCCTACTCTCTAATTCATATTTTCTTGCCTCTTTCTGTTCCTTTGCTGCAAGTTGAGCAATCTTTGTTTGTTCCATCTTCTCAGATGATAACTTCTGCTGCACTTCCAATACTTTCAGCCTATTTGCGTTATGTTCATCCTGAATTTTACCAAATTTGTCTAACTCCTCAAGATCAATATGGTCCACATCCTTACTTGTGGCATATTTTAATTTTTTAGCCCTTTTTTGTCCCATTGGTCCTGGCTGTTCTTCAAGTTCATCTACATATACAGGGCTACTATCCTCTCCTTCCTTCTCTTTGCCTAAACCCTTTGTTGCTATTTTTTTTCTTGCTGCTTTAAGACCATTGTTATATGTGATCCACTTTGCTTCAGTTTTTACTGTGTTCCATACTTCCATCAACACAAAAGGACCTAGATTGAGTTTCTCATTGTCTTTTATATAGAATACATGGGCCTTCTCAATCCACATTTGGTCATTATATCCACTTGTATAAACCATTCTAGCCTTCAACCAAGCACTATGGAAAAGATCAGTCCACTTATTTACCTTATGAAAGCGGTCCTTGATTTGCTTGGCATTTCTTCTCCTATGACTTGGTGTAGTCTCATTGTAAGTAGCCTCCACATCAGTCCAATATTGATCATTCTTCCTATCAGCACCAACGGTTGAGTCCGTTGAATTGAGCAGCCAAGAGCTCATCTGTAAATGTAATAAGCCTCTATGGTAAGTAAAAAAAATATACAAACACCATGAAATTACAGTGGTACTCACCATCCTGACGTCTTCTTCTTGAGTCCAAAAGATTCGCTTCTCAGTCCTAGGTGCCTCATCACCACTGTCAACTGAAACATATGTATTGTTCCTAGCTGAAATAGGAGTCGAGAATTCTTCTGGCTGAGAAGGTTCTCGGAACATTTCAAATTGTTGAGACAAATTAGGCTGGATATAATTTGTGAAACCTCCAGGAGGTGTTGCATTATTTCCCCTACAATCAGGAAGTGCAAATAATTTGTCAAGCCTCCAGCAGAAAGGCTACTGTGAAACTTACATCACATCTCTGAATTTTTACCAAGTGCATACATTGAAATTTTACCAATCTTGATGCAGAAAGGCTATTGTGAAACTAAATGATCACATTTGATAAACCTATGCACAGAGGAACCACAGTTTGTTTGGTCTGCTAAATACATCTATTTATGCAGGAATTTTACCAAGTTTTATGCATAAAGGCTATTGGAGAACACAAGCAATTCAGACAGCTGAAATACAACTTAAACTAGAGCACATTGTACTGGCTTCGATAAGGCACACAAAAATTCCATTTGACCTGAAAAATATGTCTGATACTGATCACAAGCAATCTGCTATGTCTAATTTGGGTCAGCTCTGCTATTCCAAACACCAAGCCAACTAATCTGCTAACTAAGCCAACTAATCTGCTATGGCTAATCATGGATGCACCTCCAAATTTTTGCAATTTCATCATACAAGCAAAATTGAGAGTGAGTACCATGTTGTAGGATCTGAAGATTGAGAATCCCACTGTTCAGCAATGGGGCTTTGTCCGGCGTTGCTGAAGAAGCCGCCACCATTCCCGTTGAAGAAGCAGCTGCCGTCGGAGGACCTTGGTGGTGGCGTTGCCGCGCCATATCCCGAACTCCGCTGCTCCTGCACATGCGCCGCCGAGCCCGAACTGTTATGCTCCGGCGCAATCGACATCCGAGCTCCATCTTGGGCCTTCCGCATCGGTGGTGCCGCACCCTTCCGCATCGGCGGCGCCGCTGCAGCTGCCTTGCGCCTCCGAGCCGCATCCAACTGCAGCAGATCTTGCGTCGCCGCCGCCGCCTCCTTCCGTGCCTGCCGCGACATGGTGGAGATCAGGAACAACCAGGGTTGGATTGGTGATGCGGAGGGAGGATTTAACAAGAGCGGGAACTCATCTGGCGGGAGAAGAAGGCGCGAAGCTTGGGCGCGAAACGAATCCCCACGCCGCGCACCGGATCCTACGCCTCCGTCGTCTCCCCGCGCCGACTCGTACAACGCCCTTCGTCTTCGTCGAGTCGCCTGGGAGCACGAGCTCGACTCGTAGTCGAACGAGACTGCTTGTAGTGGGAGATAGAGAAGAGAGTTAGGCCCAATACTTTAGTTGTTGTGGGCCCTGGTCGATCTGGTCGCGGAGACTCTTGCTTGTGGGTATAGTGAGATGGCCAGATCTTCTTCCAAAGTAGGGCATTGATGGTCGGTGAAGGTAATCTCTAATTCCTCCAAAAGTAGACCCGCAGCTTATGAGGCCCATCAATCTTAAGCCCAAACCTTATTTTCTAGACTCTTGGTTGCCAGGCCCAGCTCCATCCTCGCGCATGCTCAAATTGCACCTCTAAAATTGCATGGAAAAATAGCAAAAATACCAATGGTTTATGGATACGCAAAACTTAAAGTCTGTATATAAATATTTGTGGGTTACAAGTCGAGAATGGTTCAGTAACCAAACCAAATCCACACCCATCCATACTAATTCTAGCATATTTACAAACCAATCCAATCCCATCCACTTAGCATTCGAGCCAAACCAATCAAACCATTTAGCTTTTCTCTCCTAAACAAACCAAATTAATCGGTTTCAATTCAAATATTGAAACCGGTTTTCACTAACTACTACTCATAATAAGGATATATTTTATGATGTGGGGCCCACATATTAATATAGCTCAACCAATTTACACGGAGTAGCTAACTCTTATTCTGAGACATCTCCAACAATTTTCTGCTAAATTCGCTAAAAAATTTGTGTGAACGCGATGTTTTAGTTTTAGGGTTCAGCTTTTAATGTCGAGCCCACATATGGATCTAATCACATAATTTTACACAAAGTAGTGGACTGTCGTTTTGAGTCATTTGTAACAAATGTTAGCCAAATCCGCAAAAATTTTATAGTGTGAACGCGAGGTTTAAGTTTTAGGGTCCGGCTTTCAACGTGGGGCCCATATGTGGATCTCATCACATAATTTTGCACAAAATAGCCGACCGTCGTTTTGAGTCATTTGCAATAAATTTAAATCAAATTCACTAAAATTTCATAGTGTGGACGTGAGGTTTTAATTTTAAGGTATGACTTTTGATCTAAGTCAAAACATATATTTATAATAATTATTTTATTATTTAATCTTGTAAATTAGTCAAACTAATCTCGAATTGATCCAAACTGGTTTAAACCATTATAATTGTTGAACCAAACTTAATCAAACCATTACATATCTCAGCCTATTTTGCACCAAACCAATTGATCCAATTAGAAAACCAAACCACCAAAACCGATTTTAACCCAAATCATTCTCAGCCTGAGTTACTGCTTCAACAAACTTGTCTTGAAACTATTATTCACATGCTGATTTGTCATTTTATTTTAGATTCGCTAAAGATATTGTCCCTGCATTTGTTCAAAGTGAAAAATTTTACTTACACCTGTAGCATGTTTCGAACTCCATATATTTATTGAAAATTTTCCATTCCGGTCTAGAGAATCATACTGGAATATCATATAATCATATTCCACATGCATATTTGAACCACCATGACATGCAAGTACGCAACATCTCCAGCTTTGAATCGGTGTAATGAAACCATAGTTGTAAATTCCATTCCGGTACCGGCCGGAATGGCCGGAATGCCCCGTTCCGTCGCCTAAACCGGCATAGAAGGGCTGAAATCCCGTACCGGGTCAAATACCGGTCAATTCCGGCCAATACCGGCCGAAACGCCTGTTCCGCTCATTTCGGTACCGGGCTAAAACCAAATGATTGTGTTTTTATTTTCCATGTATGAGCTATGGAGTATGAAATATGGTTATGATCAGGTGAACTTAATGAATTATATGTAAGTTTGGTAAAAATGTCAGTGTGATGAAGCATAATTATGCCGTAAGTATATATTTATATGAATATTTATGTATATGTATATTCATATATTTTTAATATAATAAAGTCCGGAACGGTACACCGGTATCGGCCGATACCGGAATGTTCCGTTCCAAGAGCAAAAACAGAATGACCTCCGGAATGGAATTTACAAGTATGAATGAAACACTCCAAGAGATAATTCCAATGTTACTTATAGAAGATATATACCCATGTTACAAGCATTTTCCAATGATACGTCTGATACAAGATGCTGACATCCTTGACTAAACAGTTATTTAGAGATAAAAATAAATCAGCAACGGTCAAAAGCATTTTATTCATTCTGAAACAGTTTGTCGTCGTAGGCTACAACTAATAGCAGTCTTAATTTGAATATCTAAATTATGAAATGTCAGCAGTCAGTGTCAATGCTTGAAGAATGTTCAGAGTTTCCCTACATACTTTGTTAAGATTGTAATCTGGCGAAACCGTAAGGCTAATAGCGGACTCTCTCACATACTAATCAACTGATACGTGTTACAGCATCTGTTCCAGAGACAAGCGTATCTTCTAGGAATGGAACAGTCTTCCATACTTTCAATCCTAGAGGTAGTCGACCATTCCTAGAATCTGCAACATGCACCAACAATAAGCAAGTGACCGGCACCAACAGTTTGTCAGTAAACTGAAAAAATTGAAGTACACACCTGAACTTGGGTCATCCTCTACGCAAACTGCCATGTAATGAGAATTATTTAGCTCTGCAAGTGCAAATTGCCAATTCTCAGACAAACAGTCACAGCTAGAGTCAGAATCCTTTGACACTTTTGGTGCCTGGAAAATCCAAAGGATTTAGAACAAATCAGAACTTTTAATTGCTTTTTTAGGCACAAGACTTTCTTGTCAGGTTGCATTTGTGCAGAATTAAAGCTTGTAATGTCAGCTACATATCAGAACATGATTTCTTTCTTTTCAAAAAAAAATCCATAACATCAACTGATAGTTAGGGAAAAGACTTATCATACACAAAGGGTCCAGGCAAGATGTTTTTCAGTGTGTGAGCAGGAGTAAAAAGTTCCATGGAAATTTGTTGGGGACTAGTCCATCTAAAAGTATATAGATCAATTCCATAAATTCGTGCAAGTAGTATAAGAAACCCCTTAAGGCCAAAGGCAACCAATATTGGTTTGCATGCCAATATCATTCTAGATTCCTAATCCCTACCTATCTCACATGTTAGAAAACTATGTTCATACATTAAGAAGTTGGTGCATACCACAGAAATTTGGATTCCATTACTTGCCGCTAATATGATCGAGAACTTATTGAAAGGAGCACCTGAAAATCCCCTTCCTAGAGCTTTTACATATGCTTCCTAAAAAATTAACACATCAATGATAGACAATCCATGCAAACATCTTCTGTCATTCTCAACATCATCAGGAAACATTAGAGATATCCAAGAATGGTAACAAAAACATGAATGGATTGCATGAGTTGTATGAAGGTGGATGATCAACAAAAAAACACACTAACTTTAAGAGTCCATAGCTTTATGAATTCCTTCTGCTGAGCGTCAAGATCAGGAATTTTAGCTAGATAATCAACTTCAGGTGGGGTAAAATAACGGCGAGCAAGAGATAAAATGTTCTTGGCTGTCTTTCGTTTCTTCTCTTCAATGTCAATGCCAATCTGAGATAGACAAAAAAAGTAATACAGATTGCATGAGTTTCACAGCAACAGAAGTATGCACATTTCTACTTCTCTAGTTTAGATAGTCAACAACACAAAGGAACATACAGGAGTATCCATGTTTATGCCACAGGCAATCAAAGAAGATGTGTGTGAAATATTGAAATGCAAAGGCCATTCCATCCTGCTGTCATCATATCGCCACAATATCTGATTAAACATGACAACAAACAAAAGCAGATTAAGTAGAGAAATTAACTGCAGAAAAGGAGAGTAATGTAAAGCTTAGCTTCTAACCCCCTTACCTCAGGTTTGCCGAATTTTTTTTTCTTAAACTCAAATGATCTTGGATCAACTTTGCAATCTGTATCTAGTCTAGTCCAAAGAAATCAGCAGCAACTGTATCAGTAATCCTATACTGATATCCAAAGATATATTCAATACTCAATTCTATATAAAACAATAGTAACAAGAATACACTACTGACAAGAAAGTGCCAGACAGTAAGTAGATGTTTAAACTTCCATGAGGTGGGTTTAATGGCAGAGCAGTAGGTGTTCATAACACAGTTTAAGTCTGCTAATTTGATGCATTGCCTTTATGTTGTTCTGTAAAGTTTGTATATGAATCAGAGAAAAAAAATTTGCATCAGGGGACTATGTATCAAGATAGTATGTTATAGACTGTTAATAGAGACATGAATCCATTAATGATTAATAAAAGAATCTATAGATGGTTGATCATGACTTGCATGTATATACGTATACGATAAAGTGCACAACCAAAGGTCTCCATCTTAACCATACATACAGGAATAATATCATGCAACTAAAGCAATGATGCATCACGCACCCCAATCCCTCAATAATTATACTTGTATTATTCCTTCCTCCACCCCCACCCCCCCAAAACAAAAGTTACCTAGTTTTCCATGTTGTTATAAATAACAATTTCACAACTACATGCTCCAAGATGTACTTAAAGTTAACGCAGGTACATAGTCCTAACCAGTATATAACAAATCTATCACCTTTAGTTTATTTAATAATTTAAGAAACCATGGAAACCATGATAGAGAAACTACACAATAATGAAGATCAAATGAAATGCCATTCAAAAAGCAGTTGATTGTTTCGTACATCTCGAGAGGGTGGTGCGCACAGCACAGCTCCTTTCTGCAACTTTTCCCCGTTCATCGACAAAGCAGTCTTCCTTTCAGAAGGCGAAAGGAGGTCCATGTACATCTTCAGTTGGGAGCCATCATTCAACTCATCAGGCAAAAGATACCAGATATGAACCTCTCTGTGACAAATTAACTCATAAATTAGTGTCTTCAATGTCTTGATGCAGCATACCACAATCAGTAGAGATGATAATTAGGTGTGTTTCAAATGTGAGCACATGAGTTAAGTTCACTTTAAGCCGAGAAAAACTTGGCCGAGAGCATCTCCATCTACTTATCTGTTTTTGTTGGATTGTGCCCAAAAAATTATAATTCTGGCATTGTTTGGTCTGAAAAGACAGGCATTGTTTAGCTAGCTTACACCCAGTAGATTTTAACATCAAAACTTGCTGCAGAAACGTGCAACATCAAAGAGGTGCAGGTTATTGATCCTATGTTGTACATTTATTTCTTCTAACATAACTAAATACTTTAAGCACAATTGAAAACTATTTTTTTTGCAGCTTTTTTTCACGCAAGATGAAATAAGACATACGAGGTACAATGGAGCTGTTGGGGAATGGACCAAACAAGGTCAAACTAACCTGAACGTGGTTTAGAAAGGAAAGATTTCTGAAATACTCAACTTTAGCTGAATGGCACCGTTAAATTCCCCTGAAATGATCCGATCTTATCCAGATTGTCTATGATAAGAGAAAGAGAAATCACCCAAGCAAATTACAGAAGCTGATCTATCGACAGTGGTCCAAGGCAGGATAGTGGCTGTAAAACAATATCAATCCATATATCATAGGGAAGATCCATCGAACTTAACCAGTGTATGGCGGTCCTAACTTAAGCCACACGGATGTATTCATGCCAGACTCGAAGCCAAAAGCAGGACCGGATTTCGGACGCTCAACGAGTTTCCAAACTCATGGATCCAACCTCCAGCAAACTAAAGCTCCATTTCTCTCTCCCACCACTGTCTCCGAACGAATCTGTGGCTAGCATCTAAACTCAGTGCAGGTCTCAAGCAACCACAGGATCAGAGAGCTAACGGATGGAAGGAAGAGCGGGCGGTACCTTCGAGACTGGAGGGGCGGCGGTGGCGGGAGCGAGGAGAAGAGGCACCCACCGGCGACCCCCGGCATCCGGGGCGCGGGAGGCGGGGAGGGCGGCGGTGGCATCGCGTACCAGCGAACAGAAATCCTTCCCTGCATCTAGCACACGATAGCTATATATCCTTTCGCAGAAAAAAAAAAGAATGATATTTAGATAAACAGGTACCGAAGTAAGCAGCTAAATGATTTCCAGAATGCAGGGAACAAAAAATTAATAACAGATAGAATTATTTAAATACAATCATCCCACCCCGGATATATATATAGTATATAATTGTTAAAACTTAAGTAGAGTGTCATCACAAGAAACTGTGAAATTGAAATCTTAGAAGCAATGGAGTGGGTGACAATATCTGTACCTCAAGCAAACAACGTATCGCAAAACTAAGCCTATTATCACAAAGGATTTAACTTAACATGATTGTTACACATCAATGCAGGGCAGTTGGAACAGTATCAATCCCAACAATCTGGGGAAGTTCAAACATACCTTTAAACAACCACATCAAAACTTATAGCAGAAAAAAAGAAAAATATAAATGGTAAAATAATCCAGTTCAGGACTACATGCTGAGGTTCAGCTACAGGATGATTAGCCAGTAAAGGAGTAACAAGCAGCATATAATTGATAAAAAAGCATTATTTAAGAAAATCATGACACTTAGATAGAAGAAAATTACTGAAACTTGAGAAAGTGTTGACATAATAAATTGTATGTGAGACCGAGCGTTAGCTCGGATGGCAACGGCTTGCGGTGTGCAGCCAGCCCACCAGCGTTCGAACCACAGGTTTGACGCTGGTGCTCACCGGGATTTATTCCCAAAAATATTTCAGGTTGCCTTCAACGTATGATGCCACAATGGTCAGTACGACATGCCTGCCGTCTATGGAGCCTAGGATGGTTCCGTCGATCTCCCGAAGGATGCGGTTTTCACGCTATGTGTAGTTGTAGGTCTGTAGATGTGCATAGGGGCGTGTGTGCATGAGGTGTGAGTGTGTGTGCACTGAACAGATACTACAACTGTACCCAGTAGAGAGGCATTCAAAAAAATTAAAAAAATTGTATGTAAAATTGAAAACTTATAAAGTGCTCTGGTGCACAACACTATGACAAGGAAACAACAGATCACACACTACATAGAAAATGATTTTAATGTAAACTCGGGAATGGTTCAAAGTTCAAACAATGTCGATTAAAGTAAAAAAGCAGAATTCAAAACTTATGTATCTTAAGCAGCACCACCAGAATTCTAACATATATCAGTAACGGGGAAATAACATATATGATAACTGAACTGATGCAATCAGATCTATGACCTGATGTGAGCACCAACCCTGTGAGCAATGCAGAAACTACTGATTCAATCTGGAACTAAGAGAATGTACATGACAAATTCGTCACCTGCACCACACGTTCAGAACTAATCCTACTCCTTTACTAAACAAGAAATTCATGGATTAGTGACACAGGATAGTAAAAATCAACCACCAGATTATCAGAAAATCACCCGCATTTGGATTTGGCTAAAAACTTTTGTGGAGTCTTAAGCTGTATCAAACATAGATGGATCAGACCAATAATTATATTACTGTACTAATTGCTACACAATTTATCAAAATTATTTATCATCCCACGATTACATATCAACTATAGATTATTTAGCAAAAAAATTTGTATCTGTTGAGAAGCTAAATATATTTCAAAGAAAACTAAAAAGAAGTAAGGCTGTGAAGTTGAGCTAAACATGCTGCAATAGGTCACCCTGGTAGTATGCATCATAGGGCGTGGTAGGAGGGCAGTTTTGCATAATTTGTATTAGAATATGGATTCACGTTCTACCATCATTCACAAAAAAGGGTCCGAAAAATAGTTCAAGATGCATAAAAAAGAATTTCCATAATGCACATTGCTTGCAGTTTCAACAAAATTTAGAGCAATTTCAGAATACCGAAGACATAGAGCTCATTCAATCCTACAAAATTGAAGGTCAAAATTATCAAATAAGAAGCGAATCTTTACAGAATGAACCCAGCTTTACAATTGAGAGGCCGATAAAAACATATCTATAATTGTAACATGTTAATTGTACCAAACAGAACACTACAGAAATAATGGCAGAAGCAGGTGTTTAACCAAGTACATAGTGAAAGCCAAATAAATAAATCTACCGCAAATTGTGAAAATAGTACAGAATATATATCATGAGAAGGTATGTTCAGGAAAATGAAAAAGAGAGAAAGCATATGAATAAGCATGCTTATCAATTTCATATTTTCATTCCATTAGGTGAAAGCATCAGTCTGCTGTGGAAATATCAGACAAGTAATTGTCAAAAATATTCAAACAAAATATGAAGTGGGTTTGGATAGAGTTTGTGGAAATCAGCAAACCACGTGGCTGAACCATGAACTATTCACCTAGGCAATAAAAGACTAATCGGATTTTATTTTATTTTTGTTGGCTTACAGGGTAGCAGTGGGTTAGTTACCAGAACAATCCCATAACCGACTGGCTTTTCCGTGTGTTCCTCGGACCATTCTAGTTTTACATTCAAGCTAAACATTCATGTATGATGCATTAGGTGCTCCAAAGCCGCATCGTTACATGGGTCACAGCATAGCAGATCATCCAAACACAAACCCTAGCTAGATAATCCACCCCAACAAGCACCAGGTAAGCCACCGTCATCATATTGTAAGAAATGAGGTGGAAGCTTGCTGAGGTTTTCCCCTACAAATAAACAAAGCCCCATGCCCTACAGTGGCCATGATCCATTTCGAAATTTTCTATGCCCAACTCAGAAATCCCCTTCCCAGATAATCATCATTCATTCAATCGCAAGTGCTAACTTGTGCCAGAGCAACACCAAACTTACTGAGGGGTAGAGAATGGGCAGGGCTTACCTCGTCGGTCGTCGCCCCCGAAGGATTGCTTGCTAGAAGGGATGAAGGGGCCTCCTATCCGGCGCTACCACGCGGACCTGCGGAGACAGCAAAAGGAGGTGAGGACGGGGAGGATCTGGGCGGGCGGCGCAAGGGCGGCTGTATTCTCCATGCGCAACAGAAGAAACAGGGGAGAAGGGCGTGCGCGCCCAGAAGCGAGAAAAAGAGGATGAGCCGGCGGCGAGGGCAGCATGGATCCGGCAACCGGCGCCGCAAACCGCGTCGCACGCATAGAAAAATGGCAACAGCTCGCAGTGAGGACAGAGAGGGGGAGGGGCGTCCAAATCCGAGGGGGGTCCGGCCGGAGAAGGGGGCGCTGCGCCTCGACTCACCTCGAATGGAGCGAGCACGCCAGAGGGGACCGATAGCTGGGGGAGATTGACGGGAGGCAAGAGGCGGTGGGGAGAGCGAGAGTGAGGGCGCCCGGTGGGCGAGTGGAGGGAGAAGGAGCACCGGGTGGGAGAGACTGGAGACGGCCGCGGTAAGCCTGTCGTGGATCCAAGCGGGGCGGGGGTTCGCGTGGCTGCCTGGCGGCGGCGGATCTCGGCGGTCTCGGCGTTGAGGCGGAGGCGCAGGCGTCGGGGCGGAGCGGGGCGCACGGGTCGGGCGGGTGTTTTTTTGGAGGGGTCGGGGGTTTGGCGCAGATCTACGGGTGGGGGAGTTGATCTCACGGCGTCGGATCGAATTTCGATGGTAGGGAGGATCGCACGCGGAGGGGATTGGTGGAGCGATGGAGGTTGTAAGGAAGGGCCACCAATAGATTCATTTTTCTTAGCTGCTTTGGACTAGGGATGAAAACGAAAACAGTAATTTCCGGTTACTGGAATCGTTTTCGAGATCTTACCGAAAATTAGAGCTAAACGAAAACGATATCAATTACCGAAAATACGAAAACGAAAACGATTTAAGCCTCTTCCGACCGTTTTCGAAAAATACCGGATTTTAGCCGGTAATTACCGCCGATAATTACCGAGTTAAGTATGACTCTCGGGCTCCTGTACATCTTCCATGTATCTGAAACACGGAATCACACAGCCCACCACGGCCCAATGATAAAACCTGCCATGGCCCAATCACATCCAGACAACGAGGCAGCAGTAGAGCAGCACAACACTACAACAACGCATGGGAAGACAGGAGAACCAACGTGAAGGCCTTGGCAGGTAAGTTTTTTTTTCCTTTGTTTTGGTTTTAAAATACTAAATTGAATTTGTTACCTTTTATAGTTTTGTAATCACTCTTTTTAGGGCAATTCAATCTGTAGTTTGCTTTTTTATGGAAGAAATTTATAGTCTGGTATTTGCTTATGTTACATGAGAATATGAGATGAGTAAGTTATATTACTAATATAGTGTTCCACGGTTTAACGTATTTATCATTTTTAAAATATCGTTTTGTTGAATTTTGATCGTTTTCGAAATTATCGAAATACCGACGCCGTTTCTGTTTCCGATAATATCATATCGTTTTCGTTTCCGATGAAAAAAATGTGAAACTGAAAGTGCTCGAGCCTTCTTCCGATAGTTTCCGATGTTTTCAGCCCTACTTTGGACCATTCGCACCAACGGATACCGCGGGTCGATCCATATTTTATGAAGCACACGCGCTATGTTCTGCTTGTGCGGTGCCACCGCAAGCGTCTGAACTTGCATCGACGCAGCTGCACTACTGGGGGTTCTGCTCGCGTTAATGTTTCGCACCTCACGCACTAACATGTTTCTCGCCAGCAACGTCTTAACTGGTTAGCGAGAGAAATTAAACCAAAGAAAAAGGTGCAATCAGCTTAGGAGAAAAAAAAACAAATTACAGCAACCGCGTAATTTTGAGATCAAATAAAAAGTGTGGTTATTGCAGATAAGGCCTTGTTTGGAACGAATGAATCGAAAACAGGGGAATGAAAAAAACGTAGGAATGATAGTTGAGTGTAGTAGCGAAACAGAGGAATGAAAAAACACAGGAAATAACTTATAGAGATGTTTGGAACGCAGGAATCCATAACACATAAATATCAAAGAATGTGAATGAAATGATAGGGGATTAGTGCTTAATAATTTTGTTAGATGCATATTTTTGACCTCTGGTACGTGGGACGATTTGTCCATGAACTCAACCCACGAGTATTCTGCTGCAGTACCAGGCTTATCCTATCTTGTGTGTTGTGACCGTGTCGGTCTCATTCTCATCCCTCTCCCAACTCCCAAGGCTACTCTCTCTCCGCGAACGAGCACAGACGAGCGTTAATGGAGCGCTAATGGAGCTGTTAACGCGGGCTGCAACGAAGGAAGAGGAAACCAAGAGGTGAGAGTGGATTTTCTCATTCCTATGGAATCGCATGGTGGCTACAATATTCCACAGGAAGGGGAGGGTTCCGTTCATTCGTTCCAAACGCTAAACTCAGTTTCCTTTCCTTCGTTTTTTATTTCCTTCGAGTTTCCTGTGAACTTCCTTCGAACCAAAAGGGGTCTAAAGAGGGACAGATGGGATCGGCGGAGTGAACTTTAGGTGCGATTGGTTGCCCGCATCAGGCCTCATCCAGGCTCCCGGGATGCAACACAGCTGTGATTGTGATTGGTTGCTTGGACTCGTTGTTGGGCCTGGCCCGCGGGGTGCATAGGGGTCCTCGAGCCTGACTCCCGGGGTGCGGTCAAATTCCTCGTTTCTCAGAGCCAGGCTCGCTTCATGCAGGCGCTCGCGCTTGGCCCAACGTACAGACTCATAAAAGCATATAGCGCATGCAGTTGAGCAATGAACCAATTAAAACCTTGTATCAGCCTGCATGTGTAGAGACGCCAACCAATCAATACGTCCCTGCACCTTGGGAGCCTGGCCGGCCAGAGCCTGTACCGGTGGTGCGAGCCAGGCTGTGGAAAACATCCGACCAATCAGGCCCTTTGCCCCCCGGCTTGCACATAGACAGGGAATGAAAGCGCCTGAGGCTGTCCACACCGGTGAACGGGAAAGGAAACTTTACAGTAGATAGCGAACACCTTTCCCGTTTTTTAAGCTGTACCGGGAGACGGTAAGAGGAACGTGACAGCCAGCGTATGTACGGACGAAATGCTAGCTCCCACATCCCAACCAACCACTTGACTCCTGCGAGAAAGGGGCCGGCCGGGGAGGGAGAGAAGGGGAGGGAAGGGTCGCCGTCGACGCCGTGGCCTCACCTGCGCCCCTGCTCGCCGAGGTCGCTGCCATGGGAGCGGGAGGGAGGAGGGAGGAGGGGGCCCACCCGCAGCGTGCCGCCTGCCGCAGCGCGCCGCCTTGGCAACCGCGCGCCCGCCTTGGCCGACCGCCGCGCGCCCTGCGCACCCCCGAAGCCCTGCATGGTGGTGTCCCGTCGGACGGGGAGGAGAGGAGCGGCGACGCTAGCATTGGGAGAGGGAGGGGCGCCGTCGGCAGAGGGTTGCGGCACGGACGGAGCGCGCCACCACAGCCTCGCCTCCGCCCCGGGGGAGCCGCCGCCTGATAGCCACCGCCGCGAGAAGGAAAGCCGGTGGGGGAGGGAAGGGGAAGGGGGAGCCGGACGGGGAGGGAAGGGGGCCGGGATGGGGCGGCGCCGGGGAGTGGGTGGCGGCACGAGGAGGGGAGGCGGCACGAGGAGGGGTGCCGGCGCCGGAGTGGATGCAGCGCGGGGAGTTGAGGCGGAGGGGCGGATCCGGCTGCCTCCCTCGTCGATCAGGGCTCGAGGCCGCGGGATGCTCCGCTGCCGCCGGCCCGAGCTCGAGGCCGCGGGGAGCTCCGCCGCCGCCGCCATGCTCAACGCGGAAGAGGACGACGCGCGCGTGTTCCTCGTGTCCGTGGGCGCGCACTGTCGCCAAGGTCGCGCCCTTCTCCGCAGCCGCGACTGGGTCGATCTGCTCGTCTGGGATACCATCACCGGCAACCACGGCTTAATCACTGTCCCCGACCAGGTGCTGGCAGGCGCGTCCGACTGCAACGCCGCAATCCTCTCTCCATCGGGTGCCGCTGGCTGCGGTGACGACTGCCGCTCCAGCCCCTTCAGTGTGGCTGTTGTGTTCACCAGAGGACACTGCGCCATCGCCTGTGTGTACTCGTCGCTGACCAGAGCGTGGAGCGAGCTGGTCTCCATTCCGACGCCATCACCGCAGTGTGAGCTCACGGAGGAGCCTGGCGCCCTTGTTGGGGATGCAATGTATTGCCTACTTGGTGAGAGTAGCATACTTGAGTTCCGATTGGGCGACCAAAGATTAGCTCTTGTTGAGCGCCCGTTGGAGACATTTTCTGTCTACAAGCGGAACATCCGTGTTGTGAGGTCAGAGAGCAGTGGGCTTGGCCTTGCTGCTGTGAAGAATTTTAGCCTGCATTTGTGGGCACGGGAGGCTGACCATGGCGCCACTGCAAAGTGGGTGATGAGCAGATCAATCGAACTCTGCACACTCCTTGAACTACCATTGACTCAGCTTCGTGTGGGTTCCATTCCTGTCTGGATAAGTGGGCTTGGTGAGGATAGCGATGTAGTTTTTCTACGAACTATGGTTAGCATGTTCGTGGTTTGGCCGGACTCTATGCAGTTCAAGAAGGTCACAAAGTACTCCGTCTATTCCAAAAAAACTGACGTTTAGGACAAGGTTTGGGTCAAACATTGGGAATATAAATCATCAATAACTTTTAAGTTGTTGAGTTTGCAAATGTGAAAACTATATGAATAGATTTGTCTTGAAAAATACTTTCATAAAAGTATACATATATCACTCTTTGATAAATATTTTTATAATAACAAGAGGTTAAAGTTGTGTTTTGGAGACCGTGTCGCTGTCCTAAACGTCAGTTTTTCCAGAATGGAGGGAGTACTCATGAAGACAGTTTATCCCTATGCTAAATTTTACTTTCTAGAAGGTAATATCTACTATTCCTCCTTATTTCTGTGGATGTATACACTTTCTCTTAGTGATAATTGATGCTACATAATGGCAATTGATCCTGACCCATGTGCCTTGTCTTTGGCTGTTGATCCTCTATTTTGTTGACCTGAGGTCCATAATTATGAATTGTCATACTGGAAGACCACTGACAAGTAAACACTTAAATTTTACCTACCAGTAATCAATTTAAATTATTACTTATTTGTGAAATATTTCGAAGTAATAAATGCCTTGTGATCTGTAGGAAAAAAAACATGAACATTATGAGCATGTCAGTGTCACAAGCATAAATTTCACATCATTTCTGTTTAATTTTGAAGGGCTACTGATAATACAAATATTAGATCTGTGACTACAGAAGACTCATTCATAACTTATGGACAATTATTAATGAGGTCAAAGTCTTATTTATACTTTACCTTTCGAGTTTGCAACGAAATTTTTGGCGTGGCTGAATCGTGAAATAACAAAAAGAATAATATCAGTTGATATTTGGACTTTGATCAGTTAAATGCTTTTCTAGTGTAGTTAAATTATTGTTATTTTGGACTTTGATCAGTTAAATGATTTTCTAGTGTAGTTAAATTATTGTTATTTTAACTAGGTTGTTGACCAAATGCCACTTATTTCTCTATTTACAGAGCTGCAACCATCGAAAAATGCAACATAATACTATTCTGCCAAAAAGCCATTACATTATTTCCTTTTTTCTGAAAAGCAGCAATTGCCAGTTATGCATTACCATATGCACAAAAATAACATGCTTTAGGAACTCACTAATTGATAAGATTTTTTCATGCCATTGAGCTTCAAATCTTTCCTTTGTTTTTGTGTTGAGAATTGCATGATATTCCACTGTATCTCGAAACACTAAGTTGAAGAATAAATCCTAGTTGATAATTATTTAATAAGTGTGGGATACCTTATCTGCAAGTTATTACCCTTGTTTGGATAAATTATCTTTTTATGTGAATGTAGCTGGTTATCTTTACCTTTTATCTTGGACTGTTAAACTTCTCTTTTGTTTCAGCCTATATAAATTTTGTAAAAATCCAGCATGGTAATCTTTGCCCATTACCCATTTTGCTAATTCATTAATTGTTTGGTGCTGATTGTTGTGAGTTGATTCTAATTGTATTGAACAACCCATTGGGTAATGTACACGAATTCAACCATAGAAATAGGAATGGATACATTCTCCTTCTGACTTTCTGTTATCCTGGGCTAATAACTAGTTGCATTGGAGGTAGCTTTCTGTTGCTGATCAGGTGCGAGTTGGAGGTAGCAATAGCTGTATTAGTTTTCTTTATGATTTTGTGAAATGTAAATGCTCTATCCCCAGCTAAAGTGATTTGTGCTTTCAATACAAAGCTGGCACCATGCTCCTGGTCAAACATTCTTCAAAACTTCTTGTTGTGGTTCGGACAGGTCTTTCATCTGGACCGTTTTTCCTGGGGGAAAGTATTGAAGGAATTTGATAAATAAGGTAATGGGTGATAAACTTCTTCCTTGTGCAATTTTGAGGATGTATGATTACAGCCTTCTTTTCTACATAATTAGTTAACTTGACCCATTTGTATTTTATTTGAATGCAAGTCATCTCTACAAGTACATGGCATCTTGAACCTTACCAATCTGCATAAATGGATTGTGATTCTGCCCAATGAAGAAAAGAGTTTAGAAACTCAGGTGTATTATGTAGCTGATAGTTATATGTATGGCTTGTCCCTAAGCTGTTGTCAGATGTTTGGATGTTTGATTCGAATCTGTGAACATTTTAAGGTTATACTGATTAGTTTGTATTACATCCTCTTTTCTATTACCTATCCTATCACTTGCACCGCTATCTAGTTAAGATATACCTCACTGCTAGAGGAATGATTCAGTGTATCCCTCCAAACACCAGAAGGGTGGGCAATATAGTAGCTGTATATGGCCTCTAGATGGGCCTTTACACAAGGCCATATGGGCCACACTCATATACACTAACACCCCCCTCAGTCTGAACTACCGGCGCAGCGGAGTTCAAGACTGGACAACAAAGAAAGTAACAACACACAGGGCCCCCCACAGCCACAACTAGCCACCGGCTACGTTGAGGCTGCATCGAAACTCCGAGAACATCGAGGAGGGCAGACCCTTGGTGAAGATATCAGCGAACTAGGAGGTGGTTGGGACATGTAGGACCCGAACATCGCCGATGGCAACCCGGTCGCGAACGAAGTACAAGTCGATCTTCACATGCTTCGTCTGCTGATGCTGAACCGGGTTGGTGGAGAGGTAGACGACATTTACATTGTCGCAGTAGACGAGCGTGCTCTTGGCGAGCGGGCTATGAAGCTCAGCCAAGAGCTGTCGAAGCCAGGACGCCTCCGCCATGTCGTTAGCGACTGCTTGATACTCCGCCTCTGCACTAGAGCGGGAGACAAACGGCTGCCGCTTGGACGACCAGGAGATAATGTTGCCACCTAGGAAGATGGCATAGCATGAGGTGGAGCAATGAGTGTTCGGACATCCAGCCCAGTCAGCGTCGGTGTAGACGACGAGCTCAGCAAAGGGAGACCAGTGGAGGACCAGCCCGAAGTCAATAGTCCCACAGACATAGCGGAGAAGGCGCTTCATAGCAGCAAGATGTGACTCTCGGGGATCATGCATATGGAGACAGATCTGCTGAACGACATACGTGAGGTCCGGCCTGGTGAAGGTGAGATACTGCAAGGCACCAGCAAGACTCCGGTAGGCAGTAGGATCAGCAAGACTCCAGTAGGCAGTAGGATCAGCCACGGGATCACCCATATCAGCAAACAGCTTCGCTTGGGTATTGACAGGAGTAGAACAGGGCTTGCACTCTGACATGCCAACCCGCTCCAAAATATCAAGAGCATATTATCGCTGGTGAAGGAAGAGGCTAGAAGGATGGGTCTCCACAGTGACACCCAAGAAGTGGTGGAGTTGACCCAGATCCTTCATCGCAAACTCCTGCTGCAAGGACGAGATGATGCGCCGAAGTAACTGCTGACTGGAGGCTGTGAGGACAATATCATCAACATAGAGCAGCACATAAGCAGTCTCATCCCCACATCGATAGACGAACAGAGAAGTGTCGGACTTGGCCTTCGTGAACCCCAATGTGACCAAGAATGTGGAATACCCGGAGTACCAAGCCCGAGGAGCCTACTTCGGACCATATAGAGACTTGTTGAGCCGACAGACCAGATCCAGACGACTAGAGTCAACAAATCCCGCTGGCTGACTGCAGTAGACTGTCTCTGACAATGTGCCATGGATAAAGGCATTCTTCACATTCAGCTGATGCACCGGCCACGAGCGAGAAAGAGCCAGTGAGAGAACCGTGCGCACGGTAGCAGGCTTCACCACTGGACTGAATGTCTCATCATAATCCACACCAGGCCGCTGGGTGAAACCCCGGAGAACCCAGCGAGCCTTGTAACGCTCCTGAGTACCATCAGCCTGACGCTTATGTGTCCAGATCCACTTGCCGGTCACCACATTACAACCAGATGGATGCGGCACAAGGTCCCACGTCTGGTTCACAAGAAGAGCCTCGTACTCCTCTTCCATCGCACGACGCCAGTTGGGATCCGCTTGGGCATCGCAGACAGAAGAGGGTACCGGAGAGATCCGCGGCTCACCCTCTGCGACAGAGAGAGCCACAGGACGAAGCACTCCAGCCGCCCGCTGAGTCACCATGGGATGAATATGACCTGAGTCTCGATGGATGATCTGCGGGTGGTACATTGCGGGCTCGTCGCGAGAGCGAGGCGGTGGAGGTGGCGGTGGTGGCGGCGACGGCTCTGGTGGAGGTGTCAGTGGAGATGGAGCCGTCGGATGGCGCTCGAAGACGAGCACAGGATGCGCGTAGCGCGCGGGGGCCTTCGGGGTCGGAGCCGGAGGACCCGGCGCCGGTGCGGGTACCGAAGGACGTTGGTACACCTGTACCGGCTCAGCGAAGCGCACGGGAGGCGTCGGGGCCACACACGGTCCGGCAGGGGCCGCGCGGGGCGCAGCCGAGGGCGCTGGGACCGCGCACGGCGCGACAGGGGGCACCGGGGCCGCGCACGGCGGCGGCGCACTAGGAAGACCTTCAGGAGGACAGAAAGGAATAGGTGGCTGAACCACTGGGTCAGAAAACATAGACTTCAACTCAGGATCCGGCGAAGGCGAAGAGGAGGTGGAGTAGGAAAAATCCGACTCGTCGAAGACGACGTGTCGGGAGATGAGGACCCGTCGAGAAGTGAGGTCGAAGCAACGGTACCCCTTGTGATTAGGGGAGTAACCAAGAAACACACAACGTGTCGAGCGGGGCGCCAGCTTATGAGGAGCAGTGACGGTGATGTTAGGGTAACATGCACAACCGAAGACACGAAGGTGATCATAGCTAGGAGGGGTACCAAAGAGAGCGTGGTGCGGAGTGGGAGCAGGACAAGCAGAGGAAGGGAAACGGTTGATCAAGTAGGTGGCACCATATAGGCTCTCGACCCAGAAGCGCGGGGGCAGAGAGACCTGGATCAGAAGGGTGCGCATGACGTGGTGCGTCGTGCGAATCATCCGCTTAGCCTTGCCGTTCTAGGAAGAGGTGTACGGACAAGACATGCGGAGCTGAACACTTTGAGAGAGAAAGAAAGAACGGGAGGTGTGGTTATCGAACTCATGCTCGTTGTCACACTGAACGGCCTTAATGGGAAGGCCGAACTGAGTGGACACCCAGGCAAAGAAGTGGAGGAGGGTGGGGAACGTCTCAGACTTGGCGCACAAAGGAAAAGTCCAAGAGTAGTGAGAGAAATCATCTACCACGACCGGATAGTATTTACGGCCGCCGACACTAAGAATATGAGAGGTCCATAGGTCACAATGAATAAGATCAAAGGCATGCATCGCATGCGAATAAGAAGAAGAAAAAGGAAGTCGAGCATGGTGACCCAACTGGCACGTATGGCAGAGATGCTCATCAGAAGCCCGAGTGCAAGGAAGGTGTGCACTACGACTGAGCGGAGCCAAAGCGTCGCGGCCGGGGTGACCAAGCCGGCGGTGCCAGGTAGTTGAAGAAGGGGTTATGGTGAAAGCAGCAGACATAGGGGATGTAGAATGTGGAGCAGGAGAAGAAGGAAAACAGAGGGTGTAGAGAGGCCCCGTGCTGTCACATCGGAGAAGAGGATCGCGGGAGGCCAACTCCCTCACAGTGAGCCCAGAGGGGTCAAAGTCGACAGAACATGAATTATCGGTGGTGAATTGGCGAATGGAAAGAAGGTTGTGAATCATCTAAGAAGCAACAAGAACATTGGGAAGGCGAAAGGGACCAGGAGCAGAACCCACGGAGGTGACACAAAGACAGGACCCATCACCAACCATGATAGAAAAAGGATAAGAGGGATGTGGGGGTCGGACAAAAGAGAGGACACCAGCATCATGCGTGGTGTGGTGGGTAGGACCCGTGTCGGCAATCTAGTCGGCGCTGACGACGCCTCCGCCACCGACGACGTCCACCACGGCCGCCACAACCCCTGCTCGGCCCGGGAAGAGTAGCGAGGGTAGGAGTAGCCACGGCCGGGGCGAAGAAGGGCGGGGACAGTCGGAGGTGAGGAAGGCCGGCGGTACCCACGGGAAGAAGGGGAGACGCGGTCGCGGCAGGAGCCGTAGGAGGTGTGGCTCTCAGGCCGGCGACAACAGGGGCTGCAGCGGCACCTGGCGCAGGAGCAGGCCACGCGCGCGGCGTGCCAAGAGCGGGCGGGCCAGCCGCATTTGGGGCGGCGACGGCTCTGGTCGCCTTGGCCGCAGCGAGGGCGGCGGCGAGCGCAGCAACGGCGGCGAAGTCCGCGGCGGTGTCCAGGCCACGCTCGCCTGCAGCAGGAACGGCGGTGGCGTCCAGGCCGCGAGCCAGGATGGCGGTGCCAGTCGCATGCGGGGCGGCGATGACTCTTGCCGCCTTAGCCGCGTTGAGGGCAACAGTGGCGTTGAAGTCTGCGGTGGCGTCCAGGCCACACTCGCCCGCAGCGGCGGCGGCGGCGGCGTCCAGGCCACGCTCACCTGTAGCAGGGGCGGTGGCGACGTCCAGGCCAAGCTCACCCGCGCTAGCCACGCCCGCACTGAAGCCAGGCACGGGGGCAGGGGCCCACCAGGGAGAAGAGGAGGGTGTCTTCGACGCGGGGAAGTCCGCAAGAGGAGCCAGGCCTGGTGCGCGCACGGGAAAATCCACCCGCGGGGGTCTGTCGTGCGCGTGAATGGCGCGGGAGCAGAGGCAGCAGGGCCCGCAGGAGCAGGGGCGATGCGCGCACGGGTGGAAGAGATGGCGGCAGCGTCACCTGCGGCCGGCTCGGCCGCAGCTGTGCCTGGCGCAAGGAGGGGCGGCGGCGCGACGAGGAGAAGAGACCTGACAACGCCCGTGGCGGCCAGCCCAGGACTAGGGACGACGTGCGCATGGGAGGAAGAGAGGGTGGCAGCGTCGCCCGCGGCCGGCTCGCCCGCAGCTGCGCTCGGCGCAAGGAGGGGCGGCGGCGCGACGAGGGTGGAAGGACCAACACTAGGCCTAGAGGGGGGGTGAATAGGCCCTGTAAAAATTTCTGCAAAATTGCTCTGAAAACTATCAGACGTCGGATGATCCGACGCAGTCTCGGATCTTCCGACCCCCGGAAGATCCGACACTGTGTCTTCTGACGGGATAAAAACTTTACTTCGTAATTTGAGTTCTAGAACACTTTTTAGAGATTCTACTTGAATAGAAGTGTGACAATAAGTGTATAGAGCCTTCTAGATATGATCAATGCAATAGAATAACAACAAACAAGTAGATCGGATCAAATAAAGCAAATCCAACAATAAAATAAATGAGCACAAGGAGACAACGGATTTACTTCCGAAGTTCACTCCACAAAGGAGCTACGTCTCCGTTGAGAAGCTCACAAAGAGCCGGGCTATCACGCTAGCCCCAAGTCTCCCTCAATCAAACACAAAGGAAGATTGAATCACTTACTATTGGCTCTCACAAAGAGAGGGGTAATACAAACTTCCGGGGCTCAACCACAAGGGAATGGGAGCTCACCGGCACCTCTAACCGTCTAGGAGCAAAGCTCCAAGAGTAACAAACGTGAATCGACGAATCAAAGTTGCTTCAAGTGCTTCAAGAGATGAACAAGTGAGGGCCCAAGGTTAGCACAAGCTTCACACCTTCAATCTTCTCTCTCACTCAAACCCTAGATGAATCCTTGCTAGAATCAAGCTAGGGAAGGAGTAGAGTGAAATGAATGCTCAAGTGGGTGCTTGTCACGAGTTAGGTCAGTGGAAGCAGCAACAATGAATGAGAGGGGTGATGGGGTATAGATACCAACCCCCAAAATGTGACCGTTATGTGTTCTGCGAAGGGGTATCGAATCTTCCGACCATGAGTCTGATCTTCCGAAGAATGACAGATTAGTGTTAGAAAACCCAGACAAATTCCAGGCATCGGATGTTCCGACATAGTGTCAGATCTTCCGATGAGGGCCGGAACTTCCGGCAAATGACAGAACATAGCAAGAAAGCCCTCAGAACAGTTCCAGGGGTCGGATCTTCCGGCCCCGGAACAAATCCAAACCGAGCTGGCCGGAACTTCCGGTCGGATCTTCCGGCCAGGGGTCGGAACATGCATGTGACACACAGGAAAGGCTGAAATCTGGCTAAGTCCCGGAAGATCCGACACAGTGTAGGATCTTCCGATGGAAGTTCCGATGCTAGGATCGGATCTTCCGATGGGAAACAACCCGAGACCGAGCCAGCCGGAACTTCCGGTCGGATCTTCCGGCCTAAGTTCCGACCAAGCAGACAACATGTGAATGTGACTTTGTGTGTCTCTCAAGTGGATTTTCATCTCAAGCATAGCACTTAAAACAACTAGAATTTGTCGAACACGTCCCCCTTGATAGTACGGTGGTCCTATACTCAAATTCAAACCGAAAATCAAATTAAATTCTTCGATTGAGTCCACCACCATAAGAAATCAAATTGGGGACCTTCTTTTCACATTTCTTTTCTTTTCTTTCATTTTATTCCTACACAACTCATTCAAAGCATTATATCCAAATTTCTATTGTCATTAATCACCAAAATAGATTAAGTGCCTAGATGCACTTTCAATCTCCCCCTTTTTGGTGATTGATGACAATATCAATTTTGTTTTACAAGATAAGAATAAAATTCATGTTTTTCACATCCAACAATAGCTAGAAAAGCTCCCCCTAAATTTGTGCATTTTTAACTTAAAAAGCCTCAAATGCTTTTGCACAAATTTAAGCAAAACTTTCCTAATCAACCTTTTCATCCATGTGCTCAAGTGTGACAATAAATCTGTGATGCGTATGACATATATTCACAATCATTAAAGAGAGAAATAACATTACACCATCCATAAGCATCACATAAAAATGACATCAAGTTCAACATCACACTAGCATGAATTATAAATAAGTCTTACAAACATAAAGGTTCTCACTTGGCACACCACACACAACTCCAAATAAAGTTCTTACAAGTCCACAAGCACAAGCTAAAACATGAATAAAGGATAAAAGATAATGATGGGCCTCTATCCAATTCACTCCCCCTTTGTCATCAAGGACCAAAAAGGGAGCTACTCGGTGGCTTTGTCGTCGTCCCCGGCACCACCATCATCATCGTCCTCACCATCATCACCATCATCACCACCGTCATCGTCCTCATAGTCACCGGCTTCTTCTTCGTTTTCTGACTCGCTTTGGTAGAATTGCTCTTCGCCGTCGGTGTCTTCCTCTTCCACTTCTTCAATCTCATCCTCATCATATTGTTGAGGGGCTTCAAAGACATACTCTTGAGTATTAGCCTCCCAAGGATTGTAGAACTGAGGAGGAGGAGAGAACTCTCTAGGCTGACAAACGGGGGAATGAGGCAACTGATAGTGATCCAAGAGTTCTTTGTGTTGCTTGTCAAGCTTGCACATGTCCTCATCCAAGCGAATATCACGTTCATGAGCTTTCTTGGCTTGATAGGAGCATGCGGTGAAACAAGCGAAGAGCCCTTGCACAATAAAGTCTAGCTTCCCTTTCTTGCTCTTGGGACCGAGAGGAGCACCATGAGAGGAAGATGGACCTTCTGAAGGAGGAGGTGCACGAGAAGATGAAGCACCATGAGTAGTAGTCGGAGCACGGACGCCTTCATAGGGCTTGACCTTGATTTTTAACAGTTGCTCAATTTTGCCTTGGGGAGAGCGATATGGGAAGTGAGGCTTGTCAGTTATAATGTTTACTCTAGTCACATGCTTAATCATATGGAAGATGTAGGGTGCAAAGTGGCAGCCACTAGATGACTCATGGGAGCACAAGATAATTTCATTTCAAATGAAGTTGAACACTTTGAACTTTGGCTTGCCGGGGGCCATCTGAAATAGCAAGTTCTTGGCCCTCTTAGAAATGTTATCAGCATCACCTGCCCTAGGATACAAGGTTCCCCTAAAGAGTTGATTAAGCAATTTGTAAAACAGAGAGAGACCATTGTACTTCCCAAAGACAACAGCTCCATAATTCCCATCATACATGAAAGCGAGCTTCACATCATCAATCTCACGCCCCTGATGAAGATCTACCTTGCTGTGATCATTGATAGTGTGAGCATAGGCGGTTTCCTCAGCTAACCCAAACAGCCCCGCAAAAGCATGTAAGGAAATGGATAGGCGTTTTCCACAAAGAGTCCAATGCATCTCATCCCTCTCCTGATCAATCCACAGCAGTGGCGAAGCTACGTTCACTCGATGGGGTCGTCCGACACCAACGACTTTGCGGTCGTACGTGTACGCGGATAAATTTTTGCCGTGGCAGACCCCAGTAAAAAATACTTGCGACACCAGCGGCCTGGCAGGCCGGCAGCCCATTAGCAGCAGTCCATCGTATTTCTTTCTCAGTCATAGGTCCAGAATGCCAAACGCCCAAAAGTGGCCTCCGATACAGCCTGGCGGCACGGCGCACCTGCCTGGTCTCTTCGTTTCTTCGTAGTCTCTCATCTCAAATCCACAAATCCTAGGGCAGGAGGGCAGCCACCGCCGGCAAAAAGCTCTTCCTCGTTCCTTCTCCTTTTCATCCTTGCGTTCCAGACTTCCAGCAAAGAAAGAACGACGTGCTTTCAGTCTTTTGGAATTTGGATCCAGTCTTTTGGATCAAGATGCCAGGTACGTTACATATGCCAATTTACTAGTTCAGTACGTCTTGCACATTAGCATCTACTATAATTTTTTATGATATGATCAATTGTCTAATTTGATAGGCAATCAAAGCAAATTGGAAGGGTTCTATAAAAGGAAATTGCCACCAGCCGGTGATGATGAAAATAATAATGGAGACTCTTCAAGAGCAAGAAGAGATGGAGATGTCCCTGCACCAAACACTACTATTCAACGCACTTCACGAAGAATCTCACGGTATGAGGTAAATTTTGATGAGCTTCCGTATGATCCGGCAGATAGAAGGAGGATATCAGATTACATAGGTAAAAAGCTACAAAATCATGTTAGGCGAAAATATTTGATTAGAGGTCCTTGTAAGCCTCCACCTGGTTTTATGTTTCCAACGACGATGATAGCGGGTTTTCCACGGCGGTGTCAAGATGAATGGTTCTCTAAGTATGATTGGCTTGAGTACAGTGAAAATGAGGATAGGTGTTTTTGTTTATACTGTTACTTGTTCAGAGATTGCAACATGGGCCAAGGTGGGAATGATGCATTTGTAGTAGATGGCTGGGATAGCTGGAACAAATGTGATAGGCTTCGAGTTCATGTAGGCAGCAGATGCAATAGTTTTCATAACACAGCTGTGAAAAGATGTGACAATTTGTTGAAGCCTGGCCAGTCGATTGGTGATGCTATAAATAAGCAAAGTAATATCGCTAGAGAGCAACATCTAACTCGATTGAAGACATCAATTAAATCTGCTAGATTCTTGTTGCATCAAGGCTTAGCTTTTCGTGGCCATGATGAATCAGAGGAGTCCACAAATAAAGGAAACTTTCGAGAGTTAGTAGACCTTTTGGCTGATGAAAATGAGGAAGTCAAGAAAGTTGTTGGAAGTAATGCTCCTAAAAATAATAAGATGATTGCTCCAGAAATTCAAAGAGACATTGCCAACTGTTTTGCTGAGGTAACTCAAATTATTTCTTTATTTTTGTTTTACAAATTATGTCATCTCATAGTATATAAACTAATGGCTACCTATTTATTTTTTTAGATTATAGTTAAATCTATTGTTGAAGAAATTGGTGGTGATGTGTTTTGCTTGTTAGTGGATGAGTCAACTGATGTGTCTGGGAAGGAACAGATGGCAGTTGTCTTGAGGTATGTTGATAAAATTGGGGTAATAAAGGAGAGACTTATTGGTGTGGTTCATGTGCAAGAGACGTCGGCTTCATGTTTGAAATCTAATATTGATCATTTGTTTGCTAAGTATGGCTTGAGCATAAAACAAATTAGAGGACAAGGTTATGATGGAGCCAGCAATATGAGAGGTGAATTCAATGGATTAAGGGCTTTAATCACAAGAGAGAACAACTCAGCATATTATATACACTGCTTTGCCCATCAACTACAATTAGTCATTGTTGCAGTGGCTAAAAAGAATGATGATGCTAGTGATTTCTTTGACATGATAGCTCTGTTACTTAGTGTGGCAGGAGCTTCTTGCAAACGTAAAGATATGATTCGAGAAAGTCAGCAAGAGAGAGTTAGCAAAGCCATAGGCAGTGGACAACTTAGTAGTGGAACTGGATTAAATCAAGAACAATCCCTTAAAAGAGCTGGAGACACACGTTGGGGTTCTCATTATAAAACCCTCAAGAGCATAAGCAATCTATTCCCTGAAGTTATTGAAGTTCTCCAATATGTTGAAAAAGAAGGTCCAACTGATGCAAAGAGAAGACAAGCTCGTGGTCTCCTAGACTACACGAAGGATTTTGACTTTGTGTTTCACTTGCACTTAATGTTGCTTATTTTAGGCCATGCAAATTCTTTGTCATTGTCCTTGCAGAGGCAAGACAAAGACATCCCGGAGGCCATGTTAGAGGTGAAGTTAAGCAAGAAAAAATTTCAGCAAATTAGAGATGATGGTTGGGATTCTTTATTGCAGTCTGTATACTCCTTTTGTGAACAACATGGCATTGCTAAGTTGGATATGGATGAGGAATATATTGATCGCCATAAGCCAAGGAAAAAGACCAATCGCACCAATTATCAGCATTATAGATATGACTGCTTGAACCCAATTATTGACTTGCAGCTTACAGAGTTTAATGATCGTTTCAATGAGGTAAACTCTCAATTGCTTACTCATATCGCTGCTTTCAATCCCAAGAATTGTTTTGAGGCTTTCAAAGTTGAGAGTTTAATGGAGTTAGCTAAGTTATATCCTGATGATTTCAATTCAACACAACTGAAGGATCTTCACCGTGACCTTAATTTGTACATTGACAACATACGAGCTGATGAAAGATTTGCCAACTTGAACACTATTTCTGAGCTTGCTAGGTTGATGGTGGCTAAAAAGAAACATTTGGCTTTTCCTTTGGTCTATCGGCTTCTCAAGCTAGTACTAGTTCTTCCTATTGCCACTGCATCGGTGGAGAGGTGCTTTTCGGCCATGAAAATTGTGAAGACAATACTGAGAAATCGTATTGGAGATGGATTTATGAATAATTGTATCATATGCTTCGTCGAACAAGGATTTTTGGCCAAAATTCCAATTGATGATGTGATAGTTCGCTTTCACAAGATGGAGGATCGTAGTCGTCGAGGGACACTGTGATAGGTAACCACTACAGTGATTTGGAAAAGTTTATTTTGTCACAATATGCTGTTATTACCATGTTAATTTATGTTATATATGGTATTATATTATTGCAACCTATAAGTTAATGCTCAGTTAGTTTTGAGTGCCGACCCCGGCGGCCATTTTTCCTGGCTTTGCCGCTGATCCACAGGGTGGCATAGAACTGAGCAATCACTTCTTCATTGTAGGCACACTCAAAGGCCATGATGTTGGCCACATCCATCTCAACACACCGCTCATAAACATCATCAACAACTGGCTTTAGTGGCGGTGGCATGCCCTTCAAATAATTCCAATCTACCCAATACATGGGTGTACACAGCCTACCCATCTTCAGAATCACTGACTCATACCAATCCGCTTGATGAGGCAGCCAAAAACGAGGATCACCCTTGAATTGCTTGGAGATGATGGATCTAGGGTCCTCATATGCACTAAACCGAAGTGGTTTCATGACGAAATGGAATAGTAGTGGATATGAAATTCTGAGCAAGAGTAGATAGATCAATGTCATCATTGTATTCTAACCCAGTATGTTCCTCACGGTTAGCTCTCTTGGTCCTTGGACGTTGAGGAGAGGAGGTGGTCTGAATTTCCTTTCCTCGTCCTTCACCACTAGAAGGCCCCCTTCCTCTAACAGTCCTTATGGCAAGTTGTTTCTTTACTCGTTTGCCTCTTCCTTGCTCTCTTGTCCCATTGTCAGAATCGGACTCGGTGTCAGATGGTGAGCCAATATTTCTTCCATAGCTAGGCCGGGCTTGTAAAGTTGACTTCTTCTTCTCAGTGTGCTTCATACGACCCATCTAGACAGACAACAAGAAAGGATCAATAGATGGCCGATGAAGAGAGAGATCAAATTAACAAGTCAGTGCCCCAGGTCAGTCGGATCTTCCGGCTATGTGTCGGATGATCCGAGGCTCGGATCTTCCGACGCATAGTCGGATGATCCGACAAAATCGAGGATGACCTAAAAATTTGGGAATTGAACTTCTAGCCCACCAAAAGTTATGAGATCATAGGGAAGTGTTCTAGACATGTATATGAAGATATTCACCGAGGGAAATCCACTAGAACCTTCTACATTGATAGATCGGGCGACAGGAAGTTTGAATGAGATACCTTTGAGATTTCCCGCGAAAAGTTCTAAAGATCCGAAGGGGATTGAGTTTGAATGAGACGGGAATGATCCACCGATCACAAGATCCAAAGATTTTGAAAAACTCACACAAAAAAAGAATAAACTGATTTTTCTTCTAATCTAGGCAACAAACAATTGGGTATGCAACAAGTCAAGCCAAGTTACGAGAATCCAAGATATTTAGCTCACTCCTCAAAGTACAAAACCTTTTCTCATCAAGAGGCTTGGTGAAGATATCGGCTAGTTGTTTATCGGTTCCTACATGGCTTAGAACGATATCTCCTTTGGCTTCATGATCTCTAAGGAAGTGATGTCTAATGTCAATGTGCTTGGTTCTTGAGTGTTGAACGGGATTGTTTGCTAGTTTGATGGCACTCTCATTGTCGCATAAGAGAGGGATATTTTTGTACTCACATCCAAAGTCACTCAAGGTTTGCCTCATCCAAAGTAGTTGAGCACAGCAAGCACCGGCTGCAACATACTCGGCCTCGGCGGTGGATAGCACAACGGAATTTTGTTTCTTAGAACTCCAAGACACCAAAGACCTACCAAGAAATTGGCAAGTCCCCGTTGTACTCTTTCGATCTACCTTGCAACCGGCATAGTCCGAATCGGAATAGCCAAGTAAATCAAAAGTGGAGCCTTTGGGATACCATAAGCCAAGGTTCGGAGTATGCACTAGATATCTAAAGATTCTCTTAACAGCCATTAGATGACATTCCTTTGGATTGGCTTGAAATCTTGCACACATGCACACGCTAAGCATTATATCGGGCCTAGATGCACAAAGGTAAAGTAAAGATCCAATCATGGAGCGATATACCTTTTGATCGACCGATTTTCCTTCTTCATTGAGATCAAGATGACCATTCACGGGCATTGGAGTCTTGATGGGTTTAGCATTGGCCATATCAAACTTCTTGAGCATATCACTTGTATACTTTGTTTGACATATGAAAGTTCCATGCTTCAATTGCTTGATTTGAAAACCAAGAAAGAATTTCAATTCTCCCATCATTGACATCTCAAATCTCTTGGTCATTATCCTACTATACTCTTCACAAATCTTTTCATTAGTAGAACCAAAGATAATATCATCAACATAAATTTGACACACAAATAAATCTTTGTCTATTTTTTGAGTGAAGAGAGTAGAATCCGCTTTGCCCATTACAAAGCCATTTTTGAGAAGAAATTCCTTAAGACATTCATACCATGCTCTTGGGGCTTGCTTGAGCCCATAGAGCGCCTTATGGAGTTTGTAGACGTAGTCGGGATGCTTGGGATCTTCAAAGCCCGGTGGTTGCTCCACATATACCAACTCGGAGAGAGGCCCATTCAAAAATTCACTCTTCACATCCATTTAATATAGCTTGAAGTTGTGATGTGAGGCATAGGCTAGTAGGATACAAATTGATTCAAGCCTTGCCACCGGAGCATAAGTTTCATCAAAGTCAAGACCTTCAATTTGAGTGAAACCTTGAGCAACCAATCTTGCCTTGTTTCTTGTGACAATCCCATTTTCATCTTGCTTGTTCCGGAAAACCCACTTGGTGCCAATGACATTTTGCTTGGGTCTTGGGACCAATTCCCAAACTTCGTTTCTTGTGAAGTTGTTTAACTCTTCTAGCATTGCAATGACCCAATCCGCATCGCCAAGAGCTTTTTCCACCTTGAGAGGCTCCAAAGAGGAAACAAACGAGTAACATCCACAAAAATTTGCTAGACGAGAACGAGTGGTTACCCCTCTTTGGATGCTCCCTAGAATGTTATCAACGGGATGATCCTGTTGAACGCTTTGATGAACTCTTGGGTGTGGAAGTGTTGATTGACGTTGAATAGGTCCATCATCATCTTCTTCATTGTGAGATTTGTCACTTTGAGTTTTATCACCTTGAACTCCCCCTTGATCATTGCCATGATCATGATCGTCACCATGATCTTGAACTTGATCTTGCGAAGAGCATGGTGGTTCCACTCTTGTTGATGATGTTGATGGATCAATGTTAAATATGATTTCCGAGACTTGGTCTTGTTCCTCATCTTCCACTTGGGGCTCTTGAGGCTTCACTTCACCTAAACTCATTTTCTTGATAGCTTGACTTGGTGGCTCTTCATCTACAAGGTCATTCACAACTTGCTCTACTTGAGAGCCATTTGATTCATCAAATTTCACGTCTACCGTGATCTCAACACAATCGGTGGTTTTGTTGAAGACACGATAAGCGTGTTCGTTAGTACCATAACCAAGTAGAAAACCTTCATCAAGCTTCGGTGCAAACTTGGAGCTTTTGGTTTTCTTGTTAAGAATGTAACATTTGCAACCAAAAACTCGAAAGTAGTGCACCTTTGGTTTGTTACCGTGATCTCGTACGGAGTCTTGCCCAAGTACTTTTGAAGATAGAGGCGATTAGTGGCATGGCAAGCCGTATTGATCGCCTCGTCCCAAAAGATATCCGGAGTCTTGTATTCATCAAGCATAGTCCTTGCCATTTCAATCAAGGTCCGGTTCTTTCTCTCAACAATGCCATTTTGTTGAGGTGTGTATGGAGCGGAGAGCTCATGCTTGATGCCTTCTTCATCTAGGAATTCCTCAACATTGAGATTCTTGAATTCCGTTCCGTTGTCACTTCTTATTCTCTTGACTTTCAACTCAAACTTAGTTTGAGCTCTTCTAATGAACTTCTTGATAACCCCTTGAGCTTCACTCTTGTCTTGTAGGAAGAAAACCCAAGTGAATCGAGAAAAATCATCCACAATGACAAGTCCATACTTGTTCCCACCAATGCTTATATAAGAAATTGGCCCAAATAAATCCATGTGAAGCAATTTCAAGGGTCTTGAGCTAGTCAATATGTTTGTGGGTGGGTGAGGAGCTCCAACTTGCTTTCCGGCTTGACAAACACTACACAATCTATCTTTCTCAAAGACAACATTTGTTTATCCTAGAATGTGTTCATCCTTTTGAAGTTTGGCCAAGTTCCTCATCCCAATGTGAGCTAGCCGGCGATGCCAAAGCCAACCCAAGCTAGATTTTGCCACTAAACAAGTCTTCGGTTCCACTTTATTTGTTGTGAAATCAACTAAATAAAGCTTTCCCTTAAGTTGACCCGTAAAAGCAATAGAGGAATCCTCCCTTCTAAGGACGCTCACACCCTCATTAGTAAAGAGACAATTGTAGCCTTTTTCACAAAGTTGTGATACGGACAACAAATTGTACCCTAGAGAATCAACTAGATAAACATTTGAAAGAGATGAGTCTTGTGATATAGCAACTTCACCTTGACCAATCACATCACCATGGTTGTTGTCACCAAACGTGATCTTTTCTATAGGCGAGTCATATTCTTTCAATTTAGCAAACATGTTCTTCTCTTCGGTCATATGATTTGAACATCCACTATCAAGCAACCATGAGGATCCACCGGAGATATATGCCTACAAAACAAGTTTAAGCTTTGAATTTAGGTACCCAAAAGAGATTGAGTCCTTGAGTGTTAGCTTTTGAAATCTTAGGCACCCAAACACTCCTCATCATCTTATTTGCATGAGCACCCACATACTTTACCACCATCTTCCCATTGTGATCCCACACAACCGTGTAGTCAATGGTGTAGTTGGGAGATGGCTTATGCTCAATGCTCTTTTCTTCTTTCTTGATCTTGGTTGAGCTCTTGACATTGTTGGTTATTGCCTCAACCTTAGGCTTCTCTTCTATGGTGTTCACAATCACACCATGAGCAATGTTCATCAAGTCTCCAAGGTTTGCACCCTTGGTGAACATTGGCACTTCATGACCTCTCAACATTCTTGTACCATTTGCCTTTCCTCCTCTAGTGAATCCGAGCCCATCCTTGATACTAGGACATCTTCCGGCTTTATATGCCGGGTGGCTCTCAAATTCACTCTTACCTTTGGCCTTGCCTTTGCCAATTGTCTTGGTCAATTCTTGAATCTTTGCATCTTTAGATTTGACTTTCTCTTCTATTTTTGAAAGGTTAGTGGCACAAGCATTTATATCAAACTTATAGCATCTTGAGCAACCTTCATTAGTAGAGACATTTGAGTCAAGAATTGTCTTAGAGTTAATCTTGGTGCTTTCCCAAAGAGCGCTAAAGTTGAGTTCTAGATCTTTATATTTGACCTCTAGGCTTGAATGCCTTTCTTGAAGCTCACTTTGTACATTCTTTAGGTTGGCAAGAGAATCATTTGCCAAGGACAATTCCTTAGATATCTTCTCACAAGAGTCATTGGCAAGTGACAAGTCACAAGTCAATTTCTCCACCATGATCTTCTCCTCAACTAGAGTTTCTTCAAGAGCAAGGTTTCTCTCCTTTTCAAGGATGAGCAATTCTTCTTGCCTATCAAGAGATTCTTTTCTTTTCTCCAATTTCTCTACTAGTTTTTTAATTTGTTTGTAGCCTTCTTTGCCAAACTTGTTTATCATGTTCTTTTCATGTTCGGCTTCCTCTTCATCTAGATCATTTTCTACATTCCTAGATGTCAAGTTGGTGGATGAGATAGATGGGGTGATGTTTAATACATTAGTCCCTTGGGCCATGAGGCAAATGGGAGCTTCATCATCACTATCTTGATAGTTGTTAAAGAGTCTAGATGTTGATGTAGGGACTTGAATGGCAAGAGTTGCCACTTCTTCATCATCGGAGTTATCACTCGAAGAATTCCACCCTTGACCAACATGAGCACTTCCAAACTTCTTCTTGTACTCTTGACTCTTCTCTTTGTATCTCTTCTCCTTGTCAAAGCACTTGTCCTTCGACTTCTTGTCTTCTTTGTCATTTTTCTTGCGGGGGCAGTCGGCAATGTAATGCCCTTTCTCCCCACACTCGTAGCATCTTCTTTGAGACATGGACCTCTTGTCGCCCTTGTTCTTCATGAACCTCTTGAAGTTCTTCACCATCATGGCGGTTTCTTCATCGGTGCTATCACCATCACTTGAGTCTTCTTTCTTCTTGGAATTGGAAGTCTTTTCAATTGACTCAACCTTCTTGCTTGGTTCGGCTTTGAGAGCAATGGTTTTCACTTCGGTTGGTTCCGTCGATCTAGCTACATCCAAGTTGTTCATTTCATGATATTGTAATTTGTTGAACAACTCCATTGGTAGCATCTTCTTGAACTTGCACTTCTCCCTAATCATGGTGACAAGCATTGGGTTCTTGGGTGCATATGCCCTAAGCATCTTCTTGGTCACTTTGTGCTCATCCCAATCTTTGCTACCTAGCATTCGTATCTCGGTGACAAGTAGCTTCAACCGATCATACATCTCTTGGAGAGTCTCATCCTTCTCCATGACAAAGGCTTCTAGTTCTCCTTGTAGAAGATCAATCTTGCCTTCCTTGACCACATCTGTCCCTTCATGAGACAATTGAAGAGTGTCCCAAAGATCCTTTGCAACCTCAATTCCTCTAATCTTGTTGTACTCATAGGGACTAAGAGCACTTCTAAGAACCGTCACGACTTGAGAGTTGCGGAAGAAATCATACTCTTGTTCATGACTTGGCTTGGCGTCTTTGTCAATACCTATATTCACAATGGTCCAAAGAGAGGGGTGAAGACCATATAAATACATTTTCATATCATCACTCCAACGAGCATAGTCAACCCCATTGAATTTGGAAACTTTGCCCATTGGAACCGATGAGAAATTTAGATTAGTTGGATCAAGAGATTTGTTAGAAGATGATGTCTCATATTTATGAGACACGGAGTGGAGTCCATCCAACACTTCTTTTTCCTTTAGCTTCTTCTTGAGAAGCTTTTGAGCCTTCCTTTCAGCCTTTTCTTGAATTTTCTTCTTCATCTTCTTCTTTCTCTTCTTCTTCTTTTCTTCTTCATCCAAGCTTTCATCAACGTCGCTGATGATAAGATCATCATCACTTGAGCTTGAATCAATGAACAATGATTGATCATCCTTGGAAGCGGAAGCACCAACAACGGAGTTGTCCCCCTTGTCGGACATAGTGTTTTTCCCTTAGCGGTTAAGCCTTAATCAAGGGATTAGGCTCTGATACCAATTGGAAGGATCAACACTAGGCCTAGAGGGGGGGTGAATAGGCCCTGTAAAAATTTCTGCAAAATTGCTCTGAAAACTGTCAGACGTCGGATGATCCGACGTCTCGGATCTTCCGACCCCCGGAAGATCCGACACTGTGTAGGATCTTCCGACGGGATAAAAACTTTACTTCGTAATTTGAGTTCTAGAACACTTTTTAGAGATTCTACTTGAATAGAAGTGTGACAATAAGTGTATAGAGCCTTCTAGACATGATGAATGCAATAGAATAACAACAAGCAAGTAGATCGGATCAAATCAAGCAAATCCGACAATAAAACAAATGAGCACAAGGAGACAATGAATTTACTTCCGAAGTTCACTCCACAAAGGAGCTACATCTCCGTTGAGAAGCTCACAAAGAGCCGGGCTGTCACACTAGCCCCAAGTCTCCCTCAATCAACCACAAAGGAAGATTGAATCACTTACTATTGGCTCTCACAAAGAGAGGGGTAATACAAACTTCCGGGGCTCAACCACAAGGGAATGGGAGCTCACTAGCACCTCTAACCGTCTAGGAGCAAAGCTCCAAGAGTAACAAACGCGAATCGACGAATCAAAGTTGCTTCAAATGCTTCAAGAGATGAACAAGTGAGGGCCCAAGGTTAGCACAAGCTTCACACCTTCAATCTTCTCTCTCACTCAAACCCTAGATGAATCCTTGCTAGAATCAAGCTAGGGAAGGAGTAGAGGAGTGAAATGAATTCTCAAGTGGGTGCTTGTCACAAGTTAGGTCAGTGGAAGCAGCAACAATGAATGAGAGAGGTGATGGGGTATACATACCAACCCCCAAAATGTGACCATTATGTGTTCTGCGAAGGGGTATCGGATCTTCCGACCATGAGTCGGATCTTCTGAAGAATGACAGATTAGTGTTAGAAAACCCCAGACAAATTACAGGCATCGGATCTTCCGACATAGTGTCGGATCTTCCGATGAGGGCCGGAACTTCCGGCAAATGACAGAACATAGCAAGAAAGCCCTCAGAACAGTTCCAGGGGTCGGATCTTCCGACACCCTGTCGGATCTTCTGACAGGCGTCGGATCTTCCGGCCGCGGAACAAATCCAAACTGAGCTGGCCGGAACTTCCGGTCAGATCTTCCGGCCAGGGGTCGGAACATGCATGTGACACACAGAAAAGGCTAAAATCTGGCTAAGTCCCGGAAGATCCGACACAGTGTAGGATCTTCCGATGGAAGTTCCAATGCTAGGATCGGATCTTCCGATGAGAAACAACCCGAGACCGAGCCAACCGGAACTTCCGGTCGGATCTTCCGGCCTAAGTTCCGACCAAGCAGACAACATGTGAATGTGACTTTGTGTGTCTCTCAAGTGGATTTTCATCTCAAGCATAGCACTTAAAACAACTAGAATTTGTCGAACACGTCCCCCTTAATAGTACGGTGGTCCTGTACTCAAATTCAAACCGAAAATCAAATTAAATTCTTCGATCGAGTCCACCACCATAAGAAATCGAATTGGGGGCCTTCTTTTCACATTTATTTTCTTTTCTTTCATTTTATTCCTGCACAACTCATTCAAAGCATTATAGCCAAATTTCTATTGTCATTAATCACCAAAATAGATTAAGTGCCTAGATGGACTTTCAGAGGGGAAGGGGCCCGGCGGTGCCCGCGGCGGCCAGCCCGACGGCACCTGCGGGGGTTGGAGCGGCTGCTAGATGCGTGTGGGCGGGAGCAGAGGCGATGCCCGCATGGGAGGAAGAGGGGGCCGTGCGTGAGGAGGCGACAACGGCGTAGGAGGAAGAAGGAAGGAGGAGAGAGGGAGCGACGGCGACACCGGCGGCCGACCGGCCATGGGCGGCGGCGACAGCTAGAGAGAAGGAGAGAGGCTAACTGATACCATGCTAGAGGAATGATTCAATGTATTCCTCCAAACCCTAGAAGGGTGGGCAATATAGTAGCTGTACATGGGCCTTTAGACAAGGCCATACGGGCCACACTCATATACACTAACACTCAGCATGCTGGTTTTACTGAGGCAAACGGTGGCTGCAGGAAGTGATTCGTAGGCTGGATTTTCAGTCAAAATTAGTGCAGTGTGATCAGCTGAAGTGATAGGCAGAGATGAAGCGTGACAAGGTGAGCAGCGATTGTGAGAGTATGTAGATATTACCTTGGGTCATCAACGAGATTGACCAACACTGGAACCATATAGGTTACAAGTGAAATCTCTAACTTCGTACACTGCAAATTTTACCGGTTCTTAGGAAGTCAGTTTCGGAAGTGCTGTCACATTGTTTTGGTTTTCTTGTTTTCATGTTAAGTTTTTGTGCATTGATGTTTTCAGTTTTGGTGCCTATAATTATTAGATAATGATATTTTTAAGTACTGATCTTTCTGAGCTAATCAGATCAGTGAGATAATAAGTTGTGCAATTTATATTTTTGTGGCAGTATTTTGGTGCATAGATCAGCACAGATGTTTTCCGAACATTGGTCTTTATGATCCTGATCAGATAGGTAAAAAGTAAGATACATGGACTGTGTGGGGCCAGGATCCCTAGGGCCACTCATCTAAAGGAATTAAACTACTCGATATGGAGAGTTATGATCCGACTGCTTTGGACTAGCCAGATAAGGTATAGGACGATGTAGTCAAGTAGTAAAACTACTCGTATTCGAATAGTATACGTGATAGATTACCTTGATGTAACCCTTCAGGTCGGATACGAGTAGTCTTTGTAATAGGTTTGTAACTCTGCTCCCCAAGTATATAATGAGGAGCAGGGACCCCCTCGAAACAACTCAACTCACATACAATACAATCAAGCACACATGACGTAGGGTATTACGCTACTCGCGGCCCGAACCTGTCTAAATCTTTGTGTTGTTCGTGCACTGTCGTTCCTAGAACTCGGCGAGACCCACTAATCTACTCCCTGGGATACCCCCAGATAGACGTGCTCAACATAAATCATCGACACTTGGCACCCACCGTGGGGCCTCTCGCCGAAAGCTCACCATCAGGGACGATGGGATTTACCACCTTCAAGATTACCGACGTCGAAGAAGGAGCCACCTTCGTTTTCGGTGCGTGGACCTTTGTCGCTGAAAGCGATGGTAGATTCGTAAGCTACCTTGCGAACAACCCCGGCTCCTGCTCGGCGACTACTTCCAATTCGATCTCGGCTCCAATTCTGAGTTCGATCTTAACTCCAAGTTCGCTCGTATTCTCCAGGCCGAGTCCGGGTACAACTCGATCCTAGTTATGGAAAGAGCAGGGAACTCCGAGCTGGCCACGCCATCGTACAACCCCCAGATCGGCTCCCAATCGAACTGTCCAACGTAGTGAATTCGCATAAACAGAGGCGTACCACAAAAGCAGAGGCAAGGATGACTTAGGAGTCCCACTCAAAGCCAAGTCACCCCGACGACCTCAAGCTGGCATCAATGCCATCGAGGGACAATGATGATGACTTCACCATCCCGCAAAGTGATGCTCCCGATAACGTCGCGCGCCTACACCATCACGCTCACTTCGACACCAAGTTCGTGTTGGAGGAACCACTCGTTCACCTCCCGTCCAGACTAGTCGTGACCAGAATACCAGGAGGACTCGCCATTCACTGGCCCGGAGCGATTCCGGCCGACACCTCCCGGGACAACGATTCAAGACTTGCTGCCGTTATACTAGAAGAACTCCCCTTCCAAGACGGCAAGACTGCATCGCTCACCACCCCAACTGAAATCTTGAGCGACAACTTCTCAACCACTCAGATCGTCCTCAGCGAACAAGACCCAAGTCGTCAGGTGTTCATGGCTGGCAATGAAGACCAAGGCACTCAATACGACCGCGAGCTGATCACCGATGTTTCAGAAGAGGAATGCACTGCTGACGGAGAAACAGAGGAGCAAAAGACCACGCGTCAAGCATGGAATGCCAAGCGCAAGCAGAGGCGTCTTAACGCCGCGATACAGCGCCAATGCCATGCGATACCTTCCACAGGATTTTGATATGGTCGGAGACCAGTTAGTATCCCAAAACGCGCCATTAAACATCTCCGTCGCAGCAGAACTCGTCAGGGCCATGCCCGACACCCCTGCCGTCAGACAAGTACTGTCACTCCTCGACACATCTCAGAAGGCTACGAACCAAGCAAATCCTAGCCACCACACACCAGATACCAGACGCCCAGACGCTGAGAGGCCTCCCCCACATGAAGCTTCAATCGCCACCACAGGACATCGACGTGGCCAAGACGCTGATCGCAATCACTAGTAGGGGAGAGGACGCAGTAACAACCAAGACGATGCAAGGCCACGAGATCGAGACCTTCGCAACGTCATTAATGACAACCGCGATGCTCGCTCTGTCATTCAGTCGAGTCAACAACGACGCATGGAATCCGAACTCTGTCGCCGCGCAGACTACAACCGCAACTACGGGCCTCCACCCCATCACAATTACAGAAACCGACCACGCGATCAAGAACGACATTACGACCGTCAGGGAGAATGTCGCAATGATCGCCAAGGAGAGCACCGTAACGATCGCCACCGACATCAAGAGTCCTCAAATTATAGCGATCGACCTCCACAAAACCACAATCGTGGACGACAATACGACTCCGACCACAGCACCTCTAGCTTCCGGAGGGATCGATCACCAAGCGATAAATATGACGGCTTCCCAACTTTTTCCAGGTGCATAAAAAAAATTCAATGGCCAAGCAAGTTCAAACCTATAGGAATTGAGAAGTTCACGGGCAAGCAAGACCCTGAACAATGGCTCCGAATTTACTCTACAGCCATCCAGATGGCCGGGGGATCCAACGACATCAAAGTCAGGTACTTCCCCGTTATGCTAGATACCATGCCCCTAACATGGCTCGAGGGCCTCCGCCCCGGGTCCATCGACTCCTGGGACGATCTCACCAGGAAATTCACCACCAACTTCCAGGGAACCTGGGCTCGGCCCGGAACCCGTTATGAACTGGCAGCTTGCAAGCAAGGAAAAGGAGAAACCTTGCGAAAATACATCAAGAGATTCTTCGATAAAAGAGCTACAATCGTGGATATCTCTGACCGGGAAGTAATCGACTGCTTTCATGATGGTCTCTACACCTGGGAATTACACCGTGAGTTCGGCCGACGTCGTCCAGAAAACATCAGCGAGCTACGACGCATTGTCGCTGAATGGGAAGACCAGGACGATCGCGAGCGGGAGCGCTTTGACAGACATCGCGATAACAATACCAACAATCACAACAAAGACAACGGCGACCGATGCAATGATCACCCAAACAATCGGGACTTGAATCGCGATAACAGGAAGCGCAAGCTAGACAACACAGTCGCAGCAGTCTAGTGCCCTAGTCGTAAGACTCGTTCAGCGGCAGACGTCATGAATGGTCCTTGCCCTTACCACCCCAATGGCAAGCACACAATGGCAAAGTGCTTCCACCTAAAGCAGGAGTTCGACAAGCAAACACCAGATGCTCCCAAAACCGACAAGAAAAATGAAGAAAAAGACGACAAAGACCCTGGCAATAACTTCCCAAATGTCGAGAACGTCGTAGCTGTACTATTCAGGGGAGAAACCCTGAACCAGTCGAAGCACGCCAAGAAGCTCACCCTGCGAGAGATCATGGCGATAGAGCCTGCCACCCCAACATACTTAAAGTGGTCAGAAGTGCCTATCACATTCTCCAGAACAGATCAATGGACAAACTTTGCAAATCCTGGGAGATATCCTCTGGTCTTAAACCCGGTCGTGGCGCAAGCTAGACTGACTAAAGTACTCATTGACGGAGGCAGCGGGCTCAATGTCATCTTCGCAAACACGTTCAAGAAGATGGGCCTAGACATCACAAAATACCTCAAGCCTACAGACGCTCCATTCTATGGCATTGTCCCACGCAATGGAGCAATCCACATGGGTCAGGTCACACTACCAGTTACCTTCGGTACGGAAGCAAACTTCAGAACCAAGTACATCAAGTTTGATGTTGCAGACTTCGAGACCTCATACCACGCGATTCTTGGGCGACCAGCCCTCGCCAAATTTATGGCGATCCCGCATTACGTATACTTGGTTCTCAAGATGCCTGCTCCTACAGGAGTACTTTCCCTAAAATGAGACTTAAAGGTATCGTATGATTGCGACATCGAGGCAGTAGAATTCGCCGCCACTTCACACGTCCCTACCCAGATGCTGGAAGTACTCGCCTTGGCCAAGAAGTCGAAGGAAGACGACCTATAAGTACCCAGCAAGAAGTCGACAAGTACCAACTTCAAGCCCTCCGAAGAAGTACAGCTCAAAACTGTAAATATTGGGATGGGCGATCCGTCCAAAACCGCCCTTATAGGGGCAGATTTAGACTGTAAATAGGAAGACGCGCTCGTCAAGTTCCTCCGAGATAATAAAGATATTTTTGCTTGGAAACCATCTGATATGCCTGGTGTTCCTAGAGAACTTGTCGAGCACAAACTAAACATTGACAAGAACGCAAAACCCAAAAAACAGCGCCTCCAACGATTTGCACAAGATAGACGTGAGGCAATAAAAGAAGAACTCACCAAACTACTCGCCGCAGGATTCATCAAAGAAGTCTTCCATCCCGAGTGGTTGGCTAATCTAGTGTTAGTTCGGAAGAAAAACAACAACGAATGGCGGATGTGTGTCGACTACACATATTTGAACAAGCATTGCCCGAAAGATCCCATGGGACTCCCACGCATTGATCAAGTCGTCGACTCCACGGCAGGATGCGCACTGCTCTATTTTCTGGACTGCTATTCAGGATACCATCAGATAGCTCTAAAGAAAGAAGATCAGATCAAAACATCTTTCATCAACCCCTTCGGTGCTTACTGCTATACAACTATGTCTTTTGGGTTGAAGAACGCCGGCGCCACATATCAGCGAGCCATACAAACGTGCCTATCCAAACAAATTGGGCGCAATGTAGAGGCATTTGTTGATGATGTGGTCGTCAAAACAAGGCAGTCAGAACATCTCATCAATGACCTTCAAGAAACATTCGACAACCTTAGAACATTCTGTTGGAAACTTAACCCAACCAAATGTGTCTTCGGTGTTCCGTCGTGGAAACTTTTGGGGTTCATGGTCAGTAACAGGGGTATTGAAGCCAATCCGACAAAGATTTCAGAAATCCTTACCATGGAAGTACCAAAGAACGTAAAAGATGTCCAAAAGCTGACAGGATGCATCGCAGCCTTAAACAAGTTCATCTCAAGATTAGGAGAAAAAGGCCTCACTTTCTTCAAATTGCTTAAAAAGCAGGATAAGTTTTCATGCACGAATGAAGCACATACGGCATTCGAAGAACTCAAAACATATCTATCCACTTCGTCGGTACTCACAGCACCTTTGAAGGGTGATAATCTATATCTATACATTGCAGCGACAACCCATGTGGTCATCATTGTAATAGTAGTTGAAAGACAAGAGGACGGCCATGTGTTTCCAGTACAGCGGCCAATTTATTACATCAGTGAAGTACTCTCCGAGTCCAAGATTCGTTATCCTCAAGTCCAAAACTACTCTACGCCATCTTCATCACATCACGGAAGCTACGACATTATTTCCAAGCTTTCCACATCACAGTCGTAACTAAATTCCCGCTAGGAGAAATCCTCAATAATCCAGACGCAACAGGTCGAATCTGCAAATGGAAGACCGAAATTGGAGCATACCACCTTGACTTCACATCTCAAATAGCTGCCAAGTCCCAGGCTCTTGCTGACTTCACAGTCGAATGGACAGAAATTCAAAATTCTACGACAACCACTCGACCTGAGCACTGGGTCATGTATTTTGATGGATCACTCAAACTTGAAGGAGGACGCGCAGGCGTACTTCTTATATCTCCTAAAGGAGATCAACTCAAATACGTTCTACAAATCCTGTTTCAGGTCACCAATAATGAAGCAGAGTACGAGGCTATGCTGCACGGGCTCCGCCTGGCCGCATCACTCGGTATCAAGCGACTTGTTGTTTATGGCGATTCGGCTGTGGCCATCAACCAAGTTAATAAAGACTGGGACACTTCTAAAGATACAATGGATGCCTACGTTCACGAGGTTCGTAAACTAGAACGAAACTTTCTAGGCCTGTGGTTTCACCACGTCGTTCGTGACCACAACGTCGCCGCAGATGCCCTGTCAAAGCTAGGATCTCGGCGAGCCGACGTCCCTACAGAAATATTCGTCCAAGAACTACTCTAGCCATTCATTAAGGGACCAGCACGAGCTGAGACCATGCAATCCCAGTCGCAGCCAGAAACTCAGATCATGGTAATCGACACTGACTGGATGACTCCTTTCATTGAGTACTTGAAAGACCACAAATTGCCGAAGCAGAAGCCAGAGCAAATACGTATTCAACGACGAGCTGCTAATTACGTAGAAGTGGACAATGTACTCTATAGGCGTGGGGCTTCGGCCAACGTCTTAATGAAATGCATCACAATTGACCAAGGAAAATCCCTACTACAAGAGATTCATAGCGGCGTGTGTGGTAATCATGCTGCTTCACGAACCTTGGTCGGCAAAGCTTACAGAGCAGGTTTTTTCTGGCCAACAGCCAAGCACGATGCAGTGGACATCGTCAAAAAATGTCAAGGATGTCAATTCTTCGCACGACAAGCTCATGTTCCAGCACACGACCTCAACACCATACCACTATCATGGCCTTTCGCTTGTTGGGATCTTGATCTCGTTGCCCCCTTACCAAAGCTCCAGGCGGATTCGAGTGGCTCATCGTAGCCATCGATAAATTTTCCAAGTGGATCAAAGCAATGCCCTTAGTAAATGCTAAATCCGGTAATTTGATCAAATTCTTTGATGGTATTGTCCAGAGATTTGGAGTTCCTCACAACATCATCACAGACCTAGGCTCTGTATTCACCAGCGAAGAATTCCAAGACTATTGTGACAGATATTCCATTGAGATACATTATGCTTCAGTTGCTCATCCTCGTGCCAACGGACAGGTGGAAAAAGCGAATGGTTTGTTACTGCAAGGGTTAAAACCCAGATTATATGAGCCTCTAAAGAAATATGGTGGAAAATGGGCAAAAGAGTTGCCCGCGGTGCTTTGGGGGCTATGCACCCAACCCAGCAGGGCTACCGGCCAATCACCATATTTCCTGGTTTACGGCTCCGAAGCAGTTCTACCCGCCGATCTTTTATGGGAAGCCCCGCGTCTGGAGAATTACGATGAACAACTCGCTCATCAAGAAAGGTCTCAGGATGTTGATGGCGTCGAGGAAGCTCGAGTAGCAGCTCTTATTCAGAACATGCGTTATCTTCAAGGATTACGTCACTTTCATCAACGCTCTATTCAACCTCGATCCTTTACTATAGGAGACTTGGTACTATGCCGAATCCAAAAGACTGAAGGGTTGCACAAGCTTATGTCTCGATGGGAAGGTCCTTTTCTTGTAAAACAAGTCATTGGACCTGGTACGTACAGGCTGCAAACCTCGGAGGGAGAGGAATTGCCCAATGTATGGAACATAGAGCATCTCCGCAAATTTTACCCGTAACACGGAACATTGTATTCAAGTCGTTGTAAAACAACCCTTGTTCACAAATTAATAAAGTTATATTACCCTGTCATCTACAAGTTATGACATCCTTTATCTCATTAGATAAAACTATATCATTTACATACTGGCGCTAGTCGTCGCATGGCATCCGAGTAGTTTTCTACTCTCGCTCAAAAGAAACCAGGATTCCCTTTTAAAAGGAGGTATCAAAACACCTAAAATCATGCATGAAGTTACCCTCACCTATACATGGTTGAAGGCGATAATCTCTTTTCTTTTGATTCTATGGCTCTCTCAGCGAAAGCTTCAAGAATTAGTGTTATACCAACTACACTCATTCTTCACCCCCTATAAAAGTCACCTAAAGGTGCTCTAAAGTACTAAGAAGTACAATATACTTATGCTTATGCCCATAACTTTTTTGCCCTGCATTAGCAAAATTGCTAAACCTTAACAAGGCTTGGTTTAACTCCTAATTGCGAACCTTGCATGACCACTGGACTACTTAAACTGTAGTCACTCGTTAATTATACCACCCATAATACTTTGCATACGCACAAAATTATTGGATATTACTTACACAGTAGTATTTCCAAACGATTACTTTAAACAAGTATCAAACATTATATACATGGACAAGTATTCATATCGGATCCAAAACAGAGTATTTAAACGAGTACTTCAAGTTACAACGCAGATCTACTCTAACGAGTCCATGAAAGTATTTGCGACTAGCTCTGTTTCTTTCACCAAATCTTCGAATCCTTCAATGTCCATTCCTTCTGGAAGCTCTACGACTTCAAGTTTGGCGTCTGGATTGTGTGCCTTCACCATCGCTAACAGTTGATTGACACACTCCTTCATGGTATTCTTGCAAAAATCAGTAATTTGTCCAGACACTGCGCTGATTCACTCCAATAATGATTGGTTAGTCGTAGCTACACCCTCTGGTGTTACCATGTCAATGATGGGGAGCACCGCCTCTTCTATGGCCTTCTTCTTAGCCTGGAGATCCTCCACTTCTTGTTGTTTGGCTTGTTGTCCCACCAAGGCCCTAGCGCAAGCTTGTTTCACGTCAACACGGATCTGATGCTCCTTGGCATATTTTCCATTCAGATCCTCGAGCTCTTTTTCTAAGCGGGCACAATCATCGGTTTTGGATTGCGTCAAGTTATACCACGATGTGTTGGTGCTCTATTCTTCAACCAATTCTTTTTTCAATCCTGCAGAGACAAGACAAGTCTATGATTACACTTCATATGACTAAATTAATGATTAAATGTACAAAAGTCGGTTTCCTTACTATTGTTGTCTCGGATCAATGCCCGGTTACGAGTATCCATTCGAGATTTTTCATCTCCCATTCCCTCGAGTTGTTTGTGTAATCGAGAAACCAAATCTTGATTATCAACTCGAGCTTTTTCCCGCACCTCATAGGCAGCCGCAAGATCTTCTTCGAGTTTTTTATTCGAGATTCCAGACTTGCACCTTTGTTCTTCTCCAATTCATCTACCAAAGCCTGCATTTGATGTTAGTTAATAACTACTATATTAACTATTTTCTATTAAGCTTTCCTCTTACTAGAGCGGCTTCCACGTGTTGCTTCAGCTGCATTGCTTCATTGTCAGTAGCCCTCCCTTGTGGCGGTGGAGTACTTTGTTTGATAACAATATTGGCGACTTCTTCAGCCTCCAAACCAACCTTCATGATTTTACAAGCATTGTTCATATAAAATTTCGGGAAATATACAGAGCAAAGGCTATATGATTGACCTCCATAATTGACGGTGGCCTTTCGGCATCTCCCTGGTTTGTAGTTTCTACGGGGTTTGCCTCTGAAACTAGATTGACATCAGATGCCTCTTTCTCTGAAGATTGGTTCAGTCTTGGAACCCCGCCACTCTCATCGACAGCACCAGGGATGACTTCTTCTTCATCATGCTCTGTTTCTTCAGCTTTTTTCAATTGTTCTTGTTGCGCATGCAGCGCGCTCACAAGTGCGCCAGATGGAACCCTTCACAAAGAATGCAAGATTCAACAACTGAATTATGGCTCAATTGAAAGGATATTTTGATTTAACAAACTTACTTTGTCAGTGCGGTGGTTTTTGGCTTAAAGTTGAACTTATTCAACTTCAGCACGCCCACTTTGGAGCTGGTGGTGCTCCCTCTGGTACCACTCACCATGGCACTTGTGGTTGAGGAGCTTTGAGCAGCGGTGATAAATTTGGAAATCTTGATACGCTGTCCTTCTTCTGCTCTAGGCACATATGCTCTTGAAGGGGTATCTGATCGAGACCGAGTAGTTCTCTTCCGTTTTACCCCTGCGGGCACTTTTGGTACTATTTCTATATCCTCTGTTTTTCGGAAACAGTACATCCAAATTAAATGGCGGAACAGATAAAGTACTCGAATTTTATTATGAAGACTTCTCTTACCTTGAAGATTAACTTGCTTGTCATCCGAGTCAGCTGCCTTCTCTTCGGATATTACTTCAAGTTCTTCTACACTATCAGCAATTGCCTCTATTTTCTCATTAGATGGCTCTGACTTGTCTGAAGAACTCTTTCCGAACTTCTCCCAATCTTGCGGAGACAGGCCACCAACTGGCCCGTCAGAATCAGTGGCCAACTACACGAGAAGAATCAGTAATGAGACGCATGTTCAGAATAACTGAAATTTAAAGGCTGCGAGTACTTACAGAACTTGGAGATTGGCCTTTATAGAATTCCTTGGCGACGTATGACTTCTTATTGTTCACATCGCTAAACATGCGCGACAAGCGCATTAGCACGGTCTCATCTGAAAGCTCTTCTGACACCATACGGGAAGGATCTGTATTTCCCTCATACTTGTATCCAAGATTGATACGCTCTTGGAATGGTTGAATTCTTCTCTTGAGAAAACTGAAGTCTATCCCCACTCCAGTTAAGCCTTTATTCTTCAAAGATTGAACTCGCTTTAGCAAAGCGGGCACATCTTTGGCCTCTTCAGTGGTTGGCTTGGTGTTCCAATTGGATAGATCCCTGGGATACCATCCATTTTTGACAGGACAGCTTTTTCTATGATTCCCTGTTGTATTACAATTACACACGAACAAGATTAGTGTATAACAAAGTGCATTGATCGTAAATACTATAGAAAGAGTACTCGTTTTTTGACTACTCACAGATTATGAACCACTCGGACTTCCAGTCTCCACATGATTCCTTAAGGGGCATGGAGAACCACTTTTCTTTCATCCTTTGGCGGAATTGAATTCCCGCTCCTCCAACCACTTCCATCCTTTGGAAATTTGGATGGGGCTTTACATGATACAAAGTGCGGAATAAAGCGAGATTCGGATTGATGCCAAGGAATGTTTCACAAGTGTGCACAAAGACAGCAATATTCAGAATCCCATTAGGATACAGATGATGGAGTTGGAGTTTGTAAAAGTCGAGGAGCTCATGGAAAAAAGATGAGATTGGAAGGCCTACTCCGCGCTCACAAAAAGACACGAACAAAGGAATTTCATTTGTGTTTTCAGTGGGAAATTGTGCATTGAAGCAAGCCCTCCACTCAAGAGTTTCCTGGGATAAGAGCAAACCTTGCTCCACCAGGTCGTGGAGATCTCCTTCCTTCGCAGTGCAATACTTCCAAGCATCAGCGGGAGAAGGATGAGTTTTGCAATTTGGCTTTGTGTTTGGATCTACCAAGGGAACCCTCTTCCTTGGTGCCTTCTTCTCCGTAGGCTTAGCAGCAGCGGCTTTCTCTATGTTTTTGGCATCTGCTTTCTTTTGGCTCATGGTTGCAGATCGAGTTAAGACTTTACTTTTCTCTCGCATTCACAAGAGAAGCAAGAACGGAAAGTTCTAAATGATATGGAATCTACGATGAGGAGACAAAAGGCTATAGCGCTGCGCTCGAGGTTAACGAAACAAATGAAGGTCTCACTTCAGATTTATAACTTTCGGTTAGGGTTACTATTTTGAACAGTATCTACGGCGTATCGCATTCTGTTACAGGGAAAGACTTGGGTTTTCGTAAGTTAGTTTTTCCCGGCGTAAATTTCGGATTCCATTACAACAGAGTCCTGGTGATTAATCAGATCTTCAAATCAAAGATATTCTTTTGATTCAAAGCTCGGGGGCTGCTAACGGATAATCTGGGATTTGATTTCCTTTCGAGATTTAAGGCGGAAAACAGTAGAAACAGATCTTTGACTGGTTTTAACAAAACCACTCGTAGATACGGAATTACAGTTGATCAATTCTTACATTTGAAGACAACTCGAAAGTTGTTATGCTTACATGGATGCTCGAAAAAGCACGCAGATTCTTATGGAAATAATTATCAAGTATGTATTAGGATCCATGGCTTGGAGTAAATAAAGGGAGCAGAGCTTGATCCAATGACTACTTAAAAGTACTCGTGGATTCAGAAGTTGCATTTGAAAGATAAGATTTCTTTTAGGTCTATTATCCTTTATTCAAGATTTTCGACTAGTTTTAATAAAACTACTCGAAAGAGCGATAGTCTTACTTTATTCAAAGCTTTTGACTAGTTTTAACAAAACTACTCAAAATTCGATGGATGCGTCTACTCGAAGTGCACCATTAGACTACTCAGATGAAATTTAAGATTAATTTTTTACCTTCAATTACTTAATGAGTACTTGGAGGCTCGGGGGCTACGCCTATTCGGTGTTTCAAAAGAGGCGCTTTAAAGAAACTGTTCGTTAGGAGAGATTTGAGCGCCTTGAGCTTAGCTCTAACTACTCGAAAATTAAAAAGATTCAAGAGTTGAAGCAAAGGCGCAAGAAGCTCGGTCAGGATCCCTAGGGCCACTCATCTAAAGGAATTAAACCACTCGATATGGAGAGTTATGATCCGATTGCTTTGGACTAGCCAGATAAGGTATAGGACGATGTAGTCAAGTAGTAAAACTACTCGTATTCGAATAGTATACGTGATAGATTACCTTGATGTAACCCTTCAGGTTGGATACGAGTAGTCTTTGTAATAGGTTTGTAACTCTGCTCCCCAAGTATATAAGGAGGAGCAGGGACCCTCGAAACAACTCAACTCACATACAATATAATCAAGCACACAGGACGTAGGGTATTACGCTACTCGCGGCCCGAACCTGTCAAAATCTTTGTGTTGTTCGTGCACTGTCATTCCTAGAACTCGGCGAGACCCACTAATCTACTCCCTGGGATACCCCCAGATAGACGTGCTCGACATAAATCGTCGACAGACTGGTTCACCAAGGGTACTGTTTGAGCACATGATAGGGATAAAATGGCTGTTGAGATACGATCCCTCAAATGCGTTGTGTCTATGTTTTTTCGGTGCAATGACGTTGGCACTCATTTTAAGATGGATGTGTGTTGGACTACGGTGTATTATTAATTCAGTGTACTCCCCTATTCTTTCTCGGCCGGGCACACAGAAACAGACCACTACGCCTTGCGTCAGTTGTGTCAATTTCTGTAGCTGTTCCATTGCCTGATGCCTCGCTTAGGCCCGCCGGTGAAGTAAACGTCTCAATAATTCTCTCTGCCACTGTGCATTCCAGCTCAAGGCACCACGAATCAGTACGAGGGGAGCAGTCTGCCCCTCGACGGATCAGAACTCAGCGAGCAGGCGAGAAGGCCAGCTGAGCCTGGCAGCGCCTGATTCGCTCGGGACCTAATCGGGAGAGACGCCGGAGCCGCGATAGTTCCCGTGCGCTTATGAATCATGTTTTTTTCCTACTAGATTGGGATTTTCAGCGTGTTTGGTTTGCCAGTCCGGCTGGTCCGGAGTCATCCCAACGTATGTAGTAAATCCCGAGCCTAATCCCGACGTTTGGTTAACGTCGTCGCATGGAACGGTCTGGCACCAGGCCATCCATCTTCGGACGACATTGTCCAAGGACCATCCAATCCTACGAGGGACCATCCCATGTCGGACTAGATTCCGGATGGGGTCACTCCCCAAACAAGCTTTGTGAGCGAGGCAAGGCCAACACCCGTGGCCGCTTCATGCTCAGGTGAGAGGAAGGCTCGGTTAGATACGGGTATATTGTAGTACGAGGTAAAGCTGGGCCAAACGTTCAGGGGTTTTCTCGACCTACGTGAGAAGATCTTCTTAATAAAATGTCTGCGGGCTGTTCTTACCCCGTTCTAAGATGCTGCAATTGCTAAGAGGACGCAATGTTTTTACCCAAGTTCAAACCTTGTGGACGAAAGCCTAGAGGTTGTTAGTGCATGCGGATAATTATCTATTTTAAGAAATAAACAGTTGGTTACAACTAAAATTACATTCTTTTGTGGGACTTTTTGAATGACAGGATTGCACTCTTCATGGGACGGAGGGAGTATCGTGTTTCTGGAAAAGAAAAAATCAGAACCACGCGCAGGGAATCATTGCTGACAAAAGAACTACCCTCAGCACGCGCAGGAAATGTTTTTGGCCCCAAAATAAACTCCCCTATTGCAGGAAGGGGACCAGGTAAGTTTACGACTCATATTCTAAAGCCGACCATCGTGCCAGCTTCCAAGTACCTCCTCTGGGTCCGACAGGAAAAATGAGGGCCTCACCGGCGACTCCCGTCTCTCCATCGCCGCCGTCTGGATTGCCATCTAATCCATCGCCTTGACCTTAGCTCTTCTGGACCTACATCCAGGAGCATCCTTCGCGTCAAATGTGCATTCTTGTCTTGGCTCCTCAGTCACCTCCCCTTCCCCAGATGAGGCCCATTGTTTTGGCTTATTGTCCCCTTCACTCGATCAAAGATTCGCCTGTCCCGGATAATGTTGGTCTCATCCTTCAATCGGTTCTTGGTGGCTTGGCTTCCTGTTTTGCGGTTGTTGAAGTGTGTGCTGTGTTGCCTCTAATTCAGTTGGTCATATGATCTATAAGCTGAATCTTCACTCTTGTGATCTGTTCAAAGTTCATTTCCATCTTTGGAACGAGAGGGGTCCTGATGCCGCTAAATTTGTTATTGCCTCTTCACAACGTCCACAATACCAATGGATCGAGGCAGGCACCAAAAAGAAAAGGTCCTTTGCGAAGGTGGTTAAATCTCCTCCAAAAAATCGCAATCATGTTTCGGCACCACTCTCCGGAGCTAATTTGACTACTCTTGTCAATGCTCCACATACAAGTCGCAAAGCAACATCAGTTTTCAGTCGCCTGAATTCTAATGATTTGGCTCGAAACTTCCTCGCTGCTAAGAACACGCCGAAAAAATGGCGCCATGCTCATTTGAATTCCTTAGAGGACCTTAATTTGTGTCTTCATCACAACCCGTCAAGTCTTCCCTTTCCGACGCATACGTCGCCACACCTGAGAGGGTCACTACAACCAAGCAATTGCTTTACTGCACTAGGTGTATGGCACAGTTTCATTCTAGGGCTGCTTGCATGGGCCGCATCCGTTGTGCGGCCTACTTCCGATTGGGCCACATCTCCGGTGATTGCCACCTACCCTAGGTTCCCGGGGCTCTCCAGCAATAGGATCTTCTCCTCCCAAATCGGCGGCGACGCCTGGAAAGACCTTTCTATTGATAGTTGGTTTTCTGAATCCCTACCGTTGTATGATGGGTTTGGCTCTAGTGGACCTCCTACCTTTCCCTCTTTGGGTCATTGGGCGCGGTGTTGACACTTATTACGGTCCACTATCAGGACTGCCAATCCCGATAATGGTGCAAGGAGTGTTTATGGGTATTCTTACGACACAAATATAAATTCGCAAGCGCACGGATACCGATGTAGCATTTCACCCGGGAGTATTCCTAGGTATCGTATTTATTTCCTCAGGGAAGCAATGGATAAAGAGTATTAACTATTAATAAGGATGTAACTACTAATTAAAGTACCGGCTAACAAGGCGGGGATAAAGGATAGGATAGGAATGATATGCAGTGACACACACAAGGAGTAGTATGGGATAAATGAGATAGAAGAGTGGTCTAACTAGTGGGAGGACAACGAGACAAAAAATGATTCCTATATACTTCCACCGGCCTTGAGATATCTCCAGCAAATATTATAGCTAGTATGAAGAATGACATCTATGGTTCTTTTCCTAGTTTTATTATCTTAGCATCGGGACAGCAGAAGCAATGACACGCAGAAAGGGATGAAAAGGGGTGTCACCAAATCTGCACTGGGGGATCCTACAAGCCGAGACGAACGTGATGGGCTACGTAGGCCGTATAGGGCTGTCACCACCTAACGGCTACCACCTCCGCAGACTCAGGGGCAAACCAAGATTACCATCTAGTCTGGGCACCACGCCTATACTAGACAATAACTACTTACTCTACTAGAAAGAGCAAGCGACCCTGTCAATACCCCAGTGACAATTCACCGCAAGCATTGAGCAGAATCGAGGAACCAGCTGAGACAAAGAACTAATGAGAGAACTTATAGAACCATACTACAACAGCTTATAACCAAGGCTAGACATTCCACAATTATCCCGGAAATAAATGCAGAATAAATAACTCAAGTAAATGTGGAAGGTAATATGTTAAATACTCAAAGTCTTGCATAGAGAAAAGGAAAAGATACAAGAGCTTTACCAGAACTCCAGAAGACGACTCCGGAACCCCGAGCGAAGCTCGACCCTCACTCTAACTCCCAACAGACTAGCCTAACTCTACATCTTGAAAGTGGAGAATGGAGACTTGCTCCCAAGTGGTGTGTGTTACGTGTGAATGGACACCTCTATTTATAGTGACTGATGGCGGTTGAGTTGGAGTAGCATGCAAGCAGGCTTGGGAGGCGGTACCGGCTGATTCGGGCGAATCTCCCGGTTCGGCCGAATCCTCTAGTTCGGCCGAACCGTGGATCTACACTGCCTTGGCTCCCACGGCCAGGATGCATCCCTAGGAGGTGGTGCTGGCTTAGGGGCGGTTCGGCCGAATTCTATAGTTAGGCCGTATCCGGGCTGGAGGCCCAAGCCTGCCCCCTGCACCGCCTTTGCTTCCTGGGCTTCGTGGGTGACTTGATCCAGGTGGTCTTCATGGTGGTTTAGCCCAGAAATGATGTTGATGGTCCAAGTGTCTTGCACGATCGTTTCTTAGTTATCGCTGACATGGACGGCCTTTGGTCGTGCTTCGCGTCGTGTACGGCTAAGGGGGGTAACCGGCCAAATCGTGTCATTCGGCCGAATCGGTCAATTCCGACCCCTATAGCACGTACTTCTCGTTGTTGTACCTGCACAAGTGAAATACACCAAAACTCGTGGAACTTTATTAGAAATAAACCTAAGTGCATGGAATGTCACATATAACCTCTTTTATTCCCGAGTATTGGTGGTCGAAAACGTGCCGTAACGACTGCCAACAAGCGGGTGTTTTTGGTCATCTCCCCGGCTCCCCCGACTTCAATTCCTTGGAAAGTCTCAGAACCTACCCCTTTGATTCCGGCGACATTCACAGGCCCTTATCGTTCTCTCCGGTGAGGCCGCAACACACCCTTTCCCCCCTCTTCGAGTAGAAGGTCTAGCTCCTGGCGCCTCAACTCCACCCATATTTCACTCTGATCAACCTTGCTCCCCCAGCACTGCTGCATTCCCACGCCGCGAGAAAACCCTCCCCCCAGCTATTGTAGCTCCCTCGTCGTCGCGCCCATAGAGCTTGGAGTTGGACATGGTGTATCGCTTCGTGGACCCTGCCCCTTTCATGCCTCGAGGATCCACTCGCGTCACGGTGGCAAACTGGAAGCCGATGACGGGCGCAGTTCTTGGAGGCTCCCGTGGCCAAAACAGTGACATGGCCATTGCTACCATTGAGCCTTTGTCAGATCAGCAGGTAACTTTTGCTTCCATCCGAGCGGTCCTAGATGATTTCCTTTGAGTACATGCCAGAGTAGGCTACAAAACCATCCAGCCTTGCCCATATGGCCAAGCGTATGTTCATCTTAGCCTAATTCATGACAGGGATTTCCTCATTCAGAATAGCCCTCATGAGTATGGTAACATGAGAATCTCTTTTGGTGCACACAATAAAGGCTGGAACAATAGAGCTACTACAATGAACTATGAAGTCTGGTTAATGCTCCTCGGGTTCAACATTGATTTATGGGATAAGAGGGATATAGAGAAGACAGTGGCTAAATTTGTTATTCTACTTATTTGGTAGGAAGACCCAAATCACCTTGCATGACTTATAGTTAAGGTTAGGTGGTTGATCTTGAAGAAATCCCATGGTTTATTGTGTTCTCAGAAGGAGAGAACTTTGAAGGGGAGTCTTGGACAACCCGGTGTGAAATTCTTCTGCTGGGAGGAGCTCTAGGGAATGAGGATCAGCCCCCGAATGGACTGGATGATATCCACCCTAACTTCTTTGAATTCTTTGGATTTGGGCAGCCAGGACCTGAACCACCTATGCCCAATGTTGGGCAAAATCAGGCCCCGCTAGGCAATTTGGCGGATGCTGGACAGAATCAGAATGCTGAAAATGAAGGTGCAAAAAACTGGGGACTTTGGCCAGAGGCAATGGAAGATGAAGGGCATAATTTTTTGTAGAGAACATTGGGCCTCCTCCAGCCCAAATTGGAGTTGGGCCACTACCTATACGACCTCTTGGGCCCTAGCACATACCAGGGGAGCCTTTCTTAGAGCTGAATGATCTTCTCCAACCTCTAAATATGGACAACATCATTGATTTTAATGTTGCAGCCCATGATGATCTTGGAGGGATTGAGGACCTGTTCATGGTGCCAATGCATTAGAAGAGGAGTTGCAAAACCAGCATGTAGCCAACATGGAGGAAGATGTCATTGTTGTTGATGACCTGTCAGACAACTCAGAAAATGTGGGGGAATCTCCTGCATTACTTGCCATCAATGAAAACCAGGTGGAAGTTTTCATCCCTATGGGATGATGGTGCACCACTGGATTTACTGCAGGAGGCACCTGATACTGTCTTCATTGGGGGGACCAAGCCTTTGAGAACTTGGATGACTAGCAGGACCAGCCAAACTAGGAGGCCCCAGATGCAGATCCTGATTAGGAGGCAAATCATGGAGATAATCAAGAGCACCTGGTTATTGCCCCAAACATTGATGAAGAATATAATAATAATATGCAATTGGGGTTTGGAGCTGATACAGCCAGATCATGATCCAGTGTTTATTACTAGATTCCCTGAGTCTCTGAAGACAGGCCCCAAAGAAAATGCTGAAGCAATCAGAATGTGGTCAAAGTTTTTCTCTGCTAGTACCAGCAATGCATCTGTTCAAATCCCCACCCCTTAGGCTGATTTCTTTACTGCCATGTTGTTGCATCCTAGTAATTTCACTTGGGCCAAAGAATTTCTAAACTCATCTGCCTGGAATTTCTTCCTAGAGAATCCTTCACCTCTGGTTCAGTTCAGCATACCAAATACATGCCCAGTCCCACTCCCTCCTGCCTGCCTGAAAGACATGGTTGCTCCCGATATGGAGACCCTCCCACGGCCACCTGGAAGGCCTGAAAAAGTGCCAGCTCCTGAAGAAGTGCGTGACCGAAAAGGGAAGAAAGTCATGACAAGAAGAAGCATCTCCTAGAACACCACCAGAAAAACTCCTACACAAGATCTCGTTAGCAACTGGCCCCTGGTCCAAGACCTTCCCGCAAAACGCAGAGAATACAAGAAAGGCATAAGCATTAGGAGATCCTACAATAAGATGCAGTATCAGGAAATAGAAGCAACATGGAGGCTTCATACCTAGTACCTGAATGAGTAAAGGTTGTCTGGGTTGCAATATCTAGCCCCCAACCATTTCTCCCTCCATTATCAAGAACCTTGGCACTGAATTTTGTAAGATTGAGCCACAGAAGCTCACCACTGAATCCCTTGCAAGAATGAAGAAACCAGCTCCCCTTGTGGCAAGAAGGTAATTGGTAAAAATAAGACAAGTGATGAAAATGATTAGTAGCAGAATAAGAGAAACCCAAGCAGTAATCGTCTATCTAGAGAAGAACTCCTCACAACAAGTTCACATATTTTGCTTCCTAGTCTAAGTCCCTCCAGCATCCGGAACTTTTGTTGTCTGGCTTGTAATATTTCTAATATTCATACTCTGCTTCCCCTCCCCAATCTTTGGCCCCCCTTCCTGTTTTGTGGTGGCATGGTATCCATGCTACAGTCTGTTCCTTTTCTTATCTGGGGTTAATGGATCTAAACAATAGAAGTTGGAATATTATGTGTTGGAATGTTAGGGGGATTAATTTTGAGAAGAAATGGAACTCGATAAGAGACAAAATCATTTCTAGCCAGTGTGACATTATTTGCCTTTAGCAAACCAAAAGAGATGCTTTCAATTTGAACTTCATTAGGCAGTTCTAACCACCGTCTTTTGACAGTTTTGAGTTCCTCCCCCTCTGTTGGGGCTTATGGTGGGATCATTGTGATCTGGAAATCTGCTTTTTTTTAGGGTAGTCTCGATTTTACAAATGAGTATGCTTTGTCTGTGGAGTTCAAGTCAAGGTTTAACAACGCGGAGTGGATTCTAACGAACGTGTATGCTCCCTGCACTATAGAGGAAAAACAAGAGTTTCTTCAGTGGATGCCAGAGGAAAAACATACGGATGCCGGAGGACATTGATTGTCTGATTGTGGGGGATTTCAACCTTATGAGAAACCCAGAAAATAGAAATAGACCAAGAGGTGACATATCAGAGATGCTCCCGTTCAATGAGGCCATCAGTGCACTTGGCTTGGTAGAACTCCCCTTGCAAACAGTTTACCCGGTCGAACAAACGACAGAACCCCCTCCTAGAACGGCTAGACTGGTTCTTCACCTCTAACGGTTGGACTCTAAGTCACCCAAACACCTTTGTTTGGCCCATGATCATGGAAACATCAGATCATTCACCATTTATCATCTCTATCAGCACAAATATACCCAAGAGCAAAATCTTCAGGTTCAAAAACAACTTAATGGAACATGAGCACTTCCCTACAGTGATCTAGCGTGGATGGGGCCTACCAACAGGCCAGGTGGACAAAGCCAAAATTATCACAGCCAAGTTTAAAAACTTAAGGCGAGTACTAGTAATGTGGCAGTCACCGCTATCTAGCCTCAAGAGAAGCATTGCAAATGTAAAGCTCATCCTAACTCTGTTAGAAATCATGGAACAACTAAGAGATCTCTCCCTGATTGAATGGAACTTCAAGGAAATCCTGTCAGAAAAGCTAATCTCCTTGCTCAAGCAACAGAAGATCTATTGGAAACAGAGAGGCACAGTCAAATGGGCAAGATTTGGGGATGAAGGCACAAAATTTTTCCATGCAAATGCAACAATCAAACATAGAAAAAACTTAATTATCATTCTTGAGGGAGATAATAGTCTTACTTTTTCTGACCATGGCCACAAAGAAGGCATTCTATGGAAGGCTTTCAAGGACAGATTAGGAACAAGGGAATTTCGGGGCATGGAAATCAACTTGGAAAATCTGCTACAAGCCTTGTGGACCTAGACTGCCTTGAGGAACCTTTTAGCACCGAGGAAATAGACCAGGTGGTCCAGCATCTCCCAAGTGATAAAGCTCCATGACTTGATGGGTTTAACACTGATTTCATTAAGAAATGCTAGCACATCATGAAGCATGATTTATATTGTAACATCCCAGACTTTTCTGGAATGTTAAAAATGTGGATTTCAAAATTTTTCGTGCGTTGCTTGATAACTAGCTAGAAAACCTAAGGCTGTCTTCTTGTGCCTTCTAAAAATTCCTAGTAATAAAAATTTATGTGCTTTAATTTTAAATTAAGGATAATTGTTGATAGTGTGATTTGGGTTTAATTGGTTTTATTTGATTCTTTGTGTGTGATTTATATTTTGAATTTCCAATTCAAATATAAATCTAGAGCTAATTACTAATCTTTCCTAATACTAACTTGGGATCCAACGACTAACTGTCCAATCTAACCCCAATCAACCCGCTAACTTGGACCGGCCCTCTAACTCGGTCTCAGTCTGGTAACCCAGTCAACCTGCTAACTTTTTCGATCTGCTCAATCCCTGAGAGCTCTGGAAATTGATTAAATGAATTACGACATTATTTGCCGACTTTTCAAATTAATTCCAAGTTAATTGATTTGATTTCGGAAAATAGCCTAATTCATTTGTATTAAATTTTTATGGGCTTCATTTGAATTACGGCTCTATTTTCCGGCTTCTCGAATTAATTATGTGGTAATTAATTTGTTCCTGGGAAATCAGTCTAATTCATTTGTACCAAACTCGTGAAATAAATTGATATTAATTTGTTTCGCGGTTATAAATCATTTGGCTCAAATCTTGAGGCCTATTAGTGAGCCCAACAACTAGCTAGCCCTAGCCCTAACCAACTCCTATAAATATCCCCAACCATCTCTCTCCTCTCATTTCCTTCCCACCGCCGCGGCGCTCTTCTCTCTACTTCACCTGCTCCTTTCTTCTTTGGCCAGTTAGATCCATGCCATTATAATTTTCACAGTTTAGAAATATGTCATCGGTGTGTCACTGACACGTGGAGGCTACCATAGTCACTAACAGTGACATTTTTTTAATTTTTAAAAGTTATAATGACACGAGAGAAATTAATGCTTCTTTCTTTCTTCCGTTGCAAGAAGCTAGCTGCCGCATGCCTCCTCCTTGATCTGCTCCTGCTATCCCAAAATCCAAGCAAGCAGCTTCCCCTCTCGATTCAATCTCCCTCTTCTGCTCCTCTCGGCAAGCACGCAAGCTAAAGCCATCTTTCCCTCCTCTGATTTTCTTTCGTGAGCAATCAAACCAGCCGCATCTCTCCTCTCTCGCTCCAAGCTAGACCAGCCAGCGCCCCATCTTTCTCTGTCTTCTTTCTCCACCGAACCAACACAGCAGCACCAGGCCACCAGCACCATCAGACTCCTTCCTCTGCTGCCGATCTTCAGTGGCAGGGCAACACACGCAGCAAGCTGCTGGCCTGAACAGCGCCCTCGCTGACCAGGACAACGACGCCGTCCGCGCCTACGACGACCGCAAGACGAAGTTGCCGTGAAGCACGCCGCTGCCGCGGACTGCAGGCCTACCCCAAGCTGGAGCATCGCCGCACACCAACGTCAAGCCGAACAAAGAGGAGGAGGACGTCGCGGATGCCGAGCCGAAGCTGCCGCCGCCGAGTAGCTGTACCGCGAGCAGGACTCGGACTGGAGGACAGCGACCACTACACCAAGCTGAACCGCGAGCCAGCCCAACCTGCTGTCCACCCAGCCTACAAGCTGTTCGACGCTATGCCCAAGCTGAACCGCGAGCTGGTGCTGCCTTGGTCCACCTCGCCCATAACATGTTCGACGAAATGCTTGAACGATAACATGGAGCCCCTAGGTGAGCTGCACCGCTACCTTTGCCTCCCCTCTATGCCGACCATCATGCTGAGGACCCACGCCAAGTCGCCATAGCCGCATCGCTGCAGCCCGCCGTCGCTTGTGTGCCAGCCTTCGAGCCGTGCCCCCTTTTTCTACAGGTGCCACTAGACTTCGTCGATGCAGCCGAGCCTTGCAGCTGCGTGCCGCCGTGGCCATGCTTTGTCGAGCACCCACGCGCGTGCCGTAGCCGTGTCGCGGCCGTGGGTCATCACGATGCTGCGCACGCGTGCTAGCCTTCACCCACAGTCGTCGAACGCGTCGCGACCCCGGATCACCGAGAGCTTGCACGTGATTAGACCGCGTTGCGGGCATGGCCATGCCATGAGCCGCGCGCGAGTGCCTTTCGCCGCCTTATCCTCGGACCACCCAGTTCGCAGTCGTTGTCGTCGTTCCTCGCTGACATATGGCCGCCATTGCCGCCACCGCGCACCGGGGCCGCCCGGGTAGTGCAGGCGCCATGGTCGTGTCGCGAGAGAGCCTAGAGCTCATCCCGCACGCGCATGCTGAATCCCGCACTAACCGTCTTCGCATAGCATTTGCACGCACCAAGACCCGAGCCACGAGGTCGCGCGTCGTCGCGACGCCGCGCGCTGCTAACCCGTCGGTGCCGTGGACGGGGACTACCCAGATTCCGGGCGCGCAACCTCGCCATCGTCGCTGCCTTGACCAGCCCCTTAGCACCGCCGTGAATCCAGCGCTGCCACAGCCGAGGAACAACTTGAGTTCGCGCGAGCCGCCGAGCCGCAGTGCCGCCGCTGAGCGCGGTCACCATCGTTCGCGTCGCGATGTCGCGAGCCCAGTCCAACCGACCGAAGCCACACGGAGGCCCACACCAAGCTTAACCAAGCCAAGTAGCCCCTCTTGCCGTCGCGCCACACGCAGCAGTGAGGCAATTGCCTATTCGGCTTATGATCGAACATCTTTAGTGCCTTTGTGTCCAGCTATCCCTCAATCCCATTTTGACCCGTCTAAGCCTTCGACGCCTTCGGCCTTTCCCCAGTGCGTTGTGGCCACCTTTGGCCAGCAACGGCCACGTCCTAGCCACCTCTGGCCGCCTATTGCCACACCCAGCCGGCCACAGCCTAGTCGTGGCCAGCAAACTGCCAGCCGCAGCAAGCCACCGCCTGGCCAGAGCTGGCCATCGCCGGCCATGCTTGGCCATAGCAAGCCATAGCTGGCCGCAAGCCTCGCAGCAGCTCCTAGACCACCCGTGCACCTTATCCCGTTGCTAGAAGTTGATCCCTTCCTGCACAGCCTCTACCACTAACCCGAGCCATTGACTGGAGGGCCTACATGATGACTTAATCAACCCTGATGTTAGCATAGCCATGTTAACTATAGCAAACCAAACCCACCTGATCGACCTATCCATGCGTGACACATGTCACGTTGTGGAACTAACATGAGGCCCTCTAACCTGCTGACTCTGTCTTCTGCGCTTCTTCGGAATTGATTAAAATCCAAAACATGTTTCGATATTTGAAACAAGATAATAAATTGATCTTAGTCTAGAAAAATATGAAACCAGTTTCATTATTTTTCTAAAACCATGATCTACCCGTTAGTGTAGGTTTGGTGTTTATTTGGTTCTTCCTTGCTTCTTATTTGGAGTTCATTTGCTTAGATGTCGTTATTTATTTGTAATTCGTATGTTAGGATTCTCTGAAGACTCGGGTGATTTCGTCGAGCTAGACTTCAACGACTTATGCTACTTCGTTACTGAAGAAAAGGACATTGCTCCAGGTTCACGCCCATCCATTCTCTGAACTCCTATTAGATATGCTCGTAGTATGCTAAGCTTTATTTTGCTCGCATGATGCCTGAGATGATAAATCCTGCATAGCCTATTTAATTACCTTTACCTTGCTGTCCTACTACTTCATATATATGAACTATGGATATTGCTTCGCTTGCATGCGTGTGAGGAAAAATGGGTGTTTAAACCGTTTTTGGTGTGCGTGTGAAAACTGAAGGAGATGGAGGATTTGAAAACCCTTTTTGCTGAAGCGAGCGTACCATTACCCAATCCTGTGATCGGGGGCTTGGGGAGTACACTTGAGTACTTCCTACGGAGTGCCTGTTGCGGGCACAAGTTTGTTTGTTCTATTGTGGAGGAGTTGGCGGCGATACCTGTAATGGGTGTGACTGGCGGACCACCGCGATGGATACGCATTTCGAGAGAAGAGTTTGCTTCGGCAGTTTGAGGACCGGGTCGGACAAACCATGTTATAGGACTTTACCGTGCACACTGTGTGTCCATTATGAGGGTGGGCTCGTTCTGAGCCTAGCAAGTGCGGTGCCAAGCCTGGAGGAGGATAGAGTATCAGTGTAAGGGGGACTGATGTTGACCTTTGCTCCCTGATATGCTTTGGCCCCCGACTGGCCCCGGGGGAGTGCTTCACAGTTCCGGGGCGACCTACCGCGAAAGGACGCGCCCCAAGCCCGGAAAAGCAGGATGGTGCCGTAACTACTAGACCTCCGTTGGCTCATGACCATCTGGGTGCATCTCGCATAGATTCCAGGTTTACACACTCTGCAGAGTTATAAACTATACGTATAGCCGCGTCCTCGGTTATGGACAATCCCCCTATGCATGTTCGTCTGATTAGTGTTTTTGATGGGGAGTAGGGTTCCCGATCTTCCGTCAGGTGAAGGATAACTTGTTTTGGGCGGAGCGCAACTCACCGATCCGGCTTCCAGTCAGCAAACTCGAACCCTGCAATCTTAGCACCACGACTCCTCTGGTTATCAACCGTGTCACAACCCGGTTGACCTCGCCAAGAAGGCTAATCCCTGCCTGCGAAACGAAGAACACAAGCAAGAACTCGAAAGATGCAGCTCTCAATATGAATGACACTGCAGATGTATGATTAAGATCAAAAGTTGGGGTTCTACAAACCGATAACGGCGAAACTGTTCTCGACAGATTAATCTAAGAAAAAGCCATACCCTAATGTGGCGGCAGCTACTGATTATATGAGGGTTAGGGCGTGCATAACCCCCTAACCACGTCCATAATGGACCCCAACATGATACACGGGCCAACAACCCAAAAGATGGCGACGAATTTAGTGTGGGCTGCTCCTGGACTCCGAGTTGGACTCGAACTTGAGTTTGTTTGGGCCTCCACCTTGGGGACTCGAATCGGATTAGCCGCCTTCTTCTTGACTTGGAAAACCTTGTTGGTCTCCTTCTTCTCCACCCCATGCACCCCTAATGGACATATGTTCATCAGTTTTGGTGACTGAAACTTCTACCTCTCGTTTTTAAACTAAGGATCCGGCATGACCGATGAGATGGGAGGGGCGGGAGCTCTCCCATCGAGTAGATATTGGAGACGGGAGTCTGTTCTGACAGAATTGCCCGTGGAGGTGTGTATTGGTGTTGGAAACTACTATTTGAAATTTTTGTTGCTGCATAGGAAACCCCAGCCTGCTCCTTGCATATTTGTATACTAGATTAGTCCACTTTAAAGCTTGCACATATATGAATGGTGACGTGGAACTGTCCCATTCCTTGGGGATAGTTCATGAGCTTGCAGGTTGGACTTTGAGCTCGAGTCCGATCATGGTGAATGCTACGACTGAAGGGTTGCGTCGCTACGCTCAAGGATGCCTGTGGAGAAGAAGTGAAGATTGGAGATGAAGACTTGATGCCCTAGTTGCCGCTTCGTAGGGTTTCTACTTGTCGTTTAGCCCAATGGGCTTGTATCAAATTCGTAATGTTTATGTAAATACCCTTGTTGCACTCTGATTTCGATGTATGAAAATGATATTATTCTGAAATGAGTTCTGTACGTGATAGCCGATGTGTCCTGGGACTATCACAATGGTACAGGGAGTCGGATTCTCAATTCTGAAAATCCAGTTCGTTTCATATATCATCTATGTACAGCTTTTCAAAATGGCCAAGTTTGCCTGCAAAGCATCAATGGCTCCCATATAACTCCGATCCCCAAGGTGGATGGTGCAAACAATGTTTCAGATTACAAGACCATTTCACTCCTTAACATCTCTATGAAAATCATCACTAAGCTGCTAGCTAACAGATTACAACGAGTTATTATGCCCCTTATACATCAAAATCAATATGGATTCATCAAATCCAGAACAACTCAAGATTGCCTGGCCTGGTGCCTAGAGTATTTACACATATGCCACCAACCAAAGAAGGAAACAATCATTCTTAAGCTTGACTTTGAAAAAGCCTTCGATAAGATTGAGCATGAGGCTATGATTCAGATCATGAAACAGAAGGGCTTTGGACAAAAATGGTTAAAATGGATGGAGAACATTTTCTCCTCTCGAACCTCCCCTCCATATTACTAAATGGAGTCCCTGGAAAAACTTTTCACTGCAGGATAGGGGTTAGACAAGGTAACCCTCTCCCCCCTCCTTTTTTTTCCTAGCTGCTAATCCTGCAATCAGTAATCAACCAGGCCAAAGATCAGAACGGACTGTCGTTACCTGTGCCTCTCTCATACAGTGAAGCCTTCCCAATCCTCCAATATGTAGATGACACTCTCATAATTATGGAAGGTTGTCCTCATCAACTTCCCAATCTCAAGGAAATTTTAGTCCAATTTGCAAACTCTACTGGTCTTAGGGTCAATTATGCGAAGTCAATGCTAGTGCCCATCAATATTGAGGACATCAAGGCACAATCTCTAACCCAGGACTTTGGTTATTCCCTTGGATCTTTGCCTTTCACGTACTTAGGTCTCCCTCTAGGATTAACAAAGCCTAAGGTATTTGACTTTCTGCTAATGGTCACAAGATGTGAGAGAAGACTGGCTAGCACTTCACTCCTCTCCCAAGCAAGCAGGCTCTAGATGACAACTTCAGCCTTTACTACCTTGCCTCTATTCTTCATGTGTACTTTTCGATTACATAAGACTTCAATTAAGCAAATGTACAAGTACAGAAAACACTGTCTTTAGAGAGGAGCGGACCTGAATGCTAAAACGCCACCTAAAGTAGCCTGGAATCTAGTATGTCTCCCAAAAACTGAAGGTGGTCTGGAAGTGTTGAACCTAACTCAGAATGAGGCACTGCTCATAAAGAACCTACACAAATTCTTTAATAGGGAAGAAATACCATGGGTATATCTAATTTGGGAGAAATACTACAGCAATGGTACTCTGCCAGATCACCGAAAGAAGGGTTGTTTTTGGTGGAGGGACATGTTGAAACTGTTGGACTCCTTTGAAGGACTTGCAACTGTCATGATCAAAGATGGCAAAACCTGCCTGTTTTGGGATGATCTCTGGTGTAACCTGGTCCCAAACACATCTTTTCCTGAGCTGTACTCCTTTGCCAGAAATAAATCAGTTTCAGTCCAACAATTCCAGGAAGCAACAACTCTAATTCAGTTATTCCACCTCCCCTTAAACACCTGAAGCCTACTCCTAGTTGTTAAATCTTGCCCATAACCTGGATCTGATCCATCTCTCCGAGGAGAAAGACTACTGGACCTACATTCGGGGTTCTCCCATTTTCTCTTCCAAGAATGCTTACAGCCAACTCACGGGACAGTCTGGAGTACACCCGGTGTTCCATTAGTTATGGAAATCCTCCTGTCAACATAAGCACAGTGTCTTCTTCTGGCTGCTGCTTAAGGATAGACTGAGCACAAGAAATATCCTCCAACGGAAAAACATGCACCTTCAGAACTACAACTGTGTCCTTTGTGAGAAAGACCAAGAAGAAACCTTAACACACCTCTTTCTGAGTTGCTCCTTTGCCACTGGATGCTGGGAATGCTAAACCTCCACATTGGAATGAAGACCCATTTGACACTCTGACAACTTTCAGAAGCCTCTTAGGCGTTCCTTTCTGTATGAAAATCCTGATAATAATGTCCTGGAGTATTTGGATGGAGCACAATGATTTCATTTTTAAGAATCTTAGGCCATCAGTTCAGGGATGCAAGGAACGCTTTAAGAAGGAATTTGCCTTAGTTATTCTAAGGGCAAAAGAAACCTAGAAAGTCCAAATGTCTCAATGGTCGGAATTGTCCTTGGGATAGATCATGTAATAGGGCTTATTTTCTTTGTCTCTTGATTTGTGGCTCGTAATATTAGGGGATTACCCCTCCCGTTTCATAAAAAAAAGGAACCAGGTGGGTAGCGTGGAATTGTGTGGAAGTGACCGCAAGAAAATATTCTAGGATGAAAAGTATTTCTATAAATAGAATTAATGAGGTAAAAATGGTACAAATATTATCCATACATATCTAAGTACGTATTCCATAGGAGTTTTATCCGTCCAAATCCGAACAATTAGTATCCGCTACAGATTCTACTACAGATTCGAGTACGGGATATTTAAGATATCGATATCTATTATTAAGTGAGTACTATCCACACCAGATTTAAATTTGAGAGAAAAAACGATCTATATTTAGACAACGTATCCTACGCAAACCAGCTTCGTGTGTAAACTATGCAAACTCCCACCACAGCCGCCGGATCCCCATCCAAGAGCCATACAGAAAGGTGGAAAATTTCAGCACTTAAACTCTTTCACCATTAATTTTCCTAACCACAGTTTATCTAAAGCCCCCTCCTAACGCCGCGACTACCGCACGCCCTTTCTCAGCGTCGCCGCCCCCTCACCATCGCCGCGACTGCTCGGTTGCTCTTCTCGCCGTTCAGGAACGAAAGTCGCCGCCGAGCGGACCGTGGTCCCCGCCGGCCGCTTCCGCTACCGGACCATATCTTCTGCTACAAAGCGAAGGCCGAATTCCTGTCGTAGTAGCTAGAAGCACCGGCAATCTTGGAAGCTAGCAGCCGGTGACAAAAAAAGGAACATCTCCTTGTCGGCGCACACGGACTACGCTTCTGCCCCTGATCAGATCATCCGAGCTTCTCCAATGATGACCGGTGAAGCGGCGAGGATCCCCACATCCTCGACCGGCGGCGGCCCACTCGCCGACGAGCTCCAGCACCGCCGCCGCCGCGGCACCGCATCACGTCCCCGCGGTTTCACCTGGCGAAGATGACCGACCGAGTCACTAACCGCAGCCCACGCGCGGATCCTGTACCGTCCACCCTCGGTACCGTCGTCGCAGGTGACGCCGCCGCGCGCGCCGTGGCCACCGGAGCGCCGCCGCACCTCCGGACACGAGCGCATGCCCGTGGCGTGCTGGAGCGCCTCCGCATCCCTGGCCGGGCGCTAGTTCACCTCCTCCCTTCCTCCAGGCTTCTCGCGGTCTTGCCGCTCCCCTCGGCAGCCGTGAACGCGACGCGGCGGCGCCGGCCCGGGCGCTGACCCTCTCCTTGTGGGCGGTGGGTGTCCACCGAGCACGACGGGGAGGGCGGTCCAGCCTCGGCGACGTGCATCAGCTCGCGGCCGGCGGGGACCATGGCCCGGCTCGGCGGCCACTTCCGTACCTGAACGGCGAGAAGACCAACCGAGCAGTCGCGGCAACGGTTGGAAACGGCGCGCGGTAGTCGCGGAGTTAGGAGGGGTTTTTAGGGCAAATTATGGCTATGAAAGTTAATTGTGAGAGGGTTTAAGTGTTAAAATTTTTCATCTCTCTATGGGATCATCGGATGGGGATCCCACGACTGTAGCAAGAGTTTGTATAGTTTGCACACGAATCTGATTTGTATAGCATACATTGTCCTATATTTATATTCGGTAGTATCCGTCAATATTCTATCTGTTTTTATCTCTAATATAACTGTATGTCAAAGATCATTATAACTAATGTATGTCTAGAAATATATGTCAGAGATCGATCGTTATAATAAAATGTACAATACTTTTCGCACGCCTTAGCGCGCCCTCGCTTGGCTGCCGCCCCACCGCCACGCTCCGCGGCGGCGCAGTCGCCCCGCGCCGTGCCTGGGCTTGCTCGGCCGCCGCCCCACCGCGTCGACGCAGCGCCGCGCCTAGGCCCGCTCGGCCTACTCCGCCACCACCGCCGCGCGCAAATCCGACTGGGGCGGACGCGCGACATATGAGAATTTGATATCGGATGCCGAATTTATGGCATAAAAATATTCTACTATTAATTTATTCGTTAGGCTACAAACATGACATCACAAAAGTTCACATAAAGATATATTCAATGACTGAAGTTCACTTAGCATCAAGCTTGTCCCATGCGCGTGTAGGACAGGTATATTTAATTTAGAATTGGAATTTGACGTGATATTTTTAGACTTGACGCTACTTAATTGTTAATTTGAACGGTGGGTTCTATTTCATGAAAAGTTCAAGGGCTCTTCTATAAAAATAGCTGAGAGAAGAGCATGGACGGCGGGTTCTAATTCATAAAACTCTGAGGTTTTTTCTGTAAAAATGGTTGAGAGAGGGGTGTGGACGACGGGTTTATATTTCACAAAACTTTGAGGTTTTTTCTTAAAAAACGACTGAAAGATGGCGTGGACAACGGGTTCTATTTCACAAAATTTCAAGGTTTTTTCTTTAAAAACGATTGAGAGAAGGGCGTGGACGGTTGATTCTATTTCATAAAACTTGAAGAGCGTGGACGGTTGATTCTATTTCATAAACCTTGAAGGATCTTTCTATAAAATTATTAGAATTTGCACGATCTGAACCGTCCATCCAGCCAATCGAACGGTCGGGAATCACCGGCGACGTGGCCACCTGGTTGTGCGCCTACCGTTGCGCGTCTGTATATTAGAAATTTCTGCAAAGGAAATGAAAATGCACGTCGATAGCACAGTGATCCTAAAGATGGTCTGCACGTATGTTCTGTCATGATTAAAATGTGCCTCAAATTACACATAGTTAAAATCATAATGATTAGCCCCTGATCATATATCATTATTAGATTAAAAATTTTCCGTCCCAGGTAGCAACACGAGCACGGGTAGTAAGAGAAATAAATAAAGTATTTCGTCTAACATAAAATCATGGTATTTAATTTGCACATTGTAATCAACTAAAGACAACTCTTTTTAGCATTTAACAACATAAACAAGGATTGTAACATGAAGAGTTGGTTTCTGTTCACCACAAACTCCGTCAAAATGACAAGAGAAAAAAAAAATCATGGAGCATCATTATCATTTGAATGCCGCTACTTCCTCCCTGAGACGTGTGACAAAGCCATCAAGGCTCGTTGTGGATAGGTCTGCACTGTCTCTTATCCTCACACATACCTGCAATACAAAAGAGAGCTACCTAATTCAGTATCTCACATGAACCAGCAAGGAATTCTATTATGCTCGCATCAATATCTGAGGATGATACTCATACAGAATTATGCGGCATGTACAAGAAAAAATGGCACGAGGAAAAGAAGACGTACATTTCCAGTCTCTGCCTCTTGGGCACCTACAACAAGAATGTAGTTGAATTGAGCTAGTTGGGCTTCCCGTACCTGCAAGAAATCGGTGTATTCAGATATATATATATAAACCTCTTTAATTAAACATCAAAGCAAAATTTGCTAATGACATGGACAGTCCTAATGTTATAAATGGCATTACTTAACTAACCATTTTTAGGGCAACACAGGAAACAAACACACTTGCTACATGTAATTTCTTATCTTGTGACTGAGAATTTCTGTTTAAAAAGGACGAGGAAACAAATATATACAAATGAAAAGAAACTGCTAAAATAAAATGGCTACAAGTACCTTCTTTTGGATTGTCCTGTCACTAATGTCAATGTCAACATGAAAACCAGCTTCATGTAGCCTGGCAAGGACCTGGTATCAGAAAACAAAAAATTAGTCAGCAAGTTTGAAAAATAAGTAAGGTCAAGCTTGCCGACATCTGTAGAAGGGAATGTATTGGGGACATATATCACATGAAACCCACAAGGATATACCGCAGCAAGTTAAGCTATTAAAGGTGGAGTTATATTAAACAAGCATAAATCATGATCCTCATCAACCAACTCAAAGTAAATATTTATTGTTTGAATTAGAGACAAACTAAGCAATTTCACACTGCTAACCGCAAAGAACAATCTAAAATACCATTTTTTTTGTCGAACAATGCTCGAGAACTGCATGTCATTTCATTAAGAAAAAAGTTGCACAAAATGTACAAAGAACCGGGAGAGGCTAAAATACCATTTCACTGGGGAGGACTGCCAAATGGAATATAAGTCGAGCAGGGTTTTCTTTTAACATCAACTACCCCAGAGAACTATGTAGTTTAAGTCAGTTTGCAGATACAAGGACCATTTACCTGTTTCCCATATTCCGCTGAACCAGAAGATACCGAACAAATGATGGCCTGCCGAGGGCTTAGCCACAAGGGCCATTTACCATTGTAATGCTCCAAAAGAATAGCAAACATCCTTTCAACAGATCCTAAGATTGCTCTGTGTATCATCACAGGTCTTTCATGTTTAGCTTCATCCTCGGCAGAGTAAGTCAGCTTGAAGCGAAGGGGGAGCTGAAAATCCAGCTGTAACAGATAATATAGGTTAGGTACATGAGACCTTTTTTTTTTATAAATCTACAGTTAATGACAATAACATTCAAGTGAACCTGTAGGGTTGCACATTGAAATTTCCTCTTAAGGGCATCAAACACACCAATATCAATTTTTGGACCATAGAAAGCACCATCCCCTTCATTAATCTGCATTCAACCATCACCATAAGTCCTTTGAATACAAGCAATGCCCATGGTTAAACAATTTTGCAAAATGTATATGCACCTCCTCGTAGGCAACAGAAATAAAGAAAGCCCACTATTGCATAGCATCTAAATCAATGAGTCAGAGTAAGCGTGATGACAAGATTCCAATACTTCAGTCCCAAGATGAAGCAAAAACAACATTGTTGTTTAACTGTCAATTTGCTAACAGATACCTTATCCACCAACATAAAAAATTTTAAAGCTCATTAGACATTATTCCGTAATTTCATCACCAAAAATCAGCAAGAAGTATTATTTAAAAGCTCTAGACTCTTCCCCAAGGATTAGACTTACTATCATAAGTGAATCCCAAAAATCAATACAAACTATCAAGATTATAGGATTTTAACATCATAAGGACATGTATGGATCGTGCTGCCGCACCCAAACTGTGGTATCCGTGGGCCAGCATATGGTTAGGACCACATCATAGGTGTACTGCAACGACACTACAGCCAAGTAGTTCATTTCGGACACCTAATCATGCCGTAAGTGCGGCGGACGTTTTGTCTGCCAGTCTTGGAGCAGGCGACAGCCGCTGGTGTGGTCCAAACAGAGCCTAATTTACTGAAAACCCCCCTATACTGCACCATAATAATGAGCATTGTGTACAAATGCAGGTCTAGCTCCATAATGGCATGGAATGAATAAGTGGAAAATGGCTCCTTCTTAGTCTTTACATAGGTACCTGCCATGGCTTCCCAAACTCATTTAAGGCTTCTGTCAATTGTTGCTCTGCTTTGTTCCATGTTTCAATATCACCTAAATACTTCTCTGGTCTCTGGTAAAAATGACATTATGATCAGGTTAGACTATGAACTAAGAGCAAAAAGTAATGTCAAGGGTTATCTTTGAGGTTCAAAGAATTCATTATATCTAAGCACTTTGGCCCCAAAGATAATGTCATAATGTGCAATAGCAAAGATGCAAAAGAAATGGCAGTCACAAAGTAACATGCAACCTCTTAGTAATTATGAAAATAATCAATCTTTTGGATCACCATAAGACAATATATCAATCCAACCAAGATGTCCAGAATTAAAGAGAGACGTGAACATCAAATGCTAGAACATATTGGGGGATCATGTCATGAACTGTACCAACTCCATGTTATACAAGAATGCAACATATATTATCTACATAAAGTTCACTGAGACAATAAAAGGGATGCAACCAGCAAACATGAACAAACTAACATGATTGCCCGGATTTTAACATGTCCAGGATGTGATAACACAACCCTAGCAACATTGAAATCACAGATGCACCAACTATCTTGTGATTTAAATTCCTTCATGGTTAATAAAGTATAATGGAAAAGGAACAAGGCTGTCCATTAAAGTGAACTTCATCATGCATATTAAATCTGCAACTTCAAGCCCCCAACGCATCATCATTTCATGCCAATTTACAAACATTCTGGTTCCTATGAACCTATAAATGTTTTCAGTGTACGAAAAGAATAGAAGAATACCGTAGACAACTCCAACTCATATTTGAAGCCAAATATCTCGTAAACATAATTGATGAACTCCAAAACACCCTTAACTTCTTCCTTGATCTGGAACAAATACAAACTTTTAATAAAAAGGTAGGGATATCCAACTAGTTCAAACCAAAATACATCTACAGTCAGAGAAAGGAAGACAGAGTTAACACACTATGCAACTTGCTAATGCAAGTAGGGATGCAAATTAGAATGTATGAGTTGGGTTGGGCAGTCAGAGTAGGGATACCTAGTATCTAATGGATTTGTTCAGAAAAGATCTAGATGCTCCATTTGTGCATAAGTTCGGGTGGACATAGGAAATATCTATGTGGGGACACAAGCCCGTGTGACGTAGAAAAGAAAGCATTTGTCAATTATATGGGGGTATAGATTGATTATTACAGAATAAAGTATGATATGATTAATTCTAGAGGATAGTAAACAAGTACAGTATATGCAAATAAAGCTTACTTGGCTCTCTCTGCAAAAGATATGTGCATCGTCCTGCAGGGATGTAAACATCAAAAAAATTAGTTAGTCTGGACAGAACAAAATCGTTAAATACAACTGAAAACTCAGAGAGTAGCCTTACCTGCTGGAATCTCCTAACACGTGTCAAACCTGTAAGTGCACCACTAAGCTCGTTTCTGTGAAGAACTCCAAAGTCAGCCATGCGAAGAGGCAACTCTGTAGAGCATTTCAAAAGAGTAGAAAGGCAGCCATTACACACACAAGGTTTGTCAAAATCAACAGATGCACAAGAATGATAAAAAAAAGAAGATTCACCTATAAATCATGATGATAAAAAAAAGGATGATTGGAGCAGAAACAATAAGGTCATAAATTATGCATTTGGTGCCGTTTGGAGTTAGCATCAGTGTCAGCACTGAGTATGGGCTTCTTTGGATCCAATCTAGCTTTGGTCCAAGTTTGCTTAGGGACAAGTTTAATATGAGTTGGTTTGAACGCATATATTTGTTAGGCCCCATCTATCTTATTTGAAGGCAAGCTGTGAAATTATATCCAATTCAAAAATGGCAAACCCCTCCCCCTGTAAGCATTCTATCTTGCCCAACACAATTCATGGTTCTTGGAGTCCTGCACATCAGACCTTTTAATTGTGGCGTGCCCATAGTGCCCCTTGCCCAAGGACCATCTAATGTACATATTAGCATGATTTGGGGCGCTGAATAAGACAAGGCTCAAATTTAATCTCTTCATAACTGTAGAGCTCAAGTGCTATTAGGCATTAACATGATTTGGAGTACTGAATCAAATGGGCTCAAATTTAATATCTTCACAAATCTAGAGCTCTAATGATAACACAAAGCACCAAAGATTAATAATAAATACTGACCTAAGGATAACAAGGAAATAGATAAAGTTTTGGCAGGAAACAACAGATCGGATAGGAAGAAGTTTCAAGGTATTATTGTGAAAGCAGCATGGTTCACTTAAAATAAAACAATTTATATTACAATATTGAATTAGGAAGAAACTCACCTCTGTATGAACGAACTCTATTATCAAACATTAGACAGTGGCCAGGGCAATTCATCGGCTTCAGTCCAAATTCCTGTTTCTCAATCTGGAGAATCAACCCGACAAGCAACCAGCACAAAGTTAGTAACTAACTGCTGAGTCTATGACATGTAAAATAAACTGACATTTATGATTCTGCTGTATCATCTGTAGATGCGCTGACCTCAAAAACGAACATGTTCTCCTTGTAGTTTGCAGCATGTCCAGAAGTTTCCCAAAGTTGCATATTGAAAATATTTGGGCTCAACACCTATAAACGTCAGGCATAAGGAATTGAAACAGTGGAATTGCACAACAATGCCTATAAATCTCATTTAGTAAATAACAAATATACCTCTTGGTATCCTCTATCTCTATACTGCTGTCGCAAAAAGTCCATCAGTTTATTATATATCCTAGCACCATGTGGAAGGAAGAAGCAGCTTCCAGGGCTGCATAATTGTCAATAAATCAGCAATTCATTATTAACCGAAGATGTCGGATTGAGATATGAATGAAAGATAAGAGAAAATCATAAAGGAGTGCTAAGGTACCTAAGTGGATGGAAAAAGAAGAGTTCCTGTGCCGGCCCTAGTACCCTATGATCACGTTTTTTTGCCTCCTCCAAGAAATGTTTATATTCCTGCAAGGTACCATGCGATAAATATAGATCCAGAAAGGGTGAGACCAACCAAATGGAAAATGTAAACATATCATTCAATGACATATTATCATGATAGAAGATTAAAACTGCCCTGTCTTGATATATAATATATTAATACAGATATTTTATCTGAGGCTCTGAGCTGAACAATACAAATGCCTCACACAGACATTCCCACTAACAGTTTTAAAAGATTACCATACAGCATGTCGTGCAAATTATCCCCACCCCATAGGCCCATACCCAACAGGCACTGAAAGCCACAAGATCACAGATAAGTTTCAAGGTACTGATTCTGTGAAAAGTTGACATATCATGTGTGTAAAACTTTCTTGCTTAGTCAGCTGCAACCCATGGATCATGAAAAAATAATTTATGCTGGTGCCTAAAATGCAAAATTAAGAGGCATGTTGCGCAGGGTTTATGGATTAGATACCAGTTTACTATTGTATCCTTGGCAATAACATCACAGTAAGAAATTATAAGCTATAAATACCTTGAGACGTTTAGAATCAGGGAAAGAAATTCCATATACTCTCTGCAGGCTTTCGCGGTCTGCTTTTCCTCTCCAATATGATGATGACGCCTGAATAAACATGCATGTTTAAATCTGAAATAGCCAGTTCGACTAAAAAGAGAACCTGGAGGTTTGTGCATAACCAAAGAATCATTTCACCTTCAGACAAGCGAAAGCTTTGACAAAGGAAGTATTCGGGATGTGCGGCCCACGGCAAAGGTCAACTAAAGGACCACACCTATATACTGTAATGGTCTTGTCTTCGGGCAACTCATTAATGATTTCAACCTGAACATATAGTACAATTTATTTTTACAAATGAATACACATAAGCGAGGAGCAAAAAGATATAGAAAATGAAACAAACAAGACAGGAGCAAGGAAGGTTGCCTTGAATTTATTTTCAGCGAACATTTCAAGAGCTTCTGCTCTGCTGACCTCAATGCGTTCAAATGGCTGTTTTTCCTGCAACAAGCAAGCTCTGATAGTTTAAGAAAACAACGTTTATTGCTAGAGTACTTCACTTGTGCCACAAAAACAATGCAAGACATTTGATGTCATTATCAATTCCAAAATTTGGAATCAAATTGACAGCATTAGCAATTCCAAAATCACAAAACAAGTCCAACAAAAAACTTAAATGAAATGAGTTATAAGGAGACAGCTTACCGCAACAGCCTTTTGAGCTTGGCTTTCTATGATACCAAAGTGCTCCTCATTCAATGTCCTTTCATTGTAGTAAGCATCGTAGTAGAAACCCTTAACATGTTAAAGAGGAGACATTACAAAACAGTTTAACCACTGACAAGATGGCTTAGCTAATTCATTAAGCTGATTGATCCTCAGATGATTTACGTACCTCCCCTCTTGTAGTGCAAGGCCCAATACACAGCTTGCAGCCATATGCTCTCTCAAGAGACTACAAATTTGCATATGTAGTTAGTGATAATTAAATTGAAAATGAAGTATAAATACTGAAACTGATTTGACGATAAAATAGCATACAAAATATGACCATGTATAAAAAAAATGCTCAAAGACATCAACATGCCAAACACCACCTCACCTCTCCAAGAATATGAGCACTTGAGTGCCAGAAGGTGTCACGTCCTTCATTGCTATCAAACTTGAACAATTGCAATTTACAGTCACCTTCGAGTGGCCTCCCCATATCCCAGAGTGTTTCGTCCACTTGAGCTATCAAACAATTAGCTGCCAATCCACTTGATATTTCCTTAGCAATATCCATTGGGGTTGTTATCCACTTCTTCCCTTCCTTGATAGCACCATCGGGCAGAGTTACTCTGAAGGACATAACCCGAAACAATGCCTCGAAGTGAAAATCCGGAGTAATATCAAACAAGCGAACAACAGGCAGTTCATGTTTCATAGTGACATATGAATATCCAAAACCTAAACTTAAGTGTGATATTCAACTGCGTGACTCTAATTCGACAACGACCACGCAAGCAGATCGTGGAAGCACTCACTTGATGACCTCGCCCCCGATATTGAGCCGCTCGAGGGCCTGCTTTGCCTGGATCTCTTCGAACATGCGGATCCTCTTCTGTGTGACGGCCTCCAGGTAGGAGTCATCGCGCGCGACGACCGGGGCCGAAGCCGCGTCGGGGGCCTTGGCCTTCCCCTTCCCCTTCCCCTTCGCGTCCTTTCCTGCAGCGGAGCCCTCACCCATCCCGTGGGCGGCGGAGAGGTGGTGGAGGAAGAGGCGGGCGGGACGGAGAGGCGGCGACGGAAGGAAGCGGGGGGTGCGCTGCCGTACGAGCGACAGGCCTCGCCGGAGGCAAACAAGCATAAAGTGGATTAGGGCAGAGGCGGCGGCGTCGACCTTGGGAAAACTATGTTCGGCGGGGAGGGCAAATTACTAAACTAGCATAGGCTAATCTGTTGGGTTGGGCCGGGATCGTGGCCTGCTCATCCGGGTGAACCTGGCCCTGTTCCGGTCCACGAAAAAACAGGGGGCGTGAGCGCGACTGCACTGTGGGCTCATATAAATTCCTGTTCCGGTCCACGAAAAAACAGTACGTCCTCTAGCCGCTATAACTATAAATTATTTATTTGGGCTGGCATATTGAGGCCCACGTGATTCTGTTAATTCATCCGAGCATGCTAGACGAAACCGCGAGGTCTTTAAGTTGTTTTTCCAAATCATCTTGTCAACGGCGGTTTGTTAATTCATATACCTCCCCTCGTATAGTTAGGGTTAAGTATTTAACACGGCGATAGACGAGACCCTGCGATAGGCCTGTTCAACGGCGGTTAACACAGTTTAAGGTATTTTTTTAAACCAAATTAGGGTTAAGTATCGGATCTCTGATCCGTTTTCCAATCTCAATCCAAGAACAAGACGTGAGAAGATATATATTATATCATGTTCCCCTTCACATCTCATACATAAGAACACACATGAACATAGATATAGGTGGAGCTTCACGTCTTTTTCTCATTAGTCATAAATGAATACAAGGTCGTTGATTATATAGATGCGGAGGACCCTTCAGGTATATTTGGTATGAGCCCATAATTATCCCTTAATTAGGGATTTCTTAACACTCTCTTGGGTGAATACCACGACGAACTCATGCCTCATCAAAACTCCCTAAAACCTAGTGGAGAAAATATGGAGAAAGACAATTTTCAAAAAAAAATTGAAAAAGAGTGCATAGGATCGCAATTTGAATTTACTCATTGTTGTCCTGTTAAAATCCTTATGTGAGAAAACTTTAGGAAAACTCAATAAGAGGAAAAAGAGTACAACATACATCTTTAAGACAAATCACAATCTTCTGGATCATAACATTATGAATTCTATAGAATCCTCAGCCAAGGCTAACTATTAGAAGATATGCTCCCCTGATCCAAGCAAGACCATTTCACTATGATAAGAACACTTTCTTCTATAAGTAAATACGTATAAAGATTTAGCAAATAAATTACATGTCACTGCAATGATCAATTTAGAAACTTCACCTTAACTCACTTCTGGAGTACAAGAGGTAAGTACAGGTAAACCACTTTGATTTGTAGTATTACTTAATAGGACTTCAAATCAAATTGATGCCTTCAAGGCATACTCTAGAATTTTCAGTGTTTAATTTATTTCTTTGGTTTTTCAGTAGTTTATGTTAATAAAAATACCCTTTTTTGTTTTTTCGGCATTTTCTCCATTTCGACATGCAAAGCCCTTTGATTCTGGGCTTAGTCTGTTTTCTCGAGGTTTTGCTAATCAAGTCCACTGACACGCCCCCACGGTGCATAACCAAATCCCGCTAATTTTGGTGAGCCATAGCTCGATCTAGCTAAATTTCGGTAAGCCTTGGTCATTTTTTGTCCAGCGCCATCGTTGGTGCCCACATGCGAACCAATCTATTTTCAGCCGCCTATTGCTGAGTCAACGGCTCGGATCAATCAACAATCATGGTCAACTAACCAGTTGACTAGCCATGTCACCATGTCATTTTGTGGAAACCTCCCTAGATCTTTACATAATCTACCCACAGTCCAACTCTAGTTTAAAATTATTTACAACTAGATCATGTTCTATCATTTAGGCCCCTGATCTTTTGTAGAATTAGAACCCACACTCTAGCATTTGTTGTTTTTCACATAAGCCCTTAAATTTTCATATAAAATTATGTTTTAGCCCCTATTTTCTTATAATTTAGCCCATGAAATATCTAAAACCTTCTACCAAGCCCCTAGAACTTGTTTAATGTATATCTTTCTCATTTTAGCTCCGTGTTGATTGATTCTTTCACTCATGTGTTCTTAATAATGTGTCTAATAGTTTTGTGATGTTATTTAGTTCTGTTAGCATTGTTTAGTGTATTGTTTCTTATTTGTTGTATTATTTTGGTGCATGTGCTTGTGTGATGCATAGAGAGCATGAACTTCGAGGAAGCTTTTAAAGAACAAGGCTTTGAAGACTTTAAGCAGCGGCTTGACTTCGAGGAAGGAAAGTGTACTTGATCATAACCGTTTATACCTAAACGACATGCAATTTAATTAAACTATTTATTTATCATTTGAATTATTATGATGTGTCCCTATTAAATATGATGCCTAGTTTCTTTTTTATCATACATTGAAGCTATAGTCGATGATGCTTAGTTGCTGGACTGGGTCAGTTACTGAATAACATGGTTATTTTTATTTTATTTGTGTTGGGAGAACAACCCAATCCATGTGAAAAAGGACGACCCACGTAGAGGTCTAGAGGACCTGATTGTAAATATTATACCCAATAGAGACTTAGTGGCAAATTGTTACCCCTTTCCTCCCCTATATAAAGGGGTTTCATGAAAAATTTTATGATATTAAATGTACCGATGTGGCATAGGAGAGAGAAACTAAAGTTTTATGGAATGTGAGAGGAGTTTCATCATCTGATTTCTGGTTTAGATAACCGTATAGTAAAACTGTCGTTGAGGCCGGCCTGAATAAACATTTCGAGAAGAGATACCTTACCTTCGTAAGAGAGTTTCTGACGTCGGGCCTCTTCGTTGCCTGGGCCCTGGGCGCAATTCGTCGCCACACTATTGGCTACGGCAACAACTTCGCTGGCCAATCACGTGATGACTCTGCCAATTTCGCGGCCCGTCCTGTCTCATCACGGATTCACGGCTCATGCAAGAGCTCCTGGGCCGGTCTTCGCTCGGCGTAGTCTTGGGCCCAACTTCGGGCAACAGGATGTGGCCTACTTGGGTCCGATTCATCAGGTGCGTACCATTTAATTCAGCAAAAATGCAGGCACATGGACGAATAGATTCCAGTACTCCCAAGTGAGCACCCTACCAATCCGACCGTTTTGATGTCATGTGTGATCCTTTGGTTTGGCAAGTGTTATTTAACGCAAGCTGGCAACAAGAAGATTACAATGAAACCGCTGAGTTCAGCGTGCTGCACTTTTTCAGTCCTCAAATTGTTCCTGTACGTGACATTCTTTACTCATTGCTCCACATTGCTACTGCCTAAGCGAAGTGCTCAATTGTCTTTTGGTTAACTACTCCCATATCTGCATTGTGGTTTAGAATTTCAAAACCCGCCACATTTATTGATTGCACTTTGCGAGATAATAATAAGATATGAGAGTTTTTCCGGTGCTTGGAAAATTTAGAAGCCGTAGATTAGTCTTGATCTAATGGTTAAAAACCAAAAATAACCCATTAAAAGGAACCAAGAACCAATCAAAAGGAACCGGATTTATGGATCCAGAACCAAAATACGAAGGACAGATTGTTAATTCCAAATGCTGGCCGGTTCGTATCCTCGGCCCAAATTTAACTAGCCCATCTCGGCTACCTGTTGACTTGGTGATTGCCGCCGCTGCCGCCGGAAGCCACGTGGCCTCACCCCGGAAACATCTTCCTCGCCACCGCCGTCGCAAGCTCTTCCGACACCGCCTCTTCGAGCGGCCGCAGTTCCCCTCTGTTCTTACTTATGCTCCTCCCCTCTGTTGTTCCTACAAGGGCTCTCCGTGGTATAGAGATCTTGATCCAGCATCATCTTTTTGTTCAAGTATTGGGCTAGCTTTTTTCTTCGGGGTTGTTCAACTATTGGGCCTAATAGCAAACTACAACTTAATTTTGTTCAATATTTAATATTACTGGTGTAATACTCATATGAGCCCGTGACGACTTCGCTGCACTTCGGTGGCCCAGTCCACCAGGCCATCTTCGTCCCAGGATGATGGCTTTGGCCCGCGGGATGATAAACTTTGATCCATCCTTGTTGGGCCGACCGCGCAAGGAGCAAAGAGGCCGGCTGAACCTCAGCAACAGGCCGGCTGTGAGGAACTTTGATCCATCGTAAAGTCTAAATGGCGACCCGCGCTGCAGCGCGATCGCGCGACCCTCGGCCCAGCAGGCTTTTCTGTTGGCCCTATATGCTTTACTTATGCCGGTGGCTGCGAATTGGCTCGTAGTCCAATGATAGAATGGTCCGGTGGGCGCTACCGGGTGCTCTCACCCTTTTCTAGGATTTTCTCAGGATTTACTGGTGCTATGCGTTAAGTGGTAAGCGGCGTTCCCGTCGACAACTAGGCGCTAATGGTGACTTCGGGAATCTCCAGATCTGCCGGGTGCTTAGTTCTTCGGAGGTGCTTCGTAGGTGCTCATAGAGGTAGGCTTTGCGTACGTGTATTCATAGGGGTGAGTGTGCGTGCGTGTGTGAGTGTCTGCGTTGTACTGTGTAATTCTCAAAAAACAACTTATGCTGGTGGCCTGTTACGAAATCGCGGCGCCGTCCGTTACCGGGGATCCTATATGGCTTTCGGAAGTTTTTTAAGCTCGGTAGCTTCCACATGGACGGCCGTCGGATCATTTCTTCCTCCTTCGCTCCCTCTTGCATCAGCCACCGTTGGATCCCGCGCACGAAGGCCGCCGTCATCGGCGGGACGACGAGGCCGGAGGAGCGGGAGCCGGAAAAGAGGCGGGAGGTGGGCGGGGGCGGCTCGACGGTGAGGGCGCCGCCGGTCGCGGGCGGTCGGTGAGGCCGCCGGCGGCAGCGGTGGGATTAGGGTTAGGGCTTCGGGGTTGCCAGGCGGGGGCTCCAATGATCGCAGGACCAAGAGAAGAAAGGGGGTGGGGGCGGCGGAGGACCGGCGGCAGTGGCGGCTCGGCTGGCGGTGGAGGCGAGGCGGCGCTGGCGGCGGTGGGAGGGGGAGGGGAGGTTGCCGGGAAGAAGATGTCGGAGCGCTAATGGGTCTGGCTTGAGCCCTAAGCTAACCCTCCTATCTAACTTCCGCAAGCCAGACATGAGCCCCCGTGCGTTACTCCTCATGGATCAGACATTCAGACCTCCAGTTTTCTTTCTCTCAGGCGGACGCCTGGACTCAAGCACCGGAGTGGGGGGGGGGGACGATCCCTCGATGCCGGTGGCATCCATGACCATGAGCACCGGAGGGGAGGCGAATGGGGAAACACGCGATGGCCTGCCGAAATCGCGCAGGCGCTGGCTGGGATGCATGACTGCTCAATCCCAGCGACTAATCGAAGTGAGTTCCATGTTCTAACTTGTCTTTGGGGGATTTTGTGTTTAAGAGGCACGCCCGGCGCTACAAAGAGGGTTACAGGGTAGTCTGCCGCGCCAGAGGGATGCATCGCCGGTGAGAGGAGTCTACTGCTACAGTTTGGATGTGGGATTGGGGTGTGGCGAGGCTGAGGTCTCGGAGACAAGATTGGCAATGGTCTTGTAGGAATGGGACTAAGTGGAAGAGGAAGGAGATAACGTGTGAGCGACCAACAACGATGGGGGTGGATGTGGTGCTTTCTTGGGGGAAACTTGCTTGTGCGAGAAACTTTGCTTGCAGGGCATGAATTGAAATGTTTAGCTTCCAGTCATTGTGCATGTGAGAATGATTTTGTTCATGTGACTGAGAATAATGTGTGGGTTGGAATTGATTTTGGGTCAAGTGAAACCGATGCATGGATGGTTTGTTTATCTAAGGCAATCTTTATCCAATCAATTCATCTTTCTCATGCTAATCAGAAAATAAGAGACAGAGACAAGCAGTCCAGCTTTTTCGAAGTCAGTACATCAGTTTTAGCAACTTATGAAATCTAAAGTACCCATGATACTTGTCGATTCATGTAGAGATTTTGCTAACTCTAACTTCAGCAAATGCCCAAGGCACTGTTTTTGCTATCCCCAGGAAAATCATGCTGAGTTGTTTGCATCGAGTGGTGATTAGGTTGGTTATTTAGATTTTTCATGGAAATTTTAAGTCAATTTGTGCTCTGTAAATATTTTTGTTGTGTGGTTCAGAGTTAAGTGAATTGATGCATGCAACATGGTTTCATCATTTTTAATGGATTAAATATCTTCACATTCTATCAAATGTGTCAACTTTCATAATACAAAGGGTCAACTTGATACATAATGACAGTTTATACTTGAGTGTCAGCATAAGTTCCTATTTTCAGTGTGTTCATAGAAAATATAATACACATGTGTTAACTTTCACAATATAAAGTTTTAAGTTATGCTACATGTGTGTCAAATTGTGTTTCTGTATTTTGTAGTCTATCAACTGACCTCCTAGCTTGGATTGAGATCTAACTTTGCATTCGAGTACAATCATGGCTACTAAGCACTGAGTTTGATATCATTTTGTGTATCTAATTATTGTAGTAACTATCGCATTTGAGTTCTAAAATAGTTCACAGATTATTCGTTCTTTTCAGGAGGAATCTAGCTTTATCCGTGAATAGCCATGCAGCGTGTGTAGCATTTTTTATTTGTTTTTACCTTTTCCAATATAAGTGGCATCTTAGTGAGATGGTTTTGTATAGTGTGCATTTGTTCGATAATTAGAAGAAAAAAAACTCAAGTTATGATACAACCGTTGGATATATGCCCAAGAGCCAATCAGATTGGTCTTGTTTATGGGCTTGATCCACGAGGGAATAGTACGGCCTATATATGTGGGAGGGGCTAGGGGTGCAAAGACCAGTCGTCGACGCCCCCAAACCCTAATAGTGCTCGGCGCTACAGTAGCCACGAGCTACAGTAGCCGCGCGGTGAACAGTGTCGCGTGGTGAACAATGTTTCCTGCGGTCCCCCTCCATCTATATCCTTCAGATCGCAGCCATTGGTTAGGTGCTAGTACACCTACGTTCGACGTTCCATCTTCGTACGTGTGGATACCTTGGAGGTGCTGCGCTTGGAGCACAAGGACGAACCGCACGTGCAGGTCTAGACGGACGTGAGCAACTGCATGGAACGAGCACTTCGACGCGTTTGTCTACATCGAGACGGCTTCCGCTGCATCTGCGCGTCTAGTGGTAACGATCCGTGATCTATAACTGTTGTTGTTCCTGTTTTGGGGTAAACGAGTTTTTGTATATGCTAGCGTAGCCTCCTCGTTTCTCTTCAGTGGTATCAGAACCATAGCTGTCTCGTTATAGGTTCGGATGTGTATATAGAGATATGCTTGGCTGTAGATGAGTCTCTGATCGGTTCGTGATCTTGCTATGATGGTCGTGTAATGAATTGCTCCTACCGGTCGGAATTCCGCCATGGGAGCTAAGTGATACATGTAAACCCAGTCATGGTGAGATTGAGATCAATTGGATTGGTCGAATCAAACTTAGGTCAATGGCCAGGCATATGGTGATGCGCGATGGTGTAGATTGGATCTGCTACCGGGTCGGGTTTTGCGCTAAAAATATGTTGTTCGTAAAATAGCCATAACTTTTGCATACGACCTCGGATTGAGACGATTTTTATATGAAAATTCATCTACAAAAAATTTTACACATGATTTCGACTGCCAGCGGCAGTTTCGCTAAATTTAGATTTGCGAAATAAGGACGGGAATATGGAGTTTTCGGTAATTTAAGTTTGGACGTTGGAATCGGCTAACTTGTTTTTGCAGATTCATGTGATCGGTATAGCTCTATGTGTATGTGATACATGTATGTATTGCGTGTCGTGAGTAGGGCAATACGACTATAGCCATATGTATTGTCAATTTGATGTAATGGTCTGCGTGCCAACTTGTGATGATCTAATGCGCGGTTGTGTAATTTATTTTACTAGCATGCGTTAGATAGTTTTTGGAGGACTCATCACTGGAGGATGACATACATGGATCATGGAGATGGGGATCATCATGATGGACAGTACAATGGAGATAGAGATCACCATGTGTTAATGGGCCATACCGTGTCATTACTATGTGAATATCGTTCTTATTGTTTTACTTCTACATATGCGTCGACAATGGTTATTTTTCTGCATGCGACGATAGAAGTAGAACGATCCCTCTGCAATGTTTATGTTTTGAATGTCCTCCCAACTAAACCTTGCACTGTCACATGTCTTGTACAATTAGTGGTGGGTCTATAAAATTAGGGTACCACTATTTTTCCTTGACTAGATGGGTTCGTATCGGTTACTTACTCGCATAAAGGGTTGGTTAACTTAGACAAGGTCATCTTAACGGTTAAGGACCTTGGGGCATAAAGGTTGGGCGCCGAGACATAGAGATGTCACCCCACAACAGGAGTCATATGTGATATGATTAGCAAAGTGTTGCTTACCGATCTACCATGTCTTCTAGTGGTGATGCTAAAGCTCATTAGTGGACTTGTTAGTTGTGGATCCTGAATCGCTAAGTATCAATGGAGGGATATTGATTTTAGTGGGAGTAGATTCTGTTAAATTGTTTAATGTATTTTACTCCATTATAGATATTTTATCTTAGTATTTTGCATTATTTTCTGTTGTAGATCAATGGCACCTAGCACACCGTTTTCTTTGCGTTCCGTCCTTGAGAAGGATAAGTTGAATGGAACAAACTATGCGGATTGGATCTGCAACCTGAGAATTGTTCTCAGGGCCGAGAAAAAGAAAAACACTCTAGAAACCCCATTACCAACAAAGGATGACATTAAGAAAAGTGCGGGCAGTAGCCATGTGATGGCAATTCAGAACAAGCCTACCTTTAAGAAAGGTAATTATTGGAATAAGGGTCAGGCTAAAGATGTGATATCTAAGCCAGCACCCAAGGCTAAAGCTAGACTAGCTACTGATAATGAGTGCTTTCATTTTCATGAACTGGGTCACTGGAAAAGAAACTGCAAGTTGTACTTAGCTTCTTTGAAAAGCAAGGGAAGTAAGGATACTTTCACTTCAAGTACACTTCATGTTACAGACATTTTCCTCGCTGATTCTAGTATTAATTCCTGGGTATTTGATACCGGATCGGTTGCTCATATTTGCAATACGATGCAGGGACTAATAAGAAGTAGAAGCATGGGAAGATGAGAAGTTGATTTTCGCGTGGGCAATAATGCAAGAGTTGCTGCATTGACCGTCAGGACGATGCAACTTCACCTCCCGTCAGGATTTATTATGGAGTTGAATAATTGTTATTTTGTTCCTAGTTTTAGTCGAAACATTGTATCTCCTTCATGTTTGATGAAGGATGGTTATTCATTTACGAGTGAAAACAATGGTTGTGTGATCTCTAAGAATGGCACGTTTGTGGTTCTTGGATCCATTGTGTATGGGTTATTTATTTTAAATCTGGATGATTTACCTATCTGTAATATAAGTGCTAAAAGGTCTCGGCTAGATGATTTGGATCATACCTATATGTGGCATTGTCGTTTGGGTCATATAAGTGAGAAGCGCATGACGAAGCTCCATTCTGATGGACTTTTAACTTCGTTTGATTTTGAATCATACGCGACATGCGAAGCTTGCTTGCTAGGCAAGATGACCAAGGCGTCCTTCACAGGTTTTCCTGAGAGGGCGCAAGACTTGTTGGAACTCATACATATGTATGTGTGTGTGGACCAATGAGCACGACAGCTAGAGGTGGATTTCAGTACTTCATAACTTTCACTGATGATTTTAGTAGATATGGCTATGTCTACTTAATGAAGGATAAGTCAGAAATTTTTGAAAAGTTCAAGGAGTTTCAGCATGAAGTTGAAAATCAACGTGGCAAGAAAATTAAGGCCTTGCGATCTGATCGTGGAGGCGAGTATTGGAGCCATGAGTTTAGCACTGATCTAAAGAGTTGCAGAATTGTTCCACAGCTTACGCCACCTGGAACACCTCAGAGGAACGGTGTGTCCGAGCGACGTAATCGAACCTTGATGGACATGGTACAATCAATGATGAGCCAGTCAGACCTACCATTATCGTTTTGGGGTTACGCTCTAGAAACAACAGCTTTCACACTAAATAGGGTACCGTCTAAGTCCGTGGATAAGACATCATATGAGATATGGACTGGCAAGACTCCCGGTTTGTCTGTTCTAAAAATTTGGGGCTGTGAAGTATATGTCAAGCGACTTCAGTCGGACAAACTTACACCCAAGTCGGACAAGTGCATATTCGTGGGATATCCAAAGGAAACAATTGGGTATTAATTCTACAACCGATCAGAGGGCAAAGTGTTTGTCGCTAGGAACAGTGTTTTCTTAGAGAAAGAGTTTCTCAAAAGCGAGAAAAGTGGCAGAAGATGTATCTTGAAGAAGTTCGAGATGAGCCTATGAGGTAAGACTTTACGAGTGATTCTAATGTAGCAGAACAAGTTGAGGCACCTGTGGCAAGAGAAGAACCACCACAACCACGAAGGTCGGAAAGGCCACGTCGCACAACTAATAGAATGAATCTCCTAGTTACGAGAGAGTGCGACATATTGTTGATGGACAACGATGAGCCTAGGACCTATGCGGAAGCAATGATGGACCTAGATTTCGAGAAATGGCAAAGTGCCATGAGATCCGAGATAGATTTCATGGGACACAATCAAGTTTGGAACTTGATTGACCCGCCTGATGGTGTGAGATCTATCGAGTGCAAATGAATCTTTAAGAGAAAGAGAGATGTGGATGGAAATGTTCACGTCCACAAAGCATGACTTGTTGCAAAAGGTTTTCGACAAGTTCAAGGAGTTGACTATGATGAGACATTCTCGCCAGTAGCGATGCTTAAATCTACTCGGATCATTCTAGCAATAGCTGCATATTTCGATTATGATATATGGCAGATGGATGTCAAAACAGCTTTCCTAAATGGGAACCTGGATGAGGATGTATATATGATACAACCCAAAGGTTTTGTCGATCCAACTAATGCTGGAAAAATATGCAAGCTTCAGAAATCCATATATGGGTTAAAGCAAGCATCTCGGAGTTGGAACCTTCGTTTTGATGAGGTAATCAAAGGATTTGGCTTCCGTCAGAATGAGGAAGAGACCTGTGTTTACAAGAAGGAAAGTGGGAGCTCTGTTGCATTTCTAATCTTGTATGTGGATGACATATTGTTGATTGAGAATAATATTCCTATGCTGGAATCCGTTAAGACTTCACTGAAAAATAGTTTTTCTATGAAGGACTTAGGGGAAGCTGCATACATTCTGGGCATAAGGATCTATAGAGAAAGATCAAGGAGGTTTATAGGATTACGTCAGGATACTTACATCGACAAGGTGTTGAAACGGTTCAACATGGAACAGTCCAAGAAAGGTTCTTGCCTATGTCATATGGCGTACACCTCAGCAAGACTCAGTGTCATTCGACGGCTGATGAGCGGGAGCGCATGAGTAAGATCCCCTATGCTTCGGCAATTGGGTCTATCATGTACGGCATGATAAGTACTCGCCCAGATGTCTCATATGATCTAAACATTACGAGCAGACACCAGTCTAATCCAGGTGAAAGTCACTGGACAATGGTAAAAAGCATTCTTAAATACTTTAGAAGGACTAAAGATGTGTTCCTAGTCTATGGAGGTGAGGAGGAGCTCATTGTAATGGGTTACACTGATGCTAGTTTCCAAACTGATCCAGATGATTCAAAGTCACAATCAGGATTCATGTTCACGATAAACGGTGGTGCTGTAAGCTGAAAAAGTTCTAAGCAAGATACTGTGGCTGATTCTACAACGGAAGCCGAGTACATCACAACTTCTAAAGCGACGAAGGAAGGTGTTTGGATGAGGAAGTTCCTCATTGAGCTTGGTGTGTTTCCCAATGCATCTAGCCCATTGGAACTCTACTGTGACAACAATGGGGCAATTGTACAGGCTAAGGAGCCTAGGAATCACCAGAAGAACAAACATGTACTGCAGAAGTTTCACCTCATTCGAGAGTTCGTTAGAAGGGGTGAGATAAAGATATGCAAAATACATACTGATTTGAATGTTGCTGATCCTTTGATAAAGGCTCTTCCACATCCTAAGCATGAGTCACACATAAGAGCTATGTGTATTAGATATCATCTAGATTAACTCTAGTGTGAGTGGATGATTGTATTATATCTACGACATATTGTTTATTTATTGAATATCCATGAAAGACAACTTGTATATGATTGACAATTATGTGAATTGTTTGTGAAACTCTTTACTTGTATGGTTATTCTAAAATTGTCCCTAATCTGATTAGCACATGTATTAGTTGATGACTATGTTTCACAAGTCATGGACATGGAGATGTCAAACTAATAATGTGGGCACATGTATGACATGGGGCTGGACTGACCCAACTTGAGATCTTGTTGTATGTTTATCTCTTTTCACAGCACGTATGCTTTGTCCTAAGACCTGAGATTATCGCACGTACTTAAGATGTGAATTGACCTACTTAGGGACTACCAAACACTACTCCGTAACTGGGTAGTCATAAAGGTGATTTTTGGGTTTGTCAGAAAACATGCTGTGAGACGTGGTCAATCAAGATGAGATTTGCCCCTCTGTATACGCGAGAGATATCTCTGGGCCCCTCGAGTGATCGGATCAAGAAATGCATGGCCGTGCTAGGTTAAGTGTTAACCTCTTGAAGGATCCGACTCACAGGTTCGAGAAAGAGAGGTCGACTTGGAGTTAGACCAAATATCATGAGGCAAAGGGAATAACTTGTACGTAATGTTGTGGTGGTTCGTCTGATATGATCTTTACGTGCACATGGGAGTTGACACGTCTTGCTAGAGACCACTATCAACTATTGGACTGAGTAGGAGTACTCGGGACATGTCTATTTATGCGTGAACCCATAGGGTCACACACTTAAGAGGTTTGGAACACTAAAAACTTACCTATGTGATTGTCTCTAGTGCAAGTGAGAGACTGTTGGATATATGCCCAAGAGCCAATCAGATTGAGCTTGTTTATGGGCTTGATTCACGAGGGAATATGTTAACTGATAGGGCCCATGAGATGGCAGCCCATCAGTACGGCCTATATATATGTGGGAGGGGCTAGGGGTGCAAAGACCAGTCTCGATGCCCCCCAAATCCTAACAGTGCTCGGCGCTATAGTAGCCATGAGCTACAGTAGCCGCGTGGTGAACAGTGTTTCCTGCAGTCCCTCCTCCATCTATACCCTTCAGATCACAGCCATTTGTGAGGTGCTAGTACACCTACGTTCGGCGTTCCATCTTCGTACGTGTGGATACCTCGGAGGTACTGCGCTTGGAGCACAAGGACGAACCGCATGTGCAGGACCAGACGGACGTGAGCAACTGCACGGCACGGCCACTTCGATGCGTTCGTCTACATCGAGATGGCTTCCGCTTCATCTGCGCGTCTAGTGGTAACGATTCGTGATCTATAACTGTTGTTGTTCCTGTTTTGGGGTAAACGAGTTTTTGTACGTGCTAGCATAGCTTCCTCGTTTCCCTTCAACAACCGTATCAACTTTCGTAGTATAAATCATCAAGTTATACTTATCCTACCCTGTGTCAACCTGTTTGTACATTTTTTTCCTGTTTGCAGCATTCCAAAGATAATGGACAGGGCAAAGGAAGCAGTCCAAACATCGTAGAGAGCCCCCTGATGCACCTAGCTTTTCTCACTTAGTAGTTGACGATGACCCCATGAAGAGCCCAACTACATCGACAGGGTCTAGTACTGCATCAATGCATGACCAAGCTGTGTATATTCCGAGCTACAACTTGTGTTTATTCCAAATATCAACTTACGTGTAATTTGGCTATCAACCTATGAATGTTTATGACCATCAACTTGTGTATTCTTCGAGTAGCGAGTTATGCTTTTCAGGTGCGCACCAACTTACGTATTCATTTTTTTTTGCCTTTTCCTAGAGCAAATGAGTTGTGCAAAGATCATCATTGCCGGAAGAAGTACACTGTGAAAATCAAGTTGATTGGAAGAATGTTCTTTTTTTCCGAACAAAGCAAAAAGTGAGAATGTGAGGGCGGCACCTCTATAAGGAAAGGGATGTAGAGCCAACATATATTAATTGCTTGATCTATTTTTTATGTAAAAATGACGTGAGACCCTCTCACCTTCCATGCCACCACCGTCTCCTTTAACACGTCTCTGTCTTCTCCGGCAGGTGAGCAATCCATGGCCACCTCACTGTCGTCGATTCCTATCGACATCGTCTCCTCTACTCACCCCTGCTCCATCCGTGTGTCGCCAAGCCTGCAGGCCGAGGTGGATGGGGGCCCTTCTTCTCAAGTAGGCACGTGAGGCCTTGGTTCCTAGGGAGGGCGGCGGTGCCGCAGGAGCTGGAGTTCGCTGCTGCGTGGTGTTTGAGCAAAACGGCAACGACGTGGAGGTCAACCGCAACAATCCATGACGGTCTTCGTCTTCTAGGCTGGTAATTGGCTCCCTGGTGCCTATGTATTCGCTTTCGCTCACTCTCAGTCTCGCTGCTCTGAAGAAGCCCCTCGGCGTCTTCACTCCGCCCGCACCATGCTCTTGCTGTCCTACCGTCACGGACTTGTCACACCTGGTTTTATAAACAAAACCGAATGCAATCACATGTATATCATGATCAGTTAAATCATACATGTGCCGATTTTATTAGTGAATCAATGCCAATGTTATTACATAACGATAGACAACATTACAAAATGACCTGTTGGCCCGAAAGAAAATTACATAAATAGATCAAAGTCACATGCAGCTGACCGGAGGCACACCAGCCTAGAACGAAACATTTGGTCGAAGTCGTCGTCTTCCATGAACTCGTCCCTAGATTCTATGGTGAGGGGATAGCAAGGGGAGAAAGGAGGGATGAGTACAATGAATTATACTCTGTAAGTGTAGTAAAAATATGACATGAGGCTATTAGGAATGCTTTGGGGTTTAACTTACGCTTAAGCAACAAAGACCTTGACCTTTATCCTAAATCCTTAGCACCTATTTACTATGTGAAACCACCTTCCCCTCGAGAACCCAAACCTTGGAAATTCATCCGATCCTCCTCGAAAATCCATCTGATCAACCAACCCTTGGAAATCCATCCGAGCCACCGACCATCGAAAATCCATCCGATCCGCCTCCAACCAACCACCATGAGCACCACTAATCACGAAGAAGACCAAGCCCGCTCTTGACCGTGAGCACAACAGATATCTCAGTTTTATATTCTGCAGAGGTTGCACGCTTTCACCATGAGTCATGCTTCCTATTATGCTTCATACAACCGAGGTGATCAGCCAGAGTTACACTACAAGGCCTTTACAAAGCTAGTGCTCCCATTCCTTCGTCATCCACTAAGGATTCGCTATCCAACCCCTCTTGTGCCACTCGAACTGCCACGATGCCTCCAGAATGGGTAACTAATTAATTGGCCAGGTCCAGAGCCATAGTAGACCTCGCGGTTGCGCTGTTATGCCGGGTTACAGGCTTCAAGAACCGGTCCCTAGAATCCGAGGCAGGAACCAGCATAAATCCGGAAGAACCAAATCAAAACATCGAACCATCGTACCACTCGGTCCATCCTACTCAAATTCCCCAACCCAATACTATCACCATGAGGTTTCCAACCTCCTCAACTTTATCTCCAGAACTTAAGTTGATTACTTTTAATTAACCCAAACCAAACCCAGACTGCAAGGCTAAGCATGATACTATAATCAACCCAGGCTTCAAGGAATATATTGAAATTCTAGTAAACCCTAACATATGATTCAAGTTTGACTCAACATGCAAATCTAATGGTCTATCTAACTCTAATAAAAATATAAATAAATAGGATGCTGCTTATGGTCAAGGACACTTGCCGTTAACTTTCGGATGATGCGAACTCTTGCTTCTCGAAGACGCGTGCAGATCACCTTCTAATCACAGCAAGCACCAAACGAGAGAGCAAACAAAATATAAGAAAACAATACACCAATCATTATAAAATATTTTATAAAACACCTACGAAAAGGAACTATTTGAGGATCTAAACTTGATTATTCAGATAACAAGGACTAGCAGAAGATTATTGCAAGTCACTGGACAGAGAGATCAATTAAAGATACAAGGTTTCGATTGCAAAACAATCATTTATATAATTAATGGATGGATAGCTTCGGGTGAAAAAGATGTGTGTTTACTAGCATGCTACGGCAAGCACATGCATCAGACCATAGGAATTAGTACTAGATTACTAGCATGTGGTTAGCGCGTGTTGGTACTGTGCTACAGTTAGCCTCTGCATGCAAGTGACGACATCAACAAGGATTAAAGAAATAGAAAAGAAGGGTCAAGTCTACTGATGGCCGGACTTTGGTTTAGAAGTTTTGTACTGGATAAATAGGAACATGCACAGAATGGACAGAGGACAGCATGAGATGATTTTTCTCACCGGCCTGTAGTAGTCGTTGTTGACGCAAGATGGCCAGCAGCAGCAGAGGTGGATGGCGGTGCTCGTAACAGGAACTGTGCTGTCTCCTTAACAAGAACGACGATGGTAGACTTGAGACTGGCTGGCTGCTCCATGGCCGAGCTGGAAGAAGAAAAATTTTGCGTATGACAAGATGTAGCTCGGGGACTTTGAGGAGTGGATCCGAGCAGGGCCGGACAGGTCTGTTGTGTTGCCTTTTATAGACTCGAAGGGGGAGTAGGAGAAAGGCCAAGAGATGATATAAATGGCAGACGATGGTGGAGGTTTGGTTAATGCCACTAGCAGTACGTGCGGCAGTTCCTATTTCATCAGTTGGAATTGAAGGAAAATTATTAGTGGTAATTAGTTCTTCAATGAGCAGTTCTGGAAGCTTCATTGGCCGGACAGGGTAGCAAGGAGGAAAACGGATGACTTAGGTTGGAGACAGATGATGGAATTCGTTCATGCACAAGCTGAACGTGAATGCCCACACGTAAGCTGGATTAGATTTGCTTGTTAAATGAAGTTACGTGCATGGCAAAGACACAAGAGAATAGAATAGTAAGAAAAATAGATAGGAAAGAGAATTATGAGTTTGGCCTGGTGCAATCTAAGGAGCAAAGAAATAAGTTATCTCCGGTGCAAGGACATTAGATTGATAACGATCAGATTGATCCGAGATTCAACATGACATAGAATGGTACACAAGATTTGGTTGGAGCGACAAACTTAACGTATTTTAAAATTAATTTTTCAAACAAATACGATGCAGAGCAGCATGAATACAACAACCCAGCAAATTAATTATAAATATTAGAAAACTATTTTCTTTGTTTAATTAGATAAATTAAATGTTGGAAATTTTGGAAAAATTATGAAATCATTTATTTTATTGGTATTTTCTATTCACAACTAAAATAGAAATTTTAGGGTGTGACAAGACTCCCTTGGTGAGTGCCGAGAAGCCAATGCTGTAATGTTGCTGCTCCACCGCTGAACAATGGGGAGAGGAAGCTGACAACCAATCCATACCGGCCAGCGACAACCAATCGATACCAGCGACACGTGAGGGTACACCTTCTTCAGGCTGCAGCTGCGTACTTCTATTTGGTTTGTGTTTTCAGAGTTCATTGCGTTGTCCTCCATACTTCCGGCTACATACCTGGATTCACATTCCTGCTCTAACCTCTAGCTTCTAGCTGTACCATCCATTCATTTAACTGACTCGAGTGGGAACATGCCAGAAGCATACAACCTGAAGAAATATGCAATTTGCATCTTTCTCTGTAAATCTGAATGATGCTTCTTAAGGTAACTATCGTTATTATTCTTGCTCTCCTTTGTTTAGCTGATTTGCAGGCTACAAGAAATTTATGTGTTTCTTTTGTTCACGCATTATTTGGCCACCCACAGTTAAATCTTCATTTTTTTTACCTAGCAGGCTGTACATTCCTCCCCTGTCAATATTCAATAGCATAACTATATGCTACTGTTTGGAATTCAAGGAACACACTGTTGGATTAATTGGACCTTGACCTGTTTAAGTCTCAATTAATCAAAGAATTAAAGATATACTAATAAATGCTAGGGAGTTAAATCCCGGATGGAGAGTTAACGGGAATCCTAACCAACTTAAATGGTGGACCAGCTGTGGACCACTCGTGAAGCTGGTAAAAGGAGAAGGGCATGCCACACGCGCGCTTGCTCGCCTCGCCGGGCCGTGGACGTGACGCGCCGCTCCGCTCCGCGTGTTGCTGTGTGATGAACCTTTTGCCACAAATGACATTGATTGAGTCTTAACCGTTACCAGTAACTGCCGATTTGATGGCTGAGAGTAACTGACAACACTTAATGGCATTATGGCTGGTCAGGAGTGTCCAGGTTGATCCTCCCTTTCCTTTCCTGTGCGCCTATAAAAGGATGTGTCTCTCCCAGGCAAACACACTTGTGCACTCTCCCTCTCTAGTACAGGAGACCTCTCTTCTCCCTGTTTTTGCTGCTCTCTTGCATTCCCAACGCAAACTTTGCGCGCACTCTGCTTGCATGAGCAGTTGCCTCGGAACCTCCCTGCCCAGTGATCCTGCTCGGGATAGACGGACGATAAGGTTTTTGGGGAGCGTACTCGTACGCGTCTGCTCACTACTTCCTGGTGGCCATCTCCCTCACGCGAACGACTACGTCCTGGTGGCCTTGAACGACTACTTCCTGGTGGCCGTCTCCCTTAAGCGAACGGCTACGTCCCGGTGGCCGTCCGAGGGACTTCACTGCAACGACTCGCCACTGCACCAAATTAGATCGACTACTTCAAGTAGGCCGGTCGAGGATGTCTATTCCTCCAGCCGGTAACAACGCACCCGGTGCCTCCGGTACCGGTCCCGCCTCGGGGTACATCCTGAACCTCATCCTATTTCGGTTTCTTATGTTGTTCATGTTATTTAGGAGATTTAACTTGAACACTCGCACATGCTTTGTTATCACTGGATCACTCACTGCTGTCATGAATTTGTTGCTAATTTCTGGAATTAAAATATACCGAATGTTGCCTAAATGTCTAACAATCCAAAAACCTTGTGTTAATAATAGGCTTTCGGTAGCTGGTTTTGCCGCATCAATCAAACAAAATGTTTTCGATGGGTCTAACTACAAACGTTGGCGCGAGAGGGTTACGCTGTGGTTGACAGTGATGAACATCATGCATGTCATACAAGGGAAGCCCGAACAGTTCACTCCAGAGGAGGAGCGGGCTTTCGTGGCGGCCGATAACCTGTTTAGAGGTGCCATCATGAGTGTTCTCGATGAAAGCCTTGTGGACACGTACCTCTTGCTGCCGAGTGGCAAAGCTGTTTGGGATGCGCTTGAGGCTAAGTTTGGGGTCTCTGATGCTGGTGGCGAGCTGTATGTCATGGAACAACTCTATGACTACAAGATGGTTGAAGACCGTCCTGTGGTAGAGCAGGCCCATGAGATACAGGCGCTGGTTAGAGATCTTGAGAACTATAGCAATGATGCTCCATGTTGGTTGCCTGACAAGTTTGTGGCTGGAGGTATTATCTCCAAGTTGCCACCTTCTTGGAAGGATTTTGCGACCTCTCTGAAACACAAAAGAAAAGAGTTTACTATTGTCGATCTCATCGACACTCTTGATGTGGAAGAGAAGGCGAGGGCAAAAGACCAACGTGGTAAAGGGATTGCTGGATCTTCTAGTGCCAACTTGGTGCAAAAGAAGAACTTCAATGCATCCAACAAAAAGAAGAACAAGCCGCAACAGAACCAGACAAAGGCTAATCAAACGGCTCAGTTCAAGAAGAAGAAGAAACCATCGACGGGGCATTGTTATTGTTGTGGTAGCCCGGACCACTTTGCTGCAAAGTGCCTACACCGCAAGGACAAGAACAATGGCGGCAGTGCCAACATGGTTGTTAGTGAGACTGGTGGAACATCGGGGTACGGTAATCTATTACCTACAGTTCTTTCAGTATGTCATTCAACCGATTGGTAGATTGACACTGGTTCTAATATTCATGTTTGTGCTGACATTTCCTTGTTTTCTTCTTACCAGGCAGGCGGGTCTTCCTCCGTGTTGATGGGGAACGGATCACATGCGCATGTTCTTGGTGCTGGTTCGGTCGATCTGAAGCTTACTTCGGGAAAGACCGTTCGACTGAAGAACGTGCAGCATGTCCCCACCATCAAAAAGAACTTAGTCAGCGTGTCTCTTCTGTGTAGAGACGGCTTTAAGTTAGTCTTTGAATCCAATAAATGTGTAATTTCTAAATTTGGAAGTTTTATTGGAAAATGTTATGATAGAGGAGGCTTGTTCCGCTTTTCTTTGTCAGACAATTGTAATAAAGTTGTGAATCACGTTGTAAACGTTAATAATGAATCTAATGTTTGGCATTCGCGACTCTACCATGTTAATTTTGGTTGTATGATGCATCTTGCAAACTTGAGTTTAATTCTGAAATTCACCTTAGTAAAAAATTCTAAGTGACATGTGTGTGTTGAATCAAAACAACCTCGCAAGCCTTATTTTGCGGCTGAGGCAAGGAACTTGGCACCTCTAGACTTAATTCATTCCGATCTGTGCGAGATGAATGACGTGTTGACAAAAGGTGGTAAAAAGCATTTCATGACTTTAATAGATGATTCTACTAGATTTTGCTACATTTATTTGTTGAAATCTAAAGTTGAAGCGTTACAATACTTTAAAATCTATAAAGCTGAGGTAGAAAATCAACTTGAGAGAAAGATCAAAAGAGTTAGGTCTAATCGCGGTGGAGAGTATTTTTCTAATGTATTCACTGCGTTTTGTGAGGAACATGGAATAATTCATGAGAGGACACATCCCTACTCACCTCACTCAAATGGGGTAGCCGAAAGAAAGAACCACACTCTGAGTGACTTGGTTAATGCCATGTTGGATACAGCGAGACTTTCCAAGGAATGGTGGTGTGAGGCTATATTGACTGCATGTCATGTCCTGAATCGTGTTCCTATGAAGAACAAAGAGATAACACCATTCGAGGAATGAGAAAAGAAAAATCTAACCCTTTCATACTTACGGACTTGGGGATGTTTGGCCAAAGTGAATGTGCCCATAACCAAGAAACGTAAATTGGGACCTAAGACTGTCGATTGTGTCTTTCTTGGTTATGCTTTCCACAATGTAGGTTATAGATCTTTAATAGTAAAATCTGGAGTACCTGACATGCATGTTGGTACAATTATGGAGTCCAGAGACGCTACATTCTTTGAGGACATTTTTCCTATGAAAGAGGAAGCTAGCACATCTAGTCATGAACTGTCTATTAATAAAGAACCTAGAGAACCTGCTATTTCGATAGAACACAATGAACACACACATGTGGAAAATCCTGAGGAGCATGACAGTGAAGCTCTTAGAAGGAGCAAGAGACAGAGGACTGCAAAGTCCTTTGGTGATGATTTCATTGTGTACCTTGTGGATGACACCTCTAGAACCATTGAAGAGGCATATTCCTCTCCAGATGCTGACTATTGGAAGGAAGCAGTTCGGAGTGAGATGGACTCTATTATGTCTAATGGTACTTGGGAGGTCGTGGAACGTCCGTATGGGTGCAAACCTGTAGGATGTAAGTGGGTGTTTAAGAAAAAGCTTAGGCCTGATGGTACTGTTGAGAAGTACAAGGCAAGACTAGTGGCTAAGGGCTATACTCAGAAAGAAGGAGAGGACTTTTTTGACACTTACTCGCCGGTTGCCCGATTGACCACCATATGAGTACTACTCTCTTTGGCAGCTTCCCATGGTCTTCTCGTTCATCGGATGGACGTTAAGACAGCTTTCCTAAATGGAGAGTTGGAGGAAAAGATCTACATGGATCAGCCAGATGAGTTTGTAGTGGAAGGTCAATAAGAAATGATGTGTAAGTTGATAAAGTCTTTGTATGGCCTTAAGCAAGCTTCTAAGCAGTGGCATGAGAAGTTCGACATAACTTTAACGTCAGTTGGCTTTGTTGTGAATGAAGCCGACAAGTGTGTGTACTATCGCTATGGTGGGGGCGAAGGAGTGATCTTGTGTCTGTATGTAGATGACATACTGATATTTGGGACAAGCCTTAATGTGATTAAGGAAGTCAAAGAGTTTTTGTCTCAAAGTTTTGAGATGAAAGATTTGGGAGAGGCTGATGTGATCCTAAATATTAAGCTAGTGAGAGAAGGTGATGGTGGGGTTGTTCTCACACAATCCCACTATGTGGAGAAGGTCTTGAGTCGTTTCGGCTATAATGACTGCAAGCCAGCTCCAACACCATATGATGCTAGTAAAATATTATGGAAGAATAAAATAATAATGAGAGATCAGCTGAGATACTCCCAGAGCATTGGTTCACTGATGTACCTAGTTAGCGGTACGAGACCCAATATCGCATTCGCTGTGAGCAAACTGAGCCGATTTGTGTCAAACCCGGTAGATGCTCATTGGGAAGCTCTTGAACGGGTAATGCATTTTCTGAAAGGTACTGTGGACTATGGAATTCACTATACCGGGTACCCTAGGGTACTGGAGGGTTACAGTGATTCAATCTGGATATCCGATGCAGATGAGATTAAAGCCACAAGTGGATATGTGTTCACACTTGGAGGTGGCGTTGTCTCCTAGAAGTCTTGCAAGCAAACAATCTTAACGAGGTCAACTATGGAGGCATAACTCACTGCATTGGACACCACCACTATTGAGGCCGAATGGCTTCGTGATCTCCTTATGGATTTGCCGGTAGTTGAGAAACCGATACCGGCTATCCTCATGAACTGTGATAATCAAACTGTGATTGTCAATGTGAACAGTTCAAAGGATAACATGAAGTCCTCTAGGCATGTAAAGAGGCGGCTGAAATCTGTCAGGAAAATGAGAAACTCTGGAGTGATAGCCTTGGACTACATCCAAACGGCTAAGAACCTGACAGATTAATTCACAAAGGGTCTTTCACGTAACGTGATAGACAATGCATCCATGGAATTGGGCTTGAGACCCATGTGTGTTACTCAGTAGTGGTAACCTGTCCTATGTGATTGGAGATCCCGTGAATTAGGATGGTGAAACAAGCTACCGTTTAACTGAGAGAAGAGAACCTTTGAAAAGGGATCATTCTAATGGAGGTGCATTTCTCTTCTGAGTCTGTATGACACGTTGGTGAAAACCTTAATGTGATCCGAGTGGCTCAATGAGGGCAAAGATGTTGATCTACAGAACATCTCAAAGGATTGCACCTATATGGGTTCGATTGCCAGTCACAATCTATGAGATAGGGTGATCTCTAGATACCCATGAAAGACACGGAGTATGACTTATACGCTCCAACCCGAGGGGATGCTTACAGCAGCCTAATACTGGCAAAGGGGCTCTAGTCAAGCTTGTTTGCACAAAACTGTCAATTCAAGGCATAGTCCATTGGTCAGTTGTGAACAAGTGTAGCTCTTGCCCCAGGTGGATGTTCAACTTAACAGTCTCTGCCATGAGGCCAGTATATCAAAACAACAGTTGAGTCGAGAGCATTTTCTTGTGTACCTTGAAATTCTTGGTGGGGATTGTTGGATTAATTGGACCTTGGCCCATTTAAGTCTCAATTAATCAACAAATTAAAGGTCTACTAATAAATGCTAGGGAGTTAAATCCTGGATGGAGAGTCAACATGAATCCTAACCAACTTAAATGGTGGACCAGCTGTGGACCACTTGTGAAGTTGGTAAAAGGCGAAGGGCATGCCACACGCGCGCGCGTGCTCGCTCGCCTCACCGTGCCGGGCCGTGGACGTGACGAGCTACGTCGCGCTGCGCCGCGCCGAGCTGAGCCGCTCTACGTGTGCTGTGTGATGAACCTTTTGCCGCAAATGACATTGATTGAGTCTTAACCGTTACCAGTAACTGCCAATTTGATGACTGAGAGTAACTAACAACGCTTAATGGCATTATGGCTGGTCAAGAGTGTCCAAGTTCATCCTCCTTCTCCTATCCTGTGCGCCTATAAAAGGAGGTGTCTCTCCCAGGCAAACACACTTGTGCACTCTCCCTCTCTAGTACTCCTTTCAGGAGACCTCTCTCTTCTCCCTGTTTTTGCTGCTCTCTTGCATTCCCAACGCAAGCTTTGTGCGCACTCTGCTTGCGTGAGCAGTTGCCTTGGAACTTCCTTGCCCAGTGATCCTGCTTGGGATAGGCGGGCGATAAGGTTTTTGGGGAACGTACTCGTACGCGTCTGCTCGCTACTTCCTGGTGGCCGTCTCCCTCACGCGAACGACTACGTCCCGGTGGCCTTGAACGACTACTTCCTGGTGGCCGTCTCCCTCAAGCGAACGACTACATCCCAGTGGCCATCCGAGGGACTTCACTGCAACGACTCGCCACTGCACCAAATCAGATCGACTACTTCAAGCAGGCCAGTCGAGGATGTCTATTCCTCCAGCCGGTAACGACGCACCCGGTGCCTCCGGTACCGGTCCTGCCTCGGGGTACATCCTGAACCTCATCCTATTTCGATTTCTCATGTTGTTCATGTTATTTAGGATATTTAACTTGAATACTCGCACATGCTTTGTTATCACTGGATCACTCACTGCTGTCATGAATTTGTTGCTAATTTCTGAAATTAATGTCTAACACACACATGAGGTGGTTTCATTCCAGGTAATTCGGGAATACTATGTGCCACACTTTTTTTTTGCTACTTTGTGATTGTAATTTTGAAATACTTAGGTCTGGCTACCAAATGTAATGGTTGTATTTTGCAGCCACTAGTGCCGTGTTTAGTTGGAAACCGGAAATATTTTTAAATGAAGTCTATTTGTAAAACCTTTTTAGGTATGGAGTATTAAATGAAGTCTATTTGTAAAACCTTTTTAGGTATGGGTGTAACTTTGCGTGATGAATCTAATGAGCCTAATTAGTCCATAATTTACTACAGTGATGCTACAGTAACCATCCTCTAATCGTGCCGTCAGAGGCCTCATTAGATTTGTCTCATAAATTAATCCGGGGTTGTGAAGGTAGTTTTTTAAACTGACTTTATTTAATACCATTAATTATTGGTCAAATGGGGGTGAAAAAAATTTTCTACCCCAAAGAAACACGGCCTAGGTTCAGCACATGTCTTCTCTCAGTTCTTTTTTGACATGGGGGAAGATTCAGAGTTACTTTGTTGCTATACCATTAGGCAATGTTTGGCATAGTTGTAAACCAAATAAACCTGGCTCAGAGAGTAAGAGGTTAATGTGATATCTTTTTTGACAGATAAAAGAGAACTAATATTGTTCTGATCAAATTAAGATTATCTTAGAATTGACCGCAACCCGGTAGGACATGCTTTCAATGCTTTGGTGATATGAAATACCACATCTTTACTAAGCAATCTCCAAGCTTTGTACCCTGTGAGGCTGTAACTTTCATTTTTTGCTTTAGTATATAGAATATCAATCAATCTGAGTTATGGAGCCATTTGAGTTCATGAATGGTGGTTAACGTGCACGTCACTTGGCTGTCAGATCCTTTAGAACTTCACTGTGCACCAAGGTGAATAGGCTGATATCATGTCAAGTTATTATTTTTTGTCGTTCTCGCATTGTGTATTTTCATCTCATTAGTATTTTCTTTACCTGTCTTCACAGCTCCACGCCCGAAATTGGTACATATTTCATCTTAGCAGTGGTGTTTATGTCATCATCCAACTTCTCAACGCAATCCGTTGATGATCATTGCTGTCCCATCGGTTCTCATGTCCAATGCACTTTCTGCAACAGCATAATGCATATTGCATAATACATATTGGTACATGTCTGTCTATATCCATTCCTCAAGTGCTCTGTAGCAAAATAATGATTTCCCAGGCCTGAGTTCGAACACGAATGTATTTCTTTTGTTCTGCATATTTGAGTCCACCTGGGAATGATACATGCCACTTAACATAGTATTTTTTCTTTTGGTTGTTGGATGCAGATTGGTACTGACAATTCAAACCAAACGCATATTTAATGGATCAAAGTGTCTTGATTTGGCCCAAGCTGTCCAATGCTTTGTTTGGTTCTCAAACTCAGTATGAATGCCTCTTGCCAATTCCAACTGTTAGATTTAATCTTGTTATGTGTGTCATTTGTTTATCGTGTTGAGTGTGTGTTAGTTGTGTCCGTGCTTGTCCTTGGAGTCTTGGCTTGCAGGAGTGTGCGGCCAGGTGCTTGGTCAAGTCATAGCACACGTTTAGGAGTAGAAAATGTTCAGTCCATGTGCATGGATCAGGTGAACGTCTGGCCGGGTCGTGCGGCCGGGCATGCGTGGAAGAGCGAAGCTGCAGGAAGATTTAGTCAGTGCGTGAATGCAGGAGCAGTGGAGCCGTGTGCTGCATGCACGTCTGATTAGTTGAGTTAGTGGCGTGCGTTCCGGACGTGGTGTGTGCGTGTGTTTTATTTAAACACTTGTAATCAGCATTTGTGTTGCGCCGTGGTGAAGTGATTAGTGAAATACAAGTGCCTGTGTTGTGTGCGCTGGTGTGCAGCGCTGAAACTCTTCTGTGTGTGTTCCATCGAGTAAGAAAGAGAGAGCTGTGTGCCAACAAGTGGTATTCAGAGCCACGTTCGAGAGATGGGGAAGATCGGCGACAACAGTAAAGTGGCTGCCGGCGACGACGCCGACAACAAGCTGGTGGTGCAGCAAGTGAAGGAGGCGGGGGTGACACTCCGTTACCCCATGCTCGCGGAGAACAACTACGGCGTGTGGGCGGTGAAGATGAAGATCTTCATGCGCGCACAAGGCGTGTGGTCTGCCGTGGCGAACAAGGGAGGTGTCGATGAGAAGATGGACCAAATGGCTCTCGCCGCCATTGTCCAAGCTGTGCCGGAGGCCATGGTGATGGCCATATCCGAGAAGGAGACGGCGAAGGATGCGTGGGATGCCCTCCAGGAGATGCACATGGGTGAAGAGCGCATCAAGAAGGCCCGAATACAAACCCTCAAGAGGGAGCTTGCTGGTATGTATATGGGTGAATCTGAAAAAGTCAATGAGTTTGCTTTGAAGATTACCACGATTGTGAACGAGATACGTTCTCTCGGCACAAAAGTGGAGGAGACAAGCATCGTCGAGAAGATCTTGTACTCCGTCCCCGACAAGTTCCTACCCCTCATCAGCACCATCGAGCAGTGGGGGGATGTGTCGGAGATGAGGGTGACGGAGGCAGTCGGGCGTCTGCAGGCGTTCGAGGAGTCTTCAAAGGGGCGCCGTCGTGAAAGGGAGGGTAAGCAGCAGCTGCTGATCGCGGAAGCTGAGCCGCGATTCACACATGCTGAGTGGGAGGCCAAAGTTGCTGAAGAGAAGAGGAGCGGAGGTGGCTCCGGCAGCGGCGGCAGCGGTGAGAAGAAGTACCGCAGCAAGTTCGACAAGTCGAAGATCGACTGCCGCAAGTGTGGTGAGCTCGGACACTTTGCTGACGAGTGTGATACAGTGAAGACGAAGGCAAAAGCAGTGTCACATCTTGCCATTGTAGATGCAGATGAGGAGCCCGCGTTACTTTGAAGAAGTGGAGGTGATGAATAAAAGACAACAAGATTAGGGGGTGATTGTTAGATTTAATCTTGTTATGTGTGTCATTTGTTTATCGTGTTGAGTGTGTGTTAGTTGTGTCCGTGCTTGTCCTTGGAGTCTTGGCTTGCAGGAGTGTGCGGCCAGGTGCTTGGTCAAGTCATAGCACACGTTTAGGAGTAGAAAATGTTCAGTCCATGTGCATGGATCAGGTGAACGTCTGGCCGGGTCGTGCGGCCGGGCATGCGTGGAAGAGCGAAGCTGCAGGAAGATTTAGTCAGTGCGTGAATGCAGGAGCAGTGGAGCCGTGTGCTGCATGCACGTCTGATTAGTTGAGTTAGTGGCGTGCGTCTGATTAGTTGAGTTAGTGGCGTGCGTTCCGGACGTGGTGTGTGCGTGTGTTTTATTTAAACACTTGTAATCAGCATTTGTGTTGAGCCGTGGTGAAGTTATTAGTGAAATACAAGTGCCTGTGTTGTGTGCGCTGGTGTGCAGCGCTGAAACTCTTCTGTGTGTGTTCCATCGAGTAAGAAAGAGAGAGCTGTGTGCCAACACCAACCTGACGCATTTTGCTGATGTCAACTTGGGCTCATTACTCGAACAACCATACTGGGTTTAAAAAATGAGAAATTTTAAAATGATTGGGATTAATTAGAGCCACCAGTTCCGAGAAATCGGACGGTGGAAACAAAGGAAGTACCCAGAGGTACCTAAATAGAAGTACCCAGAGGTACCAAATTTGTGGGCCCAGATACCAAAAATAGCGGGACCAACCCTTAATTTATACTAGGTACTTTTAGGTACCGGTGGGTACCTCTCCAATCATTGTAAAACAGCTCTTAAAAAATAAAGTTCTCTGGTATATATCATGTGTATCATATAACTGAAACTGGGGACCTAATGTTTATCTGCCTGTAGTTTAGTTAGAATGTCTTCTATCTTTCTAAGCTAATTTGTTCTAGGTGTTCGCATTTTTAAAGTGTATATTTAAAGTTTGATGATACCTGCTCTTATTTTGATTTCCTGTTTCTTTATATTTCCAAAACCTTCCATAACCAATAATTTTCTTCTACTACAAAATTGTTTCTTTAACAGAAAGAAAACACTGGAACCTCTTATTTCAGTTTATTCCATCTATCTTATGTCTTGCGTTTCCATATGGAAAAATTTCCAAACAGACAATGATATTTTATTTTCTGCATAAATTTGAGCCATTATGCGTTAATGCATCCTGTATTCTGTGTCAGTGATATGTGATACTTTACTCATTTATCACTACTTCAAATAGACTCATCAATTATGAAAATGGATGCAGTCTTTCAATCCTAAATCTTCTATGTCTGCACTCTTACCAAATATGCGGAGTTCATGATCTACCCAAATTTAGTCAAACAATGAAGTTCCATATGGATGTTTGGAAACACATTTGGTTAGCAGTTGATATGACGCAGACGAAATGAGTGGCCCGATGCGTCTTTCATGCTTTCACGTCATACCATACCCACAGCAAAGTCACATAAGTACCACAAAGCTGTCCCATATCGATCCCAACAAACTTTATTAATTTATAGTAGGTGCGGGCGCGGCGAAGCGCACCTTCCATCCTAGTTTTCTAACACTCGTGGTGCAGGAGCTGGCTGGAAATCAGAAAGAAAGGGTAAATAAGTTAGGTGGAAGAGAGAAAATGAGTGAGATCTACGTGCCTTACCCACAAACTAGCACGGTATATAGGTACCTTTTTATTAACACCGGTGCTCAAGCTTATTACACAAAAATGATGGCTAAGAATCACTACCAGAATCCTTCACATCCGCCCGCCTCCTCCGCCTCGGCCATTTTTGGACCCGGTGCTGATGGGGCTTCAGCACCGGGTCCAACGGCTAGGAGCGGGGGCGGCGCGGAGGTGTGTCCGGGCGGCGGCGGCGACGGCAAGCAATAGGGAGCCGGGCTGCGGGGCACGGAAACGAGCAAAAAGAGGCGCGGGAGCTTTGTTACCTTACGGTGGAGCTCCTGGACAGCTTCTCGTCGCGCAGAGGGCGGCGATCGGCGGGAATCGAAGGCGGCGGCGCGCTCGGGAAGACAGCGGCGGCGCTAGGCGAGAGGAGGCGCTGCGGCTTGGGGGTGCTCGAGGGGCAGCTTGGTGTGGGTCGTAGGGCTGTGGGGGCATGGCTTTTATAGCCCGGGGAGGTTCGCCTTGGCGTGCGTGCCATGCCGTGGATCGGGCGCCGGCGGCCGGAGTTTCCAAGTGGGGAACTCCTTCCATGGGGGTGCACAGCTAGGAAAGGAAGGAGAGCACGGGGAAGCTTCATGGAAGGCGCGGGGATGGGTCCAGGTGCGGCCGAGGATGGGCCAAGAGCTGGGCCGAGCGGTGGCGCGCGCGAGCTCGAGTCCCTCTCGAGTTCGGCGAGTGGAAGGGGGCGAGTCTGACATGCGGGCCCACGTGGTCAGCGACTGGGAGAGGGGGGCGGAAGTTTGGGCTGGGGAGAGGGAGTGAGAGTGGTGGGCATGGCTGGCGCATTGGGCTGGCTGATGGGGGGCTGGGCCACTGCTGGGCCTGCGAGGGAGGGCCGGGGAAATGTTGGGCCGCTCGAGAAGGAGAGAGAGGAGGGTGCTGGGCCGAGCTGGGGAGGAGTGGAGGGCGAAAGTGAACCGAGGGGGAAGGCCAGGGAGCAAAAGTGAATTCTACACGAAACATCTTTTCTAAAGATCAAACAATTGTAAATTAAATTTGAATTTAAACAGAATTTAAATTCCAATTTAACTTGAAATCAAACAAAACCCAATGCAGCAACATGAATGCAACAAAAATGTTTCTAAGCCTTATATTTGATTTTAATTTCTAAAAAAATTAATTATTTAACCTACATAAATTATGACCAGAAATAATAAAATTAAATTAACTGCTAGAAATTTTAAATAGGAGATTTTAGGGTGTTACACCATGGCAAAACCTTTGCTGTGTGCTGGCTCAAGGCAACACTCAAAATTTAAATGTTTTCAAATTTTTTCTTAAACTACTCCAAAATTTCATGTTTGAGTTACTTTGTCACATTGTTTACCTTCCCAAAGTGGATCAACAATTCATGTTTTATGATTTTATGCAAAAAAATTATATTATTTCATGTGCTTCAATGTTTATGATACAATATTGTTGTACGGCAAAAAAAAAAATTAAAAATTATCAAACAGATACGAAAAATAACAAAAATTTGGCACAAAGCAATATAACCTGTTTGTTGCATAGATAAAAAGTTTTGAAGTCAAATCCAAATTCAAAGTTCAATTTGTTTTGAAATCTTAACGGCTCTTTCTCAAATCTTTGTATCTTCTACGTAGATGTTTGGATTTGTATGAAGCGTACAAGATAATTTGTGCGAATAGTTCTCAATTTTTTACCACAGCCAGTATGCATGAAATCATGAGTTGACGATAAATCTTGGGACTTTTAGACTTCGTTTGTTTTTTCTAGTTTTTTTACCACAGCGTCCGCACGTTCATGACCGTGGTTCATGGGCAAAAGGCTCGAAATTTCTTTGCATATCCTGGATACGGCTACACAACATGATCAATAACGTGAATATAATTTTTGGATTCACTATATTACATTATTCGAGACACTTGTAGTTCAAATTTGAATTGTTTTCAAGAAATCAATTTAATGAAATAAAATAACTGAATATAGCAAAACAACCCAAAAAAACAGAAAATATTAATATAGAGTTGAACATACAATATGTCTATTCCACAAAATTTGGGTAGGGAAAAAATTTCAAAAATTTGCCGAGTGTCTCTATAAAGCACTCGGCAAAAACGTGTAGCACACGGCAAAAATCCATTTTTGTCGTGTGTATATGTAAGCCATGTGCCGACCTGCTCAGGCACACGGCAAAGGCGCACGTAGACCAACGGCGTGGCCTTTGCCGTGTGCCAGGTGTTAGGCACGCGGCAAAGAGGAGGCGTTACCGTGCGCCTTCTTTTTACCGTGTGCGGTTGGCCGGGGCACACGGCAAACTCCCTTTACGCCATGTGCCCCAGCTTTGCCATGTGCATTATCCTTGGCACACGGAAAAGCTTATGTTTGCCGTGTGCCCGAGAAAGTGCACACGGCATATAGGGGATTTCCGGTAGTGCAAGGAAAAACAATCCCAAACTAGTTAGAGAATCACATGATGAGGTGAGATTGTAAGGTCCTGTTTAGATCCACCCCAACTAAAGTTTAGCCAGCTAATTTGTAGTGATTTATTTTAGCTAGCTAAATAGTACCTAACTAAACTTTAGCTAGGGATGTTTGGATCCATCAGCTAATTGAATTAATTGGACTATCCTAACCTTCATTAATTATAGACAGAATCACGTGATGGTGGGGAATTTCCATAAACATGTGGGGGTATTTTGGTCTTTAAACTCGTTTAGCTGTGTTTAGCTAGCCTCAACCAGCTAAAGGAATCGTGTACCTTTTGGCATGCAACCAAAGTTTAGCTGAGTTTTAGCTGCTCCCGTTTAGATCTCTAGCAGCTAATCTTTAGTTGCTAAACTTTAGCCGGTGGATCCAAATAGGGCCTAAGATAGCTTTACGTGGAGTGGTATGTGGTGGATTCGTGTCATGGAACAACGTGTGCGGTGTGCGAGAAATGTTTATTTTTTCCTTCTAAATACATTTTCCTAGAGAATTAGTTCTTCCCTGGACGATTTCAGATTGGAGCCGTGTGTGGCCATCATATTATTTGGAAACTTTTTTCTGGAGGTTATTTCCGGTTTTCTTTTGGGGATATACATATACAATCAGATGATTATGTTTCACATGTAAATATGGACAGTATTAGTGCCAGCAAAAAGATACAGGGTATACGCCAACAACTGACAGCTTCGCTATATACAGACAGCAACTAACTGTCTCGTCTGACCTGGTGGTGCAGGCAGGAGGTGCTGTACTGCGGATAAAGAGTCCCAAATACGATCTTGCTTGGGGCCAAATTTGTTTGATTCAAGAAATATGAATAGGAAAACACACAGGTTCTTGCACTGTAGAATGCCCGGTCGATATACCAAAAGAGGAAAATAGCTGTAATGTCGTCCTCTGTAGAATAGAATTTCAACATTTAAATTTTATGTAAAAGATTCGGTAACACACTACGAAGTACAAATTAATTGTTTCAAACTAGTATCACCTCCGGCTAAATAACCGGTAATCAAACACACCTTCTTAGTGTGTTATTTAGCCGGAGGTGATACTAGTTTGAAACAATTAATTTGTACTTCGTAGTGTGTTACCGAATCTTTTACATAAAATTTAAATGTTGAAATTCTATTCTACAGAGGACGACATTACAGCTATTTTCCTCTTTTGGTATATCGACCGGGCATTCTACAGTGCAAGAACCTGTGTGTTTTCCTATTCATATTTCTTGAATCAAACAAATTTGGCCCCAAGCAAGATCGTATTTGGGACTCTTTATCCGCAGTACAGCACCTCCTGCCTGCACCACCAGGTCAGACGAGACAGTTAGTTGCTGTCTGTATATAGCGAAGCTGTCAGTTGTTGGCGTATACCCTGTATCTTTTTGCTGGCACTAATACTGTCCATATTTACATGTGAAACATAATCATCTGATTGTATATGTATATCCCCAAAAGAAAACCGGAAATAACCTCCAGAAAAAAGTTTCCAAATAATATGATGGCCACACACGGCTCCAATCTGAAATCGTCCAGGGAAGAACTAATTCTCTAGGAAAATGTATTTAGAAGGAAAAAATAAACATTTCTCGCACACCGCACACGTTGTTCCATGACACGAATCCACCACATACCACTCCACGTAAAGCTATCTTAGGCCCTATTTGGATCCACCGGCTAAAGTTTAGCAACTAAAGATTAGCTGCTAGAGATCTAAACGGGAGCAGCTAAAACTCAGCTAAACTTTGGTTGCATGCCAAAAGGTACACGATTCCTTTAGCTGGTTGAGGCTAGCTAAACACAGCTAAACGAGTTTAAAGACCAAAATACCCCCACATGTTTATGGAAATTCCCCACCATCACGTGATTCTGTCTATAATTAATGAAGGTTAGGATAGTCCAATTAATTCAATTAGCTGATGGATCCAAACATCCCTAGCTAAAGTTTAGTTAGGTACTATTTAGCTAGCTAAAATAAATCACTACAAATTAGCTGGCTAAACTTTAGTTGGGGTGGATCTAAACAGGACCTTACAATCTCACCTCATCATGTGATTCTCTAACTAGTTTGGGATTGTTTTTCCTTGCACTACCGGAAATCCCCTATATGCCGTGTGCACTTTCTCGGGCACACGGCAAACATAAGCTTTTCCGTGTGCCAAGGATAATGCACATGGCAAAGCTGGGGCACATGGCGTAAAGGGAGTTTGCCGTGTGCCCCGGCCAACCGCACACGGTAAAAAGAAGGCGCACGGTAACGCCTCCTCTTTGCCGCGTGCCTAACACCTGGCACACGGCAAAGGCCACGCCGTTGGTCTACGTGCGCCTTTGCCGTGTGCCTGAGCAGGTCGGCACATGGCTTACATATACACACGACAAAAATGGATTTTTGCCGTGTGCTACACGTTTTTGCCGAGTGCTTTATAGAGACACTCGGCAAATTTTTGAAATTTTTTCCCTACCCAAATTTTGTGGAATAGACATATTGTATGTTCAACTCTATATTAATATTTTCTGTTTTTTTGGGTTGTTTTGCTATATTCAGTTATTTTATTTCATTAAATTGATTTCTTGAAAACAATTCAAATTTGAACTACAAGTGTCTCGAATAATGTAATATAGTGAATCCAAAAATTATATTCACGTTATTGATCATGTTGTGTAGCCGTATCCAGGATATGCAAAGAAATTTCGAGCCTTTTGCCCATGAACCACGGTCATGAACGTGCGGACGCTGTGGTAAAAAAACTAGAAAAAACAAACGAAGTCTAAAAGTCCCAAGATTTATCGTCAACTCATGATTTCATGCATACTGGCTGTGGTAAAAAATTGAGAACTATTCGCACAAATTATCTTGTACGCTTCATACAAATCCAAACATCTACGTAGAAGATACAAAGATTTGAGAAAGAGCCGTTAAGATTTCAAAACAAATTGAACTTTGAATTTGGATTTGACTTCAAAACTTTTTATCTATGCAACAAACAGGTTATATTGCTTTGTGCCAAATTTTTGTTATTTTTCGTATCTGTTTGATAATTTTTAATTTTTTTTTTGCCGTACAACAATATTGTATCATAAACATTGAAGCACATGAAATAATATAATTTTTTTGCATAAAATCATAAAACATGAATTGTTGATCCACTTTGGGAAGGTAAACAATGTGACAAAGTAACTCAAACATGAAATTTTGGAGTAGTTTAAGAAAAAATTTGAAAACATTTAAATTTTGAGTGTTGCCTTGAGCCAGCACACAGCAAAGGTTTTGCCATGGTGTAACACCCTAAAATCTCCTATTTAAAATTTCTAGCAGTTAATTTAATTTTATTATTTCTGGTCATAATTTATGTAGGTTAAATAATTAATTTTTTTAGAAATTAAAATCAAATATAAGGCTTAGAAACATTTTTGTTGCATTCATGTTGCTGCATTGGGTTTTGTTTGATTTCAAGTTAAATTGGAATTTAAATTCTGTTTAAATTCAAATTTAATTTACAATTGTTTGATCTTTAGAAAAGATGTTTCGTGTAGAATTCACTTTTGCTCCCTGGCCTTCCCCCTCGGTTCACTTTCGCCCTCCACTCCTCCCCAGCTCGGCCCAGCACCCTCCTCTCTCTCCTTCTCGAGCGGCCCAACATTTCCCCGGCCCTCCCTCGCAGGCCCAGCAGTGGCCCAGCCCCCCATCAGCCAGCCCAATGCGCCAGCCATGCCCACCACTCTCACTCCCTCTCCCCAGCCCAAACTTCCGCCCCCCTCTCCCAGTCGCTGACCACGCGGGCCCGCATGTCAGACTCGCCCCCTTCCACTCGCCGAACTCGAGAGGGACTCGAGCTCGCGCGCGCCACCGCTCGGCCCAGCTCTTGGCCCATCCTCGGCCGCACCTGGACCCATCCCCGCGCCTTCCATGAAGCTTCCCCGTGCTCTCCTTCCTTTCCTAGCTGTGCACCCCCATGGAAGGAGTTCCCCACTTGGAAACTCCGGCCGCCGGCGCCCGATCCACGGCATGGCACGCACGCCAAGGCGAACCTCCCCGGGCTATAAAAGCCATGCCCCCACAGCCCTACGACCCACACCAAGCTGCCCCTCGAGCACCCCCAAGCCGCAGCGCCTCCTCTCGCCTAGCGCCGCCGCTGTCTTCCCGAGCGCGCCGCCGCCTTCGATTCCCGCCGATCGCCGCCCTCTGCGCGACGAGAAGCTGTCCAGGAGCTCCACCGTAAGGTAACAAAGCTCCCGCGCCTCTTTTTGCTCGTTTCCGTGCCCCGCAGCCCGGCTCCCTATTGCTTGCCGTCGCCGCCTTCGTTGCTCGCCATCGTCGACATGCTTCCGCCGCGCAATCCTCGACTTGAACCCCACCATCGAGTTCGCCATCTCCTCCCGAGGCCGTAGAGTCCCTCCACGCCCAAATTCGTGCTCTGCAGCTCGAGTTCGAACTTGTGCCAGTGAGCCCCCACCGCGGCCATGGGCGCCGCCGCCGCGTCTCAGTCCCCGCCGGCGACCCAACCGTTCCACCAAACCGTAGCCATCCGATTCAAAACCAACGACCACGATTTGATCTGACCAAAGTCAGATACCAGTCAACTATCCCAGTCCTCCCTAGAAATTTTGCTAAAGAGTCCCTCCACTATTTGCAAATCAACCCGCCGTCCATCGCCATTCAAAAATATTTACCAGTGGGTCCCTGCTTTTGTGAATAACCCCCTGAGCTTTTGAAAATTTGTGCCTGCCATCCTGTTTAGTTCTTTTTGCACGTTAGCCCCTGTAGATTTATGTATAATTATGTTTTAGCCCCTGGTTTTTCACAGTTAAGCCCTGAAAACTTTTAAAACTTGCCAGCAGGTCCTTGGAACTTAGAAAACCTGTATCTTTTCCGTTCTAGCTCCGATTTAAGTGATTTTTGCGCTCATGTGTTCGTGGTGAAGCCTAGAATAGTTTTAAAACCTTATTCTGTATTGTTTCTACTGTTTGGTGTACTGTTCTAATAGAATAATATTTGTTTGCTTGTATTGGCTTTCATGGATGCTTGTGTGGTGATTCGTGTCCAGTCGGTGAGCCTTTTACGTTGGACTTCGAGTTCGAGGAGGACTTGCAGGGGCAGGACTCACAACAGGAGTAGCAGCCGCCTTTTGAGGAAGGCAAGTTATAGCACGGACAATCCTTGCTACCTACCCACTTTGTATTAAATTATTTCATAAATGCATGTGTCTAATTTGATGTACCATTAAGGTTGTACCTAGTTTTGATTATCCTATCCTTGTTTACCTTGGGTTTTTGCATATGGGTAGAATATTTGCTATGCGCAGCTACTATCACCACTGTTTAAATGTTAATCTTGACTTAATGGTTCACTAGAACGTTAATGATAAAACTTGCTTTTTAGCAACTTGGTTTAGGGAACTAGAGTATGTGCTCCGTGCTTTGTTCTAGTGTCCCTCCATAAGGTCCGGTTCTTAAAGTTGCAACCCAGGTGCCTGTCGCCACCGCTAGAACTATTATGGCTCTGGTCTTGGTCAAGTAGCATGTACGTCTCTAGCTTGTCAGTGGTTACCGGCGCTATGAGAACCACTGGTGAATGTATGATTTGATCCACTGAGGACGGGTGATCCGTCGGCTATGTCCCTGTGAGGCACAGTCCCGTGTTGGGAGTCCCTGTGATGGGGAACTCCACACGTTGCGCATTGTTTGGTGTGATGCCCGCGCTTTGGAAGCCATCGACCCCCTTATGGTGTGACTCCGTAGGCGTGAGTCGATCTCGGTGCCTTGGGCCATACTACCTGTGTTGTACCATAATGGCCACTGTCTTGTTAGGGTGTCTTGTGAAAAGCCTCATAGCATCCCTATGTGGTAACACATCGGAAGTGTGATTTGTGAGGTCTGATCCACCTCCGTGTGGTTGGGTTTAAAGACCGTTTGAGCTTTTACGCGACTGGTGGGTAAAGGACGAAACCTTTGTAGATTGTAAAATCTATCATGATAGCCTTGCTCAGGATCACGAGTGGCCTAGATCCTTTTTGATTAGAAGATGATGTTTATTTATGCTTAATGTCACTTATACTTTATTAATTGGGTTGCAACTGGGGTTCATTCACTTATAGTAATTTGGATAATGCTAAAATGAACCAACTAAAAGTGCTAATGCAGTTAAGCCATGTTTAGCCTTATTTTGAGCCTTCATACACTCGTGCTATACTAGCTAAGTAAATGTTTACTTACACTTGTCATTTATTCAACAAAATCTTGGATGGGTAAACAGATTGGGCTGTGCATGAGTCTGCTGCTGAGTTTTCAGAAGCTCTGCCGTACTACTGAGTTGTGATCTCCCAGTCAGAGTCCCTGTGGATTGCGGCTCCACTTAGTTTGAGAGTTTTTAGTCTTCAGCTGTATTTGGTTAGTTTATTTATGATGCACTCTGATGTAAAACTCTATTTATTCAAGCATATGTTCTCTGTTTATCATATTTGTTCGCTATATGTGTACTATGACTTTCTGGGCACACATATGGCCGCATTCAGGTTTCTGTGTAAATCTGGGTGTGACACGTGGGCCGGCACACGGCAAACAGTCAAGGACTTTGCCGTGTGCCAGATCTGGCTCACGACAAAGTCCTCGGGACTTAACCGCACGCGCGGCCCACCCCCCGGCCCATTCCGTGCCTAGCCCCCGCGCCGCCTTTGCCCTTGCGCCCGACGCGCCGCCGCCGTCGCGCCCACCGCTCGTCCCGACGCGCCGCCCCGGCGCCCTCCCGCCGCCCTCCCCGGCGCCCCCACCGCCCAACGCCCTGCCTGGCGCCGCCCCCGTCCGGCGCCCTCCTGCCGCCCCGTCCTGGAGCCCTCACGCCGCCCTCCCCGATGCCCCAACCGCCCTGGCGCCCTCCCCGGCGCCGCCCCCGTCCCCGTCCCCGTCCCAGCCACCGTGGCCCCCCGACGCTGCCCCCGTCCGGTCCCTCTTCGGCCCAGCCACCCAACGCCCGATGTCGCTGCCGCCCGCCCCCTACACCGCCCCGGCCATCCTTGACGCCCGCCGCCGCCACCGCCCGCCCCCGACTCCGCCCCGGACGACCCCCGACACTCGCCGCGCCCGACGCGCTCCCGCCTAGCCCCGATGACCTTCCCGGCACCGACGCCATCCCGGAGCCCCGTCCCGGCCGCCGCGGCCCCCCGACGCCGCCCCGTCCCGGCTGGCCGTCCCTGGTCGCCTCCAACCGTGCTCGTTCGCGCGTCCGGCCGAACGTTCGCGCGTCCGCGCGTTCGGCCACCTCGAGCTGTCCGACAACCTCCGGCCGCACGGACTGCTCCGCCCTCGACCATAGGTGAGCACAATAGATAGATGTTTGTCCGGCCATCGAGCGGTTGTATCTGTCCGGCCATCGAGCCGTTGTGTCTGTGCGGCCATCGAGCCTTGTGTCTGTGCGGCCTTCGTGCCGATGTTTTCTTGCAGGTTTGGGGTTTTGGATACCTCCCATTATAGGGGAGGTGCTGCCAAAATGTTTAAGTGACACCACTGTTTTCTTGTTTTTTTCAGGACATGCTTTTTCCCACTGTCGGCCCTGCCCCAACCGCACCGTCCTCGGTTTGCACGCCGTCTGCACCGACACGATCTTCACCGCCTCGTCCGCCGTCAAGCCCTAGGTGAGCACATGCGAAACCCCATGCCCTCCGTATTTTATTCGTAGCATATGTAAGTTGTGTACCTTCTTCATCTCTTGGAGTTCTCTTTATTGTCTGGCTTCTTTGCCATGTTCTTGCATTTCCTATTGTAATGAGATGAATGATCTTCTTTCTCTTCTGAAGAAGAGGAAGAAGATCCTCCATCTTATTACTATAGGATACGCAAAAACATGGCAAAGAAGCCATACCATAAAGAGAATTGCAACAGGCCTAGACCATAAAGAGAATTGGAACAGGCCAAGGGACCGAGGCGGTGCAGGGGGGCAGGCCTGGGCTTCCAGCCTAGTTCGGCCGAATCTACAAATTCGGCCGAACCGCCCCCACTGCCCAAACCGCCTCCAGGAGCCGATCAGGGCCATGGGATGAAGGTGGTGCAGGATGGACGGTTCGGCCGAATAGGTCAGTTCGGCTGAACCAATCCATTCGGCCGAGGGCACCGCCTCGGTCCCTTGGCCGGTACACCTCCTCAACCGCCATCAACCACTATAAATGGAGGTGTCCCATTCCCGGTTTCACACACACCAAGCCAAGGAGCTCTCATTTCCACTTCTCTCTAGTAGAGTTAGGATAGTTTAGTTGGGAGTTAGAGTTGAGTCGAGCTGTGCCTCGGAGGTTCCGGAGTCGTCTTCAGAAGCTCTGGTATAAGCTCTTGTATCTTTTCCTTTCCTTTTGTAGACTTTGAGTTATCAATATAAAGTTATCTTTATCACTTTGCCTCTGTCATTTATATCTTTCTTCTACTTTATTCTAGTTGCATCTATATCGTGTTTAGACTATAGTTGGTTCTAGTTTTGGTGCTTCTAGATCTTGTTTAAGTCTTTGTCTTAGCCGGTTCTTCGATCTTGCTCGATACTTGAGGTGAATTGTCACTAAAGTATTAACAAGGTTGCTTGCTTTTTCTAGTGGAGTAAGTAGTTGTTGACTAGTGTAGGAGTGGTTCCTAGACTAGCCAGTAACCTTAGTTTGCCCCTGAGTCTACGCAGCTGGTAGTCGTTAGGTGGTGACAGCCCTATACGGCCTTTGTAGCCCATCACGTTTGTCTTGGCTTGTAGGATCCCCCAGCGCAGGGTAGATGCCACCCCTTCTCACCCCTTTTTGTGTGGCGTAGGCTCTGTTGTCCCAAAGTTAAGACATAGGTTTGACCTTGACCTCTGAGTGCTGGCTCTACATCCTCTGTATCTCTAACCCGAGTGACATAGACAGATAAAGTACCTAGGAATCCTCTATCTCTTCTCGTTGTCCTCCTAGCTATCTATTCCTTCTCTTTCCTATCTGAGCCTACCTTGAGTGGTGTGTCACGGTATATCCACTCCTATCCAATACCATTATCCCCCGTCTTGCTAGTCGTGTACCCCTCTTTGATAGTCTCGAATATTCGTTTGCTAGTACTCTTTCCATAAGCTTCCCTGCGGAAATATAAATTACGATACCTCGGAATACTCCCTGGTGAAGTGCTATAGCGGTAATTCTGTGTGCTTGCAGAATATTTATATATTTTACTGAGCCATAAGAAAAACCACTGAAACACTCCTTACCCCAGTACCCGGATTCACAATCCTGATATTGGATCGTAAGAAGTGCCAACAAGCATTCTGGCACCGTTGCCGGGGAAGCAGTTGGCTAGATACTTTCAAACTTCTATCTCGAGCTATCTTAGTTGAGTATACCGCTACTCAAGCGGGTTTATCCTTGCTCTGTTTCGTTGGTCTTGTGAAGCAGAGAGGTGCATGACTGGTTTCCAACTACCGTCAAACTTCCAAGAAAATCCTGAGTCTCTTGTGAGGAAAGTGTGACCTTGTGTTGTACCTCCTTAGAAGCAACTCATTCTAACGAGCCCAGTCTTTCCCATCATCGACACGGCTTCATCGAGGATGGCAAGAAAAACGATCCGCGAGTTCTCTGCTCCATTGAGCGAGAACGTGCGTGTCGGACCAGCTTGCCAGTCAGAGATGGCAACTTCGAGCTCAAACCAGCCCTCATCAACATGGTGCAGGCTAGCCCATTCTGCGGCAAGCCACACGAGGATGCCAACGCTCATCTTTAGCATTTTCTGGAGATTTGCAACACTTTCACCATACGCGGGGTAAGCATCGATGCCATTCGCCTTCGTTTTTCCCATTCTCATTATTAGGCAAGGCAAAACAATGGTTTTATGCTAACCGCGAAGCCATAGACACTTGGGATAAGTGCACTAGTGCATTTTTGCTTAAATTCTTTCCGGTTGGGAAAACCCCAGAATAAAATTGCTAGTTTCCAGCAGTTAAAAGATGAAACAGTCCCGGAGGCATGGGATCGCCTCCAGGACTATATATCTGCTTGTGCTCACCATGGTATGCAGAGTTGGTTCATCATCCAAACTTTTTACCACGGGCTTAGAAGCTCTGCCCGTGAGTACTTGGATGCTGCTACTGGAGGTTCTTTCTTCTCTCTTGAGGAGAGTCATGCAAAGGCCCTCATCGAGAAGATGGTCGAGAATCAAGGTTGGTCCGATGATCAAGCCCAACCCTAGACCCGAGGAGTACATGAAGTTGAAGCCCTGGACGTGCTCGCTGCTAAGATGGACCTTCTGATGAGGAAGCTGGAGGCCCCTACTCAAGACGAATCAGTGCAAGCCATGGATGCTCGCATGACTTGCGAGGTCTGTGGCAAAGCTGGCCATTCGGGGAATGACTGCCCCGAAACGCGAGAAGATGCCCACTACATCAACAACTCCAACAACAACGGGTATCGACCAAACAACTACGACAATCAAGGCTGGAATTCGCGCCCAAACCTCCCATTTGAGAGGCCTCAACAATGTAACAATTCAATTCCAGCAATTTCAATAATCAGCCATCTCTTAGAGATCTAGTGTTTGGCCAGGGTAAAATCACTGAAAATATCAATAAAAAGCTTGTTGCTAATGATAAAATCCTAGAAAGCATAGACTCTAGATTGGATTCATTCTCTTCTACCATGAAAAGTCAACTGAGCTTTAATAAAATAATTGAAACCCAAATTGCTCAGTTAGCTGCAGTCGTTCCTGTTACCGAGTCTAAGTAGAAATACCACAAGGGGCACACCTGCCAAGAGCTGCTATTAAAGCCATCACGAGGACACCTCCGAAAAAGAAGGAAGATCCCGGAGTGCCAATCATTCAATGTGCGATATGGAATCGTCGCGTTGATGATGCACTCTATGATCTGGGAGCCAACGTCAACATCATGTCCAAGGTATTATTTAAAAAGTTACGCTATTCTACTTTGTCTCCTACAAATGCCCAGGTACAACTGGCAGATTCATTGATCCGCTACCCCGAGGGAGTGATCGAGAATGTGCCGGTCCGAGTCTAGGGACATTACGTCTCTATGGACTTCGTTGTCCTTGACATGGGGAGCGATTATTCGTTTCCCCTTGTGTTGGGCCGGCCATTTTTGAACACTACCCGGGCCAGGATTGACATGGATACAAGCAAAATGCTATTACATATTAATCGGACGCCTATCTCCTTCCCGTTCCGACCTCGGGAAGAGAAGAAGACAAAGCCTCGTACACCAGAGCAGAGAAATACTATGAGAGCTAGAAATACTCGGTGGAGAGAAGTTCGAATAGGATGAGCTGACAGGACCAATGAGCGTAGAAGAAATGAACCTCCTCGTGAAGAGATACGAGGAAGATCAGGCCCTCTGGAATTCTCCAGAGGAGCCGATTCCACCGCCACCAACACTGAAGAAGAACAAGAAGGCGTGGCGGAAGAAGGTTGCATCGTCTGAACTACCCACTCCGGGATTGGACGATGACAAAAACAACTGAAAACAGGAGGAGTCCCGCTCGCGGACTTTAAAACACGAGCTCTCGCCGCGAGGAAAACTGGTATGTATCCCATGTTTCCCTTCCAAATTTAAATTTCTGTCATTGCATTTGTATGTTTCCCTTTCCAAAATAAATGAACCACTTGTGCAATTTATTTGAAAAAGAGTAGAAAATTGCAAGCATAGTAAAAATAAATGGATGGCATGCTGAAATTTATTTGAATTGGGTATATTTTATAATTCTCTTCATTTTTACCCTTTTCTAAAGTGCTCCATTTATTTCCCATCATCACCAACCATCAAAAAACATATCTACCCCACTCCATATGGCTGCACACTCACCAATTATCAAAAAACATGGCAGCATGGGGGTGACTCCACTAACTTTCACTTTGGTCATGTCAAGTTTGCATCTCACCTACCACTAAAATCCACTCACATGACCATACTCTAGTGTTGGCCACAAAATTTTGCGTGCAACCAAAGCAAAGGTGGGAGCTGCACTCACCTGGAGTGCTCAGGCCACACATGCCTGGTTCGGCCGAACCAAGCAATTCGGCCGAACCAGGGAGCTGCCCCCCCTAGCCTATAAATGTTGCGCAATACTTGCTTGCTTCCTTGCACCTTCTCACACTGAAAAATTTCTGCTTGAAGCTCTCTCTCTCTCTCTCTCTTAAGTTCTTGCTCAAGTTCTTCTCTAGTTCTTGCTCAAGTTGGTTCACTTGCATTGCTGAAAAATTACAAAAATATTTTGCTTTTGTTTGATCCTTGTGCTGAAACTTGAACGTGTTTGTGGTGGTTTCCGACACACACAAGAACGACTAACTTTTTGTGGTGGTTGTTCATCCCCGCAAGAATGACTAACCCTCTTGAATGACTGATTTGTTTTACTTGTGCTAACCCCATATATTCAGTCCTTCGGGTAGTCGTTGCGCTAACATTTTGCAGGTAGCATGCCAAAGATCTTTTCCGCATTCCGTCGCTCTGCCCGGCTGAGCAAACGCTCAGACGATGCTGGGAGTTCCCTGGCCCCGTCCCGTGGTTCAAGCCTGATGGAGGTGGATGAGTCAGGGGCAGCCGACTTTAGGAGAGGCTCTGCCTCACACCCAACTCGGCAGCTCCTGAACGAGGGTGACATCATCCTCTGGACGGACTGGGAGCGGAAGGAGTACAGCATGCCGCGCTTGAAGGAGTTTGAGCATACTCGTGTCTTCGAGCAGGACTTGCTCGTAAGAATGGGTATGGATGAAGAATTCTTAGAAGTCTTCGAAGCCGTTAGCTGGGGCAACTTCTGGCGTGTCAACGAACAAGGTTCGTACCTCCTCACCCTCGAATTTATTTTGACTCTTTCATCTGAACGAGAGGGTGTTCGCTTTTGATTTTTCAACCAAGAGTACTTCTACTCTTGGAGGGACTTGAGCATGGATCTTGGTTTTGCCAGTCATTGTTCTTTGGAGCCTGTCAAAGCTTTGAAAAGGTTTAGTCGGGACGAGTTTTGGAAAAAGATTTCCGGAAGCACCAATTATTCTGTTCCTCACACCAATAACATTCATAACCCCACCTTGCGTTTCATGCATCGGTGGATGGCTATGACGGTGTTTCCGTGTTTGGATTTGCGTCCCGTTAATACAGCCAAGTTGTGGCTTCTTTATGCCATGGTTAAGCAAGTTGTTGTTTCTCCGGTTAAGGATATGGTTACCCATTGGCTGTCCCATCACTCTCGTGTAGGTAGCGTGGCAGTGACTTCTCTAGTCACTCATCTCGCTAACCAGTTGGGAGTTCTAGAGGGTGCCTAGCTTGCGTACATAGAGACAATACGTTCCGTTGTGGATGCCGAGCACTTTGTGCAAGGCCACACGATACGACGGGCGCTCGATGCAACGCTGGTGATGATTTACCATGGTTATACAACCGAAGTGCCGCTGCCCTGTGCAGAGCTGAGGTTGTATACCACTGAGAAATAACTCTTCAGATGAGTACCAAGTCGGATGATTCTCCCCCTCGGAGAGAGCCCGCTCGGCACAGTGTTGCAGACGAAGGACCATTCACCCGGGGATGAGCCAGGCGTGATACCGGGCTCTTCACCGCATAGGAACCAACAACTTCACTAACACAGCAACACCGACATACGTCTGCGTTCGAGGCGGCCTTCGACGAGTACACCGGTGCTGGGACGTCAGGAGCAGGAGGCTCTGGACAATCCCAGGACCCGGACTACTTCACCCCGAGCCACTGGGACTACGCCCAGAGTATTGACTCTGAGTACAACCAGGGGTGGTATGCAGGGGGTATGATAGTGCCTCCCAGCCATACTTCCTTGGGCACTCTCAGTCCGCACGCTTCTCCACACCCAACGGCTACGACATCGGTCAGGAGTTATCTTACATCTCTGACCGAGTCGACCTCCTCGATGACCGTACCTGGAACATGGAAGGCACTCTGGCACGCCATTCTCAGTACCATCAAGAGAATAGTGGCTTGCTGGAATCTATAAGGTACGATGTCCAGCGACAGACGTACCAAATGGCAGAATAATTTTTTCAAGGTTTCGACCCTATCAATGAAATATCCAAGCTTGGGGGAGGACCCCCACCAGGTATGTTCCATGTTCCTCTCAGCGCTTTGATTTTGCATTTGCCATTTTCCTTTCTATTTTATTTCCACCTTAAAATGAAAAGACCAAAAATATTTGCTTTGAATAAAATTAACTCCCAACTATGCATGGAATGAACCATATGCCTCTCACTTTGGAAATGATGAATAATTGCTTTGTCATTAATCTTGTGAGTGCTTTGTTTCGACTAGTTGCTTGATAGTACTTGAGTTAATTTGCATGAGTAAAAATGAACCTAAAAACCTTGTGGCAGCACATGCTTTATTCCAAGTCTAAGTTGTTGTAAGGAATGATATAGTGAGATTGTGGTTAAGTTCTACTTTTGCTCTTAGTATGGTGAAAATCTCGGATGCTTTGTGCTTTCAAAAATAAAACAAGTTCCTCATTGGTCAGAAATTCCAACCAAACCCATATGTTTAGTTTAGTTGAAACCTTCTACTCATACGCTGCTTGTTGTCTTAGTGAGTTTTGTCAAATTGTTGTGACCTTTGGGTGAAACTGTCATGCTTGTAAGATCGAGATTCACATACACACCACTTCTCACTTGCAATTCCTAGACTGGGAGTTAGCAAACATTGCCATCATCCATCCACAAAACAAATGCTCCATGTTCTATGATCTCCTCTCCAAATATCCTTGAATAGAGACATGGGCTATGCAAAAAGAAAAGCATGCCAAAGAGCATGGCAAAAAGAAAGACAAAACCACCTGGATCAAGTCATCCACGAAGCCCAGGAAGCAAATGCGGTGCAGGGGGCAAGCTTGGGCTTCTAGCCCAGTTCGGCCGAATCTACCAATTCGGCCGAACCGCCCCCACTACCCAAACCGCCTCGGGATGAAGGCGGTGCAGGTTGGACGGTTCGGCCGAACAGGTCGGTTCGGCCGAACCAATCCATTCGGCTGAATTGGCCGGGGGCACCGCCTCGGTCCCTTGGCCGGTACTCCTCCTTAACCGCCATCAACCACTATAAATGGAGGTGTCCCATGCCTGATTTCACACACACCAAGCCAAGGAGCTACCATTTCCACTTCTCTCTAGTAGAGTTAGGATAGTTTAGTTGGGAGTTAGAGTTGAGTCGAGCTGTGCCTCGGAGGTTCCGGAGTCGTCTTTATCACTTTACCTCTGTCATTTATAGCTTGCTTCTACTTTATTCTAGTTGCATCTATATCATGTTTAGAGTATAGTTGGTTCTAGTTCTGGTGCTTCTAGATCTTGTTTAAGTCTTTGCCTTAGCCGGTTCTTCGATCTTGCTCGATACTTGAGGTGAATTGTCACTAAAGTATAGACAAGGTTGCTTACTCTTGCTAGTGGAGTAAGTAGTTGTTGACTAGTGTAGGAGTGGTTCCTAGACTAGCCAGTAACCTTAGTTTGCCCCTGAGTCTACGGAGGTGGTAGTCGTTATGTGGTGACAGCCCTATACGGCCTTTGTAGCCCATCATGTTCATCTCGGCTTGTAGGATCCCCCAGCGCAGGGTAGATGCCACCCCTTCTCATCCCTTTCTGTGTGGGGCAGGCTCTGTTGTCCCGAAGTTAAGACATAGGTTTGACCTTGATCTCTGAGTGCTGGCTCTACAGCCTCTGTATCTCTAACCCTAAGTGACATAGATAGATAAAGTACCTAGGAATCCTCTATCTCTTCTCGTTGTCCTCCCAACTATCTATTCCTTCTCTTTCCTATCGGAGCCTACCTTGAGCTGTGTGTCACGGTATATCGACTCCTATCCAATACCGTTATCCCCCGTCTTGCAAGTCGTGTTCCCCTCTCTGATAGTCTCGAATATCTGTTTGCTAGTACTCTTGCCATAAGCTTCCCTACGGAAATATAAATTATGATACCTCAGAATACTCCCTGGTGAAGTGCTACAACGGTAATTCTATGTGCTTGCATAATATTTATATATTTTACTGAGCCATAAGAAAAACCACTGAAACACTCCTTACCCTAGTACCGGGATTCACAATCCTGATATTGGATCGTAAGAAGTGCCAACAATGCGATGCATCCTGACAAAGCTCTAGAGGCTCGTAATGTACGCGTTGCGCTGGCAACAGATGGGTTCAATCCCTATGGAATGACGTCTGCCCCATACACTTGTTGGCCGGTGTTCGTTATCCCGCTCAATCTCCCCCTAGTGTCTTATTTCAGCGACATTACATATTCTTGTCATTGATCATTCCTGGATACCCGGGGAACAATATGAGTGTGTACATTGACCCTTTGATTGATGATTTGGAACGTGGTTGGGAAGGTGTTTTGACATACGACCAAGCTACAAAGACAAACTTTAGAATGCATGTTTTTTACCAGTACTCCTTGCATGACATGCCGGCGTATGAGATATTCTGCAGCTCATGTGTTCACGGGAAGTTTCCATTCCCGGTATGCAAGGCAGCTCTGAAGTTCATTTATTTGAAGAAGGGTGGCAAATATTCTTCGTTCGAAAAACATCGACAATTCCTCCCTCTTGACCACATCTTTAGACAGGACAGAAAGAACTTTACGAAAGAGATCGTAGTTAAAGAACCTCCACCACAGCTTCTGACTGGCACCAAGGTTCGTGCTCAGCTAGACGCTCTTGAACTCAATGAACATGGAGGTTTCATGGGATACGGTGAGCAACATGTCTGGACCCAAAAGATGGGCTTGTGGAGGCTACCGTACATGGAGGACCTTCTTCTTCCACATAACATTGATGTAATGCACACTGAAAAGAATCTTGGTGAGGCACTTTTTGGTACAATCATGGAAATTCTTGATGAGACAAAGGACAATGTCAAGGAAAGAGTGGATCAAGAAAGGTTATGCAACAGACCAAAGCTCAACATTCCGCCACCCAAAGATGGCAAGAGATGGAAGAAGCCTAAGGCAGATTTCGTCATTGAGTGGAACACGAGGTGGGAAGTATTAGAATGGTTCCAAATGTTAAAGTTCCCTGATGGGTATGCAGCGAATCTGAGGAGGGAGGTAAATTTACCTACTTTGCGTATCAACGGCCTCAAGAGTCACAACTATCACATTTGGCTTGAGCGGCTTCTTCCGGGGATGGTTTGCGGCTATGTCCCTGATCATGTCTAGGTAGTGCTGGCAGAGTTGAGCAATTTCTTCTGCCAGCTCTGTGCTAAGGAGGTATCTAAGGCCGTCGTTGCAGAAATGGAAAGACTAGCACCGATGTTGCTCTGTAAGTTAGAGAAGATCTTCCCACCAGGCTTCTTCAATCTGATGCAGCATATGATTCTGCATCTCCCGTACGAGGCACAAATGGGGGGGTCCTGTGCAAAACCGCTGGTGCTATCCAATCGAGAGATGTCAAAAGGTTCTTCGAAGCATATGTAAAAATAAATGTAAGATTGAAGCTTCTATCGCTGAGGCATATATTCTGGAGGAGGTGTCAAATTTCACGTCATAATACTATGCAGAAAACCTCCCTAGCGCGCACAATCCATCCCCTCGTTACAATGTTGGGGAAGCTGAATCGAACCTCAGCCTTTTCTGCGGGCAATTTGGAAGTGCAAGTGGCGCGCACATCAAGACCTTGAACATTGAAGAGTGGCACTGTATCATGCTATATGTATTGACAAACCTTTCCGAAGTGGAACCGTACATACAGTAAGTTCTCAACAAATATTGTTCTCGAGTAGTCACTCTTCTCGAGTTCTCAACCCCATTGTTGCTCTTTGGTACAGAGAATTTCATATGGAATTCTAGCGTCTATCAAGGGCACCTACCATACAAGAAGCTCAAACCCTTCTAGGACAGGGTGCGGGAAATGCTCAGCCCAATTTCATTTCTTAGTTCACTCAGAAGATAATTTCCAATTCGGTGTCTTGATTAAGGCATTACCATTTTTAATTACTTACTATCCCACTTTAACCTGTAGAGCGAAACCGATGGGTCTATGAGTGCCCAATTGAGACAAGTTGCCAATGGCTGTGATTATAAGGTCAAGTCATTTGCCGCTTATGACGTGAATGGATATCGCTTTCATACAACAAGGCACGAGCAGAATCGGCCCATTCGAAGAACCACAAATTCGGGAGTCTTTACTCCAGGAGACGATGGGCTCGAGTACTATGGAAGAGTTGAAGAAATATATGAACTCGACTTTCATGGCTCGCAATGTCTTAAACCCATCATATTCAAATGCCATTAGTTTGATCCTTAAGTGATGAGACGCTACCCGAACCTTGGGTTAGTCAAAATTCGACAGTTGTCCATGTACCCAGGAGATATGTCTATATTGTGGCTCAACAAGCCACCCAAGTTTATTATCTATCTTACCCGTGCAAAAAGGACAAAAATCTTGATGGTTGGGATGTTGTGTATAGGGCATCGCCACACGGTAAACTACGTGTACCAAACAATGAAGATTACAACATAGACCCAAACACCTATGTTACGGAATTTTTTCATGAAGATGAGCTTTCAGGAAGTAGATAATTCAAGTGTTGCTCTTGAGGATGTCGGAGATGATGTTCATAACGCCAAGGACATAGAATTACTTCAAAAGCTACATTTGGGCGAGGACAGTGATGATGATAGTGATGGTCCTTTGGAGAACGGCGTTAATCATATAGAGATGCATGATAGTGATGATGAGACATATGATCCAGCTATTTCGGACCATGACGATTATTTTTAATAAATGTATGATCCTTATTATGTTATTTATTAATTATTATTGTTTATTTTATTATTGTGATATTGAATTTCGAATACATGTACTGATTGGTTTACTTTTTTGAATTTTAGGCGGTTGATCGAAGATGGTGGGGCGCGACAGAGGTGTACTGAGGTCGTTCATGGAGGTACTCGGCAGATCTCGCATCAGTGGTGACTCCTCCCGGTCGACTAGACGTAGGCGGAAGGGAGCGAGTTTGGCGCCTACTCCTCCTGATGCAGTAGCCGAGGCTGAGGACTTGGGCACGGCTCGAGGGAGGAGGGGTAAGAGGGCACCTCGTAGGAGGTCACCCACGCCTGAAGTGGTGGTGGAGGAGGAGGAGGAGGAGGAGGAGGAGGGGGAGGGGGAGGTGGAAGAGCAGCAACAGGAGGAGGAGGTGCAGCAGGAGGACGAGGATGAGGTACCTGAGGCGATTGCCTTGGGCGATGACTCGACGAGTAGGAGGTGGAGCAGGAGCCAGACTCTACTGTTTGGCTGCGAGGACCGTCGAAGCTCCTGGACCGGCCGATACCTTTAGAGGGACAGCCGATGATTGTACCTGACGGGAAAAGGTAAGTAACATTTGCAGTTATGACCATGTTTTCTTTTGAAAATCACAATTGAATCTAATCATTCGTCTTAATCATTTTTTCAGGAACTTCGATGTCATCGCCCTAGGTACTCACGACCGCCTGCCCAATGGTATCCTGGGGCTCCTCTGCAAGCTTCACTACCCTGGCGCGCAAACGATTGCCGGGAGCCTTCAGCCAGTGACGTCATGGGCCCAGTACCGCGACTGTGCCGATGCACCCGATCGGGACGGCAGGATCTTTGCAGACAAGGCGCAGCGGGTCCTGAGCGAGTTTTGGGTAAGTCCTGAACTACATTTCTCAATACATTACATCCATTAGACATTCTTCAAATAATAACGCGACCATCCACAGCCGCCTCAGTGACTACAACGCGATGGCAAGGGAGGTCCATGGGCTAGAGTTCGATCCGGTCACCTAGCCCATTGATGGAGAAGTCATCATGAGGGTGCGAGGATGCAAGAAGCATGGCCGCTACTGGGTTTGCGACCCCGTTGTTGATAGGAGCAGTACTCCTACTCTCTCTCAGATTCGAGCTCAGAGCATCAGCTCAAGCCTGAGCATACGCACACGGCCAGACGCCATCACGGCCCAAATGGAGGCACTCGAGGTTATTTCTGTTTCAACTATTGTCCATTGATCTTTCCATATGTTTGTTTTGTATTCTAACATTTGATCAAATATTGCAGGCAAGATTTAAAGCTCGGGAGGAGGAGCAGCAGAGGAAGTGGGAGGTAGAGCGGGCGAGCTTGGTGGACGAGTTTCGGCGCCAGCAGGAGGCCGATCGTAGGAAACTCGAGGAGGCCTGGGTGTACATGACTGGTCTCGGGTAGAGGATGGGTCAACCGCCGCCAGCTTACAGTCCACCGGCTCCATGCTGCTTCACTTACTCCTGTGAATCACTTCAGAGCCTTCTACTTTCATTTCACTTAGCAATTAGAACGACAACATAGAGCTACAATGACTTCGAACTAATGACCTAGGGTAGTAGAATGACTATGAGCTTAGGATATACCTTAACACATGAAATAATTTTGAACTATGTGCAGAATCAATCGGCGACATCATGTGAGGGGCCTGTTGCAGGATAGGGAGAAATGTCGCCTCAGTACCCTCCGATGCAGCCTTCTATGTGGCCTTCGCAGCCTACGTGGTTGCCTGGGGTGCCGGGACCATGGTCGCAGCCTTCGTAGCCTAAGTGGATGCCTGTGGGGTTGGGATAGTGGGTGCAGGCTCCGCCTGGGGGGCCTGGGGGCCCGTGACAGTCGTCGCAGCCGCCATCGCCGGCCGAGTGTGTTGTTTGTGGACTTGGATGTATCAGGTGGACTTGTACGACGTTATTTGCATTTGGACTTGTTTGTGCACTCGTATGGACTTATACGATGTTGTTTGTGCACTTTCTATGCATTTCTGGATTATAACTGCATGTGATGTGTATGGTGATGGTTATGGATGATATTATGTATGCCTGTGATGGTTATTGTGATATATAAATGCCTGTGATGATTTTGTGCTGTTTGGGGGTCCTATTTACGTCAAAATGTAAAATAAACAGGCCTCTGTATGGTTACTTTGCCGTGTGCCTGGCCGTCACGACCCACGACAAAGCTCGCCGTCGCCGTTAACGGCCGTCGGCGTGGGCTGGGCTTTGCCGTGGGCCTTTGTGACACACGGTAAAGGCTTTGCCGTGTGCCCGACAAATGGCCCACGACAAAGGCTTTGCCGTGTGCCCGATAAATGGCCCACGGCAAAGTCGGCTTTGCCGGCCGCTGTTTGCCGTGTGCAATAGTGCCTTTGCGGTATGCCGCAGGCACACGACAAATTGGCGGATTCCAGTAGTGTTGCTTTATTTTGATCATTCTTGCCAAAACTTTCGGGGTTATTATACATCATTAATATCAAATACAAAGTTACCAATACAGTTTTATAGATTATTAATTTACAACATGTGAAATATATTACCAGTACAGCACCAGGCTGTATCATCAGGAAAAAGATTTGGTGACAGTGAAAATTAATTACTTCCTACAAGCTAGCAACAATAAATAAATGGAGAAAGCTGGCAATTTGTGGTAGCTGTATATACAGTGCATATATGTCTTTACTGGCAAACATTGTCCATATTTGCCGTGCACTTTTGCGTGGGCACATGTATGCGTTTGCTGTATGCCCGACGTGCGGTGTGACAGCTCTTTGCCGTGTGCCTTCCACACAGGCGCACGCATACAAATTGTGTTCTTGCTGTGTGCCAAAAAATGCGCACGGTAAACACTAAAGCACACGATATTTATGCCTTTTTGGTAGTGTTTGCATATGAAAATGAAACATGCATAATCATCCAATAGTACAACCTCAAAAGAAAATCGGACATACCTGACAAAAGATTCGAAATTAAATGCTAGCCAGCGCTGGCTTGAAAATTCAAATGAACCGGCGGTGCAAGGCCCCAGCCGCCTTTGTCCCCAGATGTCTTTGCCCTAGCCTCTAGCCTCTTGCCAACCACACAGCCGCCGCTGCAGGCATGGGTTCCTCCATGAGCCGCCACGGCAGAACCACGCCGTCGACGGACTGCATCCCGGACAACGCCCTCGCCGAGATTCTCCTCCGCGTCCCACCTCACCCCACCTGCCTCGCCCGTGCCTCGCTCGCCGGCAAGGGCTTGCGCCGCGTCATCGCCCACCCCAAGTTCCTCCAGGCGTTCCGGGAGCACCACAACGTCATGCCTCCCCTGCTGGGCTTCTTCCACAACGACGGCGGCCTCGCCAACAACTTCCTCCCCGTCGGCAACCCGCCGGACCGCGTCTCCGCAGCGGCCTTTGACCCCAAGGACCTCGGCTGGCGCGTCGTCGATAGCCGCCACGGCCGGGTCCTCCTCCGAAGCCCCGACCGGCGCCACTTCCTGGTCTGGGAGCCCATGGCTGGGCGCCGGCGGTACATCGACGCGCCGCTGCCGCCGCCGCAGCACATGAAGCACTACAATTTCAGCAACGCTGCCCTGGTCTGCATCAACAACGGCTGCAATAATAGCCACGACGACTGCCTGTTAAGCGTCGTGTTTGTTGCAACCCCCCGCCATGGAAAGACGGTAGTCTTCCTCTACTCCTCAGAACTGGGACTGTGGAACGAGGTGGTTTCCGGCAACTTCTCACCATTGGTGGTCTCCGAGAGGCCGACCTTTCTGCGGCGCAACAACATGCTGTACTGGACGATGACCGAATCCATGGGGATTCTGCAAGGCATCCTGAGCTTCGAGCTGGAGACGCAGAGGCTGCAACTCATTTGGCATCCAAATTTCGTTTTCGATGCCGAGAATGAACACGTGCAGGTGATGGAGGCGGAGGACGGCAGGCTTGGGCTGGCCGTTGCTTGTGACCTAAGGCTCCAGTTGTGGGTGCTCCATGAGTACAACGGCGAAGGGACGGAGCGGTGGAAGATTCACTATGAGATTCCTTTGGATGCTGACTTGTTTGCGACGGAGCCCATGCTCGAGGACTACTACCAGTTCTGCGTCTTGGGTATGGACGGTAGCACTGTTTTCTTGCGCAGTGAGGCTGGGATATTTGAGGTGGATACAAAAACCATTGGGTCCAAGAGGCTGTACCACCATGGGTATGAGATTCAAGCTCTGTATCCCTACAGAAGCTTCTATCGTCAAGGTATTACCGTCTAGCTTATAAGCTATCACATCCTTTTATAGCTGTAAAGAATGAAATTTCCTTTTCTAAAAAAAGAATGAAATTTAGGCACATTTGGGAGGACAACTTTCTCACCAAGCATCATCCTAATTTCTCAGTTAGAATAGTTCTATCACCAAGCATTTTGTTGAATATTATGTGGCTGAAGTTAATACAGTATCTTGAGACCTGTTTTATCGTGAATTTTGGGAAATGCGGTTAGTGTTTTATTTGTTAGGTTTAGGGATATATGAGTAAGAGTAATACCATATGTCGAACTAATCTATATATGTACAGTTTTACTCGGCCTACATATATACTGTTATTGTCAAATAGAACGCTGGTCCATTTACGGAATACGGTTGATCAGTATATAGACTTAATTACATGTTTTTCGGTTTCCTATTTTCAGTCACTACTTTCTTATTCGTCGTTTAATTTGTGCTTCGCAAATGGTTATCTTATTCACGTATTTATGTTCTATTCATGCTTCTTATATATAATGCATAGTGCACGTGCACAGAGTTTCATTCTGTAAGCTGTGGTGAGTTAGCTGAGTAGTATCATGTTTCCATTCACCATGTCTGTTTGAACTTATTTGTCGTCATTTTTTTACTTTTTATGGGTCCTCACATGTCTATTAAATTTTAGCATTTTCATATCGTGTTTGAACACACACACACACACACAGCTATATTATTACATATCATGAATTGTGTATAGCTAGTTACATATTGTGGATATATGAGAAGAAAATGGTTGACATTTATCTGGATTTCCAGTCTGTTGCTTCAACATTTTGATGACTGTCACTGATACTATTCTTCTCTCGTGGTAGGTACTAGCGCACCAGAGATGGAGGCAATGGGCAGAACTATTTGGAGAGAATGAATAGCGCCAACACATAAGTGAACGTACATTTCATCACTTTGGCACAATTGGAAGATTTGCATAATTTTCAGTTACAATTTCAGCTGTATGAACTAGTTTCATGAGCATCCAGTTCAACTGGATGGTCATAATTATTAATAGGCTTTCGTGGTCACATTCACATGCAGATCTATAGCTTCCTTGTAATTTGTTGGAGTTGTGTGGGCAATGATTATGCAGGCAACATACCTTTATTTATCAGTTTTGTAATAATACCTGCCTTGTTTTCTCAATTCTGAAATTCATAAAGATTCGGTATCAAATTAGATTTAAAGCTGTATGTGGAACGTTTTGGGGCAATCGTGCGTCAATGGTTTGTATTGTGGCTGTATTTTCCTTATTGTTTATGCAAGCAGCAGTTCTGGGTTTGATTGATGTTTTCTAGGTAGACAACGCTGTATACACTTCCACTAACCATCAGCAAATAATGGCACTTTTGGAAGCAGTGGTGCAGGTAGCAATGGTTTTGAACAAATGACATTTGTATGTGAAAACCGCATTGTTGGTAAAAGTAAGAAAAACACATAAGGTAACGTGCCGTCTGTTACTTGAGATAGGTTATGTCTCATCAAAGCATGAAATTCATTACTAATTAAAGTCGCCTCACCAGTGACATTATATATATGGCATGCTATTTGGTTTCTTGGGAACATGCTTGCAGATCATAGGAACAGGGAGGTTAGGCTTCATTAACTTCAGGACTCACAAGATGGCCTCACGCGTGAAATTCTTACATAAGTTCTATAACAATCTTGATTTACCTTTGGTCCAATTGACTTGGAATGTGTCTACAAATGTGGAGCTCCACCTCATGCAAGATAGATATAATGTCTCTATCGATAGAAATTACATGATGTTGGCTACTAATTTCATGTGCACAAGGGTATCTCAGTGTGCTTCTGGAAGGACCTTCAGGGTCTAAGGGCCATTACCTGGCGATTTCCTCAGTTTTACCCCTTCACCGAAACCAAAACTTTTTGGTGTACAATTTCCTTAGGAATACTCACCACTACACGATCATTTTCACCAGGCGATAGGGATGATCGTTCAACAATGAAAATAGGTTTTCACCTCCGGCCCATAACATGGACGCCGGTGAGAATGGGCATTTTTACCGCCAGTCCTTGTTACAGAATGATGCTCTTTAAGTGGCCACACGTAGACCGGCTACTTGCCGCGGGCATCTGTGGTTGTCTGTGCATCCAGTAATCCAAAAAAACAAGTTCAATAAAACGATATAACAAGTTTAATCGAATGATGTAATAAGTTTAAATGTATCAATCACATGTAATCAAATAATATAAGAAGTTTAGTCAAATACAAATGAAAAGTCCATACATCTAGTACAAAAGACATGTAAAAAAACAGAATTTAAACAACAAGTCCATACATTGAGTACAAACGACAAGTGCATACATCAAATACATTAAACAAGTTTGACAGAATCACTGGTCAGTTAGGTGGGGAACTCTCCATGTTTTATCATGACTTGGTCCGTAATAATGAACCTAGCAAACTCCTCTTGAACTGCCCATATGCCCATATGACGGTAAGTAGCAACTCTAAAGTGCCAAGTAGCCTGTGTTAAAAACTTCAATATAAATAGGAGAATTTATTAAACATGGTGAATAAGTTTTCAAATTGTATACACCCATGTAATATAAAACTGTTCCAAAAACATACAGCCAAGTTATAGAAACCAATTTTGCCTCTACAACCACGAAACAGCCTCTCCATCATAATGCTCTCCAAATTCAAAATCTAGCCAATGAAACAAGTTAGGAATTGAATGAGGTTCTAGTTATCAACCATGAAATGATTTGGTGATGTGAATCATTCAAATCTTTGGAGCCTCCATGAATATTTGGTGAATTGTTTTGCATATACACTATACCACAACACTACAATAGCGACAGTTGTTGGTGGGTAAAAAACCAAAAATTGCGTTAGAATGTTAGTCGCTATAACTTAGCATCAGACCATCAGTCGGTGAATCCGTTTTAATGGACTGATTATCTGTCGGTATTATTCATATAGTATATTAGAACTGAGCATCAGTCCCTGTATCCATCAAACTTGGACCGACCGTCAGTCGGTATAGTTATGTGCTGAAAATTGGATGTGTGCAGCTTTCAGTGTTGTGCGCAAAAGGCCCAAAACACTGCCCATTAGTCAATTTATTAGTCTCCTACTATCAAACCCTACATTTCCTTCACATTTTTGCACGCCGCCACCCCTTCCTCCTCTCCGCGACCTCCACCACGCTGCCCTGTCACCGGATCCCCCGGCGGACTCCGGCCACCACAGCGCCGCCCGACTGTGCCGTCCGACCACGACTTGCCAGCAGCCCCCGTCTACACACGACGAGCTCCTACCTGCAGCATCCTCCAGCACACTCTGGTGAGCTTCCCCCGCGCAAACTGAGGTGACCGTATCTCCAATCTCTGCCCCCAAATCACAGGCCCCTGCACACCTCTGCTCTGATTCGCCCTCCCTCCAATCTTCACTTCGACAGATCCATTCGTCCACCATGAATCCATGCCCAGCCCCCTCTAGAGATCCATCAAGGGCAGCGAAAGGCAAGGGATAAGGTGAAATCTGAAGAAATTTTTGTTTCCAAGGTAAAGTTGGGTCTAGTGTAGTATATTTCAGTTCCACCACATGATTGGGAGACTTATGACTTAAATCTGGGTTTGCCATTTTGATTCAAGCTATAGGATTTGATGACATCTTTGAAGCCTGAAGGAGACGTTGGGTGATGTTGGAAAGGAAGTCACATACATGGATATGGTAATATTTTTATTTTCTGTTATGCTCCGTCTGTTCCATGGTCTGAGATATTTCTGCTTCCTACAAATTCTAAAGAGCAGATGTCAGTAATTTCCTGTTCCCTTAAATGAATTACCTGCTTGGAACCTTGCGATTCTATATATGTTTCTTTCACCAAGTTTATGTTATACTGAAAATGAAGAAAAATGCAAACTATTAAAAGCTGCTAGTTTGTTGGTCCACACATGCTTACAATCTTATTTGCCACTTACTGTTAGTTTCCTGCTTTACCGTGTAATTATGTTGAATATGTGTCTCTGTTTTACATGTTCATTGGATGCTATATGTGTTATGAAAATTGATTGTCAGCAAAGGTTAAGTGGAGAAATCTTTAATATATCTCAAGACGAAGTACCCCTGCACAGATGGCAATAAACTGATTCTGATGATATAGTATTGTAGCACAAAATTGAGACAAGGAAGATTTTAGAGGAAAAGTTGGATAAGCAACAAGTTTGAAACAAGGTTACTATGCTTTGGCCCTGATAATTTTCCTCTTACTACTTGAAAATGCCAAGATTTTTCCCTTTACAATAGGTAGAACTTGTACAACAGAGCTGCATGTTTTATGCTAAATTAGTGAGGTCATTGGTGTCCTCGACCTGTCGATAATTTATTTCTAATCTGAATTTATATGGTTGTTGTAGTGAGCTAAGTCAATGTATCTTCATTGTAATTTTTATGCAGATTAATCAAACACATCTTAATATTCCAAGTACCTCCACGAGTGCTGGCACTGCAAACTACACTATATCATCAGGTTAGTACAATTTAACCATTTGGTCAAACTCCAGTAGTCTCATTGTCTCACTTGCTTCCTGAAAATGAAGGACACATCCAGAGGATCAAACGGTTTAATTTTTGGTATAAACCCTTTGTGATACCCACTTGTTCTGTCATTGCAGTGCAAGGGAAGTTACATTGTCCAGACTTGAAATTGTCTTGTATACTCATTTGTGATCTAGACACTGCATTGTATTTTATCTTTATTTCTATGTATTAATAATGGAGGTTTGTAGGACGTCACTGATTGCATGCCAGTTTTGATTTTCAGAAACTTCTTCTTGGAGTGGTGATGGGGAGAAGATGAGCTGATTGAAGTGTTGAGCTGCCGATGGATGCTAATGTGAGCTATATTCAACTAGGATATATATATAGGATGTGTATAAATATATTATCTATTGTGATACCATTTAAGGTGACATTCTCGGTTGCACTATATAAATGAATCAATTCTGTGATGAATGTTTGTATGATAAATAATGTGGTCGCTAATATGGTGAAATTAGGTTTATATTTTTTTCTGCTCCATTTAAATGATCGCGTTGAACCATCGATCGGTAAAATCTCCAGGGGGCGTCTGACAGTCGGTCGGTATAAATCGGTCAGTCGGTATAAGTTTATACTGACGCCACTTACAGCGACTAATAGTTGGGGTCGGTATAACTCTATACCTACAGATGGTTAGACGCTGAAACGACCTATACCGACCAAAATGAAGTCGCTATCTTTGGGTTGTGGTATAGTGATACATCCAAGGAAAAGCTTCTCCATCAAATTCGTGCCAAAATGCAAATTTTCACCAATAAAACAAGCACTGATTTAAACAGGTTGCTAGTTATGCCAGTTTTCTTGAGTAACCGGGTGCAAAAATGGCTGTAATAATGATGAGAGAAGTGGTGGACAACTGAGTGTTGAGGAGAAGAAGGGGTTTTCATGCTGCACCATTTTCACCGCCAGCCCAAGGCTCAGACCGGAGGCAAAAATGATTTTCAACGTTGACCCATGGTTTATGATTACTGTCATAACCTCTTTCATTCTTACTACCGGTCCAAGCCATATGCCAATTTCACCACCGATTTCAACGTCAACTATGTTCACCAACTTTTGTACCAGAGTTGAAAATGTTTCACCACTGGCTTAAGCCCAGCTGGCATTAAAAATGGTGCCAGAAATAATGTGCCTTGTAGTAGTGGCCCCAACAGAAGATTTTTTTATGAAACATGATGGAAAAAGTTTTTTTCTATAGAAATATACCAAAGAAATACACCAAAGAAATTCACAAAACAAAGAAAGAGACAGAGAAGATTGACATAACTGGCTGAAGAATCTCCTTTGCCCGGGCAAATTCCTTTCGAAACAGGGTTTTAATTGATTGCAAGTTGTGATGAAGGTTTCTAAAAATTAGATCATTTATTTTAGACCATCTAGATGGTCCAGGACATTATGATGAGGATATCCATGAATAAAGAAACATTGAATAATTGCGCTCGAAACGTGTCAAAAAATCTCCTGAGGCTCCCCATCCAAAACATGCAATCCAATTAGCAACCAACAAGCCCGTGCAAGGGGGTAATGAAAGAAGAGATGTTCCAAAGCCCACTCAACGGCATTAGCACAGAGCACACAATCATATGAGGCCAGCTCCATTTTTTTCTTTTTAGGTATTCCGATGGCCTTTATGTTTGGCTTTGTCCTTGTCATGCATAACTAAACTGTGTGCAATAGTTAGGAGCAGGATTTGGCCAACTTCTTTTGCTAGTTTTGTGTAAACAGTTGGAGGACAGATCATTTGGCCAACTTCTTTTGCTAGTTTTGTGTAAACAGTTGGAGGACAGATCGACATGGGTACGGTGGTTAGCAATGACCTCGGTCGAATTTGCGCCTATGATAGGCACTAACTTAGTTAATATTTGCCTAAAGTTGGCACTGGTACCTGGTAGTTCTGCCTAATATGGTTGGCACTGACCTTTGTACCTATCTATGCTAGCACTGAACTTGCTTTATAACCATGCTATATAACCGGGTCCCCTTTATGTTATTGATTGTCCATTGTTCTGATTTCTCCCGACTTTTGTTTATTTCAGTTATGCAGAAAATTCCTGTCTTACAAAATCAATGCTAGAGCTACCCATCTGAATAGTCGGTTTGGTTCCTAGAACCATGGTACAAATACATAGGCACAAATCTTTTTGAGCAACCAAATTACTGTGGAAATATGTGCATTTGCACTGTTGGTTCTTTATTTACCATCGGCTGTATAAATGTGTTTCCACCGTCGGTTATTTAGCAACTGACTGTGCACTCAATTTGAGATGATATACTTCAGCAAAAATATATTGATAGTGCGGTATTTTATGAACTGACACTACAGGCCGGTAATGTAGCAGTGCATCATCTGAATTTTGGTACGTGTTTCCCATATGATATTCAAATAGATAAATTTTATTTTATATTGTGAATACTGTATATATAGTTACATATTACGGTTTGTTGCTTCACCACCTTCGAATGGCTTGCCTTAATGCTGTTCTTCTATATATTATGGTAGTTGGTAGGTACCAACGCTAGCGATAGAGGTAACGGGCACAACTAGATTGAGAGCCTGCTTAGCTATACAGTATCAGTGAATGTACCCACCAGCATCATTTCGAAGCAATTTAAAGATGTTCATAATTATTCAGTTACATCACTATATATGTTAAAAAGGATGAATACCAACGAGATGTTCTAAATGGTGGACCAAAATACATCTGGCATAGCTACGGACGGCTAACATTCTGACCTGCTCGATACAAGCCCACAGAATGTACTCGTATGGGTTGCATTTTCTTTTAAAATATAATAGAGCCGAAGGATATTCCAAGAAACCATTGGCATAATCGTAGCACACTGATTTAATTTATGTGGTCGGCCATATGCATTGTTGAGAAAGATTACATACGCTTTTTAAGAAAGAAAGATTACAGACCCTTCTGGGTAAAATCTTTCGTCAAATTTTAACAGACCTTGCACTTTTTATCCGCCTATGTTCTTTGAGAGCCGAGCCTCCCTCTCATGTATATGTTGATTATTTTTAAGGTTTGAAGTCAAATGTGTATCTTCGGTTGTTTTTAAGGGCATCCGGAGTATTAAGCCCCCTGAGGTCGATGTCATAAACAACAGACCAGGTCTTAAGATGGGGTCCTAAGGAAAAAAAATGCTAAAGACCCAATCCTAAGCTAAAGAACCGGTCTTAAGCAATAAAAAAAAACAGCCCTCCAACACGCATAGGACTCGGAGAAGGAGGACACGGTGGCGATCCTCGCACGAGCGGACGGTGGCGCCCCTGCGGCAGTGGATGCACGGCAAGGTCTTTGCGGCCAACCACAGTGAATCGACGGCGAATTTGAGGGCAGCCACCCATGGCAAGCTTGGGGGACGGCCTCCCATGACAGATCCATGGTGAGCTCAAGGGGCGGGCCTCCCACAGCGAGCTGACATGCAGCCGTGGACTCGGCTCTGTTGCACTCACAGGAGGTGGGGATGGCCGGATGGGGGCAGGCCGGTGGCGAAGGAACTAGCTAGGCAAGGGGCGTGGAGAAGATGAAATACGGTGAGGAAGGAGAGATAGCTGCATGAGCATGATGTGATGGGGTTGTCGTGGAATTGTTTTTTTTTTGACATGGGACCTACCGTTAGGGCCGATCCGGGCCTTAAACACGGCAGACCGGGGCCTCATCTGACAGGGGCCCAGTTTATGGGTGGTGTGGAGACCTCATACATTCTGGATGCCCCAACAGAACAATCGTATGGTATTGTCAGCTATTTATATAGACTCACTAGTCGACACCATACGACAATAAGTTAAGCAACTGCGAGCAGTGGCCATGGGCCCAGATACAAACATCTGCCAAAGCATGCACATTAATTGATTCGTAGCCCAGATACAAACATCTGCGTCACCATGATGCATAGACACAAACATCAACCATTGATTGTGTGTCACTAGATTCGTGGCAGATTCATTACCTAGTCGTGGACTAACTTTGCACCTTGTGGTATCTGCAGGCCCAAGGAGGAGCTAGTAGTGGTGTCACTACCAAAAACCCTATAGTTGCCGAGTGTATTTACCTTTGTCGAGTGTATTTTATCGGGCACTCGATAAAGACAAGCTTTGTGAGTGTCTACAAAAACACACTCAGCAAATACAAGGTTTGCCGAGTGTCAAAATGCAGGCACTCGGCAAACAATGTTTTTGTCGAGTGTCACAAGCACGACACTCGGCAAAGAGCACGCACGTGTTCAACACGTGGCACGGCCGCCAACGTCTTGTGGCGGCCATTTGAGCTATTAGCTCTTTGTGACCATACTATATTAAAAAAATTTGAAATTCAAACTTTCAAAATTTGAAAATTCTAAATATAAAAGTTTTTGGCTGGCTGGGTCGGTCGCTTTGCCGAGTGCCCGACTATGGCACTCGGCAAACTATCACTTTGCCTAGTGTTTTCATGTTGACACTTGGCAAACTGTACTTTTTTCGATTTTACGCTCCAAACTTTTTCTCCTCTCCATAGACATGAAGTGTCACTCTATGTAGAAATTTGGGTTAATTCACGGTTTGTTTGCTATATTTAACTAATTTATTTCATTTAAAGTTATTTAGTAGTAGAAGTCAAATTTAAAGTGGAAGTGATTCGTTAATTGAATAAAATGAGTGAAAAAATCCGGTTCATAATATTGGGTCCAATGCAAGGCCTTATACATAAAATGATAGCAAATTTTGAACAACTTCTTCCCGAAACTTGCCACCGAATGTTTGGTGGAGTTGCTTTTAAATTCTATAAAAATAAAAAGGTATAAAATTCATGAGATTTGTCAAAACCTCGTAATATCATACGTGGAGGCAGTGTTAAAAAGTTGAGACAATTTCGGAATGTTTTTTATGTATGATCCTTACAAATCATAGCATCTCTGGAGAACTTTCATAGAGTTGAGAAAGATACGGCTAGATTTTGAGTCAAAGTGAAAGTTAAATTGGAGTTTCAGTTCATAACTTTTTTCATAGGCAATAGACAACATAGATTGTTTCATCGAAAATTATTATAATTTTTTGGATCCATTTGATAATTTTAAATTACTATTTGTGACTATCTGCGTGAAATATTGAAATATCTGTATGAAATAATGAGCTATATATATGCATGAAATAATGAAAAAAATTCATAGAAGCATAAAATGTGCATTGCTGAATGTATTTGATGAGTATTTGAACAAATTTGAAAATCTTTACATGAAATAAAGGTTATGGTAAATGTTTGCCTAGTGCTACACTCGGCAAACAAGTCCTTTGCTGAGTGTTTTCCGTGAGACACTTGGTAAATAGTTAATTTGCCGAGTGTCTGCATATGGACATACTCGGCAAAGGAGCCATGTGGCTAGACGGTCAGTGGCTGCGCGGGCCACGTCATTGGCCAACGTGGACTTTTTGCCTAGTGTTGGCACTTGGCGAAGGACATGTTGCTAAGTGCCAGGGCCTATGCACTCGGCAAACAGCTACATGGCTGGCCGGCCATCGGCCGCGCGCTGCCACATCATCGGCCAGCGCGCGGCCACGGGGCCAGATCTCTTTGTCGAGTGCCCGATCCAGGACACTCGACAAAGAGTGGGGTTGGAGGACTTAACTGCGCCCCCGCCCCAACCCCAATCACACACATCTCACGCCGCGGCCCCGCCCTGCCTATTTCTTTCGCCGCAGCCGCCCGCCCACTCGCCACCACCCCGCCCCGCCTGCCTCTCTCGTCGCCGCACGCCCCACACTGCCGGTTGGAGCCCCGCCCCACGCCATCGCCTTTCACTCCTGCTGCCCCACCCCACTCTGTCGCCCTTCACTCCGGCTGTCCCGTCCCGCCTGCCTCTCGGCCCCGACGCTGACGCCAACTCGCAGCCACCAGCCGCCGCCCGACCCTGATGCCATCTCCGCCGGCACCCGCGCCTTCAAGGACATCACCGTGGTGAGTGCTCACTCTTCTGCCTCTCTTTTGTCCACTTATCAGGTGTTTGTTTGGCTGATGTGGACATGGTGTAGGTGGTGGAGGGGCAGGAGGCGGCACGGCTCGTCGGTGCTGGGTCTCTAGCGCATACTTGGATCGACTTACTACAAGATTTGGCCCCTTTTGCAATGGTAAAATATCGTGGCAATAGGGCCTCATTTGTGGCAATAGCTACATATCACCAGTGTGGTTTCAAGTTTGGGCAATGATTTGTAGTTTGGTTGCAATAGATATGGCTATTGCCACAAAATGACGTGCTGCATCAGATAGTATTTGAAATGACCAATGTCGTGGCAACACTATGTATTGCCACGTACTTAGGCGTTGCATTACACATCACTTACAACAAATTGACACCGTAGCAATAGCCTCTATTGCCACGACCCATGGTCTATTGCCATACAAAATTTTTGTTGTGGTTGGTTCTCTTGCCACATAAAAAGTTTGTTGTGATTGGTTCTTTTGCCACGCTTATATTTCGTTGCAATTGGTTCTTTTGCCATAGAAATATATCGCTGTGATTGGTTCTTTTGCCACGCATATATTTCGTTGCAATTGACTTTATTTGCCTCGCGACTATTTCATTGCAATCGATTATATTGCCTCACAAAACATCGTTGTAAATGCCTAGAATGCATCCAAAACATTTTGTTGCAATTGGCTATGTGGCAACGTGAACATTTCATTGCAATCAACGTTTTATGTAACCCAAATTTTGTTGCAATTTGGTGATAAACCATATTGCATTTGATATTTCATTACTGTATTGTTCTTAAATAACATTAATATCAAAAACTAATTTATTGACAGGACTACAAGATTATTCCATTAAGTCATTACATCATTGAAATCGGCACATAAACATTTAAAATGTGACAATCCTTTCAAGTAATATGTACAATGAGATAATAATGCATATACTAAAACATGCCTCTGAACTATCAAAACCAAAATCATGGATAGATTGACATCATTGCATTCTTGATTGTTTTCAGCATGGGCATTTCATGTCTCTGATTGCTCCACTCGAATTTTATCATCCTGCTGAAATAAGATTAAATTATAATAGTAAGATGGAATAGAGGTACAAAGAGAAATTTGAGCTACAAATTTAGATAGCAAGTACAAATGCCAAGTTAATTATGGTTCAACAGTGATGTGTCTCAGTAGTCCTTTAGCTTTTAGTTACATAGTTGTCATAATAAAAATATTACAAACTCACAAATATCATATGTTATGTATAAACCTTTTAGAATGCTCAAATGCACCTGTACAGTACAAAGTGGAAAAGATAGACTAAAGTCATGTAATTTTACATCCTATGTGCAAATCTTGGCAAGGTATGTGCACGCATTCCTAGTGCTCTTTAAAATACAAACCTCAAGAATGGAGTTGGATGCAAGGTCAAGAGCATCATTACTGGATAGTCTAGTTTAGAAGATGATCATTTTATTAGGTTGAGTAATCACATCCCTAGAGGTTATGGCATGGCAATGACACCACCACATTGGATTATTTTATTTGGTGCGGATTTGTTATGGAGAAATTAAAAACTAATATTGTGGTCATGAGCAAGTTTCTGAAATTACTACTGCATGGATTAGTTTACATGGCATGGGTTGTTCTGGAGCTAAGATATCTAATGAGGCGAATTGCTACAACTATCCAAAAATAAAAAAACATAAATTTTTAGGAGACAACACTAGTGTACGTATTCTAGAGAAATTTGAATTGTGATGCGCAGAATACTATGGGGTCCACATAAATGGTACTCACATCCTCCCAACAATGGCTAATGAACAAAAACGAAAATACAAGAATGATGAGTTGATTCTGCTAGAAAAATTATAATGGTTTGGTCCAACTTGTTTGCATTTCATACCTGTTCACTCCTTGCCCGCGAATGGGTCAGTGCTGTAGTACTCCTCAATTGCTGTGGAGAAATAAAATTTGATGACTCATTAGCATTTTTACCTTGGAAAAGGCTTTTGGTAATACTGGCATGACTGTTGTGAGCTTTGTCACTCACTGTATGCTTAGATGCCATCTCTTTTGCATGACGGTTGGTCTGCATACAAAAAATATGGGTAATAATTAGGTCGTATACACTATACAAATCATAATGGATGAAAACAAAATTGAAATGCATTACATGCAGGAAAGGTTCTTGTCTCTGTTCTGCTAGCATTGAAAGAACCTCTTTCATAATGTCTGCTCTAAGTGATTCTTTTAATTCCTCCCTTTTCTCCTCCTCCTCCTCCTCCTCCTCTTGAATCTGCCTCTAGCTTTCTTCTAATTTCCTTGCACTTTCTACAGCTTCATTTTCAAGTTTTTCTTCTAACCTTTCAACCTGAGCTTCGAGCCTAATATTTTTTTGGTTGGCTACTTCTGTAGCATGGGCTTGGTCTTCCAATTGAGCTTTCATTTGTTGACCTTGTGTTTGACGTTTTGCCAAATATAAAAGACCATGAAGTGCGGATGTTTTGCATCCTATGCTTTCCTTATAGGATGACTGGAAAACATCATTTCCATCTTCTGAAGTAAGAATTGTATTTTCTCTCTATTTGTCTTTCACATATTTTTGAGATTGCATTATCCTGTGTCAAAAGAGCATATAATTTTTTATTTCAGTTATGAGATAAAGAACAATATTACAAATCACACAGTGAGGCATGTAATAAGTGGTACTTACATAGATAGTCTTAGATGCAATGTTTGACCATTCCCCATTAGTCATGTGACTTGTTAACCAAAGATTAAGTTGATTTGGTTCTTCACCAGTTTCCGGGTCTCTCTAAAATGGCAAAAACACACTAATAAATATGTCATCATCTAACTCAAAGGGAGGTCAGTTTATCTTATCATTACCTGCTCATAGTTAAGTTGGGAAAATGACTTCGATCCCGTCACATGCTGTGCCTTTTGTTTGTTGCGGTTTGTAGAGTTCTGGCTGCTAACATTATGTAAAATGTGTTTGTTGAAAATGAATTTTAGGTGCACTGAACAATGTATTGCTGTAGAACAAGTGTATTTAGGAAAATGTATCAAACCTGGAAGTCTTCACTACCAAAATACAAAATCAAGTAATGCCACTCTACATCATCTACATCTTCAGGCTTGTGTTTCATTCTATCTGCATAGGTGTCATATGCCTTGTATGTAGCACTCATTGTAGACCGCCATCCCCTGTACCGTTCTGTAGCAATGTCCCAAATCTTTTGCTTTGCAACCTCAATACCCTCTTGATGCTCCCACCTATTCTGTTTGAGATTAACACATGAAGAGAACGGTGAACTCTTTAATTTCATTGTTTTTGAAAAGAAAAATAACCAATGCAGTACATACCAGTACATTAGATGCAATAGAATCTTTGACATTGTGCTTAATATCTTTCCAGCTTCTCACACCAATGAGTGGTGCCCTTTTTCTTGTAAAGATTACCACTTCGTCCACAAATGAGCGATGGTTTGGTCCAATGGGACCACCTAACCTTTATGAAAATTGAATTTTAAGTTTTTTTAGCGCCACCCTTGATTCTCTTGTGTGCTGCTGAAATTCCTTTCAAGGCACCTCATGTACCTTTTTTTATGCCCTACAAAAACATACAGAGAACATTGGACAGACACATTCACCAATGCATATTTGAACCTTGGATGAAAAAAATCCAGCCACTGTAGTTACCTTTTCCCATGGGCTTTTGACGTCAAGCATGAGATGGGAAGTTTGTTGGCAGTATTGGGCTGTCTTGGTTGCTCCCTTGTCAATAACAACCTGACTTCCCTCTCTCAGGTGGTTGTGTAGCATTGTTTCTGCCTGATGGTCAAAATCAAGGACATGTAGATTTGCAACGGTACTGCCACATCGTTGCTTATAGAATAAGAAGTCCCTCGTAGTGTAACCTAATTTTGATTTCAATCGAAACAGGTTAAAAAAAGATATATCCGCTCTATAAACTGCGATGTTGAACTTTTCTCTTCCTATAGGTGCCCCAACACATTGAAAGTATAGAGTCCACACTTCACCCGTCCGTCTGCCATAATACATATTAGAAAAGGTTACAGGATGAACATGATGATATGATCATATAACATAGTTCGCTTGCATGTATATATGAGTGTTGGATGTTAGGGACTTATACTGCCCTAGAAAAAATGGCAAAGAAAGGACAGCTCAATCTGAATCTATAGATGATAGCAAAAAAATAGTGAGCAGAACACATAATTTTCTATAAAGTGCAGCACTAGAATACTGTACCTACCTTATATTTTTGTAATACACATAATTTGGTGTCACAACAGTATGTGGAATGCATCACCTAAGAATTGACTATATCTACAATGGTACCGGCATGCCAATGAGTCAAAAAAGAATTGTGCAAAGATAACTCAATGCTAAAATATACAAAGAACTAGCACCACCATCTACAGAATATTTTACTGCAGAGATGCATTCCACTCAATCAACTTTTGACAAGCTCTGTATTTATTCTTAGTGTGTACAACTTAGCATGACATGTTTCTTGATTATTCTATACCTAGACCTTCCATTATCTAAAAAAGACCTACCTATTATTTGAAAAAGGCATAGCCTAGACATTCATGAAGACTAATGGTACAAATGAAGAGACCAAACCTGAGCAATCATGATGTAGTCAAGTGAACACATCTATATATGAAATAGTATTAGTGATTAATGAAAGCATGGCATATATAGGATATGTGTTCTCAGAATTTTATTCAAGGACAAACCAAAATTTAACACTGCACAAGAACACTTGTTCTGAAAACATCTCAAATTGAATATGCAGTTAACACATCTCAACATGAATCTATAATAGTGATTACAATTTCATCAAAGATAGGATGTGTTCTCAGATTTAAACTCAACGATAAAATTATAAGCCTATTGGTTGATGAGAAATAATTAAGTCCTACCAAGTACTATTGGGCAACACTACATATAACTTCCAAGTGTTCATGACATGGCAATACAGATTGATATACCATATATGAAAAAAAATTCAACTATAATACTGAAATTTTTTCAAATCCAATAATTAAAAAAAGATCAAACCATGCTCATCAAATTTGAACCCTAAAGAATAAAATTAGTATGTACTTGATAATGTATGTCATGAACTCGTCACTGCTGACTGCCCACAAAATGCAGCATGAGAGTGTAATTAGTACTGGATGGTCATGTTTGAAGGCTTGGTTGCTACATGGCTGTACACTGCATGGCATGCATACTGCAAGCAAGCAAAATCAAAGAGGGGCAAAGATGCGCAGGTGGATGAGAAACAAAATCAAAGAGGGGCAAAGATGCGCAGGTGGATGAGAAACAAATCAGGCGAGATGAATACTATAATTGAAGGAAACATCAATTAAACCCTAAATTCGTTCAGCAGGAAGTTAGATCCTGATTCTACTGTACAACTCGAATATGACAGCACTACTCCTGCGATCCCAAACTAGTTTAATTGCTGCGGATCAGAACTTACAGGGGAGGGGCAGGATCGTTCGGTCCTGGCTCCAGATCAATAAATCCATAAGCCAGTTCAGGATCCAGTTCGTCAGCAGAAGGGCTGTCGTTGGTGCCTTTGGCTCCGGCGGCCATGGCAGGAGACGCCATGGTGCCATCGGCTCCGACGGCCATGGCAGGAGACGACGTCTTGGAAGGAGCCGTGGTTGTCGTGGGAGGGAGAAAAGGAACCGACTCCTCCTATGCCTCCGAGATTTAGATTTAGTCCGTGACTAGGATCGTGCCCGTGCTTTGCTATGGGCAACAAAATATTTATATTACGATACACACATCGAAATAAACATGACAATAATAACGTGAAAACAAAAGAGCCTACAACTCTAACCCAAGGTTATGAAAGTAAGTTTACCATTATAGGTAAATGCCCGTGCGTTGATACGGGGCAATAATTATGTATGCAGGAATGATTTATTCAGGTGATACTATGAAAGAGTTAATTCTTTAACCATTTGTTACGTTATTGTGGATATTCATTTAAATAAAAGTATATAGATGACACATCAATTATAGTGCGTGAAAATGATAGAAATATGACTAATACACATAGGGGTCTCTGTGATCATATACGCATATAGTTGTCATACGACAATTATAGAAAGTTATCATGTCAGCTAAGTACCAGTGGAGATGCGCACGGACCCACGATTCAAGAAACATTATATGATACACATATCATATTTACAATTTTGTACGTAAACAGATTATTTCCTCAAATGTTGGTATGTATGCACATCTTTCACTTCTTTCACTTGGCTGCATGTGCAGCGATGAGAAAATTAACCCAGCGCTGATGCTCCAGTTAGCTCCCTAGTGGGGGTAGAGGATTCATGCTCTATTCCACCTTGGTTCCATTGACATCCCTAGCATTGCTTCATTACTGCGCTAGAGGGCACTCACCTAGAATTTCCCATGACAACATACTAATGTATTTTATTTGGAGGATATCAAAATCCCTACAAACCATTAGACTGGGAGTTAGAATTGGGCCACTTCAGCTCAGGGCGGAGGAGGCATTGGATGGCGTAACAGTTCGAATGTTGGTTGGCAGGCTGTATCTGCACCAGGTCTTCGTGTTGTTGCCTTGGAAGAAGCATCAATGGTGGCCAGTGTCCAACGTTTTCAGTTGTCTGTAAGGTCTGACAAATGTGTTATAGCGACCTTGTTGGTCACATAGGATTACTAGAGCCCCTTGATGGGATGTAATTTTCATGTTAGTTTTTTGGCTGTAGCCGCTTTGGTCAAGGCCGGATAATATATTTTTCATTATCTAAAAAAAGAATTGGGCCACTTCAAAATTTACATAAAGAGGACCATGACAGTTAGTTTCCAAAATGATCTATTTTTTCGAAGATAGCATACTACAGAACCACAATTTAGCTTCAGTGAATCTTGCTAGCAATATCCATCACAGAAGAATTGAAATATGATCCATCACCCACTATTGCAAACTACAAGTCCCTACATTTTCAATTAAATGACAACGATACAAGATTGATTACTCATGAAGGAACTGTTGAGAGCTCAAATATCTCACTCCAATGTAGACCAAAATGAAAAGAAACAGTGAAACCCACCTCAAGATTCACTCGAAGTCCTCAAAAAATCAAAACTTTATCCTATATTAGTATATTACCTTGAGGCCATTTCGTGAAAACATCATCTGAGATTAGAGCTGGTGCAGAAACAAGTGACAAAGAAGTATATTGTGAAGAAAGACTGAGCTCATGGCAGACAGAATCAGGTTAAAAATCTATACCAATTGCACGGCACTGCCACTTCGACACGTTCATCTACATCGAGATGGTTCCGCTGCATCTGCGCGTCTAGTGGTAACGATCCGTGATCTATAACTGTTGTTGTTTCTATTTATGGGGTTGCCGATTTTTGTATTGTGCTAGTGTAGCCTCTCGGTTCCCCATCAGTGGTATCAGGGCCGTAGCTGCTTCGTTATAGATTCGGATGTGTGCATATTGAGATATGCTTGGATGTAGATGAGTCTTTGATCGGTTCGTGATGTTTCCTATGATGGTCGTGTAACGACTTGCTCCTATCGGTCAGGTTTCCGCCATCAGAGCTAAGTGATACATGCAAACCCAAGCATGGTGAGATGGAGATCAATTTGATTGGTCGAATCGAATTTAGGTCAATGGTCAGGCGCATGGTGATGTGCGGCGGTGTAGATTGGATCTACTACCGGACGGGGTTTGCGCGAAAAATACGTTGTTCGTAAAATAGCCATAACTTTTGCGTCCAACCTCGGATTGAGATGACTTTTATATGAAAATTCATCTACAAAAAAGTTACACATGATTATGACTGCCAACGGCAGTTTCGCTGAAATTAGATTTGCGAATTTCTGCCGGGAAGATGGAGTTTTTGGTGATTTAAGTTTGGACGTCGGAATCAGCTAACTTGTTTTTGCAGATTCATGTGATCGGTATGGCCGTATGTGTATGTGATGCATGTATGTAATTAATCATGACCTTCGTGTTGTGAGTTGGGCAATACGACTGGATCCATATGTATTGTCATTTTGATGTAATGGCCTGCGTGCCAACTTGTGATGATCTGATGTGCGGTTGTGTAATTTATTTTACTAGCATGTGTTAGATAGTTCTTGGAGGACTCATCACTGTAGGATGGCATACATGGATCATGGAGACGGAGATCTTCATGATGGACAGTATAATGGAGATAGAGATCACCATGTATTAATGGGCCATACCATGTCATCACTATGTGAATGTCGTTCTTATTATTTTACTTCTACATATGCGACAATGATGGTTATTATTCTGCATGCGACGGTAGAAGTAAAATGAACCCTCGGCAATGTTTAAGTTTTGAATGCCCTCCCAACGAAACCTTGCACCATCACATATCTTGTACAATTAGTTGTGGGTCTATGAAATTAGGGTCCCACTAGTTTTCCTTGACTAAATGGGTTTGTATCGGATACTTACTCGCATAAGGGTTTGTTAACTTAGACAAGGTCATCTTAACGGTTAAGGGCCGTGGGGCATAAAGGTTGGGAGCTGAGACGTAGAGATGTCACCCAACAACAGGAGTCATATGTGATATGATTAGCAAAGGGTTGCTTACCGATCTACCATGTCTTCTAGTGGTGATGCTAAAGCTCACTAGTGGACTTATTAGTTGTGGGTCCTGAATCACTAAGTATCAATGAAGGGATATTGATTTTAGTGGGAGTAGATTCTGTTAAATTATTTAATGTATTTTACTTTATCATAGATATGTTGTCTTAGTATTTTTGAATTATTTTTGTTGTAGATCAATGGCACCTAGCACATTGTTTTCTTTGCGTTCGATCCTTGAGAAGGATAAGTTGAATGGGACAAACTATGCAGATTGGATCCGCAACCTGAGAATTGTTCTCAGGGCCGAGAAGAAGGAAGAGGTTCTAGACACCCCATTACCAGAAAAGCCTGCTGAAAATGCAACTATTACTAATAGACTCGCTTACAAGAAGGCATGTAATGTCAATCTTGAAGTGAGTTGCCTTATGCTTGCTTGCATGGAACCGGAGTTGTAGATGCAGTTTGAGACAAACCATGAGGTGCACGATATGATCGAGACGCTTAAAGATATGTTCCAAACTCAGGTCCGGACTGAAATGTTCAATGTCTCGAAGGCATTTGTGGAGATCAAGCTAGCAGAAGGCACAACAGTAGGGCCACATGTGATCAAGTTGGTTGGTTACACACAGAGGTTGGAGAAGCTAGGCTTCCCAGTTGGCCCAGAGCTGGCCACTGATTTTATTCTAGCATCACTTCCACCTAGCTTTAGGAACTTCATCTCGAACTACCATATGCATGGGGCAGAGAAGGGCTTGAATGAGTTGTGTGGCATGCTCAAGACAGCAGAGGCTGATATTAAGAAAAGTGCTGGTAGCAGCCATGTGATGGTGATCCAAAACATGCCTAACTTTAAGAAGGGCAAATCTTGGAAGAAGAAGGGCAAGGCTAAAGATGCGATCTCCCAGCCAAACCCAACAGCCCAGGCTAAACCTGGACCAGCTGCAGACAAGGAGTACTTTTTCTGTAAGAAACTTGGTCACTTGAAAAGGAATTGCAAGCTGTACTTGGCTTCTCTGAATAATGGCGGCAGTAAGAGTACTCCCGCATCAAGTACACTTGTCATTCATATTACAAACATTTTCCTCGCTGATTCTTGTATTAATTCTTGGGTATCTTATACCTGATCGGTTGCTCATATTTGCAATTCGATGCAGTGACTAATAAGAAGTAGAAGCGTGGGAAGAGGCAAAGTTGATTTCCGCGTCGGCAACAATGCAAGAGTTGCTGCTTTGACCGTCGGGACGATGCAACTCCACCTCCCGTCAGGATTTATTATGGAGTTGAATAATTTTTATTTTGTTCCTAGTTTGAGTCGAAACATTGTGTCTCCTTCATGTTTGATGAAGGATGGTTATTCGTTTGCGAGTGAAAACAATGGTTGTGTGATCTCTAAGAATGGCAAGTTTGTGGCTCTTGCATCCATTGTGAATAGGTTATTTATTTTAAATCCTGATGTTTCACCTATTTGTAATATCAGTGCTAAAAGGCCTCGGCTGAATGATTTGAATCCTACCTATATGTGGCATTGTCGTTTGGGTCATAGAAGTGAGAAGCGCATGAAGAAGCTCCATTCTGATGGGCTTTTAACTTTGTTTAATTTTGAATCATACGAGGCATGCGAAGCTTATTTGCTAGGCAAGATGACCAAGACACCTTTCACAGGTTTTCCTGAGAGGCCGCAAGACTTGTTGGAACTCATACATACCGATGTGTGTGGACCAATGAGCACGACAGCTCGAGGTGGATTCCAATACTTCATAACTTTCACTGATGGTTTCAGTAGATATGGCTATGTCTACTTAATGAAGCACAAGTCAGAAACTTTTGAAAAGTTCAAGGAGTTTTAGAACAAAGTTGAATATCAGTGTGGCAAGAAAATTAAGGCTTTGCGATCTGATCATGGAGGCAAGTATTTGAGCCATGAGTTTAGCCAAGAGTTGCGGAATTGTTCCACGATTTACGCTACCTGGAACACCTCAGAGAAACAGTGTGTCTGAGTGACTGTTGACACCAAAAATTGGCACCAGGAAGAGGCTGACATGTGGGCCGGATTTGGTAGAAGGATGCCATTCGGCTAAAAGGGTTTTTTCTGAAGCATTCGGCAAAGATGCTCTGCGGTCGGGAACGCGTCGCCATTCGGCTGAAATGTTCGGCAGAGATACTCTGCGGTCGGGAATGCGTCATCATTCGGCAGAGGCATTGTTCCGCAGGCGAAGAGTGGTAGCATTCGGGAAAACATGATGACGTGGATCAACATAAGGAAAAGGCCGGTTCGAACAAGGAAAGCAATATGGGCACGAAGATTCGTCATTTATTTTTAGAAACAAGTGTTGTAGTCGTGTCCGACTAGGAGTTGTATCAAGATCTGGGTATAAATATAAACCCATGGCAGCTGTAAAAGACAATCGAATCAATCAATACAACAAACCGGCCCCGTGCCAACATCGAGTCCTTTAGTCGAGTCGTCGAGTTCTTCGAGAGGAGTCATCGATCCGTCGACCTCCGTAAGTACCGGCAACCTTGTATCATGCTTAGTATCATGCGGTGGATTTAAGCTTTGATGCAAGTAGTCTTGTTACCATGCTTAGTATCATCCGGTGGATTTAAGTTGTGGTCTCAAGAAGGTTCCTCTGTTAGGTCATGAGCCATGCGGTGGGCTAAGATCTAGTATGGACCAAGTTATCGGCTCTGTTAGATTTCGGCAAGATCTAACAGATTCATTAAGTTACCCCGTGTTGCTTCGTTTTTACTATGTGCTTAATTCATGCAACACACCTTTGCCCAATCTAGATCGGCTAGAATCGGCTTTGCTTCACGACGTGACGAATTATCCCCTCACAGCCGAATCCGAAACCGATCTAGGTTGTTACATGTCGCGGGTTCGAACTTGTCGGTATCGTGTCAGTCTTGACAGAACCGGGTATCATGCGGTAGATGCAGGTTTTTGGGTCGTCTTAGAGCTAATCATCCGGTGGATTAGAATTCGATTCGATCTGATAGATTTATCTTTACCGATTAGGCTTGTTCCTTCGCCATGGACCCCGATTCGGCTAAATAGCCGTATTCGGCAGTGCTCTCACGAGCGAACGTGTGTTCGTGGGTTTGCATTGGACATTGAATGCTTTTAGCTTTTCATGGTTAGATTGTATCATGCGGTGGATTGGTCTAATCTGATTAGTGGTGTGGTCTCAAACGAGTCGTATCATGCGGTGGATTAACTTGTTTTGTTATCATGCTTGACGGGTGCTGCTTTCGGCCTATGCATTTCTTGTTTACTGCGAATTTATGATCATGTTTCACCCTTTTATTTATCTTTCATGCTCTGTTTCTCGTTAATCGGCTATGAGTACGTGTTACAATGCTCATTCGGTTGAAAGCCGATCTTTCGTCATGCTTACGTCACGCATTCGGCAGTACGCTCACTGCGTGCCTTGCCGATTGCCGAATGAGGTTTTAACTGCCGACAGATAGCTTCCCTGTAGCTATATGTCTTTCGAGATTGGCTTCAACGCCGCAAATATGGAACTGTCTGGTCTCACCCGGCACGTTCCAGGTTTTGGTCTAAATGTTTTATCCCTTTGTTAGTTTTCAGGCAAACTGACTGGCACGCTTCCGGATTCAAAAGCCCGGGTCACGTTTGAAGCCAGCTATTTCGGCTTGCTGTGTGCTTGGCGTGAGGTGCGGATTTTACGTCAACACACTTTTTGGCACGCCCGGTGGGACACACACAAGTTTTCAAGATGCCTGAGTTGAGCGACATCATGGATGTCACTTTGGAAGAATTGTCTGAAGAACATCAACAGATGGTAAAGGTTGCTGCCAACCAATTCATTAACAAATGTTTACTGTCTTTCGCCAAGAACAGGAGCGGTGCACCTTTTCTCAAGTCTGATCTGCCAAGAGTTCTCCTTCCTGGGCAATCTGATCTTACTGAAGAAGAAGAGAGGGAGAGATTCTCGGGCTTGTTATACAAAGCTTTGGGAGAGACAATGACCAATCACAATGCTGCGTTCTTAAACAGTTTTCGGCATATAATGATAAGCATTTTTGGTCAGCATGTGGATAAACCCTTTGAGCAGATACATGGGCAATTGGGTGGCCCGACATACTTCAATGTTCAAGCACCAGTTCAGAAACCACATGGTAAAGGAAATGCTGATGAAACTGGAGGTTCTGGTGCTAAAGATATAAATGGACAACCGATTCGGCAAGATCCTCAGCTTGCACTGCCGAAAACTCGCACATACGGTGATATGGCATTCGGCACCACAGGGAATCCGCCTGCTTCTGCTTACAAGATATCTCCCTTGAACAACAGACTGCAGAGGGATTTGTATGGAAACGGATATTCAGAGTTTATGGATTACAATGCTATCGACGCTCTCCCGAATCCTGGATATGTTGGTACTGCAGGTATGCTTGCTGGAAGACCAGGGAATCAAGATACCAATATTGACCTCATGGTGCAAAAAATGACCGATGTATTGCAAAATCAATTCGGTCTGAAGCCTAAAAGTCAGGGGTACATGTATTCGTCTCCTTTCCCAGAATGGTACCAAAGGGTATCATTGCCGAATAGAGTCAAGGTGCCTACAGAATTTACTAAATTCTCAGGACAAGATGATACAAGTACTGTAGAACATATAGCTCGATATCTGATGCAGCTTGGAGAGGCTTCGGCAGATGAGGCTTTCAGAATCAGATACTTTCCTTTGTCACTGACGGGTCCAGCTTTTACATGGTTTGCTTCTTTGCCTGCTCAGTCGATCTGTACTTGGAAAGACCTGGAACAGAAATTCCATGCTCATTACTACATTGGCAGTACCGAGAAAAAGTTGGTTGATTTGACCAGCTTAAGGCAGAGGAATAATGAAACACCTACAGAGTTCCTCAGGAGGTTTAGGGAAACTAAGAGTATGTGCTTTTCTCTGAACATACCTGATGACCAGCTGGCTGGTATGGCTGTAGCTGGCATGCTGCCTGCCATTCGGGAGAAGCTGTTCGGGATGGAGTTTGATGATCTGGGCCAGTTGTCACACAGATTGGCCTTGATGAGTAACCAGGCATATGGTTTCAAGAAAGATGTCAGATTTGCTAAAAATAATGATGTAGCTGACATCTATAACCAATTCCTTGAAAGAGCAGATCAAGAAGATGAGTATGAAGATAGCGAGGAAATAGCTGCAGCAGAGATAGTGTGGAGCAAAGAACCAGTTACAATGACTCAAAGATGGATCAAACAGATGAAGGGAACATATGATTTTGATGTGACTAAGGCAGACAAATTATTTGAGTTCCTGGTGAAAGAAGGCCGAATCAAATTGCCAGAGGGGCATTCTATGCTTCGGCCCGATGGAGTGAAAGATAAGAGGTACTGTGGGTTTCATGATAGAAATTCTCATTCCATTAATGAATGCAGAGTCTTTAGGATGAAGATTCAGAAAGCTATCCAGGAAGGACATCTGAAATTCGACAACAAGATGAAACTGGACAGTAACCCTTTCCCTCAGAACATGATCGGGTTCTCGGTTAATATGGTGAATGCTGTTCCATCTGCAGAAAAGGGAAGATTGAAAGTTTTAACCTCAAAGAAGGCAAGACAGGATGGTTCAGTTGATCCCACTCGGCAGATCACAATTGAGCAGGTTCGCCAGAAAAATCTTCGGTTCCCGAATAGCCGATTTGAAGTGGGAGAATCCTTTAAACCTAGAGTTACTACACGTATTCTCCTCAACAAATGGCAGCGTCAGCAAGAAAAGGAGCGTTTTCAAAGGCGTGAATACGAGGAAGAGAAAAGAAGGCGCGAAGAAGAAAGGTTTGAGGAAGAACAAGAAGAGTATGCTCGAGAGCAGGAACGTGCGCATTGGGGGTGTGCATTCTTCAGACACTGTTGGAACGAAGGTTTAAAGCTGCCTACAAGGAATAACTGTCCTGAGTGCAATAATGGGTATGTCGAACGTAGGCAAAATGTTGCCAATCGCCGATCTGTCCATGAAAGAATTGGTAGGGTGCATCCTAGTGATGATCGGCGTTTTGATGATCAACCAAGAAAGAGACATGCTGATTGCAGATGGATTGATCATGAGGAAGAAGATCATGAGTATGTTTGGCAGAAAGGACAGTGGTGTCCACCTGGTTTAAGAAGGAGTCAGAAGAGAAGAGTTCAACGCCTGAGGAATCAAGAATTAAAGCAAGCAAGGCCTAGGGTGAAATCAATATGGCTCCCAAAAGACAGGCCTGACGAACATGGTCATTCGGCTCCTACATGTATGGTATGTTTTCTGCCGAATGAATTCATGGCTCCAGCTAACCAAATTGTACAGGAAGAGGTATTGCCCGATATAGATGATGCCGAACAATTTGGGTTAATGGCACAATTGATGTTGAACAAACAAGCTGTTTTTGAGAAGCCAACCCAGAATCGGCACATGAAGCCACTGTACTTGAAGGGATATGTTAATGGCAAACCATTGACCAAGATGTTTGTCGATGGAGGAGCTGCTGTCAATGTAATGCCATATACCACATTCAGGAAGCTTGGTATGGGCCTTAGAGATTTGACACCAACGAGCATAATTCTAAATGATTTTGCTGGAAATCCTTCGGACACCAAGGGATGCGTGCACGTTGATCTGATGATTGGTTCCAAGACTCTGCTTACGACTTTCTTTGTCATTGAGGGCAAAGGGGCATATAGTTTGCTGCTTGGAAGAGATTGGATTCATGCAAATTGTTGTATTCCATCTACTATGCATCAACAGCTTATTCAGTGGATAGATGATGAGGTGGAGATTGTCCAAGCAGATGATTCAATAAGCGTGGCAAATATGGAACCAGCTTTCTGGGAGTATCAAGGCATAGATTGTTTCTCAGGTAAAGACTGGGGAGAAGGTCCTGTGGCACCAGCCAGCAGTGATCAGCAGCCGATCGAAGCAGTCGGCTCTCATAGTAATTTTTGATGGAAAATCCAATTGATGGAACTGATGGAAAATTAGGACGTGGATTTGTGTCGGCCGATAAATTAGAAGAAGTGGACATTGGAGATGGTGACAAGCCAAGGCCGACATTTATCAGTGCTAACTTGGATTCGGTTTTCAAAGAAAAGTTGGTGACATTGTTAAAGGAATACAAGGACTGCTTTGCTTGGGATTATTCGGAGATGCCCGGTCTAGACCGTTCTATTGTTGAGCATCGGTTGCCAATCAAACCTGGATACAGGCCTTACAAGCAACCACCCCGAAAAATCTACAAGGAAGAAGTGTTGGCCAATGTGAAAAAGGAGATTGAAAGATTACTAGATGCAAATTTCATTCGGCCATGTAAATACGCGGATTGGATCTCTAATATCGTTCCTGTTTATAAGAAAAATGGAAAGATGAGGGTTTGTATAGATTTTAGAGACCTAAACAAGGCTACACCCATGGATGGATATCCAATGCCTATTGCTGATTCATTGGTTGATGCTGCTGCTGGATACAAAGTACTCAGTTTCATGGATGGTAACGCAGGATACAATCAGATTTATATGGCATTGGAAGATATAGTAAAGACAGCTTTCAGGTGTCCTGGACACATAGGGTTGTTTGAGTGGGTCGTCATGACCTTTGGATTAAAGAATGCCGGTGCAACTTATCAAAGGGCTATGAATTATATTTTTCATGAGTTGATCGGCAAGATTGTGGAAATATATATTGATGATGTAGTGATCAAGTCATTGGATCATGAGTCTCATTTGGCCGACATAAGGAAAACTCTAGAATGCACCAGGAAGCATGGGCTTAAGATGAACCCGAATAAGTGTGCTTTTGGAGTTTCGGCTGGAGAGTTTCTGGGATTTTTGATACATGAAGGAGGAATAGGAGTTGGTAAGAAAAGCATGAAGGCAATTGATGAAATTGTTCCTCCAACTAATCTTAAAGAGCTACAATCGCTGCTTGGCAAGATAAACTTTGTGAGAAGATTCATATCAAACTTGTCACAAAAGGTGTTGCCCTTTTCCTCACTGTTGAAAATAAAAAAGGATCAAAAGTTTGTATGGGGTGACGAACAACAGAAGGCTTTTAATGAAATAAAGGAGTACATGAAGAAGCCACCAGTATTGGTGCCTCCACAATTGAACAAGCCTTTCAAGTTGTACGTGGCGGCCGATGCCCAAACTATTGGATCGGCCCTCATTCAAGAATTTGAAGGGAAGGAAAGAGTGGTTGCATACCTTAGCCGAAAGTTACTAGATCCAGAGACAAGGTATTCGGCTATAGAGAAGCTTTGCTTATGTGTTTACTACTCCTGTACAAAATTTCGGCACTATTTACTACATGCCGAATGCATTGTGTATTCAAAGTTTGATGTGATAAAACACATGTTGTCTATGCCAATTTTGAACGGAAGGATTGGCAAATGGATTTTAGCTTTGTCTGAATTTGAATTAAGATTTGAATCGGCAAAGGCTGTTAAGGGACAGATTATTGCCGATTTCATTACTGAACATCATGATACATCGATAAATTTGCTTAACATTGTTCCTTGGGTGTTATTCTTCGATGGATCTTCATGCAACAAAGGTGGTGGAGCAGGTATCTTATTAATTTCACCCAAAGGAGAAACATTTGAGTTTGCTGTTCCTATTCAATCTGCTGTTACTAACAATCAAGCTGAGTATGAGGCATTGCTCAAGGGGCTCCAATATTTGAAAGAAGCAAAGGCCATTGCGGTTGAAATTTTTGGAGATTCAGAATTGGTCATAAAGCAATTGAATGGTGAATATGAGTGCAAAAGTGATACCTTGAGGAATTACTATGAAGAATGCAAAGAAATATTGAAGAGCTTTCGGTCAGTAATTCTACAACACATTCCTAGAGGAGATAATGGAGAGGAAAATAGATTGGCCCAAAGTGCATCAGGTTATAAAGAGCTTCGAGAAGTTTTTGCTAATGATGTATATGCATTCGGGAGTAATCTGGCAGAAGATGATTGGAGAAAAGAGATTGCCGATTATCTGGAGAATCCATCCCGAAAGGTTTCTAGAAAACTCAGGTATAAAGCTTTAAAGTTTGTTCTTCTTGATGATAATTTGTATTATAAATCCCTGGATGGAGTGCTGTTACATTGCTTAAATCATGAAGAAGCAAAAAGGCTAATGAGTGAAGTACATGATGGGTTGTGTGGAGCACATCAATCGGCCTACCGAATGAAGTGGGTTATTAGAAGAACTGGATATTACTGGCCGACAATGTTGGAAGATTGTTTTGAATATTATAAAGGATGTCAAGACTGTCAGAAATTTGGAAACATTCAGAGAGTTCTGGCATCAGCTTTGAATCCCATTGTCAAGCCATGGCCATTCAGAGGATGGGGAATAGATTTGATTGGCCAAATAAATCCTCCATCTAGCAAGGGGCATAAGTTTGTGCTTTTGGCAACCGATTATTTTACCAAGTGGGTTGAGGCAATTCCATTAAAGAAGGTGACGTCGGAGAATATGGTTGAATTTGTTAAAGAACACATCATTTACAGATTTGGGATTCCTCAGACAATCACCACTGATCAAGGGACTCAATTTACATCTTCAGAATTCAGAGATTTTGCTGAAAGTATGGGCATCAGATTGTTAAATTCTTCTCCTTATTATGCCCAAGCTAATGGTCAGGCAGAGGCTTCTAACAAGATTATGATTAAAATTATACAGAAGAAGATTGATCAGAAGCCGAGAAAGTGGCATTCGGTACTCAGTGAAGCTTTATGGGCTTACCGAATGGCTCCACATGGGGCTACACAGACGTCTCCCTATGAGTTGGTGTATGGGCATCATGCTATCTTGCCATGGGAAATACAATTAGACTCAAGGAGAATAAAGTTGCAAAAGGATTTAAGTTCTAAAGATTATAATGATTTAATGATGGACGAGTTAGAAGATTTGCATATGATTCGTCTCAGGGCCTTGGAGAATATTGAGAAGAACAAAATGCGAGTTGCTAAGTATTACAATAAGAAGGTGAAAGTTAAGCAATTTACAGAAGGTGATTTAGTCTGGAAAGCGATATTGCCGATTGGAACCAAATATGCAGCATTCGGCAAGTGGTCTCCAAATTGGGAAGGTCCTTTCAGAGTGGTTAGATGCGTGCCTGGAAATGCATATATTTTGAAGACATTATTGGGAGAAGAATTTGCTTCTGCTATAAATGGAAGATATTTGAAGAGGCATTATCCCAGTGTTGAAATCGATCGGTGATTGATATATTAATTTGCCGAACAGCCGATTTTCGGGAAGAAATCGCCTTCAGAACAAATGTTGACAGAAAAGGAAAATGGCCAGTACTGAATGTATTGCCCTTAGCACAAAATACACTACATCAGATGTTCATGCAAGATCACAAAAGATAAGTTTTATTGCCGAAATTCCATAAATCCCTAGTACAAACTAATGGAATAGCTTGTTCAAAACGGACTGAGGATGAATGGAATCGGCAATGGCGGCGCCATGAGCATCAAGGCGATCTATGGAGGCCTCGATGTCATTGATCTCCTCCGGGTTACCATTAGCGAAGCCGGTCGGTAGCCTGGAGTAGTCGGTATTGGTGTGCGTCGACATGGCAACTAGGCCTGCGGCAGTGCCCAGACGGATGCCGTACGAGGCCACCTCATCGATGCGGCCCGCCACCGCACCGAGGCGAGCTTCTGGTGTGTCCCCAGGAGCATTCACCTTGTTCGCCAGCTCATTCACCAGCGCCTTCAGTCGGTCGAGTTCAGCATCACGCGCTGCAAGTTTACAAAAGGGGCAGCAGAGTAATATCAGTTGGGGGACAAGATTGAGATTGAGCAGATTGCAGGACTCACCATCAATGACTTCGAGCAGTTGCTTGCGCTCGTGCTGCCATTCGAGGTCAGCAATCCCGGCTTGCTTGGAGATAGCCTCCAGTTCGCGACGAGAGTCGTCGCGCTCCGCCTTGAATCGGCGAGCATCGCCGTCCGTGTAGCGGTAGTCGTCCGATTCGAGAGATCGATTGGACGAACTCGAAGATGCTGCAGGAGCGGCGGCTGGAGCTGCGACTGGCGCACCGGCGCCGGCAATCCATTGGATTACCCTGAAAGAACAAAGAGATTCGTCAAGAAAGAGGGAGGAAATCTCGAGAAGAACAAAGAGAAGCAAGCAGCTACTCACCTGCGGCGAGCGCCGGCACGACTTCCTTCGGCCTCATCGGCGGCCGGGCGCCTCCTGTTGTTGTCGGCCATTGGAAGTTCCTCGGAAATACTGTGGATGGGGAAAAGAATGGCTTGGGCCGGCAAGAACTTGGAAGGCGAAGAACTTGGTGAAGAAACTGTGGGCTACCTAGGTGTTTATTTATAGAACCCGCAGAGGAAATCATGGCCAAAGATCGTGGCACGTATTCCGAAGAGTTCGGAAGGTGGAAAGAATTTTCCAGCCGATCGGTTCTCATGTCGTTTGGGATTCTTATCGAGTCGTATTCGGCTTTGACTAGATGGGATTCGGCTATGTCATAGTTGAAGCGTTTTCGGGTCTAAGTACTATTATGGCCAACTTTGCCGAATGAGTCATCCACAATGAAGGAAAACAGAGTTAAAGGGATGACAAGATTACAGGGTTAATAAAACATTCGGCTATCAAACTATTTGACATAATTCACACACCCAAGAACTTTGAGATTACATTTTTGGCATTTGATATCATGTTGCTAATGTTCTCTAATAAGTTTTTATCAGCTTCTTGGGTTCTGGTCAAGGCAGCAAGCTTCGCCTTGAGTTGTTTGTCTTCGTTTAGAGCTGCTAAGGCTTCCTTTCGCCTCTTCTCTGTTAGCTTGGGAAGCTCAACTATTTTCTTCTTGTCAGCTTCAATTTCGGCCGATAGATTTTTCAATTCGGCTTCAAGTGCAGCTTTTCTGATCTCCTTCATTTCAAGTTCAGATTCCAGTTTGGTTAATAATTCCTTGTCATTCTGGACTTGAGTATGCAGATCTTTTACAGATTGCTTAACCAAGGTTCTCCTTTGCTCCAAGGCTGGTTGAGCAGATTGATTCTTCAGAGCTTGCTTCACTGCGATAAAATGATCATCCAATCTGGAAATTGGATCTAAAGAAGTCTTGATATCGGCAGGAAGATCTTGGTCAAATGATTCAAGCAAATCTCTTAAAAGATCAGCATTGGTAACTTGTTCCCGAGTGTCCTTATGCAAAAAAGAAAGGATTTCCTTCAGTTTTGCTTGGTTCTCCTCTGATAAAGTTTGACCAGAAGAGGTTTCTTCTCCTTGTTCGGCGACTAGATCATCCACAGCAAATGAATAGCTGGGTGAAGAAGTGGTTTTCTCCTGAAAGAAGATTATGCCGAATTATTAATGATTCATTGAATAAAGAACTGGAAGACTGGGTAATTATCTCTACCTCATTCCTGGTCTCTTGGATGGAAAGAGAGGGCAGCTCGAGCTCAGGCAAAGATTCTTGTATATCATGCTGAGGAGAGCTTGGAAGATCTGTTGGTGGAGAAGAGGCTTCTAGTTGAGGAACATCAGGAGAAGCTGAAGCTAGTTCTTGATGAGAAGGAGGACTCTCCAAGATTGGGTCTATTGAGATTTGCTCTGAAACTGAAAAGGAATCAATGCCGATGGAGAGGAACTTTAAAGACAAAAATGTGAGAAAATTTTACCAATCATTGAAGCATCGGCAGGACTTGTACTGATTGCTGGCTGTTGTTCTTTGGCCTGAAATCAAAAAAGAAATAAAGCTGAGCAAAACACCAAAAGCATTATAGTCAAAGAAAAAGGACTCTGACCTTGGTTTTGCTACTTGTTCTTTTCTTCTTTACAACTGAGGGAGCAGTTATAAGGAGGGTTTTCCTCTTGACAGATGATGGTCTAGTGAGTATTGGATCTGAAGAAGCTTGTCTAGCCATCAGCTGAGCCAAGGTAGGAGATTGGTGCCCCAAAGCAGAGATTGGGCCTGCAGTTTTATATAAAATTACCCTGGCAAGAGGGGCAGGTGTTATGTCCTGCAAAATAATAGAGTCAGAATCGATTGGGGCTAATGTTGTTAAGACAGATAAAGGAATAAGCATATTACCTCTGCAGTTGGCTGATAATCAGGCATTAATTCAAGGCAGAAAGGATGGATTGGCATGTTGAAGATATGATCATGGAATTCTTGCCACCAGAGAGTGAAGGAAGGATGGGCAGATATTATTGGCACAAAAGGATCAGGTGCATAAATGGTTCCACAGCATTTATAGTTGAAAATCCTTCTTGTTTCTGTGAAATCCTTGATTATCTCCCTAGGCCTGAGGAATTCATGGAGGAATAGCCTAGGGGGCACTTGGCCACATCCCAACTGTCTAGCCATCATGTTTGGCTGATAATATTCATAAGTGCTTTGGACTAGCCTCCCTCCACAGAATTCGGCTGGCAGGATGCAGGGCTGGATGAAGGCATTAAAAATTGCTACAGATTGTACATCAATGCATCCAGTCTCAAAGCTGAATTCGCAAGGGAGAGTAAGATTGTCATTGTCCAAATAAGGGAACCAAAGAGGATTGGCAAAACCTCTGAAGAAGAGCTCAAACAGTTCACCAATGTTTTTGTTGATAGGTACAGTGGAGGCAGCTTCTCCATAAGTTTGACAACCTTTGGTTCTCCGGGTTTCTCCTTCTTTATAATTGATTGAAGGGAAGTCTCGGCTGTTGAGATCAATAGCAACAATTTGATGCATGTACAATTGCAGCCACATTTGGACAAACCACCAGGGACCATTGACACAGGGGATCTTCTTGCTAGTGTGCATCAGGTGGGTGGTTTGATTGAGCATATGATAGACGCTTCCCAGGAGGTATTTCCCAAGTGGGATGACTTTTCCAGCAGCCAGCTCTTCAGCCATCACAATGTGATTCAAGGTTGGCTCATTGGCTTTGCCACAAAAGACTGATCTGCATAGCCACATATTCAGGAAGGCCCTGTATTCAACATCGGTCAGAGGGCCATCAGACATATGATTCTGAATGTATCTCTTATATCCAACCCCTGTTTTCACTCCTGTCTGCTTGGAGGAACCTTTATGATCATATGGGTGTACAGTTCCTGTAACATTCAGGCCGGTCATCATGTAGACATCGGCCAAAGTAGGAGACATTGGGCCATGACCAAAAAGAAAGGTATTTGTACCATTAGACCAAAAGTGGCAAGCTGCAATCAGGAGGTTCTCATTCTTTGGTGTTTCAGCTAATGACAGCTCCAGGCAATGAGAAATACGCAAATGATCCCAATTCTGTGTTTGAGGGCTTTTATCATCAGACATCCTTTTATACCAGTTTCTCCATCCGGCGATTGGGGGCAAAGGCCAGTTCTTGAAAGCGTCTTGCCACTCATGAGGTTTTGTCAGTGAAATCTTAAAAGGAATCCGCTGAGATTCGGCCGCAATGATTTCAGAAGGATCTGAATCTCCTACGGGACCGAGGAAATAGGATGGAGATTTTTTCTCAACAGGGATGAGGATTTCGGCAGCTAGAGCCTATCAAGAATGAAAGGGGATAAGAAGAAATTTAAAATGCAAATCGAAAGAAGACTGCCGAACATGCTTGAGGGGATTGAAGTTTACCTGGAGAGCAAGATCTTGGTCCGCCATTTGAAGGTTGGATCTTGGAAGACGATGACTTAGGGTTCGGATCCGGATGAGAGCTCTGAAGATTCGGAAGGAGAAGCGGGTGCCGAGCAGAACTAACTTGGAAATGTTAAGTGCTTTTGGTCAATTCCGAGATAAAAGTTACTTCTTATCCCGAAATTGAAGGGGCATGTGTTGACACCAAAAATTGGCACCAGGAAGAGGCTGACATGTGGGCCGGATTTGGTAGAAGGATGCCATTCGGCTAAAAGGGTTTTTTCTGAAGCATTCGGCAAAGATGCTCTGCGGTCGGGAACGCGTCGCCATTCGGCTGAAATGTTCGGCAGAGATACTCTGCGGTCGGGAATGCGTCATCATTCGGCAGAGGCATTGTTCCGCAGGCGAAGAGTGGTAGCATTCGGGAAAACATGATGACGTGGATCAACATAAGGAAAAGGCCGGTTCCAACAAGGAAAGCAATATGGGCACGAAGATTCGTCATTTATTTTTAGAAACAAGTGTTGTAGTCGTGTCCGACTAGGAGTTGTATCAAGATCTGGGTATAAATATAAACCCATGGCAGCTGTAAAAGACAATCGAATCAATCAATACAACAAACCGGCCCCGTGCCAACATCGAGTCCTTTAGTCGAGTCGTCGAGTTCTTCGAGAGGAGTCATCGATCCGTCGACCTCCGTAAGTACCGGCAACCTTGTATCATGCTTAGTATCATGCGGTGGATTTAAGCTTTGATGCAAGTAGTCTTGTTACCATGCTTAGTATCATCCGGTGGATTTAAGTTGTGGTCTCAAGAAGGTTCCTCTGTTAGGTCATGAGCCATGCGGTGGGCTAAGATCTAGTATGGACCAAGTTATCGGCTCTGTTAGATTTCGGCAAGATCTAACAGATTCATTAAGTTACCCCGTGTTGCTTCGTTTTTACTATGTGCTTAATTCATGCAACACACCTTTGCCCAATCTAGATCGGCTAGAATCGGCTTTGCTTCACGACGTGACGAATTATCCCCTCACAGCCGAATCCGAAACCGATCTAGGTTGTTACATGTCGCGGGTTCGAACTTGTCGGTATCGTGTCAGTCTTGACAGAACCGGGTATCATGCGGTAGATGCAGGTTTTTGGGTCGTCTTAGAGCTAATCATCCGGTGGATTAGAATTCGATTCGATCTGATAGATTTATCTTTACCGATTAGGCTTGTTCCTTCGCCATGGACCCCGATTCGGCTAAATAGCCGTATTCGGCAGTGCTCTCACGAGCGAACGTGTGTTCGTGGGTTTGCATTGGACATTGAATGCTTTTAGCTTTTCATGGTTAGATTGTATCATGCGGTGGATTGGTCTAATCTGATTAGTGGTGTGGTCTCAAACGAGTCGTATCATGCGGTGGATTAACTTGTTTTGTTATCATGCTTGACGGGTGCTGCTTTCGGCCTATGCATTTCTTGTTTACTGCGAATTTATGATCATGTTTCACCCTTTTATTTATCTTTCATGCTCTGTTTCTCGTTAATCGGCTATGAGTACGTGTTACAATGCTCATTCGGTTGAAAGCCGATCTTTCGTCATGCTTACGTCACGCATTCGGCAGTACGCTCACTGCGTGCCTTGCCGATTGCCGAATGAGGTTTTAACTGCCGACAGATAGCTTCCCTGTAGCTATATGTCTTTCGAGATTGGCTTCAACGCCGCAAATATGGAACTGTCTGGTCTCACCCAGCACGTTCCAGGTTTTGGTCTAAATGTTTTATCCCTTTGTTAGTTTTCAGGCAAACTGACTGGCACGCTTCCGGATTCAAAAGCCCGGGTCACGTTTGAAGCCAGCTATTTCGGCTTGCTGTGTGCTTGGCGTGAGGTGCGGATTTTACGTCAACAGTGACATAATCGAACTTTGTTGGACATGGTTAGATCAGTGATGAGCAAGTCAGACCTACCGTTATCATTTTGGGGTTATGCTCTAGAAACGACAGCTTTCATATTAAATAGGGTATCGTCTAAGTTCGTGGATAAGACACCATTTGAGATATCGACTGGCAAGACTCCATGTTTGTCTTTTCTGAAAATTTGGGGTTGTGAAGCATATGTAAAGCAACTTCAGTCGGACAAGCTTACACCCAAGTCAGACAAGTGCATATTCGTGGGATATCCAAAGGAAACTATTGGGTAATATTTCTACAACCGATCATAGGGCAAAGTGTTTCTTGCTTGGAACAGTGTATTCTTGGAGAAAGAGTTTCTCAAAAGCGAGAAAAGTGGACAGAAGGTGTATATTGAAGAAGTTCAAGATGAGCCTATGAGGCAAGACTTTACAAGTGATGCTAATGTAGCAGAACAAGTTGAGGCACCTGTGGCAAGAGAAGAACCGCCACAAGCACGAAGGTCGGAAACGCCACATCGCGCAATGAACAGAATGAATCTCATCGTTACGGGAGAGCGTGACATATTGTTGATGGACAACGATGAGCCTAAGACCTATGCAGAAGAAATGATGGACCTAGATTCTGACAAATGACAAAGTGCCATGAGATCCGAGATAGATTCCATGAGAGACAATCAATTTTGGATCTTGATCGACCCGCCTGATGTTGTGAGACCCATCAAGTGCAAATGTATATTTAAGAGAAATAGAGATATGGATGGAAATGTTCACTTCTACAAAGCATGACTTGTTGCAGAAGGTTTTCGATAAGTTCAGGGAGTTGACTATGACAAGACATTCAATACAGTAACGATGCTTAAATCTATTCGGATCATTTTAGCAATAGCTGCGTATTTCAATTATGAGATATTGTAGATGTATGTTAAAACAGCTTTCCTAAATGGGAACTGGATGAGGATATATACATGATACAGCCCGAAGGTTTTGACGATCCAACTAATGCTGAAAAAATATGCAAGCTTTAGAAATCCATCTATGGATTAAAGCGAGCATCTCAAAGTTGGAACCTTCATTTTGACGAGGAAGTCAAAGGGTTTGGTTTCTGTTAGTCAAAGTGGGAGCTCTCTTGGGTTTCTAATCTTATATGTAGATGACATATCGTTGACTGGGAATGACATTCCTATGCTGGATATCCGTTAAGACTTCACTAAAAAATAATTTTGCTATGAAGGACTTAGGGAAAGCTGCATACATTCTGGGAATAAGGATATGTAGAGATAAATCAAGTAGGTTTATAGGATTAAGCCAAGATACTTATATTGACATGGCGTATGTCACATGGCGTATACCTTAGCAAGACTCAGTGTCCTTCGACGGCTGACGACTGGGAGCGCATGAGTATGATTCCCTATGCTTCGGCAATTGGATCTATCATGTACGCCATGATAAGTACTCGTCCAGATGTCTCATATGCTCTAAGTGTTACGAGCAGACACCAGTCTAATCCAGGTGAAAGTCACTAGACAACAGTGAAAAACATTTTTAAGTACTTTAGAAGGACTAAAGATGTGTTCTTAGTCCATGGAGGTGAGGAGAAGCTCATTGTAACATGCTACACTGATGCTAGTTTCCAAACTGATCCAAACGATTCAAAGTCGCAATCAGGATTTATGTTACGCTATGACTGCGGCACGCATGGAAGAAGCGCAGGTCTCGGGCAAGAGGTCCTCCGCTTCGTATAGACGCGCGGCGGGCGGCCTGCGCGTGGCGGCGAGCGGCGGAGGTGCGGAGCTTGGCGAGCGACGCGTTGCCTACGCGCGGCGGGCGCACGGCGGTGCTCCGGCACCGCGTGGAGCGTGCGCGCGGTCCTCACCCACCTCGCTCCGTGCCGGCGGTCGGTGCGCCGCTCCTCATCCCACTGTGTCCGCGACCTGCCCGCCGCCGCCGCGACCTGCCCGCGCGCTGCCCGCCGCCGCCGTCCGCAACCTACCCGTCGTGGGGAGGCAGTTCTCCGGCGGCCGCCACCAAAATGAGACCCGCGCCGGCACAGGCCGCCGGGTCCGGAGGATCGGAGGAGCTCGATCCGCTGGAGAGGAAGAAGCCGGCTGGGGCCTGCTGCCGGGCATGGGCCTCGGGCAGCCAGGCGGTCCTCCGCATCAACAGCGGCCTCGCGGGGATGCGGGCCGCGGTGACGAGGGTGCGTCGTGCGGTGAGGAGGAAGGGAGAGAGGCGGCCTCGCGGGCGCCGGTGTCCCAACCGGGTCAGGGAGGAGGGAGGAACGGTGGGAGAGGGTGAGCGGCGGCGTCGCAGACAGGTCGTCCGCCTCCGCCGTACCAGCGAGCGAGAGATGGGAGAGACCGAGAGAGATGGACTGCGAGAGAAGGAGATAAGGCTTGGTTTTTTGTTTTGCCCCCTTTGGTTGTGAATAATTATATTTTAGTCTCTAAAACGTTTATTTTCACATTCGAAACCCTAGAGTTTTTATTTCCTCACATTTTAGTCCCTACATAGGTAACAAAATAAAATTTTAATTGAAGATGGTAGTTGGATGTTGATGAATAAAATATATGGTTGTTGTATAGAGTAAATATATACAGTAACATGAGTGCGGAAGAAGCTGATATAGAGTAAAAAAATCGTACTAATGTGGCTAGAATATTCCTTTTGAAGTAAAAATATAGAGTAACGGCAGTGCGGATAGTCTTAGTCGGCCTACGGCAAGAACAACTCACTGTGGACATCAACTCCAAATATAGCCTCCTCGCGACCCTCCGCCCCAACTGCCGCCGGCCCGCCCGGCTTCACCGCGATCGCCCTGACCTCGCCGCCACCGCGAAGCTCGTCGGCCACGGAAGCCGTCCGCGCGCCGGCCGACCGACCGCCGCAGTGGGAGCCCTCCACCGCCGCGCCGCGTCCACGCTGCGCCGGCCGGCCCCCTCCTGCGGCAAGGGCCTAGAGGCTCGCGCCGGGCGGTCACCACCTGTCGTCTGCGGCCGACGTGAAGACGTCCGCCGTCGCGAGGCCACAGGGATGCGCCGCCGGAGGCCGGGGACAACGAAGGACGCGCTCCCGTCCATCCGCCGCCCCCGCTTGTCGCCCCCTCTTGCCGCCCGGCCGCCCGCCCCCGGACGCTGAGGCGGAGGTCACGCGCGGAGGCTGGCCATCGCCGCTCCCGCTGTCACCGTCGCCACAGGAACTGTAGGTACGAGCGCGGGTGGAAATCGAGGAGTCGGGGCGCACCCTTTTTCTCCTTCGCCGCCGCCCACGCGGCGACGCCGCCGCCACCGCCGCCGTGGAGAGTCGCCGGCCGCCGGCCGCCGCCCGTCCTCGTCCCGCGCATTGTCCGGCCGCCGCGGGTCATCGTCCTGTGCGGGCTGGTAGAACGGGGGAATGCATGGGAGGGGAAGGAGTGGGCAGTGCCGCGGGGACCTGCCGCGCAGGTAGGGCAGGGGAGGGGAAGGGACGGGCGCCGCCGTGGGAGTCGCCGCCAGCCGCCCGAGTCGTCCTAGGAGGGGAAGGGGCGGCGCCGCTGTGGGGAGCCGCCGACCGGCGGCCATGGTCGTCCCGCGCGGATAGAGAGGGGGAGGGAGGGGGCGGCGGAGGGCACGAGAGGAGAGGGTTGACGGATCGGGCGAGGCCGGGAGAGATCGAAGAAAGAGAGAGAGAGGAGAGGAGGACGAACGTGTGGACAAGGATATTTTTGTCGGACACGGACGACGCTGACGGTACGTGCCATGCCTCTATCTGCGTGTCTCCCAGGCTGCCACATGCGACGGCCGGATACGGCGGCAGCGTCTGCCGACACCACGCGTCACATGCCGAGGCGGTGAAGTATTTACATATATGTCCCGTTATTAGGGGTGCTAACGATGGGTTAACTGCTAAGGGCATGTACGGCGGCGCGTTGGTAAGACGCGTATGTAAGCGGATGTTTTTGCAAAAATAACACCCGCGACGTAGGGATGCCCTGCCGCATCGTCTGACGAGGCGACGGGGGCGGCCCGTTGTCCCAAGCAGAGGAGACGAGTGCGCCGCTGCTGTACGGCGCCGTCATCCGGAACGGACGCCGCGCACGGATCCCGCGTAGGGGAGAGAAAATATTGTAACCATGTTTGTCTTATATATGTTTGATACATTTTTATCACATAGCTACACAATAGTACACAAAATATTTTCATTGAAGAAAAAAGCTTTGATATTATAAAAATTATTGTAATCATCTTTCTATTATTATGCTTGGTATTATTCTATCAAATAGCCACATAATGATATACACAAATACATTTGTAGTTGATCTGAAACTACATACAAAGCATTAAACAGCTTACAGACGGCCTCTCTATCTGTAGGTTATATGAGCTGTTTGTACATTTGTCATTATGCTAAAATCAAGGTTCCGAAAACGACCCGCCGTCCGTGGGCTGTACATGCCCTAACCATGTGTAAGGATAAATTGATTATTCCTATCATAACTCAAGGTACGTTTTCATGTGCTGTGTTTTTGTCATAGTTATTAGGACCGGACCGGACCGGCGGTTGGACCGGTAAAAGACCGAACCAGAGCCTCCAGCGGTTTGGTTCGCTTCAAAGACCGTCCCTGCAATCGGACCGGTAAAAACCGGTTGAACCGGCCGGTTTTTAACAAAACCAGCGAACCGGGCGGTTCTGTTTGAACTGGACGGTTTTTGATTGTTGCCTCGGATTAGCTCAGGTCTCTCCCATGTTGGCCCATCTGAAGGCCCAGCCCAGGTACTCTCCAGCTCCTAAAATCACCCGTAAAAAGAATGGGTGCTGCTACGCTCGATTGCTCGCACGGCGGCGGCGGAACATGGCTGTGGCGCATCCCTGTTTGCGAGCAGGCCGACAGGCCGGGGGTGCATCGCAAGCAGGCAGCGGCCGCTGCTCCTACAGTCCTACCTGCTCGTTCTTCGCCAGCATCAGGCAGAAGGCAAAAGTCAGGGCAGGGCGCAGGGTATATTGCTGAGCACGGCACAACTGTATGACATGGCGATTGGTGAGTATCCAAACTCCACACTGCAGCTACAATGATTCGATTTTTATATTGTTGCCTTGCCTGAACGAACATTGGGCTTGGAGTGAGGTTTGGAGACGTGGCTAGAGTAGGATATTGACAAGATGAGATTTTTTTATTAGCTGTGATCTTCTATTGATATATTTGCCGCCCTTCTCTGCACCTTGAAGAAAGCAACACTATTTATCTTACCTTGAAATTTGAATGGAGTCATTGAGACTATATATTCATGTCATTTATATGAACCATATGTTGCTAATTATCAGTTCTATAAGTAAATATGGTACCAGTTCAATTTTTTCAGGTGACCGGTTCAATCTACCGGTCCAAAATTATTGAACCGGCGGTTCAACCGGTTCTTAACGGTTCAACCGATGAACCAATGAACCGATACCGTCACCGGTTCGATGACCGGTCCGGTCCTAATAACTATGGTTTTTGCTCGGGACTATGTGTCATTTTTAATTTCTTCTCAAAATTACGGGACTATGTGTCACTTTTAACTTGTTCCCAAAATTAATTATTACCAATATTTATTGGGCGCATCCTTAGATATGTTCTAAGCTTAGATTCATACGGTACCATCTTGTTCATTAGAGACATTATTTTTTTTCATTGATGTGTTCTTTCATAATGTTCTATATTATATGGGTTAGGGCAATTTATACTTCTGTTAGAACGACAAATTAAAGGAGGAGTCGCAATCATTATCTCTGAAGAGAGAAATGGAGAACAAGAAAGGAGATGAAGCAAGAGATCCCTAGATCATATCAACCGCCGGGTAATGTTCTCATGGTAACCCGGCCAGGGCTTATGCATGTATAACATATAAGCATATATCCTAGCAAACGTATCACAATATGAGGTCTTGTAACAACTAAGTTTTCCCAAAAACAAAAACAACTATATAGTTATTTTGAAAATATGCCTAATCATAGATACTAATATCTAAATTTTTACTATTTATAGCAGAATAATCATAGATACTAATATTATGGAAATTATGTTAGTAGATTTATTGCTAAACGGACTATTATGATATATAATATTTTTGGTTTGAAATAATTTATTTTTAGAGATATTATTAGTCAAAAATGTTATAATTTGGAAAAAGGTTTAACAGTTATATTAGGCCAGTCTCAGTGCACAGTTTCACTACATGATTACCTAGAGCAGAAACTAGATAACTGAGCCAAAAGAGTTTCATGGTGATGAAACACCTCTCACGTACCATGAAACTCTTCCTTTTCTCTCTTACGCCATATCAGCACATTTAATGACTTAAAACTCCCCATAAAATCCCCATTAAGACAGGCCTTATGTGATCGAGGATAAAAATAGAATAACCCGCAGAAGAAGATTTTGTTATCTCCGACGTCCGGGGAAGAAATGTTCCCTAAGCATTCAACCTTCTATGACAAGGAATTTGAGCACACCCGTGTGTGCGAGCACGACTTGCTTATGCGAACTGGTAGCAATGGCTTCATGAATGCGTTCTACGCCATTGGATGGGAGGCCTTCTAGGAAGTCGTGAATAAGGTTTGAAACTCCTCACTCATGAATTTCTTTCGACTTTATCTCATGGAAAAGAGGTGGTCAAGTTTCGCGCATGTTTAACCGAGAGTTTTCTTGCTCTTGGAGGGAATTTTTTGTGGTTCTTGGTTTTAATCGTTGTTGTTCTTTAGAGATCGCTAAAGTTTTAAAAAAGTTTAACCGAGATGATTTTTGACTTAAAATCTTTGGGAAGAAAAAGTGTACGACCCCTCGTACCAATGACATTCATAACCCCAATTTACGTTTCATGCATCGTTGAATGGCTATGACTCTGTTCCCACGCTCAGATTTGTGTCTGATTCACACAAATGATATGCTGCTGCTGTTTGCTATGACAAAGAAAATTTTGGTTTCACCCGTTCATGACATGGTTTTACATTGGTGTTCTATGCCTTTTTGTGTCGGCAGCGTGGCGATAACTTTCTTAGTTACTCGCCTCGCTACCAAGCTTGAAATTCTCGAGAACGCCACGCTTTCATACATTGAAGAAGAACGTTCTATGGTTGATGCTGAGTACTTTGTGCAACTGCACATGATGCGCAAGACATTCAATGGCAACCTCGTCATGATTTACCACACATATACAACCGAAGATCCCCTGCCTTGCCCAGAGCTTGGGTTGTATACCACCCAGAAGTTAACCCTTCAATTGAAGGCCGGGTCTGAGGATTCTCCTCCTCAGAGGGAACCAGCCAAGGCATAGTGTTGCAAGAACCCGGGAGCAAGCCAGAAGGAGAGACGTTGGGCTCGCTACTTCTCATGAGCTAGCAAGATCACCATCGCAACCGCACCGACACACAACACACATCAACAACGCCTACCTTCGACGCGGTGTATGAGCGGTACACGGTGCTGGTACATCTGGTGCATACTCCCAGGGTTTGGAGTACTTTGCCTCATGCCGCTGGGACTATGCTAAGAGTTCAGACTCTGGGTACTCCCAGTGTTAGAATAAACGGATCACTAGTCACAGATATAGAAGGGAACGACTTGAATCTTGATAATAAAATATGATGAACTATGACAAGAACAAGATGAACAACGTGTAGGTTATACCTTCGCCTCCGGCAGAGGAAACCATCTTAGGTTCAGTCGGTGACGGTCTGCGCAAGGCAGCGACGTGCAGTACCGGTGTCGACGGTCGCAGTCGTAGATCCCGTCGGCCCTTTGGTCGCCACCGGCTTTGGCCTGGAACGGCGGCAGATGGCGGCGTGGACGTCGTGGCGGCCATGGTGGGTCTTCCCGTCACTGGCTGCGCTAACCCTAGATCGGATTGGTTTGTCGGTGGGTCTGGCGGCTCGAGTTCAAGTAGAGCCGGTGGCTCCCACCTCTCTTTATAGCGCAGGGTGACAGGGGCCCACCAACCATGGGTTGGGTTGGGCTCCCCCGATCAGGGCACAGATCAAGGCCCACGGCCTTTGGGCCGTGTGGGCTGAGAGATCAACCTAACAATCTCCCCTTTGATCTCACATTCACTTTTCTTTTACTTTTACTATTTCCTTATTTCATCCTAGATTTGTGTACAGAGCATATCTCATCGTCACGATCAATTGTCGATAGAATCAATAGCTACAATACACGCCTCTATTTAGAAATAGATTCTTTAATCTTTTTGGGCCCTTATAATCCAGATATCACAGGCTATACCCCAAATCTATCGCCCTTGACTATTGGAGCAGGAGCAGGAGTAGGCTTACAACTTTTCTTATTATTGTGAGCATAGAATATTGCTGGCTGGTTATCGCAGTACATCTTTAGTGGTCTTTCAATGTTGTCTACCACTTTCAATCCCGGTATGAATTTCTTTAGCCACTCGACTTGACAGGAGGCCTCGTAACATGCTATAAATTCAGCACACATCGTTGATGTTGTTGTTACTGATTGCTTTGAGCTTTTCCATGATATAGCTCCTCCTGCGAGGATGAAGATGTAACCTGTCGTGGACTTACTGTCATCTCCATCTCCCGCAAAATCTGAATCAGAATACCCTTTTATCTATAGGGAATCAGTTCTTCTATACGTTAGCATGAGGCCTTTTGTACCTTTCACATAGCGTAAAGCTTTCTTTACAAGTTTCCAGTGCTCTGGTCCTGGATCTTTCTAATATCTGCCAAGAACATTAGTGACAAAGGCTAAGTCAGGGTGTGTGCACACTTGTGCATATTGGAAGCTTCCGATAGTTGAAGCATACGGAACTGCTTTCATTTGTTTCTTCTCATACTTGTTTTGGGGACTCTGAAAATCCCCAAATCTATCGCCCTTGACTATTGGAGCAGGAGTAGGCTTACTCGCATGCATACAATACTTTTCTAAGATATTTTCTAGGTATGTCTGTTGTGACAATCACAATACCCCATTTCTTCTATCTCGAAGAATCTCAATTCCCAAAATGAATGAGGCTTCACCAAGGTCTTTCATATCGAAGTTTGAGGACATGAACTTCTTCGTTTCCAATAATAGGTTGACATCGCTACTCGCCAGTAGAATATCATCCACATAGAGGATAAGGAAAATATATTTTCCTTTCTTAAACTTTGCATAGATATAATTGTCCTCAACATTCTCATTAAACCCAAACCTCTTTATCGTTTCGTTAAACTTGAAGTACCATTGCCTTGAAGCTTGCTTTAATCCATAAATGAATTTCTTTAGATGACATCCCATATGTTCTTTTCCAGCCACAACAAAACCCTTGGGTTGTGCCATGTAAACTTTTTCTTCCAGATCCCCGTTAAGGAATGCCGTCTTTACATCCATTTGGTGCAATTCAAGATTGAAATGTGCCACCAATGCAATTACTATTCTAAAAGAATCTTTATAAGGGACCGGAGAAAGTGTCTCATTGTAATCTATTCCTTCCTTTTGTGTAAAACCTTTTGCCACAAGACGTGCTTTGAATCTTTCTACATTCCCTTTGGAGTCACGTTTCGTCTTGTAGACCCATTTGCAGCCTACTATTTTGGCTCCTTTAGGAATTTCCTCTAGGTCCCAAACATGGTTGGTACTCATTAATCTCTTTTCATCTTCCATGGCCTCAAGCCACTTGGATGAATTCTCGCTTCTCATGGCTTGTTCGAATGAAATAGGATCATTCTCCATTCGAAACTCTTCTGTGTTATACACTACATAATCATCGGGAATGGCTGACCTTCTTTCTCTTTGAGGCCTTTTAGGGGGCTCTTCATTTAGAACATTTTTCTGTTGGAGGATGTTGATGCTCCCCCTGACCTGCAGCAACATTATCTATAGGATCCTGAAGGACAGGTTCCACATTTTCATTCATTGTTGCCACAGGAGGGACCACCACAGGAGCTGGCACCGTAGTGTCTTGCACTGCCGGTGTAGCTTCAGCAGGTAGTGAGAAAGATGGCTCCTGAATCATCGGATTGGGTGCGTACACCAGCTTCTCCTCAAGATCAATCTTTTGAACTACCACGCTCCCCCATATCATTTCTTCTTCAAGGAAGGCAGCATGTCTCGTTTCCACAAACTTTGTGAATCTGTCTGGACAATAGAAACGATATCCCTTTGATTTACTGTCTGGACAATAGAAACTTTGTGTAGCCAATAAAATGGCAACTTACTGTTTTGGGATCTAGTTTTCCAATAGTTGGGTTAAATATCTTTGCCTCAGCAGGACTCCCCCACACTCGTAGGTGATTCAATGAAGGAATTTTGCCTGTCCACAACTCATACGGTGTTTTTGGCACTGCTTTATTGGGAACTCTATTGAGAATATAGATAGCGGTTTTTGATGCCTCCATCCATAAACTCACTGGAAGTGTGGAATAGCTTATCATACTTCACACCATATCCAAAAGGGTACGGTTGCGTCTTTCAGCTACTCCATTCCGCTGAGGGTCGCCCGGCATTGAATATTGGGCTTCTATACCTTTTTCCATTAGTAACCTTGCAAAAGGTCCTGGAACTTGGCCATATGGGGTGTGTCGACCATAGTATACCCCTCCATGGTCGGAATGTACTATCTTTATCTTTAAATTGAGATGATTTTCAACTTCAGCCTTGAATATTTTAAATTTATCCAACGCTTCTGACTTTTCTTTTATCGGATAAATGTATCCATAACGGGAATAATCGTCTATGAAAGTTATAAATGAGTCATAACCATCAATGCTTTTAACTGAGAACGGACCACAGATGTCTGTGTGAATTAGCTCTAAAACACCTGCACTATGTTCAGCAATTTTCTTTGTAGTATTTACATATTTTCCTTTTATGGAATCAATGCATTTATCTAAGTCTGAGAACTATAGAGAAGGAAGTATTTCATTCTTAACCAGCCTTTCTATTCCCCCCCTCGAAATATGGCCTAAGCGACAATGCCATAATTTCGACGACGTGTCTAGAGTTCTCTTTCATTTTCTATTATGAGCCGTAGGTGGGGATACAAGCGCATTCACATCACATACGGAATTCACACTTTCACGTAGCGATAACAAATAAAGATCATTTCTCTTAAAAGCAATAGAGGCAATTGTATCATTATGATCTATTACACACATGACATTTCCAAAATGACATCCAAATCCATCATCATCTAGACGAGACACACTTATTAAGTTTCTCTGTAAAGTAGGAACATAAAAAACATCGCTAAGAAATAAATCAAATCCAGTGTCGAGCTCCAAGAGAAGGTCTCCCACCGCCTCCACTTCTGCCTCGACACCGTTCGCGACTTTAATGTGTCTTTCGTTTCTTTGAGTGGTTCTCGTCGAACGGAATCCCTGTAAAGAATTTGCAACATGAATTGTTGCTCCTGAGTCAATCCACCAAGTAGATTTCGAATAATCTATATACAGAAATTCATTTACAAATGAGATAATGTTCTCACCTTTCCTTTCCATGATCATCTTTAAGTAGGCGGGACAATCTTTCTTGTAGTGTCCCTTCTCTTTGCAGTAGAGACACTGGTCTTTCTCCACTGTGAAGTGCCCATCCTTAGGCCTGTGCTGCTGGGGTTGTTGAATTCCTTTTCCCTTGGAGGAGGAGGGATTTCCTTTTGCGTTGTTAGATGCATTGTTATTCTTTTTCTTTTGCACATAGTTGATAGAACCACCACGTGCTACCTTAATCCTTTCCTCCTCTTGAGCCAACATCGCAATAGTCTTTTGTGTATCCCATTTATTGGGATTGACGTTGTAGTTAACAATGAAGTTCTCAAACTCGTTAGGCAATGAAGCAAAGACCAAGTCGAGGATAGTACTCTCTTTCAAGTCCACATCCATCGGCTCAAGCTTATTGTTTATGTGAATCATGCGATGTATATGCTCTCTGATCCCATTGTTAGAATAAATAGATCACTAGTCACAGATCTAGAAGGGAACAACTTGAATCTTGATAATAAAATATGATGAACTATGACAAGAACAAGATGAACAACGTGTAGGTTATACCTTTGCCTCCGGCAGTGGAAGCCATCTCAGGTTTGGTTGGTGACGGTCTGCGCAAGGCAGCGACGCGCAGTGCCAGTGTCGACGGTTGCGGTCATAGATCCCGTCGCCACCGGCTTTGGCCTGGAACGGCGGCAGATGGCGGCGTGGACGTCGTGGCAGTGGTGGCGGGTCTTCCCGTCACTAGCTGCGTTAACCCTAAATCGGATTGGTTTGTCGGTGGGTCTGGCGGCTCGAGTTCAACCTCATGAGTAGAGCCGGTGGCCCCCACCTCTCTTTATAGCGCAGGGTGACAGGGGCCCACCAACCATGGCACTACAAGAAACCATTTAATCTATGACGTAACAATTTTATCATAGATCACTGAAAAACCATCATAAAACAGTGTTTGTGATGGTTTTAGAAAACGTCATGGATTGAGCGTCACAGATTAAATCGTGTGACGATTTAATGAAATTCGTCACAGATTGAAGCGATCTGTGACGTTTTCAAATCGTGATTGGCCTTGAGCCTGCGTAGCCCAGCCCAGGCCCAATGTTTTTGACAAAAATAAACGTCATAAACTTCGTGACAAACTGAATACTAAGGTGATGTGGCTGCTAGCGTGGATGCCGACGTGGCTGATGATGTGGCGACTATTGCTGACGTGGTTGATGACATAAAATTGATGTCATCATTGCGGCCCATTTATTATCAGACCAAAATTAGCTTGGCCCATTTATTAGCATGCTGAAATGATAATCAGACCAAATATATTTTGGCCAAATAGCCCACTAGCACAATCAATTCAGCAGTTTTGGCCCAACAAATTTTTAAAGCCCATTTTCCCAACCATTCCAGCCCAACCAAGAGAAGCTGTAAATCCCATATAACAGCAAAGTAATTTATTATTACAGCACACCATACCACATCCAATGGCACATATATTACTCCAGCACAAAAACGGCTAAACATTACAACAGCAAACATAATGCTAGCAGCAAAACATTGTCACAATACAAGCATCATGGTCCACTATATCAACTACAAATATTGTCATTAGGATGTTGCCTGTAGCTCCAGGATTCAGAATTAGCTCCAGATTTAGCTGCACCTGCACACCAAATTTCAAGAGAAGTGTTACAGATGAAAAGATAAGCGGTGTTACTCTCATATGCTACTCTAAAATCTGAATAAAACCTTATATCTTTGACAACGATGCTTTGCCGAAAATTAGTGTCAAGGAAAAAGGACAACAATTCTTTATCAACTATTAGTGCCTGAACAAAAAAAGAGAGGAGCAAGATGTATATTTTACGTCTCTGCCAACAATTCGCTGCATGCCCAAATCAGCAGATAAGAGGGGGATACAAAGAGATGGAATTGAGCAGCCAGTGAAATCACCTGGGCAACGGATAGATCACGTCTCAGATAAGTTGCTGCCATGGGTCCCTTCCAGATCAATTGCCACTGCAGGCACACATGGACAAAAAAAAACTTCATTAAATTATTGTTTCAAAGTAATCAGTTTGGTTGCTATAAACTTTGCACACATATTAATAAAAGAAAAAATAATAACTTAAATATCTATGGAAAGTTAGAGCCCACTTTACTTTTCTGAACAATGATATCAAACATTGCATTCAGAGATAAAGAGAAAAAAGGAAAATCTCTTATGCTATTCTCCTTTTGAAAACCTGTACATCAGTACATTCTCATCAAATTTACTACACATTTTGAGCATGCAAGCTTGTCAGACCAACTTGTGAAGCACAAAAAAAAGGTTAAAATGTGTACCCCTCTTAGTGAGTGGATACTTGCATTTCTGCGCAGAAAAAGAGCCGTTCTCAAATTCAGCTTAGCAATTGGTCTGGAGTGTCACTGTGGATTTCTTAACACGCTAAACATGACAAAGCTACGGTAATCATTCACTAAGCAGAGGATGAACATCTCAAATAAATTTGTACGAGATACAAAAAAAGCACCACAACACTAGGAGAATAAAAGCTAGAAATCACGCACTAGGATGAGAATTATGTCATGTTGTATCCATGTGGCATTTGCGATGCCCTTCTTCCTCACCTACTCCTCTTCCTCATCCCCACAGACGGCACCAGCCACTCTCTGCATCACCAAAAAACGCAAACCATGCTGAAACAAGATAGTACTAATAAAAAAGCATGCGAGGTAACAGATTAAATCTACTGCAGTCTCATCAATAAGCTAAATAAACTAACGCGAATAACTGAAACGAGATAGTAGTTTTCTTAATCAAGCAGGCTATCTTAATAATTCTTTGGAGAATGAGTTCACTAACAGAGTGCTCCAATGAACCAACATTACTGCATATTAACTACTGCACCCTTATCGATAACAGATTGGGTCGACCAGCACAGAGGCATAGGATTAATTGCAAGATAATTTCTGAACTTCAGAGCTAGATAACTAGATAATTTCTGAACTTCAGAGCTAGATAATTTCTGAACTTCAGAGCTAGATAACAGAGTGCACCAATGAACTTCAGAGCTAGATAACAGAGTGGACGAGGGCATGTGCCTGCTCGTTGGAGTCGTGCCTGCGGGCGCCGCCGTCGCCGTCCCCCTCCTCCCGCGCCAAGCCCACGAAGCTCAGGTCCGCCACGGCGCCGCCCCCCGAGGCCGACGAGTCCCTCAATAACCCGGATCTGGGGCCCTTCCTCGTCAAGCAGGCGCGCGACGCCATGGTCTCCAGGGAGGGCGGCGGCGCCGCGCACGCGCTCGAGTTCACGTGGAGGGTGCTCGAGGACGCTGACACGATACCGGTCCCCACGGGCTCGGCCGCCGCCTCTGGTGCCGCATGGGGGGTGTCGGGGGGTGGGTTAGGGTTTGGGTGGAGAAGGGGAGGCGGCGGGGAAGCGGGTGGTGGGGAAGCGGCCGGGAGAGGCAGGTGAGGAGGAGGGATTTCGGGAGCCGCCGCATTGCTGGGGCCTGGCTCCATTGCCGGCGGTGGAGCGGCGTGCGGGAGGGGAGATGTGCGGCGTGTAGGGAGCAGCGAAGAAGGCTGAGGGAGGGGAGTGATGGTAGAGGAGTTAGGGTTTCAGGATAAGGTATATTTATGTGAGGGTCGCATCATCTGAGCCGTCCAAAGTTCGATCTGACGGTTAAAAACGGTGTTCTCTGATGGGCCAAATGTTTATGGGCCGAAATAGGCTTGTTGCAGCAGACTTTTCACTCCTTAAGATTTTTCTTTTTCCTTTACTTTTTCAAAGCACCCTTTAAAGTAACTTGCAAACACAAAAATCTTAGACACCCAAATACATTTTTTAAATTCAGAGTAATATGTATATGTTGTTGTGTGGGAGTTCGAAAAAAATTTGATCACATTTGATACTTTCTATCATTTAAATGATTTTCTACATGTTTTAGAAAGTAATTTCAAGTTGAACTATATGTACTCCCAATAAAATTCAAAAAATTACATAAAAATTATTTTTAGGCTTATATGTTCCATATTACTCCATATCTCGGAGATAGATGAAAAATTCAATTGTTCTGTAGGGACAATTCAAACTTCTAACTCAAATTACCTCTTAATAATTATAATAATATTTGAATTTGGTCAACAAATTCTACAAATTGGCATAGCAACATGTTTTTGGTCCACAATATTTTCATTAAAAAACTTAAGTAGTTTTAATAAAGTGATAACATACATTGCTCACAAATGGATAGATCTCTCACATTGTTTCCTACAACTCTAAGTCACACTTTGAGATTTCAATACCTTATAACATGTTTCAACTCATATGCACCTCAAGTTTGTACATGACCTTATTTTGACCATAACATTGATCAATATCAAGTTACATTAGCAAGTCTTACGCAAAATCATGTTTTTTTCTATTTTGTACTTTGGTGGGAAAATACAAGGTATATAACAAATTCTATAAAATAGCAATTTACATGCAAGTAAATGTCATCAAGTGACAGAGATTGATTTTAGATAAAATTAGAAATACCAAAGTTACTATGGCCGAGAAATACCACTTGCAAGTTTTAATTGTAGATTAAAAAGAAAAACCCATGCGAACCACGAGCTGAGTGCGCCACGTGGTCTCGGTGAAGAACTCTACCATTCCAATGCCGCCACGTGGATGAAATATATCAATCCTGCTAACTTTTTGAAGAGTACAAATAAGCATATTAACGGATTAAAACACAACCCACTAAGTAACTCAGTGGTCACAGGGCCGGAAGCCAACCACCAGGTCGCGGGTTCGATCCCTTGGCGCGTCGAGCCTTGCTTCAGTCACAATTGGCGAAGTGTCCTCGTGGTAGATGGACTAAATTCTATGGACCCCGATCCTCCTCTATGAGACCTCGGTTCGACTCTCTCATAGCGCCATTTTTTCTCAGATTTTGTTCTTTTTATTTTGTCATAATTTGACATTTAAATTCAAATTATTGAAACAAAGTCATATAGCAAAGTGACCAAAACAAACGTTGTACATATTGATGAGTTAAGTTGTCATAATATGAAAATCAAATTTTATATAGGCCAGTCAAACTCAGATGGAGAAATAACCAAAATAAAATAGGTAGATCTCAATAAGTTATACAACTTTATTTTTTATAGTTGTTTCAAAAAAGTTCATTTAGTATAGGTAGATCTCAATAAGTTATACAACTTTATTTTTTATAGTTGTTTCAAAAAAGTTCATTTAGTATGATAAAATTTGATTCGAAGGTTTAATATTTTGAAATTAATTGAAAGGAGGGAGGCAAAATGGACTTCTTAGCGAGGGAGAAGCAAAAGGCCTGTTACGGGCCAGACCTTTTGCTCATCTCTCTACGAGAAGTCCATTTTTCGTCCCTCCTTTCAATTAATTTCAAAATATTAAACCTTCGAATCGAATTTTATCTTATTAAATGAACTTATGTGAAAACGCTGTCAAAAACAAAGTTGTAGAACTTATTGATATATACCAATTTTATTTTGGTTATTTCTCCATCTGAGTTTAATTGACCTATATAAAATTTGAATTCCAAATTAGGACAACTTCAAACAACATTTTCAAATAATAAACGATTTCAACAGAATAAGTCATCAACAACAAAATTTATAAATCATCAATATCTACGACTTTTGTTTTGGTCATTTTGCTATATGATTCTGTTTCAATGATTCGAATTTGGATTTCAAATTATGACAACCGCAAACAACATTTTCAAATACTAAATGATTTCAACCGAAAAAGTCACCAACATCAAAGTTGTATAACTCATCAATATATATAACTTTTATTTTGGTCATTTCTTCATCCGATAGAATGACAATAACATTGTTCACGAAATTTACATATGTCTTATATGGTTTTGAAGTATTTAAATCGCGACGAAATTGTTATAACGTCACAGGTTTTGGGCCGGTTTATGACGAAATCGATAAACTGTCACGGATTATGGGCCTTGTATCCATAGTTGCATATCTGTGACGATCTCTGAAAACATCACGAAAATTTCGTCAAATTTCGTCACAGATTAAATAGATTGTTGTAGTGTGGGTTGGGTTCGGCGCCCCCGATCAGGGCGCGGATCAAGGCCCACAACCTTTGGGCCGTGTGGGCTGAGAGATCAACCTAACACCCAAGGATATGGATATGATGGTGCACACGATAGTATCTGTCCATGGTGGTAGAGGGGGTCCCGTTCACGGCTCGCTCGTAGGGAATGGCTCAACTCGGCACTCTGGGCTTGTTCACAGCTCGGCTCGATACTAGGTGCTGCGCTTGGCTCACCTGATCGTATCACATTCTGCTCATCTCGCAGCTTGAAGGCATCCTCTGTTGCGCCGTCGCCGCCTCTCTCCTTCCGAAGGCGACGGAAGGGACCTTGTTTGGGGTGGTGCCGAGGGTCCGCAGAAGGCAACTGCCATGGAGATCCCTTCGTTCTAGTAGTGTTCAAGGCTGCTGGTAAGCCGACCAAGGGAACCTCCTGCACGGCAAGTCTGGCCGCTGCCCCATTGTTGTCGAGATAATTTGTCTCTCATCTCTTATGGATACACCAACCTTTATGTACATGGTCTGACATTATCAATGGAAAATTTACCTTTTTGGATGTCGTTAAATACATATGGTTTGTTGGCTATGTATGTGTGCATTAGAATCTGAAATGGATGTGGCAGTTGAACTCTGTCTATTCAGATAAAAAGATCTGGAATATACTTTTGAAAAGGTGTTCAAATGATGAAGTATGTATCCCAATGGTGAATTAACTAAAACAATAAATGTTTCTCCAGTAAAGATTTATCTATCACGGGTGAAGATTTAAATCTTTATGAATTGTGTCCTCTTGAGTCATATACTCTCCTGGAGCTGACTGAGTAGTGTTCAATTCTTCAGATGCAACATGAGACTACTCTGAATCGGCACGCCCCTTCCTCCTCTGCCTCTTGTTCTGCCAGCACCTCCTCCTCCCCTTCAAGTAGATATGTCTGTCTTGCAAGGAAATTTGAATGGTCCACATACATGATGATGTTCTTGCAAGTGGCAGTCACATTTGTTATTGCAATGATATCAGCATCACCCCTCAAACTTCTCAGTCCATCTGCCATTGACTTCCCTGGCTCACACCAATAAACTCTTGTAGATGCTGCATTAGTGCATTCCAAAATCTCCAAGAAATCCTCAACATACAATAGAGACCATGTATCAGCATTGCAAAAATCAAACCAATCTATCTTGTTGTCCGTATATATCATTTTTTGTCAAGTCCATAAAAAATCCTTGATAATGTATCTCCACACTGAAGTAGTCATTGTTAATACCTGTATTTGATAACGTACAGCCTAATGGATCAACCTCCCATTAAAACTGAACCACGTAGTCATAATAACACAAGGAAAGAAAAGAGTATTTAGGGCCAAGACTAGTCGGCAACTGGCCTTATTCAGGAGGATTTGCATGGGGTGTCGCCGGTAAGGTTCCATCACTAGCAGCTTCGACAATCGCCGCCGCTGGGTACGCCGTGTGGCAACCATACGCGGATGGTCGACCGGTGTGGAAATAGCGAGAAGCGATGGCTGGCGTGATTTATATAAGTCCAATATGGTCTAATATGGTAATTATTGGATTTCAATCCCGACACAATCATTAATCAATGAAACCTATCATTTATTTGAAAACTGGTCAGATCGTACAAATTAAATACGATAACACAAATCACTGAGAAAGTTATTATTCTGATTCAAGCAAACCACGACCAAATAGAGCCGCCTGCGGAAAGTGCTTCCAAAATAAACGTGTTCGTGGCCAATCACGTAAAAATAATTCCGGGTGCAATTTCAATTTCTAAAGTTGATAAAAATAACGCATGAAAACGAAATAAGCATCCCTACACCAAATCACGTCTCCTTCGAAATTAACCACCACGATGCGGCAGCCCAGCAAACCATAAAAGAAAATCTAGCAGTAAGATAACACAGACATTTCAGAAATATTTAGCGCTTCATAGGCATCAGAGGCATCTAATCGTACAGCTCGTGCGGGCGCTCGGGATCCACCAGCCCGACGCCGTTGGTGACGATCTTGTCGACGGCGAGGTCCTCCATGGTGCGCTGCAGCCCCGACGAGAGCCTGGGCTGGCCCAGTACCCGCAGAGCGCGTGCCACACGTACATCTGCTCTACGGTCGGGAACGCCACCTTCATCTCGCGCACGAACGCGCCCATCCCGCCCTTCTTGTACTCCTGGAACTTGTGGTTCTCCTGGAACTCGATGAGCCGGCACGGCATCTGCTCGCCGGCGGAGGTCTGGTTCACGCCCTTCTCGCCGGCGGCCAGGTCGTCCTGGTCGTGTCAGATGGACTGCCGGCCATCGTCGATGAGCACCAGCCCCGGCGAGTGCCCCGGCGGTCACCCGCCGTCGGCGAGACGCCGGACGCCCTCCCACACCCCCTCCGGGTGCACCTTGAGGTAGAAGGCATCCCACGTGCACCACCCGAACTTGTCCACGATCGGCGGCGGGGACTTCTGGTCCATCGTCCGGAACATGCCCAGGTCGGCTCGGACAACCTTGACGGCTTCGCGGACGAGCTCGAACGGGTCGTCGCCGGCATGCAGGTAAAGGGAGCTCCAGAACACGGCGCTGCGCACCGACGAGGACCTGCTCTCCACGACCATTTCCACGTAGTTGTCAACCTTGCCGGACTCGAGGCAGGCGCGGAAGTGAAACAGGACAGGAACCAATCAAGTTTGTATTGATCAACAATGAGTATACATATGATGTACAGATGGTTCCCTGGTGAACTAACTTCCTACATTTACGCAGAGCAGAGCGCGCGCGTCGTGGGGCAGGACTCGGTGCAGCAGAGAATCAGGGAGGCAAGCAACCGTTACACTTCACCACCCCGCAGTCATAGCGCTCAGTCCGATGCATAGACTGGAACGAAATTCGGCGAACGTCGTTGATGGCAGGCCCTTGGTCATGAACTGTTGTCTCGTTGGAACATGAATGACGCGCGGATCGCCCAGAGCCACGTGCTCACGGACGAAGTGGATGTCCAACTCTATATGCTTGGTCCGTCGATGATGAATGGGATTGGCCGCCATGTACACTGAGGAGATGTTGTTGCAGTACGCGATCGTGGTCTTCGAGATGGGGCAGTGAAGCTCACCAAGGAGCTGGCGCAACCAAATGCACTCAGCGGTGGCGTTGGTGACTGTGCGGTACTCCGCCTCCGCGTTCAAGCGCGACACCATTGGTTGGCGCTTGGAAGACCATGAGACGAGTGATCCCCCAAGGTAGATGCAGTACCCCGAGGTAGAAAGCCGGATGTCGGGGCACCCAGCGCAGTCGACGTCGGAGTAGGCGATGATCGACGGGTCGGAGGAGGCCTGGGATGAAGACCATACGCCATGGTGCTGCGAACATACCGGAGAATCCACTTGAGAAGAGCCAAGTCGCACTTGCGCGGATCGTGCATATGCAAGCAAGCTTGTTGTACAACGTAGACGATGTCGGGCCGCGTCATCGTCAGATATTGAAGAGCACTGGCTAGACTACGATACAACGACGGATCGGCAACAGAAGGACCATCCGTGCCGGAGAGCTTGGCCTTGGCGTCGATGGGCGTGGAGATGGGCTAGTAGTTCGCCATCCCAGCACGTTCGAGCAGATCCCTGGCGTACTTGGCTTGGAAAAGGAAGAAGCTAGAGTCGCGACGCTGAACATCGATCCCCAGGAAGAAGCGTAGAGGCCCCATATCTTTCATGGCAAACTCAGACCAGAGCTTGTCGGTGATGGTTTGGAGCAGGGTCGGTGTGGAGGCACTAAGGACCATATCGTCGACATAGAGGAGGAGGTAGGTCATGTCGTTGCCGCGGTGAAGAACGAAGAGGGACGTGTCAGAGCGCGTTGCTGTAATCCCGATCGACGTGAGGAACTTGGTGAAGGGATGAACCACATATGCGGAGCCTGGCGAAGGCCGTACAAGGACTTGGACAGCAGGCAGACGTCGTGAGGGCGCTCAAGGTCGATGAATCCGGTCGGCTGTTGGCAGTAGATTTGTTCGGCAAGGGTGTCATGGAGAAATGCATTGGAGACGTCGAGCTGCCGAGCTGGCCAATGGTGAGAGGCGATCAGGGTGAGCACTGTGCAGATCGTCGCCGGTTTCACCACCAGTGTAAACATCTCCCGAAGTCGATCCGGGCACGATGAGTGAACCCGCGGACGACGCACCGAGCCTTGTAGCGCTCCAGCAGGCCATCGGGGTTCAATTTGTGCTTGAACACCCATTTGCTGGAGATGATGCGAGCGTCGGGCGGTCGTGGAACGAGGCTCCATGTTCGGTTAGCGAGCGGCGCGACGTACTTCTTCTGCATTGTGTCATGCTAGTAAGGATCCTTGAGAGCCATGCGAACGGACAAAGGAACTGGTGAGAGCTAAGTTGACGCCTCGAAGGCCATGGCATAGTGCGGGTTCGGCTTGAACACCCCAGCACGGGCACTAGTCGCCATGTGGTGCTGTTGGGTTTGTGCCGGAAGTGTGACATCGAAGACGGGTGACGTTGGTGGCGACGGAGGTGCGGAAGGAGCTGGTGGCGATGCAGACGTGGTTTGAACTGGCGGCGACGCGGTCGTGGACGAGGCTACTAGCGACACGGGCGCGTCAGCTCCTGGAGAACGCAAACGCGATGATGGCGAGGGGGAAGCTGGTGCAGGGCTTGGCGCCGTGGCAAGATCAGTAGGCGATAGGGCCCTCTGAGCGTGTTGGGCAGCCAGTGAAGGAGGTGGTGGAGCAGCGTGGACCACCGGCAGTGACTCCATCTATCGGGAGCAGCGTGGCAGTCTGTGGAGCATCTGTGCACCGGGATGCCATGGCGCAGAACGGGAACGTCGACTCATCGAACATGACGTGCCACAAGGCGATTACGCGCCGAGACTGGAGGACAAGACACCGGAAGCCCTTGTGATCAGCAGGATACCCAAGAAAAACACACGCGGTAGAACACGGGCAAAACTTGTTAGCAGCCACGGCGGACTGGTTTGGGTTGCACAGGCTGCCAAACATCTGAAGATGGCCATAGGTCGGGGGAGCACCAAAGAGGAGCAGGTGGGGCGTCACTGTGCCGGACGAGCAGCAAGGACACCGGTTCAGCAGATAGGTAGAGGTGTTGGGGATGGAGGATTGGAAGGGAAGGGAGCGGATGCTGTCATTGTGCGTTCGAAGGACGCGCTCCACCTTGCCATTATGCGCCGATGTGTACGGGCAGGAGACGTGGAGAGAGATGCCATGCGCAGAGAAGAGGGAACAAAAGTCGTGGTTGTCGAACTCCCGACCATTGTCTGTCTGCAAGGCAAGCACCGGCAACTGGAACTGCGTATACACATAGCTAAGAAAGGCGGGACTGGTAGGAAGCACATCAGGCTTTGAGTGCAGGGGAAATGCCCGTACGTAATGGGTACAATCATCCAGTATAACCAAGTAAAATTTGAAACAAACTAGTGGAAACAGAAGGGGAGAAAGGCAAGCGCACGTGCTTGCCCAATTGACAGGCGTGGTAGGTGTGAGCTACAGACTTATTGCCAGAGAAACCGAAGGAGTGAAGCCTCAACGCCAATGAGTCCCTCCCTGGGTGCCCCAACCATTGATGCCACAGCTCGACTGATGTCACCGAAGCCTACAACGCGTGGTGGGACGCCGGGAACAGGGGGTAAAGGCAATCAGTGTTGTTACATCAGAGCTTCACTGCATGTGTTGCAAGATCCTTTACGGAAAAGCCATTGGGGTCAAATTTGACGGAAACATTGTTATCACGAGTTAAGGAACAAATGGATATCAAATTCTTGATAAGTGAAGGTGAAACAAGAACATTGTTTAGAAGAAGTGGAGAGGAGGAGGTGGGAATGGCGGTCGCACCACCGTGGGTGACAGGGGGCTCTGCCCCGTTGCCGACAATGATGGACTAAGCAGAGGGAAGGCGATGCACGAAAGAAGTGTTACTGGATCCGCCGCTAGAGCCAGAGCTGGACCGCGGCCTTTCTTCTTCTTCGGCTTGGTGGAGGCCGCCGGATGGGGAGCAGCTAGAGGAGGGGGTGGGCCGACCTGGGGAGGTGGACCACCCTGTGCCACCAAGGTGTGATTGGTGTCATTCTTCGTCTGCTGGGCGTCATAGAGCTCCTCGAGGAGAAGATAGGAGCGATCGGAGAGAAAGGTATGTGGCGGATTCTTCTGGGATGTGATGGCGGCAATGCAGTGCCAGAACTTCAGGTTGAGGCTGTAGAGCAGGATGAGAACCTGGCTGGGCTCAGCAACGGCCTGACCAACATCGCAGAGGCTGTCGGAGAGCACCTTGAGTCGCTTGCAATAGTCGGCGACGGACATGTCCCCTTGGTACAGGGTCCGGTACTCGGCTTTCAGGTGCACGGCGTGGTGGAGTTGGTTGTCGAGGAAGAGGTCGTCGATGAGCTTCTAGATGGTGTGCGCGGTGGCATTGGGGACGCAGACGATGTCGGAGGAGGTTTGTGGAGATGGAGTTGTAGATCGAGCTCAACAGGCACTGGTCGACTATGGTGCACTCGTGGTCGCGACGTTGAGTGGGGGTCGGGGCGGCGGTGATGTGGTCCACGACGCCGAACTTGCTGATGACGTAGTCGAAGTAGCAATGCCGTTGGGCGTAGTTGGTCTTGCTAATGTCAAGAGAGACAGGAACATGGGAACAGATGTTCGCCATTTGGAGAACGGCGGCGCTCGGAGCAGTCGCAGGGCCGCCGGGGTCGCTAGCAGCAGCAGAGGTGTGGGAGGCAGAGTCGGAGTCATAGAGAGAAGACTCGAAGTCGAACACGGGATTGGGATTGCCGTCCATGGCAGCAGAAGGAGAGCTGTGGCAGGCACGGAGGAGCAGGATCAGAACACGCAAGCTGATACCATGAAACAGGTTAGGAACCAATCAAGTTTGTATTGATCAACAATGAGTATACATATAGATTTACAGATGGTTCCCTGGTGAACTAACTCCCTACATCTACGCAGAGCAGAGCGCGTGGTGCGCGCACGACGCGCACGTCATGGCCCAGGACTCGGTCCAATAGAGAATCAGGGAGGCAAGCTACCATTACACTTCAACAGGAAGGTGCCCTCGTTGATGGGGAGGAGAAGCACGTATATTAAGAAGGGATGTCTGACGTATTTATAGAAGTCCTAGCCAGTCTAGTATGGTAATTATTGGACTTCAATGGGACGTATGGGTAAATTTAAGTGGGCCCAATTTAAGTGAACAAAGTTTTGGGTTTTAAGTGAAAATCCTTCTCTAATGTCGAAAAAATGTTCCTCCCCCTCCTTCTATCAAACTTTTGGTATAATAGGTGGTCCTCTGTGAGGTGGGAGGTAGACCTAATACCGGTAGCAATTGTTTTTTCAAATCTAATTCTCTTTAGATAGAGATTTTGGTAAAAAAACACCTTCCAACAGCCTCTTCAATTGGATATCCAAATATAGATATTCTCTATTCTGGATTTCACGCTAGCCTACGTTGGAGAGTGAGATGACTCTCTAGGCTGCGCACAAGATATAAAAAAGATGTTGGAAAATATAAAGATATATAAAATAATTTTTACTCATATGACTCTCCAAATAATGATTTAGAGAGTATATTTTAGATAGGCTCTTGGAGATGCTCTTAGGTGGTGGTTGAACTCTAAATTTGCTGACAACAGATCTGGCGAGCATGGCAATTCAAATAGCAGAGATGATTTAGTGGTTAGGGAGTGACACACTAAAATTCATCACAACATATTTTTAGTAACCTTATAAACTTTTCTAGAATTCATTAAGGCTTAAATATTTTTGTTCTAGAATTTAATTGGATTTCAAGTGAAATAATTGAATTTAAACGTTCGCCTTGGCTCAAGTATTGCAGGTGTAGGATGCGGCTTGGTTTGCATTGGTGCAGGTGAAGAACAAGCGTGAAAGGTCTTAGCCGAGTGGCCTCCTGATAGCGGAGAGACAAGTAGGCTTGGTTCGAGGGACCCGGTGGCCAGTGAGATCAAGTGCGGTTCACATGGTGCAAGAACAAGCAAGGCAATGTGGGTGAAGTGTTCGAGCCGGTACATTGGGTGCGGCCGAGTCAAGACATGAGGGAAGACCGGGTAGACCGTCTGGGAGCCGGAGGTGAAAGGCTTGACGTGCTCGAGGCTTGGCATGGAGGCCGGATCAAGTGCGCGGGGTCTACTGGTTCACCACAAAACCAGAGGAGGGGTTCTTGGTTTGGTTAAGGCCTCAAAACCAAATCCGAGGACCTGGCGTGGCGGATCCGAAAGTTCTGGTTTGGAGAAACCAAAACTTCCGATTTTTGAAAACCAGAAGCTTCGAAGTGGAGCACACGCGGCGTGATCATGGAGGTTGCGTCAGATGGAAGCAACTCTAGATGGATGCGTGCCCAGCCGGAGGAGAAATATCTGCAACTTACAGTTTTGCCCTTGAGGGCGTGTATCGTAGAGTTAAGTTGTAGGGGTTGTTTAGTCTTTCGGCGGCAGCCATATATACTCACCTTGGTGGGAGATGGGAGCCAACTCTTGGAACCCTAGTTTATTTTGCTCTTTCTTTTCTTAGGCTAGCTAAGTGCTTCATGTGGTGAGGAAGAGAGTTGGGGATCTCTCCACTTCTATTTCCTCCACTTTCAAGTGGGTAGGATGAAGGGAGGAGGCTAGTCCTCTGTATAGATGATGTCCTCATGAATCAATCAAAGAAGTTCATCAAATCCATTGTGTTCTTTGTTTTTCTTTTTCAGGATTTTTGGAGCCTTTTTTGGTGGATTTTGGTTCTTCGCGATTCGGTGCGAAATCCATGGAATTTGTTGGGGGATATTGATGCTAGAATCTTTGTGAGCATCTTTGGAGTGTTTCCCCCATGAATCCCTCACGGATTTGGTTTGAATTCAAAGATTTCCCATCTCTCCCTTCTCTAGTGTTCTTGACCAAATTCATGAAATTTGTGGTGATGTCTTGATCTTCTTGGAAAGATCTTTTGGGAAAGTCTCACCATGGTTGTAAAAAGCTACTGGTAAAATTTCACTAATTTTGGAGGTCGTTCGATTGAGTTTTCACTTTTTCTAGATCTTGCTCGGGCTGTGAAACCGGAGGTTCCGGATTTGGAAAACCAGAAGTTCTGGGTTGTAGTCGAAAGTTCTGGTTTCGCAAAACCAGAGGTTCCAGATTTGTTCTATGTGCTGAGATGAGTTCCATGTTTTGGTTTCCGTTGTCCATTGCTAGTTGATTTGCTTGAGAACTTGCTCCTAGGTCCAGAAGCACTCCAGTGGCTTTGTGGATTTGGCAAGAAAGTGAGTTGGACGCGTCGGAAGTGATTTTGGGTTTGCTCTCTTGAGAGAAATTTTCATTGGCTCCGATTCAGTCCCCCATCTCTGGTCGCCATATCAATCCTTCACAATTTCAACATTCTAGTTATTCCACCATTCTAAGTGAAAGCTAACTTTAAACAAGCATGAAAGACAAGCAACTTAATCAATCTTTAGCATGTAATGATAACTTAGTCTCTCTTCTTACTCAATACATAATAGTGGTCAAGCAGTCTCATTGGCTACGAGAGACAGACAATTTGAATCAGATTTCCTAACACTGCAAGGTGGACCTAAACACATGATATGTGTGATCATGATGGATCCACACATGACAGAGCCCATGTCCCTTGGATACAGGGCCCCAACGGTCCCCTGAAAGACGCCATACCTTGGCCACACTTGTACACACATAATAGTAAATTTAACTTCTGGAACTCTTCCTTGTAACACCTGTGTGAACAATGGTGATTGATTCAACACATTGAGATCATTGTTCGAACCAGGTGTGCCAAACAACGCATGCCAAATCCAACAGTCATTGGAGGCTACTGCTTCAAGCATGATAGTCAGAAGCTTATGGTCACCATGGGTAAATTGCCCCTTCCATGCAACTGGACAGTTTCCCTATTGCCAGTGCATGCAATCAAGACTTCCCAACATTTCGGGAAACCCACGTGCCTCTCGAACATGAAGTAAGCACTAGATATCCTCATAAGTAGGTCGTCTAAGATATTGCTGGCCACAAATATGCCTCAGGCCTTGGACAAATTAAATGTGATAATGCACTCTAAAGTTGTGCTTTCAGCAATTCCAAATTCTTCATCTATAAGAGCAGCTAGTGATCCATATGCTAACATTCAGAGGGCAGCCATGGATTTTTGCAGTAGCGAAAGACCTGCCTTGCCAAATGCATCTCTCCTCAACAATTTGCAAATATAACTGCTTTCTCATCCGAAACACTATAGAATTAGTAACCAGTGTAGAAAGGATTGTTGCAAAAATATTCCACAACTAATTAAGCATGCCCAGCTTTATGATCTCTATTAGTGTACCTTCATGGGTAGCCGCTCTGGAGATTAGAGCCGCTAGTTGCTTGTGCTTGAAGTTTAGCTTCAATCCGAGCTTGCATTTTAGCTTCAATTGGAGCCACTATTGGGTCATTGATTTCCTCCCAAATAAGATCAAAGAGGTTGTCACTTGAGATGGAATCATCTAAATTGTTGGACTGATATTCTGAGTCCTCGGACATTGTTATCTGGTTTTGGGGATGGAGTAGAAACAAGGGCAGCTTATGAGAATGAGTGGTGTGTTAGGTGACCTGCACCTGCTATTTATAGATATCACCTACCAACAGCTAGTTTTTCCAACGGCTAGTTTTCTCCAACAGCTAGTTTTCTCCAACAGCTACTTTCCAATAGCATATGATTTATAACTAACCGAACACATTGTGAGTTATAAAATTGTGACCATGATTTATTAGTCAAAATCTATTTGAGTATCTGAGCTATCTATTACTGATGGTGCGTGTGGTGTGGGGACTTATTCAACACGATATATAACGAGGTACAGTTCCAGTAATTAGTCCATTACTTTCAATACTCCATAAAACAATTCGATATTACATTCAATACATCACATCTAGCGGAGCGCGTTTGATGAAACACACCACTGACCGCGTTATATGCTGGTGGACACTATAGTTTTGTGCTAATTTGCTGGAAGACACGGCGTCAAATAGAATAATATTTTTTGGCTGAAGAAGAGAGAGAAAGGTAAGGAAATGTCCTTTTTACCCTAGGTCCCACCATTCAGTTCCTTCTTCCTTTTCTTTCTTCCTCCGTTGAGTCTGGCCTCCCCACGGGGGGGGGGGGGGGGGTGGAGTGGCGGCGACCGGCCCCAGTCCTCCCCGTGGACGGGAGGGATGGCCACCAGTCCCAGCCCTCGCACGGACGAGAGAGCGGGGGCCTAGTCAGGGAGGATGGTCGGGCGGCGCCGGCGAGTGATTTCCGGCAAGGCGGCGGCCGTCACGACGGCGGAAGCCACGATGGCCGCACTTGGCAGCACGACGGCCAGCACCTTCCAACGGCGGCACTTCGAGCTGGGGCGCGGGTATCGGGCAGCCGGGACACGTCGAGCGGCGGCGCGGCGCCATCCAGGGCGAAGCTCCAGCCAAGCACGTAGTGGCTGCACGCCATGACGCCGGTAGAGGACGAGAAGACGATGTGGGCCTCGGCGGGCACCGCCGCGGAGAGGTCGACGGCGCGAAAGAGGAGGGGCTTATTCGGCTTGGGAACACCGAAGGGTGCCATCGTCACGTCGAGCGCGCCGTCGCCGTCGTCGTAGTAGCCGGCGCCTGCAGTGGCGACGGAGCTGAGGCTGTCGACGTCGATGCCCACGTGGTTGTTGTCGATGTCGCCGAACTCGTAGTTGAGCACGATGTCGAGCTTGATGGCAAGGATGTGGCTACCGGCAGCCCTAGTGCCGTCGGTGGTGTTGAGGAGGCCCAGGTACTGGATGGGCATGGTGGTGGAGAGGCTCCACGTGCGCGAGACAAAGAAGGCCAGCCCGTGGCTGCTCAGGTGAAGGTTCGGCGACACGATGGCGAACATGATCCGCTACAAGATTATCGCTAGGATGTGGGAGACAGAGGATGAAGAAGGAACTGACTAGTGGGACCAAGGGTTAAAATGACATTTCCTTACCTTTCGCACTCCTCTTCAGCCAAAAAAATATTATTCTAATCATGGCAGTATCTTCCAGCAAATTAGCACAAAACTAGAATGCCACCAGCATATAACGCGGTCAACGTTGTGTCTCATCAAACACGCTCGATTTTGCATGTCCTATAGCAAATTTTCCCTTAAAACAATATGATATTACATACAGTACATCACATATAGTGCTCATTAAAACAATATGATATTACAATGGGCTCACTAAAATAGTAGAACACTATACATAACCGGGAAGCACACACTAATAGGGATCATCTCAATCATCTGAAGCTGGAAATAGATCCTTGCTTAGCTCCTAGGATATTTTCATGCATCTTCAGTGTTGCAGCACTAAAGTTAGAGGTATCTTTGTCCATATATTCCATGTACTTGGTCAGCTTGTCGAACCTAATTTTTGCATTTGCTACTTCAGCTGTTTTTGCAAGCGCATCTTGGACATAGCATCATGAAACAAAACCATGTCCTCATCTGGCTGCATGCCTAAAGGAGACTGTGGTAGGGTCTTTTCCTTCCCTTTTGCTCTCGTCCTAGCTTTTGCTTTCTTCTACCCCTCTGGGCGCTTTTCTTTGTTTCTCTCACCCTCGTCTATATCAGGGTTTGAAGATGATGTATATGCTCCACTACGATCCACTTTAGTCCTCTTCCTCTTCTCTTCACTAGGCTCGGTCCTGGGGCAGGCTAGAGGGGCGGCCACCCCGGGCCCCCGATAGCAAGGGGCCCAAGTATGAAATTGCTAGGTAGTATACTCCACTTGTAGCTGTATAGGTACCTAAACTCGATATACAAGTAGGATAAGGACCGGCCAAACCAAACACACAGAATCGATCGAAACAATGCCACTCTGTACGACTCATCAAAACGTGATCCCGTCTGCTTGTCATCTAGATTCCGGAGCCATCGACGGGAATGGCTTGTCTTCGTCTCTCTTGGTATATGGCACACGACACCATAGCAAGCCAGAGGCAAGAGAACCCGACAGCGGCAGGGCGTCTCAGTGTCGACGATTCAATTCATGGCATTATAACATCGGGGCGACGCCGCGATAGGTAGCACATGTCCGTTGGTCACTCTTTCCGCCGCCTGTGCCAATCTAGTCTTCGGTACCAGCCTCCAGCCACCATGCAGGTAGGCATTTTTAGACCATTTGGATCACCTAGCCACAGATCTAGACGGGAAAACGTAAATGAACTTTGTACCTTTTACTCTTGTGTTTGTTGTTGTCGGTGTTGACGTGATGTACATGGCGGCGATGATGGTCATGGTGTCAGTGGCATGGTGGAGCATCCCGTCACTGGCAGCGCTCCCTCAATCGGTTGGGATGTGTGGAGGTGGTGGCAGCATCGGTGCGGTGAACCATGTTAGTGACAATTATGGATTTCGCTATACATTTTGCAGGTTCTATCTTTGTGTTCACAACCTATTGTTAGAACTTGTTATTTCCAACTTTGCATGAGACTGTATACTTTACTCCATTCCAGTGATCTATATCTGGATTGGACATTGCCAAAACAACCCGGATACATAGAACTTCATCATGATAATATTAAACTTTGCTTTCATTAAGCTTCTAACACCTAAAGCATATGGTACCATATTCATTTGCTCTATATCATATTGATTCTTGGAACACCAAAGTTCTCAAAACCATTACCCTTGAGTATAAGAACAGGCGTAGGTTTTTCTCGTATGCATGCTTTAGAGACCTTTTAGCATGCTCATGTGATACTCCTAATACCTTTTTCCTTTTATCTTGGTGAGCTTTCACCGAGACCAATTTTTGAGGACAAACTATTATTCTTCTCCTGCATTGAAATGACATCATTACTCGTAAGTAAGACGTTATTCACATGTACAGGATTGGAAAACTGATTTTCCCATTCTATAGCTTTTATACAAATGTCATTGTCCTCTCACACTCTAAGACAAGCCAAAATCTCTCATTAAACAATCAACATGTTAATTATCACTATCTAGAGACTTGTCTTCAATCCATAAATGGATTTCTGCTGACGATGTCCCAAGGTTTTTTTTCTTTTCATAACAAAACTTTGGTTGTGGCATGTAATACATTTTCCTTCCAAAGTCACATTTAATCTTAAAGACCCATAACAGCATACTGTTTTGACTCCATTAGGATCTGTATTCCCTTTGGAGTCACATTTAATATTATAGACCCATGACGACCTACTGTTTTGACTCGATTAGAAATTTCTTCTAAATCCCAAAATCATCGGGATTAATCAATTGCATTTTATCTCAGCTATTTCCACTCCTTTGATGTGGTGCTGTTGTTTGCTCTTTTATTGCCCACAGGCAATTTATTCTATAATCTCATACATAATCGAATGTGTTGCGTACAAAATCATCATGTATTGTTGCTCTTGAGTCATTGAAGTTGACACGAGATCCAACTTCTCTTGCAGTCTTACATACCATGCTCCCCTAGATTTATCATTAAATCTCTTGACTTGGGTTTACTCCGTCAAAAATTCGTCCAATATGATCACTAGCTGATTATTCTATCATCATCATAATCGTCGTACTCCCGCAGATGATCACATTGAAATACAGGGGAATATCTATCTTTTTGATCATACAGAATGATGATACTATCATTACTATGACCGTCGTACTCCCCAGATGATCACATTCAACTTTTATAGATCACTCACTATGCATTTAAGTAGAGGGGAATATCTTTCTCTCTCCCCTAGAAATGTGGCAAGAACTCCTCTGCCACAAATTTGAAACCATTCATAACTTTTGTGAACGAAGAAAACTTCTATGACTTTTTCGGATGATCATATCATGCAAACAATATCATTTCTGATTCACATGGGAGTACACTTTCTCATTTCACTTCAAGACATAACAAGGGCAACTGTTATCAATATTACAAGTCATGCTCACATGTCATTCTTAACTTTTAGGTTCATCAGTAACCTTTATGCTCTTTTAGACTCAGTGAGTGCTTAATGACTATGACACATAAAAGTGCACAGTCGATGCTAGGAAAGCATAAGAGTTACTCCATACTTTTCTCCCAGAGTGGGATAAATTAAAACACGTGAGTCATCACATCTTCCCCCTATCATACAGGGTAATTCTGATATGAATATATCATGCCAATTTTAACCCGCCATGCGGGTATCTTCCCAGACTTTTTCTGCCATGCGGATATCATCACAAACTTTTGGCTGTTTTGACTGCATATTTAATGATCAAAGTCAGAAATAAATCTGAATACTCTTTGACACACATGCTCAATCCAACGTTGGTCACATTAAACATGCATGTTGCTCAATACATCTCAAATCATGATGATTAAAAACATAGTGAGCACATGGAAAACATTTCACAAGACTCTCAATGGATTTCCTCTTTTTCGGTCATCTTTCGGGTCACAAGTACCTTGCCTTTTACTTTCACAAATGAAAACATGAAAACCTTTTCGTCTGAGAAATTAGCCAATAATAAGAATAAACAATTATTCTTTATAAACTTTATGTTCTACTCTAAATCAACATAAAATAGAATAAACATCACACTTTCTACATTAATTCCACATCACCGTTGGGCAGAAATAGAAAAAACATATGAAAACCTTTATAATTTGTTAAAACATTGCTCCTCAAATTAAATTTTCCCGTTGGTTCAAATTTAATAAGAAGACAATCATCATTTCAGCAGAAGCATTTCTTTAAGTCTATCTATTATCTGAAAATTGATCACTTGATACAAGATTTATTAGAGAATTCAACTTTCAATCACAAAAACTCATAAAATTATAATATTGTTATCATCAACGTTGGTTAGAAAATAACAATACCATAATTAACTTTACATAAATATCTTTCTACTCCCCTAATTAAATTTTCCCATTGGTTCCAATTCAATTAGAGGATAAAACTTTTACTTTGCAGCGGAAACATAATCATCTATTCTCTAAAAAAATTTATTAAATTTGAATAGAGAACCAACTTTAACAAAATTTATTGTCATAAAAATCTTTTCTGTCCTTTAATTAAATTCTCCCGTTGGTTCGAATTTAATCAAAGTCTAAACAAATTTGCAGCAGAAAATACTTTAAATATGCACATGAACAGTAGCAAAATTCTCTTTATTTACTCTCTGAAAAATTATCCCGTTGGTTCAAATTTTAACAGAGGTAAAACATGTAAAATTATGCATAAAATCTATTCAAAATTGACTGAAAACAATCAAAATCAATCACAAAATGCTACTGTTCAGAAACTTTTCAAGTTTGGCCCAGATGTAAAACAACCTGTGGCCCAAAAAATTGCGCGTCTGGTCCGCTCGTCCTAGCGGCCCAGGTCGCTCGCAGTGCTCGCGCTCACTTGCATGGCCTGCTCGCTGCGTTGCCCACTAGCATGGTGCAGCCCATCTGGCCCACTCGGAACAGTACGAGTGCGATCACGCGCGGCCCACTCTTGCGCGTGCGCGTCTCCGCACCATGTGGCCCAGCAGCGGCCCAGACTACTTGGTCACTCACTCACGTCTCATGCCAGTCAAACTAGCCGCCCTGCGCTCCCCTTCAGGCTCTACACGCGCATCAGTGTGGCCCAGCGAGCCGCTCAGTCCGATCTCGTGCTTGTGGTACAATCCTAGTCTGGTGGCTCACGCAACGCGGCCCAGCTGCGGCTCGGCGCCTTACTCGCTCGCGTGCGCTTGCACGGCCTGCTCCTCGCACGCGGCCTGCTGGCCAGCTCGCTCCAGCGCTGCGCCGAGGTTTGCTGGGCCTTGAGCCCAGTAGCCGACAACCGGCCCACCAAAACAGCCTGAGCGCGTGCGCCCGCAAACCCCCGCCTCGATCTCAGCCGCTCGTCCAATCGGAAGGCTACGCGGGGAGATCGGAAGAATAAAAACCATCCTACGATATGCTTTGAAACCCTAGCCCCACATTTCTCTCCCAGCTGCAGCCGCGGTTCCTCCCTCATGCGCTAGTTGGCTGTCGCCGGCGCCAACGCCGGTGGCTCTCTTGCCGCAGCGCCGGCCGGTGAGACCGCCGCACCATGGCCAAGCCATGGCTGTGTTTGCCTCCCACCGGTCCTTCTCTGTTTCTTTCTTACGTGAGCGTCGGCGCTGTTTGCGCATGGCCGGCGTCTATTGCGCCGTCGTGCCTTGGTCGGCGCGCCACGACCATGCCATGGTCGGAGTGCTATGGCCGCACTATGCACCACCCTTTCTCTCTCATCCGCGGCGACGCCGCCCATGGCGTTCGAGCCGCCTCGGCCAACACTCTTCTTTTCTCTGTTTTCTATTTCTCCCCACACCTCTCCCAGCACCCACGGCAAGAGAGGAGGATGGCCGCCCATGGCGGCCCGGGGAGGATGACAGCGCCCCTGCGGGCCCCTTCGATGGTGCTTGCGTGCACCCACGCGCCGCCATCGAGAGGCTCCGTGGAGGTGCCTTGCACTATCCCGCCGGCGGCAATGGAACCCTTTCCCTAGCGTCGGCGGTGGCCGACGGCAACAAGGTTAGGTTTAGGGTTCTTTGGATCTGATCTGGATCTGTTCGTGTTCTATGTGTATGTTTTTTGATCCTATGTGGATCATTATTGTGTGCCTCTTTGTTTTAAAAAAAATCTAGATCTATAAACTAGCAGGCTCCGATACCATTGTTAGACTATTTGGATTACCTAGCCACAGATCTAGACCAGAAAACAACTTGTAAATAAACTATGTACCTTTTACTCATGTGTTTGTTGGTGTCGGTGTTGACGTGATGTAGATGGCGGCGATGATAGTTGTGATGTTGGCGGCGTGGTGGAGCATCTTGTCGCTAGTAGCGCGCCCTCGATCGGTAGGGATGTGTGGAGGTGGTGGCAACATCGGTGCGGTGAACCTCGTAACCCTAAAATGCTGCCCCCACCTCCTCTTTTATAAGCACTACACGATGGGGCCCGCCAGCCTTACTTGGGCTGAACGAGCCCCCGATCAAGGCGTGGGTCAAGGGCCCAATGGGCCGTTGGGTCCATTGGTGGAGATCAATCTAATAGGAATAGCAGTCTGTGGGTAGCAGCGCTACAATGTATCATCAGCGGGACAACAACCAGGTATGAATTGTTTTTATGTTTGATTTATGAATAACGATCACCAGTGCATGTCCCTCCACTGCAGACTGCAGTTCTAGATCGACTTGCATTATAGCCAACAAATTAAATCAGTTGATCGGGAATCGATGATGGATACAATTAATATTAGGATTTAAGAGTTCTTGTGTGCTAATTTGTAGGGAATAATCGCTACTTGTAGTTCTGCATTAGCTTTTAATCACTAATTGTTTCTGTTGTTGGAGACTCTAGTACGGAGTATAATCATGTCATCGAGTCTAGAAATTAAAGTATGCATTCAGAAGGGAGAGGCCATTGACAGATTTTTGAGAGTGTAACGTGAGCGTTCCAAGAAACATTAGAATAAACTTTTAAAGTCTTACCTACTCCCTCAGTCCCAAAATAAGTGTTCATTTAGAAAATTTAAGACAGATTACTAGTCATGACAACTGACCATGTTACCCCTCATTGGAACTACAAAAGTAGCATTAACTAATTATTTGATTAGCTCTATACATTTCTCTATGCACTTTTGTATTAAGTAACAAGAACGCACGTGTGACACGCACGTTTAATAGAAAAAATTATATAACAGATAAATAATTGGCGGGAGACCGTTGGTTACGAACTCGAGATTCTATACTACGGCGGAGGGCTTGACGAAAAAGGACCTGACAGGTGGGGTCGATAGGAGGGGTAGTGTTTCAATGACTGGTGGGTCTGTCATCTGTTAAAAGTTTGATGAAAAAAGCCTGACAGGTGAGGTCGTAGTAGGAGGGATAATGTTTCAATGATTAGTGGGTACATTGCCGTCGAAAAGTTTTGGATCTTTATAGTATAGATGTGTGCATCCCTAAAAGCTAAATAGACACTTTTATGGGACAAAATTTGAATACTATATGGACACTTATTATGAGACAGAGGGAGTATACATTTTCTAAATAAATATATTTTTATACACCTGAGTACTCGATAGTTACTAGTAAGAGGGCCCCACTTCATATCTCCCCCTGGCCCCCTGAACTCTTAGGACCCTCCCTGCTCTTCACGTTCCATACCATGTCCACGCTATTTAGGTTGATCCGTTAGAATTTTCCATACATATTCTAGTGTGAATGGCCTTTGTTTGTTTTATCTTTTGAACACAACACGTGCTCTATCCGGCAGCATATCATCAGAGTCCCCATTGCAAGAATCCATTCGACCATAAACCCCACTAAACTTGTTCACTACATTAGAGATTTTCCCCTATGGGTTTTCAGCTGTCCCGTTGACCTTGTTCTTGCCCCTTCTGGCCTGCTAGAATTGAATTCTTCTACCACATTATCCCAATAGGATTCTCTACTCTGATCTGTGCCACGAATGAGATCCACTGAATGCTTTAGCCAAGCACTTAATAGGCGTAGGTTCTCGTCCTCGGCATAGTTGACTCCTCACAGCCCTCTTTACTCCATTTGGGCTGTTGCCACTAGAATCTTTTTGTTCTTCTCCTTGCTCCAATTACATTCTTTGTGATTGTGATGATGCTGAATTAGAGACCCATGTGAAGAAGCACCACCTGCAGGTCCAAATATTCCATCTGGGACTCCAAAGTGTGGTACTTGCTGAAAACCTTGATAACTTGGAGGATATTCGGTATATTGTTGGAAGTTGCCTACAGTGGCAAAGGGATGAAAATTCTTCATGACATGGGTAGGTCGTCTATTTTGGGGATAGTGGGAATGGCTGAATGATGGGCTATTTTGGGGATATTGGGAATGGTTAAAGTTGTTTGGTGAAAATTTTTTCATGTGATGGAAGCTAGAATTTTTAGTTCTTCGATTTATGGGATCAGGGGGCATTAATCCCACTTAAATGTTCCTCTGATTGATCCATCTTGTGTTGTGTTGTTTTGAGCTTGCTTCTTTCTTTGTATGTAGGATGCTGGGAACAAGGAGGATGCAATGTTTCTGTGTGTGGCTGGTTGATTTCAAAGATGAGGCTTGAGAAAGGGGCCGACCTGCGCCTAAGGCCACACAAGCTGTGGCTCTAGACGTGGTCCGAAAAACTCTACTATCCCACCTCAGTGTTGGCCCAAAAATGAGAGGCCCAGTCCCACTAACTAGGGCACAGCTGCAAGGCGCCCATCCCGCACACTGTAGGCTCGCTGTTCTCACCTCTATTCGCGAGTTGCGGGTCGCGACTGGCGCCGCCGCCGGTTGCTGGAGGTCCGGAGAGGGGAGACCTAGCCCTTGGCTCTCGCGCATCAATCCTTGGCTGTTGCACGCCTCCTCTCTTCCTGCCCACGTGCGCCAACCAGAAGGGCCGAAGGAGGCAAGCGTTGGCGGGCACCGTCTCCCTGGAGGAGTCTGCTACTGAGCACCACCAATCTCCCCACTGCTCTGAAATATTTATCTCCTCCCTAGTTTCTCATTCTTCTTGTTTCTTCTATTCAATACATTAATGAAAATTTTGGTACTGTAATTTAAGATCTAAAGTCCTAGACTTGCAATTGGTACTGTAAAATGAAAATTAGTAGCGCTTTGGCATCTTATTGCCCTAGCGTTCATGCAATCCTGCTATAAAATTGAACTGAAGTCTCCATTGAAGAAGTTACCTAAACTATCTAGCACTAGTATTTGTGGCATGTAAACTCAAATTATCTATGCACAATGAAAATTAAGAAATCTTAGCTTGTGAAAGATGTGACCGTGAATACACCAAATCTTCACTAGGACAGTAGGCCATTTATCTTTTTGTGTTCATATTATTCTTAACTATTGTACTGCACTATTAAACATATGATTTTAAACATCTCTCTTGATTTGGATCATTTAATATACCATTGATATTACTATATATGAAATATATATGAGTTACTTTTAGCCGCTAAAATTTGGCCCTAGTCTTAACAAAAAGCTGGGTCCACCGCTGCTTGAGAATATGAACGATGCTGCTCAACTTTGAAAAGGGCTATTTGAAGACTGCTGGAGGAAGGCAACGGTAGTTTTCATTGGTTGTAGAGGCAACCGTAAGACTCGCCCTTTATAGACGCCCTCACACAAACTTGATAACATAGTTTTATTCGCAGTTATAATTATTTGACAAGTACATCAGAGATAACCAGACATATTACAAAATCGGATAGTAGTCTGTTGCATGAAGACGTGTCCTACTTCAGGAACCCCTGGGCCATCTTAAACAGCCCACCGGCGCCGACGCCGGCGCTCTCCCCTCCGCCGCCCTGCTTCTCCACCAGCTGCTCAGCTCCCTTGACGACGTCGTCGAGACCGAACCCCCCGGACTTGCCTTCCTCCGCGGCAGGCCCAGGCGCCGGCTCCTTGGGCGCCTCGGCTTGCTCAGCAGGCTTCGGCGCGTCGCCTGCGGGGGCAGGGGCAGGGGCGTCGCCTGCTGGCTTCTCAGCGCCAGCGGCCGGCTCTGAGCTAAACTCCTTCAGGTATCCCTCTGCCTTCTCGATGTACTGCCCCGTCGGCTTGTCCTCGAACTTGCCATAAGTGGATGCTGCGTGCAGGATCTCCGCGGCCGCCCCGGCGACCTCCTTCTTGTCGATGTTGTCGGTGCTCTTATGCTGGAACACCGACGCGGCGGCGTCCGCAACTAGCTTGCCGCTGGAGAAAAGGCCGCCGGAGTCTTTGCCCTCTGCCATTGGATAGCCTTCTTTGCTTGTTTTTCAGATCTTTTTGGCTTCAAACCGCAGTGAGTCAGTGGGCACAGGGAGTGAAGACGCTACTAGCTATTTTTATAGGCGAATGAGGATGCCAGGATGGGCAGGGCGCGCGCAGTGTAGTGAAAGCTGCTTGTGTGGTGCGATTTGGATGACGACACGGATAATATCTTGCCCTTAAAGCGATGTAATGTGTCGGCACTAACGAAAGCAGAGCATTTCTTGTGGTTGTAGTTTAGTGCTAATTTTCGTTTTGGGGGCAAATATTTCTCCGTTTTTTGAGTAAAGACAGTCGACGTGATAGAATCAGATGGAGATATTTTTGAGATAATGGCATGGTATTAATTAGGACGGGAAGCTAGTGGCCAACAGGGCCGACACTTGTCCTTATGACATTGGGGACAGCAAGTGCGAGTTACATGGTTGTCGAGTGTCGGCAGAGTCTGGCCCAATCAACGAAGGGCTGCAAGGAACAAAGCATACTGCTTTATTTAAATGCTTTTTTAAACTCCCACTCAGTGATGGACCATGATTTACAAAATTGCTATTCGAACTTCTCTTGTAAAAGCATCATTCAGTTGATTCCTAATAATTAGCTAATGATAATGTCCCATAATATTGTTTTCATAGGTATTGAGTAAGTTATTTTTGTGGTTCTATAATAATGTTATCCCATTTCAACTCGTCCTCTATTTGAATAGAGTTAAGATGGATTATTGGTTTGTTTCAATAATTATTTCAAAAAGATGAATATAATGGGATTTTATTGGAGAACCATTTTTTTGCATCAACTCTCCTATAGTTGAATTGGAAAGTAAGAGATCGATGCTCTAACACAAGTTTTTCTTAAAAGGAATCGACAATGACAAGACCATGTGGCAGTACATATTTGGCATCTTTCTATGTGCTATTATGCCTTCCCCATGCCTTCCTGCAACTATTTTTATTCTACGTTCGTCTTCCTTATCTATAGTAGATATTATCTACGTTGATAATAACGCCATGGTCCGTGCTATAGCAACCTGTTCACCGCCTCGGAATGAAGATCCGGGTATCATTAGGCTGTTCGCACTGGTTCCAACACTATCCTCTAAAACTATCCTGGTCATCGAGATTCTCTACTCTATATCACTTTCTTCCTCATTCGTTCAAACTGTATCACACTCTCTATACCAACTACCCATCATATTATATATTTTTCTCTCCCTCTCTCTCTCATTCTCTCTCTCCCTCCCTTTCTTCCCGAGCAGCGCCCTCTCCCCTCCCTTTCTCCCTCCCGCGCCGCCCCTCTCCTCCCCACCCACGTCGCGGCCCGCCCTGTCCCTCCCTCCCCCACCACTCCTCGCCTTCTCTCTCTCTCTTCTATCACTCAGTCTCTCTGCCAGTCCCCTCTCCCGCCATGCCTCTTCTCTTCCTCCCCGCCGCTGCCCCCTTTCCGCGCGACAGCAGCCAGCGCGGGCGGCACAGCAAAGGCGACAGGCGGGTGGCTGGGTGACGGTGCGACGGCCAAGCGGAGGCGCGCTCGGGCGGCCGGGCGCCGGCGCGGCGGCCAAGCGGAGTCAACGAGGCGGCAGGGTGGCAGGGCGGCCGGGCGGGCGGTGCGAGGCGGCGGCAGGCGGGCAGAGGCGGCCCCCCAGGCGAGGGCGTGCGGCCGGGGCTGTGCGAGGCGGCGGTAGGTGGGCGGAGGCGGCCCCGCGGGCGAGGGCGTGCGGCCGGGGCGGTGCGAGGCGGCGGCGGGCGGCCCGCGCGTAGGCGAGCGGCGGGGGCGGCCGGCCGTGGGAGACGCGCGGTGGTGGCTCCATCTCCCTCCCCTCCCCCGACGCATCCTCTCGGCGCGCATCGGCGACGGCGGAGCCCAGCGCGGAGCGGCAGCGAGCCCATGGCTGCCCGCGGGCGGCTCTTTTCTGGGCGCGAGCGAGCGAGCGGGCCCATGCCGACGTATCCTTTTACCGATCTCCCTCTTTCCCTCTTTATTTACCGGCGCCTCGCTCCCTTTACCGTGTAGCGATGGCTTTTCCGCTCGCCGCTGCAGGGCTCAAAACGGCACCCCGCACGGCATGCAGGCCACCTGGCGCGTACCGTGCGCGGGTGCCGTGCCCACTGCGGGCAGCCTTAGCCTCGACCCCATACTGGACAACCATGTCATCTATCATGTTGTGTGGGAAATTTGGAGGATTATGTGTGCATGATTGGTTTAGAGATATTTAACTTGTTCATTTGGCGTCGGGCTATGTGCTATTTGAATGTGTATGACACAGACATTTTAGGCTCTTTTTTTTGCGGAAAGGACAATTTAGGCTCTGTGGTAGCATGTGTATGATAGAGACAATTTAGTCCTGACTACTACCTCCGTCCCATGAAAAATAAAATTCTAATTTTTTCAGACATACTAATATTGTTGATAAAAGACCATACTACCCTTAATAACAATCTTAATCCCATCAATTTAGGATGGAGGGTTGTTGGTATATGCGGATAATTATCTATTTCACTGCTACAAAAACTCACATTCATCGCTTGTATTTAGTACCGGTCATAAAAAGACCCGGTACTAAAGTGGCGGGGAGCCATTTTAGTACCGGGTCTAAACTTGGAAGGCCCCAGGAGCCACTTTAGTACCGGCTGGTAACACCAACCGATACTAAAAGTCGAATTTTAGTACCGGCTGGTGTTACCAGGCGGTATTAAAGTGGCGCGCACGTTAGTACCGGTTGGTAACAAGAGCCAGTACTAAAGTGTGCACGTTAGTACCGGCTCGTATTACCAGCCGGTACTAACGTGTCCTCCACGGGTTACTTCAAAAGGAAAGCAGCTCCCATTCAATCACACGAGTGATGCATAGGTGAGATGGTAAGGAAGCAATGCGTGAGGCTGGAGGTCAGGGTTTGAATCCTTACGGATGCGTACACGTATTTACGCGTGAAAAAATCGCATGACTTGTGACGGTGCTTGGTGTGTGAGCCTCCTGGCGGTCAAAAATATTTTTTTTCCTTTTTTTGGACGCGAGACAGTTTAGTACCGGCTGCTGGCTCACGCGTTAGTGCCAGCCAGGGGGTACTCATCATGTCCCCCTGACCGGTACATATGTAGATTTTTCTACTAGTGTTTAAGGAATACGACAGTTAATTAATGCTAGAATTTTATTCTTTTGTGAGATTCTTTTTTAATCTCAGAATTACACTCTTCATGGGTTGGAGGGAGTAATCCAGATTATTATAGTGTTATGAATGTGACTGTGGAAAAAACATCATGGAGGTAGAATTGAAGGCACTGAAAATATAGAGAATGTGTTGGCTGATATTTTTAGTTTTAGCCTTAGATTATATGCATCAAGATTACATTGAGCAGATGTCACACACAATTTTAAGGACAAATATCGATTATGAATAATATGTATGTTAATATCAGTTAACATGGGACGACTTTATTGGTTAATCGTGTAGATATCGTAAAACTTTATTGCAAACGACACGTATATCTAACGGAAAAGTACATTTATTACTATTATCTCTAGTGGAAGCATTTACGCGTGAAAAAATCGTATGACTTGTGACGGTGCTTGGTGTGTGAGCCTCCTGGCGGTCCAAAATATTTTTTCCCTTTTTTTGGACGCGAGACAGTTTAGTACCGGCTGCTGGCTCACGCGTTAGTGCCAGCCAGGGGGTACTCATCATGTCCCCCTCACCGGTATAGATGTAGATTTTTCTACTAGTGTTTAAGGAACACGACAGTTAATTAATGCTAGAATTTTATTCTTTTGTGAGATTCTTTTTTAATCTCAGAATTACACTCTTCATGGGTTGGAGGGAGTAATCCAGATTATTATAGTGTTATCAATGTGACTGTGGAAAAAACATCATGGAGGTAGAATTGAAGGCACTGAAAATATAGAGAATGTGTTGGCTGATATTTTTAGTTTTAGCCTTAGATTATATGCATCAAGATTACATTGAGCAGATGTCACACACAATTTTAAGGACAAATATCGATTATGAATAATATGTATGTTAATATCAGTTAACATGGGACGACTTTATTGGTTAATCGTGTATATATCGTAAAACTTTATTGCAAATGACACGGATATCTAACGGAAAAGTACATTTATTACTATTATCTCTAGTGGAATTAGTCTGCATCTTTCTTGGGGAAACTTTTCCGTCCTGGGGTGCCGTCGCTCCTGGCAACTTCGGTGAAGCCACGGAGAGGAGATCAGGGTGACGGAAGACTACCAGATGTCTCCTTTCCCCCATCCTCCGGGGTTCAGAGTTCCACCGACCCCTTGTAGTCCCTCAAATTAACTCGGTTCAATCGACACAAGACATCGCTCCATTAGCGGCATTAAGGGTCATTGGCGTGCTGAAACGAATTAATTTAGGAAGCAATCGGGTAGAGTCCCATTTAACCACCTTCTTTCATGATCGATACAATGCATGTGATTACAAGTTAGCCCATTTGAAGCCTCACAGTTCACGTGGATTAAATTACAAATTGAGTCCAAATATTAAGTTATTATAAACCAGAGTTCAATTGCAGCCGAAACTAAATAACGATACAAAGACATCATAGGGCAGCACATCACATGATATCAACAACCGCAGTCACTCTCACGGAGAGGACGGCTCGAACTCCACCGGTAATCCCTTCGGAAGGGTAGTTGGCCAAGTCACAGAAACCACATGCTCCTCAAGACTAGGCTCACCTAAAAATAAAGCCACAAGGAAGGCAGAGTATACTAATGCTCCGCAAGACTTAACCAACATAAGAACAACAACATTACAACTCCTAGAATATGCAAGGCTTTTGGCTTGGTGTTTGTTTTGCCAAAGGGCTACTAAGATTTCAACCTTATTATCAAGTTTTAGCATATGGTTAAATAAATTTCAGCAAGCTATTATCTAGTTTTGCACTATCACATAAGGCTTTGTTTGAGAAATAGAGGATTGAAGTGGATTGGAGGGGTTTGGGGTGGAACAATTTCCCTTATAAGTCAAAATCTTCCTCAATGCCTTCCAATCCCAAACAAAGTCTAAGGTAGTAACAAATAAATTTTAGCAAGCAACCAAATCCATCTTATTTTTATGTTTACGTTTAATTGTAACCACGTGCTGTCACACCCAGGTTTACACAGAAACTCGAATGTTGTCATATGTGTGCCCATGACATCCACAGAACACATACATCTTACAAATATGGAATCTCAGAGAACACAATGCTCAAATAAAATAGTTTACATCAGAGTTTAAAGAATAACACAGCGAAAGTCTAATTACTCTCTCAACAGGTAGAGCCTCAAGTCCACAGGGACGCCGACTGGTTGACCACAACTCAGAAGTATGGAAGTCCTCAGGAAACTCAGTAGCTGTCTCAATCAATGATCCATCTGTTACCCATCTGGGATTTTGTTGAATAATTGGCAAGTGTAAGTAACTCAATTACTTAGCAAGTATAACATGGTGTATGAAGGCAAAAAAAGGATTGACACGGTAGAACTGCATTAGCACTTTTAGTTGACTCATTTTAACATTATCCAAGTTACTACAAGTGTATGAAACCCGGTTGCAACCCAATTAATAAAGTAGAAGTACATTAAGCATAATAAACATCATATTAATCAGGGAACCACTAATCAAAAAGGATCCAGACCACTCGTGACCGTGAGCACGGCTATCATGATAGATGTACACTCTGCAGAGGTTTCGCCCTTTACCCACCGATCACGTAAAAGTTCAAAGGAACTTTGCATCCAACTACGCAAACATCACACTTCCCTTGGTGTGACAGCATAGGGACGCTACGAGGCTTTTCACAAGACACCCTAACAAGACAGTGGCTGCTAGTTTCAACAAGGCGGTGAGACCCTAGGCACCGAGATTGACTGACGCTCATGGCGCAACAATGAGGGGGTCAATGGCGTAAGTAGCACGGGCAACGCATGCCAAACAATACGCAACGTGTGGAGTACCGACACAGGGACTCCCAAGATGGGATTGTGCCTAACAAGACATAGCCGGCGGGTCCTCCCGTCCTTGGTGGATCAGAAAACACCCTTTAACCTTGTTTCCACTAACGTCGTCAGCCCGTCGGTAACCACTGGCAACCTAGAGATGTACAAGCTACTTGTCCAAGACCAGAGCCATAATAGTCTCTGCGGTGGCGACAGATTCCTGGGTTGCCGCTTTAAGAACCAGGCCTTACGGAGAGACACTAGAACAAAGCACGAAGCACATGCTCTAGCTCCTTGAACTAGGTTGCTAAAAAGCAAGTTTAATCATCACGTTGTAGTGAACCATTAAGTCAAGAGTAACAATTATACAAAAGTGACAGTAGCTGCGCCTAGCAAAGTTCTACCCATATGCATAAACCCCGGGTGTCAATGGAATAGGGTAAACAAACTAGATACAACCTTAGGGTACATCATGTTAGACACATGCATATGAAATAAATGATTAAATGAGGTGTTTAGGTAGCAAGGGTTGTCCGTGCTATACTTGCCTTTATCCAAAATATAGCTGCTTAGAGTCTTCAAAATCTTCTTCTTGAAATCTCTTGATGACGTTCCTCTCATCACAGCAATCATCGAGCACAACAAGTTAAACAAGCAAACAAACAATATACAACTAAGAATAGTATACCAATCAAAGGAAAAGCTTTAAACGAGCGCACTAAAGGGTAGGGCTCGATTCTAAGGACACGTGAGTGCAAGAATCGTTGAAAATGAAGCTACGGTTGAAATGATACAACTATGGGAAGATTTGATTATAAAAGAAAATAAAAGATTATATGCTTGTTAAATTTTACTTGAATAAATTAATATAAAAGATATTTTAGAGAAACATCTTATGTTGGAATTAATTCAATTATATTTAACTTTGTTAAATCGGGGTAAAACTTAATCAAGTTTATTTATAATTGTTGATATATAAATCATACCAAATCAAATATTTAATTTAAAATAAACAAATAATGTTTGTGAGAACATCTGAATGTATGAACCGTATCTCACTAATCATATTATCATTGAAAAACATATAATATTGGTATTAATCAGCCAAATTAAAATTAATTTATGAAAGCTCAGAGTCTAACTCTAATTTGCTTTTAAGTTAGAAAAGTCAGTTGTCGTAAACATTAATCAATTTAACATTAGTTTGTGAAAACTGAGATATAACTTAATTATATTTATTTAGAAAATAAATTGAATAATTTATTAATCAAGTTAATGTTAATATGAAAATCGAGGCATAAGCTTTAGTTACATTTTAATTAGGAAACACATTTAAATAACTTTTAATCAACTTAATATTAAATAAAATTCAGAAATAAATAAAAATTGTAAATATTAGTGCTAATGCATAGTTTGAGTTCATACGAAGCTAACGCAGCGAGAACGAACTAAATCGGATCTACAATGCGCGATCTGTAGGTTAAACAAGGTTTCAAGGACCTATTTGCAATTAACCGTAGACTACAGGGGTTAGCTTGGAATATTGTAGAGACTCAGCAAACATGGCTCACAAAAAGGTCAGAGCTTGGGGTTAGATTTGCAAAATTGCAGGGCTTGGATTGGATCTAAAGGAATCAAAGCTTTTTAGGGGGTTATGTGCAAAAGGCCAGGGTCTTCTTCTCCATGGCCGATTGGCGGCTCTGACTAGTGCAATGCCAACCTAGGGCGGTGGGGATCTAGCACGGGAGGTGGAGAAGGGCGAGGGGATCATCAGGATGTGCTCACCACAGCGGAGGGCGGGCGCTGGTGGCCGGAATCTCGTCCGCAGCGGAGACAGTGGGCCGGCGGCGAGGTGCTCATGCGCGGGAGCTTGTCCGGCGACGGGGTGGTGTTGGGACTTGGCGGCGCCTGCTCGTCTTGTCGACCCAGAGCTCATGGCGGTTCTTATCGGCACGGGGAGGCGACGGGGTGGTTGGAATTTGGCCGACGATGGATCGGGCGGCTGGCGGCGGCCCCTTCGCGCGTGGAAGGTGCTCTGGTGGATCTCCGGCGACGAGGACCGGCGGGGGAGCTCTGTCTCGTTGAGGAGGTGCTAGTGGTGGCCACGGCTTCACCCAATGGAGCTTGACGGTGGCGAATTAAGCGGGACCGAAGGGGCAGCGGCGCTCGGTCGTTGGGCAAGGTGCTCCACGGCAGCGGCGCTGCGCAGATGGGGCGATGGCGAGGGCGGCGTCTAGGGCACGGGTTCCTGGCACCGAGGATGGCTGAGGTGCGCACGCCAAGGCTTGGCCTGGCGGCGGCGGCGCTCTACGCCTGGTGGCGGGAGGAGGCGGTGGGCCTGGGCGCGATGGGGGAAGCTGAGCTGGGCTGAATGGGCCAGGCTGGGCCACGGGGGTGAGCTGGGCTGTGAACCGGGCCGAGCCTGCGAGAGGGGAGAGGTAGAGGGGAGAGCAGGCCGGGTTGGGTTGGATTTGAGATTGGGCTAGATCTGGCCTAGTAGGAGCTTAGGTTTTCTTCTTTTTATTTTCGGAATAATAATTTCGTATGCAAAGATAAATCTAGGAAATTCAAGATAAATCATATAAGCCATGAAAAATGATCCAAAAATTCCAAAACTCTCGAGAAAAATCCCAGAGATAGAGTTGAACATGAAGAACCCAAATAAAGTATTTGGAGCTCATGAAAATGATTTTAGCATGTTCCAAAGTTTGGAATTAGCTCTGGGAAATTAGGAATAAATTCCAGAAAAATCTGAAAAATTTCTATTAGGCTTCTTAACGAGTTTTAGAAAATTTCACACACATAAAGCCACTAAATGCAACCGGCATGAATGCAAGGCACACAACATCAAACCTATATTACTTTAATTTAATTTAGAAAAATTATTTTCCTATACTAAATTCCATGCAAATTAAATAAAGTTGAGAAAAATTTTAAAATTAAGGGAAAATATTTATTTAATTAATCTTCAAATCACATCCTGAAATCCAAAAATTTCAGGGTGTGACACATGCTGATGCAGCAAACAAGTACCTTCATATACCGCGAAGGACGGACAATGAAAATTGATTTCAAAACCTTGTAAGGGGAAGCCTAACCACACAACAAAGTATATATGAAGATCACATACGACAACTTTTCCCAACTCTCAAACCAACTAATACACGCTACACCACCACAGCATGTCATCTGGACACTAGTCCCCTTAGCGGTACTTACTATAGCCTTCTTTATGAGTTAATAACTATGTCGCTCTCGTCTATTAGGACACGAGAGTGTCAAACAAGAAAGGAGGGAAAATGCATAAATTTGAGTAAAGGAGAACGAAAGACACATCAGTTTACCGGTCTGATTAAAAAATGCCATGTAACTAGTATGTTTAAAAACTTGACCAACAGTGCCAACTATGATCGAGCCTTAACAATTATTTATCATTCGTGGACAAGGCGATCACCACAACCAGGAATATCGCACAAGACCCCGTCCAGCGACCTTATGATTCCAACATAACATAGAGAGCACAAGCAACTAATATAAACTCACGAGCGACCGGCAATCACTCGACTTCTACCGCATCCTTATTAGCATGACAACTATTTGCATTTGAACATACCAGTAAGCATCAAACTTAAACCCTAAACCCTAAAAATTAGCTCAACTTACTGATGTTATTGTACACAAACAACGTGGGGTACCATTCCCGAACACCAATGACGAGGTTGAGCAATCTCAAGAGAAAATGAGCGGCAGCCGGTCATTGTTGGTGTTGGGAGAGGGCGGTCGGTAGCCAACAATGTACTACATGGTGAGAGGATCATGTATGTTGCCATATATGCATCTGGACACTAACTAATTATATCTTTTTTAAAAGACCAGTACAGACGCAGACACACATATGAAAAACGCACACTCATCCCTATGAATTCACATACGCAAATTACCCAACCCTATGAGCACCACCAAGAGACCGGACCGGCAAATCTGAAAGACCAGTACAGACACAGACACTCATTCACACACACTCATCCCTATGAATACACGTATGCAAATTACCCTACCCCTATAAGCAGATTGGACTAGCAGATCCGATAGAAAATTCAACACTAGTGCCGAGTCGAGGAATTGAAACCTAGTGAGCAGGTTCCACTATAAAGAACCTTACCAACTTACTTACGACCAGTTCACATATCTCATTGTTTTGATCAATCTTCTAATGTTCTGCATCAACGAGACCTTCTGATCGGACATTGACTTAGTTTTTCATATACCATATAAGCATAGGGTTTTAAAAATGCAGAAATGCCGCACCCGATTTTAGAAAGAAAACTAGATGCATCTCATATGTATGCCAGGATCAAGTTTACACATGTATGATTGACGTCATAAGTGCATATCCATAACCGTGCATAAAGAAATAGTATTAAAGTGCATTTATTACAATATCAGAGTTGAAACAAATGTCATGGCGGAAGAATAAAACGAGTGTTCAACTAAAGCGAAGCAAAATAGATCCCATCTTCACATATAGATGATTGGGGGACTCGCCTAGAACTCCTCAAACTTAGTAAAAGCCACAAATTTCTCCCAGTCTGAGCAGCAATCCATGAGTTGTAGATGCAATATAAATAAACAAGCATAAGTACATGCCATACTCAGGAAAGTTTGGAAATAAATGGCATGCAAGACTTTATAAAGTGGATGGATGAAATGATAGCTGCATTTAACACTTTTAGTTGGTCAAATTTTATTTAAGAAATAAATTTCTAGCAAATGTAAGTATATACCAAACCACAATTAATTGAACATAATAGAGCCATAACCATATTCAAGTAACCAAAATTTAGATCATGTTCAAATATATTAATCATGTGGGGGTCTAGGCCGCTCATGACCGTGAGCACGACTGTTATAACATATTTACACTCTGTAAAGGTTGTACGCATTCACCATAAGGTGCAACCCCCATTGCCAAAGGCATGTGCCCTTCTCACACCAAGTGAACCGAGTATTGGGTTTCACTATGGGACCTTTATAAAGCATATTTAATACAAAATAACTTGCTAAGGTTTCCGGTCTAACCAAAGCATAACCCTCCATAATGATTGTAGTATCATAGCAAAGCCTACTGCTCAAGAGGTTCCGGCTGTACCCCATCAACGACTCCCCTCATTCCCTTTTCATGTAAGATTACCAAGCATTAAATACGCTAATTAGTCAGTCAAAGTCAGAGCCACAAGACTTATGGTTGCACTATTTTCCTGGGTGGTCGCTCCATGTTCCCGTTAGAAAGAGGTGATCTTGTCAATTAACGGAAAAGGTCCATTTTACTATTTACTTTGTCCACTTAACCCCCTGAACAAAAGTTAGGCTCATTTTACTCCCCCAAACTCATTCAATCCACCACCTAATAAGATTTTTCTTTTCTGTTTCTCCCCAAATAGGTTTAATTTTAAGTTCAAATTTGGTGAGATGACTTATGACAAGATGCCCTATATTAGAAAAATATATTTAGAACTTTTCATGATTTCTTTGCATACAATTTTGTATCCTTAGCATAAATTTATATTAAATGTTTCTAATATATGAAAATAACCACAAACAATTCTTAATATATTTTTCAAATACAAGGCATCATGTTTTCTTATCTCCTAACAAAATTGATTGCAAAAATCATCTTGTATATGGAGAAATAAAAAACACAAATCCCATTAAGGGGTAGATTAGACCAAATTAAATAGTTTAGGGGCGTAAATTGAGCTTAAATTTTGCTGAGGGAGTTAGATATACAAAGTAAATAGGTGATGCTAGTAAAATGGGCGTTTTCCTTTAATTAATTAATTAAAAGGTAGTATATGGACATATAGTAGGGGTTCATTAATCATCCTATTGAGCAAACTAAGCATCATCTACCATAAAAATTAATTAACTAACCCAGCTGCAAGGTATGGTAAAGAAAATCTAAGAAATCCTTAATGGGACCCAACAATATTAATGCAAGCGATAAATAAACAATAAAAATTAAAATGCATTGTTATTTAGGTACAAACGGGAATGATCAAGGAATACATTCCTTCATCAAAACTTGGCTGCTCCTCAAAGTCTTCAATAGCTTGATCTTTATAAAAAATGACACAGTCGACCAGAGTTGACTAGTACGCTGTCGGGTTTGACTCGGGACTAGGTGGATCTAGGGATCTGGGTCTTGGTATTGGCGTCAGCGGCAGCAGGTAGCGGCGCCGCCGAGGTTCCGTGGCTGGGACTCACCGACGCGAGATCAAAATCGAGCTAGAGGGCTCAGTTTTGGGCGCGGCTTGGCGCTAAGGGATCCTGGGAGAATGACAAACACCATGGGCGGGTCCCTGACGACGGTGGAGCGATGGCCGAGAAGCTCCGGTGAGGTCGAGCACGAGTCAAGGAGAGAGAGATAGAGAGAGAGCAGGAATAGACTCAGGAGCATCGGTACCTCCTTGATCGTGTCGACGGAGAGGTCACAACGAGGGAGATCACTGGCGGTGGCCAATGAATTCGAAGGCAGTGGAAGCACGGAGGGAGCTAGGGCTATGATTTCACGTGAGTGGGATTCTTGGGAGCTAAAAGGGGGCAAAGGTGGCGGCAGACGAGGCTTTATTGGTGCGGATGGGGTGCTTGGGCATGCTAACCAGGGAGGCGCGGCGGAGCTCGAGTCGGACTCGAGTTCGAGTGTGGTTCGGGCAGAAGGTCGGGGATGATGGGAGGGGCCCACTTGTTAGAGATAGAGAGAAGAGGGAGGCAGTATGGGGCCGGCAGCTGGGCCGAGAGGGGTGGGATAGAGAGGGAGGGAAAGTTGGGCTAGCTTGGGAGGCGGTGGCTCAAGAAGCTAGCCAGGCTGGGCTGAAAGGATAGGGGTAGGAGGGAAAGACTTTACAAGTAGATCGAGGGGGTAAAAATTAATTCAGAAAGAAGAACTTCCCTAAAACTCAAACAAAAGCAAATGAAGTTCGAATTTAAACAAAATTTAAATTCCAACTTGATTTACTGGTAACCCAAAGACCAATGCAACAACATGAATGCAACGAAAACTTATCTTGAATAAAATTATTTAGTATGATATTTAATTTTATCAAGAGGCTAAAAATTCCAATTAAATCCTAGAAAATTTATTTAATCCTTAATAAATCCTAGAAAATTCCGGAAGGTTACTCAAATTTATTGTGATGAAGTTTAGGGTGTCACAAAAAAAACGCTGAGATTTTTAATGAATTTTAAATCTTTACTAAATTTTCATTGAGATTTTTAATGAAATTTAAACACTTGTATCCCTCACGTTGGTCCCACATAGTAGGAAAAACATTGATAGGTTTTTTGACAGAGCGAAAAATCCCCTATCCCTTTTTTCACCGGTGTTTTTTGTACCAACCGTTTTTATTCTGGAAAGAAAAAATTTGCATGGTTTTATCCCCCTCCTACAAATTGTGGTTGCCTTACTTTATTTTGTTCAAGTTACATCATTTTGTTTATTAGGGTTTAGCCACCTCTGGCCGGCCATGGCCGGCTGTAGCTGACTTTGGCCTGGCCATGACTTGCTGCGGCAGACTTTGTCCTGGCCACGGCCGGCTTTGGCTGACTTTGTCCTGGCCATGGCCCGTTCTTGCCTGGCCACGACCACCACCAGCCTGGCTGCACCAGGCAGCGGCCAGCTCTTCCCTGGTAGGCAAGCTTTTGAATGTATACATGTCGATGATATTTTTTTGCAGTTCTGTAGTTCTTATTGCACAACTAATTTGATGTTCTATGGAAAAAGTTTAAATCACCCCCGACCTATGGGGTGTGGGATACATCACTCCCAACCTATGATACCGGGTAAATTACCCCATGAACTTTCCAAAACTGGAGAAATTATCCCCTAAAGTGGTTTTGGACAACGATTTTGCTATAATAAACCTTTGAAAAATCATAGTAAATCATAGAAAAATCATAAAATGGAAAATCTAATTTTGTTGGACTCCATGTGAGTATATATACACAATGAACATATAATATGGTATGTTTTAGTACAATTTTTTTTCTGTAGATTTAGATCTATGTTTTTCCTGTAATTAATTCATAGCTGTAAAATTTTTTAATAAAGCATATTGTATTATATGTTCACTGTGTAGATCTACTCCTATGGAGTCCAACAAAATGAGATTTTCCATTTCATGATTTTTCTATTATTTACTATTATTTTTCAAAGGTTTACAGTACCAAAACAGCTGTCCAAAACCGCTTTAGGGGGTAATTTGTCCGGTTTTGGAAAGTTCATGGGGTAATTTACCCGGTTTCATAGGTTGGGGGTGATTTATCCCACACCCCATAGGTGGGGGGGTGATTTAAACGTTTTCCATGTTCTATAGTTTTCTCTTTTGATTTTTTGTCGTATTCAATGGATACGAGAGATGTGACAGACAAAAACAAATCTGCTAGGAAAAGTTTAAGGAAAGGATCAATCTTGGATATAGGTATTTGATTTTTTTTCAACCCTAACTCCAATTTCTTTGTTTTTTAGGGTTTAGCTACCTCTGGCTGGCCATGGTTGGCTGCGGCCGACTTTGGTCTGGCCACGGCCGACTGCAGCGCGTTTTGGCCTGGCTAGCTCTGGCCTGCCAGGGAAACTTTTGAATGTATACCTGTCGATGATAATTTTTTCACAGTTTTATAGTTTATAGTTCAACATTTGCGACTTTTATAAATAGCTCATAGTTCAATTCTCTCAATGTATGCTGCAATAAATGATAGGGCATAATCAAACAGTTATCTTATCTCAACTCTGATGGGACTCCTGCTGAGTTAATGTCTCACTGTGTGTCTTATCAAATTGGAATTGTGAGCTAAAGTGTATTTATATGTAGTGTCAGCTGATTAATTTCAGGTTCAGTATGCTGAAGTTAGATTATGCTGTCCAATCCACAAAATTAGTTGATTAGCATCTGTATGCCGATATTTCACTTGACTTTAGGCAATTATTGTCCACCAGTTGGGATTTCCTCTTTACCTATATATGAATCACTAGGAAAAAGTCCATTTTTAACCATCCAACTCTTGCCTCATTTTGGTTTTGGCCATCGAACTCCAAAACCGGGTATCTTTGGCCATCCAACTATCAAAACCGATTAAATTTGGCCATTAGGGCGGTTTTGATGGGTGGTTTTAATTTTTTTATTTACAGTTTAGTCCTTAAATCTTAAAATCATTATTACTTTTTGTCTGTACCTCTGATTTAGGTGATTCTTACGCTCACGCGTTCATAACGGTGAGCATTATCTTTTAAAATAGACTTTATACTATTTTATCAATATCTATTATATGAATTTTATATAGTTGTGTAAAAACACCAATATAACAAAAGTAAACAAACGGTTAGAAAATAATATGTCCATGACTTTAAAAGATAAAGCTCATCATTACGAACACATGACCATAAGAATCACTTAAATCGGATATACGAAAAAAATAGTAACATTTTAAGATGCAAGAACTATTTTATTTACAGTTTAGTACTTGGAGCTTCAAATGATTACTATTTTTTTCTCTTATATTCGATTTAAGTGGTTCTTGTGGTCATGCGTTCGTAACGATGAACTTTATTTTTTAAAGTCACCGACATAATATTTTCTAACTATTTGTTTTACTTTTCTTATATTGGTGTTTTTATACAATAACAAAAAAATAATATATTAAATAGTGATAAAATAGTATAAAGACTATTTTAAAAGATAAAGCTCACTGTTATGAACGTGTGACCATAAGAATCACCTAAATCGGAGGTACGAGAAAAAAGTAATAATCATTTTAAGATCTAAGGACTAAATTATAAATAAAAAAATTAAAACTACCCATAAAAACCGCCCCGATGGTCAAATTTGAACGGTTTTAATAGTTGGATGGCCAAAGATACCTGGTTTTAGAGTTCGATGGTCAAACCAAACTGAGCCAAGAGTTGGATGGTCAAAAATGGACTTTTTTCGAATCAGTATTATGAGAGCTTACCTCAGCATTTATATAATTATTGAAGTTTGATAAATCCTTTTACTCTTTATTGAGGAGATCTTTCAACACTGGCCTGCGGGGAATTCTACAGGTCTTGTAAGTATTCTAGATGGGCATATATTTCTTTTTACTTTAATTTTGTTTCCAAAACTATGATTGAACATTGTTCAACCACGTGCACCATGCTTGGTGCTCATCCACATATTATGTTAGATTTTATAGGATGTATTTGGTTATTAATTTTTGCAAATAATACGACAAAATAGCACTAAGAGAAAATAACATATGTGACCATGCTTCGTGCTCATCCAGATATTACCTTAGATCTGTAGGATGTGTTTCATTATTAATTTTCACAAATAATACAAGACGTCAGCTTAATAGGTAATGCTCAAAATAGTTAGCACTACTACAGAATTTAACATCACAAACGGTTTTAAAGCCTCACACCTCAGTAAAATAGCAAATAAATTATTTTAATGTGGAAAGGCCACCAACCGGCCGGCCACCAACCATCTAAGCCATTTGTCTCACAGTTAACACCATTTTTCACGCGCTATGGGGTCGGCCGGATTCGAACCCACGACCTCTCTCTCACGCATGATTTCCTCTACCACTGCACCACACTCTCAATTGTGACTAGATACTGTTGTGGTTCCTACTATATTATACTAAACCGTGTGTAACTTACTTGTTTGAGGCCCTAAATGATTTCAAATTAAAAAGTTGTCAACTATAAAGTTTCATAACATTTTGAAATCTACAAGTCCTATTTTGGTAGTTTCTCCATCCGAGGTCATTTATAAAATTTGAATTTTAAATTTGAGAACATTCAAACTTAGTTTTTGTTGACTAGATGATTTCAAATGAAAAAGTTATCAACTACAAAGTTTCATAACTTATTGTGATCTACAACTCTTATTTTGACTGTTTCTTCATCCAAGGTCGTTTAAAAAAGTCAAATTTCAAATTTTGAGAACTACAAACTTACATTTCATTAGTAAAACAAATTTAAATTGAAAAGTTTTAAACTACAAAGTTGTATAACTTCGGAAGATCTACAACTTTTCTATATGTCATTTCTTCATCCGATGTAATGAGAGTAACATTGTTCACAAATCTTACCGATCTTTCTTATAGTTTCAGGAAACTCTATAAGAGATATAGAGTTTATGAACAATATTCATATCAATTTTGTGGAATGAAGAAATAACCAACCTAAAAATTCTACATCTTGAGAAGTTATACAACTTTGTAGTTCAACACTTCTTGATTTGAATTGATTTACTACTTCAAAATGTGGTTTTAATGTGTACTGTAGACACCATCACAAACGATTTTTCCTACAAACCCTTTGTGATGGTGCTCAGGGGCATCACAAATAGTTTTTGCTACAAATCGTTTATGATGCCACACATCACAAACGGTTTGCAACGGCTACAGCCCACCCACTTACAAACCGTTTGTGATAGATCGTTTGTGAAGGTGGGTTCTGTAGTAGTGTAGCTTCATGACTGGCTTCATCTTGTGTACAGTCATGGTTATAATTTGGAAATGTTGGTTTTTAGTTTTTGAAGTGTGAGACATGTTTGGGACAGATAAAATGTTGTATTTTATAATTTTCATTGGAACAATCTATATGAAATCATTACCCTCTAATTATACTGGGAGGGTTTGATTTACATTTCCTTTATGTTATATGTTATATTATTTTATATTTTTATGCACTGATTATTGATTTTCTGTTTGACCAAAAAGCTTGATTCCTAATATTTTCTAGTCAGCCAACATTGTCAAATATAGGTAGTATAATTTATGTGCTAACTTGGTGTTTGGTGCGTATACTTTACAGCAATATCAAATGCATTACAATTCAGTAGCTTCGAGTTTAAGCTGTTTTTTCCTATGCCATCATTTGAATTTCAAGTTCATCATTGTATGAAGCTTCATTTTGTTTTACATTTCGCATACCCACCTAACCATCTCACCTACGCAGTGCATGTAATATGATAGAAGATGTGCTCCTTTTGAAGTAGCATGCGACACCCCCTTTAGCACCGGGTCGTATTTACCAAGTGGTGCTAAAGGGAGAGCACCTGTTACCAACCAGTGCTAAAGGGTCCCCGGTGGCACCCCAATTTTGCACCCGGTGCTAATATTGTATTAACACCGGATCTTGAGTGCGCCGAGGCATAGGAGAGGGGCGGATATGAATATCTCTGATTGTGTTTCTCGATTTGTAGGCTGCTCCTCACGTCATTCTATTTTCCCGATAATATAGTGAAACTGTTGTTTGTTTTCGGAAATTTCCCCCCGGAAAGACAACAGTTATATCTATATGTTATCCTAATGGGGCTTTTAGGAAATTCTATAATCCGAAGAACAGTTTCAACAATTTCAACATTAATGTCCTTGGTTGTCACCCAGGAGATTGGGACAAGCAAGCAAATATAAACGTAATCAACATTTTAAAAGTACTAGATTCAATATTTTTTCGTTGGTTCAACAATTCTAATAGATAATTCAACATTTTACGTGGGAATATTGAAACTGTACATCATGAATGTTGAACATATATACGAAAATGTTGAGTCGGTACTTTTCGAATGTTAATTTTTTCAAAAATAAAAAAATAAGTATAATTATAAAGAACACCATAGTTTAAATGGTTTTGAAAACAAATAAACAGTTTAGGAGATAAATGTGTTTGAATCTTTAAATTCACTAACGCCCTTTCCTAACAGTACCCAACAGCAGGCTGCCACCTATCATACGCATGTGCTAGTATTGGCTTGTGCACCGGTGTTCACCCATGGTCCGATGGATCTAAGTCATTCCAAAGAACTAGCACGGATCTCAAACACCAGAAGCTATGCGGGGAAAAAAACTTTCGGAAGCCATATAGGATCCGCGCTTAGCAGCACCTCTATGTACAAAAAACCTAATGGGTCAGGTTGCCAGCCCACTAGCTAGCTAAAGCCCAATAGCTCAAGCAGCCCAAAATAGACACAAAGCTGATCCCCCCCCCCCCCCCCCGCCCTAATGAAAAGACTACGCCTAATTGGATGGCTAGGTTTCTGATCGCCCAAACGTGATCGTTGGCTCTGATCGGTGATGGTGGAGCTAAGCCCGACTAATCTCGATTAGTCGCAATTAGTCGGACGACTAGAAAACATTGGTCCCCACTACAAAATTTCTCTCAATCCTCAGCGAGCCACATCAGCACCGGTAGATCAAGAGCCTCCCGGCCCTCACCTCTTCATTACTCAGCAGGTAAGATCAATAAACAGGCACTAATGGCAGCATGAAGGATCATGCATGTGCTTGAACTAATGACTTGACAATGACTTATTTCTCCACTCAAACGAAGTTGAAAAGCCATGCATCAGCTTGTGGGTTGTGACGTTTGAGCATCCAGGTTGTAGGTATATAAATATATGCGCCTATGAACAATGAAGGTATTGGACTCATCCGAAAAGAATTACAACAAAGCAAATGACAGTATACACATGAGAGTGGTTCTCTAATCATCCAGAAAGCAATCAAGGTAGCAAGGAAGAGAGGAGAGAAATCTTTGAGGTGTGAAAAAAATTACAACAAAGCAAATGACAGTATACACATGAGAGTGGTTCTCTAATCATCAAGAACGCAATCAAGGTAGGAAGGAAGAGGAGAGAAATCTTTGAGGTGCAATGAGCAAACATGGATAAAGGTGGGCCTCTGCATTGCACATCAAGGACAAATGGTGTCATGCACATGTAAAAAAGCAGTCATCTAGATCCGTAAGTCTTTACAAATTATTTTTATAATACTGTTTTGTATGATAATATGATACAAATATTATCACTAATTTGTTTTAGCGATAAAGTAGCTACAAAAGTTCTCTCACATCCCGCAGCAACGCGCGGGGAATCACCTAGTTTTACATATTTGTATTGTTGTTTACCTCGTCAATTCAGATAGTTGTTAAATATGTCGAGTCTATTTAGTGCGCTTGTTGGTTCTGAGCTCCGCCTTATGTACCAAGCAGCTAAGGAAAATTCCAAGCTCACAAAGAAAGCAAGTGGGTAAAGAAAATAGATGTATAAAAGGGCCACAATATCTCATTCAATATTCAAAATAATCTATTTATATTGAGAAGGGTGATATTTATTCATAGGAAGACGAAGGGACTTTCTTAGACATTATCCTTTATCTACTAATTACATTCTTGAAGCATTCTTCACAAAAAAATTAAAAGGGTACAACGATAAAAAATACAGACTTCTACCTCCGGAACCACGCTATTCATGCCAGACGTATCTTGTTTTCCATGCAGCTCTTCCTCCTAACCTTTGGTCCAACCTTCATGCTAACATCTGGGCTTATGAGACATAGGATCATGATCCTTGGCATTAAGCTTCACGTGGCGTCCTTCAAAGGCTCTGGTTATTCCTGCAACCAAAAACACTTGTACAGTGTTTTGCAATATCAAGGTTATAGACAACCAACAAAGACACCTCAAAGATAGCCATGACCTTTGATTGCCACTTGGTCTTTTTCTGTAGATTGTAGGTTAGCATTATGCTCCTTGAATCTCTTAGTGGTCAGTCATGACCTCTGATCGCAAGCTCAGTATTTTCATAAATGATAAACTTGTTACTATTGCGGAGGTGACCTTTTCTCTGATCTCCAGTGGTATGCCTCAATTGGCATGTAGTATGAAAAAGTTTATTAGTATGTTTTTTATATGCTCCAAGTTTACTTGGACGGGAAGTTAGAGCATAGTAGCTCATTTGTATGTGTATATCTACATGTCCACCATATGTTTTTTCAGAGTACCTAAGGAATTTTATCTCTCTCTATTCTGTTTTTGAATTCACAGCAATTTGTCATGCTGATTATTGGAATGCTCCTTTCATTTTTGTATCTAATCACTTTTTTCGATCATGATGAATACGGGTATGGATGCACTGAACGACGACGGCAACTACAACCCTCCACCTACCGACAAAATGCATGTCTCTCACCATGTCCTCCTCCAGCTTGGTCCGGTTGAATGGTCTGTATGATTGCATAATGGTGACGACATATGTATACAAGCAAGATTTTGATCCATTTGTCATAGAAAACATCTGCATCACCAAGAAGATTGAACACTAGCGCTTCCGGTGAAACATGATCTTCTAAAAGATGCACAATCTTGTATGCACTTCTTCCATCTTGAACAGACATCCTTAATCTCCATGGCACACATGGACCTGATAGAATAAGTCAGTTATCTTCTATTCCCTCCTTCCTTAAAAACAAGTCATTCTTTCACATTTTATCCCAAAAAACAAATCATTTTACGCTATTCAGAATGTGCATGTGTACACAACAATCAGTTAATGCCAAATATGGCTAATAAATAGGGGCAATAAAAAATTTCTATACTAACTTGTTTTTTGTTCGAAGAGAGTACAATGTCAAAAAAAATCACCATCTATAGGTTGTAATAATAAATGTTGACATTTTTTGTTCATTTAATTAGGTGAAACTACATGCTATAAATAAGTACCAATATGTTTATTAATTGGAATGCATGTAAGATATTGCTTTTGGCGAGTCTCAGTGCACGTTTTACTACACGTTTACCTAGACCAGAAACTAGTTAACTGAGCAAAAGGAGTTTCACGACGATGAAACTACTCTCACATACCATGAAATGCTTCCTCCTCTCCTGTGCCACATCAGCACACTTAAAGCCATAAAACTCCATATGAAACCACACTGAGACTGGCCTTATATGTCTTGTGTGTATCTGAGATGGCATTTAAGATCACCATCATAGATATTACAATAAACCTGTGTAACACCCTAAAATTTTTGAATTTTAGGATGTGAATAGAAGCTCAATTAATATAATACTTTTCTCAAATTTATAAATTTTTCCAAGATTTATATAATTAACAGGGAATTTAGTATAGGAAAATAATTTTTTTCTAAATTAAGATAAAAAACAACATAGGTTTAATGTTGTGTACTTTGCATTCATGCTGGTTGCATTTGGAAGCCTTCTAGGAAATTTTCCAAAGTTTTCTAGGATTTATTCCTATTTTTCTATAGCAAATTCCAATTTTTGGAACATGCTAAAATCATTTTCATGAGCTCCAAATATATTATTTGGGTTTCTCATGCCCAACTCTATCTCTAGTATTTTTCCTGGGAGTTTAGGAATTTTTGGAGTATTTTTGTAGCTTAAATGATTTATCTGGAATTCACTGGATTTATTTATTCACGTGAAATATTATTCTAAAAATAAAAAAAGAAAAACCCTAACCTATTCGGCCGAAGCCCACGAACCCAACCCACCTATCTAAAACAGCTCGGTCTGCTCACTCCTCTCTTTGTTTGGGCCGCACATTTCTCTGGCCAAGCCTACGAGGCCCGCTAGGGGCCCAACTTAGCCCAGCTCTTCTTTCCACCCTGCCAGTCTGTCCCTCTCTCCCACGTGCTCACTTGGGCTGAGCCCACCACAGCGGCCTAGCAACCACTACCGCAGCCCAGCACACGTCTCTTTCCCTCTTCCACTGCCAGGTTCTACCCGCCCGTCGGTTTCCTCTCATTCCTCTCGACCGAGCCCAAGTTGAGCTCGGTGATTCATCCGCGCGCCCTCGTCCCATGCTACACGCTCGAATCCAGCTCCTGCACGACTTAGCGATGCCCGTGGACACCCCCTGGACCCACAAAGAAGCTTCATCGTCGTACTTTCCTTCGCACGTAGCGCCCCAAAAGGAAAGTGGAGCTTCCGGCCTCCTCCACCCTCATCCTTAGCCGGTACGCCAAGAAGGCCCATCAGGGGTATAATACCATGGCCGCAGCAGTCCCTAAGCCCTAGCCAACGCCCTCAATTCGCCCATTGAGCCCTAGAGCCCCCACCCTCCTCTCAACACCGCCGACGGGTCGCGATCATCGATCTCCATCGTCACCGCCCATCTCCTATCGATACATACCCCCGAAGATTGGTGAGGAGGTAACAAAGCTAGCCGAGCAAGCCACAACCTTCCTTTTGCCTTTCTTCGCATCTAATTCATCGTTGTTTATGCACAGTGTCGCCGGAGCCACCCCGCCTCGACGTCCGTGCTCCTCGCCATGCCATCGTCGCTATGAACATCATAGGTGAGCTCATCGTTCGCCCCTTGTACCGTAGGACCAAACCACGTAGCGAATGGTGGCCCATAGCCTGAGATACGCTCGTCTCTTGCGAGGTTTCACCGTCGGCCGAGCGGCGCCACTGCACCCCTATCGCCGTCGTCGACCCAACCAACTCCGTCATACCCTAGCCGTCGGATCTATAACCCATGGTTTAGATTCGATCTGGTCGAAGTGAGATACCGGTCAGCCCTGACCTTTTTGTTAAAGGACCCCTCGGTTCTTCGATAATCAACCTACGGTCCATCGTAATTCAAAAAGTAATTACATATAGGTCCTTTTGTCCTGTTTAGGCCCCTGACCTTTCAAATAATAATTTTGCGCCGTCCAGATCTGTTGTTTTGACATGTTAGCCCTCAAGTTTTCTCATATTTATGTTTTAGCCGTCGGTTTTTATCAAATAAGCCCTAACACTTTTAAAATTTTGCCAGCATGTCCCTAAAATCTTGTTTTACCCATAGATTTCACGTTTTAGATCCGACTCAATCCGTTTTCATTTCGTTAGATTCATATCGACTTAAACTGCGCATTAGCACTCTTATTTTACATATCATTTATTTATGAAATTTATTTATTATTAATTTGATTAAAGACTAAGTACATGTGGTTTCTTAAATAAAATCTAATTAAGGTTTACAAATCAATTTTCCTTGTTAATGTTAATTTGGTTAATCATTATTCAATTAGTTTTCTAAATAAAAGTAATAAGGCAATATCTCACTTTGTAATCTAATATTAATTTGTCTATTTAGCAATTAAACTTGTTTTCTAATTACAAGATGAATAGAGTTAAACTTCCGTTTTTCATACATAAATGTTAATTTGATTAATATCAATATAAATATGTTGTGAATAATAATATGACTAGTTCATCATGGTTCATAGAGTTATTGGATTTGATGCTCTCACATGTTTTATTTCAAGTTAATGTTTAATTTGGTATACTCTATAGACAAACAATTATAAATGAAATATGATTAAGTTTTACTTCATTTTTACAAATGCACATGTAATTCTTTGAAATAATCTTTACATATGATTTTCTTTAATTAAAATCAATCAAGAATATAGTTGTGTCGTTTTATAACCCAAATTCTTCCTATAGCTGTACCTTTTCAACCATAGCTCCATTTTCAGCTATCCTTGCGCTTATGTGACCGTAGCATCGAGCCCTATCCTTTAGTACGCTGTTTTAAAGCTTTTCTTTTAATTAGTGTATTGTTCTTAGTTGTACTTGTTTGTTTGCTTGTATAGTTGTATGCTTGCTTGGTTGTGCTCAATGATTGCTACAAGTAGATGGAACGACATTCAAAGAGCAAGAGCTGAAGATAATCTGAGCAGTTATACTTTGGAAACAGGCAAGTGTCCCTAACCATCCTTCTATCTACTTATGCTTTATACAACATCATGATGATTTAATTGGAACATGGAGTGACCACCTTAAGATCAACGAGCTGTTATCTTGGCTGAATAATTAGAGACTCTAGTTTGTTCATGTCTTATCGAAAGGGCAAGAGGGGGAGACTTTGATGAGGTATAATCCGGTCCTCTTTGAGTAGTATGCTTTGCTAAGATACTGACTCATTAGGGAGGTTTATGTTTAGTTTTGATAATGAAACCTTAGCGGACTGCACCTTATTAGGGATTCTTTGTAAAGCCCCATAGCGTCCTTATGCAGTCACACCTCAGTAGTGTGATACGTGCCTGATCCGCACAACGTGGTTGGGTTTAAAGTTCTTTTGAACTTTTACGCAACTTATGGTGAAAGTGTACAACCTCTGCAGAGTTTAAAAATGATAAATCTGTCGCCCTCACGGCCAAGAGCGGCCTGGACCCTCGCATGATTAATTTACTTGTGGCTATTTGATCTTTGGTTATTTCTTGTGGCCCTGTTAAGTACCAACCATAAGTGTACTCACCCTTGCTAACCGCTGCTCAGAAGAAGAATTTGTGTGAAGTTGATGAAGATGGTGCTAAGTTCTAGGCGTACACAACCCTCAGTCGATTGCCTGTGGAGTTTGAAGCCTTCGTTTCTAGGATACGTTGTATATCTCTGTTAGACTTGTAAGTCATTTATATTATTTTATGCGATACTGCATCTATTATTCACTGCTTGTTTACTGTATGTGTGAAACTTGATCCTGACACACATACGGTGTACACTTGGTTTATTTTCTAAACTCGGGTGTGACAACCTGTCAGGAATTAATACCACTAGAAGGGATAGGACTTAAGAACACCAACACACATAGGTCTATATAAAAGCACGCTCGGTCTTGCAGTCCCCTCACTCCTCAGCCCTGTAGAAGCCCAAACCCTAGTCCCTTCCATCTGCCTAACTTCCTCTAAAGAGAGGATTTGTTATACAAGAAGTTGGACCTCTGAGGTCTTCCGCTCAAGTTGATGACTTATATATTAATTTAGAATGATATAAAATTACTTCGAAGAATATGAGAAAAGCTTTGAAGAACAACTCATATTTTCTTAAGTACAGGTGGTGAACCACACGGTGAACAATTTTGTTAAGGATCTCAACAGATGCTTCACTAATGAGACAACTGCCGAAAGGTAGAAAAATTATTCTCTGAATGAGTTTAACTAAAGAGTAAATTTCACCAGTGGTCCTTAAACTTGTCTCGAGTTCTCATCCCGGTCCCTGTACTCTCAGAATTCACATGTCAGTCCTTAAACTTGTCCCGTGCTCTTATCCCAGTCCTTAAACTTGTCCTGAGTTCTCATCCCGGTCCCGATACTCTCAAAATGCACATAAGAGTTCTTAAACTTGTCTCATTCTCTCGTCGCGGTCCGTAAACTTGTCTCATTCTCTCATCTAGGTCCATATACTTTAAAAATGCATTGAGTTATTTATGGAAAAAAACTTTTGTGAGCTATTTAAACTTTTAAGATTTCAAACAAAGTTCAAAATTAAAGGGACAGTTATCATCACGAATTGTGTGTGAAATATCAAAATCTCTAAAACAACCGGGAGACAATTTTTTTATTTTCTAAAATACCCATTCAAAATAACCAAAATGAAATGGTATTTACATCTCTTTGTAATATCAAAAATAAAATTAATTATTTAATAATTGTGTTAAAATAACAACCCTAAAATTCAACAAATCTTGTATCAAAGGTTCTTGGACACCCATTCATTTGTGATGATTTCTCCATGAATTTTGGACCAATTTTGAGTGAATTCAAATTTAGTTTGAAATTCTAATAGTTTGAAACAATCGTAAAATAATGTTTCTCAAACAAATGAATGCATTTTGGTAGTCCATGGACTTGGATGAGAGTGTGGAACAAGTTTATGGACCGAGATAAGAGCATGTGACATGTTTAATGACCTTTATGTGCATTTGGAGAGTACTTGGACCTGAATGAGAACCAGAGACAAGTTTAAGGACCGAGATGAGAGTGCGGGATAAGTTTAAGAACTATCATGTGTATTTTGAGAGTACCAGGACCGGGTTGAGAATTCGGGACAAGTTTAAGGACCGCCCGTGAAATTTACTCTTAACTAAAAGTTGAGATCCTCTAGTCAATTGAACTGATGATCAATCAACAGGCGTTCAACGACTGATGAACGACGTTTGAATGGTCAGAAAGATGTTCAATAACTTTCACAAAAAAAGGTTGTCCGATAACTGCCTTGCACATGATTCGGAAAAATGTCGGATGATACAATCAAAGTGAGAGATATTTTGGACCACCTATAAAAAATGAAAGTTATTTTCTTTAGTTTTATCAGTCTCTGGAGGGAACATGCACTTTTTTACGTCCAATTTAGGATATTGACTGGAGCTATTTTGACTTGTCAACAGTATTTCTCCTACTCTAGTGCACTGTATGACAATGACAAACTGATCCAATTTCAGTCCAACCAAGAGACAACTTTCATTTATTTTAGTACATCAGAAAACTTTGCTACTCTCTTCAGTTTTGTCCGCCCTTTGTCTTGGTGTACGTGTCTTCGTGTGGACCACACTGTGATTATTTATTTGGTCTTTGGCCTTCACTCAATATTTGTGGAGACTGAGTGAAGCATATGTAGTAGTGATTAACGTCTAATCAGTAGTGAAGTTTGAATACAGTAGGAAGGACATACAAAGTATAAATTTAGCGGAAATTCTTCAATATTTTCACCCTGACAGCTTATTTCAAATCCTGCAAAAAAAAGTTTGAAGATTTTTTTGTTGCAGAGGAAACAAAAATTAGCACTCCTAGCTGGTAACTCAAATATTGCTTCTAATAGAGGTCCTGTTTTTTTATTAATCATATATATTTAACTACTATCTTCCCAAAAAAAATAGCTGCAAAGTTTCAACCTCAGACTTATATTTTAGCTCAAGGTTGCTTTCAGCAAACCAACACAGGTAGGAAGCGCAGGTATCTTGTTATTTTAGCTCTTTCTATGTGGTGGTTTATGTAGGTGCAGCACCCCTGTTTTTGACTGCTACTTACGTGATGGCAATGTAGCTCTTTTTATTTGAGTTATTCGTCTTGAGGACTGAGAAGCTGAATAATTGTAGACTACCAGTTTTGCACTAAATCATTGTGCTTTGGTAAATCGTAATATGTTTTACAGACTACATCATCAAGTGAAGTGGTTGTACTTTACTTTACTAATTTTATCCTTCAATGAAACATGGTTATCTCTGGAACTTCTCACAAATTGGAATAAAGAATAACTTTAGAAGTATGTGACAAAACGAACCCAGTTGGATTGGCATGGACAATGATATAGCGATATAAGTGGATTATTTTTAGAGTGAATTTCACTGCAGGTCCATGAACTTTTCCCAAGATCTCACCTAGGTCCGTAAACTAAAAAATGGTCATCTAGGTCCATCAACTTTTCTGAGGTCTCATCTAGGTCCGCAAACTAAATAAGTGGTCATCTAGGTCCATGAACTTTTAAAAAGTTGTCGTCTAGGTCCATGAACTTTTAAAGAGTTGCCGTCTAGGTCCAAGGCGGTGGCAACGAGCCTGACCTTGACGACAGCTCTTTAAAAGTTCATGGACCTAGATGACCACTTTTAAAATTTTATGGACCTAGATGACCGCTTATTTAATTTGCGGGCCTAGATGAGATCTCGGAAAAAATTTATGGACCTAGATGACCATTTTTTAGTTTACGGACCTAGATGTGATCTCGAGAAAAGTTCATGGACCTACAGTGAAATTTACTCTTATTTTTATGTGATGATGTTGCCATATTGACTGGATTTGTGGAGTAGTCCAAGCAAACTTATTTGAACGTAGAACGTCCATTGTCATTTTACAAGACTATGAATGTGGTACACGTACAAATGGCCTCTGGACTGACAAATTGCACTGTTTTGTGGACGATACTGAAAGATACATGAAAGGAAGCTATCAGTGGCAGAGAATGTTAATGTTGATGGATGACAGATCAACATTGACTGAAACTGAACTCTCTTATTACTGAAATAAGACGGAACATTCCGTAGACTGGACAGTGTTTCAGAAACCATGACTAAAAGAAACAAACTGCCTATCGAAAAAATAGAAAATAACATTATTAATTTGTTGAAAGATTTGATGACAAAATGAAAACATATGTCAATATTTACGTCCATGAAAATGTGAGAACAAAAAAGTCTGGTAATAGGCCAAATGTCAGAACCATGCCAAACTTTTCAGGTAGCAACCACTAGTTCATTTTTTTAAACAAATTTCGTGAAGATGTTTAGCTATAAAATTGATATTTTCGGATTTCCTCCTTGTTGTAAAAGAAGTTGGGTTTCTCAGTTCTTCCAAAGAGGTCGATGACTATATTTTGGATGATGAATCTCACATTAATAAGCATTTAGTCACTACTACAAAAATCTTCATCAGCATCGACTACTAAAATGGTTCCATGCTACCTTTAATATCGTGTCTTTTATTTTCGGTACTAAATCATGTGAGTTTTTCTACCAGTGAGTCAGCTGGTTCCTGAGTTAGTGAGTTGCTGGTTCCTTAGTCCTTATACCATGTAAATGTTCTGGGTGGTGCATTCGACCTGCAGAGCAGTGTATGCTTAGGAGTCAGTACTACAAGAGATGCAACTCAATATTCAAGGGAATAACGTAACTATAAAACAAAAGGGCCATGTGGCCAATATAACTCGTAGTCAAGAAACATAGGTTCAGTTACTGATTGTAGTCACTAGTCGATGCCCTGGGAATGTTTTCATTTTGATGTACAGATAACTAACTGGTAACTAATTACATGCGTAGCATTTATCAGCTGCTTTAGAAACCTCGCATGCCTGCAGCTCAGAAAAGCATGTGCTTAGTCATGGATTCTATTAGCCGACCCACATGGGTAGGAAGAGAAGGCATCCTAATTTGTTGGCTCTTTCTATATGTTCTTTTAGTAGCATGAACAGCTTGTTTTGACCACTATTAGTACTTATTCTTGGACACCTGACATCCATAAGTTATGACAAACAATGTGGCTCACTTAGCCCTTGTTTTGATGCAAAATAGGGGGTAGGGAATTGGGAGAAAGATGTCACTTCGTCATAAATGCGTCATTGTAACATTTCGTTTGTATTTGTGAAAAATTGTCTAAAAATTGATTAATTAGGCTCAAAATGTTCGTCTCGCCAAGTACAACAAAACTGTGCAATTAGTTTTTAATTTCATCTACATTTAGTACTCCATGCATGTGCCGACATTTTGATGTGATGGAAATCTTTCTTTTTGCATAGTAAACTTTGGTGTTGCTTTTTGGGAACTAAACAAGGCCCCTCCAGTAGATGAGGCGACAACATCAACCATTGTATGTTTGGAGTAAATCGATGAAGTTTCGCAATGAGTTGCAACAGCAGTCTGCTAAGGTAGATTGCTGAAGAGTAATCAACATGAAGGATCTATTAGCACTAAAAAATATAGTATTTTGTTGTCAAAAAGTAGTATGTTTTTAGCCCTAAAATATTAATTATTCTAAGATACAGATTAATCTTCCAATATACGAAACACATAAAAAATGTTACGAGATACAGTAGATATACTGCAACACGCACGCTTGGAATTCAAACACTTGAAAGACAAAAAAGAATGCAATCATAAACTTGCAGAGCATCACGAAGTCGGTTTCAGCCTTACCTTTGTTAGTAGAAAGACCAAAAAATGTTATTCTTGCACAGCATCACGAAGTCGGTTTTTGCATGTGGCCCCATCTATCTTACGAAACGGAAACTGTTTTGACCGCTACTAGAATGATGCTCAGCTCTTTCGTTTTCAGTTATCCGTTGCGGTTTTTGCATGTGCCCCCATCTACTAGAAGTTTTATCGGGGCGGACGAATAATGAAAAAAGAATTTTGGATTGAATTGTCTGCCTTCTAGCAATATGGGTTATAAGTCACATTTACAACATCACGGTGCTGAGTTGGATAGTTCTGAAGAACGAGGCAGGTGAGGTGGTTATACTCATATAACTTTGTGTCAATCAAACATGTCTGTAGCTTCAACTGCCTAGATGTAGTGGAATTGTTCAGAAGATTAAATAAAGAATTACAACTCATACACCAGAGGACAAATTGAATCTAGTTGGATTGGCATGTGCAATGATGTACTTGTAATGATAGGACTAATCGCTGCGCTTTCTTAATATGGTTACAACAGTAGGCTGATGATTTCTGAACAGCATGGCCACTGGGGTGGCTAGATGTTGTCTAGTTTTAGAGCTTTTGTTTTACAGTCCTTCAAGAGGTTACAAAATTATTATAACATCGATTTCGGTACCTCTTAAAGTACTTAATTTACCTTTCAATCAAACAGGATTATGTCTGCAACTGCTCAATGGTAGTGCGGAATCGTTCAGATGTTTGAATAAAAGAAGTGCAACTTGAGACAAAGGACAAACTGATCCAGTTGGCTTGGCATGCATGAACAACTAGAGGAATAATAAGTGGATGTTGATGTGATCTTACCATTGACTGGATTTGTGGACTATTCCAAGTGGATTTGTTTGAATGAAGAACGACAGTCGTCGTTTTCCGCGTCTTTGAACGTGGTACCCAAATAGCCTCATGAAAGCACTGTTTCATGAAAGATACTGAAAGGCACAGAAAAGCTATTAGTGACACAGTCTGCACTACGGGAATCCCACGTTTGCCGAGTGTAGCCTTTTTTTACCGAGTGTTTTATTTCGGACACTCGACGAACAACCTCTTCGCCGAGTGTCAAAAAAAACACTCGGCAAACAAAATACACTCGGCAAAGAGCTTGTTTGCCGAGTGTAAAAAAACACTCGGCTAAGAGCTTATTTGTCGAGTGTAAAAAAACACTCGGTAAAGACTTGTTTGTCGAGTGTTTTATATTTTACACTCAGCAAAGAGTTAAGTCTTTTTTGCTTTTTTAGCCTCAAACTTTTTCTGAGTCGAAAAATTTTTTGAATCAAGTCAAAATATAAAATACAATGAGTGGCAAAATTATATTCATGTTGTTTGCCGAGTGTAAAAAAAATATACGCGGGAAATAACTTATTTGCCGAGTGTTTTATATTTGACACTCGCAAAGAGTTAAGTCTTTTTTTGCTTTTTTAGCCTCAAAATTTTTTTCCGTGTCAAACAATTTTTTGAATCAAGCCAAAAAATAAAATACAATAAGTAATATTGTTTGCCGAGTGTCAAAAAATACACTCCGCAAAAAACTTGTTTGCCGAGTGTATTTCCTTAACACTCAGCAAACAAGCTCTTTGCTGAGTGTATTTTCTTTGATAGTCGGCAAATATTTGTGTCTGATTGATTTTAAATTCTAAAACAAGCAAATTAAATCTAAAAATCATGAGATTTTTCTTGATATGATGCACTACACATAAAGGCTGTGATACAAAGTTGAGAAGATTTCACATATTTTTTCATAACAATATTTACAAAATCGAAATAACTCATAAGAAGTATATGTGTGATTGTATATGAGAGGATCAATGAATGTATTTTTTGAATACAAACTTTTTTATATGATCTCATATGAAAAAACTTTTTATACAAAAGTCGTGCACCACGATGAAATATAAAACTTTGTAGTTGATAACTTTTGTATTTGAGATTGTTTAATAACTTAAAAATGTTATTATAAGTTATCAAATTTGAAATTTTAACTTTAAAATTTCAAATGATCTCAAATGTTAATGAGTTATATATCAAAGTTATACATATTCATGAAATATAAAACTTTGTAGTTGACAACATTTTAATTTGAGATTGTTTAATACTTTAAAATATTCGTATAATGTATCTAATTTGAAATCTTAAATTTTTAAAATTTTCAATGACCTCGGATGTAAATATGTTCTCTATCAAAGTTGTTGGTCTCGAAAAGATATAAATGTTTGTAGTTTACAATTTTTTCATTTGAAATTGTTTAGCCATCCAAAACTTTGTTATAAATGCATAGAGAAAACACAACTCGCCATGTCAGCGCCACGTCAGCAATACAACCCTTCAAAATGGTGAGTTCCTATTGGTCCATTGGTGAATACATTCCAACATCCAAATAGAATATCTCTCTCATCCCTATCCTCTCAGGTCTCCCTCCTCTCTCTCTCCCTCTCACGCACCAACGCAGGCGCAGCGGCAGGCGGTGGCTGGCCAGGCGGGCGGGGAACGGCCCCTACGCGGAGCGGCAGCCGCAAGCGGCCGGGCGGCAGCGGGACGAGGCACGACCCCTGCGGCGGGCGGCGGCTGGGCGGGTGGCGACCAGTGCGGCCGGCCATTGGGCGGCGCGGCCACGCGACGGGCGGTGGCCGGTCGGGAAGCGCTGGCGCACAGCCGACGGGGTCTTTTTTATTTTTTTGGAAAATAGTTTACCGAGTGTCTTCTTTTTGCCCTCGGCAAAGCTTCGACGAGTGTCCGCCCGAAACACTCGGCAAAGCCTTCGCCGAGTGTTGCACTCGACAAACTTGGCTTTGTCGAGTGTTTTTGGGGCTTTGCTGAGTGACTGGGGCACTCGACAAATATCCGGTGTCGTGTAGTGCTGGTAGTGCTGGATGCCAATGAACATAGACCAAAACTGAATTCTGCGTTCACTGATATGTGACTCAACACATTCCAGGAACAAAAATATATTGGGAAATATTTCAGAAACCATGAATAATGGAATATTATCTTTCCCTCACAAAAATAAAAATTTACCTGTATTTGTTGAAAAGTTTGAAGTGACGATACATCAACATCTACGAACACTATGAATATGCAATAATTAGAAAAAGGCGGTTAATAACAAAGCCAAACATCTGAACCATGGAAAAATGTTTGTTCATTTTGTACACCAATCTTGTTATTTCTGAAGGTATTTAGTTACATAATTTGTATTTTCCATGTTATACAAGAAGTTTGATTTGTAAGGTCTTCCACAGATGTTGATGACTTATCTCAATTAGCTTAGGTTATAATGATACAGAGTAATATCCAAATTATATGTGAAAAGTGTAAAATCACATTTATAAGCTATATACAATATTTATGTACCTTTTTTTGTGGTCACACATGTTTCGACGAAAATTATTTTTCGTATGCTATATGTACACAAAAAGAACTATGTAGTCAAAATTGCAGTGCCTCTCTTGAGCCCTCTGAAATCCATGGTGTCAACACACTCCACTCTACCCTGATACCTAACCATCAACCTCAGCAGCTCAGTGGCCTTCTCCTTCGTCTCCTCTCTGCACCCAGCCTGCAGAAGCAGCAGCACCTTCTGCAGTGCTCCAACCTGCAGCGCCTCAACAATGGCGAGCCGTCTTGCTGCCGCCGCCGTGCCGTCCTCGTCGTCTTTCAGGCACATCTTGCAGATTCGAAGCAAGGCGGACACGACGAGCTCTGTGGCACCGTCGGACACGTGGAACATCTTCGCGACGAGCACGGGCACGGCGAGCGCGTCCACGCGGGCGCGCGCCCTGCCGTCGCCGGACGCGGCCAGCGCCGCGTCGAGCGCCGCAAGAGCCTTCTCCGCGGTCCTCCTGTCGGCATCGACGAGGAGCTCGACGAGCAGCGTCACGAGCCCCGCCGCCGCGAGGCGCGCCGCGACGCCTTCGCCGGCGCGCGCTAGGTGGTGCGCGGCGACCAGACACGCCCTGGTAGCCTGCGGGCAGACGGCGTCGCGGATCGTCTTGACCAGCACCTGGACTATGGCCTCGGCGTTCGCGCTCAGGTCGATGGCGCCCGGCTCGCCTCCGTGGAACGAGAGCGAGGTCACCTCTCTGATTACGACCATGGCTTGCAGCCTCCTGTGAGGGTCGCCGTTCCCGGCGGCGTCGACGAGCAGCGTCACGGAGGCGCTCGAGGAGCCGACGGCCACGATGGCCTCTTCGTCCATGGGTATGACGAGCACCATCGCCGACAGGACGGCGTCCAGCACGTCGCTGGCGGAGGCGGCGGCGGCGGCGTGCGTAAAGGAAGTGAAAGCCGCGGCGAGTGCGCGCGCGGCACCGGCGGACACGAGGCGGCGTCAGCTCCGTTCGTCGAGCCTAGCCAGTTGCCAGACCCCGCGCGCCGCGGCGGCGCATCGCTCGGCGTCGCCTGCGCCGGTGGCGGCCTCGACCTTGGCGACCGCGGCCTCCTCGACCGTGGTGGGGACGGCGACCCGCTCGGCGCCGCCGCGGGAGCAGTTGACGGCGCACCAGTCGTGGATGAGGCGGCGGAGGGTGTGGTTGGGGACGAGGTTCCACGCGCGGAGCTCGCCGTGCGTCACGGGGCATGTGCGCTGGCCGCCGGCGAGTAGCCAGGAATTGATGGCGGCGCGGTCGTAGGTGATGCCCGTGGGCGCGGCGACGGGGTCACGCATGAGGTCCAGCGTTATCGGGCACAGGAACTCCGGCGGTGGATCATCCTTATGGGGAGCTGTCTGCAACTGCATCGACGACATGGATGGTGGAGGTGGAGAGTGGGTGAGAGTTCTTAGGAATGGATCCGTAATGTAGCCGTGCGAGCGGCAGTTTATTTATGGCAGGAGGTTGGCTGGAAGCGCTTTTTTTAGTTTTAAATTAAAAAAAACCATCTCAAACAAAAATATAAGACGTGACTAGGTTGCTCCGCACCATACGGCGCGACTAAGGTTCAGCCACAACGTTGGCAGCCGATGTGGCCGCTGATGTGTAGACTAAGTCGTGCAACACAAGGTATGGCGTAGGGTGTGCTGTGACTCAGCGTTGAGTCGCGTTGTAGGGTCCGGTGCGACTCAGCTCACTTCAATTAAATATTTGAACATAGTGCTTTATTTTAAATATTGAAATTTATATCTTTATGAAGTGAATCTAGTCCAAAATTTTCATCAAAGATCCTACTTCCCAATTTTTATTATGTAGTCCAAAACCGATACATGAAATTTTTCAAAATTTTAGCTCAAATTTGAGTAATCTTCCCTTTTCCAGAACTTTGAAATTTCCAAAGAAAGGCTAGAAACAATATAACTTATTATTTAAGACTTGGTATTTGATCTTCAAACATATTAAAACTTCAATTGATTTCCATCTATATTGAAGCACATAACTTGTACTAAAACTTTTGTACAGGTTGAGGGTCAAGGGTTAGGAAAAAATTAAAAAACTAACCGAAAGTGTGGTAGGAACGCTGGGGATTTCTGTACAGTTTCTGCGAACTAGTTAAAGCATATAGCTTTAAGGTTGAATGGACCAATCTAGCTAGGGGTCCGTTTGGTTAGGCTATGACCTATAAAAAACTGTTGTCACCTGTGAGTTGTGACAAAGTTGAAAACCATTTGGTTGAAACAACGTGTAACGGTAAGTTAGGTAAGAAGTGTCTTTCATGCCTCTAAGACCTAAGAGAATGTTCATATGCAAATTGATCTTAACATACTACGTTGTTCACTAATGCACATTTAAATGACCTTTAGAAAGAAAAACTTATCTTTTTAAGTTTTGCATCCACCAACAAGAAAATAAAAATTCTAAACTATTCCAGGGTTTACCTTTTACACCATGTATAATTTACATAGCTTTCCATTTACTACATTATTCATGTAAAATGGCTAGATATTGTGTACAAAGCCAACAACCAACGGGTACATTTCATCAAACACCCACTGCCCACACATTTTTCCATGAAAGAGGTGGCTTATGCTTGTAGGAGGAGACCAGAGCCAGGGAAGGGTTCCACTAGGTCAGCGAGGGAGAGGTGTCGTTGTGCCGCGTAGGGGCGCTGCTGTGCTGGGGAGGAGCGCCGCTGGGCCATGCCGAGCTTGGGTGTTGCTGGTCTGGTTGAGAAGGGGTGCCGCTAGACCGGCCGGGGTGGGGCTATGACGGACAGGGGAACCGCGAGGATCTGCGCCATCCAAACCCTAGGAGGTGGCATCCCTTCTCCTGCTAGCGAGAGGAGACGAGGGGGGGGGGGGCGCTTTGACGGGGATGGGCCGCCGCTGAGCAGGAGGTGGTGCTAGATAGTTGCACGGCTAGGGGACCATCTGTTGTGATGTGATCCAAATTCATTGCACAAGAAAAGGCCCATCGCCGGAGGCTTGGGCCGGGGCGAAGCGGCGCTGTGGTTTCTCTCAAGAGCGCACAATTTAGTCCCACCTCGACAATGCAACCAAGGATGGGCACGTGAGCAGCCTATATAATAGACCTTTGTTCTTTAGTGAAAGATCATCCGCTTGTAAGCCGCCAATAGACGTTGTAAACACACACCCGACATAGTAAAGCTTTTTACTAGCTGGCGCCCGTGGTTTTTTTCCCTTCTACATTGGGAGGGTTTTACACGTTAAATCTTGTGTCTTGCTGTGTTTGATTTCGTTTTACTTCATCGTTATTCGCCGTCGCTTATAACAAGTGGTATCAAAGCTTGGTACGAGATTACGTGAAAAAAATTAATCACGGTTTCATCCCTGTTTATCGCGCGCCGCCAGCCGGATCAATCTGCGATTGGCTATCTCGTGCAAGACTCGTCGATGTGGAGTTTAAGACGGAATCTGATTACGTATTTGCCAGAGGCTACAGATCAATCAGCCAGAAGCTACCAGAAGGTTTTCTCAGCTTTGTTGAACGTACACGGAGTTGTACATAAGGCTGCAGGTTATTGCTAGGTTTACACAGTAACATACATAGATTATTATTGTAGATTATTTTCTTCTAGTTATTTCTTTCATATGACTTTTTTTATATATGATATGATTTCCACTGCTGAAACATATTTTCATTTTGATGAGATATTGGGATTATTATTGGGTCACTTTGAGTTAATTCTTCTTGATATTTTGACAACATTGTTCATGTCACCCCTAGTGGGTTCTTTTACTCCTATGGAGTTGGTTAATTTAAAGTGAAGGTTTTGCTCTGAATTGAGTTCGAGGTGGAGGATTCCAAATGCAATAGAGGAGGGTTGTTTGACTAGATACTACATCGTTTTGTATTGTGGGAGGAATACGTTTATTGCTGTCTTTACTCATGTTGAGGGGTTTAGTTCAAAGGTTTAACTCCGTTGGTTGCACATTTATGCCTGCATCTGAACCGTGTTTGAATGGAGCAGTAATTGACCATGTCATGGAATTTAGTTTCTTCTACAATTGGCAAGTTAATGGTACGTGATGGATACACGTGCTAGTTGCTCTTACAAGAGTGTTGTTTTGCCGAAGTTTAGTATTCCTGATGGAGCATATATTATTCCACGAGATGAGTTCTTCACTGGATATTTATTTTAATACAACGGGTGATATTGCAACTTTATGTCGTTTGATGATTGAGCATTATTGCCATTTTCTTTTGAGGTCAGTTGCACAGACTCGGACTTTTGTTGGGATTATGAATTTATTGAAGACCCAGATTGTTCATCTGCTTTGTTGATAGCTGTGTGTTTGGACCTTTGCTCAAATTTTTACTTCCTATGAAGTGTTGGGAGAATACTCAAGTGATCTTACTCATTGGTTAGTCCAGTAGATATTGGCATTCAAGATTTGAATATGGAGGTTTATTATTCGTCTATAGGAGGGAATTTGTCTCAAGGTGGAGTTTGTTGTGATGTGATCCAAATTCATTGCACAAGGTTTAGTTCCACCTTGGTAACGCAACCAAGCACGGGTGCGTGAGCCCACTATTATATGTAAGCCCTACGTAGACGGTAGGGTAAGACAGATAAGACATCTTAGATGAGTCATGTATCATCCCTACCTGTAAACTCTCCTCAATAGTGATTGTTTTCCGTGGTTTTTTTCCGTAAGGGTTTTTCCACGTTAAATCGTGTCTTGTGTTCGATCTTATTTTTTGCATTATTTGCTAACAAGTGGTATCAGATGTATTCCAGCCCTGGTTGTAGATTAGGGTTCATGACGACGTCGATGAAGTTCGATCTTCCGCTGCTGGACTAAAACACGCGGTTCTCGCTATGGCAAGTCAAGATGCGGGGAGTTCTGGCGCAGACTCATGACTACGATGAGGCGCTAGAAAATTTCGGCAAGAGGAATGCCGATTAGAGTCCCGAGGAGAAGCGCAAGGATCAGAAGGCACTCGCCCTAATCCAGCTTCATCTTCATAATGATATTTTACAGGAGGTGTTGCAAGAAAAAACTGATGCAGAACTATGGCTGAAACTAGAATCGATCTGTATGTCCAAGGATCTAACCAGTAAGATGCGTATGAAGATGAAGTTGTTCACTCTCAAGATGAAGGAGGAGGATTCAGTGATGAGCCACATCGCTGACTTCAAGAAGATCGTTGCCGACCTAGTGTCGATGGAGGTGAAGTATGATGATGAGGACTTAGATCTCTTACTGTGATGTTCATTGCCAAATTCGTATGCTAACTTCCGTGACACCATACTTTTGAGCCGTGATGAACTCACCTTAAAGGAAGTTTATATGGAGCTCCAGTCCAGGGAGAAGATGAGAGGCATGGTGCAGTCTGACGGGACGTCATCCTCCAAGGGCGATGCTTTGCATGTGAGAGGCAGACCTGAGCATATATCTTCCAAAAATGGAAATGATCGTGCCAAGAGTTTTGATGGAAGAGGCCGCTCAAAGTCGAAAGCTCCTAATAATAAGAAGTTCTGTGTTTATTGCAAGCTCAGAAATCATAACATTGAGGATTGCAGGAAAGTTCAATATAAGGAGAAGAAGAAAATCAATTCTGATGGTAAGGTCTCTGTTGCTTCTGCTGCTGGTGATTCTGATTCAGGAGATTGTCTGGTAATATCTGTCAGTTGTGTTTCTGGTAATGTTGAATGGATTCTGGATTCTGGATTCCGCATGTACGTTTCATATATGCACTAACAAAGATTGGTTTAGTTCCTATAAGCCTGTGCAGAACATAGATGTTATGCGAATGGGAGATGATAACCCGCGTGAGATTGTGGGCATCGGCTCCGTTCAGATAAAGACTCGTGATGGCGTGACTCGCACGTTGATAAATGTGAGGTACATACCAGGAATGAAAAGAAATCTAATTTCGTTGAGCTCACTTGCCAGAGAAGGATTCAGATACACCGGTTTAGATGAACTTTTAAAGGTATCAAAATGTTCTCTTGTATGTTTCTAGGTGATCTCAATGCTTCAAATTTATATGTACTCAGAGGTACTACTCTGCATGGTTCGGTTTCTGCTAATGTTACTAATTCTGAACCTAGTACTACTAACCTCTGGCATATGCGTCTTGGCCATATGAGTCACCTTGGTATGGCAGAATTGATGAAGAGAAACTTGTTGGATGGCTGCACTTCGAGTAGCATGAAGTTCTGTGAGCATTGTATTTTTGAGAAGCATAAAAGGGTAAAATTCAATACTTCAGTTCATACCACCAAAGGTACTCTTGATTATGTACATGCTGACTTATGGGGTCCTTCTCGTGAGCCTTCGCTTGGTGGTGCTCGTTACATGCTTACTATTGTTGATGACTACTCTAGAAGGGTTTGGCCTTATTTTCTGAAACATAAAGATGATACCTTTGCTGCTTTTAAGGACTGAAAAGTTATGATAGAAAGGCAAACTGAAAGGAAAGTAAAATTGCTTCATACTGACAATGGTGGAGAGTTTTGTTCGACTACCTTTGATGACTATTGCAGGACGGAAGGCATTGTGAGATATCACACCATACCGTATACTCCTCAACAAAACGGTGTGGCCGAATGTATGAACAAAACCATCATATCGAAGGCCCATTGCATGCTGTCCAATGCACAGATGAGCAAGTGTTTTTGGGTATAGCTGCAAATACTGCATGTTACTTGATAAACAGGTCGCCTTCTATTCCACTTAATAAGAAAACTCCCATGGAGGTATGGTTTGGTACGTCTGCTGATTATTCACAATTGAAAGTTGCTTACGCTCAAGTTGATAATGGAAAATTAGAGACTAGAGCTGTTAAGTGTCTTTTTCTTGGTTATGGTTCTGGAGTTAAAAGATATAAATTGTGGAATCCCGAAACAGGAAAGACTTTCATGAGCAGAAGTGTGGTTTTCAATGAATTTGTGATGTTTAATGATAATTTGTCCTTAGATAGTGTTCCAGATATTTTTGCTACAGAGGTGCAGCATATGCGCTTGCAGGTGGAACATGTTGATGATGAGATAGTTGAGCAGGTGGAGCCAATTGATGACCAAGACAATGAGGTTGCTGATGATGGTGCTCATGATGATGTTCAGCAAACTCCTCCTATTTTACAGCAAGAGGAGGATTTACCTATTGCTCAACGCAAGTCTAAGAGAAGTTGTGGTCCTCCCAAACGTCTCATTGAAGAATGTAATTTATCTTACTATGCTTTGAGTTGTGCTGAACAGGTGGAGAATGTTCATGAGCCAGCAATATATAAAGAAGTTGTTCGTTGTGGTGATCGTGAGAGCTGGATTTCAGCTATGCATGAGGAGATGCAGTCTCTTGAGAAGAACAGTATATGGGAGGTTATGCCTTTGCCTAAGGTGAAGAAGACCATCCACTGCAAATGGATCTTCGAGAGAAAGGAGGGTTTATCTCCAAGTGAGCCTCCAAAGTTTAAGGCAAGGTTAGTTGCAAAAGGTTACTGTCAGATTCCGGGTGTTGACTATAATGATGTGTTCTCTCCAGTTGTAAAACATAGTTCAATCCGTACTTTCTTTAGTATTGTTGCTTCACATGATCTCGAGCTTGAGCAGTTAGATGTGAAGACTGCGTTTTTACATGGAGAGCTAGAGGAGGATATATACATGGACCAACCGGAAGGGTTCATAGTGCCTCGCAATGAGAAGTTTGTGTGCAAGTTAAAGAGATCCTTGTATGGTTTGAAATAGTCCCCTCGTCAGTGGAACAAGAGGTTTGATTCATTTATGCTGTCACACGGTTTTAAAAGGTCAAAATTTGATAGCTGTGTTTACATCAAACATGTTAATGGATCACCTATATACTTATTGTTATATGTTGATGATATGCTGATTGCTGCCAAGAGTCAGATTGAAATCACTAAGTTGAAGAAATTGTTGAGTAGTGAGTTTGATATGAAAAATCTTGGTGCTGCTAAGAAAATTCTTGGTATGAAAATTAGTAGAGATAGAAAATCTGGTTTGCTATTTCTTAGTCAACAAAATTATATCAAGAAAATTCTTCAGTGTTTCAACATACAAGATGCTAAAGCTATTAGTACCCCTATTGCATCTCACTTTAAGTTGTCAGCTACACAGTGTCCTAGTACAGATCAGGAGATTGAATACATGTCAAGAGTTCCTTATTCTAGTGCTGTTGGGTCTTTGATGTATGCCATGGTTTTCTCTCGTCCAGATTTGTCATATGCTATGAGTTTGGTTAGTAGATATATGTCTAATCCTGGTAAAGAACATTAGAGGGCAGTTTAATGGATTTTCAGGTACCCTCAGAGGCACGACAGATTCTTGTTTAAAGTTTGGAAAACAGATAAGGGGCTTATTGATTATGTGGATTCTGACTATGCTGCTGATATGGACAGGCAGAGATCACTTACCGGATATGTGTTTACTGTTGGCAGTTGTGCTGTGAGTTGAAGGGCTATGTTACAGACTGTTGTTGCTTTGTCAACTACTGAATCAGAATACATGGCTATTTGTGAAGCATGCAAGGAATTGGTTTGGCTGAAAGGCTTATATGCTGAGCTTTGTGGAGTTGAATCTTGTATTACTTTATACTGTGATAGTCAAAGTGCGATTGACCTTACCAAAGATCAGATGTTCCATGAAAGGACTAACCATATTGATATCAAGTATCATTTTGTGCGTGATGCGATCGAAGAAGGTATGCTGAAGGTATGCAAGATCAGTACTCGTGATAATCCTGCTGATATGATAACAAAGCCAGTTCCTTTTGCTAAGTTTGAGCTTTGCTCAAGCTTAGTTGGCTTGACAACTTAGCCCAAGTGGCTATTTGGCGCCAGAAGTTTTGTTCTTTATTGTGTTTAGGTGATGATTTGATATATGCTATGAGAAGGAATTTGTCTCGAGGTGGAGTTTGTTGTGATGTGATCCAAATTCATTGCACAAGAAAAGGCCCATCGCCGGAGGCTTGGGCCGGAGCGAAGCGGCGCTGTGGTTTCTCTCAAGAGCGCACGGTTTAGTCCCAGCTCGACAATGCAACAAAGGATGGACACGTGAGCAGCCTATATAATAGACCTTTGTTATTTGGTGAAAGATCATCCTCTTGTAAGCCACGACTAGGCGTTGTAAACACACACCCGATATAGTAAAGCTTTTTACTGGCTGGCGCCCGTGGTTTTTTTCCCTTCTATATTGAGAGGGTTTTCCACGTTAAATCTTGTGTCTTGCTGTGTTTGATTTCATTTTACTTCATCGTTATTCGCCGTCGTTTATAACACCGTCCAGCATGGCGCAAAAAAACGCGATTGGAGAGAGGGAAGGACGGCAGGGACAAAAAAGGCCATAGTGGTACACTCCGTAAGCAGTGTCAGATGAGTAATTTTGAGGAAACTACCCTCCACAGTCCAAAAAGCCAAGGAAGAGGTTCTGTCAAAATTGTAGTGATAAGAAAGTTGCTTTTGTTGTAGAAGCTGGTATAGCAGCCACCCTTTTGCTTGGATTTTGACATTTTTTGTAGCTAAAGCGCTTTGAAAAGACAAACCAAACAGACCCTAAACCATTACAGGATTAAGATTAATTGATTCAATATCTCATGAGGGGATTAGATACGATGCATGATTGCACCGCCCACCCACCAAGGTTGCCACCCTATGCGGCTATCATTTAACATTCTTGTACAACTGATTCAATAATTCGGAGTTGCCTAATTCAATATTTTTACAGGGTGATCCGATGAGATGCCTGCCTACCCCTCCCACCTCACTGATGTTTGCCCCGCTTGACATATTTTCCATATTTTCTTACAAGTGGTTCAACAATTAGCTGATACTAGCTAAATATTTTGTGGATTGTCTAATTCAACATTTTACAGAGTGATCGAATGAGGTGCATGTTTGCCCCCTACCTCACCCAGGCTATATGGTTGGGTTGCTCTCCCGTTCTATCTTAGTCATTGATCTACTATAGCATGAATGTTAAATGTTAAGAGCTATATATAAAAAGTTGTGGAAGCAATATAGGTTCGACGCATTCTCTAGGGGAACTAGGAATCATGGGTTGAGGCAAGAAAAGAAGGCGGAGGTTGCCTTGGAGGGCTGGAATGGAGGTTTGGTTCAACATGGTAAAGATGGCACAAATTTGCCATGGTCCAGCATCACATCATTGCATGATATAGTTTCGCATGAACTTTGCAGCCGCATTAAGTGACATGCCATAATAATATTTTTTGCACAAATATTGCTTAGTTAGAGCAACACAAAATGGCACAAGTTCATAAACGTTGGAGCTTGGGAGTAGAGGTTTGGGCAGCAGCTGGTTTGGAACATAGTGTTGGGTTTGTGAAGTAGGCCCAGGAAAGGTAGGGATGGGTATTCTCAGGAATTGGGCCAGCAACTGATGATGGGCCAGAAAGGGAGACCGAATGGTTCAGGAAGTAGAAGGAAAAAAAGAAGAGAGAGTGATGTTGGGCTGGTCATAAAAAAGGGGTTTTGGGCGCATGATGGTATGAGTTGTAAGCATCGATTTATTATCAGAATTATAGGTTATACAAAGGCAACAAATAAATGCATTATACATGAATCATATGTATGCACGTGAAATTCATGTAACAATTCGAAATATTGTGATCTAAAAAATTAGAGAAAATCAATTAGGTGAAAATAAATTAGAGAAAGTGAAGGCAGAAAGTGTTAGTAAATGATGCTTTGCATGCATATATTGCCCCCAAAGAATGCAACAAATAAAGCATAAAACTGTTCCTTGCTGATGTGCCTGTGGTTCTTTAAAAATGATTATTAAAACAATCAGTATTCGGTGACTTATTTGAAGACAAATATTCTATGACCTTTGTCAATTTGTTCTCTTGGGAATGGAGCAAACAAACTATGTAGGCCACCACCGAATTTCATCTATTAAATGGTACACTATTGCTTCCAATAATTTTTCTGCTATGGGAGAGCGGAAACCAGATGATGGAGCAAAACTCCTGTGAAGTTCTACTCCTAGGTACTTTTATCGATACAATAATTTTCCTACCAACAGAAATTAGGTACCCGGTACTCAATGGAGTACTCTCCAAGTTGGCTAATTGCAGTAGGAGTTTCTAAACAAGCTATACCGGTAGGTGAAAGTCAAATAGGCAATGTTGATAGAGACGCGCAAACGGTTCCAAAGGATTAACTAGGACTGGCAGCAGTTTTTAAAGCCCAAAAACTCATAATAGAGAACCCCTGCTTGAGCTATATATACCTGCATACCGCGCTGCGGTGTCCAGCACAATACAAGTGCTTTTCATGTTCTAATAATCAATTGCAGAACCTAGTACTCTAGCAGCTTTTCATCGAAGCGTTAATTTGAAGGCATAAGCATTTATATACAAAATGGCAGGAGGATTCTTCTCCGGCGACAGCACTGCATATGACTACGGCGGCGGTGTGACATTCTCCGTCGTGGTGACGTGCCTCATGGCGGCTTCTTGCGGCCTCATCTTTGGCTACGACACTGGTGTCTCAGGTGCATGTTCTATGAATTTTCTCTAAATTAGGGATAAATGCTCAACAATTTGTTTCACTTGGCTTATTTAATTGCTATTGCTCGACACGTACAGTAGACTTGGTTCTCCTGACCTTTTTTGTTTAGTAAGCTAAGATTCCGAAGAGATTGTCTATATATATTGTAATTAACACTTATATGTCATATGGGGTATATATCATTCGGAATGAATGAAGATAGTGTTCAGTTTTAGTATTTCACTGGAATAAAATATTATTGCGAAACACATATATATGAATATAGTGTCAGAGAGAAATAGCTACCAGATTTCTTAGGACTGCATAGAAAAATGTGGCATGTGCCCTAACCTCATCAATTATTGCACCACTTCACTGGATATGACTAATGTACCTACCAGAAATAATAGACCAAAAACACAAACGAATGGTATGTAGACATCCATAATAATGTTGGCATTAGACTTACAAGTCCTTAGGTCGTGCTCCGGTTAAAAAATATTACAGATGTGCTAAGCGTTATGAGATAGATATTCCTTGTTGGTCTTCAATCGAATTACTATTATAACCAGGCTCTTCTACTAATGCTTCTAGTTAATCATGTCAGGTGGTGTGACTCAAATGGACTCATTCCTGAGCGAGTTCTTTCCGGATGTTCTTAGCGGAAAGAAGCACGCAAAGCGCGACGCCTACTGCAAATATGACAACCACGCCCTCACTGCCTTCACGTCGTCGCTGTTCATCGCCGGCGCGCTGTCTTCGGTGGTTGCCAGCCGCGTGACCAAGAGGGTCGGCCGCCAGGCCGTCATGCTGATCGGCGGCGCCCTGTTCCTCGCGGGCTCCATCATCAACGCCGCCGCCGTGAACATCTCCATGCTCATCATCGGCCGGATGCTCCTCGGCTTCGGCGTCGGCTTCACGCTGCAGGCCGCTCCGGTGTACCTCGCCGAGACAGCGCCGGCGCAATGGCGCGGCGCCTTCACCTCGGCCTACAACGCCTTCGCCGTCCTTGGCATCCTCATCGCCACCGTCACCAACTACTTCACCAACCGCATCCCCGGCTGGGGCTGGCGCATCTCGCTCGGCCTCGCCGGCGTGCCCGGCGCAATCATCGTTGTCGGAGCCCTCTTCCTCCACGACACCCCGAGCAGCCTCGTCCTGCGCGGCCGCCCCGACCAGGCCCGCGCCGCGCTGCAGCGCATCCGCGGACCGGGCGCCGACCTCGATGCCGAGTTCAAGGACATCCTCCGCGCCGCCGACGAGGCGCGCCGGAACGACGAGGGCGCGTTCCGGAGGCTGCTCAGCAAGCCCTACCGGCAGTGCCTGGTGATCGGGGTCGGCATACCGGTGTTCTTCGAGCTCACCGGCATCATCATCATCGCCATCTTCACGCCGGTGCTGTTCCGGACGGTGGGGTTCAGCAGCGAGAAGGCGATCCTGGGCTCCGTGATAAACAGCGCCACGAACCTGCTCGCCACGATGCTGTCGTCCACCGTCATGGACCGCACCGGCCGCCGGTTCCTGTTCATCGTCGGCGGCGCCGGCATGGCGCTCTGCGAGGTGGCGATCACATGGATCCTCGGTGAGCATCTCGGGAGGCACCACGCGGTGACGATGCCGACGAACTACGCGGTCGGGGTGCTGGTGCTGATCTGCATGTGCACCTTCTGCTCCGGCCTGTCGTGGGCGCCGCTCAGGTGGGTGCTGCCGAGCGAGATCTACCCGTTGGAGGTCAGGTCGGCGGGGCAGGCTGCGAGCATCTCCGTCCAGCTCTGCCTCTCCTTCCTGCAGCTCCAGGTGTTCATCACCATGCTCTGCCACATGAAGTTCGCGGTGTTTCTCTTCTTCGTTGGGTGGCTCGTGCTCATGGTGACTTTCGTGGTGCTGTTCCTGCCTGAGACGAAAGGAGTGCCCCTAGAGGCCATGCGGTCGGTTTGGGATGGCCATTGGTACTGGAAGAGGTTCGCCAAGGATGATGCCAAGACAAGCAGCCAAATCATCAATGGTTCATAAAATGCTATTATTCGTAGAGTAAAATTTATTGACGGTCCCTAAACTTACACGATGGTGTCATCTAGGTCTCAAACTCAGGATTTTTATATTTGGATCCCTAAACTTGCATTCAGGTGTCATATGGGTCCCAAACTTATGATTTTTTTTATATTTGAGTCCCTAAACTTGTACGATAGTGTCATATATAGGTCCCAAACACATGAGTTTTTTAATATTTGGATCCCTAAACTTACATGGTGGTGTCATCTAGGTACTAAATTAACTCAACTTTTTTTATGTTATGGTACAATAACTATTATCAGGGCCGGCTCTATGATCTTAGGTGCCCCTGAGCCAACCAAATATTACATGTCCTTTAGACTAGATATTTTTTTACTTGTACTATGATAAAAAATGGGGCTATTGTGTTTTTGCCCCTGTTTTAATATCTAATTATGATTTTACCCTCGTTTTTCGTCTCTTTACGATTTCACCCCTACTTTTTAAGTATGAAGAGAGAGTTTACCCCTACTCCGTGAACAACACTTAACGGTGTTAAAATAGACAAGTTCGCCCATACGAATATGCCCCTACTTTTTATAACACTTTGTGATTTTACTCCTGTTTGACATCAAATATTTAGGCAGTATTTAGCCAAATTTTAAAAAGAAATTAGCTAACCAAAACTCATTGAAACTAGACTATTTTAAAGTGTGAGCAATGATCGACAAATTACTTTATGCATGCTGTCCTAAATAACAATCAGTCTTGTCCGAAAAGATTCATACATGTTACTGTTTAAACTCAAAGTAATACTGACACAACATATATACTAATTTGTTGTATTAGGATTTCCATCGCACAGAGCAACATAATCACTCACCCACCAGTCACCACATCAACGCACATGTTTCACGAGATGCAGCCACACGACAGTGCAAATGTTCAATGAAATCGATCAGTGGCACACACCACAACTACCTGATAGATTCGGCATTTGCAATCGAGCTAAATTCAGCAAAAAAGAACCAAATCAAACTCAACCACACAACAACAGCCAATCAGCTTATTACACGCATCCAACACAACTTCAGATAATGGGACCACAAAAATAGACAAGAAGAATTTATGTAGCACACGCGGACTGCCCCCGCCTGGCCACCCGCGGGGCCGCGCTCCCCTGCTTGCCGTGACGCCGTGCACCCGCGCTGATGCCTGGCCTGCAGTATGAAGTCAGTGGCTCATGGTTTCGTGGGCCTCTTGAGCAGTAATTGATATTGGCCCCCTCTCCTTTCTGGCCCCCGGCGGTTGCCTCTGCTGCATGAGCCCTATGCCGGGCCTGACTATTATTTGACATTTGCAAATAATCAGATGGAGCATCACCCCAAGTAGCAAGGGATTGCCCCCATAATAATTGAACTACTAAGAAAGGTGAACGCGAGTGGAAAAAATTAGGCCATGGCAGCTCGGAGATTGAGAAGGTGGCAATTCAATCAACAGCAAGGGCTAGTGATTGATGCCACGAAGAAGGGTCGGCTAAACGCTTCTTTTTTGTCAGTGGGATAAATTACTAGACCTAAATATTAAAAAATATGAGTTTGGGATCTAGATGACATCATCACGTAAGTTTAGAGATCTAAATATAAAAAATCATGAGTTTGGGATCTAGACGACACCATTATTCAAATTTAGGGACTTGAATATCAAAAATCCTGAGTTTAGAACCTAGATGACACATCCGTGTAAGTTTAGGGGCCGCTAATAAATTTTACTCTTATTCGTATATACTCTCTCTCATTAAATCACTAAGATTTAACGTGTGTTGCTACTTCTGGGCTCCTTAGCTTGACTCGGCCCATTTGCATAAGCTAGATCACTCCACGCTAGATGCAGATGTTACATGTTTTATGAATTGGATGTAAACGGCTAGTCAACGGCTGTAACATATACACTACTAGCACTATTGCCTCGCCCGATATGAATTTTACTTGTTTTATAGATCTGCATCCCAAAAGGCTGGCGTGGTTGTCGATGCAATATGGTATTCCCAACCCCTTTAACCCCTTGTTAGGATTACCATATATTGGAACTATGTCATGAGGGTAATAGTTGATATGTTGAATATAGGAAAAAAACATTATACAAGCAGCTACTCAGCTTTTGAGTATAGCAGGCATACGAAGAGAATGCCGTTACTGTACTTAGCTGAAACCTATCCCTCCCTGTGGCACTGAATCACGTCACAAGTCCAACACTAAAAAACGCGGACGAGCTCTCAAAGCAATCCAGTCCGACCGGATTTCAAATCGGTCACATCGGTTTCGACAGGCTTCGCCGTCGAAGACCGATGAACGCTCGTTGGTACAAGTACACCATCGGTCGTTCTAAAGTCGGGAGCCATAAAAAACCATTGAGACATAGAAAGAACAAAAATAGGATTTGGAACGCAAAGAAAAAAGGTAAAAGATAAATTATATTCCCTCCGTCCTAAAAAGAATGCAACTCTCACTTTCCGAGGAGTCAAACGATTTCAATTTTGACCAAGTTTATACAAAAAATACTAACATTTATGCCTTTAAATAGATTTAGTATAAAAATATAATCTACGACCAATCTACTAATACTTATTTCGTATCATAAATGTTAGTAACTTTTTATATAAATCTAGTCAAATTTGAAGTTTTTTTGACTCCTCAGAACATGAGAGTTGCATTCTTTCTTGGACGGAGAGAGTATATTGTATTTGATGGGTTGAATAAACTATCAATCACCCGTGTCCATTTCCATCTATAGGGTGGGAGGTCTTGCCTCGACTTGGATATCGTTTACAAATCAAATTCCATATGAACCTCCTAATTTGACTCGGACATTCCTGAAACCGGTGTGACTGCTTTCCTAATCCGGTCAAACCAGTTTTTGTCTGAGTGCTACCTTCTCAAGGTCATAAATCCCTCGTCCCAAGTCTAAATTGGACGTTCTACATAGGAATTTTGATCACCTCGACGAGATCAACACAATGGTGACCCAAGCTATCTCCCAAACCAATCTGACCAGTTCCTAAAACAAGACGGGTCGATCTCACCCAAAACTGAGCAAAGCCAATTTTGACCGCCAACACTCCCACAACCAAATTTTTAGGCCATCTGATAAAAATTTTACGACTGTGATTGATTGATCCACCTACCCCTCTCCCCCCACAAATCTCCTCCCATCTCGGTCCATCCAGTCGTATCCAATCACTCGCAACCTACCGCAGCCGCCCTCCACCTATCCTCTGCGCACCGGCGCCATACCGATCAAGTAGCTCCACCTCTTCTCTTCACCTTGTTTATTCGCCCTCAACTTGCCGCTGAAGTCAATATTGGTAAAAATCAAACATCCTCCACACTATGGGAAACCGGGGGTTTGCCGAGTACCCCAAGCACTCGGCAAACCCCAGAAAACACTCGACAAAGCGTTTGCAAGGTGTAACACTCGTCAAAGGCGGCTCGGCATACATGGTGATGGCAAAGCCACCTTTGCAGAGGTTTTTTTTCGGGCACTCGACAAAGATTTTGCCGAGCCAAGTGCTAGGACCGGCACTCGGCATTAAAAACACTCACAGACGGCACCGAGACGGCCGCAGCCGTTTGTGAGTTTTAACGGAGGCTTTACCGAGTGTTGCACTCGGCAAAGCCTCCCAGGTTTGCCGAGTGTCTACGCTAAGACACTCGGCCTTTGCCGAGTGTTACTGCCAAAACACTCGGCAAACCTTTTACACTCGGTAAAGGCCTGTCCAGAAATGACAGAAACAACATGTTTGCCGAGTGTTAATGCCAAAACACTCGGCAAACGGGGCCTAACACTCGGTAAATGGGGCCTTTGCCGAGTGTTACACTCGGCAAAGCGACAATTCTTCCCCTATTTTTATTGCTCGGTCGCGTATAAAGGACCCCCTCAAACAAACATCACAGGCAGTTGATATATATGATAATAAGCATCACAATCAGTTTATATATATAGACATCAACCTTCCACAACCATGATTGCACAATAAACGTCTTAGGAAGTTCGACAACACATACAAGTCACTAAACATCCATAGGTTCGCAAGTACACTCGTTCACAATGACACAAAGTCACCAAACATTCACAACTGACCGCAACTCACTGATGAGGGCTTGGGAATAACACGTGAGCCCTCCGGGACAAATCTTCATCTTGAGGCGCGTCATTTGACGTCGCGAGCCAGGATTCTGCACAAAAGAGAGCATTTTCTTTTGTCTAAGGTAACCGACTAAGTTGTCTAAGTTGTGAAATGGCATTATAATGTTCACAAGTAACTCACGGGAGAAATGAGAACACGTGGTGGAGGGCATTGCATTGGCGGCTGCAGCGGCGAACCTTCACCCACCCACGCACCAATATTCTGCATGTATGCAAACAATTGCTCCTGCCACACCCGGTTCTGGCGCTCGAGCTCCTCAAGCTGCCTCTGTTTGTCGACCTCCATCTGCTGCATCCGTTGCACCTGCAACTCCAGTTCCTCCCATCTCTTCACCCAGTTGGATCTGCAATATTCAATCACAATGTTACAATACAAAACAAACTTAAGTAAAGTAAGCGTACGATGAACAAAACAGAAATAACCTATAGTGATTGCATCCTGAAGTGTGAAGCGGGAAGAATTTGGCGTATGGCCGGGTCAGAGCTCGTGCTCCTGGCACGAATCTAGGAGTAGAGGCCGTGTCAATGGTGTTGTCGCCGATTAAGTACCACCCATGCTTCTTGCCTCCTCCCGCCATCATGACCACTTCTCCATCAATGTCGTGGGCGGTCAGATCGAAGTCTTGCCCGTGGACCACCCACGCCACCTCCATGTATGCACTAAGGCGACTATGGACGGTGGCGTTGTTGTATGCCGAGGCCAGGTCCTCCGGGTTGTACTGGATGTCGGAGGTCACCTTGCCCTTGTGGATCAAAGCATATGCCATGAACCGGTTGCAAGGCTGGCCAGCATGAGACGACGACTGAGGAAATAAACAATAAGATTAGTAATTATACAGAATTGAGTGAGCGAATGTAGAAATGACATGGCGTACCCATTTTCGGCGTACTCATCGAGGCTAAGGATGCCCTGATGGTGTGGTACACCTTGCATCAGCAAACGCCACTCCCGGGAAGCGTTGTGCGTCTCCAACCACTCGGGGCTGCACCACTTGTCCACTATCACCTCCTAGCACCGCTGATGCGCGACGTACCACCATGGAATCGCCTACAAGTCATCAAGTGTACGACATAATAATCAATGACGGTCTGGACGGGCGGCTCTTAGTGCATGTCCTTCACGAGCTTCACATAAACTGTATGTGCCACAACACCCGCCCTCTGCTCGGTTCCCGGGTAGCATCTACAAAAATCTTGCATATATACGTGATGTATCCAGTCATTATTTCAAGAATGTTCAATGAATGTGATGTGTTGAGCAATGTTGTGCAACGAATACTTACCCACAGCTCGGCCTTTACCCGCTCAGCCCTATTGGCGAATACCCTGCCTTCCCGATCCTTGAAATCGAGCGAGGCGACGTAGTGGTCAAATGTGTAGGCCGGCTCCTCCTTGCAGGCAATCTGAACCAGACCCGAAAACAGCTCCCTACATAGAAGACCCAGGATGGCGTTGACTTTGCAGTCATGAGTGCCCGGGGAGACATATGTCCAACTCCTGCCCAAGTGATTAAGATAAATTGTTAGTTCATATTGTTATTTCCAACATATGAAATGAAAAGGGTACTTATAACATCTAAAGTTACTTACTTTTTGCCAACAGGTTTAATTACAGAGCGACTCTCCATGGGTATCGGTCGCCTCGGGAGGGTCGAGGGACCTCGCTGCCAAAGCGACGACAAGGCAGAGGAAGTGGACCCCTCGGTTGCCTCCTCCTCCTCATCCTCGGGCTCCTCGGCCTCATGCTTCTCGTCCTGGCACTACTCTTCCTCCGTGGCCCGTCGGTCCTCCGTCGAAGGAACAAACTCCTCCTTGGACGAAGACGACGAAGGTACATGGGTCCGCTCTCGCCTCTAGCATCGCCCCTGCCTTGACCCTTCTTTCGCCCCCTGCCCTTGCCACCGGACGGCCCAGCTGCATCAAACCCTCCATCTTTAAATTTGCGGTAGAGCGACATGACGTTCCTTATTGCACCGCCCCCACCCACCATCTTGGTTCAATCACCTACAATCAACAAAAACATACATTTATTAGATAAACAATATGAACATTTATGAACCAAAACTATCATAAATTATTACAAAGTGATGCAATATATACAAATTATTAGAAAGACATCCAATAAATAAAAAATATGAACCAACATAAATTATTAGAAAGAGATGCAATATATAAATTAGAAATAATCATTAGGATCAGGATTAGCTAGATCAACGGTCTCATCATCACTATCATGCATTTCGAGATGTTCATGACCGTGCTCCAAAGGAGGAGGTATGTCGTCGTCACTATCATTGCCTAATTGTAATCGCTCTAGTAACTCCAAGTCCTTGGCATTCTGAACCATATCTCTAGTGTCCTCATCAATAAACATTCCTGAGTCTAAATCCATCCCAACCACTTGGGTTAAATCTATCTCAAAATTCACTTCTAACCCATTTTCTCATCATATGTGTTTGGGTCTATGCTATATTGTTCATTGTTTGAGACTGGTAGTTTACCATGTGGCGATACTTTGTACACAACATCCCAACCGTCAAGATGTTTGTCTGTTGTGCACGGGTATGACAAATAATAGACTTGAGTGGCCTGTTGAGACACAATATAGACATCCTCTCCTAGTAGGATAGATGACTGTCGAATTTCAACTAGTCCCGGATTAGGGGTCCGTCTCACCAGGGAGGGATCAAACCAATGACATTTGAAGATAACACGATTAAGAGGTTTGATTCCACCGAAATTAAGTTCGTATATTTCTTCAAGTCTCCCATAGTAATCGACCCCATCAAGGCCTGGCGTATAGATTCCACTATTTGTGATCCTTCGATTGGGCATCCTCTGCTCATGGCTTGCTGTGCGAAAACGATAACCATTCACATCATATCCGGTAAATGACCTGACCTTATACGCACAACCATTGGCATTCTGTCTCAACTCGGCACTCATAGACCCATCGGATTGGCCCTACAAGTTCGACCAGGATAGTTCGTTATATTATTGACACTGTCACACCCGGATTTTCACAAAAACCCGAATGCGGCTATATGTGTGCACAGGAAGTCATAATACACATATAGTGAACAAATATGATAAACAGAAAACATATGCTGGAATAAATTATTCATTAAATAAAGTGTTTACATCAGAGTGCTTCATAAATAAACTAACCAATAACAGCGGAAGACTAATAAAACTCTCAAATATGTTGGCACTCCTTACGGCCTACAGATAAATCCGCAAGCGGACGGATACCGATGTAGCTTTTACCCGGGAGTATTCCAAGGTATCGATTTCCATAGGGAACGAGAAGTGTACTAATCCTAAACTAAGTTGTCCTAGGTAGATGGAGTGGATGAATGAAATGGATGAGGTGGATGACGACAACAAGGAGAGAAGAGAAGATGTAGGAGGGTAGAGAGGGTGCAGGTCTGGTAAGGGTATTCTACCGATTGACTGAGCAGAGCAGAAGATACAGATAGATACTTGCTTCGGGACTACAGAGCCTCCGACACACAGAAAGGGATGAGAAGGGGTGCCGGTTACCCTGAACCTTGGGTCCTAGGACACCGGAACTAACGTGATGGACTACGAAGACCGAAAGGGCTGTCACCACCTTACGGCTACCACCTCCGTTGCAACGGGCAGAAACTAAGGTTACTGGCAAGTCTAGGAACCACTCCTACACTAGTCAATAACTACTTATCTCCTATAGCAAGATAAGCACCCAAGCTAAGCAACCAGTATACAGTTATACCAATCAACTAAGCATTGAACGAAGAACGAGACAAGTATATAGATGTAAGAACTAAATGCTCAATTAATCAGAAAGAGATACAAGAGTTACCAGACATGACCCGGATGTCACTCGAAGCAGAGCCGCATCCGTAGAGGTACAGCGGGAAGAGGGGCCGACACTTCGGCTCCTCTCCGGGATGCTCACCTCTCCTCTCTCCCTATCTCTACTGATACAAGTGGAGAACTAACAGTGCTTCGCCTGCACTCTACTCTTGTGTTGTGTGTTGTTGCAGGGGCTGGAAAGTCCTATTTATAGCATTGAGGGTCGGTTTGAAGTGGAGTAGTGGCCAAGAAAGCTCAGGGGCGGTTCCAGCATCTTCGGGCGAAGATCCCGCGTTCGGCCGAAAGGGGTCGGTTCGGCCGAACTGCCCAGTTCGGCCGAACCACCCATATTGCCCCGCCTCTTCCCTCTACGGTCAAGATCACTTCCCAGGGTCGGTTGTGAGGCGGTGGGCTTGATTCGGGCGAACTGGGGGGTTCGGCCGAACCCGAGAAGTTCGGCCGAACCGCCCTCTGCACCGCCTTCGCTCCTCCCACGTGCTGGATCACTTGCTAGGTCGGTTGGCAGGTCGGTTCCTCGGTCTGGGCTGAGCTAGAGGCCTTCTGGTGGACTGACGGGCTTCGGTCGAGATGGACTTGGGCCTCTCCCGTCTTCCGGTCCACTGGGTTCATAGACGGAGTTCGGTCGAATCACGGGATTCGGCCGAACACATCTTTTCTTATGCCTTTTGCCTCAACTTTGGTCATGTGCCTCCTGGAATCGAATAAACACCAAAACTCATGGAAATGGTAAGAAATAAGTCCTATAGCTATGGTGTGTGATTCCATTGTGTTCATTTTATACTTGGTTGGAGGTCGGAAATCGGTCTGTAACGACCGCCAACAAGCTCCCCCAAGCTTAGCTCTTTGCTCGTCCTCGAGCAAAGATAAAAACTTAGGCTCGGTGGATCAGGAGTTGCTACAATATCATTTCTCTTGCAGGTAACTTTATAAACACTCAAATTTTTACTTGAATTACTAGCAAGGTATAATTCACCATTTTACCTATGGGGCTTATAGCAATCTCCATATCTTGGGTGGTTGAAAGGATGAACATGTTAACTTAGTTTTATTCCACTCTACTCTTTTCAGGATCCTATCTCGGCGTTTTTCACCCTTTTGTGAAAAGATAAATTGTTCCTCATTGGCTCACTCAATCGCTCAAGTGTATTTGAATCCTTACCAAAGGCTTTGCCTTCTTTTCATCCTAACATCTAATTTGGCTTTTTGTGTGGCTCAGGGACAAAGAATGAAGGCATACAAGCATCTTATATTTTGCTAAGTCAAAGACCGGATTTCTGAGGAAACAAATCATACCTTAAGATCGAGAAGTGCAACTGTGTGGGATATATGGAGTGGAATATGGTGGGATGGAATATGGTGGAATGGAATATGGTGGAGCTCCTTGGGATGAATCTCCCTCTCCTTGATTTATTTTCGAGAACATGGGCTATCTTTTATTCTCATATTTTTGCCATGCCACTTGACATGCTTTTCTCTTTTTTTTCTCTTTCTTTTTACTATGCTTTTCTTTTTCTTTTTATTTTTGCCATGCTTCTTTGGCATGCTTTTCTTTTTGCATAGCCCATGTCTCTATCAAGAATATTTGGAGAGGGAAATCATAGAACATGAAGCATTTTATTTTTGTGGATGGATGATGGCAAATGTTTGCTAACTCCCAGTGTAGGAATTGCAAGTGAGAGGTGGTGTGTGTACGTGGATCTCGATCTCTAAGAATATGAAAGCTTCACTCATAGGTCACAACAATTTGACAAAGCTCACTAAGATAACAAGCAGCATATGAGTAGAAAGTTTGAAACTAATCCTATCATATGGCTCTGGTAGGAATGTTTGACCAATGAGGAACTTTGTTTTGAAAACATAAACATCCGAGATTTGCACCATACTAAGAATAGAAATAGAGTTCAACCAAAGTCTCACTATATCAATGCCCACAACAACCTAGACTTGGAATAAAGCATGTGCTCCCACAAGGTTTTCAGGTTCATTTTTACTCATGCCAAATAACTCAAGCATAGTCAAGCAACTAGTTGCAACAAAGTACTAGCAAAATTAATGACAGAGCAACCATTCATTATTTCCAAAGTGAGAGGCATATGATTCATTCCATGCATGGTTGAGAGTTAATTTTATTCAAGGGAAGTATTTTCAATTGAATGACCAAAGTGCTGAGTAATTCGGAACGTACCTGATGGGGGTGCTCCCCCAAGCTTGGACTCTTCACTGGTAGGGATTCAACCTAGAAAGGTACTGAGTCAGCTGGTTGGCCTGCTCGTTCTCGTCCTGTTCCTCCACTGTGTTATGTCTGTACTCATGTATCTTTTCGTTAAACAGGGCAATCTCCGGTTGGCTCAAATGCACCAACCGGAGCGACAATTTTATTCTTTCTGCATTCAACTATTATTTTATTTATTCATCAAGCTAAGGTTGGAAAAAAAATATTTGGAAGGGAAATAATTAGAGCACCTCCTAAACAATGATTTGAGCAAAGGGAAATTGAATTGGAAAATAAATTGAAACTAATGGTGCTCTACAGGATACAACCACATGACATCTACTCTATAGATGGATCGTGAAGGTCTAGATGTTACGTGGCTTTGGCGAGCCTCTTAAATTTTGCTGTGGGTGCTTGGCAGAGGACATTGATCTTGTCATCCTTGTCCATCTACCAAGGCTCGCCTTCGATGACCTTCTCACCGAGATTGTTAAATTTCTGGTGTGTTTGCACCAGATCTCTAATCAGGTTCTTCATCCATGGGCTCCTCTTCTTCCTCCTCCCCGGGATGTTCAATCAGAAGGCTTTAGGGGTTTTGACAGTTTTGCTCGTGATACTATTGGAAAGGGAACCCCTGGGTGAGGAAAGGTCTTTGGATAAAGATTGGGTGGTCATGGCGGCTGGAAAATGTGAACACTTGGTCGTGTTCGGGAAAGTGATGGAGGATGGTTTCTAACTTGAGATCGACAAGCAGCTTTCCCAACATTTCCTAGGGACTTCGAGACAAGATGGGATAGAGATAGGATCAAGGGTCAAAAAGGACGCTCAAGGGGCAACAGAGGGGTCGTTCGGTCGAACCAACATGGTTTGGCTGAATTGTCCTAATTTTCCCAAACTAGAGTGGTCTAGTTTGCCCAAAGTGCTTTTACGGAGTCTATCTCTCTAGTGCACACCCATCTCATTGATGATCTTTTTGCAGAATGTTCTTGATGTGAGTGTTGGATGTTCTGCTTGACCACTAGTTTGGGGGTGCGGCTCCCCCAAACTTAGATATTTCCGTGAGATGGAGTCAATGAGATGGGAGCCCCTATGACTAGCCCAAGGACGCCAAAGCGAGGAAAGATGTTTCATGGGACATTTGCTTAGCGTGCCTGGTGGCTGCGGCTCGGTAGGGCTTGGCGTTTACCCAATTAGAGACGGGATCTATGGCTACCAGAGTAAACTCGTAGTTCTCTGAGTTAGGGAAATGACCCATGGGGTCTATTCCCCATACATCAAAGGTTTCTACTTGAAGACTACTGGTAAGCGGCTTTGCGTCTCTTATATTCCCGTGTTTCTTGAAGTGTGGGCATCTCTTGCTAGATTTCTTAGCATCTCCATATTGCCAAACCTTTGTTCTGAATGCTCCATAATGTCCTTCATAAGGTGCTCCATGATATCTCTCCCAGGTATTATGTGCCTCAGGTGCAAGTATGCATCGTCTGAGTCCATTTTGTATCCAGAAGAGATACGGATCTTCCCATAGGTGAAGTCTGCTCTCATAAACCAATCTTTTCCTATTTTCACCTGATGGGACGTACCCTAACACCATGAAGTCAATTATGGTGGCGTACCACGGCTCTAGTGTTGTGGCCTTGAGGAGCGTATCACCCCGTAAGAAAATCGCTGATGGAAAGATCAAACGGGACTTATACCCGAGACAGACCCAACAAATGAGTCTTGGGTTCGCATCCTTTTTGGCCAAGAAATACTTCAGAGCAGCATGGTCTGAATAGACTATGACCTTAGCCCCAACTTGGTAGGATCCGAATTTGTCTACAACAAACACAGCTGCTAAGAGTTTCTTTTTCCGTGGTTGCATAGCTGAGCTGGGGCCAGTGAGCATAATGCTTCTTGTCCTTGATTTGGCCCACAACAGCTCCTATGGAAAAATCGCTCGCATCCCACATGATTTCTAGTGGAATGCTCTAGTCGTGGGACTGGATGATGGGAGCGAAACTGAGTGCTTTCTTGAGGGTGTAAAAGAGAACTCTTGATAAGAGAAGAGAGGGGTTTCCTTGGCTAAGAGATTGGTCAACGACCGGGCTATTTGAGAGAAATTTTCGATGAAACACCTATAAAGCCTGGTGCGGCCAAGGAAACTACGAATCCTCTTTAATCGTGGGAGGTGTAGGCAGAGGATCGTATTAGGGAGTATGAAAAGGGAAGATGATCGTCTCTGGCTTTAAATCTAGTCTTTCGCCGGTCAAAGACGAATCTCTGTGACAATTGCCTAGCAACCCCAAGATAAGATGAGACAGGGATATGATGTGTATTAAGGTTAGGAGTAATCCCTTTGAAATCTTGGATCGAGTGTCCTGAGACTGATCGATCCTCCTCCAGGACCGTGGAAGTCGGTTGGGTTCCAGGGGGTCTGCCACTGATGGTCACTAGAGTGTATTCGTCCTTAAAGAGAGAAGCATACTTCAGTCTAGAGGAAAGAGGCTTAGGCTCGATTGGAGGATGAATTTCTTCTTCCTCCATAAGGAATTGGGCATCTTCTTCTAGGAAAGGTTGCGCTAAGTCTATCAAGGATATTGACATGACCTCCTCTTTAGGATCAGGATCGGGCTCCGCCTCTATAGGTGTGTTCAAGGTATAAGAATAAGAGACTGGAACAAGTTCTTCTCCGATCCTAAGCTCCACTAGCTGATGTGGTGATTTCTCTAGGATTTTTATGATTGGCCTACCAATAAACATGGAATGTGTGGAATCGTTGGGTAGGTCAAAGATATGGAAATATAGGAAAAGTTCAGGGTCATTAATCTTAACGGGTATGACCCGCAAGATCCCTAAACAGTCGAGGCTCCTTCCCGATGTGAACCTTAGATGTTTTTGAGATGATGACCATGGTTCATCGGGGAGTTGGGCTCGCACCAAGGAGCTAGAGATTATGTTGATTCCGAGGCTCGGGTCATACCCGATTTCTTTGTCCATGCCCATAACTTCACAAAAGATTGTTCGGATTCTCTTGGGCATTTTAACTACCTCGGTCGAGGCTTCCACCTCGTCTAGCCATTCCCGACTCTTGATGGTAGAGAGACGGCCTAAGTACTCTCTTTGATATTCTAATGCTTCCTTGTCGGGGGGTGGATCTTTTTGCTCTACACATCGTTCCCGTGGGAAACTTATGGCACAGTCGATGTCATCAAATAGATCTTCATCAAAATCGTAGGGAGTGGTGTAGAGTGGATGATGGTAGTCCAGGCTAGAGTAAGGTTGTGGTTCGAATTGAGCATCGGGTTCTGATGGAATGGAAGAGCTGATAGATTTGGATTGTTGGTGTACAGGCTCTTCAGGTTTAGGCTGCTTCTCTTCTTCATCGGGGAGTTCGTCATAGACTCCAGTGTAGGGAGTGTCGTCCAGGATACGCTCCAGGACTATCCTCGCTTCACTGGGAGTCAAATGAAAAAACGACCCTTTTGAAGCAGAGTCCAAGAAAGTGGTGGCTACGGGACAGAGGCCAAGGCTGAAATGTTGGAGAATGATAGGTCCAGATAGGCCTATGTCTGGTCCGGATGCCAAGATTTGCTTGAAACGAGCCCAGGCAGCTCCTAACGACTCTCCCTCTAATTGCTTAAAGGTAAGAACTTCGATTCGGAGGCTAGCTACCTTGGAGATTGGGAAGAAATTTAGACAGAATTTTTCTCTAAGAGTCTCCCAACTCCCTTCCGTAGTACTGATAGCTAGAGAGTACCATTTCTTTGCTCCTCCCATTAATGAGAACGGGAATAGCTTCCATTTGAGTGTCTCTTGTGTCATGCCCGCAATGGTCAGGCACGAGCAGAGTTGCTCAAACTCGCGCAAATGCGCGTATGGACTCTCGGCCTTCGTTCCTGAGAACGATTGCTCACGAACCATGGCTATGAAGCCGGGACGTAGCTCATAGCCGGGTGTGGATATGGGATGTGATGAAGGTAGTGGCTCCAAACAATCGCCCGTTGGAGCCGAATGTTGACGTAAGGTGAGGGTGGAATCCATATGATGGATGATGGTGGGATACACGGACAACTTGGGTTCGGAATCAGAACAGCTACTGTTCCCCGGCAACGGCGCCAGAAAGCTTGTTGGCACTCCTTACGGCCTACAGATAAATCCGCAAGCGGGCGGATACCGATGTAGCTTTCACCCAGGAGTATTCCAAGGTATCGATTTCCACGGGGAACGAGAAGTGTACTAATCCTAAACTAAGTTGTCCTAGGTAGATGGAGTGGATGAATGAAATGGATGAGGTGGATGACGACAACAAGGAGAGAAGAGAAGAGGTAGGAGGGTAGAGAGGGTACAGGTCTGGTAAGGGTATTCTACCGATTGACTGAGCAGAGCAGAAGATACAGATAGATACTTGCTTCGGGACTACAGAGCCTCCGACACACAGAAAGGGATGAGAAGGGGTGCCGGTTACCCTGAACCTTGGGTCCTAGGACACCGGAACTAACGTGATGGACTACGAAGACCGAAAGGGTTGTCACCACCTTACGGCTACCACCTTCGTTGCGACGGGTAGAAACTAAGGTTACTGGCAAGTCTAGGAACCACTCCTACACTAGTCAATAACTACTTATCTCCTATAGCAAGATAAGCACCCAAGCTAAGCAACCAGTATACAGTTATACCAATCAACTAAGCATTGAACGAAGAACGAGACAAGTATATAGATGTAAGAACTGAATGCTCAATTAATCAGAAAGAGATACAAGAGTTACCAGACATGACCCGGATGTCACTCGAAGCAGAGCCGCATCCGTAGAGGTACAACGGGAAGAGGGGCCGACACTTCGGCTCCTCTCCGGGACGCTCACCTCTCCTCTCTCCCTATCTCTACTGATACAAGTGGATAACTAACAGTGCTTCGCCTGCACTCTACTCTTGTGTTGTGTGTTGTTGCAGGGGCTGGAGAGTCCTATTTATAGCATGGAGGGTCGGTTTGAAGTGGAGCAGTGGCCAAGAAAGCTTAGGGGCGGTTCCAGCATCTTCGGGCGAAGATCCCGCGTTCGGCCGAAAGGGGTCGGTTCGGCCGAACTGCCCAGTTCGGCCGAACCACCCATTTTGCACCGCCTTTGCCCTCTACGGTCAAGATCACTTCCCAGGGTCGGTTGTGAGGTGGTGGGCTTGATTCGGGCGAACTGGGGGGTTCGGTCGAACCCGAGAAGTTTGGCCGAACCGCCCTCTGCACCGCCTTCGCTCCTCCCACGTGTTGAATCACTTGCTAGGTCGGTTGGCAAGTCAGTTCCTCGGTCTGGGCTGAGCTGGAGGCCTTCTGGTGGACTGACGGGCTTCGGTGGAGATGGACTTGGGCCTCTCCCGTCTTCCGGTCCACTGGGTTCATAGACGGAGTTCGGTCGAATCACGGGATTCGCCCGAACACATCTTTTCTTATGCCTTTTGCCTCAACTCTGGTCATGTGCCTCCTGGAATCGAATAAACACCAAAACTCATGGAAATGGTTAGAAATAAGTCCTATAGCTATGGTGTGTAATTCCATTGTGTTCATTTTATACTTGGTTGGAGGTCGGAAATCGGTCTGTAACGACCGCCAACAAACTAATGGAGCCACAATCCACAGGGACTCTGACTGGGAGATCACAACTCAGTAGTATGGTAAATCTTCTGGAAACTCAGTAGTAGACTCATATCCAGCCCAATCTGTTTACCCATCCGGGATTTTGTTGAATAAAATTACAACTGTAAGTAAACAATTACTTAGCAAGTATAGCACGGGTATGAAGGCTCAAAATAAGCTAGACATGGCTTAACTGCATTAGCATTTTAGTTGGTTCATTTTAACATTAACCAAATTACTAAAAGTGAATAAAACCCAGTTGTAACCCAATTAATAAGTATAAGTGACATTAAACATAAATAAACATCATCTTCTAATAAAAAAGGATCCAGGCCGCTCGTGACCCTGAGCAAGGCTATCATGATAGATTTACACTCTGCAGAAGTTTCGCCCTTTACCCACCAGTCGCGTAAAAGCTCATATGAACTTTAAACCCAACCACGTGGAGGTGGATCAGACCTCACAAATCACACTACCGAGGTGTGACCGCATAGTGACGCTACGAGGCTTTTCACAAGACACCCTAACAAGACAGTGGCCGATTATGGTACAGCACAGGCAGCATGGCCCAGGCACCGAGATTGACGTACGCCTATGGAGTCACACCATAGGGGGGTCAATGGCGTGGAGAGCGCGGATATCACACCCAATAATGCGCAATGTGTGGAGTTCCCCGTCGTAGGGACTCCCAATACGGGACTGTGCCTCACGGGGGCATAGCCGACGGATCATCCGTCCTCGGTGGATCAAGACATACTCTCACCCATGTTTCCCATAACGCCGTCGACCACTTCGGTAACCACTGGCAAGCTAGAGACGTACAAGTTACTTGACCAAGACCAGAGCCATAATAGTTCTAGTGGTGGCGACATGCTCCTGAGTTGCCGCTTTAAGAACCGGACCTTACGGAGAGACACTAGAGCAAAGCACGAAGCACATGCTCTAGCTCCCTAAACCAAGTTGCTAAAAAGCAAGTTTTATCATTATGTTAAAGTGAACCATTAAGTCAAGATTAAAAATTAAATAGTGGTGATAGGAGCTGTGCATAGCAATGATTCTACTCATATGCAAAAATCCCAAGGTAGCAAGGATAGGAGTAAACAAACTAGGTACAACCTTAATAGGACATCAAATTAGACACATGCATATGAAAGTAAATGTATGTAAAAAGTGTGTTTAGGTAGCAAGGATTGTCCGTGCTATAACTTGCCTTCCTCGAAGGGCAGCTGCTGCTGCTACTGCTGTGGGTCCTGCTCCAGATAGTCCTCCACATACTCAAACTCCAAAGCGTACGGCTCACCGACTGGACACGAATCACCATACAAGCGAGCACGCAAACCAATACATGCAAAAAAAATAATATTCTATTAGAACAGTACACCAAACAGTAGAAACAATACAAATAAAGGTTCTAGAAATAATCTACGCTTCACTACGAACACATGAGCGCGAAAATCACACTAATCGGAGCTAAAACGGAAAAGATATGACAATTATAAGTTCTAGGGACCTACTGGCAATTTTTTAAAGGTTCTAGGGCTTATTTTGAAGAAACCAGGGACCTATACGTAATTATGCTTAAAAACTGAAGGTTTAGCGCGCAAAAACGACTAAAAGGATGGCGGGTTCTAATTCCTAAAAGCTCAGGGGGTTTTCATAAAAACCAAGACCTAAATGTAATTTATTTTGAATAGTAATGGACCGCGGGTTGATACTTAAAAACTCCAGGGACTCTTTTGCAAAAGACACTTGGCTGACCGGTATGGATTATGTTTGACCCGGGCTAGAATGGATAGGGGCCATTGGATTTAGATCCAACATCTCAGATCGACCCAGGGGAGGGGCTCGTCGGCGACAGAGGGAATGGCGGCGGCGCCGAGCCGATAGCAGTGGCGCCTCGCCGGAGTAGGACCTTCCTGGTGCTACAGGTCTCGGATTGGGACGGGGGTTGGACCTACGGCTTCATGGGGGAGTGGCGAGTGCACCCAAGGGGTTCAAGTCGACCGAGGGGTGGCGCAGCGGCCGGGTGGCGGCGAAGCGAGGCGGAGCTCACCGGCGAGGGTGGAGAACACGCTACAGGGCAAGGGGGAGAGCAAGGAGGGGTTTGGGAGCTTGCTCACCAACGAGCGATGTTGTCCCGGGGGTCGAAGGGGTCAGAGCGGCGGCCGGGAGAGGAGAACGACGGCAGCCGGAGCTCGGCGGAGCTCGGGGCGGCAGCGCTGAGCGGGGAGAGTCGCTGGGGAGGTTTGGGTGTCTCGGTGGAGGATGGGTGAGGTGTTGGGTCGTCGGGGGGCTTTTATAGCCTAGGAAAGGGTCCTAGGCTTTCGTGCCACGCCGTGATTTGGGACGCCGACGGCGGCGAAACTTGCCAAGCAGGGGGGGGAGTTTCCTTAGGGGGAGCGCGCTCGGGAGGGAAGGCGATCGGGGCGGGGAAGGTGCCATGATGTTTCGGCGGGCTCACTGTCGCGCGAACGGGCGCAGGGTGGCCAGCCGGGCGGCGAAATTGACGCCGGGGGAGTAGGGAGTGTCGGGCGCGGTGCGACGGGAGGAGAGAGTGGAGCTGACGCATGGGACCGGCATGGTAGTGAGGGAGAGGGAGGGAGAGTGGGGCGCCCGCGGGGGGAGCAAGTTTGGGCCGCAGCGGGCCGGAAGCGGGGAGGCGCGCGGGGGGAAAGGAGGTTGTGGGCCGGCTCGGGGGAAGGAAGGAGGGGGAGCTGGGCTGCGCTGGAGAAAAGAAGAGGGGGAAAGAGCGGCACAGGGGAAGAGTGAAATCGACTGAGAATAACTTTTCCAAGACTCCAAACAAGGTGATTCAAATTTGAATTTAAATAAATTTAAATTCTCATTTGAATCACAAGCAATACAAAAATAAATGCAGCAACATGAATGCAACAAAAATATTTTAACTTTCATAAATAATTTATTTATCCTATATTAAATATGAACAAATTAAATAAAATCCAATTAATTACTAAAAATTTTAAATAGGTAATTTTTTGGTGTTACAAACCTACCCCCCGTAAGATGAATCTCGTCCTCGAGATTTGGATGTGGATGCGAAGAGCTGCGGGTACTCGGTCTTGAGGTCTTCCTCCCGTTCCCAAGTGGCTTCATCCTCCGAGTGTCGGCTCCACTGTACCTTGCACATCCGGATGACCTTGTTTCTTGTCACCCTCTTAGACACCTCCAGAATTCTGACCGGATACTCCTCATAAGTGAGGTCCTCTTGCACATTCAACTCATCTATCGGGATTTGCTCTTCACGCACCCGCAAACATTTCTTCAGCTGTGACACATGGAACACATCGTGTACTCCGGCCAGTCTCTCGGGTAGTCCCAACTGATATGCCACTTCACCCTTCCTTTCAAGTATCTGGAAAGGTCTGATGTATCGAGGTGCTAGCTTGCCCTTGACATTGAACCTCTTCACGCCCCTCATCGGAGACACCTTGAGGTACACAAAATCTCCAACTGCAAAATCGAGATCCCTCCGTCTGACATGAGCATAACTCTTCTGCCTGGACTGTGCCAACTTCAAGTTCTGCCTGATCACTTGCACTTGGCGTTCTGCATCTTTGAGTATCTCAGGCCCAAAGACTTGGCTCTCTCCAGTCTGATTCCAGAACAGTGGTGTTCTGCACTTCCTGCCATACAAAGCTTCGAACGGTGCCATCTGCAGACTCTTCTGATAGCTGTTGTTGTATGAGAATTCCGCATAGGGTAAACTCTTGTCCCAGCTAACACCATACTGCAGTGCACATGCCCTCAACATGTGCTCTAGAATCTGATTAGTCCGCTCTGTCTGTCCATCTGTCTGGGGTGGTAAGTTGAACTAAAATGCAGCTTAGTGTCCATAGACTCATGTAGCTTCTGCCAGAAGTGTGAAGTGAACTGAGTACCATGATCAGACACTATCCGCTTTGGCACTCCATGCAAGCATACAATCCTCTCCATGTATAGCTCTGCCAGTCTGGCTCCGGTGTAGGTGGTCTTCACTGGAAGAAAGTGTGCCACCTTGGTCAAGCGATCCACAATCACCCAAATGGAGTCGAATCATCGCTGTGTGCGGGGTAGACCAGTCGAATCCTATGCCAACTTCTTCCCATTTCCATTCGGGTATCTTCAAGGGCTGGAGTAATCCGGCTGGTCTCTGATGTTCAGCCTTAACTCTCTGACAAGTGTCACATAGTGCCACATGTGTCGCCACATCACGCTTCAATCCGTACCACCAGAATCTTTCCTTGATGTCTTGGTACATCTTGTTGCTGCCTGGATGGATCGAGTATGCCGAATCATGCGCTTCTCTTAGGATCGTGTCCTTGATCTCCGCTATATCGGGCACACATATCCTTTTCCCATGCCACAAGGTTCCCTGTTCATCCACTCGAAATCCAGGGGCCTTTCCTAGGGCAACATTCACCACAATCTCCTTGATCTTTTCATCACCAAGCTGCTCTTTCCACATCTCCTGTTCAAGAGTTGGTTCTACCGTCATCTCTGTGATGCTAGTCACGAACCCCAGACTCATCTTCTCAAATTCCTGGCTGAGTTCTTCAGGCAGACAATGGCCGGTGATCCTGTTCACATAGCTTCTCCTACTTAGAGCATCTGCCACCAAGTTAGCCTTGTCAGGGTGGTAATGGATCTCCAGATCATAGTCCTTGATAAGCTCCAACCATCGGCGTTGCCTCATATTCAGCTCTGACTGAGTAAAGACATACTTCAGGCTCTTGTGATCGGTGTAGATGTCACACTTGTGCCCAATCAGGTAATGCCTCCAAATCTTCAGAGCAAGCACCACAGCTGCCAACTCCAAATCATGTGTCGGATAGTTCTGCTCATGCTTCTGCAACTGTCTTGATGCATATGCCATGGCTCTCCCCAGTCCTAGACGGGATGCATTGCAGTAGCTGGAGAAGCTCTTGGCTATGTTGGGCAATACCAGTATAGGTGCTGTTGTCAGCCTCTTCTTCAACTCTTCGAAGCTGGTTTGGCACTCCTCTGTCCAGATGAAGTTGGCATTTTTCTCCAATAACGCCATCATGGGTTTAGCAATCTTGGAGAATTCTTCAATGAACCGCCGATAATATCCGGTCATTCCAAGGAAACTCCTGATCTCGCTAACATCCCGAGGTGGGTTCCAGCTCAACACATCATTAACCTTCTTCGGGTCAACTGCCACTCCTCCATTGGACAGCACGTGTCCCAAGAATGCCACTTCCTTCAACCAGAACTCACACTTGCTCAACTTGGCATATAGCTGATGTTCCCGGAGTCTCTGCATCACCATCCTCAAATGATCTTCATGTTCCTCTTCATTCTTGGAGAAGACCAGAATGTCATCAATGAACACCACCACGAACTTGTCAAGGTAGTCCATGAAGACACTATTCACCAAGTACATGAAGTATGCAGGAGCATTGGTCAGTCCAAATGACATAACCGTGAACTCGTACAACCCGTACCGAGTAGTGAAAGCCGTCTTGGGTATGTCCGACGACCGGATCCTCATCTGATGATAACCTGATTGAAGGTCTATCTTGGAGAACACACAAGCTCCCTTCAGCTGATCAAACAAATCATCAATCCTTGGCAGCGGGTACTTGTACTTGACGGTCACTTCGTTGAGGGCTTGATAGTCCACACACATTCTCTGTGTTCCATCCTTCTTGTCCACGAACAATACTAGTGCTCCCCATGGTGAAGCACTAGGACGAATATACCCCTTGGCTAGCAAGGAGCTTAATTCCTCCTTCAGTTTCTCCAGCTCCTTCACTCCCATCCTATATGGCCTTTTAGCTATAGGTGCAGTGTCAGGTTTATGTTCAATAATGAATTCAACTTCACATTCCGGGGGCATACCTGGCAACTCGTCTGGAACACATCCGGGAACTCGCTCACCACCCTGATGTCGGTGGGAGCTGCACCCTCAGCTAGGTTGGCTTGGCACTGGTCTGAAGACTGGACTGCCCGGTACTCCAGTTTACCGCCGCCTTTTGCCACCAGTTGCACTGCCCTCTCGGATCACAACATTATACTTGGCGAGCCAACTCTTTTCCAGGATTAGATCAAATCCAAGAGAATTCAGGACTATGGGGTATACTTCAAAATCTACCCCCCTTATTGTAATGATAACCTTGGAGCAGCGTAGACTGGCTCGTTGTTCTCCCCCAGGTGAACTAACTAACATAGGATTCCCCATGGGCTGCAGGGTCATCATACTCTTGTGTAAAAATGCAGCAGAGATGAAAGCATGCGAAGCTCTAGAATCGAATAAAATAGTTGCGAGGGTCGAGTTGACAAGGAATGTACCCACAACCACGTCAGTAGCTCCCTCTGCAGTTTCTGCACCCATGTGGTTGACCTTGCCTCTGGCGGGGTTCTGGGGTCCCCGGTTGGCCTGCTGCTGTCCGGCCTGTTGGTTGGCGTTCTGGGTCTTCTTGGGGCAGACACTGGCATAGTGCCCCTGCTCTCCATAGTGATAACACACTCTGGGACCCACTAGCGTGTTGTTGACGGGGTTGGGGCGCTGAACGGGGCCTTGCTGCACCGGGTTGCGCTGAGCTGGGACATTCTGCAGCTGGTTCTGAGGACGCTGCTGCTGTGGCACCTGAGGGTACTGGGGGCGCTACTGGTGTTGGCCACGGTTGAACGGGCCCTGGTGACTCTGGAAGTGCTGCTGGCTTCCCATATGCTGACTGCCCTGAGGAGGAACGAAACGGGGGCGACTGCTGCTCCCGATCTGCTGGCCTTGGAACTTCCTCTTCTTCTCTTCCATTTCACAGCACTTGTGTTACAACATCAAAGCACCGTCCACCAGTTCCTGGAAGTTGGGGAACCTAGTGCACATCAGCTGGTACTGCAGAGCATCCTGCAAGCCGTCGCGGAACCTATACGTCCTCCGGAGCATAGCGGGCCAACTCAATGAACTTGCCACGATAAGAGGTGACACTCATCCCTTCTTGCTTCAGTGCCAGGAACTCCTTCTTCAGGGTCATCAGAGCTTCTAGTACGTGGTGGGAGCGGAAGCTGCTGCGGAACTCCTGTCAGGTGATCCGAGTATGATCGATGTGAGCGTACTGGTACGAGTCCCACCAGTCCAATGCCGGTCCCTGGAGCTGTCCTCCGGCGTACAACACCCTCTCCCGGTCATTGCACTATGCGATGTCGAGCTGTCTCTCCACTGCCTTGAGCCAATCATCAGCCTGCAGGGGGTCGGTGGCCTTGCTGAAGGTGGGAGGACGTCCCTTCAGGAATTCCCCCCTCTTGTCACAGGGCAGCATGTTGTGCTGCGGTGGATTCTGCTGGTTCTGCTGCATCATCGCCATCGTCTGGGTCATCTGCTGCATCAGCTGGGTCTGTGTGAGCATCATCTGCTAAATGGTGGGAGGTGGCGGTGGCAGTCCACTGGCACCGGGGTTGCTCCTTGTGTTCACCATCTATCATCAATAAATAATTCTAATAAAAATTCCGATGGCTTCAGAGGTTTACCGATTTGTTATGATGGAGGGCTTAAATAGAAAAAGAGCAAGAGAAATGAATACCCCCTCTATTTAATCACTAAAGTCCTTAAACCTTAGTCCTACATCTAGATGGCAATTTTTAAAAGGTTCCAGGGCTTATTTTGAAGAAACCAGGGACCTATACATAATTACGCTTAAAAACCGAAGGTCTAACGCGCAAAAACGACTAAAAGGACGGTAGGTTCTAATTCCTAAAAGCTCAGGCGGTTTTTCATAAAAAGCAGGACCTAAATGTAATTTATTTTGATAATTAAAAACTCCAGGGACTCTTTTGCGAAAGACACTCGGCTGACCGGTATGGGTTATGTTTCACCTGGGCTAGAATGGACAGGGGCCGTTGGATTTAGATCCAACGTCTCAGATCGACCCAGGGGAGGGGCTCGTCGGCGACAGAGGGAGTGGCGGCGGCGCCGAGCCGACAGCGGCGGCGCCTCGCCGGAGTAGGACCTTCCTGGCGCTACAAGCCTCGGATTGGGACGCGGGTTGGACCTACGGCTTCATGGGGGAGTGGCGAGTGCACCCGAGGGGTTCAAGTCGACCGAGGGGCGGCGCAGCGGCTGGGCGGCGGCGAAGCGAGGCGGAGCTCACCGGCGAGGGTGGAGAACATGCTACGGGGCGAGGGGGAGAGCAAGGAGGGGCTTGGGAGCTTGCTCACCGACGCGCGAAGTTGTCCCGGGGGTCGAAGGGGTCGGAGCGGTGGCCGGGAGGGGAGAACGACGGCGGCCGGAGCTCGGCGGAGCTCGGGGCGGCAGCGCTGTGCGGGGAGAGTCGCTGGGGAGGTTTGGGTGGCTCAGTGGAGGATGGGTGAGGTGCTGGGTCCTCGGGGCGGCTTTTATAGCCCACGGAAGGGTCCTAGGCGTGCGTGCCACGCCGTGATTTGGGACGCCGACGGCAGCGGAACTTGCTAAGGGGGGGGGAGTTTCCTTAGGGGGAGCGCGCTCGGGAGGGAAGGCGATCGGGGCGGAGAAAGTGCCACGAAGTTTCGGCGGGCCCACTGTCGCGGGAACGGGCGCGGGGAGGCTGGCCGGGCGGCGAAATTGACGGCGGGGGTGGAGGCAGTGTCGGGCGCGGTGCGATGGGAGGAGAGGGGTGGAGCTGATGCGTGGGACCGACATGGTAGTGAGGGAGAGGGAGGGAGAGTGGGGCGCCCGCGGGGGGAGCAAGTTTGGGCCGTAGCGGGCTGGGAGCGAGGAGGCGCGCGGGGGAAAGGAGGCTGTGGGCCGGCTCGGGGGAAGGAAGGAGAGGGAGCTGGGCTGCGCTGGAGAAAAGAAGAGGGGGAAAGAGCGGCCCAGGGGAGAAGTTCAGGGGGGGAAAGTGATCTCGACTGAGAATAACTTTTCTAAGACTCCAAACAAGGTGATACAAATTTGAATTTAAATAAATTTAAATTCTCATTTGAATCACAAGCAATACAAAAATAAAGCAGCCCAGCATGAATGCAACAAAAATATTTCTACAACTTATATTTGATTTTAACATTCATAAATAATTCATTTATCCTATACTAAATATGAACAAATTAAATAAAATCCAATTAATTACTAAAAATTTTAAATAGACAATTTTTGGGTGTTACAGACATGAACTTAGAAATGTCAAATTTAATACAAACTAATTTTATGTGTACCTTCTGTTTGAACCAAGAAATAAAATCGGGCATCCATTTCCCGCACCCTATCTAAGAAGGGTATCAACTTCATGCGGGGTAGGATCCCTCCTGTTACTCTATAATTGATTACAAAATTCCCTATATGAACGAGAAACAATAGGGTTGGATGCAGAATAGTGAATAGGTACTCGAGAACAAGTTTGTTGAGAACTTACCCCGTGTACGGCTCAACTTCAGATAGGTTGGTCAGCACATATAGCATGATAGCACACCACTCTGCATTTTTCAAGTTCTTGTTGGTGCCTTCACTTGCACTTCCAAGTTGCCCTTGAAAAATGCAGAGGTTCGATTCAACTTCACTAACATTGTAACGAGGGGGTGGACTGTGCACGCTAGGAAGGTTGTCAGCATAATATTTTGTTGTGAAGTTTGGCACCTCCTCCAGAATGTATGCCTCTGTAATAGAAGCTTCAATTTTGCATTTAGTTCGAAGAATCTTTTGACATATCTCAACTAGATAGCACCAACGGTTCTGTACAGCCCCCCTCCCCATTCGTGCCTCATACGGAAGGTGTAAAATCATATGCTGCATCAGGTTGAAAAAACCCGATGAAAATATCTTCTCCAACTTGTAGAGCAACACGGGGGCAAGCTTTTCCATTTCTGCAATCATGGTCTTCAATACCTCCTTAGCACAAAGCTGGCGGAAGAAATTGCTCAATTCTGCCGGAACTAGCCAGACATGCTCGGAAGAAGCCACTCAAGCCATATGTGGTAGTCCTGACTCTTGAGCCCGTTGATTCGAAGAGTAGATAAGTTCACTTCCCTCTTCAGATTCGCTGCGTACCCATCAGGAAACTTTAACGTTTTGAACCAACTTAGCACTTCCTTCCTTTGGCCCCTCATGAGGACGAAATCAGCCTTAGGTTTTTTCCATGTTTTGTTGTCCCTACGAGGCGGTATTTCTAGCTTCGGTCTATTGCATATCCCTTTCTGATCCACTCTAGCCTTCACATTGTCTTTCGTTTTATCAGGAATTTCCATGATTGTACCCCAAAGTGCCTTGGCAAGATTTTGTTCAGTGTGCATTACATCAATGTTGTGTGGAAGCAGGAGATCTTGCTTGTACGGGAGCTTCCACAAGCCCAACTTATGAGTCCTGGCATGTTAATCACCATATCCCACAAAACCACCTTCATCCCCAACCTCAAGAGTGTCTAACTGAGCATGAACCTCTGCACCTGTCATCATCTCTGGTGCATGGTCTTCAACCCTGACACCTTTCATGAAGTTCTTGATGTCTCGTCTGAATTCATGGTCAAGAGGGAGAAATTGACATGTTTGTTGAATGAAGAATATTTGCCACCCTTATTCAACCAAATGAACTTCAGAGATGCCTTGCATATTGGGCATGGGAACTTCTCGTGAACACACTAGCCGCAGAATATCTCATACGCCGATAAGTCATGCAGGGAGTACTGGTAAAAGACATGCATTTTAAAGTTTGTTTTTGTAGCTCGGTCGTATGTCCATACACCTTCCTTCCAAGCACGGTTCAAATCATCAATCAGAGGCTCCATATACACACTCATAGTTTTCCCCGGTAATTAGGAATAATTAACAACAAAAATATGTTTTGTCGTTGAAAGAGGACGCTGGGGGGAGGGGGAGATTGAGAGGGATCACGAACATGGGCCAACAAGAGTATGGGGCAACCGTCATTTCATAAGGATTGAACCCATATATGGCCAACACAACACGTACATTCTGAGCCTCTTGAGCCTTGTCATGATGAATCGCATTAAAGTGTATCCATGCTTCACCATCGGATGGATGTACGAGCTTATCAGGATTGTATCGACGTCCACTTTCATGCCATGTCATCTGTTTCGCGGATTCCGTGGTCATGTAAAGCCACTGGATCCTCGATATAGGTGGAAGGTACCGTAGGATATTCAAGGAGATAGTACTTTGCTTCTTTTTCCCAACACCAGAGTCTACCTCCATGAATCTAGACGAGTCGCACTTTGGACAGTACTTTGCTTCCGCATATTCTTTCCCAAATAAGATGCATCCATTCGGACAAGAATGTATCTTATCATATGGCATCTTAAGTGCACGAAGAAGTTTCTATGACTCATACATGCTCTTTGGCAGAATGTGACCTTCCAGAAGCAGGCCGCCAAAAACTATCAGGATGACATCAAAGGCGTCTCGACCCAAGCTAAACTGGGACTTGACGGCCATGAGACATGCAATGGCATCCAGTTGAGAAACCTTGGTATGCGAGTGAAGGGGTTGTTGTGCCGCTGACATCATGTCATAATAAGCCTTTGCAATTGCCTCCGGCTCCTCCTCCCTAGGCCCATCATTGAAGTGTGCTTCGTCATAGTCATGTGACATGTCCCCTACCCCAGCATCATCATCAAAAGCCCGGATGCGCTGTCTCACGACCTCTTCTCTCACACGATCGGCCTCACCATGGCGCGTCCACTGGATATAGTTCTCCGTAAATCCACTCCTGATGAGATGTTTACCCATGACATCTTGTGTTTGGCATTTACAGTTCTCACAAACCGCACATGGACAGAAAGTGGTCGATGCCCCTTTCGCATTGGCAAAAGCTTGCTTCAAGAAACCATCAGTCTTGACAATCCATTCATCGATCAACTCACCCTTACTTGAGCGATCAGTGTACATCCACTCACGTTCATCCATCCCTTTACGTATCACCGAGTAATAAATTATAATGATGAAATGCAACTACCGGATGCCTATATATCTAATAGGTCAAGGTATGTCCTAATCCCACCCGAGAATGTGTAGATGGGTTAGTATCCATGATCTACTCATATCCGAGATAGAATTTTGGCAGCACCTCCCCATTGTTGTCCAAATACACATCCTATTATGGAGATTGTGTATTCAAAGAACAATAGGGAGATGATGTTGAAACTCAGCCTCGGATCCAAGTAGATTATGGAAACTAACCCATCTACACATCCTCGAGCTGTCCAAAAAACGTCGACAATTCGAAACACATATGGTTAGACATATGCAAAGATTCGCATATTCACAACCGTGTCTCTTTCGAATGGGAGATTCCTGACTAGGTTACGTGATCTACGAACACGATATGGAAAGATTTTGCATGTGCTCACCTACGGGCTCGACGGCGGGTGAGTCGGTGACGCTCGTGTCGGTGCAGACGGCGGGGAATGGCGTGCGGCAGAGCTACAAGCCGAGGACGGTGCAACAGCCTCTCCCTAAAAGAAACACAATTTTGTCAAATAAAAATTTCAGCAGCACCCCTGTACGGGGAGGTTTCCAAAACCCCATCCAGCAAAAAACAACGGCACGAAGACCGACAACCACATACACAAGGACGAGGAGCGGTGGATGACAACCACATACAGATCTACATGCATTGTCCAACTTTTCACAAGTAAATGTAATGCACAAAAGAAAAACAAAGAAAATACTACACACCTACGTAGCGACGGCCGGCGGAGGCAGGCAGGGACGAATAGCGGCGGCAGAGGAGCGTCTGGGGGCACCCCGGGCCTGGCCGGGGGCAGCTGGGGAACAGCCGGCTGCGGGCGGAGCCTGCAAATAAAGTTCAAGTGTTGGAGACATTAAGAACACCATAAATTTTTGCCCACAGTAACTCAAATAAAATATTATATTAGCATTTTACTACTACACCCGCATTCAAATTTGACATGCATTTTAGTCATGAATCCACTACAACTAGCTTCGGAAAAAAATGAATAGAGGATGGGGAGGGACGGAACAGCACCTGGCAGAGGCAGGCGGCGAGGGTGGTGGCCTTCGTGGCCACGGCTAGCTCGGCGGCGTAGGGGTCCCCCGAAGCTGGGTGGGTGGCCGGCCGGGGCGGCGGCCCTGAGCGGCGGCCTAGCGCGGTGTGGGCTGGGGCCAAGCGCCGTGGGGAGGCCGGGGCAGGAGCGGAGGCGTCGGGCCGGTGTGGGGCTGCGACGTCGAGGAGGCGCGCTGGGGCGGAGGCCGGCGGTGTGGGGTGAGCCTGGCGGCGGCCGGGGCAATCGACGTGTGGGGCGGAGTCCGGATGGGGCGGCGGGCGAGGCGGCGACCGGCGCCGTGGGGTGGGCGGCGCCGAGAGAGGCAGGCGGCGGCGGGCGGGTGTATGGCGCGTGTGTGATTAGGATTGGGGGCGTGGCGCGGTTAAGTCCCCGAACTCTGATGTTTGCCTAGTGTCCCGGATCAGGAACTCGGCAAATAGATCCGGCCACGTGGCCGTGGGCGGTCAATGCCCGGCTGGCCACATGGTTGTTTGCCGAGTGCACGGGCCACGACTCTCGGCAAACACCTCCTTTGCCGAGTGTCGGCGCTCGGCAAACATGCCATGTTGGCTAATGACATGCTAGAGCTGGTCACCAGAAGTCCATGGCGCAGCTAGGATGGTGAGGGTGGGGCTAATTTCTCCTATTTAGGGCCACCATTAGTGGATCGAGTGGTGGAAGTGTGAGCTTTCTCGTGGTGGTGGCAGTGCACTACTGCGTAACCTATTTTTTGTGACGCCACCTTCGGTGCCGGCACTAAAAGATGATTACACTACTACTGAAAGTATTTTATAGTCTAATTTTTGGAAGATAAATAATTTTAGAGGGATATGTATATTTTATTCATTGAATAGACAATATTTCTATCATATTGCAATTCACAGATGGATCGAGGATGGATATACGCTACAAAGGGTAGAAGAGGAAATTTTTTTGAAGGCAATAAAGAATTTCTAAAAGTCGAAGAGGTGTTCTGCAAAAAACCTAGGGAAGGTGGGTACATATGTTGCTCATGCGTTGATTGCAAGAATCAAAACAGTTCAAGAACATCAAGGAAATACGAAAACATTTAGTGACAAAGGGTTTCAAGGAACATCAAGAGCTAGGTGAGAATGATGCAGAGGAAGCCTCGAGGGATTCGTTACTTAGAGCAAGCCAGAAGCGAAAATTTGATGCAATCAGACAGGATTCGTTACCACATCTATTCTTATTCTTTCTTTATTTGTGTTTAATGTACGCAGTGCCCTTAGCAAGTACAATAAAAAATAAGGCACTTATAAATTTAGACCAAAGGAAGCCTCGAGGGATACGTTACTTAGAGCAAGCCGGAAGCGAAAATCTGAGGCAATTAGACATGATTCGTTACCACATCTATTCTTATTCTTTCTTTATTTGTGTTTAATATGTAGTGCCCTTAGAAAGTACAAGAAAAAACAAAGCACTTATAAATTTAGACCTTATCAAAAGATGTTCATTGTCATTGAATATCCACATATCAGACAATAGCCAGCTGGTAACAATCTATGCAGGTTCTATATTATGTATTGGATGTACGACTACAACAAAGAAAGCTTACGGGTTTGTAAGCATCCATTAATCTGCAAGATGCATTTTTTTAATTAAAAATTGAAACTAACCATATTTTCTTATGTTATATTGTGCCGTAGTGTTTTGAGGCAGACACTTTCGATATGACACTAAATGAGGTAAAGGCACATCAAGAACAACTTGCTGGGTTTATTTTGGACTATATTGTGGAACTTGATGCAAACTTCAGTGTTATTGAGACCTTGTAATGTAATCGATGCCGTTATGGACATTTATTATCTAGCTTGTAATGTAAGAGACTTGAACTTGTAATGTATCTTATGAAGTGGCTCAAATTTGATGCATGGATATGATCCATTTCATACTTGACGCATAATATTATCTATGTTCTACTGTCATATGTATCTATTCTGGTGTGAAATTATATATCTATGTTTTAAAATATGCAAAATTGAAGTTTGGTTGTATATATGTATACTAGAATGACCGTCACTCCCGGTTCTAATCGGCGCTGAAAATGCACTACTACAGGACCATTTTCACTTCTACTATTTCAGCTCCGCCACACCAAAACCGGCACAAAAAAGGGTTTTGGACCCGGCACAGAAAATGGTCCTGTAGTAGTGTTAGTGACAGATTAAGAGTGGGTGGGTTCTATATCCATTGGAGCTGGCACTGCAAATGGAAAGCTAGAGGTCCGGTGGCCACTGTGGCCATGGCAGCAGAGTCTGTAGGATCTAGGATAGCGACTAGAGAGGGGTGAATAGGCGGTTTTAAACTAAAAACACAACACAAGAGAAATTTAAATAGAAACACTTGAAGAATTAAATTTCTAGCTACTTTAAGCCCTGTTGAGGATTTGCTACCTAGGGTGACAATATATGATACGATGTCTAGAAAGTAAATTGCTCTAATGAAATTTCTTGAAAGGAAATGAGCAAAGGAATGACCAAGCGCAAGAGAGGAATTTTATCCCGTGGTATTGATGTCTTGCCGGTCACCTCTAATCCACGTTGAGATGGATTCAATGTTCAATCGCTTCTCTATCAAGACCCCGCTTGATGTATAAGCCAGTTAGAACCAAAGAACTGCTCCAAATCTCGATTCCACTAGAGTTGCTCTTCACAGCTCCGGTGAGGTGAGCACAATGACCTCTCACACCAATATTCCAATGCAGCTTCAGAATCTTCTTAAAGTGCTCAATGGAATCACGAGCTCCAAGCCGTCTAGGAGGCGGCAATCTCCAAGAGTAACAAATCAACCCGCTCGCTTGATGAATCCCTAGTGACAGAATGATCAAATCCTTGATGCAATGCACTAGATGCTCTCAATCTCACAAGAATGTAACTTCAAAGCAATGTGAGTGAGAGAGAGGAGAAGAATGGCTCAAATATGTCAAGGAAGCTTTTCAAAGTGCCAAGAGACCCCACCCAACCCCGGGGGTGAAGTATACATAGCCCTTCTCCTCGAAACTAGCCGTTACATTCAAAACACGTGAAAAACGGCACTCACGGACTGCCCGGCCCATCACCATTGACAGTTCAAGCTTGAATCCAACGGTAATATTGCGAAGTTAAACGTGTGTCAGAGTTAGCCATTAGGGCCTGACGGACTGTCCGACCAGACACCACGGTCTGTCCATGGCTCACCACGGACTGTCCGACCGGCGCGGTCGGATGGTCTGACCCCCTGGAACCCCAAAATCCGTCTCTATCTAAATCGAGCCTATTTTATATGGACTATCTGAACTTAACCACGTACAGTCCAATAGTCAGTGTACAGCTCGTCAAGTCAGCACTCGCGGGCCCATCTGTCGGCACAGGACACGGACTGTCCGTCCCATGCCTCGGACAGTCCGATGGACGATCGGACATGTCCGAACGGAATTTTACACATTTTCTAAGTTATTTTTCCATGCGTAAGTCACGGTCAAGAGCGGCTTGGACCCTCGAATTATTAATTTACTTAAAGATGATATTAATTTTTTCTCTGATTATTTCTTGTGGCCTTGCTGAGTACCAACCATAAGTGTACTCACCCTTGCTAATCGTTGCTTAGAACAATAACTTGTGTGAAGCTGGTGAAGATTGTAATAAGATCTAGTCATACGAAACCCCCAGTCGACTGCCTATGAAGTTTTGAGCCTTCGTTTCAAGTATACGCTGTATACTCTATTAGACTTGTAAGTCATTTTATATTTATTTTACGTGATACTTTATCTGTTATTTACTACTAGCTTATTGTATGTGTAAAACTTGATCCTGGCACACATACAGTGTACACTTGGTTTGTTTTCTAAAATCGAAGCAGCTTTCTGGCGGCAGTTGCGTGCTGCAGCAGGCTAATTTCTCCTATTTGGGGCCACCATTAGTGGATGAGTGGTGGAAATGTGAGCTTCTTCGTGGTGGTGGCAGTGCACTGCTACATAACCCATTTTTTGTGATGCCACTTTCAGTGGATGTATATTTTATTCATTGAATAGACAATATTTCTATCATATTGCAATTCACAGATGGACGGAGGATGGATGTATGGTATAAAGGGTAGAAGAGGAAATTTTTATGAAGGCAATAAATAATTTTTGAAAGTCGCAGAGGTGTTCAGCAAAAACCCCAGGGAAGGTGGGTACATATGTTGCTCATGCATTGATTGCAAGAATCAAAATAGTTCAAGAACATCGAGCAAATACGAAAACATTTAGTAACAAGGGGTTTCAAGGATAATTATAAGATTTGAAAAAGTCATGGAGAGCTAGGTGAGAATGAAGCAGAGGAAGCCTTGTGGGATTCGTTATTTAGAGCAAGCCAGAAGCAAAAATCTGAGGCAATCACATTGGATTCGTTACCACGTCTATTCTTATTCTTTCTTTATTTGTGTTTAATGTACGTAGTTCCCTTAGCAAGTATAATAAAAAAACAAGGCACTTATAAATTTAGACCAGAGGAAGCCTCGAGGGATTCGTTACTTAGAGCAAGCCGGAAGCGAAAATCTGAGGCAATCAGATAGGATTCGTTACCACATCTATTCTTATTCTTTCTTTATTTGTGTTTAATGTACGTAGTGCCCTTAGAAAGTACAAGAAAAAACAAGACACTTATAAATTTAGACCTTATCAAAAGAAGTTCATTGTCGTTGAATATCAACATATCGGACGATAGCCAGCTGGTAACAATCTATGCGGGTTCTATATTATGGATTGGATGTATGACTACAACAAAGAAAGCTTACAGGTTCCTTAGCATCCATTAATATGCAAGATGCATTCTATTTTCGTAATTGAAAATTGAAACTAACCATATTTTTTATGTTATATTGTGTTGTAGTGTTTTGAGGCAAACGCTTTCGATACGACACCAAGTGAGGTAAAGGCACATCAAGAACAACTTACTGGGTTTATTTTGGACTATGTTGTGGAACCTAATTAACGCTAATAGAACCGGCACTGATGGATTGTTTTCACTGTCGGTTTTGAACCGGTGATGAAAATGACATTTTCACTTCCACTGTTTCAGCTCTGCCACCCCAAAACCGTCACAGAAAAGGGTTTTGGATCTGGCACAGAAAATGATCCTGTAGTAGTGTTAGTTACAGATTAAGAGTGGGTGAGTTCGGTATCCGTTGGAGTTGGCACTGCAAATAGGAAGCTAGAGGTCCGGCGGCCACTACTGTGGCCATGGCAGCGGAGTCACGGCAGTGTCATCACACGGGATTAAGCCCTTGTTTTCGAAATTGGGAGCCAAATTTTGGTCTTTTAGAGTGCGTGCGCTACTGTAGTATTTCGTTTGTATGTCTGAAAATTTTTCTAAAAATTAATTAATTAGGCTCAAAATGTTCGTCTCGTAGAGTACAACAAAACTGTGCAATTAGTTTTTGGTTTTATGTACATTTAGTACTCCATGCATGCTATGACATTTTGATGCGATGGAAATCTTGTTTTTGTATAGTGAGCTTTGGAGGTGGAATTTGGGAGCCTCAGCGTCGGCGCAGCGGCTTTCTGGCAGCAGTTGCGTGCTGCAGCAGGCTAGACAGACACGTGCGGGCAATTGGATGAGGCGGCAGCATGATGGCGTTCGGCCAGCCGGCAAGGTCTCGCTCTTGTTGGTGGCCTCACGCTCTAGTCCAGTGGTTTGCCTCTCGTCCTCCCTCCCCATGACACACAGGCGGGATACGTGGCCCCATTGGGTGGCTCAGCTATATATCGCATTCGGTGAATCTATTCCTCCTCCTTGGGTGGAGCTGTGGCCGGTTGTTGCTTGAGGGTGGCGATGGGTGTCAACGAGTCAGGTGGTGCTCTATGGTGTGGATCTTGCCAATGGCATGGATTGGCCATGGTTGCAGCGATGTGGCACATTTGAGTATGGGGGCATCAGCATTGGCACAATGGCCCTGATGGCTTGGTTCGTGTACCTCCTTGGAGACTTCACCATATGGAAGTTTCTATTAGTTGTCTGTTATAATTGTTGGCTACCCGGCCTATGGCTTCATTTTGGTATCTGGTGTTGTTTGCTCCCGAGCTGTGGATAGGATGTTTTTGGTTTGTTGAGCGTAGCATTGAGGGTGGAGAACAAGTAGGCGATTTGACATGCAGTGTATGCTAAGAAGAAGGCTTTACTCACGTTGCCGGATTTCAGCTTGCAATGGATCGTTGCGATTAGTCCTACTTGCCAGAGCCTAGTCGGTGCAGGACAACATTGAGAGGGTGCCTAAGTGGACCCGAAGGTGGCGATAGCTACAGAGCTTGTAGCAGACTACATACATGGTAGTGGTTGTCTGGGTGTGGGTCATCCTCGATCGGCAACTATGGCATGAACGATGATGATGACTTTTCGGATTTATGGTTTTGTCCCCGGTGATGGTGCTGCAGCTTGATAACTGACGGGAAGTGGTGCGGTATATATGGAGTGGCCAGGTCGCCTATGCGGTTGGTTGTGTTGAAGTTATAATTGTTTTTCATTGGTTGTTTGTCCGGTCCAAGCTTCATCAGTTTTTTAATACAATCAGCAGCTAATCTGTATGATTTGTTTTAAAAATGGCATCAAACTAGCAAGCAATGAAAATATTGTCTAAAACTAATATGTATGCATTCTGTGATCAATCTGTGTGCACTAATTCTATGTTCTTCTGGCTTCCGTGCGCCAACATTTTCTCATCTGCCGGAACCGTCTGATCATCCGTATGTGGAGATTTCATTAGTGGTAGGTTCTCATTCTTTCCTCCCCATTCTACCATCCTCTCTTCTGCTAACGCAGCCTGCAAGTATTTGCATCATTCACACCCAGTTTCAAACGTTTGTGTATGTGCATATACCGGAGAAAGAAATTGTTTTCATCTGAGGGTAATTGCACCTGTTTCTCCCACTTTGTTCTGAAGATAATGGCAAGAAGTATAACCATTTGGAGAAATGTGCCTATCAACATGCCCATCCATATGCCCTGCAAAGATAAGAAGGAAGCACAAACATTGGTTCTTATCAAATAAACATTTTGATGGACACTAAAATAGATGATTAATTTCCACTGCATTTTACCATTGCGCCACGTTTTAGCTTGAAGCCAAACAGGATACCCAACGGAATACCCACTAAGTAGTAGCAACCGACGTTTATGAATGCCACGGGCACTTGCCACCCTGCTCCTACTGCCACACCTGCGAAATCAGACTGGAATTTCTTATATGTTTTCACACATCAATGTGCAGGGAACCATATAATGTCTAATTTATTTGACGTTTGCTAAATGATACCTGATAATACAGGCCAAATGCTGCTCATGAATACGGTCACCGCGAGAAGGTACCCCAATCTTGAAGCTCCATGTATCACCTCCTGGCTGTCACTGAAGAACCTTGGCAAGCTTGTCCTCCAAATGAGGACAACGCCCATGAATATTGCACCGATGAAGATGGACGTGGATACTGCCACAACCACTGCAAACTTTGTCTCCTTGGGCCTGTTTGCACCCAGCTCGTTCGACACCCTTATGCTGAAGAGCACACCATTTTGTCAAATATCGCATGTCATGCATTTGAACATAATCCCAATCAGAAATACCAATGGGGTTTTTTTTCTGACGTACCCGACTGCTGTACTGAAGCCGAGTGCAACCATTATAGTCATGAACTCGTAGTTGAGACTGCAGGTATTCAGAAAGACGAGGTATTCAATTAGTAAATCAAAACTTGTCTAACTTTCAACTGATGTATATGATATGTAATTAGAACTTCTTTTGATGAAAATGCATAATTAGAAATTAGCACGTACTACTACTCACCAGACAGACATGACATCGAGCTGGAGTTTGGCATGTTTAAGGAGCCCCACAAGCACGAGAAGTGTGGTGTAGTACCAGAACTCCAAGCTAGCAAAACAATAAAATACAAAATGGAAGGTCAACAGATTTCCTTGACCACACGCATACAAATTGTGTATCGATCTTTGCATCAGGATTCAGGACAGCGAAATAAACCAAACCCAACAACAACCGCGCCACAAACAAAAGAATAAAACTGTAGATGCAGAAAAAGACAAGTAAAATCTCTAAAGAAGCTGGCAATGTCGACGGAGACTACTAACCAGATCATGACGGCAGACCCGAGGGAGAGCTTGACGAACGCGCCGAGGTTCTTGAAGGCGCGGACGGTGAACCCCTTCCACGCGTCGGGGAAGCGGCCGCCGGTCATGTAGGCGAACTGCGCCGCCACGACGAGCCAGTGCGAGAAGTCCCCGACGACGGCGGCGCCGCGGAGGCCGAAGCCGAGTCGCCGCACGGCGACGTAGGTGAGCGCGGCGTGCACGGCGAGGACCGTGCCGGAGATGGCCGTGACGACCCAGACCCTGCTCTGGGCCTGGAAGAACATGAGCAGCGGGATGTTCATGGCGTGCGCCAGCAGCCGCGGGATCGACCACCGGGCGTACGGCCCGGCGACGCGCGCTACGTGCGCCGGCTGGTGGAGGAAGGACCTGAGGATCGGCGTGGCGAAGACGTACGCCGGCGTCAGCGCCACCGCCGTGGCGCCGCAGATGATCCACGACTGCTGCGTGTAGGTGCCAAGCCTCTCCAGCTGCCCGGCGCCGACGGCCTGCCCGCTCAGCGTGTCCAGGGCGCTGCCCATGCCAAACTACATGGCAAGGCATGTTTGTGCTCGTTGTGAGCAACAGATCAGGGGGGGGGGGGGGGGGGGGGGGAACAATGGTGAACACAGTTGCTCCATTGCTGCTAGCTGAAAATATGTACTCACCAGGACTCCATAGGAAGAGGAATCCAAGATGTTCTCGACGACGCTGACCGCGGCGAGCTCGACCTCGCCAAGGTGCCCAACGAAGCCGGTGGTGACGAATCCGATGGAGAATTGAAACACCTCGGTGAGGAGCGCCGGGAAGGCAAGGCGCCACAGCAGCTTAGACTCCTCCCAGCACCGGAGCAAAAACTTCTTCATGATAGGCTTATTTGGCACATTCTCCTGTTCATCCTCGAGCGTTGGACTTGATGTCATATTGTCATGGCATAGAAAGTGTCTAGCTCTCTTTGCAGGTATAAGGACGATGCACCATTCCGACGGACAATACAACGGTTGTCATTGAGATACTCATGTCACTCTAAATCTCAAATTATGAGACCCAACTTTCACGGTAGGACAAACAACCGGTCAAGCACGTACAAACCAAGGGAAGAAGAAGTCATCTAAGGCAACTAAAAGAAATGAGGAGAACATCTTGGTGGGGATATTAACACGTCCTATAAAGTTTCAAGTTCGCTGTGAGTGGGCAATATTGTTGCTTGTCTAATATATGAAATGTTATTAATTAAGCCCTTTTGGATATCCAAGCTGCTAATTTTTAGCTGCTAGCTGGGAAAGCTACCTATAATAGCTTTTCATTAGCAGCTATATTAGCTTGGCTATTAGCTATGCCCCCTTTGGATCCTCCAGCTAATACATAGGAGCATTTATATGGGGTAGCCAATTCATTTGGAGCTACTATATTAGCTAGGGTGTTTGGATCTACTAGTGCTAATTTTAGCAGATTATAAGATGCCCATTATATTAAGTTACTCCTTTAGTAGTTTAACATATGGTTTACTATATTCAGAGTACAGATGAGACCTATTCACCGTTTAGTTGCACATGGAAGGATCACGTTGTGGACACATCCAGCAAACCCGTAAGCGTAGGTAGAAATAAAGCTTATGACTACACATTTCTTTTTCCATTCGATCCCCACTCAGTTTCTTGTGTGATGCAACAATGACGATTATGTTGGACCGTTGATATAGCCAAAGTAATAAAAATATACTCATAAGGGGAATGTTGAACAATTTGTCAAATATTAGAAGGACACGTACTTCACTAAGGTAAGTTAAGACGGTTTCTTCTGTTTTGCACATGTTTCCTTTACCTTGACAAAATTATTTATTTTCATTGAATGCATTATTAGTTACCTAACTTCTACCCTCAGTTGAGCAGTAGAAATTAAGTCAGGGACTACGCTGGTTGAAGAAGTACAAAGGCCGGCGAGCCCATATTGTTACCATTATCCCTTCTATTTTATTGAGCAGTCAATGAAACATAAACTTGCTCCAAGACTTCTTGCAATCCTAGAGGTATCAAAATATAATTTTGTTGCAGAACTCCAAAGAAAATGCTCGTGTTCAACATTAAGAGGAGGGCAATGCTACCATCGAGATGTATGGGATAGAGCTAGCTGACTCCGAGATTGCACCAGGAGCCAGTTGCAAAAATCGAGGTCCGCTTGATTCGTTCCATGTAAGTTCTCAGTTTGTTTTTTTAGAAAGGGGAATATTCATTAATATCCCAGCCGCTGCATCAATCGATGCATATAGCTGTTTAATTATTATTACACGTTTATGACTTCAACAAGCCAAGGAACGAGGAAAACAAAATTCTGAAGAAACATGCTATAAATAAAATGTTCTGACTTTGACATCGTAATGAAACACATCAAAACGCAATTCTATTTCAAAAATTACAGCCATGTGCAGCAAAGATCTCCATGGCCACTGTCTCAAGCATTCTACACCCCATAATCAATGCAGGTTTGTCGTTCTCCTTCTGTAGTAAAGACCATAATCGGGTTCAATGTGTTCCTTTGAATAGTACCTGCAAATAAGAAGGCACTAGGCCCTTGTCAAATACCACTTCGTTCCTGAATAACCAGATTGCCCAACACATGGCACTGGCTCCTGCCAATATCTGAAGTCTAAGTTTTCTATTTATACCCGCCAACCAGCCATCAAATATGTGTTCTATACTGGTTGGGGAGGTAAATTAGTAGAAACTTGAACAACTCTCCAGACAATAGATGCAAGATGACAGTCAAAAAATAAGTGTTGAATAGACTCATTATGGGAGCAAAACGAACAAGATTCATTACCATGCCATTGTTTACAAGCCAAATTGTCTTTAGTTAGAACTACCCCTTTAACTAGGTACCACATGAAAAGTTTAATTTTTAGGGGAATTTTAAGCTTCCATAGTGTGTCAGGGAGAACTGCTTGTGTTACCGCTAATGCCCTGTACGTAGCTCTCAGTTTATGCAACCTCGGTTATTGATTATTGATGGTCTTACGGTGACAGTAGCTTCTCAATTAAGGAATGTTTCTGGTAGAGCTTTTTTGAAGGAACCGGCAGGAGAGCTACCTATGTATTATATTAAAAAGAAGGAGAGCCCCAAAATAGAGCGATCATATTTACAACACTCCGCTTGAGGATTGAAAAGTAGGTAAACTAAAAACTTATAACTAATGCGGACATAGTTTCTGGTAGAGCTGTCTGTACTAAGTTTTATGGTTTGGATCAGATCGTTGTACATCTAGACAGATGGAGATGGCTGTTTTTTTTTGGCGAAAGAGAGACGGCTGTTGTTAGGTGGCAAACTTCTTCGGTCTACTTAATTAAATTCTGGTACCCTAAAAAGAAAAGTATATCTGATGAACCTTCTTACCACCCTCGATTGAGGCCAATGGGCAGCCTAGCTTTGCCATGATCAGCAGGGCAAAAAAATATATGTAGCAAGTAGCACATTTCTATATATGATTTTGTACAATTGTGCTTACATAAATGGTATACATTGCTAAATCTGAAATTGCCTAATAGCTGGCTGCCAGCCTATTAGTCAGAGGCATTACCTGGTCTGGCTCAACTAGTGCACTAAATATACATCCCTGGTCAAAGATAAACACAACATCATCAATTGGCTTGGCAATTGACTGAGTATAGTAATAGTATCGCTTTATCGACATGCCAAGCAATCATCTGTCACTATTAAGAACGTCGAAGAAATCATTTCCAATAGAACTGCAACGAATTAGGATGGTTATTACAACTCATTCGTTCCCTTTCAAATTTTCCAGTCGATGGACACAGTAATTTAAGGAAAAAGAAAATCAAACGACACACGTATGTAGTTGCAGTAGTCACTTGTAAGGACCGGGGAGTCATCATGAAAATTCACTAGCAAGTTTGCCACATTTGGCTCGAGACAACGTCTTCCATATATACATATATAACTTACTATATTTCTGATGCGCCCAATATATGGTTCATGGGGGAAACTGGAGCCTAGACCAGTATCCAAGCTACTACCATGATATTCTATCATACATTTGTAATTTTGCAAATTTAGTTCGCCAAGTGTCAAATTAAATACTAATCAAGCTGTTGTTGCCTTCCTGGCTGCCAGCACGCTACTATGTGGTGTTACATGGGTTGATGCTATCTAGAGCAGTGAGTAACTGAGTACCCAGTTTCATACCGAGAATATCAAGAATACTTGCATTGGAAGTCTGTGAAATAGTTGAGGTTATCAATCAATTTGTTTTTTGCGAATCATCCCTGCCAGCTATCGTCGTGTTATTGAGAACGTCAAGGTCTCACGTATCATATGCATTGCAATTCTGCTAATGCTTAAGAAATGACACAAGGAATCCTTTCGAATTTTAAACAGATATAATAAAAAGATATACGGAGTATGTTCGGATGAATCATGTGAATGCATAGTCGTGCCAACATGCTGATGTATGCAGGGTAACCTTTACACAATTACATTATTGTGCATATGGTCTTCTTAATCTGCAAACAGGCCGGAGGCAAATTATATATGTCATGGCCGAGACGTACGTGCATTTTGTAATTAGCACCTTTGTGTATTGTACATTTGCACTCGCACCAGCATTATATTATATTGGATTGGTTAGTGTAGAATGAAATACCAAATCTCCTGCCTTAGCTTGCGCTGCTAGCCTGTTATATTCCACCATAACCAGGGATGGTGCTACCTAGTGCAATAGCATATAGCCGGTATGCATTTAGCGTCGTCACCAGTTGACCTTGTAACAAAATATACGTGCAGTGGGCTGTACAGCTTGCCTCTTCCACGATTGAGAGCTGGCCATTTCAATTGTCACATGGTACGTGATATGTACGTACAGAAGACTCAATCGTGGCTATGGACAGAATTACCGGCGTTCTAACAATGTAGACACGGTGGTCGCACTGGATGATGGTAGGAGATGAGGTTTTTCTTCCGACCCATTGGTCTTCTGCCACGAGCTGTCATTCATTGTTCACAATGAACGGACATGTACGTGTTTAATAAATAAAATAATTAATTTCAGAGGATGCATTACTTAGAGATTAGTAACTCAGATAAATGTAGTGCCTTTTTTGCCAAGAAAAAGATAATGTAGTGGCTTATTAAGGCGATTACATGTCAGTCGTCGCATTTTATGGTCAAGAACGATGATACACTACTATGAAAACTCACATTCATCCACGGCATTTAGTACCGGACATAGAAAGAGCCGGTACTAAGCTGACACGGAGGCCCCCGAAAAACATTTAGTACCGGCTGGTAACATGAGCCGGTACTAAAAATGTGTCATTTAGTACCGGCTGGTGGCGCGGTACTAAAGTGTGCCATTTAGTACCGGCTCGTGGTCCTCCACGGGTTACTTCAAAAGTAAAGCATCTCCCGCTCAATCACAAGTGATGCTTAGGTGGGATGGTAAGGAAACAACACGCGAGTCTGGAGGTCATGGGTTCGAAACACGCATTTAAGCGTGAAAAAATCGCGTGACTTGTGACTTGTGCGGTGTGTGAGCCTCCCAGCCGGCCAAATTTTGTTTTTCCTTTTTTTTTGTCACGAGGCCATTTAGTACTGGTCAGCCCAGCCGGTACTATATATCTGGCTTGCAAGTTAGTGCCGGCCAGCTAGTACCGGCTGGTCTGACCGGTACTAATGCGTGTTACTGACCGGTACTGATAAGAGTTTTTGTAGTAGTAATAGATGTCAAATTCTAGAGACATTGTTTTTCATATACTGTGTCCATCAGTGTAAGGGGTGCTTTTGATTTTGAATGGTCAAGCTTTGCAGCTTTTGGTCACCAGTTAGTCCAAACCGTATACGTTGTAAGAGAGTACAAAAGCTGAATCCAATCACACTTTTAAGATGATATGATGTTCATATTATAGCAATTGAGAACTTATTGCTAGAGAACTAGATGTCAAATTCTACTTTAGATTATTCCTCCTACAAAAAATACCTACTGCGACCGATATGGGTGCCTTGTCGGCTTTGAAGGTTTTAAGTGAGGCCATTGGTGTTTTTGGAATGGTTCAAGGTGCAAACTAATGAATGCCTACTGATAGCGTGCAAGTGGTAGAGTTGGCATAGGTTGATTGGTACTTACACATAAGCCTTAGACTACCTACTTGATTGCGCCAAATTTAATACTACCAATAACTCCACCATCCTGCATTTCTATTCGGCGTTACCCTGGGATGACCCTATCCAGTGCACATGCACGCATATACCCTACCAACGTTATGAACATGGTAATGTACGCAATAGTAGTTGTTGCTTGGAATCCCAATGAGGCCAATGACACGAGCATATATATATATATATATATATATATATATATATATATATATATATATATATATATATATATATATATATATATATCTTGTCATTTACAACGTCTTGATCCCACATGGACTTGGATGGTCCGGCGAAGATTTCACATGTGTTTGTGGCTTATATGTGAGAGAATCGAAGAAGCCCAACATCAAACTATTCACTTTGCCTCTCTCTTATAGCCATATATATCATCACCACTGCAGAGAATATTATTCATGATATCTAGCTCCAAAACGCCATGGGTGCAGGCTATCAAACTAGTAAAACAGACACGTCACAGATACCATATTTAACACAAGACACATCTGATGCGTCTGAATTACCCTACATTATGCTTGATACATTTTTGAAAAAAAACTTACAGTTTCCAAAATTAGGTCATTTTATTTATTGTAGAAGAAAGAGAGTAATTGAAAAGTTAGCATGGATACAAAAGACCGGTTCTTTGGATTAATCCAGCTCGATCGCTTCGATTTCATTATATATATATATATATATATATATATATATATATATATATATATATCATCGTAATATTTCCACTTGTGAGAGAAAGGACGCCCCACGCACGAGCGCGGTTTACCCTTTCATATCAGTACTATATAATATATATATAGTAGTCGTTTGGATCACCAACGCGCTGCAACGCTTCTTCTTAAAGCTTTGCCACCATCGTCGTCACAGCCTCCAAAGCGCATCACGCGTACGCGATCCTCGCCGTCACCAGCTACCTACAGATCGACACAGTACAATGGTGTCGTTCAAGGTGCGCCGGAGAGAGCCGGAGCTCGTGTCGCCGGCGCGGCCGACGCCGCGGGAGACGAAGCCGCTCTCCGACATCGACGACCAGCACGCGCTGCGGTACTACGAGACGGTCATCGGGTTCTTCCGGCGCAGCACCGACGACGATGGGCCCGACGACCCGGCGGAGGTCGTCAGGGCGGCGCTGGCGGAGGCGCTGGTGTACTACTACCCCGTCGCCGGCAGGCTACGGGAGGAGGCCGGCGGCAAGTTCGTGGTGGACTGCACGGCGGAAGGGGTGGCGTTCGTGGCGGCCGACGCCGACGTGCGGCTGGAGGAATTCGGGGAGCCGCTGCTTCCGCCGTACCCCTGCGTGGAGGAGCTGCTGTGTGATGCTGGTGATACGAGAGCCGTCATTGGAAGACCGTTGCTCCTCATGCAGGTATGTTTTTTGTCAAGCTCTCTCCTTTTCTTTTTATTTTCTGAGAGAGAGTGTAGCGCGCATTGTACTAATTATTTGGAGGTGGAAAGAAATGATAACCGCGCATGGCATTTTTCTTTTTGCTACAATCAATTACACCTATCTTGTATAAGTTGATTATAGGGCGGTTATTTTCGCGCCCATCTTTTGTTCCAAAGGCACGTTAATAATTTTTCATTGCGGGACTGCTCTTTTTTATACTGTTAGGTGAACCTAAATTTTCACGGCCTGGAGAAGTTAATGAGGTTGACAGCAGTTAATGGTATAAATAAAAACTGAACATATAAATGTTGCGAAAACAAAAAATTTAAAAAAGGTAGTCATTTTAGTTGGTCAAGTTTGAAAACTAGCTTTTTAGCTTTTGGAAAGATCATGTTCTGAATTGGTCTTCATTGGTTGACGTATGAAGGCGCTGATGTTGCCATGAGGGGATACCTACTCTAAAAAAATTTGTCTCTACATAAGTTCAAACAAAGCAGAACATATTATCAATAAACAAAAGCGAGACAGAAACACAACAAGTTGAAACTTGGATATGCATGTACAATAATTTAATGTACAATAGTAATCAGGATAAAAACAATACAGTGCGGCTGACAAGAAAAATAAATTACTTTATATGGAAAATATTTATTGATGAGAGAGAGGGAGAGATCGAGACAGAGAGAGAGTAAACAAAGACTAAATTAGAGAAAAATAAATTAACCTAGGCTCATAGTCAGCTCCTCTAATTGATTGGGGCACGGAAGTTGAGGATTCATTTATATTTTTGGGAGTCATTCCGACTATAATCTCAAGATGGAAAATTAGGGTTCATTGACTTCATTCTGACATCAATACAAACAGAAGAATAAGGTGCCGTTTGTATCCAGATGCTAAAATTTAGAGCTTTAAATAAGTAATAATTATACGTATTAAACATAAATTAATTATAAAACTAATAGCGTAAGTCATATCTATTTCGCGAAACAAACCTAACAAGTCTAATTAAGCTATAATTAACACATAATTATCATACGTTTACTGTAGCATTACATTGTCTAATCAAAGTGTAATTAGGCTTAATAGATTCATCTCACAAATTAGTCCTTGTTTATGTAATGAGTTTTTTAATTAATCTATATTTAATATTCCTAATTAACGTGTTTATATCCGATGTGACGGAGCTAAAGTTTAGACGGAGGGAAACAAACAGTCCGTAAAGCATCGAATTTATCCTTATGTTCAACAATTCATCTAAAGCCTAACCTGGCCCTGTCATAAGAAAACAATTTGAGTGCGTCATGCAAATATCTTTTTCCTATTCCATTGCTGCAGTGTGGCTTTCTACTTCTAATGACATTTCTTCTTCATACTTGTTTCAGTTGACCCGACTGAAATGTGGCGGATTTGTTGCTGGATTCCACATGTGTCACAACATTGCTGATGGCTTTGGTATGATTCAATTCATGATTACTGTAGCTGAGTTGGCATGTGGTGCAGAAGCTCCAAGCATTCTCCCTGTTTGGAAAAGAGAGATTCTAAGTACCACAAAAAGCACAATCCCCGTCACATACCCAAACCCTTCGTACCAACCATTAATAAATAGCTTGGACGAGGATGCATCTGATGACGTGATGCTGTCAACTCCACTGGACGAAATGGTAGTCGACTACTTCGTCTTTGGGCCAAGAGAGATGAAAACTCTAGAAAGCTATGTACGGGGACACCTTGCTCGTTCTGTAACATCCTTTGAGCTGATAACTGCTGTCATGTGGCGATGCCGCACAATAGCTTTGGGATACAAGTCCAGTCAGCCAGTGCGCCTTATGATCACTATGAATGCCCGAGGGCGGTGGAATCGGCATACCCTCATCCCATGGGGTTACTATGGAAATGCACATTTCTCTCCCATTGCTGAAGTAACCGTCGCTGAGCTCTGCACGCAGCCGCTCATCGACACGGTTGAGCTTGTTCGTAAAACCAAGCTCAGTGTGACAAAAGAGTGCATGGAATCAATGGTGGAGACAATGGCATCCCTGCGCCAAAGTCCTTGTGCAGACCCGGCCAGAACATACGAGGTTTCTGATACGAAATGGATTGCTGCGGGCAACGGATTGCAGCTTGGGTGGGCTGAGTATGTGGGTGGAGGGATACCAGTGGCTGGGGACATTACTTCCAAGCTGGGAAGCGACCATATGAGGTGCAAGAACCAAGATGACGAGGACTCAACGGTGGTATCAATGCTATTGCCAAGGCCAGCGATGGAGAGGTTCAAGCAAGAAATGGCTGTCTGGCTGAACAAACATGATGAGAAGAATTTAATTATACAGAGTTCCCTGTAGAACCTAGCAAATTCGTATATATTTACTGGTTGTTTGCTTGATTCTTTCTGTCATTCTGATACAGATGAGTGGTGTAATGAAACAGTTGGGTTTTTTATTCTTTCAACTTTTGCACTAAGGAAACAGCTGGATTGTTTTTGTTCTTCGAGCTATGCAATGTGGAGATAGTTGAACTTTCTACTGTTTGACTTTTGCTAGGCCAGAGAAACAGTTGTATCTTTTATTATCTATTTTGTGTGAAGACAATGCAAGCATCTGGAAATTTGGATGCGGGATGCCATATTGCAATATGTGCATCCTATGCTACAGGATGTAAATCCACTTTATATATCTCATTCCAATGGTTTGAATGCCACAACTGTATCATCATCATCATCATCGTCAGACTAAGTTTCTGAATATGCAACAACTTCGTTGACCAATATAGTGAAAAAAACAGCATAACGAGATTAGGCCATCACAATAGTGAGAATGTTCTGTTCCCATTCGCAGCGCGCCTTCTCATCCTCAGCCACGTTGAGGGTAGGGCCAATGTCAGAGCAGAGACCAGGCCAGCAGCTATGATTTAGTAGGACACAGTGGTCCTAGGAGCACCTCCTGATGCCAAGAAAGCATTTGTAGTTCAGAAACTCACACAATAGATTGATTTGCATGGAGCATATCAAGACGTATATAGGCTCTTTGAACTGCCATATCCAGCACCGGCATATAGCAACGAGGCCAGGATATAGATAACACGAGCCCTCATGAAAATTTTCCAAAGCTTAACTCCTTTGCAAAGGACACAAACATCACCTTCAAACAAGCTCTGAACCAGACAAACCTATTGCAAAATTTTCATTTGCCACTATCCATACAGGCACACGAACAGTTTCAGGAACTTTATGCTATAATACAGAACACTCAATTCCAGGATGAAAAGGATCAATGGACATATATTTGGGGGAATGGCCTCTTCTCGACATCAAGAGCTGACAAACGTCTGATTGGACACAGAGCTATATACACCCAGCCTTCTTGTGGATTTGGAGATCCAAATGCCAAATGAAGCACAAAATCTTTTTTTGACTGGTACTCGAAGACAGGGTTAACACGAGAGATGTGTTGAGAAGAAGAAGAATGATACAAAGAAACGAAATATCAGGACACCTCTTCCTGCGATGCAACTTTGTCAAAGCCTGTTGGGAGTCCATTGGAATCACAGTGCCATCAGCTAGAACAGCCTTTCAGAATTTCACACGGATCAAACAGCAGCTTGGAGTCCCTTTCTTTATGGAGATAATAGTGCTCATGACCTGGGCCATTTGGATAGTGCGAAAGGATTGGATCTTTAAAGATATTGATCCCACAGTAGACAATTGCAAAAGGAAGTTTATTGCCGAATTAAAGTTGCTCCTTCTTCGAGCAAAACCAAGCCTCCTGCCTCACATGGAGTTATGGCTGAGAATAACCTGTAGCCCTTTCTCCCTCGCCTTTTTCCTTTCTTGTTGTTTTTCTCTCTTTTTTTCTCTTGGTCTAAAGCCCTGTAATTTGTTTAACTTGGTATATTTTAATGAAATTAATCGGTAGGGGCTTGCCCCCTCCTTTTCCATAAAGAAAAACGTGAGCCCTCATTTGCACAATGCGATCCTGGGCTTGCTACGCGCTAGCTGCTTATTCATGCACAGAGATTCCAAGCATGATGTCTCACGCATACAACTAACAATATATTACACCATACATATACACTCTTTTGGCCACTCGTTCATCGCCGTGCGGTCGTGCCCTTCAACACTGTTTCCCTCTTTTCTCTTTTGTAAGTTGCTCGTGCATATTAAGATTCAAATTTTACAATCTTGTACCGATAATTTAATAAATAATTTTAATTTTTAAAGAACAAACTTCAAATGGTTAGATTTCTAATAACAAAATACTATCTAATGATCATAGGTTTGTAATCATAAACAATATAATATAACATCAATGAATAGTCCAAGTGTAATTTAGAAAACGGTGTCAAATCAAGTCACATATTAATAGGAGTAGAACAGTAGGTCATTAATGTAAGGCCCATGTTTTTGACCATGTTTAGAAGTCACTAAAAATTTCACAACAAATAGTTAAATCACAATAGGTTTCGCACCAAAAGACCAACCATGGAATTTTTGCTTGTATGTGTGCTGAGGTAATTGGTGATACAAATCTCCTCTCCAAATTCGAATTCAAACTTCCCACAAAAAAAAACCTGCTTCCTTTCCTAAAACCCTCCCATGCCCAATCTCCTCAACAAGCCCACCAAACCCTGAGGCCCATTTAACATCCTAGCAGCCCAGCCTTTCCACTCCTCCACTTCTGTATTCCTCTCGCCAACCGGATGTCCCTGCGCGCACCTGTTACACTCGAACGTGCATCAATCCAGGCCATTTGCAGCTCAAGTTGTCACTTCTATTTCCTTTCCTTGTCTTCCATTACTACCTCCGTCCCAAATTACTATTTGTTATTGATTTTTTTCTATGACCTTTGACCGTTCATCTTATTTAAAAAATTTATCCAAATATGTAAACCAATAAGTTATACTTAAAGTATATACGACGATAAAGCAAGTCACATATAAAATAAATGATGCTTGTAAAATTTTTTGAATAAGACGAATGGTCAAACATTAAACGAAAAAGTCAACAATGAATAGTATTTTGGAACGGATGTAGTAGAGTTTAGAGAGTGACTGCCACTACCAGTATTGATTCCATTCGGTGGTAAGAACGGGGACACCATCTTTCATGGGTGCCTATTCCACATGTACCTGGCTTATTCCCGGAACATATAGATAATATGCATAGGACTCTCATATTAAGGCCAAACATTGATCAATTGTATCCAATATTGAAAATCGCAACTCAGTTATAGCAGAGTTAGTGGATAAATTTAGCGACACTATATAACCCTATAGCAGAGATAGTGGCATTAGCGGTAATATTCAAAATATCGTCGCAGTGCCTGTCTAGCGCCACTATAGCAAGCTATTTGCAACACTGATTATATCAGGCTTGTGCTTCTTGCTATGTCAATCCCATATGCCTCCACAATGTAAAATCACAACCAACTTAAGTTATTTATACACAAATAGAAACATACCTTGGTGGTTGGGATTGCGACTTTTTGTACCCAAATAGAAACTTCACTTTTCTTGCGACTCGACCTTCACACTTTAATGATGTGGCCATTGGTATCCAAATACAACATAGTCACCATGTCCCATCAAAAGATAGATCATCAATACCATGTGTATTCCTATACATGTCTTGTGAAATTGCAACATGAATACCAAGGATATCAAGTAGGTCATGGAAAATTGTGATATAGCAGGTGCAACAGATAGTTGATATTTTATCTGAGATGATATATTACATCATGAAAGGTTTATGAATTGTTCAAAGATACACAATATATATTTACAGTATTGGCTTTTTGTAAAATAAATATCCCCACGAGAATTGCTCATAACTCCATTCTATAATTTTGTGCAGGTCTGCTGATAGCTAGCTTCGTTCTGAAGTTCATCGGTGACTAAATGAAATGAAGCATAATAATAACGAACTATGAGTTATCATAACTATTAGAGATGTGTCGAATATGTGTTTTGGTTACGACATGGACTTGAGTTGTCATTGGTAGGTTAAAGATAGAGTTTTAGTCATACTTTGTATCCCTATGGTTCATAAATATGAGGGCACTAGCGTGTAACCGTGAGACGACTTAACGGCTGGTCTGAGCGGTGGCGTGGCCATGGTTGTGCCCGGATGCCGTTGTAGCTGCTGGTTTTGGTGAGGAGCATATGTAGTCATGCCCCGAGGATGTAGGCATATGGCTGAACCTCGTTAAAAAACATCGTGTCTCGGTGTTGTTCTTGTTTCGTGTCAGGATACACACTATTATTCTGTCACACCCGGTTTTAAAAAATAAAACCAGATGCTAACTATATGTGTGCCAGGATCAGGTTTCATACATATAGCGACTTCATCAGTGAATAACAAAGACAGTGCATAAACGCAAAGAGAGTTAAGTACTTTATTACACTGCAAGACATAAAGTCTTTAACATGTCGGAAGCGTATAACTAGCAGCGGAACTCCATCTATCTCTACAGCCAATTGACTGGAGGAACACGTACACCTAGAACTCTTCACCATCTTCATGAAACTCCACAATATCCTTCCTTTCTGAGCAGCATCCATTGATATGGAACAAAAACAATTTGAAAATAGCAAGGGTGAGCACATGTCGTACTCAGCAAGTGTAGAGCAAAGCAGATGACATGCAAGGCTTAAAGAAGGATAGGCCGGCAATTAACAGCATCATGCACTTTTAGTTGACCAAATTTTATTAGCAACATAATTACTAAATACAAGTTTATACCATCCCAAATTAATAGATACATAAGCATAAACAGAAATATAAATATGCATGAATCAGGTTAATTCATATTCAAGTTCAATTATCATGCGAGGGTCCAGGCCGCTCTTGGCCGCGAGCACGGCTGTTATAACAGTTTTACACTCTGCAGAGGTTTTACACTTTCACCACAAGTCGTGATTGCCATTGCCAAAAGAGTGTTCCTACCCACACCACGTGGACCGAATACTGGGTTTCACTACAAGGCCTTTCCAAAGAATTTCTCAATGTGTGAGTGCTCCCTTTCCATGCAAGTCTCTAGAAGGAAACACCTTCCTCTCCTACGCCTCTGCACACGAACCTTGCCGGTAGCCACCAGCCCCATCCAAAACATACAGTGCCTCCACACACAAAGAGTCCTTCTAATTATTTAGGCAAGACCAGAGTCTGTTGGTCTTGTGGTTGTTCTATTTTCCCGGGTGGTCACACCATGTTCCAATTAATGCAAGTGGTCTTGAGATTAACATAAGCATTGGAACATGAATAAAAGTAACACAAATTCGCTATCTTTTATATTAGTGTAAACCATCCCATGTGGAGCAACTAAGCATCATCTACCCAACATTATAGTAAAAACCCGGGGTTGTACAAGGTATGATAAAAAGACTAGACAATCCTAAACATAGGACCCGTCATGATTAAAAAGGCATGTAAGCATAGCATAACTATGAAATGAAGCATATGGTTATTAGGACAAAAGCATGATCAAGAATACACTTGCCTTAATTTCCATATAATAACTGCTCAGATTCTTCACAAGCTTGATGATCCTTGAATTCCACAAACAATCCTTATAATCCACAATTGTTGCACCTTTCTATTCACAGCACAGGGGCACATACATGAAAGCAATACAACAAAATAAGAAACAATACACCAAACAATGGTCTAAAACTATAGATCACATCCTTAGGGTCATGCGAGAGAAAGATCGATGAAATCGGAGTTTAACGATGATTTGCTTTTAATTAGAAAAGCCAGTTTAATAAACATTAACCAAATTAGCATTATTTGTTAATGAAAAAACATGATATAACCTGTTCAAATTTTATTCAGAAAACTCATTGAGTTAAAATATTAATCCAATTATTATTGATAAGAAAAACGGGGAATAAACCTTACTTAGTTTTTTAATTGGAAAACACGGTTAAATTGGCATGAATTAAATTAATAATAAGTTTATAATTCAGAAATAATACTACACTAAATATTTGTGCTAAAACATACTTTAGGTTAGCATGAAGCTATTGCATCGGGAACGAGTTAAAACGGAGCTAAAACGTGGAATTTACGATGAAAGCAAGGTTGTGAGGACCTAGTCCTGGTTAACCATAGATTCCAAGGACTAGCTAGAAAGATTCACAAGGCTCAGCAAGTTGAACTCACGAATGGTTAAAGATTAGGGTTATATCTAAAAAAGAGCTTGGGTTGGACAGGATTGCAAGGGTGTAAAAGATTCTAGGGGGTTTTCTGCTATTTAGCCAAGACACAAAATTTGATCTAGATAATACATGTCCCTACAGGGTCCTTTTTTCAAAACCTCCAGGAGCTTCCATGGCCGGCGGCTCTAAGCGCAAGGCTCGCCGGCGGTCCGGTGATCTAGGGTGATGGAGGGGTGGCGCAAGAGGAGTAGGAGGGCAGGTCAAACTCGAGGGCATGATAACCGAGTGGCGGAAGGGACAGTGACGGCCGAAATTGGGCGACGACGGCGATGACTGACTGGAGTTGGGGAAGGTGACGACGAGGCGGCGCTCCGGCGAGGCCGATTCAAGATGGGGAGCCGATAAATAGGTCCAGCTCATCGAGGTTGTGCTCGTGATGGTCTCCACTTTGCCCGGCGGCCGACGAAGACAGCGAATCGAGTGTTCAAAGCTCGGTGGCGGCGGCGGCTTGGAAGAGCAATGGCGGCGACGGCAGTGCTGCAGCTATGCAGGACGGGGCAAGGCGGCGGAGGCGGTAGCTAGGGCAACAGGGGACGTGGGCGCTCGGATTGCACGTGATTTATGGGGGTACGGACCCCGGGGTGGCGTGGCATGCACACCGAGGGAGGCAGTCGTGCGGCTCCTGTGGAGCTGGCGGTCGGGCTGAGCTGGGCCGCAAAGGGCCTGACCCGGGCCGAGCGACCTCGGTCCGAGGGAGAGATGGGGAAGTGGGCTAGGAGCGAAGCGAAGCTGGCCTTGGCCCAAGAGCTGCTGCGGGTGGCGAGGGAGGCAAAACGAGCTAGGCTGCAAGCTAAGGGAGGGAAAACGAACTTCGCCGATGAACTTTCTAAAAGGACAAACAAATGCTGTTTCAAATTGAATTTAAACAAATTCAAATTCAACTCAAACAACAGACACACAAAGCCCCATGCAACAACATGAATGCACAAAAACTTATTTTGGTTAAAATTATTTATTATGATATTAAATTGATAAAAGGATAGAAATTCTAATTAAATCCTAGAAAATTTGTTTAAGCCTTAATAAATCCTAGAAAAAATTCAGAAGGTTCCTAGTTAAATTATGTGATGAAATTAAGGTTGTTACATATTCTAACAAATGATATTAGAGCCAAAGCCTTGAAGATCTTCGAAGGGGTGCGATGAGTATATTTCCATACAGCGCCGGGATCGCACAATGTCCAGGGATAGACATGGCGCAAGGTGGAGCATGGTGATAGTTGACGAATCAATCGGTGGAGTCGTACACCTTGAGCAAGAGGCTCGAACAATCCGAAGATCAAGACATTAGCGGGATGCCTTCAGACATGGAGATTGAGGCTGATTGAACTGTTTGACTTCTATTCGATAGGTGTTCGACAGACATGACGGCCAAATTCGACTGTGCGGCTGAAAGACGTCGTGGTCGATAACGACGATTTCAGTGGAGAAAGTCATGGTGGACTAGGCATGTTGATGGAGATGGCTTTATTTCAGGTTCCATGATTGCAACGGCGTCGACGACAGTCACGACAACGATGGCGCAGACACTGCGTGTGTCTAGGGCGTAGCTACGCTAAGCCAAAAGCGTCCATGCAGATGGTACACGGGCAGGAAACCAGGTGTGTGTGGGCAATATGCATGTGAGTTGGAAGCGGCCCGTAATTACAATAAATTGCATGCATCGATGTTGAGAAGAAATCCGGTTAGAATCTAGATAAACATTCATGTTTGTATCTTTCCTTTGTTCGGTGGATTGACCTTCCTACAAATTGTCTGCACAAGAATCAACCACTTGGTGGGCCCATTGTGCATGGTTCCAATAGGGATCAGGATACGCCCAAGGATATGCATCATGGGAAAGACAAAGAAGTCAGCATGGCATGGAAATGCAACAATAGAGTTCGTCTAGAAATCGGGTCATGCAATCCGGTCTCCATGTAATCAACACAAGGGAGTTCATGGGATTGCATAAAGGCAATCAGGCTTTTTGTAAACTGGTGCTTGCATAGTTGAAGGCAAACAATAGGTGGTGTTCGAGTAGGGTCAACAACGTCAACGTGTGACAACATGGAGTTTGACGTGTGGCTCGGAGGCTGCATGAGCGGAGCTTTGAGGAGAAAGCTACGTGATGGACGGGCTGTGCACAACAAGACTACGTGGCGTTTGCCGGTGGTCGGTGGTGAGGAGGTGTGCGATGAGCGAGGGTGCTGTGGTCTGACTTGTTTCTTTAGGTTGTCTAATCGCAGATTGACATGATGTTCCTGGCTTCCAAGTTCGAGGTGATAAAGTTTGATGGGACCAGCAAGTTTGGGTTGTGGCAAACAAGGGTCAAGGATCTGCTAGCTCCGCAGGGGATCCTAAAGGTGCTCAATGGAAAGCAGCTGGCAAGGTAGACGATGATAAGTGGTGACAATCAGGTTGTGTCTCTCTAATCATATCATGTACACTGTCATGGAGGAGTCTAATCCTGAAAAGATATGGAAGAAATTCGGTGATTAGTTTATACCCAAGACATTGACCAGAAGGTGTATCTCAATCAAAAGTTGTATGGCTTCAAGATACAAGAAGCATTGAACGTTGCGGAGCACATCAATGTCTTCAATCAATGTAAAGGTTGATGATGAATATAGGGCTACAGTTCATTTGTGTCCTTTGCCCAAGTCATATGAGCATTTGGTCACCATGCTGACGTATGGCAAGGAGAGCATCAAGGTGGAGGACGTTGTTGTTGCGTTGCTTTCGCATGAGCAAAGGAGAAAGATCAATGCAACTGAGAAGTCTTCTGGACATGCTTTGTTTATCAAATGCGATCGGAGTGGAGAGACCAAGAAGAAGAAAAAGAAGGGGCTGCAGTGCTATGGATGTAAGGGGTATGGGTATTGAAGGAATGATTTCCTAGAGCTGAAGAAGGGAGGAACCGCTAGTGTTGTGTTCTCAAGGATGAATGATGACTCAGATAGTAGTGATGGTGACGTACTCATGGTGTGAAGCGAAAGGCCTTGTGGTGCATGGTTGTTGTTTTCAGCTAGCTCATTTCATGCAACATCCAAGAAGGAGTGGTTCTCCTTCTACATTGAACAAGATAAATGTGGATCTGCTTACATGGGAGATGACTCACACAATCATGTCATTTTGTAGGCAACATCAAGTTCATGATGTATGATGATCAAGAGATAATAGTCAAAGGTTTGAAGCACGTGTCGGGGCTGCAGAGGAATCAAATATTGCTTGGGATCTTGCATACCAAATGTTAGTTATCTCAAACAGCTCCTGATGAGAAGACCTTGAGCGTTATACAAGATGGATTATCACTTCCATACTATTATTCTAACAATAACATGACTACAAAATAGTGCGGCATTGCAGCGTTGTGTGGCCTGCCAGTGTGCTTTGACTTTTGCTATGTATTTATCAAAATTGAGAAATATAAGGGCCTACACTACAATTATATTTAGGCAGGCTTTGTCTGTTTTAAATATCAGTTGGACTCCAAAACAACTAATAGAGGAGCTAAATGAATAGATAGTTGCTAAACTGTACATGAGAACAAAAAAATTGACTTAGCCGAAGGTTTAAAACCTTGATCAATTGTCCATTTAGTTTTTTAATATGGATTGTTATACTATAGTCACTCGCACCAAAAAAATGCAAATCAAGTTTTGTTCTAAGTCAAACTATTTAGACTTGGACAATTTTATAAAGAAGACAACCAATATATATGGTGTTGGATTAATTGGGCCTTGCCCATATTTAGACTCAATTAATCAAGAGAATTAAAAGGTCCACTAGTAAATGCAAGGGAGTTATTCCCCGGAAGGAAAGTCAAAGAGAATCCTAACCAACTTAAATGGTGGACCAACTGTGGACCGCTTCTGAAGTTGGGAAAAGGAGAAGGGCGTGCCACACGCGTGCGCGCACGCTCGCTTGCCTCGCCGAGCCGTGGCACGTGGCCGAGGCCGAGCCGAGCTATGCCACGACCCGTTTTTGCCATTGATGACAATTATCGAGTCTTAGCCGTTACTGACATTACTACCATCATTCTGAGGATGTGTAACTGACAATTGATGGCTGAGAATAAATGACGCTTAATGGTGATTGCTGGCTGGCTGTGAGTGTCCAGGTTCATCCCCTTTCTCCCTGTGCACCTATAAGGAGGTTTCTCCTCCCAGGCAAAAAAAACTCCTAGGCCTTTCTAGTACTCCTCTTCAGGAGACCTTTCTCTTCTCCCTCACTGTTTTGCTGCTCTCTCGCATTCCCGACGCAAGCCTTGTGCGCATATTGCTTGCGTGAGCAGTAGCCTCCGAACCTCCCTGCCTAGCAATCCTGCTCAGGATAGGCGGGCGATATGGTTTTTGGGGAGTGTACTCGTACACGACTGCTCGCTTCCTCACGCGAACGACAACTTCCTAACGGCCATCTTCGCACGTGTACGACTACTTCCCGGCGGCGCCTTCGTCAACCCAAACGACTACTTTCCGGCAGCGCCTTCGTCAAGCAAACGACCCCTTCCACAAGGTCGTTTGATGGACTCCACTACATCAACTCGCCACTGCACCGAACTAGATCGACTACTTCGAGCAAGGCTAGTCGAGGATGGTTAACACTATTCCTCCAGCCGGTAACGACGCATCTGGTGCCTCCGGTACCGGCCCCGCCTCTGGGTACATCCTAAACCAATCTTGGTTCTGGTTTTTCATGTTGTTATTGTTAATTTGGAGATTTAACTTGAACACACGCACATGCTCTGTTATCACAAGATCACTCACTGTCATCTTGAATTTGCTGTTAATTTCTAGAATTAAAATATACAAAAAATGCCTAGATTTCTAACAATCCAAAAAACTTATGTAGATAATAGGCTTTTGGTAGCTGGTTTTGTTGCATCAATTAAACAAAATGCATTTGATGGCTCAAATTACAAGCGTTGGAGCGAAAGGGTTACGCTGTTGTTGACAGCGATGAACATTATGCATGTCGTACAGGGCAAGCCCGAACAGTTCACTCTAGAGGAGGAGCGGGCTTTCGTGGCAGCCGATAACCTGTTTCGATGCGCCATCATAAGTGTTCTCGCTGAAAGCTTTGTGGACATGTACCTCTCGCTGTCAAGCGGCAAAGATGTTTGGGATGCGCTTGAGGCTAAGTTTGGGGTTTCTGATGCTGGTAGTGAGCTGTATAACATGGAACAGTTCCATGACTATAGGATGGTTGAAGACCATTCTGTGGTAGAACAGGCCCATGAGATTCATGCGCTGGCTAAATACATTGAAAACTGTAGCAAGGATGGTCCATGTCGGTTACCCGACAAGTTTGTTGCTGGAAGTATTATTACCAAATTGCCACCTTCTTGGAGGGATTTTGCGACCTCTCTGAAACATAAGAGACAAGAGTTTACACTTACCGGTCTTATCGGCACTCTTGATGTGGAAGAGAAGGCGATGGCAAAATACCAACGTGGAAAAGGGATTGTTGGATCTTCTAGTGTCAACTTGGTGCAAAAGAAGAGCTTCAATGCATCCAACAAAAAGAAGAACAAGCCGCAACAGAACCAAACAAAGACTAATCAAATGGCTCAGTTCAAGAAGAAGAAGATGCAGCAGACAAGGAAGTGTTATTGCTGTGGGAGCCCGGATCACTTCACTGGAAAGTGAACAATAGCAACAATGCCAACATGGTTGTTAGTGAGACTGGTGGAACGTCGTGGTATGATAATCTATTACCTACATTTCTTTCAGTGTGTCATTCACCTGATTGGTGAGTTGGCACAGGTGCTAATATTCATGTTTGTGCTGATACTTTCATGTTTTCTTCTTATCAGGCAGGCGGGACTTCCCCCTTGTTGATGGGGAACGGATCGCATGCACGTGTTCTTGGTGCTGGTTTGGTCGATCTGAAGCTTACTTCGGGAAAGACCGTTCGACTGAAGAACCTGCAGCATGTCCCCACCATCAAGAAGAATCTAGTCAGCGGTCTCTTCTTTGTAGAGACAGTTTTAAATTAGTCTTTAAATCCAATAAATGTGTCATTTCTAAGTTTGGAAACTTTATTGGGAAATGTTATGATAGCGGAGGCTTGTTCCACTTTTCTTTGTCTGATAATTATAATAAAATTATGAATCATATTGTAAATGTTAATGATGAATCTAATGTTTGGCATTCTCGACTTTGTCATGTTAATTTTGGTTGTATGATGCGTCTTGCAAACTTGAGTTTAATTCCAAAATTCACCTTAGTCAAAAATTCTAAGTCCCATGTGTGTGTTGAATCAAAACAACCCAGCAAGCCTCATTTGGCTGCTGAGGCTAGGGACTTGGCACCTCTAGAATTAATTCATTCCAATCTATGCGAAATGAATGGCGTGTTGATAAAAGGTAGTAAAAAGTATTTCATGACTTTAATAGATGATTGCACTAGATTTTGCTCTATTTATTTGTTGAAGTCTAAAGATGAAGTGTTGCAGTATTTTAAAGTCTATAAAGCTGAGGTAGAAAACCAACTTGAGAGAAAGATCAAAAGAGTTAGGTTTGATCGTGGTGGAAAGTATTCTTCTAATGTTTTCACTGCATTCTGTGAGGAACATGGCTTCGTGATCTCCTTATGGATTTGCCGGTAGTTGAAAAATCGATACCGGATATCCTCGAGAACTGTGATAATCAAACTGTGATTGTCAAGGTGAATAGTTTAAAGGATAACATGAGGTCCTTCAAGCATGTAAAGAGGCGGCTGAAATCTGTCAGAAAAATGAGAAACTCTGGAGTGTTAGCCTTGGACTACATCCAAACGGCTAATAACCTAACAGATCAATTCACAAAGGGTCTTTCACGTAATATAATAGACAATGCATCCAGAGAATTGGGCTTGAAACCCGTGTGTGTTACTCAGTAGTGATAACCTATCCTATGTGATCGCAGATCCCGTGAATAAGGATGGTGAAACAAGCTACTATTTAACTGAGATAAGAGAACCTTTGAAAAGGCTGATTCCAATGGAGGTGCATTTCTCTTCTAAATATGTATGGCAGGTTGGTGAAAACCTTAATGTGATCCGAGTGGCTCAATGAGAGCAAAGGTGTTGGCCTACAGAACATCTTAAAGGATTACACCTATATGGGTTCGATTGCTAGTCACAATCTATGTGATAGGGTGATCGCTAGATACCCATGAAAGGCATGGAGTATGACTTATATGCTCCAACCCGAGGGGATGCTTACAGCAGCCTAGTACTAGCAAAGGGCTCTAGTCAAGCTTGTTTGCACGAAACTGCCAATTCAAGGCATAGTCCATTGGTCAGTTGTGAATAAGTGTAGCTTTTGCCCCGGTGGATGTTCAACTTAACAGTCTCCGCCACAAGGCCGGTATATCAAAATAACAGTTGAGATGAGAGCATCCTCTTTGTGTACCTTGAAATTCTTGGTCGGGATTGTTGAATTAATTGGGCCTTGGCCCATATTTAGTCTCAATTAATCAAGAGAATTAAAAGGTACACTAGTAAATGCTAGGGAGTTATTCCCGGGTGGAGAGTCAAAGAGAATGCTAACCAACTTAAACGGTGGACCAACTGTGGACCGCTTGTAAAGTTGGGAAAAGGAGAAGTGTGTGCCACACGCGCGGTCGTTCGCCTCGCCGAGCCATGGCCGTGGCCGAGGCCGAGCCGAGCCGCGACGCAATGCCACGTGACACGATGCGATGTGGTGAGGTGAACATTTTTGCCATTGATGATAGTTATTGAGTCTTAGTCGTTACTGACGTTACTGCCATCATTTTGAGGATGTGTAACTGACAAATGATGGCTGAGAATAACTGACGCTTAATGGCTATTGCTGGCTGGCTGTTAGTGTCCAGGTTCATCCCCCTTTGTCCCCGTGCACCTATATAAGGAGGCTTCTCCTCCCAGACAAAAAAAAAACTCCTAGCCCTTCTCTAGTACTCCTCTTCAGGAGACCTTTCTCTTCTCCCTCACTATTTTGCTGCTCTCTCGCATTCCCGACGAAAGCCTTGCGCGCACATTGCTTGCGTGAGTAGTAGCCTCCGAACCTCCCTGCCTAGCAATCCTGCTCGGGATAGGCGGGCGATAAGGTCTTTGGGGAGCGTACTCGTATATGACAGCTCGCTTCCTCACGCGAACAACTACTTCCCGACGGCCATCTTTGCACGTGCACGACTACTTCCCGGCGGTGCCTTCGTCAACCCGAAGGACTATATCCCGGCGGCGCCTTCGTCAAGCGAATGACTACTTCCAGAAGGCCATTCAAGGGACTCCACTGCATCAACTCGCCACTACACTAAATTAGATCGACTACTTCGAGCAAGACCAGTCGAGGATGGATAACACTATTCCTCCAGCTGGTAATGGCCCATCTGGTGCCTCCGGTATCGACCCCGCCTCTGGGTACATCCTAAACCAATCTTGGTTCTGGTTTTTCCTGTTGTTCCTGTTAATTTGGAGATTTAACTTGAACACACGCACATGCTCTGTTATCACAAGATAACTCACTGTCATCTTGAATTTGCTGTTAATTTCTTGAATTAAAATATACCGAAAAATGCCTAGATTTCTAACATATGGTATTAAATAGTTATCGGTACAGTTATCATGAAGTACCTGAAATATGTTTTCATAGCATAAATGTTGATGCTATTCTCTCTAAGTTTGGTCAACTCAAGATAGTGGTGCCGACTATTTCAATTTATTGATGTTACAATAATTCATAAACAAATTAAATTGTAAACTTTTTTAAAAAATTAATAACGATTGCATGTCAGGATTCATGGTAGACTAGAAGTGTAATTTTAATCGAATTCATCAGGGCGTGATGTAGATCATCTTAGGCAACCGTTCAAATTTTTTCTTCAAACAACCAAAATTTAAGATTTCAGGGTGAGCCCCATAGTAATAGAGCCTTTCTAGACTCTAGTATTGCATCCTTTGAGCCAGCTTGTTACTTTCTCTCTCAAGCCACGTGGCGGCTCCATCTGTTGCCTGGGACACGCCTGTGCTTGAAGTCCTCCACGGCTCCGCCTTCCTTCCTACTAAGAGCAAGCATTATATCGTGAGGTAGGCGGGCTGCAAGAGTTACCACATCACTTTTATGATTAGTTGGAGAATATAGAAGAGGAAATAGAAGAAAAGTGGGTGGTAAACTTACAACCAGCCGATGCACGGCTTCCTAGAAGTTCTATGAGAGAAGATGGTTGGCCAAGTATTAATGGTTAAGTATATTTCTTAGCCAACCTATTATATGGGTCAGCTTTTATTTGGCTATAAGTAATGTGGCAGCAACATAAAGCCAGTTGTTGCTTGTATTATTTGCCATGCACTAAGCAAGAGTCAGCAGTGGTAGCTCTGTTCCTGGACATGACCTAAAGTGAACAGCTAGCAAAGACCGGTGCAGACCCTACATAGTTATGAGGTCTGCTCCCTGACATGATCAAGGTGTGGTTCAAGACCAACAATTTCACATTCACCAGCCTCCTCAAGGCGGCTAGTGTGTGTGGTAATGGTGGGGTTGGGGACCAGATACACGTGCTTGCTCTGAAGTACAACTTGGATGTGGATGTTCTTAGAAAATTAGTCTTCGCGACGACGAGCCACCCATAATCTTCACTAGCTGAAGCGATAATTGGATTTACCGAGACGAACTTGCAAGATAACATAGGACAACGAGACACGATCTTTGTTAACGAGGTTCAGCCAAAGCCTACATCCCTGAGGCATGACTTCGGACGCTCCTCCCCAAACTGCAACACCGGTCGCTCCGGGGTCCCGGTAACGTGCCACCTCCCCCCTGCGAGCCTGTCGCTATGCTGTCATGGTTCCAATAGCAGCCTCCTCTCATATTTATGAGGAGTCCTAGGTTATATAGTTTGGCACGAACTCTACCCTATACTGCTAAATACAACTCCAAGTCCCGTCGTAACCTTAGCAAATATTCCGCCACCTCAAAGTCGTCATGTGCCTTCATGTACACCAGACTTGAGTTGTTGCCTTTACTGCTCAACATGAGTTGCCCGACGAGCTTGACCTCTCAAACTCACCGCCCGAAGAAACACGGATATCCCTGCAATTTTAACTCCATGACTCCACTTGCAATTGTGTACTCTTCTCTTCCTATCATCACATGATATCGAGAACCTCACTGTCGCCGACAGAGTCAAATATTGGAATTGCCACATCAGCATTGCTCTTCGTTTTCACTGCCATACTACGCCTGACGTCTTACACCATAGTTTCCTGCAGCCTTAACGAACCAGATTACTCTAGTTGCAAGTATAGACATCACAACTTATACTTTCTTCCAGTTCAGCCCTTGATGCTTCTTCGCGTCCTTCGGTCCACGCATCAGAACCCCGTTCGTACAACTCGAATTGATTTACGTCTTCACTGATTTGGAAGCACACAAACTCCTCCTATGCAAACCTACATCCTAAGCTCGCGTCGCGCGTCACCATGCCACATAGAACAACAACCCCATCAGCCGTCACGCTCCTATGTTGTCATCGGTGATCTTATCGTCGCCTCTGACACATGGTATGACAAGCCTATCGCCACCGGTCTCTCCGTCGTGCACCACGGTATGTGCACCCTCCAAGTGAACTCTCCGCCAGCCATTTTGAACTGTCTGCCTTGTGCCCTGCGAACTGTTCGGCCCATCAGTGAACTGCTGCACACCCCGACCATGCCAGGCTGCCACCTGACTCTGCCGCTCTTGAGCACCCATTGATCCACTATCAAACTCATATCAGTTGCCTTCGTGCCACAACTAAACACCGTCGATAGACTCCGCCCGTTGCCAACGAGCCCGCAACATCGGCCAGAGGTCTGGTCTGCCAAATGCTACCTCTCCTCTTTCGCCTGTTGCAATTTTTCATTAGCTTCTGCAACGCCCTGTCGTGCCCTGTAGCTCCGTTGTGCGCACAACCCTGCTACATTCTCACACGACACTCCTCATTGCTATACGCTGATCCGACAGACGTGGCTCACCGACCACCAGACTGTCCATGATATTCGTGAACAATCTACATAGTCTGTCATCGATCTCATCCTGCATGATCACACATCGTCACCTGCTTAGTTTTGTCACATGGCGTCCATGCAGCCAATGCACCCTGCCCAGAATTGCCTCTGCGCCTCCAATAACAAGCCGCTGGACTACTTTGTCGACGTTGAGATCAAAGAAAATACAGCTGTACACGATTGCCTTCAAAAAGCTCACGTGGAGCTCTTTCCTTCGTAGTCCATATGACTTCGTCAGAATGCTTGCGGCCTCACACGGCAATTGCCGACCTGCCATGGGCCCACCGTATGCCTCATGTAAGGCCGTCTCCAACAGTCTAGCTCAGAGCTACCCCGTATCAGATATGTACCAATGCAGGGAGGACTCGGAGGAGAGAGAGTAGAGAACCTCCCCGCTATCGAGCCACCAAGGGATAGTCTCGCACGGTTTTCGATAATGGTTGTAGGACCTGCCCTCTCTAGCACAGATCTGAGTGTTGCAGCTTTTTCATGTTTTCTCAGTTCTTTTTTTTCTCTAAGCTCCAGCTAGCGATTTGAAAAGGTCGTTGGAGATGGCCTAACCAAACTCTGCCAAGTCCTCCGCACGCACGAACCCATGCCGTTTTCAACCCGAACTCGAACACACCCTGGGCGTTACAATTCACGGCTGCTACAGTGCTAGCCTGCAGCATACGACGCCCCCTTGCCGGTATGTCTCGTCATATGCCTCCACGTTCCATTCTCTGCCGTCAGTGACTTATCCGACGATGTTCATGAGGTCCTATACGATAACATGTGGCTAGTTTCCTAGCCCGCTGACGCTCACGTCGATATACCATGATCATACGTGCATCTCTAGCACGTCTCCACCATGGCCATGCTCCACCTTACATCGTATCCTCCTCCACCGTATGTGCATTGAAACGATGCCTCATAAATACATAATCCTTGAATCTCCAGGTGATCTTCCGCAAAGACTTTAGATCCAATCTAACCATAGCTCTTGATATCAATAGTTAGAAAATTGACCTTCGCGACAACAAGCGACCCACTAATCTTCACCAGCGGAAGCGTCGATTGGATCTACCGAGACGAACTCGTAAGATTACAGATAACAATGGAGACATGATCTTTGTTAACGAGGTTCAGCTGAAGCCTACATCCCGAGACATGACTATGGGTGCTCCAACCCAAACCCCAACACAAGTCGCTCCGGGGTCCCGGCAATGTGTCGCCTCTCCTGCGAGGCCGTTGCTATATCGTCATGGTTAAAATATCAACCCCCTTTCATATTTACCAGGAGACCCAGGTTACAGAGTTTGACATGAACTCTACCATATACTGCTAAATATAACTCCAAGTCCCGTCGTAACAGAACTCATATAAATATTCGATACAATATGTAATAGATATCTACGTGGGGAGCAGACTTCTGAACATGTATGAACGGTGTGGTTCATGGCAATTGCGGTGTTTGATCGGCTGGCGCGGTCTCTTGGAATACTCTGATTTCTTGGCAAGGATGGGTTAAGGAGATACCACGTTGATAACGTTTGCAGGGATGCACCTGTACTACAGAGATTGGCGTATAGGAACATAGGTTGGATACAAAGATAATAAGCTCTGGAGGTACAATGCCGTCACAATCGAAAGGGATGACGATGGCGATGGTCAGATGCATTTTCTTATGTGAATTGGGCTTTGTGAGACTATCAGCTACTTGATCAGTTACAACGCCCTCACCATCGTGAGGGACGACGAGGGTGACGGTCAGAACCGCCTTTTGCTGTTCATCAATGTCCATGATTCGGCTAACGTCAACAAGCTCCACCACCGCTACTTGAGGTGGTGGAACAAGTATGTCGAGTTCAAGCGTGGGTGAAGAAGCTCAATATTCTCAAGGCCACTGCTTGGTCGAGAGAGCAGGCCGTTCTCAGGAGCTGCATTAGTTTAGATTCTTGTATATATATGGTATATGATATATGAACAATTTATTCTAATTTTTTATATTTTTTAAATATTAAGTACTCTAACCGGGCCCCAATTCTGTCACTAAGGGGGTGTTTGGATCTCCGAACTAAAATTTGAGTCCTACCACATCGGTTGTAAGAATGCTAATTAAAAGTATTAAATATAGATTAATTAAAAACTCATTACATAAACGATGGCTAATTTGCGAGATGAATCTATTAAGCCTAATTAGTCCATGATTAGATAATGGAATGCTACAGTAATTATGTAGTAATTATGTAATAATTTTGTACTAATTATAGCTTAATTAGGCTTGTTAGATTCGTCTCGCAAAGTAGACATGACTTATGTAATTCGTTTTATAATTAGTTTATGTTTAATATATGTAATTATTATTTATTTAAGGGACTAAACTTTAGTCCCTTGGATCCAAATACTCCCTAAGAATGGTTGGTCATTGTAATAGGATATTGGGTGAACCGATTAGAAAGTATAGTCATTCTAACATGTTCCTTTCTACACCAATTAGAGTATATGTGAACCGAGAAGTCCAACCATACGTTGTATCTATCATTTCGATTTACTTTGTCATTTCAATAGTTCTCCTTTCTGATTGATCAATGTGTTTTGATTGTAGAACGGGGGAGACCCATAATGACCCCGGCCGGAATCTACCCCATTAGGGACATTTATGTCTCTAGGAGAAGGGCCATGCTAAAGAAGTCATTTAATTAGTTAAAGTATGTTTTATGTGTGCAAAATGAACAATGTAAGTATATTTTTGTGACGATATTTGACTTGCGATTTAAGTTTATTCTTCTTTCTCATTATATTTATGTTTTGATGAATTTTACAAAAAAATATTTTTTAAAAAACAAAATGGGTATTCTTGCCGGTTTAATATTAGACTGTTTATAATACGAAGAGACTTAGCAGCTAAATATTGGACAGTTTAGAATAAGAAGAGATCTAATTTAACCTTTTTACCACCCATTAGAATTCGTATGAATCCGAGAATTTAAACTGCTCTCGATTTGTGTGTCCTATTTAGTGCAACCACCCACTTATGCCTAAATACAGTGTGCATCTTGTAGTTCAAGTTACTTCAGTAGAGTCGTCGGTCGTTATAACATCCACAAATTTCCGAATACTAAGAAAGAAGAGAATCTACAATATCTAATTGGTTGCATTAAAATATCTTCTGATAGTTTATTTATTTGAATGTCAAGATGTTATTATATAATTCTATAAATTTGGTTATTATTTGATAAGTTTTCACTTAGAATTATATGCTACGTAAGAAGGTACGACAGAACTCCTAATAAGTTATCGCGTGAAGTTTGAACTTGGAGGAATATAATGACAAAAATATGCTAGATATAAAATAGACTAAAACCTTGAATAAGATATCCTCTGTCTCCAGGCTAACAAAAAAATTCTATATCGATAGTGGAGGCCCGGCCAGTTTAGTGTGCGCTTAATTAGTGTGGTTTATATCGATATAGATGGATCAGGAACATCAATATAGAATAGTAGTAAAAGTTATCAAAAAGAACACTCCAGGCGGCACCGGATAAACTAAACATGAGAGCTGACCAAGCAGACCGGATATATCCTGACAACTGAAGGATCGCGTTGTGGATTCTTCATTTATCGGAGGAAGTGTGCCTTCGGTCCGTTTTGTTTAGGGTATAAGCAAGTACCTCTAAACACTCCGGAGACAATTTTTCTATGATCTAGCTTTTAGGTTTCTTCAGCGGTTCATTTTTTTAGCTGGTTCATAAAATATTTTCTTATATTTTAATAGAAAAGAGAAAAACTGTCTCTCATACATGTACTTTGGATTATATGAAAATGATGTATGGGGTCATTCATATTATAAGTTATGTGCTAAAAGTTACTCCCTCCATTCTCTTTTGATAGTTATATTTCATCTTGGCATAGTGACCAAGGAGAAAGACTCTACTTATCATCCAACTAATTATGTCATCATGACTCCTCGTTAGTGGGGTTATTTTGCATGGGAACTAACATCATTATATACACACACCAATCCTTTTTCTGGAGAAATTACTCTGCACGTGAATCGAAACGGTTATCTTTGTGAGACTCAAGACACCACTCAAATAGAACTATCAAAAGAGAATATTTCAGTTTTGGAAATAAGACTATCAAAAGAGAATGGAGGGAGTAGATCATTGGAACAGTTGTTACCATTGGAGAAGGCCTAAGCATATACTAGCTCATAATATAAATGACCCAACATGTTATCCTCACGTAATATCAAAGTGCGTGTACGAGACTATCTCTTGTTCAACAGATTCTCTCCCCTATTAAAATATAATAAAATATTCTATGAGCTAATTAAATAGTGACTATTGGAGAATGCCTCCGCACTTATTCAATGTAACTAACTCTAAACATTCTAAAAGACAACTCTTTCAATGATCTAACTCTTAGCACATAGCTCATAATATACATGACCCCACATATTATCCTCACATAATCTGGATGTGCGAGTATGAGACTATCTCTTGATCAAGAGATAGCGCTTCGTTCTGTTCTACTCCATCCGTTCCAAATTACTATTCGTTGTTGACTTTTTCCCACAACGTTTGACTATTCGTCTTATTTAAAAAATTTGTCCAAATATGCTAAAAAATAAGTCACACCTAAAGTATATATGATGATAAAGTAAGCCACAAATAAAAGAAATGACACTTACATAATTTTTTGAATAAGACGAATGGTCAGAGAAAAAGTTAATAACGAATAGTATTTTAGAACCGAGATAATATTAAAATATAGAAAAATATTATATGAGTAGAGAAGTTAACTATCGGAGAAGACTTGATAGGCATTCTGTTGATCGTGCATGATTCTCGGGTGGATTTAGGTGGGTTGCTTAGAAAATGCGAGACGCGTCCCTTGCTGAATCCTGCAAAATCTCATATCTTAGGAGGCAACCAAGATGGCACATGCAGATTATTATTGGTTACTGCAACCTCCTACTCATCAACGACTTGGAGGCAGGACTGCTGTTTTACTTTTCCTCTCTTTGCGGTAGAAAATAAAAACTAAATTATTCACCAGCACAGATCATGGGACATTTATTTAAAACAAAACCCTTTAGTTAGAACAACCTCACATACCAAACTCTAAATCCCACCTATGCCATTTTCATCGACTTAGCCTAGCTTAGCTCGACTTGCATCAGATCATGACAAACAAAAAGCGATATCAATTATTTTCTGGTGCCGGATGCTGCCTGGACTCTGCACGTCTGACTTTGGTGGAAAGTAATAAGAAGCAAGCATGCAGAACGAGGTTCAATATATAATAGTAATGCGACCAATCATCCCACAAGACTTGCCCTCAAAAAAAAATCCCACAAGACCCAAATACAACAACAAAGCTTTCTCCATAAACCAATCAGCAGCCTCCACAACCTGTCCAATCAAAAAAAAACTGCGTTATTCAAAATAGTCGTGTCCCACGAACCAAAACGCGCCACATAACCGATTCCAGGATATGATTTCATATGAGTTACACACCTTTAAAAAAAATCTTGTATGCTCGCGGACTGACCTCTTATAAAATGCCACCTCATTCAGCAGAGTCTGGTGAGTAACAACACCCACGAATTTCCGGTTCATCACCTACTGCACAGCAACAGCGCACACCAACGTAGCCGGCATATGGAGAAGAAGCGGGTGGTGATCGTCGGAGCCGGCGTCAGCGGCCTGGCGGCGTGCAAGCACCTCCTGGAGCGCGGCTGCCGGCCGGTCGTCTTCGAGGCGGACGCCGTCCTCGGCGGCGTGTGGGCGCACACCCCGGCCTGCACCGAGCTCCAGACGCCGCGGCCGCTGTACCAGTACTCCGACTTCCCGTGGCCGGAGAGCGTGACGCAGGTGTTCCCGGACCACCGCCAGGTGCTGGCGTACCTCGACGCGTACGCGCGCCACTTCGGCGTGCTCGGCTGCGTCCGGTTCGGCCACCGGGTGGTCGGGATGGAGTATGATGGGGTCAGCGAGCAGGCTATGGCTGGGTGGGAGGAGTGGGCTGGGAATGGCGAAGCGTTCGGCTCCGGCGCCGGCGAGTGGCGGCTGTCGGTGGCCAACGCAGAGGGCCACGTTGAGGTGAGCATATATGCATGCCCGGAGCTTCGTTCACACAGAACTCAGGCAGTCGATCCTGTCTAGTCAAAGTTGCAACGGACGATTTCCTTTTCGGATCCAGTCATTTTGAAAACATTCTTACCTAAATAACTAGGTCGCACCCTCACATGACCCACATATGTCAGGTCCAACGATGAAAATGACGTGAAAAGTTTTACAAACAATAAAAAAGATGTTTTTATAGAGTTTTTATAGTTTTGGTATTACTTTTGTTATCATGAAATTTCTTTACCCACTCCATATATATATCCATCGACCAAATAATTTAAAATAACCCACGTAATAAATATAGCACGCGCGGCACGCGTGTCCCGCGCATGCACGATAGATTAATAAGAATGTAAAAGGACCTTATTTACCTCTATTTACGGTCATATTTTACAATAATTGATTGTCATATAAATATAGACATATTAAATGGGGACAAGAACGAGTTTGTTTTAGACAGTAGTACGTATTTTTTTTCAACCTAACTAGCGTGTGAATCTATTAGCAAAGATATCTATTTACATTTTAATCATTAAACTTCATAAAGTCTGCACGTAAATAGTTTGAATTATCTCATCCTAAACTTTTTAAGTAGAGAACCTAGCAATTATTTTTAATTAAGTATTTTCAAACACTATTCCATTAACCTAAACTGCAACGTGGTTCCACTTTATTTGTGTAAATATTTTTAAACACTGGTCCGTCAACCATGCACAAACACCGGTAAGTAATTCTAAGAATCAGAATATGCTTCATTTGTTCATATTCTAACACAGTATTGTTATAAATATTTTATTATATACTTGTCCAGTTATAATATACTTTAGTTACCGATTAATCCACCTCGATGCATGCTTGACATGTGTTTAGTGAAAATCCTGTGTGGTCTGCGGTTAGCATAGTGGCATACCTCATACTTGTATACCTTGAATTAGCCCTTTTATTGATTATTAACAATGGCAAAAGTGGGAGAATTTGAAGCATATGTGATTTTTTTTAGAATGAAAGAGACCAATATTCTAGATGAGGATTTCGGAGCTAGATAAGGTTGTTTTAAATAATGGTTAATGTGGAACTGAGAAACAGATTTAGAGTATTACTTTAGATTATTTTTATAAACAGCATAGATAATTAATTAAGCTAGAGATCAAGGGGTTACTTAAGATTATTTTTATCATAGTTGATGTGGGTAATCCGGATATATATTTAGGGGTTCCTTTAGACTATTTTCATAATAAGATGCTTGGGTAATTTAAATTTCAATTTTTGGGGTTACTGAATTGATAAATGGGTATTTCTATTTTTTAGAGAATTCCTACGACATAGGTGCTCCAAAAGCCTATAATTAAGTAACAGTAAGTGGGTTACTCACAGTATTTCTAACACCAGTGCTCGAGGCCGATTTATGAAAAAAGAATGTGACGTCACCATTTTTTCCTTTGGAACTGTTGGAAATATAGACAATATATTGATCAAAATCCGAACAATATTAATCATGGCACGAACTAAATGTAGCATGCAACACTCTATTATACTAGTAACCATCAAGATCATCATGATTAACTCATAAAACATGATGTAAATAGATCTGAACGCGGCGTACGTACAGTGGATGCGCTGGCGCAGCCGTGGTGACGAGTGTTGAAGGAGCGACGTTCACGTTGTGGACGGAGCGCAACAATCGGCGCTGCAGACGACGAGCTCGTATAGCGCCGGACCTTGGCGGAAGACGAGCCGTGGCGAAGATTTGGAGCAGTCGCGCGGAGCGCTTCCCAAAAACCTTATTCACCCTCTCCCGGTGCAGGATCACAAGGACGAAGGATTCCGGAGACTTGCTGTCCCGTTCGCCGGTGCACGCCGGCGATCGGGATGGAGTAGGACTAGAGCGGCGGCGTAGCAGCGAGAGAAGGCAGAAACCCTAGCTCGATTAGATGTATTTTGGCAGAAGCTGACGGGTCGATTATATAGGGAAGCGGTAGCCCACGATCTCTAAACCGATAAGGACTCCGTATATCTCGCCGACTTGATAGCCAAGGAAACCAAAAAATTAAAACAACAAAAGGAAACCGCGCCCCTGCAAGGCGAGGGGCCGGATTTCGGCGGACCATTCACGCAGACGTCGTGCACCCGCGCCGTTCGCCCCGCCCCGCCACGCCCGGCCCGGCCCGGCGAGGCGAGCGAGCGCGCGCGTGTGGAGCTTCCCTTCTCTCCCCACACACATAGCTTGGATGAGTGGAGACAACTTCCATATTTAAGTTGGTCATCCCTCCCCTCAACTAGCAACATGGGACTAAATGTTGCACCCATCCACCACTTCCTCATGCACATATGGGCTTTTGAGATTTATTTAGGAATTTAGGAATTTCTTCATGGGCTTTAATGGGCCAAGCCCCTAAATTCCATCAATCCCCCACCAGATCTCAAATACCCATCTGAGATTTTGCCTGTCTCTCACTACTGTTTATATACCGCTGTTTCAGCAAGGACTGTTAAGTTGAACTCTCGCCTAGAGCTTCAAGCTACACTCATCCACAACTTGACAATGGACTAGGCCTTGAATTGCATGTTTTGTGCGAACAAGTTTCACTTAAAGTCAGAACCAGTACGTGGCTGCCAGTAGCCTACCCCGCGGGTGGAGCATATAGGTCGTACTCCCTGGTCTCTTCATGAGTTTACTAGAGATCACCCAAATCTCATAGACTGCGACGTTATACAGTCAGGCTCATATAGGTGTGTTCTTTCAAGAATGTCCTGTAGGATGACATCTTTGCTTAACCAAGCCAACAGAATCACATTAAAGCATAAAGCTATCCTGCCATACAGCATCTGAGAGTATTACATCTTCACTTAGAGAGGGTTTCGAAAAAGGTTACTCTCCTCAGTCAACCGACAGCTCGTTCTTTCCAGGTCCTAATTCACGAGATCTCCGATCACATAGGTTGGGTTACCACTTCGGCAACTTAAACGGGTCTCAAACCCATCTCCCTCGATGCACTTTCTATCACGTTACGTGATAGCCCTTTGGTAAAAGGATCTGCCAGGTTTTTATCTGTTTGAATATAAGTCACACTTATTATTCCGGAGTTTCTCAATTTCCTGACAGACTTCAGTCGTCTCTTAACGTGTCTTGATGACTTCGCATTATCCTTAGCACTGTTTACTTTGACTATCACCGTCTGATTGTCACAGTTCATAAGGATAGCCGGTATCGGTTTTTCAACCACCGGCAAGTCCATCAAGAGCTCACGCAACCATTCTGGCTCAACAGTGGCTGTGTCCAAGGCAATAAGCTCTGCTTCCATGGTTGACCTCGTCAAAATGGTCTGTTTGCAAGACCTCCATGATATAGCACCACCTCCAAGGGTAAACACATACCCACTCGTAGCATACAACTCATCAGCATCCGAAATCCAATTCGAATCATTATATCCCTGTAGTACAGCAGGATGCCCGGAATAGTGTATCGCATAACTCATAGTCCCCACTCGCATAACTTTTAGAACTTAACTTTTTTCTCTAACGTGCCTCGTAAGAATTAACGTATTAGTAAGATTATTGTGTGTAAATATTTGAATATAAAAGTTATCATTAGTAAATGTTTGAATACTCTACCCTATTTTAATGGTAAATTTTTGAAGGTAAACCTTATTATTTATCCTCTCAACAAACAAGTTGGAAAGCTAATTACACCAAGACATGCAAAATTCCAAATTTTACCATACAAATAGAAGGTACAGAGGACGTTTATGTAAATACAGTTACTCCAATTCAGATACTATTTTTTCTCGTTTCGGCAGACACAGAAGGCAGACTTTGTCATTCTTTGCATCGGGAGGTTCAGTGGCGTGCCCAACATACCCAAGTTCCCTGCAGGCGAAGGTCCAGAAGTGTTTGATGGGAATGTTATCCACTCCATGGATTACGCCAAAATGGGGCCAAAAGCTAAGGAGATGATAAGCGGAAAGCGTGTAACTGTCGTTGGCTACCTAAAATCAGCCCTTGACATTGCCGCCGAATGTGCCCAAGTAAACGGTAAAAGCAATCTTCTGAACCGCGCGCGTATTTTGGACCGTATGAAAATTTCAATACATATATCATTATCGTTTCGCCCATTAATTTTACCAAGTTCTACAGTTATATTTTAAGTTTAACTACAACTGCGCCCTTTTTTTCTGTTACTACCTCAATAAAATTTGTGTGTATTTAATTTTCCAGCGCGTGCACTTGTTGTTGGTTTTTTTGCTACAGGCACTGCTCACCCATGTACAATGGTGGTTCGAACAAAGCACTGGATCTTACCTGACTATTTTGCTTGGGGCGTCCACATATCAAAGCTATATCTAAATCGTTTCTCTGAACTCCTTATTCACAAGCCTGGTGAAGGCTTTGCCTTGTCTCTCTTGGCCACCCTTTTGACCCCATTGGTAATGCATCCAGTCACTTCTGTCAGACTTGATAAACATACATTTCAGAATGGATTCGGTAGTCATGAGTTTTTGTGTATGTAGAGGTGGGCGTTTTCCAAGTTTGCTGAGAGCTACTACTCCATTCCAATGAAGAAGTATGACATGGTGCCTGATCATAGTCTGTTTGAGGCATTAGCTGCATGTTTGATTGCCATTACACCCAAGGATCACTACAAGAGATTGGAAGAAGGCAGCATAGTACTGAAGAAATCAAACATACTTAGTTTCTGCAAGGAAGGTCTCCTTCTGGAGGGTGAATCTTCACCATTAAAGAGCGATATAGTGATCTTTGGAACTGGATTCCAGGGAGATAAGAAGATCAAGGATATGTTCTTATCAGAATACTTTCAAAGTATCGCAGTTGGATCGACTTCCACGACTGTGCCTCTCTACAGGTAGTTTTCTTATCTATAGCTCTTTGATGTATGCTTGATATTTGTTGATCTCAAGCCATTTTGTTAATTTGTCTCATACAATAATTCACAGGGAGTGCATACATCCTATGATCCCTCAGCTTGCAGTAATTGGGTATTCAGAGAGCATTGCAAATCTGTACACATCAGAACTTCGAGCTAAGTGGCTGGTGCACTTCATGGATGGTGGTTTCAGATTACCAAATGTTAGTGCAATGCAGAAGGATGTCCTCGAATGGGAGAAGTATATGAAAAGATATTCTGGACGTTACTTTCGCCGATCCAGCATTGGAATCCTCCACAACTGGTACAACGATCAACTCTGCCGTGATATGGGATGCAATCCTAGAAGAAAGAAGGGTTTCTTTGCGGAATTATTTGAGGTTTATGGCCCTGGTGATTACATTGATCTTCACCACAAGAAAGAATAGATCCTGTGGTTAAATTCTTTATCTACCACGTCCTGGTTTTTCTGATTACTAATGTTCAATTATTGGGACACCGGGTTTACATACTACATTTTCAGTGAAATGTATTGTCGCAAGTGTTTCCCATCTTAGCACGTTTCCAAATCATGTATAACCTTTCATAATCATATTAAATCCTGCCTTGTAATTGAAACGTTATGTTGGAATCTCAGTCAATTTTGTGAGTTAAGTACCCTGAATAAATGGGCAAGCGGTGGAGTTTATTTTAGCCACAAAACAAAAGGATCCATTTAACACTATCCTGTTGTACGCTAGAACGCACCAAACACTGAGTAGGCCATGTTCAACTCGCAGCGCGGCTCAACCTTATGTAGAAATTGGATGGTCCGCTTTCAGAAACGAGATACTCTAGAATTCTCGGATTTCATCCCAGAGGGGTACAACTATCACCCTTTCTGACTAATATGTTGGTAGAATTAGACAAAATGGCGAGTTGACCTGGACGAATGGATGAATCAGAAGAGGTATGGATGCAGACTCGATGAACTTTATGAGGGTCAGCAAGCCTAGGGCACCACCTCTGATCGTCGGAGGGTGGAGATTAAAAACAATTAGGGGTTTGAAAAGAGAAATAAAAATGATAAAAGTTAAAGCAGATTGGTTTGATTTGTATGTTTAGTTCTCAATTAGCCTAGTCTCTTTACGTTTATCTATGGTGCGCGTATGTCTACTCCCATAAGAGGTTGAATCTATAGATTTGGAAACAATTGTCATGGGACATATTTACAACTTTTGATTTGGACAAAATTGGCCCCTCCAGTTTTGGAAACCAGATATCACGGTTTTGCTACCATTCAGTATATTCCAGTTCCAGTCGCCATAACTCTGCATATCCGACCAGACTCTAAAGCCTTGTTTAGATCTCAATTTGGGAGCTCCCAATTTGGGAGTTTCCAATCATTGAGGGACTATAGCATTTCGTTTGTATTTGTAAAAAATTATCCAAACATTGATTAATTAGGCTTAAAATGTTCGTCTCGTAAAGTAAAACAAAACTGTGTAATTAGTTTTTGATTTCGTCTACATTTAGTACTCCATGCATGTTATGACATTTTGATGTGATGAGAATCTTTTTTTTGCATAGTGGAATTTGGGGGTTGAATTTGGGATCTAAACAAGGCCTAAATAGATGCCCCGTGTTCTTGTTTCACTCATCTTGATAAGTGTTTCGTCATGCGGACTCAAAGTTATGGTGAATTCAATACATGTCACCTGCTGCGACACTTTACCGATCTCGGGTGTGCTATAAGGGCAAATACAACGGTGGAGACAACTGCCGTCTTTTTAACACAAATAGATAGCTGAACAGACAGCTTATACAATGGTCTGTCTGTTTGGCTATCTATATAGTAATTAATTCATTATTTGACACACAAATTTATAGTGATCTAGTGCACAATTGATCTTTATAGTCATTTGGCGTCACCCCTTCGTCCTGCCCATACTGTGCTCTGTTCTAGGCCACTGGCACCGACGTAGCACACAGTGTTTGATGAACAGTACCTCCATAAACAGTGCTCGTGTGAACAGTGAATGTGCAGTACTCTCACACCTGTCCCCTGCTTTTACCTTGCCTCACCAACTCCTCCCCGGCCTTATCCGCTCCACACAGCCGGTCTCGCCCCTCGCCTCGCTCTTCCTCTTCCAGACACACGAACAGAGCCGAGCAGAGCTTCTCCGCCGCCAAATCCTCCACCTGTGCGCCACCACATCCAAATCCCCTCCATCCAAACCTCCTTGGACTCCCCACATCCCTTTGTGAGCCATGCCGCCATTTGCCGGGGATTGAAGATCCCGCGGCCGTCATTGCTGCTGGTCAGCGAGCTCCACCTCATCGACAACAGCCCAGCTCCGGCGCGGTGGCACCTCCGCCTGGTGGTTCCTCTACAGCGTTGTTGCCGCGGCGGCGCGGCTTCGGAGGCCCCCAGTGGGAGGTGCGTGTGAGGCGGCCGCCAGCAAGATGCGCAACTGCGGCGGCGGCGCACGGGAGACGGGAGTGGCGGCGGCACTCCAGCACAGCTGCCGTGCTGCCTGAACTCCTCTGCTCCACCGCAGCTTCCCCCTTCGCCTTCCCTATCTAGGCGCCCGCCGCCGATTTCCGCATCATCGACGACGAGATGGAGATTTTGGGGCGGGAGGGGGAGGATTGCGCGCGAGCAGGGGATTTGGGAGGATTGCGCGCGCTGCGTTGCCGCGAAATCTCCACGCGCACGTGCGCCCCCGCGCACGAGATCCGTGCTGCCGTCGATGAGCTGCATCAGCTGGTACAACGTGAGTCGGGAGTCGTCGTTTCGCTTCGGAGCACGCGCGCGTGCCGTCGATGAACGAGATGTCGGGTCGGCCGTAGTCACGGGTTGCTGGGGGGCTTCCTGCAAAATTGTCGTGCATGTCTACGGGTCTCGACGACCCGTTGTACATGCCCTAAATGACCATAAGAATGCCAGGGGAAGCCTTAGAAGTGACCTCTCTACGAAGGCCTTGATGCAATGACTCCGTCCATTGGTGGCCCTGCCTCATGGAATGTTTCATGGTGAAAAAACATTGGCCACCAGCCTGTTATATACTTGGGTTGTCTCCATCGATCTGGTGCGCCAGTATATACCAGCTGCATACTCAACAAGATAAACTTGACTTGGCAATGCAACGGTAACTACGGATTATACATGACCATGGCTTGCCGAGGCCGGCGCCAGCTAGACAACGTGTCTTATTTGTCTTAATTATTAACAACGTCTTCATCTTGCATCCACTGTACGTGAATATCCTCCAAAGTCTCACATAGATATTTTTCTCATTAATTCGCTTCGCTCTGATATTTCTCTAGCTTTGTAGGAATTTACCATATATTATATATTTCACTTGCTCACTGTTATCTTATATATATAATAGCCCCGAATCACCAGCTACACAACGCTTCTTCCTCTCAAGCCATCGTCAAGCACGCGAGATCGACCTCTCCGCCCGCCAGCTGCTACACAATAATGGTGTCCTTCAAGGCACGCCGGAGCGAGCCCCAGCTGGTGTGGCCGGCGCGGCCGACGCCGCGCGAGACGAAGCCGCTCTCCGACATCGACGACCAGCACCTGCTCCGGTACTACGAGACGGTCGTCGGCTTCTTCCGCACCTGCCCCGGCCGGACGGACAGGCCGGCCGACCTGAAGGGGACCATCAGGGCGGCGCTGGCGGAGGCGCTGGTGTACTACTACCCCGTCGCCGGCAGGCTCCGGGAGGAGGCCGGCGGCAAGCTGGTGGTGGACTGCACCGCGGAAGGGGTGGTGTTCGTGGAGGCCGACGCCGACGTGCGCCTGGAGGAGTTCGGGGAGCCGCTGCTGCCGCCGTACCCGTGCCTGGAGGAGCTGCTCTGCGACCCTGGTGACATCAAAGCCGTCATCGGCAGACCATTGCTCTTCATGCAGGTACACATGAAGCTTACAGAGTATGTTGCTTTCTTTCATTTACTTCTATCGATTAATGGCTACTTTTGCATTTGTATGTGCGCAAGAAACTAGTCATTAACTGTTTACCATAGATAGCATGAATATCCATGGTTTATTTTCCTCAGCCATTACTCCATGGATAGAGAATTTTGACAGTATGCAACGTTCTCTGGTGCACTAAAATTTTTTTACCCTCCATACATGTTCTCTGGTGCACTAAAAGTTATAAAAGCGAGTGTTCATGTTTTATGGGCATAAAAACGATATTACATTTAAATGTATCAAATCAAAGTAAAAATAAAATAATTAGGCTATAGTTTTCTCTAGGTCAGTATTCAATAGCCTGAACACTCAGTTTTGCTAAAACCATCTTAGACAGTCGATCTCATCAAAAGAAAAGGAACATATAGTTAACAGATGTCTCTTGCTATGTCCCCGCGTAGAGTGATTTTTGCTGCTATGTCTTCTTATTGTAAATTTAATTTGTGCCAATGGATAAATAACTTGACAAATACTTCGTAGCTTAAATCTAGCAAGGGCAGAACAAACCTAAACGTAGAAACAACGAATTGCATTTTGTTCATTAAGAATAATACATGATTTCTGACTTTGCCATTTTTTCGTTCTTAGATGGTTTATTCTGTACGGTCTAGTTTCTACATTTCAGAAATTTTCTGAAGTTGTTCATAGTTTTCATATATAGTATTTTGAGAAAAGGTCTATTTTGTTTTTATCACTTTCTAAACGGCTTTCTACCACGAGTGACATTTTTTTCGGTTTATCTTCCGTAGGTGACAGAACTCAAATGTGGTGGATTTGTTGCCGGATTCCACATGTGTCATAATATTGCCGACGGCTTTGGTATGATCCAATTCATGATAACTGTAGCTGAATTAACAATAGGTGAAGCGTTCCCGAGCATTCTCCCCGTTTGGAATAGAGAGGTTCTAAGCACAGCACACAACCTCTCCCCCATCACATACCCAAACCCTGCATATGAACCATTACTAAATAGCTTACATTCCACCTCTGATGATGTGATGCTGTCAACTCCACCCAATCACATGATTGCCCAATATTTTGTCTTTCGGAAAAGAGAGGTAGCAACTCTACGGAGTCACCTGACAGAATACCTCACTGATTCAACAACATCCTTTGAAATTCTTACTGCTGTCATGTGGCGATGCCGCACAATAGCTCTGGGATATGAGTCTGGTCAGCGAGTTCGCCTTATGATAACTATGAATGCGCGTGGCAGGTGGAATCGCCATACCCTCATTCCATGGGGTTATTATGGGAACGCACATTTTTCTCCCATGGCAGAATTAACTGTCCACGAGCTCACCCGGCAGTCGCTCGCCGACACGGTTGAGCTCGTGCACAAAACCAAGCTCAGTGTGACCAAGGAGTGCATGAGAACAATGGTGGATACCACTGCTTACGTTCGTCAGTGGCCCTCACTGACAATGGACAGGACGTACGAGGTTTCAGACACAAGATGGATCGCTGCTGGGAACGGATTGCAGCTTGGATGGGCTGAGTATGTGGGTGGTGGCATACCGTTGGCCGGTGATCTTACTTCGAAGCTGGGAAGCCATCACATGAGGTGCAAGAATGAAGATGGCGAGGACTCGACGGTGGTGTCAATGCTATTGCCAAGGCCGGCGATGGAGAGGTTCAAGAAAGAGATGGATGTTTGGCTCAACAAACCTGAGAAGAATTTAATTATACCAAGTTCCCTCTAGAAGCTAGCAAGGCATGCAGATGAGAAATTGTTGACTGCAAAGTGATTGTTTGCTCAATTGCTTCCAATTTGTTGTTCTGAGATGGCTGTGTGGTGTAATGAAACAGATTTATTTTATTTTATTTTTGTTGTTTACAAATGTTGTGAGGATAAACAGTTGTGTTTTTCCATTCCTACATTTTGATAGGAGAAACTGTTGTATTTTCTTTTGTTCAAGTTTTTTTCCTGGGAGAAACATTTTGGCTTTTTTACCATCTAGTTTAGATCACAGTTGGGGTTTTTATTCTTTAATTTTTATGAGGAGAAGCGGTGAGACTTTCTGTTCTTTAATGTTTGCTGAGAGAAACTATTTGATTTTTTATTCTCTAATTTTGTGAGGACAAATAGTTAGATTTTCTTATTCTTTAGGTTCTTGTAGGATAAAAAAATTGACAATTAGATGCTATATGTGCATGGTACGTACCCTGCAGATCCTGTCTACCTATTGTTGACTAGTCTTACTTTGCACCGTGTTATCCTGGAGTCTGTTATTTGCTTTCTAGCTTAGTTAGCGTGTCAGCTCGTTTTCACAAAGAAAACAATCGTTTCAAAAAAAAGTTAGCGTCTCAGGGCGTGAGCATAGTTTGTCACGCGCTAGTTTTTGTGTTGGGTTGATGAGACTGTTCGCGCCGTTGGTCGGGTCGCGCGGCGCAAAGCCGGACGGGGGATGGTGCATGTCGCCCAGGACCCGCGGCATCGGATCTCAAATAAAATCACCTGGATAAAGATTCATTTTAGTACAAATTGCAGGACCCAATCCGAAATTCTTTGATGCAGTCATGAAAATCTTCAATTGATCCACAATTTTCTCTTGCGTAGACTGATCTTCACGGTGCATATCTGAAGATTTCTGTGTTCTCAATTTCATCTTTGTACTAGAAACATTGAGCGCGGCATTGGTACTGGGCCAGTTTTCATGTACATGTATTGTCTGCTACATTTCAATGTCAACTTATTTCAAGTTTTTAGTGTATGTAAAATTTTTAAATAAGTTTTAAGATTTAGATCTTACTGTGCTTTTCTTTTAGCTCTTGTTGATTCCAATGTTGTAGCTCATGGAATTATTTAAATTTTAAATTTTAGGTTAAAGTTTAGGAAATGTTGTTCAAAATTTCTGGATTTTCAATTTTCTGAGCTTTTATTTTTTATGTACTCAGAACAGTTGGGAATTTAAGGAAGTCATTGACATGATAATTGTAGGTTAAAAGTTATAAATACTTTTTAGTTTAAATGTTTCTAATTTTTTGTAAGTTTTAAGTTTTGAGCACCTTTTACAAGGGATTTTAATTGCCTCTAATCTTTGATCTTAGATGTACAGGAAAGTGCTTCCAATTTGAAATTTTGGTCTATAACGAAGTTGTAGACTTTAAAGTTTTAAAGGACTTTTGTATTTAACATCTTTTAATTTCAACGTGTTTTGGTATTCAAATTTTGTGTAACCAAGGCATGTCATTACAAATATTTGTTGTAGGTTTTCAAATTTCAAGAAACTTTCGTATTCATCGCATTTTAATTTGGATGTATTTTGGTGTTCAACTTGTAGTACAGGAAAACACTTCCAATTTGAAATTTTGGTCTGTAACGAAGTTGTAGACTTTAAAATTTTGAAGAGCTTTTGCATTTGACATCTTTTGATTTAAATGTGTATGGTATTCAAATTGTATGTGTAACCGAGGCATGTCATTACAATCTTTTTTGTAGGTTTTTAAATTTTAAGAAACTTTCATTTTCGTTGATTTTTTGTACAAAACAAATTCATGTTCAGAGCCAAGCCTAAGTTACCCTTCGATTTCAAAAGTAGCTCACTCACGGGTCATGTGGCACAAGGGCATTAGCTCACTCCATGTAAACTGGCTGGATACCACTGGATCAAATGACGATCAAGCATTCAGACTGGAGACAGACATAAGCTTATCAACGGCCTTACAGAAATAACAGAGTGCCGAATTACTAAAGCCAGCAACAGAGTTTACAGATCAGAAAAGTTACCAACCGCCATTCATTGTCCCCGTCAGGCTGATATATACAAAAGGCCAAGGCCACCACACAGAGGTTAGTAACTGATGTTTCCATCACTTCCCTCACACTCGCCGTCGTCTAGGTTTTCTTTGACTAACCGTGGCCTCTTGGCTCGCTTCATGCATGAAGCGCAAGATGATGTCTTCTTTTTGCTGGAGTGCTTTGGTGATTCTTTATCACTTTCTTCTTCAGATGTGGAATACTCTGCATCATTCAATAGTCTAGTTGCAAGCTTTGCTAGTCCTACTTTATCACTGTTTGCTCGTGCCATAAGTAAGGACCTGTCATCAGGTAGTTGGGCATTGAAGCGAGACATTCCCACAAGCCAGTCAAACGGTTCATCTTCGCTGGGAAGGTATGCAAGTACAGGATCTCTGTCTTTCATTTGAGCCTTCCCTTATATCCTTCTGTTGACTGTCACAAACATTGACTCATCAAATTTCTTATGTTGAACCCAAGATGGCTTCTTTTTATGGATCTGAAAAGAGGTCACATAAGAGCAAAGAAGTTGTTAGCTACAGAAATGAAAGATGTTAGGTTAAATAACTGATAGATGAATGTTTAAAACTGGTTCATCAGTATGTTACCATTTTGATCCAACTTTGCTCATAGGCAAGTGAGCCACAACTTAACTTTAATATCCTCAATGCCATTCTGCTCAACTCCTTTGCTGCACTGCCATGTAGTTCCCACCAATAAACTATAGGAGAACAGTAAATTTAATACAGTACCCCAAACAAACTACATTATATACCTCAGGAACAAACCGAAAACACTATGGTTAAAAAACTCCACTGAGAATACCTGGGTCAAGATTCATCTGAGTATCAGTGGCATGAGCCCTTCCAAAACTCTGTGAAGCAGTCCTGTAAAGTTTCAACTGGTGCACAATTTTCTCTTGCATAGACTGATCTTGGTACAACTTACGTGCACACTCAACAAGTACATCTCTAAATATTTCATTCTTTTTTTTGAGCATTCTAAATATTTCATTCTTTTAAATTTCATTTACATGTTGATAGTAGAACAATGGATTCAAATAATAACAAGCTAAGTGCAAAGGTGTCTTCATGTACTCATCTATTCTAAAATCTATATGGTCCCATATTGGCAAATAGAGCTCTTCCTTATTTTCAAAACGGAACGCAATTTCCCTTTTAGCATTCTCAAGTTCGCCATATATGTATCCCATATAGGGTCTGCCACTGGCCATCCTCCTCAGAACATCCACTAGTGGTTCAAAACTGTTTATAATATACAGCACCCTATCCCAGAACTCATTGCTTACTACAAGATTATAGAATCTCTTGCCCACCGCTTCCTTCAACCATTTGCTCTCACTACCAGAATGATCAACATCTGCACCGGGTGGGAAAGCCCTTTAGCACCGGGTTTCCCACCCGGTGCAACTAATCCGAGTCTAAAGGGGTACCCCTTTAGCACCGGGTTGAATCCCTTTAGCACCGGGTCGTGGCTGCACCCGGTGCTAAAGGGCCTGCCTTTAGCACCGGTTGCTGTCTGCAACCGGTGCTAAAGGCTCCGGATTTTTTTTTTGCTTTTTTCAGTAGCCATGCGTGCACGTCTATATACGTATATATTCTAATACGTGTATTCTAATGCGTATTCAGCCGACTCTATATTCATATTAGCTGACATTTCATCAAAATAGAAGACATATATATTACAAAAGTAGATATTCATGCATGTCAACTCGAGTTATATATATTTAAACTGTATTTTCTACTTAATTAAGATTGACGACTAGCTTGTTGGACTGTCCGGCACGTCCTCCAGTAATGGCGAGTAGAATTCTCCTCGGGGATTGACGACCTCGTCCCAGATCCATCCGACGAGCTGTTCTGCAATTGCGTCAATTCTTTCTAGCTCTAGGGACTCTTCCTTCAGGTTGAACATCTGTAATTTACAAATAATTGAAAGATATTTAATCCGCCGAGTTGGAGACAATAATTGTGCACTTAATAATAATGGAAATGTGTTTATTATTACGTACCATAATATCCTGTTGTGTAAGCTTTTTATGTCCCCAATTCCACATGAAATCGCAAACATAGTATCACATAAATTATTTCCCGGCCCCTGTTTGGCACACTGTCGACCAAAAGAAATTAAGTAAAATTCATATAATATATTAGTTGAGGCCTACATGTACAAATTACTTGCTTACCGGAAAGCCAATGTTCCATTTTAGTGTTTCATGTTGAATTCCCGGGTGTTCTTGACGAAATTGAATCCAGGCCCTGCGAACAAAAAAATTGAGTTAAGTCATTGCGAGTGTAAGGGGTGAATTAAGTAGGGGAAAATATACATCACCTTGTCATCATGTCCATGATGTTCTGTAGTTTTTCTTTTGGAGTGTGCAACGAAACAAAGACGTTCACGACACCCCGGTCAGGACACAATATTATTAGGAACCAGTGGAATCTGTGCACATGTATACATTATAATCAGAAATGAATTTGTACACAGACAGTATAATAAGAAGCCTGTGTATGTACTCACTCGATGTTGTACGGGATTAGTATGAAGTCGCAGTAATTTTGTTTCTTAATATACTTGTATTGGTTTAAATATGTTTTCTCAGGATTGTGAAGTAGCATTGCTTCACTTATCCTTCGAGGATCAACGAAACCAACGTCATATATATTGTCTCTCCGACATTTTTGAATCTCCATTCTACATATGTTAAGCAATAAATAAAGCCCATGTCAGCATAGATTGAAATTATTGTTTCAAACTGTGAATTATAAGCAACAACAAAGTACTTACAGTGTCCAACAGGTGATCAAATCCACGTCCATGGCGTCGCGGTGGTACAGCTCATATATATCCTTAAACCTCAGCCACACCCAATCCTCGTCACCATTGTAGAAATCATGGTCCTTCACGCCTACTTTGATCATACGCCGTTTATTCCTTCTTGATTCTTCCAAGTACCACTTATGGAATCAGCGCATCTTCGTTTGTAGCTTGCTCTCCATTTCAGGAGGGACCATAGGCTCGCCAAGCTTAAACGGCCACCTCAGCGTTGTGTTTACAGGCACCTCTTCTTCCCACAGGACCTGCGCTCTGGTTAGTCCAGTCTCGGCCATTACTCGTTGCACGTTAAGCTCGTCCGGAGATGGCAATGGACCCAAGGGCCGCTGAGGTTGCTGGCCGAGCTGAGGAATCTTTTTGGATGGGCCCGCCTCCTTATCTGCAGCCTTCCGCTTCCGGCGAGATTTCAGTAATGAGCGGTCATAGTCTGTTACTATTACTTCCTTCTGTTGACCCTTGCTCAAATTACCGAGGAATGACTTGACGACGGTGGGATCAAGCTTCGGCTCCGGCTCAGGTTTTTTCCTCCACTCGGCCATTTGCCTCTTTGTGTCTGCTTTGACCGAGGCTTCGAGCTCCTCTAGAATCTTCTCACCCGCTCTTTTCTCTGGTGCGGGCTTCTCTCTGGTTTTCCGCGCCTTCTTCGCTGGTGGAGTGGGGGCAGAGGCTTTAGTGCGGCGTCCCCTCTTTGGCGGAGGGGGCGGAGACCTCTTTGGCGGAGGAGACGGAGACCTCTTTGGCGGCGGAGGAGACGGAGACCTCTTCGGCGGAGGAGACGGAGACCTCTTTGGCGGAGGAGACGGAGACCTCTTTGGCGGCGGAGGAGACGGAGACATCTTCGGCGGAGGAGACGGAGACCTCTTTGGCGGAGGAGACGGGCTTGCATCAGGAGCTCCTGGAGAATCGTCACGATCCTGTGGATCTCTTGGAGGTGACGGAGGCTTGTTGGTAGCCGCAGGTGTACCGGGTATGACGACGTCTGCCTTGCTCCATAGAATGATGCAGTGAGAACACTGACCGTGTTTTGTTTCTCCGTCACCTCCGGGGATGTCAAGTTCCAAGTCTTCCCAGTTGGTGACGACTTGCTCCACCTCAACAGGTACGTAACCATGTGGAATGTCATTGCAGTGCCATTTTTGCCCTTCTTCCACACGTTTGGTCATACCGTATGCGACCTGATAAGTTAGTAGTCACAAAGAAAGTTAGTAAATGAATGGTATTTACGGTGAAATGTATGCAGTACGAACTAAGGTCGCATACGTACCACCACAGCTAAGTTCTTCTGCCTGACGACAAGCTCGCACGCGGTCCGTTGAGTTATTTCATCCATGGTGTAACGGACCGCTTCGGCGGCCTGTGTGGAAGCGTGACTGCTTTGATATTGTTGTGGAGGGCTAATAAGGGCCGCATCTTGGAGAGGTGCATGCTCTGTGGAACTGGTCCCGCCTGCGGCTTGTTGGAGAGGTGCAGGCTCTGTGGAACCGGTCCCGCCTGCGGCTTGTTGGAGAGGTGCAGGCTCTGTGGAACCGGTCCCGCCAGTGGCTTGTTGTATTTGCAGCCATGCTACCTTCATCCGTCGCTCCATCTCTGACTCCATTTCTTGGAGCTTTGAGCCCTGGGCGGCAACCGTTTGCTCTAGGTACCTCACCCTCTGCTCATATTCGGCCTTCTTCCTCGAACGGCTCCTATAGGTGGCGGCGTGCTCTTGGAAACCTTTCTTCCATGAGATGCTTGTGCCTACGCCGCGCGTCCGTCCAGGATGCTCCTTGTTCCCTAAGGCATAGGTTAGCTCATCTCTGTCTCTATCAGCAACAAATTCTCCCCTATCAGATGCCCTGAGGATATCGAGGAGACGCTGAGCTAGTTCTCGCAAGTCCTCGGGAAAAACTAAGGAGCCGTCGATTGGGCTTAGGGTGCCTCCATGACCATAGTACCAATGCTTGGTCCTTGTGGGCCAGTCATGTGTCGCTGGAGTGATGCCTCTAGCATATAGATCTTCTTCCATCTTCTCCCATTTAGCGATGCTTGCCTTGTAACCTCCCAAACCCATCTTATGAGAGTACTTCTTATTTGCGGCGTTTCCTGCGTTTCTAGCGCTAGCCGTTGCACCCTCTTCGGAGGTTTTGTACTCAAGGAATGCTTCCCACTCGTCATTGGTGATCTTCTTATACTTCTCAGGATCCGGGGCCTCTCCGGTTTTGAGAAAATGCAAGTACAACTTCTTCTTGAAATCCTGAAACAGAACTGCCATCTTCTTCATTGTCCAATCCCTCAGTTCTGCTTCATGAGTGCTAGGCCAGTCGAATATTGCCTTTAATTCCCTCCATAGCATCTCCTTCTCTGTATCGGGAAGCACATACTCCTCAGTGGGGTCCGTGGACTTCCATTTTCTGATACTAATGGGCACATTATCCCGTACAATTACCCCGCACTGAGATACAAATTTCTTGGCCACTTTTGGGGGCTGAACTGGCTCCCCGTCATCCTCCACTCGGGTGATGTGTAACTTGACATCCTTCAGCTTCTTCGTGGTCGATCGTTTTGATTTCTTAGCAGAGGCGGCCTACACAAATTACATATATACGAGATGATATAGAGATGGTATACATAATTGACATGTACAGTACAAATTTATGTTAGCTATATACACACCTGACTAGACGAGGGCTCGTTACCGGCCCCTTCAATAGTTTCGGCCCTTGCAACATTGTCGCCCTGGACATTGGCGGCCCCGTCAACATTTTCGGCCCTTGCAACATTGTCACCCTGGATATTGTCGTCCCTTCCAATGATCCCCAACACATCATCCATGGACATTGGTTGGGTTACAATATTGAAAAGTTGATTCGCAAAGAACGTGTCGTTGTCCTCTTGCATGGGTGGGACAGGGGTGTTGTTGTCCTCTTGCATGGGTGGGACGGGGTTGTTGTTGTCCGCCATCTATATAATTAAAAATAATTGATAAGAAATATATACAAAGCATACATATTCCCAATATTTCTAACATTTTCGCTAAGGGGGTCGGTGCGTGAAAAACGGATTCGCCAAGGGGTTCGGGTGCGCGGTGTGAATTGATTCGCTAAGGGTTCGCTAAGGGGGTCGGTGCGCGTAAAACGGATTCGCTAAGGGGTTCGGGTGCGCGGTGGGTTCGGGTACGCCATAGAATTTCCGATAATAAACATTTTCGATAGTATACATTATACAAACATATAACATTTCCAATATACATTTAAATGAAGCACATATATTTCTAATATACATAGAATTTCCAATATACATTTAAATGAAGCATTTTCCAATATACATTTCAAACATATAACATTTCCAATATACATTTAAATGAAGCACATATATTTCTAATATACATAATTTTAAAAATAATTGATAAGAAATATATACATTTAAATGAAGCACATATATTTCTAATATACATAGAATTTCCAATATACATTTAAATGAAGCATTTTCCAATATACATTTCAAACATATAACATTTCCAATATACATTTCAATGTAAATATCTCCAATACATTTAAATGAAGCATTTTCCAATATACATTTCAAACATATAACATTTCCAATATGGTACTAAATACAAAAATAAATTGATATGGTATTGGTGCACAAATTGACACTAAATGTTTGTAGATACAGTGGTACTATGCGGCGGCACATAGGTTGATACCATACTCACTAAACTTCTACATTTTGTTTGAACTTGTTAGTATTTTGGTTCATCCTCTATATAAGTTGACAATGCTATTGCATATAAATTGATGCAAAAAAACTACTATTTGTAAATCGAAGTAGTTGTCAAACTCAATCCCCAAAAACCCAACCTCCTTGATCCCCTGCATGAACTTCTCATCAAAACTCAATCCGGAACACAGCATTCATGCATTGTCAACCTCCAAAACACACACAGGAACAGTGATTCATGCTAGAAAATCTGCTGGCAATGCACATACTGGTTGTTTAAGGGAGTGAGCTAATTATCCAAGTAATCTACCATGATTTCTAGCAATTATGTCAATGAAACAAGAAGCAATCAAGGAGGCAGACACTTAGAAGATAACTTGGGAGATGCCGGCGCGGGGACGACGGGTGCGGGGACGACGACGGCGGCGGGGACGACGGGCGGCGGCGGCGTGGGCGCGGGGACGACGGGCGCGGGGACGACGACGGCGGCGGGGACCACGGGTGACCACGGCCGGGCGGCGGGGACGACGGGCGCGGGGACGACGACGACGGCGGGGACGACGGGCGGCGGCGGCTGAGGAGACGAGGCGCTGGCGGTTTCGATTTGTGAGATGAGGGCGAAGTGAGGGAGGGGAGAGAAGTCCCCGGCCTATATAGGTCCGGGGAATTTAGCACCGGGTACAGCCACGACCCGGTGCTAAAAGCCCTTTAGCACCGGGTCTGTACAGCACCCGGTGCTAAAGGCACCCCCTTTAGCACCAGGTCTTCTACACCCGGTGCTAAAGGCCGTAACTGTGCGCCAGACGAAGGCCTTTAGCACCGGGTGCAGCCACGACCCGGTGCTAAAGGCCCCCCCTTTAGCACCGGGTCTTCTACACCCGGTGCTAAAGGCCGTAACTGGCGCCAAACGAAAATTGGGGGCCTTTAGCACCGGATTTTAGATCAACCCGGTGCTAAAGGCCCCAAATTTTCGTTTGGCGCCCAGTTTCCAAACCGGCCTTTAGCACTGGGGGCTACTATTTGGGAATCTTATAAATATAGTTTTTAATATATAGTTATTAATACTTGTTTTAATTCAGTTATTAATACCTATTAAAAATATATATTAAATAAGAAAATCTTATAAATTACTAGAAATCAATATAAAATTCTAGAAAATCTTATAAATTAATAGAAAATCTTATAAATTAATAGAAAATCTTATAAATTAATAGAAAATCTAATAAATTAATAGAAAATCTTATAAATTACTAGAAAATCTTATAACTTACTAGAAAATCTTATAAATTACAAAAATTGATAACTAAATGAAAGATTTTGGAACATTAAATGGTCTCAGATGAAAAAGTCATGAATACCAAAATTTCATATCTCATCAAGATCTACAATCTTTATTTAAGTCATTTTTGCATTTGAGAAAGTGGTAGTATACATTGTTCAATAATCCTAGATTCACTCTCATAGTTTCTAAAACTTTGTTAGAGACTTGTCAAATTTGTACTACATGTTATTACCCATTTTGAAAATGACAAAATGACCTAAATAAAGATTATAGATCATGATGAAATATGGAACTTTGGTATTCATCACTTTTTCATTTGACATCACCTAGTGTGAAAAAAACCTTGGTTGTAGTTGTCATTTTTAATTCAAAATTTGGATTGTTCAAACACGAGAAGATTTTTCAAAATAATAACATTAATAAGTTTCATAACTTGATAGAGTATGATTTTAGGAATTTTTAGGAACAAAAATGATCTTTTTTGAAGTTTGTACGAGGGAGAACGACTAGTTACAACTTTTATACAGAGATTAAAAAGAAAAATTGTTCTTGTTCATCTAGTGACGTGGCTCGTGTGCGCCCGGTGACGTGGCCAGCTGCCGCACGGCCTCCGTGGCCAGGCCGGTCTTTGGCCCCGCCGCACGGCCCCCGCAGCCCGGTCGTGGCCTTTAGCACCGGGTGTAGCCACGACCCGGTGCTAAAGGCCCTTTAGCACCGGGTGCAAACACGACCCGGTGCTAAAGTCCCTTTAGCACCGGGTGCAGCCAAGACCCGGTGCTAAAGGCCCTTAGGCCCGGTCGGTGCTAGAAAATCTTATAAATTAATAGAAAATCTTATAAATTACTAGAAAATCAATATAAAATGCTAGAAAATCTTATAAATTACTAGAAAATCTTATAAATTACTAGAAAATCTTATAAATTACTAGAAAATCAATATAAAATGCTAGAAAATCTTATAAATTACTAGAAAATCAATATAAAATGCTAGAATTAATAAAAACAATCTTATAAATCAATAGAAAATCTTAGAATATAGGTGGAACATAAATGCAAATATAGTTATTACAAATTGGGTGGAACATAGTGCAATTAAATTACATGGCATCATCGTTTACTCGGACACTAATAAACTTCCTCTTTACAAATGTTCCTTGATTGTGATCACACCGTAGATACGGTGTCTCCTCCGCCGCTAACAGGATGCTTGGGTCATCAGCCACTGAGAATGGAGGCCGGCCATCGAGCATATCATAATCTTCATCCGTCTTGTCCTCAACTCCTACGATTTTTCTCTTTCCAGGAAGAACTATATGACGCTTTGGCTCGTCTTGTGATGGGTCCAATTGCTTACCCCCACCTTTCTTATCTGCCCCTTTCTTCGGTCTGCTAGCCATGTCCTTCACATAAAAAACTTGTGTGACAGCTTTGCCCAGGACGAACGGTTCGTCTAGAAAGCCAATCTTGTTTAGGTCCACTAACGTCATTCCATAGTCCGCTTCAACTTTAACACCTCCTCCAGTCAGCTTCACCAATTGGCACTTGAACAGTGGGATCTTCAAAGGTCCGTACTCTAGTTCCCATATCTCCTCTATGATTCCATAGTATGAGTTTGTATTGCCATTGGTGTCTGTCGCGTCGATCCGGACACCACTGTTTTGGTTGGTGCTTTTCTTGTCCTGGGCTCTTGTGTAAAATGTATACCCATTGATGTCGTATCCTTGGAATGTCAAGATCGTGCTCGATGGACCTCTAGCTACAAAAGCTAGCTACGCATCAATGCCCTCGACACCCATAAGACGTCTTCGCAACCAATCGGCGAAAGTACTATTGTGCAGACGCTGAATGAAGGCCGCAGACTTTGTTGAGTTTTCGTCCCTGAGAATCTGCATGTGCTCCTCGATGTACGGAGCAACTAAGGTTGATTGTTGCAAAACTGTGAGGTGCGCTTTACGAAATGTCTCAACGTCCTTGATCACCATCGATCTTCTCCTTGGTGTGCCCTTTCCACCAAGTCTCCCCTCGTGATGGGATTCGGGCACACCAATCGGCATAAGATCGTCGACAAAGTCAACACAGAATTCAATGACCTCCTCCGTTTCGTATCCCTTAGCAATGCATCCTTCTGGACGAGAACGATTATGGACATACTTCTTTAGGACAGCGAAGAACCTCTAAATGGGAACATGTTGTGTAGAAATACTGGGCCCAATATACGAATCTCTTTGATGAGGTGAACCAATAGATGTGTCATGATATTGAAGAAGGATGGTGGAAATATCATCTCAAAGCTGACAAGACATTGCACCACGTCGTTCTGTAGCTGATCTAAATGGTCTGGATTGATCACCTTCTAAGAAATTGCATTGAGGAATGCACATAGCTTCACAATGGCTTTCCGCACGTTAACTGGTAGCACACCCCTGAGTATGACGGGAAGCAGCTGTGTCATCAACACATGGCAGTCGTGAGACTTCAGGTTTGTGAACTTCTTCTCCCTCATATTTATTATTCCCTTAATATTGGAGGAGTAGCCAGACGGAACCTTGATACTGTTCAAGCATTCAAACATGCTTGCCTTCTCTTCTTTGCTGAGAGTGAAGCTGGCAGGACGCAAGTACTGGCGTCCTTTGTCTCTCTTTTCTGGATGTAGATCAGTCCATTGCTTCAATCGTTTCAGATCCTGACGTGCTTCCAGTGTATCTTTTGGCTTCCCATAAGTACCCAGGAAGCTTATCAAGTTCACGCAAAGATTCTTCGTCAGATGCATCACATCAATCGCGTTACAGACCTCTAAACGTTGCCAATAAGGTAGCTCCCAAAAGATAGACTTCTTCTTCCACATCGCGGCACGACCATTCTCGCCCGTCGGAGCAGCCTGGCTTCCGTCTCCCTTGCCAAACACCACGTGTAGGTCATTCACCATATCAAATAGCTCTTCTCCACTCCGGTGTCTCGGCTTTGTACGGCGGTCAGCATTCCCGCCAAAATGCGCACATTTCTTTCGTAGCTCATGCTTCGCCGGAAGGAATCGACGGTGACCCATGTACACAACTTTACGACAATGTTTCAAATACATGCTTTCGGTTTCCTGTAAACAGTGAGTGCATGCTTTATATCCTTTGTTTGATTGTCCTGATAGGTTACTTAGTGCAGGCCAGTCGTTGATGCTTATGAAAAGCAGTGCTCGAAGGTCAAACTGCTCCTGCTTGTCCTCATCCCACACGCTAACACCTTCATTCTTCCACAGCTGCAAAAGTTTGTCAACCAATGGTCTTAGGTACACATCAATGTCGTTGCCAGGTTGCTTTGGGCCTTCAATGAGCACTGGCATCATAATGAACTTCCGCTTCATGCAGAGCCAGGGGGTAGGTTGTAGATACAAACAGTCACGGGCCAAGTGCTATGACTACTGCTCATTTCACCAAAAGGGTTCATGCCATCGGTACTTAAACCAAGCCTAACATTCCTCGCATCAGCATCAAACTCTGGGAATGCTCTGTCGATGTTCCTCCACTGGGATCCATCGGCGGGGTGTCTCAACATGCCATCCTTCTTACGTTCTTCTTTGTGCCAGCGCATCAGTTTGGCATGGTCTTTGTTCCTGAACAAACGCTTCAGACGAGGTATCAGAGGGAAATACCACATCACCTTCGCAGGGATTTTTTTCTTAGAACGCTCTCCCCCAACATCACCAGGGTCGTCCCGCCTGATCTTGTATCGTGCGCAGGTGCAAACCGGACAAAGATCCAAGTGTTCGTACTGTCCGCGATAGAGGATACAGTCATTAGGACATGCATGTATCTTCTGCACCTCCAAACCGAGAGGGCAAACAACACGTTTTGCTTGATACGTCGTCGATGGCAATTTGTTACCCTCTGGAAGAATCTTCTTTACGAGTTTCAGTAGCTCCTCGAAACCCTTATCAGTAACACCATTTGCTGCCTTCCACTGCAGAAGTTCAAGTGTGCTACCCAACTTCTTTAGCCCCTCTTTGCAATCTGGGTACAGGTCAGTCTTATGGTCCTGCAACATGCGCTGTATCTTTTTCAGTTCCTTATCATTGCCGCAGTCTTTCTCGGCATCACGCAACATTTGCCCGAGTCCATCAGTAGGTTCATTTTCCTGAGCAACATCTTCCTGAGCATCGCCTTCCCGAGCAACATCTTCCTCATCGGCATCACCCATTGCAGCATATGCAAAGGAACCGTAGTATTGAGCCAATAACGGAATGTCGTCATCGGCCTCGTCTTCTTCATCTTCATCCATTAGAATTCCTCTTTCACCGTGCTTCGTCCAAACAGAATAATTCCTCATGAAACCGTGCCTCATCAAATGCACCTGAAGACAACCTCTTTGTTTGTACGATTGTATATTTTACAATGGGTGCATGGGCAGAACATGAAACCGGACGGCGTCCTGTTAGCCTCGGCGGCATCGAGAAACGTCCTAAGGCCATCACGGAACGCCTGAGCGTGGGGGTCCCCGTACATCCATTGTCTATTCATCTGCATTATTAACCAATAACAAATATACAATACAATTTAAAGATAAAAAAATTTAATATATAAATAAATACAAATTATAATATATATTCCATTATATAAATAAATTTCTAAAACTACATTACTATATTCATTAAATATAACATTACTATAAGCCTTATAAGATTTATAAGATTTATAAGATTTTCTAGCATTTTATATTGATTTTCTAGTAATTTATAAGATTTTCTATTAATTTATAAGATTTTCTAGCATTTTATATTGATTTTCTAGTAATTTATAAGATTTTCTAGTAATTTATAAGATTTTCTAGTAATTTATAAGATTTTCTATTAATTTATAAGATTTTCTAGCATTTTATATTGATTTTCTAGTAATTTCTAAAACTACATTACTATAAGCCTTATAACTATTCACAAGTCATACAAAACAAAATACTAACTAGCTTGCCTTCTCTCTCCATTTAAAACACAACATGAACACTCTCTCCACCATGAACTCAAGCTCTCTCCTCTCTCTCCTCCAAGAACACAAGCTCTCTCTAGCTAGCTTTACTTTGATTCACAAATCCCTCTATTTCTAAATCATAGAAGGATTACAAGCTAAATAAAACATTAGAGAATGAAAGAGTGTACCTTGTAGTGCTCCTTAGATGAGTAGAATCTTCACAAATTTTGAAAAAAATTTGGGCAGCACCTCCCCTCCCACGGCCGAGCAGCATGAACACAGCGCCTAAGTGTTCAGCTGGCTCGGGCGGGGGAGGAGGAAGCCCCTATATTCAAACACATTAGCACCGGGTCGTGGCAAGACCCGGTGCTAATGCGCACACTTTAGCACCGGGTGCAGCCAGCAACCGGTGCTAAATGGCCTCGGCACATTAGCACCGGTTGCTGGCTGCACCCGGTGCTAAAGGGGGGCATTAGCACCGGGTCTTGCCACGACCCGGTGCTAATGTGTCCGCCCTGACACATCCACGCGCCACCCCCGCTCCTAGCCATTGGACCCGGTGCTGAAGCCCCATCAGCACCGGGTCCAAAAATGGCCGAGGCGGAGGAGGCGGGCGGATGTGAAGGATTCTGGTAGTGTCTCCTCCCATTCTTTAGAAATAAACATAGTCTTCAACTCAATCCTCTTATCATAAAGGCTCTTCAAGTTCAAGCAGCATGCTGTGTAGTAAGAGACTCCAGCATGAACCAAATCTCGCTGGTCTGTGAACTGCCTCATCATGTCCAACAAATTTGTCTGTCCATAAAGAAAGGCAGTAAGTGACCTGGCCTTAGCAATTGTTCTCCTGTTCAAAGGAATATACCCTATGTCTTCAAGCATCATGTCGATGCAACTTGCAGCACAGCAAGTCCAATATATATTGGACCTCTTTGCTTTAAGCATTTTTGCTAACTCCATTTCTGAATGAATGTTTGTGATGACTTGCACAATATTTCTACCTCCAACTTCATCAATACAGGAGTCAACTAGTTGGAAAATAAAATGATCATAGCTGCCTAAAGGTAGTTGGATGGAACGAAGGAAAGAGACGCCCTGCGAACAATGGACTGCTAAGTTCAACATGAGCCTTTCCCCATCATCCATCTTTAGATCAACCAGAATAGAGCATCATCCCTCCAATGCCCAATTTTTCTTTAGTGCTTCAATTGAATCATTGATTGCTAAAACTTGTTGGTGCAGTAATATCCCATCAAGCTCATCCAAAGAGGGTCCATGTAAGCCATGGCCAGTGGCCACATTGTGCAATTGCTTCTAACATCAGGTCAAAACTCCCAATGCATGCAGTATTAAAAGGAAACCCGGCTTCATTGAACCATGCCACTATACACTCAATAGCCTTTCTATTCTTTCCTGTTTGTTCTGCAGTCTGAATAGCTTGTGAATTCTCTCCTTTCATCATTGCTTGTTCTGTATTTGGCACAGACAGATTATCAGTTGGCTCTTCACTGTCTTGATTCTTAGATTTGAGATCATTATCTTCTGATGTATTTCCATAGTATGTGTCATGGTCATCGTCGCCCACTCTGCATTAAGCACGCTTCATCAATCATGAGTTATTTCATTAATTAACATCTGGTTTGCACCTCAAGCTTTCCAACCAACATTTTTGGGCCCAATTGTTACACAACTTGCTTTTGTTATCTCATTTGGCTAGCAAGCACTTACTCTTGACTTATTGACTTTTTTGGGTTTATGTGTTGCTTGTTAATATAAAGTGAGAAAAAATACCACGCAGGACCATGAAGAGTCAAGTGTACTACTGATCATTATAGACCATGAACTATGAAAATAGGTACAACTTATTTTGAGTACATGGGTTTAGTTCTTCACACTAGGTGGTAAATTGTGGTCAGATAGTGTAAAATAGACGGGATAGTGAAGCTTAGTCAATAAAATGGCAAATACATCATGGCAAGAGATATTAAACAAACTTTGCAGACTTGCTGATACAAAGAAGGTATTAACATCAACAAATGCATTATGAAAGGTAATAATTCCTATGTTGTCTCTATTCATTCAACGTAGGGGATACTCTGTTTTGTCCAATTCCTATGTTGTCTCTGTTCATTCAACGTAGGGGATACTCTATTTTGTCCAATTCCTATGTTGTCTCTGTTCATTGATGTTTGTGCCCACGAATGTACATTGTTTTCTCATGTTATGTACGCAATATATTCGTAAAGGATCTCAGTACCTTGCCCTTTCTTTTCTTAAACACATTATCCGTCAATGGAGCACAAAACAAATTAACTTTGGAGACAATGAAAAGCTAGGCTAAGAGGTGGTACATCAACAGATAACAGGCTAACATAATGGAAGGACACCAAACAGTCTAAGTAACTAAAACAAGATGACTCAAAAGCCTTTACCAAATTGGCTTGACTTGTACATTTAGGTATACAAATTTCCAACCCAGATTTCTGTGACGATCCTAGGACCGGCACGGTTAGATAGAGGGGGTCGCCGGCGTCGCGCACGGCGGGAATGAGAGCGGCGGCGCCGCCTCGAGCAGAAGAGGGAGGAAGGAGAGGAACGGTAGGGTTTCGTGTTTGTTCATTGATTCCTCTCGCATACGGTGTCCGGTCATTTAGCAGTTTGGATACACAGCCCATGGCCCATGACGGCACGCAGGCCCATTGGTGCTTACACACGGCCTCTGGCCCATATAGATCGTGACAAGCTCCCCTCCTTATGCAACGACTCGTCCTCGAGTTGTCCCCGTCAGCCACTGGACGACTGCTTCAGAGTAGGAAATTGCACCTTTAGGGCATTCAGATTTTCCCAGGTAGCCCAAGAGAACGGCATATCAGACCACTGAACCTTGACCAATTATAAGAGCAATGACACAAGCACAAGATATATAAAGATGTAAATACAATGCTTGTGATCAATAAGTGCAAACCACCGAGAAGAGTAGACAATATTGACACGGTGATTTTTATCCCGAGGTTCACTTGTTTGCCACCAAGCTAATCCTCGTTGTGTCGACCAACACCTCAATGGTTCTTGGGCAAAGCTCTCAAGCCGCTGGCCACTCCGGGCACTCCAAGACACCACTCGCAAGTGTGGTAACTCAATGACACGCTCCACTAGAGTTGCTCTTCGCGATCCCTGCGGGGTGAGCACAATCGCCCTCACAAATCCTTCTCCGGAGCACCGCACAATCTCCTTGCGTGCTTTAACGGAGCCTCAATCCACCAAGTCGTCTAGGAGGTGGCAACCTCCAAGAGTAACAAGCAAACCGACTTGCAACACGAACACCTAGTGCCACTCGATGCAATCTCTCAAAGCAATGCACTAGACTCGCACTCACTCGCAATGGATTCGCAATCTTGCATGAACAAGTGAGTTAGTGGAGTCCCAAGGCAAGCACTACCATGGGAAACACATTCCCAAGGTGCTCCACATGTCCCAAGGCCTGGGCACCCTTCTATTTATAGCGGGGAGGGGAAAACTAGCCGTTACACACTTTTTCCGAGCTCTAACGGCTACCTTGGACTGTCCGAGGTCCATTCTCGGACTGTCCGCCATTCAAAAAACTAGCCGTTGAGATCCAAACGGTCAAAAACTCATCAACCGCGGAATGTCCGACCTCGTCCGCGGACTGTCAGACCCCTCGGATCATCGAGAAACGTCTCTGTGTAAAACTGGGCGAATTTACGGACTATCCGACCCATTCCCGCAGACTGTCCGATCTATCCGCGGACTGTCCGCCAATCAGATCGCGGACGGTCCGCCACTCTATTTTCAGCACAGCCGACACTCGGTAAAACGCCCATAACTTTTAGCTCCGATGTCTAAATTAGGTGATCTTGGACTCTATGGAAAGCTCATTCAGAGGGCTATCCAACCCACCTGAACTCTTGACCCAAAACATGTTGGATCAAATCAGAATTGCAAACCAAGATCACACTAAGCCATAACCATCATCCAAACTTTAACCCATTTGCAAATGTGCCAACTACATAAGTGTACCACCTTATGTGTGAGGGAGTTAGCATTTTCACAAACATTTCTCAAAGGGTTTTTGGCTCTCTTTATCATGCCATGGACTGTCCGAGCTCATGCTACGGACTGTCCGAGCTCATGCTACGGACTATCCGATCCAAGTTCCGACTTGGTCCGATCTGCATCCCAAGTCACGGACTGTCCGAAGATACCCCGCGGACTGTCCGACCCAAGTCCCAACCACTTGGAAGTCAGCGCAACAGCTCGGAGGTCAGCGCTCAAAGGGTCCACATGTCAACACTCACCACGGATAGTCCGAGCCCACAAGACAACTAATTATAAGAGCAATGACACAAGCACAAGATATATAAAGATGTAAATACAATGCTTGTGATCAAGAAGTGCAAACCACCGAGAAGAGTAGACAATGTTGACACGGTGATTTTTATCCCGAGGTTCACTTGTTTGCCACCAAGCTAATCCTTGTTGTGACGACCAACACCTCAATGGTTCTTGGGCAAAGCTCTCAAGCCGCTGGCACTCCGGGCACTCCAAGACACCACTCGCAAGTGCGGTAACTCAATGACACGCTCCCCTAGAGTTGCTCTTCACGATCCCTGTGGGGTGAGCACAATCCCCCTCACAAATCCTTCTCCGGAGCACCGCACAATCTCCTTGCGTGCTTCAATGGAGCCTCAATCCACCAAGCCGTCTAGGAGGTGGCAACCTCCAAGAGTAACAAGCAAACCGACTTGCAACACGAACACCTAGTGCCACTCGATGCAATCTCTCAAAGCAATGCACTAAACTCACACTCACTCGCAATGGATTCGCAACTTTGCATGAACAAGTGAGTTAGTGGACTCCCAAGGCAAGCACTACCATGGGAAACACATTCCCAAGGTGCTCCACATTTCCCAGGCCCGGGCACCCTTCTATTTATAGAGGGGAGGGGAAAACTAGCCGTTACACACTTTTTCCGAGCTCTAATGGCTACCTCGGACTGTCCGAGGTCCATTCTCGAACTGTCCGCCATTCAAAAAACTAGCCGTTGAGATCCAAACGGTCAAAAACTCATCAACCGCGGACTGTCTGACCTCGTCCGCGGACCGACCCCCGGATCATCGAGAAACGTCTCTGTGTAAAACTGGGCGAATTTACGGACTGTCCGACCCATTCCCGCGGACTGTCCGATCTATCCGCGGACTGTCCGCCAATCAGATCGCGGACGGTCCGCCACTCAATTTTCAGCACAGCCGACAGTCAGTAAAACACCCATAACTTTTAGCTCCGGTGTCTAAATTAGGTGATATTGGACTCTATGGAAAGCTCATTCAGAGGGCTATCCAACCCACCTGAACTCTTGAACCAAAACACGCTGGATCAAATCAGAATTGCAAACCAAGATCATACGAAGCCATAACCATCATCCAAACTTTAACCCATTTGCAAATGTGCCAACTACATAAGTGTACCACCTTATGTGTGAGTGAGTTAGCATTTTCACAAACATTTCTCAAAGGGTTTTTCACTCTCTTTATCATGCCATGGACTGTCCGAGCTCATGCTACATACTGTCCGATCCAAGTTCCGACTTGGTCCGATCTACATCCCTTAAGTCACGGACTGTCCGACCATACCCCGCGGACTGTCCGACCCAAGTCCCAACCACTTGGAAGTCAGCGCAACAGCTCGGAGGTCAGCGCTCAAAGGGTCCACATGTCAACACTCACCACGGATAGTCCGAGCCCACACCACGGACTGTCCGAGGGACGATCGGACATGCCATCCGAACGGAATTTCCCGCATATTTTAATCTAATCTCACCACGGACTGTCCGAGGTGCCCACATGGACGGTCCGACACTTGGCTCAAAGTTCTCAAGTCTGTACTCAAGTCAACCCATGATTCTCGGACTGTCCGAGCCCTATCCATGAACTGTCCGACTCCCTGTCAGAACTTTGTTCTCTCAAAGATTTTAAACAACGCCTTTCACGATGTTCGTCGCCACTCATCTAAATGCAGAACATGCAAGTCAATGATCAAAGTGGCACTAGATGACCGATATGCAAACAAGTTTGCCCCTCTTGATATTACGGCCATCTATCCTAAACCCGGTCATAAACTTCTCTACTCACCTATGACCGGTTAAATGAAATGCCTATTGGTTATACCTTTGCCTTGCGCATTCCATTCCATCTTCTCCGATGTTGATGCAACACATGCATCACCATCATCACAAATGATATGATCCACTTCATATCATCATGCGACGTATTGGTTCATCGATCTTGACTTCACTTGCTCTTCATCGTTGCATCGGTCCATCGGCGCCAAGTCATTGCTCAAGAATCCCGCCACGCGGTCCAGCGCTTAGCCTCTGACTTCCCTTCACACTTGCAACCGGCCCATCAAACCAAGTCTTGTCTTGATCTTCTCCTCTCAGTCACATGACTCCATGTCATGTCTCATATGCAATGAACTCCTTCATCACATAATTACCTATGGACTAATCACCTGTGTATTTCACTTAAACACATATTAGTCCACCTAAGTTGTCACCCAATTACCAAAACCAAACAATGATCTTCAATCTCCCCCTTTTTGGTAATTGATGACAACTTTACAAAGATATGGAAATTAAGTTTGTTTGGATTTTATGTTCCTTATCCAACATTTCAGCTCTATGTTATAATTTGGATAAGCACCATAAAATCCGACTAGGTAGTGATAACTTCCCCTACATATGTGCTCAAATGGTTTGTTTTCAAGCTTGCACATATGCATAGATATGAAATTTTAGGAGTGTTAACACTACTTGGTGATGCTAAGGTATATAGGATAAACCTTTGTAGCGTGATACCAATTAATCTTGCACATTGAAGTCCATCCTTAGCATCATGGTTAGCTAGACATCACAAGAAACACACTAGATACCACATGACTTCAACATTATAGGCAAGGTTCTAGGTGTACACGAAAATAACATAAATCTAGCTGCCAACATAAGCAAGCAAGTTAGCATTTCATCATTCAACTCTTATAACTAGCATACATCATACAAGCATGGATATTGAATTTAAAAGCTTATGCAATATGCAAGCAAACACATGAATATGCACATATCAAGTGCAATCAATCACGTTCATGAGCTTGCTCCCCCTAATTGTGTGCTTCTCTTTGTCCAAGAATTGTGACCCTTTTTGCTTCCTCTTGATTATGTCCATGTTCATGTCCAAATCCACTTTACTTCTCCCCCATATCATAGTGGCTCCAATATTTCATATTTTCCACTCTCATTTCTTTGTACCACTCTCATTCCATCTTCTGCAATATTTCATACCTTTGTACCACTCTCTCCCCCTTTGTCATCAATTTCCATAAAGGTATGTTCATTTGATACTAAGGGTTAGGTGATACTCTCTTCTGTTTATGTGATACTTGAATATTAATTTTTGATGGACACTATCACATATGTAGAAATGATGTCATTTGTGTGATGCCAAAAGAAGGATGCCACTTATAGGTTACTTGGAATGTCTCATGTAGGATTTTTTGACCTTGATACCGGTATATGGGGCATCATCCCCTTTGTCAAAGATTTTGTCATTCAACTTGATCAACTTGAGCTCTTGTATGTGAGGAATGCATTCATCTCTTGATGATCACTTAAAGTTGAGGATCACTTGTAATCTTGTAGGATATCACTTGCTATCTTAATATAGACATCAATTTTGAATAGCAATTGGAAATATACCACTTGAAGAAATCCCAAGAAATACCACATGAAGGAATACCAATTCATACTATTGAAGTCCATGAAAGCTTTGTTGCTTCCCCTGAAGCTAATTCATCTATGCTCCAAGTGACTGACCAATGTCCTCAAAAATCATCTTGATCACATTAAAACGTGTTACATTCATGATATAATTTATGACACTCTAATAATGCTCATTAATAGCATCCCTATTTCCACTCTTAGGTATGAAGGTGCATCTGAGGATGTTCTATATCCGTGAAATATGCATAATCAAGTTCATTTGCAGCGGCATCCAATCTATCTTTCCTTTATCCATATCAATTTCATAGGTGGCATAGAATTTTCTAAGGATAGTCTCATTCCAATCACATCTATGCTCTATAAAAGGTCTAAGTCTAAGATTTTCAAGCTCAATTGCCACTCCCACTAGAACTTCTTTTGATCCAAGGTATGAAAAATCAATTCACTATGCAATCAACCAAGTGACCAAGGAAAGCATTTTCTTTGTATGATGAAACCACTAGAAGGATGAAACTTGATAACCATTTGCATTGTTGTCTTGTTCTTCAACTAGATTGTTTCCATGAGCTTCATAATTTAAACAAATTGATTTGCCTAAGCTTTCCAAGTTTGGTTCAAACCTTTTCTAAACTTTTTCACAGGCATGAAGTGATTATCTTATCAACGTAGTGCTTGTCACTTATAGGCAACCAAAATACATCAAGTACTTGGGTTCACTAGCTCATGAACAAACTCATATACTAACAACTAGATCAAATAATCATTCAAGCAATAGTGGTAGGCTATGAATTTCAAAAATTCATTTGTTATGCATGATCCTTTAAGCATGTACTATATGCACTAACCGTACTAGTAAGGGATGAAAATGATCAATGCACATTACAATGATACCTTTACTATATTGGAGTAGAGGATAGTCAATAAGATTCCAATTTAGCTCTGCAATAGCAATGTGAAGTCCAATTAATAGCTTGGTGAAGATCAATGAATACCAATTTGAATTTCATCCTTCACCCATATGAATTGAGATCCACTAATGATTAAGTGCACTTCTTCATGTTGTGGTTGGCTTGCTTCTTCATTTGATCAATGCTTGCATGAAAGAACTATTTAGAATACCACTTGAAATCCTATTACTAGCTCTCTTTTGGGTGTTGCTTGTTTTCTTGATCAACTCTTTAGATTTCTTCAACTAAGCATCTCAATTTTTCCTTAGATCATCACTTCCATGTTAGTCTTCCAAGCCCCACGCTTGGTTTACCTCCACAAGGCGGCAAGCCCCTACACTAGGGAGAAGTGACATCTCTCTAAAGAACCATTCTTGACACTCACTTGAAATGTCTTTGATTGATCCATATGATAGACTTATCTTGATGAATAACATTGAATCCTTCTTTGAGCACTTTTCTTTTTACCAAATGATCTCCAATAGTCACTAGAGCCTAAATTTCATTTTCATGTTTAACTTGGTCTTGATCTCTAGCTTGAGTACCAAATGTGTGTCAAGTACACTTCCTCAATCAAATGACCTTGTACTCTTTATTGTCAAGCTTCTTGTTTAATCCAAAACCAAAATTATGTGCCTCAATTTCTTATAAACATGATTCCAACTTGAGGACCTTTCAATCAAAGTGACTTTTGATTAATACAATAATTGTCACTTTTATGACAGATTTTGTACACTTCAAAGAATAATCCATAACTCCCAATGTACAGCTCCAATGATCACGAAATTTGGTGGAGATGTGCTTTACTAAGTCATCTTGCAGCCATAAAGATTTGAGCTTCATTTGACATCTCAATTGCTACCAGATTTCATATTTTTCCAAACTGCTACATGCTGAAAACTGCTGCACATGTGTTGACAAGATCCACTCCAAAACTGAAGTATTTTTTATCCGATACTCATGAGATTTTTGCAGAAATTTATATCATAAGTGTAGAGCATGTATACCAAATTTCAAACCAATCCAAAGAGATTTGATCACTCAAACATGACTATCATCACAGCTAGCTCAGTTTTCCAATATAGGACATATTTCCGAACTTGAGCTATACTTCTTCAAATCGAATCAAACCTGATATTAACTTGATTTAATACTTCCATAAGACATATATCCATTCAGTCCTCTTACTAAGAGTTATATTGTGAACTTATTCATCCAAATCAATCCATACTTGAATATCAATTATCTAATCCATTCAATCATCTCATAGCAAGCAACATTTGCATAGTTATATCCAATGCAATCAATTCATATGCATCCAAATGAATTAGATCAACAAAGAATATACCTTTGTAGATCATAATCAACCCATAACAAGCTCAACTCAAATATTTTGCAAGCCTTTAATTATATCCAATAAACCACCACAACTTGATAATTTGCACTTGTATGTTGTAGCACATTTGGACTACACTTATTTGACTTGGCATTGGGATGGAATAGCATTAAGCTTCATTACTTCATTCAATCTTATGATCAACAAAATAAATCCAATTGAGTCAAGCCTCCAATGCCATGGTACCTACACACATTCATCCACTTTTTGATGGTACCCAAACTAGTTTGGGTCCTCTCAAGTTAGGAGCAACATACTTCGGCATTGCCTTAGCATGAGTAGCGGGATGTTTTGCAATTGAAACCAATGAGGTACCATTGCTATCCTTTCTAAGCATAATATTATCATCAATTGAAATAGGCTTAGAATTGTTACCTAGGGGACATGAATTAGCCATGTGTCCCCTTTCCCGGCATGAGTAGCACACTCTATTTGATTTAGCCTTTTCTTCCTCGCTCATGTGTTGCTTCTCATTGCCTTGCCTCTTCAATTTTGCTTGAACCTTCTTCTCAAGCTTGGTAGGACACCTCGAGGCAAAGTGTCCCATATCTTTGCACTTGATTTGAGCATAATCTTTTTCATCTTGATTCTTGCTCAATATTTGGGTGGCTTGCTTAGAAGTTTGATGCTTTGCTCTTGCTTTGCCACCTCTTCTAATTTTCTTCTTCTTCATCCCCAAACTATCATCTTGATGGTTAACTTGAACTTGTTTTGGGGGTTTTGCTTTCGGCTCAACTTGAGGCTTCTTGGTTGGGCAATACTTTGCAAGGTGTCCCACATCATGGCACCGATAGCACATGAAGTAAGATATCTTCTTTTCTTGCATCTTCTTGTTCTTGCCCGTGCTCTTGCTTTCTAACTTGTTGCTCAAATTCTTCACTTCATTTTTAAGCTCATTGTTCTCCTTCAAAATGTTAGTCTCACAAGATATAGAAGTAGAACATACATTTATTTGTGAAGAATATGGCATATCCAATAAATCATCACAAGAGGTGGATACATGCTTCTTCTCTACATCACATGACTTAGCAACATTACATGATTGATCATTTGACCCAAGTGATGAGCTCTCACTAGTTTTAGATTTTTCATTGGAAAGTTCCTTAGTGAGAAAAGCATGGTCTTGTACCAAATTATCATGAGCAACACTAAGTTTCTCATGAGCCATTTTTAGCTCATCATGTGAACAAGTAATGACATTAAGTAGATGTTTTTGTTCACATGTGGTCTTTAGAAATGAGTTTTTGTTTTCCAATTTATTTGTTTTAGCCATCTCATTTTCTAAAGCAATGTTCATTCTAGCAAGTCTACTAACAAGCTCATCATATGAATTATGACCAAACACATTGCTACTTGATACCTTCGTGTTACCTTGTGACATGAGGCAATGTTGTGGTGTTGGAGAGCTTGTGGTAGCACTATCATTCTCATAGCTTGAGCATGAAACATTCTTATCAACGTCAAGTGTGCTTGGAGTAGAAATATCACTTGCATCACTTGAGCTTTGGCCTTCAACAATTTTGGCAAGTGATCTTGTGGTAGAATGATTATCATCGCCATCACTTGACCATGAGGTGGAGCAATCTTCCACAATCACTAAGTTATGATCATGCTCAACATCCTTGGGCTCATCATCATCATCATCATCACCACCACCACCACCACCACCATTACCATCGGAGATTGTCCCATATTTCTCATTGAGATAAATCCAAATCTCATGAGCATTCTTCAAATACATAATCTCCCCAAATATGCAATCATCCAAAGAACTATAAATGATGTGAGTAGCTTGGTAACCGAGTTGTAGGCATTTCTCTTGCGCTTGAGTTGGATTGTTTTCATCAAGTGCATGAGAAAAACCCACATCTACGATCCACCACATTTGAGGGCAAATAAACTTAAAATTGCATATCATCCAATTTTTCCACCGTGTAAAGTGTGTGCCATCAAAAATGTGTGGACAATCAACATCTAGCCCGTAGTTCACCATCCTCTCGGGTCAGTAAAGACCACAAAAGAGAGACCTAGCTCTGATACCACTTGTAGGGACGAGATGGCGGACTAGAGGGGGGGTGAATAGTCCTTTCTAAAACTTAATGCACCGGCTAACCGAAACAAATGCGGAATTAAAACTATCGGTCTAGCCAAGACTTCACCCCTCTATCTATGTTCAATAGCACCTTATAAAAGATCCTAAACAAGCAACTAAGGTGCCGGGCTAGCACGAGCTCACCTAAATAATTCTAGGAGCAAGGTCACACAAACCTATGCCACTAGTACTTCATACACCGGGGAGCTCCTACACAACTAGTAAGCAAAAGCACAAAGCCCCTAAGGCCACTAGCAATGCTCAATGGACAAGACTACACAAGTCTAATCCAAAGGCTCAATTTACTTAGCTACACAAACTAAGCAAAGAGACTAATTAAGCTACACAAGCCAATTAGTCACAAGATCACTACTTCAAGCTACACAAGCAAGAAGACAACTAGCAAGCTACACAAGACAACTAATTATAAGAGCAATGACACAAGCACAAGATATATAAAGATGTAAATACAATGCTTGTGATCAAGAAGTGCAAACCACCGAGAAGAGTAGACAATGTTGACACGGTGATTTTTATCCCGAGGTTCACTTGTTTGCCACCAAGCTAATCCTTGTTGTGACGACCAACACCTCGATGGTTCTTGGGCAAAGCTCTCAAGCCGCTGGCACTCCGGGCACTCCAAGACACCACTCGCAAGTGCGGTAACTCAATGACACGCTCCCCTAGAGTTGCTCTTCGTGATCCCTGCGGGGTGAGCACAATCCCCCTCACAAATCCTTCTCCGGAGCACCGCACAATCTCCTTGCGTGCTTCAACGGAGCCTCAATCCACCAAGCCGTCTAGGAGGTGGCAACCTCCAAGAGTAACAAGCAAACCGACTTGCAACATGAACACCTAGTGCCACTCGATGCAATCTCTCAAAGCAATGCACTAGACTCACACTCACTCGCAATGGATTCGCATTCTTGCATGAACAAGTGAGTTAGTGGACTCCCAAGGCAAGCACTATCATGGGAAACACATTCCCAAGGTGCTCCACATTTCCCAGGCCCGGGCACCCTTCTATTTATAGAGGGGAGGGGAAAACTAGCCGTTACACACTTTTTCCGAGCTCTAACGGCTACCTCGGACTGTCCGAGGTCCATTCTCGGACTGTCCGCCATTCAAAAAACTAGCCGTTGAGATCCAAACGGTCAAAAACTCATCAACCGCGGACTGTCTGACCTCGTCCGCGGACCGACCCCCGGATCATCGAGAAACGTCTCTGTGTAAAACTGGGCGAATTTACGGACTGTCCGACCCATTCCCGCGGACTGTCCGACCCATTCCCGCGGACTGTCCGCCAATCAGATCGCGGACGGTCCGCCACTCAATTTTCAGCACAGCCGACAGTCGGTAAGACGCCCATAACTTTTAGCTCCGGTGTCTAAATTAGGTGATATTGGACTCTATGGAAAGCTCATTCAGAGGGCTATCCAACCCACCTGAACTCTTGAACCAAAACACGCTGGATCAAATCAGAATTGCAAACCAAGATCATACGAAGCCATAACCATCATCCAAACTTTAACCCATTTGCAAATGTGCCAACTACATAAGTGTACCACCTTATGTGTGAGTGAGTTAGCATTTTCGCAAACATTTCTCAAAGGGTTTTTCACTCTCTTTATCATGCCATGGACTGTCCGAGCTCATGCTACATACTGTCCGATCCAAGTTCCGACTTGGTCCGATCTACATCCCTTAAGTCACGGACTGTCCGACCATACCCCGCGGACTGTCCGACCCAAGTCCCAACCACTTGGAAGTCAGCGCAACATCTCGGAGGTCAGCGCTCAAAGGGTCCACATGTCAACACTCACCACGGATAGTCCGAGCCCACACCACGGACTGTCCGAGGGACGATCGGACATGCCATCCGAACGGAATTTCCCGCATATTTTAATCTAATCTCACCACGGACTGTCCGAGGTGCCCACATGGACGGTCCGACACTTGGCTCAAAGTTCTCAAGTCTGTACTCAAGTCAACCCATGATTCTCGGACTGTCCGAGCCCTATCCATGAACTGTCCGACTCCCTGTCAGAACTTTGTTCTCTCAAAGATTTTGAACAACGCCTTTCACGATGTTCGTCGCCACTCATCTAAATGCAGAACATGCAAGTCAATGATCAAAGTGGCACTAGATGACCGATATGCAAACAAGTTTGCCCCTCTTGATATTACGGCCATCTATCCTAAACCCGGTCATAAACTTCTCTACTCACCTATGACCGGTTAAATGAAATGCCTATTGGTTATACCTTTGTCTTGCGCATTCCATTCCATCTTCTCCGATGTTGATGCAACACATGCATCACCATCATCACAAATGATATGATCCACTTCATATCATCATGTGACGTATTGGTTCATCGATCTTGACTTCACTTGCTCTTCATCGTTGCATCGGTCCATCGGCGCCAAGTCATTGCTCAAGCATCCCGCCACGCGGTCCAACGCTTAGCCTCTAACTTCCCTTCACACTTGCAACCGGCCCTTCAAACCAAGTCTTGTCTTGATCTTCTCCTCTCAGTCACATGACTCCATGTCATGTCTCATATGCAATGAACTCCTTCATCACATAATTACCTGTGGACTAATCACCTGTGTATTTCACTTAAACACATATTAGTCCACCTAAGTTGTCACCCAATTACCAAAACCAAACAATGATCTTCAATCTCCCCCTTTTTGGTAATTGATGACAACTTTACAAAGATATGGAAATTAAGTTTGTTTGGATTTTATGTTCCTTATCCAACATTTCAGCTCTATGTTATAATTTGGATAAGCACCATAAAATCCGACTAGGTAGTGATAACTTCCCCTACATATGTGCTCAAATGGTTTGTTTTCAAGCTTGCACATATGCATAGATATGAAATTTTAGGAGTGTTAACACTACTTGGTGATGCTAAGGTATATAGGATAAACCTTTGTAGCGTGATACCAATTAATCTTGCACATTGAAGTCCATCCTTAGCATCATGGTTAGCTAGACATCACAAGAAACACACTAGATACCACATGACTTCAACATTATAGGCAAGGTTCTAGGTGTACACGAAAATAACATAAATCTAGCTGCCAACATAAGCAAGCAAGTTAGCATTTCATCATTCAACTCTTATAACTAGCATACATCATACAAGCATGGATATTGAATTTAAAAGCTTATGCAATATGCAAGCAAACACATGAATATGCACATATCAAGTGCAATCAATCACGTTCATGAGCTTGCTCCCCCTAATTGTGTGCTTCTCTTTGTCCAAGAATTGTGACCCTTTTTGCTTCCTCTTGATTATGTCCATGTTCATGTCCAAATCCACTTTACTTCTCCCCCATATCATAGTGACTCCAATATTTCATATTTTCCACTCTCATTTCTTTGTACCACTCTCATTCCATCTTCTGCAATATTTCATACCTTTGTACCACTCTCTCCCCCTTTGTCATCAATTTCCATAAAGGTATGTTCATTTGATACTAAGGGTTAGGTGATACTCTCTTCTGTTTATGTGATACTTGAATATTAATTTTTGATGGACACTATCACATATGTAGAAATGATGTCATTTGTGTGATGCCAAAAGAAGGATGCCACTTATAGGTTACTTGGAATGTCTCATGTAGGATTTTTTGACCTTGATACCGGTATATGGGGCATCATCCCCTTTGTCAAAGATTTTGTCATTCAACTTGATCAACTTGAGCTCTTGTATGTGAGGAATGCATTCATCTCTTGATGATCACTTAAAGTTGAGGATCACTTGTAATCTTGTAGGATATCACTTGCTATCTTAATATAGACATCAATTTTGAATAGCAATTGGAAATATACCACTTGAAGAAATCCCAAGAAATACCACATGAAGGAATACCAATTCATACTATTGAAGTCCATGAAAGCTTTGTTGCTTCCCCTGAAGCTAATTCATCTATGCTCCAAGTGACTGACCAATGTCCTCAAAAATCATCTTGATCACATTAAAACGTGTTACATTCATGATATAATTTATGACACTCTAATAATGCTCATTAATAGCATCCCTATTTCCACTCTTAGGTATGAAGGTGCATCTGAGGATGTTCTATATCCGTGAAATATGCATAATCAAGTTCATTTGCAGCGGCATCCAATCTATCTTTCCTTTATCCATATCAATTTCATAGGTGGCATAGAATTTTCTAAGGATAGTCTCATTCCAATCACATCTATGCTCTATAAAAGGTCTAAGTCTAAGATTTTCAAGCTCAATTGCCACTCCCACTAGAACTTCTTTTGATCCAAGGTATGAAAAATCAATTCACTATGCAATCAACCAAGTGACCAAGGAAAGCATTTTCTTTGTATGATGAAACCACTAGAAGGATGAAACTTGATAACCATTTGCATTGTTGTCTTGTTCTTCAACTAGATTGTTTCCATGAGCTTCATAATTTAAACAAATTGATTTGCCTAAGCTTTCCAAGTTTGGTTCAAACCTTTTCTAAACTTTTTCACAGGCATGAAGTGATTATCTTATCAACGTAGTGCTTGTCACTTATAGGCAACCAAAATACATCAAGTACTTGGGTTCACTAGCTCATGAACAAACTCATATACTAACAACTAGATCAAATAATCATTCAAGCAATAGTGGTAGGCTATGAATTTCAAAAATTCATTTGTTATGCATGATCCTTTAAGCATGTACTATATGCACTAACCGTACTAGTAAGGGATGAAAATGATCAATGCACATTACAATGATACCTTTACTATATTGGAGTAGAGGATAGTCAATAAGATTCCAATTTAGCTCTGCAATAGCAATGTGAAGTCCAATTAATAGCTTGGTGAAGATCAATGAATACCAATTTGAATTTCATCCTTCACCCATATGAATTGAGATCCACTAATGATTAAGTGCACTTCTTCATGTTGTGGTTGGCTTGCTTCTTCATTTGATCAATGCTTGCATGAAAGAACTATTTAGAATACCACTTGAAATCCTATTACTAGCTCTCTTTTGGGTGTTGCTTGTTTTCTTGATCAACTCTTTAGATTTCTTCAACTAAGCATCTCAATTTTTCCTTAGATCATCACTTCCATGTTAGTCTTCCAAGCCCCACGCTTGGTTTACCTCCACAAGGCGGCAAGCCCCTACACTAGGGAGAAGTGACATCTCTCTAAAGAACCATTCTTGACACTCACTTGAAATGTCTTTGATTGATCCATATGATAGACTTATCTTGATGAATAACATTGAATCCTTCTTTGAGCACTTTTCTTTTTACCAAATGATCTCCAATAGTCACTAGAGCCTAAATTTCATTTTCATGTTTAACTTGGTCTTGATCTCTAGCTTGAGTACCAAATGTGTGTCAAGTACACTTCCTCAATCAAATGACCTTGTACTCTTTATTGTCAAGCTTCTTGTTTAATCCAAAACCAAAATTATGTGCCTCAATTTCTTATAAACATGATTCCAACTTGAGGACCTTTCAATCAAAGTGACTTTTGATTAATACAATAATTGTCACTTTTATGACAGATTTTGTACACTTCAAAGAATAATCCATAACTCCCAATGTACAGCTCCAATGATCACGAAATTTGGTGGAGATGTGCTTTACTAAGTCATCTTGCAGCCATAAAGATTTGAGCTTCATTTGACATCTCAATTGCTACCAGATTTCATATTTTTCCAAACTGCTACATGCTGAAAACTGCTGCACATGTGTTGACAAGATCCACTCCAAAACTGAAGTATTTTTTATCCGATACTCATGAGATTTTTGCAGAAATTTATATCATAAGTGTAGAGCATGTATACCAAATTTCAAACCAATCCAAAGAGATTTGATCACTCAAACATGACTATCATCACAGCTAGCTCAGTTTTCCAATATAGGACATATTTCCGAACTTGAGCTATACTTCTTCAAATCGAATCAAACCTGATATTAACTTGATTTAATACTTCCATAAGACATATATCCATTCAGTCCTCTTACTAAGAGTTATATTGTGAACTTATTCATCCAAATCAATCCATACTTGAATATCAATTATCTAATCCATTCAATCATCTCATAGCAAGCAACATTTGCATAGTTATATCCAATGCAATCAATTCATATGCATCCAAATGAATTAGATCAACAAAGAATATACCTTTGTAGATCATAATCAACCCATAACAAGCTCAACTCAAATATTTTGCAAGCCTTTAATTATATCCAATAAACCACCACAACTTGATAATTTGCACTTGTATGTTGTAGCACATTTGGACTACACTTATTTGACTTGGCATTGGGATGGAATAGCATTAAGCTTCATTACTTCATTCAATCTTATGATCAACAAAATAAATCCAATTGAGTCAAGCCTCCAATGCCATGGTACCTACACACATTCATCCACTTTTTGATGGTACCCAAACTAGTTTGGGTCCTCTCAAGTTAGGAGCAACATACTTCGGCATTGCCTTAGCATGAGTAGCGGGATGTTTTGCAATTGAAACCAATGAGGTACCATTGCTATCCTTTCTAAGCATAATATTATCATCAATTGAAATAGGCTTAGAATTGTTACCTAGGGGACATGAATTAGCCATGTGTCCCCTTTCCCGGCATGAGTAGCACACTCTATTTGATTTAGCCTTTTCTTCCTCGCTCATGTGTTGCTTCTCATTGCCTTGCCTCTTCAATTTTGCTTGAACCTTCTTCTCAAGCTTGGTAGGACACCTCGAGGCAAAGTGTCCCATATCTTTGCACTTGATTTGAGCATAATCTTTTTCATCTTGATTCTTGCTCAATATTTGGGTGGCTTGCTTAGAAGTTTGATGCTTTGCTCTTGCTTTGCCACCTCTTCTAATTTTCTTCTTCTTCATCCCCAAACTATCATCTTGATGGTTAACTTGAACTTGTTTTGGGGGTTTTGCTTTCGGCTCAACTTGAGGCTTCTTGGTTGGGCAATACTTTGCAAGGTGTCCCACATCATGGCACCGATAGCACATGAAGTAAGATATCTTCTTTTCTTGCATCTTCTTGTTCTTGCCCGTGCTCTTGCTTTCTAACTTGTTGCTCAAATTCTTCACTTCATTTTTAAGCTCATTGTTCTCCTTCAAAATGTTAGTCTCACAAGATATAGAAGTAGAACATACATTTATTTGTGAAGAATATGGCATATCCAATAAATCATCACAAGAGGTGGATACATGCTTCTTCTCTACATCACATGACTTAGCAACATTACATGATTGATCATTTGACCCAAGTGATGAGCTCTCACTAGTTTTAGATTTTTCATTGGAAAGTTCCTTAGTGAGAAAAGCATGGTCTTGTACCAAATTATCATGAGCAACACTAAGTTTCTCATGAGCCATTTTTAGCTCATCATGTGAACAAGTAATGACATTAAGTAGATGTTTTTGTTCACATGTGGTCTTTAGAAATGAGTTTTTGTTTTCCAATTTATTTGTTTTAGCCATCTCATTTTCTAAAGCAATGTTCATTCTAGCAAGTCTACTAACAAGCTCATCATATGAATTATGACCAAACACATTGCTACTTGATACCTTCGTGTTACCTTGTGACATGAGGCAATGTTGTGGTGTTGGAGAGCTTGTGGTAGCACTATCATTCTCATAGCTTGAGCATGAAACATTCTTATCAACGTCAAGTGTGCTTGGAGTAGAAATATCACTTGCATCACTTGAGCTTTGGCCTTCAACAATTTTGGCAAGTGATCTTGTGGTAGAATGATTATCATCGCCATCACTTGACCATGAGGTGGAGCAATCTTCCACAATCACTAAGTTATGATCATGCTCAACATCCTTGGGCTCATCATCATCATCATCATCACCACCACCACCACCACCACCATTACCATCGGAGATTGTCCCATATTTCTCATTGAGATAAATCCAAATCTCATGAGCATTCTTCAAATACATAATCTCCCCAAATATGCAATCATCCAAAGAACTATAAATGATGTGAGTAGCTTGGTAACCGAGTTGTAGGCATTTCTCTTGCGCTTGAGTTGGATTGTTTTCATCAAGTGCATGAGAAAAACCCACATCTACGATCCACCACATTTGAGGGCAAATAAACTTAAAATTGCATATCATCCAATTTTTCCACCGTGTAAAGTGTGTGCCATCAAAAATGTGTGGACAATCAACATCTAGCCCGTAGTTCACCATCCTCTCGGGTCAGTAAAGACCACAAAAGAGAGACCTAGCTCTGATACCACTTGTAGGGACGAGATGGCGGACTAGAGGGGGGGTGAATAGTCCTTTCTAAAACTTAATGCACCGGCTAACCGAAACAAATGCGGAATTAAAACTATCGGTCTAGCCAAGACTTCACCCCTCTATCTATGTTCAATAGCACCTTATAAAAGATCCTAAACAAGCAACTAAGGTGCCGGGCTAGCACGAGCTCACCTAAATAATTCTAGGAGCAAGGTCACACAAACCTATGCCACTAGTACTTCATACACCGGGGAGCTCCTACACAACTAGTAAGCAAAAGCACAAAGCCCCTAAGGCCACTAGCAATGCTCAATGGACAAGACTACACAAGTCTAATCCAAAGGCTCAATTTACTTAGCTACACAAACTAAGCAAAGAGACTAATTAAGCTACACAAGCCAATTAGTCACAAGATCACTACTTCAAGCTACACAAGCAAGAAGACAACTAGCAAGCTACACAAGACAACTAATTATAAGAGCAATGACACAAGCACAAGATATATAAAGATGTAAATACAATGCTTGTGATCAAGAAGTGCAAACCACCGAGAAGAGTAGACAATGTTGACACGGTGATTTTTATCCCGAGGTTCACTTGTTTGCCACCAAGCTAATCCTTGTTGTGACGACCAACACCTCGATGGTTCTTGGGCGAAGCTCTCAAGCCGCTGGCACTCCGGGCACTCCAAGACACCACTCGCAAGTGCGGTAACTCAATGACACGCTCCCCTAGAGTTGCTCTTCGCGATCCCTGCGGGGTGAGCACAATCCCCCTCACAAATCCTTCTCTAGAGCACCGCACAATCTCCTTGCGTGCTTCAACGGAGCCTCAATCCACCAAGCCGTGTAGGAGGTGGCAACCTCCAAGAGTAACAAGCAAACCGACTTGCAACACGAACACCTAGTGCCACTCGATGCAATCTCTCAAAGCAATGCACTAGACTCACACTCACTCGCAATGGATTCGCAATTTTGCATGAACAAGTGAGTTAGTGGACTCCCAAGGCAAGCACTATCATGGGAAACACATTCCCAAGGTGCTCCACATTTCCCAGGCCCGGGCACCCTTCTATTTATAGAGGGGAGGGGAAAACTAGCCGTTACACACTTTTTCCGAGCTCTAACGGCTACCTCGGACTGTCCGAGGTCCATTCTCGGACTGTCCGCCATTCAAAAAACTAGCCGTTGAGATCCAAACGGTCAAAAACTCATCAACCGCGGACTGTCTGACCTCGTCCGCGGACCGACCCCCGGATCATCGAGAAACGTCTCTGTGTAAAACTGGGCGAATTTACGGACTGTCCGACCCATTCCCGCGGACTGTCCGACCCATTCCCGCGGACTGTCCGCCAATCAGATCGCGGACGGTCCGCCACTCAATTTTCAGCACAGCCGACAGTCGGTAAAACGCCCATAACTTTTAGCTCCGGTGTCTAAATTAGGTGATATTGGACTCTATGGAAAGCTCATTCAGAGGGCTATCCAACCCACCTGAACTCTTGAACCAAAACACGTTGGATCAAATCAGAATTGCAAACCAAGATCATAGTAAGCCATAACCATCATCCAAACTTTAACCCATTTGCAAATGTGCCAACTACATAAGTGTACCACCTTATGTGTGAGTGAGTTAGCATTTTCACAAACATTTCTCAAAGGGTTTTTCACTCTCTTTATCATGCCATGGACTGTCCGAGCTCATGCTACATACTGTCCGATCCAAGTTCCGACTTGGTCCGATCTACATCCCTTAAGTCACGGACTGTCCGACCATACCCCGCGGACTGTCCGACCCAAGTCCCAACCACTTGGAAGTCAGTGCAACAGCTCGGAGGTCAGCGCTCAAAGGGTCCACATGTCAACACTCACCACGGATAGTCCGAGCCCACACCACGGACTGTCCGAGGGACGATCGGACATGCCATCCGAACGGAATTTCCCGCATATTTTAATCTAATCTCACCACGGACTGTCCGAGGTGCCCACATGGACGGTCCGACACTTGGCTCAAAGTTCTCAAGTCTGTACTTAAGTCAACCCATGATTCTCGGACTGTCCGAGCCCTATCCATGAACTGTCCGACTCCCTGTCAGAACTTTGTTCTCTCAAAGATTTTCAACAACGCCTTTCACGATGTTCGTCGCCACTCATCTAAATGCAGAACATGCAAGTCAATGATCAAAGTGGCACTAGATGACCGATATGCAAACAAGTTTGCCCCTCTTGATATTACGGCCATCTATCCTAAACCCGGTCATAAACTTCTCTACTCACCTATGACCGGTTAAATGAAATGCCTATTGGTTATACCTTTGCCTTGCGCATTCCATTCCATCTCCACCGATGTTGATGCAACACATGCACCATCATCATCACAAATGATATGATCCACTTCATATCATCATGCGACGTATTGGTTCATCGATCTTGACTTCACTTGCTCTTCACCGTTGCATCGGTCCATCGGCGCCTAGTCATTGCTCAAGCATCCCGCCACGCGGTCCAGCGCTTAGCCTCTGACTTGCCCTTCACACTTGCAACTGGCCCATCAAACCAAGTCTTGTCTTGATCTTCTCCTCTCAGTCACATGACTCCATGTCATGTCTCATATGCAATGAACTCCTTCATCACATAATTACCTGTGCACTAATCACCTGTGTATTTCACTTAAACACATATTAGTCCACCTAAGTTGTCACCCAATTACCAAAACCAAACAAGGACCTTCACCAAGCCGGACCTCCACCACCCCCTCTCTTCGCCACACCGTCGCCAGACGAGCCCCCCCCCCCCCCCCCCCCCCCCGTCGCCAGTTTTACTTTGGTGTTTTATAAATTCAAATATAATTGAATTAATTCTAACATAGAGATTAAATCGTATATATGATTTTATTTAATTAAAATTAATCAAGCATATAATCTTTTGTGCCTTTTATAATCCAAATCTTCCGATAGCAGTATCTTTTCAACCGCAGCTCCGTTTTCAGCGTTTCTTGCGCTTGCGTGACCGTAGCCTCGAGCCCTATCCTTTAGTGCGATCTTTTAAAGCTTTTATTTTGATTGGTGTATTGTTCTTAGTTGTTGTATTTGCTTGTTTGCTTGTATAGATGTATGCTTGTGTGATTACTCAATGATTTCTATGAGAAGAAGAAGCGCAGTTCGAGTGATTTGAAGATTAAAAGAGCAATAGCAAGAGTTGAAGACTTTGAGCAGTGGTATTTATGTTACAGAAAGGCAAGTGTCCCTAATCATCTTTCTACCTATGCTTTAATTACACTATCATGATGATTTTAATTGGAACATGGAGTGACCACCCAGGAAAACAGTACAACCATGAGTGCTAATGGTCTCAGGCCTTGGCTGAATAATTAGAGACTCTAGTTTGTGCATGTCTTACCGAAAGGGCAAGTGGGGGAGACTTCGATGAGGTATAACCCGGTCCTCTTGAGCTGTGGGCTTAGCTAAGAGACAGACCTCATTAGGGAGGGTTATCCTTTGCTTGGATTTTGAAACCTTAGCGAACTGCACTTATTGGGGATCTTTGTAAAGGCCTCGTAGCGTCCCTATGCAGTCACACCTCGGTATTGTGATGCGTGCCTGATCCGCACAGCATGGTTGGGTTTAAAGTTCTTTTGAACTTTTACGCGGCTTATGGTGAAAGTGTACAGCCTCTGCAGAGTGTAAAACTGATATATCAGCCGTACTCATGGTTAAGAGTGGCCTGGACCCTCACATGATTAATTTACTTAAAGTTGATAATTAATTTGCTCTCTGGTTATTTATTGTGGCCTTGCTGAGTACGAACCATAAGTGTACTCAACCTTGCTAATTGCTGCTCAGAAGAAGAAGGTGTGTGAAGCTTATGAAGATGGTGTTGAGTTCCAGGCATACGCAACCCCCAGTCGATTGCCTGTGAAGTTTGGAACCTTCGTTTCCAGGATTTGCTGTACTCTGATAGACTTGTAAGTCATTTATATAGTTTATTTTACGTGATATGGTATCTTTTATTCACTTTCTGGCTTATTGTATGTGTGAAACTACGGTGTACACTCGGTTTGTTTTCTAAAACCGGGTGTGACAGAGTACCGCTGAGTTGGCGTCACAAGATCATACCGTATTTCAAATTAAAAAAGGCATTACCTCTTTATCCTTTTCTAACATAATCTGGACACCAGGATGAAGTCTCTTCGAACCTAGATGGAGAGAATCTGGGACATTGCATCACCATGTTCAATGAATACTTGATGAGGCATGATGTTCGCTTTTGCCGTATGGTGATACATCCTTACCCTATATACCATTCCCATTTACGGAACCAGCTTTACCTATTTTTTTAACTTGCTGCAATGGTTCGAATAGATTGTTTTGCCTGCTATGCTTAAGGATTGTTGGTCCGTGTATTACTTTGACTTGGGCCGAAAAAGGCTTGTTATCTTGGACCCGTCAGTTGGTGCTAAAGATGGTGATATGGGGAAAACAAAACACCAAGAAACAGCTTATATTACCACCCAGGCACTGATCAAGTGCCTACGCAAGGCCGAGAAGTATAACAATCGTGGGGAGCCCTGGTCATGGCACCTGCTTAACCCTGTGACATGCATCGAGCCCGGGTAAGTAACAAAAAATATCTTTATTCTTTCATCGTATATACGGTTCCAATTCAATCTTTCCATCACACATGCAGGGAACAACATGGCTTCGTGATGACCTATTTCGCTCGCTATTTCACTTTCAAATGTACGTACGAAAGTTACATACAGTTGCATCTTCTCAAATTCAATTACATTTTAAAATTAAATTATCGGCTTCTTGATGCAGGAGCGGGCGGAGTGTCATCGCCGCGACCTTGCTTATGGTCTGACTCACATGGATTCTAACTTGATGAAGGCATGCAACGCTCAGTTTGTTCGTCGTCATGCCGGGTTCTAGACTTGTATACCGCACCATTAGTTGCTTTTGGCCGTTTCAACGCAATCAAAGTCTATGTTGTGGAATGTTTTCGTTCTGTCAAGGTATATGTTGCTTTCGCAGCACTTTGTCAGACTAGACTGGTCGTTCTTTTGGCACGAACATGAGACTAGTTTGTATGTTGATCTTTTATCTTGTTTGGATTGCTACCGTTTGTTCAGTATATTGGTACATTTAATGTGTTGTTATGCCAATCTCTTTATCAAAGACATGGTTACCAAATGCGGGTTTTGGGAATGCCTCTGCGATGTCTTGTAGTGAAAAGAACGAACCATGCAGTCTTGACCATTTTTGTGCAGCTGTGATGCTTTATCTGACTGCTGTACCGAATTTTTCCTTCACGAAGGGTCCATTCTACCTTCGTTTCGGTGAATGCAAACACGAAACCCAACAACCAGCACTGTAGCTTGTTAGCAACCATGCATCCTGGTTTATACTTTCTTAAAATAGTTGGTCGTTGGGGCAAGGCAAGGTAGGAGTAAGCACTTGCCTCATGTTGTAAACACGTTTTCGCTAGCCTGCCCAAGTTTTTCAAAGGAAGCCTGCAAAAATTTCAGTGACTTCCCAAAAACAACGTGGCACCACATTTCAGGGAAGACTGCAGTCCTTTTCCGTTTGTTCCTCAAGGACAATGTACGTTTTGGCGCGCCCATAATGGAATGGATGACACTTCATATATCAAGTTAGCAAGCTGAGACCGCCACACATACCAGTTGATACACGTCAAAGGCAAACATATATAAAGAACCAAATTTATTTAGTTGAACTACCAAGATGGTAGCACATTTGAATGAGAACACCATGCTAACACGGGTTCCCACATTTGAAAGACAAGCATATAGTTTATGTCGTGGAACCAACTTAAGGCCCCTTTGGTAGAGCTTCACACGAGGGTGGAGTTGAAGTTGGAGTGGAGGAGCTGATTTTTTTTAGCTCCACCTGTGCCATATGCAAAACAGCTCCACCTCTCACAACCAAGCCCTCAGAAGTGATTCACCGCCGCGGCTGTTTGGTACAGCTCCACCAAAAATAGCTCTTGGAGCTGTTTTTGGAGCTCTACCAAAGGGGGCCTTAGTTCACTGATCGCGGTTCCTTTTCCTACCGCACGTGGCTCGGTTGTGGCCTGCACTACCGCTTGTACTGCACTTGATTCCACGCTTAGTTGTCGCTCCTCCGCTCTGAGTTGCAATTGGTGGAGTTTCTTCCGGAGGCACATCACACTTTGCTTTGACGATGGCAGCTTCCTAGATTTCTTCTTGCCGTAGTACTCGTAGCTTGGTTTCCTCCTCGCTGAGACAGGCCTGCCGCGCGGCCGTACTAATGCTGGAGCCTCCACATGATCCATTGCAAGTGTGTAGGGTCCTTCCTCACATTCTCGTTCTAGTGTTACATCAACTGATCCCCGGCCACTTGTATCCCTTAGGAGTTTCAAGGCATGCCTCGCTTCTTGTATGGCCCTCATTGACAACTCAAAAGCGGGTGCACCAACATCGGTCGTCCTCAGCAGGTCCATCGTTGCAATGAACAACATGCTCCTGCGCGCACTACCTCCAATGACGTTCCCTTCTGTTGTTGTAGCTCCAGGTGATCGTGAACTGTCGAGCATACGGGCTGAGACCATCCACCTGCGACAAACATTTCCCCTTGGAACTTCTGTCGCGTTCTCGGCCATTAACACCTGAATTTAAAATAGTTCATTGCCTAATAAATAATACAGTTGTGTTAATGAGGTTAGTTAGCATAGCAGGGATGCCCCGCTCACCTTCAAGATGTGTCTGCATGGCATGCCGATGTGCTTGTACGTGCAGCAGCTGCATCCATAGTATGACCCCCCCCCCCCCCCCCCCGGCCCCTTCGACACCTCATGAATTTCAGGCCCCCCTACTTGACCTGCTGCTTGGATCACTGCATTGACAGAGTATTTGGTGTCGTCCTGTAACTGGGACGCAACAAACCTCCCTGCGGCATATAGTTCACCGGAGAACTTGCCAAACATTACCCTTGTGTAAATCTTTGCAGCATGCCATTCTACTGGCGCTCCAATTCTAATCAATCTCTTCTTCTGTGAGCAATCATAGTTCTTAGTTTACATTTTTGTCTACGATGCTTCTATGTCGTGTGGAACAAACTGAATGCATCGTGCGCAAGAAAATGAACCTGCTTCGTAACGTGTTCCTCGCGGTCCTCATCCGCTTCACGAGCCCTTAACATGGCGTGGTACTGGCTCACAAAGAGGTGCATCGGGGCAGATCTTGGGATGAACGTCTTCAGTAGTGGTTGGCACTCTCACTGCGTTGTGTGCTCGTCATTCCAGCGCAAAACGTGTCACGGAAATATGGTTTTGCCCACATTTCCCGGCTAGCAAACATCCTACCCAGGTATGTGTTACCTTCAAGACCATATCTTCCTAGCAAAGCAGCCCACCTTTTCTCGAAGGAATCTGGTGTCATGATGCTGGAAACAAGTTCATGGAATTCCTTCTTGAATCCGCTTGTCTTGCTATAGACGCTACCAAGATTCTCTTTAGCGTTTTTGAGCACATGCCATCTACACCAGCGATGCCTGGTCCGGGGCATGACAGTTCTTAGTGCCGCCTCCATAGCTGCGCATTGATCTGCACACAAGGAATTAGGTAGTTGTCAAGATTAGAAATAATGCTCCTTACTAACGGTAATTAGGCAACAAGTCTACCGTTCACGAACCCGTCAGGACCGTCACTGGTTCCTTGCCACCCATGAAAGATAGAAAGTTCTTGAAAGCCCACTCGAAGCTAGCAGGTGTCTCGTTTGTCATGAGTAACCCAGTGAAAATGGTTGACTGGAAGTGGCTATTTACACCCACAAAAAGACCGAATGGCATATTGTACATATTTGTTCTATAGGTTGCATCGAATGTCACAACATCACCAAAGTCAGCATAATCGATCTTGTTCTTACCATTGCACCATATCATACAAATGATGCGATTGAACTCATCGGTATCAACCGCAAGAGAGAAATTGGGGTCATCCCTCTGCATGCTTTGGAGGAGGCGCATTGTCTTACCGATATCGTCCGTAATCGAATCCCTTGCAATCCTATCACATAAACTACGAAGTGTGGTCTTTGTGAAAGGTGCATATCCAGGCTGGCCTAAAGTTGTCTCTAGCAAATCATACATTCTACCAAGGCTTATGTTGTTTGATCTAACATTGCGAACAAACTCTTTAATTGATGGGTCCAGGTGGTTGTGAGATCTCCATTGCCGTGTTTGCCCACAACCAACAGACAATGGGTGGTTATGCTTGTCAATAAATCGTGATATAAACCAAAGATCACCTTCGGTCCTTAGTAGACGGATCATGGCTTTACAGCCAGTCATATGAGTGGTTCTTACGCCACTACCCCCGAGCCCCTGGTTTTCCAAGCATCGTTAGGGTGTGACCTTTAACTAATATGTAACAATGAAAGGCAAACTCTGCTCATGAACTTACAACGCAAGAGCACACGATGTCCAGGCGCCTTCGGAAGCCGTTCATATTTGATCTGCTCCTCCCATACCTCACGCCGAACCCCTCATGCCAGGAGAAGAAGTTGTATACCTCATATGCTGCTTCCGATGACACATATGGCTGTCCGGTCGCCGGAGTAACAAAAACTCCTACTGGCGGTGTCCTCCATGGATTCATATCGCCGGCGGCTTCATGCGGTCCCAATGCATTTGTCCTACAAATAGACAAGCCCAATAAGATATCACTCAAGTTGAAGCTCTAAAGTATTTAGTCCAAATAATTACCTCGATGGTTCTTGTTCTTTGCCGGCTGATGGAGTCCTAGAACACAGGTACTTATCAGGAGCTTCAACTTGATGTGGATTTGGGCTTGCTAGTAACAAGCATGTTTCTGCCATTATCAAGCGATTGGGTTACCTATTTGCCAAGCACAAGCGTCGATGTACCCCGGATGCTTATGCTGGCACTTTTAGTTGCTGAAGAAGCAAACATCTACCGGCTCCTTTTATACTGCATATGGGAAGGGGGACAATACGCTCCTACCCATACCACTGTACCATTTTTCTGACGCGACTGCCTACACTCTTGCCGCTTACAACTTTCAAAATTTGCCATAATGACCACGGCACTGTTTACAACTTTCAAATGCTAATTGCTCTCTCACCGATGGTTAAACATACAGCAGTGAATCTGAAGATTATCATATCCAACGGCGGGAAGGGGGGGTGCATGTGTCGCCTGATGCATGAAAGTTACTCTGCTTGTATTTTCATTCTTTTTGTGCTCGTAGAAGATTATGCTGAATGATCGTGTGCATGTCTGTTCGATCCTGCAGCCATTGCTCCAGCTCAGGCACCTGACAAGAAATGTCACCAGTGATGCCAAAATGCTTCGGGGGGTGACCATAGAGAACTTCGAAGGGAGAACGCCCCACAGCTGAATGATATGTAGTGTTGCACCAGAACTCTGCTAGAGGTAGCCAGGTCACCCATTTGGTAGGACAAGCATTAATCATACACCTCAGATATGTCTCCAAGCACTGATTTAGGCGCTCACTCTGACCATCGGTCTAAGGGTGGTAGCTGGAACTCATATTCAAGGTAGTCTCAGAAAGTTTGAACAATTCCTGCCACAGCTTGCTAGCAAACACTTTATCTCTGTCTGAGATGATAACTTGAGGCATACCATGGAGTTTGTAGATGCTGTCCATGAAAAGCTGAGCTACAGTAGTTGCTGTATAAGGATGAGACAATGCTATGAAGTGTGCATACTTTGAAAATTTATCTATGACTACCAATATGGTGTCCTGCCTCTCTGATTTGGGCAAGCCCTCTATGAAATCCATACTTATGGTGTGCCAAGCTGAGATTGGAACTGGCAGAGGTTGAAGTAGCCCAGGTAGCTTGCTATGTTCAGTTTTTGCCTTCTGCCAAACTTGACAGGAAGTGACATAAGCTTTGATATCTTCTTTCATTCTTGGCCATGCAAATAATGCTTTCACCTTGTCGTATGTTGCTGTGACCCCACTGTGACCCCCAATGCCATTAGAGTGCAATGCCAGCAAGATTGCTTGATGAGCTTCCACATGATTGCCCAGCCAAATCCTTCCCTTGTAACGAATAGCACCATCACTTAGAGTATACCCTTTCTCATTTGAGCCAGACAGGCTTAATTCAGTGAGTAATGTTTTAGCAGTAGGGTCATTCTGATAGCTGTCCACAACTTGTTAGATGTATAGAGTTGTATATGGTCTTGTATTGTATTACTTGTACTCCAAGCCGTATCCGGCCTATATAATGAAAGGTCACCCCCCATCTTGGGTGTGTGGTGTTTGCCCAATATTCTACATGGTATAGAGCCTAACCCTAGACCTGCCTTTTCTCACCTCCCCCACCTCGAGTACTGTTCACTACCCGCGACCCTAACCCTAGCACGCGCAGCCTCTCCCCTGGCTGTGCTCCCCTCCTCCGCTGCCCTACCACACCACCAACGCCGCCGTCTCTGTGGCTGCGTCCCTGCCTTGCGCCCGCCTCCCTGGCCACCGCATCGCCTCACAGATTGCATCTGTGAATGTCCTGCGTCACCCATGCGAACTCCTTCGACAACGACAATGACTCTGGTTCCTCCGTCGGTCTCTCCCTTCTATTCGGCGGCTGTACCTCCGGCAACGATCTTGACGATGGCATGGCCGCCAACTACGCCTCCATCAACATCCAGACTCATGTTCCCCTCAAGCTGGAGCTTCGTTCCCCCAACTACACCAAGTGGAGCAACTTCTTTGAGTCGCTGTGTGGGAAGTTTGGGCTTCTTGCACACATCGACGGCACGCCTCCTCCCGATCCACGCACCGACGAGTGGAGCAGGGTTGATTTCTACGTCCGCAGCTGGCTGTATGGCTCAGTTGCAGATGCGGTCCTCGACTTCGCCATGGTGCCCAATCAGACTGCCCATGCTCTATGGGTGGCCATCGCTGCTCACTTCCAGGCGAACCAGGCTCCTCGCGCTATCTTCCTGAGTCATGCCTTCCACACCATGACTCAGGGAGATCGTTCGGTCGAAGACTACGGGAACGAGATGAAGAAGGCTACTGACGCCCTCCGTGATGTTGGGCAGGCCGTGTCGGGGCCAACTCTCCTCTTCAATCTGCTCCACGGTGTCAACCCCAAGTTTAGCACCGCTGCCGACATGATTGCCTCCACCCCCAACATGAACTTCACAACTGCACTTGATCAGCTCAAGTTGAAGGAGCTGCGCCTAGAGAACGAAGCAAAGGTGGAGGCCACCAACGCTCTTGTTGCCTCCTCCTCTTCTTCCGGCTGTAGCGGCTCCGACTGCCGTTCCTCGGCGCTTCCGAAGCCTCAGCAGCCCACGCCGCTTCAGCAGCAGCGGCTCCAACGGCGGTCAGCGGCGCCGCAATAACAACGGCAGGCAGAACAACAGCAGCGGACAGCAGCCTCGTGCTTCCTTCCCTGCTGGCCCGTGGATTTGCATTAATCCGCAGGCTCTTCAGGGGGGCGGACTTTGGTGGCAGCAACAGCGGGCACTGGCGCGGCGGACCAGGCCTCCTTGGCCATGGTCCGTAGGCCAATGCCGCCTTCGGCTCCTTCCCTCAGGCGCCGGCTCAGTTCCCCTCATGGGACTCAGCCGGATTGGTGGCGGCACTTCAGCAGATGGCCAGTCAGGGCAATGCCTGGGTGATGGACACTGGCGCCTCTACGCATATGCACTCCTTGGATGGTATACTCCTCTCCCGTCTCTCAGCTGCTTATTCTTCAATTACTGTAGGAAATGGTGCACGTATTCCTGTCACGTCTAGAGGTTCCTCCATCCTTAAAATCGATATGTCTAAATTCGCGTTAAACAACGTCCTTGTCACCCCATCACTTGTGCATAATCTTCTTTCTGTTCGTCAGTTCACCCGCGACAATAGTTGTTCCATTGAATTTGACGCCTCTGGTTTTTCTGTTAAGGAACTCAGGACGGGGCGCGTGATTCTTCGCTGCAATGGTGCTGGCGACCTTTACACCATCCCTTTAGTCGTCCCTGCATCTGCCCCTGCCATGCTCGCCGCCTCCTCCTCCTTGTGGCATCGTCGTCTCGGTCATCCCGGTCCAGCAGTCATAGCATCATTTAGGAAAAACAACTTGATTTTCTGTAATAAATTAGATCACTCGCTTTTTCATGCCTGTCAGCTTGGCAAACACGTGTGTCTCCCGTTTAGTACATCTATGTCTAAAACTGCTTCTCCTTTTGAGATTGTTCACTGTGATGTCTGGACCTCTTCGATTGCAAGTGTTTCTGGCTGCAAGTACTATCTAGTGCTTTTGGATGATTTTACACACTATTGCTGGACATACCCGCTTAAGAGCAAATCCGAGGTGTATCAACACATTGTTGATTTTATTGCTTTTGCTCGTACTCAGTTTAGTCTTCCTGTTAAATGCTTTCAAGGTGATAATGGCACCGAGTTTGTTAACCACGCTATGCATAGTACTCTTGCTGCGCACGGCATTGTTTTTCATCTCTCCTGCCCGTACACCTCGGCACAAAATGGCAAGGCTGAACGTGTACTTCGTACGCTTAACAATTCTGTGCGCACACTGCTTCTTTAGGCCTCCATGCAGCCAGCCTATTGGGCTAAGGCGCTATCTGCAGCCACCTACCTCATGAACCGACGACCATCCTCTGCCATAAACCATGAGCTTCCTTACTACCGTCTTTACGGTTCCCCGCCAGATTATGAGCATCTTCGTGTTTTCGGCTACTTGTGTTATCCTAACCTGCAGGCCATGTCACCACATGTCATCATCTAGAAAATACCTATCCGGTAGTGAGAAAATGAAGAAGAGGAAACGAGAAGTTGAGTTCATACAATCACAAAGAGGAGCCCTGGACAAATTTTTTACGAGTAATACGAGCACTCAAGGAATCCAGATGAATTGGCAATAGTTGTTGTTCCAGAACCAAAAGATCATGGCCCAACATCAGAAGAAAATTTTGACATCAACACTGATGATAACAATGTGAGTGATGAAGAGCCAATATTTAATTCATCTCCTACATAAAGTGTTAATCTTGATGACGAACCGGTTTTCAGTGAGCATATCTATGATCCAGTAAATTAGGGTTATATTTATAACAAGGCAAGGGACATACTAGTAGACAAGGGGCCTATATATTGTTTATCCTTTAGATGGCAATGGGAGACATTTTTTATACAGTCATTACTCTAGAAAGATGAACAATGGAGAGGTTCTTGATAGAAAGTGGTTATTTTATTCAAAACATGTTGACAGAGTGTTTTGCTTTTGTTGTAAGCTTTTTAATTCAGAAAATTGCAAGAGCTCTTGGGGCATGATGGGTTTAGTGATTGGAGGCATATCACCGAGAGACTAAAAGAACATGAATCTAGTATCGAGCATATTACCAATATCAACTCTTGGATTGAATTGAAAACTAGACTCAACAAGCATGAAACAGTTGACAAAGAATTGCAGAACCAAATAACAAAGGAGAAAGAGCGTATCATGCAAGTTTTATTTAGAATAATTGTTGCTGTCAAATTCCTTGGTAAACGAAATTTGGCTTTTAGAGGATCAAGCGAGCAACTATACAATGACCAGAATGGTAATTTCTTAACTTGTGTTGAGATGATTGGAGAATTTGATTTGGTAATGGAAGATCACCTTAGACGTGTTAAAAATAATGAGACCCATCATCATTATCTCAGTCATAGAATTCAGAATGAGTTGATTTCTCTTTTGGCTTCTGATGTTACCACTTCTATCATAAAGATTGTTAAAGAGGCAAAATATTTTTCTGTTATCCTTGATTGTACCCCAGACGTCAGTCATCAGGAGCAAATGAGTTTATTGGTTCGATGTGTTAATATGTCTACCAGCAAAAGTGAGGAGTACCTTTTGAGTTTCTTGAAGGTAGATGATACATCTGGTGAGGGGCTTTTCAATTCAATGCTTGATTCTATTAAGTCATCCAGCCTAAACATTGATGATATTAGAGGTCAAGGCTATGATAATGGCTCCAACATGAAAGGACCCCACAAGGGGGTGCAAAGTCGATTGCTAGATATAAATCCAAGAGCTTTATATATGCCATGTGCTTGCCATAGTCTCAATCTTACTCTTTGTGATATGGCTAAATCTTGTAGTAAAGCTATTTCATTTTTTGGGATTGTTCAGCGAATATATGTATTATTTTCTAGTTCTACCAAAAGATGGAATGCTTTACTTGAACATGTTGAAAGTTTGACAGTTAAATCATTATGCAATACTCGTTGGGAGAGTCGAATCAAAAGTGTCAAAGCCATCAGATTTCAAGCTCCTCAGCTAAGGTCGGCTTTGCTCCACTTAAGTAGAGATAAGGGTGTTGAATCCAAGGATAGGAGTGATGCAAAAATTTATTTGATGTGCTCGGTACTTTTGAGTTCATACTTGGCATGGTTATTTGGCATGACATTTTATTTACTGTAAACAGTGTGAGCAAGAAGTTGCAGTCACCATCCATGTGCATTGATGCTACCTTACGACATATAGAAGGTACAGTGAATTACTTTGAAAACTATAGAAATGAAGGGTTTACTTCTAGTTTGATCATTGCCAAAGAAATTGCATCAAATTTGGGTGTAGAGCCATCATTTCTAGTAAAGCGTCATGCTTCTAGGAAGAAACATTTTGATGAAACTGATTATCAGGAAGCAATTCAATAAGCCGAGAAGGCTTTTAAAGTTAATTACTTCTTATTTATGGTTGATATTGCAATTTCTTCATTGAAACCTCGATTTGAGGAACTTCCATCGTTCAAAAGTATATTTGTATTTTTGATGGGTTCAATGATCTTGAAGTCATTGGATAGTACCGAATTAACAGAGTGTTGCACCAAATTTGCAAACACTTTCTCTCATGATGGTTCTTCTGATGTTGATTTAAATGATCTGATTTCAGAGCTACATGTTCTGCAGTTGACTTTATCGAATAAACCAATGTCTGCTCAAGAGATTTTTGAGTATGTCCGAGAATTTGGTTGTTATCTTAATATTTCTATTGCCTATCGGATCTTATTTACTGTGTCGGTCATTGTGGCGTCGGCTGAAAGAAGTTTCTCAAAGTTGAAGCTGCTGAAGAATCATCTAAGGTCCAAAATGTCTCAAGAAATGTTAAACGGTTTGGCAATTCTGTGCATTGAGAAGAAATTAGTAGATAAAATTAATCTTGATATCATTGTCATAGACTTTACATCTAAAAGTGTTAGAAGAAACTTTTAAGATAATATGAATAAACTATATGATATAAGAATTTTATTTAATGCAACTTGAATATTTATTAGCAACAGATTGTATGTACATATAATAATAATAATTATTATTATTATTATTATTAAGGGCCCTAGTTTGAGTCTCGCCCGGGTCCCGAAAACCTCAGGACCGTGCCTGCCTTAGGGCAGGTACATTGCTACACGTAGGCGGTCTCATAGGTTGTCTCATGCAAGGCCATGTAGAATTTTTGCTGATTTGGAAGAAAGAGAAAGAGAAGAGAGAGAAAAGCCGTTGCTTGGTGAAACAACGGGCTCATCGACGAGATTTTCGCTCCATGAGGCGACTGTGTCACCGTTGTACGCCCGTCGTTGCGGTGGGAGGCCGATTTTCCCTCTTCCATAGATTTGCTGCGCATTTCTTCATATTTTGCCTCGCGTCTGGCTTGTTAAATTCTTCTTCACTCCTGCGCGCGAAATCAATTTGATGGCGCGCAACCTTCTCCATATTTTGCCTCCCCTCGCACATGAATTGGAAGTTCAGAACCACACCAATCTCCTCTATCCTCTCAATCCACGGCGTCCCTCTGCCTCACCCCAACCCACGGTCGCCCTGGACGGTGGTAGCCGGTAGAGCATATGGCTTCCCAGCGTGCTGCCCCAAACAGCGGCCGTTCTCGACGGCCATGCCCACCACGCCCCTCCGCACCGCCCCAGCCCGCAAGCATGGCTCGTCAATCGAAGATGGCGGCCGCCTACCAGGCAGCTCCTCCGCCACCGACGCCGGCACTATAGGCTGCTCCAGGTTCGATCCCCACTGCCCCGGCATGGTCGTCCATGGCTCCTGGCTTTGGGCCCAGTTATTCTTCCCCGTTGGTCCATACCTCAGATCTGAATGCCACCGACCCTGGAGTCCTAGAGGACAGGTATGGCTATATATTCGATCTTTTGCGGCAGACATTTACTGTAGTATACACAATGTACTCGAGAATCTGGACAGAAACAAGTCATTGTTTGCCTTCTGATATCTATCGTAGAGTAATCAGAGAAATATTGTACATATTCAACACTTGTTTAGTGTATATTCTTTGAGATTGAATATTTCCATAAACATTGAGAGGTTGTACAGATTGCTATGTATTGGCTAGTTCCACAAGTTTGTTGTTGTTTTTGCTAGCATATAGAGTAACATGTTAATTGTTTTCTCCAGTGAAATGGGTCCCCGCCCGCCTGGTGGTTTCGTAAGTTACTTTCAACATTTGGGAAACTACTCTCTTCCTGAAGAAATTAAGCGGAAGGCAGCCATGTCGGGCAATTATATTTATACTGGCGGTCCTGCTCCACATGCTCCATTTGAGCCACCACAACAACAGATGGCCCAAGCGAAGTCATTGTTGTCTGTGACTGAACAAGGCACTACACATTCAGCACCTGGCTCGCAGACTGCTCCAATTGTTGACATTGATGACAATGGAGGCAATCCAAGCACAATCTCAAACAGAGATGCAAGAGGAAGTAGGACATTGAGGCGGATGATTTGGACATCTGATGAAACCATGAGATTGGTAAATTCCCCGTGTACTTTCTTTTCAGTTATTTATGTAATTTTATAGGTACTTGCCCATCATTGTAATGTTCCCACCTTTTCTAACCTTCTATATTTACAATGCAGGTCAGTGCTTGGTTGAAAAACTCAAATGATCCAATTAATGGGAATTGGAAGAGAAATGATCAATATTGGGGAGCAGTAACCGCCATGTTTAACAGCACAACCCCAAGTGATCGAACTAGAGAAATCAAGCAATTGAAGGAACAATGGCATCGAGTAAACAGAATTGTGAATGCCTTTCAAAGTTCTTGGGAGAAAGCACAACGACTTCGTGCAAGTGGAGAGTCAGATGAGCAGGTAATGGACAAAGCCATGGCTTTCTATGACGCCGACTTTGAAGAAGGCCAGTTTAAACTCATCGCTTGTTGGAAGGTTCTTCGAGATCAACCAAAATGGCATGCCTACAATGAGGATCTTAATGGATCGAACAAAAGAAAGTATTCTGAGTCAGAGACTGGACTTGACATCCTCTTCTGAAGTGGTCAAGGATCTGCCGCGTCCAGGAGGGTGCAAGAAAGCCAAGGCTGAACTCTGTGCACAAGGAAAGGGGAAGAGTTCTTCATTAACTATGGATGAGATTGATAATTTGAGAGATGCCAAGCCAAATCTAAGGAAGATCGCATCGAGCTGCTGGAGAGACACCAACAAATTGTTGCTGACAAGAAGGAATCAGCAAGGCTTGCCCACCTTGCAGCACAGGAGAATAGGGAGGCAAAATTACTTGAAAAGGAAGGGAAAATGCATGAAAAGGAATCCAAATTGCTTGAAACGTATAAATCCCTTCTTATGTTTGACACAAGTCATATGCCTGAGGAATTGAGAGCTGAGCATATGATTGCTGTGAAGAGTATGAGGGATAGGATTTTTGCCAATCTTGATTCATGATAAGAGGTATGTGTTGCTTGTCAGTTAAAATTTCTGACTGTGAAATACACACCCAAATACACTCATGATAAGAGATAGTCGATCCAGCGGTGCTATTACCTATGGAGGGCTTGTTTACTTTTTTCTGAAGAGTTAAAAAATACAGTTCCAGATTTACCTTTCATCATAGTTAGGTACATTTGCACGATTTTGTCCATCTTGTGCTCATGTGTGAGTTCTTCTATTCGTTGCCATATTTATTGGTTTATTATCAGTAAAATTACACATAATAAATGTGTGACGATTTAATAATTTTGGTTCAGTGCAAGTACGAGTACTAGTATGATAATGCCAGGTATAATTAGTAACGTTTCCTCATTATTTGTTATTCAAGGCGAAGTCGGACTACTGTGCCTTGTGGACTTACGTCAGGTCCATGTTCAAGAAGGATTCCTGTGCTACATGGATTTGGATATTGGAGTACGAGCTGCTTTGTAAATTATTCTGCAAAATACGACTTCACGTTTCCGCATCAAAGTCGATTAGCTGGCCTATAAAATACGGCGGCGGCAACGCCTTAATCGTGTAATATTGTTTGCCTTAAGCAAAGCCATATAATCTAGTATGTCGCGTCAATCAGGTTCATCTTCCTCAGATGAATCGCTGGAGGTAGACTTAGAGCGGGACTACGAAGATTTGATCGTCGAGGAAGAAGGCGAGCAAGAAGCCTTTGACTCTATTGCTGCAGGTATCGAGGCAAAGTTGAAGGCGCGACACGAAGCAGAAACATGTGAATCATCTCGCCGTCGAAGAAGCAGCACCAGGATATACATATTGAGGGACCGTGAAAATGCTCATGAGGAGCTTGTGTCTCAGTACTTCTCAGAGGCCCCTGTCTACACTGATTTGATGTTTCGCACAAGGTTTCGAATGAGAAGGTCGCTCTTTCTACAAATTGTGGATGCCTTAGGTAAGTGGTCTTCATATTTCACTCAAACGACAGATGCCACTAACCGAGAAGGACTCTCGCCATTGATCAAGTGTACTGCAGCAATGCATATGTTAGCATATGGCACCCCTGCAGATTCACTTGACGAGAACCTAAAGATTGGCAAAAGTACAACACTGGAGTGCTTAGGAATGTTCGCACGAGGAGTGGTTGAAACATTCGGTCCAGAGTTTTTACGCCCTCCTACAGTAGAGGAAACAGAGCACATACTACGGTTCAATGAGTCTCGTGGCTTCCCTGGCATGCTAGGAAGCATTGATTGTATGCATTGGGCATGGAAAAACTGTCCGGTTGCATGGAGAGGACAATACACTCGTGGTGACAAAGGTTTTCCTACAATGATTCTCGAGGCTGTTGCTACACATGATCTTCGGATATGGCATGGTTACTTTGGTGTTGCTGGGGCTAACAATGACATTAACGTATTAAACCACTCGCCTTTATTCATTCAAGCATTGAAGGGCGAAGCACCCTAGGTATACTTTTCTATCAATGGGACACAATATAATAATGGTTATTATCTTGCTGACGGAATTTATCCGGAGTGGAGTACATTTGTGAAGTCAATAACAGCCCCTCAAAGTGAGAAGGACAAATTGTATGCACAAGCGCAGGAAAGTGCAAGAAAAGATATCGAGCGTGCATTTGGAGTATTGCAATCTCGATTTAACATTGTTGATCGTCCAGCACGCAAGTGGAAAAGGGCAGATATTGGAAAAATCATGCAGGCTTGCATTATTCTTCACAATATGATTATTGAAGACCAAAGACAACCGGACACAACTTCTTTTGATTTAAACTCAATTCCGGGGCTATCATATGCTCTACCACCAGGAGGAGTTAGTGTAGGAAATAACATGTGTTTTTCTGAAGTACTACGAAGAAATGCTGCAATCCGCGGAAGAGAGACACATACCCAACTTAAGAATGATTTAGTTGAACACATCTGGCATCGTTCTCAGAACAGTCAGAACATGCGCAATAGTTAGATCCTGCTTGAGCGGTATTTTCATGTGAGATTATTTTTTGAATGCGATAAATATTTAGTTTTTAATATATATGTAGTATATGATAATTTCGTGCTTTATTTACATATAATTATTGAAATTTGTTGTACCCCGTGTGTGTGGTACATAACATATTTTATTCCTATAAGCTACACCATCACGGTAACACAACAAGCTACAACCTGAAAATTCGTAAAAGATCACAGCATTAAATTCGTCCACGCATAAATCTAGGAATTATCAGACGACTTAACAGACAACTCATTGTATGGCTTATCTCTTAAGTCGTCTCAAGCTTACGTGGCAATGCATGATACCGTCTATTAGACGGCACCAATGTACCTGCCCTTAGGGGACTGAGGCCCTGCTTGTTACCTGTTTTAAAACTCTCTTATTCTCGTAAAATAAACGGCAGAGCCCCTGCCATTTTTCTCGTGAAAAAATAAAACAAGCAGCGCGCCCAAACTAACCAACACTAATCCGAACTGGGAACTGAACTAGCTCGCACGGGAAATTGGAAAAATGTGAAATTGCAAAGTTCGTGGAATGGAGAAAGGCGTCGACGAACCTGAAAAAAGAAGAAGCGACGCCCCCTATCTCTAGAGTCCAGATCCTCCGCAGCAAGATTAACCGCGCCGACGAATGGCCTTCGGCTGATTTAGGCTTGGCTTATTTCGGTTGGTTTCAACTTATTTTCTCTCACACAGTATTATTCATTCTATCAGCCAAACACTATTCATTGTATCAGACGAACAGGCTCAATGAGTTTCGTTTCCCGCCGCTCGCAGATGTAACCGAGATAGTGGCTGCTTGATTGGGCCCTAGGCTGGGCTGGGCTGGGCCTGGGCCAAGGCCAGGCTGGTGATTCAGTCCAAGAAGACATGTCGATTTGCTGAGCTAAATGTCTTTATGCTTTTTTTTAATACTAGCAAATATGCCCGCGCGTGCTGTCTTCATTGTACCGGCGATCATGGTGCTGCTATTTTGACGATAAAGAGTTCTGGGTTCATACTTTATAGTGCATGTCATCTTTTGTTCATGTACATTTTAACAATGACTAGTCCTGGGTTCGGACTGTTTCATCAAGCGTGGTTTGACGAGAAAAAGAGCCTGACAGGTGGGTCATAGAAGCGATAATGTTTTAATGACTGACGGGTCTCTTAGCTGTCGAAAGTTTTAGATTTTTATAGTATAGATTTTTAATATAAACACTACAAGAATCCTGTTAATCTATGACGAAGAATTTTCATCACAAATCACTCAAAAACCGTCATAAAGCGGTATCTATGACGATTTCGCATAACGTCATGGATCAAGCGTCACAAATTACACCTCGTGACGTTTTAGCCATAAACGTCATAGATTGATACAATCCGTGACATTTCTAATTCGTCGTAAATTAGTGACCCACTTAGCCCAGCCCAAAGCCCAACTTTAGTGACGAAAATATTCGTCATGGATCAAATACACACATCAGCAACAGTTGATGTGACTGATGACATGTCAACTGACCTGGCTGACACGTGGTGGCTGACATGGCAGCTGACACATGGCGAATGACGCATGGCGGCTGATGTGGCAAATGACATGTGGTTGATAACACATGGCGGATGACGTGGACGTGAACTCATCAAGGCCCATTTGTGAAATAGGCCCAAAATCTGATACAACTTGTATTTAGCCCATCAACTCAGAGAATCAGTCATTACAGCCCATTTTCCATAATTGCCATTCCAGCCCAGAACAAATCACATATAAACAGTATTGCCATTTCAGCCCAACCCAAGATATATAAACTAGCCCATGTCAACAACATATTAACATTTCATCACATGAAAAGTTCTCAACCAACATCTTTTTAATTCAGAATGCAATCACATATTCTAACTTTGGTTTTCATCTAGAAAAAAAATACCATCAAAAGCAATCTGCACAAAATACCATCAAAATGTGTAGACACTATTAGAAGCAATCTGCTCCCCAAGAATGTCTCCAGTGTAGATGGGTCAGGTGCTTGAAGGATATCCAGAAGTAGATGAATCCTTTCCAAAACATGTTCAGCTGTATCACCCCCAACCTTTCTCCAGGCCCCATTCTTGAAATCTGAATGATACCAAAAGAAACAAAAAATATACATAGGTTAAAGCTAACTATTCCTCTAGAAGAATGAGACTTACATTGGAATCAATGAATTTTATTATATGTCATAGAGATATTGTAGATCAATCCAGAAAATATACGTATGCAAAGCCTGATCAATGGTGTATCAGCATGACCAGCTGACACAAGGGCGCGTGTTTGAAAGAACTGATTATGTAAATATCAACGTGAACTTAGGTTGTTGGAAGTATTATTTGTCCAAAAGGTTTCTAGATCAGCTTTGAGAAACTTAAAACCAATTGCAAATTGAAAGCTAGAATAGTGAGCATCTGGTTAATGCATGGTTTATTCAGAACTTCAAGCCTGAGCAAGTAGACGCTACCAAAAAAATGCCATACTACTACCATCCAAGTACTGTAGTAGAATAGCATTGAGCTTGATGTGGAAGATCAAACTTATTGATAAGAAAATTGTGAGTATGGTCTTATAGCCAGGGTACTTGAGATGCTCTTATAACAAAGTGATACTGAACATTTTACAGCTAAACATAAAACCAGTGCAAAAAGAAGTACAATATATCAGGGAAGATCTCAAAGCAAACCTCCGGCTCTAGCACATAGTAGCCCTGAAAGCAACTCCTACCAAACTATCGCATGCATAAATCTAGGAAACGATAGTACTCCAAAAGTTAATAGCTTATTAGGTCCTCAAGGGTGCAAAGCAGAGGACAGGAAACAGAGGGTAGAAAGCATCACATACTGGCCATCGACGAGGACATCTCTGAATCGTAGGTACTGCAGGATGGTGAGCTGCTCGACGCTGAGCTCGTGCACGTTGACGCGGACGTACTCCCACACCCTCGGACGCGGCAGCACGATCGCCTCTTGCGGAACGGGAACCCACAATCGCAACGACAAGCAGCGCATCAGCAAAATTCCACGGAAAAAACGAAAACAAATCCATCGCGACGGAAACGCGGCAGCGCACCTGCATGGAGCGGAGGACGTCGAGGAAGGGGCCCTCGGCGAGTGCGCTGCCCCTGGAGCCTAGGACCTCGTCGAGCGCGTCAAGGATGCTTACCATGGCGCCTCCACCAGGGGAGAGCTCCAGTTGCAGCGCGTGTCGAGCTCCTTCTTCCACCATAGCTTCAACCTCCGACCAGATCTGGGGCTATGGACCAAGCATCGGCGGATCTCCCACGATAGGGATAGGGAGGGGAGAGAGCAGGGGGGCGCTGGCCAGCCGGGTAGGGGAACGGGGAAGCGGCCGCTAGGAGGAGGATGCGGCGGCGGCAACATGGCGGGGCTGGATCTGAGGAGGAGGCGCGGGTGGATCTGAGGAGGAGCTGCGCGTGGATCTGAGGAGGGGAGAGAGAGGGAGTGGCGACATGGGGGTGGGGAGAGGGAGCGGGCGGCAGAGGCGTGGAGTGGGGCGGGGGAGGCTCGTCGCCTATAGGCGGGGTGAGGGGAGTGAAGGAGAGTTAGGGTTTCAGGTTCTTTATATCATAGGGGCGCGATAACAATCGTCAGATCAGCGATTGACGGCCAGAATTAGCTGCACTATTTGGGCCGAAATGGGCCTTAGTGTATTTCTTCTTAGGATAATGTTTTTCTTTTTCTTTTTTCAATTTATTGCACCATTGTGAAGTAGCACATACAAATAATTATCTTACATACACCAACTCATTTTTTATATGTAATAGACTACATATGAGTTGTCTTCTAGAAGTTTAAAGAATTTTGAAACTGATTTACTATTTTCTATATGTTAAATGAATTTCTACATGGTTACCAAAATTAATTTCAAACTGAACTACACGTGCACCTAATAAGATACCAAAAACTGCATAAAAAATTAAATTAGGCTCACATGTTCCATTGTAGTCCATGTCATAGAGATAGATGAAAATTTTAACTATCTTCTAGGGACAATTCAAACTTCTTTCTCTAAATTATCACATAATAATTACAATAATATGCAAATTTGCTCAAAAAATTCTACAAATTAATATGACAACATATTTTTTGTCCATAAGCTTGCCATAAAAAATTTAGATAGTTTCAGTGAAGTAAGACCATATATTGTTCACAATTGGATACATCTCTCACGTAGTTTCTTATAACTCTAATCTAACTTTAAGATTTAAGTAGCGCATTACATTTTTGAAGTCATATGGAACTCAAACTTGGGTAAAACCTTATGTTTACCATACCATTGCAAAATATGAAGTTAGATGACCAATTGTTATAGAAACATATGTTTTATCAATTCTCTTTCGGTGCAAGAAAAGAAGTTATATAAAAAACAAGAAGTAACTGGAATCAAGTATGCAAACAAATGATATGACATGAAAGATCGTGATTTTAGAAAAATTGAGAAAAAGAACCATCAAAATTAGACTTCATATGAGGGAGAAATACCAATTACGAAATTTAATTCTGAATTAAAAATAAAAGATGAACATGTTGCAGCAAGGAGGTACCGCCACGTGGCGTTATACCGATGGACGTTATGAAATCCCGCAGACACGCATCTGTGGCGAAGCTGTTTGGATACAGAAAATAATATAAAATGGTCATATGCACGAAGTGGTGCAGTGGATAGTCGTGTTTCTCTGTAAACAAAGGTCACGGGTTCGAATCGTTTGGCCAGCAACATTTTTTGCCGTTTGACTGAATAAAACAGTGGATGAACAGATATAAGAAGAGAAATGCCACCATCTACTACAAAAGGTGCGGTAGCTCAGTGGTAAAGCTCCCGATTTACCGTAACGAAGTGAGGGGTTTCACTCCAACCGGTGCAGTTGTTTTTTTGGACTTAAATTTTTTTGTAAATTTCACCGCGGCGCGGCAGTGATCTGGCGTACGCGCCCGGATGGACATTGATCTAGCATTATGGTTTGAAGAAAAAAGAATTATAACACACGGATCTTTTTTTCGTGGTGAGAAAAAAACCGATATAAAAAGAAATACCATTGGAGATCACCTTTTTTTCTTTTTTTTTCTTTATTTCCTTTTTCCCATATTTTCAGGTCACAAAGTTTCAGGTCCTGTGTTCGAACCACCATATCTGTGAAATACTTTTTGGTAAATTTCATCGTCTATATGGTGTACGCGCGTCCGGTGACCGGACATTCTGATAGAACAAAAAGGTTGAATACTACTTAGAAAAACAAAATAAGCAATAGCTCAATGAAGTTGCAAGTTCAACTCTTGTCCTCCACTCTTTTTTTTTATTTTTCCCATGTTTTTTTTCATATATGATATGGCAATTTTTAATCTATTGATCGTGACGAATTTACTATCACAGTATTCTGGGCCGGTTTGTGACGAATTTTATAAAACGTCATTGTGTTTGGGTTTGAATATCCACCAATGCACATCCATGACAAAAAACAGAAAAATGTCATAGATGCAGTACCATCTGTGACATTCTCTAAAAATGTCACGAAAAATTTGTCATAGATTAACAGGTTTCTTGTAGTGAAAAAGGTACAAGTCTGTGGGTGTTCTAATGTCTTAATGTAGCCTCTATAAATATAGTTTAAAGTTAGCTTCTCCGGTCTCTTCTAAGGAGATGTTTGGTTCTATAGACTAAATTTTAGTCCATGTCATATCGAATGTATGGATGCTATTTAGAAGTATTAAATATAGGTTAATTTAAAATACATTATATAAATAAAAGACTAATTTGTGAGATAAATCTGTTAAGCCTAATTAACATGTTCAAATCATGGATTTATTAGGCTTAATAGATTCATCTAGTGAATTAGTCCTTATTTATATAATGGATTTTTAATTATTTATATTTAATAATTTTAATTAACATTATTAGATCCGATGTAACAGAGACTAAACTAAACTTTAGTCCCTAGAACAAACGGAGCCTAAGTCCCAGTCCCAGATACGTCTGCTCGTTCTTCTAAGTTACAAAGTCCAGCCATATGCCACTATCGCCGGCATCCGGACCTTAGCGGTCTTGCGGTTATCACAAAAGTTTGATCAAATAAATTTTCTTCAGATTTTTCTTAATTTAGTTTTGTTCTTTTACCATTGCAAAAAATATACGTAGTTATATAATAGAATCTCTGGTTATTTCCTTTTTCTAGTATAGGGCCTCATTGTGTATTCTGCACCGGAGGCCTCAAAATTCTAGATACAGCCCTCAGCTGCTTTATGTGAATTTAGAAATGAATATGCGTCTTGAAAAGCCACCACGCCACCAAATGGAGTGCAATTTAGCTCTGAAAACAGGAAACGATGCGTGAGGACAAAATTGTGTAGCCTTCACACGTCCATCCAAGTGCCATGGACGCAATGAACGTATGCCTGACACGTAGCACGTTGTGGTTGGACGGCGACCAAATTTGCTCAAAGTATGGTACAAAATTTGCCTCAAGTTTTATTAGAAGGAAATAAAAACTAAATGTTGATCAAAGTTTTTGAGTCGTTTCAAAAAATAAAATTTGAGTGGCAACCGGACCCAAAAACCACAAAGAGAAATGGCACCACATCTCTATAAACATCTCCCCCTCCATCCCAGAATATAGGTAGGTTTAATTTTTTCAAAGCCAAACCTTTTTAATTTTGATCAACAATATCTCTAAAAATAAATTATTTCAAATAGAAGGAGTTACATATCATAGTAGCTGGTTTCAAGATGAATTTACTGACTTAATTTTTATGTTATTATTAGTCTCTATGATTTTTTTGCTATTTATAGTTAAAATTGAAAAGGATTCATTTTGAAGAAAAAAAATCTAAATGCAGCTATATTTGTGCCGATTACCCAAACCACCGCGACCACTCACTCTACGAACTGATCCAAAAACCAACTTGTACAAACACTCACTCAAAAAATCTACTTCTAGCAAAACTAAAAACCTAACAAAACCCTCTAGGCTTGAGTTACACACATTCTACCACGACGGAAAAGAGGTAGCCAATTGTCTAACTGATGTCCAAATCATGTGTATTCAATAATTCATCCTGTTTGAGGATTCAAAGAAGTGTAGGTTGTCCAAACTTTTCGCACATACTAGGTATTTGTGATTAACATGTCGAGTTAACAATGACCCTGACATTGGCATACCTCATCAGCCTATCGAGGGAAGAAAATCTACTACTATCCGCTGTCAAATACGGTTCTTTTCAGAAACCTCTACCACCAATACACTTTCTTTGCGGGAATACCACAATACACTTAGTATTATGATTTGATACATGAAAATAAGAATAGGTGGATTTTTGCCTTCAACAATTTCGTGCTTTGATTTTTTTTATACAGAAGGAAAGCTGGTGATTAAATTTCGTTTTTAAAAAATATACACCTACGGGTCCTGTACTCTTGTAGCATACGGCATTAGCACAATCAAAGTAATCTGGCCGGATACAACTGAATCGCATAACGATCAAGCATTCAGGCTTCAGGCAGACACAGGGGCGAAGCTAGACAAAGTTAGAGGGGTGCCTTTCTTTTATAGATGTGAAAATTTAATCTGTAAATATGATGAAAATTTATTTTTATCAGTGTTGTTTTAAATTTTTGTGGGTGCCTGGTCACCCACAAGGCACAATGTGGCTTCGCCCCTGGGCAGACACACCAAATTCCCAAAGCTAACAGTGCCAAAGTTCCAAAGCTGGCAACACCTAAGAGTTTTCAGATCACACAAAAGATACCGACCCCCATTCATCATTTAGTTCATCCCTGCCAAACTGAATAGCTGATGCATACAAGGCCATGACAACCACCAGACCTTAGCCACTGATGTTTCCATCACTTCCCTCACACCCCTCATCTTCTAGGTTTTCTTTGGCCAACCGTGGCCTCTTTGTTCGCTTTGTGCATGAAGCGCTTGACAATGTCTTCTTTTTGCTGGAGTGATTTGGTGGTTCTACATCACTTTCTTCATCAGATGGCACAATATCTGCATCGTTCAATAGTCTATTTCCTAGCTTTGCTAGTCCTGCTTCATCACTGCTTTTCGCTCGTGCCATAAGCAGAGCTCTATCTTGAGGACGTTGGGTTTCAGCACGAAACATGCCGACCAGCCATTCCATTGGTTCATCTTCGTGGGGAAGGTAGGCAAGTAAAGGATCTCTATCTCTCATTTGAGCCTTTCCTTGTATCCTTTTGTTCAGTGACAAACATTGAATCCTTAAATTTCTTATTTTGGACCCAAGATGGCTTCTCTCTGTGGATCTGAAAAGAGATCAAAGTTGATCCAAAATTTTCTCTTGTATAGACTGATCTTGGTACATCGTGTGTGTACACTCAACAAGTGCATCTCTGAAGATTTCTGTCTTTTCAATCTCATTTCTGTTTTGGTAGTAGAATAAGGGGTTCAAATAGTAACCAGCTAAATGCAATGGTTTCTTCAGGTAATGATTGATTCTAAAATCTATATGGTCCCATATTGGTAAATAGTTCTCTTCCTTATTTTCAAAACGGAAGCCAATTTCCCTTTTAGCATTCTCAAGTTCGCCATATATGAATCCCATAAAGGGTCTGCCACTTACCATCCTCCTTAGAACCTCCACTACTGGCTCAAAACTGTTTATAGCATACAACACCCTATCCCAGAACTCATTGCTTACTACTAGATTATAGAATCGCTTGCCCACCACTTCCTTCGACCACTTGCTGTCCTCCCATTCTTTTGAAACAAACATAGTCTTCAGCTCAATCCTCTTGTCATAAAGGCTCTTCAAATTCAAGCAGCACGTGGTGTAATAAGTGATCCCAGGATGAACCAAATCCCGCTGGTTGATGAACCGCCTCATCATGTCCAACAAATTTGTATGTCCATAAAGAAAGGCAGTAAGTGACCTTGCCTTAGCAATTGTTCTCTTGATCAGAGGAATATACCCTATGTCTTCAAGCAGAATGTCAATGCAACTTGCAGCACAGTGAGTCCAAAATATGTTGGGTCGCTTTGTCGCTGTCATTTCTGAATGTGTGTTTGTGATGACTTGCACCACATTTTCCCCTCCAACTTCTTCAATACAAGAGTCAACTAGTCGACAAGTAAATGCTTCATCATACTTGCCTGAAGGTAGCTCGATGGAACGAAGGAAAGAGACACCCTTCGAACAATGGACTGACAAGTTCAACATGTGCCTTCCATCATCGCCCATATTTAGATCAACCACAATAGAGCATCCTTCCAGTGCCCAAGATCTCTTCAGTGCTTCAATTGAATCCTTAATTGCTAGAACTTGTTGATTCAATAATAGCCCATCAAGCTCATCCAGAGAGGGTCCATGTAAACCAGGGCCGCATTGCGCAATGGCCTCTAACATTAAGTCAAAACTCCCTATACAAGCAGTATTAAAAGGAATCCCAGCTTCTTCGAACCATGCCGCTATACATTAAGTAGCCCTTCTCTTCTTTTCCATCTGTTCTGTGGTGTGGATAGCTTGTGTATTCTCTCTGATCGTTGCTTGTTCTTTAGTTGGCACAGGTAACATAACCTGTTGGTCCTTCACTATCTTGATTCTTAGATTTGAGATCATTACCTTCTGATGTATTTCCATAGGTGCCATGGTCATCATCGCCCATTCTGCATTATGCACTCTTTATCATCCATGAGTAATTTCATTAAAGAACATTAACAGTGGCTAGCAACTAGCATCTACAGCTTTCCAATTAACATCTTATGCTCCCCAAAAAGGTATCTGTATACTTTCATGCAAGTGGCTTTTGCTATTCTCATTTGGCGAGCAATCGAGCCCTTACATGACATCTTGTCATGTTCTGTTTGTTATGTTGCTTGGTATAATAAATTGAGGGAAAATAGCAAACACGGTCCATGAAGAGTCAAGTAAACCACTGATCATTATAGAGTGTGAACTTTAAAAATAAATGCAATTTATTTCGGTGCGACTACGTTGGTCTACTTCGTACGAGGCTGTAAATCATGGTCAGATAGCGTGTAATAGAATAGACGGTGCTGCATGGTCAGCAAAATCACAAATGCATCGCGGCAACAAATACTAACAGACTTAGTGAAAATATTGATAAAGAAAGATATTGACACCCACTAATGAACTGTGGCAGGTGAAAACACAAGTTGAATAACCATTTGAGATCATTTTGTAGCATACAATATTTTAGACGTCAAATCTGAAAGCAAATAATCCTCATAGTCCATGGTAGTACGAGCAGTGATCATTTGCCATGTTACTCATGGTCAACTACTCCGTGAAGGATTGTTAATTATAGTGTCAGCTAACTGCACAGTCATATCCCAATTTCTGAAGACCAGGCCCACAGAAACGGACTAAACCATTCGCCGTAGCCCGTAGGTGGTACTCTAACTCCACACTACATTCCCCCAGGTCACTGATCTTCATGTCCACAAATATACAAGCATATAATAAGTTAAAACTTAATAACCCTTGGTTGGGCCCGTAACAAAAGTAATAATCCAAGCACGACGGGCCTCAATCAAACCCTCGGGCGTATGCGTATCCCGTGAACCCCAAAAATGCTTGCACGCCAGGCAGGGGTTAGCAGAGGACAGATTAAGAAGCAGCGGGCCCAAATTATCCCAACCTAATCCAAACCCAAACTGATCGAACTAGCTCGCACGGGAGAAATGAGGAAAAGGTGAAACTCATTTTAAAGCGATCAGCCCAGAAGAGCACGCAAGGGTGAAGAAAGAGGCCAAACTCGAAGAAGAACCGGCGGCCCGATTCCCAGCTCCTCCGCAGCAAAAAAGATCAACGGAGGCGAGAAGCCGGAGACCAGGTCGACGAAATTACTGTTGGAAATATAGGCAATATATTGATCAAAATCCGAACAGTATTAATCATGGCACGAACTAAATGTAGCATGCAACACTCTAATATACTAGTAACCATCAAGATCATCATGATTAACTCATAAAACATGATGTAGAAATAGATCTGAACACGGCGTACGTACAGTGGATGCGCTGGCGCAGCCGTGGTGACGAGTGTTGAAGGAGCGACTTTCAAGTTGTGGACGGGGCGCAGCAATCGGCGCTGCAGACAACGAGCTCGTACAGCGCCAGACCTTGGCGGAAGACGAGCCGTGGCGAAGACTTGGAGCAGTCGCGCGGAGCGCTTCCCAAAAACCTTATTCGCCCTCTCCCGCTGCAGGATCACAAGGACGAAGGGTTCCGGAGACCTGCTCTCCCGTTCGCCAGTGCACGCCGGCGATCGGGATGGAGTAGGACTAGAGCGGCGGTGTAGCAGCGAGAGAAGGCAGAAACCCTAGCTCGATTAGATGTTCTTTTGGCAGAAGCCGACGCGTCGGTTATATATGGAAGCGGTAGCCCACGATCTCTAAACCGATAAGGACTCTGTATATCTCGCCAACTTGATAGCCAAGGAAACCAAAAAATTAAAACAGCAAAAGGAAACCGCGCCCCTGCAAGGCGAGGGGCCGGATTTCGGCGGACCATTCACGCAGACGTCGTGCGCCCGCGCCCTTCGGCCTGGCCCGGCGAGGCGAGGCGAGCGAGCGCGCGTGTGGAGCTTCCCTTCTCTCCCCACACACATAGCTTGGAGGAGTGGAGACAACTTCCATATTTAAGTTGGTCATCCCTCCTCTCAACTAGCAATGTGGGACTAAAGGTTGCACCCATCCACCACTTCCTCATGCACATATGGGCCTTTGAGATTTATTTAGGAATTTAGGAATTTCTTCATGGGCTTTAATGGGCCAAGCCCCTAAATTCCATCAACCCCCCACCAGATCTCAAATACCCATCTGAGAATTTTGCCTGTCTCTCACTATTGTTTATATACCGGTGTTTCAGCAAGGACTGTTAAGTTGAACTCTCGCCTAGAGCTTCAAGCTACACTCATCCACAACTTGACAATGGACTAGGCCTTGAATTGCAAGTTTTGTGTGAACAAGTTTCACTTAAAGTCAGAACCAGTACGTGGCTGCCAGTAGCCTACCCCGCGGGTGGAGCATATACGTCGTACTCCCTGGTCTCTTCATGAGTTTACTAGAGATCACCCAAATCTCATAGATTGCGACGTTATACAGTCAGGCTCATATAGGTGTGTTCTTTCAAGAATGTCCTGTAGGATGACATCTTTGCTTGACCAAGCCAACAGAATCACATTAAAGCATAAAGCTATCCTGCCATACAGCATCTGAGAGTATTGCATCTTCACTTAGAGGGGGTTTCGAAAAAGGTTACTCTCCTCAGTCAACCGACAGCTCATTCTTCCCAGGTCCTAATTCACGGGATCTTCGATGACATAGGTTGGGTTACCACTTCGGCAACTTAAACGGGTCTCAAACCCATCTCTCTCGATGCACTTTCTATCACGTTACGTGATAGCCCTTTGGTAAAAGGATCTGCCAGGTTTTTATCTGTTTGAATATAAGTCACACTTATTACTCCGGTGTTTCTCAATTTCCTGACAGACTTCAGTCGTCTCTTGACGTGTCTTGATGACTTCGCATTATCCTTAGCACTGTTTACTTTGAGAATCACCGTCTGATTGTCACAGTTCATAAGGATAGCCGGTATCGGTTTTTCAACCACCGGCAAGTCCATCAAGAGCTCACGCAACCATTCTGCCTCAACAGTGGCTGTGTCCAAGGCAGTAAGCTCTGCTTCCATGGTTGTCCTCGTCAAAATGGTCTGTTTGCAAGACCTCCATGATCAAAATCCGAACAGTATTAATCATGGCACGAACTAAATGTAGCATGCAACACTCTAATATACTAGTAACCATCAAGATCATCATGATTAACTCATAAAACATGATGTAGAAATAGATGTGAACACGGCGTACGTACAATGGATGCGCTGGCGCAGCCGTGGTGACGAGTGTTGAAGGAGCGACTTTCAAGTTGTGGACGGGGCGCAGCAATCGGCGCTGCAGACGACGAGCTCGTACAGCGTCGGACCTTGGCGGAAGACGAGCCGTGGCGAAGACTTGGAGCAGTCGCGCGGAGCGCTTCCCAAAAACCTTATTCGCCCTCTCCCGGTGCAGGATCACAAGGACGAAGGGTTCCGGAGACCTGCTCTCCCGTTCGCCAGTGCACGCCGGCGATCGGGATGGAGTAGGACTAGAGCGGCGGTGTAGTAGCGAGAGAAGGCAGAAACCCTAGCTCGATTAGATGTTCTTTTGGCAGAAGCCGACGCGTCGGTTATATAGGGAAGCGGTAGCCCACGATCTCTAAACCGATAAGGACTCCGTATATCTCGTCGACTTGATAGCCAAGGAAACCAAAAAATTAAAACAGCAAAAGGAAACCGCGCCCCTGCAAGGCGAGGGGCCGGATTTCGGCGGACCATTCACGCAGACGTCGTGCGCCCGCGCCCTTCGCCTCGCCGAGGCGAGGCGAGGCGAGCGCGCGCGTGTGGAGCTTCCCTTCTCTCCCCACACACATAGCTTGGAGGAGTGGAGACAACTTACATATTTAAGTTGGTCATCCCTCCTCTCAACTAGCAATGTGGGACTAAAGGTTGCACTCATCCACCACTTTCTCATGCACATATGGGCCATTGAGATTTATTTAGGAATTTAGGAATTTCTTCATGGGCTTTAATGGGCCAAGCCCCTAAATTCCATCAATCCCCCACCAGATCTCAAATACCCATCTGAGAATTTTGCCTGTCTCTCACTACTGTTTATATACCGGTGTTTCAGCAAGGACTGTTAAGTTGAACTCTCGCCCAGAGCTTCAAGCTACACACATCCACAACTTGACAATGGACTAGGCCTTGAATTGCAAGTTTTGTGTGAACAAGTTTCACTTAAAGTCAGAACCAGTACGTGGCTGCCAATAGCCTACCCCGCGGGTGGAGCATATACGTCGTACTCCCTGGTCTCTTCATGAGTTTACTAGAGATCACCCAAATCTCATAGACTGCGACGTTATACAGTCAGGCTCATATAGGTGTGTTCTTTCAAGAATGTCCTGTAGGATGACATCTTTGCTTGACCAAGCCAACAGAATCACATTAAAGCATAAAGCTATCCTGCCATACAGCATCTGAGAGTATTGCATCTTCGCTTAGAGAGGGTTTCAAAAAAGGTTACTCTCCTCAGTCAACCGACAGCTCGTTCTTCCCAGGTCCTAATTCACGGGATCTCCGATCACATAGGTTGGGTTACCACTTCGGCAACTTAAACGGGTCTCAAACCCATCTCCCTCGATGCACTTTCTATCACGTTACGTGATAGCCCTTTGGTAAAAGGATCTGCCAAGTTTTTATCTGTTTGAATATAAGTCACACTTATTACTTCGGAGTTTCTCAATTTCCTGACAGACTTCAGTCGTCTCTTGACGTGTCTTGATGACTTCGCATTATCCTTAGCACTGTTTATTTAGAAATTTAGGAATTTCTTTATGGGCTTTAATGGGCCAAGCCCCTGAATTCCATCAATCCCCCACCAGATCTCGAATATCTGAGAATTTTGCGTCAATTACTTTGCGTCGGGAGGAATGTGGGTGTCGGAGGACCCTCTTGGGCGCGAAACGCTGAGGTGGCGGCTGCGCGGATACGGAGGTGGTGGCGGCGGTTGGAACGAGGGAGGATGGCCGGAGCCACCGGAAGTACCTCTTGGTTTCCCGCTGTTTCGGCCGCAGTGGATTTCCGTTTGGCGCCACTGCCGGCCTGCCGCTAGTGGTGGGAAAATGTGTGGTGTGCAGCTTTTTTTTTTAGCACAATGTGTGGTGTGCAGCTGAGGCTGCGGCGAGTCGCTGGGCCGTGGGCTTGACTATCCCAATGGACGGATGGCTGGTTCATCGGGCGTTTAGGCTCGGCTGGGCCTGGGCAGGCTGATGATTTAGTCCAACCGAGTCGAAGCTACATAAAAGTGGAAAAAATCCATTTTACGTCCTGAGTCGTTGTTCGTTTTTCATCATCAATGTACAAAACCAAAAATATTTGATCCTCCATATTAAAAGCATGATTTTGGAATATGGAGGACCAAAGATTTCTGGTTTTGTACATTAAAGATGAAAAACGAACAACGACTAAACATGAGGAACGTAAAATAAACTTTTTCTCACAAAAGGTCCAGTCCGACACCTAAATTATGTGCCCATCAGTGTATCCGATCAGGGTATTATTTTTTACTTTAAATTGAACTTGATATAAGCTTGGTATTAAATCAAATTGATGTCAACTTTGGATTTACTTGAATTTTTTTTCCAAAAACCAATGTCTTGATCAGTACAGGGTGTGAGAAATATGGAGGGAAAATGAACATGCAAAAAAGGAACACAAGGTCACAAGCTGCTGGAAGGCTATTCAGCAACTCCATTTACAAAAACGATAATAAAGACCCACTGCTTCGACTCTACTACTGGTATAATCCAAACAAGTCTCCTCAGTGGATAAGTAAAATATAGCGATTCCAAATCATAAGGAATAGAGAACGAGGATCAAGAATAAAGAGTTGAAGACATACTTTTGGTCGAACAGCCTAACAGAACAGACAAACTGAAAACTTCTGAAGTCAGCAGCACATAAGAGTTTACAAATCACAAGAAGATGCCGAGACGACTATCCGTCATCCCAGCCCGCCGTACAAATGCAAGGCTTCGTCGTCACCAGAGCTTACTAGTTGAAGCTTTCATCACTGCCCTTGACCTTTCCGTCGACAGGTTTACTTCTTGTGATATATGTGCACAATTCAATGAAGAGAATGTCATCCACCACAGAATCTGTCCTTTCGAGTACATTGCAAAATTCCCAACAGGGCACTATATATGCAATGCAGCAACAGAGATACAGAAGATAAGCTCGTCCAACAAGACAAACTAGAAGCGCATCCAGTCCTCCAAGGCACCAATAAATCAAGAGAAAATTCCTTATTTGACATTGAAAAAATGACTCGTTCTTTCCTTAGTCCTCAACAAAATTTCCTTCTATATTTGACACCAAACTAAACTTTTCTTTCTTTTTTGACACTGCCGTGAGATGGGAGTGCTAACAGTGTTAAAAGTGACGTGAAAAGATGTCGCCTCCTCAGAACTCACTTTAACGGTTGCCGCTATATTTTTACCCTTCTCATTGTAAAAGACATACATATTTACCAATTTCGCTCACGTGACATATCAGCGCAGCTGTCCATATTGGATTAAGGGCACCCGTGCGTGTATAATGTCCCTCATGCCCTTTTATCCCCTTCCTCTCCTCTCACTCTACTGTCACTTACACGTGTGACCCACATGTCAGGTCACCTTCAACCTCCATCCGTTATCCTTGCCACGACCTGTCTCACCGCCTCCACCGTCACCCGCAACGCCCTCCACCTGCTCGACGGACATGACCCGCATGCCGCAGGCCTTGACACGCACACTCGTCGGCGCAGAACGGGGTCTGGACCAGCGTTGCCATGGCGGCGCCACCCTCGACCTCCACTACTTTGCCGTCTTCGACGGGCACGGCGCGGCCAGCACTGTGTGCGCCGGGTTCCGGGACGCGATGCCAGGGCCGGCTCTACAATTGTGAGGGCCCCCGAGCGAACTAGATATTATGGGCCCTTTTAATTAAATATTTTTTTAATTTGTACTATGATAAAAGAGATAATAGTACTAAAGATATATATATATATATATATATAAATCTCGAAGAACAATGTCTTATGTGCACGATAGAAACTAAAAAGACGGAAAATAAAATGAGTATGATTATCTCAAATAATACATAAGCCTCGTGACTCTATCAAAAATAATGCTTTACTCTTGGAAAAAACTCCTTCAGAGAATCATTAAAAATAATATTAAGTTCAATAGTCACTGGAATTGGAAGTTCAATAACCGCTGTAGTCGATAGTTTAAAACTAAATATCTAATCTAACATGATAAATAAAAAATATATTATGATTGTATGAAAAATTACCTGGCGTCTCCGCATCTATGCTTCTTCGGTTTCTCATCTGGGGCCTGCGGGCTGGGGCACTTCAGCAGGGAGCAGGGCGGAGCCGTGCACGCAGGGAGGCATGCCCGCAACGCAACAGTGGCCGGCGCCCAGCGGACTGGAGGGCAGGGCAGCCTGGCGATTTTCAGCAAATCAGACGACGCTGCACTCCGGAGGGCGGTGGTTCCGATGTCATGACGCGAGTATACGAGGCGATGGCGCCGGCGGCGCGCTCGAGCCATCAAGACGGACTGCCGGAGCACTCCACAACGAAAGGCTTCATGGGCCTCTCATCCTAGCACCTGGTCCTGCTGTTCGTATTCCATGTTGGGCCCCTCTCCTCTCTGGGCCCCCGGCGGTCGCCTCCGCCGCATGGGCCCTGAGCCGGGCCTGCGCGATGCTGGGCGCCAAAGCAGAGATGCACGCGTCAGCGAGCGTCGATGACTCCATGAGCGGTTTGGTGGGCTGGGCTGCTCCCGTCGCCCCGGCCCCGCTGCCGCCTGGGTTAAGGTTCGTCGTTTTGTTCGCGCCGGCGCCATGGCCAGCTCAGCCCACCCCCTCCCAACACGTCTTCGCCCGCTTTGCACCCCACCCGGCCGTCATTTCGTCGTCTCATCCCCTCTCCGGCTTCCCCCGCGCCATCCATCGGCCGCTTCGTCCCCTCTGCCATGTCCCTTGCGCCGTCGATCTGCTACCTCTCTCGCTCCCCCGCTACCCCCGCGTCGTCGGGGCGCGCGTCCGCCAGCGAAAGGTGGATCCGTGACAAGGCCGTCCTGGCCGGTCCTGCGCCGTCGTCCCCGCCGGCCCGTCGCTGCTGCTCCTCCTGCTCCGTCGCGCCCGCTTTGTGTCAAGAAAAGAGAAGACCGAGAGGAGAGGAGAGGAGAGTGGATCCGGCAGTATATTGGGCACCAAGGGGCATAAGAGGTCATTTTCCACCCCCGCATGCGTCGGATCCAGCCTGAACAGCTGATCTGGCATGCCACGAATGCAAATATGATGTTTTTGTAGAGTGTTTCTTGGTTACGTGGTAAAAATGTAGCGGCATTCGTGAAAAATGAGATCTGAGAAGGCGCCATCTGTTACGATGGTAAAAAGTTAAATATCGTTCAGGGTGGGGAAGGCAGAAGAATACTGGGCAGCGGCAGGAAATTGGAACATAACGAGTGCGCCTCGGTCTGGTTATTGGGCTTCTTGACCTGGGCTCATGGTTGGATCCAAGAATCGAACCAAGCCCAAAAATTTAGTAAAATGGGCAAATTATTGTATGATTTAAAAATTACTAAAGCTAAAAAGACACGTGTGAACACACACATGTATAAAATAAATCACACATAGTATATAAAATATATACATCCAAAATAAACTCAAATTTCATATTAGTTGTGAGTTTGCCCCTAACAAGTTTAGCATTATTATGAAAAATATTTTAAGACTACAAACATGAGTCATAAAACACACAAAATGTATAAATAATAGTCATGAAACAAAAACGAACTTTATATACATAAATCAGTACTTCCTTTTGAAGAATAACATACCATTACTGGCACTTTTAGTACAAGGTGCGCTCAAAACATTAATGACCTCAGATGTGGATGTACCAAACTGTAAAGTTTCAGGGAACTAATTAGGCCAACATCAACATCGCAATGTCAGTACCTAAATTTAGTATTATCATTAAACATTTTATTAATAAGTACTTTTTGCTGGGGAGCCACGCGCCGGCACCAGCGAAGCGCACCGCTCCATGCGCCAGGCCGAGCTTCCGGGCGCGCTGGGCAGCAGGTCCATCGGGTCGCTACCGGAACAAGCTCTATCACCACCATTTGAGAAGCCCAAAAAATTACTGTATTGCTGTGGGGATTCGAACTTAGAATGTCCTGACTCACGCGTATCCACCTAACCATCTCAACTACGCAGCACATATGATAAAATATAATATGTTTTTCTTTTGTAGTAGCATGCAACACTGCCTTAGCACCGGATCATAACACCAACCGGTGCTAAAAGACCTTTAGCACCGGATCGTAACACCACCCGATGTTAAAGGTCACATTTTAGCACCGGTTGGTGTTACCAACTGGTGCTAAAGGGTCTTCGAGAGCACCCAAATTTTACACCCGATGCTAATGTACCCTTAGCACCGGATCCAAACTTCGCCGTGGCCTATAAAAAGGACGGATGTGAGCTTTTCTGGTAGTGCGTGCACCGCACGCCGCCCCGCCTGGCTGCCGCACCTCGCAACACGACGGGGATGGCGAGGCCACCGCCGCCACGGACTCGGACGTTGGCGAGGGCCGCTGCCGCGGCGCGCTCTGCGACCATGCCTTGGCGCGTGACGACTCCGTCTTCACCATATACCTCCCGATCAGTGGCGCCGGCGTGCCAAGCCGCGGCACGCCGGCTCGGCTGGCACAGGAAACGAAGGACGCGTCGTGGAGCCGGCTGTTGAGCGTCCGTGGGCTCGCGTATGCGCTGGCGACACCTTCTGGCAGAGCTGCCGTGCGCCACCGCTGCGCTGCCATTGTCCACCTCCACGATCTTGACGTCATTCTCCTCCTATTCCCTCTCCACTGGCCACCGCCTCTGCAAAACAAATTAATAATAATAATCACAGCCTCACATCGTGATCTTCTTCCCTTGCGCCATGATATGACACAACACCGTGATCATCGATCGATTGCTTCCAATAAGAGGTCAGGCCGCAGGCTTCTGGCAATATATGGCGGGCGTGGCCTGCCCGCGGGAGCCGGTGGCCTGGCCGTGACCGGCACGGCCGGTGCCTGGCCGCGAGCTCAAGGTGCCTGGCTGAGGGAGCCGGTGGCCTGGCCGTGACCTCACGGCGCGGCCGTTGCTTGGCCGCGACCTCAGATGGAACAATCAGCGGCACATCTGGTCAAGGGAAGAGGGTACCGATGCTGATGAGAGGGAAGAGGGTACCGATGCAATGAGGCTGTCCACCAGGTCGACGGCCAACAAAGACGGTACACCACGGCGGCGGAGGAGGAGACTGACGCACATCCGCTTAGGAGCAACCTAATACGGAGTATATTGAAAAGAGTTTGGAAAGTACCGGGGCTATTTTTTGGCAACGATGATTAACGACGTAATACTTACTTCCCTCACCGTGATTCGTCGTTTCTTTATTATACTCGTGACATGTGCATGCTACCTTTATTATGGGAGTTATGTTAGACTATTTGATTGGTGGGTATATAGGGTGGGTAAAGAAATTCTATGGTGACAAAAATAATATCAAAACGATAAAAACTCTCTAGAAACATTATTTTTTTCTCGTTTGTGAAAACTTTCCACGTCTTTTTCACCGTTAAACTTAACATGTGGGTCCTCTATGAGGAGTGGGTAGAAATTATTTTGGTGAGAAGTGTTTTCAAAAAAACTGGATCCTTATAGTATAATACTAGTAGAGTGCACGTGCAACACGCACGTGGTAAAAGAATTATATTAATGAATTTTATATTATTTCAATCCACACTATTGAGAGCATTGTCATCCTATTTCCCAAGAGAAACTTCTGTTTTTTTAAAGTAGATATTGCCACTGCAAGTAATTCTCGGTGGTCCTATCCACCTCTCCTTCAGCGGACCAGTACATCAGGTCATTTCTTTCTTATTGTCTTGTTTTAGCAGCACTCCCCAAAATAAATAAATTAATGATCCTTTCACTATTTTTACTTGATGAACTTGGGGATATGACACTGGACGATGTGGCCGGCGAGCACCTTGTAGGTGGCCTGAGTCGAGTGCACCGAGTCGAAAACATGTACTGCTCTAGCGATTGGCATTGCAGCACCAAGTTGGTGCACAACACCTCCATCAAGGGTAGCTTGTTCCAGCAACAGTCTTGGGTCGTCTCCATGAAATCTGTAATGCATACCACACAACAAAAGAGTTCTTTCATGGTTGGAACAAGCAAATGAAAGGATTAAACATGAGTGGCAATAGAGGAAAATTGTATTGACTTGTCTAACTCGATCAAGAGAGGCAGAGTCCCTCGATTACCTGCTATAAAATTTGCACCGGATTATACTGCACATGGGGGCTACGGTAGATGACCTTGATCACTTATCCAACTATACATGCTCTATGTACTCCCTAAATTTGTTTCTTCTCATTGGTCAGGATGTCCTGCAATATCCATGATCTCCCATCCATATACCGTTGCAACAAAGTGCATCGGTACTCAAAAATCAAGATTAGCAATTTAATAAATAGGGCTCTATACTTTTCCATATTCCTAGTGACCACGGCAACATGAAGAGATGGATACCAACTGACTAACTAAGCAAGACATCCATGGCTTGCTCTCTGGTCGCCTCTCCTCCTCGTCACGCTGTCCGCCGCCATCCCCGCCGCGCTCGCCACCCGCCTCGGCGGTGGTGAGGGCGTGGGCCTAGCCAAGGCATGCGGCGGCACGACCACCCACAAGGAGTGCATGGGCGTGCTCGATCAACTCCAACCCCGACGGCCTGGTCCCGTGCCGGCTGGCCGAGCTGGCCTACACGTACCTGGTTAAGGACGCCGAACTGCTGTTCAACGAGACGGGGGGTCGCCGCTGCAGCGACCAAGGACACGGCAGCGCAGGGCTGCGGTGGCTCGCTCAACATCACCGCCAAGTTCTACTACGACTCATTGTCCCAGTTCACGCCGAAGTAGAGCGAGGAGAAGTTCGCCCAGGCCAAGTGCAACCTCGAGGAGCTGACCGGCTTCCCAAACGACACCGGCGTGGCATGCTCGGACAGGGACGTCGATGAGGAGCCCTACATCAGGAAGATATACAACTACGAGGACATGCTGAAGACGATGCAGGGCCTCATGAACAAGGCGGCTCGCCGCCACCGGATCCCAAGAAGGAGACGGCGCCCGCGACACCCAAATAAATGACGCATGAATAATTGATCAAACTGTTCTTCTCTCACAAACGTAACATATATACATGCAAGGGAAGATGTCGTATGAGTAAATTACATTCACCATACAATAACTTGTATGTTTGCGTCACTTTAGTCTAATAAGTTGTAAAATATGCAAGCAGATGCATAAACTTGTCAATTGTGTGCATGCACAATCATATGTACGCCACTGAGTGTATTTTTGCCACGATGACGAGCCGCTTGGACCGCTAGCGCAGGTCTGAGCATATTTTAGAAGCTCTCAGAACAATAGACCAGGTATTTCTTACAGAGGTGTTAAATGTGTCTTTTAAGCAATGACTTCTTTTTTGTTAGGGAAGATATGACTTAATGCTCCTTGGTTTTATAGAATCGGCTTCATTAGCTTGTTGAATTTGAATCGCAATGCCGTGAAAACCTTGATGTTACATATAACACTGTTGGCTAACTATTTTTGACTCGAGCTAGTGCTATTTTCATTATATACAAACATAAATATAAATTTGGCTGGTTGTATGATGGCAAATTTTAAGTACAGAATAGTCAGATGGCAAAAAATCGGTTGCAGAACACTTTTCGTTACTCATATGTTTTTTAAAAGTTTTTTCTGTTGAAAAAATCACTAGGTGTTGTGTATATATGACCGTACATGCACATTATTGACAAGTTTGTGCATACATTTGCATGTTTTGTGAGTTGTTGGATCAAAGTGATACAACCATTTAATTTGTTGTATGGTCAATGCAGTTTACTCATGTCGTATTATTTGTATGGATTGGCTCCATACATCCCACGAGGGCAAGCACATATGAATCGTATGATTTGCTTTTTGATATGTCTGTGATGAAGCCAAAAAATCATGGACTCTTGTCTTTTTTTTCTTAAGCAGATGAATGAGGTGAGAGCAACAAAACATAGTACACGCACTGAAAAAGAAAAAAAAAGACGAGGGGAGGATCCCAAGTGAATGGCTGTCAGGACTATTCCAACCCGAGGAGGTTTCGTCTGCGATCTTTTTTAAGTGCGCAGGATTGGAAGGCTGCCAATCAACTCTAAACTCTGTTTAGTACATGCACGACGGAGGGGTACCAAGGCGGGTATAATTTTTCAATATTATTTTGGGTGGGCACGTATATTGTGGGTACGTGAGGTGGGTAAATAAATTATATGGTGAGAAAAGTAACGCCCAAAACAGCAAAAACTTTCTAGAAACATTGTTTTATGAAAACTTTTCACGTCGTTTCTACCGTTGGACCTGACACGTGGGTCCTCTGTGAGGGGTGGGTAGGATTTTTTTGGGTAAGAAGTGTTTTTAATTCTACTGGATCCTTATAGTATATATATAATAATAATAATAATAATAATAATAGTATATAACTATATATAGATAAAATATAAATAATATAAATATATAAATATATATAATGAAGATAGATAGATAGATTAGTTATTTTGTGTTTCGCAATGTTTTGGTGCTTGCGTGTGCAAAACAAAATATCCTAAAAACAAAATAAGAATAATCACCGGAGCTATGCTGGCCGACCCACACCTGGCTCGGATCTAATAGAACTAAGATATTTGGTGAGCGAGCTAGGCATGTTAAATTGGCAGCCGGCCAAGACAAGCAATGCAAGCTAGGGCACCCAGCTGTGTTCTGAGAGCCCAAAGTGAATCCTGCACGTACATTGGAGGCTGACAAGCTGCATGCAGGTATACACAAAAGAACAAAATTCCCGAAACAATGTAACAGCCATCCTTCTCGTTATATGATGCATTCCGTGTAACGTGCATGAGCTCTCTGAGTGAAGGATCTGGAGCAGAAAGCGTCCACTAATCTCGCGTGTGCCGCTAGCAAGTCGTCGAGCCGAGCCGGAGATCGATGGAGAAGAAGGGGGCCATCATGCGGACGCACGTGGTGGTGTTGTGCTCTGTCGTGGGCTTCATCGGCCTCGTCGTCGTCATCCTCGGAGTCGCCAGCGAGGCCGCCACTGCGCAGGCGCTGGACCCCGACGTCGACTCCAGCAACCGCGGCGACGGCAAGTGCGTGTACCGGGCCACGCCGGCGCTGGGCTGCGGGCTCGTGGCGGCGCTGCTCGCGCTCACGGCCCAGGTCGTCGTCACCGCCACCAGCCTCTGTTGCGGGTGCTGCCGGACATGGGAGGTGCCGACGGAGACGAGGCGCATCGTCGGCATCGCCGTCTCCGCCGTCTCATGGTACGAACGCATACAAATTCTCTTTTTTTTTTCGTTTCTTATATTATTATAAGACTGGTACAAATCGAGATCGATATGCATGTATACATTTTGCAGGATCATTGTGGTTATAGTGGTGGCGCTGTTCATCGCGGGTGCTGCGATGAACACGGACCATGAGAGGCTGCTTAAAAGCGCCGACGAGGCATGCCCCGTCGACCCTGGCGGCGCGTTGTTCGCGGCGGCGACGGTGTTTTCTCTCGTGGCCACCGGCTTGCAGGTCGCCTCCTACGTCCTGCTCCTGGCGACGCCCAAAGGCTCCACGAAGCCGCTGGCCGCGCAGCAGCCGGAGATGGCCATGGGGCAGCCGGCGCAGCAAGATGCAGAGGAAGTGGTCGCAGGTGGTGGTGACCCGCCGCCGGCTTCAGTAGCTCCACCCTTGTCTCAAGCCACAGAACCTACAAGCCAAGTTTGAACCCTATGGTTTATATATGATCATAAAACGGATAGAATCGCAATGCCAACTTCTAATGTGTTAGGGATATGTTTTCTTTCTTCAATAATCGGTCAGGAGCTTGTCTGGCATTCAATAAAGGATAATTTTTTAAAGTTAAAATAAATAAAGGATAATTTCTCGGGACCGATTACGGGACAAATAAGAAGCCACACAAGTCAAGCACAGTTCATATTGTGTGAACATGAACACAATTATATCCGTTGACACATGGCAAAATGAAAAAAAACAAAATAAATTTATTGAGTTTGATAATACCAAGCTATATTTATGCCTTTTATAAATAAATGACAAACATGCATACCTCTTCTGCGGCGTAATGATCTCTTTGTATACAATATTCTTCGTGAATGTGCCAGTGTAGAGTGCAGGAATTGTGTTCTCATCCGTCTTCGCCTTTTTCTTCTCGTTCTTTTTAGTAGTTTTGTTCTCAATCTTATCGACCTTTTTCTTCTTGTTGTTCTCGTGTTCCTCTTAATGGTAATTAAGCGATGAAATCCGACCGTCAACTATCTCAAAAATGGTAAAGAAAATAGCATTTCTTACACATATTTTATCCAAATAACGTAGTTCTACTACCACGTCGGCCTGGTAGGGCCCAATGAAGCCCACTTTCGCCCATGGTGAAGAGGAACACGTCCATCCAAGAGATGAAAAGAGGCCACATGAATGAGCCATGGATTAGGTGGCCCGCAACCCCAACTTAGCGTACCCAACTTCGGCCAACCCACCAAGTGCACCCACCTAGGCCCATGCATCAACAACCCAGGTGAAGGAGGGCACCAATGGGCCCAATGGCACGTCGACCGACGCCCAAGGAGCGCCAAATCGCCTCTCCTAACACGTGGTGATCACAACTGCCTCTCCTTTCTAGCGTCGTTGCTTTGGAAAGCAATGGTCTATGGTCTATGTGGTTTTATTAATCTCTGCATGTATGATACCATGATTGTGAACCACTACCCTAGAAGGTTTACCTTTGTAGGGAACAAATATTCTGGAGGCCCTCCTCTCACTGCCGCAATTGTCCGGAACACCCTGACGCCATGAGGATACCCGAGGAGAGGCTTACTGGTACCATTGGGGAAGAGAAGGCCTTCTCTCGAGGCATCTCTGTCATGGGTCGCCCAACCCCCCCCCCCCCCCAACGAGTTGGAAGGTACCCAGACTCAGAAAGGTGGTGTTGGTGTTTCATACACCGGTGGTTTAGTTACATAGCGTTAGCTTGCAGCTCTCAATGGTAGGCACATGGACACAGAGGAATTATACTGGTTTAGGCAAAAGGCCCTACATCCAGTGCGGGGGAACGAGTCGTATTCTTTTGTGGGGTGCCTTAGGCTTACAACGGGGGTGCTCGTAAGTGGAAGTGAGTAAGTGAGTGAATCGCAATGGGGTTGTGTCTGGCTGAGTTGTGTTTTTGTTTTCGTTGCCCTTCCCGAGGGCCCCTTCTCCCTTATATATGCCTGGGGGGTCGGTTACATGCAGGAAAAGGAAGAAAAGAGGAGATCGGAAGAGGTCCCATGCGCCGTTTGGTCCTGTTTGACTCATATTATTATCCCTCGACCTCGCATCGGCCGGTCGGAGGTCCTGGTCTGGTCGCTGTACTTTTCTTGCCATGCCCTGCACTGACTGAGTAGTTGGCACAGGACTGAACTGTGATGCCTAGGTCTTCACTGTGGTCGACACTGCCGTCTGCACGGACACGCAAAGGAGCAGGCCTTCCACAATTCCCATTGTGTAGGGAGTAGTTGGCTGTGTTGTGAGCTCAACTGCGGAGGAGTTGTTGGGAGAGTATGGTCTTCGGTTGACTTGGTGTTGCCTTGCCCCTCCCCGAGCTTGCTTGTGAGGTCGGGTGTCAACCCTGGGGTTGGCGTAGGCCGACGTGACTGCTGGTGCTGTCTTTTCGGGCCTATGCCGCTGCCCTGATGTGGTAAGCCTGACACTGCCCATCAACTTTGTCCCATTGGGCCGTACTGTGGGTTCAACCGAAAATCTAGGAAGCTGGCATGGGCTCTCGATTTTGGATAAGAGCGGACTGTGTGGCTTTGACTGGGCCTTTGTGTGGTCACGGGCTTGCCTTGCACTTGGCGTGGGCCCCTTCGGGGTGTTCGGGAAGGTGCCGCGTGTCCTGGCTGGCCGTATCCCCGAGCGGTCGGGTGTTGCTGCACGCTCTGGTGGGCTGAGCTTCCCTCATGGTCGGTAAACCGCCGCGTATGCCAGCCAGTGGTGCCCCCCGAGCGGTTGGGGGGCTGCCGCCTGTCCTGGCAAGCAGGGCTGCCCCAGTCAGTCGGGGACTGACGCTCACCTTTGTTTTTCTTTATGTTACGACAATGATGAGATTTAGTCAAGTTAGCTTAGCTTGACTAGCTTACCATTGTGAGTACCCTGGTTAGAGGTATCTCACTGGTGGCCACTTCCCTAAACCATGAAGATGCCATGAAGGGTGGACTGTTCGGGCCAGCCCGACCCTTGAGGACCAGAGGAGTCTCAAATGACCGGGATGCCCCTGCCCGTTGTTGGTGTTTATAGGTGGGATAAGGCGGTTCATCGGCATCTCTAAGCATGGAAACCTTGAGAACCGCCTCGGGGAGAGCATGGGAGGCCGTCCCATAAAAACTGTGCATTCGGGAGCCGTCCAGGTTCAGGGGACCTTGTGGTTTGGCCAACTCCCGGGGCCACCTCCCGCACCGACTTTCGTCCATGACACTATTATATGGGTCCTCACGTGGGTACGTGGTGTTTGGTGGTAAGTTTAGGTGGTTTTCTCCTGTTCATGGGCCCATGGATCATTGTGCCTCCCTCTGATTGGTCAATGTGTGTTTTCTCTTGTGTTTGAGCTGAGTTGCTTTGGTATGTGGGCCCTCCAATTCTCATGCTCATATAGAATGCTCTTGTAGACAGTGATCACCAAAATTTGTCCAAATGATTAGGACTAAACCCCTATCTCTAGTTTTGTATTTGTTTTATCACCGTGCTTTTCAAGTGTTGACGACTAGGTTTGATACTTAAGGACCGTCTCGAGTAAGGGTTTGAGGACTAAGGTGGTCCATCTCCTCAAATGGTATGATGCCTGCATATAAGTTATTCCAAGCCTCACCCTTACTTATGAACTTTGAAGTGTCTAACAAGCTATCTTGGGTACTTGAAGAATGGAATGAATTAGACAAGTCTTTCTTAGTTCTCCTGCTCAGATAACTTTGGTTTTTGAAAGATTTTCAAAACAAACCTAGACTTGCTCCTCGAATGATTCTATTAGTTCACTCAAAGTGAATGGTTCCTCACCAAGGCATTGGGTTGCCTCTTTTTCTTCCTACCTGAAATAAGGATTTTTGTGGAGCTCGGGTAGGGAAAAGAGGAAACGTACTTGTATTGCATATGTTGCCAAGTAAAAAAGCCGGACCCAAGGAGAAACAAATCATACACTCTAATCAAGATGTGCAAGTGTGTGGAGATATCTGGATGGAGGATTTATGGAAACTCCTCTTTATACGATCTCTCTCCCTTTTGAAATAATCTAAGAATATGGCTATATCTCTTTTTCATATGCTTGGACCTTCAGGTGTCCAACCTTTTTTTTCTTTTCTCTTTTTTTTCTATACTTGGTCCTTCACATGTCCTCTCTTCTTCTTGATAGCCTATTCTCTTTTGCAACATAACCGAAGAGAGAGATCAACATTTATTGTGTAGCTTATTTTGTGGAACAAAATGGATGCATGGGTGAAATGTTGCCAACACCTATTGCAGGAGTCAAAAAAGTGTGTACGTGATAGTGATAATGAAAGTATGAAAAGTTCCTCACAAAGGTCACATCAGTTTGACAAAGCTCATTGCAAAATCAAGTAGAATATGTATAAGGTTTTCAATGGTATTAACATATGGCCTTTGTAAGAATTTTATATCATTGAGGAGTCAGGCTATTGATTTTGATTATTTGCAAGATAAAACTCCAAGTGCTTTGTAGGTGAAAGCAAGGTTTCTTTCATCATACCATATCTCATTCATCAACTACTTAGATTACATGCTTTCCTGTCACACCCGGATTTTCATAGAAACCCGAATGCTGCCATATGTGTGCCTAAGAAGTCCACAGAACACATACAGCTTACAAATATGGAAAATCAGAGTACATATGCTAGAATAAAATAGTTTACATTAGAGTTTACCTAAATAAACACAGCGGAAGTCTATGTATTAGCTCTCTTGACAGGTAGAGCGTCAAGTCCACAGGGACACCGACTGGTTGACCACAACTCAGAAGTACGGATGATCTTCAAAAAACTCATTAGCTTTCTCAATCAATGATCCATCTGTTACCCATCAGGAATTTTGTTGAATAATGGCAAGTGTAAGTAAAACATTTACTTAGCAAGTATAGCACGAGTATATGAAGGCTCAAAGTAAGGCTAGACATGGCTGAACTGCATTAGCACTTTTAGTTGGTTTGTTTTAACATTATCCAAGTTACTACAAGTGAATGAATCCCAGTTGCAACCCAATTAATAAAGTATAAGTGACATTAATCATAAATAAACATCATCTTCTAATCAAGAAGGATCCAGGCTGCTTGTGACCCTGAGCAAGGCTATCATGATAGATTTACACTCTGCAGAGGTTTCGCCCTTTACCCTCCAGTCGCGTAAAAGTTCAAACGAACTTTGCACCCAACCACGCACATCAACAATTCTGAGGTGTGACTGCATAGGGACGTTATGAGGCTTTTCACAAGACACCCTAACAAGACAGTGGCCGCTAAGGTACAATAAGGTGGTGAGACTCTAGGTACCGAGATTGACTTACGCTTACGGAGTCACACCATAAGGGGGTCAATGGCATCCAGAGTCGGGCATCGCACCCAACAATGCGCAACGTGCGGAGTTCCCCATCGCAGGGACTTCCAACATGGGACTAGGTCTAACGAGACCTAGCCGACGGGGCTAGCGTCCTCGGTGGACTGAAGAAACATCTCGCGCCTTACTTCCCATAACGCCGTCGGCCTGACCGGTAACCACTAGCAAGCTAGAGACGTACAAGTTACTTGACCAAGACCAGAGTGATAATAGTTCTAGCGGTGGCGATAGGCTCCTGGGTTGCCGCTTTAAGAACCGGACCTTATGGAGAGACACTAGAACAAAGCACGAAGCACATGCTCTAGTTCGCTAAACCAAGTTGCTAAAAAGCAAGTTTTATCATTAATGTTGAAGTGGATCATTAAGTTAAAATTAACAGTTAAATAATGGTGATAGTAGCTGCGCGTAGCAAAATCTACCCATGTGCATAAACCCAATGTAAACAAGGATAAGGTAATCAAATCTAGGTACAACCTTAATGGTACATCAAATTAGACACATGCATTTATGAAATAATTTAATACAAGGTGAGTAGGTAGCAAGGATTGTCCGTGCTATAACTTGCCTTAAATCTAGTATAATCACTCATAGTCTTCAGCTCCTGATCTTCAAGCTCTTCTCCTCGATAGCTCTTGATCTATCACACAAGTAGCTAAACAAGCAAACAAACAATAATAACTAAGAACAATACACCAATAAAAAAAACTTTAAAAGAATGCACTAAAGGATAGGGCTTGATCGATTCTCGTCACCATGTGATTCCAATTGTGTTAGCTTCATAATTTGATAATCTATCTTATGGAAAAAAAATCACAATTTTAGGAGCTACTTTCTAGAATCGACACATGATTTAGTGCACCTTTTAGAATATGTTTTTGAGGGTGAAAATCCCCGCTGCGACTTATTGCTATCCTTCACCTCCCTCTGATAGTTTATATTAATGGGTTTCTATCCTAAAAAAAGTTAAATAATACTTCTAATTGTAATTCATGTTTATATGAGTCTATCGCAACGAAAACGGATTAAAACGAATCTAAAACGTGGAAAATATGGACTAAACAAGATTTATGACACTTAAAACTAGCACGGGCTTTTCTACGAAAGAGTATAGACTAAACGAATATGGTAGAAAATTACAAGATTCACTGAGGATCTTACTGAAAATCTTGAGGCCAAAAATGACGGAAGGCTCAACGCGTCGATGAGACGAAGAATGGGCAGTGGTGGAAGATATGGTGGAAGAAGACTACCTTAGGGAATCCCAAACAAAGGGGGCCTCCCTGTAAAGGAGTCGATGGTGTGACTTTTCTAGAGGAGAGGTGGTTCGTATATATAGGGAGAAAACCTCTCACTTCCAGGTTCATTAGCAATATGTGACTAAAGGTGGGTTGCCCCATTCCAATGCGAATGGGCTTTAAAATTTAGCCCAATAAAGTGATGGGATGGATTTGGCCTAAAATTGGGACAACTTTGGGCCAAGGCTGGCCTACTAAGATTTAGGGTGATTTTAATTTTCAGAATAATTATTTTTCTGGTTATAAAATAATTCCAGATAAGTCAACAATTGATATTAAAACCATGAAAAATATTCTGAAAATACTAAAAATCCTAGGAAAAATTCCAGAGATAGAGTTGGACATGAGGAACCCAAATAAAATATTGTGAGCTCATGAAAAAGATTTTATCACCTTCCATAAATTGGAATTAGCTATAGAAAATTTCCATTAGGCTTCTAAACGTGTTTTTGAAAACTTTACACACATTAAGCCATTAAATGCAACCAGCATGAATGCATGGCACTCAGTATTAAACCTATGTTGCTTTATTTTGCCTTTAGATAATAATTATTTCCATGTACTAAATTACGTGTTAATTTATATGAACCTCGGAAAATTTTAGAAAATTGAGAAAATTATTGTATTAATTTTGCTAACAAATCACATCCCAAAATCCAAAAATTTTGGGGTGTGACATTTCCCTATGGTAGATTGTTCTCAAGTAATAGGAATATAAGTAAGGAATAAAGAATATGCAAGTCAACCATAGGAAATGGAAGTTCAACATTAGGCGATTGGCAAGGTTCATCAAGTTTGCACAAACCATCATTGAAGAGGAAGAAGAGGAAACTAAGGGGAGTCAGATGTGGTTTGGCCGAACTAGAGGTTTGGTCACCCCTCTCTAGATCCCATCTATCATGTTCTTCAGTGTGCTTGATTGTTTGATGTTGTCCAACCTATTAGTGGGGGACCCGGAATGAGGTTCCACATGGTGAGCTTGAGAGATCTCCCCTTCAATAGTCCTTGTACCTGTTTAATATAAAACAAAGGTGGAAAAAGCAAGGACTCTATCAGTTGTAAACACCTGGGAGTTTAAATTTTTTGAATCAAGGCGCATGAAGTGTTTCAAGCACCTAATTTTCTTTTTGTCATTATTTTCATTATTTATTTTATATTACTTTTGTCTTCATGGCATATGGGGCATGATGGGTAATTTAGCAGGATGAAACATGGGGAAGGATGCACGAGGTTTAGTATACTTATGTGATAGATCTTCCCCAGCTCAGAGCAAAATCCAAAAGTCGTGAATGCAACAAAGCTTTAGTGTTCTGCTTGGTTACTCGTGCATGGTGCACCTTGAAAAGTGGTATGTGCTTCCTTTGTATGTTGTGCAACTTTTGTTGAAGTTCATTCCATGCCTTGTTTTATCTCTAGTATGTGCCCCGTTTGTATGTTGTGCAACTTTTGTTTGAAATCGTCCATGCAGGGGTTAGTCCGCAAAAGACATAAATACAATGCCTATGAAAGTATTAACTCCAATGGTTCATTAATCAAAACTCGACACCATGTCTTATTTTGATTAAAGAGGAAAGTTTTAACCTAAGCATCATGCTCAATTCAAAATGCCTTTGGTTGTATTAATTTAATACATCCAATCCAGAGCATACCAAAAAATAGACAATGGTTGCATGCATTTGTATGGTCAAGATATGTTCATATTGAGACCAAAAAAATAAGCAAACAATTTGTGATCATTGAGTTTCCTTTGAATGTACCTAAGTGTACTTACCAGTAGTGCATGAGGATGGAAGTTTTGAAGTTGCTGCAGTGGTGGCATGCTTACATATGTTTTGTCGATGACTCCTCCATTTCAATGCTGGCTGAAGCGGAGGAAGGCACTTGGACCATGCCATCTCAAGCAAACAACAAGGCTAGGCATCCTCGGGCACAATGTTGTATGCTGGGAGTCAAAGGGTATATGTAACACCCAAAAAAAGCCTATTTAAAATTTTTAGTAATTTATTGGCTTTTATTTTAATTGTCCATAATTAATATAGGCTAAATAAATTATTTATGAATATTAAAATTTAAATATAAGTTATAGAAATATTTTTGTTGTATTCATGCTGCTGCACCATGTTTTGTTTGATAGCAAGTTAAGTTGGAATTTAAATTATGTTTAAATTCAAATTTAATTTGCATTTGTTTGAAACCTAGAAAAGTTATTCCGGCCGAGTTCGCTTTTGCTCCCTAGGTTCTTCCCCTGATCCACTTTTACACCTCATACTTCCCTCCCAAGCATAGCCTAGCCCCGTCTCCTTCCTCCCCAGCCGGCCCAGCACCCTTCCCCCTCGCCCCGGCCCACCAGCACACTCCCCCCCGCTCTCTCTCTCTCTCCTACTCGCCGACAGCCGTGGCCCACCTGTCAGACCCTCCCCCTTCCTTCCGCCCGAGCTCCCCTTCCTCCCCGGCGCGATCAGCGACGCTCGGCCGGCCGCCCTAGCCCCACCCCGTGGGCCGCTCCCGAGCTTCTCGGAAGCTTCCTACCCTGCTCCCTTTCCTTTCTTTGCTCGCCCCTCGCTTAGAAGTCACCCCCCGCATAGAAGGGGATCGCCGGCCGACCTCCTTGGCGCGCACGCCAATGTGGCCCTCCCCTGGGCTATAAAAGCCACCCCCGCAGCTCCACGACCCCCACCAAGTACTCCCACCGAGCCATCAACCCAGCAAGGCCCTTCTCACCCCACTCAGCGCCGCCGCCCTCAAGCACCGCTGCCCGCCCTCGTCGGCCCTCGTCGTCGACACTCCGCTGCCAAATTGGACCGCCCAGGTGAGCACACCATCCCCTCCCGATTCTCGCAAGCCACTCCACGCCTAGGACCTTGCACCATAGCGCCCCCATCCTCGCCGGCGAAACTTCGCCGCGGATCACCGTCGGTAGCCGTCTCCGCCGCGTAACCCCGGTCTTGAACCCCCGGGGTGAACTCGCCATGTCGCCCTCGAGCCATAGGTCCTGTCTGCGCCAAAAACCGTGGCCCCTAGCCGTTTTTCATGCAACTCCGGCGAGCCCGCCGCCAAGCGCACTGGCGGCGCCGTCGTCGTCCCGCCGCTGGCAATCCCCCCTCACCGATCCACTCTGGGCCGCTAGATGAGGATCTAACGGCCCAGATCCGAGTCCCCCGGTCAATACCGGTCAATTCCGGTCGGCGCTCACACTTTTGCAGAGAAGCCCCTCCAAGATTTAGAATAGAACTCGCGGTCCACTTCTATTCAAAAGAATTTGCATTTAGGTCTGAATTTTCTCAGATAGCCCCTGACCTTTTTAAAAATAGAACTCGCCGTCCTGTGGGTTAGTTTTGCGCGTTAGACCTTGGGTTTTTGAGCATAATTAAGTTTAGGTCCCTATTTTCTTTCAAATAAGCCCCTAGAAACTTTTTAAACTTGCCAACAGGTCCCTAGAACTTAGATTTGTCATATCTTTTCCGTTTTAGCTCCGATTAGTGTGATTTTCGCGCTCATGTGTTCGTAGTGAAGCGTAGAATGTTTCTAGAACCTTTATTTGTAATGTTTCTATTGTTTGGTGTACTGTTCTAATAGATTATTATTTGTTTGAATGTATTGGTTTGCGTGCTCGTTTGTATGGTGATTTGTGTACAGTCGGTGAGCCGTTCGCTTTGGACTTCGAGTTCGGTGAGGACTTTCTGGAGCAGGACTCACAGCAGCAGCAACCGCCTTTTGAGGAATACAAGTTATAGCACGGACCATCCTTGCTACCTACTCACTTGTATTAAATTATTTCGTACATGTATGTGTCTAATTTGATGTACCATTAAGGCTGTACCTAGTCTTGTTTATCCTATCCTTGTTTAACTTAGGTTTTTGCATATGGGTAGAATCTTTGCTATGCGCAGCTACTATCACTATTATTTAACTGTTAATTTTGACTTAATGGTTCACTACAACATTAATGATAAAACTTGCTTTTTAGCAACATGATTTAGGGAACTGGGGCATGTGCTGTGTGATTTGCTCCAGTGTCTCTCCCTAAGGTCCGGTTCTTAAAGTGGCAACCCAGGAGCCTGTCGCCACCGCTATAACTATTATGGCTCTGGTCTTGGTCAAGTAACTTGTACGTCTCTAGCTTGCAGTGGTTACCAGAGTGGTCGACGGTGTTATGGGAAACATGGGTGAGAGTATGTCTTGATCCACCGAGGACGGGTGATCCGTCGGCTATGCCCCCGTGAGGCACAGTCCCGTGTTGGGAGTCCCTACGATGGGGAACTCCACACGTTGCATATTGTTGGGTATATGCCCGCGCTCTAGATGCCATTGACCCCCCCTATGGTGTGACTCCGTAGGCATACGTCAATCTCGGTGCCTGGGCCATGTTGCCTATGTTGTACCATAATCGACCACTGTCTTGTTAGGGTGTGTTGTGAAAAACCTCGTAGTGTCCCTATGTGGTCACACCTTGGAAGTGTGATTTGTGAGGTCTGATCCACCTCCGCGTGGTTGGGTTTAAAGTTCGTTTGAGCTTTTACGCGACTGGTGGGTAAAGGGCGAAACCTCTACAGAGTGTAAAATCTATCATGATAGCCTTGGTCAGGGTCACGAGCGGCCTGGATCCTTTTTTATTAGAACATGATGTTTATTTATGTTTAATGTCACTTATACTTTATTAATTGGGTTGCAACTGGGTTTCATTCACTTATAGTAATTTGGTTAATGCTAAAATGAACCAACTAAAAATGCTAATGCAGTTAAGCCGTGTCTAGCCTATTTTGAGCCTTCATACCCATGCTATACTTGCTAAGTAATTATTTCCTTACACTTGTCATTTCATTCAACAAAATCCCGGACGGGTAAATAGATTGGGTTGGGCATGAGTCTGCTGCTGAGTTTCCAGAAGATTTACCGTACTTCTGAGTTGTGATCTCCCAGTCAGAGTCCCTGTGGATTGCGGATCCATTAGTTTGAGAGTTTATTAGTCTTCCGTTGTTATTGGTTAGTTTATTTATGAAGCACTCTGATGTAAAACTTTATTTAATGAAGAATTTATTCAAGCATATGTTCTCTGTTTATCATATTTGTTTGCTATATGTGTACTTTGACTTCCTGGGCACACATATGGCCACATTCGGGTTTTTGTGAAAATCCGGGTGTGACAGTATATCACCTCTCATGCGCGTGAGCAAGTGCCAAATGGAGTGGGGGCAGCAAAAGGCTTGGAAGAGGAGAATTCCTCTTGCTTGTATGCATGCAAGGGCTGCCCAAAAAGATGTGCAATGTCGGCAACTGATGAAAAATAAGCAAGTGCGCGTGAGCAAGGCTAGGTGGAGCCATGAGGCAAAAAGTTTCTCCTGAAGTATAATACCACACTTTGAAGGCACACACTCCTGGCCGTGTAACACCCAATATGCATAAAAAATTCAAATACACTTTGTATGTTGGAAGACGTAAAGTTGATAATTAAAAATTAACTTTTTTGATCCATCGCCCCGATGAATGATCTGAGGCTACAGATGTGTAGAGCTCATCGAATACATTCCGTTTTACTACCCACATGTCTTATTGGATTTTTTATCATGAAATTACACTTGATGGTATTTCTGGAATTTCTAGAGGGGAGAGCTAGAGTAGCCGTGAGCTACAGTACTCATGGCGGTCTATGGAGGTCCGAGTCCTTTTCTTGTTATTCTTATTTTCTTTGTTTCATTTCCTAAGTTTCACTTCTAGTCCAACGCTACCCCTCGTCTTTCCCTACATGCACCGCCACCCCTTTTTGTCATGCATCAAAGAGTAGAGAGAGGGAGAGAAGAAACGAAGAAGAGATGATAAATTCTGTCTTGTTGTCATCGGTCGCCATCATTCCTCCCCAAAATTAGTTGGATTTCCTTTCCCATCTCCATTTTCCCTCAATTACAACATTTCCTTATTGTTCATCATGCTGCCCCATATGTGTGGTGTAGTTTGTGGCAATCGACGGGGCAGCTGTCATGCAGCGGTAGGAATCGTCATCGGGAAAATCGTCTTCGCCATTGCCCTTGTTGTTTTCAAGAGGAAACCCTAGGTGAGGCATGCCCCATCTGTAGCAATTGTTTTTCCTATGTTTTTAAATGTTTTATATGGTGCATGTAGTGGAGCACGCCGCTGATATGACTAGGGTTAATGTTTTGCCCTCGTCGCTGTTCTCAGCACGTAGTGAATCTGTGCAGTGGTCTTAGTGGCCATAAAAAAATATTAACCCCTTATATTGTATAGGATTTTGAGATATTTCTATAGACATAAAGAACAACTCAATTGGAGTTAAGGTCAGGGAGAAATTGATGTTTCATTCTGACAACTTTTCGGCCTCATAATTTTGTAAAGAATTTGTTCATTTTCTGATATTCAACAAAGTTGTAGGAATTTTTATAATCTTTTCAGATGGGTAAAGTTCATCTTCATATCAATTTTGGATCTTCAGTTATGTTTATTTTGGTGGAGATGTTCTGCAATTTATGTCAGATTATCATATTAAGTTTCATCTCAAGATGAGCCTATGATGATGATTTTTTACTCTTCTTTGAGATACCTAGAAAGGTGTAGATTGTGAAGTTAACTTTCATATGGCTCAAGTTGGGATTTTTTTGGCCATAAGAATTAAATAATACAAAAAAGAGAAGCAACAATGCTACTACTATGTCTAGTTTTGTGTGTGTTTATATAAGGACGTTGAGTTTGAGCATTGGAACGTTGGTCCTGACATAGTTTTGTGAACAGGTGGTGTACCTTCGGATCGTGCTTGGCTCACGTTTATCTCCGGAGAAGGCAAATAAGTGTGGCGTTATGGTCCACATGCTTTAACTTTGTTGTTTGAATCACCTCCATTTAACTTTATAGTACCTCACATGACTCATATGATCTAAATTTGATATTTATATCGAAGTATTATGTGGTTCGCTTGTGGCTTTACTTTTGAAGTTTGGATTATTAAAGTATATCTCATGTTTGATACGTATACGAAGACACCGTGAACAGGTGGAAGGCAGTAGTTGAACGTTGTACTGAAGATATACAATAAGAGGGACATTACTGGAAACATAGCTCAGGTTTCAGTAATAAGAATGCTACGTTGAGCTTATTGATACAAGGGAAAGGTTCAATTTCCCTGGCAACATGTCCATGCCTCCAGGACTCATCTTGGTTCCATTTCTGTAATTGACATTTCGTTCAGTGACATTGCCCCTGACTTACTACCAGTGGACTGGGAAGCTGTGTGATGTGATTCTGATTCTATGGTTGAGTAGGTCCCACTCTGGGGAATAAAAAATACTGGCTGCAAAGGAGCACGGAGAGAAACGATGCTGCTACTAAGCATGACATTAACTGTCGACATCATCGGTCTATCATCTGTATTACTCTGAACACACAGCAGACCTATGTGGACACACTTCAGCACCTGATCTCCGGGAGCATTGCGTCTCATAGAGGAATCCACGATCTCCACAACCGTGCCTGCAGTCCAATGCTGCCATATCTACATCCAAGTCAAATCGTCATAGCATCTTTGCAGAGAATTATTATTGTACAAAAGAGAATTTGGCAATAACATAATGACTTACTAGGCTTAATAGGTCAACAGATTGCTCGGAGTTATTAAGGGACATGCTGCTGCTTCTTCCGCTTAAGATTTCTAAAATCAAGACGCCAAAGCTGAAGACATCTGACTTTATAGAATATTGGCCACGCATGGCATATTCTGGTGCCATATATCCACTGCATTAAGAAGAGAGGTCTGTATGATTATTGTGCAATTATATGGCTTTGGTATATTTCGGCCTATACTTACTATGTTCCAACAACACGATTTGTGACATCCCGTGACTGATCCCGTCCAAATAGCCTATCCAAGCCAAAGTCTGAAATCTTAGGAGTATAGTCAGAGTCCAGTAAGACGTTGGTAGCCTTCAGATCTCGGTGAATAATCCTCAATTGAGAATCTTCATGAAGATATTGTAATCCTCGAGCAATTCCATTTATTAGCTTGAATCTCCTTCCCAATCTAGCTCATTCCTTTTATCAGGATCTGGAGCAGGAAACCTTATTTCAGTGTAATGTTATTCTTTTTAGGAAAAAGTCTAAATTACTACCCTCAAGTATGAGTCCGGATAACCCCTTAGTAAGATTTCTCTTTTTTTTCTCCATGCACACATGTTATTTTGAGTTGAAATTTTAAGAAAGGTATAATAGAGTGGATGTTCATACTTGTGAGTACTAATTTAGATTTTTTTTCTTTTTTTATGGTACTTATATGCCACTGCAGATTGCAGATAGATTAGTAGAAAAATCTCACCAAAAAGAATGGTATCGATGCTTCTATTGGGCATGTATTCATACACAAGAAGTTTCTCATGTTCCTGCAAGCAAACACCGATAAGCCTGACCAGATTCTTGTGGTGAAGTTTGGCAACCAAAGCGAGCTCATTTTTCAACTCTTGTATTCCTTGCCCTGAACTCTGAGAGAGCCTCTTCACTGCTATCTCTTGGCCATCAAGAAGGACACCCTGCACATAAATGTAAGCCTTCACCAAAACCTCTACTGAAAAAAAAAATCATAAAGTGAAACGGTATAAGTGGCACCTTATAAACTGCACCAAAACCTCCTTCACCAAGCCTATTGGTCTCAGCAAAGTTATCGGTCGCAGCACGTAGCGTTGAAATATGGAAAAGAAGGGAATCGATGCTATCGGCATCCTCGGGATAAGCTATATCTGTCAGAATAAACGGGAATGTATACAGTGATGTAATTTACAAAGCACCCATCAGGTTTTGTAATATAATACCTCTATTTGATTTAGCACATTAAAATATTAAGAGACAAAAAATTAGAATCATCTTAAGAGTATTTGATACAATTCATAACTATAGTAGCTTAAGGTATGATCATTCTCCAACACTCTGAACGTGCAAATTGTCAAGATAACTTACTAGATGGTGCATGCCGTCTTGCTAGTCTCTTCCAACAAAGATAGAGAAAAACTATATTGATCGCTATAACTGCAGCAAGTACTGGCAAATTATTTGCTAGAATAACCCCTGTATTGTTTCTTGTTCTTCCTGCAATTGTAGCAAACTTTAGATGTCATTAAGGAGAAAATCTTATTAACAATAATGCAAACATATGAACTACATACTTTGCATGGATATAGAAAATATGGTACAATCGAGTTCCACCACCACAAAGCACCAATTGGGAGATAGTCTTTCAGTGTGTCAGTTCAACAAATACGACATTAATACTATTATTAGTGCAGTGCAGGGATAAAATAATCTTAATGACGCGGGAGTCAACGACCGCTAGTAGTTATATCACCCGGTATTAGGATTTATCACCAGCCGAACTGATCCTTGTACTATAGTTATATAAGGCTAGTCTCAGTGGGGGTTTCATAGGGGGTTTCATGACATTAAATATATTGATGTGGTATATAAGAGATAAGGTAACGTTTTACGCTATGTGAAAGGAGTTTCATGGTGATGAAACTCTTTTGGCACAGTTACTTAGTTCCTGGTCTAGGTAACCGTGTAGTGAAACTGTGCACTAAGACTGTCACTAATTTATGAAGATTCAAGAATTACAATTCATTTAGCTAACGTATCTCACCTTTTTGTGGTTTTCAGGCCATGGTTAAATTCGAGTCAATAACGTCGCTTTAATTTTTAACAGACTCCCTCCGGTGTTTAATTATTTCCAGGACATATCATTTCTTTTTTGCATTTCTCGAGATACCTAGACATAGTAAATCGTTATTTCTCACTAATGAACCCCAGCTGTCTAAGGCCAGTCTCAGTGCACAGCTTTATGGTACAGTTACCTAAACCAAAAAGTAAGTAACCGAGCCATGTGTTTCATGGTGACGAAACTTCTCTCGCGTCCCATAAAACTTTCAATTCTACTCTTCATAAAAAGCATGCCACATGTGGTCTTAAGACCAAGAGAAAAGTGTAGAGACCGAGTAGAAAAGTGCGGCTTCAATGCTGCATTTACCCCATGAACGAGCTTTTGATATTTATAATAATTGTTATATATACTGGCCAAGGCCATATAACTAAATGGTGGCACATTGCTGGGATAAGAGTTGCGTTGTGGGCAGAAACTTGGGAAGTGCTACAGCCTCCCCCTGACGTAAGTCCCACCCCTCGCGTCCCCCCCCCTACCCACCCACCCCGACTCGAGGGACAACGCGCCGGCCGCCGCCGGGGCCGCCTCCTACAACCTGCGCCGCCCGCCGCCGTGGACTCACGGCGGCGGTGGCCCCCACTCCCTCCCCCTCTGCCTTTCATCCCTCATGTCGCCCCCTCCACCTGCTGCACCACCACCAACCCTAGATCTGGTTGCCCTGGTCGTTCTTCGCCAGAACCGCTCATCCTCCAGCCGGCGGCCCCTCCCATGCTGGATCCGGCGGCTGTCGCCGCCCGCCCCGTTGCGCTGGAGTTGCCGACGGCTCGGTCACCCCGTACTATCGCCGGCTGTGACCCTAACCGCCGTCGGCCACCTCCTACGCCACATCCATCGCGCCGATTCGGTCGGTGTGGCCGCCGTCGCTGCCGACCACCCCACGCCGAAGTTGGGGCTGCTGGCCCCTTGGTGGTTTGCCGTCGTCGGCTTTCACGGATCCGCACCGCCCATGGCCGCCTTGGATCCGCGTCACCGCCGCCCCCCTGGTTCCGTGCCGCCCACAACCCGCGGGCCGATTTGCCGCCACTAATCATCCCCATGCCAGATCTACACCGTGCCGGTTCGACGCCACCGACACCGCTACATCTAGGCCGTCGTCGTCTTTGCTATAAGAAGGTCTGTTGTTGTCTATTTCCTGTCTATGTGCTGTCGTACTACCGTGCTTGTCACATGTCTTGTGTGTTTTGTATGTTATCCAGGGGAAAGCTTAGTCCGTTCCTCTTGGGCGGATGGACTACGGTAGAGTTGTTTGCGTCACAACCTTTTGGAAAGCGTAGTTTTGGTTTACCTCTGCTTCTCAGCTCTTGCGTGCAATCCCGGTCCTTTTGTTAGGCAGGATTTCCATTTTAGGTATTCTTCGTGGGTGGTGGTGCGTCGTAGGTTCTCTTTCTTGTTGATGAGTTAATTTTTTGGTCGCTTTCTCCGTGTTGGTCTTGTAATACTATGTAACTCTCTTCTTCTTAATGAAATACACACACAGCGCGTTCTCGAAAAAAGACACTCGCGTGCAGGGGTGGAGCCAGGATTTAGCGATAGGGGGGGGGGGGGCAAGAGGCCCACAAACTTTCAAATTTTGGTTTCACTTCTTTACTCTAAATTAGTTACCTGGTATATGAAATTGTAGTACATTTTATTAATTTTATGTTGATCCTATGACCTAAAGATATAAATATTGCCTCCTTGAGATGGGAGGCCGTCTCCAAATATTAATCACCAGATACTATGGAGCCATGGCTCACATAGGAGAGGTTATTACTGTTAGGGACCAAAGGAGCTCCCTGGTTTTTATACGAGTGTCGGAGGTGCATAGTGGCATCGATCGACCAAAAGTCCATTGAAACTTGTAAGGAATCAACACATACTTAGTGATGCGGATGTTGGATGATAATGAGAGATAGATAGATAGGTCATATATATGTGTCGTCGCTGAGAAAACTAAATCTCACGGTAATACATGTGTGCTCATCTTATCATGTAGACTCACAATGCTAGCCTTGCATTTTCACACATGATCACAAAAGAAGTAATTGTCCTCCCTCCGCTCATTTATTTGCAAAAACTATCAAGCTCTTCGATCTTAGATACTCCAGATCTCACGTACTGGTCATATTCCTACGAGATACTGTGCTTCAGTGCTTGTGTTAATAACGGACATGTGTTTAGCTTTGCTCCCATGCATTTTATGAGGATATTTTAGACTATTTTGTTGGTGGATACGTGAGGTGGGTAAAGAAGTTCTATGCTGAGAAAAATAATGCCAAAATAGCATAAACCCTCTATTTTAAAAAAACTTTTCACGTCTTTTCCACCGCTATACCTGATATGTGGGTCCTCTGTAAGGTGAGGGTAGAAATTATTTAGATGAAAAGTATTTTTAAAAGAACTGAATCTTTATATTATCATTGATACCTCTCCCCGTAATATGAACCAGGCTATCCTTTTGCTCTTTCTTCCGTATGTCATGCAGTTTTGCATAAAAGTCCTTGAATGTTTTTAAAAATGAACAGCGCTTCGTTGTCTGTCTTTCACCTTTCGCAAGTAAGTCCCTTATTTTTGCATAAATCAACCCACTGTACGTTAGGTCAGTCAGCAACCAAACATGTAGGATTTTCATAGAAGCCCCTAAGCCTACAAGAATTAGGCCACAGTTCAATTCTTTATAATTTTTTTAATATTTGTCACTAAAACTTAGTTTTTATTTATATTTACACCCTTTTGACATTAGAATCTAGTATCTTTCACATTTTAACTCCATTTTCAGCAATCCGTACGCTTTTAGCGAAGAGTACTATCTTTATTATACTTGACACACTTTGTCATTTGGCTATTATTGATATATAATAGCGTAAGATTGACCGGTAAACCTTGATTAATTGGGAGATGTTTTCCTTTTTAAATAACTGGTAGAGACCCACATTTAGAACCGGGCCAAGACACCGACTGGTACTAAATGTTACACTTCAGTACGTACTAGCCAGTGTTATTGACCGGTACTAAATGGCCGATGCCATTTTAGTGCTAAAATGTGACTTTTAGTACCCGGTGGTGTTTTGAGCCAGTACTAAAATGATCCTGAAAGTTTTTAAATTTAGACCCGGTACTAAAATGGCTACATGCCACCTCTAGTACCAGGTCTTTAGTGCCCAATACTAATCTACACGGATGAATGTGAGTCTTTCTACTGGTGTACCGAGTTTCCACGATAGTCTACTCCATTCTGATGAGATATATGCACATATGAAACCTATCGCTTGTTGAGATCTTGCATTGGAGGATGAGCAAATAAGTTTTTTTTTTTTTGTTGGAAGTGATGCTAGGCGTGACTGGTCAAGAATGTCACCCTGGCTTGTCTTCTGCTACACCCAGAGCACCGCGCCGGTATGTCTTGCCTTGGCTCGCCCCGTGTGTGCCATAAACAATACTAACTCTCCTGTGCTATATTAGTACATGCAAATTCATACTATGATGTATATATTCCATAATTAATCTCAGTAGTGTGCTTCTGATGTCCAATATATAGTAGATCTATTGGTGTGTAGCTCTGTTATAATTATCAAAAAATTTAGACCATCCCAGTGTCATATGATTATGATAGTTAAGGATGAGATAGCGTTCAACATTGTTTGTCTTTTGATTGGACTAAACCTACAAGTGATAGATATTTTGACAACACCACCCCTCTCCCTGCGAGCCCGATAGTATACGGTCATGGTTACAATAGCAGCTTTCATATTTACAAGGAGTTGGATTACAGGAGTTCATCACAAACTCTAACCTATACTACTAATATAAATTGAAGTCTAAATGTAACATGCATGACTCACATATTTTGTGAATGGATAATACAGGTTTTCCATAGTAAACTAACACTTATAATGTTACGATCGAAAAGTAAATTTCATGCTTGGTCTCTAAACTATTGGATGATTCTAATCTAGATCCTTGTACTATGAAATTGCATTTTTGGATCCCTAAACTATTAAATGGGTCATCTACGTCCAAAATCAACCACACCACATCCTATAAGCAGACATGCCATGTTGATTGTGCAGCTCTCTCTCTCTCTCTCTCTCTCTCTCTTTCTCTCTCTCTCTCTCTCTCTCTCTCTCTCCCCCCTGCAAGTCACGAGCGTTGTTGGCCGCCCCGACAATGGTTGCCCTCAGATTCCCTCTATTCGCAAATCCTGCACCTTTTTGTCGCGACCATGAGGGATTGGCCCTCCATGCTGGTGAGGCTGTGGTAGGGTAAGAGGCGGGAGGCAAGTGCAAGCTATAGCGGTGGTGGCCAGTGGCATGAGATCTCATTTAGGGCAAGAAGCACATACCTCTCTAGCGAAGCTGGTGATGGGGGACCGACGTGCTCGAGCTACATTGGGCATGGTCATGTAGTCATAAAGGGACCAACGAGAGAGGAGTGAGGGAATGTGGACCCCATGTGTCACTACTGGAGAAAACACCTGTAGTTCTGGTCTGGAAACCGTAGTTAGTATCGGTTTCTCGACCAATACTGCGTCTTCGGTACTAAATGTGAGGCACTTAGTAATGAGCAGCTGAACCAGTACTAAATGTGACATTTAACGAGAAGCTAAACTGATACTAAATGGGACATTTAGTAACAGTTGTTAACACCAACCGGTTACTAAACTGCTTGCCAGGTTGATGTTAGAGGCGGCGGTTTAGTACCGGTTGGTTTGACTAACATGTACTAAATGATTCTTCTTTTTCTTTCCCGTTTCCCAATATTTCTTTTGTTTTCCTTTTGTTTTAATTCATATCAGAAAGTAAATCAATTTGGTTATTTCTTTTATGTTGTGCTGTTATACGTTCATAGCACAAACATAGTGTAAATAAAAAATCTCTTCATTATCACTCGTTCTAAAGATAAAAAATGGCACTAACTCTATAGCATAAAACATAGCATAATAAGCATGAAAGGAGAGAGAATGAAGTTGCTAACATTTAGAACACTTAGATGAGTGAAATCCCACAGATCATGGAAGAAATTGCAACACCTCCTCTAGGTTGACATGAGAGAGATGACGAGCCCGAGGTCTCAGTCAAATAGTGTGGCTCAGCGCGCACAGGAAGGAAGAAGGAGCGTGAATTATAGGAATGACGTTAGTACCCTCGATCCGGTATTAAATGGTGGCACTTCGTACCGGTTATCACCTCAAACCTATACTAAAGTGACTGAACACCATTCAGTACCAGCTCGAGCCATCAGTTGGTATATAAATGGCTTCCAGCTGAATCTAACCTTTGGCTGTGTTGCCATTAATACTAGGTGAAGCCCCCACTCGATACTAAATGGTCTATAGGGGCAGTGTACATGAGGCCTGGTACTAAATTCAGGCATTAGTACCAGCCTAAAGCGCCGGTACTAACGCCAAACAATGAATGCTCATTTTTCGATGGTGTATCATGTTTCATTTCGATGCAATTAGCATGCTATATTTGCTCATGCCGTATGGCATGGCTGATTTTTGACCAAAATGACCGAATTAACTAGTTAATGGACCTAGAATGCAATTTCATAGTATGGGGACCTAGATGAGAATCATCCGGGAGCGGCCAGGAAATTTACTCTGATACAAATTTTCTTTTCTCCAATGGCTTAAGCTCGTGCTCAGAATTTATTTAACTTGTCTCTATGATTCCGTACTACTACTTGAGATGTATTTTGTTTCACAAAATTTGCTGAGAAAAACCAAAGTCTTATAACAGTAACATAAGCCACTCATGCATGATGCATAGATCTTTTAAATGGTTCAAAGCTGTCGACTATGATAATTACAATCACCTGTAGTGAGTAATGTAGAAAGCAAGTGGTAGCTAGAGGATTACTGATGTTGGATATATATGGGTCAGTGTATAGTTTCACAATGTTGTTAATGTCATCTTTTTCATTGAAATAAAACTCTCTCCTAGTGCACAGTTTCATATACAAATTGTAGCACTTAAGTCCTATATAAAGTTGTGATCAAGTATATCATGTGGACTTCATAAAATACGAAGTATAGGCACAACGGATCTAGAGACAGAATAGAATGCTCTTCGTAGAAGTTTCATCCAGTTTGACAAGTTTTAGTGGAAGTTTCATCCAGTTTGATAGGTCTTGGTAATTGGACCTGAGGAGTACTCTGTTCTTCTCTCTAGGGGCGTCTCCAATGAGCGGTCCTATCCAGGTTCCATAGATTTCTCTCTCATATGAAACCATGTTCTTACCATTGTGAGATTGATTCTATATGGAACCAGCTCCGATGCATAGAATCAGGTTCTATAGAATAAAGTGGGAGAGAGAAAGAGAGAGGGTGAAGGCGTGGGTCTCGTTTATAGATCCACCCCCTAGTTCTATACATTGTTGCTAATACATCAGTAGACATCAAATTATTGTGAGACCCATCTATAGAACCTTGGGTGTTTCTATACATTGGAGAGTTAATAGGCACAACGGATCCAGAGACGGAATAGAATGCTCTGAGTGGAAGTTAATCCCGTTGGGGAGGATTGTAAGGGGGTCCCCCAACCTTAGAGATAATCACCCCAGAAAAATGCAAACGAACTACGACCAGCATCCTTACGAACAAGAAAGGGGCCCAAACACACAAAGACTATGGCCCATCATCGTCCGCATGGCCCGTTCGAGACCCCCCAAAAGGGACCTGACGTGCGCGGTGCAACTCCGTCTCGATCGAGGGTCCTAGCGCGCATGCTATCACTCCGCCTCGGTCGTGGGTCTTGACCCTCTACGAGCAGGAAGCAAACTCTGCTTCGATCGAGGCCCCCGCGGGCGGACCCCACACGATCCTCTACCCCAGAAACTCCGCCTCGCTCGAGGCTTTCCTTCGACCCGCCGCACAAGGACGTCTGTCTGTTCCGCTGGCAGGCTCATTCAATGCTCAATGCTGCCATGGGACGCCAAAGTCAAAAGCCAATCGCAAGCCATCCCGCACAGGCGATGTGACTCGGGTCGCGTCCGCCAACCCCGGTCACTGTGCGGCCAACTCCGGTCACTGTGCGGCCATCCCCGACAATGTGCCGGTCTACGAGGCTCTATGCAACCCTGTGCCACCAACTTCAGTGCTCCTGTGCTGCCTACTCCCGTGCTGATCTCTTGGCGAAGCCCTCGACGGGGTATGGGAGAACCCTCGAACGAGTGTACGAACGGCAACTGGGCATGGACACCGATCAGTGCAACCCCTCGAAGATGCTCCGGAACAAGCACAGGGACACACACTTCCAACAGAAACCGCCACGCCGCACACTGAAGCTGGCAGAGGCTCAACTATTTGCGCCAGGTAAAAGGATCCGCAGGACGATTACCCCGCCCAGGGCCATACTCTCCAGTGCCCGGTAACAGTAGACTTAGCTATGCGACATGTGTATCTCTGCCCCTCCTTGAACTATAAAAGGGGAGGTAGAGCCCCGGCCAAGCGCCGGCGAAAAAAAGAGCAACACCAGCAATAGACGACAAGCCAACAACGAGCAACCGAAACACCACCACCACCATCCGATACGCACGGGACTTGGAGGCTTCACCTCCTCTCCCACTTTGCTTGTAATCCCCTACTACGAGCACCCCGGTGCGAAGTAATACAGTGCGTGCACCTCCCTTGCTGGATGGATGGCCCCGCGGCCGAAACCAGGATAAATCCCGTGCCATTGTGTAATCATTTGCACCAACCAACAAGAGAGTGGGCGCAGCGCGTTCCTTCTAGTTAGTGTCGGATAGCTGATCCGGACACCGACAGTGGCGCGCCAGGTAGGGGCAGCGCTGTGATCGTCTTTTTCACCCACTCTTTCTCTCGATGGTGATTCGCACCAAGACCTTGCCACTGCAATTCCCCATGGGGATCTTGGACCCGTTTTCGGTCGGATACCATATTCGGTTCGAGAGCCTGGAGTTCGAGGCATCCGGCAATGGCTACCTCATGCGCCTCCACCGAAGGAATGCAGACGTGGAGGCTTCAGCGCCACCCCTATCATCACCCCAGCGCAGGAGGCGCTCGGGCCGGCGCGCACGACGAGCGCGTGCGAAGCAGCGCAGAGCGGCTCGTATATGCTCCCCCGATCGGGTCCGAGCATACGAGTCACGACCTGCAGCAGCAACGGGGAAGGCGGCGTCTTCACCGACAACACCCACGACATGTCCCCTTGTAGAGAGCACTTCCAAGCCATTGCGACGTCAAGTCACCACTATGGCCTACTCATCATCGGTCAGCATGAACATGGACGCGTTTGATGATCTGCCGGGACATCACTTGATCTCGATCCGCAACCTCATCGCGACCTCGCCTGACGATCACTACCCCGACTCCACCACGAGGTAAATGCAGCCAGGAGGCCCCAGAGTGAGACTACTCCGGGCTCTGCAACCGTGAGGCTTTTGTGTCATTTCAGGTTGCGGTGGACTACTGCCTCACCGGCTCCAACGACTCTAGCGAGGGGGATTACGACCCCACGCGGGATTGCTTCGTTTTCGGGCTGACGGGACTCGAAGACGAGGGCGACAGGGCAGGAACCACAGCCAGACGCACCGACCGTGCAGCGAACTCACAAACGGTGACACCACCGAACAACGCCGCGCTCGAGCAGGTGCAGCTGGCTCAGGTCCGAGAGCTGGAGGCCAAGCTCGAGGAAGAGCGCCAGCAGATACGGCGTATGCAAGCCACACTCGAGACAGCACCCCAGGAACGTGGTGCACTAGCCACGGCCAAGGCGGCGCCCCATGAGCGTGGAACGGACGCCAGAGAAGCAGGACGTGTCGCTCGTGCACGCATCAAAGCCAGTGACGACATGGATGATCCCCTGCCGATGGCAAGGGCAAGCCAGAAGCTCATCACCGCGGCAACATTGATTCGGGCCATGCCCGAACCATAGACTCCTGAGGGCTGCAACCTGTGCCGCGAGGCGCAGCTCCTAATCGAGCAGGCCGCCGTGCAGCAGGACAAGAGCTTTGCGTCTCGCTTGCGCCACACGACCAATACCAGGGCTGGCAGGAGCATGCATGACCCGGAGGAGTCGATCCGAACCCCCCCCCGGGGGGCGGGGCGGTGCCAGCTCAGCCGACGAGCAAGGGCAAGGCCCCCTCGGTTCAAGACCGTGTCCAGAGGAAGTCCGTAAAGGAACGGATCCTGGACACATGCGACGCCGGCGATGGCGATCGCCGCAACGCCCTGAACAAGAAAAGACAGGACGCATCAACAGCTCAAGGCTACCACCCTCGATGTGGAGGCCGCTATGACAGCCGAGAGGATAGGAGCCCGACGCTGAAGCCCCCAGGAACCCGTGTGATCAGTCGGGAGATCCGCGCAGCTCCCATCCCCGCGCGCTTTCGACAGCCCATCACAATTACCAAGTACTCAGGGGAAATAGACCCCAGAGTTTGGCTCAACGATTACCGCCTGGCCAACCAGCTGGGCAGTGCGACCGACGACGCCATGATCATCTGCAACTTGCCACTCTATCTTATGGACTCTACACGAACATGGCTCAAACACCTGCCAGTGAACCAGATCCGCGACTGGAGCGACCTGGTGAAGTCATTCGTGGGAAACTTCCAGGGCACATACGTACGCCCTGGAAACTCATGGGATATTCGAGGGTGTCGCCAGACATCTGACGAGTCCCTGCGAGACTTCATCAGCCGCTTCTCCAAGCGCTGCACCGAGCTCCCGAGCGTCGGCGACTCTAAGGTCATCCATGCCTTTCTCGAGGGCACGACCTGTCGGGATCTGGTGCATGAGCTGGGACGAAACCCTCCCACTAGCGTGAATGAGCTGTCTGACATCGCCACCAGCTTCGCCTCTCTGGAGGAGGCAGTTGGGGCCATATTCGATGGCGAGAAGGGAAAGCGCGCGGAAGAAGTGCCCGCGGAGGCAGCAAGCCCAAGGGCTCCGCGAAGAAGCACAAGAAGGGCAAGAAAACACCGCGCGGGCAAGGGCGCGACAAGGACCCCTACGAGACCCTCGCGGTCGATGCAGCTCGCAAGGGGCCTCGAGGCCCCCCTCGAGGGGGAGGCATGCCCTTACCACCAGGGCATGGTCACCCACACCCTCGAGCAATGCGAGATTGAAAGCATCTAGGCCCCTAATTTATGTTTTGGTAATTAATGACAATCAAAATGGACTAACAATTTCATTGAGATATGAGAACAGGTTAGTCCTTGGGATTGGATGAGCTCTTGCGGTATGTCATGATCATGATGGGTGCGATAAGGACCGAAAGGAGCTAAAGGCAAAGGTATAAGATAGGGTATTCTATTTTACCGGTCAAGCGGTGTTTAGTGGATGAACATTGACCGGATTATAGGCTAGATAGTCGTACTATCAAGAGGGGTCAATGTCCTTGGCTTGACGAGTCCATGATGCCATTTTGCTCAAAAATGTGAGGCGGACCGTTTTGGCGGACCATCAACACAGAAGCGTTTTCGAGCGTTCTAGAAGACTTTTGTGAGGCGGACGGTCCGCAGGCAAACTTGTGCGAGTTTCTCATGGCCTGTCGGACGGTCCGCGCCTGTATGGCGGATGGTCCGCAGGTCCGTAACTGCTAGTTCTGACACCATCTGACACACGTTGTAGCCGTTGGTTTTGAGCGGCGGACAGTCCGCAAGGTATGAGGCGGACAGTCCGCCAGTGCCCTGTTTTGAACGTAACGGCTAGATTTCGAGGGGGTGAGTATTTATACTCCACCCCCGGGGTAGGGAAGGCTCTCTTGGCCCATTTGAATGCTTCCTTGATACATTTGAGCATTCCCCATCCTTTCTCTCACTCACTTGATTTAGTGGTTGCATCTTTGTGAGATTGAGAGGATCCTAGTGCATTGCATCAAGAGTTTGAGCTTTGTGGCACTAGGGAGACGTCAAGCAAGGTCATTGATTTGTTACTCTTGGAGGTTGCCGCCTCATAGACGGCTTGGAGTTGGTGATTCCATCGAGCACTTCAAAAAGATTGTGAAGTTACCGTGGAGGTTGGTTGTGAGAGGTCATTGTGCTCACCTCACCGGAGCGGTGAAGAGCAACTCTAGTGGAATCGAGATTTGGAGCGGTTCTTTGGTTCTAATCGGCTCATACATCAAGTGGAGACTTGATAGAGGAGCGGTTGAACATTGAATCCATCTCAATGTGGATTAGGAGTGACCGGCAAGTCATCGATACCACGGGATAAGTTCTTGTGTCACTTGTTCTTATTGCTTGCTTGTTATCTTGATTATTTACTTGAAACAAGTTAATTTCATAGAGATTGATTCTTATCTTGTCATCCTAGGTTGCAAAACCATCAACATAGGGTTAGAGTAGCTAGACATTTAATTCCCCTTGTGGTTCTAATTAAATTTCTCTAGTGTTGTGATTGAAGTTCTCAAAACCGCCTATTCACCCCCCCCTCTAGTCGGTAATCCTAGATCCTACAACTGGTATCAGAGCTAATTGCTCCCTAATCAAGGATTTAATTATCCCGGAGTAGGATTAAAATGGCTAGAGAGAACAAAATGAAGCAAAGGAAGATTCCTTACTTTGATGGGGAAAATTATGATTATTGTAAGACTAGGATGACAACCTATCTAAGGACGACCAGAAGAAAAGTTTGGGGGATTGTTGAGGAAGGATTTGTCATCTTAGACAAAGATTTCAAGACCGAAAGAGACTTAGATAATGAGGACCTTAATGAGGAAGCATTGTGCATATTGTATGAAGGTCTATCTATTGATCAATTCAACCGTGTCCAGGGCATTACAAGTGCAAAAGATGTTTGGAACAAGCTAGCGGAAATCTATGAGGGAACATCCTCGGTCAAAGAATCCAAGCTCTATGTGCTCCAAGGAAAATTCAATGAGTTTACAATGAAGAAGGATGAAGACATTTCAATCATGTTCAATCGGTTAAATGAAATTGAGAATGAGCTAAAATGCCTTGACTATGATGTGCCGGATCGAGACTTCTCTCACAAATTTCTTAGGAGTCTCCCGGAGAAATATGAGACCATTGTCACAATGTTAGTGAGGGAAGACTTGAAGAAATACACTCCTACGGAAGTGCTCGGTGAAGTGCTCACACATGACATCTTCAAGCAATCTCAAAAGGAAGCTCATGGTCAAACAACAAATAAAGAGAAGAAGAATATTGCTCTCAAGGCCAAAGCTATTCAAGAAGAAGAAACACATTGTGAAAATGATGAAGATTCGGATGAAGAAATGACTCTCATAATTAGGTGGCTCCAAAAGGTTCTTGAGAAGAAGAGATTTGGCAAGAGAAATAGGTTCTCAAAGAAGAATCCATTTGAAGGCAAAGAGTGCTTCTCTTGTGGGGAGATTGGGCATATATCAATAAATTGCCCAAACAAGAAAGAGGGCAAAACAAGCAAGAACAAGTACAAGAAGAGTAAGAACAAGAAGAAGAAGTACTACAAGAACGAGAAGAATGGGCAAGCCTACTTTGTTGAGTGGGACTCCGAGGCAAGCTCCGATGAAGAAGAAGAGGAAGTCAAGCCTTCGAAGAGTCTTGCCGGGGTTGCAATTAAGGAAGCCCCATCACTCTTCTCCAAGCCATATTGCCTTATGGCCAAAGGTACATCGAAGGTAATAATCAATGATGAGGAGAGTGATAGTGATGATGATAATGATGATGATGAAAATGCTATATCCTATTAATATCTTGCTAATATGGTTATAAAATCCGATGAAAAATTGCGCAAAGAAAAGTCTAAGTGGAGGGATTTAGAATTGAAGAATATTTCAATTCAAAAATCGTATGAGGAGCTAAAGATTTCTCATGCCAACCTAAAGGAATCTCATGACACTCTCAACACATCATGGGGAATTCTTAAAGGAAAGCATGAGGAGCTTAAGGAAGCTCACAACTCTCTCCTTGCGCAAGAGGCCAAAGGAAAACTTGTTGCTAACATCGATACTTGTAAAACGTGTATATCTTGCTCGACTAACACCTCTTGTAGCACAAGCACAAGCTCTTGCACTAGTGGAAAAGATTCAAGTGAAGCACCTTTCTTATTATTGGAGAATGAATCATTGAAGAAAGAAGTGGAGTGTTTGTCCAAGGATCTTGCCAAATGGTTTGGAAGTCAAGTCAAATTCAATCATTGTTGGACAAGTAAAAAATTCACATTGAACAAGAATGACATTGGTTATTTGCCCAAGCAAGGGAAGTCGACTTTCATTCCTAAGAAGACCACTTATGTGCCATCAAGTGTGACATTGCAAGAAGAAGCTAAATTCAAGAAATGCCATATTTTCAAGACAAAATAGAGGTGAATCACAAGTGCAAGAGCAAGAAGACCGTATCCTTTGATCCATCTTACATTCTTAAGAAAGATTCAAAGGGTGTTGTATGTGCTAAATTTGTTGGTCGCTCTATGGATAATACTAGACTAAAATCTGTTTGGGTGCCTAAAGTTATGATCACTAACATAGAAGGACCCAAGAAAAGTTGGGTACCTAAAAGGAAGTGATTCTCATGTGTAGGTAAATTACAAAGCCAGAGGAAGACATTGGGTAATTGATAGTGGTTGTACAAACCACATGACCGACATGACCGGTCAAAAGAAAATATTCTCATATCTTGATGAAGATATCTCCGACTTTGATAATATTACTTTTGGTGATGATAGCAAGGGATGTGTTAAAGGCATTGGTGACATTTCTATCTCTCAAGATTACAAATTATTAAATGTCTTGTTAGTTGATTCTCTAAATTTCAACTTGCTACCCATTGCTCAACTTTGTGATAATGGCTATAGATGTTCATTTACTAGTGATGAATTTGTTGTGACAACTCGTGATGAAAAGGAAACTATCTTCAAGGGCTTTCGTCATGATAGTTTATATCTTGTGGACTTTTCATCTAAAGAGGCAAATCTCTCAACTTGTTTATTCTCTAAAGCCTCAATGGGTTGGTTATGGCATAGAAGACTAGGTCATGTTGGCATGAGACAACTAAATAAATTGGTTAAGCATGATTTAGTCTTTGGCTTGAAAGATGTCAAATTTGAAAAGGACAAATTATGTAGCTCTTGTCAAGCCGGCAAGCAAGTTGCAAATTCTCATCCAACCAAGAGTGTTATGTCCACCACAAGAATCTTTGAATTATTGCATATGGATTTATTTGGGCCAACAACATATAGAAGCATTGGTGGCAATAGTTATTGTCTTGTGATAGTGGATGACTTCTCAAGATTCACATGGGTATTCTTTCTTCATGACAAAGCCGATGCTTGTGACATATTCAAGAACTTTGTCACTAGAGCCGAAAATGAATTTGAGCTCAAGATGAAGAAAGTTCAGAGTGATAATGGTAGTGAATTCAAAAACACTCGTGTGGATGAGTTTTGCAATGAGAAGGGGATCAAACATGAATTCTCAACCACAGATACACCGGAACAAAATGGGTTGGTTGAGAGAAAGAATAGGACATTGATTTAGATGGCAAGATCAATGCTAGCCGAGTATAATGTTTCGGATTCCTTTTGGGCCGAGGCTATCAACACCGCTTGCCATTCTTCAAATAGGCTATACTGTCATGGATTTTTCAACAAGACCCCCTATGAACTGCTTGTCGGAAGGAAGCCAAATATATCTTATTTTAGGGTCTTTGGATGGAAATGCTATATTCTAAGGAAAGGTTCTCGTTTATCCAAGTTCCAAAGCAAATGTGATGAGGGATTCTTTCTCGGATATTCATCTAGTAGCAAAGCCTATAGAGTTTACAATAAATCCAAGGGTTTTGTTGAAGAAGCTTATGATGTTCAATTTGATGAAACTAATGGGTCACAAGATGAGAAAGACAACTTGGATGATGTGAGAGGTGATAGTTTAAAAGAAGCCATGAAGAATATGGATGTTGGGGACATTCTACCAAGAGAAGAAGAAGAAGATGATGATGATGATGAAGAGCATATTATCTCCACTCAAGAAAATGCTTCATCATCTCAAGATCAAGGCATTGTTAACACAAATGAAAATGACTCCCATCAAGACAATGAGCAACCGGTCACATCTACATCATCCTCTACATCCTCTCAAGACCACGTTATTCAACCAAGAATTCATGGTCAAGTCACCAAAGATCACCCCATTGATCAAGTTGTGGGTGACATTAGTAAGGGTGTTCAAACTCGATCTAGCATTGCTTCATTTCGTGAACATTATTCTTTTGTATGTTTTCTTGAACCTAAACGTGTAGATGAAGCTCTTGATGATCCGGATTGGGTGATGGCCATGCAAGAAGAATTAAATAACTTCACCCAGAACAATGTTTGGAATTTGGTGGAAAGGCCCAAGAATTACAATGTCATTGGCACTAAATGGGTTTTTCGCAATAAAGAAAATGAAGATGGTATTGTTGTAAGAAACAAGGCAAGATTGGTTGCTCAAGGCTACACTCAAGTCGAAGGTTTGGACTTTGATGAAACCTTCGCTCCCGTAGCTAGACTTGAAGCAATTAGAATTTTACTAGCTTTTGCATGTTCTCACAACATAAAACTTTATCAAATGGATGTCAAAAGTGCTTTCTTAAATGGTGAAATTAGTGAACTAGTTTATGTTGAACAACCACCCGGTTTTGAAGATCCCAAAATGCCTAACCACGTGTTTAAGCTCTCTAAAGCTCTTTATGGTTTGAAGCAAGCACCTCTTGCTTGGTATGAGAGGCTTATGAATTTTCTCATCTCAAAGGGATTCAAAATTGGAAAGGTTGACACTACCTTGTTCACTAAGAAAATTGGAAATGACATCTTCGTTTGTCAAATTTATGTTGATGATATCATCTTTGGGTCCACAAATGAAGCTTATTGTGAAGAATTTGGTAGAATGATGTCAAAGGAATTTGAAATGTCTATGATTGGTGAATTAAGCTATTTCCTTGGTCTTCAAATTAAACAATTGAAGGAAGGCACATTCGTTTGCCAATCTAAATATGTGAAGGACATCTTGAAGAAATTTGGTATGGAGGATGCAAAACCCATCAAAACTCCAATGGCTACAAATGGACATCTTGATCTTGATGAGGGAGGTAAACCGGTTGACACTAAGCTTTATAGGTCTATGATTGGTAGTTTGCTTTATCTTACCGCATCTAGGCCCAATATTATGTTTAGTGTGTGCATGTGTGCTAGATTTCAAGCTGCTCCTAAGGAATGTCATCTGACCGCCGTTAAAAGAATCTTAAGATACTTGAAATTTACTCCTAATATTGGTCTTTGGTATCCAAATGGTGCTCAATTCGAATTGGTTGGCTATTCGGATTCGGACTATGCCGGTTGAAAAGTTGATAGGAAGAGCACTTCCGGGGGTTGTCAACTTCTTGGGTGTTCTCTTGTATCATGGTCTTCAAAGAAGCAAAATTCTGTGGCTCTTTCTACCGCTGAAGCGGAATATATATCGGCGGGATGTTGTTGTGCTCAATTACTATGGATGAAGCAAACACTCCTTGATTATGGTGTGAAATTCAATGGAATTCCTCTCTTATGTGATAATGAAAGTGCTATAAAGATTGCAAACAATCCGGTTCAACATTCTAGAACCAAACACATTGATATTCGGCATCATTTTCTTAGGGATCATGTAAGCAAGGGAGATATCAAGATTGATGGAGTAAGCACAAATGATCAATTGGCGGATATATTCACAAAGCCATTGGATGAATCAAGGTTTTGCAAATTGAGGAACGAGCTTAATGTCATTGACATATCAAATGTGGCTTGAAATTTAGAACATATGATTCGTTTACTCGCTTTCTAACCCTTTAATTTTCTTAGTCATGTCTCTATTCTCTATTTTTGTTGCATCATATTCTTCATATATCCATCCATGGTTCATGGTTCTATCTCTGAGAGATTGATGGTCACAATCTTCACATGGCATCAAGTGATTTTTGGAACCAAATATGGGCAGCAAAGTCAAATGAAAGTGCAAAGAAAATGGTCTCGGGGGCAGTTTTCTGGTAAGGCGGACCGTCCGCTCAGTGCAGTGGCGGACCGTCTGGGGGTGCCGGACAGTCCGGCCAAAGGACCGCGGACAGTCCGGGTGTGGCTGATTGCAATTGACAGAACCAAAAATCTGCAGAACTGGTGGCGGACAGTCCGCGCATAAACAGGCGGACAGTCCGCGAGGCTCGGGTAAAGTGTGGACCCACTCTCCCGCGGATGTATACATCAAAGGAACACTCCCTTCGCCCCCAAACATTTCAGAACGCCTCCACCTCTCTTCTTTCTCCCATCTACATCAAGAAAGAAGCCATTGTTGAGGGGGGAACCCTTGGAACTTTGACGGACCGTCCGAAGCTCGTCCCCGAACTCTCCGTGACTTCCTCCACCATGTCCTCTCGGTATTTCATTGATTCAACTCTTGGTTTTCTTGGATTTCACTTCTAGAGCATGTTTAGGGTTTGAGATTGGATTTCGTTTTGGTCCATGGATTCGTGCAAATAACTAGGGGATCATGTTGGTAGAATCATGGAGGGTATATGCTAGTGATTTGATCAAGTTTAATGGGCTAAAAACGGAGATCGGGTGGATTCTTTGGAGGTCGCTGGGCTGTTCGTCGCTGAACAGTATCTGGCAGACCGTCCGCCGGTCTGATGGCGGACAGTCCGCCGGTGCACTGTCAACAGCGACAGCAGCAACAGCCCATCAAGTATTGGATTGGTTTCTCATACATGATCTATTGATGGTTATTGTTGAATTATTTTGGCAGTGCTAGTGGATCAGGCAGAAGGGGGAGAAAAACAACTGTCAAGAGGCCAAGGCAGCACGTTTCTGATGACAGTGATGATGATTATGAAGTCAGTGAAGAGGAGGAATCACATATTGCTAGTGAGATGGAGGCAGAAGAAAGTGAGGATGACTTGGTTGATGTGAATGCCAACAGGGGGAGCAGGCGTTGGACTCCTACCAACTATAGAACCGATCGTGCCGGAAATCAATATGAGTTTGCTAGGGACACAAATGACTTATTCTTTCACACTCAGGTCCAACAAGAGGTTTTCTATGGCCACACGTTGAAGAAAGTTGTATTCAAGCACCAAATGACCAACCTCTACTATATGGGTGAGAAGGTGGTTATGAGTGGTTTAGTGCCACAACTAGAGGCCCTGGGGCTTACTGATTTTCTAGAGCATAAGTGCGATTGGGACAACACAGTCATCAGGCAGTTCTATGCTACAGTAGAGGTGGATATGATTGAGAAGAGACTTGTATGGATGACCGGGAAAAGAAGATATGAGGCCACATTCGCTGAATTTGCAGAGGTAAATAAATTAGACTACACTTTTCTCACCACTGATCCCACATATGACATTCTTGATGAGAATCCATTGGAGGTGGATGAGATTGTGAGGTTCTATGAGCCAAATAGGACGGGCATCAACAGGGTGTATGAGAGGATCACTGGTCTCAGGCACCATCCAGCAGTCCTGCTAAAGATTGCCAAGGCCACAATGCTCCCTAAGAGTGGTTACAAATAGGCTTTTGTTGGATAGCACAGAAACTTTGTTAAGCATGTCATGGCCAGTGACAAAATTGATGTAGTCAACCTGACCATGGGTCAAATTCTGGACAAGAAGACTAATTTTGAGATAAATCTTTACTTTGCTCCATACATCATGTCTCTTATTCTGGCAAAAACCAAGTTCAGGGGCCCTTGCAATGAAAAACATACACTCTACAGTCATTTCAAGAATGACAGAGGGTTTCTTGAGAAGGATTTGACAGCCTACCTGCCTGGTAATGAAGATGAAGCATGGGGGGATGCAGGTTATGAAGAGGAAGAGGAAGCAGGGGGAGCAGGAGCAGCACATGAGCAGGCCATGCCACCACCACCACCACCTGCAGCTCAGCCACAGGCAGCACCACAGTGGGCACCACCTCAGGGCTATTTTGACCCATACTTTGCCTCCATGCAGCAGCACATGACCTCTCAGTTTCAGCAGATGCAGACTGGCTTTGAGGCTCTCTTTGAGGCCTATGGGCAGCAGATCAACAACTCCTTTCAGACTATGCAGTATGGCATGCAGCAGCAGTTTGATGCTATGAATGCCCGATTTGATCAGCTGGCCCTTTCTGAGCAGGACATCATGGCAAGACAGCAGCAGCTCAAGCAGGATTTCACTGATTTCAGTGGCCACTTCTACTCTATCTACCCTCGGCCTCCTCCTCCACCGCCTCAGCAGGACTAGAGCTCCCTTTTTGTGTCATTTGATGACAAAGGGCGAGAAATTGAAGAAGTGATGAAGAGGAAGCCCCATTGAAGATCATGATCATGGATGGAGCATGAAAACATTTGCATTTGCATTTGCATATTTACTTTTGGCATTGCATAAACCTTGGTGTGTAATAATTATTACTCTTTGTGTGGTTTGCTTGTGAACTATGGTTTATGATGCTTAAATTTATGGTGTAAACTATGATGTGTTGGCAAAATCTATGCTTGAAAATTTGAAGCTAATGCTATCTTGTTTTTTATAAGCTTTGTTATATATACATATATATATATGCTCTTGTGCCTCAATTTTCAATTGTAGGGGAAATTCCGCCAAAATTCATAATCAAATATGTCAAATGAATGCACTCATGCACATATGTAGGGGGAGTTCTCCTATTCTTCGGTTTTTCAAAGTCATTCACTCTATCTATTCCATTGATCTCAAATGAAAGGAGTAAGTGATTTCAAAATCCAAAACCTATCTCATACCACTTCTTAAAACGATTGTCATCAATTACCAAAAAAGGAGGAGATTGAAAGCATCTAGGCCCCTAATTTATGTTTTGGTAATTAATGACAATCAAAATGGACTAACAATTTCATTGAGATATGAGAACAGGTTAGTCCTTGGGATTGGATGAGCTCTTGCGGTATGTCATGATCATGATGGGTGTGATAAGGACCGAAAGGAGCTAAAGGCAAAGGTATAAGATAGGGTATTCTATTTTACCGGTCAAGCGGTGTTTAGTGGATGAACATTGACCGGATTATAGGCTAGATAGCCGTACTATCAAGAGGGGTCAATGTCTTTGGCTTGACGAGTCCATGATGCCATTTTGGTCAAACAATTGCATTGCATGCATGAGGGCTAACAACGTTTGTGAAAGTGAGAAATACAAGAAGCAAAAAACTATCCTGTGGAGGGCTCACTGCGTCCTGGCGGACTGTCCACGTGGCCAGTGGCGGACTGTCTGGGGGTCCGGACAGTCCGCGTCCTGGTGTGGCGGACGGTCCGTAGGCTTTTTCCGTGTGATTATTTTGTCTAAGTATGAAATGTGCTCGGCTGGAAAAATGAGAGGCGGACTGTCCGGCCATGAGTGGCGGATTGTCCGCAATACAAAAAATGTGAGGCGGACCATTTTGGCGGACCATCAACACAGAAGCGTTTCCGAGCGTTCTAGAAGACTTTTGTGAGGCGGACGGTCCACAGGAAAACTTGTGCGAGTTTCTCATGGGCTGGCGGAAGGTCCGCGCCTGTATGGCGGACGGTCCGCAGGTCCGTAACGGCTAGTTCTGACACCATCTGACACACGTTGTAGCCGTTGGTTTTGAACGGCGGACAGACCGCAAGGTATGAGGCGGACAGTCCGCCAGTGCCCTGTTTTGGACGTAACGGCTAGATTTCGAGGGGGTGAGTATTTATACTCCACCCCCGGGTTGGGAAGGCTCTCTTGGCCCATTTGAATGCTTCCTTGATACATTTGAGCATTCCCCATCCTTTCTCTCACTCACTTGATTTGGTGGTTGCATCTTTGTGAGATTGAGAGGATCCTAGTGCATTGCATCAAGAGTTTGAGCTTTGTGGCACTAGGGAGACTTCAAGCAAGGTCATTGATTTGTTACTCTTGGAGGTTGCCGCCTCCTAGACGGCTTGGAGCTGGTGATTCCATCGAGCACTTCAAGAAGATTGTGAAGTTACCGTGGAGGTTGGTTGTGAGAGGTCATTGTGCTCACCTCACCGGAGCGGTGAAGAGCAACTCAGTGGAATCGAGATTTGGAGCGGTTCTTTGGTTCTAACCGGCTCATACATCAAGTGGAGACTTGATAGAGGAGCGGTTGAACATTGAATCCACCTCAACGTGGATTAGGGGTGATCGGCAAGTCATCGATACCACGGGATAAGTTCTTGTGTCACTTGTTCTTATTGCTTGCTTGTTATCTTGATTATTTACTTGAAACAAGTTAATTTCATAGAGATTGATTCTTATCTTGTCATCCTAGGTTGCAAAACCATCAACATAGGGTTAGAGTGGCTAGACATTTAATTCCCCTTGTGGTTCTAATTAAATTTCTCTAGTGTTGTGATTGAAGTTCTCAAAACCGCCTATTCACCCCCCTCTAGTCGGTAATCCTAGATCCTACAGAGATGCTCAAGAAATACTATAAGCGCGTCGCCTCGAAGGACGACAACGCGAAGAAAGATATGGATGAAGGGGGCAAGGACGGCTTCCCGATGTGGAGAACGTGTTCTTCATCTTCGGGGGGCTGACGGTGAACATGACGCCCCGACAGCGCAAGCATGAACGTCGAGAAGTCTTCTCCGTTCACAAGTCCGCGCCAACATACCTCGATTGGTCGGAGGAGACCATCTCCTTCAACCGCGAAGATCACCCTGATCATGTCCCGAACCCGGGACAGTACCCGCTCGTCGTCAACCCCATCATCAGCAACACACGCTTCTCCAAGGTGCTCATGGATGGAGGCAACAGCCTTAACACCATGTACTCGTCCACCTTGGAGCTCATGGGGATCGGCTGCGACAAGCTACACCCCAGCAAGTCGCCATTCCATGGCATTGCGCTGGGGAAACGAGTCCACCCGCTCGGGCAGATCGACCTGCCCGTTTGCTTCGGCACACCGGATAACATCCGCAAGGAAATCCTCACCTTCGAGGTGGTAGGGTTTCAGGGAGCATATCACGCCATTCTTGGGCGCCCGTGCTACGCCAAGTTCATGGTGATCCCGAACTACACCTACGTCAAGATGAAGATGTCGGGGCCGAAGGGCTTCATCAGGGTGGGGCCATCGTTCGAGCATGCCTATGAATGTGACGTAGAGTGCGTTGAGCGTGCCGAAGCGCTCACGGATGATGAGGCCATGGTGGCGGATCTGTAGAAGATGGAGAATGAGGCCATCGACTCCCCCCACAAGCACGCGGGTAGCTTCGAGCCCGCCAATCACACCAATGTGGTACCCCTCGAACCTGTTGCCCCCGGGGGCAGGACGTTGAGGGTCAGCTCCACCCTCGACAGCAAATAGGAGCAGTGCTCGTCGACTTTTTCGGCGCCAACACCAACGTATTCGCGTGGAGCCCCTCGAACATGCCAGGCATACTGAGGGAGGTCGTCAAGCACTCCCTTGACATTCTGCCCCACTCCAAGCCGGTGAAGCAACACCTGCGACGCTTTGACGAGCAGAAACACCGGGCAATCGGGGAGGAGCTGCGCGAACTCCTGGAGGCCGTATTCATCATGGAGGTATTCCATCTCGACTGGCTAGCTAATCCTGTATTAGTTAAGAAAAAGAATGGGATGTGGAGGATGTGTGTAGATTATACTGGTTTAAATAATGCATGTCCTAAAGTTTATTTTCCTTTGCCACATATCAATAAAATAGTAGACTAGACTGCGGGATGCGAGCTTTTATGTTTCCTTGATGCTTATTACGGTTACCACCAAATAAAGATGTAAGAGTTCGATCAGCTTGCGACTTCTGTTATCACCCCCTTCGGCATATTTTTCTACGTCACAATGCCCTTTGGACTCCGGAACGCTGGGGCCACGTACCAACGGTGCATGCTCCACGTTTTCGGGGACCACATCAGGCGAACCGTAGAAGCCTATGTCGACAACATCGTTGTAAAATCCAGGAAGGCGGACGTCCTGGTTAACGATTTGCGTACTGCGTTCGATTGTCTCCGGGCTAATGGGGGAAAACTAAACTTGGAAAAGTGCGTCTTTGGGGTGCCTCGAGGCATGCTCTTGGGTTTCATCGTCTCCCAGCGAGGCATCGAGCCCAACCCTGAGAAAGTCTCGGCCCTCAAACGAATGGGGCTGATCCGAGACCTAAAGGGATTACAGAATGTATTGGGTTGCCTAGTGGCCCTGAGTCGTTTCATCTCACGATTCGGTGAGAAAGGCTTGCCTCTGTACCGACTTCTGAAAAAGCACGAGCGCTTTTCTTGGACCCCCAAAGCCAGGAAGCCCTCGATAGGCTAAAGGCATCGCTCGCGCGCGCACCAATATTGACACCACCGAAGGACGGTGAGCCCCTCTATCTCTACGTGGCTGCGACGACCCAGGTGGTCAGCGCGGTCATCATCGTAGAAAGAACAGAGGAGGGTCACGCTCTGCCTGTCTAGAGGTCAGTGTACTACATCAGTGAAGTATTATCAGAGACCAAGATGTGATATCCACACATCCAGAAGCTGCTCTACGCAGTAGGGCTGGCACAGCGCAAGTTGTGCCACTACTTCGAGGCTCATCATGTCACCGTGGTCTCATCTTTCCCCTTGGGAGAGATAGTCCACAATCAGGATGCCACGGGTAGGATAGCCAAGTGGTCTGTGGAGTTGATTGGTGAGACTCTCACCTACGCGCCTCGGAAGGCGTTTAGTCGTAGATCTTGGCAGATTTCATTGCTGAGTGGACCAACACCCAGCTGCCCCCACCTCAAAACCAAGCCGAATGTTGGACCATGTACTTTGACGGGTCGGTGATGAAAACTGGCACAGGCGCAGGCCTCCTTTTTGTCTCACCCCTTGGAGAGCACATACGTTACGTGGTGCGCTTGCACTCCCCGGCGACCAACAACATGGCGGAGTACGAGGCCCTCCTCGGTGGGCTCCGTATCGCCATCGAGCTTGGCGTCAAGCGCCTCGAGATTCTCGGTTGGTCATCGACCAAGTCATGAAGGACTCCAGCTGCCACGACGAGAAGATGGAGGTATACTGCAACACTGTGCGATGACTCGAGGACAAATTCCATGGCCTCGAACTCAACCACATCACGCGGAACTACAACAAGGAAGCAGACGAGCTGGTAAAGATCGCGTTGGGGCGGATCACCGTTCCCCTGAACATTTTTGCCCGCGACCTCGCTGAACCCTCTGTCGACTTCAAGACGACCGTCAAGAACCCTGGCGCCCACTCGAACGAGGACCCCTCGAAAGGGGAACCCGAGGCATTGAGTCATGGGGCATCTTCGCCACACGAGACTGAGGCGATGGAGATCGACGAGGACCCACCCTCTCGAGACTGGCGCGACCAGTACCTCGATTGGATCGACCGAGGGAAGCTACCCTCGGACTGAACCGAAGCGCGGCGCATCTCTAGGAAGGCCAAGTCATTCATCGTGATTGACGGAGAGTTATACAAGCACAGTCCCTCGGGGATCTTGCAACGATGCATCCCCATCCCTTAGGGTAGGGAGCTGATTCGAGACGTACACGCCGGTGTGTGCGGCCATCACGCGGCACCATGCACCCTCGTCGGCAACGCGTTCTGGCAGGGCTTTTACTGGCCCACGGCACTTACCGACGCCGACGAAGTCGTGCGCACCTGCGAAGGGTGTCAATTCTACAGGTCCAAAACCTACCTCCCGCCGCACGCCTTGCAGACTATCCCCATCACATGGCCTTTTGTTGTGTGGGGACTGGACCTCATAGGTCCTCTGCGAGCGGCGCCCGGGGGCTTCACTCACCTAATGGTGGCTATCGACAAGTTTTCAAAATGGATCAAGGTCCGAGCCATCAGCAGCATTAGATCGGAGCAAGCCGTGCAGTTCTTCACGGACATCATCCACAGGTTCGGGGTACCTAATTCGATAATCACTAATAATGGTACCCAGTTCACGGGCAAGAAGTTCTTGAAGTTTTGCGACAGCTACCATATCCGTGTGGATTAGGAAGCTGTAGCGCATCCACAAATGAATGGCCAAGTAAACCGTGCCAACGGCATGAAACTACAAGGCCTAAAGCTAAGGATCTTCAACAAGTTGAACAAGTTCGGCCGAAGGTGGGTCACGGAGCTACCCTCTATCGTGTGGTGCCTCAGAACAACCCCGAGCAGAGCCACGGGCTTCACCCCATTCTTCCTCGTCTATGGGGCCGAGGCTATCCTCCCCATGGACTTGGAATACGGGTCCCCGAGGCTTAGAGCTTACCAAGAGGAACGAAACCAGCAAGCCCGCGAGGACTCGCTGGACTGCGTGGACGAGGCCTGCGATGTGGCACTCCTACACTCAGCAAGGTACCAGCAATCCCTCCGGCGATACCAAGCGTAGAGGGTTCGACGTCGAGACCTCAACAAGGGAGATCTGGTGCTGAGGCTGCGACAAGACAATCGAGGGCACCACAAGCTCACGCCGCCGTGGGAAGGGTCGTACATCATTGCGGAGATCCTAAAGCCTGGCACGTACAAGCTCACGAAGGAGAAGGGCAAAGTCTTTGCCAACGCCTAGAACATACAACAGATACGTCACTTTTACCAATGAGCTTCAAAGTTCATTTGTACATACATCACCTTCATAACGAATAATAAAGAAAGGTCACGAACAGGAGGACTCGGCTTTATCCTCGATAAAGCCAAGTCCCCCTCGGGGGCTACATTGGGGGGGGGGGTTCCCCCTCCTAAATTATCCCATTTTTGCAGACTCTTTCCTTTCAAAATTCCTATCGAATTACTACTTCGCGTGCTTCGAAAAGATAGAGGCAGGACGCAAATTGACTAAGGCCAGGGCCGGCCGAGTCGCGGGACAGCCTACGCCTCCGGGATACGGCCTCCTCCTCGCCACCCTACGCCCAAGTCACTTTGTAAACGTGACCCACCCCACCGAAATCTTTACGAGCCGCGTAAAAATGCGATAAACATATTAAACGAAACTTCAAATAAATTATGCGAACAGATTATCCATTACAAACCAACTTCAAATCAAGTTCTAAACAAAAACATGTCTATCTCATACAAATCTCAGGACGCATCTTCCCCGTCCCGAGAGCCTGCTGCTACAGCATCTTCTCCCTCGTCCGCCTCAGGGAAGAGGTTGCCCTCGAAGAGCTCGGCGAGCGTCGCGGCGGTACCCTCGACAGCAGCGTCAGCCCGCTCTACAACGGCCACCGCGGCATCATCATTGAGGTCCTCGGCGACGATATAGCCTGCGGCTAGTGCCTCGAGATCGATGATGAAATGTGTCGATATGACACCGAGGGTCTTCTGGACGCCGAGCCGAAGGGCGCCCTTCAGGCACTTGGTGATGCTGTCGCCCAAGGCCCTTAGGCGGCTGGACACCGAGCTACCCGAAGGAACTTCCTCGCCCTCGAGCTCCCTGCACGCAGCGACAACGGCGCCTTCCGGATCTTCAAGATCCTCCTGGGCCTTCGAATATGCAACCTAGAGTGACTCCACCGACGCCGACGTGTCCGCCATGACTTTCTGCAGCTCTGAAACACAAAAAAGAAAAATGCCGAGATAAGCCTCGATGAACTCAAATTGGTAAAAATATATTGATGAGATCAGGGACCCCGCTAGTAGCGCCTGCACGGCGCTGGCCTCATGCTGGAGCATGGCCCTCTCCTCCTCGTGCACCGTGTGCTCCTGCTGGAGTTCGGCCCGCATCACCGAAAGCGATGCGTCCTTCAGCGTGAGCTGGGACCACGCATCCTCAAGCGCCACGCGCTCCTATTGGAGCAGACCCTCCACCGCCGCTAGCGCCTCAACCTTTTACTGCAGGGTGGTGCCCAGCCGCTCGGCCTCCTGGGCCTTTTGCTCTACCAAGGCTCTCTGGGTGTCGCGCTCCTCCGGCGCCCGGGCGAAGCCCTCCATCGCCACTAGCGCATCCTCCTTCTACTTGAGCGCAGCGCCGAGCCTCGAGACCTCCTTGGCCCTTAGCTCAGCCAAGGCCCTCTGGGCGTCACGCTCCCCCTCTACGGGCATTAAGACCTCCCCGCACTGGCGACCCTCGGCACATAGTTCATTGATTCCGCCACGGAGTTCGTCCACCTCTGAGCGCAGCTTGGCGTTCTCCTCCATGACTCGACGAATGTTGGCGTGCTGCCTGGCTATGTACGAGATTTTGTCCTCCGCCAACTCTATCAATTGATGCCGAAGAAAAACGCACGCAATGAAAACTTGCACACGAACGCACGAAAGGAATCGAAGGGCTTCAGAATGAACGGACATACTCGGTGAATGGCGAGGCCTCTGGATGTGTGGAGCGCGAGCGCGTCCGCGAGGGTGCTCTGCAGGGCGGACCCGGCCTGCTGGTACTCCTCCCACAGCTCTCGCTCCACCTCCGTGGCCTCCAACAGCATCGGGGGAAGCCCGGGCAGGTGGGGCTGCAGCTCCGCATCTAGTTTGACAAGTTTTAGTGGAAGTTTCATCCAGTTTGACATGTCTTGGTAATTGGACCTCAGGAGTACTCTATTCTTCTCTCTGGGGGCGTCTCCAATGGGCGGTCCTATCCTGGTTCCATAGATTTCTCTCTCATATAGAACCAGGTTCTTACCATTGTGAGATTTATTTCTATATGGAACCAGCTCTCATGCATAGAACCAGGTTCTATAGAATAAAGTGGGAGAGAGAAAGAGAGAGAGTGGAGGTGTAGGACCCGTTTATAGATCCACCCCCTAGTTCTATACATTGTTGCTAATACATCAGTAGACATCAAATAATTGTGATACTCATCTATAGAACCAGGCGTGTTTCTATACATTGGAGATATCACATAAGTCAGGATTTTTCTGATGTATACAATAATTTATTACCATGGAGCCCCTCATGAGTTTTATGAGGGATGAAACTCTTCTCACATATACTCTTTTTTTCTCTTCTCTATCACATCAGCAAATTTAATGCAAATTTAATATCATAGAAATCGCTATAAAAAAGTCCCACTGAGGCGGGCCTAACACTTGCACCGTAAGACAGGCCGTAGCTTGTGAGTGTTAAGATGATTTAGTTAGCGATCAATTAGAATAATTAGGATTAGCATAACCTAAGGGACATACCCTTTCAATGGCACCCCTTAGGCTTATAGCCCTAAGGGACATGCCTTTTCATTGGCACCCTTTGGACTTGTATGTATATATATACACAACACTGTTCAACCGTAATAGAATCGTTCCTTCCTTTCATTCTCTCTCAAGTTTAACACGTTATCAGCACGCTCTCCACTGAGCGAGACAAACGCTGACCGAGAGAGGAGGAACTCGATGATATTCGGTCCACCAACAGCGATGGCGCCTCTCGGCCGTCGTTTCTATCTGCAGAATCCATCGGCTTCACCGACGAGAACGAGACTCGAAGGCGAAACTTTGCGTAGCATCCGTCGCTCTCGCCGAGTCCGGCGAGATCAGAACGCCGAGAAGCATCCTGCTTCGATCCAGAATGCACAAATGAACTTCTGCAACACAACGAAACGGAGAAGAACAGAGCCAATCGGCTTGAGTCTTGACCAAGCGTAAGAAATGTTCCATCCATCACCGAGACGAAGAACAGAAGCAAGTTTTCTTCTGCATTTGGCAACAATTTTCACGGAAAAACAACATCATCTGCAAAGATTCTGTAAGCATTTATGATTCGCTTACAATTTATGTGTTCTTCATGGATGATGGAACTGACGCTCGCGGAGCCCATGACGCTCGCGGCCGCTTGCACGGCGGCGGCAGGCACGCCCGAGCGGCCTGCACGCTCTGACGCTCACGGCATGCACGCCCGAGCGGTGGCGGCAGCGCCTGGCCTGCTCCGGTGGCAACGCCCGCACTCCCACCCGTGTGGCGATGACGCAGGCACCCGCCCACACACACGCCCGGCAGCGACGCAGTGCCGTGGACGCATGGTGGCGGCAGGCGCACGCCACGGCGGCGGCCGGCGTCCGCAGACGACGAGCGCGTGCGCGGCGCATCGGAGCCGGCGGCACCCGAGGCCAAGCGCGCCAGCGTGCCGCTCCAAGACAACAACAGAATCGGCGGTGCTTTGCACCGGCGGCGGAGACGGCGAGCAACTGCCCGTGGCGGCGGCGGCCTGAGGGTGGGAGCGCAAACCCTAACCGTCGCCCCAGCCCTTTTATATGGGCTGCTGCACCCGACGGGCCAGCCAGGCCGCGCCGCAGGCCGTCATGGGCTGCGCGCCAGATGGGCCTTTCCCTCCACCGGACCGCACTAGTGGCGCCCCGCTGGGCCGCGTGCCTTCGGCACCCTTTGGCTGGGACGCACGCTGCGCTACGCGCTAGCGGGCCACGCGCGCCAATCCACCGTGGGCTGCACAGAGAATAAAAAAATTTGGCCCACGATCTCCCCTGTTTCTTCTCTGAATTTATTTAGAAATCCCCCAAAACTTCTAATTATCTATTTATTTAGATTATTTTTGTGTTAAGTTTTGTTATGTACATTTATATGTGTCGTTTTGTAATGTCCTCGGATATTCGAACCATTGTATTATGGATGCTATGATTACCATATTATTTTGATCATATTATTTTGATAAACACAAGATAGTAGAGTCATAAAGGAATTATTCTACCCTGAGACCGTGCTTAGGAAGCAATATATTTGCCTACTATAAAGATCTACTCTGTCTTTGACATAGAGATTATCTATCTTGTATCTATTAAAATTTTGATAATTTGATTATATAGTTTAACACATTTTACTTTCAGAACAATATTTTCATATGCTATTATTTTATTCATACTTTTTGGCATTAACTTAATGAGTAAAATCATACAAAATACAAATTAAGGAATATTAAATATGATTTTTGGAACAACACAAGGTGATGCGCCCTAGGCACTGGCTGCGATAAGTTCTTTTGAACTTATTTGCCCTAAGATTCAGGCCTATAGGCAGCAATTTATTTGCTCATCACTGCGAGGTCTACATCTTTTGATGACTACCTTCATCGTGTATATCTAAAATTCATATAAACGGACATATGACTATAAAGTCACGTATTTTAAGCAGTTAGACTGCGTATTGTCTTTTACCTTAATTTTTACTGTAAGAAACATCTTACATTCAATATTTTGCATGCATACAATACAACTTAATTTACATTAAATTAATTATATACATGATCTCTCATGTTGGAAAATGGCTCATATAGTCAATAAAGATTTCACTTAACTTGCTGCATATGAGCAGATGGTAGTAACTATCTGCTTGGTCCCCAAAGACTTAGATACTGCCCGGTACACTGAGATAATGCAGACCATTTCCTGGCATTAGGGGGAGACAATATGTACCATACATAATGCCAGAAAATAAATTGGAATGCATTCGGTATTCGGCCCTAGAATCCACGTACTATGTAATCTGAACATTATGTTCAAAGGATTATACATTTGCAAAGTATTGCAAATAATCTGCCAGAAGCATTTACTGACTAGAAATGTGTCACTAATCCTACTGTTAAGAGTACCAGGAATAGTAGCAACTCTTACTCAAATCTCCCAAATCAAAATAAGAGGGGGAGAGGTACAACCGTAAGGATATCCGCGGAAAATGGAAGCTTACTTCCAAAGCAGTAAATGCAAATCAACATTATGTTGATAGACACCAATTGGATACTGAAAGATCCAAATAATATAGATGTTTAACAAAAACATCACATACCCAGCACAAGTGTGCACACAGAGAAATTAATGCTGGGACATCGGAATACCCTGACTCTACTGTATTGGGAAATCAAGAGTCAGAAAGAGTAAATAAAATTTCCACTAATTATATTGATTCTGGAGAATCAGTAAAATGAAAGACAACAATTGTCGACTCTACTCCTTTAAGATTGCAAAGGACCTTCAACTGATCCAAACATAAGACCATGACAGTGCATTCACACTTCAAATGGATGAAACCAAAGGAAGCAATCGAGTAGATTGCACTCGCTCAAATTGAGAGGTATTTGCCGCAGCGATACCTACTCCTCAGAATATTTTTTTGTGGGATCATAACGAGGTGGTGAGATATAAAGCGAAGCTTGTAGCACAAGGGTTCACGCAGAGACCCATCATCATTGATTTGATGAAACTTACTCTCCAGTTATGAGTGGTATAACATTCCGATATTTAATATCATTGGCAGTACAGAAAGGTCTATTCATGTATCTCATAGAAGTTGTGACTACATATCTTTATTGGTCACTTAATTCGGATATCTATATGAAAGTTCCTGAAGGGCTTGATATTCCGAAAGAGAATCACACTTGCAACATATATAGTGTAAGGCTTATATGACTTGAAACAGCCGGAAAGAATATGGATATATCTTATCCATCAAAGACACCTATGGTCGTTTGATCTCTTGATATGAATAAGGATCAATTCAGACCAAAGGATGAAGAGTTGATGGGACCAGAGGTTCCATATCTCGGTGCCATTGGAGTGCTTATGTATATCACAAATTGCATCAGGCTTGACATTGCATTTGCGGTAAATTTACTAGCTAGACATAGCGTTGTTCCAATAAAACGCCATTGGAGCAGGAGTTAAGGATATCTTCCGATATCTCTAAGGCACAATAGATCTTGGCGTAATCAACAAATTTAACCAAGACAGGTATTTAACTGGATATACCGACACTAGCTATTTATCTGATCTCATAATACCAGATCTCTGAAAGGTTTTGTATTCTTACATGGTGGAACGGCTATATCATGAAGTCATCAATATAGACTCTAGTAGCCACATCCACAAATCACTCTGAAATAATCACATTATATGAAGCATCACATGAATGTGTTTGACTTCGCAGAGTGATTGATCACATACAACAGTTATGTGGTATTGGTTCAATCATGCAACCAAGAATTATCGATAAAGATAATTCCGCTTGTATTGCACAAATGAATGCGAGTTAAATCTTGCAAACCAAGCCATGTGATAATCTTACAGATTTATTCACAAAGTCCCTACCTTTTGGAATAGGTATGAGACGGCTCAAAGATTTGCAAGCATCATGGGGAGTAAATCCCCTGATATAACATGTATCTAATCTTCTGATTATAAATATTGCACTCTTTTTCTAATGAGTTTTCCTATCAAGGGGTTTTAAGAAGTTTTTCCCACTGGGTTTCGGAGGAGTTTTATCCATTTGATGGTCATTCATCGTATACAACGTGGTTTCTCCTTGTATTTTTCCTACAAGGTTTAGAGGAGTTTTCCCACACAACAGTCTACGTATACAAGTAGCAATTGATCAAAATGTCACCTTATCCATTTTTCCTCACAGAGGTTTTTCCAGATAATATTTTGACATATTGATTTTTATCAAATTGTTTTTAGACTATGTCTTTAAGAATACTTAAAGGGTCTATTAACATTGAAATTACACATATATCATGGTATCATGGTGTTACTTCTTATTTTTTCCAATGGGTTTTGAAGAAGTTATGCCATATATATATATATATATATATATATATATATATATATATATATAGACACACACACACACACACACTTTGGTTTTCTTCCTAACAGGTTTTTCTAAAGATTCAAGATTATGATTGTTGAATAGATAGAGAGTTCTACAGAACCAATTGATCAAGGGGGAGTGTTAAGATTATTTAGTTAGTGATCAATTAGAATAATTACAATTAGCATAACCTAAAGGACATGCCCTTTCAATGGCACCCCTTAGGCTTATAGCCCTAAGGGACATGCCTTTTAGCTTGTGAGAAATAAATTGGTGATGGACGACCCAATTTCTCAAACCCTAACACGTGGTGTAGTCACCAAAAAATTAAATACCATAAACTATAGCCGATGTTTTAGTTGACCTATTCGTTCTTCTAGACGGAAATTGTTAGGAAGAATAGGGATTGGCATGGATCGATTATTGTGTATGGAACGATATATTGAAGAATTTCTTGACGACCAGCATATATATAGTGGTTTCTCTGTTCTTGATCTCCATGTTCAAGAATAACCGGTCTCATATATCTAATACTTCGTCCGTTCTAAATTACTATTGGTTGTTTATTTTTTTTTAATTTTTGACCATTCGTCTTATTCAAAAAGTTTATCTAAATATATAAAAAATAAATCATACTTAAAATATATGTGATGATAAAGTAAGTTTAAAAAAAATAAATGATATTTTTACAAATTTTTGAATAAGATGAATGGTCAAATGTATAGAAAAAAATGATTCTCTCACCTCGTGAGGTCGGCGGCGGCGAAGGAGTCGGCGCGAGCACCGGCGCTGGCAGCTTCAGCGTCGCGACCCCGTAGAAGAAATAGTAGACCTCGTACCTGACACTGCAGCGCAGTCCGATAAGCCTCCCACCCTGCCTCCCGGGCTGGGCCTGCGGCAGCATCGAGATTAAACCCGCAAGGCAATTCCGGCAGTCGGCCGGCAACATGTCCGGCGTGCACTGCGCGAGCCCGTAGATCGAGGGATTGCTGCTGTCGAAGGCCTCCTCCCCTGTGGCGAACCGCGCCGACGAGTTCGTCGCCGCGTAGTTGCTGACGGCGTTGAGGAGTATATTGACGGCGGCGTCGAAGGCGGCGACCGGAGAGGTCACGTTCAGCGGGCTCATGACGTTGATGGGCTCCCCGTTGTCCATGGTGGCCAGGAAGTTGAGGTCGGAGAAGCGGATGTGGCAGAGCTCCTCGAACACGGTCGCGTCCTTGTCCAAGGGGCACAGCTCCTGCGCGTCCTGGAAGGCCTTGGCGACGCAGGACTCGCACGCGGACCCGTTGGTGATGTCTCCGCGGCAGAGCGCGAGGACGTAGACGGCGTCCGGCGCGGCGCCGACACTCTCGGAGACGAAGAGGTCACGGGAGGCGTTGGTGGGGACGGTGGCGGACAGACTGGTAGGTGCTGTTCGCCGCGTAGCTGCCGCTGCTCCTGCACCTCTGCCACGGCAAGAAAGGTGCCGCCGCTGCTGCGCGCCGCACGACTAGCGGGGCTAAAAGGGAGGCGAGAGCGACGAGGATTCCTGCGGCTAGGCAGGGCGACACAGCGCGCTGGAGCCGCGCGGCCGCGGCCATGGTGAGATCGACCGAGGCGCGCGTCAGGCGTGGTGCTGTGACCGGCGCTCAAGGGGAAGAGGCGCGTCGTCGCAAGGTTTTTAGGACCTGCCGACCTGTACATTCCTCGACAGCTGGCGAGAAGGATGGTTTTGAATACTCGATCATTACCCTTGGGGTCTTCTTGGCCAACAGAAATGCTACTACTATTCGTTTGATCCAGCGGCGCGCGGTGGAAAGGAGCGCACGGCCACACGTGCACCTGTCAGGCCCGGTCAACATTAATTATTAAGAAAATGAGTTCTTTAGCATTAAAAGATTACGACCGTCAGAAAATACCATTGAAAAATATCGTCTCCATAGAATACCATTGAAAGGTACCAGATACCATTAGAAGATACAAACGTTATCTGAAAATAGCACTCCATTATATTTCGCCAGCAGCTCTGTTATATTATACAGATAATACCCCAAACTATTGAGGACAAGGAGTGCGGCACGCGGCTGCCTGGGAGGGGCGGCGGCGCGAGCTGGCGAGGGAGGGCGTGCACCAGCTCGCGAGGGAGAGGAGGGGGCACAGCCGGCGAGGGAGGGGGCATGGTCGGCAAAGGAGAGGGAGGAGGGGCGCGGCCGGCAAGGGATAGCGGCGCCAGCGCACGAGTCGGCGAGGGAGAGGGAAGGGACCGTGGTCGGCGAGGAAGGGCGCCGTGTGAGCTATCGAGGGAGAGGGAGGGGCCATGGGGAGGGGCGGCGCGTGAGATGGCGATGGAGCGTGAGGGCAGGCGTGACCGATGAGGAAGGAGCGGTGCGTGACACGACTTGAGGGAGGGGGCGCAGATGATTTTGTTGCGGAGGGAGGGAACATGCCGGAGAGGATATGGTTTCAAGGGCACAAATGTCATTTTCTATTTCCGTTTTATTCTTCTAGGGATGAAAATAGAGTCCAAATGAATAAATTTTAACGGAGTGGTATTTTCAGATACATTTGTATTTTTCAATGATATTTTATGGAGACGATATCTTTTAATGGTATTTCCAAAAGTCGTAATTTTTGATACTACGGAACCATTTTTTCCTTAATTATTCATCTGCGGGGACACACGGCACCAGAAAATGGATGGAAAGGAGATTATGACCAGCTTTCTCACTGGTCCAGGTTGAGCCGTGGAAGGATACGCGGACGGAATGAAAATGCAGCAGAGGAAAATTCACGAATCACTGGCCTGGCCTGCCTCGGTGTTCAGGAAACAGCATCTGGTCTGTGCCGTTTCAGATAATAGCAACGCTCGCATGCAGGGATTATATTCATGAAAAAATACATTAGTTCTTATTTCCGTTTATTTTAATTGTTTCTGATGCTTCCCACCGAAGCCGACTTGCGCCACCTCTTCCTTGACTCCGTTCTCGGGTTCCCCTAATCCGCTTCCTTCTGCTCCAGTTTTGCATATTGGCATGACGGATTTTCTGAATACGCCAGTTCTTCAAGGATAGTTTCTTTCCTTTTCAACGTTATTTGTTTTTGAATTTTGATCATATAGTGGCAACAAGTAAAAAAGGGTAGGGACTTAGGGATTAGTCTCAATGTGCACACATAGGCCAATCCTAGTGGGTAGTTTCAGTTTGCAGTTTCCAAGATTCTACATCATCTAAAGATGCATGTTTGAGTATTTCTCTGTCGTACAAACCATATCTTTTCTTCGCCCATATGGAGCATTTGGGGAAAAAAATGTAAGAATTACTTCCTCGGGTCAGGGATTGAACCTTGTGATTAGACTTGGCACTTTACCTCATTTAGCAATAAATTACAAAAAAAATATACCAAATCAAAGATCCTTAAACTTATTTATATGGATGCCGCTGCCATTAGGATCTCTAAACTATTCATTTGTGACTTTGCTCAATATTTAAGTAATTACAAGATCAAATTTCCAAACTTAATCCTGACAAAAAAACGAAGACTAACATGATAGTCTTAAATAAAATTACTAGATCACGGTGCATGCACCAGTAAGGGTCCGTAGATGAAGGCCGTACACGACAAGAAATTTGTTGATCAAAGACACTAACTTTATCTCTACTACTTAAGAATGTCACAGATTTATGACGATTTTGGTTAACAATGTCATAAAAAATTACACCGCAGCCAATTTAGTAATGAAGTCAAGGATTACGATCAGAGGCAAAAAAAAAGTCCCTTAATGTTATCCGGTGATTTTGTGACAAAATAAGGCAAAAAGAATAGAGAGTAGGCAGCATCGACAGAGGGAGTACTCCCTGTGGTGGCTTGCGCCGGCACAAATCTTGTGCTTTCAGCGGCGTGCGGCGACGCATCAATCAGGTCAGTAATGAGCAGTTCAATTTTTCTCTTCTTAGGTCTTGTTATGTTTTTCGATGTGTGGCAGTAGCTATCAGATTAATTTGGAAGTTTAACAACAATCATTTGATAGGACAGACATAAGAGAAAAGGCTGTGCAAATTTTAGCGAGGAACATAAGGAAGGGGTCAACGAATTCAAGGCCCAAATTGATGCCAGATATAGAAAGGAGTAAATTCCCTCACAGCCTGTTAACAACCCACTCAATCCACCATCATGAGCAGGCAAACCAAGCACTGATAATAACAAGATCCGATACAGTATGTAGAGCTAGAGTTCAGGATAGGAAGCAAGCAAGGGGAATCGAAGAGGAGTAGAGAATCAGTACAATCTAGAGAACAAAGAGGAGCAGTAGAGGGAGAAGGAACTAGGGGAAGAGGATCCCGAAGAGAAGAGAAGCCAATCACCGTGTTTCTGAATAATTCCTTCATGCCTTTTGCTGCTGCTGCTGTTTCCTCCTTGTAGTTGCTATCCAGGCAAAAGCCCAACTCGCCACGGCACGTAGTCCAAACGATGGCCCACTCTCATGTGCTGCTTTGCTATACACAGGTTCCCTAACACAGCCACTGGAATTTATAGAGATTCCCTAAATGCCATTGAAATTGTTCCCATCCCTTCACTGCCACTGTATCTAATTTCCATTTCCTTAGTTTCCATTCCGTTATATTTTTCATCCAAATGTACCACTGATGGTGTGCCCCCACTGGAACTTTATCTACTCAAGACCATCACATAGACACGGAGAGAGAGGGAGAATGCCAGCACGCCAGTGGTTGTGTGCAAGGAAGGAGCTCGCGAGGCGCTTCAGCTGAGAGCATGTCCATGATGCTATGAGCCAACGCGGCCGATGCCGCACACCTGAAGAAGAGCATCGGTGTCTTGCCCACCCATGCTGCCGCAGTGCGGCCCTACCCCTAGTACCTGGCTCGATGTGGCTGTAGGTCCAGGACATCGTGCGCACGACCTCCACGCGGAGCTCCGCCGCTAGCTGCGCTGCAGCTTCCGGGTGGAGAGTTTCTCGCTGGAGGAAGTTGACCGTCCAGGGGCTTGATCTGAGCTCCTTCGGTTCGGGACCATCATCTTCCCATCGCCAGTGCCGGCACCGGCACTGCTGCTGCCGCCGCCCGCCAGTGCTTGGGGCCGCTGCGCTAGCTCACATGCGCGTGGAAGGCAGGAACTGCATAAGCAAAATCTAAAATAATCCCTGCATATTATTAGCACCGTTGCATGCATAGTGAAAGAAAACGGCTTCAATTTCTACAGACAAGAAACAAATTGAAGCATTGTTCTCTGCCTCTCGAGGCAATGGCCGTACCGGCAGGAAGCGTGGGCGGTGGTTGGGATGATGTGAAACATCGTGGTGCCCGCCGCCCGCCACCTTGCGTGGTGCCGCTACGAGGAACTTTGTGGTGCCCAACGGTGTCGCAGAGACTATGCGCCATCATCCATCAACATCTTCAGCGCCTTGCCATCGCACGTGAACCGCATGGCCTTGAGCAGTTGAGCGCCAGTGCCGATTCACCCACGATGATGGCCGTCTGGCCGAGCAGGTCCAATTGTCCGAGACCGGCGCGTCAGAAGGTAACGGGAGTACTAATGGAATGGCAGGTAAGGAAAGAAAATTTTAAAATAGTTGCAATGAAGGGAGGAGCAAAATTGAAGGAATCGCTATAAATTCCAGTGACAATGAGAGAATTTACTCTACAGAAAGGATGCAATAGTAAAGTGCACATGTCGTCGTTGCCTTCATCGGAGAGAGTTTCCAATCAATGAGGTGTATATGCACTTGCTAAGGGAGGGTGTGACAATGTTGTACACCAGGTGGACCAATCATGGAGAAGATGAGACGCATGAGAAATGATGTCCTTCAGGAAAATGCACATCATGAGGCTAGGGAACTGCTCCAGTACTCCCTTTCTAATTTGTGGTACAAGTCCTAAAGCAGTTTAATTATTTTCGTAATTTCTTTCCCGTAGATCCTGAATGGGCCCGGCCCTAACCATGTCCAGCCCAAACCCACCACCCGTGATCCACCAGATCCCCTTTTTCTGTTGCCGCTCCTTTCCCACGGTCCACTCCCTTCACGAAAATTGTTTCTAGTCCAGAGTGCGTGAGGATCTCCACCGAGTGGAGAGCGGCGGCAATTGAAGACTGTGGCGGCGGTGGCGATATCAAGCTGAACAAGGTGGCGACAATCAACCTCTCACCCCCGCATGACCATTCGTGCCATCTGCAGCGTGTTCTGTTAGCGGCTTGTGGCGATGGACTCCAGGGGCGGCGGCCTAGTGCTGGAGGACACTCTCCCACGATGAATCCTGGACCGCGGTCCACTAGCGGAGTTCAATTGTCGCGCGCATGAGTGAGCTGCGCGCTGACAGCGGTGATGGAAGCGCAAACTTCCCCGGCGTGAATGGCGTGCTTGATGAACCGGGATTAACCCGATGGCTTGTTCGTCCAGTACCATGGTAACTACGAGGCGCCGGCTTCTTTATTCCAACCGTGGCAGGCTAAGCTCAGTAGTCGAATGGCTGATTTACTTGGTGTCCATTGATTGGATAGGCTGATTTACTTGGGTTGATTGTCTGCCTTACTTGGTGTCCATTCATTCTCTGTTTCAGCGGAGAGGTACTGAACTGACCTAATTCTCTTTATTCGGCGGTGAGGCATGCTGTTGGTCTCATTGTTCCTTTGGGTGACTTATCAATAATACTGTTTGAACTATGCCTATCCATTTGCTTATCAATAATAGTATTTGACTATGCGTATTGGTTTAAATTTAATAATGAGGGTACCATAGTCTGTGTTTCTTTCTATGACTTAACAAAAATAATTTGAACAGTGAAGTCCACCGCCGGTCCCCAAACCATCGTAACGCATATTTAGTTCCCTAAACACTGTTTGGGTCTCATGAGGGACCAAATCGGGTCTGCGCCCGTGATTCGTTGAGGACGTGGCAGGTTGACATGGCATGGGGGTCAACGTAAGCTTTATCTGTGTTGACTCAAATCCCTATCTCACAAAATTCCCCATTCTGGAGCTTGAGGCGACGCCCCTCTGTCCGCCCGTCGCCACCACGCATCCCGTCGTCGCCACACCTCCCGCCGCCACCCTTACCCGGTCAGAGCGCACAACTCATGGCTCCGACCCAACCAACATCGAGCTCGTTGGTGACACAAAGTGTGCGCAAGCGACCGCATCTGCCACTGATTACCTGCACTGATTGCGGACGGCACACAATTCGTGAGCTTGAGGTCAAGAAAGATGACAGTGGAAATTGTGGGCGCATCCTCTACAAGTGCCCCGGTCGCAAGGTTATGCTACTAGTGCCCTATTTCATATTCAGTGTTTGATTTGTTTGAATGAAATCAAAATTTTGTGGTTGCAGAATGATGATAGTGGTTGTGGATTTTGGTATTGGGAGGAAGAGTACGTTGAAGTGCTGAACAATATCAAGGTTGACAGTGCTACTGTGAGAGAAGACAAGCTGATGAACAAGATTAAGGAAGCAGAAGATGAATGCGTGGCGGATGTTAGAGCTTTAGTATGCATTGGAAAGGAAATTGTAGTCCTTTTGAAATGTTTTCTAGTAGCTTATTGTTGGCTGGATATGTTAGTTTCACTAGGTGAACATGAATGAAATGCACTGATCTTCCAAGATGTATTGGTGATCTATGAAATGGAATGACAGTTGCATATATTCTTGCCTGTGTGATTCACCATCTTGATGCAATGGATCCTTACCTCATAATAATCAGTAATTGATTTATGCACGAAGGCAGGAGCTGTTAATGTTATACACAAAATGTAATAAGCAACAAATGCCCATCCACATGCTATGCCATAATGTCTCACTGTTTAATTACAAACCCAGACAATTTAGTCACAAAATATGATGAGCAACAGATACCCATCCACAAGCTACAAAAGTCTCAAGTGCATCACACAAAAGAAACATGTTCACTTCTCATTTTGAATTTCTCCATGGCTGGTGGATGACTTGCCCTTCTTTGCTGTCGTGGACTTGCTCTTCTTCTGAACTTCTGCTGGCTTTCTCTTTTGCACTTCACCCTTGCTTGGTTCCTTCCTCTTCCTTGTTGATGTTTCCCTTCCTACCATGGTGCTTGTTGTCAAGGGGGAAGGTCTTAGAACTGGTTGGTTGGACATGATGTAACCACTGTCTGGCATTGGCCCATGAACCTGAGACTGCATTGTAGGTTGAGTTTCCTACCAAAAAAGTCAAGTGTTAGGTAGCTAACATACGTATGCTTATGTACATGCAACTAATGTGTAGAAGAGCTACCTGAGAGAGCATCTGAGTCAGCAAGGTAGTACTTTCTTGTGTCATAGGAGGTAAAAACTGATCGTTTGTGAATTCTTGGTTGATAGGCTCATCTATCTGAACAGCAGCTGCAGCTGCAGCAGCTTGTTCAGCCTCAAGGTGTAGCTGAGCTTGTGTCTGTACCACAAGTTTCTTGGCTTCATATGAAGTGAATCCCATCTTCTTGAGTTTGCAACCACCATTGTTATGGCCAGATTCTTTCCAGTGGCTACAATGAATTGTAACTCCATGCTTAGATAGTTTTGAGCCATTTCTTCCTTGAATTTCTTGAGGTTGCTTCTTTCTATATTTTGCTGGTCTGTCTACTTTCTTCGCATACTTTGGTGGGAGAACCTGTGGTCCATTAACCCTTTCCCACTGGCTCTTGTCCTTGCAAGGCCATATGTTGTATCCATATGCTTTATTGAATGTCTCCACTAAATAACAACTTGGAAGCACACTTTTTGGTCTAATCCTCTCGTGCCTTAGACATGCAATGGCATGGTAGCATGGCACACCAATGAGTTGCCACCTTCTCCAGTCACATGTTTTTGCACTAATGTCAACTATGTGTTGGTAGTCCTTAATCTGCACATGGAAGACACCTTGACCAGAAGGTAAAGCATAACGCATGTTGGCAAACTCTGCATTTTTGGCTACCTTCTTCCTGATTTTGGGGCAGAATCTCCCTTCCATCTGGCCTACTAGTTCTTCTTGCTTGTCGTAATGCCTAGTCATTAGTTGATTCTTGATCCTCTCAAACATGCTATGTATTGGAATCTCTCTTGCATCTAGAATATATTTGTTGAGCACTTCACAATTGTTGTTGAACAATATGTCACACTTGGGAAACTTAGAAAAAAAGCTCTCACCCATGTGTTTGGTACCATCTTCTCCAACCAGTTGTGAGCATCTGCATCCAAAGCTTTCATCTTCTCCATGTTTCTGGTCCACTGCTCCATTGATGATGACCTTGCACAAGCCCAAAGTTGGTCTTTCAGGATCTCACCTTTGAACTTCTCTTGGAAATTTGAATATAGGTGCCTCACATAGAACCTATGTTTTGATTCAGGAAAAATGTCACACCCGGCCCAGTTTGTATGGCCCAGTAGTGGCCCATGAGTGCGGGACGCACGTGTTTAGTGCCACATTGCTAGTTGAGCAAGGGTGGAGGCAACCTATAAGCCTTTGTCTTCCAGCCATAGCACCTTCGGGTTAACCCTTTTACACGAAGCGAGGACGAAAGTGTAAGCAGAGTGCTATGTGTACGCGTGCGCGCCCCTCGGAAGGGCTGTGCGGGGCGGCTCGTGGAAGGCGGGGTGTTACAAAAAACATGTTGAACAGCTGGGATTAGACCCTACACAGAAAGAAAAGAAAGATGGTATTAGTTTCCAAAATAGTACTATGTGAGAAACCCTGCATAGAAAGATTTGAAAGGTGCCATACCTTTTACTTATCTGCCATAATAGTCCAAGGGTAGGTGTTATCAATGCCAAAGTCTTCTTTCAGAGTTTCCAAAAACCATTTCCAAGAAGCAAGTGACTCTACCTCAACAACTGTCATTGCAATAGGATAAAAGCAATCATTTGGATCCATACCTACTAATGTCAATAACTGACCTCCATACTTTGTTTTGTTGTGACATCCATCAAGATAGATGATTAGTCTGCATCCAACCAAGAAACCCCTCTTGCAAGCATCTATACACATATAGCATGGATTGAACGAATTATCAGCAAGTTTGAGATAAAATAAGCTTCCAGGATTGCTTCTCCTTAGCTCTTGTGCATAGTCCCACAAAGAGTTGTATTGCTGCTTCTCATCTCCATTAATAGCTGCCATGATTATCCTCCTTGCTCTAGCCAGCTTGCTCCTAGACAATGTCAAGTTTCAATCTTTCTGAATTGTCCTTCCAAAGTTGGTTATGCTCATCTTGTCATTTGCTCTGAATGCATCAATGTACTTATCTGCCAACCATCTAGAAGTGCATCTCCTCAAAACCCACTCTTTTTGACAGTTGTGAACCCCATACTATGCCTTCACTACAAATGACTTAACCATGTTGTCCATTGATGCATATAGGTTCCATGGACATGCCTCAGCACAATGAGCCCTTAGCCTTCTTGAGTCACTTCTAGGTAGCTTGATTTCTACCCTATTCCCGACACTATACTCTATAACTATCTGCCTCAATTTCTGCACTGATGGAAAGACATGTCCAACAAAGAATGATGGACTAGTCATATCCTCTTCCCTCCAAGACCTGAATTTTAGCCAGCCTTCTCCTTCTCCATCTGAATCAGGAAGTTCTAGTGCCTCATCATCAGGGTCAACTGCTAGTCGACTTATCTCATAGGTCTTCATCTTGCTTCCTCTTGCCTTCTTGTTATCTTTGGCAACATTCACTTCCATATCAAACATCATCCTCAAACAGATCTTGATCTTGACCATATATCATAGTCACTGTCTTCAGCTTCACCTTCATCACTGTCAACTTCTGAATTAACTTGGTTGCTTGTCCCTTGCTCAACTCTGCCTTTCTCCAAATCAGTATAAAACACCGGCAACTTTTCACCAGGTACATTAGGCACATAATCAACCTTTCTTGGGCTTATAACCTTAGGTAACTCAGCCACTCGATTGGAAACTATATCATCCCAGGTTACATCTACAAATTTATCATCATGATCAACATAGACTACCAAAGTCGTGTACTTTTTGACCGTCTTGGCCATAACATTTGTATCATGATCTGAAATGATTATTCTTAACCCATTTGCTATAGTTTTTCCTGGTAATAACCAATAAAACTCGATGCTTGCATTGTTCTCATATCCTAACTGCTGCAGAAAGTCCTCAAACCATAGAGATGACCATGTGTCACACACAATCCAATCAAACCAGTCAATTTTCTCATCCACATATGACTTTAAATGACCAGAACCAATGAAAAAACCACCATGGTGAACCTCAAGACTGAACACATGTGCACCAACCTCTGCATTGCGCACAAATACATGAACAAGATCACAATCCAAAACCCTAACATTGAACCGAAAACCCTAAAATTTCCTCCCAATTTCAATTCTTTCTACCCCCAACATACATCAGTGATTGTTTCTTGAAGTACAACTAAATCTATGATCACAAAGATTGACGAGCAGATGCACTCACCGTATTGTGGCACCAATTCCCCTTTCCTACGCAATATAGCCACCATCCTTCCACGACGAGGTGGCGTACTGCTCCAGCTTTGTGTGCTTCCTTCCACTCTCCTCCTTTCCTTCAGTCGACTCTTGCGGTTATCCCACGATCTCTAACTCCACGCGCAGCCTCATCGTCCTCGTCGCCCCCAACGAGAGACGAACAGTCAATAGGAGATTGAGGGGGACAGATGAGAAACAAATGCACGGGGAGGGGCTTTTCTGCAACATATCAGCCTTCATCCCACACTTGAGCCACGTAGGCGACATGGTGACACATCCACGTAAGCGACACGGTGACTGCTGGAGCCCGTTTGGTCCCTAATGAGACCCAAACAGTGTTTAGGGAGCTAAATCTGCGTCTCAATAGTTTGGGGACCGGGATGGCACACGCCAACAAGTTTGGGGACCGGCGATGGACTTTACTTTAGTTTGAACTATATATATTCGTTTAGTTTGAACAATAAGGATGTCCCTTGGAACTGAAGGGGCAATTGATAGTACAAATGCTGAGTAGTCCAAACACTTGAAGTGTCGGTTTCCACGTATTTTCCACCATTAGACTTGACATGTGGGTTCTCTGTGAGGGGTGGTAGGTGAGAAGTGTTTTCAAAAGAACCAGATCCTTATAGTATAGATTGATCATATTTGAACAAGATTTAAAACTAACTGAACTAGATTATATCTATTTGCTTGTGAAAACTAATTTGCAGTAGCTAATTTGCATATCATCAAGCATACATTAATCTAATTGCACACACCAGAACATAAACCAATCCTTAATCATGAACAGAGGCTCTAAATGATGGGTCTAATTACGATCAAACATGATTAGACTAAGATGGCTCTAATTACCAACTATTGAAACTGCTAATTAGCATAAATAGCACATAAACTTAGGACCTTATTTAGTCTAAAAAATGTTGATCTACTAATGCGGAAGACTGGTAGATTAGATCTTATACCAGTGTTTGAAGAAGCCATCGTAGTCTCTGCTTGAGCCGTAGAGGAAGTAGGCGAAGTAGACTTATGCAGGATGCCGACTCAAGAACATGAGCTGTTCTTGATCAGCTAGAACTTGATCTCACTGAGTAGCGACATCCTTCAGGACACCAGCGAGATTTTCCTGGTCTTGGGAGGAACTTCGGGCTTCTCCTTTCCTCCAGCTGTCTAATTGATCGGTGTTTAGTTTTTGGCTGAAATGCTAATTGTTGGCGTGAGAAAATAAGCCCAAACCCCTTTATCTTTATATAGTCCAGAGCTATGTAGGCAGGGATGAGTCCTAGTAGGATACAATAATTATTTCTGTCGATCACAAAACAGAGTCCTTGTCTACCACAAGGTGGAAAACGTAGGGAACAAGGAACCCACATGATTAACCGTGTAGGTCACCTAAAATTAATATCCAACATCAAGGTCATTGCCAATAAACCGATAATGATTAGTGATGTATCAAAGAAGGGAATTTCAATAAAACCAATTTGCACTTGACTCTTATAGCGATTGGTTTTACTCAGGGGCGAAGCTAGAGAAAAACAGAGGGGGTGCGACACTCCATAACATATGTATGATCTTCAACAATATATAGTGAAAATTTGGAAGTTATAACTACATTTTGAAATTTTGTGGGTGCAGCCAGCCGCACCACATAACGTGGCTCCGCCACTGGTTTGTATAAGGGAAACATATAAGTAGACGGTAGCATCTGTATGTCACAATTTCTCTCGCAGGAGCTGTCGGTGGAGAAAGGTTACTGACCGAAGCTCAAGCTTCCTGCAGCAACGCGCCAATAACAGAGCAGTAAGCTCTTCTAGGAAGAGATCATCGTGAGCTTCTTCGAATGTCACAAAGGGGCGGGCGCACTTCAGATAGATCCTAATAGGTGTGAATTTCTTGTTTAGGCCGCACACAATGTTCAGGACAAGTGCGACCCTGGACTGTCTCACCGAGGTCGCCAAAGGGCATCAGCCACCCCCTTCATCTTGCAGCACTAGTAACCGATGCAGAGGTCTCCTTGTATCAAGTTCTGCATCAAGGCGGAGGGCACGCATCTCCCTGATGCCGAGGAATTGCTCCTCGATGACGATCCAAATGTCGCGTGTCGTGCCATTGCGGACGTGCACCAAGTCTATCAGTTTCGTTGTGACGACACCCATAAGCCATAAGAGGACCACGACATCCATGCGGCGCCAGGCTGATGATGCATTCGGCACAGGTACGGTTGGAAAAGGCCAACACACCGACCCGATTGTTATGCAACAAGGCGGAGGGTGCGCATCTCCCTGATGCCGAGGAATTGCTCCTCGATGACGATCCAAACATCGCGTGTCGTGCCACTGCGGACGTGCACCAAGTATATGAGTTCCGTTGTGACGACACCCATAAGCCATAAGAGGACCACAGCATCCATACGACGCCAGGCTGATGATGCATCCGGCACAGGTAGGGTTGGAAAAGGCCAACACACCGACCCGGTTCTAGACCCACATGATCTGAACCCGTAGTCTTAGCACCACAACTCCGGCAGCACGACACACCGATCCGGCTACAGATACGCACGATCTGGCCCTCGCAAAATCCGATTTTAGGTATGCACGACCTAGCCCTCGGATTCCGACTTCAGATACGTATGACCTGGACCCGCAATCTTAGCACCGCACCCTAGCACACTCACTCGGGGAAAGGCCCAATCTCCCTAAAAGACTAGTCTCACTAAAAGACGGTAGCATCTGTATGTCACAATTTCTCTCGCAGTAGCTGTCAGTGGAGAAAAGTTACTGACCGGAGCTCAAGCTGCCTGCAGCATAGTGCCAGTAACAGAGCAGTGAGCTCCTCTAGGAATATATCATCGTGAGATTCTCGTTCAGGCCGCACACAATGTTGAGGACAAGTGCGACCCTGGATTGTCTCACCGAGGTCGCCAAAGGGCACCAAGGTCGCCAAAGGGCATCAGCCACCCCCTTCATCTTGTAGCACTGGTAACCGATGCAGAGGTCTCCTTGTATGAAGGTCTGCATCAAGGCGGAGGGCACGCATCTCCCTGATGCCGAGGAATTGCTCCTCGATGACGATCCAAATGTCGCGTGTCGTGCCATTGCGGACGTGCACCAAGTCTATCAGTTTCGTTGTGACGACACCCATAAGCCATAAGAGGACCACGACATCCATGCGGCGCCAGGCTGATGATGCATTCGGCACAGGTACGGTTGGAAAAGGCCAACACACCGACCCGATTGTTATGCAACAAGGCGGAGGGTTCACATCTCCCTGATGCCGAGGAATTGCTCCTCGATGACGATCCAAACGTCGCGTGTCGTGCCACTGCGGACATGCACCAAGTATATGAGTTCCGTTGTGACGACACCCATAAGCCATAAGAGGACCACAGCATCCATACGACGCCAGGCTGATGATGCATCCGGCACAGGTAGGGTTGGAAAAGGCCGACACACCGACCCGGTTCTAGACCCACATGATCTGATCCCGTAGTCTTAGCACCACAACTCCGGCAGCACGACACACCGATCCGGCTACAGATACGCACGATCTGGCCCTCGCAAAATCCGATTTTAGGTATGCACGACCTAGCCCTCGGATTCCGACTTCAGATACGTATGACCTGGACCCGCAATCTTAGCACCGCACCCTAGCACACTCACTCGGGGAAAGGCCCAATCTCCCTAAAAGACTAGTCTCACTAAAAGACGGTAGCATCTGTATGTCACAATTTCTCTCGCAGTAGCTGTCAGTGGAGAAAAGTTACTGACCGGAGCTCAAGCTGCCTGCAGCATAGTGCCAGTAACAGAGCAGTGAGCTCCTCTAGGAATATATCATCGTGAGCTTCTCGTTCAGGCCGCAGACAATGTTGAAGACAAGTGCGACCCTGGATTGTCTCACCGAGGTCGCCAAAGGGCACCAAGGTCGCCAAAGGGCATCAGCCACCCCCTTCATCTTGTAGCACTAGTAACCGATGCAGAGGTCTCCTTGTATGAAGTTCTGCATCAAGGTGGAGGGCACGCATCTCCCTGATGCCGAGGAATTGCTCCTCGATGACGATCCAAATGTCGCGTGTCGTGCCATTGCGGACGTGCACCAAGTCTATCAGTTTCGTTGTGACGACACCCATAAGCCATAAGAGGACCACGACATCCATGCGGCGCCAGGCTGATGATGCATTCGGCACAGGTATGGTTGGAAAAGGCCAACACACCGACCCGATTGTTATGCAACAAGGCGGAGGGTGCGCATCTCCCTGATGCCGAGGAATTGCTCCTCGATGACGATCCAAACGTCGTGTGTCGTGCCACTGCGGACGTGCACCAAGTATATGAGTTCCGTTGTGACGACACCCATAAGCCATAAGAGGACAACAGCATCCATGCGATGCCAGGCTGATGATGCATCCGGCACAGGTAGGGTTGGAAAAGGCTGACACACCGACCCGGTTCTAGACCCACATGATCTGAACCCGTAGTCTTAGCATCACAACTCCGGCAGCACGAGACACCGATCCGGCTACAGATACACACGATCTGGCCCTCACAAAATCCAATTTTAGGTATGCACGACCTAGCCCTCGGATTCCGACTTCAGATACGTATGACCTGGACCCGCAATCTTAGCACCGCACCCTAGCATACTCACTCGGGGAAAGGCCCAATCTCCCTAAAAGACTAGTCTCACTAAAAGACGGTAGCATCTGTATGTCACAATTTCTCTCGCAGGAGCTGTCAGTGGAGAAAAGTTACTGACCGGAGCTCAAGCTGCCTGCAGCATAGTGTCAGTAACAGAGCAGTGAGCTCCTCTGGGAATATATCATTGTGAGCTTCTCGTTCAGGCCGCACACAATGTTGAGGACAAGTGCGACCCTAGATTGTCTCACCGAGGTCGCCAAAGGGCACCAAGGTCGCCAAAGGGCATCAGCCACCCCCTTCATCTTGCAGCACTAGTAACCGATGCAGAGGTCTCCTTGTATGATGTTCTGCATCAAGGCGAAGGGCACGCATCTCCCTGATGCTGAGGAATTGCTCCTCGATGAGGATCCAAACGTCGCGTGTCGTGCCATTGTGGATGTGCACAAAGTCTATGAGTTTCGTTGTGATGGTACCCATAGGCCATAAGAGGACCATGGCATCCATGCAGCGCTAGGCTGATGATGCATCCGGCACAGGTAGGGTTGGAAAAAGGCCGACACGCCGACCCGGTTCTAGACCCACATGATCCGAACCCGCAGTGTTAGCACCACAACTCCGACAGCACAACACACCGATCCGGCTACAGATACGCACGATCTGGCCCTCGCAAAATCCAGTTTTAGGTATGCACGATCTGGCCCCCGTGATTCTGACTTCAGATACGTACGACCTGGCCCCCGCAATCTTAGCGCCGAACCCTGGCACACCCACTCGGGGAAAGACCCAATCTCCCTAAAAGACTAGTCTGATAGGGGAAGGGTGGCTCTCCCTTTTAAGGTGGCTTCCTCTTCCCTAGATAAGCAAGTTGGGATTATTCAGAGGCTCACACGGTCGCCGCCCGACTATAACTGGGTCACTTGGCCCATTTTTGTTGCGTCTTTGCCACCGGGTAATAGTGGAGGATGTCCTCATCAGCTGGGATGTCGGGGAAGGCGATGGCGGAGAGGATGTGGTTCTTGAGCACGTAACGCTCAAGGGTGAGCAAGACTAGATCCCACTACCAACTGTAGTTAGGCGACACGGGGTCTAGAACAAATGGAACCAGGCTAAGGATGTTTTAGACGCCGAATGCTTGGGCATGCATTGAGGTTGGCATCGATGAGGGCTTTATAGGTGAGGGCGTCATGCTGATCAGCATCGTCATATGCCTTATCTTTGACCCGAGAGTGCGCGCGATCGCGGGCTATGGCAGCCTCACGTGTGAGGTCAGTGGCAGCCTTGCCCTCATGCTCGGGGTTGTGGAGGGTGGTGTGTCCCGATGCTGTGCTTCAGCGATAGCCGTGGCAGCCACATCAGCAGCGTGAGCCAGGGCCTTGCGATCCGACTCCTGGTTGGCCGCGCGCTGACCGTGGCATCTGTAGGGGTAATCTGCTTGGGGGCCATGGCATGGATGGCCGGCAGTGGCGGCGGCAAGGCCTGAGGCGGCTACCATGATATAGAAAGTAAATCACATAGAAGATTGATTGCATTCAACCGAGGAATCAGGATTACAATATCTCAACCACCCTAATTACGGAACCAGTATTAGAGCATTTCCAATAGACTCTTTATTTATTCTTTCTTGGCTAAATAAAGAAAAGATCCTCAATAGAACCTATCGAACAGCTGATCTATCTAGCTAGCCATCCATCCAGGTTTTCTATCCGCTCCTCCAGCCTTGCTTTTTTTTTCCAGCGGCAGCTGCTCGCTGTCCCTTGTTCACGCGAAAAAAAAACGTCGGAAAAAAAAGAGTCGAAGGAAAAATATGGAGGGCATCTGCGGTATAGGTCCCGTAGGGTCGAAGGAAAAAAATAGATGACGTGGATGCAGTTTTAAATTTAAATTCCACGTTTTATCTAGTCTCTTGAACTATTCCATTGAATTATGGAGTTTTCTATTTTTATAAATGGATACAATCTTCATATTTAGCTAATAAAATAGATAGTCTCTTAGATGTTTTTATGAGAGAACACGGATATCTGCCCACACATGAAGGCCATGGACGGCTAACAGGCCCTGGCTAAGCTAGCTAAAGGAAGGCCCAAAGGCCCTAGGAGATTATGATAACCAAACTAATTATAAACCACAAAAGAGAGTGGTTGCTACCTGAACTTCTATTTTCTTTTCTTTTTTGAGGGCAAACCTGAACTTCTATTTGATATGATGCAGTATGCATATGTGATCCACGTAATCTTTTCTCAGAATATGTTGGCATAATACCCTTTTTCTGAAATATGAAAACGTTATACAGAACTGACCAGCACAAACATATACTTATGTTAATGGTCCCCTAAGAAAATAAATAAAATAATATAGGTATTCCATTCCTTAATTATTGCATAGCAAGCAACGAACTTATGTTAACCTGTTTTTGTTTCATCACCTTTACATTCTCGGCTATATTTCTATCCAGATATATATAAATACATTTCCATTCGATGCACAGACATTATAACCTGAATCTTATTATTTATAAACCAAACTACTGTAATTAGTGTGCAAAAGAATATTACTTCATTGTGCAGATTATCTCACAATTAATAATACTTTTTTGACTATTCTGAGATCAGAACGGGCATACCTGGAAAATGGCTCGCTAGATGTCGTATGAGAAAAAGACACTTGTATATTGACTGGTATACCAAAGGAACCCACTTTTGTCCGATACCCCATCCAAAACAGATATTTGTCTTCATAGTTACAGGATTACCTGTGATGTAACGAACGCCTTGGTACGAGAACATGACATAATAAGTACATGGATAACTAAGTCAGTAAATTGTTTTTTCCTCTGGGACTCGTGAAATCCAGCCTCGATGCAATAAAATTATGGAAAAGAAAAATGGAAATTAGAATAAAAGCTGATAAATCAATGTTTTTTATGAGGGAAAAAATAGAAATACGTATCAGTGGTATGCTGGTTCAGATTAATTTCCAGCAGACAGCTATCCATAAGCAAAGAGCAAAAAGATCTTTCCAGTGCTCTGTTCCATATGCTACTTCAAATTTTCCGCGTAAGTTGCTGCAAGTAAAGCGATTTCAACTTACGAATCAGGAAGACATTGTAACTGAAAGGCTCTATGCCATTAATTGTTTATAATTTTGATAAGTGAGTGACAACATGATCATTGAGGCTAATGAGCGATCCCGTGTAGGGCACCAAATCAGTCGGTATATTACATGAACTTCATGAAAATAAACAACAGAAGCACCAACGCATTTCCAAAGAAGGCACCAAATCAGTCGGTGTTCATTGGCAAGTTGAAGTTTGTTTCTGAATTCACATATGCATTAGACCGATTCAATCGGTGCTGTACAAAAGGCACACCGAATCGGTCGGTGTTGTTGGCCAAGTTGAAAAACGGTTCTGAAATGACCGATTCATTCGGTCATGTACAAGAAGGCACACCGAATCAGTTACTGTTGCAAGAAGACAGCGGCTCCAGAGCGTACACTGATCCATTCGGTGTACAACAAGAGGGCAACACCGAATAAGTCGGTGTCTGGGCCCAGGCGTAAGTGGGAATGAGAAGTCCAACGGCTAGCTGAGGTGGCATGAATCGATTGATTCGGTGTCCCCTCCTGTGCAGCATCGATTCGGTCGGTGTTACGCAGAAAAGTTGCAACGGTTGTCAACTGCTAGTTTCTTGAGTTAGGGCTATTTATACCACATTGCTCGACCATTTCAAAGGTGCTGGAGCTGGATAAGTTGCTGGTGTGTGGGTACATAAAATTGAGTCCTCTAACCACCAAAGTGATTAAGAAATATTAGGGAAATTAACAAAAAAAAGTTTAGATCTTGATTAGTGCTAGTTTAGGGATTATCCTAGAATTAGGCAAGGTTTGCACACCTCTTTGCTATCGGTGTTTGTGTGCACCTTTTGTTGTAATTTTGAGGCTTGTAAGTGTTGCGAGACCCTCCAATCGAGTTTGTGGAGGACCGCCGGTGATTGTGATAGGGAGGTGAGGCCCTCGGTGTTTTGCCGAAGCTCTACCAAGTGGAAGCGGTAAGGAGCATCTAGGAGAGGCAAGGTGATGACCCTCTCAAGCATGGGAAGAGCCCATTGGCTATCCAAGAAGTTACTTAACCAAGGAGCAAGGCCTTGCGCGGGCATTCCCTTGGGGGGCTCCAACAACGAGGACTAGGAATTTATGTTCTCTACTTTCTTACATTTTGCATTATTTCTTACACTACTTTCCGCATTTATCCTTATAATTTTCATGTGTAGTTAATAGGATTGGAACCTAGGGTGCAAAACTTTTAAGCGGTAGAGATAGAAACACGTAGAAAAACCTAGCGCACATTTAGTTAGAAATTGGAATAGATTTTTATATATGCTTGGAGCTTTACTTTTTTTAAATACCCAATTCACCCCCTCTTAAGATGTCAAGGTCCCTTCAAACATCATAAAAAAAAGTCTTAAGCAATCTAAGCAAGAGACTCGAGATGTTCAGATCATAATTCCATTGGCAGCTAATAACAGCTGTCGCTGTGCGCCGTATCCTGCAAGCAAGAGCAGAGAAATTAGAGACCGAGACAGCAACACTGCACAAGACCAGCGGAACAGTCCTGACTTTTGTGACACCCTTTGAAAATGGGCGTATTGCACAGTGCGCTATATGTAGAGGGAGGAGAGCCTTGACAACGGGTAACCACAACCTCCCATCGAAAGGCTTCAAGTTATCCTCACCGTCCTCTTGAACTCAACACGACATGGCAATAATCTTTCTCCTTTTGCTCCTGCCATGGCTTCTTTCTGTTCAGCCGCATGCATCGCGGCACGGGGGCATCTCACTGAAGTCTCAGCAAATGGCCCTTCTTCATTGGAAATCCACTCTCCGGAGGTCATCGGTGGAAATGAGTTCCTGGCAACACCACACCAGCCCATGCAACTGGACTGGCATCATGTGCAGGGCTGCCCACCACGGCCGAAACATGCCGTGGGTTGTCACCAACATCTCTCTACCAGGTGCTGGCATCCATGGCCAGCTCGGTGAGCTCAACTTTTTGAATCTACCATTCCTCGCATATATTGACCTTTCCAGCAACAATCTCCATGGCACCATCCCAGCCAACATCAACACTCTCCTACCTTAACCTCGAGAGCAATTGGATTACAGGGCAAATACCAGATGAGATTGGTCACCTACAGAACATGAGAGAAGTGTTCATCAACAGTAACCAAATCTCAGGGTCTATTCCTACTAGCATCGGAAACCTTACCAAGCTCCGATTCTTTGATATTTCATATAATCAAATTTCAGGGTCTATACCACGAACTCTAGGGAAGATCCAAAACATCAAAGACCTACGGATGCACAATAACACATTGTCAGGTCCTCTTCCGCAGGAGTTAGGAAATCTCACCAACCTAGTCTCCTTTTCTTTATCACATAACTCCCTTTCAGGGCATTTGCCTGCAAATATATGTATGGGTGGTAGCCTAAAATTTTTGTTTGCTAGTTCAAATATGTTTGATGGCCCTATTCCAAGGAGCCTGAGGACATGTACAACCTTATTGTGGCTTTCTCTTCGACAAAACCAGCTAATAGGAGATATATCATAACATTTTGTTGTGTATCCACAACTCCTGAGGGTCTACCTGTCATCAAATAGCCTCTCTGGACACATCTCATCAAATTGGGGTGCCTGCCCCCAGCTAGAGGTACTAGATTTAGCAGAAAATGAGATCACCGGCTCAATACACCCATCTCTTTACAGATTGTCCAAATTGGGAGCACTAACACTCAATTCAAATAGTCTCAGTGGTGTGATTCAACCAGAAATCGGCGACTTAACAAATCTGTCTAGCCTGAATTTATCAGGAAATCATTTATCTGGATCCATACCATCACAGATTGGGAAGCTGGGTAATTTAGAATACCTTGATATATCTAGCAACAGCTTGAGTGGATCAGTACCAGACGAACTTGGGAGCTGCATCAAACTACTGTACTTAAAGATCAGCAACAACAACTTTGATGGGAATTTTCCTAGAACTGCTATCGGAGATTTGGCAAGCCTACAGATCATGCTAGATGTTAGCAATAACAAACTCAATGGAGGTTTGCCACTGCAACTTGAAAAGTTGGATATGCTGGAGTATCTGAATCTATCTCACAATATGTTCAGCGGAAGCATTCCACCCTCCCTCACAAGCTTGGCGAGCCTGTCAACGTTTGATGTGTCCTACAACAACTTGGAAGGACCGATCCCAGCAGGACGTCTGCTTCAAAATGCTTCAGTTAACTGGTTTGTTCACAATAAAGGTCTATGTGGCAATCTGTCTGGCTTGTCACCTTCCTATTCAACTCAATTATCTGGTAACCGTAAAACAAATCTACTTAATTTGGTACTACTAGTTTCTCTTATAGTGGGTTTCACTATTCTAGCCATAATTGTTATTGTTACAATGCTCATTAACAACAAAATTAAGCCAGAAGAACCAGCTATTGCCAATGGAAGGGATATATTTTCTGTGTGGAGTTTTGATGGAAAACTAGCATTTGATGATATCATCAGGGCAACTGAAAATTTCAATGACAAGTATGTCATTGGAACAGGAGGATATGGAAAAGTATACAAAGCACTGCTTCAAGATGGACAGCTGGTTGCTGTAAAGAAACTTCATCAAACCGAAGAGTTAAATGATAAAAAAGTATTTTTGTGCGAAATGGAAATCTTAACGCAAATTCGACAACGAAGCATTGTCAAGTTGTATGGATTTTGCTCCCATCCAGAATATAATTTTCTTGTCTATGAGTACATAGAGCGTGGAAGCCTCCACTCAATCTTAGAAAATGATGCACTAGCAAGGGAATTTGACTGGGAAAAGAGATGTACCCTTATTAAAGATGTTGCTAGAGCGGTATTTTATTTGCACCATGACTGCAATCCACCAATAATCCATCGAGATATCACAAGCAACAACATCTTGCTTGATTCTACTTTGAAGGCTTATATCTCAGATTTTGGCACAGCTAGGATTTTGAAACCTGATTCATCCAACTGGAGTGTGCTAGCAGGGACATATGGTTATATAGCTCCAGGTATATACTTTATTCTCACACTGAGGTATTTCTATACCTCTGAATTGATTTCTAATTCTAGTTTCATGTTTTGGTGTAGAGCTATCATACACATCCACTGTGACAGAGAAATGTGATGTTTATAGCTTTGGTGTGGTCATGCTCGAGGTAGTGATGGGAGATCATCCAAAAGATTTTCTTCATCATATTGCATCATCGAGGGAGCATATGGTACTTAAGGAAATTCTTGACCAACGACCATTGGCACCAACAGCAACAGAACAGAAAGAAATAGCTCTCCTCATGAAGGTTGCATTTTCATGCCTGAAAGCTTCCCCACAAGCGAGACCAACAATGCAGGAGGCATATCAAACACTTAACCAACATCAGTCCTCTAGTTCATAGTTGCTTACCAAGAAACTTCAGTGCAATTATACTAGATGATCTGTACGATGTATTTTCATGGTGGCAGGATTACTCCCCTCGTGTATCATCATAACTACTGTTCTGCCATGGTGTAGTACTGTGTTGAATCACTGTATCAGAACTAGAGATATACTTCCATGGTCTTCAGAGGTTACATATGCTACCGTTAAGTAGAAGAAGCATAGCCTAAGTATTTGTTAAATCCATTAAACCTTAGAAACAGATTATTATTGTTCACTGCAAAAGCTATGCAAACTAATGGAACAGCAACATGATTTGCTACCATAAAAGCATATTTTGATTGTGCATCTGCGGTCTGTCTTTTTGTTTCAACCATATATTGACAATATGTCCTCTAAGTTGAAGCACTAGTGCTGAACAGTTTTCAGAATATTCATATGTTTCTTGAAAGTCAGCTTTAATGTAACACTAGAATGGAAAATAGACTTAGACTGGGAACTAGTAAGGAATTTGGGTTTAGAGTAAACCAGGGGAGGAGCAAGGCAAATGCCAGCTCATTTCTCTTTAATTCTGTTCAATGCAAGGCAAATAAGCCTTGTCGCGGTCACTCCACACATATATCATTTGGTCATTTTTTAGATAATGGAATAAAAATCATCCCAGACTCTGCATCTGAAGATGCATGCACCGTATTCTACCCAAGAACAAAAATAATAGACTAACCACTCAAGCAAACGGGTCACGTGGTACCCTCAATTATTTTAGTACATGACAATGATCTACTACTGCCAAATTTTCCATTATTCGTGCAAACTAGCATTTCTATTGCTATCTAGAACACCAAAAGCCAAACAATATACTCTTGACAAAAGTAAGTTTGGGTGCAAAAGAATCAGGCAGGAGGGACTCACCAAGTTCTGATACAGTCAAATTTGCCTCATGTAAATTCAGTACCTACGAAAGTAACAAATTCATATGGATACGAGGAATAGAGAAGAATATCTGGAGGAAACATGAGGGAAACTCAGTTGGATGAGAAATGCTTCAAGTATAGTGATAATATTTCCAAATGAATCAGAAATTTAGCTATTCTAACAGCTTAATATACTGCCAGATAATCAAGCCCGGTCTCCTAAGCGATCTTGTTAAGTTAATCTACGATCATCAGCAGTCCATGCCTTTTTTTATAATCCTTTTTCATCTAAACCGGATATTGCTTGGTGTACCAGGTTACAACCTTGGACGCCCGGACTAGTAGACAGTTTACAACCTTGGAAGCCCAGTTACCTGGTTTTGGTAGTCTAGCACTGGATGTCACAATATAGCCACATAATGTTGATGAGACAATGAACAGAAAATGTATATAACAAGCACTTTAATAGAGCGGAAATCCTCGTATTACCCTCATGCAGCTCATGCCAACAAATCTTCTTTACACAACAAGTAAAAAATGATAAGATTCAAATCTTCTTTACACAACAAGTAAAAAATGATAAGATTCAAATCTTCTTTACACAACAAGTAAAAAATGATAAGATAGTTGATCGCAGATGCCCTTTGTAAACATAATATACACACAGTACACCCATTATTCAGATTCATACCATTCTGTTTTTTTCTGTAGCTCAGATTCATGGTTTGAATCAATAACCTTCATTCGCAACACCAGCAACCAAAACCAAGGAGCCTTGAAGATAACCGTTGATGCCCTTTCTGAAAATTGACACAAGAACTAATTGGTTTAACAATACGGCAGCATGGAGGCTAAATTGACAGTTGGGCCAACTCTAACCAGTTTTGTGCAAAATATCTGCTCTGGATAAATTGACAACCCAGTCCTACTTTAGATAATCACTAGAGCCACAAACACTCTGGCTGCATAATGTGGCTAAATATACCAATCCCAGAGAACTGTATCTCCTCCAACCATTTGTCCATCTTTGCATACCAACTACCCAGCCTCCAAGCATATGTCACATATCGTCACTTTGAATTGTAATAGCCTTGTAGCATTATGATTAGAAGAAGCTAATCAATCCAAGGAGAAGCCATCAGGCCAAACGTCAAATGCGATGAAACATATCGCAATTAGTAAGAGAGCTTAATTGATCTCCAAACCTTTCAATTGTATGATTCCCTCAATTCAGACTAACATTCCAACTATTTTTAGAAAAGGAAATATATTTCAAATATTTCAGCCTTTGCATCAAAGTAATGCATATAGCTGTTGATTATTACAAGCACCAAAGATCAAACGTGTCCCTGAAACGAAGTATGAGAAATTGAAACAAACCCCATAGCATGAAAAATAAAACTGAATTCTATTGCAACGTTCCATCCATTATTGGCAAAAAAAACTCCATCGTCGTGGTTTCAAGGACACGGCATCCCCGCTACACGTTGGTTGTTCTTCTTCCTTATGCAACAGTGAACAGAACCTTAAATAACATTCCAACTATACATAACAATTATATTATAATTTCTTTTATCCCCAAACCTTTTAGCTGTATACATACGTACATGACATCAGGAACAGGAAGCATGGTCACGTCGCGGCGACGGTGCCCTCGGGTTCCTTCTCCTTGTTGGCCGTCTCGCCCTCCTCCTTATCGTCATCGTCCTCAAGCTCCGCGACGAGGTCCTCGAGCACCACGGACTTGGGGTTGACCATGGGCGGGCCCTTCTCCCTGCCCTCGAGCTCGTCGAGGTTGAAGGTGATGAGCCTGTCCCAGTTGCCACCCTCGAAGAGCACCGCGACCTTGCCGTCGGTGACGCGCTGCACGATCCCGCAGTACATGTGGTAGGCGTTCTGGGGGTTCTTCACCACCACCACCATGCCGGGCAGGAACAAAGGGAGCTCCGGCGGCCGCGGCGGCGCGGAGAGGCCGGCCTGGGGCTGGGACGCGGGCTTCCTGGAAGGGGGAGGCGGCGGCGGGTTCTTCGCCACGAAGTCCTTGAGGCCGACCTCGCCGCCGGGGAAGCCGCCGGTGAGGCCCAGGAGCTCCTTCTCGAAGGCGTCCGGGTCCACCGCTGGCGGCGCGGCCTCCGTCGGCGAAGATTCCGTTGAGGACTCGGGCGATGAGGTAGTGGTTGTGGTGGTGGAAGGAGGAGGGGAGGAGGCGAGTTCCTTGCGGACGCCGACCTCGCCGTTGCAGAGGCCGCGGCCGCCGAGGATTTCGGCGACGCGGAAGGAGGCGGAGGGAGGCCGGGAGAGGAGGCGCGGGTGAGCGTGGCGGGGCAGCGGCGGCGGGCGGAGGAAGGAGGGGGTGGTGGGCGGCGGCGCCATTGGAGCAGCGGAGAGGAGCGCAGCCGAGCAGGGGAGGGAAAGTGGGGGGTCGGCCGGGGATGTGTGGAGGGAGAGGGGAATAGGGGATGAGGCGCCAAGATCGATGGCTGCCACGTGGCACATCTAATATGTTCTGTGTGGCTGTCGTCTACCTGGTGAAGCCAGGGGAGTGCTCAAGTAAACTTTTTTTTTCTTATTCCTCTGCTGTGAGAAAAATAAGGTCATTTTCCATATATATGGAAGAAGAAAGGCAACATGTGGCATAAGAAGAAACGGCCGCAAATTTATACATTATTATTATTATATCAAAAAAATAAAATGATTGCAAATATTGCAGGAAACAAGTGCGGTATTGGTATTGACATGTTGAAAATGAAACTATTCTCTATATTGTTGGAGAATTGATATAATTCTTAATTTTAGAAAACGCATAGCTCATAAACCTTTGGGGTGTATTTGGTTGATACACAAATTAGATGGGCTGGAATTGGAATGGTCCTAATAAAGGTTTGATTTTTGGTTTGCATGTAGACAAACGTTTTCTTGCCGTCACTCATGAGCTCAAGTGCTAGGCGACACCAAGCTCTCTGGCGCCTCGCTAACCACTCTACAACCATGCCGCCGCTCAGCGCCTTACCTATATCGTGTTGCGGCTTCGCTGCCAGTCGGCGTCGTGTGGTGCCCCATCCGCATCGTATCTCGTGGCCGCACCGTCGACGCCGGTCCACCCTGTCCACATCGCGTTACCGCTGGCCTCGTCCCTAGCGGACTTTGGTGAGGAACAGGCTGAAGGGTTGGTGTGAACAATCGTGTTGAGTGTGTGAGGGGAGATGGAGAGGTAAACGACGTTTCCACGGACGAGGTTCCGCCAGTACCGGAGGAATCAATCCGTCCCTCGTTTTGGAGAAATATTCTCTATATGTTTTTTAGTTAAAAAAAGAATTGTACTGTATCAAAGCTGAGTACATCATCATGCCATATACTTGTTTGACGAATATATTTAACAAAAATATAATAGCAAATACTAGAATCATTGTACACGATAAAAAAGTTTATGGGACTAGGTAGAAGCTGCCATGTGGGCCCACCCCTATGTTTCTAGAAGATTTGGTTTAAATTTAATATATATTCTTTATGAAAAGCATCGAGATTTAAGTTGGAAAGATAAAGCTTCACCTCATTAGCAGTACGTGAGTTTACATTATGGCCGGCTCATTGTATACGTATGTGATTCAGTAGGTTCAGATTTTGCTTGCTTTTATCAGCTGGCCCACCAGCCATCGACCATGGTTACGTGAGATGCAGGTTTGATCATATCCCTTCAGCTGGTTTGTTGGAGATAAATCATTCACGTTGGAGATAAGCCCTTGTTACAAAACTAGGCAACATTCGGTATATTTTAATTCCAGAAATTAGCAACAAATTCATGACAACAGTGAGTGATCCAGTAATAACAGAGCACGTGCGAGTGTTCAAGTTAAATCTCCTAAATAACATGAACAACGTGAGAAACCAGAACAAGATGAGGTTCAGGATGTACTCTGAGGCGGGACCGGTACCAGAGGACCGGGTGCGCCGTCACCAGCTGGAGGAATCATCCTCGACTGGTCTTACTTGAAGTAGTCGATCTGATTCGGTGCAGTGACGAGTTGCTGTAGTGGAGTCCCTCGAACGGCCTCCTGGAAGTAGTCGTACGCTTGAGGGAGACGGACGCCGGGAGGTAGTGGTTCGGGTTGATGAAGCAGGCCACCAGGAAGTAGTCGTTCGCTTGCCGCCGGGAAGCAGTCGTTCGCAGCGAGCAGTCACGTACTCGTACTCTCCCCAAAAACCTTATCGCCTGCCTATCCCGAGCAGGATCACAAGGCAGGGAGGGTTCTGAGGCTTTTGCTCACGTAAGCAGTACACGCGCAAGGCTTGCGTCGGGAATGCAAGAGAGAAGCAGAACAATAGAGGGAGAAAGTGAGAGGTCTCCTAGAAGCGGTACCAGAGAAGACCTAGGAGTGAGTTGTTGTGTATCTGCCTGAGAGGAGATGCCTCCTCTTATAGGCGCATAGGGAGAAGGGGGGATGAACCTGGACGCTCACATCAGCCAGCAATTGCCATTAACACGTCAGTTACTCTCAGTCATTTACTCGTCAGTTTCTGGTAACGGCTAATACTCAATCAATGTCATCAATGGCAAAAAGTTCATCACACAGCACACGCAGAGCGGCTCGAGCACGACACGACACAACATGACATGACTCGACACGTCACGGCCACGACCATGGCCCGGCGAGGCGAGCGAGCGCGCGCGTGTGGCACGCCCTTCTCCTTTTACCAGCTTCACAAGTGGTCCACCATTTAAGTTGGTTAGGATTGCCGTTGTCTCTCCATCCGGGATTTAACTCTCTAGCATTTATTAGTGGACCTTTAATTCTTTGATTAATTGAGACTAAAATGGGACAAGGCCCAATTAATCCAACAATCACCACCAAGAATTTCGAGGTACACAAGAAAATGCTCTCGACTCAACTTTTGTTTTGATATACTGGCCTCATGGCGGAGACTGTTAAGTTGAACATCCACCTGGGGCAAAAACTACACTTGTTCACAACTGACCAATGGACTATCCCTTGAATTGGCAGTTTTGTGCAAACAAGCTTGACTAGAGCCCCTTTGCCAGTATTGGGCTGTTGTAAGCATCCCCTCGGGTTGGAGCGTATAAGTCATACTCCGTGCCTTTCATGGGTATCTAGAGATCACCCTATCTCATAGATTGTGACTAGCAATCGAACCCATATAGGTGTAATCCTTTGAGATGTTTTGTAGGCCAACATCTTTGCCCTCATTGAGCCACTCAGATCACATTGAGGCCACCAACCTGCCATACAGACTCAGAAGAGAAATGCACCTCCATTGGAATGAGCATTTTTCAATGGTTTTCTTCTCAGTTAAATAGTAGCTTGTTTCACCATCCTAATTCACGGGATCTCCGATCACATAGGACATGTTACCACTACTGAGTAACACACATGGGTCTCAAGCCCAATTCCCTGGATGCATTGTCTATCCTGTTACGTGAAAGACCCTTTGTGAATTGATCTGTCAGGTTCTTAGCCGTTTGGATGTAGTCCAAGGCTATCACTCCGGATTTTCTCATTTTCCTGACAGATTTCAGCCGCCTCTTTACATGCCTAGAGGACTTCATGTTATCCTTTGAACTGTTCACCTTGACAATCACAGTTTAATTATCACAGTTCATGAGGATAACCGGTATCGGTTTCTCAACTACCGGCAAATCCATAAGGAGATCACGAAGCCATTCCGCCTCAACAGTGGCGGTGTCTAATGCGGTGAGTTCTGCCTCCATAGTTGACCTCGTTAAGATGGTCTGCTCGCAAAACTTCCAGGAGACAGCGCCACCTCCAAGTCTAAACACATATCCGCTTGTGGCTTTATTCCCATCTGCATCAGCTATCCAGTTTGAATCACTATAACCCTCCAGTACCCTAGGGTACCCGGTATAGTGAATTCCATAGTCCACAGTACCTTTCAGAAAATGCATTACCCGTTCAAGAGCTACTCAATGAGCATCTCCCAAATTTGACACAAACCGGCTCAGTTTGCTCACAACGAACACGATATCGGATCTCGTAGCGCTAGCTAGGTACATCAGTGAACCAATGATCTGGGAGTATCTCAACTGATCTCTCATTATTCTTTTGTTCTTCCGTAATATTTTACTAGCATCATAAGGTGTTGGAGCTGGCCTGCAGTCATTATAACCAAAATGACTCAAGACTTTCTCCACATAGTGGGATTGTGTAAGGACAACCCCACCATCACCTTCTCTCACTAACTTAATATTTAGGATCACATCAGCCTCTCCCAAATCTTTCATCTTGAAACTTAGAGACAAAAACTCTTTGACTTCCTTAATCACATTAAAGCTTGTCCCAAGTATCAGTATGTCATCTACATACAGACACAAGATCACTCATTCGCCCCCACCATAGCGATAGTACACACACTTGTCAGCTTCGTTCACAACAAAACCAACTGACGTTAAAGTTCTGTCGAACTTCTCATGCCATTGCTTAGGTGCTTGCTTAAGGCCATACTGAGACTTTATCAACTTACACACCATTCCTTCTTGACCTTCCGCTACAAACCCATGTGGCTGATCTTTGTAGATCTCTTCCTCCAACTCTCCATTTAGGAAAGTTGTCTTAACGTCCATCTGATGAACGAGAAGACCATGGGAAGCTGCCAGAGAGAGTAGTACTCATATGGTGGTCAATCAGGCAACCGGCGAGTAAGTATCAAAGAAGTCATCTCCTTCTTTCTGAGTGTAGCCTTTAGCCACTAGCCTTGCCTTGTACTTTTCAATAGTATCATCAGGCCTAAGCTTTTTCTTGAACACCCACTTACATCCTACAGGTTTGCACCCATAAGGACGTTACAGGACCTCCCAATACCATTAGACATAATAGAGTCCATCTCACTCCAAACTGTTTCCTTCCAATAGTCAGCATCTAGAGAGGAATATGCCTCTTTAATGGTTCTAGGGGTGTCATCCACGAGGTACACAATGAAATCATCACCAAAGAACTCTGCAATCCTTTGTCTCTTGCTCCTTCTAAGAGCTTCACTGTCATCCTCCTCAGGATTTTCCACATGTGTGTGTTCATTGTGTTCTATCGAAACAGCAGGTTCTCTAGGTTCTTTATTAATAGACAGTTCATGACTAGACGTGCTAGCTTCTTCTTTCATAGGAAAAATTTCCTCAAAAAAGGTGGCATCTTTGGACTCCATAATTGTACCAACATGCATGTCAGGTACTCCAGATTTCACTATTAAAAATCTATAACCCACACTGTGGAAAGAAGACACAATCGACAGTCTTAGGTCCCAATTTACGTTTCTTGGTTATGAGCACATTCACTTTGGCCAAACATCCCCAAGTCCGTAAGTATGAAAGGGTTAGCTTTTTTTCCCATTCCTCAAATGGTGTTATCTCTTTCTTCTTCATAGGAACACGATTCAGGACATGACATGCAGTCAATATAGCCCCACCCCACCATTGCTTGAAAAGTCCCGTTGTATCCAACATGGCATTAACCAAGTCAGTCAGAGTGCGGTTCTTTCTTTCGGCTACCCCATTTGACTGAGGTGAATAGGGAGGCGTCCTCTCATGAATTATTCCATGTTCCTCACAGAACGAATGAAAACATTAGAAAAATACTCTACACCATGATCAGACCTAACTCTTTTGATCTTTCTCTCAAGTTGGTTTTCTACCTCGGCTTTATAGATTTTAAAGTATTGTAATGCTTCGTCTAAAGACTTCAACAAATAAATGTAGCAAAATCTAGTAGAATCATTTATTAAAGTTATGAAATGCTTTTTACCACCTTTTGTCAACACACTATTCATCTCGCTCAGATCGAAATGAATGAAGTCTAGAAGTGCCAAGTTCCTCGCCTCAGCCGCGAAATGAGGCTTACGAGGTTGTTTTGATTCAACACACACATGGAACTTAGAATTTTTTACTAAGGTGAATTTCGGAATTAAACTCAAATTTGCAAGACACATCATACAACCAAAATTAACATGACAGAGTCGTGAATGCCAAACATTAGACTCATCATTAACATTTGCAACATGATTCACAACTTTATTACAATTATCTGACAAAAAAAATGGAACCCTCCGCTATCATAACCCTTTCCAATAAAACTTCCAAATTTAGAAATTACACATTTATTGGATTCAAAGACTAACTTAAAACCGTCTCTACGCAGAAGAGATCCGCTGACTAAGTTTTTTATGGTGTGGACATGCTGCACGTTCTTCAGTTGAATGGCCTTTCCCAAAGTAAGCTTCAGATCGACTGAACCAGAACCAAGAACACGCGCATGCGATCTGTTCCCCATCAAGAAGGAGGAAGTCCCGCCTGCCTGGTAAGAAGAAAACAAGAAAATGCCAGCATAAACATGAATATTAGCACCAGTGTCAATCCAACAATCAGGTGAATGACATACTGAAAGAACTGTAGGTAATAGATTATCGTACCCCGACGTTCCACTAGTCTCACTAACAACCATGTTGGCACTACCGCCATTGTTCTTGTCCTTGCGGTGCAGGCACTTTACAGCAAAGTGGTCTGGGCTACCACAACAATAACAATGCCCCGTCGGTGGTTTCTTCTTCTTCTTGAACTGAGCCATTTGATTAGCCTTTGTCTGGTTCTGTTGCGGCTTGATCTTCTTTTTGTTGGATGCATTGAAGTTCTTCTTTTCCACCAAGTTGGCACTAGAAGATCTAGCAATCCCTTTACCACGTTGGTCTTTTGCCCTCGCCTTCTCTTCCACATCAAGAGTGCCGATGAGATCGACAATAGTAAACTCTTGTCTCTTGTGTTTTAGAGAGGTCGCAAAATCCTTACAAGAAGGTGGCAACTTAGAGATAATACCTCCGGCCACAAATTTGTCAGGCAACCGACATGGTGCATCCTTGCTATAGTTCTCAAGATCTCTAGCCAGCGCCTGGATCTCATGTGTCTGCTCTAACACAGGACGATCTTCAATCATCTTGTAGTCATAGAGCTGTTCCATGACATATAGCTCTCCACCAGCATCAGAGACCCCAAACTTAGCCTCAAGTGCATCCCAAATAGCTTTTGCCACTCGGCAGCAAGAGGTATGTGTCCACAAAGCTTTCAGCAAGAACACTCATGATGACACCTCTAAACAGGTTATCGGCCACCACGAAAGCCCGCTCCTCCTCTGGAGTGAGCTGTTCGGGCTTCGACTGTATGACATGCATGATGTTCATCGCTGTCAACCAAATTCATGACATTCGGTATATTTTAATTCCAGAAATTAGCAACAAATTCATGATAGTAGTGAGTGGACAAGTAATAACAGACCATGTGCGAGCGTTCAAGTTAAATCTCCTAAATAACATGAACAACGTGAGAAACCAGAACTAGATGAGATTCAGGATGTACCCCGAGGCGGGATCGGTACCGGAGCAGTGTGCGCGCAAGGCTTGCGTCGGGAATGCAAGAGAGCAGCAGAACAACAGAGGGGGAGAGTGATAGGTCTCCTGAAAGGAGTACCATAGAAGGCTTGGGAGTGAGTTGTTGTGTATCTGCCTGAGAGGAGATACCTCCTCTTATAGGCGCATAGGGAGAAGGAGGGATGAACCTGGACGCTCAGATCAGTCAGCAATTGCCATTAACACGTCAGTTACTCTCAGTCATTTACTCATTAGTTACTGGTAAAGACGAGGCTAAGACTCAATCAATGTCATCAATGGCAAAAAGTTCATCACACAGCACACAGGGCGGCTCGAGCACAACACGACACGACACGACATGATTCGACACGCCACGGCCATGGCCCGGCGAGGCGAGCGACCGCGCGCGCGTTTGGCACGCCCTTCTCCTTTTACCAGCTTCATAAGTGGTCTACCATTTAAGTTGGTTAGGATTGCCGTTGACTCTCCATCCGGGATTTAACTTCCTAGCATTTATTAGTGGACCTTTAATTCTTTGATTAATTAAGACTAAAATGGGCCAAGGCCCAATTAATCCAATAGCACTGAGTTTGTTTAAACGTACACACGGTCATTGCTTTGACTGGGGGTTCAAGATGATCTCCTCCGCCTGCCTATATAAACAAGCACCAAGACCCTCGAGAGGAGGAAGGAGGCAGACGATAGGAGGGGCGTCCAAGCCGCTAGGCAGCTTTGGCCCAGCCTACTGTGCGCGCATGCATCTACGCCATACAGCAGCATGCGCTAGACCACACGTCTCGCCAGCGGCAGGCCAAATATATCTTTGGCGACGTGCATTTGCTGGCGTCCAAGTATCTCCAGGATGCAGATCAATCACCATCCGGCCGAAGCCTCATGGCCATCATCGTCAACACATCGTTGCGGCGCGTTGCCGCTACTGCAGCCAAATTATCTTCGGCGTCGCGAGATTCATGTTGTGTCCGTGCTCTTGAGTGGGAAGGATAAACAACTATATGAAATTCTACAGTGTTGCCAAATCAATGATGACATCCGTGGCCTTGAGTGGGAAGAATAATTAATTCATAAAAGTCTATGATGAGTAACGCCGGAAGGCTGACGATCACGTTCTTCACCCCGTGCGCGGGAGCCATAGGTGAATTGTCACTATTTATAGGTACCACGTGTTGGGGGTGATCATTAGGGGTACCCAAACCTATGGGATAACCGCCCCAGTGAACATTAATCTTATCCAAGTAACCTGAAAAAGAAACGAAAGTTAAGGCCCACGGCCCAGCAACAAATGAAGGCCCAGCCAAGACGCCCCGCGGCGCGCCTCGACGCGAACAAAAATCTCCGCTTCGCTCGAGGGGACCGACCCCTCAAGCGAATCGGAGAACTCCGCTTCGGTCGAGGCCTGGGGACCGAGCCTCGAGCAACCCACGGAATGGGGAAAGCTCCACCTCGGTCGAGACCCTCTGTCACACCCGGATTTACACAGAAACCCGAATGTGGCCATCTGTGTGCCCAGGAAGTCACAATACACATATAGCAAACAAATATGGTAAACAAAGAAAATATGCTGAATCTATTACTCAAATAAAAAGAGTTTTACATCAGAGTGCATCATAAATAAACTAACCAATACAGCAGAAGACTAATAACTCTCTCTAATGAAGCCACACTGCACAGGGACACTGACTGGGAGAACGCAACTCAGTAGTATGGTAGATCTTCTGGAAACTCAGCAGCAGACTCATGCACAGCCCAATCTGTTACCCGTCCAGGATTTTGTTGAATAAAATGGCAAGTGTAAGTAACATAATTACTTAGCAAGTATAGCACGGGTTATGAAGGCTCAAAAAGGCTAGACACGGCTTAACTGCATTAGCACTTTTAATTGGTTCATTTTAACATTATCCAAATTACTACAAGTGTATGAATCCCAGTTTTAACCCAATTAATAATGTGTAAGTGACATTAAGCATAAATAAATACCATCTTCTAATAAAAAAGGATCCAGGCCGCTCATGTCCCTGAGCAAGGCTATCATGATAGATTTACACTCTGCAGAGATTTCGCCCTTTACCCACCAGTCGCGTAAAAGTTCAAACGAACTTTAAACCCAACCATGCCGAGGTGGCCAAACCTCTTAAACCACACTTCCGAGGTATGATCGCATAGGGACGCTACGAGGCTTTTCACACGACACCCTAACAAGACAGTGGCCGCTTATGGTACAACACAGGCAGTATGGCCCAGGCACCGAGATTGACTGATCCTCAGGGCGCAACGTGAGGGGTCAATGGCGTCCGGAGCGCGGGCTACGCAAACCAACCAATGCGCAACGTGTGGAGTTCCAACGCGAGGACTCCCAACACGGGACTGTGCCTAGCGAGACATAGCCAATGGAGCGCATCCGTCCTCGGTGGATCAAGACATACTCTCACCCATGTTTCTCATAAACGCCGTCGGCCCGTCGGTAACCACTATCAAGCTAGAGCCGTACAAGCTACTTGACCAAGACCAGAGCCATTATAGTTCTGGCGGTGGCGACAGGCTCCTGGGTTGCCGCTTTAAGAACCGGTCCTTAGAGGGAGACACTAGAGCAAGGCACACAGCACATGCTCTAGCTCCCTAATCCATGTTACTAAAAAGCATGTTTTAATCATCATATTGAAGTGAACCATTAAGTCAAATTTAATAATTAAATAGAGGTGACCGTAGCTGCGCATACCAAAGATTCTACCCATATGCATAAACCCAAGGTAATCAAAGGACAGGATAATCAAACTAGGTACAACCTTAAGGTACATCAAGTTAGACACATGCATGTATGAAATAATGTATTACAAGTGAGTAGGTAGCAAGGATTGTCCGTGCTATAACTTGCCTTCCTCAAGGTGCTACTGCTGCTGCTGCTGTGAGTCCGGCTCCTGAAAGTCCTCGTACTCAAAATCCAACGCGAACGGCTCACCGACTGGACACGAAACACCACACAAGCATCCACACAAGCCAATACATGCAAACAAAAGTATTCTATTAGAAACAGTACACCAAATAGAAAAAATAGTACAAAAGAAGGCTACAAAACTATTCTATGCTTTGCTACGAACACATGAGCGCAAGAATCACTCTAATCGGAGCTAAAATGAGAAAGATATGGCATTTCTAAGGTTCAGGGGCTTGCTGGCAAGTTTCAGAAACTTACAGGGGCTTGTTTGAGAAAAACCAGGGACCTAAACATAATTACATACTAAAACAGGAGGGCTAACGTGCAAAAAAGGCAGGGCTGGACCATGGGTTCTATTTTACAAAAGTAAAGGGGGTTTTTCGTAAAAGATAGGACCTAATCGTGATGATTTTTGAACTGTCCTGGATGGCGGATTGATTTATGGAAAACTTAGGGGCTCTTTAACAAAATCGCCAGGGCGACCAGCGCTGACCGGTACGTGACTTGGTCAGATCTGATCTGGATTGTTGGATCTAGATCGGACGGCTGGGGTTTCATGGGGGGGTTTGGTCGCCGGCAGGGAGGGAGTCCGCGGCGGCGCTGCTCGGTCTGCGGCGGAGGCTCGCCGGAGTTAGTGATAACTCGAGCTAGGAGCCACCAATTGGGATGGGACTTGGATGGGGACGAAGCTGGTGCTACGTCGAGTTCATCTAGGGGTTCAAGTCGACGAGGGAAGCAGTGTGGTGGTGTGCGGCGGCGGTGGGCGGAGCACGAACTCCGACGAGGGTGTGCAATGGCGGCGGGGTGCTACGGTGAGCGGTTTGCGCCGCGGTTAGATCCTAGAGCACCAGGACCTCGCGGTGATCAAGTCAGGAGGGTTCAAGTTGAGGGAAAAGCGGTGGTAGGGTCTGACGGCGGTGATCAGCGGGGGCGGAGCTCCGGCGAGGGTGTCAGGGGTGCTAGAGGGCGAGAGAGGGAGAGAGAAATGGCGCTGGAGGATCATTACCCTTGTGCAGTCCTCGTGGCGGGGTTGAATCGAAGCGTGGCGGCGTCGGTGAGGGAGATCGACAACGACGGTGGAGCTGCAGATGGCCGGTGAGGGGGTTAGGTGGCAGTCGAGCTCCAACACGGGGCTGTTAATGTGGCGAGGAATTTCCTTACCACGTGGCGAGGCCACCAGGGGTGTTGAGGGAGCGGGGCGGCGCCGGAATCGGGAACTTCGACGGCGGCGGCGCTCGAGAGGGAAAGGCGGCGGTGCGAAGCGGAGGGAGGAGAAGGCGCGGCGGCTTCGTGCTCAAGGGGGATGGGTGAGGTTCAGGTGTCTGGGGTGCGGTATTTATAGTGGCCAGGGGCCCTCGGCATGCGGTCCACGCCGAATCGCACGGCGGCCGGCGGCGGGGCTCCGCCTTCCATAGAGGGGGGCACCTTCCAAGCGGGGAGGTAGCGCGGATGGAAGGGAGCGGGTGCGGGAAGCTTCCGCAAAGCTTCAAGGGGCTCACGGGGGGGGGTGGCTCGGGCCTTGGGCCGCGGTGGTGAGGCGAGGCCTAGTCGAGCTCGGCTCATGGCAGGAGGAAGGAGATGACACTGTGTGCGCGGGGTCCGCAAGGCAGCGAGAGGAGGTGGGGGCAGCGGGCCGTCGCTGTTTGGCGAGCTGGGCCGAGTGCGGACGACGCGGCCCAAGAGAGAGAAGAGGTGGGGCGCACGGAGTGGGCCGAGCGGGGAAACGCGGTGCGGCTGGGCCGAATTAGGCGGGCTGAGGGAAAAGAAAAGGAGGAGCATAGGCGGACCAGAGGAAGAGTTCAGGGGGCAAAAGCGAACTCCAGCCTAAACAACTTTTCTAGGGCTCCAAACAAGGTTATTCAAATTCAAATTTAAATAAATTTAAACTCTCATTTGAACCACAAGCAGTACAAAACTCAATGCAGCAGCATGAATGCAACAAAAATATTTCTACACCTTATATTTGATTTTAACTTTCAGATAATATTTATTCACCCTATATTAATTATGAGCAAGACATTAAAAAATTACTAAAAATTTTAAATAGGCTATTTTAGGGTGTTACACCCTCGCTCCGATGGACAATAAATGGCGCCCAATGCCACCGTGCCTCCAAAGTCAAAAGGCAGATCTCTCGCCATACTGCCCTAACGGCCACGACCCCTCCCATCGCATCCGCCAATTCCCGTCACTATGCTGCCAACCGAGGCTCTATGCAGGCAGGCCGGCACTGTGCGAACAGAGCCCGTCACTCCGAGCACCTGTACTGCTAACTCCGACGACTCGAAGAACTCCGACGACTCGAAGACCTTCTACAGTGTTGCCAAATCGATGATGATATCCGTGGCCTTGAGTGGGAAGAATAATTAATTCGTAAAAGTCTATGATGAGTAACGCCGGAAGGCTGACGATCACGTTCATCACCCCGTGCGCGGGAGCCATAGGTGAATTGTGCCTATTTATAGGTACCGCGTGTTGGGGGCGATCCTTAGGGGTACCCCAAACCTATGGGATAACCGCCCCAGTGAACATTAATCTTATCCAAGTAACCTGAAAAAGAAACGAAAGTTAAGACCCACGGCCCAGCAACAAATGAAGGCCCAGCCAAGACGCCTCGCGGTGCGCCTCGACGCGAACCAAAATCTCCGCTTCGCTTGAGGGGACTGACCCCTCGAGCGAATCGGAGAACTCCGCTTCGGTCGAGGCCTGGGGACCGAGCCTCGAGCAACCCACGTAATGGGGAAAGCTCCGCCTCGGTCGAGACCCTCGCTCCGATGGACAATAAATGGCGCCCACTGCCACCGTGCCTCCAAAGTCAAAAGGCACATCTCTCGCCATACTGCCCTGACGGCCATGACCCCTCCCATCGCATCCGCCAACTCCCGTCACTATGTTGCCAACCAAGGCTCTGTGCGGGCAGGCCGGCACTGTGCAAACAGAGCCCGTCACTCCGAGCAACTGTACTGCTAACTCCGACGACTCGAAGACCTCCGTCGGACGGGAGAGACCCTCGAGCACACAGCGGGAGAAGAGGACAGGACGACGGAGGTATGGCGGGCCATTCCAAGCGCTGTGTGACCAACCCCGGCGCTGTGTGGACATGTCGCCGCCGTGCGAACAGGGCCTGGTCACTCTAACTCCCTGTGCCACTGACTCCCACAGCGATTTTCCACATAATAAGTTGTGCGCAGGCATAGGAGACCCTCGAGGTGGTGTACGGACGAGCCATTATCGCACAAAGGATGTCTCAGATCCTCAAGACCACTCCTCGACGTCATCACCAGTACAAGAATTGACTACAGCAAACAAGGACACAGAAACACGCCTAACGCCACTCCTACTATTGTGCGACAACTATGCCTAAGCAGCAACACACTCCTGTAACCCCTCCTCCTTGGCCTATAAAAGGAGGGGGTGGTCGAGCAAGAAGAAAAAGACGAAAAAGAAGACGAAGAATCCGCATACACTCAGAAAAAACCACGATATTGACACCTTGCCTCAATCATCCTGGACTCGGAGGTCTAGCCTCTCATCCCAACCTGCTTGTACCCCCTACTACTTGCAGTCCGGTGCAGAATAATACATCGCACATACCGCCTTACTGGAAGTACGGTCTTTTGACCGGAACCAGGATAAACCCGTGTCTCGTGTTATCTTCTGCATCAACCATGAGGGAGGGAACACAGCGCATTTCTGGTGGTGTCGGGACCACGATTTCTAAACACTGACAGTGGCGCGCCAGGTAGGGGCTCGCGCTGTGATCGATTGTTTCATCCACCATCCCCCTTGATGGCAACTCGAGTCGTACGCGACAACCTGTTCTCGATGCCAGCATCGGATCAACTTCCCGCCGGATTCGAAATCCGGTTCGGGAGCCTTGACTTCAGGGCGACTAGCGATGGCTACAACATGCAGCTCCTGATAGGGAACGCCAGCATGAGCATGCCACCGTCACTCCCATCACCATCACCACGACGCAAAAGGCGTTCACGTCAACGCGCGCGGCGAACGCGCGCGGAGCGACGCGGAACAGCCCATGCCGGCTCCCCCGAACGAGTTGAGCCCGGCGCCACAAGGGCAACAAGCGCCACCACCGCGGTACAACCAACATCAGTGACGACGACGCTCGCAACACCCTTAACAGAAAGAGGTGGGATGGCGCATCTCGCGGTTTCCACCCCCGCTGTGGAGGCCGCTACGACAGCGACGAAGACAAGAGCCCAACGCCAGAGCCCCTGAGAACCCGGGTTTTTGGCCGGGAGATTCATGTGGCCCCGATTCCCGCACGATTCAGGCAGCCAACGACCATCACCAAGTACTAGGGGGAGACAGACCCGAGGGTGTGGCTCAACGACTATCGCCTCGCCTGTTTATTGGGCGGCGCGACCGACGATGCCATGATCATCCACAACTTGCCGCTTCATTTGGTGGATTCCGCGTGGAACATGGCTAGAGCACCTACCCGTGAACCAGATTCACGACTGGAACGACCTCGTGAGGACGTTCGTGGGTAACTTTCAGGGCACCTACCTATGCCCTAGAAACTCGTGGGACCTTGGAGGGTGTCGCCAAACATCCAACGAGTCCCTTCGTGATTTCATCCGCCGCTTCTCCAAGCGTTGCACCGAGCTCCCGAGTGTGGGTGACTCCGAATTCATCCACGCTTTCCTCTAAGGCACAAGCTACGGGGACTTGGTACGCAAGCTAGGACGCAGTCCTTCTACTAGCGTAAATGAACTGTTCGACGTGGCCACCAATTTTGCCTCCGGCAAGGAGGCGGTCGGAGCCATCTTTGATAGTGGAAGGGGGAAGCGGACGGAGGAAACACCCGCGGAGGGCAGCAAGTCCAAACGATCCGCCAAGAAAGAAAGGCAAGGCAAGAAGGGGAAGAAGCCCCAAAATGCCTCGCGGCAACAAGAGCGGACCGAGGACCCTGACGAAATACTCGCAGTCGATTCTGCTGCGCCCAAACCTCCTCGAGGCCCCCGTCGAGGAGGCGGCATCTTCGATGATATGCTCAATAAACCGTGCCCTTATCACAAGGGCGTCGTGACCCACACCCTCGAGCAGTGCGGAATGCTAAAGAAATACTTCAACCACGCCGCTTCGAAGGATGAAGGGGGAAAAAGAGACACAGGCGACGGGAGTGGCCAAGGCTTCCCAGAGGTGGAGAACGTCTTCTTCATTTTCGGTGGGCCAACCGCGAACATGACCCCTCGACAGCGCAAGCGCGAGCACCGAGAGGTATTCTCCATACACAAGGCGGGGCCGTCGTACCTCGATTGGTCAGAGGAGACCATCTCCTTCAGTCGAGACGACCACCCCAACTACATCCCGAACCCGGGGGCAATACCCGCTTGTCGTTGATCCTATCATCGACAATACCCGATTCTCCAAGGTACTCATGGATGGAGGCAGCAGCCTCAATATCATGTACGTTTCATCCTTGGAGCTCATGGGCATCGGCAGGGACACGCTGCGCCCTAGCAAGGCGTCGTTCCATGGCGTTGCGCCGGGAAAGCGAGTTCAGCCCCTCGGGCAGATCGATCTGCTAGTTTGCTTCGGTACCCCTGACAACTTCCGCAGGGAGACCCTGACCTTCGAAGTGGTGGGATTTCGAGGTGCATACCACGCCATCCTCGGCCGCCCATGCTACGCCGAGTTCATGGCGATCCCGAACTATACCTACCTCAAGTTGAAGATACCGGGACCAAACGACGTCATCACCGTGGCCCCATCATTCGAACATGCCTACATATGCGACGTGGAATGCGTCGAGAGCGCCGAGGCGCTTGCTGAGGACGAGGCTCTCGTCGCAGACCTAGAGAAGATGGTGAACGAAACCATCCCCTCCACTTCGAAGCATACAGGCAGTTTCGAGCCCGCAGAGCACACCAAGGCTGTGCCCTCGACCCAGGTGTTCCCAGCGACAAGACGGTGCGAATCAGCTCGAACCTCGAAAGCTAATAGGAAGTGGTGCTCGTCGACTTCCTCCGCGCCAACGCCGACATCTTTGCGTGGAGCCCCTCGGACATGCCAGGCATACCGAGGGAGGTCGCCGAGCACTCCCTTGACATCCTGCCCCATTCCAAGCCAGTGGTTCAATGACTGCGACACTTCGACGAGCACAAGCGTAGGGCCATTGGTGAGGAGCTGCGCAAGCTCCTCGAGGCCGGATTCATCAAGGAGGTATTTCACCCTAACTGGCTTGCCAATCCTGTTTTAGTTAAGAAAAAGAATGGGAAGTGGAGGATGTGCATAAATTATACTGGTTTAAATAAAGCATGTCCAAAAGTCCCTTTTCCTCTACCACGTATCGATCATATCGTAGATTCAACCGCAGGATGCGAGCTATTATGTTTTCTTGATGCTTATTCTGGTTTCCACCAAATTAAGATGAAAATTTCTGACCAACTGGCAACCTCTTTCATTACGCCTTTTGGTATTTTCTGCTATGTCACGATGCCGTTTGGACTTCGAAATGTCGGAGCTACATACCAGCGATGTATGCTTTGTGTTTTCGGAGATCATATCAGGCGAACCATAGAAGCATACGTTGACGACATTGTTGTAAAGACCAGGAAGGCAGACGACCTAGTAAACGATTTGCGCATTGCGTTTGATTGTCTCCAGGCCAACGGGGTAAAACTGAATCCGGAAAAATGCGTTTTTGGGGTACCTCGAGGTATGCTCTTGGGTTTCATAGTCTCTCAATGAGGCATTGAGCCCAACCCTGAAAAAGTCTTGGCCCTCGAACAAATGGGATTGATCCGAGACCTAAAGTGGGTACAGAGGGTATTGGGATGCTTAGCAGCCCTAAGCCGGTTCATCTCGCGTCTCGGCGAGAAAGGCTTACCCCTGTACCGACTCCTGAAAAAGAGCGAACATTTTTCTTGGACCCCCGAGGCTCAAAAAGCCCTCGACGGGCTAAAAGCATCTCTCGCACGAGCGACAGTCTTAACGCCACCGAAGGAGGGCGAGCGCCTCTACCTCTACGTAGCCGCAACGACTCAAGTAGTCAGCAGAGTCATCGTCGTAGAGAGAACTGAGGAGGGGCACGCTCTGCCTGTCCAAAGGCCGGTATACTACATCAGCAAAGTACTGACCGAAACCAAGACGCGATATCCACAAATCCAGAAGCTGCTCTACGCAGTAGTGCTAGCTCGGTGCAAACTGCGCCACTACTTCAAAGCTCATCCTGTCACCTTGGTTTCATCTTTCCCCTTGGGGGAGATACTCCACAACCAGGATGTCTCGGGTAGAATAGCCAAATGGTCCGTGGAATTGATGGGCGAAACCCTCACTTATGCCCCCCGAAAGGCAATTAAATCACAAATCTTGGCCGATTTCGTGGCAGAGTGGACCGACACGTAGCTGCCCCCACCACAAATCCAAGCCGAATGTTGGATCATGTACTTCGACGGGTCGGTGATGAAAACCGGTGCGGGTGTGGGCCTGCTCTTCGTCTCACCCCTCGGAGACATAAAAGGCACGTGGTACGCTTGCACTTTCTGGCGTCCAACAACATGGCCGAATACGAGGCCTTACTAGCCGGCCTACGTGTAGCCATCAAATTGGGCATTAAACGCCTCGACGTCCGGGGAGATTCACAATTGGTCATCGATCAGGTTATGAAGGAGGCAAGCTGCCACGACGACAAGATGCAAGCGTACTGCAATGCAGTACGCCAACTCGAGGACAAATTCCATGGCCTCGAGCTCAACCACATCGCGCGAAAGTACAACGAGGAGGCCGATGAACTAGCAAAAATTGCGTCTGGGCGGATCACCGTTCCTCCAAATGTATTCGCCCGTGACCTAACACAGCCAAGCATCGACATCAAGCCGACCCACAAAGCTCCTGATGCTCCCTCGAGGACCGAACCCTCGGGGGCTCCATATGTCGAGCCCATGGACGAGGATCCTTCAAAAGAGGAACCTGAAGCCTCAAGTTAGGAAATATCCTCGGCGGACGAGGGTGAAATTATGGAAATCGACGAGGCCCCATCAACTCGCGATTGGCACAACCAATACATCACCTGGATCACCCGAGGGGAACTACCCTCGAGTCGAACCGAGATTCGACGCATCGCAAGAAAGGCCAAGTCGTTCCACATAATCGATGGGGAGTTGTACAAGCGCAGCCCCTCCGGAATTTTTCAGCGGTGCATTCCAATCCCGGAGGGAAGGGAGCTCATCAGAGACATCCATGCTGGCGTATGCGGCCACCACGCGGCGCCCCGAATCCTCGTGGGCAACTCGTTTCGCCAAGGCTTCTACTGGCCCACGGCTGTTGCAGACGCCAACGAAATCGTATGCACCTGCGAACGGTGTCAATTCTACGCACGTAAAACCCACCTCCCGGGTCACGTCTTGCAAACCGTTCCTATCACATGGTCGTTCGTCGTATAGGGGCTCGACCTCGTTAGTCCAATGTGAGCAGCGCCCGTTGGTCCAAGTTCTCGAAATGGATCGAGGCTCGGCCGATCAGCAGCATCAGATCCGAGCAAGCTGTGCAATTCTTCACAGATATAATTCACAGGTTCGGGGTCCCCAATTCGATAATCACTGACAATGGCACCCAGTTTACAGGCAAGAAGTTCTTGAAATTCTGTGACGACCACCATATCCGCGTGGATTGGTCGGCCGTAGCACATCCATAGACAAACGGCCAAGTAGAACGTGCCAACGGCATGATTTTACAAGGTCTCAAACCAAGAATATTCAACAAGCTGAATAGATTCGGCGGGAAATGGGTGTCATAACTACCCTCGGTAATTTGGAGCCTTAGAACAACCCCAAGTAGAGCCACGGGTTTCACTCCATTTTTCTCGTCTATGGTGCCGAGGCTATCCTCCCCACAGACTTGGAATATGGGTCCCCAAGGCTCAGAGCCTACCAAGAGGAAAGAAACAAGCAAGTGCGAGAAGACTCACTCGACCAAGCGGACGAAGCTCGAGACGTCGCGGTCTTACATTGGCTCGGTACCAGCAGTCGCTTTGAAGGTATCAAGCCCAAAAGGTTCGACGACGAGACCTCAACAAGGGGGACCTAGTGCTAAGGCTGCGACAAGACAATCGAGGGCGCCACAAGCTCACACCGCCATGGGAAGGGCCCTACATCGTCGCTGAGGTCCTCAAGCCAGGCACATACAAGCTCGCAAACGAGAAAGGCGAAGTATTCGCCAACGCCTGGAATATCCAACAGCTACGTCGCTTCTAGCCTTAAGCTTTCAAGCATTCATGTACAGTTGTACTTATGTCAATAAAAATATAAAGAACCTTAAAATGAGTAAGACTAGGCTTACCATCGAAAAAAGCTAATTCTCACTCGGGGGCTAATCCGGGGGGCACCTCCTCCTAAAATTGTCCCAATTTTAAAGTTTTTTATAAAATCCTTTCATTACGTCCATCTCATGAATTTGCCAAAAGGCAGCTCGAGGCATAGAATGATTAAGGCCAAGGGCCGGACGAGTCGAGGGACCGCCTACGCCTTCGAAAGGATACGTCATCCCCCTCGTCACCCTACGCTAAAATTGCTCTATAAACGATACTCTCCTCGACAAGTCCGTTGCAAATTCAGCGAGATAAACGTGATAAAGAAACCATAATTCAAATAAAAACTCGAATGTGCACTTCAAAAACATAAAATTGTTTGAACCACTAGAGTGCTTATTACATAAAAAATCTCTAAAACTACTCAGGGAGCGGGGTCTTCGGGGTCTTCGGGGGTGGCATCCTCCTCATCTTCAGCATCGGGAAGGAGGTCGCTTTCGAAGATTCGCGCGAGGGTGGTAGCAGGAGCAGAGGCAGCAGCATTCGCACTCTCCACGACGGCCAGCGCAGCGTTGTCGTCGAGGTCGTCCGCCACCACATAACCACCGCTGACCGCCTCGAGGTCCACGACAAGGTGCGTCGAGATCACCCCGAGGGTCTTCTGCACACCGAGGAGAAGGGCCCCGTTCAGGCGCTCGGTAACGCAACCGCCCAAGGCTCTTTGACGGCTGGCCACCGAGCTACCCGATTGGGACTCGAGGGCGTCTGGCCCCTCGACCTCCTTGCAGACGGCAATAGCTACTTCCCGTAGCTCCTCGAGGTCCTCCTAGGCCTTCGAATAGGCTACCTAGAGCAACTCCGCCTGTGAGGAGGTCTCCTCCGACACCTTCCGCACCTCTGAAAGCCCAACACCGAAATCAGATAAGTCATTGAAAACTCCAATCCAAATTTAGGGTAAGTTCGTACTAGACTTACCTTCGACCACCTTCTCCTTCTCGGCGAGGGCCTCCTAGGCAGTGCTGGCCTCCTGCTGGAGTGTCGCCATCTCTCCTTGTTGAGCCTCAACTGAGGCCCGCAGCTCCGTGATGGCTACATCTCCCTCCGTCACCGCCACGATAAGATCGATAGCCTCGCCCTGGATCTTCAGTTGGGCCTCAGCCACGGCAAGCGCCGAGTCCCGCTGCTGTAATTGCCCCCGGGCTTCGGGAAGGGCGGCACGCTCCTGCTGAAGCTCGCCCTCGAGTGCCGCCAGCGCTTGCGTTCATCGATGGAGCTCGTCCCCTTGCCGAAGGACCTCTTCTGCCGTCTCCACGACGAGTGTCCTCTCGCGCAGGCGCTCCCGCTCGGCGTGGCTCAAGGCCTCCCTCAGCTGATGCACCTCGACGTGCGCATCAGCAAGTTCGGCGACCTTTCGCCCAGCCATCTCCCTCAGATCTTGTTATTAACATGACAAATGAAAGTGAAAAAAGGGGGAGAGATGCAAAACGCGCGACAAAATTAGTGATTAAGTCACTTACCCGGTGGAGGTCCAAACCCCAACCAAGGTGGAGTTCGAGGACCTGCTTCAGGGCTTCTTGGACCGTCGTCCCCAAGGCTTGCTGTTCCTCCCATAGGAGGCGCTCGGCCTCAACAGCCTTGGCCAGGCCGGGAGGAACCCCACGGCGACCGAGCCCAAAATTGCGCCAGGCCTCGAAGGCCGGAATACCAGGCAAGGTGCCCACGGCCCTCTCCTCCCAAGGGATCCAGGTCTTGTCGCGGGATCCTGGAGCATCCTTTTCCTCATCCTCCTGACCACCCTCGAGGGTGGTTGGGAGGGTCATCATTGCGGAGCCGGCCCCGGGCACCTCCTCGACCTCCGCTGAACCGCTGCGTCCCGCTGCGGTCTGACCCGCGTCTTCACCACGGGCCGCAACTTCCACTACCCCCGTGCCCTCAGCCGGCATGGAGGTCTCTGTCACCCCCGCAACAGCAGGGGCCACATCCTCCACAGGGAGGGCCGAGGGCGTCTCCCTGGCCCGCTCCTCGCCCGCCACCGCCGAGGCTTCTCCAGCCGCCGGCTGCCCCCTTGTTCGGGTGGTCCCTTGCGTAAGGGCCGCCCGATACCAGGCGACAATCCCCGATGCCTGGGGTACCCCGAACGAGGGTGGCGCTGCCGAACGAGGCGTAGCGCGCGCCGACACCTTCAGCGCCTTTGTCGGCGCCAACAGAAGCGGCGCCGGCGGACCGGATTGGCTGACAGAAACCAAGTCAACAAAGTCAAGTCAACAGCTAGAGAATTAAGTCCGAGATCAGAACGGCGACATACCTAACTTGGATGAGGTGGCTAAGCTTGCGCTTCTTGCTGCCCGAGGGTCGCCGAGCCCCCGAACGACCACGACCCCTCGACGGCGGGGTCTCGCTCACGGGCCTCGAACCCATGGGTGCGGAGCTTTGAGCCCCAGTGGCCCCTGGGGCAACAGCCGCCTTGTCCGCCCCAGGCACCGACGGGCTACGAGCTCGAGCCCCTGCAGCCGCTGCCGTGGAACTCGGAAGGGCGGCACCCGCCGTCGAAGGCGCCGGGCCACTCGAGGCCTCCCTACCCCGTGATGACGATGGGATCTCCTGGCGTTGCCCCCTCGCGGGCACACTCACTTCAGCCGCCACCGGCGCAGGTGGCGGAATTTCCACGAGGTCCTCCTAAGAAGACTCCTCCGGAGTACTCTCGGGGGTGGTAGGTGGGGAGCGCCCCTCCCTGATTTGACGACTACACACATTCTCGTACGCCGCCTTCCGCAAACGCTTCCTCTCTTTCTTCTGCTTCGCCGCGTCCTTCCGTGCCTTCTGCCTAGGTTCGCAGCACGAACCTCGCGAAGAGGAGGAGCAGAACGATACCCTTTTTGAGACAAACCCTGAAGAAAGAATTCAGGATTAAACGATCAGATAATCTCGAGGGTAGAAAGCAAAATTGAATCTAAATCAAACTTAAAACGGAACTTACAAATTGTAAAAACCCCACTCAATCTTGACGGCGAAAAGGGCTTCCTCCTTGCAATCAAGCTTGGAGACCTCCACGGCACGCCATGCTCGATGGATGCAGTACTCAAGGACGAGGGTCCCCTCCTTCATCTTCGAGCCCTGCCAGGGCAAATCCGCCCTGAGCTGGTCGAGCCGCAGTGTCCTCTCCATCAGCGGCAGTACATACCGCTGATTGAAGTTTGCAATCACTCCCGCCGTGATCAAACCCGCCCTCGAAAGTGCGGCAAAGGCGTCGGTGAAGACCCAGAGTCGCTCCTGACGGTCGGCGGGGGAAATTCCGTAGCTCCACGCCTCCGATCGCTCGCGCAGCACTTTGTCGGTGTACTCTGGCAGCTTGTTGTCGACTTTGCGGAGGTAGAACCACCCCTTGTCCCAATTGGAGTTGTTGGAGGTCATCGACGCCGGGATGTACAAACCGCTCCGCTTCCCCCGAACTTGCAAGGTAAGGCCCCCGGCGCGGACCGCCCGTCGGAGCCCCCGAGACTCACCTACGGCCGTATGGAGCTCACCCCGGAAAAGGTGAACCCATAGGTCCCAGTGAGCCTCGATCCCCAAGTACCCCTCACAAATGGCGACGAAGACCACCTCTTGCGAGATGGCGTTGGGGGCGAAGTTGTGGAGCTCCACGCCGTAGTGGAGGCACAACCCGCGGAAGAACGGCGATGTGGGGATTCCGAACCCCCGCTCGTGAGGTCTCTCCAGGCTTACCACAAAGCCCTCCGGCGGAGAAGGCTCGTGGTGATTGGATGGCGGCGCGATCCACATCGGCTCGTCCGGATTGCTGTTCGCCGGCAGCACCCCGGCCTCCATCAGCCCGGCGAGATAGGCATCGGTGGCGATGGAAGGGCTCCATGGAGCAGGGTCGACGAAGGTCACCATGGCGAACGTCGGCGGCGAAAAGGGCGAAGTCTTGTGCGCGGAAAGGTGAAAGGCCAAGAGCGGCGGCGCTTGGAAATAGTAGATGCAATCGGAAGGCAAGGGCTGGGTAAGCTAATCCTTTCCCCTTTTCCCTTTATTTATAGTATCACGCGAAGCACAACCGGCACCCCGGCCACGTGAAAAACGTATCCGATACGATTGGCACCACAGCCACTGAAGGCCGGGCCCCACGAGTTGGGATAACCACTACGCGCGAAAATCCAGGCGGCACGTCGCATCATAACTGCCCACGTCTCTTCCGCTCCGCCTAAAAAGGCGCGTCCACTTCGCATACTCCGCGCCACGTCGCCCACGACTACGGAAATAAACGCTCGAGGCCAACCAAAATGCTTTCGAGGTAAGCTACCTCTCCTCGAGGCCCTACTGATCAGGGGTTCGAAGTCCTGGCCCCTCGAGGGTTCGATAGGCACCTCAGATCTAACAGAGTCAGGGATAACCAAGGGCACACGCGATCGAGCCTATCCTCAAGCACGAAACTCGAGGGTGCCCTTCATGTTATATTCAAGGTCAGGATGGAGGCAGCTAGTCGAGGGATCCCACCGAGGGAGAGCAACGAGCCCTCGACCCCAAACGAACGGGGTCGAGCCCTGCCTAGCAAACCTCCACAAGTGCTCTTATGAGACATGTCTCTGGACCACGAGCCGGCCTCCATCGAACGAGGCACGGATGTCCACTTGAATTACCCGCTAACAGCTCACAGAGGCATCCATGACTCGCAGCCCGTTCGAGGGAAGCATGGATTGCGTCACCCCTCCTCCCCACAAATGGGGCGACGAGGGCCGTAACTCAAAGTCAAGAACCGCCCCTGATCGACCTTGCTAGGGCCAGGGCTCGGGGGCTCCTTGCACCACAAGGTCGAATTCCTTGAAGACGAAACATGTTGTAGCTCACGAAGGCGCGAAACGCTGATAAGCCCTTGCAGGAGTATATCCACTCCTCCAAGGCCTCGGGGGCTACACCCGCGGGTGCGCTAGCGCACACCCAGCGGAATTCTTCAAGGAAAACCTTGTCAGAACCACCCACGACGAAGAGCCTTTGTCGGATTAAAACATATTCAAACAAAGGCTCGGGGGCTACTGTGACACCCGGATTTTCACAAAACCCAAATGCGGCCATATGTGTGCCCAGGAGGTCCACAGAACACATACAGCGAACAAATATGATAAACAGAGTACAAATGCTCGAAATAAAATAGTTTACATCAGAGTATAACAATAATATTTATTACAGCGGAAGTCTATAACTCTCAACTATAGCGGAGCCGCAGTCCACGGGGACTCTGACTGGGAAAGCGCCACTCAGAAGTACGGCAGGTCCTCAGGGAACTCAACAGCAGTCTCCTGAACGGCCCAATCTGTTTACCCGTCCGGGATTTTGTTGAATATTGACAAGTGTAAGTAAACGAATACTTAGCAAGTATAGCACGGGTATGAAGGCTCAAAAATGGGCTAGACACGGCTTAACTGCTTTAGCATTTTTAGTTGGTTCATTTTAACATTTAACAATCACTACGAGTGGATGAAACCCGGTTGTAACCCAATTAATAAGTATAAGTGGCAATAATCATAAATGAACATCATCTTCTAATAAAAAAGTATCCAGGCCGCTCGTGACCTTTAGCAAGGCTATCATGATAGATTTTACCCTCTGCATAGGTTTCGCCCTTTACCCACCAGTCGCGTAAAAGTTCAAAGGAACTTTGCACCCAACCACGCGCATCAACACTTCCGAGGTGTGATGGCATAGGGACGCTACGAGGTTTTTCACAAGACACCTTAACAAAACAGTGGCCACTGCGGTAATACAAGGCAGTGAAACCATAGGCACCGAGATCGACGTACGCCTACGTTGTCACACCGCAGGGGGGTCGATGGCGTCCAGAGTGCGGGCATCACACCCATCCATGCACAACGTGTGGAGCTCCCCATCGCAGGGACTCCCAACATGGGACTGTGCCTAACGAGACATAGCCGACGGACACCCGCCCTCGGTGGAATCCGGAAACACCCCGTACCTTGCCTCCCACAACGCCGTCAGCCCGTCGGTAACCACTGGCAAGCTAGAGACGTACAAGTTACTCGACCAAGACCAGAGCCATAATAGTTCTAGCGGTGGCGGCAGGCTCCTGGGTTGCTGCTTTAAGAACCGGACCTTACGGAGAGACACTAGAGCAAAGCACACAGCACATGCTCTAGCACCCTAAACCAAGTTGCTAAAAAGCATGTTTTATCATAAATGTTAGAGTGAACCATTAAGTCAAGATTAATAATTGAATAATAGTGACAGTAGCTGCGCATAGCAAAAGATTCTACCCATATGCATAAGCCCAAGGTTATCAAGGTACAGGATATACAAAACTAGGTACAACCTTAATGGGACATCAATTTAGACTCATGCATATGAAAGTAAATATATGTAAAAGGTGGTGTTTAGGTAGCAAGGATTGTTCGTGCTACAACTTGCCTTCCTCGAAGTGCTGTTGCTGCTGCTGCGGGTCCTGCTCCGGAAAGTCCTCACCGAGCTCGAACTCCAAAGCTAACGGCTCACCGACTGGACACGTAGCACCAAACAAGCCAGCACGCAAACCAATACATGCAAAAAAATAATAATTTATTAGAACAGTACACCAAACAGTAGAAACAATACATAAAAAGGTTTTAGAAATATTTTACGCTTTACTACGAACACATGAGCGCGAAAATCACACTAAATGGAGCTAAAACGAAAAACATATGGCTTTTCTAAGTTCTAGGGACACATCCGGGAACACATCCGGGAACTCGCTCACCACTCGGATGTCCTCTGGCATTGCACCCTCAGCTTGGTTGACTTGACCGTGCTCTAAAAGACTGGCTGCTTGGTATTCCACCTTCTCACCGGTCTTCGTTGTCAGTTGTACAGCTCTCTTGGCACATTGGATTAGTGCATCGTATCTGGCTAACCAACTCATACCCAGTATTAAGTCGAAGCCAATAGACTCCAAGACTATCGGTCGCACCTAGAAGTCTACCCCCCTTATTGTGATGGTGATATGGGGGCAACGCAAGGTAGCTCGTTGTTCCCCCCTGGTGAGCTAACTAGCATAGCACTCATCATGGGTTGAAGGGCTATTAAGTTCTTTTTCACAAAGGCAGCAGATATGAAAGCATGCGAAGCTCTAGAATCGAACAAAACAGTTGCAGGGGTCGAGTTGATGACGAACGTACCCACAACCACGTCGGTAGCTCCTTCTGCAGTCTCAGCACCCAGGTGGTTGACTTTGCCCCTGACGGGGTTTTGAGGACCTCTGCCTGCTTGTGCTTGTGGCTGGTTCCCATTCTGCCCAACTCTCTGGGGGTTGTTCTGACCTGCAGCGTTCTGAGCCTTCTTGGGACAGGCATTGGCGTAGTGACCCTGCTCACCACAGTGGTAGCACGCCCTTGGACTCACTGGCACATTGTTAGCGTTGTTGAGGCGCTGGACAGGCCCTTGCTGCACCTGGTTGCGCTGAGCTGGGGCATTCTGCAGCTGGTTCTGGTAGCGCTGTTGCTGCAGTGCTTGAGGGTACTGGGGGCGCTGCTGGTTCGGGCCACGGTTGAACGAGCCGGTCTGGCTTTGGAAGTGTTGCTGGCTCACCATCTGCTGGCCTTGGGGAGCACTGAAGCGAGGGCGGTTGTTGTTCCCAGACTGCTGACCTTGGAACTTTCGCTTCTTCTCCTCCATTTCACGGCGCTTGTGCTCTAGCATCAGGGCGCCGTCCACCAGTTCCTGAAAGTTGGGGAACTTGGCGCACATCAACTGGTACCGCAGGGCATCCTGCAAGCCATCGCGGAACCGGGACTGCTTCTTCCTGTCCGTGTCCACGTCTTCCGGAGCATAGCGGGCAAGCTCAATGAACTTGTCACGGTAAGCTGTGACGCTCATCCCCTCCTGCTTCAGTGACAGGAACTCCTTCTTCTTCAACGTCATCAGGGCTTCAGGCACATGGTGCGAGCGGAAGCTGTCATGGAACTCTAGCCATGTGATCTGAGTACGATCAGGTTGAGCGTACTGGTACGAGTCCCACCAGTCCAAGGCTGGTCCTTGAAGCTGTCCTCCTGCGTACAGCACCTTCTCCCGATCATTGCACTGAGCGATGTCGAGTTGTCACTCCACTGCCTTGAGCCAATCCAATGCATGCAAGGGATCAGTTGCTTTGTTGAAGGTGGGTGGGCGTCCCTTCAGAAATTCACCCCTCCTGTCACGGGGCGGCATGTTGTGCTGCGGCGGATTCTGCTGGTTCTGCTGCATCATGGCCATGGTCTGAGCCATCTGTTGCATCAGCTGGGTCTGCGTGAGCATCATCTGCTCAATGGTGGGAGGTGGTAGTCCACTGGCATCGGCGTTGCTCCTTGTGTTCACCATCTATTATCAACAAGAGATCCCCATAAACTTCAAGACCAAGTAACTTAGGAACAAAAGTACTGGAGAACATTGAACCAGTTATGATAGAGCATAAGATAGGTAAAGAGCAAGTGAAGCAAATAACCCCTTCTATGTATTCAATAATATCCTTATGCCTTAATCCAAAATCTAGATGGTGGTAGACTTGCGTCTACGCCCATCACAATCATTACAAAAATCCAACTCAAACATAAGCATAATGATAATCAAACCGAACATCGAAAGACAAGGTTCACACTGACTCGACTCACTGGTTTCTGACTCGACTGGAAAGAAAAACGATAACTAATCGATCTTATTACACACTCATGGTAAACTCCTAAGGACCGGGCTGGATAGTGGTGCTGGCGGCGGCAGATCCGAAGCGGTGCCTTTTGCGAGGCGGTGACTCTGCACGGTAGTCTGGGCTAAGTGCCGGTGGTGCTCCCAACATCTAGTCCAGCTGCTCCATCTCATGTCGAGTCCCTCTCAGCTCCTCCCTCGGAGCGGTGATCTCATCAGTAGCTGCCTCCAGGTCAGTGTTGAGGGTGGCCACCAGTGCCACGGTAGCAGCAAGCCGGGGGTCGTCGATGTCTCCAATGGGGGCGATGGTGCAAGCTGTCTCCCCACTCCTCCTGCGGGGGTACCACCTATCTGGCCCGTCCTGGATCTCTGCCCAGAACCTGTCCCTATAGTAGTAGAGGGCACAGCGAGAAACATCTGCTATCCCTGCCTCCTGGGTGGATCTCTCACTGGAGGCGTAGTGGATCGATCTCGTCATGGCAGCTCTGGCTTCGTGGTCAGCCGTACGGATCCTCAGGGAGGTGTTCCAGTAGGTGGGGAAGCAGGGGTGCGTCCACCTCTCACTGTGGTACTCCATGCCCACGTTGCCTGTGCCGTAGTGGTATCTGCCTCAGGCGCCAGTGGTAGAAGTTGTCTCCAGCATCTCTAACAAAGTCTTCCACGGTCCACCTATCTGCTGGTGCAGGTGGCTGGGGTGCTGGGGGCTCCTCAAGGTCTTCATCCTCGCCATCTGATGGATCATCACCACCGTCTTCATCATCATCATCATTACCGCTGTCATCACCATCTGGGTCTCCGGCAGCATTCCCGCCACCTGGCTGAACTGGCTCGGGCTGCTCCTCCGGCTCTTCAGCGGGCTCCATCTCCTCGTCCTCGGGCTCTCCCTGCTGCTGCTCCGCCTCTTCTTCTTCTTGCCTCAGGCGCTCCTCCTCTTGCATCTCTCCCCACTCCTGGAAAGCATCCTGGTAGGGGGCGCCAAAGTCCATCTCCGGAACACGGGGCGGAAGGTAGCCACAGATGGACTTGCGGGCGGTCAACTTCGTGCGAGCCATCTACTGTAGAGAGAAGACAGAGAAAAAATTTTAGAAAAACTTTGCAAAGGACTGAGGTAGAGGAGACATTGAACACTAGTTTGCAAAACTCAACACTTTTATAGGTAAAATAGTGAAGACTGAACTTGGCTAAGACCGACCGTTCTATCTAGGCTGCGATCCTACAGTCAGCACGGCTCGGGTACCAATCTGCACACCCGGATTTTCACAAAACCTGAATGCGGCCATATGAAGGCCGCTCGTGACCTTGAGCAAGGCTATCATGATAGATTTTACTCTCTGTAGAGGTTTCACCCTTTACCCACCAGTCGCGTAAAAGTTCAAAGGAACTTTGCACCCAACCACGCGCATCAACACTTCCAAGGTGTGACGGCATAGGGACGCTACGAGGTTTTTCACAAGACACCCTAACAAAACAGTGGCCGCTGCGGTAATACAAGGCGGTGAAACCATAGGCACCGAGATCGACGTACGCCTACGGAGTCACACCGTAGGGGGGGGTTGATGGCATCCAGAGCGCGGGCATCACACCCATCCATGCGCAACGTGTGGAGTTCCCCATCGCAGGGACTCCCAACTCGGGACTGTGCCTAATGAGACATAGCCGACGGATCACCCGCCCTCGGTGGAATCTGGAAAACCCCGTACCTTGCCTCCCACAACGTCGTCGGCCCGTCGGTAACCACTGGCAAGCTAGAGACGTACAAGTTACTCGACCAAGACCAGAGCCATAATAGTTCTAGCAGTGGCGACAGGCTCCTGGGTTGCCGCTTTAAGAACCGGACCTTACGGAGAGACACTAGAGCAAAGCACACAGCACATGCTCTAGCTCCCTAAACCAAGTTGCTAAAAAGCATGTTTTATCATAAATGTTAGAGTGAACCATTAAGTCAAGATTAACAATTGAATAATAGTGACAGTAGCTGCGCATAGCAAAAGATTCTACCCATATGCATAAGCCCAAGGTTATCAAGGTACAGGATATAAAAACCTAGGTACAACCTTAATGGGACATCAATTTAGACTCATGCATATGAAAGTAAATGTATGTAAAAGGTGGTGTTTAGGTAGCAAGGATTGTCCATGCTATAACTTGCCTTCCACGAAGTGCTGCTGCTGCTGCTGCGGGTCCTGCTCCGGAAAGTCCTCACCGAGCTCGAACTCCAAACTAACGGCTCACCGACTGGACACGTAGCACCAAACAAGCCAGCACGCAAACTAATACATGCAAACAAATAATAATTTATTAGAACAGTATACCAAATAGTAGAAACAGTACATAAAAAGGTTTTAGAAATATTCTACGCTTTACTACGAACACATGAGCGTGAAAATCACACTAAATGGAGCTAAAACGAAAAAGATATGGCTTTCTAAGTTCTAGGGACCTGCTGGCAATTTTTAAAAGATTCCAGGGGCTTAAATTAAAGAAACAAGGAATCTATACGTAATTTTGTATAAAAACTCAGGGGCCTACGCGTAAAAACTTAATCTCAGGACCGCGGTTTTCAATAAAAACAGGACCTATCTGGAATTATTTTTGAACTAAACAGGACCGCGGGTTGTTTACTAAAATTGGAGGGGCTCTTTAGCAAAAGTGTCTCGGCTGACCGGTACGCGCCGGGTTTGACTCGGGCGCGGGCGAATCTGGGCCATTGGATGGTGATCCAGTGGCTGGGAAGGTTGGGTCGCCGGAGGGGTTTAAGCGCGGCGGCGCCGCCGGCTCTCACGGCGAGAGTTCGCCGGAGCAAGCTCGAAATCGAGCTATGGACTACGGATTAGGGCGTGGCTGGGTGCTACGGGACCGGGGAGACATGGTGAACTTAGCTACGGGGTTCAAGTCGGCGATTGCTTGGTGGGGATGGCTAACGACGATGGCCGGCGGCCGGGCGGCTCGGGCGAGCATGCTCGCAGGGCTAGAGAGCAGAAGAGCGTGCGCTGAGAGCTTGAGGAGGACCCTTACCGGCATGCGAAGCTAGCAGAGGGGTCCAATCGACGGGAACGGCACCGGAGGGGAGACTTCGACGGCGACCGGAGCTTCGGGCGGCGATGGCGAGCGGCGCTGGTCGACGAGGGCTACAGGGGCGCTGGGGCTCGGGACGGGGGTTGGTGAGGCTTAGGGGGTGCTCGGGGGTGCTTAAATAGGCCGGAGGGGTGTGCATCGGCGCGGGCCCGGAGAATCGGCGGTGATCCCGCGCCTTCTATGTGCGGGGCGACTTGCCAAGCTCGGGCGGCAGGAAAAAGGAAGGGGAGGATCGGGAAGCTTCGGGCCAGCGTCATGGAGGGCCCACAGGCGCGGGAGAGGGGCAAGTCGGCCGGGCGGATCGGCGAGAATCACGCCGGGGAAGGAAGGGGGTGTCGGGCGGAAGGAGGAAGGAGCTTCTGACGGGCGGGGCCCGGTGGCAGTGAGAGGGAGGGTAGGAGGGAGGGCGGGTGCGAGCTGGGCCGCGGTGCGCTGTGGGCCGAGGCGAGCTGGGCCGAGGGAAGATGGAGAGGGGGATGGGCCGAGCGAGAGGAGAAGAGAGGAGGGGGCTGGGCTGCGCTCGAGAGAGGAGTAGAGAGAGGGAAGGTGAGCTGAGGGAAAAGTTCAGGGAGGAAAAGTGAACTCGACTTGAAATAACTTTTCTAGGGCTCAAACAAATACAAATTAAATTCGAATTTAAACAGAATTTAAATTCCAATTTAATTTGCCAACAACCAAAACACAGTGCAGCAGCATGAATGCAACAAAAATATTTCTACACTTATATTTGATTTTAATATTTATAAATAATTCATTTGACCTTATATTAAATATGAACAAATTAAATAAAAGCCAATTAATTACTAAAAATTTTAAATGGGCAATTTTTGGGTGTTACAGCTACTGTTGGGGGCGATCATTAGGGGTACCCAAACCTAAGGGATAACCGCCCCAGTGAACATTAATCTTATCCAAGTAACCAGAAAAAGAAGCGAAAGTTAAGGCCCACGGCCCAGCAACAAATGAAGGCCCAGCCAAGACGCCCCGCGGCGTGCCTCGACGCGAACCAAAATCTTCGCTTCGCTCAAGGGGACCGACCCCTCGAGCAAATCGGAGAACTCCGCTTCGGTCGAGGCCTGGGGACCGAGCCTCGAGCAACCCACGGAATGGGGAAAGCTCCGCCTCGGTCGAGACCCTCACTCCGACGGACAATAAATGGCGCCCACTGCCACGTGCCTCCAAAGTCAAAAGGCAGATCTCTCGCCATACTGCCCTGACGGCCACCACCCCTCCCATCGCATCCGCCAACTCCCGTCACTATGCTGCCAACCGAGGCTCTGTGTGGGCAGGCCGGCACTGTGCGAACAGAGCCCGTCACTCCGAGCCCCTGTACTGCCAACTCCGATGACTCGAAGACCTCCGTCGGACAGGAGAGACTCTCGAGCACACAGCGGGAGAAGAGCACAGGATGATGGAGGTATGGCGGGCCATTCCGAGAGCTATGCGATGAACCCCGGCGCTGTGCGGACATGTCGCCGCCGTGCGAACAGGGCCGGGTCACTCTAACTCCCTGTGCCACCGACTCCCACAGCGATTTTCCACAGAATAAGCTGTGCGCAGGCATGGGAGACCCTCGAGGTGGTGTACGGACGAGCCATTATCGCACAAAGGACGCCTCGGATCCTCAAGACCACTCCTCGACGTCATCACCAGTACAAGAATCGACTACAGCAAACAAGGACACAGAAGCACGCCCAACGCCACTCCTACTACTGTGCGACAACTATGCCTAAGCAGCAACACGCTCCTGTAACCCCTCCTCCTTGGCCTATAAAAGGAGGGGGTGGTCGAGCAAGAAGAAAAAGATGAAAAAGAAGACGAAGAATCCGCATACACTCAGAAAAAACCATGATATTGACACCTTGCCTCAATCATCCGGGACTCAGAGGTCTAGCCTCTCGTCCCAACCTGCTTGTACCCCCTACTACTTGCAGTCTGGTGTAGAATAATACATCGCACATACCGCCTTGCTGGAAGTACGGTCTTCTGACCGGAACCAGGATAAACCTGTGTCTCGTGTTATCTTCTGCATCAACCATCAGGGGAGGGAACACAGCGCGTTTCTGGTTGGTGTCGGGACCATGATTTCTAAACACCAACACTGCAAAATGCGGCACACAAAGTGCTTTTCCTCGTCAACGACAAGTGATGTCGGAAAGACTGACGATCCAGTTCTTTGCCCGTACACAGGAGCGAGAGAGAGAGGCGAATTCCGCACATCTATCAATACCGCGAGTCACAGCATACAAGATACTTTCCTCGTCAACAACGAGTGACGCCGAAAGGCAGACGATCATGTTCCTCGGCCCGAACCATGGAGTCAAAGGTAAATACCGTGAGCCGCGGCATACAAATACTTTCCTCTTCAACGACGAGTGACGCCAAAAGGCCGATAATCACGTTCCTCGCCCCATACGTATGTGGTAGCGAGAGAAAATATCCATCTTGCAAGCATCGTCCATATGACAATTACTATGTCAATACCGCGAGCCGCGGCACACTTGATACGTCTAGTACTAACGAGGCTAGATTTAAATTTGGCTAAGTCCCAACGAGACATGATCACTACTCCATCGACACGTCCCAAATAACGGGATCAGACACTTGGAATTACGATCATGTGGTTTGAACCTGCGCGGTCACGACATCCCTTGCTTCTCACAAGAACGGCTCCTCGTGCTCGGGCACCGTGGGAATAGCTCAGAAGGAGGTGGGGCGATCTCGGATCCAGAGATGGACGCTGGGTTGAGTGACTTACTTCAGCGGTACAGATTCTCTGTGAAGCCTTCCTAGGTGGGGCTAATCCCTTCCCTTGCCTAAGCGCCTTACCGAGATCGGACTCGAGGGGAGGTAAGACATCCCGCCGGGATGCCACCGAAATGTTCGCCGCGCACCGACGAGGCAAAGGCAACACATGTATGTCCATGTTTGAGGAATCAGGGTATATGACTAGGCACCGACAAGGCAAAAGTCACCCCTCATCAACACACTTTCCGTTTACTACGACGTGGCTATGGCTTCGTCGTGATCGGGTCTCGGAGAAATAAAGCCACCCACACCAACTATACACTCCATACCCCTATGGACGACGATTAGATGAATACTTGATGATAAACATAAAAGCGCAGCTTAATTGAGGGTTTTCCGCAGACTCGCTCTATGAATGTAATTAACCGGATGCGCCCAACAGGCCACAGGAATCGGTAAACTACGCTATCTCTATAACTCAGATGTCTCTGTAAGCATTGACATAGAAGACAGACGAAGACAAGCTGTCGCGAGCATGTATTCATATATTTTGTAAAAGATCAAGATTAATGAAATATGTGTCTCGCCCATGTGTGCATGTGTTCCGTGTACTGTTTATTTTTTCTTGTCTTCATTGACGAACAATGCTACAACACTTTCAAAAGTAATAGAGTTACATTTAGGTAGCATTTGGATCTAGATATTCTACCTCAGAATTCGGAATTGGTATTGGTAGCCCTCAATACCAGCTGTTTGGATGCCCTAGAATTCAGAACTGAAAATTGACTCCAATACCAACCTGTATTCATCTCACTCTTCCCCATGCGCCCCCAATGCCGAGCCTCCCCCCTCCGTTTTAAATGGAATCAGCCTCCCCCACCCCACATCTCTTCGTGTACCTCTCGCACTCCCTCTTCACAGCGAGCGGCGGCGCACCTCCCCCACGGCCCTACCTCCCTCCTCCGTCTCCCTTTGCCACGGACCTCCTCCAGCGAAACCCCTCCCCTACCACCCTCATCTGCCCACCTCGGTTCCAGATCTCGTCCGGCTCCCCCATATGCTACCACTCTCCTCTACCTCCCTCGGCCATGGAGGGATCTCCTCCAACGCACCACACTCCCCTATCATCCTCCTCCGCTTCCCACGGTCGGGGACCTCCTTCGGCCAAGGACGTCGCTGCTCTTATGGCTGCCTCTTGCTGCTGGATCTGGGCCGACCTCGAGCTCGTGGTGTACAGTGGCTGGATAGGAGAGAAGAATATGAGTCTTGCCTCCTCCTGTTCTTCCTCGCAGTCGCGCCCCTACCTCTTCTTCCTTGGAGCCGTGCCCCCACCTCTTCTTCCTTGCAGCCGCATTCCCTTCCTCCTCCTGGTCAAACGGGTGGACTATGGAGCCCAGCGCAAGGGAGGGGTGGAGTGCAATGGTTGAACATGTGGAGCCGCGTCATGCCGACAAGGTCGGGGTGGGAGGGTCCAGCATTCCGGTGGGTGGTGTCTGGACCAAATTCAATTCTAGTCTTTTGTACATCCAAACATAAATTGAATTGGGTTTTTTTCTTGAATTCCAAGAGGCAATGTAATAACCATCCGAACAACAGAATTCGAATCGTGTCTCAATTCAATATCATGGCTGATTTGGTATTGAAGCCAATTCAATACCATTCCCTCCAATATCGACATCCAAACGAGCCTTAAGAACAATCAAATTATGCTATACGTCTTCATTGTACTCACGCGTCATGCAGCTCCAAATCTCGATTTTGACCCTATATAAAGATTCATATGGAAGACAGCACAGGCATACGCTCAGCAACCAGATTCATAACAAGAGCCCAGGGAAGGACGGTTATCATCCCTGTAGGCATAGACAAGCATAATCATCTTTCTTCCTTCTTACGTCTTTCTTCCTTTTCTTTTTGCCAGTGATGAAGAAGAGAGACTGATCCCAGTTTACCAAACCCAAGACCGATCAAGATCAGCCTCAAGGTAGAATTATTCTAATAAATCTTTCATCGTGGCTGGATCTATCCATCACAAAACTAAAGAGGGCACAATGACCCTTATCCCACTGTAGCAATGATGTGTTCGTCTCGCCATCGCTGTCAGGATACCTAAGTCTTCATGTCACCATTTTGAAGGGAGTTGTTGGTGTTGGTGCCACCGTCAGCAACTCCACTGAAGCCACAGAGAAAACAAATCCACCCAACATACTCAATGCCACCATAGAGAACAAGGAGGAACCAAACCTTCAAAACTAAAAACGATGAAAAAGACCAAACTCTAAACCTAAAACTAGATCTTATAAGAGAAACGGATTCCCACTACGTCTAGCGCCAACGATGAGATCTCTAGAGACCAAGAGGGAGGGAACTAGAGCGGTGAAACTGGAGAGAACCAAGAAGTGATTGGCCAACCGCGGCACGGAACCCCCACGGCGACGTGAGCCCGTGGGGCGCCGCTGGGGAGGGGGGTTTCTTTTCTATATGTTTGCCTACAAAAATAAGCCACGGCTCCATATGTTGCTATCTACAAAACAAACGCCCTCGTATTAACTCATTTCATCAAAAGATGGATCCCTCTAACGAAAATTTCCCAAACAAAAAAAAACCTTGAATATGAAAGAAACATGGCATAGCTCCCCGTCCTAACAATCCCCTAATAGCCTGTTTGGATGTGGATATCTAGTCTTAGAATTTGGAAATCATATTAGCTAAGTAGCTTCAATTTTGGTTGTTTGGATGGTTAGGAATTTGAAGGAGGTACTTTTCTCGGTTTTAAATTACTATTCATTTGAGAATGGAAGGAGTAGTCAACCCCAATACCTAATTTGAAACAGATGGAATAGTCAACCCCAATATACCGCAAGGTATTTCCCTACACTTGTACCCCCTCATCCTCAGCTCAACGCTGACCGCGCGCTACTCCATTTCGCGCTGAATTGACCCAGGCCAGCCCTCGACAAAAAAATATGGGTTGTTGATCTCGGGGTACGTCATATATACTTCGATTTTGTTGGAGGCATTTGACATTCAAGTAGGTTACAGAAAGGAAAGCACGAAGTGTTACGAGAGAAAAAAAAACGGATCGGAGTAAAAACAAATTTTACGAATCAAGGTACACATCAGGAATGCACACGGCCATTTTATTATCTAACAAAATGTGTATATGCAACAATATTCAAACATACAGGGAATGGAGTCATGCATGTATATGCACCCACAACAACTCTCCCAGCACACCAAAGTTTATTTTATTTTGCTGACATACATAATAAAGTACTACTGCATAAACCCGATTATCAACTTTGTCGATCGATCGCACCCCGGCCTCCGATTGATCTATCAGCGCTGCGGCTTGTGTACGGTGGTCGGCACAAGCACGAGAGGCGTCTTCTTATGTACTGTCAGTCCTCCTGCCTCTTCCATGCTAACGTTCTCCCTCGTCATCCCCTCCGGCAGCTCCCAGTCGAAGTAGTAGAGCAGGTTGGCGAGCATGAACTCCACGGCAGCCAATCCCATAGCCATATCCGGACACATCCTACGGCCACCACCGAAAGGCACGTACTCAAAATCCGTTGTCCCATTGAGGTTTACATCCTTACGCTCGAACCGGTCTGGGTCAAACTCCTCAGGGTTATCCCAGTATGCTGGGTCCCTGCCCATAGCCCATGCGTTCACAATCAGCCTTGTCTTCGCCGGCACATCGTATCCGGATACCTTGATCTGCCGCATCGTATCCCTCGGCACTAGAAGGGGAAACGCCGGGTGCAGCCGCAGCGTCTCCATGACCACCATCCGGAGGTACTTGAGCTCGGGCAGGTTGTCCTGCTTCACCCTCTCCTTGTTGCCCACCACTGTTCTGATCTCGTGCTGCACCTTCTCGAGCACCCGTGGATTCTGGACCAGCTCCGCCATTGTCCAAACAATGGTAACCGATCCCGTGTCAACGGCGCCGACATAGATATTCTAAATTAAAAGATATTTGCATCCATGAGGCCGGTGAATTACAAAGAATGAAATAGTATATATCTTGCTCCTCAGAAGTAATTAGGTTGATATATGGTTGTAAAAATCAAGTAATAATAAATTGGTCAGATCACGTACCGATAGAAGGGCTTTGACACGCTCTCTAGGGAACTTGAGGGAGCCTTGGTGGTCCTTGTTCATGAGGGCAAGAATGAGGTCATCGATGAGGTCACCGCCTTGGTCCGGGACGACACGGGACGGGTCGAGGTGGTGCTCGATGATCGTCTCAAAGAAAGTGTCAAACTCCCTGAACACCTTCTCACGCCGGGAGACAACACCGGTGAGGCGATCCACGAGGCGGCCGAGGGCGTTGGGGAAGTAGTCCTCGGCACAGAAGCTAGACCTTGCGACCATGGCCTCGCCTATCACGTCGTGGAAGTGCTGCTTGCACGTGAACTGATCCGCGCCATAGATGTCCCCAAACGCCACCGTGCCGATGACATCGTCCATACACCCGAAGATGAGCTGCTCTAGGAAGACTGGTTCCCCTCCAGCGCTAGCCAGTTTGCCGACAAGTTTATGAACCTAGTAACAAATACGTAATAATTACGCAGAGCGAGTTAAATAAATGTCTCATCAATTAGTTTTATCACCCGATGTAGGGTATAGTATCTAAATGTTATAGAGGGCATGCATGTTTGTAGATGCTACGTATCTAACTCCATTAGATTTATATATGCTATATATATGCATTTCCATGTCAGTAATAACTAGCATCATGCATGTTTTTTTTACGTATGCACGAAGGCAACACCTCAGCCTCCCTGGTTTCCCAGATGGCGCGGACGAGGCGTTTGCTGCGGAACTCGAGGACGAAGAGCTTGCGCATCTCTCGCCAGTGCTCGCCGTAGGGGGTGAAGGACAAGTCCTTGTGGTTGTACGAGATCCGCCTGGGCCCCGGCGTGTCCGGCCGGGTGCAGCACTCGGCGTCGTGCGTCTTGAACACGTCCCGCGCCGCCTCCGCCGACGACACCACCACCACTGGCACCCTGCCCAGCCGCAGCAGCATCACGGGCCCGTGGCGGCGTGCCAGCTCCCAGAGCCTCCGGTGCGGCAGCGCGCCGGACATCTGGTGCAGGTTGCCGACGATGGGAAGCCCCGGTGGACAAGGAGGCGGGTGGATACGGGACAGGCTGCCGCTCCACCGTCTCCCCAGGAACAAGGACATGAGAGACAGGAGAACCAGGAGGAGGGTGCTGGGGGGCAGCCACTGTTGAGTCAGTGCTAGGAGTTGCCTAGTGTCTGGCAGTAGCATGGTCATGCTCATACTAGATGTTTTTTTTTCTTGGATTTCTCAAGTAATGCTTGAGTTCATTCGTGATACCTGGCTTGTGGTATGGACTTGTTAGCAGGTGGTTATAAATAGGGTACTAACAGGGGCTTATGAGGTTCTGTGTGTGGTCGCCATATAGGCCTCTGTACCCACATGCAAATTTCCATTCTTTATCCAAACTATCATTAATCCACATCATATACATACAGTACGTAATAGCGCGCACTTTGACTTATGGGTGGTACTTGAGAAATATGTCGCTAGCAGCTACAGTTAGGTGTTTGTTGCTACCTATATTAGAAATATAGCCTCATTATTAGTCTATATTGATTTTGGTCACTAAATAACAATATGGTCATTTGCTGTCATCGTCATCAACACTAAGAAGATGTATCTGTTATCCCCCATTTGCTATGTGTACATCAGAATATATACATTCCCAAAGCTTGCGGCACGTGTATCATCATATCATCTGTTTCCTAAAACAAAAATTATCATTCGTCACCTTTGACATTGTTATTTCTCTCCACTGTCACATGTCCTTGTGCTTAAAATTACCATATCAATTGATCAATTGGGACCATAGGTATCTATGTATTTTACACAGACTCTATTTAGGGTTTCTTTTCCAAATCATATGTGGAAATCAAATAGTAATTTTCCATAATTTTGTATTTTAAATACTATATATTTATTAATTGTAGTTTATACTACAAAACATAGATATTGTAACACACCGTTATAACACATAACTCAATGTGCTACAAACAAGATGCATAGTAACACAAAAGTATGTGTTATAAAAGGATGTTGTAACACATGGCTCATGCTTTGTGAAATTGTGTTACAAAGAGCGAATCTAAACTAATGTTACAACTAAAATGTTACGAAGATGTTAGTATGTTGTAACACATTGAAAATAATGTTACTACTAAAATGTTACAAAGATATTACTATGATATATAACACATTGAAAATAAGTCATAAAGTTTCATACTTTGTCTACCGCTTTCTAGTATCCCGAGAGTAATATATACAAGCAATAAGGAAAATAGAGGAGAGACTTGACAAGCAATAAGGAAAATACAAATAATGATGCTCGAGCTGCAAATCATTTGAAATTTATTGTGGCGATTCCGCACCAATCAGTTTCTTTCAAAATTTTACGAAATTCATGATTTTTGATGAGAGTGGAAAACTTGATGTCGGTTAAAAAGTCCAAAAGATGCAGTGATAGACCTGTCCGTTCAATACCAAGGAGTCGTGATTTTTGGTAATATTTCGATACGCATGTTTAATAGAAAATAATATTGCATAAACATTAGGAGGTTTTCGTAAAATTATGGTGGTTTGATTACAATGTATCAGAGGACCGGGGTTGATTTTTATAAATATTAGAGGTTTTTCACAAAATTATAAATTACAACGTATTAAAAGATCATGGGTTGATTTTTATAAATAATAGGGGGTTTTCATAAAATTATGATGGTTTGATGGACGAAAAAAAGAGCTTGACACGTGGGGTCATGGGAGGGTTAATGTTTCAATGACTGGTGGGCCCATCAACACTCAAAAGTTTGGATCTTTATAGTATAGATAAATGGAGTCCACCACTTTACTCTAACTTAACCGGGTTTTTGGTAATATTTCCTTCCTATAAATGGAGTCCACCACTTTACTCTAACTTAACCGGGAGCTCTCCCATGTAATAAAATACCTATTGAACCCAATAATTTTATACATATTGCAAATTATTAATTTTTAAAGATATAAGCAAATATTTGATCTTAAAATACCCGAAATTACATGAAATTTGATGGTTTTGATGGAGACCGAACAATATGAAAACAAAATCAAAAACCCGGCTAAAGTTGGGCACATTCCTTCCTCTTGCCATATGAGTCTGTTTGGACTAGCAGTCGTCATGTCGTACACTCCTTCCATGTCACTGCCACGCATGCCCATTGTTGACCGGCTGTAGTCACATCGCGAACCTTGTCCACATCACTGCAAGGTGAGTCCGTTGTGGAATGGCATGGATCATGTCACTGCTAGGTGATCACATGGCACGAGTCCATGACACTTCCTCATGGGACCTATACCTTCTTACTGATACCTGGCACGGTGGGCACGTCACATAGCATGTCCACATAACTGACAGGTGGGCCCTGCTCGACTGGTACTGGTCACATTGTACATCCCTTCCACATCAGTGCCGGTAGGCCCTATGTTAACTACCAGCGGTCACATTGGACACTTTTCCGTGTCACTACAATGTGGCCTCCGCTCACATTGCACACTCCCTCCAAGTCAAGTCATGTTAATCCCCTCCACATCACCGCCAAGTGCGCCCATCTGGACGGGCAATAGTCATGCTGCACACTCCTTCCATGTTACAACCAGGTAGGTAGGCCCACGCCAATAGTAAGTGATCGCGTCGCTCACACGGTAGCCGAGTGTCTTCTTGCCTACTGATCTTGCTGAGAGTGGCATTGATCTATACCTCATCATTTATTGCACCGGGAAACGGAAGATGTCTGATCCAAAACGTCTGCTCAAGCCAAGCGTGGTGAGCTAACGAGAAATAAGCTCTTTTTTTCTAGTGATGTTTCTTACAAACTAATGTGCTTTTAATTACGTGACATATGCCGACAAGAAAATCTTAAAAAGAAAATAAGCATGATGTGTATGCAATGATGTAAATAGATTTTATTGCACGTAGTATATGTTGAAATTGCAAATTGTGGAAAACACACAGTACTAGCACTTTATTTTTCATCCAATTTTGTGACCACGGGTTAGTTTCCCTCCAATTTTTTTCACGTGACTGGTTTCCCCGCCAATATACGGAGTATCCATTACCCCGCTGCGAACCCAAGGCCCACCACGCAACAATTTTGACGGGATTGGTTACTCACGATGCAAAGTCGGCAGTTCAGTTTCCACTTTCCTGCGGCGCGCCGGCACCCCTCCTCTACCTCCGAGCCAAGCACTCTGGAAGATCATCCCAAAATCCCTTTCAAATTTTGAGTACCAGCTAGCTGTCCCTCTTCCCATGGATCCGATCCTACTGCTCCTGATCCACTCGCTTTCAAATTTTGCAGGTTCAGCGTGCACGCTCAATTAACTTTCTTCACGAAGGAGATCAAGATCATGTCCTAGACCTGCGGTACGCAATCTCTCACCCATCCCCGACGAGAATAAAATTGAATCTTAATTTGGTTGTTTGAGAGTTTAGATGATCAAATTCTAGTGTCATGCATGATTATATATATATATATATATATATATATGTATATATATAGCATCAACTGTTGGACTAGGGCACGCCTGGCAGTGAGGGGCCGCGCTTGTCGACTGCCCACCAAGGGACACCATTCCGGACGACCTAGGGTCCTGCCTTAGGTGCCGCATCCACTTTGGTAAATATCTGGCACTTTTATTGAACTGATATCTGCATGATCAATTGGTCACTTGAATATGGTACGATGCATAAAGTTTTGTCATGGTAATGATTTTAAATTCAATGAGATTACAAGATTTCTCCACACTTAAATTCAATGAGATTACAAGATTCCTCCATAGTTATTTGTTAGTAGTCTTATCAGATGTGAATCTACTTGTAGCCCGCCAAGTTCATGCTAACAAAGCCATTGATGAGCATTGTGGCCAGTGTGTAGCTCAGCCCACAGGAGATACTCGGCATAAGGTAATTTTTTTTGTTCAATGCCAATTTGATTTGAAGATGAATTGAGATAAATTGTGGTAACCTAATTTGTATACCAATTCATTTCAATGTCAAGTTGACGATAATCTGAATTGTTTGTTATGTATTGATGATTCTTACAGCTGCTCTACTAGAAGCTAGGGAAAACACATATATGACATCAATTTTGATTACACTTTTGGATATGTGAACTGGATTACCATGTGCCCTTAAATTTTGATGATCAATTTTTAAATTATTTAGCTCTGACTCATGAGTAAATTGCTAATTTATTTGAGATTGTTAACCGTCTTTGTATACGATTAATGTTGAGTAAATTCCCTATTTGACACCAAAATAATGACGCATTCCTTTCTTGGCCCTTCAAATATATTGTACCAACAAGTATAGAAAATTATATTATATAATTTATTTTCCATCAAAGATCAATTTATCCAGGTTTGAGATTTGACTTTCCCAATGGGAACTTAGAATAGATTTGAGAGTTCTCAATGGTTGAACTCTAAGTTTAGATATCACTTAACTGTGTACATAATATCTTATCTCAGTTCAAAATTGTATTCCTTGGTTGCTACTGCTTTATTTCTTTTTTGAAACTATGGTGAATTATTTTTTCCATTTTTGAGATTACCTTATTATTCATCATTAACTTGTTTTCTCTCAGTAAAAAAGACAATGGGAAAAATGACAAGTTAGGCATGAGTAGAAGAATATGGGACAATTAGAAATTTGAGGTTAGTTCAGATTTTTATTTTCATCTTGGTAACTGTAGTTTGGGATGTGTGTAAATGTCATCTTGCATTAGGAGAGAAAGGTTCCAAAGCATGATGTTCTTTACATTGTTTTTGGTTAGATAGGAATACAATTCTCAGAAAAAGCATCCTATTATTGAAGATGAACCATCGTAAGGACAATGACTAGCTACAACACTATTGGTCATTCCCATGCCAAAAGAGTACCAATTGCTTGTCCTTCAATTTCTATATGCTACATCTAAATATGTAATTTTACAACTAGCTATCTCTATGCAGGTTGAAATGGCCAATGGTGTTGGACTCGTATATTTGCACACACAAAAGGATGGCTCAAGAAGCAATGAATTTGAAGAATACTATATTTCTATCACATTCCAGTAGCACAGACTTGTACTATTCACTTCTATATACGTACATTTACTTTCTAGAATCATAACCTTATGTGTATATACGATCAAATGGTGTGAATAATGTTGGGGCGATCATTAAGGGTACCCAAACCTATGGGATAATCACCCTTGTTTAAACACTAACTCATACACATATCAGAAAAAAGGAAAGCAAATTAAGGCCCACGGCCCAGCAACGGACAAAGGCCCAGTCAAGGCACCTCGCGGGACGCCTCGACGCGCACCTCAATCTCCGCTTCGCTCGAGGGAACCGACCCCTCAAGCGAATCGGAAAACTCCGTCTCGGTCGAGGCCTGAGGGTCGAGCCTCGAGCAACCCACGAAATGGGGAAAGCTCTGCCTTGGTCGAGACCTCCGCCCCGACAAACAATTAATGACGCTCATCGCCGCCGTGCACCCAAAGTCAAAAGGCAAATCTCTCGCCACGCCGCTCTGACAGCCACAACCCCCTGTCGCATCCACCAACTCCCATCACTATGTTGTCAACCGAGGCTCTGTGCGGACAAGCCGGCGCTGTGCGAACAGAGCACGTCACTCCGAGCTCCTACTGCTACCAACTCCGACGACCCGAAGTCCTCGGTCGGGCGGGAGAGACCCTCGAGCACGCAACAGGAGAAGGAGGAAGGACAGCGGAGGCATGGCGGGCCATCCCGAGCACTATGCGACCATCCCTGGCATTGTGCGAACACGCCGCCAATGTGCGAACAGGGCCGGGTCAATCCAACTCCCTGTGCTGCTGACTCCCACAGTGATTTTCCACGGAAAGGGCTGTGCATAGGCATGGAAGACCCTCGAATTGGCATACGGGCGAGTCATTACGGCACGCAGGTCAGCTCAGATCCTCCAAACCACTCCCTGGTGTCATCACCAGTACAAGAATCTATCACAGGGACAGCAACACCGCGTAACAGTGGCCAAGGACAAAGAACCACGCCTGGCGCCACTCCTACTGTTGTGCAACAACTGTGCCTGCATAGCGACACACGCCTGTAACCCCTCCTCCTTGGTCTATAAAAGGAGAGGGCGCGCTCATGAAGGCCGGGCGGCGACGGATCAATCAAATACAGAACAAGAAACAACACACACTCCGCACTCCACGATATTGGCACTCTGCCTTAATCATCTGGGACTTGGAGGCCTAGCCTCTTCTTCCAACCTGCTTGTATCCCCTACTACTCGCAGTCTGGTGCAGGATAATACATTGCACGCACCATCTTTGCTGGACGTACGGTCTCGCGACCGGAACCAGAATAAATTCGTGTCATTGCATTACCTTCTGCATCAACCATCAGGGGTGGGAACACAGCGCATTTCTGGTTGGTGTCGGGACCATGATTTCTAAACACCGACAAATAAATACTATGTTTGTGTCCTTCCTAGGACCGGTGCAACTTCTTTTGATTTTAAATTTGTAATTTGTGTGATTGTGCAATGTACCACGGCACTTTAGAAATTTTATGGAAGTATTATAGTCATACGCAATTATATAGTAATCTTTTGAAATTTTGAATGTGTTACAATAGGTAGACCTTGTGTTACATACTATATGTTCCTAAATTCTATACTATCTTCTCACAAAGTGTTACTACCACAATGTGAAAGTGTTACAAGAGCAAAAAATGTGTGGTACATAAGAGAATCATTGTAATACTTTTTTGTTGTAAAGGAACACATGTCTTATGTTACAATAGATGTGGCAGTAGTAACATTGGACTTAGGAACACTAACATGATGTGTTACTAGAAGACCTAGTAAACATTTATTGAGCAAAAGTAACACAAGTTGGTGTTACTAAAACTATGTTCTGTAGTAGTATTGACTCTTTGGAAATCATATGGAGATCAAACTACTATTTTTCATAGTTTTATTCAAATTTATCCTTTCCTAAATGTGTTTCATATGGACTCTTTATTTATATATTTTGCTTCCTAATTCGTATGTAAGTCCACTTGTTGTTTCTCTGTTGGGGAATAAGACCGTCCATGTGAAGCACGGCGAACAGCTTGTTCTTCGTTGACTTCGGCCCTAAGGCCACTGTCCCGAAGTCCTATGCTACACAAACTATTCTAAGGACTATTTCTAGGAAGATGAAAAGGCTACAAAGACACCTTTTCTACCCTATGCCCTTTCAACAACTATATTCCATTAATAATCCGGAGTAAACCGGTAATACATCACACCTTCCATACACTGACTGTCAAACCCACGTCGGCCCTAAAGATCGCCTTCCATATCTCGAAGTGGTCCTATCCTGCATGAAAATGCTAACTCGTCTATAATTAACAACTGATATTCATCTTGTTGACTGAAGTGTCCTGCGAGACTGACAAAAAGACTCATGCACCTGGAGCGCGAACTAGACAGTGATCCGCCACTTCTCCAGCATGCGAGGTAAGAGTCCCAATATTCTCCATCATACTTCTTCAAAATTTGGTATTTATTAATTATGTCGGTCATGGTCCTTTGATTTAATCTAGGTGACCTATTTTCTTTTCTTTTTTGTGTAATGTGGTATTTTTCAACCTTAATAGCGAACATGGTGGCTTCATTAACATTGCAATATTACTATATTAGGTAAACTTAAGGGAAAGCCCCTACTGATCTCAACTTTATATATAAAGGAAACTGTACAGAGATAATTACAAAGAGAAACTGAACAAAAAACAAAGGGAAAACTGCAAAAAAAAAGGGACCTAGCTAGGACCTGCGGAGAGATTTCTTAGGTTCCTTGGCCTTTATTAAAGTGACAGCTAATTCCTCCCTAAAGGTGATTTTCCAACGGACTAGAGAGGGACGAAGACCATCGAAGATGACACCATTTCTATGTGTGCAAATACACCAAGCAGCTGTGGTCAGAACTCCTTTGATGGCCGTGGCATGCTCGATCCTATCATGCTATCATGTGGGGGCTTGGGCAGGTCCCAGTTAATTCCAGCAAAATGCAAACACCAAGTGCTGAAGGAACACTCAAAGAAATGGTGCTCCAAAGTTTCTTCTATGCCCTGTGCATGCAGTACACGGTTAGGAGAAGGAACAGCAAAGTGCTTCCTCCGCAGCAAGTTCCAAGCATTCAGGCGATCTAGCAATAGTAGCCAAAAAGACAGAATTTATGATTTCGTCGGCAACTACCCTTCCACAGCCAGCAAAAAGGTAGTAGCTCTGGTCGTGCCCATGATAGAGTTTTAGGCTCTTACCAGAGAAGTCAACAGACCCCCAAATATAGGACCACTAATCATGTGGGTGGGTCAAGAGATCCAAAAAGTTAATTAAGGCATGTACAATAGTTAGACAACAGCTGTCTATAGGAGGCCACATAAGTAAAATGACTCACCCAACTCTAACTCCAGGTCATCTTGCTCCATTCCATAACTCCAGGTCCTGTTGCTCCCACTCCCTAGCTCCAGATGAAGCTAGCTCTACGTGGAGTTGGACTTTTCTGGTTGGGTTGTTTGGCTACGACAATGCTTGGAGCTCCAAAAAAGAGGATTTTCATGGCAGATTGCCATTTTTGCCCTCAAATGTCCAACAATTTGGGCTATTATTCTCCCTTTAACTCCTTTAACCGAGACATATCGTGTTGTCTTAACCACCAGCACCTGCAGCCCTGGTCTCCGCTCGTCACCTCAGTCTGTCATGCACCGCGCTGTAGCCGCCGAGAGCCGGAGAAACAGGACCGCTGGAACACCGGTGCCAAAGTTCGTCCGACAAATCCAGAAGGCCACCAGGAGAAGACCATAACGACGTTCTCAAGCCCATTCATCACTTGCCGTCTGTCGAGGTTGCCGACGAAACCCGCATTCACCAGGAGCACTGCAACACCGAGGAGGATGGCAGAGTTGGAGGGGCCACGCTGGAGGATGGCGTCCCAACGGCGAGGGGGTGTCAGCTTCCTTGAGGGCAGTCTCGACCCTTCGTGTAGGATGGTTTTCATAGCATTAATTAGGCTGCCGCGTAGAATCTTCTTTTTGATTAGGGACCATGAGTTGATTAGGGACCATGAGGAACGGCGCTGGAGTACAGCGTCTCGACAGCAGGGGGCATGGGGCTTGGCGCCCTTGTCCCCGAGGATGAGCACGGAGGCCGAGCGGCGGCGCTGGAGGACAACATCCTCGCGGTATGGGCGGAGCTGGGGGCTTTGCTCCCTTGACCCCTAGGAAAAGCTGGGTAGGGAGGCCAGTGATGGTGGATGTAGGGAGGCACGCGACGCAGCATCGCGTGGGATGTAGGGTGCGGCCGTAGGATGGGCAAGGAGACGGGGAGAGGATAGGGTGGAGGCCTTTGTTTAGATCCCAAATTTTACCCCTAAAGTTCACTATGCAAAAAGAAGATTCTCATCACATCAAAATGTCATAGTATGCATGAAGTACTAAACGTAGATGAAATCAAAAACTAATTACATAGTTTTGTTGTACTCTACGAGACGAACATTTTGAGCCTAATTAATCAATTTTCGGACAATTTTTCACACATATAAACGAAATGCTACAGTGACGCACGCAGTACAATGCGCCAAATTTGGGATGCAAATTTTGCATCTAAACAAGGCCTAGATATTAGCAGGGGTATTATGGTAACATAAAAAAAATTTCCAGGACATCGGATCCTGTGCTGTCATACAAATGAAAATGAGGTAAAGTAGAAGATATAGAAACAATAAAATTAAAAATTAAAGACATGTTCTAATTGCATATCTGTCAATCTAAAATTAAAGATATGTCAAAATTACATATTGTCATTCTGTTTTTCCTATGATACCCCTATACTAGCTATACTACTTACTTCATACTATCTATACTACTAAACACGGTTACAGTAGTATACAATTAATCTGGTCCGTCCAATCTTTATATACTAGTCCTTTTTAAGACTAGTACGGCGTACCGTAAAAAAGCTCGAAACAAAAGCGAAATGATTTCTTATGTATTTGGTGGTAGAGGTGGCCGGGTAATTACTTCATAAATCCACGTCTATGTTGGTTCATGGGTTTTGGAGTTGCAAAAGAGCACCCAAGAAAATATACTATAGCTCCATCAACTCTATAGAGTTGGGCTGCTCCAAAAATTGGTGGAGCTGAGATCTTTGGCTGGCTCCACTCAACTCCAAGTTGGAGTTTGGCATTGGAGTCATGCCAAACAGGCCCTAAGTCAAGCCAAGTGTGATTGGAATATCTGATGCTTGACCGGATGAATGTGTCCAAGTTTTGAGCAAGGGGGATCCAAATGGCTATTTGGTTCAAAAAGTGTGATCGGAAGATCCAATAGCCAAGAAATGAGGCCATTGGAGCTTTGATCCGATATTTGTCTAGAGAGCATGTTGGTGTGGATTAAAGTCAGGAAGCATGAGCGGAATATCTGATGCATGACCAAAGCTTTGCATTGAACAAATAAACCAGATATGTAGTTCAAAGGGTGCACCGAATAATAGCATGCTACCCAAAATGTAACCATCCAATTCTCATTGCATATTGTAGCTATTGGACGCTAGCCAAATTGCTGGGCTATATATACCACCCAATCGCATATTTGGAGTTGTTGGAGGGGAAATTTGTCCCTAGGACGCTGGAAAAACGTGGTTTTGTGCAGCGCACATCATGAAAGCCAATTTATGCCTTGTTTAGTTCCCAAATTTCACCCTAAATTCTACTATGCAAGAAGAAGATTTTCGTCCCATCAAAATGTCGGCATATGCATGGAGTACTAAATATGAATGAAATCAAAAAACTAATTACACAGTTTTGTAGTACTTTACGAGACGAACATTTTGAGCCTAATTAATCAATGTTTGGACAATTATTCATAAATACAAACGAAATGCTACAGTGGTGCTATAGTGCAAAAGTCTTAACTTTGGTCAAAGTTGGGAACTAAACAAGGGCTTAGTCTTCAGCACACCGTAAAAAGGTGACTTGGCGTGCAACACATGATACCGCATAAATTAATCTGTTTTGGCTGACAAAAGGGGTAAAATGACTGTTTTGCCTTTGGAGCCACATTTAAGGCCCTGTTTGGTTCCATTTTAGTCCCGTCACATCAAACATAAATATGCTAATTAAAAGTATTAAATATAAATTAATTAAAAAATACATTACATAAGCCGAGGCTAATTTACTATACAGATCTATTGAGTCTAATTAGACCATGATTAGACAATATAATGCTACAGTAATCATGTGATAATTATGCACTAATTATAGGTTAATTAGGCTTGTTAGGTTCGTCTCGTGGAGTAGATATGACTTATGCAATTAGTTTTATAATTAATTTATATTTAATACTTCTAATTATCATATATTTGAGGGACTAAACTTTAGTCCCAAGAATCCAAACACCCCCTAAATCTTCTCCCTCCTCTCTACTGCCACTGCCAGTGCTTTGGTCGTGCGCAGCGCAATAGTGGCCGTGCCATCCTCTATTTCGGCAGTGGTGACCAGGGATACTGTGCCAGTCCCTCCATGCCCCCACCCAAGTTCTTCCACATTTCTGCTCCTTTCCAGTCTAGAAAAAGACAAAAAAAAAGGCACCACACCGGGCAGATGGACAACACACTGCTACCAAAGAATTAACTCCTAACTAGCTTGTTCGTTGCTAATGGATACTTGGACAGGGCATATACACTGGGATGTACATCATCATATAACTCAACATAATTTACTCAGCAAACAATTGCTGGCTCCTCCCGCCATGGTGACCGTCTGGCAGGCCGATCCAACAAATAAAGAGTGTTGAAGAATCAGCGGCAGGAATGGGCTATCTCCCGCGCTGGCAGAGTGACAGTGGAGACAAGAGAGGAGGAAGAAGAATGACAGGTGGGGCAGAGGGTACAAGGGTCTTTTTACTCCTCATCTGAGTGAAAAAAGATTAGTTTATTTGGTGCGGTGTGTTGCAGACAAAGCTATGCTTTCAAAATGTGCTGAAGACTAAATTAGCTTTTACAATGTGCACTACACAAAACTACAATTTCAGAGTGTCACGTGGACAAATTTCCCAACATATTTTCTCCGTCCCAAAATAACAGTCCTTAAATATCAGACAAGATAGCAGGAATGCAAAATGTCTAAGGTGCCCCTAATAATTACAGTTAAATTCGTTTAATAGTTGAGCACATGCACTACTAGAAAAATCTTCATCAGTACAGGTCAGGTCGCTGAGAGGGGTTTAATATGGCCGGTACTAACGTGCAAGTCATTTAGTATCGGCGGGGCAACGGGTACTAAATGAAAAGAAAAAATATGGGCCAACCCGTACTAAACGAAAAGAAAAAAATATGGTACTAAATGGTTTTGCACCCAAAAAATGTACAACCCGGCAGGAGGGCCGCACACGTGCAACACCCCAAGTCACAAGTCACGCGTGATTTTTTTCACACGTAAATACACGTATACGGCCACGAGGATTTGAACCCATGACCTCCAGCCTCAAGCGTTGCTTTTTACCATCCCGCCTATGCATCATATATGATTGAGTGGGAGATATTTGTTTTACCATCTCACCTATGCATCATATATGATTGAGTGGGAGATATTTTCTTTTTGAAGTAACCCGTGGAGGCCCATTTAGCACTAGGCCAAAACATCAGCCGGTACTAAATGTCACACTTTAGTACCAGCTAGTGTTATTGACCGATACTAAATAGTCACGCCACTTTAGTACCGGTTAATAATACAAGAGAGTGACATTCAATATTGGCTGGTGTTATTGACTGGTACTAAAATGGTTTTGGGGGCTTTCATATTTAGACCTGATACTAAAATGGCATCATACCACCTTTAGTACCGGGTCTATTATGTCTGGTACTAAAATGTGAGTTTTTCTACTAGTGAGGCATGGATTACCAAGTTAATTTAATTAGCATGCACATCATTAACTCAATATAGCACACTACGTGAAAACCAGATACTTGTAATGGGCGTGGATAGCCATCGGTAACGGGCATATGGCCCGTTACTCTTTTTGGGTTACTAATTATAGTTCAAAGGTAACGAGCGGATTACCCGTTACTCGTAACACAAACTTGTAACCCGCATTTAACAACGACCGTTATCAATAGCAGCAACCAGTAACCTAAAATTGTTGTTTTTGTGGGCCCACAAAGAGATTTCGTAACATGTACAGATAAAAGACCTTTACGAAAACTCAATGTTTGTAACGGCCATTACTGTAACAACCGTTACGGTTGTGCATTGACCGGTCTACATCTGGATCCACTGGTCAGAGCTTGTAACGGGCATTGATCTACAACCATTACAATATTGTCATATATGTAATGATTATTCCTTGATGCCCGATACAAAGAGGTGTTACCAATAGCCCAAATGTCTCTTTTGGGGCCAACTATTTAGACATTATAACAGTTCTTAACTAAAGCCTTTTACGTTTATTCGGTGTGGGTAACGGTTAATCTTGAATGCCCGATACAATAAGGCGTTACCCATAGCCTAAATGTCTTTTTTGGGTCCACTAGTCAGGTTTTGTAACGGTTCTTGCCTATTACCATTACGATTACTTTATATAGGTAACGGTCTTTGTTAGTGCCTGTTACTATTATTTTATATAGGTAACGGTTCTTACTTAATGCTCGTTACCTTTAGTTGTTCCACCCCCACAGGATCTGGCCAGATTTCTGCTGCATCCTGGTACCAACCAGGATTTGACAGCCACTAGGTTATTCACATCACATACAATGATGGAAAATGTTGTCGCATTGTTTGAACCTTTTTTTGTTGACACAGTGCAGGCACACCCCGATTTCTCATATCCGCCTCCGTTTGATCAAGAAAACCGTTGACCCCTCTTACGAACGTCTCCTAATCTGGGGGTTGTCTGTACATCCAAGCCCGATCAGTCGCCATCATCTACACAACTTCAATCAATAGATGCTTTTTAAGAATTATATCACATCAAAATCTACAGTAAGTGAAGAAGGGATGATGCGCTGGCCGGAAGTACAAAGTAGGAGGAGGAGAAAAATCCATATCATGGGAGGAGGAGAGGAGGACGGGGAAGGCGGTGGCGGCGGGTTGGCGGCGCGCCGGCAATAATCCCGGCGTCGCAGAGCTAGTAGCGCGCGGCCGGCACGCGGTCGCGGCCGCAGCGACGACGCGGGAGAGAACGGGAAGGACGCGGCGGCGCGGCGCCGGCCGGGTGGACAACGGCGCGAAGGAAGAAGGGGCCGGCCGGATAGAGGCTAAGTGGACGGCGCCCGCCGGCTGCTGCTCTGCGCCGGCAGCAGCAGCCGCAGGTGGTGATAACGACACTGTAGCTATCTATTGTAGCTTATGAATTATTGAGCTCCGACTCTAGTAGCGGGCGTTAAATGGCCAAAGTTAATACCATTACAACTAGTAAAAGAAGGTAGCGGTCTATAAATGGCCAACATAACACCCGTTACTACTAGTCATTGCCCGTAACGAATATGAAGCGATCGTTACGGATAGTTGTCTTATTGGTAACGGTCGTATTTAACGTCTGTTATGACAACAACTAGTAACGGTCATGAACAACGTCTGTTACTAGAAGTCGTAATCGGTAATGGGCTCTGTTGTGTAGAGGTTGGGCTCGGGCCTGCCATGCTTATTGGTAATGGTTATTGTTTGGCGTCCATTTATCAATGCCGCGTTATCTATTTGAGGTTTTCACGTAGTGGCCGTCAGTGTGAGAGACGGGAGTGGGTCAGTCAGGCTCGGGTGACTAGGGAAGAGTAATTGAATGTGTGGTGTTTATTCCATAAACTGGACCAAAAGTAACTTATGGGACTTCAAAGGTAGTCTGACACCTACATGAATACTTATTTGTGGGATAAATTTCAAATTTTGAATGGACTGTTATTTTGGCTGCGTTTAGTTTCCAAATTTTCTCTCTCCAAACTTCACTATTCACATGTCACATCAAATCTCTCTCCTCATGTATGGAGCACTCAACGTGGGTAAATAAAAAACCTAGTTGCATGTTTTTGATGTACACGACGAGACGAATCTTTTGAGCCTAGTTAGGTCATGGTAGGATAATGTTTACGACAAACAAACGAAAAGTGCTACAGTGCGCTACAGTGTCTGATGTGACTTTTTCACCCCTTTTCACCCTCTTTTTAAGCAACTAAACACACCCAACGAAGGGAGTATCCAGTGCACCGCCTAAATTATGCTATGTTGAAGCATCATACGAAGACAGGGAGAAGCCAAGTCGAGACAGAAGCTGGGGATAAGTGTTCATAATTTCGGCTGGTTTCATTAGACGAATTTCGGTGCTACCAGTGATGACCGGTAAATAGCCATACCAGTAGTACCTTTAAGATTTCGGCCGGTATTCAACTAAAATTTCAAAGGTCAGTAAAAATCCATCCAGATACTGAAAATTTTCAACCAAAATTCCAGCCAAAAACTGGTATATTGGTCATGTCTGTCCCTTACAAGATTTTGTTGTACGCCAGTAGCTTGGACACCCATAGAGGGACTAGCTCTCATGTGTCATGTCGATCATGACAGTCATCGGGGTGGGAGGCACCACTGACTGACTGATCATGAGATGTTATACTACTCCCTCGTCTCAAAATATAAACATTTCTCGACTTCCGTGATTTATGTTTGACCATTCATTTTATTCAAAAAATTTATAAAAATATTATTTATTTTGTTATGATATGTTTTATCATCGTATAAATTTTAAGTACATTATAATTATTTTTATATTTTCATAATTTTTTTAAATAAGACGAGTGATCAAACTTGATCATCAAAAGTCAGCAAATGCTTATATTGTGGGACGGAGGGAGTACCGCTCAATATAAGAATTTAGGCGAAAGATGGTGATGAATCTATTTCTTCGAATTCAAATTCTCAATTTAGCATGGGTGTTTCTATTTTTTCTAACTTTATTCAGAATTTAACTGGCTCTGCTTATTCATTCTTTTAGTGGTAGACAACGTACTGTAATAGCTAGACGTCTATGATGAATTCGTTAATCTTGATATGTACCGGTTGAGTCCCTCGAAAATGTTTGTATAGATAGAGTTTGTGAGCATATATCTATACGAGTGGATGTGTGAGTGTCTATATTTTTACTGATATTTTGCAAAAGAATATAAAATATGGTACACCAATCATAGTAGGACCTAGGTTGTCCAGATTATTGGTGTGGCCAATGACCTTATCTCATCTCCTCGATCTTGAGGTTCTCCCTCACATTCCATTTATGGCGCTGTCCCTCGATAAAGACTGATTGTGACGGAACACGATTCATGTGTCAATGTCCCTTTGATAGTTGATTGAACGTTGTCGGGACGTCCTTATTCGGCTTGCGTGGACTCTGCATTACTCAAGCTCTTCCGTGGATGGCGCTGTATTGTGCTGTATCCATCATGGTCACCCTCTGGAGGGCTTGACACCTTCCATTCTCGCTCATCCTTGCGTGCACAGGATAGAGTTGGGTTTATTAAACCCATGGATTCAAAGGATACGGATAGCATGGGACCAATCCGCGTGTCCGCTAGAACGGGAGTGTTCCTGTAGAAACCATCAACTAGAAAGTTAGCTGAAACTAATACCTAGCTGTGCTTTTTGGATAGTAGACCAGGAGTTACGCCTATCTAAAAATTACTATTGTAACTGAATCTGTTTTGAAACTACAGATTGGACAGTGTTGTTTGGGTAGCTATTTAGAGGGCCTTAATTTGGTTTCCTCACTCTACAAGATTTTGGTGGTAACTTTAGAAGGAAAATAGATAGATGGGAGGAAAAGAATATGTACTGAAATTCTTGCATTTATGATGTGCATAATTGTTCGCCAGTTGTGTTGTGGCAATTCAAAGATAGCGGTGAATGAGATAGTCCTAACCATGCTCGGATCCTTTCCTTTGGTCGATGTTGTATCCAATCGAGACGTTTCATGTTGCTACCTATTTTGGTGCTAGAATAATTAAGGGTGCATACACACTATGTTCGATACTACAGCTGAGCCACATATCATGTAATCTATGATCTGTGTAACTAATCAGATGCACTATATTATCTCACTCCCAATCAAGAGATTTCCTCCACCTTTGGGTCGTATGTATGCAAAAAAAATCATTCACATGGAAAAGCTATAGATTCTTTATTTTTGATTGATTTATGTAGTTTCTCCATCACCACACTTTGTATGACTTGCTATTTGTTTATCTGGTTTCAAAGCTCGTGCGGTTATCTCGTAAAGGTTATGTTTTGATCTTGTAAACAACCTATGGAGAAATATTAGATATCCTGCAAAGTTTTTCCTTCATCTTCTTTTGTAACTTTAATATTCACTTATGTGATTAAATACATCTTATGTTTTATGGATGATTAAGGATTAAACTTTCTTTTATTATCAAATGAAGGTGGTCTTGTGATGATTTGTATTTGCATCTTTTTGTTGGTGAGTGATTTTGATTTATATATCATGATTTAAAAGGACACACAAGCTTTCCCACTAATATACGAATTTTCTATCTTTAACCGTGAATATATGGAACCGAACATGCTCATTGCTATTTCTCCGGGTAACACATCAAATTTACAATAATTTCTCATTTTGATCATTACACGTAGTAACACACCATAAATTATATTCCATGTGTACACTAGCAACCTTTTGAAATCCAAAGCCGTTAATTCTGGTTCAAAATTCGTATATTAGTGGGAAAATCCGTAATTCACAGTAGAATCCACAGTTTTGTAGTCCACCATCTATGCCTTTGCGAAAAACAAAAGTACTAACTTCCATGGACTTTGGTGCGACTCTACGTCCGTTAAAATTGAATTTTTCGTGTGGTCTATTTATCTTTGCTTCATGTATCATACTCGTAGCAACTCACGGGCACTTACCTAGTATTAATATAACTAATATATACGATGGATTTGGATATTAACCCATGAACATGCTCTAATAGGATAAAAATCTACCTGGTTTTGGATGTCTATTGTCGTCTCTGCGTCCATAGTTCATCTTAGCTTTTTTATAAAAAACACAATATACATACACACGCTTACAAACACGAACACACACTCACACCTGCTAATACATGCACGCAATCCTACCTATATGAGCATATCCAAGAGATTGCACTGGTAGATTAACAAAATGCCCACGTCTCATTGTCGACAGGAATGTCGCTTACCACTGAAAGAATAGCGCCGGTTAAATCCTGGAGTAAATCCAAAAAATGTGACGGACTCAAACCCTAGCGGACAGGTTCCACCATAAGAAACCTTACCAACTAATTTATGATCAATTTGGAGCTTAGCTTATTTATTTCATTGTTACGGTTCCAGCAACGAGTACCTAAAAGTCATCAAGCAGGCTTCTAACCCAACCCAAGACACTAGTATGGTGTACATAGTCTACACATCATCAAGAAACTAGTACGGAACGCTACTCCTTCGATGCAAACACTATTATTCCATACACAAATTTAATGTCACTCACCTCTCATTGTGCCTTGGATAATGTGTAGAAACTATGTCTCATACAAGACCTAGTTCCTTCTCTTTCTTCATTAACTCGCTTGACACATCATCTTTTATCCTATGTGGCACATCATTTAATACCATAGACACCATCTTAGTCATGGGGTTGGGAATGGCCTATGCTAGCTAGCAAGTACTACATAGCAAGTAATTAATTTAGGCACAGTTTAACTAAAAGATCGGTCATATAATTGAATCAAAGCGAATCAATTGAACTGGCCGGTCTTTTATCGAACTGGAGCCAATGAATTGGTTTTAACAATAAGTAGTTCAATATTTGGACATTAGTTTGGCACTCTGGACAATATGCTAGTGTGGTCTCGATATGTTATACAATATACTATGTCATAAATAACTTATTTGAGTAGATCACTTGGTTTGATGATAGAACTATGGTATGGATTCTAAGGGCTAGTTTAGGGTGTGTTTGGTTCGGCTTGCCAACCTGTTTTTTTTCTTTTGCAAAAGGTAAAGCTAACTAAATGGCCCAAAAGTCAAGGGTGCTTTTACCCACAAGTAACTTTCACTATGGTATAAATTTGAAAGCACCATGTCCTCTGTTTTTACTAGCTTTTAAGGTGAAGAACATCGAAATATTTACCCACCTGTCACTGATTATGGAACAAACAGCTTATTTATCCCCCCCCCCCCCCCCGCATGCAGTCGCTGCCGCCTCATCTTCCACCGCCTAAAGCCGAGGAGGCACCGCCCAAGATCCCGCCGGCCCAACTACGCCCAAACCTAGGCGCCGCCGCCCAACGCCCAGGCCAACGAAGCTCGCCCTTCTCCTCCATTGACTCATCCCCATCGAACGGTCTTAGTTTCCCGCATCTGCTTTTTCAGAGCCCATAGCTCACATCAGTTTTTCTAAAAGTCACAAGTCAACTAAATACGCCCTTGGTTGCGTACCTGAGAAAGCTGACTGGCTCAGGCACTAACCTCATACGTCCTATTTTGATGGCCTGGGGTCAGATGGGCTGCCTGGGCCAGGACCGCAATCAAACATGGCCTAAATATTCGGTGCATAAGGAGAGCAGGAAGGCCTAATAAAAGTCTAACGGCCAACGGGCCTTGGCCCGATCATTTAGGCTAATGTTTGGAACAGAAAATGGAAATAGAGTGTCAGCCATAAAAAAAAGCTCGGTTTTCAAGCACCAAAGGGAACTTAACTTGAATTGCTGGTTAGCATCATTCAACTTGTCAAGTTGGCAAGCTTCTGGTCTTTTGACTAGGAATTAGAAGCCTGCTTCACCATGAGGCATGAGCCAGAAGTGACTACTATATTCGCGCACCATTGTCAAGCATATATTTATTCTGTTTTCATTTTTGCTGAATCATATATGCCGCCCGGAAAGGTAGCAACAAAAGTTTGAGGCACCAGGACAAGTATGCCAGAATGACTGAATGAGCGAGTATTAGCCTCGCCACCCAAGCGAGCCTCTAAAGCACGATAAAATATATTCCATACTTATTGGGGCCAATAACTCCGAATGACTGAATCTCTGGCTCCAGGCCAGCAAGACATGCCATGCCTGCTGCACGAGCCTTTTCCATTCTATTTCTGCTAAATTTGAAAGACCTAATTGTTTGACCATACAACACAGCCAGCATGCGGACAAACGCAGTGGTGCATGGAGAGCTGCTGGATAGAGTGCTCATCCGCCTCTCTCCTCTCCCGCTTCTTCTTTCTTTTTTTTTCTCTTCCTTTTCCTCCTCGTTTTCTTCTTCTTATCCTTCATGGCTTCATCTATGGTTGCCACTGGCAACATGAAGGTGCTCATGGAAAGCTTCATTGTGCGTAGAGTAGGGATTCGAGCCACCCTGCGCTCCCTAGGTACGCGCCCTAGACACAAGTAATGAAACAACGAGTGGTCCATAAAAATCAAATTGCTAACTTTTCTTCAAAAGTATATGAGACCATTTGTTCTATTCAGCATGTCGTGAGTCACTAGTGTTTGAATCATAGTCACCAGATTCGGGGGTCGACCTCACGTTCCTCGACCCGGGAACACACCGTCCCGAATCGAGGGTCGGGGTTGACGTTCCTATTTGGACAGATTTGCGTACCGATCTAAAATGGGACAATAAGCTTTGATGAACCTGGTTTTGCTGGCCAACGGCACAAGTTGCTGCAAGCAGCACCATTTTTTTTTGCTGGCGGCACAAAGTAGAGAGAGAACTGGGGAGGAAGAATGTCATGAACCTATTGGGCTACAGGTTGGGCCGACTAGTGTGGACTGGATCAAAGCATGGGCTGGAGTGTGGGCTTGGCGTGTTAGCCCAGAGAAGAAGCAATGGACGTAGTACAAAGAGGCATCAGTTGTGCGAATTGGCTTGTAGTCCAATGGTAGGACGGTCCAGTGGGACGCTACCCATCAGGGTTCAAATCCTAGTGCTCGCACCTTTTTCTAGAATTTTCCTAGGATTTACCGGCGCTATGCATTAAGTGGTAAGCGGTGTTCCCGTTGACAACGATATGCTAGTGGTGACTTCGGGAATCTCCAGATCTATCGGATGCTCAGTCCTTCGGAGGTGGTCATAGGGGTAGGGTTTGCGTTCGTGTATTCATAGGGGGTGAGTGTGCATGCGTGTGTGAGCGTCTGCGTTGTACTATGTAATTCTAAAAAAAAGTTGTGTGGTACAGCTTGTCGATTGACCAGCCGGCGAACCGGGAAACCGGCGGCGGCGAGCATATGCTCGATTGTATTTTCTTCCTCTCCCTTCCTCTAGAACATTCCATAACCTTCTAGATATTCTAATCAACATTTTCCATCTGTTGCATCAAATCGAGTTCGAGTTGGTCAGTAACATTTGGTATCCAGAGCTGTTCTGATCCGAAACCCACCACCACAGCCACGCCGGAATACGAGTGAAGATGAGGATGGAGGAAGAGATGTTTGCTTTGAACTTGAGGAGAAGATGGAAGCTCAGTTGCATAGCCATGCTGAGCCATTGACGCCTTCATCCGCTTCACCGGCCCCAATCTCCATCAACAACACCGAGGGTCAGGAGGGAGAGGCCAGCGTCTCCACGAGCTCCATCAAGCCGACGAAAGCATCTTCCTCGGCTTCTCCGACATCCTCTCCACCATGGGATGCCTCTGATGTCGCTCCCATTGCAGCCACAGAGCTTCAATTGGTGGCGCCCACAAGGTGTTCGACGGCGGGTCCCAACCAGAGCGCTTGCGTTTTGGTGTCGGCGACTACGACGTCGGCACCGTCTTCAACTTCCTCGACTTCAGCCCTGCCCTGGAACATCTTCCCCATCGATCCCGTCGACAACACTAAGCACTCTGCTGTGATGCACACAGGTGTTCGACGCTGGGTCGCAACAGCAACAGGCGTGTCCTTGCACTGCCAATTACTTCCACTGTTGCTGCCTTACTACTCGACATCGACAAGGGCCACAACTTCAACACCGCAGGCAACTGTGTCGAACTGATAAGTGGCAAGAATAAGACTCACAATCTGACTACTGAGCATGTTCCTATGAGTGAGTTCTTAGAGCTGCATCAACCATGCCCACCACCAGCACTACCACTGGTTCGTGACAATAATATGGTTCAATATCCCACAGCCGGCATTCAGCAGCCGAAGTAATCTAATTTTGTCTCTGCTTTGCATTATTGTCTTTCTCCAGGCCAGCATTCAAGAGCGAGTATCGCCTTTTCTCTCCTTTTATATGCATAGTTAGCTCATGTGCATATCTAACTGTATGACATATGGAGAGCTTAATAATCCGAGATCGACCCAGATTATTCCTCCCAAACTACTCTCTTTCATCCACATTTTTAAACGAGAAAATTCCCTGTATGCCACTAAAAATTATAGCTATCCCTTGTGGGCCATCAAAAAATATGTTATTCCCTCGGTACCATCAATTGTAATTTTTTATCCCCTCTGTGCCGTTGCCGTTACTTTTGCTCGGTTTGGTAACGTAACACCGTGAAAAATAGGGCTGTCATATTCTACCGGGACAATTTTACCCTTCCTCGCCTTATTCCCCGGTCGAATCCAATCGCCATCTCCAACCCTAGCTCCTTTCCACCACCGGCGCAAGCCCACCACCGCGAGTCATCGTCAGCGCACAAACGTCCGGCCCCACTGGTCTCCATCGCGTGTGCGCGCGGGAGGCACAGGCCGCTCGGCGCGGGGAATCAGCGGGCGAGGCACGAGCCCAGGCGGAATCCACGTGCCTGGGCGGGGAATCGACAGGCGGGGGCGACGCGCCCAGGCGGGCAGTCAGGCCTGCACGGGGAATTGACGAGCGGGGGAGACGCGCCTAGGTAGGGGCCACGCGCCCAGGCGGGCGGTCGAGCCTGCGCGGGCCGCCCCGAGGAGCCGCCTGCGCCCTGCGTTAGTGAGCCTCTGCGGCATCTGCCGTGATGGGAATAGCAGGGAAGAACCTCGACAGCTCTTAGCTTCCTGAAGGGTGAGTTGTTGATCTTATTCTCCCTTTTTTCTGCTACATTGTATGAACTACAACTAGAAACGATTAGTTTTGATGGGCCGTTCATTAACAGGATGGACCCTAAATCAAGTTATTTGCTGGAAATCAGAATTAGTGGCAATCCTAAAAAGCGTAGGAAGGAGTTTTCATGCTTTAGCTTCAGTAAAGTGGTGGATTCTGATCTATGCAACTTCAAGGACCTTGTTGGAGAAATTGTGGATCAGTACCCTCATGGATATCAGGAAGTAGTGCATGTTTTTTACCGTGATGGTGTCAAAAAACGCTTCTATGAAGTCACAACAGATCAGAAAATACTTGAAATGTTTAGCAAACATATTGAGAGCAAGGTAGTTCACATGACCATCACATATAGTGAACCCACAGATGTTGTGCCTATCCATGAGTGGTACACTCCAGAAAATGCAGAGGTGCTTGACATCCCATGCACCCCATCTATTGCCTGTCCATCTGTAGCTGCAGCAAGTCAGTCCACTGAACCACCAGACCACTGAGCCAATATTCAGCCAACCTACTAAGCCATTCTCAAGCCAGTCATCTGAACATATCACAAATGATGCTGATTTTGAATCTGATGATGATGATGATCCTGTTGATGATGATGATGCTGTTGATGATGATTATTTGGCAAATCCTGAACCATAAAATGAACATGTGGGTGTTGATGATGAAGGCCTATACTTAACTCCTCCTGAGACTCATGCAAGTGAGGAAAATGACTCTGAGTTTGATTTTGAATCTGATGAGGAGTATGAAGAAGAGGATGGCTTAATTGGGAGAGATCCTTTACCACCTATTCCAGTTGTAGCTTATGACCAAGATGACCCTCCAATGAGTGTAGGCAGCCTATATCCGAACATGGAGCAATTTAAGTTGGCACTTTCTCAGCATGCTATCAAATATGAATTTGAGTTTAACACTGAAAAGAGTGACCCAGGAAGATTCAGAGCTTATTGTTCAAGGAAGGAAGAAGATGGATGTAGATGGAGGTTACATGCAAAAACACACAAGGCTGATAGAACAGTAAAGGTAATTGTGATTTTTTTACATAATTTGTCTCTTCCTGTCATTTTATTTTGCAATATTTGATAATTTGTCTCATGTATCATGCTAGGTGAAGAATAACCCACGTCGACATACTTGTTCTAGTGCAAGAAGTAAAATTGTGAAGAAACGCAACCAAGTTTTGGATTTGTGAGCGGGTGAAGGATTGGCTGATGGAGAATTCGACTTTGAAAGCTGGAGAACTACAAAGGAGGCTAAAGGACAAGTACAAGGTGGAGATTCCCTACAAGAGAGTGCCTACTGGTAAGGAATTGGCAAACACAAAGTTATTTGGTAGTTGGGACAGCAGCTTTGACAACATGTATAGATTTAAGGCAGAGGTTGAGAGGTGCTCTCCTGATAGCTTTGTTGTCATTGATCATCACACAATAGATAAAAAAATCAGATTTAATAGGTTGTTTTTTGCTATGAAGCCATCCATAGAAGGTTTTCTCAATGGATGCAGGCCATACTTGGCAATAGATAGCACATTTTTTACAGGAAAGTTTAGGGGACAGCTAGCATGTGCAATAGCTGTAGATGGACATAACTGGATGTATCTAGTTGCAGTTGGAGATTGATTCAGAAACAACTGAGAATTGGATCTAGTTTATGGAAAGACTTAGAGATGCAATTGGATCACCTCAGGGCTTAGTTATATGTACATATGCTGGACAATGAGTGATGGCAGGAGTTAAGGAAGTGTTCCCAGGTGCAGAACACAGAGAATGCATGTTACATTTGGTGATGAACTTCAAGAAAAGGTACGCTGGGAAGATATATGAAGAGCACCTTTGGGCAACAGCATATTCGTGTAGCCCATACTTCTTTGAGAAGCACTGGAAAGCAATGGATGAAGCTAATCCTGCAGCAATGAATGATATAAGACAGCATCATACAAAGATATGAGATTTTGGACAGATTGTAAAGTTGACTATGTCACAAACAATTTGGGGGAGTGCTTCAACAATTGGGTTAAGAAGTACAAGGGTTGTAACATGGATGACTTAATGGACTTGATTAGGCAACTCATTATGGATAAGTGGGATATTAGAAGGGATGTATCGCAAAAGATGGATGGGTTGATTTTGCCACACATCATCAAGGATTTGAGGGAGCAGAGTAGAAATTTGGACATGGATGTACAACGAAGTGGGCCAATCCTTGGAGAGGTGTCTGTAAAGGATGGTAGTGGCTACAAATGTGTTGTCAACATACAGGAAAGAACATGTTCTTGCAGAAAATGGGATGTCACAGGAATTCCTTGCAAACAAGCCATTGCCTTTATAACATTTCTTAGGGAACCTTTAGAGAAATATGTTGATATGTACTACTCAGTTGAGAAATTTAGATCTACATACGAGGCTTTAATCCCTGCTATGCCTGACAAGGCACAATGGCCACAATCTAAGCATGGTTTCTTTATGCACCCACCGCTCCTAAAATCAACAGCTGGTAGAAGACAAAACCAGGGGTTCAAAGGGTGTACAGAGGCTGGTGGTAGCACAAGACCAAAAAGTAAACACTAGTGTAGAGTCTGCAAGGGATATGACCATCGATGGTATAATTGCAAAGACGGTGATCCTGATGACATACCATCTTTGCTAGCTGAAAAGTAAGGATTCTAATATTTACTGTTGCATTTGTTATCTAAAATTTCTTGCTTGCAAAATTATCTCATTGTTGTTCATTCAACACAGGTGTCCACTAAAGAAAAAGAAGAAGATTAGTGAGCCATCATGTGAGAGCAGCATTGCACCTATTGGATCAACACAAAAAACAATGTAATTCCCACCGAGGTATGCATTTGTCTTCTCATTCCTTTTTCCAAAAAAATCATTCATTGTTGATTTCACATTTTTATTATAGTCAAAGTGCCTTAGCTACCATAGGTTCTGGAACCTCTCTAAGGTACATGTGCACTAGTGAATAGTGCCATTATTATCATTATACAATGTTGAATATTTTTCTCATGTATAAAACTGATGTGTAGGTCGAGAAGTGGCTCAAACCAACTTGAGCCACTTTCCATCGAGTACCCTTTACTCCCGCCATGCGAAATCAGTCCACCACCTACCACCTCGAAACCTACAGATGAGAAGAAAGCCAAAGGGAAGGCCAAGGCAGCAAGAAAGTTAAAGGAAATAGGAAAGAAAAAGGCAGCACCAAAGAAGAAGAAAAAACAAGTTTCAGTACCTCCTGATAGTCCAGCCATGGCTACTAGAAGCAAGACCCCTCAAAAATCTAGTCCTGCCTCACATACCCGAAGCAAGAAGCAACTTGCACTACCAGACTTGAATGTCTAGCTAGTTGATGCAACTCATTTTGGATGTCACTTTCTATTTTGCTTGGTTTTTGTGAAACCAAGTCTACTGTTATTTTTCAAGACATCTATGAAAATTGTTGGTTGTTGTTACCTGTATGGATAGTAATGGCTGATTGTAGTGATGTATGCATGCCATGAAAAACATATGTTTGGCTGCTATTATGGATAACAATGATGCTTGTATGGGTATTTGTGATGCTTCTACGGATATATTGTGTTTTAAATCTCTACTATATGAGATCATATCTATATATATATATATAGGAAAAATCAATTCTACACACATGTGTAGTTACACACATCTGTGTATCTCATGATACAAGACGAATCTGATCCAACGAAGAGTATGTACATGTAGTATGTAATGGTACTAGACCATCTGGGATGATATATCGGTTGGGTATGTAATCATACGTTGAGTATATGGACATATTATTTTATATAGTATTATAAAGGTATAATCATAATATATTTAAAAATAGGGTTTTTTTGAAAAATTTTCATGTAGTTCGCTTTGAAGTATCTTAGAATTAGTATATGAACATACTAAAAATGATAAACCAGTATGCGGACATACGTACAATGGTATACTGATGGATTTTTCATACATACATATATATATATATATATATGACGAGTTTTATCTACAAGCGCTTGTAACTACCATCACCATCAATATACTATTGTGTGTATGTTCATATACTCATTTATCAGTTTGAGTATGTTCGTATACTAATTCTAAGATACTCCAAAGCGAATTGCACGAAAAAATTCAGAAGCAACCATATTTTTAAAATTTATTATGATTATACAATTATACTAGTATATAGAAATTAGTATGTCCACATACTCAAAGTATGCTTACATACTCAACCTACATACCATCCAGACAGTCTAGTATCATCATATACTACATGTACATACTCTTCGTTGGGTCATACACGTCTTCTAACATGAGATACACAGGTGAAGGTAGCTACATGCGCATGTAGAAAGGATTTTTCATATATAAGTCTGAGATCTGATATCTATCTATATCTATAATGGCATGAAAGGGATCATATGCTTGAAATTTGCTCAGGTGTAGTATTGTCATTTCACCCTATATTTAATAGCATTGTTACTGCTTCGTAACGGTGATGGCATAGAGGGGATAGGAAATTACAATTGATGACACAGTGGGGTAGCATATTTTTTGATGACACATAAGGGATAGATATATTTTGTTGATGGTACACAGAAAATTCTCTTTTTAAACACCCTCGATCCTCGACCCCAACCCACAATCCGGGAACTTTGTGACTATAGTTTGAATTTGTAGTCAACAGGTCACTTTGGGGTCGAATTTAATTAAAAACAATTTCTGCTCATGCTTCAAAACACCCGATTCAATTTTTAGGCGAGTGCATTGGTAGCCAAGTTTACTCCAGTAGCAATTTTGTTGTTTGCCGGAAAACACCGAAGCAACGGGCAAACATGACGTCATAAATCGTTATATCCACGTTTTCAATTTCACGTAAACGGACCGATCAAGACTTGCGATCTTCTTCAGCCCATTGGAGGTTTGTGTGTTTGCTAACGGGCCGAGTACCTGGAGAACCTGCTCCCGCCGGTTGCAGTGCTCAATGAGGGGCCACGCGTCGGTGGCGTAGTGGGCTCTCGGCCCAAGCGCCTGGCGCTACTGCCGCCGACTGAATTGCGGCAGCGGGCCTTCTCTTCTTCCTTCACAGTTTCTCCGGTCCGAAGCCTGCTTTTATCTGGAAGCCCATAAAAACCATATGCGAATCTGAGATATATAATACTAGATGATGGTTCGCGCGCTACGCTGCGCGCGTCTGGGGAATAGGAAAACAATGATTTGTTTAGTACACTAAAACACTACGCGCGCTATGAATACAGAATCAGATATGATTAATCAATCAATCAAACTGTCTAGGAATTAGACCACTCGGCCAAACTGTCTAGGAATTAGCTAGACTACATCGCGTCATCGCCTTATTGCTCTGTCTAAACAGGTAGCCATGCATTCAGCAAAATTCAATTAAGATACCCCCACTATGAGAATTGTAATTTCAAACCATAAAAATAAGGGAGTTTCTTTATAGTAATAATTCTAACAGATGAAAGCTTCTTTCTAAAAATAATAGTTATAACAATCAACACACATTAAACCATAGATTTCTTGGTGTAATACCAAATTATTTCTCTTATTTATGCCATCACTGAGGACATAATGGAATTTGAGAAATCATGACCAAGACCAACCAGCATACTGAAAAGAAAATTTGCCTCTACAGAACTCTAGGAGCCAAAAGAATCACCAAAAACAGAACAGCTTAAAGTTTCTTTGACATGGAAAATGGATCTCACAGCCACATCAATATATTTAATAATCCACGGGTAGAGAAACTTTTGAAATAATTAACATTTTTGTCCTATGAAACATACGCATGTCAAATAAATTATGAATGGCCAGTCTTTGAGATCATTGGCTCTAGAAGTATATCTACTGAACACATCTCTAGGCCTCGACGTGATGTTCAAAGCTACCAGGGATCTATAACATTGCACCTAGACGTAAATGCAAATAGAATCAAGCAATCAAACTTAGATGCCAAATACAGACAAAGAGAGCATACACAATCCTGATGTTTCATTACAAAATTGTTATCCCAATATCTAGAGGCAAAGGTGAATATTGAAGAACTTAGTTTTTCTGTCTCATAATTAACTCATCACGGCGTCATATTGTACCTCTATCCAAAGGTCTCCGGCATAGCACTGTTAGGCCCATCTTTTATGAGAGGTAGAAAACGACGTCGAATTATTCTTCTTCTAAGAACTCAAATCCTAGTCTGCATTTCCATTGTCGACCCAATCCCTCCTCTTCTTGCGTGTGTAAAAATGATTTAGTAAAAGTCAATCCAAAGTAGAATAAATTGCTTCTAGGAACACACTATAAATTATGAATGAAGCGCTGCTCTGAACTGAAATATGCATTTATAGGACTCAGTCAACTTAAATAAACGTACATCTTTATCACAAGCTTGTCATCACAGCTTTCTCAATAAAGTTCAAAACAAAACACAGCTGCTCTGAACGGCATGCTGTCATCACAGTCTTCTCATATTATACTACCTCAAATTATAGTGGTTTGTTCAAGGCATAGAGCTTCTGGGCAACGGGGCTACTGGCATGATCTCCATTGAACATGAGCATCTGAGTACAGCATCTATCAACATACAGCGGGTGAAAAAAGCATTATAAATGTGATAATTAGTTTCCAAACACTAATAATGGAAGACATCTTCTGCAACCACATGCAGAGAGCGCCTGAAATTGCTAGGTGTAGTAGTCAAATGAGTGAATTGTTTATGCATAAAGCAGGAAATTCCCATGTCATAATGTCTGCTGCAAAATGTCACCTTTCGTTAGTCTTCAACTGTGGATACATGTAAAATCAGCAGAATGATCCAACAAACGAGCTGTAAGCAAAGAAGTAGCAACATGATTGTGTGTGATAAAAGCAATTAAAAGTGCGATTCATAAGCAAAAGCTGCCAGATACCTGCAAGTTCCAGCATATTATGTTAAGGACAATCCGATGAATAAATTTAGGTCCACTTGCAACTGAAAGACCTCATGCCAATACTGGAGTCCAGACCATCCTGACTATTGATTCAAAGTTGATTTAACAGCAGAATACTCCAATAATTTCTTGCAAACGCACACATTGCCAAGTACTTCATACTGTTCAGAACACAGGAGTGCACAGAGTCATATGTAATCTTCTCATGCACTTTAGTATAATCCCAAATACCGTGAAGCCCTTTCTCTGTGGAAAAAAAAACAAAAGATCCATTAGTACTTGGCTACATGTTCTGCAATATAGCCATTTTTGCACACTCGCAATGCAGAGATAATTGTAAGGAATTTATGAGGGCAATAAGGTTTAACAGTAGAAGTGCAGTACCAGAAAAAGAGTAATATCAAATATTACAATTGAAAACAATAAGAACGTAGAAGCTTAGGCATCAGTCAAATCTCTCTCACTCTGTACCATAGAAATCTTGCCCTAGAGAAGACATAATCTAATGAAGTGTTTGCACTCCTTTAAGGTCTGGAATAACACCATGCTCCACTGCTACTCTATGTAGGCAAGTCAAGGTTGTATGACTTGTTCATCTCAATAACATAGTGTAAAGTGACTCGTATAGAAAACCAACATTCCTGACATTTTCATCTAAGAACACATGATTTTTAACAGATGCGCCGGACTCATACTCTAAGATTCATTTGGTACTGATGATAAAGCTTCTGAATTGTAAGTGAAACATGTAAACTGCCGTAAGGCATTCGAAGGAACAATTGGATTCGAAGGAGCAATTAAAATTTGGGCATTCCAAGAGCCTAAACCACACAGCTCTGGGGGACGAGCGTCAGCTGTGGCCACGCCCAGAACAAATCTGACTCGGGGTCAATGGCAGGATGCTCGTCCGGAGGAGCCGCTATGCATCCTATGGTAGGAGCTGGACCAACCAGTTCGGGCCTTCCATTGCCGCCACCAAACAAATCCGCCAGGCCATGGATGGGAGGACATATATAGTGTCATATTTTACAATCAGCTCAAGTAATGTTTCCATATAGGATAGGATTAGAGAGTAGTAATGAATCACCATGTCCAAGAGGGGTAAGGAAGCATGAAACCAAGGAAGGAATTAAGGAAAGCACAGGCAACACCAATAGAAATATAGTACTCCTACCTTTCAATCAATTTGTACTTCGTCGTTGTTAAGAGATAGCTGCTGCTTCGTGGAGCAACCTGACTACCTGAGGCCTGAGGGAGTGGAGAGTATATTCAAATCTGGCAGTTTTGGTTTAGTGGTGGCCAGATGCAAGAAGTTCAGAATAAGAAGGTTGCATGGGGCAGAAACATAAATATCATAAGTGAATCGGGAACAATTATTTGGTAGAGGAATCAGTTGAAAAGATAAATGCAGAATGGATCATAAGCACACAACGTAGTTCCATTCAACACCATTGGAAGTTTTTTTATAACAACTATAATAGGGGAAGAGCTCTGCTTGTTCTCCGCTAATCGCGGAGCCCCCGCGTCTCCTCCTCTCGGGCGGCTCGGGCAGCAGACCCAAGCCGCCGCCGTCACCTCCCTCCATCTACTCCAATCATCCTCACCGCCGCCGAAGGGCATCACCGGAAGCCTGGTGTCTCCGGGATGGTGACGGCGGGGAGCTTCTCCAGCGCGTCGCGGGGTCCCGCGCGGATCTGGATCGCGGCGACGCTCGTGGTGAGGGGGCGACGGACGGCGCCGTGGAGGAGGACGCGTACGGCGACGGGGTGTGGCTAATGACGGCGGGCCGACCGGCGGCGGCCGGGTGCTCGGCCTTGCGGTGGCAACCGGGGTCGGGCTCAGGCGGCCGGGCGGCTGCGGCGCGCGGCGACGGCCGGGCCCCCTCCCCCTCACCGGCGCGGCGTCCGGCAGGGCAGATGCCTCGACGGCGGCGGCGTGGCCCGCGACAGATCTGAGCCGCCTCCGGCAGGTCTGCCTTCCACTCTTGCCGTCCCTAGCGGCATGGAGGCTATGGAGGTGTAGCAAATCCAATGCCTCCGTCGCTCCGCTTTGCTCCCGTGCGGGCAACTTGGCAGACTTCGCTAGCAGCCGCGCCGCCGCCTTCCCCGAGTTGGTGATGTCCCTTTATCGGAGCAACCTTGCTCCGGGTGGCGGTGTTTTGTCGACGGCGACCGGTGTGCGTCTCATCTTGCGGTGGCGACGTCCTAAGCGAATCTGTTGGTGTCCTTCCGGTGAAGACGACATTTTTGGCCGGGCATAGTGATGATGGTGATGGAGGCGATTTAGGTGGAATCATTGCCTGGCATGTTTAGCCGGGCCGGCGGCGGTGGATGTGTCCGTGACTTTTACACAAACCTTGTTGAAGTCGTTGTTCAGTCTGTCTCCTGTTGTGCCTGCGGGTGCTCAATAACTGGGTGAAAACTTAGCCTGGTTCTCCAGGCCGGCGGCGGCAGTGCAGGCGCGTCGTCGAAGTTCTTGTTCGTCAAGGCCGGGCAGTCCTCCCATGTGGACACCCAATTTAGTAGTTAGCTCAAGGCGGAGGTGGCATTAGATGGCGTAACAGTCGGATGTCGTGATGTTGCCTTAGAAGAAGCATCCAATCTTCAATGGTGGTCGGTGTCCAACTTCGCGTAGGACTACTGGAGCCCTTTGATGGGGATGTAATTTTCATGTTTGTTTTTTTGTTGTAGCCGTTTTGGTCAAGGCCGGATAATATATTTTCCATTATCTTAAAAAAAGCTCTGCTTGTTCTCGTGATAATAGCCTGCTGCATACTACAGGTACTGTACTTTTTATTTTATTCCTTCTTTTTTTTGGCAGCCTAACTGTTCAAATACATAAAAAGTGGCACGATACTAAAATTTTTTGCACATATTGGGATGGAATGTAAGCAGCAAAGTTGTACTAAATCAAACATTACATTAAGTAAATTAATCTTGTCTATGCTTGACTCCATCTTAATCTTCCTTCCTTTTTTTGTAACCTAACTGCTCAAATACATATAGAGTGGCAATGTACTGAAAAGTTTCACATATAAGGGATGGAATGTAAGCAGCAAAGTTGTACTAAATCAAACTTTACATTAAGTAAATTAACATTGTATATGCTTGATTCCATCTCAATCTGCAAAACACATATGAGGACATTAATCAAATATAGTATATATCCAAAAGTAAACCACACCATAGTCAAATAAATGCATGACGGACATAAATGGCAGGACTATGGCTAGAGAGATTAAAGTGCCATGCAACTTTGGATTGATTCATATGTTCTAGTGTACACAAAGCAAAAGTATGTGTATGAAAGCACAGGAATCTGGAAGCACACACCAAAATCAAAGAATGCAAGGATCTGAGACAATCCATATATTATAATGCAGCTTGTCGCAGCCAGCTTTAAATGTAAATTCCGTGAACTGAAGTAAAACATTTCATAATTCTGTCTTATTTTTACCTTCATATCATATATAGAACATATATGGTTTCAGGATTGCTAGGTCTAGTAATGCAAGAAACAACAGCATCCATCAGTCCACAACATTTATAAAGTTATGACGATGAATCTGGACACAAAGTAATAGCATTGAATTAAACAATTTACATGCCTTTCTGTTCAAAAGTTCAGAAAATCCCTGAAACAGGTTAATCTCAAATCATGATGAGCTTACCTCTGAGCATCAAGAAAAGTGCAAATCATAGCAAACTGCAAAGTGCACCACACACGAAAAGATATATATTGCAGTCATTTTTTAAAGAACAAAAGTTAGAAATTTGGGAATATTGGGAAACCTAGATTCGGCTATGAGTTAGTTCTATCTGATGGAAGCCTAGATTCATCAAAGCATGTTCCCTATAAAGCATGTATATATATAATAACATCTGTGAGGTACTAATACAAAATAATTAATATTAACTTAGGAAGAAAAAGTTTGGGAAGCCAAAGTTTGTGACTAACCTGTAGGATGGATTGATTTTACATGGCACCTCCGTAGAACTGAGAGTCCGAGACTCAGGGTTAAGGTTTGGACGGCATGAAAAAATAAAGTGAAGAAAAATAGAGGAGAGAGGTGGGTTCGTAGTTTGTACTGGTTGGATGGTGGACTGGAGCGAGTGCGGCAGCGCGAGGTCGGCCTTGACGCCGGCGTTGACGCTGAATCGGAAGGCGTCATGGGTCTCGCTGATCCTGCATCTTCGTGCCGCTGGTGGCCAGCTGCTTCTCTCTAGTTTCTTACTTTGGGGAGAATAATGAAATTAGGAAGGCGTTGTATTCAGGGCAGAACCGCTCAACCGAGCCCTTAGATACCAAATTCCACCCCCAAAGTTCACTATACAAATTTTCATCGCATCAAAATGTCATAACATGCATGGAGTACTAAATGTAGATGAAATAAAAAACTAATTGCACAGTTTTGTTGTACTCTACGATACGAACATTTTGAGCCTAATTAATCAATTTTTAAACAATTTTTCGCACATACAAACGAAATGCTACAACTGTATTCCCAAATTTGGCCTCGCCCGAGGGGCGGCGGCGGACGCAGAATTCCAGACAGAATCAGAGGCGGCGAGGCGCCGGACAGCACACGGGCAAGACCAGGGACATCGATGGGCCGACTGACATGCACGTGGGCCTACAGAAGCAGGCCGAATTCTTCTATGGACACGGGAAAGGCCCACGCCGAGAGGAACAACGGGCACACCGATTGAAACGGCAGCACGCGGCCAAACATGCCGACGCGTCGGCACCTGGTAGGCGGAATCCTTCAGGCATAAGAGATTAGAAATAAATTCCCGTGGGGCGTTACTGGAACAGATAATGACATGGCCCTCTATTTTGGGTAAAACTTTTTTTTACGAGAAAGAGAGTATTTGTATTTGTTGTATTACTCGGAATACAATTACAACAACTTTTAGAAGTACTTTTAAAAACATTTTCAAAAGTTCTTTTAGAAACAAATTGGGAGCTTGTGCTGGAAGGAAGAATTCTTGCAGCGCATTAATTTATCTTTCCCTTTTCTTGAGCTGCAACAAATTGGGATCTTTGATTGAGGTGCTTCACTGCTTTGAAGCCCAAGATAAGTAGGAGTTTGGAGAAGACAAAAAAAAAGGCCTGGTAACTTTCTAGTGGGCCGTGGCCACCAAACCCCAGCCCCCCGGAAACAAGTGAAATAAAACTAATCAAATATTTGCTCCAGCTGTTCACCCACCGTCCATCCGTGTTTGCTCCAGTCCATGGAAATCTAAATTCTCATGCAAGTACGCAACAGTGCCAGCCAACACTTGTCGCCTCACTAAAATAGGAAATCGATTGATGTTCCATCTAACATGCTACTCCCTCAATCACTCTATTCCATTGTGCAGTGATTCTTTTATTTTAAAGAAAATTACGGCGGATGTGTGAAATTTACTTCTTTGAGAATAATGTACATAGACAGGGATAACTTTGTTGTGAGTTGCATCAAAAAAGAGGAGAAAGATTATTGTTACACAACAAAAGTAACAAAAATACAGAGGACCTTCTCGACAAAAATGGGACGCTATTTTTTTTTTTTTGAGTTTTGTAGACCTAAAAAACATCAACGGTGATGGTGAGGCGGCCGTGCCGCCGCGGTCCCAAGAGGTGGAGGCCACCAGTTTGGACAGTTAATGCAGGGGCATCATGGCTCATGCAGTGGCGAAGCTACCGTAAAATTTATGTGATGCACAACACTTACAGCCCAGTAAAAATATGCCTAATTTCAACAGATTTCATGATTAAATGGCCTACTTTGTTGTAAAAAAAGTTTACCTAGCCTAGTGCCGGTGCACCACCCTGGCTCAACGTGGCGTCGCCCCTGGGCTCATGAGGGTTAATCTGGCAGCTTAGAGCCATCGGAGACATAAAGAATAGGACAGAGTAGAGGAGCTTGCCGATGGAGAATGATAGATATTTACAACACAGAAGCGGGTTGCATTGGGAAGAGCTGAACTGGAAGATGGGTCGAGGACGCACAGATCTACTGGGTTTTGATCCGGCAGTAAAAAAAATCATATGACCATGCTTTGCTTCACTCTGTATAGAGTAGATAGGTATACTATAGCTAAAGAAGATCGTGCGACAAAAGTGGACTAAATTAAGCACTGGATCAATTTTTTTGTTCGAAGTGTTAAGTGTTTGGATTATTTCAACGTACCTTGTCGTCACTAGGGCATGTTTGGAACCCTTGCCGTGCTAGCCTTGCCCGGCGAGTCTGGCCTCGCCTGGCTCAGCAAAGCAAAAGCAAGATTTCTTGCTTTGGTAGCCTTGCCTTCTAGTTTGTTTATTCTTTATCTGGACAGTGGACTCCTTCTGTCATTGAGAGAGAGAGAAAGTACAAGAGAGAAAGGGGGCAACGAGTTGCTGCAGCAAGCAACCTTGCTTGCGCAGGAGAGCCGATTCGGCTCGCTTGCACTGTCAAGGAAATCCTTGCTAGCTCGAGCAAGCTTGCTCAACAAAGCAAGGTTTTCACGCAGTACCAAACAACTAGCCTTGCTTGGCAAGGTGAGGCAAGCCAAAGCAAGAGAACCAAACATACCCTAACTTATTATAAAGTTGATCTGTTCTCTGATCGATTGTTTCATGCCTCTAGAAAACCGGATCAATATGTTATCACCCTCGGAATGCCCACATGTGCCGAGTAAGATTTGATGTTTTACCAGATCATTTCTAGCGTACCAAACTTTATCTTCAATAACAAAAAAGAACAGAAAACACACTTGAAATTATGTATAATTTTATAATGTTTAAAAAACGTTAGGCGCTGGAGACGGCTAGAGTGTGCATGGTAAATAGAGAGAAACATGTGGTACACTAAAATAAAGATTTTGCACTATCATGTATCCATGAGTTTTAGGATCATTGTCTGTCTTTTTTTATCTCTAATTTGTTCCTTGGGTATATAAATTAAGTTCTGGTCTTCTTTAAAAGAAGAAAAGGTGAAAGAAAACCTAGAAAAAAATGCTAGGTGCTAGACAAGACGATGTTGCTCAGCCTAGTGCCTAGTTGCCACTTTTTAAACTAGGTAAATCTCCGCGCGTTGCCGCTGAATATTTTGTGTTTTTTATGATTATTTGATGCAGTTGGGAAAGAGTTAAGGTTTAACCCTTTTTAACGTGATGTTAATTGTTCTATAAATTTAATTTAATTTAATATGTAACTGAGGACGATACATATGCGGTTATATATGGCATGTAATTGAAATTATTGAAGAAATAACATATATATTTGCAATAAATGCACTACTTCCCATTTGTGTGCCTGGAGGTCTCTTCAATGAAAATAGCTTGCAGGCATGGTTGTCCCTTTTGTATGTAGTGAATAATGATCGTGTGGTCGTTAGTTGGTAGGTGTGTAGTTATGTCTTAACTGTGAGATTAACACAAACTTTTGCGCTTGTATCATCATTGAGCTTATTCATTGCTTGGGCATATCTATCTTGCATGTTCTTAGTTGACCTGATTGAAGAGTAAATAAAAAGTGCATATAAGGGTTTATATGCCATTTGAATCGAAAATACTATTTTAGTTGTTAGTAAAGGAGATATGATGTAACAAAATTGAAACAAATACATTGATGCGGTGTTAAAAAAAATAGAAAGCAATGCACGGAGATGACTACATAAGAAAGATAGAAACTTTGTAAGTTGCAGTAAGAGAACCTTTTGCAATTTTGCTGGTGCGCCATTGGTTTTGGGTACGAGGAGATGAACACTACACAAACACCGGATAGAGGGGATAAAGTGTTGGAAATACAGAATTGCGCTTGTGAATTTTATAGTACATGAGAATTTTAATGCAGCAATTGTTCGGGTGATGGCATAATAAAGTAATATTAATAGTATTAAATTAGTATTAATATTACAGCTACTATGTCAGTAAATAAAGTAATAATAGTATTGTTGTAGTTATTGTACCATAAATACTTTTCATGAGGCAATAACGAAAGCAAATAAAGAAAGGTGGTTTTAACACCTGTACGTTACACGGAGGAATATTTAATTGATAAAATAGAAAGGTTCTTACGAGAAAATATTATATGCACTTCGCTCAATGTTGGTAAAAACACCAGTATGAATGAAAGAAGTACATCTTGAAAATAACTATAAATGAAGCTGGCATTGTAAATGAAGCTGGCAGAATAATTCTTTGGCCAGCTGAAGATCCAGACCTAATTCCACTTGAGATAGTGTTGGCTAAAGACTGATATGTTGCTGACCTATATTTTTGTTGGAAGCTTGGTGTTTTATAGTGGTCTATTCGCTCTCTTTCAACACAGCAATAACCATCGACCTCATAAGCTTGTCTTCCCCTTTTTCAACGCAATGGAGTGTTAAAATCACTTGGTCTATCATGTAACCTATAAGCAAAGTATTCTGCCATAGTTGCTTTCTGACGGCGCATAGATGCAGAAGTTGAGGTCTGATTAGCATCATGGAAGCCATCTTCTCCATATGGAAATAAGATAGGATATTGCATCGCCATGAACTTGCGGTGTCTTTCATCAATCTGTTGTAAACTTGAAGAGCGATCCTCTATGATAAGATCCCTTCCAACATCAGTGTGCCCAATATCACCAACTACCAGGCCTACAACCTCATATGCAATCGGAAACTGTAGATGTCACCATGTGCGTCCACATCACCAAATAGCATGATGCTATACTGATCATATGAATTCCCTGATAATCTTTCTCGTGCAATTCTAAATAGTTTAACAATTGGATTATGTGTGTCCAACATTTGTATTAAAGAGCGCACAATGTCTTCGTTAGCATGAAAAGGAGTACGTGAAGATGAAGCTACATTTATTCTATTTGAAACCTCATGGTCTGTATCAAAGATGTAAAGTTGTGCATATTCTGGGCGGCGACCTGGAGATGGTATCAAAGAGCCTACTCTATGGCAAACTTGGCAACTGATCTTGAAGACATATGGACCATGACCATCATTTATGGAATCAATGACCTTTGTTCCCATTGAAGTCATTGCAAACATGGAATTGTACCATCAAATGTGATCAAAGAAGTGTCTTGAAAGAGGCGTGATATGTGAAATCAACAAATTGAGAAGTGGCTGAGGGGGTGGCAGGTAAGGTGGCAGCAAGATTCTGCCCCCTTTACGGCACAAATTATATGTTGGGTTTGATGTGTTTCTTTCTCGCCGAACATGCTCTTCATACCAAAAAAAAAGGCACCACAATGTCTACACGAAAATGTAAGTTCCCCCAAGCTTAATGCAGCAAAGACTGTTCCTAGAAAATATAAAAATAAAGGGGGTTGAGGGTAACAAAGGAACGAATGGCTAAATGATGGTAATAAGAGAAAATGGATGTTACTTCTACGGTGAAATGTTCGATGGGAAGCAGAAGCAGTGGGACCAGCTGGGCTGTTGGATGGACCAGAGTTTGGCAATTGGTCAATAATATTTTGCTGGTTAGATGACATAGCTGCAAGTAAAGGAGATAATATGAGGTTTGTAGAAATTCCAAATTCGGCAGGGAGGATGATATCGTGAAATCTTTACCGGTTTGGGGATCAAAAGGAATTGGTTCTGCCACAGAGTTTCGAGGAACTGATCACATGTATATGGAAATAAGCATGGATGAATAGATGATTTGCAGAGAAAAAATGTAGCAAGGAGTACAAATTGGTCCCAAGCAACCTGTGCTTCTAGTACGGCCCATTCATTCTCTACGTCTACGTCGGTTCTCACGAGCAGTATCACGATCAACTCAAGGAGTGAGAACATGGCATGCACGATGACGTGGTCGTCCACGACCAAGTGAAGAACGTGAAGAACTCTCTCCAAGATCCATTTTACTTATTCTTAGAAAACTGGAAGTAAAACTGATTGACTGGAAGTAACAAAATAAGAAAAAATCTATGTTGGTTGCCGAAAGTAAGGATGCCCAGACAATAATTAATCACCAAAATAATACAATAAGTTGGAGCACAATGTTTTACCTGAATGACTCAAGGAGGCCAATGCTATACCTGGAATCGATCAACCTAAAATAGATCGACCTACATATTTGTAGAGGAAATTCAGTATGCTTTGGCAATAGATCGAACATATTGGGTGCATGAAGCCATGGATATACCCTGAGTGAATCAAAATGAGGAGATGGATGGCATACCCTGCGTGAATCGAGAGGAGGAGATGAGCGGGGTGCTAATGGAGTGCCGATGCTTCAAATTAGGAGTGGGAACGTGGATGGCTGATGGAGGATTAATGGCAGCCGTGGTGGTCTCTTGATCTGCAGAGGTGGGTGCTATTGTGGAGGTCTCTTGATCTGCCGAGGTGTTGAGTAAAGAAGGGGAAGGGGCTCTTGATCTACCGCCATGGAACTGGTGAGGCAGGCGGCGGCAGGAGAAAACGCGTGGCAATCCGCCGCGGCGGCAGAAACGAACGCGAAACGGAAACGACGGCAGGTGCGAACGCGAAACGGAAACAACGGCAGGAGAGAGATGGAACCGGAAGGTCATGTCAGCTTGATGGGCTGGTGGACCAAGCAGATTGTTTAATGGGCCAGCCGGAATACACACAGGCACAAACGCAAGAGCCAGCCTGAATTTAATTAACACACACACAAACACTACAGAAGGGACTTTTGAATTTAATTAACACACACACACACAAACACTGCAGAAGGGACTTTTTATCTACCAAGATGCTGATGTGGCATGCTCAGGTTTGAGAGAAATAAAATTAATGCTTCATAGTGGGGACCAATTATATAGGTTGTATATATGCGGTGTGATATATTGATTTACTAGTTTCCCAAAAATAGACTTTTGAAGCGAACATACTATCAGCAGATGTCTTAGTAGCACCAGCCTTCCTTGGAGGTCCTGAGTTGGATACCCGGTGGGGACGAATTTCCCAGGATTTATTTCTAGACTGTGGTGGCCTTCACACATGTTGAAAACCGGTGTCCAAGATCATCTCTTCAAGGCGAGCATGTGAGTGTAAGTATAGGGTGTAGGTCTTAGCTCGTGCATATCATCTCTTTAAGCAGTGGCGGAACTGGAGAGAAAATTAAAGGGGGCCAAACAAATATTTGTTGGTTCAAAAATTTGGCAATTTGCTTCACGCACGCGTACACTACCTTGCCATAATTATAGTAACTAATTATGCAATAACAATACACAAAACGAATAGATTGTTAAAGTGGTCAATATATCTTACTTGATCATTTAAATTTCACTGGACAATTCTTTAACGTATTGAAATAATCAATACTCAAATCTTATTATGACCTTCATTTGTGATTTCTCTCTCAATATATAAAGAAATCTTGCCATCCACGTGACTTTTAAAAAAATAAAGTATCTCTTTTAGGTTTTACCTTGATATCCTACAAGGATTTGTCTAATTTTAGATGCGGATCTACTGTAGATGCATGGGGTAAAGCTGATGTACCATGTTTTTAATTGCCCATACACAATACCTTGGAAATATGCACTCTGACTGCTAGTCGATAAGAAAACAAACATATAAAGATTATTTTGCCATTACCTTGCAAATATTTAAGGGGTGCTAATTTGTTTTTCGTTTGTTGGGGGTGGTCATGGCCCCTGCCGCCCCCCACCCCCACCCCCCCTAGTTCCGCCACTGTCTTTATAGGGTGTGATGTGCGCTTATGTATAAGTTCAGATACTGCAATTATACTCTGTAAGCAAAGTCATCTTCTAAAAAGCATAGACTTCTGAAGCAAACATATACTTCTGAAGTTTCAATCCTTAGTTTTGCTTTATTAGCAGCGACGACTAGCGATAGCACCATGCAACCCCTAACCGGGCTACTAATAGTGGGCCAAGCTGTGTGTTTGCAACGGCGTCATGTTCGATCGTGTAGTATCCAATGGAAAAATGTCCACTTTTTCCTACGAGAATATTGGCCGTGTTTAATTAAGGGTGAAAATTTTTACACACACATTTGACCATTAATTAAGGGTATTAAATAAAGTTAGTTTACAAAACTACATACAAAACCCCTAGGTTAATTCGCGAGACCTATCTAATGAGGCATTTGACCATATGATTAGAGGATGGTTATTATAGCATTAATGTAGTAAATCAAGGGTTAATTAGGCTCATTAGATTCGTCACGTAAAGTTACACTCATCCTTAAAAATATTTGTAAATAGACTTTATTTAATACTTCATGCATGTAAGATTCTGGGGGGAAAAATTTGCTTCCCCAAAGAAAAATGGCCTATAGCTGCGTAAGATGAAAGTGTAAAACTAAGTGTTATTTTGCATAAATACACTTGAGTGGCCATTAATTTATCTTGCCATCCCTATCTATTATTATACTTTTAACATAAACTAGCGCACTAATATGGTCTAACCGTAAAGATGATATTATTAGCAAGTACAACAGTCTAGGCAGTTGATGTCTACTTTGTTACGTACAGATAACTGAACATACATTTGTAAAATGACTTGTCTATTTGGCTGTCTGTAAGATATTTAATGCATCCCTTGACACATAAATCATGATGATCTAGTATACAATTTGATTCGTGCTTACGTGAGAGAATGCATAATATATTTAAATAATTTACATAATTCTCTTTAAGAAGCGTAAACATATTAGTTCACTGATACACGCATTCACGCTCCATGCTAAATGTATGAGTTCATTTAGACACCATATCACTGATCCATGTAGCACACAACATATCAGTTTACTTATCAGTGATCCATGCAGCACACAACATGCACACAACATATCAGTCTGCGAATGAAGATGTCAAGATAAAAGTCCAATATCAGGTTACATCACAAGCCAACACACAACTTAGTTCCAGATGACAAAATACTTTAAAGTTCAATATCAATATGCAAAAAGAAAAAACTTTAGAAAACTATTTGCTCACAACACTTGTTTCAAACATACCATTTTATCACCTGCGAGATATGGATCATACAGCACCACTATTAAACATAGGTGGGCTCTAATCATTCTTAACTGATCATAAGAGAAAGTACAGATAGAAATAGTCATTAAAGAAATAGTATTTAGTGACATAGTTCCGATCATTGTTAACTGAATGAAAGGCATAAAAAGATTTTTATCCCTACAAATGAGTAGTGTCTAATTTATAGATTGCACGTATTTGATTAAGATGCATACAGCTTACTGAATATCTTCTAAACTGTTAAACCAAAGAAACATGACAGCTAAAAGAATATTAGATAGCATGCAATAGTAAAATCAAACAGCGAAAGCCCAATTTATTTGATAGCATACAACATTCTAAAGCAAAAGGCCAATTTATCTGCTAGCCAATTTCTAGCCCTTCCCTTTTTCTGTAAATATTTTAAAAGTGTGGACATTCTGAAGAAAAAGCCGTCAAGTTCAAGCATACAAGCTCGATGGCACGGAGGTCCATCAATCCTTTAGCCCATTGAATTGTCAGATTATCCTTTCAGAAACATGTCTAATTTTTTGCTTGCTTCTCCTACAGTTGCATGATTGAAGTGGAATTGGGAGATTTCAAGGTGGAGGCGGAGGTGGAATTCGTGGCATTTGGCGCACTCTGGTTTACCGCGAAGAAGAATCGCTCGCGCTCGTCTCTGCGCATGAGATCCGCGGTGCCGTCGATGAGTCGCAGCCGGTAGTACAATGTGTGGCGCCATTCGGCGACTAGCATGGGAGCACGAGCTTGCATTGTAGACAAACGAGACGACGGTAATGCTCTCTTTCTTCTGTTAATGACTGCCACGTCTGACGTTTTTTGCTAAAAATGACGTAAATCGATGGTGTTGTCTCACCGTTGTACTCGCCCTTACTTCTTTTTTACGCCTCCTCCAATGGTACGAGCCAGTACTCTAAGATCGACCCTTCCAATAATTTATCTCTTAACATATAGTTCATAATATCAATGAGCCCACATGTTATTTTCACGTAAAGTCGAAGTAGGTATATGAGACTATTTTAAGATCAAGAGATATATATTCTCTTTTCATTAAAATATGAAAAAATTATGAGCTAATTAAACGATAACCATTGGAGGAGGACGTGTACCAAGTGGAGCAATACCGAGAGATTCACTTTTGTATCCATATAAATTGAGTCTAATGTTGTATACTTATTTAGGATATATTCACTTAATTTAATAAATAAAATATGCAACACATCTTATCTACAGTCATATATTTAAAAATAGAAGAAGTACATGAGCCAAAAAATGTTGTTTAATCGTTCCGGCGTAGCTAGTCATCGTGAAAGCAACCAAATTAAACCCGCACGATTATCCTATGCTAGCCTTCTTTGCGAGCATCCCGTGGAATTTTTTTTTCCTTCTTCCCCGTGCGCGTGTGGAAGTTATACGAAAGTGCAACATGTGACGCGCTGAAAGTTGTGCGGTTGGCAACACATGTACAAAGCTCAGAATGAGCGTGCTTTGCTTCCTACCGCCAACCATCTGTCATCGCGTCGCAGTACGCATAGCCAAATTTCCTTTCTTGTTGCCGCCTCCTGTTGGGCCTCTCTTTGGATCGCAACACTAACGTGGCCTCGTTTAGTTCCGAAATTCCACCCCAAATTTCACTATGCAAAAAGAAAGATTATCATCACATCAAAATGTAGGCATATGTATGGGGTACTAAATATAGATAAAATCAAAAACTAATTATACGATTTTGTTGTACTTTGCGAGACGAATATTTTGAGCCTAACTAATCAATGTTCGAACAATTATCACGAATACAAATACAAACGAAATGTTACGATGACGTAATGATTACAAACTCTAAAATTTGACTTCTTTGGGTCTAAACAAGGGCCATGATGGCAGCGACAACACTGCTGGATCGCCTTCCCGAACCTCGCACCAAGGGGGCCTTGTTTAGCTCCCAATTTGGGAGCAAACTTTAGCCTTTTGGGGTGCGTGTGCCACTGTAGCATTTCGTTTGTATGTGTAAAAAATTATCTAAAAATTTATTAATTAGGCTCAAAATGTTCGTCTCGCAGAGTACAACAAAACTGAGCAATTAGTTTTTGATTTTATCTACATTTAGTACTCCATGCATGCTATGGCATTTTGATGTGATGGGAATCTTTTTTTTGCATAGTGAACTTTGGGGGTAGAATTTGGTAGAGGCCTTAGCCCAGTTCCCAAAAAGAAACCCTAAAGTTCACTATGCAAAAAGAAGATTCTCATCACATCAAAATGTCGGCCCATGCATGAAGTACTAAATGTAGATGAAATTAAAAGCTAACTGCACAGTTTTGTTGTACTATGTGAGACGAAGATTTTAAGACTAATTAATCAATTTTTGGACAATTTTTCACACATACAAACGAAATGCTACAGTGACGCAATGATTACGAAGTGACTCCAACCCTAAATCTCCACCCCTTATTTTCCATCTAAACAAGACAGCTTTGCAAACGTCCATCGACTGACACGCGGGGCACTCCCTGCGCCTACGCTGGACGTAATCTGGTTGCCGTCAACTCCACCGTGACGCGCCGAGAGAGGGGGCTCACCTGTCGGTGGAAGTTTCGCGGGCCGGGGATGCGGGACCCACGTGCCCGTTTCAGCTACACGCACATCTTGGTCCCACTAGGCCTGTTCCCATTCCCATGCGGGCCCGCGCTCCTGTGAAGAATGGAGATGTCTGTGCCGTTCGTGCTTTCTTTGACGGTCACGAATTCTATCCTCAAAGTTCACTACGTAAAAAAAAGATTTTCATCACATCAAAATGTCATAGCATGTATAAAATACTAAATGTAGATGAAATCAAAAACTAATTGTACAGTTTTGTTGTACTCCTCGAGACGAACATTTTGAGTCTAATTAATCAATTTTTAGACAATTTTTCACACATACAAATGAAATGCTACAGTAGCGCACGTACCCAAAAGTCCAAAATTTGGTCCCAAATTTGGAAACTAAACAAGGGATTTGTTTTTCTTTTCCAGTTCGAACCTGGCTGCCTTTAACTTAGCCTTGTTTAGATCCCAAATTCTACCCCTAAAGTTCACTATGCAAAAAAAAAAATTCTCATCACATCAAAATGTCATAGCATGTATGGAGTACTAAATATAGATAAAATCAAAAACTAATTGTACAATGTTGTTGTACTCTACGAGACGAACATTTTGAGCCTAATTAATCAATTTTTGAATAATTTTTTACACATACAAACAAAATGATATAGTACACATTTATTACGCACGGTGTCTGTCAGTCCCGATTCGGGAACTAAACAAGGCCTTACAAAAAAAACTGGCTGCCTGCATCAGGTGGGGAATGCGGATGGCACGTAAGACCAAACATTCAAAAAATTGCAGATCCCGGCGTCCCGGCAAATTTGGCTCGGCCATCCCGGGGTTAGGGTGAGCTCCCTCCGATGGACATTGCAGATCTTCCATGTTCACCGATGTGCTCCTCGCTTCCAAAGAGTCATTCCTCGAGCTGGTCCTGTTTCCTGCATTTGTTGCTACGTTGTTTTTTTCTTCACTCACACACACGACAACAACAACAAATCCATGGGCGGATGGGCCCATCGTCGTGTTCACGTGCTTTCTCATTTTTTTTGCACTAGCTGAAACCTCAAGCATGAGTTCGCCACACATGGAACATGAAAGCTTCGGATCATGATAGCGTGAAGGTCGTGTCTTCTTCTGTTTTTTTTTCTCATTTCGTTTTTGCCGTTGCTGTCTTTTTCTTTTTCTTTGTTCGCAGTCTCGAGAAGTTCGTTGGTTTTTACTACTGCTTTTACAGCTCTATGCATGTTAATATTTTTACCTCGAGTGCACTTTTTTTATTTTTCACAAATCTTAAAGCAGCTCACCAATTAATAAATCTTTTTTTTATTTTCCATCTTGGTTCCAATGGGCTCCTGGCTATCCACGCCCAGCCCATACCGATCCGCATTTACGGTTGCTTCTTTCCCACGATCCCCTTTGTTCGGACGTTTCCATCTTGCCTACCACGTGAGGTGATCCATTTGCGCCATCCGTCTGAGCCCTTCGGCGTGCTCTGCCTCTCGCTGCGTCTGGGCCGGGGTTGTTCGCACTCGTTGCCAGTGAGCTCCGAGGTGTCGTGGCAGGGCTGGCCCTAAGCCAGCGTGGGAGGGGCGACCGCCCTAGGCCCCCAAAAGTCAGAGCCCTCCATCTAGAGATATATATAGTACATATATTAAATATTAAGGTCTGGTCTATTAGAGTGTGCCATCAAGTCTAAATAAGAAAACAATCCAGGCATGTCTAAACGAGAGGACGAAGCCCACTTCCCACGATCTCACGAGGCCGCTCAATTGCAGTTGCAGATTAGAAGATTAACAGAGCCTTCATTTTTTGTCCCGTCCGGACCAGAAAAGTCAGGCCGGCCCTGTGTCGTGGTACTGCCCGGCTTCGGAGCTGACTTGTTCGTGTAGAATGGGTTAATCACTGTCTGTGCCAGCAGCGAGGACATGCGCTCTGCTCGCGCAGTGTTTGACGAAACGTTCTCAATTTAATTTGATTTCCTGGGGGTCACTGATATCATACGCATGCGTACACCCGTGCAGGATGGTGCTGGGACACATGTTCATGCTGACAGCGGTGAGTATGTACCAAGCAGTGTTACGGTGATGACTGACGAGTGTGTTGTATGCGCTTACCCAGTTACCCACACCTCAAAGCTGTCGATTTTGGGGTCACCGGCTTGCTGCTGGGAATGGGTGCGGAAGTCAGTAGTATTATGCCAAATGTGGGCAGTTGCAGTATGCAAGATAATTGTTCCAATGGATTGCCTAGGAAAGATTCAGGCAACAGCCATTTTCCGAATATGCACGCATCTTCCTGATCGATACAGTGACCATGAGTAATCCATAACCACAGTGATTGTCAAATTAAATTGCAGTAACTAACCTGTATAATTCTTAATTGTTAGTAGAAATGTCATGTGAGTCAACAATTGAGTGAGTCTCAGTCAACTTGGTTGGGGAAGAGCGCAGAAGCTGTAATGTGGACCTTGGCATCCTTTCTTTGGCTCTCTGTCCGATTCCGATAACAGGTTCTGACTGAATTATGTATGGTTCTTATGAACTGTGAGTAAATTACCCTCAATAACGTTCATGATGACCAGGCGTCGAGCTTCAATGACGACAGACATGGTAGAAATTCAGGTTAGTGTTTGCTGTGAGTAAGAAGCTTACAAACATCGCGACCATGCATTCAAAGCGCGCTGCCCATCGGCTTTGCCGCGGCGGTGTCCACCTCGCCGACCGCCAACACGAGCAGCAACCGGCGGCGGACCTTCTCAAGTGAAACGGAACGATGTCAGCGGACCTCCTCACGCAAGCATCATCCCCACCGGCGAAATCGGACGGTAGAAAGCCAGGAACAACTTGCCACCAAGGACGGCCACCGCTCTTTGCCTCTCCCGCAGACCTCGTGCGAATTGAAGGGCGCCGAGCAGAGAGATGGGATCCAGAGGCTGGACAGGGGCTGGGTTCGGAGGGCTGGGCCCATTCACAGCCCAGGTGGAAAATAAATACCAGTTATTTTTGCTGTTTTAAGATATGTGCAATTATCTAAAAGGAGTACTGGAGCAGTTCTCGTATACTGCATTAAAGAATTTCGAAAGACCACTCTGGTAGTGCAAAAATGACTAAACTATAAAGTTTGACGGCTGCATGGATTTTATTTAGACCACCCAAAAAAAAAGAAATAAAGCAGAAAGGGCAAAAAAAAAGAAGCATAAGACTAAGGGGCTGTCCGAGAGAGGGCTCTAGCAATTCCACATTTTTCAGCTTCACTCCGCCTACTTTAATAAATATGGAGCTAGCTCAACGTGTTTAGCTACAAACAGAACTCTAGCTCTAAAAAATATAGGATTTGATGTAAAATGTCTTTCTTGCCCTTGCATTGCATTGGTTTCGTTGGCAAGTGGTTCTTTTCTCGCGCTGCTACAGTACCCCTCTACGGTACATGCCGCTACAGTACCAGACAAAAAAGACGAAGGGAGGTGAGAAAAAATGGAAAAAAAGTTAGGGAGGAAGGCGGCGGAAAAAAAACTACACAAGGGAGACCACGGAAAAAAAGAAAAAAATGCGACGCGAGGGAGGGGGTAGGGGCGGAACAGATGAGTGTTTTTTATGTGAAACGGTATCTAATCGATGATAACGGTGGATAATTTCATCCCAACTCCATGAGAAGCTATGAAATCTTTATTTCTGGAGCGCACTTCGAGGTGCTCCATGTTTTATCTGAAATTGGCCCCCTAATTCCACTTTTCTTTGAGCTGCAAAACTTGAAGTTGTACGTATTTAGATAAAAAAAGTGAGAGCGAAGTTGTAAAAGTTGGAGCGGGGCCGTGCCGTGCCAAACGGCCCTTAACTTTAACATATCAATTAGATTAGGATCTTACTAAACAATGCAAGAGGAGAATAGATATGGCATCTGGCACGATAGTACAATCTGGCCTGAGTATAGGAGGAAACTCCCGCTAAAAGATAGAAGGATAAAGATGGCCCACCTGTTGGTGGCTGCTTATCCGCCACGCGGCCCGGTGGGTCGTTTTTTTTTATCAACAGGCGCGGTGGGTCGTTGGCTTCGCGTTGATTTTTCATTACGGGAGCCGGGACGGGAGGGCCCACCGCACCGCACGCGAGCCTCCCTCTGACGTAGTGGGCCCACAAGATGACTGTTTTCCTTTTGGCGGGCCCTGTGTGTCGGTGACGGGCGTAAACTCGCCCTGGCGGCGCGTGGCGTGGCGGTGGGATCTCGTCTCGTCGCGTGTACTGGATTTTTCCGGTTGTACTTGCGCGCCCGCGTGAGGTGGATGGGCGGAAGTGGAAGGCAGGTGTACAAAAGGACGCAAAATACCCCTTTCATCTTGAAAAAACGAGATTTCGAGGGGAGTTCGGAAATCGGAACAAGAACCATTTCCGACGTACTACATCGATTACTACTCGATTATGCCTCTCTCTCTTCATTTGGGAATTGAAACTGTGCGAGTGCGTAACATTTCTGCGTGTTCTGCCCCTAGTACAAGTACAGCTTTTTCTATGCCTACTCATGCACATCGAATCCATGTGTTCCTAAAAAGGGGGGAAAATGCAAATATATGTGCTCCTGTATTTATGAGTTTGGTCGTTCCTCAACTTACAAACACGAGGTAGCCATATACCTGTAACCCGAGAGCCTAGGGCATTCCTCTCATCTTTGCTCCCCTCTGTTACTGTCAGTGGTGGTTGTTGACTTTTTTTGGTTCATCAAGGCATTTTGACAGTTTCATATTGATGTATACTACAGTAATATATAGTATATATTTGTACCTTCATGACACAGCTTTTAAAAGGGAAAACATGTTCACGCAATAAATCTCGATGCACGTGAACATGTCAAACCTTTTTTATAAGTTTGATGGCACAAATTCAACGACGATAAAAGAAAAAAGAAAGAGTGAGAAGAAAGACAAGGAGAAAAAGCATGAGACAACCTTTGACATCGTAATGGCCTACTAAACAACGTAAAAGGAAAAGAAAAAAGACATGAGAATAAAGGAGTCATAATAAATGATGCGAGCGAAGTACAACAATAGAAGGTAATAGTGCAATATTTGGATTGGTAAGCTAGGTTATTGTCAGGCCACTATTAGTGCACAGTTTCATTACATAGTTATCAAGATCAGAAACTAATAATTGAGTCGGATGTGTTTTATGAGGGATAAAACTCCTCTCATATTTTATGAAACTCCCCCTTCTCTCCTCATAATAACCATACCACATTAGCAAATTTAATGTCACGAAACTTCCATTAAAATTGGCTTCAGATGCATTTTGCTTTGCTTTGTTTTGTTGTGACAAATGGACAAATGGTGCCACGAAAGGTTGCAGCTTATGGTTATGGCTCCATACATATTTGTTATACTACGGTGAAGGCTACCGTAGCACCAAAGGTTCGATCCAACTAGCCCATTGACTCCATAGTGTCCTATGCATGGGCCTAGCCTAGCTCCACCCTAAAACCGAGACCATGTATTCTAATTCTCATGCTAAGTTTTTAGTATGGTATTGTAGTAATATCCATTTTCTTTTAAAAGCACGTTGACCTTTCAATAGTTAATACACATGCAAAACAAAAATATAGGGCGGGTAGGAACCAGTTTAAGGAAAATTGCAACAAAGACAAGAATGTTACCACTCCATACAAAATGATTAGAATTATGATGTAAGAGTTATTATTGTTCTCGCAGTTGCTACAAACTGAAGTCTACGGATCGGAGCATGTTCATTAAACGGGGCTAGTGTGACAACGATCAAATCATGACTAGGATATTCTATTGGAAAATGCAAACGTGCATTATGAAAAGACCGAAGTTTTGAGCAAATAAAGAGGACCACTACATTATCACAATACAAACACTTTTGTTTGGGGATTATGAACCAAACAATTATGCTTCTTGACAAATGGGGTGGCACTATCTTCATGTTCTCCTCCTTAAATCCATAGCGCGCGCGTCTTGCCATGGTTTCTGAGGGTACAATTTCTTTGAAAGCATATAGTCATGGTCAAGGTTTTTTTATAGCTGCTTCAAAATCCAACTAGGTCATAAGTTAGATGGAAGGTTTAGGAAGGAGACATAGATTTAAGATTTCCCCTACTCTTTGCCATCTTGTTGTTGGGTACTGGTTGGCTGTATTTTATCATGTCTTTTAACTTCTCAATACTCACAAACATGTGCGGACTTATTTCATTAGTCACTTGAGGCATTTGGGCCTTTTTTGCAAGATTTAGTGCTTATAATCCTTCCACACACTCCTACTGATGGTGCCTTTTGTCATGTAACCTTCCGTACTATTTGTCATTCGATCATTATTGCACTATTGTTGGTATTGATATCCAACCAATTAATGTGGACTTAATCCTCACCATAAACTTTAGCAATTGCACTAAATTTTACTAAGTCTAAAAGGAGACGATGCTTGCTAGCCAACAATTGCTCTATATTCCAATTCTCAGTACCAAATACGTAACTTGCTAGCATGTTCAATCAAAATTTGGGCAATCAACTTCAAAGTGTATTGTTTTAGCATTTTTCATTTGGGTATCAACAAAAAATATCATTGTTTAAAAAGTTTTTAGCACCACGATACATTATATAAAATATATATTACTATATAGAATCAAAAGGTTCCAAGTTATATCCGGGTAACCAAATTGGTCCATGATAAAAGAACCAAAACCTCAACAAATTGGCCATAAAATCGTTGTTCAGAAAGTATTTATCACTACCATATTATACAAATGCATATATCACAATATATGATTAAATGATTCCAAGTTACATTGATTTATCTATAGGTAACTGCCAGTCCTGACGAAAGAACTTACCATCCTCAAACTGGTCTGTAATTAAAGAACTAAATAAAAGCCTCCCTCCAAACAACCATACTACCACCTTGCTACCAATATTTTAGTTTCAACTACAGAGAAAGGCCCTGTTTGACACAACTCTAACTCTAGAAAATTCATGAAGTTCTTAGAGCTGGGTACGAGGAGCTCCAGAAAATCCTGGAGTTGGAGCTGGGATTACATAAATAGTATTGAGATGAATCATTTTGTTTATACCTTATACTAAATAATATTAATATTTAAAGTATATTAATTTAGCATAAAAAGTGCAAATCTGGACTGGAGTTTGGAGCTGGAGGTATGCCAAACAGGCCCAAAGTCACCATTATTTGGAAAGTCTTGATGACTATCATACTATACAAATATATATCGCGATATAAGATTAAAAAGTGCCAAGTTACATTAGCTTATCTAGATAGCCAACGATCCTTGATTAAAGAGCTAAAATCTTCTCAAACTGGTCTATATTTAAAGAATTAAATAAAAACCTCCCTTCAAACAACTGTAAGCAAATTTTCGACAACCGGCTAATGATACGTTGTCTATGATACGTTTGTTTGGAAAGTTTTGATCACAGCCATACTATATGAATACGTATCACAATACAAAATTACTAGGTTCCAAATTACATTAGGTTATCCAAATAACCGTGGGTCTCTAATTAATAAACAACCAAAATTGGTCCGTAGTTAAAGAACTAATACGTGTGATTAAAATTCTCGACAATAAGCTGATAATTCCTTTTCTAGTATTTCAGTTTTCGCTAGAGAAAACCATCATTGTTTAGAAGTTTTCTATCACTACAACATTATAAAAGATGACGAATATAGTATATCACGATATATATATAGAATTAAATGATTCCGAGTTACTTTTGAGGGAAGTAAGCAATGCCGTAGCACACCACCAATAATCAGGGCACGTAATTGAATAGTGTACCTTAAATAGCCGTGGCACTAGAACCCGGACGCGGATACATCCCCATCCATTCCACGAGCCACTCATTAATTGGAGATACCTCATACTACGACCGACCTGCAAGCAAGCAAGAGAGGGAAAAGCAGGGGCAGCAGATTCTCCTTCCATTCGGCCATTCCCTCCCTCTCTCCCGTCCAATTAATCCGCCGTTCTGAACTGACAGCACTACACGTCACACCACCCAATCCCCTTTTTTTTCTCATCTTAGCAGCCGACGCCATCGAAAAAGTAATGTAGCTAATTAATCAATACTCCAATAATTAATTAATTTATCTCAATATAAGAGATGATAATAATTTTATATACCAGGAAAAAAGGGCACTACGGTGCGCCCCAGGAGCTCAAGCGGACTACTCACTCACACTCACCTGCAGCCCTTTCCTCTACCGCACTTCATTATCTCCCAATATCCTTTTTTTATTAAAAAACTAGATTTTTTTTATTTTTTAGGAAAACAATTTTTTATTTAGAGAAGTGTTGACGTGTCAATGTGAAAGGAGAAAAAAAAAGAGAAGGGAGAAGAAACAAAACAAACTGGAAATGAATTCCAACCTGGTGCGACCGCACCGAGATGCGGACACCCAGTCGCCCACGCGCCCCCCCGGCTCGCACCACCCCACGCCCGCGCGCGCACGGGCGGCTCGCCCAACCTCCCGCCTCGGGTGACAGACAGCTGGCTCCCACCGGCCTCCGGACCCACCAGACAGCGCCTCACCCCGCCGTGGGTGGGATTCTCCTGGTGCGCGTAGCGCGGGGACTGGAGCCGCGGGTTCGAGCGCTATAAATAGAGCCCCCACCCCTGGCCTCCTCCCCTCACACCCAACCTTCCTCCCCCCCCTCTCTCTCTCCAAGTCGTTCGTCACGCAGAGGACCCGGCCGCTCGTGAGGCGAGGCGAGCAATCGAAAGCCGGAAGGAAGCCCACCCTATCTTCCAAAACCAAACCGAAAAGGGCAAACAAAAAAAAAATAAATTGGAAGAGGAAAAAAAAGAAAAGGAACCCAACACAAGCAGAGCCCAGCGGCGCATCACAGGAGAAGGCAACGAAGCCGGGAGAGGGCAAACGGGGGAGCCAACCCTAGTCAACAGCCCGCCGCCGCCGCCGCCCTCGCCCGGCTGGATCTGGCCGCCGCCGCAGCAGCTGACGTGCCGCCGCCCGACGATCGCCTGGTACGGAGATCCTACTCCCCCCATCAGGACCATACCCTAGGACTGCTGTGTCACGGAACGGACGGATTGGAACGGAACGGAACCCTAGCCGCCGAGGGTGGGTGGCACGCGGTGTCGGTTAGTTAGAGCACGGGACTGATTTCCAATTTCATTTCCTCTGGACCGGACTGGTTGGGGATGCCGAATTCGCTCTTTAATGGAAGGCGGAAGTTTTTTTGTTTTTCCTCGGGGCGGTTCTGCCGAATCTGGAAGCAGAATGGGGATCAGGGCTCAGTGCGGGCTGCCGAATCTAGCAACTGTCAGGGCGCGATCCTTGGTTTATGGGAAAAATTTGGGCGAGATTTATTGATTTAAGGTGGGTCTATAAATACCGCGTCCTGGTAGATCGAGGAAGCAGAGGGTTAGTGGGTTGTTAGTGATACGTAGCAGGGGGTAGAAATTAAGGCCCCCTTTCTGGAGTGAAATGTGTTGTTGAGATGGACCATGTGCTGTTGCCCTGTGGTTCAGTTAACTTTCCTGCTGTGATTAATTTGCTGCTAGGTTATTCTGGTGCTTGACATAGGGTTAGCAGCTCAATATTGTTTCAGTTACTATTAGCTTTCAATTAATTTAGAGCGCGTGTGGATTGCCCTACTGAGGAACCATCCTGTTATTTCTACATGCAGGGATGTATTGCGTTCTGTCTTAATTACATTCCAAGTTAGGGTAGTTCTAAATCATTGTTGATTCGTTTGTGAACAGAGTTAGTCCATCGGATTTGAGTCTCTAGTCATCATGCTAGGTTATGCCATCTGGCAAACAGAAGGTCAAAATGTTCATTGTTGTTCTTGTACTTAGGCGTCCGTTTCTGTTAGTTACATTCCGCTGGAAGCCTGAAATTGTGCGGAATTGGACTGATTCTGGGTGCATTTGTTGAATGTGTATACTGGATGTCCTGCTTCGGATTTCTCAGTCTGAGCACACCTACAGCATTGTAGGTTGTGTTTTTCTTTTCCGTTTATAGGTGCACGGCGCAACATGTTCTGTTTTACTAGTTTGGTTTACTTATTGTAACATTCCGGCTGAGTCAGCAGAAGAGTATTATCTGTTAACTTTATATAGAGGTGTACGGAGAAGGGATCGTTTGTCGTTTAGAGACGCTGGAGTTCACCTTATTCTGTTTGTCGGCTTTTAATTTGGACTGGAGTAGCTATGTGTGTGTTTCATCATGCTGAAGAGGTGTGTTATATGTCATTTATTGTAGCATAGACTTGAATCACATGTAACACAGTATCATTTGGAGCTAAGCAAGTACTTGATGTTTTCCTCGTGTTACTGGCGTTGTTTTCTGTTTTTTTGGTCATTCTTTCCATAGCTTGTGTTTGTTAGGCAAACCATTTTTTAAAGATGAACTTAGAACCAACTTGACCACAATCTTATTTGTGTGCTGTTAATATTGGATAGCTTATTAACTGCAAAATATTTATAATTTAAAGATCACCTGGCATCTCTTTTCTATATGGAATGTCCAAGTGTGGTTCCTTTCCTAAAACTTAACATTAGTACTTATCAGATTTGTAGTCTGTATAGTGTTGCTTTGTGGTTTTCCTTTGCAGAAATGACACCATGTCTAGACTAGCTTATGCTGTTACGTAGCCATGTTTACGTTATACGTATATGGATTATGCACAATCTCTTTTTGTCCCTGGCATGTCTATGTACTTATTTACTTTGTCTGTAAAAGGGTCTGCCTGGATGCTGAGATCCTGTATCACTAGAATCCAAACTCTTGAGATGGGTAGGAAGTGGACAACAAGAGGAGGAAATGGCCTGGATCAGAACATGAACAGAATCCAGCGGAGAATGATATTCAGGTTGCACCACCTGATTGAAATTGTTCTTCCCTGCAGTATCAAGCAATGATGACTCTTCTGTATCTGTTCACTTCCTAGTTCATCTCTTGTTGGCTGGCTACCTTACTAGCGGACCGAAGCATCCGAGCAACCTTTGAAAATTCTATTATTTCTGTATTACTGATATCTTCTGCTTATTTGTGTTGCAGATATTTGTCCCGACAGAAGGGCAATAGTAACTTCCCTCCAGTGGGTGCTGTTATTCCAGAAAATTGTTACTGGTTCCACTAGTTGAAAGGTTCAAGCTATATGCATTTACACATGACATGGGTTCTCGTGGAAGGATGTTATTTGACCTTAATGAACTCCCAGCAGAAGCTGAAGAAGTCGCTGCTGTCGTGCCACAAGAAGCTGTTGCTGTCATACCACAAGAAGCTGCTGCCGTCGTGTCGCAAGAAGCTTCTGTTGTCGTGTCACAACCTCAGAAATCACTTCCTGTTCAGACAACGTATGCCCCAACTCTGTTTCAGCCTGGGGAAGGATCGCAGTCGCAGGGGATACTGAACAATAATGCCTTTAAGCACGCATCCATTGGTTCTGGTTTTCAACCTTTCGTGAGGAACAAAGATTCAAATAACACAAAGGATTCGGTGAAGGCAGAAGATAATCAGAATTCCAGTGTAGCATCATCGTCTATGGTAGCCAATCACATCATTGATAATACTGCTCCAAAGGCTGAGCCTTGCAACCAGGTCTCTCAAGCAGTTGAAAGAGAAGAAGGAGAGTGGTCTGATGCAGATGGTATTTCTGAAAATGCAGGGAGTAGTGTTAGCAACAAAGATGATTTGGCTGGTACTGCAAGTACTCATGTGAAGAAAGAATCCCAAGAGAGTGAGCCACATCTCATTAATAAATCTGGTGATGTGACTAAAGATGATACTGCTGCTGAGTGTAGTGATGCTGAAATGGCTGATGCATCTAAAGATCAGGTTCTTCGTGGTTCCACAGGATCAGATAGCATGCAGAATTTGGAATGTAAAGGAAATCAACCTGGGGAAGATTTAGATGCTTGCAACAGATCGAAGGATGTTAAAGGAGTGGAAGCCAATTATGCATTGAAGTTTGCAAGCAACCCTGCAAAGAGACCTAAGTTAAATGAGCATAAGGAGGCAATGCTAGGTAAGAAACGAGCTAGGCAAACTGTCTTCATCAATGTAGAGGACGCGAAACAAGCCGGTACAATGAAGACATCAACGCCCAGGAGGCAGTCATCCTTTCCAGCTCCAATTGTTACACGTACTGTGAAGGAAGCTTCTCGTGGTGCCGGTGAAAAAGCTGCAGAAAAACAAAACCAACAAACAATCAGGGATCAGAGGCAACCTGAAATGATGGGTTCAGAAAGAAGCAGTTCTGCAGATCCTAGTGACCAACATGCTGAATCTAATGGTGATGCTGGGATGGGTCCTCAGGGCCGGTCAAAGAAAATGAATGCCGAAGAACCTTCCTCAGATGGATATCAACAGCCTGCCCAAAGACAAGCTTCATTGAAACAATCCATGGACTTAAAGCAACCAAAGGGACGGCCATTCTCTTCTCAAAGAACAGTTGTAACAGGACAAAATACTGCTGATCAGAAGCCAGCCAGCAAAAGGTCTATTATTTCCAAAAAGCAAACATTTGTAAACAATACGCAGTATCAGGACTCATCTGTTGAACGACTTATAAGGGAGGTGACAAACGACAAGTTCTGGCACAATCCAGGTTGCTTCTTTATTATCATGTTTTTATTGGTTGTATATGATTTTCGTTGCTTCATCTGTACTTGTGAAAAAAATACATTTTATTATGTCCTCGCATGATTTACAGAATTTGGTTAGGTCCTGCCTTATCACAATTACTGCCGCCCCTTTTAGTGTTTCCCATTAACACAAGTAGGACCATGACTTGACTTGTTCGTGTATTTTTTAATAGTATAAAAATGTGCCATCTCTATGTACTCCATGCATAGTTCGAATTGGATACTCTTCACCGCCAGAATTCTGTACTGAAGGTTTTTCACATTTGGTCAAAGTAGAGTCCTAAGTGTTTCTTCTTCATGTTCTGATGTGGCTATTGTAATCCAGTGATATATCAGTCAAATGCATTCCTCACTAGTTGACTCAGATTTTCTGTTCTCTTAGTTTCATTCTAGAGGTTGCAAAATCGCTATGATGTGTGTACCTGCTTTGTCTTAATTTGGCATTTAACTTGTATTTGTTATCTGAACAGAGGAGGCAGAACTTGAGTGTGTTCCTGGAAGCTTTGAATCTGCTGAGGAGTACATTAGAGTTTTTGAGCCTTTGCTTTTTGAGGAGTGCAGAGCTCAGCTTTATAGTTCGTATGAGGAGAGTCTTGAGGCTGTGGGAAGGGATGCACATGTAGCAGTGCGAGTAAAAACTGTGGATAGACGTGAAAGAGGTTTGTGGGATTTGTGTTGTTGCAATTTTGTACTAGTAGAACATATTTAAATCTGCAATAGGTGCAATCATCTGCCATTCTGACTGTTCTTTTGTTGATGCATCCAGGATGGTATGATGTCGTTGTTCTACCGATGCATGAATATAAATGGAATTTTAAAGAAGGTGATGTCGCTATTCTGTCATTCCCGCGGCCTGGTTCAGGTATCTCCACTGAATTCTTCCCCCTTTTTATTTATTTATTTATTGTATTAAGTATTTAGATCTTTTTCTTTCATAGAAAATCTCCAGAATACTTTGTGTAGTAACCTATTCCTTTGTTATAGCTGCTCAATCAGGCCGATCTAGTAGGAGAGCTGTCGGCTCAAATGAAGATGCTGAATCGGAATGTGGACGGCTTGTTGGTACTGTTAGGCGTCATATGCCTATTGATACACGTGATCCAATTGGAGCTATTATCCATTTTTATATTGGAGATTCATTTGATTCTAACAGGTACTCCTTTTTGTGGAATATGATTGTTCCTGTAGCTGTCATCTTTTGAGTTGCATTTCGCTGCCACATTTATCATGCCCTCTACGTCCCTAAAACATGTGAAACTGCATTGGTTTAAATATTGTTTCATCTCATGGCTGGTCCACTGGTTTTCTGTTATTTTGCGTGTTTGTGTCACTGAGGTTGTTTTGTGAGCTATATCTCTAAATCCAATTATGTGTTTTAGGTACTTGTACATTGCATCAACCATGAAGCATGGTCTCTTGGATTGATTTCTCTGTAGCTCAGGTTATGGTAGAAGCTGCATGCTAAGCTTATTTAGGTTAACTGTGCTTGGGGATATGCATGTTTAGACTTGCCTATAGAATGTATTGGAAAACACATGAGATTACCTGGTAGAAACGTAGTTTATAGAATGCACTAGAAGATGCATAAGGTTTCTTGGTAAAATGTAGTTTTGTGCCGGTGAGTACAATACGTAACACTATCTTCTTTTAACATGCAGGCTTGTCCTGTGTATTTTTCTCATGTTCTTAGCGCTCAAAATTGCATTGATCAGCCTACACAGATAACTCTCTATTCTGCATTTCACTGCAGTTTTCCTGATTCTAGACTCTTTTGAGAACAAGGAGTGTATGTCCTGTTTAGACATGGGTAGTTGGGGCCATACAGCAGCAGGTGTGAAGTGGGCATCTCACACAGCGTATCCACATTTCTTGTTTAGTTTTGTTATAAGATGATTAAAATCATAATAAGCAAGATCTTGAGCATTGCTGGATTGATGCTGCTCTCAATGCCTTTGCGGGCTTCCTCTCATCATCTACCATTTTCTTGCTGCCATACAAGTAATGCTTCACATGTATAGTGTTTGAACACTTGTGATGACATATGTTTTGCTTCTCTGCTTACTGATATAGCATTGAAGACAGAGCCTATCATTAGTCAGAAAAAAGAGAAGGGACATGCCATACTTATGTTTTAGGCTCTCCACTTGAGTCCAACATAATTTGTGAATGACTGCCACTTTCAAAGTTCTTCACATGTATAGCATTGAAGACAGCCTATCATTAGTCAGAAAAAAAGAGAAGGGGCATGACATACTTATATGTTTTAGGCTCTCCACTTGAGTCCAACATAATTTGTGAATGACTGTCACTTTCAAAGTTTTGTAAGACAAGATGCACAGTAGTTGTGATATGTTTGTACTGTATTAAGGTAATCTATCTTCTTTTTTAGCTGACAATCCATTGTTGACTCCAAATAGTATACTGTAGGCCCAAATTTTGACTTAGGGCACAGGGCCCCAGTGAGGTTGGTACGGCCCTGTAGGTCACGCCTCACTCTACCCTAGCATCCTATTGGTTGAATTGAGCTAAACCCTTTTTATGGACAAATGAGTCTGGTATGGCTCTGCGAGTGGTGCTGCCTCACTTAATTTGAGCAGTCTGTTGAACAAATTGAGCTAATAACCCCCTTATTTTGTATGTGCTTGATTTCTAACTGTGACACTGCAACCTGGTATTGCTTTGATATAGTTATTTCAGTTTGGAGTAATATTACTAACTTGTTCTCCATCACTTGCATATTTGTTGACTTGTTGTTTTTCTTTTGTGTTGATCCATAGCAGTGATGCTAATGTTCTGAGGAAACTCCAACCTCGGAGTACTTGGTATCTAACTGGACTGGGTTCTCTTGCAACGACACAAAGGGAATATGTTGCTTTGCATGCGTTCCGCCGTCTTAATGTTCAGGTAATGCAGTATTACACTTAACCCTTATTTTTCTGCTTTCATACTGACTAGTATATCGTGTTTTGACAAAATGTTTTCCCTTCAGATGCAAAATGCAATACTTCAACCAAGTCCAGAGCATTTCCCAAAGTATGAAGAGCAGCCACCTGCCATGCCAGACTGCTTCACCCCAAATTTTGCCGATCATCTCCATCGTAGTTTCAATGGGCCTCAACTGTCGGCAATTCACTGGGCTGCAACGCATACAGCTGCAGGTACAAGCAATGGTGTCGTGAAGAAACAAGAACCCTGGCCTTTCACATTGGTTCAAGGTCCTCCTGGGACAGGGAAAACTCATACTGTGTGGGGGATGCTAAATGTTATACATCTTGTTCAGTATCAACATTACTATGCTGCTTTGCTCAAGAAACTTGCTCCTGAAAGTTACAAGCAAGTCAGTGGTAGCACTAGCACCAGCTCGGAGACTGTTGCTGCAGGGTCAATTGATGAGCTTTTGCAGAGCATGGATCAGAACCTATTTCGCACTCTTCCCAAGCTTTGCCCTAAGCCGCGGATGCTTGTCTGTGCCCCATCAAACGCTGCAACAGACGAGCTTCTTGCTCGTGTTCTTGACCGCGGTTTTATAGATGGTGAGATGAAGGTATACCGCCCTGATGTTGCTCGTGTTGGAGTTGATTCACAGTCTCGTGCTGCCCAAGCTGTTTCCGTTGAAAGGAGGACAGATCAACTTTTAATGAAGGGTCGTGATGAAGTAATTGGGTGGCTACATCAGCTAAAAGGCCGTGAGCAGCAGCTATCACAGGAAATTTCTTATCTTCAAAGGGAACTCAATATGGTTGCAGCTGCTGGTAGATCCCAGGGTTCAGTAGGTGTAGATCCTGATGTTCTTGCTCAAAGGGATCGTAACCGTGATATTTTACTTCAGAAACTTGCTGCATCAGTTGAAAGCAGGGATAAAGTACTGGTGGAGATGTCACGACTGCTGATATTAGAAAGCAGGTTCCGTCCTGGCTGCAACTTCAACATGGAAGATGCTAGGGCTAGTCTGGAAGCCAGTTTTGCCAATGAAGCTGAGATTGTTTTTACAACAGTGTCAAGCAGCGGGCGTAAGTTATTTTCTCGCCTGACTCATGGCTTTGATATGGTTGTTATTGATGAGGCTGCTCAGGCTAGTGAAGTAGGAGTCCTCCCCCCGTTGGCACTTGGTGCAGCTAGATGTGTCCTGGTTGGTGATCCACAGCAGCTCCCTGCTACTGTTATTAGCAAAGCAGCTGGAACTTTGCTTTACAGCAGGAGTCTCTTCGAGAGGTTTCAGCAGGCTGGTTGTCCTACCATTTTGCTGTCAGTGCAATACAGGATGCATCCCCAGATCCGTGAATTCCCATCAAGATACTTCTATCAAGGTCGCCTTACAGATAGTGAGAGTGTTGTCAAATTACCTGATGAAGCCTATTACAGAGATGCACTTATGGCACCTTATATCTTTTACGACATGTCACATGGCCGTGAGTCTCATAGGGGTGGGTCATCTTCATACCAGAATATTCATGAAGCACAGTTTGTATTGCGTTTGTATGAGCACCTTCAGAAGTTCCTGAAAGCAAATGGTGGCAAGAAGGTATCAGTCGGTATAATCACACCATATAAGTTGCAGTTGAAATGCCTTCAGCGGGAATTTAAGGAGGTCATGAATACCGAGGAAGGAAAGGATATCTACATTAATACAGTCGATGCGTTTCAAGGCCAGGAGCGTGATGTCATTATTATGTCATGTGTCCGTGCTTCAAACCATGGTGTAGGTTTTGTTGCTGATATACGCCGTATGAATGTAGCTCTAACTCGAGCTAGGAGAGCTCTGTGGGTACGTTTCTGCCTCTCCTCTTCAATATGCGTTAAGAGATTCTACTGCTGTTGTACAGTGATTATTTTTGTGATACCATGTTACTGATATATTTGCTTTCCAGGTTGTTGGTAATGCCAATGCTCTCATGCAGTCTGAGGACTGGGCGGCATTGATAGGGGATGCAAAGGCTAGGAAATGTTTCATGGACCTGGACAGCATTCCCAAGGACTTCCTACCCATGAAGCTTCCGTCTAACACTCCAGGCAGGAATTCTTCCAACAACATACGGAACATGAGGACTGGCGGTGGTCCGAGACCAAGACATTTGGACATGTTTCCAGAACCCAGGGCTGGCATGAACATCAGGCCAGATGAAGATGAGCGTCCCAATTCTGTCCCAAGAAATGGTAGGAATTTAGATGATTTTGGACGACCTGGTGATCGCCCCAGGGATAATCTTCAGTTTGGAGTTCCCAGGAGACCAAATTCTTCTAATGGTAGGAGAGAAGTGTAAGAAGAATGCATTGCTATCTACAGCATGGAACAATGATGAACAGCTCTGGGACAAAGTGCTGATGCAGCAAGATGCCGATGCCTGTTCCAAAGGTCACTTGCTTGTGCATTGGATACTTGCAACCTGTGGTGGGGTTGTCGCAAGAAAGCATTCTTATCAGCAGAGGATAAGTGACCCACCATGAAATGTGGCTTCGTCAATGGATCAAGATGCTGTCATGCTGGATGATTGAAGGCTCATGATGTCAGGGTGAGATAAAGAATGGTTACCATAGCCTTCGGTGTTCTGGAGTTATGCAATAACTTCTTTCTTAGAACAAGGCTGTAAGCTGGAGTGATTATGTCTTGACATTGCAATCCTTGCTTTAGCTGGGTCCATCTTTCCATAGATATATACATCCATGGGCATTTTCCATTTTGAAACATGCCAGGAGAAAGCTCACTGGCTCTAGAGCAGGGTAGGTTTCAAGCATTGTTGCCTGATTGCTACTGCAATCGTTGCATGCTTTATATGTCTGGTAGGATCAGTATGCTAACATAGGCAGGGCTTCTGTACCATATGACATAAGCTCCTTCTGTATACAGGGTTGGGATCTAGAGAAAGAAAGTTCATTATTTGATTCAGCTCATATTTTCACCTGTAGTCTTTGTTCCACATATGGTTGGTTTAAAGTTCTGTGCATTTTGTTGAAAGATGTTTCTGTGTTCGTACTGATTATCCATCGTCAGTGTTGGGTTTCTCGCGCTTTTATGTTAATCCGTGGTTTATGTTTCTGCAAGTCGTTGTCTTTCAACTTGTCGTGTACCTTTTAGTAATAATAGCACGTCGTTGACAGAAATATTGCAAGTTAATGATGCAGTTATTCTAATTGAACATATTTTCTGGGGATGGGATTCATGTCACAAAACCGAACAGATGTGATGATGTTTCAGGATTACAGGTGTTGTGAAATCTGTAATGTGCCATTGACATCTCTACTGTAATGTGCCATTGACATCTCTACTTTGATGCTGGTGGTTTTCTGGTGGATGTCGTCTCACTCCTGATGCTGCACATATTGTATCAAATTTATCTATTGTTTGTCTTGATGTTTTTGTACGCAACAGACTTTGTTCTGAATTGCCCGTGCGTACTTGCTGTGATAAGTAGCACAGTGCTGCTGACATCATATTGTTTGTTGGAAGCTGTTATATTCAATAATACTTTTGTTATATCTTTTTTTTATTATAGGTATAAAACTTAAGGTGGTGATGGTGTTTCAGGCATACAGGTCCGTTGAGAGTCTGAAATTTGAAGGGCACCCTTCATCCTTTGCTTGAATGCCGGTGGCACTCTGGTTGTGATTTGAGGAGATCCCAGTAGGTAGCTTTTGCTCACTTCTTTTGTTTTGTTTCTTTTGTATCTTTTGAAGGAAAGCATTCTTTGGTATTGGGTATCAGATTATTTTTCTTGGGCTAATCTTTGGTTGATTCTTGTGCTGTGCTTGGTCTGTACGAGCAGGCCCCGCGATGTCTTCTGGTGATGGGTGCAGTTTTGGAGCTCTTATGGGTTGTGACCTCTAGTGATGCGTGATTGCCTGCATGATAGATAGTATAGCCAAGCTATATTTTGTATCATGACGTCTTTTTGGACTTAAAATTGAACATGACCTCTAGTTCTTTTTGGACTTAAAATTGAACATGACCTCTAGTTTTGGACTTAGAATTGAACATGGCGTGTGTGTGTTACGGCTGGCTACCAGTTACGGCATTACATATCTGCTTTGTAGAAGAGGCATGGTTTGCATCTTTACATGTAACATGTGGCCTTTCTACCGGAGGCAAAAGGGGTTATCAAATGTCCCTGTAGGGGATCTGCTTCTGGTTGCGCTGGGAGTGTTGGACCAGCTGTTCTGGAGTGAGATCTGAAGAAATTCCTGCAGGAGACCCCACGGACCATCAGGTGCTTCTGGTCCTGGACCTGATTGGGCGCTCAAATTTGGCAGGACGTGCTGTGCTGCTTTGGTTCTGAAGAGCTGATATAACTCCAGAGCCATCATCTGTGGTTCCAAATGGGGACAAATCAGGAGCGGTGCCAATTGGCGGTCCAGCTCATAGTTGAAGGTATTCGGATCCTCTGTTCTTGGCTTGTTACTTGTCCGTCTCTGTACTTGAATGGTAGGTATCTGAGGATCGATTGGACGGCAATGTTTCTGACCCAATAGTCTGAACTATTCATCTGTCTACTTCTCATTCCCTCCTAAATTTTATAATCCTCTCAATAGTCTGAACTATTCTTCCTCTCGAGAGTCTGAGCAACTCGACAAGGAACAGCTAGTAGCCTCATAAGTTAAACCCAAGCACAAGCAGACACAGCGCAACAACGCTCCAAATTAACCACAGTTTTTCTCCGGTTTGCCCATCCGTGGCCTTGGCCGTGTCTCCTACCTGACCGTGCTTTTACATAAACCTCGCCTTGGATAGGCCACCAGAACACCACTCATATAGCATTGTCTTAGCTACCGTGCGACCGATATATATGCCATCTAACGGAGGCGGTGGCGTCGACGCGCAGCGGCAGCCGGCTGTGGTGGTGGTAGCGGTCGCCGAGCCGCCGGAGCGGAAGAGGGCAAGGCGGCGGCGGCGGCGGCGTGGCATCATGCCGGTGAAGAGCAGCGCCAGCTTCTGGATGAGCGCGCTGCCGATGGTGGTGGCCGCGCAGCTGCTGGCGGCCGCCGTGCTCGTGCTCACGCTCGTCTGGGTGCTGCACTTCCGGGGCGGCGTCTCGTGGGAGCGGGCGTCCAACCCTCTCTTGGTCTACACGGTAACAATTCATCGTCAGTTCCATGCTAACCGGCCAAGTGCAACGGGTTTGACTATTCTACTCCTCAGAAATTTACGGTGTCATGATATAATTATTATTGAAAATAATATCGCCAACCTTTTCTCAGGCGCATCCTCTGTTCATGGTGATTGGCTTTGTCATCTGCACCGGAGAAGGTAATTAAACGAATAACACATATACTCCCTGCAAGTACGTGATGGAGGAAATCAAAGCAAGGCTAACAAGGTTAAGACTCCGTGTGACTTTGTGGTTGGTGTCACGCGTGCGCGCAGCGGTTATGGCGTACAGGATGGTTCTGGGGCCGAGGGGAGCCAAGAAGGCGGTGCACCTGCTAGTGCATCTCGTAGCGCTGGCCTTCGCCGCGCTCGGCCTCTACGCCGCCTTCAAGTATCACCGTGACGCAGGCCTCCCTGATCTCCACTCCCTGCATTCTTGGCTCGGGATTGCCACCGCAGCGTTCTATGCTCTTCAGGTAACTGAGTCACACTACGACGATGCTCCTCTCCTTTGATGATACCAGTTTGTACTTTATAGCCAACATAGTACTCCCTCCGGTTCACTATTAGAAGTCGTTTAGGACAGCGACACGATCACCAAACCACAACTTTAACTTCTCTTTTCTATAAAAATATTTTTTAAAAAGTTATATAGGTATATTTTTATGAAAGTAATTTTCAAGATCAATCTATTTATATAATTTTTAAATTTCCAAACTCAACGACTTAAATATTATTTATAATTTATATTTTTAATGTTTGACTCAAACCTTAATCAGAACGACTTTTAATACGAAATCGGAGGGAGTACCGTTCTGAAAGCAGCAGTCTCTCTCTCCGGAAGTGATTCATTCATTCTAGACCAGTTCATGGGCCTGCCGGCCCAGGCCTGAGAATATGCCTCTCAGCTCATCACAACCCAGAAACCTACAAAGACAACAATTTTACAAGTGGGCTCAGAACTTTCATGCATAGGGCTGACTTTAGGCCCAGCCCCCCAAAACACGTGGGGCTCAGATTCGTGAAAGTTCTGAACTGTTGTGCACTTAAAAAACAGTTTTGATTTAAGTGCACAGTAGTGCACCATAGAACCGGACATATGAAGAACACAAGGAATAACAGCTTTCATGTAGAGATTCTTTGATGTCGTGGATATCTTATTGTTGATTTTGCAGTGGCCGGTGGCATTCGTGTACTTTGTGTTCCCCGGGGCTATAATGACAATGAGGGCAGACTATGCACCTTGGCACATCTTCTTTGGCATTGTCATCTACCTCATGGCCATTCTCACTGCCGAGACTGGCTTGGCGAAGTTCGTCTTCGCCAAGGACTACCCGAGCGAAGCGTTCCTCATCAACTTCACCGGGCTTGCCATCGTCATGTTTGGCGTGGTTGTCGTATTGGCTGTCATCCTCCCATCAAGATACTAGTACTAGTGAGTGAATGATAGGTCGATGGTTCTCAAATCCATTGTTGGATTTAGAGTGTGTGCATTGACATGATTTATATTGTTTGATCTACAAACATTGTTGGTTGTTGTTGCTGGTACAAATCTGATACTGATCTAAACATTAAGCCATGATGCTCGATTAGATCTTGTTATGCGTGAATTAGATCTGTGCAGTAAGTTTCTTGCACGTTTTTCACACCTTTCGTTTAGATCTGCTTAGGTTGAGTCAAGTTTTAATGTTTCTGATTGATCTATTTAGGTTCAAAGTACCGGATTAGATCTAAACAGTACTGTAGGTTATACTTGCATTAATTTTGCGTTAGCACGAGTGTTGAAACATTAAATTAGACACAACTAACCAAGTAATTTGCGATTTGGTGAAAACATTGTGTAGGTTATTATTGTTAATATTTTTAAATACTTTTGTATGGTACAAATAGTAATTTTTTTGATTTATTATGAATTAACAGAAGTATAAACACAGTTATACCCAATTACCTAGACAAACTTGCTAATGATACTATATTAATTAATTGACCTTAATTAATGTTTTTGCAATGTAGATATAATTAACAATATGCTAACAATTTTCAGGTACTGATTTTTGCTCCTTGATTTTATTTAATATGCATATAATAAATATGAAAGTGATTATAGAAATAAAAAAGGAAATTGCAGTTGGGCGGGAGCTCAAAAAATGGTGTGATAGTTTAGTACCGGGTAAAGCCATAGCCCGATACTAAATTGGCTCGCCAATTTTCGAGCTCTGGCCTAATAATGCCAGTTTAGTACCAGCTCGGGAGGCGACCGGTACTAACTGGTGCCATTTAGTACTGTGCTGCCTCCCCAGCTGGTACTAAACCGGCTTGAGATGGTTTAGTATCGGGCGGAAACACGACCCGACACTAAATTGCCTCACCTACATAACCCCCTAACTTTCCCCTGACCCGTCACTTCGTCATTCGCGCGCCGCCTCTTCGTCACTTGCCGCCCTTTGATGCCTATTCACTCGCCCATTCACTGCCGCATCGCCCCCCTGGCCTGTTGTCGCCGGCCATCGCCTTCGTTGTCTCGTCACCATCGTCGGCCCGTCCTGGGCCGTCGCCGCCGTTCGCCCCCGGTTCTGGCCCGCCCCTGTCGTCGCCTGCGCGCATCGCCTCTAGTCATCGCGTCGTGGCCTAGCCCTCTCCTGCCCGTCACCGCCGTCCTTGCTGCCCAACACCGACCATCGCTTGCGCTGCATTGCGATTTTGGCCGGCCGCCTGCGTCGGGCGTCGCAACCCGGCACACGTGCCGCCTGTCACCGCTCGATCAAGCGTGCGTAAGCCTTTGTTGAAGTCAGCAAAATAGATAATTATTTTTTGTAAATAGTAGAAACTACTAGAAAATAATTTAAATTACTATATATATTATTTGTAAATATTAGAAAGTACTAGAAAATTGTAGAATTACTTAGAAATATTAGAAATTATTATAAATATTATGAATTATGGGAAAATAGTATTATGACATAGAAATATTAGAAATTAGTATAAATATTTTTATAAATAGTAGAAATTACTAGAAAATATTTATAAATTACTATGAATATTGGTTGTAAATAGTAGAAATTACTAGAAAATATTAGAAATTATTAAGAGTTAGAAAATTATTTACTTGACTCATAATGCCAGAAATTACTACTTAAATATATATTCTGTTCAATTATACTTACTTATATATATGCTCAGTTATTTTGAAATTATTAGGAAGTGCCTAGAAAAATTCTAGAAAATAGTATAAATTCCTAGAAAATTCAAGAAAATAGTAGGAATTGCTATAAAATACTCAAAAATAATTAAAATTACTTGAAAATAGTAGATGTACAAAAAACACAAAATTAGTAAAAAAATACTTTAATTATTGCTAAGTCTTTTATTTTTATTATATTGTGCAAAAGGGTGCTATGGACGATCATGGGCAGTTAATGGAATTGTTATGGAAAGAGGTGCTCCTGCCTTCTTATTTCATTGGCAAAGAAGATAAAGTGAAGGAATGGGCGTTCAAGAAGATGGTATTCTGTTCCAGACGTTCAAGAAAAAATTGATCAAAGACTATGTCAAGAAGGGCCTCAGACTAGATTTTGACAAAAAGTTCAACAAGCAACACCAATTCTGGAATGTTTTCATGTAGGACAAGTCATCGGAAAACGTTGCAGCCCTATCTAATCAGAGCAAAATCAATGCGGCCAAAAAGACGTAGTTTTGTAGAGTTGGGGCAGGAGGTTATGCGGTGCCGATTCCAAAATGAGAAGATTGAAGCAAACCTGATTGCAAGAGGAATCATACCGCGGACTCTGCAATGGCCAAAGCAAGCAAAGTATTACTTCTATGCCCATAGAGGAACACTAAATATAGAAGATGGTTCGTTTATGACTATAGTGAGCAATTAGAGAAGCGAATGACTGTTCTCGAAGAGGCAATGAAGCTTGCGCTTGGGAATCTAGAACACACTTGATGGACCTGAGGCTGGGCATAGTTCCATGGAAGGATGGCTTTAGTGGACATCTCGAAACGTATAGAAGCCGATGCAGAATCAAAGAATTAATGGAAAAGAAGTTTCGTATCCTAGAAGAAATGTTAGCGACGGTTGAAGCCAGATCAGGTGAACAACTAGCAGAAGCAATCAAGTGGCATGTGGCGAGAGCACTTAGATAACACTAAGAACAACCAACTGTATCAGGCCGCGCTTCCATCGATGTCAAATGGAGAGAAGGAAATGAGGACATGGTTGGCGCTAACCAATGGCACCCCATGGATGACTTCACTGAGAGGACCGATTATGAGCTTCTTTATCCTCGCGGGAAAAAAGCTCAAAGTATGTGTTGAGGCATACGCTGAAGTTTTGGTTGAAGGCGCGACAATTCATTGCATGCCAATTCCTCAAGGATATGATGAAGTCTTTGTTGACCGAGTGGAAGACAGATGGAAAGACCTAGACCTCGAGATCCCTGGAGTTGATGGTGAAATAGAACTCTTACAACTAGTCCACCAATGGATTTGTTGGCCTAAATTCTACATAAGATTGAAGCAAGCAACCATAGATTCCGCAGCAGCATCGACAACAGGCATGGTTCCAATCATGGATCCGCCATCACCGGCAGCATGGGACCACAACACTGACCCACCATCACCGGTGGGTCAACTAATAAGGTTCAAGAGATGAGAAAGCCTAAGAAGAAGCAACTAATAGATCCAGCAGGGAAGACATTGCTTATTAAAATTACCAAACCAATGGAGAAAGTGCGGGACTCAGACTACGACCTGTTAATTAGAAAGTCTTATAGCAACCCCGGTAACCGGAAAACTAAATCAAAGTCCATCCCCATCTCAGAAAACAGTCCGAACAATCAGTCGATCCACTAATACTACATACATAAGATGATGCGATCATGGCCTAGATAATAGCAGTTATGAACCTTACAAAAGCTTAATGCAAGGGGAGGACGATATCCCGCTTCTCAAAACCCGAGGAAAAAAAATTCATATTGGGGGAACCTCTTATTTGGCTAGAGTTGGTGAAGTACCTGCCAACGAGAATGCACCCGTTCTGAGGCTACAACAATTTATAATAATCATCAAGACAGGGAATGCTACAACAATTTATGCTTTTCTATTTCTGAGGCTAATGTAGAGTCCAAGATAATCTCGTAGAACTTCAGGTATGTTGCAAGCATACTGGTTCTCCTTGTATGTCAATAGGTGTATTAAGAAGCGCTTTCTGAATTCACAGGCATCCTGCACATACATTATATAGATAGTTGTATAAAAAACAATCAGCACCCATGTACTAATAAGTATGTATCCATGTGCCATGGAGAATACTCACCATGCGAGTTAGTGTTTGTAGCCTTTCGCCATCCCATGCACGCATGAAAAGTAGTACATAATATCTAGATAATTCACTATATAAAGAAGATCATCATGAGTATAAGAAAATTACCTATCTATTTTTATTTGAACACCATTTGGGAATCTATGATCCCATAGATAAACATTCTCATTCCACTTACATGCGATTTTTATGATAGCCCCAAGGATATTGGAAAGACGTTGAATTTTGTATGAATATTTTCGTAGTAGCTGCTTACCGAACGAAGGATTTATAGGAACTGGGTCTAGTACAGAGACAACTTCGGCTTCTAGGTCTAGCACAAACAACATGAATGGACCAGTAATGGAATTTGACCATGGAATAAGAATCTGCAACCAAAATGTAAGCATTAGGAATTTAGGATAGGGGAAACTATTGCCTAAAAATCTAAAAAGGTAAGGAATATTACCAATCTACACTTTGAGACATCGTAGTTTCGCCAAGGACAGTTAAGAACCAATTTCCCTAACTGTTGATCATTGAGCTTTGCACGAAACTGATTGCCCATTGAGAATTCACAAGCATCCTACAGAACAAAAGGTTATTAAAGGCCTAGAAACATGACGGCAAGAGTGACTACATCAAATACTCACACAAGACTTTAAGTCCATGTAGTGTTTCGGCACATTCTTGTTAGTTCCTTTCAGCATATGGAGTTCTTCACAAGCAAGTTTCCGTACAGCTAGGTTGAAACAACCCACATCCATTTTTTGGCCAGTCTTTAATGTTTTTTGGATTTTCTTGAGAGTTAAGGCAATCGGGTAAGGCTTGTTGCATAGGACCCATTCTTTCCTGTAGAAAGTTTGGTTTCATATATAAGAGTGGCAACATAAAACAAATAATCTTTAATGACAAAATGTATGTATAGAACAACTGTGGCTTACTCTAATGCCTCATGATGACTGATTGACATGACATAGTTGAAAATCTCATCTTTTAACTCCTATTGGCCCACTGGCATGCTGCGAATGAAAAAAGCACGTGCTTTCATATCTAGCAAAATGGTAGCTAATTTATCCCCGAAAGTTCTGTAGTACGATAGCATCAAAGTTATGCATAATGTCAAAATAATATGAAAACTAAAATACATAGGTATGATGGAACAGAGGGCGCTTACTCCCAACTAAAAGCACGTGCTTCCGAAACAACAAATGTGTGTAGGCGCACCTGATTCACGTGTGCACACAAGAAAGCTATCTTTTATTTCTCCCAAATATCCCCTATGGAGCCAATCATCATTTTTATCTGCCTCCACGTCATCTACTTAAATTCATGATTGTCAATATGTTTGCCAAAAGATAAAGATGCAAAAGTGGAGTGAAATGGAGAACACAATAATACCTTGGGGTTGGATAGGGATGTCTGGAATGACATCTTCTTTCTCTTTTCTCCTGGTACACGTCGCATGGCGTTTCTTGTTAATTTCACTCCTGTTCTCATAAGACATTATTGCAGCTAGGAATCTCTTACGCTCCCTCGCACGTTCATTAGTGTCCACATGTTGTGGGGTTAGCGTACCTACATTTGCAGTTCAATGACATAATGAGTGACCACAGTACATCACCCTCCAAATGTCCAACTGCACCATCACCTTGGTTTGGTGTGTTCGTGAGTTCTCTAAAAGTTTCCCTAGACTGGCTTGACCCTGATGGTTCCATCAAACTGATAGTCCCTGAATGAGAAATGCAAGACTGGTCAGTTACATCTTTTAAAGAAGTGGTAAGGAATAATAAAAGCATGGAAACCTAAAAGAAGAGGAGTGCTATGTCTAGGAGTACTACAGATTGCTATGCCAAACGTAGAAAAAACTCATTGTATACCAATATATAATCCATGTAACTCCTTACTACTACGTCTGTTCCAAATTGTAGGTCGTTTTGGCTTTTCTAGATTCATAGATTTTGATATGAATCTAGATATACGCTATGTCTAGATACATAGCAAAAACTATGAATCTAGAAATGCCAAAACGACCTACAATTTGGAACGGAGGAAGTACCTCTTTATTTTGCATGAAAGTTTGCTAGTGCATCTCAGTAGGCCAGCAGCAAGTTGATTGATGTTACTTCGGATCCTGAAGAGCAAACAAAGAAATATAAACCATTCAATGTTGATTTAGCATAAAGTGGCCAGCAGACCATTCAACAAGTTCATTGATGATATATTCAGTTAATATTGCCAGTAGACCATGAGCGACATCCCCCATGTCCACTTGTGACTGATTCATTTATGCAAAAGAAATTTCCAATAGATGGTACTAATGAGGACATCACATGTTCGGATATGACCATAAGCCATGATGTGTGTTCAATGTCATTTTCAGAAATATATAGCTGGATCAAAAAGAGTGTTAAACATAAATGGAAGGCATGGAGGACCAAAGAAGTTGATTGGGGACCAATTCTAAGTATTTTCACGTTTCCAGTCAGGCTACTACGTCACATTGGCCCAAGGAAGGAAAGAGACCAAATCCAACACGTTTTGAAAACTCTGGATTCGGACTGCAGGAAAGTGCTGACTTGTGACGGCCGCCACGACTTCATCCGGACTCCGTTTCGGGTGTTTAAGTACTTGATGGAAATCTAATCAAGTCTACTTTCAGATGGATCCGGACTCACCTTCATATCTCTTCGGCTGCTGCCGCAATCATCGATTTACCATAGAGACCTTTTCTGTCCATAATGCTGCGTCACATGAATTTGGGCCGATGGGCCGTGTATCAAGTGGGGCCCAATAGGGGCGCGTTCTAGGGTTGTGGGACAACCATAACCATGTCCAGGTCATCCTGCACCCTCTTTTATACTTCCATAGCTGCCACAAACAGATCGTGTTTTGTTTAGATGAAAGGTTAGCCATTGCTACTTGCTTGTAAGCGCGCGTGCTGGTCCAGCCGCCCGTCTTCGAGTCTACGGAACCCCACCTCTGTGTTTTCAGATTGGTTATTAACTCCATATTAGAAATTGAGTTGCTCGTTCTACTTGTTCTTGCTTGTTCTTCAATTGCTTGCAGGAATTACCATAGTGGTTTGGTTGATCGTGCTCCACAAGATCGCGACGACCGCTGGAGTTGGCGTATCGGTTGCTAAGGCGCAGCGTCCTTGGACAGTTGTAGTTGGGCCGTGAACGTCACTCCAATCTAAATCGAAGTTATCCCCCTCTCATCGAAAGATCGGGCGCAAACCCTAGCGGGTTCGCATCAGTTGGTATCAGAGCAAAGTTTATCGGTGAGAGTTATCCAATTCTTTGCTGATTTTTTTCCTATAGTCCAGAAAAGTAAAAAAATAGTATGTATGTGGAGCTTTGGAAAGGCACAATATGTAGCAAGGAGTAGCAAGTAACGAATGCAGAATAGCAAAGTTCAATAAGTATCCAAAGTGCAAGTCACAATTGCTGGCTTAGACGTGTCCTAGGCGTAGCACAACAAGTTGGAACAAGAAACGATGGATAAATCTCACAGAACAAGCAAAACAACACTCTATGCAATTGTTGTTTTAATCTTTTCAGCAATTTCTCTTAGGACTAGTAGGAATTAAGATGTTTTATTTTTATCAACTGTTGTTTTTATATTTTTCTCTGAATAAGGATATCAAAAGCTCCAACCATAAAAATTTGCACCCATTTTTGAGGTGAGATGAGGCCTAGGGAATTTTAGGAACAATCTCTGAAAACCCTGAAACAAGTTGATCAATTTTTTTATTTACCTTCCTGATTTTTTTTGAATTTTTTGACTCGACCAAACAAGCCAAAGGCTAGTTTGGGTCACCTCCGAATGGAGTCACGAATCTGCTATAAACATTTGAGCCAAAACGGAGCACCGAGTGAAAAGTTATGCCTGTTTTATGGAAGGTATCTCAAATTATGTTTTCCAAAGGCACGAAAAACAGCAGCGGCTAGGGTAAACTTCCTCCTAGTATCTGCGGCAGCAAGCAATAGGTATTCGCCAGATGAAACAATGATCAAGTATGCAATGCAAAGGCGATCAAAGCGGCTTGCAACCTATCTAGGGCTTGCACGGCGAGAGTTCACACAAGGCGGCTAGCGAGGCAAATCGAGTAATGTAGTGGCTCGAATTGTTGTATGGCTAAACGTGGATGGGATAGCGGCGGAAACAATCGAATCACAGCAACGGGCGATTGAACTACGACATGAACACAACTAAAACCAGCAACAAGACTTGACCACGGACACAAACTCAACAAAGCGAAACTGAAACGAAATTGCAAAGGCTAAAAGGGGTACTAGGACAGCGGAATACGATGACAAATATTTTTGTAGGGCTATTTTCTGGACTATAGGACAAAGGCGAAAGGACGAACCTGACGGTAAACCTGTCTCTGAATACCACCTGATGGGAACTAGGGTTTCTCGATCTTCCGTCAGGTGAAGGATAACTCGTTTTGGGCGGAGCGCAACTCACCGATCCGGCTTCAAGTCAGCAAACTCGAACCCTGCAACCTTAGCACCACGACTCCTCTGGTTATCAACCATGTCACAACCCGGTTGACCTCGCCAAGAAGGCTAATCCCTGCCTGCGAAACGAAGAACACAAGAAAGAACTCGAAAGAAGCAGCTCTCAAAGGAAGTGACACTGCAGATGTATGATTAAGCACGATAGTTGGGGTTCTACAAACCGACGAACGGCGAAACTGTTCTCAACAGATTAATCTAAGCAAAACCCAAACCCTAATGTGGCGGCGGCTACTGATTATATGAGGGTTGGGGCGTGCATAACCCCCTAACCACGTCCATAATGGACACCAACATGATACACGGGCCAACAGCCCAAAAGATGGCGGCGCAACACCCTAACAGATTGTGGACGTCAAATTGTTTCGACGATTCCCGATGACTCGGAAGGAATTTTGAGGTGAGACCAGTGCCATTGGAAAGCTTATCTCCTTTGCTTTCCAAGCATATGTAGAACGTCAAAAACCGAGCCCGTATGCGACCTGGGCGATGAATTTAGTGCGGGCTGCTCCTGGACTCCGAGGCGGACTCGAACTTGAGTTTCTTTGGGCCTCCACCTTGGGGACTCGAATCGGATTCGCCTTGGGCCTTCTTCTTGACTTGGAAAACCTTGTTGGTCTCCTTCTTCTCCACCCCATGCACCCCTCATGAACATATGTATGGGTGTCATGTCCTCATCAGTTAGGGCTTGTTGAGTTTTCGGTTGCATCGGTTGCGTCGAGTTGCTGGTCTTAGTTTAGTTCTTTAGAGTTTCGAGTTCTTGTCACGTTTTGTTTCGGAGTTCCTGTCCAGCACGAAACACAAACTATTGCAGTTTCCGTGTCCAATCTCCAAATTGGGTGTTTTAGTACAATCTGGAAAGCCTAACTCGTGCTCTTTCCAAAGCATCTGACCTTGGTTGAAAATTCCTTCTGAGCACTCCGCAATCGCCTTGGAGATTTGCGCATCTGGCTAGCTGAAATAAGAATTGTAAATCTATTTTGATAGGTGTTGTATGTTGCCATTTGTTTTGGTTATTACACCATCAATCAGAAGATTTTAGTGCCCCAAAAGAAAAGGAAAAGAAAAAAAGAGAAAAAAAAGAAGAAGAAAAAAAAAGAAAAAAATGAAAGAAATGGGCTGATCTGTTCATTGTGAGTATCTATTGTTTTCGGTGGTGCGTTTGTGACTTCCCTTGTGTCCAGGCTCGCGTCTCTAGCTTGGTCTAGGCTAGGACCAGCACAGTACCACCGTTGAGCGATTATTCAGCTTGCTTTATTTTAACTAACGTGGTGCTAGCTATTCCTTGTTTTCAGTCCACCTATAGATCCACATATACGACTACACCTTGACAGGTCTTGTTGCTGCGGCACCGATACACTATCTTCGAGGTTGTTGTCTTGTTGGTTGCCGTCACCTCCTATTTTGCTTGGTAAGAACTTGTAAGAGCTTGTTTTGAACAAGTTTAGTTTGAGAGAATTACAACCAACACACCTAGTAGTTGACAGAAGGATACATCTTGTTTTTGTGTTTCTTGTTGTCTACTAATCATGGCAGGTGATACAGAAATTTTTGAGCAGTTGGAACTAGACCCTCATCTTCAGGATGTCATTCAACATTTGCCATTATATGCTGGTATGTTTGATCCTGAAGCTTATATTGATTGAGAACTTAAGGTAAATGCAGAATTTGATAGTTATGAATTGTCTGAACATGAAATGATTTTTGCTGCTTCTAGTGCTTTAACAAAATATGCTTTGATTACATGGAAACATATTTGTAGGCACAATAGAGTTCCACAAACTTGGAAAGATTTTAAAATGTTTTTTTGAGATGAATATGTTCCTGAATATTATGCTGATTGTTTACTTGCAAAATTGGACAAATTGAAGCAAGGTAGTAGGACTGTCAAAGAATACTATCATAGCTTTAAGATTTGTGTCATGTTTGGTGGATTAGATGAATGCAAGGAAGATGTTATGAGTAGGTTCATGAAAGGGCTTAATTCTGAAATTCGAACCATGCTAATTAGCAAATCATACAACAACATTGCTTCATTGTTTTGGCTTGCGTAAGTGCTAAAAATGAGATTTTGTAATCTACGAATACTTGCAAGAATGATGTGACCCATGATATTAAAAACTTGTCCACCTTGCATGCTTATCAAGAGCAACAAATAGTAAAAACAGTTGTAGATTTACCTTTGTCACAAGATGAATTACTTGTTGTTCCTTGTGATAAAGAGGACTTGTGTGTTGATGATTCTTTTACTCATATGCCACAAGTAGTGAATAAGTGCGATTCTTTTGGTTTGGAACCATACAAATGTACTGAAGAAAAACTTTTCCATCCTATTACTTGTGCACAAAATGAACTGAAATTGATGTCTTCTTTAAATACTTTGGGCTATATTGAATTTGATATTCTTTGATATCTAAAATGTTTAGAGGAGAAGCTTTTTGCATATTTTGAATTTTCATGCTTGTCTAATCATACATATCACTTTATTGGCAAGTATAATTGTAAAGGAGAGTATTTGGTGCATAAAGTTTATATTTGCTCTAATCTAAATTCTTCTTTTGGGCTGCAATACCATGATCAAATAGGGGGCTGCACTAACACTAACAATGTCTCGCAAAGTTTTCCTAGTGTTTCTCTTATTTAACAGGTTCAGCCCAAAGAAGGGGAGCATTCCTGGTTGTTGTCGGACAGCATAGTTTTCACTCCATATTCCAACTTCAAACCAATAACTTCTGAATGCAACTGGAGCAAGTCGAGGACGACTTGCAGCCAAGAAGGGGAGAATGATGAGGACATCACATGCTCGGATATTACCATACGCCATGATGTGTGTTCAATGTCATTTTCAGAAATATATAGCTGGATTAAAAAGAGTGTTAAACATAAATGGAAGGCATGGAGGACCAAAGAAGTTGATTGGGGACCAATTCTAAGTATTTTCATGTTCCAATCAGGCTACCACGTCACATTGGCCCAAGGAAGGAAAGAGATCAAATCCAACACGTTTTGGAAAGTCTAGATTCGGACTGCAGGAAAGTGCTGACTTGTGACGGCCGCCACGACTTCATCCGGACTCCGTTTTGGGTGTTTAAGTACTTGATGGAAAGATAATCAAGTCTACTTTCAGATGGATCCAGACTCACCTTCATATTTCTTCGGATGCGGCCACAATCATCGATTTACCACAGAGACCTTTTCTGTCCATAATGATGCATCACATGAATTTGGGCCGATGGGCCGTGTATCAAGTGGGGCCCAATAGGGGCGCATCCTAGGGTTGTGGGATGACCATAACCATGTCTGGGTCGTCCTCCACCCTGTTTTATACTTCCAGAGCCGCCACAAACAGATCGTGTTTTGTTTAGATGAAAGTTTAGCCATTGCTACTTGCTTGTAAGCACGCGTGCTGGTCCAGCTGCCCATCTTCGAGTCTACGAAACCCCACCTCTGTGTTTTCAGATTGGTTATTAACTCCATATTAGCAATTGAGTTGCTTGTTCTACTTGTTCTTGCTTGTTCTTCGATTGCTTGCAGGAATTACCCTAGTGGTTTGGTTGATCGTGCTCCACAAGATCGCGGCGACCGCTGGTGTTGGTGTATCGGTTGGTAAGGCACAGCGTCCTTGGACAGTTGTAGTTGGGCCGTGAACGTCACTCCAGTCCCCCTCTCATCGAAAGATCGGGCACAAACCCTAGCGGGTTCGCATCAGGTACCCAACCCACAATACCTGCGGGTGCTCAGCATTGGAGGGCGAAATTCCCACAAGAAGTTCAAAGAGGATGATCCCAACTGACCACCAATCTGTAGTCGGACCTGCATTTGGAAATAAAAAACAACTGATCAACCATGTCATTGAATCTCACTTCACATTCATTTCTATCTATGGACCACCAATCTTCCTAACAGAAGATGCAGCAGGCGGATGTCGAACTTGCCTCTTGATCTAGAGGGTAACATGGAGAAAATATGGTTGGGCAAACGGTCACAACTCACACCTAGACTCCAACGATGAACACCTCACGGTCTTCTCTTCCTCCCGTGGACCTAGCTGGACATGCGCAGACTGCACGAGCTGGGGCACGAGCTGGAGCATGAGCTGCAGAGACAGAGCGGCGACTAACGACGGGGCGGCACCGTCGGCGATCGACGTGGGGGCAGCGGCGGGGCACGAGCTGCAGAGACTAGGCACCCGCGGCGGTGGCCGACGACGGGGTGGCGGCGGTGGCTTCGTGCGGCGGCCAATACAGAGGTGGAGGCCGAGGGTGAGTGCGAGTCGCTCGCGGGCGAAGGGGCGAGATCGTGGGGGCGGTGCCGGCGCGGTGGAGTACAAGGTGAGCGCAAGTCGCGGGCGGAGGAAGAGGGATCATGGGGAGAGCGCAAGTCAAGGGGATCGTGGTACGGAGGTTCCTCCGGGCAAGTGTGTGTGCGGCGACGGCGGTTCCGGTGAATGGCTCCGGGCGTGGGTTTGGGCTCTCAAGTGTCCAAGGAAAAGGAGGCGGGGAGGTGTGGCGTGCGGGTGTGGGAGGAGGGCTCTGGGAGGATTGGACAGCCTGCACTCGCGGAGGAGTCCGCCGGGAGTCGGTTCGTGAATCGGACGGTCCAAATCTGTTGGAGGGACGACCATCGCTGCGGTTCCCATTGACGGACCACGAAAACTTCTCACTTTTGGTTTTTTAGGTGTAGAGAATCATGAATGGCATCCAAATAGATGGGCCCGTTAATGAGTTTTCAAGAAGCGGCTATTCAAATCTTGCACGTTGGTACATTTTCAAGCACATTTCCACCTACAGAACCATGAGCAATGCAATGGTCTCCCTTCATTCCCGGCCGCAAGAAAAACCTTCAATGACGAGCCGGTAATCTTGAGGTTCAGGGCATGCCAGTCAATTTGACCTATAATTGACAAGGGAATAAAATCATATAAAATTCATAGATTGGCTATGATTCCGAACTGTCCTTCTGTATATCAGCTCGGTTAGAACATCCGATGATGGTTTAAAGTCCAGACCCGAGGCTCAGATTGGCTATATGCTTAAAAGCTTAAGAGCCGAGTTGAATCTTAGATGCATATTGATAAATTGGTGATAAAAACTAAAACTCAACAAAAATAACATGTTAAATCTATTAAGATCTAGCAATTATCGATAACTTTGAACCAAACCACAAGGCACAATAGAACAACCTAAATCGGCTAATTTGAATGGCTAAACAACAACGTTGGATACATAGATGTAATAATTAGATTCTAGGTAAAAGTGAGGCGCTCAAACCTATGATCTAAAGATTACGATAACTTGGTGCAACAATCAGATCTTAGACAAAAGTAAGGCACTTTAACGTACGATCTAACAATTGCGATAACTAGATGAACAAACTAGAATAAAGTGAGGCACTTTAACCTAATTTGTTCGATAACTCTTAGAAGATCTAGACGAAATTATAGCGATACGTCCGATAGTTAAAGCCTAGAGAGCACCAGGTAAAAGCAGAATTTACAAGCAAGCCATAGATCACGAAGATGCAACCTAATGAAGACTTGAAAGAACTCATAGAACTACTGAGTCTAAGGCGAAGTCGCCGATACGGAAAAGTAAAGGTACTTAATAAAATAATTGTTTGATTGATCGAGTGGTGACAAAAACCTTTTACAATAGCCAGGGGTGTATATTTATACCCTGGACAACCTAAGCCGTTCACGACATATTCAACTTGCTGAAAAAGAAAATATGTATACAAAAGGAAACATTAAGATACATTGAACTCTAATTTCCCTTGTATAGAATCCTTGCTAATGAAGCTCCTCACCGATCCATCTGTACAATGTGTAATTATTCTAGACTCCTTATGCAGCAACTTTACTTTCTTTATTCTAATCATCCCCATATGCATGCACGTGCTGGCCTATTATCTTTGCATGCAATTCCTTTAAATATATTTTATTGTCGGCCAATCACGAGGCCTACAACACATGCTGCACTTAATTAGCTCCATCAAGTGAATTATTTAAGCCGATCAATACATGCACTTGCAAATGCCTACTCCATTTGCATTCCTCTATTATCATCAAAAAAATAATCCGGCCACGGTGCTTATCACATCTCTTTCTTTTCTCTTTCCACGTGACTTTACTGATTAACCTACGGATCAAGGCTGTCGATACTGATCAATAGCCGAGATTTACCGACAAAATCCGGTGTCAACAGTATGAATATTGGTTTTGAAAAATAAGTAAAATAATAAACATTGTATCTCAGTTTGCTGTATTTTATTCTAAACAACGTGCTGATCCTGGCAGAATCGAATGGTATGGGAGAAAATGCAGTTATTAAATTCGGTGTTTCATGCTGTTTGAACAAAAGCATACGGAGTATAAAACAGATCGAGTAGATGATCGCTTTGTTTCGTGAGCGGGTTGCTGACAAGCTTTTGGACATAGGTCAAATTTCTTCAGCTGACGGTTTCACAGCGATTCTGTCCGCGAACAGAAGGTTCGTCGAATTCAAATACGAGTAGGAGTGTCCAGGATTAGCATCGAGTCCGATCCGTAATAACAACCTGTATTCCCCGATGTACACGGATTTGCAGGCGACGGATTACTGATTGTACCGCCTCCGCCTCCTATATAATGAAGTTATGCGGCCCCCTGAGGGTCATCAACTAACGCTGCATGTGACCATATAAATATATATATAATAAAGAAGGTAAGGCAATGCAATTCCGTCAACTGCCCACCAAAAAGAAATCCGCCGACGATTAACCGAATTGGTAGCCAATTGAAGCAAATTTCGATATAATATACAGGATATGCAATATCCCTTGTTGATTCAGGGAGCTTCCTAGTATACACGTATAGCTGCCATCTCCATCGATCCAGGTCAGGCCGTGCCCTAGCTAGCTAGCCCCGAGGCAGCATGGGCGTGCTGCTCACGGCCGCCCGTCTCGCCGGCGTCGCCACCCGCATCGTCGTCCGGTATCTGGATCGGTACGCCCGGCGGCAGGCGCTCCAATCCGTCACCGACGGGATCACCCTGGCCGACATCCTGATGGTCACGACGATGACCTGGGAAGACGTGGAGGCAGATCAGGTCTTGGCGGCGCCGGAACTTCCTGTCATCACCGGCCCGGAAGAAGGCTCCACCCTGTCGGTGGTGGCACCTCCGCCGTCGTCTTCGTGGCCTGCGTGCTCATCGGCTGCTGCCTCGCCGTCGACACATCAGACGGCGGCCGCGCGCGGAACGATCGCGTGGTGTCGAAGCGCCACATATACGGGGATACCTTGCCCGGCCGCGCGCCGCAGGTAGTGGCAGCTGGCGTACGTGCAACCCCAAGTGAGAAGTTGAAGTCCTGAGTTCATGCCTGTTGCATTGCCACCGCGGTTTCCAGAGAGCGCGCATGTTTTGTACAACATGCCCAAATAGGCAAATACAGATGCCAAGGAATAGAATCGGCCGGATTTTGTATTTGTTACTTCTATATATGTATCTAAACAAGATGAAATGAATTATAATTTTAGACGGAAGCAACAGATTATTGTCTAGTTAGAGCATCTCCAAGAGTGACTAATAAATCTTCCCAATAATCTGTTTTGAGAATAAAAGTGAAAAATAGTGTTCCAACAGTTGTCTAATCCTGTACCAATTTTTTCACGTGCCCAAAACTGAAGCTACTTTGAGTCAAATATGTGCAGTATCTCCGCACTCCCAGTCCGCCTGGTCCGTCAATTTTCTGTTCAGCGAGAGTAGGCCACGTGAGAAAAAAAAGGAGTCTGCATGACCGAAAAAAGAATACATGTTTAATCTCTAAACATGTACTTGCACTTGATTACTGGCGTGTGGGCATGGTACTGTGCTTCTGAGCATACATGGTTATGCTATCGAGATTTTGGTTAAGACTTCCTATGTCTCCACGGGACTTAGAGTACAAACATGCATATAGGAAGGATTAAACAGGTAACACTACAAAAATAACTCACATCCGCACCCCTCATATGCCTCGGTGCACTTAAGATCCGGTGCTAATGTAACGTTAGCACCGGGTGCGAAATTGGGGCGCCCTCGGGAACCCTTTAGCACCGGGTTGTAACACCAACCGGTGCTAAAAGTCCTCTTTAGCACCGGTTGGTGTTACAACCCGGTGCTAAAGGGTCCCCCTCCTTTAGCACCGGGTGGTATTACGACCCGGTGCAAAAGGGTCACCCTTTAGCACCGGGTGGTGTTACGACCCGGTGCTAAAGGCCCTTTAGCACCGGTTCGTAAATATGATCCGGTGCTAATGTAGGTGTCACATGCTACTTCAAAAGGAGCGCATCTTTAATCCTATCACATGCACTGTGTAGGTGAGATGGTTAGGTGGGTGCACGCGCGCGAGCCAAGAGGTCTTGAGTTCGAATCCCGCAACACGTAAATATGCAAATATTTTTTGCTAGTGCCCCCACCTTTAGCACCGGTTATTTGACCCGGTGCTAAAGGGCCTTTAGCACCGGAAGATTGGCATCGGGTGGGAAACCCGGTGCTAAAGGGCTTTCCCACCCGGTGCCAATGTGCATGATTCTGGTAGTGTAAACATATGATTTTTGTAGGGCACTATGCTGCTTCAGGAAGATGCGCTCTATTATGCGAGGTACAAGACAGAGAAGGACAGCACAAGGATATGGTTCTCACCAGGGCGTGATGGTCAATGGATGGACGGTGAAGCGATGACAGAAACTTGTCTGATGGTACCGCGTCAGTGAAAAACGTTGAGGAACATCGGACGACTTTTCGGTGAGTGAAATGCCGATGATGCCGGTCTCGAGGAAGACGATAACATGAAGTCATTCTATAGACTGCCAGCTATAGGCAAGATGGAATGGTAGATGTTTATGTGAGTTGCTTTGAGAGCAAGGAGAGGGATCAGATGAGCCGCCTTTTATAGGGCTCGACAGGGAGTGGAGAGGTTAGGCAGTGAGGTGAACACCCATCGGCAGCGGAACTTCATGATTATTATTTATTGCCACTAGATGCAGTAGTTTGTGTCTACGGTGGTGGGATTTTGAAGGAAGGGACAGTGGGAGTTCCGTTTTACTAGATAGTGGCCACCGTTAGAGGTTTTATGGAGCACTTGCATGAACTCCAAAGGTCGCAATGGCACGCTGCGGAGGGGTTCGAGACAGTCGACGGGGAAGAGGATAGAAATAACGTGATGTTTTACTAGATTTTGGGCTGGAGTAAATGTAACACCCTGCCCCAAAGTCACCCCGCACAGCCCTTCCGAGGGGCGTGCATGCGTACACATAGCACCCTATTTACACTTTCGTCATCGCTTCGTGTAAAAGGGTTAACCCGAAGGTGCTATGGCTGGAATACAAGGGCTTATAAGTTGCCTCCACCCTTGCTAAACTAGCAATGTTGCACTAAACAAGTGCATCCTGCACTCACGGGCCATACAGACGGGACCGGGTGTGACATACACCCCCCTCAAAGAACCCGACGTCCTCGTCGGCGCAACTCACCCACACGGGCAAATGTCTAGGAACGTTCCCCCTTAGCGCACGACCGTACGTCCAGTGCCGGCGCCATAGTCCATGCCGTATGCCCTACCCAGACCACACGCGCCATGTGCCCTATGCCCGCACACTGACCCGTACGCGCAACCGCGAGGGTCGGCTCTGATACCATTTATAACACCCCGCCCTCCAAAGCCGCCCCGCACAGCCCTTTCGAGGGGCGTGCATGCGTACACATAGCAGCCTACTTACACTTTCGTCCTCACTTCGTGTAAAAGGGTTAACCCGAAGGTGCTATGGCTAGAAGACAAGGGCTTATAATTTGCCTCCACCCTTGCTAAACTAGCAATATGACACTAAACACGTGCATCCTACACTTACGGGCCACTACTGGGCCATACAAACTGGACCGGGTGTGACAGTAACAAAGCCCAGTGGCCTGCTAGTAAGAAAACGTGAAGGCCGTGTTTGCTTGTTGTATTTACGTACATGTCAATAGGCCTAAAGAAATAGATTAGAAAAAGAAAGGAAATAGCCAGGAAAAGAAAATAGGATAAGGAAAATGTAAGATCGGCTAGTGCACATTAGGTAGAGAAAAAGAAATGGTCCATACGATGAAGAGGGGCACGTATGGACCATTTCCAAATAATATCTAAGAAATTGATTGAGTTTGGCAAACAAAAATTAACCGAAATCTAATCGTATTTTGGAAAACATTTATAAATTCATTTTTCAACCAAAAGTATTATGCAAGACAACATGAATGCAACATCCCACAAGTTGATTTAAATATATAAAAAATATTTTGTCTATTTAATTGATATCAAAATAAATATTCAAAATTTTAGAGAAACGGTAAAATCATTTATGTTATTGGTACTTTCTATTCACAACCCAAAATAGAAATTTTGGGTGTGACATAGTAACACCTTTTCTAGCTTACACTAGCTCCTAGTAACAAAATCTTAATCCATAGTAACACAATTGTTCTAACCATCGGTACATTTGGGTAAATATAATAATTACAGAAATAATTGACTATATTTATAAATAGATTTTGGAGAGGCATCCCATGTCACACAACACAAATTCATACAGTCAGCAACAATAGCTCAGGCATACATTACACTGATCAACATTCCATAATTATAATGAGTCATTGCATATAGAAACATAGTTCACAACAATTTGGTTTCATAGTACCAAAATCTAAATATATATACTAGGGGTCATTGAATATAGGAAAATAGATTTATAACCTTGTGCAAGGGTGTACACTTTCACCACATGACTGGACAGTCTAGAGCTTGATTAGGGATCGACTATCCGACAAGGTCCATACCCGCTGGCACCTGACTATTGTATACACTAGGGGACTCAGTAGTTGCCCACACTATGTTTACCGGACACATGTACAAATTCGTAATATGCTCCTAACTATTCACAGCTCGCCTAGCCCCTTGGGTGGATTACTAGGTTCAACAAGTGGAGTATGAATCAAGGCTTGAAGAATTGTATCTTTTTGGCTCATATGAGTTTACGTATCACAAGAAAGATTCACCCAATGATATGGTTCTTATACGACCGAGGCAGGTCATTGCTTTTATAGCTCAAAACCAACATATGTTAACCTTGCACATACCCACGTATTGCCTTGCATTTCCTGTCTCCGATGTAGAATACACTCTATAGTTCTCTTACTACAATTTCTGTTACACAAATTTCAAAAGCACTCACACCTTTTCAAACTTTAAATGAGGTAAGATTTGATATAAAATCATGGACCTTTGAAGGATGCATTTGTAGTGTGTCTCCGAATAGAATACCTAGTGATAACGTGAGCGCTAGCATTCTAAAGCCAACGAATTTCTCCAACCCCTTATATATAGGGTTGGTAGTTGTCAAGGGTTTCAAGTATTATTACATTTCCATGGTTAAAGGATGATTAAATCCTTTAGGTAGTTAATCAATCAATGTATTTAAAATACTTTGAAAATGAATGCAATGATACAACATATCAATTTAAGTAGGCAATAGTATTACTCTCGTACTCAATGCGAATAAAATAAAGCATGGTCAAGGGATTGGGACTTGTCTTCATTTTCAACCTTTACCTAGTTGTACTTGATTGTCATGGCGCTCGGGTCTGTGACACCCTGACTAGACTTCTAGTCCTAGTTACATTCTGCAGCTTCTAGTCTTTGTTCTATGGGGGTGTTTGGATCCAAGGGGCTAAAACTTAGTCCCTTAAATAAATGACAATTACATGTACTAAACATAAACTAATTATAAAACTAATTGCATAAGTCATGTCTACTTTGCGAGACGAACCTAACAAGCCTAATTAAGTTATGATTAGTACATAATTATCACATGATTACTATAACATTACATTGTCTAATTATAGACTAATTAGGCTTAATAGATTCATTTCACGAATTAGTTCTTATTTATGTAATGGGTTTTTTAGTTAATATATATTTAATAGTTCTAATTAACATCTTTATATTCGATGTGACGGGACTAAATTTTAGTGGGTGGGATCCAAACACCCCCTATGTCTTCATGTCGGGATTATTGTTGGTTTTGTTGACCAAAGATCTTTAACGTCATGTCAGGTTTATTGTTGGTTTAGCCAATAAAAAATCTTTGACTTCTCGAGCAATATCTTTATAAACCTTTGGTTTTCCCTATTATTGAAGATGTTCTTGGGCAATAGAGTTCTATGGGGTGCTCGACTGTGTACATGAGTCTTGGGCACCGGATCTCGATGGGGTGTTCAATTGTGGATGTGTCTTCTGTTGCTAATCTTCGTGTTAGACTTATTTTTTCCATTGCCCACAAATGGGTCTTCGACACCGTGTGTTTGACCTCATCCATTCTCAAGGATATTGTGTCATTTAATGCGCAAACAAGCATACAATCAATCTAACAAACCATTCTAAATAAAAGTAATAAAAATACTAGTAAGATCAGGGTTTTGTTTAAACAAGCAGGGCTAGGGTTTCACTTGTAAGCTTAGTGCACCGAAACCTTGAGTCTTAGTATCTCTACAGTAGCTCATTTGACTCTCCAGCTTAGTTTGAAACCGTAAGTCAGGATGAGGAGACCCTTCCTACATAGAGAGGCTACATGGTGGAGATGACATCAACCTGCCTGGAAAGGTTATGCTGAGACTTGCCGTTGTGAGTTCCTCATTCGGTTTTGTCGAGCTGTTAGTTCCAAGTGTAAGACCTTCACTAAAAAATGAGCATTTCCATGGTGGAACTCCAACATGGATAAATGGTGGCATTTGTCTATCGATGCCACGAGACAAATTGCCATGCTGAGTTTGCACCTTCTTACGAAGCTCTATATGTTTCTATAATTTAGACTTGCAACTTGAGTCCCTTTATTCCTAAGAGTAGTTCTTGCTAGTACTGTCTCTAGGCTGAAAACCTATTTGTAAGTGGGAGCATTTACTTGAACTATAGCTGCACTTGTAGATACCACGATCTAGGATATATTTTCAAAGTAGCGGATGCCATGGAGCACTGTTCGTCTAACCACTTGTAAAACAGTCATTTATACGCGTTGAAATGGTAATCGGAGAGTACGAGTGTACTTTAGTTCCTAGTCACCAAATTAAATGCTAAACGCATGCAGACGGTCAATTTGGTAAAAAATAGTGTAAATGGTGAAATTAAATAGGAGTTAAACATGTTTACACACATAAACACAAGTTGGATGGTTGTGTAGGCAAAAAGGAACATTGTTTGGTAGGATAATTGGATGAGGGTGGGAGAATATTGGTCACAAGCACGCGTTGGAGATAAAAATAAGAGTCTAGAGTAGTGAGTATGCAACTGCGATGTGTAATATGAGAATGTTATGTCATTATGTTGGTCTCTTTATGACTCCTCTCTTTACTATTAATTTAGTGATACACAGTTCTCACTACGGGAAACCCGTATATGCCGAGTGTCTAGCTCTTTGCGGAGTGTATTTTTTCGGACACTCAGCAAACAAGCTCTTTGCCGAGTGTATTTTATTTGACACTCGGAAAAAAAAAACACTCGGCAAAGAGCTTGTTTGCCGAGTATCAAAATAATACACTAGGCAAAGAGCTTGTTTGCCGAGTGTCAAAATTATACACTCGCAAAGAAGCTTTTTACCGAGTGTATTAAAATTGACACTCGACAAAGAATTAAGTTTTTTTTGTTTTTGAACCGTAAGTGATTCAAATAATAAAATATAAGGAGTAGAAAAATTATATGCATGTTGTTTGCCGAAGTCAAAATAATACACTCTGCAAAGAAGCTCTTTGCCGAGTGTATTATTTTTGACACTCGGCAAAGAATTAATTTTTTTTTGTTTTTAAACCGCAAGTGATTCAAATAATAAAATTGAAATGAGTAGAAAAATTATATGCATGTTGTTTGCCGAGTGTGAAAAGAATACACTCGGCAACTAAGCTCTTTGCCGAGTGTATTTTTTTTTGACACTCGGCAAAGAGCTCTTTGCCGAGTGTATTTTCTTTGACACTCAGCAAAGATGTGAGTCAAAATAATTTTTAAATTCTAAAAATAGCAAATTAAGTCTAAAAATCATGAAATTTGTCATGAATTGATTGTATCACATATAGAGGCTATGATAAAAAGTTGATAACATTTCAAACATTTTTTCATAACGATATTTACAAAATAGAAACAACTCACATGAAGTATATGTGTGATTGTATATGAGAGGATTAGCAAATGTATTTTTTGAACACAAACTTTTTTATATGATCTCATACGAAAAAACTCTTTATATGAAAGTCGTAGACCTTTATGAAATATAAAACTTTGTAGTTGACAACTTTTATATTTCTGATTATTTAATAACTCAAAATGTTATTATAAGTTATCTAATTTGAAATTTGAAATTTTAAACTTTTCAAATGACCTCGAATGTATATACGTTCTATACCAAAGTTGTACAGATCCACAAGATATAAAACTTTATAGTTGATCACTTTTTAATTTGAGATTGTTTAGTACTGAAAAATATTCTTATAATGTATCTAATTTGAAATCTTAATTTTTAAAATTTTTCAAATGACATCGGATGTAAATATGTTCTATATCAAAGTTGTAGGTCTCGAAGAGATGTAAAACTTTGTAGTTTATAACTTTTTCATTTAAAATTGTGATCCATTCAAAACTTTATTATAAACGCATAGAGGAAACACAACTTGCCACGTCAGCGCCACGTCAGCGATCCAGCCCGTCGAAATGATGAGCTCCTATTGGTCTATTCATGGGCACATGGATCACCCCCACACCATCCAAATAAAATATCTCACCCTCTCCTCTCTCTCTCCTCCCTCCCCTCACGGCAGCTCTCTCATCTCTCACCCCCCCTCTCTATCTCTCTCTCCCTCGCTCTCACCGGCGGCCCTGGCGAGGGCGGGCGGCCGGCCTGGCAGAGGCGCGGCGGCAGCCGGGCGAGCGCGGGCGGACCGAGGCCCCAGCGAGGGCTGGCCCGACGGAGGCCCCGGCGAGGGCGGGCGGCGGCCGGGGGCGACGCAGCCCCGGTGTGGGCGGGCGGGCTCCGGCGTGGGCAAGCGCGCCGCGGCCCGGAGGCGGCGCGGCGGCGGCCCCGGCGAGGGCGGCCGGCCGGGCATGACGCAGCCCCGGTGGGGGCAGCCGGCGGGCAGGGCCCCGGCGCGGCTCCGGTGAGGGCGGCCGGCCGGGCGCGACGCAGCCCCGGCGAGGACGGCCGGGTGGGCAGGGCCCCGGCGCGGGCGGCGGTGCGGCTCCGGCGAGGGCAGCCGGGCGGGCGGGGCCTCGGCGTGAGTGGCCGGCACGGCGTTGCTAGCGCGGGCGGCGGGGACAGGCGGCTTGGCGCGGGCGGCGGGGACGACCGGCCGTCAGGGCGCGGCCGGCACGGGCGGCCGGCGTCGGCTGTTTTTGTTTATTTCTTGGGAACATGTTTGCCGAATGTCGGCATGGCTTTTTTTAATTCATTGAGAAAATATTTGCCGAGTGTTGGTTTTGGCACTCGGCGAAGTCTTTGCCGAGTGTACGACAAAAAACACTCGGCAAATAGAGCTTTGCCGTCACCTGATATGCTGAGCGGTCTACACTCGGCAAAGACTTTGCCGAGTGTTTTTGGTTGTTTGCCGAGTGCGCCGGGCACTCGGCAAAGACCTGGTCTCCCGTAGTGCCGCGTATTCAAAAAAAGTATCATTATATATTATATATCTTCCATAAATTGTGATGTCTGATGCTACAGTGCATACCGTCTAAACTAGTTTGTCATCTACACTTTTTAAACATTAAATGGAGGGTGACCCATTGTCTAGCATTTAGTGTCTAGGACATAACAAGATTCGATTCCTTCGGCTATCCCCTTTCACAGCTGTAAAGGGTGACCTTATACATGCGGGACCTCGGCACCATTGTTATCACTTTGGTTCCAAAACTGGGAGGGAAGTGGCAGTGGTTGTTTGGACCTATAAAATAAAATTTAGTTTTGATAAAACACGTTTTATCAGTGATTTTAGGAAAAATCAGTATTAGATTGTTAGACAGTTAACTGGGTGTACATAAAATTTTGTTTGGATCATACGTATCAACTAAAACCCAGTTTTATAAATCTGTTCCAACATCTTTCTGCTTCTTCTCTGTAGTTCACTTCCATTTATGCCTTTTCATGCCCAGTCATGAAATTGATAAGCCATTGGCATCTAGCAGTTTAGCACCAAAGACCAAGCAGAGCATAAGCAGCCATGGCACTCTGTCCTCCATCACAGTCGTCCTTCGCACCGCTATCCGGCTGGGCATCCAAGCGGATGGCAGAAATCCAACAAGATGTAAGGCATCATCTCTGGCCGGCCATCGTCTCCCATAGCACGTGCACGGCATCGTCTCCCTCTTTCAGCAATGCGTATGCACTACGTGGTGCCGCAGCACCGATCCGTTCTAGCTGTTTGTTGCCGTCATCGTCGTCGTCGCGCTCTTCTTCACCATCGTCGCCTTCCAGCAATTCATCCAGCATGGTTGATTCTTTTCCAGCGGCAAGCTCTAGCTTCCTGTGACTCATTTGGCAAAGCCGGTTACCGCATGCACCGAGATCACCGGATGTTGCGAACGATGATACTCCTGAAACACGTTTTGTGAAAAACAACTAGCAGTCGTTTTTCATAGAACCGAAAATCCTGGGTTTAGAGGAAATTTATTTTGCTTATCCTCAACGTAGTTGTGTAAACAAAGTTTTAGAAAAAATAGACTAAAACAGATTTATCCATATCCAGTTTTCACAAAACTAGAGATCCAAACAACCCTACTCATAAACCGATAGTCAAACTATCAGGTTCGCTACCATTTTGTATTTTAAATTTAAACATAGTAAATCCCTCTAACCAAAGGGTCTCCATGGCCCCTCCAGGTTAACCCTTAGTTTCACAAAGTTTCTTATTTGCACCAAGACACATTGTCGTATACTCATCAGCGACTCACAGATTATAGAATAACAATTCACATTTTAACTTCTCCAAATATTTCAAATGCATTATATTCCACTACATAACATGCGATATCATGCATAGTTAATATAACTAATACTGTACCCTAGAACTTCATATATACAAATTAGCACATGATCAAGTGCTTTGCATGCTAAAGACGACAAATAATTTTTGTTGCGATGGATCTAGGATCAAATCAAAACTGAGATGAGCCTGCCACTTTCCTTCTATAGTGTGTAATCCAGTAATCCACCATAACAACAGTACTTCACTTTCATTCTATATAACAATATAAGATTGCTTGAAAACTAATTGCAGCAAAGGTATAACAAAAATCATACGAGCAAAGATAAAAATATTATGAACGTAATAAAACATTATACCATATATATATAAACAACATGATTGTTAGATTTTATATTTTATACCATATCATTTTCATTTAACCATGCAAGTTTCTCACTGATCGCAGCCATAACCTATTTGCCCTCAATCGTTTTTATTCGGAAATAATATCAGTAGTCAGGCATAAAGAACCCATGCTCCTCAAGCGTTTTTAGGCATCTTTCCATGGTGTTTATTTTTTTCATATGTTAACCTGCCCCTTGATTTGCCACCTGTCGAAATAGATATACTCCTGGCCCAATCTTCCCATGCACTTATTTTAAAAAAGAGATAGCTCATTCCTACATGTTTCTTGCACCTACTTAGGATTGCACCAATGCTGCAGTACAACCGATGCCATAATATCGAATACATCTTTAAGCCATACAATACGGTTGATCACCTACACTGGATGTAACTTAAACTTATGACCGATTATTTATTATCGAAACAAGAAACCATTGGGGATTCTGTTCAACATCCCAAGGACTTTCCGCACATCTTTTGTTCTTTCCACTGCTTGAAGTGATTGCAAAAACTATGAAGAAACGACGAATCCCAACTACCGATATATAAGAACCGAAACTGCTCAGAGCATTCCATCCAGCGTAAGAATCTGAGGAGTTTACTATGCACTTGGTAATGATGCGCTACATGTTAGGTAAAATTATATGCTTGAATTATGTTCCTATAAATTATCAAGTTGCAAGAACGAAGGAAACCCATGGAGAGCCTTGAACTAATTTACATATGTATATGAAGGATTGAGCAGGGTGGGGCCTTACTGGAGCTCATCTCTAGTGACCAGAGAAGAGGGGACCCGAAAGAAGAGTTTATCAGCTACAAAACTGAGAGAAGTTTTTGCTAAATTAGCTAGTTTGATTGTTTCTCATTTTACTAGGAAGAAGCATAATATTTCATTTGGAGGGGGTTTGGGCTATGATGTCTATGGTACCTCAAGAGGAACCAAAATTATAGAATGGATTTGGTACCTAGGTGCCGAAAAATGGTAACTCAGGTTATAATTGGTGATTTTAGGGATCTCAACTCAGAAAGGTCCTTAATGGCCTAACTATGCTGGGGTGTTATGCTTGTTGGAGCCAGCAAGTTCTTGGTTGAAGAGAAGCACAATTCACTGAATTTTACCAAAACACACCCATTTTTTTTGTAATACAAGATAAGAGTTTACTTGGGCTCAGGGAGGCGTCAATGGAGTTAGGTTAACACGACCGAAATGTTTCACTGCTGGTAACTCTTTTTCTTGACTCAAACGGAAACCTCCACTGATCCGGAACCAGCATTTCCACTTGGCACTACTACAAAATATATGCATTTTTTGGGTTTGCAAAATTGCCACCGGCCCTAAGTAATTAATCATATATGAAAATGAGGTACTTATGAGCTGGTTAGGGAACCGTCCTTGGAAATGTATTTCTTGGGGGCAGTCCACATAGATGACTAGCCCTAAAATCACCACCATTTCTAGGGACGGTCAGCATAATGGACCATCCCTACTATCAGTTTCCACCTGAGGTTCTCTTGGGCCCACCTAGTTATATTTAGGGCTAGCCCCAAACTGCGACCACTACTGGAAAAACGAGGTGTGTGCACAATAATATATTTCTCATACCACATCTTATTCACTATAGCAGAATAACATTTTCATATCCCACACAACAAAGTATATCATAACTATTACCGGTCAACTGTAGAAGTTTTACAAGTGCTAAAATTTATTAAAGTAGAACTATTACAATGAGATTAATCATTTGGTTGATGGAGAATCATGAGACACAATTGCAGCAGCTTGATGTTTGCGCCAGAATTCCTCATCGAAGTTCTCTGGGTCATAAAACTCACCTTGACAATCAATGACCTGGTTATTAAGGAATCCAGCAAGCGCTTCTTGAATAGCATGAATTTCGTTGTGCAATATATGTTTCTTGCCAAGGTTCAACCGCTGTCATTTACAAAATGAAAGATTAATCTGTGAAGACGTATAGAAACTGAAAGCTACACAGAAATATGTATGTAAATACCTTGATATCATTATCTTCCACATGAGTATTGGTGCATATTTATGAATGTGCATACGTAGAAGCCACATAATTTGTTGCCTCGACCCTGCTTGTAGCACTGAGAAAAAAGACTTCAAAGATTGAAATGACACATTAATTCAGAATGATATAAATGTATATATGTATGATTAATACCCACCGGAGATCCTAGGCAGAGATTGAATTTTGTTTGGGATGGCCTATCAATTGTCCTATTTTTACAAAATCGCGCAAAAGCCCTGTGCAATAATATGAGCATTAAATAGACTTGTAAGTTTACTTACTAGAGGCAATCAATAGGAACAATGAGGTAGCTAGTTTACTTATTCATTATTTCCATGAGGTCCTTGAACTCCTCTTGCACATGGTTCTGGGAGTCCAAAACAATGATCTTGCTTTTTCTTATGTCAATGATAAGCAATACCCAGTGAAATCTAGAGATATACATCAACATATATAGACATTAGGGCAGTGGTGTTTGTGTTTCTAGTAAAAAGGTAAGATTTGGTGGGGGAACACATACCCAAAGTTGTATGCCAAAAGTACAAAGTTCTTGTTCTGTAGCTTGATGAAAGCATTGTACAAGTATTCCTCAGTTGCAACTGGATAGTCATTAAGAATCTGCATGTTTACTATCTGTGGGTCAAGAAATCCAACCTCCAAACCCTTTCCTCTGCATTGCATTATCTTCAATCTAGTAAAGGTAGAAGTTAGACATGAAATATGTACTGACATTATATAATTAATGTACACTATAAATAATATATATCACTTACAACGTCCAACATCTAATTAGAGAAATGTCAAGGGCATCTTGGTTGAACAGGTCGTACAGGAGGTCAGGCTGAATATAGAAGGTGCAGGACCGTTATGCAAATGTTCATCATGGAACTTGACAGCGATAGAGTAGGGTAGCAAGTTTTGGTGGGACCGCTCCATGTACCAATCATGTAACCGCCTCAATTGGTTTGTTAGTTTTGCCAACTCTATTGTTGGGAGCATCGGTTTCCCAATCTTAATCCTTGGTTGATAATCAGCTAGTGAACATACTTGTCTTCTTCGTTGGTGTAAGACAATATTCTTACTAACCTCCTTAATCTCTGGTGGTACTTCTGGGCTGATTCGATGATTTGGATTACCTATAGCTTGTCTTCCACTAATATTACCAGCTTTTCTTTCTCTTGTAGGTTTAATTGCACCTGTATACAAAAAGTTGGGCCAACCAAAATCACCTTGTTTCAATGCAGAATAAATTTCCAAAGCTACACAGAGATCTTTTTTTTTTTCTGAAATAAAGCATATATATGTGATCTGTATAAAGTTTAAGGGAGTACCAGTGCATTGATCATCATCTGGACAATCTGCCTTCTACGTCAATAGAAAATAAGAATGAATCAAGATATATTTATGGAAATAAATGCAGAATACCATGCATACACATAAATCCATTACAAATTATTGAAGATATATAGAATTGCTGCTGACATACTTATGATACTAATTCACATGGAGACTATTGAAGTTATAGTATTCAGTCTGTGTAAATCGAAACTTCACTTGTAAGTACCATGTCTATAGGAATAACACACAAATGCGGCATGTATAGCGATGTCATAATCTTCTGAAAAAAGGTGCTTACCATCATTTGCAGTTTTCTCCCTTTGATTATGTCTTTTCCATTTGATATGAGGAACTCATCCACCTTACACGAGGACCGGAACTTCTTGCCGGACTTCTTATGAGCATAAGTCTGCACGCAAATTAATAATTTACTTGCCATTAGTTTCACCTGTTAAATCAGTACATATTTGGGAACACCATTGATGGAACAAATGTAAGCATTTTGCAACAAGAGTTCATCCATGATAAAATCAGAAAGTTGTAATTGAAAAAAAAAGTTCTATATGTATCTCCATTATATATATGCTCTTAGTACTTCTTTGAACATCCTTCATTAAATCATTTTTTAATCTAATATTGTGAGCATCAAGAGAATAATGGCAACTACATCAAATAGCAAGACTTATATAGATGGCTCCATACCAATAAGAAAATCAAGGAAAACATAACAAATCACCTTATTATGCCAAGGACAGATCTGGTCTGCTAAAAATAAAGACAGATTTTGGTAGAAAATCTACATTGCCTTTGTATATATATATATATATACACACACATAGACTTTAGCTGTTGAAAAACTTTGTTTGGAGAGTGTTCTAGACAATGTAGCTTGTTTACTGTCGGTGTATCCCTATGGGTTAGTGTACCGTAGGGAAATGTTTTCCAAATTTCCCGGTCGGTTTTACCACACACAGGGAAAATCCTGTTTCCAGTAGTGCATGTGTGTGGTACGGCAAGCTTTCAAAGTTTGTAGTTTAAAGTGAAGTACCCAGTCAGGAACAACCCTTGTGTAAGTTTGTATTAATGAAATGTTTTCAAAATCGTGCACAAGTCAAGGATTACACTTCCCTAGAAAATAAAATATATGAAAAGTATGCATCTCAATTTACAATTGTACAAAAAAGATTGTCATGGAGTATATACGTTCTTCGTTACATATATATTACTAGGAAATAAAGGAATTCAAGAATCACATTTGCTTCACGTTGTCCTGATGCTCCTGAGCTCAGCACATATTTAGTTAACCCCAGCCCATCTGTAAATTCTATATATCTATTTACACAATTTGGTTTTTGTTAGACTTCGGTAGTGCATATATACCCTTCTATTATTCAAGTTCAAACTACAGTAGGAACACCAAGAATTCTATAAAATGTCCTAGCAGGTTCTCTATGTTTCTACCTAGCTTCTTTTTCTTCCTAAACTCAAATGAAGCTGGAAACAAAGTTCCATCAAAGTTATGATGCATCAAACTAGGATGTACAAACTCACAATTTCGCATAGAAAAGTATATCTAGATATTGAGAGCCACAGTTTCTCATATAAATTCCATTAATTTAAAGCATACACTGAACAAATAAAAATTAATTATCCGAATGGTTTCATATCACATCATACTACATAAATAATTGAAAAAAATATATCCAGATCTAAGATGTTTATCTGAGCAAATATGACAAGATAATATATATGCTCTGAAAAAGAAAGAGGCTCACCCAATCCTTGCGCCCATTTCTTCTAGTGTGAACAAAAGCTTCCCAGTCCCCTTTGACGTACGATTCATGCGACTCCAGCCACAGGGGAATCAGAGCTTCACGGTTTCTTGGGTGGACTGATTTTCTTTTCCGTGAGAGATCAATTTCCTGTTCGCTAAATAGAACAGATTCTTTTTCTCTAAGGTGAACCACCTCTAATGGCTCAGCCCAACTGATTTTATTTGGATCCAGGCTCAGGCTGATGGGAACTGGATATAGAATTGTATCATCCTTTCCTTGAACTACGGCCGGTGGGATCTCAGCTATTTCAACATCGGGTGAAGTCATCTCTTTCTGGCTGCCTGGATTTTGAATTTTCTGGGGAGCCATGACCTCTCCCTCCCTGTGTCTTTATAAATTTGAGAGCTAGCTAGGATGGAACGCCGGTGTGCCTAAGTAATTATAGTACAAAATTAATAGATGCCCTTTAGCTATATTAATAAAGGTGTAAAAGAATGTAACGGTCCTCAGGATATATGTCCAGCCAATTTTTGTAATTAAATATACACCTGCATAGCAAAAAACCATTTGCCAGCTGTTTTCCTTGTATTTTCTTTACATCAGGGAGCCAGCTGTTTTACAGTTCCAAATCCCTGCTGATCTCTTTGATATGGCCATCCAATGCATCCAGCTACTTTTGTAATTAACACAGGACTTCCAAATTACAAGGCCATTTGCCACGCCACCTGCCAGTACATGAGATATTTAATTTTTTACCATCCTTACCAAGCACAACTCTCCAATTGCGAGTTTTAGATTTCCTCTTACAGATTTATCATATCAGAGATACGATTTTTTATATTAATGCCATTTTTCCTCAGATGTCCGACTTGGATAGGTGATGTAAAATGACTCATTTGCCTCTCTCTCCCTTTTACTTCAGTCTTAAGCATGCTCTCTCGCCCTCTATCTCTATGGCGAGTAGCCCCCACTTGACATCCTTTTCCTCCGGGCGGCGGCGCAGGACTCGCTGCTGCTACTGCTGGCGGTGTCAACGAGCTCCTGAGCGTGGATGCATCCAACAAGACTGCCATACAACGACGCAGGCGCGGACGCCAATCTGGACGGGCTCCTGAGCGTGGTCCACCTAGACGTTAAATACCCGTTCCTGCTGATGGGTCACAGCAGAGCGGTTGGATGCACAGCGGTGGTGATGTACTCGACGGTGCGGCCGGGTTGCTGAGGACCTGATTGGTTGCCCGCATGAAGGCTGAACTAGGCCCGTGGCGTGCAGTCTCCCATGTTTTGATGCCTGCATAAAGGTCCCCGCTGGTGCAAAAGGCAGCTCGTAGCCTGCATCCCCAGATACGAAATTTATCTCCGTTCCTAGCCAGCCAGGCCCGTGCCCTGCACCAACTAATAACGCGATTAGCATATGATTAGTATAAATTAAGCGGTATTACCATATTTCAAAGGATATTAAGATTTAATCAATAGAGTAAAGTGCAATTCCGGTCCACAAACTTTCTATGGTGTGTCATCCCGGTCCATAAACTTTCAAAGTATGTCAAAATTGTACTTAAACTCGTTTCGGGTCTCTAATCAAACCGTTAACAGATTCATTGCACCGAACGGCTATTGTATATTTGCAACTGGAACCCTATCTTTTTTGTCGATTGATTTTTCTTCCTTCCCGCCCTAAACCCTAGCTTGCGTATCGTCGCCCTGGGTCGCGCCACGTCGCCCTGGCTCGCGATGGCCAGTGCGTGAGCACCATGCACGCCGGCAAGACCGTGAGCAGGTAGCCGGATATGTTTGCATGGCAGCACCATTCTCTCTAAAGACGCATGGCAGCACCATGCACGCGGCGTCGCCGTGGCTCGCGACGGCCGACCAGTGCGTGAGCAGCGGCACCGGCAAGGACGCTGGCAGCACCATGCGCGCCGTGACAGCAACGATTTGAACAGCACCACAACACGAAATTTCACAACAATAATAAACAACAACGATTTGAACAACACCATAGCACCAACGCCGCGGACACAGGCAACAACATTATTTCACAACAATAAACAACAACGATTTGAACACAAAATTTCTCAATCGGATTCCTTAGAGAGAATTGCCATCTCAATGCACTACTTAACAGGTCACACACATTGTATTTAGACCAAAATCATCACTGATGCATACAAAATCAAAATCCAGTACTTAAAACAGTGCACTGTAACACAAAAATGACTACATAATATCAGCAGCCTTTGTTTTCTTTGATGAAGTGTTTCGACTTGTGGATGCTTTCTTCTTCTTGGCTAATGCAGCCCTGCCTGCAACGGTGCTTGTATTAAGTGGAGTTGGCCTTTGAACTGGATGGTTAGATAGGATGAAGGCCGGATCTGGTAGAGGTCCATGGGGTTGTGACATGAAGCTCTCTTGAGTTTCCTGTGTCCGAAAAATAAAAATATTAGTGAAGCATTCTTGTTTGGAATAAGACAACATTTTTACATGAGTTAGAAATATAACCTCTCCAAGCATTTGAGAAAGCATTGTGGTGCTACCTTGTGTCATGTCTACGGTTGATGGTGGTTGGGTGCTTGAGATGTTTACTGGGTCCGGCGACTCATTTACATTCAATTGTTCAGCAGGGACTTGATCAGCAGATGCTCTCATTGCCTCTTCCTCTCTCTCTCTTTGAAGTTTGGCTTGTGTTGTGGCAACTAAAGCTTGTGCTTCTTCCGCAGTAAAACCCATCTTTTTTAGGCTGCACCCCCATTATTATGACCAGCTCCTTTGCAATGTTTGCAATGTATTGTCACACCATGCCTAGATAACCTTGGCCCATTGTTGCCTTGTACCTCATGAGCCTGCTTCTTCCTAGCCTTAGGAGGTCTACCAATCCTTTTCTCATAAACTGGTGGCAAGACCTGTGCTTCATCCATTTTCTCCCACTCTGACTTATCTTTGCAAGGCCAAATGCTATGGGCATATGCATTGTTGTAAGCATCCAGTGAGTAGCAGTTTGGTAGAACAGATTCAGGTATTATACACTCATGTCTTAGGCAACTAATTGCATGACAACAAGGAATGCCAGTCAGTTGCCACCTCCTGCAGTCACAAGTTTTGGCTGTCAGGTCCACAATGTGCTGATAATCTTTAACAAACACCTAAAACACGCCAGCCCCAGATGGCAGTGCATAGCATACATTAGCAAACTCAGCATTCCTGGCCAACTTCTTTCTGATTTTTGGGCAAAATGGACTTGTAATGTCATTTTCCAATTCTTTTCTCTTGCTGTAATGCCTTGTCATCAATTGACACTTGATCTTCTCAAACATAAACAAAATTGGTAACTCTCTAGCTTCCAAAATGTACTTATTGAACACCTCACAATTGTTGTTCAACAAGATGTCACATTTGGGAAAAGTGGAGAAGTAGGCTCTTACCCAGGTGTTGGGTGCCATATTTGATAGCCATGCATGAGCACCAGCATCCAAGGCCTTCATCCTCTCCATATTCCTCTGCCATGCAATTTCTCCTGGAAATTAGAGTACAGGTGCCTTACACAAAACCTGTGTTCAGACTCTGGGAAGACTTTCTTCACAGCTGGTATTAAGCCCTAACACAAATATTATGAGCTACTTAATTTTTACAATAACTTGGACCTACAATGGAACAAAAGCACATATCAGAAGGACTTACTTTTTGCTTGTCAGTCATTATAGTCCAGGGATAGGTGTTATCAATGTTTAGGTCAGATTTGAGAGTCTCCAAGAACCACTCCCAAGAGAGAAATGATTCAACTTCAACCACAGCCATTGCTATAGGGAAAATGCAGTCATTGGGATCCATGCCCACTGCAGTAAGGAGTTGGCCCCCATACTTGGTCTTGAGGAAGCAACCATCTAAGCAAATTATGGGCCTGCAAGCTGAAATAAAACCCCTTTTGCATGCATCAAAACTCATGTAGCATGTGCTGAACCTACCATCGACCAAGTTCAGAAAAAATGATGACCCAGGGTTGCTCCTCCTCAACTCTTGACCATAATCCCATAGGGAATTGAACATGGTCAATCCAACACCATGTTCACCAACATGTGTCCACATCACTAATCCGATATCTCCATATCCATGATCCGTGAAACATGTTCATCAATTAATGCAGTGAGCTTCACCGAAGTCTGACTGATACCTGCTCGTGACACTTAGAGCAAAAGAAACATCTGGGCGCGTGCAAGCAGGGCATACATGATCGACCCTATGGCTGAAGCATAAGGAATCGTACTCATCCTCTTTTGCTCATTAGGTGTCGTAGCACACTGACTCTTGCTCAGAGCAATGCCATGTGACATTGGCAAGAAACCTTTCTTGGAATCTTGCATATTGAACCGATCCAATATATTGTCAATGTACGTGTCTTGGCTTAATCCAATTAGCCTTTTTGATCTATCTCTGTAGATCCTAATACCCAGAATGTAAGCCGCCTCTCCTAAATCCTTCATCTAAAAACTCTTTTTCAATGAGGTTTTAACGGCTTCAAGCATTGGAATATCATTTCCGATCAGTAATATGCCATCCACATATAGGACCACAAACACAAGTGCGCTCCCACTAGCCTTTTTGTAAACACAAGGCTCATCTTCATTCTTGATGAAGCCAAACCCTTTGACTACTTCATCAAAACGAATATTCCAACTCTGAGATGCTTGCTTCAATCCATAGATGGACCTCTGAAGCTTACATATTTTCCCAGCATTTTTAGGATCGACAAAACCTTCAGGCTGTGTCATATACACATCCTCACTTAGATGTCCATTAAGGAAAATAGTTTTGACATCCATTTGCCATATCTCATAGTCATAATATGCGGCAATTGCTAGGAGAATCCGAACAGACTTTAGCATTGCGACGAGCGAAAAGGTTTCTTCATAGTCAACACCTTGAATTTGTCGAAAACCTTTCGCCACCAATCGTGCCTTATAGATGTGAACATTTCCATCCATGTCTAATTTTTTCTTAAAAATCCACTTACAATCGACAGGTCTAACACCGTCAATTTGATCGACCAAGTTCCAAACTTGATTATCATGCATGGATTTTAACTCGGATTCCATGGCTTCAAGCCATTTGTCGGAGTCGGGTCCCATCATTGCTTCCGTGTAGGTCAAGGGCTCATTATTTTCCATCAATAATACGTGGCGCTCCTCCGTAATGAGGAGGTTGAGCTTGTCAGTAGCGCGATGTGCCCTTATAGACCTTCGTGGGACTGGTGCCTCAATTACGGGTTGTGCAACATCTTGCGCATCCCGTGGATCTTCAGTGGGTGCTGAAACAGTTTCGGGCGTTTCCTGAATTTCTTCAAGTTGCACCTTGCTCCCACTGAATCCTTTTGAGAGGAACTCCTTCTCTAAGAAAACACCATTGCGAGCGACAAACACTTTGCCTTCCGCCTTATTGTAAAAATAATATCCTTTGGTTTCCCTAGGATATCCCACAAAGAAGCATTTGTCTGACTTTGGAGTGAGCTTATCTGACATCAAACGTTTGACATAAGCCTCATATCCCCAAACTTTGAGAAAAGATATTCCGGGATGCTTCCCAGTCCATATCTCATATGATGTCTTCTCAACAGACTTACTTGGAACCCTATTCAGTGTGAACGCAGCAGTTTCAAGAGCATAATCCCAAAATGACAATGGAAGATCAGCTTGGCTCATCATAGACCTAACCATGTCCAACAAGGTTCGGATCCTCCATTCGGATATCCCATTCCATTGAGGCATTCCGGGCGGAGTTAGCTGCGGAACAATTCCACATTGCTTCAAATGATCACCAAATTCAAGGCTCAAATATTCTCCTCCACGATCAGATCGCAGAAATTTAATTGTTTTGCCTAATTAATTTTGTACTTCATTCTAAAATTATTTGAACTTTTCAAACGATTCAGACTTGTGCCTCATTAAGTAGATATAGCCATATCTACTAAAGTCATCAGTGAAAGTAATGAAGTACTGAAAACCACCTCTGGCTATTGAGCTCATTGGTCCACATACATTGGTATGTACAAGTCCCAACAAGTCACTCGCCCTCTCACTATGACCAGTGAAAGATGCTTTGGTCATCTTTCCAAGCAAACAAGACTCACATGTGTCAAATGATTCAAAATCAAACGAGCTTAACAATCCATCTTTATGGAGTTGTTCAATGCGCTTCTCATTTATATGACCTAAGCGACAATGCCAAATAAAAGTGGGATTCAAATCATTTGGTCTAAGCCTCTTAGTATTAATGTTACAGACAGATTTATCCTCAAGATCAAGAACATATAATCCATTCACTAATGGACAATGAGCATAGAAAATACCATTGCAAAAAATAGAACAACGTTTGTTCTCTATTACAATCTTAAAACCATTAACTTCTTCCAAACATGAAGAAGAAATAATGTTCTTGCTCAAAGCAGGAATGCAATAACAATTATTTAATTCCAAAACTAATCCGGATGGTAGAGACAAGTGGTAGGTGCCGACAGCCAACCCTGCAACCTTTGCGCCATTGCCGACACCAACGTCCAACTCGCCTCTTACAAATCTTCTAGTCTCACTTAGGCCCTGCAACGATTTGCAAGTGTGAATCATCGATCCAGTATCAAATACCCATGATTCACCAGAAGATTATGCAATATTTATTTCTATAATATTTATACCTGAAGTGGAAGTCTCACTTCCCTTCTTCTCCTTCTTCTTTTCTTCCAAGTACTTCTTGCAGTTCCTAGACCAATGTCCCTTTACATGACAGTGGAAGCATTCATCCTCAGAAGTAAGGCCAGATTTGGCCTTAGGTGCTGGCTTTAGCTTAGAGCCCGAGGACTCACCACTGGAACTCTTTTCCTTGCCTTTACCTTTAGGAGGCGTCCAACGCTTCCTCTTTTTGTTCTCCTTCTGAATCATCATCACATGATTGGGATTTTTCTTAATGCTCTCCTCTGCTGTCTTTAGCATCCCATGCAACTCACTCAGTGTTTTATCCAAGCCATTCATCTGAAAGTTCAAGATAAAAGGCTCATAGCTCGGCGGGAGCGACTGGAGAATAACATCAGTAGCCAAGTCATGGTGAAGTTAAGAACCAAGTCTATCCAAAGTCTCAATGTAACCAATCATTTTGATCACATGAGGACTGACCGGGCTACCTTCTGGTAGCTTGCACGCAAACAAGGACTTTGAGATAGTGAACCTCTCAGTCCTGGTTTGGTTCTGAAACATCCCACACAACCCCTCGATCATGGTGTGAGCATCCGTATGCTCATACTGCTTCTGCAGATCAGGGGACATGGTGGCAAGCATCAAACAGCTGGCATCAAGTGAGTCATTGCAGTACTTCTCATAAGCTCTGCGATCAGTAGCATTTGTATTGTCAGGGAGATCATCAGGATATGGCTTCTCAAGAACATACTCCTTTTTCTCTTGCCTGAGAACAATTCTCAGGTTGTGGTACCAATCAATAAAGTTTGTTCCATTTAACTTTTCTTTCTCAAGAACAGAACGCAAGTTGAAAACGGAATTGTTACTGGCAGACATGATCTACAACATTAAAGCAAGGCAAGATTTCAGCACTAAGTTTATGTAAAGACTTTCATTAACTGATTTAACAAAAGACAACCGACTATATCTAAGTCATCTTCCCTTTAATGACATATAGTGGTTCAAGATCCATAATCACTAAAATCCTAGTGAGCTTTAGCATCACGGCTAGAAAAGTAGTGATACAGGTAAGCAACAAATTGCTAATCATATCTCTATACGACTCTTGTTTGTTGGGTGGCATCCAATGCCCCGGCCCCAACCCTATGCCTTAAAGCCCAAAACTGTTTTGATAGCTTTGCTGAGTAAACCAATACTATGCTTGTGAATGTCTGACATCCACCCTATACAAAAGAGATAGCTAAGGGTACTCTACTATGGTAAACATACCGCACAACGATCAAAGTTTATAGGTGCAGCTATTGGTAAAAGGCATAAAAAAACTCAACTTTTTCCGAGGGAAGCTATTCTATCATGATTAAAACATCCACTAATTGTAAAAGCATGAAAGAATAATATGACAGGAAAATAAACATCACAGACATATAATCATATTATATTGTGAATAGTATGGCCTCTTGCATCACAATGGGCTCCATCGCCATGGCTCCAATGTGACCTCCATTGCCATCCGTCCTGTCTTGTGGTGATCATCATCGCCATCATGATTGAAGCCTCCATGAAAAGATACTAAGCTACTACATCTAATAGCTAGTGAAATAATTACATGAGGATTCAAGCAACACAAGTCGACACGCAGGTCGTTATACAATAATGGTGCAACCTCAACCCGGTTGTGTTAACTTGCGACACGCAGGCCGCACAAATCATCACATACATCATCACATGACATTGGGGCCATACCATTCACATCATACCCTGCAAAAATGAGTTAGGCGTACGACGTGTTCTACCAAAGTAGCGCTTAGGAAGCCGCTATAGCGAGAAAGCAACGACGGTCCCAATTATCATCGGAGTGATCGCATCACCACAAATCCGAGCCATTCATAATGCCTCAATTTTCACTAGGTCAATCACATTGACCGTGCAACCTTTGCACTTGAGAAGACTGCATCTACACATGACCTCGATATGTTGGTTCAATCAGCTGACTATGCACACAGTCAGTCCCCGATGGTGATTCCAGCCGGTAGGGACATGTCGTATGGACAACAGAGAAAGAACACAGACTAATCTTTTTGGTCACATGCCGCGCAATCAACTCGCTCCGGTTTTAACCCCTTATGACCAATTGATCTAATCAAACCGTGCAAAAGTAATAGATCCAATCTACTACAACAACATATCACCTATATGCTAATGATCCAGACCAAAAACTACGCAAGATGGCTCTGAGACCACTGAAGGGAAACAGGTAGGCTACACTAGCATCACTACCGCATACACCCAAGATACTTGCAAGTAGAAGATCATAGATCGTTACCACTAGACGCGCAGCGCAGCGGAAGAAGTCGCGCGTCGATGTAGAGGAAGTAGTCGATCACGTCCCACGAACCGAGCTCCTCGTCCTTGATCCCAGCAGCCGATCAGCGCAGTAGTCGCAGCAGCGCCTCCACGGAGTCCACACGTACGGGGATGGAATGCCGGGCGTCGGTGTGCTAGCACCGCACGCACGGCAAGGGCGGCGGCCGAGAGAGAGGAGGAGGCGGCCGCTAGGGTGGGCGTGGCTATTAGGTCATCTTGCCCCCCTAGCCCCTCCCTCGTATATACAGGGCGTACTAATGGGCTTCTATCTCATAGGCCCATTAGTAACCCTAATCCATCTTGGATCAATATCCTCTTGGGCCTTTAAATCGTATTGTGATGATGGGCTCTTGGGCATATCACCAACAGCGCGACGGTGCAAGCAATAGCGGAGCGGAGCGGCGGCCGGAGCAGCATAGCGGGCAGCAGCGCAAGCAACGGTGCAGGCCACGGCAGAAGTGGCTGGCTTCGGACCGGTGGAGCTCCATTGAGTATCGAGAAGGCGTGCTGAGCAAAAAAATAGTGATGATCACTGCATGGACCATTTGGACACATCGCCACTCTATTATCTTTGAGGGAAAAAAGCCTTCTCTAGGACGTTGGCAGGTTTTTTTCAGGGAAGAATTTGAGCTTAATTTGTTTGAAGCCAAGTCTAGAATACTATCTTTGGGCGCTTGGTTGAGTCATTTTATATAGTCTCTTTTTTCCCTTTTTCCTAGCTGTTGTTTAGGTTTTCTCCCTTTTCTCTTAGCCTGCTCCTCGCAGCATGTTTGTTTCCCTGTTCAGTTCTTCTTCTCTTTTATATTAATATAAAATCGAGATCAGCTGTAGAGTTTTTTCCCCCTCTTGGCTTTCTAAAAAAAAGCTTGGCTTTATGCTCTCCACTTTTTTGTATTAGATTTGAAGTATTTATAGAATTGCTGAAAAAATTGGATAGTCCTGTTTCAAAACTGGATTTTGGTGCAACCGACATCCTTAATCTTCTTGTACTCTCCAGACGAAGTTGATTGTTGTTCAGCTATTCTATGTTAAATGACAGAACTACCTGATTGTTGATAGTCCAGTTTTTCTGTCCAGTACCAAATCTGAATTTTTATTTAAACTTGCACCTTATTTGACACGATAGACCTTGCTTGATTACCTTTTGCATTTTTTTAGTGTAGACCAATTTATTTAACCAAAACGATCATTATTTGAAGAAACTAAATAGCGTATAAGAAGGTACTAATTAGCGTATAGCGGTCAGGTAGAGGATAGTGTCTTTGTAGCGAATCGTAGATAGCCGATGCTATAGCAGGTGCTAAGTCCAATAGCAGAATTCAAAAGTTAGTCAAAATTTAGAGCATATATGGATACGAATTAATATGAAGTTTACCTAGGAAATTTTTAAAAAAATAATTACTCATTACATTTCATGGTGCAAAAGGTCAAAAAAGCATAAATAAATAGATATGAAGAAGTTGCATCCCATCCATATTAACACTAAATCATCTTTTCGATGAAGAACATAATTTGTCATCCCATTATTCTTCATCATCCCTTAAATTACAATTTTTAATAGCTGCCCTTAATAGCTATTGAATTCTGATCCATGAGAAATAAACACACTCATGCACCATCATGGCCACTGAATTGAAGGAGATTTGATCCAAGGATAGAGATCAAGCCACATGGAAGGCACATCGATTGAAGGGCCACCGGTAGAAAAAGGTGCTTTAGCACCGGGTCAAATAACCGGTGCTAAAGGTGCCCATTCGCCAACAAATATGTATGTCGCTGCGGGGATTCAAACTCAGGACCTCTTGACTCGCGCGTACCCACCTTTCCATCTCACCTATGCAGCACAAGTGATGGGTAGATGATACTTCCCTTTTGAAGTAGCATGTGACACCCCCTTTAGCACCGGGTCATATTTACCAACCGATGCTAAAAGGTCTTTAGCACCGGGTCGTAACACCAACCGTTGCTAAAGGGTTTAGTGTTACGACCCGGTGCTAAAGGGCCGGGGCCTTTAGCACCGGTTGGTAACACCAACCGTTGCTAAAAGGTAACTTTTAGCACCAGTTGGTGTTACCAACCGCACCAACTAGTGCTAAAGGGTCTTCGAGGGCGCCCGAAATTTGGAGCCGGTGCTAATGCACCTTTAGCACCGTGTCTTTAGGGTGCCGCGACATATGTGCCGGGCGGATGATGATTTCTCTAGTAGTGGGGCCACAATGAGGACAAAAATCTATGAAGGGATGGCGGTTAGAAACTCACAACCATGGGTTTGGGTGCCTATGGGTGGGGTTCTGCACCCAATGGGTGCGGGGAGTGGGCTGTAAAATCGCACCCATGGGTCTACGCCCGACTGTATTGAGTGGGTGTGGGTGTAGATGTTCAACGCTGTTGATCCATGGGGCCTAAAATAACAAGGCCTCCTTTATTTTCTTGCTAGCCTTTGACCCTTTTGCACCATAAATCTGGCTGCAACTTAGGATGATTTTATTATATTAAATTACTTGGTATCATGCAATCATATTGATACATGTTGTATATTGAACTATTGTAGATAGACCCAATGGGCACTCGATGGGGTTGAGGCACCGGTGCGGGTGCAAAAATTCACCCGTAGTTTTTATAATTGGTTAGTGTGGATAAATGTAGTAGGTGTCCTAATGGGTGGGTTTTGCAACAACCACACCTTGTCCAACCCATTGCATCCGTCATATCTTTTTGCAAAAAAGTCCCTTGCTCCTAAGGAGGAAAAGAGATGCCATGCATATTTTTTAGAAAAAACCTAGACCTTTCGATTAATTAACCCAAGACCCTATTTATGTGAATATTCTAATATGGAATTAAACTATGGTTGTTACTCTTTAAAATGTGTAATTAAAATATAAAAATGTAGAGTTTATACAATATATCACCCTTTGATAATATTGCACATTGAGTATTACAATGTGATATATAATATATGGGCGTGTGGCCTTTGATTCATCGCAGCACACGAGTATAGTTATTAGGATACATAACTGGATATACGTTCGCATCATATTACTTTATTTCTGATGAGTCACACACGATGGTATGTGATGTTTCTTATTCGGGTACAACACAATACATATGGATATCTAACTAGAAGGCACAACCAGGAAAGGGCTGCATCATCGGGCACATGGCGCCGCAGCGGTACGCCTTGGTGACATCACTCCTTGAATCATAATTGGCTGCATGCAACACTCTTGCTGCAGCATGGCCACTAGTGGTTGTTGCATCATCGTCATTGCTGGCAAGGGCGAGCCTCCTGTGGCGGCGAACGTCTGTTGCATCGTGCAAGACTGCATGCACTGGATCATGGAACCCATTCCCATCATTGGCGAGGATGAGCGTACCATGGAACCCATTCCCATCATGCATGATTGCACGCACGGGTCCATCGCAGCCATTCCCGTTATCAGCGGAAGTTTTGTAGGCTTGTGGCTGTCACGACTACAAAATCCCTTATCAGTTCCGGTCAGGGAACCCCAGTTAGTACTGGTTCCCTGACCGGTACATGCTCGCCGGCACTAATCTGCCGGCCATTTAGTACCGGTCGAGCGGACCGGTACTAAATTCTAATTTTAGTGCCGGCTGGTAACCCCAGCCAGTACTAAACTGCACGCCCGCACAGGAGTTTAGTACCGGCTAGGCTTACCAGCCGACACTAACATGTTTTGTTTTTTTTGTTTCATTCCTTTTTCATTTTCATTTTTATGCTTATATTATTCATACGCGTATATATATATATATTATATATGTATGCGTATGCGGCTGATATTACGTTATATGATGTATAATATATTACTTTATAATATGTATATACATCATCGGTCACATATAATACTTTAAAATCAAGTATTATATTTGAATTGTTACAAGTACTTCAAAATAATCGAGATATTACAAATCAAGTTTACTCATCAAATAACCCCCTATTAGGATCTAGTTGTGCCACGCTTACATTAAAATCGGCATGAAATTCCCCTTTGGGATTTATGATTTCATCGAGCAGGCCCTGACTTGTTCGGATTGGATGAAATCTTCTTTCATGCACCATTTCTGCAAATTTCAATGAAATCAAAAATTTAGCAGAATGAAAAAAATAATGACTTAATAAAAAAAGAATGAGCAGAACCGATATTTCCTTACGTACCTTGACTGCTTCTGACATCATTTGCCCCCGTGGACCGACAAAATGGTCGATGAACTCGCACACGTAGTAACCACATAGGTTTGTCCCTTGCGCCTGTCTCATGCACTATATATATAGCAAAAATTATTAGAAAATATTAGGAATTACTAAAAAATAGTATAAATGACTATAAATTTTCTAAAAATAGTAGAGTCTATTATAAAATAGCATAAATTACTATAAATTTACATTGGATCGAAGTAGGGATTATATTCTTACCGGGACATTATTATTAATATCAAGATCGTCGCCGTTATCGGTTAATCCTATGTGTTTTTTCAGGAAGTGAGCCCATGCTTTCTTAAGAAAGTCTACGAGGTCTTGGTACTCTGATATTGGTTTCCTCATGGAGTCAAACACCGTGACCTGGGCTCGATCAACCTCGATAGAAAGCAGTATCTAATGGAATCTGTACGTAAATATACATACAGAGAGGCAATGTTGATTATATTTTGTATTTATTATTAACTTGAAATGATTAAAAAAGTCAAAGAACTCACTTATAGTTATACGGCAAAAGAATGAATGGACATGTATTCTGCCGGTCCAATGCATTGAATAGAAGTGTAGTAGTTTCTTTTGCTCCATCATTTACGGTCTTCTCATGTACAACATTGGGGTCGATGAAGCCAATGTTGTAATATCCCTTTTTCCTCCACTGGTGGACCTTCAACCTACGAGCCATAAATCAAAAGACATCATGAGACAGCACACTAGTATATGTAGTGGATATTAAATAAGAAAACACTAAGGCAGGAGGCACTTACATAACCCATACACTGATGAGAGACTTGTCAAGGGCATCTTGATGGAATAAGTCATAAAGTGCATTAAACTCGATCCAAATATCATCTAGCCCTCCCATCAGATGGTCATCTGTAATCCGAGCTGCGAGCATCATCTGGCCTGACCACGATTTCTCTAGGTACCATGTATGCAACTCGTGCATTCTCGTTGGTAGGAACCTCAACAACTCTTCCCAAATAAGCGGTTCACCCAGCATGAACTTTTTCCTGCCCCGGGTTTCTAGTAAGATCGCCTCTAACTCCCCTCGCAATTGACCTTTTGTAAGGTTCGTATCCACTATCATTTCGGCCATGACCGCATTATTTTCTTGCGCTGCATGTACCACCAACCGCTGGACTATTTGGTTCGACTACTCTCCGAGCTGGGGAATGGATTTTGTTGATTTACTGCTACTACTGATCCGGTTATCGGGGTTGCTGTAAGACTTTCTGATTGACCGGTCGTAATCCGATTCCCGTTCTTTCACCACTGGTTTCATCATTTTCCTAAAGAACGCCACTTTAGCCAGATCTATTGGTTTTGGTGGATCATGCTTTTTCGGATGAAAGTGGTCATGGACATGTTGAGCCACGCGAGCATCTAATTCTTCAGGGGTCAGATCACCTACACGCTTCGGAGGTGGTGGCTTTTCTTTCTTCTTCCTCTACTGCTTCAAAGCTGGAGGTGGCGGGGCTGATCGTGCCTTTGTTGACTTCCTTTGTTGCTTAGGAGGTGGCGTTGGATCCCGTGCTGGAGGTGGCATTGGGTCCCGTGCTGGAGGTGGCATTGGTTCCCGTGCTGGAGGTGGCGTTGAGTCCCATGCTTCCGGTGATACAATGGTTTCAGGCCAACTCTCACAAGCTGACGGTTGGTCTGGCGTTGTGGCTGCTTGATGCTTCAATCTGATGTACTATTTCGGCCAACAGATCCATTGGTGGACTACTTGTAGTAGTTCTGTTTCACCGTCACCTCTAGGGATCTCAAGGTCCAGATCTTCCCATCCATCCTCCACTCGGTCAAGGAAGACCATAGCGTATCCCTCAGGAAACGACACGCAATGAATTGTCGCACCGTCGATCGGCGCCTCAGCGTAACCCTCCGCACATAATTTCAGCTTCTTCCCGCGCAGATACAGAAGGTCACAATTGGTCCTTTCAGTGATGTCGTCCACGGGGTGTCATTGGGCCTCAGTCCCTGCTTGGCTCTCTCCGATGCTGCTACGACACTGAGAGGCGCGGCTGACCTCCAAATTGGCAGTTGGCTGTTCTTGGTGTTGGCTATCCCCTCTGGCTTCAACCATCGCTAGCCTTTCTTCCAAGGCATAGATCTCCTCTTCCATTACTTCAGTGCTTCTGCATCGGCTTCTATATGTGTCAAGATCTCTAGTGAAGCCGTGGTTCCATGGGACTACGCCCATGCCTCGGGTCCGCCCAGTGTGTTTTGGGTTGCCAAGAGCATAAGTCAGCTCGTCTTTCTCTCGGTTAGGCTTGAAAGTTCCTTCTTGTGCAAACCTCATTGCATCTTCGAGCCTATCAGTCGCTTCCCTGATTGCGTCGGTAGTCACGAACGACCCATCTTCCATGTTAAGTGTTCCTACATGGGCATAGAAGTACCACTTTGCTCTCTGTGGCCAATTCAAAGTCTGCAGTACAATGCCCCTAGCAATCAGGTCTGCTTTCATCTTTTCCCATTTTGGAATTGCCACCGCATAGCCTCCTGGCCCAAGATGGTGAAACTGCGTCTTTTTGCCCGCATTGATTTTGTTCTGAATAGATCAGGCCTTAAAGCGTCGTCTGACAACTTGTACACTACGAAATCACTCCAGAACTGTCGTTGGTTTTTGAATTTCTTGTCAAAGTCTGGTGTGAGGCCCTTGTTGACATATTCATTCATCAACTTCTTCTTGAATGATTGAAACTGAATGACCATCTTCTTGAACGCCCATTCCTTGACTTTTGGTTCCGTGCCTTGAGGGAATACAAAGTGTAGCAGAACTTCTTTCCATAACAACTCTTTCTCACTATCAGGAACAATATCTGCTGGATTATCATCGGTTTTTTTTATTTTTCTTCCATAGCTTGTAGCTTATGTGGATCCTTTCCTAACAAGATAACCACATTGATTTACAAAATTTGTCTTAACAGCTTTAGGCCTCGGTTCGCCATCTTCGGCTACTTCACCGACAATGGTGGTTCCATCCATCTTCCTCTTGTGGCCTCTTTTCCGTTTTGGTCTCCTCGATTCGGATGCGTAACAAATTATATATTAGTACGTGCTATTGATAATTTTATATAATTCAAATGATATATACATGAAAGAATTTCTTATACCTAGGGTGCATCCTCTTCCTCGGGTGCATCATCTTCCTCTGGTGCAGCCTCTTCGTTAGATGCCTCTTCCTCACCATGCAAGTTTAGATACTGGGTTCCATCATCAGGTGCATCAAGCACGTCATCATAACCATGGATTATTCGAAGGAGGATTAGCTCATCATCGGGATTTGAAGGAGGATTAGTCATAGCTTCTTTCTTTACACTACAACATCATTAATAAACAAATATATAAGCAAATATAAATATCATCAATATTCTAGTAATTCTACTATTTCTAGGATTTTCTAGTAAATTCTACTATTTTCTAGGATTTTCTATAAATTTTTTAGAATTTTCCAAAATTTTCTAGTAATATCAACTATTTTATAGTAATTTTCTAATATATATCATTAATTTTCCTAGTCATTTTAGTCATTTTCTAGCAATTTCTAGTCATTTTCTAATATTTTCTAGTAAAATATGTTTTCTAATAAGCAAAAAAAATATATCAATTTAGTAATTTTATAATAAACAATATATATATCAATTTAGTCATTTTATAATAAACAATATATATATCACTAATTTTCTAGTCATTTTCTAATATTTTCTAGTAAACAAAATGCTTTCTAATAAGAAAAATATATATATCAATTTAGTCATTTTCTAATAAACAAAAAATATATATATATCATCAATTTTCTAGTCATTTTAGTCATTTTCTAGCAATTTCTAGTCATTTTCTAATATTTTCTAGTAAAAAATGCTTTCTAATAAGCAAATGACTAGAAATTTTCTAGTAAAAAACTGCTGACGTCAGCCAGGGCTTACGCACGTGGGTGACGAGCAGAGAGGCCGGCGGGTGGCGACGAGCGCGTGGGAGGAGGCCGGCGGGCGGCGACGGGCGCGTGGGACGAGTCCGGCGGGCGGCGATGGGGAGGATGGGCGGCGGGCGGCGCGCGGGGAGGAGGTGCGGCGAAGACGGGCGGCGGGCGGCGCGGCGAGGACAACGCGCTCGAGGGCGACACGAGGGGATGAGGCGCGTGGGCGAGGGCGGCGCACGGGGAGGAGGCGCGCGGGCGGCGCGGCGATGACACGGCACGGGCGCGGCGCGCGGGGAGGAGGCGCGGTTGAGGGCGCCGCGCGCGGGGAGGAGACGCGGTCGAGGTCGGCGGATGGGGAGGAGGCGCGGGCTGCAGGCGGCGCGCGGCGGCGACGGGCGGCCGAGGGCGAGACGTGAGGCGGGGAAGAAGAGGTGGCGCCCCTTATATAGGGTGGGCTCTTTAGTACCGGCTGGTGTTCCCAGCCGGTACTAAACTACCCACCCAGGCACTTTAGTACCGGCTAGAAACACCAGCCTGTACTAGTGGTGTGCACTTTAGTATCGGGATGTTTTGTGGCCCGGTACTAAAGGGCCCGCCAAATTTTGGGCTCCCGCCCAAATGCATTTTCTTTTTCTTTTTTGGATTCTTTTTATTTTCTACACTTGGTTAATAAATTAAAACATGTTGGGAAAATTACAACCTAAATGTTTTTACTATATTATTAATTATATCTATACACCTAAAATTATAATTAAACTAAATTATATAACATAGTACTATTGCTATTTTATCTCTACAATTTGGTATTAGTGTGTTTATGTTTCTATTAATTCATAATAAATTGAAAAATATACTTTTTCGTTCATGCAATAATATACATAAATGTTGTCCTTAGGAACATAAACTATGTTTTAGTCAAATCATATATTACTTTCCTAATTTTGTCCAATTTAACGTTTCAATGATTCTATTAACATCAAAATTAATGAAGTGCTTATATTTTTAACATGCAATATTATAATTTTGTATTTTGATGCGGTTAAATCATTATATCTTATCTAAATTGCACAAACAGTACCATTAATTCAGAGAAATACGACAGAATGCATTATATTACGACACATGACGTAAAATACAACATATAATAGCCATTATTTAACGTCAAATACACCATATTGGTTCTAGAAACTACTCATTATTTAACGTGACATTGATAACCTTCCTTCTCACAAAAGTGCCGTGGTCATGATCGCGGCGTAAGTAAGGTGTGTCTTCTTTCGATAATAAGATGTTGGGGTCAACATCAACTGAGAATGGAGGAAGATCATCAATCTAGGGTGTGTTTAGTTCCCGCGAAAAGTTGGTAGAAAAGTCACATCGGACACTGTAGCGCACTGTAGCACTTTTCATTTGTTTGTGGTAAACATTGTCCTACCATGACCTAAGTAGGTTCAAAAGATTCGTCTCGTCATGTACATCAAAACTATGCAATTAGTTTTTTTATTTACCCACGTTTAGTGTTCCATGCATGCGTCATTGGCTATATTTAATGTTTTGATGTGATGTCGATGTGACTTTTTCGTTTGGAATTCGGGGAACTAAACAGGGCCCTGATCATAATCTTTTGACTTGTCTGTAATGTCCTCAACTCCAACAATCTTTCTTTTTCCTGGTAGGACAATATGGCATTTAGGCTCATCATCTGACTTGTTTTTCAACTCAATTTTCTTTTTCCTTGGCTTGCTTGACATATCCTTCACATAGAACACTTGTGCCGCATCCTTGGCTAGGACGGATGGTTCATCTCTATATCTAATCTTTTGGAGGTGCACTATTGTCATCCCAAACTGATCTTTTGTTACACCTCCATAATTGTTCACCCATAGACAACGAAACAGAGGGACGATAATGGGTCCATAGTCAAGCTCCCAGATCTCCTCTATGACACCATAATAGCCATCCTTTTTTCCATTGCTGTCTAGTGCATCTATACGAACACCGCTGTTTTGGTTAGTGTTTTTTTTGTCTGGGGCGCTTGTGTAAAATGTATATCCATTGATTTCATAGCCTTGGTATTGCTGGACCGTGATCGACGGTCCCCTAGCTAGCCATTGAAGTTGTTCATCAATAGTGCTGTCACCCAAGAATCTTCGTCTGAACCAACCGGCAAAGGTATCCATGTGCTCGAGTGCAATCCATGCCTCAGACTTCCCCGTGTTTTCACGCCACAAAATATTTTGGTGTTCTTCCTTGTATGGAGCCACCAAAGATGAATTTTGTAGAACAATGATGTTTGCTTTTCAGATTTCACTGTAATGGATGTTGACATTAGATTTCTTTCCTAGTGTGTCCTTTCCCTTCAGTCGCCCCTCATGTCATGACGCAGGAAGTTCAATCGGACTAAGATCCTCAATAAAGTCAATGCAAAACTCAATGACCTTCTATGTTCCGTAGCCCTTAGCGATGCATCCTTCTGGCTGAGAACGATTTCGAACATATTTCTTTAGGTCTGCCATGAACCTCTTAAAAGGGAACATATTGTGTAAGAAAACCGGTGCGAGAATAATTATCTCTTTGACAATATGAACTAGAAGATGTGTCATAATGTTAAAAAAAGGAAGGTGGGAAGACCATCTCAAAGCTGACAAGACATTGGACAATCTCCTTCTGTAGCTTTATTAGCTTCCTCGGATGAATTGCCTTTTGTGAGATTTCATTCATGAATGCACAAAGCTTAACAATTGTCAATCTTACATTTTCTGGTAATATACCCCTTAGTGCAACCGGAAGTAACTGTGTCATCAGAACGTGGCAATCATGGGACTTCAAGTTTGTGAATTTCTTTTCTTTCATGTTTATTATGTTCTGTATATTAGAGGAATACCCTGTGGGGACCTTAATATTGTTCAAACAATAAAACATGCTTTGCTTCTCCTCTTTGCTAAGTGTGTAGCTTGCAGAACGTAAATAGTGTTGTCCTTTGTCTATTTTTTTGGGATGTAGGTCTTTTCGCTCTGCCAATAGTTGCAGGTCACGTCTTGCTTCAATTGTATCTTTTGGGGCCCCATAAACTCCAAGGAAGCCTAGCAGGTTCACGGAAAGATTTTTTGATAGGTGCATCACGTCAATTGCGTTTCGAACCTCTAATACTTCCCAATAAGGTAGCTCCCACAATATAGACTTCTTCTTCCACATCGGTGCATGTCCGTCATTGTCCTTGGCAACAGACTGGCTACCACGGCCCTTTCCGAATACTACATGCACATCCTTTATCATTGAGAACACACGCTTTCCATTACGGAACAGAGGCTTAGCATGAAGTTCGGCCTCCCCTTTAAAGTGCTTTCCTTTCTCTCTTAGAGGGTGATTGGTGTTGGCACTCCTTACGGCCTACAGATAAATCTGCAAGCGGATGGATACCGATGTAGCTTTCACCCGGGAGTATTCCAAGTTATCGATTTCCACGGGGAACGAGAAGTGTACTAATTCTAAACAAAGTTGTCCTAGGTAGATGGAGTGGATGAATGAAATGGATGAGGTGGATGACGACAACAAGGAGAGAAGAGAAGAGGTAGGAGGGTAGAGAGGGTACAGGTCTGGTAAGGGTATTCTACCGATTGACTGAGCAGAGCAGAAGATACAGATAGATACTTGCTTCGGGACTACAGAGCCTCCGACACACAGAAAGAGATGAGAAGGGGTGCCGGTTACCATGAACCTTGGGTCCTAGGACACCGGAACTAACGTGATGGACTACGAAGACCGAAAGGGCTGTCACCACCTTACGGCTACCACCTCCGTTGCGACGGGCAGAAACTAAGGTTACTAGCAAGTCTAGGAACCACTCCTACACTAGTCAATAACTACTTATCTCCTATAGCAAGATAAGCACCCAAGCTAAGCAACCAGTATACAGTTATACCAATCAACTAAACATTGAACGAAGAACAAGACAAGTATATAAATGTAAGAATTGAATGCTCAATTAATCAGAGAGAGATACAAGAGTTACCAGACATGACCCGGATGTCACTCGAAGCAGAGCCGCATCCGTAGAGGTACAGCGGGAAGAGGGGCCGACACTCCGGCTCCTCTCCGGGACGCTCACCTCTCCTCTCTCCCTATTTCTACTGAGTGGCAGAACCTAGCGACGCCTACTCTTCTTCTTCTCTTGTGTTGTGTGCTCAAATGAGCAGCTTGGCCCTCTATTTATAGCACTCAATGGCCGGTTGAAGTGGAGTAATCGTCAAGGCATCCAGGGAATATCCCCCCTTGATTCGGGCGAAGAAGGTCGGTTCGGCCGAACCGACCTGTTCGGCCGAACCGTCCATCTTGCCGCCTTGGCTCCCAATGGCTCAGATTTGCTTCTGGAGGCGGTTTCTGCAGGGGAGTCGGTTCGGCCGAAGGCCTCTGTTCGGCCGAACAGGCCTCAGGGTCCAGGCCCACTCCTCTGCACCGCCTCTGCCCTTTGGGACCCTCCTGGGCCGGCCTGGCTGCTTGGACTTGTGTAGTATGGACCCGGCCTGATGTGTCGGTGCTCCGAAATGAGTTGGCGGGCGTCCTACGTGGCTTGCACAGTCATTGCTTGGTTGTTGTAGACGTGGACGGCTCCCGGCGGCCTGTACGGCTAAGGGGGGTAACCGGCCGAACGAGTCGTTCAGCCGATTCAGTCATTTCCGACCCCTATAGCACGTATTTCGCAATGTTGTACCTGCACAAGCGACACTCACCAAAACTCGTGGAACTCCATTAGAAATAAAACATAAGTACATGGAATGTTGCATAGTCTCTCATTTATTCCCGCGTATTGGTGGTAGAATTTGGGTTGTAACGACCGCCAACAAGCTCCCCCAAGCTTGGCTCTTTGCTCGTCCTCGAGCAAAGATAAAACTTAGGCTCGGTGGATCAGGAGTTGTTACAATGTCATTTTTCTTGCAGGTAACTTCATAAACAACTAGTACTCAAACAAATACTTGAATCACTAGCAAGGTATTAATTCACCATTTTACCTATGGGGCTTATAGCAATCTCCTTATCTTGGGCGGTTGAAGGAATGAACAGTTTAACTTAGTTTTACTCCACTCTACTCTTTTCAGGATCCTATCTCGGAGTTTTCACCCTTTTGTGAAAAGATAAATTGTTCCTCATTGGCTCACTCAATCGCTCAAGTGTATTTGATTCCTCACCAAAGACTTTGCCTTCTTTTTATCCTAACATCTAATTTAGCTTTTTGTGTGGCTTAGGGACAAAGGATGAAGGCATACAAGCATCTTATATTTTGCTAAGTCAAAGACCAGACCTTAGGAGAATCAAATCACACTCTTAGATCGAGAAGTGCAAGTGTGTGGAATATGCAGAGTGGAATATGAGTGGAATTTGGTGGAACTTCATGGAATGATTCTTCCTCTCCTTTATTTTTCGAGAGCATGGGCTATCTCTTTTTTTGCCATGCCTCTTTGGCATGTTTTTCTTTTTCTCATATTTTTGCCATGCCACTTGGCATGCTTTTCTTTTCTTTTCTTTTTGCATAGCCCATGCCTCTACTTCAAAGATATTTGGAGAGGGAATAAAAGAACATGAAGTTTATTTTTGTGGGATGGATGATGGCATGGTTTTTGCTAACTCCCAGTGTAGGAATTGCAAGTGAGAGGTGGAGTGTATGTGAATCTCGATATTGAGAGCATGAAAGATTCCTCACAAAAGTCACAACAATTTGACAAAGCTCACTAAGATGACAAGCAGCATATGGTAGAAGGTTTAGAACTAATCCTATCATATGGCTCTGGTAGGAAAGTTTGACCAATGAGGAACTTTATTTTGAAAACATAAACATCTGAGATTTGCACCATACTAAGAATAGAAATAGAGTTCAACCAAAGTCTCACTATATCAATCCCCACAACAACCTAGACTTGGAATAAAGCATGTGCTCCCACAAGGTTTTCAGGTTCATTTTTACTCATGCCAAATAACTCAAGCATAGTCAAGCAACTAGTTGCAACAAAGTACTAGCAAAATTAATGACAGAGCAACCATTCATCATTTCCAAAGTGAGAGGCATATGATTCATTCCATGCATGGTTGAGAGTTAATTTTATTCAAGGGAAGTATTTTCAATTGAATGACCAAAGTGCTGAGTAATTCGGAACGTACCTGATGGGGGTGCTCCCCCAAGCTTGGACTCTTCACTGGTAGGGATTCAACCTTGAAAGGTATTGAGTCAGCTGGTCGGCCTGTTCGTTCTCGTCCTGTTCCTCCACTATGTCATGCCTGTACTCATGTATCTTTTCGTTAAACAGGGCAATCTCCGGTTGGCTCAAATGCACCAACCGGAGCGACAATTTTATTCTTTCTGCATTCAACTCTTATTTTATTTACTCATTAAGCCAAGGTTGGAAAAAAAATATTTGGAAGGGAAATAATTAGAGCACCTCCTAAACAATGATTTGAGCAAAGGGAAATTGAATTGGAAAATAAATTGAAACTAATGGTGCTCTACAGGATACAACCACATGACATCTGCTCTATAGATGGATCATAAAGGTCTAGATGTTACGTGGCTTTGGCGAGCCTCTCTGATTTGGCTGTGAATGCTTGGTACAGGACATTGTTCTTGTCCATCTGTCAAGGCTCACCTTCAGTGACCTTCTCATCCCGGTTGCTCAACTTCTGGCTGGTTTGTGCCAGTTCTTTTTCAGGCTCTTCAACCATGGGTTTCTCTTCTCCCTCCTCCATGGCTTTCTTCATTGGTGGACTTGTCGTACTCATGGAGAGAGAACCATTGGGTGAGGAAAGGTCTTTGGATAAGGATTGAGTGGTCATGGCGGCTGGGAAATGTGAACACTTGGTTGTGTTCGGGAAAGTGATGGAGGATGGTTTCTGACTTGAGATCGACAAGCAGCTTTCCCAACATTTCCTAGCGACTTCGAGACAAGATGGGATAGAGATAGGATCAAGGGTCAAAAAGGACGCTCAAGGGGCAACCGAGGGGTCCTTCGGTCGAACCAACATGGTTTGGCCGAATTGTCCTAATTTGCCCAAACTAGAGTTGTCTAGTTTGCCCAAAGTGCTTCAGTGAGTCTATCTCTCTAGTGCCTACCCATCTCATTGACGGTCTTTACAAAGTGTTCTTGATCTTCATGCTGGATGTTCAGCTTGACCACTAGCTTGGGGGTGTTAAGGTGTGGCTATAAAATGCGGCTCCCCCAAGCTTAGATATTTTTGGGAGTCAATGAGATGGGAGCCCCTATGACTAGCCTAGGGACGCCAAAGCGAGGAAAGATGTTTTCATGGGTCATTTGCTCAACGTGCCTAGTGGCTACGGGTCGATAGGGCTTGGCTTCTACCCAGTTAGAGACGGGATCTATGGCTACCAGAATAAACTCGTAGTTCTCTGAGTTAGGGAAAGGACCCATGGGGTCTATTCCCCTTACATCAAAGATTTCTACTGAAGATTACTGGTGAGTGGCTTTGCGTCTCCTTCCCGTGTTTCTGGCAGTGTGGGCGTCTCTTGCTAAATTTCTTAGCATCTCCCTTTTGCCAGACCTTTGTTCTAAACGCTCCATAATGTCGTTCACAAGGTGTTGCATGATATCTCTCCCAGACTTTATGTGCCTTAGGTGCAGGTATGCATCATCTAAGGAGTCAAATCCAGAAGGGACATGGATCGTCCCATAGGTGAAGTCTGCTCTCATAAACCAATCTTTTCCTATTTTCACCTGATGGGACGTACCCTTGCACCATGAAGTCAACTATGGTGGCGTACCACGGCTCTAGTGTTGTTATCTCAAGGAGTGCGTGTCTTGGTTTCCCATCCTTTTTGGTCAAAAGATACTTCAGAGCAGTATGGTCGGAATAGACTATGACCTTTGCCCTAACTTGGTAGGACCGAAATTTGTCTATAACAAACATAGTTGCTAAGAGTTCCTTTTCCGTGGTTGCGTAGTTGAGCTGGGGCCAGTGAGCATAATGCTTCTTGTTCTTGGTTTGGCCCACAACATCTCTTACGGCAAAATCGCTTGCATCACACATGATTTCTAGCGAGATGCTCCAGTTAGGAGGCTGGATGATGGGAGCGAAGCTGAGTGCTTTCTTAAGGGTTTGAAAGGAAGCATAGCACTCTTGATTAGAGACGAGAGGGGTTCTTTGGCTAAGAGAGTGGTCAATGACCGGGCTACTAGAGAGAAATTTTTGATGAAACACCTATAAAGCCTGGTGTGGCCAAAGGAACTACGAATCCCCTTTACTCGTAGGAGGTGTAGGCATAGGGTCGTATTAGAGGGTATGACAAGGGAAGATGATGGTCCAGGCTTTGATTCTGGTCTTTCCCCGATCAAAGACGAATCTCCGTGACACTTTCCTAGCGACCCCAAGGTAAGATGAGATAGGGATATGATGAGTATGGAGGTTAGGAGTAATCCCTTTGAAGTCTTGGATTGAGTGTCCAAAGACTGACCGATCTTCCTCCAGGACCGTGAAAGTCTGTTGGGTTTCAATGTCAGAGAGCTGGTCACTGATGGTCACTGGAGTATGTTCATCCTTAAAGAGGGAAGCACACTTCAATCCAGAGGGAAGAGGCTTAGGCTCGATTGGAGGATGAATGTCTTCTTCCTCCATAAGGAATTGGGCATCTTCTTCTAGGAAAGGTTGCTCTAAGTCTGCCAGAGTTGTTGACATGACTTCCTCTATTGGATCAGGATCGGGGTCTGTCTCTATTGGGGTACTCAAGGAATAGGAATAAGAGACTGGGACAAATTCTTTTCCGATCCTAAGCTCTAGCTAGTTTATTGGTGAATTTTCTAGGATTTTCATGATTGGCCTACCAATAAAGATGGACTGAGTGGAATTTTCAGGTAATTCAAAGATATGGAAATCCAAGAAAAGTCCAGGGTCATTAATCTTAACGGGTATGACCCGCAAGATCCCTAAACAGTTGAGGATCCTTCCCGATGTGAACCTTAGATGTTTCTAAGACAATGACCATGGTTCATCGGGGAGTTGAGCTCGCACCAAAGAGCTAGAGATTATGTTGATTCCGAGGCTCGGGTCATACCCGATTTCTTTGTCCATGCCCATAACTTCGCAAAAGATTGTTCGGATTCTCTTGGGCATTTTAACGACCTCGGTCGAGGCTTCTGCCTCGTCTAGCCATTCCCGACTTTTGATGGCAGAGAGACGGCCTAAGTACTCTCTTTGATATTCTAGTGCTTCCTTGTCGGGTGGTGGATCCTTTTGCTCTACACATTGTCCCCGTGAGAAACGTATGGCACAGTCGATGTCATCGAATAGACCATCGTCAACATCGTAGGGAGTGGTGTAGAGTGGAGGATAGTAGTCCAGGCTAGAGTAAGGTTGTGGTTCGAATTGAGCATCGGGTTCTGATGGAATGGAAGGGCTGATAGATTTGGATTGTTGGTGTACAGGCTCTTCAGGTTTAGGCTGCTTCTCTTCTTCATCAGGGAGTTCGTCATAGACTCCAGTGTAGGGAGTGTCGTCCAGGATGCGCTCCAGGACTATCCTCGCTTCACTAGGAGTCAAATGAAAAAACGACCCTTTTGAAGTAGAGTCCAAGAAAGTTGCAGCTACGGGACAGAGGCCAAGGCTGAAGTGTTGTAAAACAACAGGTTCTGGTAGGCTTAGGTCTGGTCCGGATGCCAAGATTTGCTTGAAACGAGCCCAGGCAGCTCCTAACGACTCTCCCTCTAATTGCTTAAAGGTAAGAACTTCGATTCGGAGGCTGGCTACCTTGGAAATTGGGAAGAAATTTAGGTAGAATTTCTCTCTGAGAGTTTCCCAACTCCCTTCCATAGTACCGACAGCCAGAGAGTACCATTTCTTCGCTCCTCCCGTTAATGAGAACGGGAATAGCTTCCATTTGAGTGTCTCTTGTGTCATGCCTGCAATGGTCAGGCACGAGCAGAGTTGCTCAAACTCGCGCAATGCGCGTATGGACTCTCGGCCTTCGTTCTTGAGAACGATTGCTCACGAACCATGGCTATGAAGCCGGGACGTAGCTCATAGCCGGGTGTGGATACGGGATGTGATGATGGTGGTGGCTCCAAACAAGCGCCCTTTGGAGCCGAGTGTTGGCGTAAGGTAAGAGTGGGATCCATATGGATGGTGGTGGGATACACGGACAACTTGGGTTCGGAATCAGAACAGCTACCGTTCCCCGGCAATGGCGCCAGAAAGCTTGTTGGCACTCCTTACGGCCTACAGATAAATCCGCAAGCGGACGGATACCGATGTAGCTTTCACCCGGGAGTATTCCAAGGTATCGATTTCCACGGGGAACGAGAAGTGTACTAATCCTAAACTAAGTTGTCCTAGGTAGATGGAGTGGATGAATGAAATGGATGAGGTAGATGACGACAACAAGGAGAGAAGAGAAGAGGTAGGAGGGTAGAGAGGGTACAGGTCTGGTAAGAGTATTCTACCGATTGACTAAGCAGAGCAGAAGATACAGATAGATACTTGCTTCGGGACTACAGAGCCTCTGACACACAGAAAGGGATGAGAAGGGGTGCCGGTTACCCTGAACCTTGGGTCCTAGGACACCGGAACTAACGTGATGGACTACGAAGATCGAAAGGGCTGTCACCACCTTATGGCTACCACCTCCGTTGCGGCGGGCAGAAACTAAGGTTACTGGCAAGTCTAGGAACCACTCCTACACTAGTCAATAACTACTTATCTCCTATAGCAAGATAAGCACCCAAGCTAAGCAACCAGTATACAGTTATACCAATCAACTAAGCATTGAACGAAGAACGAGACAAGTATATAACTGTAAGAATAGAATCCTCAATTAATCAGAGAGAGATACAAGAGTTACCAGACATGACCCGGATGTCACTCGAAGCAGAGCCGCATCCATAGAGGTACAGCGGGAAGAGGGGCCGACACTCCGGCTCCTCTCCGGGACGCTCACCTCTCCTCTCTCCCTATTTCTACTGAGTGGCAGAACCTAGCGACGCCTACTCTTCTTCTTCTCTTGTGTTGTGTGCTCAAATGAGCAGCTTGGCCCTCTATTTATAGCACTCAATGGTCGGTTGAAGTGGAGTAACCGTCAAGACATCCAGGGAATATCCCCCCTTGATTCGGGCGAAGAAGGTCGGTTCGGCCGAACCGACCTGTTCGGCCGAACCGTCCATCTTGCCGCCTTGGCTCCCAATGGCTCAGATTTGCTTCTGGAGGCGGTTTCTGCAGGGGAGTCGGTTCGGCCGAAGGCCTCTGTTTGGCCGAACCGGCCTCAGGGTCCAGGCCCACTCCTCTGCACCGCCTCTGCCCTTTGGGTCCCTCCTGGGCCGGCCTGGCTGCTTGGACTTGTGTAGTATGGACCCAGGCTGATGTGTCGGTGCTCCGAAATGAGTTGGCAGGCGTCCTACGTGGCTTGCACAGTCGTTGCTTGGTTGTTGTAGACGTGGACGGCTCCCGTCGGCTTGTACGGCTATGGGGGGTAACCGGCCGAACGGGTCGTTCGGCCGATTCAGTTATTTCCGAACCCTATAGCACGTATTTCGCAATGTTGTACCTGCACAAGCGACACTCACCAAAACTCGTGGAACTCCATTAGAAATAAAACATAAGTACATGGAATGTTGCATAGTCTCTCATTTATTCTCGCGTCTTGGTGGTCGAATTTGGGTTGTAACGACCGCCAACAATTGGCAGGTAGAAATCAACGGTGGCCTAGATACACGCACTTCCGACAGTTTTTCAAATAAATGCTATCAGTTTCATCTACGCAGTGGGTGCATGCCATGTATCCTTTGTTCGACTATCCCGACAGGTTAGCAAGTGCAGACCAATCATTGATGGTTACTAAAAGCAAAGCTCGGAGGTCGAACGATTCCTGTTTGTACTCATCGCGCACATGCACGCCTTCTTCCTTCCAGAGCAATAAAAGTTCATGAACCAATGGTCTTAGATATACGTCAATGTCGTTGCCAGGTTGTTCTGGTCTTTGGATAAGCACCGACATCATGATGAACTTCCGCTTCATCCACAACCAAGGAGTAAGGTTGAAGATACATAGGGTCACAGGCCATGTACTGTGACCACTACTAAACTCACCGAACGGATTCATACCATTTGTACTTAGACCAAATCTTATGTTCCTGGCGTCCCTGTCAAAATTATGAAATTCTCGATCAACATTTCTCCACTTGGACCCATCTGCAGGGTGTCTCATCATCTCATCTTGGTTACGTTCTTCTTTGTGCCACCGCATTAATTTTGCATTCACCTTATTCCTGAACAAGCGCTTCAAACGTGGTATTACAGGGAAATACCACACCAACTTTGCGGGAACTCTATTCTTGGCTGGCTGCCCATCAACATCACCAGGATCGTCTCGCCTGATCTTGTACCGCAATGCGTCGCAAACAGGGCAGGCATCCAAGTTCTCGTATTCAGGGCCGCGATACAGGATACAGTCGTTCAGACATGCGTGTATCTTCTGTACATCCAATCCAAGAGGGCAAACAACCTTTTTTGCTTCGTATGTTGACGAGGGCAGTTCGTTGCCCTCGGGAAGCATGTTCTTTACAATTTTCATTAGCTCTCCGAATCCTTTATCGGTGACACCATTTTTTGCTTTCCATTGCAACATCTCCAGCGTACTGCCCAACATTTTGTGCCCCTGTTTGCATCCCGGGTATAAAAACATTTTATGATCCTCCAGCATCTTCTCAAACTTCTTTGACTCCGCCGTTGTTTCGCTGTCTTTTTGTGCATCTAGCAACACTTGACCTACTTCGTCAGGTGGCTGCGCTTCTTCAGCATTCTGTTTGGCCTCATTCATTGGCTCATCTTCCAAGGCACCAGATGCATATAGCTGAGCCCAATCTGGATTGTCGTTTTCATCGCCTCCTTCATCTTCACCGTCTTCTATAACAACTCCAACTTCACCGTGCTTTGTCCAAAGGGTGTAGTTTGACATGAAACCGCTTTCATATATGTGGGACATTAGAGTGCTTCTTCTCTTCCAGTGCTTAACATTTCGGCAATGTACGCATGGACAACACATGAGACCCTCTCGTGACTTGTTGGCCTCTGCCGCATCGAGAAATTCTTGTACGCCAAGAACCCATTCCCTGGTGCTGCATTTGCCGGCGTACATCCATTGTCGGTTCATCTGCAATTGGACTAAAACATCGGCAACTGGAATTACATAGAAAATTTTATAGTAATACCTAGTAAAAAACATTAGCAACTGGAATTACATATAAAATTTTATAGTAATTCCTAGTAATTTTTACTATAATTAATGTCTAAATAAAAAAATTCTAAGATATAAAACATCTGCAATGTACGCATGTAATTTTCTAAAATTTTTTAGTGTTTTATACCAAATAAACAAATATATAATCAATAATAAATAATTAATTGAAAAATCACCCTAAAAATTTGCCACATGCAAGCAATCAAATAATTGGTGTCCTTAATTAAATCCATCAAGTTTACATATCTCAAACTAATGTCTAAATAAAAAAACCTCGTGCTCATTCTCTCTTGCTTCCTCAAAAACTACAAAATCTCTAAGTATAATGGATGAAACAAAGCACAAACAACATGAAATAGAAGAAGATGAAGTTGCTAACCTTTGGCGTGCTTAGACGAGTGAAATACTCACAATTTTTGGAAAAAAATGGGCAGCACCTCCCCTCTAAGACGCCATGGACGAAGTGGGGAGCTCGAGCAAAGTTCTGTGTGCTCGAGCTCGGGGAGGAAGAGAGTCCTCATATATGAGGACATTTAGTACCAGCTGGTGGCTCCAGACGGTACTAATGTGCCCACTAGCCGTTGCGCGCGCCAACACGTGGCACGCTGGCACGTGCTTGGTCATTTTAGTACCGGCTGGTGGTTCCAGCTGGTACTAAACTGCCAAAACTTGTTTTTTTATTTTCTAGTTGTTTTTTATTTTCCAGCTTGTTTTTATTTTCCAGTTGTTTTTTATTTTCCAGTTTGTTTTTTATTTTCCATTAAATAAAAATAATGTTTTTTATTTAGGTTAAATCACTGCCTTGTAAATCTTTTGTTTGCATAGTGGAATTTGGCGGTGGAATTTGGTATCTAAACAAGGCCTTAAGCTTGGTTCGACGAGCATGCATAGCCATTTTGTAAATCTTAACAAATAATTGGAAGCAAAAAAATAAAAAAACATGAATACATTATTAGAGTCTTACAATATCATTCCAATAACACACACATTGTCAAGGTCTTATAATATCATTCTGATAACACACATGATCAAGATCATATTAGGGATCAACATTATGAAGCCTGGCAAGGTAGACAGAATAATTTCTATCCAAAATGTCAACCCCTAGATATTTGTCCACATAGTTTAGTGCGTATATTAATGCACTATCCTTTTCCTTGTATGGTGCATCTAATGTCTCGCCGTATATTGTAAACGGGCCTTCACTTGACATCAAGGATACTGATGACTAAAAACCACCTTGTACTCGACGCGAATATGGCGGCACAAATGAGTATCCCAAAGACGGCAGAATCTGGCGCAACACTTCTCCCAAACCATGCTCTGTGTGTAGAAATCCACAATTCAGAGTGTCCTACATATACACGAGATATATGTACAAACAAATAAGAGTACAATTGATAAGAGAGCATATGTAGAAACAAAGAAGAGTATGTATAGAATCAAATGTATAGTAACTTACATATTCCGATTCATAAGGAGGGGAAATCCTTTTTGGAACTTGTGTGACGTCTGGTTCATTGAGCTCAAGAGCCTTCAACTTCAAGAAACTATAGTCTGGGATAATATGCCCCATATGAATTTCCATCTGTTCAAGTGACTTCCTCACGGCATCGCGTGCAGCAACATATTCTTGCTGGTACAGGCCCAATTGGACGTGGAAAATAACTGTATCACCAGGATTTGGGTCACGCACGGCACGTTCTTGGAGTTCAATAGAAACCACGTAACTCCCATTGTATAAGCTGTTGTTCTGTCTCACCACCAAAGGACGGGAGCCAATGATATGGTACACTATATCTTGGACTTTGGCATGACACCGGTCCGGGCTTTGGCATGACGCCAGCATGTTCAGCCACCTCACCATCATATATATACAGCTGGCTCTCCCATTTACAGTCCTACATGATTAATCAAGTGTTTTCTAGTAATTAATGTATAAATAAAAATATGATCCATAATAAGAAGATCATAGTTTTTCGTGTTTTATAATCAATACTATGAAGATCAAAATTTTTCTACCGATCTCTATTATGATCCCTTAATTCATGTCTAAATAAAGAAAATTTGCACATTATTCTCCCATCCCTAAAAAAACTAGAAAAAAATCTCTAAGTATGATGCATGAAACGAAGAACAAACTAAATGAAACGGAATGAAAGAGAAGAGGATGAAGCTGCTAATTACCTTTGGCGTATTTAGATGAGCGAAAATGGGCAGCACTCCCTCTAACCCGCCATGCACGGAGAGGAGAGCTTGAGCAAATATGATGTGTGTGTTGAGCTCTCGGGGAGGAAGAGGTACGGTGGATTTATAGCCGGTAAACACATTTAGTACCGGCTGGAGAGCCTAGCCGGTACTAGTTCTAGAATCTTAGTACTGGCTAGGGATACCAGCCGGTAATAAATTTTCCGGTGGCAGTTTAGTACCGGCTCGAGGTACAAGCTGGTACTAAACTGCCAACTAACCCATTGGTGACGTCGGTGCGGCGTCGGTGCGGGGGCGTTTAGTATCGGCTGGTGGTTCCAGCCGGTACTAAACTGCCCCCGAGGGCACTGTGCTGCAGAACCGGTACTAACCGCGTGCGTTAGTACCGGTTCTGCAACGGCTGGTACTAATTGACAGTGACGAATTGAGTTTTTGTAGTAGTGTGCAGTGGCAGCAATCGCATAAAGAGCAAGGAGTGCAACCAGAGCAACCATCTTAGTTGTGTGCGATGCCATGGTTTTTTATTTCTATATTGTAGACAATAGAATAGAAACTGTTGGTGAGATGAAGGTGATGAGTAGAGATCGATTAAGGTGGTATGTTTTTATAGGAGCGCCGTTTGTTTTTGTGAGCACACAGTGAAGTATGACTTTACCGTGTGTCAAAAAAAGCACACGGCGAAGAATTACTTCGTCGTGTGTTTTTTTTGACACACGGTGAATTATTACTTCGCCATGTGCTTTCTCTTTGACACACGGTGAATCAATAATTTTTTTATTATCTCTCCACCTCCGCGGGTAACGGCGTCAGAATGAGATGCCGCCATTATGATTCGCCGTGTGTGAGAGAGGTTGTGCCTCAGGCACACGGCGAAGCATTGGAATCTGGTAGTGAGCTAGACCATGTAGGAGTTTTGGCCTCTGCAAATCTGGCAAATCTGAATGTTGGATGATGTGTCATATGCTAGACATGACATGTCAGTTGTCGATTTGGATATGAGCTGAAGTTATCCACGTCAATTTGCTCTATGCAAAAAATGATGCCCTTTCTGTTCCTACGGGCGAGGGTGCCATGATAAGTTTGACTTGTCATGGCCACATCAGATTGTGTGGCCACTTTTTTGGCTTGTAGTATTGTGAGTTGCTGAGTTGGCCTTGACACTTTTCTCAACCAAATTTGTATAGGATTCAATACTTTGTGCTACATTCATAAACCACACAGGTAACATTTTGGAATTTTCCTTAACACATCATGATGCTAGTAGTGTTTGGACTTTTCTTTTGAAAATATACTTTCGTATAATCTGTATAAGTTATTGTTGAGATGTATTTGGAGTTTTTCTAAAAAAGAAATAAATAACAAGAACGCTCTTAAAGAGGTAAATACCAAAGGTGCATATATATCAAGCTACTTTCTAGTTTAATCTCAGATTTAGATAGGATGCACCACTATGGAAGAAAAAATGCTCATACTGGAATACTTGTCTGTCACAGTGATTTTTGAACACTGGTTGGTACAATGGTACCTCAAGCCTCGCTAGACAAATTTATCTATCGCCGTTCTGCTCCATGGGTTTATTCCGGATGGTTGGTGAAATGGCCAAATTACTTTTGTCGCTTTTAAGCTTAGAATCATGAAAGACATCCAAACAGATGTGTCCATTAATGAGTACTCAAAGCGTCTATTCAAATATCGCAGGGTCGTCGTACATTTCCAAGCACATTTCCACGTACAAACCATGGGCAACTATGTTACACGGATACGGATACGTGTATCAGTATCGGGCCGATACAAATATGCGGATACGCCAGTTTTCAAAAAAATCCAATACGTAGATATGTTTTAGTATAATTATTTTTTAAATAATTAATATGCAAGCAATTGGAAGAGTCTATACATCTGCTATCTTGCTTGCCCGGTATGGCTTGTTGCCAGTGGTGGGTAATGGGAAAGGGAATAAATCAAACTACAGCAGTAGGACACAAATGATTAAAGGGGAAGTATTAAGATTAGAAATGAACTTGCATGTCATCACTGAGTAGCGGTTGTGGCTTGCCGATGTCATCGTGGCCTAGCATGAGTGCGGCGGCGCGTATGTTTCGATAGTGCTTCTGAAGGAGGTAGAGCTACTGTCTATAAAGCTATAGTGGGTTGTTGGACGTATCCAAACAAGTCAATACGTAACCGCACAAGTATCCCATTTTTTATTTTTTTCGCCGATACTTCTCGGATACGTATCCGCGGTGTATCCATCGCGTATCGGTATCGGATACATATCCATACGGAATACGGCTCCTCCATGAAGCATCCGTGTTACATAGATGAGCAAAATGGTCTCCTTTCATTCCCCGGCCCCAAGAAAAACCTAGCTAGAAAGCCTTGAATCTCTTACCTCTCTACTTCTACAACATTTGTTTCCCGTCAATGTATGAATATTGATTTTCAAAAATAAGAAAATAAGTAAAATTTTAAAAATTGTATCTCAGTTTACTGTATTTATTCTAAACAACATGCTGATTCTAGCATAATCGAATGGTATCACTATTGGAAATCAGACATTTTCCGAGTATCCGAATCTTTGCCGAGTGTATTTTTCGGGCACTCAGCAAATAAGGTATTTGCTGAGTTAAAAAACAATCCAAACTCTTTGCCGAGTGCAAAAAAAAAAACGCTCGTCAAAGATGAGTGTTTGCCGAGTATTTTTCTAGGCACTCGGCAAAGCGCTCTCTGCCGAGTCCATTTTTTTGGTACTTGCAAAGATGACAGTTTGCCGAGTGTTTTTTTGCACTATGCAAATAATTAAGTTTTTTTTCATTTTCTAACCTCAAAACTTTTCCTACTCCACTTCTTTGCCGAGTGCCACTGATCCAGCACTCGGCAAAAGGAGCGGTCAGCCACCAGCCAGGGGCGGCCGGCCACCGGCCTGCTCTTACCTGGCCACGGCTAGCTTTGAGATATAACCTAATTAACTTTTATTTATAAAATTATATGAATAATTAATTAATCAAATTAGCATTAATATGAAAAACTAAAGTATAACCCTTAATTAGCTTTTAATTAGAGAAACATGTTTAAGTAACCTATAATCAAATTAATATTAAATAAATTCAAAAATAATTTGCATGTTCAATAACAGTTCGAAAACGTATTCGTGTCAATATGAATCTCTCGCAATGAGAATGGATTAAAACGGATCTAAAACACGAGAACTATGGACTAAACCAGATTTCTTGCATCTAAAACAAGCAGGGGGTTTTCTGCAAAAGAGTATAGACTAAAGAATATGGTAGAAAATTATAAGATTCCCCGAGGGTCTTAATGAAATGCTTGAGGCAAAAAATGATAGAAGGCTCGGGGCGAAGAGGAGACGAAGAATTGACACTAGCAAGAGATATAGTGGCAAAACACTACCTTAGGGAATCCCAAACAAAGGGGTCTCCCTGTAAAGGAGTCTATGGTGTGTCTTTTTCATATGAAAGGTGGTTTGTATATATCGGGAGAAAAACCCCTCATATCCATGTCCATTAGAAATATGGGACTAATGGATGGTTTACCCCTTCCAATGCTAATGGGCTTTATAGATATCCCATAGCACTAATGTGGCTGAGGGCACTAACTCGGCCGAACCAAGTGGTTCGACCAAATTGGCCAGTTGTGTCCCATTTACCTCGTGTTGGTCAATTATGTTCCTCCATATTAGAGATTCACCAAAACTCGTGGAACCTTACTAGAAAATAAATCTAAGTGTATGGAATGATGCATATATCCTCATTTAATCCCTAGAAATGGTGGTCGAAATCATGTCGTTATGGCCGCCAACAGCGGCTCAATGGTGCTCCGGCGAGGTTAGACGACGCTAAAACATAGCTCCGGTGAGGGGTAATCATGGCCACAAGGCACGACCTTGCCTAGGGTTTGGAACGCACACGTGCGCGTGGCAAGCCAAGACCTTGCTTGCTCGCGCTCGCGTGAAATGGGCAGTCCCATGGCGCGGCGATCACGACAATCCTAGGACAGCAGCTGCGCGGGGTTAGCGGCGTCAGAGACTTGCACAAGAACAGCACGTCACGAAGACCGGTGACATAGAGGTTCAGTGGCTGCCATGGTACAAAGGCCAGCACAAGAGAGGCAGGGCGAGAAGGACAGGGAGCGGTGTTCAGGCGGCGGCTCACCATTGGGCGATGGTGTAGACGTGGCCGGCTCGGTGAAGGCCTGCGGATCGGCGCAGGTTGTGGGCTCACGGTGCTCAGGGACGATGATAGTGACTCCGAGGCGGCTCTCTTTCTTCTCCATGTGCGGCGGCTGAGGCGGCTCGCGGATGGTGGGTCGGCGTTGGCATCGTAGCTCCGGGTAGTGGCTTGCGGCTCTCCTCCTCCTCCTTCGACGCCTCCTCCTCGACTCCTTCTCGTCTTCTCTCTCTGTGGCCGGCGGCATTGGAGTGGGTTAGGGAAACCCCAAGGTGGTAAGGGCAGCTAGGTTGTGGTGCGGCTGGGGGTTGGGTCTTTATAGGGTGGCGTTGCCCTAGGGTTTGGTAGGGCATGGGTGCGGACGACCGATGATTTTCGGCGTCCGTGTCGCTTTCCATGCGACGGTGTCACACCCGGATTTTCACAAAAACCCGAATGTGGCCATATGTGTGCCCAGGAAGTCAAAGTACACATATAGCGAACAAATATGATAAACAGAGAACATATGCTTGAATAAATTCATCAATAAATAAAGTTTTACATCAGAGTGCATCATAAATAAACTAACCAAATACAGCGAAAGGCTAATAACTCTCAAACTAATGGAGCCGCAATCCACATGGACTCTGACTGGGAGATCACAACTCAGTAGTACGACAAATCTTCTGGAAACTCAGCAACAGACTCATGCACAGCCCAATCTGTTTACCCATCCAGGATTTTGTTGAATAAATGACAAGTGTAAGTAAACATTTTACTTAGCAAGTATAACACGGGTATATGAAGGTTTAAAATAAGGCTAGACACGGCTGAACTGCATTAGCACTTTTAGTTGGTTCATTTTATCATTAACCAAGTTACTACAAGTGAATGAAACCTAGTTCCGACCCAATTAATAAAGTATAGGTGACATTAAACATAAATAAACATCATCTTCTAATAAAAAAGGATCCAGGCCGCTAAGGTACAACAAGGTGGTGAGACTCGAGGCACCGAGATTGACTTATGCTTATGGAGTCACATCATAAGGGGGTCAATGGCATCCAGAGCGCGGGCATCACACCCAACAATGCGCAACGTGTGGAGTTCCCCATCGCAGGGACTCCCAACACAGGACTGGGTCTAACGAGACCTAGCCGACGGGGCTATCGTCCTCGGTGGAGTCAAGAAACACCCCATGCCTTGCTTCCCATAACGTCGTCGGCCCCACCAGTAACCACTGGCAAGCTAGAGACGTACAAGCTACTTAACCAAGACCAGAGCCATAATAGTTCTAGCGGTGGCGACAGGCTCCTAGGTTGCCGCTTTAAGAACCGGACCTTATGGCGAGACTCTAGAGCAAAGCATGAAGCACATGCTCTAGCTCCCTAAACCAAGTTGCTAAAAACAAAGTTTTATAATTAATGTTGAAGTGGACCATTAAGTCAATATTGACAGTTAAATAATGGTGATAGTACATGCGCATAGCAAAATCTACCCACATGCATAAACCCAAGGTAAACAAGGATATGATATTCAAACTAGGTACAACCTTAATGGTACATCAAATTAGACACATGCATTTATAAAATAATTTAATACAAGTTGAGTAGGTAGCAAAGATTGTCCGTGCTATAACTTGCCTTCCTCAAAGGGAGGCTGCTGCTGCTGCTGTGAGTCCTGTCCCTGGAAGAACTCCTCGTACTCGAAGTCCAACGCGAAGGGCTCACCGACTGGACACAAATCACCACACAAACATCCACGCAAGCCGATATATGCAAACAAATAATATTCTATTAGAACAGTACACCAAACAATAGAAACAGTAGAAATAAAGCTTTTAGAAATAATCTACACTTCACTACGAACACATGAACGCGAAAATCACACTAATCGGAGCTAAAACGGAGAAGATATGGCAAAACTAACTTCTAGGGACCTGCTGGCAAGTTTTAAAAGTTTCTAGGGGCCTATTTGTGAAAAACTAGGGACCTAAACATAATTATACGATAAAATAGGAGAGTCTACGTGCAAAAAGATGAGGGTTGGACCGCGGGTTCTAGTCTTTAAAAGTGTAGGGGGTTTTCCATAAAAATCAGGACCTAGTTATAATTATTTTCAAAAGGCAGTGGACTGCGGGTTGATTCACGAAAAGGGCAGGGGCTCTTATGCGAAATTGCTGGGATGATCAGTATGTCTCTGGTTTGACTTAGGGTGGGGGAGTGGGACAGCCGTCGGATCTGGATCCGACGGTCCAGATCCGGTCGGGCGAGTTCGGCCGGCGGGGACAGGGGGGACGGCGGCGCCGCTCGGGTGAGCGGCGGAAGTTCACCGGCGTAAAGCCATCCGAGTGCTGCCGGCCACCATTTGCGACGAGGTCTCGTCGGGGAGAGAGCTGGGGGCGCGGGGAATCGATCTGGGTGGCTCAAGTCGGGGGAAGAGGCAGGGGACGTGGCGTGCGACGGCGACCGGCGGAGCGGAGCTCCAGCGAAGGTGGAGCGTGCTCGTCGATGCTCAGTTAGGGACGTGACTTGGCGCTACGGGTGCGGGGGAACATGAAAAGAGCACTAGGGAGGTCCTGGGGGTCGGGGACGGTGCACAGGCAGTGCTCGACAGCGACCGGCGGGCTACAGAGCCTAGGGGGAGCGGGACGGGGCTCGAGAGGGGGCTCAGCTCGGTGCAAAGCTGACCCACTGGTCCAATTGGCCGGAGCGTGCCCACAGGAGCTGATCGACGCCGAGGGGTAAGCTCGGGGAATGGCGGCGCGGGGAGCTCTTGGGGAGGCTTCTGCGGGCTGGGGTCTCGGTGGAGGTGCTCGGTGTGGGGATGGGGCTCTAGGGAGCTTTTATAGGTCGGAGAGGGTCCTCGTCGTGCGGATCACGAGGATCGTTGGCGGTCGGCAGGGGAATCTCCCTTCCAAGTGCGGAGTGACTTGCCTTGCGCGCGCGCGCCCGCGCGGGGGGGGGGGGGGGGGGGAAGGGGGGGAGGGGGGAGGATGGAAGATGATCTCGGGCAGGGGGGCTCCTGGTGTGGCCCACGGGCGCAGAGCGGGCGCTGGGCGGCCGGCCGAGGCGGTGCCGATCGCACCGGGGAGGGGTGAAGCTTGGCGAGAGGAGGGAGAGAGATCTGACGGGCGGGGCCCGCCTGTCGGTTAGAGGGAGAGAGGGAAGGGGGCTGCGGGTTGGGCCGGCGCGGGGAAGTGTTGGGGCGAGCGGGGGAGTGTTGGGCCGAGCGAAGGGGGGGTGGGGGGAAGGAGATGGGGCCGGGCTGCGCTCAGGAGAAAAGTAGGAGGTGCAAAAGTGGACCAGAGGAAGAGTCCAAGGGGCAGAAACGAACTCGGGTGGAATAAACTTTTCTAAAGATCAAACAAATACAAAATAAATTCAAATTTAAATAGAATTTAAATTCCAATTTCACTTACTATCAAACAGAACACAGTGCAGCAGCATGAATGAAACAAAAATATTTCTACAACTCATATTTGATTTTAATATTCAAAAATAATTTAATTAACTATATTAATTATGAACAACTTAAATAAAAGCAAATAACTTAATAAAAATTTTAAATAGGCTAGTTTTGGGTGTTACAAACCTACCCCCCTTAAGATGAATCTCATCCTCGAGATTCGGATGTAGATGCGAAGAGCTGTGGGTACTCGGCCTTGAGATCTTCTTCCCTTTTCCAAGTTGCTTCATCCTCCGAGTGACGGCTCCACTGTACCTTGCACACTCGGATGACCTTGTTTCTTGTCACCCTCTCAGATACCTCCAGAATCCTGACTGGATACTCCTCATAAGTGAGATCCTCTTGCATGTTCAGCTCATCTATCGGGATCTGCTCTTCGGGCACCCGCAAACATTTCTTCAGCTGTGACACATGGAACACATCGTGCCCGGCCAATTTCTCGAGTAGTCCCAACTGATATGCCACTTCACCTTTCCTTTCAAGTATCTAGAAAGGTCCAATGTAATGAGGTGCTAGTTTGCTCTTGACATTAAACCTCTTCACTCATCTCATCGGTGACACCTTGAGGTACACAAAATCTCCAACTTTGAAACTGAGGTCCCTCCGTCTGACATCAGAATAACTCTTCTGCCTTGACTGTGCCACCTTCAAGTTCTGCCTGATCACTTGCACTTGGCGCTCTGCCTCTCTGAGTATCTTAGGCCCAAAGAATTGACACTCTCTAGTCTGATTCCAGAATAGTGGTGTTCTTCACTTCCTGTAGAGCCTCGAACGGTGCCATCTGCAGACTCTTCTGGTAGCTGTTGTTGTACAAGAATTCCGCATTGGGTAAACTCTTGTCCCAGCTAACACCATACTGCAGAGCACATGCCCGCAACATGTCCTCCAAAATCTGATTAGTCTTCTCTGTCTGTCCATTCATCTGGGGGTGGTAAGCTGAACTAAACTGCAACTTAGTGTCCATAGACTCATGCAGCTTCTGCCAGAAGTGTGAAGTGAACTGAGTACCATGGTCAGACATTATCCGCTTTGGCACTCCATGCAAACACTCAAACCTCTCCATGTATAGCTCTGCCAGTCTAGCTCTGGTGTAAGTGGTCTTCACTAGAAGAAAGTGTGCCACTTTGGTCAAGCGATCCACAATCACCCAAATGGAGTCGAATCCTCACTGAGTGCGGGGTAGACCGTTATGAAGTCCATATCAACTTCTTCCCATTTCCATTCCGGTGTCTACAAGGGCTGGAGTAATCCGGCTGGCCTCTGATGTTCAGCTTTGACTCTCTGACATGTGTCACATAGAGCCACGTATGTTGCCACATCACGCTTCAATCCGTACCACCAGAATCTCTCTTTGATGTCTTGGTACATCTTCGTACTTCCCGGGTGGATCGAGTATGCCGAATCATGCGCTTCTCTTAGGATCGTGTCCTTAATCTGCGCTATGTCGGGTACACATATCCTCTTCCCGTGCCACAAGGTTCTTTGTTCATCCACCTAGAATCCAGGGGCCTTCCCAAGGGTAACATTATCCACAATCTCCTTGATATTTTCATCCTCGAGCTGTCCCTTCTGGATTTCCTGTTCCAGAGTCGGTTCTACTACCATCTCAGTGATGCTAGCCATGAATCCTAGACTCATCTTCTCAAATTACAAACAGAGCTCTTCCGGCAGACAATGTCCGGTGACCTTGTTCACATAGCTCCTCCTACTCAGAGCATCTGCCACCAAGTTAGCCTTCCCTGGGTGGTAGTGAATCTCCAGATCATAGTCCTTGATCAACTCTAACCATCGATGCTGCCTCATATTCAGATCCGACTGAGTGAAGACGTACTTGAGGCTCTTGTGATCGGTGTAGATGTCACACTTGTGTCCAATCAAGTAGTGCCTCCAAATTTTCAGAGCATGTACTACAACTACCAACTCCAAGTCATGCGTCGGGTAGTTCTGCTCATGCTTCCTCAACTGTCTTGATGCATATGCGATGACTCTCCCATCCTGCATGAGGACACAACCCAGTCCTAGACGGGATGCATCGTAGTAGATGGACAAGCTCTTGGCTATGTCGGGAAAAATTAGCACAGGTGTTGTTGTCAGCCTCTTCTTCAATTCTTCGAAGCTGGTTTGGCACTCCTCCGTCCAGACAAACTTGGCATTTTTCTCCAATAACGCCGTCAGGGGTTTAGCAATTTTGGAGAATCCTTCGATGAACCGTCGATAATATCCGGCCATCCCAAGGAAACTCCTGACCTCGCTGACATCCTGAGGCTGGTTCCAGCTCAACACATCATTAGCCTTCTTCGGATCGACTGTCACTCCTCCATTGGACAACACGTGTCCCAAGAATGCCACTTCCTTCAACCAGAACTCACACTTGGTCAACTTGGCGTATAGCTGATGTTCCCGGAGTCTCTGCATCACCAATCTCAAATGATCTTCATGCCCGTACCGAGTGGTGAAAGCCGTCTTGGGTATGTCCGACGACCGGATTCTCATCTGATGATAACCCGATCGAAGGTCTATCTTGGAGAACACACAAGCTCCCTTTAGCTGATCAAACAGATCATCAATTCTTGGCAGCGGTTACTTGTTCTTGACGGTCACTTCGTTGAGGGCTCGATAGTCCACACACATCCTCTGTGTCGCATCCTTCTTGTCCACGAATAACACTGGTGCTCCCCATGGTGAAGCACTAGGACAAATATACCCCTTGGCTAGCAATGAGCTTAATTCCTCCTTAAGTTTTTCCAGCTCCTTCACTCCCATTCTATATGGCCTTTTAGCTATAGGTGCAGTACCAGGTTTTAGTTCAATAACGAATTCAACTTTGCGTTCTGGGGGCATACCTGGCAATTCCACAGGGAACACATCAGAGAACTCGCTCACCACCCTGATGTCCTTAGGAGCTGCACCCTCAGCTTGATTGACTGGATTATGCTCCAGTGGACGGGTTGCCTGGTACTCCACCTTATCTCCGGATTCTGCCGCCAGCTCATACCCAGAATCAGATCAAAACCAATAGACTCTAGGACTATCGGGTGTGCCTCAAAGTCTACCCCCTTATGGTGACGGTAAGACGGGGACAGCGTAAAGTGGCGCGTTGTTCCTCTCCTGGTGAGCTAACTAGCATAGCATTCTTCATGGGCAGTAATGCCACTAAGTTCTTTTTCACAAAAGCAGCAGATATGAAAGCATGCGAAGCTCCGGAATCGAACAAAATAGTCGCAGGGGTGGAGTTGACAGGGAACGTACCCACGACCACATCAGTAGCTCCCTCAATGGTCTCCAGCCCAGTGTGGTTGAGCTTGCCTCTAGCGGGGTTCCGTGGAGCACAGTATGCCTGGCCCTATTGCTGATTCTGTGGTAGCCCAGCCCTCTAATTGTTGTTCTGGCCAGCGGCGTTCTGGGTCTTCTTGGGGCAGACATTGGCAAAGTGCCCCTGCTTTCCACAGTGGTAACATACCCTAGGCCCCACTAGTGTGTTGTTGTCGGGGTTGGGGCGCTGAACAGGACCTTGCTGCACCTGGTTGCGCTGAAATGGAGCATTCTGCAAGAGTCGCTGCTGTTGTGGTGCCTGGGGATACTGGCAAACCGGGCTGACTCTGGAAACGCTGCTGGCTCCCCATCTGCTGACTTCCTTGAGGAGGAGCGAAATGGGGGCGGCTGCTGCTCCTGATCTACTGGCCCTAGAACTTTCTCTTCTTCTCTTCCATCTCACGACACTTGTGTTCCAGCATCAAAGCACCGTCCACCAGTTCCTGGAAGTTGGGGAACCTGATGCACATCAGCTGGTACTGCAGTGCATCCTGCAAGCTGTCGCGGAACCTGGTCTGCTTCTTCTTGTTAGTGTCCACGTCCTCTGGAGCGTAACGGGCCAGCTCGATGAACTTGTCATGGTGAGCGGTGACACTCATCCCTTCTTGCCTCAGCGCCAGGAACTCCTTCTTCTTCAGGGTTATCAGGGCTTCAGGCACGTGGTGGGAGCGGAAGTTGCTACGGAACTCCTACCAGGTGATCTGAGTACGGTCGACGTGAGTGTTGGCGGTCGTTACGGTATGAATCCGAGCACCAACTCTCAGGAATAAAAGAGGTTTTATGTAACATTTCATGCATTTAGGTTTACTTCTAATAAAGTTCCATGAGTTTTGGTGAGTGTCTCATTTGTAGGGACCGAGTCGGAAAAAGCCCATTAAGGGGAGTAAAACTCCGGTTTGGCCGAAACCTTCCGGTTTCCGACCGAACCACCCCCCTTAACCATCATGAAAGCACACGAGGTGTCTTCCACATCAGCAATGATGATGCGATGACCGTGCAAGCCACGTGGACTCCCGTCACGTCATTCCATGGGCCAAATTCACCGAAGAACACCAGGACAAGCTAGCCAGGAGGCCCAGGAAGCAGAGGCGGTGCACGGGGGCGGCCCTGGGCCAGAAGCCCAGTTCTGTAGGGCTTCGGCCGAACCGCCCCCAGCACCCAAAACTGCCTCCAGGGATGCATCAAGGCCGTAGAAGGTTAAGACGGTTGAATCCGACGTTCGGCCGAACTGGATGAGTTCGGCCGACCCATCCAGTTCGGCCGAACTGGCCGGTAACCGCCACAACATCCCGTGGCGGTTACTCCACTCAACCGCCCTTTGGTTCTATAAATGGAGGTGTCTACGACTCATTTCAACACACACCAAGCCAAGGAGCTCTCATTTCCACTTCTCTCTAGTAGAGTTAGGATAGTTTAGTTGGGAGTTAGAGTCGAGTCGAGCTTTGCCTTGGAGGTTCCGGAGTCGTCTTCAGAAGCTCTGGTATAAGCTCTTGTATGTTTTCCTTTTCCTTTTGTAAGACTTGAGTTATCAATATAATTATCTTTATCATCTTGCCTTTGTCATTTATAGCTTGCTTCTACTTTATTCTAGTTGCATCTATATCGTGTTTAGACTATAGTCGGTTCTAGTTCTAGTGCTTCTAGTCCTTGTTCAAGTCTTTCTCTTAGTTGGTTCTTCGACTTAGCTCAATATTTGTCGGTGAACTGTCACCGGGGGTATTGACGGGTTGCTTGCTTTTGCTAGTGAAGTAAGTAGTCATTGGTTAGTGTGGGTGTGGTACCCAGACTAGTCAGTGGCCTTGGTTTGCCCCCGATTCATTGAACGTGTGGTAGCCTTTAGGTGGTGACAGCCCTATATGGTCTTTGTAATCCACCTCGTTAGTCTCGGCCTGTAGGATCCCCCAGTGTGGAGCTGGTAGCACCCCTTCTCATCCCTTTCTGTGTGTCACTGGTGTCCATTGTCTCGATGCTAAGACATTAGAGTTAACCCAGACCTTCCAGTGCTGGCTCTTTAGCTGCTGTATCTCTAAGCCCGAGTGACATAGACAGATAAAGTCCATAGGAATCCTCTATCTCTTCTCGTTGTCCTCTCAGCTATCTATACCTTCTCTCTCTTACCCGAGTCTCCCTTGAGCTGTGTGTCACGGTATATCCATTCCTATCCAATATCGTTATCCCCTATCTTGTTTAGTTGTGTACCTTTTTCTGATAGTCTTGAATACCTGTTTACTAGTACTATGGCCAAAGCTTCCCTGCGGAAATATAAATTATGATACCTCGGGATACTCCCAGGTGAAGTTCTACAGCGGTGATTCTGTGCGCTTGCAGAATATTTATATATTTTACTAAGCCATAAGGAAAACCACTGAAACACTCCTTACCCCAGTACCGGGTTTCTCAATCCTGATATTGGATCGTAAGAAGCGCCAAAAGTGAGCGTACTGGTACGAGTCCCACTAGTCCAATGCTGGTCCTTGGAGCTGTCCTTCGGCATACAACACCTTCTCCCGGTCATTGCACTGCGCGATGTCGAGTTGTCTGTCCACCGCCTTGAGCCAGTCATCCGCCTGCAGGGGGTCGCTGACCTTGCTGAAGGTGGGAGGACGTCCCTTCAAGAATTCACCCCTCTTGTCCTCGGGCGGCATGTTGTGCGGAGGTGGCGGATTCTGCTGGTTTTGCTGCATCATCGCCATCGTCTAAGCCATCTGCTGCATCAGCTGGGTCTGCGTGTGCATCATTTGCTCAATGGTGGGAGGTGGTGGCGGCAGTGGCACTCCGCTGGCACCGGCGTTGCTCCTTGTGTTCACCATCTATCATCAATAAGTAAGTTCCATAAAAACTCTGATGATTATGACTTCAGAGGTTTACTAACTTGTTAGGATGGAGGGTTTGATGGAAAAAGAGCAAGAGAAATGAATACCCCCCGCTATGTAATCACTAATGTCCTTAAACCTCAGTCCCACATCTAGATGGTGGTACACTTGCGTCTACGCCCATCACAATCATTACAAAAATCCAAATCAAGCATGAGCATAATGACAACCATTTCAAGCACCTAAAGACATGATTCACACAAGCCTTGACTGAATTTGAGTTTTGAAAAAGTGAAACTAGTCGACCTATAACACATAATCGTGGTGGTCTCCTAAGGTTTAATTCAACCGTTCTAACTAGGCTGCAATCCTACAGTCAACATGGCTCTGATACCAATCTGTCACACCCGGATTTTCACATAAACTCGAATGTGGCCATATGTGTGCCCAGGAAGTCAAAGTACACATATAGCGAACAAATATGATAAACAGAGAACATATGCTTGAATAAATTCATCAATAAATAAAGTTTTACAACAGAGTGCATCATAAATAAACTAACCAAATACAGCGGAAGGCTAATAACTGGGAGATCACAACTCACTAGTACGGTAAATCTTATGGAAACTCAGCAACAGACTCATGCACAGCCCAATCTGTTTACCCATCCGGCATTTTGTTGAACAAATGGCAAGTGTAAGTAAACATTTTACTTAGCAACTATAGCACGGGTATATGAAGGCTTAAAATAAGGCTACACACGGCTGAACTGCATTAGCACTTTTAGTTGTTTCATTTTATCATTAACCCAGTTACTACAAGTGAATGAAACCCAGTTGCGACCCAATTAATAAAGTATAGGTGACATTAAACATAAATAAACATCATCTTCTAATAAAACAAGATCCAGGCCGCTCGTGACCCTGAGCAAGGCTATCATGATAGATTTACACTCTGCAGAGGTTTTGCCCTTTACCCACCAGTCGCGTAAAAGTTCAAAAGAACTTTGCACCCAACCACGCATATCAACACTTCCGAGGTGTGACTGCATAGGGACGCTACGAGGCTTTTCACAAGATACCCTAACAAGTCAGTGGCCGCTAAGGTACAACAAGGTGGTGAGACTCTAGGCACCGAGATTGACTTACGCTTACGGAGTCACACCATAAGGGGGTTAATGGCATCCAGAGCGCGGGCATCGCACCCAACAATGCGCAACGTGTGGAGTTCCCCATTGTAGGGTCTCCCAACACGAGACCATTTCGCCGGTGTAAAGCCGTCCGAGCGCTGCCTCTGGGAGAGAGCTGGGGGCACGGGCAATCGATCTGGGTGGCTCAAGTCGGGGGAAGAGGCAGGGGAGGTGGCGTGCGACGGCGACCGGCGGAGTGGAGCTCCGGCGAAGGTAGAGCATGCTCGTCGGGGCTCGGTTAGGGACGTGACTTGGCGCTACGGGTGCGAGGGAACATGACAAGAGCACTAGGGCGGTCCTGGGGTCGGGGAGGCTTTTGTGGGCTTGGGTCTCGGTGGAGGTGCTCGGTGTGGGGATGGGTCTCTGGGGAGCTTTTATAGGCCTGAGAGGGTCCTCGTCGTGCGGATCACGAGGATCGTCGGCGGCCCGCGGGGGAATCTCCCCTTCCAAGTGGGGAGCGACTTGCCTTGCGCGCGCGCGCGCGGGGGGGGGGGGGGGGCACGGATGGAAGGAGATCGTGGACAGGGGGAAGGGGAGCTCCTGGTGTGGCCCACGAGCGCGGAGCGGGCGCTGGGAGGCGCCGATCGCGCCGGGGAGGGGGAAAGCTCGGCGAGAGGAGGGAGAGATCTGACGGGCGGAGAGGGGGCTGGGCTGCGCTCAGGAGAAAAGTAGGAGGTGCAAAAGTGGACCAGAGGAAGAGTCCAAGGGGCAGAAACAAACTCCGTTGGAATAACTTTTCTAAAGATCAAACAAATGCAAATTAAATTCAAATTTAAACAAAATTTAAATTCCAATTTAACTTACAATCAAACAGAACACAGTGCAGCAACATGAATGCAGCAAAAATATTTCTACAACTTATATTTGATTTTAATATTCAAAATAATTTAATTAACCTATATTAGTTATGAACAACTTAAACAAAAGCAAATAACTTACTAAAAATTTTAAATAGGCTAGTTTTGGGTGTTACACATGGGCATAGGGAGCACAGGCGGCGTGTTTGGTGCGGAGCGGCACGGCTGCACGAGGAGGTGAGAGAAAGAGCGGCATGAGGGAGAGAAAGCTGATAGGTGGACCCCTCTTGTCGGCGAGAGAGGAACGAAGAAGAGAGGCGGTGGTGGCGTGCTAGGCCGGTAGGGCTGAGCCGGTTGCTGAGTGTCACACCCGGATTTACACAGAAACCCGAATGCCGCCATATGTGTGCCCAGGATGTCCACAGAACACATACAACTTACAAATATGGAAATCTGAGTACATATGCTCGAATAAAATAGTTTATATCAGAGTTTACCTAAATAAAACACAGCGGAAGTCTAACTCTCTCGACGGGTAGAGCCACAAGTCCACAGGGACACCGACTGGTTGACCACAGCTCAGAAGTATAGAAGATCCTCAAGAAACTCAGTAGCAGCAGACTCATTTACTCCATATGTTACTCATCCAGGATTTTGTTGAATAATGACAAGTGTAAGTAAAACATTTACTTAGCAAGTATAGCACAGGTGTATGAAGGCTCAAAGTAAGGCTAGACATGGCTGAACTGCGTTAGCATTTTTAGTTGGTTCGTTTTAACATTGTCCAAGTTACTACAAGTGAAAGGAACATAGTTGCAACCCAATTAATAAAGTATAAGTGTCATTAAGCATAAATAAACATCATCTTCTAACCAAAAAAGATCCAGGCCGCTCGTGACCCTGAGCAAGGCTATCATGATAGATTTACACTCTGCAGAGGTTTCACACTGAACAATGCGCAACACAGGTAGTATGGCCCAAGGCACCGAGATCGACTTACGCCTATGGAGTCACACCATAAGGGGGTCGATGGCGTCCAAAGCGCGGGCATCACACTGAACAATGCGCAACGTGTGGAGTTCCCCTTCGCAGGGACTCCCAACACGGGACTGTGCCTCACGGGGACATAGCCCATGGATTGCCCGTCCTCGGCGGATCAAACCATACACTCACGAGTGGTTCTCATAGCGTCGTCGGCCCGTCGGTAACCACTGGCAAGCTAGAGACGTACAAGCTACTTGACCAAGACCAGAGCCATAATAGTTCTAGCGGTGGCGACAGGCTCCTGGGTTGCCTCTTTAAGAATCAGACCTTATGGAGAGACACTAGAGTAAAGCACGAAGCACATGCTCTAGCTCCCTAAACCAAGTTGCTAAAAAAACAAGTTTTATCATTAATGTTGAAGTGAACCATTAAGTCAATGTTAATAGTTAAATAATGGTGATAGTAGCCGCGCATAGCAAAGATCTACCCATATGCATAAACCCAAGGTAAACAAGGATAGGATAATCAAGACTAGGTACAACCTTAATGGTACATCAATTTAGACACATGCATGTATGAAATAATTTAATACAAAGTGGGTAGGTAGCAAGGATTGTACGTGCGATAACTTGCCTTTATCCAACAAAGATACCGCTACTCAGAGTCTTCAATCTTGTTCTTCCAATCTCTTGATGACGTTCCTCTGCCCGCAACAATATACGACACGAGCACAACATGCAGCTAAACAAGCAAGCAAACAATATACAACTAAGAACAGTACACCAATCAAAATAAAAGATTTAAAAGAGTGTGCTAAGCGGAAGGGTAGGGACTAAGTTCTGGAGGAACGGAGGTCCTATTGGTCAAGGATGTCTCGTCGGTTGTTCGGGCTAGAGAACGGTGCACGTGAAGATTGTCGATGTGAGGGTTTGAGACTCGCTGTCGATGGATGTGCTGGTCTAATTCATCCAAAATATTGCTAAGACATCAAGAACTAGGTCTAAAAAGTTTGGTTGCTTAATTCCATAGGTACTTTGTTTAATCACAAAATTAGGGCTTGATCAATTCTCGTCACCATCTGACATAGTCTGCTTGTTTATTTTATATCACGAGTAGCACCCAAATAAAATATTTGGAGCTCATGAAAAAGATTTTAGCACCTTCCATAAATTGGAATTAGCTATAGAAAAATAGGAATAAATCCCAGAAAGTTCTGGAAAATTCCCATTAGGGATCTAAACACGTTTTTGAAAGCTTTACACACATAAAACCACTAAATGCAACCGGCATGAATGCAAAGCACTCAATATTAAACCTATGTTGTTTAATTTAACTAAGTAAATAAAATTTTCCTATACTAAATTCCCTATTAATTATTTAAAGGTTGGAAAATTTTAGAAAATTGAGAAAATCATTGCATTAGTTATGCTGACAAATCACATCCCAAAATCCAAAAATTTTGGGGTGTGACACTGAGCTGGGCCGAGGGTTAGAAGGCCAGTGGAAGTAGGGTTCTTAGTGGGACGGGTTAGGTTTGTTAGTTTAGTTTGGTTAGTTTTCTTTTGAATTTTGAATTTGAACCCAACTTAAAATTCAAAAGCTCAAACAATTGAACTCCAAATAAAACCCCAAAATTCACACTAAGACAAAATACACCTTAAATTTGATTTAATGCTTATTTAACGAGGATTTAGGAGGGAATACAAGAAGGCATCCATATGATTTGCTAGCTAGGATTGAAACCACGAAAAAGTTTATGAAAATTCACAACTTTTGCACACTAACATTCTGTATAAAAATACGGGATGTTACAATGCAACTTGGTTATTGATTAACCTATTACTTTTGTGCTAACTATCCACTGACAATACTTTCAAAGTGAGATAAAGATTATTAGGTATTAATCATGTCCAATCATATCCGAGAGTAAATATGCATTGTTACGAACGAAATACACAAAAAAAACATATGCTCATTCAAAAGAATAGGCACAAGAACATAAACATGAACCTTAAACTAAATTAGCACTAGCAGTTGATCATCCTAGCTAGGGAACATGGCAATGCAGTTCATCATCATAACTAGGGGAATAAGGGAAAGCAAAACCGTAAACCTAACTGGGTATTTGGGAAAATCCCCTTCGTCCCTGGGCCCCGCCGCTCCCGGTGGATCTAGTGAAGTACCAAACAGGGGCGAGAGGTTCTGGCTTAGTGGAGGCCTAACAAGGCCCCAGAGGGAGAAGTCCCTATAGGCCCACAACGTCAAAAGAGACAAGTGGCTATTTTAACTGGGACCTTAGTGGTGTCCTTCCCGCTCTCTCCCTCCCAATATATTGGGATACTTTCAGGCCATGAGGCAGAAAGCTAGGGGCCCACGCTTCCGCCCCCTAGCCCATAACCAACGGTAGGAAGATGGCGTCATCGAGGCGGCTGCAAGGGGGTCAGTAAGTATGCTCCCTACATGGGCCCTAGTCAAGATTACAATAAGACCGGAACGCCCCCGTTTGTACTCGAGGACCATCGGAGAGTTGCACATTACCGAGGGGCATTCTTGTAAGTTCAGATAGAAGGGAAGGAGATAAGTGCCTATAAATAGGCCGTGTAAGCCCATCAGAAGGCCAGGTGTTGAAGAAGAAGACTTCTAAACACTCACACCCTAGAAACCCGGCCCCTTGGGCGACAGGGGGAGGGAAGGAGAAGCAGACCATCAATGCCAGGGGCTACGGGGTGATTGCAGGAGATCCTCGCCTCAACCTGGGAACTGATGGCGAGGTGGGATAAGTAAGAGACGAGGGCGTCCAAGAGGTGCGCGAGGGGCCGAAGTTCATCCTAGAGGACCACGCTCCCGCAGTGCTACCGGCTGCCTAGGGAGCTGCAGCAGCAAGTTAAGCGGGGAGGCCCAGGAGAGCAACAGTCGTCTGGCCATCAAGCTGGATGCCTGGACCAGGGAGGACGAGTACCTGTGGACGCAATGCAGAAGGCTTGGGAGCTGAACGTGGAGCTGGAGCCCTTCACAGCTCCAAAGGGTGAAAGATCGCCCAGACGGGCAGGGATGGTAATGAAAACCTAATCAAGATACCAAAAGACTCTCGGATGGAATACCCACACTACCGATGAACCACCATCTACAAACCCAAGTCCCTGCTATCTCGAGGCCCGTAGGATATGCCATGGCCGAGAGGATTAAAGATACCGCACTTGGAACAAACAACGGGTAGAGCGACACAAACACTTTCTTGATGGGCTTCAAAGCCAGTCGGCTGGAGGAGATGCAGCCATAATGGCCAAAAGTGGGAGCAGCTCTGGGGGGACATGTACGCGAACTTCCTTGACATCTATGATGACCCAATTACTACGGGGACCTATATTGTCAAGAAGAGGAGAAGGAAACCATCGGGAGCTATGTGAAGCGTTTCGTGCATGTAAAGTCAGCGGCCGCAGCGACCAGACCATGATTGATGCCGCCAAGCTCGGCCCGTGACTACAAGGACAGAAACTTATACAAACTAAATGCAAGCAATAAAACTGAATTTGGAAGGACTAGCCTATACTGCCTCTGATATTAATATTTTGGGTACGCTGATGGAAACATTGATCATCCATGGAACCAGCTTTGGTTGTCTATGCACATATGTTGTTAAATATTAATTTAATATACAAAATCTCAAGCTACTGGTTAACCATTGATGCTGTGCACCTGACGGTAAACACAGTTCAATACACAAACAATAGGCCACAAACAATAATACGGAGTAACTACAGGTGTATTACTCAAATACTAATAAAGTTGCAATTCATGTTATCAAACAAAACCAATGCTACTAACATCATGAAACATACATGATGAATATGAAGTGCACTAGATTAGGCATGCACCAGCCAAAGCATGTATCTAATTTAAGTAGGCCAAAGCTAATCATCCAAATAATATAATATGACCGCTATCATAATTTTACAGTTACAGAATACAAATATTGCTTAAATGACCAAAACGTCAACCAAAATAACACACTTAGTGGCAATGCACTATTACATCCAGTTTAAGGGTACAAAACCATCCAACATTGTTCCTCCACAACAAGCATCATATGGTTTGATGCACTTTATGGGCTTATTAATTCTTACATAAGGCACGACAATGCACACAGTTTATAGCACAGTACATCACCATATGCTTTTATTTGCCTTAAGAAAGTTGACATCATTCAGAAGCTACAGAAAACCAGGTGACATATCTGCCTCGACTGAATGACTTGCGTCAACTGAAGTCTTTTCTCTGGGACTGATGGAAGCCTTTCTTCCTCTAGTATATTTAAGTGTTCCTGTACACCAAATATGTTTTGTTAACCATAGTGGACATAACTACAATTTTAGAAGCATGACTATGAAATAGTATAGTTCATGTATTCCAGCATTGCAACTAAAATTAGCACTGGTTGTACGGTTCACTTCTTCAAAACAAAGTAAAATTTCCAAGCTACTGGGAAATATAGCAGCCGCATATAGAGTCCAAAATAGTCTCTCAAGCAAAGCATATACTTTATATGTATAGTTGAAGGGCACATACCGGTACACTGACCATCTAGACCAGCTATCTTCTGCTAAAACAAAAAATATGAATGAATCAAGTTATGTTTTCAGAAACAAATACAGAACCCTATTATAAATAGGTTTTACTGATGTACAGTTCCAATGCAATATTTATTTATAGCATAGAGGCTATGAATATTCACAAACCGGTAGACACATTTATTTTTCATGCTTAAGTTTCTGAAAGGGGTTGGCTACCTTCTTCTGAAGTTTTCTCCCTTGGAATGTTATCCCATCTGAATTCAGGAATCGTTCCACATCTAGTTTGGAACGGAACTTTTTACAGTAAACCCTGTGCTCATAGGTCTATATAGAAACAATTAACATGGCATGAGCATCATATTTTTACATAAACAAATCGGATGATGAAAATATAAGCTATACTATCTGTTCCCAAGGACCGTCGTATATTTTGTGCGACACATGCAGCCTTTAAAATTTATCTTTCAAACATAAATTTTTGGTGTTCTACATGTATACACAACATATAGATCTATAATATCTAGTGAAACTACTTCTCCTGAAAATTAACCCACGTCAATTTGAAACATTATCGATGAAAAAAATTCAAGGATTTTGCAACACATAATGGCCCATCTTGATATCATCATCTAAGAAAAACAACTGAAGGAACCTATATATGATATATCCAAATAATGTGGCTAATTGAAAGATTTTTCTGTCAACAGCCAGTGCCCGTCACTGAGTTATATTATGTTCACCATTAGTTTCAATTGTCAGATACATGCAAACAATAGTACAAATGTAATAAACCGTGAACTAATTTCGTGCAACAGATCTTTATTTATAAAAGGTAAATCTTAAAGGTGTAAAATTGGAATGGTGTATCCTAGCTATGTTGACCTCGGGATGTTATCTTAGCCCATATATCAGAGTGGTGTGTCCTAGGTATGCTAAGCTCGGGATGTCATCTTAGCATACATGATCGATCATCTTGATGTATATATATGATAACGTGATTAGTATTCGGTGTAACATTCCAACATTAAATCAAATGCTAGTATAAGATTATAATGTAGATCTGCGCTCATTATCTGAATATCTGAAGGCAATGACCTGAGGATCACCAACATTTTCTGCACAGGATCATCCCCATAAACTGGGGAAGGGCAGTGGATCAAACAAAAGGCATATATGGTTAAGTTGATGTGGCAGTGCTTCAGTGGGCAGTGGCTAAGAGTCTCGCACGTACAAAGCCATGCAGTGGATTAGAAGATATATGTGGAACCCAAACCTAGCTCACGAAAACAGAGATGTCGCAGTAAGGAATTAAGCTTAAAGAGTCTGGTGCTACAGAAAAATGATATTCAATACAAACACAAGATTTATGTTAAGATGATGATGTGCTCACAGGCATTCATAGAGCATACATTTTGGTAAGATCAAGCTAACTACAGATCAATGCTATGTGAAAAGGGCAAAGAATAGATAGCACTCATTCAGTATGATGCATATAGTTTAAAGATTTCACACATTCGGTTTAATGCTTTCCAGTAACAAATAAAACTTATTTTTTGTAATGGCTTCATTGGTCCAGTATATAGTCCAATAGTTATTCACTTCATTACATCTAAATTGTTTAGCTATTGATCTGTCCAAACTTGACAAGGCAGTAAATGATGTTAAACAAGGCTGGTTCGTTTGAGTACCTACTCAACATGAGGAAGTGCAACATATGCTTGGAATACTGTTACCTTAACAACTTCAAATACATGGCATTTGGATATATCAAGGAAGAGTCGAATAACCGTTTGTCTGGGAGAATCGATGTATATTATCCAAGCATGAACAAAACCTTACATAATGTCCAAACCCTAAAATATGTGGTATTGATATACGAATGATATGTTCACGAACTGAAATACCTATTGCGATCTATTTCATAAATAATATTTCAAGAATGTCTCGTACAACATGTCTCCAAAACTAATGATTAGAATATAATGCCTGAGCATCAAACCTAGCTGTATTTTAAATTTTTATGAAATAAGGTGGGAACATTGCAAATATTGCCTGCAAACCACTAAACAAAATGTCCTGATATAAGTTCATATATAGGTCAAAATTGTGTCATATAACCCTGCTTATTTGAGCATCCAGATTCTAGAACTGCATAATCATGCTATTTTTAATAAATTTACGCACAACATAGAAGAAATATTGCAATCGGCACAGAGCAATCAGATCCATATCGTTGAAACAGAGGTTTGAAAGCATAATGAGCATAGAAGGCGCATTGCTTGTCTGTGCTTATTTTTAGAATTCCTACTTCCTGCATATGTACAGAGAAATAATATGTTCTACTAGGGATGATATCTAAGCATAACATTCCACTTGAGTCCCGAATATTACAAACAAAAAACTCCAGAGTAGGCTGAATCAATAATGTCCAACAGGAACCTAAATCGGATCAAAGAATTTTTTTTAAGAATACAACAGATCTACATGGCAAGATGCAAAGCTAATCAAATAGGACAAAAGAACACAACACTTGCTGAATAGAAATATATCCTTACCCAGTCCTTGCGGCCATTAATTCTATGGAAAATGGAAGCTCTCCAGTCCCCTTCCTTGTCAAGCGACTTCAGCCACTGGGGAATCTCAACCTCATGTTCTCCAACATACTTGTCTCTCAAGCGAGCAAGTTCTTTTTCATCAAAGGGGATAGGTTCTTTTCTTCCATAGGGAACCAGAACCATTCTCAAAGGAATCACTTCTACTAGATGCTGGTACTTGATCTTTGGGTCTTGAATATTCTCTGGGATTTGCATAGCAGACTGGGTCTCCTCATCTTCTACGTCAATCACTGCAGGTGGGACTCCATCAATGGGAAGGGACAAAGTCGACTCAGATTCAGTGGCTAGATCTAGGGTTTCAATAGCTGTTGATTCCATGGACTACAAGAAAGCAGGGGACGAGTCTGTGCCTAGAAACCAAGTGCAAGTGCACCTCCTCTTGTTATTATATTTATAATGTGGAGGGTGGATTATTGTGTGAATATTACATAGTCCAAGTCCAAATAAAAGTTTGCTTCTTTTGCTAGGTGAACTGTAAACTACAAAACATAGTAACAGACACTAGGGATATCATCCGGCTATTTCAATATTTAGTGCATGCCAGGCACACCAGGGATAGCATCCAGCTATTTTCGTATTTAATGCATGCCAGGCAAATACCTTTTGCCCGCTGTTTAGCCTGGGTTGAGTTTCCATGTGAGCTATATTTGTCCTAGTCATCCAAGGTTGGAATTACCATATGGGCTAACCAAATATGCCAGATAATAATGGTTGATATGGGTTCAAATAAACAACATGTGATGTCCATTATATATAGAGCCCATAACATGGATAGATGCAGACCAACCCAAGTGGAACCTGTAAGCCCGTTCATGCATTGAGACATTTTCTTGAGCATTTTAAAAAGTAGTTTGCATGAAAGAAACCCTTGCAGTAACAATCTATATATGATAGAAACCCTCTTGTTTTAAGGGAAAGGCCTATTGCCAAAGATTAAATTAAGCATGGAAGCACTTATAAGATTTTTAAAGCAACTTGTGCTGCAGGTGGGCCCAAAACAAAGAAGCAAAATAACAGGAGGATATCGTGGAGCACCAAAGCAGTAATTTAGTAGCATATAAGAGAAAAATAGGTATAATTGTAGTGCTGATACACCCATTTTTTAGAAGAGATTTTTTCATAACAAATGGGTGAAATAATTAGTGCATGAGCTGACTAATTGAATCACAATCAGAATGAACACAGTAATCAGCAGCTATACTAATGGGCTATTAGCTACTACATGAAAATCGCAATTACCATTTTTCAATACTAAACTGCAGACCTGCTGCTTCAGAAACTTCCCTAGACCACTTTTTATATCAGACACTGGGGAAATAAAATAATAAAACTATACGAAGAGATAATATCCCTCGCAACCATAAATGGAAACTTTTAGCCATATATATAACAAATGTTCATTCTAGGCAGAAATTTGGATGTAGGATTAAATGACAGGACATACCATTTAGAAGGAATTAACTATTAGGCTTTTAGCCACTATTTGTAAGGAATATAACGGGTCATAATTTTGAGGCAGGACATCAGAAGTAGAGTATGTATGCTCCTAGATATGAAAGGAAATTTATAAAATGGTAACCACATGTCCATATCTGCTTTGAGAAATGCCATTTTACGAAACACCTTATATGCAACTAAAATTTTCACCTACAGAAACAGTTGTAATAAAGCGTGTTGGTTTGTGTCTTGGAGTATACAACAACCTGAACCTCTGGCAGATAACCATGTATCGGAGATAGATTCAGGTAGCTGTGATCTCCCGATGTACTTCTTGTAAGCCGCGCCAGGGGCTTTTCCTGTCCTATATAAACACACAGCCGTGAGCCAGGGACGGGCATCACATTAATAAAAACTCACATGGTAATCAGAGCCTCCATCCCTCCAAGATCCATCTATGACGTTCTCATCCTCGTCGACTGGATCTTCAACAAATCCCCTGGCTCATCCGATCCCGTCACGGAGAAGCTGAGCAAGAGCAACTATCCGCTCTGGCGTGCTCAGGTTGTTAGCGGGCCAGGTTTGGTGCGCTGGGTTAGGTTTGTTAGTTTAGTTTGGTTAGTTTGCTTTTGAATTTTGAATTTGAACCCAAGTTCAAATTCAAAAGCGCAAACAATTGAACTCCAAAGAAAACCCCAAGATTCACACTAAGACCAAATACACCTTAAATTTGATTTAATGCTTATTTAACTAGGATATAGGAGGGAATACAAGAAGACATCCATAGGATTTGCTAGCTAGGATTCAAACCACGAAAAAGTTTTTAAAAATTCACAAAATTTGCACTCGAACATTCCATATAAAAATATGGGATGTTACAATGCAACTTGGTTCGAAACATATCAGTTATTGATTAACCTATTACTTTTGTGCTAACTATCCGCATCTGGGTAATTTTGCACCACTGAGAATACTGTCATAGTGAAGTAAAGATTATTAGCCATTAATCATGTCCAATCATATCCATGAGTAAATATGCATTGTTATGAACGAAATACACACAAAACATAAGCTCATTCAAAGGAATAAGCACAATAACATAAACATGAATCTTAAACTAAATTAGCACTGGCAGTTGATCATCCTAGCTAGGGAACATGGCAATGCAGTTCATCATCATAACTAGGGGAACATGGGAAAGCAAAATCGTAAACCTGACTGGGTGTTTGGGAAAATCCCCTCCATCCCCGGGGCCCAGCCGCTCCCGGCGGATCCAGTGAAGTACCAAACGGGGCGAGAAGTTCTGGCTTAGTTGAAGCCTAACAAGGCCCCGGAAGGAGAAGACAATAGAGGCCCACGACGGGAAAAATGATAGGTGACTATTTTAATCAAGACCTTACCGGTGTCCTTCTCACTCTCCCCCTCCCAATCAGTCGGGATACTTTCGGGCCATGAGGTAGAAAGCTGGGGGCCCACGCTTCCGCCCCCAGGCTATGGCCCGCAACCAACGGTATGAAGTTGGCATCATCAAGGCAGATAAGAAGGGGACAGCAAGGGGGTCGGTCGGTACGCTCCCGCAGGGGCCCTAGTCAAGATTACAAGAAGACCGGAATGCCCCCGTTTGTTCTCTGGGACCATGGGAGAGCTGCACCATATCGAGGGGCATTCTTGTATGTCAAGATAGAAGGGTAGGAGATAGGTGCCTATAAATAGGCCGTGTAAGCCCACTAGAAGGCTAGGTGTCGAAGAAGAAGACTTCTAGTCACTCAGTCCCTAGAAACCCGACCCTTGGGTGACAGGGGGAGGGAAGGAGAAGAAGACCATCGATACCAGGGGCGACGTGGTGATTGCGGGAGATCCTCACCTCAACTTGGGAACTGATGGTGAGGTGGGATAAGAAAGAGACGAGGACGTCCAAGAGGTGAGGGAGGGGCCGGAGTTTATCCTAGAGGACCACGCTCCCGCAGTGCTACATGCTGCCTAGGGAGTGCAATTGGCACGTGAGGCCGAGGACGAAGTGGAGGAGCTGCAGCGGTAAGTTAAGCGGGGAGGACTAGGAGAGCAACAGTCACCGGGCCATCGAGCTGGAGGCCTGGACTAGGGAGGACGAGTAACTATGGAGGCGATGTGGAAAGCTTGGGAGTTGAAGGTGGAGCTAGAGACCCTTCACAGCTCCGGAGGGTGAAAGACCGCCTAGACGGTCAGGGTTGGTAACGAAAACATAATCAAGATACCAAAAGACTCTCGGATGGAATACCCACACTACTGGTGAACCACCACCTACAACCCCAAGTCCCTGCTATCTCGAGGCATGTAGGATATGCCATGGCCGAGACGATTCAAGATGCTGCACTTGGAACGAACAATGGGTAGAGCGACACAAACGCTTTTATGATGGGCTTCAAAGCCGCCATCCCGTCGGCCGTAAGAGATGAAGCCATAATGGCCAAAAGTTTTGTGCTCGCCAAGTCCTGTTATGCCACCCCCCCCCCACCCCGGGGAAGACCTACTCGTGGGAGCAGCTCTGGGTGGTCATGAACGAGAACTTCCTGGACATCTACGACGACCGAATTACTATGGGGGACCTATTCACTGTCAAGCAGAGGAGGGAGGAAACCATCTGGAGCTATGTGAAATGTTTCATGCATGTAAAGTCAGCGGCCACAACAACCAGACCATGATTGATGCCGCCAAGCTGGGTCTGCACAATGGACACCTATGGTAAAGAAATGTGAGAACACAAATACAAATAAACCTCTTCGGCGCGTGACTACTGGGACAAAGACTTATACAAACTAAATGCAAGCAATAAAATTGATTTTGGAAGGACTGGCATATACCAAGATGTTCTTCCACCGGTATTAATATTTTGGGTACGCAGATGGAAACATTGATCATCCATGGAACCAGGTTTGGTTGTCTATGCACCTATGTTGTGAAATATTAATTTAACATACAAAATCTCAAGCTACTGGTTAGCCATTGATGTTGTGCACCTGACGGCAAACACAGTTCAATACACAAAAAAATAGGCCACAAACAATAATACGGAATAACTGCAGGTGTATTACTCAAATACTAATAAAGTTGCAATACATGTTATCAAACTAAACCAATGCTACTAACATCATGAAACATACATGATGAATATGAAGTGCACTAGATTAGGCATGCACCAGCCAAAGCATGTATCTAATTTAAGTAGGCCAAAGCTAATCATCCAAATAATATAATATGACCGCTATCATAATTTTACAGTTCCAGAAAACAAATATTGCTTAAATGATCAAAACGTCAACCAAAATAACACACCTAGTGACAATGCACTATTACATCCAGTTCAAGGGTACAAAACCAGCCAACATTGTTCCTCCACAACAAGCATCATATTGTTTGATGCACTTTATGGGCTTATTAATTCTTACAGAAGTCACGGCAATGCACACAGTTTATAGCACAGTACATCACCATATACTTTTATTTGCCTCCACAAAGTAGACATCATTCAGAAGCTACGTAAAACCATGTGACATATCTGCCTTGACTGAATGACTTGCGTCAACTGAAGTCTTTTCTTTGGGACTGATGGAAGCCTTTCTTCCTCTAGTATATTTACGTGTTCCTGTACACAAAATATGTTTTGTTAACCATAGTGGACATAACTACAATTTTAGAAGCATGATTATGAAATAGTACAGTTCATGTATTCCAGCATTGCAACTAAAATTAGCACTGGTTGTATGGTTCACTTCTTCAATACAAAATAAAATTTCCAAGCTACACTGGGAAATATAGCAGCCGCATATAGAGTCCAAAATAGTCTCTCAAGCAAAGCATATACTTGATATGTATAGTTGAAGGGCACGTACCGGCACACTGACCATCTGGACCAGCTATCTTCTGCCAAAACAAAAAATATGAATGAATCAAGTTATGTTTTCAGAAACAAATACACAACCCTATTATAAATAGGTTTTACTGATGTACAGTTCCAATGCAATATTTATTTATAGCATAGAGGCTATGAATATTCACAAACTGGTAGACATTTATTTTTCATGCTTAAGTTTCTGAAAAGGGGTGGCTACCTTCTTCTGAAGTTTTCTCCCTTGGAATGTTATCCCATCTGAATTCAGGAACCGTTCCACATCTAGTTTGGAACGGAACTTCTTACGGTACACCCTGTGCTCATAGGTCTATATAGAAACAATTAACATGGCATGAGCATCATAGTTTTACATAAACAAATCATATGATGAAAATATAAGCTATACTATCTGTTCCCAAGGATCATCGTATATTTTGTGCCTCAACACATGCAGCCTTCAAAATTTATCTTTCAAACATAAAATTTTGGTGTTCTACATGTATACACAACATATAGATCTATAATATCTAGTGAAACTACTTCTCCTGAAAATTAACCCACGTCAATTTGAAACATTATCGACGAAAAAAATTCAAGGATTTTGCAACACAGAATGGCCCATCTTGATATCATCATCTAAGAAAAACAACTGAAGGAACCTATATATGATATATCCAAATAATGTGGCTAATTGAATGATTTTTCTATCAACAGCCAGTGCCCATCACTGAGTTATATTATGTTCACCATTAGTTTCAATTGTCAGATACATGCAAACAATAGTTCAAATGTAATATATCGTGAACTAATTTCGTGCAACAGATCTTTAGTTATAAAAGTAAATCTTAAAGGTGTAAAATTGGAATGGTGTATCCTAGCTATGTTGAGCTCGGGATGTCATCTTAGCCCATATATCAGAGTGGTGTGTCCTAGGTATGCTAAGCTCGGGATGTCATCTTAGCATACATGATCGATCATCTTGATGTATATATATGATAACGTGATTAGTATTCAGTGTAAGATTCCAACATTAAATCAAATGCTAGTATAAGATTATAATGTAGATCTGCGCTCATTATCTGAATATCTGAAGGCAATGACCTGACGGTCACCTACATTTTCTGCACAGGATCATCCCCATAAACTGGGGAAGGGCAGTGATTCAAACAAATGTATATATGGTTAAGCTGATGTGGCAGTGCTTCAGTGGGCAGTGGCTAATAGTCTCACACGTACAAAACCATGCAGTGGATTAGAAGATATATGTGGAACCCAAGCCTAGGTCATGAAAATAGAGATGTCGCAGTAAGGAATTAAGCTTAAAGAGTCTGGTGCTACAGAAAAATGATATTCACAACAAACACAAGATTTAAGTTAAGATGATGATGTGCTCACAAGCATTGATTGAGCATACAATTTGTAAGATCGAGTTAACTAGAGATCAATGCTATGTGAAAAGGACATAGAATAGATAGCACTCATTCAGTATTATGCATACAGTTTCAATATTTCACACATTCGGTTTAATGCTTTCCAGTAACAAATAAAACCTAATTTTTGTAATGGCTTCATTGGTCCAGTGTATAGTCGAATAGTTATTCACTTCATTACATCTAAATTGTTTAGCTATTGATCTGTCCAAACTTGACAAGCCAGTAAATGATGTTAAACAAGGCTGGTTCGTTTGAGTACCTATACAACATGAGGAAGCGCAACATATGCTTGGAATACTGTTACCTTAACAACTTCGAATACATGGCATTTAGATATATCAAGGAAGATTCGAATAACCGTTTGTTTGGGAGAATCGATGTATATTATCCGAGCATGAACAAAACCTTAGATATTGTCCAAACCCTAAACTATGTGGTATTGATATACGAATGATATGTTCACGAACTGAAATACCTATTGCGATCTATTTCATAAATAATATTTAAAGAATGTTTCGTACAACATGTCTCCAAAACTAATGATTAGAATATAATGCCCAACCATAAAATCTAGCTGTATTTTAAATTTTCATGAAATAAGGTGGAAACATTGCAAATATTGCATGCAAACCACTAAACAAAATGTCCTGATATAAGTTCATATATAGGTCAAAATTGTGTCATATAACCCTGCTTATTTGAGCATCCAGATTCTAGAATTGCATAGTCATGCTATTTTTAATGAATTTACCCACAGCATAGAAGAAATATTGCAATCGGCACAGAGCAACCAGATCCATATTTTTGAAACGGGGGTTTGAAAGCATAATGAGCACAGAAGGCGCATTGCTTGTCTGTGCTTATTTTTAGAATTCCTAGTTTGTACATATGTACAGAGAAATAATATGTTCTACTAGGGATGATATCTAAGCATATCATTCTACTTGAGGCCCGAAAATTACAAACAAAAAACTTCAGAGTAGGCTGAATCAATAATGTCGAACAGGAACCTAAATCGGATCAAAGCATCTTTTTAAGAATACAACAGATCTACATGGCAAGATGTAAAGCTAATCAAATAGGACAGAAGAACACAACACTTGCTGAATAGAAATATATACTTGCCCAGTCCTAGCGGCCATTAATTCTATGGAAAATGGAAGCTCTCCAGTCCCCTTCCTTGTTAAGCGACTTCAGCACTGGGGAATCTCAACCTCATGTTTTCCAACATACTTGTCTCTTAAGCGAGCAAGTTCTCCTTCATCAAAGGGGATAGGTTCTTTTCCTCCATAGGGAACTAGAACCATTCTCAAAGGAATCGCTTCTACTGGCTGCTGGTACTTGATCTTTGGGTCTTGAATATTCTCTGGGATTTGCACAGCAGACTGGGTCTCCTCATCTTCTACGTCAATCACTGCAGGTGGGACTCCATCAACGGGAAGTGACAAAGTCGACTCAGATTCAGTGGCTATATCTAGGGTTTCAATAGCTGTTGAATCCATGGACTACAAGAAAGCAGGGGACGAGTCTGTACCTAGGAACCAAGTGCAAGTGCACCTCCTCTTGTTATTCTGTTTATAATGTGGAGGGTGGATTATTGTGTGAATATTACATAGTCCAAGTCCAAATAAAAGTTCGCTTCTTTTGCTAGGTGAACTGTGAACTACAAAACATAGTAACGGACACCAGGGATATCATCCGGCTATTTCAATATTTAGTGCATGCCAGGCACACCAGGGATAGCATCCAGCTATTTTCCTATTTAATGCATGCCAGGCAAATACCTTTTGCCAGCTGTTTAGCCTGGGTTGAGTTTCCATGTGAGCTATATTTGTCCTAGTCATCCAAGGTTGGAATAACCATATGGGCTAACCAAATATGCCAGATAATAATGGTTGATATGGGTTCAAATAAATAACATGTGATGTCCATTATATATAGAGCCCATGACATGGATAGATGCAGACCAACCCAAGTGGAACCCGTAAGCCCGATCATGCATTGAGACATTTTCTTGAGCATTTTAGATAGAAGTTTGCACGAAAGAAACCCTCGCAGTAACAATCTATATATGATAGAAACCCTCTTGTTTTAAGGGAAAGGCCAATTGTCAAATATTAAATTAAGCATGGAAGCACTTATAACATTTTTAAAGCAACTTGTGCTGCAGGTGGGCCCAAAACAAAGAAGCAAAACAACAGGAGGAAATCGTGGAGCACTAAAGCAGTAATTTAGTAGCATATAAGAGAAAAATAGGTATAATTGCAGTGCTGATACACCCATTTTTTTAGAAGAGATTTTTTCATAACAAATGGGTGAAATAATTAGTGCATGAGCTGACTAATTGAATCACAATCAGAATGAACACAGTAATCGGCAGCTATACTAATGAGCTACTCCCTCCGTTCAACTATCCAAGGCCCATATCTTTTGACGCAAAGACCAAGGGGAGGAGGAAATGCACCACGGCAGTGAACTCCATCCGTAATTCCGCGTTAACTCCATCCGTAATTTTCACGTCATTAACTCCAGACCCCCGGCGCGCTGATCAGATGTGGCTGGAAAAAAGTCCCGCGAACCTCGCCAAAATGATCGCCCCCTTCCAAAACTGATCGGCGCCCTTCCAAAACACCTCGCCCAAAAATCCCGCGCTGCCAAAACTGATCGGCGAAAACTTTTTCAGCGGTTCCCTCCCAAAACTGATCATCGCCCTCCCAAAATTCATAAACGAAAATTTTCAGCGGCACCCATTCTTCTGCCACCCTTCTCTCCACCCATGTGCCCTCCTCTTTGCTCCAATTTCGTCCTCTAATAAACCTACAGAGATGAGGCGCCAAATGCCCAGCCAATTTCATTCTTGTAGTTGTAGAGATGTTAGACCTAAATGTCCAGCCACCCTTTGATTGGGACGAAATTGGTGAGTGGGAGGGTCCTGCTCATGAACTTGAGTACGACATGGTCTGGTCTGATGGAGGTATAACATCTGTTCATGTGTTCTTTCAGCTCATGTGACCCATGGCCATTGTCATCAGCGGTTTGTAGTTTTGCACTATAGGTCATGGAGAAGGATCCAATGTTGAGAGCCGTGATGGCGTTGAAGGAGCTGATCAAGAAGGAGCCACTGATGATGGTTCTGATCATGTTGGAGGAGCTGCCGATGTTATCCAAGGAGTCACCGCTGATGGTGTTCATGGATCTGCTGATGAGAGTAAGTTTTAAAAGATGGTGATCATCTTTTATTCAGTTAATGCTTCATTCAGTTCGGTTCATGTTTCAATTCATGTTGCTCTACAGCTCTCGGTTATTTTTTTCTGCTTGCAGATTCAACCATTAAAAAGAGGAGACACTACTCTGATGACTTTAAAATCACGATTTATCTTGAGTTGTTGGCAAAAACGGATCCACCAATATTACTGTTGACAGTCAAAATTGGCTCTGGCCCGGCCAAACCGGTCTGACCGGTTTGCCAAACCGGTCAGACCGGTTTGGTTCTGTAATTCGAGTAGGATTAGGATTCCGAGTTTAGTCCCATATTGTAACCTATTCGAAAGGGGTAAGACTTCCCCGGCCTATAAATATAAAGGCTAAGGCCGATTGAGATGTATTCCAATCGAATCAAACACGTTTATCCTTTACTTTTTATCTCTCAAACCCTAATCTTTTCCAACCCCCATATTCTGTTCTTTGCTCGTCTCTACGGCGTTCAAGGGCGTTCTAGGTGGCCTGCCGACCCTAGAGCAACCCTAGCTTACTTGAGCTCCGACGGGGTCCCTCCCGAGTTCGAGTTCTCTAGGTCTTCACGAGTTCCTGCCTGAAAGCGGTCTGACCGGTTTCAGGAACCGGTCTGACCGGTTTGCCCAAGGAGCTCAGGAGTTGGCCGTTGTGACGGCCGTGCTGCGCGTTCGATCGATCTCAAGTTTGTTGGCGCGTTTTCGTGTCAACATACTTTTTGGCGACTCCGCTGGAGACGATTAATCTGGTTTCAAGACCGATTCAATCTACTCCAATAATGTCTGGATCAACGTGCGACCTTGACAAAGACAACATCACCACCGCGACGATGGAAGAGCTCACAGACGAAGAGCGGAAGCGGTACCTTATTGCTGAAGAGCACTTCAGGACGCAATTCTTGAAGGGCTTCAAAAAAGATCGCGGTGGTCTTGTCAAGAGAGTGGAGGAATTCGTCATGCCGGCTTTCAAGCTGCCAAACGATCAAGTTGAAGAACTTCCAAAGGTAACTGGCGAATCCTCTGATTTGATGCAGCAAATTACTCGCATGATGGATGATAAATTGCTTGCTGCACAAACTGCTACTAGTGAGTTGATTGCTAGTATGTCGGGTAATTCTGATAAAGGTAAAAATAACGTAGAATCTAATGAATTGCCTAACTCAACCCCTAGCTCATCAGGCGTGCCAGAAAATGTTTTAGATCCTAATTTAGGCATGCCGATGAATTTCTATGCGGGACAATCATCTCACCCTGGTTCGGTCCACGAACCGGTCAGACCGGTTTTCACAACCGGTCAGACCGGTTTGGCCTCCACTGGCGGTCAGACCGGTTCCATGGGTGCAGGGGCACCGGGTGCGATGGTTTTATCTAATACGGTTGCTCCTGGTCCTGTTTACACTACTCCACGCACTACGGTTGTGGGAAGTATACCCCACGGATCTGGCGCGTCTCACGGGCCGATTCCGAATGCTTCTCAAAGTGCGGCATATAATGTTCCCCGTTTTCCACAAAATAGAGGTGATGGGAACTATCAAGCCGAGTTAGCTAAGTTTAAAGAAGATGTAGCTAATACACTTAGAGCAAGACTCGGGCTTGAATTGGGTAATACACGCTTATATCAAAAACCGTATCCACCTGAATTTGATTTAGTTGCTTATCCTAATGGTTGGCGTGTTCCTGATTTTATTAAATTCAGTGGCGAAGATAATAGAACTCCTTGGGAACATATTAGTCAATATATCTTGCAATTAGGAGAAGCATCATTTTATGAACCATTGCATATACGGTTGTTCTCATTATCTTTAACTGGAACTGCTTTTTCATGGTTTTCTTCGCTTGCTCCTAATTCTATTCAAAATTGGACTCAATTGGAGCGTAAATTTCATGATCATTTCTTTAGTGGAGAAACGAAGCTAAATTGTCTGATTTAACATCGGTTAGGCAAAGTCGAGAGGAATCGGTTCTTGATTACTTCAAAAGATTTAAAGATGTTAAGAACCGATGTTTTAACATAACTGTTTCTGAAAAAGATTTAGCAGATTTAGCTTTTGCGGGCTTACGGTCTCATTTCAAGGAAAAGCTAGAGGGTTCTGATTTCCTTACTATTAATCACTTGCAAATGAAGGCTATGAGTCTAGAGCTTAAGTTTAAAAATTCAAAAGAATCTGCTAAACCTCATCGTTCGAATGTGCATATTGTTGATAATGATTCTGATAGTTCGGACGATGATAAAGAAATTTATGCTGCTGAATTTGTTTGGTCATCAAAGAGTAAACCTGGTTCTTGTCCCTCATTGAAGCCGATTCAGAAAAATCGGCAAGAGGAAATTAAGTTTACTTTTGATGTAGCCAAATGTGATCGTGTTTTTGATGAATTGCTTAAGAATGGCTTTATTAAACTTTCTCATGCAATTCCACCAGCCGATCAATTGAAAAATCGTGCGTATTGTAAGAGGCATAATTCTTTTTCTCATGCGACCAATGATTGCAATGTTTTTCGACGACAGGTACAATCGGCCCTTAATGAAGGTCGATTAGTGCTAGCTGAAATGCAAGTTGATAAGGCTCCTTTTCCTGTTCATACCTTGGATTTGAATACTAAGGTGCTGATTCGGCCGGAACAAGCCGATGGAGCTAAGGGGAAGAACGTGGTGATCGGAGACCCAAGGCCGGAAAAAGTCAATGACAAAGTTCCGGTCAGAACAGTGATGATTGGGAGAACTCTTGATGGTGAAGAGTCTCTGAAGATTACAATTAACACATCAAGGCCCGGGGGGCAAGGAAGTTCCTTGGAAGAGAATCGGTTCGCTAGTCAGGCGAAACCGGTCAGACCGGTTTCGGAAACCGGTCAGACCGGTTTGTCTCCAGACCGTCCAAGGACTTTCAAGCCCAAGCGCCTGAAAGTGGGTACTTGGAAGTTTAATGAGCCAAAGGTTCAAGGAAGGGTTCTGAAGCAAGGACCTACTTTCTCTCAGCTCATGAACAAGTACACAAAGGCCGTTCAAGTTGATCGGCCAACAAAAAGAGACAGAGGTCACCGCAGCATTGGATCAATTCTACAGCTTATAAGCGCCGTGGTGATGTTACTGGGACTTCGGTATATGACCGATTGGGCTCATACCAATCAGGTCCTTCGGCTGCTCCCAAAAGCGGTCAGACCGGTTTTGTAAACCGGTTAGACCGGTTTCGGTCTGAGCAGAGGTTCCAAGCTCCTCCTAAGCAAGAATACTGTGTCAAGGAGAAAAAGGAGGACATGCAAGCCAAAACCAGTGGGATTGTAACAATTGGCAGTATTCTAGTGGCTATGCAAGATTTGGGCAGAAAGCCGATAGTCATTGAAAATTCGGTTCCTGTTCCAGTCAGAAAGCTGGTCATAGCTAATGATCATGAGGCTAGTAGTAGCAAGGGCGTAAAGAAGGTCTTCCAACCAAGGTGGTGTCCTTCTGGTTTGACTCATACGCAGAAGCGGAAGTTACAACGCCTACGGAACAAAGAAAAAAGGGAACAGGAAGCTGAAAAGCTAAGGGATGAATACTTCAACAATTACAGGCCTATGATCCCTCAGACCAAGATCTGGCAAGTTAAGCCCGTTGTGCAATCAACAGCACAACCGGTCAGACCGGTTTCTGAATCCGGTCAGACCGGTTTTGATCAGCCCACCGCTGCAGAGGCGGTCAGACCGGTTTTTGGAACCGGTCAGACCGGTTTGATGACAGAAGCGGGAGCTGAGATTACTTCAACCATTGATACTACTCCGCCAATTCCTCCAATGGTTGAAGATGAAGAATTGGTTGATTTTGAGCCTTCTCCAGAACATGGCAACATGGAAATCAATGTTGTATATTTGTCTTCTGATTATTATGTGATACCGGAGGAGGAGGTCTCTCATCTTCAACTTGGGCCTCAAGATGCCGTTTTTCAGAAGCCTAGTGAATCAGAGAATCATCTCAAGGCTTTATATATGAGAGGGCACATCAACGGGAAGCCAATTTCTCGTATGTTGGTTGATGGCAGAGCTATTGTAAATCTTATGCCATACTCTCTCTACAAGAAGATTGGCGGAAAAGACGAAGAATTGATCAAGACGAACATGACGGTCAGTGGAGTTGGTGGAGGTGATCCCATTGGTGCCAAGGGGGTGGCTTCTATGGAGTTGACCATCGGAAGTAAGACTATTGCTACGGCTTTCTTCGTCTTCGAGGTGCAAGGTAACTTCAGTTTAATCCTTGGTTGAGATTGGATTCATGCAAATAAATGTATTCCTTCTACCTTGCATCAATATCTTATTCAGTGGATCGGCGATGAAGTTGAAGTTGTACATGGTGATACTTCTTCCTTCGTTGCAACGGCCGATTCCGATTCTCTTAGTACAAATGAGAAGGTCAAATGTTTGTCGGGCTTAGATTTAACCGATTATGAGCTAATCAGTTGTACTAAGGATGGTTTCGTTACTGCTACATTAAAGCCGATGGAGAATTGGTTGAATTACTTACTGTAATTGATGGAGCAAACAAACCAACAGAGACAAACCGGCCAGACCGCTTCCAGAAACCGGTCAGACCGGTTTAGACCTGAACAGCGCCGACCAAGGCAAACCGGTCAGACCGCTTTTGGGAACCGGTCAGACCGGTTTACGTCTGGACAGTTGCTTCAAGACCGAATTGATCATCATCGAGCACATTCGGCCGGTATGTTTGAAGCCATTGAAGATCTCGGTGATATGGATAAGTTGGGTCAGGGCTTCACGTCAGCCGACCCTTTGGAAAAAATAGATATTGGTGATGGTACTATTCCTAGGCCAACTTTTGTAAACAAAAATTTATCGGCTGAGTTTAAAGCCGAGTTAATAAATTTGTTGAAAGAGTATGTCGATTGTTTTGCTTGGGAGTACCGTGAGATGCCGGGTTTGAGTCGTGATTTAGTTGAACATCGTTTACTGATAAAAGCCGGTTTTAGACCTTTTAAACAATCGGCTAGATGTTTTAATCCTGCTATTTATGACCGAATAAAAGAAGAAGTTAATCGTTTGCTAGATGCTGGTTTTATTCGGACTTGTCGTTATGCGGAGTGGATTTCTAATATTGTTCCCGTTGAAAAGAAAGATTCAGGAAAACGTAGAGTTTGCATTGATTTTAGAGATCTTAATAAAGCCACTCCGAAAGATTCATATCCTATCCCTATAGCCGATGTCTTAATGAATGAAGCTTCTGGGCATCGTGTTGTTAGTTTCCTTGATGGTAATGCTGGATATAATCAAATCTTCATGGCCGAAGAGGATATGCACAAAACGGTCTTTCAATGTCCAGGATTTATTGGTTTGTTTGAGTGGGTGGTTATGACTTTTGGATTGAAGAATGCTGGCGCAACTTATCAAAGAGCTATGAATTTAATCTTTCATGATTTACTTGGTATTATTGTGGAAGTGTATATCGATGATATTGTAGTTAAATTGGATGGCTTGGATTCTCATCTTGCCGATTTAAAACTTGCTCTTGAAAGGATGCGACGGTATGGATTGAAAATGAATGCACTCAAATGTGCTTTTGGTGTTTCGGCTGGGAAGTTTCTTGGGTTTGTTATTCAAGAGAACGGTATAGAAGTTGATCCCAAGAGAATTGAAGCTATGAAGAAAGTCGAAGCTCCTACTTGCAAGAGAGATTTGCAGAAGTTTCTAGGCAAGGTAAATTTCTTGAGAAGATTTATAATTAACTTGTCTGGAAAGGTTGATGCTTTTACTCCTCTACTTCGGTTGAAAGATGAAGCCGATTTTACCTGTGGGACAAAACAGCAAGAAGCTTTTGAGAAGATCAAAGAGTACTTGTCTTCACCACCAGTGCTTAGGGCGCCTAAGAGAGGGATTCCGTTCAGACTTTATGTGGCGGCTGAAGATAGAACTATTGGGGCTGTTTTGACTCAAGAAATCGGCAACAAGGAGTATGTGATTGCTTATGTAAGCCGACGGCTCATCGATGCAGAAACAAGGTATACTTTCATTGAGAAGTTGTGTTTATCCTTGTACCATGCTTCTACTCAATTGAGGCATTATTTATTATCTAGCACTTGCATCGTGTTGTGTCAAACCGATGTAATTAAACATATGTTGCAAAAGCCGATTTCTAGTGGAAGAGTCGGTAAATGGGCTTATGCTTTAGTTGAGTATGATTTGGCCTGTGAACCTTTAAAATCAATGAAAGGCCAAATTGTAGCTGATTTTATTGGTAAGCATCGAATTGATGATACTTGTGAATTCAACGTCGGCTATGTTGCTTGTACACCGTGGAAGTTATACTTTGACGGATCGGTTTGCAATGATGGGCAAGGAATTGGTGCTGTTTTGATCTCTCCAAATGGTGCCGTCTTTGAGTTTTCAAACCGATTGGAAGAAAAGCGAACCAATAATCAAGTTGAATATGAAGCTCTTCTATTTGGCTTGGAATTTTTGCAAGACATGGGAATAAAGCATGTTGAAGCTTTTGGTGATTCGCTCCTGGTGGTACAACAAGTGTCAAAGGTATGCCAATGTTATAATGGTTCATTAAATGCATATCTTGATAGATGTCTTGATATCATTGCTTCTTTTGATGAATTTACTATCAAACATATTCCAAGAGAAGAGAATGACAAGGCAAATACTCTGGCTCAGAAAGCATCTGGTTATATGGTTGCAAAGAAGTATTTCTATCTCCAGAAACCGATGCAAACGAAAGCCGAGGTTCTGGTTCTGGACGAACCGGTCACACCGGTTTCAGAAACCGGTCAGACCGGTCTGACCGGTTCTGAAACCGGTCTGACCGCTTCGTCCCCTGACAGAAGCCAAAATCCTTTGGATGGTGCTAATCAATCCAAAGTTGAAGATCAGGATTGGAGGGTGCCTATTATTACTTATTTGAGAGATCCTGGTCGTGGCGCAGAAAGAAATATTCGGCGAATATCGTTTAAATACGTTTTGCTTGATAATGAACTCTATCGTCGAAACGCCGAAGATTTGCTGTTGAAATGTCTTAATTCGGATCAGGCCAAAGTTGCCATGGGTGAGGTCCATGAAGGTATTTGTGGTACACATCAATCGGCTCCAAAGATGAAGTGGTTACTTAGACGAGCCGATTTCTATTGGCCTACTATGATGGCAGATTGTTTCAAATATTACAAAGGATGTGAGGAATGTCAGAAGTTTGGAAATTTGCAGCTTGTTCCTGTTGCATTGATGCATCCTATTATTAAGCCATGGCCGTTCCGAGGTTGGGGATTGGATTTTATTGGACAAATTAATCCTCCATCATCAAAAGGACATCGTTTTGTGTTAGTTGCTACAGATTATTTCACTAAGTGGACCGAAGCGATTTCCTTGAAGAATATGACGCATCGTGAGGTGATTGAATTTGTTACGCAAAATATTATTCATAGATTCGGTATTCCTCAAACTTTGACAACGGATCAAGGTACTTCGTTTATGTCTAGAGAGGTACGTGAATTCGCCGAATCCTATAGAATTAAGTTGCTCAATTCATCTCCATATTACGCTCAGGCTGATGGACAAGCCGAGTCAAGTAATAAAAATTTGATCAAATTAATCAAGAAAAAGATAGAAGAAAGTCCTAAGAGATGGCATGAAGTTATATCCGAGTCATTATGGGCTCATCGTATATCTAGGCATGGTGCTACTAAAGTTACTCCTTTTGAGATTGTGTATGGTCAAGAGGCCGTTTTACCCGTTGAGGTAAATCTAGACGCTTATAGATTGGCTAAACAAAATGACCTTGATGCTGTTGATTACCACAATTTGATGTTGGACAATATTGATGAGGTAACCGACAAACGATTGAGAGCTTTGAAGGAGATTGAGAAAGATAAGCTTCGGGTTGCTAAAGCTTACAACAAGAAAATATGAGGAAGATATTTTCAGATTGGTGAGCTTGTTTGGAAGACAATCTTGCCTATTGGGACGAAAAGCAACAAGTTTGGTAAATGGTCACCAAGTTGGGAAGGACCCTATAGAGTTATCAAAGTCATTTTTGGGAATTCTTACATGCTAGAGACACTGAACGGAGATCATTTGCCTAAAGCTATCAACGGAAGATATTTGAAGAAATTCTATCCAAGTGTTTGGCAAGACGCATGAAGACCAATGACCGATATATTGTTGATATCGCCCTTAGCATAAATTTTAGCTCCTGAATTGTAATTACTTGCTTTTTAGTTCTCAAGTTCACTAAAAACGCAGGGGGGGCATGTGTTGACAGTCAAAATTGGCTCTGGCCCGGCCAAACCGGTCTGACCGGTTTGCCAAACCGGTCAGACCGGTTTGGTTCTGTAATTCGAGTAGGATTAGGATTCCGAGTTTAGTCCCATATTGTAACCTATTCGAAAGGGGTAAGACTTCCCCGGCCTATAAATATAAAGGCTAAGGCCGATTGAGATGTATTCCAATCGAATCAAACACGTTTATCCTTTACTTTTTATCTCTCAAACCCTAATCTTTTCCAACCCCCATATTCTGTTCTTTGCTCGTCTCTACGGCGTTCAAGGGCGTTCTAGGTGGCCTGCCGACCCTAGAGCAACCCTAGCTTGCTTGAGCTCCGACGGGGTCCCTCCCGAGTTCGAGTTCTCTAGGTCTTCACGAGTTCCTGCCTGAAAGCGGTCTGACCAGTTTCAGGAACCGGTCTGACCGGTTTGCCCGAGGAGCTCAGGAGTTGGCCGTTGTGACGGCCGTGCTGCGCATTCGATCGATCTCAAGTTTGTTGGCGCGTTTTCGTGTCAACAATTACATCATGGTGTTTCTAGGCAGGTTGCTGAGAAGTTCGGTGTGCCTGTTAGAGTAGTGCGAAGAATTTGGCGCAATGGACAGGATGCTGGTGGGATTGTAGGTGTTAAAAACAAATTATTTAATTGTGGTCGAAAAAGAATTCAAATAGATCCTGAAGTCATGAAAGTTGTGCCTTTGAGGCAACGCACAACCTTTCAGGATCTTGCTAATGCTTTAGGTATAAAGAAAACCACTCTTTACAACCGTTATAAGGAATGGTATTTCCGTAGACACACTAATGACTTGAAGTTTAGCTTGACCGAAGCGAACAAGAAGGCTCGTGTTAGGTACTGCTTGACATCAGGCACTGTATGGCCCAAGTGATCCTAGTTTCAAACATATGTACAACATCATATACATTGATGAGAAGTGGTTCTACAGAACCCGTCGTAACCAAAAGTATTATCTCGCCAACGATGAAGAAAGACCTCAAAGGGAGGTTAAAAACAAAAACTTTATAGAGAAGGTGATGTTCCTTGCTGTTGTTGCTTGGCCGAGATTTGATCAGAATGGAAATTGCACTTTTGATGGTAAATTAGGGGTGTTCCCCTTTGTCTTTGTGGAGCCAGCAAAGAGAGACAGCCCGAATAGGCCTAGAGGTATGAAAAACTCTTGCACTATTCAATTAGCAAAGTCCTAAAGAGTGTTCCATTATGCTGAACTTGTTTATGTTTGTGTAGGTACCTTGATTACAAAAGCAATGACGTCTGTTACAAAGGCCACTAGCCGTGAGTTCCTTATAAACAAGGTGCTGCCTGCAATCAAAGCAAAGTGGCCAGCTGAGGAAAGGCACTTGCCCATTTTCATTCAGCAAGATAATGCGAGGACTCATATTGATGTGAACGATCCAGAGTTTGTTGCTGCTGCCCAATGTGATGGGTGGAACATTCAGCTAACATGCCAACCTCCTAACTCACCAGATCTTAATGTTCTGGACCTTGGATTTTTCGCAGCTATCCAAGCATTGTTTGAGAGGGGAACTCCTAACAATGTCATCCAGATTGTGGCAGCGGTTGAGAAAGCGTTTTATGATTACCCAGTAGATAGAGCAAATAGAATCTTCTTAACTCAAATGAGTTGCATGATGGAGATCATGAAGCATAGTGGAGGGCAACACTACAACATCCCGCACATGAAGAAGAAACATTTGGAGAGGATAGGTGAACTACCCATAACTTTGGAGAGTCCTATGGACCTTTACATCAAGGCCGTTCAGTTTGTCCATGATGAAGTGTAGTGTTATGGATGATGTATCATTGTTAAACTATTTTTGGTTAGTTTGAAATGCATTTCATCGTCATAGAACATAACAATCTCTCCACTTATCACGTGTTTACCATCTGTTTGTCATAGTACATTTGATCTTTCCACACGTTGTTCTTTTTAAAAAATTAATCAAAACTGAAACATAAGCGTCATGGAACAGAACAATGTGATTTCAGTACAAGGATCCTACTTGTTTGCATACATAGAAGGAGATGTGATTTTCAACATAGAAAGTTTCACATCTTCAAACTCCTTCCTATCCACGTACATGATCCTACTTGTTTACATATAGATAAGGGTAAGCAATTTTCCACATAGAAAGCTTCACATCTTCAAACTCTTCACTGTCCAAAGCTTCATCAGGAATGTCTGAGTAGCCAAACCTAGGTGTGAATCCATGGCTAAACCAAAGTAGGTTAGTTGCAGCTTCACTCACATCCTCATCTACTCTCCGTATAAACCAGGAACCATTACAGGAAGCATCATCAATTTTGACACGAGTTGAACCTCCCTTTCAGATTGAAAGGTGCTCACCTTAGTTGCATGAAGAGCTACTAGGGCATCTGCAACCTCCCTGGAATTGCCAGCAGCACCTCCGATCTCTGAATCTTCTTGTGAGTCAGGCACAACTGTGTCATTGGCCAAGGAGTCCATCACGAACGCCACCTCGTCTGAATCATTGAGGAACGCGTCGCCGGCCGCCTCCATGTCGCCGGTGAGCACTGCCTTGTCGCTCGTGATCCCTTCCATGTCGTCGGCGAGCACTGCAGTCTAGTCCAAGGTTTAGGTGAGTGGTACAGACGGCGTTGGGCAATGAGCAGCGCAACAATGGAGTGGTGGAGCGGTATAGGAGGATTTGGGCGATGGGCAGCGCAGCAATGGAGTGGTAGAGCAGCAGAATAAAAAAGCCGCACCTCTTCGCAGCGGATCCGTTTTTCCCCGCGGCGAGTTCGGCCATCGCGACCTCCCGAGGCGCGCGTGCTGCGGAGTAACTTGTCTGGCGGGGAACGAAGCGACGGAGAGCGAGCCGCCTGATGGAAAACTGGAATGGGCCTTAGATAGATGAATTTTTCAGATTTGCAAAAGGGCTTTGGATAGTTGAACGGAGGGAGTATTAGCTACTACATGAAAATCGCAATTACCATTTGTTCAATACTAAACTGCAGATCTGCTGCTTCAGAAACTTCCCTAGACCACTTTTTATATCAGACACTGGGGAAGTAAAATAATAAAACTATAGGAAGAGATAATATCTCTCGCAACCATAAATGGACACTTTTAGCCATATATATAACAAATGTTCATTCTAGGCAGAATTTTGGATGTAGGATTAAATGACAGGACATACCATTTAGAAGGAATTAACTCTTAGGCTATTAGCCACTATTCGTAAGGAATGTAACGGGTCATAATTTTGAGGCAGGACATCAGAAGGAGAGTATGGATGCTCCTAGATGTGAAAGGAAAATTATAAAATGGTAACCACATGTCCATATGTGGTTTGAGCAATGCCATTTTATGAAACACCTTATATGCAACTAAAATTTTCACCTACAGAAACAGTTATAATAAAGAGTGTTGGTTTGTGTCTTGGAGTATACAACAACCTGAACCTCTCGCAGATAACCATGTATAGGAGATAGATTCAGCATGTTGTGATCTCCCGATGTACTTCTTGTAAGCCACGCCAGGGGCTTTTCCTGGCCTATATAAACACACAGTCGTGAGCCAGGGACGGGCATCACGTTAACCAAAACTCACGTGGTAATCGGAGCCTCCATCCCTCCAAGATCCATCTATGGCGTTCTCATCCTCGTCGACTGGATCTTCGACAAGTCCCCTGGCTCATCCCGTCATGGAGAAGCTGAGCAAGAGCAACTATCCGCTCTGGCGTGCTCAGGTTGTTAGTGGGCCGGGTTAGGTGGGCTGGGTTAGGTTTGTTAGTTTAGTTTGGTTTGTTTTCTTTTAAATTCTGAATTTGAACCCAAGTTCAAATTCAAAAGCTCAAACAATTGAACTTCGAAGAAAACCCCAAGATTCACACTAAGACAAAATACACCTTAAATTTGATTTAATGCTTATTTAACTAGGATTTAGGAGGGAATACAGGAAGACATCCATATGATTTGCTAGCTAGGATTCAAACCACGAAAAAGTTTTTGAAAATCCACAAATTTTGCATATGAACATTCCGTATAAAAATATGGGATGTTACAATGCAACTTGGTTCGTTGCAAAAAGGGTTAAAACAACGCTTTGGGATTGACTATGAGGACATGTTCAATCCTGTAGTCAAGGCTGTCAACATTCGACTTGTTTTGCATTAGTATATGTTGATGATATCATTGTTGCCGGTTCCTCCTCGGTTACTAGTACATCTTTGGTTCATGAACTGGAGAAGGAATTCGCCATAAAGGATTTAGGGAATCTTCATTATTTCCTTGAAATAGAGGTAAAGAATTCAGGAGGTCAGTTGGGGTTGTCACAAGAAAGGTATGTAACTGAAGTTATTCAACGTGCAGGCATGAATCAGTTCAAACCGGTGAAAACACCTCTTTCTGTCACTTAAAAGTTGACAGTTAATGAAGGAGAACCGTTGGGACCAGATGATTGTACTCGATACAGAAGTATAGTGGGAGCCCTGCAGTACTTAACTCTCACTCGTCCTGATATTTCATTTTCTGTTAACAAAAGGTGTTTCATTTTCTCCATTATTGTCCAACTACATAACACCGGGCAGCAGTAAAAAGGATACTATGATATCTAAGTGGTACTCTACGGGTTGGCCTACGGATTGGCATGTCCAAATCCATGTTAGTAAGTTCCTTTGCAGATGCAGACTGGGCCGGATGTCCTGATGACAGGAAATCAACAGGAGGATTTGCTGTATTTCTTGGATCCAATCTTGTCTCATGAAGTGCAAGAAAACAACCCACACTATCAAGGTCTAGTACAGAGGCAGAGTATAAGGCCCTAGCTAATGCGATAGCAGAGATAATGTGGGTTCCGAAGCTACTCACCGAGTTGGGTATTTCTCATCCTCCAACAGCATGCCTATAGTGTGACAATCTTAGTGCAAAATACCTCTCTAAGAATCCGGTCTTTCATGCAAGAACTAAGCACATTGAGATAGACTTTCATTTTGTTCCAGAACAGGTAGCACAAAGGTTGTTAGAGGTTTGGTTTATTCACACTAACAGCCAGGTGGCAGATGGGTTTACGGAGTCTCTTCCTCGACAGAAGCTAGAAGCCTTCGGGCGCATTCTCAATCTCATGGACGACTTCTGATTGTCGGGGGGGGGGGGGGGGGGGTGTCAAGATATCTCGTGTGTACCCTGTAATCTAGCGTGTCGGTTTGCGTCTTGGAGTATACAACAACTTGAACCTCTGGTAGATATACATGTATAGGAGATAGACTCATGTTGTTGTGATCTCCTGATGTACTTCTTGCAAGCCGGGCTTTTCCTTGCCTATATAAACACGCAGCCATGAGCCAGGCGGGCATCACGTTAACCCAAACTTACAGCAGGATTAAATGGAAGGACATACCAATTAGAAGGAATAAACTATTCGGCTTTTAGCCACTATTTCTAAGGGATGTAAAATGGTAACCACATGTCCATATCTGCTTTGAGCAATGTCATTATCAAACACCTTATATGCAACTAAAATTTTTACCAACAGAAACAATTGTAGGGGCAACAATGGAAGTCGACAAATGGATCAGCCTCGCCACCTACTAAGCAGTAGAGGAAGCAAAAAGAAAAGCCTCCACCTCCAAAGCTTCCATATGAAGTGACAAAGGCAGAAACAGCGTCAGCAGTGAAACAACATGTAAAAATATTCATTGATAAGGTTAAGGAACAGAGGAAGCCTGAGCAGAAGCAACCAATAGATCCGGCTGCAAAGGCGTTATTTACTAAAATGTCCAAATCAGTGGAGAAAGTGTGGCAATCGGACTACGATCGGTCAATCCAAAAGTCTTACAACAACCACGATAACCGGAAAAGTAAATCGAAATCCATTAACCATCTCGGAGAACAATCCCAACAAATAGTTGAGCCATTGGTGGTACAAGCACAAGATGATGCAATCACGACCCGAATGATAGAGGATACGAACCTTACAAAAGCTGGACTGTGAGGGAAGGTAGAGGCACTGATTCTACAAACCCGGGGTAGAAAAAGGTTTGTATTGGGTAAACCTCTTGTTTGGCCAGAGTTGGTGAAGTACCTACCAACGAGAATGCACCAGTTGCATAGATTGTACATAGAGCAATCACGGTCGCGAATGATAATGTTCGCATCTTAGATTACATATGACCATTTGAAGCGAGGGCTAGATGATGTATGGATCGAGTTGCTGGCACTTTATGATTTATATCACGGCGGTCAAAGCAGCGCGCGGCTCAATCGACCAGGTGGCCGCTTACTTCCCGGTCATGCTCGGGAAGACGGCACTCCTTTGGCTCTCAGGCGTGCCAAAGAACTCCATCGACACATGGTGTCACACCCGGATTTTCACAAAACCCGAATGCGGCCATATGTGTGCCCAGGAAGTCCACAGAACACATACAGTGAACAAATATGATAAACAGAGTACAAATGCTCGAAAAGAAATAGTTTACATCAGAGTATAACATAAATATTTATTACAGCGGAAGTCTATAACTCTCAACTAGAGCGGAGCCGTAGTCCACAGGGACTCTGACTGGGAGAGCGCAACTCAGAAGTATGGCAGGTCCTCGGGGAACTCAGCAGCAGTCTCATGCTCATCCCAATCTGTTTAGCCATCCGGGATTTTGTTAAATAATGACAAGTGTAAGTAAACAATTACTTAGCAAGTATAGCACGGGTATGAAGGCTCAAAGTAGGCTAGACATGGCTTAACTTCATTAGCATTTTGAGTTGGTTCATTTTAACATTAATCAAATTACTACAAGTGAATGAAAACCCGATTGTAACCCAATTAATAAAGTATAAGTGACATTAAACGTAAATAAACATCATCTTCTAATCAAAAAGGATCCAAGCCGCTTGTGACCCTGAGCAAGGCTACCATGATAGATTATACACTCTGCAGAGGTACCGCTCGTAAAAGTTCAAAGGAACTTTGGACCCAACCACACACATCAACACTTCCGAGGTGTGATGACATAGGGACGCTACGAGGTTTTTCACAAGACACCATAACAAGATACTAGCCGCTAGTTTAACAAGGCGGTGAGACCATAGGCACCGAGATCGACGTACGCCTACAGAGTCACACCATAGGGGGTCAATGGCATCCAGAGTGCGGGCATCACACCCATCCATGCGCAACGTGTGGAGTTCCCCATCGCAGGGACTCCCAACATGGGACTAGGTCTAACGTGACCTAGCCGACGGATCGCCCGTCCTCGGTGGAATCCAGAAACACCCTTTCACTTTGTGTCCACTAACGCCGTTGGCCCCAATGGTAGCCACTGGCAAGCTAGATCCGTACAAGTTACTTGACCAAGACCAGAGCCATAATAGTTCTAGCGGTGGCGACAGGCTCCTGGGTTGCCGCTGTAAGAACCGGACCTTAGGGAGAGACACTGGAGCAAAGCACACAACACATGCCCCAGTTCCCTAAACCATGTTGCTAAAAAGCAAGTATTATCATTATCGTTAAAGTGAACCATTAGATCAAGATTAATACTTAAACATTGGTGATAGTAGCTACGCCTAGCAAAGATTCTACCCATATGCATAAGCCCAAAGTTATCAAGGTACCGAATATACAAAACTAGGTACAACCTTAATGGGACATCATTTTAGACACATGCGTATGAAAGTAAATGAATATAAAAGGTGTGTGTAGGTAGCAAGGATTGTCCGTGCTATAACTTGCCTTCCTCGTAGTGCTTCTGCTGCTGCTGCGAGTCCTGCTCCGAAAAGTCCTCACCGAGCTCGAACTCCAAAGCGAACGGCTCACCGACTGGACACGATTCACCACACAAGCATACACGCATACCAATACATGCAAACAAATAATATTCTATTAGAACATTACACCAAACAGTGGAAACAGTACAAATAAAGGTCTTAGAAATATTCTAGGCTTCACTACGAACGCATGAGCGTGAAAATCACACTAAACGGAGCTAAAACGAAAAAGATATGGGTTTTCTAAGATCTAGGGACCTGCTGGCAATTTTTAAAAGGTTCCAGGTGCTTATTTTGAAGAAACCGGGGACCTATACGTAGTTACGCGTTAAAACCCGAGGGCTAACACATAAGATGGGCTTAGCTAGACCGTGGGTTCTAATTTTAAAAAGTGCAAGGGGTTTTTCATTAGAAACAGGACCTATTCGTAATTATTTTTGAACTACACAGGACAACGGGTTGATTCCCAAGTTTTCCAGGGGCTCTTTAGCAAGATTCCCCGGGCTGACCGGTACATGGAGTATTGACTCGGAGAAAGGAGGTTTGTGGACCGTCGGATCTTGATCCGACGGCGCGGATCAAATCCGACGAGGGGAGGGTCGTCGGCCGGTGTTCTCGAGGCGGCGCCGCTCGGGTTGGCGGCGGAAGTTCGTCGGAGCAAGGCCGGAGATGCGCTACGGTGCTCGGTTTTCTACGCGGCTTGGTCCTACGGGGGTTGGGCGACATGGTGAACATGATGGGGGTGATCAAGTCGTGGATCTGGCAGTGGTGGCGTCGGCCGACGGTGGCCGGCGGAGCGGCACTCCGGTGAGGTTAGGCGGGGGTGCTAGGTATCTCGGTTCGGGGCGAGACTTGGTGCTAGAGTATCAGGGGAGTATGGCACGCTTACCAGGGTGGTCCAAGGCATCGGTGGTGCGCCGGAGACGTCTGTCGACGATGGCGGCCGGCGGAGCTGCTCGGGCGGCGCTGGAGCGGGGCGTGGGAGGCACTGGGGGCGCTTGGGGCTCGGGAGGGTGTTGGTTAGATGCTAGGGGGGCTGGGGCTCGGCTTAAATAGCCCGGGGAGGCCTAGGCATCCGCGCCGGAGATTTGGGGAAAGGAAATCGGCGGCTGGCGTGCTTGCCTTGCGGGGGCAGGGTTGCCATGCCTGGAGCGGCCGAGAAAGGAAGGGGATCGGGGGAGGAAGGTGCGGGGAAGGTGCCTAGGTGGGTCCAGGAGTGCGGGGAGCGGCGGGGACGGCCGGCCGGGCGGCGAGATTTGCGGCGGTGAAAGGCGGCGCGCCGGGCGAGAGGAAGGGGGCGAAGCCGACATGCGGGGCCCGCCTGTCGGCCGCTGGGGAAGAGAGGGGGAGGCGCTGGCCGGTGCGGGGAAAGGGAGCGGGCCATGCTGGGCCGGGGGGAAAGAGGGGAGGGGTTGGGCTGCGCTCGGGGAAAGGGTTGGGGGAGTAGGAGCGGCCCGGGAAATGAGTTGAGGGGGCAAAAGCGGACTCGACATGGTTTAACTTTTCTAGGGCTCAAACAAAAAGCAAATCAAATTTGAATTTAAACATAATTTAAATTCCAATTTAACTTGCCAACAAATAAAACACAGTGCAGCAGCATGAATGCAACAAAAATATTTATACCACTTATATTTGATTTTAATATTTATAAATAATTCAATTAACCTATATTAAATATGAACAATTAAAATAAAGGCCAATTAATTACTAAAATTTTTAAAGTGGCCTTTTTGGGTGTTACAAACCTACCCCCCTTAAGATGAATCTCGTCCTCGAGATTTGGATGTGGAAGCGAAGAGTTGTGGATATTCGGTCTTGAGATCCTCTTCTCTTTCCCAAGTTGCTTCATCCTCCAAGTGTCGGTTCCATTGCACCTTGCACATTCGGATGACCTTGTTTCTGGTTACTCTCTCTGACCTTTCCAAAATCTTGACAGGGTACTCCTCGTAGGTGAGATCTTCCTGTACATTCAGCTCATCTATCGGGATCTGCTTCTCAGGTACCCGCAAGCACTTCTTCAACTGAGATACGTGGAACACATCATGCACTCCGGCCAGTCTCTCAGGTAGCTCTAGCCGGTAAGCCACTTCACCCATTCGTTCCACCACTTTGAATGGCCCGATGTCCCGAGGTGCTAGCTTGACTTTGACATTGAACCTTTTAACGCCTCGCATCGGTGACACCTTGAGATACACAAAGTCGTTGACTTCGAAGGTGAGATCCCTTCTTGTGACATCGGCATAGCTTTTCTGCCGTGACTGTGCCACTTTCAAGTTCTACGGGATCACTTGCACTTGGCGCTCTGCCTCTCTTAGTATCTCAGGCCCAAAGACTTGACTTTCTCCAATCTGGTTCCAGAATAGAGGGGTTCTACACTTCCGGCCATACAAAGCCTCGAACGATGCCATCTACAGACTCTTTTGGTAGCTGTTGTTGTACGAGAAGTCCGCATAAGGCAAACTCTTGTCCCAACTGGCACCATACTGTAGAGCACATGCTCTTAACATGTCTTCCAGAATCTGATTGGTTTGTTCTGTCTGTCCATCTGTCTGCGGGTGATAAGCCGAACTGAAATGCAGCTTAGTGTCCAGAGACTCATATAGCTTCTGCCAGAAGTGTGACGTGAACTGAGTACCTCAGGCAGACACTATCCATTTTGGCACTCCATGCAAGCACACAATCCTTTCCATATATAGCTCTGCTAGTCTGGCTACCATGTAGGTGGTCTTTCCCGGAAGAAAGTGTGCCTCTTTGGTCAAACGGTCCACAATTGAACTTCGAAGAAAACCCCAAGATTCACACTAAGACAAAATACACCTTAAATTTGATTTAATGCTTATTTAACTAGGATTTAGGAGGGAATACAGGAAGACATCCATGTAGGTGGTCTTTCCCGGAAGAAAGTGTGCCTCTTTGGTCAAACGGTCCACAATCACCCAAATGAAGTCAAATCCTCGCTATGTGTGGGGTAGACCTATTATGAAGTCCATACCAACTTCTTCCCATTTCCATTCCGGTATCTTCAAGGACTGGAGCAATCTGGCTGGCCTCTGATGTTCAGCCTTAACTCTCTGACAAGTGTCACATAGTGCCACATAAGTCGCCACATCACGCTTCAATCCGTACCACCAGAATCTTTCCTTGATGTCTTGGTACATCTTGGTGCTCCCTGGGTGGATCGAGTATGCCGAATCATGCGCTTCTCTTAGGATCGTGTCCTTGATCTGCGCAATATCGGGCACGCATATCCTCTTCCCGTGCACAAGGTTCCTTGTTCATCCACTTGGAAACCAGGTGCCTTTCCTAGGGCAACATTCTCCACAATCTCCTTGATCTTTTCATCACCAAGTTGACCTTTCCGGATTTCCTGTTCAAGAGTCGGTTCTACTGTCATCTCCGTGATGCTAGTCACGAATCCCAGACTCATCTTCTCAAACTCCCGGCTGAGTTCTTCCGACAGACAACGGCTGGTGATCTTGTTCACATAGCTTCTCCTACTCAGAGCATCTGCCACCAAGTTAGCCTTCCCAGGGTGGTAGTGGATCTCCAGATCATAGTCCTTGATCAACTCCAACCATCGGCGTTGCCTCATATTCAGCTCTGACTGAGTCAAGACATACTTTAGGCTCTTATGATCGGTGTAGATGTCACACTTGTGCCCAATCAAGTAATGCCTCCAGATCTTTAGAGCGTGCACTACAGTCGCCAACTCTAAATCATGTGTCGGATAGTTCTGCTCATGCTTCCGCAACTGTCTTGATGCATATGCCACGACTCTCCCTTCCTGCATAAGTACACACCCCAATCCTAGACGGGATGCATCGCAGTAGATGGAGAAGCTCTTGGCTATGTCAGGCAATATCAGCACGGGTGCCATTGTCAGCCTCTTTTTCAACTCTTCGAAGCTGGTCTAGCACTCCTCTGTCCAGATGAACTTGGCATTTTTCTCCAATAACGCCGTCGTGGGTTTAGCAATCTTGGAGAATCCTTCGATGAACCGTCGATAATATCCGGCCATCCCAAGGAAACTCCTGATCTCGCTGACATCCCGAGGCGGGTTCCAGCTCAACACATCATTAACCTTCTTTGGGTCAACTACCACTCCTCCATTGGACAGCACGTGTCCCAAGAATGCCACTTCCTTCAACTAGAACTCACACTTGCTCAACTTGGCATATAGCTGATGTTCCCGAAGTCTCTGCATCACCAACCTCAAATGCTCTTCATGTTCCTCTTCATTCTGGGAGAAGACCAGAATGTCATAGATGAACACCACCACAAACTTGTCCAAGTAGTCCATGAAGACGCTATTCATCAGGTACGTGAAGTATGCTGGAGCATTGGTTAGTCCAAAGGACATGACTGTGAACTCATATAGCCCATACCGAGTAGTGAAGGTCGTCTTGGATATATCGGATGGTCGGATCCTCATCTGGTGGTAGCCCGATCGAAGATCTATCTTGGAGAACACACAAGCTCCCTTCAACTGATCGAACAGATCATCGATCCTTGGCAAGGGATACTTGTTCTTGACAGTCACTTCATTGAGGGCTCGATAGTCCACGCACATCCTCTCCGTGCCATCCTTCTTATCCACGAACAACACTGGTGCTCCCCATGGTGAAGAACTAGGATGAATATACCCTTTTTCTAGAAAAGAGCTTAATTCTTCCTTAAGTTTCTCCAGTTCCTTCACTCCCATCCTATATGGCCTTTTAGCTATAGGTGCAGTGCCAGGTTTTAGTTCAATAACAAATTCAACTTCGTGCTCTGGGGGCATACCTGGCAATTCTTTTGGAAATACATCCGGAAACTCGCACACCACTTGGATGTCCTCTGGTATTGCACCCTCAGCTTGGTTGACTTGACATTGCTCAGTGGGCTTGGCTGCCTGGTACTCCACTTTTTCTCTAGTCGTGGTTGTCAACTATATCATCCTTTCAGCGCACTTGATCACCCCGCCATAGTAGGCTAACCAGCTCATTCCCAAGATCAAGTCAAACCCAACGGAGTTTAGGACTATGGGGTATACTTCGAAGTCTACCCCCCTTATTGAGATGAGGGTCCAGGTGCAACGTAGAGTGGCCGTTGCTCCCCTCCTGGTGAGCTAACTAGCATAGTATTCCCCATAGATCGTAGGGCCAGCATATTCTTTTGAACAAATGTAGTAGAGATGAAAGCATGTGAAGCTCCAGAATCGAATAAAACAGTTGTAGGGGTTGAGTTGACGAGGAACGTACCCACAACCACGTCGGTAGCTCCCTCTGCGGTCTCAGCACCCATGTGGTTGACTTTGCCCCTGACGGGGTTCTGAGGACCTCTGCCTGCTTGTGCCTGTGGCTGGTTCCCATTCTGCCCAACCTTCTGGGGGTTGTTCTGGCCTGCAGCATTCTGAGCCTTCTTGGGGCAGACATTGGCGTAGTGACCCTGCTCACCACAGTGGTAGCTCACCCTTGGGCCCACCGGTACATTGTTGGCATTGTTGGGACGCTGGACAGGCCCTTGCTACACCTGGTTGCGCTGAGCTGGGGCATTCTGCAGCTGGTTCTGGAAGCGCTGTTGCTGCGGTGCTTAAGAGTACTGGGGGCGTTGCTGGTTCTGGCCACGGTTGAATGAGCCGGGCTGACTCTGGAAGCGCTGTTGGCTCACCATCTGTTGGCCTTGGGGAGCAGTGAAGCGGGGCCGATTGTTGCTCCCAGTCTGCTGGCCCTGGAACTTCCGCTTCTTCTTCTCCATTTCACGGCGCTTGTGCTCTAGCTTCAGGGCGCCGTCCCCCAGTTCCTGAAAGTTGGGGAACTTGGTGCACATCAACTGGTACTACAGGGCATCCTGCAAGCCATCGCGGAACCGGGACTGCTTCTTCCTGTCCGTGTTCACGTCCTCTGGAGCATAGCGGGCAAGCTCAATGAACTTGTCACGGTAAGCTGTGACGCTCATCCCTTCCTGCTTCAGTGCCAGGAACTCCTTCTTCTTCAAAGTCATCAGAGCTTCCGGCACATGGTGTGAGCGGAAGCTGTCATGGAACTCCTACCATGTGATCTGAGTACGATCAGGGTGAGCGTACTGGTACGAGTCCCACCAGTCCAAGGCTGGTCCTTGAAGCTGTCCTCCTGCATACAACACCTTCTCCCGGTCGTTGCACTGAGCTATGTCTAGTTGTTGCTCCACTGCCTTGAGCCAATCCACTGTGTGCAGGGGATCAGTTGCTTTGCTGAAGGTGGGCGGCGTCCCTTCAGAAATTCGCCCCTCCTGTCACGGGGCGGCATGTTGAGCTGCGGCGGATTCTGCTGGTTCTGCTGCATCATGGCCATCGTTTGAGCCATCTGTTGCATCAGCTGGGTCTATGTGAGCATCATCTGCTCAATGGTGGGGGTGGTGGTGGCAGTCTGCTGGCACTGGCATTGCTCCTTGTATTCACCATCTATTATCAACAAGAGATCCCCGTAAATTTTATTGGGCATAACCAAGTAACTCAGGTTTAGAACAGAAGTACTTGAGATTATTGATTGAACTGGTTAAGATAGAGCACCAGATAGATAAAGAACAAGTGAAACAAATAACCCCTTCTATGTATTCAATAATATCCTTATGCCTTAATACAAAATCTAGATGGTAGTAGACTTGCGTCTACGCCCATCACAATCATTACAAAAATCCAACTCATACATAAGCATAATGATAACCAAACCAAGCTTCGAAAGACAAGGTTCACACTGACTCGACTCACTGGTTTTTGACTCGACTAGAAAGAAAAACGGTGACTAATCGATCTTATTACAGACTCATGGTAAACTCCTAAGGACCCTGCTGGATGGTGGTGCTGGCGGCGGCAGATCCGAAGCGGTGCCTCTTGCGAGGCGGTGACTCTGCACGGTAGTCTGGGCTGCGTGGCGGTGGTGCTCCCATCATCTGGTCCAGCTGCTCCAACTCCTGCTGGGTCCCTCTCAGCTGCTCCCTCAGAGCGGCGATCTCATCAGTAGCTGCCTCCAGGTCAGTGTTGAGGGTAGCCACAAGTGCCACAGTAATAGTGAGCCGGGGGTCGTCGATGTCTCCGATGGGGGCGATGGTGCAAGCTGTCTCCCCAATCCTGCTACGGGGGTACCACCTCTCTGGCCCGTCCTGGATCTCTGCCCAGAACCTGTCCCTGTAGTAGTAGAAGGCACGGCAAGCAACATCTGCTATCCCTGCCTCCTGGGTGGATCTCTCACCGGAGGCGTAGTGGATCGACCTCGTCCTGGCAGCTCTGGCTTTGTGGTCAGCTGTACGGATCCTCAGGGTTGTACTCCAGAAGGTGGGGAAGCGAGGGTGCGTCCACCTCTCACTGTGGTACTCCATGCCCACGTTGCCTATGCCGTAGTGGTAGCGGAGTATCTGCCTCAGGCGCCAGTGGTAGAAGTTGTCTCTAGCATCTCTGACAAAGTCCTCCACGGTCCACCTCTGTGCTGCCGGTGCTGGTGCAGGCGGCTGGGGTGCTGGGGTCTCCTCAGGGTCATCACCCTCGCCATCTGACGGATCATCACCACTGTCTTCATCATCATCATCACTGTCATCACCATCTGGGTCTCTGGCAGCATTCCCACCACCTGGTTGAACTGGCTCGGGCTGCTCCTCTGGCTCATCAGCAGGCTCCATCTCCTCGTCCTCGGGCTCTCCCTGCTGCTGCTCGTCCTCTTCTTCTTCCTGCCTCAGAAGCTCCTCCTCTTGCATCTCTTCCCACTCCTGGAAAGCATCCAGGTAGGGGTGCCAAAGTCCATCTCTGGAACACGGGGCGGAAGGTAGCCACAGGTGGACTTGCGGGCTCTCAGCTTCGTGCGAGCCATCTACTGCAGAGAGAGACAAAGAAAAATTTTAGAAAAACTTTGCAAAGGACTGGGGTAGGGGAGACACTGAACACCATTTTGCAAAACTCAACACTTTTATTAGTAAAATAGTGAAGACTGAACTTAGCTATGACCGACCATTCTATCTAGGTTGCAATCCTACAGTCAGCACGGCTCTGATACAATTCTGTCACACCCGGATTTTCACAAAACCCGAATGCGGCCATATGTGTGCCTAGGAAGTCCACAGAACACATATAGCGAATAAATATGATAAACAGAATACAAATGCTCGAAAAGAAATAGTTTACATCAGAGTATAACATAAATATTTATTACAGCGGAAGTCTATAACTCTCAACTAGAGCGGAGCCGTAGTCCACAGGGACTCTGACTGGGAGATCGCAACTCAGAAGTACGCCAGGTCCTCAGGGAACTCAGCAACAGTCTCATGCTCAGCCCAATCTATTTACCCATCCGAGATTTTGTTGAATAATGACAAGTGTAAGTAAACAATTACTTAGCAAGTATAGAACGGGTATGAAGGCTCAAAGTAGGCTAGACACGGCTTAACTGCATTAGCATTTTGAATTGGTTCATTTTAACATTAACCAAATTACTACAAGTGAATGTAAACCTGATTGTAACCCAATTAATAAAGTATAAGTGACATTAAACATAAATAAACATCATCTTCTAATCAAAAAGGATCCAGGCCGCTCGTGACCCTGAGCAAGGCTATCATGATAGATTATACACTCTGCAGAGGTTTCGCCCTTTACCCACTAGTCACATAAAAGTTCAAAGGAACTTTGCACCAAACCACGCACATCAACACTTCCGAGGTGTGACGGCACCGGGACGCTACTAGGTTTTTCACAAGACACCCTAACAAGACAGCAGCCGCTAGTTTAACAAGGCGGTGACACCATAGGCACCGAGATCGACGTACGCCTATAGAGTCACACCATAGGGGGGTCGATGGCGTCCAGAGCGCGGGCATCACACCCATCCATGCGCAACGTGTGGAGTTCCCCATCGCAGGGACTCCCAACACGGGACTGGGTCTAACGTGACCTAGCCGACGGATCGCCCATCCTCGGTGGAAACCGGAAACACCCTTTCACCTTGTGTCCACTAACGCCGTTGGCCCCAATGGTAGCCACTGGCAAGCTAGAGCCGTACAAGTTACTTAACCAAGACCAGAGCCATAATAGTTCTAGTGGTGGCGACAGGCTCCTAGGTTGCCGCTTTAAGAACCGGACCTTAGCGAGAGACACTGGAGCAAAGCACATAGCACATGCCCCAGTTCCTAAACCATGTTGCTAAAAAGCAAGTATTATCATTATCGTTAAAATGAACCATTAGATCAAGATTAATACTTAAACATTGGTGACAGTAGCTGCGCCTAGCAAAGATTCTACCCATATGCATAAGCCCAAACTTATCAAGGTACCGGATATACAAAACTAGGTACAACCTTAATGGGACATCATTTTAGACACATGCGTATAAAGTAAATGAATATAAAAGGTGTGTAGGTAGCAAGGATTGTCCGTTCTATAACTTGCCTTCCTCTAAGTGTTGTTGCTGCTGCGAGTCCTGCTTCGGAAAGTCCTCACCGAGCTCGAACTCCAAAGTGAACGGATCACCGACTGGACACAATTCACCACACAAGCATACACGCATACCAATACATGCAAACAAATAATATTCTATTAGAACATTACACCAAAAAGTGGAAATAGTACAAATAAAGGTTTTAGAAATATTTTACGCTTCACTACGAACGCATGAGCGTGAAAATCACACTAAACGGAGCTAAAACGAAAAAGATATGGGTTTTCTAAGATCTAGGGACCTGCTGGCAATTTTTAAAAGGTTCCAGGGCTTATATTGAAGAAACTGGGGACCTATACGTAATTACGCGTTAAAACCCGAGGGCTAACGCGTATGATGGGCTTAGATGGACCGCGGGTTCTAATTTTAAAAAGTGCAGGGGGTTTTTCATAAGAAACATGACCTATTCGTAATTATTTTTGAACTACACAGAACGGCGGGTTGATTCCCAAGTTTTCCAGGGGCTCTTTAGCAAGATTCCCCGGTCTGACCGGTACGTGCAGTATTGACTCGGAGAAAGGAGGTTTGTGGACCGTCGGATCTTGATCCGACGGTGCGGATCAAATCCGACGAGGTGAGGGTCGTCGGCCGGGGTTCTCGCGGCGGCGCCGCTCGGGTTGGCGGCGGAAGTTCGCCGGAGCAAGGCCGGAAATGCGCTACACTGCTCGGTTTTCTACGCGGCTTGGTCCTACGGGGGCAGGGCGAAATGGTGAACATGATGGGGGTGATCAAGTCGTGGATCTGGCAGTGGTGGCATCGGCCGACAGTAGCCGGCGGAGCGGCACTCCGGTGAGGTTAGGAGGGGGTGCTAGGGAGCTCGGTTCGAGGCGAGACTTGGTGCTAGAGTATCAGGGGAGTATGCCACGCTTACCAGGGCGGTCCAAGGCGTCGGTGGTGCGCCGGAGACGTTTGTCGACGACGGCAGTCGGCGGAGCTGCTCGGGCGGTGCTGGAGCGGGGCGTGGGAGGCACTGGGGGCGCTTGGGGCTCGGGATGGGGTTGGTGAGATGCTGGGGGGGGGGGGGGGGGCTGGGGCTCAGCTTAAATAGTCCGGGGAGGCCTAGGCGTTCGCGCCGGAGATTTGGGGAAAGGAAATCGGCGGCCGGCGTGCTTGCCTTGCGGGGGGCAGGGTTCCTACGCGTGGAGCGGCCGAGAAAGGAAAGGGATCGGGGGAGGAAGGTGCGGGGAAGGTGCCTGGGCGGGTCCAGGAGTGCGGGGAGCGGCGGGGACGGCCGGCCGGACGGCGAGATTGGCGGTGATGAAGGGGGGCGCGCCGGGCGAGAGGAAGGGGCCGAAGCCGACATGCGGGGCCCGCCTATCGGCCGCTGGGGAAGAGAGGGGGAGGCGCTGCGCAAGCTGGGCCGGCGCGGGGAAAGGGAGCGGGTCATGCTGGGACGGGGGGGGAGAGGGGAGGGGTTGGGCTGCGCTCGGGGAAAGGGTTGGGGGAGTAGGAGCGGCCCGGGAAAAGAGTTGAGGGGGCAAAAGCGGACTCGACATGGTTTAACTTTTCTAGGGCTCAAACAAAAGCAAATCAAATTTGAATTTAAAAAGAATTTAAATTCCAATTTAACTTGCCAACAAATAAAACACAGTGCAGCAGCATGAATGCAACAAAAATATTTCTACCACTTATATTTGATTTTAATATTCATAAATAATTCAATTAACCTATATTAAATATGAACAATTAAAATAAAGGCCAATTAATTACTAAAATTTTTGAAGGAGCCATTTTTGGGTGTTACACATGGGCGGACCTCTGCAATGTCTTTACGCAGAACTACAATGCCACCTACACTCTGCCGGTTACCAGATTCGACTTGGATCTAGTACGGCAGTGCAGAGACGAAAGTCTTCAGGACTACACCAACCGCTTTGTCGATAACCGTGACAAGCTTATGGTGCGAGAGCGACGAGTCAAGCCCCACCACGCCCCTGGAAGTCTTCGGGACTACACCAAGCTCGAGTAGGAGTCACTGGTTCAAACATCAATTGATGGAGGATTCACTTTTGGCGTGGGGGTCAAGGAAGAGAGAGAGAGCATCAGAACAAAACCTACGTCACCACGTCGTTACAGGGCATGCAACAAGTTTGTTGTGCGTTCCTCAGGAACAGACCCGGCCGGATCATGTAGTACATGAGATCCTAAAATATCCCACGCACTGTATACATGCAAGGTGCTAGCAAAAAAAAATCTACAACTACCCACGTGAACTCAAGGCCTATCAAGAGTTGGATTTTTGCTACGGCCATCTCCACTTAGTATGCACAGAAGTTGTATCTGGGCACTACTATTCTGGCGTATCGATGACTGCTTCAACGGCTTGAACTCGACATCCTCGTCGGAACCAAGCTCTATAAGGTTAAAGAACTAGCCTGGGACATGTCCATACTAGCCGGTTGCATCGATAATCACTTCATCGCCCACGCGATTACTTTAACTCGGCTACTAATCAACCAAAGTATCTATTGTTATTATTATTATTTTTTATAGATTCCATAGATCGTCATATACGTAGCTTTTTCTCTATGTCCATGTGACAATTGCCGATCTCCTCGGTGCATGCTAGTGCCTTTTTTGCACAGTTCCGGCTGTTGCGTTGTTTTCTTCACGTCATGTACGTCTTCTCTCGACGGTTATTAAAAGTACTCGGGTATCACATGCCTTAATCCGTAAAACCTCAATCTTATGTACCGCATACAACTAAGCCTCCATGAGACACCTGTAGTTGTGGTAAGCCGTCCTCTCTATGAGCAGTGGTCAGCAAGACTAGGTGCTTAAACGTAATAGGTTAACTACCCGGTGAAATTATGTGGCCTGTCAAGAACAGGACGCGCAAGAGTTTATTTTGACGTAGATCAAATTTTTGAGTTATTTGATATCATGCTACATAATTTTTGTATTGTCCTTTTACAGCATAGAAACTACTTGGCGTTGACTCCTTTCACGCGGCCGACCTCGCATGCTTGGGGGCTGGCACGCACGGCGACTTGCCATTGACTCGCGTCGCACGGCCGACCTCGCATGCTAAGGGGCTGGCACGCGCGGCGACTGGACGTTCGTCCCATCGCGTGGCCGACCTCACATGCTCGGGGGCTGGCACGCGCGGCGAGGCCGACCTCACATTCTCGGGGGCTGGCACGTGCGGCGACTTGGCGTTGACTCCCGTCACATGGCCGACCTCCATGCTTGGGAGCTGGCACATGTGGCAACTTGGCGTTACCTCACGTCACGCAGCCGACCTTGCATGCTCGGGGGCTGGCACGTGCGGCGACTTGGCGTTACCGTGCGTCGCTCGGCCGACCTCGCAAGCTTGGGGGTTGGCGCGGGCGCCAACTCGGCATTCGTCCCATCGTGTGGCCGACCTCGCATGCTCAGGGGCTGGCACGCGCGGCGACTTGGCGTTACCTAGCGTCGCTCGGCCGACCTTGCAAGCTCAGGGGCTGGTGCGGGTGGCGGCTCAGCGTTCGTCCCGTCACGTGGCCAACCTTGCATGCTCGGGGGCTGGCACGCGCCGCGACTTGGCGTTGACTCCCATCGCGTGGCCGACCTCGCATGCTCGGGGGCTGGCACGTGCTGCATATTGGCATTACCTCGCGTCTCTCGACCAACCTCGGACGCTCGGGGGCTGGCGCGGGCGGCGACTCGGTGTTTGTCCCATCGCACGGCCGACCTCACATGCTCAGGGGCTGACACGCATGGTGACTGGGCATTACCTCGCGTCGCTTGGCTGACCTCACATGCTAAAGGGCTGGTGTGGGCGACGACTCGGCGTTTGAACCGTGGCGCGGCCGACCTTGCATGCTCAGGGGCTGGGCACTGGATTGTGGATGGTGCGTTCAAGGAACCCTTCTACACCTCGCATGCCCGGGGGCTGGGCGCCGGATTTTGGTGGCAGCATACTTTCACCTACTTTTTTTATGAGAATACATTGTCCGACTTATCAGTCCTAACTTTCTTGGTGATAGCACACTTTCACCTACTTTTTACGACAACATGTTGTCCGAATACTTTTTGAGCCTTGGCTCGCTTATACTAACCAACCCAGCGCTCGGGGGCTACTGTACATACAATGATCCTGATCGTCACCCTGTATCCAGTCCTCATGAGAACTGGTCGACCACCTCGAAGGAACTCGACGTCGTGTTGGGGTACTCTTCTTTTTTGGTGTAGAGTTCTTCCAAGAAAATGGGCTAGAAGGGTCTTTTGAGATAGATTTGACCCATGCGGTTGGAATGGAATTAGACTCAGAAATGCTTGTAGACGAGGACACCGGAGATGTGGTTCAGACTATCAAAGACATAGAGTTACTAGGGCGATTACAAATAGGCAATGCCAGTGACGACGACATTCCTCCTCCTTTGAAGGATGGTCATAAACATCTTGAAATGTATGACGGTGATGATGAGACCGTTGATCCAGCTAATCCTGATCCTGATGATTATTTCTAATAAATGTATGTTTTCTTATATTGCATCTCTTTCTAATAATTTTTTGTTTATTGCATCTATTTCTAATAATTTGTTTATATTGCAACCCTTTCTAATAAATTATGTTTTTGTTGATTGCAGGTGATTGAACCAAGATGGTGGGTAGCAGGGGTAGTGCAATGAAGAACATCATGTCGGTCTACCGCGCACTCTCGGGTGGAGACTCCGATGACGCTACGTCGTCCCGTGCCAAGTGCGGAGGCCAAAAGGAGGGTTGAGCCAAGGGGCGACAGTGGACCCCTATAGCTTCATCGTCTGAGAAGGAGTTTGTTCCTTCGGCGACAGACCAACAGGCTGCGGAGGACGAGGAGCCCGAGGACGAGCAGCGCTGTCACACCCGTTTTTTTCACAAAAACCCGAATGCGGCCATATGTGTGCCCAGGAAGTCATAGTACACATATAGCGAACAAATATGATAAACAGAGAACATATGCTGGAATAAATTATTCATTAAATAAAATGTTTACATCCAAGTGTTTCATAAATGATCTAATCAATAACAGCAGAAGAATAATAAAACTCTCAACTAATGGAGCCGCAATCTACAGGGACTCTGACTGGGAGACCACAGCTCAGTACTACGGTAAATCTTCTGGAAACTCAGCAGCAGACTCATGCCCAGCCCAATCTGTTTACCCATCCAGGATTTTGTTGAATAAAATGGCAAGTGTAAGTAAACAATTACTTAGCAAGTATAGCACGGTGCTCAGGTGCTGGCACGCGTGGCGACTTGGCGTTACCTCCCGTTGCCCGGCCGACCTCCCAAGCTCGGGGGCTAGCGCAGGCGGCGACTCAGCGTTCGTCCCGTCGCGCGGCCGACCTCGCATGCTCAAGGGCTGCCACGTGCGGCGTATTGACGTTACATCATGTCGCTCGGGGGCTGGCGCAGGTGGTGACTCAGTGTTCATCCCGTCGCGTGGCCGACCTCGCAAGCTCGGGTGCTGTCACACGCGGCGACTGAGCGTTACCCCGCATCGCTCGGCCAACCATGCATGCTCAGGGGCTGGCGCGCGTGGTGACTCGGTGTTCGTCCCATTGCATGGCCGACCTCGCATGCCCAGGTGCTGGCATGCGTGGCGATTGGGTGTTACCTCACGTCGCTCGGCTGATCTCGCAGGCTCGGGGGCTGGTGTGGGCGACGACTCAATGTTCGTACCGTGGCGCGGCCAACCTCGCATGCTCGGGGGCTAGGCACCGGATTTTGGATGGCTCGTTCAAGGAACCCTTCCACACCTCGCATGCCCGGGGGCTGGGCGCCGGAATTTGGTGGCAGCATGCTTTCACCTACCTTTTTTTATGACAATTCATTGTCCAACTTATCAGTCCTAACTTTCTTGGTGATAGCACACTTCCACCTACTTTTTACGGCAACATGTTGTCTGAATACTTTTTGAGCGTTGGCTCGCTTATACTAACCAACCCAATGCTCAGGGGCTACTGTACATACAATGATCCTGATCGTCACCCTGTATCCAGTCCTCATGAGAACAGGTCGGCCACCTTGAAGGAACTCGGCGTCGTGTTGGGGTACTCTTCTTTTTTGGAGCACCGTCCACCCTTGTGCCGACCATGTGTTGAAGCACCTTCAGCCGACTACATTAGCCTCATTTCTTCATCAATAGCTCGACACGTGCCTGCACGTTGCTCGGGGGCTTGTGGGATATGGGTACCACTAGGTCCATAATCAGAGGAGACTAGCGCTGACCTGGGTCCACGCCTGACAAGGTTGTGGGCCGACCCCTAGGCAGCCCACAAGGAATCCTCGACTTGATGAATAAGCTTGATGAAGACATGGCCGGAGGCGTGGCCGGATATCTCGGTATATCTTATTGTAACCGACTCGGATAAGAATCATTGTCGTAATTCAGTAGATTTAGATTCAAACCGACTTGTAAACCCTAGTCCGTCACACTATATAAGGCGGCCTAGGGCAACCCCATGGGGGACATCCCGCATCTCATCCTGTAACCCTTTTCTCATCCTTGCTTCCTGAAGCTTGGCCGAGTTTTAGCAATACAAACCACAACCACCGACACAAGACGTAGGGTATTATACCTTCGAGTAGCCCGAACCTGTCTAAATCAGTGCCTCCTATGTACCATTAAGCTACACACTCGACGATCCCTCACCTACAAATCAACCACTCGGGTACCCCCAGGTGGATTGCCGGTCCTAAGGTCCGACACCAGCAATATGCAGAAAGGGATGAGAAGGCGTGTTGCCAATAACCGTTGGAGGCTCCTGCAGGCCGGGACTAACGTGATGAACTACAAAGACCGTATAGGGTTGTCACCGCATAACGGCTACCATCTCCGTTGCAACAGACGCAATCCATGGCTATTGTCTAGTCTAGGAACCACTCCTACACTATCCAACAACTACTTACTCTACTAACAAGAGCAAGCAACCCTGTCAATACCCCAGTGGCAGTTCACGAGTAGTATTGAATAGAATCAAAGAACCAGTTAAGACAAAGACTTAAACAGGATCGAGAAGAACAAGAACTACAACCAACTATATTCTAAACATGAAATACTTGCAACTAGAATAAAGTAGAGGCAAGGTATAAATAACTCAGACAAGATGACAATGATAAACAATATTGATAACTCAAAGTCTACAAAAGAAATGGAAAAGATACGAGAGCTAATACCAGAGCTTTTGAAGACGACTCCGGAACCTCCGAGGCACAACTCAACTCAACTCTAACTCCCAACTAAACTATCCAAACAATATGTGCTCCTTGGCTTGAGTGTGTGTTGAACCGAGCACAGTGGCTTGATGGCGGTTTGGGTGGAGTTACCACCAAGGGAGCCAGGGGGCTCCCCGGGCAGTTTGGCCAAATGGATTGGTGATGGGAACTAGGGTTTCCCAATCTTCTGAAAGGTTCTGATAACTCTAGATTTGGTGGAGTCATGACTCAAATCGATCCGGTTTCCCAACAACACATTTCGAACCCCGCAATCGTAGCACCACATCTCCTCAGCTTATCAACCGATGTTGCGCGGTTAACCTCCCCCAGAAGGCTAATCCTTGCCTGTGAATCAAAGAACACATGCAAAAACGAGAAAGATTGCAACACAATTGCAGATGTATGATTAAACTCACGAAGTTGGGGTCTCACAAACCGACGAGCGGTGACACTGTTCTTGACAGAATTGATCTATGCAAAACCCCAAACCCTAACTTGGGTGGTGGCTACTGTTTTAAGGATTCTAGGGTCGTGGTTGACCCCCCTGGACGCACCCCTATTGGGCTCAACACGATACACGGCCCAAAGGCCAAAATACGGCGATGCAGCACTTAAACAGATTCTGGATGTCAACTTGTTTCGTCGATGGCTCCAGATGAATTTTGACATGAGACCAGTGCCATTTCAAATATTATCTTCTTAGATTTCCAAGCATATAAAGAACGTCCAAATCCGAGCCCGTACGCGACTTGGGCCTCCGATTTTGCGCTGACTGCTCTTGGACTCCGAGGTGGGCTCGAAGTCGAGTTGATTTGGGCCTCTATCTTGACTTGCACGCCCTTGCTAGTCCTCTCCACCTTGAAGCCATTCTCGAACTATCCTCTAGTCCTCTCTATGGTTCCTAATTACAATATAATCATTAGGTAGCAATCTATTCTCATAATCACATAGAGAAGTACTTAGGAACGAGCTCACCTCTAAATTCAATTGTCGTGCGCGAGGTCTAGTGATTGGACCTTGAATGATCAATGGAGGATTGTTGTGAGTATGCATAGGAGTGATGTCCTCATCATCTCCCCCTCTTGAATTGAAGTCGTCCTCGACTCAAGCTCATCCTCTTCTCCCAAGTATGACCTCAAATCTGAAACGTTAAAGGTGGGACTAACCCCAAACTCGGGAGGCAACTCAAGTTTATATGTATTATCATTAATCTTTTCAAGTATTTTAAATGTACCATCAGCTCCTGGCATCAACATAGACTTTCACAAATCTGGAAATCTTTTTTTCTCAAGTGCAACATACTAAATCACCTGGTTCAAGCTTTACTTCTTTCCTACCTTTACTACCAGCAATTCTATACTTTTCGTTCATCTTTTCAATGTTGTGCTTAGTTGTTTCATGCATTTGCAAAATAAATTTAGCACATTCCTTGGCATCATTATGAATCCTTTCACTAGTAGGCAAAGGCAAAATATGAATAGGAGCATGAGGGTTGAAACCTTACACTATCTGAAAAGGACTAACCTTGGTGGTAGAATGTGTTACTCAATTATATGCAAACTCGACATGAGGCAAACATTCTTCCTACATCCTCAAATTTTTCTTCAAAATACCTCTCAACATAGTACCCAAAGTACGGTTCACGACCTCCGTTTGTCCATCAGTTTGTGGATGACAAGTAGTAGAAAACAATAATTTTGTACCCAACTTGTTCAACAGAGTCCGCAAAAAATGACTCAAGAATTTAGCATCGTGATCTGAAACAATAGTAGACGGCATACCATACAAACAGACAATCTCTTTGAAAAAGAGGTCAGCAATATGTATAGCATCATCACTCTTATGACATGGTATAAAGTGTGCCATCTTAGAAAAACGATCCACCACAACAAATATGCTATCACTCCCCCTCTTAGTCCTAGAAAATCCCAAAACAAAGTCCATAGAAATATCTGCCCAAGGAGTAGAAGAAACTGGAAGAGGCATGTATAACCCATGTCGATTCAAGCGAGACTTAGCTTTTTGACATTTGGAGCAGTGAGAAACAAACCTCTCAACATCTCTCTTCATATGAGGCCAAAAAATGCGAGGACAAAACATCCGCAGTCTTCTTAGCACCAAAATGTCCCATCAACCCTCCTCCATGTGCTTCCTATAACAACAACAGATGAATGGAACCAACTGGAATGCATAGGCGGCTAGCTCTAAACAAGAACCCATCATTAACTACAAATTTGTTCCATGCACGTCAGTCTCTAAAATTCATTAACACATCTTTAAAATCAGGGTCAAGCGCATATTGTTCTTTTATCGATTCAAGTCCAAAAATTCGACAATAAAGTTGGGACAACAAAGTATATCGTCTAGACAATGTATCAGCAATCACATTATCCTTCCCCTTCTTGTGTTTGACAACATAAGGAAAAGTTTCAATAAATTCAACCGACTTAGCATGTCTACGATTCAGATTATTTTGAGTGGAGATACATCAGTGATTCAAGATCAGAATGAACAACAAATTCTCTAGGCCTCAAATTATGACACCACGTTTCTAAAGAACGTACAAGTGCATACAATTCCTTATCATACGTAGAATAATTCAGAACTAGACCATGCAACTTTTCACTAAAATATGCAATGGGTTTACCATCTTGCATCAAAACGCCATCAATGCCAACTCCACTAGCATCACATTCTAACTCAAAAGTCTTACCAAAGTTTGGAAGTTGCAGCAATGACGTGTGCGTAAGCTTGTACTTCAAAGTTGCAAAGGACTCCTCTTGTGCTTTTCCCCAATGAAACACCTCACATATCTTCGTCAACTCGTGCAATGGCGCAGCAATGGTGCTGAAATCTTTGATGAAGCAGCGATAGAAACATGCAAGATCAAGAAAACTCCGTACCTGTGTGATGGTTTGGGGCAACGACCAGCTCTCAATGGCCTCAATTTTCATTGCATCCACCTCAATTCCCTGTGGAGTAAGAACATAGCCAAGGAAAGAAACTCTATCGGTGCAAAAGATGCACTTATCAAGATTAGTTAACAAATGTGCATCTCTCAAAGCATCAAAAACAACACGTAAGTGTTCCATATGTTATCCAAAGACTTGCTGAAAATTAATACATCATCAAAGTAAACCACCACAAATCGCCCAATAAAAGCCCTCAAAACCTCATTCATCAATCGCATGAAAAGTACTAGGTAACCAACCCAAAAGTCATAACTAACCACTCATATAACCCAAATTTGGTTTTAAAAGTTGTTTTTCATTCATCTCCAAGTTTCATTCTTATTTGGTGTCTATCTTTGTGAAAATTATAGCACCACACAACTCATCAAGCATGTCATCTAGCCTAGGAATAGGATGACGATATCAAATGGTAATATTATTGATAGCTCGACAATCAACACACATACGCCAAGTACTGTCTTTCTTGGCAACCAAAAGCACAGGAACAACACAAGGACTAAGGCTTTCACGTACATACCCATGGTCCAACAGTTCTTGGACTTGTCGCTGAATCTCCTTAGTCTCCTCGGGATTGGTGCGATAAGCAGCACAGTTCCGCAATGTGGCTCCAGGAATCAAATCAATTTGATGCTCTATCCCTCTCAAAGGTGGAAGTCCTGGTGGTAACTCAGCTGGAAAAACGTTTTCATACTCCTGCAAAATTTTAGTGACAACAAGACGCAAAGAGCTAGCAATACCATCAAGCGAAAACAAAGCTCATTTGCATACCAAAGCATAGCACATATCATAATCAGAAAGTTCAGCATGTTCAGATTTCATTGCGAGCATAACTCCCCCATTTGATTTAATTCCCTCGACCTCAGAAGTTGGTGTAGACTTATCCTTTTTAAGTGGGTAAATAGATTTAGCAACATGCTGATTTTCAGATTCCCTATAATGCAAACTAGTAGCTCGTTCTTTATCAGCTTGTACAATTTCAGCAGGTTTCATAGGTAGCAAAGTAATTTTCTATCCTTTATGTATGAAAGTTTATTTATTACTTTTCCATTGTGTTTTGCATCATTATCAAATTCCCAAGGACGTCCCAATAAACGAGAATAAGTGTCCATAGGTACGACATCACAGTCAACAGAATCAGCATAGGTACCAATGGAAAAATAAACTCTATAGCTTTCCCCGCATCACTAAACCACTGAATACCATATGGATGGGGATGAGGGTGTGTGGCCAACCCAAGCTTCTTGACCAAATTATTGCAACTACCTTCATCAATGATGACACATGCACGATGGTTGTTGATGACGAAAAAATTTGGAACAAGTTATGGCTTTGGATCTTCTCAGGTTGCTATACTTGTGCGCTAAGTACTCACTGCACAATGATGTTTCTAAAGGCTGTTGTGTCCTCACTACCAAATTCAACGCCACGATCCTCATCAATATCATTTGCCTCATCATCTTCAAAGTCGGAGGTGCTTATGTATCCATCTTCTGTAGCAATGTATGCCCACTGACTAGGGTAATCCTTCTGCACGTGGCCAAGCCCATGGCAATGATGGCACTAAATGTTGGAAGTGCGTGGTGTCGAGGTGGTACTCTTGCTGCCCTCCTGCAAAGAATTTTTACCTAAATCCGAAGAACGTGCAGAAGATGGTGGCGGCGGTGATGGTGCAGCAGCCGTCGAAGGTGTGGATTGCTTGCTCGCTGGTGGGGGTGCTCGAAAAGAATTGGCTTGGGCAGCCCAAAAATGGCGTTGTATGTGGCGTGTAGGAGGTGCTTCCCACCTTGTTCTTGCCCTGCTGTTCACGCCCCTGAATCTCCTTTTCTGCAAGCATAGCATATCGAAACAACTGGTCGACAGTGTTAAAGTCCTTATAGTCAACTATGTCCTGAATATCATGCGTCAAGCCGGAATAAAAACGACAGATAGAATCCTCAGGACCTTCTACAATAACACAACACATTATGCCTTTTTGCAAAGCACCATAGTAATCCTGCACAGAAGTTTCTCCTTGTTCTAAACGCTGCAATTTCTTACGCAAATCTCTACAATATGAAGGAGGAACAAAACAATCACGCATAGCCACCTTAAGCTCATTCCAAGACATAGGTGCTCTACCATCGCCGACTAGACCTGTCCACCAAATAATAGCAAAGTCCTTAAACTCACTAGTGGCTTGTCTAACTTGATGTTCTTCTGGTACAAGGTGGGCAGAAATTTGTTGTTCTACTGTCATCTCCCAACTAAGGTAACCCTCAGCATCATAATGACCCGAAAAAGATGGAATGGTAAACTTAGTCTTAGCATAAGGGTCATCATGATTGTTATTACCTTGGTGAGCGCCACCCATACCTACCCTGTTCTGGCGAAGACGATGTTGTAGTCGTGCGTTTCTGATAGCTGCTTCATCATAATAACCATTGTCATCAAACACCGCGTCATCTGGAAAATGTGGAGGTGGAGGCTGTTGTGGCTGTGGCTGTGCTATGGCTATGGACATGCCTCCACTGCAGCAACCCTGTCGGCAAGCTCGGACACCCATCGGTCCACCCTCTCTAACATGGTGCCAAGCTTCATAGTGATAAGCGCATCGGTGATAGCCTTGTTGATTGTTTCTTCCATCTTGTCACGAGCAGCTTCTAGCTCTTCTCGACTAACACATTCACTGAAATCTGTGGGAGCCTACGGTGCATCATCTCCTGCCATCGAAAAGCACCAAAACAGGAACACACAGTGAAGGTTATCCCTAATAATCCGACTACGTGCTCTCAACACAGCAAAGGAAGCGTCTTACCAAGCTCTTGCAAGGTTCTTACCAACAAGAAAGGCAAAGGATATCTGTAAGGCGTGTAGTCCACGATTGCAAGGGCAAAAACCAGTGCCGTCCAGAAGGTGTATGTGGAGCTTTGGGAAGGCACAATATGTAGCAAAGAGTAGCAAGTAACGAATGCAGAATAGCAAAGTCTAATAAGTATCCAAAGTTCAAGTCACAATTGCTGGCTCAGACGTGTCCTAGGTATAGCACAACAAGTCAGAACAAGAAATGATGGATAACGCTCATAGAACAAGCAAAACAACACTCTATGAAATTGTTTTTAATCTTTTGAGCAATTTCCAGCAATTTCTGCCAGGACTAGTAGGAATCATGAATTTTATATTTTTTCAACTATTTTTTTATATTTTTTTCTAAACAGGGATATCAAGAGCTCCAACCACATAAATTTGCAACTTTTTTGGAGCTAGGATGCGGTCTACATAAAATCAGGAACGTTTCTTGAAAAACTGAAAACAACTTGATCAATTTTTTTCTTTATCTTCACAATTTTTTTGAAATTTTTGACTCGACCAAACTGTTCATATTGTTCCAAATGGAGTCACGAATCTGCTGTAAAAAATTGAGCTCAAACGGAGCACCGAGTGAAAAGTTACACCTGTTTTATGGAGAGTACCTCAAGTTATAGTTTTTGAGAGAGGCACAAATCGGCAGAAAGCGTGGCAGCGGCTAGGGTATGCAAGATGAACCAAGAAGGGTTGCGCTGCAAGGCGATGAACACACGGCGGCTCGCAACCTATCTAGGGCTTGCACGGTAGGAGTTCACACAAGGCGGCTAGCAAGGGCAAGTCGAGCTGTGGGGTGGCACGACTTGTAATCTACTAATGGTGGATAGGATAGCGGCGGAAACAAACAATGCACAACAACGGATGATTGAACTACAACGATGAACACGATCAAATACCAACAACAAGACTGGACCATAGACACAAACTCAACAAAGCAAATCTGAACCGAAATTGCAAAGGCTAAAAGGGTACTAGGACAACGGAAATTTTTTTTAGGCTATTTTCTGCACTATAGGACGAAGGCGAAAGGATGAACCTGACCGTAAACCTGTCTCTGAATACCACTTGATGGGAACTAGGATTTCTCGATCTTCTGAAAGGTTATGATAACTCTTGGTTTGGTGGAGTTGTGGTTCAAATCGATCCGGCTTCCGAACAACATGTTCCGAACCCCGCAATCACAGCACCATGTCTCCTCAGTTTATCAACAGGTGTTGCACGGTTGACCTTACCCAGAAGGCTAAGCATTGAACGAAGAACCAGCAAGCATAAAGAAGTAAGAATTGAATGCTCAATTAATCAGAAAGAGATACAAGAGTTACCAGACACGACCCGGATGTCACTCGAAGCTAAGCCGCATCCGTAGATGTACAACGGAAAGAGGGGCTGACACTCTGGCTCCTCTCCGGGACGCTCACCTCTCCTCTCTCCCTATTTTCTAAGTATCACAGTGGCAGCACTTCGCTAATGCCTCACTCTCTCGTGTTGTGTTTGATTCAGGGGCTGAGGGTCTCCTTTTATAGCTAGAGAAGGGTGGTGGAGGTAGAGTGGCAGCCATGGAAGCTCAAGATGGTGCACCCCCAGTGATGGAAACTAGGGTTTTCTGATCCTTCGAAAGGTTCTGATAACTCTTGATCTGGTGGAGTCGTGACTCAAATCGATCCGGCTTCCAAACAACACGTTACGAACCACGCAATCGTAGCACCACGTCTCCCCAGCTTATCAACCGGCGTTGCACGGTTGACCTCGTCCAGAAAGATAATCCTTGCCTGCGAATCAAAGAACACAAGCAAGAATGAGAAAGATTGCAACACAATTGCAGAGGTATGAATAAACTCACGAAGTTGGGGTCTCACAAACTGACGAGCGCGTGACACTGTTCTTGACAGAATTGGTCCAAGCAAAACCCCAAACCCTAACATGGGTAGCGGCTACTGTTTTAAGGAGTCTAGGGTCGTGGTCAACCCCCCTGGACACGCCCCTATTGGGCTCAACACGATACACGGCCCAAACGCCAAAATACGGCGACCCAGTACCGAAACAAATTCTGGACGTCAACTTGTTTCGTCGATTCCCGATGACTCCAGACGAATTTTGACATGAGGCCAGTGCCATTTCAAAGATTATCTGATCGATCTCATACTGGTTCCTGGGACATTGAAATTTCCAAAAATCCCTTGACTATAGGAGCAGGTGTTGGCTTACTTACATGCATACTATATTTCTGTAGAATCTTTTCTAAGTACACCTTCTACGATAATCCTAAAACCACCTTTCTTCTATCTCGGTGATTCTCTATCACTAGAATGAATGATGATTCACCGAGATCTTTCATATCAAAATTTGAGGACAAAAACTTTGTCGTCTCCAAAAGCAGATTAACATCACTGCTGCCAAGAAGAATGTCATCCACATAAAGGATGAGGAAAATATATTTCCCATTCTTAAACTTTGCATAGATGCAACTGTCCTCGTTATTCTCTTTAAACCCAAATTTTCTTATGGTTTCATCAAACTTTAAGTACCATTGACGATAAATTAGCAAGTGGACGGATACCGATGTAGCTTTCACCTAGGAGTATTCCAATGTATCAATTTCCACGGACAATGAGAAGTGAACTAATTCTAAACTAAGTTGTGAAGGGATGGTGAAATGGAGTTGACAACAACAAAGAAAAGGAAGGGAAGCGATAGAAGGGCAAAGAGGGTACGAGTTTGGTAGGTGCACTCCAATGATTAACTGAGTGGGTGAGAAGATACAACTAGACACATGCGTCGGGATAAGAAGCCAACGGTTCATATAAAGGGATGAGAAGGTTAACCACCAATAGACTCAAGGGGGGGTTTCTACAAGCCGAGACGAACGTGATGGGCTACGTAGGATAGGGCTGTCACCACCTAACGACTACCACCTCCGCTAAATCGGGGGTAAACTAAGTTAACCTCAAGTCTAGGCACTACACCTATAGTAGTCAGTTAATACTTATCTCCTATAGAAAGATAAGCACCCAAGCCAGGCAACCAGTATAAATTATACCAATCAACTACGTATTGAATGAAGAACCAGCAAGCATAAAGAAGTAAGAATTGAATGCTCAATTAAACAGGAAGAGATACAAGAGATATCAGACACGACCAGGATGTCACTCAAAGCTGAGCTACATCCGTCGAGGTACAGCGGGAAGAGGGGCCAACATTCTGGCTCCTCTCCGAGACACTCACCTCTCCTCTCTCCCTATATTCTATGTATCACAGTGGCAGCACTTCGCTAATGTCTCACTCTCTCATGTTGTGTTTGATTCAGGGGCTGAGAGTCTCATTTTATAACTGGAGAAGGATGGTGGAAGGTGGTGCACCCCATGTGATGGATACTAGGGTTACTCGATCTTTTGAAAGGTTCTGACAACTCTCGATTTGGTGGAGTCGTCACTCAAATCGATACGGCTTACGAACAACACGTTCCGAACCCCGCAATCACAGCACCACGTCTCCTCAGGTTATTGTCACACCCCAAAATTTTTGGATTTTGGGATGTGAATTGTTAGCTTAATTAATTCAATGATTTTCTCAATTTTCCAAAATTTTCCAAGCTTTATATAATTAGCAGGGAATTTAGTATAGGAAAATTTTGTTTCTAAATTAAATTAAAACAATATAGGTTATAATATTGAGTGCTTTGCATTCATGCTGGCTGCATTGAGTTTTGTATTTCTTGGGGTTCAGATGAGAATTTAAATTTAATTTAAATTCAAATTTGAATCACCTTTGTTTGAGTCCTAGAAAAGTTCTTTAGATCAGAGTTCCTTTTTGCCCTCAAGCTTTTGGCCCAACCCGCCTTGGCTCCCTAAACTCTCTCTCTCTCTCAGCTTAGCCCAACTCCCTCCTCTCTTTTTCCCGAGCCAGCCCAAGCTTTCCCGAGCGTCCCAGCCCACCTCCCTCTTTTCTCCGTAGCCAACTTCTTCTCGCGCGCGCGGCCCAACTCGCTTCGCTCGGCCTAGCCACTAACTCCGCTGCCCATCCCCTCTCTCCACGGCCCATTTCTCTCCTGGCCCAGCTCTGCGCCCACGGCCTACCCCGCTCGGCCCACCCGCGCGCGGCCCATGACGCCACTGCCGTGCCGCCGCTCCTTCCTCAAAGTGCGCGCCACGCCAAGCATGGGCCCACATCCCTATACAGCCGCCACCCGAGCCCGCGCCCCAGCTGTCGCCTCCACTCGCGCCTCACCTCCTCATCCGCGCGCAGCACTATCGCCACGAGCTCGTCAGGGCCAGGAGTGTCGCCGTCGGCCATTGCCGGCGATTCGCAGTGTCCGCCGCCCGAGGGGACAAGCCAAGGCCATCATGAGCTTCCCCGCGCCACACCAAAGCTGTTGCGCCCCTTCCCGTCACCGGTGGTCCACCAGAGCAACTCCGCCCACGGGAATACCGAGCCGCCACCGGCTATCACCGCCGTCGGGGCCATCCGACCCCACCACGAGTTTCCCCGTGTCGAGATGAAGTCGCGTCGTTGGTTGCCGTCATCACTCCCCCACCGGAGCTCCCCGTTCACGTGAAGGCGCCGCCGCCGGCCACTGCCTCCACCGTGAGCCAAATTCCGGCCACCCCCGTCGATGTCCCACGCCGATGAGCATATTGTTGGCGGTCGTTACGACCTGCTTTCTGACCTCCAACTGAGTATAAAATAAAAACAATGAAATCACACACCATAGATATAGGACTTATTTCTAACTATTTCCATGAGTTTTGGTGATTATCCATTGTGCAGGTACAAAATGGAGAAATACGGACTACAAGGGTCGGAATTGATCAATTAGGCCGGACGACACGATTTGGCCGGTTATCCCCCTTAGTCGTACCTGACGCAGAGCACGATCGGAAGGCCATGCACGTCAGCAATGACCGAGCATGCCATGTGGACCACTGCCACATCACCTCTGGGCCGAGACAACATGAAGTACATCAAGATGACGCAGCCCAGGAGGTCCAGGAGAGAGAGACTGCACAGCGGAGCGCTATTGGGCCACAAGCCCAATTCGGTCGAATGCCCCAATTCGGCCGAACCGCCCCCAGGAGCTGCACCGCCTCTGTACCGCCTCAGCACCAAGGCGGTGCAACGTAGCAGTTCGGCCGAACTCCAAGGTTCGGCCGAACCGGGAGATTCGGCCGCATCAGCTGGGCACCGCCTCTCGGTGCCTCGGCTGCTGCTCCACCTCCCACCATCCCTGTCCACAATAAATGAAGGCCTCCCTTCACCTATAAAACAAAAGGAGAGTTTCTTAGCGAAGCTCTACTACTTTCATACTTAGAAGATAGGGAGAGAGGAGAGGTGAGCGTCCCGGAGAGGAGCCGGAGTGTCGCCCCCTCTTCCGGCTGTACCTCTATGGATGCGGCTCAGCTTCGAGTGACATCTGGGTCGTATTTGGTAACTATTGTATCTCTCTCTGATTAATTGAGCATTTAGTTCTTACTTTTATATACTTGCTGGTTCTTCGTTCAATGCTTAGTTGATTGGTATAACTGTATACATGTTGCTTGGCTTGGGTGCTTGTCTTTCTATAGGACATAAGTATTAGTTGACTAGTGTAGTCCTAGACTTGAGGCTAACTTAGTTTGCCCCTGAGTCTGCGGAGGTGGTAGTCGTTAGGTGGTGACAGCCCTGTACGACCTTTATAGCCCATCACGTTCGTCTCGGCTTGTGGGATCCCCAGTGCAGGATAGATCACACCCTTCTCTCATCCCTTTATGTGTGTGGTAGGTTATGCTGTCCTGAAGCAAGTATCTAGTTGTACCTTCTGACCCGCTCAGTTAATCAGTAGAATGCTTCTACCAGGCTCATGCCCTCTCTACCCTCTCATCGCTTCTCTTCCCTCTTTGCTGTTGTCATCCACTTCATCCATTTCATTCACTCCATTCCATTACCCTTGGATAACTTAGTTTAGAATCGGTTCACTTCTCGTTCTCCGTGGAAATCGATACCTTGGAATACTCCCGGGTGAAAGCTACATCGGTATCCGTCCGCTTGCGGATTTATCTGAAGGCCGTAAGGAGTGCCAACACATATCCCCATGACCCCCCTCAACATTGTCTACCCCTTGCGCTAGCTCCCCATCGCCCTAGTCCGTCCAAGTGCCGGCGTGCACCTCTGTGGCTCTACGTGTTGCGCCGCCGGAGCTCCTTACGCATGGGAGGACCCAAGCCGCCACCGGCCAACTCGAAAATCCGGCCGCCTCGGTCATCTTCGGATGAGTCGTCGCCGCTGTGAGCTTCTCCGCGCCAAGCCGCACCTCCACCGCTCATCCTCCTGGCCACCCTGCCGCCGGAGGAGCTCCTCCGCGTGAGCGCCCCACCGTCGGCCCTCTGTCACCGCCGCCGGCGAAAATCTAGGTGCATCCGCATGCTTCCGCTGTCGGTGAGTAGCCCTTCGCGTTTCCCTCACCTTCCTCCCTCTGTTGCACGTCGCCTAGACCCCCAACCCCTCCTCATCGCCGGCGAGCCGGCGTCCAGAGCCGCTACATCGGCCGTGGGAAGAAGAAGCTCATGGAGCTTTTTGCGGAAAACCCCCCAACGATTTGTGTAACCTCTCGTGTAGTTCCAGTGTCTTGCATGTTTCTCACAAAACCCCCTAGAGAATCCCACCCTTTGCACGTAAATCCAACCCGGGCCCTTTTTAGAGATCTAATATTGAAGCATGACCAACTTGTGAGCACTATTTGTTGTGTGTTGCAATTCTTATCTGCTAACCCTCGGAGTCTATGGTTAATCACGTATAGGTCCCCGAAATCCCGTTTAACCCCAAGATTGCACGTTTTAACTCTGATTTAACTCGTTCAAGTTGTGTTAGCTTTGTATAAACTCAAACTATGCATTAGCACTCACATCTACCTTGCCATGTGTTTCTAAATTTTATTTAAATGTTAATTTGACTAAAGATTATTTAAATGTGCTTTCTATACTAAAATCTAATTAGGATTTATACTCGGCTTTTAATGTTAATATAAATTTGATTAATATTTACCCAATTAGTTTTATAAATAAACATAACTAGGTTATACCTTGGTTTAAAATAAACTAATTTTCTTAATGATTAACCAAATTGATTTTCTAATTAAAATCAAATTAGGGTTAAACTTCGAGATTTCTTAAATAATTGTTAATTTGATTAATATCAACAAAAATGTGTTTTAAATAATAATATGACTAGTTGAACTCGAGATATAAAGTTATACGTTTAGATGACCTCACACGCTTTATATCAAATAAATGTTTAATTGATATTAACTTTTATATAAGCAATTGTGAATAAAACTTGAGCAAGTTTTATCTCATTTTGTAAATTCAAATAGAATTGAAGTATTTCCCACATAAGATGTTTCTCTGAAGTATATTTTATATTGTTTTATTTAATTAAAATTAATCAAGCATATAGTCTTTTATTTTCTTTTATAATCGAAATCTTCTGATTGTTGTACCTTTTCAACCGTAGCTCCATTTTCAGCAATTCTTGCGCTCTCGTGACTCTAGAATCGAGCCCTATCCTTTAGTGCGCTCTTCAAAAGCTTTTCTTTTGATTGGTGTATTGTTCTTAGTTGTTCTTGTTGGTTTGCTTGTATGTTTGTGCTCGATGATTGCTGCGAGTAGAGGAAGGAACACAAGAGTGATCCAAAGATCAAAAGAGCAAGAGTTGAAAACTCTGAGTAGTGGTATCTCTGTTGGATAAAGGCAAGTATAGCACGGACACACATCCATTTAATCATTTATTTCATATGTATGTGTCTAATTTGATGTACCCTAAGGTTGTACCTAGTTTGTTTACCCTATTTCGTTAATACCCTGGGTTTATGCATATGGGTAGAACTTTGCTAGGCGCCGCTACTGTCACATTATCTAAACTGTTAGTCTTGACTTAATGGTTCACTTCAATGTATTGGTAAAACTTGCTTTTTAGCAACATGGTTCAGGGAGCTAGAGCATGTGCTTCGTGCTTTGTTCTAGTGTGTCTCCGTAAGGCCTGGTTCTTAAAGCGGCAACCCTGGAGCCTGTCGCCACCGCTGAAACTATTATGGCTCTGGTCTTGGACAAGTAGGTTGCACGTCTCTAGCTTGCTAGTGGTTACTGAAAGGCATTATGGGAAACATGGGTGAGAGTATGTCTTGATCCACTGAGGATGGGAGATCCTTCGGCTATGTCTCATTAGGGCACAGTCCCGTGTTGGGAGTCCCTGCGATGGGGAACTCCACGCGTTGCGCATTGTTGTGTGCGATGCCCGCGCTCCGGACGCCATTGACCCCCTTATGGTGTGACTCCGTAAGCGTCAATCAATCTCGGTGCCTGGGCCATGCTGCCTGTGTTGTACCATAAGTGGCCACTGTCTTGTTAGGGTGTCTTGTGAAAAGCCTCGTAGCATCCCTATGCAGTCGCACCAAAGAAAGTGTGGATGTGCGTGGTTGGGTGCAAAGTTCCTTTGAACTTTTACATGACCGGTGGGTAAAGGGTGAAACCTCTGCAGAGTGTAAATCTATCATGATAGCCGTGCTCATGGTCACGAGCGACCTGGATCCTTTTTTATTAGTGATTCCCTGATTAATATGGTGTTTATTATTCTTAATGTATTTCTACTTCATTAATCGGGTTGCAACTGGGTTTCATACACTTGAAGTAACTTGGATAATGTTAAGATGAGCCAACTAAAAGATGCTAATGCAGTTCAGCCGTGTCAAGCCTTATTTTTGAGCCTTCATACACCGTGTTATACTTGCTAAGTAATTGAGTTACTTACACTTGCCAATTATTCAACAAATCCCGGATGGGTAACAGATGTATCAGTGATTGAGACAGCTACTGAGTTTCCTGAGGATTTCATACTTCTGAGCTGTGGTCAACCAGTCGGCGTCCCTGTGGACTTGAGGCTCTACCTATCGAGAGGATTAATAAATAGACTTCCATTGTGTTTTATTTAGTTATTGCGTTAAACTCTGATGTAAACCATTTTATTCGAGCATTTGTACTCTAATTTCCATATTTGTAAGTTGTATGTGTTCTGTGGACATCCTGGACACACATATGGCAGCATTCGGTTTTCTGTGAAAACCTAGGTGTGACGGGGTTGTAGGCTACCTCTTCACCTATTTTACCAATTTTGCTAGGTTATGAGGATCAAATGAATAAGATGGACTGTGACGACCTCACGGGTATCGTATCGGCTCAGTCTATTAAGGTAAACCGTCTTGTTTTGCCTCTACCCTTTCTTTGGAAACTTCAAGCAACTTCGTGTGCCCTTTTAGGCTACCATTGCGAACCGGGCTCTCTTCCGGAAGTTTAACGAGAAGAAACAAAAGGATAAAGAGGTGTTGGCGGAGCTGGAAAAACTGAAAGCTGAAAAGGTGGAGTGGCAAGGCAACCAGTTGCGTCTTGAAATGGCAAACCAAGAGGTAAAGGCGGACAAGGTGAAGCTTGAGGGCGACAGGACATTGCTTGCCAAGGAGAACACAGTGCTACGCCAAGAGAAAGAGGACCTCTCCCAACAATTGTCCCAACTTGGTGAGGCGAAGGAAGTTATTGAGCGTCTGACTCGTGAACGCGATGCGCTAGCAACTAAGTGCTTGGATTTGGAAAGATGTGAAAAAGCGCTCACGGCCGAAAAAAATGACCATGTTCGTCTCAACCAGCAAAGGGAAAAGGGGGTTCAAGCTTCTTGGCCGCGGAGAAGGTGCGAGAAAGCAATAACTTTCAAGATGAGATTAAGGACTATTGATCGCTCTCGCACATTTGTTTGGGGAGGGGGTCCAAGCTTTACCATTCTTACGTTGCGGCTCTACGTCGCTTTGGAGGCGAGCCCCTTGCCTTTCCTGAAGCAAGCGGGGAAGCTCGCTTCTTCGATTGGTTGGATGAAGACGTTAAGTTTATTCCCCCTTTCTGTGAGACAGTTGTCGACTACACCGCCTCCTTCTGTAGCTCAAATATTTTGGCCATACTTGAAAAAGAAAAGTGTGAACATATCAAGATGTTTGGTCATAAGTCGTTCAAGTATCCAGTTGCTGAAAATCCAAACCACGTGTGCCGTGAGGTTAAAGACCTCATTAAAGATTTGTGATAAAATTTTGGAGGCCCAGCGGTCATGCAACGGCCCAGAAGGCTGCCTACGATTGTTTGAATAAGGTTAACCTTTTGCTCTATCGCGCTTTTTCTTCTTTACCTACCTGCTCTTTTATCATGATGTAAATATTCGTTTTTGATTTTGACCTACTCTTGACAGCGTGATTTCATGCAGGCCAAGCAAGAACTGGCAGAGCACCAAGGCAAATCGACCCCTCCGCGTGATGCCTCAGGAGAACCGGGAAGGCTGCAAGTACCTCGATTGCCACTTGACCAGCAGCGCGAAGAGGTAGGATACGACTACGCCCCGATGGAGCCAGCCCTTTGAACCTTTGTAATCGTTTAAGTGAACACCTTTGTCATGTTTGTAAACTTATTTTGTCCTATGCAGGTTCCGCCTGTGGATCCTGCGCGGGCTGGTGTAAATATCGTGATAGTGCGTGGTGACCTTTGTGTATCTGGTCAAACTTGGTTCGATTTCCATGCCTGTCATCCTTAAGTGAGGTTTGATGAATTTTGGGAATTCTGCCGATTGCATGCATCTTGAAGCAAAGTTATTGAGTGCTAGCGGAAGTTACCTCTCTCTCGATTGATTTTGGTTGATTTTTTATTTTTTTTAAACGGGGGCGAATTCTACGTTTCCTCTAATTGTTGTGTAAATTACTTAACCAATTCTTCGAGGTGCTGTAGCCCCTGGCGTAGTGTCTCAATTCGGGATTTTAAAGCACGTAATTTCGTAATACAATAAATCTCACATTGCTTTTGTTATTTCTTTTCCAGCACCCGCGATGGTGCCTTGCCACTTTACGAAGGCTCACAGACTATGACAAATTTGTAACTATATGAAAGGTCGAAACCCTGAAGCGGCAAAGTGCACACTACGCAAGCGTCACCTCCTCCCCTTAGCGCCTTTGGGGTTGAGGCTACAGTTCGGCTCTTGAACCTTCACTACTAGAGAACCTCACATCCGCACCGGTTGGGAACGGGCTTTAGCACCGGATTCCCAACCGGTGCTAAACTTTCGGTACCCCTTTAGCACCGGGTAGAATAACCGGTGCTAAAGGGGGCCTTTAGCACCGGTTCTAAACACCAACCGGTGCTAAAGGCCCTGCCTACACAGCGGGGATAGAGGGCCTTTAGCACCGGTTGGTGTATACAACCGGTGCTAAAGGGTCTGGATTTATTTTTTATTTTGGTTACTTTTTACAGCCATGCATGTTCGTTTATAAATGTATTATGATACGTATTCAAACATGTATTCGGCTGCCGTGCATGTAGTACTATATATTCATATTAGCTAGACATATAATCAAAATAGAAGATATATATATTATAATTTAGATATCGAACTAGAGTTATATATTTGAAATGTATATTACAAATTAAGAACTCCGACTAGAGGAACGACTTGACGGCGCATCCTCCAGGGGGAGATGGAATTCTCCACGGGGATTAACGACCTCGTCCCAAATTCATCCAATGAGCTGTTCTGCAATTGCGTCTATTCTCTCTTGATTGAGTCTATCTTTTTCCAGCCTCATCATCTATAATTTGCAAATATCTGGAAATATTAATTCCGTGGAATTGAAGACAACAATTGTGCAATTAATAATCATTTAATATAAATAAATGCTTTACTTACAAATAAAAATACCCGTCTATATTTAAATAATCATTTATTATAAAACAAAGTGTTTTTCTTATTAATACAAACATAGTAATTATTAAATGAAGCCCTATATTTCTAAATAATCATTTATTATAAAACAAAGTGCCTTACTTATTAATTCAAATTTAATAATAATATTATTTAGTATAAATGAATCCCATTACCAATAAATGACGCCGTATATTTCTAAATAATATAATTTATTACAAAATCAAGTGTTTTTTCTACAAAAATAGTAAATATATTAAATTAAAACCTGAAAATGTGTTACGTACCATAACATCATGGTGAGTCATCTTTTGCGTCGACCAATTGAGCATGTTATCACAAACATAATATGCACATAGATTATTTCCCGACCCCTATTGGTGACACTGTCGATCAAAAAATAAAGTTAAGTAAAATTCATATAATAGGTTAACGGAGACCTACACGTACAAATTACTTGCTTACCGGAAAGTCAGTCTTCCATGTGAGTGTTTCATGGATCATACCAGGGTTATCTTGACGAAATTGACTCCACGCCCTGTGAACCAAAAAGTTGTGTTAAATCATTGTGATTGTAAGGGCAGAATTGAATTAAATGGGTAAATATATGTCACCTTGTAAACATGTCAATAATGTTCTGGTAAGCATATGTTGGAGACTTCAACGAATCAAAGACGTGGACGATACCTTGGTCAGGACACACTATGATTAAGATCCAGTGAAACTGTATACATGTAGACATTATAATGAGAAATAAAATTGAACGGCAATAGTATGGAGTCCATCAAATTTTGTATAGGCACTATAAGTAGATACATGTATAGGTACTCACCCGAAGTTGTACGGCAATAGTATGGAGTCGCAATAATTATGTTTTTGGAGATACTTGTATAAATTTTGATATGTTTCCTCTGGATTCATCAAAATCATTTTGTCACTTATCTTTGTCGGGTCCATGTAACCAATGTCAAATATTCCTCCCCTCCGACATCTTTGAATCTCCATTCTGCATTGTTAAGCAATAAAGGGCGCGTCAGCAAAGATTAAATTTTTTTTCAAGTGTCAAATGTAAATGAGAACAAAGCACTTACAATACCCAACAGTCGTCCAAAGACACGTCCATGGCGTCTTGATGGTGCACCTCATATATATCCTTGAACTCCAACCAGAGGGTTTCCTCGCCATTGAAAAAATCTTGGTCCTTTACGCGAACTCCAAACATGTGTCTTTTGCTTCTTGATTGTTCCAGATACCACTGATGGAATCGGCGCATCTTTGTTTGTAGCGTGCTCTCCATTTCTGGACCGACCAAAGGCTGGCCAAGCTTAAATGGCCACCTGAACGATGTGCTCACAGGGATTTCTTTTTCTACCATGATTTCCTCTCTCGAGAGTCCTGTCTCGACCATTTGCCATATCCTTGGAATTTTAAGATCGTGGTCGATGGACCCCTAGCTACAAAAGCTAGCTGCGCATCAATGCCCTCGACACCCATCAGACACTCTCGCAACCAAGCGGCGAAAGTACTATTGTGCATCCGCTGAATAAAGGCTACAGACTTTGCTGGATTTTTGTCCCAGAGAATCTTCATGTGCTCCTCGATGTATGGAGCAACTAAGGTTGATTGATGCAAAACTGTGAGGTGCGCTTTACAAAATGTCTCCATGTCCTTGATTACCATCGATCTTTTCCCTAGTGTGCCCTTTCTACCAAGTCTCCCCTCATGATGTGATTCGGGCACACCAATCGGCATAAGATCATTGACAAAGTCAACACAAAATTCAATGACCTCATCTGTTTCGTATCCCTTAGCAATGCATCCTTATGGACGAGAACGATTACGAACATACTTCTTTAGCACAACGAAGAACCTCTCAAACGGGAACATGTTGTGTAGAAATACTGGGCCCAGTATACGAATCTCTTTGACGAGGTGAACCAATAGATGTGTCATAATATTGAACAAGGACGGTGGAAATATCATCTCAAAGCTGACTAGACATTGCACCACATCATTCTGTAGCTGAACTAAATGGTCTGGATTGATCACCTTCTGAGAAATTGCATTGAGGAATGCACATAGCTTCACAATGGCTTTCCGCACATTAACGGGTAGCACACCCCTGAGTATGACGGGAAGCAGCTGTGTCATCAACACATGACAGTCGTGAGACTTAAGGTTTGTGAACTTGTTCTCTTTCATATTTATTATTCCCTTAATATTGGAGGAGTAGCCCGACGGAACCTTGATACTGTTCAAGCATTCAAACATGCTTGCCTTCTCTTCTTTGCTGAGAGTGAAGCTGTCAGGACGCAAGTACTGGCGTCCGTTGTCTCTCTTTTCTGGATGTAGATCATTCCGTTGTTTCAATCGTTCCAGCTCTTGTCATGCTTCCAGTGTATCTTTTGGCTTCCCATAAGTACCCAGGAAGCTTATCAAGTTCACGCAAAGATTCTTCGTTCGATGCATCACATCCATCGTGTTACGGACCTCTAAATATTGCCAATAAGGTAGCTCCCAAAAGATAGACTTTTTCTTGCACATCGCGGCACGACCATCCTCGCCAGTCGGAACAGGCTGGCTTCCGTCTCCCTTTCCAAACACCACTTGTAGGTCCTTTAACATATCAAATACATCTTGTCCACTCCGGTGTCTTGGCTTTGTACGGTGGTCCGCATTCCCACCAAAATGCGGACATTTCTTTCGTAACTCATGCTTCGTAGGAAGAAATCGACGATGACCCATGTAAACAACCTTCCTACAATGTTTCAAATACATGCTTTTGGTTTCCTCTAAACAGTGAGTGCATGCTTTAAATCCTTTGTTTGATTGTCCTGATAGGTTACTTAGTGCAGGCCAGTCGTTGATGTTTATGAAAAGCAGTGCTCGAATGTCAAACTGCTCCTGCTTGTCCTCATCCCACATGCTAACACCTTCTTCCTTCCATAGCTGCAAAAGTTCGTCAACCAATGGTCTTAGGTAGACATCAATGTCGTCGCCAGGTTGGTTTGGCCCTTGAATAAGCAGTGGCATCGTAATGAACTTTCGCTTCATGTAGAGCCACGGAGGTAGGTTGTAGATACATAAAGTCATAGGCCAAGTGCTATGACTACCGCTCATTTCACTAAAGGGGTTCATGCCATCAGAACTTAAACCAAGCCTCACACTCCTCGCATCAGCATCAAACTCTGGGAATGCTCTGTCGATGTTCCTCCACTGGGATCCATCAGCGGGGTGTCTCAACATGCCATCCTGCTTACGTTCTTCTTTGTGCCATCGCATTAGTTTGGCATGCTCTTTGTTCCTGAATAAATGCTTCAGACGGGGTATCAGAGGAAAATACCACATCACCTTCGCAGGAATTTTTTTCTTACAACGCTCCCCCACAGCCTCACCATGGTCATCCCGCCTTATCTTGTATCGTGCGCAACTGCAAACTGGACAACAATCCAAGTGTTCGTATTGTCCGCGATAGAGGATACAGTCATTAGGACACACATGTATCTTCTGCACCTCCAAACCGAGATGGCAAACAACCCATTTTGCTTCATACATTGCCGATGGCAATTCGTTACCCTTGGGCAGAATCTTCTTTACGAGTTTCAGTAGCTCATCGAAACCCTTATCAGTAACGCCATTTGCTGCCTTCCACTACAGAAATTCAAGTGTACTACCCAACTGCGTAAGCCTCTCTTTGCAATCTGGGTACAAGTTAGTTTTGTGGTCCCGCAACATGCATTGTATCTTTTTCAGTTCCTTATCATTGCCCAAGTCTTTCTCAGCATCACGCAACATTGGCCCAAGTCCATCATTAGGGTCATATTCCTAAGCATCATCTTTCTGAGCAGCATCTTCATGATCGGCATCACCCATTGCAGCATCTGCAAAGGCCCCGTAGTATTCAGCCAATACCGGAATGTCGTTATCCACCTCGTCTTCTTTGTCTTCATCCATTAGAATTCCTCTTCAACCATGCTTCGTCTAAACAGAATAATTGCTCATGAAACTGTGCCTCATCAAATGCACCTGAAGAGCTCCTCTTTGCTTGTATGATTGTATATTTCGACAATTAGTGCATGGGCAGAACATGAAACCTGACGGCGTCCTGTTGGCCTCGGCGACATCGAGAAACCCCTTCAGGCCATCACGAAACGTCGTATCGTGATTGTCCCCGTACATCCATTGCCTATTCATCTGCATTAGTAACCAATAACAATTATTTGTATAATTTAATATATAATATAATACAAAGGTAATATATAAGTCAATACGAATTTAATATATAACTAAATATAAATTTAACATATAATAGATTACAAAGTTAATACATAAGACAATACAAACTAAACACATTTCTAAAACTATAATTAATTTATTCATTTTCTAAAATCAAATATACTTCCATTAAAAAAATAATTAACTATTCCAACCTTAAATAAATACAATACATAAGCTCTCACTCTCCACTATGAACACAAGCTCTCTCTCTCCACCATGAACACAAGCTCTCTTTCCATTTTGATTCACAAATTTCTCTATTTCTAAAGCATATAAACAATATAAGTTAATAAAAAACATAAGAGAATGAAAGAATGTACCTTGTAGTGCCCCTTGGATGAGTGAAATCTTCACAAATTTTGAAAAAAAAAATTGGCAGCACCTCCCCTGTCCCGAGCACAACATGAACACAGCTCCAAGTGTTGATGCTGGCTCGGGCGAGGGGTGGGAAGGTATTATATACGAGCACATTAGCACCGGGTCTTGCGATGACCCGGTGCTACTGCTCTCACATTTGCACCGGTTGCAGCCAGCAACCGGTGCTAAAGGGCCTTGGGCACATTAGCCCCGGTTGCTGGCTGCAACCGGTGCGAATGTGACCACATTAGCACCGGGTCGTAGCAAGACCCGATGCTAATGTGCTCAACCTGCCACCCCTGGGCGCCGCCCCCGCTCATAGCCGTTGGACTCGGTGCTGATACACCCTTAGCACCGGGTCCAAAATGTGCCGCGGCCTATGAGGGGGGCAGATGTGAGGTTCTCTGGTAGTGCTTGTTTAGAAAACTGCAGGGCAAAACACCTATTTTGGATAACGAATGGTCACATATCGCCTAATTAACCAGGACTGAAGAGATTACAACTTCATTATGGTCTTTAATCGATAAAATTTCTTATTCTGTAATCTTATTATTAATGCGAAAAACCAAAGCACCGAAAAAGCTAAGTACCTACTGTAAAAGCGTCACCTCCCCCCTTAGCGTTTTAGGGGTGGAGGTTTTTCGGGACCTGTCCACTACTCATGACATTGCCCACTAGCCCCATAACGGGCTGACGGTGCTTGGTTTTTTTTAGCTTACCAGCGTTTTGCCCGTTTCTGAGAAAAGGTAAGGTGTAGGTGTTCCGCCCGTCTTTGAGAAAAGGTAAGGTGCAGGCGTTCCGGCCGTCTTTAAGAGGTAAGGTGCAGGCATTCCAGCTGTCTTTAAGGGGTTAGGTGCAGGCGTTCCGCCTGTCTTTGAGAAGAGGTAAGGTGCAGGCATTCCGCTTGTCTTTGTGAAGACCCTTCGAGCTTCATTGCTTATTTCTGATTGAGAGCATACCTTGTCTCTTTTTTTAGCAAAGCGTCTCTTTCTTGAGCAACTTAAAAAGGTTGCTTATTAGTTTGTAGAAAATAGCATCTTTTCAGAGAGAAGCTATTTTCAAATAGCTAATCAAAAAAAGGAGGAAAGGTATCGAAATCTACATCACCCGATGTTTTTTCGGCAGTATTGGCATGCTTTTGGGGAAATGATTGCTTTATACATAGATAGCAATTTACAAGAAAGATCCGCCTCATTAAAAACCTCACACCCCAGAGTAGGGATTTCCCCTGTTAGGAAAAGAGTACTGTCTTTGAAGAAGGAAAAAAGATTACATAAGTTAAAAATAGAAAAGGTGGACAATAATTAAAACAAGAAAAGAAAAAGGTTGCAGCCCTTAGCTGCTCTCATACGAAGAACTTTTTCAAGCTGCCCACATGCCAAGTGTGGGGTAGCTCTTTCCCTGACTCGTCAATCAAGCAGAACGACCCCGGCCTGTTGGTTGATGAAACCAAAAAAGGTCCTTCCCATTTTTCATTCATATTTTCCAGGTTAGCCCCTGGTTTCCTTCTCAGAACAAGGTCTCCCGGACCTATCTCCTTCTTGAATACCTTTTTGTCTCTCCACTTTTTAGTTTCGGATTGGTACCTTTCCAGATTTTGTACAGCATGAAGTCTTTCACCTTCAACCAGGTCTTTGTTGACTGCCTCAGATTAAAGGTTTGGCACCGAGGTAGTGCGCAGGCTTTTGTACTTCAGCTCTTCTGGGCTCACAGCCTCCTCCCCGTATAGCAGCTTGAAAGGTGTAAATTGAGTCGCTCTAGACTTGGTGGTATTGTGGGACCAAATCACCTTCGGCAATTCCTCGATCCACTTACCCTTCTTCTTTTGGTCGTAGAGCCTCTTCTTGATACCTTGCAGAATGATACCATTAGCTCTCTTGACTGCTCCATTGGATTGAGGATGGTAGACGGATGCGAACTTGACCAAGGTTCCGATACTGTGACAAAACTCTCTGAATAGTTGACAATCAAACTGCTTGCCATTATCTACCGTAAGCTCGTATGGGACACCAGATCTGCAAATGATGTTCTGCCAAAATAACTTTTTCAAGGCCTGAGAAGTAATGCTGACTAAAGGTTTGGCTTCTATCCATTTTGTAAAGTATTTGACCGCAACTGCGATGAACTTGCAGTTGCCCTGAGCTGTGGGTAAAGGTCCCACTATATCCATGCCCCACCTCTGGAGAGGCCAAGCGGGAGGGATGAGCTGAGAAGGTGCTCCTGGTGCCTTTTGCTGATATGCGAACATTTGACAAGCTTCACATGTTTTCACCAGTTGTTGTGCGTCAATGATCGTCGTAGGCCAATAGAATCATTGCCTAAATGCTTTACCAACCAAGGACCTCGCGCCAATATGCACGCCGCAAGTACCTTCATGAATTTCTTTTAAAAGGTCAAGACCTTCCTGGTAGCTTATGCATTTCAACCAAGGTGCTGTGACCCCGCTTTTGTAAAGGTCTTCACCGATGAGCTTGTAGTTTCTTGCCCGTTGGGCCATTCTTTGTACTTGACTAAGCTGCTTGCTTCAAACCGTCCTTTGAGGAAGGCAATGATCGAAGCTCTCAGATATTCCCCCCAGACCATATTGACCAGCTTCGCATCAACTTCTCTTACTGTTGGCACAATTAAGACTTCATAGAACACATCAGGTGGCAGCTCTTCTTTTCTCACCGCTGCTTTGGCCAAGGCATTGACTTCTCCATTTGTCACACCTGGATTTTCACGAAAACCTTAATGTGGCCATATGTGTGGCCAGGAAGTCAAAGTACATATATAACGAACAAATATGATAAACAGAGAACATATAATTGAATAAATTCTTCATTAAATAAAGTTTTACATCAGAGTGCTTCATAAATAAACTAACCAATAATAGCGGAAGACTAATAAACTCTCAGACTAATGGAGCCGCAATCCACAGGGACTCTGACTGGGAGACTACAGCTTAGTAGTACGGTAAATCTTCTAGAAACTCAGCAACAGACTCATGCCCAGCTCAATCTGTTTACCCATCCGGGATTTTGTTGAATAAATGACAAGTGTAAGTAAACAATTACTTAGCAAGTATAGCACGGGTATATGAAGGCTCAAAATAAGGCTAGACACGGTTTAACTGCATTAGCATTTTTAGTTGGTCAATTTTAACCTTATCCAAGTTTCTACAGTGAATGAAACCCGGTTGTAACCCAATTAATAAGGTATAAGTGAAATTAAACATAAATAAATATCAACTTCTAATCAAAAAGGATCCGGAGCGCTCGTGACCCTGAGCAAGGCTATCATGATAGATTTTACACTCTGCAGAGGTTTCGCCCTTTACCCACCAGTCGAGTAAAAGCTCAAACGAACTTTAAACCCAACTACGCGGAGGTGGATCAGACCTAACCAATAACACTACCGAGGTGTGACCGCATAGGGACGCTACGAGGTTTTTCACAAGACACCCTAACAAGACGGTGGCCGATTATGGTACAACACAGGCAGCATGGCCCAGGCACCGAGATTGACGTACGCCTACGGAGTCACACCATAGGGGGGTCAATGGCGTCCAGAGCGCGGGCATCACACCCAACAATGCGCAACGTGTGGGGTTCCCCGTCGCAGGGACTCCCAGCACGAGACTGTGCCTCACGGGGGCATAGCCAACGGATCACCCGTCCTCGGTGGATCAAGACATACACTCACCCATGTTTCCCATAACGCCGTCGGCCACTCCGGTAACCACTGGCAAGCTATAGACGTACAAGTTACTTGACCAAGACCAGAGCCATAATAGTTCTAGCGGTGGCGACAGGCTCCTGGGTTGCCGCTTTAAGAACCGGACCTTAGGGAGAGACACTGGAGCAAAGCACACAGCACATGCCCCAGTTCCCTAAACCATGTTGCTAAAAAGCAAGTTTTATCTTTAATGTTGTAGTGAACCATTAAGTCAAAATTAACAGTTAAATCATGGTGACAGTAGCTGCGCATAGCAAAGATTCTACCCATATGCAAAAACCCAAGGTAAAAAGGGATAGGATAAACAAGACTAGGTACAGCTTTAATGGTACATCAAATTAGAAACATGCATGAATGAAATAATTTATTACAATTGGGTAGGTAGCAAGGATTGTCCGTGCTATAACTTGCCTTCCTCGAAGGGCGGCTGCTGCTACTGCTGTGAGTGCTGTCCCCGGAAGAACTCACCAAACTCAAACTTCAAAGCGCACGGCTCACCGACTGGACACGAATCACCATACAAACGTGCACGCAAACCAATACATGCAAACAAATAATATTCAGTTAGAACAGTACACCAAATAGTAGAAACAATACAAATAAAGCTTTTAGAAATAATCTAGGCTTCATTACGAACACATGAGCGCGAAAATCACACTAATCGGAGCTAAAACGGAAAAGATATGGCAAATCTAAGTTCTAGGGACCTACTCGCAAGTTTTTAAAAGTTCCAAGGGCTTATTTAAAGAAAACCGAGGACCTATACGTAATTACGAGTTAAAAACCGAGGGCTAACACGTAAAATAGGCATGGCCGGACTGCGGGTTCTATTTTTAAAATAGGCAGGGGGTTTTCCATAAAATATAGGACCTAACTGTAATTATTTTCAACAGGAGTGGACTGCGGGTTAATTTCTAATCTTGCAGGGGCTCATTAATAAAATGGCCAGGCTGACCTGGGTTGACCGGTACGCGGCCCTTGGATCCGATCTTGACGGCTCAGATTTAAATCGCGAAGGGTATCGAGCGTTTTAATCTCGGCGGTTGGAAACAGATCGGATGGCTGGGGAAGTTTGGGGGGAGGGGGGGAGTTGCTGGCAGCAGCCCCTAGGACGGTGGCGCCGCCTGACAGACGGCCGAGCCTCGCTGGAGTAGCCTTGATTTCGCGATATAGGCCGCCATTTTCTACGGGAGTTGGACCTACGGCTCCAGGGGTGGATGGGGAGCTCACCTAGGGTGTTGAAGCAGTCGATCCGGCGGCGAGGAGCGCGAACATCGAGGTGGGGCGGCCGCAGCGGCTTTGTGCAATGGCAGGGAGTGATTAGGCGAGGCACGAAGCAAAAAGAAGGGCGGGAGTCACTCGGGGCGTTGCTCACCTCCGGGTGGAGCTTCTGGTGGGGTCAATTGGGCCGGAGCGGCACCAGAGGCGCAGGTTCCACGATGGCGGCCGGTGGAGAGAGCGGTGGCAGCTCGGTGCGAGGCGAGGAGCTGCTGGGGGAGGGGGGACTAGGGGCTCGGTGCAGAGTCGGTGGGGGCTGGGGGTGCGTGGAGGTGGCTTATATAGGCCCGGGGTGGCCACATTGGCGCGCACGTCAAGGAGATCGGCGGCGGCCTGCGATCCGCACTTTCCAAGCGCGGGGCGACTTTCCATGCTCGGGGCGGCCGGTAAAGGAAAGGAGCGGGGGAGGAAGGTGCGGGGAAGGTGGGCCACGGGCGCGGTGCGAGTCGAGACAGCCGGGCGGAGCGGCGTGATGCGCGCCGGGGAAGGAGGGGGGCGCGGGCGAGAGGTAAGGGGTGGTCCTGACGCGTGGGGCCCGGTGTCAGCGAGAGAGGGAGAGAGGGAGGGAGTGCGGGCTTGCTGGGCCAGGGAGTGGCTGGGCCGGCGCGGGACGTGGGGCCCAGGTGGGAGGGGGAAAAGGCGAGTTGGAGCGGGGGGAAAAGTAGAGGGGGCTGGACTGCGCTCGGGAAAAAGAAGAAGGGGCTAAAGCGAACCAGGGAGGAAGTTGGGGGAGCAAAAGTGGACTCGACTGAAATAACTTTTCTAGGACTCCAAACAAGGTGATTCAAATTTGAATTTAAATAAATTTAAACTCTCTTTTAAATCACAAGCAATACAAAAATAAATGCAGCAGCATGAATGCAACCAAAATATTTTTACAACTTATATTTGATTTTAATATTCATAAATAATTCAATTAGCCTATATTAATTATGAACAATTAAAATAAAAGCCAACAAATTACTAAAAATTTTACATAGGCTAATTTTGGGTGTCACACCATTTTATTCTCTTCCGACAAGCTCGACTGAGTAACCTTTGAAATGTTTTTCAATGCGTCTTACTGCATCCAAATACTTGATAAGCTCAGGATTGCTAGCAGTGTATTCCTTCTCAACCTGCCCAGAGAGCAACTTGGATTCGGTTTTGATGATGAGTGATCTTGCTCCCAGGACCTTGGCCTTCCTTAGTCCCAGTAACAGAGCTTCATACTCAGCAACATTGTTTGTGCTTGCATCACTTTCGTTGTTAAATTCCAACCTTACTGCGTACCACAGCTTTTCGCCGGATGGGGTGGTGACCGTCGTTGCTGCTCCGGCACCTTTGCTCTCCCATGCAATGTCGCACCTTATTAACCATTCGGGCTCTTGCACTTCAGGGACATTGCCCGTGGTGGGAGAACTCCAATCTACTATGAAATCTGCCAGGACTTCAGATTTGATAGACGCTCCATTTTCAAGGGTAATGGAGAAACCAGATAGCTCGGCAGCCCATTTCCTGATACGAGGCGGTGCCTATTTGTTGCTTATGATTTCTTTCACGGGTTGGTTCGTTGGGATTATCACCTTGTGCGCTTCGAAGTAGTGCATGAGCTTTGTTGAACTCATCACCATGGCGTAAATAATCTTCTCTATCTCTAAATAGTTTTTCTTTGTCTTGTCTAGAGCCTCGGATACGTAATACACTGGCAACTGTTCCTTAAGACCGTCCCGCTCACGTTCTTGCACCAGTGCCGTGCTTACTGCAGAGTGCGACGCTGCCACATATAACAACAACGTCACGCCTAGCACTGGCGGAGATAAGGTGGTCAAATGTTCTAAGTAATCTTTCAATTCTGCAAACGCTTGTTTTTGCTCTTGACCCCATTTGAATTTATCCGCCTTTTTGAGGGCATCAAAGAAAGGCAAGCTCCTCTTAGCTAATTTTGAAATGAATCTGCTTAAAGCTGCTATTCGGCCCGTGAGCTTTTGAACGTCTCGTCTGCACTTAGGCTCCTCCATTCTTGCTAGCGCCATGACTTTGTCACTGTTCGCCTCGATGCCCTTAATTGACAATAGGCACCCGAGGACCTTTCCTTTTTGCACTCCAAATACACATTTTTTCGGGTTAAGTTTCAACCCCGTTGTTCTTATGTTTGCAAATGTTTCTGCCAAGTCTTCAACGTGACACGATCTCTCTTTGCTTTTTACGACAAGGTCGTCGACGTGGGCCAATAAGTTTCACGGGACCTGGTCATTGAAGATTACCTTAGACATTCTAGCAAATGTGGGACCTGCGTTCTTGAGCCCTTCTAGCATCCTAACAAAGCAATAGGTGCCGAATGGTGTGATAAAACTGATGCATTCTTCGTTTGTTTTTTTCATCCACACATGGTGATAGCCCGAGAAACAATCGAGCAGGGATAAAATTGCGTTGTTTGCAGCTTCGTCGACCACCCAGTCTATTCTTGGCAACGGGAAATCATATTTGGGACATGCCTTGTTGAGACCTGTAAAATCCATACACATCCTCCATTTACCATTCTTCTTCTTGACCAACATTGTGTCTGCCAACCAGGTAGGGTACTTCACCTCCCTGATTACATGCGCGTCTTGCAATCGTTGGACCTCTGCTTTCATTGCTGCTATTTTTCATCTGACATTTCCCGTAGTTTTTGTTTCTTGGGCTTAACCTAGTCACTAATGTTGTGCTCGACTATGTCCCAGCTAACATCTTGCAAATCTTTAGATGACCAGGCGGAGACATCCTTGTTGTTGTGCAAGAAGGCCATAAGATTTCTTTCTTCTTCTTCAACAAGATCAGAACCGATTATGACATGTCTGTCTTTGATATGTGGGTGAAGCAACACTCTTCTTGTTTCTTCGTTTGGAGAGATTGCTACCTTTTCTTTGTCCATCGACGTTTGCAGGTCATCTGATTTAGTGAACATCACCTCACTTGCTTTTGTGTTATGCAGCAACTACACATTTCGATGACCTGGGGTCTCACCTCTTTCAATGTTTCTTGCCATTTGCTGGTCACCAGAAATAGTGATTACACCTCTCAATGTAGGCATCTTCATGCATAGGTATGCTTGATGCATAATTGCTTTGAACATGTTCAAGAAGCCTCTTCCGAAGATTGTAAAGTATGGGAAATACATGTCCACCACATCAAAGGTGACATATTCAGTTCGAGCATTATCAAGATCACCAAATGACACCAGCAAATCAATTTTGCCCAGGACAGGTACCCTTTTACCTCCCACTACAACAAATCATTTAATCTATGACGGAACAATTTCGTCATAGACCACTAAAAAATCGTCATAGAACAGTGTCTATAACGATTTCAGAAAACGTCATGGATTGAGCGTCATAGATTAAATCACGTGACGGTTTAATAAAATACGTCACAGATTGAAGGGATCTGTGACGTTTTCAAACTGTCATAGATTGGCCTTAAGCCCACCGAGTGCAGCCCAGGCCCAATGTTTATGACGAAAATAAACGTCATAAATTTTGTCACAGATCAAATACTTAGGTGATGTGGCAGCTGACGTGGATGGTGACATGGTTGATTATGTGGCAATTGTTACTGACGTGGTTGATGACATAAAATTGACGTGGACGATGACATGGAAACCGATGTGGATGATGACATCATCATTTTGGCCCATTTATTAATGGGCTGAAACGAGCACAGCCCATTTATTAGCAGACCCAAGTAATAACCAGGCTAAATATTTTTAGGCCCAATATCATAATGACATAATAAAATATTTTATAGCTCAATAGCACACTTAATTCAGCAAATATTATGACATAATAAATTTCAAAAGCCCATTTTCGGACCTATCATTCCACGGACCAAAACCAGCCATAAAGCCCATGTAAACAACACTATAATTTTGTAGAGTACACATAATAATTACATCGGAAGTATTTACATTTACATCTGCCATAATTAGACACGACATAAACACATAGCACTTAGTTGTTGCGCTTAGTAGGCTAGCAGCATTTTTCCTCCACTCCAAGTGATCTGGTAAATAAAGTAGAACCGATTAGTGCATAGAAATTACATATATTAAGGTATATATTTGAAATTACATATGAGCATCTAAAGGTTTTATAAACATTTTGTTGTTAGCACCATTGGATTTTAGAATCTATTTTTCCATTGCATATATAGATTTCATACAGATAATAAGACCTGGTATGAGCTCTATTTAAAACAGTGTTAGAACGTTCAGCTAATATAATAAGTTTGTTTACATAGGAGTTTGCGAACATAGGCAATACAAGACAATAACCATCAGCTCATGAGCTAATTAGCATAGAGTATAGAATTCATAAGATGCTGAACTCGTCGGCGTGCTCTGCCCTCGCCTGGCGCGTGCGGGGTGAGGATGGGGAGCGGCGGCGTGGAGGTCGACGGAGAGGCGAGGAGAGGGAGCGCGCGTCGGAGCCTTGGAGGGGACCGGGGGAGGCAAGGAGAGGGAGAGAGGAGCGGCGGCGGCTCGGCAGGGGGGGAATGGGGATGAACTAGGGTTTCTGGTCTTTTTATACCATGCAGGCGCAACCATGGCCGTTAGATCAGAGATGGACGGCCGGAAGTAGTCGGGCCGTGCAAACCGAGCCCAATAGCAACCCAGAAATAGGTCTTTGAGCCTGTTTTAGCAAATTTAACATTTATTTTCTCTTAGATGATAAAAATGTATTGAATTTTAGGACATCAAAAATAATTTAAAATGAGAAAGTTGTCAATATAATAGTTGTAGAACTAATCGAGGTCTATAACTATTGTTTTGGTCACTTCCCCATCCGAGTTAGATTGAACTATTTACATTTGAATTTCAAAAATTGAAAATTTCTCATATTTTTTTAGAGTAATAAATGATTTCAAATGAAAAAGTCATGAATACCAAAGTTGTACAACTCATCAAGATCCACAAACTTTATTTAGTTTATTAATGCATGTGATAAAGTTTGAATAATCTAAATTTTGAATTTTAGAATTTGATAACTAAAAGCAAGATTTTAAAACACTAAATGATTTCAGCTGAAAAAGTTATGAATACCAAAGTTTCATAACTCATCAAGATCTACAATCTTTATTTTGATTATTTTTTCATTTGAAAAAGTGGTAGTATACATTGATAATTAATCGTAGATTCACCCACATAATTTAAGAAACTATGTTTGAGACTTGTCAAATTTGTACTACATATTATTACCACTTTTGAAAATGATAAAATAACCTAAATAAATATTGTAAATCTTGATGAGATATGAAACTTTGTTATTTATCACTTTTTCATTTTACATCATTTAGTGTAAAAAAATTGTGGTTGTAGTTGTCATTTTTTGGAATTCAAAAATTGGATAGTTCAAATAGACTCACACGAGAAAATTTTTCAAAACAATAGCACTAATAAGTTTTACTAATAAAAATATGGTGATTTTATAAAAATTCAGAAACAAAAATTATCAAATTTGGATTATGTATGACCGAGAAAAACTAGATACAAAATTTAATTGCAGATTAAAAGAAGAAATACGAACTGTTCTTCATTCCAATAGCATTAGGCCAATCACGTGCTGCCATCTGGTGGAGCGGGCCCAGCGTGGAGTGGGCCGACGGTTGCAGTCCATCGGGCGGACGGAGGACCTGCGGCCCCGGAGCAAATGACAAATTATAAAAAACATTAAAAGCAGTTTGGAGTTCAACTGCGTCAGTGTGGTGCAGTGGTAAGTTGCACTCTTCCTATGCGAGGGGTCGTGGGTTCGAGACCCTTGGCCGCACCATTTTTGCTGATTTTGATGACGTGGCGAGCAAAAGGAGTGAATCATTAGATGAGTGCACATGAAGGCTACAAGGACATTCTTTTTTCTATTTTTGTTTTACACTGGACCTTTCCAAATTTTTCTTTTTTAATACTTTCATATTTCTCCCGTACAACATGGAAGATTATGTTTTTTAATGTTGTTCTTTGTGACGAATTTGCTGAAAGGTCATAGTATTTTGGGCCGGATTGTGACAAAATTGATAATACGTCACAATTTTTTGGGCTTGGTATCCACAACTGCGAATTAGTGACGTTCTCTGAAAACGTCATGAAAAATCCGTCACGGATTAAATAGTTTCTTGTAGTGTCTGAAACCGCACAAAGGGTTGTCTGCGGGTTACAAAGAGGTTCTTTCCATTTTCATTTGGTCAAAAGTGTTCGCGAAAATGATATTTGTCGAGCTTCCAGTGTCACCAAGATTCTGCCAATGATCCACCTTGCGATATTTGCTTCGACGACCATTGCATCATTGTGTGGGAAATTTTTTAACTTGAGATCTTCCTCGGTGAAGGTAATGGGCATGTGCGACCACTGTGACTTATTCACAGGTCCTTCGACTGCTATATTGTTCATGCACAGGAAGTAATCCCTTCTCTGCCTTTTGTTCTCGAAGGTCAAGGATGACCCCACCCCTCCCCCCCCCCCACCCCGCCGAAATTGGTAGTATCATGCTGACTGCTGGCAACGCATTACCTTGCGTGTTCTGTGCCTCTTGCTTTGGTTGCTTTTCTACCACCTTCTCCTCTATTACCACATGGGTCGTGGCCGGTTGTTGAACTGACATTTTGTTAGCTTGTTGAAAAACAAAAGCTTGCTAATGAGCTTGGGCATTGTTTCGCTGAAGAAAACCAGAGGCCTGGTGTTGATGGAAGGGTGAAGTATCATAAGGATAATGCATAGACTGTTGACTTGTCGCGGGATAAGGTACCGGACACGGCGGATTCCACGATTGATTTGAAGTGCAATTTACTGCCTTAGGTGCTTCTGATTCGGCTTTTCCAGTCGCCATCCTTTCAATGATCTTTTTGCTCTCGGGACAATATTTTGTTCTATGATTAGTATTTTCACCATGAAACACACAATATTACACTCTTTCACCGTCATGGTTATACCTTCCTCTATCTCTTCCACGACCTCTTCCAATTCGGCCTCCCCTTGAGCTGTTACTGTTATGCTCCCTTGGAGAAGGTGACACACGGTCGCTATCTTGGCTTGTTGTAATGAAATTTGCATCTTCTCCATTTGGAGTAGCTTCTACATGACGTACCATCTGAGAAGAGTTAAACTGTTGCGCAGGTTGCTAGCTGTTTTGGCGTTGATGACCTTGCTGGAAGGCACCAGATTGAAAGCTTTGTTTGCTGTGTTGGCTTTCTTCAACTCTCCTACGATGATCATTATCTGCCCTGCACCATTTTTCCAAGGTGGTGTATAGCTCAGTAATTGTCGAGGGTGGCTCAAGGGCTAGATAGTTTGCACATAGACCCATTTTCAACCCTTTTACCGCAGCTTCGATTGCGACCTCGTCTGACACATTGGGCGCTTGGGCCCTCATTTGAATGAATATGTGGAAATAGGTCTGCAGAGGTTCCTTTTATCCTTGCACGCAGCTGAACAGATCACTAGCTGTGAGAAAGTTACGCGAAAACCTTTGAAATTGGCGATGAACCTTTCCTTCAAATCTTGCCATGAGATTACAGACATGTGTTTGAGCAATGAATACCAGTTCAATGCTGCCCTTCATAGACAATGACAAATGACTTGGCTAGGACAGTATCATCTCCCCAGGCCGACGCGACTGCTGCTTCGTAAGCCATCAAAAATTGCATTGCGTCGCCAGTGCCATCAAACTTTGGAATGGACATGCTTCTATAAGATCGCGGCCAAGGTGCTAGCTGGAGACAAGGTGACAAAGGATCGACCGAGTTGATGCTTTTGGTGCAAGTACCATATCTCTGGAGCACAGGTGCATCGCCACTCACACTTGCGTACTGATTTGAAACAGGTGTTTTTGCAAAAGGTCCATTGTCATAGCGGATGGAAAATTCTTCTTCCAATTCTTCATAAGGATTCATTGCTTCAAGCTCTGCCTGAAGCTCTTGAATCTTTGCACGCACGCTGACGAGCTCTTGCCTAACGCAGGTCGCGCGTTGTTTTTCCAGAGCCTCGGCCCTCATTTTGTCTTTTAGCTTTTCCAACTTCTCTAACTCGGATTTGGCTTTCTTGAGCTCCTCCCGGTCCTTTAGCTCTTGAACGATTGCAGTAGCGTCTTGTTTCATTGCTTCGAGCTTTTTCCTCTTTGCCGCGGCAATTTCAGTTTTAGCTTTCCACTTTTCAGCTCTCGCAGCCTCTTGCTTGGCTGCTGCTTGCTTATCAGCTTCAACATCCTTGCTCTTACCCCTATCAGAGGTGACACCACTCTTCGAAGGATCCGCCTGAGGAACTTCACCATTCTCGTTTTCTCTGACACCATCCTTTCTGATGTCAGCCAAATTCTTAGTCTTAGGAGCCATGTGGGCTTTCTCACGTACACACAGATGGTGGGCGCCAAACTGTTGGTGTTAAATTTGCAGGCAAACAACAAATAGGTGAATAAGAAGAACTTGTACTCTTTTTTCATTCTTCTCCAATCGTGTACAGGAGTCGCCTTTTATAGTGTCGATACGACTTCCAAATTACTCTCAATATCCCTGGCTCACACCTTACACGCCTACCCCCATTAGACAATGGCCCAGGGTATTGAGGTAATTTTACATAAGAAGACAAATCCAATTTGGCTACGCAACATCACTCGCGATCCATGCCGCCTTGCACCTTGTCTTGTTTTCGTGGTTGCTTTACCTTCCAGTCGAGTGCCACCTTTCTTGAAGTGTGTCGGATTGGTGCGGAGGTCACCTGCGCACCGTGCGCCCTAGGCGCTGCTTACTTTCTTTCGAATGCGCTCCGCTTGGCTCCATTTAACGTGGCTTAGAGCCACATTTCCTCCGGCTTGACCTTTCCTTGAAATGCGCCCCTTTCGCACCAGGGCCACCTGCATTGATTTACATAAGCTCGAGCAACCTTTATCGGATACGTTAATATTGGTGACCTTGCTCGGTTTAATTCGACGAGTAACCAAAGTCTAAGCCCCCTGATGCTTCTTACAAGAGCCCACAACCTGGGCAATAACCTTTTCAATTTGAGTAGTAATACGGGACCTTTCTCAACTGGTGTCCGGAGGGTCATCTTGGCGTTAAAAAATAAACCCCAATAGTACACATATTGCTAAGCCCCTCTATTACCTTCTCCACCTTCCTTGGGCCATCACCTCTCCTCAGCCTATATAATGGCCTCCATGTCATATCTGGACCTCGGCTTCAAAACTCTTCCATGGCATTCCTTGACCCTACTTTGAACCTTAATCTATGTCAAGAATGTCCAAAATAAGTCTCATGTCCCTCTTGTCTCTTCCTATGCATTTAGATTCTGAATCAGGGCTCGGATTGCACCTTTGTGGTGAAACTCCAGCGAAGCGCAAGAACCATGCAGATTCCTGCAAGTGCCACATTAGTGTATGAATGCTAGGTGGAGGGGTATGTAACTAGCTGACATGAAATATAAGTTTATAACCCAGAAATGTACTTTCGGAGTCCGTGGGCCAACATGACACAAATTACAAGTTTATAGACCCAGAAATAAACTTGCAGAGTTTATGGACCTAAGCAACACGTTCTTACAACACGTACTAGCGGAGAAATGACTTTCCATCCAACACATTTGTCCCAGATAGATTTGGGCCGGGGACTAATGCACTATTAGTCCAGATTGTTATTTCCAGAAATCCCCAAGGAGTAAAAGTGACACTTTAGTCCCGATCGGAGGCTCAAGTCGAGACTAAAGGGTCTCAAGCATAAAGGCTCTTTAGTTCCCGCTGAAACCACCAACCCGGACAAAAGGTTCCACTATGGCTTACTATAAAAGGAAAGCATCCCATCCAAGTTCATATGTGTTGTGTAGGTGATGTGGTTAGTACATCGTACGGGAGGCAAGCAAAGAGGTTGTGGGTTTGAATCCCACAGGCCGCAATACTTTTCTTTTATTGGGAGACCCGGGACTAAATGGGGTTGACAGGGACTAAATGGGGTTGACAAAGGCGACTAAAGGCCCTTTCACCACTAGTACAAGTTGGTGGACCTCTGGTGTATTTTACTCTTTCATATATGCTTGTCTCCATCTGAGCCCATGCGAAATGGACAAATTCTTAAATTCAGCTGAAATCAAATTACAAATCATGAATCCAATAAAAGTATAATCAAAAGAAGATATGTCTCCGAGAGATACTAGTCTGGCAGATCCAATATTGAGATTCACAAAGTCACGACTGGCGCCTCACTGTCAACATGGACGACGCCTGCCATAAGAGTAGCACCGATTAAAAATGTGATACCCAGACGGCCAAACCCGATGTTTTGTACACGTGTGGTTTCAAATTTTGCTGGTATCGATTAGTCGGAACTGTTTTTAAGCAATTATGGCAGGAGCGAATACCGGCCACATACATATAGGGAATTAAAGCCTTAAATCAATTTACACACGTATACATATAGCGAATACCGGCCACATACATATAGGGTTGGTGAGCTCGTCGCTAGTGCAAGGTGAGGACGAGGGTAGAAAGCAAAGGGTTTAGAAAACATGTAGAAGTATCAGCTAATAATTAAGTGGCCAAGTTCTATTGTTATCTTATTTTACTGCCTGGAAAATTCATACCTAATACTTCACTTGGACGGCGTTTGGGCCATCAACCTTTTCTTGTTGATGAAGAGAAGCTAGCACGGTAGTAGTAGAAAACTTGCAGAAGTTCAAATTACTACCCTTAAATAAGTATGAATAAAGTCTGAATAATCCCGTAAAGTATGTTTTGATTTATTTTACATTCACAACTATCTCAATAGGTCCAATAGCTCTTCGTAAGATTTATCTTTTTATTTTTTCATACACAATGTTTTAAGTTAAAAATTTTATGCTATAATAAAGCAGATCATAAGTTATATTTAAAAAATATATTATGATTTATTCATCATTATTTTGAAAGGCTATGATATGTCTCTACCTAATTATAAAACAAGGATTGATTCAGTGGTTCGTCGTAATTTTAGGAAAATCCCCCTAGTATTTGTAGAAATGAACCCACGGTCCTTTGATAAGTTATAAATTTTAAAAAACCGATGACGTTATATATAATCAATCCACGGTACCTCGTCTCCTCCCACCATCACGCAGCACCACACCTGCCCCTTCATCTTCTCACGTCGGTTGCAACCCCATTGCCGATCCATCGTCGTTCCCAAGCACGTCGTCTACCGAGGATGCCTCATTTGTCATGCTATACTCATCAAATGTGGAATCTGCAACGTCCATAGCTCTTGTGCTCCTTCACTCACAATGTCCCCTTCACTCATAGCAACACACGTGCATTAATCAACCCCTAGTGCCTCGTATTCCCTCACCGTCCCGCACCGCCACATGCACCCCCTTCGTCTTCTTACGTCGCTCACAATGCCTTGTCTCCTCTCATCATCCTAAAACCACTTTGTCTTCTCGCTTGGCTCGCATGCTAGTCATTAACCTGTTGTAGTTCCAAGCACATCGTATACCGAGGATCTTTTCTTTATTGTGCTCCACATGAGATGTGGAATTGATAATGTCTATGGCTCCCATACATCTTTGATCACAAAGTCCCCTTCATCTGTAGCAATGCACGGGTATATTTGCTAGTAATAATAAATTAACAATATTGACATAAAACTTTATGAAAAATAATGATAAAAAATTTATATTACATATTTTTAAAAAAATACTATATGTAGCCCTCTACCGTTCCATAAAATTTTAATTTAAAATACTACTTGTGCATGGAGAAAGAAACAACCACAAATCTTTTTTGGGTAGATTGGAACTAATTAAAATAGTTGTAGATATAAAATGAACCAAAACATACTTCATACTTGAGGGACTTTTTTCTAAAAAAAGAACAAAATGCATATATTTTTTTGTAGTATATGCGAGAATATGGTAATAATCAGGATCAGGGTGATTCCTGCTCAGGGAGGAGCTATCTAATGAAGCTACTTCGAGTCAAATTAACACAGTATGTGTATTTGCGCATATAATACCATCATCGATCTGTGCCGGCCATCGTTTCTCCGCACCCCGGATCACCATACCCAGCTATCTCGTCCAATCCTTGGCATAAAGAACCGCCCAATTTGCACTCGATTTAAATGTATCGCCGAACGTTCAAATAAGATGAGAGCTAACACGTGCTCGTCTTTCAACGTGTCAAGTGTTAACCCACATCTAGAGGACACGTAATCAAGCCCAATTCACTTAAAGCGAGAACAAACCCGGTAGTCCCGGTATGTGTTCACAACATGCCCAAGATCAAGCACACATACAGTTTACAAATTTCTCATAGCCACAAGAACCTTAAAGGGTAAATTTTAACATTACAAGTCTTCAACAATTAAGCTTACAATCTCAACATAAGAGAGTTCAAATCCAAAAATTAAATGAAAGGATTCAATATACAAGTTTTGAGCCTTCTAACATAAACAAGAGTATCATGAGATTAGGTGAAAGATTCCTAACAACAACCTCTTAACAAAGACATTAAATCACAGCGGAAAAGAGGATAATCAATGGTGTTGTTGCCCAAGAACACCATTGATGCAAGCATTGGCCGCACAAACTATTCGTCACCAACATTGGGGTAACACCACTTCTGGATCTCCTGCAACTTTGGTAACCGTAGCACCATGAGTACAAAAGGTACTTGCAAGACTTACGCGAATAATAATCAAGGAGTATGCATATAGTTGTAGCAAGGAATGAGGCTTTAAGGTTAAGTAAAGTTTGCAAAAGCATATCTCATGCTAGACTTAGATTTTGACCATTAGCAAGTGAAATAACACCCTATGGACAACTAGCAAGTTTTATTGATCTTGCCCAAACCCACCACAAGTTTTAGTGCTTTAACATGAACAATGTCGTATAAATATAGAGCATGATCATGGGAACATTTAGCATTAACCAAACGATGTCATAGCGAAGAATTCATTTGTCGGTGTTAAGAAATCGTGGTCCCGACACCAACCAGAAATGCGTTGTGTTCCCTCCCCTGATGGTTGATGTAGAAGGTAATGCAAGACACGAATTTATCCTGGTTCTGGTCGGAAGACCATACTTCCAGCGAGATGGAGCGTGCAATGTATTATCCTGCACCGGACTACGAGTAGTGGGGGATACAAGCAGTTCGGGAGAAGAGGCTAGGCCTCCAAGTCCCAGATGATTGAGGCAGAGTGCCAATATCGTGGAGTGCGGAGCCTACGTGAGTGTTGTTTCTTGTTCTGTATTTGATTGTTCCATTGTCTGGGGGGCGGCCTTGTTCGTGGGCGCGCCCTCTCCTTTTATAGGCCAAGGAGAAGGGGTTGCAAGCGTGCGTGGCTATGCAGGTATAATTGTTGCACAGCGGTAGGAGTGGCGCCGGGCGTGGCTCTTTGTCCTTGGCCACTGTTACGCGGTGTTGCGGTCCCTGTGATCGATTCTTGTACTGGTGACAACGCCAGGGGTGGTTTCGAGGATCTGAGCTGACTTGCGTGTGGTAATGACTCGCCCGTACGCCAGTTCAAGGGTTTCCCATGCCTACGCATAGCCCATTCTATAGGAAATCACAGTGGGAGTCGGTAGCACAGGGAGTCGGAGTGACCCGGCCCTGTTCGTACAGTGGCGACATGTCCACACAACACCAGGGATGGTCGCATAGTGCTCGGGATGGCATGCCATGCCTCCGCCGTCCTCTCTTCTTCTCCTGCTGCGTGCTCGAAGGTCTCTCCCACCCGATCGAGGGCTTCGGGTCGTCAGAGTTGGTAGCACAGGAGCTCGGAGTGACGTGCTCTATTCACATAGTGCCGGCCTGTCCGCACAGAGCCTCGGTTGGCAGCATAGTGACGGGAGTTGGCGGATGCGACGGGGGGTCATGGCTGTAAGGGCGGCGTGGCGAGAGATTTGCCTTTTGACTTTGGATGCACGGTGGCGGTGAGCGTCATTAATTGTTTGTCGGGGCGGAGGTCCCAACCGAGGTGGAACTTTCCCCATTTCGTGGGTTACTCGAGGCTCAACCCTCAGGCCTCGACTGAGGCGGAGTTTTCCGATTCGCTCGAGGGGTCAGTTCCCTCGAGCAAAGCGGAGATTGAGGTGCGTGTCGAGGCGCCCCGTGGGGTGTCTTGACTGGGCCTTTGTCCGTTGCTGGGCCATGGGCCTTAATTCTCTTTTCTTTTTTCCAAGTATGTGCATGAGTTTAATGTTTAACAAGGGTGATTATCCCATAGGTTTGGGTACCCCTAATGATCGCCCCAAATAGTAGCCCCCGAGCCTTTGTTGGAGTAGGTTTAATCCGGCAAAGTCTTTTTGTCGTGGGTGCTTCTGATAAGGTTTTCCTTGAAGAATTCCACTGGGTGCGTGCTAGCGCAACCGCGGGTGTAGCCCCCGAGGCCTTGGAGGAGTGGATATACTCCTGCAAGGGCTGTAAGTGTTTCACGCTTTCGTGAGCTACAACATATTTCGGTTTCAAGGAACTCGATCTTGTGGCGCGAGGAGCCCCCGAGCCCTGGCCCTAGCAAGGTCGATCACGGGCGGTCCTCGACTTTGAGTTATGACCATCATCGCCCTGTTCGTGGGGAGGAGGGGTGACGCAATCCATGCTCCCCTCGAGCGGGCCACGAGTCATGGATGCATCTGTGAGCTGTTAGCGGGTAATTCAAGATGACGTCTGTGCCTCGTTCAAGAGAGGTCATCTCGTGGTCCGGAGACACGTCTCATAAGAGCACTTGTGAAGGTTTGCTAGGTAGGGCTCGACCCCGTTCATTAGGGGTCGAGGGCTCGTTGCTCTCCCTCGGTGGGATCCCTCGACTAGCTGCCTCCATCTGGCCTTGAATACAACATGGGGGTGCCCTCGAACTTCGCATTCAAGGATAGGCTCGATTGCACGCACCCCCGGTTGTCCCTGACTCTGTTTGATCTGGGTGCCTGTCGAACCCTCGAGGGGACAGGGCTTCGAACCCCTGATCAGTAGGGCCTCGAGCAGAGGTGGCTTACCTTGGAAGCTTTCCCGCTAGCCTCGAGCGTTTGTTTAGGCAATCGTGGCTGACGCGGCGCGGAGCATGCGAAGCGGGTGCGCCTTTTTAGGCAGAGCGTCAGAGGCATGGGCCGTTACGATGGGACGTGGCGTTTGTGACGCCTGGCTTCTCGCGCGCGTTGTTTATCCAAACCAGTGGGGTCCGGCTGTCAGTGACAACGGCACCAACCGCATGGAATGCGGATTCCACGCGGTTGTGATGCCGATTGCGCTTCGTATGAGACTATAAATACAGAGGCAGGGGAAAAAGTTCGGCTTACCAATCCCTTGCCTTCAGATTGCATCTACTACTTCCAAGCGCCGCCACCCTTGCCTTTTGTCTTCCTCGCACAAACTTCGCTTTTCACCGCCGTCCTTCGCCATGGTGACCGTCATTGACCCCACTCCGTGGAGCCCTTCCATCGCCACCGACGACTACCTCGCCGGGCTGGTGGAGGCCGGGGTGCTGCCGGCGAATAGCCACCCGGAGGAGCCCATGTGGATCGCGCCGCCGTCTAACCACCACGAGCCTTCTCCACCGGAAGGCTTCGTGGTGAGCCTGGCGAGGCTGCACGAGCGGGGGTTCAGAATCCCCGCTTCACCGTTCTTCCGGGGTTGTGCTTCCACTATGGTGTGGAGCTTCACAACTTCGCCCCCAATGTCATCTCGCAAGCGGCGGTCTTTATCACCGTTTGCAAGGGGTTCTTGGGGATAGAGGCCCACTGGGACCTATGGATTCACCTCTTCCGGGGTGAGCTTCATACGGCCGCCGGTGAGTCTTAGGGGTCCGCCAAGCGGTTCGCGCTGGGGGCCTCACCCTGCAAGTCTGGGGGGAGCGCAGCAGGCTGTACATCCCGACGACCATGACCTCCAATAATGCCAACTGGGACAAGGGGTAGTTCTACCTCCGCAACGTCGACAACAAGCTCCCGGCGTACACCGCCAAGGTGCTGCGGGAGCGGCCGGAGTCATGGAGCTACAGCGTCTCCCCCGCCGACTGCCAGGAGCGACTGAAGGTCTTCACCGACGCCTTCGCCACGCTATGGAGGGCCGGACTGATTGCGGCATGTCTTGCCGCTGATGGAGAGGGCTTTGCACCTCGACCAGCTCAAGGCGGATTCACCCTGGCAGGGCTCAAAGATGAAGGAGGGTACCCTCCTCCTCGAGCATGGCATGCCCCGAGCGCGGCGGGCTGTGGAGGTGTCCAAGCTCGACTGCAAGGAGGATGCCCTATTTGCCATCAAGATGCGCCTCGATGCGGGGTACATACAATTTGTAAGTTTCTTTAAGTTCGATTTAGATTCGATCTGATTTACCCTCGAGGGTTACTGACTGCTAATCCTCAATCTTTCTCTTCAGGGCTTATCTCACAAGGGGTATCGCTCCGCCCCTCCTCTTGGCGAGGTCCGTAAAGCCAATCGCCTTTCTGCCGAGAGGCACAAAGTGCGGAAGGATGCGGCCAAGAAGAAGAAAGAGCAGAGGCCCCAGCAAAAAGCAGTGCACGAGAAGGAGTGCCACCACCGGGCAAGGGAGGGGCTCTCCCCACCTGCAACCCCCGAGAGCAGCACAGAGGCGTCTTCCTCGACAACCTCGTGGAGATTCCGCCACCTGCGCTAGTGGCGGCCGAAGCAACCGTGCCCCCGAGGGGCGAAGCCAGGAGACCCCGGCATCATCACGAGGTAGGGGGCCTCGAGCGGCTCGGCGCCCTTGACGGCGCGAGCCACTCCCCCAAGTACCGTGGTGACCGCCCCGGGGGCTCGAGCTCGAAGCCCGCCCGCGCCTGGGGCGGAAAGGGGGCCACGGCCCTAGGGGCCACGAGGGCACAAAGCCCTGCACCCGCGGCCTCGAGGACCACGAGCGGGTCCCCACCGTCGAGGGGCCGGGGTCGTTCGGGGGCTCGACAGCCCCCGAGCGGCAAGAAGCGTAAGCTGAGCAGCCTCCTTCGGTTTAGGTAAGTTTCGTTCTCTCTTCTCGATCATAGATCATCTGCATTTTTAGTCTAATTCTTTCGATTTGATTATCTGTTAGCCAACCCGGACCGCCGGCATCGCTCCCGCTGGCGCCCACCAAGGCACTAAAGGTGTCGACGCGTGCCACGCCGCGTTTGGCGGCGCCGCCCCCGTCCGGAGTGCCCCAGGTGACGGAGATCGTCGACCGGTATCAGGCAGCCCTGGCGGGAGGGGTCGCCCGATCGAGGGGGCATACGGTGGCCGCAGAAGCACCGGCGGCTACGGGCGATGACCGGGCCGGGGAGGCGACCCTGGCCCCCCTTGTGGAGGAGGTGGCCCCCGCCATTGCTAGGGCGAGCGAGACCTCTGTGCCGGCCGAGGGCGCGGAGGAACCCGAAGGTGCGGGCCGCACCGGCGACGCGGGTAAGGCCGTGGCCGGGGGCAGCGGCACGGCGGAGGTGGAGGAAGCGTCGGGTGCGAGCACCACAATGGTGACCCTCCCGGCCACCCTCGAGGGCGGCCAAGAGGAGGAGGAGGATGCTTTAGGTTTCCGGGAAGGGACCCTGAGCCCTTAGGAGGAGAGGACGGTGGACACCCTACCTGGCGGCCGGCCTTCAAGGCCTGGCGCAATCAGGGGCTCGGATGGCGTGGCGTCCCCCCTGGCCTGGAAAAGGCCGCTGAAGCGAAGCGTCTCCTCTGGGAGGAGCAGCAGGGCCTGGGGACCACGGTCCAGCAGGCCCTGAAGCAGATCCTCGAGCTCCACCTCGGCCGAGGCTTGGACGTCCACCTCGTAAGTGTTGTCACTGCTAAGTTTTCGTGTGCTTTTTGTCTTCCTCTTTTTCTTATTTTTGTCTGTTGATGCGCCAACGGCAGAACTTGAGGGAGATGGCCGGCCGAAAGGTCGCCGAGCTCGCTGATGCGCACGTCGAGGTGCATCAACTGAGGGAGGCTTTGGCCCATGCTGAGCGAGAGCACGACCGTGAGAGGGCCCTTACCGTGGAGACAGCTGACGAGGTCCTCTGGCAGGGGGATGACCTCCACCGGCGGACCCAGGCGCTAGCCGCGCTCGAGGTGGAACTCCAACAGGAGCGCGCCACCCTCGCCGAAGCTCGGGGGCAGCTGCAGCTGCGGGATTCGGCTCTCGCAGCGACTGAGGCCCAGTTGAAGACCCAGGGTGAAGCTATTGACCTGCTTACCCTGACGGTGGCGGAGGGAGACGTTGCCATCACCGAGCTACAGACCTCAGTCGAGGCCCAGCAAGGTGATATGGCAACACTCCAGCAGGAGGTCAGCGCCGTCTAGGAGGATCTCACCCAGAAGGAGAAGCTGATAAAAGGTAAGTTTAGTACAAACTCATCCTTAATTCGAATTCTGGTTTTCGAAACTTATCTAATTTTTCTTTTGGGTTTTCAGAACTACGGAAGGTGGCGGAGGAGACTTCCTCGTAGGTGGAGTCACTCCAGGTTGCCTATTCGAAGGCCCTGGAGGACCTCGAGGCGCTACGGGATGTAGCCCGCGCCGTCTGCAAGGAGGTCGAGCGGCTAGAAGCCCCCGAGTCCCAACCAGGCAGCTCGGTGGCCAGTCGCCTAAGGGCCTTGGGCGGCTGTGTCGCTGAGCGCCTGAAGGGGGCCCTCTGCCTTGGCTTGCAGAAGACCCTCGGGGTTATCTCGACGCACTTCGTCGTAGACCTCGAGGTGGTGAGCGCTGGGTACGTGGTGGCGGACGATCTCGACGATGATGCTGCGCTGGCCATCGTGGAGAGCGCCAACGCCGGCGCCTCTGCTCCTGCTGCTGCCTTGGCGTAGATCTTCGAGAGCGACCTCCTCCCTGACGCCGAAGACGAAGAGGACGCCACTCCCGAAGGCCCCGAAGACCCTGCTCCCTGAATAGTTAGGAACATTGATGTAATAAGTAGTTTTGCGGCTTGGAACCTAAACAATTTAATGTTTAAGCATATATTCGAGTTTTTATTTGAATTATGGTTTTTTTATCACATTTTTCTCACTGAATTTGCAAGGGACTTGTCGAGGAAGATGTCGTTCATAGACTAACTTTAGCGTAGGGTGGCGAGGGGGATGTCGTCTCCTTTCAAAGGCATAGGCGGTCCCTCGACTCGGCCGGCCCTTGGCCTTAGTCAATCTACACCTCGAACCGCCTTTTGGCAATTACTAGAGATGAACGTGATGAAAGAATTTTGAAGAAAAAACCTTAAAATTGGGACAATTTTTAGGAGGGGTGCCCCCGAATTAGCCCCCGAGTGAGACTTGGTTTTTTTCGAGGGTAAGCCGAGTCTTACTCATTTAAGATCTTTCTTTATTCATTTATTCAAATAAGTACAAATGTACATGAATGCTTGGAAGCTTAAGGGTAGAAGCGACGTAGCTGTTGGATGTTCCAAGCGTTGGCGAAAACTTCGCCTTTCTCGTTCGCGAGCTTGTATGTGCCTGGTTTGAGGACCTCGGCAAAGATGTAGGGCCCTTCCCATGGCGGCATGAGCTTGTGGCGTCCTCGATTGTCTTGTTGCAGCCTTAGCACCAGGTCCCCCTTGTTCAGGTCTCGACGTCAAACCTTTTGGGCTTGATATTTTCGGAGGGATTGCTGGTACCGTGCTGAATGTAAGATCACCACGTCTCGAGCCTCGTCCGCTTGATTGAGTGAGTCTTCACGAGCTTTCTTGTTCCGTTCTTCTTGGTAGGTTCTAAGCCTCGGGGACCCATATTCCAAGTCTGTGGGGAGGATAGCCTTGGCGCCATAGATGAGGAAAAATGGGTGAAGCCCGTGGCTCTGCTCGGGGTTGTTCTAAGGCTCCAAATTACCGAGGGTAGCTCTGACACCCATTTTCTGCCGAATCTATTCAGCTTGTTGAATATTCTTGGCTTGGAGAAGCGGTGAATGACTCTGCATGGATTCAGCTTGTTGTTCTAAGGCTCTGCATGGATGACTTCGGAATCACCCACGCTTGGGAGCTCGGTGCAGCACTTGGAGAAGCGGTGAATGAAATCATGAAGGGACTCATTGGATGTTTGGCGACACCCTCGAAGGTCCCACGAATTTCCAGGGCGGACGTAAGTGCCCTGAAAATTACCCACGAATGTCTTCACGAGGTCGTTCCAATCGTGAATTTGGTTCGCGGGTAGGTGCTCGAGCCATGTCCACGCAGAATCCGCCAAATGGAGCGGCAAGTTACGGATGATCATGGCATCATCTGTCGCGCCGCCCAGTAGACAGGCGAGGCGATAGTCATTGAGCCACACCTTTGGATCCATCTCCCCCGAGTACTTGGTGATGGTTGTCAGTTGCCGGAATCGTGCAGGAATCGGGGCCGCACGAATCTCCCAGCCAAACACCCTGGTTCCCGGGGGTTCTGGTGTTAGGCTCTTATCTTCATCGCTGTCGTAGCACCCTCCACGGCGGGGGTGGAAACCGCGAGATGTGTCATTGCGCCTCTTTCTATTGAGGATGTTGCGAGCATCGTTGTCACTGGTGTCACCGCGTGTATCAAGGATTCGCTCCTTGAGAGGCTTCCTCCCGATGCGTTCATGCACCGAGGGTGCCTTTCCCTTATTTGATGACGGGGGTGGCATCAGATCGTCCCTTCGTGGGGTTTGCGCCGATGCCTCGTGCTCCCGCATTCCTGCACTGGTTTTTGGGCCGGCAGAGTTGCGTATGCGGGAGGCCGAGCTTTCGGCTTGCTGGACAGCTGCTTGCTCGATGAGGAGTTGTGCCTCTCAGCGCAGGTTTCGGCCTTCAGGCATTGAGGGCTCTGGCATGGCTCGGATTAAGGTCACCGCAGCGATGAGCTTTTGGCTTGCTCTGGCTAATGCGAGTGGGTCGTCCACATCGTCATCAACCTGGATGCGGGCTCGAGCTACGCGCCCGGCCTCCCTGGCGCACGCGCCGCGCATAGGACGGTTGTCCTCGAGCGCTGCCCGGAACACTTTGCATGCATACCACACTCCCTTGACATCCTGCCCCACTCCCTTGACAACAATTAAGGAATATGTTGTGGTATGCAAAAGAGGTTGTCCAAATGGCATACAAGCATACCACAACATTTTGCATATGTCCCCCTTAAGAGAATCTTGTCCTGAGATGAAAGGGCATCAAAGAGGACAAGATGTTCATGGTTCACTAGGGTCATTTGGTAGAGATCGAGGAGTAGATGGTGAGAACTCATGTTAGAAACTCCAAGACTAGAGTAGGCCATATTCACCTAGATAAGATAATTAGTCAAGATATTTCCTAAAAGAGCATGGGTGGTTAGTGAGAGATAACCAAACTCTTTGATGGTGATTGTGTACATATATAAGATTGGGAGAAGATAAACTTCACAAAGAGAGCATCATTGATTGGGGTCAGTGAGACTCATCGGAGAAGGTCTGGGGTGCACTTGTCGTATTTTATCTTCCCGTTCCCATGTAGCTTCCTCCTCGATTTGACTGCTTCATTGAACCTTGACAAACTTGATGTTTCCACTTCTCATTCCCTCTTAACTAGATCGAGAGTACCAAAATAATGCTCATCATAGGTAAGGGTCGGTTGAAGGTTGAGAAATTCAAATCAAAAGTTTCGATCGGAACAAGAAAGAACTTCTTCAATTGAGATATATGGAATATGTTGTGAACAACGAAGGTGAAGGATAAGGAAAAGATTTTTGGAAGTAAAAAGAATAAAGAGAGGATAAAGATTATACACGTGATGGATTGGGTTGAAAGAACTTGAGAAGAACACATACATAGATGTTTATAGGATAAAAAGGACGCTAGGGACACTACTAGGACAACAAGCATACCACAACATTTTGCAACAATTAAGACATAACAAGGCAAGAAAAAGCATCATAAAATTACTCTAGCAAGTAAACAACATATGCATATGCATGCATGCAATGAATGGATGCAATACGACGTCTCCTCACATCGTTCTAAGCATAAAACTAGGCTCCAACCAAAAATTTCAGCAAGCAAGATTTGAATTAAACATGTCATAACTTGCATAAATGAAACATATTAACATGAACACATGAAGGCATATGAATAACAATTTAATCAGCATTAGACTTAGTTAAGTTTGGTTACAAAGGTTCAGGCAAGATCAACACATAGGGCATAGATAACGTAATATCCATCTAAATGTCGCGATACACTTCTCAAGCCACTACTAACCCCATAAAAGAGAAGGTAAGTTAAGAACATCTTAAATAAACAAGTGAAGCAAGATAAATGAACAAGCTCTCGGAAACAAAAGACATAACATAAAGCCTTAAGTTTAAAATTTTACTTAGACACTAAATTAATGTAAGTTGTCACATTTTTAATTTCTCTTTCCCACTGTCGACGATTTATGTCAAGCACGTCTGCTAGGGGATAACCCAGGGAGTAGATTTGTGGGTCTCGCCGAGTTCTAGGAACGATAGTGCACGAACAACACAAAGATTTAGACAAGTTCGGGCCGCGAATACCGTAATACCCTACGTCATGTGTGCTTGATTATATTGCACGTGAGTTGAGTTGTATGGTCTTGCCTGTAGGCTTCTACCTTTAGGCCTGATCTACCGAGCTAGGGACCCCTGCCCTCCTTTATATATCCCAGGGGGCAAGGTTACATGGCAAGTATCCTAGTCGGTTACAATATGGAGTCCTAGTAGGAATACATGAGTAGTTCTACTTGGAATAGGAGTTCTCCGAGTAGTTCTACTAGGACTCGGTCTTCTATCTTGAGGGTACCCGGGGATGTATGTCCGACAAGCCCCCGAGCATCTTGCACCTTTGCTTCAAGTCTTGAATCTGCTTTAACATCTTCGAGTAGTTGGAGCTAAGTCCAAGACGCTCAAGCCTTCTCTAACGAGTAGTTTTCATTGCAGTGCATCTTTAGATGCACCCAATGGCTGTAGCTCCCGAGCCTCTGACTACTTTTTAAGTAATCGGAGGTTCAAAAGTTGGCTTCTATCTTCATCTCGACTAGTTCAATGGCATGCACCGAGTAGGTGCACCCATTGGGTGTAGCCCCCGAGCTTCGAGTAGTTCTGTTAAAACTAGTCAAAGATCTTGAATGGATTAACAATAGGCACAAAAAATGTGTACCCCTTGAGTGTAGCCCCTGAGCCTTGAAGCGAATGGTTTACATTCGGTCCAAGGGTCAAGAACATAGTCTTCGAGTTGTTGTAATATGCAAGCACTGACTAGTTTAAAGTACTCGGCTGGCATTGTAAGGCTGCGTCGTTTGAGTACCGACTTGCTCCAGTACTTGTCTTCATGTCTTGGCTTATACTGTGTAGCCCCCGAGCTTCAAGCGACTAGTTGAAGTACTCAGCATGTGAGCACCGATTATTAAAAGTACTCAAGTGGCTCCGTGGTCGTGTTATGAATATTCAACTGGTAACCCTGTAATTTAAATACATAGGATGAGTAGTATCCGATAAAGAAATATCTACGAAGGATAATAATAGCATTTTTAATGCATGTTTTAAACTTGTTGCTCGTTGCTCTTGATAGACTCGTAACCACTCGAGTAGTAGCCCTGTTACGTTTAAACACTTGGTCCCGCTTAACCAGTCCTTTTAAGGTGCATAGGTGTTGCAAATTACTGAAGTTTCACAGATTAAGGTGCATACTACCGAGCGACATTGGTCATTTAAGAGTGCAGAGAAATAATAAAGTAGCCGGTTAGGACTTTTCCCCTGTAGGAGAGATCGCGCGAGGGATTGTAACTCGTCGGCGAGAGGTTATGCGAGGGTGTAGCCCTCGAGAATTATTGTTGTTGAGGGATGTACTCTGTTAGAGCAATCGGCTCATGGCCAAGCATGTTTTTAAACAAGCTGATTAAATTATTATAAAGAAAATAATTATTAAATAAGACTTAGCTTGACTCGCGGATGACTTGTCGACGAAGACGTGGCGGTCGTTATTGAAGTCGATTAGTAGGAGTCGGATCCGACTAGTTACTGATGGCGCGGTAGCCGTTCTCGACTAGTCAAAGTAGTCGTCGTGCGCGAGTCGATGCAGCTGATCTCGACTAGTTTTTAACTAGTCGAGACAAGTAGTCGAAGTAGTCGCATGGCGAGTCGATGCAGCCGATCTCGACTAGTTTTAACTAGTTTTAACTAGTCGAGACGAGTAGTCGGAATTAGTCGTACACAAGGCGATGCAGTCGAGTAGTCGAAGCAGTCGACGGTGAATTGGCGTTGCCGATCGTCGATGTAGTTGTACTCGAGTAGTTGAAGTAGTCATTGCGCGCGATGAAGTAGTCGTTGATGAAGCTGGCTAGTCGGGGCATGCCCCTGACTAGTTCCTGAGCTTGAAAGACTCGTCTCCGAGTGGTTTCGAGTCGAGCCGAGTAGTCGAGCGTGTCGAAGTCGAAGCCGAAGAGGTCGTCGAGAGTTGGTTCTCGACGAGATCGCGGAGCGGCTCCAGTGGAGTCGCCGTCATCAAGTATGGGCCCGGGCGATCCGCAAGGCAGCTTGCAGACTTGTCGTTGCCTAAGGAGATGAAGATCCAGACGCCGAAGACGATGGTCGTGCCCTCCTCGATGCCGCAGGTGTTGAAGCTTGATCCCATCGCACCTAATGGCGAACTTGCGGCGAGTAGCCCCACGGTGGGCGCCAAGTGTCGACGATTTATGTCGAGCACGTCTGCTAGGGGATACCCCAGGGAGTAGATTTGTGGGTCTCACCGAGTTCTAGGAACGATAGTGCACGAACAACACAAAGATTTAGACAGGTTTGGGCCGCGAATAGCGTAATACCCTACGTCCTATGTGCTTGATTGTATTGCACGTGAGTTGAGTTGTATGGTCTTGCCTGTAGGCTTCTACCTTTAGGCCTGATCTACCTAGCTAGGGACCCCTGCCCTCCTTTATATATCCCAGGGGGCAAGGTTACATGGCAAGTATCCTAGTCGGTTACAATATGGGAGTCCTAGTAGGAATACATGAGTAGTTCTACTTGGAATAGGAGTTCTCCGAGTAGTTCTACTAGGACTATGTCTTCTAGCTTGAGGGTACCCGGGGATGTATATCCGACACCCACCCCACTAAGCAAGTTTTTAGTTCACCCTATGGAACCAAGCTCTGATACCACTTGTAAAGAACCGCGCAATTTGCACTCGATTTAAATGAATCGCTGAATGTTCCAAGAAGATGAGAGCTAACACATTCTCATCTTTCAACGTGTCAAGTGTTAACCCACATCTAGAGGACACGTAATCAAGCCCAATTCACTTAAAGCGAGAGCAAACCTAGTAGTCCCGGTATGTGTTCACAACATGCCCAAGATCAAGCACACATACCGTTTACAAATTTCTCATCACCACAAGAACCATAAAGGTTAAATTTTAACATTACAAGTCTTCAACAATTAAGCTTACAATCTCAACATAAGAGAGTTCAAATCCAAAAATTAAATGAAAGGATTCAATACACAAGTTTTGAGCCTTCTAACATAAACAAGAGTATCATGAGATTAGGTGAAAGATTCCTAACAACAACCTCTTAACAAAGACAATAAATCACAGCGGAAAAGAGGATAATCAATGGTGTTGTTGCCCAAGAACAACATTGATGCAAGCATTGGCCGCACAAACTATTCATCACCAACATTGGGGTAACACCACTTCCAGATCTTCTGCAACTTTGGTAACCGTAGCACCATGAGTACAAAAGGTACTTGCAAGACTTACGCGAATAATAATCAAGGAGTATGCATATAGTTGTAGCAAGGAATGAGGCTTTAAGGTTAAGTAAAGTTTGCAAAAGCATATCTCATGCTAGACTTAGATTTTGACCATTAGCAAGTGAAATAACACCCTATGGACAACTAGCAAGTTTTATTGATCTTGCCCAAACCCACCACAAGATTTAGTGCTTTAACATGAACAATGTCGTATAAATATAGAGCATGATCATGGGAACATTTAGCATTAACCAAACGATATCATAGAGAAGAATTCATTGATTTAAGCTTGCTCATAACCGAGAGCGCGGCAATTCGAATTGATTTAACCTTGCAAGGGTGTACTCTTTTTATCCACACGACACGAGGACCATGCGGCTCGCACACCCGGCCATAGGTGGACAAGGGGGTACTCGTGATAACCCTTCCCAAAGAGCCCCGAACTTTTGAGACATGCCTAGCTTGTGCGTAGGCAACACTAGGTCCACCGGGGACACCCCTAGGTCCCTCTACATAGCCCACAGCCACACATCTCGGACCGTGCCCCAACCGAACAACACAACTAAGCTAATGGGCTCATCCTTACCATTATGTTGGATATGTGGTAGCACGAAAGAATGTTAAAAAACAAGGTCATCCACGGACGGGCCTTAATCCACTCAAGCGGTTCTATGTCACCAACCACATTCTCGTGACCCTACAACCCGCCCAAGTCTCGCAACAAACTTTTATCATCGTGTTCCATTTCACCAACATTATTGACCAACAGTATGAAAGGATCCCATTCTAGTAGTGACGTTAAAACCTACAACTCCATTCCTTTGACCCAAGTGACATTTCTCTAACTCTAAGCATATCTAAGCCATTAACAAATTAAATTAACATTAACCCAACTATACAAGCGACAAGGTATTGGAAGGAAATTCAAGGAAGGTAAATGCATTAAAGACATAGGTGCTACCCAATAATACATGAATAGATAGATACCCAAATGCAACCCATAATATAGCATAATAATCAAATTATTGTAAAAGAGGGTCGAGAAATATGCTTAGTGGCTTGCCTTGGTTAACCTCGGGTTCGACGACCACTTCAACACCGGGCTCAATGGCTTCGCTCTCCGACGTTGTGTTCTCTAAAATGTATGAATGTACGCATGCATTAGGAATGATGCAAATGAAAATGCTTATGGGAATACATCAACAACACAACCATGACAATGCAAGGAAATACATTAATCGAACAAGCACTAGGAAAATAAATTAATTAGTCATATAAGACTAGCTATCAAGATATTGCTCAAATAAAAACATACATAACAGAAATATTACAAACGTAATTTATTCTAACATACGATTAACAGGATCAAATGATGGAGTTGGAGTTATCATAAAATCTATTTCCATTTAATAGCAGTAATTTTAATTAAAATAAGCACCCCTATAGCACATAAATCATGAAATACATCTAAACAGATCATAAAAAAGCCAAACCTATTTTTCCATAAACTAGACAGTGAGGGAAGATTAGCAGAGTTGGATTAACTATTTTATCATTTTTCTGCAATTTACGAAAAATATAACAACTTCCAGCCCAAGAACAATAGATACAACTATAATAGTAGATAAATGGTGTAAACTTGAACTTGAGCTATACATGATAGAGCATGAGTAAAGGAATCTAACAAAGTTAGATTTGCAATTTTTGGAGCAACATACAATGTATTAAGCATTTTTCATCCCTAGAACAATTAAATCTATAACTTGAAAAGTACAAAAAAAGCATAGCAGTTTAATATTTTTAGATCATAGAGCTATCAACACTGGAATCTAGCAAAACGAGAATCACGATTTTTGAAGGTCTATATGATTTTATAAAAAAACAAAACAAGATCTGCACACTCATATATTCATCACAACACATGCACAGCACATCCAACTTCGGGCCCAGGGACCAAATCCGGCCCAGCAGCAGCCTGAGACAGCAGCCCAGCAAACCGGGGCAAAGCCCAGCTGGCCCACGGCCACGGGCGACGCGTGGAACGCGCGGAGCGCGCACGGTGCAGCGGCGGCGAAGCGGCGCCGGCGAGCATGGGGTGTTCCCGAGGGCGGCGAGTTCACTGGAGGTCGTTGACGGCAAAGAGGAGCGGCGAGGGCGGTGCTCCACGAGCTCCGGCGGTGGCGGACGACGACGAACGACTCTGGCCCAACACGAGGCGAGAGAGAGAGAGGGATGAAGGCCGGCGGAGGTCGCGACAGTGCGGGAACGCGCGAGGCGCGCGAAGAGAGGCGGCAGAGCTCACCAACGGCAACGAACGGCGGCGGCGGCGCGAGCTCTGGGCGCGGCGGCCATGGAGGAAGAGAGGCGTGTGGGCTAGGGTTTCGTGGGGAGGGCGTCGGCAGTTTAAAACAAGGAGGAGGGGGGCGAGCGGGCGATGCCGAGGCGCGGTCAGGCGAGATGTCGGAACGCCGGCCGGTGAACGGCGGCGACGTGGCGCGGCCGTCCGCGGCGCCCAATCTCCGCACGAGGAGATGACGCGACGGGAGAGGAGGGGACCGACATGTGGGGCCCGCGGTCGGGTTTTCTTTTCTCTTCTTTTTTGGGTTGTTACACTTGCTGTCTGTTGGAACTAGCCCTCTAATCAGTCACTCTCACACACGCACGCAAGAAGGAAGATAGACAATAGAACACACAAGCTTTGGCGACGAACGCCTCGGCCGCCGGACGGCCAGTATGTTGGCTTTGTATTCAACTAAAAAAGGACTCGAACAAACTGATACAGCAGGTTTACACGGTCATATATAGCCCACACAGCGACGCAGCGCCCAAACGAATCACTACGGCGAGTTATGTGCGCACGAACGCACCATCCCGGTAGACCCAGCCTCCTCTGCGTATCCAGCAACGAACTCCTCTACAGCTACCGGCCTCCAGCTCCACTCGCACGCCAGAACGTGATCCTTTCGCTTTTGATGCCCCGGCCAACGACTTGGCCGTTCTGCTGCCGCAGCTCCAACTTCCGCAACCTGCCACGAGCTCGTTCACGCCAAACATGAAATAGCAACGGTCTCTAACGTGCTCACACACATGCCGTCCGCCTCCACCTGCAACACGCACCAACACGAGCACATACTCGCGCACGACATCGCATGGCACCACAAGCTCATGCTCCTACTGCACCACCCTGCCAGGACGCGCGCACACGAGCGCCTGACCGACACAACCTGGAACGCGGCCACACCGGCGTTCTGACCTTGACGCTGTCCATGGTGCGATTCTGAGCACAAACTCATGCACCACAGACACCACTAAACCAACTCCATAGACCTGAACTCGATCGAACCTAACAAGCTAACCAACCTGAACGCACGTTGTTGGTACGTATTCTCTCGGCCACAATACGAACCAGCAGTGTAAACAGAGATTGTTTTTCTTGATCCTTTTCCAAAAAGTCTCCCCCTAAAGGGAGGGCATGCCCTGCTTCTATAGGGGGTTACAAGGTCGTTACTTTACAACAATACCCTCTTGCCATGCCCCACTTGCAGACTATCCTATCTGTACTTTGCAATATCTGGGGTGGGCAAGAGGGTAATTCCTATTCAATGTTGTGTACAACTTTACTTCCTCTTCGTATTGAGAAATAACTACTAAGGTGACTTGCTTCACAGCACCTTCGGACTTTGAGCTCCGCAACCTTCCTTGTTTGCTAGACCATCTATTCCATTCCCGAAGCCTTGTTGCGATAAGCGAAGGTGACCTCCAGCTTCAAGGCACTCGAAACACCCCCTGCTGACCTTCTCTTCGGACTACGTGGAACCAAGGCGTGCTTACCAGGGTCAACAATTGACGACCTTTGCTAGACTTGCCCTTCTGAACTTCTAACGACGTCGAAGGTCCCGTACTTGTGCGCCTTCTGTTGTTCTGTTCAAAGATGACCTTCGATTCATTCAAAGAGAGTTTCTTTTCCTGCTACTCTTGTGCTAGCACTTACTAATCATTCCGGAGGTGCGGTCTTCAAAAATCTACAACCCCAACAGAAGCCTCTCGATTTTTCGGTCCTTCGGTGTCTTGGGCCGTTGCAATCGTTCCCTTGTTTATGCTATCCAAGGTCGTCACCTCCGGAATGTTGTTACGGCCCATATTTGACCGTTGCTCCGAAGGTGTCCCCCATGCCTATAAAACGAACGTACACGGTAGAAAGATTTCTTTCTACTTTGTGATAGCGACCCCCCGTTAATCGATTTCTCATTGCCTCGTAAATTATGCCGGCTTTTGATTGGACCGCGGCTTCAACTCTCAATTCGAGCGACCGACGTGTTTCTCAGGCTTCGCCGCTCTGGATTTCGTGCTACCCCTTCGACTTCTAGGGTTTGACCTAGTCTTCGCTTTTCTTTTGCAATTGTTTTGCTTTTCCTTGTTTTAACATCTATATCTTCTTCGCTCTTTTTTAGGATGGCTCGCATAAAGCAAACTGCTCGCGATACCTCTCTGGATGCCGCAGATGAAACTCCTGCCGCCGCTGCGCCGGCCATCGAAGGAAATGTTCTTCCGGTGGAGCTCCCGCCGACCGCTGCCTCTTCCGAAGGTGTCGGAACTACTATTGCCGAAGGTTCTGGACTTGCTGGCAGTGACGTTGGCGAAGTTAGTGCGGAAGACTCAGGTGATGATTTATCGAAGGTGGTTGCCGACCCTAGCGAGCTTGTGGGAGGTAAACTTCCTCTCCCGAAAACCACCCGGTTTGGACAATCCCTTGTCTCGGCCACTCTTATTGGTTTTTATGAAGACAAGTCCTATATTCAAAAAGGCCAAGGTAGAGCTCCTGGGACAGAGGAGTACCCAACCTCCCTTACTCACAAAGTCATTGTTTTCCGGGACTTCTTTGTGGCTTGACTCCGCCTCCCGTGTGATACTTTGGTCGACACCATACTTGATCACTATCAGATAAAGTTACACCAGCTTACTCCGAATGGCATCACCCAGCTTTTCAAATATTTCTATGCTGTGCAAAGCCAAGGTGTAGAGCCTGATGCCGACGCTTTTTGTCGGCTGTATGAGCTTCATCACCAAGCTAGGAAAATTACCTTTGGAGGTGATACGGAGGTTTACAATGCTCAGTTCGGTTGCTTGACCTTCAGACCTCATCGGGCGAAGAAGAACTTTGAAAAGATAGAGCTAGTGCCAGCCCAGAAAAACAAGTGGGATGCGGATTGGCATCGGTACTGGTTCTACGCCAGCATTCCCAGAGGTCCAGAACAGGTTACAAAAAGCGCAGTGCAGAGTCGTTATGGGCTTCACAGCAAGCCCGAATTGCTGAATGTTCTTCATTCCCCGCCTTTCACACGAACTCGGGGCTTCGAGGCCAATATCAATGTTTTCAAGTTAATCGTGAGACTCTGCACTGGGCGTGATTTGTACGAAGATTGCCTTGCTGCCGGTGTTTTGGCTTTGTCTCCCGGATGGAAGCCACTTAGCTTTAAGACCGTCGAAGTTGGGACCCTCGGGCATTTCCGCTTCCTGGTTTTAAAGTTCTCAAGCCCTCGGATCAGTCAGACGCTACCTATGTTGCGGAGATTGAGCGACGAGCTAATGATATCCTGGGTTACTACACCCTTGACGAGTTTGAGGCTTCAGAGCGAATTCTTCGCCACAGTGGTCGACTGAACCGGGTCTTCGAAGTTGCTAGGATAAAGTATTATCCTCGTGTGAAACCCGTGAAACCTTCGAGACGCGGCCAAGTCGTTATCCAATCGGGAACCAAGCCCACTGGTGCTTCGAAAAAGAAGGTTACAAAAAAGGTGAAGGCCGGAGACAAGCGTGATCGAGATGCGGCTGTCGACCCCCGGACAAAATGCGTTAAGGTCGTGGTGATGCCAGATGCGGTGCCTTATCTGGGCGGTAGTTCTGCTGTATTAGCCCCCCCCCCCCCCCCCCCGAAATGTCGAAAGTGCCCGGTCTTCAAAGATGAAGGATCCAGTTACCTCAGTTCCTCCGACGGTTCTTTCACTTGATCCTGCACTAAAAACGAGCTCTAGTGATGCGCCCAAACAAACTGTTGAGCCGCCCCCAGCATGCAGTGGAAAGCCAGTCATGGAAGAGGCGCTCGGTGACCTTGACCTAGGGGATCTTCATGTTCAAACTTGGTCGAACTTCGATTTGCATGTCGCTCCAGAGGGTCCTCCTCGTGAGGTGCGGATGATAGACCCTTTGGACCTGATGGACATAAGCATGGAAGTTTTTTTTCTTCTCCGGCCAGAAGCCCCAATGCTGAAAAATGAGCTGATGAGCTTGCCACACATGCCCTTGTAGGAATTTCTGAAGCCGAGCGCTCTGTCCTCCCGCCGATAGGCGAGTCTATACCGCTGCCTGACCCCGTGCCATTACCTCCACTGTTACCTTCTCTATTTTTTACCAATGTGGGGCTATTCGAAGGTTCTTCCCATGAAGTCGATATTACTGGTACCCGGGGAGATTCTTCTTTTAGCTCTAATGGACCCTGCCCTACCGCGGCGGGCCCCTGTCTCCTTGCGAAAGTGGCTCTGGGTCTGAATTTGTCCTTCTTTCCATAGGTGATAATTCTGATGCCAGAGTTCCCCCGCCTTCAGAGAAAGCAAAGGCAAGCCGACCCGATGCGGAGGCGCCAGTTGCTCATGGTGTGGTTGCTGACACCGGAGCTACTGTTGCCGCCCGCGGCCAAGAACCCGGTGCCGGTGCTTCTTCGAGACTGGCTTTGGATTCTCACAGCCCTGCTCCTTCAGGTTGTTCCTCGGGTGATCTGAACCACCTTGCTGATTTTACTGCTTATCTGTGGTCTGTTATGGAGGAGAGTAACCCCGATGTGTACTCTCGCTTGATAGAGTACGAAGGTGAAATGGAGAAGTTGTGTGTTGAAGAAGCTTGCCAAGTTGTTGCCCATCATGCTTTCAAGGTATCCAAGTTAGTTTATACTTTTGTCATTGATTAGTGAAACTTGACTAACTGGCCTCTTCTTATCCCAGGTTATGGCGGGGGCTCGCATTATTGATCGCAAACTGATTGCTCGTGCCAAACGAATGAAGGATGTCGTGGACACTTATGATCGGATGAAGGAAGAGCAAGAAGGCTTAAAGAACAGTTGCAGGAAATCACAGAGTCAAACAAGGAACTCGAAGAAGTGCATCAAGACCTTCACAAACGTCTTACTGTTGCCTCAGTTCAGGCTCAAGAAGCTCAATATCTTTGAGTTCGCAATCAAGAACTTGAAAAAGAACTTCAATTACTTCGCGATCAAACTAGCAGCGACACTGAACACGTGACATCCCTGAAGGATGAGCTAAAGCTTTCTTAGGCTTTGGTTCAAAATAAAGACAAGAATTGCTCCCGTTTGCAAGAAGAGCTGAAGATTGTGAAGGGTGCGATGGATCGTTCTCGCGACTTGATCACTGAACGTGGGCTTCGAGTTTATCGTTCCTATCAAGCCACCCTTCGCTGCTTCGGAGCTGAGCCTTTGTCTTTTCCCGAAGGTGGAAATGAGGCGTGATTCTTTGACTGGCTTGATGCTGAATTTAAATCAATACCCAACGTGATGGAGGTCGTAGGCGACTACGGGGCGACATTCAGTTGTGGCAACCTTCTTGCGATGTTGGAGAAGGAAGGCTGTAACCATCTTAAAGCATTCAACAAGCAATATCAGTTTGGCATGGCTCTCACCCCTGAAGCCTCCTCACGCATGGTACAAGCCATTCAGTAGATCTTTATGCGTGACTTTTGGAAGGTGTACGGTCGTGATGCTGCACGCCAGTATGCTGCCGACCGTTTGATGAAGGTACCTGCTTTTCCGAAGCTTGGTCATTTCTATTATTGTGTTTTCTACTAACCCCTTTGCGCCTACCCAGTTCAAAATGCTACAAGCTCGCCAAGAACAAGGTTCTACTGCCGTGCCCTCGACTGCCGAAGGCGGAGCTGCGGGGACTACTTCTGTTCCAAAGGTGTCAGGGACCACCGCTCGGCCTTGATTTAAACTTGTAAAGATTTTGAATGTTGTAACAAACTTGAACTTATGTGATTCATGATGTAAAGAATTTTGACTGCGCAGGTTCCTAAAGGACCTGCGTAGTTGATTGTGCCTCATACTCTGCGGAATGGTTATTTGTGTGTATCCGGCCGCGTGTGGGTTGCCTATCTTGAATGGTTCCCCGGATCTAATTTTTCCAAGTTCTTGGACTATTGCTGCTGGTACTTTGTGGATCATGCCTTTCTCATGGATCAAAGCTTCTTAGGTGTCCCGGCTGTTTCTTTAGCTGTGACCCCTCCGGCCCCTGCCCTGTTCTGTGATGAACAAGAAGACCGCGACGACCTCTCTGATTTCCCCTACATGTACAATCTTTTCCGTTATGCGTCTCAGCGTCTTTATGTACTTGAAGTGTCTTTCTGAGCTTTTGTTTTTGTAACATAGCTTGCTTGACCGCATAACGTGATGGAGATTCGGATGCGAACACGAATGCATACTCCGAAAGTTTTTTCTTTTGCGAGCTCTTTTTGAGTTTTGAGGAACGTCACCTCCCCTTAGCGAGGTGAAGGAAGAACTCGTAAATCAAAGCTAATGTTTTTATTTTTCGCCCGGTTAACTGTCCTGGACTAGCTTCGAGTTATCTCAAATGAGCCTATGGTGTTTTTCCGCAGGGCTTTTTCCTTTGCGAGCTCTTTTTGAGCTTCGAGAAGCGTCACCTCCCCTTTCTTAGCGAGGTGAAGCAAAAATCCGTGCGTCGAAGCTAATGTTTTTGTTTTTCGCCCGGTTAACGGTCCCGGATTAGCTTCGAGTTATCTCAAATGAGCACCAGGCATTTTTCCGCAGGGCTTTTTTCCTTTGCGAGCTCTTTTTTGAGATTCAAGAAGCGTCACCTCCCCTTTGTTAGCGAGGTGAAGGGAAAATTCGTGCGTCGAAGCTAATATTTTTGTTTTTCGCCCGGTTAACTGTCCCAGATTAGCTTTGAGTTATCCCAAATGAGCCTCTAGCATTTTTCCGCAGGGCTTTTTTCCTTTGCGAGCTCTTTTTTGAGCTTCAAGAAGCGTCACCTCCCCTTTCTTAGCGAGGTGAAGGGAAAATTCGTGCGTCGAAGCTAATGTTTTTGTTTTTCGCTCGGTTAACTGTCCTGGATTAGCTTCGAGTTATCTCAAATGAGCCTCTAGCGTTTTTCCGCAGGGCTTTTTTCCTTTGCGAGCTCTTTTTTGAGCTTCGAGAAGTGTCACCTCCCTTTTTTTAGCGAGGTGAAAGAAAAAATTCGTGTTGTCGAAGCTAATGTTTTTGCTTTTATTTTTTGCTTGATTGTCTCATGTGCGGGTAAAGCCAAGTGATTTTGCCCTGGCATTCTTCGCTTGGGCTTCTCACCTTATCGCCGAATCTGCTGCCTTTTCGAAGGTTGCTTTTTCGGCTATGACTTTGGGGAGAATAGTCTTTATAAATTTAACGAAATTACAAAGAGCCCGCCTCGTTAAAAGCCTCAACCCCAATAAGGGGTTTCCCCTGTGAGGAAAAGAGTATGGGACCTTGAAACTGAAAGCGAAAGAGAAATCTAAGAAACAAATTTGAAAGGGGTGAAAAGAGTACGGGACATCACTCCTATGGATACTCACAACAATCCTCCATTGATCGTTCAAGGTCCAATCACTAGAGCTCGTGCGCGACAATTGAATTTAGAGGTGAGCTCGTTCCTAAGTACTTTTCTATGTGATTATGAGAATAGATTGCTATCTAACGATTATATTGTAATTAGGAACCATGGAGAGGACTGGAGGATATTTGGAGAAGGGCTTCAAGGTGGAGAGGACCAGCAAGGGCATGCAAGTTAAGATAGAGGACCAAATCAATTCGACTTCGAGTCCACCTCGGAGTCCAGGAGCAGTCAGGGCTAAATCGGACACCCAGGTCGCATACGGGCTCGGATTTGGATGTTCTTTATATGCTTGGAAAGCTAAGAAGATAGTCTTTGCAATGGAACTGGTCTCATGTCAAAATTCGTCCGAAGTCATCAGGAATCAACAAAACAAGTTGACGTCCAGAATCTGTTTTGGCGCTGCGTCGTCGTATTTTGGTCTTTGGGCCGTGTATCGTGTTGAGCCCAATAGGGGCACGTCCAAGGGGGTCGACCATGACCCTATACTCTTTAAAACAGTAGCCGCCACCCAAGTTAGTGTTTGGGTTTTGCTTAGATCAATTCTGTCGAGAACAGTGTCGCCGCTCGTCGGTTTGTGAGACCCCAACTTCGTGAGTTTAATCATACATCTGCAATTGTGCTGCAATCTTCCTCGTTCTTGCTTGTGTTCTTCGATTCGCATGCAAGGATTAGCCTTCTGGGCGAGGTCAACCGTGCAACACCGGTTGATAACCTGAGGAGACGTGGTGCTGCGATTGCGGGGTTCGGAACGTGTGGTTCGGAAGCCGGATCGATTTGAGTCACGATTCCACCAAATCGAGAGTTATCAGGACCTTTTGGAAGATCGGGAAACCCTAGTTCCCATCAAGTGGTATTCAGAGACAGGTTTACCATCAGGTTCGTCCTTTCGCCTTTGTCCTATAGTCCAGAAAATAGCCCTAAAAAATTTCCGATGTTCTAGTACCCTTTTAGCCTTTGCAATTTCGTTTCAGATTCACTTTGTTGAGTTTGTGTCCGTGGTCAAGTCTTGTTGCTGGTATTAGGTCGTGTTCGTCGTCATAGTTCAATCGCCCGTTGCTGTGCATTGTTTGTTTCCGCCGCTATCCCATCCACCATTACCAGATTACAAGTCGTGTCACCCCATAACTCGACTTGCCCTCGCTAGCTTCCTTGCGTGAACTCCTATCGTGCAAGCCCTAGATAGGTTGCGAGCCGCCGTGTGTCCATCGCCTTGCATCGCAGCCCTTCCTGGTTCATCTTACCCTAACCGCCGACGCGCATCCTGCCGAATTGAGCCTCCAGAGAACCGCATCGTGGGCCTCCCGAAAACCATAACTTGAGGTACCTTCAGTAAAACGGGCATAACTTTTCGCTCAGTGCTCCATTTTGGCTCAATTTTTTACAGCAGCTTCGTGACTCCATTGTGAGGGGACCCAAACTCAGCTTTTCCCTGTTTGCCCGACTCAGAAAATTCAAAAATAAGTCAGGAAGATAAAGAAAAAATTGATCAAGCTGTTTTAGGGTTTTCAGCGTTTGTTCCTGAATTTCCCTAGGCCGCATCTCACCTCAAAAAAGGGTGCAAATTTGTGTTAAGAGAAAAATATAAAAAATAGTTCAAAAAATAAAAAACTCGTGATTCCTACTAGCCCGGAGGTTTTGGAGGGAAATTCTGAAAAGATTAAAAACGATTGCATAGAGTGTTGTTTTGCTTGTCCTGTGAGATTTTTCCATCGTTCCTTGTTCCAACTTGTTGTGCTACACCTAGGACACGTCTAAGCTAGCAATTGTGACTTGTACTTTGGATACTTATTGAACTTTGCTATTCTGCATTCGTTATTTGCTACTCCTTACTACATATTGTGCCTTCCCAAAGCTCCACATACACCTTCTGGACGGCACTGGTTTTTGACCCTTGCAATCGCGGACTACACGCCTTCCACGTATCCTTTGCCTTGCTTGTCAGTAAGAACCTTGCAAGAGCTTGGTAAGACGCTTCCTTTGCTGTGTTGAGAGCACGTAGTTGGATTATTAGGGATAACCTTCACTGTGTGTTCTTGTTTTGGTGCTTTTCGATGGCAGGAGATGATGCACCGAAGGCTCCCGCAGATTTCAGTGAATGTGTTAGTCGATAAGAGCTAGAAGCTTCTCGTGACAAGATGGAAGAAACAATCAACAAGGCTGTCACTGACGTGCTCATCGATATGAAGCTTGGCACCATGTTAGAGAGGGTGGACCGACGGGTGTCCGAGCTTGCCGACAGAGTTGCTGTAGTGGAGGCACGTCCACAGCCACAGCCACAGCCACAACAACAACCACCACCTCCATGTTTTCCAGATGACGCGGTGTTTGATGACAATGGTAATTATGATGAAAAGCAGCTACCAGAAACACACGACTACAATGTCACCTTCGCCATAACAGGGTAGGTATGGGTGGCGATCACCAAGAAAAGGAGATTCAGGGGCGTGAACAGCAGGGCAAGAACAAGGTGGGAAGCACCTCCTACACGCCACGTACAACGCCATCTTCGGGGCTGCCCAAGCCAACTTCTTTTCGAGCACCCCCACCAGCGAGCAAGCGATCCACACCTTCAACAGCTGCTGCACCATCACCGCCATCACCATATTCTGCACGTTCTTCGGATTCAGGTAAAAATTCTTTGCAGGAGGGAAGCAGGAGTACCACCTCGACACCACGCACTTCCAACATTCAGTGCCACCGTTGCCATGGGCTTGGCCACATGCAGAAGTATTGCCCTAGTCAGCGGGCATACATTGCTACAGAAGATGGATACATAAGCACCTCCGACGTTGAAGATGATGAGGCAAATGATATTGATGAGGATCGTGGCGTTGCATTTGGTAGTGAGGAAACGATGGCCTTTAGAAACATCATTGTGCAGCGAGTACTCAGCGCACAAGTACAACAACCTGAGAAGATCCAACGCCATAACTTGTTCCAAATTTTTTCGTCATCAACAACCGTCGCGCACGTGTCATCATTGATGGAGGTAGTTGCAATAATTTGGTGAGTTCTGATTTGGTCAAGAAGCTTGGATTGGCCACACGCCCTCATCCCCATCCATATGGTATTCAGTGGTTTAGTGATGCGGGGAAAGCTAAGGTAACACAAACCTGTAGAGTTTCTTTTTCCATTGGTACCTATGCTGATTCTGTTGACTGTGATGTCGTACCTATGGATGCTTCTTCTCTTTTATTGGGACGTCCTTGGGAATTTTATAATGATGCTATACACCATGGCAAAAGTAATAAATACACTTTCACACATAAAGGACATAAAATTACTTTGCTACCTATGACACCTACTGAAATTGTACAAGCTGATAAAGACCGAGCTGCTAGTTTGCATGATAAGGAATCTGAAAATCAGCAAGTTGCTAAATCTATTTACCCACCTAAAAAGGATAAGTCTGTACCAACTTCTGAGGTCGAGGGAATTAAATTAAAGGGGGGAGTTATGCTCGCAATGAAATCTGAACTTGCTGAACTTTCTGATGATGATATGTGCTATGCTTTGGTATGCAAACGAGCTTTGTTTTGGCTTGATAATATTGCTAGCTCTTTGCCTCCTGTTGTCACTAACATTTTGCAGGAGTATGAGGACGTTTTTCCAGCTGAGTTACCACCGGGCCTTCCACCTTTGATAGGGATAGAGCATCAAATTGATTTGATTCCCGGAGCCACATTGCCAAACCGTGCTGCTTATGGCACCAATCTCGAGGAGACTAAGGAGATTCAGCGACAAGTCCAAGAACTGTTGGACCGTGGGTATGTCCATGAAAGCCTTAGTCCTTGTGATGTTCCTGTGCTTTTGTTTCCCAAGAAAGATGGTACTTGGCGTATGTGTGTTGATTGTCGAGCTATCAATAATATTACCACCGTCATCCTATTCCTAGGCTAGATGACATGCTTGATGAGTTGTGTGGTGCTATAATTTTCACCAAGATAGACTTGCGTAGTGGTTACCACCAAATAAGAATGAAACTTGGAGATGAATGGAAAACAGCTTTTAAAACCAAATTCAGGTTATATGAATGGTTAGTTATGTCTTTTGGTTTAACCAATGCACCTAGTACTTTCATGCGATTGATGAATGAGGTTTTGCGGGCTTTTATTAGGCGATTTGTGGTGGTTTACTTTGATGATATGTTAATTTTCCGCAAGTCTTTGGATTAACATATGGAACACTTACGTGATGTTTTTGATGCTTTGAGAGATGCACGTTTGTTTGTTAATCTTGATAAGTGCATCTTTTGCACCGATAGAGTTTTTTTCCTTGGCTATGTTGTTACTCCACGGGGAATTGAGGTGGATGCGATGAAAATTGAGGCCATTGAGAGCTGGCCATTGCCCCAAACCATCACACAGGTACGGAGTTTTCTTGGTCTTGCAGGTTTCTATCGTCGCTTCGTCAAAGATTTCAGCACCATTGCCGCACCATTGCACGAGTTGACGAAGAAAGGTGTGGTGTTTCAATGGGGAAAAGCACAAGAGGAGTCCTTTGCAACATTGAAGTACAAGCTTACGCACGCGCCATTGCTGCAACTTCCAGACTTTGGTAAGACTTTTGAGTTAGAATGTGATGCTAGTGGAGTTGGCATTAGAGGTGTTTTGATGCAAGATGGTAAACTCATTGCATATTTTAGTGAAAAATTGCATGGTCCAGTTCTGAATTATTCTACGTATGATAAGGAATTGTATGCACTTGTATGTTCTTTAGAAATGTGGCGTCATTATTTGTGGCCTAGAGAATTTGTTGTTCATTCTGATCATGAATCGCTGAAGTATCTTCGCTCTCAAAATAATCTGAATCGTAGACATGCTAAGTGGGTTGAATTTATTGAAACTTTCCCTTATGTTGTCAAACACAAGAAGGGGAAGGATAATGTGATTGCTGATGCTTTGTCTAGACGATATACTTTGCTGTGTCGGATTTTTAGACTTGAATCGATAAAAGAACAATATGTGCTTGACCCTGATTTTAAAGATGTGTTGCTGAATTTTAGAGAGGGACGTGCATGGAACAAATTTGTGGTTAATGATGGGTTCTTGTTTAGAGCTAACCACCTATACATTCCAGTTGGTTCCGTTCGTCTTTTGTTGTTACAGGAAGCGCATGGAGGAGGGTTGAGGGGCCATTTTGGTGCTAAGAAGACCGTAGATGTTTTGGCCTCGCATTTTTTTTGGCCTCATATGAAGAGAGATGTTGAGAGGTTTGTTTCTCGCTGCTCCACATGTCAAAAAGCTAAGTCTCGCTTGAATCCACATGGGCTATACATGCCTCTTCCAGTTCCTTCTATTCCTTGGGCAAATATTTCTATGGATTTTGTTTTGGGATTGCCTAGGACTAAGAGGGGGAGTGATAGCATATTTGTTGTGGTGGATCGTTTTTCTAAGATGGCACACTTTATACCATGTCATAAGAGTGATGATGCTATACATATTGCTGACCTCTTTTTCAAAGAGATTATTCGTTTGCATGGTATGCCGTCTACTATTGTTTCAGATCGCGATGCTAAATTCTTGAGTCATTTTTGGCGGACTCTGTGGAACAAGTTGGGTACAAAATTGTTGTTTTCTACTACTTGTCATCCACAAACCGATGGACAAACGGAGGTCGTGAACCGTACTTTGGGTACTATGTTGAGAGCTATTTTGAAGAAAAATTTGAGGATGTGGGAAGAATGTTTGCCTCATGTCGAGTTTGCATATAATCGAGCAACACATTCTACCACCAAGGTAAGTCCTTTTCAGGTAGTGTATGGTTTCAACCCTCGTGCTCCTATTGATATTTTGACTTTTCCTACTAGTGAAAGGATTCATAATGATGCCAAGGAACGTGCTCAATTTATTTTGCAAATGCATGAAACAACTAAGCACAACATTGAAAAGATGAACGACAAGTATAGAATTGTTGGTAGTAAAGGTAGGAAAAAAGTAAAGCTTGAACCGGGTGATTTAGTATGGTTGCACTTGAGAAAAGAAAGATTTCTAGATTTGAGAAAGTCTAAGTTGATGCCAAGAGCTGATGGCCCATTTAAAATACTTGAAAAGATTAATGATAATGCATATAAACTTGAGTTGCCTCCCGAGTTTCGGGTTAGTCCCACCTTTAATGTTTCAGATTTGACGCCATACTTGGGAGAAGAGGATGAGCTTGAGTCGAGGACGACTCAAATTCAAGAGGGGGAGGATGATGAGGACATCACTCCTATGGATACTCACAACAATCCTCCATTGATCGTTCAATGTCCAATCACTAGAACTCGTGCGCGACAATTTAATTTAGAGGTGAGCTCGTTCCTAAGTACTTCTCTATGTGATTATGAGAATAGATTGCTACCGAATGATTATATTGTAATTAGGAACCATGGAGAGGACTGGAGGATAGTTGGAGAAGGGCTTCAAGGTGGAGAGGACTAGCAAGGGCGTGCAAGTCAAGATAGAGGCCCAAATCAATTCGACGAGTCCACCTCGGAGTCCAGGAGCACTCAGCGCTAAATCGGACGCCCAGGTCGCATACGGGCTCGGATTTGGTTGTTCTTTATATTTTTGGAAAGCTAAGAAGATAATCTTTGCAATGGAACTGGTCTCATGTCCAAATTCGTCCGGAGTCATCAGGAATCGACAAAACAAGTTGACATCCAGAATCTGTTTCGGCGCTGCGTCGTCGCATTTTGGTCTTTGGGCCGTGTATCGTGTTGAGCCTAATAGGGGCACGTCCAAGGGGGACGACCACGACCCTAGACTCTTTAAAACAGCAGCCGCCACCCAAGTTAGGGTTTGGGGTTTGCTTAGATCAATTCTGTCAAGAACAGTGTCGCCGCTCGTCGGTTTGTGAGATCCCAACTTCATGAGTTTAATTATACATCTGCAATTGTGTTACAATCTTCCTCATTCTTGCTTGTGTTCTTTGATTTGTAGGCAAGGATTAGCCTTCTGGGCGAGGTCAACCGTGCAACGCCGGTTGATAACCTGAGGAGACGTGGTGCTGCGATTGCGGGGTTCGGAACGTGTGGTTGGGAAGCCGGATCGATTTGAGTCACGATTCCACCAAATCGAGAGTTATCAGGACCTTTCGGAAGATCGGGAAACCCTAGTTCCCATCATAACATAAGCTAGCATAACCACTAACAGAAGATAACTCATTAGGGTCAAAATCACCATCAACATATTAGTTCACAAGCACATAAACATTATCATGACCGGCACTTCCACAAGAACATAAAAATAACATGAAGCGCAGTTGCAAAAAAACATAAACTTTAAACTAAATTATTAGCACTAATAGTTCATCATCCTAGCTAGCTAGGGAACATGGCAATATGGTTCATCATCACAACTAGGGGAACATAGGAAAGTAGAATGACAAAGTCTAACCGGGCAAAAGGGCAATTCATTTATAACACCTCTAGCGCTTACTTCACCGAAGCAAAAGGATGGCGACCCTTGAATCACCGGCATGCGCTGATCACACCAACGGCGGATGGCGACCAAGGTCTTGATCAAAGGGGAGGCAATAATAGCAGCAGATCTGTCTCCAGACTCGATCCCAGTCACCCTCCCCATGGCCTCCGCGAACACATCTGCCATGGTCTAGGCACTAAAAGCGAGCGCCTTCTGTGACTGGGCCACGGATCCGCTCATGTTGTCTGCAGATCTGGCCGCTGACGTGGCCAAGGTGCAGAGGAGGACAACCCTCGTTGTCGCAGTAACTGCTAGACAGAATACAGGCCCTTTGGCCTTATCCTCCGCCATGGGAAACATGGTAGTCATCGAAAGCCTCGAGGACAAGCGGCGGAAGGTGTGGCAAAGAGGGAGAGTAGGGGAGAGCGAAAAGGGCGAGCGGCGGAGGGTGAGGTGGCAGCCGACAGGGGAGGGTGAGGCGGCGACTGGCAAGGGAGGGCAAGGTGAGAGGCGAAGGCGGCGGCAAGAGATGCAAATGATTAGTGTTAGAGTAACATGGATCGGTCGGCCCATATATATATGGACAAACACTATTATAAGCGGCTTAATATTAAACTGGCTAGAATATATAGACTATTCTAACTGGCATAATATGCCACCGACTAGAATAGTTTTTGTATTCAAAAAAATAAATACCAAATAAAACCAAACATAATACATGCAAATAATATAAATTGTTAGTCGAACATAAAAAAATACTTAAGTTAATCCATTACGGTGTCTAGAGGCACATAGATAAAATATACTCTAACAAATTAAACTATCTCTCTAGCACGACCAAACTCCCGGTACTTGTCCTTGAAGTCATTCATGGTGAGTTTGTGTAGTGACGGAACGTACTTGTCCTACCACATCCAGGATTGGCATGGAGGAGGTTGGCAGCTCCTGGCGTGTTCATCTTGACGAGAATGATGTAACCGCCACCGGAGTCGTCATCCTTAATTTTTAATTACTAGCAATTGTGCTCGTGCGTTGCTACGGATAAAAATTATATAGATTTTAATACTTGTATCTATATGACTACACATATCTTTCTAAAATACTAACTTCATGTATATCTTTTGATGTCGTATTTTGTTATATTTTATAGATAATCAAAAGAGTAATAGTGGAGTCAGTGTTACTCTACTGTTATAGATCTATAACACCTAGAGAAAGATTTGTCAACGGGGAGGCACCACTGTCGGATATACATCCCCGGGTACCCTCAAGATAGAAGACCGAGTCCTAGTAGAACTACTCGGAGAACTCCTATTCCAAGTAGAACTACTCATGTATTCCTACTAGTACTCCCATATTGTAACCGACTAGGATACTTGCCATGTAACCTTGCCCCCTAGGATATATAAAGGAGGGCAGGGGTCCCTAGCTCGGCAGAAGCCTACAGGCAAGACCATACAACTCAACCACACGTACAATACAATCAAACACACAGAATACAATCTGAACCTGTCTAAATCTTTGTGTTATTCGTGTAATGTCGTTCCTAGAACTCGGCGAGACCCACCAATCTACTCTCTGGGGTACCCCCAGGCAGGCGTGCTCGATATAAATCATCGACACTTGGCGCCCACCGTGGGGCTACTCGTCGCAAGTTCGCCATTAGGTGAGATGGGATCAAGCTTCAACACCTGCGGCATCGAGGAGGGCGCGACCATCATCTTCGACGCCTGGATCTTCATCGCCTTAGGCAACGACAAGTCTGCAATCGACCTTGCGGATCGCCCGGGCCCATACTTGATGACGGTGACTCCACCGGAGGCGCTCCACGATCTCATCGAGAACCAACTCTCGACGACCTCTTCGACTTCAACTTCGACTCCGATTCGGGTTCATCAAGTTGAGTCCGGGTACATCTTGAACGACAGCCTCGACTACTCGGCTCGACCCAAAACCACTCGGAGACGAGTCCTTCAAGCTCAGGAACTAGTCAGGGGCATGCCCCGACTAGTAAGCTTCACCAACGACTACTTCATCGCGCGCAATGACTGCTTCGACTACTCGAGTACGACTGCATCAACTCGTCGCGCGACTACTTAGATCACTCATCTCGATTAGAAAATTAGTCGAGATCGGCTACTGCGCCATCGACAACTAGTCCCTGACTAGTCGGCTTCATCGACAAGAACTTCATCGTGTCGTATGACTATTTCGACTACTCGTCCCGACTACTTCGACTACTCGTCTCGACTAGTTAAAACTAGTCGAGATCGGCTGCATCGACTCGCCATGCGACTACTTCTACTACTTGTCTCGACTAGTTAAAACTAGTCGAGATCGGTCGCATCGACTCGCGCACGACGACTACTTTGACTACTCAACTAGTCGAGAACGGCTACCGCGCCATCAGCAACTAGTCGGATCCGACTCTGACTAATCGACTTCAACAATGACCGCCCCGTCTTCATCGCCAAATCGTCCGCAAATCAAGCTAAGTCTTATTTAATAATTATTTTCTTCATAATAATTTTATCAGCTTGTTTAAAACATGCTTGGCCATAAGCCGAGTGCTCTAACAGAGTACATCCCTCAACAACAATAATTCTCGAGGGCTACACCCTCGCATAACCTCTCGCCGACGGGTTACAATCCCTCGCGTGACCTCTCCTATAGGAGAAAAGTCCTAACCAACTACTTTATTATTTTTCTGCACTCTTAACGACCAATGCCGCTCGATAGCATGCACCTTAATCAGTGAAACTTCGGTAATTCGCAACACCTATGCACCTTAAAAGGACTGGTTAAGCGGGACCAAGTGTTTAAACGTAACAGGGCTACTACTCGAGTGGTTGAGAGTCTAACAAGAGCAACGGGCAACAAGTTTAAAACATGCATTACAAATGCTATTATTTTCTTTTTCTTGATCGGATACTACTCATCCTATGTATTTAAATTGCAGGGTTCATAGCTGAGTACTCACACTAGTGAGAGTTGGCACCAACTCGCCTCTTCATGACACCATGGAGCCGCTCGAGTACTTATACTAGTCGATGCTCACATGCTGAGTACTTCAACTAGTTGCTTGAAGCTCGGGGGCTACACAGTACAAGCCAAGACATGAAGACAAGTACTGGAGCTAGTCGGTACTCAAACGGCGCGGCCTTACAATGCCAGCCGAGTACTTTAAACTAGTCGGTGCTTGCATGTTACAACAACTCGAAAACTATGTTCTTGACCCTTGGACCGAATGTAAACCATTCGCTTCAAGGCTCGGGGGCTACACTCATGTGGTACATATTTTTTGTGCCTATTATTGATCCATTCAAGATCTTCAACTAGTTTCAACAGAACTACTCGAAGCTCGGGGGCTACACCCAAGAGGTGCACCTACTCGGTGCACGCCATTGAACTACTCAAGATGAAGATAGAAGACTGCTTTTGAACCTCCGATTACTTAAAAAGTAGTCGGAGGCTCGGGGGCTACACCATTGGGTGCACCTAAAGATGCACTCCAATGTAAACTACTCTACAGAGAAGGCTTGAGCGTCTTGGACTTAGCTCCAACTACTCGAAGATGTTAAAGAAGATTCAAGACTTGAAGCAAAGATGCAAGATGTTCGGGGGCTTGTTGGATATACATCCCCGGGTACCCTAAAGATAGAAGACCGAGTCCTAGTAGAACTACTCGGAGAACTCCTATTCCAAGTAGAACTACTCATGTATTCCTACTAGGACTCCCATATTGTAACTGACTATGATACTTGCCATGTAACCTTGCCCCCTAGGATATATAAAGGAGGGCAGGGGTCCCTAGCTCGGCAGAAGCCTACAGGCAAGACCATACAACTCAACCACACGTAGTACAATACAATCAAACACACAGGATACGCTACTCGCGGCCTGAACCTGTCTAAATCTTTGTGTTATTCGTGTACTGTCGTTCCTAGAACTCGGCGAGACCCACCAATCTACCCTCTGGGGTACCCCAGGCAGACGTGCTTGATATAAATCATCGACAACCACCAAGGTTGTGTATCTTGTCCGTGCACCGCCGCCTTCCCTCGTGTGCCAGACTCTTGAGCGATGAGGTATCGGGCATGAAGTCCTCCAAAACTTGGAGTCACCCCAGCTAGTCAGCGAAGTCGGCGAAGTCCGCGGCCGTTGCTAAATTGCTCTTGCTTCATGGGTCATTATGCCGACATTAGTCGTGTCTCCGTGGTGATGACATGTATACGGTATACCTCGTCTATGGTCGGTAGAAGCAGCGGAATCCTTCACTCGTTTCCATGCACACAAGAGGCACAGACCCAAGCTGAGGTGTCCCTTCTGGCTTGATCTCATCCGGTGGGGGTTACGTTGCTGCTCGACTTTATATATACTCTCTGCGGGGTTGTGATTAGAGTTCGAAGGCTCTTTGAGTTCAGCTCGATCGAGAGTTGCGAACAGACAGAGTGGAGACGGTTTTGACAACACTAACACATGACTCACGAAGAAGCCTAAGAAGCGAGAGGCAAAGATTGGTGGATTAATTTCTATAAATATTAGAAGGGTTTTGATAAAATTATGACGTACCATTGAATCAATTCTTGCTTTAGTATTAGGTAGAGATAGAGTGTAGTTGATGTGCATGTGGTACAACTTTTTGTTGATGCATATCAACATACTCCCTCCGTCCCTTTTTATCTGTCGTTTACGGCTTCCGAGAAACAACTTTGACTGAATATAAATATATATATTAATATTTATAGTACATAATAAATATCATTACATAGATATTTGAATCTAGTTTTTTAATAATTTTTTTAGAGATTAAAATATTATATATATTTTCTTCAAATTAAATTTAAATCGTGGCACAGAAACCAACATCAATATGTAAAAAAAGGGACAGAGGAGTAGTCACGAACGGGTCGAATCGTTCCTTCATGACGCGGGACAGCAGGACTTCTGTCTGATCGGGGCCGTTGGGTAAGACCTCGGGTCACCCACCCATCACCGTAACTTACTCATCCCCAATTACCCATTCCCAGATGGGGAGGATAATACCAAGGGGTACAGATAATCTAGTGAACGATTAAGGAGAGAAGCAGAGTATATCGTCAGCACTCGAGGAAATTCGACGCTGCTGTTGCTGCAGAGCAGCGCCCCCAGTCACTGCATCCTCCCCGCCACCACAGCACTCGCCCCCGGTCGCTGTGATGTGCCCCGCCGCCGCGGTGCTCGTCGTTGGTCAGGTCCCCGCATTCTCCGCACTCCGCGCCGCCGCTTCCGCGTTCTCCGCACCGCCGCGGCTTCCACGTTCTCCGTGCTGCCGCCGCCGTAGAGATCTGCCCCGCAGCTATCGAGAAAGCGATTGGACAGAGCTAGCAAGCGTCTCGAGCTTGCCGGAGCTGAACAACTCTACAAGCAAACCGCCGGCGTCGGGAGCATGAACATACAGGTGAAGTGGGTATATCCGTATTTATCCTACCCATATCCACGTTAAAATGGTAACCCGTACCCTGCCTAAATTTTACGGGTACGGATTTGGGTAGGAGGAGCGGATACCCGCTGGCATCGTGCGGCTCCATGGGAGGGGATCTGCTCAGCTAGTATTGGTGTGGTCATGTCGATCTCCCGATCCTTGTTCGGTATTCATAACATTAATCATAAACGATAAGAGGAATTAAAAATAGATAAACAAACACACTTTACATTGGAATACTAGAGATAGGGAAAGACATTGTGAAGATGACCAAATGAATACACTACAAGAAACTATTTAATCTGTGACGGAATTCTGACGACGGTTTTAGAAAATGTTGGCATTTTGCTATAAGCCCTGATAAGCCCAAAAATTGTGACGAAATCCTGACGACAGTTTCAGAAAATATTAGTATTTTGCTCTGAGCCTAAATAAGCCCAGAAAATTACGACGGAATCCTTGCGACGGTTTCAGAAACGTTAGCATTTTGCTCTAAGCCCAGATAAAAATCCGCCGCGAACATAAATTAAAAAATTATCATTTCCCATATGAAAAAAATAAAAAAATTGCACCATGTGATGTTTGAACCATGGTGTTGAGTTTCATGAATAAAACGTCCTAGCACTACACCATGCATTAGATTCTACTTATATTAGTAACAATTTTATTTATTGTAAACAAATACAGCCACGTCACATGACCCATCCACGCCCAGTCACCCTTCCATGTCACCCAGTCGCCTCCGCGCGCCCGGTCACCTGGCCACGTCTGCGATCAACAAATAAAAATAGTCATATTTATGAATAGGAATTTTGAGAAATTGAAAAAAAATCTCAGAAAAAAAACAGAAAAATGGGAAGAGAGTGGCTGACGGCGCCTTACCACTAGGCTACTTCACAACTGTTGTCTTTGTTTTGTATCTTCTGGCCTGCCGCGTGCTGGGCAGCGCGCGTGAGCTCGCCTGGGCCGCGAAGCACCGCTACCGGGCCTGCTCGCTGCTCCTGTCCTACCGCGTGCTGGGTCGCGCGCGTGCTTGCCTGGGCCGAGCTGCGCTCGCCTAAGCTGTTGGACGCCAAAAAACCCAGAAAAAAAAGTAGCGGCTCGAGGGCAAGAACCCGCAGCGTGGAGATAAGAAGGCGGATGCTTTACCACTGCGCTACAAGTCCACGTACGGCTAGAAGGCGAACAAAGTCTTTGTATTATGTTGCGTTCAGTCCACCAGATGGCAGCACGTGATTGGACCAGTTCTATTGGAACGAAGAATGGTTCGTATTTCTCCTTTTAACTGCAATCAAATTTTTTATCTTGTTTTTCTCCATCATAAGTAATAAAAATTTGATGATTTATTTTTCTGATTTTTTCTAAAATCAGCCTCTTTTCATTAGTGAAATTTATTAATGCTATTATTTTGAAAAATCTTCTCGTGTGAGTCTGTTTGAACAATCCAATTTTTTATTTTCAAAAAATAACAACTACAAGCATGATTTTTTTACACTAAATGATGTCAAATGGAAAAGTGATCAATACCAAAGTTTCATATCTCATCATGATCTACAATCTTTATTTAGGTTGTTTTATCATTTTCAAAAGTGATAATAACATGTAGTACAAATTTGACAAGTCTCAAACATAGTTTCTTAAACTATGTGAGTGGATCTACGATTAATGACCAATGTATACTACCACTTTTTCAAATCAAAAAATAATCTAAATAAAGATTGTAGATCTTGATGAGTTACGAAACTTTGGTATTCATGACTTTTTCAGCTGAAATCATTTAGTGTTCCAAAATCTTGCTTTTAGTTATCAAATTTTGAAATTCAAAATTTAGATTATTCAAACTTTGTCACATGGATTAATGAACTAAATAAAGCTTGTAGATCTTGATGAGTTGTACAACTTTGATATTCATAACTTTTTCATTTGAAATCATTTATTACTCTAAAAAAATATGTGAATTGTTCAACTTTTGAAATTTTGAATTTAAATAGTTCGATCTAACTCGGATGGGAAAGTGACCAAAACAATAGTTATAGATCTCGAATAGTTCTACATATATTATATTGACTACTTTCTCATTTAAAATTATTTTTATGTCTTAGAATTTAATACATTTTGACCATTAAAAGAAAATAATTGTTAAATTTACCAAAACGGACTCAAAGACCTATTTCTGGGCTGTTTTTGGGCCCGGCCCAAATAGTCCAACTAATCCTGACCGTCCATCGTCGATCTAACAACTATGCTCGCACCCCTTTGGTATAAAACAACTGGAAACCCTAGCTCTCCCTTCATTTTGTCCCTTACTTGCCGCCGCTCGCTCCATCTCCTTGCCTCCCCCGGCCCCTCCACGGCTCCGCCGCGAGCTCCCTCTCCTCACCTCCCCCGTCCCCCTCCACGCCAACCCAGGCGAGGGCAAGGGCGAGCGCCACTGGATCCTATCCGTGCCGGCCTCGCCGACGCCGTGCCGACCGCACCGTGCGTCCACTGGCCCCTCCTCTACTCCTCCAAGGCTCTCCTCCAGCCCCTTCTTCGCCAAGGCGTGGATCCGAGCTACCCGGGCCTCGACCCCTCCTCCGACCATGGACGGCTCGCCGGTCCCAGATCTGCTTGGTGTGGTCCATCGCCCCCTCCTCCTTTTCCTGCTGCTAGATCTCGAAGAGATGCCGGGTGCGGAGAAGAAGGCGACGATGAGGAGCTCAAGGCCCTACTCCAGTTCCTGTCGGCAGGATGACCAGATCCTCAAGGCCGGCAAGTACCTACGTCAAGTGCATCGGCGCCAACACTCCGTCTACCTCGTCACCGTCATCCTCAAGTGCCTTGCTGCCGTGAGGTTCGTGCACCGCCTTCTTGTCCTCAATACCCAGGTTCTGAAACCTCTTGGCATTAGGAAATTAACCAATAAATTGTTCAGATGTGCCAGTTAGAAATTTTTTTTGAGTGGATGTGAAATTGTTTAGATGTGCAGCTGTTGCTTGTTGTTTAGAAATGTGAAATGTTTTAGCTCTTGCAAGAACTTAGTTACAGTCAATCAGTCATGACCTACTTAATTCAATATGAGCTAATTGTATGCATTGATTTCTCTTATTCCATACTAGTACCTGTATGCTCACATTTACCTGTTTTAGCTAGATTGCTACATGTATCCATACAATCTTGACGGTATGAGCTACATATGCTAGATTGCTAGGTTCTCATTGCTCAGTGCTGCTTTGTTGTACTCACTGTAAACCCCTGCTTCTGGTATCTCTTTTTTTGTATTATGTGAACTTGCAAAATACATATGCTTGGCGGATAGGACTTTATGAGTTGGGGACATGAGCATTCCATTTCATGATGTTTCAGGCCTTCTATTAAAATTTCAAGTGTAGCTTTACATATTTGCTAAACCGGAAGTTAGAGCTCTTAAGTGAAGTCTGTGCTGCTAGTTACTAAGTTCTAATGATGTGTATTTGATTTCCATGTACTGATGATGTGCTGCTGGTGTTCTTGTGCCCAAACCTGAAGATGCAGGTGTCAGCTCTGTTCTAAGGTACTGACCTTAATTGTTACTGATGTTATATCTGTAACAATTTAATAATTTGATGGGCAGGAAATTGATGTCTTATTATTCCAGACCCTTTGAAATTAGTCGAGACAAGCTCTTAAGTCTGAATTTGCCTTTTTTTGTCTCAAAAGTAAGTGATGCACTTCAATAATATAATATAAGCCTTGTGTTGTTGGTCAATATTGTTTCATCTATATGCTTACTGAAAAGTAACCTAAGTTTCTCTATTTGTGTATTGATAAAAACTGTAGCTTATCTGTATGAAACAGAAACCTTGTCAAATCTGTATACGAAACATGAAGGTATTTCACTAAGCATGAGCAATGCTTTATTCATTACTGTTTACCTATGATCAGTGCTACGTTTCTTCTGTCGTTCTATAACATATGATTACACCGTTAATGCAATCTAACTTGCTGCATCTTTTTAGACGATGGAGGTGATGCCTTGTCTCAGTCTCACAGTCCCACCCATATGGCCAGCGCAGGTGATGCTTTCATTCTATTGCCACTTTTACTTTCTGCTGCTTTGTTTGTTCAAGCTGACCCACTTCAGCAAGAGAAGGAATGGCTACACGCCTAATGTACAAGCAGCCATTGTAAGTCAGCTCTCCTATGGAGCTGTTTTCATTTGCTTATTTTAAAATACCCATAGTTATAAATGTTGTTTGCTGCTTTCTTGCTAGACTGAAATGGAAAATCAGTTGGCTGCATCACCAATTGAAGATGAAGAGCCCAGGTCAGCAACTCAGGTTGTAGCTGATGTACTCGATGAAAAGTGCAAAAAGAGTACATTATGTCTGTTGTCAGGAACTGCTGTGGAAATGTCATTTTTATGTTGCCTTGCTTCTGATGTAAGATGAAATATATTGTGCTGTGAGTATGTAATGTACTGTGCTGAATTAATATGTGTACTGTGCTGAAATGGCTTGTGAATGTCTTTTGGGCTGAATTTGATTGTATTTGGGCCAAAATGGATGTTGTATTTATTCTGTGGGTAAAAATGTGATGGGCATTTTTGGTGGGCTGAAATGGTTTCAATCGAAGTTGTATGGGCATTGTGACCAACTTTTAAAATGGGCACATTAATAAATAGTCCATGATAAATAAAATTTCATTTCAGCGTGCCACGTCAGCATCCTTGTCATTGTCCATTCATCATGTAACATCCTAGTCAGCAGCCATGTCACGTCCTAGTCAACGGCAAAGTCAGCAGCCACGTTACTATTCATGTCAGCAGAATCTGTGATGTTTAATTTCGTCTCTAAAACTGGGCTATGGGTTGGGCTGTATGGGCCTCGGGCTACTCCATGACAGTCAAGATACATCACAGACCGTGACGTTTAATAAGAAACGCCGTCTTCTTGAATTAATAATACCCATTCCACCACAAAAATCTAAATCATCACAGACACAATATTTGTAACAGTTTTTCAACAATCCGCGACATAATTTTTGTGTCACGGATTGAATAGTTCCTTGTAGTGATAAAATGGCAGTTCTCGGCCAAATCGCCCTATATTTATAAGACAAGTGGGGTAGCACCATACGACTCTTAAGGGCCAAGTAACTTAGCCCTTGTTTAGATGCAAATTGGAGGGTGGAGAATTAGGGGAAAGATATCACTTCACCATAAATGTGTCACTGTAGCATTTCGTTTGTATTTATGAAAAATTGTCCAAAAATTGATTAATTAGGCTCAAAATATTCGTCTCGCCGAGTACAACAAAATTGTGCAATTAGTTTTTGATTTTATCTATATTTAGTACTCCATGCATGTGCCGACATTTTGCGCACGAGCCGGCTACAGAGCTCGAGACGAGGCGGTAGGAGCGCGCGAGCCGGTGCCGCAACCCAGCTGGCGGAGCACGCGGCGAGGCAGCGACCGACCGGCGGCATGCCAGTGCTGTGCGGCACGCCGCCGCGAACGAGCCGACGGCAGATCCCACGCGGCGAGGCCGTGGCCTAGCAGGAGGTGCGCGGGGAGGCCTCGGCGGCTTGAGCGGCCAGCAAGCATGCGGTGAGGCAGCGAGGCCGTGGCTGGTGTGCTGCGTGCGGACGGCGGACGGTATAGAGATCAATGTGTGGTGTCGTTGAGGATAAGGAGACGAGCAGCAGAGGAAGGGATAGAGAAAAATGACAATCGTAGGTCCCACGTTGCTTTGAAGAATGGGCTAAAAGCCAGACTATTGGAGAGGTTATCTCTTACGATGACGTGGACTAGCTAAGAGACAGTAACTATCTTGTTCCTTTGGAGAAGGCCTAGATACAGCTGCTGATGATGGCCCACCTTCCGACGGCCTGCCCTCTCGATGCGGCTGTACCTATCAAGAATTTTCAGCTTCCTACCACAGAAGTCGACGAGTTCGTTCCACCATTTTCAGAGGTGGCCGTGAAACTTATCGATATTATTGGTTGGATCATCGAGCTTGAGGAAGAGGTTGAAGTCTTCCCCGGATTATCGTCTGTGGCGATCTTCCAGCCGTCATAGCTACCCGGCACCTGCATCACGCAGACGCTCGCCGTCACAAAAGACCATGACGAGTGAAGAATCAGAATGGTTCACATTTCAATCGTTCTTCACTCACAAAAAGTTTCAATATTTTATGTAGAATCTATTTATTTATATATTTTTTATGAAAAATAATATTTTTATCTCTCTTTCAAGAATCAGAATGCCCCGTTAACCAATGGTTGCCCAAAGTGATTCTGATTTACCAAATAAATGTTTCTAGAGAGAATCTGAATCCAAAACGTTTATGTGAGAATCTAGATCCGTGCCAAACACACCCTTAGTTTCAAGGTAGCTATGATCAAGTTTTTCTTTGTGAAAGCAAGATGAATATGGTGTCATCATTCCATGCCCGGCGTTTCTTACATGAAAATTTGATGTCTATCAGTTTTTGTTTTTAATAGCTTAGTTCTCACAATTTCATTATGTGCAAGCCAATTTTTTAATGCCACTAAAAAGACATCTTAGTACCACTATAATGACATAGTCCTCATGGCGCTCGTTGCCATCGCTTTACAATTGTGCCTTCTATGCCGTTCTGTCAGCTTCTGGCTCTATTTCATTCTTAGCCCTCCTGATCTTCTGTGCTAAGTTGTATTCGTGCGATTGCGGTTTATTTGTGGCTCAATAATCAGATGTATATGTAAGATTTAGATTTAGGGATAATTACTTTCGAACTTTAAGCACAATGAGTAGAATTTAGAAATTTACATTTTTTCATTAAAGTCCCTTGCAAGGGCCGGACACCCTCGACCTTGCCAAAACAGGTGTGTTTGGTTGGAAGGACGGGATGGGATGGAACGGGACGAGGTCATCCCTCATCTGCATGTGTTTGGTTGAGAGTATACGTGGGACGGGACGGCATCAAATAGAAATATTCCTTGAAAACGGGGGACGGAACAATTCCACCAAAAATGGCGGACGAGCTCGTCCCAAGGAGACGGCGTCTGTTTCCCTCGCTCGCCTCTGCTCCCACGGGGAGGTCATGGGCAGCGGCCGTCGCGTCTGGCGGGTGGGGTAGGGGCGGCGGCGGCGCGGAGCTGCAGCGGGCAGCGGCCCATGCTGCTCAGCGAGGAAGACCAGGAGGAGGCCGGGGCGGAGCCGTGAGCGGCGGCGCGGCCATGGATCCGGCAGCGGCGGGGCTGCCCCCGACGGGCGGTGCAGGAGCCGCGGCTGGGCGCGTGGTGAGCTCCGCGCCCACGGACGACGGCCAAACGACGGGGCGCGGCGGCAGACTGCGGGGCATGCAGGGGAGCGCCGCTCCCACGGGCGACGGCCGGACGACGGGGCGCGGCAGGGCGCGTCGGCGGCAGACTGCGGGGCGCGTAGGGGAGCTCCGTGCTCACGGGCGGCGGCCGGACGACAGGGCGCGACGGCAGGCGGCGGCCGGATTGCGCCCGCGTGCGGGACGCTCCACCCGAGGAGCAGCTGACATGTGGACCCGCGTGTCTGGGTCATGAACATGTGGGTCCGCGGTTAACAGGAGAAAAACGGTGTCAATCTTCATTTGTCCACCGTCCCTCTAACCAAACAGCGAACTGGGACCATCCTGTCCCTCCAACCAAACATCTAGTGGAATCGTTTCATCCCCAGAATAAATGATGACTCTGTCCCGTCCCACCCATCCCTCCAACAAAACACACCCTAATTGAACTTTCGGAACGGAGCTTTCCCTGCCACTTCTCGTGAGAGTATGTCCAATCTGGGTAAGGTAAAATTTCCTCCTTAGTAAATCTAAGCTACGAGTCTACGACGACGAGCTCATGTCCATACTACACAACGACTCGTCCACGCTACCGAAGGCATCGCTGTTCTTAACGTCGTCCCATCTTAGCACCTCCCTGATGTACCTGAATGCATCATCCACCGTTTTCCGCTCTAGAGCTTTGGTCTGGAACACGAAGAGCTTCCGGTCACCGATGGAGGAGTAAAGATCCTTGAACTTCAAGGCGATGTAGTAGTAGGCGTGGCTGGCTAGTGACTGACGGGTGTGGTGTGGCTTCACAGGGCTGAAATCGGCAAACCACTCACAAACTGTTAAGGGTACACGGTTGATTTTCGCCTCGAATGCATCATACTTGTTCAGGAGCAGCACACAGGTGGTGTCCTCAAAGGAAGGGTGGCTGATCACGTCCTCGAACATCTTTCTGCTAGCAATCATCTTGTTGCAGGGCTCTCCTGAGCTCTGAACCCACGTCTGATCGTAGTCTGCCAGTGAGATACAAAAGATGATGGCCCGCACCTCCTCTAGCATTTCCAAACACCTCAAGCCCCCATTAAGTCCTTTAGAATTAATGCGGATTAACTGATACCTGACAAATTAAACAAAGGACAGGTTACTGTAAGAATTAAAGAAAAAGTTCAACATGCTACCATGAAAATACAGCACTCAAATGACCAGACAACCAGAAACTCCGAAAGAACACATGGCATATTTGAATTCTCGTTAAGCTTACTTTGTTTGCATTGATGGATCAGCTGGCTTGTCCACATAAGATTCAGTGAATGGATACCGGTCATCAAGTGAGAATTCAAGCAAAGATAGGCCATTCCACTGGTTGATACCCTCTGCATACAAAATATCTGTCTCTGTTGGTTCATATTCGTTGCTTGATATTTCAATCACCTGCAAACATGTGACAATTTTCCTGTCAGAGCATTTGGAAAAAAATATCACTCAAGTACTTATGCAGCTCAGATTTGTTTTGTTTAACCTGGATGGATTTAAAGCTTCATTATCTTTGGAAAAGGAAGTGCAAATAAGATTTTCCATAAATAATGTTTCAAATAAAAGTTAAAACTGAGAAAGTTAATATCACTAGTTCAATATCTTACTATGACCTCTCAAGTTGTAATTGCCAATCTTACCCTATCGAGGAAATAGCTGGCAACGTCCGGAAGAAAATGGAACTCATTGTTCCTTTTATATGTTGCTTGAATAGCAGTGTCTTTCCAAACCTCTTGAATAATTGGTGCATATTCTCGAGTTGCAGCAGGAAAGAAGGCATCCAGATTACCCAGTGCAACTATCTCCAACAGCCAGTCACCAAACTGCATCAGTCTTTGATTAAGAGAATACAGAGATGACCTGGTCTGAGCTACCCCTGCTTCACCTGTTAGCACTCACGTTTTGTAATTTTCTTCCCCAGAAACACAGGAACCAATAGGTGAATTCAAGGGATAGAATAATACAATAAATCTGTAATGATTTGAGCATGCATTTGGTTATCTTAAAATCTCATGTTTACTACAATAACATTTCTTGATGGCACTGGAAGTGGAACACATAGGTCTGTTCAGTAAAGTTGAAGTACCTAAAAAAGCTAGCGGTGGGTCCCTTAATTCTGTATCCAACAGTGAATTATTACAAAAAAATGAAAAGAATTGATAAATTATAGGTATGAGATGTATCCTCACCCTCAGCATATGATGCTGTAAAACACTAAGATGATAATGTAAATGATGCTGCAATATAATGGAAAATCTTACAGATTTCTTGGAGCATATAGACACGGATTGAAAAAGTTAGAATAGTTCAAACGAATACCATAAAAAGTTTGTGTAGCTTATCCAATTTTACCAGATTCACTTTTCTGATTTATCCCTTGAACCAACATCATATTCAATAGATGATTTGAGATAAGTGACTCCAGAATTAAATAGTTATTAGCAAAACATGTCATCAAGTAGCCCAAAAGAATATATAGAAAAACTGAGCCAAATCTAACCAGTGGTTTTATCAATTGTGCAAAGTTCTGTGTCTTCTTTCAAAGCTTCATCCTCAAAGCATTCTCGCCATTCAAGCAGTGTGCTGATATATTTGTAAATATTAATTTGTATCATGAGCTTCAAATCAAGTATCTCTCCTGGGGTGAACTTGCTTCCATATAAAAACTTTGCCTGCACAAAAAAATTCACATATGCAGTCACATAAACAGAATTTGTCCATTCCTCATCAAACCATAGGCACTGCCAACATACTAATAATATATATATCATGTTAACCACTACCCAATGATCAATTTGAAACTGAATGTGACACTGCACCCTCTTTGTTTTCTGAATATTTTAACAGGTATCTTAGTACTCAAAACCTAGGGTACATTATCAATCTCTCTTTTATATTTTGCTCCTCTTGTCACACGCTTTCATCACTGCAATGTAGCACTATTCAGAATCATTTTTTCATTATATTCTACCAGATTTTGGTTCCCGTTCTGAAAGAATATGCAAGTACAAAATCCTGGAAATACAGTTTGGTGCATGTGTGTTGTGCTAAGAGAACATTTTTATTTGACTTGAGTCAGTTCATCACAAGTGTATTTTGCTAACAGAACATTTTTATTTGACATTCGCAAGCTGACACAGAACATAAATAAGTTACATCACATCCTAACCTGTATTTGAACAAACTTTGACAGGAAAAACACTTTGCCCTGGTATGTGCAATAAGTTGTAAGTGAAAAATGACAAGGATTTAAATACAGGCATGCTTCACTATAGGCAAGCAAAAACAAAAACCTGCTTGAAGATTGTGCTTGATCCAGAGCCTTCTAGTCCAACCAGTAAAAGTTTCTGAACACTATTCTGCTCCAGGTAATCTGGAACAAACCTATCTGAATCTCCAGTAGCTTCTCCTTTCAACCCATGAGAATATCCAGGAGGTATTGGCAGCGAAAAAAGGTTAGCAATAAGACGAGTTGACGCCTGGCTAACAAAAAAAACGGCATCGTTACTCAGTTGATTTACACAGAATTTGAAGCAACTTTTTTTAAGGAAAATATATTACCTTTTGCCAAATGTTTCCTTTTATAATGTTCTGTCCCTCCTCCTCGTAGGATCCGTCATCATATAACCAGAAATGAGTATTTCGCGGGCACTGTACACTGGCCAGCTGAATGAAAAGCCAGTAAAATTCTGATCAAGATCTTGTACAGGTGATGAATGATCCCCTAAAAAGATTTAAGCTCCCTTCTTAGATTCAAAATTAGGAATAGAAGCAAGCCACTAAAGGAAACATACTAATGGGAGACAAAACTTCAAAATTTTCTGTTTGTAGAACACAGCATCGAAAGAGATGTTTTTGTATGCAGCGGTGTAATAAATAATCTAACATGGAAAATTGTCCAAAAGAAAGCCGCAACCTTTTGCTGTGCACACATATCACCGCGGCACTGTAAATGTTTATATAATTGTACCACTCCGGCACTCCCCGTTAAGCTAACAGCAGAAAATAGCTTACTCTTTAAATCAAGTACATATTGTTGCTTAGGCTCTTCCAAAATAACACAAGGGTTGAGAACAACAATTCAGCCTTTTTTGTCGATGGCATTTTAGTACATATTAGGTCTTCTTTATTTTTTTTATCTCTCCATGTTGTACCCACAACGTCTGGTTAAAAGCAATACACAAAATATAGTAATTTTTTTCAGAAGAAAACAATTGTCAAGTAAATTTTATTCACATATAGGATTACCATATGAAAACAAATGTAACGAAAACAACAAAGCAATTCCATCTAAGGTCAGTCTTAATAATGTAATGGCTCACTAAGAAAAATATGACGTACAAAGACTTACTTCAGAGTAACCTAAACTCTGCAAGTGCAACTCATGCCGAGTCACATATTTGTATGAGCAACATGAACTGACACTTTAGCAGTTGTTCTACTGATTAAAGAAAAACTCAATGTCAAGTAAAGCAAGTTATTACCATATAATACTGTTACCACCAGCCCTTACTTTCAATTTCATGCACAACTGGGTTCTGATGCTTAATCCTTTGACAACACTTAATCAGCAAACACATTGGAGATGATATAAACAAAATTATCAGGTAAGTGCAGAATTTTTTTAAACATTTATCCCACACAAAGGGTGAGGTAAAACCCTCGATTTTTTGCATAGCCTGTCAAGCCCAAAATAACAGGAAATTTTTAAAACTTCTGCACAGATATGCAATCCAGTCACACACAACTTCCATGTCACCAATTCCAGTCTCTATTATGTCAGTGTCAATTATGGTTTCAAAGGCAACAAGGTGACCCAAGAATTCTGTGAATGCCTAAAGCTGTGGTCCAGGTGACAAGGCGTAACTGTTCCTCCAGGCAAGCTAGGTCCACCTGGATGCCTAGGCGACGCCTTTGAAACACTGGTGTCAATTAATACCTAAAGCTGGAATTACAGGACTTGAATTCCCTATTAACTAATGTAAACTTCTCAATACATTGCACAACTATAAGCAGGCTGATGCACCACTGCTATATGAATATTACAGAGCAGACACCTCTGGAGGTGACACATGATTAAAACAACAATGCAATGGCAAAACAGTTACATGTCTCAACACTAAAAAGCTGCTGCTACTAGCTCAAATGCTCAAAGGTTAGAGATGACATAAATAGAAATCCCAGTCAAAGGCCACACTGACAGATCACATCTGAAACATCTATTCAGCATAACCATTTGCATGAGCAGAACTGCGGGATGATGTGCTTAATTCTATCATAGAAAATGTACTTTGCATTGATCATAAAAACATTAAAACAAGATATGGTGTGGACATGCTTATATGATTGTGCATCAATTTTTTCACCAAATAGTCAAAATAAACTTCTAAGTATCCAGAATTATCTACAGCTCGATATATAACTAATTTGAAGCGTGTGGCGCAAGTTGCAGCATTCAATAAATCACAAAAATTACCATGTGGAAAAATGAACAACTATATATATATATATAAATATAATATATATATATATACACTGGCAGACAAATATTTTACCTTAAGCATCCTGAGTTCAATTTTTGTGATCTCCCGCCCATTCACGAATACTTGTGTAGTTCCATTGCTAGCATCTGCTCGCAGCTTTCCTCCCACACTTAACTTTGAACTAACAACTCTATCAGGCCTCTCACCTTCCTGACAACATGATTGAGATACATAACTAGTTATTGCTAAATGGAATTTAATACATGGTACTTCAGGGCAATGTGATGGTTCATAAATGGACTTGAACCACGCATAAATCTTAGCCTGTATGAATAAATACAACCGAGTTCATACATTGTTCTGTTGATTATGTGTCCTCTATCAGCTCTGGAATATTGATCTATCAAAATATAGAAATTTGCTCCTTATTACCAGGCATTGCTAATGAGTAATTGTGATGCCTTGTCTATTTTATCTCTACCTGATATAGGTCAGTGCAATACACACTGGCCTTTATCAGGCATGGCTACGCAAAATGTGATATTATATCCTTATAAACAAGGAGATCATTTTAGTTTCTGGGTTAGCAAAATTCAATATTCTTTATCAGCGCTTCATGTTCACAAATATTTGGGTAGTGAGTGTTGTTATTAATAGTGCACCAATCGAGTTATAAGCTTACCCAAATGATAGTATGAGACCGATAAAATGTAGGCTAGCAAACGTTCTAAAACATGAGCACCAATCGACAATTTTGAATAATTCGTGTTCCTTGTCGTACCTATGCGTGGTGGTTACTTTGCAGGGCATCAATTTCAATACTGACTTTGCAACATAATGGCATTATAATTAATTAAAAGGGCTATTGCAACTTGAGGCTCTAACCTTCCCCCACAGCCCGGAGTCCTTGTCATACCAGTATCGGCCCGGCTCAAGGCGGTCCGGCGGCACAGCGCACCCGAGCAGAAGATCCAGCTCCACTTGCGAGAGCCCGCGGTCGTTGACGACCACCTCGTCCGGCCGCACCTGGTTGACCGCGCACCCGCGCTCGGCGCGCATCACCTGCCTCAGCTCCCCCGGCGCAAGCACCCGCGCGAGCAGCCGTGACCCCTTGCCGAGGCGCGCCCGGCGGCGCGGGTCGGAGACGGGCGCGCCGATGCAGGCGACGCACTTGCGGCCCTCCGGCATGGAGCCCATGGCGCGGAGCACGCAGGCAATGCAGTAGCGCGCGCCGCAGGCCAGGCACTCCTCCTGGCGCTGGTCCCCCAGGATCCCCATTGCCACCGCGATGCGTCCCCCCTTGCCGCACCTCGCGCACGCGCCACGCCTTCTGCCGGCGCCTTGGGCCGGAGGCGGCGGCTGGAGGTGAGGAGGGGACGATGGGGACTCCGGAGCGCGGGGCGGCGAGGTGGACAAGGACAAGGAGGTGGGGGTGGGGGCGGTGTCCGGGGAGGAGGGCGGCGAGGGGGAGGCGGCGCGGTAGGGGGGAGGGGCGGGCGCGGTGCGGAATAGGAGGCGGGAGATGCGGCGGCGGTGGCGCGGGAGCGGGAGGGAATGGGGACGCGGCACGGCGGCGGGAGGAGACGGCGGGCCCATGGTGGCGGGGGCGGCGGGGAGGTCGACGGAGAAGGAGTAGTCGAGTTGGTCCTCGTCGGGCAGCGGCGCGCCCGGGGGCAGCAGCCTGCGGAGCGCGCGCGCCCACACCGTCTCCTCGGCAGCCGCCGCCGGGGGAGGAGCGGGCTCCGGTGGCGGCGGGGACGAGAACATTGTGGGAACGGTGGGCAGTGAGAAGTTCGCGCTGGCGGCGGGGTTGAGAAGTGGAGTGGGAATGGCGTGCAGGTCGAGGAAGCTTTTTATTCGCGCACAATGACGGCCATGGATGACATGTGGGGTGAGGGGGTGTGACGCGCGCCTTGACGCCGGCCGGGGCCGAGGGAGGACGGCGGTGGGCTCCGCGTACTGGGACCACTTGCCTCTGCTTTCCTGGTACCTGCTCCGGGCCCACATGTCGGGAGCCAATGCAACGGTCCGTGGGGACCACTCACCGGGGAAATTCTGGACCCTCGAGGGTGCCATATCAAACGGTAGATATGGCTGTGGGTGCGTTTATTTCCCGTGAAAAGTTGGCAGAAAAATCTCATCGGACACTGTAGCGCACTGTAACATTTTTCGTTTGTTTGTGGTAAACATTGTCCTATCATGAACTAATTAGGCTCAAAAGATTCGTCTCATCGTGTACATCAAAAATATGCAATTAGTTTTTTTATTTACCCACGTTTAGTGTTCCATGCATGCGTCATTTGCTATATTTAATGTTTTGATGTGATGTCGATTTGACTTTTTCGTTTGAAATTCGGGGAACTAAACAGGGCCTATGTTTGATTGATTGTATATAAGCAAATAAAAATACACGAGTAAATACAAAATATAATTTCATTCTGTCTTGATGGATACGGCTGAATTAGGTGGTGTTTGATCCGCTGAAGTTTAGCGCTTTAAATAAGTGATAATTAGATGTATTAAATATTAATTATAAAACTAATTGCATAAGTCATGTCTATTTCGCGAGACGAATCTAACAAGCCTAATTTCGCTATAATTATTAATTAATACATAATTACCATACGTTTACTGTAGCATTACATTGTCTAATCATGGTGTAATTAGGTTTAATAGATTTGTCTCGTAAATTACTCCTCGTTTATGTAATGGGTTTTTAAATTAATCAATATTTAATACTTCTAATTAACATATTTATATCCGATGTGACGGCGCTAAAGTTTAGCGCGCGGGAAACAAACAGGGCCTTAGTCGCTTCCGATCATACATACCTTACAGATGCATTGCATCCATTTTAGACACCATCGCAGGATCACTTAGTTGTATTTGGTTGTTTGAATCTGTTGGAATGTTGATCTGTAGGGCACACATTGCCTGCCGTCAACGAACAGTCAAAAGACAAAAAGAAATTCAGATAATGAATTTTCAAAAAGAAATGAAAGTCAATTGACAAAGTCAATTTGACTATGTCTTGATTGGAGGTACATCCATCCAACTATTGGTGCTTATTCCCCATGAAGATATATATATATATATATATATATATATATATATATATATATATATATATATATATATATATATATAGGAAAAATCCATTCTACACACGCGTGTAGCTACGCCCACCTATGTATCTCATGATACATGATGAATTTTATCCGACGAAGAGTATGTACGTGTAGTATGTGATGATACTAGACTATCTGTGATGATATATACGTTGGGTATGTGTTGACACCAAAAATTAGCACCAGGAAGAGGCTGACATGTGAGCCGGATTTGGTGGAAGGATGCCATTCGGCTAAAGGGCTTTCTCTGAAGCATTCGGCAGAGATGCTCTGCGGTCGGGAACGCGTCGCCATTCGGTTAAGGGGTTTTCTCTGAAGCGTTCGGCAGAGATACTCTGCGGTCGGGAATGCGTCATCATTCGGCAGAGGCATTGTTCCGCAGGCGAAGAGTGGTAGCGTTCGGGAAGACATGATGACGTGGATCAATATAAGGAAGAAGGCCGGTTCGAACAAGGAACGCAATATGGGCACGAAGATTCGTCATTTATTTTTAGAAACAAGTATTATAGTCGTGTCCGACTAGGAGTTATATCAAAACCTGGGTATAAATATAAACCCATGGCAATTGTAAAGGATCCGAATCCAATCAATCATACAACAAACCGGCCCCGTGCCAACATCGAGTCCTTTAGTCGAGTCGTCGAGTTCTTCGAGAGGAGTCATCGATCCGTCGACCTCCGTAAGTACCGGCAACCTTGTATCATGCTTAGTATCATGCGGTGGATTTAAGCCTTGATGCAAGTAGTCTTGTTACCATGCTTAGTATCATCCGGTGGATTTAAGTTGTGGTCTCAAGAAGGTTCCTCTGTTAGGTCATGAGCCATGCGGTGGGCTAAGATCTAGTATGGACCAAGTTATCGGCTCTGTTAGATTTCGGCAAGATCTAACAGATTCATTAAGTTACCCCGTGTTGCTTCGTTTTTACCATGTGCTTAATTCATGCAACACACCTTTGCCCAATCTAGATCGGCTAGAATCGGCTCTGCTTGACGATGCGATGACTTATCCCCTCATAGCCGAGTCCGAAACCGATCTAGGTTGCCACGTGTCGCGGGTTCGAGCTTGTCGGCATCGCGTAGATCTTGACAGAACCGGGTATCATGCGGTAGATGCAGGTTTTTGGGTCGTCTTAGAGCTAATCATCCGGTGGATTAGAATTCGATTCGATCTGATAGATTTATCTTTACCGATTAGGCTTGTTCCTTCGCCATGGACCCCGATTCGGCTAAATAGCCGCATTCGGTAGTGCTCTCACGAGTGAACGTGTGTTCGTGGGTTTGCATTGGGCAACGAATGCTTTTAGCCTTTCACGATTAGATTGTATCATGCGGTGGATAGATCTAGTCTGATTGGTGGTGTGGCCTCAAACGAGTTGTATCATGCGGTGGATTAACTTGTTTGTTGCCATGCTTGACGGGTGCTGCTTTCGGCCTATGCATTCTTGTTTTCAATGTAAATTCGTGACTGTGTTGTGAGTTCGTAATTAAACATTGAGTGCTTTTAGCTTTTCATGGTTAGATTGTATCATGCGGTGGATTGGTCTAATCTGATTAGTGGTGTGATTTCAAACAAGTCGTATCATGCGGTGGATTAACTTGCTTGTTATCATGCTTGACGGGTGCTGCTTTCGGCCTATGCATTCCTTGTTTACTGCGAATTTATGATCATGTTTCACCCTTTTATTTATCCATCATGCTTTGTTTCTCGTTAATCGGCTATGAGTATGCGTTACAATGTTCATTCGGTTGAAAGCCGATTTTTCGTCATGCTTACGTCACGCATTCGGCAGTGCGCTCCCTGCGTGCCTTGCCGATTGCCGAATGAGGCTTTAACTGCCGACAGATAGCTTACATGCTTCTACTGATCTTACGTCATGCTGATGTTGTGCGTTCGGCAGTGTGATTCTTACATGCTTCTACCGACTGCCGAATGATATTCTGAGTAACGACAGATAGCTTGTCCGTAGCTATATGTCTCTCGAGATTGGCTTCAATGCCGCAAATATGGAACTGTCTGGTCTCACCCGGCACGTTCCAGGTTTTGATCTAAACGTTTTTGTCCCTTTGTTAGTTTTCAGGCAAACTGACTGGCACGCTTCCGGATTCAAAAGCCCGGGTCACGTGTGAAGCTAGCTAATTCGGCTTGCTGTGTGCTTGGCGCGAACTGCATATTTTGCGTCAACACACTTTTTGGCACGCCCGGTGGGACTCTTCAAGTTTACAAGATGCCTGAGTTGAGCGACATCATGGACGTTACTTTGGAAGAATTGTCTGAAGAACATCAACAGATGGTAAAGGCTGCTGCTGACCAATTCATTAACAAATGTTTACTATCTTTCGCCAAGAACAGGAGTGGTGCACCGTTTCTCAAGTCCGATTTGCCAAGAGTTCTCCTTCCTGGGCAGTCTGATTTTACTAAAGAAGAAGAGAGGGAGAGATTCTCGGGCTTGTTATACAAAGCTTTGGGGGAAGCAATGACCAATCACAATGCTGCGTTCTTGAACAGCTTTCGGCATATAATGGTAAGCATTTTTGGTCAACATGTGGATAAATCCTTTGAGCAGATACATGGGCAATTGGGTGGCCCGACATACTTCAATGTTCAAGCACCAGTTCAGAAACCACATGATAAAGGAAATGCTGATGGAACTGGAGGTTCTGGTACTAAAGATACAAATGGACAACCGATTCGGCAAGATCCTCAGCCTGCACTGCCGAAAACTCGCACATACGGTGATATGGCATTCGGCACCACAGGGAATCCGCCTGCTTCTGCTTATAAGATATCCCCTCTGAACAACAGGCTGCAAAAGGACATGTATGGAAACGGATACTCAGAGTTTATGGATTACAATGCTATCGACGCTCTCCCGAATCCTGGGTATATTGGTACTGCAGGCATGCTTGCTGGAAGACCAGAGAATCAAGATACCAGTATTGACCTCATGGTGCAAAAAATGACCGATGTATTGCAAAATCAATTCGGTCTGAAGCCTAAAAATCAGGGATACATGTACTCGTCTCCTTTCCCAGAATGGTACCAAAGGGTATCATTGCCGAATAGAGTCAAGGTGCCTACAGAGTTTACTAAATTCTCAGGACAAGATGATACTAGCACTGTGGAGCATATAGCTCGATATCTGATGCAGCTTGGAGAAGCTTCGGCAGATGAGGCTTTCAGAATCAGATACTTTCCTTTGTCACTGACGGGTCCAGCTTTTACATGGTTTGCTTCTTTGCCTGCTCAGTCGATTTGTACTTGGAAAGACCTGGAGCAGAAATTCCATGCTCATTACTACATTGGCAGTACCGAGAAAAAGTTGGTTGATTTGACCAGCTTAAGGCAGAGGAATAATGAAACACCTACGGAGTTCCTCAGGAGATTTAGGGAAACAAAAAGCATGTGCTTTTCTCTGAACATACCTGATGACCAGCTGGCTGGTATGGCTGTAGCTGGCATGCTGCCTGCCATTCGGGAGAAGCTATTCGGGATGGAGTTTGATGATCTGGGCCAGTTGTCGCACAGATTGGCCTTGATGAATAACCAGGCATATGGTTTCAAGAAAGATGCCAGATTTGCTAAAAATAATGATGTAGCTGACATCTATAACCAATTCCTTGAAAGAGCAGATCAAGAAGATGAGTATGAAGATAGCGAGGAGATAGCCGCAGCAGAGATAGTGTGGAGCAAAGAACCAGTTACAATGGCTCAAAGATGGATCAAACAGATGAAGGGAACATATGATTTTGATGTGACTAAGGCGGACAAATTGTTTGAGTTCCTGGTGAAAGAAGGCCGAATCAAATTGCCAGAGGGGCATTCTATGCTTCGGCCCGATGGAGTGAAAGATAAGAGGTACTGTGGGTTTCATGATAGAAATTCTCATTCCATTAATGAATGCAGAGTCTTTAGGATGAGGATTCAGAAAGCTATCCAGGAAGGACATCTGAAATTCGACAACAAGATGAAACTGGACAGTAACCCTTTCCCTCAGAATATGATCGGGTTCTCGGTTAATATGGTGAATGCTGTTCCATCTGGAGAAAAGGGAAGATTGAAAGTTTTAACCTCAAACAGGGCAAGACAGGATGGTTCAGTTGATCCCACTCGGCAGATCACAATCGAACAGATTCGCCAGAAAGATCTTCGGTTCCCGAATAGCCGATTTGAAGTGGGAGAATCCTTTAAACCTAGAGTTACTACACGTATTCTCAAAAATGGCAGCGTCAGCAAGAAAAGGAGCGTTTTCAAAGGCGTGAATACGAGGAGGAGAAAAGAAGGCGCGAAGAAGAAAGGTTTGAGGAAGAACAAGAAGAGTATGCTCGAGAGCAGGAACGTGCGCATTGGGGGTGTGCATTCTTCAGACACTGTTGGAACGAAGGTTTGAAGCTTCCCACACGGAATAGTTGTCCTGAATGCAATAATAGGTATGATGAATATAGGCAGGGAACTGTCAATCGCCGATCTGTCCATGAAAGAATTGGCAGGGTGCATCCTAGTGATGATCGGCGTTTTAATGATCAACCAAGAAAGAGACATGCTGATTACAAGTGGTTTGATCGTGAAGAAGAAGAAGATCATGCTTATGTTTGGCAAGAAGGACAATGGTGCCCACCTGGTTTGAAGAAGAGCCAGAAGAGAAGAGTACAGCGCCTGAGGAATCGGGAATTGAAGCAAGCAAAGGTCAAGGTGAAATCAATATGGCTCCCAAAAGACAGGCCTGACGAACATGGTCATTCGGCTCCCACATGTATGGTATGTTTTCTGCCAAATGAATTCATGGCTCCAGCTAACCAAATTGTACAGGAAGAGATATTGCCCGATATAGATGATGCCGAACGATTTGGGTTAATGGCACAATTGATGTTGAACAAACAAGCTGTTTTTGAGAAGCCAGCCCAGAATCGGCACATGAAGCCACTGTACTTGAAGGGATATGTTAATGGCAAACCGTTGACCAAGATGTTTGTCGATGGAGGAGCTGCTGTCAATGTAATGCCATATACCACATTCAGGAAGCTTGGTATGGGCCCTAGAGATTTGACACCAACGAGCATAATTCTAAATGATTTTGCTGGAAATCCTTCGGACACCAAGGGATGCGTGCACGTTGATCTGATGATTGGGTCCAAGACTCTGCTTACGACTTTCTTTGTCATTGAGGGCAAAGGGGCATATAGCTTGCTGCTTGGAAGAGATTGGATTCATGCAAATTGTTGTATTCCATCTACTATGCATCAACAGCTTATTCAGTGGATAGATGATGAGGTGGAGATTGTCCAAGCAGATGATTCAATAAGCGTGGCAAATATGGAACCAGCTTTCTGGGAATATCAAGGCATAGATTGTTTCTCAGGCAAAGACTGGGGAGAAGGTCCTGTGGCACCAGCCAGCAGTGATCAGCAGCCGATCGAAGCAGTCGGCTCTCATAGTAATTTTTGATGGAAAATCCAATTGATGGAACTGATGGAAAATTAGGACGTGGATTTGTGTCGGCCGATAAATTGGAAGAAGTGGACATTGGAGATGGTGACAAGCCAAGGCCGACATTTATCAGTGCTAACTTGGATTCGGTTTTCAAAGAAAAGTTGGTGACATTGTTAAAAGAATACAAGGACTGCTTTGCTTGGGATTATTCGGAGATGCCCGGTCTAAACCGTTCTATTGTTGAGCATCGGTTGCCAATCAAACCTGGTTACAGGCCTTACAAGCAACCACCCCGGAAAATCTACAAGGAAGAAGTGTTGGCCGATGTGAAAAAGGAGATTGAAAGATTACTAGATGCAAATTTCATTCGGCCATGTAAATACGCGGATTGGATCTCTAATATCGTTCCTGTCTATAAGAAAAATGGAAAAATGAGGGTTTGCATAGATTTTAGAGATCTAAACAAGGCTACACCCATGGATGGATATCCAATGCCTATTGCCGATTCGTTGGTTGATGCTGCTGCTGGATACAAAGTGCTCAGTTTCATGGATGGTAATGCAGGATACAATCAGATTTTTATGGCATTGGAAGATATAGTAAAGACAGCTTTCAGGTGTCCTGGACACATAGGGTTGTTTGAGTGGGTTGTCATGACCTTTGGATTGAAAAATGCTGGTGCAACTTATCAAAGGGCTATGAATTATATTTTTCATGAGTTGATCGGCAAGATTGTGGAAATATATATTGATGATGTGGTGATCAAGTCATTGGATCATGAGTCCCATTTGGCCGACATAAGGAAAACTCTAGAATGCACCAGGAAACATGGGCTTAAGATGAACCCGAACAAGTGTGCTTTTGGAGTTTCGGCTGGAGAGTTTCTGGGATTTTTGATACATGAAGGAGGAATAGGAGTTGGTAAGAAAAGCATGAAGGCAATTGATGAAATTGTTCCTCCAACTAATCTTAAAGAGTTACAATCGCTGCTTGGCAAGATAAATTTTGTGAGAAGATTCATATCAAACTTGTCACAAAAGGTGTTGCCCTTTTCCTCACTGTTGAAAATAAAAAAGGATCAAAAGTTTGTATGGGGTGACGAACAACAGAAGGCTTTTGATGAAATAAAGGAGTACATGAAGAAGCCACCAGTATTGGTGCCTCCACAATTGAACAAGCCTTTCAAGTTGTACGTGGCGGCCGATGCCCAAACTATTGGATCGGCCCTCATTCAAGAATTTGAAGGGAACGAAAGAGTAGTTGCATACCTTAGCCGAAAGTTACTAGATCCAGAGACAAGGTATTCGGCTATAGAGAAGCTTTGCTTATGTGTTTATTACTCATGTACAAAATTTCGGCACTATTTGCTGAATGCCGAATGCGTTGTACATTCAAAATTTGATGTGATTAAGCACATGTTGTCAATACCAATTTTGAATGGAAGGATTGGCAAATGGATTTTGGCCTTATCTGAATTCGAATTAAGGTTTGAGTCAGCAAAGGCTGTCAAGGGGCAGATTATTGCTGACTTCATTACTGAACATCATGATACATCGATAAATTTGCTTAACATTGTTCCTTGGGTATTATTCTTCGATGGATCTTCATGCAACAAAGGTGGTGGAGCAGGCTGAGTATGAGGCATTGCTCAAAGGGCTCCAATATTTGAAAGAAGCAAAGGCCATTGCAGTTGAAATTTTTGGAGATTCAGAATTGGTCATAAAACAATTGAATGGTGAATATGAGTGCAAAAGTGATACCTTGAGGAATTACTATGAAGAATGCAAAGAAATATTGAAGAGCTTTCGGTCAGTAATTCTACAACACATTCCTAGAGGGGATAATGGAGAGGCGAATAGATTGGCCCAAAGTGCATCAGGTTATAGAGAACTTCAAGAGGTGTTTGCTAATGATGTATATGCTTTCGGGAGTAATCTGGCAGAAGATGATTGGAGGAAAGAAATTGCCGATTATTTGGAGAATCCATCCCAGAAAGTTTCGAGAAGACTCAGGTATAAAGCTGTAAAGTTTGTTCTTCTTGATAAAGATTTATATTATAAATCCTTGGACGGGATATTATTACGTTGCTTAAATCAAGAAGAAGCAAAGAGGTTGATGAGTGAGGTGCATGACGGATTATGTGGAGCACATCAGTCAGCTTACCGAATGAAGTGGGTTATTAGAAGAACTGGGTACTATTGGCCTACAATGCTAGAAGATTGCTTTGAATATTATAAGGGATGCCGAGACTGTCAGAGATTTGGAAACATTCAGAGAGTTCCAGCATCGGCTTTGAATCCCATTATCAAGCCATGGCCATTCAGAGGATGGGGAATGGATTTGATTGGCCAAATAAATCCTCCATCTAGTAAGGGACATAAGTTCGTACTTGTGGCAACTGATTATTTTACTAAGTGGGTTGAGGCAGTTCCGTTGAGGAAAGTGACATCAGAAAATATGGTTGAGTTTGTCAAGGAACATATCATTTACAGATTCGGGATTTCTCAGACAATCACCACTGATCAAGGGACTCAATTTACATCTTCAGAATTCAAAGATTTTGCTGAAAGTATGGGGATAAAATTACTGAATTCTTCTCCTTATTATGCTCAAGCTAATGGTCAAGCAGAGGCTTCTAACAAAATTATGATCAAAATCATACAGAAGAAGATTGATCAAAAGCCAAGAAGGTGGCATTCGGTACTCAATGAAGCGTTGTGGGCTTACCGAATGGCTCCTCATGGGGCTACAAAAACATCTCCTTATGAATTAGTGTATGGACACCATGCTATCTTGCCGTGGGAGATGTAATCAGATTCGAGAAGGGTTAAATTACAAAAAGATTTGCGTTCTAAAGATTACAATGATCTGATGATGGATGAATTAGAAGATTTACATATGATTCGTCTCAGGGCCTTGGAGAATATTGAGAAGAACAAAATGCGAGTTGCTAAGTATTACAACAAGAAGGTGAAGGTTAAGCAATTTACAGAAGGTGATCTAGTTTGGAAAGCGATATTGCCGATTGGAACCAAATATGCAGCATTCGGCAAATGGTCTCCAAATTGGGAAGGTCCTTTCAGAGTGGCCAGATGCGTGCCTGGGAATGCATATATCCTAAAGACTTTACTAGGAGAGGAATTTACTGCTGCTATCAATGGGAGATACCTGAAGAAATACTATCCTAGCGTTGAGATTGATCGTTGATTAAGACACAATGGAAATAGCCGGCATTCGGGAAGAAGCCGTCTTCAGAACAAATGTTGACAGAAAAGGAAAATGGCCAGTACTGAATGTATTGCCCTTAGCACAAAATATATTACATCAGGAGTTCATGCAAGATCACAAAAGATAAGTTTTATTGCCGAAATTCCATAAATCCCTAGTACAAACTACTGGAAGAGCCTATTCAAAACAGACTGGGGATGAATGGAATCGGCAATGGCAGCACCATGGCCATCAAGACGATCAATGGAGGCGTCAATGTCTTCGATGTCTTCTGGGTTGCTGTTGGCAAAACCAACCGGCATCCTGAAATAGTCAGTGCCGGTGTGCGTCGACATGGCAGCGAGACCCGTAGCAACGCCCAGGCGAACGCCATGGGAGGCCACCTCGTCGACACGGCTTGCCACCGCACCAAGGCGTACCTCGGGTGTGTCCCCTTGGGCGTTCACCTTGTCCGCCAGCTCCTCCACCAGCGCCTTCAGTCGATCAAGTTCAGCATCACGCACTGCAAAGTTACAAGGGGATAACAGATTAATATCATTTGGAGGACGAGAATTGAGATTGAGCAGATTGCAGGACTCACCATCAATGACTTCAAGCAACTGCTTGCGCTCGTGCTGCCATTCAAGGTCAGCAATCCCGGCTTGCTTGGAGATAACCTCCAACTCGCGGCGAGTATCGTCACGCTCCGCTTTGAATCGGCGGGCGTCGCCGTCCGTGTAGCGGGAGTCATCCGATTCGAGAGATCGATTGGACGAACTCGAAGAGCTGGACGCCGCAGGAGCAGCGGCTGGAGTCGCAACTGGCGCACCAGCGGCGACGATCCATTGGATCACCCTAAGAAAACAAAGAGATTCGTCAAGGAGAGGGCAAATCTCGAGAAGAACAGAGAGAAGCAAGCAGACAATCTTTACCTCCGGCGAGCACCACCGCGACTCCCTTCGGCCTCATCGGCGGCCGGGCGCCTCCTGTTGTTGTCGGCCATTGGAAGTTTCTCGGAGTTACTGTGGATGGGGGAAAGAATGGCTTGGGCCGGCAAAAACTTGGAAGACGAAGAACTTGGTGAAAACTGTGGGCTGCCTGGGTGTTTATTTATAAAACCCGCAGAGGAGATCGTGGTCAGAGATCGTGGCGCGCTTCCCAAAATTTCGGAAGGTGGAAAGCCCCACGAACCGAGCAGTTTCGGTGTCGTTTGGGATTCATGCCGAATCAAGTTCGGTTCTACTGAATTGGATTCGGCTGTGTTGTGTTAGGTCGTTTTTCGGGTCTAACACTGTTACGACTAAGCTTTGCCGAATGTGTGGTTCACAATAGAGCGAGGAAGAAAGCAAAAGATTGGTGAGACTACAAAGTCGGTAAGACATTCGGCTAATTAAATATTCAATACAACTACACACCCAAGTACTTGGAGATTACATCTTTAGCATCAGATATCATTCTATTAATGGTCTCCAAAAGATTTTTGCCTGCTTCTTGGGTTTTTATCAGAGCAGAGAGCTTCGTTTTAAGCTGTTTATCTTCAGTTAGAATTGCCGATGCTTCCTTCCGTATCCTCTCTGTCAGATCAGGGAGTTCGGCTAACTTCTTCTCGTCAGCTTCGATTTCGATTGACAGAGTCCTCAATTCGGCTTCTAGTTCAGCTTTTCTGGTCTTCTTCAGATCAAGTGCTGGCTGCAGTCTAGCTGACAATTCTTTATTACTCTGAGCTTGAATATACAGATCTTTCAAGGATTGCTTAGCTATGGCTCTTCTTTGTTCTAAAGCTGGTTGTAAAGATTGACTTTTCAGAACTTGTCTGACTGCAGCAAATTGTTGATCCAATTGAGAGATTGGTTCCAAAGAAGCTTGAATATCAACAGGAAGGTTTTGTTCAATGGGCTCAAGCATATCTCTCAGAAGATCAGCATCCTTGACTTGATCCTGGATGTCTTTGTGCAGAAAGGAGAAAATTTCCTTTAGTTTTGCCTGGGTTTCTTCTGATAAAGTCTGACTAGAAGAAATTTCCTCTGCTTGTTCGGCAACAAGATCATCCAAGGGAAATGAGTAGCTGGGTGATGAAGTTGTTTTCTCCTGGAAAAAGATATTGCCGAATTAATGATTATCCATTGAATAAAGAACTGGGGAGACTGGGTAATTATCTCTACCTCATTCCTGATCTCTTGGATGGAGAGAGAGGGCGGCTCAAGCTCAGGCAAAGATTCTTGTGTGTCATGCTGAGGAGAGCTTGGAAGGTTCTTTGGTGGGGATGAGGCTTCTGGCTGAGGTACATCAGGTAGAGCTGAAGCTGGTTCTTGATGAAAAGGGGAGCTCTCCGAAATTGGATCCATTGAAGCTTGCTCTGTGACTGAAAGAAAGTTAGTGCCGATGAAAAAGAGTTTTAAAGGACAAGACGGTGAGAAATTTTACTAATCACTGAAGCGTCGGCAGGTCCTGTGCTAATGGCCAATTGCTGTGATTTGGCCTGAAATCATAAAGGAACAGAAATGAGCAGAATGAAATTAGCATTTTTACTCGAGGAGGGAGAAATTTGACCTGTGCAATTATTTTGCTGCTTGTTCTTTTCTTCTTTATAGATGAAGGGGCAGTTAGAGAAGAAATTTTTCTCTTGGCAGCAGGTGGTGCAGCAAGAGTTGGATCCAGATTGGCAGGCCTAGACGTTATTTGAGCCAAAGAAGGAGAGTGATGCCCCAGAATAGATATCGGGCCTGCAGTGTTATATGCGATTGCTCTGGCCAGAGGGGCAGGGACTATGTCCTGCAGGATAACAAAGTTAAAAGTCGATGAAAAAGGATGTTATTGGAAAAACAGATGGATTATAAGCATATTTACCTCTGAATTCGGCTGATAGTCAGGCATCAAATCAAGGCAGAGAGGGTGAACTGGCACATTGAAGATATGATCATGGACTTCTTGCCACCAAAGAATAAAAGAAGGATGAGCAAGTGCTGTTGGCACAAAAGGTTCGATCTGGTAGATGGCTGCACAACACTTGTAATCAAAAATTCTTCTTGTTTCTGTGGAATCTTTGATGATCTGCCTAGGCTTGAGGAATTCATGGAAGAATAATCTTGGGGGCACTTGGCCACATCCTAATTGCCTGGCTACTGTATTCGGCTGGTAATATTCATATGAACTTTGAACCAGCCTTCCTCCACAAAATTCGGCTGGTAAGATGCAAGGCCGAATAAAAGTGTTAAAAATTGCTGTGGACTCTGCATCTATACATCCAGTCTCGAAGCTGAATTCACAAGGAAAAGTGAGACTGTCATTGTCCATGTATAGGAACCAGAGGGGATTGGCAAAGCCTTTGAAGAAAAGTTCAAACAGTTCTCCAATGCTCTTGTTGATAGCAATAGTGGAGGCTGCTTCCCCATAGGTTTGACAGCCTTTGGTGCTCTGGGCTTCTGCTTCCTGGTAATTGACCGAGGGGAAGTGTCGGCTGTTGAGGTCAATGGAGACAATTTGGTGCATGTACAGTTGCAGCCACATTTGGACGAACCACCAGGGACCATTGACGCAGGAAATTTTCTTGTTGGTGTGCATCTGATAAATGGTTTGATGGAGCATGTGATAGACACTTCCCAAGAGATATTTCCCGAGAGGGATAAGTGTGCCTGCAGCCAAGTCTTCGGCCATTACTATGTGATTCAGAGTTGGCTCATTGGCTTTACCACAGAAAACAAATCTGCACAACCACATATTCAGAAAGGCCCTGTATTCAACGTCAGTCAGAGGACCATCATGCATGTAAGTCTGGATGTATTTCTTATAGCCGACTCCAGTCTTCACCCCTGTCTGTTTGGAAGAACCTTTGTACCTGTATGGGTGTGTTATCCCTGTAATGTTCAGGCCGGTTATCATGTAGACATCGGCCAGGGTTGGAGTCATTGGTCCGTGACCAAAGAGGAAGGCATTCATGCCATTGGACCAGAAGTGACAAGCTGCAATCAGGAGATTTTCATTCTTGGGTGTTTCGGCTAGAGATAGCTCCAAGCAATGAGAAATACGAAGACTGTCCCAATTCTGCGTCTGGGGGCTTTTATCTTCAAGAATCCTTTTGTACCAGTTTCTCCAGCCAGTCATTGGGGGCAGAGGCCAGTTCTTGAATGAATCTTGCCATTCGTGAGGTCTCGACAGTGAAGTTTTGAAAGGGATCCTCTGGGACTCGGCCGCAATAATTTCGGAGGGATCTGGATTCCCTGAGGGACCGAGGAAGAAAGATGCGGATTGCTCCTCCGTAGGGGTCAAGATTTCAGTGGTCAGAGCCTATTGAGAACGGAAGAAGAGCGATTCGGGAATTCAAAATGCAGCTTGAAAAGAGTAATGCCGAATGTGATTGAAGAAAACGGAACTTACTTGAAGAATTTGATCCTGGTTCGCCATTTGAAGGTCGGAGCTTGAAAGATTCGACGAACTAGGGTTTGAGTTTGAGAACGCACTCTGAGGATTTGGGAGCGGAAGACGGATGTCGAGCGGGCTCAGCCTGGAAATGTTGGGGATTCCTGGTCAATTCCGAGATAAAAGTATCCTTTATCCCGAAATTGAAGGGGCATGTGTTGACACCAAAAATTAGCACCAGGAAGAGGCTGACATGTGAGCCGGATTTGGTGGAAGGATGCCATTCGGCTAAAGGGCTTTCTCTGAAGCATTCGGCAGAGATGCTCTGCGGTCGGGAACGCGTCGCCATTCGGTTAAGGGGTTTTCTCTGAAGCGTTCGGCAGAGATACTCTGCGGTCGGGAATGCGTCATCATTCGGCAGAGGCATTGTTCCGCAGGCGAAGAGTGGTAGCGTTCGGGAAGACATGATGACGTGGATCAATATAAGGAAGAAGGCCGGTTCGAACAAGGAACGCAATATGGGCACGAAGATTCGTCATTTATTTTTAGAAACAAGTATTATAGTCGTGTCCGACTAGGAGTTATATCAAAACCTGGGTATAAATATAAACCCATGGCAATTGTAAAGGATCCGAATCCAATCAATCATACAACAAACCGGCCCCGTGCCAACATCGAGTCCTTTAGTCGAGTCGTCGAGTTCTTCGAGAGGAGTCATCGATCCGTCGACCTCCGTAAGTACCGGCAACCTTGTATCATGCTTAGTATCATGCGGTGGATTTAAGCCTTGATGCAAGTAGTCTTGTTACCATGCTTAGTATCATCCGGTGGATTTAAGTTGTGGTCTCAAGAAGGTTCCTCTGTTAGGTCATGAGCCATGCGGTGGGCTAAGATCTAGTATGGACCAAGTTATCGGCTCTGTTAGATTTCGGCAAGATCTAACAGATTCATTAAGTTACCCCGTGTTGCTTCGTTTTTACCATGTGCTTAATTCATGCAACACACCTTTGCCCAATCTAGATCGGCTAGAATCGGCTCTGCTTGACGATGCGATGACTTATCCCCTCATAGCCGAGTCCGAAACCGATCTAGGTTGCCACGTGTCGCGGGTTCGAGCTTGTCGGCATCGCGTAGATCTTGACAGAACCGGGTATCATGCGGTAGATGTAGGTTTTTGGGTCGTCTTAGAGCTAATCATCCGGTGGATTAGAATTCGATTCGATCTGATAGATTTATCTTTACCGATTAGGCTTGTTCCTTCGCCATGGACCCCGATTCGGCTAAATAGCCGCATTCGGTAGTGCTCTCACGAGTGAACGTGTGTTCGTGGGTTTGCATTGGGCAACGAATGCTTTTAGCCTTTCACGATTAGATTGTATCATGCGGTGGATAGATCTAGTCTGATTGGTGGTGTGGCCTCAAACGAGTTGTATCATGCGGTGGATTAACTTGTTTGTTGCCATGCTTGACGGGTGCTGCTTTCGGCCTATGCATTCTTGTTTTCAATGTAAATTCGTGACTGTGTTGTGAGTTCGTAATTAAACATTGAGTGCTTTTAGCTTTTCATGGTTAGATTGTATCATGCGGTGGATTGGTCTAATCTGATTAGTGGTGTGATTTCAAACAAGTCGTATCATGCGGTGGATTAACTTGCTTGTTATCATGCTTGACGGGTGCTGCTTTCGGCCTATGCATTCCTTGTTTACTGCGAATTTATGATCATGTTTCACCCTTTTATTTATCCATCATGCTTTGTTTCTCGTTAATCGGCTATGAGTATGCGTTACAATGTTCATTCGGTTGAAAGCCGATTTTTCGTCATGCTTACGTCACGCATTCGGCAGTGCGCTCCCTGCGTGCCTTGCCGATTGCCGAATGAGGCTTTAACTGCCGACAGATAGCTTACATGCTTCTACTGATCTTACGTCATGCTGATGTTGTGCGTTCGGCAGTGTGATTCTTACATGCTTCTACCGACTGCCGAATGATATTCTGAGTAACGACAGATAGCTTGTCCGTAGCTATATGTCTCTCGAGATTGGCTTCAATGCCGCAAATATGGAACTGTCTGGTCTCACCCGGCACGTTCCAGGTTTTGATCTAAACGTTTTTGTCCCTTTGTTAGTTTTCAGGCAAACTGACTGGCACGCTTCCGGATTCAAAAGCCCGGGTCACGTGTGAAGCTAGCTAATTCGGCTTGCTGTGTGCTTGGCGCGAACTGCATATTTTGCGTCAACACACTTTTTATGTAAGCATACATAGAGTATATGGACATACTATTTTATATAGTATTATAAAGGTATAATAAAAATATATTTAAAAATAAGGTTGATTTTGAATTTTTTTTATGTAACTCACTTTGAAGTATCTTAGAATTAGTATATATACATACTAAAAATAACAAACTAGTATGTGGACATACGTATAATGATATACTGAGCGTGCTAAATATTATTTAGCACCCCTGGCCGGAGCTCCGGCGAGCTAAATTTACTCCATTTTCATGCGCTAGAGTAAATGTCCCGCAGGAGCTTTACTAGGTCTTTAATGCGCATTTATACGATTGGGCTTCAGTTATGGCAGATGTAAAAATTGGTCTTGATTGGCACTAGCCGGGACCAGCGCCATTCATTTGGGTCTCTCCCGTAGCAGATTTCTACCGCAATCTGTAATCACGCTCATGCAAGTCAGAGAGGTTTTTTTTTAAACGCAAATGAGAGAGGGGTTTAGCACTTGCATGTGCACAGCATGCTAGCGTGAGGCTAATTTGGGGAGAGAAGTAAATCCGTCCATGTATTTAGGAGAGGCCAGCAAAGAGAGACATGCACTATTTTAATAACGTTAGAGAAGTAATATTCAATATTAGATGGAATTATTTTTCCTAATGTTTCGAGTAATTTTCATCTTGGCTAGAGGAGTATTCCAAGCGTCAGGCTTTTTTTCAAATGTCATAAGTATTTTACTAATTGATTAGAAGGAGTATTTTTTAGAAGAAATGAGTAGTTTTGAATTGACTAGAGTATTTTTCAGTTGTGAATAGGAGTTTTTTTTCTCCTAATATAGGAGTATTTTTTCAAAATAATTGGAGTATTTTTCAGTCAACTAGAGTTGTGTAGCTGTTACTAACTATAAATGTGTGTTCATTCTTCTTATTTACTTCTCGTATTTAATATCTGTTGCATTGGTCCATGACTGATAAAAGTTCAAAATATAGAAAGAGGACCTGATTTCACGTGAATACGTGATAAATAAGTATGTTTCCAAAAAAATTACTCATTTTTCATGTGGTGCAAAAGAGTTCAAAAATCAATGTTTTACATGTTGGGACAGTAGCAGTCTAGCAGTCTAGCTGCAGGGGATCAGAAGGGCAGCGATATGGTCAGTTTCTACATGGCAAACGAACCCGGATGATTGGTTTGGTCTGTTTTGTTGCCTCCTTGTACAGGGACCTACGAAATGTCACAAATGGAGGAGTAATTCTCAATGATGAAAGGAGCAATAATTTGCAAATGAAGGAGTGATTTTATGTTCATTTTATTTGTCCAAATGGAGTAATTATTGAAACAAGTAGTTAGGCATGGAGTAATCTGACATCGAGACGAGGAAAGGAATAATTAGACATCGAGGCAAGTAGTAATTTTGGAGTACTTTTATATGCATTTTGGAAGGAACGGGTAATTTTACATGCGTTACTTTGTCCATGTGGAGTATTCAAGAGTATTTTCAAAAGTCAAGAGTATTTTCAGTGGAGTAGAGGAGTATTTGTTTTACAAATTTCAGTAGTAATTTCAATTGAATAGAGGAGTATTTTTCAAATGTTATGAGTATTTTTCCAACTACTGTTTTGATAAGAGATATTAAACATGCAAGGGAGTATGTATGTATACCAAGGGGGAGCATACATTTTTTTATTTGGAAGATATTTACAGCGGTATATCGACTTGAAATATGATAGTGCAGTAAAACATGATCACATAATTCCGAATGTAGTACATTCTCTATTGATATTGCTCGGAGTATCTCCAATTATCTCCTTACATACATTCTCTTGGGCAATGCCTAACATCAAAAGTAGTACATCACATCATATAACAAAATTAATATCTAACAAATGATTGGGGCTGCACTGGACAAGAACCACCCGGAGTAATTCGTTAGCAACTAAATAGCAAGGAAAACTTCACACAAAACAACATGAAGCAACCAAAAAAAATTTAGACTGTGGCAGCTCATGTGTGAGGAGGCGAGCTGGATCCGGAGGTCCACGTTGTTGCATGTGCATGATGAAAGCTAGAAGAACGGGAGTAGAGCAGAGCTGCAGGGAACAAAATTACGGCTAGGATCCAGATTGAGCTCCTCACCCAACGACCAGATTTGCATGAAAAGGAAGATTGTTCATCATGTAGACATGCATAGAACAAGATCTGAAAAGTAAGGAAAGGCAATAGCTTTTTCCCGTGTGGTGGCAAATTAGTCCGAGTCCGTTCTCGTTGAGGGCACGGCGGAGGGAGTCAAAAGATCCACATCATGGAAGCAGCGCAGCGCGGCTCGAGATGGGTCATCACCATGCGTCGCGATCAGAACACGAGGACATGCCGTTGTGGTGACTCTGAACGGCATGCAGCATAGAATCATGGCGAGGGTGTCATCGTCGAGAGGCTCTCTCCGCTACGGAGGTCTTGGAGGACCTCAAGCGTGGTGAACACGAAGTTGCCGATGAGTGGATGATGGCCTCTACCGAACGACGGATGGTGATGAGATTTGCATATGTATAAAACAAGCGTCAAAAGGTAATTAATCAGCGCCAATTAAGCCAGCAGTATATGTGAATCAAGGCACATATACTGCATGCAAGGCAATAAGCGGTGATTCGCATGCATGCAACTTTTACGGTTACTACGCTTCAATCTTTGCAGTTGAAGGATGGAGTAAAACACGTAACTTTAACCAACCAAATCGGCGGCACTCCGTAGGAGCGCTAAATAATATTTAGCACGCTGGGAGCTAAATAGTAGACATATATATATATATATATATATATATATATATATATATATATATATATATATATATATATATATATATATATATATATATATATGACGAGTTTTATCTACAAGCGCTTGTAGCTACCATCACCATCAATATACCATTGTGTGTATGTTTACGTACTCATTTATCAGTTTGACTATGTCCGTATACTAATTCTAAGATACTCCAAAGCGAATTACACGAAAAAATTCAGAAGCAACCATATTTTTAAAATTTATTATAATTATACCATTATACTAGTATATAGAAATTAGTATGTCCAAATACTCAAAGTATGCTTACATACTCAACCTACATACCATCCAGATAGTCTAGTATCATCGTATACTATATGTATATACTCTTCGTTGGGTCATACACGTCTTCTAACATGAGATACACAGGTGAAGGTAGCTACATGCCCATGTAGAAAGGATATATATATATATATATATATATATATATATATATATATATATATGAAAGGCAAGCACACATGAGATAAGAGATAAAAAAATAACTCATAAGCAAAGAGAAGATGTGCTAGCCTAGCTTCCCAATTCCAGCTCATATAGAATTCATGGGACGGATCTGATCACCCCTATTGATTCTATAATTACAAATGATGTGGATGAGCAAATCATTAGGCTAAGGTATGATTCCATACATTGCTCATCTAATTATGGTCCAATCTTGATCTGCTAAAGATCCTGCATCTACTGTCATTTTTAACAGTGGCACCAGAGCCATGTAGTTCTAAGATTGGACCCTTTTATGGTTCATATTCATGCTAAGGTTGATCTGTGCAAGTTTATTCATGAAGTAATTCATGTAATTCATGCCTGTGTTCATGAATCTTTTGTTTTTGCCCTAATTGTTCATTTTTTGTTGAAGTAATTCATGATAAACTGACGAACTACCCCTGTTGGCCCTGTGTTTCTATGATTTGGCCTACTGCACATGTTATTCATGTCTAATTCGAGCTTGTTTTTTTATATTTATCATGTTCATGCTACTGTCATGCTCGAATTCATGTAATTTTCATGCATAAGACATGTATCTAGGGTCTCAGGTAATATATAGATGGAGGGGAATGTCAAAATTTTGCAAATTAAAGATGAATACCCTCTATTTTGAGTTCAAACCGAAACCCTAGATCCATTTCCCCAAAATCTACGTGTACGCACTCTGGAGGCCGGCCGCTAGCTGGATTTGAAGCGCCTTGCCGGCGCCGCCGCGGATCTATGGATCTCGCGCGCGCGGGCGGCAGGCCCCTTAGGGCACTGACGAGCAACTCTCGGCGGAGCTGTGCGCCGGCCACATGCCGCACACACCTCCGGCGAGCGAAGCCCGACGTCGCCGTCACCTTCCTCCGCGCCGGCGAGCACTCCACGCCGTCGTCGCCTTCTCTCGCTCGCGCTGTCGCGGGGTGAAGAGAGAGAGGGAGGGGAAAATGAAACCTAGGGTTTCAAGGGGAGTCGACCGAGCCAGGTTTTATGATGCGGCGCGCGCTGGTGTGTGCAAACGTCAGCGGCAACGCGGGCTGGCGCGGGCCGGTGGGGAGCGCCCCTTTCCCGGCCCAGGCCCAGGTTGTTGGGCCTGTAACCCATGCGGGGGAGGCGGTGCGAGCTAATGGGCCAGGCCGAATGCGGCTCAGCTCGGGAGGTTGTGGCCCAGCTGGAATGTTTATTTTTTTCTTTTATTTTCCTTAATGGGCTGCACAGTAACGGGCGGCATAGTGTTGGGCTGAAAGTAATACAGGGCCTAATATGATCATTCTATTGGGCTTCTTTATTTATAGTGCAAATATTTTTGTTTTAAATTAATTTGAGGCACTATATTATTATGTTAAAGCCCAATAATTTAAGGCTCCACTGTTACATAAAATTATATGTCCTCTAATATTTTATTAGAGGATAGCATGTTGTTTATTTTTGTTTATGGTCTCGATTAAGTGGAGCCTTTAATGGAAAATGTTTATTAAGGATATTTTGATATGGGCAATTAGATTTATGCTTAAAGCTTGCACATTTAATTTAATTGGGTAATAAAATTTTTGTTTAGGCTTTTTTCGTTTATTTATTACATTTATTTATTATATACAAATAAATGAATAATGTTTATTCATGTATTAATATTAAGGTTAGCCTAAAAATTATGATTAATTTGTTTTGTTGCCCAATATATGTTTGTATCATGATAAATGATCAATTTCGTTTTAAGTAAATATTGTGGCCTTTTATGATTAAATTTTGGGCACAAAATACCTAATGTTTTTCCTTAAGGTGCCCATTAATGAAATTTTTATGCCATGTAACTCATAATTATCATTAAAGAATGATCAAGGTCATACTTAATGATTTATGAATTTTGTGCCTCAATTTATATGTGAATTTTATCCATTTTTCTGGCCAAAGATGATAAATGGGTAAATCTTTACAAAATTTTGTTTTGCCAATCTTTTCTGCCCAAAGTTGATTAGATTGGATTAATAAAAGAAGGATTTTGAGGCATATAATAAAATGTGAGTTTTATCCATTTTTCTGGCCAAAGTTGATGAATGGATAATTTTCACAATAATTTTATTGACCTTATCCACTTCTGGTCAAAGCTGATGTGGATGTGTTCAATAAAATGCATGGATATATATTAAATGCGACTTGTATTTGTTATTCTGGTCAAAGCTGATTAATAAATACTTGTTTGTAAAATTTTGTTGCTCCTTTCTGCTTCTGGCCAAAGATAATGTGGATTGGATCAATGAAAGAAGTTTACGATCTGGGTGTTTTCCATGCATATTGAGATAACATGGCTTTTGGACATTGTTTTGTGGGTCACAAATGTTGATGTAAACATTTTGAGTAAATGATTTTGAGACTGAGGCTCAGAATTAAGTTGCCATATGATTGGCAAATAATGTTTTACGCTTCCGCTTTATACACCCCTGATAATGTTTATTGCTTGGACATAAGTTTATGATTGTGGTTATATATTGTCCAAAGTTAATTATAACCATGAAAGTTAATTCCCAGATCAATGAACTTATGAAGTTCAAAGCAATTGTGATCAATTGTGATCGCTAAATCACATTATGTTGTGACATCTCCATTTGATATAAAGTCAAACGAAGATGATTTTGGTATAAGATGTAACACTTGAATATATTCTGACCAAAGTTGATTATATTCTTGTGTTATTTCTTAAGTATTAATGGATACATGAGAAATACTGAATGACATATGGTCATAATTATGTTTTACTTTCTCATGTTATTAAGTTCTACTTCGTCTCTGCCCAAAGGTGATTCGAAGCATATTTACTCAGTTTTCGATTGTCATGGATTCAATATTTATGGGGTTTATGCCATGACATATTTATTATTATTATTTACAATCTTGTGAATGTTAAGATTATTATGATATAAGTATCCCTACTGATGTTTTGAAATCAGCCATAAGATTTTGGTTGTGTGAGTACCCTCATGAGAAACAGATTAAGTCTATTGTCAAGTTATTATGATATGAGATCATGAATAGTGATTGCATTAAAAATGCAATTAGCTCCTATTAAAAGTTTCCAACTAAAGTTTTAACAAGAATGAATTTCTTGTTAATATAAATAGGAGCAAACCTAAAGAAATATCTCTTATGATTATGCCAGTAAGGATCTGGGGGAGTTGTCCTCTAGATCAATTATGATTATGAAGTTTATCTGGCATTAATGAAAAAGTAAAATCTTCTCAAAATTCTTTTGATAATTATCGTAAGAGAACTTGACTTTTAAAGAGCTCAAAATGTGAAGAATTATTTGAACTTTTGAGTTCACCTTATGATATTAAAATAAAAAAATGAATGAAAAATGAAAATGAATGAAAGTGTGAATTATGATTTATGATTAAGCTCAAAGAAAATAAGACTCATAAGAAAGATTTGAGAATATTAAAATACGATCTTATGAGTAAAATGTTGTCATGATCTCATTCATAATAAAAAATGAAAAGGTGAAGTCTTAAGTTGAAATTGGTTTGGAGGATTTTAAAGGCTTTTGGAACTTTTCCATTAGCATAAATACAATAATTTTTATCTTCCATTCCAATAATAGTATAAATATGTTGAAAATATGATAGACTTCTCCTATTAAAAGTGGAATCTGAAAGTTTGTCAAAATGTCGGATTGTGTTTAAATCCACATTTTGAGGGGGAGAAAAGAAACATCCCATCTATTAAGAATATTCCACTTATTAAGACTGATCAATTGAGTTTTATGTATCAAGAATATTGATCGGTAAAAGTTTATGGATGGAAATAAATTTTGTTGGTATCACTGAAAAAGTATCAAAATTGAAGCACTCATATGAGTGATTATGAGTAAGGTACATAGATTTCCATTTGAAGATGGTACAACTATTATGTATAATGGGTGCCTTGAGGCAAGGACAATTAAGGATGTGCGGGGTATGATGATTGAAGAAAATTTACGTTTACCTTTCAAAGGTAATTAGTTTGAAGATCTGCCTCTAATGTTGGTGTAAGAAGAAAAGTTTTGTTTACTAATTGACGATGATATTATCTTCTTACTCCACGAGTCTTGATCCACATCCTTCTCTTGTTCCTCGCAAGAGCCTGTTTGCTTCTCTTAGACACCATTCCCGAAAATCTTTTATTTCTTATGCAGAATAAAAGATGAGTATTATGGATGGCTCGGTAAAATTTTCCAATAAAATGAAAAAATGGTAGGCTATTATGGGCCTACATATTGATTATAATTCTAAAGGGGAATGAGAATTTTATAAATGATCAACATTTTGTTGATAATAAGGTCAAAGGGATACTGTTTTGTGAGAAATAACTCTCTCACAAACTTATGATTATCTTGGTAATTATTCTTATGATTTAGAAATATTGAATTACCAAGATTGGTCCTAGAAAGGGGAGTATTATGTTTACCCCAAAAGATAATGTCACTCCCATCAAGGGCAATAAGGCTCGTGTCGTGGCTGGCATGAGAATTACGTGTTTAGTTTTATTCTACGCCCTTAAGCTTTTGAGATCGGGATACATGGCAAACATAAGTCCAGGATTGGACCCCTAGAAAATTATTAAGAAAGCTTTGTCTTAATTGGCACAAGCACTGAAGTGAGCTTATGCACTAAAGTGCATTTGTGTTATAAATATATAACACTGATGGATTACATGTTCAAAATCATAAAGTCTGTTAACCATTGTTTGATGGGTTATTTAATGTGTTAGCAAGGTACATTAATATCCACAAAGAGAATGTATCCTTGCAAGGGGAGCCATATTGTGGAAAATCTCCACCTAATTTTTAAGGCATCATTGATGATGCAAAATTATATTGTGACATGTTTAATCCATTTGATTTTGAATATGGATTTATGTCCCTAATCCATATATATTTATGAAAAGTTGAGGAATTTCCTCAAGAATTTATCCTGAAACTCATTATTAAGAGAGTGCAATTTTATTCAAGTAACATGTCATGGGATATTGCCATAGCCAAGACATTGTGAAAGTTTTGTTCCAGAATTTCTTACGCTTTTAAGTTTGATGCTCAAATATTAAGTGGTTAAAATAAGTTGTGAGCATCATGTTAAGTTTAAGAGGCTTGCCTTCTAATGTTGCATGCATAAAGATAAAAATGGCAGCCTATCATAAAAGGGACAATTTATGATTCTGGAAATATATATTTAGTTTTTACTTTCGGAAGTGCACATATTAAGAAAATATATGTGAAAACAAACTTGCACTCAGGGATAATTATAACACCATCTCCCCATAAGCCGAAGGGGTCCATTTTACGATGAAATGATGTACAATAGTCAATTGATTCAATGGTACTTAAATGACTATTGTAATCTATTGTCTCCGTATAAGTTTCAACAAGATCTGGACCCATAAGTTTCAAATAAAGTTTAAGTTTTGGAGCTCCTTTTGAGGAAGAAATTCATTTTGAAGATAAGATGATATATTGTAGTATTTGGGTACCATGGTACATAATTGACTGTGATTATCCTTTTATCTCGATATATCACCTTATTGATAAATGGGCTTATTATGTTTAGCCTTACGATCAAGGGGGAGAATGTTGAAATGTTGATCTGTAAGGCATACATTGCCTGCAGTCAACAAATAGTCAAAAGACAAAAAGGAATTCAGATAATGAATTTCTGAAAAGAAATGAAAGTCAATTTGACTATGCCTGATTGGAGGCACATCCATCCAACTATTGGTGCTTATCCCCCCATGAATATATATATATATATATATATATATATATATATATATATATATATATATATATATATATATATATATATATATGAAAGGCAAGCACACATGAGATAAGAGATAAAAAAACATCTCATAAGCAAAGAGAAGATGTGCTAGCCTAGCTGCCCAATTCCAGCTCATATAGAATTCATGGGAAGGATCTGATCACCCCTACTGATTCTATAATTACAAATATGTGGATGAGCAAATCATTACGCTAAGATATGATTCCATACATTGCTCATCTAATTGTGGTCCAATTTTGAGTTGCTAAAGGTCCTGCATCTACTATCATTTTTAACAGAATCAGAATCAAGTTAACTATGTACGAGATGATACATTTGGATGGAGGCTTGCAGGCATGGGTGGAGCGCAGCCCAGCGCCGCCGTCAAGAGGAGGGGTCGGGAGGTGAGAAAAAAGAGAGCGGAGGTGTAGCGGGCAATGAAAGAGGGCACGGTTCCATTTGATGTATTGTGCACCACATGATTCAGGATGAGATGAGTATATACGTGGAATCTGAACTAGGACGTCCAGCACGCTGCTTCTGTCATATTCAGAACGGATTCGTGCAGAGCTGGATCCCGGTACAGCAAACCAAACACTACCTAAAATCATAGATCAGCTATTCTATTTGTATGTCAGCAAAGGAACTTTATCAACTTTTCTTTTTTAGAGCATGGAAAACTGTTCAAAATATTTAAGTGAAATGCTATTTTATGTTGAGAAATATGTGTATTAGCAGCATTTTTATTGTCTTACTCGAACTGGGCCTTACGTGGGCTGTAATTTTTATTGTCTTACTCGAACTGGGCTTTATGTGGACTGTAGATATGCTAACTTCTTTGCATCTAGGAAAGCTAATAGCCACAGCAGCCATTGGATAAATAATGGATTGCATCAAGAAGGTGGAAGTCACCAATGTGACAGACAATCCGCACCGCCGGCCAAGGCTTTGCCGGCGCGAGTTGCAAAAGCTGGGTAGCCTTGCCGGCGCGCACCCCGAGACCCCCGAGGGCTTCCCTGCAAGGATGGAAACGGTAAAATGGTTATCTGAATTATCCAGTATCCATATCTGATTGAAAGTAAATACGTACATTCGTATTCATTTTTAATGCGGTAAGTAAAGTGGATATATCTGGATTCATTTTTCAATATTCGAATTCGTATCCGTATTCAAAATAAATATGGATATGGATGAAATATCGGATATTATCTATATCCGTATAGAAGAAACACATATTCAAACCATGTTATTTTGATTTAGTTTCAAACTAATATATTGTCTATATAATTTACACTCAAATACTTTGTTTCTTACTTTATTGATAGAAATTATTTTATATGATTTATTGAATTATTAGTTTTATTAAAAATATTTTAACAAGGGATTATTGTCTTACATATACAATATTTAATCTTTATTTATATGTTTTATGATGATATTATTTTCTAAATCTATTGATAAAACAATTTGATACTTTTTTATTGTTATCACAAAAGAAAATGAAATATCCGAATCCAAGATATTCGTTTTGTATTTGTATCCAAGAATATCCGAATTTGTATCCGTATTCAAAATAAAATATGGTAAAATATGTTATCCGAATCCGATTCCATACGTATCCAATCCGGTTCCATTCTTACAGCGCAGGCACCAAACACAGAGCATCCGAAAGCGGAAAGCACAACTGCCATGAGTTCCTGGAAAAATGTCTGGGGAAGGGAGCGGAGTCAAGATGGCAATGGGTGCCCGAAACCCGAAACCCGATGGGTTTTTACTCTATTAGGGCATGGGTTTGGGTCACTTTTTCTACCCGTGGGTTTATTAACAGGTAAAGTATTAAACCCAGCGGGTTTGCGAGCATGGATTTGGAAACATAGTACCCAAACCCGTGAACCCATGGGTTTTTTAGACCCCAATATATACTATTAAATAACCAATCTTTTTAATTCATACCTCAATTTAAATGGCCCAAACCTAACTTGTTCCTTTCTTTTCCATAGAATCAAATGCATACTTGTTATTAATGGTTTTTTCTATTTATTTATGATACTCTTGCGACGTATAACTAATAAAAATAATTTATGTGCTCTAGTATTCATTGAGTTTTTCTATAACATGTGTCTTTTCAAAATGGGCACGGACGACCCGTGGGTACCCGTAAACCCGACGGGCATGGGTTTGGGCAAAATATCAAACCCGTGACGGGTCATGGGTTTTTTAATGGGCGGGTTTCATTTTCGTGGGCACGGGTTTGGGACGGCAAAACCCAGCGGGTTTGAACCCGTTGCCATCCCTAGAGCGGAGGGTGCAGACCAACGTGTACGGCAGTGGCAGCACGGCGGTGGACAGGGAGGAGAGGTACCACTTGTTGGGATATTAAACTTTTTACCGTCATACCGGATGGCCGCTCTCCGGATACCATCCTTACGAATGGCAATACAATTTTAGCACATGATGATCAAAAAGTATACAATTTTACCACATTTCACCGTGTGCCACTCCATATTAGCTGGCCAGCGTGGCAAGCGAAGAGGAAATGACGGCCCTGCCCCTGGCGCCTTATGCTTTCCCCGCTCGCGTCCTGGTTCGCTCCCTCGCCTTATCCGCCGGTGCTCGCTCCCGTCGTGCTCCCGTCGCGATTCTCCGCTGGTGCGAGATCGGCCGCTTCGCGAGCTTGATCAGCATCACCATGTTGTTGATGTCGCCGTTGGCCACCTCGCCGCTGGTGGGCACGGACATCGCCAACATGATGAGAGGCGTGGGGGTCGAGGGATCGGACATGACGGCGCGTGTCCGGCAGTGCTAGAGCACGGCCATGGTCGCCTCAAAGAAGGTGCACGGGCCATCGGCGGCGTCGACGTGGCCGACGAACCCGGCTTTGATGCGGTTGATGCACTTGGACGGGATGGTGATGTCGAGGAACGCGAAGTCCTGTGGCTCGAGCCTGACCATTGCGTTCTCCATGGTGGCGATCAGCGGCGGCAGCTCCGGGAGGATGGGCGGCCGCAACTGACGGGGAGGACGGACGACCGCGGCATGCCCCGCGCGAGCTCGTTGACGGCCTGCATGAACTGCGCGAACCCCGTGCCATCGGCGACGGCATGGTTCCGCGTCACGGCGATGACGAACCCGCCGAAACCCATCGGGGGCGAGGCCGACGGCGAGCTTGTCCAGTAGCAGTGCCGCCGCGCCCGCGCTAGAGATGGGCGGGTCGAGGAGCCCGGCATCCGCCAGGGGGCGGTCGGCCAACGCGGCCACGAACGCGACGCCCTCGCCGGTGAAGGCGATGTGGAGCGCGCCGACGTGGCGGCGACGGCGCGGCCAGTGACAGGAAGTAGTGGACCAGGACGCGAGATAGCGCGGCGCGCACGGTCTCGGCGGGCTCCGCGATCACGCGGTCAAAGACATGGAACGACGTGTCGGGGAAGAAGGCGAGGGCCTTGTCGAACGACGACGAGAGCTTGACATGTCCGTCGCCTCCGCCACTGCCGCGCGATCGCCTCCGCCACTGCTGCGCGGTCGCACCAGCAACGAATCGCGACGGGAGGGAGCGTCGGGCGGATAAGGGGAACCGGGACGCGAGCGGGGAAAGGATAAGGCGCCGGGGGCAGGCCCGTCTTTTCCCCTTCGCTTGCCACGTTGGGCAGCTGATGTGGAGTGCCACACGACGAAATATGGTAAAATTGTATCATTTTTTTTATCATAATGTGCTAAAATCGTGTTTGCATTCGTAAGGATGGTATCTGGAGAGTGGTCATCCGGTATAATGGTAAACAGTTAAATATCCCCCCTTGTTTGATCTCACTAAGAGCAAGATTAATAACACCGACAAGTACTTGGCTATTAGGCAAAAAATAAGAGCTAAGTCATACAACAATAGTCTATTACTTGTCTACATATTACTAATTTATGGCTATTTATTATCTTCTTTTTCCTATTCACTCTCACATCCTCTCTAATCTGGCCCATCTCTACATAGGAGACCACGCTCAACTTGTTGGTTGCATGAGAGCCAAGCTCTCTTCTCTCATCTACATTAGCAAAAGTGCTGACTAGCTTGGCTATAAACTCATTATTGTACTTGGTCTAAAGATTTCCATCGCTACACTATCTTATGCTATGTTTTAGGGTCTTTAATACAGCTTAGAAAGAGAAGGCTAATGGTTGAGCCGGCTCACCGGCTGTAAACCGTCCATCTCAGCGAAATATCAGAGCCTATCTTTGTATAATAGTAGGCTATTAGCGAGCTGTTGAACTATTCAATAATCAGCATCTGGGTCCACTTGTCTCCTCGTCTCCACCAGTGAGCGAGCTCACACCAGGCGCTGAGCAGGTGCATGCGCCTCGTTTCTTGCAATTAGCCCGGCGCACGATAAAACACCCGCTCAAGAAATATTTACCTCCCTCTCTCCTCCACGTATGCTTTTGGGATGACAAGGCGGGCATTTCGCTATTACTGTACTTGCTCTAAGGCCGCCTCCAACAGGGCAGCGAAATCGCTACTTGATGTGGTGGTTAAAAACAATAAAAAAACTTAAAAGGATATAGAAATCAGGCTGCATGCATCGAAGGACCCAGAAAGCAAAGACTAAAAACTTCTCGGCAATCGTGTGAGACTATCTCTTATCATCCTGCTAGCGCAGATGTTTTCACAGTTCTCTCTTCTACATGTAGATTAGACTATATTTTCAGCCGTGGATTTCGACTCTTGTTGTTGAAGAAGGCCTAATGTGTTGACAATCAGAATGAAACTTAGGTGAGGAAACAAGATGATTAAAAATTGTGCATATATGGACCAGATTCCTATATATTTCTTCCATATGAGTACATAGCCTGCTTTATGCTTATATTAGCATGAAACAGAGAATGGGAAACAAAAAAACTGATTTCTAAATAAAAAAGGCATTTATTTGGGATTATTCGTGTAGCATGCCTCACCTACATGATTTATATTAGTATGAGCGATAAAATTACCATGACATGGTTTCTGTTGTTATCAATATATATAGTTCAATTTATGAGATATATCCAGTGACTTGTATATAGTTCGTTCCAAGACGAGAGAAGTTAAGCTTGTGGCTATGAGCATGCTTTAATGTCATATGCACATAACATAGCATTGTTGTATCTGCTATGTTTGATATGGCTGTCCTTTTGCTTTTCTCATGTAGTGTACTGAAACAAATCAATAATTACCACTATTACCTTTCATTACCTCTGTCGTTGCTCCTCAGCTTTTTCCCACCTTCATGATTGATTCATTGCCTGCAGCAAGATGGGTACCCCTGGGTTATTGCCACTTTAGTAATGTGAATACTGATAACTCAGATTATGCTAGTTAAAAGCATATTTTCTTAGAATTAATGGAACTCAATTATTTTCCACACTCAACTCAAACGTCATCCACTTGGTTTTCTTCTTCGTTTTGCATCTCTCCTCACCTACCTGACCGCCCACCAAGATTCTTGCTCCGTCTTTGATTGCATAACTGCTTTCTAAACAGGAGTAGAAAGCTATCATGATCAATCACATGCAAACGTTTCTGGTTTCTTGTACCTCCTGGAAGTTAAGGCCATGTTTAGTTCCCAACTTGAGGATGTCAAAGTTGGCATTTTGCCACTGTAGCAGCACTGTAACATTTCGTTTGTATTTGTGAATAATTATCTAAATATTGATTAATTAGGCTCAAAATGTTCGTCTCGCAAAGTACAACAAAACTGTACAATTAATTTTTGATTCCATCTACATTTAGTACCTCATGCATGTGCCGGTATTTTGATGTGATGTGAATCTTTTTTTGCACAGTAGATTTGGGGGGCAAACTTTGGGAACTAAACAAGGCCTAAACTGGATAAGTTGTCACCACTACCACCACAACACCTACCTTCATCATGTGCTTTCCCATGGACTGTGGAATTTGTACTGGCGAATGTTTTGAGTCTTCAAATAAAATGTATGACCGGGAACATTTACTTCTGGTATTAATCAGGATAACATCGAATATTTCAGCACCTAACTTCTGTACGTTGCCAGTACAGAATTATGATATTATCAGCAATAGGCAGGCAATTTTCCCATGAACAGAATGTAGCCGTACTGACATACTGTCTAGCCAGTACAGTAGTACTAGTAGAAATTTTGCATTGACTGGTGCTAAGATTATTGATTCCTACATTTAGGGAATCAGCAACGGGGAAAAAACTGGTCCTTATGACATCATATATGGCTACCTGCAAACACTGTAAGAGCAGTCCACGTAGCGGTCCATACAAAAGCTACTCGTAAGCATAAGATCTGCCCATAAGAATAAAATACAATAATCTCTCTCTCCTCTAACCTCTGCCTCTCTCACTCCCTGTCCATGCCGTTGCTACTCCCGCCATGTTTGCTCGGTGAAGAAGCGCACTCGTCAAGCATTAGGGACCGCAAGAAGCGCATCTTCTTCCACGGTTCTGCGCCGCAGCCATGGTATAGCATCCTCTCCTACTTCCCCTTCGACCCACATGCCCGGATGTGTTGAAGGATCTCCGGCACAACCACAAGGAGCTGCCTTCAACAGGAGTCGGACTTGGAGGGGGAAAGGGCCACCTCGGCCGCGGATCAGTAGCCACGGAGGCGCCGAGGCCACGGCAAATCTTCCTTCCAAACCCCTCGATTTTAATCCTCTTTAGCATGTAAAAAGCTCGATTCAAATGAAGGGGAACTCAGATCCAGTGGTGGGTGCTTTGATTTGATGGAGAAGCGGAGGTCATTGAGACGCGGAGGCATGATGCAGGCTGAGAAGTGGAGGGGAAGGTAAACCCAAGATGCGTCTTGTGCGGGAGGGAAGACGGAGAGGCTGAGCGGAGACGAAGGTGCTGAGGGAAAGGGTCGAGACGAGCACTGGTCCGTCGGTTGGGGGCTGCGTTTTTTTATTTTCCAAGTGGACTCCTCCTTATGGGCTGCACGTTGCCCCGTCCGAAAAAAACTGAAGACCAGCCCAGTCCCAGATATATAGATCGGTTTTACCACAAACATTGCTGATGCCCTTAAAAGAAAATTGAACTTACTGTCTAGGACTCTCTTCAGCTTATTTGTTACTTCTGGCGACGATCAGAAATGTTGCTTCTTAGTCCAAAACTCCAAATCATATATGTGTACCACTTTCCTTTGCAGATTCTACATTGATGAAACACCGATCCAGGTCATGACGGGGATGGTTGGTCCGTGGAGCGAACCGGACTCGCTCCGTCGACCTAGCCGAGGTGTTGTGGAGCACCGGTTAATCATCTGTAATATGTGCTTTGCTCTGGTGCTCCGATGCATCGGGTGGATCGATCCACAACCTGGGCTAGCTAGCTGCAGTAGACTATCCTACGCATGTGGCCGGACCAGAAGAATCCTTCGGCCAGCACCCTGCACATATGCAGCACAAGGGCTATTGCTGTGATTATCTTCTAATCTTTGTGATTTCCACCTAATTGACAACGGGTAGATCGAGCTGCCGACCGAGGAAGCGCTGCCTGCAGGAACGTAGTGCCGGCTGCAGTGCCGCCGAGTCGTAGCAGACGGATCGAACCGCTTGATCCTTTGGTTCTTGGTTTGTGAACCACTGACCCTAACCAGCTCTGTGGGTTGGAAACGGGGCCCATTAGGATCACTTTCGCGGATCGGTTCGATGAACCGCTGGTTCGATCCGCACCGTCCCCATCTTGAGATCCAGGAGGTTGTGAAGACCGGATCCATGGTGCCCTTCAAACCAATGCTGCTCTCTATATATGGCACCATCTGGGACGGCTCCAGTTGAACCACCTCCGGAGGCCGCTACATGAACACATCCATACCGCACGGCTGGTAATGTCTAGCAGGCCGCGGTACGAGATGGAGAGGTTTAGGGCAAAACTCATGACTTATGGTTACTGCTATGATAGTCTCCATTACCCTTGGCCTCGGCTGGAGACCCAGAGTGTGATGTCGATCCTGAGGCTGAGCTGTTCCTCCTGAGTGGTGAGGCAAAGTCCTTGGATCACCGCGGACGGGCTAGCACTACTACAGAAAGGGCCTTCACAAACCCCCTATCGCAACCGTTTGTAATAGTACCATCACAACCGGTTGCAAAGTAGCTGGGCTCAGTAGCAGTTACAACCGGTTGTGATGGGGAGCATCACAAACGGTTTTTGTAATAAAAACCGGTTGTGATGCCCCTCATCACAAATGCTATATCGCAAACCCCTCCTGAAACCGTTTATGATGACAATTTCTGGAGTAGTGTAGGCACCATTGGCGTTGTGGCAAAGTCATGGATTCAGTAGTCTGAATCTATCACTATCGGAAACTTATAATTTACCGTGTGTCCGATACTTTGCCGTGTGCTACAAGCAAAGCACACGTCAAAGTTGTGGCACACGGCAAACAATCTCTTTGTTGTGTGCCACAGGCCCAACACACGGCAAAGAGTATATTTGCCGTGTGCCTATAGCCCAACGCACGGCAAATGTAACACCAAGTGACGCCCAACGATGCTCATCTCCCCCATTAACGGCCGTTAGACTTTGCCGTGTGCCGTAGAAGTGGCACACGGCAAAGAGTATATTTGCCGTGTGCCTATAGCCCAACGCACGGCAAATGTAACACCAAGTGACGTCCAACGATGCTCATCTCCCCCATTAACGGCCGTTAGACTTTGCCGTGTGCCGTAGAAGTGGCACACAGCAAACACATTGATTTACCGTGTGCTTGATCTTTGGCACACGGCAAAGTCGTGTGTTTGCCGTGTGCCACCACACACGACAAAGCATTAGTTTGCCGTGTGCCATCCTCTGGCACACGGCAAACAACAACAAAAAAATTGATTTAGCACTCCAAACTTTTTCTCCGGTCCACATATATTGTTTGGTACTTCATGTTTCAATTTGATACAATTCTTGAACTATTTGCTATACTTAACGAATTTATTTCATTCAATTTTTTTCATGCAAGTCAAATTTAAACTGCAAGTGCATGAAATAATAAAATAAAATGAGTGAAAAAATAATATTCATGATATTGAGTCCACCATAAGGCCTTATCTTGTTGTTTCAATGAAATTTCAAAAACCGTCTTCACGAAACAACAGCACGAACGTGGGGCCGAACGTTGTTTAAATTCTACAAAATTCAAACTAAGTCTGAAAATCATGAGATTTGTCAATATCTCATGCTATCATATGTGGAGTGTGTGGTAAAAATTTAAGTTGTTTTCGCATATTTTATCACGTACGATACTTACAAAATTGAAGTTTTTCCGAAAAAGATCCATAGAGTTAAGAAGTATGTTGTTAGGTTGCTTAATGTTAATAGAATAAAGTGAAAACAAAACATAGATTGCTTTATATTAATAGGATAAAGTGAAATATAATATTCATGGTATTAAACTTTAACTAAATTAAGTAAGTAATAAAATAAATTTAGAGAGGCAATAAAAGTAAAAAATAACTTTATCGTTTGCCAGATGTATGACACACGGCAAATCAGTCGTTTGCCATGTGCCCTGGTATAGCCAGCGTACGACAAAGTGGTCCTGCCAAAAAATAAAATAAAAGCACACACGCGCACGCGCGCACACGCCGCACCGCCTACCCGCCCCGGCCCCCGCCAGCCGCGCGCGCCCCGGCCGCAGCCGGCCGCGCCCGCCCTGGCCCCCGCCATCCCCTACCCGCCCCGAACGCTGTCGGCCGGTTCTCCGCCGCTGCACCGCCCGCCCCAGCCGTCGCCGTCCGCCGCCGGCCGCGTCGGCCCCGGTCCCGCCTGCCCTGGATCTGGTGGCACAAGCAGCGTACTCGTTGTTCCGAGGCTTGGATTTGGATTCCTCTGCCATCGCGTTCTCGTGCGCCCTGTCTCCTGATCTGTTTGTGGGTTCCTGTTGCTGTTGCGGTACTGCGTCGACAAGGAGGGGGCTGGGTTGGTGTGTAACAACCCGTGGCTCACCGGTGAGATCGATCCGGGAGCGTGAGCAGATCATAGGGAGATCGAGTGGGGGATAGGATCTCCGAAGGAGGAAGACAGCCACCGGCTCCCCTTCTCTCTTCTGTTTCTATTTCTGATCCGATGATGTTTCCAGATACGTGCATAGCTCATGTTATGTAGTCTTGGACCTGAGCTTCTATTGGGCCAGTTCGGCAATTGAGCTTGACAGCCTTGGGCTTCTGTATCCCTGGTATCTTGGGTCATGACATTACCGCCCCCTCGAAACACAGCTTGTCCCCAAGCTGTGGCCGTACTGATGCCCGGATCCCACTGCATCCGAACTAAAGGATCTATTTTGCTTCGTAGCTCATTGGTTGCTGGTACACTAGTAGTTGGCTTCTCAGATTGTCTGGCAAACTCATGAACAAAATCCACATCCAACTTGAAGAAAAATGAGGCATCATTGGCATGACTGAGAGCAATTTCACTCAATATCTCTGTGGCTAGCTTGCTCTTCTCATCTCTCTTAACATTAGCAGAAGGTGGTATATCATATCTAACCACGACCTCCTGGTAACTGCGATTCAAGCTATCTGTTGTTTCTGTATCTAGCGCCTCCTTATCCCAGATAACCGAACATGGCATATCATCCTGTTCTGCATTGCTGTCCCAAGGAGGCATATCCCATATAACTGAATCCATACAGAGGTCATGAGCATGACGAACCTGGTCCACGGCGTTGTATGCATCAACCTCGTCACACTGATCTAATTGCCCCAACAAACCATTATGTGAGTCACGGCCACATACAAACTCTTCATTTGGGACCTCCCTAAGCATTACAAGCCCAAGAATTTTCTGTGACAGTTGATCTGTTCCTTCCATATCAAGCTCTAGGAAGAGGGGAGAGTTGCCTGTAGATGAGTCACTGACATGAGAATTAATGTGGCATAGGTCAATCCCAACAAGTGACTTAGTCTTTGCATCATTCTGTTGCTCTTTGCCCAATGCTAACTGCAGCAATAAGCTATCATACATGTTTATATTGGTTGGCATCTGATCCCACACTGTAAATTCCTGAGGCATTCTATCAAAAATTGGCTCTACATCACCCTCCAATGACAATGGAGCTATATATACCTTCTGCTTCGCTTCTGTTGTTGTCTTATCCTCAAAATATATTTTCTCGAACACCTCATCCACAGAATAAATGGATAGCTCCAAAAACAGTGATGAGCTGCCAACACAGGTAAGCACCTCATTGACTTCAAGCTCAATCGGTGGATTGGTCACCTCATCATCCATGTAATTTCTTCCCCTGGCTAGTTGCTCCAATAAGCCACCATGCACGTTCAGGTCAGATAGTATCTCACCATCCCAAACAATATCAACACCAGGCATTTCCTAAAGCCCTTCTTGTACAGCACCATCCCACCCCACCGAAGCTTGAATCTGCTCTTGCTTTTGTTCTGTAGGCACCATATGATCACCAACAAAGTTATCTCGACCTAGAGCTACCAGCTTCAGTAAACCATGCTGGTCGAGCATGCCTTGCGCATCCTCATCCCAAACCACCTCATGTGCATCTGGAATTGCTTGACTCGTAGACAACCAAGTTGTAGTATCACCTTGCTCATTATCTGAGTTATCCAACTTGCCAAACTGATGAGGCATTTGATCGAACATCTGGTGGGCACGACACATGGCAGTTTCCTGCAGCAGGATGCAAGTGCCTGTGCTTCCCAAAAACAACTCGCTCAGCGAAGATGAAGAACCAGAGAGTCCCACCGCAGTCTCCTTGCTGCTCATGCCTTGGCCACACATCATCTGAGTGGCTGCTGCGGCCATGCCAAGCACGAGCACAACACCAACGCTAGAACACGACGAACCACTCCGAGGAACGTCGGCACGAGCCCCCAGAAGAACAAACGTCGCCTCCAGAAGCTCGAAATTCGACACAGAGGGCCCGAACGATCGTCCCCAAAGTCAAATCGATCCCCGGATTTGCAATCGTCGTACCTTGTGTCGCGTGCTGCCGATGTGGCCGCCGCCGCCGCTGCACACCCACGTCAAGGATAGATGTCTCTGATACAACAACCCGTGGCTCACCGGTGAGATCGATCCGGAGCGTGAACAGATCAGATCACAGGGAGATCGAGAGAGGGATAGGATCTCCGGAGGAGGAAGACAGCCACCGGCTCCCCTTCGTTTCTATTTCTGATCCGATGATGTTTCCAGATAGGTGCATAGCTCATGTTATGTAGTCTTGGACCTGGGCTTCTATTGGGCCAGTTCGGCAAATGAGCTTGACAGCCTTGGGCTTCTGTATCCCTGGTATCTTGGGTCATGGTGTTGCTGGCGGCGGCGCTGCCGTAGCCCGTGCAGTACTCTTTGTGTGTGTGGATGCTAGCTTGAAATTGATTCGTGCTCGTAATATCACTAACCTATCCCTACCCTATTGTTTAGATATATGCTCACTTGTTTGGATGCGTGGATTGAACATGTATTATTTTTCATATTTTTCTGTATAAGCGCACGGTTGATTGATCAACTAGCATTTTTTTGTTTGTAAATTTCAATAGTTTAATCCTATCCCTGCGTGTACCTCTCAAGAAGGATAGATTTCTGTAGTTACATGCCTTCATCCAAGTTGTTGTTTGTACAGGTTGCATCATGATACGGTAGGTGACCTCTTGAGCTCCATCCATTGTTTGTGAAGGTCAGTTTTTTATTCATATAATTTCCATTCCCTCTTGATGTCCATTGCTATCTAGAAGATTCAGAAATGTAGTGCATGCCATTTTTGAGGTATCCTTTGACTGGTCCATTTATTTCCTTCGGCAGAAATATTTTGGCAAAATAGCATCTCTTAATTAATGTACAGGCCTTATGTTGTATCTTGCTAGGACTATACGAATGAGCACTACTGACATCTTCTTGCTACATTCCAGTTTGCATAAAAGTTTTCTGTTTGAATGTAGCATGTATGGATGAACAGGATATACACAATCAAGTTTCTGCCTTGTTCCTAGGCAATTAATTTATAAAAAAATCTTGAATCATATGTCCCACGTTATCTAGAATGCTGAGGTTTAAACCATTACATGTAGTAGCTCGATAGATACGTCTGTGCTGTGAGTCAACTTAGCTTTTTGTTAGGGGTGAGAAACGGCCTGGGGTTGTTTCTGTTAGTAAGTGAATATACTGATTACTTTGCGACTTGCTTGATCACGTCAAATATGCATATCTCATTTGTATGTTTCTTGCACAGGTTAGAATCCTGTCCTTATTTTTCTAATTCGAAATTTCTGTCCATTTTATTCATTAGGAAATGAACTTCATTTTTCTGTCCACTTCATGCCATTTGCTTAATGAAGTTCCTTTTTATCAATGACTGTAAATCAAAAAGGCATAATTGCCAGGTAATCACTTGTACCTTTTCACTTAGTGTACTTATTTTGGCTGTTCCTTGTTTTATGTTCAACATTTTTGGCAGTAGGTACTCTTAACGTGAAAGCAACTTGGAGTGGCATGGAAGCTTATAGACAACTTGCCTTTCGAATTGGCTAATTCCCTTTGTATTCAATGCTCAAATGTCTGTTTACCTTAGTGTTATCTAGATCAAGTCATGTTAGTTCAATAGTTTTTCAACTGAGCTCATTGTAACAACTGCTCCATGTTTGCTATTGGAATAGCTATGAACATGTTCCGCTTATTGAAGTTATAAACTGCCACAGATGCAATGCATTTGTCATGTGCATGTTCTGCTTGTTCTGATATGTATGTGTGTGGGGGGGATTTTTATATGCGAAAAAACAATAAAAACATGAATTGTTTGGTAACTTTGCCGTGTGCAATGATTAGGGCACACGGCAAAGTGGCCAATTCTGTTGTTTCTGGGCATGACTTTGCCGGTTGTTGCGCGCCGTCTCCCCCGTTGGTGCGCCGTCCGTTACTTTTTTTTGTCGTGTGCCGGCTTTGACGCACGGCAAAGCCGTGTGCGCGAAATAAAGCGCACGGCAAATGCCTCTTTGCCGTGCCTTTGGCTGCCGTGCAGCCTTTGTCGTATGCATGAGCAAAAAACGCACGGCAAAGGCTTTGTCGTGCGTTTTTAGGGCTTCGCCGTGCGCCCGGAACGCACGGCAAACACCCTGTTTCCGGTAGTGTATGATCACCATATGTGTGGTTTTCTAATGAAGCCCATTGAGTGGATATGTGGCTTGTTGCCTTAAGTTTGTGCATCAGGGGATCAAGAATCATGTGGTTGTTAGTGCTGTGCGTGTGTAGGTAACTAATCAATTTTCATTTAGGATGCTTTGGTTTAGAACTTTTAACAGCTAGGTTTGTTGTTTGCTCACTTAATCATTATTATGTAGCAGGGCATATAATGAGTTATTGTTGCTGGAACTGATTCATGTTTTTAGGCTGATGCGAAATCATTTCTTTCTTGGCTATCAATTTGTTCTTGCGAAAGAAAGTTCCGTCTCCTTGTGTTCTTGCTCTCTTGGCTGCTTCCTTCCCCAGACCATCGTATCCAAAGTGAACCGAATGCAGTGTCACGGGCCCACACGGCGCCTGTACGTGGCCTGCATGTCAGCATGTGTAGCCGTTGTGATGTGGACCTTTTGGGCGCAGCAGGTAGAGAAACTTACTTGTCGATGTCGGATGTGCTGCTGGCTGCATCAGTTGTGTTTTGCTGTGCTGTGAGATCATGACAATGGCCGAAAAGGGCGTATATGTGAGAAACTGGGAACAGGATATACGGAGTAGTACATGGTTACTGCGGCCCAGCTTGCAGCAACTTAACTATGTGAGGTCTGAGGATCGGTGACAGGATGAACCCACTTGAGCGCACGTTTCCACATTTTGTTTTCTCCTTGGAAAATGGATTTACATATGAACTTTTATTTTATTTTTCCCAATTGTTTCTGCATTGCGGCTAAAAAAGTCACTATTCGCAACTTCAAGTTCCAGTTCCATGATTACTTTTCATTTACGAAATACAGTACGGTACAGGCACACAGACACTTACATGTACTGGTATCTCACAGTTAAGATAATCACACATATCACATCTCAACATAACTAACCAAAAGTAAAGTAGTGTTCAACTACGTTCAACCAAAAACGACGTATAAGAATTGCATTCTTGTAGTTATCGAAGTTACTGATCCCTGCAGCTTCTCATTCTTGAGAAACAAGAGCAGATGGCCGCTGGTCAACCTGCTGCCGAGCACTCTTGCTCAAGCTCCAGTTGTGCAATGCCTGTCCATCGATGTCGTAGAAGATGGCCAGGGCTTGGTCACCGTCCACCTCCAGCGACATGAATCCTTGCCCATCGTAGAAGAACTCCAGCTTGTCGGCGTTCGGTTGGATGACGCCTCTCCACGGCTTGGAGCCGCCTCCACTGGTGAAGTATTGGATTGGACTGCACCAAGAAGGTTTGCACAGGGTATATATATATATATATATATATATATATATATATATATATATATATATATATATATATATATCACAAGAAATAATTACTGCAAGATTCTTGTGAAGTTTAATTACTTCACATCTCACTGCATATTAATGCACCATCTGAACCCCACCAACCTGTCCCTGCTGCTGATATGCTCCAGGCAGTGATCATGCCCGTTGATGTAGAGGTCGATGCTGTTCTCCTTGAGCACCGGGAGTAGGAGTTGGAGGAGCTCCTGGGTGTCCCCATGGGCGCTCACGCTCCTCATGGTATGGTGCCCTACGGCCACCTTCCATCTCGCTCTTGATCTCTTTACTGCAACATCCAACTCCTAGACGGCCAACAATCAATGGTAGATTGCTGTTTATTTAACACATCTAATTATATGTGTTACTGCAATTATCAGTTTGATCACCTAGAAACTCGATTGGTCCTGTACTAAGTGGCGTGAGCACTGCCTGCTCTGCACAGTGTGACTTCTACTGTATAAGTTTTCCTTTCTTAATATAAAAATGCGCAGCTCTCCTATGTATTTGAGAAAAAAAAGAAACTAGAAGCTCGCTTTGCTGCTGAGCATCTATCGTTCGACATGGGAGTAGAGCATATACCTTCAGAAGATTTTCAATATATGCTTCTCGAGGCGCGACTTCCCTCCAGTCATAATGATCATCTCCTGGATCTGTCCAATACTTGAGCTGAAATGGAGTCGTGTCGACGAAGAAGAAATCAACAATTCCTGACAAAAACTCAGATTGTAACATTTGGATTTTTTTTACGGGTAAACATTTGGATATTAATTAGCTGGTAGTAACATGTTTATTGGGTGCTATGTATTTGTCTCTTTACATATACTTATTTATTAGTGTAATTCATCAGAATTCGTGTGCAACACACTGCAGTTTACACATATGCTTGGATCTTTCCCCCCACCTGCATCGACCATGAAGGATCTCATACAGATAAATCGGCTGTCAACATTGCGCAAAGCAGGGTCAAGTTGTGCTAGCACGTCGCCCCTGTAGTCATGGTTCCCTAAAACTGAAAAATAGAATAGGTTGTTCAGTCGACACTTACTACACACAGGTAATTAATTTAGTTAGTGTCCAGAATAATGTAAAGACATGCTGGTAAATGGTAACTTACTACATATCATGAAAAACACGTGTTCTTACCAAGGTACCATGGCTTCTGCAGGCTCTTCGCAGTGTAGACATCCACGAACGACTCATGGAACGCCCTGTCATCGATGCTGGCCAGACCGTCGTCAAGAAGTTGTCCCCGGTGGACACGACGAAGTCGATGCTCATGTCCTCCGCAACTTTCCCCATCTGGATCGTCCCCAAAAGATTGCAGGTTTTGCGTTTAGCGGCTGCTTTGCCCTGTACAGAGGAGTTGAATTTCTAATATTGGACAGCACGTACCTGTTCGGCTACCCTGGACTGGTTGTACCTCCCCTTCCGGCCCCAATCGCCGACGACGAGGAGATGCAGCGGCCGGCCGGCCTCCATCGGGTGCTCAACGACGGCGAGCTCCCCGCGGGCCGGTGTGCTCCACGCCAGCGTGAGCACGGTGATCAGCAGAGCAGCAACAGCCATGGACTGCGCCGGTGAAAGGGGAAAGGCTTTCAGCCGGCTGTGGTTTAACTGCAAGATGTGAGTGCACCACTCCATCATGCACTTAAATATTAGCGACAAAGAAGAAGTTGGAGAAGAAGGGATATACCGTGGAGGTGCTGACATAGACGTTTGGGAGAAAGGGATTACAGTAATTTCAGTGTTCTCTAAAATCGGACACACGGTTCTGCATGATTACCGCAGGCATGGTCACTACAGACAGGGCTGCAACCCGTGGGCAGCAACATCACTGGAACACTGTATTGTTGGATGCAGCTGCACCAGCACATAGTTGGACTTCAAAAGCATTATTGTGCGTTGCAGTATGTATATTATATGTGTTTCTATATATATATATATATATATATATATATATATATATATAGGTTTCTATGACAGTATCTTTATATGGTATATTCTGATTCCAAGGGAAATTAGTAGCTCCAAATGACTAAATCACTCAAAAATATGAACAGTGTGGTTTTACCCGATAAATGTGAACATAATTTTCTTTGATTCGGTACGTAATTAGATTAGCAATCTTGGCAAAGCCAGGGGCGCACATGCCACTTGCGAGAAAGGATGATGGAAAAAAGATACAATTTTAGTCTTATTAATTCGAAATAGTCCCTTAACGTATGTTCTTAAGCAGGCTAGAAATTTATAAGTATTGTAAATTGAAAAAAGTCCAAATTACTATCCTCAACTATAGACAAAGTCCAGATAACCTCATAAAATATGATTTGGTTCATTTTACACCCATAACTATCTTAATCAGTACAATCTACTCATTCACAAAATTTATCTTTTTTTTTTGCTTCTATGTGCATCTTAACCACTTCGTAAGATTTTTAAGTTCAAATTTTGTGGGATGATACAGAGCCACATAAAGTATTTTTAAAAAATATAATATGAAATTTTCATCATTATTTCTCATAAAATTTTACATCAATATGTTTAATTTATTATTACATATCATAGCCTTTCAAAATAATGATGAAAAATCATTTTATATTTTTGAAAAAATACTTTATATGGTCATCTATCATCCTACAAAATTTTAATTTAAAATAGCACTTGTGCATGGAGAAAAAAAAGAAAAATCTTACGAAGTGGTAGATTGACCAATTGAGATAGTTGTGGGTGTAAAATGAGTCAAAACATACTTTAGGGGTTATCCGTACTTTGCCTATACTTAAGGTTAATAATTTGGGTTTTTTCCTAAATTTATAAAAAATAGAGCACATATGGTTAATGATCAAAATCTCTTACCACTATCTCTCTTATTTACTAAATATTCTAACACACTCATATATCCCTGTGGTAGACTCTAGTTAGATATTACTCAATACATTTTTTCGTGGACATTTATATTTTTTTCTTGCTTTGCATCACACCTCTACATGTGTGTTTTTTTTTGTGAAACCTCTACATGTGTATTTACACGTGTTTAACTTAACCCTTGTTTGACCTAAGGATTTATAACATAGAAATGAATATTTTCTACATTAATAATAGCATAAACATATAGTTTAGAATAATGCATTAGTGTATTTTGTATGGTAGATATAGGTAATTTAGGTGCACAATTAGGTGTCATTTTATATTATCTTTAACAATGGCATTAGAGGGTAATTTAGATGCAAAAAGAGAGTCTAGTTTATGTTATTTTATATGATGGAATACATTGTTAATTTAGATGAAGATTATGTGTTATTTTAGGGGTTTTTTGTGGGCAGTTTAGATATGTATAGGGTTAGTTTAAACTATTCTCATAACCGTTGACATAATGTGTCATAATGCAATTAAATGTCATACCTGCCGGACTTGGGGACACGTTGCTTCTGTTTGCAAAGGGAAAAAGGTAACCCCAGTCTACCAGGAAAATACCCCTAGTCTTTTTGGTAATGTTACGTCTGCCCAGTTATGGCATCCTCATCCTTCTTTGGCAAGTGCTTCCCGGCCTCCAATTTTTCCTTCCTTTGCAGCTTATTGCCGAACCGTGAGCGTCCAAAAAGATCGACAGCTGGGATGCATCAATGTTGATTGGGTTCTTAAGCCAAAGTCTATGGCAAATGGGTCCAGGGCAGAGGAGCCCCATAGTTCAGAGGCTAAACCAAAAGAAAGTGTAGCATTGAATGAAGGTGCTTGACTGTTTAATTTTTTTTATCGGCTGACCCTTCCTCTCCATTAGCCCAGAGTTCTCCGCTACAGTCAAATCAAGAAAACCCTGAGTTATCCCACAACCTTGCCTTGGAGATCTCGTTCCCTTGAAATCCATGGCGTACGAGCGCGCGGACCCGACGCCGTTCTTGCCAAGAAGGATGCAGGTGGTTCCTGTGGAAGGGAGGCAGAAGATGGTGCGCGCTTGTGCTGTGAGACCACGGGCCCGCATTGAAGACCTCATCATCGTCACCATTGATCCAATGTCGGGTAACCAAGTGTCTTTTAATGTTATCATGCAGACCATCAGAGAGTTTTTGGTGGATCACATGCGTTTGGAAGTAGAGGACATCCAGCCGTACCACCTAGGATAGGCCTATGTTTGCTTTGTGCACGTGGACGATTGTGATAACTTGATTGCTTCGAGTCCGCATGCTTTCTTTGATGTGAATATTAGCTTTGTTACGCATAACCGGGGTTGCAATTGGAAAGCAGTGAACTTCAATAGAGAGTGTTGGTTAATGTTGATGGGTTTTCCTCAGGATTAGTGGGAAGAGGAATTCATAGATAGTGCTATTTGCTCTTTTGGTAGAGTCATTTCTTATGAGAAAGATAAATCAAAACTTGCTAGGCTTATGGTCAAAGAAAGAGTCATTGACAAGAGTCAGTGCCACACTTTATTCGAATGACAAATGCAGAGGAATTCCAGGGAGAGTCTTGGTCCATTCAGTGTTGGGTGGAAGGCCACCAGATGAGGACCCTATCCCTGATGATGGTTTTGGCCCCAATGGTCCCTAATTTTTTTTTGTCTTTGGACAGCATGGGCCCATGCCACCTCAGGATAATAATGTTGATAACAATGGGCAAGGAAATGGGTAGGGTGGGCAATGGGGGCCTAATGACCAATAAATTAATGAGATGAGAACCAGATGCAGAATGACCTTGGGAATGCAGATGGTGGTCTAGTTAATAATCTTAATCTTAATGATTTACCTATGGAGGTGGATGAAGTCATTGAGGCCCAGGGAGAGGTGGTGAATCCAGTTGCCTAGAATGATTTGGTCATTGTTGCAGTCCAAGGGCATATGTTCATTGAGATGAATGACCCGGCTAATCCTGTTTAGGTAAATGAAGAGGATGATGATAACTTACAGGCTGAACTAGAGGGTAATGCTGGTGATTTTCTTCAGAAAGAAAATCTAAATAACATTGATGTGGATGTGCCAATTGTGCTTGGTCTACCTGCTGGGGATCATAATAACCTCCCCCCTCCCGATAGAATTTTCTTGTGGAAGAATTTCCTGAGCACATGCTGATGGACCATCGGTCCTCTTCTGAAGATAGCAGTCACAATTCTGAGAATCAGGCAGAACATTTGCATTTGCAGATTGGCTCTGCTTAAATATTGTACCAAAACTCTGCAGACTCAGGTTTCATGAGTCTCCTCAATAGGTCTACACCTCCTAATCTGTTGCAAGGAAATGCTAAGATCAATAGGCTTTGGGGACATTTTTTCTCTTATCTGAAGACTAGTCATAAGATGGTGAAAGTTCCTTTTCAATGGTCTGACTTTGGCACTCTTCTGCTGGTCTCACCAAGTCATTTCTCTTTGGCCAAGACAGTCTTGACATCTACAGTATGGGATTTCTTTATCAGAGAGTCACCATTTGTTAATTTCAGTCTGCCTGAGAAGTGCCCAATCATTGATGACACTGCTTGCCCTCCTGTCTGCATTTCTGATGGTATGGAAACAAATCCCAAAGTGAATGCAGTCATACATGACACAACTTCTCTGTCCACACCTCGGTCCACCCTGGTTGATGAAGCCTCTAATTCTAATCATGTCCTTGTTGACTCTGGTTTATGGAGGAGTACCAGGGTTAAAGGCAATAACAAAGGATTTAGAGTGAGTACATGTGCTGACAAGCAATGTTTGGGATGTCCGGTTGTTCCACCAAATATTTGATCCTCAATACTAAGACACCTTGGTGCTACTTTCTGTAAGATTGGTCTAGCTAAACTAACAAAGGAAGCACTTCTCTCCAAGAGGAAGCATGAAGCAATTGGTAGGAAGATGAATCAGAAGAAGTCTAAGGAGCCAAAGATAGTGTTAAAAGGTTAGCCAAGAAGCCTGTAGCCAAGAAGCAAGATGAGGTCAAGAAGAAGGCTGACCAGTGACCTTCATGTGCTGTCCATATAGCTTTTGCTTCAGAACTCTTTTCTCTATCCTTTATAATGATTAGTCTCCATCAGTACGTCTATGTGTGGCCTTTTCTTGGTGTGGTTAAGACTTTTATTGTTCCTCGTTGCTATTATGATGTGTGCTGGCTATGCTTAAGCTATGTTGCTTCGTATACACATGCAACTTGTGGTTTCTCTAATGATCTTGGTTTCCAGAGAATTCCACACGATCTCTTAGATCTTGGAAAATTCTTTGCTGGAATGTTAGAGGTATTAATGCATACAGGAAGTGCATCTCGGTCAGAGATAAAATTATTCAGAGTCAATGTGATATTGTTTGTTTACAAGAAACAAAGGACACTTTTGATTTGCAATTCATCAGGAAATTCTGCCTCCCAAGCTTTGACATCTTTGAATTTTTTCCTTCTAATGGAGCTTCTGGTGGTGTTATAACATTATGGAAAAGTTCTGCGTTTGATGGAGAACTTCTTTTTAGCAATAATTTTGCCCTTTCAGTAGGCTTCACTTCGAAACTAAATGGTGACTTCTGGGTCTTGACTAACGTGCATGCTCCTTGTACTACTGATAGAAGAACTGCCTTCTTGCAATGGTTTAGAAGCATTGAAATGCCAAAGGAAACAAATTGGTTAATTTTGGGTGATTTTAACTTGATAAGGCAGTCTGAAAACAGAAATAAACCTGGATATGATTCAAATAAATTGTTCTTGTTCAACGAAGCCATCAGAGCTCTAGGTTTAGTAGAGCTACCTCTTAAAGGAAAACAATTCACTTGGACCAATAAACAATTTTCTCCTTTGTTAGAGAGATTAGACTGGTTCTTTACTTCAAATTCCCGGACCCTCAGTTATCCCAACACTTATGTTCATTCACTTTTCATGGAAACATCTGATCATTCACCATGTGTGGTTGTAATCAGTACAGATATCCCCAAAGGCAATATTTTCAGGTTTGAAAATTATCTGATGGAGCATGAAGATTGTGAGCAGATAGTTCAACATGGATGGTCACTTGCCACAAACAAAACAGACCCAACCAAAATCATAAAAGCAAAATTCAATAACTTAAGGAGGGTAATCAAGGCTTGGCAGACTCACCTCTCAAGTCTGAAAGCAACCATTGATAATGTGAAATTGGTCCTGTCTTTCATGGAAATCATTGAGGAATTCAGGGACCTCACAGTTGTAGAATGGAATTTCAAGAGGATTCTAGAAGAAGAACTTCTGTCCTTGAAAATCAGAGAATATACTGGAAAAAGAGAGGCACACTAAAATGGGTAAAATTTGGGGATGCTGGAACAATGTTTTTTCATGCTAATGCAACCATCAAGTACAGGAAAAGTGTAATGACATCGCTGGTGTCTGAGGAGGGGCAAACCATCTCTTATCACCAGGGCAAAGCTACTCTTTTATGGGATGCCTATAAAGAGTGGCTGGGGATCAATGAGCTGCATGGATGCCTATATAGAGGAGCTCCTTCATAGTTTTGTGGACCTTCATTGCTTAGATGAACCTTTTTTCTAAAGAGGAAATTGATCAGGTGGTCAGGTGTCTACCTTCTGATAAATCACATGGACCGTATGGTTTCAACACATATTTCATTGCTTAAAACGTCACAATGTTTTGGGCCAGTTTGTGAGAAATTTTATAAAACGTCAATGTATATTGGGCTTAAATATCCATAGTGCATGTACATGACGAAAAACAGAAAAACATCATAGATGTTTTACGGTTCGTGACATTCTATGAAAACGTCACGGAAAATTTGTCATAGATTAACATGTTTCTTGTAGTGCTCCAGTTTTGCTTTGGCCAGGTGCCCCAAAACTAAAGACACCCAGCAACTTGTATCAATTTCTTCATGTCATAGATGTTCCCTATTAAGTGTCCATATTAAGCAAAGATTCTTCGATGTGGGGGATCGCATGATTGGGGAGGGGGCCGCATTGCACTAAATGTATTCATGGTTTCCCAAAAGAGTGCAGATTCATGCACATGGGTGGAGCTTCCCTTTTCTTTCGTGTCCAAGAATCAGTCGCCAGTTTGGTTTTGGTAGGGTGCTTTAAACTAAAGATCCCAGCAGCTTGTATCACTACGTGAAAACCAGAGATTTGCAATGGGCATGGATGACCATTGGTAACGGGCGTATGGCCCGTTACCCTTTTTGGGTAGCTAATAATAGGTCAAAGGTAATGTGCGGATTGCCTGTTACTCATAACACAAACTTGTAACCCGCATTTAACAACGATCGTTACCAATAGCAGCAACCGGTAACCTAAAATTGTTGTTTTTATGGGCCAACAGAGAGATTTCGTAATGCATACAGATAACAGACCATTACGAAAACTCACTGTTTGTAACGGGCGTTATTGTAACAACCATTACAGTTGTGCATTGACCGGTCTCCATCTGGACCCACTGGTCAGAGCTTGTAATGGGCATTGATATACAACCGTTACAATATTGTCATATACATAACGGTTATTCCTCGATGCCCGATACAAAGAGGCGTTACCAATAGTCCAAATGTCTCTTTTGGGGCCCACTGTTCAGACATTGTAACGGTTCTTAACTAAAGCCCGTTACGTTTATTCAATATAGGTAACGGTTAATCCTGAATGCCCGATACAAGAAGGCGTTGCCCATAGCCCAAGTGTGTTTTTGGGTCCACTAGTCAGGTTTTGTAACTATTTTTACCTAATGCCCGTTACGATTACTTTGTATAGGTAACGGTCTTTGTTAGTGTCTGTTACTATTACTTTGTATAAGTAACGGTTCTTACTTAATGCCCGTTACCTTTGTGTTCAATATGTTGTAACGATCTTTACTTAATGCCAGTTACATTTAGTTGTTCCACCCCCATAGGATCTGGCCAGATTTCTGCGGCATCCTAGAACCAGCCAGGATTTGGCAGCCATATGTACACAAGTACAGAGTGAGATACACATCACATATATACACAAGTACACATCAAGTTTGTCCTCATCATACACATGCAACAAGTTTCAAACACATGCAACAAGTTTCAAGTTTATGAAGCAAAGACTGAATCTACAAGTTTCAAGCTGGATCAACAAGTTTCACACGGCACCTGCTGGACCACCATAGAAGTCGCCCTCTGGGTCGATGATCTCCTTAAGAATGAACTGGCACAACATCCCCTGGACCATCCTTAGTGATGTTTCATCTAACTATGTGCTGGGAAGTTTATAATCCTGCATAATACAATTTTTATGGGAATACAAGTAAAAATCAGTTTCTAAAATCAAATGGAGAATATGAGCAAAGACAAGACTGAGCAGCAACACATTTCACCTTAATTAAGACCTTGAGCATGGCGTCGCGCTTCACCTTCATTAAGACATCCTTCTTCGCTTTCATTAAGGCGTTCCTCACCATGCTTGTTCCAACACGTGTAATTCTGTGTGAATCCACGTGTGACTAGATGATGGAAAATGTTGTCCCGTTGTCAGAACTTTTTTTGGTTGACACAATCAAAACATGGGCAACACATTGTAGGCACACACGGTTTCTCATGTCCATCTCTGCTTGATCAAGAAAATCGTTGACCCCTCTTATGAACGTCTCCCAATCTCGGGGTTGTCTGTACATCCAAGCCCAATCAGCCGCCATCATCTACACAACCTCGATCAATATATGCTTTTTAAGAATTATATCAAATCAAAATCTACAGTACGTGGAGAAGGGATGATGAGCTGGCCAGAAGTACGAAGAGGGAGGAAGGGCAAAATTCATGCCATGGGAGGAGGAGAGGAGGACGGGGAAGGCAGTGGCGGTGGGCTGCCGGCACACTGGCAATAACCTGGCGTTGCGGAGCTAGTAGCGTGCGGTCACAGCTGCGGCGACGACGCGGGAGAGAACGGGAAGTACGCGGCGGCGCGGTGCCGGCCGGGTGGATGACGGCGCGGAGGAAGGGGCCAGCCGGATGGCGGCGGAGTGGATGACGCCCACCGGCTGCTGCTCTGTGCCGACAGCAGCAGCCGCGGGTGGTGAGGACGACGCTTCAGCTACCTAATGTAGCATATGCAATTAATTATTGAGCCCCGACTCTAGTAATGGGCGTTAAATGGCCAAAGTTAATACCGTTACAACTAGTAAAATAAGGTAACGGTCTTTAAATGTCCAACATAACACCCCGTACTACTAGTCTCTGCCCGTAACGGACAAGAAGCGACCGTTACGGATAGCTGTCTTATTGGTAACGGTCGTATTTAATGTCAGTTACGACAACAACTAGTAACGGTCATGAACAACGCCTATTACTAGAAGTCGTAATCAGTAACGGGCTCTGTTGTGCAGAGGTTAAGCCCGGGCGTAGACGTTCATGCCATAGACGTTCCCTATTAAGTCCTTTGAGTGCCCATATTAAACATTTTATGTACGGTCTGATCCATATCACATATATACATGATTGTTGAATGAAAATTTGTAAGGAACTCATTTGGAATTTTTTTTCTCCTTTGGAGCAAGTTGACACTACCACGTGGTGCTAATTATAGGCCGGCACGAATACTCAGGTCATACAAAAAAAAGCAAAAAAGCTTGTACTAATCACCAGATGCCTTGGGTAACTAAGGTATATCATGTACATAATGTACCCAGGTTGTAAGGGCTCGTATTTATTCTATGATGAGATGGTCCTTTTTTTGGCTCAACTCATCACAAGAACACCATTACTTAGGTACATTGCACAATAGCACTTGTGCCACCAAACCTTGGCACCTTCAATGGCAATCTGGCATCAATTCATTAGCTACTAGAAAAGTACTGCATAGTTCATATATATAACTTAACTTATCATTGGCGATTGCAGAAAACACATAAGAAAATTAAGAAAAAACATAAATAATTGTTGATGCATCAAGAAAATTTATAAACATTGACAACACGCCTCAGTGAAGGTACAATATCATTGGCATGAGTTGATCATTGATAGATAAGCAATTAGCAGCAGGAAAAGTATCATAGACGTCATTAGCATCAGTTTATGATCATAGAAAACATATAAAGTAGCAAAAACAAGTCGTCGTCGTCATTTGAATATGACCAGCATAAAAAGTTCACAAAAGATGTTAATAACAACGAGATGCACAATCATAAACCTCCATATAGTGAGGACACTAATAAATAACTTACTTGAATTAATGACAAACATATGGACAAAAGGACAATATGTTTGTAACAGGGGCTTACATCGCCGGAGGCTGCAAGCGGGATCTTACATTGGCAGAAATGCATTGGCCGCACTGCCTTCTTTGTAGTTGCCATGGTGAACGAAATGTGAAGATAGTGGCAGCGGAAGCGGCATTCCAATAGCTGTTTCAAGGCCATGTGAGCCTAAGCCTGTTCTGTAGATAGTTCCACTTCAAAGGGCATCAAAAGGGTGCTGGCCAGCTCTGTAGTCTGTGCATGAACAGCGGATGACTGCATCAGCCATGGCAAAAGTGGCTATCACCTTAGGCCACGTTTGGTTTGGAGGGGCTTATTGGCCGTGTTTCATTGGATGGGGCAAAATCTTGCCAGCTCTTTGACCAGTAATTTAGGGTATTAAATAAAGTCAGTTTAGAAAACTACCTTCACAACATTGGATTATTTCACGAGACCTATCTAATGAGGCCTTTGACCGCACAATTAGATGATGGTTACTGTAGCATTACTGTAGCAAAACATGGATTAATTAGGCTCATTAGATTCGTCGCGCAAAGTTACACCCATCCCTAAAAAGGTTTTGCAAATATACTTCATTTAGTACTTCATGCAGAAAAGATTTCTTTTAGAAATTTTTGGCCGGAAGGCAAAGAAACACGGCCATTATAAGCCCCATAAGCCCTTCATATGGAGATGCTTATAATAAGCCTCCAGAGGTGTTTGATTTTTTAGACTTATAGAGTGGAAAGTGGAGTGATTCTTGTGGAGTCATGGCAAATAAGCCTCAAAAACACCTTTCTATAGCCTTTATAAGTCCCTCCTATTTGGTTAGAAAGAGACTTATTTGGACCAAACAGGCCCTTAGTCTTGAATGTCAATGCAGCGATGTGCACCAATGAAGTGGCAACGCGAGCCATGGTCTCCAGCAAAATGTGCAGGTGGACTTTCCTTGCCACCTGTACCGCGAGTGCATGGGGAGCATGGAATCGGTCAATTTGTGTATGCTATCCTCGATGGTTATTGCCAGCCAGGCTATGTTTTTGCGCCACGGTGAGATGCTTACACTACTACAATAACTCTGATCGGTCAGCCCAGCCGGTACGGGCTAGCCGGCACTAACGTGGCCGGCTGGGAGGCTCGCACACCGCGCAACGTTACAAGTCACAAGTCATGCAATTTTTTCATGCGTAAATGCACATACGTGTCCGCGGAGATTCGAACCCATGATCTCCAGCCTCGCGCGTTGCTTTCCTACCATCCCACTTATGACTGAGTGGTAAATGCTTTCTTTTTTAAGTAACCTGTAGAGAACCATTTAGTAGCGGCTCGTACGAGCTGGTACCAAAGTGTGCCGGCTTTAGTACCGGCTAACGTGCGCGCCACTTTCGTACCGGCTGGTAACACCAGTCGGTACTAAAATGTCACTTTTAGTATCGGCTCGTGTTACCAGCCAGTACTAAATGTTCTGGGGGGGCTCCGTGCCACTTTATTACTTGTCTTTTTGAAGTCTGGTACTAAATGTCGTGGACGAATGTGAGTTTTTTTTGTTGTAGAAGTCATGGCATCCAGATCCTGTGGAAGAGATGGATGTAGGGAATCCAGTGGAGGGGAAGATAATGAAGCAAGGGAGGGAGAGGCAGATGCAGCAATCAGAGGAGGAAAGAGACCGGATTCAATTGATCAGGCATATATGGGGTGGGGGGGGGGGGGGGGCACTATACCACAAGAGAAGAAAACAAGATCAATGTGACTAAAATAAGAGAGAAAGCACCACTGCTGCTTCTTGTTCTTCTGCTCTCTACTCGATCTCGTTCCTGTGCACAAAAAGACACTGAAAAGTTATAGATCGATCTAAGCAAAATGGGGTATCTAAAAACACACCGTGTAAATGCTTTGGTGCTTCAACATATGACAAACACACATGGTTACCAACGTGTATTTGGCCTTCTCATCTTCCTCCAGCAGGATTAGCCATGCTTAAAATTCGTGCCATTCACCCATGGGACACTCAAGCGGGCGTAGGGAGCTCTCACACAGCTGGTTGCTCAAAGTGCAGGGTATCTTTTTTTTCTTCAATTTTCATTTCCCCTTTACTTATTTTGAGGAAATTGTGTTTATGTAACCATATTTTTTGGATTGTGATTTATATAACTTTGCTCAAAACTTTGTTTATGTATATTTTTTAAACTCATTTATGTAACTTTTTTCTTTTTTGACAAATCTTGTCCTAACAACAAGTTTATTACAATGTCTTTATGTATAAAAGTCAATCGGTTTTTATGGAAAAGAAAATTAGATAAATTTTATGGAAAGGTAAATCAATTACTTTTTGATGAAAAAGTTTTGAGCGAAATGTTTTGAGGTGCTAAGGGGAACTAAAATAGGTCTGTGGGGATTAGAGGACATGCTTAAAGGAAGAACCGGTCAGATTGTGAGGATTATTGCATGTGACAAGAAAGAAAAAAACATCATGTTTGAGATGGTGAGCTCGCAAGACCGTTTGTATGAGCAGTGGCAGAGCCATGAAAAAAAATAGCTGGGGCGGCAAATTAACCTTTACAATATTAAAGCCAAACTACATATACTAGATACTGAATTTATTACATTTGAAAAAAAAATATAGAGAGTTTAATTAGAGAATGAATTGCTCATAATCATTGACTAAACAATAAAAATTATTGCAAATCCAACTCTTGTATGTGTTGACGGTGAAAGTGTCATTGTTGATCAGACTCGGCATGGCATCATGAGCCAAGATGCGTGGATAGGACCCAGCAATACGTTTTTAGGCTGTGGTGAGTTGTCTATTCCCTGGCCTACCGTCTGTTATTTTGGTCTTCCTTCTTCCTTAACTTGTTTCCTTCTACTAGGCCACACTACAGCCACACCCAGTCACCCTTTCGGCAATCCGAGTTACAATTCTTTGATGGCAACACGTTCTTGATTTCTTCTCCATCTCTAGTTAAGCTCTGCTTGGGAAACACTATGGAGTGAGGAAAGGACATGTGGAGAAACGGAATGGGTCTTAACGCAGCCTAGTAGCTGGGATGGCTGCCCAACCCTGTAGATTGGGTGTGGATCCACCCCTAGGTGTGGGCAAGGGAATAAACTGCCATTTTTCATTCTGTCCATACTGCCAACTACAAAATAAATAATAAGAAACACACCAAAGCCTTGTCGAATGCGTCTCAGGTGCACACCCAGACTCTAGAAGCAATAACAATGTAAATAGTTTTGGAACATGAAACATCTGATAAAACCCCATGTCATCAGGATTTGCACGGCTAGAAAGATCGTGACCAGAAGAACTTGTAATCTGGATGGTAGTTAATGCCTTTCCTACTTGCTTTGAGCACCACTGCGTTCGACATGGCCGATGCACTGTGCCTCAGTGCCTGCAGCCTCTCATTTAGAAGTCCAATGGGATTCATTCCCAAGGAACCTTCTGATGTAGGCTTTGATAACCATGGTTCTTCTCCCAGTCGAAACCAGTTCACTTCCTGTAAAAAAGTTTTTCACAATGATGGCATGAGTATAAGTCGAGAACAAAACATATTCATTCTAGCTAGAACATTTTTTTTCACAGTGATGACACGAGTTTAAGTCCAGAAATAAAAATATATGTAATACTACTAAAAAGTGTGCCTGCTCATTAACAGGGAAATTATATGATAGTTGAGCTAGTACCTCGTCTTTGTAACTAAGCAGACCAACAATCCGACAAATTATGTCTGTAGAGCAAGTCTGTGGAGCCAATTGTCCCAGGGAGTGGTATGTTAGGAATGCAGATTGGCAGCTCCCTGCAGTTGAAGGTATCTGGTATATAGGATACCAAGCAACACAGAACCTGATCGAAAATGGATCGCGGAGTAATCCGGTTAGCACTAAAACAGAAACAGAATAGTGTATAAACAGGAAAACCCTATGCAATATCAGGGACGACGTACCAGGAAGCAGGATGAAGATCTGATAGTTCCACAGTTTCAAGTTGCTTAGGATCCCCGAATAATGCATTACGAGACAGGTTCATGCCACTTACAAGCTGTTTGATCCTATATTTACATTGTAGCAAGATTAACCGAGATGGAAAAGACTCAAAGACTGTTTCTCCCTGAGTCTATGCATAAATTAAAATAAATTACAAAAAATGTGAAAACACAAAGTAAATGATAATAGAGAGTCAACATACTTGGTAAAGAGTGGAGGCCGTAGATAAGGGTTCTCCCATTCGAAGTACTCAAAGAGAAGTCCTCCATTATTTAGTCCAAACAACTGAACTGCAGAAAGAGAAGGTACGAAATATACACATAACTCTGACCCACTGCCGGTGCCAGTTGATCGAAAGCTGATGTTTCTCTTGATCTCTACCTCAATTCCAAAGGAATTGGGTTCTTCATACCATTCCCACACGCTCCTCAAGGAAACACTTGACATCTGGTCTCGGTATGGTTTGTTGGGAACCGACTGGCCCAGCAAGCAGCTGTTACTTGTGCAAGGTATCTGTCCAATGACCGGGGTGGCCGACTGTAGAAAGGTCTCAATGTTAGCAACTGGATGGCCACAAGTCATGTACATATCAGAGGCAACTTGAATTTCATAGGATTTACTAACAGCCTCAATAATCTTATCCAACTCAGATTCATTGCTTAAAGCTTGTTCGTTCTCTTCTTTCTTCTGTTCTTCCCTGTCAACACATGACGAATCAACATGATTATCCAGGGACGAACTTTTATCATCAGAAAATGATGTTCTGGAATCTGTGTCTTTGGCATCACCATCTGCTGGAGCCAAAGCTTTCAGCTCTCCTTGCAAGGGAAGACATCCTGAAGAACAACTTTCCTCGATATCCTCTAGGGCCACATCATGATGATGAGAAGTTGAACTCAGTGCCACTTCCATCTGACTACTCTCAAGATTTCTTGGGTGCATTGTTGTAAGAAGCATTCTGCTGTTACTAGGAACATTCCCTTCATCAGTAGAACCAGTTTTTGGCACGTTATTCAAACTCCGGTCCTTCTGGTATTTACCCTTTCTATGGTTTGGTTTTCTGCCAGAGAAGCAATCATCTTTTATATAATGTCCTATTGTAATCTCAGATGGAGCTCTTGGGACAAGTGCACCTGATATAGGCACTGAAGCAGCCATGGTAGGATTAGTAGTAGGATTCCGCAAACGTTGTATCTTTTTCATCTTTTGTGCTGTTTTCCTTGAGATTACTTTCTGAAATTCAGCATCAGGACCGGCATCATCGCTGCAAACTGAGTCTTCTTGGGAACTACCAGGACTGATTGTTACACTGAAGCTTCTACGATCATTTGGCTTGTTTCTGTCACCACCCCACTTATTAAACCCTAATCCAGTCGCAGACCATGACCACTCACTTCTGGTATCTGACAAGCTGCTATCACCCCTGGTGTTATTACATGCATTACTGCCAGTATAAGAGTCATTCACAGATGAACCGGCAACATTGTCATATGAGGTGCAAAAACTTCTGAAGGCATTGCTACTAGAAGATATTTCCTTCTCATTACCAGAAGATGCACTGGAGACAGGACTAATGAGTTCTGTCCCTGGGGAGCTAGATGATGAAGAACTATAGTCCAACAGTGGTACGCCAACAGCAACACTGGATGAGAATGCTAGGGCTTCATCACTGGCCGCATTAACGCATGTGGAAGGTTTGTTGCACATTTCTGAAGCATGAGACTTTGTTCTGCCCTTGCCCTTTTTCTTCTTCTTGTTTTTGCTGTTCTTCTGATTTGTTGTAGATTTCTGTTTATCGGAGCTTATCTTGAGAAAAGTACCTTCCAAGAAACTGGAATCAGATTTCTGTTCCTGTTGATTTGGTTCCAATGGACCCCGAGTGCAAGGTCGAATAATTAGCAGTGGTGGGGCAGGATTCACAAGGCGACGACTGAGTGGGACATGGTATGCATCTTGAAGAGATTCACCTGCTAAAACGTTCAGATAAGACGATCCCAGAAGAACATACCTGGAGAGAATGTAAAACAAACTTGTCAAGTAAATAACTGAAACAAAGAGTAAAGAACAACCTAATAATATCAAGCATGCATGGCATCATATATAAACTATAGCACAAAAAAAACTAGAAGTACACCTTTTAAATATAAAACAGATGTGTTAGACCTTGTGCATTGTATTGTTCAACAAAACCAATTTCTTATCTCCATTTCAAAAGATTGAGGGTTGTATCTTATCACAATCCTAAAGTACAGAACTTGAAAACCACCTTTCTAAATGAAGACTCCATCCTCGAGCAGTAGTCTTCTTAGCAGCCAGAATATAAAATATTTGACCAATAGCATAAACAAAATATCCATACTTCATATGTGAGTGATATTATGTGATTTTCATAGAAACAGAATATCTTAATTCTTCCATAGTGACAAATTTTAATATTCTCTAAGAGTGCAATTTTTCTATAATGTACCATGTGTCATATTAATTAGATGTAACTTTTTAAAATATATTTAGCCATGGAACACTGCATATTGTATTTTTTACTATATATGAATGTTTTAGTGGACAATGCTTTAAACTGACTACAAAAATTTTGATTCTACAACATAAGACATATGAAAGTCAAAAGTAACAAACTAGGGAAGCTCACTGACACACCTAATAGAAGAAAAAAATACATGCTATTCGACCTCACGACATAATCTGTAGTAGTAATCTATGGTTGAATGAAATCAAACAGCAAATTACACATCACTGAATTAATGACATTAAACTGATTTGCCATGTGACATCTGACAACCATGCAACCTTGAGCTTACGCAGTGCTAATGGCTAAGCCAAGCAATTGTATATGACAAGATTAGGGACAAGTAGACAACTAATGCTTATCATTTGGGCTGAGATTTTCTAGTAAACAGATATAATCCATTCATCTCGTGGATTGAGAGGGAAATGAAGTAAAATTTTGTCTCCAATATCTCCCATTCCACTCTCATTCACATGGGAAATGCATGATTGTGTCCAAGCAAGCACTGATGGCCTTGTTTTTACCTGAACAAGGATATCTCTGCTCAAAAGATTTGTTAAGTACGTGGATCATTTTACCGTGGTCCACACCTCAACATTCCCTAAGCTATCAAATTCAATTCTATCTATAAACCATCTTAAGCATGCACGAATCATCAGTACATAGTTTCATATGTTGGTGCGGTTGCAATAATCCAGTGTCCAATTCTAGCATTCGATTCGACGACGACTGGGTTCATCAGGAAAAGGAACAGTGAATATAGAAAAGAATATGACCGTACATCTGTCTCATTCGTTCTTCTTCTTCCTGCCTGGCTGCAACAGCAGCTACTTGACGGTCCTGGAACATTAACGAACCCAAAAAAGTAAATAAATGAATTCTACAAGAAAAACCATGTCTATGCTTTCAATAACAATAAAACCCATCCAAAGGTTGCACATACAAATTCGACATTGCTTGGGTTATTCTTCTCTCTGGAACGTGTGGACATGCGGCGAAGTCTAGCCCTGTTAACAGTTCCTGAGGTACTTCCGCCTTGTCCGGGGCCTCCTAGAGGCGGCAGCATATCTTCAGAACCTGTAGAAACAGCACTACGGATCAGATAGATAGGGACACAGCATGTTTCTAGGGAAAATATTACCGCAGGACTGGATTGCTACTAACAAAGACCACGGAATCACCATGGAAGGAAATGCCCGATTAGAAAGAAAACAGCTCTAATTCTTAAGCCATGGACAAGATCTATGGGCTCTATGAATTAGAAATCCCGTGGACCCAGGCAACCATTACTGAATCTAACCCTCCCTGCCTCCTTCCCCACGTACCCCACCACAAACTGAATTATTTCCAGCGAAAATTATCAACAAAAAAAGAGTGAACAGACCAAAAAGATGCACGTACGGTAGTTGCGTCGCACGCGGCTAGCTCCAACGAAGATTCTGAAAAGTTCCTAAAGAGAAACAGCCACCAACTCCAGATTGTGAAGGCCGGTGAGACTATACTAGGATTGACGACTGTGGGGGGGAAATGATAAGAAATGGTGCTCTCTTCATCAAAAAGAGCGAGAACGACTTGAGAGGGTTCAAAGAATGAGAGGGCCAGCAGACTAGTCAAGAGGAAGGAGAACCAGTTGGTGTCTTATGTAATATAGTCAACTAAAAGTTTGGGAGGAACACGTGAGTACCAGTTTCAGGAGTGTGAAGTGGGGTCGCAAGTTATTTTGAATTTGTAGTTTCCTTATTCTACTAACTTTCTATTGAGCATATTAGTAACGGTTACAGACTTGAATATTGTCTATATATGTTATTGTTTTATTACGAGCTAGGGACAGTTGTACCAAACTAGTGATATAAATATTAGCTGTCAAGAAATATTTAGTAACTGAACATAGCAGTAACAATAAATGTATGGACTACCTTTTGATACGATATGATTGTGCAAATAAACTATACCACCAAAATACTGTGCAGATGGCATCTTATCTTTTAGATTATATCTATATTCTATTATTCTTCTGTATCCCTCTTTCTCGTTTCACAATCTGAACTCTCTGTAATCTTTTTATTAATAAAAAAGAATAGTCAATTATTGATAATAGAATTTGCACCGTTTATCTGGACATATCTTTAAGCTCAGATAGACTATCGCTAAGATAGATGCATGCGGCACAACTCACTCTCGTAGGGGCATCAGCCCACCACTTGATACCCACCCTGTGGCCCTCATACCCCTTGTGTGAATGGTAAATTATTCACATACAGGTACAAACAAAACTAGTGCTGTCACCAATGTTGTAAATTGCGGGCTATAGAATTTAGCGGAGTACTTCTAAAAAAGCTATAGGGGCTATAGCGCAGCTATAGCGAAAGCTACAGCATTTAGTGGTATGCGAAAAACTATCAAAATTTAGCCCTAAATATTATCAATTTTATGATTTCCAGCTCATATTTCGTAAGTACATGCAAACAGTAGTAAATACATAAGGAAATGAGCCACAATTCATAAGATATATCATAAATCGTACCTTGCTGTTTATAAATCGTAAGTATATAAGTTCATTAGTCAAATATAGCGGTGTTAGCGGAGCTAAGCTATTGAATTTAGCGGGGCTATTTCATGATATAGCGGAGTTAGCGGCATTAGCGGTAATATTTGCAATATCGTAGCGGTCGATTTGTTCCACTCTAACAATTTTTTGTTCCAGTTGAAACCATATCGTTTTTCTTCTGGGACTATTCACTCTCTAAGCGAGAACCATTTATATTAATCTGGTATGTTTTCTTTTGAATACATAATATTATTTCCTCATCCCTTAATAAAATGTTTCATCTTCATTAAAAAATGTTCTTGATAAAATGTATCTAGATATAATCCAGTGAGGTCTTATTTTGAAGATCTTGTTCTAATAAATGCATTGGTATAGTGTAAATAAAATTTAATCTGAATGCCAATTATGAATTATAATCTTTTTGAAATTTGAGTGACAGCCAATGTTGCAAATAGCCCGCTATAGCTTCGCTATAGCTCCGCCAGAAACAAAAAAATTTATACATATAGAACAAATCATAGGACTCTTAGAACAAAAGAAAATATATAATATGGAACAAACTATTGGATTCATGAACAAAATGATGTGCATATGGAACAAAATATAGAACTCATGGAACAAAAATATACACATGGTGTTAGGATTTACCAAACAAAAATATATACTTCGAGGAATAGAGGAGGATAGAGGTGGGTGGAGAGAGAGAGGCATCACCGCATAGCCCATGGGTGTAATATATCTGAAGATAGACCACCCTCTAGAACTTTCAACGCAAAGTTTTAACAAAAAACTTTAAAAAGAGCATTTCAGGACAACTTTCAAGGAGCTTCTTAGAAAATGTTTTAAGGAAACAAGTTTAAAATGTGAAAAATTATCTGTAAAAGTTTTAGAGATTTTTTTCAAAGCTCAGAATGGCAGGTGTCATGCTACATATGGAGTACCAAATCCTAGAAAAGGAAATGCTCAAGTATACATTGCAGGCCTCATAAGTCGTCATAAGATATTCATATTAGCTAAGCACCTAAGACCCTTTTTATTAGCAAAGTGTACTATTTATCACTTTTATGATTGTCCCTGATGAGGAACAATGTTGTGGTTGTGGCAAAGAGAAATCCAAATTAACCATTGTGCACTCATTCGGAAGTTTGTGTTTGATCCGACAACGAGACACGCTTTTCATTTTCATAGCTACGTATGGATTAGGCCCACACCTCTTTAGATCCACCTCTTTCATTGAGAGCTAGTCCTCGTCTCCTATGCACTTTCTTGACATTCCCTTTCATTTCCTCTTCCAAAATCCATTTCCAATCCAAAATCGATGGTCTCGATTATGTGGGTCATGCATTAGCGTAGGCAAACGGCTGCAGAGCTAACAGGCCGGGCTGGACCTAGGCCATAGGGGTACCTACCACGTACTGCTGCATCAGATTTTAATTAAAGTCACTCCCTTCTGCCGCGCCCTCCGCATTTCACGGGCCACGCGGCGCCCTCTCCGCGTCCTCAGTAGGTTTTGCTAAAAAGCCCTTCAAGTTTCCAAAATTCAACCCGCAACCTAACTGCGTCGCTTTTTCAAAAAACCCCCTCTCCGCCCCCCACCCGGCCACCCGCCGCACCCGCCCCCTGCCCCCGCGTCCCAAGCCCTAGCTCGTCCTCTTCTCCCCGGCGTCGCTGCCCTTGCCTGTGTGCCCGGCTGGGGTCCCCTCGTCGCGGAGGTCGGGTCCCCGCGGCGCAGCGGCGGGTTTCCCTCAGCACGAAGGCCAAGTCACCTCGTGCGGCGGCGGCCGAGACCCCTCAACACGAAGGCCAGATCACCTTGGTGCGGAGGCGGTGGCCGTCCCTTGGCGTGGCGGTTGCCGGCTCCCCCTCGGCCCGGTGTTGCGTCCGACTTCAGGTCAACGGCCGGATCTCCCTCGCCTTTTCTTTCTCCCTTCCCATTCTCATCTCTTCACCACTCCTCTCCCTCGCTCTGACTCAGATCTGAGCCGTGGTGGTGCGAGCGACCTTCACTGCGTGCTGGCTTGGCGGCGGGCAGGCTAGGGTCAGAGACCGGAGAGGGGGCATCCGCGGAGATCCCGTGCGAGCTCGAGTTGCTTAGCTCCGCAACTCCATGACGAGCGAGCTGGAATGGAGATCGGAGAGGTGGTGACATGTCGAAGACCTCCGCTCGCGCACTCTGGAACTGCACACCCACCAAGCGGATCCGGACGGCCTCCGCCAGCTGTGCTCCAATGCGAGGCTTGAGTCGATCCACGGGTGCTGCTAGTTTCCTCCATGGCTGCTATCGCCTGTCAGCTGTGCCTCATCGTGATGAAAATGTGAGCCCCTCCCCCACCCCTCCAAAAAAAAATCCATTGTCATTCATTTCTGCTCCCTAGATCTGTGTTTGGATAGTCCACTGAAAACTGCTGATAGTAATCCACTACGACACTCTTTGAAAAAAAAAAGTCCCCACTATTTGCTTACTCAACCTCCTTTTATAGACTAGCAAAGGCTGATGGCAAAACTTATGCCATATCTTAGTTATAGGTAGTCCACCAAAAACATATGCAATTTATTCCTGTTTCTGAGAGAAATTCATGCAATTTATTGTTGCATCTTTTTGCCTGAACTTACCCAAGATATCCATAATGTATAACAAGGTCATGTGATAAAGATTAAACTATTTCCGTTTTGCAGCCCGAAGAAGGGTGCATGGACAGTGGAGTTCATGCCTATATATTTTGCCTATGCCAAGTTGCTTCCAGCTTTTGTGCATGCTTCATCACCAGTAAAAAGACTGATTTATTTGCTCCTTTGTCCATGTGCTTTAATTACAAGTAATTATAATGCTTTTGTTAGATCTCTGTTGCTGCAAACTGTGTAACATCGACTGCTATTCATGTTCTTACTTCTTACTATGTTGTAAAGGGTAATGAAATGTAAGTATATACATATTCTATTAGTACTGTACAACTAAAAGCTTGGCTGCTTTGGAAGCAGCACATAGTTTAGGAAAATTATGTCCGCACCATTGTTTCAATTGTTGTTTTAGTATTTGACATCGCTTTAATAGTATTTAGATTTATATAATAAGAGTAGTTTAGTGAATTGAACCTGACATATAACGAGAGTAGTTTTGTCCCAGCTTATATGTCTCCCTATTCCCAAACTTGTATGGTCAGCTTTTTTATGTTTCAAAATTGTATGAATTGTTATTTATGTCCTAGAACTTATGTCCAATCTTATGTCCTTGGTATTTGTGTAAGCAATCCTATTAGACTTGTTTGTATGTTAAAGATTCCAAATTATTTGCAACGTCTCAGTTATTCACTTTGGGGTTGATTCTGTGCCCAACTGATTTATGTCCCTGTTTTTTCAGAAACCCCGCGTATGCAAAAGCTTCTTACTGCCAAGGTTGCTACAGTGCGCTAAGGTTGAATAAGAATGTGGAATCCAAGACTATTGAGCTTCTCCAAGCCATACCAAAACCCTTCTTATCCCTTCACCTGAGATTTGAACCAGATATGGTTGCCTACAGTCGGTGTGCATACACTGGTCTTTCTTCCAAATCACTGGACTCCATTGAAGCTGCACGTGGGGAGGGTAGGAAGGTATTGACTGGTGATGCTGCCCGCTTGTGGAGGAACCGTGGCAAGTGCCCTCCGACACCAAGTGGAACAGCATTTATCCTCCAAGCGTTAGGCATTCCTACGAACACAAACATTTATTTAGCTGCTGGTGATGGGCTAATGGAACTCGAGGGCTTCACTTCCATTTACAAAAATATATATACACAAAGTCATCTCTCCTGACTCATGAAGATTTTGAGAGGATGCATGGAAACACAAAAGCTGCTCTTGACTATTATGTTTCAGTCAACAGCGATGCATACATTGCCACATTCTTTGGAAATATGGATAAGATGGTAACTGCAATGAGAACAATGCAAGTTGTCCAGAAGACAGTAGTGTTGAGCAGGAGGGCTTTTGCTAATAATGCAGATGCTGGACTAGCAGGAGAGCAACTGGCTAAGGCTACGTGGGATGCTCATCGAGAAGAATATATCAGGGGCAGGGGATCGGCGCTGCCTGAGCAATGCTTTTGTGAGTTCAGATTGTAGCACCAGTGGCATAAGGGTTACCATAGATGAGCACCTGCCAGTTTAAAGCGACTCATAGCATCACATGATTGTGTGAAACTGTGAATACAGATGAGCTATCACTGCAATGTAATTATTGCTTAGGCTTCACAAGAAACTGTTTTTGATCAGATGGGCTTCAACTGGGTATCTCGGAGTAGTGGCACTGCGGTGACAAACTGATCTGTCACCCTGACCAAGGGAAATGCTTTGGTTGGGCTTCATGGGATGCCAGGACGTTGGCTGATCTATCATGGATTACCACGTTGTGGTTCTTATTATCGCTTTTGGCAAGGTTATTTCATCTACCTAACCTGCTGCTGGCGATGAGAAGGAAAGCGGCCAGGAAATGTTCTGCTGCACTACACCTGCTATGATCGACTCTGTCTGACCCTAACTCCATTCATTTGATTTTAATGCTCGTTAAGATCGATATTTGCTGCTACCATTGTAGCTATCCAGTAGCTACGGATACTGAATGTAATATCATGATATCTAAAATGCTGGACAGACACCTCTAATGAATTGAACAAGTGTATGGTGTTGGGATATGTTGTAATTATTATAATATTCTTTGATACATTGAATAAGTGCTATCGATAATTTATTGGTGTAATTTTCTGATGCAGCATAGAACTTATAATTGATTTTTAATATGATAGGGGATGGTCTAGTATTCTTGCATTTGAGGCCCAGCAGGAGCAGGCCGGCGGCTGCCTGTGCCAGGTGCATGCATGTATGCCAATGGAACTGGAACATGGCCTCACGCTTCGTGTTTGCGTATATGTACAAGTTTTCTAAACAAAATCAATTCACCATGTCCCTCAAAAAAATCAACTCGCCATGTTCCACACTCCGCACTTCCGCACGTCCATTTCCATTGCGAAACTGAATCATGGTTGCCTTGCGAGTCCACCAACCAAAACTCAGAAACCAAACTTATCGGCAATCCCCCGTCCCATCATCCCCTCATGCCGTCCCGCGCTCCAATCCTCCAGCAACCGCAGACCAGCGCTTGCAGTGCGTCTGGTCAGTTACTGATTGTCTAATAGCCTCATGATGAGTCAATCTATTAGTAAATTACATTGAATTAACCATGTTCGATTTGTAGGTATTTAAACTTCTAATTTCAATATTTATTTTTCTTCGAGTAATTTAGGTGTTAGAATCAGATAGTCTAAGAAGCATTTCTCAGGTTCTCAAAAAGAAAAAAAAAGGCGACATGATAGTTTTTTAAAATGCTAACGAGTGCTTTCAGCCTTCAAATAATGGTGATGCCAATGAAGTTCAAGGGCATGAATCTTATCATGGGCAGGAACATGATTATAATTTAAATGTACAAATTGAAGTCAATGAAGATGTTATAGGGGAACAAAATTTAATTGCAAAAGTTGTTGATGTGTCAATGAGGACAATACAAGGGACGAAAATTTGCACCCTGTCTGATTGTGCACGGATTGCCTATGTGGTGCATTCATTATTGAATTCAATATTATCCATAACGATTTTGCGTCATGAAATACCTAAAGGACTCTTTTTTTTATGGAGGACTGAAACATTTGAGACAACTATACTATTTTAATATGTGGATCTTTTAGTTAGCAGTATCGAAATTGCTTTTTAAGAATTAAGTCCGTATTATTAGTAATATGATCTCTTTGTTAATGTTAGAAACAAAAAAAATTAGGCTAGAGGGTCTGTGGGATATACATCCCCGGATACCATCAAGAAACAAGACCGAGTTCAAGTAGAACTACTCGGACTACTCATGTACTCTTACTAGGACTCCCCATATTGTAACCGACTAGGAGAGTAACTTTGTAACACTGCCCTCTAGATTTATAAAGGAGGGCAGTGGTCCCTGGATCGGCAAGGCCTAAAGGTCTACCCAACGAGAATAATACAATATACAATCTCACACAGGACGTAGGGTATTATGCTATACTGGCGGCCCGAACCTGTCTAAATCCTTATGTGTTATGTCTTCGCATTAACCATCAAGTTACAGGTTCGACAATCCTCACAAATGTACTGTCTGAGATATCCCTATACAGACGTACTCGAGATAAATCTTCAACACTTTGGCGCCCGCTGTGGAGCAGATCGCAGGAGAAGCGTGATGGACCTCATCATATTCAATTTCAAGTGTCACGTACAAAGAAGCGTGATGCAAAGCTCGTCGAACCAATTCATCAGCAACTCCATATGTTCCAACGTCAGTTCGAGGAAGAATCGAATCTGACAGAAAATTGAGAGTCCGAGTCGTCGAATCGGAATCACCAATTAACCTACCACAGCCAACTCCAAATCGGCGCGTCACCTTCCTGGTCTCCAAATAAAAGGCGCTGATCTATGTTATTACATGGATATGTGTGCAACTTGTCCAGGCTGCAGTTGGCTCCGATCAAGAAAGAAGCAACGAAAAAAAACAGAGAGGAAGCTGAAAAACCAAGCATCAAGATCGAAGAAAATTTACTGCTGCGGATGATCTTCCTGCTCGCAAGATAAAGGCTATTCTTGTGGAATTATACTACGGCCACATGCAAAGCTGGAAGGGATTCGAGATTTTTACTTGATGTACATACAAGGCGTACGTGAGTACGACTACATCGACGTTCGGCAGCATCGTCTTACCATATGACTGCTTCGACTACTCGTAACTAGTCGAGATCGATTATATCGACTCGTCGTACGACTACATCGTCAACTGCCACGGCTTCGCCGACAAGTCATCCACGAATCAAGCTAAGTCTAATTTAATAATTATTTTTTTCATAATAATTTTATCAGCTTGTTTAAACACATGCTTGGACATGAGCCGACTACTCTAAAAGAGTACTTCACTCGACAACAAAAGTTCTCGAGGGCCACACTATCGCCGACTATAGAGCGTGCCACGTTAGCCCACAGATTTGGTAAATCGAGTTACGTAGGGCCTCGGCCCACGAACTTGGTAAATCGAGTTACGTAGGACTCTCGAAGGATATAGCGTGCATACTTCAGTCGTAACCGACTACTTTTTAGCGCACCGCGCATACTTTGGTCGTAACCGACTACTTTTTTGCGCACCACGCATTCTTTTGTCACATGGTGACTACTTTATGCTCGTCGTCTTCTCTTAACGCTTGCTAAAGTACTCAGGCAGCATAAGCCTTAATCCGTGAAACCTCAACTATTCTATAAGCTTATGATCCTGAGCGTGAAGAGGCATGTTCCCTACGTCATGGACTAAGGCCATCAGGGATCAGGTGTTTAAATGTAACAGGCTAACTACCCGAAGAAATTACATAACCTAGCAAGAGTTTGGCACGAAGTTTTTTTATGCATTTTACAATACAGGGATCCGTTCCCTGCTCGATATTCTATATATCGGTTACAACATATTTTTATGTCTACCTTTCAGGAGCACTCGATGATTACTTAAACTAGTCGTTTGAAGCTCGGGGGCTACACAGCACAAGCCAAGACATGAAGATGAGTACTAGAACTGGTCGGTACTCAAACGACGTGGCACTACAATGCCAGCCGAGTACTTTAACTAGTCGGTGCTTGTATGATGACTCGGCGACTATCTGAGTATTGACATCAGTCGGTACTTGAATATCTACATAAAAGCCACCTTAAAGATTATGTTCTTGATAATCGGACCGAACGTAAACCGTTTTCTCTATTGCCTATTGAAAACGTGGAGCCGACCCTAAGAGCGAGGTGGCCTACCTGTGGTGGATACTACACGCGCCCAGTAGAGGTGAGAAGTAGCGGAGTAACTCCGAAAGCACGTTAACCCTTTTCAAGGGTGAAGCATGGCTGGCCATAGTGGAGCCAAAGCCCGATGCAAATGCAAGCCATGGCGGAGGTGAGTGTTGCACGTTAAGCTGAGAATGGTTCCGGAACTGAACCAAATCCACACCCATCCATACTAATTTTAACATATTTACAGACCAATCTAATCTCACTCACTTAACATTCGAACCAAACCAATCCAAACCATTTAGCTTTTCTCTCCTAACTAAACCAAAATAATCGGTTTCAATTCAAATATTAAAACCGGTTTTCACTAACTACTCATAATAAGGATATGTCTTATGGTGTGGGGCCCATATATTCATATGGCTTAACCAATTTGCACATAGTAGCTAACTCTTATTCTGAAATATCTCCAACAAATTTCAGCCAAATTTGCTAAAATTTTATAGTGTGAACGCGATGTTTTAGTTTTAGGATCCGACTTTGACGCGGGGCCCACATGTGGATCTCATAACAAAATTTTGCACAAAGTAGCAGACCGTCGTTGAGAGTCATTTGCAACAAATTTCAGCCAAATTCGCTAAAATTTTATAGCATGAACGCGAGGTTTAAGTTTTAGGGTCCGCTTCTAACGTGGGGCCCACATGTGGATCTCATCAAATAATTTTGCACAAAGTAGATGACCGCTGTTTTGAGTCATTTGCAACAAATTTTAGCCAAATTTGCTAAAATTTTATAGTGTGAACGCGATGTTTAAGTTTTAGGGTTCGACTTTTGACGTGGGGCTCACATGTGGATCTCATCACATAATTTTGCACAAAGTAGAGGACCGTTGTTTTGAGTCATTTGCAACAAATTTCAGTCAAATTTGCTAAAATTTTATAGTGTGAACACGAGATTTAAATTTTAGGGTCCTACTTTTGACGTGGGCCCACATATCGATCTCATCACATAATTTTGTACAAAATAGTCTACTGACATTTTGAGTCACTTGCAACAAATTTTAATCAAAAAATTCGCTAAAATTTCATAGTGTGAACATAAGGTTTAGTTTTAGTCAAACTAATTCTGAACCGATCCAAACTGGTTTAAACCATTATATTTGTTAAACCAAACCGAACCAAACAATTACATATCTCAACCCATTATGCACCAAACCAGTTAATCCAATTAGAAAATCAAACCAAAAAACCAGTTTTAACCCAAACAATTCTCAGCTTGTGTTGCACGAACGGTGTAACACCATAGTGATGTTAATTTTTATTTTTCTGCAACATTGCTGGACTAAATTCGAGAGTGTTTGAAATTCTTTGGAAAGAAATTACTACCTTCATTTTTATTTATTTGACGCTGCTGGTTGGAAAGTTAGGTCAATTAACACTAAAATTGCTGTCGGATACGTCATCTAAATGAAAATAGAGGTAGTATTCATTTTTCTAATTTAAAAATAAACAATGAGGTTATAAATTTTGTCTGGACGCATTTAATGTTGCCTCTGTGTGAAAATAATTACTATTTTAGTTTTCAAATGGTTTAGGTTTTAACTCGGCCAAATAAAGTCTCTAATAATACCCTAAGGGTAGGTACATTGCTACACGTCAGCGGTCTCATAGGTCGTCTCATGCAGTGCCACGTAGGATTTTTGCTGATGTGGAGGAGAGAGAGCGAGGTGAGAGAAAAAGGTCGTTGCTTCGCGAAACAACCGCCTCATGAGCTAAATTTTAGGACTATGAGACAACTCCTCCACCGTTGTATGAGTTTTATTGCAATGCAACCAAGAGTAGTTCTTTATTTTTTCCATAAATAAAGGGATATTGTATTAGTACGAGACAGCCAAAACAACAAACCATTGTATATGTTGTCTGATAAGTCGTCTTAAGATTACGTGTCACTGCATGAGACCGTCTATTAGACGACACCAATGCTATACGTAAGCGGTCTCATAGGTCGTCTCATGCAGTGTCACGTAGGATTTTTGCTGATGTGGAGGAGAGAGAGCAAGGTGAGAGAAGGATGTCGTTGTTTCGCGAAACAACATCTCATGAGCTAAATTTTAGGACTATAAGACATCTCCTTCACCATTGTATGAGTTTTGTTGCCATGTAATCAATAAAATTTCTTTATTTCCTCATAAATTAAGGGATATTGTATTACTACTGGACAACCAAAACAAAAACCTATTGTATAGGTTGTCTGATAAATCGACTCAAGATTACATGTCAATGCATGAGACCACCTATGAGACGGCACCAATCTACTCGTCCTAACGGATGGCATCTCCGTTAGTACGTCCATCGGGCCAAATCCAGGTCAAGCCGGCATGTCTTTTTTCCTCCTTTTCTTTCCTTAGGCTCAATCTCATACTGACTGTCACTCTAAACCGATCCAAACAATATTAAGTGACCGACCTAAGTCAATCTTAATTCAACATGAGCCTATGCCAACCAACTCTCTCCGCATGAATCTCTCACACTAAAAATATTTTGTTGCGAAAGTCACGACCGTGTCTGAACACGTTTTTCATTAAGAGAGAAATTTTGCGAAAGATTCGTATCATTTCCATTCCGGCACCGGCTCACCGTCGCAAGAAAGACCCCAACTCCCAACAGTAAAACCCTGACGTGCAACTCGCGGAGTTGTTGAACAAATGCAACATCCAGCGTCGTCTCCGGAGGTGAAATCGAGGGAGCCACTGATGACCATGTTTCCCATGCCCTGTGGTTGGTGCAACTGACCAGTACAATCGTTTGGCCGTGACGCTGGCTGACGTGTGGGTCCATCCCGTCAGTCTCTCACCTCCCCGCGTTCCCGCCACCCGGTGGAAGTTGGCGCGCGATTTGGGTGGGGCATTCCCTTGAGGCGTCGCCCATGGCCGCCTAGGCGTCCTCGCCTTGCTCACTTCCCCATTCTATGGCCGACGACTCGCCCACCCGCCGATTCATTTATTAGGGATCCCACACACGGTTCCTTTCGATTCCACAGACCAGGGGGTGAGAGGGAGAACGAGTAAACCCTGCCGCCGGCGCCACTTCCGACGCCGTCCGCCGCGGCACCCTCGGCTGCCGGTAGCGGCTTCTCCCGGTTCGTATCCTCTCTCTTCTCCCGATTCGTTCTCGTCTCCATATATCTGATTCTGCGCGCGAGTGATCGAATCGGTCGATTCCATAGGTGGTACGGAATAGGAGAGATCTTAGCTGCTTATGCTTTGTATTACTAATGGTTTGTTTGTGCGCAAGATTAAATCTCCCTGCTTGGATGTTTTTGAGCAACTGGACTCGTCTTTATGTGTGCGCGAGATTAAATCTTTACATGGATTCCTTTTGGCATGCGAACTTCTCTTAATCTGTGCGCAACCCATATTATGTATGGGGAAATGTCAGACCAAGAGCCTCCCCAGTCGAGGCCCTCAATCTGTGCACAAGATGAACTCTTTATATCATGGCTGTGGTTCCACAAGATTTGCTTTTTTATACGGGGATCTAAATTAATTTCCTTGTGCGCAATAAATATATTTTGTGCAACTAAATGGATGGATGCTTCTTAGTAAGCAAATTCCTGTTTCAGACCAGTACCACAAATCAACAGTCCTTTATTCACAAGATTGAACTCAACCTGTCCATGTTTTTAGCGTGTAAAATTGTATTCTGCGTGCGATGTTGGCTCTATACATGGTTGGATGCTTTTTAAGATAACAACTAATTAATTTTTTACAAGTTCCCCTAATGGCATGATGGCATCAATTTTCTCTCTGCACAAGATTTGTTCTACACATCGAGCACTGACTAAACGAATTTCATCTCTTTATCCAGCTAGCTAAAAGGAAAAAATGTCAGGCCGATTCCGTGCTACACCTGCCAAGAGGAAGAAGCCGCAGATGATACAGACTACATTGGATATGTTCCGAAAGACACCCGAGGAGGTTGTCAAGGAAAGGCATGCCCCTGGTTTTGTTGGACCAGATGTTGAGCTGTCAGAGAAGAAAAAGAAACAGCACGCAAAGCTGACCAAGCTTTGGGCCAACTTCTTGCAGGAGAATGGCCTGCCGCTCCGTATCATGAACAATAGGAGATTTGAGCTTATGGTTGAGGCCGTTGCACAGTATGGACCTGGGTATGTAGGTCCTAGTCAAGAGGAGTTGAGGGGGGCTCTCTTTGAGAAGCAGATGGAGTGGGTGTCTGAACTGAGGAAGAAGCATGAGAGAGCCCGGGAGCAGCACGGTTGTACACTAATGGTGGATTCCTGGACCAATAATCCAAGGAATCTTCATTTGCTGAGTTTCATGGTTGGTAGTGTGGAGGGGATTTTCTTCTTGGGGTCTGCTGATGCCTCATATCTATCAGATTATGAAGATCTGGCAGACTTGATAGAGGACAGGATTAAGGTCATAGGCAGGGACAGAGTTGTTCAGGTTGTCAGTGATAATGGCCATAAACTTAAGGCTGCGTGCAGGCTTTTAATGGAGAGGAATCCTACACTGTTTTGGACCCCCTGTGCTTTCCAGTGCCTGGACCTCATGCTGAAGGACATTGGGAGGTTGGAAGAATTTAAGGCACATATTCAGCAGGCCAAGCGTGTCACCACATTTGTCTACAGGCATCAGAAGTTTCTCTGTGCAATGTGCGACAAGATCGGTAGGATGGAACTTGTGGTGCCTGCAAAGCATCAAAACCACTTCTTGTACAAGCATAGAGATGTAATGATGTGCCTATTCAGTAATGAGGACTGGAGTAGGTCCAAATTGTCAAGTACAAAAACAGGTACAGTGTGCGTGAAATTGTGTTGTCACCCACATTCTGGAATGGGGTAGAAGATTGCATCAAAGCATCAAAACCACTTCTTCATGTGTTAAGGATTGTCTATGATTGTGTAAGGCCAGCAATGCCAGAGGTTTTTGCATGCCTTGATCTTGCTAAGAAGAAAATCAGTGACTCTTTTGCATGCAATCCTGAGATACTCAAGAAAGTAGTCGGCATTATTGAGCAGCATTGGGCAGACCAAATGGAGCAGAAGCTGTATGAAGCTGCATTGTTTCTGAATCCAAACAAGTATTTTGACATCAAAGAAAATGATCATGCATATGCTTCAAGATTGCGGGTGATGTTCAGTGATGTGATTGAGAAAATGATTACTGATGATGACGATTTGATCTCCAAGGTAAGTGACCTAGGTGATCAATATGAGAGTGCAGAGAGCTGCTTTGGAAAGAAATTACCAGTGCTACAGCGGAAGAAAAAGAGCCCAAGTAAGTAAACCTCTATCTGTATTCAATTTCAAGCTTCCCTTCCTTTTATGCTTTTACAAAATTTGTACGACTTATATTTGTGTTCAAGTTTTCCTTTCGCTTCAAACTTTTACAATATTGGTATTTTGTCTAATATATTAGATGATTGGTGGACTGCCTATGGTGGGTCTGCTGGAGAGCTCCAAAAAATTGCAATGCGTATTGCTGGTCTTTTGTTCAGCGTCTGGCTATGATCGTAATTGGACTATGTTTGAGTGTGTAAGTACCCAAGCACCATCAACAAAATACAAGCATGTGATGTTTTTTCTGTCCCAGTAGCAACAGTAGTTTATTGACAACCTTTGTTTCTGTCTGCGCATTTTAGATCAATACGACATATATAAACCAGTCAGAGCGGAAGAGATTGGAGGATCGTGCTTACATACGATACAATCGGATGATGGCAAATAGGTCCGAAAGGCAGCATCCAGAAGGAAGCAACTTTGACCCTTTGATCCTAGAAGACTGTGAGTTGGAGTATGATTGGGTTGGTATGTATGCTGAACTTTTTAACAGGGATAATCTTGCATGGCAACTTGTTGAGGACGTCACCAATGGATCCTATACACCTGAGGACCACTATCGTCTTAGAGGATCCTTCTGCGAGATGAATTCTGAACAGGGAAGTCCGACATCAAGGTTGACTGACGGAACAGATTCAGATACTGAAGAAGGCAATGACTCTTTTGTGGTTGATGATGAAGACATTGATGATGATTATGGCCATCAGGATCTCCTGATTCCTAGTGATGATGAGAGTGGTGAACCAAGTGGCGATGTGGTTCGCATGGTTGATCCCTTTGACATGGATGAGTTTTTGAAGGACCTTTGATCCAGATGATGATAGCTGCTACTGACAGAATGTGATGTTTGTATCATATTTAATTATCTTTGGGAACTCTAGTGTCACGGTAGTATGGTGATTTGGGCAGATGTTAGCAGTTTATGATGCCCCTTTGACCTTGGTTAATCGCAATATTTATTACGATACTACCAAGTTAAATTTCCTTTGCTGCTCTGCTGTCAGAGAAGATATATGTATGGGCGGTGTGCTTAATTGTTGTCTTTCTAGTACCTTGCATTTAGTTGATGAAATTGTCAGACCGAGCATGTTTATAGCATAGCTCCTGTAAGCATTTATCTCTTTGTGCCTTAGATGGCCCCGTTTCTTTAGCATGCTATTAGCACTCCATTGGTTACCTTCTGCAAGCAACAACAATATATATCTGCACTCTGGCCCTGGATTAGAGTCTGTAAACCTGTTAGCTAATTCATACTCAGAGCAATCTTTTTATGTGTTAACGATACTTTATGAGAATGGAAAACTTTTACCTGGGGCAAAGGATTTTCCTTACTACTAGTATAGTAGTATGGACAACAGTGTGCACACAATTGATCGAGAGAGTGTCTCTGATTGCCGCACCATTGCACCTGTGTTTCTGGCCCTAACTAATCTCCAGAGGTAGAGATGGAAAACATAAGGAAGAAACCAATCTACAAGCTTCTGAGTTCTGAAAATGTTTGAGAAAAGAGGACAACGCGTATCAGGTTTTGTTTTCGTTAAGTTTATAGAGCGCCTGGTCGCGCTCCGCGCGGAACGCGCAACCCACTAGCGCCATCGCGCGCCGCTGCCGGAGCTGGAGAAGGAGGTTAGGGTGGCGCCGGATTAGACTTCCGGGGTTAACTGGGGCCTCCGGTCGCTGGCGAACCTAGGAGGGGTCGAGCGGCGGCGGCCGGCCCGGCGGGGGCGACGAGTGACGGGCGGAGGGCCGGGTGGCGATGGTGCCGCCGACCGGGCGGTCGGGGACCCCCGGTGGCAGTGCCGCTGGTGGGGGCGGAGACGAGGAAGAGGAGACGGCGGCGGCCGCGACGGATTAGCGTGGAGGTGAGCGGAGGAGGCGGCGAAGGAGGATGGGTTACCATGGAAGCGGGCGGTGGGCGGTGGCGGAGGCGGCTCGGCCGCCGGAGCCAGGGACGGAGGGAGGCGGCAGGGGCGGAGAAGACGAGGAGGACGCGGGTCGCGCGCCGCGTGCGCGCGACGGGTCGCGCGTTAGCCCGGTCCTTGATTTTCCATCTGCCATCAGTAATGTGGGATACAATTTCATCTTTAATTAAGCTCTGCTTTGTATCTTAAATTCACGTCCGTTGAGCTGCTACTTCATTTAATCCTCTTCACCTGTTTTCTGTTTGCAGCATCTATAAAACACCCTCCCCAAGTAGGCTGCAGCTTCGGTGTCTCCTCTGTGTGTTCCCATCCGTGTCCCTGAACACGTGGATTGCATCTATTCGTTCTCCTCCACAAGCTTGGGCCCAGTTTCTTTCGTCGACGGCACACGGCACTAGAGAAAACGGAGCCGTCAGTCAACACGCCACCGCTCCCTGTTTCTTGAAAAAAAAACACGCCACCGCTCCCTCCTATCTGCTCGATGCTGGACGTCTGGCTCATGGCTTGGAGCTCGACGGCAGCGGGAACCATAAGCTGGGGGGCACGAAGCTCGATTTGAGTTGCGTCCAAGCTTGATGTGCGAGGTCGAGCTCGGTGGCGGGAAGCTGATTTTGGTGAGTCCAATCGAGTTCTGTGGATTTCGATTTGGTTGGGCATCTTGATTAATCCTTGCTGCTTGATTTCGATTTGGGTGGGTAGGACCTCAATCTCTGCTGGGGAATTTGGATTGGGTTTGCGAGGAGTTCGATTTTGGTGTTTCCTCGTCGACCAGGGGCGGAGTCACGCAGCAGCTGGGCATGCACGGCGCCGGCGGGTGGGCGCTATCCGGCGGCAGTGCCGGTGCTCGCCCACAGTCGTAGCCGTGCCGCAGCGTGTGGGACGCGTACGCACACAGACTGCGGGTGATGTGCTGCCCGGCGGGGCTGACAGGCCGGCGGGGCTGACAGGCTGTTGGCCAAGCCGGTGCCGCCATGGAAGCAACGGCAGCTGCCAGCGGCCGGAGGCCCACAGAGTTCACGCAGATTACTCGTCTGCACGAGTCCAGATCACCAACCATGTTCGAGTTGATGATGCTGATGCAGAAGCATGCCAAAAATGGATGATGTGAACACGAAGACAGCAGTCTAGCATTGAAGGACCGAGTGTGGCAACAAGGTATTTCCCCAGCATATTTAGTTTGATACTTCAAATCACTTAAATTAGTTCGTAAAATAAATTGAATTGTACTAGTTGTTTATGTACAACTTGCACCACATCAGAAAACGTAGAGGACTCCGATGAAAGATTGTAGCCGTAATTGCGATCCAACTTACTGAATAATTAAAACGAAATATAGATAATCTAGATCCTTACTAAAATAAGGTGTTGCATACATAGTTTCGGATGTATACTGCATAGAACACATCCATTCTCGATTGGGGCCTTCAACGAAAATAGCCAAACATATTATTGAAGGGATCTGCATCAAATGGAGTGGCATTTCGCTGTGTATCTTGACCATGGTTAGGAGTTCCAAAGAAAGGACTGAAGGACGGAGGCATAAAAGCATTTCCAACTAGATAATAGCCTGGCATCTGTATGTGATGTTGGTGTGCACTTGTCCCTAAATTGCCCTGTCCCAATCAAAAAAGGAATATTAATATCGGTGCTAAATATGAGTAGTATTGTCAGTATTAATTGTTGTTAAAATCTTATACCAATACCGTGTTGTTTGGTTGTGAATGAGCTACAATATCTTCTTCCATTGTAGAACCGGATGCCTTTGGATCATTTTTAGTCTTTTTTCTCTTTTGTGTTTCCTTTTCAATACTTGTAGAAACAGATGTCTTTGGGTCATTCTTGGTCTTTTTTCCTTTTCTCGTTGCCTTTTCAAAACCACCAATTGGTCTATCAGATCCAAGTATTTCCTTCTCCTTAACCTTAATGCCTCTTGGTTTTATAACATGCTCTTTCTATTCTGGAGCTGTAAAAAATATATTTTTCAGAAAAATGCATAACAGTTAGATTGTGTGGCATGTGTGGTGTTAACACAACTACAGTATTCAGGCTATAGCATTGTGCAAACCTTGTGGATGAGATGATGTACCCAAATCTGGATCAACCCTTATTTTGAGGTTTTTCTCCACATCTTCTGCCAATTTCTCTGCACTGTTCAAAGCAATTAAGTATGTCTCGTCAGATTCAGCAGCTCGACCTGCCAATTGAAGAAATATTCTGCATAACTCTTTTCTGCGATTTGATAGCTTTGCTTTGGGATCTTCATGTGGCTCAGAATTGCTTTTTATATGAACTGCTTTGGCATCAATCGTCCATCTATTTAGTATGTACTGTTCTGGAACTTTTTTGATATTGTTAATGTCAAGTATCTTCAATGCATGGCAGCATAAGATTCCAACAAATTCAAACTTTTTGCAGCTACACTCCACATGACCTTCCAATGTAGAATATTTTACAACATGCTCATTTTGCTTACCACAGACCTTTATCTTGTACACCTTTTCATCATTGGTTTCGCCACAATAGAATAGATCACAGTTTAGTGTCTGCATCACTTGTTCTTGGAAGACCTTAAACATTGCTGGGGTGTAAATTCTTGCGGCATGCCTTAATATTCTTAAGTCTGGTTTCAACTTTGGTGTACTCTGTGTTGCCTTGAAATCATATTTCACCTCCTCATATCTTTTATCTGCCACCAACCTATCAAAGTGCTCAAAAAAGGTAAGTATGTCATATTTGACACTAATATATCCCTTCAGTTCATTATTCATGCTTTCACTTCTTTGAGTGCTAACCATATCGGCTGAAAATGTATTTCGCCCATATACTAAGGCCCATTTCTCTCTTTTATCAAATAACCTTTCAAGCCATTTGTTTTCACGAAGATCATACTTGTCTAGCAAGTTGTTCCATGCATTTATAAAATCCTCCTCCTCCTCTTGATCATATATACAGTTCTGAAAATCTGCATTAAACTTCTTATAGTCCTCCACAACTCTAGAGAGGTGCTTGCATGCATTCTGGTTCATATGCCAAACACAAATCCTGTGATGACTCTCCGATAGTACTATCCTAATTGCTTTTGCCATTGCTGCATCTTCATCGGTCAAAATGGTTTGTGGCCTCTTGCCTGACATAGCAGCTAGAAAGGTTTCGAAAAGCCAAACAAAACTTTCAGCAGTTTCATCATACAAAAGTGCAGCACCAAAAATAGTAGTTTTCTTATGATTGTTCACTCCAACTAGTAGACCAAATGGACGCCCATCATTTAGTTTTCTGTAGGTTGTGTCAAAGCAAACAACATCACCAAAAACTTCATAGTCTGCAACCATTTTGGAATCAGTCCAAAAAATGTTTGTTATCAAGTCATCCTCGTCAACCTGAATGGAATAGAAGAATTTGCCGTCTTCTGATGTTTTTCTCTCCAAGTATTCCAAAACTCCTCCTGTGTCTCCTTGGTTTACCTTCAGTGTCCTCTTTGAGTACAATTTATTTTTCATATCTTCACGTGTAAACCCAAGATTCTCATTTCCACCTGCTTCTTTCGCCATCAGATCAAAAGTAGCTTTATTTGAAATGCCGACTGCTTTAGCAGCTTCGACACTTGCAAGTTGTGCTTCTGTTATTTTCCTTTGAGATCTTAAATGATGGGCTTGGCTAGCAGTAGCAAGGATATGGTTATGCTCAGGCTTAAATTCATAGATGTTATAGAAACCATCTTGGAGAGTAATCTTCATGCGTGCTTGGCACATACATCGTGTCTCTGGCCTATTATACTTGGAAGACTCTTCTCTCTTATCAGGACCTCGAATACCTAATTATAAATACATGGTCTGATCAAAATGGTGTTATATCCCTAACCATGAAGAAAGTAATATAAGTTCAATTTAATACCTGCACGAGAACAACAAAAGGTTCTATTCTTTATTGTGGTAGTATTTTTCACATTATGTGAACTACTCCTTCGAATGCTGAAACCCTTGTCTCGACCATAGGCATTGTAAAAGTCATATGCTTCTTGTTCTGTGCAAAATCTCATGCCAATCTTTGGTATCTTGTCTTCCATAGAATTTTCTAGTGGGGTAGTTTCATTATTACTAGAATCCTGGATGGATTAGTAGAGGGCGCCATGAGCAATAAGTTAGAGCTAAAGAAAAACATGTATGGAAGGGTAAAATTCAATTGTATTTGTGTAGATAAAACAAATGCACACTACGAATGATGATGGTTTTGACTTACTGATCCTAACTCCATTCTTCCTGTGTCACCGTCACCAGAACGGAAGTTGATTCCAGAGAAATTTTGCGAGGATGTGGCGGCAGTAACAACAGCAGGCGGTGCCATGGTGATGCTTGGTTCTTCTGAACGTAATGGCGCCGTCACACACATGTAGCTGGCCTCGTTAGGTTTGGAGAGATTTGGCTGAGATGCCATTGTTGCTGTGTCGTTCAGGACTTGAGAATGATATTCATCCGATGTTAATCGGTTGCGGTTTGATAAGAACGTTCTGTTGTAATTGGCGCCACTTTTTAGGATTTGGAAAACTTTTTCCCTCCATATATCTTCTCTAACTGCCTTATTCTAGTGGCGGGAGAAGAAAAGAAAAAGAAAAGAGCACTGGACGGAACGGCGGACACCTCCGTTTTCTCGTGGTGACGGACCGTGGACGAGAAAAATATAGATGGCCCACCTATTAAAGGCAATCCAATCAATGAGCTCCACGTCTTGGGAGACACCGACGGGGGACACACGAAGGGGACAGGCAAGCCGCAGCCTTTGGGGGATTCCGAGGCGTGACCCACGGCCGCCTAGCTAGTACAACTAGTGTAGTACACTGATCCCATTCCGCACAAAGATTGGGAACCCTAGCCGCCGCCACCGCCGCCTTCTCCACCCAGGCCAACCGTCGCCCCGTCGCCGACCTGCTGCGGCGCCACCGGTCGCCGTCGCGGCTTCTCCCGGTTCGGATCTCTCTCTCTCTCTATCTCTCTCTCTCTCTTTCTCTCTCTCTCTCGTCGCAGGGGCTGGGTAGCTGTAGATTTATCTCATTGTTTAAACAAAATTAACACTACGTGGATTTGTTTTGGCAAGCAGTATCATTTCTATGTGCACGCATAAGGTTAAATCTATACATGGATTTTTAGCACGCAAATTCAGTTTTCTCTAAACAAGATTAATTATGCACTGCATCGATACAACTACTGTGCCCACTGGGGGCAAAAAGGAGGATAGCAGAGGGAGGGCATTTTTTTTGTTGAATCCAATTAGTAATTTTGTTTGGAACAAAGAGGGTGTGGAAGTGGCGCATCACTAATTGGAAATGCCCATTAATAGCTACTCTGTACGTCGGTAGAGGGTAGTTGAATTTACATTTTATTTACTAAATTAGTTTCTCGATTTACTCAATTCATGGATGGCTCCTTTCTTGCAAGTAATTTCATTTCCCTGTGCACAAGATTCACTCCATGGAGTACTGACCCAAACTTAATCTTTTGTGTCAGCTAGCTTAAACGGAAAATGTCAGACCAAGAACCACCAAGCAAGGCAACTGTTCACCACATCCGCGCAGCAGGCTCAGGGAGGAAGCAGCCACGGATGGTACAAACTACCCTGGATATGTTCCAGAAGACACCTGAGGAGGATGCTCAGGAAAGGCATGACAGGTTTACTGAGCTTATGGCCAAGTTCCTGAAAGCGAATAACCTGCCTCCCAGCGTCATCGACAATAGAAGCTTTGATGTTCTCATGGAGACCATTGCACAGTGCAGACCTGACTATGTATTTCCTACTCAAGAGGAGTTAGAGGGGCCTCTCTTTGAGAAGGAGATGAACAGGATGGCTGGAGTGAGGAAGAAGCATGAAAAGGCATGGGTGTCACACGGCTGCACGCTCATGGTAGATTCCTGGACCCATCCTTGGAAGAGTCTTCACTTGCTCAGATTCATGGTCGGTAGTGTGGAGGGGGTTTTCTTCTTAGGCTCTGCTGATGCTTCATATGCGTCGGATCACACTGATTTATTGGCATAATTAATAGAGGAAAGGATTGAGGACATTGGTAGGGACAAAGTTGTTCAGGTTGTCACAGATAACAGTCATAACCTTAAGGCGGCATGCACGATTCTAGTGGGCAAGATTCCTACAATATTTTGGACCCCGTGTGCTTTCCAGTGCTTGGACCATATGTTGAAGGACATCCGCAAATTGGAAGAGTTCAAGAAACATATTCAACAGGTCAAGCGTGTCACCACATTTATTTACAGGCATGTGACGTTTTTGTATGCAATGTGTAAGAAGATGGGTGAAAAGGATCTTGTGGTGCCTGCAACCACTAGATACTCCACACCGTTCCTTACTTTGGAGAGGATATACAAGCATAGAGATGTAATGAAGTGTCTATTCACTAATGAGGATTGGAGTAGGTCCAATTTGTCTGGTACACAGGAGGGCAGGAACCTGCGTCAAATTGTGTTGTCTACCACATTTTGGAATGGGGTAGAAGATTGCATAAAAGCATCAGAACCACTTCTTGTTTTGCTGAGGATGGTCTATGACGCTGACAGGCCAGCAATGCCAGAGGTGCTCACAGGTCTGGATCTTGCTAAGAAGAAAATGAGAGACTCTTTTGCAAGCAACCCAGGAGTTCTGAAGAAACTGATGGACATTGTTGAGCGGCGTTGGGCGGACCAAATGGAGCAAAAACTATATGGGGCTGCATTATTTCTGAATCCAAACAAATTTTTCGACATCAAAGAAAATGATCCCGCTTATGCTTCAAGCCTACGATCGATGTTTAATGATGTGATTGAAAAAATGATTGTTGATAATGATAATTTGATGGCCAAGGTAATTGACCAAGCTGATCAATATGAGAGCACTGAAAGTATCTTTGGGAAGCTGCCAACCCTGCAGCGCAACAAAAAGAATCCATGTAAGTAAAATTCAATCTCTATTCATTTTGAAAATTCCTTTGCATTTTAGCCTTTGTGGCATTGGTATAGTTCTATATCTTTATCCAACTTCAGGGTTTACTTTCCTTGCATGCTTTTGTAAAATTGTTATTATGCCTTGCAATTTAGATGATTGGTGGAGTGCCTACAGTGGGTCTGCTAGAGAGCTCCAAAAATTTGCATGGCGTATTGTTGGTCTTTATTGTTCAGCATCTGGCTATGACCGCAATTGGACTATGTTTGACTGTGTAAGTAACCAGACACCAACAACACATGCATATTATATCTTTGCCCAGTAGGAAGAGAAGTTTACTGACATCTTTCCTTTCTGTATGTACTTTTCAGATCCATACCATAACCATGAAACAGTCAGATCGCAAGAGATTGGAGGATATGGCTTACCTTCGACATAACATTATGATTGCAGATAGGTCTGAAAGGCAGCAGTTGGAAGGAAGCAAGTTTGAACCTTTGGTCCTTGAAGGCTATGAGTTTGACCGTGAATGGGTTGGCAAACAAACTGCACAACTTTATAACAGGGATAATCTTGCATGGCAACTTGTTGAAGAAGTCACCCGTGGATCATACACGCTTGAGCACCACTACTGTCCTATGATACTTTCTGAACATAGAAGTTTCACACCAAGCTTGACCGGTGATACAAGTTCAGGCAGCGATGTGGATGATGAATCTTTTGTGGTTGACGATGATGGTGTTGAAGATGATTACGGCCTGCAGGATCCACCAACTGCTGGCAAAGGGTGTAGCGGACCAAGTGGTAATAAGGCTCCCACCGGTGATCCTTATGATTCTGATGATGATTTCTGAGTCTCATGTTATTATGGTGTGCGACCTTTGAAAACTCTGGCGCTATGATAGTATGTAGTGTGGTACTTTTGGTGGGCGATTGATGGTTGTGTTGCCCTTGAGAACTTTGGTTAATTGCAATGCTACTATTGTACTACTATGTTGCACTTGAGAACCATGTTGATTGCAATCCTACTGTGGTACTACTATGTTGCGTGATTTTCTTTGCTGCTCTGTGAGATGGTATAACGGGCCTGCCTGGTTGTTGCCGAGGTGCTGGCTTGACTGATTTTCACTGTTTTTTTCGTTTCATGAAATTGTCAAATCGACTCAGTCCCTGGTTATAGAATAGCAGCTTTCGACATTTCTTTGTGTCTGCATTAGGATGCCTCCGTTTCTTGAGCATACAGTCCATTGATTTACTCTTGCAAACATCAACAGAAAAAACACATTTTAAGCTCTGAAAACAGAGATGCATTGAGTGGCCAGCGGGCCGTCGTGGTGCAATGGAAGGCAAATGAAGGGATCACTGTTGCCCGCGTGGATGTGGCGAACAAGATCCGGGAGGCCCAGGCTGCCCACGAGGCTGAGCTGCATAAGTTCTGCGAGGCTATGGGTATCCAGCTCTGGGACGCCAGCCTTCACTTGGAGGAGATGGAGGCGCGCACAGCTGCAGCTGCCGAGGCCGACCTTGAGCGGGCCTGGGTCACCCTGGCCAAGGTGACGGAGGAGTCTAAGGTCAACATCATCTAGGGTCGGCTTCTTGGTGCATCCCGATAGCACCATTTTGCTCTTCTACGCTGTAGGCGGGTGTGGGAGGCTCCTGGAGTTGGGCATCTCGAACGCCCCCCCACCCCCGGGACCCCTTCTCCCGGGGGGGGGGGGGGGGGTGGATTGATGATGGCCCAGGTGGGTTCTCGTCCCAGCTGGTCGCTCTTGCGCCCCGGCTAGAGGAGCTGAGCAGTGCCATCCGAGAAGCCATCAAGGAAGGCTCCTTAGACCTCGCGTCTGAGGCAGTAGAGCATGTCCTTAGACCTTTGCTTGTTCAACTTTTGTCATCTTCTACTTGTCTTTTTTATCATGCTTTTCTGACTTGTGACCATCATCGCCCCTGAACTCTTCGCGACGCTTGCTCAATTGGTTTTGCCACATCGTGCAAGGGGCATCAACGGCGAGCTGAGAGCCACGCCCGCCTTCAATATAGGGTCAACCAAACGAGCTGGGTGGCGTGGTGCCTATGCCTTTCTTCCGGTGTTGTTGGCATGGCCATGCTAAGGCCAGTGCAGCGCTCGCATCGTCCACCTTCCAGATAAGTTTGAAAGTACATGAAGCAAATGGTTTTGAGGACTTAGCTGGGACCAGCGGATGCTTCTATGGTCCCTTGTAGGGTCTCACTTTGCCTGTTCATGCACTATCCCGCCAACGAATAGAAGAGCAACTGGGGCTTCTTCTTCTCAAGCAAGCCATCGACACTCTAAAGCTCCTTAGGATCCCAGCGGATCCCAGGATATTTTGCCTGGGGTCCTCCTTCGAGGTTGTTGCCCCACGGCTCATGGGGCCCTAGGGAGGGCCAACGAGGCTGGTCCTCCCTCTTCAGCATAGTGGAGTTGGATCGAAGACGCGCCAGGGCCCTGGGGAGCCCTGGCACATTAGGAGCGTGAAGGGGGCGGTCCCTCGACGCCTTCGGCATCACTCCTGGACTCCATCCCTTCCTCCTCCCTCTCCCTATCTCCAACGTGGTGGAGAGGGATTGAAGGTGGACTGGTTTCCCAAGAGGCACCGGCTACAACCTTGCAAGAACCCACATTGGGCTCTTGGTCTAATCTGTTGCTGCAGTTGCTGAAGCATGCTCCACCGGCGTCGCTACTCTGCTGCTTCACTTGCTTGACGTCCTTGCCAGCTTCCAGGTGGACAAGGGTGCCAGGTCAATAGTCCAGCTGGGGCTACTCAGGCGGCACTGATGTTCTTGCTCCTATTCTATGGGTGCTTCTCTGGCTAAGAGGTGGATACCCCTAATAACAGCATAAGGTCAAAGCTTTGCTGGTGGACGTTAGCGTTTCCGATGATGTTGTTGTTGTTGCTGCTGCTTGGATGTTGGTGGAAGACGGGCATGATGGCTCATTTTTCTCATCCTGGCTTGGCAACGACTGCTTCTCTAGGTACTGCCTGAGGTGTCCAGGTAGTACCTTGCTCCTTCGGCGTGTTGAGGTCATGGGATCTCGTTTTGATTTCCCAACACTGTGATGATGAGGCCGCTCCTATTGCTTCAGGGAGTTGGGGGAATGGAGCTAAAGAAGACAGAGCTTCTTAGCTTTCTTTCCACCTAATTGATCCCGAGCTGCAGAGCGTTCTCGTCCCCCCTCCCCCCCAGCTTCCGTTGGTCCGACTCAGGTAGGCAGGGTCTGCAACTTGCCATGGTGTGGTGCCCCTCTGGATGCTGGAAGAGGCGCCCGAGTTGGCTGTAGTCCCCGAACGGCCCTGCGCCATCATTTACCTGCCATGTGTTCTTGAGTGAGCCCTCGCCACAGCTTCATGTATCTTCCCTGTACTTTTACTAGGAAATATGTAAGATTCCTTTTTTTGGGATCTAGAGGATCCCGGTCAAGACTAGCCTTGGTGTAAGCATCAGCTGGTTTACTTAACCACATTTGAACTGCCTCTCTAGGATAGGCTTTTTGTTCATTACTTGAGACTACTTGCCATGGGAGCGCGCGATGGTAGGCGTATGGTCCTGTGAGACCAGGATCCCTAGGATCACTTATATGCGGGAATAAACTACTCTTCCAGGAGTAGTTTGACCCGAGTACTCCATAAAGCAGTCAGCTATGGTGCAAGACGGCGTAGTTGACTTGGAGAACTAGTCGTGTACTATTAGGAGACTCCCCAATTGCCATATTGTAGTATTACGTGTTGTTTATGACTAGGATCATGCAACCAACTTGTAACCCTACTCCCCGGATAAATAAAGCGGAGCAGGGACCCCCCTCGAAACAATTCATCTCATACACAAAGCAATACAACATACATGACGTAGGGTATTAAACACATTGCGGCCAGAACCTGTCTAAAATCCTTGTCTTGTGTGTGCACCATCGTTTCTTAGAACTCGGTGATACCCACAACTACTTAACCTGAGGTACCCTAGGCAGGTACTCGGTCGTTAAACACCGACATCTGGCGCCCACCGTGGGGCCACTCACCGTAAGGTCGACAGAAGACGCGACGGGATCAACCAGCTTCAGCACCTGCGACATCGAGGAGGGCGCAACCTTCGTCTTTGGTGCTTGGAACTTCATCGCCCTAGGCAAGGGTAAGTTCTCAAGGTACCTTGCAGATATCCCAAGCCTTGCCTCGATGACGGCGACTCCACCAGAGCCGCTTTGCAATCTCGTTAATCAACTCAACGAGAACCAAATTTCGACGGCGACCTCGGCCTCAACTTCGACTCTGACTTCTTCCTCGACTTCGACTTTTACTCGGGACCATCAAGTAGAGCCAAGGTAAACTCGCTTCCAATTATGGAAGGAGTCCGGGAATCCGAGCTGGCTCAGGAGGAGCCATCGGAGACCTACCCAGGCCGATTCTCGTTCGGGTTCGACAACACCGCAGCCGTATATCAACAGATGTACACCGCGGGCCTCCAACAACTCACGAACCAAGTCTCCAACTTAACTTTGGAAGAGGTCTGGGACTCCGACTGGCTCGACAGCCATCAGAGGATTCCACGGACGAATTTTCGATCCTGCTTGGCGATTGTGAAGACATATACTGGCAGAAGTGCGCGACATCAACATCAAGCCAAGCTTTCAACTTCAAACTACACGAAGAACCACTTGCAGGAGTCCAGTCAAGATTAGTCATATCCAGGACTCCAGGAGGACTTGTTGTTCACTAGCCTGGCCTGATTCCCCCTGACCCCCACATGGACAGCGAGTCTCGATTGACGACAGTCATCACTGAAGCACTACCCTATCAAGATGGGTACACAGCTTTGCTTACACCTCCATCATAAGATCTAAGTGAAAACTAATCATGTACCCAAATTGTCCTAAGCACCCCCGTCACCGACCCCAGCAGAGATGTTTTCATGGGCACCGATGATCAAGCTGGTGGATATCATGTGAACAAACTCATCACCGATATATCTGAAAGCATCTAGGCCCCTAATTTATGTTTTGGTAATTAATGACAATCAAAATGGACTAACAATTTCATTGAGATATGAGAATAGGTTAGTCCTTGGGATTGGATGAGCTCTTGCGGGATGTCATGATCATGATGGGTGTGATAAGGACGGAAAGGAGCTAAAGGCAAAGGTATAAGATAGGGTATTCTATTTCACCGGTCAAGCGGTGTTTAATGGAAGAACATTGACCGGATTATAGGCTAGATAGTCGTACTATCAAGAGAGGTCAATGTCCTTGGCTTGACGAGTCCATGGTGCCATTTTGCTCAAACAATTGCATTGCATGCACGAGGGCTAACAACGTTTGAGAAAGTGGGAAAAACAAGAAGCGAAAACTAACTCATGGAGGGCTCACTGCGTCCTGGCGGACTGTCCGCCTGGCTAGTGGCGGACTGTCTAGGGGGTCCGGACAGTCCGCGGCCAGGTGTGGCGGACGGTCCGCAGAGTTTTTCCGTGTGATAATTTTATCTAAGTATGAAATGTGCTCGGCAGAAAAATGAGAGGCGGACTGTCCGGCCATGAATGGCAGACTGTCCGCAGTACAAAAATTGTGTGGCGGACCGTTTCGGCGGACCATCAACATAGAAGCGTTTCTGAGCGTTCTAGAAGACTTTTGTGAGGCGGACGGTCCGCAGGCAAACTTGTGCGAGTTTCTCGTGTCCTGGCGGACGGTCCGCGCCTGTATGGCGGACGGTCCGTAGGTCCGTAACGGCTAGTTCTGACACCGTCTGACACACGTTGTAGCCGTTGGTTTTGAAGGGCGGACGGTCCGTCAGGTGTGAGGCGGACAGTCCGCCACTACCCTGTTTTCAACGTGACGGCTAGATTTCGAGGGGGTGCGTATATATACTCCACCCCCGGGGTTGGGAAGGCTCTCTTGGCCCATTTGAAAGCTTCCTTGACACATTTGAGCATTCCTCATCCTTTCTCTCACTCACTTGGTTTAGTGGTTGCATCTTTGTGAGATTGAGAGGATCCTAGTGCATTGCATCAAGAGTTTTAGCTTTGTGGCACTAGGGATACTTCAAGCAAGGTCATTGATTTGTTACTCTTGGAGGTTGCCGCCTCCTAGACGGCTTGGAGCTGGTGACTCCATCGAGCACTTCAAGAAGATTGTGAAGTTACCATGGAAGTTGGTTGTGAGAGGTCATTGTGCTCACCTCACCGGAGCGGTGAAGAGCAACTCTAGTGGAATCGAGATTTGGAGCGGTTCTTTGGTTCTAACCGGCTCATACATCGAGTGGAGACTTGATAGAGGAGCGGTTGAATAGTGAATCCATCTCAACGTGGATTAGGGGTGACCGACAAGTCATCGATACCACATGATAAGTTCTTGTGTCACTTGTTCTTATTGCTTGCTTATTGTCTTGATTATCTACTTGAAGCAAGTTAATTTCATAGAGATTGATTCTTATCTTGTCACCCTAGGATGCAAAACAATCAACATAGGCTTAGAGTAGCTAGAGATTTAATTCCCCTTTTAGTTCTAATCAAATTTCTCTTGTGTTGTGATTGAAGATTTTAAAACCGCCTATTCACCCCCCTATTGGCACTTCTTACGATCCAATATCAGAATTGAGAATCCTGGTACTGGGGTAAGGAGTGTTTCAGTGGTTTTCCTTATGGCTTAGTAAAATATAGAAATATTCTGCAAGCGCACAGAATCACCGCTGTAGCACTTCACCTAGGAGTATTCCGAGGTATCGTAATTTATATTTCCGCAGGGAAGCTTTGGCAAGATTACTAGTGAACAGATATTCGAGACTATCAGAGAAGGGTACACAACTAAACAAGACAAGGGATAACGGTATTGGATAGGAGTGGATATACCGGACACACAGCTCAAGGGATACTCAGGTAAGGGAGAGAAGAGATAGATAGCTGGGAGGACAACGAGAAGAGATAGAGGACTCCTGGATTCTTTATCTACCTATGTCACTCTAGCTTAGAGATACAGCGGCTACAGAACCAGCACTAGGAGATCTGGGATAACTCTAATATCTTAGCTTCGGGACAAGGGAATCGGTGAACACACAGAAAGGGATGAGAAGGGGTGCCACTATTTCCCAACTGGGGAATCCTACGGACCGGAACTAACGTGATGGGCTACGAAGACTGAAAGGGCTGTCACCACCTCCCGGCTACCACCTCCGTTGTGACGGGAATAAACTAAGGCCACTGACTAGTTTAGGAACCACTCCTACACTAGACAACGACTACTTACTCTGCTAGCAAGAGCAAGCAACCTTGTCAATACTCTTGGTGACAGTTCACCTCCAGTATCATGCAAGAACGAAGAACCAGCCAAGACAAAGACTTAAACAAGACTACAAGCACTAGAACTATAACTGACTATAGTCTAAACAAGATATATCTGCTACTAGAATAAAGTAGAAGCAAGATATAAATGACAAAGGCAAAGTGATAAAGATAACTATATTGATACTCAATGTCTTACAAAAGGAAAAGTAAAAGATACAAGAGCTATTACCAGAGCTTCTGAAGACGACTCCGGAACCTCCGAGGCAAGCTCGACTCAACTCTAACTCCCAACTAAACTATCCTAACTCTACTGGAATGAAAGTGCAAATGAGCTCCTTGGCTTGGTGTGTGTTTACAAGTGAAGTGTAAGGTCCTATATATAGTGCTCCAGGGTCGGTTCAGGTAGGGTAACGGCCAAGGGAGGGGGCAGAGGCGGTTGCCGGCCGTTTCGGCCAAGAGGGTCGGTTCGGCCGAACCATGGCGTTCGGCCGAACGCCCGATCCACCGCCTTAGCCACCTACGGCCGAGATGCATCCCCTGGAGTCGGTTGGGCAACTGGGGGCAGTTCGGGCGAACCCCCCAGTTCGGCCGAACTGGGCTGGGAGCCCAGGCCCGCCCCCCTGCACCGCCTTCGGCTCTGGGTCCCTCCTGTGCCGGCCTCTACTGCTTGGACTTGTCTTGATTCGGCCCTGGTTGACGTGTCGGTGCTCCGGGACGTGTTGGCGGTCATCCACGTGTCATGCATCATGTTTGCTTGGTCATCGGTGACGTGGACGGCTCCCGGTGGTCTGTACGGCTAAGGGGGGTAACCGGCCGAACGGAGTCGTTCGACCGATTTGGTCATTTTCGGCCCCAATAGCGCGTATTTGTCGTAGTTGTACCTGCACAAGTGACACTCACCAAAACTCGTGGAACTTTATTAGAAATAAAACCTAAGTACATGGAATGTTGCATAAAACCTCATTTATTCCCGAGTATTGGTGGTCGGATTTGGGCTGTAACGACCGCCAACAAGCTCCCCCAAGCTTAGCTCTTTGCTCGTCCTCGAGCAAAGATATAAACTTAGGCTCGGTGGATCAGGAGTTGCTACAATGTCATTTCTTTTGCAGGTAACTTATAAACAACTAGTCCTCAAAAATACTTGAATCATAGGCAAAGTTTCAAATCACCTTTTTACCAAAGGGGCTTATAGCAATCTCCTTATCTTGGGCGGTTGAAAGGACGAACAGTTTAAACTCAGTTTTATTCCACTCTACTCTTTTCAGGATCCCATCTCGGAATTTTTTCACAAGTTTTGAAAACTACAAATTGTTCCTCATTGGCACACTCAATCACTCAAGTGTATTTGAATCCTCACCAAAGGCTTGTGCCTTCTTTTCATCCTAACATCTAATATGGCTTTTTGTGTGGCTCAGGGACAAAGGATGAAGGCATGCATGCATCTTATATTTTGCTAAGTCAAAGACCGGATCTCTGAGGAGACAAATCACATCTTAAGATCGAGACGTGCAAGTGTGTGGATATGAATGGAGTGGAATATGGTGGAATGGTGGAATGGAATATGGTGGAACTCCTTGGATGAAACTCCCTCTCCTTGATTTATTTTCGAGAACATGGGCTATCTTTTATTCTCATATTTTTGCCATGCCACTTGGCATGCTTTTCTTTTTTTCTCTTTCTTTTTGCCATGCTCTTTGGCATGCTTTTCTTTTCCTCTTATTTTTGCCATGCTTCTTTGGCATGCTTTTCTTTTTGCATAGCCCATGTCTCTATCAAGAATATTTGGAGAGGGAACTCATAGAACATGGAGCATTTATTTTTGTGGATGGATGATGGAAAATGATTGCTAACTCCCAGTGTAGGAATTGCAAGTGAGAGGTGGTGTGTGTACGTGGGTCTCGATCTTTAAGAATATGAAAGCTTCACTCAATGGTCACAACAATTTGACAAAGCTCAATAAGATAACAAGCAGCATATGAGTAGAAATTTTCAACTAAGCTTATCATATGGCTCTGGTAGGTATTTTGACCAATGAGGAACTTGTTTCTTTTTGAAAGCATAAATCTCCGAGATTTTCCCATACTAATAGTAGAAATAGAACTCAACCAAATTCTCATTGTATCAATCCCCACAACAACTTTAGACTTGGAATAAAACATGTGCTCCCACAAGGTTTTCAGGTTCATTATTACTCATGCCAAATAACTCAAGCATTATCAAGCAACTAGTTGCAACAAAGTACTTGCAAAATTAATGACAGAGCAACTATTCATCATTTCCAAGGTGAGAGGCATATGACTCATTCCATGCATAGTTGGGAGTTATTTTATTCAAGGGAAATATTGTTTAAGGGAAATATTTTTGGTATTTTAATTTTTTTTTAAATGCAAGTTAACATGAAGGGAAATGAAACGGGAAATTAAATGATCAAAGTGCTCGATAAATCGGGACATACCTGATGGGGGGTCCTCCCCCAAGCTTGGACTTTCACTGGTAGGGGTTGAGCCTTGAGAGGTACTGGCTCAGCTGTTCCGCTTGCTCGTGGACGTCATGCTGGATGGACGCCACCATCCCGCTATTCTCTTGATGGTACTGAGAATGGCGGGCTAGCGTGTCTTGAATCTCTCGGGTACGGTCGTCGATGAGCTCGACTCGGTCGGAGATGTAGGACAACTCCCGGCCGTAGTCGAAGCGTGCGGACTGTGAGTATCCGGGGTAATATGGCTGGGAGGCACTGTCGTACCATCCTCCATACCGACTCCTGGACCACTCAGAGTCCGTGTCCTGGCCGTAGTCCCAGCGTCCTGAGGTGAAGTAGTTCGGCTCCTGGTGTTGCCCGGAGCCTCCTGCTCCGGACGTCCCAGCGCCGGTGTACGTGTCGTAGGTGGCCTCAAAAGCAAAAGTGTGTCGGTGCGGCATTTGTGGTGCATCTTCCGGCTCCTGTGAGGTGGCGAGCCCAGCATCACGCCTGGCTCGTCCCCTCGTGACGGGTCCATCACCTGCAACGCTGTGCCGAGCGGGCTCTCTCCAAGGTGGAGAATCGTCCGACTCGGTCCTCAACTGAAGAGTTAGTTTCGGCGTGGTATACAACCTTAGTGCTGCATAGGGCAAAGGCACTTCAGTTGTATATCCATGGTAAATCATTGCCAGCGTTGCGTCAGGCATCCGCCGTATCATGTGGGCCTGCACGAAGTGCTCGGTATCCACGACGGAACGCGCTGTCTCGATGTACGTGAGCCGGGCACCTTGAAGGACGCCCAGATGGTTAGCAAGGCGAGTGACTAGAGAAGTCATCGCCATGCTACCCGCACGAGAAATATGAGACAGTCAGTGACCAACCATGTCTTTCACAGGTGAATAGGGAATCTGCTTGACCATGGCAAAAAGAACCCGCAACTCAATGGTGTTGACATGGCGCAAATCTGCCCGGGGGAATACCGTCATAGACACCCAACGATGCATGAAACGCAAAGTGGGGTTATGTATGTTGTTCGTGTGTGGCGCATGACAGTTGGTATTCCCCGAAATCTTTTTCCAAAATGCCACCCGGTCAAATCTTTTAAGCGCTTTGTTCGGGTCTAAGGAACAACGGCTTGAAAATCCAAGACCCGAACTAAAATCCCTCCAAGAGCAGAAGAACTCTTGGTTGAAGAATCGGAAACGAATCCCCCCAGTTTCAAAAACCAAAGTCGAGAGGAATTCAAGGGTGAGCAGGTACGAACCTTCTTCGTTGATGTGCCAGAAATTCTCCCAGCCAATGGCTTGGAAGATTTCTGTGAACTCTACGTCCATCCCCGTGTCCCTGAGCAAATCTTGCTCAAACACACACACGGGTGTGCTCGAACTCCTTTAGCTGAAGCTCGTTGAAGGTGTTCTGCTCCCTTTCTGTTCTAAGGTTAATGTCGCTCTCACTCAGGAGCTGCCTGGCCGGGGGCGTGGCATGGCCCCATCCCGAGCCGGCTGCTCCGTGCTCGTCCGTGTCCATCCGGCTCGAGCCTCGGGACAGAGCTGGGGAACTCCCAGCATCGTCCGATCGTCGGCCTAGCCGGGCGGAACGACGGAGCGAAGTGAAGAACTTCGACATGATTCCTGCAAAAAGTTAGTGCAGCGACAACTACCCGAAGGACTGAATATATATATGGTTAGCACAAGAAAATCAAGTCAGTCATTCGAGATAGTTAGTCATTCTTGCGGGGATGAAAACCACCACAAAAGGTTAGTCGTTCTTGTGGGTGTCAGTGACCACCACCAAATCGTCCAGAATTTCAGCACAAAGATCACAACCAAAGCAAAATATTTTTTTTTGGGATTTTCTAGTGATGCAAGTAAACCAAAACTTGAGCAAGAACTTGGGAAGAACTTGAGCAAGCACTAGAGCAAAGGACTTGAGAGAGAGGGAGAGAGCTCCTAGCAGAATTTTTCTGAGTGAATGAGTGTGTGAGGAGCTGACAAGCTTGCACCAGCATTTATAGGCCGAGGGGGGGGGGGGGGGCAGGCCCCTGGTTCGGCCGAACCGGGCAGGTGTGGCCTGGCCACTCCATGTGAGTGCAGCCCCCTCCTTTGCTTTGATTGCATGCCAAAATGTGTGGCCACAAAATTTTTAAGTCATGTGAGTGGAGTTAGTGGTAGGTGAGATGCAAAATTGACATGACCAAAGTGGATTTTAGTGGAGTCACCCCCATGCTGCCATGTTTGTGATAATTGGTGAGTGTGCAGCCAATTTTAGTGGGGTAGACATGTTTGGTGCTGGTTGGTGGTGATGGTAAATAATTGGAGATGTTCTAGAAGGGATGAAAATGATAAAAGTTACCAATTACATCCACCCTAGGTAAAATTTCAGCATGTGTCCAATTATTTCTAACCAAGCTTGCAAAATTTTCTACTCTCTCTCAAATTAATTACTCAAGTGGTTCATTTATTTTGAAAAGGGAAACATGCAAATGCAATTGAAAAATTAAAAATTGGAAGGGAAATATGGGATACATACCGGTTTTCCTCGCGGCGAGAGCTCAGCTTTTAAGTCCGCGAGTGGGACTTCTCCTGTCTTCAGTTGCTTTTGTCATCGTCCGGTCCCGGAGTGGATGACTCGGATGATGCAACCTTCTTCCGCCACATCTTCTTATTCTTCTTCTTCGGTGTCGGTGGCGGTGGGATCGACGTCTCCGGAGAATTCCAGAGGGCTTGCTCTTCCTCGTATTTCTTTACGAGGAAATCCATTTCTTCTGCACCCGTCAGCTTTGTCGGCTCGTTCCATTTGAGCTGCTCACCACCGAGTATTTCCAGCTCTCCATTAATGAGAGCCTTAAGGGAACACTCGGCGCTTCTCTGCTCCGGTGTGAGTGGCTCTGTCTTCTTTTCTTCCCGGGGTTGAAACTTGAAGTAAGTCAACCTTCCGTCGATACGGAACGAGATTTCTCTCGCATCCATATCGATCCTAGCCCGGGTGGTGTTCAAGAATCGTCGGCCCAACACAAGGGGAAACAAATGCTCGTTCCCCGTGTTGAGGACAACAAAGTCCACAGGGACATATCGTCCCAAGATCCGGACCGGTACATTCTCGATCACCCCCTCGGGGTAGCGGATGGTTGAGTCCGCAAGCTGTACCTGGGCAGTAGTAGGTGACAAAGTAGGGTAGCGTAATTTCTTAAATAATACCTTAGACATGATGTTGACGCTTGCCCCCAGATCACAGAGTGCATCATCAATGCGACGATTCCAGATCGTGCACTGAATGATGGGCACTCCGGGATCTTCCTTCCTATCTGGAGAGGTCTTGATGATCGCCCTTTTTGCAGCTCTCGGCAGGTAGGTCCATCTTGGTGTCAGCACTTGGATACATGCAACCTTCCCTGCATGGTTAGTACGGAAGACACTACGAGGCATCTTACCATGATTTGTAGTGACGACTTTCACTGTTTTGATGGAAGGTTCGGGTTGCCCCGGAATCTTCCCCGATTCAGTGACAGGAACAGCAGCAGCTAACTGAGCGACTTGAGTTTCTATCATTTTATTAAAGCTCAGTTGACTTTTCATAGCAGAAGAAAATGATTCCATCCTAGAGTCTATGCTTTCCAGTGTTTTATCATTAGCAGCAAGCTTTTTATTGATGTTTTCAGTTATTTTCATCTGGCCAAACACAAGATCTCTAAGAGACGGCTGATTATTGAAATTGTTGGAATTGAAATTGTTACCTTGTTGAGGCCTCTCAAAAGGGTGGTTTGGGTGCGGATTCCAGCCTTGGTTGCCGTAGTTGTTCGGTCGGTACCCGTTGTTGTTGGAGTTGTTGATGTAGTGGGCATCTTCTCGCGTTTCAGGGCAGTCATTCCCCGAACGGCCAGTGTTGCCACAGACTTCGCAGGTCATGCGAGCGTCCATGGCTTGCACCGTTTCTTGAGCAGGGGCCCCCAGTTTCTTCATCAGGAGGTCCATCTTGGCAGCGAGCATGTTCAGAGCTTCAACTTGGTGAACTCCTCGGGTCTTTGGTTAAGTCCGATCATCGGACCAACCTTGGTTCTCGACCATCTTCTCTATGAGGGCCTTCGCACGACTCTCCTCAAGAGAGAAGAACGAGCCTCCAGCAGCAGCATCCAGGTACTCACGGGCAGAATTTCTCAGCCCGTGATAGAAAGATTGGATTATGAACCAACTCTGCATACCATGGTGAGGACAAGCAGAAATATAGTCCTGGAGGCGATCCCATGCCTCCGGGACTGTTTCATCTTTTAGCTGCTGGAAACTAGCTATTTTGTTCCGGAGGGCGTTGGTTTTCCCAACCGGAAAGAATTTTAGCAAGAAAGCGCTAGTGCATTTATCCCAGGTATCTATTGCTTCGCGGTTAGCATAAAACCATTGTTTCGCCTTGCCTAATAATGAGAATGGAAATAAACAAAGGCGAATGGCATCGATACTTACTCTGCGGATGGTGAAGGTGTTGCAGATCTCCAGGAAATGCTGGAGATGCGCATTGGCATCTTCGTGTGGCTTGCCGCAGAACGGGCTAGCCTGCACCATGTTGATGAGGGCTGACTTCAGCTCGAAGTTACCATCTCCGACTGGCGGAGCTGGTCCGACACGCACGTTCTCGCTTGATGGAGCGGAGAACTCGCGGATAGTCTTGGTTGCCATCCTCGATGTAGCCTGGTCAACGATGGGAAGGACTAGGTTCGTCGGAAGGAGTTGCTTCTGAGGAGGTACAACACGGGGTCGTACTTTCCTCACAAGTGACTCCGGATGTTCTTGGAAGTTTGACGGTAGTTGGAAACCAGTCATGCACTGCTCTGTTCCACAAAGACCAATGAACAGAGCAAGGATAAACCCGCTTGAGTAGCGGTACTCAACTAAGATAGCTCAAGATAAAAGTTCAAAAGTAATCTAGCCAAAGACTTCCCCGGCAACGGCGCCAGAAATGCTTGTTGGCACTTCTTACGATCCAATATCAGAATTGAGAATCCTGGTACTGGGGCAAGGAGTGTTTCAGTGGTTTTCCTTATGGCTTAGTAAAATATAGAAATATTCTGCAAGCGCACAGAATCACCGCTGTAGCACTTCACCTAGGAGTATTCCGAGGTATTGTAATTTATATTTCCGCAGGGAAGCTTTGGCAAGATTACTAGTGAACAGATATTCGAGACTATCAGAGAAGGGTACACAACTAAACAAGACAAGGGATAACGGTATTGGATAGGAGTGGATATACCGGACACACAGCTCAAGGGATACTCAGGTAAGGGAGAGAAGAGATAGATAGCTGGGAGGACAACGAGAAGAGATAGAGGACTCCTGGATTCTTTATCTACCTATGTCACTCTAGCTTAGAGATACAGCGGCTACAGAACCAGCACTAGGAGATCTGGGATAACTCTAATATCTTAGCTTCGGGACAAGGGAATCGGTGAACACACAGAAAGGGATGAGAAGGGGTGCCACTATTTCCCAACTGGGGAATCCTACGGACCGGAACTAACGTGATGGGCTACGAAGACTGAAAGGGCTGTCACCACCTCCCGGCTACCACCTCCGTTGTGACGGGAATAAACTAAGGCCACTGACTAGTTTAGGAACCACTCCTACACTAGACAACGACTACTTACTCTGCTAGCAAGAGCAAGCAACCTTGTCAATACTCTTGGTGACAGTTCACCTCCAGTATCATGCAAGAACGAAGAACCAGCCAAGACAAAGACTTAAACAAGACTACAAGCACTAGAACTATAACTGACTATAGTCTAAACAAGATATATCTGCTACTAGAATAAAGTAGAAGCAAGATATAAATGACAAAGGCAAAGTGATAAAGATAACTATATTGATACTCAATGTCTTACAAAAGGAAAAGTAAAAGATACAAGAGCTATTACCAGAGCTTCTGAAGACGACTCCGGAACCTCCGAGGCAAGCTCGACTCAACTCTAACTCCCAACTAAACTATCCTAACTCTACTGGAATGAAAGTGCAAATGAGCTCCTTGGCTTGGTGTGTGTTTACAAGTGAAGTGTAAGGTCCTATATATAGTGCTCCAGGGTCGGTTCAGGTAGGGTAACGGCCAAGGGAGGGGGCAGAGGCGGTTGCCGGCCGTTTCGGCCAAGAGGGTCGGTTCGGCCGAACCATGGCGTTCGGCCGAACGCCCGATCCACCGCCTTAGCCACCTACGGCCGAGATGCATCCCCTGGAGTCGGTTGGGCAACTGGGGGCGGTTCGGGCGAACCCCCCAGTTCGGCCGAACTGGGCTGGGAGCCCAGGCCCGCCCCCCTGCACCGCCTTCGGCTCTGGGTCCCTCCTGGGCCGGCCTCTACTGCTTGGACTTGTCTTGATTCGGCCCAGGTTGACGTGTCGGTGCTTTGGGACGTGTTGGCGGTCATCCACGTGTCGTGCATCGTGTTTCTTGGTCATCGGTGACGTGGACGGCTCCCGGTGGTCTGTACGGCTAAGGGGGGTAACCGGCCGAACGGAGTCGTTCGGCCGATTCGGTCATTTTCGGCCCCAATAGCGCGTATTTGTCGTAGTTGTACCTGCACAAGTGACACTCACCAAAACTCATGGAACTTTATTAGAAATAAAACCTAAGTACATGGAATGTTGCATAAAACCTCATTTATTCCCGAGTATTGGTGGTCGGATTTGGGCTATAACGACCGCCAACACCCCCTCTAGTCGGTAATCCTAGATCCTACAAGTGGTATCAGAGCTAAGTACTCCCTAATCAAGGATTTAATCATCCCGGAGTAGGATTAAAATGGCTAGAGAGAACAAAATGAAGCAAATGAAGATTCCTTACTTTGATGGGGAAAATTATGATTATTGGAAGACTAGGATGACAACCTATCTGAGGACGGCCGGAAGAAAAGTTTGGGGGATTGTTGAGGAAGGGTTTGTCATCCTAGACAAAAATCTCAAGACCGAAAGAGATTTAGAGAATGAGGACCTTAATGAGGAAGCATTGTGCATATTGTATGAAGGTCTATCTATTGATCAATTCAACCGTGTCAAGGGCATTACAAGTGCAAAACATGTTTGGAATAAGCTAGCGGAAATCTATGAGGGAACATCCTCGGTTAAAGAAGCCAAGCTCTATGTGCTCCAAGGAAAATTCAATGAGTTTACAATGAAGAAGGATGAAGACATTTCAATCATGTTCAATCGGTTAAATGAAATTGTGAATGAGCTAAAATGCCTTGATTATGAGGTGCTGGATCGAGACTTCTCTCGCAAGTTTCTTAGGAGTCTCCCGGAGAAATATGAGACCATTGTCACAATGTTAGTGAGAGAAGACTTGAAGAAATACACTCCTACAGAGGTGCTTGGTGAAGTGCTCACACATGACATCTTCAAGCAATCTCAAAAGGAAGCTCATGGTCAAACAACAAATAAAGAGAAGAAGAATATTGCTCTGAAGTCCAAAGCTATTCAAGAAGAAGAAACACATTGTGAAAATGATGAAGATTCGGATGAAGAAATGGCTCTCATTGTTAGGGGGCTCCAAAAGGTTCTTGAGAAGAAGAGATTTGGCAAGAGAAATAGGTTCTCAAAGAAGAATCCATTTGAAGGCAAAGAGTGCTTCTCTTGTGGGGAGCTTAGGCATATATCAATAAATTGCCCAAACAAGAAAGAGGGCAAAACAAGAAAGAACAAGTACAAGAAGAGTGAGAACAAGAAGAAGAAGTACTACAAGAAGGAGAAGAATAGGCAAGCCTACTTGTTGTGTGGGACTCCGAGGCAAGCTCCGATGAGGAAGAAGAGGAAGTCAAGCCTTCGAAGAGTCTTGCCGGGGTTGCAATTAAGGAAGCCCCATCACTCTTCTCCAAGCCATATTGCCTTATGGCCAAAGGTACATCAAAGGTAATAATCAATGATGAGGAGAGTGATAGTGATGATGATAATGATGATGATGAAAATGCTATATCCTATGAATATCTTGCTAATTTGGTTATAACATCCGATGAAAAATTGCGCAAGGAAAAGGCTAAGTTGAGGGATTTAGAATTGAAGAATATTTCAATTCAAAAATCCTATGAGGAGCTAAAGATTTCTCATGCCAACCTAAAGGAATCTCATGACACTCTCAACACATCATGGGAAATTCTTAAAGGAAAGCATGAGGAGCTTAAGGAAGCTCACAACACTCTCCTTGCGCAAGAGGCCAAAGGAAAACTTGTTGCTAACATCGATACTTGTAAAACATGTATATCTTGCTCGACTAACACCTCTTGTAGCACAAGCACAAGCTCTTGCACTAGTGGAAAAGATTCAAGTGAAGCACCTTTCTTATTATTGGAGAATGAATCATTGAAGAAAGAAGTGGAGTGTTTGTCCAAGGATCTTGTCAAATGGTTTGGAAGTCAAGTCAAATTCAATCATTGTTGGACAAGTCAAAATTTCACATTGAACAAGAATGGCATTGGTTATTTGGCCAAGCATGGGAAGTCGGCTTTCATTCCCAAGAAGACCACTTATGTGCCATCAAGTGTGACATTGCAAGAAGAAGCTAAATTCAAGAAATGTCACATTTGCAAGACAAAGGTAGATGTGAATCACAAGTGCAAGAGCAAGAAGACCGTATCATTTGATCTAGCTTACATTCTTAAGAAAGATTCAAAGGGTGTTGTATGTGCTAAATTTGTTGGTCGCTCTATGGATAATACTAGATTGAAATCCATTTGGGTGCCTAAAGTTATGATCACTAACATTGAAGGACCCAAGAAAAGTTGGGTACCTAAAAGGAAGTGATTCTCTTGTGTAGGTAAATTACAAAGCCGGAGGAAGACATTGGGTAATTGATAGTGGTTGTACAAACCACATGACCGGTAAAAAGAAAATATTCTCATATCTTGATGAAGATATCTCTGACTTTGATAATATTACTTTTGGTGATGATAGCAAGGGAGGTGTTAAAGGCTTTGGTGACATTTCTATCTCTCAAGATTATAAATTATCAAATGTCTTGTTAGTTGATTCTTTAAATTTCAACTCGCTATCCATTGCTCAACTTTGTGATAATGGCTATAGATGTTCATTTAATAGTGATGAATTTGTTGTGACAACTCTTGATGAAAAGGAAACTATTTTCAAGGGCTTTCGTCATGATAGTTTATATCTTGTGGACTTTTCATCTAAAGAGGCAAATCTCTCAACTTGTTTATTCTCTTAAGCCTCAATGGGTTGGTTATGGCATAGAAGACTAGGTCATGTTGGCATGAGACAACTAAATAAATTAGTTAAGCATGATTTAGTCCTTGGCTTGAAAGATGTCAAATTTGAAAAGGACAAATTATGTAGCTCTTGTCAAGCCGGCAAGCAAGTTGCAAATTCTCATCCAACCAAGAGTGTTATGTCCACCACAAGAATCTTTGAATTATTGCATATGGATTTATTTGGGCCAACAACATATAGAAGCATTGGTGGCAATAGTTATTGTCTTGTGATAGTGGATGACTTCTCAAGATCCACATGGGTATTCTTTCTTCATGACAAAGCTGATGCTTGTAATATATTCAAGAACTTTGTCACTAGAGCCGAAAATGAATTTGAGCTCAAGTTGAAGAAAGTTCGGAGTGATAATGGTAGTGAATTCAAAAACACTTGTGTGGAGAAGTTTTGCAATGAGAAGGGGATCAAACATGAATTCTCAACCACATATACACCGGAACAAAATGGGTTGGTTGAGAGAAAGAATAGGACATTGATTGAAATGGCAAGATCAATGCTAGCCGAGTATAATGTTTCAGATTCCTTTTGGGCCGAGGCTATCAACACCGCTTGCCATTCTTCAAATAGGCTATATTGTCATGGGTTTTTCAACAAGACCCCCTATGAATTGCTTGTTGGAAGGAAGCCAAATATATCTTATTTTAGGGTCTTTGGATGCAAGTGCTATATTTTGTGGAAAGGTTCTCGATTATCCTAGTTCCAAAGCAAATGTGATGAGGGATTTTTTTCTCGGATATTCATCTAGTAGAAAAGCTTATAGAGTTTACAATAAATCCAAAGGTTTTGTTGAAGAAGCTTATGATGTTCAATTTGATGAAACAAATGGGTCACAAGATGAGAAAGACAACTTGGATGATGTGAGAGGTGATAGTTTAAAATAAGCCATGAAGAATATGGATGTTGGGGACATTCTACCAAGAGAAGAAGATGATGATGATGATGATGGTGAAGAGCATATTATCTCCACTCAAGAAAATGCATCATCCTCTCAAGATCAAGGGATTGTCAACACAAATGAAAATGACTCACCTCAAGACAATGAGCAGTCGGTCACATCTACATCATCCTCTACATCCTCTCAAGACCAAGTTGTTCAACCAAGAATTCATGGTCAAGTCGCCAAAGATCACCCCATTGATCAAATTGTGGGTGACATTAGTAATGGTGTTCAAACTCGATCTAGCAATTCTTCATTTTGTCAACATTATTCTTTTGTATCTTTTCTTGAACCTAAACGTGTAGATGAAGCTCTTGATGATCCGGATTGGGTGATGGCCATGCAAGAAGAATTAAATAACTTCACCCGAAACAAGGTTTGGAATTTGGTGGAAAGGCCCAAGAATTACAATATCATTGGCACTAAATGGGTTTTTCGCAATAAAGAAAATGAAGATGGTATTGTTGTAAGAAACAAGGCAAGATTGGTTGCTCAAGGCTACACTCAAGTTGAAGGTTTGGACTTTGATGAAACCTTTGCTCCCGTAGCTAGGCTTGAAGCAATTAGAATTTTATTAGCTTATGCATGTTCTCACAACATAAAACTTTATCAAATGGATGTGAAAAGTGCTTTCTTAAATGGTGAAATTAGTGAACTAGTTTATGTTGAACAACCACCCGGTTTTGAAGATCCCAAAATGCCTAACCATGTTTTTAAGCTCTCTAAAGCTCTTTATGGATTGAAGCAAGCACCTCGTGCTTGGTATGAGAGGCTTAGGAATTTTCTTATCTCAAAGGGATTCAAAATTGGAAAGGTTGACACTACCTTGTTCACTAAGAAAATTGGAAATGACATCTTCATTTGTCAAATTTATGTTGATGATATCATCTTTGGGTCCACAAATGAAGCTTATTGTGAAGAATTTGGTAGAATCATGTCAAAGGAATTTGAAATGTCTATGATTGGTGAATTAAGCTATTTCCTTGGTCCTCAAATTAAACAATTGAAGGAAGGCACATTCGTTTGCCAATCTAAATATGTGAAGGACATCTTGAAGAAATTTTGTATGGAGGATGCAAAACCCATCAAGACACCAATGGCTACAAATGGACATCTTGATCTTGATGAGGGAGGTAAACAGGTTGACACTAAGCTTTATAGGTCTATGATTGGTAGTTTGCTTTATCTTACCGCATCTAGGCCCGATATTATGTTTAGTGTGTGCATGTGTGCTAGATTTCAAGCCGCTCCTAAGGAATGTCATTTGACCGCCTTTAAAAGAATATTAAGATACTTGAAATTTACTCATAATATTGGTCTTTGGTATCCAAAGGATGCTCAATTCGAATTGGTTGGCTATTCGGATTCGGATTATGCCGGTTGTAAAGTTGATAGGAAGAGCACTTCCGGGGGTTGTCAACTTCTTGGGTGTTCTCTTATATCATGGTCTTCAAAGAAGCAAAATTCCGTGGCTCTTTCTACCGCCGAAGCGGAATTTATATCGGCGGGAAGTTGTTGTGCTCAATTACTATGGATGAAGGAAACACTTCTTGATTATGGTGTGAAATTCAATGGAATTCCTCTCCTATGTGATAATGAAAGTGTTATAAAGATTGCAAACAATCCGGTTCAACATTCTAGAACCAAGCACATTGATATTCGGCATCATTTTCTTAGGGATCATGTAAGCAAGGGAGATATCAAGATTGATGGAGTTAGCACAAATGATCAATTGGCGGATATATTCACAAAGCCTTTGGATGAATCAAGGTTTTGCAAATTGAGGAACGAGCTTAATGTCATTGACATATCAAATGTGGCTTGAAATTTAGAACATATGATTTGTTTACTTGCTTTCTAACCCTTTAATTTTCTTAGTCATGTCTCTATTTTGGTTGCATCTTATTCTTCATATATCCATCCATGGTTCATGGTTCTATCTCTGAGAAATTGATGGTCACAATCTTCACATGGCATCAAGGGATTTTTGGAAACGAATATGGGCAGCAAAGTCAAAAGAAAGTGCAAAGAAAATGGTCTCGGGGGCAGTTTTCTGGTCAGGCGGACCGTCCGCTCAGAGCAGTGGCGGACCGTCCGGGGGTCCCGGACAGTCCAGCCAAAGGACCGCGGACAGTCCGCGTGGGGCTGGTTGCAATTGACAGAACCAAAAATCTGCTGAACTAGTGGCGGGCAGTCTGCGCCTAAACAGGCGGACAGTGCGCGAGGCTCGGGTAAAGTATGGACCCACTCTCCCGTGGCTGTACACATCAAAGGAACACTCTATTTGCCCCCCAAACAGATCAGAATGCCTCCACCTCTCTTCTTTCTCCCATCTACATCAAGGAAGAAGCCATTGTTGAGGGGGAGCCCTTGGAACTTCGACGGACCGTCCGAAGCTCGTCCTCGAACTCTCCGTGACTTCTTCCGTCATGTCCTCTCGGTATTTCATTGATTCAACTCTTGGTTTTCTCGGATTTCACTCCTAAGGCATGGTTAGGGTTTGAGATTGGATTTCGTTTTGGTCCATGGATTCATGCAAACAACTAGGGGAATATGTTGATAGAGTCATGGAGAGTATATGCTGATGATTTGGTCAAGTTTCATGGGTTAAATACGTAGATCGATCCAAGTTTGTGTCTGGTCGCTGGGCTATTCGAACTGAACAGAGCCTGGCGGACCGTCCGCCGGCTGATGGCGGACAGTCCGCCAGTGCACTGTCAGCATCGACAGCACCAGCAGTCTATCAAGCTTTGGATTGGTTTCTCATATATGATCTGTTGATGATTATTGTTGAATTATTTTGGCAGTGCTAGTGGTTCAGGCAGGAGGGGCAGAAAGACAACTGTCAAGAGGCCAAGGCGGCACGTCTCTGATGACAGTGATGATGATTATGAAATCAGTGAAGAGGAGGAATCACATGTTGCTAGTGAGATGGAGGCAGAAGAAAGTGAGGATGACTTGGTTGATGTGAATGCCAACAGGGGGAGTAGGCGTTGGACTCCTACCAACTATAGAGCTGATCATGCTGGAAATCAGTATGAGTTTGCTAGGGACACAAATGACTTATTCTTTCACACTCAGGTCCAACAAGAGGTTTTCTATGGCCACATGTTGAAGAAAGTTGTATTCAAGCACCAAATGATCAACTTCTACTATATGGGTGAGAAGGTGGTTATGAGTGGTCTAGTGCCACAACTTGAGGCCCTGGGGCTTACTGATTTTCTAGAGCATAAGTGCGATTGCGACAACACTGTCATCAGGTAGTTCTATGCTACAATAGAGGTGGATATGATTGAGAAGAGACTTGTGTGGATGACTGGGAAAAGGAGATATGAGGCCACATTCGCTGAGTTTGCGGAGGTAAATAAATTAGACTACCCTTTCCTCACCACGGACCCCACATATGACATTCTTGATGAGAATCCATTGGAGGTGGATGAGATTGTGAGGTTCTATGAGCCAAACAGGACGGGCATCAATAGGGTGTTTGAGAGGATAACTGGTCTCAGGCACCATCCAGCAGTCCTGCTAAAGATTGCCAAGACCACAGTGCTCCCCAAGAGTGGCTACAAAGAGGCTTTTGTTGGATGGCACAGAAACTTTGTTAAGCATGTCATGGCCGGTGACAAAATTGATGTAGTCAACTTGATCAGGGTCAATTCTGGACAAGAAGACTAATTTTGAGATAAATCTTTACTTTGCTCCATACATCATGTCTCTTATTCTGGCAAAGACCAAGTTCAGGGGCCCTTGCAATGAAAAACTTACACTCTACAATCCTTTCAAGAATGATAGAGAGTTTCTTGAGAGGGATTTGACTGCCTACCTGCCTGGTGATGAAGATGAAGCATAGGAGGATGCAGGATATGAAGAAGAAGAGGAAGCAGGGGGAGTAGGAGCAGCACATGAGCAGGCCATGCCGCCACCACCACCACCTGCAGCTCAGCCACAGGCAGCACCACAGTGGGCACCACCTCAGGGCTATTTTGACCTCTACTTTGCCTCCATGCAGCAGCACATGACCTCTCAGTTTCAGCAGATGCAGACTGGCTTTGAGGCTCACTTTGAGGCCTATGGGCAGCAGATCAACAACTCTTTTCAAACTATGCAGTATGGCATGCAACAACAGTTTGATGCTATGAATGGCCGATTTGATCAGCTGGCCCTTTCTGAGCAGGACACCATGGCAAGACAGCAGCAGCTCGAGCAGGACTTCACTGATTTCAGTGGCCACTTCTACTCTATCTACCCTCGGCCTCCTCCTCCACCGCCTCAGCAGGAGTAGAGCTCCCTTTTTGAGTCATTTGATGACAAAAGGGGAGAAATTGAAGAAGTGATGAAGTGGAGCTCAATGAAGATCATGATCATGAATGGAGCATGAAAACATTTGCATTTGAGCATGAAAACATTTGCATTTGACATTTGCATATTTACTTTTGGCATTGCATAAACCTTGGTGTGTAATAATTATTACTCTTTGTGTGGTTTGCTTGTGAACTATGGTTTATGATGCTTAATCTTATGGTGTGAACTATGATGTGTTGGCAAAATCTATGCTTGAAAATTTGAGGCTAATGCTATCTTGTTTTTGATAAGCTTTGTTTATATATATATATATATATGCTCTTCTGCCTTAATTTTCAATTGTAGGGGAAATTCCGCCAAAATTCATAATCAAATATATCAAATGAATGAACTCATGCACATATGTAGGGGGAGTTCTCCTATTCTTCGGGTTTTCAAAGTCATTCACTCTATCTATTCCTATGATCTCAAATGAAAGGAGTAAGTGATTTCAAAATCCAAAATCTCTCTCATATCACTTCTTAAAATGGTTGTCATCAATTACCAAAAGGGGGGAGATTGAAAGCATCTAGGCCCCTAATTTATGTTTTGGTAATTAATGACAATCAAAATGGACTAAAAATTTCATTGAGATATGAGAATAGGTTAGTCCTTGGGATTGGATGAGCTCTTGCGGTATGTCATGATCATGATGGGTGTGATAAGGACCGAAAGGAGCTAAAGGCAAAGGTATAAGACAGGGTATTCTATTTTACCGGTCAAGCGGTGTTTAGTGGATGAACATTGACCGGATTATAGGCTAGATAGCCGTACTATCAAGAGGGGTCAATGTCCTTGGCTTGACGAGTCCATGGTGCCATTTTTCTCAAACAATTGCATTGCATGCATGAGGGCTAACAACGTTTGAGAAAGTGGGAAAAATAAGAAGCGAAAACTAACTCATGGAGGGCTCACTGCGTCCTGGCGGACTGTCCACCTGGCTAGTGGCGGACTGTCTGGGGGGTCCGGACAGTCCGCGGCCAGGCGTGGCGGACGGTCCGCGGGCTTTTTCCGAGTGATAATTTTATCTAAGTATGAAATGTGCTCGGCTGAAAATGAGAGGCGGACTGTCCAGCCATGAATGGCGGACTGTCCGCAGTACAAAAATTGTGTGGCGGACCGTTTTGGCAGACCATCAACACAGAAGCGTTTTCGAGCGTTCTAGAAGACTTTTGTGAGGCGGACGGTCCGCAGGCAAACTTGTGCGAGTTTCTCTTGTCCTGGCGGACGGTCCGCGCCTGTATGGCGGACGGTCCGCAGGTCCGTAACAGCTAGTTCTGACACCGTTGTAGCCGTTGGTTTTGAAGGGCGGATGGTCCTCCAGGTGTGAGGCGGACGGTCCGCCAGGTGTGAGGCGGACAGTCCGCCAGTACCCTATTTTGAACGTAACGGCTAGATTTCGAGGGGGTGAGTATAAATACTCCGCCCCCGGGGTTGGGAAGGCTCTCTTGGCCCATTTGAAAGCTTCCTTGACACATTTGAGCATTCCTCATCCTTTCTCTCACTCACTTGGTTTAGTGGTTGCATCTTTGTGAGATTGAGAGGATCCTAGTGCATTGCATCAAGAGTTTGAGCTTTGTGGCACTAGGGAGACTTCAAGCAAGGTCATTGATTTGTTACTCTTGGAGGTTGCCGCCTCCTAGACGGCTTGGAGCTGGTGATTCCATCGAGCACTTCAAGAATATTGTGAAGTTGCCGTGGAAGTTGGTTGTGAGAGGTCATTGTGCTCACCTCACCGGAGCGGTGAAGAGCAACTCTAGTGGACTCGAGATTTGGAGCGGTTCTTTGGTTCTAACTGGCTCATACATCAAGTGGAGACTTGATAGAGGAGCGGTTGAACACTGAATCCATCTCAACGTGGATTAGGGGTGACCGGCAAGTCATCGATACCACAGGATAAGTTCTTGTGTCACTTGTTCTTATTGCTTGCTTATTGTCTTGATTATCTACTTGAAGCAAGTTAATTTCATAGAGATTGATTCTTATCTTGTCACCCTAGGTTGCAAAACAATCAACATAGGCTTAGAGTAGCTAGAGATTTAATTGCCCTTTTGGTTCTAATCAAATTTCTCTAGTGTTGTGATTGAAGTTTTTAAAACCGCCTATTCACCCCCCTTCTAGTCGGTAATCCTAGATCCTACAATATCGGCAGAAGAGGACTCTGAAATGGTGAAACTGAAGAGCAGAAGACTGCAGGGCAACAAAGAAACGCCCGGCGCAAGGAAAGACGTCTGGCGGCTACCCTGCGTGCCTCTATGACACGCAACTTAGTCGAAGATTTCGACATGGTTGGCGATGAGATAGTAACCCATCAAGCACCGCTCAACCTGACCGCGGCGGCAGAAATTCTTAAAACTATCCCTGCAACACCCGCGACCAGGCAAGCACTCGCATTGATCTAGACCACCAAACAGGCCCAGGTTCCAACCAACTCCAAGACTGGCAGTAGGGGATAAGAGCCGCCCGTTCAAGAAGGATGACGTGACCAGGATTGAAGCAGGCGTCAACAAGGCGGAGGCAGGAATGAGCAAGGCAGAGGTAGGCATGATCTAAGGCAAGGGATGGCACGATAAAACGCCAGACCTCCGCACATACATAAACGACAACCGGGACGCCAGCTCCGTGATCAACTCAAGCAAACAACGTCGCATGGACACAGAACAACGTCGTCGCGAGGAGTACGATAGTAGTTACGGACCACCTTGTGGTTACGATAAGAATTATGACAAGAACGACTACTCCAACAAGGATTCACATCGTGACAAATACGATGGCTTTCTAGCCTTCTCCAATCGCATCAAAAATACTTCTTGGCCTTCAAAATTCAAGCCGACTGGATTGGAGAAGTTTACCAGGAAGCAAGACCCAGAGCAGTGGCTGAGAATCTACTCGACTGCCATCCAGATGGCGAGAGGAACCAACGGCACCAAAGTCAGCTACTTCCCGGTCATGCTGGACACCATGCCATTGTTGACGCTTCTTAGGGTCCACTATCAGGATTGATAATCCCAGTAATGGTGCAAGAAGTGTTTTGTAGGTTTCTCTTATGGCTGTTGGCGGTCGTTACGACACGATTTCGACCACCAATTCTCGGAAATAAATGAGGTTATATGTATCATACCATGTACTTAGGTTTATATTCTAATAAAGGGTCCACGAGTTTTGGTGAATATTCAATATGTAGGTACATTATTGACAAACATGTGCTAAAAAGGTTAGAATTGGTCAATTCGGCCGAACCACTTGGTTCAGCCGGGTTACCCCTCTTATACCACAACGTGTGATTTTTGCGAAAGACCGCGGAAAGAGGCGGAGGACTTTTATGGGTATATGCGGCCGGATAAAACAAAACTTGGTGACAAAATAAAATTAGAGGAGGTGAATTCACTTAGTTTTTAATACAAATTTTTGGTTCTATAATTTCTGGGTCCACGGAAGTCATGACAAGTGGGGACTTTGTGAGGGATGGGGAGGTTTTTTTTCAAGTAACAAAAGTTTCAATTATACTCCTTATAATATAGATTAGATCTAACGTATAGTCACTACTAGAAAACAGAATTTTGGTGACTGTCCCACGCTTTTGGTGAGAGGTAGTAAATTACCGTCACTAGGACTATTTTGGTGACATGCAAGATAGGGCTATCACCCAAAATAGATGATTTCGTGATAAGTTAAATACTACAGTCACCAAATGTTAGTATAATTTTTTTCAGAAATTGGAATAATAGGTTTGGTGATGGCTCGATGTCAACCAGTCACAAAAGCTCAATTAAAATGAAACGCCGTTAACAGAAATGCCATTGTGTCAGGCCCAGCATGTTCGAAGGCCCAACAAGAGCCCTGCAAGGAAACAAAATGAAACGCTACTGCATCTCCTTCAATCCCTTCCAGCGGAGGTCATGCCGCTGCTCCCTTCCTGAACCCTAGTGCTCGCCGCGCGCCGCCGGAGTCGCTCGCTGCGCCGCCGGAGTCGCTCGTCGGAACCGCGCGCCACCGGAGCCGGGGCCGGGGCAGCTTGCACCATCCACTGGCCAGCACCACCTATCCTCCGTCCACACCTCGCTGCTGAATTGCGCCCACACGCCGAACTTCGCCGACCCTGCTCGACTCCGCCGACCCTGCTCTCCGCCGACCCGCTCGACTCCGCCTGCTGCTGCTAATTATCCTTCCCAATGGCTAGCCTCTACTGAGTAGTGCTACTCGATTCTGCCCCACACTGCTTCATCCATCCTTGCCAGGTAAAGTATTTTAATCCCGAATCCCCATTGTTCCAGGTCCTGAAATATGTGCTATGTACTTGTACATCGAAAACTGAGATTACTTCTCTTGTGTGCTATGTAGTTGGTTGAATTTAAATCTGAGTGCCCCTTATATATGATATGCTCAATACTAATTTAAATCTGAATGCCCCTTATATCCGCTCAACATCATTAGATATTTTGCATCATGCTTAGTTATCTTGTTGTGCTTTGTCTGGTATAGTGCTTACTTTATTTGGTTTATAGAGCCCTCGAGTACAATGGTAAAATGTAAACCGACCTGCAGCACAACAGTAAAATAAATTTGAATGTCCCTTAAATATATTGCTTGTTGTCAATTGTGATTTCAAATACAAATTGATTATGGATGAAGAAGCCCCTGATGTTTAATTGCTGTTGCTATCCCTTATATACATATTCTTTATTGCAGCCCCTGATGTTTGACATGGTCTAGTGGTACAATAAAATGGCATTTTCTTAGAGTACTTCTGTTGTATGCCTAATACTGTGCCAGGAAAACTATATAATCGCAATAATATGGAAAACAAACGTGAGTGGATGTATAGTGGATGGAAACGAGGTCGCCCTCCAACTGAAGAGTGGGTAGAGCATACTAAGAAGTTCTTGGACCGTGCCTTTTCTATACCTAGTCTTGTTGCCCATGGACAAATTAAATGCCCATGCTCCTTGTGCCGTAACTATGTTAAGCATAAAAGGCAAACAATTGAGATGCATTTATGTCGGGAGGGTTTCAGGGAAAATTATACCACCTGGACATCACATGGTGAGGATTCTTTTGTCCATGATCAAGCGAGTTGCTCAGAAGAAAATGATGTGGATCATATGGATGATATGCTTGCTGACATATCTAGTGCTTACCAACCCGCCGAGGGAGAGCCAACAGCATCTGCTAAAGCTTTCTACAGAATGGTGGCTAGTGCAGATGAAGAAGTTCATAGTGAAACACAACATTCTAGATTGTCTACCATAGGTCGTCTTCTTTCAATCAAGTCTCGATACAACATGCCAGTGGGATGTTACGATGATGTGATGCAGTTAATCCATGAGCTTCTCCCTTCTGGTTCAAATTTGGAGGAGGATTTCTACCACTCAAAGAAAACTCTAGAGGGCCTTGGCATGCCTTATGAGAAGATCCACATGTGCTACAACAATGGCATGTTATACTACAAAGAAAATGCGGACAAACTTAGATGTGACATTTGTAAGACATCTCGTTATGAGGATGGCCAAAACAAAGTTCCACGTAAAGTACTAAGGTACCTCCAAATAATACAAAGATTGCAAAGGTTGTATGCTAATGAGGAGATAGCAGTACAAATGCGATGGCATAAAGAAAATCGTCCACTAAACCCCAATCTGATGTTGCACCCATGCCATGGTGAAGCATGGGTTAAATTTGATGAAGACTTTCCATTATTTGCTCGTGATCCAAGAAATGTGCGTCTTGGTCTAGCTGTAGATGGATTTGCACCATTTGGTATAAATGCTGCCTCATACTCATGTTGGCCCGTGTTCGTTGTACCATACAATCTTCCACCAGATGTTTGCTTGAAGCCGGAATATATATTCCTTGCTCTTGTTGTCCCTAGTCCACAACATCCTGGAAAGAACTTGAGTGTTGCCTTGGAGCCTCTGGTTGATGAGCTAATCATGGTATGGGATGGCGTGACAACATGGGATTCATCAAAGAAGGAGAACTTCAACATGAGGGCAGCGTATCTTTGGTCGATCCATGACTTTCGTGCTTATGGTGACTTCACTGGATGGAGTACCAATGGAATCCTATCATGTCCAGTATGTATGTGTCAATCAAAGGCATTTCGTCTCTCTCATGGTTGGAAACCATGCTGGTTTGATTGTCACCGGTGTTTTCTTCCTCATGACCATGTGTTCCGAACACAAAGAAATTCATTTAGGAAGGATACTATAGTCCAAGATGGCCCACCAAGGATGATATCGGGAGTGGAAGTCTATGCTGAAATCAATGCACGCATAACAAATCCTAAGAGCTACGGTAGAGAGCACAATTGGAGATTTATAAGTTGCCTTTGGAGACTTCCATACTTCACAAAACTAATGCTTCGACACAACATTGATTTCATGCATACTGAGCGAAATATTGCTGAAGCTATTTGGAATACTTGCTTGGATACTGATAAGACAAAGGACAATGTGAAAGCAAGGCAAGACTTGGAGGACATTTGCCATCGTCCATGACTACATTTGGAGTTAAAGCCCAATGGTAATTGGCATAGACCAAAAGCACCTTACTGCATTAAACCGAATGATAAGGTCACCATTCTGAAATGGCTCAAAGAGTTGAAATTCCCAGATGGATATGCAGCCAACATCAGCCGGGGGGTGAATTTGTCACAAAAAAAGGTCCATGGCATGAAAAGCCATGACTTTCATATCTTTATGGAGCGCTTAATCCCAGCTGTTTTTCGTGGCTTCCTTCCTGAGAGCATTTGGGTGACTTTAGCTGAGTTAAGCTTCTTCTTTAGGCAACTTTCTGCTAAACAACTTCACAAAGATGTTGTACGTGGCCTAGAAAAAAATATACCAATTCTGATTTGTAAATTGGAGAAGATATTCCCTCCTGGATTCTTTGACTCCATGCAACATCTGATGGTGCATCTACCATATGAGGCTCGATTAGGTGGCCCTGTGCAACATCGTTGGATGTATCGATATGAAAGGTATGAAACTAGAAATCACTAGTTAGGGTTCATGTACGATTGCCTTAAGTTACTTCCTTCTTATGTTTTCTAACACTATCTAGGTTCATCAAGAAACTTAAAAGAAAAGTTCGCAACAAGGCACGTGTAGAGGGCTCTCTTGTGGAGGCACATCTAGTCGAGGAGACTACAAATCACCTCTCTCTGTATTTTAGGCAAACAACGAGGTCATGTAGAAACCCTACCCTTCGATATGATGATTGCGCAACAACTTTTGAAAGCCCCTGTGAGTTAAGCATCTTCAAGTATCCAGGTCGTTGCTTTAGTCCTCTAGGGCACCGTGATCTAACAGATAAAGAGTATAAAGCTGCCTACTTGTATGTCATGACAAACATGGCTGAAATGGACGAATTCTTTAAGTAAGTTAACATTCTGTATATATTAACAGAATCTGTATACATTGTAGTAGCAAATAATATCGATGTAATGTTGTAGGACATTTGATGAAGAAGAATGGAAAGGGCAAAGGAGACCTACACAGAAACAAATTGATGATTTAAGATTGAATGGCTGGAATGGAGGGCCTAATTTTTTTGACTGGTTTAAGAAGCTTGTAATTCCCTTGAATTTACACTTCATAGTAAACAACAATCTATGATGCCTACTATTTGACTAATAGTTGAAATAATTAATGCGGTGCAAGGGTGAAACTCATGTCGATAGTGTGTTGCGGCAAATGTCTTATGGATTTCATAGGTGAGTTTCATCTTATGGCTGCTACGACATGAATGGATATAGATTTCGGTCTGAAAAGTATGAGAACAAAGGAGTGGAAATGTCAACAAGAAATACTGGTATATGTGTCAGTGGTGTAGATAGCAGCAATAACATTTTAGAATATCATGGTGTCATTGAGGACATCATCAAATTGACTTGGGAAGGTAGTTTGCAGCTTGAGATAGTTCTGTTTTATTGTCGTTGGTTTGATCCAACAAAATTTGGGGTGAGGCGTACTGATGATCTAGGATTGGTAGAAGTTAAAAGCACCTCAAGGCTTTCAAATTTTGATCCATTTGTTATGGCAAATCAGGTCAAGCAAGTATATTACCTTTCCTATGCATGCACAAAAAAAGATCTACAAGATTGATGGATTGTGTCCCATGTCGGTCCTCATGCTAGATTGCCTGCTGTTGAGATGACTCATGTTTCTACTGATGAAGATGAGATGCCAATCTTTCAAGAGGATGGCTTGGTGAGCAGATTCAAAGTTGATATTGGGCTTGACTTGGAAGCTTGTGCTGCTATTGCGGAGAGCTCGGATGAAATTACAGATCCAAAAGAGCTTGAAGTGCTAAGGAAGCAAAGAAAGAATTCTACAGCTCCTACATATGAATCAGAATATCTAGCTGAAGACAATGAGGAAATGAATGAAGAAGATGAACCAATTGAAGATCCCTATAATGAAAATGAATTTTGACATGGAGATAACCTTTTATTTTGGTTTCTATTTTGTATGCAAACTTTGTTGAATGCTCTGTGCCAACATACCAGAATTGGTGTAATGCAACTTTGCTTGGATTGAGTGGTTCTTTCTTTTAATATGCTTATATTGGATTTATGCTTCAAAGTTCTACTTTTATGCTAAATATGTAAATATTGTTTCAGTAATATATGCAAAGGAAAGTCTGATGCTACAATTGTGTAATAATGGTCGCAGGTTTCATTAGACATGAGTCGGCTTGTGCATCCTCGTGCTGAGACATCTTCATCAAGAGATGGCAGTGGCTCTATTATTTCCACAGCTACTGGTGGTGGGACCTTCAAAAAGCCAAAGGATACAAGAGGACCTACTAGACTTCAAAGGCCTCGGAATTTTCAGAAGATTGAGATCACTCCTGGGGGTGACACGTATGTGCTTAATTCCATTCAGTTTATTAATTTTTAGAGTAGTTTGCTATACATATTTCTATGTTAATAACCTAAAACTTTTTTTCTTCTTTACAGACTTCAATTATGTGCATTTCACACCAAACCTTCTCCGACAAACAGGTTCTGTTCTTGGTGCTGCACTGAGACGCGAGTACCCAGGTCTTGTTGATGAGAATGTTGCATCTGGTCGCCCTCCAAGAAAACGTTTGGCATTTTCTTGGTCTGAATACTATGGTGATAAGGATGCAAATGGACTAACTGCTGCAGATAGGGTAAAAGAAGAGTTTTGGGTATGTATGCTATGTAATTTATAAATAGGCTATTATGAGTCAGAGGCACCTTATGTAATTTTTACTAACCTGCTGCTTCTTTTTTCTCTAGTCATTCTTTACAGCTGAGGAGTTGATGGAGGAGCTGGATCAAAATATTGACAATTACTGCCAAGAAAGAGTACCCAAGATATTGTGCCAGGCAAGAGTTGATGCTGTGAAGTACTATGGTCGTGCTATCAAGGGAAAAAATCCAAACACGATCGAACTTGAATTTGAGCAATATTTGACCTGCAAGCTTGATTGGTTTTCTGTTGAAGCATGGAAGGCCATGTGCCATTGGTGGACATCAAGAAAGTATGCAGAATTACGCAAAAGAGGTCAAGATGCACGTTTTGCTAATGAAGATTATGCTCAACAAAGGGGAGGATCACTGCCTTTCCCGACTATCCAAGAAAATCTGGTAAGGAAATAGAACTTTTTTTTGTTAGCATGATTTGGATGTATAAATGCAAACTTAGTGACTTGATATGGAAAATAGGAATACAGGTTCGGCTCAGAAAAGGCTGGTGGCTTGGATACATACAAGGTACACATGGGTGGCTTCAACGCGTCACTAAAAGGTTCTGGTAAAGTACCAAACCAAAAGGTTCAAAAGCGCATTGTAAGTCAAATTGCATTTTCCTTTACACAATGATACTTTACAGTATGTCAAGGCACACTTAGCATTAAAGCATACTTTTCACTAATTTGCAAGGTTGACTACATCCAAGCAATGAATGATGAATATGGTGAAGAGAACTGGCAGGAAAGCGGCGAGTTGGACGGTGGGTTGAAGCATGGCCGATTTGCTATGGAAAATGGTTCGTTCAAGAAAGCTGAAGTTCTCGGTGCAGTAAAACAAAAGAAAGCTAGATTTTCTGGAAGTTCTTATCAAGCCATGCAACGCAACAGTGAGGAATTACAGCATCAAGTAGATGGTTTAAAAGAACGCGATCAACAACGTGAGGTGGTGATACAAGAGCAACAGGAGATGATACAACAACAGCAAGAATTTATAAAGCAACAACAAGAACTGATGAAGGTAAGAAAGGTTGATAAATATTCTCTAGCATTCCAACAATATTGTACTTATTAAATCTGTCTTCCTCTTTAATGTCTATAGGTAGTGTTTCAGAACATTGGAATGAGTATACCATCACACATTCTAGCTTCATGGGAGTCAGAACATATGGTATGAATTTTATATTCTTTTTGTGTGATGCATAATGTATTCTCAAAAATCGTGTCCCCCAATCTGTATTTCTTTCATGATATGCAGAGAACCTCTGGATCACATACCACTTATCCAAATGAATGTGAGCAAAAGGATATGGAGAATGCATGATGTTTTCGAACATATAAATATAGTGAGTTCTCCTAATTCAAGTTAACAAAATATGAGCTCGAGTTTCAAGTATTTTACTAGCTCAAACGTTAATCTTTATTGCAAAAAACTTTAAAACATTGTTCTGAAAGGTGGAAGTCTTGTCTATTTGCAGCTAAGATGATGGGAAATTGTGCAGCGACAAAGGCTTCATCTTCACTTCATCTTCGGCAACTGTCATTTTGCATGTTATAGATAATGAGTTGATAACCATTTGGATGGTTGTACTGTGAACCTGACATGATGTACTGGCTGTGTTCCAGATAAATTTAAATTAAACAAATCTGAATTGAAAACATGGTCGATTGGAGTCATGTGAAATTTTGTGTTATATCTCAATGTTGTGACCGTGCATGTCTACTAATCCATCCTAGAACCATATCCGTAATAAACATGAGCATTTTTGTATGCTGTGACTGCCAACCGTCACCATAGCCTTGACAGGCAACAGATGGATAACGGACGTAGATGCCGTTCCGTCCAAACTTCGTGACTGTTTGCTGTCACAAAAGACACATAGCTAGTTACTATGGTGATACTTGATTTTGTGACTGGGTCGCTGTCACGAAACATATTGTGACGGCATCCCGTCACAAGATTTTGGCTTTTGTGACCAATCAAGGGTGACAGATGATTCGTGACGTTCTTTTGTCACTAAAAGGTATGGTGACTGTCTTGTGGCATTTCGTGACTGGACGGGACAGTCACTAGAGACCTATTTTCCTGCAGTGAGTTCTTCTGTGAAGGGTGAGTAAAAATTATTTAGGTGATAAGTATTTTTGAAAGAACTGAATCTTTGTAGTATAGATTAGATAGAGAGCGTCACATCAGAATAAAACATATCCAATCACCGAACACGGCTGGGTGAGTCAAAAGCGTATACAGAATCTAAAGTTTAATGGAAACACGTTAGATTCAGACCAAAGAAACTAAAAGTCGTCTTTTTGCAACAAAAAAGGAGAGCGTTAACAGTGTGCTGCAACAAAGGGCACGTCCAACTCTCTCTATTTACATCCAGACGTCGCACAACGCCCCTTCTAAAATAGCAATCTTAAAGAACATTTCGGTGAAACGTTCGCTTTAATATATTCACGAACGATTCTGTACGCTTCGTCTATAAATCCCTCTCTATCAATAACTAACAATGGGTCTCCCTTCATCAGTCTATCCAACCGGTCTATAGTTAAAACCTCCAAAGCAGGTGTATTCTCCACGATGTGTACAAGAAATTCGCTTTGGCCAATGGCTGCTTGAAATCCTGTAATACACACGTCCTTGAGATAGTTGTATGTACACTGGAATCTTCTGGTAGATGCTCCTTTCATTCGGTAAAAGCCAAAAAAACTACTAAACTGCAGTTAGCAGAAAGGTAATGATCAGCAAATTTGTAACCGATTGTTTATTCAATCAAACGACACATTGCAATTTGCAAGCTGACTAGCCAAACTGCAATTTGCAAGCAGACAGCCAAAAAAACGAAATGTGAATTCAGATTCTTTTTTTGAGCTCATAATGGTATCAATATAAAGGGCAAGAGATGACTACTCGAGCAAAAAAGAGAAAACAATAGTACATACATGGATCTCCAGCTTTTCAATAAACAAAGCAGTTCTCAGAAAAGAGACCAGAGATAGATTGTCAACTTCCAAATCCATATTGTAGCACAACAGCAACTGTAAATGCTTTAAATGAGAAAATTTGCATGGATTTTCGATCAAACAAGGAACCTGAAACATGATCAAACATCATTAAGACAAATTTGAGACATTTAACAAAACTGAAAAGACTCCCAAAGATCAAACCTCTGGTGCGTGAACATAAATCTTGAAGGTGAGATTCTGCACATTTGCCAGCACATTAGCAAGTGCAGGAATAGCATCCCCAATAGTTGATCCAGTAAAAAATATATTTGCATTTTTCAGCTCAGAGGCCTCAGTCAGGTTAATAGACGCAGCTGATCCTTTGTAAACAAATGTTCTGAGCTTCATGACACGAAATTCAATATTTGTTAGTCCACAGAACGCAACATTCAAATATTGCAGGCTGGGAAGTGGGCTGTGAACCTTTAGTTCACCATCCATCTTGCAATGAACAATACTCAACCACTCAAGAGCACCGCAACAAGAAAATATGTCCTGAAGATCTTTTGCAGTGACCTTGACATTGTGCAGATCAAGCTTTATAAGTTTTGGGAAGCCACTGAACTGTGCGCATAATTTGATAGCTACAAAGCGAAGCTGAAGATGAGATATACTATTGCTGTCAAAAAGCTGGAGAGGGAAGATATACTGAGGACTATCGAGAGCTTCATAATCTCTTGGTGTTAGATCAAAAGCAAGAAACTTCAATTGCGATGATGCAGCAAATCTAGCCCAATTATTGAGATGGTCTACCAGCATGCTGTCAAAGTAAAATTTGATAACAAGCTCTTCAACTACTTTGCCATGGCACTGCTGTAGCACTGCATTGACAGCGTCAATGAACTGCCGAGCACACTGCTGCCTTTGTTTACCATTCATTATGTTGCCAAACATAGCAGTGCCATCAAATCTCAGTTTGGGGCAAATTGTCCACAAGCTTTTCCATTGACTTGATACAACACTAGTCCTTACTACCTGCTTCAGAGGCAATTTTGACAAAATAATGCATTGCACATCCTGCAGTTTGGAACACCAAACAGGCACATATGGTGAGAGGTTTCATTTTGGTCTAAAAGGTAACCGGGTAGATAGGTTTGCCGTAAATGTATCCTGATACGGCTCTCCAAAGCAAAATGGTCCACAATCGAAATTGATCATATGCAACACCCTTACCATAAATTGGTTTACAGGTGTAGTCTGACACAGATTTGAACATTTTAATGCCCCACAGTAGAAACTGACCATGTGCTATTGTCTTTTGGTAAATTGATTCGTCACTTATGCGGTCTAACGCATTTCTGTAAAATAGAATGGTCAACATTCTAAATTGATTATTTTCTATACCCTTCTGACGAATGTATTCCGATATAGCTCTGCAAATCAGAAGGCTCCATAGTTCAAATTGATAATCCTGTATTCTGCCTTGATATATATGTGCAGGACGGCTATGTTGTTGTGCCGAACTGAGATTCAAAATGTTTCCCATCGCGATGCTGCATTTAAGAAACATGACTATTTAATATAATACCATGACTCTCTGATGAAAAAGAAGTAACATTCAAGAGAAATGAAGAACATGATATACATGTAGTTAACAGATCAGGTAAGAACTCAATTGTTTTAATTTGCATGTTTGCTCTCTTTCTGCACAGGCCATGTTGTTGCTGCAAACAAAGTGAACTATTTAACTCTTGATGTAGCATCCTCACCATGGCACATCATGTCTAAAACTGTTGAAATACATTTAACAACTTATTATGTAGAAAACTACAGTTTTTAGAACAGTATACTGGTTAGCCCCATGTTATAAAATTAGTTTCAGTAAAACAACAATCCGACCAATTTTTTTCATGGAAGGCAATGACTCCCAGTTCCGTGACTTGGTATGACAGGGTAGTATACCAAACATTTGGAACACAACATGTGGTCATGTGCCACTACCCAAATATGTGGTTTTCCAAGTAAAAAGATGATGTCCTTTTTTTCCATAGCAGGGACCACGCCCGAATTTCATTACAACTGCCTTCGTTCTAAATTGTAGGTCGTTTTAGCTTTTCTAGATTCATAGATTTTGATATTGTTGACACTCAAATTGGGCCAAAGGCCAAACCGGTCTGACCGGTTTGCCAAACCGGTCAGACCGGTTTCGTTCTGTAATTCGAGTAGGATTAGGATTCCGAGTTTAATTCCATATTGTAACCTATTCGAAAGGGGTAAGATTTCCCCGGCCTATAAATATAAAGGCTAGACGGCCGATTGAGGTATTCCCAATCGAATCAAACACTTTTATCTTCTATTTTTTGTATCTCTCAAACCCTAATCTTTTCCAACCCCCATATTCTGTTCTTTGCTCGTCTCTACGGCGTTCAAAGGCGTTCTAGGTGGCCTGCCGACCCTAGAGCAACCCTAGATTAGCTCGAGCTCCGACGGGGTCCCTCCCGAACTTGGGTTTCTAGGTCTTCACGATCTCCCGACCAAAAGCGGTCAGACCGGTTCTCAAGACCGGTCAGACCGGTTTGCCCCGGGTGATCAGGAGTTGGTCGTTGTGACGGCCGTGCTGCGCGTTTGATCGATCTCGAGTTTGTTGGCGCGTTTTCGTGTCAACATACTTTTTGGCGACTCCGCTGGGGAAGATTAATCTGGTGCCAAAACCGATTCAATCTACTCCGGATATGTCTGGATCAAAGTGCGACCTTGACAAAGACAACATCATCACCGCAACGATGGAAGAGCTCACGGACGAGGAGCGAAAGCGATATTTGATTGCTGAGGAGCACTTCAAGGCGCAATTCTTGAAGGGCTTCAAGAAAGATCGCGGTGGTCTTGTCAAGAGAGTAGAGGAATTCGTCATGCCGGCTTTCAAGTTGGCAGATGATCACGTTGAAGAGATTCCAAAGGTAACGGGCGAATCCTCTGATTTAATGCAGCAAATTACTCGCATGATGGATGATAGATTACTTGCTGCACAAACTGCTACTAGTGAATTAATTGCTAGTATGACTGGTAATTCTGATAAAAATAAAATTAATTTAGAATCTAATGAATTACCTAGTTCAATGCCAGAACATGTTTTAGATTCTAATTTGGGCATGCCGGTGAATTTTTATGCGGGACAAACACCTCACCTTGGTTCGGTCCACGAACCGGTCAGACCGGTTTGTACAACCGGTCAGACCGGTTTGGCCCCCTCTGGTGGTCAGACCGGTTCTTTGGGTGCAGGAGCATCTGGTGCGATGGTTTTGTCTAATACATCTACTCCTGGTCCTGTTTACACTATTCCACGCACCACGGGAAGTATACCCCACGGATCTGGCACGTTTCACGCGCCGATTCCGAGTACTTCTCAGAGTACGATGTATGGTGTTCCCCGCATTCCACAAAACAGAGGTGATGAGAAATATCAAGCCGAGTTAGCTAAGTTTAAAGAAGACATAGCTAATACACTTAGAGCAAAACTCGGGCTTGAATTGGGTAGTGCACGCTTATATCAGAAACCGTATCCGCCTGAATTTGATTTGGTTCCTTATCCTAATGGTTGGCGTGTTCCTGATTTTATTAAATTCAGTGGTGAAGATAATAGAACTCCTTGGGAACACATTAGTCAATATATCTTGCAATTAGGAGAGGCATCATTTTATGAGGCATTGCGTATACGGTTGTTCTCATTATCTTTAACTGGAACTGCCTTTTCATGGTTTTCTTCGCTTGCTCCAAATTCTATTCATAATTGGACTCAATTGGAGCGAAAATTTCATGATCACTTCTTTAGCGGAGAAAACGAGGCAAAATTATCTGATTTAACATCGGTTAAACAAAGCCGTGAGGAATCGGTTCTTGAATACTTTAAAAGATTTAAGGATGTTAAGAACCGATGCTTTAATATCACTGTTTCTGAAAAGGATTTAGCAGATTTAGCTTTTGCGGGCTTACGGTCTCATTTCAAGGAAAAATTAGAAGGTTCTGATTTCCTTACTATTAATCACTTGCAAATGAAGGCTATGAGTCTAGAACTTAAATTTAAAAATTCTAAAGAATCTGCTAAACCTCATCGTTCGAATGTGCATGTTGTTGATAATGATTCTGATAGTTCGGACGATGATAAAGAAATTTATGCCGCTGAATTTGTTTGGTCATCAAAAAGTAAACCTGGTTCTTGTCCTTCATTGAAGCCGATTCAGAAAAATCGGCAAGAAGAAAAATTTACTTTTGATGTAGCCAAATGTGATCGTGTTTTTGATGAATTGCTTAAGAATGGCTTTGTTAAACTTTCTCATGCAATTCCACCAGCCGATCAATTAAAAAATCGTGCATATTGCAAGTGGCATAATTCTTTTTCTCATGCAACCAACGATTGCAATGTTTTTCGACGACAGGTACAATCGGCCCTTAATGAAGGTCGATTGGTGCTCGCTGAAATGCAAGTTGACAAGACTCCTTTCCCTGTTCATACCTTGGATGTGAACACCAAGATGCTGATTCGGCCGGAACAAGCCGATGGAGCTAAAGGTAAGAATGTGGTGATTGGAGACCCAAGGCCGGAAAAAGTTGATGACAAAGTTCCGGTCAGAACAGTGGTGATTGGGAAGACTCTGGATGGAAAAGAGTCTCTGAAGATTACTATTAACACATCAAGGCCCGGGGGGCAAGGAAGTTCTTTGGAAGAGAATCGGTCCGCTAGCCAGGCGAAACCGGTCAGACCGGTTTCCCAAACCGGTCAGACCGGTTTGTCTCCAGACCGTCCAAGAACTTTCAAGCCTAAGCGTCCGGAAGTGGGTACTTGGAAATTCAATGAGCCAAAGATTCAAGGGAGGGTTCTGAAGCAAGGACCTACATTCTCTCAGCTCATGAACAAGTACACAAAGGCCGTTCAAGTTGATCGGCCAACAAAAAAGAGACAGAGGTCACCACAACATTGGGTTGATCCTACAAGTTACAAGCGCCGTGGTAGTTCTGTACATGACCGATTGGGCTCATACCAATCAGGTTTTTTGACTGTTCATCAAAGCGGTCAGACCGGTTTTATGAACCGGTCAGACCGGTTTCGGTCTGAGCAAAGAATTCATGCTCCTCCTAAGCAAGAATACCGTATCAAGGAGAAGAAGGAGGATGTGCAAGCCCAAGCCAATGAATTCATAAAAATTGGTGATATTCCAGTGGCTATGCAAGACTTGGGTAGAAAGCCGATAGTCATTGGAGATTCGACTCCTGTTCCAGTCAAGAAGCCGATCAAGGTTAATGATCATGAGGCTAGCAATAGCAAGGGCGTGAAGAAAGTTTTTCAACCAAGGTGGTGTCCTTCTGGGTTGACTCATACACAGAAGCGGAAACTGCAGCGCTTGAGAAATAAAGAAAAGAGGGAACAGGAAGCTGAGAAGATGAGGGATGACTACTTCAACAACTACAGGCCTATGATCCCTCAGACCAAGATTTGGCAAGCTAAACCCGTTGTGCAATCAGCAGCACAACCGGTCAGACCGGTTTCTGAATCCGGTCAGACCGGTTTGGGTCAGCCGACCGCTGCAGAAGCGGTCAGACCGGTTTCTGAAAACGGTCAGACCGGTTTGATGACAGAAGCGGGGGCTGGTGCTTCTTCAACCATCGAAGCTACTCCACCGATTCCTCCAGTGGTTGAAGATGAAGAATTAGTTGATTTTGAGCCTTCTCCAGAGCATGACAACATGGAAATTAATGTTGTCTATTTATCTTCTAATTATTGTGTGGTGCCGGAGGAGGAAATTTCTCATCTTCAATTTGGGCCGCGAGATGTTGTGTTTTAGAAGCCTAGTGAATCAGAAAATCATCTCAAGGCTTTGTATATGAGAGGGCACATCAACGGGAAGCCAATTTCTCGTATGTTGGTCGATGGTGGAGCTATTGTAAATCTTATGCCATACTCTCTCTACAAGAAGATTGGCGGAAAAGATGAAGAACTGATCAAGACGAACATGACGGTCAGTGGAGTTGGTGGAGGTGATCCCATTGGTGCCAAGGGGGTGGCTTCTATGGAGTTGACCGTCGGAAGCAAGACTATTGCTACGGCTTTCTTCGTCTCTGAGGTGCAAGGTAACTTCAGTTTAATCCTTGGTCGAGATTGGATTCATGCAAATAAATGTATTCCATCTACCTTGCATCAATATCTTATTGAGTGGATCGGCGATGAAGTTGAAGTTGTCCATGGTGACAATTCTTCCTTTGTTGCAACGGCCGATTCTGATTCTCTTAGTGCAAATGAGAAGGTCCAATGTTTGTCGGGCATGGATTTGACCGACTATGAGTTGATCAGCTGCACCAAGGATGGTTTTGTTCCTGCTACATTAAAGCCGATGGAAAATCGGTTGAATTACTTACTGTAATTAATGGAGCAACAAAATCAACAAAGACAAACCGGTCCGATCGCTTCTGGAAACCGGTCAGACCGGTTTGGGTCTGAACAGCGCCGATCGAGCCAAACCGGTCAGACCGCTTCTGGGAACCGGTCAGACCGGTTTGCGTCTGGACAGTGGCTTCAAGACCGAATTGATCATCATCGAGCTCATTCGGCCGGCATGTTCGAAGCTATTGAAGATCTTGGTGATATGGACAAATTGGGTCAGGGTTTTACATCAGCTGATCCTTTAGAAAAAATAGATATTGGTGATGGTACTATTCCTAGGCCTACTTTTGTAAACAAAAATTTATCGGCTGAGTTTAAAGCCGAATTAATAAATTTGTTGAAAGAGTATGTCGATTGTTTTGCTTGGGAGTACCGTGAGATGCCTGGTTTAAGTCGTGACTTAGTTGAGCATCGTTTACCAATAAAAGCCGGTTTTAGACCTTTTAAACAATCGGCTAGACGTTTTAATCCCGCTATTTATGACCGAATAAAAGAAGAGATTAATCGTTTATTAGATGCTGGTTTTATTCGGACTTGTCGTTATGCGGAGTGGATTTCTAATATTGTTCCCGTTGAAAAGAAAGATTCGGGAAAACTTAGAGTTTGCATTGATTTTAGAGATCTTAATAAAGCCACTCCCAAAGATTCATATCCCATGCCTATAGCCGATGTCTTAATCAATGAAGCTTCTGGACATCGTGTTGTTAGTTTTCTTGATGGTAATGCCGGATATAATCAAATCTTCATGGCCGAAGAGGATATGCACAAAACGGCTTTTCAATGTCCGGGATTTATTGGTTTATTTGAGTGGGTAGTTATGACCTTTGGGTTAAAGAATGCCGGTGCAACTTATCAAAAAGCTATGAATTTAATCTTTCATGATTTACTTGGTGTTATCGTGGAAGTATATATTGATGATATTGTAGTTAAATCGGATGACTTGGATTCTCATTTAGCCGATTTAAGACTTGCTCTTGAAAGGATGCGACGATATGGTTTAAAGATGAATCCACTCAAATGTGCTTTTGGTGTTTCGGCTGGAAAGTTTCTTGGGTTTGTTATTCATGAGAACGGCATAGAAGTTGATCCCAAGAGAATTGAAGCTATGAAGAAAGTCGAAGCTCCTACTTGCAAGAAAGATTTACAAAAGTTTTTAGGCAAGGTAAATTTCTTGAGAAGATTTATAATTAACTTGTCTGGAAAGGTTGATGCTTTTACTCCTTTACTTCGGCTAAAGAATGAAGCCGATTTTACTTGGGGGGCAAAACAGCAAGAAGCTTTTGAGAAGATCAAAGAGTACTTGTCTTCACCACCGGTGCTTAGGGCGCCTAAGCGGGGGGTTTCATTCAAACTTTATGTGGCGGCTGAAGATAGAACTATTGGAGCTGTTTTGACTCAAGAAATCGGCGATAAGGAGTATGTGATTGCTTATGTAAGCCGACGGCTCATTGATGCAGAAACAAGGTATACTTTCATTGAGAAGTTATGTTTGTCCTTGTATCATGCTTGTACTCAATTGCGACATTATCTACTATCTAGTACTTGCATCGTGTTGTGTCAAACCGATGTAATTAAACATATGTTGCAAAAGCCGATATCTAGTGGAAGAGTCGGCAAATGGGCTTATGCTTTGGTTGAGTACGATTTGACTTGTGAACCTTTGAAATCAATGAGAGGTCAAATTGTAGCCGATTTTATTGTTGAACATCGGATTAATGACTCTTGTGAGTTCGACGTCGGCTATGTTACTTGTACACCATGGAAGCTATACTTTGATGGATCGGTTTGCAATGATGGGCAAGGGATTGGTGCTGTTTTGATTTCTCCAAATGGTGCCGTCTTTGAGTTTTCAAACCGATTGGAAGAAAAGCGAACCAATAATCAAGTCGAATATGAAGCTCTTCTATTTGGCTTGGAATTTTTGCAAGACATGGGAGTAAAACATGTTGAAGCTTTTGGTGATTCGCTCCTGGTGGTACATCAAGTATCAAAGGTATGCCAATGTTATAATGGTTCATTAAATGCATATCTTGATAGATGTCTTGATATCATTGCTTCTTTTGATGAATTTACTATAAGACATATTCCGAGAGAAGATAATGATAAAGCAAATACTCTGGCTCAGAAAGCATCTAGTTATATGGTTGCAAAGAAATATTTCTATCTCCAAAAACCGATGCGAACAAAAGCCGAGGTTCTGGTTCTGGACGAACCGGTCACACCGGTTTCAGAAACCGGTCAGACCGGTTTTACTGCCAGAACCGGTCTGACCGGTTCTGAAAGCGGTCAGACCGCTTCGTCCCATGACAGAAGCAAAAATCCTTTGGATGGTGTTAATCAATCCAAAGTTGAAGATCAGGATTGGAGAGTGCCTATTATTACTTATTTGAGAGATCCTGGTCGTGGTGCAGATAAAAATATTCGGCGAACATCATTTAAATACGTTTTGATTGGCGATGAACTCTATCGTCGGAACGCCGAAGATTTATTGTTAAAATGTCTTGACTCGGATCAGGCCAAGGTTGCCATGGCTGAGGTTCATGAAGGTATTTGTGGTACACATCAATCGGCTCCAAAGATGAAGTGGTTACTTAGACGAGCCGGTTTCTTTTGGCCTACTATGATGGCGGATTGTTTTAAGTATTACAAAGGATGTGAGGAATGTCAGAAGTTTGGTAATTTGCAACTTGTTCCTGCTGCATTGATGCATCCTATCATTAAGCCATGGCCGTTTCGAGGTTGGGGATTGGATTTTATTGGACAGATTAATCCTCCATCATCAAAAGGACATCGTTTCGTGTTGGTTGCTATGGATTATTTTACTAAGTGGACCGAAGCGATTCCTTTGAAGAATATGACGCATCGAGAAGTGATTGAGTTTGTCACTCAGAATATTATTCATAGATTCGGTATTCCTCAAACATTGACAACGGATCAAGGTACTTCTTTTATGTCTAAGGAGGTACGTGAATTCGCCGAATCCTATAGAATTAAGTTGCTCAATTCATCTCCATATTACGCTCAGGCTAATGGACAAGCCGGGTCAAGTAATAAAACTTTGATTAAGTTGATCAAGAAAAAGATAGCTGAAAATCCTAAGAGATGGCATGAAGTTTTATCCGAAGCATTATGGGCTCATCGTATATCTAGACATGGTGCTACTAAAGTTACTCCTTTTGAGCTTGTATATGGTCAAGAAGCCGTTTTACCTGTTGAGGTAAATCTGGATGCTTATAGATTGGCTAAGCAAAATGACCTTGATGCTGTTGATTACCATAATTTGATGTTGGACAATATTGATGAGGTAACCGACAAAAGATTGAAAGCTTTAAAGGAAATTGAGAAGGATAAGCTTCGGGTTGCTAAAGCTTACAACAAGAGAGTGCGAGGAAAATATTTTCAAGTTGGTGAGCTTGTTTGGAAGACGATCTTGCCTATTGGATCAAAAAGCAACAAGTTTGGTAAATGGTCACCAAGTTGGGAAGGGCCTTATAGAGTTGTCAAAATCATCTTTGGGAATTCTTACATGTTGGAGACACTGAAGGGAGATCATTTGCCTAAAGCTATCAACGGGAGATATCTGAAGAAATTCTATCCAAGTGTTTGGCAAGATGCGTGAAGATCAATGGCCGATATATTGTTAAATATCGCCCTTAGTATGAATTTTTAGCTCCTGAGTTGTATTTACTTGCTTTTTAGTTCTCAAGTTCACTAAAAACGCAGGGGGGCATGTGTTGACACTCAAATTGGGCCAAAGGCCAAACCGGTCTGACCGGTTTGCCAAACCGGTCAGACCGGTTTCGTTCTGTAATTCGAGTAGGATTAGGATTCCGAGTTTAATTCCATATTGTAACCTATTCGAAAGGGGTAAGACTTCCCCGGCCTATAAATATAAAGGCTAGACGGCCGATTGAGGTATTCCCAATCGAATCAAACACTTTTATCTTCTATTTTTTGTATCTCTCAAACCCTAATCTTTTCCAACCCCCATATTCTGTTCTTTGCTCGTCTCTACGGCGTTCAAAGGCGTTCTAGGTGGCCTGCCGACCCTAGAGCAACCCTAGATTAGCTCGAGCTCCGACGGGGTCCCTCCCGAACTTGGGTTTCTAGGTCTTCACGATCTCCCGACCAAAAGCGGTCAGACCGGTTCTCAAGACCGGTCAGACCGGTTTGCCCCGGGTGATCAGGAGTTGGTCGTTGTGACGGCCGTGCTGCGCGTTTGATCGATCTCGAGTTTGTTGGCGCGTTTTCGTGTCAACAGATATGCATCTAGATATACGCTATATCTAGGCCGCCCAAATTTAGAACGAAGTATAAAGCAACCAAATTACATAATATGTTTAAACCAGTAATCGCGCACTGCTACCGAGCAGCATCGTACTGACAAACCTGAACCGAGCGGCGATCCTAAGTACCTGGAGCACAGAGGGCTCCTTTACAAAAAAACCACCAGGACCAAGAAGTAATAAAAACACCAGCCGGCTCCCTTATACTGTTTGAAGGATTGAATATTGTGAAATCATCTGCTTCATAAGACGATATGCTTTTCATTTGATTCTTTGGTGGAAGTAAACATGAACCATGTTTTTTTTTAGTCCGACCATGAATCATGTTTAGAAGTCATGTCCTATGACATTTGCCGAAACGGAACTGGAGCATTCTATATTGTGATGAATGGCCGAGAGGCCGAACATACTCGGTTGTGTTAGGATTTATAGGGAAGGAGAGCTGGAGAGGTATTCTAATCGAATGAATTGCCAAACAAGTGGTAAAATGACATGGGGGGCAAAAACACTATAAAATAAATCCCATTAAAACCATGAAAAGGAAGTACCAAATCGAACAAAAGAACATCGATTTCCCAAGAAAAAAACACGATTCACGGATTCCATCAAAGAATTGGCACCATACACCAACGTAAGGCGATTCAAGAACGGGGTCCAGCAGAGGAAGTGAGAAAAAAGTGTCAATGGGATTACCCGCGAATCTTAGTCCGGCGGCTCTGACTGTCCGGCAGGCGACGTTGAGCTCCGTGGGGAGGACACGGGCAGCCAAATCTTTAGTCTCCTTGAACCGCGCAGAAAGGTAAAGGAGGAGATTGGATTGGATTCGGACTCCAGTCGTAAGCCCCTCTCGGATTCAGCAATGAGGAACTAACGAACGGGAGACAAACAAAACAAACCAATCCATCCGAGCAAAGCAATAGGAAGGGAGTATAGCCGTACAGGGCAATGGCTGTGTTTTTTTTAAAAAAAATTCTACCCGTTTAACCAATAATTAATAATATTAAATGAAGACAGTTTACAAAACTATCTTCACAATCCGGATTAATTCACGAGACAAATCTAATGAGTCATTTGACCATACGATTAGAGAATAATTAAATAATTATTGTAGCATTACTGTAGTAAATCATGGACTAATTAGGCTCGTTAGATTTGTCGCGTTACACTCGTTTTGCAGATAGACTTTATTTAATACTCCATGTATGCAAGATTCTCTTTAGAAATTTATTTCAGGGAAGAAAAAAATACGGTCCTAGTAACGGTATAAATCTGGGAGGGGGTGGCACCGCCGCAAGCGCAATCAGTTTGGAGAAATCAGGGAAGAACTGACGATAAAGACGAATAGTGAACGAAACTCGCGATTAACTCGCGATTAACTTGTGATTTTTTTCCTTGTTCTTTCTTTGCTCCTTTTATATCTTTTCGTATTGAGATGGGCCGGAATTTTTAGATTCCATGTTAATCAATTCTTACATTCTAGCTACTCAAATAAGACTTTTATACATTTTATTAAATTTTCTTTCATTAGCTATAAAGCAACAAATTTGTTTTTTAGGGTTTAGGGTTTAGGGTTTTGTTTATTTAAAAGGTAGTAGTGGGTTTTATTTAAAAAAAGAATTTTTCTCAAATTTTATATAAACTAGCAAGAACTCACGTGCGGCACGCACGTTTATTGATGACACATATGTATTAAAACAATGTCACTTGAGTGGGCCAAGGTAAACATACCAGTCATGCGAAGCGCTTTTAAAAATACTTTATATTCGCACTCTCATTTATAGAGAGCTTTAAGTATTCTCAAATTCAGAGGCACATGATTTTTTGAGATAGTTGGTCCTTATTTATATGGAGAAAAACTCTCTAATCTATTGTATATTGGTAATACGAGATAATTGTATATAGACAAAAAACTGCGAGGAGGTTTTACAAGTTTGATTCTTTAAAAAAAAAGCCCATCACTTTGCAGCTCTACCAAACATTGTCAATACTGAAGCGCATCTGCTTGGCTTAAAATCTTAGCAGCAGCAAGCTCGGACTTGCATCTAGAAAACTGCACAACATCAGCTCTACCATTTGAGTTACCTCCCCAGCTATATACTCGGATAAAGGAATGCAAACTGAACAGAGGGTCTTGATCCCAAGGGAAATAGAGTTGAAGTTGCTGAATGGGAATTGTTGAGGAAATAGAACGGGCCTTCATGCTAGTCCAGCATTTCGTGCTTGCGTTTGGCCGAACTGACTTCATCATGCCTTCTCTACACCTGCCTTTCCTCCCATCCCTCCTGAAGTTCTGGTGCAAAACAACTGCAAAATGTAGGACGAGATGCAGCTAACCGCAATAATACACGGCACACGATGCAACATCGAGAAAGAATAGACCAGAACATGTCGATAACTATTCGTGCACAACTGCACATCAACAGGGGAAAACGACGCAAATCGAGATTCGAATTCGCCGCTTAATTAGCTCCTCTTTATTTCTAGCCGTTCGTTTTTTTTTCTGCATTACGTTTTCATCTTGTGCTTAATTAATAAGCCAAACGCATTGATCAATGCAAGATTCTCCTGCTGCCGTGCCTGCCTAGCTCATGGACGCGACACCGGCCACAAGTTTTTCTATCTTGGCGGCGGCGCCAATAATAATAGCCACAGCGCAACTTTTTTTCCTTTCCAAAAAAAAGCTCCGACCGGTTTTACCGGTTAGGACGTTGATTCATTAAAAAAACTCATTTTTTCTTTCCAAAAAAGTGGGTAAAAAAACACTGGTGAAAAAAAGGGGGCTAGCAGTGAACTCACACGGGTTTTCGTTCTGTGAAAAAAAAAACTTTTACAATATTTTCTTTTTCTTTCTTCAACGTGGGTCCAGGTGGGTCTATTGTGAGGGGTATAGGGGGTTTTAGGTGGTAGCAAAAATTTTCAAAAGAACTCGATCCTTTTAGTATATAAATATTATTTGTACTAGCAAATGTGCCCGCCTTGATACGAACATAAATCATATAGGTATATATTGACAGATTTAGTTCTTCTTTTCCTGATTTATATAGATTTCTTTATTCTTTTCTCTCATGTTTTAATTTAATTTCATCATTTTTTACTTATATTCGGTCTCTATAATGGACGTGATTATGGAAACATGTATATGAGGCCCACCTGTCGGCATTGTGAGAGAAGGACCAAGAGGCCCACCTGTCGGCATTGTGAGAGAAGGACCAAACAACCCTTGCTTTAGTATTAGATGGAGAGGGAGAGATCTATCTATATCAGTACAATTGAAAAACAATTTCTGCTCGAAAAAATTCTACCCATCCCTCACATAAGACTCATGTGTTGGGTCTACACGAAAAGTGTGTTGATAAACTAGTGACGGCAAACGAAAAACGACCTTTTATAACGGTTTTTATCGTTTGGAGGCTATTTTTTTCACAGGCAAAAAACTTACATGTCTTGCATATCCACTTCCCTATTACCTTGCTAATCTAATTTCATCTTTGGATGTTGATCTTTCTAAATTCTTTGACTGCCTATTATGCAATCTTGTCTTATATTGAACGTGCGTCTCGTACCAGCGTTCTTGAGTATAAATATATCAATAAACTTTTTTGTAGTGTCCCAGCACGTTCTCACATTAAAACATTGTCTAGTGAGCACACACGAACCTAACATCGGATACAGCAATCTATAATCTTTCTTGTAAGACGTCCAGCGTCAGCAAAAACATCGGACACTCGTGACGTGGTAAATTTCTCCTATCGGTGTTTTAGCACCAATTATCTGCTTAGGGTTATCTCAGTAGAGAAGTTGAGGATCATCGAGTTTTTACAATGGTGTATACGAGAGAACTATTTATATACATTCTGACCTTGATGTGCGTAATATCCTATGTCATGTTGTTAACACCAAAAATTAGCACCAGGAAGAGGCTGACATGTGGGCCGGATTTGGCGGAAGGATGCCATTCGGCTAAGGAGCTTTCTCTGAATGCATTCGGCAAAGATGCTCTGCGGTCGGGAACGCGTCGCCATTCGGCTAAGGGGTTTTCTCTGAAGCATTCGGTAAAGATACTCTGCGGTCGGGAATGCGCCGTCATTCGGCAGAAGCATGGTTCCGCAGGCAAAAGCGGTAGCATTCGGGAAGGCGTGGTGATGTGAAAAAACATAAGGAAAAGGCCGGTTCGAACAAGGAACGCAATATGGGCACGAAGATTCGTCATTTATTTTTAGAAACAAGTATAGTAGTCGTGTCCGACTAGGAGTTGTATCAAGACCTGGGTATAAATATAAACCCATGGCATCTGTAGGAAGGATCAGAATCGAATCAATCATACAACAAACCGGCCCCGTGCCAACATCGAGTCCTTTAGTCGAGTCGTCGAGTTCTTCGAGAGGAGTCATCGATCCGTCGACCTCCGTAAGTACCGGCAACCTTGTATCATGCTTAGTATCATGCGGTGGATTTAAGCTTTGATGCAAGTAGTCTTGTTACCATGCTTAGTATCATCCGGTGGATTTAAGTTGTGGTCTCAAGAAGGTTCCTCTGTTAGGTCATGAGCCATGCGGTGGGCTAAGATCTAGTATGGACCAAGTTATCGGCTCTGTTGGATTTCGGCAAGACCTAACAGATTCATTAAGTTACCCCGTGTTGCTTCGTTTTTACTCTGTGCTTAATTCATGCAACACACCTTTGCCCAATCTAGACTGGTCGGGTTCGGTTCTAGACCGCAAAACGATGAAAGAACCGCGGCGTCCATATAGCCGAATCCGAAACAGTCCAGGTTGCCACGTGTCGCGGGTTCGAGCTTGTCGGTATCGTGTAGATATTGACAGAACCGGGTATCATGCGGTAGATGCAGGTTTTTGGGTCGTCTTAGAGCTAATCATCCGGTGGATTAGAATTCGATTCGATCTGATAGATCTATCTTTATCGATCAGGCTTGTTCCTTCGCCATGGACCCCGATTCGGCTAAATAGCCGCATTCGGTAATGCTCTCACGAGTGAACGTGTGTTCGTGGGTTTGCATTGGGCAATGAATGCTTTTAGCTTCTCATGATTAGATTGTATCATGCGGTGGATTAATCTAATTTGATTAGTGGCGTGGTATCAAACAAGTCGTATCATGCGGTGGATTAACTTGTTTGTTATCATGCTTGACGGGTGCTGCTTTCGGCCTATGCATTCTTGTTTCGATGTAAATTTGCGACTGTGTTGTGGGTTCGTATTAAACACTGAATGCTTTTAGCTTTTCATGGTTAGATTGTATCATGCGGTGGATTGATCTAATCTGATTAGTGGTGTGGTCTCAAACAAGTCGTATCATGCGGTGGATTAACTTGTTTGTTATCATGCTTGACGGGTGCTGCTTTCGGCCTATGCATTTCTTGTTTATTGCGAATTTATGATCACGTTTCAACCTTTATTTATTTTTATACCATATATGTCCTCGTTATTCGGTCACAGATGCACTTTGCTTCCTTTGCTTACTTAAAGACCGATCTTACGTCATGCTGATGTTGTGCGTTCGGCAGTGTGATTCTTACATGCTTCTACCGACTGCCGAATGATATTCTGAGTAACGACAGATAGCTTGTTCGTAGCTATATGTCTCTCGAGATTGGCTTCAATGCCGCAAATATGGAACTGTCTGGTCTCACCCGGCACGTTCCAGGTTTTGATCTAAACGTTTTTGTCCCTTTGTTAGTTTTCAGGCAAACTGACTGGCACGCTTTCGGATTCATACGCACGGGCCACGTGTTGAAGCTAGCTAATTCGGCTTGCTGTGTGCTTGGCGCGAACTGCAGATTTTGCGTCAACACACTTTTTGGCACGCCCAGTGGGACACACACAAGTTTTCAAGATGCCTGAGTTGAGCGACATCATGGACGTTACTTTGGAAGAATTGTCTGAAGAGCATCAACAGACGGTAAAGGCTGCTGCTGACCAATTCATTAACAAATGTTTACTGTCTTTCGCCAAGAACAGGAGTGGTGCACCGTTTCTCAAGTCCGATTTGCCAAGAGTTCTCCTTCCTGGGCAGTCTGATTTTACTAAAGAAGAAGAGAGGGAGAGATTCTCGGGCTTGTTATACAAAGCTTTGGGGGAAGCAATGACCAATCACAATGCTGCGTTCTTGAACAGTTTTCGGCATATAATGGTAAGCATTTTTGGTCAGCATGTGGATAAACCCTTCGAGCAGATACATGGACAATTGGGCGGCCCGACGTACTTCAATGTTCAAGCACAAGCTCAGAAGCCACATGGTAAAGGGAATGCTGATGAAACTGGAGGTTCTGGTACTAAAGATACAAATGGTCAACCGATTCGGCAAGATCCTCAGCCTGCACTGCCGAAAACTCGCACATACGGTGATATGGCATTCGGCACCACAGGGAATCCACCTGCTTCTGCTTACAAGATATCTCCCTTGAACAGTAGACTGCAAAGGGACATGTATGGAAACAGATACTCAGAGTTTATGGATTACAATGCTATCGACGCTCTCCCGAATCCTGGGTATGTTGGTACTGCAGGCATGCTTGCTGGAAGACCAGGGAATCAAGATACCAGTATTGACCTCATGGTGCAAAAAATGACCGATGTATTGCAAAATCAATTCGGTCTGAAGCCTAAAAATCAGGGATACATGTACTCGTCTCCTTTCCCAGAATGGTACCAAAGGGTATCATTGCCGAATAGAGTCAAGGTGCCTACAGAGTTTACTAAATTCTCAGGACAAGATGATACTAGCACTGTGGAACATATAGCTCGATATCTGATGCAGCTTGGAGAAGCTTCGGCAGATGAGGCTTTTAGAATCAGATACTTTCCTTTGTCATTAACAGGTCCAGCTTTTACATGGTTTGCTTCTTTGCCTGCTCAGTCGATTTGTACTTGGAAAGACCTGGAGCAGAAATTCCATGCTCATTACTACACTGGCAGTACCGAGAAAAAGTTGGTTGATTTGACCAGCTTAAGGCAGAGGAATAATGAAACACCTACGGAGTTCCTCAGGAGATTTAGGGAAACAAAGAGCATGTGCTTTTCTCTGAACATACCTGATGACCAGCTGGCTGGTATGGCTGTAGCTGGCATGATGCCTGCCATTCGGGAGAAGCTATTCGGGATGGAGTTTGATGATCTGGGCCAGTTGTCACACAGATTGGCCTTGATGAGTAACCAGGCATATGGTTTCAAGAAAGATGCCAGATTTGCTAAAAATAATGATGTAGCTGACATCTATAACCAATTCCTTGAAAGAGCAGATCAAGAAGATGAGTATGAAGATAGCGAAGAGATAGCCGCAGCAGAGATAGTGTGGAGTAAAGAACCAGTCATGGTGAATCAGAGGTGGATTAAACAGAATAAGGGCACCTATGATTTTGATGTAACTAAGGCAGATAAATTATTTGATTATCTTGTAAAGGAAGGCCGAATCAAGCTACCAGAGGGGCATTCTATGCTTCGGCCTGATGGAGTGAAAGATAAGAGGTACTGTGGATTCCATGATAGAAATTCTCATTCCATCAATGAATGCCGGGTTTTCAGAGTGAGGATTCAGAAAGCTATCCAAGAAGGGCATTTGAAATTCGACAATAAGATGAAGTTGGACAGTAACCCGTTTCCTCAGAACATGATTGGGTTCTCAATCAATATGGTGAGTACTGCCGAATCTGGAGAAAGGGGAAAGATGAGAGTCCTGACGTCAAAGAAAGCGAAGCAGAGTGGCTCAGTAGATCCTAATCGGCAAATCACGATCGAACAGATTCACAAGGAGAGACCTCGCTTCCCGAATAGCCAATTTGAAATTGGGAGTTCTTCTAAACCCAGAGTCACATCGCGTATTCTCCTCAATAAGTGGCAACGTCAGCAAGAAAAAGAGCACTACCAGAGACGTGAATACGAGGAGGAGAAAAGAAGGCGCGAAGAAGAAAGGTTTGAGGAAGAACAAAAGGAATTTATCCGAGAGCAGGAACGTGCGCATTGGGGGTGTGCATTCTTCAGACATTGTTGGAACGAAGGTTTGAAGCTTCCCACATGGAATAATTGTCCTGAATGCAATAATAGATATGATGAATATAGGCAGGAAACTGTCAATCGCCGATCTGTCCATGAAAGAATTGGCAGAATGCATCCTAGTGATGATCGGCGTTTTGATGATCAACCAATGAAAAGACATGCTGGTTATAGATGGATTGATCATGAAGAAGAAGATCGTGAGTATGTTTGGCAGAAAGGACAGTGGTGTCCACCTGGTTTAAGAAGGAGCCAGAAGAGAAGAGTCCAACGCCTGAGGAATCAAGAATTGAAGCAAGCAGGAACCAGGATGAAATCGATATGGCGCCCAAAAGACAGGCCTGACGAATCGGGTCATTCGGCTCCTACATGCATGGTATGTTTTTTGCCGAATGAATTCATGGCTCCAGCTAATCAAATTGTACAGGAAGAGATATTGTCAGAAGTGGATGAAGCCGAACGATATGGGTTAATGGCACAATTGGTATTGAATAAACAAGCTATTTTCGAGAAGCCAGTCCAGAATCGGCACATGAAGCCACTGTACTTAAGAGGATATGTCAACGGGAAGCCACTAACGAAGATGTTTGTTGATGGTGGAGCTGCTGTTAATGTGATGCCATACAATACATTCAGGAAACTTGGCATGAACCCTGGAGATTTAACGCCAACAAGCATAGTGTTGAATGATTTTGCTGGAAATCCTTCGGACACCAAAGGATGTGTACATGTAGATCTGATGATTGGGTCCAAGATTCTACTTACAACCTTCTTTGTTATTGAAGGCAAAGGGGCATACAGCTTGCTACTTGGAAGGGATTGGATTCATGCGAATTGCTGTATTCCATCTACTATGCATCAACAGCTTATTCAGTGGATAGATGATGAAGTGGAAATTGTCCCAGCAGATGATTCAATCAGCGTGGCTAATGTGGAACCGGCCTTCTGGGAGTATCAGGGCATAGATTGCTTCTCAGGTAAGGACTGGGGAGTAGGTCCTGTTGAGCCAGTCAGCAGTGATCAACAGCCGATCAAAGCAGTCGGCTCTTTTAGTAATTTTTAATGGATAATCCAATCGATGGGACTGACGGGAAGCTAGGACATGGATTTGTGTCGGCTGATAAATTAGAAGAAGTAGACATTGGAGACGGTGTCAAACCAAGGCCGATATTCATCAGTGCTAGCTTAGATTCAGTCTTCAGAGAAAAGTTGATTGAGTTGTTAAAAGAATACAAAGATTGCTTTGCTTGGGATTATTCGGAGATGCCTGGTTTAGATCGTTCCATTGTTGAGCATCGATTGCCGATTAAGCTTGGTTATAAACCTTACAAGCAACCACCCCGGAAAATCTACAAAGATGAAGTGTTGGCCGATGTGAAGAAGGAAGTGGAAAGATTAATAGCAGCAAATTTTATTCGGCCATGCAGATATGCAGAATGGATCTCTAATATTGTTCCTGTGTACAAGTAAAATGGGAAGATGAGAGTTTGCATAGATTTTAGAGATCTGAACAGAGCTACACCCATGGATGGATATCCAATGCCTGTTGCTGACTCGTTGGTTGATGCCGCTGCTGGATATAAAGTGATTAGTTTCATGGATGGTAATGCAGGGTACAATCAAATTTTTATGGCATTGGAAGATATAGCGAAAACGGCTTTCAGATGTCCAGGACATATAGGGTTGTTTGAATGGGTTGTCATGACGTTTGGTTTGAAGAATGCTGGTGCAACTTATCAGAGAGCTATGAATTATATTTTTCATGAGTTGATCGGCAAGATTGTGGAGATATATATCGATGATATCGTGATTAAGTCATTGGATCATGAAGCACATTTGGCCGACATAAGGAAAACTCTAGAATGCACTAGGAAACATGGGCTTAAAATGAACCCAAATAAATGTGCTTTTGGAGTTTCGGCAGGAGAATTCCTGGGGTTTCTAGTGCATGAAGGAGGAATAGGAGTTGGCAGGAAAAGTATGAAAGCCATTGATGAAGTTGTTCCTCCAACTAATCTTAAGGAATTGCAGTCACTGCTTGGTAAGATCAATTTCGTAAGAAGATTCATATCAAACTTATCACAAAAGATGTTGCCTTTCTCTTCACTGTTAAAGGTCAAGAAAGATCAGAAGTTTGTATGGGGCGACGAACAACAGAAGGCTTTCGATGAGATCAAGGAATACATGAAAGAACCACCAGTATTGGTACCTCCACAGCTAAACAAGCCTTTTAAGTTGTACGTGGCGGCCGATGCCCAAACTATTGGATCGGCCCTCATACAAGAATTCGAGGGAAAGGAAAGGGTAGTTGCATACCTTAGCCGAAAGTTGCTTGATCCCGAAACGAGGTATTCGGCTACTGAGAAGCTTTGTTTATGTGTTTACTATTCCTGTACAAAGTTTCGGCACTACTTACTACATGCCGAATGCATTGTGTATTCAAAGTTTGATGTGATAAAACACGTGTTATCTATGCCGATTTTGAACGGAAGGATTGGCAAATGGATTTTAGCTTTGTCTGAATTTGAGTTAAGGTTTGAATCGGCAAAGGCTGTTAAAGGACAGGTTATTGCTGATTTCATTACTGAGCATCGCGATTTATCAGTTAATTCGCTTGAAATTGCTCCTTGGGTATTATTCTTCGATGGCTCTTCATGTGACAAAGGTGGTGGAGTAGGTATTTTGTTAATTTCACCAAAAAGAGAGGTATTTGAATTTGCTATTCCTATTCAACCTACTGTCACTAATAATCAAGCTGAGTATGAAGCGCTGCTCAAAGGACTTCAATACTTGAGAGAAGCAAAGGCCGTTGCAGTTGAAATTTTTGGAGATTCAGAATTAGTCATAAGGCAACTGAATGGCGAGTATGAGTGCAGAAATGATGTCTTGAGGAATTACTATGAGGAATGCAAGCAAATCTTAAAGGAATTTCAGTCGGTAATTCTGCAGCATATTCCTAGGAGAGACAATGAAGAGGCAAACAGATTGGCTCAAAGTGCTTCGGGTTATAAAGAGCTTCAAGAAGTTTTTGCTAATAATGTATATGCTTTCGGGAGTGATCTGGCAGAAGATGATTGGAGAAAAGAGATTGCCGATTATCTGGAGAATCCATCCCGAAAGGTTTCTAGAAAGCTCAGGTATAAAGCTTTAAAGTTTGTTCTTCTTGATGATAATTTATATTATAAATCCTTGGATGGGGTGCTGTTACGTTGCTTAAATCATGAAGAAGCAAAAAGGCTGATGGGTGAAGTACATGATGGATTGTGTGGAGCACATCAATCGGCCTACCGAATGAAATGGGTTATTAGGAGATCTGGGTACTATTGGCCTACAATGCTAGAAGATTGCTTTGAATATTATAAGGGATGCCAAGATTGCCAGAGATTTGGAAACATTCAGAGAGTTCCAGCATCAGTTCTGAATCCTATTATCAAGCCATGGCCATTCAGAGGATGGGGAATAGATTTGATTGGCCAAATAAATCCTCCATCTAGCAAGGGGCATAAGTTTGTGCTTTTGGCAACCGATTATTTTACCAAGTGGGTTGAGGCAATTCCATTAAAGAAGGTGACATCGGAGAATATGGTTGAATTTGTTAAAGAACACATCATTTACAGATTTGGAATTCCTCAGACAATTACTACAGATCAAGGGACTCAATTTACATCTTCAGAGTTCAGAGATTTTGCTGAAAGTATGGGCATCAAATTGTTGAATTCTTCTCCTTATTATGCCCAAGCTAATGGTCAGGCAGAGGCTTCTAACAAGATTATGATTAAAATTATACAGAAGAAGATTGATCAGAAGCCGAAAAAGTGGCATTCGGTACTCAATGAGGCTTTATGGGCTTACCGAATGGCTCCACATGGGGCTACACAGACGTCTCCTTATGAGTTGGTGTATGGGCATCATGCTATCTTGCCATGGGAAATACAATTAGACTCAAGGAGAATAAAGTTGCAAAAGGATTTAAGTTCTAAAGATTATAATGATTTGATGATGGACGAATTAGAAGATTTGCATATGATTCGTCTTAGGGCCTTGGAAAATGTTGAGAAAAATAAAATGCGAGTTGCTAAATATTACAACAAGAAAGTGAAAGTCAGGCAATTTGCAGAAGGAGATTTGGTTTGGAAAGCAATACTGCCGATTGGAACTAAATACAGTGCATTCGGCAAGTGGTCTCCAAACTGGGAAGGTCCTTTCAGAGTGGCCAGATGCGTGCCTGGGAATGCATATATCCTAAAGACTTTACTAGGAGAGGAATTTACTGCTGCTATCAATGGGAGATACCTGAAGAAATATTATCCTAGTATTGAGATTGATCGCTGATTGAAATGTTCAATATCAGAATGACTGAGACAGCCGGCATTCGGGAAGGAGCCATCTTCAGAACAAATGTTGGCAGCGGAAGAAATGGCCAATACCAGAGTGTATTGCCCTTAGTACAAATATTTTGCATCATGAATTTGATCAAGATATCACAAAGGGGACTACAAAAGATGAGTTTTATTGCCGAAATTCCATGGTCCCTAGTACAAACTAATGGAATAGCTTGTTCAAAACGGACTGGGGATGAATGGAATCGGCAATGGCGGCGCCATGAGCATCAAGGCGATCTATGGAGGCCTCGATGTCATTGATCTCCTCCGGGTTGCCATTAGCGAAGCCGGTCGGTAGCCTGGAGTAGTCGGTATCGGTGTGCGTCGACATGGCGACTAGGCCTGCGGCAGTGCCCAGGCGGATGCCGTGTGAGGCTACTTCATCAATACGGCCTGCCACTGCACCGAGGCGAACTTCTGGCGTGTCCCCAGGAGCATTCACCTTGTTTGCCAAGGACTCGACCAATGTCTTCAGCCGATCGAGTTCGGCGTCGCGATCTGTAAGATTACGAAACAACGGCGGATTAGTTCAAGGTCGAATTGAAGATAAGCGAAACGCAGAAACTACCATCGATGGCCTCGAGCAGCTGCTTGCGCTGGTGTTGCCATTCTAGATCTGCGATCCCGGCCTGTTTGGAGACGACCTCCAGCTCATGCCGAGTATCATCGCGTTCCTGCTTGAAGCGGCGGGCATCGCTATCCGAGTAGCGCAGATCCCAATCGGGCCTGGAGGATCGGCTAGATGACTCCGAAGAATCATCTGCTGCAGCCGGAGCCACAGGCGGGGCAGTAACAGGGTTCCATTGAATGAGCCTGAAAGCACAAGGGAGGTTGAGAATAATGCAAAATCTGGAGGAAAGGATAAGAAGTGACAGATGGTCATCACCTCCGACGAGCGCCGGCACGGCTCCCTTCGGCTTCGTCGACGGCCGGGCGTCTTCTGTTGTTGGACATCAGGGTTTCTTGGAAGTTACTGTGCTAGAAGAGGAAGAGACTCAGGTTAGCGGAGAGCTCGAGTTGAAAGATTTGATGGAAGATTAGGGGCGCTCAAGGTTCTTATTTATGGAACTAACGAAGAAATCGTGGCCAAAGATCGTGGCGCGTATTCCGAAGAGTTCGGAAGGTGGAAAGGATTTTCCAGCCGATCGGTTCCCATGTCGTTTGGGATTCTTATCGAGTCGTATTCGGCTTTGACTGGATGAGATTCGGCTATGTCGTAGTTGAAGCGTTTTCGGGTCTAACGCTATTATGGCCAGCTTTGCCGAATGGGTTATCCACAATGGAGAAATAGCAAAGATTGGTGAGACTACAAAGTTGGTAAGACATTCGGCTAATTAAATATTCGATACAACTACACACCCAAGTACTTGGAGATTACATCTTTAGCATCAGATATCATTCTATTAATGGCCTCCAAAAGATTTTTGCCTGCTTCTTGGGTTTTTATCAGAGCAGAGAGCTTCGTTTTGAGCTGTTTATCTTCAGTTAGAATTGCCGATGCTTCCTTTTGTATCCTCTCTGTCAGATCAGGGAGTTCGGCTAACTTCTTCTCGTCAGCTTCGATTTCGGCTGACAGGGTCCTCAATTCGGCTTCTAGTTCAGCTTTTCTGGTCTTCTTCAGATCAAGTGCTGGCTGCAGTCTAGCTGACAATTCTTTATTACTCTAAGCTTGAGTATACAGATCTTTCAAGGATTGCTTAGCTATGGCTCTTCTTTGTTCTAAAGCTGGTTGTAAAGATTGACTTTTCAGAACCTGTCTGACTGCAGCAAAATGTTGATCCAATTGAGAGATTGGTTCCAAAGAAGCTTGAATGTCAATAGGAAGGTTGTGTTCAATGGGCTCGAGCATATCTCTCAGAAGATCAGCATCCTTGACTTGATCCTGGATGTCTTTGTGCAGAAAGGAGAAGATTTCCTTTAGTTTTGCCTGGGTTTCTTCTGATAAAGCCTGATTAGAAGAAATTTCCTCTACTTGTTCGACAACAAGATCATCCAAAGGAAATGAGTAGCTGGGTGATGAAGTTATTTTCTCCTGGAAAGAAATATTGCCGAATTAGTGATTATCCATTGAATAAAGAACTGGGAAGACTGGGTAATCATCTTTACCTCATTCCTGATTTCTTGGATGGAGAGAGAGGGCAGCTCAAGCTCAGGCAAAGATTCTTGTATGTCATACTGAGGAGAGCTTGGAAGGTTCTTTGGTGGAGATGAGGCTTCTGGCTGAGGTACATCAGGTAGAGCTGAAGCTGGTTCTTGATGAAAAGAGGAGCTCTCCGAAATTGGATCCATTGAAGCTTGCTCTGTGACTGAAAGAAAGTTAGTGCCGATGAAAAAGAGTTTTAAAGGACAAGATGGTGAAAAATTTTACTAATCACTGAAGCATCGGCAGGTCCTGTGCTAATGGCCAATTGCTGTGATTTGGCCTGAAATCATAAAGGAACAGAAATGAGCAGAATGAAATTAGCATTTTTACTCGAGGAAGGAGAAATTTGACCTGTGCAATTATTTTGCTGCTTGTTCTTTTCTTCTTTATGGCTGAAGGGGCAGTTAGAGAAGGAATCTTTCTCTTGGTAGAAGGTGGTGCAGCAAGAGTTGGATCCAGACTGGCAGGCCTGGACATTATTTGAGCCAAGGAAGGAGAGAGATGCCCCAGAGTAGATATTGGGCCAGCGATGTTATATACAATTGCTCTAGCCAGAGGGGCAGGGACTGTGTCCTGCAGGATAACAGAGTTAAAAGTCGATGAAAGAGGATGTTATTGGAAAAACAGATGGATTATAAGCATATTTACCTCTGAATTCGGCTGATAGTCAGGCATCAAATCAAGGCAGAGAGGGTGAACTGGCACATTGAAGATATGATCATGGAGTTCTTGCCACCAAAGAATAAAAGAAGGATGAGCAAGTGCTGTTGGCACAAAAGGTTCGATCTGGTAGATGGCTGCACAACACTTGTAATCAAAAATTCTTCTTGTTTCTGTGGAATCTTTGATGATCTGCCTAGGCTTGAGGAATTCATGGAGAAATAATCTTGGGGGCACTTGGCCACATCCTAATTGCCTGGCTACTGTATTCGGCTGGTAATATTCGTATGAACTTTGAACCAGCCTTCCTCCACAAAATTCGGCTGGTAAGATGCAAGGCCGAATGAAAGTGTTGAAAATTGCTGTGGATTCTGCATCTATGCATCCAGTCTCGAAGCTGAATTCACAAGGGAAAGTGAGATTGTCATTGTCCATGTATGGGAACCAGAGGGGATTGGCAAAACCTTTAAAGAAAAGTTCAAACAGTTCTCCAATGCTCTTGTTGATAGCAATAGCGGAGGCTGCTTCCCCATAGGTTTGACAGCCTTTGGTGCTCTGGGCTTCTGCTTCCTGGTAATTGACCGAGGGGAAATGTCGGCTGTTGAGGTCAATGGGGACAATTTGGTGCATGTACAATTGCAGCCACATCTGGACGAACCACCAGGGACCGTTAACGCAGGAAATTTTCTTGTTGGTGTGCATCTGATAAATGGTCTGATGGAGCATGTGATAGACACTTCCCAGGAGATATTTCCCGAGAGGGATGAGTGTGCCTGCAGCCAAGTCTTCGGCCATTACTATGTGATTCAGAGTTGGCTCATTGGCTTTACCACAGAAAACAAATCTGCACAGCCACATATTCAGAAAGGCCCTGTATTCAACATCAGTCAGAGGACCATCATGCATATAAGTCTGGATGTATTTCTTATAACCGACTCCAGTCTTCACCCCTGTCTGTTTGGAAGAACCTTTGTACCTGTATGGGTGTGTTATCCCTGTAATGTTCAGGCCGGTTATCATGTAGACATCGGCCAGGGTTGGAGTCATTGGTCCGTGACCAAAGAGAAAAGCATTCATGCCATTGGACCAGAAGTGACAAGCTGCAATCAGGAGATTTTCATTCTTGGGTGTTTCGGCTAGAGATAGCTCCAAGCAATGAGAAATACGAAGACTGTCCCAATTCTGCGTCTGGGGGCTTTTATCTTCAAGAATCCTTTTGTACCAGTTTCTCCAGCCGGCGATTGGGGGCAGAGGCCAGTTCTTGAATGAATCTTGCCATTCGTGAGGTCTCGTCAGTGAAGTTTTGAAAGGAATCCTCTGAGACTCGGCCGCAATAATTTCGGAGGGATCTGGGTTCCCTGAGGGGCCGAGGAAGAAAGAGGCGGATTGTTCTTCAGTGGGGGTCAAGATTTCGGTGGCCAGAGCCTATCAGGGGCAGAGGAAGAGCAAATCGGAGATTCAAAGTGCAGCTCGAAAAGGGTAATGCCGAATGTGATTGAGGGAAACAAAACTTACTTGAAGAATTTGATCTTGGTTCGCCATTTGAAGATTGGAGCTTGAAGGATTCGACGAACTAGGGTTTGAATTTGGAAAGCGCACTCTGAGGATTTGGAAACGGAAAACGGATGTCGAGCAGATTCAGCCTGGAAATGTTGGGGATTCCTGGTCAATTCCGAGATAAAAAGTATCCTTTATCCCGAAATTGAAGGGGCATGTGTTAACACCAAAAATTAGCACCAGGAAGAGGCTGACATGTGGGCCGGATTTGGCGGAAGGATGCCATTCGGCTAAGGAGCTTTCTCTGAATGCATTCGGCAAAGATGCTCTGCGGTCGGGAACGCGTCGCCATTCGGCTAAGGGGTTTTCTCTGAAGCATTCGGTAAAGATACTCTGCGGTCGGGAATGCGCCGTCATTCGGCAGAAGCATGGTTCCGCAGGCAAAAGCGGTAGCATTCGGGAAGGCGTGGTGATGTGAAAAAACATAAGGAAAAGGCCGGTTCGAACAAGGAACGCAATATGGGCACGAAGATTCGTCATTTATTTTTAGAAACAAGTATAGTAGTCGTGTCCGACTAGGAGTTGTATCAAGACCTGGGTATAAATATAAACCCATGGCATCTGTAGGAAGGATCAGAATCGAATCAATCATACAACAAACCGGCCCCGTGCCAACATCGAGTCCTTTAGTCGAGTCGTCGAGTTCTTCGAGAGGAGTCATCGATCCGTCGACCTCCGTAAGTACCGGCAACCTTGTATCATGCTTAGTATCATGCGGTGGATTTAAGCTTTGATGCAAGTAGTCTTGTTACCATGCTTAGTATCATCCGGTGGATTTAAGTTGTGGTCTCAAGAAGGTTCCTCTGTTAGGTCATGAGCCATGCGGTGGGCTAAGATCTAGTATGGACCAAGTTATCGGCTCTGTTGGATTTCGGCAAGACCTAACAGATTCATTAAGTTACCCCGTGTTGCTTCGTTTTTACTCTGTGCTTAATTCATGCAACACACCTTTGCCCAATCTAGACTGGTCGGGTTCGGTTCTAGACCGCAAAACGATGAAAGAACCGCGGCGTCCATATAGCCGAATCCGAAACAGTCCAGGTTGCCACGTGTCGCGGGTTCGAGCTTGTCGGTATCGTGTAGATATTGACAGAACCGGGTATCATGCGGTAGATGCAGGTTTTTGGGTCGTCTTAGAGCTAATCATCCGGTGGATTAGAATTCGATTCGATCTGATAGATCTATCTTTATCGATCAGGCTTGTTCCTTCGCCATGGACCCCGATTCGGCTAAATAGCCGCATTCGGTAATGCTCTCACGAGTGAACGTGTGTTCGTGGGTTTGCATTGGGCAATGAATGCTTTTAGCTTCTCATGATTAGATTGTATCATGCGGTGGATTAATCTAATTTGATTAGTGGCGTGGTATCAAACAAGTCGTATCATGCGGTGGATTAACTTGTTTGTTATCATGCTTGACGGGTGCTGCTTTCGGCCTATGCATTCTTGTTTCGATGTAAATTTGCGACTGTGTTGTGGGTTCGTATTAAACACTGAATGCTTTTAGCTTTTCATGGTTAGATTGTATCATGCGGTGGATTGATCTAATCTGATTAGTGGTGTGGTCTCAAACAAGTCGTATCATGCGGTGGATTAACTTGTTTGTTATCATGCTTGACGGGTGCTGCTTTCGGCCTATGCATTTCTTGTTTATTGCGAATTTATGATCACGTTTCAACCTTTATTTATTTTTATACCATATATGTCCTCGTTATTCGGTCACAGATGCACTTTGCTTCCTTTGCTTACTTAAAGACCGATCTTACGTCATGCTGATGTTGTGCGTTCGGCAGTGTGATTCTTACATGCTTCTACCGACTGCCGAATGATATTCTGAGTAACGACAGATAGCTTGTTCGTAGCTATATGTCTCTCGAGATTGGCTTCAATGCCGCAAATATGGAACTGTCTGGTCTCACCCGGCACGTTCCAGGTTTTGATCTAAACGTTTTTGTCCCTTTGTTAGTTTTCAGGCAAACTGACTGGCACGCTTTCGGATTCATACGCACGGGCCACGTGTTGAAGCTAGCTAATTCGGCTTGCTGTGTGCTTGGCGCGAACTGCAGATTTTGCGTCAACACATGTGTATAATGTATTGCATTGCATGGTATTGGTGTACATATGACTTGTTTTAGAGGGGTCCCTACTTTGTCATGTAAGTAACGGGAGCAAAGTTCCAAATCGATTATCTAATTCTAGTCGACTTCAAAAAGGCGAAGTGCACCATGTTAATTGGGAAGTCTCACAAGAGTAATCCGACTAGTTTTCATAAACTACTGTGTTGGTTTGCGCTGTAGTCGTCTTCTTTGGAACAGTCCTTTGGAATAGTCAGGCCAAGCCTACCAGTAGTTAGATCCGTCGTTGAGGTACTAATAACGGTAAGTATGGTGCCGTCTAATAGACGGCTTTATGCATTATCATGTAATCTTGATACGACTTAACAGACAACTATATAATATGTTGTCTTTTTGTTGTTTTGTATAATAATACCATATCTTTTAATATGTGGATGAATAAAAAATTATGAAGTACATATCCACACCAATTGCGAATCATCTTCTATTCTTAAAATTTAGCTATCACGCGGTTATTTCGCAAATGACCGAGCCTTGCGCTAGCCGGTGAGCGAACTTTTAACTACGCGACCTCCCACTGCAGTCACCGACTGGTGGGCCCATCACTCCCGGGCAAAAATGGTGGGCCCGCACCATCAGCGACGTCCATAGAGCCTCTGTTTCGAACCTGAATCGGTGCCGAGTGGCGCGCAACCTACAGCCATCCCAAATTTCACCCCAAAGTTTACTATGCAAAAAGAAGATTCTCATCACATCAAAATGACATTGCATGCATGGAGTACTAAATATAGATGCAATTAAAAACTAATTACACGGTTTTGTTGTACTCTACGAGACGAACATTTTGAGCCTAATTAATTAATTTTTGAACAATTTTTCACACATATAAACGAAATGCTACAGTGTGCCTCGATTTCCCAACTCCTAAATTTGGAGTGCCAAATTTGGCATGTAAACAAGGCCCTACTCGGACGCTGCTGCGTGGGCCCATCCGCTTGGTCTTGAGGCCCTGCCCTGCGTCCCCACCTGGCTGCCTCCACCTCAAGTCTTCAACAAAGAGGGGACTTCCCTCCCTCGAGCTCGCCTCGCACCTCTCTCTTTCTCCCGAGCCGCCGCCGCCGCGCCGCCTTCTTCGCCGGCGTCGACGATGGGAGACTACGGCCACGGCGGGGGCCAGATGCGGGGCAACCCGGACTCCCGGCCCAGGGGCCAGGGGCAGCGCCCCAACGTCCAGCAGCTCAAGCTCGTAAGCCACCGATCCCCACCTTTCCCCCGCGCTAAACCCTAACCCTAGCTGCTCGATTCGTCCCTGATCCGGTGTTTGGTTTTCGATTCGCTCGCAGATTGGGCAGATCCACCCGACAGGGCTCACGCCCAACCTGCTCAAGCTCTTCGAGCCGCGACCGCCGCTCGAGTACAAGCCCCCGCTCGAGAAGCGCAAATTGCCGGCCTACACAGGTGAGCCAGCGGATTTGGGGATTATTATCTTGTTTTGCTATTTCTGCTTGTTGATATTTTGAAAGGTTTTGCTCACTGAACGACTGATGGACGCTGTGGCTGCTGATATGGCTGCAGGGATGGCGCAGTTTGTGTCACACTTTGCCGAGCCCGGGGACCCGGAGTATGCTCCGCCCGTGCCCAAGTGTGAGACAAGGGTATGCTCTTTTTTTTTTCTTTATTTCTTGTTCTTGTTGCAATGGACCTTTTTCTATGCGCTCTGTGGCCTGGTCTCCTACACAGCTGTATATGTGATTGATGTGCTTGTGATGACTGTTTACACACTTTGTGATTGGCTTTCTGTGGTAACCGGATTCTGTTGTAGTGCAACTGGAATGGTGTGTTGAGTTTTTGTTAAAATGAATTGTATCTGGTTAAAAGAATAGCTTCCAAAATCTACGTGTAGCATCCAATCACTCAAGGAGAGCTTGATAGTTATTTCTGCTAAAAAAATGCATAACTTGACTTTGTTCCAGTTTGATAAGTATGTCTCAATGTTTTGAGAAATTTTATCATTTAGCCAACCCTGCCAAGGCACATCTTGCAACTGCTCGAATTTTTGCCATGTTAATATTCATAGGATTATATCTTACTGCAGGTTTGGGTATATTGATTCATTATTCTATCGCCTATCTGTATATACAGGCTGAAAAGAAGGCTAGGATTCGCAATAATAAGCTCGAGCAAGGTGCGGCTAAGGTTGCCGAAGAGCTTCAGAAGTGTAAGTTTTTTCTTAAGTCATACTACTCTGTGCTCTCTTTTTCTTTGAAAATGATGGACTACATTGTTGTTCTGATTTGGTTTTATGTAGATGACCCGCAAAGTGACCCCAATGCCACTGGTGACCCATACAAAACACTCTTTGTTGGAAGACTTGTAAGTAATTTTGCTACAAATCATTCACACATTCCTTACTCATGAAAATTAAATTGTAAGTTATCTTTTCATACAATGCTAATTGGCTTTGTGCCGGATTATTGCAGAATTACGAGACGTCTGAACACAAGATCAAACGGGAGTTTGAAGCTTATGGGCCTATTAAAAGGGTAAGTACATGTGGTAAATTACTGTGCAGGTGAAGTTATATCAATTTGGTAAGGGTTTTCAGTTACTTTAAAATGCAAACCATCATTGGCCGAAACTATGGGGAAAAATTGCCTCACTTGGGCTTCCTTTAAGTTCCTCTGATCTTGAATCTTCTAATACCTGCATTTTATTTTCTGTGGGTTCTGAAAATTTCCATGCAAATGTTTTTTTATGAAAATTGGGAAGCACGTTTTGTGTATCTTTTTTTTTATTGTTTGGTAAACATGACATTACTATTTTGATTGAACTAGTTTTGGAGCAAACGACTTATTTGCTCGGTTTCACACATGGGGGCACAAACTGTTTGCTCTTAAATACTGCCCTGGTAACTATTTACAGATACTTTCTGTGCTTCATTTTATTAATAATATATTAATATGAAATTAGTTTTAGCATAAAATATTTTCAATAGTTTTAAACAGTTAAACACATTCAAATTTTAGATAGTTTGGGGTGTTAAAACCTCACTTCAGACAAGAAAAGAATTTGGCGGGGAGGGTTTGTGTGAAGTAACTATTTCAGATGATCCATTCAAATAGTGAAGTTATACAATTACCGGGTTCAGGCATTTCTGGTAGTTAGCCTTTGCCTCTGAATCTTTGGTAGTTTGATGTTTGCATGGTTCGTACAACCAATTATTGACAAGGCATATCTCTGGGAACACAACTATGCACAAACAGGTAACTTTGGCTGCACCTGTGTGTGGCCCAGGTGTTCTATTTCCTAGTATAATTCTTTTTTGTTGTCGAGAAATTTCTTGAGGATATAGCAAACCATTAACAAAGGTAGTAAGAAGAGGTTGAGGAGTTTCTCGTTCCACAAACTTGCATTTCCCATAATGGCTATAACTGGGGTAAACAAGCTTGAAAATGCTGACTGTGGTACAAGTAAGCATAGATCACTTCGTCTTTTTTTCTTTAAAAAAAAGCAGCTTGTCTGCAGGCAGGGATTTCTACAGTCTGGGCTTAATTAGGTAGGTTTGCTGGTGAGTATAGTACTTGTAGTTACTTTCATTGAGCTGATAAAGCTAGTGCTACTGCCAAATTCTGCTTCTGTGGAGGAAATGACAACACAGTACAATGATAAGTGCATCTCTCAACTCCTAGAGTTGAGATCGTCAATCTTTTTGCGTAAGGGGGTATACATCACTCACTTGGTATTTATCACCTATTCACCTTAATTTCTGTAATTCTGTTTGTTGGTTTGGAATACGAAGGCTGAACAAATTTCACCGATGGATGGCAACTTGGTATAGTATTTAGTACTATCATACACCCTTTTCTTTAGTATAAGTTCCCTGGTAAGGGGATGTCCACTGTATTTCCCAACATATGCCAATCGGCCAGACAGTGCTTTTTCCTCCAACTGTGTTGATCTGTGCTGGATTTCACTCCTCGTGTGGAAGCTCTACATATGCAAGGTTAGCACGGCTGTTTTAGGCTTTATGCCTGTCTGTCGTGCAGTGTAGAATATGCTGAAATAGACAAACAACAAACAAAATGACAACTAATACCACATCATCTTAAGTTCAGTGGAACTTTCTTATTGAACATTGATTTATTTGATCTTTGCAGGTTCGGCTTGTAACAGAGAAGGATACAAGTAAACCTAGAGGATATGCTTTCATAGAGTACATGCACACACGTGACATGAAAAGTAAGGTTCCATTTTGTTTGTTGCAAGTTATCTACTTAATAGTTTTTAGTCTCCTAATAACTTACATTTTCTTTACTATCTTGTGTTTTCACCAGATGCCTACAAGCAGGCAGATGGGAGAAAAGTGGACAATAAGCGGGTATTAGTTGATGTTGAGCGTGGTAGAACTGTTCCAAATTGGCGTCCCAGGAGATTGGGGGGTGGACTGGGATCAAGCAGGATGGGTGGTGCAGACACTGACAAAAAGGATTCTGCTAGGTACTTGATTCAACTTGTCAGTAATGCTTATTCTGGGCTTATTGCTTCTAGAAAGCGGCAATGGATTCAACCTGTCAGTAATGCTTATCTGGGCTAATTTGTTTGCTACTACATTTTTCTGTCCCCTCTGTATTTTATATGCTTTTTATACCATCTGATACTTGCCATCTAAATATTGATGTTCAAAATTGAGGGTCTTTGGGTATCACTTGTGGTCCTTCTATGTTGATAGTATGATATCTGGTTGTTGTGTTGACACTTGTGTTTCTGGTTATCAGGGAGCAACAGCATGGTGGGCGTCCCAGATCAGAAGAGCCTAAGAAGGATGATCGACGTGCTGATAGGTAACCATGTCAAATAGAAAATATTGTTGCATTGGTGTCTTACTTTGATGCTTATTTGCTTCTTTGTGTAAATACTTTTCACTGCAGGGACCGGGATAAGTCTCGTGAAAGGGTACGGGAAAGAGAGCGTGATGATAGAACCCGTGAACGTTCACATGACCGGACTCGTGATCGTGATTCACGAGAAGAGAAGCACCACCATAGAGACCGTGAGAGGACTCGGGACAGGGAGAGAGGAAAGGACCGGGAAAGAGAGCATGGCCGTGACCGTGATCGTGATCGTCGTGACAGAGACAGGGACAGGGATCGTGGTCAGGACTATGATAGAGAAAGGGACCGTGCTCGCTCTCATGATCGCCATCGCGAGAGGGGCAGGGACCGTGGTGAAAGAGATTATGAGCGCCCCAGCCACGAACGGGACCGTGGCCACATGCATGAGAGGGATGCTGACTATGGCAATGGTGGGCCAAAGCCTGACAAAAACCTGTCCAGTTACGGGCATGATTATGGCTATGGTCAGTATGAGCAACACAAAGGTCATGAGGCATATGGTTATGGTCAAGATGGACGTGGGCATGATACTGAGCACTCAAAGCGGCATGAGCATGAGTACTATCGTGTTGACTCATACAGTAAAATGGAAACCAACTATCAGGTGCCGCCTAACAATGCTGAACCGGAGGGGCCTGAGGAAGGTGAGGCATATGAGGAAGGTGACTACCAGTATCACCGAGCTGGTGAACACATGAATGATGCTTGATTGCAGTGGTGAGATTTGCAAACATGCAACTTTGTATTTGGATGTTCCTTTTTTTAAAAAAAATGCTAATGGTGGTTTCTCTTTTTTTTGGGGGTATAATTTAGCTTCAGCTGCATGGCACTGGTTGGGGATGTTTCTCTATGTTGGCCAACCCCAGAAAGAAGCAAGAGTATGCCTTATGAAATAGGGACTTTCAATGCCTGGGGTGTCAATTTATTCTGGAATAAGATGTTTGTGCTATCAGATTGTGGGGTGTACTCTTCTGTTTTATATTTTATATGAAATGTTTTGATTTTTAAGTACAATTTGTTTTCAAGACTTGAAAAGCTGTTTCATTCTGTTAAGAGCAATATGGCGCATTGGTTATGATTGTTGTGATGAACGGAATAGCACATGGAGGGTAGATCAAGGCAGATATGGAGCTTGCAGCTCGATCAAGGCAGATATGGAGCTTGCAGCTCAGTGTACATATATATTGTTGGTCCCTTGCTCTTTATGCTGGTGCCGTTGGTATCACTTTCTGGATGTTTCAGACAAAGATCACGGTGTCAGTTTGGGGAGGCTGACTCAGAATGCGTCACATCTGCTAAACCTCCAATAACATAGGCTCTGTTCGGGAACACTTCTCTCATCCACGTTTAGATTATTAGGTAAGTGACGATTTTCTCTCTTATCATTTTTACTTCTTGTAGTACAAATCTCTAAAGCCGTTCAACACAGAAGCGAAAATAAGTAGGGCGTTTGATGGGATTCGTACTTATTTTTTAGGATAAGCCGATTATAATTGTTCCGTCATAAACCTTATGAAAGTGGACAGGTCCGGCAACCGGCGAGGCTGCACACGTTAGCGAAAAAGTTGGCAGCCGGCGAGCCTGCACACGTCAGCGCCTCATCTCCACTGCGTACGTGTCAGCTTTTGGTGGCACCGAAGCCTAGCGAAGCGCTACGCGGAACGACGACGCCAGGTTACTCCGTAAAAAAATCCCGCTTCCCCTCGCGGTCCTCCGCCTCTCCCTCTCCTCCGTGCCCCTTGCCTCCGCCGGCGGTCACTCGCGCCGCTCCCTCCCCTCCCATCCGCACCGCTCCTTCCCCTCCCATCCGCGCCGCTCCCTTACTCGCTCGCCCTTGCTTCCTAAAGCTTGGTCGAGTTCTAGCTGTTCGCACCCAAAATTAGCAGTTGCCTATCAGGCCGAGGGCAACCGGTCAGACCGGTTCTAGGAAGCGGTCAGACCGGTTTTACTGTAGCCGATCTGGCAACGGCCAAACCGGTCTGACCGGTTTCCCTATCCGGTCTGACCGTTTTCTCCCGTGTTGGAGTAGGTTTAGGACTTTAGAGTTTTATCCCATATTGTAAACCGACCTAAAGGGGTATGACTTCCCCACCCTATAAATATAAAGGGTCATGGCCGATTGAGAATCATCAACCAATCGAACAAATACATCTATCTTTTATCTTTTTACTTTTTCTCTTTTCCCTACTTTTCCAATCTACTATTTGCTGTTCCTCCTTCGTCTCTACGTCGATTGAGGGCGTCCTAGATGGCCTGCCGACTCTAGGACAACCCTACGTGCGTTGCCCCGACGGGATCCTGCCCGGACGACGCTCGAAGGTCTACCGCCAGCCCTGTCTGGCAAATCGGTCTGACCGGTTACAGAAACCAGTCTGACCGGTTCCTGCGTTTGCGTTCTGTTGGCCGCGAATTCGCGCCAACAGATTTGGCGACTCCACTGGGGATTGAAAATCTGGTTGCTCAAACCGTTTTATCGATCCTTAGGTAAATCAATCGGCTGCCATGGCCGGTAAATTACCTAAACCTGCTGATGTCGATGCTGCAAACATTCAAAGGCCGAACGTTGATCAAACGACGGCTGAGGAGCAGAAAGCGCTTGCGGAAATCCGAAGAAAGATCCGTGAGCATAAAGAGCGGGAGATCCAGGAGTTGGAAGAAGAAGCCGTGAAGCAATACATATCGCACTTCTCCATGGATCGACAAGGGAACATCAAGAAAGACAAGGATGCCGTCATTGATATTCCCGCGCTAAAGGTACAATCCAATGCTTCTCCTGAAATTAATTCAGAAATTGCAAATTTTATTGATGGAGCTGTTAGTGCAAGCTTTAATAATAAATTTGATGCTATGAACGGAAAGTTTGAATCAATGATTAATTCTCGTTTTGAAAACATAGGATCCAAAATTAATAAACAATTTTCTGGTAAGGATGTTAATGGTTCTACTTTTAATACCGAAAATTGTATAGATAGTGCACTAGAGGATTTATCAAATTTGCATATTCCGAAGGCTCCCATTGGTTCACCACCAATCAACCACATACATAGCCGAACTACCGTTGGTACTTCGGCTGCTGGAGGGAGTACAATGATTGCTACTAATGCTATGACACCACATACAGTCATGTATTATGAACCATCTATAGGTGCATATGTTTCTAATAGTTCGCTGCATCCTGTTCCTAACGCATTGCCGAATCAAACAACAACATATAGCACACCACAACCCACTATAAATCGAGTACCACATTCTGAATCTGCTAGACCTAGAACCGTTCCGGGGATGGAGGGATTTAGAGAGGAGATGCTCGAAATGTTTAGACAAACTTTTGGTATAGAGCCTAAAACTAAGAATCGGTCGTATCAAAGACCGTATCCTGAGAATTATGAATATGTCGCATACCCACCAGCTTTAAAATACCAGAGTTTACTAAATTCAGTGGGGATGATGGTAGAAGTACTTTAGAGCACATAGGCCAATTTACTATACAATGTGGTGAAGCTGCTTCTAAAGATATTTGTAAAATGAGATTATTTCCTTTATCTCTATCGGGTGCTGCATTTAATTGGTTTATTTCTTTGCCACCCAACTCAGTTTATTCTTTCGCTAACATAGAAGAAAAATTTCATGATTATTTCTTTAATGGTGAAACTGAGTTAAAATTGTCAAATCTTGTATCGGTTAAGCAAAAATCTAATGAATCTGTTTCTGAATATATTAGAAGATTTAGAGACACTAGAAACCGATGCTATAGTTTAACAATTTCGGATAGAGATCTAATTGATCTTGCTTATGCTGGTTTGCTTGATATTCATAGAGATAAGCTAGATGGTCAAGAATTTCTAGATGTAAGTCGGTTGTTGTAAAAAGCTCTAGCTAATGAAAACCGACTTAAAGAATCTAAGAGTTCACAAAAAACTAATGATAAAAGTAATCGTCTTGTATATTATGCATCTGATGATAATTCAGACGATGAGAGCAATAATGTTTATAGTACTGAATTTGTATGGTCAGCCAAAGACAAACCTAGCACTTGTGAGTCTCTAAAGCCGGTCCGCAAGAATCGGCAAGAAGAAGTTAAATATACTTTTGATGTGGCTAAGTGTGATAGAATTTTCGATGAATTGCTAAAAGCTGGAAAAATTAGAATAACTCATACTATGCCGCCATTAGAAGAGTTGAAAAAACGTGCTTATTGTAAATTTCATAATTCTTATTCTCATGCAACGAATGATTGCAATGTATTTCGGCGGCAAGTGCAATCGGCCATTAATGAAGGTCGTTTGACATTTCATCCTATGCAAGTTGACACTAATCCTTTTCCTATGAATACCATTGAGTTACGAAATCCTAAAGTGCTAATTCGGCCACATCAAGCCGAAAAAGCCGTTGGAAAAAATGTAATCATTGGAGATAACAAGCTTGTTGATCCAGAAGTGATAAAGGTGCAGAAGGAGGTCCCTCAAGTGCTTGGGGGGCAACAAAAAACAAAAAAGACCGACAACGCGCAAACCGGTCTGACCGGTTCTTCAATCCGGTCTAACCGGTTTCTCCAGGAAAATTGGGAGTGTCCCAAAAGCAAGAAAAATGTGAAGCTGACCTTCGAGGAGTTTTTGGCCAAGTACAAGAAGAAGAGATCAAGTCAAAAGCGAGGAAATCGGCCTAGTAAAGGTAAAAAACCAAAACCTTCATCAGAAAATCAAAATGAATCTTGTTCTTGCAAATCTTGAATAAATTATGCTGCTGCACCTTGTTCATATGTTGGACCGACGTCACCATGGTCATGGTTCTATCCTTATTATTATTCACCTTTAGATTATAGCAATTTACATATGCGTTCATATATGATTCAATATGCTCCTACATATGAAAGTTATGGTTCAATGCAAAGACCGTTTGTTGTTAACAATAATCTGGTCAGAAGTACAACTATTTCTAAAGGAGACGAGAAGGACATCAAGAGAGATTCAAGATACTCACAGCCGAGGTGGTGTCCCTCAGGCTTGTCTCATACTCAAAAGAGAAGATTGCAGCGGATACGTAAGCAAGAATCAATGGAGCAACAAGCAAAGGTCACGCCAACAAGGTTAACAACTACCAAGCTGGTATGGAGGCCAAAGCAAGTCGTTCCTTGAGGTTAAGGGCAAGTTTATGGCCGATAAAACAATTATCGCCCTTAGAGCAATATATGGGCGATGTACTGTTAATCATCGTCTTTAACCAATTTTGATCATTATAGATGTTTTCTGACATGCAAGCTTTGCCAGAAAACAGGGGGGCATATGTTCGCACCCAAAATTGGCAGTTGCCTATCAGGCCGAGGGCAACCGGTCAGACCGGTTCTAGGAAGCGGTCAGACCAGTTTTACTGTAGCCGATTTGGCAACGGCCAAACCGGTCTGACCGGTTTCCCTATCCGGTCTGACCGGTTTCTCCCGTGTTGGAGTAGGTTTAGGACTTTAGAGTTTTATCCCATATTGTAAACCGACCTAAAGGGGTATGACTTCCCCACCCTATAAATATAAAGGGTCATGGCCGATTGAGAATCATCAACCAATCGAACAAATACATCTATCTTTTATCTTTTTACTTTTTCTCTTTTCCCTACTTTTCCAATCTACTATTTGCTGTTCCTCCTTCGTCTCTACGTCGATTGAGGGCGTCCTAGATGGCCTGCCGACTCTAGGACAACCCTACGTGCGTTGCCCCGACGGGATCCTGCCCGGACGACACTCGAAGGTCTACCACCAGCCCTGTCTGGCAAACCGGTCTGACCGGTTACAGAAACCTGTCTGACCGGTTCCTGCGTTTGCGTTCTGTTGGCCGCGAATTCGTGCCAACACTAGCAATACAAACACAACCATCGACACAGGACGTAGGGTATTATACCTCCGGGTAGCCCCAATCTGTCTAAATCAGTGCCTCCTGTGTGCCATCAAGCTACTCGCTCGATGATCTCTCGCCTACAAATCAACCACTCGGGTACCCCCAAGTGGATTGCCGGGCCTAAAGTCCGACAGTTGGCGCACCACGTAGGGGTGATTGTTGAGCCTTTTCAATTCGAAAAAACCCAGCTAGTTTGATAGTAGATCGCTCCGGCATCATCTTCCCGGTGAACGTGAAGGACAACCCCAAACACCTGCCGGACGTCAGCTTCTTCACCAGCTCCAGCAGCTCAAGCTCCGCCTGGCCACCAGCTCCAGCAGCTTCTTCACCAGCTCCAGCAGCTCTGGCGCCAACGGAGTCCTCGCCGGTGGACTCGGGGGCTTCCCCCGATGATGTCGGCCCGGTCATGCAGCAAGTCGAGCAACTCGGCCTCAGAGAGCGGATCCTAGATCTGTTTCCTTGACGCTGGGTCCCACCACCTGACGAGATCATCGCCGGGTTGGATCGCATCAACGACGCACTCGCTGAATGCATCGCTATGTCCGAGCGGGTGCTAGATCGCTCAGGGAACAAGTTCCCCTTCGGGCTCAAGAACGCGACCGCCGACTACTCCAGTCGGGACTCGCTACGTGCAACTCGGATCCAATCTGAGAACCCACCTGAACCCACCAAGTTTCCGGTCTGCGGCGAGTTCCAGGTCGCCACGACCGTCCTCCCGTTGACCGAGAACTCGGCCGATGCAGAAGCAAGCTACACCACGCCGCTTGACCGTGAGGTGTTCGTTTTCGAGGACTAGCCTCCTCAGGAAAACGAGACTCAGTCTGAGCAACAACGGCGGGAAGAACGGAACCAAGATCGCGCTAAGCGCCGAGCAGCAGAAGAACCTAGAGTCGAAGATTGGTTGACCAACCAGGAGGGAGATCCGATCGGCCCCTTGGACCCGCACAATCTCAATCGCGAGTTCAAGAGGGCTCGTGCGACGTTGCACACGCCCCAAGCCAACGTTGCGGCAGCGTTGGGCGAGCTAGATCACCTGGAGGCCACACCCTGGGTTGGCACGGGTCATGGCACGCCTAAGGGTCGCCCAGGAGTTGGAAGAGCGCAACCGACACTCTAGATCAAGATATGGAAGGTCGAGCTCGAGCAGATCTCAGTCGCGCACGTTCGAATATAGCAGATCTGATTGCGGTCGGTGCAGGCCACGCGCCCCGCTTCTCGGGGTCATTAATGAGGAAGTCAACCAGGAGCACGCGAGTGACCACCACCTAGAAGAATCAGAGGGCCAACACCCTCGTAACCACAAAAGATGCGACCACGTCAGACGGCGAGACGATCGTCGACTGGAGGAAGATCTCTGCGACCGCCTCTGCAGGCTGGACCGCGATATGCGGAGGGACCTCAACAACTGCCACAGGGAGCGCGATGCAGCCGAGCTCGAGCGTCGTGAGCGGTATGACCATGACTTCACCTGACCCGACAGGCGGGGCGACACCAATGATGAGGACGATCATCGCGCACGCCGCAAGGTTGACGAGCGCGATCGCTACGATCGCCGCTATGGATCGCCCCACGCCCATCGGCACCACCATGACAACGGGGATAGAGACTACGACTTCAGCAACGACGACTTCGAGTTTGACGGCTTCCAAGCCTTCTCCCCACGACTCCGAGCTGTCCGATGGCCGGACACCTTCAAACCGGCCATGGTCGACAAGTTCGCCGGATGCTCCGACCCCAAGCTCTAGATCCAGACTTACATCATGGCGGTCAAAGCGGCGTGCGGCTCAACCGATCAGGCGGCCGCCTACTTCCCGGTTATGCTCGGGATGGCAGCACTCCTCTGGCTCTTGGGCCTCCCGTAGAACTCCATCGACACATGGGCCGAGCTCTGCAAGGTCTTCACGTAGAATTACCAAGCCACCTACACTTGGCCGGGTACCAGATTTGACTTAGATCTGGTACGCCAGTCCAGAGGTGAAAGTCTCCGAGACTACACTAACCGCTTCTTCGATAACCGTAACAAGCTTACGGATGTCGAGGAGAGAGATGTCATTGACGCCTTTTGCCGCGGCCTCTACGACAAGGACGTCTTCCGCACCATGTTCAAGAGCGACCCCAAGACGGTTGGGGAGATTATGAAGGTGGTAGACGTGGAAGCCGACGCCGACGCCGTGGAGATGGCCCAGTTCCGACTCAGGGACAGAAAGGCCGACCACCATGACCGACCAAGCGCCGAGCACAAGAAGGGGGAGCCGGCGCGTAACAGACGCAGCGGGCCGACATCGTGGCCATCACCGAAAGCGATGGCAGGGTGGAGTCAAGACTCCTGCCCACCGAGCGAACACACCTGGACGAGCCGTGCCCTTTCCACAAGGACGCGAAGCACTCGTTCCGGGACTGCTGGACCCTGAAGAAAGAACTCGGAGTCCCCCCGGCTTCGAAGAAGCCGCGCTACAATGACAACCGCGGCGACAGGAGAGACGGTGATCACCGCAACAACCGTCGCGACAACCGCAGAGACGGCGGCTACCGCTACAACGACCGGCCACGCGCTGCCAACAACAACAACAACCAGCCGGATCCGGCTGCAGGGCCATCCAACGAGCCCCTTGGCGACTTCCAGCGTGTTGACCGAGAGGTCAATGTCAACGTGGGAGGCCCGGACGCCTTCTCAGATCGAAGGAAGAAGAAGCTCCACAACCGGGAGATCCACGTGATCAGTACCTGGGAGATCGAGTACCTGCGTTGGTCGGAGACGCCGATCACCTTCTCTATGGCCAACCACTATGCCTACTTGCCCTAGTCGGGCTCGTACTCCCTGATCGTCAACGCAGTTGTTGACAGGGTCCTACTGACCAAGGTGCTGGTCGACGGGGGCAGTGCCCTAAGCATCATCTTCACCAGCACCCTGAACAACATGGGCTTCGACTACAGACGACTCCGCCAAGCCGAACATCCCTTCTACGGGATCATCCCAGGGAAGGCCTCCTACCCAGTGGGGAGAGTCACCCTGCCGGTTACCTTCGGCACGCCCGAAAACTACGGCACCGAGTACCTGCACTTCGAGGTAGCCGACCTCAACAGCTCCTACCACGCCATCTTCGGGCGGCCCATGCTGGCACGCTTCATGGCGATCCCCAACCACACCTACTTAGTGATGAAGATGTCGGCTCCCTAGGGCGTCATCAGCGTCAGGGGCGACGTCAAGATGTCGTATGAGTGAGACGGCGAAGCTGTGCACCTCACTGAGCTCTCCCGCCATCTCAGGAATAGCGTACTCCTCGCAAGCGAGGCCAAGACCAACCCCCTGGCTAACACAAGCGTGTCGGAGTAGGATGCAACTATGACAGCGCTTGAGCTGGACACGGCGACCAAGACCATCAGCCTCTCCAGCGACAACCGCTCCAAGACGGCGCTGATAGGCCCTGGCCTCACTCCTAAATAGGAAAGCGCATTCACCTCCTTCCTGTGGGACAACTGGGACATATTCGCATGGAAACCCTTGGATATGCCTGGTGTCCCAAGGGAGAAGGCTGAGCACTCCTTGGATTTGGTGAAGACCGCCAAGCCAGTCAAGTAGAAGCTTGGATGGTTCGCGCAAGATCGCAAGGAGGCCATTAGAGTAGAATTGAATAAACTCTTAACCGCCATCAGTTGCTATAAAAGGAGGTGTCCAAGCCCGGGATGAACACACACCAAGCCAAGGAGCTCTCGTTTCCACTTCTCTCTAGTAGAGTTAGGATAGTTTAGTTGGGAGTTGGAGTCGAGTCGAGCTTTGCCTCGGAGGTTCCGCAGTCATCTTCAGAAGCTCTGGTATAAGCTCTTCCTTTTGCAAGACTTGAGTTATCAATATAATTATCTTTATCATCTTGCCTTTGTCATTTATAGCTTGCTTCTACTTTATTCTAGTTGCATCTATATCGTGTTTAGACTATAGTCGGTTCTAGTTCTAGTGCTTCTAGTTCTTGTTTAAGTCTTTGTCTTAGTTGGTTCTTCGACTTAGCTCAATATTTGCCAGTGAACTGTCACCGGGGGTATTGACGGGTTGCTTGCTTTTGCTAGTGAAGTAAGTAGTCGTTGGTTAGTGTGGGTGTGGTACCCAGACTAGTCACTGGCCTTGGTTTGCCCCCGATTCAACGAACGTGTGGTAGCCGTTAGGTGGTGACAGCCCTATACGGTCTTTGTAATCCACCTCGTTAGTCTCGGCCTGTAGGATCCCCCAGTGTGGAGCCGGTGTCACCCCTTTTCATCCCTTCCTGCGTGTCACTAGTGTCCATTGTCCCGATGCTAAGACATTAGAGTTAACCAAGACCTTCCAGTGCTGGCTCTTTAGCCGCTGTATCTTTAAGCCCGAGTGACATAGACAGATAAAGTCCATAGGAATCCTCTATTTCTTCTCGTTGTCCTCCCAGCTATCTATACCTTCTGTCTCTTACCAGAGTCTCCCTTGAGCTGTGTGTCATGGTATATCCACTCCTATCCAATGTCGTTATCCCTGTATTGTTTAGTTGTGTACCTTTCTCTGATAGTCTTGAATACCTGTTTACTAGTACTCTTGCCAAAGCTTCGCTGCGGAAATATAAATTACGATACCTCAGGATACTCCCAGGTGACGTGCTACAACGGTGATTCTGTGCGCTTGCAGAATATTTATATATTTTACTAAGCCATAAGGAAAACCACTGAAACACTCCTTACCCCAGTACCGGGATTCTCAATCCTGATATTGGATCGTAAGAAGTGCCAACAGGCAGCACACCGCGCCTCGCCATGACCTCGAGCTTGGTCTCGGTCATGCACGACTTCGCCCAGCTGGACTCCTGCTCTGGCACCAGCGGTGCGGCGGCGGCGGATTCGGCGGCCATCGATTGAGCTCAGCGGCGGCGATTGGATGGATGAATGTAGGCAGGGGTGCGCAGCCGTACCCGCCAGGCACGATCTATCTCCTTAATGGGATGACGCAGAGCTCGCTTGGGCGCAATGGTGGGCAAAAGCAATGGCTACTGTGCGGAATGTGAAGGGTGTGGCGCAGCGAGGAAGATGACGATGACGACGCGGGGCGTGGCGTATTTATAACGCGACACTGGTTTACCCTAACGACTCTGAAACTAACGGACATAATTTGCGGGATTGATGATCCACAATCCGTTGGATCCAAATTTGGCAGACATGATATGTTTCCTTACAACAAACTCAGCGTGTCCAAACGGACCAGGCCACACACCTCGCATGCTCGGGGGCTGGGCGCTCGAGACGAACTCGGCGCGTCCAAATGGACCAAGCCAAACACCTCCCATGCTTGGGGGCTGGACGCTTGACACGAAATCGGTGCGTCCAAATGGACCAGGCCAGACACCTCGCATGCTTGTAGACTGGGTGCTTGACATGAACTCGGTGCGTCCAAACGGACCAGGCGAGACACCTCGCATGCTCGGGGGCTGGGCGCTCGACACAAATTCGGCGCGTCCAAACGGACTAGGCCAGACACCTCACATGCTTGGGGGCACAGCGCTCGACGTGAACTCGGCTTGTCCAAATGGACCAGGCCAGACACCTCGCATGCTCGGGGGCTAGGCTCTCGACACGAATTCGGCGCGTCCAAACGGACCTGGCCAGACACCTCACATGCTCGAGGGCAGGGCACTCGACACGAACTCGGCGCGTCCAAACGGACCAGGCCAGACATTGGGGGCAGGGCGCTCGACACAAACTCGGCGCGTCCAAACGGACCAGGCCAGACACCTTGCATGCTCGGGGCTGGGCGCTCGACACGAATTCAGCGCGTCCAAACATACCAGGCCAGACACCTCGCATGCTTGGGGCTGGGCGCTCGACACGAACTCGGCGCGTCCAAACGGACTAGACCAGATACCTCGCATGCTCGGGGGCTGGGCGCTCAACACGAACTCGGCGCGTCCAAATGGACCAGGCCAAACACCTCGCATGCTCGGGAGCTGGGCGCTCGACACGAATTCGGCGCGTCCAAATGGACTAGGCCAGACGCATCACATGCTAGGGGGCACGACGCTCCACATGAACTCGGCGCGTCCAAACGAACCAGGCTAGACACCTCGCATGCTCGGGGGCTGGACGCTCGACACGAATTCGGCGCGTCCAAACGGACTAGGCCAAACACGTCACATGCTAGGGGGCAGGGCGCTCAACATGAACTCAGCGCGTCCAAATGGACCAGGCCAGACACCTCGCATGCTCGGGGGCTGGGCGCTCGACACGAATTCGGCGCGTCCAAACGGACCAGGCCAGACACCTCACATGCTCGGGGGCTTGGCGCTCGACACGAACTCGGCGCGTCCAAACAGACCAGTCCAGACACCTCGCATGCTCGGGGGCTAGGCGCTAGACACGAACTCAGTGCGTCCAAAGGGACCAGGCCAGACTCCTCGCATGCTCGGGGGCTGGGCGCTCGACACAAACTCGGTGAGTTCAAAGGGACCAGGCCAGACTCCTCGCATCCTCGGGGGCTGGGCACTCGACATGAACTCGACACGTGAAGAAGAAGGAGTTCCTGGCACTGAAGTAGGAAGGGATGAGTGTCACTGCCTACCATGACAAGTTCATCGAGTTGGCCCACTATGCTTCGGAGGACGTGGACACTGACAAGAAGAAGCAGTCCAGGTTCCGTGACGGCTTGCAGGATGCACTGCAGTACCAGCTGATGTGCACTAGGTTCCCCAACTTCCAGGAACTGGTGGACGGTGTGTCGACGATTTATGTCGAGCACGTCTATCTGGGGGTATCCCAGGGAGTAGATTAGTGGGTCTCGCCGAGTTCTAGGAACGACAGTGCACGAACAACACAAAGATTTACACAGGTTCGGGCCACGAGTAGCGTAATACCCTACGTCCTGTGTGTTTTATTGTATTGTATGTGAGTTGAGTTGTTTTGAGGGGGTCCCTGCTCCTCCTTATATCCTCGGGGAGCAGAGTTACAAATTGAATACAAAGACTACTCGTATCTGACCCGGAAGGTCACATTAAGGTAGTCTATCTTGAATACGAGTAGTTCTACAACTTGACTACAACGTCCTATGCCTAATCTGGATAGTACAAAGCAGTCGGGTCATAACTCTCCATATCGAGTTGTTTAATTCCTTAGATGAGTGGCCCTAGGGATCCTGGCCCCACAAGACCCCGAGCATCTTGTGCCTTTGCTTCAACTCTTGAATCTTCTTAACATCTTAGAGTAGTCAGAGCTAAGCCCAAGACGCTCAAATCTCTTTCTGACGAGTAGTTTCATTAAAGCACATCTTTTGATGCACCCAATAAATGTAGCCCTCGAGCCTCCGAGTACTCGTTAAGCAGTCGCAGTTTCAGGAGACTAATCTTGAATTTCACCTGGGTAGTCTAATTGCGCGTGTCGAGTGGATGTACCTATCGAACTTTGAGTAGTTTTGTTAAAACTTAGTCAAAGGTCTTGGATAACATGAAACCATCGAGCTTTCGAGTAGTTTTGATAAAACTATTCAAAGGTCTTGGATAAAGCGTAATAGGCTTAAGAGAAATTGTATCCTTCAAATGCAGCCCCCGAATCCACGAGTACTTCTAAGTAGTCGTTTGGGTCGAGTACTGCTACCCTTATTTACTCCAAGCCATGAATCCCAATACTTATTTGACGATTATTTTCATAACAATCAATATGCTTTTTCGAGCATATATGCTAGCATAACAACTTTCGAGTTGTCTTCAAATGCAAGAATTGATCAACTGTGATTCCGTATTTACGAGTGGTTTTGTTAAAACCAGTCAAAGATCTTTTTCCACTGTTTTCTGCCTTAAATTTCGGAAGGAAATCAAATCCCAGATTATCCGTTAGCAGCCCCCGAGCTTTGAATCAAAAGAATATCTTTTGATTTGAAGATCTGATTAATCGCTAGGATTCTGTTTGTAATGTAATCCGAAATTTACGCCGAGAAAAACTAACCAAACCATCCCCTGTAACGGAATGCGATACGCCGTTGATACTGTTCAAAACAGTAACCCTAACCGAAAGTTATAAATCTAAAGTGAGACCTTCCTTTGCTTCGTTAACCTTGAGCACTGCGCTATAGCCTTTTGCCTCCTCATCATAGCTTCGTTGTCATTTAGGACTTTCCGTGCTTGCTCCTCTTGTGAATGCGAGAGAAAAGCAAAGTCTTAACTCGATCTACAACCATGAGTTCAAAGAAAGCAGAGGCCTCTGCTGCTAAGCCTATGGAGAAGAAGGCATCAAGGAAGAGGGTTCCCTTGGTAGATCCAAACACAAAGCCAGATTGCAAGACTCATCCTTCTCCTGCTGATGCTTGGAAGTATTGCACCGCGAAGGAAGGAGACCTTCATGACCTGGTGGAGCAAGGTTTGCTATTATCCCAGAAAACTCTGGAGTGGAGGGCTTGCTTCAATGCACAATTTCCCACTGAAAACACAAATGAAATTCCTTTGTTTGTGTTGTTTTGTGAGAGCGGAGTAGGTCTTCCAATCTCCTCCTTTTTCCGCGAGCTCCTTGATTTTTACAAACTCCAACTCCATCATTTGAATCCTAATGGGATTTTGAATATCGCTGTATTTGTGCATGCTTGCGAAACATTCCTTGGCATCAATCCAAATCTCGATTTATTCCGTACTTTGTATCATGTAAAGCCCCATCCAAATTTCCAGAGGATGGAAGTGGTTGGAGGAGCGGGAATTCAATTCCGCCAAAGGATGAAAGAGCAATGGTTCTCCATGCCCCTGAAGGAGTCATGTGGAGACTGGAAGTCCGAGTGGTTCATAATCGGTGAGTAGTCAAAAAATGAGTACTCTTCTTATAGTATTTACGGTCAATGCACATTGTTACACACTAATCTTGTTCCTGTGTAATTGTAATACAGCAGGGAACCATGGAAAAAGCTGTCCTGTCAAAGATGGATGGTATCCCAAGGATCTATCCAACTGGAACACCAAGCCAACCACTGAAGAGGCCAGGGATGTGCCCGCTTTGCTAAAGCGAGTTTAATCATTGAAGAACAAAGGCTTAACTGGAGTCGGGATAGCTTTCAGTTTTCTCAAGAGAAGAATTCAACCACTCCAAGAACGTGTCAATCTTGGATACAAGTATGAGGGAAATACAGATCCTTCCCGCATGGTGCCAGAAGAACTCCCAGATGAGACCGTGCTAATGCGCTTGTCGCGCATGTTCAGCAATGTGAACAACAAGAAGCCATACATTGCAAAAGAATTCTGTAAAGGCCAATCTCCAAGTTCTGTAAGTGCTCGAAACCTTTAGATTTTAGTCATTCTTAGCACGCGTCTCAATAGTGATTCCTCTCATGTAGTCGGCCACTGATTCTGATGGGCCAGTTGGTGGCCTGTCTCCGCAAGATTGGGAGAAATTTGGAAAGAGTTCTTCAGAAAAGTCAGAGCCATCGAATGGGAAAACAGAGGCAATTGCTGACGATGTAGACGAACTTGAAGTGATATCCGATGAAAAGGCAACTGACTCGGATGGCCAGCAAGTGAATCTTCAAGGTAAGAGAAGTCTTCATAATGAAATTCGAGTATTTTATCTGTTCCGCCATTTAATTTGGATGTACTGTTTCTGAAAAGTAGAGGATATAGACATAGTACCAAAAGTTCCCATAGGGCTAAAACAGAAAAGAACCACTCGGTCTCGATCAGATGCCCCTGTGGGATCATATGTGCCTGGAGCAGAGGAAGGTCAGCGTATCAAGATCTCCAAATTTATCACTGCTGTTCAAAGTTCCTCAACTACAAGTGCCATGGCGAGTGGTACCACAGGGAGTACGACTAGCTCCAAAGTGGGCGTGCTGAAGTTGAAGAAGTTCAACTTTAAGCCAAAAACCACCGCGCCGACAAAGTAAGTTTGTTAAATCAAGATATCCTTTCAATTGAGCCATAATTCAACTATTGAATCTTGCATTCTTTGTGAAGGATTCGATCTGGCGCATTTGTACCACAAGAACAATTGAAGAAAGCTGAAGAGACAGAGGGTAATGAAGAAGAAGTCCTCCCTGGCGTTGTCGAAGAAAGCGGCGGAGTTGCAGGTCTGAACCAGTCTCCAGAGAAAGAGCAATCTGATGTCAATTTGGCTTCAAAAGCAAACCCCGTAGAAACTACAAACCAGGGAGATGCCGAAAGGCCACCGTCAACTGTGGAGGTAAATCATATAGCCTTTGCTCTGTATATCTCCCAGAATTTATATGAACAATGCTTGTAAAACCATGAAGGTTGGATTGGAGGCTGGAGAAGTCGCCAACATTGTTGTCAGACAAAGTACTCCACCGCCACAAGAAAAGGCTACGGACAATGAAGCGATGCAGCTGAAGCAACACCTGGCAGCCTCTCTGGTAAGAGGAAAACATAGTAGAAAATAGTTAATATATTAGTTACTAACTATCATCAAATGCAGACTTTGGTAGATAAAATGGAGAAGAATAGAGATGCCAGTCTGGAATCTCGAATAAAAGAACTCGAAGAAGATCTTGTGGCTGCCTATGAGGTGCGCAAAAAAGCTCAAGTTGATAATCAAGACTTGGTTTCTCGACTACACAAGCAACTCGAGGGAATGAGAGATGAAAAATCTCGAATGTATACTCGTAACCGGGCGTTGATCCGAGACAACAATAGTAAGTAAAGCAAGTTTTGTACACTTAATCATTAATTTATTCATATGAAGTGTAATCATAGACTTGTCTCGCCTTTGCAGGATTGAAAAAAGAATTGGTTGAAGAACAGAGCACCAGCACATCGTGGTATAACTTAGCGCAATCTAAAACCGATGATTGTGCCCGCCTGGAAAGAGAGCTCGAGGACCTGAAAGGAAAATATACCAAGGAGCATCAGATCCGTGTTGACATGGAACAGGCTTGCGCCAGGGCCTTGGCGGGACAACAAGCCAAACAACAAGAAGTGGAGGATCTCCAAGCTGAGAAAAAGGTCATAGAAGAAGCGGTGCTCCCCATCATTGACATGGTAACACCGGAGGGTGTTGCTACTACCAACCAGTCTTTATTGGAGCGGATCAGCACAGTGCCTGGACAAATAACTGATTTTTGTAAGAATACCATGAAGGAGTGTGTGAATCAGCTGCTAGCAATGGTGAAGACGCACAATCCAGACACCAAACTTGAAGTTATAGAGCTTCCAGAAGGGATGGAAATCGAAGGATTTGAGGAATTGGTGAAAGAAACAGAGCCAGTCGCAGATACTTTTATTGACTCGTTAGAGTAGATCTGTACTGTAACTTGAACTACTCGTTTCTAATACTCTGTTTTGAATCCGATGTGGATATTTGTCCATGTATATAACATCTGATACTTGCTTAAAGTAATCCATTTGGAAATACTACTGTGTAAGTAATATCCAATAGTTTGTGCGTATGCGAAGTACTGTGGGTAGTATATTTGATGAGTGACTACAGTTTAAGTAATCCAATGGTCGTATAAGGTTCGCAACTAGGAGGAGTTGAATCAAGCCTTGTTAAGGATTAGCAACCTTGCTAATGCAGGGCGAAAAGTTATGCGCATAGGCATATGCTATACTTTTTAGTACTTTAGAGCACATTTAGGTGATTTTTATAGGAAATGAAGAATTAGTGTAGGTGGTATTACACTGATTCTTGAAGCTTTTGTTGAAAAAAGCCATAGAGTCAAAAGAAAAGAAATTATCGCCTTCGACCATGTATAGGTGAGGGTAATTCATCCAAGATTTTTAGGTGGTTTGACACCTCCTTTTAAAAGGAAATCCTGGTTTCTTTTGAGCGGGAGTAGAAAACTACTCGGATAACACACGACGGCTATCGCCGTAATGAACATGGTATAGTTTTATCTAATGAGATAAAGGATGTCATGACTTTGTAGATGACAGGGAAACATAACTTTATTAATTGGAGAACAAGGGTTGTTTTACAACGTCTCGAATATAATGTCCCGTGTTATGGGTAAAATTTGCGGAGATGTTCTATGTTCCATACATTTGGTAATTCCTCTCCCTCTGAGGTTTGCAGCCTGTATGTACCAGGTCCAATGACTTGTTTTACAAGAAAAGGACCTTCCCATCAAGACATAAGTTTGTGCAACCCTTCAGCCTTTTTGATTCGACGTAGTACCAAGTCTCCTATAGTAAAGGATTGAGGTTGAACAGAGCGTTGATGAAAGTGACGTAATCCTTGAAGATAACGCGTGTTCTGAATAAGAGCTGCTACTCGAGCTTCTTTGACGCCATCAACATCTTGAGACCTTTCTTGATAAGCGAGTTGTTCATCGTAGTTCTCCAAACGCGGGGCTTCCTATAAAAGATCAGCCGGTAGGACTGCTTCGGAGCCGTAAACCAGGAAATATGGTGATTGGCCAGTGGCCCTGTTGGGTTGGGTGCGTAGCCCAAAGCACCGCGGGCAACTCTTTTGCCCATTTCCCACCATATTTCTTTAGAGGCTCATACAATCTGGGTTTTAACCCTTGCAGTAGCAAACCGTTTGCTTTTTCCACCTGTCCGTTGGCACGAGGATGAGCAACTGAAGCATAATGTATCTCAATGGAATATTTGTCACAGTAGTCTAAGAATTCTTCGCTGGTGAATACAGAACCGAGGTCTGTGATAATGTTGTGAGGAACTCCAAATCTCTGGACAATACCATCAAAGAATTTGATCAAATTAGCAGCTTTAGCGTTTACTAAAGGCATTGCTTCGATCCAGTTAGAAAATTTATCGATGGCTACGACGAGCCACTCGAATCCGCCTGGAGCTTTGGTAAGGGTACCAACGAGATCAAGACCCCAACAAGCGAAAGGCCATGATAGTGGTATAGTGTTGAGGTCGTGTGCTGGAACATGAGCTTGTCGTGCGAATAATTGACATCCTTGACATTTTTTGACGATGTCCGCTGCATCGTGCTTGGCTGTTGGCCAGAAGAAACCTGCTCTATAAGCTTTGCCGACCAATGTTCGCGAGGCAGCATGATTACCACACACACCGCTATGAATTTCTTGTAGTAGAGCTTTTCCTTGGTCAATTGTGATGCATTTCATTAAGACGTTGGCCGAAGCCCCACGCCTATAGAGTACATTGTCCACTACTACGTAATTAGCAGCTCGTCGTTGAATGCGTATTTGCTCTGGCTTCTGCTCTGGCAATTTGTGGTCTTTCAAGTACTCAATGAAAGGGGTCATCCAGTCAGTGTCGATTACCTTGATCTGAGTTTCTGGCTGGGACTGGGGTTGCGTGGTCTCAGCTCGTGTTGGTCCCTTAATGGATGGCTGGAGTAGTTCTTGGACGAATATTTCGGCTAGGACATCGGCTCGCCGAGATCCTAGCTTTGATAGGGCATCTGCGGCGACGTTGTAGTCACGAACGACGTGGTGAAATTCCAGGCCTAGAAAGTTTCTTTCTAGTTTACGAACCTCGTGAACGTTGGCATCCATTGTCTCTTTAGAAGCGTCCCAGTCTTTATTAACTTGGTTGATGGCCACCGCCGAATCGCCATAAACAACAAGTCGCTTGATACCGAGTGATGCAGCCAGACGGAGCCCGTGCAGCATAGCCTCGTACTCTGCTTCGTTATTGGTGACCTGAAACAAGATTTGAAGAACGTATTTAAGTTGGTCTCCTTTAGGAGATATAAGAAGTACGCCTGCGCCTCCTCCTTCAAGTTTGAGTGATCCATCAAAATACATGACCCAGTGCTCAGGTCGAGTGGTTGTCGTAGAATTTTGAATTTCTGTCCATTCGACTGTGAAGTCAGCAAGATTCTGGGACTTGACGGCTGTTTGAGATGTGAAGTCAAGGTGATATGCTCCAATTTCAGCCTTCCATTTGCAGATTCGACCTGTTGCGTCTGGATTATTGAGGATTTCGCCTAGCGGGAATTTAGTTATGACCGTGATGTGGAAAGCTTGGAAGTAATGCCGTAGCTTGCGTGATGTGACGAAGACGGTGTAGAATAGTTTTTGGACTTGAGGATAGCGAATCTTGGACTCGGAGAGTACTTCGCTGATGTAATAAATTGGCTGCTGTACTCGAAATACATGGCCGTCCTCTTGTCTTTCAACTACTATTACAGTGCTGACCACATGGGTTGTCGCTGCAATGTATAGATATAGATGATCGTCTTTCAGAGGCGCTGTGAGTACTGGCGGAGTAGATAAATATGTTTTGAGTTCTTCGAACGCCGTATCTGCTTCATTCGTCCAAGAAAACTTATCCTGCTTTTTAAGCGATTTGAAGAAAGGGAAGCCTTTTTCTCCTAATCTTGAGATGAACCTGTTTAAGGCTGCGATGCATCCTGTCAGCTTCTGGACATCTTTTACGTTCTTCGGTACTCCCATGGCAAGGATTGCTGAAATCTTTGCTGGGTTGGCTTCGATGCCCCTGTTACTGACCATGAACCCCAAAAGTTTCCTTGACGGAACACCAAAGACACATTTGGTTGGGTTAAGTTTCCAACGGAATGTTCTAAGATTGTCGAATGTCTCTTGAAGGTCGTTGATGAGATGATCTGACTGCCTTGTTTTGACGACTGCATCATTGCACCCAATTTGTTTGGATAGGCACATTTGTATGGCTCGCTGATATGTGGCACCGGCGTTCTTCAATCCGAAAGACATAGTTGTATAGCAGTAAGCGCTGAAGGGAGTGATGAAAGATGTTTTGATCTGATCTTCTTTCTTTAGAGCTATCTGATGGTATCCTGAATAGCAGTCCAGAAAACAGAGCAATGCACATTCTGCCGTGGAGTCGACGACTTGATCAATGCGTGGGAGTCCCATGGGATCTTTTGGACAATGCTTGTTCAAATCTGTGTAGTCGACACACATCCGCCACTCATTGTTGTTTTTTTTCCGAACCACACTGGATTAGCCAACCACTCGGGGTGAAAGACTTCTTTGATGAAGCCTGCAGCGAGTAGTTTGGCGAGTTCTTCTTTTATTGCCTCACGTCTATCTTGTGCAAATCATCGGAGGCGCTGTTTTTTGGGTTTTACGTTCTTGTCAACGTTTTGTTTGTGCTCGACAAGTTCTCTAGGAACACCAGACATATCAGATGGTTTCCAAGCAAAAATATCTTTATTATCTCGGAGGAACTTGACGAGCGCGTCTTCCTATCTACAGTCTAAATCTGCCCCTATAAGGGCAGTTTTGGACGGATCGCCCGTCCCAAGATTTACAGTTTTGAGCTGTACTTCTTCAGAGGGCTTGAAGTTGGCACTTGTTGAATTCTTGCTGGGTACTTCTTGGTCGTCTTCCTTTGACTTCTTGGCCAAGGCGAGTACTTCCAGCATCTGGGTAGGGACGTGCGAAGTGGCGGCGAATTCTACTGCCTCGACGTCGCAATCATACGATACCTTTAAGTCTCCTTTTAGAGAAAGTACTCCTTTAGGAGCAGGCATTATGTCTCCTTTTTGACATAATGCGGAATCACCATAAATTTGGTGAGGGCTGGTCGCCCAAGAATCGCATGGTATGAGGTCTCGAAGTCAGCAACCTCGAACTTGATGCACTCGGTTCTAAAGTTTGCTTCCGTCCCGAAGGTAACTAGTAATGTGACCTGGCCCAGGGGGATTGCTGCATTGCCTGGGACAATGCCATTGAATGGAGCGTCTGTAGGCTTGAGATATTTTGTAATGTCTAGGCCCATCTTCTTGAATGTGTTTGCGAAGATGACATTGAGCCCACTGCCTCCATCAATGAGTACTTTAGTCAGTCTGGCTTGCGCCACGACTGGGTTTAAGACCAGAAGGTATCTGCCAGGATTTGCAAACTTTGTCCACTGGTCTGTTCTGGAGAATGTGATAGGCACTTCTGACCACTTTAGGTATGTTGGGGTGGCAGGTTCTATCGCCATGATCTCTCGCAGAGTGAGCTTCTTGGCGCGCTTCGACCGGTTCAGGGTTTCCCCACTGAATAGTACTGCTACGACGTTCTCGACATTTGGGAAGTTATTGCCAGGGTCTTTGTCATCTTTGTCTTCCTTTCTCTTGTCAGTTTTGGGAGCATCTGGTGTTGGCTTGTTGAATTCCTGCTTTAGGTGAAAGCACTTCGCCATTGTGTGCTTGCCATTGGGGTGGTAAGGGCAAGGACCGTTCATGACGTCTGCCGCTGAACGAGTCTTACGACTAGGGCGCTGGACCGCCGCGACTGTGTTGTCTGGCTTGCGCTTCCTGTTATCGCGATTGAAGTCCCGATTGTTTGGGCGATCGTTACGTCGGTCGCCGTTGTCTTTGTTGTGATTGCTGGTATTGTTATCGCGATGTCTGTCAAAATGCTCCCGCTCGTGATCATCTTGGTCTGCCCATTCGGCGACAATGCGTCGTAGCTCGCTGATATTTTCTGGGCGGCGTCGGCCGAACTCACGGTGTAGTTCTGGGGTGTAGAGACCATCATGAAAGCAGTCGATTACTTCCCGGTCAGAGATATCCACGATTGTAGCTCTTTTATCGAAGAATCTCTTGATGTATTTTCTCAAGGTTTCTCCTTTTCCTTGCTTGCAAGTTGCCAGTTCATAACGGGTTCCGGGCCGAGCCCAGGTTCCCTGGAAGTTGGTGGTGAACTTCCTGGTGAGATCGTCCCAGGAGTCAATGGACCTGGGGCGGAGGCCCTCGAGCCATGTTAGGGGCGTGGTATCTAGCATAACGGGGAAGTAACTGACTTTGATGTCGTTGGATCCTCCAGCCATCTGGATGGCTGTAGAGTAAATTCAGAGCCATTGTTGAGGGTCTTGCTTGCCCGTGAACTTCTCAATTCCTGTAGGTTTGAACTTGCTTTGCCATTGGATCTGTTTTATGCGCCTGGAAAAGGCTGGAAAGCCGTCATATTTGTCGCCTGGTGATCGATCACTCCGGAAGCTAGAGGTGCTGTGGTCGGAGTCGTATTGTCGTCCACGATTGTGGTTTTGGGGAGGTTGATCGCTGTAATTTGAGGACTCTTGATGTCGGTGGTGATCGTTACGGTGCTCTCCTCGGCGATCGTTGCGGCGTTCTTCGTGACGGTCGTACTGGCGTTCTTGATCGCGTGGTCGGTTTCTGTAATTGTGGTGGGAAGGCAGCCTGTAGTTACGGTCATAGTCTGCGCGGTTGTCATTAATGATGTTGCGAAGGTCTCGATCTCGTGGCCTTGCATCGTCTTGGGTGTTACTGTGTCCTCTCCCCTGTTGGTGGTTGCGATCAGCGTCTTGGCCACGTCGATGTCCTCCTATGGTGGCGATTGAAGCTTCATGTGGGGGTGGTCTCTCAGCGTCTAGGCGTCTAGTGTCTGGAGTGTGGTGGCTAGGATTCGCCTGGTTCGTAGCCTTCTGAGCCGTGTCGAGGAGTGAGAGTACTTGTCTGACCGCAGGGGTGTCGGGCATGGCCCTAACGAGTTCTACTGCGACGGGGATGTTTAATGGCGTGTTTTGGGATACTAGCCGATCGCCGACCATATCGAAATCCCGTGTAAGGTTTCACATGGCGTTGGCGCGTAACGCGGCATTAAGACGCCTCTTCTTGCGCTTGGCGTTCCTTGCTTGACGCGCGGTCTTTTGCTCCTCTGTTTCTCCATCAGCAGTGCGTTCCTCTTCAGAAACGTCGGTAATCAGCTCACGATCATATTGATTGCCTTGGTCTTCGTTGCCAGCCATGAACACCTGATGACTCGGGTCTTGATCGATGAGGACGATCTGAGTGGTTGAAAAGTTATCACTCGAGCTTTCAGTTGGAGTGGTGAGCGATGCGGTCTTGCCGTCTTGGAAGGGGAGTTCTTCCACTATAACGGCAGCAAGTCTTGAGTCGTTGTCCTAGGAGGTGTCGGCCGGAATCACTCCGGGCGAGTGAACGGCGAGTCCTCCCGGTGTTCTCGTCACGACTAGTCTGGATGGGAGGTGAACGAGTGCTTCCTCCAACACGAAATCAGTGTTGAAGTGAGCGTGATGGTGTAGGCGCGCGACGTTATCAGGAGCATCACTTAGCAGGATGGCGAAGTCATCGTCATTGTCCCTCGATGGCGCTGATGCCGGCTCGAGGTCGTCGGGGTGACTTGGCTTTGAGTGGGACTCCTAGGTCGTCCATGCCTCTGTTTTTGTGGTATGACTCTGTTTGTGCAAGTTCATTTTGTTGGAGAATTCTTTTGGGAGCCGATCTGGGGGGTTGTCTGATGGCGTAGCCAGCTCGGAGTTCCCTGCTTTTTCCGTAACCGGGATCGAGTCGTACCCGGACTCGGCCTGGAGAATCCCGAGCAAATTTGGAGTTAAGATTAGACTCAGAATAGGACTCCAGATCGAGTTGGAAGTAGCCACCGAGCAGGAGCCAGGGTTGTTCGCGAGGTAGCTTGCGAACCTACCATCGCTTTCGGCGACGAAGGTCCATGCGCCGAAAACGAATGTGGCTCCTTCTTCGACGTCGGCAATCTTGAAGGTAGTGAATCCCATCGTCCCTGGTGGTGAGCTTTTGGCAAGAGGTCCCACGGTGGGCGCCGAGTGTTGATGATTTATGTCGAGCACGTCTATCTGGGGGTATCCCACGGAGTAGATTAGTGGGTCTCGCCGAGTGCTAGGAACGACAGTGCATGAACAACACAAAGATTTAGACAGGTTCAGGCCGCGAGTAGCGTAATACCCTACGTCCTGTGTGTTTTATTGTATTGTATGTGAGTTGAGTTGTTTTGAGGGGGTCCCTGCTCCTCCTTATATACTCGGGGAGCAGAGTTACAAATTGATTACAAAGACTACTCGTATCCGACCCAGAAGGTCACATTAAGGTAGTCTATCTTGAATACGAGTAGTTCTACAACTTGACTACAACGTCCTATGCCTCATCTGGATAGTACAAAGTAGTCGGGTCATAACTCTCCATATCGAGTATTTTAATTCCTTAGATGAGTGGCCCTAGGGATCCTGGCCCCACACGGTGCTTTGATGCTGGAACACATGTGCCGTGAGATGGAAGAGAAGAAGAGGAAGTTCCAGGGCCAGCAGGTCGGGAGCAGCAGTCGCCCCCATTTCGTTCCTCCTCAAGGCAGTCAGCAGATGGGGAGCCAGCAGCGCTTCCAGAGTCAGCAGGGCCCGTTCAACCGTGGCCAGCACCAGCAGCGCCCCCAGTACCCTCAGGTGCCACAACAGTAGCGTCCTCAGAACCAGCTGTAGAATGTCCCAGCTCAGCGCAACCCGGTGCAGCAAGGCCCCGTTCAGCACCCCAACCCCGTCAACAACATGCCAGTTTGTCCCAGAGCGTGTTATCACTATGGAGAGCAGGGGCGCTATGCCAATGTCTGCCCCAAGAAGGCCCAGAACGCCAACCAGCAGGCCGGACAACAACAGGCCAACCGGGGACCCCAGAACCCCGCCAGAGGCAAGGTCAACCACATGGGTGCAGAAACCGTAGAGGGAGCTACTGACGTGGTTGTGGGTACGTTCCTTATCAACTCGACCCCCGCAACTGTTTTATTCGATTCTGGAGCTTCGCATGCTTTCATCTCTGCTGCATTTGTACACAAGAATATGATGACTCTGCGACCAATGGGGAACCCTATGTTAGTTAGCTCCCCAGGAGGGGAACAGCGAGCCAGCTTACGCTGCTCCAGAGCTGTCATTGCAATAAGGGGGGGTAGACTTTGAAGTATATCCCATAGTCCTGAATTCTATTGGGTTCGACTTAATTCTGGGAATTAGCTGGTTAGCCAGATATGGAGCAGTAATCCAATGCGCCAAGAGGGCCGTACAGCTGACAGCGAAGTCCGGTGATAAGGTGGAGTACCGGGCGTTCAGTCCCTAAGAGCAGTGCCAAGTCAACCAAGCTGAGGGTGCAGCTCCCGCCGACACCAGGGTGGTGAGCGAGTTCCCGGATGTGTTCCCCGAGGAATTGCCAGGTATGCCCCCGGAACATGAAGTTGAATTCATAATTGAACTTAAACCTGGCACTGCACCTATAACTAAAAGGCCATATAGAATGGGAGTGAAGGAGATGGAGAAACTGAAGGAGGAATTAAGCTCCTTGCTAGCCAAGGGGTATATTCGTCCTAGTGCTTGACCATGGGGAGCACCAGTACTGTCCGTGGACAAGAAGGATGGGACACAGAGGATGTGTGTGGACTATCGAGCCCTCAATGAAGTGACCGTCAAGAACAAGTACCCGCTGCCATGGATTGATGATTTGTTTGATCAGCTGAAGGGAGCTTGTGTGTTCTCCAAGATGGACCTTCGATCGGCTTATCATCAGATGAGGATCCGGTCGTCGGACATACCCAAGACGGCTTTCACTACTCGGTACGGGTTGTACGAGTTCACGGTTATGTCCTTTGGACTGACCAATGCTCCTGCATACTTCATGTACTTGATGAATAGTGTCTTCATGGACTACCTTGACAAGTTCGTAGTGGTGTTCATTGATGACATTCTGGTCTTCTCCAAGAATGAAGAGGAACATGAAGATCATTTGAGGATGGTGATGCAGAGACTCCGGGAACATCAGCTATATGCCAAGTTGAGCTAGTGCGAGTTCTGGCTGAAGGAAGTGGCATTCTTGGGACACGTGCTGTCCAATGGAGGAGTAGCAGTCGATCTGAAGAAGCTTAATGATGTGTTGAGCTGGAACCCGCCTCGGGATGTCAGCGAGATCAGGAGTTTCCTTTGAATGGCCGAATATTATCGGCGTTTCATTGAAGGATTCTCCAAGATTGCTAAACCCATGACGGCGTTATTGGAGAAAAATGCCAAGTTCATCTGGACAGAGGAGTGCCAAACCAGCTTCGAAGAGTTGAAGAAGAGGCTGACAACAGTACATGTACTGGTATTGCCCGACATAGCCAAGAACTTCTCCATCTACTGCGATGCATCCTGTCTAGGACTGGGCTGTGTACTCATGCAGGAAGGGAGAGTCGTGGCATATGCATCAAGACAGTTGCGGAAGCATGAGCAGAACTATCCGACACATGATTTGGAGTTGGCAGCTGTGGTGCATGCTTTGAAGATTTGGAGGCATTACCTGATTGGGCACAAGTGTGACATCTACACTGATCACAAGAGCCTGAAGTATGTCTTCACTCAGTCAGAATTGAATATGAGGCAACACCGATGGTTGGAGTTGATCAAGGACTATGATCTGGAGATCCATTACCATCCTGGCAAGGCTAACTTGGTGGCAGACGCTCTGAGCAGGAGAAGCTATGTGAACAAGATCACCGACCATTGTCTGCCTGAAGAACTCTGCCGGGAATTTGAGAAGATGAGTCTGGGGTTCGTGACCAGTGTCACACCCGGATTTTCACAGAAACCCGAATGCTACCATATGTGTGCCCAGGAAGTCCACAGAACACATATGGATAACAAATATGATAAACAGAGTACATATGCTCGAATAAAATGGTTTTACATCAGAGCTCGACTCAAATAACTAAATAGAACAGCAGAAGTCTCTTTATTAACTCTCTCTAAACGAAGACGAAGACGAAGCCGATAACCATAACCCACGGGGACACCGACTGGTTGAGCACAGCTAGTAGAATGGCAGATCCTCAGGAAATTCAACAGCAGCAGTACCATCTAATCCATCTGTTACCCATCTGGGATTTTGTTGAATAGCAAGTGTAAGTAAATGTCTTACTTAGCAAATACAACACGGATAATGAAGGCTTAAAAGAAAGGCTTGACACGGCTGTACTGCATTAGCACTTTTAGTTGATTCATTTTAGCATAAACCAAAGTTACTACAAGTATATGAATTCCAGTTGATTTCCCCAATTAGTAAAGTAGAAGAAATCATTAAACAGTAATAAATAATAGCATCTTCTAATCAAAAAGGATCCAGGCCGCTCATGACCCTGAGCAAGGCTATCATGATAGATTATACACTCTGCAAAGGTTTCGCCCTTTACCCACCAGTCGCGTAAAAGTTCATAGGAACTTTGCACCCAACCACGCACATCAACACTTTCGAGGTGTGACTGCATAGGGATGCTACGAGGCTTTTCACAAGACACCCTAACAAAACAGTAGCCGTTATGGTACAACCTAGGCAGCATGACCCAAGGCACCGAGATTGACTGACGCTCATGTCGCAACACGAGGGGGTCAATGGCATCCAAGCGCGATAAAGAATATCAACAACAAAATAAGTAGCGCAACGTGTGGAACCCCCGCCATACGGTTGCTCCCAACACGGGACTATGCCTCACGGGGACATAGCCAACGGATACTCCGTCCTCGGTGGATCAAACCATACTCTCACCCATGCTTCCCATAACGCCGTCGGCTCGTCGGTAACTACTGTCAAGCTAGAGCCGTACATGTTACTTGTCCAAGACCAGAGCCATTATAGTTCCAGCGGTGGCGACAGGCTCCTGGGTTGCCGCTTTAAGAACCAGTCCTTACAGAGAGATACTAGGGCCAAGCACGAAGCGTACGCCCTAGCTCCCTGATCCATGTTGCTAAAAAGCAAGTTTTACCATTAACATGGAAGTGAACCATTAAGTCAAGATTAACAGTCAAGCAAAGGTGACAGTAGCTGCGCCTAGCAAAGTTCTACCCAAATGCAATAACCCAAGGTAATCAAGGTATAGGATAAACAAGCTAGGAATAACCTTAATAGGAAGAATTTAGACACATGCATATGCAGTAAATAATGCAAAGGTATGTTTAGGTAGCAAGGATTGTCCGTGCTGTACTTGCCTTCGACAAACTGCTGCTGCTGCTCCTGCTGTTGCTGTTGGTCCTGCTCCTCGTAACCCTCGAACTCAAACGCGTACGGCTCACCGACTGGACTCATACATCATCACACAAGCATCCACACAAGCCAGTACATGCAAACAATATTAATCTATTAGAACAGTACACCAAATAGTAGCAACAGAAACAAAGAAGGCTGAAAAACTAATCTACGCTTCGCTACGAACACGTGAGCGCGAAAATCACTCAAATCGGAGCTAAAACGGTTCAGGGGCTTCTAGATATGGCTTTTCTAAGGTTCAGGGGCTTGCTGGCAAAGTTTTAAAAGTTCCAGGGGCCTATTTGCAAAAACTCAGGGGCTAAAACATAATTTTATATAAAAACAGGAGGGTTTAATCGCAAATTAACCAAGACAGGACCTCGGGTGCTATTTTTTAAAAAGGATAGGGGGTTTTCTGTAAAAATCAGGACCTAATTCTAATTATTTTCGAATAGATCTGGACCGCGGGTTAATTTTGAAATAGTGGAGGGGCTCTTTTGCAAAAGTGGCTCGGCTGACTGGGTTTGACCGGTATTGACCCGAATTTGACTCGGCCTTGGTTCAATCTGGGCCGTCGGATCTAGTTTGGACGGCGGGGATTAGATCCAGGGGAGGGGGTCGTCGGCGGCGGTGGCTGACGGCGGCGGCGCTGGGTAGTGGTGGCGGCGCTTCGCCGGCGGAACTCGGAAACGAGCTAGGGGGCTCGATTTGGGGCGGGGATTGGTGCTACAACTTCGGGGCGACGCGGCGAGTTCGCCAGAGGGGATCATGACGACGACGGTGCGGCGGAGGTGGCGCGCGACGAACTGCGGCGGCGGCGGCGCTCGGGTGATGGCGGCGAGCATGCGGCAGAGGGTGAGAGAGAGCAAGGAGGGACTCGGGAGGTCCCTTACCTCCACGCGAAGGCGCTGGGGCAGCTCGCCGGGGCGGAACGACGACGGGCGGCGAGATCGATGGCGGCGGCTTGGAAACGTCGGCGGCGATGCGAGCTCGAGCGGCGGAGGGTTGGCGGCGTGAATTGGGGTGGGGATTGGGAGTAGCGGCGGCGGCTATTTGAGGAGCGGCCGGGGACGGCTCGGGTGGGCCTCGGCGTTCATGCCGTGGCCGTGCCGGACTCCGGCTCGTGACCGGGACGGACTCCGTCGCGAGGTAGGGGACGGCCCTGACACGCGGGCCCCGTGTGTCAGCGGCGGGAGGCGGCGTGAGGCGATGGGCTGGTTGCTGGGCTGGTCTGGCTGGCGGGCTGGGCCACGAGGTGGGCCGAGCAGGCTGGCGCGGAGGCGAAGGGGAGCAGGCCGGCGGGGAGGGCAAAGCAGGCCGAATGCGGGAGCGGGCGAGCTGGGCTGCTGCGGGAGCGGGACGGGCCGGACTGGGCCGCGTGGGAAAAAGAGGAGGGAGAGAAGGGAGCTGGGCCGGCTGGAGAGAAAAGAAAAGGGGGCAAGTTCGGCCGAGAAAAAGAGTTCAGGGCGGGGAAACGGACTCGGGCCGCTATAACTTTTCTAGAGCTCCAAACACAATGATTCAAATTCGAATTTAAATAGAATTTAAATTCCAATTGAACCGCACACAAACAAAACACAATGCAGACAACATGAATGCAACAAAAATGTTTCTAACCTTATATTAAATTTTATTTTCTTAGAAATAGTTTATTTTCCTTAGATAAATATGAGCATTAAATTAAATAAAAGCAAATTTTAATTATGAAATTTTAAAATAGGCATTTTTAGGGTGTTACAACCAGCATCACAGAGATGATGGTACAACCGACTCTGGAACAGGAGATCCGGAAAGGACAGCTTGGTGATGAAAAGATCAAGGAAATTGTGGAGAATGTTGCCCTAGGCAAAGCCCCTGGTTTCCAAGTGGATGAACAAGGAACCTTGTGGCATGGGAAGAGGATATGTGTGCCTGATATAGCGCAGATCAAGGACACGATCCTAAGAGAAGCGCATGATTCGGCATACTCGATCCACCCAGGAAGCACCAAGATGTACCAAGACATCAAGGAAAGATTCTGGTGGTACGGATTGAAGCGTGATGTGGCGACACACATGGCACTATGTGACACTTGTCAGAGAGTTAAGGCTAAACATCAGAGGTCGGCTGGATTACTCCAGCCCTTGAAGATACCAGAATGGAAATGGGAAGAAGTTGGCATGGACTTCATCACTCGTCTACCCCGCACACAGCGAGGATTTGACTCCATTTGGGTGATTTTGGACCGCTTGACTAAAGTGGCACACTTTCTTCTAGTGAAGACCACCTACACCGGAGCTAGACTTGTAGAGCTATACATGGAGAGGATTGTATGCTTGCATGGAGTGCCAAAACGGATAGTGTCTGATCGTGGTACTCAGTTCACTTCACACTTCTGGCAGAAGCTACATGAGTCTATGGACACTCAGCTACATTTCAGTTCAGCTTACCACCCCAGACAGAGCGGACTAATAAGATTCTGGAAGACATGTTGAGGGCATGTGCATTGCAGTATGGTGTTAGCTGGGACAAGAGTTTATCCTATGCGGAATTCTCGTACAACAACAGCTATCAGAAGAGTCTACAGATGGCACCGTTCGAGGCTTTGTATGGCAGGAAGTGCAGAACACCACTGTTCTGGAATCAGTCTAGAGAAAGTCAAGACTTTGGGCCTGAGATACTCAGAGATGCAGAACGCCAAGTGCAAGTGATCAGGCAGAACTTGAAGGTGGCACAATCCAGGTAGAAGAGTTATGCTGATGTCAGACGGAGGGATCTCGGTTTTGCAGCTGGAGATTTTGTGTACCTCAAGGTGTCTCCGATGAGGGGCGTGAAGAGGTTCAATGTCAAGGGCAAGCTAGCACCTCGATACATCGGACCTTTCCGGATACTTGGAAGGAAAGGTGAAGTGGCATATCAGTTGGGACTACCCGAGAGATTGGCCGGAGTGCACGATGTGTTCCATGTGTCACAATTGAAGAAATGTTTGCGGGTGCCCGAAGAGCAGATCCCGTTAGATGCGTTGAATGTGGAAGAAGATCTCACCTACGAGGAGTATCCAGTCAGGATTCTGGAGGTATCTGAGAGGGTGACAAGGAACAAGGTCATCCGGATGTGCAAGGTACAGTGGAGCCGACACTCAAAGGTTGAAGCCACTTGGGAACGGGAGGAAGATCTCAAGACCGAGTACCCATATCTCTTCGCATCTACTTCCGAATCTTGAGGATGAGATTCATCTTAAGGGGGGTAGGTTTGTAACACCCAAAAATTTACCTATTTAAAATTTTTAGAAATTAATTGTCATTTATATAATTTGTTCATATTTAATATAGGTTAAATGAATTATTTATGAATATTAAAAACAAATATAAGTTGTAGAAACATTTTTGTTGCATTCATGCTATTGCATTTATTTTTGTATTGTTTGTGATTCAAACAAAGAATTTAAATTTATTTAAATTCAAATTTGAATCACCTTGTTTGTAGCCCTAGAAAAGTCTATTTCACCCGAGTCCGGTTTTGCACCTCCAACTTTCCTCCTCGGCTCACTTTCCCTCCCTCAACTTCTCCCCGTCCCATCCTCACTCCCCTCCCCTTTCTTCCCCCCTGGCCCGCTCTGCTCCTTCCGCTCGGCCCACCCCCAGCTCGCAGGCCCAACAGGCTACTTGGCCCACTCCGCGCCCCGCCTCTCTCCCGCTTGGGCCACCGACAGGCGGGACCCACCGGTCAGGTTCTTCACCTTCGCCTTCCTTTCTCCTTTCTCGCCTCACGCGATTGACGCCGAGCCGCCCGAGGGCAAGTCCGGCCAGGCCGCTTCTCCCGCACACCAAGGACCCCACCGAGCTTCGTGGAAGCTTCCCCCGTACCTCCCCTTCCATCTGTGAGCAGCACCCCGCAAGGAAGGCCCCCCTCCATCATAGAAGGCAATCCCCCCATTTGGAAAGCTTAGGCGCGGCCGCCGCCGCCAATTGGGCATGGCTCGCACGCCGAGGGCCATCCCCCAGGGCTATAAAAGCCGCCACCGAGACCCCTAAGCCCTCACAACCCCTCATCCCGAACCTCGAGCATCCCTGGCCCTCTTCTCCCGCGCTTCGCCGCCGTTTCGTCCCCAATCCGCCGGCCGACGTCGAACGCCATCCCCCGACGCTGCTCCGGTTGAATCAACCCCACCTGGAGCTCCACACAGTGGTAAGCTCCGCCCCCAGCCGCTCCTAGCTTGCTCTCCCACTCCGTAGCGCACGCACGACCTCGCCATGGTTGGCTGCCCGCTGCTCACCACCGTCCACTGCCTCCGGTGAGGAAATCGACGAATTAGACCCCCTCATCATGCTCACCATGTCCCCCTGGTCTCGTAGGACCAAGTCTCGTCAGAAACCGAGCGCTCTAGCTTGAATTCGAGCTAGTGCCGGCGATGTGCCACCGCGCGCATGGGCGGCGCCGCCGCAGAACCCTGCCGCCGGCCTCCCCTCTCGCCTGATCCGCTCTCGGGCCGTCGGATCTTAATCCAATGGCCCACGTACCCCCCCCCCCCACCGAGTCAAACCCCGAAGTAACGGTCAGCAGTGTAGATTTCGCTAAAGAGCCCTCCAAGTTTCCCCGAATCAACCCGCAGTCCACCTCCATTCAAAAGAAATTACCAATAGGTCCTGTTTTTAATGAAAACCCCCCTAAGTTTTTAAGTATTAGAACCCACGGTCCAGCCCATGCTCTTTTGCGTGTTAGACCTCCGGGTTTTAAGCATAATTACATATAGGTCCCTGGTTTCTTCAAAATAAGCCCCTAGAAACTTTTAAAAAACTGCCAGCAGGTCCCTAAAACTTAGAAAACCCATATCTTTTTCGTTTTAGCTCCGATTAGTCTGATTTTCGTGCTCATGTGTTCGTAGTGTAGCGTAGAATATTTCTAAAAGCTTTATTTGTACTATTTCTACTGTTTGTTGTACTGTTCTAATAGATTATCATTTGTTTGCATGTATTGGTTTGCGTGCTCGCTTGTATGGTGATTCGTGTCCAGTCGGTGAGCCGTATGCTTTGGAGTTCGAGTATGTGGGGAACTTTCCAGAGCAGGACCCATAGCAGCAGCAGCCGCCCTTCGAGGAAGACAAGTTATAGCACGGACAATCCTTGCTACCTAAACACACTCTTTATATACATTTACTTTCATATGCATGTGTCTAAATCGTTGTCCTATTAAGGTTGTACCTCGTTTGTTTACTCCTATCCTTTGATTACCTTGGGATTCTTGCATATGGGTAGAATCTTTGCTATGCGCAGCTACTGTCACTATTATTTAATTGTTAATCTTGACTTAATGGTTCACTTTAACATAATGATAAAACTTGCTTTTTAGCAACTTGGTTTAGGGAGCAAGAGCATGTGCTTCGTGCTTTGCTCTAGTGTCTCTCTGTAAGGTCCGGTTCTTAAAGTGGCAACCTAGGAGCCTATCGCCACCGCTAGAACTATTATGGCTCTAGTCTTAGTCAAGTAGCTTGTACGTCTCTAGATTGTCAGTGGTTACCGGAGTGGCCGACGGCGCTATGAGAACCACTCGCGAGTGTATGGTTTGATCCACCAAGGACGGGTGATCCGTCGGCTATGCCCCCGTGAGGCGATGGGGAACTCCGCACGTTGCGCATTGTTGGGTGTGATGCCCGCGCTCTGGACGCCATCGACCCCCTTATGGTGTGACTCCGTAGGCGTACGTCGATCTCGGTGCCTTGGGCCATACTACCTATGTTGTACCATTGCGGCCACTGCCTTGTTAGGGTGTCTTGTGAAAAACCTTGTAGCGTCCCTATGCGGTCACACCTCGGTAGTGTGATTTGTGAGGTCTGATCCACCTCCGCATGGTTGGGTTTAAAGTTCGTTTGTGAAAAACCTCTGCAGAGTGTAAAATCTATCATGATAGCCTTACTCAGGGTCATGAGCGACCTGAATCCTTTTTGATTAGAAGATGATGTTTATTTATGTTTAATGTCACCTATACTTTATTAATTGGGTTACAACTGGGTTTCATTCACTTCTAGTAATTTGGTTAATGTTAAAATGAACCAACTAAAAATGCTAATGCAGTTAAAGCCGTGTCTAGCCTATTTTGAGCCTTCATATACCCGTGCTATACTTGCTAAGTAATTGTTTACTTACACTTGCTATTTTATTCAACAAAATCCCGGAAGGGTAAATAGATTGGGCTGGGCATGAGTCTGCTGCTGAGTTTCCAGAAGATTTACCGTACTACTGAGTTGTGATCTCCCAGTCAGAGTCCCTGTGGATTGCGGCTCCCTTAGTTGAGTGTTTTATTAGTCTTCCGCTGTTATTGTTTAGATCATTTATGAAGCACTCTGATGTAAACATTTTATTTAATGAATAATTTATTCTAGCATATGTTCTCTGTTTATCATATTTGTTCGCTATAAGTGTAGTATGACTTCCTGGGCACACATATGGCTGCATTCGGGTTTTTGTGAAAATCTGGGTGTGACAGGGATCAGACAAGACTCCTGGCAGGCTCGGGGGCTGGGCGCTCGACACCAACTCAGTGCGTCCAAAGGGACTAGACTAGACTCTCCGCACGGTCGGGGGCTGGGAGCCGTGGAAGGACTTGGCGTGCCTATGAGGCTATGCCGGACCCTTCGCATGCTCGGGGGCGGGGCGCTGAGGTGGGATGTGGCGTGGCCATTAGACCAAGCTGACTCCTCTTCCTCGGAAGGGACAGACGCCTATTTTTTCCATTGCAAGCGAACATCTTCATATTCAAACTTGGTGGGTTTACAAGATAAACTTTAGTCGGTCATGGGCCATTTACAAATGCAAAGACATAAACTACCTATTTGGCAGTACACATGTCACTATAGTAAGGCATTTAGCCCAAGTGAAACCAGTCTAGTATGCACGGACCTCTCGCTGGCTTTCTTGTGGCATCACACCAACTGAAGAACCTTGTGCGGCTACATTGCTGGAAGAGGGCGGCATTTGAGTTACCCTCGGAGCTGAGACTTGACCCTGGGCGACGTCGTCGATGAGCTCCCTCATGCAATCGGCCCCCATCTTGGCATCATTCGCTAGCTTCCTAGCGAAGTCGACCCCCATCCCAGCGACGTTGAGCTTCATCCTCCGCTGCTCTCACCCAGCGTCTGCTTCACCGCTCGCTAGCTTTCTTTTGGCATCAATGGTGCGCGTTCCTACGCGTCGCTGTGACTACTTTGCTCCTACTCAAGAACATATCAGGAGGACTGATTTTGGGGTACCACATGATGGTGACTACAATTGTGTTGCTCTGGTAAACTAGGCAGAAGCGTCTATTTATAGGCGCGGCAGGCTGGATACTGTTTGCTCATGGCCCGCCAATAGCTGGGGCGCAGAAGCGCCTGAGTGTTGTGCTTTTCCTGTGCAGTCATTGATTGCGCTTTTGACCGGACATGCTTGGTAAGCGGCTTTCCCGCATCGTTGTCAAGCACTTGTTGATTCACGAGCGCTAAACGTCTTGGCCTTTCCCGAGGCGAAGGCACACTTTCACCTACTTTTCCTGACAACAAGTTGTCCAACTTCCTTTTTGCTTTGGCTTTTTGCAGTGGCAGCATGCTCCCACTAGCTCCTGGGCAACAGGTTGCCCGACTACTCTTTGAGCCTTGGCTCGCTTATACTAACCAACCCAACGCTTGGGGGCTACTATACATACAGTGCTCCTAATCGTCGCCCTGTATCTAGTCCTCATGAGAACTGGCCGACTACCTAGAAGGTACTCGGCGTCGTGTTACGATGTTCTTATTTTTTGGAGCACCGGCCACCCTTGTGCCGACTATATGTTGAAGCACCTTCAGCCGACTGCATTGGCCTTGTTCCTTCATCAACATTTCATCACACGCATGAAGATTACTCGGGGGCTTGGGGGATATGGGTACCACTGGACCCACTATCAAAGAAGACTGCGCCGACCCGGGCCCACACCTGATAAGGTTGTGGGCCGACCCCTAGGCGGCCCATGAGGGATCCCCGATTTCATGGACAAGTTTGGTGAAGGCATGGCCGGATATCTCGGGGTATCCAGTGGTAACCAACTCGGATAGAGAATCCTTGTTGTAATCTAGTAGGTTTAGATTGAATCCGACTTGTAAATCCAAGCCCGTCACCCTATATATAGGCGGCCTAGGGCAACCCCATGAGGGTACGCCGTTCTGTAACCATACGCTTGCCCTTGCTTCCTAAAGCTTGGCTGTGTTCCAGCAATACAAACACAACCACCGACACAGGACGTAGTGTATTATACCTCCAGGTAGCCCGAACCTGTCTAAATTAGTGCCTCCTGTGTACCATCAAGCTACTCGCTCGACGATCCCTCACCTACAAATCAACCACTCAGGTACCCGGATTGCCGGGCATAAAGTCCGACAAACTTAATTTCATTCTACAAGACTGCCAGGTTTCTCATGGGTCCAACTACTATGTTGGCATCACAGTACCAACAGAATCTTACATAAAGGAAAACTAAACAGTAATGTTGTCCCACCAATCGTACCGGTGGGTGCGGTAGGAGAGGAACAAATGAACTCCATATCATGAGAAATGCTGTCAAGGTCTTAGGTCGATCCACACATTTCACATCATCAAATAATTCAAGAATTTATGGGCATTCTAGGCACCATGAAGATGTCTAGACATACACCTATGGTAAGCAGAGTATAATGAATGTGCTAACAAAAGGAGAGTTAATAACTATGAAACCCAGCTCCACTGATATCCATTGCTACTATTGAACCATCTCTTTGATTAGAACCCCATGCTATCACAAGTCGCGCACGAAGAAGATGTAGATCACCAGCCTGCTTATGTTCAAGCAGAAAAAGAAACATTAAGTCATCGTAACGAGGAGTTTCTGATCTAAGAAGCGGAAAAAATTGTACGATGCACCACCTCACCTACAAATCAGTAATCGAGCACATCTTCAGGGAGCTGTGTTGCCTACAAATGAAGAGGAATATTAGTCATAACTACTCATGCCTCACAAATCGGCATGCTGTCAGTTTTGATGATGTGAGAAATACCTCTTCTCTCAGGAGACATGTTCACCGATTGTGATCCTCCTACTTACAAAGCGTACATTTAGACTTAGATTTGTTTTGACTGGAACTTGACTTGAGCTTTTTCTTTAGAGCCCCTCTGCCAGGCACTTGGATGGGATCCAAGGCACCTATGATGTCTTCACAATTAGCCTCCGGGGCTTGTCGCAGCACCGGTACATACTTCGTGCCTTCGTTCGCTCCTACATTTGGCAGCATCCCAGCAGCTTCTGAGCAATGACGGCTTTGAACCGCTCATATCCTTTAGTTGAAAGAGCTGTTGTGAATGATGCAGCGTGACTCATATTACGTAGTTCATGGTACCTCAGTAGGGTTTCAGAATACTCGTACATGGTGCCCTTTCTTATCGGCGAAAATGCACTCTTCGCCCCCATTATCCACCTATCCAAAACACAGTAGTCTAGAAGCTTGTGTTCACCCCAATAGCCCAATACAATGAACACGTGTGAGCAGGGGAGGCCAAGGGATTGCAACTTACGACAAGAACAAGAAATCCCCTTCAAATTGACCTCTACGTTAAATTCACATTTCGCATAGATCATGATGTCTCCTTTGTCCTTCCTGCCGACAATATACTCTTCTGTATCATCGCCATCTAGGATCTCAATCAGATGACACTTGCTTGCTGCTGGTATGCTTAACTGCACGCCCTTAAAAAGAGCAGGTGTGAACCTTTTCTTCGCATCTATCTCAAGAATTGGAGCATCTGGAGCTGTGAATGGCTCAGATTGCAAGGCATTTTTATCATCATTAGCCTCATTCCTATGCGTCCTTGAAAGGCATGTCTCATAGCACTGTACCATTTATAACAGTGTCATTCTACCATCCAGCTTCATCTGAAGCCTAGCATTGAGGCTCTCAGTCCGTTGGTTGCTCCTAATTCCTAAATAGCAGTTACCCACATGATACGCAACACACCATATTTTCCTCAGCTCATACATCTGATAAAGCCAAGAGTCTGTTGTAACCTGATTCTCTACAAGGAATGCTAGCCATTTCTTCTCAATCTCTTCTATGGAGCAACAGTCATACATAAAGACCCTGAACACATCCTTCACTTTGTCATCGTGAATATTACGCACAAGGTTCTGCTCAATATGCCATCCACAAAACCTATGCGATGTATTCGGCCACACTGTTCTTATTGCTCTCTGCATAGAAAGGTCTCCATCAGTGATCACGGAAATAGGATGCTTCTTAATATTAGCCTCCAAAACAGTTCTCAGCAACCATTCATATGGGGCTACATTCTCATGAGAAATTATTGAACACCCAAAAACTACAGTGCGTTGATGATGATTCACCCCAACTAAAGAAAAAATGGGCATGTTGTACAGATTTGTTTTGTAGGTGCTATCAAATACAACGACATCACCAAATGCTGCATAATGAAGCAGGCACTGAGTATCACACCAGAACAGTCCCACCAGATGTCCTTGCCCATCAGTCATGCTCTTGAAAAAAAATCACGGTCTCTGCGTTCATGCTCTCTAAGGTGTATGATGATTGTTTGAGCATCATCAACAGTAATTGACTCCTGCTTATGACTATGGAATAAGTTATACAAGTCCCGTTGTGTGTAGCCAACTTTATCATACTCACCGTACTGCATTTCCTGAACTTCAAATATCTGGTATTTACGGAGCCTAGTAATCTGCAACACGAGATTCTGCTCACCTCTGATTCTTCGATGTGAAGGCAACAGACAAGTAAGGTCACTTGGCGCCATATGATGGTTGTGTTCATCGATGAAATTTCATCTTCACTAGCGAACGTCGTCGTAACAATTTGATTGAACTTCAGCAAAGACTCAAGATCCGCCATCTCCAGCAAGGACTCCTGCAGCCATCAAGAGCATTACACAAATTAGATATCCATATATCAAATTCATACCTTTTGTCACTATCTGATGAATAGGTTGCCATCTGATGAACACCGACATATCAAGAAACAAAATTTGAGCCAAAGGCGGATTTCAACCTACGGGTTGTGGCCTGATGACTGCTCAATTGAATCTGGTGTAGGCGGCAGCAAGGGCGCGACAAGGTCGTCCAACACAACCGGTAGGGTGGGCGGTGGCGGCGGAGAATGACTACGCCGACTAGTGCACCACCACGTACAGGCTATGGGCGGCGGAGTGCGGCGAGCGGTGGGCGGTCGACAACGATCAAGGGTGACGACGAGTGTAGGGAGTTGGCAGCGGCGGCGCCGCCGGGGGGCTTGGGCACGGAGGAGGCGCGGCCGGCTAGAGGCAATGCGAGCGGTTTGGGGTTCGTACCTGGGCGCGGGCTGGGGGAGGGGGATTTTGGCTGGATAAATGACCATCTTACCCTTCAGGGATTAAAATTAACTATTGGAATTAATTTAGGGAGGTACCGAGAGGTAACTAGAGGAACCTCCGACCACCGTAAAAGGACTCCTTTTGATAAAAAGGAGGGGGAAGAGCCCAATAATGGACTAAATTTTAAGATTCATACACATTGCAATTATACACATGATCAAATCTTGTTGTGACAATCTAAAAGTTTTTCACACTAATATACATTCATTTCAAGTCTTTTCATTCTTGAGCAAAACAGGAGGGCCAAGCCCCTACACATCAGGAAAGGGAATTGGACAATAAACAATTAAGATAAATAATTCTGTTCAGGAAAGGTCTTAACTCGATCATCATCCTTGGGCCTTGGTCGTTCACCGTAATCACTGGAGTTTAGCAGGGGGCTCATGGCATTTCATTCCTTCTTGGTTATTACCCTTGAGGCCTGTGACGATCACGATCAGTAGGAGGAGGCTGTGGTCGAGGTACAGTTGTTTTGTTTTGGAATAAGTCCATTTTTAACCATCAAACTATTGCCGAAGTCTAGTTTTGGTCATCGAACTTCAAAATCGGGAATTTTTGACCATCGAACTATGAAAACCTGACAACTTTGGCCCTTTAGCTGGTTTCAAAGGTGGTTTTACCAATATATGTATTTTTAAAAAATAATAAAATTTTATTTAATATAAAAATGCATAACTAATTCATTTTAAATCATAAAAATATGAAACCAATACCAAAAATATAATCCATCTATTAGTAATGTATTTAAATCTATTTGAATCTTATTTTTCCTTTTGGTAGTGTTTTACTGCTTGTGGGCATGCACATTATTTATTAAAATTATATTTTTATTTATATTTGAAAATATATTGGCCAAAATGATCGAGCAAACTTCAGTTACATATAACAGCTCAGAAGGCAAGAAGGCAACAAAAACACCACAAACGTTACGCTCCACCATATTTAGATTCTATTTAGATATTGCATGGCTAATCCTTTTATTTTGATTGTGTAACTAGGTAATATCTTTCGGACAAAAGAAGCTGCTCAAGCATTATGCAATTAATTAATCATATAATAAACATAAAGTAAAGTATAAAATGATAATTTAAATAAGTACATGACTATGAGCAATAAAACACTAGAAAAATGAATAATTAAGATCCAAATAATTCTAAACAGTGTACCAATAGATTGGCTATATTTTTTAAAAAAATTAGTGCTGGTTTCATTTTTTTAATTTAAAACAAATTAGTTATGTATTTTTAGAGATTAAATCATATTTTATTATTTTTATAAAATTCATATATTGTCAAAACCACCTCTGAAACCAGCTAGAGGGTCAAAGTGCAGGGAAACAGGTAGGCTACGCTAGCATCACTACCGCATACACCCAAGATACTTGCGAGTAGAAGATCATAGATCGTTACCACTAGACGCGCAGCGCAGCGGAAGAAGTCGCGCGTCGATGTAGAGGAAGTAGTCGATCACGTCCCACGAACCGAGCTCCTCGTCCTTGATCCCAGCAGCCGATCAGCGCAGCAGTCGCAGCAGCGCCTCCACGGAGTCCACACGTACGGGGATGGAACGCCGGGCGTCGGTGTGCTAGCACCGCACGCACGGCTAGGGCGGCGGCCACGAGAGAGGAGGAGGCGGCGACTAGGGTGGGCACGGCTATTAGGTCATCTTTCCCCCTAGCCCCTCCCTCGTATATATAGGGCGTACTAATGGGCTTCTATCTCATAGGCCCATTAGTAACCCTAATCCCTCTTGGATCAATATTCTCTTGGGCCTTTAAACCGTATTGTGATGATGGGCTCTTGGGCATATCACCAACATAAAGTTGTCCGGTTTTCATAGTTCGATGGTAAAAAATACGCAGATTTTAAAGTTCGATGGTCAAAACCAGACTTTGGTAATAGTTTAATTGTCAAAAATAGACTTCTTCCTCTTGTTTTATGCAAGAGACACCAATATGTCTTAAGATATTGGGTGCATTTGTTGAATTCCGAGGAGCAAAGCTTCCTTAATGAGCGTTGTTCTCATGCGGTACACTTAATTAAGTGTTGCGGTGTTGCCACATCGATTTGCCATGTTGAACCAAACTCTTGAGAAAGTGAGATTTCAGGAAAAATCAGCGATCGGCGGCAGGAATGCTCAAGGTGGTGTTGGTTGTCCAATTCAAGGAGGTAGATTACTTAAATTTGAGTGCATAAACGAAAGGTGCTCTATTGAAATGTCTGTAGAAGTAGTTTGTTTTTTTACTGACAATCCTTGACAATGCAGGAGGAAGTTATTACTCATTTTAAATTAGCATCGCTAAACATATGGAGCTTGCTTCTTTGATCAATGTGCGCTGGTCATTTCTGATTGCAAGCATGCACACTTTCAATTTTCGAGAGCTTCGTATCAAAATTATTACAGAAATTGATCTTTCTCAAACATATCTAACAACATAGACGATCCGATCGATGTTTACACCACGCAACCAATTCTAAGATACGGAAACCGTTGTATCTCAGATAGTACAGGATCTCCAATCATTGTATTAAATTTAAGGGCACTTGGGGTTGCCTTCTTTGGTCTTAATGTTGTTGTAGCATGGGCACTCTTCCTTGTTGCCGGAGGTGCCAGATGGAACACATAGGCACTTCTGGCAGCAATAGTTGCAGAAGAAAAGGCATGGCTTCTTGTGTGATGTAGCCGAGCGACGGTAGTCACATTTGTTTGGGCATTCTGTACGTGCATGAGAGAAGAACGAGATGAGATGTGAGAGGATTGATTCTTTTGACGTTCACAGAGATGGCTCTACAGACACTGCATTATATTCATGCCTTTCTTTAAAGAAATTATTTTTGTAGTCCGTGCCTTTTTTTAAAAGAAATTATTTTTGTATAGTCCGTTCTCTCAAGCTTTTCAGTAAAAATCTAAGGTGACTTGGAGCTAGAAAACACTGAAGATTATGTACAGAAAAAGCACAGAAGCTTCCTTACGTTCTATGGGGACAGAGCCTTCAGGACCATCCTGTATTACAAATTCATATGTCAAATCAGTGAAATAATACAACAATAATCCGACAATAGATGCAAAATATTTGGTGCTCTTTCATGCACAAAACAGAGCACAGACTTACAGGTTTGTAAAATCCTCCATTTGTGCTTCCAGCAGAAACCTCAACCTGAAAAAATGAACACATTATATAGCGACTACATGAAGTATATTGGAATAAATCATAATCAGGAACAAAATGAATCCTTTCATTAAGAAAGCAAATGGTTTTAAAATGCCAATCGAGGAAAGTAAAAAATATTTTAAAACCAGTGGTCTTTTAAACAATTGATGAAGACACAATAATAACTAAAAAATTAAACAGAGGAATCAATACCGCAAATGCTAGAGTGAGCAACATCAAAACAATGGAGAGGGAGCTCGATTCTTGAGTCATTCTTTCCTACTCCGTACTTGTTAACACAGTAACACTCTCCTGTGAAATGGAAATTAGTTGGCAAAACCTCCCTCGTGACCATGCTATTTATGGTATGTTACAGTGCACAATTATTTGCATGGTAAACGTGATGCGTTTGGCTGCTCTTAAATGTACTCCATGCCGAAAAATCGGGAACTATTCTGTTTGTGCCAGCTTTTTAAAAATACTTACGTTGCAGTTTTTAGGTGGCATGGAACAAATTTGGCGTCAAACATGTTTAGGCAATGCTTTATGGGTTGCTAATTTGTGGCCAAAGCAATGCTTAGCGTGATGCAAACCAAATTAGAAGCTGCTTAATATTGTTAGAAAATGAGCTAGGGAGCAGGATGGAGGAAAAATGGTTTACCATATTATCAAGCTTAGTTTTTAAGGATATTGGCAGTAAAATTTTGCCTAAATTTGAGAGCAAATGAAATAAGTTCTCATTGATTTAGTATGGCGAGTATTAGCACACAACAAATATCTCCTTAGTATAGTTGTATATATGGGATTGAATCATGGGAAATTTTTCTCATTGATTTCGACAAAACAGAATCATGGGAGATATTTGCATTGATCTTGACGAAATCAAATCATGGGAGATTTTTGCATTGATCTTGCCGAAATCAAATCATGGGAGATTTTTGCATTGATCTTGCCGAAATCAAATCATGGGAGATTTTTGCATTGATCTTGATTAAATCAAATCATTGGAGATTTTTGCATTGCTCTTGATGAAATCAAATTATGGGAGATATTTTGCATTGATTTGCGAGAAGTGCTGGAGAGATTACTACAAGATATTTTACAAACGGAAGTTACTTGAGAATGCGAGCATGTAGCAAATTATACTGATTTTCGAATTCTATGTGGTGATCTGAAGACAGTATATTTATTCTCAAACATCCAAGAGAGACGCGTATCATTAAATTATGCAAATAAGTTCAATACACAAACACACTCGCTACAGCTTCAAATCATACACATCGCGCCATTGAATGAAAATAAACAACAACCAGCTGAAGTCAGCTGTGATAGTCCAACATGCACTGTAGCACATCGAAGCACATACCGACTTCAGCCTGTTGCAAAATAAAGAAAAACTTGACCTGCATGTGGGTAAGATAACACCGGACATTTTTTTGCTAGAGAAGACCTGGCCAGGCCTTAAACATGTGCCTCGGCATGGCAGGTACGAGACTGAGGGGATTTTATAACCCCAACTTAATATTCTCTATCACGCGGTGTCAAACTCATGACTTAAGAAATATTATTGAGACTATCTAACCAACTCGGTTAGAGGCTTCTTGGCAAATGTTTCCAAATCGACAAGGTATCCAAGCATTTCTAAAGTATTAATGCCTTTTCTTCTGAAAAATGGGTAAAAGGTGATGGGTGCAAGACGCATACCACCCCTAAGGCCCTAACACTAAGGTGATTTGGTTTCATGATGTCCCGTCATTGTAAAACCTCCACGTCAGGGTCCAACTATGGCTGGATCATGGCCCATGACTTTTGACCGGTTATAAGTGATTGAGTGCCCGTCACTTGTAACCAGGGCTGTGCCAGTATAAATAACTGGGGTCTTGTATGAAACTTTAATATTAAGCCAACTAATAGATTAAACTAGGTGATACCCTAGCGGAAATTTTAAATAAAATTTGAAAGTAGAAAACACTAAGATCATGTTTGGATCCTTTCGTTTCAATGGAATTCGAATCTACTATATAAAACAGGCTATTTGTCTTGGAATTTAACATTTCACAACTTTCCAAAGTTCAGATATAAGCCCATCTTAAATTCATGGGGGCGGGGATAGAAATTGATTATATAGATCATCTTTCTTAATGATCCCTCCTATATAGTAAAAGTGCATCACATAAGTATCTCTACCATATAGCCAACAATAATAAATAAGTCTTGGTGATGATTATTAGAATGAAATTCAATTCTAAGCATCCAAACGGGGCCTAAGATGATTGTATGGCAACATTCTTTTCCAACCAATATTATACATGAAAACATGTTCATTTTATTAAGAGACAATGTCTCTTAAATTATTGATCATCTATGTATTTCTACTGTAGGAATTCTGTAGCATGGTACTCGTATAAACTAAAAAATTGCATATGCTATTAGTTATACAAAATCGATGGAAGATATTAATAAATTGTTTTGGTGGATGGTGACATGGATAGTTTACATGCTGAGAGTGTTCTAGTGGATGTTGACATGTATAGCTTGCATGTTGAGAGAAATAGAGTAGTGATTGTTGGTGGGGACCAATTATATAAGTTATATAGATAATAAAATAAGATATGATCAATAGAACTCTACATATTGAATTATGTTCCCTCGTCTAAAAAAAGAACAACTCTACATATAAGGGCAGTTCCAACCCTCAATGTAGGATAATTTTCATAGCATTAATTGAGCTGCCACATAGGACGAGTTCCTTATGTGGCACTGTATTAAATGTAAGAGAGAAGAGAAAGATAGAGAAACTGGGTCTCGTGCAAGACCCAATTTCAACACGAGAACCTATGCACTAGACACTACCAAGTTTTACATTGGGGAGATGTCTTCATAATAACTGAACAACAAATATGATTGGTGAAGAAGAGAGATGATGCATTTATTGATGACCCACTCTAAAAAATTATGGGTTGGGAAGTATAGTTTCTAACGTAGTGTCTTATTGACATGGCATCGTAGACACTACTCATGGACACTATGGGTTAGAACTGCCCTAATGTAGTTGCATTGGGAAAACAATCATGTCCTTCAAGCCATCCGCCCACTTGCCCCCTTCCACCGAGACGCCGTCACGCCGAATCGCCAATCATGACGAAGGCGAGGCATTGCGCCTAGATGGCCGATGGTATTCAAAATTTTGAGTCGTGACTGTGTCCAATTGTCGAAGAAGAGGCCTCGTTGCGCGAGGCGCCTTCAACGGCCTCGAGGACTCTGGATCAAATTGTTGGACCTGCCGGCATGATGGGCTGCAAGACCGCACAGCAAAATAATCGCATGGACTACATGAAATTCGTCTGGGTCTGTTTCTAATATACTAGTGGAGGGGACTGATGACTTCCTTGTTGCCCTGTCTCCTCTAAGGCTAGTCTCAGTGCACAGTTTCACTACACGATTAACTAGACCAGAAACTACGTAACTGTGTCAAAGGAGTTTCATGGTTATGAAACTCCTCTCACATATCATGAAACTCTACATTCTCTCTCCTATGCCACGTCTGTGGGATATGGGTACCCTAGGGCCCATCACCGAGATGGGCGCCGGCCGACCCATTTGCCTAAACAAGGAAGAAGAACGAGTCCTATTAGACTCCTACTAGGACTCCCATATTGTAACCTACTAGGAGACTTTCATGAACCCTACCTCCTGGGATATATAAAGGAGGGCAGGGGTCCCTAGATAGGAGAGACAACGGACAATACAATATACAATCCGCCATACAGGACGTAGGGTATTACGCTACACTAGCGGTTCGAACCTGTCTAAATTGCCTCGTGTCCTTCGTGTTCTCATGATTACCTTCGAGTTCTTGGGTTTACGATCCTCTCCACTGTAAATTAACCACTTGGGTAGTCCCTTGTGGACTGCCAGACACAAAACCCGACAGTTGGTGGCCCATGCATGTCAGATCGTAGATCCTCTGCGAAGTTCGATGGAATCTCGCTCTAGCGTCGTCTTCCCCGAGAATATGAAGGATCAATCCAACGTTGGCGCGCCAGTGTCGAGGGAAACCTCCACTCGGGCTCAAGAACCTGATAGAAACGCCGAAGATCTCAGATCCCGCACCCTGTCTTAGAAGGGTTTGAGCTTCTCGTATGGTAGGTGGCCTTGATCGACGCCAGAATTTCATATGAAATTCCCTATACCATAGAGAAACAATTGGATTAACAACTTGAGAAGATTGACACCTTGAAAAGAAAATTTGATGAGAACTTATTGTATGTACGGTTGCACCTCGAAAAGGTTGGTCAACACATATAGCATGATACGGCGCCACTCATCAATGTTCAATGTCTTGATACGCGCGCCACTTGCACTTCCAAATTGCCCCCGGAAAAGGCTAAGGTTCGATTCAGCTTCCCCAACATTGTAACGAGGGGGTGGATTGTGCACGCTAGGGAGGTTTTCTGCATAGTATTTTGACGTGAAATTTGACACCTCCTCCAGAATATATGCCTCAGCCATAGAAGCTTCAATCTTACATTTATTTCTACATTTGCTTCGAAGAACCTTTTGACATCTCTCTATTGGATAACACCAGCGGTTCTGCACGGGACCCCCCATTCGTGCCTCGTACGGGAGGTGTAGAACCATATGCTGCATCGGATTGAAGAAGCCTGGTGGGAAGATCTTCTCCAACTTACATAGCAACACAGGTGCTAGTCTTTCCATTTCTGCAATGACGGCTTTAGATACCTCCTTAGCACAGAGCTGGCGGAAGAAATTGCTCAACTCTGCCAGCACTACCCAGACATGATCAGGGACATAGCCGCGAACCATCACTAGAAGCAGCCGCTCAAGCCAAATGTGGTAGTCATGACTCTTGAGTCCATTGATACACAAAGTAGATAAATTTACCCCCTTCCTCAGATTCGCTGCATATCCATCAGGGAACATTAACATTTGGAACCATTTTAATACTTCCTTCCTGTCATCTCGCTCAATGACGAAATCCGCCTTAGGCTTCTTCCATCTCGTGCCGTCTTTGGGCGGCGGAATGTTGAGCTTTGGTCTGTTGCATAACCTTTCTTAATCTACTCTTGCCTTGACATTGTCCTTTGTCTTATCAGGAATTTCCGTGATTGTACAAAAAAATTCATCGCCAAGATTCTTTTCAGTGTGCATTACATCAATGTTATGTGGAAGAAGAAGGTCCTCCATGTACGATAGCCTCCACAAGTCCATCTTTTGGGTCCAGGCATGTTGCTCACCATATCCCACGAAACCTCCATCTTCATTGACTTCAAGTGCGTCTAGCTGAGCACGAACCTCAGCGTCAGTCAGAAGTTGTGGTGAAGGTTATTTAACTATGACCCCTTTCATAAAGTTCTTTCTGTCTTGTCTAAAGATGTGGTCAAGAGGGAGGAATTGTTGATGTTTGTTGAACGAAGAATATTTGCCACCCTTCTTCAACCAAATGAACTTCAGAGCCGCCTTGCATACCGGGCATGGAAACTTCCCGTGAACACACCAGCCCCAGAATATCCCATACGCCGGCATGTCATGCAAGGAGTACTGGTAAAAGACTTGCATTATGAAGTTTGTCTTTGTAGCTTGGTCGTATGTCAATACACCTTCCCAACCATGTTCCAAATCATCAATCAGAGGATCCATGTACACACTCATATTGTTCCCCGGGTATCCAGGAATGATCAATGACAAGAATATATTCTATCGCTGAAATAAGACACCAGGGGGGAGATTGAGCGGGATAACGAACACCATGTTTCACCATCAGATGGATGTACCATTTTCTCAGGATTGTATCTACGTCCATGTTTGTGCCATGTCATCTGTTTCATAGATTTCTCGATCATATAAAGCCACTGGAACCTCGGTATAAAAGAAAGGTACCGTAGGATCTTCACGGGGATTGTACTTTGCTTCTTTTTCCCATCACCGGACTCTACCTCCACTAATCTAGATGCCTCGCACTTTGGACAATACTTTGCTTCTGCATGCTCTTTCCTATATAAGACGCATCCTTTCGGACAAGCATGCATATGCTCATAAGGCATCTTAAGTGCACGAAGGAGCTTTTGTGCTTCATACATGCTCTATGGAAGAACGTGACCTTTTGGGAGGAGCGTGCCAAACACTTTCAATATAACATCGAAGGCCTCACGACCCAAGTTGAACTGGGACTTTACGACCATTAGACGTGCAATGACATCAAGTTGAGATACATCGGTGTGCTCGTGAAGGGGTTGTTGTGCTGCAGCCAACATCTCGTAATACGCTTTTGCGGTTGTCTCTGGCTCCTCCTCCCTAGGTCCTTTGTCGAAGTTTGCTTCATGAAAGTCATCTAGCATGTCTCCTACCCCAGCATCAGCATCAAGATCCTGGATGCGTTGTCTCACTGCCTCGTCTCTCCTACACTCGGTTTCACCATGGAAGGTCCACCGAGTATAGTCTGTCGTAAATCCATAATTACCAAGATGATGTGTCATGTCTTGCTTTGTTTGTTGATGCGTGTTTCCACATCTCCTACAGGGACACCATGTCGTCTTTGCTCCTTTTGCCTTTGCAAATGTTTGATTCAAGAAATCTTCGGTCTTCCTAATCCACTCCAGGGTGATGTCACCCCCAGGTTTCCAGCCCGTGTACATCCACACATGGTCATCCATCCTTTATTGCATATCAGCGAGCAATATAAAAATCATTTGCTTATACACGATGCCTACACTTTCTAATAGGTAAAGATAGGTCATAATCTCACCTAAGGATCCGTAGACGAGTTAGTTTCCACGGCCTACTCCCAATCTGGGACAGAATTTCAGCAACACCTCCCTGATGTTCTCCAAATACACGTCCCGAGGGGGAGATTGTGTATCTGGAGAACAACCGAGAGATGAATCTGAAACTCTGTCACGGATCAGAATAAACCATGGAAACTAACTTATCTACGCATCCTTGGGTTGTCGAAAAAACGTGGACAATCTGAAACAGATACGGTCATAGATATGCAGAATCCTGCATATCTCCAATCATATATCTTTTGAATGGGAAACGTCTAACTTGGTTACGTCTACGAATAAAAGTAGAAGGTTGGGGCGTTTTGCTCACCTAAGGCTCGGCGGCGGACGAGGCGGTGAAGCTCGTGTCGGTGCAGACGACGGATGATGGCGCCGCAGGGGCGGTCGAACTGGGTCGGCGGTGGGCAAAACCCTCTCCTAAAAATAAAAGAAAACAGAAGTGTGAATAAAAAATTGTGGCAGCACCTCCCCTACATTGGGAGGTATCGAAATCCCGAAACCTGTAGGAAAAAAATGGCACGAAGGCCGGACACAATGGCTCGATGGCTGGACAGAATGGCTCGATGGCCGGGAACACATCTCACCTACAGCCGAGGATGGAGCTGTCAGGGCGGCCGATAGGGGGCTAGGGGAGGCCGAAGGTGTCCGGGTCCGGCCGGAGATGGCCGGGCAGCGGCCGGAGGCCGCCGGGATCTCGAACGCGTGGCCGGGGCGTGACTGCGCGAACGTGCGGCCGGAAGCACGAACGGGCGGCTGGTGACGAGAACATGCGGCCGGTAGGCGCGAACGCGCGACCGGGGGCACGACTGCATGAACGTGCGGCCAAAGGCACGAACGCACGGCCGGTGACGTGAACGCGAGGCCGGGGGCGCGACCGAGCAACGGTGGCGGATGGCCGGGGACGGGCAGCGGCCGGGGACGGCGGCGGCAGATAGTGGGGCCTGGCGAAGGGCGGCGACCGGGGGGGTGGGCGGACGCCGGGGCCGCGCGGTCGCTGACGGGCTGCCAGAGGCGAGGGGCGGCGGCGGGGCAGCGGCAATGGGTGAGGGGCAGCACGGACGAGGGCGACGACCGGGCGCGGGGTGGGTGGCGCGTCCAGCGGCGGTGGCGCGTGGGAGGGGCGGTGTGGCATGGGGCGCCGCGGCGGGGGATGGGGCGTGGGCAGAAGCGGCGGCGGCAGCGGCGTGGGTGGCGCGAGCGGCGGCGGGTGTGTGTGTGAGTTGTTGGGCCGGGAGGGGCTGATGGGGTTAAGTCCCCAGCCCTTTGCCGTGGGCTGGCCAGATCCGGCACACGACAAAGGGCTGGGGACGTTGCCGTGTGCTAGCCCACGTCAAAGGCTTTGCCTTGTGCCGGCACACGGCAATATTCAAAATTCTCATTTTTCCAAACTTTGTCCTAAACTACTGCAATAATTCACATTTAAATTACTTTGTCACATTGTTTGACTTCCCATAGTGGCTCAACAATTCATATTTTATGATTTTGTGAAAAAATCTATTATTTAATGTGTTTTCATGTTTATGACATGAAATTCTTTTACGATAGGAAAAAATTAAAGATTATCAAACGGATTCAAAATATAACCAAAACCTGGCACAAAGCATTCTAACCTATCTGTTGCAAATACAAAAAGTTTTGAAGTCAAACCTAAATTTCAAAATTCAATTTGCTTCGAAATCGGAATGACTCATTCTCAACTCTATGGATCTTCTCCACAGATGTTTCAATTTGTATACAACGTACGTGATAACTTGTGATACGCTTCTCAATTTTTTACCACAGCCCGTATGTATGAAATCATGAGTTGACGACAAATCTTGGGATTTTTAGACTTTGTTTCATTTTTGTAGAATTTTAAAACAATGCGTCCGCACGTTAGTTACTATGGTTCGTAGACAGAATCCTCAAAATTTCTTTGTTTTTCCTAGATACGGCTTCACATCGTGATAAATAACATGAATATCATTTTTTGTTTCGTTAAATTCCATGATTCGAGATACTTGTAGTTCAAATTTGATTTATTTCCAAGAAATCAATTTAATTAAATAAAATAACTAAATATAGTAAAACGACCAAAAAATACACCAAATTCAAACATAGAGTTAAACATAATGTACATATATAGTAACAAAAATTTGGAAGGAAAATAAACATTTTTTTAAAATAGGAAACACTCGGCAAAAAAAAGGCACACGACAAAAATTAGTGTTTGCCGTGTGCTTGCACCAAGGCACACGGCAAACAAAATTTATTTCATGTGCTTTCTTTTACCATGTGGCTTCGTTGGCACGCACACGGTAAACATTCACGGCGGCTAAAGGCGTGAACCTTTGCCATGTGCCATGCGTTAGGCACACAGTAAAAACGTGGCATAGCCATGTGCCGCTTCTTTGCCGTGTACCTTTGGCTTGGGCACATGGCAAACACTCAATATGCCGTGCGCCTGTGGTTTGTCGTGTGCGTTTTCTGCGGCACACGGCAAAGCTTGTGTTTGCCGTGTGCTTGAGATTTTGCACACGACAAATGCCCGGGCACACGACATATAGGGGATTTCCGGTAGTGTTAATTATAACATTTATGTGACTTGTGAACTCGATATAAATTGCAAATCTTTAAAACTGCACATCTTCTAGAACTAAGTAACATATACTCCTAATTTTCATTCATGTGAGTTGAGCAAACCTCTAGTCCTCACACATGGGACCATGTGTGGTATAAATCAATGTAATCTCCTACAGCTGAAAAAATAAATTGGACGTGCAAAAAAAAGGACTTCCTGTGAACAAGGATACATGTTTGATGATCTCAACTGGTAGAATTTATCTCGTCCGCCCACCGGCTGTTGAGCTCACCCGAGCGAAGCTCGAGGACCCCGCCGGTCGTGGAGCTCGCCCGAGCCGAGATCGAGGCCGTGCCTCACCAGCTGCAGAGCTCGCCCGTGGCGGAGCTCAACTAGCCGGAGATAGAGCCCACGCCCCGCCGCCGGCCGCAGGTCTCGCCGCGAGCTCGATCCGGAAGATGAAGACGGCATGTGTGGGCGGGGTCGCGGCCACGACGAGTGCTGCTGCGGCGGCGGAGGGGAGAGCCAGTTGTGGAGGTGCCAGGAGATGAGGACGTGGTCGCCGCCACCGAGGTCCACCTTCTCGGATCCACGGAACTTCCGGCGCAGGCGGCAGACATGGAGCACGCGCTCGCCGTCGACGGCGACCGACATGCCGACCTCGGCCTTCTTCCTGTCTTGCTGCTCTTTCGCCTGCTGCTTGGGCTGCTTGGGCCTGATGCCGGAGACAACATCGGGCCACTATCCATCGCCGTGGTACGCCTAGACGAGGTCGAGCAGCTTGATCTCGTGCCCGGGCGACAGTGGCGGCGGCCTGGGCCACACGTCGGCGGATGGGCTGAGCAGCAGTAAGAGGAAGAAGATAGAGCTGACATGTGGGCCTCACTTCACTCGAGGGCAAAAGAGACTTTTCCTGTCTTTTATCTCTCTTCAAATCAAAGAAAATAATATTATAATCGCTGCGGTGTCTTACAGCAAATGATCATGATTTTGTAATGGTACTGGGCCAATTTCGTCGTTTGCGGTGTGTTTTGGCCAATTCAAAGAAAATTGAATGTCCATGAGCAAAATTTGCTGTTTATCAAATATGAGAAAAATGACATATGGTGAATAAGGATATAAGTTTGATGATGTACTTACTATTTGCATGTTAAGTGATTTGAGCGAGAATTTAGTGCAAGTTTAGTGACTCGGCAGGGATAGATGTGGTGTGTATTGATAAACGAACGGAGTGATGGATATTAATACATGGTTATGCTGGATGGGATGAATGAATACGCAATGGACTGGAAGGAGATGGTATGTCAGAGGAATGATGCATGCATGGATATGCAGTTTCCTTGAGATAAAATGCTAAATATCGTGCCTCCATGCATACTACCTTCTTTGAGGTATTACTAATGCCATAGGTCGTCTTTGAAATCTCGAGGATTAATACGTTTATGTTATTTTTTTCACATACATATTATTTTCACTTGAATTCCAAAGAAATAGTTAGTCCTAGATTATTGGAGTGCCATGCAGCAGCCTGCGTGACAGTCTGTAGATTAAGGGCAAGCATATACTACAAAACGAACCCGCCTCTTGCAACGCATATATGCCTTGCCACAAGTCCAAATATGTGTTGTTAAGATCTATACCAACACAATTGGTATCCGTTGCTAGAAGTAGCGTTGCTAGGGTCTATGGCAACGCATACATAAGCGTCGGTAAGTGGTGTGTAGAAGCGTTGCAAGGTAGCAACGGATATATACCTGTGTCTCAACAACGCTTCATGTGTTACAATCTTGCATATGCAAACAGCATCTGCGATCATTTTGCAATTTCATATGCTTCCTTTTCTTTGGAATCTTTTACATCCATAAAAAATAGAGAAGCGACCTCTAGGTGGTCATGAAACTATATATTTCCATTAAATAACATATTCTGTACAAGGATGAGAAAATGATACAGTGTGATTGTTTACAAGGATTCAGTAGATAATGTTCTAGACCACAAAGAAAGTAGGAATGACATCTAAAGTGGTAAACTTTTCTTGTGAGAAAATCAAGTACTTCATCTTGCAAGCACCGTTCTCAACTTCTACAGTATCATGTATTTGTCGTGCAGTAAAATATTTAGTATTCAACAGGGTATTCTATTTATTCTTAGAAGAACGTAGAATGATATCTGCTAAAGGAAAACTAGATGTAATTAGTGGCAGATCGTTCGTCTTACAAATTTGATAGACCAAAAAATAACTTAAAATTCTGTCAGATTGCGGCACATAGCTCAGCCATAGAAAGACAACAATACAAAGCTGATTAATATGCATAGGAGAATCATGCAGTTTAAATTTGTCAGCAGTAACAGAAGGGAAAATGGTGGCATATATCCATTATTGCATCAACAGCAGAAAATACTCAGGTTATATTTACTGTGCATAAACTAAGTCATTCCAACAACCATATTGATCATACAAATAGAGAATATTTATATACAGTTAGAGAACGTTCCAATAACTGTCTCCATACAGCTCTTGGAACTAATATTTTTTATCCAATCCTTACAACTCCACAATCCTGACATGAAAAAACTGAACTAAATCATAAATCAGGACTTAAGTCAGAAATTTGGGCTTTGCTTAGATACTCCGAAATGATTATGGACCACAGATCTAGTTGGTTAGATGAACTGGTAATATATTAAATGTTTGTTTATATATTTTTAATAATTCCAAAAATAGAAAGAAACTATGAGAACTATCCCCATGAAGGTGACTTTAATTCTCCTTTTCATTAATTCTCCTTTTGTGAACGTGACATGGTCACAGGGGTGCAGGGTGGCCGTTTATTATTATTTTAGAAACATCAACGTGACAGTGTGGACACGTTCTAAGAAAATAATACTGATGTTTTCTTCTCACATTTCATCAGTTTGGATATAATAGGATCTTATAATGTCACGTGACATTTTTCTCGTAACATAATATGGGGAGTTGTTATAATTTTTTTCCTAACCTGACATGGGTAAATTGTAATATTTTTCCTATTGTGACATGGGTGAGTTTTAACATTTGTTTCCTAACTTGACATGGTGTTCTAACGTGAACCAATCCTTGAGATAGTGTTTCATATTTAATTCCTCATCTAAAGAGAGCATTAATCTCCTATCCAAATGTCACACCCGGTTTTAGAAAATAAACCAAGTGTACCCTGTATGTGTGCCAGTATCAAGTTTCACACATACAGTGAGCCAGTAGTGTATAACAGATACAGTATCACGTAAAATAAATGTATATGACTTACAATTCTATTAGAGTTATACAACGTATGCTGGAAATGACGGCTCCAACTTCACATGCATTCGACTGGGGGTTGCGTACGCCTAGAACTCAACATCATCTTCATCAGCTTCACACAAATTATTCTTCTGAGCAGCGGTTAGCAAGGATGAGTACACTTATGGTTGGTACTCAGCAAGACCACAAGAAATAACCAGAGACAATTTAATATCAACTTTAAGTAAATTAATCATGCGAGGGTCCAGGCCACTCTTAACTGTGAGTACGGCTGATATATCAGTTTTACACTCTGCAGAGGTTGTACACTTTCACCATAAGTCGTGTAAAAGTTCAAATGAACTTTAAACCCAACCATGTTGTGCGGATCAGGCACGCATCACAGTACCGAGGTGTGACTGCATTGGGACGCTACGAGGCCTTTACAAAGATTCCTTAATAAGTGCAGTCCGCTAAGGTTTCAAAATCCAAGCAAAGCATAACCCTCCCTAATGAGATCTGTCTCTTAGCTAAGCCCATAGTTCAAGAGGACCGGGTCATACCTCATCGAAGTCTCCCCCACTTGCCCTTTCGGTAAGACATGCACAAACTAGAGTCTCTAATTATTCAGCCAAGGCCAGAGCCCATTAGCACTCATGGTTGTACTGTTTTCCTGGGTGGTCACTCCATGTTCCAATTAAATCATCATGATAGTGTAATTAAAGCATAGGTAGAAAGATGGTTAGGGACACTTGCCTTTCTCCAACAGAAATATCACTACTCATAGTCTTCAATTCTTTCTCTTACTTATTTTAATCTTCAAAGCACTCAATTGTGTTCCTTCTTCTCATAGCAATCTTCGAGCACAAGCATTCAAGCACACAACTATAGAAGCAAGAAAACAAGCACAACTAATAACAATACACCAATCAAAAGAAAAGCTTTAAAAGAGCGCACTAAAAGGTAGGGCTCGAAGCTATGGTCACGTAAGCGTAAGAATCGTTGAAAACGGGGCTAAGGTTGACACGATACAACTATCGAAAGAATTTGAATTATTAAACAACACAACTATGTGCTTGATTGATTTTAATTAAACAAAATCATATGTAAAGGTTATTTGAAAAAACTACATTTGAATTTGTAAAACCGAAGTAACACTTAACCACATATCATTTATAATTGTTTATGTATAAATTATATCAAATTAAACACTAACTAGAAAATAAAACATGTGAGAATATCTATCAATTAATAAGATACATCATGCTGGACTAACAAAATTTATTTAGAAAACACATTTATGTTAGTATTTATCAGATTAACCATTTATTTAAGAAAAAAGGAAGTTTAACTCTAAATTGTTTTTAGTTAGAAAATCTGGTTGAATACACATTAATCAAACTAACATCACTTTATGAAAACCGAGATAAAACTTAATCAGATTTTAATTACAAATATGCAAGTACATATTATTCGAGTTAAAGCATTGAGTTCAAATAAAATATGTGAGCATCTAGTGGAATAAAACTAATGATTTGAGTTTCACTAATTATTTCATCAATTAAAAACACATTTGCTTTGAGATTAGCCATATTAACATTAATTATAAAATATCGAGGTGCAACTCTAATTACATTTTAATTAGAAAAGCTATTTATCATAAATATTATCAAGATTAATATTTGTTTATGAAAATCTGACATAAAACCTAGTCAAATTTTAATTAGAAGACCAATTATAAATATTAATCAATTTGTCATTAGTATGAAAATCTAAAGTATAAACCTTAATTAGCTTTTAATTAGAGAAAACATATTTCAATATTATTTCATTAATTAATTTAACACAAATAAAATTCAGAAATAATTTTATATTAAATAACAGTTCTAAAATGTAGTTCATGACAATATAAATCTATCGCAATGAGAACGGATCAAAACGGATCAAAAATGCGAATTCTTTGGTTAAACAATGTTGTGGGGACCTATACGCAATTAACCATAGATTTCAGGGACTAGCGGAGGATTTTCGCAAGGCACAATGAACAGGACTCGCAAAAGGCGTAAAGCTCAGGGTTAAATCTATAAAAGTGCTCGGCTAGGGCTTATGTGCAGGCATCTATAAGGTTCAAGGGGTTTTCTGCGAGATTGCCAAGACACAAGATATGTCGTAGAGGTTATAGGATTCTCCAGGGGGCCATCTACAAAACGCTGGAACTCTCGGCCATGGCGGCCGGCGGCTCTGGCGCTCCTGCTTACCAGTGTTAGGGTGGAGGGGAAACTCGGGTGACGCGCGCGATGGAGAGGGGGGGAGTGGCGAGTCCATGGAGGTGCTCGCCATCGGTGGGGATGGCCCACACCGGCCAGATTTCGGAGGTTTGCGGCGGCGTTCGGAGCTTCGCGTGGAGGGGCTCGTCTGGCAACGACGTGGCGAAGAGAGTTGGCGGCGAAGCTTCTTCTTGGTGAGGGAATCATACTGGTGGTGGTGGCTTGCTTCGAGGGAGTTCAATGACAGCAAATCGGGCGGATCGAATTCCGGCGGCGGAGCTCGGCTCCGGTGAGCTCTTGGCGGCGACGGCGGCGATGCTTGGCGCAGGGGGCAGGGCGAGGGAGGCGGTATGGATGCGGGGTGTGGGGCCTCGGGTGGTGGCTTTTATAGGGGCGCAGAGGCGGCGCGGCAGTGCGGCGCGCGATGCGCCAGCGGCAGCAGCTCGGCCGTGCTAGGCCTTGTACCAGGCCGAGCCCGGGGCCCAACAGTGTGGAGATAGATAAGTGGAAGGTGGGCTCGGTTTGGTTGGGGAAATGGTGGGCTGGGTTAGATAGATTAGGCCCGCAAAGGATTTGGGTTTTCTTTTTATTTTCAGAATTTCAGAATATTATTTTCTCGTGCAGAGATAAATCTAGAATATTCTAGATAAATCATTAAAGCCATGAAAAATACTCCAAAAATTCCAAAAATCCTAGGAAAAATCTCAGGGATAGAGTTAGACATGATGAACTCAAACAATGTATTTAGAGCTCATGAAAAGGATTGTTAGGACCTTCCAAAAATTGGAATTTTCGCTAGGAAAATAGGAATACTTTCTAGAAAAATCTAGAAAATTCCCATTGGGCTTCTAAACGAATTTTTTTCAAACTTGCACACATTATCATCACCTATATTTATTTAAATTTAATTTAGAAAAAAACTCATACACTAAATTCCCTGTAAATTATACAATGCTTGAAAAAATTTTAGAAACTTGAGAAAATTATTATATTAATTAGACTTTTATTCACATCCTAAAATTAAAAAATTTTAGGGTGTGACACCAAAGCACCAACTGTTAAAATTAATTTCTTCTTCTTTTTGTTTTTTCTGGCTAGCTATATGTTTATCCCATCATCTCCAGAATTGTCGGAGGGGTCTTATTTTATTGTGCATTTATCCATCGCGATATCTCCCTGATTTTGATTGCCATATATGTCATTTTTCCACCCACTACGCTACAAAATAACACATAGATGTAAACAATGTGTGGCACCGAACCGGTGCAGCAACCGCAAGTTAGCGACCACACATAATCAGACCCGTTCATTTTCCCATTGAACGGCCAAAATTAGACGGTTGGTCTACTTTTTCCTGTCCTCCCTCTTTCTTTCTCCTCTATTGACCAAAGGGCTAAAGCCAGACTTTTTATATAAGGACAGTCCCAACCCTCCAATAAAGATGGTTTCCATAGCATTAAATAGGTTGTCACATAGGATTATTTGCTTATGTGGCTGTCGGTGTTTAGAAATCGTGGTCCCGACACCAACCAGAAATGCGTTGTGTTCCCTCCCCTGATGGTTGATGCAGAAGATGAAACAAGACACGGATTTATCCTGGTTGCGGTCGTAAGACCGTACTTCCAGCAAGGTGGTACGTGCGATGTGTTATTCTGCATCGGACTGCAAGTAGTAGGGGGTACAAGCTGGTTGGGAGAGGAGGCTAGATCTCCAAGTCCCAGATGATTGAGGCGGATTGCCAATATCATGGTCTTTCGGAATGTGAGCGAATTCTTGATCTGTGTCTTTTTCTTGATCGATCACCCCCTCCTTTTATAGGCCAACGAGAAGGGGTTACATGTGTGTGTGTGTGTCACTGCACAGGCACAGTTGCCGCACAGTAGTAGGAATGGCGCCGGGCATGCTTCTTTCTCCTTGTCTACTGTTGCGCGATATTGCGATCCCTGTGGTCGATTGTTGTACTGGTGATGATGCCAAGGAGTGGTTTTGAGGATCCGAGCTGTCCTTTGTACGGTAATGACTCGTCCGTACACTATTTCGAGGGTCTCCCATGCCCGTGCACAGCCCATTCTGTGGGAAATCACTGTGGGAGTTGGTAGCACAGGGAGTTGGAGTGACCCGGCCCTGTTCACACAGTGGCGACATGTGCGCATAGCGCCAGGGATGGTCGCATAGTGCTCAGAATGGCCCGCCATGCCTCCACCGTCCTCTCTTCTTCTTCTGTTGTGTGCTCGAGGGTTTTCCCGCCCGGCGGAGAGCTTCGGGTCGTCGGCGTTGGCAGCACAGGAGCTTGGAGTGACGGGCTCTGTTCGCACAACGCTTTCCTGCCCGCATAGACCCCCGGTTGGCAGCATAGTGACGGGAGTTGGCGGACGTGATGGGGTGGTCGTGGCTATCAGGGCGGCATGGCGAGAGATTTGCCTTTTGACCTTGGACACACGGCGGTGGTGAGCGCCATTAATTGTCTGTCAGACCGGGGGTCTCGATCGAGGCGGAGCTCTCCCTATTTCGTGGGTTGCTCGAGGCTCGATCCTCAGGCCTCGACCGAGGCGGAGTTCTCCGATTCGCTCGAGGGGTCGGTTCCCTCGAGCGAAGCGGAGATTGTGGTTTTCTTCGAGGCATACCACGGGGCGCCTTGACCGGGCCTTCGTTCGTTGCTGGGCTGCGGGCCTTAACTTTTGTTTCTGTCATGTATATGAGTTCAATGTTTAACAAGGGTGATTATCCATAGGTTTAGATACCCCTAGTAATCGCCCCCAGCAATAGCCCCCGAGCCTTTGTTGCAGTAGGTTTTAGTCCAGCAAAGGCTTTTTCATCGTGGGTGCTTCTAATAAGGTTTCCATGAAGAATTCCGCTGGGTGCACGCTAGCGCACCCGCGGGTGTAGCCCCCGAGGCCTTGGAGGAGTGGATATACTCCTGCAAGGGCTGTCAGTGTTTCAAGCTTTCATGAGCTACAGCACGTTTCGTCTTCAAGGAACTCAATCTTGTGGTGGAAGGAGCCTCCGAGCCCTGGCCCTAGCAAGGTCGATCAGGGGCGGTCTTCGACTTTGAGTTACGACCCTCGTCGCCCCGTTCGTGGGGAGGAGGGGTGATGCAATCCATGCTTCCCTCGAACGGGCCGCGAGTCATGGATGCCTCTGTGAGCTGTTAGCGGGTAATTCAAGTGGATGTCCATGCCTCGTTCGATGGAGGTCGGCTTGTGGTCCGGAGACACGTCTCTTAAGAGCACTCATGAAGGTTTGCTAGGCAGGGCTCGACCCCGTTCGTTAGGGGTCGAGGGCTCGTTGCTCTCCCTCGGTGGGATCCATCGACTAGCTGCCTCCATCTAGCATTGAATATAACATGGAGGGCGCCCTCGAGTTTCGTACTCGAGGATAGGCTCGATCGCGCGCACCCTCAATTATCCCGGACTCTGTTTGATCTGGGGTGCCTGTCGAACCCTCGAGGGGCCAGGGCTTCAAACCCCTGATCAGTAGGGCCTCGAGGAGAGGTAACTTACCTCGGAAGCCTTTCGGCTGGCCTCGAGCGTTTATTTTCGTAATCGTGGGCGATGTGGCGTGGAGCATGCGAAGCGGGCGCGCCTTTTTAGGCGGAGCGGCAGATGCGTGGGTGGTTACGATGCGACGTATCGTCTGCGACGCATGGATTCTCGCGCGTAGTGGTTATCCCAACCCGTGGGGCCCGGCCGTCAGTGACAGCGGTGCCAACCGCATTGAATGTGTATTTCACGCGACCGGGGTGCTGGGTGCGCTTCACGTTACACTATAAATAAAGAGACAAGGGGAAAGGTTTGGCTTACCTAGCCCTTTCCTTCCGATTGCATCTGCTATTTCCAAGCGCCGCCGTCCTTTGCCTTTCGTTTTCCCCAAATAGACTTCGCTTTTCCCCGCCACCACCCGTCACGGTGACAGTGGTTGACCCTACTCCGTGGAGCCCCTCCATCGCCACCGACGCCTATCTCGTCGGGCTGGTGGAGGCCGGGGTGCTACCGGCGAACAGCAACCCGGATGAGCCGATGTGGATTGCGCCGCCGTCCAACCACCACGAGCCTTCTCCGCCGGAGGGCTTCGTGGTGAGCCTGGCGAGGCTACATGAGCGGGGGTTCGGAGTCCCCGCATCGGCGTTCTTCCGCGGATTGTGCCTCCACTACGGCGTGGAGCTCCACAACTTCGCCCCCAATGCCATCTCGCAGGCGGCGGTCTTCGTCGCCGTTTGTGAGGGGTACTTGGGGATAGAGGCTCACTGGGACCTATGGGTTCACCTTTTTTGGGTTGAGCTGCATACGGCCGTAGGTGAGTCTCGGGGGTCCCGCCGAGCGGTCCGCGCCGGGGGCCTCCCCCTGCACGTTCGGGGGCAGCGGAGCGGGCAGTACATCCCGGCGACAATGACCTCCAACAACGCCAACTGGGACAAGGGGTGGTTCTATCTCCGCAACGTCGACAACAAACTGCCGGAGTACACCGGCAAGGTGCTGCGCAAGCGGCCAGAGTCGTGAGGTTACGTTGTCTCCCCAGCCGACCGCCAGGAGCGACTCCAGGTCTTTACCGATGCCTTCGCCGCGCTGTCGAGGGCAGGGTTGACCGCGGCGGGGGTGATTGCGAACTTCAACCAGCTCAAGGCGGATTCGCCCTGGTAGGGCTCGAAGATGAAGGAGGGGACCCTCGTCCTCGAGTACTGCATGCATCGAGCACGACGAGCCGTGGAGGTCTCCATGCTCGATTGCAAGGAGGCGACCCTATTTGCCGTCAAGATGCGCCCCGAAACAGGGTATTTACGATTTGTAAGTTTTGTTTTATGTTCGATTTAGATTCAATCTTTCTTCTTACCCTCGAGGGTTCCTGATTGTCAATATTGGAATTTTTCTTCAGGGCTTGTCTCAAAAGGGATATCGCTCCGCCCCCCTTCTTCGTGAGGTCCGTGCGGCCGATCGCTTTTCTGCCGAAAGGCAGAAGGCACGGAAGGATGTGGCCAAGCAGAAGAAGGAGAGGAAGCGCCAACGAAAGGCGACGCATGAGAAGGAATGTCGCCGTCGGGCCAGGGAGGGTCGCTCCCCGCCTACTACCCCTGAGAGCACCCCAGAGGAGTCCTCCTCGGACGACCTCGTGGAGATTCCGCCACCTGAGCCGGTGGCGGCTGAAGTGATTGCGCCCCCGAGGGGGCAAAGCCAGGAGACCCTGATGTCGTCACGGGGTAGGGAAGCCTCGAGCGGCCCGATGCCTTCGACGGCGGTTGCCGCCCCCCCAATTACAGCGGCGGCTGCTGCAGGGGCTCAAGCTCGGAGCCCGCCGGCGCCTAGAGTGGACAAGGGGTCCATTGCCCCAGGGGCCACTAGGGCGCAAAGCTCTGCACCCGCGGGCTCGAGGTCCACGAGCGAGACCCTGCCGCCGAGGGGCCGTGGCCATTCGGGGACTCGGCAGCCCTCGAGCGGCAAGAAGCGCAGGTTGAGCAGCCTCATCCGGGTTAGGTGAGTTGATGTTCCTTTCTCGGGCTTAATTCATGGGTTGTTTTTTTTTGTCTAATTTTATTGACTTGGTTTCTGTCAGCCAACCCAGACCGCCGGCATCGCTTCCGTTGGCGCCAACGAAGGCGCGGAAAGTGTCGGCGCGCCACGCCTCGTTCGGCAGCGCCGCCCCCGTCCGGAGCGCCCCAGGCAACGGAGATTGTTGCCCGGTATCAGGCGGCCCTCGCGCAAGGGGCCGACCGATGAAGGGGGCAGGCGGCAGCCGTGGAAGCATCGGTGGCAGCGGGCGTCGAGCGGGCCAGGGAGACGACCCCGGCTCTCCCTGTGGAGGATGCGGCCCCTGCCGTTGTGGGGGTGACCGAGACCTCCGTGCCGGCCGAGGGCACGGGGATGGCGGAAGGTGCGGCCCGTGCTGAAGACGCGGGTCAGACCACGGCTGGAGGCTGCGGTACATGGAGGAGGTTCCCGGGGCCGGCTCCGCAATGATGACCCTCCCGGCCACCCTCGAGGGTGGTCAGGAGGATAAGGAGGAGGATGCTCCGGGATTCCAGGACGGGACCTGGAGCCCTTGGGCCGAGAGGACCATGGGCGCCCTGCCCGACGTCCCGGCCTTCGAGGCCTGGCGCAACTTGGGGCTCGGTCGTCGCGGCGTCCCTCCTGGCCTGGCTGAGTCCGCTGAGGCCAAGCGTCTCCTATGGGAGGAGCAGCAGGCCTTGGGGACCGCGGTCCAGGACGAGGCTTGGACGTCCACCAGGTAAGTGGTTTAATTACTAAATTTGTTGCGTGTTTTGCGTCTCTCCCCCTTTTTTCATCTTTATCTGTCGTGTTGATAACAGAACCCGAGGGAGATGGCCGGGCGAAAGGTCACCGAACTTGCTGATGCGCACATCGAGGTGCATCAGCTAACGGAGGCTTTGAGCCATGCTGAGCGGGAACGCCTGCGCGTGAGGACTCTCGCTGTGGAGACGGCAGAGGAGGTCCTTCGGCAGGGGGACGAGCTCCATCGGCGAACGCAGGCGCTGGCGGCGCTCGAGGGCGAGCTCCAGCAGGAGCGCGCCGCCCTTGCCGAAGCCCGGGGGCAGCTGCAGCAGCGGGACTTGGCGCTCGCCGCGGCTAAGGCCCAATTGAATTCCCAGGGTGAGGCTATTGACCTGCTCACCGTGACGGTGATGGAGGGAGATGTCGCCATCACAGAGCTACGGGCCTCCGTCGAGGCCCAATAAGGAGAGATGGCAACACTCCAGCAGGAGGCCAGCACTGCCCGGGAAGCCCTCGCCGAGAAGGAAAAGCTGGTAGAAGGTAAGTTTGGTATGAATTCATCCTAAATTTGGATTCCGGTTTCGAAAACTTATCTGATTTTGCTTTTGGGCTTTCAGAGGTGCGGAAGGCCGCGGAGGAGACTTCCTCACAGGCGGAGTCGCTCCAGGTGGCCTATTCGAAGGCCAGGAGGACCTCGAGGAGCTACGGGAAGTAGCCCTTGCCGTCTGCAAGGAGGTCGAGGGGCCAGACGCCTCGAGTCCCAGTCGGGCAGCTCGGTGGCCAGCCGTCTAAGGGCCTTGGGTGGTTGCGTTACCAAGCGCCTGAAGCGGGCCCTTCTCCTTGGCGTGCAGAAGACCCTCAGGGTGATCTCGATGCACTTTGTCGTGGACCTTGAGGCTGTCAGCGGTGGCTACGTGGTGGCGGATGACCTAGATGACGACGCTGCGCTGGCCATCGTGGAGAGCGCCGATACTGCTGCCTCTGCTCCTGCTGCCACCCTCACGTGAATCTTTGAGAGCGACCTCCTTCCCGATGCTGAAGACGAAGAGGACACCACCCCCGAAGACCCTGCTCCCTGAGTAGTTAGGGATATTTATGTAATAAGCACTCTAGTGGTTTAAACAGTTTCATGTTTTCAAATGCACATTCGGGTTTTTATTTGAATTATGGTTTCTTTATCACGTTTATCTCACTGAGTTTGCAAGGGACTTGTCGAGGAGAGTATCGTTCATAGATTAACTTTAGCGTAGGGTGACGAGGGGGATGTCGTATCCTTTCGAAGGCGTAGGCGGTCCCTCGACTCGTCCGGCCTTGGCCTTAGTCAATCTATGCCTCGAACTGCCTTTTGGCAATTACTGGAGGTGGACATGATGAAAAATTTTGAAGAAAAAACCTTAAAATTGGGACAATTTTAGGAGGGGTGTCCCCCGAATTATCCCCCGAGTGAGACTTGGCTTTTTTTGATGGTAAGCCTAGTCTTACTCATTTTAAGGTTCTTTATTTATTTATTGAAATAAGTACAAATGTACATGAATGCTTGGAAGCTTAAGGGTAGAAGCAATGTAGATGTTGGATGTTCCAGGTGTTGGTGAACACTTTGCCTTTCTCGTTTGCGAGCTTGTATGTGCGTGGTTTGAGGACCTCATCGATGATGTAGGGCCCTTCCCATGGCGGTGTGAGCTTGTGGCGTCCTCGATTATCTTGTCGCAGCTTTAGCACCAGGTCCCCCTTGTTGAGGTCTCGTCGTCGAACCTTTTGGGCTTGATATTTTCGAAGCGACTGCTGGTACCGTGCTGAATGTAAGATCGCCACGTCTCGAGCCTCATCCGCTTGATCGAGTGAATCTTCACGAGCTTGCTTGTTCCCTTCCTCTTAGTAGGCCCTGAGCCTTGGGGACCCATATTCCAAGTCCGTGGGGAGGATAGCCTCGGCGCCATAGACGAGTGTCACACCCGGGTTTTCACAGAAACCCGAATGCTGCCATATGTGTGCCCAGGAAGTCCACAGAACACATATAGCTTATAAAAATGGAAAAGCAGAGTACATATGCTCGAATAAAACATTTTACATAAGAGTTTACCTAAATAAAGCATAGCAGAAGTCTATGTATTAACTCTCTCGACAGGTAGAGCCTCAAGTCCACAGGGACACCGACTGGTTGACCACAGCTCAGAAGTACAGGAGATCTTCAGAAGACTCAGTAGTAGCAGACTCATTTCTGACTCATCTGTTACCCGCCCAGGATTTTGTTGAATAATGGCAAGTGTAAGTAAAACATTTACTCAGCAAGTATAGCACGGTATGAAGCACACAACACATTACCAGATCCCTAAACCATGTTGCTAAAAAACAAGTTTTATCATTAACAATTAAATAATGGTAACAGTAGCTGCGCATAGCAAAGATGCTACCCATATGCATAAACCCGGGGTAATCAAAGGAACAGAGTATACAAAACTAGATACAACCTTAATGAGACATCAATTTAGACACATGCATATGAAAGTAAATAAATGTAAACGGTGGTGTTTAGGTAGCAAGGATTGTCCGTGCTATAACTTGCCTCAAATTCGGTATATTACTCATAGTCTTCAGCTCTTAATCTTCAAGCTCTTCTCCTTGAAATCTCTCGATGACGATCCTCTACTTGAAGCAATCATCGAGCACAACATGCAGCTAAACAAGCAAGCAAACAGTATACAACTAATAACAGTACACCAATAACAATAAAAGCTTTAAAAGAGCGCACTAAAGATTAGGTCTTGATTCTAGGATCATGTGAGCGCAAGAATCGCTGAAAACGGAGCTACGGTGAAAAAGATACGACCATCGGAAGATTTATATTATAAAAGAAAATAAAAGACTATATGCTTGTTTAATTTTAATTAAATAAATAATATAAAAGATATTTTAGAGAAACATCTTATTTTGGAATTAATTCAATTCTATTTGAATTTGTAAAATGAGATAAAACTAATCATATTTTATTTAAAATGTTTATGTAGAATTTATACAATTAATCATTTAACTTTAAGTAATAGAAATATGTGAGAGCATCTAATCGAATAATAAGATATTTCGTGTTGAACTAGTCAATATTATAATAAAAACATATTTATGTTGATATTAATCAATATTGATAATTATTTATGAACATTTAGAGTTTAACTCTGAGTAGAATTTTAATTAGAAAATAATCTTTAGTCAAATTAATATTTAAATAAAATTCAGAAACATGTGACATAGTAAATATGAGTACTAACGCGTAGTTTGAGTTTATACGATTTTAACGCAACTTGAACGGGTCGAATCGGAGCTAAAACGTGAAATCTATGGGCTTTTAAAGGTGCTAGGGACCTAGTTGTAATTAACCAAAGGCTCCAGGGGCTTATTTGTGAAAAACCGAGGGCCTTTACGCAATCTCATATAAAAATAGAAGGGCTAACGAGCAAATAAACCTAACCAAGTCCTCGGGCACTAAATTTGAAAAGGGCAAGGGGGTTTTCAAAAGAAAAAGGACCTAACTGCAATTATTTTTCTACGGCGATGGAGGGCAGGTTGATACATGGAAAGTTCAGGGGCTCTTAAGCGAAACTGCCATGGTTAACCGGTACCAACGTATTTGACTCGGGCACGTGGGCTGTTGGATCGGGATCCAACGGTCTGAATCGGACCGGGGGGGGGGGAAGGCGGCCGGCGGGAACAGTGGAGGACGGCGGCGCCGCCGTGCCAAGAGGTGGGGGCTCGCCGGAGTAGCTCGGAATCGAGCTGCCGGGCTCGGCTGACAACGGGGGTTGGCCGGGGAGGGAGCTATGGCCACGGGGAAGTCGCCCAGAGGGCTCACGACGGCGGTCGGGTGACGATGGCGGCGGGCGATGGCGTACAACAGTGGCGGCGCTCCGGCGAGGCGCGCCCAAGGGTTGGGGAGAGGGGTAGGGAGCATGGAGGGGCTCGGCGTGAAACTTACCTCCTCGCGGAGGTCGGAGCTAGGCCAGCTGGGGCGGAGCGGCACTGGTGCGGCGGATCATCGGCGGCCGGCGGTCGAGTTCGGAGGATGCGGCGGGGAGGAGGCTTGGGGGCGGCTAGGGTTGGAGCGAGCCTTGAGGGGGGCCGAGGAGCGGCGCTGCTAAATAGACAAGCGGGGAGGGAAGCCGGGGCCTCGGCGGGCGCGCTTGCTATAGCGCGGCGCGCCATTGCCGGCGGGAAGGGGGGGAAAGATGGAAGGTGGAAGAAGGGGCTGACCCGTGGGGCCCGGCGGTCGGGGAGAGGAAGAGATAGAGGGCTGGCGGGCCGGTGGGGCGCGCGGGGGAGGCTTTGGGCCGTCGTGTGGTGGACCGAGGCGAGGGGGGAGTGCTGGGCCGCGGAGAGGGAAACGGGCCGGGAGAAGGGGAAGTTGGGGGGGGGAGGGGCAGGCCGAACAGGGCTTGAAAGGGGAGTTGGGCTGGGTTTCGACCCGGGAGGGTTTTGGGGTTTTTCTTTTCCTTTTTATTTTCAGAAATTGTTTTTTGTGCAAAGATAAATCTACAAAATTCTAGATAAATCATTTAAGCCCCAAAAAATGTTCTGAAAATTCCAAAAATTCGAGGAAAAATCCTGAAGATAGATTTGGACACGAGGAACCCAAATAAGATATTTGGAGCTCATGATAAAGGTTTTAGCACATCCCAAAAATTGGAATTAGCTAAAGGAAAATAGGAACAAATCCCAGAAAACTCTGGAAAATTCCCGGAAGGCTTCTAAACGTATTTTTAGAAAACTTGCACACATAAAACCACTAAATGCAGGCCGGCATGAATGCAGGGCACACAACATTAAATCCACATTGTTTTAATTTAATTTAGAAAAATGGTTTTTCCGAGGGTAATACAGTTGAGAAAAATTTTAAAATTACTAGAAATTCTTTATTTAATTATTCTTTAAAATCACATCCTGAAATCCAAAAATTTCAGGGTGTGAAAACGAGAAAAAATGGGGTGAAACGCGTGGCTCTGCTTGGGGTTGTTCTAAGGCTCCAAATTACCGAGTGTAGCTCTGACACCCATTTTCCGCCGAATCTATTCAGCTTGTTGAATATTCTTGGCTTGAGGCCTTGTAGAATCATGTCGTTGGCACGTTCTACTTGGCTGTTTGTCTTTGGATGTGCTACGGCCGACCAATCCACGCGGATATGGTGGTCGTCACAGAATTCCAATAATTTCTTGCCTGTAAACTGGGTGCCATTGTCAGTAATTATCGAATTGGGGACCCCAAACCTGTGAATTATATCTGTGAAGAATTGCACAGCTTGTTCGGATCTGATGCTGCTGATTGGTCAAGCCTCAATCCATTTTGAGAACTTGTCGATGGCCACTGGCAGATGCGTAAAGCCCCCGGGCGCTGCTCGCATCGGACCGACGAGGTCGAGCCCCGATACGGCGAATGGCCACGTGATAGGAACGGTTTGCAAGACGTGGGCCGGGAGGTGAGTTTTGCGTGCGTAGAATTGACACCCTTCGCATGTGCGCACAATTTCGTTGGCGTCGGCAATAGCCGTGGGCCAGTAGAAGCCTAGGCGAAACGCGTTGCCCACGAGGGTGCGGGGCGCATACGCCAGCGTGGATGTCTCGAATGAGCTCCCTTCCCTCCGGGATTGGAATGCACCACTGCAAAATTCCGGAGGGGCTGCGCTTGTACAATTCCCTATCGATAATGAGGAACGACTTGGCCTTTCTCGCGATGCGCCGGGCCTCGGTTCGATCCGAGGGTAGTTCCCCTCGGTTGATCCAGGCAATGTATTGGTTGCGCCAATCGCGAGACGATGGGGCCTCGTCGATCTCCATAATTTCACCCTCGTCCGCCGAGGATATCTCCTGACTTGAGGCTTCAGGTTCCCCTTTCGAAGGGTCCTCGTCCATGGGCTCGATGTACGCAGCCCCCGAGGGTTCAGTCCTCGAGGGAGCATCAGGAGCTCTGGGAGTTGGCTTGAGGTCGATGCTCGGCTCTGTTAGGTCACGGACGAATATGTTTGGAGGTACGGTAATCCGCCCTGACGCAATTTTTGCCAATTCATCGGCCTCCTCGTTGTATTTTCGTGCGATGTGATTGAGCTCGAGGCCATGGAATTTATCCTCGAGTCGGCGTACTGCATTGCAGTACACTTGCATCTTGTCATCGTGGCAGCTTGCCTCCTTCATAACCTGGTCGATGACCAGTTGTGAATCTCCTCGGATGTCGAGGCGTTTAACGCCCAACTCTATAGCTATGCGAAGGCCGGCTGGAAAGGCCTCGTATTCGGCCATGTTATTGGATGCCGGAAAGTGCAAGCGTACCACGTACCTTATATGTTCTCTGATGGGTGAGACGAAGAGCAGGCCCGTGCCCGCACCGGTTTTCATCACCGACCCGTTGAAGTACATGATCCAGCATTCGGCTTGGATCTGAGGTGGGGGCAGCTGTGTGTCGGTCCACTCTGCCACAAAATCGGCCAAGATTTGTGATTTAATTGCCTTGCGGGAAGCATAAGTGAGGGCTTCGCCCATCAACTCCACGGACCATTTGGCTATTCTACCCGAGACATCCTGGTTGCGGAGTATCTCCCCCAAGGGGAAAGATGAGACCATGGTGACAGGATGAGCCTCGAAGTAGTGGCACAATTTGCATCGAGCTAGCACTACTACGTAGAGCAGCTTCTGGATTTGTGGATATCACGTTTTGGTTTCGGTCAGTACCTCGCTGATGTAATATACAGGCCTTTGGATGGGCTGAGCGTGTCCTTCCTCAGTTCTTTCTACGACGATGACTCCGCTGGCTACTTGAGTCGTTGCGGCTACGTAGAGGTAGAGGCGCTCGCCCTCCTTATGTGGCGTTAAAACTGGTGCTCGCGCGAGTGACGCTTTTAGCCCGTCGAGGGCTTTTTGAGCCTCGGGGGTCCAAGAAAAATGCTCGCTCTTTTTTAGGAGTCGGTACAGGGACAAGCCTTTCTCACCGAGACGCGAGATGAACTGGCTTAGGGCTGCTAAGCATCCCAATACCCTTTGTACCCCCTTTAGGTCACGGATCGGTCCCATATGTTCGAGGGCCGAGACTTTTTCATGGTTGGGCTCAATGCCTCGCTGAGAGACTATGAAAGCCAAGAGCATACCTCGAGGCACCCCAAAAACGCATTTTTCTGGATTTAGCTTTACCCCGTTGGCCTGGAGACAATCAAACGCAATGCGCAAATCATTTACCAGGTCGTTCGCCTTCCTGGATTTTACAACAATATCGTCAACATATGCCTCTACGGTTCACCCGATATGATCTCCGAAAACACGAAGCATACACCGCTGGTATGTAGCTTCGGCGTTTCGAAGGCCAAACGGCATCGTGACATAGCAGAAGATACCAAAAGGCGTGATATAGGAGGTTGCCAGTTGGTCAGAAACTTTCATCTTAATTTGGTGGAAATCAGAATAAGCATCATGGAAACATAACAGCTCACATCATGGGGTTGAATCTACGATCTGATCGATATGTGGTAAAGGAAAAGGGACTTTTGGACATGCCTTATTTAAACCGGTATAATCTATGCACATCCTTCACTTCCCATTCTTTTTCTTAACTAAAACAGGATTGGCGAGCCAGTTAGGGTGAAATACCTCCTTGATGAATCCGGCCTCGAGGAGCTTGCGCAGCTCGTCACCAATGGCCCTGCGCTTGTGCTCGACGAAGCGTCGCATGCGTTGAACCACCGGCTTGGAGTGGGGCAGGATATCAAGGGAGTGCTTGGTGACCTCCCTCGGTATGCCTGGCATATCCGAGGGGCTCCACGCGAAGATGTCGGCGTTGGCGCAGAGAAAGTCGACGAGCACCACCTCCTATTTGTTGTCGAGGGTCGAGCTGACCCTCACCGTTTTGTCGCTAGGGATGCTGGGGTCGAGGGGCACAGCCTTGGTGTGCTCTGCGGGCTCAAAGCTTCCTGCATGCTTCGAAATGGAGGGGATGGTTTCGTTCACCATCTTCTCCAGGTCCGCAACGAGAGCCTCGTCCTCGGCAAGCGCCTCGGCGCTGTCGACGCATTCCACGTCGCACATGTAGGCATGTTCGAACGATGGGGCCACGGTGATGACGTCGTTTGGTCCCGACATCTTCAACTTGAGGTACGTGTAGTTTGGGATGGCCATAAACTTGGCGTAGCATGGGCGGCTATCACACCCGGATTTTCACAAAACCCGAATGCGGCCATATGTGTGCCCAGGAGGTCCACAGAACACATACAGTGAACAAATATGATAAACAGAGTACAAATGCTCGAAATAAAATAGTTTACGTCAGAGTTTAACAATAATATTTATTACAGCGGAAGTCTATAACTCTCAACTATAGCGGAGCCGCGGTCCACAGGGACTCTGACTGGGAGAGCGCAACTCAGAAGTACGAGAGGTCCTCAGGGAACTCAACAGCAGTCTCCTGATCAGCCCAATCTGTTTACCCATCCGGGATTTTGTTGAATATTGACAAGTGTAAGTAAATAAATACTTAGCAAGTATAGCACGGGTATGAAGGCTCAAAAATAGGCTAGACTCGGCTTAACTGCATTAGCTTTTTTAGTTGGTTCATTTTAACATTAACCAAGTTACTACAAGTGAATGAAGTCCTAGTTGCAACCCAATTAAATAAGTATAAGTGACATTAATCTTAAATAAACATCATCTTCTAATAAAAAAGGATCCAGACCGCTCGTGACCTTGAGCAAGGCTATCATGATAGATTTTACACTCTGCGGAGGTTTCTCCCTTTACCTACCAGTCGCGTAAAAGTTCAAAGGAACTTTGCACCCAACGACGCACATCAACACTTCCGAGGTGTGATTGCACAGGGACGCTGCGGTAATACAAGGCGGTGAGACCATAGGCACCGAGATCGACGTACACCTACGGAGTCACACCATAGGGGGGGTCGATGGCGTCCAGAGCGCGGGCATCACACCCATCCATGCGCAACGTGTGGAGTTCCCCATCGCAGGGACTCCCAACACGGGACTGTGCCTAACGAGACAAAGCCGACGGATCACCCATCCTCGGTGGAATCCGGAAACACCCCATACCTTGCCTCCCACAACGCCGTCGGCCCGTCGGTAACCACTGGCAAGCTAGCAACGTACAAGTTACTCGACCAAGACCAGAGCCATAATAGTTCTAGCGGTGGCGACAGGCTCCTGGGTTGCCGTTTTGAGAACCGGACCTTACGGAGAGACACTAGAACAAAGCACACAACACCTGCTCTAGCTCCCTAAACCAAGTTGCTAAAAAGCATGTTTTAACATAAATGTTAAAGTGAACCATTAAGTTAATATTAACATTTAAATAATAGTGACAGTAGCTGCGCATAGCAAAAGATTCTACCCATATGCATTAGCCCAAGGTTATCAAGGTTCAGGATATACAAAACTAGGTACATCAATTTAGACACATGCATATGAAAGTATGTAAATATAAAAAGTGGGTTTAGGTAGCAAGGATTGTCCGTGCTATAACTTGCCTTCCTCGAAGTGCTGCTGCTGCTGTAAGTCTTGCTCCGGAAAGTCCTCAACGAGCTCGAACTCCAAAGCTAACGGCTCACCGACTGGACACGAAGCACCAAACAAGCCAGCACGCAAACCAATACATGTAAACAAATAATATTCTATTAGAATAGTACACCAAACAGTAGAAACAATACATAAAAAGGTTTTAGCAATATTCTACGCTTCACTACGAACACATGAACGCGAAAATCACACTAATCGGAGCTAAAACGAAAAAGATATGGCTTTTCTAAGATCTAGGGACCTACTGGCAAATTTTAAAAGTCTCCAGGGGCTCATTTTAAAGAAACCAGGGACCTATACGTAATTTTGTATAAAAACAGAAGGGGCTACGCGCAAAAATGACTCCCTAGGTGTCACACCCGGATTTACACAGAAACCCGAATGCTTCTATATGTGTGCCCAGGAAGTCCACAGAACACATATAGATAACAAATATGATAAACAGAGTACATATGCTCGAATAAAATGGTTTTACATCAGAGTTTGACTAAAATAACTAAATAAAACAGCGGAAGACTCTTTATTAACTCTCTCTCTAAACGAAGACGAAGACGAAGCCGAAATCCATAATCCACAGGGACACCGACTGGTTGAGCACAGCTAGAAGAATGGCAGATCTTCAGGAAATTCAATAGCAGCAGTACCATCTAATCCATCTGTTACCCATCCGGGATTTTGTTGAATGGCAAGTGTAAGTAAATGTCTTACTTAGCAAATACAACACGGATAATGAAGGCTTAAAAGAAAGGCTTGACACGGCTGTACTGCATTAGCAATTTTAGTTGATTCATTTTAACATAAACCAAGATTACTACAATTAAATGAATCCCAGTTGCAATTCCCAATTAATAAAGTAGAGATGAACATTAAACAATAATAAACATCAACTTCTAATCAAAAAGGATCCAGGCCGCTCTTGACCCTGAGCAAGGCTATCATGATAGATCGTACACTCTGCAGAGGTTTTGCCCTTTACCCACCAGTCGCGTAAAAGTTCAAAGGAACTTTGCACCCAACCACGCACATCAACACTTCCGAGGTGTGACTGCATAGGGACGCTACGAGGCTTTTCACAAGACACCCTAACAAAACAGTAGCAATTATGGTACAACCTAGGCAGCATGACCCAAGGCACCGAGATTGACTGACGCCCATGTCGCAACACGAGGGGGTCAATGGCGTCCAAGCGCGGTAATGAAAATGACAACAAAATAAATAGCGCAACGTGTGGAACCCCCGCCATACGGAAGCTCCCAACACGGGACTGTGCCTCACAGGGACATAGCCAACGGATACTCCGTCCTCGGTGGATCAAACCATACTCTCACCCATGCTTCCCATAACGCCGTCGGCCCTTCGGTAACTACTGTCAAGCTAGAGCCGTACATGTTACTCGTCCAAGACCAGAGCCATTATAGTTCCAGCGGTGGCGACAGGTTCCTGGGTTGCCGCTTTAAGAACCAGTCCTTACGGAGAGACACTAGGGCCAAGCATGAAGCATACGCCCTAGCTCCCTGATCCATGTTGCTAAAAAGCAAATTTTAATATTAACATTGAAGTGAACCATTAAGTCAAGATTAACAGTTAAACAGTGGTGACAGTAGCTGCGCCTAGCAAAGGTCTACCCATATGCAATAACCCAGGGTAATCAAGGTATAGGATAAACAAAAACTAGGTACAACCTTAATAGGAACAATTTAGACACATGCATATGCAGTAAATAATGTAAAGGTGTGTTTAGGTAGCAAGGATTGTCCGTGCTGTTCTTGCCTTTGTCCAACTGTTGCTGCTGCTCCTGCTGCTGCTGTTGGTCCTGTTCCTCGTAACCCTCGAACTCAAACGCGTACGGCTCACCGACTGGACTCATACATCAACACACAAGCATCCATACAAGCCAGTACATGCAAACAATATTAATCTATTAGAACAGTACACCAAACAGTAGCAACAGAACAAAAGAAGGCTGAAAAACTAATCTACGCTTCGCTACGAACACGTGAGCGCGAAAATCACTCAAATCGGAGCTAAAACGAGAAAGTTATGGCTTTTCTAAGGTTCAGGGACTTGCTGGCAAAGTTTTAAAAGTTCCAGGGGCTTATTTGCAAAAACTCAACGGCTAAAACATAATTTTATATAAAAAAACAAGAGGGTTTATTTGCAAATTAACCAAAACAGGACCTCGGGTACTATTTTTGAATAAGGCAGGGGGTTTTCTGCAAAAATCAGGACTTAATTGTAAATATTTTTGAATAGATTTGGACTGCGGGTTAATTTTGAAAAAGGATAGGGGTTCTTTTGCAAAATAGACGCGGCTGACTTAGTTGACCGGTATGGTCAACTTTGACCCAGGGTTGGTTTAGATCTGAGCCGTCGGATTTGATTTGAACGGCTTTAGATTAGATCGGGAAGAGGGGGGGTCGCCGGCGGTGAGTCAATGCGGCGGCGGCGCCTGCGCGTGTGGCGGAGGGTCGCCGGCGAAACACGTTCTCACGCTATAGGGCACGGCTCGGGACGGGGTCTGGCGCTACAGGACCGGGGCGACACGACGAGTCCACCAGGATAGGTCTCGTCGGCGGCGGAGCAATGGAGGCGGCGCGCGACGACCTATGGCGGCGGCGGCGCTCGGGCGGTGGCGGTTCAACGCGGGGACGGCGCTACAGAGCACGGGGAGGGGCAAGAAGGAGCTCGAGAGGTTCCTCACCTCCACGCGGTGGTCCTAGGGCTGCCGGCCGAGGAGGAACGACGGCGGGCGGCGAGATCGACGGCGGCGGGTTTAGAAGCGGCGGCGGCGAGTACGAGCTCGAGCGGCGAAGGATTGGCGGCGCAATTTGGGGGGTTAGGGGCGGCACGGCCGCGGCTTTTTATGGAGCGGTTGAGGGGAGCTCGGGCAGCGGCGACGTGCCGTGGCCGGGCCGGACTCCGGCGCCGTGTCCGGGTGGGACTCGCCGCGAGAGGTAGGGGACGGCCTGACAGGCGGGTCCCCCCTGGCGGTCGGCGCGGAGGGGGCTGCGGCGTGGGGCAGGCCGGCCTGTTGGGCCACGCCGGGGAAGCGGGGTGTTGCGCGGGCCGGCTGGCTGGGCTGCGCGACAGGCGGCTGCTGGGCCGCGAGGTGGGCCGCGAGCGAGGGGAGGCGGGCGCTGCGCTGGGCCGGAAGCGGGGGGGGTGCGAGTAGGCCGACGCGGGCGGAGCAGGCCGCTGGGCCAGGCCGAAAGCGGGGCGCGCTGGTCGCCGAGTTGGGCCGCAAGCGGAGCGGTGGGAAGCTGGGCCGCTGCGGGAAAAAGGGTAGAAGGGCTAAAATCGGCCGGGGAAAAAGTTAAGGGTGGAAAAACGGACTCGGGCCGCAGAAACTTTTCTAGAGCTCCAAACTAAGCGATTCAAATTCGAATTTAAACAGAATTTAAATTCCAATTGAACCACACACAAACAAAACTCAATGCAGCCGGCATGAATGCAACAAAAATGTTTCTAACCTTATATTTAATTTTATTTCTCATAAATAATTTATTTTTCTTAGATAAATATCAGCATAAAATTAAATAAAAACAATTTAATTACTAAATTTTTAAAATAGGCATTTTTAGGGTGTTACACTAGGACAGCGGGTTATATTTTTAAAAAGGACAGGGGGTTTTCTTTTAAATTCGGGACCTGAAAGCAAATACTTTTAAACTACGATGGACTACGGGTTGATTACAAAAAAGTGGAGGGGCTCTTTCGCAAAACCGGCTCGGCTGACCGTTACGCGCGGTTTGACTGCGGGCAGGGGACGCGTTGCGGCCGTTGGATCTTGATCCAAGGGGTAGGATGGCTCGGGGAGGTGTGCTCGCCGGTGGTGACACAGGGATGCGGCGGCGCTGGCGAAAACGCACCGGAGCTGCATCGATCTCGCGGTACAGGGCTCCAATCGGGATGGGGTTTGGCCGTGGAGCATCGGGGAAGCATGGCGAGCAAGATAGGGGGGTTCAAGTCGGCGATTTTGCGGCGGAGATGGCCCACGACGGTGACCGGCGGCCGGGCGGCTCGGGCGAGCATGCTCGCAGGGCTAGAAAGCAGAAGAGCGGGCACTGAGAGCTTGAGGAGGACCCTTACCGGCGTGCAAAGCTAACAGAGGGGTCCAATCAACGGGAACGTCACCAGAGGGGAGACTTCGATGGTGACCGGAGCTTCGGGCGGCGATGGCGAGCGGCGCTGCTCGGGGAGGGCTACAGGGGCGCTGGGGCTCGGGAGGGGGGTTGGTGAGGCTTAGGGGGTGCGGAGGGTCGGCTTTTATAGGGCCGAGGGTTCGCTCGTCGGGTGAATCGCGAGGCCTGTGATGGCGGCCGGCGATCCGCTCCTTCCAAGTGCGGGGCGGCCTGCCAAGCTTGGAGCGGCCGGGAAAGGAAAGGGATCGGGGGAGGAAGGTGCGGGGAAGGTGTCTAGGTGGGCCACGGGCGCGGTGCAGGCCGGGATGGCCGAGCGGAGCGGCGGTGAATGCGCGCCGGGGAAGGAAAGGCGCGGGCGGGAGGTGGAAGGCTAAACTGACAGGAGGGACCGGGCGGTCAGCGGGAGAGAGAGGGAGGGGAGGAAGGGGGCTCGAGCTGGGCCAGCTGGGTTCGGCCCAGGAGCGGTTCGCGCGCGGCTCGGGCCAGCGCAGGCCGCTGGGCCGACTCGGCGGGAGTAGGCCCAGGTGGGGAGGGGGAAGGTTTGGGCTGGGGAAAAAGAATGGGAGGGGGTTGGCTGTGCTAGGGAAAGAGATGGGGGTGCAAGAGTGGACCAGGGGGGAAGTTTAGGGAGCTAGAGTGAACTCAACTTGAATTACTTTTCTAGGGCTCAAACAAATGCAAATTAAATTCGAATTTAAACAGAATTTAAATTCTAACTTAATTTGCCAGCAACCAAAACATAGTGCAGCAGCATGAATGCAACAAAAATGTTTCTACAACTTATAATTGATTTTAATATTCATAAATAATTCATTTAACCTATATTAATTATGAACAAATTAAATAAAAGCCAATTAATTACTAAAATTTTTAAATGGGCTATTTTTGGGTGTTACAGCGGCCAAGGATGGCGTGGTACGCAACTCGAAATCCCACCACTTCGAAAGTCAGGGTCTCCCTGCGGAAGTTGTCGGGGGTACCAAAGCAAACCGGCAGATCGATCTGCCCGAGGGGTTGAACTCGCTTTCCCGGCGCAACGCCATGGAACAGCGCCTTGCTGGGGCGCAGCGTGTCCCTCCCGATGCCCATGAGCTCCAATGATGAAGCATACATGATGTTGAGGCTGCTGCCTCCATCCATGTGTACCTTAGAGAACCGGGTATTGCCGATGATGGGATCAACGACAAGCGGGTACTACCCCGGATTTGTGATGTAGTTGGGGTGATCCTCTCGACTGAAGGAGATGGTCTCCTCTGACCAGTCGAGGTAAGACGGCAATGCCTTGTGTATGGAGAATACCTCTCGGCGCTCGCACTTGCGTTGTCGAGGGGTCATGTTCGCGGTTGGCCCCCCGAAAATGAAGAATACGTTCTCCACCTCCGGGAAGCCTTGGCCACTCCCTTTGCTCATGTCCTTTTTTCCCCCTTCGTCCTTCGAAGCGGCGCGGTTGAAGTATTTCTTTAGCATTCCGCATTGCTCGAGGGTGTGGGTTACGACGCCCTTGTGATAAGGGCAAAGTTTCTTGAGCATGTCATCGAAGATGCCACCTCCTCGAGGGGGGCCTCGAGTAGCTTTGGGCGCAGCAGGATCGACTGCGAGGGTTTCGTCAGGGTCCTCGGTCCGCCCCTGTGGTCGATTCTTGTACTGGTGATGACGCCAAGGAGTGGTTTTGAGGATCTGAGCTGTCCTTTGTACGGTAATGACACGTCCGTACACTATTTCGTGGGTCTCCCATGCCTGTGCACAGCCCATTCTGTGGGAAATCACTGTGGGAGTTGGTAGCACAAGGAGTTGGAGTGACCCGGCCCTGTTCACACAGTGGCGACATGTGCGCACAGCGCCAGGGATGGTCGCATAGTGCTCGGTATGGCCCGCCAAGTTCAGGTTCGGAGATGATGGTGTCTCCATGATGGATAAAAAGCAAACATGATTCATGGAGACTAGAGAGGATGAATTTATTGATGACCCACACTAAGAAATCATGGGTTGGAGAATATAATTTCTAAAGTAGTGTCTTCCTAACATGGCACTATAGACACTACCCATAGACATTGTGGGTTGGGACTACCCTGAAGCAAGTCAAATACTGGTATTACCAGTTTACAATAACGCGCATTCCCACCGACAACATCCAACTACTTACAACTCTGAGACGGGACGTGCAGGAGAAACGACTGAGACAACCTAAGGCAACTCAAGATGGTTCACCACGCACGCCATGACTCCGACGCAGAGCTCCAAGATCGGACCATCAGTGGGGTCCAAAGCTTCGTCGTCACGGCACAAGGAAGAGCTCCACCAACTCCTTCAGGAAGGCAAAGGCGTCGAGCCGGCGCCACCGTTCGGTTTTCACTGAGGAAACTCCATCGCACCGCCATAGGACATGACCACAAAAGCAACACCCTCAACAGGGAAATTCGTTGCCCGATCCAACCCGCTGGACCGAAGCTTGCGCTTGACGACCACCATCCAAAAAACCGGCATAACCTGCTCACCACAAATGCCACCGAGCGCGGTCCACCATTGCAACCGCCAAAACTTTCCTACAAGGCCCCATAAAGACTAAAGCCACACAAATTCCATGGAACCGGTGGCTCAAGCACTCACCCGACCCAAGAGCTGCCTGCATCGATTGCGGGCTGCCCTGAGCATTCCGTAAGCACCTGATGCTAGAGCCATCGTCCTGTCACACCCGGATTTTCACGAAAACCCGAATGTGGCCATTTGTGTGCCCAGGAAGTCGAAGTACACATATAGCGAACAAATATGATAAACAGATAACATATGCTTGAATAAATTCTTCATTAAATAAAGTTTTACATCAGAGTGCATCATAAATAAACTAACCAAATACAGCGGAAGACTAATAAACTTTCAAACTAATGGAGCTGCAATCCACAGGGACTCTGACTGGGAGATCACAACTCAGTAGTACGGCAAATCATCTGGAAACTCAGCAGCAGACTCATGCACAGCCCAATCTGTTTACCCGTCCGGGATTTTGTTGAATAAATGACAAGTGTAAGTAAACAATTACTTAGCAAGTATAGCACGGGTATATGAAGGCTAAAAATAAGGCTAGACATGGCTTAACTGCGTTAGCATTTTTAGTTGGTTCATTTTAACATTAACCAAATTACTACAAGTGAATGAAACCCAGTTGCAACCCAATTAATAAAGTATAAGTGACATTAAGCATAAACAAACATCATCTTCTAATCAAAAAGGATCCAGGCCGCTCGTGACCCTGAGCAAGGCTATCGTGATAGATTTTACACTCTGCAGAGGTTTCGCCCTTTACCCACCAGTCACGTAAAAGTTCAAAAGAACTTTGCACCCAACCACGCACATCAACACTTCCGAGGTGTGACTGCATAGGGACTCTACGAGGCTTTTCACAAGACACCCTAACAAGATAGTGGCCGCTAAGGTACAATAAGGTGGTGTGACTCTAGGCATCGAGATTAACTTACGCTTACGGAGTCACACCATAAGGGGGTCAATGGCATCCAGAGCGCGGGCATCGCACCCAACAATGCGCAACGTGCGGAGTTCCCCATTGTAGGGACTCCCAACACGGGACTGGGTCTAACGAGACCTAGCCGACGGGGCTACCGTCCTCGGTGGAATCAAGAAACACCTCGCGCCTTACTTCCCATAACGTCGTCGGCCCCACCGGTAAACGCTGGCAAGCTAGAGATGTACAAGCTACTTAACCAAGACGAGAGCCATAATAGTTCTAGCAATGGCGACAGGCTCCTGGGTTGCCGCTTTAAGAACCGGACCTTAGGGAGAGACACTGGAGCAAAGCACATAGCACATGCCCCAATTCCCTAAACTATGTTGCTAAAAAGCAAGTTTTATCATTATCATTAAAGTGAACCATTAGATCAAGATTAGCAGTTAAACATTGGTGACAGTAGCTGCGCATAGCAAAGATTCTACCCATATACATGAACCCAAGGTAAACAAGGATAAGGTAATCAAATCTAGGTACAACCTTAATGGTACATCAAATTAGACACATGCATTTATGAACTAATTTAATACATGGTGAGTGCTGGCACTTCTTACGATCCAATATCAGAATTGAGAATCCTGGTACTGGGGTAAGGAGGTTTCAGTGGTTTTCCGTATGGCTTAGTAAAATATAGAAATATTCTGCAAGCGCACAGAATCACCGCTGTAGCACTTCACCTGGGAGTATCCCGAGGTATCGTAATTTATATTTCCGCAGTGAAGCTTTGGCAAGATTACGAGTGAACAGATATTCGAGACTATCAGAGAAGGGCACACGACTAGACAAGACAGGGGATAACGGTATTGGATAGGAGTGGATATACCGGACACACAGCTCAAGGGATACTCAGGTAAGGGAGAGAAGAGATAGATAGCTGGGAGGACAACGAGAAGAGATAGAGGACTCCTGGATTCTTTATCTACCTATGTCACTCTAGCTTAGACATACAGCGGCTACAGAGCCAGCACTAGGAGATCTGGGATAACTCTAATGTCTTAGCTTCGGGACAAGGGAACCGGTGAACACACAGAAAGGGATGAGAAGGGGTGCCACTATTTCCCAACTAGGGAATCCTACGGACCAGAACTAACGTGATGGGCTACGAAGACCGAAAGGGCTGTCACCACCTCCCGGCTACAACCTCCGTTGCGACGGGAATAAACTAAGGCCACTGACTAGTCTAGGAACCACTCCTACACTAGACAACGACTACTTACTTTGCTAGCAAGAGCAAACAACCTTGTCAATACTCTTGGTGACAGTTCACCTCCAGTATCAAGCAAGATCGAAGAACCAGCCAAGACAAAGACTTAAACAAGACTACAAGCACTAGAATTATAACTGACTATAGTCTAAACAAGATATATTTGCTACTAGAATAAAGTAGAAGCAAGATATAAATGACAAAGGAAAAGTGATAAAGATAACTATATTGATAACTGAAAGTCTTACAAAAGGAAAAGTAAAAGATACAAGAGCTAATACCAGAGCTTCTGAAGACGACTCCGGAGCCTCCGAGGCAAAGCTCGACTCAACTCTAACTCCCAACTAATCTATCCTAACTCTACTAGAATGAAAGTGGAAATGAGCTCCTTGGCTTGGTGTGTGTTTACAAGTGAAGTGTAAGGTCCTATATATAGTGCTCCAGGGTCGGTTCAGGTAGGGTAACGGCCAAGGGAGGGGGCAGAGGCGGTTGCCGGCCGTTTCGGCCGAGAGGGTCGGTTCGGCCGAACCCTGGCGTTAGGCCGAACGCCCGATCCACCACCTTAGCCACCTACGGCCGAGATGCATCCCCTGGAGTCGGTTGGGCAACTAGGGGCGGTTCGGATGAACCCCCCCAGTTCAGCCGAACTGGGCTGGGAGCCCAGGCCCGCCCCCCTGCACCGCCTTCAGCTCTAGGTCCCTCCTGGGCCGGCCTCTACTGCTTGGACTTCTCTTGATTCGGCCCAGGTTGACGGGTCGGTGCTCCAGGACGTGTTGGCGGTCGTCCACGTGTCGTGCATTGTTGGCACTCCTTACAGCCTACAGATAAATCCGCAAGCGGACGGATACCGATGTAGCTTTCACCCGGGAGTATTCCAAGGTATCGATTTCCACGAGGAACGAGAAGTGTACTAATCCTAAACTAAGTTGTCCTAGGTAGATGGAGTGGATGAATGAAATGGATGAGGTGGATGACGACAACAAGGAGAGAAGAGAAGAGGTAGGAGGGTAGAGAGGGTACAGGTCTGGTAAGGGTATTCAACCGATTGACTGAGCAGAGCAGAAGAAACAGATAGATACTTGCTTCGGGACTACAGAGCCTCCGACACACAGAAAGGGATGAGAAGGGGTGCCGGTTACCCTGAACCTTGGGTCCTAGGACACCAGAACTAACATGATGGACTACGAAGACCGAAAGGGCTGTCACCACCTTACGGCTACCACCTCCGTTGCGACGGGCAGAAACTAAGGTTACTGGCAAGTCTAGGAACCACTCCTACACTAGTCAATAACTACTTATCTCCTATAGCAAGATAAGCACCCAAGCTAAGCAACCAGTATACAGTTATACCAATCAACTAAGCATTGAACGAAGAACGAGACAAGTATATAGATGTAATAACTGAATGCTCAATTAATCAGAAAGAGATACAAGAGTTACCAGACATGACCCAGATGTCACTCGAAGCAGAGCCGCATCCGTAGAGGTACAGCGAGAAGAGGGGCCGACACTCCGGCTCCTCTCCGGGACGCTCACCTCTCCTCTCTCCCTATTCTACTGATACAAGTGGCGGAACTTGGCAACGCTCACTCTACTCTTGTGTTGTGTGCTCAAATGAGCAGCTTGCCCCTCTATTTATATCACTCAATGGTCGGTTGAAGTGGAGTAACCGTCAAGGCATCCAGGGAATATCCCCCTTGATTCGGGCGAAGAAGGTCGGTTCGGCCGAACCGTCCATCTTGCCGCCTTGGCTCCCAATGGCTCAGATTTGCTTCTGGAGGCGGTTTCTGCAGGGGAGTCGGTTCGGCCGAAGGCCTTTGTTCGGCCGAACAGGCCTCACGGTCCAGGCCCACTCCTCTACACCGCCTCTGCCCTTTGGGTCCCTCCTGGGCCGGCCTGGCTGCTTGGACTTGTGTAGTATGGACCCAGGCTGATGTGTCGGTGCTCCAAAATGAGTTGGCGGGCGTCCTACGTGTCTTGCACAGTCATTGCTTGGTTGTTGTAGACGTGGACGGCTCCCTGCGGCCTGTACGGCTAAGGGGGGTAACCGGCCGAACGGGTCGTTCGGCCGATTCAGTCATTTCTGACCCCTATAGCACGTATTTCGCAATGTTGTACCTGCACAAGCGACACTCACCAAAACTCGTGGAACTCCATTAGAAATAAAACCTAAGTACAAGGAATATTGCATAGTCTCTCATTTATTCCCGCGTATTGGTGGTCGAATTTGGGTTGTAACGACCGCCAACAAGCTCCCCCAAGCTTAGCTCTTTGCTCATCCTCGAGCAAAGATAAAACTTAGGCTCGGTGGATCAGGAGTTGCTACAATGTCATTTCTCTTACAGGTAACTTTATAAACAACTAGTACTCAAATTTACTTGAATCACTAGCAAGGTATTAATTTACCATTTTACCTATGGGGCTTATAGCAATCTCCTTATCTTGGGCGGTTGAAAGAATGAATAGTTTAACTTAGTTTTACTCCACTCTACTCTTTTCAGGATCCTATCTCGGAGTTTTCACCCTTTTGTGAAAAGATAAATTGTTCCTCATTGGCTCACTCAATCGCTCAAGTTTATTTGATTCCTCACCAAAGGCTTTGCCTTCTTTTTATCCTAACATCTAATTTAGCTTTTTGTGTGGCTCAGGGACAAAGGATGAAGACATATAAGCATCTTATATTTTGCTAAGTCAAAGACCGGACCTTAGGAGAATCAAATCACACTCTTAGATCGAGAAGTGCAAGTGTGTGGAATATGCAGAGTGGATTATGAGTGGAATTTGGTGGAACTTCATGGAATGATTCTTCCTCTCCTTTATTTTTCGAGAGCATGGGCTATCTCTTTTTTTTTGCCATGCCTCTTTGGCATGCTTTTCTTTTTCTCATATTTTTGCCATGCCACTTGGCATGCTTTTCTTTTTTTTTCTTTTTGCATAGCCCATGCCTCTACTTCAAAGATATTTGGAGAGGGAATAAAAGAACATGAAGTTTATTTTTGTGGGATGGATGATGGCATGGTTTTTGCTAACTCCCAGTGTAGGAATTGCAAGTGAGAGGTGGAGTGTATGTGAATCTCGATATTGAGAGCATGAAAGATTCCTCACAAAAGTCACAACAATTTGACAAAGCTCACTAAGATGACAAGCAGCATATGGTAGAAGGTTTAGAACTAATCCTATCATATGGCTCTGGTAGGAATTTTTGACCAATGAGGAACTTTGTTTTATTTTTGAAAGCATAATCATCCGAGATTTTCACCATACTAAGAGCAGAAATAGAATTCAACCAAAGTATCACTATATCAATCCCCACAACAACCTAGACTTGGAATAAGGCATATGCTCCCACAAGGTTTTCAGGTTCATTTCTACTCATGCCAAATAACTCAAGCATAGTCAAGCAACTAGTTGCAACAAAGTACTAGCAAAATTAATGACAGAGCAACTATTCATCATTTCCAAAGTGAGAGGCATATGATTCATTCCATGCATGGTTGAGAGTTAATTTTATTCAAGGGAAGTATTTTCAATTGAATGACCAAAGTGCTGAGTAATTCGGAACGTACCTGATGGGGGTGCTCCCCCAAGCTTGGACTCTTCACTGGTAGGGATTCAACCTTGAAAGGTACTGAGTCAGCTGGTCGGCCTACTCGTTCTCGTCCTGTTCCTCCACTGTGTCATGCCTGTACTCATGTATCTTTTCGTTAAACAGGGCAATCTCCGGTTGGCTCAAATGCACCAACCGAAGCGACAATTTTATTCTTTCTGCATTCAACTCTTATTTTATTTATTAATTAAGCTAAGGTTGGAAAAAAATATTTGGAAGGGAAATAATTAGAGCACCTCCTAAACAATGATTTGAGCAATGGGAAATTGAATTGGAAAATAAATTGAAACTAATGATGCTCTACAGGATACAACTACACGACATCTACTCTATAGATGGATTGTAAAGCTCTAGATGTCATGTGGCTTTGGTGAGCCTCTTGAATTTGGTTGTGAATGCTTGGAAGAGGACATTGTTCTTGTCCATCTGCCAAGGCTCGCCTTCAGTGACCTTCTCATCCCGGCTGCTCAACTTCTGGCTGGTTTGTGTCAGTTCATTTTCAGGCTCTTCAACCATGGGTTTCTCTTCTCCCTCCTCCATGGCTTTCTTCGTTAGTGGACTTGTCATACTTATGGAGAGAGAGCCCTTGGGTGAGGAAAGGTCTTTGGACAAGGATGGTGGCTGGGAAATGTGAACACTTGGTCGTGTTCGGGAAAGTGATGGAGGATGGTTTCTGACTCGAGATTGACAAGCAACTTTCCCAACATTTTCCTAGCGACTCTGAGACAAGATGGGATAGAGATAGGATCTAGGGTCCAAATGGATGCTCAAGGGGCAAAACAGGGGTCCTTCGGTCGAACCAGCATGGTTTGGCCGAATTGTCCTAGTTTGCCCAACTAGAGTGGTCTAGTATGCCCAGAGTGCATCAGTGAGCCTATCTCTCTACTGCACACCCATCTCATTGACGATTTTGCAGAATGTTCTTGATGTGAGTGCTGATGTTCTGCTTGACCATTAGTTTGGGGGTGAGAAGGTGTGGCTATAAAATGCGGCTCCCCCAAGCTTAGATATTTCCGGGAGATGGAGTCAATGAGATGGGAGCCTCTACGACTAGCCCAGGACGCCAAAGCAAGGAAAGATGTTTTCATGGGATATTTGCTTAGCGTGCCTAGTGGCTGTGGCTCGATAGGGCTTGGCTTCTACCCAGCTAGAGACGGGATCTATGGCTACAAGAGTAAACTCGTAGTTCTCTGAGTTAGGGAAATGACCCATGGGGTCTATTCCCCATACACCAAAGGTTTCTACGTGAAGACTACTGGTAAGCGGCTTTGCGTCTCTTATATTCCCATGTTTCTGGAAGTGTGGGCATCTCTTGCTAAATTTCTTAGCATCTCCATATTGCCAGACCTCTGTTCTAAACACTCCATAATGTCATTCACAAGGTGCTGCATGATATCTCTCCCAGGTTTTATGTGCCTCAGGTGCAGGTATGCATCGTCTGAGTCCATCTTGTGTCCAGAAGAGATATGGGTTATCCCATAGGTGATGTCTGCTATCATAAACCAATCTTTTCCTATTTTCACCTGATGGGACGTACCCTTGCACCATGAAGTCAACTATGGTGGCGTACCACGGCTCTAGTGTTGTGATCTCAAGGAGCGTGTGTCTTGGTTTCGCATTCTTTTTGGTCAAAAGATACTTCAGAGCAGTATGGTCGGAATAGACTATGACCTTTTCCCTAACTTGGTAGGACCGGAATTTGTCTATAACAAACATAGTTGCTAAGAGTTCCTTTTCCGTGGTTGCGTAGTTGAGCTGGGGACAGTGAGCATAATGCTTCTTGTCCTTGGTTTGGCCCACAACAGCTCCAATAGCATAATTGCTCGCATCACACGTGATTTCTAATGGGATGCTCTAGTCACGAGACCGGATGATGGGAGCAGAATTGAGTGCTTTCTTAGGGTGTGAAAGGAAGCATAGCACTCTTGATTAGAGACGAGAGGGGTTTCCTTGGCCAAGAGATTGGTCAACGACCGGGCTATTTGAGAGAAATTTTCGATGAGACACCTATAAAGCTCGGTGTGGCCAAGGAACTACGAATCCCCTTTACTCGTGGGAGGTGTACGCATAGGGTCGTATTTGGGAGTATGACAGGAGAAGATGATGGCTCTAGGCTTTGAATCTAGTCTTTCCCCGATCAAAGACGAATCTTCGTGACAATTGTCTTACGACCCCAAGGTAAGATAAGATAGGGATATGATGAGTATGAAGGTTAGGAGCAATCCATTCTAAATCTTGGACAAAGTGATCTTTCTCCAGGACAGTGAAAGTCTGATGGGTTTCAACATTGGAGGGCTTGTCACTGAGGGTCACTGGAGTGTGTTCGTTCTTAAAGAGGGAAGCATACTTTAGTCTAGGGAGAAGAGGCTTAAGTTCGACTGGAGGATGAATCTCTTCTTTCTCCATAAGGAATTGGGCATCTTCTTCTAGAAATGTTGCTCTAAGTCTATCAAGGATGTTGATATGACCTCCTCTATTGGACCAGGATCGGGATCTGTCTCTATTGGGGTATTCAAGGAATAATAATAAGAGACTGGGATGAGTTCTTCTCCGATCCTAAGCTCTAGCTGGATTATTGGTGAATTTTCTAGGATTTTCATGATTGGCCTACCAATAAAGATGGACTGAGTGGAACTTTCAGGTAAGTCAAAGATATGGAAATCCAAGAAAAGTTCAGGGTCATTAATCTTAACGAGTATGACCCGCAAGATCCCTAAACAGTCGAGGACCCTTCCCGATATGAACCTTAGATGTTTCTGAGATGATGACCATGGTTCATCAGGAAGTTGAGCTCGCACCAAGGAACTAGAGATTATGTTGATTCCGAGGCTCGGGTCATACCCGATTTCCTTATTAATGCCCATAACTTCACAAAAGATTGTTTGGATCCTTTTGGGCATTTTAACGACCTTGGTCGAGGCTTCCTCCTCATCTAGCCATTCCCGACTTATAATAGCAGAGAGACGACCTAAGTACTCTCTTTGATATTCTAGTGCTTCCTTGTCGGTTGGTGGATCCTTTTGCTCTACACATTGTCCCCGTGGGAAACGTATGGCACAGTCGATGTCATCGAATAGACCATCGTCAAAATCGTAGGGAGTAGTGTAGAGTGGAGGATAGTAGTCCAGGCTAGAGTAAGGTTGTGGTTCGAATTGAGCATCAGGTTCTGATGGAATGGAAGAGCTGATAGATTTGGATTGTTGGTGTACAGGCTCTTCAGGTTTAGACTGCTTCTCTTCTTCATCAGGGAGTTCGTCATAGACTCCAGTGTAGGGAGTGTCATCCAGGATATGCTCCAGGACTATCCTCACTTCACTGGGAGTCAAATGAAAAAATGACCCTTTTGAAGCAGAGTCCAAGAAAGTGGTGGCTACGGGACAGAGGCCAAGGCTGAAATGTTGGAGAATGATAGGTTCAGATAGGCCTAGGTCTGGTCCGGATGCCAAGATTTGCTTGAAACGAGCCCAGACTCCTAATGACTCTCCCTCTAATTGCTTAAAGGTAAGAACTTCGATTCAGAGGTTGGCTACCTTGGAAATTGGGAAGAAATTTAGGCAGAATTTCTCTCTGAGAGTTTCCCAACTGCCTTCCATAGTACCGACAGCCAGAGAGTACCAATTCTTTGCTCCTCCCGTCAATGAGAATGGGAATAGCTTCCATTTGAGTGTCTCTTGTGTCATGCCCGCAATGGTCAAGCATGAGCAGAGTTGCTCAAACTCGCGCAAATGCGCATATGGACTCTCGGCCTTCGTTCCTGAGAACGATTGCTCACGAACCATGGCTATGAAGCTGGGACGTAGCTCATAGCCGGGTGTGGATATGGGATGTGATGATGGTGGTGGCTCCAAACAATCGCCCGTTGGAGCCGAGTGTTGACGTAAGGTGAGAGTGGGATCCATATGGATGGTGGATGGTGGTGGGATACACGGACAACTTGGGTTCGGAATCAGAACAGCTACCGTTCCTCGGCAACGGCGCCAGAAAGCTTGTTGGCACTCCTTACGGTCTACAGATAAATCCGCAAGCGGACGGATACCGATGTAGCTTTCACTCGGGAGTATTCCAAGGTATCGATTTCCACGGGGAACGAGAAGTGTACTAATCCTAAACTAAGTTGTCCTAGGTAGATGGAGTGGATGAATGAAATGGATGAGGTGGATGACGACAACAAGGAGAGAAGAGAAGAGGTAGGAGGGTAGAGAGGGTACAGGTCTGGTAAGCGTATTCTACCGATTGACTGAGCAGAGCAGAAGATACAGATAGATACTTGCTTTGGGACTACAGAGCCTCCGACACACAGAAAGGGATGAGAAGGGGTGCCGGTTACCCTGAACCTTGGGTCCTAGGACACCGGAACTAACGTGATGGACTACGAAGACCGAAAGGGCTGTCACCACCTTACGGCTACCACCTCCGTTGCGACGGGCAGAAACTAAGGTTACTGGCAAGTCTAGGAACCACTCCTACACTAGTCAATAACTACTTATCTCCTATAGCAAGATAAGCACCCAAGCTAAGCAACCAGTATACAGTTATACCAATCAACTAAGCATTGAACGAAGAACGAGACAAGTATATAGATGTAAGAACTGAATGCTCAATTAATCAGAAAGAGATACAAGAGTTACCAAACATGACCCGGATGTCACTCGAAGCAGAGCCGCATCCGTAGAGGTACAGCGGGAAGAGGGGCCGACACTCCGGCTCCTCTCCGGGACGCTCACCTCTCCTCTCTCCCTATTCTACTAATACAAGTGGCGGAACTTGACAACGCTCACTCTACTCTTGTGTTGTGTGCTCAAATGAGCAGCTTGGCCCTCTATTTATAGCACTCAATGGTCGGTTGAAGTGGTGTAACCGTCAAGGAATCCAGGGAATATCCCCCCTTGATTCGGGCGAAGAAGGTTGGTTCGGCCGAACCGACCTGTTCGGCCGAACCGTCCATCTTGCTGCCTTGGCTCCCAATGGCTCAGATTTGATTCTGGAGGCAGTTTCTGCAGGCGAGTCAGTTCGGCCGAAGGCCTCTGTTCGGCCGAACAGGCCTCAGGGTCCAGGCCCACTCCTCTACACCGCCTCTGCCCTTTGGGTCCCTCCTGGGCCGGCCTGGCTGCTTGGACTTGTGTAGTATGGACCCAGGCTGATGTGTCGGTGCTCCGAAATGAGTTGGCGGGCGTCCTACGTGGCTTGCACAGTTGTTGCTTGGTTGTTGTAGACGTGGACGGCTCCCGGCGGCCTGTACGGCTAAGGGGGGTAACCGGCCGAACGTGTCGTTCGGCCGATTCAGTCATTTCCGACCCCTATAGCACGTATTTCGCAATGTTGTACCTGCACAAGCGACACTCACCAAAACTCGTGGAACTCCATTAGAAATAAAATCTAAGTACATGGAATGTTGCATAGTCTCTCATTTATTCCCGCGTATTGGTGGTCGAATTTGGGTTGTAACGACCGCCAACATGCATCGTGTTTGCTTGGTCATCGTGGACGGCTCCCGGTGGTCTGTACGGCTAAGGGGGGTAACCGGCCGAACGGAGTCGTTCGGCCGATTCGGTCATTTTCGGCCCCAATAGCGCGTATTTGTCGTAGTTGTACCAACACAAGTGACACTCACCAAAACTCGTGGAACTTTATTAGAAATAAAACCTAAGTACATGGAATGTTGCATAAAACCTCATTTATTCCCGAGTATTGGTGGTCGGATTTGGGCTGTAACGACCGCCAACAAGCTCCCCCAAGCTTAGCTCTTTGCTCGTCCTTGAGCAAAGATATAAACTTAGGCTCGGTGGATCAGGAGTTGCTACAATGTCATTTCTTTTGCAGGTAACTTATAAACAACTAGTCCTCAAAAATACTTGAATCATAGGCAAAGTTTCAAATCACCTTTTTACCTATGGGGCTTATAGCAATCTCCTTATCTTGGGCGGTTGAAAGGACAAACAGTTTAAACTCAGTTTTATTCCACTCTACTCTTTTCAGGATCCCATCTCGGAATTTTTTCACAAGTTTTGAAAACTACAAATTGTTCCTCATTGGCACACTCAATCACTCAAGTGTATTTGAACCCTCACCAAAGGCTTGTGCCTTCTTTTCATCCTAACATCTAATATGGCTTTTTGTGTGGCTCAGGGACAAAGGATGAAGGCATGCATGCATCTTATATTTTGCTAAGTCAAAGACCAGATCTCTGAGGAGACAAATCACATCTTAAAATCGAGACGTGCAAATGTGTGAATATGAATGGAGTGGAATATGGTGGAATGGTGGAATGGAATATGGTGGAACTCCTTGGATGAAACTCCCTCTCCTTGATTTATTTTCGAGAACATGGGCTATCTTTTATTCTCATATTTTTGCCATGCCACTTGGCATGCTTTTCTTTTTTTTTCTCTTTCTTTTTGTCATGCTCTTTGGCATGCTTTTCTTTTCCTCTTATTTTTTCCATGCTTCTTTGGCATGCTTTTCTTTTTGCATAGCCCATGTCTCTATCAAGAATATTTGGAGAGGGAACTCATAGAACATGGAGCATTTATTTTTGTGGATGGATGATGGAAAATGTTTGCTAACTCCCAGTGTAGGATTTGCAAGTGAGAGGTGGTGTGTGTACGTGGGTCTCGATCTTTAAGAATATGAAAGCTTCACTCAAAGGTCACAACAATTTGACAAAGCTCACTAAGATAACAAGCAGCATATGAGTAGAAATTTTCAACTAAGCTTATCATATGGCTCTAGTAGGTATTTTGACCAATGAGGAACTTGTTTCTTTTTGAAAGCATAAATCTCCGAGATTTTCCCATACTAAGAGCAGAAATAGAACTCAACCAAATTCTCACTGTATCAATCCCCACAACAACTTTAGACTTGGAATAAAGCATGTGCTCCCACATGGTTTTTAGGTTCATTATTACTCATGCCAAATAACTCAAGCATTATCAAGCAACTAGTTGCAACAAAGTACTTGCAAAATTAATGACAGAGCAACTATTCATCATTTACAAGGTGAGAGGCATATGACTCATTCCATGCATAGTTGGGAGTTATTTTATTCAAGGGAAATATTGTTTAAGGGAAATATTTTTGGTATTTTCATTTTTTAAATGCAAATTATCATGAAGGAAAATGAATGGGAAATTAAAAGATCAAAGTGCTGGATAAATTGGGACATACCTGGTGGGGGTCCTCCCCCAAGCTTGGACTTTCACTGGTAGGGGTATAGCCTTGAAAGGTACTGGCTCAGCTGTTCTGCTTGCTCGTGGACGTCATGATGGATGGACGCTACCATCCCGCTATTCTCTTGATGGTACTGAGAATGGCGGGCTAGCGTGTCTTGAATGTCTCGGGTACGGTCGTCGATGAGCTCGACTCGGTCGGAGATGTAGGACAACTCCCGGCCGTAGTCGAAGCGTGCGGACTGTGGGTATCCGGGGTAATATGGCTGGGAGGCACTGTCGTACCCTCCTCCATACCGTCTCCCGGACCACTCAGAGTCCGTGTCCTGGCCGTAGTCCCAGTGTCCTGAGGTGAAGTAGTTCGGCTCCTGGTGTTGCCCGGAGCCTCCTGCTCCGGACGTCCCAGCACCGGTGTACTTGTCGTAGGTGGCCTCAAAAGCAAAAGTGTGTCGGTGCGGCATTTGTGGTGCATCTTCCGGCTCCTGTGAGGTGGCGAGCCCAGCATCACGCCTGGCTCGTCCCCTCGTGACTGGTCCGTCACCTGCAACGTTGTGCCGAGCGGGCTCTCTCCAAGGTGCAGAATCGTCCGACTCGGTCCTCAACTGAAGAGTTAGTTTTGGCGTGGTATACAACCTTAGTGCTACACAGGGCAAAGGCACTTCAGTTGTATATCCACGGTAAATCATTGCAGTGTTGCGTCAGGCGTCCGCCGTATCATGTGGGCCTGCACGAAGTGCTCGGTATCCACGACGGAACGCGCTGTCTCGATGTACGTGAGCCGGGCGCCTTGGAGGACGCCCAGATGGTTAGCGAGGCGAGTGACTAGAGAAGTCATCGCCATGCTACCCGCACGAGAAATATGAGATAGCCAGTGACCAACCATGTCTTTCACAGGTGAATAGGGAATCTGCTTGACCATGGCAAAAAGAACCCGCAACTCGATGGTGTTGACAGGGCACAAATCTGCCCGGGGGAATACCGTCATAGACACCCAACGATGCATGAAACGCAAAGTGGGGTTATGTATGCTGTTCGTGCGTGGCGCAGGACAGTTGGTATTCCCCGAAATCTTTTTCCAAAATGCCACCCGGTCAAATCTTTTAAGCGCTTTGTTCGGGTCTAAGGAACAACGGCTTGAAAATCCAAGACCCGAACTAAAATCCCTCCAAGAGCAGAAGAACTGTTGGTTGAAGAAACGGAAACGAATCCCCCCAGTTTCAGAAACCAAAGTCGAGAGGAATTCAAGGGTGAGCAGGTACGAACCTTCTTCGTTGATGTGCCAGAAATTCTCCCAGCCAGTGGCTTGGAAGATTTCTGTGAACTCTACGTCCATCCCCGTGTCCCTGAGAAAATCTTGCTCAAACACACGGGTGTGCTCGAACTCCTCCAGCCGAAGCTCGTTGAAGGTGTTCTGCTCCCGTTCTGTCCTGAGGTTGATGTCACTCTCGCTCATGAGCTGCCTGGCCGGGGGCGTGGCATGGCCCCATCCCGAGCCGGCTGCTTCGTGCTCGTCCGTGTCCATCCGTCTCGAGCCTCGGGACGGAGCTGGGGAGCTCCCAGCATCGTCCGATCGTCGGCCTAGCCGGGCGGAACGACGGAGCGACATGAAGAACTTCGACATGGTTCCTGCAAAAGGTTAGTGCAACAACAACTACTCGAAGGACTGAATATATATGGTTAGCACAAGAAAATCAAGTCAGTCGTTCAAGATAGTTAGTCGTTCTTGCGGGGATAAAAACCACCACAAAAGGTTAGTCGTTCTTGTGGGTGTCGGTGACCACTACAAAATCGTCCAGAAATTCAGCACAAAGATCACAACAAAAGCAAAATATTTTTTTGGGATTTTCTAGTGATGCAAGTAAACCAAAACTTGAGCAAGAACTTGGGAAGAACTTGAGAAAGCACTAGAGCAAAGAACGTGAGAGAGAGGGAGAGAGCTCCTAGCAGAATTTTTTCTGAGTGAATGAGTGTGTGAGGAGCTCACAAGCTTGCCCCTGGTTCGGCCGAATGGCCTGGTTCGGCCGAACTGGGCAGGTGTGGCCTGGCCACTCCATGTGAGTGCAGCCCCCTCCTTTGCTTTGATTCCACGCCAAAATGTGTGGCCACAAAATTTTTAAGTCATGTGAGTGGAGTTAGTGGTAGGTGAGATGCAAAATTGACAAGACCAAAGTGGATTTTAGTGGAGTCACCCCCATGCTGCCATGTTTGTGATAATTGGTGAGTGTGCAGCCAATTTTAGTGGGGTAGACATGTTTGGTGCTGGTTGGTGGTGATGGTAAATAATTGGAGATGTTCTAGAAGGGATGAAAATGATAAAAGTTACCAATTACATCCACCCTAGGTAAAATTTCAGCATGTGTCCAATTATTTCCAACCAAGCTTGCAAAATTTTCTACTCTCTCTCAAATTAATTACTCAAGTGGTTCATTTATTTTGGAAAGGGAAACATGCAAATGCAATTGAGAATTTAAAAATTGGAAGGGAAATATGGGATACATACCGGTTTTCCTCGCGGCGAGAACTCAGCTTTTAAGTCCGCGAGCGGGACTTCTCCTGTCTTCAGTTGCTCTTGTCATCGTCCGGTCCCGGAGTGGATGACTCGGACGATGCAACCTTCTTCTACCACATTTTCTTGTTCTTCTTCGGTGTTGGTGGCGGTGGGATCGGCGTCTCTGGAGAATTCCAGAGGGCTTGTTCTTCCTCGTATTTCTTTACGAGGAAATCCATTTCTTCTGCACTTGTCGGTTTTGTCGGCTCGTTGCACTTGAGCTGCTCACCACCGAGTATTTCCAGCACTCCATTAATGAGAGCCTTAAGGAAACACTCGGCGCTCCTCTGCTCCGGTGTGAGTGGCTCTGTCTTCTTCTCTTCCCGGGGTTGAAACTTGAAGTAAGTCAACCTTCCGTCGATACGGAACGAGATTTCTCTCGCATCCATATCGATCCTAGCCCGGGTGGTGTTCAAGAATGGTCGGCCCAACACAAGGGGAAACGAATGCTCGTTCCCCGTGTCGAGGACAACAAAGTCCACAGGGTCATATCGTCCCCAGATCCGGACCGGTACATTCTCGATCACCCCCTCGGGGTAGCGGATGGTTGAGTCCGCAAGCTGTACCTGGGCAGTAGTAGGTGACAAAGTAGGGTAGCATAATTTCTTAAATAATACCTTAGACATGATGTTGACGCTTGCCCCCAGATCACAGAGTGCATCATCAATGCGACGATTCCAGATCGTGCACTGAATGATGGGCACTCCAGGATCTTCCTTCCTATCCGGAGAGGTCTTGATGATCGCCCTTTTTGCAGCTCTCGGCAGGTAGGTCAATCTTGGTGTCAGTACTTGGATACGTGCGACCTTCCCTGCGTGGTTAGTACGGAAGACACTATGAGGCATCTTACCATGCCTTGTAGTGACGGCTTTCACTGTCTCGATGGAAGGTTCGGGTTGCCCTGGAATCTTCCCCGATTCAGTGACAGGAACAGCAGTAGCTAACTGAGCGACTTGAGTTTCTATCATTTTATTAAAGATAAGCTGATTTTTCATGGCGGAAGAAAACGATTCCATCCTAGAGTCTATGCTTTCCAGAGTTTTATCATTAGCAGCAAGCTTTTTATTGATGTTTTCAGTTATTTTCATCTGGACAAACATAAGATCTATAAGAGACGGCTGATTATTGAAATTGCTGGAATTGAAATTGTTACCTTGTTGAGGCCTCTCAAAAGGGAGGATTGGGCGCGGATTCCAGCCTTGGTTGCCGTAGTTGTTCGGTCGGTACCCGTTATTGTTGGAGTTGTTGACGTAGTGGGCATCTTCTCGCGTTTCGGGGCAGTCATTCCCCGAATGGCCAGTGTTGCCACAGACTTCGCAGGTCATGCGAGCGTCCATGGCTTGCACCATTTCTTGAGGAGGGGCCTCCAGTTTCTTCATCAGGAGGTCCATCTTGGCAGCGAGCATGTCCAGGGCTTCAACTTGGTGAACTCCTCGGGTCTTTGGTTAAGTCCGGTCATCGGACCAACCTTGGTTCTCGACCATCTTCTCTATGAGGGCCTTCGCACGACTCTCCTCAAGAGAGAAGAACGGGCCTCCAGCAGCAGCATCCAGGTACTCACGGGCAGAATTTCTCAGCCCGTGATAGAAAGTTTGGATTATGAACCAACTCTGCATACCATGGTGAGGACAAGCAGAAATATAGTCCTAGAGGCGATCCCATGCCTCCGGGACTATTTCATCTTTTAGCTGCTGGAAACTAGCTATTTTGTTCCGGAGGGCGTTGGTTTTCCCAACCGGAACGAATTTTAGCAAGAAAGCGCTAGTGCATTTATCCCAGGTATCTATTGCTTCGCGGTTAGCATAAAACCATTGTTTCGCCTTGCCTAATAATGAGAATGGAAATAAACGAAGGCGAATGGCATCGATACTTACTCCGCGGATGGTGAAGGTGTTGCAAATCTCCAGGAAAAGCTGGAGATGAGCATTGGCATCTTCGTGTGGCTTGCCGCAGAATGGGCTAGCCTGTACCATGTTGATGAGGGCTGGCTTTAGCTCGAAACTACCGTCTCCGACTGGCGGAGCTGGTCTGGTATGCATGTTCTCACTTGATGGAGCGGAGAACTCGCAGATCGTCTTGCCGACCATCCTCGATGAAGCTGGAGTCACAACGGGAAGGACTGGGTTCGTCGGAAGGAGTTGCTTCTGAGGAGGTACAACACGGGGTCGTACTTTCCTCACAAGTGACTCCGGATTTTCTTGGAAGTTTGACGGTAGTTGGAAACCAGTCATGCACTGCTCTGTTCCACAAAGACCAACGAACAGAGCAAGGATAAACCCGCTTGAGTAGCGGTACTCAACTAAGATAGCTCAAGATAAAAATTCAAAAGTAATCGAGCCAAAGACTTCCCCGGTAACGGCGTCAGAAATGCTTGTTGGCACTTCTTACGATCCAATATCAGAATTGAGAATCCTGGTACTGGGGTAAGGAGTGTTTCAGTGGTTTTCCTTATGGCTTAGTAAAATATAGAAATATTCTGCAAGCGCACAGAATCACCACTGTAGCACTTCACCTGGGAGTATCCCGAGGTATCGTAATATATATTTCCGCAGTGAAGCTTTGGCAAGATTACTAGTGAACAGATATTCGAGACTATTAGAGAAGAGCACACGACTAGACAATACAGGGGATAACAGTATTGGATAGGAGTGGATATACCGGACACACAGCTCAAGGGATACTCAGGTAAGGGAGAGAAGAGATAGATAGCTGGGAGGACAACGAGAAGAGATAGAGGACTCTTGGATTCTTTATCTACCTATGTCACTCTAGCTTAGAGATACAGCGGCTATAGAGCCAGCACTAGGAGATCTGGGATAACTCTAATGTCTTAGCTTCGGGACAAGGGAACCGGTGAACACACAGAAAGGGATGAGAAGGGGTGCCACTATTTCCCAACTAGGGAATCCTACGGACCGGAACTAACGTGATGGGCTACGAAGACCGAAAGGGCTGTCACCACCTCCCGGCTACCACCTCCGTTGTGACGGGAATAAACTAAGGCCACTAACTAGTCTAGGAACCACTCCTACACTAGACAACGACTACTTACTCTGGTAGCAAGAGCAAGCAACCTTGTCAATACTCTTGGTGACAGTTCACCTCCAGTATCAAGCAAGATCGAAGAACCAGCCAAGACAAAGACTTAAACAAGACTACAAGCACTAGAACTATAACTGACTATAGTCTAAACAAGATATATTTGCTACTAGAATAAAGTAGAAGCAAGATATAAATGACAAAGGCAAAGTGATAAAGATAACTATATTGATAACTGAAAGTCTTACAAAAGGAAAAGTAAAAGATACAAGAGCTAATACCAGAGCTTCTGAAGACGACTCCGGAGCCTCCGAGGCAAAGCTCGACTCAACTCTAACTCCCAACTAATCTATCCTAACTCTACTAGAATGAAAGTGGAAATGAGCTCCTTGGCTTGGTGTGCGTTTACAAGTGAAGTGTAAGGTCCTATATATAGTGCTCCAAGGTCGATTCAGGTAGGGTAACGGCCAAGGGAGGGGGCAGAGGCGGTTGCCGGCCGTTTCGGCCGAGAGGGTCGGTTCGGCCGAACCCTGGCATTCGGCCGAATGCCCGATCCACCGCCTTAGCCACTGGGGCCGAGATGCATCCCCTGGAGTCAGTTGGGCAACTGGGGGCGGACCCCCCAGTTCGGCCGAACTGGGCTGGGAGCCCAGGCCCGCCCCCCTGCACCGCCTTCGGCTCTGGGTCCCTCCTGGGCCGGCCTCTACTGCTTGGACTTGTCTTGATTCGGCCCAGGTTGACGTGTCGGTGCTCCGGGACGTGTTGGCGGTCGTCCACGTGTCGTGCATCGTGTTTGCTTGGTCATCGTGGACGGCTCCCGGTGGTCTGTACGGCTAAGGGGGGTAACCGGTCGAACGGAGTCGTTCGACCGATTTGGTCATTTTCGGCCCCAATAGCACGTATTTGTCGTAGTTGTACCTGCACAAGTGACACTCACCAAAACTCGTGGAACTTTATTAGAAATAAAACCTTAGTACATGGAATGTTGCATAAAACCTCATTTATTCCCGAGTATTGGTGGTCGGATTTGGGCTGTAACGACCGCCAACAGTGAGTAGGTAGCAAGGATTGTCCGTGCTATAACTTGCCTTCCTCAAAAGACTGCTGCTGCTGCTGTGAGTCCTATCCCTGGAAGTCCTCGTACTCGAAGTCCAACATGAAAGGCTCACCGACTGGACACGAATCACCACACAAACATGCACGCAAGCCAATACATGCAAACAAATAATAATCTATTAGAATAGTACACCAAACAGTAGAAACAGTACAAACAAGGCTTTTAGAAATATTCTACGCTTCACTACGAACACATGAGCGTGAAAATCAATCTAATCGGAGCTAAAATGGAAAAGATATGGGTTTTCTAAGTTCTAGGGACCTACTGATAAGTTTTAAAAAGTTCCAGTCGGCGGCTCGGGTTGCCATGCGGGGCCGGGTTTGCCATGCATGCGCGCGCAAAAGGGGAAGGGGATCACGGGGAAGCAGCGGGGCAGCTTCGTGGAGGCCCCACCGAGCGCGGTGGCGGGCCAGAGTGACCGACCGAGAGGCGAGATGGACGCCGGGGAAACGGGGCGGCTCGGGCGGGAGGTGGGGGATGGAGCTGACGGGCGGGACCCGCGTGGCAGTGGGCGAGGGGAAGGGAGGAGAGGGGGGAGTGGGGCTGGGCCGGCGGGAGTGGTTGGGCCGGCGTGGGAGGCGGGGCCTAGGTGGGGGGGAAGGTGAGTTGGGCCGGGGTGAAAAAGGAGAGGGGGCTGGGCCGGACTGGGGAAGGACGTAGAGGGGGCTAAAGCGAACGAGGGAAAAGTTCAGGGGGTGAAAGTGAACTCGGCTTAGAATAACTTTTCTAGGATTCAAATAAATGCAAATTAAATTCGAATTTAAATAGAATTTAAATTCCAATTTAACTTACCATCAAACAAAACACAGTGCAGCGGCATGAATGCAACAAAAATATTTCTACAACTTATATTTGATTTTAATATTCATAAATAATTCAATTAACCTATATTAATTATGAACAATTCAAATAAAAGCCAATAAATTACTAAAAATTTTAAATAGGCTACAAACCTACCCCCCTTAAGATGAATCTCGTCCTCGAGATTCGGAAGTGGATGCGAAGAGCGGCGGGAGTGGTTGGGCCGGCGTGGGAGGCGGGGCCCAGGTGGGGGGGAAGGTGAGTTGGGCCGGGACGAAAAAGGAGAGGGGGCTGGGCCGGACTGGGGAAGGAAGTAGAGGGGGCTAAAGCAAACCAGGGAAAAGTTTAGGGGGTGAAAGTGAACTCGGCTTAGAATAACTTTTCTAGGATTTAAATAAATGCAAATTAAATTCGAATTTAAATTCCAGTTTAACTTACCATCAAACAAAACACAGTGCAGCGGCATGAATGCAACAAAAATATTTCTACAACTTATTTTTGATTTTAATATTCATAAATAATTCAATTAACCTATATTAATTATGAACAATTCAAATAAAAGCCAATAAATTACTAAAAATTTTAAATAGGCTACAAACCTACCCCCCTTAAGATGAATCTCGTCTTGAGATCTTCTTCCCATTCCCAAGTTGCTTCATCCTCCGAGTGACAGCTCCACTATACCTTGCACATCCGAATGACTTTGTTTCTTGTCACCCTCTCAGATACCTCTAGAATCCTGACTGGATACTCCTCGTAAGTGAGATCCTCTTGCAAGTTCAGCTCATCTATCGGGATCTGCTCTTCAGGCACCCGCAAACACTTCTTCAGCTGAGACACATGGAACACATCGTGCACTCCGGCCAATTTCTCGGGCAGTCCCAACTTATATGACACTTCACCTTTCCTTTCAAGTATCTGGAAAGGTCCGATGTATCGAGGTGCTAGCTTGCCCTTGACATTGATCCTCTTTACACCCCTCATCGGTGACACTTTGAGGTACACAAAATCTCCAACTTCAAAACTGAGATCCCTCCGTCTGACATCACCATAACTCTTCTGCCTAGACTGTGCCACCTTCAAGTTCTGCCTGATCACTTGCACTTGGCGTTCTGCCTCTCTGAGTATCTCTGGCCCAAAGACTTGACTCTCTCCAGTCTGATTCCAGAACAGTGGTGTTCTGCACTTCCTGCCATACAAAGCCTCAAACGGTGCCATCTGCAGACTCTTTTGATAGCAGTTGTTGTACGAGAATTGCGTATAGGGTGAACTCTTGTCCCAGCTGACACCATACTGCAGTGCACATTCCCTCAACATGTCATCTAGAATCTGATTGGTCGGCTCTGTCTGTCCATCTATCTGGGGGTGGTAAGCTGAACTAAACTGCAACTTAGTGTCCATGGACTCGTGCAGCTTCTGCTAGAAGTGTGAAGTGAACTGAGTACCACGGTCAGACACTATCAGCTTTGGCACTCCATGCAAGCACACAATCCTCTCCATGTATAGCTCTGCCAGTCTAGCTCCGGTGTAAGTGGTCTTCACTAGAAGAAAGTGTGCCACTTAGGTCAAGCGGTCCACAATCACCCAAATGGAGTCAAATCCTCGCTGAGTGCGGGGCAGACCCGTTATGATGTCCATACCAACTTCTTCCCATTTCTATTCCGGTATCTTCAAGGGTTGGAGTAATCAGGCTGGCCTTTGATGTTCAGCCTTGACTCTCTGACATGTGTCACATAGAGCCACATATGTTGCCACATCACGCTTCAACCCGTACCACCAGAATCTCTCCTTGATGTCTTGGTACATCTTTGTACTTCCTGGGTGAATCAAGTATGCCGAATCATGCGCTTCTCTTAGGATCGTGTCATTGATCTGCACTATGTCGGGCACAAATATCCTCTTCCCGTGCCACAAGATTCCATGTTCATCCACTTGGAATCCAGGGGCCTTTCCTTGATCTTTTCATCCTCAAGCTGACCCTTCTAGATTTCCTACTCCAGAGTGGGTTCCACTACCATCTCTGTGATGATGGCCACGAATCCCACACTCATCCTCTCAAATTCCAGACTAAGCTCTTCCGGCAGGCAATGTCCGGTGACCTTTTTCACATAGCTCCGCCTGCTCAGAGCATCTGCCAGCAAGTTAGCCTTCCCTGGGTGGTAGTGAATCTACAGATCATAGTGCTTGATCAACTCCAACCATTGGCGTTGCCTCATATTCGGATCCGACTGAGTGAAGACATACTTGAGACTCTTGTGATCGGTGTAAATGTCACACTTGTGTCCAATCAAGTAGTGCCTCCAAATCTTCAGAGCATGTACTACAGCTGCCAACTCTAGGTCATGCGTCGGGTAGTTCTGCTCATGCTTTCTCAACTGTCTTGATGCATATGCCACAACTCTCCCATCCCGCATGAGTACACACCCCAGTCCTAGACGGGATGCATCGCAGTAGATGGAGAAGCTCTTGGCTATGTCAGGCAATATCAGCACAGGTGCTGTTGTCAGCCTCTTCTTCAACTCTTTAAAGCTGGTTTGGCACTCCTCTGTCCAAATAAACTTGGCATTTTTCTCCAGTTTAGCAATCTTGGAGAACCCTTCGATGAACCATCGATAATATCCGGCCATCCCAAGGAAACTCCTGATCTCGCTGACATCCCGAGGCGGGTTGCAGCTCAACACATCATTAACCTTCTTCGGATCGACTGCCACTCCTCCGTTGGACAGCACATGTCCCAAGAATGCCACTTCCTTCAACCAGAACTCACACTTGCTCAACTTGGCATATAGCTGATGTTCCTGGAGTCTGTACATCACCAATCTCAAATGATCTTCATGTTCCTCTTCATTCTTGGAGAAGACCAGAATCTCATCAATGAACACCATCACGAACTTGTCAAGGTAGTCCATGAACACACTATTCATTGGTCAGTCCAAAGGACATAACCGTGAACTCGTACAACCCGTACCGAGTAGTGAAAGTCGTCTTGGGTATGTCTGACGACTGGATTCTCATCTGATGATAACCTGATCAAAGATCTATCTTGGAGAACACACAAGCTCCCTTCAGCTGATAAAACAGATCATCAATTCTTGGCAGCGGGTACTTGTTCTTGACGGTCACCTCGTTGAGGGCTCGATAGTCCACACACATCCTCTCTGTCCCATCCTTCTTGTCCACAAATAACACTAGTGCTCCCCATGGTGAAGCACTAGGACGAATGTACCCCTTGGCTAGCAAGGAGCTTAATTCTTCCTTAAGTTTTTCCAGCTCCTTCACTCCCATTCTATATGGCTTTTTAGCTATAGGTGAAGTGCCAGGTTTTAGTTCAATAACGAATTCAACTTCGGGTTCCGGGGGCATACCTGGCAATTCATCTAGGAACACATCCGAGAACTCATTCACCACCCTGATGTCTTCAGGAGCCGCACCATCAGCTTGATTGACTTGAGTATGCTCCAATGGACGGGCTGCCTAGTACTCCACCTTACTCCGGTCTTTGCCGTCAGTTATATAGTCCTCCTGGCGCACTGGATCACTGCATCATATCTGGCTAGCCAGCTCATACCCAGAATCAGGTCGAAATCAATAGACTCCAGGACGATCGGGAGTGCCTCGAAGTCTACCCCCCTTATGGTGACAGTAACATGGGGACAGCGTAAAGTGGCGCGCTGTTCCCCTCCTGGTGAGCTAATTAGCATAGCATTCTTCATGGGCAGTAATGCCACTAAGTTTTTTTTTTCACAAAAGCAGCAGATATGAAAGCATGTGAAGCTCCGGAATTGAACAAAATAGTCGCAGGGGTGGAGTTGACAGGGAACGTACCCACGACCACATTAGTAGCTCCCTCAACGGTCTCCGCCCCAGTGTGGTTGAGCTTTCCTGTGGCGGGGTTCTGTGGAGCACGGTTGGCCTGACCGTGCTACTGATTTTGTGGTAGTCCAGCCCTCAAAATATTGTTCTGGCCGGCGGCATTCTGGGGCTTCTTTGGGCAGACATTGGCAAAGTGGCCCTTCTCTCCGCAGTGATAACACACTCTGGGACCCACTGGCGTGTTGTTGATGGGATTGAGGCGCTGAACGGGACCCTGCCGCACCGGGTTGCGCTGAGCTGGAGCATTCTGCAAGAGTCGTTGCTGCTGTGGTGCTTGGGGATACTCGGGGTGCTACTGGTACTGGCGACGGTTGAACGAGCCGGGCTGACTCTGGAAGCGCTGCTGGCTCCCCATCTTCTGACTTCACTGAGGAGGAACGAAACGGCGGCGGCTGCTGCTCCCGATCTGCTTGCCCTGGAACTTGCTCTTCTTCGCATCCATCTCACGGCGCTTGTGTTCCAGCATCAATGCGCCGTCCACCAGTTCCTAGAAGTTGGGGAACCTGGTGCACATCAGCTGGTACTGCAATGCATCTAGCAAGCCGTCACGGAACCTGGACTACTTCTTCTTGTCGATGTCCATGTCCTCCGGAGCATAGCGGGCCAGCTCGATGAACTTGTCACGGTAAGCGGTGACGCTCATCCCTTCTTGCCTTAGTGCCAGGAACTCCTTCTTCTTCAGGGTCATCGGGGCTTCTGGCACGTGGTGGGAGAGAAAGCTGCTACAGAACTCCTGCCAAGTGATCTGAGAATGGTCGACGTGAGCGTACTGGTACGAGTCCCACAAGTCCAATGCTGGTCCTTGGAGCTATCCTCCGGAGACATTCTCCTGGTCGTTGCACTGTACGATGTCGAGCTGTCTCTCCACCGCCTTGAGCCAGTCATCTACCTGCAGGGGGTCGCTGGCCTTGCTGAAGGTGGGAGGACGTCCCTTCAAGAATTCACCCTTCTTGTCACGGGGCGGCATGTTGTGCTGCGGTGGCGGATTCTGCTGGTTCTGCTGCATCATCGCCATCATCTGAGCCATCTGCTGGATCAGCTGGGTCTGCGTGAGCATCATCTGCTCAATGGTGGGAGGTGGTGGCGGTAGTCCACTGGCACCGGCGTTGCTCCTTGTGTTCACCATCTATCATCAATAAGTAAGTCTCATAAAAACTCTAATGTTTATGACTTCAGAGGTTTACCAATTGGTTAGGATGGAGGGTTTGATGGAAAAAGAGCAAGAGAAATGAATACCCCCCCTCTATGTAATCACTAAAGTCCTTAAACCTTAGTCCTGCATCTAGATGGTAGTAGACTTGCGTCTACGCCCATCACAATCATTACAAAAATCCAAATCAAGCATAAGCATAATGACAATCATTTCAAGCACCTAAAGACATGATTCACACAAGACTCAGCTGGATTTGAGTTTTGAAAAAGTGAAACTAGACGACATATAACACATAATCATGGTGGTCTCCTAAGGTTTAATCAACCATTCTAACTAGGTTGTGATCCTACAGTTAGCATGGCTCTGATACCAATTTGTCACACCCGGATTTTCACGAAAACCCGAATGCGGCCATATGTGTGCCCAGGAAGTCGAAGTACACATATAGCGAACAAATATGATAAACAGAGAACATATGCTTGAATAAATTCTTCATTAAATAAAGTTTTACATCAGAGTGCATCATAAATAAACTAACCAAATACAGCGGAAGACTAATAAACTCTCAAACTAACGGAGCCGCAATCCACATGGACTCTGACTGGGAGATCACAACTCAGTAGTACGGCAAATCTTCTGGAAACTCAGCAGCAGACTCATGCACAGCCCAATCTGTTTACCCGTCCAGGATTTTGTTGAATAAATGACAAGTGTAAGTAAACAATTACTTAGCAAGTATAGCACGGGTATATGAAGGCTCAAAATAAGGCTAGACATGGCTTAACTGCGTTAGCATTTTTAGTTGGTTCATTTTAACATTAACCAAATTACTACAAGTGAATGAAACCCAGTTGCAACCCAATTAATGAAGTATAAGTGACATTAAGCATAAATAAACATCATCTTCTAATCAAAAAGAATACAGGCCGCTCGTGACCCTGAGCAAGGCTATCATGATAGATTTTACAGTCTGCAGAGGTTTCGCCCTTTACCCACCAGTCGCGTAAAAGTTCAAAAGAACTTTGCACCCAACCACGCACATCAACACTTCTGAGGTGTGACTGCATAGGGATGCTACGAGGCTTTTCACAAGACACCCTAACAAGACAGTGGCTGCTAAGGTACAATAAGGTGGTGAGACTATAGGCACCGAGATTGACTTACGCTTACAGAGTCACACCATAAGGGGGTCAATGGCATCCAGAGCACGGGCATCGCACCCAACAATGTGCAACGTGCGGAGTTCCCCATCATAGGGACTCCCAACACGGGACTGGGTCTAACGTGACCTAGCCGATGGGGCTACCGTCCTCGGTGGAATCAAGAAACACCTCACGCCTTACTTCCCATAACGCTGTCGGCCCCACCAGTAACCACTGGCAAGCTAGAGACGTACAAGCTACTTAACCAAGAGCAGAGCCATAATAGTTCTAGCGGTGGCGACAAGCTCTTGGGTTGCCGCTTTAAGAACCGGACCTTAGGGAGAGACACTGGAGCAAAGCACATAGCACATGCCCTAGTTGCCTAAACCATGTTGCTAAAAAGCAAGTTTTATCTTTATCATTAAAGTGAACCATTAGATCATGATTAGCAGTTAAACATTGGTGATAGTAGCTGCGCATAGCAAAGATTCTACCCATATGCATGAACCCCAGGTAAACAAGGATAAGGTAATCAAATCTAGGTACAACCTTAATGGTACATCAGATTAGACACATGCATTTATGAAATAATTTAATACCGGTGAGTAGGTAGCAAGGATTGTCCATGCTATAATTTGCCTTCCTCAAAAGGCTGCTGCTCTTGCTATGAGTCCTATCCCTAGATGTCCTCCTCGCACTCAAAGTCCAACGTGAAAGACTCACCGACTGGACACGAATCACCACACAAACATGCACGCAAGCCAATACATGCAAACAAATAATAATCTATTAGAACAGTACACAAAACAGTAGAAATAGTACAAATAAGGCTTTTAGAAATATTCTATGCTTCACTACGAACACATGAGCGCAAAAATCACTCTAACCTGAGCTAAAACGGAAAAGAATTGTGTTTTCTAATTTCTAGGGACCTGCTGGCAAGTTTTCAAAAGTTCCAGGGGCTTATTTGTGAAAAATCAGGTGCTAAAACATAATTTTATATAAAACCTCAGGGGCCTACGCGTGAAAATACCTAAACAGGATGGCGGGTTCTATTTTTCAAAAGCTCAGGGGGTTATTCAAAAGAAAAAGGACATAACTGCAATTATTTTGAATAGGGGGTGGACCGCGGGTTGATTACTAAATAGTGCAAGGGCTCTTTAGAAAAAGGTCCCGCGCTGACCGGTATGCAACTGGATTGACCTAGGGCTCGGGCGGATTAGGGCCGTCCGATCTAGATCCGATGGTCTAGTTCGGTTCAAGGGGGGATGGCCGGCAGGGACAGGGAGCACGACGGCGCTGCTCGGGAGGCGGCGGCGCTTCACCGGAGAAGCTTGAAGTCGAGCTAGGGGGCTTGGTTTTCGGCGTGGCTTGGTCCTACGCGACCAGGGGAGGACAGCGAACATGCTGGTGGGGTTCAAGTCGACCGAAAGGCGGCGAGAGTGGCGCGCGGCGATGATCGGCGAAAGGCGGCTCGGGTGAGTCGGGCTGGATCGGGTGAGTGGGGCCTGCGCGGTTTGGGGGGCTAATTGGCCAAAGAGCGGGGTGGGGAGGTTCCTTACCTCGCCACGAGTTCACCCGAGGTGTCGACGGGCGTGGAGCTGCACCGGAGGCGGCGAATCGATGGCGTGGCGGCGGAGTTGCTCGGGCGGCGTCGGAGCGGGAAGGAAAAGCCGCTGGGAGGGCTTGGGCGCTCGGGAGGGGGTCGGTGAGGTGTTGGGGGTGCGAGGGGTGGCTTATATAGGCCCAAGGGGGCTGCATTGGCGAGGTGGAGCGAATCCTGGCGGCGGCGGTCGGTGGCTCAGGTTGCCATGTGGGGGCTGGCTTGTCGTGCATGCGTACGCGCAAAAGGGGAAGGGGATCACGGGGAAGCAGCGGGGCAGCTTCGTGGAGGCCCCACCGAGCGCGGGGGCGGGCCAGAGTGGCCGGCCGAGCGGCGAGATGGACGCCGGGGAAAGGGGGCGGCTCAGGCGGGAGGAGGGGATGGAGCTGACGGGCGGGACCCATGTGGAAGTGGGCGAGGGGAAGGGAGAAGAGGGGGAGCGGGGCTGGGCCGGCAGGAGTGGTTGAGCCGGCGCGGGAGGCGGGGCCCATGTAGGGGGGGAAGGTGAGTTGGACCGGGGCGAAAAAGGAGAGGGGGCTGGGCCGGACTGGGGAAGGAAGTAGAGGGGGCTAAAGCGAACCAGGGAAAAGTTCAGGGGGTGAAAGTGAACTCGGCTTAGAATAACTTTTCTAGTATTCAAACAAATGCAAATTAAATTCGAATTTAAACGAAATTTAAATTCCAATTTAACTTACCATCAAACAAAACACAGTGCAGCAGCTTGAATGCAACAAAAATAGTTCTACAACTTATATTTGATTTTAATATTCATAAATAATTCAATTAACCTATATTAATTATGAACAATTCAAATAAAAGCCAATAAATTACTAAAAGTTTTAAATAGGCTTGTTAGACGTCCTCAATTGAGCACAGGTCCGAGCGGATTCAGTCAGGCTTGAACCATGAGCCCTGCAGTCGCGAAGCGAGGCACATTGGGGACAGCATGGAAGGGAGCATCCCCTGAGCAGGACCACCGGCGATGTCGGAGCGAGTACCGTCCCCACTTCCCTTCCCGTTGCAAGTGGCCCAAAGGTGTCACACCCGGTTTTAGGAATAAAACCAGATGCATCTCATATGTGCGACAGGATCAAGTTTACACACATATGGTAGACGTCACAAGCGAATATCCATAACCATGCATACAAAAGAGTATTAAAGTATATTTATTACAATCTCAGAGTTGACACAAATGTCATAGCGGAAGACTTAAATAACTAATCGAAACGAAATAACTCCATCTCCATAGGCAGTTGACTGGAGGACTCGCCTAGAACTCCTCAAAATTAGTAGTAAAGTCCTCAAAATTCTACCAATCTGAGCAGCAGTCTGAGTGTGGTCGATGCAATATAAATAAACAAGCGTGAGCACATGTCGTACTCAGCAAAGTATGTAAATAAATGACATGCTAGGCTTTATAAAGTGGAAGGCTGAAAGGATAGTTGCATTAAACACTTTTAGTTGGTCAAATTTTATTAAGCATCTATTTACTAGCAAATATAAGTATATACCAACCACAATTAAATTAATGACATAAACCTGTCAATTTTAGGTAACCACAATTTAGATCATATTCAGATAGATTAATCATGTAAGGGTCCAGGCCGCTCATGACCGTGAGCACGGCTGTTATAACAGTTTTACACTCTATAGAGGTTGTACACATTCACCATAAGCCGTGATTCCCATTGCCTGAAAGCATGTACCCTTCCCACACCACGTGGACCGAATACTAGGTTTCACTATGAGACCTTTACAAAGATACTCTAATAACTGATAGTTCGCTAAGGCTTCCAGTTCAGGAGCAAAGCATAACCCTCCCTAGTGAGTCGCGTATCTTTGCAAAGCCTACCGCTCAAGAGGACTGGCTATACCTCGTCAACCGCCGTACCTCTTGCCCCTTTCGGGTAAAACTATCCCAAACTAGAATACCTAATTAGTCAGTCAAAGCCAGAGCCACATAGCACTTATGGTTGCACTGTTTTCCTGTGTGGTCGCTCCATGTTCCAATTAAAAGAGGTGATCTTGTCCATTAATTAATTAAAAGATAGTAATGGAACATAGAGTAGGGTTTTCATTAGACCAATCCCAGTTGAGCAACTAAGCATCATCTACCAGTCAAATTAATTTAATGACCCAGCTGCAAGGTATGGTAAAACAGACTTGGAAATCCTTAATGGGACCCAGCAATATTAATGCAAGCGATAAATAACAGTGTAATTAAAATGCATGTCATTTAGGTACAAACGGGCATGATCAAGGTATACTTGCCTTCTTCCCAACCCTGCTGCTGCACAGACTCTTCAACAGCTGGTTCTTCAAACACTTCCTCGAACGACGCGTTTTCTATACGCATCACACAAACACATGCAAAGAAACAATACAATAAATAAGAAACAGTACACAAAACAATTCCAACAGAGGTAAACAACAGCACAAGTCTATTCTACGCGTTACCACGAACGCGTGAGCGCGAGAATTGCTAAAATCGGACTTAAAACGCAAAAGATATGGCTTTTCTATGGTTAAAGGACTTGCTGGCAAAGTTTTAAAACTTTTGGGGGCTTAACTACGAAAATCCAAGGGCTAAAACCTAATTTTGTATAAAAACTTGAGGGTTTTCATGTAAAAAGGTAAAACTTGGACCTCAGGCGCAATTTTAAAACTTGCAGGGGCTAAACCGAAAGAAAAAGGACCTAAGTTGAATTATTTTTGAACGGGCTAGGACTGCAGGTTAATTTACAAAACTTGGAGGGCCTTTTTGCAAAACTACTCTAGTTGACCGGTAAGGGATCTGTTTGACTTGAGCTCGGGCTGACGTGGACCGATGGATCACGATCCAATGGCCAAGATTGGATCGGGCAGGGGCTCGCCGGCGGGGGGAAGCAGCGCGGCGGCGCCGCTGGCGCCCACGGCGGCGCATCGCCGGCGCAACCGCGAAAACGCGCGCGGCTTGGATGGGAAGCAAGAGGGGGAAGAGGCGAACTCACCCAGCTAGACCAAGTCGAGGGAGGAGCCTCGTCATCGGACGGCGACGATGAATGGCGGGCGGCGGCGCTGTGATATCGATGGCAAGCAAATTAGGTCGGGGCGCGGCCAAAGTTCAAAGCTAGAACACCGTGGGCCTTGAATACGAACCTCCCGAGGTTCTGCACGGCCAGGGCGAGGCGATGACGGCGTGAACTGATGGCGGCGGCGAACTTGGAGAAGCGGCGGCGGCGGCGAGTCGCGCTAGGGCCTTGCGAGAGCGGCGGGCGTACGCAAAAAGAGCGGGGAGATAGAGGCGGCGACGCGCGCTAGCTAAAAGAGGCTGGGCCCGCTTCTTGGCGTGCGTGCTCGAGACAGAGGCGGCGGCGCGACCGAGCCCCGGGTCGGACTCGAGTCGGACTCGGTGGGGGAAGAAGCTGATGCTTGGGCCCCGCGCGTCAGTGAGAGATGGAGAGGGAAAGGAGAAGGCGGGCCGGCACGGGGGAATGGGCCACGAAGGAAGCTTAGGCCGGGAAAGGAAGCAGCCCAAAGAAGCAGGCCGGCGGCCCAAGAGAAAAGTTGAGGGAGCAAACTCGGACTGCCCAAGAGTTCGAGGGGCAAAAGTAAACTCGACAGGAATAACTTTTCTATGGCTCAAACAAATTCAAATTAAATTCGAATTTAAATAAAATTTAAATTCCAACTTAATTTAACAGCAAGCAAAAGATAAATGCAACAGCATGAATGCATCAGCAACTTATTTTGACTAAAATTATTTAATATGATATTTAAATTCAATTAATTCACAAGAATTCAAATTAATTCTCAGAAAATTTATTTGGACCTTAATAAATCCTAGAAAATTTCAGAAAGTTGCTACAATTTAATTGTGATGAATTTTAGGGTGTTACAAAAGGGAACCAAGGGCACAGGAGGAGGGGAAGCACGGCCGAAGACTCCCACGACCGCGCGGGAGCATGAGGGAGAAGGAGCCAGGCTGGCGCCAGGCACAGAGCAGCCGCACACCCACCCACTAGGGCGCCATAGCTGCCGGCGAGGGTCGCCAACATCCAAGGAACCAGGGCAGCGCCGTCTCAGTCTGGGCGTTCGGTACTACCGAACCGATCGGTTCGGTTCCTCGGTACCCCTGGGAATTCGGTTCCTGAGGATCTCGGTACCGATCGGTTCCTAGAAAGACTCGGTACCGAGCCATTTCGGTATCGGTACTTTCGGTTCGGTTCCGGTAAATACCGAAGGTACCGACCAGTGAGGTACAGGAACATGTAACACCAAGTTGAATGCTAATTTTGACAGAAATTAAACATGATTTCATATAGAATAACGGTGCCAAATCTAGAGATAAGAAGCCACAAATACATAATATAGATGTCCACACAATAGACCCATTATTTCTCAATACGACAGTGACTCACTACTCACTAGTCAAATACGACAAACATAACATGTTATTCAAATTGGCCATACACAATCGGCCAGCAGGAACTCAAGAACTCATGAGTCAGGACACAACAGCTTTGACATGAACAGCATCTTTGACACAGCAGCTTTGAAGTAAAACAGAGGAAGGCAGGAAGCACTAAGAAAAAACGGTGACAGGAGATGAGATAGCACAGCAGTCCAGCACGCACAGTAAACAGTATGCAGCAGCCAGCAAGCATCACTTGATAACTCACATTCATTGGTTCACAAACCTGAAACATTATGCAGCAAGGAACACTAAAATTAGTCATGCATTGTTCTTGTTCCCAAATCAGAAAGAATAGAAAGAAGATATTTAATTTGCTCACATGATCATTTAGTTGTAGGCTTGATAGACTTGCTCTTGCTTGATTTGGTGTTGGAGGTTTTTGTTGGTTTGGATGTGATGTTGGTGGCGGTAACCTTCCTGCTTTTGCTGCCTTGAATTGAAGACTTGGCAGCATGACCATCAACAATGGCCAAGTCCTTGAACTCTTGAATTAATTCTGAGATATAATAAAACGAGGATGCAATATATTTTTGAGTAAGTAACGAACAACAAGCAAAATAAATCACATAGAGATAGAGTTATGAAGTCATCACCTTCTTCATATTTAGTTAATTGCTCAGTATTTTCAGAAAGATTGACTGGAGTTGCCCTTCTAAGCCAATCTTGAGTACAAACTAGAGCTTCAACCATAAATGGAGTGAGTGAAGTCCTAAAATCATCCAACACACGCCCACCACTGCTAAAGGCAGATTCACTAGCAATTTGGAAAGTATGGGGAATCTAGTGGCCTGGCCCTTCCACCAAGCAAGAATACCAAATTTTTTGACATCCTCTTCACACTCTTCAGCCAAGTACCTATCCAATTCAGTCCTGTTGCCCCTACCCCTACTGCTCATGCCTACTCCACTGTTCAGCTTCAATCTCTTCACAATGTTACTCCTCGCCTTTCTAGGACTGCATCCACCTTGATTAGATTCGGCCTCATCATTTGTTTGGGAGTTGACATTACTTGGGGGTGTATTCTTGGCCCTGTATTCTTCAAACAGATCATGCAAGCACTTGGTAGTAGCAGCCCAAACTTTCTGTCCAACACCCTCACCAAACATGTCATCTATTGCAAGTTCTGTATACTCTGAAAGCTTGTACCTAGGATCAAGAACAACAGCAACAAAGATCAGCAGGTTAATATTTTCCTTCTCCTTTCCCTTTCCCTTCTCATTTTGCAAGCCCAGATTCTCATGCCACTGCCCCCAATACTTGTTATACTTGTCTTTCATTCTCTTCCCCATGTCTTGTTGGACAGAATCAGCACTATTTAGCCACTCATTCACCAAAGCATTGACCTCTAAAATCTCATGAAAATAAGTGTGAGCAGTCACACGTAATGAAGCTGAAACACGCCTTGTTATATCGGCAAAATGCTTTAGAAACTCAGCTAGTTTCCTTGCATTATTCCAATCATGATCATCAGGAAGTCCTGGACCTGGAACACCTGGCTTGACCTCACTAAGCAATTCAATTGTATAGTACGGATCTTCATCAGGATATCTAGCAAACACCTTTTCATATGAGCAAGCAGCTACTAACATATCATATGTCGAGTTCCACCTTGTGCATATATCAAGGTTCAAGAATGCCTTGGTGTCCACTTTCTCCAATTGAGCAATCTCTTTAAATTTGACAATCCTAGATGTACCAGCCCTCACAAATCTAATGGCAGCCCTTATACGTGTGATAGATTGGTCTACTTCTTTCAAACCATCTTGCACGATCAAATTAAGTATATGTGCAGCACATCTCATATGAAGATACTTGCCATCTGCTATGCTAGTTTTCAAACTATTCATTTGTCTTCTCAAATAACTAACACCACTATCATTTGCACTAGCGTTATCAACCGTTACTGTCATGACTTGGTCCAATCCCCACTCAAGCAAGACTTTTTGTAGGTGTTTTCCAATATCATCTCCTTTTTTTCCTTTTACCTTGAAAAAGCTAATAATCTTTTTATGCAAGCACCAATCATTATCAATAAAATGGGCTGTTACAGTCATGTAACTATCTTGCTGTTGTGATGTCCAACCATCGGTTGTGAGGCAAACTCTACTGCATTGTTCTTGCATAAACATTTTCAGTTTAGCTTTGTGCTCAAAATATAATTGCACAGAGTCCCTAGTACATGTCCTTCTCGATGGTATTTCAAAACGAGGGCAAGCAATAGACATGAACTTCTTAAAACCAGGTTTTTCACCACGGCCGAATGGCTCCTCATCTTCTATTATCATTTCAGCATAGGCAGACCTAAGCAAATCAGGGTCAAACTTCCAAGTGCCTACAATATTTCCTTCAGTAACTTGCAAAACACCTTGTGTTGCATCACCACTACATTTATGAGGATTACTCTTACAAATGCCAAAATGCTTACGCATACCAGACGTACCGTTAAGAACTGGATGTGCTCTGATCTCAGCATTGCAATACTTGCACTTTCCCTTGACAACCACACCTTTTTCTTTGATTTTGATGAAGTGCTCCCAAACATCTGATCTAGAATTCATCTCCTTCTGTTTCTTCGACCCGTCCTCATCTTCTAGATCGATGACCTCCTTCTGTTTCTCTCCATCAGCAGCAGGCGCAGCATCCTTCCCATCACCATCAACATCAGCTTCCTTCCCATCAGCACCAGCAGCCCCGCCATCACTCAAGCCCTCTTCAATCCTTTGCTCCTCCAGCGTCCAATCATGAACTTGATGTGCAATGTCTTCCTCAGACTCAGACATCTGTTTAGTTATGAAGTAAAAGTCAATGCACGTCTAGAGGACCAAAATTGCTCTGTCAAATCAAGCATACACTCAAATCAGACTTACATCGGAGTTGCAGGAAGCAACGGAAGTAGCCAGCTGCGACTTGACCATGACGGCGTGGCCGCCGCGTGGGAGATGGGGATGGCGGCGGCGCGGCGCAGCCGCGTGGCGTGGGCGTCAGGCCGAGCAGATGAAGGCGCGGGCGTCAGGCCGAGCAGATGAGCCGACTGCCGAGGCCGAGAGGACGGCGGTGCTACGGCGGAGCGGTGCGGACGCCGGACGAAGGCGCGGCGGGGACGCTAGACGAAGACGCGGCGCGGTGCTGGCGAAGTCGCGGCGCGGCGGGCCGGCGGCTGCGCGGTCTGGGAGTCGCCGAGTCGGGTGGGTGGTTAACTGAATAACTGGTTACTGGTTAGGGTTTGGTTGGCAGGTTGGCTGGTTGGGAGTCTTTGCTCTTTAGATGGGCCGCTGTTGGGCTAGTTCGGTACTTTCGGTTTACCGAGGTATAGAACCGAAAATACCTCGGTAAATTCGGTACCTGAGATCTGAGAACCGAACCTGGAACCGATTTTTTCGGTTTCGGTACTTTCGGTTCGGTTCTCGGTAAGTTCGGTTCGGTTTTCGGTAAATTGTGCCCACTCTGAGCGCCGTCGCCCGCGGGATCCATCGTAATGCTCTTAGGCGCGTGTTTCCAAAGGGTGTAGCATCTCAGTCCTCACCTACCCCTTTATTTGCCAAGCTTCAGGCGCATCATGTTCATTCGGCTTTCAGAACCAGAGTATGTAGCAGGTTGGATTCCTCCGGCTACTGTCGTAATTAGCTCTTGCATTCGGTCATGCTATATTTGCTTTCTTAGTTCAAACTTATAAGTTGAATGAAGAAACTAACACATCTCATCTACTTTGACTCAAGAGAGTCCCTATATATAATTATACGTCAGTTATGCATTGCTTCCTAGTTAAGCATTAATATAATAGTCGTACTAAATCTTGTTTAGCTGAAAAGGTGTAATTGTTTCACGGCACGTAACTACATTCTTGATATATTCCCGTCCCTTTTTCCCAATTATCCCTGTGAGCGCAACACCATCGTGCCTACTACGTTGTTTACCACTCAAGTCTAGAACGCAGGCAAATTCAAAAGTGAATATGCTTATAACCAAAAGGAGTACCGCACGTGTGCTCATTTTCACCCTTTGATATGTTCTGGTTCTTAATCTTTGCATGCCTGGTCTGGATCACATTTGGAAAATCCGATGTCACTTTACCATAGATGCTTGACGAAGCACGCTGCCTGCTCCACTCTTCTGTGCCATATATATTTTGTGCACCTGCCTCAACAGCTCACCAGATCTCAGATATGATGCACATCTTTTCTGACTCAAAGTTTTCGAGTAGTCTGTTTCGACACTTGAGAAAAAAAAAATACTTGCACCACATCACGACCTCAAACGTCATAGAATTGAAGAAGAGACGGTGGCGAATCCATAGCTCAAAGTTTAGGGGTTTATCTTCTTCTTTCTCTTCTTCTTCTTGTTCCCTTTTTCGTTCCTTCTCTTTATTTATCCCTGAAATATGTAGGGGGCGCCACCCTGCCCTCACGCTGGATCCGCTGATAAAGTTGTTACTTTCATGCACTCGAGTAGCTAGACTGGCTGTGAATTGGAAAAAAAAAATACAAACTTTACAAGAAATATGTGTAATCCACCTTTCTGCGCAAAGAAAACCAGCTAATCAGAAGACGACTAGTCATGTCAGTAGAGGCTAGTACCAAGTGTCAGTTTTTTTAAGAATGAAGTTGGGTACACAATACTCATAATATATAAGTACGTGCACACTCATTCAATCAGTAGCAGAAAAAGTTTTTGTCGATTTGTTAACGAAGAAATACAAGAATGTTGCGTCTTGCACAAGTATACAACTTGGGCACGTAATCCTAGGTTGGAAGTCTATGTTCAGATACCACGTGGCATAATTGCTCCCAACATATGTAACATCAAACGCTTAACAGTATGTTACGATGGATGATGCATCAAAAAGATCCATTTATATTATTCTCTGATGTACTGTTGGATCGGAATAGAGCACTACGGAAAATGCACTCGGCAAAGCCCGAAAAACACTCGGTAAATAGGGCACTACGAAAAATGCACTCGACAAAGCCCGAAAAACACTCGGCAAACTCTTGACAAACGACACTCGGCAAAAAAAGACTCGGCAAAAGGCTCTTTGGTAAGTATATTTTGTCGGACACTCGGTAAAGAGTTTGTCGAGTACCAAAATTCACCCTCGAAAAATATTTTTTGAAAAAAAAAATCCACTGCGCCGGCTGCGCCTGACCGCGCCGCGCCGACCACTGCCAGGACACACCGGGGCCGCGCCAGGTGAGAGGGAGAGAGCTGAGAGGGAGAGCCCGGTGAGAGATAGAGTGATGAGAGAGGGAGAGAGGTGGGGTATTTTATTTGTATGTAAGAGGGAGGATCCATGTCCTCATGTATGGACCAACAGGAGGCCACCATTTTAAAGAAGTGGATCGCTACGTGGTGAGTTGTGCTTATAACAAAATTTCGGATGGCTAAACAATTTGAAATGAAAAAGTTATAAACAACAAACGTTTATATCTCTTAGAGACCTACAGCTTTGATATATAACGTATTTACATATGAGATCATTTGAAATTTTTAAAAATTTAATATTTCAAATTAGATACATTGTAAGGATATTTTAATGTATTTAACAATCTTAAATTAAAAAGTTATCAACTACAAAGTTTTAGATATCATGGATCTATATAAATTTGATATATAAATTATTTACATTCGAGGTCATTTGAAAATTTCAAATTTCAAATTACATAATTTATAATAATATTTTGAGGTATTGAACAATCTCAAATACAAAAGTTGTCAACTATAAAGTTTTGAGGTATAAAGTTTTTTCATATGAGATCATATAAAAAAGTTTCTATTCAAAAATACATCCACTAACTCTCTCACATACAATCACTCATATACTTCTTGTGAGATGTTTTGATTTTATAAACATTATTATGAAAAAATGTGTGAAATCTTCTCAGCTTTTTATCACAGCCTCCACGTGTGATACCATCACATCATGACAAATCTCATGATTTTTAGACTTCATTTCCTTTTTCTAGAATTTAAAAATTATTCTGTCACACCCGGATTTACACAAAACCCGAATGTGGCCATATGTGTGCCCAGGAAGTCCACCGACACATATAGCGAACAAATATGGTAAAAATCAGAGTACAATGCTTATTTCTCATCATAAAGTAGCGATTACATCAGAGTTTGCATAAATGAAATACATGGACAGCGGAAGACTATTAAACTCTCTCTAAGTGTAGCCGCAATCCCTCAGGGACTCTGACTGGGAGAACGCCAACTCAGAAGTACGGCAGATCCTCCGGAAACTCCACCTCATAATCAGCCTGACTCCAATCTGTTACCCGTCCGGGATTTTTCCCAAAAAAATAGTAATAACAGCAAGTGTAAGTAATGGAAATTACTTAGCAAGTATAGCACGGGTTATGAAGGCTCAAAAAGGCTAGACTCTGGCTTAACTGCATTAGCACTTTTAGTTGGTTCGTTTTAACTTTATCCAAGTTACTACAAGTGAATGAGAATCCCAGTTGTAACCCAATTAATGGTGTAAGTGACATTAAACAGGAATAAATACCATATTCTAATCAAAAAGGATCCAGGCCGCTCGTGACCCTGAGCAAGGCTATCATGATAGATCGTACACTCTGCAGAGGTTTCGCCCTTTACCCACCAGTCGCGTAAAAGTTCAAAAGAACTTTGCACCCAACCACGCACATCAACACTTCCGAGGTGTGACTGCATAGGGACGCTACGAGGCTTTCACAAGACACCCTAACAAGTCAGTAGCCGCTGGAGTACTATACGGTGGTGAAAACTTAGGCACCGAGATCGACGTACGCCCACGGAGTCACACCGTGAGGGGGTCGATGGCGTCCAGAGCGCGGGTATCCCACCCATTCTGCGCAACGTGCAGAGTTCTCAATCGCTGAGACTCCTACACGGGACTGGGTCTAACGTGACCTAGCCGACGGGGCTACCGTCCTCGGTGGAATCGGAGATCACCCAGCGCCGTACCTCCCACAACGCCGTTGGCCCCTCGGTAACTACTGCCAAGCTAGAGACGTACAAGCTACTTGACCAAGACCAGAGCCCATATAGTTCCGGCGGTGGCGACAGGCTCCTGGGTTGCCGCTTTAAGAACCGGTCCTTAGAGGGAGACACTAGAGCAAAGCACACAGCACATGCTCTAGCCCCCTAGTCCATGTTGCTAAAAAGCAAGTTTTAACATTAAAGTTGAAGTGGACCATTAAATCAATATTAACAATTAAGTAAAGGTGACAGTAGTTGCGCCTAGCAAAATACTACCCATATGCAAAAACCCATAGGAATACAAGGACAGGGAAATAAATGCTAAGAATAATCCTTAATGGTAAACAATATTAGACACATGCGTATGTAATGAACAGTGTATTAAAAGTGAGATAGGTAGCAAGGATTGTCCGTGCTATAACTTGCCTTCCTCGGAGTACGGCTGCTGCTGAAAATCCTGCTCCGGCACGTCCTCAACGTACTCGTAGTCCAACGCAACGGGCTCACCGACTGGGCACGATCATCACGCACGCATTCCAAGACAATCATCACATGCAAGCAATAGTAATTCTATTAGAAACAGTACACCAACAGTAAAAACAGTACAAAACAGGAGCTAGAAATATTCTACGCGTCGCTACGAACACATGAGCGCGAAAATCACGCAAAACGGAGCTAAAACGTGAAAGTTATAGCGTTTCTAAGATTCGGGGGCTTGCTGGCAAAGTTTTAAAATTTCCAGGGGCCTAAACGAATAAAACAGGACCTATTTGTAATTATTTTCGAATTAAAAAGGACCGCGGGTTAATTTTGGAGAAACTGAGGGGCTCTTTAGCAATTTTACCGGCGCTGACCGGTACGCGCCGGGTTTGACTCGGGCGTCGGCGAATCTTGGCCGTTGATTTCGGATCGGACGGCTGTCGGCGAGGAGCTCGCCGGGGAAGAAGGGGTCGCGGCGGCGCCGCTCGGGCCGCCGGCGAAGTTCGCCGGAATTGGCCTTATCTCGCGCTAGGAGGCTCCGTTCTCGACGGGATCTGGTCCTACAGACTCAGGAGGGAATGGCGAGTCGATCTAGGGGGCTCAAGTCGAGCATCGGCCGGCGAATCGGCCGGACGGCGGTGGGCGGCGGAGCTGCGCTCCGGTGAGCCGCGGGGAGCGAGTTTCGAGTGCAAACAGGGGCGGGTTTTTGGCTCTGGAGTTGCTAGGGAGTGCCACGAGTGCAAAGGTGTTAAGCAAGGCGAGTTTTGTGCGGTGTAGCGGCCGGTCGTCGACGACCGGCGGTCGGCCAACGACGGCGAACACGGGAAGTGAGGCTACGGTGCTCTAATGCCAAAATTGAAGGGCTGGGGAGCTTCAGTACCTCGGAGTGGTGCTCCTGGCGCGAAGAATTGGCTGGAGAAGCCGTGGTGTGGAGGGTCGACGGCGAGCGGCGCAAGTCAGCGTCGGTGTACGCCGGCGAGGATGCTCCGGTGCGCGGGGAAGGGCTCGGGGTAGCTCGGTGCGCTCCTCGAAGCTTGGTGAAGACCGCCCGAGGCTCGAGTGGCACGGAGCGGCACCAGAGCGCAACGACGACGACGGGCGGCGGAGCTCGAAGCTCGGCGGCTCGGGGGCGGCGCGATCGGGGCGGTGGCGGCGCTAGGGTTGTGCGATGGGGGTGAGGGGAGTAGGGTGCAGCGTCGCGGCCGAATTAAGTAGGCGAGGGGGGTTAAGGCCTCGGCGTGCGGGCCGGCCGCGGTGGGCCGCGCCATTAGCGCTGCCGGGGAAGGAAAGGGCGAGGGGAGGAGGAAGGAAGGTGGCGTCAGCGGTGGCGTCAGCAGCCGACAGGTGTGGCCCGCGTGACAGCGACTCAGGGAGGAGGGGTGAGCGACTGCGGCTGGGCCGGAGCGAGCGCGCGGGCTGGCGGCAGTGCTGGGCCGGCTTCGGTTGCCGCTGGGCCGCGCGAAGGAAAAGGGCCGGGGAAAAGAAAAAGAGAGGGAGGGGGCTGGGCCGGCTAGGAAAGAGAATAGAGGGAGCAGAAGTGGACTCAGGGAACAGTTCAGGGAGGTGAAGTGAACTACGGGCCTAACAACTTTTCTAGAGCACCAAACAAAGTGATTCAAATTTGAATTTAAATAAATTTAAATTCTTGTTTGAATCGCAAGCCATACAAAAATAAATGCAGCAGCATGAATGCAACAATAAATGTTTCTATTGCTTATATTTGATTTTAGATTTGTGAAAATTATTATTTAGCCTTTGTAAAATAGGTGAAGGCATTAAATAATTAATTTAAATGCCAAAAATTTTAAATTTGAGTATTTTGGGTGTTACAAACCTACCCCCCTTAAGGTGAATCTCGTCCTCGAGATTCGGATGTAGAAGCGAAGAGCTGTGGATACTCGGACTTGAGATCTTCTTCCCGCTCCCAAGTCGCTTCATCTGTTGAATGCCGGCTCCACTGCACCTTGCACATCCGAATGGTCTTGTTCCTCAGCACTCTCTCCGACACCTCCAAGATCCTGATCGGATACTCCTCATATGTGAGGTCCTCCTGAACATTCAACTCCTCAATCGGGATCTGCTCTTCTGGCACCCGCAAACACTTCTTCAACTGGGACACATGGAACACATCGTGTACTCCGGCTAGTCTCTCAGGCAGGTCTAGCCGATATGCCACTTCGCCCATCCGTTCCTGTATCCTGAACGGTCCGATGTAACGAGGTGCCAACTTGCCCTTGACATTGAACCGCTTTACACCTCTCATGGGTGACACCTTCAGGTACACAAAATCATCAACTCTGAAGCTGAGGTCCCTCCGTCTGACATCGGCGTAACTCTTCTGCCTAGACTGGGCCACCTTCAGGTTCTCTCGGATCACCTGCACCTGCCGCTCTGCATCTCTGAGTATCTCCGGACCAAAGACCTGACTCTCTCCGGTCTGATCCCAGAACAATGGGGTCCGGCACTTCCTGCCATACAATGCCTCGAACGGTGCCATCTGCAAACTCTTCTGATAGCTGTTATTGTAGGAGAACTCTGCATATGGCAAACTCTTGTCCCAGCTGACTCCATACTGCAATGCACAAGCTCTCAACATATCCTCTAGTATCTGGTTGGTCCGCTCTGTCTGACCATCTGTCTGCGGGTGATAAGCTGAGCTGAAATGCAGCTTCGTGTCCATGGACTCATGCAACTTCTGCCAGAAGTGTGAGGTGAACTGAGTACCACGATCTGACACAATCTTCTTCGGCACCCCGTGTAAGCACACAATCCGCTCCATGTACAACTCTGCTAGCCTGGCGCCTGTGTAGGTGGTCTTCACTGGCAGAAAGTGGGCCACCTTGGTCAGACGATCAACAATCACCCAGATGGAGTCGAATCCTCTCTGAGTGCGGGGTAGACCAGTGATGAAGTCCATGCCAACTTCTTCCCATTTCCACTCCGGGATCTTCAACGGCTGAAGCAATCCAGCTGGCCTCTGATGTTCTGCCTTGACTCGCTGACATGTGTCGCACAATGCCACGTGAGTCGCCACATCACGCTTCAATCCATACCACCAGAATCTCTCCTTGATGTCCTGATACATCTTAGTGCTGCCTGGATGGATCGAATAAGCTGAGTCGTGCGCCTCTCTCAGAATCATCTCTCTGATCTGCGCTACGTCTGGCACACATATCCTCTTTCCATGCCATAGAGTTCCCTGATCATCAACTCGGAATCCAGGGGCCTTTCCAATGCAACATTACCCACAATCTCTCGGATCTTCTCATCCTGCAGCTGACCTCTCCGGATCTCCTGCTCGAGTGTGGGCTCTACTGCCATCTCAGTGATGCTGGTGACGAATCCCAGACTCATCCTCTCAAACTCTCGGCTGAGCTCCTCAGGCAAACAGTGTCCAGTGATCCTGTTCACATAACTCCTCCTGCTCAGAGCATCTGCCACCAAGTTGGCCTTCCCTGGGTGATAGTGAATCTCCAGATCATAATCCTTGGTCAGTTCTAACCATCTGCGCTGTCTCATGTTCAGATCTGACTGGGTGAAGACATACTTAAGGCTCTTATGATTAGTGTAAATGTCACATTTGTGCCCAATCAAGTAATGTCTCCAGATCTTCAGGGCATGTACAACAGCTGCCAACTCCAAGTCGTGCGTCGGATAGTTCTGCTCATGCTTCCTCAGCTGCCTGGACGCATACGACACGACTCTGCCCTCCTGCATAAGGACGCAACCCAGTCCTAGACGGGATGCATCGCAGTAGATGGAGAAACTCTTAGCCAAATCTGGCAATACTAGCACTGGGGCTGTAGTCAACCTCTTCTTCAACTCTTCGAAGCTGACCTGGCATGCCTCTGTCCACACAAACGGGGCATTCTTCTCTAGCAAAGCAGTCAGCGGCTTAGCGATCTTGGAGAATCCTTCAATGAACCGTCTGTAATAACCGGCCATCCCAAGGAAACTCCTGATCTCGCTCACATCCCGTGGCGGATTCCAGCTCAACACATCGCTGACTTTCTTCGGATCAACTGCCACTCCTCCATTGGACAACACGTGTCCCAGAAATGCCACTTCCTTCAGCCAGAACTCACACTTGCTCAGCTTGGCATACAACTGATGTTCCTGGAGTCTCTGCAGTACCAACCTCAGATGTTCTTCATGTTCTTCCTTATTCTTGGAGAAGACCAGAATGTCATCAATGAATACCACCACAAACTTGTCCAGATAGTCCATGAACACGCTGTTCATCAGGTACATGAAGTATGCAGGAGCGTTGGTCAATCCAAAAGACATGACCAAGAACTCATACAACCCGTACCAAGTAGTGAAAGCGGTCTTGGGTACATCTGACGGACGGATCCTCATCTGGTAGTAGCCCGAACGAAGATCAATCTTGGAGAACACACAAGCTCCTCTCAACTGATCGAACAGATCATCAATCCTCGGCAGCGGGTACTTGTTCTTGATGGTCACTTCGTTGAGGGCTCGATAGTCCACACACAACCTCTGAGTACCATCCTTCTTGTCGACGAACAATACAGGTGCTCCCCACGGTGAAGAACTCGGACGAATGTACCCCTTGGCCAACAACTCGTCCAACTCCTTCTTGAGCTGCTCCAGCTCCTTCGCTCCCATCCTATACGGCCTCTTGGCTATAGGTGCAGTGCCAGGTTTTAGTTCAATAACGAATTCAACATCTCGTTCTGGAGGCATACCTGGCAACTCGTCTGGGAACACATCCGGGAACTGGCTCACCACCCTGATATCTTCAATCATTGTCCCTTCAGCTTGATTTGCTTGGCCTTGCTCTGAGGAACTGGCTGCCTGGTACTCCACCTTGTCACCGGACTCTGCTGTCAGCTGGATGGTCCTCGTAGCACACCTGATCACTGCATCATATCTGGTCATCCAGCTCATACCCAGGATCAGATCAAATCCCAGGGTCTCCAGTACTATCGGACCTGCCTTGAACTCTACCCCCCTTATTATGATGGGGACATGGGGGCATCGTAGAGTAGCCCGCTGTTCACCTCCCGGTGAGCTTACTAGCATAGTGTTCTTCATGGGTTTCAGAGCTAGTAAATTCTTCTTCACAAAAGCAGCAGAAATGAAAGCATGCGAAGCTCCGGAATCAAATAAAACAGTGGCGGGGGTCGAATTGACGAGGAACGTACCCACGATGACATCAGTAGCTGTCTCTACTGTCTCTGCACTGGTGTGGTTGACCTTGCCCCGAACGAGAGCCGGCGGAGCACGACCACCCTGCTGCTGACTCTGCGGCTGCCCAACTCTCTGAGCGCTGCCCTGCTGGTTCTGCCCGGCGGTGTTCTGGATCTTCTTGGGGCAGACATTGGCGAAGTGTCCCTGCTCGCCACAGTGGTAGCACACCCTCGGACCCACCGGTGTAGTGTTGGCTGGGCTGATGCGCTGAACTGGACTCGGCTGCACCTGGCTGCGCTGAACTGGACCCATCTGTGGCTGACCCTGAGGACGCTGCTGCTGTGGCGCCCGAGGAAACTGGGGACGCTGCTGCTGGTACTGGCCACGACTGAGCATGCCGGACTGACCCTGGAAGCGCTGCTGGCCTCCCACCTGCTGACTCTGGGGAGGTGTGAAGCGTGGACGACTGCTGCTGCCCACCTGCTGTCCCTGGAGCTTCCTCTTCTTGTCCTCCATCTCACGGCGCTTGTGCTCCAACATTAGCGCGCCGTCCACCAGCTCGTGAAAGGTCGGGAACTTGGTGCACATGAGCTGGTATTGGAGAGCATCCTGCAGACCGTCACGGAACCTGGCCTGCTTCTTCTGATCAGTGGCCACGTCCTCTTGAGCGTAACGGGCCAACGAGATGAACTTGTCACGATAAGCCGTGACACTCATCCCTTCCTGCTTCAGAGCCAGGAACTCCTTCTTCTTCAGAACCATCAAGGCCTCCGGCACGTGGTGTGCACGAAAGCTGCTGCAGAACTGCTGCCAAGTGATCTGAGTACCGGCCGGGCGTGAGAACTGGTATGAATCCCACCAATCCAACGCCGGCCCCTGAAGCTGTCCTCCGGCGTACAGTACCTTCTCCCTGTCATCGCACTGGGCGATGTCCAACTGCCTCTCCACTGCCTTGAGCCAGTCATCTGCCTCAAGGGGGTCGCTGGCCTTGCTGAAGGTCGGCGGGCGTCCCTTCAGAAACTCGCCCCTCTTGTCTCTGGGCGGTGCAGCTGCCTGGGGGTGATGCTGGTTCTGCTGGATCAGCCTCATCGTCTCGGCCATCTACTGCATCATCTGAACTTGAGCATACATCAGCTGCTAAATGGTGGGGATCTGATGGTTCGGATTCAGGTTCGGGGGCGGATTTTGGTGCGGCGGCTGTCCGCCCACATTGCCCCCGGGGTGAGCCATCTATAATCACAAAGGTCAGATGTCAGATGATTAGTACGAGAAAATATATATATACCCCCTGCTATCTAACAATAGAGTCCTTAAGTCTTATGCCTATATCTAGATGGTTGCAGACAGGTGTCTACGCCCATCACAATCATTACAAAGAACCAAATCAAACATAAGCATAATAACAATAAATACAAGCAGGTAAAGGCATAAACTCACACAAGACTCGACTGTTAGATTTTTTTTTTAATTTTTAAAACATGGGGGTCTCCTAGTAATTTGTCAACCGTACTATCTAGGCTGCGTTCCTACAGTCAGCATGGCTCTGATACCAATCTGTCACACCCGGATTTACACAAAACCCGAATGTGGCCATATGTGTGCCCAGGAAGTCCACCGACACATATAGCGAACAAATATGGTAAAAATCAGAGTACAATGCTTATTTCTCATCATAAAGTAGCGATTACATCAGAGTTTGCATAAATGAAATACATGGACAGCGGAAGACTATTAAACTCTCTCTAACTGTAGCCGCAATCCCTCAGGGACTCCGACTGGGAGAACGCCAACTCAGAAGTACGGCAGATCCTCCGGAAACTCCACCTCATAATCAGCCTGACTCCAATCTGTTACCCGTCCGGGATTTTTCCCAAAAAAATAGTAATAACAGCAAGTGTAAGTAATGGAAATTACTTAGCAAGTATAGCACGGGTTATGAAGGCTCAAAAAGGCTAGACTCTGGCTTAACTGCATTAGCACTTTTAGTTGGTTCGTTTTAACTTTATCCAAGTTACTACAAGTGAATGAGAATCCCAGTTGTAACCCAATTAATGGTGTAAGTGACATTAAACAGGAATAAATACCATATTCTAATCAAAAAGGATCCAGGCCGCTCGTGACCCTGAGCAAGGCTATCATGATAGATCGTACACTCTGCAGAGGTTTCGCCCTTTACCCACCAGTCGCGTAAAAGTTCAAAAGAACTTTGCACCCAACCACGCACATCAACACTTCCGAGGTGTGACTGCATAGGGACGCTACGAGGCTTTCACAAGACACCCTAACAAGTCAGTAGCCGCTGGAGTACTATACGGTGGTGAAAACTTAGGCACCGAGATCGACGTACGCCCACGGAGTCACACCGTGAGGGGGTCGATGGCGTCCAGAGCGCGGGTATCCCACCCATTCTGCGCAACGTGCAGAGTTCTCAATCGTTGAGACTCCTACACGGGACTGGGTCTAACGTGACCTAGCCGACGGGGCTACCGTCCTCGGTGGAATCGGAGATCACCCAGCGCCGTACCTCCCACAACGCCGTTGGCCCCTCGGTAACTACTGCCAAGCTAGAGACGTACAAGCTACTTGACCAAGACCAGAGCCCATATAGTTCCGGCGGTGGCGACAGGCTCCTGGGTTGCCGCTTTAAGAACCGGTCCTTAGAGGGAGACACTAGAGCAAAGCACACAGCACATGCTCTAGCCCCCTAGTCCATGTTGCTAAAAAGCAAGTTTTAACATTAAAGTTGAAGTGGACCATTAAATCAATATTAACAATTAAGTAAAGGTGACAGTAGTTGCGCCTAGCAAAATACTACCCATATGCAAAAACCCATAGGAATACAAGGACAGGGAAATAAATGCTAAGAATAATCCTTAATGGTAAACAATATTAGACACATGCGTATGTAATGAACAGTGTATTAAAAGTGAGATAGGTAGCAAGGATTGTCCGTGCTATAACTTGCCTTCCTCGGAGTACGGCTGCTGCTGAAAATCCTGCTCCGGCACGTCCTCAACGTACTCGTAGTCCAACGCAACGGGCTCACCGACTGGGCACGATCATCACGCACGCATTCCAAGACAATCATCACATGCAAGCAATAGTAATTCTATTAGAAACAGTACACCAACAGTAAAAACAGTACAAAACAGGAGCTAGAAATATTCTACGCGTCGCTACGAACACATGAGCGCGAAAATCACGCAAAACGGAGCTAAAACGTGAAAGTTATAGCGTTTCTAAGATTCGGGGGCTTGCTGGCAAAGTTTTAAAATTTCCAGGGGCCTAAACGAATAAAACAGGACCTATTTGTAATTATTTTCGAATTAAAAAGGACCGCGGGTTAATTTTGGAGAAACTGAGGGGCTCTTTAGCAATTTTACCGGCGCTGACCGGTACGTGTCGGGTTTGACTCGGGCGTCGACGAATCTTGGCCGTTGATTTCGGATCGGACGGCTGTCGGCGAGGAGCTCGCCGGGGAAGAAGGGGTCGCGGCGGCTCCGCTCGGGCCGCCGGCGAAGTTCGCCGGAATTGGCCTTATCTCGCGCTAGGAGGCTCCGTTCTCGACGGGATCTGGTCCTACAGACTCAGGAGGGAATGGCGAGTCGATCTAGGGGGCTCAAGTCGAGCATCGGCCGGCGAATCGGCCGGACGGCGGTGGGCGGCGGAGCTGCGCTCCGGTGAGCCGCGGGGAGCGAGTTTCGAGTGCAAACAGGGGCGGGTTTTTGGCTCTGGAGTTGCTGGGGAGTGCCACGAGTGCAAAGGTGTTAAGCAAGGCGAGTTTGGTGCGGTGTAGCGGCCGGTCGTCGACGGCCGGCGGTCAGCCAACGACGGCGAACGCGGGAAGTGAGGCTACGGTGCTCTAATGCCAAAATTGAAGGGCTGTGGAGCTTCAGTACCTCGGAGTGGTGCTCCTGGCGCGAAGAATTGGCTGGAGAAGTCGTGGTGTGGAGGGTCGACGGCGAGCGGCGCAAGTCAGCGTCGGTGTACGCCGGCGAGGATGCTCCGGTGCGCGGGGAAGGGCTCGGGGTAGCTCGGTGCGCTCCTCGAAGCTTGGTGAAGACCGCCCGAGGCTCGGGTGGCACGGAGCGGCACCAGAGCGCAACGACGACGACGGGCGGCGGAGCTCGAAGCTCGGCGGCTCGGGGGCGGCGCGATCGGGGCGGTGGCGGCGCTAGGGTTGTGCGATGGGGGTGAGGGGAGTAGGGTGCAGCATCGCGGCCGAATTAAGTAGGCGAGGGGGGTTAAGGCCTCGGCGTGCGGGCCGGCCGCGGTGGGCCGCGCCATTAGCGCTGCCGGGGAAGGAAAGGGCGAGGGGAGGAGGAAGGAAGGTGGCGTCAGCAGCCGACAGGTGGGGCCCGCGTGACAGCGACTCAGGGAGGAGGGGTGAGCGACTGCGGCTGGGCCGGAGCGAGCGCGCGGGCTGGCGGCAGTGCTGGGCCGCAGGCGAGCTGACTGGGCCGGCTTCGGTTGCCGCTGGGCCGCGCGAAGGAAAAGGGCCGGGGAAAAGAAAAAGAGAGGGAGGGGGCTGGGCCGGCTAGGAAAGAGAATAGAGGGAGCAGAAGTGGACTCAGGGAACAGTTCAGGGAAGTGAAGTGAACTACGGGCCTAACAACTTTTCTAGAGCACCAAACAAAGTGATTCAAATTTGAATTTAAATAAATTTAAATTCTTGTTTGAATCGCAAGCCATACAAAAATAAATGCAGCAGCATGAATGCAACAATAAATGTTTCTATTGCTTATATTTGATTTTAGATTTGTGAAAATTATTATTTAGCCTTTGTAAAATAGGTGAAGGCATTAAATAATTAATTTAAATGCCAAAAATTTTAAATTTGAGTATTTTGGGTGTTACATATTCAGACAAATGTTAGCGGTCATATTTCTTGACACAAGATATTCAAAATTTCTTTTCGTTTCATGGGTAAAGCCTCAATCTGGGTTAAATAATGAATATAATATTTCTACTCATTGTATTATATTATTTGAATCACTTTTAGTTCAAATTTGACTTGACTCAAAAAATTGCTTGAAACACATGTTTTAACAAAAATATACCAAATTTTAACATGGAGTAACACATGTGGTATGTGGATATAGAAAAAGTTTTGAGGTTAAAAGAGGAAAAAACTTAATTCTTTACCAAGTGTCATGAAAAACACTCGGCAAACTTTCATCTTTGCCGAGTGCTAATGATAAAACACTCGGCAAAGATTCATCTTTGCCGAGTGTTTTTTTTTACACTCGGCAAATAGCTCTTTGCCGAGTTTAAAAAACTCGGCAAAGATTGAAACACTCTGCAAACATGGGGTTTCTCGTAGAGTCAAAGAATTCATGAAGAACACAAAAAAGTTTTCCTTGAATAGAATAACAAGAGCTGTAAATTTATAGCTCTTTTTCTTCTTGCATGCCGAAAGTAAAAAAATTATGATGACAGAGAAAATAATACACAGAAAATAACGCATCTATTTTCTTTTGTGTTGTAGTGCTGATCAACCGGACCATACCTTGTGGAAGTATTTTTTACGACAACCTGTTCAACACATCGTTCGGACTTCCCAAGTCGTGAGGCATAGATTCTCGGAAGGTCAACATTTCTCATGTACTTTCTTTCTGAATAGGTCCAGTGAACAAAAAAAAAGGTTTGGGCCTTCTTTTTTCCTGGATTTTATGTTAATTAATGTACAAAGTTTCAATGGACTGCTTACACGAAGGAAGCTCATTCCAGTGCATGTGCACGCCTAGAAGAAATGTTGACACATATGGTAGGGAAGGTTTCACACGCGGCGTTACTACTTACTAGAGAGCACCTGTAAACATTGGTCAAATTTTATTTTTATTTTTTATAAAGCAAATGAATGAAAAAGTTTTGGAACAACACACGATTGGATGAAATTCTATTGATCTGAAACTTGAAACACACGCCATAATGAATCACTAGTACGTATCTCTACTTGGCGAAAACCTATATATATATCTCCAGCTGAGCGGACAGTTTTGGCCATTCAGTCCGTGAGGAAGATCGAGGAGAGCGATTGATGCAGCCATGGCGTGGAGGGATAGCTACTTGGACGCCTTCCTGATCCCTCTCGGTCTGCTCGTCCCCGCCGCCTACCACCTCTGGCTCTGGCGCGCCGTCCGCCTCCGCCCGCTCCGCTCCGCCGTCGGCATCAGCGCCGCCGCCCGCCGCCTCTGGGTGATGGGCATGACGGAGGACAACGACAAGAAGGCCGTGCTGGTGGTGCAATCGCTGCGGAACGTGATCATGGGCTCCACGCTGGTGGCCACGACGTCCATCCTCCTCTGCACCGGCGTGGCGGCGGTGCTCAGCAGCACCTACGCCATCAAGAGGACCTTCAGCGACGCCGTCTTCGGCGCCCACGGCGAGTTCGTGGCGGCGTTCAAGTACGCCGTGCTCCTCGTCTTCTTCGTCCTCGCCTTCCTCTGCCACTCCCTCGCAATCTGCGCCCTCAACCAGGCGGCCTTCCTCATCAACGGCCTCTCCCCGCCGCCGTCGTCGTCTCCGGCCGCCGCCGCCGCGCTTCGCCTCCCTGTTGTCACTAGGGACTACGTCGCCGATGTGCTGGAGCGGGGATTCATGCTCAGCCTCGCCGGAAACAGGCTCTTCTTCGCCGGCGCGCCCCTTCTGCTCTGGGTCTTCGGCCCCGTCTTGCCATGCCTGTGCTCCATGGCCCTGGTCCCCATACTGTACAACATGGACATGGCCGTTCCAGCTCTCCAAGAGAGCACCAACGGCAGCGGCGATGCCGACAGGAAAGTGGTGATGGACGTCGGGAGTACTGCTCATCAGAGCATGCAGATTTGAGCACACGATGCAAAATAGATACAAAATCAACAAAAACGTATCAGCATGCATGTCCTTTTTGGTGATGCATGTGTAACCTTTTTTTTTGCTGTTCGAAGACTTCATGGCTTATTTACAATATGTCATACTGATACATGATACTGTAGTGGATGTAGTAGATCTTTTTCACCAAATTAAGCTCAGCTAGCTAGTAGTGCATATATGTAGATGACACCTTGTTTACGTTCCTTGCAAATATACCAACTGGTACCCGAATCATAACATGGACGGTACAAATTTCTCAATTTGTATACATGTGGTATACCGTAATCTTTTGGTATCATTTCAGAGTTATAATTGATGGTTCCACTTGACACCAAACTCTAAATATGGTAGAAGAAAACTATATGTAGAATGTTGTATGGCTCCTGCTGGTATACCTCTCCATACCTGGACAAGAACATAAAAGCTTCTCCATGCATTCAATATTAAAGACACCTTGGGAGATCCATTAGTTTGTCTTGTCCTGCTATATATCATGTCTTCTAGACACTACTACAAAATGATGATGCCATGGCCGAATTGTTGGATTACAACAAGCGCCCCTCCACCAATGACTCGGCTCTTTATCTCAAATATTTTATTTGTTTCTTCATTCAGAACCCGAATAATATTTTGAAATCTTTCTCGGTCTTATTAAGTTATGGAATTGTTAATTTAGGACTATTAGTCACGTCTTTGTGTTCAAATTGTAAGTAGCTCACGAGTTGGCTTGGTCGCTAATGGGTGTTTATGTAATCTCTTTTTTTAATTATTTGCTGGGCCATCCTCTGTATGGTTCCGGATGTAATCATGTTACATTGCTTTCTTTTTAATAAAAAACGTGCTAAGGCACGGTCGCGAAAAAAAATTGTAAGTAGCTGCTACAAGGATGTGAATGAGACCTCAAAACTCGTCGAGTTTCAGTTTAGGGTGACTTTCTTCCCATAACTCTCTGCTGAAACTGTATTCCACTGTTCCCTGTTGTGTTTCTTAAATTTGGGATGAACATGAAGGGTTATGATTAGGAATTTTGTGAAATTAAAATTGGTGATCACCTGGTTCTAAAACTCAGGGCCTATTTGGTAGAGCTACATCTGATTCTGATTCTCTGTGGGAGCTGATTCTTTGAAAGAAGTGATTTTGTGGCTGAAAGTGATTCTCTTTAATTCCCTAGCATAAGCTATCAAAATCAGGATGGAGAATCACTTCACGGAATCAGGAGAAGCTACTTTTTCAGCTCCCAGCCCCTTAGTTCATTTCAGAGAATCACTCGTCAGAATCAGCAGAGAATCACTGAAAAACTGTTTGGCAGAGCTCCTCCCGGATTCACCAGAGAATCAGGTATGGGAGCTCTGGCAAACAGGGCCTCGGAGTTGTCCCAAGGACAATTTTCCCAATCTTATTCATTGAAACAGTACTTATAATTGTGATCCTAATTTTGTGCCATCATAGTCTAATCAACATTATCATGGTTCATGTACTGAGCTCTATTGCTACGTGAGGTTAGGGGCCAATCAATCGGTCCTAATAGTGTACATCACCTTCCATCTGCCTTCCGGATCCGATTTGAGTGACCCACGTATCCATTTATCATGGATGATACTATCCTATAATGAAGTCCAACATGCAATTTGACCCTCTGAACTGCTGAAAACGAATCGACATAGTAATACACTAGTAGGGAATTTCGGATAAATACGAAATAGGGGATATGAAATTCGAAATACAGGATAGCAAATTCGAAATTGGGACGAAAACTTGTTGATTGTTATCCCGATCGTTTTCGATTATCCCGTCCGTATTTACAAAAGCAGTATATCCTGGCTTTCAGCCCAAGTGAAATGACCAGACTAGGCCCAACAACCCTAGCAGCCCAGCCCACCTTACCTTGTCCAGTCGGCTGCTGGTTGGGCTAGTGGGGGCTCATCCAGCGGCGTGGGCCACATCCTATGGATGTGGAGGCGTGGCCCTACACGCGGCGCGGTTGCAGCACCCCTTGACGATAATGTGCTGCTCGGTGCTGCTCTGTGTATGTAGAGAGATCAGGAGATGGGAGCAGTGAGAGGAAATTATTTTGCTACTGCCTGGTGCTGCTCCGTGTAGTAAAATTGGTTAAAGATATACAAAGTTATGTATACTACTAATACAAAGACCTTCATGTATATTTAAGAAGCATGTGCTGTGTTTATGTCATGCTTAATATTTAAGAATTATTGTCTTGGTGTCTTTCAATGTCCCGTGATTATATTTCTTGTATCTATATGAATCAGTGTTTCCGCATTTTCTTTTCGTATTCCGACCATTATCGATATGCTGCACGAATTAGTTCGCTTCCGAATAATTCGAGAATATATATTTCGAATATATATAGGATCAAATTATTTAGCACCATATGTGAATAATATTCAGCACCTACGGTGGAGCAAGCCGGAGCTCCGGCGAGTATTATTAGGCCATAATAATTATGAGAGGCTAAATACACATGCACATGCATATTTGAGAGAGAGACACATAACTCCCGTCATTAATTCCCGCACAAATACACATGCATGCGTAGCTTTCTGTTTTTGAGTGCACATGCATGCTAGTTCGGTAGAGAGAACAATTTTCCGGAAGCAATATAGGCATCATCATTTTGTGCGAGGATTAGATACATGCGTGTTGAAGCCCGGATGGAATAGGTACCTAAGAGTACCATGAGTATTTTTCATAATGCGAGGAGTACTTTTCAGTTGATAGTAGGAGTATTTTTCAATTGAAAACGGTTATTTTTTTCAACAACCAGGAGTATATTTCAATTGAGAAGGAATATTTTTCAAATGTTCAAGAGTATTTTTAACTGAGTAGAGGAGTATTTATTTTCCACATGTCAGGAGTATTTTTTTATCTCCAATGCTAGGAGTATTTCAATATTAGAGTAATATTTTTTTAATATTAGAGTAGTGATTTGTTTTAAAACCTACCTTCTTTGCTGGTATTTTAATATTAATACTCACCCTCATACGATTAAAATATTAAAATCATATGAGTGTGATTTTAAATCTTACGAGTTATTTTATTTGATTATTAATTACTTCTTTATTTGAAAAACATACTCCTTGTTACTATGACTAATGATTTCTTGGCAAAAGTACCTGCTGAAGTAGAAATAGTTCTCTTTAGGCAACATAACTTCATCTGTATACAAAATACTACATTAAGTAGTGATTTCAATGACAAATTACTCCTTTGCAAGAGGAGTAAGATTTTGTGGGAATATTTGTTTGTATATGAGAAATAAATTTTCCAATATCGCAACATCTATTTTCCTAAGCCCTGAGGAGTAATTTTTCAAAACTAGAGTAGTAAATTTACTCATACTGGAGAAGTATTTTGCTTCTAATATCGCAACACCTATTTTCCTAAGTCGTGAGGAATAATTTCCAAAACAAAAGTAGTAACTTTGTCAATTTAGAGGTATTTTTCCAATACTAGAGAACAATTGTTCCTGCTTGTTTCACAATTATTTCTTGTTCCATGACATTATTTCTTTTATCACTAAAGTTTATTTCTTGATCCAAAATTATGAAAAAAATTTGTTCAATTAGATTACAACTTCGGTCCCTGAATATTAATTCTTGTATATGTACATTACTTCATTTCTTCACACAAAAGACTACTATGAAAAAATAATTAACATTGTTCTTTCATAAACAGAGTACAAATTTCAAAAAATAGAGTACAAACTCAAGGAATAAAAATTTCCGCATGCAAGTATCCCTTCTACAGGATTATCACGTAGTTTGTTGCAGTCTTGCAGGTTCTGGCTGCCTGCGTGGACTCCTAGAGAAGCACATGCAAGCAAAGTGCAACCAAGGCATACACACCCGCTACGTGTGCATACGTGCTCACTTCTTCAGTGAGTACGGAGAGGAAGGTGCATAGGAAGTTGGGTCCCACACCCACGCGTAACATGACGGAGAATCGGCTGTCTTCACAGGAGCCACTCTATGGCGCAGTAGAGCAACGCCTCTGCGTTCAACATGGCAATGGCGCGATACTCTCGGAGATATGGCCATGGGCGTCGATCTTGCCGAGGAGGCTACACGAACAGCGAGCTCCGCGATGATTATCAGTGGAACCACCCGTCCCTACAGAAATCATGCGGTGAAAATCAGTGTGACCTTATTGAGAAAAACAAATCAAACAATGATCCCGCACCACATTTGGAATATCAATCAAAATAGTAATAATATGGATAGGTTTCTCACATTTGGGTGATGAGTCTCTTGATCCTGTTCCGGTGCTGCCCGCTGTTAACACCGGTTGCCCAGACAATGATCCTGCACCACCATCGAGATCATCTCCTGCAATATCTTGATTGATCTGCTGTCAGAGTGGATAAGCCACATATTTCAGCGACTGCGGCGGGCAGCGTTGATGCGATGTTCGCGTGATCAATCGGGAGAGGAATTTGAATAACTAATTTCGAGCAGCTCAGCAACTGAGAGGGATACACACACATAAATAGTATTTCCAGCTGCAGCAGTGGCGTTGATTGGGTAGCATTAAACCTCCTGTAGGTGATTCAAACCGGTAATGAATCTACTAATTACGTCAATTATTTCGTTTCAACACTGACCAGGTAATAAATGATGCAGCGGGGACCAGGTGGCGGCGCTCCGCCGGGGTGCTAAATAGTATTATGCACCCTGGGAGCCAAATAGTAGACATATATATATATATATATTATATATATATATATAGGAAAAATCCTTTCTACATGGGCATGTAGCTACATTCACCTATGTATCTCATGTTAGAAGACGTGTATGAACCAATGAATAGTATGTACATGTAGTATACGATGATACTAGACTATCTGGATGGTATGTAGGTTGAGTATGTAAGCGTACTTTGAGTATGTGGACATACTAATTTCTATATACTAGTATAATGGTATAATCATAATAAATTTTAAAAATATGGTTGCTTCTGAATTTTTTCGTGCAATTCGCTTTGGAGTATCTTAGAATTAGTATACGAACATACTCAAACTGATAAATGAGTATGTGAACAAACACACAATAGTATATTAATGGTGATGGTAGCTACAAGCACTTGTAGATAAAACTCGTCGTTATATATATATATATATATATATTCAGAAACAAGTGTGCAGTAAAAGAACATATCAAGCTTTAAGTTTCCAACGGTGATGAACATTTTACATGCATGGTTTGCATGTCAAATAGATCAACCCTACTTCTCAAATCCTGGTGTAGAAAAACAAGCCACAACCGGTGTCTAATTTTCATAGAAAACAAGACTGTCACGGTTTACAGTTTAGGCACCATTCAGTACCACAAAGGACCTACTGGAGGCTGACAGTATAGCAAGTAACCGCTACGAAGACATTCAAACAGCAACTCCATTGTATAAGTTATCTTCACCCAGAGAACTATCCCACCAGACTCTTACAGACAGCTTAGCTCCCTAAACTAAATTCTGTTGATCTTTACTGATACTGGTAGCAGCTTGAGTTTCTTCACATGTACTTGATCGCCAGCTGCAACCTGATTTGGGCCTCTAGGAAACCACACTGAAGTTCCAAACCTTTTGCCATGCCTCTCTGTTCGGTTGCTAGCCAAATGTCTATTCGTCATAATAACTCGCATAACCATCTTGATATCCTGCCAGTTCTGCTTGCGAAAATAATTGCATTTCTTGTTAGCCAAATGCCACAAAATAGATACAGAAGAAAACAGCATTCAGCATAGCAAACTTATTTGGACTCGACCTATTACTAGCTTTAATTTGTTCTCATAATGCTTTCCAACTATAAATTCTGAAACATATTCCCACAGTTTACTATACTAGGTAGTGTAAATTTCCAACTTTAAGGTATGCTGTAAATCTCCAGCAGTTATGCAGCCCATGCTAAAAAAATCAATTACAATTACATATCCCATGCATACCAAAATAACCAGGAAGCTAGTCTTTGCTCTATCTATTATTGTACCATTCGCATTGACATGGTTTTTTACCCTTAAACACATGATCTATATTCTGAGAATCAGGTACCAAACACGTGTGGGGTCTTTTCACTCCTGCAAAGTAAAAAAGCTCTCTTACGGTCTTACCTGGTGTAAAGATACTTGCAAAGGGATAACAGGAGCCCATGGCCGTGGTGCGTTCAGAAACTTTCTTGAACTGCAATGACTCAAGTTGGATACAGAAGACACTGTCGTAATACGTAATGAAGATTGCATTGTCATCCTCAGCATACCCCAGTATCTCTGCCGAAAGGAAATATGACTTCAGCGAAAGGAGCTTGTCCAGTCCAATGGGTTTCTGCAGCATCCAACTGTCATCACTGTTGGAATAATCACCTTTCCTCTCCCATAACTGGATGCCCATTGCTGACAAAATAACCGAAAGGCCAAGCCCATGGTCCTTTGTCCGCAAGATATGAGAGGAGTACTGAGTACATCGCGCTCTAGCAATTGAGAAGCCCAGGGGATTCTTGATCACAGTTAGATTGTGCTTATCCAAATCAAACTTAAGGATATCATTTTCATAGAGCAACCAGTAATCGCATTCCCAGCGAGAACGCCTTGCCTATAAGTATCACTACCACGTAAGCTCACATCCACCCCCTCATGGGCTGCGATACATTTTGGACCCGGTGCTAAGGGTGCACCAGCACCGGGTCCAACGGCTATGAGCGGAGGCGGCGTTGCGACGACCCGGTGCTAATGGTCTAACATTCGCACCGGTTGCAGCCAGCAACCGGTGCTAATGTTGCCAAGGCCCTTTAACACCGGTTGCTGGCTGCAACCGGTACAAATGTGAGAGCACTAGCACCGGATCTTGCCACGACCCAGTGCTAATGAGCTACTATATAATACCTTCCCTCCCCTCGCCCGAGCCAGCATCAACACTTGGAGCTGTGTTCATGTTGTGCTCGGGAGAGGGGATGTGCTGCCAATTTTTTTTTCAAAATTTGTGAAGATTTCACTCATCCGAGGGGCTACCACGCCCGGATTTACACAAAACCCGAATGTGGCCATATATGTGCCCAGGAAGTCCACAGACGCATATAGCGAACAAATATGGTAAAATCAGAGTACAATGCTTTATTAAACTCATCATAGCGTAGCGTTTACATCAGAGTGCTTCAAAAATAAATCATGGACAGCGGAAGACTAATACATCTCTCTAGCGTAGCCGCAATCCCACAGGGACTCTGACTGGGAGAACGCGAGCTCAGAAGTAAGGCAAGTCCTCTGGAAACTCCACAGCATAATCAGCCTGACTCCAATCTGTTACCCGTCCGGGATTTTGCCCAAAAATAATAGTAACAACAAGTGTAAGTAACAGAATTACTTAGCAAGTAAAGCACGGGTGATGAGGCAAAAGAGGCTTGACACTGGCTTAACTGCATTAGCACTTTTAGTTGGTTCATTTTAATCATAACTACTACATTAGATGAATCCCAGTTGTATCCCAAATTAATTAATGTAAGTCAACATTAAGCAGTAATAAATATCATCTTCTAATCATAAAAGGATCCAGGCCGCTCGTGACCCTGAGCTGGGCTATCATGATAGATCGTACACTCTGCAGAGGTTTCGCCCTTTTCCCACCAGTCGCGTAAAAGTTCAGAAGAACTTTGCACCCAACCACGCACATCGACACTTCCAAGGTGTGACTGCATAGGGACGCTACGAGGCTTTCACAAGACACCCTAACAAGACAGTAGCCGCTGGAGTACTACAAGGTGGTGAGAACCTAGGCACCGAGATTGACTGACCCTCAGGGCGCAACGTGAGGGGGTCAATGGCGTCCACGCACCGGCAAATCATGGCAACAAGTAAATGGCGCAACGTGCGGAGCTCCCGCACTCACGGGGGCTCCCAACATGGGACTGGGTCTAACGGGACCTAGCCGACGGGGCTACCGTCCTTGGTGGAATCCGAAAAAACCTCGCGCCTTACCTCCTACAACGCCGTAGGCCACTCGGTAACCACTGCCAAGCTAGAGACGTACAAGCTACTCAACCAAGACCAGAGCCATTATAGTTCTGGCGGCGGCGACAGGCTCCCAGGTTGCCGCTTTTACGAACCAGTCCTTAGGGAGAGACACTGGGGCCAGGCAAAACACACAAGCCCCAGCTCCCTGATCCAAGTTGCTAAAAAGCAAGTTTTAACATTAAGGTTGAAGTGGACCATTAATACCAGTTTAACAGTTAAGTAAAGGTGACAGTAGTTGCACCTAGCAAAATACTACCTGTATACAAAAACCCATAGGAATACAAGGACAGGGAAATAAATGTTAGGTACGACCTTAAAGGTAAACAGTATTAGACACATGCGTATGTAATGAACAGTGTATTAAAAGAGTGAGTAGGTAGCAAGGATTGTCCGTGCTATAACTTGCCTTCCTCGGAGTACGGCTGCTGCTGCAAGTCCTGCTCCGGCACGTCCTCAACGTACTCGAAGTCCAAAGCTACGGGCTCGCCGACTGGACATGTTCATCACGCAATCATCCAAAACAATCATTACATGCAAACAAATTAATTCTATTAGAACAGTACACCAAACAGTGAAAACAGTACAAAAACAGGAGCTAGAATTAATCTACGCTTCGCTACGAACACATGAGCGCAAGAATTACACTAATCGGAGCTAAAACGTGAAAGTTATAGCGTTTCTAAGGTTCAGGGACTTGCTGGCAAGTTTCTGAAACTTCCAGGGGCTAAACTACGAAAAACCGAGGACCTATACGTAATTAACAGTAGCCACCAGGGGCTAGCGTGCAAAACTACGCGTGCTAGACCGCGGGTTTAATTTTTCAAAAGCGCAGGGGCTAAAACGAATAAAACAGGACCTATCTGCAATTACTTTTGAACTGGAATGGACCGCGGGTTGATTACCAGAAAGCCGAGGGGCTCTTTAGCAAAACAGCCCGCGCTGACCGGTATTGACTCAGTCAGGACACGTGGCAGCCGTTGGATCTGATCTGAACGGCTGAGATTTAAAACGCGAAGGGGTATCGGCCGTTCTAATCGCGACCGTCGATCTGAGATCGGACGGCCCGAGGCCGGGTCTCGCCGGAGACGACGACCGCGCACGGCGGCGCCGCTCGGCCGCGGCGAGAACTCGCCGGAGTTGGAGTTTTCTCGCGCTACAGGGATCTATTCGCGACGTGGATTGGTCCTACGGACTCAGGAGATCACGACGAGTTCACCTAGGGGGTTCTAGTCGGCCATTGGCCAGCGAGAGGGTCGGACAGCGGTGCGCGGCGGAGCGGAGCTCCGGTGTGTCGCGGGGAGTGGTTTCTGGGGAGTGCTTGGGTCGGGTTTTTGGCTCTGGAGCTACTGGAGGACTTAACAAGTGCATTCGTGACGTGCCAAGTGACTTTCGCGTGGTGCAGCAACCGGACGACGACGGCCGGCGGACGAAGCTCGTCGGCGACCGAGGGGAACCTAGCTACGGTGCTCGGGAGCTGGAATTGAGGGGATGGGAAGCTTTATTACCTCGCGGTGAAGCTCCTGATGCGGCGAATTGGTCGGAGCAGGACCAGAGAGGCAGGACGGCGAGCGGCGGACGGCGAGCGTCGGTGCGTGCCGTCGACGGAGCTCCAGGGCGAGGGAGAAGTGGCGCGGGGGCTTGGAGTGTTCCTCGTGGAGCGGGGAAGCGGCTCCAAGGGTCGGCCGGGGCGGAGGTGCACCGGAGCGAGGTGACGACCGCGGCCGGCGGACTCCCGGCTCGGCAGCACGGGAGCGGCGCGATTGGAGGCTGCGGCGGCGCTAGGGTTGGGGTGATGGGGGTAAGGGGAGTAGGGCAATGGCGCGGCCCAGGTTAAGTAAGCGCGGGGGATGGCGGTCTCGGCGTGCGGGCCCGGCCGCGGCAAGCGCGCCTTCAGCGGGCGCTCGGGAAGGAAAGCCGGAGGAAGAAGAAAGGAAGGTGACGTGACGCTGGTGTCGGCGTCTGACGGGCGGGGCCGGGCTGTCAGCGTGTGGAGAGGAGAGAGGAGGCGCGGCTGGCTGGCTGGGCCGAGTTGGGCCGCGGGGGAGGAAAAAGAGAAGAGATGAGGGGGTGAAGTCGGGCCGGGGAAAGAGTTGGAGGTGCAAAAGAGGACTGGGCCGAGTGTTGTGAGGGAGAGTGTTGGGCCGGACTGGAGAAAGAGAAGAGGGGGCAGAATTGAACTGAAAAAAAAAGTTCGGGGAGCTAAAGCGAACTATGGGCCTAACAACTTTTCTAGAGCTCCAAACAAAGTGATTCAAATTTGAATTTAAATGAATTTAAATTCTTGTTTGAATCACAAGCAATACAAAAATAAATGCAGCAGCATGAATGCAACAATAAATGTTTCTATCACTTATATTTGATTTTAAAGTTTAGAAATTTATTATTTAGCCTATAATAAATAGGAGCAAGCTCTAATTAATTAATTAAATGCCAAAAATTTTAAATTGAGCATTTTTGGGTGTTACAGGGGCACTACAAGGTACATTATTTCATTCTCTTTTTTTATTAGCTTGTATTGTTTGTATGCTTTAGAAATAGAGAAATTTGTGAATCAAAATGGAAAGAGAGCTTGCGTTCATGGTGGAGAGAGAGAGTTTGTGTTCATGGTCGAGAGAGAGCTTGTGTTCATGGTGGAGAGCGAGAGCTTAGTGAAATGTTGGTATTTTGTTATGTATGACTTTGAATAGTTCTATGACTTATGTATTGTATTTATTAGTTATTTATTTAAAGTTGGAATAGTTATTTATTTATTTAATGGAAGGTATATTTGCTTTTAGAAAATGAATATATTAATTATAATTTTAGAAATGTGTTTAGTTTGCCTTATATATGAATTCTAGTTTTATATAATGGAATATATATTAAATGTGTATCTATTTATATATTAAATTTATATTTAGTTATATATTAGATTTGTATTGTCTTATGTATTAACTTTGTAATCTGTTATATGTTAAATTTGTATTTAGTTATATATTAAATTTATATTGTCTTATATATTACCTTTGTATTATATTATATATTAAATTATACAAATATTTTTTATTGGTTAATAATGTAGATGAATAGGCAATGGATGTACGGGGACAACCACGATACGACGTTTCGTGATGGCCTGAAGGGGTTTCTCGATGCCGCCGAGGCCAAGAGGACGCCGTCAAATTTCATGTTCTGCCCATGCACTAAATGTGGAAATATGCAATCGTACAAATAAAAAGGAGCTCTTCAGGTGCATTTGATGAGGCACGGTTTCATGAACAATTATTCTGTTTGGACGAAGCATGGTGAAAGAGGAATTCTAATAGATGAAGATGAAAAAGACGAGGTGGATAACGACATTCCGGTATTGGCTGAATACTACGGGGCCTTTGCAGAAGCTGCAATGGGTGATGCTGATCAGGAAGATGCTGCTCAGGAAGATGATGCTCAGAAAAATGACCCTAATGATTTACTTGGGCAAATATTGCGTGATGCTGAGAAAGACTTTGACAATGATAAGATACAGCGCATGTTGCGGGACCACAAAACTGACTTGTACCCAAATTGCAAAGAGGGGCTTAAGAAGTTGGGTATCACACTTGAATTTATGCGGTGGAAGATAGCAAATGATGTTACTGATAAGGGTTTCGATGAGCTACTGAAACTCGTAAAGAAGATTCTGCCCAAGGGTAACGAATTACCATCGGCAACGTATGAAGCAAAACGGGTTGTTTGCCCTCTCGGTTTGGAGGTGCAGAAGATACATGCTGTCCTAATGACTGTATCCTCTATCGCGAACAATACGAACACTTGGATTGTTGTCCGGATTGCAGTTGCGTACGATACAAGACAACGCGGGGTGACCCTGGTGAGGTTGTGGGGGAGCCTTGTAAGAAAAAAATTCCTGCAAAGGTGATGTGGTATTTTCCTCTCATACCCTGTCTGAAGCGTTCGTTCAGGAACAAAGAGCATCCATTGTGCAGGTACAAAATGGAGAAATACAAGCTACAAGTGTCGGAATTGATCAATTCGGCCGGACGACATGATTCGGCCGATTACCCCTTTTAGTCGTACCTGACGCGGAGCACGATCGGAAGGCCATCCACGTCATCAACGACCGAGCATGCCATGTGGACCATCGCCACGTCACCTCTGGTCCAAGACAACATGAAGTACATCAAGATGACATAGCCCAGAAGGTCCAGGAGGGAGAGGCTACACAGGGGAGCGCTGTTGGGCCGAAAGCCCAGTCCGGTCGAATCCTCCAATTCGGTCGAACCGCCCCCAGCTGCTACACCGCCTCAGCACCAACACGGTGCCACGTGCCAGTACTGGTGAACTGAACGGTTCGGCCGAACCGGCGAGTTCGGCCGAATCAGCCGGACACCGCCTTGAGTTGCCTTGGCCGCTGCTCCACCTCCCACCGTCCTTGGCCAATATAAATGGAGGCCTCCATTCACCTACAAAACACACAACACAAGAGGAGAGTTCCTTAGCGAAGCTCTGTCACTTTCATACTTAGAAGATAGGGAGAGAGAGAGAGGAGAGGTGAGCGTCCCGGAGAGGAGCCAGAGTGTCGGCCCCTTTTCCCGTTGTACCTCTATGGATGCGGTTCAGCTTCGAGTGACATCCGGGTCATGTCAGGTAACTCTTGTATCTCTCACTAATTAATTGAGCATTCAGTTCTATTTTTATATGCTTGCTGGTTCTTCGTTCAAGGCTTAGTTGATTGGTATATCTGTATACTGGTTGCTTGGCTTGGGTGCTTGTCTTTCTATAGGAGATAAGTATTAGTTGACTAGTGTAGGCGCGGTTCCTAGACTTGAGGCTAACTTAGTTTGCCCCTAAGTCTGCAGACGTGATAGTCGTTAGGTGGTGACAACCCTATACGGCCTTTGTAGCCCATCACGTTCGTCTCGGCTTGTAGGATCCCCCAGTGCAGGATAGATCACACCCCTCTCTCATCGCTTTCTATGTGTGGTAGGTTTTGCTTTCCTGAAGCAAGTATCTAGCTGTACCTTCTGAGCCGCTTAGTTAATCAGTAGAGTGCTTAGTTAAACACTTTAGCCTTGGCCTCCGCCCCGTAGCCACCACTTTCTTGAACTCCACTTCAGGACGGTCGTTCTCTCATCTGATTCCTATGAAGCGGGGGTAATCCTGGATCGTATCCTGGATGACACTCCCTACACTTGAATCTATGATGAACTCTGTCACACCCGGATTTACACAGAAACCCGAAATGTGGCCATATGTGTTCCCAGGAAGTCATTACACATATAGCGAACAAATATGATAACAGAATACAGTGCTCGAATAAAATAAATGGTTTTACATCAGAGCTTGACTCAAATAAATGAATAAAACAGCGGAAGTCTCATTATTAATTCTCTCTAAACGAAAACGAAGCCGATAACCCACGGGGACACCGACTGGTTGAGCACAGCTAGTAGAACGGCAGATCCTTAGGAAATTCAACAGCAGCAGTACCATCTAATCCATCTGTTACCCATCCGGGATTTTGTTGAATAGCAAATGTAAGTAAATATCTTACTTAGCAAGTACAACACGGATAATGAAGGCTTAAAAGAAAGGCTTGACACGGCTGTACTGCATTAGGAATTTTTAGTTGTTTCATTTTAACATCATCATAATCACTACATTTACATGAATCCCAATTGTAACCCAATTAATATAGTAGAAGTGAACATTAAACGATAACAAATAATAGCATCTTCTAATCATAAAGGATCCAGGCCGCTCGTGACCCTGAGCAAGGCTATCATGATAGATTATACACTCTGCAGAGGTTTCACCCTTTACCCACCGGTCGCGTAAAAGCTCATGGAGCTTTGCACCCAACCACGCACATCAACACTTCCGAGGTGTGACTGCATAGGGACGCTACGAGGCTTTTCACAAGACACCCTAACGAAACAGTAGCCATTATGGTACAACCTAGGCAGCATGACCCAAGGCACCGAGATTGACTAACGCTCATGTAGCGACACGAGGGGGTCAATGGCGTCCAAGCGCGGCAAAGAATATCAACAACAAAATAAATAGCGCAACGTGTGGAGCCCCCGCCATACGGTGGCTCCCAACACGGGACTGTGCCTCACGGGGACATAGCCGACGGATACCCCGTCCTCGGTGGATCAAACCATACTCTCACCCATGCTTCCCATAACGCCGTCGGCCCGTCGGTAACTACTGTCAAGCTAGAGCCATACATGTTACTTGTCCAAGACCAGAGCCATTATAGTTCCAGCGGTGGCGACAGGTTCCTGGGTTGCCGCTTTAAGAACCAGTCCTTACGGAGAGACACTAGGGCCAAGCACGAAGCGTACGCCCTAGCTCCCTGACCCATGTTGCTAAAAAGCAAGTTTTACCATTAACATTGAAGTGAACCATTAAGTCAAGATTAACAGTTAAGCAAAGGTGACAGTAGCTGCGCCTAGCAAAGTTCTACCCAAATGCAATAACCCAAGGTAATCAAGGTATAGGATAAACAAAGCTAGGTACAACCTTAAAAGGGTAACAATTTAGACACATGCGTATGCAGTAAATAATATAAGAGGTGTGTTTAGGTAGCAAGGATTATTCGTGCTATACTTGCCTTCCTCAAACTGCTGCTGCTGCTTGTCCTGCTCCTCGTACCCCTCGAACTCGAAGTCCAACGCGTACGGCTCACCGACTGGACTCGTACATCAACACACAAGCATCCACACAAGCCAGTACATGCAAACAATATTATTCTATTAGAACAGTACACCAAACAGTAAAAATAGAACAAAAGAAGGCTTAGAAACTAATCTACGCTTCGCTACGAACACGTGAGCGCGAAAATCACTCAAATCGGAGCTAAAACGGAGAAGTTATGGCGTTTCTACGGTTCGGGGGCTTGCTGGCAAAGTTTTAAAAGTTCCAGGGGCTTATTTGCAAAAACTCATGGGCTAAAACATAATTTTATATTAAAACAGGAGGGTTTAATCGCAAATTAACCAAGACAGGACCTCGGGTGCTATTTTTAAAAAGGACAGGGGGTTTTCTGTAAAAATCAGGACCTAAATGTAAATACTTTTGAATAGAACTGGACCGCGGGTTGATTTGGAAAAAGGGCAGGGGTTCTTTTGCAAAACAGACGCGGCTGACTCGGGTTGACCGTTACGGTCAACTTTGACCCGGGGCTGACTCGATCTGAGCCGTTGGATCAAGCACGAGCGGGTCAGATTGGATCTGGGAGTAGAAGTCGCCGGCGGGGAGGGGCTACGGCGGCGGCGCTGAGCGGCGGCGGCTCGCCGGCGAGAACGCGCGATCGCGCTAGGGGGCTCGGTTTCACGCGCAGAGGGTACCTACATATGTGGAGCAGCTCGGCGAGTTCACCAGCGGAAGACACGGTGACGACGGTGCGGCGGCAGAGGTGGGCGACGAGTAATGGCGGCGGCGGCGCTCGGCTGCGGCGGCGCAACGCGCCGGCGACACTCCGGTGCAGGAAAAAGGACAGGGAGGAGCTCAGGAGCAAGCTTACCTCCTAGCGAAGCTCCCCCGGCGGTTGAATTGACCGGAGCGGCGGTGACGCGGCAGATCGACGGCAGTGGCCGACTTGGAGACGGCGGCGGCGCTGCAAGCTCGGGTGGAGGCGGCGGCTAGGGTTTTCAAGGCAGGTGGTCGGGGCTTCGGGGGCGGCGCGGCTCAGCTTTTATAGAGCGGCCGAGGAGCGGCTCGGGGGTGGCCTCGGCGTGCGCGCCCTGCCCCGGTCGGACTCGAGCTCGAGTCCGGCTCGGCGGGGAAGGCGGAGCTGACGTGCGGGCCCCGCGCGTCAGCGGCTGGAGCGGGGAAGGCGCGGGCTGGCCTGCTGGGCCGCGTTGGGCCGCGTTGGAGGGGAGGCGGGTGTGCTGGGCTGCGACGCTGGGCTGCTGCGGAGAGAAAAGAAAGAGGGGGCAAGCTCGGCCGAGGAAGAAAGTTGAGGAGGGAAAACAGACTCGGGCTGTAGCAACTTTTCTAGGGCTCCAAACAAGACGATTCAAATTCGAATTTAAACAGAATTTAAATTCCAATTGAACCACACACAAACAAAACACAATGCAGCCGGCATGAATGCAACAAAAATGTTTCTAACCTTATATTTAATTTTATTTTCTCCGAAATAATTTATTTCCCTTAGATAAATATGAACATTTAAATTAAATTAAAGCAAATTTATTACTAAAATTTTAAATAGGCATTTTTAGAGTGTTACAAACTCCCCGATGAAGAGAAGCAGCCTGAGCCTGAACCTGAAGAGCCTATACACTCACAATCTAAATCAATCAGCTCTTCCATTCCATTAGAACCCGAAGTTCATTTCGAACCACAATCATACTCTAGCCAGGACCAGTATGATCCACTCTACACCACTCCCTATGATTTTGACGATGATCTATTCGATGACATCGGGAGTGCAGCAAGTTTCCCATTGGAACAACGTGTAGAGAAAAAAGGTCAACCTCCCGACAAGGAAGAACTTGAATATCAGAGAGAGTACTTAGGATGTTTCTCAACTAGCATGAGTTGGGAATGGCTAGAAGAGGCTGAAGCCTTGACCGAGGTCGTTAAAATGCCCAAAAGGATCCAAAGGATATTTTGTGAAGTCATGGCCATAGACAAGGAAATCGGGTACGACCCAAGCCTCGGAATCAACATAATCACTAGCTCTTTGGTGCGAGCTCGATTCCCCGATGAACCATGGTCATCATCTCGAAAACGCCTAAGGTTCACATCAGGAAGAATCCTTGACTGTTTGGGGATCTTGCGGGTCACACCCGTTCAGATTAGCGACCCTAAATTGTTTCTGGATTTCTATATCTTTGACCTTTTTCGAAAATTCCACACATTCTATCTTTATCGGGAGGCCAATTTTGAAAATACTGGAAAAAGCACCAATGAACCAGCTAGTAGAGCTTAGGATCGGAGAAGAACTTGTCTCAGTCTCTTATTCCTATTCCTTGAACACACCTATAGAGGCAGACCCCGATCTTGATCATATAGAGGAGGTCATATCAACATCTTTGGTAGACTTAGAGCAACCTATCCTAGAAGAAGATGCCCAATTCTTTATGGAGGAAGAAGAAATTCTTCCTCCAATCGAACTCAAGCCTCTTCCCCCTGGACCAAAGGATGCCATCCTCTTTAAGAACAAACAAACTCCAGTCATCATCAGTGATAAGCCCTCTAACGTCGAAATTCAACATATCTTAGGACACTTTGTTCAAGACTTAGAAGGGATTACTCCTAACGTCGAAATTCAACATATTCTCACTATCTTGGAGAAAGATGAACCTATCTTAGGACACTCTGTTCATGACTTAGAAGGGATTACTCCTAACGTCCATACACATCATGTCCCTATCTCATCTTATCATGGGGTCGCAAGGCAAGTGTCACAGAGATTCATCTTTGATCGGGGAAAGACTAGATTCAAAGTCAGAATCCATCATCTTCCCTTATCATACTCCTCAACACGACCCTGTGCCTACACCTCCCACCAACGTAAAGGGGATTCATAGTTTCCTTGGCCACGCCGGGTTCTATAGGCATTCCATTGAAAATTTCTCTCTAACAGTCCGGCTGTTAACCAATCTCCTTGCCAAGGAAACGCCTTTCATCTTTGATAAAGAGTGCTACACTGCCTTTTACACTCTCGAGAAAGCACCCATTTCAGCTCCCACCATCCAGCCTCCCGATTGGAGCATCCCATTCGAAAATCATGTGTAGTGCGAGCGACCTTGCCGTAGGAGCTGTTTTGGGCCGAACCAAGGACAAGAAGCATTATGCTAGCTCATATGCTAGCAAAACGCACACTGGCCCCAGTTCAACTACGTAACCACGGAGAAGGAACTCTTAGTAGTTTTGTTTGCTATAGACAAATTCCAGTCCTACCTAGTTGGGGCATAAGTCATAGTTTATTCAGACCATGCTGCTTTGAAGTATCTTCAGACCAAAAGGATGCTAGACTCATCTGCTGGGTCCTCCTACTCGAAAATTTGACATTGAGGTAAGAGAGGAGTAGAGAATTCAGTAGCAGACCACCTGTCTTGGATGCAAGTCTCGTTGATCTTACCATCGAGATGATACGCTCCTTAAGGTCACAATATCAGATCTGTGGTATGCCAACATAGTCAACATCAAGGTGTTAGGGTACGTCCCACTAGGTGCAAATAGGAAAAGATTGGTTTATGAGAGAAGGTTTCACCTCTGGGATGACCCATATCTCTTCCGGATATGAGTGATGAACCCTCAGAAGATGCATATATGCACCTGAGGCATATAAAATCTTGGAGAGATGCCATGCAACACCTTATGGAGGTAACTATGGAGCATTCAGAAGAAATGCTAAGGTGTGGCAATATGGGTTTCATGGGTCTAGCATGTACGAGGATGCTAAGGAATTTATCAGGAGATACTCACACTTCCAGAAGCACGGGAATATAAGCACTAGAGACACAATGCGGCTCACCAGTAATTTTCAAGTAGAAATCTTTGATGCATGGGGGATTGACTCCATGGGTCCTTTCCTTAACTCAGAGAACTACGAGGTTATTCTGGTAGCCATAGATTACATCTCTAAAATGGTAGAAGCCCTGCCCCGTTGAGCCGCAGTCTCTAGGCACGCTAAGAGAATGTTTCATGAAAACATCTTTCCTCGCTTTGGTGTCCCTAGGCTAGTCATTAGCAACAGAGGTTCCCATTTCATTGACTCCACTTTCCAGAAACATCCAAGTTTGCGGGAGCAGCACATTATAGCCAACCCTTATCACCCCCAAACTAGTGGTCAAGCAGAACATCCAACACGTAGATTAAAAACATTCTGCAAAAGATCATCAATGAGATGGGTAGGCACTAGAGAAATAGACTCTTTGGCGCACTCTGGGCATACCAAACCACATTGGTTCGGGTAAATTGGGCCACTTCGGCCAAACATTAATGGTTCAGCTGAAGGCAACCCTTTTGCCCTACATGCATCCTTTTGAATCTTAGATCCTATATCTATCCTGTCTTATCCCGGAGTCGCTAGGAAAACATCAGGAAAATTGTTTTTTAATCAGAGACCATCGTTTCCCTCCATCACTTTCCGGAGCACGACCCAGTGCTTACATTTCCTAGCCACCATTACCACCCAATCCTCGCCCAAAGACCTTTTCTCACCAAAGGGTTCCCTCTCCACGTGTATCACACGAAAAATTCTCAAAACTCCACCAACGGAGAAAGCCGTGTGATGGAACATCCCGAGGAGGAGGAAGAATAGGAGGCCACGGTTGAAGAGCTTGAAGGAAGAACTGGTGCAAATATGCCAAAAATTGGACAACCTGGATGAGAAGGTCGCCGAAGGCGAGCCTTGGCAGATAGACAATGAATGACAAGATCAATGTCCTCTGCCAAGCATTCATAGCCAAATTCAATAGGCTCGCCAAAGCCACATGACATCTAGACCTTTATGATCCACCTATAGAAGAGATGACCCGTGGTTGTATCTTTCAGAGCACCATTAGTTTAGATTTATTTCCCATTTCAATTTCCCTTTTTGCTCAGATCATGTTTAGGAGGTGCTCTCTTTATTTCCCTTCCCAATCATTTTGTTTCCAATTCTTAGTTTGATGAATAAAATAAAGTTTCAGTTGAATAAAAATGAATAAAAGTGACGCTCCAGTTGGTGCAATTGAGCCATCCGGAGTATGCCCTGCTTAACAAAAATAGTACATGAGCACATGACGACACATGAGTGACACGGGACGAGGAAGCATGCACCGAGTCAATTCGACCGAACCAGTTGGTTCGGGCGAATTGGGCAATTTGGCCAAACCAACCTATTTGGCCAAACAAGCCTGGCTCACCCCCTTCGCGCACCTGCACACTAGTTTGCACTCCTTACCCCTGTCCATCTTTTCTGTGTTGACATGTTTCAAATTTTAAACATGCGCACATCATTTAAATGAAACGTTCTCGGTTTTTGTTTGATGCCACGAACTATGTTTATTGTTCGTTTCAAATTAAGTATCCACATGCTTGTGAAATCTTTCATGTTAGGATCCCCTAGTCTAAGTTGTTGATGTTTGTGATATGTTTTGATAAAACAAACCACCTGTTCATTCCATCATTCGGAAGAATTTATCTTGAAAACTTAAAACTATACCCTATCCTTTCATCCTATGCATACTACCTACTTTCTTCCACTTCACACATTTGCTTGAGAGATCACCCCCCTGAAAAATCTTGCCTTGACCAGTATAAAGTCTTGTCAAATTTTGAGTCCCTAGAGACAGTCCTGTTGCCCAGATCATTTGCAAGCATATATCTATCATCAGAGTTGCATTAGAAGCCCTCATGCCTTGGTGATACCCTGAAAAAAATATAAATAAAGGACTCATGAAAGTCCAATGAAAGTCCAATGATAAGATCACCACTTGAGAGACAAAGAGAAAACACATAAAGAGAGAGTGAATGAAAAGGAGTGACTCTAGAGAGTGTGAGAATACTAAAGAAGAAAGTACAAGGGTCATTTATTTGCAAAAAAAAATTAGAAAATCTCGAATGAAGAATGACCAAGATGGATCTTGTTGTAAGAGCCGTTCCCTTCATCAACCGCCCCAGACCCAGGGAGTAGCCACTTCAAATCCATAGGTATGGATAAAGGTTCAAAATAAACAATACACATTTGTTCATATCATGAAAGAACCCTTATGTTAGTCTTGCTCTTGTTTTAATTCTTTACTCGGGATGAGCAAAGATCTAAGTTTAGGGGAGCTTGTTGGTGGTCATTATGGCCTGCTTTCGGACCACCAACCGAGTATAAAATAAACACAATGGAATCATACACCATAGCTATAGGACTTATTTCTAACTATTTCCATGAGTTTTGGTGATTATCCAATGTGCAGGTACAAAATGGAGAAATACGGGCTACAAGGGTCGGAACTGATCAATTCGGCCGGACAACACGATTCGGCTGATTACCCCTCTTAGCCGTACCTGACGCGGAGCACGATCGAAAATCCATCCACGTCAGCAACGACCGAGCATGCCATGTGGACCACCGCCATGTCACCTCTGGGCCAAGACAACATGAAGTGCATCAAGATGACGTAGCCCAAAAGGTCCAGGAGGGAGAGGCTGCACAAGGGAGCGATGTTGGGCCGAAAGCCAACTTCGGCCGAATCCCCCAATTCGGCCGAACCGCCCCCAGCTGCTACATCGCCTCTGCACCAAAGCGGTGCCACGTGCCAGTTCGGGCGAACTGCACGGTTCGGCCGAACCGGCGAGTTTGACCGAATTAGCCGGGCACCGCCTTGAGTTGCCTTGGCCGCTACTCCACCTCCCACCATCCTTGGCCACTATAAATGGAGGCCTCCATTCACCTGCAAAACACAAAACACAAGAGGAGAGTTCCTTAGCGAAGCTCTACCACTTTCATACTTAGAAGATAGGGAGATAGGAGAGGTGAGCGTCCTGAAGAGGAGCCGGAGTGTCAGCCCCTCTTCCCGTTGGACCTCTATGGATGCAACTCAGCTTCGAGTGACATCCGGGTCGTGTCTGGTAAATCTTGTATCTCTCTCTGATTAATTGAGCATTCAGTTCTACTTTTATATGCTTGCTGGTTCTTTATTTAATGCTTAGTTGATTGGTATAACTGTATATTGGTTGCTTGGCTTGGGTGCTTGTCTTTCTATAGGAGATAAGTATTAGTTGACTAGTGTAGGCGCGTTGCCTAGACTTGAGGCTAACTTAGTTTGCCCCTAAGTCTGCGGAGGTGGTAGTCGTTAGGTGGTGACAGCCCTATATGGCCTTTGTAGCCCATCACGTTCATCTCGACTTGTAGGATCTCCCAGTGCAGGATAGATCACACCCGTCTCTCACCCATTTCTGTGTGTGGTAGGTTCTGCTGTCCTGAAGCAAGTACCTAGCTGTACCTTCTGACCCACTCAGTTAATCAGTAGAGTGCTTCTACCAGGCTCGTGCCCACTCTACCCTTTTATCGCTTCTCTTCCCTCTTTGTTGTTGTCATCCACTTCATCCATTTCATCCATTCCATCCCATTACCCTTGGAAAACTTAGTTTAGAATTAGTTCACTTCTCGTTCCCCGTGGAAATCGGTACATTGGAATACTCCCGGGTGAAAGCTATATCAGTAGGCCGTAAGGAGTGCCAACAGTAAGCAGGATGGCATGTTGAGACACCCCACTTGATATATCCTAGTGGAGGAACATCGACAGAGCATTCCCAGAGTTTGATGCTGATGCAAGGAATGTGAGTCTTGGTTTAAGTACTGATGGCATGAACCCTTTTGGTGAAATGAGCAGTAGTCATAGCACTTGGCCTGTTACTTTATGTATCTACAACCTACCCCCTTGGCTCTGCATGAAGTGAAAGTTCATTATGATGCCAGTGCTTATTCAAGGCCCAAAGCAACCTGGCAATGACATTGATGTCAACTTAAGACCATTGGTTGACAAACTTTTGCAGCTATGGAAGAAAGAAGGTGTTAGCATGCGGGATGAGGACAAGTAGGAGCAGTTTGACCTTCGAGCACTGCTTTTCATAAACATCAATGACTGGCCTGCACTAAATAACCTATCAGGACAATCAAACAAAGGATATAAAGCATGCACTCACTGTTTAGAGGAAACCAAAATCATGTATTTGAAACATTGTAGGAAGGTTGTTTACATGGGTCATCGTCGATTTGTTCCAACGGAGCATGAGCTACGAAAGAAATGTCCACATTTTGGCGGGAATGCGGACCACCATACAAAGCCGAGACACCAGAGTGGACAATTCCGACCACCAACCGAGTATAAAATAAACACAATGGAATCATACACCATAGCTATAGGACTTATTTCTAACTATTTCCACGAGTTTTGGTGATTATCCAATGTGCAGGTACAAAATGGAGAAATACGGGTTACAAGGGTCGGAATTGATCAATTCGGCCGGACAACACGATTCGGCCGATTACCCCTCTTAGTCGTACCTGACGCGGAGCACGATCGAAAAGCCATCCACGTCAGCAACGACCGAGCATGCCATGTGGACCACTGCCATGTCACCTCTGGGCCAAGACAACATGAAGTACATCAAGATGACGTAGCCCAGAAGGTCCAGGAGGGAGAGGCTGCACAAGGGAGCGATGTTGGGCCGAAAGCCAAGTTCGGCCGAATCCCCCAATTCGGCCGAACCGCCCCCAGCTGCTACATCGCCTCTGCACCAAGGCGGTGCCACGTGCCAGTTCGGGCGAACTGCACGGTTCGGCCGAACCGGTGAGTTTGACCGAATTAGCCGGGCACCGCCTTGAGTTGCCTTGGCCGCTACTCCACCTCCCACCATCCTTGGCCACTATAAATGGAGGCCTCCATTCACCTGCAAAACACACAACACAAGAGGAGAGTTCCTTAGCGAAGCTCTACCACTTTCATACTTAGAAGATAGGGAGATAGGAGAGGTGAGCGTCCCGAAGAGGAGCCGGAGTGTCGGCCCCTCTTCCCGTTGGACCTCTATGGATGCAACTCAGCTTCGAGTGACATCCGGGTCGTGTCTGGTAACTCTTGTATCTCTCTCTGATTAATTGAGCATTCAGTTCTACTTTTATATGCTTGCTGGTTCTGCATTTAATGCTTAGTTGATTGGTATAACTGTATACTGGTTGCTTGGCTTGGGTGCTTGTCTTTCTATAGGAGATAAGTATTAGTTGACTAGTGTAGGCGCGTTGCCTAGACTTGAGGCTAACTTAGTTTGACCCTAAGTCTGCGGAGGTGGTAGTCGTTAGGTGGTGACAGCCCTATACGGCCTTTGTAGCCCATCACGTTCATCTCGGCTTGTAGGACCTCCCAGTGCAGGATAGATCACACCCCTCTCTCACCCATTTCTGTGTGTGGTAGGTTCTGCTGTCCTGAAGCAAGTACCTAGCTGTACCTTCTGACCCATTCAGTTAATCAGTAGAATGCTTCTACCAGGGTCGTGCCCTCTCTACCCTCTTATCGCTTCTCTTTCCTCTTTGTTGTTGTCATCCACTTCATCCATTTCATCCATTCCATCCCATTACCCTTGGAAAACTCTGTTTAGAATTAGTTCACTTCTCGTTCCCCGTGGAAATCGGTACATTGGAATACTCCCGGGTGAATGCTATATCAGTAGGCCGTAAGGAGTGCCAACAGTAAGCAGGATGGCATGTTGAGACACCCCCACTTGATATATCTTAGTGGAGGAACATCGACAGAGCATTCCCAGAGTTTGATGCTGATGCGAGGAATGTGAGTCTTGGTTTGACCTTCGAGCACTGCTTTTCATAAACATCAATGACTGGCCTGCACTAAGTAACCTATCAGGACAATCAAACAAAGGATATAAAGCATGCACTCACTATTTAGAGGAAACCAAAAGCATGTATTTAAAACATTGTAGGAAGGTTGTTTACATGGGTCATCGTCGATTTCTTCCAACGGAGCATGAGCTACGAAATAAATGTCCACATTTTGGCGGGAATGCGGACCACCATACAAAGTCGAGACACCGGAGTGGACAAGATGTATTTGATATATGAAAGGACCTACAAGTGGTGTTTGGAAAGGGAGACAGAATCCAGCCTGTTCCGACGGGCGAGGATGGTCGTGCTGCGATGTGGAAGAAAAGTCTATCTTTTGGGAGCTACCTTATTTGCAATTTTTAGAGGTCCGTAACGCGATTGATATGATGCATCTGACGAAGAATCTTTGTGTGAACTTGATAAGCTTCCTGGGTTCTTATGGGAAGCCAAAAGATACACTTGAAGTATGACAAGAGCTGAAACGATTGAAACAACGGAATGATCTACATCCAGAAAAGAGAGACAAAGGACGCCATTACTAACTTACTTTCTACTTATTTTATCAAAGGACGCCATTACTAACTTCCTTTCTACTTATTTTATCAGGTCGCATACTCTATGACCAAACCAGTGGAACCAGGTCAAACATGGCATTGCATGGGGATTCCACATGGTTACGTACCCGTTGAGGTGGAGCAAGTCGTCGACCAGTAGAATGACTTGGTACTTGACATCGCTGGAGGCGACGGAGAAACAAAACTTGGGGAGTGTTCTCACGGCATCATTCTATGGCACAAGCGAGACATCGCCATACCTGGTAGCACCAAGTCTCCTTCAGATCCCCCGTCTCCAAGAGATCCACCGGATCAAGATTCTCCAGGAGCTCATGACGCAAACCCGTCTCCGTCTCCTCCACCGCAGAAGCCTCAACCGAAGAAGTGCTCTAAATTGTCTAGCTTGGCACCTCCAACATAGAAGAAGCCACGGAAAGTCAAAGAGAAGCCTGCACCACCAAAAACATTTATGAGAAAACTTAAGAAGAGCTCGATGCCTCTGTTAAAGAAGACGTAAAAAGACAACTTTTCACGAGAAAATAACCAGAGCCGAAGATTGACCCCGCCACGGCAAAATCCTTTCTCCAAAATTTGACCAGGGGACAACAGAAGAGGGCACAAGTATCAGACTATGACCGCTCATTACTGAAATCTCAAGGGAAGAGGAAGGCGGCGGCGTCCAAACTTGTTGCTCAGCTCGGCAACCAACCTCAGCAGTCGTTGCCTTAGTTGCCATCTGAGTACGAGCTGAACGTGCAACGACAAATGGCCGAGACAGGACTCTCGAGAGAGGAAATCACGGGACAAAAAGAAATCCATGTGAGCACATCGTTTAAGTGGTCATTTAAGCTTGGCCAGCCTTTGGTCCCTCTAGAAATGGAGAGCAAGCTACAAACGAAGATGTGCCGATTCCATCAGTGGTATCTGGAACAATCAAGAAGCAAAAGGCGCATGTTTGGAGTTCGCCTAAAGGACCAATATTTCTTCAATTGCGAGGAAACGCTCTAGTTGGAGTTCAAGGATATATATGAGGTGTACCACCAAGATGCCATGGACGTGTCTTTGGTCGCTTGTTAGGTATTGTAAGTGCTTTGTTCTCGATTACAATTGACACTTGAAGAAAAAATGTAATCTATGCTGACGCGCCCTTTATTGCTTAACAATGTAGAATGGAGATTCAAAGATGTCGGAGGGAAGGAATATTTGACATTGGTTACATGGACCCGACAAAGATAAGTGACAAAATGATTTTGATAAATCCAGAGGAAACATATCAAAATTTATACAAGTATCTTCAAAAACAAAATTATTGCGACTCTGTACTATTGCCGTACAACTTCGGGTGAGTGCCTATACATGTATCTACTTATAGTGCCTATACAGGAGATGAATGGCTACTGCGGTACAAATTGGAGGAGGAATTCAAAGACATTCTCTCGCTCGAGGAGAGCATGTGGAAAAAGCAACGCGGAGACACTTGGACACTTAAAGGGGATGCCAACACAGACTCGTTTCACCGAGTGGCAAATGGCAGTAGAAGAAACCAACAAATCTACTCCCTAGAGAGTGGGGGACAATAAATCACTAACGCTGCGGCACTTTTCGGGCAGAGCCAACCGCAAATAATACAGCTAGGGGACGACTTCTGGGCCAATAGAGAGGCCCTCTCTCAGGAAAAGATACAACATCTGACCAGACCATTCTCAAAGGAAGAAGTACGTCAGGTCATAAAAGGAATGGAAGCAACTTAGCCCCAGGGCCTGATAGCTTTCCAGTGGGATTCTTCAAGGAATTTCGGGAGCAATTGAAGGCTCCATTTTGTGAGATGGCTAACCAACTCTACTCTGGGGAGCTAAACTTAGCAAGACTGAATTATGGCCTTATCTCCCTCATCCCGAATGCCCAAGAAGCAAACCGCATTCAACAGTATCGCCCAATATGTGTAATAGATGTGCCATATAAGTGGTTTACGAAGCTCTTGAACAATAGGATCATTGAGGTGGTTGAATCTGTAATTAGAAAGTCACAATCTGCCTTTATCCCTGAGAGAAATATACTAGAAGGTGTTGGTTTGCTGCATGAGATCATTCACGAAATCACCAAAACCAGACAGACTGAGATCATGCTTAAGCTTGACTTTGAGAAAGCTTATGACACAATATGGTGGAGTTTCCTGTATCAAGTCTTGGACAAGAAGAACTTCCCCCGATCCGGACAATGTGGATCAACAAGGTAGTTAAGGGGGGTGGAGTTGGGATTAATATCAATGGGCAGCCAGGCGACTACTTTAGGACCTACAAAGGCCTTAGACAAGGAGACCCACTCTCTCCCATGCTTTTCAACCTAGTAATCGAGGCCCTTGCATCCTTGTTGTCGAGGGCAAGCGAGCAGGGCCTTATAAAGGGACTGGCCCCGCATCTAGTCCAAGGAGGCCTCACACACCTACAATATGCAGACGATACAATAATCTTGCTATAGATTGATGAGCAATCCATCTTTTATACCAAACTGGCATTGTACTGCTTCGAGCTACTATGAGGCCTAAAGATTAATTATCACAAGAGCGAAGTTTTTGTTCTGGGGTTGATCATACAGAGCAAAATAGAGTTGCAAATCTGTTCAGTTGCCAGGTGGGGGCACTCCCACTCAAATACTTGGGAATCTCGGTGTCTGACCATCACCTAACTATACAAGACTTACTTTATATCCCACAAAGGATCAGGAAGAGACTTCCAATGTAGCAGAGCACATTTCTTTCCTCTGGAGGCAAATCTGTCTTATTGGAGTCATGCCTCAGCTCGCTGCCCAACTATACCATGGGGGTGTACATGCTGCAAGAGGGCATACACCGTCAAATGGACACACAGAGAGCAGATTTTTTTGGCACATAGGAAAGAAGAGGAAGTACCATATGCTCAAGTGGGAGGAACTAATAGTGCCAAAACAATTCCGCGGGGGGGGGGGGGGGGGGGAGGGGGGCTGGGCTTTACAGAAACCAGGCTGATGAACAAGTGCTTCCTAGCCAAATGGATTTTCCGGCTGGAGGCAGGTGAGACCAGTCCAACTTGCGACTTGCTGTGGGCCAAATACCTAGGTGAGGGAGGGTTCTTTTCCTCCCGACCACAGGGGGCCTCTCAATTCTGGTGTAGGATCTAGGATTACCGACTAGAGGGGAGTGAATAGGCAATTTTCAACTATAAACACAACACTAGAGAAATTTAATTAGAAACACTTGAAGGATTAAATTTCTAGCTACTCTAAGTCTATGTTGCGGGTTTGCAACCTAAGGTGACAAGATATAATTCAATCTCTAGAAACTAAATTGCTCAAATGAAATTGCTTGAAATGAAATGAGCAAGGAAATAACCAATCACAAGAGACAAATTTTATCCCATGGTATCGATGACTTGCCGGTCACCCCTAATCCACGTTGAGATGGATTCAATGTTCAACCGTTTCTCTATCAACACTCCACTTGATCTATAAGATGGCTAGAACCAAAGAACTGCTCCAAATCTCGATTCCACTAGAGTTGCTCTTCATCGCTCCGGCGAGGTGAGCACAAGAACCTCTCACACCAATCTTCCAAGACAACTTCACAATCTTCTTGAAGTGCTCAATGGAATCACGACCTCCAAGCTGTCTAGGAGGCGGCAACCTCTAAGAGTAACAAATCAACTCGCTCGCTTGATGAATCCTTAGTGCCACAATGATCACAACCTTAATGCAAAGCACTAGATGCTCTCGGTCTCATAAAAATGCAATCTCTAAGAAAGTGAGTAAGAGAAAGGAGAATAAAGGCTCAAGTATGTCAAGAAAGCTTCCCAAAGTGCCAAGAGACCTCACACACCCGCTAGAGTGAAGTATATATAGCCCCTCTCCTCAGAACTAGCCGTTAGGTTCAAAACGCGTGAAAAACGGCTCTCACAGATAGTCCGAGGCCATCCACAGACAGTCCGATCTTGAATCCCAACGGTTAAAATGCGTAGTCAACCATTTGTCAGAGTTAGCCGTCGGGGCCTGACGGACAGTCCGCCCAGGCACCATGGACAGTTCGTCTGTTACCATCGGACGATCTAACCCCCTGAAACGTCAGGAACCCACTCTGTTAGAATCGGGCTCATTTATACGGACTGTCCGTCCAAGCCCACGGACAGTCCGACAGTCAGCGCACAACTCTTCTAGTCAGCGCTCGCGGGCCCACTAGTCAACAGGACACGGACAGTCCGAGCCAACCCACGTACAGTCCATGGTACGATCAGACATGGTCCAAAAGGATTTTTTAGCATTTTCTAATTATTTTCAACGTAAAGGTCACGGACTGTCCGAGCCTTGACCACGGACAATCTGATCCCCTGTCAGGACTTCATTTTCACAAGTTTTTCAACGACATCATTCACGAAGTTAATCGCCACTCATCTAAATGCAAATCATGCAAGTCAATGATCAAAGTGGCACTATAGATACGTCAAGCCAATGATGTTGATTCCTCTTGATAGTACGACTATCTAGCCTATTAACCTGGTCATTTTCCATCCTCTAATCGCCACATGACCGGTTAAATAAAAAGCTCTATCTTATACCTTTGTCTTGAGCTTTCCCATGGCATGAAGCATCCATGCTATCGCCACATCATCGTGTGAAGCTCAATTCAACCCGGGGACTAACATATTCTCAGTTTCTCAATGAAATTGTTAGTCCACAAAGATTGTCATTAATTACCAAAACACAAAATAGGGGCCTAGATGACTTCATCTGGAAAGGACTACATGAGGAAAAGGAAGTCTGCGAGAAGGGCATGCGCCATGTACTAGGCAATGGCCGAAAAATCAGGTTTTGGCATGACATCTGGCTAGGGGACTGCCCCCTCAGGATCAAATTTGATATTATCTTCATGTGCTGTCGACAGCAAAATCAGGTGGTGGCAGAGGTGATAGGTCCAGAAGGCTTGGACTTGACAGAGGTTGCTCAATGGGACCAACTCTGTGAAATGCTTGGCGATGTGGTGCTTGCTGGCAACCCAGACTCCGCGCGCTAGATGGGAGCTGGAGAAATCAGGCCTATTCACCACGACATCCCTATATAAGCACATGGCCTCGCCGGGACTTAAGAATGAGAGACTAGGAGAGATCTAGAGCTCCAAAATACCACTCAAGATAAGGAACTTCCTGTGGCTCCTAAATAGGGGTAGGATCCAATCGGTAGATCAGTTACGACACAAAGGTTAGGTGGGTGATGATCGGTGTTGCCTATGTGGCGTCAGGGAGGACGTTGAGCACATCATGTTTCTTTGCCCTATAGCAGTTTTCCTCTGGAGTGTAGTTAAGGATGTGTGTGGCTGGGAAAGGATTCCTAGCTCGCTTGATGATTTCTTTTCTATTTCTAACACCTACAACAAGCGTTCTAGAAAGATTCTAATCAAGCTGTTGGGGGCGGCTTGTTGGACTTTGTGGCTTACGCAAAATGAAATGACCTTCCAACAAAAACTTGTTTCGTCCCCAGTGACACTAATCTTCAAATCCACGTTCATGCTGCAGCGCTGGTGCCTTCTGGGTGACTTGACAGACAGAGAAGACCTCGACAAGCTATCGCTGGGACTGCGGGCCAGGACGCTGATGCTGCTGCACCAACCTTTGGAGCATGAAGGGATTGGCTAAGCGCCTCCTGTTTTTGGTTGTTTCCCTCCCCGTCTCGGTGTATTCCTTGGCTGAACCTCAGCCGGTTTAGGCGCTGTCCTTGTTGCTCGCTGTGATTTTGCCCGGGTTTGGACCAGCGGAGTTGCTACATTCTCAGCTCCTGTAAAATTGAGCTTGTAGGTGCTGTCCATGCGGAGTTCGTTCCGCTGTAATTTTGTAACTATGCTACCTGAAGGTTGCCTCCAGTGAACCCTTTGTACCTTTGCTTTATCTATAAAGCTGGCTACGGCATTTAGAGAAAAAAAAAGCAAAATGAGTGGTCCGTCAATGGGTGGTCGTCCCTCCAGCCGATCAGCACCGTCTGATTCACGGACAACCAGGAGTGTAGGCAGTCCAATCCTCCGGCGGTCCTCCTCCCGCACCGCCACACCTCCCCGCACTCACCCCGCACCTTCAAGGGGCCCACGCTTAGAGCCGCCACTTCTCCTCGCCGCACCTCCCCGCACCTCCCGCACCCGTAGGGGCCCCGTGCCCAGAACCGTCCGCTGGAGGCGCCGCCTCGCCTTCCCGCGGTGACCTCCGCCGCCGCCGCCGCCTCACCTGCCCGCAGCCAACCTCCGCCACCGCGGATGACCTCCACTGCCTTGCCAACCTCGTGGCGGGCTACCGCGGCGGCAGCTACTCCTCCGCCGGCGGAGGACGCGCGGGGACCGCGGCCTTCGCTACGAGGATGCTCCTCCTCCTAACGCTGCTGCCGCTCACGCTCGCTGCCTTCGCCTTCGCGCTCCAGTGGCACAGCGGCATGCGGGGCCAGATCGGCACCGCCTGGCCCGCTGACACGCAGTGCTTCCCCGGCATGGAGAACAGCCCGCTCGGATCCTCCTCCTCCCGGCGAAGGCCGTCGGCCACCGCTCCATCTCCGCAGCTCGTGCCCTAGCTGCTGGTTCCCCATGGGTGAGATCTGCAGGCATCATCATTTCCTCCTCACTCAAAGCCTCGCGCTCCCTGTGCATTTTTCAGTCTGCCGCCAATATGTTGCCTTACCCTCCCTCATTGTCACATTTATTTGCCTCCTCTTCCAATCACCGACGCCGGTAGAGACTGGGAACTCGAAGGTCAAGCTGTGGCGATGGCGGCACTGAGCGCTCCTAGAAGAGGTGGCCATCGAGAAGGACGCATACCTGAAAAGGGAGCAGAGGAAGAGTCGCTGCACCATCCCATATTAGAGAAATTTGCGATTTCACCATTGTCAAAAGTGGGCTTCGCTGGAATGCCATCCCGCAACTGGGCTTCACTATTTTGCCATTATGAAAGCAGGTCAAACGGCTAGAATGCCTTTTATTCTTTTGCAATTAGGTATGTCATTTTCCATATTTATTTTGGTTTAAACTCCCCGAACTCTTTCTGTTTCTCTCGTCGCCCCCTTGCCTCCGTCTTTTCTTCAGCTCCGCCGTGTTTCACGGCCGCTGACGGGGCATCGGCGCCCGGCTCCTCCCGAACGAGTTCTGCAGTCCCATTCGCGTGGTTCAAATAGGTCACTTAACCCTAGTCATAGGTGGATTTGGTTCTGCAAGATGCGGGCTGGGGAGATGTCGCAAGAGATATGCTCTTCTGCCCATGCCGGCGCCCTCGATCAATGTCTTGTCGGTCCTAGCGGCCTCCTCCTCCTTGCTTTCCTAGATTGATGGACGACTCACTGCTGTTTGGATTTTTATTACAGTTACAGGGCAGATGCGGCTTCTGTAGGGTGCCTGACAAGGTGTTAAAGTTTAGTCACTTCAATAATTATCAATAGAAGTATTAAACATAAACTAATTATAAAATAAATTACATAAGTCATTGCTACTTCGCAAGACGAATCTAACAAGCCTAATTAATCTATAATTAGTACATAATTATCATATGTTTACTGTAGCATTACATTGTCTAATCATGATGTAATTAGGCTTAATAAATTCATCTCGCAAATTAGCTCTCGATTATGTAATGAGTTTTTTTAATTAATCTATATTTAATACTTCTAATTAACATCTTTACATCCGATGTGACGGGACTAAACTTTACTTTGCGGGAACCAAACAACCCTTAAAGAGAACGTCTTAGAGCAACTCCAGCAAGCCCTATACTTCAGCCCCAACTCAAAAAGTAGGGTCCGAAAGCGAAAACAAATAGCTCCAGCAGAGTCCCTACTAGAGCCCCTACTCTAAGGAGGACCCTACTTTTCCTCCCGGATCCCCTTCTCCCATGGGTGCCTAGGGAGTTACATACCTTTTAATCGCGTCTGTGCTCCTCCCTCTCTCCTTGCGAACAAAGCCCAAGGGCGGTGGCTCGGCAAGCCACGGCGGCGCGACAAGGCGGCCGCGACGTAGAGCGGGCCAGGGCGGCCATGGCAGCGCGGCTCGGCGCGGGGATAGCGGCAGCTCGGCACGGGAGCACAAGTAGCGACACCGCGCGGGGACGATGGCGCGCGGGGCCGGCGGCGGCGCGGCACGGCCGGCAGGTGGCTGCGGTGATCTCCGTAGGTGGCGGTAGGGCATGGCCGGCAGGTGGCAGCAGCGGCCTCCGCGGGTGGCAGCGCGGCACGGCCGGTAGGTGGCGGGGCCGCCCAAGGCAGTGAGGCGGCAACGACAGCAAGGCGAGGTGCGGCACATGGGCGTCGAGCAGGTTGCGGCCGCGGGTGGCGGCGCAACCCAGGGCTCGAGCCACCCTACCACCGCCCCTTGGGAGCTGGAGCCCAAGCTCGGCATGCTAGCGAGGGAAGGCCGGAAGGGGGGAGAGAGAGGGTTGAGGAATAAAATAGAAGAAAAAAAAGAAATTAAAAGACGAGAGGCTAACAGTTAGAGCAACTCCAACAGAACCCTTTCCCCTTTCCTCTTATTCTTGATATAGGGGAATCTCCTTTCAGATTTTTCAGGATATTGGGGTGATGGTCTCCAGCAGATCCCTTTTCTATTCCCCTTTCTCTGCTCTCTTCCTCGATATTTTCTCTTGCGAGCCAGCACTGCGGCGCACGGTACGGCGCCCACTCGTCGGCGTCAGGCCGGGGGGCCCGGCTGTTGGATTGGATTGGATGCAAGCAATGGCGCTCAGGCCGGCCACGACCGGCAGCGTGTCCGTGTAGACGAATTGCAGGAGCGCCGCCACGGCCGGCCGCGGCATGTCGTCGACATTCACCCGCATCTCGACGTCGCCAGCCGCCTGCTGCTGCTTGGGCCTCCGGCGTCTGCCGAGGTTGTGCTTCTTCAGGAAGCGAGGCGCGTACGCCTCGAGCACGGAGCTATGGGCGGGGAAGGGCTCCCCCGCGCCGGCGTGCACGAGCACGTCCGCGCCCTCCGCTGACCCAAGCTCGCCTGCGGCGCGTTGTGGAATGCGAGCCGGTCGCGGCAGACATCGATGGCGCACTCGATCCGGAGGGTGTCACTGCGGAGGTAGCAGGCACCGCGCTAGAGGGGGCAGGCGAGCAGCGGCACGCTGCACAGACGCAGGCAAAGCGGCGGCGCGCCGAGTCGAGCGGAGTCGCGAGCGCAGACGGCCGGTACAAAGGAAAGGGGAGAGGAATTCGTTCCCCTTTCTATTGGGGAGAGGGGAAGGATTAAAGGGGATTGAGAAAAAATTATAGGGAAAGGGGAATAGAAAGGGGATCTGTTGGAGTTGTATTTTTCCCTCCTAATCCCCTTTATTGACAATTATAGGGAAAGGGGATTGTTTTTCTCAATCTGTTGGAGTTGCTCTTAGGTCCCATTTGTCATAAGAAAAGTAGGGGCTGAAATATTAGGGTTGTTGTTGGAGTTGAAGAGAAAAACCAAGTCCTAGAAAACTAGGAAGAGTCCCTACTCAAGAAGTAGAGACCTTGGAGTTGGGGCTATTGCTGAAGTTGCTCTCACTAAACATTGACAACAAGGGTGTGTGCCCTTGCACTATGGCATGGTGGTGGCGGTGTGGAGATGAGATGGCGGTGTGGGGGCGAGAGAAGGGGAAGACTGAGGAAGAATGAGAGGAGAGGAACGGGCAGGCACGTACGAGTAAAAAAGTCCCGTTCGCCTGAAGGGACTTCAATCTTGAGGGGCAGGGGCAGTTTGGGGAGTTCAAACCAAAATAAATATGGAAAACGACATACCTAATTGCAAAAGAACAAAAAGGCATTCTAGCAGTTCGACCTGCTTTCGTAATGGCAAAATAGGGAAACCCAGTTGCGAGATGGCATTCCAGCGAAGCCCACTTTTGATGATGGTGAAATCTCAAATTTCTCTCCCATATTCACGCCGACACCGGTTGTGCCCTTCCTCCTCTTCCGGATAAGCATATCGATATCCTGCCTCAGTTCCTATTTCTGTTCTCCTCCGGTTCAAGTGGATAGCGCCTGCTCTCACGGCTCCTCTTGTGTGCTAGCAGGACGGCACCTGCACTTCCTGTCTTCTCCACGAGCCTAGGGGATCAAGACCCCCTCTCATTTTGGCTGATTACCGTCGCTTATGGTTTATCATGAGAGTCACTTGAATGGGAAGGAGCAGTCACGTTTTACCACTGCTTTCCTTCTATAGTTTTATCACAGGTAAAAAATGATTCATCCAAGTTGAGAGATGATAAATCAACCAATAGTTGCAGAATTTCTGATGTAAAAAGTCCTGCAAAAGTTGTTCGCTGATATGCATCTTTCATTCTTTCTGGTATGTTGAAGCATAAACTTTATTTTTTTATTTTTGACTTTGGAAAGTTTTCATGATCCACTAAGTCTAGATGGCATATAGTTGCTAAAACAGCAGGGCCAGATTTGGATTTGAAAGTGCTTGGTTGTTCGTTGGTGGTAACTGGCATTTCCATTCTATAATATTTAGTGTACCATCTTGCTGAGATATTTTGGATTTAAACACTATTGGACTCTATTATTCAGTTTGATTATATGTGTTTTACAGTGCAGTATAATGGTAGTTAAATTTCTTTACATCTGTGCAGCCAAGCCAGGCACAGCATCCAGTGGCCCTTTTGCCTCACCCGAGAAGACCACGGAGATGCTACTAGACATGTACACGCGGCAGCGCTCCCCCAGAAGAGCAAGAGCCAGGAGCTGTCGACCGCAGCAGGTTAGCGCTGAGCAGTAACAACCAACTGAGCAAGAGCAGCAACCACTACTGCTCGTCGTGGGAGCATGGTGGCAGGGTGTTCCCCGTGACAACGGTGAGCCACATCGCCTGTTATTTACTTCAACAGGTGTGTTGGATGTGCAAAAGCAGTCGTGAGACTACATCTATGCCTTGTCCAGTCACTGTGAGTTTATTTTGTTCTAGAAAGTTAAAGTAAACTGAGCATTACGGGGGATTCAGAGGTTTAGGTGCTCCCATCTCATGACAGAGCATGCATGGATGTCTGTGTGTACTGAAAGGTGTGAGTTTTTTGTGTGAATTCAAACTGTGATGGAAAAAGGTAGGCATGTGTGATACCGTAGGAGATTATAACATATATATAATGCCTGTAGAAATGGCGTAATAAGCATATACATGGGTAAGTTGTCTTTCATTTTCCCATTTGGTTGGTGATCTGTTTGTGTGGTCAGTTTTTGTACATGATAAATTGTGCCTATCGTGCTAAATTCTCGTGTGTGAGTGTGTGTCATGGAAGTTGCTGCTGCATAATTGTACACTAGCTAATTTGAAATTGCAGTAGGCATGCACACCAGCGCAAGTTTAGGAGTAAGTTATAGCTGCATATACGCACACTAGCGAGTTGTGAAATTGATAAATTATAGTTGTATATACGTGCACTAAAGTGATAGTGCATGATATATATCACTCCTGATTGGTATCATGAGAACATAAGGATATATTGGTTTTCATTCTAATCGACAGCAGTACATGAATGCTGTCCAATAGGCAAGGTGGCATCGGAATGAGTGGACGGCGAACTCAAATTCTCCCCGTACTCCATTGTTGTGCTAATGAGTGAAGCACCTTCCTTGCCGAGTTGACCATCACTTGCATTAGAATCAAAAGCAGTTCCATACATGTTTTTGTTTGATTTATTCTTTGATAACATCACTTGAGTATATATTTGTTGTATATATGATTGTTTCCCGTAGCGCCAATAGTGACCGAGAATCTCCAGATCTGCCATAGGGATAGGGTTTGCGTACGTGTATTCATAGGGGTGAGTGTGCATACCTGTTGTGAGCGTCTGCGTTGTAAATACCAATTCCTCTATCCTTGTTCTTCTGCTTGTTCCTCCCTTCACGCCACCGCCTACGACGGCGCCACTCCGTCGTGCGCCGCCGGTAGAGTCGAGGGTCGTGACATCTGGTTATTAGTGCCTTGTTTCTCTCCGGTTGTAGTGGCTCAAGTCCCACCATAACGGTTTGCAATCTTGGAGCGAATTGAAGAAATTTTTCACGGGCATAAACCTAGTATATAACACACACCAAAATCTGATCCATGAGACCCCACAAAATATTCTTCAGGCCGGTAAACTATAGACTGAAGCAGAACCCATGCATTCGAGGAGTTTCGCATAAATACACTAGTTCATACTTCAGACAAGAAAACAAACAAAGTGGAATCGAGAAGGTAATAAGCATATATAACGTTAACATGCATGATAGGAAGCAATGGTTTATCTAAACTTGCACAAATAAGTAAACGATCCAGCATGACTCCCATGACCCAACGTATGTGAAGAATCCGTTGGGCTATAAGTAAACAGAAGCAGGCCTGCGGGCCGTTAACTGGGCCGAAGCCTATGTATCCTTGCCCATGAGGCAACTTATGCAACGTATCGGCTGAACAGTGATTGGACTCGTAGTCCAATGATAGTACGGTCCAGTGGGACGCTACCCACCAGGGTTTAAATTATGGTGCTCGCACCTTTTTTGGAATTTCTCATGATTTACCAGCGTTATACGTTAAAGTGGTAAGCGACGTTTCCGTCGACAACGAGGCGCCAATAGTGACCGAGAATCTCCAGATCTGCCATAGGGATAGGGTTTGCATACGTGTATTCATAGGGGTGAGTGTGCATGCCTGTTGTGAGAGTCTGCGTTGTAAATACCAATTCCTCTATCCTTGTTCTTCTGCTTCTTCCTCCCTTCACGCCACCGCCTACGACGGCGCCACTCCGTCTGCGACTCACTGGTGCGCCGCCGGTAGAGTCGAGGGCCGTGACATCTGGTTATTAGTGCCTTGTTTCTCTCCAGTTGTAGTGGCTCAAGTCCACCATAACGGTTTGCAATCTTGGAGCGAATTGAAGAAATTTTTCTTCCATTAGCTATCAAATCTTGTAATTCCCGATGTGGAATGATCTTGCCTGCTCTCTAAAGGAATCCCGACGTCCTCATCCATCACCACCAACCAATCACCTACTAATCCACCGATATCCCCAAACCCTAGCCCACCACCGCCGCCACCGCCACCACCCAAGCGTCAGTAACGAGGACGGAAGCAACTACACTAACACTCACTACAAGAATGACAATCACATAAGACAAGCTCAAAACCCTGATCAAGGAAGTTCAAGCTCTCCAACATGGGCAAGTCAAGATCACTACTGTTGTTGATGGACTCAGCAGCTGGACTAAGGAAGCTGACAAGAGGCCAGAGATTCAAGATCTCAAGTCGTGCATCTAGGCGTTGGAGACAACCACATCGGCTGCATCCCCACAGGCCCCGTTGTGCGAGGAAGAAGGGCGGGCCAACGGCCACAATGTCGCCTCAACTCACCAGGGTGGTCCTGTGGGGTCGCTGACTACCCAGGCCGCCCTGGTCAGGGGTGAGCATCAACCTCTTAAGTCCCATACTATTGTTGTTGAGCCACTAAGCCCGGTGTAAGGAATTATCTTCGAGCTAAAAAGGCTTCAAGGTTGCAAGAGTTGTATGTTCATAGAAACGAATCGAAGGTCATGGTTGAGATCACGAGTTTCGGTTCCATAGACCCAAACAAAGGTGCCACCTAAGGTGTCGACAAAGAGTAATGTTCATAATTCGTCAAGGTACTGGCGAATGTAAAGAAGAAAGGCGTGAATGGCATGACGAAGGAAGCAAAAACAAATTGGACACTCGTAGTTATGTACTTGTAGGAAGACTCTTATTGTATGAACGGAGGTGTATGTTTTTAATACCTAATTGAAGAATATTTGTGTATTTTATTTAAGGACTGTTGGTCCTATATAAAGGGGGCTTTCCTGCCGAAGGTGGAGGCCATGTCTTGTAACGATGGATATAAACAAATCCATGATTTGTGATTCGTGATTATAGCTAGAATTCTACTTTTTACTGCTGGTTCTTTGTTGAGAAACGAGAACCACCATTTTGTTGTGGACTTTGATAGAGTTTCATTTGTGACCATAAAATTTGGTGAAGAAGCTGAACCAAAGCCTTTGTAAACAAAATAAAAAAACATACTGGGTACTAAAGCATGAAAAATTGATCCCCTCTTCTAGTCCTGTGTCGTGTCCAGTCCCCAGTGGGAACTAACCCTTGGCCTAGTGCCCGTAGAAAATGCAAAGCAATTCCCAAATGTGCTGCTGACAACCCAGAGACAGAAATGTCGAAGCGCCTCGTGTCCCAATCCCGCTCGCCGCCGGCGGATCTGCCGCCGGACGACCTCCTCCTCGACATCTTCCTCCGCCTCCCGCCGGCGCCTAGCCACCTCCTCAGCGCCTCGCTCGTCTGCAAGCGCTGGCGCCGCCTCATCCGCAACCCCGACTTCCTCCGCCGCTATCGCGCATTCCATCGAGCAACTCCCGTGCTCGGCTTGTACCAGAACATCGGCTGGCGGATCCGCTTCTTCCCCATCGCCGCTCCAGCCCCGAGGCTCTCCGCGCCGCAAGACTTCCAGAACGGGTCGTGTTGGGTGCTCGATTGCCGCCACGGCCGCGTCCTCATCTACGACGATTCCCGCGAGTTGCTCGTCGTCTGGGATCTCATGGCCAACGAATGGTTCGAGGTGCCCTTGCCCTTGTCTGAGTGAGCAGGAAAACTTCACCGCCGCTCTAGTCTGTGCGCCCGGGCACGATGACCACACCGACTGCCATTCCACCCCGTACCAAATCGTCTACGTGGACAACAGCGCTGACGACGAATTACAGGTATCCGCTTGCGTCTTCTCCTCAGAGACCGACGAATGGGGTAGTTGGACTTCAATCACACCCCCATCCCTCGTTAGCACAGACTGGGCCGCTGCGGTTGTGGGTAGTTCTGTGTACTGGAAGCTTGATTTTGACAGTAACAGCAATAACATTCTTGGGTTTGCGTTTGAAAGGGAAACCCAGGAATTGTTTGATTTGATTGAGCTGCCAACTGGTGTCCAGGGCAAGTACATGTCAGGTATTCATGTTATGCCAGCAGAGGACGGTGGTATTGGTTTTGCTGGCGTGAATCAGTCTGATCTCCATTTCTGGTCCTGGAAGACTGACCGTGAAGACGCGGACGGATGGGCATTAATAAGGATAATTGACATGAAGATGCTCACTATATCTGTTACACTAGCTGGAGATGTGTTATCGTGGTCATCTGTAGTTGGGTTTGCTGACGATATTGATGTGCTTTTCCTGCACTCAGAAGCTGGCGTCTTTATGATCAATCTCGGGTCAAAGCAGCTCAAGAAAGTGCCTCAAGCAAGTGCCTCAGCCATTTATCCCTACACAAGCTTCTACACTCGTGGTACTAGTCTTCACCTGTAAATGCTTTTTTGTTGATGCTTATAATGAGCTAGTATACTGTTCTTACCAGAGATAACTAACTTTTTTGTTAATCTGTTCAATGAATACGCATAGATGGAAAATCAAATGAACAAACGTTGCAGTAGTTAATTTTATCTTTTAAAAAATGTAAATGGATTTCTGCCACCTTTTCTAGAGCTATATGCATTTGTTTTATTTTAGAATTTATACGCATTCTATCCTTGATATTACAATATTTATGTTCTGAAATCTTCAAGGTGTCATGTTGTATGTATCATTTGGAATTTAGATTGAAATGTACTCGGTTAGAACCATTACAAATGCATGTCCACCAAGTAATACAATTGGCATATCATGCTTCCTTTTGATAATATGTATTATAGATACTAGTAATTATCAGTTTATGTTATTATATGACACTAGCAATTTCACCTGCCAGGATAAAAAGTTAGAGCACAAATTAGCAAGGTTTGCAGCTTGTTCTGGATAGCCTTTTTTTTTTTGCAAAGAGAATAACTGTTTGCTACAATGTTAAATAGTTAACCTTCATCTTCATTTTCTGTTGCTGCTTCCTTGCATTTTTTTAATGATATAAATGGGTTCTGCTTCTCCTGCATAAATATTCAGTCTAGTGATATATTTTCTGGCACTTTGTATAGGAACTGAAATACTTTTGCAGGATAGTTTACATGTGGAACCCCTCCTGCATCTCAAGCAAGCCCTTAATTATTTTATTTTCTTCTTGGCTACATGTTTGTTTTTTATTATTACGGCTGTTGAGGTTGATAAACCATGGCCTACATGGACTTTGCCCAACGTTATTGTTACATTTATGCGTAGTGATGCTATCTCCTTGATCTTTTGTTTGTAGGTGTCGACATTGTCAGTATTGATGTCAGAGATGCTAAATCTGGCATCAAAGTGCCAAAAGAAGAAGAAGCAGGCAGCTCCTCAGGTGGAGGCCATGGATAAGGAACAAGCAGACTCATCATCTTCTGGACATCAGGTCTGACTTCCATATCCATTCAGTTAGTTAGAATCATGAGATTTGTAGATGATTAACTAAGATCTGTTAGTATCTTGTTACATATGTTAGGTTGTTAGTCGGTTTGTTTGGGTAGTCAGCTGGCTATACATACTAGCCATCATTATCACCATAGGTAATCATAAAAATGAATCTGCCTGTCTCACCTCTTTCTCTGTACTTCGGATTCATACCCCATCTGGTCTCTCCATCATTGTAGTGACAGCTGATGAGCTGAATGGTTTGCACGTTTGTTCCTCCTCATCTTGCTTTATTAGCTTAGGAGATAATAAGTAGTGAAATATTATTATTCCATTGCATACATCCTTCTGCGTACTCTTTCTTATCTTAGTTCCATGGAGTTATGGTTATTACTGTATGTACATTGCCAAGATCCTGCTCTACCTTGAATCCATACCATTATTGTAAACAAGATAGAAGATACAGAAATAGTTAGTTTCACACACTCCTATATGCAGACTTACTGTAAGCCATTCAGAAGACTGCATATATTAGAAATTAAGCATACCTCTTGTTTTCAGCTATAGTAGTAGGTAGCACATCGAGTATAAAAGCGATTTTGTGATGTGTTTTATCCTTATTCTTGTATTTCTGTTCACTGTCATTTGTGAAGTGTTACACATATGCCACAGTATTCTATAGTCATTGTTTGTTTTGACTAGAGCTGGTAATACAAATTTAATTAGCGACACATATAGATCTGAGGATAGATTCAATATAAGAGAAAAGAAATAACTGTCGATAGGAGATAAGAAATGCTTGATGCTATGCTTCTGTACAAGTTCTATCACATTCCTCCTAGTGTCTATTAACCACTTTCGTCCTGGTTATTTCTGCTCTTTGGCTGAGTCTACGTTTGTGTATTCATTCTTCTTGTAACATCTGCAAGCTTATTTTAAGCTCTGTGAAGATGTTTAATTACTGAGTTTTGTACCAAATAACTATTTAGTACAAAAGTAAATAGTGAGGTGTCATTTTTCTTTCCTTTGTCGTATTCTGTGGACAACTTCATACCATTATGTTTTCCAGTTGTGCCCTCCTACTTATGTTTGGCATAGCTAATGTACATGTTCTCCAGCTAGCAGCTATGTGTTAATCAAATAATGTTATATGATGCATTTTAAGTAACATGCAAAATGGGTTCCAAATTTTTTCTTACGATATTGAGTAATTTTGAAGATTCGATCAAAACTTTCATATTGGTTGACTTTATGGTTACCATACATATATCTTCTGGCCGTGAAAAGTCAATATTGTGTACTCCGTTCCAAAATAAGTGTCCATTTAGAAAATTTAAGACAAATTACTAGTCATGACAAATGACCAAGTTGCCCCTCATTGGAATTAGAAAAGTAGCATTAACTCACTATTTGATTGGCTCTATGTGTTCCTCTATGCACTTTTGTATTAATATGTGCATCCCTAAAAGCTAAATGAACACTCTTTGTGGGACAAAATTTGAATGCTATATAGATACTTATTTTGGGACGGAGGGAGTATTCATGAACCATAAAATTTATATGATCACATAGGCAATACACTACTTTATGATGGGAGTAAGGATACTCTGGAGATGCTTTCTAGGTGATGTAAATAAGGAAAAGGTTGGAGGGAGCACTTGCTAGTATCCATATGGGGGCAGAATCTGTGGATTCTTGTTTGTTATGTCCTCCGGTTTATGGAATTTTCTGCAGTGGAATAGGAACTCCATAAACTTCGCTAAAATTCAAAGGTGTTTATAAACTGGCATGGTATTTAGTTGGAAACTGGAATAGAAATGTCTGTATACTCTGTTTGGCAATTTAGGACACTTAGAAACTCTGGGATGGCATGTAACAAACTGTCAGGTTTTGAAAGTTGTGTCTATTTCTCTTTTCTTCAAACAGTGAAAAATGTGATATTATTTTACCTAAAGGCTTAAATAGACAAGGAAAAAACACATGTGAATATATGCAAAGCTAGTTAAATTCATACTGAAGAAAGGCTTGGGGGTTTAGTTACCCGTTTATTTTGCAAATTTTGTGTTAAAACTGGTTTATCGGCCTTGATACTTTTGAAGGCACACCATGACTAAGTGACCCTTATGGTAACTTTGTGTGCTGGTCTTATGAGTTGATATGGGCTCCATATATTTTTTGATCTCTTTAAAAGTTCTTTAATCTGTGCTGCTTGGGCATGCCATTTATTTGTTATTTGTTATTGGCCTTTCTCGAGCAACATAGTTGTGATGATACTATTATCTGGCAGGTTCGTCAGCTGCTTACCAAGTGATCTAAGGGGAAGGACGAATACGAAACAAAGTTGTCTGCCGGTGTTCATGAGGCCATCGAGTTCTTTTGCCAACCTTTTCTTGTCGGCTCGTGGGCTTGACAATTTCGGTATAGGTTGATGGACAAGCATGTAAAGCAAGTTACTGTTTTTTATTTGTTCGTGACGTTGTCATCTATGATGTGGAACGTCAACTGCATGTTCACAGAAATTTGTAAGGAGCTTGTAGCAGCTCCCCAGTTGAATTGCTAGCACAGGATTTTGTGGGGTTCTTTTTCGTAATCACAAGTGAGAATGAGGATTTGAGAGCAAATTTTATTCTAATCAGAAAATTTGGATGACTAATTGAGGCTCTGTTTGGCAGAGTTCCAGAGCTGGTGAATCAAGAAGGAGCTCTGTGAAACAGTTTTCCAGCGAGAAATGATTCTCCGGTGATTCTGAGAAGTGATTCTTTGAAACGAACTAAGGGGCTGAGAGGCTGAAAAAAGTAGCTTCTCCTGATTCTGTGAAGTGATTCTTCATCCTGATTTTGATAGTTTATACTAGGAAATTAAAGAGAATCTCTTTTAGCTATAGAATCATTTCTCTTAGAGAATCAGCTCCCACAGATAATAAAAATTAGATGGAGCTTTACCTAACACGGCTGACTATCCGGCACGGATCCTTACGCGTGCGTGAATTTTGGTATTTTGACGCCAGCGCGTGCACCAGTCACATTGCTGCCATCGACGTGTGTTGGTATTCTAGGATTTTGGGTTGTCTGGGGGCCAGCTTCTCTAGAGTGGTGGTTTTTTTTTGGACGGCGGAGGTGGATGCATATGTGGGTCCGGAGATAGGGTGCCATTGGTCATTGGTGACGGAGAATTGACGGAAAATCCCTACCTTGTGGGAAAAAAAAGGAGAAGGTGAGAAATCCACTATGCAAGAATGGGGGAGTTTAAAATCATCCCCGTTCATTCGACTTTCGATTACATTAATTTGATGAAACCTCTCCTCTCTGCCTAACTGTTTCCTGAGCACAAGAGAACACTTTGTCCCAGCTCGAGTCGGGCAAGCGCCATTTAATGGCAGCCTTTTTAATGGCCCTCAGGGCTCCAAAATATGGCAAACAGCCCCAATTTCAACATACAATGTATCTATAATGTTTTGCATAAAAATCAGCTAAATGGATAGAGCAGGTGCAAGAGAGCTTGATGGCGAGGAGCAGGATCAAAAGGGAGCAGCATATATAAAAAATGGATGAGAGAAGAATGAATTGAAGCAGGAGCAACGTAGCAGGTTAAGGCTATCCTCACTCAGCCTACTCTATTTCCATACTAGAGGCTCAGTGATATTGTCAGAGAGGCGAAGCCAAGTCCTGCCCGCTGTACTGTTCTCCAACGGCAGGATCTGAAACTCGAAACTTAAGGCGGGCAAGCAAGGCGGAGCGCTGATCACAGCAAGACTCCGTGTATCCAAATCAAGCTCGAGAATGTCACCTCCACCGGTCCAGCAAATTGTGTTCCCAACCATTACGCTCGGCCGACGCACTGAGCAAACCAGGAGATGGGAGCTGGAACGCTGTGGTTGGGCCAGTAGTGACCCAGGAAACTGATGACTGGGATGTGTACGTATAGGCGTGCAACTGGTTGCGTGAAGCGAGAGTTGGTGATGGTGGTGCAGAGCAAGACCGACTGGTTGGTGTGTCCCCTATGCAGTTTTGCGTGGTGGTAAGCCTTGCTACGAGCCACGTATTGCTCTCTCTATGGCCCTCGCTCACGTGTTCTGGATGAGAACCCCATGGGCATACATTTCCCCGGTGCCGTAGGGCCTAACGCTGACCCAAACCGAGGCTCCTAACGCGTTTTTGCATTACACTAGCGAAGCTCCATAGCCGTCCGCCGCCGCCTCCGGGTCCCACGCAAGTAACCCAACAGCTTGATCCGTTTGACAGCGTATGATCGCCATCCCATGGCCGAAGTCCGTCCTAGCCCGAGTCAATACCCTCGGATGCTTCGGAAAAGAGTCCCTGATCTTTTCCGAATTTAACCCGTCGTCCAAGCTAGTTAAAAAATATTTACATCCATGCCACTGATTTACATTTTAACCCCTGAGCTCTCATGTTCTTTCAGCCCATAGTCCAATTTGCACCTTTTACTTGTAGGTCCTCATGGTTTTATACATAATTATGTTTTAGCCATATTTTCTTACGGTTTATAACTGGCCGCCGGTAGTTCTGAGAGAGAGAGGAGATGCCCTTGGTGTTTTGCCGAAGCTCTACTGAATGAAGCGGCAAGGAGCATCTAGGAGAGGCAAGGTGTGACCTACTCGAGCATGGGAGAGCCTATAGGCTATCCACGGTGTTATTTGACCAGAGAGCAAGGCCCTTGCATGGATATTCCCTTGAGAATAGCAAGGTGTGACCTACTCGAGCATGGATATTCCCTTGAGAATAGCGAGGTGTGATCTAGGAGAGGCAAGGTGTGACCTACTCGAGCATGGGAGAGCCTATAGGCTATCCACGGTGTTATTTGACCAGAGAGCAAGGCCCTTGCATGGATATTCCCTTGAGAATAGCTCCAACAACGAGGACTAAGGGAAAGTATTGCTGCAATATCCGAGGACACATCGCCATGACGGAGTTTGTATTCTCTACCCTTTACATTCCGTATTATTTCTTTCACTACTTTTCGCATTTACCTTTCCTATAATTTTCATTTGTAGTTGATAGGATTTGTAACCGGAGGTGCAAAACTTTTGAGCGGTAGAGATAGAAACACATAGGGCCTGTTTGGTTTCCAGCATAAGGGCTAGACAGGCTAGCTGAATACAAGTTTGACTTGTTTGGTTACATGTACAAACCTACCGGGCTCCCGCAATACAACATGCGGGTCGCGGCCTGGCTTGCTGGAGACGAGGGGGCGAGCGTCTCCAGCTAGCCAGGCTTGCATAAGCTCGTTTGCACAATCGATAGGCATCTCCTTACCTTTCGGTAACCGCCGCCCTCATCCTTATTCGTCTTGCCCACCACTGCGATGCAGGTGCCACGGTTAGGCGGTGGACACCCACGCGGCCGGCGGAGCTCCGCAGCTCCCACCTGGATGCCGCGGCCAAACCCACCTCTGTTGATGGCGGAGCTCCATGGCTCCTGCCCCGATGCGGCTCGGGCGTTCTCTTTTCTTGCGCGGCGTGTCCCCGTGCACGACGCCGAGCTCCGGAAACACGAACTCGAGGGGTGCAACGAAGGAGCCCTTGAGAAGGACGAACGCTAGTTCTTGGGGTGGAAGGGATTCACTGGTGGTGCAGCTCGATTCGACCACCCTGAAGCTCAATCTGTGGCGTTGGAGTTTGATTTGACTTTGGTGGAACTCGATTCAGTCGTGCTGCAAAAAGAAGGCGTGGGGACAACTGCATCTAATCAGATTCCAGCAAGCTGGTGCTCGATGGCCGGGTCCAGATCCCTCTCGCACTTATCTGGAAGGTTGCTGCACACACCTGTGCTTGCTAGACCTTGAGGCAGCGCCACCAGGTACGATGATTTTGCGGTTGCTTTCTTCTGGGAGAACAAAGAGAAACTAGTGAGAGCAGAAAAGGAAGAGAGGTGCCGGAGTTTGGTATGTTTTGGAAGAGGAGATTGGTTTCTGTTGGCTTCTTGCGATCGAGAAGTAGAAAAGAAAGGAAATCTGTTGGGTGATTTACTGATTTATTTATCTTATGGTTGTTGCTTCATGAGAATTGGGGAAGAACTAGAAGAGAGAGATGGGTGGAGCACTGGAGTTAAACTCACCGCATCCACAGAGAGGTGAGTACACACGATATAAACCAGACTACCAAACACAATTCTGAGCTAGTCAGGCTTGGATTGACCAAGCAACCAAATATGGCTAGTTGCACAATATTAGACAGACTTATGTTATCCAGGCTTACTTTGCTAGCCAGACCAAGCTTAGCCCAACAGCCAAACACACCCATAGAAAACCTATTAGTGCACATCTTAATTTTTAGAACACCTAATTAAATCCCCCTCTTATGGTGTCAGGTCCCTTCAACGGTAGTATGGTACAGTGTCCATTACAACCGGAAACATTAACTGGCCAACTAGAACCGCAAACCCGACATTTCAAGATCCAAATCATACTTCTTTCAAATAAATGATGGATTTGTAGAGACAAATCATGGTACCCAGAAATTACTACTACCATGGCATCAACACATCTGGTAACGTGTAATAATTTTCCTTGAAGGAACCCAGCACAGACGTGCTTGTTTCTGTTAGGTGGTGTTTGGATCCCGTTGCTAAAGTTTAGTCCTTTAAAAGAATGATAATTAGACGTATTAAATATAAACTAATTATAAAACTAATTGCATAAGTCATGTCTAATTCACGAGACGAACCAAACCCGCCTAATTAAGCTATAATTAGTACATAATTATTTATCACATGATTACTGTAGCATTATATTGTCTAATCATTGACTAATTAGGATCAATCGATTCATCTCACAAATTAGCTCTCATTTATGTAATGAGGTTTTTAATTAATCTATATTTAATACTTCTAATTAACATCCTTTCATCCGATGTGATGGATCTAAAGTTTAGAGGTAGGGATCCAAACACCCCTTAATATAGGAGGAGCATACAAGTAGGAGGCCCCAGCAGGCCAGCTACAGGGGAAAAAGAAACTTCACAAAAACTGCACAAGAAGAGACACTACAACTACCCGGCTGCCCAAGACGCCAGGGCCGAAGCACCTGCGACCAAGTCCTCACTTCCTCTCTAATTTTTGGAAAAGGCTGGTCGCAGGTAGTTCTTTACGTCGGAATGTTCTTTCATTCCGCTCCTTCTAAATTTCCCAGACCAGCAGCAGCAGCGATTTCAGGGCCTTCTTTGGCACCCCGGGGGACGATGCCAGTGACTGCCACCAGCCGAGGACCGAGTTAGAGGCTGGCCAAGATGTCGGGTCACGTTACGGACAAGCAAGATACTCCGTGATGAGCTTCCAAACTCGGTGAGTGTAGCGGCAAGTAGCTAGGAGATGGTGTGCAGTCTCTGGGGCCTGCCTGCAGAGCGGACAACTGGTGTTGTGTGGCCACCCACGACGAGCCAATCTGTCCGAGGTCCATACTCAATTGATCACAACGAGCCAGGCAAACAATTTGCATTTCAGTGGCACCCAAGGTTTCTAGATTATTGGCCTAAAGTCATTGTTCGTGCAACAGACAAATTGTGCTAGATAAGACGAGGAAGCTGTTTATAATCCGGATGCATTCAATTTCCATGAGCACTTGTCAGCCCCTTCGTGAAGACATAGGGCACTCACAACTGGCCAAAGGTCAATGAATTGTTGAAGGTGTCTCACCGTTATCCCTGATCGAAGGTTTAAGTCCCGGATCCACTGTTCGTTTTCCACAGCCTCCTTCATTGTACGACGCTTCTTCCTCGATATCGCGAAGAGGTTCGGGGTGAGGTCTCATAGCCTACGGCCCTGTACCCAAGCCGAGATCTAGAAGGAGGACGTTGCGCCTTCATTAATCTCAATGCTTGTACAAGCTGCAAAGAGGAGCTTGTCCGTCTCTTTACAAGGGGTAGAGTCCTTTCCAAAGTTTATCTGGCCCATTCCATTCTTGCCAAAGCCATCACAATCTGAGGGCACGTGCGAAGAATTGGTGGTTGAGAATTCCAAGACCTCAAAAATTCTTTGGCTGTCCCACCGTGGGCCAATTTACCTTGCACTTCCCACCTGTAAGGCTCTCATCACCAGCCCAGAGGAATCGTTTCCTGCATTTGTCAATGACTTCAAGGATTTCCACGGGAGCGTTCAACACTTTTAGTAGTTAGATTGATTGAGACGAGAGCATTGACATGGCCAGCATGAGCCGTCCGGCCTGGGTGAGGTTGCGCCCCCACCAACCGGAGAGGCTGGCCATCGCCCTACCAGCCAGCGGCTGGAAGTCCACCCTCTTAAGCTGAGCAACCGAGAGTGGCAGGCCTAGGTACTTTGTCGCAAAGGATGCTCTCATGGCCAAGGAGATCTCAAGTATATCATTAATGTCCAAGTTATGGCAGTGTATCGGTATAACCAATGATTTTTGCGGGCTGACAACGATTTCGATTACACTGCCGAACAGCTAAAGGAGTTGTGCAAAGGCCTGCACCTCAAACTTCTTTGGGCTTAGGAAGATGACCGCATCATCGGCATACATGGAAATTCATAGGCGAGCCCAATTCTGACCCACCCTACTTAGGATAGCCACCTCTGTAGTATGGCTGAGTAGGCACTGGAGAGGATCGATGGCTAGGATGAAAAGTAAGGGCGAGAGAGGGTCCCCTTGCCGCAGTCCGTGGTCGTGCATAATTGGCTGTCCAGGGACACCGTTGAGGAGAACTTGCAAGGACAACGTGTTGGATATATGCCCAAGAGACAATTGGATTGGACTCGCTTATGGGCTTGATCCACGAGGGATTAGGTTTACTAATGGGGCTCATGAGATGGCAGCCCAATAGTACGGCCTATATATATATATATATATATGTGGGAGGGGGCTAGGGGCGAGACATCTGTCGTCGACACCGCCCAAACCCTAGCCGCCCTCTTGCCTCTCTCTCGCCGTGCACACCCTTGGTGCTGGCACACCAACGCACGATGTTCCATCCCTGTACGTGTGGATACCTCTAAGGTGCTGCGCTTAAAGCACAAGGACGAACCGCACGTGTAGGACCAGATGGACGTGAGCAACTGCACGGCACTGCCACTTCGACGCGTTCGTCTACATCGAGACGGTTCTGCTGCATCTGCGCGTCTAGTGGTAACGACCGTGATCTATAACTGTTGTTGTTCCTATTTATGGGGTTATCAATTTTTGTATTGTGCTAGCGTAGCCTCTCGGTTCCCCATCAGTGGTATCATGAGCCATAGCTATTTCGTTATAGGTTCACATGTGTGCATATGGAGATATGCTTGGATGTAGATGAGTTTCTGATCGGTTCGTGATCTTTGCTATGATGGTCGTGTAACGAATTGCTCCTACCGGTCCAAATTCCGCCATCAGAGCTAAGTGATACACGTAAACCCAGGCATGGTGAGATGTAGATTAATTGGATTGGTCGAATCGAACTTAGGTCAATGGCCGGGCGCATGGCGATGCGCGGCGGTGTGGATTGGATCCATTACCGGGCCGGATTTTGCGCAAAATTCAGGTTGTTTGTAAAACAGCCATAACTTTTGCATACGACCTCGGATTGAGACGATTTTTATATGAAAATTCAACTACAAAAAATTTTACACATGATTTCGACTGCTAATGACAGTTTCGCTGAATTTAGATCTGCAAAAGATGGCCGGGAAGATAGAGTTTTCAGCGATTTAAATTTGGATGTCGGAATCGTCTAACTTGTTTTTGCAGATTCATGCGATCGGTATGGCCCTATGTGTATATGATGCATGTATGTAATTAATCATAACATGCGCGTTGTGAGTAGGGCAATATGGCTGGAGCCATTTGTACTGTCAAATTGATATAATGGCCTGTGTGCCAACATGTGATGATCTATTGCGCGGTTGTATAATTTATTTTACTAGCATGCGTTAGATAGTTCTTGGAGGGACTCACCACTGGAGGATGGCATACATGGATCGTGGAGATGGAGATCAACATGATGGACAATACAAGAGATAGAGATCACCATGTGTTAATGGGCCATACCGTGTCATTACTATGTGAATGTTGTTCTTATTGTTTTATTTCTACTTATGCGCCGATAATGGTTATTTTTCTGTATGCGATGATAGAAATAGAACGATCCATTGCAAATGTTTAAGTTCTGAATGTCTTCCGAACTAAACCTTGCACCGTCACATGTCTCGTACAATTAGTGGTGGGTCTATGAAATTAGGGTGCCACTAGTTTTCCTTGACTAGATGGGTTTGTATCGGATACTTACTCACATAAAGGGTTGGTTAACTTATACAAGGTCATCTTAACGGTTAAGGACCTTGGGGCATAAAGGTTGGGCGCCGAGCAATAGAGATGTCATCCAACAAGAGGAGTCATATGTGATATGATTAGCAAAGGGTTGCTTATTGATCTACCATTTCTTCTAGCGGTTATGCTAAAGCTCACTAGTGGACTTGTTAGTTGTGGGTCCTTAATCACTAAGTATCAATGGAGGGATATTGATTTTAGTGGGAGTAGATTCTCTTAAATTGTTTAATGTGATTTACTCTATCATGGATATTTTGTCTTAGTATTTTGCATTATTTTCTGTTGTAGATCAATGGTACCTAGCATCACATCATTTTCTTTGTGATCGGTCCTTGAGAAGGATAAGTTGAATCCGCAACCTGAGAATTATTCTTAGGGCTGAGAAAAAGGAAGAAGTTCTGGACACCCCATTGCCACCAGAGCCTGTTGAAGATGCAACTGCTGCTGTGAAAAATGCTTACAAGAAAGCATGTTATGCCAATCTTGAAGTGAGTTGCCTTATGCTTGCTTGCATGGAACCCAAGCTGCAGATGTAGTTTGAGACAAACCATGAGGCGCACAATATGATCGAGGCGCTTGAGGATATGTTCCAAACTCAGGCCAGGACTAAAAGGTTCAATGTCTCGAAGGCCTTTGTGGAGATCAAGCTAGCGGAAGGCACAGTGGTAGGACCACACGTGATCAAGTTGGTTGGTTACACCTAGAGGTTGGAGAAGCTAGGCTTCCCACTTGGCCAAGAGTTGGCCACTGATTTTATTCTAGCATCACTTTCGCCTAGCTTTGGGAACTTCATCTCGAACTACCATATGCATGGGGCAGAGAAGGGCTTGAATGAGTTGTGTGGCATGCTCAAGACAGCAGTGGCTGATATTTATAAAAGTGTCGGCAGCAGCCTTGTGATGGCGGTCCAAAACATACCTAACTTTAAGAAGAAGGGCAAGACTAAAGATGTGATCTCCCAGCCAAACCCAACGCCCCAGGCTAAACCTGGACCAGCTGCAGATGAAGAGTGCTTCTTCAGTAAGGAACATGGTCACTGGAAGAGGAATTGCAAGTTATACCTAGCTTCTTTGAAGAAAGGCGGTAGTAAGAGTACTTTCGCATCTGGTACACTTGTCATTCATGTTACAGACATTTTTCTCGCTGATTCTCGTATTAATTCTTGGGTATTTGATACCGGATCGGTTGCTCATATTTGCAATTCGATGCAGGGACTAATAAGAAGTAGAAGCGTGGGAAGAGGCGAAGTTGATTTCTGCGTGAGCAATAATGCAAGAGTTGCTGCTTTGACCGTCAGGACGATGCAACTCCACCTCCCATTAGGATTTATTATGGAGTTGAATAATTGTTATTTTGTCCCTAGTTTGAGTCAAAACATTGTGTCTGCTTCATGTTTGATGAAGGATGGTTATTCATTTGTGAGTGAAGACAATGGTTGTGTGATCTCTAAGAATGGCATGTTTGTGGCTCTTGCATCCATTGTGAATGTGTTGTTTATTTTAAATCTTAATGATTCACCTATCTATAATATAAGTGCTCAAAGACCTCGGTTGAATGATTTGAATCCTACCTATATGTGGCATTGTTGTTTGGGTCATATAAGTGAGAAGCGCATGAAGAAGCTCCATTCTGATGGGCTTTTAACTTCATTTGATTTTGAATCATACGAGACATGCGAAGCTTGTTTGCTAGGCATGATGACCAAGATGCCTTTCACAGGTTTTCCTGAGAGGGCGCAAGACTTGTTGGAACTCGTACATACTGATGTATGTGGACCAATGAGCACGACAGCTAGAGGTGGATTTCAGTACTTCATAACTTTCATTGATGATTTTAGTAGATATGACTATGTCTACTTAATGAAGCATAAGTTGGAAACTTTTAAAAAGTTCAAAGAGTTTCAGAATGAAGCTGAAAATCAGTGTGACAAGAAAATTAAAGCTCTACGATCTGATTGCAGAGGCGAGTATTTGAGCCATGAGTTTAGCACTCATCTGAAGAGTTGCAGAATTGTTCCACAACCTACGCCACCTGGAACAACTCAGAGAAAAAATGTGTCCGAATGACGTAATCGAACTTTGTTGGACATAGATCGATCAATGATGAGCCAGTCAGACCTACCATTATCGTTTTGGGGTTACGCTCTAGAAACAACAACTTTCACACTAAATAGGGTACCGTCTAAGTCCATGGATAAGACACCATATTAGATATGGACTGGCAAAATCCCAGTTTGTCTTTTCTGAAAATTTGGGGTTGTGAAGCATATGTCAAGCGACTTCAGTCAGATAAGTTTACACAAAAGTCGTACAAGTTCATATTCGTGGAATATCCAAAGGAAACCATTGGGTATTATTTCTACAACCGATCAAAGAGCAAAGTGTTTGTCACTCGGAACAGTGTTTTCTTGGAGAAAGAGTTTCTTATAAGCAAGAAAAGTGGACAGAATGTGTATCTTGAAGAAGTTCGAGATGAGCCTGCGAGGCAAGACTCTATGAGTGATGCTAATGTAGCAGAACAACTTGAGACACCTGTGGCAGGACTAGAACCACCACAACCACGAAGGTCCGAAAAGCCATGTCACGTGACTAATAGAATGAATCTCCTAGTTATGGGAGAGCGCGAGATATTGTTGATGGACAACGATGAGCCCAGGACCTATGCGGAGCAATGGTGGACCCAGATTCTGAGAAATGGTAAAGTGGCATGAGATCTGAGATAGATTTCATGGGAGACAATCAAGTTTGGAACTTGGTTGACCCACCTGATGGTGTGAGACCTATCGAGTGCAAATGGATCTTTAAAAGAAAGAGAGATATGGATGGAAATGTTAACGTCTATAAAGCACGACTTGTTGCAAAAGGTTTTCGACACGTTCAAGGAGTTGACTACAATGAGACATTCTCTCCAGTAGCGATGCTTAAATCTATTCGGATCATTTGGATCATGGCAGATGGATGTCAAAACAGCTTTCCTAAATGGGAACCTGGATGAGGATGTATATATGATACAACCCAAAGGTTTTGTCGATCCGACTAATGCTGGAAAAATATGCAAGCTTCATAAATCCATTTGTGGGTTAAAGCAAGCATCTTAGAGTTAGAACCTTCGTTTTGATGAGGTAGTCAAAGGGTTTGGCTTCTGTCAGAATGAAGAAGAGGCTCGTGTTTACAAGAGGGAAAGTGGGAGCTCTGTTGCATTTCTAATCTTGTATGTAGATGACATATTGTTGAATGAGAATGATATTCCTATCCTGGAATCCGTTAAGACTTCACTGAAAAATAGTTTTTCTATGAAGGGCTTAGGGGAAGCAGCATACATTCTGGGCATTAGGATCTATAGAGATAGATCGAGGAGGCTTATAGGATTAAGCCAGGACACTTATATTGACAAAGTGCCGAATCGGTTCAGCATGGAACAGTCCAAGAAAGGGTTCTTGCCTATGTCACATGGCATATACCTCAGCAAGACTCAGTGTCCTGCGACGGCTGTCGGTGTTAAGAAATCATGGTCCCGACACCAACCAGAAATGCATTGTGTTCCCTCCCCTGATGGTTGATGCAGAAGGTAATGCAAGACACAGATTTATCCGGGTTCCGGTCGCAAGACCGTACTTCCAGCGAGATGATGCGTGCAATGTATTATCCTACACCGGACTGCGAGTAGTAGGGGATACAAGCAGGTTGGGAGAAGAGGCTAGACCTCCAAGTTCCAGATGATTGAGGCAAAGTGCCAATATCGTGGAGTGTGAGTGTTGTTTCTTGTTCTGTCTTTCTTCGATTCTTCCGCCTTCTTGTTCATGGGCGTGCCCTCTCCTTTTATAGGCTAAGGAGGAGGGGTCACAGGCGTGCGTTGCTATGCAGGCACAGTTATTGCACAGCGATAGGAGTGGCGTCGGGCGTGCTTCTTTGTCCTTGGCCACTGTTACGCGGTATTGCGGTCCCTGTGATCGATTCTTGTACTGGTGATGACGTCAGGGAGTGGTTTCGAGGATCCGAGCTGTCCTATGTGCGGTAATGACTCGCTCGTACACCATTTCGAGGGTCTCTCATGCCTGTGCACAGCCCATTCTATGGGAAATCATTGTGGAAGTTGGTAGCACAGGGAGTTGGAGTGACCCGCCGCTGTTTGTACAGTGGCGACATGTGCGCACAGCGCCAGGGATGGTCGCATAGTGCTCGGGATGGCCCGCCATGCCACCGCTGTCCTCTCTTCTTCTCCTGTTGCGTGCTCGAGGGTCTCTCCCGCCCGATAGAGGGCTTCGGGTCGTCGGAGTTGGCAGCACAGGAGCTCAGAGTGACGTGCTCTGTTCGCATAGCGCCGGGCTGCCCGCACAGATCCTCTGTTGGCAGCATAGTGACGGGAGTTGGCGGATGCGACCGGGGGGGGGGGGGGTCGTGGCTGTCAGGGCGGCATGACGAGAGATTTGCCTTTTGACTTTGGATGCACGGCGGTGGTGAGCATCATTAATTGTTTTATCGGAGCGGAGGTCTCGACCGAGGCGGAGCTCTCCCCATTTCGTGGGTTGCTCGAGGCTCGACCCTTAGGCCTCGACCGAGGCGGAGTTCTCCGATTCGCTCGAGGGGTCGGTTCCCTCGAGCGAAGCAAAGATTGAGGTGCGCGTCGAGGCGCCCCGCGGGGTGTCTTGACGGGACTTTGTCTGTTGCTGGGACGTGGGCCTTAATTTCTGTTTCTCTTTTTCTGGTATGTGCATGAGTTTAATGTTTAACAAGGGTGATTATCCCATAGGTTTGGGTACCCCTAATGATCGCCCCCAACAACGGTTGATGAGCGGGAACGCATGAGTAAGGTCCCTTACGCTTCAGTAATTGGATCTATCATGTAAGCCATGATAAGTGCTCGTCCAGATGTCTCATATGCTCTAAGTGTTACGAGCAGACACTAGTCTGATCCGGGTGAAAGTCACTGGACAAAGGTGAAAAACATTCTTAAGTACTTCAGAAGGACTAAAGATGTGTTCCTAGTCTATGGATGTGAGAAGGAGCTCATTGTAACAGGTTACACTAATGCAAGTTTTCAAACTGATCTAGACGATTCAAAGTCGCAATCAGGATTTGTGTTCACGATAAATGGTGGTGCTGTCAGCTGGAAAAGTTCTAACCAGGATACTGTGGCCGACTCTACAACAGAAGCCGAGTACATCGCAGCTTCTGAAGCGGCGATGGAAGGTGTTTGGATGAGGAAGTTCCTCACTGAACTTGGTGTGTTTCCCAATGCATCTAGCCCATTGGAATTCTACTATGACAACAAGGGGCAATTGTGTAGGCTAAGGAGCCTAGGAATCATCAGAAGAACAAACATGTACTACGGAAGTTTCACCTCATTATAGAGTTTGCTAGACGGGGTGAGATAAAGATATGCAAAATACATACATATTTGAATGTTGGTGATGCTTTGACAAAGGCTCTTCCACAGCCTAAGCATGAGTCACACATGAGAGCTATGTGTATTAGATATAATCTAGATTAGCTCTAGTGTGAGTGGACAATAGTATTGTATCTATGACCTATTGTTTATTTATTAAATATCCATGAATGTCAACTTGTATATGATTGATAATTATGTGAATTGTTTGTGAAACTCTTTACTTGTATGGTTATTCTAAAGTTGTCCCTAATATGATTAGCACATGTATTAGTTGATGACTATGTTTCATGAGTCATGGACATAGAGATGTCAAACTAATGATGTGGGCACATGTATGACATGGGGCTGGACTGACCCAACTTGAGATCTTGTTGTATGTTTATCTCTTTTCACAAGGCATATGCTTTGTCCTAAGACCTGAGATTGTCACATGTACTCAAGATGTGAATTGACCTACTTAGGGACTATCAAACGCTACTCCGTAACTGGATAGTCGTAAAGGTGGTTTTCGGGTTTGTCAGGAAGCATGCTGTGAGGCGGGGTTTGCCCCTCTCTATACGAGAGAGATATCTCTTGGCCCATCGAGTGATCAGATCAAAAAATGCATGGTCGTGCTAGGTTAAGTGTTAACCTCTTGAAGGATCCGACTCAAAGTTTCGAGAAAGAGAGGTCGACTTGGAGTTAGACCAAATATCGTGAGGCAAAGAGAATAGCTTGTATGTGATGGTGTGGTGGTTCGTCTAATATAATCTTTACATGCGCATGGGAGTTGACACGTCTTGCTATAGACCGCTATCAACTATTAGACCGAGTAGGAGTACTTGGACCATGTCTATGTGTACGTGAACCCATAGGGTCACACACTTAAGGGGTTTGGAACATTGAAAACTTGTCTAGGTGGTGGTCTCTAGTGCAAGTGGGAGACTATTGGATATATGCCCAAGAGACAATTAGATTGGACTCGCTTATGGGCTTGATCCACAAGGGATTAGGTTTACTAATGGGGCCCATGAGATGGCAGCCCATTAGTATAGCCTATATATGTGTGGGAGGGGGCTAGGGGCGAGACACCTGTCACCGACGCCGCCCAAACCCTAGCCGCCCTCTCGCCTCTCTCTGTCACCGCGCGCGCCCTTGGTGCTGGTACACCGACGCGCGGCGTTCCATCCTTGTATGTGTGGATACCTCGAAGGTGCTGCGCTTGGAGCACAAGGATGAACCACACGTGTGGGACCAGACGGACATGAGCAACTGCACAACACTGCCACTTCGACGCGCTCGTCTACATTGAGATGGTTCCGCTGCATCTGCACGTCTAGTGGTAACGATCCATGATCTATAATTGATGTTCTTCCTGTTTATGGGGTTATCAATTTTTGTATTGTGCTAGCGTAGCCTCTCAGTTCCCCTTCACGATGTACCTAGTAGAGCAGCAATCCAATCCCTCCATCTGGCCGGGAATCTAATGTGAGTTTGAAGTGACAGGAGGTAGTCCCAGCGGATGAAGTCGAAGGCCTGTGAGATGTCCAGCTTCACAAAGAGCATTGGGGTGCGTGATGTGTGGAAATGCTTTGCCATGCCTCTAACATACATAAAGTTGTCGTGGATGCTCCGTTCCCGGATGAAGGAATCTTGACTTTTAGAAATGATCTTTCTCATGGACGGTGCTAGGTGGAGCGCTAAAAGTTTGGTAAACAGCTTTGCCATGCTATGGATGAGGCTAATGGGTCGGGAGTCCGTGACTTTATCAGCACTATTAGATTTTGGAAGGAGTAGGTTGATGCATCGTAAATCATATATAGAGTTGATCATTGCCATTATTTCTCCTTTGTTGATTGGCCTGCACACTCGGAAGAATGTTCCTCTGTATCCATCAAGGCCATGGGCCTTGTCAGGAGGCATTTTGGAGATGGCCAGGCGCACCTCCTGTTCGTTGAGATGACTCTCTAGGTGAGTGAGGTAGAAGCATTGCAGGTTCAAGGTTTCCCAATTGAAGTCGGGCTCACGTGGTGCCGGAGTTGCCATTACATGGGAAAGTGCTCGTGCACGAGGTTCTCTTTGTATTCATGGGAGACTGACCAGCCCTCCTCCTATTGGACCCGATGGATGTGGGTTTTCCTTCTTCTTGCATTTGATTTGAGGTAAAACTATCTTGTGTTTGCATCACCTTCTCGAATATTCCTCACTAGGGAGGATTGCTTCTTCCTGGCACACTCGATGACCGCTAGGCTTCTAAGAGTTCTTTGTTTTCCTGCACTATATCCAACCTGTGGATCACAAAATTGGCTATTTGTAGCTTGAGCTTTGCTTCTGATAGTATGCTGCTACCCCACTTGCGCAAATGGCCTGCCGTGGTTGCAAGCTTATGGTGTAGCACACAGATGGGTTGAGTATAGCTCATTGGGGCACTCTAGACATTCTGCACTTCATCTAGGAAGCCTGGAATTTTGGTCTAGAAGTTCTCAAAGTGAAAAGGCCTAGGGCAGCGCGGTGCGGCCTGGTTTGCTAGAAGGAGTGGGTAGTGGTCTGAAACTGAGGTGGACAGAGCGTGCAGCCCATGCTGATCGATGGCTAGGTCCCAATCCTCATTGCAAAACACCCTGTCAAGCTTCACTAGAGTTGGCTGCCTGCGCTCATTGCTCCAGGTGAATTTTCAGTTTTTAAGTCGTATTTCCTTGAGTTCACAGAAGTGTAGCGACCGGCGGAATTGTTGCATGCGCCTGAGGTTAAGGTTGCGCTTGTTATTGTCTCATGCTCGGTAGATGAGGTTGAAGTCGCCTAACACAAGCCATGGCTATGCACTATCCAGTTTAAGCTCCCGTATCTCGTGAAGGAACCGCTGGTTTGTGTACATCACGCGAGGGTCCGTAGACTACCAATAGTAGGAAGTGGGTCGAAGAGTCTCTTGGTTTTACGTTTGCCGTGACAGAGAAACGTCAAATGCGGATATTTTCCAACTCTAGCAGGTCATCATTCCACATCAGCAGGATGCAAGGTACTAGCTAAGGTGCGCCAACATTTCTGCTTCCTCCATGGTGTCAATGCTCGGCCCGATCATCTCAAGCATGGCGTTCCTAGCAAGTCTGTGATGTCTTCGTTGATGTTGAATAGGGCAGTGAGGCCGGCGACAATGTGCCCTGGCAGCGGCCCATTGAACATGGCCACAAACTCCTCCAACACCTGGTCCACCTGCGCTTGTTCTTCGTCGAGGATCCCTAGCTTGCGGTAGAGGTTGAGGTGTGCCCACTGTTCAGCTGGTAGGGCCGGCCGCTTGGCGAGGCGTACGCTGTGGTGAATGTTCGTCATGTTGTAGACGCCACACCGGCGAGCAACCTTGGTTGGATGTTGTTAGCGTAGGACTGGCGGCTCTGGCATGGTGAATAATGAGGCCACCCCTTCAGACAGGGGTTGGGCCAAGCAGTCGGCATCAGGTGGGGCAGAGATGGCCAGCCCCAGTTCCCCAAGCTCCTCAGGTGTAGCAGCGGCAGTCAGCGCCAGGTCCCCCAGCGCAGGAGCGGCCGGGACCGGCGCATCAGAGGTCAGCCCCTCCATCGCTGGTTGGGAGTGAGCGAGCTGCTGCCTATCCAGCGCACCCCCTCCCATGAGACCTCAAGTTCCACCTGTGCGAGGGCCCTTTCCACCATCGCAATTGTCGATACCTACAGGGCAGAGTTAATCCGCTCAAAGACGGCGCAAACAGGGACAATGGCTTGAATTGATGCAGGGAGTGGAGTGGCAGGACCACTTTGAATAGCCTTGCCCATCACAGGGAGCTGCTCCATTCATCTCGGACAAGCCTTCATTCCGATGCTCCAGAGGCGCCTGAATGACCAGGCCTGTCCGCCAACAAACCCGCCTTGAGCAGGTAATCCTCTATTCTTGGCATGATGACGTCGTGGGACTTGACAAAGCAGTGGCTCTTGGTCAGGTTCTCTGCCACTTCCTAGATGGAGCCTACTTGTGCCGCGAATAGGAATATGAGCTCAGCATTTCGACGCCCCTTCAGTTCCTCCAAGGAAGGCAGTTTGTTACCACGGGGTGGTGAGAAAGAACCCTGTCTTGGTGTCGCCTCCCTGCGATGGCCGCCAGCCCAACGCCGATAGTCTGGAGAGCATTCCCGCTCCCTCCGAATAGGCTCCTGGGCCACCGAGCGTGACCCGTGTAGCAGTGGCCTGCGGTGGACCATGGCCATCATCATCTGCGTCGTCGTTGTAGTCCTTGCGTCTCCAGACGTTCTAGCGCGGGTGGTCGTCTGTGGTGGACTGCCGGCCACCGCGCCTCCTTGTGTCGCGTTCGTCCCTGTTCTGCTCCTTTGGGCGCGCTGGAATCTCCAGCCGGTGGTCATCGTGGCGTTCGGCACGGGGGGCGCCATCGCCACGGCGGCCAGCGCTCGAGCCGCCAGGGCACTCCTTGCTCATGTCCATGTAGGCCTGGGGGACATTGAATGAGGGGAACGCCGGCAAAGGCGCCTCTTGCCCATCCATCGCCCCCTGGTCCACAGCAGCCTCCTCTTCTCTGGTTCTGGGATGTGAATAATAAGCCTAATTAATACAATGATTTTCTCAAATTTCTAAAATTTTCCAAGCTTTATATAATTAATAGGGAATTTAGTATAGGAAAATAAGTGTTTTCTTAATTAATTAAATCAACACAGGTTTAATATTGTGTGCTTTGCATTCATGCTAGTTGCATTTAGTGGAATTATGTTTGCAGAGTTTTCAAAAAATGCGTTTACAAACCTAATGGAAATTTCTAGATTTTACTGGAATTTTATTACCATAGCAAATTCTAATTTTTGGAACAAGCTAAAATCCTTTTCATGAGCTCCGAATATATTATTTGGGTTCCTCATGTCGAACTCTATCTCTAGAATTTTTCCTGGGATTTTTGGAAATTTTGGAGTATTTTTCATGGTTTAAATATGAACTCTAGACTTATCTATAATTATTTAATTACCAGAAAAATAATTATTCCAAAAATAAAAAGGCTTAAATATTAGTAGACCTACCTTGGCCTAGATTCAAAATTGGTTCTATCCTAAATCCATCCCACCACTTTATTTGGCCAAGTTTCAAAGCCCATGAGTGCTTAGGGATATCTCTAAAAGCCTGTTAGCATTGAAAGGGACTAAACCATCTTTTAGTCCCATATTGTAATAGATGTGGAGGTTGTTGACGCTTCTTACGGTCCACTATCAGGATTGATAATCCCAGCAATGGTGCAAGAATGGTTTTGTTAGTTTTTTTTATGGCTTAGTAAAATAAATAAATATTCTACAAGCGCACAGAATTACCGATGTAGCATTTCACTAGAGAGTAATCCAAGGTACCATAATTTATATTTTCCACAGGGAAGATTATGGCAAGAGTACTAGTAAACGAATATTCGAGACTATCACAGATAATACACTACAGTCAAGACGGGGGGTAACGGTAATGATAAGAGTGAAAGACCATGACACACTGCTCAACTATAACTCAGATAAGAGAGAGAAGGACTAGCTAGCTGGGAGGACAACGAGACGAGAAAAAGATTCCTAGATACTTTATCTATTCGAGTCACTCGAGTATAGAGATACGGTGGTTGAGGAACCAACACTTAAAGGTCAAACTTAACTCTATTGCCTTAGCCTCAGGACACATAACCAGCGAACACGCAGAAAGAGATGAGAAAGGGTGCTGCCAATAACCGCCATGGGTCCTACACCGCCATGGGTCCTACAGGCCGAGACTAACGTGGTAGACTACGTAGACCGTATAGGGCTGTCACCACTAGGGGTGGATGTCGAGCCAGCTTGGCTTGTTTTGGCTCGGCTCGTTGAGCTCGTTAGCCAAAAGAGCCAGCTCGGTTCGGCTCGTTAAGGAAACGAGCAAAAATCTTATCTCAGCTCGGCTCATTAAGCTCACGAGCTGGCTCGTTAAACTCACGAGCCAGAGTTAAATAGAAAAATTGCCACAATAATATATATCATATAAAAATTATAGTATTTATATGTTTTTAATACCTTCAAAATGTATTATGTCATACTATAATAATAGAATATAATCATAACGTCATCTAGAACTACACATATAGTATACATATATTATTATTAATTAATAGTTTGCTTATTAGTCTGTTAGGTCTTCTAGCTCATTTGGCTCGCGAGCAGCTCACGAACCAGCTTGAACTCGCTCGTTGTACTAACGAGCAAAAACTCTTGCTCGGCTCGTTAGAAATATGCACCGAGCCGAGCCGGTTGCGATCCAAGCGAGCTAACGAACTTCGAGCATTTTGTCCCGTCCTAGTCACCACCTAACGTCTACCACACGTACGTTGAATTTAGGGGCAAACCAAGGTTACTATATAGTCTAGATACCACACCTACACGAGTCAATAACTACTTACTTCACTAGCAAGAGCAAGCAACCCTGTCAATACCCTCAGTGACAATTCACTGCAAGGATTGAGCAAAATCGAAGAACCAGCTAAGACAAGACTTAAACAGGAACTGGAAGAACTAGAACTACTACCAACTATAGTCTAAACATGAAATATTTGCAACTAGAATAAAGTAGAAGCAAAATATAAATGACTCGAATATAATGATAAAGAATATCTATATATTGATAACTCAAAGTCTACAAAAGGAAATTAAAAGATACAAGAGCTTATACCAATGCTTCTGAAGACGACTTCGGAATCTTCAAGGCACAGCTTGACTCGACTCTAACTCCCAGACCAAGAAAAAGTGAGAAAGTGAGCTCCTTGGCTTGGTGTGTTGATCACGGGCCGAGCACCTTCATTTATAGTGACCAAGAGGTAGTGGAGGTAGAGTGGCGGCCAAGGGACCACAGGACAGGGCCCCAGCTAGTTTGGCCAAACCATGGGGGTTCGGGCGAACTGGCTAGTTCGGCTGAACTACCCCAGTTCGGCCGGACCATCCAAGTTGCACTGCCTCATCTCCAAGGACCAGGATTGCTTCTGGATGGTAGTTGTGGGTCGGTTCCAGTTCGTGCGAACCGACCTGGTTTGGCCAAACTGGCCCACAACCCCTATTGCCATCCGCTGCACCGTCATTGCTTCAGTACGGCCTGGATTGACTGCACTTGGACGAGGTGTGTTTTCTGAACCGGAATGGTGATCCATGTGCCTTGCATCATCATCGCTTGGTCACGCTGACGTTGACTTCGTGCATGAGACCTCCCGGCTATGCTTTTGCTTCATGGGAAGTATATGGCTCTGGGGAGTAACCCGGCCGAACCGAGTGGTTCGACCGAATTGGCCAATTCTATCCCTTTTAGCATATATTTTTCAATATTATACCTGCACATTGGATATTGAACAAAACTCGTGGAACTTTATTAAAACGTAAACCTAAGTGCATGAAATGATACATATAATCTCATTTATTCCCAAGAATTGGTGGTCGAAATCTTGTCGTAATGACCGTTGTTGACATCAGATTTCGGTAAATCCGATGTAATCTGAATTACGAAGTAAACGGCCGTTGGTTTGCATCGGCAGGATCATGATTTGTAGGCTAGCTGGTGAAGACACGTGGGAAGAGAAAAGAAAGAAGTGTGATTAGCACCATGGCCGGTTATTTTATTGATGAATAATAGAGACATGCAAAATGGACTATGCACTTGTACGTGCATGTCTTGATCCGCTTGTAGCCAATGAAGCTAATTGTGTGCAGCATGTATTTGATTAGGCTTCATATGATTGGCCGGCAAGGAAATAATATTTAATGCCAATGCAGGCATGCACAGGTGATTAAGGAAGAAAGAGAAAGGACATATACTACGAGGAAAATGAGAAGTCCATATTAATCACGCATGTGGATTGGCCCTCTCGTCACGGACGGATCGGAAGGGAAGTTAATCGGGAAGGATTCTATAGAAATGAAATTAGAATTTATGTATCTTAATATTAGTTTGTTCAGATATTTCTTCTTTAGCAAGTTTGATGTGCCGTGACTGGCTAGGGTCATTAGCTTAGGGTATAAATATGTACCCCCTCCATTATAAAAGGTTTTATCCAATGATCAATCAACACAGTTACTTTCTCAAGTACCTTTACTTTTCCGTGCCGGCGACTTCGGCTCAGTAGTTCAATGAGTTCTTCCAAGTCTTCACTAGGCTGCATCTCCGTGATCTCTAGCTTGCTTGTAAGTTCCGCTTTTACCTAGTGTTCTGTAGGCTTTAACTACCGGGCATATCGTTGTGGTTTCGTCTAGATCTCCTAAAAGTTATCGAGCAAATTAGGTTCCTTAATCTAGTTTGTTCACCAAGTTATCGCGATTGTTAGATCATAGGTTCAAGTGCCTCACTTTTATCTAAGATATCATTGATGCACCAATTTATCGTATCCGTTAGATTATAGGTTTAAGTGCCTCACTTTTATCTAGATCTAATTGTTACACCCATGTATTGAACGTTGTTGTTTAGTCAATCAGATTCGCCGATTTTACTTCTTCGTTCAATGTTATCGATATTTGCTAGTTCTTAATAGATCTGCTCTGTAAAGTTTTAGTTTATATAACCAATTTATCTGGTCTTCTTACGAGAATCGAATCGGTTTTTAAGCTTTTAAGCGTATAGCTGATTTGATCTTGGACGTAGACTTTAAACCATTCATTGGCTGACTTTGGTTGATCGAATCTATAGGAAGGCAGTTCGGAATCCCAGCTGATCTGTTAAAATTTTATTGATGAGGACATGACACTCATGCATATGTCCATGAGTGGTGCATGGGGTGGAGAACAAGAAGACCAAAAAGGTTTTTCAAGCCAAGAAGAAGGCTCGAGGATTCTCCGATTCGAGTCCCCAAGGTGGAGGCCCAAAGAAACTCAAGTTCGAGTCCACCTCGGAGTTCAGGAGCAGCCCGCGATAAATTGGATACTCAGGTCGTATATGGAGGCCGATTGCGACGTTCTTTATATGGATGCAAAGATAATTTTAAGGAGCTTGTAATGGCACTGGTCCCACCTAAAAATTTATTCTGAGTCCTCAGGAATCGTCGAAACAAGTGGACGTCCAGAATCTACAAGGGTGCTGCGCCGCCATCTTTTGGGCTGTTGGCTCGTGTATCATATTGGGGTCCATTATGGACGTGGTTAGGGAGTTATGCACACACCAACCATCATATAATCAGTAGCTGCCATCACATTAGGGTTTGGGTTTTGCTTAGAATAATCTGTCGAGAACAGTTTCGCCGTCATCAGTTTGTAGAACCCCAACTATCGTGCTTAATCATTCATCTGTAGTTTGTCACTTTCCATTGAGCTACGTTCTTTCGAGTTCTTGCTTGTGTTCTTCGTTTCACAGGCAGGAATTAGCCTTCTTCGCGAGGTCAACAGCCAAGAAGGCTCGAGGATTCTCCGATTCGAGTCCCCAAGGTGGAGGCCCAAAGAAACTCAAGTTCGAGTCCACCTCGGAGTTCAGGAGCAGCCCGCGATAAATTGGATACTCAGGTCGTATATGGAGGCCGATTGCGACGTTCTTTATATGGATGCAAAGATAATTTTAAGGAGCTTGTAATGGCACTGGTCCCACCTAAAAATTTATTCTGAGTCCTCAGGAATCGTCGAAACAAGTGGACGTCCAGAATCTACAAGGGTGCTGCGCCGCCATCTTTTGGACTGTTGGCTCGTGTATCATATTGGGGTCCATTATGGACGTGGTTAGGGAGTTATGCACACACCAACCATCATATAATCAGTAGCTGCCATCACATTAGGGTTTGGGTTTTGCTTAGAATAATCTGTCGAGAACAGTTTCGCCGTCATCAGTTTGTAGAACCCCAACTATCGTGCTTAATCATTCATCTGTAGTTTGTCACTTTCCATTGAGCTACGTTCTTTCGAGTTCTTGCTTGTGTTCTTCGTTTCGCAGGCAGGAATTAGCCTTCTTCGCGAGGTCAACCGGATTGTGACACGGTTGATAACCAGATGAGTCGTGGTGCTAAGATTGCAGGGTTCGAGTTTCCTGACTTGAAGCCGGATCGGTGTGTCGTGCTCCGCCCAAAACGAGTTATCCTTCACCTGTCTGGCATGCCATGAACCTCAAGATTACCGGCTCATCATCGAAGCGAAGTAAATCTTCAAGGCCGATCTTGTGTCCTGAAGCGAATTGTCACTGCCAACTTTTTGCGTCAACAACCGCCAACAGAGGTGAGGAGTTTTTCTCCCTATATATGTGAAACGCCTCTCCTCTGGAAAAGGCACGCCATAGATACCTTTACAGGGAGGCCCCTTTGTTTGGGACTCCCTAAGGTAGTCTTTTGCCCCCATATCTTTTGCCAGTACAAATTCTTCGTCTCGTCATCGCGTTGAGCCTTCCATTATTTTTGGCCTCAAGCTTTTCAGTAAGAACCTCAGCGAATCTTGTTTTTTCTATCATATTCTATTAGTCTATACTATTTGGTAGAAAACTCTTTGCTAGTTTTAGATGCCAGAAATCTTGTTTAGTCCATAGTTTCCACATTTTAGATCTGTTTTAATCCATTCGTGTTGCAAGACATGAACTACGTTTTAGAACTGTTATTTAACATGTAAATTATTTCTAAATTTTATTTGCATTAATTTGTACAAATGTTATTTAAATGATTTCTTCTAATTAAAAGCTAATTAAGGTTTTATACTGTGGTTTTCATATTAGTTGTCACACCCGGTTTTATAAACAAAACCGAATGCAATCACATGTATGCAAGGATCAGTTAAATCATACATGTGCAAACTTTATTAATGACTCAATGCCAATGTTATTACATCACGATAGACAACATTATAAAATGATCCGTGGTCTGAAAGAAAAATACATAAATAGATCAAAGTTTGTGGTGGGGGATAGCAGGGGGAGACAGGAGGGGTGAGTACAACGAATTGTACTCCACAAGTGTAGTAAAAATATGACATGAGGCTATTAGGTAGGCTTTTGGGTTTTAACTTGCACATAAGCAACACATCCTTAATTGTTGTCCGAAGTCCTTAGCACATATTTACTAGATGAAACCACCTTCTCCTCAAGAACCCAAACCTTGGAAAACCATCCAAGCCACCTCAGAAATCCATCTGAACCATCAACCATCGGAAATCCATCCGATCAAACCAACCCTCGGAAATCCATCCGAGCCAACCAACCAGCCACCATGAGCACCACTAATCCCTAAGATGTCCAAGCCGCTCTTGACCATGAGCACGACTGATATATCAGTTTTACACTCTGCAGAGGTTTCACACTTTCACCACGAGTCATGCTTCCCATTACGCTTCACACTGCCGATGTGATCGGCCAGGGTTACACTACAAGGCCTTTACAAAGCTAGTACTCCCATTCCTTTGTCATCCACTAAGGATTCACTATCCAGCCCCCTCTTGTGCCACTTAAATTGCCACGATGTCACCAGAATGGTTAGCTAGTTAATCGGCCAGGTTCAGAACCATAGTAGACCTCGCGGCTGCGCTGTTATGCCGGGTTACAGGCTTCGAGAACCGGTCCTTAGAATCCAAGCCAGGAACTAGCACAAACCCGAAAGAACCAAATCAAAACATCGAATCATCATACCACTCGGTCCATCCCTCTCAGATTCCCCAACCCAAGTTATATCACCGAGGTTTCCAACCTCCTCAGCTTTATCCCTAGACTTAAGTTGATTGCTTTTAAATTAACCCAAACCAACCCAGACTGCAAAGCTAAGCATGATTCTATAACCAACCCATGCTTCAAGGAATATACTGAAATTCTACTAAACCCTAACATGAGATTCAAGTTTGACTCAGCATACAAATCTAGTGGTCTATCTAATTCTAATAAAAATATAAATAAATAGGATGTTGGTTATGGTCAAGTCACTTGCCGTTAATCTTGGGGATGATCCGATCTCTTGCTTCTCGAAGTCACGTACTCGTCGCCTTCTGTTCGCAGCAAACACCAATCAAGAGAACAAACAAACTATAAGAAAACAATACACCAAAAATTATAAAACATTTTATAAAACACCTAAAAGAAAGATACTAAATGTTTAGGGACCTAAATCTAGTTATCTAGAGATCACAAGGGCTAGCTGATAAAGATTACAAGGAACAAAGAGCAAGGAGATTGAATAAGAGAAAGCACGAGGATTAGTTTGCTAAAAGGAGGAACTGTTAGACAAATATTCTGGTTGGAAAAGATTATATATGCTGGCATCAGTACGACTTAAATCGATATGTGAAATATATGGGAGTTCTATTATAGGGATGGAGACATGGTGGATTTGTTTGATAGGTGATCACACGGGTTTTGGTTCTGAACATATTATGCATGCGTAATATGAACAGCATGGTGTTTGTGCACTGTGCTATATAGGCTTTGGAGCACGTAAAACGGATACATATGGCTGTTGCCGGAGGGCGTGGCTCAGCAAGGATATGCAAGACGGAAAGAGACAGCAAAGAGAGGCGTATCACCTTCACGCGGTGGTCAGTGGCCGGCTGGCCGCGAAGACAAACAGACGGCGGCTGTGGCTCAAGCACTAGACGGCAAGTGATCGACTTCTGTCATACGCCGATCCCCCACTGGTGCAGCACGAGATATGGCATATGGTGTATGTCCACCCTCGGCAATCTGTCCAGCAGTTAGCAAAGAAGAGATGAGGAGAATAGAGAGAAGAAAATAATACAGAGAAGGGATCGAGGGGTGTTGAGTCGACTTCCCATGCGGCAGAAGGTGAGGACAACGACGGCTTCTTCTTAAAAATTCATGGTGATCTTTGGCCCTGCAGGGCAGTAGACCCGACAGAAGCTTCACATAGGCAGGATGTCAGAGCAACAGGGGATGTGCCGGCTGCTAGCGTGCCTTTTATAGGTGCAAGGAGGAAACTGAGTGGCCGGACAGGAGTTTAACTGCAGACGATGATTGAACTTATATTAATGCCACTAGGCTGCCGTTCATATCCCTGGTTGTGTGATTTGATGGAGGTGTAAGTGGAGGTTCCATTTTGCCACTACCAGAATGCTTCACATCCGCCCGCCTCCTCCGCCTCGGCCATTTTTGGACCCGGTGCTGATGGGACTTCAGCACCGGGTCCAACGGCTAGGAGCGGGGGCGGCGCTGCGGGGTGTCAGGGCGAAGACATTAGCACCGGGTCGTGGCAAGACCCGGTGCTAATGCGCCCCCTTTAGCACCGGGTGCAGCCAGCAACCGGTGCTAATGTGCCGAGGCCATTTCGCACCGGTTGCTGGCTGCACCCAGTGCTAAAGGGTGCGCATTAGCACCGGGTCTTGCCACGACCCGGTGCTAATGTCTTTTGAATATAGGGGCTTCCTCCTTTCCCGGCCGAGCCAGCTGAACACTTAGGCGCTGTGTTCATGCTGCTCCGCCGTGGGAGGGGAGGTGCTGCCCAAATTTTTTTCAAAATTTGTGAAGATTCTACTCATCTAAGGAGCACTACAAGGTACACTCTTTCATTCTCTAATGTTTTATTTAGCTTGTAATCCTTCTATGATTTAGAAATAGAGGGATTTGTGAATCAAAGTAAAGCTAGCTAGAGAGAGCATGTGTTCTTGGAGGAGAGAGGAGAGAGCTTGAGTTCATGGTGGAGAGAGTGTTCATGTTGTGTTTTAAATGGAGAGAGAAGGCAAACTAGTTAGTATTTTGTTTTGTATGACTTGTGAATAGTTATAAGGCTTATAGTAATGTAGTTTTAGAAATTACTAGAAAATCAATATAAAATGCTAGAAAATCTTATAAATTAATAGAAAATCTTATAAATTACTAGAAAATCAATATAAAATGCTAGAAAAACTTATAAAGTAATAGAAAATCTTATAAATCTTATAAGGCTTATAGTAATGTTATATTTAATGAATATAGTAATGTAGTTTTAGAAATTTATTTATATAATGGAATATATATTATAATTTGTATTTATTTATATATTAAATTTTTTTATCTTTAAATTGTATTGTATATTTGTTATTGGTTAATAATGCAGATGAATAGACAATGGATGTACGGGGACCCCCACGCTCAGGCGTTCCGTGATGGCCTTAGGATGTTTCTCGATGCCGCCGAGGCTAACAGGACGTCGTCCGATTTCATGTTCTGCCCATGCACCCATTGTAAAAATATACAATCGTACAAACAAAGAGGTTGTCTTCAGGTGCATTTGATGAGGCACGGTTTCATGAGGAGTTATTTTGTTTGGACGAAGCACGGTGAAAGAGGAATTCTAATGGATGAAGATGAAGAAGACGAGGCCGATGACGACATTCCGTTATTGGCTCAATACTACGGTTCCTTTGCATATGCTGCAATGAGTGATGCCGATGAGGAAGATGTTGCTCGGGAAGGCGATGCTCAGGAAGATGTTGCTCAGGAAAATGAACCTACTGATGGACTCGGGCAAATGTTGTGTGATGTCGAGAAAGACTGCGGCAATGATAAAGAACTGAAAAAGATACAGCGCATGTTGCAGGACCACAAGACTGACCTGTACCCAGATTGCAAAGAGGGGCTAAAGAAGTTGGGTAGCACACTTGAACTTCTGCAGTGGAAGGCAGCAAATGGTGTTACTGATAAGGGTTTCGAGGAGCTACTGAAACTCGTAAAGAAGATTCTTCCAGAGGGTAACAAATTGCCATCGACGACGTATCAAGCAAAACGTGTTGTTTGCCCTCTCGGTTTGGAGGTGCAGAAGATACATGCGTGTCCTAATGACTGTATCCTCTATCACGGACAGTACGAACACTTGGATCGTTGTCCGGTTTGCACCTGCGCACGATACAAGATCAGGCGGGACGACCCTGGTGATGTTGGGGGAGAGCGTTCTAAGAAAAAAATCCCTGCGAAGGTGATGTGGTATTTCCCTCTGATACCCCGTCTGAAGCGTTTGTTCAGGAACAAAGACCATGCCAAACTGATGCGCTGGCACAAAGAAGAACGTAAGCAGGATGGCATGTTGAGACACCCCGCCGATGGATCCCAGTGGAGGAACATCGACAGAGCATTCCCAGAGTTTGATGCTTATGTGAGGAATGTTAAGCTTGGTTTAAGTACCGATGGCATGAACCCTTTTGGTGAAATGAACAGTAGTCATAGCACTTGGCCCGTGACTGTTTGTATCTACAACCTACCCCCCTGGCTCTGCATGAAGCGGAAGTTCATTATGATGCCAGTGCTCATAGAAGGCCCAAAGCAACCTGGCAACGACATTGATGTGTACCTAAGACCATTGGTTGACGAACTTTTGCAGCTGTGGACGAATGAAGGTGTTAGCGTGTGGGATGAGGACAAGCAGGAGCAGTTTGACCTTCGAGCACTGCTTTTCATAAGCATCAATGACTGGCCTGCACTAAGTAACCTATCAGGACAATCAAACAAAGGATATAAAGCATGCACTCACTGTTTAGAGGAAACCGAAAGCATGTATTTGAAACATTGTCGTAAAGTTGTGTACATAGGTCACCGTCGATTCCTTCCGGCGAAGCATGAGCTACGAAAGAAATGTGCGCATTTTGGCGGGAATGCTGACCGCCGTATAAAGCCGAGACACCGGAGTGGAGAAGAGCTATTTGATATGGTGAAGGACCTACACGTGGTGTTTGGCAAGGCAGACGGAAGCCAGGCTACTCCGACGGGCGAGGATGGCCGTGCCGCGATGTGGAAGAAGAAGTCTATCTTTTGGGAGCTACCTTATTGGCAACGTTTAGAGGTACGTAACGTGATTGATGTGATGCATCTGACGAAGAATCTTTGCGTGAACTTGATAAGCTTCCTGGGTACTTATGGGAAGCCAAAAGATACACTGGAAGCACGTCAGGATCTGAAACGATTGAAGCAACGGACTGATCTACATCCAGAAAAGAGAGACAAAGGACGCCAGTACTTGCATCCTGCCAGCTTCACTCTCAGCAAAGAAGAGAAGGCAAGCATGTTTGAATGCTTGAACAGTATCAAGGTTCCGTCTGGCTACTCCTCCAATATTAAGGGAATAATAAATATGAACGAGAAGAAGTTCACAAACCTGAAGTCTCACGACTGCCATGTGTTGATGACACAGCTGCTTCCCGTCATACTCAGGGGTCTGCTACCAGTTAACGTGCGGAAAGCCATTGTGAAGCTATGTGCATTCCTCAATGCAATTTCTCAGAAGGTGATCAATCCAGACCATTTAGATCAGCTACAGAACGACGTGGTGCAATGTCTTGTCAGCTTTGAGATGATATTTCCACCATCCTTCTTCAATATCATGACACATCTATTGGTTCACCTCGTCAAAGATATTCGTATATTGGGCCCAGTATTTCTACACAACATGTTCCCATTTGAGAGGTTCTTCGCTATCCTAAAGAAGTATGTCCGTAATCGTTCTCGTCCAGAAGGATGCATTGCTAAGGGATACGAAACAGAAGAGGTCATTGAATTCTGTGTTGACTTTGTCGATGATCTTATGCCGATTGGTGTGCCCGAATCACATCACGAGGGGAGACTTGGTGGAAAGGGCACACTAGGGAGAAGATCGATGGTGATCAAGGACGTTGAGACATTTCGTAAAGCGCACCTCATAGTTTTGCAACAATCAACCTTAGTTGCTCCGTACATCGAGGAGCACATGCAGATTCTCATTGACGAAAACTCAACAAAGTCTACGGCCTTCATTCAGCGTCTGCACAATAGTACTTTCACCGATTGGTTGCGAAGACGTCTTATGGGTGTCGAGGGCATTGATGCGCAGCTAGCTTTTGTAGCTAGAGGTCCATCGAGCACGATCTTGACATTCCAAGGATACGACATCAATGGGTATACATTTTACACAAGAGCCCAGGACAAGAAAAGCACCAACCAAAACAGTGGTGTCCGGATCGACGCGACAGACACCAATGGCAATACAAACTCATACTATGGAATCATAGAGGAGATATGGGAACTAGAGTACGGACCTTTGAAGATCCCACTGTTCAAGTGCCAATGGGTGAAGCTGATTGGAGGAGGTGTTAAAGTTGAAGCGGACTATGGAATGACATTAGTGGACCTAAACAAGATTGGCTTTCTAGACGAACCGTTCGTCCTGGGCAAAGCTATCACACAAGTTTTTTATGTGAAGGACATGGCTAGCAGACCGAAGAAAGGGGCGGATAAGAAAGGTGGGGGTAAGCAATTGGACCCATCACAAGACGAGCCAAAGCGTCATATAGTTCTTCCTGGAAAGAGAAAAATCATAGGAGTTGAGGACAAGACGGATGAAGATTATGATATGCTCGATGGCCGGCCTCCATTCTCAGTGGCTGATGACCCAAGCATCCTGTTAGCGGCGGAGGAGACACCGTATCTACGGTGTGATCACAATCAAGGAACACTTGTAAAGAGGAAGTTTATTAGTGTCTGAGTAAACGATGATGCCATGTAATTTAATTGCACTATGTTCCACCCAATTTGTAATGACTATATTTGCATTTATGTTCCACCTATGTTCTAAGATTTTCTATTGATTTATAAGATTGTTTTTATTAATTCTAGCATTTTATATTGATTTTCTAGTAATTTATAAGATTTTCTAGTAATTTATAAGATTTTCTAGTAATTTATAAGATTTTCTAGTAATTTATAAGATTTTCTAGTAATTTATAAGATTTTCTAGTAATTTATAAGATTTTCTAGTAATTTATAAGATTTTCTATTGATTTATAAGATTTTCTATTAATTTATAAGATTTTCTAGTAATTTATAAGATTTTCTAGTAATTTATAAGATTTTCTAGTAATTTATAAGATTTTCTAGTAATTTATAAGATTTTCTATTAATTTATAAGATTTTCTATTAATTTATAAGATTTTCTAGCATTTTATATTGATTTTCTAGTAATTTATAAGATTTTCTTATTTAATATATATTTTTAATAGGTATTAATAACTGAATTAAAACAAGCATTAATAACTATATATTAAAAACTATATTTATAAGATTCCCAAATAGTAGCCACCGGTGCTAAAGGCCGGTTTGGAAACTGGCGCCAAACAAAAATTTGGGGCCTTTAGCACCGGGTTGATCTAAAATCCGGTGCTAAAGGCCCCCAATTTTCGTTTGGCGTCAGTTACGGCCTTTAGCACCGGGTGTAGAAGACCCGGTGCTAAAGGAACTTTAGCACCGGGTGGTGGGAAGGCCCGGTGCTAAAGGGGGGGCCTTTAGCACCGGGTCGTGGCTGCACCCGGTGCTAAAGGCCCCCACCAATTTTCGTCTGGCGCAGTTACGGCCTTTAGCACCGGGTGTAGAAGACCCGGTGCTAAAGGGCCTTTAGCACCGGGTGGTGGGAAGACCCGGTGCTAAAGGGGGGGGGGACTTTAGCACCGGGTGCTGTACAGACCCGGTGCTAAAGGGCCTTTAGCACCGGGTCGTGGCTGCACCCGGTGCTAAATGCCCCGAACCTATATAGGCTGGGGACTTCTCTCCCCTCCCTCACTTCGCCCTCATCTCACAGATCGACGCCACAGAAACCGTCGCCTCGTCTCCTCAGCCGCCGTCGCCCGTCATCCCCGCCGCCCGGCCGTGGTCACCCGTGGTCCCCGCCGCCGTCGTCGTCCCCGCGCCCACGCCGCCGCCACCCGTGGTCCCCGCGCCCACGCCGTCGCCGCCCGTCGTCCCCGCGCCCGTCGTCCCCGCGCTACGCTAGTTGAAGTGAGTGCATGGGTTGGGAAAGGTTGTTTTGCATGGAACAGGGAAACTTTAATATGTAGGAATGGGATTGCTTTGGGTTTTATACCTAATACTAGTATGAAATTTATGTGTTCCCTTGCCGACATATGATTCTACATCTGATATGCATGGCTCAATTGTGCTCAAATTGCCAACAATTATATGCATTGCGAGATGATGCCTTGCTCAAATCTATTTTTAATTCTATGTATATTAGAAATATATGTGCTTCATTTAAATGTATATTGGAAATATTATATGTTTGAAATGTATATTGGAAAATGCTTCATTTAAATGTATATTGGAAATTCTATGTATATTAGAAATATATGTGCTTCATTTAAATGTATATTGGAAATGTTATATGTTTGAAATGTATATTGGAAAATGCTTCATTTAAATGTATTGGAGATATTTACATTGAAATGTATATTGGAAATGTTATATGTTTGAAATGTATATTGGAAAATGCTTCATTTAAATGTATATTGGAAATTCTATGTATATTAGAAATATATGTGCTTCATTTAAATGTATATATTTCTTATCAATTATTTTTAATTCTATGTATATTAGAAATATATGTGCTTCATTTAAATATATTATCGGAAATTCTATGGCGTACCCGAAACCACCGCGCAACTGAACCCCTTAGCGAATCCGTTTTTCGCGCACCGACCCCCTTGGCGAACCCGTTCGCGTCACGTACCCGAACCCTTAGCGAATCAATTCACAGCGCGCACCCGAACCCCTTGGCGAATCCGTTTTTCACGCACCGACCCCCTTAGCAAAAATGTTAGAAATATTGGGAATATGTATGCTTTGTATATATTTCTTATCAATTATTTTTAATTCTATAGATGGCGGACAACAACAACCCCGTCCCACCCATGCAAGAGGACAACGACATGTTCTTTGTGAATCAACTTTTCAATATTGTAACCCAACCAATGTCCATGGATGATGTGTTGGGGATCATTGGAAGGGACGAAAATGTTGAAGGGGCCGCCAATGTCCAGGGCGAACGTGTCCAGGGCAGCACTATTGAAGGGGCCGGTAACGAGCCCTCGTCTAGTCAGGTGTGTATATAGATAACATAAATTTGTATTGTACATGTCAATTATGTATACCATCTCTCTATCATCTCGTATATATGTAATTTGTGTAGGCCGCCTCTGCTTCTACAAGTCCAGCTAAGAAATCAAAACGATCGACCACGAAGAAGCTGAAGGATGTCAAGTTACACATCACCCGAGTGGAGGATGACGGGGAGCCAGTTGAGCCCCCAAAAGTGGCCAAGAAATTTGTATCTCAGTGCGGGGTAATTGTACGGGACAATGTGCCCATTAGTATCAGAAAATGGAAGTCCACGGACCCCACTGAGGAGTATGTGCTCCCCGATACAGAGAAGGAGATGCTATGGATGGAATTAAAGGCAATATTCGACTGGCCTAGCACTCATGAAGCAGAACTGAGGGATTGGACAATGAAGAAGATGGCAGTTCTATTTCAGGATTTCAAGAAGAAGTTGTACTCGCAATTTCTCAAAACCGGAGAGGCCCCGGATCTTGAGAAGTATAAGAAGATCACTGATGACGAGTGGGAAGCATTCCTTGAGTACAAAACCTCCGAAGAGGGTGCAACGGCTAGCGCTAGAAACGCTGGAAACGCCGCAAATAAGAAGTACTCTCATAAGACGGCTCCTTAGTTTTTCCCGAGGACTTGCGAGAACTAGCTCAGCGTCTCCTCGATATCCTCAGGGCATCTGAGAGGGGAGAATTTGTTGCTGATAGAGACAGAGATGAGCTAACCTATGCCTTAGGGAACAAGGAGCATCCTGGACGGACGCGCGGCGTAGGCACAAGCATCTCATGGAAGAAAGGTTTCCAAGAGCACGCCACCACCTATAGGAGCCGTTCGAGGAAGAAGGCTGAATATGAGCAGAGGGTGAGGGACCTAGAGCAAACGGTTGCCGCCCAGGGCTCAAAGCTCCAAGAAATGGAGTCAGAGATGGAGCGACGGATGAAGGTAGCATGGCTGCAGATACAACAAGCCACAGGCGGGACCGGTTCCACAGAGCATACACCTCTCCAACAAGCCGCAGGCGGGACCGGTTCCACAGAGCATGCACCTCTCCAAGATGCGGCCCTTATTAGCCCTCCACAACAATATCAAAGCAGTCACGCTTCCACACAGGCCGCCGAACCGGTCCGTTACACCGTGGATGAAATAACTCAACGGACCGCGTGCGAGCTTGTCGTCAGGCAGAAGAACTTAGTTGTGGTGGTACGTATGCGACCTTAGTTCGTACTGCATACATTTCACCGTAAATACCATTCATTTACTAACTTTCTTTGTGACTACTAAATTATCAGGTCGCATACGGTATGACCAAACGTGTGGAAGAAGGGCAAAAATGGCACTGCAATGACATTCCACATGGTTACGTACCTGTTGAGGTGGAGCAAGTTGTCACCAACTGGGAAGACTTGGAACTTGACATCCCCGGAGGTGACAGAGAAACAAAACTCGGTCAGTGTTCTCACTGCATCATTCTATGGAGCAAGGCAAACGTCGTCATACCCGGTACACCTGCGGCTACCAACAAGCCTCCGTCACCTCCACCGTCTCCAAGAGGTCCACCGGATCATGACGATTCTCCGGGAGCTCCTGATGCAAGCCCGTCTCCTCCGCCGAAGTGGTCTCCGTCTCCTCCGCCGCGGAGGTCTCCACCCCCTCCGCCGAAGAGGGGACGCCGCACTAAAGCCTCTGCCCCCACTCCACCAGCGAAGAAGGCGCGGAAAACCAGAGAGAAGCCCGCACCAGAGAAAAGAGCGGGTGAGAAGACTCTAGAGGAGCTCGAAGCCTCGGTCAAAGCAGACACAAAGAGGCAAATGGCCGAGTGGAGGAAAAAACCTGAGCCGGAGCCGAAGCTTGATCCCATTGTCGTCAAGTCATTCCTCGGTAATTTGAGCAAGGGTTAATAGAAGGAAGTAATAGTAACAAACTATGACCGCTCATTACTGAAATCTCGCTGGAAGCGGAAGGCTGCAGATAAGGAGGCGGGCCCATCCAAAAAGGTTCCTCAGCTCGGCGAGCAACCTCAGCGGCCCTTGGGTCCATTGCCATCTCTGGACGAGATTAACGTGCAACGAGTAATGGCCGAGACTGGACTAACCAGAGCGCAAGTCCTGGGGGAAGAAGAGGTGCCTGTAAACACAACGCTGAAGTGGCCGTTTAGGCTTGGCGAGCCTATGGTCCCTCCTGAAATGGAGAGCAAGCTACAGACGAAGATGCGCCGATTCCATGAGTGGTACTTGGAAGAATCAAGAAGGAATAAACGGCGCATGATCAAAGTAGGCGTGAAGGACCATGATTTCTACAATGGTGACGATGATTGGGTCTGGCTGAGGTTTAAGGATATATATGAGCTGTACCACCGCGACGCCATGGACGTGGATTTGATCACCTGTTGGACACTATAAGTACTTTGTTGTTGCTTATAATTCACAGTTTGAAAACAATAATTCCAATCTATGCTGACGCGGGCTTTATTTATTGCTTAACATATGCAGAATGGAGATTCAAAAATGTCGGAGATCCGGGATATATGACGTTGGTTTGTGGATCCTCGAAGGATAAGTGAAGATATGATATTGATGAATCCTGAGGAAACATATGGAAACCTATACAAGTATATTAAGAAACAAAATTACTGCGACTCCATACTAATCCCATACAACATCGAGTGAGTACATACACAGGCTTCTTCTTATACTGTCTGTGTACTATTTCATTTCTGATTATAATGTATACATGTATACAGATTCCACTGGTTCCTAATAATATTGTGTCCTGACCGGGGTGTCGTGAACGTCTTTGATTCATTGCACACTCCAAAAGAAAAACTACAGAACATCATGGACATGATGACAAGGTGATGTATATTTTCCCCTACTTAATTCACCCCTTACACTCGCAATGACTTAACTCAATTTTTTGTTCGCAGGGCCTGGATTCAATTTCGTCAAGAACACCCGGTTATTCAACATGAAACACTAAAATGGAACATTGGCTTTCCGGTAAGCAAGTAATTTGTACATGTTGGCCTCGGCTAATATATTATATGAATTTTACTTAATTTCTTTTGATCGACAGTGTGCCAAACAGGGGAAGGGAAATAATTTATGTGCATACTATGTTTGCGATTACATGTGGAATTGGGGACATAAAAAGCTTACACAACACGATATTATGGTACGTAATAATAAACACATTTCCATTATTATTAAGTGCACAATTATTGTCTCCAACTCGGCGGATTAAATATCTTTCAATTATTTGTAAATTATAGATGTTCAACCTGAAGGAAGAGTCCCTAGAGCTAGAAAGAATTGACGCAATTGCAGAACAGCTCGTCGGATGGATCTGGGACGAGGTCGTCAATCCCCGAGGAGAATTCCACTCGCCAGTACTGGAGGATGTGCCGGACAGTCCAACAAGCTAGTCGTCAATCTTAATTAAGTAGAAAATACAGTTTAAATATATATAACTCGAGTTGACATGCATGAATATCTACTTTTGTAATATATATGTCTTCTATTTTGATGAAATGTCAGCTAATATGAATATAGAGTCGGCCGAATACGCATTAGAATACACGTATTAGAATATATACGTATATACACGTATATAGACGTGCATGCATGGCTACTGAAAAAAGCAAAAAAAAAAGAAATTCGGGGCCTTTAGCACCGGTTGCAGAGAGCAACCGGTGCTAAAGGCAGGCCCTTTAGCACCGGGTGCAGCCACGACCCGGTGCTAAAGGCCCTGCTAAAGGCGCTGCGGGGCAGGCCCTTTAGCACCGGGTCGTGGCTGCACCCGGTGATAAAGGGACCCTTTAGCACCGGTTATTCAACCCGGTGCTAAAGGGGTACCCCTTTAGCCTCGGATTAGTTGCACCGGGTGGGAAACCCGGTGCTAAAGGCATTTCCCACCCGGTGCAGATGTTGATTATTCTGGTAGTGTGCTAAATAGTGGGTAGGAGTGCTGATGGAAGATGCGCTGGCATGTAGTACTAGCAGGAGTTGGTTCATGCCAGGCGAAGAAGCTGAGATGCCGTGAGGTGGAGGGAGAGAAGGCAGATATCACTCATGCATGTGTGCTGTTGGGCTTGTTCAGATTGGCCTGCATGCAACCACGATGATGGAAGGGGGAGAAAGAGATTAAATTTTTGTTTGATGCATGCTAAATGGTTGCTGGACGTGAAGAGCTGATGGCTAGCTTTGGGTTGGATAACTATTGTTTCTTACGCAATTCAAGGAGGAGGCCTGATTGCTTCCGTTGCGTGCATAAGCATGGATTAAATTGACGTGCAAAGGAAATGAGGCCAAAACGAATAGAATAAAAGGAAGAAAAAGGAATGGGTTGGAAAACTTGTATAAATGAGATGGATAAATATTGGGTTGAATAACGATTTGTCTTGAGATTGAAATATGTGTTTGATTAGGATTTTGAAATTAGATTGGACTGAACTAAAATCTAAACGCATTTTTCAAGTTTACAAATTCGTTTTTCAAACAAAACACAATGCAGAGCAGCATGAGTGCAACATCCCACAAAAATTAATTTAAAAACATAGAATATTTTATTTTTCTATTTAAATTGATAACAAATTAAATCTTGGAAATTTTAAAGAAATAATAAAAATCATTTATTTATTAGTGTTATCTATTCACAACCCAAGATCGAAATTTTGGGGTGTGACATTAGTGCTAATTTGAGTAATTATTTATTCAATTAATTTTGTAAATAAAAGATAAATAGGCTATATCTCTTATTTTTATAAAAAAATATGTTAATCTGAATATTATGTATTATAGCTATCTTTTCCAATTAAAAGCAAATTAGAGTTTAACTTCAAGCTTTTATAAATAAATATTAATTTGATTAACACTAACATAAATGTGTTTTGTAAATAAATATTGTTAGTCCAACATGACGTATGATCAATATATTTTGATTAGATGCTCTCACATGCTTTACTTCAAGTTAATATTTTAATTGAAATAATTTGTACTTCAATATTTATAGTTAAAATATGGTTAAGCTTACTCTAACTTTTCCAAATAATCTAATTAAATATAACTTGCATCAGTTTTAAATAGGTTATTGCATATGATTTTATACTCAATCAAAATATATCCAGCATATAGTCTTGTTTGTTTAATCATCCAAATCTTTTCGATAGTAGCATCTTTTCAACTATAGCTTCGTTTTCAGTGATTCTTGTGCTTGTGTGACCATAGCATCGAGCCATATCCTTCAGTGCGCTATTTTAAAGCTTTTCTTTTGATTGGTGTACTGTTCTTAATCGTTGTACTTGTTTGTTTGCTTTTATAGTTTTATTTTTGTAAGCTTGTGCTCGATGATTTATTCGAGTAGATGGAGCGTCATTCAAGACTAAGAGCAAGAGTTGAAGATAATCTGAGCAGCTATATTTTGGAGAAAGGCAAGTGTCCTAACCATCCTCCTATCTATGCTTTATTTACAACATCATAATGGTTTTAATTGGAACATGAAGTGACCACCCGGGAAAATAGTGCAACCACAAGACTAATGGGCTCTGGTCTTGGCTGATTAATTAGATGATCTCTTTGTTGTGTTGGTACTGTATATTGGGATGTGATGCTGACTACCAGTCTGTTTGTATAAGAGGCACGGATGAGGAAGCTGGACTACTTTCCAATATACTTGCATGGAAGGGGACCAACACATACATTGAGTGATTCTTTGTAAAGGCATCGTAGCGTCCCTATGCGGTCACACCTCGGTAGTGTGATTTGATAGGGTTGGTCACCTCGGCATGGTTGGGTTCAAAGTTCTTTTGAACTTTTTGCGTGACTTGTGGTGAAAGTGTACAACCTCTACAGAGTGTAAAACTGATATATTAGCCATGCTCACGGTCAAGAGCGGCCTAGACCCTCGCATGATTAATTAACTTAAAGTTGATAATTAATTTATTCTCTGGTTATTTCTTGTGGCCTTGCTGAGTACCAACCATAAGTGTACTCATCCTTACTAACCGCTGCTCAAAAAAAGGTGTGTGAAGCTGATGAAGACGATGCTGAGTTCTAGGCGTACGCAACCCCAATCGATTACCTATGAAGTTTAGAGCATTCATTTCCAAGATACGCTGTAACTCTAATAGACTTGTAAGTCTTTATTTATTTATTTTATGTGATACTTTATCTGTTATTCACTACTGGCTTACTGTATGTGTGAAACTTGATCATGACACACATACAATGTACACTTGGTTTGTTTTCTAAAATCGGGTGTGACACACGCCATCGCCACGACGGCCAGCGCTCGAGCCGCCACGGCGCCCCTTGCTCCTGTCCACGTATGCCTGGGAGACATTGAACGGGAGGAACGCCGGCACAGGCGCCTCCTGCCCATCCATCATCTCCTTGGTCCACAACAGCCTCCTCTTCTCTGGTTCTGGGATGGTCGTGGCCTGGCCATAGGGATCTAAGGAAGCGGACATGTAGTCATATATCCACTCTAGGTGGATGAGAACGTCGTGCTTCACTCCCCGCTGCCAGCGCTCAGGGGGAGTCGCCATGACAATGACAGAGGAGATGTTGTCCTTGGAGCGGTGGGTGAAGGTCAGCCATATCTACTTGGGAATGAGGCTTGGGGTCGATGTCCAAGCCCACAAGTCAATAGTTCTTGTGTCATCGGGGTGGAGGAGGTTGGTGTCAATGCACTCCAGTGAGCATGTCCTCCCGATGAGCTTCCCCACTATCTCTAGGTTCCAAGCATGGGCAGGAACCCTCTCGAGATAGAGACGGACTCTGAAGAACATCGATGCCCCGAGCGCCGCCGTCAGACTGTGCCATGGCTGAACATTCATGGTGATGCCATGGTGACGAATGTACGGCAGCCAGATAGCCTCCTCAGCGTGGCGGCAATGGTCGGACTTGAGGAGGAAGGGCTCAGGCTGGTGCCTCATCACCATCACCTCTCTCTGCATTAGCTGGAGCTCATCGAGAACCACTACTTCAATCTCCCTTATGCTGATGGCCAATGGCGTGCTAATGGCCTTGACCACCAGTGTTGTGCCCTCCCACTCCATAACTTCTTGCTCCAGGTCGAAGGAGCTAGGGACCAAGACCCAGTCCTCCTCTGGCCTAGTGCACGGGTCGCCGAGCTTGGCCATCATTGACTTCGCGTCACAGCTCGGTGGTGGGGGTAGGCAAGGATTGGGGTGCAGCATGCGGCTGGGGTCCTGATTGGGGACAGCAGGCTGGTGTTCCCGGTGAGCACGGCAGCGCGCAGCCTTGTGCCCCGAGCGCCCGCACTTGAAGCACCGAATCAGGTCTCGGCAGGAACTGGCTCTGTGGTCGGAGGCAAGGCAGACGAAGAAGCGTCCTTCCGTTCTTCTATTGAAGGCAGTGAGAGCAGCTGATTGATGAGGCGAGTGTGGTGGACTCCGGCTTGAATGCCCACGGTGCTCGACAGGTTTAGGTCGATGGCCCGGAGTTGAATGCAGTGCTCCCCTGCGCCTGCTCCTCCCTTGGATGTAGATCGAGGCAGGATTCGGCGATCTATGGATTTGACGAGATGGAGGGGCAGCAATACCCGAGGATGTCTGGCCACGCGGCCTCCAGCTGCGCCGCAGGCCATGGCCGTTAGGCCGACCTACCTCGGACTAACTACTCCCCCCTTGTTGTAGGCCATGGCCCTCAAATCGACGTGCAACGTAGTTACTCCCGGCACGGCCGCGCGGCAACCAGCAGCGTTGCAGGCCATGGCCGTCAGATCGGCGCACAACGGAGTTACTTCCACGCCATGGCCGTCAAATCGACTCGAGGCCAGGCGGAGGGCAGGAGGTTGGTGACACTGCGGGTTCATATTGAATGCGGCAGGAGGGGAGCGGAGGACCTCCGTGTAGGTGCACGGCGTAGAGACGTGACAACCCAATTGAGGCGTCTCCAGCACGAAGTCCACCCCATCGATGATGGGTCGACCGGATCTGCGCGGTGGAGGGGGTGTCTCCAGCACAGCCCCCCAGATCCACCAGGCAAGCAGTCCCGAACTGGAGGAACCGGCCAGGAGAGGTGTGGCGCAGGAGCAGAGGAGGCCGAGTGGCCTTCGGGAGCAGGGGCCGGCGGAGTCGCGGAGAGCACGGCATTAAGGCATGTACAATCCACAGACAACAACTGTCTTCTTATTGCCACATGAGCAAAATGAGCTAATGTGGCCATCATTTAATGAGAAAAAAAGAGTGTTGTTGTCTACTATCTCGTTTACTGCTTTCACATATGGTCCCATGCAAAACAACGGTAATCAGAGTATGTATTAATTATCACATAGACAATTAAATAGGCAACCCAGTGTAGAGCTGTCTATTTATTAGCTGTCTCTATGTGTCAAATAGACAACAGCTGTCTAAACTGTTATACTCTCAACTAACGTGCAATAATACCACTTTATGGAACAGATCGATCTTGTCAGATGGCCAAATTAAGCATGCACGTTGGATCATGAGCCAATGTCAGTGATCTCACTGTGATCGAAAAAGGTTTTACGTGTTTTGTTTAATTTACCGAAGTTTTGTTTAATTTATCGAATTTAATTTTTACATGTTAGCGAAGATATAACGATCTCATACTGTATCAACTCCACGAAGCTAAGATATATATCACACATTCCGTCATGATATCGATGCTGTCCTTCTTGCAACTGAATTTGCGTTGTATATGGTTAAATTCTGTCAAGTCTTTGCATCGTCGAAGTATGCTCGATCACTATCGATCGAATAATAAGCAATAATACAATTATTATTCCTTGTTGCAAGTTACAACACACTAGAGAGTACTAGACATGATATAGGTCAAAAATGGTGTCTGGAGGGCTGTACTATATATAACTATGGCTGGTTAACATTGGACCTTTTGAGATGCCAATAGCTAGCTAGCTAGCTAGCCAAAAAGATGAAAAAATAGCTTATAGGAGGAACAAACCTTGAGGCAAAAGGTTAACTTTGTAAAAGATATGATAATGTTGTTTGACCCAAGCCAGCGAGGTAATAAAGCAAGATGCTACCTTTTTCCCTTTCGGTAACCTATGGTACTCGTAGCACGTAAGTACTTCTATGCATGCGTGCAATAATCGAGTATGCACTGTGACACTCACAATGCGCGGTGAACAAAATGTGCTCCGCTTACAATGTGTTTTCTTGCTTATATTTATAAATGACTGTACATTTGTATCAATTTCGTGTAAAATGATCCTAGAGAACACACTGTGCATAATCATATGTTTATGCCTAGCTTATTGTATTTTGTTTGTACAAATTATGCTGGAAGCTGTGCTGGCGACTGGAGCCCCCAGAGTGTGGTATCCCTAATTAACTATAACCTGTGCCTTATGTTTTGCCATGGGCCATGCAAACGATCTAGATTTGCAATTTAATTGAAATTCCCCTCCTAGTTAGAAACCATGAAGTTTTAGAAACTGCAATTGAGAACCTACGTTTTGGACATCATCGTGCAAAACTTCATTGTTTTCTAACTGGGATGATGAATATAACTATTTCAATTAATAGAAATCTACCCATATGGTTTTCCTCTCCGCGATATAAATATTTCAAAGATACTAATGATTCAAATTTTTGAAAGAGAGCCATGTCTAAGATGCCGTGTTTTCGTGATTGGAGTTCCATTCATTGCCAAGTAAGCACCGTAAAAGGCCTTCCTTTCACCTACATAAAAGTAACAGAAAGATCTGCATTGGGAATGAAAGCATCAACCTGCACATGCCAGGATGGATGCTGAGTTCAAACATGCTTTAGCCATTTAATCGCAAAGGTTAGCATTCGTAGTGGCAGCAGTAAACTATACGGAGTACATGCTCACAGAAAGTTAAGGGCATCTTGTGGCTGGTTTTTTTTTACTATATAGAGCTCGCAAAAAGGTGAACATGCGAACTGTTTAAACCCATCAGACTTGCATGCGGAGAAGGGGGCCATCATTAACCTTCTATGTCATTTCGATATGTTCCTTCCCCGGATGCATAGATCAAGATATTATTTTGTTTTAATAATTAATGTCTACAGTAGATCTGTGTTCCACTTTGTTTTTGTAGTCAATTGTCATCCCTTTGGGGATTTTCTGTTGGATCCAAAGTAAAAACACCTAATAAGCCCCGAGGGGCAGATTCTTTCTTATATTATGACATTATATTTCTGCCACAAAATAACTTAAAAACTAGTCGTTCTTTTTAGTTTGAGAAATTTTTGAAATGAAATGTGAAAAATGAAGATGCATATCTAATAATGAATCTTTTGGGGGGTTCGGTGCATCCTGACACTCCTACAAGATCGGCATCCAGCTTTAGGTTTCAGTCATTGTGGTATTTAATTTGCATTGTAATAATGCAGTCGATTTGGGATGCCTCTACAACATCAGATCAATTGCAGAATAAAAAAATATACCAGCATATTACTCAGTAGTTTACATAAAAATTTAATAAGATATGAGCAACATTTAATTTGGGATTATATTGTTTAAGGATGCAGTAAACACCACAAAGAAAAAGAACGCCATGCATAATTTAACTGCATCTATCAGTGCATGCATTTGCTAGCTGAAAGGTGAGGAAAATAACAGTAAATTGCATCCACCATACAACAACTTAGCAGATGGGTGTAAATTCATCCAACAACTTCTAAAATGCTCAATTTAGTAAAAAACTTGACAGGTAGGTGCAAATTGCTCCAAAAACTTATAAAATACTCAAGTTGGTATAATAAATTGACATGTGAGTGCAAATTAGTCGAACAACGTATAAAAATGCTTAAATTTAGTATAATAATTTGGCAAATCGATGCATTTACATTGCAAACTTTACAACGGCAATGTATTAAGCATAGTAGATGAGCCTATGAATAATTCTTATATTTTTTCTATTAGGTTGTTGATTCTCAACCATGTACAACTTATTTATTCATTAATTTAAATTCAAGCAAATTATAGAATGACACAATTAGAATTATTGTCACACCCCAAAATTTTCGGATTTTGGGATGTGAATTTCCAACGCAATTAATACAATATTTTTCTCAATTTTCTAAAATTTTTCAAGCTTTATATAATTAACAGGGAATTTAGTATAGGAAAATTTTGTTTTCTAAAATAATATAGGATTACTATTGAGTGCCTTGCATTTGCATTTAGTGGTTTTATGTGTGTCAAGTTTTCAAAAATGTGTTTAGAAGCCTAATGAGAATTTTTTCCAGATTTATCTGAAATTTATTCTCATTTTCCTAGAGCATATTCTAATTTTTAGAATAATCAAAAATTATTTTCATGAGTTCAAAATACATTATTTGGGTTCCTCATGTCCAAATCTATCTCTAGGAGTTTTCCTAGGATTTTTGGAATTTTTGGAGTATTTTTGTTGGTTCAAATATGAATTCTAGACTTATCTAGAATTATTTTATAACCAGGAAATTAATTATTCCGAAAATTAAAATCACATTAAATCTTAGTAGACCAGCCCTGGCTCAGAGTTGACCCAATTTTAGCCCAAATCCATCCCATCACTTTGTTGGGCCGAATTTCAAAGCCCATTAGTGTCTCTAAAAGCCTATTAGCACTGAAAGAGGCTAAACCATGTTTTAGTCCCATATTGCTAATGGACGTGGAGGTGAGAGGTTTTCTCGCTATATATACAAACCACCTCTTCTCCAGAAAAGACACACCACCATCGACTCCTTTACAGAGAGGCCCCTTGAATGGGAATCCCTAAGGTAGTCTTCTTCCACCATATCTTCCACTGGTGCCTATTCTTCATCTCGTCGTCGCACCGAACCTTCCGTCGTTTCTGGCTTCATGGATTTTCAGTAAGACCCTCAGCGAATCTTGTAATTTTCTATCATATTCGTTTAGTATGTACTCTTTCGTAGAAAAGTCCTTGCTAGCTTCGAGTGCCGGAAATCTTGTTTAGTCCATAGTTTCCAACATTTTCTGGAAATTCGACTAGATTCCTGAGCTGCTTACTGTTTCGACCATAACTTTTGATCCCTTTAACCAAATCCAGCAAATAAATACATTTTGGATATCTACCGAAACTTTCCTACAACTTTCATTGAAGACGTCAGGTCAAAATCTGGCTGTAACTAAGTCGAAAATATTTACACAGATTTCTGCACAGATTTTCACCCTCAAAAACAGATTCTTAAAGGTCCACTAAATCATGTGTCGTCTCTATACAATAGCTCCTAAAATCGTGATATATTTTCAGAAGATAGGTTATAAAATTATCAAGCTAACCCAATTGGAATCACATTAATCGGATGCCTAGAACTCGAGATATAAAATAAACAAGCAGACTGGGTCAGTTGGTGACGAGAATTGATCAAGCCATATCTTCCTCATTTTAGCTCCGATTAGAGTGATTCTTGCGCTCACGTGACCATAGAACCAAGCACTATCCTTTAGCGCACTCTTTTAAAATCTTACCTTTTTATTGGTGTATTGTTCTTAGTTTTGTATTGTTTGTTTGCTTGTTTAGCTGCATGTTGTGCTCGATGATTGTTGCGAGTAGAGGAAGGCCGTTCGAGAGATTTAAGATCAAGGGCTGAAGACTATGGGTATATACTGGATTTGAGGCAAGTTATAGCACGGACAATCCTTGCTACCTACTCACTCTTTTAATACACTGTTCGTTACATACGCATGTGTCTAATATTGTTTACCTTTAAGGATGTACTTAGCATTTATTTCCCTGTCCTTATATTCCTATGGGTTTTTGCATATGGGTAGCATTTGCTAGGCGCAACTACTGTCACCTTTACTTAATTGTTAATATTGACTAAATGGTCCACTTCAACTTTTATGTTAAAACTTGCTTTTTAGCAACATGGATTAGGGAGTTAGAGCATGTGCTGTGTGCTTTGCTCTAATGTCTCCCTCTAAGGACCGGTTCTTAAAGCGGCAACCCAGGAGCATGTCGCCACCGCCGGAACTATAATGGCTCTGGTCTTGGTCAAGTAGCTTGTACGTCTCTAGCTTGGCAGTAGTTACCGAGGGGCCAACGGCGTTGTGGGAGGTACGGCGCTGGGTGATCTCCAATTCCACCGAGGACGGTAGCCCCGTCAGCTAGGTCACGTTAGACCCAGTCCCGTGTAGGAGTCTCAGCGATTGAGAACTCTGCACGTTGCGCAGTATGGGTGCGATACCCGCACTCCGGACGCCATCGACCCCCTCACGGTGTGACTCCGTGGGCGTACGTCGATCTCGGTGCCTAAGTTTTCACCACCGTATAGTACTCCAACGGCTACTGACTTGTTAGGGTGTCCTGTGAAAGCCTCGTAGCGTCCCTATGCAGTCACACCTCGGAAGTGTTGATGTGCGTGGTTGGGTGCAAAGTTCCCTTGAACTTTTACGCGACTGGTGGGTAAAGGGCGAAACCTCTGCAGAGTGTATGATCTATCATGATAGCCTTGCTCAGGGTCACGAGCGGCCTGGATCCTTTTTTATTAGAATATGGTATTTATTCATGCTTAATGTCACTTACACTATTAATTGGGTTACAACTGGGTTCTCATTCACTTGTAGTAACTTGGATAAAGTTAAAACGAACCAACTAAAAGTGCTAATGCAGTCAAGCCGAGTCTAGCCTTTTTGAGCCTTCATAACCCGTGCTATACTTGCTAAGTAATCCCATTACTTACACTTGCTGTTATTCTCATTTTTGGGCAAAATCCCGGACGGGTAGCAGATTGGAGTCAGGCTGATTATGCTGTGGAGTTTCCCGAGGATTTGCCGTACTTCTGAGTTGGCGTTCTCCCAGTCAGAGTCCCTGTGGGATTGCGGCTACGCTAGAGAGATGTATTAGTCTTCCGCTGTCCATGATTTTATTTCTGAAGCACTCTGATGTAAACGCTACGATATGATGAGAATAAAGCATTGTACTCTGATTTTTACCATATTTGTTCGCTATATGTGTCTGTGGACTTCCTGGGCACACATATGGCCACATTCGGGTTTTGTGTAAATCCGGGTGTGACAATTATTGAAAGACTGAAGTACATGAAAGAGACTTTGGAACCTTTGTTTTTTTGCGCTATAGAAAGCAAGTTTGTGCATGTTCTTTTAGCTCCTTTTCAATTTCTAAATAAGTACAAGAGGATTTAAAAATATTTATTTCACATATTAGTTTCTTTTTTATTGAATAGTGTATATAATCAAATACGTAGAAAACAGCGAGAGTGAGCTTATCAATATCGAGTATAAAATAAAACATTCTTAATCAAAATTAAATCACTATATCAAAATAATTAATTTAAAGACATAACATTAGTTTTTTAAACATTAAGGTTCTTATTTTAGCTAAATACATTACCATCGCAACACAATATGAATGATAAATAATGCTTAATAATTTGCTTTAACGTGAATATACTTTCTATTATGACTCAACATTAGCAAATACGTTGTTGTTGTAACATTTGGTCTATGAATGCACCAATTTATAAAATTATTGCACTAAAATGAGGATTTTGTAAGTAATTGGATTAATTTGCACCCACATGACAAGTTATTGCACTAAATTAAGCATTTTATAAGTTATTGGACTAATTTGCACCCACCTTTCAAGTTGTTGTATGGTGGGTGTAATTTACTCGGCAAATATCAACATGACAATTATACGTGTGTTTCCTCCACTTCATCAATCAACATCCAAATCGTCACAAAAGCTTGCAACCCCACACTGCAAATTGGATTTGCCAGCGCTAATGCTTGTGGGGATAATTATGATTACACGTGCGGCGCAAAAGCGAGAAAATGACCTCGAGCACTCAAGGAGACACAACTCCTCTAGCTGTATGTATTTTATGGCACAATTAGGGACATGGAAAATCTACAATATTGCACATGCGCGTCCACGAGGATTATTGTAGATTTGGAGCTTCTTCATAAAAAACACCATCATACTCCACCATGTAAGCACATATTTAGCTCGCTGTGCATTACTACCGTACCCACGGTGATCAATGTTGTTGACATATGACAGTAATATCTAATTGAATTGACATAGGACAGCAGAGCGCGCATAATGCACGGTGAAATGGTAACGGTAAGAGAGCTTGTAAATGTGATAATTGAATTCACATAATAACTAAGCAGGTCCTGAACTAACTTGATGTCAACAATGTTCCATATGGTTATCAATATGATTCATGCAAAGTTTATCTAGGCAAATTCTTATGTAACCGATTTGGCCTAAGTATGGTCTCATATGCAACCAATGCATTGCCACACTTTACAGCAAGTTTTCACAGTTTGTGAATCAAATCAGGGATCCACTTGCGGAGTAGTAACGGAATCAACTTACCACGAAAGCATAAGAATATGCATTATGCTTATTCAAAAGACACTAGGAGAGAAATGGGAGTGATTACCTTATATGAGAAGATCAGCATCAGCAGCACAGAGGGGGCATTATCACCGCCAACATTAGCTCTCCTTTTGTGTTTGTTGTGGTCGCGTGGACCACTGAATTTGCTGCCTTTTCACTTTGTCAAGTGCATGGAGCACACAGGCCCCTACTTTTTATTCCTCATGCACACACATGATTACTCTCTGTGGTTGGTGATCCCAATGCAAAGCAAAGCAGTTTTGAAAATCACAAAAAAAAATTGTAAAGCCTTTAGAAGGGATCCTCCTTTTCTCGTCCATCACAATAGAAAATCATGTGCAAGGTTATTCGGATCGAAGTAGCATCTATGCTGCTGTATACACAGAAATTATAATAGTTTAGTATTATAGTGGTAGTTTCCTAGGAAACATACGAGGTTTATAATCCCACCATGAATTCGGCAACGGGATTACAAATATTTGTGTCCAAACCCGTTAGGAGCAGTAACTGGGGTTGCTTTTTTTTTGTTCCACTATAAGAATTTTTAAGCATTTGTTATTCTTATACAAATCATGCAGGTATCTTGTTTGTTGTTCATTCATATTGATCAGAACTAAGTTTACATCAAAACTGGGACAGATTCTGTACTTACCGGTAGTGGTTCAGGCCAAGCAAAGACTAGTAAGTATTTCGCGGTTCTGTCTAAATTGTTTCTTACCGGTCTTCACTACGGGGAACCCCCCTTTTGCCGAGTGCTACGGGCACTCGGCAAAGGCAGTTATGCACTCGGCAAAGCCTTTGCCGAGTGGCAAAGGGGTTACGGCATAGCTCGTGTCGGCAAACAGGAAGAGGCAAAGGCTTTGCCAAGTAAAAAAGCCAGCACTCGGCAAAATAAAGCACTAACAGACGGCCGCCGCGGCCGTCTGTTAGTGCTAACGGAGCCTTTGCCGAGTGTCGCACTCGGCAAAGACTCCATCCTTTGCCGGGTGTCGCACTCGGCAAAGGCTGGTTAGGGGCAGGCCCTGGACAACCCTTTGCCGAGTGTAAGGGCTTTAACACTCGGCAAAGGTTGCATCTTTGCCGAGTGTTAAGGCCAATACACTCGGCAAAGATTGAACACTCGGCAAAGGCTGTTCCAGAAATGACAGAAACAGTCTCTTTGCCGAGTGTTAAAGCCAATACACTCGGCAAAGCACCTCTTTGCCGAGTGTAACACTCGGCAAAGCATCAATTTTTTTCCTGTTTTTATTAATTTTTTGCGTTAAAAGGACCCCTCAACAAAAACATCACAGGCAATTTCTAATAGTCATTACAGGCAGTTTATAATAGGCATCACAGGCAATTCATATATATATATAGCCACTAAACCATCAAACAACCATAAACAAACACATATAAGTCACTAAACCATCCAACATCACAGAAATGTCACAAATTCAATATCCAAACATCCATCATTCATATGTTTACAAAGTCCAACATCCATCACTCACGGAAGAGGGGGTCCAAAAAACGATCTAACCGCCCGCGCCGCAAGGTCTTCGTCTTGAGTGCCGTCATTCGACGCGGCCGAGCCAGGAGCCTGCCCAAAAGAGATTAGTGGTGTGTGTTACAAGATTTTCGACAGAAATGAGTTGTGAAATGAAATCATAGGGTTCTCAAGTGACTCACGGGAGAAATAGGCACACGTGTTGGTGGAGGCGGTGGTGGCATCGGCGGCGGCGGACCGTCACCCACGCGCTGGCCAATGTTCTGCAGGTAGGCAAATACCTGCTCCTGCCACGCTCGGTTCGTCCGCTCGGCCTCCTCCTTCTGCCTGTCTTTCTCGGCCTCCGCCTCCCGTATCTGCTGCACCTCCAACTCCAGCTGCCTCCGTCTCTCCGTCTCTTCATCCAACCGGGCCTGCAATATTCAATCACATTGTTATAATACATTACAAACGTAAGCAAACTTCACGTACAAAGATAGAAACAGAAATAACCTGAAGTGCCTGCATCCCAAAGTGTGAACCGGGAGGAGGCTGGCGGATAGGCGCGGAAGAGCTCGTGCTCCTGGCTCGAATCTGGGAGAGCGTGGGGGTAGCGGCCGTGTCGATGGTGCTGTTGCCGATCAAGTACCGCCCGTGCTTCTTGCCTCCTCCCGCCCTCATGACCACTTCTCCATCAATGTCGTGGGCGGTCAGATCCCAGTCTGGCCCGTGGACCTCCTTCGCGACCTCTTGATATGCTGTGAGGCGACTGTGGACGCTGGCGTTGCTGTATGCCGCGGGCCCGTCCTCCGGGTTGTACCGGACGTCGGAGGTCGCCTTGCCCTTGTGGGCCATAGCAAATGCCTCGAGCTGTGAGCAAGGCGCACCACCATGTGACGTCGACTGAAAAAACAAACAATATGAATTAGTAATTACACAGAGTAGAGTGAGCAAATATAGAAATGACTCGGCGTACCCATTTGGCCCTGTACTCCTCGAGGCTAAGGCTGCCCTGATGGTGTGAGACACTGGGCATCAGCAAACGCCGCTCCCGGCAAAGGTCGTGCTGAGCGGCCCACTCGGCGCTGCACCACTTGTCGACTATCACCTCTCAGCACGTGGGATGCGGGGCGCACCACCACGGAATCGCCTACAAGACATCAAGTGTACGACATATAACAAGATCGAATTTAAAGTACTTAATCTTAGAATAAAACAGTATCGATTTACATACCGCCAGATACTGCTCTTTGGTCAACTTCATGTTTCTTGCCTCCGTTTTCTTCACGAAGATCTTGAGTGCCGCGAAATAATCAATTACGGCCTGCACGCGCGCCTCGTAGTGCAGGTCCTTGACAAGCTTCCAGCAGGCTGCATGTGCCACAGCATCCGCCGAAGCCTCCTGTCCCGGGGCGCATCTGTAAAAGTCCTGCGCATATATACACGATGAATGTTGCATTATTTGTATATTGTTCAATGAAAGTGTTGTGTTGAGCAGTGTAGTGCAACGAATACTTACCCAAAGCTCTCCCTTTATCCGCTCGGCCTTGTTGTTGAAGATCCTGCGCTCCCGGTCCTCCCGATCGCCAGCGGCTACGTAGTGGTCAAAGGTGTAGGCCGGCTCCTCCCTGCCGCCAATGGTCACCAGACCCGGAAACAGCTCCCTGCAAAGAAGACCCAGGATGCCGTTGACTTTGTGGGCGTGACCAGCGCCTGGGGTGACCATCACCCAATTCCTGCCCAAGTGATTAAGATAAATTGTTAGTCCATATTGTGATTTCCAACATATGAATATGAAACGAGAAGGTCTGTGTAACATCTAAAATTACTTACCTTGGAGGGCTGGGTGCGATCACGGGACGACGCTCCATAATTATCGGGCGCTTCGGGAGTTGCGAGGGGCCTCGCTGCCAAAGGGCCAAGTTCTCAGAGGAGGTGGAGCCCTCTACGTCCTCGACCTCGTCCCCGGGGACCTCGGCCCCGTGCTCCTCGGCCCCGTGCTCGTCGGCCCCGTGCTCCTCGTCCTCACGGTCCTCGTGCTCCGTGGCCCGAGTGTCCGCTGCTGAAGGAACAAAGGCTTCGTCGAACGAAGACGACGAAGGTACGGGGGTCTGCTCTCGCCTCTTGCCCTTGCCTCGCCCCCCGCCTTTGGCCTTCTTCTTTCGCCCCTTGCCCTTGGCACCAGACGACCCAGCTGCCTCGGACCCCCCATCTTTAAACTTCCAGTACAACGACATAACGTTCCTCATCGCACCGCCACGACCCACCGTATTGGTTCAATCACCTGCGATCAACAAAAACATACAATTATTAGATTTCACATATAAACATAAATTATTAGAAAAACATGTAATATAGAAGAAATATGACCCAACATAAACTATTAGAAAGAGATGATGCAATATATAAACGTACTTTTATTAGAAATAATCATCCGGATCATGATTATCTGGATCAACGGTCGCATCATCACTATCGTACATTTCGAGATGTTCATGGTCGTCCTCCAAAGGCGGAGGAATGTCGTCGTCTTCGTCATTGCCTAATTGTAATCGCTCTAGTAACTCTACCTCCTTAGCATTATGAACCACATCTCCAGTGTCCTCGTCAACAAACATTTCTGAGTCTAAATCCATTCCGACCGCTTGGGTTAAGTCTATCTCAAAAGACCCTTCTAGCCCATTTTCTTGGAAGAACTCTCCATCATAGGTGTTTGGATCTATGTTATAATCTTCATTGTTTGGGACTGGTAGTTTACCGCGTGGCGACACTTTGTATACAACGTCCCAACCCTCAAGCCTTTTGTCCTTTTTGCACGGGTATGACAAATAATACACCTGGGTGGCTTGTTGAGCCACTATATAGACATCATCTCCAGGTAAGACAGATGATTGTCGAGTTTCGACTAGCCCAAGACTAGGGGTTCGTATCACCACTGAAGGATCAAACCAATGGCATTTGAAGATAACAGGAGAAAGAGGTTTGCTTCCACCAAAATTAAGCTCGTATATTTCTTCAAGTCTCCCATAGTAATCGGCCCCATCAGAGCCTAGAGTATAGACTCCGGTATTTGTAGTCCTTCGATTGGGCATCCTCTGCTCATGACTTGTTGTGCGAAAACGATAACCATTCACGTCATATCCGGTAAATGACTTGACCTTATACGCACAACCATCGGCGATCTGTCTCAACTCGGCACTCATAGACCCATCGGATTGGCCCTGCGAGTTCGACCAGGATAGTTTGTTATATTAATGGCACGACTTCAGTAACGTCGAATTTAGGACAAGACTGAAATTAAGTGTACCTTCCGTTTGAACCAAGAAATAAAATCTGGGTTTCCATCTTTAAGAAGGTCATCAACTTCGTGTGGGGTAGGAGCCCTCTTATTACGCCAGAATTGATCAAGAAATTCCCTGTATGAACGAGAAACAAGAGTGTTGGATGCAAAATAGTGGCTAGGTACTCGAAAACAAGATCGTTCTGAACTTACCGCATGTATGGCTCAACTTCGGATAGATTGGTGAGCACATAGAGCATGATAGCGCGCCACTCTGCATTTGTCAAATTTTTGTTGGTGCCTTCACTTGCACTTCCTAGTTGCCCTCGGAAAAGGCTGAGGTTCGATTCAACTTCGCCAACATTATAACGAGGCGGTGGATTGTGCATGTTAGGGAGGTTGTCAGCATAATACTTCGTCGTGAAGTTTGACACCTCCTCGAGAATGTATGCCTCTGCAATAGATGCTTCAATCTTGCATTTATTTTTGCATTTAGTTCGAAGAACCTTCTGACATCTTTCAATTGGATAGCACCAGCGGTTCTGCACAGGCCCTCCCATTCGTGCCTCATACGGAAGGTGCAGAATCATATGCTGCATCGGGTTGAAAAAGCCCGGTGGAAATATCTTCTCCAACTTGCATAACAACACGAGAGCAAGCTTTTCCATTTCTGCAAGCATGGTCTTCGATACTTCCGTAGCACACAGCTAGCGGAAGAAATTGCTCAACTCCGCCAGCACTTGCCAGACATGCTCGGGGACATAGCCTCGAACCATCACCGGAAGAAGCCGCTCAAGCCATATGTGGTAGTCATGACTCTTTAGCCCGTTGATTCGTAGAGTAGTTAAGTTCACTCCCCTCTTCAAATTCGCTACATACCCATCAAGAAATTTCAATGTTTGGAACCAACTTAGCACTTCCCTCTTTTGGTCATTATCGAGAACGAAATCGGCCTTAGGTTTTTTCCATGTTTTGCCGTCCCTGGGAGGTGGTATATTTAGCTTCAGTCTATTGCATAACCGCTGCTGATCCACTCTAGCCTTGGTATTGTCTTTGGTTTTATCAGGAATGTTCATGATTGTACCCCAAAGTGCCTCGGCAAGATTCTTTTCAGTGTGCATCATATCAATATTATGTGGAAGCAGAAGGTCTGGCATGTACGGGAGCTTCCACAGGCCCAACTTATGAGTCCAGACATGTTGTTCGCCATATCCCACAAAACGGCCATCCTCCTCGACCTCGAGAGCGTCTAACTTTGCACGAACATCCGCACCTGTCATCATCTGTGGTGCAGGGTCTAGAACCCTTACACCTTTCGTGAAGTTCTTGATATCTTGTCTGAATTCGTGTTCAAGAGGGAGAAATTGATGATGTTTGTCGAAGCATGAATATTTTCCACCCTTGGTCAACCAGATGAACTTCATAGATGCCTTGCATATTGGACATGGGAACTTCCTGTGGACACACCAGCCGCAGAATATCCCATACGCCGGATGGTCATGCAGGGAGTACTGGTAGAAGACATGCATTTTAAAGTTTGTTTTTGTAGCTCGATCATATGTCCATACACCTTCCTCCCAAGCCCGGTCCAAATCATCAACAAGAGGCTCCATATACACGCTCATATTTTTCCCCGGGTAATTAGGAATAATTAACGACAAAAAGATGTTCTGCTGTTGAAATAGGACACCGGGGGGGAGATTGAGTGGGATCACGAACATTGTCCAACAAGAGTATGGGGCAGCCGTCATTCCATACGGGTTGAACCCATCTGTTGCCAACGCAACACGCACATTCCGAGCCTCTCTAGCCTTGTCACGATGAATCCCATCAAAGTGCTTCCATGCTTCACCATCGGATGGATGTATGAGTTTATCAGGATTGTATCGCACTCCACTTTTGTGTCATGTCATCTGTTTCGCGGAGTCCTCGGTCATGTAAAGTCGTTGGATCCTCGGTATAGGTGGAAGGTACCGTAGGATATTCACGGGTATTTTGCTTTGCTTCTTCTTACCATCAGCACCGACTATCTCCACGAATCTAGAAGCCTTGCACTTCGGACATTGCTTTGCGTCCGCAAATTCTTTCCTAAATAAGATGCATCCATTCGGACACGCATGTATCTTCTGATACGGCATCTTAAGTGCATTTAGAAGTTTCTGTGCCGCGTACATGTTCTTTGGCAGAATGTGACCTTCCGGAAGGAGGCCGCCAAAAACTGTCAGGATGTGGTCAAAGGCGTCTCGACCCAAGCAAAACTGGGACTTGATGGCCAACAGACGTGCAACGGCATCCAATTGAGAAACCTTAGTGTGCGAGTGAAGTGGTTGTTGTGTCGCTGACAACATGTCATAATAAGCCTTTGCAGTGGCCTCCGGCTCCTCCTCCCTAGGTCCATCATTGAAGTGTGCTTCGTCGTAGTCATGCAACATGTCCCCTACCCCTGCCTCATCATCAAACTCCTCGATGCGCTGCCTCACGGCCTCGTCTCTCACACGATCAACGGCTTCACCATGGCGTGTCCACCGAGTATAGTTCTCCGTAAATCCATTCCTGACGAGATGTTTACCCATGACAACTTCTGTTTGGCGTTTACGATTGTCGCAAACCGCGCATGGACAGAAAGTAGTTGGCACCCCTTTCGCATTGGCAAAAGCTTGCTTCAAGAACGCCTGAGTCTTGGCAATCCATTCATCTGTACATTCACCTTTACTTGAGCGGCCAGTGTACATCCACTCACGGTCATCCATCCCTTTACATATCATCGAGCAATAAATTTCTTCCATACCAAATTTATAATAATAAATGCATCTACCGGATGCTAAATTTATGTCTAATAGGTAAAGATAGGTCCTAATCCCACCCGAGGATGTGTAGACGGGTAGTTTCAATGCTCTACTCGTATCCAAGACGGAATTTCGGCAGCACCTCCCCGCTGTTCTCCAAATACACGTCCAATTACGGAGATTGTGTATTCGGAGAACAACAGGGAGATGATGCCGAAACTCAGCCTCGGTACGAGTAGAGCATGGAAACTACCCATCTACACATCCTCGAGCTGTCCAAAAACGTGGACAATTCGAAACAGATACGGTTAGACATATACAAAGATTCACATATTCACAACCGTATCTCTTTCGAACGGGAGACGCCTAACTAGGTTACGTGACACAGTTGTGCACAATCTTGGCCTGCTGTATTTAACCATACGGTATGAATTCTTTGTCATGTCTTTGCGTATCCTACAGTAAATAAGATGTCATATCATCTTATTTACTGTAGGAAATGCAAGAACATGGCAAAGAAGCCACACGGTAAAGATAAATACAGGAGACGAAGAAGGTACACAACTTAAATATGAATCTACGAATTAAATACTGAGGGGGTATGGTTTTGCATGTGCTCACCTACGGGCTCGACGTCGGGCGAGTCGGTGACGCTCGTGTCGGTGCAGACGGCGGGGAACGGCTACGGGCTACAAGCCGAGGACGGGCTACAAGCTGAGGACGGTGCAAAGGGCCTCTCCCTGAAAAAAAAACGAAATGTTGTCAAATTAAAAATTCGGCAGCACCTCCCTGCACGGGGAGGTTTCTGAAACCCCATCCTGCAAAAAAACACGGCACGAAGGCCGACAACCATATACACAAGGAATCCACGGCATGAAGGCCGACAACCACATATATATATATATATATCAAAATTCTATCATCCATTTGAACGGGGTGGCTAGCATTTCTTGTTAAATCAAAATTCTATCTTCCATTCATATACATATATATATGTTTCTATTCTATATACAAAAATTCTATCCTATGTATGAAAAACAGCAACCACCATATCCTACCACAAACAACAGGAAATTCACGTGCAGGCAGCAGGAAGGGGAGAGGAACCTTGCACGGGCGGGAAGGGCAGGCCGGGCGGCCGGGCGAGCGGGGCGGCCGGGGCATACAGGGAATGGCGTGCGGTGGAGCTACAAGCCGACGACGGTGCAAAAGACTCTCCCTGAAATAAAAATAAAATTTTGTCAAATAAAAATTTCGGCAGCACCTTCCCTGTACGGGGAGGTTTCTGAAACCCCATCCTGCAAAAAACAACGGCACGAAGGCCGACCACAACATATACAAAGATATCCACGGCACGAAGGCCGACCACAACACGATCACGGGCACAGCTCCTTACACGAGCACGGGCAGTGGTGCGCGGGCAACACATACATCGATTTCCTCCACATTTCATTCATTTCGACATGTATCCAAAGAATCTAATCTAATCCAATCTACTTAATACTGTAGCGATGACAACTAGAAGCAAATATTAGTAATAACAATTTACTAATCTAATCCAATCTACTAATCTAGTAGCAATAATTAGCAATATTTAGACGGTGAGTGACTGACCACCAAGATGTCGGGGATGGAGGGCGGCCGGGCCGGGCAGAGGCCGGCCGGGCCGCGGCAAGGGCAGCCGGGGATGGAGGGCGGCCGGGCCGGGGCAGAGGCCGGCCGGGGCAGGGGCGCCGGCGTGGAGCGGGCAGGGGCGCCGGCGTGGAGGCCGGCGGCGGGGAGGAGGCCGGCAGCGTCCGGGGCGGCGGCGGCTCGGGGCGGCACGGCGCCGGGGAGGAGATCGGCCGGGGCGCGGAGCGGCGGCCGGCGGCGTCGGGGCGGCGCGGTGACGGGCGGGGCGACGGCCGAGGCGGCGACGGGCGGGGTGGAGGGCGGGCGGCGGCGGCGGTCGGGGCAGCAGTGGCGGCGGAGGCGGCGGAAAACGGCGGCGCAGGGGGCGGGGGAGGCGGCGGCGGGCGGGGCGACTGTGGCGGCGGCGCGGCGTGTGTGCGTGTGTGCGTGTGTGTGGTGGCGTGTGTGTAGGGTTGGGAACGCTTGGGCGGTTAAGTCCCCCGGCGCACCCCCCTCTTTGCCGAGTGTCGTAGATCTGACACTCGGCAAACAGATCGGCCTCGTGGCCGTGTGCTGGCCGCTGACGTGGCCGCGCGCGGCCGAGGAGGTGGGCCACGTGGCCTGTTTGCCGAGTGTCTGGCCCGGGGCACTCGGCTAACAGGCCTTTGCCGAGTGCCTACACTCGGCAAAGGTGCCACGTCGGCCAATGACGTGGCCCGCGCGTCCGCGGTCCGGCCAGCCCTCGTGGCCTCTTTGCCGAGTACCCCCGAGCAGGCACTCGGCAAAGGTCCTCTTTGCCGAGTGTCCCCGACCTGACACTCGGCAAAGGTGCTGTTTGCCGAGTGTAACACTCAGCAAACATTTCCCAGAACATTTGCACGGTACCAAATTTTTCAAATTTGATCAAATACACATCAAAATATCTTGTCAAATACATTAAACAATGCACATTCTTTGCTTCGATGAAATGTTTTCATTATTTCATGCCTATATAGCTCATAATTTCTTCATAACTTTCATTATTTCATGCGGAGAAGGGCGTAGAAATAATTTAAAAAATATCAAATGGGTCCAGAAAAATATGATAACTTCAAATGAAGCAATCTACGTCATCTATTGCCTATAGAAAAAGTTATGAACTCAAACTCTAATTCAACTTCACTTCGTTTCGAAATCCAGCTGTCTCTTCTCAACTCTTCGAAACTTCTATGGGGATATGCTCCGATTGGAAAGGGTCGTATATATAAACTTTTCAAAATCATCTCAACTTTTTCCCACAGGCTCCACATAAGATATAAAGAGCCTTTGACAAGTATCACTAGAAAAAAATAAAGTTTGGACCCCAAAAATATAAGTTTAAAAACTAAGGTCCTGAGTTTGCCGAGTGTTTACCAAGAAACACTCGGCAAAGGCTAGCTTCGCCGAGTGTCGAGTGGTGAACACTCGGCAAACCCACCAAGTTTTACAAAAATATTTTTAAATTTTCAAACTTTTATGTTTGAATTCCAAGTTTTTTAAGAATATTTTCAAATTTTCAATTTTTTTTTGCCAAGTGTCTAAGTAGACACTCGGCAAAAGTCCAACCCCGGGCCTGGCTGGACACGTGCAGTGCACGTGCCACCTCTTTGCCGAGTGTCGGCTGGAGGACACTCGGCAAAGCTGTGACAATTCAAACGGCCGCCAACGGTCGTGGGCGCGCGCGGCACGTGCTGGACACGTGCCGCACCTTTGCCGAGTGTCTCTGACCTGACACTCGGCAAAGGTGCTCTTTGCCGAGTGTCTTTGACCCGACACTCGGCAAACCAGGGGCCGCCCAAACGGCTACGGACGGCCGCGGACGGCCGTTGGCGGGCGTGTTTGACGAGCACGTGCGCCTTCTTTGCCGAGTGTCTCCGGCAAAGCTATGATTTGCCGAGTATCGCTGGCCTGACACTCGGCAAAACACCTCTTTGCCGAGTGTCCCCTCTATGCCGAGTGCCTTGCCAAGGGCACTCGGCAAAGTCTTTCTTTGCCGAGTGCCCGACAGAATGCACTCGGCAAAGGGCTAGACACTCGGCATATACCCGGTTTCCCGTAGTGCTTGGCCGGTACGACCGGTAACCAGCTGGTTACCACCGGTTTTGTCAGGCTTCCCGGAATATGTTATTGTGACTGATTAATATTACAGCCATGTTGTATCCATGCATGTGCTACACGTACATCAAAGTGAGACGCCACGTACCACTATATATACAAGTTTTTAGCAGCAGGAAAAGGCAACGAGAAGGGAATGTTTCCTTGACCAAGTGAAAGGAGTTCAAACGCCAACTCACCAGCACAAGTTAAAGAGAGCACACCAGATTAAAGCATCCATACTTGATCATTGATTCTGCTAGCTAATCCCAAACCAAAGCTTTCTTTGTTATCATCTCCAAAGCCAAACAATTACTTGCACCATCTCTTTCTCCCTTTCTCAACCCCTTTTCAGTCACTCTACCACATGTACCTTTGATGCTGCTAAGCAGTAAGCACAGACCCAACTCTGTCGTCTCTGATCTCCCCTCCATTGTCTCCCAGCTGCCATCCCAGCAATGGACATGCTCCATATCTTGCTCCTCCTATCCTCAGTCCACGTGTTGCTGGTGTTTACGCTGGTGGCGGTTGCGGCGACGGACGCGGAGGCGCTCCTCCGGTTCAAGGCCTCCATCCAGAAGGACCCCGGTGGAGCCCTCTCATCTTGGCAGCCGAGCGGCAGCGGCGGCGGCCCATGCAGCTGGCACGGCGTGGGCTGCGACGGCGGCGATGGGAGGGTGACGCGGCTCGACCTCGCCGGCACCGGCCTCGTGTCCGGCAGCGCCGGCGCGTCGCTCGCCGCGCTGTCCGCGATCGACACTCTCCAACACCTCAACCTCTCCGGCAACGGCGCGCTCCGCGCCGACGCCGCCGACCTGCTCACCCTTCCCAACGCGCTGCGGACGCTGGACTTCGCCTACGGCGGCCTCGGCGGCGCCCTCCCCGGTGAGCTCCTCGCGCACCACCCGAACCTCACCGACGTCCGCCTCGCGCGGAACAACCTCACCGGCGTGTTCCCGGAGTCGCTCCTCCTCGCCGGCGGCATCCAGTCGTTCGACGTGTCTGGCAACAACCTCTCCGGCGACGTCTCCATGATCTCCTTCCCGGACACGCTAACGCTGCTCGACCTCTCCGAGAACCGCTTCGGCGGCGCGATCCCGCCTGCGCTGTCGCGTTGCGCGGGGCTCACGACGCTCAATCTCTCCTACAACGGCCTCACGGGTCCGATACCGGAGACCGTCGCCGGCATCGCCGCGCTCCAGGTGCTCGACGTCTCGTCCAACCACCTCACCGGCGCGATCCCAGGAAGCATCGGCGGCGCGTGCGCGTCGCTGGAGGTGTTCAAGGTGTCGAGCAACAACATCTCGGGGCCGATCCCGGAGTCCCTGTCGTCGTGCCGCGCGCTGCGGGTGCTCGACGCCGCGAACAACAGGCTCACCGGCGCCATCCCGGCCGCCGTGCTCGGCAACCTGACGTCGCTCGAGAGCCTCCTCCTCAGCAACAACTTCATCTCGGGCTCCCTCCCGAGCACGATCGCCTCCTGCGCCAGCCTCAGGGTAGCTGATCTCAGCAGCAACAAGATCTCCGGCGCGCTGCCGGCGGAGCTCTGCTCGCCCGGCGCGGCGCTCGAGGAGCTCCGGGTGCCGGACAACATGGTCACCGGCGCCATACCTCCGGGTCTTGCCAACTGCTCCCGGCTGCGGGTCATCGACCTCAGCATCAACTACCTGCGCGGCGCGATCCCGCCGGAGCTCGGCCGGCTCCGCGATCTGGAGAAGCTGGTGATGTGGTTCAACGGCCTGGAAGGCCGGATCCCGGCGGAGCTGGGGCAATGCCGGGGCCTCCGCACGCTGATCCTCAACAACAACTTCATCGGCGGCGACATCCCCGCCGAGCTCTTCAACTGCACCGGCCTCGAGTGGGTGTCGCTGACGAGCAACCGGATCACCGGCGCCATCCGACCGGAGTTCGGGCGGCTGACCGATCTCGCCGTGCTCCAGCTGGCGAACAACAGCCTGGAGGGCGCGATCCCCAAGGAGCTCGGTAACTGCAGCAGTCTCATGTGGCTTGACCTCAACAGCAACCGGCTCACCGGCGAGATCCCGCGGCGGCTCGGCCGGCAGCTGGGGTCCACGCCGGTGAGTGGCATCCTCTCCGGCAACACGCTGGCGTTCGTGCGCAACGTGGGGAACTCGTGCAAGGGCGTGGGCGGGCTGCTGGAGTTCGCCGGGATCCGGCCGGAGCGGCTGCTGCAGGTGCCGACGCTCAAGAGCTGCGACTTCACGCGGCTCTACTCCGGCGCGGCGGTGAGCGGGTGGACGAGGTACCAGACGCTGGAGTACCTAGACCTGTCGTACAACTCGCTCTCCGGCGGCATCCCGGAGGAGTTCGGGGACATGGTGGTGCTCCAGGTGCTGGACCTGGCGCGGAACAACCTCACCGGCGGGATCCCTGCGTCGCTGGGGCGGCTGCGCAACCTCGGCGTGTTCGACGTGTCGCGCAACGCGCTCACCGGCAGCATCCCGGACTCCTTCTCCAACCTCTCGTTCCTGGTGCAGATCGACGTCTCCGGCAACAACTTCTCCGGCGAGATCCCGCAGCGCGGGCAGCTGAGTACGCTGCCGGCGAGCCAGTACGCCGGCAACCCGGGCCTCTGCGGCATGCCGCTGCTCCCGTGCGGGCCTCCGGCGCCGAGGGCCACCGCGTCGGCCGTCCTCGCGGAGCCTTCCGACCCCAGCCGGCGGCGCGCCCTGACGTGGAGCGTGGTGGTCCCGGCCGTGCTCGTCGCCGGCGTGGTGGCGGCGGTGGCGGCGTGCGCGGCGGTGGCGAGCCGCGCGCGGCAGAAGGAGGCGCGCGAGGCGCGGATTCTGAGCAGCCTCCAGGACGGGACGCGGACGGCGACGATCTGGAAGCTGGGCAAGGCGGAGAAGGAGGCCCTGAGCATCAACGTGGCCACGTTCCAGCGGCAGCTCCGGCGGCTCACCTTCACGCAGCTGATCGAGGCCACCAACGGTTTCTCCGCCGGCAGCCTCGTCGGCTCCGGTGGGTTCGGCGAGGTGTTCAAGGCGACGCTCCGCGACGGCTCCTGCGTGGCGGTGAAGAAGCTGATCCACCTGAGCTACCAGGGCGACCGCGAGTTCACGGCGGAGATGGAGACGCTGGGCAAGATCAAGCACCGCAACCTCGTGCCGCTGCTGGGCTACTGCAAGGTCGGCGAGGAGCGACTGCTCGTGTACGAGTACATGTCCCACGGCAGCCTCGAGGACGCGCTCCACGGCAGCGCTGGATGCGGCGGCGCCCCGGTGAAGACGTGGGCGCGGCGGCGGCGGGTGGGGCGCGGCGCGGCGAGGGGCCTGTGCTTCCTCCACCACAACTGCATCCCGCACATCATCCACCGGGACATGAAGTCCAGCAATGTGCTGCTCGACGGCGACATGGAGGCCCGGGTGGCGGACTTCGGCATGGCGCGGCTGATCAGCGCGCTGGACACGCACCTGAGCGTGAGCACGCTGGCGGGGACGCCGGGGTACGTGCCGCCGGAGTACTACCAGAGCTTCCGGTGCACGGCCAAGGGGGACGTGTACTCGCTGGGGGTGGTGTTCCTGGAGCTCCTCACGGGGAGGAGGCCCACGGACAAGGAGGATTTCGGGGACACCAACCTCGTAGGGTGGGTCAAGATGAAGGTCAGGGAGGGAGCAGGGAAGGAGGTCGTGGACCCGGAGCTCGTGGCGGCGGCGGCGGAAGGGGAGGAGAGGGAGATGGCGAGGTTCCTGGAGCTGGCGCTGCAGTGCGTCGATGATTTCCCGTCCAAGCGGCCCAACATGCTGCAGGTCGTGGCCATGCTCAGGGAGCTCGACGGCGCGCCGCCGCCGGCGTCGTCTCATGAACCTGAAGCACCGGCCGCGGCTTGCGAATGATGACGGGTTGTACTATGGATGCCGAGTGAGCTCTTCTGTACATGGATTGATGCTCTCTGTGATTCTGTACGATGATGGGACGGATTTTGAAGTGAAATGACACGTTTTGCATTGCATATCGATGCCATTCTTAATCAGCTTATTATTTAAGTATATACAAATGAAATGCGGAGGTATGAACAAATAAATTGCGTCACAGTAAGAATTAACGACGAAGGAATCCGGGACAGGCACCAGCATCAGCGGGGGCAAATAGCAAATTCAACAGGGGAGAATAACAAGAAGGAAAAGAGCAAAACCACTACAAGATTCGGGAGAATTGCCGAGAGATTATACTAAGTGGCCGACGGTGATCTACTTTTTTATTCTCTATTGTCGTGAAATATTAGTCGGTGATTGCATACTCGGAGAATCACGTGTACTCTCGGAGATTACTTCTGCAACAGTAAGACACTCTCGGCCATTAGAGAAAAAAAAATCAATAAGCAAACCAATCCCCGTCGGCCACTGACTCTCGATAATAGTGCTAAATCTTGTAGTGAACGGAGCAAAACAGTTTGATTTTTTTAGTACCTAGGGTTTTACGAGCTTTGACATCCATTTTCAACCACAAAGGTTTAAGATTTACGGCTCACATTACATCTAACCTTGCAAGTATAAAAAATGGGCTAGTCTATCAGCAACTACGGTTCATTCTTCAATAAAAGGACAGAGGATAGTTTTGCATTTTTGTCTTGTCAAGAATTCAGGTGCTTTTTAGCGAATTGACTATCGAATCTGTGTACTTTCGATTAGAAGCAGAGGCAGCAGATTAGACGAGTTTATCTGATTTAACTAGACTTCTGAATTTACTATGCTGAATAGAAGAAAGCCAATTCAGATAAACTATTTTGTTTTCGCAGGTGTGCTGTCTGTACAAACGACCCTTTCTTGTGGAACTAAAGAGCAGTGAACAAAGACACTGCAGCTTTCGGATCAAAAGCATTTCTACTTTTTTTAGAAACTAGGTCGCATTTCATCTATTTATATAACAAGGTACATTCCATTCCTTGTGTGAAAACCCAAGAAATTAGGGTCCAAATTAAAACAATTTGAAGCATAACTTAACTTTAATCATATGGTTGACTTAATGTTGACTTCAATTTTACCCAAGTTGACCAACCCAAACTCCACTTGTTTTATTCTAAGAAGTGATCATGATCATAAGCAATAACACCCAAATTAGTCAATCTAACCCATAACTAGAGCAAAAGTTCAGTTGAAATTCATTTTAAAATTTTAAATTCAAAGTTTATTTGAATGAGATTTAAAGGTTCCTCTTTTTCTGCTTAAATTAGGGCTCAAATCAAAATTCACCCTATAGGAAAGTTGTAGGAAATTAAATTCTAAAAAACTTTGGTATTGACAGATTCTGAAGTTTCAACGCGAGACAATTTTTAAACTTGGTCAAAAGCAGTTTGACCCCAGTCAAAACCCTTTTCCCCCTTCCTTCTCTTTCCACACCTTTTCCTCTTCTCCATGCCGCGCCGCACGCGATCCCGCTTGGCCGCCGCAGTTCCTTCCCGCCATGCGGCCGGCGATGCCTGACGACACTACACGCCAAGCCAATCGCGAGCTAGGACGCGACAACACCTGCCCTTCCTTCTCCACTCTGCGCACGGGCGCTATCCCTTCCCCTGCTGTGCACCACGGGCGGCCAATGACGACGGCGCCCCCGACCGCGGCCGAGCGACGCGGCAACCAGCGGCGCGCTGGCGCCAGAGCTGCAGCAACCCGTCCAATCACCACGAGCCGCGAAGCCCCCTTGCCCACGCCAAGATCTTCCCCCGCCTCTCCTCCCTCGCCACGCGGCCGCCAAGCTCTGCCGGGGCGGTTTTGCCGCCGGCAAGGGCCCCGACGCCCTGTCCGACGCCCGGCCGTCCACCTGGCGATGAGGCTTCGTCGCGAAGCCTTCTCCTCATCCTCTAACGCCTATAAAAGGGCCCCCAAGCCGCCTAGTGCCTCCCGAGCTCGCCCCTTCGCCATTGTCGTCGTTTCCGCCGCCGCCGGCAACCCCGCGCGTGGGCAGCCCTGTACAATGCTCACCGGCCCAAATAGCCACCAACATTGCCCTCCAAGCCACCTAGCGCAACTCCCTAAACCCCCACGGCAGCTCCTCGACGCTCCACGGGCTCCCCCGTCGCTTACCCATCACTGCCGGCCGCCACCTCCACGTGGGCAGCCCTTGCCCACTCCACCCCTTCCCAAACCAACTGCACCAACGAGCTCCCCATCCTTTAGTGAAGCTCAAAGGTCACCTCCCCGAGTTTCCCCGGCCCTCGCCGCCACTGGCGCATGCTCGTCGATCGCTGCCCGAAACTGCTCACCGCCGGCAGCCCTCCACCGCCCGCCTCCGACACCGAGACATACCTAAATCGACTCGTTGTGACTCACTGATACTCATAGGCTAGGTCTCGTCGTCGGGTAGAGCCCCACATCGCCGGAATTTGAGTGTCCGAGCCGTCGGCGGACAAAGGACCCAATTGCAAACGATTTAAAACTTGAAGGGACCCTAACATAAAACTCCAGGGACTTGTTTGTAAAACTTAAGTTAAAGTTTTTAGTTAAAGACAGCGAATTTGTAAATTTGATTAAAAATTTGGAAAAATACAAACTAAATTTTTTTGGAATCACTGTACCTGGAGCTACACTTTTCATAAAGCATGTGTAAACATTTTATGTGTAGTTCACAAATTAAAAATCATTCTAGGTTTATTTACTTTTGTGGATAACTTGAACTATAGAGAAGCCATAGGGCTAAATTTTGGATATGTTGTTCCTTATAGTATTCCTAGACCACATTATGAAAAGCGCCCAAAAATATTACCATTAACTGATGCTTTCTATTTATTTCATTTACTAGCCCTACTATAGTAAAACCTTTTTGGTAATTTATTTACCCCGTAAAATAGGCTCAACTTTTTATGATTGGTCAATAATATTGTTAGCAATGCTCAGAAAATAGTAAAGCTAAAAACAGTAAGTTTTTCTATCTGAAGTTGATTAAATGATTAAAATGGATAAGGGGAGAACTTGTTTAATCAAATGATCATATACCCATATGCAAGCCACACACACCACATATATATAGATCTTTTTTCTTTGTGCATTGTACTGTGTTAAAGATCTTATATGTGTACACAATCACCATCAAACGAGAAATGGAAGAAAATCACCACTAACACAACCCGTACTTTTGTAAACATAAAATAAATTTATATTGTTATCTAGGTGAATATTATGGCCACAAGTACACCTCATGTTTTGGTTTTGAGTAAAAGAATAATGTTATTCAGGCAAGTGGTTAAATGAATTTTTATGCATATGCATTCCGTGTAGACGCTAATCTCGCTGACAGAAATTACGCGCTCGTGCCGAAAGCCGGAGTTCAAGAAGGAGATTTGAACGTGATCGAGGCTAATCAAGACCCGAACCAATGTTCGGAAGGGCTAAAGCCTAGTGTTCAGGAAGAAGGCAAGCCCTGGAGTATAACCCAATTTTCTCTAAAAACTACATGTTGATCCTTTATTTGTTTCCTATGATTGTACATTAGGTCTAGGAGTTATTTTGAAACCTTAGTTGCATTTTCCATAGGATCCCGAGTTGCTTACTAGTAGTATAGGGTCGTAGTAGTGGCTATGCTAATAAGGACTCGATGGAAGTCAAGTGATTTCCTGTCGCTCGCGAGATATACGAGTTGACTTGATTACTTACATTGGAATCACAAGGACTGATGGCAGGGCTTGGATGTTATTGGGATGATGTTGATGCCCCGTCTATCTAGTTAAAAGTTGCTAAGGTTGTAACGTGTCGGCGTTGCTAGTCAAGTCTTTGAATGTACTAAACACATACCGAGAATATGGTAATTGGGAAGTTTAGTACCTGATTGAACCGGGGTGTGGCTTTTCTCCACTACCCTTGGAATAGTTTTTTTCCTATGAGTGCTGCATATGGGTACATGTGCGGCAAGGCACGACGTCGTCCCGGGGTCCTTGAGCCTTGTGTTCAAAGGATGTGGATTCTGTTCACCAATAAGGGATTGACGGGAACTATTGAGGTGTGGAGATCCATCAAGGTCTTGCATATCTTGTGTTTAGATCCACCTTGCAAGGTTAAGAAATCTGATTCGAATCGTCTGTTTCTCGCAGCCAATGAGACTGCTTGACCACAATTCTGCATTGAGTAAGAAAATAAATATTGGATAAGTTTAGTTGAAGTTTGTTGTACTTAATGTATTGCACCACCATGCTTGTTCAGTCTAAGTTCCCACTTAGAATGGTATCTATCTACTGGAATTGTGAAAATAAAACTTGAAAGCAAGGATACATGTGTAGATGCTTTTGGCAAAACAAACCCCTCCGCCAAAAAGCCTTGCATGTCCAGGAGTCCATGATTTAGAGTTTTCACCTGTCGGGTAAGCCTTGCTGAGTATTAGTATACTCAGCCTTGTTTATGGCTAAATTTTTTAGGTACTTTAGAAGAATTGGGTGCTAGCTTGACTTGGCCGTGCCAGCTCCCTCCGGGTTGGACTGTTGAGTGGGACCTGTCCTCGATTGACGAGGATCGTGGTGAGTGATATCATAGGAGACTTCCTCGTGATGTCACATGTATCGTCGATTAGATTTCGTCTATTTTCCGCTGCTCTATGTTGAACTCTAAACTACTTTGATTTTGCACTCTGTTTGTAATAAATTAATGTCGACCTCAGTGTTGTAATAATCTTGATTGAAGTAATCTTTGGGCACGTCTTCGTGTGAGTATTTGTATGCTTTGTTTCGATCTCGAAATACGTAGTTGTATCGGCTGAAACCCGACAAACAGCCATCTTGATCCAATTTAAGTGTCGGATTGCTTTTAAGGCGATATAAGTACACTTTTATTGGGCTAAGATGGGCGGTTTTGCCACACCTTACAATGACGTCCCTAAGTAAAAATGAAATTACATCTAGATCCTTGTAAGATCCTCCTGGTCATCTTCGTCTCAGGGCAATCAGAGCAAACACTCAACATACCACCCTTGCTGATAGACAACATACCTTCATCTTGTGGTGCTAAAGAAACCGTCATTGTCATCGCCACCGCCTTCATCAACGTCACCATGGAAGGACACTGGACTCCGCATGGGCAACACCAAAATAGAAGACACTAATCCCAAACTAGCAAGCGCTAAGCTAATAGGACAAGTAATATACATCAGTCGTCGACCCAGCAACACATCTCCACCTCCGATGCTGGAGTGGCTACCAGAGGCGAGGAGGCGCCATCAGAATCGACGCCAAGATGCAAACCGTCCCCTTTTATCCCTGATGTTGGGGTCTTTTATCGAGTAGTCACCTCCAGCAAGGTCGAGGTCAAAAGTAGCAAATGGAACCAAGAGAAGGCACAAGTCTTAGTTCTCAAGGAAAAGGTGTGCGCGGTGGATCATAGGAAAGGCGACCGCAGGTTTAGCAGAAGGTGCATGCGTTGATCTTCAAGAAAGATGAACACAAACTCAAGGTGAGGCGCTTCAGAAGGTATACTTGAGATTCACTAAGGGAGCAGGCACCTGTTTACAAAAAGTGTTCCGAGTTTAGAGGAAAAGAGGAGAAAGGTGCCGGGCGGCGTGTTCCTCTGTACATAGATTGATGCTCTGTGATTCTGTACGATGATGGACAGATTTTTTAAATGAAATGACACGTTTTGCATTGCATGTCGATGCCATTCTTAATCATCTTATTATTTAAGTATATGAAAATGGAATGCGGAGGTATGAACAAATAAATTTGATCATAGTAAGAATGAACGACGACGAAGGAACGCCGGACAGGCACCAACTTCAGGGGAGCCAAATAGCAAATTCAACAGGGGAGAATAACAAGAAGGAAAAGAGTACAAAGGTTTAAGAGCTTCCGTCAGCAATTTTTTTCACTAGGTGTGGCCAACAGAGGGGCCCACCGGTGCCACCGAGGCGGCCTGCGACGTGCCGCAGAGGGGCGGCGTCTCAGCATGCACGCGGCCTGGTTCGAGCCGGGGCGGGTGTGCTCCACACCTCGGAGCCACACCAATCACAAAGGTTTAAGATTTATGGCTCACATTACATCTAACCTTGCAAGTATAAAACATGGAGAAGTCCGGTTTACACCCTCCAATTAGTATGATAGTCTCATTTTCAATATATAACTACAAAATCAGGTAGAAAGGGTCATTCAACTATTAAAACCAGACAAATTTGGTCCTTTGAGCGGTTTCAAAGGTGGTTTTCCATTTTTTAAAAAAATAAAAAAATCTGATTAATCTAAAAATTGTAGCTAATTTATTTTAAATCAACAAAATATGAAAATTTTACCAAAAAATTATAGAAATATACCTATCTATTAGAGCTCCGTTTGGAGTTATTTTGACCTCATCCAATACAATGTAAAGAAATAACCTTTAAAATAAAAACATGCATAACTAAAAGCAATAGTATACTAGGACACATGCATATATGTGATAGGAATAGCTCCAATTACAGTACGAACAGATACGTTATATTTTTTATAAAAGTTTTGGTTTAGTTTCAGATTTTTTGATTTAAAATGAATTAGTTATGGATTTATTGGTTATATAAAAAATTGAATTTCTAGATATTGCAGAACCACCTTTGAAACCACACAAAGGACCAAATATGTCCGGTTTTAACAATGAATTTGATATCTGATTTTGTATTTTAGGATTGAAAATCAGACTACCATAGTGATTGGAGGGTGTAAATTGGATTTTTCCCTATAAAAGATGGGCTAGTCTATCAGGTGTTCTAGTGACCCTAGATCTAGACTCTAAACAAAATCACGGTCCATTCCTCAATAAAGGACAGAGGATAGTTTTGCATTCTTGTGTTGTCAAGAATTCAGGTGCTTTTGAGCGCGAATTTGTGTACTGTCGATTAGAAGCAGAGGCAGCAGATTATACGAGTTTATCTGATTTAACTGACTTCTGAATTTACTACTGAATAGCAGAAATCTAATTCAGACAAACTATTTTTGTTTTCTCAGGTGTGCTGTACAAACGAACCTTTCTTGTGGAACTGAAGAGCACAACCCAACCCATGATTGGTGGGCCCCTGTCGCCCTGCGCTATAATCCATGATTGGTGGGCCCCTGTCGCCCTGCGCTATAAAGAGAGGTGGGGGCCGCCGGCTCTACTCACGAGGTTGAACTCGAGTCGTCAGACCCACCGACATACCAATCCACCGACATACCAATCCGATCTAGGATTAGCGCAGCCAGTGACGGGAAGCTCCGCCACCGCCGCCTCGACGTCCGCGCCGTTCCAGGCCAAAGCCGTTGGCGACCAGAGGGCCGGCGGGATCTACGACCGCGACCGACTACCCCAGCACTGCGCGTCGCTGCCTTGCGCAGACCTTCACCGACCGAACCTGAGATGGCTTCCTCCGTCGGAGGCGAAGGTATAACCTACACGTTGTTTATCTTATTCTTGTTATTGTCCATCATGTTTTACTGTCTAGTTTTTTAAGTTGTCCCATCTAGATCTATGACTAGTAATCCGTTTTATCTAACAATGGTATCAGTCGCCTTACTAGCGCATAGATCTAGACATTGGGATAGAAATCAGAAATTAAATGGATCCGAATCGGATCGAAAGAACCAACACAAAAACACAATCTCGATGAATCGGACAGAGAACACCACCGCACCGCGGGGGTAACGAAAAGTAAAACCTAACCCTAACTCACTTTGCGGTCTTCACCGCGGGGCAAAGAGCACCACCACGGAGCCCATCGACGGCGGCGCGCGCAGCACGCGCGCGTCGGCGAAGGGGCCCGTGGAGGTGCCGTCTCCTTCTGCAAGCCGCCATGTGCAGCTGCGGTTTCGGCTGTGAGGGCCTTAGTGGCTGTGTGGGGAGACAGAGAAGAGGCCACGGGCCATGGCGCCGACGGCGTGAGAGAACAGCCTGGCGGCGTAAGGCCACTAGCCTACTGCGCGCACATGAAGTGAGCTGCTGGAGCAGCTGCTGCTGCGCGAGAGAGAAACTGAGGAGGATTATGGTTCAAGGGCTCCGAAGGGGCTTATATATCCCCTACATCCACGCTCCACCGTACGATCTGCTGAACGGTAGGGATGGAGGCGGGTGTGGGATGCGCTGCGGCGCTAGGCCAAATCGGTGGCCCAGCCATTGGTTGTTGGGCTCCAGGCCTGCGAGCTGCGCCGCGCATAGTGTCGGGCCGAGCAGAAGCGAGCGAGTGGGCCGCGTTTGCGCGCGCGTGAGCGAGTTAGCAGGCCCCTTCGCTGGCCGAGCGCGCATGCGTGCAAGACGCGCTGCTGGGCTGCTAGTGCGGCTACGCGCGCACTGCGCATGCGAGGGAGCAGAACGCGACCAAGCCACGTGGGCAGCTGCTGTACGCGCCGGGCGAGCAGGAGAGCCGTGGGGACGCTGCGCGCGTACGTGGGCAGAGCAGCTCGGTGCAAAGTGGGCCACGGGTGCTGTGACGTGCTTCAAAATTGAATAAAGTTTTGAACAGTAGCATTTTTGAGTTAGTTTTGATTGTTTTCTCGGTCAAAAATTTTGTATAGAATTTACTTCTGTTAAATTTGAACAAAGGGATAATTTGGCAGAAAGTAAATAAGAGTATTTTGCTACTGTTCATGTGTAATTATTTAATGTTTCCGCTGCATAGATTATTATTTTGACTTGTATTTAAATTTGAACCAAAGGGATAATTTAATTTCAAGTCACAGATAAAATTTCAGATTAATTGTAATATTGTTATTTTCTGACCAAAGTTGATAGTAACAATATTATAATCTTATAGATGTTTATCATTGCATTATTACTTTTTCTGCCCAAAGGTGTTGAAGTTTTAATGTAAAAGGCACTGTATGTTATTTTGTTATATTGTTCTCACTTGATCTGTTTAATTTCAGCGGGGAGTGCCATGATGGTTTCCATCAAGGACATTTCGCTTTTGAAAGGAGACAACTACAATGAATGGTACAAGAAGCTGGATTTCTTCTTCACCATGACAGAGCTAGACTGGGTACTCTCTGCACCGGTTCCCACAGAGCCTGCGAAGCCGGTGAGAGGGGCAGATGTTGAAGATGCTGCTTGGCAGCAAACAGAGCGTGCCTATACGGCAAGCAAGCAGAAGTTTGACACTGATAACGCCAAATGGATCACTGCCAACAAGAAATGCTTGGCAGTAATAAAGAATACAATAGAGCCTGCCATTTTGGGGGCAATCACACATTGTCACACTGTCGTTGAGTACCTTGAGAAACTAAAGAACCAATATACTGGTTCTACAAAGATTTATGCTACTCAGTTGATTAAGCAATTGTTCACAGAAAAGTACTCAGGCGGTGGGATCAGAGAGCACATACATCGCATGATTCACATAAACAATAAGCTTAAGCCGATGGATGAGGACTTGAAAGAGAGTACTATCCTCCACTTGGTCTTTGCTTCATTGCCTAACGAGTTTGAGAACTTCGTTGTTAACTACAACGTCAATCCCGATAAATGGGATACAGAAAAGACTATTGCGATGTTGGCTCAAGAGGAGGAAAGGATTAAGGTAGCACGTGGTGGTTCTATCAACTATGTGCAAAAGAAAAAGAATAACAATGCGTCTAACAACGCAAAAGGAAATCCCGCGTCCTCTAAGGGAAAAGGAATTCAACAACCCCAGCAGCACAGGCCTAAGGATGGGCACTTCACAGTGGAGAAAGACCATTGTCTCTATTGCAAAGATAGGGGACACTACAAGAAAGATTGTCCCGCCTACTTAAAGATGATCATGGAAAAGAAAAGTGAGAACATTATCTCATTTGTAAATGAATCTCTGTATAAAGATTATTCGAAATCTACTTGGTGGATTGACTCAGGTGCAACAATTCATGTTGCAAATTATTTACAGGGATTCCGTTCGACGAGAACCACTCAAAGAAACGAAAGGCACATTAAAGTCGCGAATGGAGTCAAGGCAAAAGTGGAGGCGGTGGGAGACCTTCTCTTGGAGCTCGACACTGGATTTGATTTATTTCTTAGCGATGTTTTTTATGTTCCTGCTTTACAGAGAAACTTAATAAGCGTGTCTCGTCTAGGTGATGATGGATTTGAATGTCATTTTGGAAATGGCATGTGTGTAATAGATCATAATGATACAATTGCCTCTATTGCTTTTAAGAGAAATGATCTTTATTTGTTATCACTACGTGAAAGTGTGAATTCCGTATGTGATGTGAATGCACTTGTATACCCACCTACAACTCAACATAGAAAACGAAAGAGAACTCAAGACACGTCGTCGAAATTATGGCATTGTCGCTTAGGCCATATTTCGAGGGGGAGAATAGAAAGGTTGGTTAAGAATGAAATACTTCGTCCTCTAGAGTTCTCAGATCTAGATAAATGTATTGATTGCATAAACGGAAAATATGTAAAGACTACAAAGAAAACTGCTGAACATAGCGCAGGTGTTTTAGAGCTAATTCACACAGACATCTGTGGCCCGTTCTCAGTCAAAAGTATAGATGGTTATGATTCGTTCATTACTTTCACAGACGATTATTCCCGTTATGGATACATTTATCCAATAAAAAAAAGTCAGAAGCGTTGGATAAATTTAAAATATTCAAGGCTGAAGTTAAAAATCAACTCAATTTAAAGATTAAAACAGTGCGTTCCGACCGTGGAGGGGAATACTATGGTCGGCACAGCCCATATGGCAAGGTTCCAGGACCTTTTGCAAGGTTCCTAATAGAACAAGGTATAGAAGCCCAATATTCAATGTCGGGCGACCCTCAGCAGAATGGAGTAGCTGAAAGACGCAATCGTACCCTCTTGGATATGGTGCGAAGTATGATAATCTATTCCACACTTCCAGTGAGTTTATGGATGGAGGCATTAAAAACCGCTATCTATATCCTCAATAGAGTTCCTAGTAAAGCGGTGCCAAAAACACCGTATGAGCTGTGGACAGGCAGAGTTCCTTCATTGAATCACCTACGGGTGTGGGGGAGTCCTGCTGAGGCAAAGATATTTAACCCAACTATTGGAAAACTAGATCCCAAAACAGTAAGTTGCCATTTTATTGGCTACACAGAGAAATCAAAGGGATATCGTTTCTATTGTCCAGACAGATTCACAAAGTTTGTGGAAACGAGACATGCTACCTTCCTTGAAGAAGAAATGATACGGGGGAGCGTGGTAGTTCGAAAGATTGATCTTGAGGAGAAGCGGGTGTATGGACCCAATCCGATGATTCAGGAGCCATTTTTCTCACTACCCGCTGAAGCTACACCGGCAGTGCGAGACACTACGGTGCCAGCTCCTGTGGTGGTCCCTCCTGTGGCAACAATGAATGAAAACGTGGAACCCGTCCTTCAGGATCCTATAGATAATGTTGTTGCAGGTCAGGGGGAGCATCAACACCCTCCAACAGAAAATGTTCTAAATGAAGAGGCCCCTAGAAGGTCTCAAAGATAAAGAAGGTCAGCCATTCCCGATGATTATGTAGTGTATAACATAGAAGAATTTCGAATGGAGGATGATCCTATATCATTCGAACAAGCCATGAGAAGTGAGAATTCATCCAAGTGGCTTGAGGCCATGGAAGATGAAATGAGATCAATGAGTACCAACCATGTTTGGGACCTAGAGGAAATTCCTAAAGGAGCCAAATCAGTAGGCTGCAAATGGGTCTACAAGACGAAACGTGACTCCAAAGGGAATGTAGAAAGATTCAAAGCGCGTCTTGTGGCAAAAGGTTTTACACAAAAGGAAGGAATAGATTACAATGAGACCTTTTCTCCGGTCTCTTGTAAAGATTCTTTTAGAATAGTAATGGCATTGGTGGCACATTTCGATCTTGAATTGCACCAAATGGACGTAAAGACGGCATTCCTTAACGGGGATCTAGAAGAAAAAGTTTACATGACACAACCCAAGGGTTTTGTTGTGGAAGGAAAAGAACATATGGAATGCCATCTAAAGAAATCCATCTATGGATTAAAGCAAGCTTCAAGGCAATGGTACTTGAAGTTTAACGAAACGATAAAGAGGTTTAGGTTTAATGAGAATGTTGAGGACAATTGCATCTATGCAAAGTTTAAGAAAGGAAAATATATTTTCCTTATCCTCTATGTGGATGATATTCTACTAGCGAGTAGTGATATCAACCTATTATTGGAAATGAAGAAGTTCTTGTCCTCAAACTTCGATATGAAAGACCTTGGGGAAGCCTCATTCGTTTTGGGAATTGAGATTCTCCGAGATAGAAGAAATGGGGTATTGGGATTGTCACAGCAGACATACCTAGAAAAGGTCTTAGAAAAGTATTGTATGCATGCGAGTAAGCCTACTCCTGCTCCAATAGTCAAGGGCGATAGATTTGGGGATTTTCAGAGTCCCCAAAAAAAGTATGAGAAGGAACAAATGAAAGCAGTTCCGTATGCTTCAGCTGTCGGAAGCTTATAGTATGCACAAGTGTGCACACGCCCTGATTTAGCCTTTGTCACTAATGTACTTGGCAGATATCAGAAAGATCCAGGACTAGAGCACTGGGAACTTGTAAAGAAAGCTTTACGCTATGTGAAAGGTACAAAAGGTCTCATGCTAACATATAGAAGAACTGATTCCCTAGAGATAAAAGGGTATTTAGATTCAGATTTTGTGGGAGATGGAGATGACAATAAGTCCACGACAGGTTACATCTTCGTCCTCGCAGGAGGAGTTATATCGTGGAAAAGCTCAAAGCAATCAGTAACAGCAACATCAACGATGTATGCTGAATATATAGCATGTTACAAGGCTTCCTGTCAAGTGGAGTGGCTAAAGAAATTCATACCAGGATTGAAAGTGGTAGATAGCATTGAAAGACCACTAAAGATGTACTGCGATAACCAGCCAGCAGTATTCTATGCTCACAATAATAAGAAAAGTACGGCTACCAAGTCGATAAAGATAAGGTTTTATTCTATGAAAGATAGAATCCAGGATCACACCATAAGTCTCGAGCACATAAGAATAGAAGAGATGCTCGCGGATCCGCTAACGAAAGGCTTACCACCCAACGTGTTCAAGGAACATGTAGCCGGCATGGGAATGAGGTATAGCCTGTGATCTCTGGATTATAAGGGCCCAAAAGATTAAAGAATCTATTTCTGAATAGAGGCGTGTATTGTAGCTATTGATTCTATCGACAATTGATCGTGACGATGAGATATGCTCTGTACACAAATCTAGGATGAAATAAGGAAATAGTAAAAGTAATAGAAAAGCGAATGTGAGATCAAAGGGGAGATTGTTAGGTTGATCTCTCAGCCCACACGGCCCAAAGGCCGTGGGCCTTGATCCGCGCCCTGATCGGGGGCGCCCAACCCAACCCATGGTTGGTGGGCCCCTGTCACCCTGCGCTATAAAGAGAGGTGGGGGCCACCGGCTCTACTCACGAGGTTGAACTCGAGTCGTCAGACCCACCGACATACCAATCCGATCTAGGGTTAGCGCAGCCAGTGACGAGAAGCTCCGCCACCGCCGCCACGACGTCCGCGCCGTCATCAACCGCCGTTCCAGGCCAAAGCCGTTGGCGACCAGAGGGCCGGCGGGATCTACGACCGCGACCGACTACTCTGGCACTGCGCTTCGCTGCCTTGCGCAGACCGTCACCGACCGAACCTGAGATGGCTTCCTCCGCCGGAGGCGAAGGTATAACCTACACGTTGTTCATCTTATTCTTGTTATTGTCCATCATGTTTTACTGTCTAGTTTTTAAGTTGTCCCATCTAGATCTGTGACTAGTGATCCATTTTATCTAACACAACAAAGACACTGCGGTATTTGGATCAAACACATTTTTTTTTGAAACCAGGTTACATTTCATTTATTTATTCATATAACAAGGTACATTCCATTCCTTGCAAAGGCGTCCCTGAGTAAAACTGAAATTACTCATGTAAACCTGCCGGATGCGAGGAAGCGCCGTCGGAATCGACGCCGAGATGCAGATCGCCTCCTTTTCTCCCTGACGTACCGAAGCTTTTGTCTCTCTCTCTCTGATGTACCGTAGCTAGAAGATAAAGGCGGAAGGAGAGCGATACAAGAAAGGCCAAAACGCATTTCTCCTGGTGTGGACTGCGCTCGCCAGGCTGGCAGGCCCATTGTCTCTTGCTTAGCAGGCTGAGCCGTGGGGAGCCTGCATGAAGTGCACGACCGCAGGACGGTCCACCATGTATCTGGTGAATCAGTTGTAATTTGTAATTTACATCTGAAAAGTTCTAATGATGTCAAAACGAGAATCAGTTGTATCTGAAAAGTTCTAATGATGCCAAAACAGGAATTAGTTGTAATTTGCAAACTGATCGTAGGTCAATTGATAAGATTTTTTTGGTGAAATCTGCCTATATGGGTTTGAGTGCTCGACTTAGTATAGGTCACATTTTTCTGAATTTATTTGGAGATTTAACTGAGATTTTTTTTGTGATAGGCAACCTGTTCATCGAGAGCGAGACATCTTTTGCAAGATTCTGATAGCTAGCACTTGCACGTTGAATTAGTCTGTCCATTCAGATTCGCCAATTTCACAATACTACTACTAAATCATTTTAAAATTTTAAATTGAGTGTAGCTCTTGACCAAACATGGGTACCCCATATGGATTTATTCTGAAATGATGGTTGCTAATGTTTGAGTGGTAAGCCATGTATTTATTGACATCAAGACAACTTTTCTGACCAGGTTAACCTCAATATTCATACGGTCAGTGTGTCTCCATGTATATACATGCCCACATATGTATATGTGGTTCAAAAAAGAACCATTTAAAAAACATATATACTGCCCATACAACCATAAATTTCATTTTTTTATTAACGTGAGATTTTCTTTTTCTGTAATTAATATAGTATAGAAGATATATACTACCACTGTTTCAAATTACTATTCGTTATTGACTTTTTCGTTTAACGTTTGACCATTCGTCTTATTCAAAAAATTTCACAAGTATTATTTATTTTATATGTGACTTACTTTATCATCGTATATACTTCAAGTATAACTTATTAGTTTATATATTTAGATAAAATTTTTAATAAGACGAATGGTCAAAAATCATAAAAAAAGTCAACAATGAATAGTATTTTGAAACGGGGTAGTAGAATCTATATGGATATGAACACTATATATAGACTGTAGAATAGGGCCGGAGCCCGAAGGGACCATTAATTCCCAATGAATAGATACACGTAGAGCCGGCGATAAAGATTTCCCTTGAAGGTACTTGATTGGAATTGAAAGCATTTCACTACTGCCAAAAGAGTGGAAATACGACCATATACATATATACATCGGGTCCCGGCCAGCCGTCCAATCGATAAGTGTACTGCACGTTACACGCCTATCATCCCTATATACGACACAGCCACGTAGTGGGCATCAAGGTACGGTGCTGATGGCTGCCGGTGATGATGCCGACCAACAAGGGAGGGCGGCGGCCGTCCTCGTGCCAGCAGCGCCGCTGAGCTCCGGGAAGCCGATGCCGCCGTGACGGAGGCCGTCGTCCTCCGGGCCATTGACGCCGGTACCACCACTTCGACACGGCCCCGGTGTACAACACGGAGGCCGCCCTCGGCGACGTCGTGGTTGCGGCCGTGCGCGCGGGGGCGATCGCCTCCCGGGACGAGCTCTACATCACCTCTAAGCTCTGGATCGCCGACGCGCAGCCCGGCCGTATTCTCGCCCTGTTTATTTGACTTATTAGCAACCAGTCAGCAATACTTTTCTCTTAGCCACCAGCCAGCATTACTTTTCTCTCAGAACAAATCAGCATCAATCACCAGCCAAACGATCAGGTCGAGCCGGTGCTCGAGAAGACACTCAAGTGAGCACAAGATATATTCGCCGTGTTTCTTTGGGGTGGAAAAAATTTTCCACCCCGTTTGACCAATAATTAAGGGTATTAAATAAAATCACTTTACAAAACTATCTTCACAACATCGGGTTAATTCACGAGACAAATCTAATGAGGCCTCTGACCGCACGATTAAAGAATGGTTACTGTAGCATTGCTGTAGCAAAATATGGACTAATTAGGCTCGTTAGATTCGTCACGTAAAGTTACGCTCATCCTAAAAAAGTTTTGCAAATAGACTTCATTTAATATTTCATGCATGCAAGATTCCCTTTGAATTTTTTTTTTTGGAAGTAAAGAAACACGGCCATTATAGTATAGCCCGGAATACGGTAGTGTCAGACCATGCAGTAATAAGGCCTTGTTTAGTTTTCAACTTTGACATAAATACGTCACTGTAGTATTTCATTTATATTTATGAATAATTATCTAAACATTGATTAATTAGGCTCAAAATGTTCGTCTCACAAAGTACAACAAAACTGTACAATTAGTTTTTGATTTCATCTATATTTAGTGCTCCATGCATGTGCCCACATTTTGATGTGACGTGATGGAAAATGTTTTTTGCATAGTGAAATTTGGGGTGGAATTTGAAAACTAAACAAGGGCTGTGTTTAGATGTGTTTAGATCCGTAAAAAGGGTGAAAATGGTCACATCGGACACTGTAGTATACTGTAGCATTTTTCGTTTGTTTGTGGTAATTGTTGTCTTATCATGACCTAACTAGGATCAAAAGATTCATCTCGTCGTGTACATCAAAACTATACAATTAGTTTTTTTATTTATCTACATTTAATGTTCCATGCATGCGTCATTTACTATATTTAATATTTTGATGTGACGTCGATGTGATGGAAAGTTTGGAAAGCTGGGAGCAACTAAGCATAGCCAAGGCCTAAGTCTGTATCAGTGACTGACCTGACCATTGATTTATCGTCATCATCAGGAACCTGTAGAGTACGTGGACCTGTACCTGATCCACCACCCGGTGAGCATGCGGCCGTCAGAGTCCAAAGGTGGCGCGGTGGTGGTGAAGAAGGAAGTGGTGGCGATGGACATGAAGGGGTTGTGGGAGGAGATGGAGGAAGCCCACCGGCGAGGGCTGGCTAAGGGCCATCGGCGTCAGCAACTTCGCCTGCAAGAAGCTCGAGCACCTGCTCTCCTTCGCAAAGATCCCTCCGGCCGTTGACCAGGTGGAGGTGCATCCGTGTTGCCGGCAGAAGAAGCTGAGGGAGTTCTGCAGGGCTAAGGGTGTCCAGCTCTGCGGCTACTCTCCACTGGGTGGACAGGGCACGGCTTGGGCCAACAACTCTGTCATGGAGTCCCCTGTCCTCAGGCAGATCGCCCAGGACAGGGGCAAAACCGTCGCCCAGGTATTCTTTTTGCTGTAGTAATTATTATTGTCTTCTACTATATGTACTGCACAAAATATTTGGTTTTAGATATGCCTAATTTCTTTTACTATCCGAAAAGCTCACTCCCCGGCTATTTACAAACTTTGTTATCCGCGAGATGCAGGTGTGCATCAGGTGGGTTTATGAGCAGAGCTGCTGCGTGATCACCAAGAGCTTCAATGAGAATAGGATGCGAGAGAACCTCGGCATCTTCGGCTGGGAGCTCACGGACGAGGACCGCCGCATGCCTCACAGAGTCCAGGGGCAACTACAATTATTTTGTTCATAAATCCGGGCCATTCAAAACAGTGGAGGAGTTTTGGGATGGCGAGATCACTGGCGGCCAATATAACATACAACACTTGTTTCATCTGACGAGTGACAACTGATGATATCCATACGTATGAAACCAACATGGCAACATATTGAACATTGTGGTAGTGTTTTCTGTTTTCGTTGGTTATGGTAGCAGGGAGCTAGTCTATTTTCGCCCTGTGAGAAGAGAAGTCGTCAGAACAGAACATTTGTGACTCTGTCTGTGAGCTTTGCATAGAATATCTATATACCTCTGCTTTCTATATTCCGTCTATGTTGGAAGTCATTCGTGCTTGTCAACTTTGTATGCTAAGGCTCTCTTTTACGGTCAATTGTTTGTACCGACTTATGGTCAATTGTTTGTACCGACAGTTTTGGAGATTTTGCTAAGAGAGAAAACCTTCTCACATGCATGTCAAAAAAATCTACGAACCTCTGCCCCACTATTACATAGGGGCAGTAGCCCTTGTGAGACGACCCACCGGACCGGCGATCATTGCAACTACCCTTCTGGTAGGAGAGATCAAACCAACCATAGCTATGACCTGAGTCGGGCCTTTCACCTATGCTTTCGCGTGGTGACAAACGAGGAATTTTTTTTAACCTCAACATGAAATTAGCTCTCACAGTGAGTTAAAACTGGAACCTGAGAAGTGTTACCGGAACTATCTAACCAGCTAGAGACGCTTTCATATTAAAAATGTTGAGCATTCAACAATCTAAAATCCTGTGGATGAAATCGATAAGCTATTTATTTGAATTGGAGAGCATAGGATTTCAATGCAGTTGTTGTCTAGCTCTTAATGCTACACCGGGCTTCAGCGAGGGGTGCCCTGATTGGATACATAGCAGCGGCCCTTTTTACTAGAAATCCAGAACAGTTGAATGGCTATTTAGTTAGTTTTAATAAGTTTATTGAAGAAAAAGGTCCACATTACTTGTTTCTCCTATTCACTTTGTCTATTTCAACTCCTAATCAAAATGTTGGTTTAATGTACTCTTTCATACTATTTAAAGTGGATCAAATTCATATTTGTCTCCGTTGCAGATCAAGGGGTTGTTTGGATCCCACTTACTAAAGTTTATTGCAGTGACATCGGATATAATGATGTTAAATGTAAAGATATTAATTATATGTATAAATATAGATAATTAAAAAACTCATTACATAAATGATGACTAATTTGCGAGATGAATCTATTAAACATAATTAGTTTATGGTTAGACAATGTAATGCTACAGAAAACATGTGATAATTAATTTATTAGACTTGTTAAGATAGTCTCGTGAAATATAATTAGTTTTATAATTAATTTATATTTAATATTTCTAATTATTATTTATTTAAGGAATTAAACTTTAGCCTAGATCTGAACACCTCGCCGATCGCTGATTCAGGGACACAGCCGAGCGCTATCGCTCGCGCTCACGTTCTGTGCGGCGGGGCCACGGCCTGAGCCAAGCCATCACGAACTCCCTTCCGAGAGGCCGGACGCGGATGGCGGTTCATTCCCAACCACGCAGGCGTCCGGCTGAGATTTCTTCCGGATCATGTTCGTAGGTGTGAAGTTGACAGAAGCAAATGCATTGACCTGTGAAATTAAAGTAATAATTTATTCGCAAAAAAATGAGTTAAAGTAATTTAATCTAACAAAAAAAATGAGCTTCAGATTAAGGAATTTACATCTTGATCAGCTTCCCCTCGACATAATGGAGTTTGATATCTCAGGAAATATGTGGAAATCTTTTGATCTAGATACCGAAACTTTTGCTTGCGATCAAGACAGAATGTCATATTGTACATTATTGGTAGATAGACAATGATGTGACGCACGCTGCAGCTTGCTTGACTGCATGACGATATTGATGTTGTGATGTATCTCTAAAGTTTTTTTTGTCTGTTATTATTATAGTCCATCACGTACAAGATATTTTTGTTTATTATATGGTCTATCACTATACGTTTTTGTCTATGGGCCATCACAATACGTTTCTGTCTAGTTTTCTTTCCTCCGCAGCCTTAACGAGTCTATGCGCAGTGAATTTCCAAGTTGCTGCATGCAAGTATATCCTGTCAGTGCATCCATCGCGAGGGAAAAATATTTAGCATATGTTTGACGCATGTGGCCCACAATATATACACAAAGAAATAGAGAAAATATTATTTATATATAGTACGTAGAACACTTTCTTTTACATTATCACCAGCAACCAGCATCTTATAGTTACACTAGAAGTTGAACTTCCTTTGCTGTAAACATTTCTTCCTTACAATTTGAAGTGGTCAAGTAGAACCCTGCTCTCAAGTTTCCGGCTAAAGAATGTCCCCAAGAACTCAGGCATGGTGAACTTCCTGTACTTGGCTGGGTTCTCCGCCGATACCAGCTCCGGCAACGGCCCGTAAAAATCCGAGTCCCTTCTCTTCCCAGGGTTGAAGAAGCTAGAGCGCGATGGAAACCCTGGGCTCGTCACGCGTGTTCATCACCACCCGATGCTCCACGCTCTTGTACTCATCGTTGGACATCATCTCCAAGAGATCGCCGACGTTGATCACGAACGCCCCCGGCACGGGCTTCACGTCCACCCAGTGGCTCCTCCCGTCTTCCCCGGCGGTGTGCTTCACCTGCAGGCCGCCGACGCCGTCCTGCGCGAGCACGACGGCGACGCCGGGGTCCATGTGCGGGACGATGCCCATGGTGCGCTCGGGCTCCGGGCACACCGGGTAGTAGTGGCACACCAAGACCCTGCTCCCGAGGCACGAGGCCTCCTCCAGCGCCGCCGCCGGGAGGCCGAGGCCCTCGGAGAGGAGCCCCAGCACGGCGCGTCCCACGGCGGTGGCCCGCGCGTTCCACTCGAGGAGCTCGGCGCGGCAGGCGGCGGGGATGCAGGTGGCGTCGGCGTTGTCGATTTGGATGTCCAAGGTGTCGCGCCAGCTCGCCGACGGGGAGCGGAATGTTGGCCCAACTCTCTCTCTCCACTCACACAGGAACTCACAATGATGAAACAGGCTAGTGGATGAACACAGAAGCACTCACGCATAAGCACTAGATGCATACAGAAGCAATCTTTTTTGTGGCGCTGCACACCAGCGGCCCTTTTTTTTCACCACTCGCACACTAAACACAGCTGATTACAGAGGATTTAAATAACACTCACACACACAGTCTCAGCCACACGCCGGCCGGTGCTCACGACCCCACAACTCGCGGATGACTCGGCCAGCACTTCATGCACACCCCATAATTAGGCCAAAGACTCCCGCAAGTAACTCTCCACTAACTAACTGTGCATGCAGATCACCTCCACCATTTTCTGCATGCCCCTGCGCTGATATCTTCTGGCACCTGAATTCAGTTAGCATCCGCATGCGTTGGATTGCTGATCCGTCGACCACACACGCATGCACTCTGTGCTTCACCATCCACAGACCAACTCTCTACACCATGCAACATGCTAGCTACACTGATCAGGACACTACACCACTACTAACACGTAACTAAAATAAACTAGACCACATAACAAGATTAAGTCTAACACAGAAGAGGTCGACGTTGGAGTAGTAGGACACGCCGCCGTCCATGGTGGCGTGGCGGTAGTGCTTGGCGCGCTCGGGGCCCGGGAGCTCGTTGAAGGCGCGCACGGCGGCGAGGCCGCGCACGGGGTAGTCGGAGGAGGAGGATGATGGGTGGACGAGCTAGTGGTAGTTGACGAGGTGGAAGAAGCCCCAGGTGCGGGCGGCGGCTGCGGCGTGAGGCGCCGGGAGGGAGAGGTCGACGACGGGGATGGAGAGGGATGGCGGAGCGAGCGGGACGGAGGTGTACGGGTCAGTGTGGAGGAAGATGGCCGGGACGGAGGAGACGCCGGACTCGACGAGACCGCGCACGCAGGTGCGGGACTCGTCGAAGGCCTTGAGGAGGGCGGCATGGTCCGCAGGAGGAGAGGGGGACGCCATGGCTGCGTGCGGGCCGTTGTTTGGTTGTGTGTTGGCCTTTGGACAATTGGACTCTTCGGAGTGCGTGGAAGGAAGCTCAGCAAGTTGAGATAATGGCCATTAATGGATAATGGTGGTGCATTCACGTTCCCATTGGCCATTAATGGTGGTGCTTCAAAAAAAGAGAAATATGCACTTAATTCTCATTGGCTATTGTTGCTACCTGTAGGGCTAGACTATGCAGTTACATCCGACCCGAGCTAAGAGCAAGGCTAATAATACAGCCAGCAAGTGTGCTGTATGTTGTTGACATGTCACTTATAGCCAACTAACAGCCCATCCTTATAATAGGTTGGCTAAGAAACATACTACTTGGCCCACCATCTACTCTCACAAGATTTCTAAGAACCTGTGCCTCAGCTGACTGTAAACTTTTACAGCCCACTTTCTTCTCTCCCTTCTCCTGTCTACTCCACGTAGGATTCAGCCTGCTTGCAGCCTGTTATTATACTTGCTCTAAGGCCTTCTCCAACAATTGAGCCAGCACACTAGCTGTGAGTCATTCCACGTCGTCGCAAGAGACTACGGCCCCAACAGCTTAGCTTTTAGCCCATTCTCTCAAAATTATGAGACCCACGCTGCATCAATATTTTACTCGCATCTCTTTCTTCTTCTCCACCGAGACCTCTCTCTTCTTATCCTCACACCGCATGATAATAGCATATGGTGATCCGCATGCCGCTGCTAAGTGCTAGCTCTGCCACCGGCGCGTCCTCGTTGCCACTATCAACTCGCTTCGCCCGCTCCCCATGATCCCGCGGCGCGCAGCTTGCTCCGCCGCCGACCATGCGACCACTATGCCAAGCTCCACCCGTGGCCCACTTCCCCGGCTCCGCCTCTAGCTCGTGTAATAGAGCACGACTTCCTCCGTTGCTGGTCAGCAGCCCTTCACCCCCAGTTCCGTCGCAGCGCGAGGCTGTCTTCGCCGCCGGCCACGAGCTCGATGTCCTAGATCCGTCGCAGTACGCGGCCCGCTCCGCAGCCGGCCGGCCACCCTCAGTCGTCGTCGGTGCTATGCTTCGCCTTCAACTCGCGGGAGTTCACGGTGCGCTGGAACCTCACATGTGGGCCCGCAGTGGCGCTCGATTCATGAGCAAGGCGGCAGGGGGCCCTCGATTTGTGAGCGAGGCAAGCGACGAAATACTCGCTAGCTCGTTGCTTTTTTGTTCTCTCAGCTCTCGCCTCCAGGTCGGATGAAAATGTGACGTCGGCAGGCGACTTCGACACCCGTTGAAGAAGGCCTAATAAGACTCTCTCCAACGGACGGCGAAGTCGCTGCTGATGTGATTTCTGCCCCCACGTGATGTTGAGAGAGGCTATAAAATGGTTGATCTCGTCGCTGACCTTACTAAAAAAACCGAGGCGCGGCTCATCGTTGCCCTGTTCTCTTCCTGCCCATTATGTGAGGAGCTCCAACAGGATATGGCCTCCGGGGGCCACGGGGTCCATGCGGGGGGGGGGGGGGGGGGGGGGGGGGGGGGGGTGATCTGGTGGATAGGGTTGCTGGACCGTGAGGTTAGAAGTCGACGCTACAGGAGAGGTAGAGGCCGGTGGCCAGCGCTCCGCAGCAGATGGCAAGCCGGCGGTAATGGGCACTCTTTGCGCGAAGAAACAGGCAAAGGCTGAGGAGAAACGAGAAAGACAGGGATAGATTGGAGTAAAAAAATTAGTGATCCTGTTTAAAAATAAAACCAAGTATAACATGTATACATGCAAGGTGGAGTAATTTCACACGTGCTAAACTTTTAGTGAATAACAGATTTAATATCACATAAATAAGCTAGGAGTCTACCGGAGATACATATCTTGTCCTAGAAACGAAGGTGCCAGCCTTCGTAGGCAATCGACCGGCGGGGGTTATATATGCCTAAGGCTTCATCAGCATCTTTATGTCATCTTTTTCTTCTGTGCAACATTCATTGATATGGGATAACAATAATTTGAAAATAGCAAGGTCAGTACATGTTGTATTCAGCAAGTGTAAAATACACGAGGCCGAAAGGGCTAGCTGACTCACTCCGGTAAGCACTTTTAGTTGATCAAGTTTTATTAACACCTTATTACTATGATATAAGTTTATACATCCGTGCTAAAACAGCAGCATATAATTTACAATACTATAAATCATAGACTATGATTTATTTCATTTTCAAGTTTCATTATCATGTGAGGGTCGAGACCGCTCTTGACCATAAGCACGACTAGTATACCAGTTTTATACTTTGTAGGTGTAGTACACTTTCACCACAAGTGGTGTTTACCCATTCATGTCTGAGGTAGCTAGCCCCATAAAAATGCCGAGGCGCATGGCTAGGGATCCTCTACAAGGCCTTTCCAAAGAGTCATCTTATGCATATTAGTTCATAGCCACATACCATAGAGGCAATCTCCCGTACCACATTTTACCCTCGAACTAGGTCATCCATCAGGGGCACTTCCCTATCCACAACTTATCCGGAGTAGACGTGTCATAAAAGCATTCCTTCATCTTGCAGCTACTAGAAAACTAATGTCCTCACAAGAAATCCCTAAGTAATTATCCAATACTAGAACCATAGTAGTTCTTATGGTTGTACTATTTTCCTTGGTGGTCACTCCATATTCCAATTAAGTTATATGGTCTTTGAGTTGAAGGATAGCATAAACATTAACATATCTTTGTGCAAAGTAAACAATATTAGTTTTGGTGTCACCATAACCCATCGTAGCAACTAGCATAGTTACCCAACATAAATGTAAACCCAGATTCATGTAGGAAAAGGGGTAAAGGTGGCAAGGCACAGTCCTTAATAGAATCCATCAAATTGAGGCACGAGTCTGCAATGTGACAAAAAATTATTAGAAAATATATTAGATACACTTGCCTTTTTTTTCAAGTGATAGCTGCTCAGATAGCCTTCAACTCTTGCTCTTGCTCTTAATCTTTGAAGCTCTTGAATAACGTTCATTCTACTAAAAGCATTCACCAAACACAAGGATACAAGAAAACAAATAAACACAACTAAGAATAATACACCAATCAAAAGAAAAGCTTCAAGGATAGGGCCCCTTAATATAGTCACACGAGCGCAAGAAACAATAATACTGAAGCTTGGTTAAAAAGATACAATTATCAAAAGATTAGAATTATTAAACAAACGAAAGACTATATGTGAGCTTGCCCGAGGCAGAACGGCGATGGGACCCGGGAGTAGATCTGCAGCTTGTCGTTGGAGTCGTGGTGATGATGTCATTTGCTCCACTGCTGGCCAAGGTGGCGAATCGAGCGGCAATGGCGCCGCCTAGCTTGGCGGCGACAACGTCGTTGTTGCTGCACTGGATGACCGAGGCAAGGGTGGTGAGTAACAAGGGCACGTGGAACGCGAGGGCGGACTTTATATGGGCACAGGGACGAACCTTCATTTGGCACACACAACAAGGGAAAAGGCGGCAGGTTCAGTCGGGTGGAGAGGAAACTTGGCCAGAGGGGTTGGGTGGGGTAGGGCCTGAACCGGCCCAAAAGGATTTGGGTCCGCGAGCAGGGGAATCGAGGAGTTAGAGTTGGTGAATCGAGCAGCGTTGTAGCTCGATTCATTATGGGATAGGGTTTCCTTTATTTGTTTTGGAATATTATTTCCGGTGCATAAATAAATCAAGAAGAATTCCACATAAATTATTTAAGCTAGAAAAATATCCCAAATAATTCCAAAAATCTTGGAAAAAATCCCAGAGAGAGTTGCACATGATGAACCCAAGTAAAATAATTGGAGCTCATGAAAATGTTTCTAGCACCTTCCAAAAATTAGAAATAGAAATAATTCCTAGAAAAATCGAGAAACTTCCCGTTGGGCCTCTAAACACATTTCCAAGCCTTCGGTGTTTTAATTTTGAAAACAATTATTTATATGTACTGAATTCCCTGGTGTTGGAAAATATTTGAATTAATTTGCACTAGCCAATCACATCCTAAAATCCAAAAAAAATTAGGATGCTGCATATAGTGTGGGACCCATAAATACTTTGAGAAGCACACAAAACTCCAGACTAATGGATGGACTATCTTTTAGGGTGAGGTGGTAATCTAATAGCTATCCTACTGACTTGATTGTTAGGCCTTCTCCAACGAGGTCATCGAAATCGCTGGCTCACTTGCATAGGAGAGACAATAAAAAAAAGAAAACTGTTGGCTGAATAGCTACCGGGACAAGGCGTCAGAGAGAGTGAATGCACAGGAAACCATGCTAGCTTATCTTGTGAACACGAGCTAGGGCGCTCATTTTACCCGTCCTCTCTCCTTCACCTATTCATCGCAATAGCGACTTTGACAGCCTTTGGAGAAGGCCTTAGAGACAGCCTAAAAGAGAAGTTGACTTCACCATTATTCACCCAACCACCAATATTGTTTTCATACATCGGTTATCAACTTCTCTTCTGGTCACGCCTTTCAGCACCTTGGACCTATGTCCTTTGCAGTCTTTGCTTCTTCACCAATCTTGCCCCGTGATGGAATCCTCGGCCCATTCCATATACCAAAAGCTCTCAACAATGCAGTTTAGATCTTGCACCACCCCCACACAAATTATTAATCTCATCCCTTGGAGCTAGTGATATGGTCCATTGATCGAATAATCTCATCAATAGGCATTGGGTGGCGGCATCCTTGTTCTCGTTATCCACACCTATAGCATGTATCTATGGAATAACACCACCTCGTCAGCATCATTTTGATCCAGTGCCTCACCCCATAAGATCCGGTGCTCATTATCTTTTCCCATATAGGAAACACGACATGGGCTACCAGGCATATGATCCATCCCTGAATTTTAATCCCGGTTGGATCCCCCAACTCGGTCTAAAGCCCCACCCCCTCGTCGTTAGAGCTGGGACTAATACTCACATTAGTCTTGGGCCTAATATAATCTGGGACTAATGGTGTGGGTAGAAAGTTTGTTCTCTACAAGTGAAACGGCAGACGGGTAAAACGAATAGATCAATGGAGAGACTAGGTTGTTGGTACCATGCTAAAACACAAGAAATGGATCGGACCACTACTCCAGAACCTCTCATCACAACCAGTTCTAAAGGGTCGTCACAACCTGTTTTAGGGGACCATGCTGATATAGTGGTTGTGACCGTCATCACAATCGGTTTGTGTCATAAAATGGTTGTGATAAGAATACCATCACAACCGGTTTTTTTATTACAAACCGGTTGTGATGGGACTGTCATCACAACCCGTTTGTAGCACGAACCAGTTGTGATGAATATTTTAGGGACAAAGAAAATTGATTCACATACATATATCTTTACTAGCATCACATCACCCCTTCCTGCTCTGGCCGTGACCGGAGCTCCTCCTATCAATGGCCAGGCGAATATGTTTGGTGGTGGCAAGGGCAGGCCAGAACTGGTTGGGTCCGGCTCCCAGCTTGGATGCGTAACGGCTCCTCCGCATGAGCATCCTACCATTGACCCCGAGTCGAATCTGTTCCGGGCATGGCCACAGGTGAAGCTCGTCCCCAAGAGCTTTGTGGTGCGGGCACAGGCCCACCAGAGATGCTGGGCAGCATGCTTCCCCCGTCGCTTACGGTAACGACGATCGAAAACGCAGGTTGCACCCTTTGCACTACGCAATGGCAACGCAGAGGCGCAGAGCACAGGTCTACCGTGCCCTTGATGCCACGCCACTGCACCGATAGACCCTCTCCCTCATCAGACACCTGCACCTTGCGGTCCCTGGCCTTATCTGTGCAGCGGCGGCGGTTCGTGAATCCGCGCGGACGCTGCCGGCAGTTCGTGATGTCGCACGTGGGGTCAGGCCATGGACTACTGGTCCGCGCATCTACGTGCCGCGCCTTAGCGACATCGTTTTCTATTTTGTGCAGGCCAATATCAAGCAGGTACCCTCCTCCGCTTCAGCCTCCTTCCTCTGCATCCGTTGGTGTTAGCTTGTTTTGATTTGGGAGCTAGCTTATTTTTATTTCGGCATTGATTTAGTGCTGCTTCCCAAACGGTGAGCATAGTGCACACTTGCGTCTGCTCTTGGAATGCCCAAATTGTAATTGTTCCTTTGAATTCCTCATAGCAGTTTACATGTTTCACTTACGATTCAGAAGCTTTATCAATAGTACCAGATGAATCTTGGAGTATGATTCCAACACATCTGTTGAAAATCATGTCTCCTTAGATAAAAATGTCAGGAATGTTGGTTTTCTATACGAGTCACTTTATACTATATTATTAACATGAACAGGTCATACAACCTTGACTGCCCACATAGAGTAGTGGAGCATATGGTGTTATTCCAGACCTTAAAGGAGTGCAAACACTTTATTAGATTGTTTTCCATAGGGCAAGATTTTCATGGTACAGAGCGAGAGATATTTGACTGATGCCTAACCTTCTGCGTTCTTATTGTTTTCAATTGCAATATTTGATATTACTCTTTTTCTGGTACTGCACTTCTACTGTTAAACCTTATTGTCCTCATAAATTCCTTACAATTATCTCTGCATTGCGAGTGTGCAAAAATGGCTATATTGCAGGAACATGTACACAAGTACTAATGGATCTTTTGTTTTTTCCCCACAGAAAGGGCTTCTAGGTATTTGGGATTATACTAAGGTCCATGAAAAGATTACATATGACTATGTGCACTCCTGCGTTCTGAACAGTATGAAGTACTTGGCAATGCGGGCTTGTTTGGATGGAACCCTCAAAAAGCTGCCTGCGCCAGGCAGCAGCGCCAGGCGTTCGATTTCCGCTGCCTGCGGTCGGATGCACCTGCCTGGGCGATGAGCTGCCTGGCAGGCAGCAACCAAACACGCCCTGCGTGCGTTTGCAAAAAAATATTGAAGTATTATTCTGCTGTTAAATCAACTTTGAATCAACAGCCAAGATGGTCTGGAGTCCAGTATTGCCGCCATGAGATCGTTCAGATGAAAGTGAACCTGAATTTAGTCATCAGATTGTCCTTAACATAATATGTTGGAACTTGCAGGTAACTGACAGCTTTTGCTTATGAATCACACTTGTAATTGCTTTTATCACACACAATCATGTTGCTATGTCTTTCCTTACAACTCGTTTGTTGGATCATTCTGCTGATGTTCGCACATTTAACTGTTTTTTGTGTACTTAATTTTACATGTATCCACAGTTGAAGACTAACAAAAAGGTGATATTTTGCATCAGACATTATGACATGGGAATTTCCTGCTTTATGCATAAACAAAACACTCATTTGACTACTTCACCTACAATTTCAGGTGCTCTTAATGTGGTTGCAAAAGATGTCTTCCATATATTCTTTGTGTTTGGAAACTAATTACCACATTTATAATGATTTTTTCACCCGCTGTATGTTCATGGATGCTGTACTCGGATGCTCATGCATGTTCAATGGAGATCATGCCAGTAGCCCTGTTGCCCAGAAGCTCTATTCCTTGAAGGTACTCACTGATATATGATCGATTGTCCTGGGTCTCCATTGCTCTTCTACATTCCTTCTTGAGGCCAGTGTAACTTGAGGGTGGAACTTATATTTTGCCGCACAATCAAAATTGTTTGTTTTTTAAAGTCCAATTTTGTTGGGAAAAAGTCCAAATTACTACCTCATGTATGGACAAAGTCCGAATAACCCCTAAAGTATATTTTGGTTCATTTTATACCCATAAGTATATCAATTGGTCCAATCTACCCCTTTGTCAAATTTGTCTTTTTTTTGTTTCTCCATGTACGAGTGGCGTTTTAAGTTAAAATTTTATGGGATGATAGAAGACCACGTAAAGTATTTTAAAAAATATAGTATATTTTTTCATCATTATTTTAAAAGGATATAATATGTAATAATAAAGTAACCATATTGATATAAAATTTTATAAGAAACACTGATAAAAAAATCATATTATATTTTTTAAAATACTTATGCGGCTCTCTACCATCCATGAAGTTTTGACTTAAAGCACAGCTTATGTATGGAGATACAAAAAAGACAAATCCTGTCAAGGGGTAGATTTGACCAATTGAGATAGTTGTGGGTGTAATATGAACCAAACCATACTTTAGGGGCTTATCCGAACTTTGTACATACTTGAGTGTAGTAATTTGGACTTTTTTCATTTTGGTGTATATCGACAATATGTAGACTTTTAATCAGTTTTGCTGGAAATGTTACTTCCCATTAGCTGACGTCGATGACAATTTGATGTAACAAGTTGGAAATGAGTTTTAATAAATATATGAGAAGAACCTCATATGGGATGCTTAACGGTCCATTTTTAGCATGAAAAATTATGATAAATGTCCCTCTGTGGTCAGTGTTTTTTTCGTACTTGGCACAGACCTCGGTGGCTCAAAGCTTCACACGGTAGATCTTGGGGTGCTCATCGCCGGGGTTCACAGAACACGAACACCAGATCAAGAGGTCTGGCGGCTGCGGCTGCGGCTGCTGGGCTCAGAGACCGGCCGCAGCAGCGCATCCAGCTTGGCATCGAGCACCTCCACAGCAGCAGCAGGGGCTAGGGTCTGCAGTGGCGCAGAGCAAGGTGGAGGTGCAGTCGGAAGTCAGGTTGGCAACGGGCTAGGGTGGGGCCAGGGAGGGGACCCGTCCCAGCCCCGTTCCCTGAAACTAAGAGGATCCAGTGATAAAGTTTAGCACTTTAAATAATTGATAATTAGACGTATTAAACACAAACTAATTATAAAACTAATTACATAAGTTATGTATATTTCGCGAGACGAACCTAACAAGTCTAATTTTGCTATAATTAATATATAATTACCATACGTTTACTGTAGCATTACATTGTCTAATCATGGTGTAATTAGGTTTAATAGATTTGTCTCATAAATTACTCCTCGTTTTGTAATGGGTTTTTAAATTAATCTATATTTAATAATCCTAATTAATGTATTTACCTCCTATGTGAGGGCACTAAAGTTTAGCGGAGAGGAAACAAACGGGGCCTGACTCTTCTCCCCGTCCCAGATAAGTTTAACAAGGGAGAAATGTCGCCCATCCCCGTCCCCGGCATATCCCCGATCCCCAGTGGAGCTCCGCGGGGGACGCCCAGATGAAGGACAATGGGAGAGGGAGGCAGGAGGTGTGGGCTGCGGCGCACCAAGCGGCGGCGGACATGGATGGGAGAGGGAGGCAGGGAGCTGCGCGTTGCAGCCTGCGGCGGCCATGGACAGGAGAGGGAGGTAGGGAGCTGCGCGCTGCAACGCACTGAGTGGCGCCATGGACGGGAGAGGGGGAGGCAGGAGCTGCGGGCTCCGGTGTAGCGAGCGGCGGCGGCGGACAAGAGAGTAGGAGACGGGTGTTGTGGAACTGCATAATGAGGCGCACCGAGCGGCGGCGGCGGATAGGAGAGTAGCAGACGGGAAGTGTAGAACGAGAATATCAGGGCTGAATATATCTATCTAATATATCATCCCCGAAGGATTCCGGGTGCATCCAGCGCCTTGGACCCTTCACACGCGACACGTGGCCTCAGTTGCAGCGCGTCCGTCCTATCCAGTCGTCGCATGTGCGACTTGCGTCCTGCCTCCTTTCGCGGTTCGCACGCAAATCGAGCCACGGCCTATGCCGTGGGCGTCGTCGGTGTCCCTGCAAAATATTACTGCCACACGGCCGTCGTGTCCTATATGGGCGGCGCGTTCTCCTTGCCACCGCCGCCGCCTACATCGCTGTGACTGGAGAGGGTAAGGGAGGGGGTGGGATTCGCCTTGGGGATTCGCCGTCCGCGCCGGGACTCCCCGCGCTCCACCCCCCCTCGACGCCCCGTGTCGCTGCTCCCGCTCCGGGCCGCGCCGCTGCTGCCGCCGCGGCTCCAAGATCCCCCGCTTGGACGAAAGGGAGGAGGGTGGGAGGGGCGACCTGGCGGCCTGACGGGGGTGCGCCACTGGAGGAGATCTCTCCCGCCGCCGGTGATGGCCGCGGAGGCCGACGCGGCGGTGGCGTTGCCGGCCGGGTCGGCGGCCACCTTGGCGCGGATGCGGGGCTGTCCGCCCGCCCTTCCAGCTCGCCTCCTCGCCTCTTCCTACGCCGACGCCACTGCGAGGGCCGTCCCGCCTGCTCGGCTCGCCTCCTCCTGCACATGCCCGCCGCCGCCGCCGCTGCGAGGGCCGCACGCCCTGCTAGCCGTGCCGCCCGCCCGCCCGGCTCGCCTCCTGTTGCGCCGCCGGTACTGCCAGCACGCCGTGGAGGGAGACAGGAGCAACAGACATCCTCGACGACGGTCGGCCGGCCTCAACGATGAGCACCCACTTCCCGAAGCTGTTGATGAGGATGGGAACCAATTTTGCAAGATTCGGCCACCACACTGCCGGATCTGGTGACGGTGGATGTGGATTTCATCAGATTTGGAATAGGGACCGAGCAGAAAAGAATAGGAAGAGGAGGCGTGTGCCGTGAGCGGCGGCGTTGACGTGAGGAAGGCGATGAGCGGTGCATCCCTGTGTGCAGGAAGGACTACGAGGAAAAAAAAGAGAGCGTGAGGAAGGGCATGAGGGGGTGGTTGGGCTGGGCCTTTTTTATTGCAGAGTGAGGCCCATCTAAATGCAATATAACCATGCTCCGGAGTCTACCAAATAGAAGAATTAAGTACCTAACTATGACATTTTAAAATGATAACATATAATTTGTACATCTGGATAATTGCAGCTTTGCCTCCTATTGCCAGGTTGGGCTGCTCTTACTCCGCATCACAATCGCACAACACAAGGCTATACATATATAGTACTCATCATGCCCTCATGGCCATTGTTTCTCATGGCGTTGTAATTTATGACAATGTAATAGCGTATGCACCTGGTAATATATGACGGGCCTAACATCCCATTAGCGTAAATGTCACCGCGGGCGCGGCGAAGCGCGTCATCCTTCCTAGTTCTTAGGGTCATGGAATTGAACGGAGGGGAAGGAGGTGTAGGGTTTAGAGTGTTGTTGGCTGTCGGATCGGATGAATCAACGGTTTGGACAAGTTGGACCAGTTGGGAGTTTTGCATGTTTATCTGAATCAACTATGGCATATGTCATTGGATAATATTTTTATCGGATTTTTAAGAATGATTTGACATACATGTAGTTCAAATTGGAACTAGTGAGAATAAGTATGTAGAAATCAAATGAATCATTAGAAAAATATCAAATCACCTCGGAAAAATCTGAAACTCGTTTAGGGCAATTTATATGAAGTATAAGTGATCTGAAAAATGATTCCATTTAGTCTGAGCATAATAATGGTGTAGTGTGTTAAAGAGTCAAAGATTTCCATGAGTTATATGAAATAGGGTGAAAGAACAACCACATTCTAGTTTTCTTAGAATGTGTTCAATCTTCTATGACTAGGTTATACACTTAAAAAATGAATACACACAAATTTCTAGAATTTTTGGAGCACTTTTAGTAATTATGATTATCCATAGCTAACCTTTCAATATTTCATATATTTTTTGGATTAGAGACTATCTAGGGTATATTTCCTTAAATACCATTTTTCCGAGATATTCTTGCAATTATTTGTGGTAGTTGTAGTTCAATGTAGAATTACTACATAACTAGTGATTTGCACACGCCCATGGGTGCGTAGAATTGATGAGAAATTAGTATTTAGATATATTTAATTTAAAATTGAAATTTGACGTAATTTTCTAAACTTGGTGCTACGTGATTTAGAGAATACATAAATTGATATTATTTTCATAAATTTTATTTATTCAATTCTTAATTTATATTTAAAATCTCATCTATTTTTATAGACTTGGTGCTATGCATTTAGAAAATACAAAACAATGCTATTATTTTTGCAAATTTTTAGAATAATTGATCAACTACTAATATTTTTGAGGATAAGTTTGCTTAGGTGGTTCTATTTGGTAAAAGTTCGAGAGTATTTTTTTAAAAAATGGCTTAAGAGACAGCGCATGGATGGCAGGTTATATTTTACAAAAGTTCAAGGGTTCACTAGTTAATATAGATTTAAAATCTCACCTATTTTCCTATACTTGGTGTTGCACATTTAGAAAATACAAAAATTGATATTACTTTTGCTAATTTTGAGTATAGTCAACGATCAATTACTAATATTTTTTTACGCTCATAAGTTTGCTTAGGTGGTTCTATTTGGTAAAGTTCGAGTGTCTTTTTTTTTAAAAAAATGGCATGAGAGCACATGGACGGTGGGATCTATTTCGCATAAACTTCGAGGGTTCTTCTAAAAAATGGCTAAGAGAGGGACATCTACGACAAGTTTTATTTTGCAAAAGTCCAAGGGTTCTTCTACAATGGCTGAGAGAGGGGTGTGTACGGTGGGTTCTATTTTGCAAAAGACGACGAGCCTTTTTGTAAAGTGACTGAAGTTCGCGCGGGGCCATCCACTCGTCGGATCCGACGGACGAGAATCACCATTGACACGGCTTCACGGTTGGCCTTCAATACCGTCCGGTTTCATATCTACACTAAAAGGATTGAGTTCTTTTGAAAACTTTTACTACCAACAAAAACCCCCCATACACCTCACAATGGACCCACCTGGACCCACGATGTAGGGAAAAAAGGAAATATTACGGAAGTTTTTTTGGTAGAGCGAAAAATCCCATGTGAGTTCACCCCTAGCCCCCTTTTTTTTCACCAGCATTTTCTTTACCCACCTTTTTTTGGAAAGGAAACAATTCTTCTACCGTGAAACCTTCTCTGAGATTTTTTTTGAAAGGAATCAACCGATACGCATGGCACCTACAGCCGAAACAAATTTAATTGCCATTGTTGGATATTAAAAGAAGGAAAGCACACAGTTATGGCACCAACAAAAATAAAGTCCATAGCCAAGCAGGAGCAAGAAACAAGCACCAAATTTTTCTCTTCAAAATTTTTAATCTGAGGAGACCAACACAAGTCGCACGAAGCACCAGGAAAAACTGGAACAATTCTACATGGAAGTGTCAAGGACGTCAAAACTTCGAAGAGAAAAAATGGTCCACCTAAAAATACCCACATTTGTAACCAGATCTATACATAACAATCCCGTATTGCTAATAGACAATAGATTGGAGAGTTTTTCTCCATATAAATAAAGACCAACTATCTCAAAAATGATGTGCTTCTACATTTGAGAATACCTAAAGCTCTCTATACATGAGAGAGCGAATATAAATTATTTTTAAAAGCGTTTCGCACGACTGGTCTGTTTACCATAGCCCACTCAAGTGACATGGTTTTAGTACCTACGTGTCATCAATAAACGTGTGTGCCGCACGTGAGTTCTTGCTAGTATAGAAAATAAGTGACTAGAAATTCTTTTAGTGCCTAGAAAATAGCAAATCACCTCAGAAAAATTTGAAACTCATCTAGGGCAAGTTATATGTAGTCTAAGTGATGAGAAAAATAATTCCATTGAGTATGAACACAAATAATGGTCTAGTGTGTAAAACACTTATAGGTGGGATGAGTTATATAAAATAGTGTGGTAGATGTACTAGTTTGTGAACAATGTATATTCTAGTTTCGTTAGAATGGTTTGAATATGTCATGACAAGGTTATACACCTAAAAAATGACTACTTGCAAATTTCCAAAATTTCCAGAGCACTTTTAGTAGTTATTATTATTTTTCGGCTAAGCTAGATAAAATATGTTCGTATGAAAGTGTTTGTAGAAAATATATGGGGTGTTTGGATCAAGGGACTAAAGTTTAGTCCTTAAATAAATGATGATTAGAGGTATTAAATATAAACTAATTATAAAATTAATTGCATAAGTCATATCTACTTCACGAGATGAACCTAACAAGCCTAATTAATCTATAATTAGTATATAATTATCGCATATTTATGGTAGCATTACATTGTCTAATCATGGGCTAATTAGTCTTAATAGGTTCATCTCACAAATTAGCCCACATTTATGTAATTGGTTTTTTAATTAATCTATATTTAATACTTCTAATTAACATCTTTACATCTGATGTGACGAGACTAAATTTTAGTCGAGTGGATCCAAACATCACCATAGTTTTGTAAGTTATCAACGAAAAAATTGTAAATCTGGTCGCAACTTTGATGTTAACTTTACATTTGAGATTGTCTAATTAGCGTGAGACATTATATCAACTTTTTGGGCATCTAAACTATTTTAATTGAAAAATTTGTCAACTATAAAGTTTTAGATATTTTAGAGATCTACAATTTTGATATAAAGTTTGTGTTCAACCAACTTCAAACGAAAAAGTTATAAATGTATACGCTACATATCGTCACAACTGGTTTGAGTAAAAAACCGATTGTGATTGGTTCCAACGGCTACCCAGTCCATCTACCTGCAAACCAGTTGTGATGCGTTATCATAACCAGTTCAACTAAACCGATCGTGATGTCCGGTTCTGTAGCAATGGACTGTCAGTAATGGTAATTCGAGGACTGTACTGTGTGTGCGAATATAATGTTGGTGTGTTTCTCTTATACAACGAACGAACTTGTAGCCTGGTGGTTGCAATGCTTTAGTAGGAGCCTTAGGTCGTTGTTCGACTCCTCGTGGGGGAGAAGGTTTATTCTTCTTAATAAAAATCTGTGGGACGGTCTTACCCCACCGGTCTAGTTTTTTGTGTTTTCTCTTATACAACATATTAGTTAAAAAGGGACAACACTGACTATTTCGTTGGTTGTAATGATGAAAAAAGGTTATAGTTATCTTCTGGCGGAAATCGCATAGCTCTTAATAACAAATATTCGTCTTGTATAATAACATGGGCTGATTGTCTTGTTAAATGAATCATATAGACAAAATATCACAAAAATCTCAATCCAATGGGTTTAAATTGAGAAGTTTTCATAATGAGTAACCGACTTCAGATATGAGTTGGTCGGACCTAGACTAGATAGGCAGACCCAAAGCTGAAATTTGGTTCGGCTGGCCAGCTGCAATCTCACCATCCCAGAATTCTTCGGCAGTTTTGTACGGCCCGGATTGATGGACAAAGAAATCATAGGTTCCTCTCAACTCCGGGAGGGAGTTGATCTTGTGGCGGGCACCGTCGGTGAGCTCCCAGTCAAAGATGTCAAGGTTCTCTCGCATCCTCTTCTCATTGAAGCTCTTTGGGATTACGACATCGCCCTGCTCATACACCCACCTAATGCACACCTGCACCTTTGCTTGATAAGATTACAAATAGAAGGGGTCGGTTGATAGAAATTTCATAACGACATTTTCACATAAAAGATTAATTACTCTCTCCATTCTCAAATATATATCATTTAGAAAAAAGCCTAAATTACTACGCTCAAGTATAGACAAAGTCTAGATAACCCCGTAAAGTATGTTTTGGTTTATTTTACACCCACAATTATCTCAATTGATCCAATCTACCCCATCGTAAGATTTATCTTTTTTTATTTCTCCATGCACAAGTGGTATTTTAAATTATAATTTTGTAGGATGATATATGACCACAAAAAGCATTTTTTAAAATATAAGGTGAATTTTTCATCATTATTTTAAAGGTTATGATATCTAGTAATAAATTAACCATATTGATATAAAATTTTATGGGAAATAATTATCAAAATTCCATATTATATTTTTTTAAAAAAACTTCATATGGCCATCTATCATCCCACAAAATTTAAATTAAAAACACCATTATATATGGAGAAACAAAAAAGATAAATTTTGCTAAGGGGTAGATTGAACCGATTAAGATAGTTGTGGGTGTAAAATAAACCAAACATACTTTAGGGGATTATCCGGACTTTGTCCATACTTGAGGGTATTAATTTAGACTTTTTTCTATCATTTATGACAAACAATTTAGTTGAAAACAAACCAATATGCTTGTCCTACTTGTGGTTAATTGTGAAGGATTTGGTGAATCAAGTTGGTGGAACTTGCCTATTAATTTAGTTTAAGGACCAGGATGAGAGAACAGAACAAGTTTAAGGTCCCTTATGTGCATTGTAAGAGTACCGAGACCATAATAAGAACTCAACACAAGTTAAAGGAATGAGAGGAGAGGAGTGTAGGATAAATTTAAGGACTGTTATATGTATTTTGACAGTGTTGAGGTCAGGATAACAACTTGAAACAAGTTTAAGCGCTGCCGGTGAAATTTATTCCTTTTTTAGTATTTATTACCGGCCAATTTCCCATAGGAAGAAAAAAAGGCGCTCATGGATTCGTATAATATATTTTTTAGTGTTATATCCGTATATGACCAAAGTTATATTATAACTTGAAGTGTTACCTGAGCGACGGTTTTGCCCATGTCCTGGGCGATCTTCTTGAGGACAGGGCTGTCCATGACAGAATTGTTTGCCCATGGTTCTCCCTTACCACCCAACGGAGAGTAGGCGCAGAGTTGGATCCCTTTCTCCCTGCAGAACGTCCTCAGCTTGTTCTGCCGGCAGCACGGGTTCGCTTCCACCTGCTCTTTAAATAAGACGTGTGCAAAACAAGGGTGACGAAAAGATGTTACTAGGATACATTGCACCTCAATGTCATGTTTATTATAAATTTTTTATTGTGATGTGATCCAAATTCATAGCGCATAGTTAGTCCCACATCGATAACGCAACCAATTACAGGGGCTATATATTTTAGATGAGTCATGTATCTTTTCTACTTATAAAATCTTCTCAATAATAATTGTGTTTCGTATTTTTTTCCGCAAGGGTTTTCCACGTTAAAATTGTGTCTTGTGTTTGATCTTATTTTCACATTATTTGCTAACTAAATGGTATCAAAGTTTTGCACGATATTACTTGAAAAAAAAAGGTTTCGGCCGCCGCCGCCTTATTCCGTGGAACCATTAATCTGCCGGCGACGTCTGCGTCAAGTTAGAGTCCTACGCGTTGGCGTTGCTGTCTCGTCTACTGAGGCTGTTTGGAGAACGGAATCGGTTTCCGTTTGTCGCCGGAGTCCGCGTTCGAGTACAAAGACTGCTGCGCTACGGTTGTCCTGCGAAGAAATTTTTCATGTGCGCGAGTCCAGGGGCGGAGAGGAAAAATATTGCTGCCTGTCGCACGCGGTTCGAGCGGAGGCACCACGCGCTGGAGTCCAGGAAAAATAATCTAGGCCAGGTTTAGTTCCAAAAAGTAAGCCAGAGTTGACTACGCAAAAAAAAATCACATCACATTAAAATAGTGGCACATGCATGGAGTACTAAATGTTGATGAAATAAAAAATTAATTACACTTTTTTGTTGTACTCGGCGAGACGAACATTTTGAACCTAACTAATCAATTTTTGGACAATTTTTTCACAAAAATCAAACGAAATACTACAGTTGCATATTTTTGGTGAAGTGACATCTTTCCGATTCCCCGCCTCTAATCTGCATCAAAACAATAGCTTAGTGTTATTGTGCTACGCGCACCAGTGAAGATCTACCAGAAGGTTTTCAGAGTTCTTCGTTGGACGTACACAGGAAGTGTACACAAGGCTACAGATTATTGCTAGAGTTACACAGTAACGTTTCTAGATTATTTAATGCAGATTATTTTCTGGTTATTTCTTTCACGTGGCTTTTATGAAGTATGATATTCCGCTGCTGAGACATATTGAGATTTTGAGGAGATATTGAGATGATTATTGGATCACTTTGAGTTAATTCTTCCCGATGTTTTTGGCAACATCGTTCATGTCAGCCTTGTGGTTTCTTTTACTCCTATGGAGTTGGTTAATTGAAAGTAAAGGTTTTGCTCTGAATTGAGTTCAAGATGGAGGATTCCAAGTGTAACAGATGATGTTTGTTGGACTAGATACTACAGTGTTTTGTATTGCGGGAGCAGTACGTTTATTGCTGTCTTTGCTCGTGTTGAGGGATTTAGTTCAAAGTTGCTGCATAGATACTACAATATTTTGTTCTGGCATTCAATACGTTTGTTGTTCAAGGTGGAGACGTCCACTCATGACTGCACCACTGTAGGGTCTATTGCAGCAGTTTATAATCCGTTGGTTACACATTTATGCCTACATCTGAACCGTGTTTGAATGGAGCAGTAATTGACCATGTCATGGAATTTAGTTTCTTCTACAATTGGTAAGTTTATTGTATGTGATGGATACACGTGCTAGTTGCTCTTGCAAGAGCGTTGTTTTGCCAAGTTTAGTGTTCCTGGTGGAGCATATATTATTCCATGAGATGAGTTCTTCACTGGATATTTATTTAATACCATGGGTGATATTGCGACTTTATGTCGTTTGATGATTGAGCGTTATTATCATTTGTTTTTTAGGTCAGTTGCATAGACTCAGACTTTTGCTAGGATTATGAATTTGTTGAAGACCCAAATTGTTCGTCTGCTTTGTTGATAGCAGTGTGTGTTTGGACCTATTGGTTATTTGCTCGATTTTTGCTTCCTATGTAGTGTTGGGAGAATACTCAGGTGCTCTTACTCTTTGGTTAGTCCGGTGGACATTGGCATTCAAGATTTGAATACGGAGGTTTATTATTCATCTACAAGAGGGAATTTGTCTCAAGGTGGAGTTTGGTGTGATGTGATCCAAATTCATAGCGCACAGTTTAGTCCCAGCTCGGCAATGGAACCAATCACAGGCGCGTGAGCCGCCTATATATATGTAAGCCCTATGTAGAGGGCAGGGTAAGACATTTTAGATGAGTCATGTATCATCCCTACTTGTAAACTGTCCTCAATAATGATTGTCTTCCGTGGTTTTTTCCCGCAATGGTTTTCCACGTTAAAATCGTGTCTCATGTTCGATCTTGTTTTCACATTATTTGCTAACATTATTATTACTCAACGCAGGACCATATAATAGGTCAAGACAAGTTGAATATTAACAACGATATGATCAAACTATCTTATTGTAAAACTGTCGGGCTGTTGGCCACTCCTGTAAAAAAAATACGAAATAGTGCAGACACCACTGGGTTCATGTATGGTTTTGGGAAACACTTAGTATCATGTATATCTTTTTTAAGATAATGGAAATATTCCGGCTTCACCACTTTCTGAAGATAGGGGCAGACACCACTTAGTATCGTGTATATGTACAGTATGAGCTTGGCCGAATGAATTACTAGTACTTTGACCGCCTTACAACTGCCCGCCACACACAACGATAATACAATATATTGCTAGAGCTTTAAGAACACGAATGATGCCATATCTGACACGATACACATGTTCCCCCAACTCCAAGTTCTATAATTGATATACGCTCTTCTCTAAATGCAGTTGCAACAATTTCTGCACATTGTATGGAGTTAGTTGAATGTAGGTGCTCATATTCGAAGCAGTCCATTTAGGAATAAGTCGTCGTTTTACAATGATTGGAGAGGTACCCACTGGTACCTGAAAGTAGCTAGTATAAATCAAGAGAAATTTTAAAATGATTGGGATTAATTAGAGCCATCTGTTCTGAGAAATCAGACGGTGGAAACAAATGAAGTACCTAGAGATACCTAACTAGAGGTACCCAGAGGTACCAAGAGGTACCAAATTTGTGGGCCTAGATACCAAAAATAGCGGGACCAACCCTTGATTTATACTAGGTACTTTTAGGTACCGGTGAGTACCTCTCCAATCATTGTAAAACAGCTCATAAATCAATAGTTGGTCCCACTATTTTTTATATTGGGCCTACAAATTTGATATCTCTTGGTACCTCTCGGTACCTCTATTTATGTACCTCCGGGTACTTTCTTAGTTTCCACCGTCTGATTTCTCGGAATGGATGGCTCTAATTAATCCCAATCATTTTAAATTTTCTAAAAAAGTGGTTTAGGGCTCAAGTGGCCGTGGTTGACAAGGATACATGCGTTGAATGTTTCGACCCAATTTAAAATGCTTGGACTCGCTGGAACGTGCATTCCATGTTAAGAGATACTAACGTGGGGATATCCAATATCTAATTGTGCATGTGTCAATGCTAAAAGGTCCGTTGAGAGCAATTTAGTTGATGCCAGATCATCCGGTGCTCATTACAAAATTAACTCGTTGGATCAATGGTTAGTTTGAGTGGTTGAGGCTAAAAATATCATTCAGTTATAGTGCTAGATTAGGCCGAGTGAAAGTGTTTGCATTGTGTTATTACCTTGTGGTTGGTTCAAGGCATGATTCACATAAAAAATATTTGTAATTGTGGTTGGCATCTATTGCAACATAAAAAATATATCATTGCATTAAGGTAATTGTTTCTTTTTGCGCAAGACCAAAACATACGCAAATATTCACAACGCGCGCGCACTAACCCCTACAAAATATATGTACAGAAACACTAGCCCTATGAGAACATCGGAGAGACAGGACCGGTAGATATCGAGATTGACGAAGTCACCATAAGCGCCTCGCTGTCGTCGGGCACTTCGGCTACCGCTGAAAGAATACGACAACAATGTTGGGGCCGAGGACTCGAAACCTGTTGGGCATATTTCATCACAGGAAATCTTACTAATTGACCTATGATCACTTCGCAAAGTAATTGTTTTGGCATGCTTGACTTGTGTGGTAATAGCCTTAGGAAATGTTTGCAACAAAAAATATTATTAGATTCTTGTATATATATTATGTGATATATGAATATATAATATTTGAACAATTTATTTTAACTTGCTATAATTTTTAGTTAGTAGAATGGTTGGTCATTGTAATCTGGTATTAGATGGACCTATTAGAAAGTATAGTCATTCAAACCAGTCCTTTTCTACTCATGATATAATATGTGTGAACCAGGAAGTACAACCATGGTCTTTATCGATCCTTTCAACTTCCGCATCAAAATTACAGGTTGGCAAACTGCCCGACTCATGTCCAACTGCACTGAATTCATACTGTCTTATTTATATACTGGTGGATCTGGTGAAGAACTATTACTTAAATTTGTTCGGATCATATCCTGCTGGGCAATTTCTTGGGCGATCCAATAGTCCACATATCCTAACCGGGCCAGTTAGAATATGTTTGTAACAAATGAAGTAGTATCACGAAATATACACTACCTCCGTTTGCTATTATATGATGTTGCTTAGGTCATGTTTCAGCTAACCAACGTCATATATTAAAGGATGGAGGTAGTATATAAATATTGTTTCCATGTTTTTAATTTTTTTGTGAAATTGTTGTCATATTATCTAACTATGACAATGTTACATTTTTTTTGTGTATTCTCATTATGAATAGAGAGAATATAGAACTAGATTATTACAAAAAAATATACAAGAATAGTAGCTCTAGTGTAGTGGTAAAGGGTTGTATTTCTAACAGGTTAGACTATGTTCAAACCCAACTAGCAAATTTTTATACATTTTACTTCTAATTATTTGTTGGCAAAAAGATATATTGTTGCGGAAACAGTTTATTGCCACCATTTACTGAAATCCTGGTTATAGCAGTTTCATTACCATGATCATATTCGCGTTATTGTTGCAATATATTTGCATACTCACGGTACCGGTCATTAAAACTACTATCTAATATAATACTTCATTGCATGCCAATTAGCATAGATGGTGCAACAAAACAAAAACGGTTGCCCTATCCCTTCAATCGAATGCAAGTGGAATTCACACAGCCAGATAGACCCTCGTATGTGTCGGCACATATGGACCGGACCAAAGTGAACTGGTGCGTTAAGTACATTCACATCGGCCCATTTATCCAATGATCAATATACCGGCATGAATGCTACCTAATCGTCGCACCAGCACATTAAAGTAAACATATCGGCGCGTTTTAAATGGATTACAATAAATTAATATTTGTGCTGGTGGAATATTGGACCGTCACGTTTCTTTCTTTTATCGTGTCGTCATAAATTTTCACTGATTAGAGCGTTAAGGTCAACAATCAACATATGTGGAATTGGGATGCGCCTGTCACAGTCTGCCACCTTCGCCGATGCCCAACAAGTATGCGTGAAGTGAATTCGAGACGGTCCGCCCAGGTGCATCGCTTCGTATACCCAAAGGCATGTGTCGTATTGTTAGATATACATACTTATCTTGTATGTTCTTTGTCCAACTAGTTTCTCTCTGCTCGATTGGTCTACGCACGCTTCTTGATATCGCCAGCAAAGCTTGTCTCTCTCCTCTGCTACACACATGTGCTACTCCCCTCTCCCCTTCGAGATGGAAACAATCACTAGATTTGCTACACCACCAATAGACGAGATCCTGAAGGAGTTGTACATGTCACGACGCGTACTCTGCAAACTCGGCATGAGGAATGGTGCCCAGGACAGAGTTGTCATGGAGGGTGTACATAGAGCCAGCTATGAGCCTTTTGCCATGACGACCATCTATTGGCCGACAATATCGGGACTACCATTTGCTGCTCGTAAAGGTTCATAATCTGGCCAACATCAACAAGCTCCATGGCCACTACTGGAGGTGGTGGAATGAGTATATCAAATTCAGGCGGGTGAAGAAGCTCAACATTCTTGACGCGTACTACTTCGTCGAGAGAGCAGGGTCTCCTCTGGAGCTGTATTAGTTTAGATTCTTGTATATATATTATGTGATACATGAATATACTCCCTCCATATTGATATTATATAACATTTACGACAATGACACGGTCTCCAAAACGTAACTTTGACTCTTATTTTTACAAAAAAATTATTCAAAAATAATATATGTATACTTTTATAAAAATATTTTTAAGACAAATCTATTCATATGATTTTCACATTTCCAAACTCAACGACTTAAAAGTTATACATGATTTATATTCCCAATGTTTGACTAAAATCTTGTCCGAAACATCATCTAATACCAATATAGAGGCAGTATAATATTTGATTTATTTTAACTTGCTACAAGTTTTTAGTTAGTAGAATGATTGGTCATTGTAATCGGGTATTAGATGGACCAATTTGAAAGTATAGTCATTCAAACCAGTCCTTTTCTACTCAAGATATAATATGTAAGATATAATATGTGTGAACTAGGAAGTCCAACCGCGCTCTTTATCTATCCTTTCAATTTCCGCGTCCAATTTACAGGTTGGCAAACTACCCGACTCACGTCCAACCACGCTGAATACATACTGTCTTATTTATATATTGGTGGATCTGGACAAGAACTATTACTTAAATTCATTCAGATCATATCTTGTTGGGCAAATCCTTGGGCGATCCAATAGTCCACATATCCTAACCGGGGGTCGGTTAGAATATGTTTGTGTATATTTATGGGCCGACCTCGACAGACAACCCTAACCCTAATCTATTTTTTCTCTGCCACCCTCGCTCCCCATTGACCGCTTAGACTCCAATGCTCCCTAACTCGCCCTCTCCGGCGTCAATGGCCGCCATGGCACCAACGCCCGCAGCAGATGAGGCCAAGTGCTAGTGGCCATGGAGGTCGTGGTGCTCCGCATTGCGGAGGTCGCGGCGAGAGCGACGGTTGGTACTGCAACTAGGGAGAACATCCTCCGCGCCTTGACGGCGGCAGCGGCTAGATCCATGAAAGCTTTCACTAGATCTGCAGCTATGCGCGGAGGGACCTTCGTTCCACCATCCAGACTGTGGCATAATGTGGGAAGGGCATCCGAGATCGTGTCCGTCCCAGATCTAGAGCAGGATCTGACATTCCGCCATTGTGGCCTCCCCCTTCGACCATGACCTTGGTTGCCGGGTGTGGACGACGGAGGTGCGACTAGCGCCGTGGAGGCGATATAAGAGCTGAAGGTGTTATGAACAAATTGCTCTTTTGTCTGCTGCTTTCTCATGTTCGCTGATTAGGATGAATGAACTACATTGCGATGTTCCCTAGCTAGGATAACGAACGGCTAGTGTTAGGATAGTTTAAAGTTCATATTTATGTTGTTGTGCAACTTCTTAATGTTTATGTTATTATGCAACTGTTTCATATTTATATTTATGATCTTGTGGAAGTACCAGTCATGTGAATGTTTATATGCTTGTGAATTGAACCGTGCTTGTGAATTGCTATGTCGACGGTGATTTTAATGATAATCTTTTATGTTCCATTAGCATTTGTCATGTCCAAAATGGTGATAGCAGCAATTTAACCGTTGTTATGACGTTTAGCACGTGCACATGCTTATTCCTTTGAATCAACATATGTTGTGTGTGCAACTCCTTCATTACAATGCATGTTTACTCATAGATCTGATTGGACGCGATTAATGTCATTTTTTGTTCTGCTTGACAGAAGTGGTGCTAAATTACGCTGATAAGGATAGTTCAAATAAAATCAAAGGGTTAATAAATAAACGATACATTTAGTACGAATAGTATCATATATGTAAAAGTATTTAAATGGATCACTACAAAAGGTACGCTAACATGTACCAGTGCTCAACAACCCAATTAGATAGTGAAAGTTATTCGCATTGTTTTCGATACCGATATAAATGGCGCACCACATTCGCATCACCTCTATGGGACCGGCCCCGTCAACAATACAAATGATATTTTCACATAGGTACCAATGAGGGTTCCTAGAGTATTGCCACTCACATGTTGGGTGGCCTGTGACATGTACTCTAACTAGGAGGTTTGTGGGAACTACCTAGGTTGGTGTCGGGTCAATAGCTCGTTACCAAATGAGCGTCCATGCACAACGAAGGTCGATTGGCAAATGGCCAATGTAAAAAGAAAGAAGAAACCTCCAAATTTAGCATCACATCATCATAGGCCTTGTACATGCAAAATTTGGTTTGGATCTGTTGCTTTTCTTATTTTTTGTTTGACAAAAGAACCCTTATATATCTTATAACTTTTTTGTATTAAAGATAATATGAATCACCAAGAGTAGACCATTCTAAAAACAAAAGTTTACAATCAAATTCGACAAAATCTCGTTTTCCAACATATTCATCGCATAACCCTGACCATTTCCTGTCAATGTTGATCTTGCCGCCAGCGAAAAAAAGGACAAACAGTGACAAAACCGGTTGTACAAATGCTTTCAAAGACCGTATGCAATAGTCGTCTGTTCTGTATAATGAATCCATAAAGCAACTATAGAAACATCGATCATGCCGTGTCCATGTCTGATCTAGACAACAACGACGCCCATAAACGCGAACCCCATAACCAAAAGCATCTATATGACAGAAACCATCTAGATTATTTTGGGCACGTATGTACTTTGCCGAGTGTGTTAGTCAGACACTCGGTAAAGTCACAATTTTGCCGAGTGTCTGCTACTTAACACTTGGCAAAACCTTGGGTTACCAAGTGTCTTGTGTTTGTCGAGTATCTTATATTTGGCACTTCGCAAATCTAAGGTTTACCAAGTGTCCGAAATAATACACTCGGCAAATCCGTAGACACTCGACGACAAAAGAGTTTTTGATAGCGGTGGCTGAACCAGAAGATACATGCATGCTTTATGGACCAGAGGATAGGATAGAATAAAAAACATGGAGGTGAATCGAATACAATATAATATTACCTGGTTGGCAGCAGGGATTATCCGAGCGAAGGAGAGCAAGTACTCCAGCTTCTTGCAGGTGAAGTTGCTGACGCCGATGGCCTTTGCCAGACCTTTCCTGTGGCACTCCTCCATCTCCTCCCATACTCCTTTCATGTCCATCGCCACGAGGTTTTCTTTCACCACCACCGACCATCGTTCTCCATCATCCGGCAGCTTCATTCTCACCGGGAAGTGGATGAGATACATGTCCACATACTCCATCTGCAGATTCCTGACGGCACCAAAAATTAGAGTCGATCAGCTGTATGTAACCGAGCTGACGATCCTGCGGAAATTAAATAATTTGCATGCTACGGCACTTACTGGAGGGTCTTCCTGAGCGCCGGCAGGACGCGGCCAGGGTGCGCGTCGGCGATCCAGAGCTTGGACGTGACATAGACGTCGTCCCGGGAGGCGATGGTACCAGCACGCATGGCCTCGGCCACCGCATCCCCGACCGCGCGCTCCGTGCCGTAGACCGCGGCCGTGTCAAAGTGGCGGTACCCGGCGTCCAGGGCGCGGAGGATGGCCTCCCGTACATGTGGCCGGTCCCCAGCCTCCCCGAGCGGGATCGACGCCGTGCCGAGGCCGATCCGCGGCATCGGCTTGCCGGAGCTCAGTGCCGCAACAGGCATGGGAAACCCTGCTTGGTCACTGGCCGCCATGGCAGCAAGAAAGCAAGCGAATGGGAGAGTCGTAGCAGGAGAGGAATCGAAACGGGTGACAGCTAGCCTGTCAGTTGTTGATATATATGGTTATTGGAATTGAAATTAATTAGCAATGCCCATCCAATTCAGTTTACTAGGCTCCAAAAGTCCTGTTCGTGTCTCCAATAATGCGGTGAAGAACGAATAAAACCATAGTCCATGCAATGATCCGATTACTAATTAAGTTTATTTACAATATACACGTGCTGTAAAGGATGCTTTCATAGAAATATATGCAACCGTAACACGTACGTGTGATCTGTTTAGCTGTATGATAGAGATGTTTATTTTCAAATTGAAGTAATGGAGGGTAACTTTTTTGTTTTGTTTTCATCAGTCCCTGCCATCTTCACACAAAAATAACTTTTCTTGAAATTTTCCTGGTTTTTGGGTTTTTGTTTTCAGTTTCCGGGACACTCGATTGGACAGCTCTGATGGTGCCACACGTACAGCGGAGACAGCCCATAGGAACGAATTTCCTGCGAACCTCACATCCCAAGTTGATAAGGCTAGCTGTCTTCGTCAATTAAAGTCGTTTGGACACACAAACTTGCATTGTGATAGCCAACACGACTCTGCCATGACAAATCCAGCAGATGCACCACTTGGACATAATTATAGATATTTTATTCACCAGTGTTCCTTTTACTCCACACGGCACCACACATAATTTCACGCATTCAAGACAACAAGACATTGTATCAGCATAGAAAACACTTCAATAATGTATTACAAAAGTGAACTATTCTGCTAAGAAGAAGCGAAAGACCATGAAACATAATACATTCAGCTTTTTGGTTATGAGATGGGCGATTCGGAATAGGAGAATTAGTAACAGTGAGTGGAGAATCATAGAAGAAAAGTTTGACAAAAAATTTTAGCGCATGGAAGAGTAAACATCTATCTTATGGAGGATGTTATCAATTCAGTACTTAACAACCTGGCATTGTATATGCTACCCTTTCTTTAAAGTGGCAGGAGAGGTGTTCTTAAAAAATTAGATTTCCCTAGATTACACTTCTAGCCCATTTTGTGTAGTACTAATCAAGGGGGACTTGGTATTTTAGATCTGGAAATTCAGATAAATGTTTACTAAGTAAGTGACTATTCACTACACCACAACACCAAATTAGCGTCAGGCGTTTGACGGTAAAACTAGATAATTACAAACGTACTGTCTGTCGGTAAAGATGTCTTATATACAATCTGTCGGTACTTCAAGTTATAGAAAGTGCATGATTGTCGGTATAACTATTTTAATTTACCATGTAACCATCTGTCGGTGATTCTTAGTATTTACTTCAAACTATTTGTCGGCATACATGGCCAGGCCACCAAACAATAAATTAATATTCCTTTCTAATGGCATTCTCTTGGTCCTCCTTGGTCCTTTTTTCTTCTTCTCATCTTGGCTCCAAAAATAAATTAATATGTATGAACTTCCTTCTATTTCCATAGCATGTGTCAAATAACAAACTCTAGATACATGTATGAACTTTATTTGTCTGCATGTATCTGATACCTAACACTCATGTCATCTAACATGAAAATTTTTATGACTATGTTAATAGCTGGTGTAAGGAAAATGGACCTATACAAATGCAATAACTTAGAATTATTTTGGAATTCCAAATCATGGTATTTGGACTCAAGTGATATCATGTCTCACCGTGTCATCCTGATCCAGACTTATGAATTGCATATTTGACTCCATAAACATAGTTTTAGATGTTACTTGAACTCACAAATTACGTATTCCCCCCTCCCCCAAAAAAAACTAAGTTCATGTTTTTATTTGAAAATTTATCCACTATAATCAAAATATATTGTAAATAAAAATATTTTTAGAGCCTAGTAATACTCATATACTGGCCCAATCCGGCCCAAGCAGCCCACGAGAACCTAAACCCTAAAATAAACACCCACCCCCACAGCACCCCACGCCACCCGCCGCTCTTCTTCCTCCTCCCGCAGCCCCTCCTCTCCCTCGCTACTCTCCCCTTCCATCACCGCCCGCCGCTCTTCCTCCCGCAGCCCCTCCTCTTGCCCTCTGCCCCCCCTCCCCGCCGCCCCCCTCCCCCCCCCCCCCCCCCCCCCCCCCCCCGCGCGCGCTCCAGCTTCTGCCCCACCTGCCGCGGAGCAGCGCCGCCGCGTGGACCCTGGGCTGCGATGGAAGCGAAGGAGGGAAATGCGGCGGATCCAAGGTCCCCATCTGCATCCTCCCTCCGCTCCTCGCCGACCGTCCTCCTGGCGACCACTACCACCGCGGCCTCATCCGTCTTCCCCCACGCCAGATCCAAGGGATGACTCCTTGCGTTTTAAAGCTCGGATTCCTCAGGTTCCATCCCTCTAGCTCCATCCAGGTAATACTTTCCAGTCCATCCTCTCATCCCCTTGTTCAATTTTAGTAGATCCGTCTACAATTGTAGTTCGGGATTCATAAATATGATGATTTGCATGTTGATTTGCCATGTATAGCTAATATCTAATGAATAATAGTGCGGTCAATTTAGTTGTAATGTTTATCTGTCGGTCAATTTAGTGATTTTTTTCTTGAGGTTGTGCAAGATCCATCTCTAGTGTAGTGCTTCCTTCTACAGAGCTTTGTGTTTTGTATTTCTGCTCAAGATTTTTTCAGTACTGCCTTACTCATGATGGAAAAGAGTGGATTTTATTTCATATTGAATTGGCTATTCTTGGTGCGCAGGTGGTAAGCAATAATAAAGTTTCTGGACATCCACAACATTCATATTCACAGCAGCTGACATCGTGCAGAAAGGTAGTGTTCCCTTCCTTTTGTTCCTATTTCTTAATATCATATTGCCTTCTTATAAGCATCGTATATCATTTTTAGTGTTAATTAATGAAATAAGCATTGGGTTTCAGGTCTAAGCATCTGTGTAAGTAACTGTAAGCAATCTACAGATTTTCTAGTCTAGAGGCTCATGTATTGAGTTTTATGAAATAAATGGTAACAATCATCATCAAAGGTAAATTTAATACATGATGTTCCAGTACTTCATATTGTCTCTGCATTAGACTTGCTATTAGCTTGGATGGTCTGATATGAACATATTGAAGACAGTGCACCTGTAGTTGAGTTGCATGGCTGGGTAGGAACCAAATATTTTTGGGCTATATATGTTAAACAAACATCACTGCATTAGTATTGTTCGCTCCATTTTTTGATAGCATACTCTCTTTGCAGGAGCAGAACCTGTAGGTGCTACCATTTGGACAGATTTTGGATATCTTGTAGCAGCTGGCATCCTAGCTGCAAAATTATTTGGTGAAGGAGATTGCATAAAGGTATGGTTATATTTCCCTAGCCTGTATGCCTAATTACTTCTGATTATATTGCGTGGTTGTACTCTTTGTGAAGATATAATCTGAAAGTCGCTAGATCTCCCTATGAATAAATCCTGGATCAATAGTGAGGCTAGGTACATCACAATTTTTTTCCAAATACTAAAAGTGTTGTCTAGTTAACAAGGGATTTAACTTAATAAATTACATGTAGGCACACCAAGGCTTATCTACAAGGGGTGAGAAATTTTCTAGCTTATGCATTTAGCAATTCAGCAATAGGAAACAAGATATTATGCCCTTGCATAAAGTGTGTAAATTCATTTCTTATTAAGCTGCAGCAGCAGGCTGCTACACAAGTGAGAATGCAGCAGAGCAGCAGTCAACAACAGCCAGCCGATCAGCTTCTATGTGCAGCTATCACACCCAAACCTTTTGCCTTTTTTTGAGTTTCTGGAGGAAGTGATTATGCACAGTCTCATGGGTGTGCAAGACAATTTGGGAGCAATCTGGGAGTGCAAACACCATGCTTTTGGGATCCATGAACTGCTTTTGGGTGATGCTAGATCCATAGTAGTACACGCTCATGTTAGATACATCTATTTCTTTTGTTTATTGACTTGCTAGAACTCATGATTTTGTCCATGAACTCATGAGATGTACCTGGTCATTGAATTGTGCTAAGTGTGACATAATGGGTACCATTCATGTCTTGAATATAACACTTTTGTTATGTGTCCTTAATGTGGCTGAATGTGACGTGCTGTTGAATTATGGCTGTTCAGTAGCTGAATGTGACATGATGAATACATGATTGGTGGTGAAATGTAATAATTATTGCGCGGTTAAGTTTTTTGTTTTTTTTGCTATCAAATTCTCCCATTGAACAATCAGTCGGTATAATGTATATACACCTTCTGATTATCTGTCGGTGATTCTAGCAACAGATTGTCGATGTAAATTGGTCTGTCGGTAAAAAATAAGGAGTTTCTGACAATCCGTCGGTATAAGGGGTGTTTGTCGGTATAAGTATTTACCGACAGCACTTACACCGACTGCAACAGTGTGTCGGTATAATATTATACCGACAGATCCGCTATCGCTAAAGGCGGTTATACCGACAGTTGATTCATCTCTGTTCACGGGCTGTGGTGTAGTGATTTCAGCTCATCAACGAGGATGGGTTATAGAAAGAAGTTCTGCGAAATAAGTATTTGACTATGAAATGATTAGACAAGGTGACATAAAACCAGGAGACTCCCAATTTTGGGTGGGTCCAATAAATGTCAAAGATCAATCCCTAGCAATAGGATGATTCAGATGAAATGATGGCAATCCGATTCATTTTTTGGAAGATAATAGGTTAGGAAACACATAATTGACCGATCAGTACCCCCATACTTGACAATATAGTGAGAAAGAAACACCACACGGTAGCTGAGGTGCTAAATTCTGTGTCACTATATTTCTTCCCGCCCATATTTGGTAGGTGCAAAATTAGTAGCATGAAATGAGCTAGTTCAGAGATGATCAAATATAACTTTAACTGTGAACATAATGTATTTTATGGTCCATGATGCCTCATAATAGAGCTCCGTGGAAGCTTAAATTACCTTTCAAAATGAAAATATTCATTTGGTTTACAAAGAAAGAAGTAGTTTGCACTAAAGATAATCTAGTCAGGATTGAGAGGGAAATGAAAAATATTGTTTTTGTATATGCAATGAAACTATACAATTCTTTGATTGTATCATTGCTATATTTGCTTCACGAAAAGTGGAAATTTCGGTTGGTCCCCCGCAACACACGACATATGTTTGGGAAATGACTAAACAATCCTGGAGGGAAAACATAAAAAACTTTTAGTTGTTGCAGGCATCATGTCATGGGTCATATGGTTATGCCGAAATGATATAGTTTTTAATAACATATATATGTTCTCCATTGCAGGTACTTTTTAGAGGCACTCACTGGATCAGAAAAAGGCAATTCTCGAACACAAGGAAGAATGAATCTCCATAAAAACCCATGCAGCCGATTGGAGACGATATGATGGCCATGGAGATCTTCGGAGCCATAGGTAAAGGTTTAGAAATAGAGTGGGATATTAATGCAATGATTTGCTTTCTCTTCACTTTTTTATTGCCAGCTTTTATGTTGTGGTGTGAGAGTGTGCAATGGGGCGAGACAGAGTCTCTAAGATAGAAGACCTTGTAATAATATGGCGAGATGCAACTTTGTTTGCAGCAACTGGGTTACTTTTATTTGCTTGATGAAATAAAACTCACTTTATCCAAAAAAGTGTCATATTACAGTCAGATCTTATTACCATCCGGCAAATCTTAAAACTCCTTACATGTGGCTCAACTGGATCCACATCATCAGCTTCATTGGGAATGTCCAATGGGGTGTCCATAGAGATGTCGAATAATAGGAGGATCATCTTATTGGTGATCAACAGCTGATCCTATTCAGACAATTGTGATGCCACAGCCGAAGATCTTGCTGCTGTTGCACTGTCATGGGCTAGTGTAATGGTTATTGTTTTGATGAAGTAGAAGGGGAGTTTCCCTACTGGTTATGAATTAATAAGAAAAAGAAGTAAACACAAGGTTTTGGAAACAAAAAATAAAACAAAGAACATAACCAACATTACAAATGAGTTTCCAACAACTGGGACATGACTTGCTGAGATCTATTACCCGTAGAATCATAAAGGCAAATTCTTCCTTGAATAGAACTTTGCACGCTGATATTGTGGGTCGAATGCCTGTGCGGTGCCAACACCTGATCTACCGCCGCCACCCGACTCCGAGCAACAGGATCACCGGCTAGTATCGAAGGCCCCTGCGTGTATCAACACAAGCCCTGTGTGGATCGGCATGCCAGGTTTCTTTGCTAGTAATTGGTCTCGCCTTCGCTGATGATATTCTTCAGGCACTTCCTACCTCTTTTGTATGTCAACATGTGTAATATCATGGGGTAATTGTCATTGTCCATCCCTTAGACTGTAAGGGATACCTTGATATGGAGTGTCATGCTTATGTTTGTTCTATATATTATCATTGTACTGATTGGTCAACGCTTTATGTTTGATCACATGGTTGCCGCCGTTCATAGTATGAATTTCTTTAGCCCTAGTTGTTAATGCTTTCTTATGGATGCCATTGCAGTGTGCATAGATGCTTAAAGGTTGATTACCCAAGTGTAGTAACAATATGCAGGAGTGGATCGGTAGTTTGCTAAGTAGGGGCATACGGAAGTGGTCCTGATCCCTGGGATGAACATCCTCTCTGTCTTGTCGACTACCGCTTTAACATCATCGCTTACGCTAGTTTACATTCAATTCTAGACTAAATTTTCATATACAAAAGATTAATGCACTAAACGGACAATAATCTACTTGCAATATGGATTGAAAAATCTTAGTGAACACTCTACCAAAAATAATCAACAAATAATCCATTTTCTTATGGTGTAATGCTTAGCATCACTAGGTGGCGCCAGCATGTGTTGGAGTGACGATCGAAGTATTGCATAATGATTTGGTGTTTCTCAAACTAGTATGTTCAGCATCTACACACATTATATATATCGATGAATACGTACACAACGATAGTGTCAGATGACAATTCCGACAATCACAATCTCAGAGAGTCATTGTGCTAGCAGCTACTTTAGTAGTTAAGGTTATACCTCCATCCTACTTACCCATGTCTAGAGGCAGAAGTCTAAAGGAAACCCACACATGGATAAGGAACCCAAGCCAACAAGGTACTCAAGTTGATCATCCAATCCAATGGTTAGTGTTAGTTTGCATCTAGAAAGTGATTAGAATGTAATGTTGCCTTGTCTTCAATCCAATGTGTGCCCCCTTATTGTCGGTCACTAAATGATAAATCTGACCATCAACTATCATAATGGAGAACATAGCATTTATTGGACATATTTTATTTAAATAATGTAGTCTACTTGTATTGGAGAATAGTTGAATACATGAATCAAATGGACCCAAATCAAACCAAACAACAAAGGATGGCCACAAGGGCCCAAGGATGAACGAACCAGCCAAAGTAGAGGCTGGCCCATGTCGGCCAACGTAGGCCCAACCCCGAATCGCATCATCAAAAGTTGATCTGGACCGTGCATGCGCCAAGGTTGTGGATCTGAGGGTTGGGCGAACCCTATGTTGACCACAACCTAGGGGAGGAGCCAACTGCCCTCAACCACCACGTGTCACCTCTCAACCGCCATTACAAGGCATAAATAGATGGTATGGATCTCAGTTCCAAACACACATCAGAACAAGACCTCTCTTCCTGCATGTTGTTAGGCCTAGTCTTAGTTGGGAATTAGGTTTAGAAGTTGAGTTTCTCCAGGGTTCTAGAGTTGTATTGGCAATCTTTGGTATAATCTCTTGTAGCCTAGTTCTATACCTCAATTCATATTTCATCTATGATTAGGGAATGTCCCACTTGACACCTCGATGCGACTATTAGATATGTATCTAAGGACTTTGTAATCTGAATTGAAGTATATATTCTTGTATGTTAGTAGATATAGGATCCCTTGCTCCTTTCTATTTCCTTCCCTGCTAAGTTAGCCCTTTTTATTTATTTGATTGAGCCATGATCCTTCTGCACGCCGCGCTACCCCAATCATCATCGTTTATCCTTGTCTAGTATTGGTATATTAATGATGGCATGCATGAATGCATTGGTTATACAAAGCTTTCCATGAAGAATAAATAAAAACAATACTCTAAAATATTGCCAAGTGCCAAGTGAAGAAATGCTACATCATACTTTTGGGCGCTTGCAGAATACATGTGACTATAAGCAATACCATCACCCTTGAGTTTTGTTTAGTTCTAATTTTCCTTTGAGAAAAAATACCATTCATTATAATTGTGATGACAAGATCTTTTATTGTGATCCAGGGCCCTGTTCCATCCAGTACTCAAGAGCACTGGTCGACTCCTTTGTGGTACTCGGCGCCGTGTTGGGATGCTTTTTCTTTTAGAGCACCGCTCACCCTTTGTGCCGACCATATAATGAAGCACCTTCAACCGACCAACTTGGCCTTGTTCCTTCATCAACAGTTCGCCACGTGCCTGAACGTTGCTCGGGGGTTTATGGAATATGGGTACCACTAGGCCCACTGTCAGAGGAGACTGGCGTCGCTCGGGCCCACACCTGACAAGATCTTGGGCCGACCCCTAGGCGGCCTACAAGGAATCCCCGGCTTGATGGACAAGTTTGGTGAAGACGCGGCAGGTGACGCGACCGGATATCTCGGGATATCTTGTAGAAACCAGCTAGGATATACTCCTCAATTGAGATTTAATAGGTTTAGATTCAAACCGACTTGTAAACCCTAGTCTGTCACCCCATATAAGGCGGCCTAGGGCAACCCTACGAGGGTAATCAATCCCACGCGACCATTGTAATCTCAAGCTTGCCCTAGCTTCCTGAAGCTTGGCCGAGTTTCATCAATACCAATCCACAAACCGATGCAAGACGTAGGGTATTATACCTCCGGGTAGCCAAACCTGTCTAAATCAGTATCTCATATGTCACCATCAAGCTACTCGCTCGATGATCCCTCGAATACAAATCTACCACTTGGATACCGCAGGTGAATTGCTGACCCTAAGATCTAATAATAGCGGCATAAAAAATAGAGAGAGACGGTGGATGGGGCGTCCCATGACTCCGATGGATCGGACGCCCTGGAGGCTGGAGCAAGGGCTACCGTTTTTGTATTTTAGGGTGATTGATAATCGGAGGAATGTGTGGTAGACGCATTTCATTGTCTGATTTCTACATGTATTAAAAAGTGACGGATGGAAAATTTTAGCAGAGGTGTTAGTCACTTTATTATTAGGCTAGTCTCAGTGCACAATTTTACAGTACGGTTACTAAGGCCACAAACTAGGTAACTGTACCAAAAGCACATATCATGAAACTTTTTCTATACCACATCAACACATTTAATATCATGAAACTCCCCGTAAAACCCTACTCGCCTTAGGGGATAGAATATCATCGGTTTACTTCTGATTTCTTGGGTAGGCCGTGTGTTTAGGTGACGGACGAAAAAAATTAAGAAGAAGCCTTACTTGCTCGTACGTATGCCTTGCTGTAACCGCTTGCCAGTGCTGACATCAGCGGGATAAGGACGGATCAAAGATTGTTTAAAAACAAGGTATAGAGTCATAACTTATCATACCACTCATAATAACATGGATAATTGGTGCTGATTGCTCGTCTAGTTGAAAATAAAATAGAGTCGTAATAACAAAATAAATTACACAAATCCAAAGGAATTAAAACTGAATAGTTTCGCTAAGGGCAGTCACAACTCTCTAAGTAACATTAATTAAGCTGTCATATGGGACCATTTGCTTATGTCACTATATTAAACACGAGAGAGAAGGAAAAGACTTATGTGTACTAAAACATGAGAACCTATGCACTAGACATCATCAAGATTTGCATTGGGAGATGATGGTGTCTTCATAATAGATGTAGAACAAATATATTGATAGAGAAGAGAGATGATTCATTATTGATGAGCTACTATAAGAAATCATGGGTTGGAAAGTATAGTTTATAATGTAGTGTCTTATTGACACGACGTTATAGACAGTATCCATAGACATGGTGGGTTGGAACTGACAGTAACCGCGTCGACGTATCAGTTGGTCGGATCTAGACCCAATAGGGCCGCACTTTGGCTGGACTGGCCAACTGCAATCTCACCATCCCAAAATTCTTCAGCAGTTTTGAACGGCCCAGAATCATGGACAAAGAAATCGTAGGTGCCTCTGAACTCCGGGAGGGTGCTGATCTTGTGGCGAGCGTCCTCGGTGAGCTCCCAGTCAAAGATGCCAAGGTTCTCTCGCATCCTCTTGTCATCGAAGCTCTTTGGGATTATGCAATCGCCCTGCTCATACACCCATCTAATGCACACCTGCACGTTGCTTATAGTAGATTAATTACAACTTAATCAGATATACTTTGGGTGCTACCTGTCTGACCATATATATAGCTCGACGAACTACGTACCTGAGCGACGGTTTTGCCCATGTCCTGGGCGATCTGCTTGAGGATAGGGCTGCCCATGACAGAAGTGTTGGCCCATGGTGTTCCCTTGCCGCCCAACGGAGAGTAGGCGCAGAGCTGGATGCCTTTCTCCTTGCAGAACGCCCTCAGCTTGTTCTGACGGCAGTAGGGATGTACCTCCACCTGCTCTTTCAATGAGACGTGCAAAACAAGTGGAGGAAAAGATGTCAGAGACACATTGCACCCAAAATAAATCCGAAAACCAACAAAACAGACTGAATGAGTTAATGGGCATGAGTATCAAACAACTTAATTAAAAATATGATCACAATGGAATATATCGTAGCTGACCATCCGCAGCTAAATTTTACAAAAAAGAAATCTTTTAAGAGGATTGAATTACATCAAAGACCCTGAGGGGAGCACCGTCGGAGAAAAACACCCAGCGTCGACGAAGTAGTTGCCGAAGGGGACCATGGTATGCATCAATTTGAGGGAGCCATAGAAGTCGACCAGATTCTCCTTCTCCACCGAACTGAACATGTTGTGGAGTAGACGGTGGAGTTTATTTGATCATCTTCCTCAGGACAAGGGGGGTGTGGCTCGCTATAAGGGCGTTGATGAAGACAGAGACATCGTTATAGAGAGACGCATCTAGACTGTCCGGAGGAAAGAGTTCCCGATGGCACATCTACTGCAAACATACGGGTGTAGGACGTGGTAGCGGAGGCGATATGATGGCACACGGAGCCTTGGCGAGGACAATTGCCGTCGGTGCATAGAAGACCGGATCTGTAGAGTAGCAGACTCAATCTCCACCATTCATGTGCCTTCTTGGTGATGTCAACCAGTGCAACGCCAGTTGATAAACTGAGGAGACATGGTGCTGCGATTGCGGGGTTAGGAACATATTATTCAGAAGCCGGATCGAGTTGTGTCACGACTCCACCAAATCGAGAGTTATTAGAACCTTTTGGAAGATCGGGAACTTTAGTTCACATCAAGTGGTATTCAGAGACAGATTTACCATCAGGTTCACGTCAATTTGTATCTCATCTTTGTTTAGTTTGTGCCTTTGTCCCAAAAAGTCCAGAAAATAGCCCTACAAAAATATTTGTTTTCCACTGTTATGTCCAATAACTCTTTTGTGCCATTGCAATTTTCGTTTTTAGATTGCTTGATTGAATTTGTGTCATCTGTCATCGTCGTGTTCTGGGTTGAGTCACCGTTCTAGTTCTCAGTGTCATGTCCACCATTCTTGCTTGAGAGTGTGTGACTCTATTCTTACCATATTCTAGTAGATAATAGAAAAATATACACTTGTGTGTTTTCTTATTTTGTTGCTAATATGATATGTTACTACAGTCATCATTATGAGACAACAAGGATACCTCCAACATGGGCACTACAGCTACTACGAATCCTTCCGCAGGTCATTCTATCATTTCATCACCACCAACTTATGATGGTATATGTGCTGATCAGTACATAGTGTGAGTGGAGAAAGATTAAGAATGCTATTAGTGTTTTAAGAAATTCTACATCAACATGGTGGAAAAATTTAAGTGCTTCAGATAAACCTTGAACGTGGCAGGATATAAAAATACTTATGAGGGGAACTTTTATCATTCCATATGTATTTAATTCATATGATGAGATGAATTGTTTAGAGAATCAATCTCTTGTTGTTTCTCCTGCTATGACTGACCTTTTGCAGGACACCGTACAAAAGAGACAGGACGACGAGACAGAAAATGAGGTGACTATAGCCTCATGTGAAAATTCAGAACCAACATGTTCCAATACTGCTGCTGAAAATGAAAGCTAAGGTAATGCCCATAGTGCTACACTCATAGAAGGTGAGATTTCTCTTGATGTGCTGAATTTTTCAACCACTCATGTTACAATAGAACAAATGCTAGTGGACTCTCCTATTGATTCCGCCGAGGACGATAAAGATAAAGTGTATGATAATTCTTCTGATGTTCCAATGCCACAATTATTAATGAACATGCTAACGATGTTTTAGAATCGATCACTTGTGCTAAAAATAGACATGTTCTTTTATATTGATAGTGAAAAAGATGAGCTAAGATTGTTGTCTTCTTTTAAAACTGTAGGTTACATTGAATTTGATATTTTGTGTAATCTGAGTTATTTGGAAGAGAAACTTTTTGGATATGTTGATTTGTCATGGTTTTCTAAGCACACGTATCATGTTATTGGCAAATATAACAACAAAGGATAATATTTGATACATCTAGTTTATATTTATACAAATCTGAACTCTCTTTTTGTTGCACACGATTGTGATCAACTATATTGTCCTTCTAGTTTTGTTTTAACGAACCAGGTTCAATCCCAAGAATGGGAGCATTATTGGTTACTACCTATGTGTGCTAACGCCAATTTTTATTGCATTGAACACATACTAGCGGTTATGCAACCATCTATTCCTGCATTGCGTTTTATTGGTGCTAATCTTTTGCAGGATAATGTTGACAAAGATCATGTGAATTTCAATCAAGGAGCCTACATAATTGCCGACATCTCTGTAGGAAATGATATTTTGGGAGATTGGAAACATGGTCATATCCCTTCTCATAATATTTTCAGTTCACATTGTTTTCGCAATCTCATGTTTCATTGTGTCATCAGGGCCAGCTTAGAGCACAGTCGTCACCGAGGATGACATTTCGTCAAGAATGGGAGGATGATAAGCACATGACATCCATGCATATGACCATGCTTGGAGGATGACATGGAGATGGAGTAGATCAACAAGGGTGTCCAAACTGACAAGGAGGCCCGAAGCTTATCTGGTTTGAGATGCCAAGGTGAAGTCATAAAACAAATCAAGTTCGAGTCCACTTCGAAGTGCAGGAACATCACGCACCAAAATCGTCTCCTAGGTCGCATACGGGCTCGATTTTTAATGTTCTACATATGCATGGAAAGCTAAGGAGATAAGCTTTCCAATGGCACTGGCCCCATATAAAACTTCCTTCTGAGTCGACATGAATCATGAAAACAATAGGACATCCAGAATCTGGCCATGTATTGTGTTGGGGCGCATTAGAGGCGCCCTCTCCAACCCTAGCTCGTCCCTAATAGTATATATTCAGCTAGCGCCGCCACATTAGGGCTTGGGTTTTGCTTAGATTAATTATGTCAAGAACAGTATCGTCGTTCGTTGTTTTATGATACCCCAACTGTGTAGCATTATTTCTTATTCTTGCTTGTGTTCTTCGATTTGCAGGCAAGGATTAGCCTTCTTGGCGAGGTCAAATGTGCAATGTCGGTTGATAACCTGAGGAGACGTGGTGCTATGATGCGGGGTTCAGGACGTGTTGTTCAGAAGATTTATCGAGTTGTGTTGTGACTCCACCATATCGAGAGTTATTAGAACCTTTTGGAAGATCGAGAACCCTAGTTCACATCAGGAGGGGTGAAACCCATGTGGCGTGGTGGTTGTGGCATATAGTAGAGAGAGGGAGCAACGAGCTCGGTTCAATGATGGATCTTCCTTTACCACATAGAGGATAGTTTGATTTGTTACTCAGACGGCCTAATCCAAGGCACGGGGCTGCCGTCCATCATGAAGGCAGTGGGATCTGAGGTAGTGATTGTTGGTGCGAAAGCACATATCACATAGATCTATAGAAACCCCCTTTTAGAGAGACGACAAGAGGTAGATCGACCGAGTTGTGAGTGAAAAAGGGATGAAAGTTACGGAAAGGGCTAATAACAATGGTAGACATGGAGTTTAGAAAGGTTCGGCGGCAGCTTGCGTAATACCCTACGTTTTGTATGCTATAATTCTTCTTTTTTTCAATCCCCCTGGCCCGGAGGGAAGATAAATATATTTATAGTAGAAGTTACCGACTTAGATGTAAATAGGCTCACCCTTAATCGGCTGGTAAAAAATATTGGGTCGTAAATGCGTGACCCGACGGGACCCTACTGTGAGCATTCGAGTTGGTTACCCCCGGGGCTGGTCTCACTATTCATTCACTTTCTGGGGCTGCATGGAGCAAAGACTTTGCTTGTAAGGCAAGCCGGTACCGTCTCCGAGACTTTGCTATTTCAGACTATGACCTAAATTTCTCTCTCCTTTACCCTAATATACCAATCCACCAAGTGAAAATAGGTCATAGCTAGCCTAAGACTTCTACATGTTGGTGGGAGAGGAGCAACCGCCACTCACAAACATTTTAGAGCGGTGACATGCCACCGCACACTCCCCCAACTCCTCCGTCACCGATCGCTAGACCTCCACCACACCTACCGAACTCGATCTCGACGCGCCAGGCTTGAGTGCCGTCGCGCGGGCTAGCTCTACCACGCCAAGCATGAGCTCCACCGCGCTGGTCCAGGGGAGGAACGCCGCGCAGGGCGCAAGCATTGTCGTGCCGGGCACACGCCACGCCACGCTAGCCCTGAGCACCGCCACGGAGGCCACCGCGCTGGGTGCGATTGGGGTGAGCTCCTCCGCGCAGGCCACCGTGCCGCTTGTGAGCTCCGCCGCGTAGGCCGCGAGTGCGGGCAAGCTATGCCGCGTTGGATGCAGGGGAGGAAGAAGAGATGGGAGTAGAGAAATAATCTATAGATTAATCCTAAAGGAAGATTTTATTTGTGGTTTAGTCCTTAGAAAAAATTTAGGTATTCAGTTTTACCAAACCTGATGGAGAAGAGCATAATTCTGTTATGAAAATCTTATCTGTCCTGTACCTAAAAGCAGTTTTAGGTATCCAAATTTACCAAAACTGTTGGAGGTGCTCTTTTACAGTGTTGCAACTGGCCATTGAGGTCCCATCTCTGTGCCTTATCCTACTCTCCCTCGCACACTACCACACAATGATGGTGTTTTTACGAGAAACCATTACCTAGTTGCATGGTGCATTAAATTCTCCCTCGCGAACCAATTTCGACCGCCATTTAACCACGGCCTCGACCATGCTAGTTTGTTGTTGGGCCGTAGTGAGCTTCATAAATAGTAGCCCACTACCTTCTTCATATGTTTGTCTCTTCTTTCTTTTGACCGGCCCAAGAGGGCCATATCGGACACCAACAATAACGCTAGACGACTGGAGGTGGTAGGTGGATAGGGAGGGGAAAGGTTTCACATGGGATGCATGACGGGGGACTTCTATTTTATTTTTGTTCACCTTGTTTCCGGCTATAGGAGCCCAACAACAACGAAGGTAGCGGCGGCGACGGTGAGGGGCCCGCCGCCCAATGTCCATCGGGATATTCTAAAGCTACAAAACTAAACTAAATACTTATGGTCTTTTTGGTTGGGCTTTCCAACCTGCTTTTGCTTTTGCAAAACCCAAAGGGCCCAAAACCGATACGTGCTTTTGGCCAAAAGCAGTTTTTCCTCCGAGTAAAATTCATTAGCGGCCCCTAAACTTGCACGGCGGTGTCATCTAGTTCCCAAACTCAGGATGTTTGATATTTAAGTCACAAACTTATAATTTTTTATATTTAGGCCCCTAAACTTTCACAACTGTGTCATCTAGGTCTCAAACATATTTGGCCGTGGCGGTTTGGAGATTGAAAAGAAGTTGGTACTTAAATCAAACAGCAAGGGTTATGAATTGACACCACGAACAAGAGTTAGCTACACACTTTTTTATTAGCAGGATAACTTATTAGATCTAAATATTAAAATTATGAGTTTTAGACCTAGATAACACCATCATGTAAGTTTAGAAAACTAAATATCAAAAATCCTGAGTTTAGGACCCAGACGACACCGCCGTACAAGTTTAGAGATTTAAATAGCAAAAATCCTAAGTTTATGACCTAGATGATACCGCGTGCAAATTTAAGGTCCGCCGATAAATTTTATTCTTTTCCTCCCATCCAAAAACAAAGGGTATAACTAGCGCCCGGACGTCCGATCTCAGTAAAAATATCGGACGGTGACGTGGCGCAACAAGGGCCAAGCATTCAAAACAGTGGGAAAAAAGAGGATGATGTGGCGCAACCACAGCCAAGCATTCCTCCCCAACGGTACTGTAGCACAGAAAAAATTCCGCCGCAACATAGATATGATGTTGCATGCAACATGTAAAATTTTTGCAACATCCAAGAATAGAGTATGCAACATCAAACAATAGTGTCTGCAGCATAAATAGTCATCGTTTGCAACACTAGAAACACACGCTCACGACTCAGCCGCGAACACAACAGTCAAAAAAATCTCAATAAAAATACAACATCCGGATGAAACACTTGCAACATACATGGGAAACATATGCAACATCGCAACATCCCAGATCTATTTTTGTAACATTCACCTCAAACAGTTGCAACATTCTTATAAAACATCCAAAACACGTGAAATATGCTGTTGCAACAAACGAGCGAAACCATAGAACATCTCAGATCTAGTTTTGCAACATTCTCATCGAACAATTGCAACATTTTTTTGGAACATCCGAAACACGTGAAACATGCTCTTGCAACATGGAGCAAACCCTAGCACCATGCACCAAAACCTACCTGCTGCACGTCATGAATGTCGCCTGGAGCTCCTCTGGCGGCCGGCGTGGGGAATACCGTGGGGAACGGCGGCTCGCGATTGGCCACCCACCGATGAGCACCGTCCGGGGGCGTCGGGAGCGGCAACTCGCGCCCCGACCACGCCACCGGCCACCCTGCGGAAGCTCGGCCGGACGACCTCGATGCGGAGAAGCTCGACGCGACGGCGAAGGGGCGGTGCCCGCGAAGGAGCACGACGTCGGCGGCTTGTGGGGCGGCGACGGGCAGGGCGGCCGCGTCGGAGTCCACGGCGGCGGCGCGCAGGACGGCCGCGTCCACAGCGGAATCGATAGCAGCTGCGGTGCCGCGCGCACGTGGGGTGGTGGTCGTTGGAGGTGCGCAGAGGAGAAAGGAGGTGACGGCGAGAGTCCACGGCGGCGGCGACGCGCAGAGGAGAAAGGAGGTGACGGCGAGAGTCCACGGCAGCGGCGCGTAGGACGGCCGCGTCCACGACGGAGGCGGTAGCGGCGGTGGCGCGCGGGATGGTCTCTCCGCGGTGACAGCGCGCGGGCGTCCGCGTGGGGGTGTCGGCGTTTTTTTCTATTGGGAATATACAGTGCTGGCACGTGAAGATAAAAGAGTATGGAGGAGCGAGCCGGAATGCCTGAGAGAGCCGTCAAATCCGTCGGACAACCAGCATTACCCAAAAACAAATGCACCTCCCGCCTGCTTCTGGGGTTGAATATTACCCATGCCACACTGTAAAAAAAACGCTTGTTTCTCGGGTGACCTGACCGCTCCCCGTGGCATCCACCCACTCCCCGGCCGCTCCAGCGCCGAGGCTGCCGCCTAGGGTTTGGACCGCCACCGGCCCCCACGCCGAGGCTGCCGCCGGCCGGCCGCCGCCCCAGGGGCCTCGCTCGACCCCATGCGATGCTCTGCACCTGTCAGCGACGCCGGGTAGCGCGGAGCTGTGTGCCTGTCCGCATGTACGCGACGCGCGCAGCCGTGTAGGTGCCCGCCGCGCGGCGCGATTTTGGCCTCCGTCGCGCGCGCCGCGGCAGGCCCGGCCCGGCCGGCCGGCAGCGAGGCCTAGAGGCGCGCACGTGCCCGGCGGAAGGATGGATTGGACACGGCGCGGGCGCTCACCACAGGGTGGCCGCGGCCTGGCCCTCTGCGTCCTGCTGGGCCTGCGTCAGTTCAGAGTTGGTGTGGTGTTGCTGTGCCTGCGTCACTTCAGAGTTGGTGTGGTGTTGCTGTGCCTGCGTCACTTCAGAGTTGCTGCGCCTGCGTCACTTCAGATAGTGTGGAGACAGTTGCGGCCCTCCTTCTTTCCCCGGCGAGCCGTCGGTGGAGGAGGAGGAGGGGGCCACAAGCTGTGTGCCTGTCCGGTTCTCGGACCCCACGTTTTCTACGTTAGGCTGTGTTTATATTCGTTAAAAAAAATGAAAATGATCACATCCGACACTGTAGCGTATCGTAGCATTTTTAATTTGTTTGTGTTAATTGTTGTCCTACCATAACCTAACTAGTCTCAAAAGATTCGTCTCCTCGTGTATATATCAAAACTATGCAATTAGTTTTTTTATTTACCTATATTTAATGCTTCATGCACGCGTCAATTGTTATATTTAATGTTTCGATGTGATGGAAAGTTTGGAAAATTGGGAGAAACTAAGGCCTTGTTTAGATGCCAAATTTGGCACCCCAAATTTAGGAGTTGGGAAACCGAGGCGCACTGTAGCATTTCGTTTGTATGTGTGAAAAATTGTCCAAAAATTGATTGATTAGGCTAAAAATGTTCGTCTCGTAGACTACAACAAAACTGTGTAATTAGTTTTTGATTTCATCTATATTTAGTACTTCATGCATGCTATGACATTTTGATGTGATGGGAATCTTCTTAACTTTGGGGATGAAATTTGGGAGGCCTTGTTTAGATCCCAAATTTGGCGGCATGATGTCACTTCGTAATCATTGTGTCACTGTAACATTTCGTTTGTATGTGTGAAAAATTATTCAAAATTTATTAATTAGGCTCAAAATGTTCGTCTCACAAAATACAACAAAACTGTGCAATTAGTTTTTGATTTCATCTACATTTAGTACTTCATGCATGTTATGACATTTTGATGTGATAGGAATCTTCTTTTTGCATAGTGAACTTTGGGGATAGAATTTGGGATATAAACAAGGGCTATGGGCATGTTTGATTTCAGGGACTAAAGTCCCGTCACATCGAATGGAAGAATGCTAATTAGAAGTATTAAATATAGATTAATTAAAAAATGCATTATATAAGCTCGGACTAATTTACGATAACTAATCCATGATTAGACAATATAATGCTACAATAATAATTTAATAATTATGTACTAATTATAGGTTAATTAGTCTTGTTAGGTTCGTCTCGTGGAATAGATGACTTATATAATTAATTTTATAATTAGTTTATATTTAATGCTTCTAATTATCATTTAATTTAGTCCCTAAAATCCAAACACACCTTTTCTGAACTGAAGTAGGTAATGGGCGGAGCCAGGGGGTTTACTGGGTCTGCAGACCCCGATTTTAAGTTAGCAAATTCAGTAGAAAATCAGTGTTCTACGCAGTCTAGACACAATCTTTATGTGAAGAAGACCCCAACGATCAGATCGGCTAGCTTCGCCCGTATCTCTCATGCATGCCATTTTTTCAAAAATAGTAAAAAAGGGGAACCGATTCTGACCTGGTTTATGGCCGGGATTATCTGTGCGAAGGAGAGCAAGTGCTCCAGCTTCTTACAGCTGAAGTTGCTGACCCCTATAGCTTTGGCCAGGCCTTTCCTGTGGCACTCCTCCATCTCCTCCCAAACTCCCTTCATGTCCATCGCCACCAGGTTTTCCTTGGCAAGCGCCGCCCAGTCTCCTGTTTCCGGCACATTCATGCTCACCGGGAAGTGGACGAGGTACATGTCCACATACTCCATCTGCAGATTCCTGACGGCACCAACAATCAGAGTCGTCAGTACGTAACCGAGCTTCTGACGATCCTGCAGAAATTAATTTTATTTGCTACTTACTGTAGCGTCTTCCTGAGCGCCGGCAGGACGCGGCCAGGGTGCGCGTCGGCGATCCAGAGCTTGGATGAGACGTAGAGCTCGTCCCGGGTGGCGATGGTCCCGGCGCGCATGGCCTCCGCCGCCGCATCCCCGAGCGCGCGTTCCGTGCCGTACACAGCGGCGGTGTCGAAGTGGCGGTACCCGGCGTCCATGGCGCAGAGGACGGCCTCCCGTACATGCGGCCGGTCCCCGCCGTCCACCCCAAGGGGGAACGACGCCGTGCCGAGGCCCACCCGCGGCATCGGCTTGCCGGAGCTCAGTGCCACGACCGGCACCGCGAACCCAGCTGCTGGATCACTGGCAGTCATGGCACCAAGCTAGTAATAATCAGCTTCTGCACTTGTTGGTAGCCGAGGAGGCGAGCTTGACCGAGTAATGGGTGAGACCGTGAGAGCCTGCTTGAGAACTTATATACCTACGTGCTTGTGCACTGCAGGGAGCACACCATTTTATTAGAGTTAAATATATAGCGGTATTTAGACTTGTATCAAGGTATTATCTAGGTCCTCGAACTCTCAAAATACATTTACATGTCACTGAACTTGTTCCAATATGTGATCTGAGTCCCTAAACTATCAAAACACGTTTTTAAGTCATTAAACTTGTACAAATGTACCATCTAGATCCATAAACTCGTCATGACCTTATGGATATCATCACTGGTCCAAACATACGAGAAAATAAAAACTTATAATTCTCGCACTAATCTCTCTATTTTCCACGTCATTATGAGAGCTTAGGGACTCGGATGGCACGTTGGGACAAATTCGAGGACTTGAAAATGTATTTTGAGAGTTTGGGGACCTAAATGACACCACATAACAAGTTTAGGGACCATCTGTATATTTTACTCGAAATATCTACATAGAATGAGTTTTATCTATACATTGTCCGTAGCTACTCCTTCCAAAAAAAGCCAGGCTGGTAATGTTACAGTAAAATCCTTTTTGTACGCGCTCGTGTAGGTACCCTCTCAAAAAAAAACAGTCGGTACCTTTTGGGCAGACAACATGACACCTGTTTATTTTAGCGAGTTACTAGTACTCCCTTTAAAATATAGATCGTTTTTTGCTTTTCTAGACATGTAGTTTGTGCTATAAATCTAGACATAATATATATCTAGATACATAGAAAAACTATGAATTTAGAAAAGCCAAAATTACCTACATTTTTTAACAAAGATAGTATTAAACAACGGACGTGTTAACTTAATGGATATTACTCTCCCATCGACAAGCGTTTGCAAGCTATGTATGATTGGATGAAGCACGGCGGCAGTTGTTGAGCTACTAAACGAACCGTGACAACCGAGGGAAGGATGAATTGAGTTGTAACACCCCGCGTCCAAAACCTGCTTACAGCCCGACCCTTCCTAGGGCGAGCCCGCATACGCATGGCACATCTTTTACACTTTCGTCATCGCTTCTATAAAAGGGTTAACCTGGAGGTGATACATTTGGAACGATAAGAATTATAAACTAGCCCGAACCTATTTAGACTACCAATGTGGGACTAATTACACTAGAACATGACACATGGGCCAAGAACGGGTCGAAACCGGAATACTAATGGGCTGGAGTATTACATGAATGTTCTAAAACACTAAGGCTCCAAGCGCGCGCGCACACACACATACATATACATATACATATACATATACATATACATATATATATATACCTGTGCACTAGGTTTTTCCATGTGTTTCTACCTCTACCACTCAAATGTTTTGCACCCTAGGTTCTAATTCTATCAACTACACATAGCAATTATAGGAAAGGTAAATGCGGAGAGTAGTGCAAGAAATAATGCCGTAAATGGTATAGAAAGTAAACTCCGGCACGATAATTTATCCCGAGTTATCGGGAAGCAAAGCTTTCACCTAGTCCTCGTTGTTGGAGTCCCTCTCAAGGGAATGCCCGCATAAAGGCCTTGCTCCCCGGTCAAATAACTCCGTGGATAGCCGATGGGCTCTTCCCACACTCGAGCGGGTCATCACCTTGCCTCTCCCGTATGCTCCTTGTTGCTTCCACTTAGTAAAGCTTCAGCAAAACACCGAGAGGCTCTCCTCCCTCTCACCATCACCGGCGGCCACTCCACAAACTCAGTTGGAGAGCCTCATAAGACTTACAAGCCCTGGAATTACAACAGAAGGTGCACACAAGACCCAATAGCAAAGAAGTGCGCAAACCTCCCATAATTCTAGGCTAATCCCTAAAGCAATACACTAATAAGCCTAAACTAGCACTAATCAAGACCTAAGCCTTGTTGCTAATTGCACTAATATTTCCTTAATCACTTTGGTGGCCAGAACACTCAATTTAGTGTACAAGACACACCAGCAACGTATCCAAGCTCCAGCACTCTTGAAATGGCTGAGCAATGGGGTATAAATAGCAGGAACTCAAGAAACTAGCCGTTGCCGACCGTTGCAAAACTTTTCTGCGTAACACCGACTATTTCAGTGACGCACAGGAGTGGACACCGAACCAATCGGTGTATGCCACCTCAGCTAGCTGTTGGACTTCTCACTCCCACTTATGCCTGGGCCTAGACACCGACTGATTTGGTGCTGCCCTCTTGTTGTATACCGAATGGTTCGGTGTATGCTCCCAAGCCGCTGCCTTCGTGCAACACCAATTGATTTGATGTGCGTTCGTGGACAAGACCGAAAGAATCGGTATTTTTAGAACCAATTTTCAACTTGACCAGCAACAACGATTGATTCGGTGTTCCTCTTGTACATCTGTCTCATATATCTGTGTTTCCAGAGACGAACTTTGACTTGGACATGAACACTGATTGATCCGGTGCCTTCGTTGGAAATGTGTCAGTGATTCTGTTGATTTCTCCCGCGAAGTCCCTACAACACCGATTGATTTGGTATCCTGGAAATACTACACCGAATGAGTCGATGTGTAATCTTGTCCTATTTTTCACGAGTCTTCGTTCCAATTTATTTTCTTTGATCTTGCCATCACTTAAGTCCAAATATCATGATTTTAAATTTCAAAGTATTTCTAAGTTATTACATTTGAATGGCTTGGAAGCAAACCTTGTGACCTATAAATCTACAAATATTTAACTAGACAAGCTCATTAGTCCCAATAATTATGTTGTCACTTAATCACCAAAATCATAAACAATAGCACGTAGGGCCATTTTTCTTACAGCTATCATTAAAGATATTTTATACAACGCACATGTATCTATAATAAAACTATGGCCCGATCCTTCCTGTTCCGATCTGTTTGTTTATCCTTGCACGCTATCGGGAGTTTTTGAATCCTTTCCTTCCCGGAAATAAATTTTCAAATGGAGTTTTACATGCATAAAGTATTAAATAAAGTCTATTTACAAAATTTTTGTAGGGATGAGTGTAACTTTACGCGACGAATCTAATGAGTCTAATTAGTCCATGATTTACTACAGTAATGCTATAGTGATCATCCTCTAATTGTGCGGTCAAAGGCCTCATTAGATTTGTCTTGTGAATTAACCCGAGGTTGTGTTGATAGTTTTGTAAACTGATTTTGTTTAATACCATTAATTATTGGTCAAATTGGGTGGAAAAAATTTTCCACCCTAAAGAAACACAGCCGATTTTTCTGATACCCTACTCTCGCGTCATAATCGTCTCACCCGACGCGTGTGTAACATGTTGTTGGGCTACCATTCGAGATTTTTGTACGGCGCATGCTCCATGTGTCTATAATTAAAAGTATGGCCTAATCCTTCCTGTTCCGATCGATTTGTTTATCTTTACATGAAGATCGGGAGTTGTTAATACCAATGATTTTTCTGATACCCCACTCGATCTCGCGTTATCTAATCCTCTGACATGAGGCGTTTGTTTCGTGTCAAGTGGTGGCTGCGACGCCCTGTAACATGTGGCTGCTTAGCATCGTGCAGGTTATAGTATTAATCACTTGATACTTTGTGAGATTATAGTACTCTAGAACATTTGGGGCGTGTTACGCGTACTACTAAGAATAATATAAATGTGATCCAAAATTTCGAATGGACATTGATGCATCAACCAACATTTAAAATGTTAATTTCTTTACCAATATGCATTTATCATTCGTCAAACTAACATCAAACCAACACATAATCACCAAAAATAATTTCATTTTCTAGCATCAAACGCAAAATAAAGCACAAAAATAGTCATCAATCTAATAGCAGAAGTGTTATGCCGGTCATCTCAAACTCACATCAAACCAACACATAATAACCAACACATAATCATGTTCATTCGGTAATACACAAAACGGAATACAACTCACATCTAACCACAACCGTTGAAGGATGGAAACAAATACAGAATAATACTACTTCTATAGAAACTCATTGACATCGTGACCAAGCAAAATATGTTGAGAAGTATAATTTCTGAATTTGTCTCAACAATTAACCACTCTAGGGTATCTGAACCTCAAGTCCTGCCAGTTACCATTGATCGTATGCAGCACCTAACTGATACAAAAACTAAGCAAATGTACATATGTGAGCATTACAGGCCTGTTTGGCATAGCTCCAGCTCCAAACTCCAGTCCAAATTTACACTTTATATGCTAAATTAATATATATTAAATATTAATATTTAGTACACACTATAAACAAAATGATTCATCTCAATACTCTTTAGGTAATCCCAGCTCCAACTCCAGGATTTTCTGGAGCTCCTCATACCCAGCTCCAAAACTCCACGGATTTTCTAGAGTTGGAACTGTGCTAAACATGGCCTACATAGATAGTTTCTAGAAAGTATAAAGTCTGGATTTGATACACTAAACATCTAGATTTGGAATAAAATCATCACTAAATGTTGCATAACACCAAGAATGGAGCTAAATTCTAGAAGAGAAGCCTACCTTGCCGTCATGCCCATCTTTCATGGAAAGACAAACGTACAGCGGATGAATAAACATTATTGGAGATGTGATGAGCAGTCTCCAAACACTGGAATATGATGATGCAACGAACCTGATAAAGCTAATGCTGATCACCAGGCAGCCATTCTTTTCGAGACAAATTTTCTTAGCAGATCACATTTGAAAGAACCAAACCTTTGTCATGCAGAAATTATTCTAAACAATAACTATCAATTCTAGTGAGTGCAGAATTATTTATCACGTAAACAGAGCTGAAACGAAACTCCATGGTATGCGTGTAAAATAGTTTTTTTTAGAAAAGGTTTAGTTCCTTTCCATGTCACCATTAAGAGTAAGCATGCCGAAGGTGATGGCTATAGGCATCAGCTAGTCAGACTAATCAGATGGGCTAAGCAGTCAAGAAATTAAGGCATGGCAATCTCATGGATTAGCCTGACCAATGTAAGTAAACCTTGGTGAATACTAGGACAATAATTTCTCATTCTCACCTACTGCAGGGTGCGGTACTCCACCTCCAACACAACTCGTAATTACATAATATGTAACTTTACACATGAAAGAAGGGAAATCGAGAAAAGACATGCAATTTTATGTTTTCACGGGAAAGGACAGAGTTTCAGAGTCTTGTATATCGACACAACTATGGAAAGTTCAAACTTGCTAAAGTCAAAATATGGTTTGCAAGAATTCAGCACGATAGGGAATATGGATTGGAAGGTTACCCACCAAACTTTGATATTGAAATACCCATTCAGAAATTAGAACCAACTTTTGATTTCATATGTGAGCTGTATAAAAACAGAAGGAAAGGCTGCTTGCAATATCATCCATTGCAACCACGAAGGAAAGGCCCTTTGAACCCTCAAATTTAAATAGCTTGTCATTTCTAAACACTCAGTAAAAAACAAAGTATCCTATTAACGAATTAGAAGCGAATTTACTTCTAAAGGATGGGAAAAAAATACTCATCTTCAACTAGCCTTTGTTTGAGACCCCACACATTCCAACCAACCTCTGCAAAGAATTCTCAATCAGATATCTATCTATCTATCTATCTATCTATATATATATATACTATAAGGATCTAGTAGAATTGAAAACGCTTCTCACCAAAATAATTCCTACCCACCCCTCACGGAGGACCCACATGTCAGGTCCAACGGTGGAAACGTCGTGGAAAGTTTGTCAAAAATGATGTTTCTGGAGAGTTTTTAGCGTTCTAGGCACTACTTTTTTCACCATAAAATTTCTTTACCCACCACGTGTACCCACCAATCAAATAGTATTTCTCTTTACCTTTCAAGTCTCCCCAAATCTCGTCTTCACCGAACCTAACACCCAGGGGGGTTCGACACACAAGATCCATCTGCAGCGTCCTCGATAGTAAAGATGGGTCTCCGGCCGTCGTGTTCGGTCTCAGGTCATCGCGTTCTTTGCCGCCGTCCATGTCGCTGGTGGCCAAGAGAGCTGCGGCGGCCGTTTGCCGTCACCCGTCGCTGTCTCCGAGCCGCTGCATGCATGAATCCTCGCCAAGGTCGAACCACATCTGTCCCTGTGGAGTTCAGTTCCGCATGTCGTCGTTCCAGTCGTCTTCGTCCCCGGCCAACGACCCAACGTACTCCAACCATCTGATCGAGATGATGATCACACCAGCACGTCTACTCCGGGATCCGTTTTGTCTTTTACTCAATGTTCCTCATGTACGTCCTGCAGCTCCGTCGGCAAGGCTGCCAGTTAACTTGTGCCGCTCGCATACGCGTCGATGCTGCGATAGGCTGCCATTGCCGAGCTCCCTCCCGAGCACACCTAGCAGGATCGAGGCATTGGAGTCCTGGCAGTAAGCCTGCATCACCCCGTCCCTGTCCATTAACTAGAGAGTGAGAAAAGCCACGATCAAGAGATCAGGTGCCTCTTTAATTCTTTCCCACAATATTTTATTCTCCAAGTAATCTAAAAGCATCATTCGTATGTCAATCTTGAACAATCTCATGGCTCTGTTTATATACTTATTGATTTTTTCTCTTGACAATTTATTGCATCAACTCTCACATCACTCCTGCGCAATAATTATTGATTCTCATTTTTATTTTGAAAGTCTCAATATGACTATGCCTTGTAACCTTATCAGCTCATATCTTTATCTTCTTAATTCCATCTTTAGCCATCCTTGCACCCTCGCGAGCCTCGTGTATAATTATTTAGCATTTATTTCTTGTTGTGTTACGATGCTTAGTGTAACGTTCTTAGTTGTATATTGTTTGTTTGCTTGTTTAGCTACATGTTTGTTCTCGATGATTGTTGCGAGTAGAGGAACATCTTCAAGATTTCAAGATCAAGAACCGAAGACTCAGCTATATTTTGGATAATGACAACTATATTATGTTCATGCAATGTCCTAATAATTTTAATTTCACAATTTTGTGTGTCTTAATTTGATGGGTCCTATTTAAGACTATATAATAATAATTATTGTTTCTGCCACTAATTTTGGTCCGTCGGCGCGGCAAAAAGGTTTTTCGTCCGTTGCAGTTTTCTAAATGCATACACAAAGGATACCCTCCATATCTTTTTATTACCCTGCGCATTGGAAATAGAAGCGGTGTAAAATTAGTAGTTTTGTAACTCAGGGAAACAAACCCTTTTAGGTCTCCAGCGGCAACACCGGCCATTCCGTTGCTGCGTAGGTCTCTCGTATCTTCTTTACGGACCGCACTTTATATATATAAACACATATACGCATAACGTCGCAGCCTACGTAGAACACGCATCGAATCATGATGATCCTCGGCTCGGGCCGATCCATGTCGATGGCATCCTTCCGCAGCATGATGGCGCAGCAGCTGCAGGACGTGTCCAACTCGCGTGTCTTCGCTGCCAGCCGCCGCGTGGTGATGGAGCAGTTGTAGGAGGCATCCAACTCGCTATCGTCAGCCTCGCCCTGTTATATACGATCCAAAACTTAACTTTTGTTTTGTCCATCAATAAAAAACTCTTAATGTTTATAAAAATCATCCATAATTCTTTAATACGTTATAATTTTATGAAAATCCTCTAATATAGATAGCGACGGCGCACAGCAACTTGGATCAGGCGGATCGGTGGAGGCAACAACGAGGAGAAACAAATACATATATGTAAGCTAGAAAGAAAATAAGGAAGAGCGGCGTCAGTATGAATGGCCGACGGACTGGGAGCTAGGGACATAGATGAGATGCAAAACGAAAACAAGTGTGAAGGAGAAACATATTATGATATCTCACCTATGGCATATCACGAATGACGGCGACGAACGTGATGATCATGGCCGAATGTGATGGCCGCGGACCAATCTCGACGAGGGCAGCTGTAGTACCGGTACAGTTTGAGACCTTCGTAATTTTCTATTTGCCAAGTTTTTTTTATTGCCCTCGTTGATCTTGTTTCTTTCTTTTAGGCTGTGTGCATTAAACTATGCAAAGGTCGGAAGTATTTTTCAAGATCTTATATCATTTCGATGTAATGCCTTAAAAAATTAATAAAGCTTTCTTTATCAAAAAATCTTTACTATAAATATAAATTATGTTTTATATAAATTTTATAAATACAAGTTTTCCTTACTAGGTTCTTTTCAAACATGTGCGTGTCGCATGTGCTCTTAAAAATGGTCAAAATTTAATGGTGATAAGTGACTCTAGAAATTTTCTGGCCTCTGGGTGTGGATTATTTCCGATATGAAGTATAATGACATCATTCAAGTGCTATTGTTGATTTACTCTTACAAGTACTGCTGAGTTTTGTCAACAAATTAAACTATAATGGATGTTTTATTTAGTACTATATTGGAGTTTGTCGACATGTTATAATAATATAATTTCAATTTATTGTCAAAGTTTTGGTGATGATCGCATTAATTTGAGATGATGTTGACACTTTATCAGTTGACTGATAAGTGATGAGGACACCAAACATGTCTCTGTTGGTCTTTGCTTGGATGCAGAAAATTTTCCCTATCGAATACGACTGCTCGAGAATTTGTGCAAGAAACGGCATTATGACAATGATTACCGGCTTGGTGCTGCGTACAGTACTACCCAATTGACACGTTTTTGTGGGAGATCGTTCTGAACCAAGCATTAGAGGCTACCATGGGCTGGGGAAATCCATATTGATAAAGAAAATGATTTTGTGCGTTTTCATAAAAAGTAAAAAAAATATGTAGTGGAGTTATGTATCATGATTTTTTTGTAAAAAAATCTAACACCATATCCACGTTATTGTAATCTAGGATATAAGTACTTTCTGGTACTTGAAGTAGTAGTTATTGGAAGCACATAATAATCCTTAGTTATTCGAAGCATCCGCTGGATCCCTCTCAAAATATTATGGATTTTAAATTAAAAGTCTGACCAAGATGATGCATATCAAGGGAAGTGGGTGCCATGATATATGAATTTTTTTTAAAAAGGCTCATAATGGGAAGGCAAATACAGATCTACCCCTACTCGCAAAATATATACAGATTGTCACACTCGGTTTTAAAGGCAAAACCAGGTGAATCTCATATGTGCGCCAGGATCAGTTTACACACATATGGTAGACGTCACAAGTGAATATCCATAACCATGCATAACGAAAGAGTACTATTGTGTATTTATTACAATATCAGAGTTGACTCAAATGTCATAGCGGAAGACTTAAATAAACGTTCATCTAACGAAGCAAAAGTGACTCCAACTCCACAGGCATTGACTGGGGGAGACTCGCCTAGAACTCCTCAAAATCAGTGGTGAAATCCTCAAAATTCTCCCAATCTGAGCAGCATTCCGGGTGTAGTAGATGCAATAAAAGAAAGAAAGGCAACAAGTATGAGCACATGACGTACTCAGCAAATGTAATATGACATACAAGGCTGAGGCAAAAAGGTTGGCTGACCATACTGCAGTAAGCACTTTTAGTTGGTCAAGTTTTATTAAGCAACTATTTACTAGCAAACGAAAGTATATACCACCCACAAATTAATGAATGTCATATTCCCAACATATTCATATAACCACGATTTGGATCATGTTCAAGTATGATTATCATGTAAGGGTCCAGGCCGCTCTTGACCGTGAGCACGTCTGTTATAACAGTTTTACACTCTGCAGAGGTTGTACACTTTCACCATAAGTCGTGATTCCCATTGCCGAAGCATTGTACCCTTCCCACACCACGTGGACCGAATACTGGGTTTCACTATGAGACCTTTACAAAAGCACTCTAATAAATGATAGACCGCTAAGGTTTTCGGTTCAGAAGCAAAGCATAACCCTCCCTAATTAGGTCTGTCTCTTACCAAAGCCCACAGCTCAAAAGGACCGAGCTATACCCCGTCAACCGCCGCCCCCCATGCCCCTTTCGAGTAAAGCTACCATAAACTAGAGCACCTAATTAGTCAGTCAAAGCCAGAGCCACATGGCACTCATGGTTGTACTGTTTTCCTAGGTGGTTCTCCATGTTCCAATTAAAAAAGATATGATCTTGCCAATTAATTATTTAAAAGAGTATATGGAACATAGAGTAGGGGTTCATTTAACCAATCCCAGTTGAGCAAGCTAAGCATCATCTACCATCAAAGTTAATTAAATAACCCAGTTTCAGGGACAGGTAAATATAGTGGCTAGGCAAATCCTTAAATAGGAACCCATCAAATTAAGACACATGCATGGGTGGTGAAATTAATAATTATTAGGACATTTGCATGACATAATACACTTGCCTTCTTCCCAACTCGGTTGCTGCTCAAATCCTTCTCCAACAGTTGGTTCTTCAGAGAAATCCTCGAACTGGTCGTTTCCTAATCGCATCACACATTCACATGCAAGGAAACAATACAACAAATAAGAAACAGTACACCAAACAATTCTAACAGAAAAAAACAACAGCACAAAACTAATCTACACGTTACAACGAACGCGTGAGCGCGAGAATCACTAAAATCGGAGTTAAAACGCAAAAGATATGGCTTTTCTAAGGTTCAGGGGCTTGCTGGCAAAGTTTTAAAAGTTTCAGGGGCTTATCTGCGAAAAACCAGGGGCTAAAACATAATTTTGTATAAAAACTCGAGGGCTTACGGGTAAAAAGACCAAAACAGGACCTCGGGCACAATTTTAAATCTTGCAGGGGCTTAAACAGAAGAAAAAGGACCTAAACGTAATTATTTTTGAACTAACTAGGACTGCGGGTTGATTTTTGAAAACTACAGGGGCTCTTTAGCAAATTGGCCACGCTGACCGTTACGACTCGGGTTTGACTCAAAGCTCGGTCTAATCTGGGCCGTTGGATCGCGATCTAGCGGCTAGGGTGGCTTGGCTGCTCGGATCGACGCCGGCGACGACGGTTGCGGCGGCGCCGCCAGCGGATGCGGCGGACCTTTGCCGGAGAAACGCGATCTACCACTACGGTTCACTATTTGCGACGAGATCAGGACCTAGAGCATCGGGAGGGGATGGGGAACTTACTACGGGGGTTCTCGTCGAGGGAAGAGGAGCGCGATGGCCGGCCGGCGACGATCGGCGGACGGCGGCACTGGAGGAACGGCGACGAGCACGGTGAGTGCGAAGTGCGGCCAAATTTGAGGCGAGAGCGCGAAGGAAAAGTGCGGGTAGTCAATGCGAACCTCCTGGACTCGATTGGGTCGAAGAAGAGGCGGCGGCGGCGCGAATTGGCGACGACGGCTTGAGCTCGGCGACGGCGGCGCTAGGGTTGCTCGGGCGGCCAAGATTTGCGGGCACGGGTTGGTTGGAGGGAAACAGAGGTGGCGGCCGGGTTAAATAGTCCGGAGCAGGGGCTCGGCCAAGCCTAGGTGTTCGTGTCCCGGCCGGACACGGCGGCGGCGGCGGATCGGACTCGACCGAGAGTCCGGGTCGGCGACGGGAGGGAGAAGACGGAACTGACACGGGGGACCCACATGTCAGCGAGTGCGATGGAGAGAGATGGGGAGAATCAGGACGGGCCGGAGATGGGCCGGAAGAGGAACGGGCCGAGGGAAAATAAAAGGAATCGGCCGGGGAGAAAAAGCGAGCGGGAGAAAAAGTCCAGGCGGCAAACTTGGACCAGGCCAAGAGTTCAAGGGGCGAAAACGAACTCGGCTATTTTAACTTTTCTAAAACTCAAACAAAAGCAAATCAAATTCAAATTTAAACAGAATTTAAATTCCAACTTGATTTACTAGCAACCAAAAATATATGCAACAGCATGAATGCAACAAAAATTTATTTTGACTAAAATAATTATTTAATATGATATTTAAATTGATAAAAAGGCTAGAAATTCCAATTAAATCCTAGAAAATTTATTTAAGCCTTAATAAATCCTAGAAAAATTAAAATGGTTGCTACAATTTAATTGTGATGAATTTTAGGGTGTTACACAGATCTACCCCATCATATATTTCTTGTCACCGATTCGACAAGACATCTAATGACGACAAGATATATGCATTTTGTTTGGGCCCAGTTATTATTCCGTGTCAAACGGGATTCCTCAAAATATCTTGGCACGAGAAAGACACGGCACCGAAGGTGTGTTTTCGTTGGCCACACCGTGGCCGTTGGAAAAATTATCGTTATTGTTAGCTGCGGAAAAGCGGTCGTAGAAAAAGAAAAAAGTTGTTTCGTTAGAATAGCTGTGAAACTGTATGTCGTGGAAGTAATACATGTAATATCCTTAAAGGTATATGACACTATTTATATACAAAATATTATTAATAACTCTGTTTACTATTTTGCATGTAAATAGTTTTTTTGAAAAGAGAAAAAATATTTTTTCCAAATTTTATATAAGACCAAATTGTTGGCACCGGGAAGGGCTACGATGCTGGCGGACGGGGCACCCAGCGGCGACGACAACGTGGAGGCCCGGAGGCCGGCGGGTGCCGCGGCGGCGCCAGGGGGCACTGAGCGGAGGCGGCGGTCAGCCGACGACGACCTGCAATGTTGGGGGGGTGGCGACATGGGAGAAGGGACGGACGGGGCAGGCGTCGCTTGGCTGCGTTCGTCCTCGGGCGGCGCCGCTGGGATGGCTGTCGGCCGGCTCTTTTTTTAACGAACTACACTCGACGAGTGTGTTTCTATTGATATAGTAGAAAAAAATACAATACTACGACCCTGGGAGGCCATAAACAGGAAACAGAAAAGAAAGAATAAAATAAATGTACTCCCCCGGTTGGATTGGGACATCAATGCGGGGTACCACTCACAAACTACTCACCAGCCGGTTGGATTGGGACATCAACGCGACTGGCCACTACCAACGGAGAAAAAAAACCACAGCTCCCACACACCTTCCGCACCCTTGTAGTCATCGAAACCTCCAACGTGATCCAGCGCCGATAGAGAAACAAAGGGGGCGGATGCCACCACACCAAGAAGGTCACCGCTATGCAGGACCTTTCGTCGTGGTGCCGCTGCAGCCATGCCGACCGTCCGACGGCGGTGAAAATCACCGAATCCGAGCAAACAAAAAGCGCGGGGGCCTCGCCTCGTCCGCCGTTGGACGCCTCCTCTCTCACGCGCGGGGCCTCGCCACATCCGCCGCAAACTCCGTGCTCAAGACTCGTTTCTTGTGTTGCCGTCAAGATAGCGAGCATGGCTGCCCCACCTCCAAAGAACTTTACCAAAACAACCGGACCGCCGCCGTGGTTCAACTTCACCACGTTGCTTCCCCCACACGAAGCCGCTGTCTTCAAACCAGCAGACCAAGGTTGTCATCTGTGTCATTTTACGACGTTGTACCCCACCGGGGAGGTTCAGCCATGCTGAACAACCCATCTCGATCCGCTACAAACTGAGTCGTCTTCTATTGCCGTTGCCGCAAGCGCCGTCTTCAAGAGCAGTGTGGGATGCATCGTCTTCAAGAACTCCGCACACGCTACTCAATAAGACCGTTCTTTGCGACATCCTGATGCTCAGTTCCTTACCTATGACATCCACAAGCACGACGTCAAGCTGCTGTGTAACACCCTAAAATTCATCACAATTAAATTGTAGCAACCATTTGTATTTTTCTAGGATTTATTAAGGTTTAAATAAATTTTCTAGGAATTAATTGGAATTTCTAGCCTTTTTATCAATTTAAATATCACATTAAATAATTATTTTAGTCAAAATAAGTTTTTGTTGCAATCATGCTGTTGCATATATTTTTGGTTGCTAGTAAATCAAGTTGGAATTTAAATTCTGTTTAAATTTGAATTTGATTTGCTTTTGTTTGAGTTTTAGAAAAGTTAAAATCAGCTGAGTTCGGTTTCGCCCCTTGAATTCTTGGCCCAGTCCAACGTTGCCCCCTGAACTCCTATTCCGCTTTCTTTTCCCTCGGCCCGCTCCTCTTCCGGCCCATCCCCGGCCCAATTTTCTTCCCCGCTTCTCTCTCTCTCTCCTGAGTCGCTGACATGTGGGGCCCGGTCGTCAGATCTTTCTTCCCCATCCGAGCCGGATTCTCCACCGAGTCCCGAGCGCCGCCGCCTTCATCTCCGACTCCAAGCCGCGCACGCCTGCCCGATCTCCGGCCTACTTAAGCGCGCATCGGCCGCCGCAATCTTCCCATCGAAAACCAATCTAGTCGAGCTGCCCGAGCCTCTCGCGTCGCCGCCGGTGCCGATTAGAGCCGCCGCCGTCGATTCGCGTCGCCACCGCCGCTCTCTCGTCGTGAAGCACCCTTAGAGGTTCGCCTCGACATCCCGAAGCTCTACATCGCGTTCTTGCTCCGTTATTTGCCGCGTTCCGCGCTAACTTCGCTCACCGCCGGTCTAGCAGGGCCGCCAGCCGCCATAGCTCGTCGCCGGGCGTCTCCGTCGCGCGGCTGTCGTCGAGAACCCCCGGGGTGAGTTCGCATTTGTTTCCTCTTGCTTCCCGTCCAAGTTTCGTCGCAATCCGTGCACCGTAGCTCGGTTTAGATGTAATTCCGGCGATGCGCCGCCGCGCGCGCCTGTCGCCGCCGTCGCTCGTCTTCGTCGTCGGCGTTCACCCTCGGCCAATCTGCTCTGGCCGTCGGATTAAGATCCAACGGTCCACAGTCACCCGAACCTCGAGTCAAACAAGTAGATACCGGTCAGCGCCACGATTTTTTGCAAAGAAGCCCCTGAAGTTTTTGAAAATCAACCCGCAGTCCAAGTTAGTTCAAAAATAATTACAAATAGGTCATTTTTCTTTTGTTTTAGCCCCTGGAACTTTTAAAACTTTACCAGCAAGCCCCTGAACCTTAGAAAAGCCATATCTTTTGCGTTTTAACTCCGATTTTAGTGATTCTCGCGCTCACGCGTTTGTTGAAACGTGTAGATTAGTTTTATGCTGTTGTTTGCTTCTGTTGGAATTGTTTAGTGTACTGTTTCTTATTTGTTGTATTGTTTCCTTGCATGTGTATGTGTGATGCGATTAGGAAACGACCAGTTCGAGGATTTCTCTGAAGATCCATCTGTTGGAGAAGGATTTGAGCAGCAACAAAGTTGGGAACAAGGCAAGTATATTATGTCATGCAAATGTCCTAATAATTATTAATTTTCACCACCCATGCATGTGTCTTAATTTGATGGGTTTCCTATTTAAGGATTTGCCTAGCCACTATATTTTTCCTGTCCCTGAAACTGGGTTACTTAATTAATTTTGATGGTAGATGATGCTTAGCTTGCTCAACTGGGATTGGTTAAATGAACCCCTACTCTATGTTTCATTACTACCTTTTTAATCAATTAATTGGCAAGATCATATCTTTTTAATTGGAACATGGAGAACCACCCAGGAAAACAGTACAACCATGAGTGCCATGTGGCTCTGGCTTTGACTGACTAATTAGGTGCTCTAGTTTATGGTAGTTTTACTCGAAAGGGGCATGGGGGGCGGCGGTTGACGGGGTATAGCTCGGTCCTTTTGAGCTGTGGGCTTTGGTAAGAGACAGACCTCATTAGGGAGGGTTATGCTTTGCTTCTGAACCGGAAACCTTAGCGGGCTATCATTTATTAGGGTGCTTTTGTAAAGGTCTCATAGTGAAACCCAGTATTCGGTCCACGTGGTGTGGGAAGGGTACAATGCTTCGGCAATGGGAATCACGGCTTATGGTGAAAGTGTACAACCTTTGCAGAGTGTAAAACTGTTATAACAGCCGTGCTCACGGTCAAGAGCGGCCTGGACCCTTACATGATAATCATACTTGAACATGATCTAAATCGTGGTTACTTGAATATGTTGGGAATATGACATTCATTAATTTATGGGTGGTATATACTTTTATCTGCTAGTAATTAGCTGCTTAATAAAACTTGACCAACTAAAAGTGCTTATTGCAGTATAGTCAGCCAACCTTTTTGCCTCAGCCTTGTATGTCACATTACATTTGCTGAGTACGTTATGTACTCATACTTGTTGCCTTTCTTTCTTTCTTTTATTGCATCTTCTACACCGGAATGCTGCTCAGATTGGGAGAATTTTGAGGATTACACTACTGGTTTTGAGGAGTTCTAGGCGAGTCTCCCCCAGTCAATGCCTGTGGAGTTGGAGTCACTTTTGCTTCGTTAGATAAACGTTTATTTAAGTCTTCCGCTACGTCCTTTGTGTCAACTCTGAGATTGTAATAAATGCACTATAATACTCTTTCGTTATGCATGGTTATGGATATTCACTTGTGACGTCTACCATATGTGTGTAAACTGATCCTGGCGCACATATGAGATGCACCTGGTTTTGCCTTTGAAAACCGGGTGTGACATGCTGGGTGATGACGCCCCACTAAGGGGATTCTCCGATCCAAAGGCTGGCTGCTTCAACAGGAGGTGGATTGAGTGCATGATCGTTATCACCACCAAACAAGTGATATGATGTTACAATTGATGCTTCAAGATACTCCCTCGGTATCCTAAAAAGAAGACGTTTAGGACATGAGGACGATTACATTAATGAGGGGTTAGTTTTCCTGTCTTGCCCTTATTAAATACAGCTGAGGATGCAACCAATACAGCAATTAATCGTATCTTGGTTGGTAAGGCGTCATGGCCTGAGGCCACTGGAGCTTGGAGGTCCAGTGTTCAACCCCAGGTGGCTGCTGATTTTTTCTTTGTCGCCATGGTTTTGCATTTTTTTTCCACGATTACTAACGACGAGGCGGCCGCGCGATTAGCGAAGAGGCGGCCATGCGAACGGCCGGTCATGCAAACGGCGGCGCGCGTGCCTGGCTTAGGGTAATTGCGTCCAAAGCTATCCTTCGACGACAGAATGTCTTCTTTTACCGCAATCAGCCAGGCCTCCAAAACGTCTTCTTTTTAGGATATGGAGGGAGTATTACAACAATAGAGTTTAGATGTTGCGTGTTTCAGGTTGCTGTAACAAGATAGAGATGCATTCTACTACGTAGATTGGATTCTCCAATGTTCCAATTATTGTTTAAAGATGTCACAATTATGATTTCTTTTAATGTTACAATATCATATTATAAATGTTGCAACACTCTAAGAATCTTGAATGGATGTTGCGTGAAACATGATGTAAATGTTACGGTGGGAACTTTTCTGTTTTGGAATCGTATGGCAAAACGATATTTTAGGATGTGTTTTCGATGTTGCAGATATTGTTTTTCCTCGTTGCAGATGCTATTTTTGCTTGTTACACATGTTTTCTTTGCATGTTTGATGTTACATATAGTTTTAGAAAAAAGGATTACTCAGCAATCCAGAGTTGTTTCTCCTTTTCAATCGAAAATACAAATAATGACCGGGACCCTACTTTATTGAGCCAAGAAAAGGGCATGGAAACTACAAAAATAATACAAAATAGAAAGCCCATCAAAATTCTACTCAAAAACTACAAAAAATACAGAATAAATTGAAAAATTAAACGTGGAAGATCTAGCCTCGACCAGAGTAGCATTTTGTTTAATTATGTATTGATGAAATAAAAGAAAATAACTATTAAGCTTCCAATTTCCTCGTTTGCTTCTTTTGTGAAGCTGGGAAACCTCATCGAGGCATGGACACAATTAATGCAGAAGGAAATTGATTGAAATTTTGTATGCAATAGAGTGATGATTATATTATTTGTTTAATTTCGACCATCAGAAGATCCATATATTCTTTTGTGAGGCAACAAAATTTCAAACTTTGTTAGCCTAGTCTCTCAAAGGTACTCATTAGAGTAGTGTTGTGTGTGTTCATAGATTTAAGTGTGTATACATGTTGTGTGAGTGATGTCTGCATCGCAAAATAGGACCAAATTTGGTTGTATGTACTCCTTCCATTCAAAATCTTAATCATTATGGTCGCAAAATAAATCCTAATCATTGGACTAGTGTTTTTTATACGAGTCTTGCGCTACAGTAAAATGCAAAAGTGAAATGGCCTCTGGTCTAATTGTTAGAGCACATGAGTAGTACGAAATAGATCCAGGTTCGCCAACTCAATGTTTTTAATATATTTATCTTTACCCCTAATACAAAGTAAGTAAAGCTTCTGCCAAATAAATTTTGTATGCCATCGCTTCCTGGGTCCACTTAAATCCTAATCCCTCTACGGCCCAAGAGAAACCATCTAAAAACGGAACTCGATGAAAGTCAAATCTCTATTTTCATACAACACACGGGTACTGCACGTACCAATCAGGCCCATAATAATAAATGTCACAAATATGAGAGATCCATGTTCAAAGGCCTGACCTGACCTCTTTTGTTTGGGATATGAAAAGTCTAACAAAAAGCCCGTGGTAGCATGATTTTTAGAAAGATTGCACACGCAAAGGCTCACTCGTATGCATCCTATCTTTATGAATATACATATATTAATCCTACTTTTATAAGTATTTTTGAGAAATTGTACTAACAGATCCAATCGTCATCACCCGTCCCCGTAGAAGAGCATCACCGTGGGGCTGCTCGACGGACGCCTCAGCCGCACGCGCGCTCCAGCGAGTGGATCCACAGCGGCGCTGCTGCACCTCAGCTTCCGAAATAAGCGGCGCCATTTAGCTCTCGAAATCACTGGTGGAGGAATTGTGTGGTTAATTAGAGTTTCCGGTACTTGGCCATCAGTTTTATGATCTCTGGAAGGAGCTGGCACCGTTGGATCCAATTGGAGGGGGAGGGCAGAAAAGTGTCACACGTTCGGTCCTGTGCGGGGCCGTATTGAAATTGAAGGCCCAGGTTTCGTGAGCTGTTGGAGGGCCTCCGGTCCATGGCAAAAATTTTGAGTGGCCGTAATATAAAAATGCAATTAAGGTGTGCGAACCTAGGTTTCATTTTAATATATTAAGGCCCAGGTTTCATTTTAATATATTATTTTAATAGTTTGAAATACTATCTCAACATTTTAGACACACTGCTTCAACATTGTCGCGCAACATATTGATCTAGTTTATCTAAATTGTTGAAATAAGTTTGAGAAAATATTGAACCTAGTATTTGAAAATGTTGACCGTATCCGTTTAACACATTGAGCATGTTAGTTTAATTTTTATGTGAAAAATGTTAAAATGATATAATTGGAATGTTGAACAATTATTTTCTGAATGTTGACTGCAACGTCATATATCTTATTAGTTCATACTTAGCTAGCGATGATTAAAAAATGATGAAAACAAATTCTACGTGCAAGTCTCTACCGCTGCATGTGCTAGGAACAAGTAAAGCCGCACATGTTCTTTGACTTGAGCAGTACTATCAACGATCTACGCTCACGGCTCCTTTCCTTGCGCGACTCAGCAACTCATATTTTCTCCATGGCTTTGTTGTTGGGCTTCACTGGGCTTCTAAGCCATCTAAGTTAACTAGCGGACGGAAGTCATACGGGAGCCTCCCGAGACACGAGAGAGGTACTGCCAGTTCCATGCATGTATCAAAATGTGATGTGCTTGTGAGGTCCTAGATGAGAACTGAAATTTAGATGCCCTTAACGCTACTATCACATTTCACAGTATTTTTTGTTCAGAGATTCATCTTGTCATCACCATCTCTAATTTATCAGCCCTGATGCTGTTTATTTCAGGTGTAGCACAAAGAAGCATGTAGGTTCCTGGGAAGCGCAGGCCTTGCAACGGTGATGAAATATAAGACTCAAGAAGCTAACAGGGTTGCTAATTTACTAGCTCGAAAGAGAAGCTCTGTTTTGCTGTTAATATATTATATTTTATGATTACTATAGTGAACAAATACAGACTTCTCACTGGAAAATTTCTTGACACGTTTATTATCCTAATTCGGTCACCAATGTATTTTAATCATACTGTTATATATGCTTTGCTCAGCACGGTTTCAATCTGATTTTAGTTAGAAGAAATGCGGACGCGTACAGCCATGCGACGAGGCAAGCGGAGTTAATATATTATACGCGTACAGTTAATATATTATAAACTAGAGCTGCCGCAAAGTCCACAAAAACTAAACGGTGCTAAGCGGGCAGCCGCATGTGCCCGCGAAGGTCTTGCGGCTTGCGCGGACACTAGGCGGGCAGCCTCAACCCGCCTGGCTTGCAAAAATGGGGCTTCATTCCTTCGAATCAAACAAAAAATTATTGTAAATAAAAGTTTATTGTATATAAAATTGAAAAGTAAGGAATGTAGGAGCCATTTAAATGCAGTCCTTCGGCGTTTGTTGCACCAGCAAATTAAGTATTTTCATTTCTCTAACTGAAATCTATTGGGAAACTACATACGTTTTTAATAATATGTGTATTTAAGTTTTTGTCTATAGCAACATACAGGCATGTTTGCTAGTGAATATAATGGACAATCTCCTTCCGTATAATTCACATATTTGTTAGACTTAGACAATCAAACTTTCTCTTACAAAAATTAAAGTAGGGAGTATATCATGTGGAATTGTGAAGATTAAAACTCCAACAGAAGGATGAAACTAACGGAATGCCAAGCTGAAACATGCCGTCCTTTGCTACGCGAGCAAGAGAGAGATGAACCAAGAAGTATGGAGCAGGGGCACTTTTGTAAATATTATATGCGAAAAAAAAATCAAGAAAAATTGCGATGCCAATCTGTCGTTTTCTCTACTATTGTCCGATATGGACTAAAGGACACCAGCACAGTCCACTTATTTTGTTGGCTACATATACCTTCAACACGATGACAAATTGGGCACCAGTGCTATCGAGGATAAGTAAGGTCCAAGATGTCAGTCAAAAATTTATGAGTTGCATCCTTTGTAAGAAAACGATCTGCCAAACGGAGCACGCTCCATCGAGGTGAGATTTTTATGGGCACCCACTGTACATGACCATGGTCCCTGCCTCTTTAGGTGAACAGCGTTGAAGATAACGCTGGACGTGACCACCACCAAGTGTCGACCATCCTTGTAACTGGTACTTTGCTATGAAGCCTCCCTGTCAACTTTGATTTGAGATTGATAGTATCCGCAGGAATATCTTGTAGGTGCTGATGTTCTCAATACTTTCATCGTAAGGGAACAGTAAAATGCTCCCGCTCAGATCTCCCTGCTTCCTGCTCTTCCCGTGTATTCTCCTCGAATTACTAGTTCTTTCTTTTCTACGTTAACCTTCTTTTGGACATCTGTACTTTAATGCTCTGGGCGTATGTTGCTTTCTTCTTCGTTCAAAGTGTGTTGTGCTGGGAGAATTTGCTGAAGCCTTCTCTGCATCCGACAGAGAGAGTAACTGATACAGAGAATTTGCTGGTACAGGAACACCAACAGGAGGCTGCTATGGAAACAGCAGACGAGGAGAACCCTCTGCTTGCTCATCCCCAACCTTCTCAGGCACTTTTCCTCTTCTCTTTCTCTTACCAAGTTTGCTGTGCTTTCATGATTACCACAAACAGTCACACATCAGCCCCCTGATAACAGGCTCTGTCGCCCCAGAACTGGATTCTGAATGTGAACCTTTCGGTGCTATGATGCAGGTTGTAGCTTCGGAGTATGCAACTGATGGATCAGTTGATGTCAACAAGCAACCTGCTCTGAAGCGGAGCACAGGGAAATGGAGGGCATGCTACCTCATCTTAGGTACCACAGAGCTGCAAACCATGGATCCACAAGTTCCTCGTTGCTTTTTTTTTCCTCTTCTGTAGTACAACCAGCTCACCTCTTCACCGCACACCAGGTGTTGAATTCTGCGAAAGCATGGCGTTCGCTGCAATCTCGACGAACTTGGTGACATATCTAACCACTGTTCTCCACGAAACAAAGGTGGATGCAGCAAGAAATGTCTCTGCCTGGCTCGGAGCTTGCTGCCTCTCACCACTTCTTGGGGCTTTCATTGCAGACACTTATTGGGGAAGATACTGGACTATTGTTGCATCCGTCCCAATCTACGTCGTCGTAAGTTCAGAGCAACTAATGAAATTAGCTCTGCAATGAGTGTAACCCACAACACTGAATATCTCCGCTTTGTCAGGCAATGCTCATTCTGGTAGCTTCAGCATCACTCCCAGCGCTCTCATTGTCCTCCAACCATGACGATGTTCCTAGTGCAGTGGTTTACCTTGGACTCTACCTTCTTGCTATTTCAAATGGTGGTCTCAAGCCCTGCATCTCAACCTTTGGGGCTGACCAGTTTGACGTCAATGACCCGGTGGAGCTGGCCCAGAAGGGCTCCTTCTTCAACTGGTACTTTTTCTTGACCAGCACCAGCTCCCTTCTGACTGGCACAGTGATTGTTTGGCTGGAGGACAATGTTGGGTGGGCGGTCGGTTACATTATCCCAGCAGTGCTCATGCTCTTCTTTTTCGTGGTATTTGTCGCTGGCTCGAGGTTGTATAGATTTCGAGGAACCGAAGCAAGCCCCCTTACAAGCATTTTTCAAGTGGTTGTTGCTGCTGCAAGGAAGTGGCATTTGCAATTGCCAGATGATAGCTCGCTTCTGTATGAACTCACCAGTTCGCCTTCTACAGCTGATGCAATTCCTAAGAACAAGCATTCCAATCGTTTCAGGTACTTGAATTTTTGCAAAGTGCAAGTCAATATACAGTCTAATTGACATATAAAAAACTGTTTCCAGTAAACTACACAAACTATAGTGTTCGATAATAAGTTTAGTTTCAAGCTATGAGTTATGACATTTTTACATGTACAATGATGAACATGAAAGTCGCTGAAAGAACATGGATTGGAATTTCCTCTGTGATATGAACAAGTCACTCGAGAAATGTGAAGTTGGCAGGAAATTTACCTATCATAAACCATGTTCTCCAGGTTCTTGGACAAGGCTGCCATTGCCCCATCAGATAATGAATCCATGGAGCAGATGAGTTCATGGAGACTCTGCACAGTGACACAAGTTGAGGAACTAAAGATGCTGCTCTCGATGTCCCCTACTTGGGGGTCATTTGTGATCTTTTTTTCAATCTCCGCTCAGATGACGTCAACATTGGTTGAGCAAGGCATGTTCATGGATAACCATGTCGGCTCGTTTGCCATCCCACCTGCATCAATGCCCACTGTTAGTGTGTGCAGCTTCCTCATCTGGATTCCAGTGTATGAAACCATCTTAATACCATTGGTGTGTCGCTTCACAGGCAAAGAGAAAGGCTTCTCCCAGTCACAGCGCCTTGGAATTGGGCAAGCTCTGTCCACGCTAACCATGGTGCTTGCTGCATTGTTGGAGACAAGAAGGCTGGCGATCGCGGAAGCCAATGGCCTGAAACATCAGGACATACCCGTGCCAATGAGCATATTGTGGCAGGTGCCACTTTACTTGGTGCATGGTGCGTCTGCGGTCTTTGGTGGCATCGGCTTGACCGAGTTCTTTTATGACGAAGCCCCAGTGACCATGAGGAGCCTGTGCGCAGCGCTCGGGCAGCTTGCGACTGCTGCAGGGGCTTACTTCAGCTCAGCCGTGCTCAGCATTATTGCAGTAGCCACAACACGTGGAAGCAAACCTGGGTGGATTCCAGACAACCTGAATGAAGGCCATCTCGACTATTTCTTCTGGATGATGGCCACTCTCAGCTTCCTGAATTTGGCTCTGTTTGTGGGTTACTCAATGAGGCATAAAGGAACACAACATTTATAGACTCAAGGGGTGCAGCCAGAGTTGAGGTCTGTGATCAATAATCTACATAGACCAGACATGATATGCAGACCTGATAGTAAATAGTTCGTTTCATCTACTAACAGGAAAGAATAATCCTTGAATCTTACTATAATGTATATAATTTTTCTAATCTTCTGTAAACTATAAAAAGTCTCTATCCTAAATAATTGGTCAGTTGCATCTTAAAATCATTCATCATTCTTTTCCACATCGCTTATGAGATTGTTGGTATTGGTACCAATTGAAAAAGGAATGCATTTTGTAAATTGCTTATATGATTGGTGCCCTTTTTTCACAGTACAGGGAGTTATCTACATCTTAAGTTTTGCATGGAAAGTTCACTTTCCGATGGAAATCCAAATTTATTACAAGATACTCTAATGACATCGAGGGCTATCACTAACAGTGAAAAGATAACAGCTGCGAGAGTATTTTGCTGCAATACGGACGAGTTGCGTAGTTTACCTTAACTTCACGTACCATAGATATTACCGCCTGCGGCCCTGTCAATTCGCCGAACAGGTTGCGTGCGTTCCGTAGGATAGCACAAATGCCGTCTGAAGAACAGTGATAGCAGCGATGTCTGCGGCAACAGGACACGGAACCATGCGAAGATTGCGGTGGAGGGGACGCCGAACGCGCGGTGGTGGCGGTGCGATGACGAGACGACCTCCGCCGGAGCAAATGAGGGATGAGTTTTTCTAGAGCCGCCGTGACAAGCGTCCGCGAAGGCTTTGTTCGTTTAATCTCCAAATGAAAAATGAAAGGGATCAGAGATGATTGGGAGGGATTTTATCCCCTACGATGTAAGCAAATAATGCGAAAAAATAAGATCGAACACGAGACACGATTTAACGTGAAAAACCATTACGGGAAAAAACCACGGAAGACAATCACTATTGAGGAGAGTTTACGAAGGGACGATACATGATACATGGCTCATCTAAGATGGCTTATCTGTCTTACCCTACCGTCTGCATAGGCTTACATATATATATATATATATATATATATAGGCGGCTCACACGACCGTGCTTGGTTGCGTTTCCGAGGTGGGACTAAACTGTGCGCTCCTGAGAGAAAACACAGCACTACTTCGCTCCGGCCCAAACCTCCGGCGACGGGCCTTTTCTGCGCTCCGGCAGAAGCCCGGCCTTTATCGTGGATGTAAATTTGAAACATATCCAACAAACTCCACCTTGAGACAAATTCTCTCATGTAGACGAATAATAAACCTCCATATTCAAATCTTGAATGTCAATGTCCACCGGACTGACCAATGAGTAAGATCAATTGAGTATTCTCCCAACACTTCATAGGAAGTAAAAATTGAGCAAATAACCAATAGGTCCAAACACACACAGCTATCAACAAAGCAGATGAACAATCTGGGTCTTCATCAAATTCATAATCCCAGCAAAAGTCTGAGTCTGTGCAACTGACCTCAAAAGCAAATGGCAATAACGCTCAATCATCAAACGACATAAAGTCACAATATCACCCGTGGTATTAAATAAATATCCAGTGAAGAACTCATCTCATGGAATAATATATGCTCCATCAGGAACACTAAACTTTGGCAAAACAACACTCTCGCAAGAGCAACTAGCACGTGTGTCCATCACGTATCATAAACTTGCGAAACTAAATTCCATGACATGGTTAATTACTGCTCCATTCAAACACGGTTCAGATGTAGGCATAAATGTGCAACCAATGGAGTTAAACCTTTGAACTAAACCCCTCAACATGAGCAAAGACAGCAATAAATGCACTGCCCCCACAATACAAAACGTTGTAGTATCTAGTCAAACAAACATCATCTGTTGCACTTAGAATCCTCCACCTCAAACTCAATTCAGAGCAAAACCTTCACTTTAAATTAACCAACTCCATATGAGTAAAAGAAACCACTAGGGTGACATGAACGATGTTGTCAAAACATCAAGAAGAATTAACTCGAAGTGATCCAATAATAATTTCAATATCTCTTCAAAATTTCAATTTCTTTCAGCAGCGGAAATCATATGATATATCAAAGAAGCCATATGAAAGAAATAACCAGAAGAAAATAATCTGCAGTAATAATTTAGGTATGTTATTGTGTAAACCTAGCCATAACCTGCAGCCTTGTGTACAACTCCGTGTACGTTCAGCAAAGCTGAGAAAACCTTCTGGTAGCTTCTCGTGGATTGGTCTGCAGCCTCTAGCAAATACGGAATCAGATTTCATCTTAAACTTCACGTCGACAAGTCTTGCATGAGGTAGCCAATCGCAGATTGATCCGGCTGGCGGCGCGCGATAAACAGGGACGAAACCCTGATTAATTGTTTTTCACGTGATCTCGTACCAAGCTCTGATACCACTTGTTAGCCAATAATGTAAATAATAAGATCGAACACGAGACACGATTTAACGTAGAAAAACCCTTATGAAAAAACCACAGAAGACAATCACTATTGAGGAGAGTTTACAATGAGGGATGATACATGACTTATCTATCTTACCCTACCGTCTACGTAGGCTTACATATATATATAGGCGGCTTACACGACCGTGCTTGGTTGCGTTTTCGATGTGGGACTAAACTGTGGAGAAAACATAGCACCACTTCGCTCCGACCCAAACCTCCGGCGACGGGCCTTTTCTGCGCTCCGGCAGAATCCCAGCCTTTATCGTGGATGTGAATTTGAAACATATCCAACATACAAGTCACTTGGGATCCAATCCCCACCGTCACCTCCCATGGAGGAATTAACCGAACAAACCCGAAGGCGATGTGATAAGAGTGGGCAGGGTGGGTAGCTTGTTGGGTAAAAAAAATCCAAATTACTACCTTCATAAGGTTCAGATAACCTTTTAAAATATATATATTGATTCAATCTATAATTATTTTAATCGGTTCAATCTACCTCTTCGTAAAAATTATCTTTTTTTTGTTTCTTGGTACACAAAAGTTACTTTAAGTTGAAACTTTGTGGTATAATAAAGGGAATCATAAATTATTTTTAGAAAACAAAATTTTGGTTTTTTTCATCGCTATTTTGAAAGCCTATGATACATAATAATAAATTAAGTAAACGGCATACATGTGCATGATCATCAATCAATCAAGTAAACGGCTCACAAAACTTGGCTCTTGTTGTTCTTCGGAACTCTGCAGACATGGAGAGATATCAATTCCAAAACCGAGCCTCTTGGTACTCTGATGCATGGAGGCTACTGGCTACAGGTTCAGAGCACGAAGCGACGGATTTCAGTTAATATCAACAAACAGCCGGCTCTCAAGCACCGCGCAGAGAACTGGAGGACCACAGAGCAGCTAGTCAGCTACTCATACAGCTCAAGTCACTTTTCAAATCTCGTCCTGCTTCTCTTCTTTACAACTTACAACTCGTTAACCGCTTCAACATCACATGCTAGATGTTGACTTCTGCCAATGCACGGGCCTTTGATGCGATCTCCAAGAAATTGGTGGCCTATATCACCACTGTGCTCCATGAAAACATCAACTTGCAGTCAGCTATATAAACTTTGACACTTCAAAACAATACCATTTTGAAAATTTCGAGAACACTCAGTATGAAAATTATTAAGATGGCATAAAGTTATCTCTCATAAACTGTGGGCTAGCTTCTTAATGTTCTTTGACAGGGCTGCCACTACATGGGCGTCGTCAGTCAAAAAACTCGTGGCACCGATGGACCTGCCGATGATCTCCTGGATCGAGTCTCTGCCCAGTGACACAAATTGAGGAGTTGAAGATGTGCTGCTGCGTATGTCCCCCACCTGGGCGTCGTTCGTGATCTTCTTTCTTATATGCGGTCACCACGCAAATCATCGGTCGAGCAGGACAGGTTCTCTTACCCAGCAATGAAAAAAAAACTAGAGTGGTAAACCACGTCTCAGTGCACAGTTATCAAGACTATGAACTAATTAGCAAGGGAGATGGTTTTACGAGGATGAAACTCTTTTTATATCCCATAAAACTCCATTTTTCTTTATTCATAATAATCTTGTCACATCAATAAATTTAATACTATAAAACTTCCGGTGAAACTCCTACTAGAACTGACCTAAGGTCACGTGCCATCTTTTGGACACTATCAAGATTCTAATAGCGTTAAGTAATTACAAGGAAGATTTGTAAAGAAAAATGAATTACGGGAAAGATGGATCATACTTACATTATATAAATGCATGAGTCATACTAATATAAAAACTCGACCTGTGGGGTAAGACAGTCCCTAAGCAGTTCGCTAAAAGGAAGACTTTCTCACGTAGGTCAAAAACACCCAAACCACTATTCCGCTCTTACATAGGACGTGTAATCTCTATGAGACAACCTAGGCTGGTGACCACAGTAACCGGGAGAAGGGCCCAAACCAACCACAGCTATGATCTGGACCTGGTCTTGAAGTGTGCTTTGGTATGGTGACAAACGAGATGATTTTCTTAACCAAGCCTAAATTCACTTAGACGAAAAAGCTGAGAAGGAAGTGCTGTCTAGGCCATCCAACCAACGAGTTAGAGGACCTCTCTCGCTCGCACTAATATAACTCAGTCAGTCTCCGAGGCAAAATCGCGTCACTGTGGAACGTGAGCAAGTGGGAAACTGAATTTTAATTGAAACGGGAACAGGAGTCGAGCAAAAGAAAATGCGAATTCGAACCCCATCATTTTCTTAATGATATCGACGGATCTGGACGGCCGTACTTTGCCTATTTTGTTGGCTACCATGTACGTACACCAAAGACTGCGCGTGCACGTACAGAGAGCACCACAAACAAGTAACGCCGATGATATCAGCGTCAACGAAGCGGATGTGTTGTGTCATTCCATCAAAGAAAACGATTTGTCAGCTGCCATTTTTTTAAACGTAGCATCCTTCTCCCATGGGCCATGGACACGTCAAATCTACTACATATACCGTGAAATCTCCTGTCCGTCGGTGAGCTGTGATGCATGGGAGGCAACAGAGACGACACCAGCGTCCGGCAAGAAGAGCTACTGTACATGAGGGGCATCTCTGTGCTTAGCCTATTACCATTAATGGCCGTGGGCCCTGTCATTGTACTATTATTGTATAGTAGGCGCAAAAGGCTGAGGATAGCGAGATCACCACCACCACCCTCTTTCTCCGGTAACAGGTGCTTAGGCACTAAGAAGAAATTGACAACATACCTTTGGAAGTGGCTCCTGAAAACCAAAAGCTATATTCATATTTGATGAGAACCCAAGGAAGGTATGGACGACCTTTTGACAGCTGTTGTGCAGAAACTTAATCACCTACTACATTAAAGAAGAGACCTGACCAAAAAGTCCTTCAAATCAACACTTCTAGCTGCGATCAAGGATAGTCCCCGAGTGGCTGAGCACATCACAATGTTTGCGTGAGCATCACAATAATACCTTTGTTTAGAAAAGCGGCACTTGGGAGGGCCCCAAGTTTTTCAAATACCCTCATACAGTGCAAAAGTGATGGCTCCTTGAGAAAGTGCATGCAGCCGGCTCTTGTATAATGCCTTTAAGAGGTGTTGACTTCCATTTCCTTAATTCTTAAACCAATAAAGAATAGTTTTCACAGCCTTTTAAAAGCCATTACCCCCGTTCCAAATTACTATTCGTTGTTGACTTTTTCACTTAACGTTTGTTCATTTGTCTTATTCAAAAAATTTCACAAGTATCATTCATTTTGCATGTGACTTCTTTATCATTGTATATACTTCAAGTATAACTTATTGGTTTATATATTTGGATAATTTTTTTAAATAAGACGAATGATCAAAGATCATAGAAAAAAGTCAACAACGAATAGTAATTTGGAACAGAGGTAGTACGTGTTTTCAAGCAGTTCAGTTTTTGAAAAACAAAAGTCCTAACAAATATGCCCTTAGTCTGCCTATCATTACCATCTCAACAGACAACCATACCTTTGTTTAAAGTGCACTGTAAGGGCACACCCAGATCTCCGTCCTTGTTGAAATAGGACAGCCAACAAGCATTTTGTTCGGTGCTTGAAAAGTGCTCTGTTGTGCAGTGGAAGCTTTGCCGCAGCCTCCGTTCCCTCAATCTGGCAGAGCAACAAACAAAATAGGTGCCAAGACTCACCACCGGAGGCTGCCATGGAAAGAGTTGATGAGGAGAGGCCACTCCTTCATCTCCAACCTCCTCCTCAGGTAACTCTCTCTTCTGTTCCAAAACTAGTATTATGTTTACATGATGGCCTCATACAGTTAGCAAGCAGTAGAAAACACATATTTTTTTATTCAGATTGAATTCCAAAACTCAACTTTTGGTGCTGTGATGCAGGTTGCCGGTTCAGAATATACAAGAGATGGATCAGTGGATATCAACAAAAAGCCAGCTCTCAAGCACAGCACAGGGAAATGGAGGGCGTGCTTCCTCATCTTAGGTACCACAGAGAGCAGCTCATGCTCTCCAATCTGCTCCTGCTCTTCTTTTCTGTGAAGTTCTGTGTAACAGCTAGCTAACTGCTTCAACATCACGCACTAGGTGTTGAGTTCACTGAGTGCATGGCCTTCTTCGCAATCTCCAAGAATTTAGTGACCTACCTCACCACTGTTCTCCATGAAAGCAAAGTCGATGCAGCGAGAAATGTCTCTGCCTGGGCCGGAGCTTGCTTCTTCACGCCACTTTTTGGTGCTTTCATTGCAGACACTTACTGGGGGAGATACTGGACGATTGTTGTTTTCCTCCCAGTTTACTTCATCGTAAGCTCAAAGTAGTAAAAGAAACAAATTTGATTTGTCTCTTCTGCTGCCTGCAACACTGAATACTCTTCCATTTTCTCAGGCTATGGTCGTTCTAATAGCCTCTGCATCCCTCCCCATATTTGCCATGTCTTCTGACCATGGTGGCAATGTTCATCGAGTAGTGGTTTACCTTGGACTCTACCTTGCTGCAATTGGGAGCGGTGGTGTCAAGCCGTGCACCTCAACCTTAGGGGCTGACCAATTTGACACCAATGACCCAGCAGAGCTGGTGAAGAAGGGCTCCTTCTTTAACTGGTACTACTTCTTGATCAGCACCAGCTCCCTGCTGTCTGGCACAGTCATTGTTTGGCTGCAGGACAATGTTGGGTGGGCGGTCAGCTACGTTATCCCAGCACTGCTCATGCTCATCTGTTTCCCAGTATTTTTAGCTGGCTCGAGGGTATACAGGTTTAGGAAAATGGGAGTAAGCCCCCTTACGAGCATATCTCAAGTTGTTGTTGCAGCTGTCAGGAAGTGGCATATGAAATTGCCAGATGATAGCACGCTTCTGTATGAGCCGACCAGTTCGCCTTCTGCAACTGAAACAAGTGACAAAATCAAGCATACCAATGAATTCAGGTATGTTCAATTTTGTAAAATACATGTCAGTACAGTCTAACTGACACCTAAAATGTACCCCTACTAGCAGTGAATTGTAGAAATTTTGGTGTCTGAAAATCAGTTTTGTTCTGTTTTGAACCATAACCTTATGATATCTTGCAACAAGTACAGTACAATGCTGTTCATGAAGTTTTTTTTTCCCTTCAAGACCATCCATAGGAAACAATTATAGGAACAACATGTCAGCTTGAAAAGAGTAAAATGCATGGCCGGTCCCTAAAGTTCTCATGAGGTGTCATTTAGGTCCTTAAACTCTCAAAATGCATTTTTGAATCCCTAAACTTGTCCAGGTGTGTCAAATAGGTCCCCAATCTTTCAAAATTTATTTTCAATTCTCCGAATTTATCCCAACATGTCATCCGGGTCCCTAAACTCTCATTCGGGTCCCTAAATTCTCAGAACGCGACAAAAAGCGAGAGATCTAGTGCGAGAATAAGGAGAAGTTCTCATCTTCTCACGTGTTTGGACCGGTGACGATATCTATGAAGAGTTTATGAAAAATATATTTTGAGAGTTTATGGATCTAGATGATACCTATGTATAAGTTTGGGAACCTGAAAATGAGTTTTGATAGTTTAGGGACCCAGATGACACGTTGGGACAAGTTCAGTGACATGAAAATGCATTTTAGAGTTCGGGGACTAGACGACACCTCGATACAAATTTAGGGATAGCCCATGTATTTTACTTGCTTCAAAAATATGAAGTTGACACAAAAGTTACCTTTTCTAAACAATGTTCTTCAGCTTCTTTGACAAGGCTGCCATTGTTTCGGCCCCATCAGACAACGAATTCACAGTGCCAATAAGCTCATGGAAGCTCTGTACAGTGACACAAGTTGAGGAGCTGAAGATGCTGCTGCGGATATTCCCCATCTGGGCATCGTTCCTGATCTTTTACTCGGTCAGTGGACAGGTGGCATCAACTCTGGTTGAGCAGGGCATGTTCATGGACAACCGTGTTGGCTCGTTCAGCATCCCACCCGCATCCATGTCCATCATCGGTGTATTGAGTGTCCTCATCTGGGTCCCAGTTTATGAAAAAGTACTGGTACCCGTTGCACGTCGTTTCACCGGCAAGGAAAAGGGATTCTCCCAGACACAGCGCCTTGGAATTGGCCAAGCATTGTCCATGCTCACCATGGTGTATGCAGCATCGCTCGAGATGCGGAGGCTGACTATTGCGGAAGCTAATGGCTTGACCAATCAGAATGTGCCTGTGCCAATAAGCATCCTGTGGCAGGCGCCACTCTATTTGGTGCATGGTGCAGCCGAGGTCTTCGGCGGCATTGCCGTGACCGAGTTCTTCTATGACAACTCCCCAGAGACTATGAGGAGCCTGTGTGCGGCACTTGGGCAGCTGGCACTTGCATTTGGGTCATACATCAACTCACTCCTGCTCGGTGTTGTCGCAGTAGCCACAACACGCGGTGGGGCACCCGGATGGATTCCGGACAATCTGAATGAAGGCCACCTGGACTATTTCTTCTGGATGATGGCCGCTCTTAGCTTACTGAATTTGGGCCTGTTTGTGCGTTACGCAACAAGGCACAGAGGAAAGACATCTCGTTGATGCAAGAGGTGTCACAGTACAGGTTGGATAGGAGCTGGACAGCTTGCTAACCTCCTCACCTATCATTAATACAACTGAGATGTTGTCATGTATAACCCAGACATAAGGTACAAAGTTAATTGTTCATGATTAAATTTGTGTATAAGGTATATAATTCCTTTTCTTTCTCTGTGCCTACACTGTAACATGGCTGATGCTTAGAAAGGGTCAAATTGCACACAAAATTGTTTTTACTGGACTCAATACTGATTGAAGCGGGACATGTTCCGTGCAATTTGCTTCTATGCTCGGTGTTTTCTTCGTTAATCAAGTACAAGACAGAAGCTTTCTTGCAAAATCAAGCAAAAGTCAATTTGTGACCCTATTCATCTGACTTTGTGAACCAATTCATCCTTGCACAATCATTATGACTTATGAGATTTAAATGGCTTGGAAAAGTATCACTAACCTAATAAAAGGAACTATTGCAAAAAGTATTTCATTGAAGATGAACCAGTTCAGGCATTTACCTGAACAGCTGGACTTGACCCGAGATATTACAGCCCGTTTGAAACAAAATCCAGGCGTAGGCAATTCGCCGAACAGCTTGCGTGCGCTCCATACGGATAGGTTAAACATCACTTGTTGTCTGGCGCGGAACGAGCCGTTGCGCCAGAGTACGTCTGCAATGACAGTCTGAGAGAGACCCTGAGCGCACGCGGTAACTGCGTGGAGACGACGGCGGCCGAGGGGCAACGACCTGGCCGCTGGTGTGCGACGACGGCGGTGCCGTGGACCGTGGTAGGGTCGAACACCACCCGCGGCAGCAGATCGGGGATGCAGAGAGGGGAGGGGAGGGGAGGTATCAGTACGATGCGCACGTCCGGCAACCGCGGGCAACGCGGCGGCGGAGAGGACGGCAGGCCCGGTCGCATCGGCCGCGGACTTTTTTTTTTTTTGGCGACCAATCGGCGGCGGACCTTGGCTGTAGCCTATAACCGTTAAGATGATGAGCCTTCTAGCGGTTAATAGTACAAGTGAAAAAAATTATACAAGAGAAGTGAAATTTTTTAAATACAAAAAGGCTGATATAAAAAATGTCTGTAGAGAAATTGAGTTTTAACCTAAACGGAGAGCAGGTATTTTGTCTTTTAAGCTTGTAACGCATGCGTAAGGCGACATGTTCACCCTACCTTTGAAATTATTGTAGTTCAAAATCAAAACTAGGAAAAGTAAAAGGCAGATGCATTTGGACCCATGGTAAACAGCAGTCTGAGTATTGCATTTCGTTTACCCGTTGCTGTGGGCTTTCATCAAACTTTGATAGCTGAGACCGGATTATTTATTTAATCCAAAAAAGTAAAGAAATTAAACTGCAGAAGTAAAGTAGACAGTAACTCCTCGCTTTCGTCTCCATCCTGATTGTGCTTCCTATCATGTTGGATGCACACGACGCTCGATGGTGCTGTTAATATTCCTTTTGTGATCGTTAAGACCTTTGTGTCTTTGGAAAAGTATGTCATCCTATATAGCGCTCAGCTTAAGTAGGGCCTTGTTTAGTTTCAAAGTTTGACACGTTAACTTGACATTTTATCATTAATGCATCATTGTAGTATTTCATTTGTATTTAATAAATAATTGTTCAAACATTGATTAATTATGCTTAAAATGTTCGTCTCACAAAGTATAACAAAACTGTGCAATTAGTTTTTAATTTCAACTACATTTAATATTTCATGTATGTGTTTATATTTTAATGTGATAGAATTTTTTTTATAGTAAATTTAGGGTCAAATTTAGAAAACTAAACGAGATCTAGCGGAATAATCGACCAACCTACAACGGTACCTAGGCTAGAGTACCAGACATGGAATCAGTGTTCAGTGGCAGTTGGGGGCTGTGCTGATGCTGTCCACCGACGAAGGAAAGCCGCAATTAAACTAATTTTCCCCTTCTGACACATCTATAGGTTGAACAACTAGCCGGGTCTACTATTTTGTATGAAAAAGTTTTGGACAGCTGCTTCCGTTATATCGACCAGGTTATGCAGTGGGGGTTAGAGGAGTATCTTCTTCAGTTATATGCATTACTCTATTATTACTAGAAAAACACACTTAAAATATACGTTTAATAGAAAATAAAATTACATAACATGTAGTTAAAAAAATAGAAAGGTTAACATTTAAAAATCAAATCAGATTAAAATGACATATCGTGGACAGGACAGGTAGGTGTACGCAAGGTGAATAAGTATTTTAGTTGGTAAAATAAAAAGTAACCTCCAAACGGTAAAAATGCTCTGAAAAGTTCTCTTTGTTTTTCATTTGACGTCATAAATTTATCGATGTATTCCTGATAGGCCCGACATGTCGGCTTATATGAGAGGCCGATAGAAAAAAAATTTAGTGCAAACCATTTTGAATTCAAGCACATATATAATATACTCTCTCCGTCCCGATTTATCGGTCGTTCTAGCGTCAGTACCCTCTGTCCCAATTTATCTGTCGTCTAGGCTACTGTTTTGGCTGCCACACCTACACGGGCAGGTCTGCATGCAGCTTTATCCTGTCAATCGGTCGGTCCATCTTCATGCGCCCATATCACGTTCTCACCCGCTCGCTATCAATGTCCCAGGGAAACTGAGCAATTGGCAGAGGAGAGAGATAGCCATCCCTAGCATGCATACTGCTCTTATAGGGTTGCCTTGGCTCCCGATAGATAAAACGGGACAGAGCGACTATGTCTCGCCTATTTTCATCGGCAAACTCGGCGGCGGTGCAATCAATTCCACCGCGCGCGCGCAATACTAAACTCCGACGCAACTCAAGTCCTTGTGGTGGTGGATCCCAGGGGTGGGAATGCATCATGACCCTTTATCTCGTTCAGGAGACTTTTGTTATTTTAGCTTAAAAACTAGTAGTATTTTGATCTGACTCTAATTAAGCCCGATACTTAAAATTACTAGTACAAAATAGATGGCCCTTTACCACCCCTGCATCGGGACGTCCTTCCAATGCAACTCAAGTCGTTCCTACTTCCTAAAGCTTTAACAATACTTCAGTACTAAAATGTCCAAAGTATTAACTCTAGGACTAATAACAACTAATTTGGAACATGGTCCATTCAATGTTAATTTAAGTCCCAGTTTCACTGAAATTTTTGCATGGCTAGTTTCTTCGGGCTGCCTAAGTCCAATTTAAATCCATCAACTAATTGCAATCTAGTTAATTTTTTGTTAGATGGACCCAACCAAAAAGGATCAACTAATACCCAACTAAAGGCTTTCTAATTAAGATTTTGTTTAGACCCATTAGCCTTTAGCTGCTAAAGTTTAGTTGATATCGATCCAACAAGGGGCAGCTAAAACCCAACTAAACTTTAGTTGCATGTTAAAAATTTTATAATCCTTTTAGTTGATTAAACTCAGCTACTACCATATTGAAAGAGGGAATTGCCCCTCCTAAAATCAATGCGACCATTATCCTGTTTTTCTATTATTTTTATGAGGGGTATCATGATTGAGTGATTTCAATTAGCTAGAGATCCAAATACCCTCAGCTAAGTTTAGTTGCTAAGGCTTTAGCTAGCTAAAGTTTGCTCTAGTAATTAGGTAACTAAACTTTAGTTGTAGTGGATCCAAACAAAGCCTAAGCTAGCTGGATGGTAATTGAGATAGCTACTCCAATTTAAGAAATTTAACCTAGCGAACTAATCGATCGATCGAATAAAATAAGACCCCATAGTATATTAGAATTTTATAAGTATGCTTCAACTAGTAGCTCTTAGCTTCTCTTCATAGTACAGCTAAAAGATTAAAAATCGAGCTCTTTTACTGTGCTTCATACTAGTATTCGAAAAGGACTAGTATAGAAACATCCGACGGCTAAAATTAATTGTATACTACTAAAGACTTCACCTGTGGTATAGGTAATATATATGTAGTATAAATAATATAAGAATAATATGAATTTAAAAACATAAATAGTATCACTATTATATATTTTTTAACACTAGCACAAAGTTATAATATTATAGAGGCGGGAAAGATCAAAATAATTACTAAATTATACTTAAAATTTGACATTTAGAATTTCTCTTTAGTAGTATACTACTGGTACTAGTATGGAGCACCATAAAAAAGCTCTAAAAATAAACTCTACGCTACTTTTATGTATCATTGTTTTGACACTTCGAACTAAAAGCTCTTTAATCTTAATGTCCTAATCCTTTGATTGCTTGACTTGTGGGCTTTGTCCATCGTTGTGGGGTGGTTGGACAGAGTATATACGGCTCTATTTAAATATATTCTAACTAAAATTTAGCTACCTGAACAGTAGTTAGCTAAAATTTAATCAGAGGTGTTTGGCCCATGTAGCTTGATAGTGGTTGAAAATATTTAACCATAGCTTCATATATTCTAACCGTTAAATGGTTTATAATCCTTTTTAGTTGATTGAACCAGCTAATACCATATTGAAAGAGGGAATTGCCCCTACTAAAATCAATGCAACCATTATCATGTTTTTTCTATTATTTTTATGAGGGGTATCATGATTCAATCATTTTAATTAGCTAGAGGATCCAAATACCCTCAGCTAAGTTTAGTTGCTAAAGGCTTTAGCTAGCTAAAGTTTTGCTCTAACAATTAGGTAACTAAAGTTTAGTTCTGGTGGATCCAAACAAAGCGCTAGCTAGATAATAATCAAGCTGAGATAGCTACTCCAATTTAACAAATTTAACCTAGCCAACTAATCGATCGAATAAAATAAGACCCTATAGTATATTACAATTTTATAAGTATGCTCCAACTAGTAACTCTTAGCTTCTCTTCATAGTACAGCTAAAGGATTTAAAATAAACTCTACGCTACTTTTATGTATCATCTAAAAGCTCTTTAATCTTAAATCTTAATGTCCTAATCCTTTGTTTGCTTGACTTGTGGGCTTTCTCCATCGTTGTGATGTGGTCGGACAGAGTATATACGGCTATATTTAAATATATTCTAATTAAAAATTAGCTACCTGAACAGTAGTTAGCTAAAAATTAACTAGAGGTGTTTGGTCCATGTGGCTTGATAGTGGTTGAAAATATTTAACCATACCATTCCTCATAAATTCCAGTATGATCTGCTCAATTGATGATAGTGGAGGGTATTTTAGTCATATAAACAATTTTAGCTAGGATTACCTTAAGAGGTTATTGATTTTTTTATTGGTTTATTTGAATCCTTAGCAGCTAAAATTAGTTGATGGATCCGGACATGACTTTCATATATGCTGCTGCAAATTAAGGATAGGAGGGCCCTCGATGATTGGGAGTATGGAACTAGGCAATGGTTTCGGCGTTGTTCACTGGTGCAGGCACACAGGGTTTCGAAAAAGAAAAACAAGAAACATAGGACCTCGTTGTATAAGTAATTGCAATTAGTCAGGGAGATTTTGTACGTAATCTGGACTAGCTGTGTGCTCTTGTTTTAAAAAATGATAGTGTTTGTCATTGCTTGCAAGAAAACAGAGTTTGCCTTGTGGACGATGGAGTCTCGTGGCTTCCGCGACATACATTGCATGGTGGAATTGATTTCGACGCATATCTACGGAAGCTAAATAAGAAAATGAATAATTCATCCATTGTTGACTTTTGACAGAGCAATTGTCCAGTTCGAACACCAAAAACATTGACTTTTTTAGATGAACTATGCATTACTACTGTTGATGATAGCGTATTTTGTTTGGTCAGAGGGGAAATGGAATAGTTTATTTTGCAATAACGTGTTAAATAATCCTCTTGTAATCATGCCGTTGTCCTGCCGGCAGCAGAGGGGGCCATTTATAGGAAGTGCTTCTGAGTGGTTAGGGGCTGCAAGTTGCTTAAGCTCCAACCGTTGTACAACATTGCTGAAGCTCGTAGGGCGCCATCATGGAAGCAGCAGATGAGGAGAGGCCACTAATTCACCACCTGCCTCCACAGGTGATCTTCCCTTTTTATTTCCTTAGAAGAACATTTCCATGTTATACCCTGTGTCGACTACAGGTCCACACCACAAAATGTTTCTTTTCCATCAGTTTTCACCTGAGAAAATGGAGCTGTTCTTCAGCAATACTTTCTACGCATCAAGAGCGGCAGCTAACTTTGTGTACTGTGTCGATCATTCAGGGCGAATCTTTACAGTATACTAGCGACGGAACTGTTGATATTAACGATCAGCCTGCTGTGAAGCAGAGCACGGGGAATTGGAGAGCCTGCTTCATGATTTTAGGTAGGTTCTGATTCTGCAGATACTAAGTTCTTCCCACAGCAGAATAGGAATTAATTACCTACAGAATTAACCTCTAGAGCCTTAACAAAATGTTCAGGTACCGAATTCACCGAATGCATGGCCTTCTTTGCGATCGGAAAGAACCTGGTCACCTTTCTCACGGGTGAGCTTCATGAAACCAATGTCGACGCCGCCAAGAATGTGTCCACCTGGATCGGCAGCTGCTTCCTCACACCGGTCATCGGGGCGTTCTTGGCAGACACATATTGGGGAAGATACAAGACAATAGTGATCTTCCTCTTGGTCTACACCATCGTAAGTTGAAACAGGCATAATAGTAATGTTCCATCTGCAACTCTGAATGTCTGAATGGTAAATGAATGACTCTCTTCTTCTATCAGGGGATGCTCATTCTGACGGTTGCAGCATCGCTCCCCTTGATCATGGTGGGAATCCGCCGTGTCGCGGTGTACCTGGGGCTCTACCTTGTTGCCCTCGGCACGGGTGGCATCAAGCCCTGCGCCTCGGCCCTCGGAGCTGACCAATTCGACGGCGCCGACCCCGTGGAGCGGGCGTCCAAAGGCTCCTTCTTCAACTGGTACTACTTCGCCGTCAACATCGGGTCTCTTCTGTCAGGGACCGTGCTCGTCTGGGTGCAGGAGGACGTTGGGTGGGGAGTCGGGTTCGCTGTTCCCATGGCGCTCATGGTGTCTGGCCTCGCTGTGTTCGTCGCCGGCAGGAAGGTGTACAGGTATAAGAAACTGGGAGGGAGTCCTCTGACGAGAGTTGCCCAGGTGGTGGTTGCAGCTGTGAGGATTTATCATCTGGTGTTGCCTGACGATACTTCAGGCATCGAGCATGACAGACAGTTCAGGTTCTTTGACAAGGCTGCCATTGCCGTGCCCGGAGAGAAGAAGGGCACAGCAGCGCCGACGAGCCCATGGAGACGGTGCACGGCGTCCCAGGTGGAGGAGCTGAAGATGCTGCTCCGGATGTTCCCCGTCTGGGCATCCATGGTGCTCTTCTTCGCCGCCACGGCGCAGATGTCGTCCACGTTCATCGAGCAGGGCGCGGCCATGGACAACCGCGTCGGCCCGTTCACCGTGCCGCCGGCGTCCCTGGCAACCTTCGACGTCATCAGCGTCATGGTCTGCATCCCCGTCTACGACGCCGTGCTGGTGCCGCTGGCCCGGCGCGCCACCGGCAAGGACCGCGGCCTGTCGCAGCTGCAGCGGATCGGCGCCGGCCTCGCGCTGTCCGCGGCCGGCATGGTGTACGCGGCGGTGCTCGAGGCGCGGAGGCTGGCGCTCGCGCGGGCCGACGCGCCGGCGAAGATGAGCATCATGTGGCAGGCGCCGGCGTTCGCCGTGCTGGGCGCCGGGGAGGTGTTCGCCTCCATCGGCATCCTCGAGTTCTTTTACGACCAGTCGCCGGACGGGATGAAGAGCCTCGGCAACGCGTTCGCGCAGCTCGCCGTCGCCGCCGGGAGCTACCTCAACTCGGCCGTGCTCGGCGCCGTCGCTGCGGCCACGGCGCGCGGCGTTGACGACCCCGGGTGGATCCCGGAGGACCTGAACGAGGGCCACCTGGACTATTTCTTCTGGCTGATGGCCGCTCTAAGCTTGGTGAATTTGGCTCAGTTTGCGCATTGCTCGATGAGGTACATAGGAAGAACAATTTGTTGAACGAATGGTGACTTCCTCGCAGGTCAACTTCTCTTCAATCAAAATACAATCAAGATAGCAGATGAATGCTGCCAATTTCATCTGCTAACAGGAAGATGCCGATTTTTAGGCCTGTTCGGAAAGGAAGGATTGTTTAGGATTTACTAATTCAAGCTTGTACTGAGCCCATGTTTGTTTCAGTTTCTACTTTTGGCTTTTGGTTAAAATCCATAAGCTAAAACAAGTAGCCAAATTTTCAATTGGGCTTCTGAGAAAGGTAGAAGCAGGTCTAAAGGTGCTTTAAGGTTGTTTTGAGTGGTATGATGTGTATTGTATATTTTATTTATTCAAAAGCCGTAATACACAAAGAACCTTTCGTTCTCTTTAGAGCAAGAAAACTACCTACCTTTAGGTAATTAATGCCTTTGTATGCAATATAAAGTTTCCTTCTTCTGTGAATTACAACAGGTTTGATACTAGAAATAAATAGTTGGTTGCATCTTGAATTCACTTTTTGTGGCATGAGAAGTTGACTTTTGTGACGAAATTCAATTTTGTATTGAGATCTTAATCAAAATCTTCTGCACTTCACGCAGGAATAACCGCTTGTACTTTTCCAGTTAGTCCGTAAGGATCGAATACTCAAATCCTAAGGCTATATAAACCCATTACATGAAATGGACCAAAGCCAAAACAAGCCACCCCTGTAAGAAATAAATAAATTCCAAAGATCTTGGACAAATCCAAATAAGGTTTTCCCATCCGCTTATCACATAATATTTCTAGGTCCCAATATACCAAATGACATATAGCTGCCAAGAAACACAAACCAAAAAACACAATATGTGCACCTGCCACACCTTCCTGACTCCAAATACCCGGATTCGTTCTCGTGAAATACTCCAACCACCCCGCGAATGGGCTATAACTAGGAAAATAATCACTATAGTGAAAAAATAAAGATAAGTTGAAGATTATTATTTTATTGAAGTATGCACGTGAGTCAAGCGGTTACCTCAACATTGGCACATCGACCAGCATACTAGGGGGTGCTTGGTTCCCCGCCACCATCTGCCACGCCAAATATGTGGCTGCCATGATTACTATGGTTGGTGATACAAAGTCTGGCCGCCACAGCCTTTACCGAGAGAGGGCGCCGCCACATCTGTGGCGCAAGATTTTGACGCCACCAGTTGTGGCGCCGCCGCAAATAACGTGGCAATATGTGGCTGGGTACAAACAGGCCCTATGTCCCCCTAAAAAAAAGAAATACAATTCTAACAGGATGTTCAGTCAAATATTAATAAATTTGACCAAGTCTACAATAAATAAAATACTTATATTTATCGTGCTTACTGTATATCATTAGATCCATCGTGTTTATACGATGCCTATTTAAAATCACAAATATTGATATTTATTTTTTAGCCTCAAAGTTAAAAAAATATTTAGCTCTAACTAAAAGAATTACATTATATTATTTTAAGACGTAGGTTCTAGGAGTACTAATCATGACTCCAGGCCTTCGGCATAGCCGAACAGTTTACGAGGCCTCCAATGGCAGCCTGTTAGCTAACTCATAAATTTTGTAATCCGTAAACGGTACTAAAAGTTAAGAGCTATTTCTTGTTTAAAAGATAGTTTCATACACGTATTTTAAGATTCTGTCGGAATAACGTGTTGGGTCATTCATGATATGAGTTATGTGCTAAAAGCTAGATCATTGAAGTAACTATCTCTTAAAGTGTTTAGAGCTAGGTATTGACTCTTACTATTAGAGAAGGCTTCTATGGAAGAGAGGAACAAGTGCTACAAGTAGGGGTGGATGTCGAGCCAGATCGGCTCGTTTTGGCTCGGCTTGTTCAAGCTCGTTAGCCAAACGAGCCATCTCGGCTTGGCTCGTTAAGAAAACGAGCAAAAATCTTGGCTCAGCTCGACTCATTATGCTCGCGAGCTGGAGTTAAATTTAAAATTGTCACAATAATATATATAATATAAAAAATTATAGTATTTATATGGTCTTAATACCTTCAAAATCTACTCTGTCATACTATAAAAATAAAATATAACCATAATATCATCTAGAACTACACATATAGTATACTTATATTATTATTAATTAATAATTTGTTTATTAATATTCTAAGGAGAAAGAACAAACATCTGGATGATTATAATTGTGTCATGTGTGATTTGGGGCGGGAGGAATCTTTGATGCACCTGTTCTTCCATTGCCCTTTCAGTCAGAATTGTTGGCAATTGGTAGGTATTTCATGAAACTTTAACTTGCCACCGACTGATATGTTATTAGAGGCACGTCGACAGTTTGGTTCTAAGATTTTTAGAGAGATTCTTATTGTTGCATGCTGGAGCATCTGGTGTCATAGGAATGCAATTATTTTTGATGCGGCCAACACATCTCTGGACAGGTGGAAGGCCTTCTTCAAGGAGGAATTGAGTTGGTGTACTTTCAGGGCAAAACCCTCCTTGAAAGTTCTTTTACAATCTTGACTGAGTAGTTTCCTTTGATTGCTTCTTGTTTCTTTCTCTTTGAGCTTGAGGCTCCCGCTGTACATTTGTATATAAGTTTTATATAAAAAAGAAAAAGATCCAGTAGGGGCCTTCCCTACAGTTTCGTCAAAAAAATAATTTGTTTATTAGTCTATTAGGTATTCTAGCTCGTTTGGCTCGCGAACAGCTCGCGAGCCAGCTCGAACTCGCTCGTTATACTAACGAGAAAAAACTTTTACTCAGCTCGTTAGAAATATGCACCGAACCGAGTCGAATCGAGCCGAGCCGTCTGCGATCTGAGTGAGCTAACGAGCCTCGAGCATTCTGTGGAGCCTAGCTACAGGGATGGGAGTGGGACGGCCGGGAACCTCACCTCAGTTGGCGACTGTGGCAGAGGTGACGGTTTCCTGCCGTGGCGGCCATGGCCCAGCGCGGAGAAAAATATCCATTTTTTTGGGAAACAGAAATATCCATTTCGCTTCATCTGGAAAAGAAAATAAAACAATAAACATCGGAACAGCCGCTTGCTTCAGACAGGCGAGAGACGACGCTCGTTTGGACCTCGTTTACTTCCCAAATTTGGCTCGTCAAACTTTGACTTTTTAGATACGTATGTCACTATAGTATTTCATTTGTATGTGTGAAAATTGTCTAAAAATTGATTAATTAGACTCAAAATATTCGTCTCATAAAGTACAACAAAATTGTGCAATTAATTTTTGATTTCATCTACATTTAGTACTCCATGCATGTGCCGACATTTTAATGTGATGAGAATCTTCTTTTTGCATAGTGAACTTTGGGGATGGAATTTGGCATCTAAACAAGACCTTGCTTGTTTTTATCGCGTTGCTCAACGCGATAAAAACAAGCAAGGTCTTGTTTAGGTCCCAAATTCTACCTCCAAAGTTCACTATGCAAAAAGAAGATTCTCATCATATCAAAATGTCGGCACATGCATGAAGTACTAATATAAATGAAATAAAAAACTAATTACACAGTTTTATTGTACTTTACGAGACGAACATTATGAGTCTAATTAATCAATGTTTGAACTACGGTGTCGTATTTATGACAAAGTCGGCCAGCATCTCGTTCACGTTCGGTCCGAAAAGCCCTAGATACAGAAAGACTCCATTTGCAAAAGGTTACAGCGACAGTAAAATTCCCTCCTGTCCTACAGTAATTTCTGGTTGGAGCACTGTGGAATATCAATTTAATCTACAAATAGTTTCTCCATTTGCTTCTTTTGTGAAGCCGGCAGGCAAACACTATTAATTGCAAGAGGGAATTAATAGACCGAAAGAATAATCATTTAAGAACATAAGTTTTGTGGACCTAATAAAAAGATCCATACGTACATCCATTCTTGCTTTGGCTTTTGTTGCAGCTGTGTACTTATGTCCCACCATACTCCCGCACGGTGCCAAGAATCGACAGCGAAATGCTACCATACAAACGCAAATATGTCACTTTTTTAAACATCTAGTCTGGAAACATGGATTTTGGTTGTAAACATTTTTAGATTTTGGTTGTAGATACAGAGTAACTTTTTAATCCATGTGAATAGAAAGGATACATGGGTCAACAAGACCTAATGGACGTTCAGATCAGATCTCAACGCTTTGACTGTTTGACACATTAGCAAGGGGGAAGCGAACTTAACTGAAACTGATGTATCAATAAGAAGCATAGAATTGTGCAAGTGGAACTGCTAATCCATTGTTTTCTTGATGCGATCCACCAATCTGGACACATGTATTTTGTTGGCAACCATGCGTACAAACAATGTGATGCTGTGTCCTTGCAACAAAACGACTTGTCAACTATATACACTCTTCTCCCACTGACGAGAGTATTTCAAAAGAATTCTGCATTTCAGGTCTTGCGCGAGCTGAGAAATTTACCAGGTTTGAAGGTGAGCCTGAGTTACCTTCGAGATGCAATCTGTCCATATGAGTCATCAAAAGAGACGATGCCAATGTCGACCAAGCAACCCAGTGTAAATAATTGTGTGATGGCATCTCATACTACTACCAACCATGACCATGGGCCCTGGCTCTTTAGGCGCAAAAATATTGAAGATAACAAGACGGCCACTGCCGATTGTCAGACCGTCCTAATGCTATGCTAAGCCCTTGTTTGTTTAGATCCTAAATTTGAATCCCAAATTTCACTATGCAAAAGAAAAAATTCACATCACATCAAAATATCGGCACATGCATGGAGTACTAAATGTAGATGAAATTTAAAACTAATTACACAGTTTTGTTGTACTTTGCGAGATGAACATTTTGAGCCTAATTAATCAATGTTTGGACAATTTTTCACAAATACAAATGAAATTCTACAGTGACGCATTTATTACAAAGTGCAAAGTTTGGCCCAAAGTTGAACTTTGGGTCTAAACAAGGCCTAAGCCCTACTACCGTTAAATATTTCCTCAACTTTGGCCCTTTGTTCCTTCGCATCTAGGTGCTGCTTATCCCCTTGCCTTTATTGAAAGAGAATGGTCAGGTCATCCAAACATCTCCATGCAGCAATGATTGCTCTTCCCATATGCACTTCCTTAAATCTTCTTTTGTTTCTTCCTTGAGTTCATTGTCATTCCAAAGCCATTGCTTCATCTCAAAACTCACCAGCATAGGAGACTGCCATGGAAACATCAGACGAAGAGAGCCCCCTGCTGCTTCATCTCCAACCTCCTACTCCTAAGGTACTTTCTTTTCTCCTGAGAATCTACTATGCTGCCATGATGGTCTCATACAATTATCACGAAGCCACTGCTTGCAGGCGGTAGGTTCAGAGTATGCAAGTGATGCATCAGTCGATATCAACAACCGGCCTGCTCTCAAGAACTGCACAGGGAACTGGAGGGCATGCTTCTTGATTATAGGTACCACAGTGCAGCAACCCATGCAACCAACATCTCTTTTGAAAATGTTCTTGCTTTTCTCTTCTTTGATACGAAATTCACCAATTCTAGCATACCAGGGGTTGAATTCTGCGAATCCATGGCGTTCTATTCCATTTCGACAAATTTGGTAACCTATCTCACCACCGTGCTCCATGAAAGCAAAGTCGCCGCTGCGAGTAATGTTTCCGCCTGGGTCGGAGCTTCCTTCCTCACGCCACTTTTTGGGGCTTTCATTGCTGACACTTACTGGGGAAGATACCGGACAATTGCTATCTTCCTCCCAGTTTACATCACTGTAAGTTAAAAAATCATGAAAACAGCAAAAGCAGCTTCCTTCGCCATGTGTGTTACCTGCAACTCAAAAAGCTTCCGATTTGTCAGGCAATGCTCATTCTGATAGCTTCAGCATCACTCACAGTATTCTTCACTTCTTCCAACCTTGGAGGCAATGTTCATCGCACAGTGGTTTACATTGGACTCTACCTTGCTGCAATTGCCGGTGGTGGTATCAAGCCCTGCACTGCAACCTTTGGGGCTGACCAATTTGACCACAATGACCCTGTGGAGCTAGCGAAGAAGGGCTCCTTCTTCAACTGGTATTTTTTCTTGATCACCACGAGCTCCCTCCTGTCAGGCACAGTAATTGTTTGGCTGCAAGAAAATGTCGGGTGGGCGGTCGGTTATGTCATCCCGACAGTGCTCATGCTCATCGGTTTCATGGTATTTGTCGCTGGCTCGAGGATCTACAGGTTCAGGAAAATGGCTGTAAGCCCCCTTATGAGCATTTTTCAAGTCGTAGTCGCAGCTGTCAGGAACTGGCATTTGCAATTGCCAGATGATAACTCACTTCTGCATGAGCTTACCAGTTCTCCTGAAGCTGACGCAAGCCATAAGATCAAGCATACCAATCAATTCAGGTACTACAAATTTGCAAATTTATAGTATAGTCTAATTGACATCTAAACAATACCCTACATGCATATGCAATTAAGAATATAATTTTTGTGCCTGAAAACCAGTATTGTTTTGAGCTATGAGCTGCTGATATATACCAAGAAATACATAATTGACATGAAATCACTGAAAGAACATATGTTCAAAAACACGTCATTTGAAAAGTATACCGTTGACAGAAAATTTACGTCCTACGAACAATTTTCGTCAGGTTCTTTGACAAGGCAGCCGTTGCCCCATCAGGTAATGAATCCACAACCCAGACGAGCTCATGGAGGCTCTGCACCGTTACACAAGTTGAGGAGCTGAAGATGCTTCTGTGGATGTTCCCTACCTGGTCATCATTTGTGATCTACTATGCGGTCAATGCACAGATGCAATCAACACTGGTTGAGCAGGGCATGTTCATGGACAACCAGGTTGGCTCGTTTGCCATCCCACCTGCATCCATGTCCATTCTTGATGTCATCAGCGTCCTCATCTGGGTTCCAGTGTATGAAACCATACTAGTTCCACTGGCGCGGCGCTTCACTGGCAACGTCAAGGGCTTTTCACAGCCGCAGCGCCTTGGAATTGGCCAAGCGCTGTCCACGCTCACCATGGTTTTTGCAGCATTGCTCGAGACAAGGAGGCTGGCCACTGCGGAAGCTAACGGCCTGACAGATCAAAGCTTGCCTGTGCCAATGAGTATCCTATGGCAGGCGCCACTTTACTTGCTGCACGGAGCAGCTAATGTCTTTGGCATCATTGGCGTGACCGAATTCTTTTATGACCTTGCCCCAGTGACCATGAAGAGCCTGTGCGCTGCCCTCGGGCAGCTTGCGGTTGCTTCCGGGTCTTATTTCAACTCAATCGTGCTCAGCCTTGTCGCGGTGACCACAACCCGTGGCGGGGCACCTGGGTGGATTCCGGACAATCTGAATGAAGGCCATCTGGATTACTTCTTCTGGATGATGGCCATTCTTAACTTGCTGAATTTGGCGTTGTTTGTTCGTTACTCAATGAGACATGGAGGGAAGGCAAGTTGTTAACCCAGTAGGTGCTATGGCAATGGAGCTCTTGGGTGTAAGCTGCCTTAATCTCTGCACCTGTCACCAGTAGAATTAAAAATAAAAATTAATGACTGTTGAATGCAGAATCCGCTGGACGTCAATTTATTGCAAATTTAGACATGTAAATTCATCCTTTTTAACAATTATTATGAGATTTATAGACTTGGAAAAGTATTACTGGGAGAGTTACATGTAAATTATTATGAGATTCTTCGAGGTTCGACGAGTTGGGGGCGTTACCTGAACTTAACCGTCCATAGTGCTGCCCATCTGCAACTAAATCCACGCATAGGCGATTCGTCGAACAGCTTGCGTGCGGTCCGAGTGGAGAGGCAGAGGTCAGCTTGGACCCTTGCGGTGTCGAGGTACGACCACGACCGTACGAGTACGACGCCTTGCCCTGCAACTGCGCCGGCGGCGGCAGTTTTGGGAAACATTTCTCTTTTTTTTTCTTTTTTCAATCAACTGCGCACTCTCTGTAAACCTCAGTACCACACCCTGAATTTTTTTCGATCCTCTAGCAGTCTTCCGCCATTGATGTTTTCTAGACCCTGTTTCATCTCCCTATATCGATCTTTTAGACATTTTAGACAAGGAAAATGTAGCTATGAAAAATTAAAGAGCAGTTGCAAGATTATTTGATTGCAGTATGCATGAATGAATTCGGGGGTTACCTCAACATATCTACAGCTTCCGCCGCGCACTCCGTACTGAAGAGGGCGACATGCGCGAGGAGGATGGCACCATCATCCATCGTCACCGCATCGTTGTCTGCGGCGAGGACGGGGAACCTGACCGCACGTGGCAGCCTCACGTCGCGGTGACAGACCCATTTCATTGCGTTTTTTGAAACAAAAGGAAAAAGACAAAAAAAAGCACCGATAGAACGCCCTCCCTGCTTCTCGAAGGGAGGGAGATGGATAGGTTGTCTTTTGCTTTTCGTAAATACTCCGTACGTACGTATATCAAAATTTAAACTTTACAATTTTTACCAATAATTTAAATAAAAAAGTTTAACCTTTACGAAGCAAATTTAGAATTGTTAGATTTATAACAAAAATACATTCTGATGATTATAAATTTATAATTATAAATAATATAATATAAGATAAATAAATAGTTAAAGTGTAATTTAGAATACCGTGTCCTGCGTTATAAAATTAAAAGGAGAGAGTAATAGGAAAAATACAAATTACTACATCAAATATGGACAAGGTTGGGATAACCCTAAGGTATAAGCCCACAACTATCTTAATGAGTCCAATATACCCTTTATAAGATTTGTCATTTTTTGTTTCTTTATGTATAAGTGATGTTTTAAATTAAAATTTTATGGGATCATACAGGACCACATAAAATATTTAAAAAATATAATATGATTTATTATTATTATTATTTTGAAAAGTTCATGTTATGTAATAATAAATTAACTATATTGATATAAATTTTTATACTAATGATGAAAAATTCATATTATATTTTTTAAAACACTTTATGTGGCTCTGTATCATCTCACAAAATTTAACTTAAAACATCAATTGTGTATGGAGAAATAAAAATGACAAATCTTGCCAAAGGCTAGATAGGACCGATTAACATAATTTTGGGTTTAAAATGAACCAAAACATAATTTAGGGGGCTATTTAGAATTTATCCATATTTCAGGGTAGTACTTGGACTTTTTCCTAACTAATAACACTACAAACTCTTCATTTGTTGATGAAACAAATGAAAGATTTTGTATGTCAATGACAACTTATACACTGCTAATAGAATGTTGTACTCCCATAGTTCTAAATTTTAATTTTTTATTATCTATGTTCCAAATTGTAGATTATTTTGGTATTTTAGATATATAGATTTTACTATATATCTAGACATAATATATGTCTAGGTGTATAGCAAAAACTCTGTATCGAGAAAAATCAAAAGGATCTACAATTTGAAATAGAGAAGTTAGATTATTAGTGCAAAACAATATGGCATATTTTTTCTGGCTTCTTTATCTCTTCTATTTTTATATGAAAATATAACATTACATGAGACGATCTAATATATTATTTTAAACAATTAATTAGAAAAATGATAGAAACGACCTAGTACTGCTTCTTTTTTCATGAACAAAACACAAATATTAGGCCCTAATTTCTTCATTTGCTTTTTTCTGAACCCAGCCATTACACCTGTTGATACTATTAATTGCAGGAAGGAATAGACAAAAAGAATGATCATTTAAGAATAGAAGTTTTGCACCTAATAAAATCAAAGAGTAAATTTCTTATTTGCTACTGAAGTAAAACTCAGTTTCTTTCTTGGCACTAAAAAAATTTTCCTCCTTTATTTGACACTAACCTTTTAACTTTGTTCCTTATTTGACAATTTTGTCATTTTCATAAGTTAGGTTAGATGAAACGACCTCCAAATCACCTCCAAAATTCATAGAATTTCTTCTAGCAACATAAGAAATGAGGATGACCATATTTTATTTAAAACAACACATTTATCTTTATAGTTTAAAGGAAAAAATTCTAAATTACTACCCTCAGATATGGTCAAAGTCCAAATAACCCCCTAAACTATGATTGCGTTCATTTTACACCCGCAACTATCTTAATCGGTCATATCTATACACAACATGTGTTTTAAGTTAAAATCTCGTAAGATCATACAGGGCCACAAAAATTACTTTTAGAAATACAATATTATTTATTATTATTATTTCTCATAAAAGTTTATATCAAAATGGTTAATCTATTACTACATATCATACTTTTCAAATTCATATTATATTTTAAAAATACTTTATGTGGCCCTCTATCATCGCATAGAATGTTACCTAAAAATACCGCTTATACATGGCGAAACAAAATAGACAAATCTTACGAAGGGGCAGATTGGACCGTTTGAGATAGTTATGGGTGTAAAATGAACATAAAACATACTTTAGAGGGTTATCTGGACTTTGTCCATACTTGAGGGCAGTAATTTGGACCTATTTTTTATTTTTAAATATAAAATTCACCAAATTAGTCCATTTTTAAAACTAATATGAATTTTATGGCACTTAAATACTTTTGAAAAAAATTTGGAATATAACTAGTATTCGTCACATATGATACAAAAGTTTATTAAATTATTTCATATCATAAGTTAAAAGAAAAAGTATAAATTACTATCATCAAGTATGGACAAAGTCCAGATAATTCCCTAAAGTATGTTTTAGTTCATTTTACATTCACAACTATCTCAATCGGTCCAATCTACCCCTTCATAAGATTTTTCATTTTTGTTTCTCCATACACAAGTGGTATTTTAAGTTAAAAATTTTATGGGATGATAGAATGTCATATAAAGTATAATATAATTTTTTATCATTATTTCTCATATATTTGTATGTCAATATGGTTCTTTTATTATTACATATCATAGACTTTCAAAATAATATTGAAAAATTCGTATTATATTTTTTAAAAACAATTTATGTATCCCTCTATCATCCCATAAAATTTTAGCTTAAAACACTACTTGTGCATGGAGAAACAAAAATGAGAAATCTTACAATGGTGTAGATTGGACTAATTGGGATGGTTGTGTGTGTAAAATGAACCAAAACATATTTTAGGGGGTTATTCGGACTTTGTCCATACTTGAGAGTAGTAATTTAGACTTTTTTCTATGTTAGATAGAGAATTATGGGTTCCATCTACCATGTTCTTGCCAATAATATATGTAACTTATATTGAAAAAATAATTTTATAAACTACCACATTTCATATGATGAATAATAGATATTGTTTCATAATTTTTTAATAGTATTTTGGTGCCATATAATTCATATTAGTTTTAAATATATTCTAGTTTGGTGAATTTTAGTTTAAAAACTATAAAGGAACATGTGTCCTTTTAAATAAATATGTTCATATCCATTTTTTATATCATTAGAAATAATTTTATGATTTTTGGAGGTTATTTTATTGAACATAAGTAACAGAAGTGTCGAAAATGTCAAATAAGGATTAAAAGTTAGAAGTTAGTGTCAAAGGAGGAAAAATTTTTAGGTCCAATAAAGGAATTAGGATTTGTCTTGGTGTCAAATAAGAAATTTTCCCCAAATCAAAAGATCCATTATCGCTTTAGCCGTATTTTTCAAGCAAATGGCAGGAGTTTCTTTTTTTAAAAGACTATAAACGCAAACATTCACACGCACGCAGACCCACCCCTATGAATACACGTAGACAAACCCTATCTCTATGAGTACCTCTGAGAGACTGAGCCGGCAGTTCCGATTTTGAGATTTATGAAGTCACCACATACGTCTCACTGTTCACGGGGATATCGTGTACCACTGAAAGTATAGTGCGTACCCCACTGTCGCACGCATTGCCGATAAAAGATAGTGAAATGCTACATATAGGCCAGTATGCCACGTTGTTTTCCTCAATCGACTGTAACTCTGCAAACAATACCATGTTCATTAAATACTCTAATAGGTCATAAATATTATTGATGCTTTGGAGAACATCATTAAAAGATTTTTAAAATTTTGTTGTTGATAACTTTCCAAGCATCCACTAGTTTGGAAACATAAGACCATAGGCGTATATTTAAAAACTGCTTTCATAATCTCAAAATTTATTAGATCTTGTTATAAATACATTGTAATAGAAAACAGTGGTCAAGTCCTGAAAACCCATTCAAACGTTAAAAAGTCAAATACTTAATACCGGAGAGACTATATGATGGCAAAAGTGCCAACGGGGGCACTAAGTATTATGTTATAGAAGTTAATCGATGTGAAGAGGAAGGATAGACGGATCACGTATAGCTCATTATGGCAACAAGAACTAATGAACGGTTAGAAGAGATCCCCTCGCTTTAGAAGTACTAGCACAAAATTGTGCAAATTGAAACTCAGACCCATCTTTTTCTTGATGATATCGACCAATCTGGACACAAGTAGTCAAGTACTTTACCTATTTTGTTGGCAACCATGGGTACAACAGACCGCGCGCCAGAAAGGGAGTTCCACTCTGTGAGTCTGTGTGTGGGTGTGTTGATCCACGAAAAGTTTGGTGAAAAAGTCACATCGGGTACTGTAGCGTACTGTAGTACCTTTCGTTTATTTATGATAAACGTTGTCCTACCATGACCTAACTAGGCTCAAAAGATTCGTCTCGTCGTGTACATCAAAACTATGCAATAAGTTTTTTTTATTTACATACGTTTAGTGTTTCATCCATGCATTATTTGTTATATTTAATGTTTCGATGTGATATCGATGTGATGAAAAGTTTAAAATTTCCGGGGAACTAAACACACCCTGTATCACAATCGAGTCATGACCATCCACCAGTACCACCCCCAGCACTGTACCAGTGGACCGTGCTCTGTAGGCCAATAGGGTTGATGGCATCAGTGTCAAAAGGAAAATGCGTTGCCCTGTCCTTGTCCTTGCCAAGAAAAGGATTCGTCAATTGTCTAGACCCTCCTCTCACTGACGTGACTATTTAACCAGAATTTTGAGTTTCAGATCTTAGGCCTTGTTTAGATCTCAAATCTGGGAGACCAAATTTGGGAGTATGTTATCACTTCATAATCATTGCGTCACTATATCATTTTATTTATATGTGCGAAAAATTGTCCAAAAATTGATTAATTAGGCTCAAAATGTTCGTCTCGTAGAGTAAAACAAAATTGTGCAATTAGTTTTTGATTTTATCTATATTTAGTACTTGATGCATGCTATGACATTTTGATGTGATGATAATCTTCTTTTTGCATAGTGAACTTTGGGGGTAGAATTTTGGATCTAAACAAGGGCTTAGGCCTCGTTTAGATGTAAATTAGGGGTGAAAAATTGTGGGAAAGATGTCACTTCGCTATAAATGCGTCACTATAGCATTTTATTTGTATTTATAAAAAAGTCCAAAAATTGATTAATTAGGCTCAAAATGTTCGTCTCGCCGAGTACAACAATACTGTACAATTAGTTTTTGATTTTATCTACATTTAATACTCCATGTATGTGCCGACATTTTGCTGTGATGAGAATCTTCTTTTTACATAGTGAACTTTAGGTTGCCTTTTGAAAACTAAACAAGGCCTTAGGAGTGTTGAAAACTTTTTACTGGGTTTTGAAGAATGTTGCCAGATCGAGTTACCCTGGACATGCTGTCTGTGTCCGTCTAGTCAGCGCAAGTATTATGGAAGGTGTAAGAAGGCTAAATGATGGGGTGGAGGAGAGAGAAGAGGAGAGAGATGAGAGGTGGGCTGGTGACAGGTGGCTGGTTGGTGACAGGTGGCTGGTGCTGGTTTGTGCTGAGAGAAAAATACTGTTGGCTGACCGGTGGCTGATGGCTGGTGCTGGTTTATGCAGAGAGAAAAATACTGCTGGCTGGCGCTGATAAGCCGAGCGAACGGTGCAGAATAGGTTGCAGATAACAAGACGGCCAATAGTCCAACACCAACGGTCGACCGTCCTCATACTTTGCTGAACCTTACTACCGTTACATATTTCCTTAAACTCTGATACTTTGTTTCCAGATTAATGATATGTTGACATGTAGCAGGTGCTGCTTATGACGCAATGCTAATTCTGCGGTTGACCGGAGGTTTCAAAATTTGCCGGAGGTTTCAAAATTTGCGGTCGATCCGACCGACAGTCCACCCGCATCCCGTCCCCCCCTCATCCCCTTCGGAGCACTGAACAAGCTGTCGCTCTCTCTTTTCTCTTTCTCTTTCTTAGCTTCTCCCTCCTCTATCGCTTTCTCTCGCGTGCCTACTGCCTAGGGTTTCCTCGCCCTAGTCGCCGCCGGGAGGCGGCCTCAGGCCCGTGCCTGACGCGCACCGCTGGTGTGGCGGTTTGGGCCCGCGCCTGACGCGCATCCCTGGGAAGCCGCATCGCGATGAGGTCCACTGCCATGAGAGCACACGTGGAGGAGAGCGCAGCAGATCGAGAAGGATGGAAGTGTGTGTCGGCAGATCGAGATCAATCATGGCGTGCGGCGGCGGATCGAGACCAATCGTGGTGTGTGGTGGCGGATCGAGACCGATCGAGATGTGCGACGGCAGATCGAGATGTGCGGCGCGGACGAGGCTGGCGGAGCTGGGGGTGGGTGTTATTGTCGTTTCCGGTATGCGCTGGCCCGCGGTGCGGCAGCTTGCTGGATCCCTCCCCAACGGCAGCGCGGCGCCCCGCCCACGCAGGAGCAGTGGCGAAGCCGAGAGCGAGAGCTTCGCCATTTCGCAAAGCTACAAGCGGGAGCTCGACGTTGACTGGCGGAGCAACGGCGGTAGCACCCACACCAGTGTCTGCACGGCGCACCACTCCAACCCTGGATGTGCCGTGTCACAGATGAGGTAATTAACAATTGCTTTAGCTATATGCAGGGGTAAAGCCAAATACTACGATATTAAATATTATTCTCATTGGAGAGCTATCTAGCTAGGCTGCAGCACATTTTTGTCGATCACTTGCACTGCTTGACGGAGGTGCATGATGTATATAACAATTTGATTAAGTTATCTTTGATAAATTCGGTATGAATGATATGGACACAAAGCACATGCAGCTAGGTGCAGAGACATTGCATTTTCTTGTCAGATACTTATAGCATATCATTGGATCGGATTTGCAATGTCATATGGATGGGATTATGCTTACCTTTAAAGGCTATTGCACTGTTGCAGGTACTTATCATTTTCAGATGGCTAGGTGTATGCCTATCAAGGACTCAAGGTTAGTTTGTTTTATTTATAAATTGCACGCTGATAGTGCTAGAGGTCTTTCTAGTGTTGAGGAAGCCATGCTACTGTGGCCGCTTCTGTTTTTTCGGTGCAGCATGACTAACCGGAAGTTCCATGCTGACCATTTTGTGCTTTCTGTTTGAGTAATCAATGTGGTGTTCCCGTCAGGTAATCTTGCTACATTGATAGCATTGGTTGTGTGGGAAATAGAATGAGTTAAAGTATTTTGTCCTTTTTTATTTCACTGGTAACATTCTGGTGCCAATGTAATCCAGAATAGATAATTATCTTTTGTCTATTTCACTGTCCACACCAGTAAGAGAGATAAGCTTTTTCTGTCAAAAAAGGGCGATAAAGTTCTGTATGAAAGTTTTCTAGAGAAGTTTGTTATATAAGCTTTTGTAGAAAAAGTTTTGTAGCTAACTTGTATAAGTTCCGAGCATAGTTTAAAACTATCTCTAAAAAAGTTGTCGTGAAAGTTTTTTAATAGAATTTATCTATAAAAAATTGTATGATAAGTTGCGTATAATAGTTTTGAAAATAAGTTTTGGATAGATTAGTTGTGTAGAAATTTATGTTGAAAAGTTATTTGTTGTTATCTATGAGAACTTTCTATACAAAGATTCGGTGCAAAACTTATGAAGCAATAGTTGGCTAGATTATTTTATGTCTAAAAATATATGTGAAAGAGTTTACATGTTTTTTCCATTTTTATTGTTATGTATGTGAATCTTTTTTAAAAGTGGGGCCAAAAATTCTTTGCAGAATTAGTTAAAAATAATTATTGATAAAAATATCTTTTAAATAATTTACCAAATAAATTCTCTCCAAAAATAATACATGAATACTTTTTAATAATTTTTAGTCAGATTAGTTATGTATCAAACATTATCTAGAAAAGTTATTTTTTATGAAGTTTTTTATATAAGTTTTTCAGGAAAGTTTTTTGTGCAAAAGTTACTTTGTCAAATCTTGTCTTATATATAAAACTATCAACAAATAGTTGTCCTAAAAATATTTTTTACCAAATTTTAGTAAACAAGTTTATACATGAAAGTTATGTACAAATTTTCTATATTTAAATTAAATATTATCGTACAAAGTCCATAAAATCTTAGATGAGTACAAAGTTCAACAGAAAGTTTCTGTAGAAAAAGTCTGGATATGTTATCTAGATGTTTCATATGAGTTATTTTATTGAAGGGTAGTTGTTGAGTTTTATAAGTTAAGCTGGACCTTACTTTATCTTCAGTTAAGTCTTTCTATTATATTTTTCTATGGAACAATAGCACATAGCTTTTCACGAGCTGAGATTGGGCCTACTTGAGTTTGGACCGAGCTAAGCTCTGCTCTTAATATGTTTATCCTTGTCTTGAGCCCACATTGAAGTAAATTTCTCCAAGAAAAGTAAAGTTCTCTATATAATTTATCTAATCGAAGTTCCCTAGCAAACTATTTTATTAAGGGATTATTTGAAAAAAAATCCAACTGCATTGTATTTGTACAGAAAGTTTTTTCGTTCTATCATTTCAAATAGTTTGTCTTCACAATTTTTATAATGAACCTTTTTATAAACCTTTTCTCCATATATTTTTTGTACTTAATATTTTTGGATAATGTTTGTTTAAAGTTTTGTCTAGATAATTTTTTGTATATACCTTTTATACATATATTTTTCTAACCATTTAACCAAAACCTTTTAATAAATTTCTTATATACAAAATAATATGTCGAAAAGTACCTGAGTAAAGATTTTTGTCGAAAGCTTTTGTTTGCAATATTTTCAGATAAGTCTTTTGACCAAGTTTATTATGATAAGTTGCATAGAAAAGTGGAAAAATATTCACAAAAGTTATGTATAATAGTTATTTTCCTTTTTTGGAAAGAATTCTAGTGATATTCTATGAATAAAGTTATATAAATAAGTTAGGTAGATAAAGTTCTTTGAAATATAGTTCAGTAAAAGTTCTATAGAAAAATATTTGTAGAGAACTTTTTTAGAAATGTTAAGATAATATGTAGTAAAAGTTATGTGTAAAAGTTTTTAAGAATTTTTTATATATAAATTTTGAAGAAAAGTCATGTAGGACTGTAGGAGTATGGTTTGTTCTATGTGTTGATACTACCTAATAGATTCAGCCAGATTTGGTTGCTTAGCACATTTCTTTCTATTTTTTAAATTTCCTGCTCACTTATTTCACTTCACTTCAGTAAATTAATGGCCTGGCATATTTCTTGTCATGTTTGCACCAGATCAATGTTGGTGTAGGCTCCTTCCAGTCACAGTTCGGTGACCTGCAGTAGTAGTGGTCAAGCCGTGAAGGTAAGCAGGCCCTGCACCACACTCCAGCTAGTTGATCAACCTGCTCCCTAATTAGCATATGTACTCTATTTTTGTTTGATATATATAATAGAAACTCTGATTTGTATATATCAGTTGAACAATTGTGCCAATTCAAAATGCAGGCTAAGAAAAATGCACTTTGTTAGAATACATATGTTTTTCCTAGAATGAAATGATAACTTGTCTAATCTTAGTATCGATTCTCTTATTTCTAGTTCATCATATGAAAACACCCCCATGATAGCCATCCTGCCAAGTAGGATGTTCTACAGCAGATGGATTTTATTTTGGCAATCTAATCCTTTACAAAAGTTTCGTATATAATTCTTGGTATATGAGGTTTCCAAAAAAATATTGTGAGCTACTTTTTCAACAAAGAAAGTTTGCTATATGAATTTTGTTCGTGGCAATCGTTTTAGAAAATATTTATATCAAATTTGGAATATCACCAGACAGATATTCAGCCTACAAAAAATAGTTATTTTTTTCTTTTCTGAAAAAAATGCAGAGCCAAGCGCGAGTAATAGTGGTGGTAGTAGTTTCTTCCCCCCAAGTAATTTAAAGGACGGCTAAGTGCGTGTTGGCATTTTTTACTTTTTAATATGCCGTTGCAACAATTTCTTTAGGAATCTCTGGTTGGCCTTTGCAGTTTGGGGTGGTTGTCATTTGAGCTGTCTGTGCTCCTCTTAGTAGTTCTTCCAACCCCAAGCTAGAAACATCCATCCTATTGATCATGTATGAGCTATTTATTTAATTAGTTATTTTGAACTGAATTTTTCAGATTCAATTCTTACATAAACCCACCTCTAAAAACTCAACACCACCAACATCTTTGCACGGCCCCCTACGATCTTGGTGTCACGATAAGGTTATAAAGCATGGATGCTCGGAGGTCACTACTGTGGGTGGCTCTAAGGTGCCGTGGTGCAGGTGAGCTTTGCACATTTTTTTTTTGGCTTCTTCCACCCCATGATAGCCCTGAGTGTAATGAATTTTAATGTACTATATGGACTTAGAGAACTGGCGGTTGAAATTGCACCTTACAATCCAATAGGCTATGATTTCTTTGCCAGATGTAGAGTGACATAGTTTCTTCTAAATCGGGTCTGGTACAAACATAAATTTCCACAGAACTAGTATCTTTGAATAATGTCTTTTATATGAAAGTTTTTCTTGCTGACATTTCAAATAATGTTTCATTCCTAAGTTTTTCATGAAAATATTTATAATAAAAATTTAGTGAGAATGGTTTACTTGATCGGTTTTTCTTTTTTTGTAAGTTACTATACTTAATGTTTTCTATCAAAACAATCTCATACCTAAGTTTTTCAATAAAGTTTAATTTAATAAGTTTTATGTATATATTCTTTTAAGAAAAGCATGTTGTCCAACTAAGTTTTCTAATCACCATTTCTTTCCTTGGAGATTATACCAAAGTACCTTGATAGGTTATATTCTATGAAGTATAAGTTTTCAGCTTTTTCTCTAAAGTTATCTTCAGAATAGTTTTCAGCTTAATTTTATACAAGAGTTATTAATGGAAGTTCATTTTAAATGTTATACAGACAAGCTTGATAAGTTCATTTTTATAAACACTTAAACTCCTAAATTTCACGATGAAGTTATCTAGCAAATTTTATTTATAAGTTTTATGTATAAGTTATTTAGCAAATTTTATTTTTTATAAGTTTTCTGTACATGTTGTCCACCAAAATTTATGACATAATTTTTCTGTATTACTTATCCAGCAAATCTATTTCTCACAAGTTTTCTGTACAAGTTTTCTAATAGATCTTACTTCATAAGTTTTCTGTATAAGTTATGTGCAAAGCTTTTTGTTGTGGACTGGTTATGTAGAAGAGTTTAATATCATAATTAGTTCATAACTTTTGCACATAGCTTTCTACAAAGTTTTCTAGATTTATTATTTCAGAAGTTCTTGTAGTTATTAACAAAAATAGTTTTTTTGGTAATTTTTCATTACAAGTTTGTCAGCATAGTTTTATTTTAGAGTTACTAACAATTTTTAAAAAGTTGTAAAGAAAATTTATGTTGATAAGCTATTCATCCATGTTCTAAAACGAAGTTCTTCAATAAGATTTTATTTAAAAGTTTTCTGAGAAAGTTTTACTTAACAAACTTTTCTATATAAGTTTCTTAATCAAAGTTCTCCATATAGAAACCATGTTACTTAGAAAAATTTTATAAACAATGTTATGTTGAGAAGACATGTTCTTTACAAAAGTTCATTTAAAAAAGGCTTTGCATAAAAGTTATAAACAAACTTTTGTTGATATAAGTTATTAATCAAAGTTTTTTTAAAAGATTTCTTAAATTTGTAAACAAAAAGATTTGTAGAAAAGTTATTCATCAAAGTTTTCTTGTAAAGTTCGTAAAACATAGCAGACAAGTTCTCTACAAACTGTTTTGTAGAAAAGTTATATAGTCAAGTTCCACATAAAAAGTTTGGTACAAATATTTATTTAAAAATACAAGTTAGTCAATTATTTTTCAGAGAAGTTTTTTATATAAGTTTATAGGGAAATTGTATCGATAAATTTGTGTATAAATTTTCTTGAGAACTATTGTACTAGAGTAATTGAGAATGTTATTTTATGAAAACTTTACTTGAAAAGTCATTGACAAAAAGTTTTATTTGCAAATGTTCTACATGAGTTTTCGAGAGAAGTGTTGTGTCGATAAAGTTATGAAAAAAAAGTTATGTAGAAAAGATATATGCTGACATTATCTAGATAAAATTTCTACAAAAGTTATATGAAGAAAGTTATTCAGGAAGGTTATCCAGCAATAGTTCTCAACAGAAATTATTTGTTGAAAAATTTACTAAAAATTTTATATAGAAAAAATATGTGGTAAGTGTAGAAGTTCTTATTGTCTTGGATTTTGATATGCCTAGGTGCTGGAGGCAAGGTATAGACATGAAGTCAAGAATGCAGGATTCAATATTAAACCGGTAAGGCGTAAGTGAAAAGCCTTTTTCATTTTGTGTTTTAAGCGTATGTGTTGTGTTATATTTCTAAAAATAGCCAGTAATGTTCTTATAAGGGTAAGTGTGGCTGCCACCTTTTCCTGTTGTACACAAATCAATTGGAAGCTCTAATGCAGTATAGTCCCTTAAAGATCCATACCTTTTAAACATTATATGGTATGTCTGTTTTCATATGTAAATATTAATGAAAATCACCGATGTGTTGGGTTTGCTTAATATGCACACATATTTGTTTCAAAGCTTGATCTTTTTGGCCCTTAACATATTTTGCCATCCTTGATTAATTTCAAACTGCTGCATTTTCTTCATGTCATCCGTTTTATGAAAAGTCAATATCTGATATCACGCTTGAATGTGTGTCTGGATTGCTTGGATCTCTTTTAGTCCATCCAAAAAAGGAGCAACCCAAATGTAACTTGAGCATTTAGAGTCCAATTTATTATTCTACAGTGTTTTGCTTTCCAGTAATCAGCTTCAGTTTCTGAAATGAATATGCAAATCTCATAATAGTGAAACTTGCATTAATATAATTTATTTTTATGGACATTTAAACTTATATATATATGTATATCAGTTTTAACAAAGTTGCTTAAAGTCAGTTAACTTCCATTTGTTTTACATGCTAATGCAAATATTATTTCTCTATTTTTAATGTGAAACGAGATTTACTTGCTTAAATGGACTGAAGAACGCAACGACTGAACAATGATTTGTTTTTGTTGCAGGAACTATAGACCCAGCAGCATAACAGGTGTGAAATTAAGGGGTGAAAATGTTAAGCCTTGATGTATTTTAGAAAAAAGGAAAAATAGGATTTATTGAGCTTAAAACAACTAAATTCATCTACTGCTCTTATATGCTTTTGCCTCTCTTAATGTTTCAGGAGTTCTGAAAGTATGAGCAACTTACCAAAGTCTAGAAGAAACGCATCCATATAGTAGCCTTTCTTCAATTGATAAAGTCATAAGATGTTCTTTTTGAATATCTAGAGACAGATAGGAGTAGTTGTGACGAACCGGATTCTCACCGACGAGAACCCGACTCCCTGTACCCTCGAGATAGTCCCAGGAATAGCAGCTATCTCGTACAGAACTCATCTCAGTCGAATATCACATCCATACAACGATAAAAGATCCATTACATGACATATATATAAAACATAGCGGTCTGGTACAAGCCCTCTGGGCTAAATCGACAATAAGAAACAACTGCGCAGCGGTAGCTAGATCATCAGGGTCCACTCCTCCACAGGCATCCTTGAGCGTAGCGCGCTCCCTTCAGTCGTACCACCCGTCCTGGTTGAACTCGTGGTCGGGGTCTTCACCTGAGAACCCAAAGTCTGTCCCCAAGGAAATGGGACAGGTCCACGTCACCAACCATAATATGATGCAAACTTTAAAGTGGCCTATTCTAGGGCATAGAAATAATCAAGGTTTGAGCCAGGGTTTTCTTATGCAAGCAGCAGCAATAACCCAAATTCATCTCATCACCAACTCCTTCTCACACACACACATCCACTCCCAAAACCACCCGTCAGCCTCACATTTTCCCATCGGGCTCGTCCTGCCACAGCAGGTTTGTTGACACCAAAAATTGGCACCAGGAAGAGGCTGACATGTGGGCCGGATTCGTCGAAAAGGTATCATTCGGCAAAGGAGTTTTTTCCGGAACATTCGGTAAAGACGTTCTGCGGTCGGGAACGCATCGTCATTCGGCAAGAGAGCTGTTCCGCGGAAGGCATTCGGGAGTACGTGATGACGTGGATCAAGCATGAGGAAAAGGCTGGTTTAACTTGGAATGCAAGACGGATACGGTGCCCCGACGTTTATCTTTTTAGGAAATAAATAAATGTAATCGTAATCGATTAGGAGTCGTGTCGAAACCAGGGTATAAATATAAACCCATGGTAATTGTAAAAGTATCATACAATCAATCATACAACAAACCGGCCCCGTGCCAACATCGAGTCCTTTAGTCGAGTCGTCGAGTTCTTCGAGAGGAGTCATCGATCCGTCGACCTCCGTAAGTACCGGCAACCTTGTATCATGCTTAGTATCATGCGGTGGATTTAAGCTTTGATGCAAGTAGTCTTGTTACCATGCTTAGTATCATCCGGTGGATTTAAGTTATGGTCTCAAGAAGGTTCCTCTGTTAGGTCATGAGCCATGCGGTGGGCTAAGATCTAGTATGGACCAAGTTATCGGCTCTGTTAGATTTCGGCAAGATCTAACAGATTCATTAAGTTACCCCGTGTTGCTTCGTTTTTACTCTGTGCTTAATTCATGCAACACTCCTTTGCCCAATCTAGGTCGGTTAGAATCGGCTCTACTTCACGATGCGATGACTTATCCCCTCATAGCCGAGTCCGAAACCGATCTAGGTTGCCACGTGTCGTGGGTTCGAACTTGTTGGTATCGTGTAGATCTTGACAGAACCGGGTATCATGCGGTAGATGCAGGTTTTTGGGTTGTCTTAGAGCTAATCATCCGGTGGATTAGAATTCGATTCGATCTGATAGATTTATCTTTATCGATTAAGTTTGTTCCTTCGCCGCGGATCCCGATTCGGCTAAGCAGCCGCATTCGGCAGTGCTCTCACGAGTGAACGTGTTCGTGGGTTTACAGTGAACAATGAATGCTTTTAGCCTTTCACGATTAGATTGTATCATGCGGTGGATTGATCTAATCTGATTGGTGGTGTGGCCTCAAACGAGTTGTATCATGCGGTGGATTAACTTGTTTGTTGCCATGCTTGACGGGTGCTGCTTTCGGCCTATGCATTCTTGTTTACTGCGGATTTATGGTCATGCTTTCGCCCTTTTATTTATCTATTATGCTTTGTTTCTCATTAATCGGCTATGAGTATGCGTTACAATGTTCATTCGGTTGAAAGCCGATTTTTCGTCATGCTTACGTCACGCATTCGGCAGTGCGCTCCCTGCGTGCCTTGCCGATTGCCGAATGAGGCTTTAACTGCCGACAGATAGCTTACATGTTTCTACTGATCTTACGTCATGCTGATGTTGTGCGTTCGGCAGTGTGATTCTTACATGCTTCTACCGACTGCCGAATGATATTCTGAGTAACGACAGATAGCTTGTCCATAGCTATATGTCTCTCGAGAATGGCTTCAATGCCGCAAATATGGAACTGTCTGGTCTCACCCGGCACGTTCCAGGTTTTGATCTAAACGTTTTTTGTCCCTTTGTTAGTTTTCAGGCAAACTGACTGGCACGCTTTCGGATTCATACGCACGGGCCACGTGTTGAAGCTAGCTAATTCGGCTTGCTGTGTGCTTGGCGCGAACTGCAGATTTTGCGTCAACACACTTTTTGGCACGCTCGGTGGGACACACACAAGTTTTCAAGATGCCTGAGTTGAGCGACATCATGAACGTTACTTTGGAAGAATTGTCTGAAGAGCATCAACAGATGGTAAAGGCTGCTGCTGACCAATTCATTAACAAATGTTTACTGTCTTTCGCCAAGAACAGGAGTGGTGCGCCGTTTCTCAAGTCCGATTTGCCAAGAGTTCTCCTTCCTGGGCAGTCTGATTTTACTGAAGAAGAAGAGAGGGAGAGATTCCCGGGCTTGTTATACAAAGCTTTGGGGGAAGCAATGACCAATCACAATGCTGCGTTCTTGAACAGCTTTCGGCATATAATGGTAAGCATTTTTGGTCAGCATGTGGATAAACCCTTCGAGCAGATACATGGGCAATTGGGCGGCCCGACATACTTCAATGTTCAAGCACAAGCTCAGAGGCCACATGGTAAAGGAAATGCTGATGAAACTGGAGGTTCTGGTACTAAAGATACAAATGGACAACCGATTCGGCAAGATCCTCAGCCTGCACTGCCGAAAACTCGCACATGCGGTGATATGGCATTCGGCACCACAGGGAATCCGCCTGCTTCTGCTTATAAGATATCCCCTCTGAACAACAGGCGGCAAAGGGACATGTATGGAAACGGATATTCAGAGTTTATGGATTACAATGCTATCGACGCTCTCCCGAATCCTGGGTATGTTGGTACTGCAGGCAGGCTTGCTGGGAGACCAGGGAATCAAGATACCAGTATTGACCTCATGGTGCAAAAAATGACCGATGTATTGCAAAATCAATTCGGTCTGAAGCCTAAAAATCAGGGGTACATGTACTCATCTCCTTTCCCAGAATGGTACCAAAGGGTATCATTGCCGAATAGAGTCAAGGTTCCTACAGAATTCACCAAATTCTCGGGACAAGATGATACAAGTACTGTGGAACATATAGCTCGATATTTGATGCAGCTTGGAGAAGCTTCGGCAGATGAGGCCTTTAGAATCAGATACTTTCCTTTGTCATTAACAGGTCCAGCTTTTACATGGTTTGCTTCTTTGCCTGCTCAGTCGATTTGTACTTGGAAAGACCTGGAGCAGAAATTCCATGCTCATTACTACACTGGCAGCACCGAGAAAAAGTTGGTTGATTTGACCAGCTTAAGGCAGAGGAATAATGAAACACCTACGGAGTTCCTCAGGAGATTTAGGGAAACAAAGAACATGTGCTTTTCTCTGAACATACCTGATGACCAGCTGGCTGGTATGGCTGTAGCTGGCATGCTGCCTGCCATTCGGGAGAAGCTATTCGGGATGGAGTTTGATGATCTGGGCCAGTTGTCACATAGATTGGCCTTAATGAGTAACCAGGCATATGGTTTCAAGAAAGATGCCAGATTTGCTAAAAATAATGATGTAGCTGACATCTATAACCAATTCCTTGAAAGAGCAGATCAAGAAGATGAGTATGAAGATAGCGAAGAGATAGCCGCAGCAGAGATAGTGTGGAGTAAAGAACCAGTCATGGTGAATCAGAGGTGGATTAAACAGAATAAGGGTACCTATGATTTTGATGTAACTAAGGCAGATAAATTATTTGATTATCTTGTAAAGGAAGGCCGAATCAAGCTACCAGAGGGGCATTCTATGCTTCGGCCTGATGGAGTGAAAGATAAGAGGTACTGTGGATTCCATGATAGAAATTCTCATTCCATCAATGAATGCAGGGTTTTTAGAGTGAGGATTCAGAAAGCTATCCAAGAAGGGCATTTGAAATTCGACAATAAGATGAAGTTGGACAGTAACCCGTTTCCTCAGAACATGGTTGGGTTCTCAATCAATATGGTGAGTACTGCCGAATCTGGAGAAAAGGAAAAAATGAGAGTCCTGACGTCAAAGAAAGCGAAGCAGAGTGGCTCAGTAGATCCTAATCGGCAAATCACGATCGAACAGATTCGCGAGGAGAGACCTCGCTTCCCGAATAGCCAATTTGAAATTGGGAATTCTTCTAAACCCAGAGTCACATCGCGTATTCTCCTCAATAAGTGGCAGCGTCAGCAAGAAAAAGAGCACTACCAGAGACGTGAATACGAGGAGGAGAAAAGAAGGCGCGAAGAAGAAAGGTTTGAGGAAGAACAAGAAGAATATGTCCGAGAACAAGAACGTGCACATTGGGATTGTGTTTTCTTCAGACACTGTTGGAACGAGGGTTTAAAGCTGCCTACGTGGAATAACTGTCCTGAGTGCAATAATGGGTATGTCAAACATAGGCAAAATGTTGCCATTCGCCGATCCGTCCACGAAAGAATTGGAAGGGTACATCCTAGTGATGATCGGCGTCTAAAAATATATAAGAATGATGATCAACCAATGAAAAGACATGCTGATTATAGATGGGTTGATCATGAGGAAGAAGATCGTGAGTATGTTTGGCAGAAAGGACAGTGGTGTCCACCTGGTTTAAGAAGGAGCCAGAAGAGAAGAGTCCAACGCCTGAGGAATCAAGAATTGAAGCAAGCAGGAACCAGGATGAAATCGATATGGCGTCCAAAAGACAGGCCTGACGAATCGGGTCATTCGGCTCCTACATGCATGGTATGTTTCTTGCCGAATGAATTCATGGCTCCAGCTAATCAAATTGTACAGGAAGAGATATTGTCAGAAGTGGATGAAGCCGAACAATATGGGTTAATGGCACAATTGGTATTGAATAAACAAGCTATTTTCGAGAAGCCAGTCCAGAATCGGCACATGAAGCCACTGTACTTAAGAGGATATGTCAACGGGAAGCCACTAACGAAGATGTTTGTTGATGGTGGAGCTGCTGTTAATGTGATGCCATACAATACATTCAGGAAACTTGGCATGAGCCCTGGAGATTTAACGCCAACAAGCATAGTGTTGAATGATTTTGCTGGAAATCCTTCGGACACCAAAGGATGTGTACATGTAGATCTGATGATTGGGTCCAAGATTCTGCTTACAACCTTCTTTGTTATTGAAGGCAAAGGGGCATACAGCTTGCTACTTGGAAGGGATTGGATTCATGCGAATTGCTGTATTCCATCTACTATGCATCAACAGCTTATTCAGTGGATAGATGATGAAGTGGAAATTGTCCCAGCAGATGATTCAATTAGCGTGGCTAATGTGGAACCGGCCTTCTGGGAATATCAAGGCATAGATTGCTTCTCAGGTAAGGACTGGGGAGAAGGTCCTGTTGAGCCAGTCAGCAGTGATCAACAGCCGATCAAAGCAGTCGGCTCTTTTAGCAATTTTTAATGGATAATCCAATCGATGGAACTGACGGGAAGCTAGGATATGGATTTGTGTCGGCTGATAAATTAGAAGAAGTAGACATTGGAGACGGTGACAAACCAAAGCCGATATTCATCAGTGCTAGCTTGAATTCGGTTTTCAGGGAGAAGTTGATTGAGTTGTTAAAAGAATACAAAGATTGCTTTGCTTGGGATTATTCGGAGATGCCTGGTTTAGATCGTTCCATTGTTGAGCATCGATTGCCGATCAAGCCTGGTTATAAACCTTACAAGCAACCACCCCGGAAAATCTACAAAGATGAAGTGTTGGCCGATGTGAAGAAGGAAGTGGAAAGATTAATAGCAGCAAATTTTATTCGGCCATGCAGATATGCAGAATGGATCTCTAATATTGTTCCTGTGTACAAGAAAAATGGGAAGATGAGAGTTTGCATAGATTTTAGAGATCTGAACAGAGCTACACCCATGGATGGATATCCAATGCCTGTTGCTGACTCGTTGGTTGATGCTGCTGCTGGATATAAAGTGATTAGTTTCATGGATGGTAACGCAGGGTACAATCAAATTTTTATGGCATTGGAAGATATAGCGAAAACGGCTTTCAGATGTCCAGGACATATAGGGTTGTTTGAATGGGTTGTCATGACGTTTGGTTTGAAGAATGCTGGTGCAACTTATCAGAGAGCTATGAATTATATTTTTCATGAGTTGATCGGCAAGATTGTGGAGATATATATCGATGATATCGTGATTAAGTCATTGGATCATGAAGCACATTTGGCCGACATAAGGAAAACTCTAGAATGCACTAGGAAACATGGGCTCAAAATGAACCCAAATAAATGTGCTTTTGGAGTTTCGGCAGGAGAATTTCTGGGATTTCTGGTGCATGAAGGAGGAATAGGAGTTGGCAGGAAAAGTATGAAAGCCATTGATGAAGTTGTTCCTCCAACTAATCTTAAGGAATTGCAGTCACTGCTTGGTAAGATCAATTTCGTAAGAAGATTCATATCAAACTTATCACAAAAGATGTTGCCTTTCTCTTCACTGTTAAAGGTCAAGAAGGATCAGAAGTTTGTATGGGGCGACGAACAACAGAAGGCTTTCGATGAGATCAAGGTATACATGAAAGAACCACCAGTATTGGTACCTCCACAGCTAAACAAGCCTTTTAAGTTGTACGTGGCGGCCGATGCCCAAACTATTGGATCGGCCCTCATACAAGAATTCGAGGGAAAGGAAAGGGTAGTTGCATACCTTAGCCGAAAGTTGCTTGATCCCGAAACGAGGTATTCGGCTACTGAGAAGCTTTGTTTATGTGTTTACTACTCCTGTACAAAATTTCGGCACTACTTACTACATGCCGAATGCATTGTGTATTCAAAGTTTGATGTGATAAAACACATGTTGTTTATGCCAATTTTGAACGGAAGGATTGGCAAATGGATTTTAGCTTTGTCTGAATTTGAGTTAAGGTTTGAATCGGCAAAGGCTGTTAAAGGACAGATTATTGCTGATTTCATTACTGAGCATCGCGATTTATCAGTTAATTCGCTTGAAATTGCTCCTTGGGTATTATTCTTCGATGGCTCTTCATGTGACAAAGGTGGTGGAGTAGGTATTTTGTTAATTTCACCAAGAGGAGAGGTATTTGAATTTGCTATTCCTATTCAACCTACTGTCACTAATAATCAAGTTGAGTATGAAGCGTTGCTCAGAGGACTTCAATACTTGAGAGAAGCAAAGGCCATTGCAGTTGAAATTTTTGGAGATTCAGAATTAGTTATAAGGCAACTAAATGGCGAGTATGAGTGCAGAAATGATGTCTTGAGGAATTACTATGAGGAATGCAAGCAGATCTTAAAGGAATTTCAGTCAGTAATTCTACAGCATATTCCTAGGAAAGACAATGAAGAGGCAAACAGATTAGCTCAAGGTGCTTCGGGTTATAAAGAGCTTCGAGAAGTTTTTACTAATGATGTACATGCTTTCGGGAGTAATCTGGCAGAAGATGATTGGAGAAAAGAGATTGCCGATTATCTGGAGAATCCATCCCGAAAGGTTTCTAGAAAGCTCAGGTATAAAGCTTTAAAGTTTGTTCTTCTTGATGATAATTTATATTATAAATCCTTGGATGGGGTGCTGTTACATTGCTTAAATCATGAAGAAGCAAAAAGGCTGATGAGTGAAGTACATGATGGATTGTGTGGAGCACATCAATCGGCCTACCGAATGAAATGGGTTATTAGGAGATCTGGGTACTATTGGCCTACAATGCTAGAAGACTGCTTTGAATATTATAAGGGATGCCAAGATTGCCAGAGATTTGGAAACATTCAGAGAGTTCCAGCATCAGTTCTGAATCCTATTATCAAGCCATGGCCATTCAGAGGATGGGGAATAGATTTGATTGGCCAAATAAATCCTCCATCTAGCAAGGGGCATAAGTTTGTGCTTTTGGCAACCGATTATTTTACCAAATGGGTTGAGGCAATTCCATTAAAGAAGGTGACATCGGAGAATATGGTTGAATTTGTTAAAGAACATATCATTTACAGATTTGGGATTCCTCAAACAATCACCACAGATCAAGGGACTCAATTTACATCTTCAGAGTTCAGAGATTTTGCTGAAAGTATGGGCATCAAATTGTTAAATTCTTCTCCTTATTATGCCCAAGCTAATGGTCAGGCAGAGGCTTCTAACAAGATTATGATTAAAATTATACAGAAGAAGATTGATCAGAAGCCGAAAAAGTGGCATTCGGTACTCAATGAGGCTTTATGGGCTTACCGAATGGCTCCACATGGGGCTACACAGACGTCTCCTTATGAGTTGGTGTATGGGCATCATGCTATCTTGCCATGGGAAATACAATTAGACTCAAGGAGAATAAAGTTGCAAAAGGATTTAAGTTCTAAAGATTATAATGATTTAATGATGGACGAATTAGAAGATTTGCATATGATTCGTCTCAGGGCCTTGGAAAATGTTGAAAAAAATAAAATGCGAGTTGCTAAATATTACAACAAGAAGGTGAAAGTCAGGCAATTTGCAGAAGGAGATTTGGTTTGGAAAGCAATACTGCCGATTGGAACTAAATACAGTGCATTCGGCAAGTGGTCTCCAAACTGGGAAGGTCCTTTCAGAGTGGCCAGATGCGCGCCTGGGAATGCATATATCCTAAAAACTTTACTAGGAGAGGAATTTACTGCTGCTATCAATGGGAGATACTTGAAGAAATATTATCCTAGTATTGAGATTGATCGCTGATTGAAATGTTCAATATCAGAATGACTGAGACAGCCGGCATTCGGGAAGGAGCCGTCTTCAGAACAAATGTTGACAGAGGAAGAAATGGCCAATACCAGAGTGTATTGCCCTTAGTACAAATATTTTGCATCATGAGTTTGACCAAGTTATCACAAAAAGGATTGCAAAAGATGAATTTTGTTGCCGAAATTCCATGATCCCTAGTACAAACTAATGGAACAGTTTGTTCAGAACAGACTGAGGATGAATGGAATCGGCAATGGCAGCGCCATGAGCATCAAGGCTATCTATGGAGGCCTCAATGTCGTCGATCTCCTCCGGATTGCCATTGGCGAAGCCGGTCGGCAGCCTGGAGTAGTCGGTGCCGGTGTGCGTCGACATGGCGACTAGGCCTGCGACAGTGCCCAGGCGGATGCCGTGTGAGGCTACTTCATCAATACGGCCTGCCACTGCACCGAGGCGAGCTTCTGGCGTGTCCCCAGGAGCATTCACCTTGTTTGCCAAGGACTCGACCAATGTCTTCAGCCGATCGAGTTCGGCGTCGCGATCTGTAAGATTACGAAGCAACGGCGGATTAGTTCAAGGTCGAATTGAAGATAAGCGAAACGCAGAAACTACCATCGATGGCCTCGAGCAGCTGCTTGCGCTGGTGTTGCCATTCTAGATCTGCGATCCCGGCTTGTTTGGAGACGACCTCCAGCTCATGCCGAGTATCATCGCGTTCCTGCTTGAAGCGGCGGGCATCGCTATCTGAGTAGCGCAGATCCCAGTCGGGCCTGGAGGATCGGCTAGACAACTCCGAAGAATCATCTGCTGCAGCCGGAGCCGCAGGCGGGGCAGTGACAGGGTTCCATTGAATGAGCCTGAAAGCACAAGGGAGGTTGAGAATAATGCAAAATCTGGAGGAAAGGATAAGGAGTGACAGACGGTCATCACCTCCGACGAGCGCCGGCACGGCTCCCTTCGGCTTCGTCGACGGCCGGGCGTCTTCTGTTGTTGGACATCAGGGTTTCTTGGAAGTTACTGTGCTGGAAGAGGAAGAGACTCAGGTTAGCGGAGAGCTCGGGTTGAAAGATTTGATGGAAGATTAGGGGCGCTCAAGGTTCTTATTTATGGAACTAACGAAGAGATCGTGGCTGAGTATTGTGGTGCATATCCCAAAAAGCTCGGAAGGTGGAAAGGATTTTTCAACCAATCGGTTTCCATGTCGTTTGGGATCCTTGCCGAGTCGTATTCGGTTTTGACTGAATGAGATTCGGCTATGTCGAGTTTGAAGCATTTTCGGGTCTGACGCTGTTATGGCCAGCTTTGCCGAATGAGTTGCCCACAATAAAAAGAACAGAGATAAGAACAAGCAAGATTGCAGGATTGGTAAAACATTCGGCTATCAATTGTTTGTTACAATTACAAACCCAAGAACTTTGAGATTACATTTTTGGCAGTTGATATCATGTTGCTAATGTTCTCTAATAAGTTTTTGTCAGCTTCTTGGGTTCTAGCCAGGGCAGCAAGCTTTGCCTTGAGTTGTTTGTCTTCGTTTAGAGCTGCTAAAGCTTCCTTTCGCCTCTTCTCTGTTAACTTGGGAAGCTCGACTATCTTCTTCTTGTCAGCTTCAATTTCGGCCGATAGATCTCTCAATTCGGCTTCAAGTGCAGCTTTTCTGATCTCCTTCATTTCAAGTTCAGATTCCAATTTGGTCAATAATTCCTTGTTATTCTGAGCTTGAGTATGCAGGTCTTTCACAGATTGTTTGGCTGTGGACCTCCTCTGTTCCAAGGCTGGTCGAGAAGATTGGTTTTTCAGAGCCTGCTTTACTGCAGCGTATTGTTGATCCAAATGAGAAATTGGTTCCAGAGAAACTTTGATATCATCAGGAAGTTCTTGATCAATGGATTCCAATACATCCCTTAGGAGATCAGCATCTTTGACTTGATCTTGGATGCTCTTATGCAGCAAAGCAAGGATGTCTTTCAGCTTTGTTTGATTTTCTTCTGACAGAGCTTGGCCAGAAGATGTTTCTTCCCCTTGTTCGGCAACCAAGTCGTCCACAGCAAAAGAATAGCTGGATGATGAAATGGTTTTCTCCTGAAAGATGGTTCTTGCCGAATTAGTAATAATCTGCTGAGTAAAAAGTAGAGAAAGTTAAATAATTACGTTTACCTCGTTCCTGACTTCCTGAACAGGAGAAGGAAGCTTTTCAGGCTCAATTGAGGGAATCTGTGTATCTTGCCGAGGAGAAACTGGAGGACTTCTTGGTGAGGATGGTACTTCTGATTGGGGAAGAAGTTGCAAAGCTAAAGATGAGTCATGATGAGAAGAAGAGCTCCCCAAGATTGGATCCATTAAGGTTTGTTCTACAGTTAACAAAGAATGAGTGCCGATGAAAAAGAAGTTGGAAGAATAAAGTGGTAGAATTTTACCAGTCAATGGAGCATCGGCAAGATCTGTGCTGATTGCTAGCTGCTGTTCTCTGGCCTGAAATCAAGAAGAGATAAAGCTGAGCAAAATGCCAAAGGTATCATAGTTAAAAAAAATAGGCTCTGACCTTGATTTTGCTGCTTGTTCTTTTCTTCTTTACAACTGAGGGAGCAGTTAGAAGGAGGGTTTTTCTTTTAACAACTGATGGCCTAGTAAGTATTGGATCTAGAGAAGCCTGTCTAGCCATCAGTTGAGCCAAGGAAGGAGATTGATGCCCCAAGGCTGATACCGGGCCTGCAGCTTTGTATGAAATCGCCCTGGCAAGAGGGGCAGGTGTTATGTCCTGCAAAATAACAGAGTTAGAATCAATTGGGGTTAATATTATTGAGACAAATGAGGGATGAGCATATTACCTCTGAAGTTGGCTGGTAATCAGGCATTAACTCGAGACAGAAGGGATGGATTGACATGTTGAAGATGTGATCATGGAATTCTTGCCACCAGAGAATGAAGGAAGGATGGGCAGATATTATTGGCACAAAAGGATCAGGTGCGTAGATAGTTCCGCAGCATTTATAAGTGAAAATCCTTCTTGTCTCTGTGGAATCTTTGACAATCTCCCTAGGCTTGAGAAATTCATGAAGAAATAGCCTTGGGGGCACTTGGCCACATCCCAGCTGTCTAGCCATCATGTTTGGCTGATAATATTCATAAGTGCTTTGAACCAGTCTCCCTCCACAGAATTCGGCTGGCAGGATGCAGGGCTGGATGAAGGCATTGAAAATTGCTACAGATTGTACATCAGTGCATCCAGTCTCAAAGCTGAATTCGCAAGGGAGAGTAAGATTGTCATTGTCCAAATATGGGAACCAAAGAGGATTGGCAAAACCTCTGAAGAAGAGCTCAAACAGTTCACCAATGTTCTTGTTGATAGGTACAGTGGAGGCAGCTTCTCCATAGGTTTGACAACCTTTGGTTCTCCGGGTTTCTCCTTCTTTATAATTGATTGAAGGGAAGTCTCGGCTGTTGAGATCAATAGCAACGATTTGGTGCATGTACAATTGCAGCCACATTTGGACAAACCACCAAGGACCATTGACACAGGGGATTTTCTTGCTAGTGTGCATCAGGTGGGTGGTTTGATTGAGCATATGATAGACGCTTCCCAGAAGGTATTTCCCAAGTGGGATGACTTTTCCAGCAGCTAGCTCTTCAGCCATCACGATATAATTCAAGGTTGGCTCATTGGCTTTGCCACAGAAGACCGATCTGCATAGCCACATGTTCAGGAAGGCTCTGTATTCAACATCGGTCAGAGGGCCATCAGACATATAGTTCTGAATGTATCTCTTGTATCCAACCCCTGTTTTTACTCCTGTCTGCTTGGAGGAACCTTTGTGGCCATATGGGTATACAGTTCCTGTAATGTTTAGGCCGGTCATCATGTAGACATCGGCTAAAGTGGGGGACATTGGGCCATGGCCGAAAAGAAAAGCATTTGCACCATTGGACCAAAAATGGCAGGCTGCAATCAGGAGGTTTTCATTCTTTGGTGTTTCGGCTAGTGACAGCTCCAGGCAATGAGAAATACACAGTTGGTCCCAGTTCTGTGTTTGGGGACTTTTATCATCAGACATTCTTTTGTACCAATTTCTCCAGCCAGCAATTGGGGGCAAAGGCCAGTTCTTGAAGGCGTCTTGCCACTCATGAGGTTTTGTCAGTGAAATCTTGAAAGGGACCCTCTGAGATTCGGCCGCGATGATTTCGGAAGGATCTGAATCCCCTACAGGGCCGAGGAAGTAGGATGGAGCTTTTTCCTCAACAGGGATGAGGATTTCGGCAGCTAGGGCCTATCAAGAATGGAAAGAGGTGAGAAGAAATTTAAAGATGCAAATCGGAAGAAGAATACCGAATGTGCTTGAGGGGATTGAAGTTTACCTGGAGAGCAAGATCTTGGTCCGCCATTTGAAGATTGGATCTTGGAAGTCGATGACCTAGGGTTCGGATCCGGATGAGAGCTCTGAAGATTCAAAAGGAGAAGCGGGTGCCGAGCAGAACTAACTTGGAAATGTTAAGTGCTTCTGGTCAATTCCGAGATAAAGTTACCTCTTATCTCGAAATTGAAGGGGCATGTGTTGACAACAAAAATTGGCACCAGGAAGAGGCTGACATGTGGGCCGGATTCGTCGAAAAGGTATCATTCGGCAAAGGAGTTTTTTCCGGAACATTCGGTAAAGACGTTCTGCGGTCGGGAACGCATCGTCATTCGGCAAGAGAGCTGTTCCGCGGAAGGCATTCGGGAGTACGTGATGACGTGGATCAAGCATGAGGAAAAGGCTGGTTTAACTTGGAATGCAAGACGGATACGGTGCCCCGACGTTTATCCCACGTTTATCTTTTTAGGAAATAAATAAATGTAATCGTAATCGATTAGGAGTCGTGTCGAAACCAGGGTATAAATATAAACCCATGGTAATTGTAAAAGTATCATACAATCAATCATACAACAAACCGGCCCCGTGCCAACATCGAGTCCTTTAGTCGAGTCGTCGAGTTCTTCGAGAGGAGTCATCGATCCGTCGACCTCCGTAAGTACCGGCAACCTTGTATCATGCTTAGTATCATGCGGTGGATTTAAGCTTTGATGCAAGTAGTCTTGTTACCATGCTTAGTATCATCCGGTGGATTTAAGTTGTGGTCTCAAGAAGGTTCCTCTGTTAGGTCATGAGCCATGCGGTGGGCTAAGATCTAGTATGGACCAAGTTATCGGCTCTGTTAGATTTCGGCAAGATCTAACAGATTCATTAAGTTACCCCGTGTTGCTTCGTTTTTACTCTGTGCTTAATTCATGCAACACTCCTTTGCCCAATCTAGGTCGGTTAGAATCGGCTCTACTTCACGATGCGATGACTTATCCCCTCATAGCCGAGTCCGAAACCGATCTAGGTTGCCACGTGTCGCGGGTTCGAACTTGTTGGTATCGTGTAGATCTTGACAGAACCGGGTATCATGCGGTAGATGCAGGTTTTTGGGTTGTCTTAGAGCTAATCATCCGGTGGATTAGAATTCGATTCGATCTGATAGATTTATCTTTATCGATTAAGTTTGTTCCTTCGCCGCGGATCCCGATTCGGCTAAGCAGCCGCATTCGGCAGTGCTCTCATGAGTGAACGTGTTCGTGGGTTTGCAGTGAACAATGAATGCTTTTAGCCTTTCACGATTAGATTGTATCATGCGGTGGATTGATCTAATCTGATTGGTGGTGTGGCCTCAAACGAGTTGTATCATGCGGTGGATTAACTTGTTTGTTGCCATGCTTGACGGGTGCTGCTTTCGGCCTATGCATTCTTGTTTACTGCGGATTTATGGTCATGCTTTCGCCCTTTTATTTATCTATTATGCTTTGTTTCTCATTAATCGGCTATGAGTATGCGTTACAATGTTCATTCGGTTGAAAGCCGATTTTTCGTCATGCTTACGTCACGCATTCGGCAGTGCGCTCCCTGCATGCCTTGCCGATTGCCGAATGAGGCTTTAACTGCCGACAGATAGCTTACATGTTTCTACTGATCTTACGTCATGCTGATGTTGTGCGTTCGGCAGTGTGATTCTTACATGCTTCTACCGACTGCCGAATGATATTCTGAGTAACGACAGATAGCTTGTCCATAGCTATATGTCTCTCGAGAATGGCTTCAATGCCGCAAATATGGAACTGTCTGGTCTCACCCGGCACGTTCCAGGTTTTGATCTAAACGTTTTTTGTCCCTTTGTTAGTTTTCAGGCAAACTGACTGGCACGCTTTCGGATTCATACGCACGGGCCACGTGTTGAAGCTAGCTAATTCGGCTTGCTGTGTGCTTGGCGCGAACTGCAGATTTTGCGTCAACAAGGTTCCCACAAACATTATTCACCAACACCTTTCTCTCTCTAGTCGACTTGGTGAGCTCCCTCCCCACCTTGTCTCAACAGCCTCAGCTGGACCAATCTCTCATAACCCAAATCAAGGATGAGGTAAGAAAGCAGATTCCCACTTATCAGAAATGGGTCGTCCGTAACTGTGGACACGGCTATACGTATAGTTTACACTCTGCAGAGGTGGCACTCCAGGAATCCATCCGGGCTGCAAGGCTAGTCCGCAACCAACCTGAGACACAGCCCACAACAAAGACCCTAAATAGTAACGGCGCCAATCCTGTCTCCCTGGGCTCGGGAAACATCCGATCTAACATCTGCCCCAGGGTCGTGAAACCTTCCCACCGGGGCCAGTCGGGGGCCGTGGTAAATCAGGGAGATTACGCCGCAACGAATCCCCCCTACACATATCAAGCTCGATTCTCCTACAGTCTCGGCGCCGCACTAGAGTAGGCTTGCTGGAACCCTCCCCATACTGGGTAGATGGTGAGCACGGTATTCCCATGTCCAAAGTTGGAACTCGACTCGGTCCTTAATTGTCGGTAAAGCGAGTATCTGCGTCATAAGCGATCCGCCGCAACGGTCCGCAATCGGCACCCATAACAGGTATAGCCGCCCAAACTCCTCAAGTACTCCTCAAGTACCAATATCCAAGAACCATGTACCCGCAACAGGTACTCCGTAGGGACTGCCCGAGTGCAGTCCCCAAGCACCTCGATCAAACGATCGAGTTGTTATTACTCGCTTACACCGCCTAGCTGCACTACTCCTCCCATACCACCCACAACTCACGCCAAGAGGTTCAAATCACAACCAACCCAACACATGCATAGCATAGCATTTTCATAAAGTGAGTAGTAGGTAGCAAGGTAACAGGATAATAACAAAGACAGTGCAGGTTTATCATGCGAGTAAAGTAAAGCGCTAGCATACTAATTGCATGTCTAATAGGTATTTCAGAGAATGGTCGGGCGTGAACCTGGGCAAAGGTCTTCGTCCTCGTCAAAGCAGTTGTCGTAGTGGTCCAGCTCCTCCTGACTCTCCGGAGCTCCTAGGGTTGCGTAAAAATAAAATAAGGCGCGGCTACTAGCAAAGAAACTCCAAAACAGCGACGAAAGAAGTCCCAAATAACACCAAACTCTATACTAACGCGTAGATCATGATTTTAGAAAAATATAGAAACTGGTTTCATATTTTTCTGAGCTACGGTTGATTTATTATTAATTTTTGAAGTTTAAATCATTTTCTGAAAATATTAAATAATTTCTGAAAAAGAAAAACAGACAAAAATTAGCCTGCTGACGTCAGCATGACGTCATGCTGACGTCAGCAGTGGGGTCCGCCTAGGACGACGTCAACAGTGGGCCCTGCTGACGTCAGCGTTGACTGGTCAACGGTCAACAGTTAGCGGTCAACGTCTGGTCAGTGGGCCCCAGCGGTCAGTGACTCGCCGAGTATGACATGTGGGCCCCATACGTCAGCGCGGTTAAAAGAAAAGAAAAAGATTAAACGATGGCTGGGCTGGATTTGGGCCGAAAGGGTCTGGGCCGGAAGAGTTCAAGGGTGCAAACCAGACTTAAAGTTCTACTTTAGGCCCACGAAGGGGGCGCTGCTGGATTTGCTCTGGTGGACTAGGTCCACCGTGAACCGAGAGTGCGGTTCACGTGAGCTAGGTGCACGGGATCCAGCCGCCCCTGGCGGATCGGGAGGCCACGCGCCGGCGGCTGAGGTGCCACAGCGGCCCGAGCGAGAGGGCTCCACGCCGGCAGCGGGCACCCAAGCGCCATGGCAGCGCGCGAGCAAGGAGCTCCAATGGAGAAAGGGAGGGGGAGAAGAGGGAGAAGGGGCCCACCACCACCGTCATCGCGGCCACGCGGCGAGGGCGACGCCGGGCGTGGGGGACGCGACGAGGGGGGCTGTGGAGAAGGCGGCGGCGCTAGGGTTCGGCCCGCGTCGCTCTCCCTGGCGTCCCCCTAAACCCTAAACCCTAACAAATTCGGCCCTCCACAATTCAGTATACCCAGACCTTCCAAATCAACGTGTATCAAAATTCACATTTCCTCTTTGTCTCTCATTGGTTTGTCAAAATTCAAAAGCGTTAACAACAAGACGGATTCTCCGGAATCTTTCCGACGGTTTACGAAAAATAAGAAGTTTATTTTTTCTGAAAGCTTAATAAAGGGGGTAAGATTGTGCATTATCTTACTTTTTGTAAAGATATCTTTTATATTTAAATTAATGGGGAGTGCAAATTACACTGAAGAACTTCAATGCTTCGGTGTTAGGTACTCTAGTCATTTGCTTATCTTGATATCCATCTTTTTTTCCGATCTAATAGACAAGTGCCGATTATGTGAAGAACAAAGAACCGGTCCGTCGTGATTTGTTTGGAGGTGACTTGAGCTTGGGTGAAATGTGCGCGTGCACCCTAAGCCTTGTTTAGTTCCTGGAATTAGAGTCAAATTTGGGTCTTTTGGAATATGTGCGCTACTGTAGCATTTCGTTTGTACGTGTGAAACATTGTCCAAAAATAGATTAATTAGGTTCAAAATGTTCGTCTCGTAGAGTACAACAAAATTGTGCAATTAGTTTTTAATTTTATCTACATTTAGTACTCCATGCATGTTATGATATTTTGATGTGATGGAAATCTTCTTTTTCTATAGTAAACTTTGAGACGGGAATTTGGGATCTAACGAGCGCCTAGCTTCATGCCCTGAGCAATATACCATGGGCACATTTAAAATCAATGCACCGTACTGTACCGAGCGTGACAGATTGTGTCCTGTCAAGTCCGTTACCCTGTAGGCCTACTGTACCAAATGCTAAGCTTATCGCGTCGTTTGGCCTCACCAAAAGGTCCAAAAAATGCAAAATATCAACCCCCAACGATCTTGCTTCGATGTATCAAAGTAGGGCCCTCGGTGCATGTATGTCAAACAGCACGAAACAATCATTTTATCCCATTAGTGACGTAAAAAACCGTATGGAATAAAACGTAACCTAGCCATTGCTTTCATTCTTCCTCCTCTCTTCATGATTGGATGCCTTCTTTCTTCAACAGTTTTGGTTTGAGCAGTTTTATTTTTTAAGATAAAATATTGCCTTTTGTCTGAATCTCAACAAATGCTGCTTTCTGGCGTGTGCAAAGAAAAAACTACTTTTTCCTTAGGAAACGTGCTTCATTAGCTCAGCCGGTTGCATTAGTATAATTAACCAATGATGGAGGTTGAGGTTGTTAGCTTAATTAATTCTAGTCAAACAATCTATTTATGCATAAACGCCCTAACAATAGTGTAAAAAAACAACATAATTAAAGGTCCTGATTCTGCCTTCATACTAATCTCCTGAAAAATTTGGAAGGATCAGAAGTGCAAGTATACATTCTGCCTGGCGCCGTTCTCACACATCAAATTCTGCGGGAAAGTGGAAAATTTGGAAGGATCAGAGCTGCAAGTATACATGCGCTGTCTAATATGCGTTTTTATACATTGTCATATCTTTAGACAACTTAAGAGACAACCCATGCATTATATTGTATCGTAGCGTTATCATATCCCTCAACAACACCCTCGTATAATGCCGAAAAGTAGTCTCGTACTCCTAAACTTATGGACTGGTTGTTTCATGAAACCATAACCTTCTCCTCTCACCTCACTCTCTTTGGTATTAGCAAAAATTCTACACGGCATTGTATTAGATGGTCTATGAGACCATGTAGCAAGTAGTACCTACCCAAAAAAAAACAGTTCACTCTGCGGTGTTTTCTTTCTCCCGCGGGACGGCAGAAACAGAGGCTACCTTCTCTGCTCCTCCACCATGGACCCTGCCTTCCTCGCCTCCTCGCCACCATCCATCACCAGGTCCCTCTCTCTCCGTCTCCGGCTCTCCCTTCCTCATATCCTCCCTGCCTCCCTCTCCCACTTTCCCTTTTTAAGGAAAAAACTATTCTTTTTTAATGAGTTTTTAATTAGACTATGGAGAACGCACTCACTTTCGAATGAATGATGATTGACAAAAAAATATATTGACTGCTGATGATTGTAAATTTGTAATGTACCGTCAGTGTTGTAGTTTATTTGCAATGGACTGCTTAATAATCGTCTTACTATTTGTTGGGATGTCACTGTCCAGCAGGCATCACTGCAGCAGAGGACCACCATAATTTGGAGTGCAAAGCGCCAGAGCAGTTGCTTATTCCCAAATCCGTTGGACACCATGGACCCTGAAGCTCACAGGGAGCCATGGAAGCAGCAGCAGATGAGGAGAGGCCACTGATTGGGGACCTTCGCTCACAGGTAATGTTCAGGCGTCTTACCATGTTACCTCCTGTTTAGAAGAACAAATATATTTATTTTTTCACATAGCCTAGTTGAACATTAGTATATGTCGAAGACAAATAATTCTTCTTTAGCAAATCAGACACACAGTAACTTTAGCAGTTCTTTCAGGACGAAGGTTCTCCATATACTAGTGATGGAACGGTAGATATTAACAACCAGCCTGCTCTGAAGCGAACCACAGGGAACTGGAGAGCATGCTTCTTGATCTTAGGTACATTCTGTTGTTCAGCAAATAAGTTCTTCCAATTGCAAAACAGAAATCACCATGCTGAGACTTTCAAAATGTGCTAGGCACTGAATTCGTCGAATGCTTGGTCTTTTTCGGGGTTGCAAAGAACCTGGTCACCTATCTCACGGGTGAACTCCACGAGAGCAATGTCGATGCTGCGAGGAATGTCTCTACCTGGATCGGCAGCTGCTTCTTCACACCGGTTATCGGAGCCTTCTTGGCCGACACATACTGGGGAAGATACTGGACACTAGTGATCTTCCTCTCGATCTACACCGTTGTAAGTTGCAACAGGCACAGTTTAAGTTTATAGCAATCACAGATATATCTGTAATATGTGGCCATGTTCGATCTGCAACTCTGAATGGACTGCTTTCTTTTGTCAGGGTATGCTAGTACTGACGGCCTCAGCTTGGCTCCCCTTGCTCATGGACTCATCACAACACAACAGTGGCATTCGTCATGTGGCTGTGTACCTGGGGCTCTACCTCGTCGCCCTTGGCGAAGGTGGCATCAAGCCCTGCACCTCTGCCCTTGGTGCCGACCAATTCGACGGCGCCGACCCGGTGGAGAGGGTCACCAAGGCCTCCTTCTTCAACTGGTACTACTTCTCCGTCAACATCGGCTCCCTGCTGTCCGGGACTGTGCTCGTCTGTGCTTCCTTCCGAAAATCTTCATCCTCTGTGCTAATTAAGACATTTCACCTGAACATTGCAAAAATTAGGGACATTAATAAGCATTTAATGCTGCTAAGGTCTGTTTACATCAATAGAATAGAAAAAATCCACCTTAAGGTCTTGTTGTGGTTGAAAGTGTTTTAGACCCAGCGAGACCCACCTTCATGCTTTCCCATAAAAGTAGCCATTATAGAAATTTTCTTTAGTAATTGTCCTCTACCCTAGGTCTCTCGCTTACTGCCATTTGGGCCTGCTACGTTGGCCTTGCCCTTACCAATTACCTCACATTTGAACGAATATCTCCTGTACCCAGATTCTTTGACAAGGCTGCCATTGTAGCGACATCGACCGACGAGAAAAGCGCATCAGTGTCCAAGAACCCTTGGAGGCTCTGCACTGTCTCCCAGGTTGAGGAGCTAAAGATGCTGCTCCGGATGTTCCCCGTCTGGGCCTCAATGGTGCTCTTCTTCACGGCGACCGCGCAGATGTCCTCGACGTTCATCGAGCAGGGTGCGGCCATGGACAACCGCGTCAGCTCCTTCACCGTGCCGCCGGCGTCCCTGGCGACCTTCGACGTCATCAGCGTCATGGTCTGCATCCCCGTCTACGACGCCGTCCTGGTGCCGCTCGCCCGGCGCGCCACCGGCAAGGAGCGCGGCCTGTCGCAGCTGCGGCGCCTCGGCGTCGGCCTCGCTCTGTCCGTGGTCGGCATGGCGTACGCGGCGGTGGTAGAGGCGCGGAGGCTGGCCCTCGCGCGGAATGGCACGCCGATGAACATCATGTGGCAGGCGCCGGCGTTCGCCGTGCTTGGCGTGGGCGAGGTGTTCGCGGCCATCGGCATCCTCGAGTTCTTCTACGACCAGTCGCCGGGAGGCATGAAGAGCCTGGGCACCGCGCTTGCGCAGCTCACCGTCGCGGCCGGGAACTACCTCAACTCGGCGGTGCTCGGCGCCGTCGCGGCCGTCACGGCGAGCGGCGGGAGACCCGGGTGGATACCGGACGACCTGAACGAGGGGCACCTGGACTATTTCTTCTGGTTGATGGCTGCTCTGGGCGTGGTGAACCTGCTGCACTTCCTGCACTGCTCCATGAGATACAGAGGCAACAACACAGCTTCGTGACATGAGTGCGTCATTCTACAAAACCACGACAATAAAAAATTTGTATTCTTGGCGGCCCAAACAAACAGTGTTGACGAAAAAATTAAGTGGTGAACTTCTGTGTGAACAACACACGATAAATCTTAGAGATTTGCTTTCCTCTAGAAATATTCATGGCGTACCAGCTAATTTGACCTGTGATTAACAAGAGATAAACCTTTGTTAAATTCAAAGGGACAGACCGGTTATTTTCTGAAAGGTGTAAAGTTGATATCGGCTATGATTCTGAAACCTTTCTGTTTTTTGTGAAAATCTCAGATCTGATTCTTATCGGTTATTCTTAAGTTGCAGTTTTACGTTCTTTTCTTTCGGCCGATGAGACCTATTGTAACGCTCGTAAATTTTACCCTAAATAAATCACGCGTTAAAACTTGTTTTCAAAAGTCTTTTGCCACCGAGCTCTCGGAAAACCAGAGCCGGATTTTCCCCTCCCCGGTTTCCCGCCGACCCAGCTCGAACCCCGTCGTGCCTAACTTTGTCACCGCCCCGTCACATCCCGCACTGACCGCTCTCGGGCCGTGCGCTCGCGACCGACCGGCGCCGGCACCACAGCCGCTGATCCCGCCGCGGGCCCCGCTCACCTTTCTTCTATTTTTCTCCTTTTCTTTTTTCTTCCTTTTTCCCTTCCTTCTTTTCCTTTCCTTCCTTCTCCTCGGCGCCGCCTCCCTACCCGCCGGCAACTCACACACGAGCGCTACGGCACCCCCCTGTACTCGCCTTTGTGCTGCTGTTGCTCTGCCCCGGCCAGTGCGCACGCGCCTGTGCCCTCGCCGTCGCCACGCCACCCCTGCCTCCCCGCACTGCCATCGTTGCGCTGCCCCTACCCGTACACACGCGCCCGTGCCCCGCGCCCGTGCCCAGCGCGCACCGCCGTCTCCCTGTCACGCCTTGCGAGCACCGCGCCGCGCCCCTGTCAAGCCGCCACGCCGCTCGCCGAGTGCACAGCGCTGCCCGGCCCCGCCACTGCACCCTTGCCGCGCCGCCCGTCGTCGCGCTTCTCACGCACCGCACGCACGCCACATTGCGACGAGCACACCGCGACAGCACGCAGCACCACCGCGAATTCCGCCGGCGTCGTTTCCTCTCCTCTCGCCGGCCGAGCGCCCCTCTCGTCGGCTAGCGCCCCCAACCACCTCCTGCGCCTAATAATAGGCCCATCAACCTCTTCCTCATTACCTCTCCCTCGCCAGCCACCTCACTTGCCCTCCCCTCGCGCTACTAGCATCGCCCCGCCGCCGACCGCCTTCGTGGGCAGCCACCCCACACCTCATCTTCGCCCGAGGTAGTTACGGGAGTTAACTCCCTTCGCTCCTCTCTCACTCTTGCCCCGGTCCCAGACCTCGATTGCGGCCTGATGCGCCGACAATCCCACCGCCGCTGGCCACCGGCTCCCCTTCCCCTGCCTTCCCCTCCGTTTCTCTGTTCTGCCGAAAGAGAAGAAGTCCATTTTATGAAAAAACCCCTAGCCTTCCTTACTTTCTAACCCGTGGCCCAAGCTCTGTTCCCTCTCCCCCTGGATGGATCCACCCGAGGCCCCTGCCTTTTATCAATATTACGGATAAGCCCTTAGCCTTTAAACCCACCCCTTAAAACTCTAGTTGCTAATCTTTTTCCACTCTAACACCCTACCAACTTTTGGTATTCGCAAATAAGCCTCTCTAGCACTCTATAACCATCACAAACAGACCCTATAACTTCTCCAAGTAAACCCTGGGACTTTCGGTAGCTTTCCGAACGAGTCCTCTCCTCTTTAACCACTCGAACGACGCGCCATTTTATGTGCCGTTTTAACCCGGAATGACCCCAAACTTCACCATCCACTTTTCCACTATACTTTCCACCAAACTATGTGTCACTTCCCCAAATATGACCTCTCCTCCTTCGTCCTCCATTCAACTTCCGTTCTTTCTTTTTGCGAGCTCGGCAAATTGAACTTTTCTTTGTTTTATTTCTTTTCTTTTATTTATTGTGTGTATGCTTGTTGTGTGTGCCGTAGATCAAGTTGAGAAAGCGCCCGAAGGAGAGCAGTGCTACGATCAAGAGCCCGAAGGCCAGTACCCTGAGCAGGAACTCCCGGAAGGCTTTGAGAACGGCAAGTTCAATCTTACCCTTTGATGCATATTTATCCTAGTTTTATAAATGCAACCCACTGGCCTGTTTTATAAAACTTGCATGCTTGTTTCTAAACTGTATTTGTGTGAGCCGCTCCTTGATTGCTACAAATATTCCTTGACAACCTAGATTAATTTCCGAATATTTTAGTTTGGGAGTTAATCTTTGCTAATGCCGCTTAGGTCGTATTTACCTTTTGTAAATAAATACTACCCACTGATTATTCGGTAAAATAGTAGAGTATGTGCTTTAAAAGGAAATAGGGTTTTAAGGATAAAAATGATTATTATTAGGGGATAAGCCGGACAGTGTTTCCTGTGTGAAATACTAAGGTGAGCTCGTGCCTGTGTGGCTGAGCATGGTGGGAGAAGTCCGACTTGTCATTAGAAGGATGAGTTGATGTGTCATCTTGCCTAGCCCAAATATCAGTACCTCCACTCGACTGTTGTATGTGGCAACGGCTTGGCATAAATCCCACTAGTTGAACTGGCAGTTATCGGGTGTGCTGGTGAGCAACAGAGGGCCATGGGGGCGGGTATAAATTCTTGGTGAGTTATACCCTGGGTAGAACCTCGTTGGTAGGTTGCTGACCCCCTAGCTGCTTTTGTGGTGACTTGTCAGCTTAGCTAAGGTGGGTAATGACCTCGATAGGATCTGCACTGACACTAAGGTGTTCAGGTTGTGGTACCCTACTTGTGGTTGTGTACACCTCTGCAGAGTTGAAACCTATCCGGATAGCTGTGTCCACGGTATTGGACGAGTTACGGCATGGTCACTTCACAAGTCCTTTAACTTTGTTTTGGTATTGGTTACGAGCAGCGTTCCTCTGTGTGAGTTTCTTTGGGGAGTGTTGGCAGTGTCTACGACGGACGGGGAGTCCGGTAGCACTAAGTTGTGTTTGCAATTTACCTGATTTTTTATGCTTTTACTTTTCAGAACTTTTATAAAATGAACCCTTGCATGTGGCATTTTCGTAAATAAACTAATAGCCTATCCTTGATAATTATCCTTGCATGTTTTTGTTGTAACCCTTCGTGGGTATGGTTGGACTTGCTGAGTACATATGTACTCACCTTTGCTTGTTTTACAGAAGAGGACCCGGACTTCGTTCCCGAAGACGTCGAGTAGAAGTTACGTTCTGCACCCAACCTTGCCTGTGTATTAGGGTCGTCCGCTTGAAGAGCCGCATGACGCAACTCTCTGATGATGCCATGATTAGTTGTACCATTTGGTTTCTAGTTTTTATCCTCGCGCTAGTGGCGCGTCTGTGCCCGCTACCGGGTAGGTTTGTTCTGTAATGGGCCATCTATTGTAATAAATGTGAATCAGCCTCCTGGGACTAATGTTTGTATCACATTTAAGTCTTCTCTTTTGAGGGGACGCTTCAGGTGGTATCAGAGCTGATAGGTTGGCCGTAGGACGTGACCCTTGGATTGAGACCTTTTTCCTCAGCCTTTTGTAGTCACACTCTCCCTGGTTTAAGCCGTTTTCCCACACCAGCACTCACCGATGGTTTTGCCCTGTCCAGATGGCTGACAAGGGATGGAGTGAGGGGATCTGCCCCGCAGATCCTGGCCTCCCTAAGTTGTTGCTACTCAGCCCGGAGCGCGTCGAAGTCACGAACCCACCAGAGTACTCCTACCGAGTGCACGACTGCCGAGGCTCCCGTTGGTGTGAGATGATGATCTTCGTGGGAAAAAAGCGCACTTTACCCCAAGGTCGAGCCCTGGTTCGTCAAGACCACCGGCTTTGGCTTACCAGACACCTATCATAAGGCCGCCAGAAAAGCATTGATATGCCTGCGCGTACTCTACAAGCGACACCTCCAAGGAACACCTATGGGATTCTTTCCACCCACTAGAGGACGAGGACGCGCATGGATTGCCCGAATGAGGAGACTTGGAAAGGATGAGGAACTGGAGGACACCTTTTCCCATCTGGCTATCTACCTCAACGACTTGGACCGGTTGTACCGTGACCAGAGGTCCAACTGAAGCACCAAATCCGCAGGGCAGAAAAGGTGAAACAAGAAATGGAAAAGCAGCGGATGAGAGCCGGACGGGCCGAGAGCTCCCTAGCTGGCGTCCAGGCCAAATGGCAAGACTATGCTGAGGAGATAGAGCAGATCGAAACCCACCAGAGAAAAATCGGGTTACTGGAAGGAGAACCCGAAGAGACCCATAGAGACATGGGTACCCAGACTGAAGAAGAGCCTTGTCTCCCACCCAAGAAGTGCCTCAACTGGATCATTAAGAGGACCCCCCAGGAGTGAGGAGTAGTGTGCGTAGGCAGAAGTTGTTGTCTAAATAAAAATGTACCCACCCATGATGAATTAATAAAACCATCACCCACCGTTGTGCTTAACATCCTTGCAATTGGTCTGCCCTATCTTTGTTTTCAGATGGCTGTGGAAGGATGGACCCAGGGCACCTGCCTCGCCGCACCTGGTTTTCCCAGCCTTTTGATCGACTCCCTGGTGCAGCTTGGTGTGGCCGATCGCCCAAGTTACTACAGTAGGGAGTACGAGCACCATGGCACCCTTCGCTGTAGGGTGGTCATCGCCGTCACCAGAAGCGACCGCCACCCCGCAATTGAACCTTGGCGAGTAATGCCACAGGGTTCAGGAACCAAGACACCTATACCCTGGCCATCAGGAAGGCGCTCCGCTATCTGTGCCAGATTTACGAAGAGTACCTCATCCCCACGCCAATTATATTCTTTCCCCCGATCGTTCGGACTCCGGTCTGGTGGGCTCGGATAAGAAACCTGGATCGGCGCCGTCAAGAGGAAGGACCCTTGTACCAAGTGGTCACCTACCTTTCTGCCTTGGATCAACTCCTTGACGCGTAGGCCAGTTTCCTGAATGAACAGATCAACCGGGCCGAGCAAGCCGAACGCGTGATACGGATGCACCAAGTATAGGTGTCCCAAGCAGAGGCCAGAGCCGCAGCAGCCATCAGCCGCGAAGCCCTTACCCAGGAAAGTCTCAGGCAAGCCCAGGACCAACGTATGTAGGACTGGACTAGGAGTGGAACACTCGTCCCTGCCATGGGGGAAACCCAAGTCCTGCTTGGAACACCCTCATAGGGTGGGGAACACTCTTTGGGACCCCACAAGCTCCACCCGAAAGCCCCGCAAGATCGGAGGAAGCCGCAGAAGGAGAAGCGGCCGAGCAGCCCTAGGAAAATGAAAACGCCGAAGACGGCAAGCTGCTCAACCCTCAGGAAGCACACCCCGCCCCAGAAGAAGGCTCGCCCCGCGAGTAGAAGCCCTGAAGCCACCAAGCTGAGGCCCTAGGCCCCTCACTTAGAACTATACCCCTCGATGTTGTACCCTTGTGATCGGACATGTAGTTGCGTTGTACCCCTCCACGTGTTGTACCCCCCTGGTTGTTGGAATAAAGCCACTTGTGTTTGTCTGCTTGCTTGCTTGTTGAGTGTTTTCCGGTAGGGTGAACCTTGCCTTTTAGAAAATGTGAAATAAACAACTTGAACATCACCTAAGACCCCCTTTCCCCACCTCAATCTGCAGATGGTTAACACGCGCACAAGGCCCTCCCAAAACCGCACTCCTTCCAGCGGTGCAGGGCAGCAGGGAGGAGAATGACACGGCCCGGTGGTGGAGGAACAGGAAGTAAGCCAACCAAGAGTAGGGAACCAGGGTGGAGAGCAGCAAATACTACCCCCACCCCCACCCGGCAGCTTGGTGCAAGCAATACATAACCAGACCATTGCCATGCAAACCATGCTGGAAGCCTTCCTTCGCCGCGAGACACGTCAACAGAACCTTAATGACAAGCTATCGCACTTCTTAAGAACCAGACCACCCACCTTCGGAGGATCCAGCAACCTACTGGAGGCAGATGATTGGCTGCGGGCTATCAAAAGAAAGCTCGAGCCGTTCGACTGTCAAGACCACGACAAGGTTCTCCTGGCAACCCACCAACTCACTGGAACTGCACTAGCCTGGTGGGAAAATTACTGTGAGGCCGCCGATGATGAGACCTCCATCACCTGGAATGAGTTTGTGAGAGAGTTCCACCGCTACCATATCCCTGCAGACACCATGAAACGAAAGGCGGACGAGTTCCAAGCATTGCAGCAAGGGACCAAGTCAGTGGAAGAGTATACCCACCAGTTCATAGAGTTTGCTCGCTATGCACCAGAAGAAGTGGACACAGAGGAGAAGAAGCAAGTCATGTTTAAGAAAGGCTTGACCCCAGAACTCAGGACCTTGCTTACCCCTCAGATCTACCCGGATTTCAACACCCTGATGAACATGACCATCCTTACGGAGAGAGCCAAGGCAGAAGAAAGGAAGGAGAATAAGCGCAAGTTCCTGGAAAACAAGAACCGCCAACAGGACCGTTTCTAGAAACCAAGGAGCTCCAACTATACTGCACCGAGGACTCATGCCCCAATGTAGTACAGGACCCAGTCACAGAGAACGGGCTCCCAGACCCAAAGCACCCAGTACAAGAGCCAGAGCACCACGAAGCCCGCACAGAGCAATGCCAGCCAAGTCACCAACAACGACAATAATGGTATAGCTTGCTTCAATTGCCGTGAGACAGGGCATTACATTGCCAACTGCCCCTATGCCAAGGACAAGCCTGCTGCATCAACCTACTCCAACTCAGTGAATGGGCCCAAGCCGCCAGTCACCGGAGCAAACCGAGTTCCAGTCCGCAGCAACAACACCAACAACAACAACCAACAGTCTTATGGACGAGACCGCGTCAACCACATCGATGCGCAGGAGGCTCAAGGAGCACAAGGAGTAGTACTCGGTGAGTTCCTAGTCAGCTCAGTCTTGACAACAGTATTATTTGATTCTGGAGCATCACATTCTTTTATATAGTCAAGTTTTGTGGAAAAGAACAACATACCTACAGTACTACTAAAAACACCCCTAGTAACCCGAACGCCTAGAGGTGACCTAAAGTGCCAATTTGGCTGTTTACGGGTAAGGATCATTTTAAGTGGGGTAGAGTTCTTAGCAGACCAAGGGATTATATGTGATCCTTGGAATGGACTGGTTAAGCCTACACAATGGACTCATAGGTTGTGCTGACAAAATAGTACACCTAACCAACCCAGATGGAATACAAGTAACCTGCCACACTCGTGGAAGTGGACCAGAACCGATGGTTTTCAGTATGGACGTAAGACCTCTAGAAGAAGTCCCAGTTGTTAACGAATACCCTGACGTATTCCCTGAGGACCTTCCTGGAATGCCACCGGATAGGGACATAGAGTTTTCCATCGACCTTGTCCTAGGAACCTCACCCATAGCCAAGAGACCCTATAGGATGGCAGCCCCTGAACTAGCAGAACTTAAGAAACAGCTGGAAGAGCTACAACAACTCGGTTTCATCAGACCCAGCTCATCCCCGTGGGGAGCCCCAGTGCTCTTTGTTAAAAAGAAAGATGGAAGCATGAGAATGTGCGTGGATTACCGTGCACTGAATGAGGTCACTATTAAGAACAAGTACCCTCTCCCTAGGATAGATGACCTATTTGACCAACTGAGAGGAGCCAGGTATTTCTCGAAAATCGACCTGAGGTCAGGATACCATCAGCTAAAAATCAAGAAGGAAGACATCCCAAAGACAACCTTTGTTACCCGCTACGGACAATTTGAATTCACAGTAGTGTCCTTTGGACTCACCAACGCACCTGCTTATTTCATGAATCTCATGAACAAGGTGTTCATGGATGAGTTGGATAAGTTTGTCGTAGTCTTCGTTGATGACATCCTCATCTACTCCAAGACCGCCCAAGAACATGAACAACATCTACGAGTGACTCTGGAAAGGTTGAGAGCACACAAGCTCTATGCCAAATTCAGCAAGTGTGAATTTTGGCTTGAACAAGTAAATTTTCTGGGCCACGTTTTGACCACAGAAGGAATAGCAGTGGACCCTGGAAAGGTCGAAGCTGTTTCGAATTGGCAGCAACCGACCAACGTAAGTGAGATTAGGAGCTTTTTGGGCTTAGCCGGCTACTACTGAAGGTTTATCGAAGGATTCTCCAAGTTAGCCCGGCCCTTGATGGAGCTGCTCAAAAAGGAGAAGAAATTTTCTTGGACAGAGTCCTGTGAGAAGAGCTTCCAAGAGTTGAAACGAAGACTAACAACTACTCCAGTCCTAACCTTACCGAACATCCACTGGGATTATGTCATTTATTGTGATGCATCCCGACAGGGATTGGGGTCTGTGCTCATGCAAGACGGGAAGATAGTGGCATATGCTTCCTGGTAGCTTAAGCTCCATGAGCTGAACTATCCAACCCATGATCTGGAGCTTGCAGCCGTAGTGCATGCCCTAAAAATTTGGAGACACTATTTAATCGGAAACAAGTGTGAAATATATATGGATCACAAGAGCCTGAAGTATATTTTCACCCAACCAGACCTGAACCTAAGGCAGAGAAGATGGTTGGAACTGGTTAAGGATTATAATATAGAAATCCATTACCACCCTGGCAAAGCCAATGTTGTAGCACACGCCTTGAGCCGGAAATCCTTTGGGCCCAAGAACGACCACCTACAAGAGGAAATGGCACAGTTGAACGTGCACATTGTTCCCCAAATTTCAGTCAGAAGTTGAGTATTCAACCCACCCTAGAAGAAGAGATCAGGAGGGCCCAGAGCTCAGATAAGGACTTAGTGAAGATTCGCTGGCACACCGGAGAAAACAAAGCACCAGACTTCCAAGTTGACGACAAGGGAACCTTATGGTATAAATATAGGATTTGTGTACCCCGTGATGGAGAGTTTCGACAGAAAATTATGGATGAGGCCCATAACACGTCGTATTCCATCCACCCAGGATCTACCAAAATGTATCTAGATTTAAAGCAGAAATATTGGTGGAATGGAATGAAAGCAGATATTGCCAAGTTCGTCGCTCACTGTGATACTTGCAAAAGAATTAAAGCCGAACACCAGAAACCAGCAGGATTACTGCAACCCTTGCCCATCCCGGTCTGGAAATGGGACGAGATAGGAATGGACTTCGTGGTTGGTCTACCCAGGACACAAAAAGGACATGACTCCATATGGGTAATAGTGGACCGACTCACCAAAGTCGCTCACTTCCTACCCGTACGGACCAATTATGGTGGAGAGAAGCTAGCCAAGCTTTATGTAGAAAATATAGTGAAGCTACACGGAGTGCCTAGCAGGATTGTCTCGGATCGAGGAACCCAGTTCACCTCTCGGTTCTGGAAAAGCCTGCACAAAGCCATGGGCACTAAGTTGGATTTTAGCTCTGCATATCACCCGCAGACCGATGGTCAAACCAAAAGGGTAAATCAGTTTGTGGAAGATATGTTGAGAGCATGTGTCCTGACCTATGGTAAGGATTGGGAACAAAGTTTACCCTATGCGGAGTTCTCGTACAACAATGGTTACCAGGCAAGCCTAGGCATGTCGCCCTTCGAAGCCCTCTATGGAAGAAAGTGCAGAACCCCACTGATGTGGTCAGAAGTAGGAGAGCGTACCCTAGTGGGACCCGCGCTCATAAAAGAAGCCGAGGAAAAAGTGGCCGAAATAAGGGAGAAGCTGAAAGCAGCCCAGTCCCGACAGAAGAGCTATGCAGACAAAATGAGGCGAGAACTAAGCTTTAATCCCGGAGATTTTGTTTATCTCAAGGTGTCGCCCATTCGAGGGACCCGCAGATTCCATGTCCACGGAAAATTAGCCCCTCGATACATTGGACCATATCAGGTACTAAAGAGAGTTGGAAAGGTAGCCTATGGACTAGAACTACCAGAAGCAATGTCAGACATACACCTAGTATTCCATGTCTCACAGCTGAGGAAGTGCTTGAGAGTACCCGAAGCCGAGCATGTGCCTGCAGAGACAATAGATCTACAGCCGGATCTGTGATACCAGGAAGTGCCAGTCAAAATTTTGGACACCATCATGAAAAGGACGAGGAGCTCCGAAGTACAGATCTGCAGAGTGCAGTGGAGCAGACACGGAGTGGAGGAAGCTACGTGGGAACACGAAGATGCTCTGAAGAAAGAGTTTCCCCATCTCTTTGTGAACCAGTCAAATCTCGAGGATGAGATTCCTTATAAGTGGGGTAGGTTTGTAACGCCCGTAAATTTTACCCTAAATAAATCACGTGTTAAAACTTGTTTTCAAAAGTATTTTGCCGCCGAGCTCTCGGAAAACCAAACCCGAATTTTCCCCTCCCCGGTTTCCCGCCGACCCAGCTCGAACCCCGTCGTGCCTAACTTTTTCACCGCCCCATCACATCCCACACTGACCGCTCTCGGGCCATGCGCTCGCGACCGACTGGTGTTGGCACCACCGCCGCTGATACCGCCGTGGGCCTTGCTCACCTTTCTTCTCTTTTTCTCCTTTTCTCCTTTTCTTCCTTTTTCCCTTCCTTCTTTTCCTTTCCTTCCTTCTCCCCGGAGCCGCCTCCCTGGCCGTAGGAAACTCACACACGCGCGCTACTGCACCCCCCTATACTCCCCTATACTGCCAACGAGCACGCGCCTGTGCCCACGCGCGCGTGTGTCTCACCACCGCCGCGCTCGCCGTCGCCACGCCACCCCTACCTCCCCACGCTACCGTCGTTGCGCTGCCTCTGCCCGTACACACGCGCCCGTGCCCCGCACCCACGCCCAGCGCGCACCGCCGTCTCCCTGTCACGGCTTGCAAGCACCGTGCCGCGCCCCACGTGCTAAGCGCGCCGCCCAGCATCAAGCCGCCGCACCGCTCGCCGAGCGCACAGCGCTGCCCGGCCCCGCCACTGCACCCTTGCCGCGCCGCCCTTCGTCGCGCTTCTCACGCCGCATGCAAGCCACATTGCGACGAGCACACCGCGACAGCACGCACAGCACCACCGCGAATTCCGCCGGCGTCATTTACTCTCCTTTCGCCGGCCGAGCGCCCCTCTCATCGGCTAGCGCCCCCAACCGCCTCCCGCGCCTATTAATAGGCCCATCAACCTCTTCCTCACCACCTCTCCCTCGCCAGCCACCTCACTTTCCCTCCCCTCACGCTGCTAGTACCGTCCCGCCACTCCATTGCCACCGCCGCCGCCCGCCTTCATGGGCAGCCCCCCACCCCTCACCTCCGCCCGAGGTAGGCACATGAGTGAACTCCCCTCGCTCCTCTCTCACTCTTGCCCCAGTCCCCGACCTCGACTGCGGCTTGATGCGCCGGCAATCCCACCGCCGCCGGCCACCGGCTCCCATTCCCCTGCCTTCCCCTCCCTTTCTCTGTTCTGCCGAAAGAGAAGAAGCCCAGTTTATGAAAAACCCCCTAGCCTTCCTTCCTTTCTAACCCGCGGCCCAAGCTCTGTTCCCTCTCCCCCTGGATGGATCCACTCGAGGCCCCTGCCTTTTATCAATACTACGAATAAGCCATTAGCCTTTAAACCCACGCCTTAAAACTCTAGTTGCTAATCTTTTTCCACTCTAACAACCTACCAACTTTTGGTATTCACAACTAAGCCCCTCTAGCACACTATAACCATCACAAATAGACCCTATACCTTCTCCAAGTAAACCCTGGGACTTTGGGTAACTTTCTGAACGAGTCATCTCCCCTTTAACCACCCGAACGACGCGTCATTTTATGCGCCGTTTTAACCCGGAATGACCCCAAACTTCACCATCCACTTTTCCACTATACTTTCCGCCAAACTATGTGTCACTTCCCCAAATATGACCTCTCCTCCTTCGTCCTCCATTCAACTTCCGTTCTTTCTTTCTGCGAGCTCGGCAAATGGAACTTTTCTTTATTTTATTTATTTTCTTTTATTTATTGTGTGTATGCTTGTTGTGTGTGCCATAGATCAAGTTGAGCAAGGGCCCGAAGGAGAGCAGTGCTACGATCAGGAGCCCGAAGGCCAGTACCCCGAGCAGGAACTCCCGGAAGGGTTTGAGAACGGCAAGTTCAATCTTACCCTTTGATGCATATTTATCCTAGTGCCTCGGTGCACTTAAGATCCGGTGCTAATACAACATTAACGCCGGGTGAAAAATTGAGGTGCCCCTGGAGACCCTTTAGCACCGGTTGGTGTTACCAACCGGTGCTAAAAGTCAGGTGCCCCCCTAGCACCGGGTTGTAACACCACCCGGTGCAAAATGGTGCTTTAGCACCGGGTGGTGTTACTACCCGGTGCTAAAGGCCTTTTAGCACCGCTTGGTAAATATGACCCAATGCTAAAGGGGGTGTCGCATGCTACTTCAAAATGAGCGCATCTTCTATCCTATCACATGTGTTGCATAGGTGAGATGGTTAGGTGGGTACGTGTGAGCCAAGAGGTCCTCAGTTCGAATCCCCGCAGAAACGCACATATTTTTTGACGAATGTGCACCTTTAGCACCGATTATTTAACCCGGTGCTAAAGGTGCTAGCCTTTAGCACCGGAAGGTTAGCACCGGTTGGGAATCCGGTGCTAAAGCCCGTTCCCAACCGGTGCAGATGTGAGTATCTCTGGTAGTGCTGGCGCGCGCGGTGACTCGACGTTCCTCCCGTCGTGTGGCCGACCTTACATGCTCGGGGCTAGCGCGCGCGGTGACTCAACGTTCCTCCCGTCGCGCGGCCGACCTCACATGCTTGGGGCTGGCGCGTGCGGCTACTCGGCGTTCCTCCCACCGCGCGGCTGACCTCGCATGCTCGGAGGCTGGCACGCGCGGCGACTCGACGTTACCTCGCATCGCTCGTCGGCCCATGTTGTCGGGGGCTGGGCGCTCGACACGGACTCAACGCGTCCAAATGGACTAGGCCAAACACCTCGCATGCTCGGGAGCTGGGCGCTCGACACAGACTTGACGAGTCCAAAGGGACCAGGCTGGGCGCTCGACACGGACTTGACGAGTCCAAAGGGACCAGGCTGGGCGCTCGACACGGACTTGACAAGTCCAAAGGGACCAGGCCAGACACCTCACATGCTCGGGGGCTGGGCGCTCGACACGGACTCGACGCGTCCAAAGGGACCAGGCCAAACACCTCGCATGCTCGGGGGATGGGCACTCTACACGAACACGACGCATCCAAAGGGACCAGACCATACACATCACATGCTCGGAGGCTGGACACTCTACACAGACTCGGCGCGTCCAAAGGGACTAGGCCAGACACCTCGCATGCTCGGGGGCAGGGCGCTCGACGTGGACTCGGCGCGCCTTTAAGGCCATGCCAGGCCCTTCGCATGCTCGGGGGCTGGACGCTGGGTTGGACACCAAAGTTTTCCCTTGCGAATGGACATGTGCATATTCAAACTCGGTGGGTTTACAAGATAAACTATAGTCGGCCATGGGCCGTTTGCAAATACAAAGACATAAACTGTCTACTTGGCAGTACACGGGTCACTACAGTACGGTTTTTTGCCCAAGCGAAATCAGTCTAGTCTGCACAGACCTATCGCTGGCTTTCTTGTGGCATCACACCAAATGAAGACCCTTGTGCGGCTACATTGCTGGAAAAGGGCGGCATTTGAGTTACCCTCGGCTCTGAGACTTGACTCTGGGCGGCGCCGTTCGCTAGCTTCCTAGCGAAGTCGACCCCCATCTCAGCGACGTTGGGCTTCATCCTCCTCCGCTCTCGCCCAGCGCTTGCTTCACCGCTCGCTAGCTTTCTTTTAGCATCAGTGGCGTGAGCCCCCACTCAAGAACGCGCCAGGAAAATGGACTTTGGGACTCCACAAGCCGATGGCCTTAAGCATGCTGCACTGGTAAACAGGACAGAGGCGTCTATTTATAGGCACGATGGGCTAGCTATTGTCCGCTCGTGACCTGCTAGCAGCCGGGGTACAGATGCGCATGCGCACTATGCTTTCTGTGCGGTCATTGATTGCACTTTTGACCGGGCATGCCTGGTAAGCGGTTTTCCCGCATCGTCATCAAGCGCCAGTCAATTCACGGGCGCTGAATGTCCTGGTCTCTCATAAAGGTGAAGGCCACCTTTTACCTACTTTTCTCGACAACATGTTGTCTGACTTCCTTTTTAGCTTTGGATCCTCGTGATGGCAGCATGCTTCCACCAACCTTTGGGCAACAGGTTGTCCCGATTACTTTTTGATCCTCGGCTCCCTTATACTAACCAACCCAACACTTGGGGGCTACTGTATACAGTGCTCCTGGTCGTCGCCCTGTAACCAGTCCTCATGAGAACTGGTCGACCACCTCGAAAGAACTCGGCGTCGTGTTAGGGTACTCTTCTTTTTTGGAGCACCGCCCACACTTGTGTCGACCATGTGTTGAAGCATGTTCAGCCAACTACATTGGCCTCGTTTCTTCATCAATAGTTTGACACGCGCCTGCACGTTGCTCGGGGGACTTGTAGGATATGGGTACCACTGGGCCCACTGTCAGAGGAGACTATGCCGACCTGGGCCCACGCCTGAAAAGGTTGTGGGCCGACCCCTAGGCGGCCCACAAGGAACCCCCGACTTGATGAACAAGTTTGATGAAGATACGGTCGGCGGCGCGTCTGGATATCTCGCGATATCGTGTTGTAACCGACTTGAATATGTTCCTTAGTTGTAATCCAGTAGGTTTAGATTGAAATGGACTTGTAAACCCAAGTCTAGCACCCTATATAAGGTCCCATGAGGGATAATCCCACGTCTCATCCTGTAACCCTTTGCTCGTCCTTGCTTCCTGAAGCTTGGTCGAGTTCCAGCAATACAAACACAACCACTGACACAGGACGTAGGGTATTATACCTTTGGGTAGACCGAACCTGTCTAAATCAGTGTCTCCTATGTACCATCAAGCTACACGCTCGATGATCCCTCGCATAGAAATCAACCACTCGGGTACCCCCAGGTGGATTGCCGGTCCTAAGGTCCGACAAGGACTATTATTTATTGTCTAAGCTAAAGACTCCTTGTCGATTACAATTTACAAAACTTGACCAAAAAGAAAACAACAATTCTTAAAATAACACCTTCCTAACATGACTCGGACTTTAGACGGCCCCACACACGTGCCGATCAAACTGTATCACTGGTTGTGACATCACATCGACTTCAAGTAGAAACGGTCATCATCCGCTTCATCGTCTCCATCAGATGTGACGCTATATCAGCTTCAAGTAGCATAGGCCATTACCTACTTCATCGACTCTTTCCCCTTTTGACCGTGTTTGGACCATCCTTATACAAAAAATAGTGTCAACAAGTAGATAGAATAGATTAGATGCGTAGCTTGCTACCCTCTCCGTTGCCCTTTTTTATTTTGTAGTTACATAGTTTTTACCAATACTCTTTTCGTTTCAAATTATTAGTCATTCTAACTTTTTTGAAAAGTCAGTGCATCCTAAGTTTAACTATACAATAAAGTATTAACATATGTGATATTAAGGGCATGTTTGGTAGAGTTTCAATTGATTCTGATTCTCTATGGGAGCTGATTCTCTGAGAGAAGTGATTCTGTGGCTGAAAGTGATTCTTTTTGATTCTCTATCATAAACTCTCAAAATCAGGATGGAGAATCACTTCACAGAATCAGGAGAAACTACTTTTTTCAGCTCTCAGCCCCTTAGTTGATTTCAAAGAATCACTTCTCTCTGGAAACTGTTTAGTAGAGCTCCTCCTGGATTCACCAGAGAATCAGCTCTAGGAGCTCTATCAAACAGGGCCTAAATATGTACCATTAGATTCTTCATTAATATGTTTTCAAAGTATATCTATTAGATGACATCAATCTCTTGAATCATCTCAATAATTGTAGTCAAACTTAAAATAGTTTGACTTTCTAAAAAAGTTGGAATGACTAATAATTTGGAATGGAGAGTATTATTTAAATGTACAGTAAAAGTTATATAATTATAGAAAGTCCAAATAATCTATAATTGAGGAACAAAATACTAATGTTACTGGGTAATCTTCACTACTAAATTGACTAGAATAGAGAAAAGTTATGCATGTAGTTTCTTTTTGCCTTCCATAAATATGCTCAAGTTTGTTTTTGTTCTACCAAAAGAAATCCAGAAAGAGAACTGAAGAGTACATAGTCATAGATACTCCAATATCTACTGCTCCACTACTAAATACTCTATCTTTTTTTACAACGAAAAGTCTATTTCATTAAGAAAATGAAAGAAGTCTCGGACTTAGTATCATCTGATACATCTAGTTATTTATTACAAAGTAAAATACTTTTTGTAGACTCTGTCTACTAAGAAGCATCGCACAGAATCCTCACAGCTGAGGTTTAACAAGAGTTGATTCATACCATAAACTTATTCTATTGCTAAACCTCCACCTAAACTTGGCAAAAATATCCATTGTTGTTGTCTCCAGAAGTAAGAAAACCTGACGCATTGTATGTCTCATGATCTCATCTCCTCTTTTTGCAGAAGCGACCAGAATTTGGTTCAATAGGTTCCCCTGGATATAACATGCATTGCAGAACATATTGGTATTTTATCAAATATCATATCATTACAACATCGCCATATTGCCCAACACTTGGTAATCGCTGCAACCGAAAATTGTTTCCTTAGTTTATTCCCATATGCATTTAACCATATCACAAACATATCTTGGACATTGGTTGGAGGTCATAGCCCAAATGAGATGTGAACTATTCTCTAGATAAACCGAGCGTAGTTGCATTCAAATAAAAAGATGTATAATTTCATTTGAACTACCAAAACATGTTTGATGTCCATGCCAATTTCTTTTGACTAAGTTATCTTTGGTGAGTATAGCCCCTTTGCACCTGAACTAGGTAAAAATATTAATCTTCATTGGGATTTTTAATTTCCACATGAAGTGATTATTCTCATGTACGTAAGATTGATTGCAGCCCTATACATGAAGTTGACATAAAAATTTCCACTATTATGTAAGGACCAAACAAAAAATATCATTTTTATTATTTAACAGAATAGGCTGCACTCCCAACCCGAGATCTCCTAAACTTAATATTTGGCGGGTGATAGGAGATAACCTCTTCAACAATAGCATATTTCTTATAAGCAATGCTATATAAATTAGGATATTGCTCTTTTAAAACGGTAGAACCCATTTGTCCTCCAAAAATTTTATTTTAGCTCCACTTTGCAACTTAAAATAACCAAAGTTTAAAAATTGCTGCTTAGCTCCCATTAAACCACTGCAAAATTGGGAATCTCCATGTTTATTTTGCACTTGAGCAATAGTCTTGTTATTAAAATATTTTCTCCTAAGTAATCTTAGCCATGTCCCATTTTCATTAATTAATCTTAAAATCTAATTGCTTAGTAAATATTTATTTTGCAGACCAAGATTCTGGATTCCCAATATGCTTTGATCTTTTGGTATACAAAGTATGTTCCATTTTGCAAGTCGATACTTCTTTTTATGCTCATCTCCTTGCCAAAAAAAATCTAGACCTATAGTAATCTAATTTCTTTAGCACTCTCTTTGCAATCTCAAAAAAAAGATAACATGAATATGGCAAGACTACTAAAAGCTGAGTTAATCAAAACCAGCCGTCCTTCATATTTGATGAGTGTTAGACAAGAGCCTCGGCCAATTTTCAGGACATGCGCTCCTACATACTTAACTCTGGATCAAATTAGTAGTCAAGTGCTGATTGGTGTTGCACTCAATAATCAATACAGTCAACCATGGCAGTGTCACGATGTGTACGTTCACATCAGCATAAATGCGTCCGTCCTCCCATTTGTTTGGCACTCCTGACCTCCTGTGTATCGTATCTCTTCTCCCCTTCTTGGCACTTCCAGGCCACACAGCGATCCGCGAGCAAATTTCCAGTTGTCAAATCTAATCACGAGTAGGGTAGGCCTTGTCTATACTGACTATGCCCAGTATGCGTTTGGCGTTTCTTCTTTCTCTTGCTGTACTGTTTGGTGATGGGGAGATTTATGCGAAAGCCCAAAAGACAATATGAATTACAAAAGTTTGTTCTTACTTATATGTCCTTCCTTCTGCATTCGTAAATATAGCTAGTTTTCGATTTATCTGAGTCTAAGTTTTCCCGGCGCGCTTTCATCACGAGTAACTAAGGTCCTGTTAGATGGGTGAGACATTTCTGATTTTAGGTAGAATCACCTAAATCTCTACCAACAATGAAAAATATGAAATATTCCACATTGAATCAACTTAAAATGTTTTTCATTTTAACGCTAGGAGGGAGAATCACCTAAAAGAGTGTTTCGTAATGATTCTAGTTCATTTTAGAGAGAATATGTTCTGTAGCCAAAGAATTTAGAAAGTCCTGTTTCAACAGAGAATTTGAATATGAAATATTTATGAGATAAACTGATTCTCATATATTTTTTAGAAAAACTTGAACGGTATCAAACAGGACCTAAAATAATAAATAGTTTTGTAGTATATATAACGTTAATATTTCTAGATTGCTTCAGACTTCTGATCTGACTTGCCATGCATTACTTTGTGATTCAGATTGGATCGAATGTGCTGATCAAAATCCGGCGTCAACAGTGAGATAAGATTTTAATACTAAAAGGTCAGTCAATTTGGGATGGAGGGAATACAAAGAGAGGCCGATATGAAACTGGGAGAACTCTTGTAAGGGGCCTTTTGCAATTTCTGCTTAAAAATTGGTGATAATTTCCCATGTGACGCTCGTCCATTGGAATCTCCTCTCAACTCTCAAGTCTCAACAGGTAGGGTAGGTACTCTGCTACCGCTCATCCATGCTGCTGCTTCGATGAGTCCGCTCGCTCGTTCTGGAGGGCTTTCTCCGCCCACCAAGCATTCATCGTCAGGTGAGGTCTCTCACTCACTTCCTCTCGCCCTCCCCTCTCCTTCTGCATGTCTGAGCTGTGTCTTCTGTTTCTTATTATTATGCACTTGCTGGAAGAAACACAAGAAAGTAGATTAGTGTTCTTGGTACGGATAGTGAAAGCCGACCATGATGTCAGAATCACTTTTGATTTCACTTGTTCAAATGGGGATGATAGGAATTATTGAGGTATAGAAATAATCGCGATTGATTTCCCCTTCGTTGCCCGGCAAAATGGCATTACTTGTAACAAAATGGAGTTTCTGTTTAGATCCTTAACTGCAGGATGGGGTCAAAATAGATGAAGATAAAAGATCGACTACAAAACTGGAGAAATTCAGTTAGAATCATTAATCAACAGTGTATGATACCAGATGTGATTCCTTTTACAGAGGGAGTCATGGTGGCGTTTGTTTGGGGAAGAAAATTGGGGTTACGGTCCTCTTTCTCTGGTTTGTTCTTAAGTCTTTGTCTGGGCACCAGCTGAGGGGCAATACAGTGGAGGCACTTGAAAGGTAGGAGTGGAAGCGTGTCTTCTTCAGTTGGATTCTTTTGACGGCATTGCTGAAGCCTAGAAGCCCCCATGGATGAGGAGAGGCCACTGATTCATCACCTGCCCCGCCAGGTGATACATATTCTATCACATTACCATGTTATCTCCTGGCAAGTACACCATATTAGATGATTGCATCTCCATGCAATAGAGGTTTCTTGTGCAAAATATTTAGTTGCTAGAATTTCTTGTGCACCTTAACATACTATCATGGAACTAGAATTTTAATTTCAGCAAGCATAACGGACTATCTTTTGGATTTACCGTTCAGGATGAAACTTCAGAATTTACTAGCGATGGGACGGTCGACGTTAGCAATCAGCCTGCTCTAAAGCAGAGCACAGGGAATTGGAGAGCATGCTTCTTTATTTTAGGTACCGCACAAAAGGAATTATTTACTTTGTCCTCCGTTGTTTACTTCTCCCCTTTAACCAAAAGAGTTAACCTACCGAGTCTTGAACAATCACATTTAGGTGTTGAATTCACTGAATCTGTGGCCTTCTTTTCAATCGCCAAGAACTTGGTTACTTACCTCACGGGTGCGCTCCACGAGAGCAATGTCGATGCTGCAACAACTGTCTCCACATGGATTGGCACTTCATTCTTCACGCCACTCATTGGAGCCTTCCTGGCTGATACATTCTGGGGACGATACCGGACAATAGTAGTCTTCCTCTCCGTTTATCTCATTGTAAGTTAAACAAACAATATAACAATAGCAGGTATATGCCACGTTTGGGACTCTGAATGACTATTTTTTCAGGGGATGGTCACCCTAACAATTTCAGCCTATCTCCCACTGCTCATGGGCTCGTCCTATGACCCAAGCATTCATCGTGTCACCGCGTACCTGGGTCTTTACCTTATCGCCCTAGGTAACGGTGGCATTAAGCCATGTGTTTCAACCCTCGGTGCAGATCAGTTCGATGCAACCGACCCGGTGGAGCGGGTGACCAAGGGATCATTCTTCAACTGGTACTACTGGTCTGTCAACATTGGCTCCCTGCTGTCAGCGACTATTCTCGTATGGGTGCAGGACAATGTTGGATGGGGAGTCGGGTTGGCGATCCCGACGGTGTTCATGATGTCGGCGCTCTCCGTTTACTTTGCTGGTAGGAAGGTTTACAGGTATCAGAAAGTGGGAGGGAGTCCTCTGACAAGAGTCTCCCAAGTGGTTGTTGCAGCTATTAGGAACTACAATTTGATGTTGCCTGAAGACTGCTCTGCTCTGCATGAGGTGCCTTCCCTGACTGAACCAAATTGCAAGATTCAGCATACCCCTCAATTCAGGTACATCCAAATATTTCTGAATAACTTTGTTTCAATTTTTCATCTCAAACGGATACATCATCGGTTCAGGTAAACAACTAGTGATTTCTCCTCCAGTATGAATGAACTGAATCTGAAAGATAGCACCTGCACAATGTCACGTGAACATTGTGAGCTTCAATTTCTAGCAAAGACCTCTGATATTTAGCATGTATTCCTGTCCAGGTTCTTTGACAAGGCTGCCATTGTTGCACCATACTCTGCCGACAAAGGCACACTGAGCCCATGGAGGCTCTGCACTGTGTCACAGGTTGAGGAGCTGAAGATGCTGCTCCGGATGTTCCCCGTCTGGGCATCCATAGTGCTCTTCTTTTCTTTCGCAGCGCAGATGTCGTCCACGTTCATCGAGCAGGGCGCGGCCATGGACAACCGGATCGGCCCGTTCACCGTGCCGCCGGCTTCCCTCGCCACCTTCGACATCATCAGCGTCATGGTCTGCATCCCCATCTACGACGCCGTGCTGGTTCCCCTGGCCCGGCGCGCCACCGGCAAGGAGCGCGGCCTGTCGCAGCTCCAGCGCCTCGGCGTCGGCCTCGCGCTGTCCGTGGTCGGCATGGTGTACGCGGCGCTGATAGAGGCACGGAGGCTGGCCCTCGCGCGGAATGGCACGCCGATGAACATCATGTGGCAGGCGCCGGCGTTCGCCGTGCTTGGCGTGGGCGAGGTGTTCGCGGCCATCGGCATCCTCGAGTTCTTCTACGACCAGTCGCCGGGAGGCATGAAGAGCCTGGGCACCGCGCTTGCGCAGCTCACCGTCGCGGCCGGGAACTACCTCAACTCGGCGGTGCTCGGCGCCGTCGCGGCCGTCACGGCAAGCGGCGGGAGACCCGGGTGGATACCGGACGACCTGAACGAGGGGCACCTGGACTATTTCTTCTGGTTGATGGCTGCTCTGGGCGTGGTGAACCTCCTTCACTTCTTGCACTGCTCCATGAGATACAGAGGCAACACTTAACCACACAGCCTCGTTACATACATATATGCGTCAATATATAAAATCACGAACAGAACATCTCCTTCATTGGGAGTCCAAACGAGTGTAATATAATTCCTCTGTAGTTTTCTTTTTATGCTGGTGATCTTCTCCTCCGCAGTCTGCACCCGAGTATAGAGAAACTAGCAAGGTGGATCATGCAATTTGTGCAAATAGCTAGTTTCTATTTTGCTAGATGGAGATAATTTATTACTCAGTTCTACCCATTTGTTAATAAAATAAAATAAAAATACAATCTTAAGGCTTATTTGGAACAACCAATGAATAGAAAACAGATGAGTCACGCCCAGTTTTAGAAAGAAAACTAGATACATCTCATATGTGCGCAAGGATCAAATTTAGACACATATGATAGTGTCATGGGTAAATATCCAAAAATCATGCATAATCGAAAGAGTATTAAAGTGCATTTATTACAATCTCAGAGTTGACACAAATGTCATAGCGGAAGCATAAACGAATGTTTCACTAAACCGTAGCAAAATAAACTCCAACTCCACGTACGTTGACCAGGGAAAACTGTAGCACCCTAAGTTAGGCCTATTTAAAATTTTAGTAATTAATGTGCTTTTTATTAAAGTTCCCATGCTCAACATAGGGTAAATAAATAATTTTTGGCAAAATAAAATCAAATATAAGGTTAGAAACATTTTGTTGCATCCATGCTGCTGCATTGTGTTTTGGTTGCTTGTGAATTAGATTGGAATTTAAATCCTCTTTCAATTCGAATTTGAATCATCATGTTTGGAGCCCTAGAAAAGTTGCAGCAGCCCGAGTTCGTTTTCCCTCCCTGAACTTCTCTCCCCGGCCGAGCTTGCCCCTCTTTCTTTTCTTCTGCGCAGCAGCCCGCTCCCCGCTTCCCCGCTTTCGGCCCGCCTTCGGCCTGCTCCGCTTCCCCGCCGGCCTGCCTCCCCTCCCGCTCCCGCGCCAGTCCGGCCCAGCAGCCAGCCCAGAGCCGCACCCCCTGCCGCTGTCGCGCGGGACCCACCCGTCAGGGTTGTCCCCGACCTCGCGACGGAATCCGTCACGGCCACGAGCTCTAGTCCGGCACGGCCACGGCACGCACGCCGAGGCCCACCCGAGCCACCCTCAACCGCTCTATTTAAGCCGCCGCCTCCAAACCCCCACCTCAATCCACGCCTAACCCTAGCAGCCGCCGTCCGAGCTAGCGCCGTCGTCCGCGTTTCGAGCTCGGAGCCGCCGTCGTCAATCCGCCGCGTCGTCGCCGCTCCGCTGCTGCCGACCCTTCCAGGAGCTTCGCGAGAAGGTAACGAACCTTCCCGGCCGCTCCTTGCTCTCTCTCCCCCTCTGTCGCGTGCTCGCCGAGTTCGCCGGAGTCCGCCGCCGCCGCTCGTCGTCGCGCGCCGCTGCCGCCGCATCCCCGCCGCCTAGAGCACCTCGGCTGAGTTCGCCGAGCCGCACCGCGTCCGTAGGTGCAACCCGCACAGCCTCCCGTGCCCCGTAGCGCGTTTTCGCCTCTTCGCCGGCGATGCGCCACCGCCGCCGCCCAGCGCCGCCGCCGACACCCCTCCCCTGGATCTAATCCCAGCCGCCCGATCTGTTTTCCACGGTCCGGATCAAGTCAACCACCCGAGTCAACCGAGTCTATACCGGTCAACCATGGCCTTTTTACAAAAGAGCCCCTCCACTATTTCAAAATCAACCCGCGGTCCAGATCTATTCAAAAATAATTAGATTTAAGTCCTGATTTTTACAGAAAACCCCTGCCTTATTTAAAAATAGCACCCGAGGTCCTGTCTTGGTTAATTTGCGATTAAACCCTCCTGTTTTAATATAAATTTATATTTTAGCTCCTGAGTTTTTGCAAATAAGCCCCTGGAACTTTGAAAACTTTGCCAGCAAGCCCCTGAACCGTAGAAACGCCATATCTTTCTCGTTTTAGCTCCGATTTGAGTGATTTTCGCGCTCACGTGTTCGTAGCGAAGCGTAGATTAGTTTCTAAGCCTTCTTTTGTTCTGTTTTTACTGTTTGGTGTACTGTTCTAATAGAGTAATATTGTTTGCATGTACTGGCTTGTGTGGATGCTTGTGTGTTGATGTATGAGTCGAGTCGGTGAGCCGTACGCGCTTGAGTTCAAGGGTTACGAGGAGCAGGACCGGCAGCAGCAGCATCAGTTTGAGGAAGGCAATTATAGCACAGACAATCCTTGCTACCTAAACACACCTCTTACATTATTTACTGCATACGCATGTGTCTAAATTGTTACCCTTTTAAGGTTGTACCTAGCTTTGTTTATCCTATACCTTGATTACCTTGGGTTATTGCATTTGGGTAGAACTTTGCTAGGCGCAGCTACTGTCACCTTTGCTTAACGGTTAATCTTGACTTAATGGTTCACTTCAATGTTAATGGTAAAACTTGCTTTTTAGTAACATGGATCAGGGAGCTAGGGCGTACGCTTTGTGCTTGGCCCTAGTGTCTCTCCGTAAGGACTGGTTCTTAAAGCGGCAACCCAGGAACCTGTCGCCACCGCTGGAACTATAATGGCTCTGGTCTTGGACAAGTAACATGTACGGCTCTAGCTTGACAGTAGTTACCGACGGGCCGACGGCGTTATGAGAAGCATGGGTGAGAGTATGGTTTGATCCACCGAGGGCGGGGTATCCGTCGGCTATGTCCCCGTGAGGCATAGTCCCGTGTTGGGAGCCACCGTATGGCGGGGGTTCCACACGTTGCGCTATTTATTTTATTGTTGATATTCATTACCAAGCTTGGACGCCATTGACCCCATCGTGTTGCTACATGAGCGTCAGTCAATCTCGGTGCCTTGGGTCATGCTGCCTAGGTTGTACCATAACGGCTGCTGTTTTGTTAGGGTGTCTTGTGAAAAGCCTCGTAGCGTCCCTATGCAGTCACACCTCGGAAGTGTTGATGTGCGTGGTTGGGTGCAAAGTTCCTTTGAACTTTTACGCGACTGGTGGGTAAAGGGCGAAACCTCTACAGAGTGTATAATCTATCATGATAGCCTTGCTCAGGGTCACGAGCGGCCTGGATCCTTTTTGATTAGAAGTTGATGTTTATTATTGTTTAATGTTCACCTCTACTATATTAATTGGGTTACAACTGGGATTCATGTGAATGTAGTGATTATGATGATGTTAAAATGAAACAACTAAAATTGCTAATGCAGTACAGCCGTGTCAAGCCTTTCTTTTAAGCCTTCATTATCCGTGTTGTACTTGCTAAGTAAGACATTTACTTACCCTTGCTATTCAACAAAATCCCGGATGGGTAACAGATGGATTAGATGGTACTGCTGCTGTTGAATTTCCTGAGGATCTGCCATTCTACTAGCTGTGCTCAACCAGTCGGTGTCCCCGTGGGTTATGGTTATCGGCTTCGTTTTCGTTTAGAGAGAGTTAATATTTAGACTTCCGCTGTTTTATTCATTTATTTGAGACAAACTCTGATGTAAAACCATTTATTTTATTCGAGCACTGTATTCTGTTATCATATTTGTTCTCTATATGTGTAATGACTTCCTGGGAACACATATGGCCGCATTTCGGGTTTCTGTGTAAATCCGGGTGTGACAGATTGTATCAGAGCCGTGGTGACTGTAGGATCGCAGCCTAGTTAGAACGGTTGATAAATCATTAGGAGACCACCATGATTTTGTTTCAGATCAATTAGTTACGTTTTTCAAAACCAGTGCTGTCGAGTCTTGTGTGAATCATGTCTCTGGGTGCTTGATTTTGTTGTTATTATGCTTATGTTTGATTTGGATTTTTGTAATGATTGTGATGGTCATAGACGCGAGTCTATCTCCATCTAGATATAGGACTAAGGATTAAGGAATATTAATGAATAAATAGTTGGGTTATCTATCCCCTTTGCACTTCCTCTGTCTTACTCTCTATGTCTCTGAATCATATCCCTCCAAGTACTGCTATCTTCTTGTGCACCATCTGCAAGCATGAGTTACCTATTCTTGATTGACCGGAATACTGATGGGGGATATCTTGCTATGGTAGATGGTTAATACCAGAGGCAACCCCGGTGGAAGTGGAAGCAACCAGAATCAGAACCCACCACCTCCACCACCGCCACTCACCATGGAGCAGATGATGCAGATGCAACTCCAGCTGACACAGCAGATGGCGCAAACCATACCACTGATGCAGCAGAATCAGCAGAACCCGCCTCAACAGCACCACGTGCAGCCCAGAGATAAAAGGGGCGAGTTTATGAAGGGACGCCCTCCTACCTTCAACAAGTCTAGTGACCCAATGCAAGCAGAGGACTGGCTCAAGGCAGTGGAAAGACAGCTGGACATCGCACAGTGCAATGACAGGGAGAAGGTGTTATATGGAAGTGGACAGCTTCAGGGAGCAGCTTTGGATTGGTGGGATGCGTACCAATATGCTCATCCCAATCGTGATCAGATCACTTGGCAGGAGTTCCGCGACAGCTTCCACTCTCACCACGTGCCGGAAGCGCTGATGACCTTGAAGAAGAAGGAGTTCCTGGCATTGAAGCAGGAAGGTATGAGTGTCACCGCTTATCGTGACAAGTTCATTGAGTTGGCCCATTATGCTCCAGAGGACGTGAATACTGATAGGAAGAAGCAGACCCGATTCCGAGATGGCCTGCATGATGCACTCCAGTACCAGCTCCTGTGCTCCAAGTTCGCCACCTTTCAAAAACTGGTGGATAGCGCACTACTGCTGGAGCACAAGCACCGCGAGATGGAGGAAAAGAATAGGAAGCTTCAAGGCCCACCGTCAGGAAGCAATGTCCGCCCTCGCTTCAATCCTTAGTAAGGAAACCAGCAGATGGTGACTCCACAGCGCTTCTAGGGACAGTCCGGTTCGATGAACCGCAACCAGTATCAGCAACGTCCCAGTACCAGCAACGTCCCCAGTACCTCCCAGCACCATCTCAGCAGCGTCTTCAGAACCAGCCACAGAATGGTCTTGTTCAAAGCCCCAACCCGGCCAACAATGCACCTACGGCTCTGAGGTGTTTTGGTTGTGGTGAGCTGGGACACTATGCCAGCGCTTGTCCTCGCAAGGCTCAGAACACCGTTGGTCAGAACAACAATCAGAGGGTTGGGCAACCGCAGAACCAGAATGGGAATCAGCAGCAGAACCCAGCGAGAGGCAAGGTCAACCACATGGGTGCGGAAACCGCAGAAGGAGCAAAGGATGTCGTTGTGGGTACGTTCCCTGTCAACTCGACTCTCGCAACTGTTTTGTTTGATACTGGAGCTTCGCATGCTTTCATATCTGCTGCTTTCGTGAAAAAGAACATGATGATCTTGCAACCTATGGGGAACCCCATGGTAGTTAGTTCACCCGGGGGAGAACAGCGTGCCACTTTACATTGCCCCTGTATCACCATCACAATAAGGGGGTAGACTTTGTGGTGAACCCAATAGTCCTAGAAACCCTTGGGTTTGACTTGATTCTGGATATGAGCTGGTTAGCCAGATATGATGGGGTGATTCAATGTTCCAAAAGAGCAGTGCAGCTGACAGCAAAGACTGGTGAGAAAGTGGAGTATCAAGCAGCTAGTCCCTTGGGGCACAACCAGATCTACCAAGCCGAGGGTGTAGCACTGGAAGACATCAGAGTGGTGTGCGATTTCCCAGATGTGTTTCCAGATGAGTTACCAGGTATGCCCCCAGACCGCGAAGTTGAATTTGTTATTGATCTTAAGCCCGGTACTGCACCTATAGCTAAGAGGCCATATAGAATGGGAGTAAAAGAATTAGAGAAACTTAAGGAGGAATTAAGGGCGTTGTTAGCAAAAGGGTATATTTGTCCTAGTTCTTCCCCTTGGGGAGCACCGGTTTTGTTTGTGGATAAGAAAGATGGGACCCAGAGAATGTGTGTGGATTATCGAGCTTTGAATGAAGTGACCATCAAGAACAAGTATCCGCTGCCGAGGATTGATGATCTCTTCGACCAGTTGAAAGGAGCGTGTGTGTTCTCTAAGATCGATCTCCGATCCGGTTACCATCAGATGAGGATACGAGTGACTGACATCCCCAAAACAGCCTTCACAACCCGATATGGTCTATATGAGTTCACTGTCACGTCTTTTGGTTTGACAAATGCACCGACATACTTCATGTATTTGATGAACAGTGTGTTCATGGATTATCTTGACAAGTTTGTGGTAGTGTTCATTGACGACATTCTGGTTTTCTCCAAGAATGAGGAAGAGCATGAAGAACATATGAGGTTGGTGATGCAGAGACTTCGTGAGCATCAGTTGTATGCCAAGCTGAGCAAGTGTGAGTTCTGGTTAAAGGAAGTAGCATTCTTGGGTCACGTGTTGTCCAATGGTGGAGTGGCAGTTGATCCGAAAAAGGTTAGTGATGTGTTGAGTTGGAATCCACCTAAGGATGTGAGTGAAATCAGAAGCTTCCTTGGGATGGCCGGATACTATTGACGGTTCATTGAAGGATTCTCCAAGATTGCTAAACCCCTGACGGCGTTATTGGAGAAAAATGCCAAGTTTGTCTGGACTGAGGAGTGTCAAGTCAGCTTTGAGGAGTTGAAGAAGAGACTAACAACAGCCCCAGTGCTGGTTCTGCTCGACATAGCCAAGAGTTTCTCTATTTACTCCGATGCATCCCGTCTAGGACTGGGGTGTGTACTCATGCAGGAAGGCAGAGTAGTAGCTTTGAGGAGTTGAAGAAGAGACTAACAACAACCCAGTGCTGGTTCTGCCCGACATAGCCAAGAGTTTCTCTATTTACTCCGATGCATCCCGTCTAGGACTGGGGTGTGTACTCATGCAGGAAGGCAGAGTAGTAGCTTATGCATCGAGGCAGTTGAGGAAACATGAGCAGAACTACCCGACACACGATCTGGAGTTAGCAGCTGTGGTGCATGCTTTGAAGATTTGGAGGCATTACGTGATTGGTCATAAGTGTGAAATTTACACTGACCACAAGAGTCTCAAGTATGTGTTCACACAGTCAGATCTGAATATGAGGCAACGTCGTTGGTTAGAGTTGATCAAGGACTACGACCTGGAGATTCATTATCATCCAGGGAAGGCCAACCTGGTGGCAGATGCTCTGAGTAGAAGGAGTTACGTGAATAAGATCACGGGACATTGCTTACCGGAGGAACTCAGTTCAGAGTTTGAGAGGATGAGTCTGGGATTTGTGACCAGTGTCACCGAGTTGGCAGTAGAACCGACCTTGGAACAAGAGATCCGAAAAGGACAGCTCGCAGACGAGAAGATCAAGGAGATCATGGAACTGGTGGCATTAGGAAAAGCCCCTAGTTTTCGAGTAGATGACCGAGGGATATTGTGGTATGAGAAGAGGATCTGTGTACCAGATATAGTGCAGATCAGGGATGCAATTCTCAGGGAAGCCCATGAATCGGCATATTCGATACACCCGGGTAGTACCAAGATGTACCAAGATATCAAAGAGAGATTTTGGTGGTACGGATTGAAGAGGGATGTGGCCACATACGTAGCTCTATGTGACACATGTCAGAGAGTCAAGGCTGAGCATCAAAGACCTGCAGGTTTGCTCCAACCCCTGAAGGTACCTGAATGGAAGTGGGAAGAAGTCGGTATGGATTTCATCACTGGCTTACCTCGCACTCAGAGGGGATTTGACTCAATCTGGGTAATCGTGGATCGTCTGACCAAGGTGGCGCATTTCCTTCCAGTAAAAACCACCTACATGGGAGCCAGACTAGCAGAGTTGTATATGGAGAGGATTGTGTGTTTGCATGGGGTACCGAAAAGAATAGTGTCAGATCGAGGTACCCAGTTCACATCACACTTTTGGCGACAACTGCATGTCTATGGACACTAAGCTACAGTTCAGTTCAGCTTACCATCCGCAGACAGATGGGCAGACGGAACGGACAAATCAGATATTGGAGGATATGTTGAGAGCATGTGCTCTACAATATGGTGCCAGTTGGGACAAGAGTTTACCGTACGCGGAATTCTCGTACAACAACAGCTATTAGAAGAGTTTACAGATAGTACCATTCAAGTCTCTGTATGGCAGAAAGTGTAGGACACCACTATTCTGGAATCAGACGGGAGAAAGCCAGGTATTTGGACCTGAGATACTAAGAGAGGCAGAGCGACAAGTGCAGATAATCAGACAGAATTTGAAAGTGGCACAATCCAGACAGAAGAGCTAAGCAGATATCAGACGGAGGGATCTCAGCTTCGAAGTTGGAGACTTTGTGTATCTCAAGGTGTCACCAATGAGAGGCGTGAAGAGGTTCAACGTCAAGGGCAAGCTAGCACCTCGATACATTGGACCGTTCAAGGTACTTGGTCGGAAAGGTGAGGTGGCATATCAGTTGGAGCTACCAGAGAAGTTAGCAGGAGTACACGATGTGTTTCATGTGTCTCAGTTGAAGAAGTGTTTGCGGGTACCAGAGGAACAAATTCCAATTGAGGAGCTGAATGTTCAGGAAGATCTCACGTATGCCGAGCACCCCGTCAGAATTTTGGAAGAGTCAGAAAGAGTCACCAGAAATAAAGTGATCCGGATGTGCAAGGTTCAGTGGAGCCGCCATTCAGTGGATGAAGCGACTTGGGAAAGAGAAGAGGATCTCAGAGCGGAGTATCCACAATTATTCCCATCCGCATCCGAATCTCGAGGACGAGATTCATCTTAAGGGGGGTAGGTTTGTAACACCCTAAGTTAGGCCTATTTAAAATTTTAGTAATTAATGTGCTTTTTATTAAAGTTCCCATGCTCAACATAGGGTAAATAAATAATTTTTGGCAAAATAAAATCAAATATAAGGTTAGAAACATTTTGTTGCATCCATGCTGTTGCATTGTGTTTTGGTTGCTTGTGAATTAGATTGGAATTTAAATCCTCTTTCAATTCGAATTTGAATCATCATCTTTGGAGCCCTAGAAAAGTTGCAGCAGCCCGAGTTCGTTTTCCCTCCCTGAACTTCTCTCCCCGGCCGAGCTTGCCCCTCTTTCTTTTCTTCTGCGCAGCAGCCCGCTCCCCGCTTCCCCGCTTTCGGCCCGCCTTCGGCCTGCTCCGCTTCCCCGCCGGCCTGCCTCCCCTCCAACTCCCGCGCCAGTCCGGCCCAGCAGCCAGCCCACAGCCGCACCCCCTGCCGCTGCCGCGCGGGACCCACCCGTCAGTGTCGTACCCGACCTCGTGACGGAATCCGTCACGGCTACGAGCTCTAGTCTGGCACGGCCATGGCACGCACGCCGAGGCCCACCCGAGCCGCCCTCAACTGCTCTATTTAAGCCGCCGCCTCCTAACCCCCACCTCAATCCACGCCTAACCCTAGCAGCCGCCGTCCGAGCTAGCGCCGCCGTCCGCGTTTCGAGCTCGGAGCCGCCGTCATCAATCCGCCGCGTCGTCGCCGCTCCGCCGCCACCGACCCTTCCAGGAGCTTCGCGAGAAGGTAACGAACCTTCCCGGCCGCTCCTTGCTCTCTCTCCCCCTCTGTCGCGTGCTCGCCGAGTTCGCCGGAGTCCGCCGCCGCCGCTCGTTGTCGCGCGCCGCTGCCGCCGCATCCCCGCCGCCTAGAGCACCTCGGCTGAGTTCGCCGAGCCGCACCGCGTCCGTAGGTGCAACCCGCACAGCCTCCCCTGCCCCGTAGCGCGTTTTCGCCTCTTCGCCGGCGATGCGCCACCGCCGCCGCCTAGCGCCGCCGCCAACCAGCGCCGCCGCCGACACCCCTCCCCTGGATCTAATCCCAGCCGCCCGATCTGTTTTCCACGGTCCGGATCAAGTCAACCACCCGAGTCAACCGAGTCTATACCGGTCAACCATGGCCTTTTTGCAAAAGAGCCCCTCCACTATTTCAAAATCAACCCGCGGTCCAGATCTATTCAAAAATAATTAGATGTAAGTCCTGATTTTTACAGAGAACCCCTGCCTTATTTAAAAATAGCACTGAGGTCCTGTCTTGGTTAATTTGCGATTAAACCCTCCTGTTTTAATATAAAATTATATTTTAGCTCCTGAGTTTTTGCAAATAAGCCCCTGGAACTTTGAAAACTTTGCCAGCAAGCCCCTGAACCGTAGAAACGCCATATCTTTCTCGTTTTAGCTCCGATTTGAGTGATTTTCGCGCTCACGTGTTCGTAGCGAAGCGTAGATTAGTTTCTAAGCCTTCTTTTGTTCTGTTTTTACTGTTGGGTGTACTGTTCTAATAGAGTAATATTGTTTGCATGTACTGGCTTGTGTGGATGCTTGTGTGTTGATGTATGAGTCCAGTCGGTGAGCCGTACGCGCTTGAGTTCAAGGGTTACGAGGAGCAGGACCAGCAGCAGCAGCAGCATCAGTTTGAGGAAGGCAAGTATAGCACAGACAATCCTTGCTACCTAAACACACCTCTTACATTATTTACTGCATACGCATGTGTCTAAATTGTTACCCTTTTAAGGTTGTACCTAGCTTTGTTTATCCTATACCTTGATTACCTTGGGTTATTGCATTTGGGTAGAACTTTGCTAGGCGCAGCTACTGTCACCTTTGCTTAACGGTTAATCTTGACTTAATGGTTCACTTCAATGTTAATGGTAAAACTTGCTTTTTAGCAACATGGATCAGGGAGCTAGGGCGTACGCTTTGTGCTTGGCCCTAGTGTCTCTCCGTAAGGACTGGTTCTTAAAGCGGCAACCCAGGAACCTGTCGCCACCGCTGGAACTATAATGGCTCTGGTCTTGGACAAGTAACATGTACGGCTCTAGCTTGACAGTAGTTACCGACGGGCCGACGGCGTTATGAGAAGCATGGGTGAGAGTATGGTTTGATCCACCGAGGGCGGGGTATCCGTCGGCTATGTCCCCGTGAGGCATAGTCCCGTGTTGGGAGCCACCGTGTGGCGGGGGTTCCACACATTGCGCTATTTATTTTGTTGTTGATATTCATTACCAAGCTTGGACGCCATTGACCCCCTCGTGTTGCTACATGAGCGTCAGTCAATCTCGGTGCCTTGGGTCATGCTGCCTAGGTTGTACCATAACAGCTACTGTTTTGTTAGGGTGTCTTGTGAAAAGCCTCGTAGCGTCCCTATGCAGTCACACCTCGGAAGTGTTGATGTGCGTGGTTGGGTGCAAAGTTCCTTTGAACTTTTACGCGACTGGTGGGTAAAGGGCGAAACCTCTGCAGAGTGTATAATCTATCATGATAGCCTTGCTCAGGGTCACGAGCGGCCTGGATCCTTTTTGATTAGAAGTTGATGTTTATTATTGTTTAATGTTCACCTCTACTATATTAATTGGGTTACAACTGGGATTCATGTGAATGTAGTGATTATGATGATGTTAAAATGAAACAACTAAAATTGCTAATGCAGTACAGCCGTGTCAAGCCTTTCTTTTAAGCCTTCATTATCCGTGTTGTACTTGCTAAGTAAGACATTTACTTACCCTTGCTATTCAACAAAATCCCGGATGGGTAATAGATGGATTAGATGGTACTGCTGCCGTTGAATTTCCTGAGGATCTGCCATTCAACTAGCTGTGCTCAACCAGTCGGTGTCCCCGTGGGTTATGGTTATCGGCTTCGTTTTCGTTTAGAGAGAGTTAATATTGAGACTTCCGCTGTTTTATTCATTTATTTGAGACAAACTCTGATGTAAAACCATTTATTTTATTCGAGCACTGTATTCTGTTATCATATTTGTTTGCTTTATGTGTAATGACTTCCTAGGAACAAATATGGCCGCATTTCGGGTTTCTGTGTAAATCCGGGTGTGACAAAAACTTGCCTAGAACTCCTCAAATTCAGTAAAGTCCTCACAATTCTCCCAATCTGAGCAGCAATCCGAGTGTGGTCGATGCAATATAAAGAAACAAGCGTGAGCACGTTTCGTACTCAGCAAAGTACGAAAATAAATGATATGCAAGGCTTCATAAAGTGGATGGCTGAAAGCAAAGTTGCATTAAGCACTTTTAGTTGGTCAAATTTTATTAAGCAACCAGTTACTAGCAAATATAAGTATATACCAAACCATAATTAAATTAATATCATAAACCCAACATATTCCAATAACCATAGTTTAGATCATATTCAAGTAGATTAATCATGTAAGAGTCCAGACCGCTCATAACCGTGAGCACGGCTGTTACAACAGTATTACATTCTACAGAGGTTGTATACATTCACCATAATCCGCGATCCCCATTGCCAAAGGCATGTACCCTTCCCACACCACGTGGACAGAATACTGGGTTTCACTATGAGACCTTCATAAAGATACTCTAATAAGTGATAGCTCGCTAAGGTTTTTGGATTAGGAGCAAAGCATAACCCTACCAAATGAGATCTGTCTCTTAGCTAAGCCCACAGCTCAAGAGGACCGGGCTATACCTCATCAACCGCTGCGCCTCTTGCCCTTTTCAGGTAAAACTATCACAAACTAGAATACCTAATTAGTCAGTCAAAGTCAGAACCACGTGACACTTCTGGTTGCATTGTTTTCCTGTGGTTCTCTATGTTCCAATTAAAAATGATGATCTTGTCATTTAATTAATTAAAAGAGTAGTAGTGGAACATAGAGTAGGGGTTTCATTAACCAATCCCAGTTGAGCAAGCTAAGCATCATCTAGCGGTCAAAATTAATTATATAACCTAGCTGCAAGGTATGGTAAAAGAGACTAGGAAATCCTTAATGTGACCCACATTAATGCAAGCGATAAAATAAATAGTATAATTGAAATGCATGTCATTTATGTACAAACGGTTATGATCAAGGAATACTTGCCTTCTTCCAAACTTTGTTGCTGCTCAAAGTCTTTAGCAACTTGTTCTTCAAAGACTTCCTCGAACTGCGCACTTCCTACACGCATACACATTCACATGCAAAAAATAATACAACAAAATAAGAAACAGTACATCAAACAATTCTAACAGAACTAAACAACAGCACAAAACTATTAGACTCGTTACAAGGAACACGTGAGCGCACCAATCACTAAAATTGGATTTAAAACGGGAAAGATATAGATTTTCTAAGGTTCAGAGACTTGCTGACGAAGTTTTAGAAGTTTCGGGGGCTTAACTATGAGAAAAAAGGGGCTAAAACATAATTTCGTATAAAAACATGACGGCTTACTAGCAAAAAGGGCAAAGCCGAACTTTGGGGTGCTAAAACATGAAAGTTCAGGGGCTTAAGTGTTAAGGAAGGGCATAACTATAAACTACTTTGAACGGGCTCGGACCACAGGTTGATTACGACAAAGCACATAGGCTCTTTTGCAAGAATGCCAAAGTTCACCGGTACGATTCAACTTCGACTCAGAGGCGGGACGCACAACGGTCGTTGAATCTTGATCCAACGGCGGGAAACAGACCAGGGACATGGGGTCACCAGCGAGGCGCAAGGGCGGCACCGCCGCCTGCGCGTGCGGTGGAGGGTTTGCCGGAGTTGCGCAAAAACACGCTAGGGGCCACCAAAATCAAAGGGGTTTGATCGTAATGAATCAGCGGGATATGGCGAGCTCACCACGCTAGATCACAACAAGGGAGAGTCTTCGACAGCGGCCGGCGGCGGTGAACAGCGGGTGGCAGTGATGCAAGAAGACCGGTGAGCCCTTGCGGGCCAAAAACTCGGAAAAAATCATGGGAACTGCATGGGCGGCCTTGATACCTTCACGCGATGCTCCCTGGAGAGTCGGTTTGAGCGGAACGTGCCCACGACCGAAGATCGATGGCGGCGGCGGCAGAACTAGGACGCGGTGGCACTAGGGTTGCGGCGTGGACTTTTGCGGAAAATGGGGCAAAAGGGCGGCGGCGCAGATGCTAAATAGGTACGACACGGCTTGGCACGGGCCCACATCTAGACGTGCGTGCCACGGAGACGTTGCGGTTGCCTCAGATTCGAACTAGAGACCAGCTTGGTCGGAGGTTGGGGATGACACCGGTGGCCATGTGTCGGTGAGAGAAGGGAGAGGGAGGGATGCGGCCCGCGGGGGGTTGGGCCGAAGCGTCTTCGGTTGCTGGGCCGGCGGTGGCTGGCTGGGCCAAATCGTGAGGCCAAGGGCGCGGCGAAACGGGGTGGTCGGGCCGGACCGAGAAAGGTAGTAGGGAGATGAAACGGACCAAGGAAAAGTCTAGGGAGCAAAAGAGAACTTGATAGGAAACAACTATTCTAGAGTTCAAACAAATGTAATTTAAACTCGAATTTAAAATAGATTTTAAATTCTAATTTGAACTATAAATAAACAAAACTCAATGCAACAGCATGAATGCAACAAAAACTTATTTTGTCTAAAAAATTATTAATATGATATTTAAATTGAATTAATTCACAGGAATTCCAATTAAATCTCAGAAAATTTTATTTAGACCTTAGTAATTCCTAGATAATTTCAGAAGGTTGGTAAAAAATTATTGTGATGAATTTTAGGGTGTGACAATATGGATATGGAAAAACATAGAATCCAATAGAAATATGGTACGAAAAAAAAATTATTGTAGAAACGCATGAATTAAGACGATTCAAAGTTAATTATTATGCACGGATTGGGTTGACACACCAACGTCTCGTAAAAATCTGCAGACAAAACACATCTTTATTCATTTATTTGAATTAGACTGTTGAAACTCCAAGATCACAATACTCCTAGTACGTAAGTGTTGTTTGCGTTGATCCCAGCCTCTGCCATCACCAATCATACACCGTCTAGTTCCTACAAATTATGATACTCGTATGTGAGAAACATATCAAGTGCATTTTTCCTGTCGTTTGGTGCCGTCATAATCAATCAATCCTCATCGCTCTTACAACTTAATACTATTGCCGCTACTCTCTCATTTATTATGTCATGGGGCATGTGGAATCGCGTGAATTTACAAAAAGTACATGTATTAACTTGTACAAACAAAAATAAATGAGTGTTATGGGCTTAAAGAGTTTTGCCTCCGTTTTTAAACAGCTTGTCTTAAATGTTATGCATATTTAAAAAACTGAGGAAGTAGTACGTGTTTAGTGCTACGAGAATGTATACATCATTTTACCATCCACCGCATTGCGATTCTGTGTTTTCTACTCTTTAAACGTAGACATAGACGCAACGTTGCCAATAGTCCTGCTTGTCTTTGTCTGGCACTGCCAAGTCGTCTTTGCAAATAAAACGTGTCCTTGACTGCCTACATCAGACGGCTGGACACACAAATCAATGATACGCAGACTTGATGTGCTACCAAAAATTTGGCTGACCTGGTTTGTTAGTTGATAGTTGTCCTATCCATCCTGCGACGATGCCCGGCGCTTCAAGTCGACGTTAGCAGAATCAAAAGTTTATAAACCTGAACTACGATTTCTAGAGGCACTTGAAACTTGCAGGTCTTGGATCGACTTAACGTGCTATTACTCATCCATGATGCTGCTCCACCGAGTTGTCTTGCTCCTGCAGGAGAAGTTACTCTAGCTGAGATCAGGGCCTCCCACAAGCATCCATCATCAGGTTACTCCTTTTCTTTTTTAGTAACTCGCTTGCTTTGCTGGAATATTTCTGCATCTGTAATGAACACAAGAAAGTAGACGAGCGTTCTTGATAAGAATAGAAGGTCAGCTGTGCTGAGGGATATAAATTACCTCTTTCTTCAATTAGTCAACCGAGAATGAAAAGAAACATATGTGCGTCCGAAGAATGCTTGGTCTGAAACTGAATTTGTATGCATGTACTTATTGGGATATACTACAAACAAGAGCATTTTCCTTCAACTCCTTGCTGTAAACAAAGGCACTACTTGCAAGAAAATAGATTTTGTCAGAATTCTCTTAACAGAGGGGTGGGATCAATATGAATGAGTATATATGCTCAGCAACAGAAAGAGAGAAATTCAGCTCCAAGAAACTGGCAAAGATACCGACAACATTATGTAGTTCGTATTTCAAAGAGAATCATGCTGCAATTTATTTAGAAAAAAAAACACTTGCTATTATCCTAATTGTCATCTGTTCCTTTGTCATTGTCTAGCCACCTGAGAAGTATAGGAGTGCAAACTGGCCTCATTTCTCAACCCCAGAACATCACATGGATGCTCATGATGCGGAGAGGCCACTGATTCGTCACTTGCCTCAACAGGATCAAAGTTCAGAGTTTACTAGAGATGGGACGGTTGATAGTAACAACAAGTGTGCTGTAAAGCAGAGCACGGGAAATTGGCGAGCATGCTTCTTTCTTCTAGGTACTTTAATTCCCTTGTTCAACCTACATATAATTAACCTATTGATGAGTCTTGAGCATGCCTTGACTAGGTGCTGAATTCACTGAATGTGTGGCCTCGGCCGCGATCTCGAAGAACATAGTCACTTACCTCACGGGTGTGCTCCATGAGAGCAACGTCGATGCTGCGACGACCGTGTCCACCTGGATGGGCACTTCATTCTTCACGCCGCTCATCGGAGCCTTCTTGGCCGACACATTCTGGGGAAGATACAGGACAATAGTAATCTTCCTCTCTGTTTACGCCGTTGTAAGTCACAGCAAGAAAACAATGTACCAATGCACTAGTAAGTACGTGATATCAATACATGCTCCATTAGGAATTCTGAATTGATCTACTCTGTTTTGTCAGGGGATGCTCACCCTGACAGTCTCAGCCTTTCTACCACTGCTCATGGGCTCATCCTACGACCTCAGCATTCATCGTGTCGCCGTGTACATGGGGCTCTACCTTGTCGCCCTAGGTAACGGTGGCATCAAGCCCTGCACCTCAGCCCTCGGTGCTGATCAGTTCGACATGACTGACCCGGTGGAGCGGGTGACCAAGGGCTCATTCTTCAACTGGTACTACTTCTCCATTAACATTGGCTCGCTGCTGTCGGCAACTGTGGTCGTCTGGGTTCAGGACAACGTTGGGTGGGGTGTCGGGTTTGCGATCCCGACGGTGCTCATGGTGTTTGGGCTCGCCGTGTTCGTCGCCGGTAGCAAGTTTACAGGTATCAGAAAGTGGGAGGGAGTCCTCTGACAAGAGTCTCCCAGGTGGTTGTTGCAGCTGCGAGGAACTACAATTCGGCGTTGCCAGAAGACTGCCCTGCTCTGCTTGAGGTGCCTTCCCAAATTGAAGGAACTTGCAAGATTCAGCATACAAGTCAGTTCGGGTAATCAGCTTTGCATTACATCCAAATATTTCTCAAGGAAAGTTTGCAAATTTTGATTTTAAGATTGATCACAACGTCGATTCAGCTAAACAACAACTAGTGATTTGTTAACATGTGACCTGGAAGCTTCAAAATCGGCACAGAACTGATATTTACTAGTGTCCAGGTTCTTTGACAAGGCTGCCATTGTCGTGCCATCATCGGGCAAGGAAGGTGACACGAGCCCGTGGAGGCTCTGCACTGTGTCCCAGGTTGAGGAGCTCAAGATTCTGCTGCGGATGTTCCCCGTCTGGGCATCCATGGTGCTCTTCTTCGCTGCCACCGCGCAGATGTCCTCGACGTTCATCGAGCAGGGCGCGGCCATGGACAACCGTGTCGGCCCGTTCACCGTCCCCCCTGCGTCCCTCGCCACCTTCGACATCATCAGCGTCATGGTCTGCATCCCCATCTACGACGCCGTGCTGGTTTCCCTGGCCCGGCGCGCCACCGGCAAGGAGCGCGGCCTGACCCAGCTGGAGCGCCTCAGCGTCGGCCTCGCGCTGTCCGTGGCCGCCATGGTGTACGCGGCGCTGGTGGAGGCGAGGCGGCTGGTGCTCGCCCAGAACTCGGCGGCGATGAGCATCATGTGGCAGGCGCCGGCGTTCGCCGTGCTCGGCACCGGGGAGGTGTTCACGGCCATCGGCGTCCTCGAGTTCTTCTACGACGAGTCGCCGGGCGGCATGAAGAGCCTGGGTACGGCGCTTGCGCAGCTATCGGTCGCGGCCGGGAACTACCTCAACTCGGCGGTGCTCGGCGCCGTCGCGGCCGTCACGGCGAGCGGCGGGAGGTCCGGGTGGATCCCGGACGACCTGAACGAGGGGCACCTCGACTATTTCTTCTGGCTGATGGCTGCTCTGGGCGTTGTGAACCTGCTGCACTTCTTGCACTGCTCCATGAGATACAGAGGGAATAACAACAACAACCACACAAATTCTTGACAACTTCCGTTATGCGATAATGTTGTTTAAGTTGTGTGATATGGGCATGAAATTGGTGCCGTTTGGTTAGGTTATGTAAACCTAGACGCAAACGCAAACGGTAATGGAAAGCACCGCGAATGGAAACAAATCAAGGGAAAACTCATTTTGTTTGGTTCCCATCTGTAAAGGAATCTGTTTACAGCGGGCGGAGAGGGTGCTCGCTGTTGTCGTTTTCGGTTGAGATGGCAGCTGGACTGTTAACGATTAACACCAGAAGGTGGACGGTATGGACTTTACACTAGTTAGTAACAGATCCCACCGTGATCTGATTACAGCCCAGGTGAAACGAACACGAAGTAACAATATTAGATTTTTTTAGATAATGAAAAATATATTACCAAAGCGGCTACAGCCAAAAAACTAACATAAAAATTACATCCCATCAAAGGGCTCCAGTAATTCTACGCGACCAACAAGGTCCCTATAACACGTTTATCAGACCTTACAAAGAACTGAAAACGTTGGACACCGACCACCATTGATGCTTCTTCCAAGGCAACAGCACGAAGACCTGGTGCAGATACAGCCTGTCAACCAACATTCGAACTGTTACGCCATCTAATGCCTCGTCCGCCCTGAGCTAGATACTGAACAGGGTGTCCACACGGTAGAACTATCCGGCCTTGGCGAACAAGAGCTCCGACGACGCGTCTGCACTGCCGCCGCTGGCCTAGAGAAACCCGGCTAGATTTTCACCTAGTTATTGATCACCCACAGGCGCAACAGTGGACGGTCCGACCAACGACTTCAGCAGCACCTTCAACAAGGTGTGTGTCACGGACACTTCCACCACCACCAGTCCGGCAAACATGCTAGACAAGGATTTCACCCAAATCACCGCCACAACCGTCACCACTTCGCCCGGCCAACGAAAAGATCGTCTTCACCGGAAGGACACCAACATCTTCGCTCAGGACACCGCCACCACAAGACGAGACGCACGCCGACTGCCGTCGACAAAACACCGCCACCCAGAGGAAGAGGTTCCGCCGGCAGAGGGGCCGCACCAACCCGTGGGAAGGCGGCGGCGCGGCTGCTAGCGAAGTCCGCCCAAGTTGCCCGCATGGGAGCGACGCGGAGCGACGGAGGCGTTGGATCTGTTACAACTCCGTAGCCTCCATGCCGCTAGGGACGGGAAAAGCCGCCACCCGAGAGGCCGCGCGAGCCGAGGCAGCCGCACGACTGCACCCGCCGGCGCACGACCCCAATGCCGGCAGAGCTCCCATATCCGGCCGCCCCTGAGGCGCCGCACCAAATGGGAGCCGCGGCCACCACGCCAGCGTCAGCGTGTGCCCACGCGTGTAGGCCGCTGCGCCGGCCCACACCTGACCGCCGCGCGCCCAGGCAGGCCGCAGGCGCACGCCTGCGCCACCGGACACCCTAGGCTGGCCACCACCAACCGTGCACCGCTAGTCGGGCCGCACAAGCCTCTCCTGAGCCGTCGTCGGCCCGCCCGTCGTGGATCCGGCTGCCACCGTGCCTGAGAACGGCGCCGTCAGATCCACGCGAGACAGCCGGTGAGCTGCCCCGCGCGCCGCCATTCCTGGGTCAGCCGAGCTTCCGACGAGGTCCTCCGGCGGCAGCGAGGTGGAGGGAGAGGAGGGAGGGAACGAACGGCAGTGCTAGGGTTGGCCTCCCGAGCCACCCAGGGAGGGGCGATGCGGGGGCGTCTGTAAACAATATTAGATAACGCTGTAAACAGATTATGTTACAAAACTGCGGAACCAAACGTCACCAAACAGAAGGGGTTTATGTATGAATCATATTTGTATCACATGCCAGTATTCTGTATCTGTGCATGATGGAAGCGCAAGCGTGTCATTGCCAGATTACAATATTTTCCATCATCCTAGAATAGAGGTTCACTAGGCATTATGACGATAATTATTTGGCTATGACCCAAGACAGAATATGTCAAAATAATTATTTGTAGTTTGGTATCGTGATTTGGCAAATTGCAATAACATCATGAGGCAGTAGGCAATTGCAAGAAAAACGCACAATTCCTTTGTGAAGTGATTCAGTTGCAATAAAGCAGCACATGTCATGTCTATTAAATTTCACTAGATTGAAGAACTTTCTATCTCATGCAGCGTTGTAATTTGTAAAGATTCGTAAATATTATCAATTAAACACGAGCTTTTTGTAGGCCAACAGTTACAATTAAACACGGCACTCAAGCCAGCTCATTTCGTCTTCACCGATATTCACTACATCCTTTATTTTTACTGGCATATGATTATATGAACTGGATGATGCAAGGCCAACCGATGGTGAGGACCAGGTCCGCCAGTGGCGGCAATGACGGTGTTACCACCACTGGTAATAGCCCAGATGATGGACATGACTCTGCAATGGAGCCCGGCCCAAAGAACGCCGATGCAAGAAGGAAGGTCCAGCCCAACCTACAGATATATGGCCCAGAATGGACCCAGTGACCTATGTGTTGCGTATGTGCGTGAGTACTTAAGACAGAGTGCCCCGATGGGGAAGAGTAGGAACCGTGATGAAACAAACTTGATTCTCTAAGCCGCCATCGACGTTCTTCCTGCTCAACCTGCTATCTCTTTCTCTCTAATTTCTACTCTATTCCTAACAATTTGGTATTAGATTCAACTCGATTATGGATCAATCCACCATCCACCACCACTATACTTGCCTCCGTCGCCGTCACGGCGCCATGGATCCTAACACCAAGCTAATCCTCGATGAAATCCAAAAGCGCTTCACCAAGTTCGACAACAAGTGGGAGCAACACTTCCAGGAGGTGGAGTCCAAGTACGATGAGCGGGTCACGAACCTGGAGACCGATCTCCTAGCTGCAACCTAGGAGTTCAAGCAATGGCGTCCCCAGGTTGATTCCACCGTGGAGGATCTCAGTCTCGAAGTCACCAAGCTCAACAAGCACATGGATCGCGTCGTGCTTGAGCGCTCCGCAACAGATCCAGGGTTGCTGGAGCGATCTACGTTGGCGGCCGCGCGCCCATCTGCCTGATGCCCCGCCGACAGGCCTAGTGGTCACCGCCATGAACCTCGTAACTGTGATCTTGAGTTTGGGACGGTGTTCACCCATTCTCATGTCTCGATCAAGGGTACGTTACATACCAAGCCCATTTCCTCCGCCCCTCAATTCGATTATGCAATTATGGGTGATGCACATGATTTCCGTGATGGCAGATTTCTGGGGCGTTTACCGAAGCTAGATTTTCCTCTGTTCGAAGGTGATAATCCTAAGCTGTGGATCTACTTTGGGATGTACTCTGTTCCTCCAGATGTGTGGGTTCATATAGACATCATGCAGTGTCATGGTCCAGCAGCTAGATGGTTCCCATCAGTTCAGAAACGTCTTCTGACCTGCTCTTGGCTCGATTTTACCACTACGTTGCTTCAACATTTTGGTAAAGATGAACATGATGTGCTTATTAGGCAGCTCTTTAACATTTGCCAGACAAGTTCTATGACTGAGTACATCACCCAGTTTGCAGAACTTGTTGATCAGTTAGCTGCTTATGAGTCTCCTGTTGATAATCTCCATTATACCATTGGCTTCGTGCTGATATTTGTTCTATGGTTCTTTTGCACCGCCCCCAAGATTTGGATACTGCTTGTGTTTGGGCCTCTTTACATGAAAAAGTTGGAGACCGCCCAAAAGCCATAGAAATTAGGAAATCTGCATTTTCTCCTTATGTTGTTGGTGCTGTTAAGGATCCTCACCCCTTGCCATCTCCACTCTCTTCCGACAAGCCCAAGTATTCATCTCCCCAAGTTTCAGAACAAAAGCTTATCACATCAGGCAAGTTATCTGGTACATCTGATCCTGACAAGTTGGAGGCCTTGATGGCTTATTGCAAGGCTTTGGGGGCAGTGTTACAAATGTGGTGAGAAGTGGTCACGAAATCAAACTTGTTCTCATAACGTGCAACTCCATGTTGTTCAAGAATTGTGGGAATTGTTCCCATCAGAGTTGGAAACTTCTTCTCTGCAAGATGTTGATTTAGCTGAAGTCAATATCACATTGTCCACGGCAGCTGTTTCTGGCAAATCTACTTCCAAAACACTTAAGCTCTAAGGTATGATTCAGAATCAACCCATTCTGATACCAATTGATTCTGGTAGCTCCAATACTTTTGTCAGTAAACAGTTAGCTTCCAAGTTAGTTGGCAGTTCTCCTATGTTGTCTCCAATAACTGTGCATGTAGGCAATGGTACCCAATTGGTTTGTGATACCGAGTTCCCTGGTTATTGCTGGTCTGTTCAGCAGTACCATTTGCAGTCCACTCTCAAGGTGCTTCCATTGCACTTTTATGATATGATAGTTGCCATGGATTGGTTAGAGCAACATTCTCCTATGCAGGTGCGCTGGGCTCATAAATGGATGATACTTTCTTACAATGATTCCTTGGCTAGATTGCAAGGGGAATTATTAGCTGACTATGAGATTACCATGGTGGAAGTTATAGTTCTGCTGGACACCATTGATGCACCTGACATTGTTCCCCCGGTCCAAGCTCTACTTGATAAGTTTTAGTCAGTCTTTGATGAACCTCAAGTCTTGCCACCTTCTCGTCAGTGTGACCACTCCATACCCCCTGATCCCTGGAGCCCAACCATTTGCATTTCGACCTTATATATATTCCCCAGCCCTCAAAACTAAAATTGAGTCTCAAATAGCTAAGATGTTACATGAAGGCATTATCAGGCCCAACTCCAGCCCTTTTTCCTCTTCAGTGATCATGACCAAGAAGAAATATGGATGTGATTTGGCTTTTTTGTATTGACTATCGATTCCTCAGGGCCTTGACCATCAAAAGCAAGTTTCCACTTCCTATAATTGCTGAGTTCTTGGATGAATTGTCTCATGCTAGTTGGTTCACCAAGTTTCATCAGATCCTTCTCAAGCAGTACAAGACAACCTTCACTACACAGGAAATTTGTCAAATACTATGGTCTCATTAGCAAACCATTAATCAATCTTATGTGCAAGCACACCTCATTTGTGTGGATTGCTGAGACTGACATTGCCTTCCAAATCTTGAAGAGGGCTGCAGTGACAGCTCTTATTTTGGCCCTTCCTGATTTTTCTCAACCCTTTTGTGTGGAGACTGATGCTTGTGCTTTGGGCATTGGAGCAGTACTTTCATAGAATGGACACCCTCTTGCATATGTTAGTAAAGCTCTTGCTCCTAAAACTAGAGGGTTATCTACTTATGAGAAGGAGTACATGGCCATTATCTTAGCTGTGGAGCAGTGGAGATCTTATCTTCAGCATACTGAGTTCACCCTTATATTGATCAGAAAAGCTTAGCTCAATTGGATACTCAGAGATTGTACACGGCTTGGCAACAAAAGGTTTTCACAAAGTTGTTGGGCTTCCAATACAGGGTGGTTTATAAGAAAGGTGTGGAAAATACTGCTATTGATGCTTTGTCTAGACATCCTGCCCCACCTGAACTATTGATGGTAGTAATGACAATCGTACCACAATGGGTGACAACAGTGCTTGCAGCTTATTCCACTACTGCGCAAGCTCAACATCTCTTGCAACAATTGGTTGTGGGTTCAAATCTAGTGGGTCATTACACACTACATCAACGTGTCATAAAAAATAAGGGCCGTATTTCGCTAGGCTCCTTCACTGACTTACATAAACAAGTCTTCCAGTCTTTACATGCCAGGGCTATTGGTGGTCATTCCGGATTTCCTGTGACTTATGCTAGAATCAAGAAGCTCTTCTATTGGCCTAAAATGAAATCCATGATCAAGGATTCGGTTCAATCGTGCACCATTTGCAACCAATCTAAACCTGACTGAGCCAAATACCCTAGCCTTTTGTAGCCATTACCTTTACTACATCATGCCTGGTAAATGATCACCATGGACTTTACTGAAGGCTTGCCATGATCAAGATCATTCAATTGCATATTGGCTCATCCTTTTAATGCCTTGACAATTGAACATGTGTTCATGAACAATGTATACAAACTTCATGGCATGCCACAGTCCATTGTCACTGATTGAGACCACATCTTTACAAGCACTTCTGGCAAGAACTCTTTCAATTATCAGGTACCAAACTCAGAATGAGTTCAGCATATCATCCGCAGGCAGATGGACAAACTAAACGCGTGAAGCAGTGCCTTGAAACTTATTTGCGATGTTTTGTCCATGCTTGCCCATCTCAATAGTATCAGTGGCTATCCTTGTATAAGTTATGGTATAAAACCTGTTTTCATTCAGCACTTTAGACAAGTCCTTTTGTAGTCCTCTATGGTTATGCTCCAAATCACTTTGGCATTGTTCCAGTATCTATTGCACCTGCCAACCTGTTGTTGGCGGTCGTTACGGCTTGATTTCCGACCTCCAACCGAGCATAAAATGAATACAATGGAACACTGCACCATAGCTATAGGGTTTATTTCTAATTATTTCCACAAGCTTTTATTTCCAGGAGGCGAATTACCAAATTCAAGGCAAATCCACCCAAAGTGGTGGGTTCGGCCGAATCCTATGGTTCGACCAAACTCCACCCTCATGACCGGTGCGTGCCACAACATGAAAATGTACAAAACACCAAGATCCCGGGCATGAGTAGACCATCAGGATCAACCCCAGCACAAAGGCGGTGGATCCAAGGGCAGAAGAGTACTCCAGTTCGGCCGAAGTTTTAGGTTCGCCCGAACCCCTAACCGACCTAGAACCGCCTCTCGGGAGCAATCCTAAGCGTCAGAGGCCGAGGCGGTGCAAATGGGTGGTTCGGCCGAACTGGGCAGTTCGGCCGAACCGACCCACTTCGGCCGAACGCGCCTAGTTCATCGAAGTGCCTGGAACCGCCCCTAAGGTGTCGTGGCTGCTGCTCCACTTCAAACCGCCCTTCTCCACTATAAATAGGACCCTCCATCACCTGTATCACACGCAACACTAGAGGAGAGTTCCTTAGTGAAGCTCTGCCATTTTCATACTCAGAAGATAGGGAGAGAGGAGAGGTGAGCGTCGCGGAGAGGAGCCTGAATGTCGGCCCTGTTCCCGCTGTACCTCTACGGATGCGGCTCATCTTCGAGTGACATTCGGGTCGTGTCTGGTAACTCTTGTATCTCTCGCTGATTAATTGAGCATTCAGTTCTTACTTTTATATGATTGCTGGTTCTTCGTTCAATGCTTAGTTGATGTTTCTTAGCTTGGGTGCTTATCTTTCTATAGGAGATAAGTATTAGTTGACTAGTGTAGGCGCGGTGCCTAGACTTGAGGCTAACTTAGTTTGCCCCTGAGTCTGCGGAGGTGGTAGTCGTTAGGTGGTGACATCCCTATACGGCCTTTGTTGATAAAATCACATCAAAATGTCAACCCATGCATGGAGTACTAAATGTAGATAAAATCAAAAACTAACTGCACAGTTTTGTTGTACTCTACGAGACGAACATTTTGAGCCTAATTAATCAATTTTTAAATAATTTTTCATACATACAGACGAAATGCTACAGTAGCACAATAATTACGAAGTGACCCCAAACCCCAAATCCTCGCCCCCTATTTTGCATCAAGGTCTGAATGTGTTTTGGCGGTGCGGCCACAGGTATAAATTGGGCATTTCAGAGGCGTACAACAAGCGAGCTGAACAATTGAGCTTTCCATAGGCCCAATTGAGCTTGGACCTTTTTTTTGAGAATTACACGATACAACGCAGACGCTCACACACGCACGCACACTCACCCCTATGAATACACGTACGCAAACTCTATCCCTATGAGCACCTCCGAATGACTGAGCACCCGGCAGATCTGGAGATTTCCGAAGTCACCATTGACGCCTCGTTGTCGACGGGAACGCCGCTTACCACTTAACGTATAATGTCGGTAAATCCTGAGAAAATCCCAGGAAAAGGTGCGAGCACCAGGATTTGAACCTTGGTGGGTAGCGTCCCACTGGACCGTCCTACCATTGGACTACGAGCCCATTCGCAATTGAGCTTGGACCTTGCGCAGTTGGGCTTGTACAGGACTAAAGCCGGTAGCAGTAGCACCGACCGGCCCAATTGACATGAAGTCACGCCGACTGCGTCCCTTTCTTTCCTTTCTTTTCTTTTTTTTTTGTTTTGTTGCCTAGCACCTAGCTGGCTGGCTCGATTGAACTTAGCAAATGAGCTTCAACTACATGACGTGTCCTTATAAACAAAAACTACATGACGTGAATAATTCTTCAGTGGTGATATGCATTCTCACTAATTTATTAGGTATTGTTCGCTTAATCTTCAATCGGTCGTCATTTATCTATCTTTTAATTTCACATGTTAGTTTCTTTTCTGTAGACAATTTTGATGTACGTAGAATTCTATGGGGAACATACTGCTTACCATTTTCAACAGAGGTGCTATCACTATAACTTTATACATGTTATTTAGTTACCATTTATACTCTAATTTATGTGATTTCCATATAAATTGGAGGAAATCCCTTTTTGACACCACTAAAGTTATTAATTTTTTCCATGACCCTCGAAAGTTTTTACTTTCTCAGTTGATACTAGGTTGAATTTTAGTTCCTTACTCCACCTTCCATGTCTCTTGCGTTGAGTAACTTTTGTTAACAGCACCTTTGGATTCTCAATGCCTCTTTTTTGGACCAAAACGAACTCCAAGTTACATCCATAATTCATGAAATTTTTTGTATGATGCAACAAATGAAGATGATTTTATTTTGAATAAAAATACATATGTAGCATTTAAAATATTAAGACCAAAATAATGTGCAAAAATACTTACAAAAGAATTATAAAAATAGATAGTATGGGATTAAGGAAGTTATAAAATTATTATCTACCATAAGTCAGAAAATGAATTTTAAAATAACTTTTATGGCGGGCTCATGAGAACCGGAGGTTCCGGTTTTTGCAGGGCCATTGCGAGGTGCACAATCCGCGACACGTTTCATGTTCGGTCCTAAGTGTTTGCTGGGAATACATTTGTGACAACACATATGCCATCTCCTTCCTATAAACTTTTCATCCTCCAGATACCGCTCTTCATCGGATGGCCCTACTCCATCATCCTCGTTCTGTCATCTATGGCCACTGGCCACCATCCCTTCCACCCTCGTTTCAGCTGAAAGCTTTCGCAACAGAGGTCTTTTACGGTGCCCTATACTAGGGTTTGAAAAGACTAGAATAAAAACATCCGACGGTTAAGATTAATTATATACTATTGTAACTTTGACTAGTGGTATGGATTGTATATGATGAGTAGTATAGATGGTATAAAGGTATAACTGGAAAGATGTATCATAGTTTTATTCTAACCATCATGATCTACATATCTCTATCATTTGGATCTCTTCACTTTCGTTTTAATTTCATTTGAGCTATCCCCTCGTCCCCCGCGTCGCCCCCACAGGCGGCTCGGGCGGAACCGCCTTCGACGGCCCAACACCTCCGGCGTCCTCCCCCGTGTCTCGCCATCGCCGGAGCACACTGCCGGAAGCCCGTGCGGCCACAAGGAAGGCGGCGCCGAGGCCTCTCTCCCTTCCCCTGCCATGGTGGCTCGCCCGGATCCATGGAGTGGTGGCTGTCCATGGAGCGGCGGCGTCGCCGGCAGATCCGGCGCCAGCGAGGCCCGATTCGGCGGCCCCGGTGGCGGATCCATGTCGGGAGGACGTGTATCGGCGGCGGGGTGGTGGTTTTTCGGTGGGTCGAGGGAGCGGAGGTGGTTCCCGTTGGAGGAAGCTCGAGGGAGCGTGGGTCGCCCGACGCCGGCGTGGGGTGCTCGGGTCCATCGGCGAGCGCAGGCCTAGCAGCGTCCGTTGGCTGGGCAGCTGGCACGGGAGGCGCCGCTGCCAGCGGGCGGGGCCCTGTGAACGCCGGCATGGGCGGCGAAGGCCAGCGCGCAGGCATGCCGACGTGTGCAACGTGTCTGCGGCAGCCGGGCCTGTGGGGCGCCGGCATCGGCGTGGCTTCCGGAGGCCGGCACGTAGGAGCGGTCTGTAGGGTGGCGGCAGCGGCGGCCACATGCGCACGGCAGACGCGTGGGCCAGGTGGTTGGCGGCCGGTGAGCTTGCGTGTTGGTGGCGGGCGGCTTGCAGGCGATGGCGTGGCACGGGGAGGGGGCCGGCGAGGCGCCGCGCACGGTGGTGCGGTAGAGGCCGTGGTGGCAGCGGCCGGCGATTCGGAGCCGGCGTGAAGATGGCGGTATGGTTACACAGCTCGGCGGTGGCTTTGTATGCTGCTCTGACAGTGGCGTCCACTGGCTGGGACGACCGCAGCAGTGGTGTCGGCTTGCTACGGCGAACGCGTGCAGCGGGGCTCGACACTCCGGGCGAAAGCCCCTGCCATATTCATTCAGGAGGAATGGCGGTGGCGGCTTCGGGCTTTCCTGTGTAACACCCAAAAATTGCCTATTTAAAATTTTTAGTAATTAATGGCTTTTATTTAATTTGTTCATAATTAATATAGGTTAAATAAATTATTTATGAATATTAAAATCAAATATAAGTAGTAGAAATATTTTTTTTGCATTCATGGTGCTGCATTTATTTTTGTATTTCTTGTGATTCAAACGAGAATTTAAATTTATTTAAATTCAAATTTGAATCACCTTGTTTGGAGTCCTAGAAAAGTTTTTTCAGCCGAGTTCACTTTTGCTCCCTCAGCTCTCTCTCTGGTCCGCATTTGCTCCCTCCTCTCTTTCTTCCTCGTGCGCCTGGCCCAGTCTGCTCCCTCGCCCGGCCCGCTCTCACTTTTTCCGGCCCAACTCGCCGCCCCACCGCTCGGCCCACCAGCGCAGGCCGGCCCACGTCGCACGCCCCTGCTTCGTCCCCCTCCTTCCCTCGCCGCCAGGCCCTCCTTCCTTCTATCGCTCGCGCCCCGCTCCATCCCCGACGAAATTCCCGCCGCTCCACCGGCCGCCTTGGCCCCTTCCCAGTGCCGTGGGCCCTCCACGAACCTTCCCCGCACCTTCCTGCCCCCGCTCCTTTCCTTTCCCGGACCACTCAAGCATGGCAGGAGCACCCCCTCTTGGAAACCCGAGCTTCGGCCGCCGCCTCCCCGATCGTCGGGCTTGCTTGCCATAGGAGCACCCCGCCCGACCCTATATAAGCAGCCCCACCGAGCCTCCACACCTCACCGACCATTCCCCGAGCCCCTGAGCCAACGCAGCGTCTTCCACCCGAGCTCCCCGCGCCGCCGATCCCCGCCCGAGCGCCGGCCACCATCGACCGGCCACCACAATGCTGCACCGGCCAATTAGGCCTCACCAGGAGCATCGCCAGGAGGTGAGGAACGCTCCAAGCCTTCTCCCTCCCCTTTTCTCGTACCGTAGCGCCCGTTTCACTTCGCCGGAGCTCCACCGCCGCCGGCCGTCGCCGTACGCCACCCTCCACCACTCCCACCCCGACTTGAACCATCCAGTAGAGTTCCCCGCGCTCCCAGCTCCCTCCCCGACGAGATCTCGTCGCGATTGGAGGTCGGCAGCGCTCGGACGGCTTTATGCCGGCGAACCCTCGCCGCGCCCAACAGTAGCGCCGCCACATTCCCGTTCCCCACCGGCGAGCACATCCCCCGATCTGCTTTGGGCCACGCGATTTAGATCCAATGGCCCAGATTCACCCGCGCCCGAGTCAAACCCGCCGCGTAATAGTGAGCTCTGGCGACTTTGCTAAAGAGCCCCTCCACTTTTCGGAAATCAACCCGCCGTCCATCGTTGTAGAAAAATAATTGCGAATAGGTCCTATTTTTATCAAATAGCCCCCTGCACTTTTTAAATTTAGAACCTGCCGTCCTTTTAGTCGTTTTTGCGCATTAGACCTTCGGTTTTTCAGCGTATTTACGTTTAGGTCCTCGATTTTCTTCAAATAAGCCCCTGGAACCTTTTAAAAATTTCCAGCAGGTCCCTAGAACATAGAAAAGCCATATCTTTTTTGTTTTAGCTCCGATTAGTGCGATTTTCACGCTCATGTGTTTGTAGTGAAGCGTAGAATATTTCTTGAACCTTTATTTGTATTGTTTCCACTGTTTGGTGTACTATTCTAATAGATTACTATTTGTTTGCATGTACTGGTTTGCGTGCTCGCTTGTGTGGTGATTCGTGTCCAGTCGGTGAACCGTATGCGTTGGAGTTCGAGTACGTGGAGGACTTTCCGGAGCAGGACCCATAGCAGCAGTAGCAGCAGCCCCCGTTCGAGGAAGGTAAGTTATAGCACGGACAATCCTTGCTACCTAAACACACTTTGTATATACATTTACTTTCATATGCATGTGTCTAATTTGATGACCTATTAAGGTTGTACCTAGTTTGTTTACTCCTATCCTTTGATTACCTTGGGTTTATGCATATGGGTAGATTTTGCTATGCGCAGCTACTATCACCATTATTTAACTGCTAATTTTGACTTAATGGTTCACTTCAACATTTACGATAAAACATGCTTTTTAGCAACATGGTTTAGGGAGCTGGGGCATGTGCTGTGTGCTTTGCCCTAGTATCTCTCCGTAAGGTCCGGTTCTTAAAGCGGCAACCCAGGAGCCTGTCGCCACTGCTTGAACTATTATGGCTCTGGTCTTGGTCAAGTAACTTTTACATCTCTAGCTTGCCAGTGGTTACCAGTGGGGCCGACGACGTTATGGGAAGTAAGGCATGGGGTGTTTCTTGATTCCACCGAGGACGGTAGCCCCGTCGGCTAGGTCTCGTTAGACCCAGTCCCGTGTTGGGAGTCCCTACGACGGGGAACTCCGCACGTTGCGCATTGTTGGGTGCGATGCCCGCACTCTGGATACCATTGACCCCCTTATGGTGTGACTCCGTAAGCGTAAGTCAATCTCGGTGCCTAGAGTCGCACCACCTTTTTGTACCTTAGCGGCTACTGTCTTGTTAGGGTGTCTTGTGAAAAGCCTCGTAGCGTCCTTATGCAATCACACCTCGGAAGTGTTGATGCGCGTGGTTGGGTGCAAAGTTCTTTTGAACTTTTACGCAACTGGTGGGTAAAGGGCCCAACCTCTGCAGAGTGTAAATCTATCATGATAGCCTTGCTCAGAGTCACGAGTGGTCTGGATCCTTTTTTATTAGAAGATAATGTCTATTTATGTTTAATGTCACTTATAATTTATTAATTGGGTTACAACCGGGTTTCATTCACTTGTAGTAATTTGGTTAATGAACCAACTAAAAATGCTAAAGCGGTTAAGCCGTGTCTAGCCTATTTTGAGCCTTCATACCCGTGCTATAATTGCTAAGTAATTGTTTACTTACACTTGTCATTTTATTCGACAAAATCCCATATGGATAAACAGATTGGGCTGCGCATGAGTCTGCTGCTAAGTTTCCAGAAGATTTACCGTACTACTGAGTTGTGATCTCCAAGTCAGAGTCCCTGTGGATTGCGGCTCCATTAGTTGAGAGTTTTATTAGTCTTCTACTGTTATTATTTAGATCATTTATGAAGCACTCTGATGTAAACACTTTATTTAATGAAGATATTATTCCAGCATATGTTCTCTGTTTTTCATATTTGTTCGCTATATGTGTTCTATGACTTCCTGGGCACACATATTGCCGCATTCGGGTTTTTGTGAAAATCCGGGTGTGACAGATTGGTATCAGAGCCGTGCTGACTGTAGGATCGCAGCGTAGCTAGAACGGTTGACAATTCTTAGGAGACCACCATGGTTATGTTTTATGCCATCTAGTTCCACTTTTTTGAAACTTAAATCTAGTCGAGTCTTGTGTGAATCATGTCTTTAGGTGCTTGAAATGATTGACATGATGCTTATGCTTGATTTGGATTTTTGTAATGATTGTGATGGGCGTAGACTCAAGTCTACTACCATCTAGATGCAAGACTAAGGTATCAGGACTTTAGTGATTAAATAGAGGGGGTATTCATTTCTCTTGCTCTTTTTCTATTCAAGCCCTCCATCATAACAAATTGGTAAACCGCTGAAGCCATAACCATCGGAGTTTTTATGAGAATTATTTATTGATGATAGATGGTGAACACAAGGAGCAACCCCGGTGCCAGCGGACTGCCGCCACCACCTCCCACCATTGAACAGATGATGCTCACGCAGACCCAACTGATGCAGCAGATGGCTCAGACGATGGCAATGATGCAGCAAAACCAGCAGAATCCGCCACAGCACAACATGCCGCCCCGTGACAAGAGGGGTGAATTCCTGAAGGGACGTCCTCTTACCTTCAGCAAGGCCACCGACCCCCTGCAGGCTGATGATTGGCTCAAGGCGGTGTAGAGACAGCTTGACATCGCCCAGTGCAATGACCAGGAGAAGGTGTTGTACGCCAGAGGACAGCTCCAGGGACCGGCATTGGACTGGTGGGACTCGCACCAGTACGCTCACATCGACCGTACTCAGATCACATGGCAGGAGTTCCGCAGCAGCTTCCGCTCCCACCACGTGCCAGAAGCTCTGATGACCCTGAAGAAGAAGGAGTTCCTGGCACTGAAGCAAGAAGGGATGAGTGTCACCGCTTATCGTGACAAGTTCATCGAGTTGGCCCGCTATGCTCCGGAGGACGTGGACACCGACAAGAAGAAGCAGTCCAGGTTCCGTGACGGCTTACAGGATGCACTGCAGTACCAGCTGATGTGCACCAGGTTCCCCAACTTCTAGGAACTGGTGGACGGTGCTTTGATGCTGGAACACAAGCGCTGTGAGATGGAGGAGAAGAAGAGGAAGTTCCAGGGCCAGCAGATCGGAAGCAGCAGTCGCCCCCATTTCGTTCCTCCTCAGGGCAGTCAGCATATGGGAAGCCAGCAGCGCTTCCAGAGTCAGCAGGGCCCGTTCAACCGTGGCCAGAACCAGCAGTGCCCCCAGTACCCCTAGGCGCCACTGCAGCAGCGTCCTCAGAACCAGCTGCAAAATGCTCCAACTCAGCGCAACCCGGTGCAACAAGGCCCCGTTCAGCGCCCAACCCCATCAACAACACGCTAGTGGCCCCCAGAGTGTGCTATCACTATGGAGAGCAGGGGCACTATGCCAATGTCTGCCCCAAGAAGACCCAGAACGCCGCCGGCCAGAACAACAATCAGAGGGCTGGTCTACCGCAGAATCAGCAACAGGGTCAGGCCAACCGTGCTCCGCAGAACCCCGCCAGAGGAAAGCTCAACCACACTGGGGCGAAGACCGTTGAGGGAGCTACTGATGTGGTACTGGGTACGTTCCCTGTCAACTCCACGCATGCGACTATTTTGTTCGATTCCGGAGCTTCGCATGCTTTCATATCTGCTGCATTTGTGAAAAAGAACTTAGTGCCATTATTGCCCATTAAGAATGCTATGCTAGTTAGCTCACCAGGAGGGGAACAGCGCGCCACTCTACGCTGTCCCCGTGTTACTGTCACCATAAGGGGGGTAGACTTCGAGGCACACCCGGTCGTCCTGGAGTCTATTGGTTTTGACCTGATTCTGGGTATGAGTTGGCTAGCAAGATATGATGCAGTGATCCAGTACGCCAGGAGGAATGTACAACTGACGGCAACATCTGGAGATAAGGTGGAGTACCAGGCAGTCAGTCCATTGGAGCATAATCAAGTCAATCAAGCTGATGGTGCAGCTCCCGCCGACATCAGGGTAGTGAGCGAGTTCTCGGATGTGTTTCCTGAGGAATTGCCAGGTATGCCCCCGGAACGTGAAGTTGAATTCATTATTGAACTAAAACCTGGCACTGCACCTATAGCTAAAAGGCCATATAGAAAGGGAGTGAAGGACCTGGAGAAACTAAAGGAGGAATTAAGCTCCTTGCTAGCCAAGGGGTATATTCGTCCTAGTGCCACCATGGGGAGCACCAGTACTGTTCATGGACAAGAAGGATGGGACACAGAGGATATGTGTGGACTATCGAGCCCTCAATGAAGTGACCGTCAAGAACAAGTACCCGCTGCCAAGGATTGATGATTTGTTTGATCAGCTGAAGGGATTTTGTGTGTTCTCCAAGATAGACCTTCGATCGGGTTATCATCAGATGAGGATCCGGTCGTCGGACATACCCAAGACGGCTTTCACTACTCGGTACGGGTTGTATGATTTCATGGTTATGTCATTTGGACTGACCAATGCTCCTGCATACTTCATGTACCTAATGAATAGTGTCTTCATGGACTACCTTGACAAGTTCGTGGTGGTGTTCATTGATGACATACTGGTCTTCTCCAAGAATGAAGAGGAACATGAGGATCATTTGAGGATGGTGATGCAGAGACTCCGGGAACATCAGCTATATGCCAAGTTGAGCAAGTGTGAATTCTGGTTGAAGGAAGTGGCATTCTTGGGACACGTGCTGTGCAATGGAGGAGTAGCAGTCGACCCGAAGAAGGTTAATGATGTGTTGAGCTGGAACCCGCCTCGGGATGTCAGCGAGATCAGGAGTTTCCTTGGAATGGCCGGATATTATCGGCGGTTCATTGAAGGATTCTCCAAGATTGCTAAACCCATGACGGCGTTACTGGAGAAAAATGCCAAGTTCATCTGGACAGAGGAGTGCCAAACCAGCTTCGAAGAGTTGAAGAAGAGGCCGACGACAGCACCTGTACTGGTATTGCCCGACATTGCCAAGAGCTTTTCCATCTACTGCGATGCATCCCGTGTTGGACTGGGGTGTGTACTTATGCAGGAAGGGAGAGTCATGGCATATGCATCAAGACAGTTGCGGAAGCATGAGCAGAACTATCCGACACATGATTTGTAGTTGGCAGCTGTGGTGCATGCTTTGAAGATTTGGAGGCATTACTTGATTGGGCACAAGTGTGACATCTACACCGATCACAAGAGCCTGAGGTATGTCTTCTCTCAGTCAGAACTAAATATGAGGCATCGCCGATGGTTGGAGCTGATCAAGGACTATGATCTCGAGATCCATTACCACCCTGGCAAGGCAAACTTGGTGGCAGATGCTCTGAGCAGGAGAAGCTATGTGAACAAGATCACCGGCCATTGTCTGCCTGAAGAACTCAGCCAGGAATTTGAGAAGATGAGTCTGGGGTTCGTGACCAGCATCACAGAGATGACGGTAGAACCGACTCTTGAACAGGAGGTCCGGAAAGGACAGTGATCAAGGAAATTGTGAAGAATGTTGCCCTAGGCAAGGCCCTTGGATTCCGAGTGGATGATCAAGGAACCTTGTGGCACGGGAAGAGGATATGTGTGCCCGATATAGCGCAGATCAAGGACACAATCCTAAGAGAAGCGCATGAATCGGCATACTCAATCCACCCAGGAAGCACCAAGATGTACCAAGACATCAAGGAAAGATTCTGGTGGTACGGATTGAAGCGTGATGTGGCGACACATGTGGCACTATGTGACACTTGTCAAAGAGTTAAGGCTGAACATCAGAGGCCAACCAGATTACTTGAGCCCTTGAAGATACCCGAATGAAAATGGGAAGAAGTTGGCATGGACTTCATTACTGGTCTACCCCGCACACAGCGAGGATTTGACTCCATTTGGGTGATTGTGGATCGCTTGACCAAGGTGGCACACTTTCTTCCAGTGAAGACCACCTATATAGGCGCCCGATTGGCATAGTTGTACATGGAGAGGATTGTGTGTTTGCATGGAGTCCCGAAGCGGATAGTGTCTGACCGTGGTACTCAGTTCACTTCACACTTCTGACAGAAGCTGCATGAGTCCATGGATACTAAGTTGCAGTTTAGTTTAGCTTATCACCCCACACAGATGGACAGACAGAGCGGACTAATCAAATTCTGGAGGACATGTTGAGGGAATGTGCACTACAGTATGGTGTTAGCTAGGATAAGAGTTTAACCTATGCGGAATTCTCATACAACAGTTATCCAAAATGTCTACAGATGGCACCATTCGAGGCTTTGTATGGCAGGAAGTGCAGAACACCACTGCTCTGGAATCAGACTAGTGAGAGTCAAGTCTTTGGGCCTGAGATACTGAGAGATGCAGAACGCCAAGTGCAAGTGATCAGACAGAATTTGAAAGTGGCACAGTCCAGGCAGAAGAGTTATGCTGATGTCAGACGGAGGGATCTCAGTTTTGCTGTTGGAGATTTTGTGTACCTCAAGGTGTCACCGATGAGGGGCGTGAAGAGGTTCAATGTCAAGGGCAAGCTAGCACCTCGATACATCGGACCTTTCCAGATACTTGACAGGAAAGGTGAATCGGCATATCAGTTGGAACTACCCGAGAGATTGGCCGGAGTGCACGATGTGTTCCATGTGTCACAGCTGATGAAATGTTTGCGGGTGCCTGAAGAGCAGATCCCGATAGATGAGCTGAATGTGCAAGAGGACCTCACCTACGAGGAGTATCCAGTCAGAATTCTGGAGGTGTCTGAGAGGGTGACAAGAAATAAGGTCATCCGGATGTGCAAGGTAAAGTGGAGCCGACACTCGGAGGATGAAGCAACTTGGGAACGGGAGGAAGATCTCAAGACCGAGTACCCGCAGCTCTTCGCATCTACATCCGAATCTCGAGGACGAGATTCATCTTAAGGGGGGTAGGTTTGTAACACACAAAAATTGCCTATTTAAAATTTTTAGTAATTAATTGACTTTTATTTAATTTGTTCATAATTAATATAGGTTAAATAAATTATTTATGCATATTAAAATCAAATAAAGTGGTAGGAATATTTTTGTTGCATTCATGCTGCTGCATTTATTTTTGTATTGCTTGTGATTCAAACGAGAATTTAAATTTATTTAAATTCAAATTTGAATCACCTTGTTTGGAGTCCTAGAAAAGTTTTTTTAGCCGAGTTCACTTTTGCTCCCTCAGCTCTCCGTGGTCCGCATTTGCTCCCTCCTCTCTTTCTTCCTTGCACGCCTGGCCCAGCCGGCTCCCTCCTCTGGCCCGCTCTCACTTTTTCCCCTCCGGCCCAACTCGCCGCTTCACCGCTCGGCCCACCAGCGCTGGCCGGCCCATGTCGAACGCCCCTGCTTCCTCCCCCTCCTTCCCTCGCCGACAGGCGGGCCCCGCCTGTCAGGCCCCCCTTCCTCCTCTCACCCGCGCCCCCCTCCATCCCCGACGAAATTCCCGCCGCTCCGCCGGCCGTCTTGGCCCCTCCCTAGCGCCGTGGGCCCTCCACGAACCTTACCCGCACCTTCCTGCCCCCCTCCTTTCCTTTCCCGGACCGCTCAAGTATGGCAGGAGCACCCCCCGCTTGGAAACCCGAGCTTCGGCCGCCGCCTCCCCGATCGCCGGGCTTGCTTGCCATAGGAGCCCCCGCCCGACCCTATATAAGCAGCCCCACCGAGCCTCCACACCTCACCGACCATTCCCCGAGCCCCTGAGCCAACGCAGCGTCTTCCACCCGAGCTCCCCGCGCCGCCGATCCCCGCCTGAGCGCCGGCCACCATCGACCGGCCGCCACAACGCTGCCCCGGCCAATTAGGCCTCACCAGGAGTATCGCCAGGAGGTGAGGAACGCTCCAAGCCTTCTCCCTCCCCCTTTCTCGCACCGTAGCACCCGTTTCACTTCGCCGGAGCTCCACCGCCGCCGGCTATCGCCGTGCGCCACCCTCCACCACTCCCATCCCGACTTGAACCATCCAGTAGAGTTCCCCGCGCTCCCAGCTCCCTCCCTGACGAGATCTCGTCGCGATTGGAGGTCGGCAGCGCTCGGACGGCTTTACGCCGGCGAGCCCTCGCCGCGCCCAACAATAGCGCCGCCGCATTCCCCTTCCCCACCGGCAAGCACCTCCCCCGATCTGCTTTGGGCCACGCGATTTAGATCCAACAGCCCAGATTCACCCACGCCCGAATCAAACCCACCGCGTACTGGTCAGCTCTGGCGACTTTGCTAAAGAGCCCCTCCACTTTTCGGAAATCAACCCGCCGTCCATTGCCGTAGAAAAATAATTGCGGATAGGTCCTGTTTTTATCAAATAGCCCCTGCACTTTTTAAATTTAGAACCCGCCGTCCTTTTAGTCATTTTTGTGTGTTATACCTTCGGTTTTAAGCGTCTTTACGTTTAGGTCCTCGGTTTTCTTCAAATAAGCCCCTGGAACCTTTTAAAAATTGCCAGCATGTCCCTAGAACATAGAAAAGCCATATCTTTTTCATTTTAGCTCCGATTAGTGTGATTTTTGCGCTCATGTGTTCGTAGTGAAGCATAGAATATTTCTAGAACCTTTATTTGTACTGTTTATACTGTTTTGTGTACTGTTTTAATAGATTATTATTTGTTTGCATGTATTGGTTTGCGTGCTCACTTGTATGGTGATTCGTGTCTAGTCGGTGAGCCGTACGCGTTGGAATTCGAGTACGTGGAGGACTTTCCGGAGCAGGACCCACAGCAGCAGCCGCCCTTCGAGGAAGGCAAGTTATAGCACGAACAATCCTTGCTACCTAAACACACATTGTACATACATTTACTTTCATATGCATGTGTCTAATTTGATGTCCTATTAAGGTTGTACCTAGTTTGTTTACTCCTATCCTTTGATTACCTTGGTTTTATGCATATGGGTAGATTTTGCTACGCGCGGCTACTGTCACCATTATTTAACTGCTAATTTTTGACTTAATGGTTCACTTCAACATTTACGATAAACTTGCTTTTTAGCAACATGGTTTAGGGAGCTGGGGCATATGATGTGTGCTTTGCTCCAGTATCTCTCCGTAAGGTCCGATTCTTAAAGCGGCGACCAGGAACCTGTCGCCACCGCTAGAACTATTATGGCTCTGGTCTTGGTCAAGTAACTTGTACATCTCTAGCTTGCCAGTGGTTACCGGTGGGGCTGACGGCGTTATGGGAAGTAAGGCACGGGCTGTTTCTTGATTCCACCGAGGACGGTAGCCCCGTCGGCTAGGTCTCGTTAGACCGAGTCCCGTGTTGGGAGTCCCTGCGACGGGGAACTCCGCACGTTGCGCATTGTTGGGTGCGATGCCCGTGCTCTGGATGCCATTGACCCCCTTATGGTGTGACTCCGTAAGCGTAAGTCAATCTCGGTGCCTAGAGTCTCACCACCTTTTTGTACCTTAGTGGCTACTGTCTTGTTAGGGTGTCTTGTGAAAAGCCTCGTAGCGTCCTTATGCAATCACACCTCGGAAGTGTTGATGCGCGTGGTTGGGTGCAAAGTTCTTTTGAACTTTTACGCGACTGGTGGGTAAAGGGCGAAACCTCTGCAGAGTGTAAATCTATCATGATAGCCTTGCTCAGAGTCACGAGCGGCCTGGATCCTTTTTGATTAAAAGATGATGTCTATTTATGTTTAATGTCACTTATACTTTATTAATTGGGTTACAACCGGGTTTCATTCACTTGTAGTAATTTGGTTAATGAACCAACTAAAAATGCTAAAGCAGTTAAGCCGTGTCTAGCCTATTTTGAGCCTTCAAACCCGTGCTATACTTGGTAAGTAATTGTTTACTTACACTTGTCATTTTATTCAATAAAATCCTGGATGGGTAAACAGATTGGGCTGGGCATGAGTCTCCTGCTGAGTTTCCAGAAGATTTACCGTACTACTGAGTTGTGATCTCCCAGTCAGAGTCCCTGTGGATTGCGGCTCCATTAGTTGAGAGTTTTATTAGTCTTCCGCTGTTATTGTTTAGATCATTTATGAAGCACTCTGATGTAAGCACTTTATTTAATGAAGAATTTATTCCAGCATATGATCTCTGTTTATCATATTTGTTCGCTATACGTGTACTATGACTTACTGGGCACACATATGGTCGCATTCGGGTTTTTGTGAAAATCCGGGTGTGACAACCTGTCAAGGGCGTCATTTAGGAGCTAGAACCCTATTGCACGAGTCTCTGGGTGAAAACCCGTTCTAGCTCCTGGACGAGCGACGGCGCCGCCATGGGCGTCGTGACCTCCTTGGAGGCATCGTCTCTAGAGACACGTTCGACTGGCGGCACGGTCGGCCTACTACTGCGATCGCTCCGACTGGTGGTGACAAATCTGTCGGAGGGCATGCGAACATGGAGGTTGTCTACCTCACGCCAAGAGGCCTGCTCTACGGTTGGTGGCCGACGGTCTTCATTCGGATGTTGTTCGGCTGCTTGCAGTGTTCAACGGCGCCTGGTGTTGCTTGGCAACCTCTAGTGTGGTGAGGGCAGCTTTGAACGATGGCGCTTACGGCGACGACAACCGGTGACGACTTGGCCTGCAGCGGATCGCGGCGGGGTGTTCAGCATGGCTGAACTCTCCTAGTGCAGTACAACGTGGGAAGACGGCGCGGGCGACATCTTCGGTCTTCTGACCCGATGGCGGTGTCTTGTGCGTAGGGGAAAGCAACGTGATGATTCGAACTACGGCGGTGGTCTGGAGGTTTGAGACAGTTCCCGGGGGGTGGGGCACCTCTTCTTGCTTCCTTGACGGTAATTCTTAAACGAGTCCAGAGCGTGGAGCCGTGTGGCGAGGTTGAGGCCCCCGCGCACCAGAGCGAGGCGTGCTGAGTGGCGGGTTGGAAGTCCCCGCGCACACGAGAGACGGCGAAAGCAGCGAGCCCCCCGCACGTTGAGTTGCTTCAGACTCAGTGGTTTTCATGTCGTCGAGCGGTTGGTTTGGGTGCAGCAGCACGGCGGCGATGGGTCCTGCACAGCGGTGGCCCTCTAGGTGTGGTGGTGTCTGCCCCTCCGGCTCTTTTATCGGCGCTGGATCGCTTTAGAGGTTTCGATACCCGCAGGTGCAGTTGTAGGTGGAACCTGCGGCTGTGCTTGTCCCCTCTATCGTTGTGAGTAGTCTGTGTGGCCATGTTGATGTCCCAATCCACCTGGCCAGCGAGTGTAAGCGAGCGGTAACCCGTGTTGATGCCCCAATCCAACCGGGCGAGTTGTTTGTTTTCCTTTTCTTTTCTGCTGCCTAAGGCCTGCCAGGACCGTAGTCTTGTATTTTTTTTCTTCTCTATCAATAAAAACACACTCGTCGAGTATTGTTCGTTCAAAAAAAATTCCATTTCTAATCGTCTCTATGGAGAACTGACAGAAAAGCGGCGGCCGACGACTATGATTTCGTGGTGCTTGGCCTGCGGCCAATGCGCGCCACGGAGGAAGCTGCACAGGGCTGCTTGGCCCACGGGCAAGGCGTGTCTGGGGCCAAGCCACGCAGCCGCACGGCGCCAGGGATGACGCGCGGGGTTACTGGACCGGCGGCAAGGCACGCCGCTGCGGACAGACGCCGACGACGATGCAGGCCGCGAATCGGTGATTCGGTGGCGTGCGGGTCTACAGGAGCAGATGGATCTAGTTAATTGGGGTTTGGTGTGCTGCATAGTATACGTGCGTTCAATTCAGATTGAAAGTGACCCATGAAAACAGGTAGAACTTTACTTGAACTAGACGGGGGTTCTGAAAGAAAATTTACACTGAAACTACGCAACAGGTGTGTGACTCGGGGCTGCTCGCCCCGCAGCGGAGGTGCACTGCCGGGAGCCCGGGAGGCTGCACGGGGGTGGGGGTGGTGCACCCGCGGTCGAGGCACGCCGCCAGGGAGGAGACAGGCGGCCTGCGGCGGCGGCAAAACGGTGAAAAAGAATGATGCACGGAGCACGGAGATAAGGCCGGCGCCAGCCTGAATAGAAAAACAGTAATGCTTCAGATGGTCCTATGGATCGGACGCCCCATCCTATCATTTTGTCTCCGACCTGGCTCTATTTAAGTGGCGCCATGCCATGTTTTCCATTCCCACCGCCTCCCCAATCCCCAACGACGCCGCCTCCCCAATCCGCGCTCCTCCGCCGCCGCCAGCTCCTCTCCTCTGTGCCGCCGCCGCTCCCTATCCCCACTCCTCCGTGCCGCCAGCTCCTCTCCTTCGCGCCGCCGCGGCTTCCCTCGTCTTCGCTCCTCCATGGCGCCGCCCATCCTCTCTGCGCCACCGCCAGCAGTGGATCTCCCTGGTGAGAGAGAGGTTTGGATGAGGACGCCGCCGGGCGTGGGGAAGACGGACGCCGAGCTCGTGCCACCATGGGTCCGCCGTCGCCGGTCCGAACCGACCATGGATCTGTTGGTACACCACGCGTTGTCTACACGCGCTCCAGGACGACCGTGGACGAGGGGGGAAGAGGAGGCGCCCATGGAGACAGGGGTGGCACCACCGCACGAGGTAGGGGCAGCCATTGAGAGGAGGGGGAGTTGCAGTGGACGGCGGAGGAGGAAAAGCCGGCGATGCCATGCCCGCCGGAGGAGGAAGGGGGAGGGTCGTGGGCCACCATCGCCGCCGCACCCAGCTCCTCCTGCCGCCACCGGCCCGAGCCGGCCATGGATGCCGTGGATCCGCCACCGGTGAGCACGCGGAGCTCTGTGCGCCGCATCATGGATGGCGTATGCGCGAGGCAGGGGAGGGGGTGGCGCGCAGATGGGAGAGGGACAGATGTGCCGCTTTTCCTTTTTGCTACGGTTTTGTTACATGCTGCAGGTGTATCTTTCACGTGTTTTAGATGTTTTAGGAGAATGTTGCAATTGTTTTATATAAATGTTTGAAAAGTAGATCCCGCGATGTTGCATATGTTTTACACGCATGTTACAGGTGTTTTATCTGAATGTTGCATTTTTATTGAGAGGTTTTGACTGCGGGGGCGTGCGTGACTGAGTTGGGAGCGCGTCATTTTTTATGTTGCAAATGATGACTATTCATGTTGCAGATATTGTTATTTGATGTTCCATATGCTATTCTTAGATGTTAAAAAAAATAGCAACATCATACCCATGTTGCGGTGATTTTTTGTGATCCGTCGGATGTCCGAACGCTAGCCTAACCGATAGGAAAAACATCAAACTAAATTAGTAACTAATGATTCCTAAACTACCCTTGTTAAGGGGTGGTTAGATTTTACCTATACCACTATACAGTAGTATAATAGTATAAAACACCGTAAAAGAACTCTTCCAATAATCTTCATTTGGTACCGGTGAATACCCCCTTCCTACAAGACATAATAACCACCCCGCCCGTCTGGTTGCTGCAGCACTGTCATTTGAAGTTGCTCGTGAGTTTTCAGTCGATTGAGCTCTGGCAACTCGTGACTTTTTAGTTGATTGAGCTCTGGCATAGTGTGTGTAGTACCTTCTAGTATGACCCAAGTGGAAAATTAAATATTAAGCACATTAATGGATGTTTTGTATTGGAATGAAGACGTCCAGATCTGAATACACTTCTTCTGACCTGCTTGCAGTACGTCCATCTTGCATACTAGAAGACCTGCAACTACTTCCGATCGGATCGGGTTGACAACCAAGCTGCCACCAGTATACCTTGTACATAACATTTTGGCAACTACTTCAACACGCAATAGACGATCAATACGGCATTTATGTCAACAGAAATAAAACATTATAAGATATAAATAGGATGACCTTACGTACTCTAGCTTGATGATTTGTTGGGATTTATATATTTACCAACCACCGCCAGCTGGCAGATCTAGCTAACTATAGCAGTGAGTTTCAGCCTCGTTTCTAGCGTGACACTGACTGGGAAAGGTCTAGCTTTTCTCCGTGTGAGACTGACGATTGACGGTTACTGATGAAGGGTCCGTTGCTTTCGGTTCACTTCAGTTACACGTTCTGAAATATAAAAACTGCAGCTCATGGGTGCAGGGCAGGATCGCTTCTTGTGTGTGGAGTGAGAAGCAAACACAATGAGAGGAGGCTCCATCAGCGAGGTGCAGCAAGAGGAGAGGCTGCCTCTTCTTCCTCTTCTCCATAGGACGCCAACTCCACAGGTCATTGCTTATTAACTCTCTATCTCAGTTATCACTTCTCAGCAATGGCTACTCGTGCTTTTTTTTGTTTTCTTTGGAAGTAGCTAGTGATTTGCAAAATATGAGCGTGCTTATGTTTGTTTATGATCGATAGATAAGCTTTGTCAGCTCGTCCTGAACAAACGGGCCGGGGTACATCTAGGTTTTGCATAGAGCAAACGGGGTACAGCAGGTTAACTAGTAACTATGGGAAATTATTACTTCTTGCTTCTCATTTATCTGATGAAATTTCAGATTTCTGTTGGATTCGTAATTCTAATATTGAAGGAATGCATTTCGGGCTTAATACCATCAATCGAGATTTAGTTTTTAAACTTATACTGTAAGTTCCATCAAAATATCAGTACCAGAGATCTTCACATCCGCCCCTCTCATATGCCTCGGTGCACTCAAGATCTGGTGTTAATGCAACATTAGCGCCGGGTGTAAAATTGGGATGCCCCCGGAGACTCTTTAGCACCGGTTGGTAACACCAACCGGTGCTAAAAGTCACCTTTAGCATCAGTTGGTGTTCCCCCCTTTAGCACCAGGTTAAAAAACCGGAGCTAAAGGTCCTTCCCAACCGGTGCAGATGAAGGCTTTTCCGGTAGTGTACGAAGGTTTTGTACCTTTGTATTAAAAAGTTTCATTCGTGGAAACAAGCAAATTATATGAATACAAGTAAGATATGCTTAAATGCATAGCAAACATATGCTCACTGTGATACTCAAAACAGATAGTATATCAGAAACATCTGAAGCAAGCATTCTAAAAAGATCGGCATATATCTTCGTTTCACCGTTGCATTCGTTGAAAAAAGATTTGGAAAATGCACAGACGGTGGAACGAATTCCAGAAATCCAGAATAACGTAATTCAGTCATGCCCTTCTTAAATCGATAGACAGAAGGCAAAGCTCTAAGTTCCAGCATACATTCTCTCCGTTTCAAATTATAGTTCGTTTGACTTTTTTTACTTTAAATTTGACCGCTCGTCATATTCAAAATTTATACAAATTATCATATTTTTATGGTGGCTTGCTTTATTAATAAAAATATTCAAAAATACCTTAAATTTGACTATAATTTCATAAAATTTTTGAATAAGACGAGCGGTTAAACTTGTGGTAAAAAAATCAAACGACCTATATTTTAGAACATAGATAGTAGACCACTATTGCTTCTGTCAACTGGATCATTGCAACCAATGCCTTTAAATTGAACATATACCATGATTATTCAATATATGCACTTCAAAATTGACAATCGATCAAGATCCCGTACCCATATCAAAATGATAGCATGAATTAATAGGGTGCAGTTTCATTGTACTGTTATCAATATTGCCATGTTAGCTTTTCAATTAAATAAAACAACATTTAAGTATTATATGGTGTTGTCATTTAATATTCTGGGGATGAAATCAAAGTGTCTCGGTGGACGTTTCACGGGCGTTGATAACTAGACCTGAGGTGTGTCTTGGCTATTAAACAACTCTCTTCTTCTCTTCCATCGTGAAACCTGCCAAGTCAGCAAATCTGCTTATGTGTTTAGCATTTTATTATTCATGAATCATGACCTGATCTCCTGTCATTTGTTTCATTTAAATGTGATGCAACATTATTACATTGGTGTTGATAACAGCAACAAGGTCATAGACAAGTTTGTGAAAAACGAACGCGTGATAAATTCATTTTGATTAGAATATGTCGGTAGCAAGTCATCACTTGATCGAGAATCAAACTAAGATCTTCTCCAATGGTTAACTCTTAGCTAGCTCATAAATTATTTTTTATATTTTAATAGAAAAATAGAAAAGAGAGAAGAGCTATCACCTCATACACGTACTTCGAGATTATATGATGATGATGTGTGATGTCATTCATACTATGAGCTATGTGCTAAGAGTTACTCCCTCCGTCCCTAAATAAGTGTCGCCATTGGTTTTCATGCCACGATTTTTACTCAATTTGTAGAAAATACGTACAATATTTTAATCTTCAAATAAATTTATTAAAAAATTAGATTCAAATATCTATCTAATAATATTTATTGTGTACCATAAATATTAATATATATTTTTATATATTCGATCAAAGATGTTTCTCGAGAAGCGAAAATGATAGTCTTTTAGAGACGGAGGGAGTAGATCGTTGGAAGAGTTGTCTTTTATAATACATCGAACTACTCGTATCATTGCCTAATAGCCTGGAACACGCCATGACTTCAATGTTGACACCAGTACTATGTTAGTCATTAAATGTTGATTGCTATCGGTTTTGGTTTCGCCCCAGTATTTATTGACCGACTGTCTTCAGCTCGCTGTTTCTTCCGCCAGCTGAGCATGATGCATGTAGGCTCATCAGTGCCTAAGTTGGTTGAGACAAGTGACAGCCTGACCGTGCTAGTTGGTTGAAACCTGCCTCTCATATTTGGATCCCGGCGGCAGCACACGCCGACTGGTCAGTGCTGCCCGCGCCACGACCCCTTCGGGAGGTCGGGTGTTCGATCCCTACGGGGAGCAAATTTGCAGGCAGGGGCATAAATGTGCGATGGTTGAGCGGCCGGTGGAGCCCGTTCAGTCTGGGTTATCTGGGAGCCTGTTCGTTGAAAAAAAATTCACTCGTCTATCCCATATCAAAGTACAGGTCTACAGCCGGCCTAATCTCACGTGTGTGCTATGGTGCCGCTGTGTATGGATGGGGTAGCGGTTTGGGGATTTTTTCGACCTGTGTGAGAATGTCTTCTTCTTAATATAATACTATGGGATAGTCTTACCCTTCGCAAGTCGAGTTTTTTAATATATTTGGACCCGTACGAGAGAAGGCTGATGATGTATGGGATTCATGCTTTCGAGAAAAAGGGCACCTTGAAGATGAGGGCCTTGCTGCTTCTTTGTTTATACTCTATAAAAAAATGAGTAAAAATTTTATTATACAGTATCCCTCGTAATGCACTAACATAGTGACATGGTAATGTCTAAAGCACTGTTATAAATAGTATCTGACTACTCTAACTGTAGTAAGAACAGAACAAAACAAAACAATAATATATTAAGCTGTTAAGTTGAAACAAACTCTAATAATAGTCACGGCCAGCTCTAGGGGTAGGCCAAAAGTGCGACCGCTAGGGCCTCGTCTAGCTCAAAGTTTGTTTCCTATCTCAATATTTGTTTAGGTGTAAGTTCAACTAACTAAACAACGGGTCACTATTTTAGATTAGTCTCTGGCCCTAGTTGTTGATACGTTATATTACTAGCGGCTGCCATTTGCTGCATATTTAGACCCCACAAATACAACGTTGCGGATTGTATACTCTCCGCATCCACTTTTCGTACGCCGTGAATCTAGTTGTCATATGTGCCTGCAGTTGGTGCGTTCTGTTGTGTTTTCGGGGCCCTTTTCAAAACCGAAGCAACAACCTATTTCTATCAATTAGATATTATATGATTCTCTCATTTATATATTATAGTTGATTTACTCAACAAATGTTCTCAGGACAGTCCCAACCCTTCAACTAGGATTGTTTCGCTATATTAAATACGAGAGAGGGGAAAAGAGCAAGACATTGGGTCTCATGCAAAACCCAGTTTCTACACAAGAACCTATGCACATGACACTACCAAGTTTGGGTCGGGAGATGATAGTATCTTCATTATAGATAAAAAATAAATACAACTGGTGGAGATGAGAAATGATGAATTTATCGAGGACCCACACTAAAAAATTATGGATTGGAGAATACAATGTCTAAAATAGTGTCTTGCTAACGTGATATTATGGACATTACCTGCGGACATCATGGGTGGGGACTGCCCTCATGCTCAACTTAAAAATCTGTTAATTAGTTAGTTTTCAATATAATGTTCTTGGCCAATTGCATGCATTTTTTAAGCGATTTTGATGAGCCCTTGTTATCCATCCTTTTCTCTTCAACTTAAAGATCAACTATGCTATCCTTTTAGAATTTATATTGTAATATATATTGTTCAGCAATTGTCTGGACCCGAAAGTTGTTGTTATAAATTAACTCATACTCCGTATGAATTGCATAATCAATATTAATTTATGCTACTATTTAAAATTAAATATAAAAGGTAAAAAATATACTAGGTGAAAATTAAAGGGCCCACGGTGCCATGCTCGCATTAGGGCCCTAGAAAATATAGAGCCAGCCCTGGTAATAGTAAACTCTAATAACAAAAATAATAATATATGAATTGTTTAAGTTTTATGCAACATTTAAGTTAGTCTTTGATCAAACCACCAAAACAAGTGTCTATATGTAAGATCGTAATGAGAAATAAAAAATCAAATGAAGTCAAATGGAGAACTTTTTTTATTTGAATATTGTAGCCCCTGACAAAATATATATAACTTTGTACTTGACAGCTTTTCAATTTGAAGTAATTTAGGCCAAGCTGGAGCAACTTATTTCTATGGAGTTTTTCTGGGAGAAGCTAGTTGTGCTTGCCTGAAAACATATTACCCATTTGGCAATAATCCATCTTTTTATATGGTTTATTTGTCCATCCTAACTATAAAAGATTATAACGCCCCTGACGAGTATGATAATTAATTTGAACAAAGTACAAATACTATTCCTTTCACTAATATATGTTTGGCATTTCGGTGGTAAAAAATATGCAATTCAGTATCTGAAAGGCACTAGTGTTGGCGATCGAATACAAACTTCCATGCATAATAGCCAAATGTTGACGCTTAAGATAAAAAAGAATACACAAGGAAACAGCTCGGCTTGAATCTTCAGATCAACGAGTCGATCACATTGTCCAACTGGATATGTACCCACATAGCCAACAACCTCAATAATCTCATAAGGCACGAGCAGCCTCTAGTCTACAGATACAGAAACACAGCATTAATGATCACATTGAAACAAGATCAAGCACTGATTTTCAACAATTGTATACAAAGGATTGAAGTAAGGAAAGAAAGATTTTGCTAGTGCCACATAGATTAAAGCAGCCCAACAACAGGCCATGGGCGTGTGAGAAGTTCTAGTTGACTGGCACAAGAAGAAGTCAAGATCCAATAACAGTTCCGGCCGGCAGGGTCATTGGCTCAGCCTGACGACAGATGGATTGGTGGCAACCTGTAGGGACAGCAGATCAAATATTCAAGCATCAATTTTATTAAGAGGATGTTTCAATCATGCATTCATCTCCATTGCTGTAACAACAATAAAATCTATATTACCCGCAAACAAAAACAATAAATCCTTGGGTGAAAGCATATATAGATTCATAGTTCAGTTAATTAACTGGTTCACTACTCAGAGCGTCCAGAGAGGTGTCAGTTTGTGGCTATTGCAGATCATATCGTTATCTTTGAACTCTGTTAAATAGAACCCGCAAAAGTAAATAGAACCCGCAAAACTTAATTTTAAGGATCTGTGAGCAAAGTTCCTTGAGTGGTATAATGATCGGTTCTTCCTCTTCTTCTTACATCAGCACCTCTTATAAGTTAAGTACGGAACTGCGTGTGTTTTTCTCAAGGCACCAAGGGCATCTTCATGTAGTTAAGTTTAAATGTAAAAAAAATTCAGTTTTAACACGAACAATTTGTGGAGATGCATTTTGCACAAGAAGGTTAGCACAACTTATTTGCACGACCAAAGCATGGATTTGAATAATGATGAAGAAAAGACTGTCATTGTCAATGCTCGGAATGAAGAAATATATCCAGATTAGCGTTACTTCCTTTGATATACAGTATACATTTTATAATCGCCTCGAATCTCAACCATATAGGCCAGAATCTTTACATATTGAGCCAACTACTTGTGCTACTTGCAACTTTGCAAGTAATTAAGCAGCACCTCGATCAGACATTTTGATATATCTGAATATATGAAGTACAGGAAGGAAATAGAAGTACACCATCAATTAATAAAATAAGTGAAAAATGAGAATAAATCGTTTGATGAATTCATGGATTTGGTACACGTGCCGGCCAGCTAGTCAACGTGATGGCTCAAGATTATTGCTGTGTTCAACAAACAATTAGCCTCATTTATAGCGAGACACTGACTAATAGGCTTGTTCTGTGTCTTGTTTGTGATAAATTGCAGTTGTTTGTGCAAGAGACTATATACGGCTTCTTCTTCTCCTCTTAAATTTTGGTGTATGAAAAGAAACTGCATCCCGTTAGCTAGGCTTGTGTGCGAGAGAGAGGACTAGCCAGCCAGCCATCCTACTGTTAGCAAATAATGCGTAAAACAAGATCGAACAAGAGACACGATTTAACGTGGAAAAACCCTTGCGGGAAAAAACCACGGAAGACAATCAATATTGAGGAGAGTTTACAAGTAGGGATGATACATGGCTTATCTGTTTTGCCTTGTCTTGTCTTGTCTTACCGTCTACATAGGCTTATATATATAGGCGGCTAACGCACCCGTACTTGGTTGCGTTACCAAGGTGGGACTAAACTTTGCACTTTCTGAGAGAAACCACAGCACAATGGGCCTCTGCTTCGCTCTGGCCCAAGCCTGGCCTATATCGTGGATGTGAATTTGGAACATATCCAACAAACTCCACCTTGAGACAAATTCCATCATGTAGACGAATAATAAACCTCCATATTCAAATCTTGAATACCAATGTCCATCGGACAAATAAGATCACTTGAGTATTCTCTCAACACTTGAGCAAATAACCAATAGGTTCAAACATACACAGCTATCAAAAAAGCAGACGAACAATCTGGGGCTTCAACAAATTCATAATCCCAGCAAAAGTCTGAGTCTGTGCAACTGGCCTCGGAAAAATAAATGGCAATAATGCTCAATCATTAAACGACATAAAGTCGCAATATCACCTGTGGTATTAAATAAATATCCAGTGAAGAACTCAATTCCTGCTCTATTCAAACACGGTTCAGATGTGGGTATAAATGTGCAACCAACGGTATAAACTTCTGCAATAGACCTGAGCGGACGTCTCCACCTTGAACAATAAATATACTGAATGCTGGCCAGTACAAAACATTGTGGTATCTATGCAGCAACTCTGAACTAGATCCCTCAACACGAGCAAAGACAGCAATAAACGTACGGCTCCCGCAGTACAAAACACTATAGTATCTAGTCAAACAAAACTTCCTCTGTTGCGCTTAGAATCCTCCACCTCGAACTCAATTCGGAGAAAAACCTTCACTTTCAATTAACCAACTCCATTGGAGTAAAAGAAAAATCACTAGGCTGGCATGAACGATGTTGTCAAAACATCAAGATGAATTAACTCAAAGTGATCAAATAGTAATCCCAATATCTCCTCAAAATCTCAATATATCTCAACAGCAGAAATCATATATCATAGAAGCCACGTGAAAGAAATAACCAGAAGAAAATAATCTGCAGTAATAAACTAGGTATAGTACTGTGTAACCCTAGCAGAAAACCTGCAGCCTGTGTACACCACCTGTGTATGATTAGCAAAGAGTTAAGAACTCTCCTAGTACGTCTTCGTGTGCCTGTAGCACAAATCCGCAAAATTGATTTTCACGGGAGGAGGCACCCGACGCTCTGTCTCTCGATCCGCGTGCGCAAACAGCAAGCGGCAGAAGCAATTTTTTTTTCTCCCGACGACAACGAGACAGGCGAGCGGCAACCTTTGTAGATGACACGACTAGCAGGTTCGAATCAAACTCGGCGACTTCCACCGATGCACGGAAATCGATTCCGTGGAGAACAGCCAGTACTCGGTAGCCGATAGCAGATGCGTTCGGTGAGGGAACGCAGAAAAAAAAGCGGCGACGCGACTCCTAATTTTTTTTCACTCGATCTCGTGCCAAGCTCTGATACCACTTGTTAGCAAATAATGCGTAAAACAAGATCGAACACGAGACACGATTTAACGTGGAAAAACTCTTGCATGAAAAAACCACGGAAGACCATCACTATAGAGGAGAGTTTACAAGTAGGGATGATACATGGCTTATTTGTCTTGCCTTGTCTTGTCTTGTTTTACCCTACCGTCTACATAGGCTTACATATATATAGGCAGATCACGCGCCCGTACTTGGTTGCGTTACCAAGGTGGGACTAAACTGTGCACTTTCTGAGAGAAACCACAGCGCGATGGGCCTCCGCTTCGCTCCAGCCCAAGCATGGCCTATATCGTGGATGTGAATTTGGAACATATCCAACAAACTCCACCTTGAGACAAATTCCACTTGTAGACGAATAATAAACCTCCATATTCAATTCTTTAATGCCAATGCCCATCGGCTAACCAATAAGTAAGATCACTTGAGTATTCTCCCAACACTTGAGCAAATAACCAATAGGTTCAAACACACACAGCTATTAACAAAGCAGACGAACAATCTGGGCCTTCAACAAATTCATAATCCCAGCAAAAGTCTGAGTCTGTGCAACTGACCTCAAATGGCAAATGGCAATAACGCTCAATCATTAAACGACATAAAGTCGCAATATCACCTGTGGTATTAAATATCCAGTGAAGAACTCATCTCATGGAATAATATATGCTCCACCTGGGACACTAAACTTGGCAAAACAACGCTCTTGCAAGAGCAACTAGCACGTGTATCCATCACGTACGACAAACTTGCCAATTGTAGAAGAAACTAAATTCCATGACATGGTCAATTACTGCTCCATTCAAACACGGTTCAGATGTAGGCATAAATGTGCAACCAACGGAGTATAAACCTCTGCAATAGACTTGAGCGGACGTCTCCACCTTGAACAACAAGCGTACTGAATGCCAGTACAAAATGTTGTAGTATCTATGTAGTAACTTTGACTAAATCCCTCAACATGAGCAAAGACAACAATAAACGTACTGCTCCCGCAATACAAAACATTGTAGTATTTAGTCAAACAAAACTTCTCTGTTGCACTTAGAATCCTCCACCTCAAACTTAATTCAGAGCAGAACCTTCACCTTTAATTAACCAACTCCATAGAAGTAAAATAAACCACTAGGCTGACATGAATGATGTTGTCAAAACATCAGAATAAATTAACTCAAATTGATCCAATAATAATCCCAATATCTTCTCAAAATCTAAATATATCTCAGCAGCGGAAATCATATATCATAGACGCCATAACCAGAAGAAAATAATCTGCAGTAAATAATCTAAAAACATTACTGTGTAACTCTAGCAATAACCTGCAGCTTGGTACACTTTGTATGTACATCCAGTGAGCAACTCTGGAAACCTTCTGGTAGATCTTTACGGGTGCGCGTAGCAAAATTCCGATAAATAATTTTCCTGGGCACGGACCGAGCGACGACGGCGCTGAGAACTCCGAACCCTTTTTTTTCACGTGATCTCGTACCAAGCTCTGATACCACTTGTTAGCAAATAATACGAAAACAAGATTGAACACGAGACACGATTTAACGTGGAAAAACCCTTGCGGGAAAAAACCACGGAAGACAATCACTATAGAGGAGAGTTTACAAGTAGGGATGATACATGGCTTATTTGTCTTGCCTTGTCTTGTCTTGTCTTACCCTACCGTCTACATAGGCTTACATATATATAGGCAGATCACGCGCCCGTACTTAGTTGCGTTACCAAGGTGGGACTAAACTGTGCACTTTCTAAGAGAAACCACAGCGCGATGGGCCTCCGCTTCGCTCCGGCCCAAGCATGGCCTATATCGTGGATGTGAATTTGGAACATATCCAACACCTACAAAATGAATGGTGGCTCCATCAATGAGGAAGAGCTGGGTGGTCTTCTTCCACTTCTCCATGGCAGCCCTTCACAGGTCACTACTTAGCCTTGCCCTTGTTTAGTTCCCTACTTTGGTGGTGCAAAGCTACGACTTTATCATAAATGCGGCACTGTAGCATTTCGTTTGTATTTGTGAATAATTGTCCAAATATTGATTAATTAGGCTTAAAATATTCGTCTCGTAAAGTACAACAAAACTGTATAAGTAGTTTTTGATTTCATCTATATTTAGTATTCCATGCATGTCCCGACATTTTGATGTGATGAGAATCTTATTTTTACATAGTGGAATTTGGGGGTGAAATTTGGGAAGGCCCTTATCTCAATGCTTAGGCACAATTAATGTTCATATTCTGAGTGAAGATAGTGGTTTGAGAATGTATACAAACTCTCAGGTCCATGAGTTTGCGTTGAGAACATAATGTTTGTTGGATTAAGGTACTGCAGCCAACCATTCAAAAGTTTGGTTGCAGGCTTTGCGTGTAGAGATTAGATGCTTGTGCAAGGAGTATGCCCAGAATCCACTGTTAGTAGCAAAAATTGTCAGAATGGCAGCACGGGTGGAGTCTGTAGCACACAGACAAATAGAGAGGTGTGGCTTGGAGCACACAAGTATGCTTGTTTATCCTTCAACCCATACCATGTAAAGGCGGCCATTTCAGGCATATGCTTCCATGTGGCACAACAACATATCAGCTGCTAATCTAGGACGCAACACGTGATGCCGATAGGTATGCATGTATCCGACTGGATTCTAAGACACCCTGCTGCATCGCCTCATATCGGCGCCAAGGCAGCAGGAAGATGGCTGACAAGGAGTACCCTCGCGAAAGCCATTTTGCCGGCTCTGCAGCCTTGTTGCTGTCAAGGTTCTCAGCCAAGTAGGGAGAGGGAGATGCAGCGGCTGACTGCTGCACGTCGCCGGAGGCCCGCGATGGCGACGCCGACGAGATAGAGGAAGCAACTCCGGTGATGTCGCCGGTAACCGCACCCCGTTATTTTGTTTCCACGTTTCGCTTGCTGATCCCGGCGCACCTCTATTTTCGGATTTGGTTTAGGAATCAGTTGATCTGTCAGTGTCTCCTTGCTGGAGGCAAACTAGACTTCCACGTCATCGCCATATAGTACCTTGTGGAGGGTGACGTGGCATCATGATATCAAAGATGATGATGGGCAAAATTTGTTTGGTTTTGAATGTAGTAGAGGAAGAAAAGTGGGACACGCGTTTTGAACTGGTTCCTTCTTTGAAAAGAAAGAGATATGGATACCAAGCAATAGCAGAATGGTTGTATCCAACTGTTTTCCATTTTGTCCGCATAATGGAACAATCGGCACTACTAATGACTTAATGAGATGTTCAAAGTCTGGAATTGTAGAAATCTACAATTCTTTTTGGTATCAAACGCGTGACTTGAAGTGAGCAGGCAATGCTAATGGGATGTCATTTCTATAATCATGCATGCAGGATTATGCACCATATACTTGCAATGGATCTGTTGATATCAGAGGCAATCCAGCATCTAAACACCTTACTGGAAACTGGAGAGCCTGCTACTCAATATTAGGTAATCGGAAGTGGATTTCTCTTTATGGGCTTATGGCATCCCAGAGTGCGATGTGGGTCAGCTTTTCCACTTCATTATATTCAGCTGTTACTGTATGATGTGTGAATTATTGTGTTTCCAACTCTTTTTCCCAAAGGTGGTGAATTTTGTGGTGCTATGGCGTACTATGGAGTTGGGACTAACCTGGTGAGCTACCTTACCAAGGTGCAGCAGCAAAGCAACGTTGATGCAGCTAGCAATATCGCTTCCTGGCAAGGCACCTGCTATCTTAGTCCCCTTCTTGGAGCATTCTTGGCAGATTCATATTGGGGACGACACCGAACAATCGTGATTTCTCTGACAACATTTACAGTTGTAAGTGTAGCCATCTCTCAATATCATTTGCAAATTGCAAGTCTGTCCTTTTTTCCAAAACATCATCATCCTCAGTTAGTTTCGTCTGAAGTTTCTGTTGTCTATTAATATGTTCACTCTGACCGTACATTTGTTCTTCTGAATTCGATTTCTGAACTAGACTCATGGTTTCTTATTTTTGTATGCAGGGAATGATTTTACTGACACTTTCTGCAATTGTTCCAGCAAGCATTGATACAGTGGTGATCTCCCTTCAGCATGCCTTGCCTTCTCTGGGCCTATTCCTGACTGCTCTTGGCTTAGGTGGCATCTGGCCATGTGTTCCCACATTTGGAGCAGATCAATTCGATGACACCGACAAGGCAGAGAAGACACAGAAGGAGGTCTACTACAACTGGTACTACTTTGCTGTCAATGGTGGTTTCTTCTTCGCGAGCACAGTGCTAGTGTGGGTTCAGGACAACTGTGGTTGGGGATTGGGTTTTGGAATCCCTACATTGTTTTCAGTGATTGGAATTGTGGGATTCACTGCCAGTATGAAGATATACAGGTACCAGGAACCTGGAGGAAGTGGGCTTACTCCGATTTGCCAGGTTGTGGTTGCAGCTACTCGCAAGATCAACGTGGATGTGCCGAATGATTGCTCTCTTCTGTATGAAATGCCAGGGAAGGAATCAGCAATTGTGGGGAGCAGGAAGCTGATGCACACTGATGGACTAAGGTTTGGTGAACAAAATATTCTGTCCATCTAGTCACTTTTGTAATCTAATTATTTTAGATAATGACTTTTGTGAAATTTCCAAATCATAATGCATTTCCGCTGGGACACTAATACTTGAATGGTTGTGGTATTTAGGTTCTTGGATCGAGCTGCCACCATCACTTCCTCTGATGAAAAGTTTCTTGACGCACCAGACGCTTGGAAGCTTTGCACCGTAACCCAAGTGGAGGAGCTGAAGGTCTTGACAAGAATGCTGCCTGTCCTTCTATCTGCCATAATCTTCAACACAGCCGAAGCATTCTTCCCGCTGTTCATTGAACAAGGAGAGGTCATGGACAACCACATAGATAACTTTGCAGTACCCCCTGCCTCTCTGACAACCTTCAACTGCCTCTGCATTCTCATCTTGGCCCCAGCGTACAACAAGGTTCTGATGCCTATGCTGAGCAGGATCACTGGTACGAAGCGAGGACTGTCGGAGCTGCAACGTATTGGTGTTGGTATGGTTTTCGCTCTGCTATCACTGGTTTCAGCTGCAATAGTTGAGATGGTGCGTCTTGACATCGCAAAGAACAAAGGCCTAGTGCACCAAAGTGCTGCGGTTCCGATGAATATACTGTGGCAGGCACCACAATATATCTTTGTAGGTGTTGCAAAGGTGTTCAGCGTAGTCGGTTTCATCGAGTTCGCGTATGAGCAGTCACCAGATGCCATGAGAAGCTTGTGCCAGGCTTGCTCTCTCATCATGGTTACACTTGGGAGCAGCCTTGTGTCGTTTATGTTAATGTTTATCAATTCAGTGACAGAGGGAAGAGGGAGCCATGGATGGATCCCAGAGAACCTCAACGAAGGGCGTCTTGATAAGTTATTCTGGTTGATGGCAGGATTGCACCTACTGAACCTTCTTGCATTTATGTATTGTGCCATGAGGTACAAGCGCAAGCTAGCTACATAAGTATTTTGTTTTCCTGTTAGTTTGGGTGTGGAAGCGCTTAATTATTTTACTAAGCAGTAACATTTGTGCTATACTTGATACAACTAATGTTTTATGAAAAGAAATCTAGTTTGAAATATTTAGGGGAGCAATGGAAATGGTTTGAAAATGCACTTCTTCATCAGCAACCTAACTCGATGAAATTTAGTTCAATTCCTTCCTTGTGCTCATCGAGACTGATATTGCACATTTTGTTCATCAACATAGCGTGAGGACGCATAGAACTTTCTTCCTGGTCCTTTGAAAAAAAAACAAGAATATGGTCCTATTGTCAATCACCTCCATTTCAGGCTAATGTCCTTTACCTAGTTGAGTTATTCCCCCCTTCTGAAAACATACCTAGGATGGAGCTAAACCTTGGAGGAATTGCTTCCATCCATGAACGAATCGAGAATTTGGATTTCGATTCTTGATTACATAAAAAAATTCACTTTTATTCGAAATGTCAAAAAGGTGTTCCAACTATTTTGAGTGACGATAAATGATTAAAGACAAAAGTGTAAAACACCGATCAATTTGGAGGGCAAAATAGAGGATCAATGCTCTGTTGGATAGGTTCCAAATTCACATATGCACGATAAAGGCCGGGCTTCTGCCGGAGCGCAGAGAAGGCCAGTTTTCTCTCAGGAGCGCACAGTTTAGTCCCACCTCGGAAACACAACCAAGCACGGTCGTGTGAGTCGCCTATATATAGACGATAGGGTAAGACAGATAAGACTGATCAGGCATCTTAGATGAGCCATGTATCATCCCTACTTGTAAATTCTCCTCAATAGTGATTGTCTTCCGTGGTTTTTCCCCGTAAGGGTTTTTCCACGTTAAATCGTGTCTCGTGTTCGATCTTGTTTTTTAGAATTATTTGCTAACAAGCGGTATTAGAGCTTGGTACGAGATCACGTGAAAAAAATTAGGGTTTCGTCCTGTTTATTGCGCGCCGCCAGCCGGATCAATCTGCGATTGGCTACCTCGTGCAAGACTCGTCGATGTGAAGTTTAAGATGGAATCTGATTTCGTATTTGCCATAGGCTGCAGACCAATCCACGAGAAGCTACCAGAAGGTTTTCTCAGCTTTGCTGAACGTACACGGAGTTGTACACAAGGCTGCAGGTTATTGCTTGGTTTACACAGTAACATACCTAAATTATTACTGCAGATTATTTTCTTCTGGATATTTCTTTCATATGGCTTCTTTTGATATATGATATGATTTCCGCTGCTGAATCATATTGAGATTTTGAAGAGATATTGAGATTATTATTTGATCACTTTGAGTTAATTCTTCTTGATATTTTGACAACATCGTTCATGTCACCCTAGTGGTTTATTTTACTCCTATGGAGTTGGTTAATTTAAAGTTAAGATTTTGCTCTGAATTGAGTTCGAGGTGGAGGATTTCAAGTACAACAGAGGAGGTTTGTTTGACTAGATACTACAACGTTTCGTATTGCGGGAGCAGTACGTTTATTTATGTCTTTGCTCATGTTGAGGGGTTTATTTCAAACGTTTAACTCTGTTGGTTGCACATTTATGCCTACATCTGAACCGTGTTTGAATGGAGCAGTAATTGACCATGTCATGGAATTTAGTTTCTTCTACAACTGGTAAATTTATTGTACGTGATGGATACACGTGCTACTTGCTATTGTAAAAGTGTTGTTTTGCCAAAGTTTAGTGTTCCTGATGGAGCATATATTATTCCATGAGATGAGTTCTTCACTGGATAGTTATTTAATAGCACGGGTGATATTCGACTTTATGTCGTTTGATGATTGAGCGTTATTGCCATTTGCTTTTGAGGTCAGTTGCACAGACTCAGACTTTTGCTGGGATTATGAATTTGATGAAGACCCAGATTGTTCGTATGCTTTGTTGATAGTTGTGTGTGTTTGGACCTATTGGTTATTTGCTCAATTTTTACTTCCTATGAAGTGTTGGGAGAATACTCAAGTGATCTTACTCATTGGTCAGTCCGGTGGACATTGGCGTTCAAGATTTGAATATGGAGGTTTATTATTCGTCTACAGGAGGGAATTTGTCTCAAGGTGGTGTTTGTTGGATATGTTTCAAATTCACATCCACGATAAAGGTCGGGCTTCTGCCAGAGCGCAGAGAAGGCCCGTCGCCGAAGGTTTGGGCCGGAGCGAAGTGGTGCTGTGTTTTCTCTCAGGAGCGCACAGTTTAGTCCCACATCGGAAACGCAACCAAGCACGGTCGTGTGAGCCGTCTATATATATGTAAGCCCTATGTAGACGATAGGGTAAGACAGATAAGACAGATAAGGCATCTTAGATGAGCCATGTATCATCCCTACTTGTAAACTCTCCTCAATAGTGATTGTCTTCCATAGTTTTTTTCCGTAAGGGTTTTTCCACGTCAAATCGTGTCTCGATCTTGTTTTTTAGCATTATTTGCTAACATGCTCGGAGTCCTTAGTGGTGACCGGTGAGTACTAAGCAAAACATAATACTTTGCTGTGTTTAATTTTCCTCTTGCTCGTGTTCACGGTACCCTTTTATTTTCCTAGCTGAACAGCTGAAATAATGCTGTAAAAAAACAAGATTATGTGTCGCTAGAGAGGCCACAGACAATACATTAATTTTCTAAAAAAACATTGATGCATTGTGTTTCTACTATTGCCAGCCAACTAATCTTTCTGTCGGTTGATGTGAAATTTTATTGGTGGCCATGTAAAGGCCATATTCGTTTTTTAATCAAATGCACAATATTTCTTTTATCGCTTAATATATATTACCTCCATTCTTAAATAAATATATATATGTAGTCATTCTACCAGTTTGACATATGTTTCAAAAAATTTGGAGTAACTGAAAAAATAATATAATTTAACTTTGAAGAACATAGTTGCTTCAAGTCAAATAATTCCCAGCCAAGTGATTGACAGTCCTAGATAACACACTGTTAGTCCCTTTCATAGAGTGCTTTTCAAAATTTTCTAGTGTAATACACTGTAATTCATCTGCTCAGGTAGTCAGGTTAAAGATATATAAAAGGACATGTATTTATCAAGGACTCGAGGCAGTAGTCGGCAGCACGCTACCAAGTTGACATGCACGTACTGAAATCGAGTTTTCCAGAAACAATTCCGATCTGAATATTTCTCAGCGTGGCAATCCTATGGGTTGGCATGAAGACTTTCTTCTTAACAAAAGTTCCCTTGATCTCCGAGACAAGCGCGAGTCCATAAGGCATCAAGGCTTTAGGGTCCATCAAGGCATCTTGTGCTGCATATTAGGAACAGGCTTTAGCCTCCATCATCAAGGCATCTTGTGCTGCATCTTGCCATGCAGCCCGCCCTGCTACTAAGCACCCATCATGATCACGCAACACCACTCGAGCAGCCCCTGTTCGGTCAGCTTCATAAAAGGCACCATCAACATTACATTTGTGCCAACCAATTTGAGGTCTCTCCCAGTGTTGGGTGATTCCTCCTTTCTGAATTTTCTCTGGATGTAGTAGCTGCCAAAGATCAAATGATGTGTCCCATACCCTTTGAACAGCTTGTCGCACTGGAAGTGGCGCCTGACCACGGCGGTGTTTATTCCGCATCATCCATAGCGACCACATGCCACATAGGATAACAGCTGCATCCTTTCTTGGGCAGAGCTCTGGTTGGAGTAAGTCTTGCGCCCAAGTCACGTCATGGAGTCGTGGCAACTTTATACCAATAATGGATTCCGTACTGTCCCAGAAGTACCTTGCCACCGTACAATCAATAAGAACGTGTTTGATTGTTTTCTCGCTTGCACCACAGACTTCACAATTGGCAATCCTCTCTATATGCCTTCGATGTAAATCATGTTGTGCCGGCAGGACACCATGTAGAACACGCCACCAGAACACTCCGACTTTTGGGGGGACCTCAAGCTTCCAGATTACTTTCCAATCCCTTGTCACATGAGGATCCAGGAACCAGCTCGGTCAGCTGCCACCATCGGTGCTCCAGGAGCCGATACGCCGATCTGACCGAGTATGTACCATGCTTCTCTGGTTCCCATGCCCAAAAATCATTACCACGCGCATTACATGGCGTAGTAAGGATAGCCTCTGCGTCAAAGCCACAGAAGTTCTCTCTGATCAATTCTTCGTTCCACTGTCCGCTGGCTGTTAACAATTCTGAAACAGTAGTCAGTTGGTGATTATCCATTGGTGTGAAAGGTTTTCCAATTGGATGATTATGGATCCATTTATCAGATCATACGTTAGTCTGATTCCCATCTCCTATTCTCTTGATCAGCCCCTGTTGAAGCACTTCTCTCCCTGCAAGAATAGCTCTCCATGTTTGGCTCGCATGCTTTTCCTAGTAGCAGAGAAGAAGTCACACTCATGAAAGTACCTGCCTTTCAGGACTCTAGCACACAGGGAGTCTGGCCGAGTCATCAAGTGCCATCCTTGTTTGCCAAGTATGGCTTATTAAACATAGGCAAGTCTCTGAATCCCATGCCACCTTCATTTTTAGGCCTTGTCAATAATTCCCAACGCATCCAGTGCATGTGTCTATTATCTGAAGACGATCCCCACCAGTAGTTGTTACAAAATTAGGCAACATTTGGTATATTTTAATTTCAGAAATTAGCAACAAATTCATGGCAGCAGTGAGTGATCCATTGATAACAAAGCATGTGCGAGTGTTCAAGTTAAATCTCCTAATAACATGAACAAAATGAGAAACCAGAACAGGATGAGGTTCAGGATGTACCCCGAGGCGGGACTGGTACTGGAGGCACCGGGTGCGCCGTCACCAGCTGGAGGAATCATCCTCGACTGGCCTTGCTTGAAGTAGTCGATCTGATTCGGTGCAGTGACGAGTTGCTGCAGTGGAGTCCCTCGAACGGCCTCCTGGAAGTAGTCGTTCAGGCCTCCGGGAAGTAGTCGTACACTTGAGGGAGACGGACACTGGGAGGTAGTCGTTCGGGTTGATGAAGCAGGACACCAGGAAGTAGTTGTTCGCTTGCCACCGGGAAGTAGTCGTTTGCAGCGAGCAGTCGCGTACTCATACCCTCCCCAAAAACCTTATCGCCTTCCTACCCCGAGTAGGATCTCAAGGCAGGGAAGGTTCGGAGGATTTTGCTCACACAAGAAGTGTGCGTGCAAGGCTTGCGTCCGAAATGCAATAGAGCAGCAGAACAACAAAGGGAGAGAGTGAGAGGTCTCCTGAAAGGAGTACCAGAGAAGGCCGGGGAGTGAGTTGTTTCTGCCTCTGTAGGAGAGACCTCCTTATATAGGCATACATGAGAGAGGGGGATCAACCTGGACGCTCTTGACCAGCCATAATGCAATTACCGTTGTCAGTTATCATCAGCCATCAAAGCGTTAGTTACGGGTAACGGTTGAGACTCAATCAGTGTCTTTAATGGCACGCAGAGCGGCTCGGCTCGGCTGGGCTCGACACGACACGACTCGTCTCATCATGTCTCGTCACGTCACGTCACGTCTCGTCTCGTCATGGCCACGACCCGGCTCGACGAGGCGAGCGCGCGCGCGTGCGTGGCGCGCCCTTCTCCTTTTATCAGCTTCACAAGTGGTCCACAGGTGGTCCACCATTTTAGTTGGTTAGGATTCTCGTCGACTCTCCATCCGGGATTTAACTCCCTAGCATTTATTAGTAGACCTTTAATTCTTTGATTAATTGAGACTAAAAGGGGCCAAGGCTCAATTAATCCAACAATCCCCACCAAGAATTTCAAGGTACACAAGAAAATGCCCTCTACTCAACTGTTGTTTTGATATACTGGCCTCATGGCGGAGATTGTTAAGTTGAACATCCACCTGGGGCAAAAGCTACTCTTGTTCACAACTGACCAATGGACTATGCCTTGAATTGGCAGTTTTGTACAAACAATCTTGACTAGATCCCCTTTGCCAGTACTAGGCTGCTATAAGCATCCCCTCATGTTGGAGCGTATAAGTCATACTCCATGCCTTTTATGGGTATCTAGAGATCACCCTAACTCATAGATTATGACTAGCAATCGAACCCATATAGGTGTAATCCTTTGAGATGTTCTTTAGGCCAACATCTTTGCCCTCATTGAGCCACTCGGATCACATTAAGGTTTTCACCAACCTGCCATACAGACTCAGAAGAGAAATGCACCTCCATTGGAATGAGCCTTTTTGAAAGGTTCTCTTCTCTCAGTTAAACAGTAGCTTGTTTCACCATCCTAATTCACGGGATCTCCGATCACATAGGACAGGTTACCACTACTGAGTAACACACATGAGTCTCAAGCCCAATTCCATGGATGCATTGTCTATCACGTTACGTGAAAGACCCTTTTGTGAATTGATCTGCCAGGTTCTTAGCTGTTTGGATGTAGTCCAAGGCTATCACTCCGGAGTTTCTCATTTTCCTGACAGATTTCAGCCGCCTCTTTACATGCCTAGAGGACTTCATGTTATCCTTTGAACTGTTCACCTTGACAATCACAGTTTTATTATCACAGCTCATGAGGATAGCCGGTATCGGTTTCTTAACTACCGGCAAATCCATAAGGAGATTACGAAGCCATTCGGCCTCAACAGTGGCGGTGTCTAATGCAGTGAGTTCTGCCTCCATAGTTGACCTCGGTAAGATGGTCTGCTTGCAAGACTTCTAGGAGACAGCGCCACCTCCAATTGTGAACACATATCCACTTGTGGCTTTAATCTCATCTGCATCAGATATCCAGTTTGAATCACTGTAACCCTCCAGTACCCTAGGGTACCCGGTATAGTGAATTCCATAGTCCACAGTACCTTTCAGAAAACACATTACCCGCTCAAGAGCTTCCCAATGAGCATCTCCTAGATTTGACACAAACCGACTCAGTTTGCTCACATCGAACGCGATATCGGGTCTCGTAGCGCTAGCTAGGTACATCAGTGAACCAATGATCTGGGAGTATCTCAGCTGATCTCTCATTATTCTTTTGTTCTTTTGTAATACTTTACTAGCATCATAAGGTGTTGGAGCTGGCTTGTGGTCATTATAACCGAAATGACTCAAGACTTTCTCCACATAGTGGGATTGTGTAAGAACAACCTCACCATCACCTTCTCTCACTAGCTTAATATTTAGGATCACATCAGCCTCTCCCAAATCTTTCAACTCAAAACTTTGAGACAAAAACTCTTTGACTTCCTTAAACACATTAAGGCTTGTCCCAAATATCAGTATGTCATCTACATACAGACACAAGATCACTCCTTCGCCCCCACCATAGCGATAGTACACACACTTGTCGGCTTCATTCACAACAAAGCCAACTGTCGTTAAAGTTCTGTCGAACTTCTCATGCCACTGCTTAGGAGCTTGCTTAAGGCCATACAAAGACTTTATCAACTTACACACAATTCCTTCTTTACCTTCCACTACATACCCATCTGTCTGATCCATGTAGATCTCTTCCTCCAACTCTCCATTTAGGAAAGCTGTCTTAACGTCCATCTGATGAACTAGAATACCATGGGAAGCTGTTAGAGAGAGTAGTACTCGTATGGTGGTCAATCGGGCAACCGGCGAGTACATGTCAAAGAAGTCATCTCCTTCTTTCTGAGTATAGCCCTTAGCCACTAGCATTGCCTTGTACTTCTCAATAGTACCATTAGGCCTAAGCTTATTCTTGAACACCCACTTACATCCTACAGGTTTGCACCCATAAGGATGTTCCACGACCTCCCAAGTACCATTAGACATAATAGAGTCCATCTCACTCCGAACTGCTTCCTTCCAATAGTCAGCATCCGGAGAGGAATATGCCTCTTCAATGGTTCTAGGGGTGTCATCCACGAGGTACACAATGAAATCATCACCAAAGGACTTTGCAGTCCTCTGTCTCTTGCTCCTTCTGAGAGCTTCACTGTCATCCTCCTCAGGATTTTCCACATGTGTTTGTTCATTGTGTTCTATCGAAACAGCAGGTTCTCTAGGTTCTTTATTAATAGACAGTTCATGACTATACGTGCTAGCTTCCTCTTTCATAGGAAAAATGTCCTAAAAGAATATAGCATCTTTGGAGTCTATAATTGTACCAACATGCATGTCAGGTACTCCAGATTTTACTATTAAAAATCTATAACCCACACTGTGGAAAGCATAACCAAGAAAGACACAATCAACAATCATAGGTCCCAATTTACGTTTCTTGGTTATGGACACATTCACTTTGGCAAACATCCCCAAGTCCGTAAGTATGAAAGGGTTAGCCTTTTCTTTTCCCATTCCTCAAATGGTGTTATCTCTTTGTTCTTCATAGGAACACGATTTAGGACATGACATGCAGTCAATATAGCCTCACTCCACCATTCCTTGGAAAGTCCCACTGTATCCAACATGGCATTAACCAAGTCAGTCAGAGTGCGGTTCTTTCTTTTGGCTATCCCATTTGACTAAGGTGAATAGGGAGGCATCCTCTCATGAATTATTCCATGTTCCTCACAGAACGTAGTGAAAACATTAAAAAAATACTCTCCACCGCGATCAGACCTAACTCTTTTGATCTTTCTCTCAAGTTGGTTTTCTACCTTAGCTTTATAGATTTTAAAGTATTGTAATGCTTCATCTTTAGACTTCAACAAATAAATGTAGCAAAATCTAGTAGAATCGTCTAATAAAGTCATGAAGTGCTTTTTACCACCTTTTGTCAACACGCCATTCATCTAGCACAGATCGGAATGAATTAAGTCTAGAGGTGCCGAGTTCCTCGCCTCAGCCGCGAAATGAGGCTTACGAGGTTGTTTTGATTCAACACACACATGACACTTAGAATTTTTGACTAAGGTGAATTTCAAAATTAAACTCAAGTTTGCAAGACGCATCATACAACCAAAATTAACATGACAGAGTCACGAATGCCAAACATTAGACTCATCATTAACATTTGCAACGTGATTCACAAGTTTATTACAATTATCTGACAAAGAAAAGTGGAACAAGCCTCCGCTATCATAACCCTTTCCAATAAAACTTCCAAATTTAGAAATTACACATTTATTGGATTCAAAGACTAACTTAAATTTGTCTCTACACAGAAGAGACCCGCTGACTAAGTTCTTTTTTATGGTGGGGACATGTTGCACGTTCTTCAGTCGAACGGTCTTTCCCAAAGTAAGCTTCAGTTCGACCGAACCAGCACCAAGAACATGCGCATGCGATCCGTTCCCCATCAACAATGAGGAAGTCCCACCTGCCTGGTAATAAGAAAACAAGGAAATGTCAGCACAAACATGAATATTAGCACCAGTGTCAAACCACCAATCAGGTGAATGACATACTGAAAGAACTGTAGGTAATAGATTACCATACCCCGATGTTCCACCAGTCTCACTAACAACCATGTTGGCACTGCCGCCATTGCCGCCATTGTTCTTGTCCTTGCGGTGCGGGCACTTTGCAGCAAAGTGGTCCAGGCTACCACAACAATAACAATGCCCCGTCGGCGGTTTGTTCTTCTTCTTGAACTGAGCCGTTTGATTAGCCTTTGTCCGGTTCTGTTGTGGCTTGTTCTTCTTTTGCACCAAGTTGGCACTAGAAGATCCAACAATCCCTTTACCACGTTGGTCTTTTGCCCTCGCCTTCTCTTCCACATCAAGAGTGCCGATGAGATCGACAATAGTAAACTCTTGTCTCTTGTGTTTCAGAGAGGTCGTAAAATCCTTCCAAGTAGGTCGCAACTTAGAGATAATACCTCCAGCCACAAACTTGTCAGGCAACCGACATGGAGCATCATTGCTATAGTACTCAAGATCTCTAGCCAGCGCCTGGATCTCACGGGCCTGCTCTACCACAGGTCGGTCTTCAACCAACTTGTAGTCATAGAGTTGTTCCATGACATTCAGCTCGCCACCAGCATCAGAGACCCCAAACTTAGCCTCAAGCGCATCCCAAACAGTTTTGCCACTCGGCAACAAGAGGTACGTGTCCACAAGGCTTTCAGCGAGAACACTCATGATGGCACCTCTAAAACAGGTTGTCGGCTGCCACGAAAGTCCGCTCCTCCTCTGGAGTGAACTGTTCGGGCTTCCCCTATATGACATGCATGATGTTCACTGCTGTCAACCACAATGTAACCCTCTCGCGCCAATGTTTGTAATTCGAGGCATACAAAACATTTGGTTTGATTGATGCAGCAAAACCAGCTACCGAAAGCCTAGTATTAACATAAGGTTTTTGGATTGTTAGAAAATTAGGCAACATTCGGAATATTTTAATTCCAGAAAATAGCAACAAATTCATGGCAGCAGTGAGTGATCCAGTGATAACAAAGCATGTGCGAGTATTCAAGTTAAATCTCCTAAATAACATGAACAAAATGAGAAACCAGAACAGGATGAGGTTCAGGATGTCCCCTGAGGCGGGACCGGTACCGGAGGCACCGTGTGCGCTGTCACCAGCTGGAGGAATCATCCTCGACTGACCTTGCTTGAAGTAGTCGATCTGATTCGGTGCAGTGACAAGTTGCTGTAGTGGAGTCCCTCGAACGGCCTCCAGGAAGTAGTCGTACACTTGAGGGAGACGGACGCCGGGAGGTAGTCGTTCGGGTTGATGAAGTAGGCCACCAAGAAGTAGTCGTTCGCTTGTCGCCGGGAAGTAGTCGTTCGCAACGAGCAGTCGCGTATTCGTACGCTCTCCAAAAACCTTATCGTCTGCCTATCCCGAGCAGGATCTCAAGGCAGGGAGGGTTCGGAGGATTCTGCTCATGCAAGCAGTGTGCGCGCAAGGCTTGCATCGGGAATACAAGAGAGTAGCGGAACTACATAAGGAGAGAGTGAGAGGTCTCCTGAAAGGAGTACCAGAGAAGGCCTGGTAGTGAGTTGTTTCTGCCTCTGTAGGATAGACCTGCTTATATAGGAATACAGGAGAGAGGGGCGATGAACCTGGACGCTCTTGACCAGCCATAATGCCATTACTGTTGTCAGTTATCATCAGCCATCAAAGCGTTAGTTACTGGTAACGGTTAAGACTCAATCAATGTCATTAATGCCAAAACGTTCATCACACATCACACGCCGAGCGGCTCAGCTCGGCCACGGCCACGCCTCAGCGAGGCGAGCGCGCGCGCGCGTGTGGCACCCCCTTCTTCTTTTACCAGCTTGACAAGTGGTGCACAGCTGGTCCACCATTTAAGTTGGTTAGGATTCCCGTTGACTCTCCATCTGGGATTTAACTCCCTAGCATTTATTAGTGGACCTTTAATTCTTTTGATTAATCGAGACTAAAATGGGCCAAGGCCCAATTAATCCAACAACAGTTTGAGATAGTACTTCTCATTTAATTGCAAGTATCCACTGGAAGAAAAAAACAGCTCGATGGGTATGTTGGTACTGCCTGAGCTTTGGATTTGAGCAGCATCTCACGCCCTGCACAGCTCACTTCTCGTCCAGTCCAGCTCCCAACCAGACCCTTGATTCCCGCCGGCATATATTCAAAAGCTTCCTTTGTAGCCCTCCCCAATGCTGTCGGCAATCCCAAATACCTTACACCGAGTGCCTCATTCTGAATTTCCAAAACATCTTTAACTATCACCTTCATAGCATATGTGCTATTTTTACTAAAAATACAGTAGACTTCTCTCTGTCCACCAATTGCCCTGAGCTCCAGTGATAAATTTCCATGATATCCTTTAGTCGATCCGCCCTCTTTGCGATGCTTTTATGAAGATAATTGTAACACCCAAAAATTGCCTATTTAAAATTTTTAGTAATTAATTGGGTTTTATTTAATTTGTTCACATTTAATATAGGCTAAATGAATTATTTATGAATATTAAAATCAAATATAAGTTGTAGAAACATTTTTGTTGCATTCATGCTGCTGCATTTATTTTGTATTCCTTGTGGTTCAAATGAGAGTTTAAATTTATTTAAATTCAAATTTGAATCACTTTGTTTGAATCCCTAGAAAAGTTTATTTCACCCGAGTCCGGTTTTGCACCTCCAACTTTCTTCCTCGTTTCAATTTGCCTCCCTCAACTTCTCCCCGGCCTAGCCTCACTCCCCTTCCCTTTCTTCCCCCTGGCCCGCTCTGTTACTCCCGCTAGGCCCACTCCCGTGCGGCCCAGCAACAAGCCTGCCCAGCAGCAGCACGCCTCGCCAGCCGTGTTACTCTCTCTCTCCCTCTCACTGGCACCTCGGGTCCGCTTGTCAGACCTTTTCCCTCTCCCGCGCCCGAGCCTCCTCCCTCTCCGGCGCGCATCACGCCACTCCGCCCCGCCGCGCTGGCTCCTTCCCACACCCGTGGCTCGCCTGGGCAGCTTTGCCGAACCTTCCCCGCGATCCCCTACCATACCTAGACCTACCCAGCATGGAAAACCCCCCGTCCCGGATCGGAAACCCCCGATCGCCGGCTGCCGCCCGATTCTCCGGCTCTCCTGCCAAACGCGACCCCTCTCCGGCCTATTTAAGCACCCCTGCACACCCCCCGAGCTTTCACCATCCCTCACCCATGCCTCCTGAGCCCCTCACTGTCCTCCCCGCGTGAGATCGCCGCTAGAAGCTCGGCCGAGCTCCGACCGCCGACAAATTCCACCCCCGACGTCGCCGCACTCTAGCCCAGGCCCCCCTGGGAGCATTGTGCAGAGGTAAGGATTCCCCAGTGCCACACCCTGCCTTTCTCCGAGCCGCCTAGCATCCTCAACCACCTCGCCGGAACCCCGACGCCGCGGATCACCGCCGTCGGCCATCCCCACCGCCTCCCCCTCGACTTCGCCACCACCAGTGAACTCGCCATCCCTCCTCGAAGCTGTAGGTGCAATTCGTTCGTTAATTGGTGCCCCGTAGCGCAACTTAGCCACAACTCCGGCGAGTTCCATCGCGCGCAGAGGCGGCGCCGCCGCGCCTCTGATCCCTGCCGGTGAGCCCCCGCACAGGAGCAATCATGACCGCAGGATCGTGATCCGACGGTTCCAATCCGCTCAAGCCCCAGGTCAAACCTCCCCTTACCGGTCAGCACCGGTACTTTTGTTAAAGAGCCCCCCAACTTTCTGTTAATCAACCCACGGTCCATGGCAATAGAAAAATATTTACTAAGAGGTCCTGTTTTATTCAGTTAACCCCCTGCACCTTTTAAATATAGAACCCGTAGTCCTAGCTAGGTGTTTTCACGCGTAGGCCCTCGGGTTTTAACACGTATTTACATATAGGTCCCTTTTTCTTCAAAATAAGCCCCTGGAACCTTTTAAAAATTGTCACCAGGTCCCTAGATCTTAGAAAATCCATATCTTTTCCATTTTAGCTCCGATTAGTGTGATTTTCACGCTCATGTATTCGTAGTGAAGCGTAGAATATTTCTAGAACCTTTGTTTGTACTGTTTCTACTGTTTGGTATACTGTTCTAATAGAATATTAATTGTTTGCATGTATTGGTTTGAGTGCTCGCTTGTATGGTGATTCATGTCCAATCGGTGAGCCGTACGCTTTGGAGTTCGAGCACGTGGAGGACTTTCTGGAGCAGGACCCACAGCAGCAGCAGCAGCAGCCGCACTTCAAGGAAGGCAAGTTATAGCACGGACAATCCTTGCTACCTACTCACTTTTATTAAATTATTTCATACTTGCATGTGTCTAAATTTGATGTACCATTAAGGTTGTACCTAGTTTTGTTTATCCTATCCTTGTTTACCTTGAGTTTTTGCATTTAGGTAGAATCATTGCTATGCGCAGCTACTATCACTATTATTTAATTGTAAATGTTGACTTAATGGTTCACTTTAACATAATGATAAAACATGCTTTTTAGCAACTTGGTTTAGGGAGCTAGAGCATGTGCTTCATGCTTTGCTCTAGTGTCTCTCCGTAAGGTCCGGTTCTTAAAGCGGCAACCCAGGAGCCTGTCGCCACCGCTAGAACTATTATGGCTCTGGTCTTGGTCAAGTAGCTTGTACGTCTCTAGCTTGTCAGTGGTTACCGGAGTGGCCGACGGCGCTATGAGAACCACTCGTGACTGTATGGTTTGATCCACCGAGGACGGGTGATCCATCAGCTATGCCACCGTGAGGCACAGTCCCATGTTTGGAGTCCCTACGATGGGGAACTCCGCACATTGCACATTGTTGGGTGTGATGCCCGCCCTCTGGACGCCATCGACCCCCTTATGGTGTGACTCTGTAGGCGTACGTCGATCTCGGTGCCTAGGGCCATACTACCTGTGTTGTACCATAGCGGCCACTACCTTGTTAGGGTGTCTTGTGAAAAACCTCATAGCATCCCTATGCGGTCACACCTCGGTAGTGTGATTTGTGAGGTCTGATCCACCTCCACGTGGTTGGGTTTAAAGTTCGTTTGAGCTTTTTATTCGAAGATGATGTTTATTTATGTTTAATGTCACTTATACTTTATTAATTGGGTTACAACCGGGTATCATTCACTTGTAGTAATTTGGTTAATGTTAAAATGAACCAACTAAAAATTCTAATGCAGTTAAGCCGTGTCTAGCCTATTCTGAGCCTTCATACCCGTGCTATACTTGCTAAGTAATTGTTTACTTACACTTGTCATTTTATTCAACAAAATCCCGGATGGGTAAACAGATTGGGCTGGGCATGAGTTTGCTGCTGAGTTCCCCGAAGATTTACCGTACTACTGAGTTGTGGTCTCCCAGTCAGAGTCCCTATGGATTGCGGCTCCATTAATTGAGAGTTTTATTAGTCTTCCACTGTTATTGCTTAGATCATTTATGAAGCACTCTGATGTAAACACTTTATTTAATGAATAATTTATTCCAGCATATGTTCTCTGTTTATCATATTTGTTCGCTATATGTGTACTATGACTTCCTGGGCACACATATGACCGCATTCGAGTTTTTGTGAAAATCTGGGTGTGACAATAATGCAATCATCCGCAAAGAGAAGGTGCGATATCCAGGTTGAGTGAATGCTAACCCGAACTCCCCTAGAAAGCTGCACTGGGCCTCTCGATTTCAGGATAGCTGACAGGCCTTCAGCACACAACAAGAACAAATAAGGGGAGATAGGATTAGTGTATATCAGATATTTGGATAAAATAGTGTAGAGAAATGGATAAATATTGTATAAGTGTTGTATGTAGTGTTTGGGAAATAATAAATGTAGGACACACTACGATTTAGGTTGTAATGAAATTGAGGTATATGTAATTGTTGTAAAGAGTTTAATATTGTAGTTTGTTGGTTTGTCAGGTGGCAGGAATGTCGAATTCAAATGAGCTTAGGATATACTATGGGAATGGAGATATAGTTTATGGCCCATCTGGGGCTGATCTTAGTCCATTCACATTTACTAGTCTGTTGCATCCAAACCCAGATGAGGCTAATATTAGAGATCTGATTGATTGGCTTGTAGTCTATTTTCAAATGGATAGAGATGTTTATTCAGTTACGATTAAGTGCTTGTATCTTTGGAGCTTGAATCCATTGTATTATGATCTGAAGGCAGCAGACAGGACGTATAGATGGAGGAAATGGGTGGAGTGGTGTAGGCAGCGTAAAGTCCCATTAACTATTCTGGTGCTGCCATGTGCAAAAGTGCCAGATGTGGGACAGAGTAGCTCCTCTTCGCAAATGCCCGAGACAAAACATTTTTGTGGGTGAGATCCCGATTGAACAGCTAGACATAAGTGAGTCGGAGAGGAGGGTGGACGACGTTGATGGTTTGGCTGATGCTGGAGAGGAGGTTGAAGAAATAGTGGAAGAGTTAGAAAGGGCGGACCGCAATGCTATGTTTGAGGATGCAAATTTGCATGAAAATGAAAATAGCGATGAAGAAGAAGATTTTTATGAAGAAGATGTTGATGAGGATGGAAGTATTGGCCCAATACCAGAACAATGGAATCGGACAAATGGAGCAACAATGGAAGCTGCAGATATACACCAATCTCGCACTATGTATGGTTGCAGCATGATAGATGTAGGCCAGTTGTTTCCAAATAAGCAAGAATTGAAGGACACGGTCTCAAGGTGGGCGGTCATGTCACTTAGGGAGGTGTGGGCTCAAACTTCTAGCCCAACAAAATATAGTGTAAAGTGCGGAACTAGTGGATGTAGTTTCTACGTCCATGCATACAAGCCAAAGAATGAGACGCAGCGAAGTACCAGTCGAGGATCCCAAGGGTAAGTCCCTTGTGCCCGGTCCAAAAATTTTGTGGGAAAATTTCAAACCGGAGAGCTCGAGAGGAATTCCAATAATTCCAGTGGGTGCCAAGAGGAAACGCTCAAGCTACTCCTTCGTAAGCCACTCAGGACCACCCTCTGACTCTGCTTTACCAGAAGTGGATCAATTTGAGGAAGGGAGAACATCCAAGCGCATCATCATACCCGAGGGGTCGTCCACGACTAGTGCCATGGTGAGTGGTACTACCAGAAGTACCATAGGCTCAAAACGGAGCTTTCCCATACTGAAGAAATTGAGTTTCCAACCTCTGACTGCTCCTATGCCTTCAACAGAGTAAGTAAAGGAAGCACTCAAATCTTGTGTTATTTTTGTATCGTTGCCGAGTAACCATAGTATAAATTTGTTCTTGTCTTTCAACAGGTCATCAACCCATGCATTTTTAAAGGCAATACAGACCAATGATGCAGAAAATCAACCCGCTGCAATGGAAGCGCCTGCCAAAGATCAATCAAGCAAGGCCAGGCTTGAGAAAACCTTCGAAGGTGTTCCAGCTTGTGAGGCCAGTGGTGGTACAACTGGTGGAGAGCCTGACGCCGAGCAGCACACGAAGAATGCTGAGGAATCGACTGTCAACGATTTATGTCGAGCACGTCTGCTAGGGGGTACCCTAGAAAGTAGATTTGTGGGTCTCGCCGAGTTCTAGGAACGATAGTGCACGAACAACACAAAGCTTTAGACAGGTTCGGGCCGCGAGTAGCGTAATACCCTACGTCCTGTGTGCTTGATTGTATTGCACATGAGTTGAGAGTTGTATGGTCTACCGATCTAGGGACCCCTGCCCTCCTTTATATATCCCAGGGCGGCAAGGTTACATGGTAGGTTCCTAGTCGGTTACAATATGGGAGTCCTAGTAGGAGTACATGAGTAGTTCCGAGTAGTTCTACTAGGACTCGATCTTCTGTCTTAAGGGTACCCAGGGATGCATATCCCACAAGCCCCCGAGCATCTTGCGCCTTCGCTTCAAGTCTTGAATCTAATTTAACATCTTCAATGCATCATCTTGGATTCGAGTAGTTGGAGCTAAGCCCAAGACTCTCAAGTCTTCTATGTAGAGTAGTTTACATTGGAGTGCATCCTTAGATGCACCCAATGGGTGTAGCCCCCGAGCCTCTGAGTACTTTTTAAGTAATCGAAGGTTCAAAAGCTGTCTTCTATCTTCATCTCGAGTAGTTCAATGGCGTGCACCGAGTAGGTGCACCCATTGGGTATAGCCCTCGAGCTTCGAGTAGTTTTAAAACTAGTCAAAGATCTTGAATGGACCAACAATAGGCACAAAAAATGTGTACCCCTTGAGTGTAGCCCCCGAGCCTTGAAGCAAATGGTTTACATTCGGTCCAAGGGTCAAGAACATAGTCTTCGAGTTGTTGTAATATCCAAGCATCGACTAGTTTAAAGTACTCGGCTGGCATTGTAAGGACGCACCGTTTGAGTACCTACTAGCTTCGGTACTTGTCTTCATGTCTTGGCTTGTACTGTGTAGCCAACAAGCTTTCAAGCGACTGATTGAAGTACTCAGCATGTGAGCACCGACTAGTAAAAGTACTCAAGTGGCTTCGTGGTCGTGTTATGAATATTCAATTGGTAACCCTGCAATTTAAATATATAGAATGAGTAGCATCCGATCAAGAAATAATTATAATAATAATATATTATAATGCATGTTTAAGCTTTTTGCTCATTACTCTTGTTAGACTCATAACCACTTGAGTAGTAGCCCTGTTACGTTTAAATACTTGGTCTCGCTTAACCAGTCCTTTTAAGGTGCATAGGTGTTATGAAGGAACTGAAGTTTCATGAATTAAGGTGCATGCTACAGAGCGATTTGGTCGTTAAGAGTGCAAGGAAATAATAAAGCAGTCGGTTAGGACTTTTCTCCTGTAGAACAGACCGCGCGATGGTTTGTAACCCGTTGGCGGGATGTCAAGCGAAGTATTCTTTTAGAATAGTCGGCTCATGGCCAAGCATGTTTTTTTAAACAAGCTGATAAAACTATTATAAAGAAAATAATTATTAAATAAGACTTAGCTTAATTCACGGACGATTGTCGATGAAGCCGTGGCGGTCGGCGATGAGCCACGATGGTTGTTGCTGAAGACGACTAGTCGGAGTCGGATCCGACTAGTTGTTGATGGTGCGGTAGCCGATCTCGACTAGTTTATAGTCAAGAGAAGTAGTCGAAGTAGTCGTACGGCGAGTCGACGTAGCTCATCTCGACTAGTTCGAGACGCGTGGTCGAAGTAGTCGAGACGAGTAGTCGAAGTAGTCATACAACGAGTGGATGCAGTCGGACGTCGATGTAGTCGTACTCGCGTACACCTTCTCGTGTGCGGCAAGCGAAGATCTTGAAACCACCTGGTTCATCTTCGTGTGCGTGTAGCAATTTTCTGCTAATTGAATTTCTAGCGGTTGGTCGATAATCTCTGTTCCATCTTGATGCGTGTGTCACGCCTGCTTGCTGTTGGATTTTGTCTCGGACTCCAAGGCACATGTAGTGCCTTGCTTGCTTTCTGACACGGATAGGTGTCAGGACCGTACATCAGGTGCCTTGTACCTCGGAATCCGAGTCGAGTTCTTCCGGCATGCAGACAAGGCTCTTGAAATTAATTCTGCCTCGACGGAATGCTGCAACTAGCTCTAAGTTGGAACTCGATGACTCGTTGACCACAGAGTAGATTGATTTTGACGATGATAGGTCTATCAAACTCTCCCAATGATCCTGCGATCGAGCCCCACGGTGGGCGCTAAGTGTCGACGATTTATGTCGAGCACATCTACTAGGGGGTACCCCAGGAAGTAGATTTGTGGGTCTCACCGAGTTCTAGGAATGATAGTGCACGAACAACACAAAGATTTAGACAGGTTCGGGCCGTGAGTAGCGTAATACCCTACGTCCTGTGTGCTTGATTGTATTGCACGTGAGTTGAGAGTTGTATGGTCTACTGAGCTAGGGACCCTATCCCTCCTTTTTATATCCCAGGGGGCAAGGTTACATGGTAGGTTCCTAGTCGGTTATAATATGGGAGTCCTACTAGGAGTACATGAGTAGTTCCGAGTAGTTCTACTAGGACTCGATCTTCTATCTTAAGGGTACCCGGGGATGCGTATCCCACACCGACTGCTTCAATAGAGGTTCAAAAAGCTACCACACCCACAGAAGTTGAGAGCATCACGTGGAAAATCAGTCAATCCGAGCTGCGGCAAACAAACCAGTCGAAGAGAAAACTGATGTCATGGACACAAGGGCCAGCGCTGGAGATCGAAACTTAGCTTTAACCAAGTCACCAGAGAAGATCTCCAGCGTGCCGCCTGAAGAGCCCAAGGCCATCCCACCATCCTCGACCAGAGAAGTAGTCGCACCCTTAACTTCAAAGGTATGTCAAGTAACCGAGTTTGATAAATTCCATCCATCGTACTTGAATCCAATAATGATTATGTCTTTTGGACATGGATCTGTACCCTACAATAGCCACAGACTGTTGTAATAGAAGGTGCTGGAGAAACTAACAAGGATGTTGGCATTAGCATCCCATCAACTGCTGGAGAAACTTTGAAAAATGTAAGTAGCTTTTGTTAAAAATCATGTAAAAATAAACATGAAATAAAGTAGTCTTATTAAGAGCTGCGGACTCCCTTTGCAGGTTGAAATTGCGATATTAGGTCCTGAAGATGAAGGCGATCATCAAAGGAGACATCTGCAAATAGCCCTGGTAAGGACTCGCAACCTGCATCGAGTTTGTAACTTGTGGATAGTATAGTGACAATAATTGCGTTTAACTATAGGCCCTGGTAAACTTGGTTGAAAAACCTGGTGATGCCAAACTAGCAGCACGCATTGAAGAGCTGGAGGTGGATCTAGCCAGGTTATTCGAGCAACGCATGGAGATGCAACTAGAGCACCAAAAAGCAATCGAAAACCTCCATGCGCAACTCCAGGCTCTTGGTGAAGAACGATCTAGGCTAGATACCCGCTGCGGTAGCTTGGTGAAGTAAAACAATAGTAAGTACTCTTTTCTAATTTAATGCGTGTTCCTTGAGTAACTGGTTAAGTTGTTGTGTTTAACAAACACTGCATATGGAGCAGGACTAAAAAGGATTTGAAGGAAGAGAAGGATAACATGACTTCGTGGTACAAGCTCTCACAATCCCAAGCGGATGAAATTACTCAGCTCAAGCACACCATGGAAGAAAAGAACAAGGAGTTTGCTGAAGAGCAAAAGATCCCCCGTGATTGTGAGAGCCAAAATGATCAATACTTGAAGACACAACAAGCAAAGCAGGAAGAAGTTGATAGCCTCCTGGCCCAAAAGAATAATATAGAAGAAGCAGTCGAGCCAATCCTAGGAATGTTAACCCCAGAAGGCGTGGCGACAGACAACCAGTCACTCTTGGATTAGCTGCGCCAAGTACCAGAGCAGGTATCAGAGTTTTGCAAGTCCACTTTAAGGGAATGCACCAATAGGCTGTTGGCTTTGGTGAAGGCACATAATCCTGATGCCAAGCTGGAGATAAGGTATCTGCCTCCTGGCGCAATGAAAGAGTAGTATGAAGCACTGGTGACCGAGATCGAGCCTATGGCTAACGAGTTTATCGGCTCTTTAGAGAAGTAATAGAGAACCAGTTGTAGTCCTTGTAATTTGCTACATTTAAGTAGTCTTTAAATTGTGCTACCGTGAATATAGTCGATGGTTTTTTCTATTGTTAAGTAGTCGCTATTTTAATGTCGTTGTTTAAGCAGTCACTGTTGAAGCACTACTTTTTAAATAGTTTTACTACCCGCAAAGTAGTGGTATATTTTCTGGAAGCATCAGACACTTTGTGTTGAGTACTTGTAGTACTACTACTTGTGGTCGTGATAGTGTTCAACTAGTCTGCTGTAGCAAACGTAAATATGTTGGTCTCAGTAAGACTCGGTAGACTGCTAGGGCAAGTCTATAGTACTACTTTAGTAGTTTATAATTTTGTGCGTGTCACGCGAGAGTACTTTTGTACTCAAGGTATGGGTACTTTAAAGCATTATCTGTTGTAATAGATTTTGTCTATGTTAGTCTTGTTAAGACATGATTGGTTGCTAGTGTAGAGCCATGGCACTACTTAGAGTAGTTTTGTGCTTATTTGCACGAAAGAGCAATACTAATGTACGTTATGCATATCCGAGGTAAGACTCTCATGAGTTCCTATAATGCATAAATAAGGGGTCTGATGTAGTCGGCAAAGGACACAGAACAGAACAAAACCTTAACCGTCCATTGAAGGTAGGATATCAAAGAAACGAAACTAGCGCCTACAACCGTGTATTAGTTGGGGTAGCTCCACCAAAACTTCTGAGGCTTAGCGCCGCTTTTTAATAAAAGCAGCCTTGGCTTCTGTGAATAGAGTGAAAACTACCCTGGGCCTGGGCTTTTTAAGTGGCAAGCTGTACAGGGTCTCTCTAATGAGAGTATAGTTAAGAGGTGCGAAGTATACTGCAATTTTTAATTGACAGGGAAACCATAACTTTATTGATCTTGTAATCATCGAGAATACATTGGAGTTGTTACATAAACCCGTTTTATGGGCAGAATTTCCTCAGATGCTCGACGTTCCACAGATTTGGTAAGTCTTCGCCTTCTTGAGTCTGGAGGCGATTGTTCTAGCCCCAATAACTTGCTTGACGAAGGAACAGCCCCTCCTAACGTGACATAAGCTTATGTAAGCTGTCAGTCTTCTGCATGCATCGCAATACCAAGTCTCCTATGACAAAGGAATGAGGCTGAACGGAGCGTTGGTGGTAGCATCGTAAGCCTTTGAGATAGCGTGTATTCTGGATAAGAGCCGCCACTCGGGCTTCTACGACACCGTCAACATCTTGGAACCTTTCCTGCTAAGCAACTTGTTCATCGTAGTTTTCCAGTCGCGGGGCTTCCCAAAGGAGATCAGCAGGTAAGACTGCTTCAGACCCATAGACCCCAAAGTATTGCTGGCAGCTCCTTGGCCCATGTACCACCGTATTTCTTCAGAGGATCGTAGAGTCTGGGCTTTAGCCTTTGTAGCAACAAGCCATTGGCCTTCTGGACTTGTCCATTGGCGCGTGGATGAGCGACCGAAGCATAGTGTGTCTCGATCGAGTCCTTCTCACAATATTGGGATTCTTCGCTTGTGAAAACTGATCTCAAGTCTGTTATGATCTCGTGAGGTATGCCAAATCTCTGGACAATTCCATCGAAGAACTTAATCAGGTTTTCTGCCCGCGCGTTTACTAGAGGCTGAGCTTCAATCCATTTGGTGAACTTGTCGATGGCTACAATAAGCCACTCGGAGCTTTAGCTAGAGGGCCCACGAGATCGAGACCCCAACACGCAAAGGGCTAGGATAGCGGGATCGTGTTGAGTTCGCGAGCCGGTACATGGGCTTGTCGGGCGAAGAACTAGCAACCTTGGCACTTTTTGACGATGTCTTCTGCATCCGCCTTGGCTGATGGCTAGTAGAAACCAGCTCTATAGGTCTTCCCAACCAGAGTTCGAGAAGCTGCGTGGTTACCGCAGACGCCTCCATGAATTTCTTTCAGCAGTGCTCTTCCACGATCAGTCGTAATGCACTTCATCAGAACGTTGACCGAAGCCCCACGTCGATAAAGCGTGTTGTCCACTACTACATAGTTCATGGCTCTGCGTCTGATGCATACTTGTGCTTTCTTATCTTCTGGAAGTTTATGGTCCCTTAGATACTCGATAAACGGGGTCATCCAGTCGGAGTCGATGACCATGACCTATAGGTCTGGCTGTGGGTAAGCTAGAGTGACCTCCTCGGGTGTCGGCTCCCTAATGGATGGCTGATGCAGTTCGTGAACAAAGATCTCCACTGGAACATCCGCTCGTTTCGAGCCTAGCTTGGATAAAGCGTTAGCAACATTGTAGTCACGGACGATATGATCAAACTTCATGCCATAGAACTGGCGCTCGAGTTAACGGACTTCCTTGACATAGGCATCCATTGTTTCTTTAGAGCAGTCCCAGTCCTTGTTGACTTGGTTGATGGCGACAGCGGAATCTCCATACACGCATAGACGTTTGATACCAAGAGATGCGGCCAGGCGGAGCCCGTGCAGCATGGCTTCGTATTCTGCTTCATTGTTGGTAACTTTTAAGAGAATCTACAAAACACAATTGAGTTGTTCACCTTTGGGAGATATTAGTAACACACCCGCTCCTCCACCTTCCAGCTTCAGCGATCCATCGAAATACATGATCCAATGCTCCGGGCGAGTAGTTGCCCTAGAATACTGGAGCTCCATCCACTCGACCGTGAAGTCTGCAAGGGCCTGTGACTTCATGGCCGTCTGGGGAGTGAAGTCGAGGTTGTACGCAGCTATCTCCGCATTCGCTTTGCATATGCATCCAGTCGCATCAGGATTGTTAAGGATTTCTCCTAAGGGAAACTTAGTCACCACAGTTATGTGGAATGCCTAAAAATAATGCCTTAGCTTCCTCGAGGTGATAAAGATCGCGTAGAGAAACTTCTGTACTTGAGGGTAGCGTATCTTGGAGTCGGAGAGTACTTCACTAATGTAATGTACTAGCCGTTGTACTGGGAATATGTAGCCTTCCTCTTTGCGCTCGACCACAATGACCGTGCTGACCACGTGTGTTGTGGCCGCAATGTATAAATAGATGTGGCCATCTTTGACGGGAGAGACAAGCACTGGGGGGGGGGGGGGTTGACAGGTAGGCTTTGAGTTGTTCAAAGGCTTGACTTGATTCTTCTATCCAGTTGAATTGGTCTCGCTTCTTGAGCAGCTTGAAGAAAGGGAGTCCCTTCTCTCTAAGTCTTGAGATGAATCTGTTGAGAGCTGCTATGCAGCCCGTGAGTTTTTGTACATCCTTGATGCTTCTCGGGGCTTCCATGTTAAGGACAACTGTGATTTTGGAGGGGTTAGCCTCGATGCCTCTGTGACTGACAATGAACCCGAGTAGTTTCCCTGAGGGAACACCAAAGACGCACTTAGTCAGGTTTAACTTCCAGCGGAACGTTCTGAGGTTATCAAACATTTCCTGTAAGTCAACGATGAGGTTTTGTGGTTCTCGTGTTTTTACAACCACATCATCCACATATGCCTCTACATTGATGCCAATCTGGGATGATAAGCACTTATGTATGGCTCGTTGGTACGTGGCTCTAGCGTTCTTCAATCCAAACGACATTATTGTGTAGCAGTAGGCGCTGAAGGGTGTGATGAATGAAGTCTTGATCTGATCCTCCTTCTTCAGGGCTATCTAATGATATCCTTAGTAGCAGTCGAGGAAGCAGAGTAGTGCACATCCGGTCATAGAGTCCACGACTTAATCAATGCACGGGAGACCCATGGGGTCTGGAGGGCAATGCTTGTTGAGATCTGTGTAGTCAACACACATCCGCCACTCATTATTGTTTTTCTTTTTGACCAGGACTGGATTGGCCAACCACTCTGGATGAAAGACTTCTGTGATGAAGCCGGCCACAAGTAGTTTGGCGATCTCTGCCTTGATCGCATCGTGTCTGTCTTGAGCGAAATGGCGTAGGCGTTTCCTTTTAGGCTTCGCCTTCTCGACAACCTTTAATATGTGCTCAGCAAGCTCCCTAGGAACACTAGGCATATCGGATGGTTTCCAGGCAAATATATCTTTATTATCACGAAGGAACTTGACGAGCGCGTCTGCCTATTTACAATCTAAATCCGCCCCTATAAGGATAGTTTTCGACGTGTCACCCGTCTCAAGGTCTACAGTTTTAAGTTGTACTTCTTCAGAGGGCTTGAAGCTTGTGCTTGCGGGCTTCTTGTTGGGGACCTCGAGATCTTTTTTCTTTGACTTCTTAGCCAGGGCGAGTACTTCCAGCATCTCGATGGGGACTTGCGAGTTGGCAGCGAACTCCACTGATTCCACGTCGCAGTCATAAGCGATCTTTAGATCACCCTTTAGGGAAAGGACTCCTTTAGGAGCGGAAATCTTGAGAACAAGGTACATGTAGTACGGGATCGTCATGAATTTGGCGAAGGCTGGACGCCCATGGATTGCATGATACGAGGTCTCAAAATCTGCCACTTCGAACTTCATGTACTCTATCCTAAAGTTGGTTGGCTTCTGTCCCAAAGGTTACTGGGAGCGTGACTTGTCCCAGGGGAATTTCTGCATTGCCAGGTACGATGCCATAGAACTGGGACTCAGTGGGCCTTAGGTACTTGGTGATATCAAGTCCCATTTTGGTGAAGGTCTTCGCGAAGATGAAGTTGAGCCCACTGCCTCTGTCAATGAGTAGTTTGGTCAGTCTGGCTTGTGCCACGACTGGGTCCAAGACTAGCGGATATCTACCTGGGTCGGCGAAGTTGGTCCACTGATCTTCCCTAGAGAAGGTGATGGGGACCTTGGACAACTTGATGTACGTCGGGGTGGCTGGTTGTATTGCTATCATTTCGCGAAGCGATAGTTTCTTTACTCGCTTCGACTGGTTTAAGGACTCACCACTGAATAGGACTGCTACGACATTCTCGACTTGGGGGAAGCCATTGCCGGAGTCTTTACGGTCCTTGTCGTCATCCTCTTTGTTTGCCTTTGCTGGTCCTTGCTTGTCAAATTCCTATTCAAGGTGAAAGCAGCTGGCCATCTTATGTCGGCTGTTCGGATGATATGGGCAGGGTCCCTTTATCACTTTGTCGATGGAGACCGTGTTCTTCTTCCGCGCAGGGCGCTCGACTGCCGCAACAGTGTTATCTGGCTTGCACTTTTTATTGTTGCGGTTAAAGTCATGGTTGTTGTTGTTGCGGCGATCTTTACTATCTTTGTTGTAGTTATTGTCGTTGTTGCTGTTGTCACGGCGCTCGCGGTCGTCTTGATCGCCCCACTCGGCTGCCATACGCCTTAGCTCGGGGATGGTTGTTGGGCATCTTCTGCCGAACTTGCAATGTAGATCTCTAGTGTAGAGTCCATCGTGGAAGCAATCAATGACCTCACGGTCAGATATATCCATGATTGTGGCACATTTTTTAAAGAACCTCTTGATGAGCTTGCGTAGGGTTTCACCTTTATCCTGTTTACAGGCTGCCAATTCAAACTGGGTTCTGGGCCGTGCCCAGGTTCCCTGGAAGTTGGCGGTGAACTTCTTGGTGAGATCTTCCCAGGAGTCGATGGACCTGGGGCGGAGGCTCTCGATCCATGTAAGCAGGGTAGTATCCATCAAGATGGGAAGTAGCTGACTTTTACGTCATTGGATCCTCCCACCATCTAGATTGCAGTCGAGTAGACTCTCAGCCACAGTTCAGGGTCTTGTTTACCCGTGAACTTCCCGATTCCGGTTGTCTTGAACTTTCTTGGCAGCTTGATCTTCTTGATGTGGCTAGAAAAGGCTAGGAAACTATCATACTTGTCTGCTGGTGAACAGTCACGTCTGCGGTGGCCATTGCTGCGGTCAAAGTCGTAGTGGTGGCCACGATTGCCTGAGCTGTGGCTTGCTGAGTTGTCAGGTCCAGGCCATCCATGGTTATGGGAGCGGTCTTGGTCGCGGTCGCGTCCGCGTGGAGGACAATCACGGTCGCGGTCGTCATCGCGAGGGGGATCGTTGTTGCGTGGCTGCCGATCTTCACTGCGTGGGTGGTTGCGGTCGCGGTTGTTGTCGCGGGGGGGGGGGGGGGGGGGCGTTGTCCCGTGGTGGATGATCTTGGTCACGGGGTAGTGGTCCGTAGCGACGGTCGGATTCTTCACGCCGGCGAAGCTCCGAGTTGATGTGGTTTGCTCTACTCGACTGGATTACAGAACGAGCATCTCAATTGGCATTAATGTGGGCGCGAAGATCGCTGATGAGGACATCACCACGTTGCACATATGTGTCTTGCTACAAATTATTTTATGTCTCGTACTTTGCAGTCCCCTGCCGCTAACCTTTTGCAGGAGTTTGATGATGCGATGGAGTCAGGGACGACTCCAATTCAAGAAGGGGAGGATGATGAGGACATCACCACATTGCACATACACGAGCCAGACTCGTCTCCAAGTTACAAGTCGTCGTCATGTTGGACATCATCTTCGGTTCCGTTTCAGCCGACATGTCTGCGCTTCAACTATAATTTCTCCTTCATACGACGTCCAAACAAGGCGTTTTTGGATGCGTTGGAATCGCGACGACGAGACGCTTCTTTTGGTTCTGGTCCTAGATCCAGAGGATTCGTGGGTCATACTGTGTGACCACGAAAAGGAGCTGCATCACCTAATTTGGGCCTTTTCAGGCTTTGTATTGTGTCGGGCCTCTCGGCCCATGTTGTGGATGCCCCCTGACGTGCCTTCAACCCTAGCTCGACCCTAGACTATTAAATTTAGTAGCCGCTGTCGTTTAGACTCAGGTTTTGCTTAGATTAATCTGTCGAGAACAGTTTCGCCGTAATTGGTTTGTAGACCCCAACTATCGTGCTTAATCATACATCTACAGTTTGCCACTTCCTGTTGAGTGCTATGTTCTTTCGAGTTCTTGCTTGTGTTCTTCATTTCACAGGCAGGGATTTAGCCTTCTTGGCGAGGTCAACCGGGTTGTGACATGGTTGATAACCAGAGGAGTCATGGTGCTAAGATTGCAGGGTTCGAGTTTGCTGACTTGAAGCCGGATTGGTGTGTCGTGCTCCGCCCAAAACGAGTTATCCTTCACCTGACGGAAGATCGGGAACCCTAGTCCCCATCAAGTGGTATCCAAAGACAGGTTTACCGTCAGGTATATCCATCCTTTCGCCTTCGTCCTATAGTCCAGAAAATTGCCCTACAAAAAAATTGGTTTGTTCATCGTATTCCGCTGTCCTAGTACATTTTTAGCTTTTGCAATTTCGTTTCAGATTTGCTTGGTTGAGTTTGTGTCCATGGTCGAGTCTTGTTGCTGGTTTTAGTCGTGTTCGTGTCTTAGTTCAATCGCCCGTAGCATGATTTGTTTTGTTTCTGTCGCTATCCCTTCCACCGTTACTAGATTACAAGTCGTGCCACCCCATAACTCGACTTGCCCTCGCTAGCCGCCTTGTGTGAACTCCTGATGTGCAAGCCCTAGATAGGTTGCGAGCCGCCGTGTGTCCATCGCCTTGCATCGCAACCCTTCTTGGTTCATCTTGCATACCCTAACTGCCGCCGCGCATCCTGCCGAATTGAGCCTCCAGAGAACCACATCGTGGGCCTCCCAAAAACCATAACTTGAGGTACCTTCAGTAAAATGGGCGTAACTTTTCGCTCGGTGCTTCGTTTTGGCTCAATTTTTTACAGCAGCTTCGCCCTATTTGCCCGAGTCAGAAAATTCAAAAAAAATTAGGAAGATAAAGAAAAATTGATCAAGTTGTTTTAGGGTTTTCAGCGTTTGTTCCTGAATTTCCCTAGGCCGCATCTCACCTCAAAAAAGTGTGCAAATTTGTGTGCTTGGAGCTTTTGGTATCCCTGTTAAGAGAATCATATAAAAAAATTGATGAAAAAAATAAAAAACTCGTGATTCCTACTAGTCCGGAGGTTTTGGAGGGAAATTCTAAAAAGATTAAAAACGATTGTATAGAGTGCTGTTTTGCTTGTACTGTGAGATTTTTCCATCGTTTCTTGTTCCAACTTGTTGTGCTACGTCTAGGACACGTCCAAGCCAGCAATTGTGACTTGTATTTTGGATACTTATTGAACTTTGTTATTCTTCATTCGTTATTTGCTACTCCTTGCTACATATTGTGACTTCTCAAAGCTCCACATACACTACTTCAGGTTAGTACAGCGAAGAGCCTTTGCAATCTCGGTACTACCTCCTCACAGGTATCACGAACCAGCCATCGGTTGTACCATCCACTGCCTGCATTGGTAAGAACTTGGCAAGAACTTGGTAAGACGTGACGTGTGTGAGGGTGTGGTTCCACCAAGAAAACAACATAGTTCCTAGGGCATTTGTTGATCACTAACCATGCCAGACGACGTTCCTGTTTTGTCTAGTCAGTTGGTGCGGGTAACGAACGAGCTGAAGGACCTCTTCATGAAGGAGTTGAGCAAGCTAACGACGGAGGTCAAGGCTGCCTGTCACACAATTGAGGGTGTGGACAAGCGAGTCTCCACGCTGACAACAAGGGTTCAACAACTCGAGTCCAACCCCCCCCCAAGCCCAAAGAAGAGGAACCCTATGACGAGGATGACGAGGATGATGTTATCTATGGGTCTGATGGCAAGCCTGATCCCATCAAGACCCAAGCGGAGAAGCTATGTCGTCGCCGTCTTCGCAAAAATACAACAGGTATGGGAGGTAACGAGAACCGACGCCATAAAGGCAATGATGATCCTTACGCCAAAATTAAATTTACTATACCATATTTTTATGGGCATTATGATGCGGAGGAATATTTAGATTGGGAGATGGCAGTAGAACAGAAATTTGCTTCCCATCTTGTTCGTGATCAGCATAAGGTTCGGCAAGCCACTAGTGAATTTAAGGATTTTGCAATAATCTGGTGGCAGGAATGTGCTTCTTTAAACATACAACCTACTTCTTGGAATGCACTTAAACTTGCCATGCGTGATCGATTTGTTCCTGCCTCTTATAAGCGTGATTTGCGTAAGAAATTGCAACGTTTAGAGCAGGGTAATTTGTCTCTTCAGGAGTATTATGCCGAGTTACAAAAGGGCATGGTTCGTTGCTATGCTTGCAGAAAAAGAATTGCAGGGACGACCCCATACTGTCACACCCCAAAATTTTTGGATTTTGGGATGTGATTTATCAGCATAATTAATACAATGGTTTTCTCAATTTTCTAAAATTTTCCAAGCTTTATATAATTAACAGGGAATTTAGTACAGAAAAATAATTCAGAATAAAATAACATAGGTTATAATATTGAGTGCTTTGCATTCATGCCGATCGCGTTTAGTGGCTTTATGTGTGTAAAGTTTTCTAAAATGCGTTTAGAAGCCCAATGGGAATTTTCCAGAGTTTTCTGGCATTTATTCCTATTTTTCTTAGAGCAAATTCTAATTTTTAGAGTAGGCTCAAATCCATTTTGCGAGGTTTAAATATATTATTTGGGTCCCTCATGTCCAACTCTATCTCTGGAATTGTTTCTAGGATTTTTAGAATTTTTAGAATATTTTTCATGGTTTTAATATGAATTTTAGACTTATCTGGAATTATTTTATAACCAGAAAAATAATTATTCCGAAAATTAAATCACTCTAAATCTTAGTAGACCAGCCTTGGCCCAAAGTTGACCCAATTTTAGGCCAAACACATCCCATCAGTTTATTGGGCCAAATTTCAAAGCTCATTCGCATTGGAATGGGGCAACCCACCTTTAGTCCCATATTGCTAATGAACCTGGAAGTGAGAGGTTTTCTCCCTATATATACGAACCACCTCTCCTCTGGAAAAGGCACACCATCGACTCATTTACAGGGAGACCCCTTTGTTTGGGATTCCCTAAGGTAGTCTTCTTCCACCATATCTTCCACTACTGCCCATTCTTCATCTCGTCGTCGCGCCGAGCCTTCCGTCGTTTTTGGCCTCAAGATTTTCAGTAAGACCCTCAGCGAATCTTGTAATTTTCTACCATATTCGTTTAGTCTATACTCTTTCATAGAAAAGCCCCTGCTAGTTTCAAGCGTCGGAAATCTTGTTTAGTCCATAGTTTCCACGTTTTAGCTTCGTTGTAATCCGTTTTCGTTGTGATAGACTCATATCGACATGAATTACGATTAGAAGTATTATTTAACTTATTGTAGGATCGAAGCCCTCTAATATAACCTATCAGAGGGAGGTAAAGTATAGCAATAAGTCACAGTGGAGATTTTCGCCCTCAAAAACAGATTATGAAAGGTGCACTAAATATTGTGTCATTTCTAGACAGTAGCTCCTAAAATCGTGAAAGTTTTCTAGAAGATAGATTATCAAAGTAAGAAGCCAACCCAATTGGAATCACGTTAATCGGATGTCTAGAACTCGAGATATAAAATAAACAAACAGACTATGTGAGATGGTGACGAAAATTGACCAAACCCTGTCCTTTAGTGCGCTCTTTTTTTAAAGCTTTTCATTTGATTGGTGTATTGTTCTTAGTTGTTCTTGTTTCCTTGCTTGTTTAGTTGCATGCTTGTGCTCGATGATTGTTGCGAGTAGAGGAAGGTCATCCGAGAGATTGAAGATCAAGAAATGAAGACTTTGAGCAGCTATTGTTTGGATAAAGGCAAGTTATAGCACGGACAATCCTTGCTACCCACTCACTTGTATTAAATTAATTCATACATGCATGTGTCTAATTTGATGTACCATTAAGGTTGTACCTAGTTTGATTATCCTGTCCCTTGAATTCCTTGGGTTTATGCATATGGCTAGATTTTGCTATGCACAGCTACTGTCACTATTATTTAACTATTAATTTTGACATAATGGTTCACTTCAACATTAATGATAAAACTTTCTTTTTAGCAACATGGTTTAGGGAACTGGGGCATGTGCTGTGTGCTTTGCTCCAGTGTCTCTCCCTAAGGTCCGGTTCTTAAAGCGGCAACCCAGGAGCCTGTCGCCAGCGCTAGAACTATTATGGCTCTGGTCTTGGTCAAGTAACTTGTACGTCTCTAGCTTGCCAGTGGTTACCGGAGTGGCCGACGGCGTTATGGGAAGTAAGGCACGGGGTGTTCCTTGATTCCACCGAGGACGGTAGCCTCGTCGGCTAGGTCTCGTTAGACCCAGTCCCGTATTGGGAGCCCCTGAGGTACGGGAGCTCCGCACGTTGCGCTCTTTATTTTTGTTGTTGGCATGAGTTGCCCGCGCTTGGACGTCATTGACCCCCTCACGTTGCGCCTTGAGGGTCAGTCAATCTCGGTGCCTAGAGTCTCACCACTTTATTGTACCTTAGCGGCCATTGTCTTGTTAGGGTGTCTTGTGAAAAACCTGTAGCGTCCCTATGCAGTCACACCTCAGAAGTGTTGATGTGCGTGGTTGGGTGCAAAGTCCTTTTGAACTTTTACGCGACTAGTGGGTAAAGTGCAAAACCTCTGCAGAGTGTAAATCTATCATGATAGCCTTGCTTAGGGTCACGAGCGGCCTGGATCGTTTTTTATTAGAAGATGATGTTTATTTATGCTTAATGTCACTTATACTTTATTAATTGGGTTGCAACTGGGATTCATTCACTTGTAGTAACTTGGATAATGTCAAAACGAACCAACTAAAAGTGCTAATGCAGTTTAGCCGTGTCTAGCCTTACTTTGAGCCTTCATATACCCGTGCTATACTTGCTAAGTAAATGTTTTACTTAAACCTGCCATTATTCAACAAAATCCCGGATGGGTAACAGATGGATGAGTGATTGAGACAGCTACTGAATTTTCTGAAGATCTTCTGTACTTCTGAGCTGTGGTCAACCAGTCGGTGTCCCTGTGGACTTGAGGCTCTACCTGTCAAGAGAGTTAATACATAGACTCTTGCTGTGTTTTATTTAGGTAAACTCTGATGTAAACTATTTTGTTCGAGCATATGTACTCTTATTTTCCATATTTGTTAGTTGTATGTGTTCGGTGGACTTCTTGGGCGCATATGGCAGCATTCGGGTTTCTGTGAAAATCCGGGTGTGACAGATTGGTATCACAGCCGTGCTGACTATAGGGCCGCAGCCTAGATAGTACTGGTCATCCTTTATTGGTTATTTTGCCATACAACCCTTGCTTTCTCTATCCTTGAGATTTTTATTCATAAAAAGTGCTATCCTTGAGCATTTTACCCTCCTTGATAACTTATCTTTTGGTCATTATTTCCTTGGTTGTTTTATCCTCTCCTTGATAAATTACTTCTCACCATTGACTTCTGATCATTTACCTACACCTTGGTTTGATAAACTGTTGATCTTAAATTCTTATCTATGTAACTCCTCCTTGCTTATTGCTTTACCTTGGTCATTCATCCCCATCCTTGAGATTTGTGTTACTCTTGTGAGTATCCTTGTTTACTCAGTCGTTCCTTGACCGTAATTCCATTTCACTCCTCCTTGTTCTTCTGTCACTTTGGATTATTTCCTTGGCCTTTGACCCCAAAGTGTATTTTCCACTCTTCCTTTATCCTAAAACACTTAGATTGTCTGTATCGACCCGATGCATTCCCAAGTCACTTGAAAAATGAATATACTAGTCTACTACAAGAAGTTCAAACCTGAGCGACTTCAGAGTACAAGACGACGTCGCAGTCACAAGAAGTTGGACACCACACTAGACCAATTTGAAGATGTAGGGCGAAGAAGACTGAAGAGATAACCTTGCATAGGAGGATTCCCTTGACATTATTGACAACGTTTAGAGTCGCTTTTATGCTTGTGTGTTTAACTTTGGTTGAGTGTGCTTGTAATGTCTGTTCTTATGCTTTCGATTGATTTGCTTCTTTGGAATGATTGTGTAGTTGGGCTCTCTCTGTTTTCCCCGCACATCCTTGTTATTCTTGCTATCTATTCACTTAAATCAAGTGAAGAACATCAAGAAGGAAGCCAGAAGTCAATCCCCGCAATGAGGAAACAATGCTAAAGAAGATTTGAAGTAGACACTTCGCAACTGCATCAACAAAGAATACGAAGAAGATGGAACCAACTACATCAAGTGACACATTTTGATATCATGTTTTCTCCCTTCTAGAATCCTCTTGTCCCATTCTCCACCTTGTCCTTAGTCCTTTCGAATCTCGGGACGAGATTCTGTTTAAGGGGGGTAGTTTGTCGCACCCCAAAATTTTTGGATTTTGGGATGTGATTTATCAGCATAATTAATACAATGATTTTCTCAATTTTCTAAAATTTTCCAAGCTTTATATAATTAACAGGGAATTTAGTACAGAAAAATAATTCAAAATAAAATAACATAGGTTATAATATTAAGTGCTTTGCATTCATGCCGGTCGCATTTAGTGGCTTTATGTGTGTAAAGTTTTCTAAGATGCGTTTAGAAGCCCAATGGGAATTTGAGCCTTCCTATACCTGTGCTATACTTGCTAAGTAAATGTTTTACTTACACTTACCATTATTCAACAAAATCCTGGATGGGTAACAGATGGATCAGTGATTGAGACAGCTACTGGATTTTCTGAAGATCTTCCGTACTTCTGAGCTGCGGTCAACCAGTCGGTGTCCCTATGGACTTCAGGCTCTACCTGTCAAGAGAGTTAATACATAGACTTCCGCTGTGTTTTATTTAGGTAAACTCTGATGTAAACTATTTTATTCGAGCATATGTGCTCTGATTTTCCATATTTGTTAGCTGTATGTGTTCTGTGGACTTCTTGGGCACACATATGACAGCATTCGGGTTTCTGTGAAAATCCGGGTGTGACACGTACCGTCACGCCAATAGTAAATACTCGAGCGACGCCACCATCGAGTACACGTTCGATGCCATCAGCGCCGGCACCAGCTTCTGAGGTACGTAATATGTCTAATGTGCAGGCCCAACAGAACAAGAAACCGACTACTACTGACAAGAGTTCATCGAGTAAGTCTGCCAGCATCGTGTGCCATCGCTGCAAGGGCATGGGACATGTCATGAAGGATTGCCCAAGTGTTCGTGCTTTCATCGCTACACCCGATGGTAATTGATATGAAAGTGCTAGTGATGTTGAAGATGATTAGTTCTTGCGACTAACGCTGTTGCAGATTCGGAGGACGATGAGGGTGAGGCAATTGACTCAGTTGCCACATCAGCGGGATTCCATAGCTTGGTTCTTGTGCAGCATACATTGAGTTCGCAGGTGGAATGTGAGGACGCGGAGAAGATCCAACGCAAGAATTTATTCCACATGTTCCTCGTCGTCAACGATTGTCGTGTGCTCACCATAATTGATAGTGGGAGTTGCAACAACTTGGTCAGTTCAGATTTGGTAGAGAAGCTTAACTTGCCAACACGTCTCATTTCAAATCCCTACCACTTAGAATGGCTGAACAGGAGTGGTCAAGCTAAGGTAACAGGATCGGCACGTATACAATTTTCTGTTAGTTCTTATCATGATTATGCTGATTTTGATGTTGTCCCGATGCAAGCTTCATCTCTTTTGTTGATAATGATGTTGCACACCATGGTAGAACTAATACATACACTTTCATGCATAAGAACAAGAAAATTACTTTGCTTCCTTTATCGCCTACAGATATTAGGAAACATTTTAGAGAGCTTGCTGAAAAAGATAGAGCTAAATCTGCTAGTGTTGCATCTTCTGATGATAAACCAAAAGGGATTAAATTAAAAGGAGGTGCTTTTATTGCTACTACATCTACTACTGCTACTTTATGTGATAACCCTGATGCTCCATGTTATACAATGCTTGGTCGACATCGAAATCTGTGTCTTGCTACAAATTATTTTATGTCTCGTACTTTGCAGTCCCCTGCCGCTAACCTTTCACAGGAGTTTGATGATGCGATGGAGTCGGGGACGACTCCAATTCAAGAAGGGGATGATGGTGAGGACATCACCACGTTGCACATACACGAGTCGGACTCGTGTCCAAGTTACAAGTCGTCGTCATGTTGGACATCATCTTCGGTTCCGTTTCAGCCGACATGTCTACGCTTCAACTGTAAATTCTCCTCCATACGATGTCCAAACCAGGCGTTCTTGGATGCATTGGAATCGTGACGACGAGATGCTTCTTTTGGTTCTGGTCCTAGCTCTAGAGGCTTCGTGGCTCATATTGTGTGACCACGAAGAGGTGCTGCGTCACCTGATTTGGGCCTTTTCAGGCTTTGTATCATGTCAAGCCTCTCGGCCCATGTTGTGGATGGCCCCTTGGCGCGCCCTCAACCCTAGCTCGATCCTAGACTATTAAATTCAGTAGCCGCCGTCGTTTAGACTCGGGTTTTGCTTAGATTAATCTGTTGAGAATAGTTTCACCGTCATCGGTTTGTAGAACCCCAACTATCGTGCTTAATCATACATCTACAGTTTGTCACTTCCTGTTGAGTGCTGCATTATTTCGAGTTCTTGGTTGTGTTCTTTGTTTCGTAGGCAGGGATTTAGCCATTTTAGCGAGGTCAACCGGGTTGTGACACAGTTGATAACCAGAGGAGTCGTGGTGCTAAGATTGCAGGGTTGTCACACCCGGATTTTACACAGAAACCTGAATGTTGCCATATGTGTGCCCAGGATGTCCACAGAACACATACAGCTTACAAAAATGGAAAATCAGAGTATGTATGCTCGAATAAAACTTTACATCAGAGTTTATCTAAACAAAACACAGCGGAAGTCTATGTATTATCTCTCTCGACAGGTAGAGCCTCAAGTCCACAGGGACACCGACTGGTTGACCATAGCTCAGGAGTACAGAAGATCTTCAGAAAACTCAGTAGCAGCAGACTCACTTCTGACTCATCTGTTACCCATCCAAGATTTTGTTGAATAATGGCAAGTGTAAGTAATCCAATTACTTAGCAAGTATAGCACGGTGTATGAATGCTTAAAAGAAGGCTTGACACGGCTGAACTACATTAGCAATTTTAGTTGATTCATTTTAGCAGTTACCAAGTTACTACAAGTGAATGAAACCCAGTTGTAACCCAATTAAATAAGTATAAGTGACATTAATCATAAATAAACATCATCTTCTAATAAAAAAGGATCCAGGCCACTCGTGACCCTGAGCAAGGCTATCATGATAGATTTACACTCTGCAGAGGTTTCGCCCTTTACCCACCAGTCGCGTAAAAGTTCAAGAGAACTTTGCACCCAACCTCGCACATCAACACTTCCGACGTGTGATTGCATAGGGACGCTACGAGGTTTTTCACAAGACACCCTAACAAGACAGTGGCCGCTAAGGTACAATAAGGTGGTGAGACTCTAGGCACCGAGATTGACTTACGCTTACGGAGTCACACCATAAGGGGGTCAATGGCGTCCAGAGCGTGGGCATCACACCCAACAATGCGCAATGTACGGAGTTCCCCGTCGCAGAGACTCTCAACACGGGACTGGGTCTAACGAGACCTAGCCGACGGGGCTACCGTCCTCGGTGGAATCAAGAAACACCCCGTGCCTTACTTCCCATAACGCTGTCGGCCCCACCGGTGACCACTGGCAACCTAGAGACGTACAAGTTACTTGACCAAGACCAGAGCCATAATAGTTCTAGCAGTGGCGACAGGCTCCTGGGTTGCCGCTTTAAGAACCGGACCTTAGGGAGAGACACTAGAGCAAAGCACACAGCACATGCCCCAGTTCCCTAAACCATGTTGCTAAAAGCAAGTTTTATCATTAATGTTGAAGTAAACCATTAAGTCAAAATTAACAGTTAAATAATTGTGACAGTAGCTGCGCATAGCAAAATCTACCCATATGCGTAAACCCAAGGTAATCAAAGGACATCAATTTAGACACATGCGTATGAAAGTAAATGTATGTAAAAAGTGTGTTTAGGTTGCAAGGATTGTCTGTGCTATAACTTGCCTCCAATCCATTATAATTACTCATAGTCTTCAAATCTTGATCTTCAAACTCTTCTGCTTGAAATCTCTCGATGACGTTCCTCTACTCGCAGCAACCATCGGGCACAGCATGCAGCTAAACAAGCAAACAAATAATAAACAACTAAGAATAGTACACCAATCAAAATAAAAGCTTTAAAATAGCACACTAAAGGATAGGCTCGATTCTAGGATCACGTGAGCGCAAGAATCGCTGAAAACAGAGCTACAGTTGAAAAGATACGACTATCGGAAGATTTATATTATAGAAGAAAATAAAAGACTATATGCTTGATAAATTTTAATTGAGTAAGTAATGTAAAAGATATTCCAGAGAAACATCTTATGTTGGTATTAATTCAAATTTTATTTGAACTTGTAAAAGCCGGGAATAAACTAATTATATTTTATTTATAAATGTTTATGTAGAATTTATACAATTAAACATTTAACTTTAAGTAATAAAAATATGTGAGAGCATCTAGTCGAATAACTATATGAACCGTGTTGCAAAAATCAATATTATAATAAAAACACATTCATGTTAATATAAATCAATATTAACATTTATTTATGAAAAGCCGGAGTTTAACCCTAAATTGCTTTTAATTAGAAAGAGCTAGTTAGGTAAACATTAATCAAATTAAAATTTGTTTATGAAAAACCGAGATATAACCTAGTCAACTTTTATTTATAAATTTAATTGAATAAATATTAATCGAATTAATATTATCATGAAAACCGGGTATGAACCTTAATCAGATTTTAATTAGAAAAATACATTTAGATAACCTTTAGTCAAAATTAATATTAAATAAAATTCAGAAACGCATGACATAGTAAATGTCGGTGCTAACGCGTAGTTCATGCCAATATGAATCTAACGCAATTTGAACGAATTGAATCGGAGCTAAAACACGGAAACCAGAGCTTAAACAAGATTGCATGGGCCTACACGTAATTAACTAGACTCCGAGGGCTAGCTAGGAAGTCTGTAGTGACTCAGTGAATAATTGCTGAGAATATGGGAAAACTCGGGGTTAGATCTGTAAAAAGAGCTCGGGTGGACTTATGTGCAGTAAACAAATGGATCTAGGGGGTTTTCTGTGAATCTGCCAAGACACAAGATTGGATCTGAGGATTTCGCATATTCCCGGGGGCCTAACAGCAAAGTGGCATCCCCTTCCTTTGAACGAGCAGAGGAGCTCGGCCATGGAGCTCGCCGGCGCTCGGGCGACTCGGCTCGCCGGCGCTCCGGGGGGTGGGCGGCCTAGGCGACGCGCGCATGGGGAAGAGGAGATCGAGGGGGACTCGCGAGGGGGCTCACCACAGGCGGAGGCGGTCGGGACTGGCCGGAAATCAGCAGGGGGTGGAGAAGTCGGCCGGCGGCGGGCGGCTCACGCGGAGGAGGCGCTCCGGCGAGGAATAGACAACGGCGACCGGCGGCGCGGCTTCACCTCGAAGCGGGAAGGCTCGTGGTGGGGTCGGATGGCCCCGACGACGGCCGATGCGGCGAGAACGGCGGCTGGCGGTGCTCGGTCAGCGGCGAGCTCACACGGTGCGGCACTCGAACGAGGGGGGCTAGGGTAGCGGGGCGGGTTCGGACTGCACGCAGGTTTAAGAGGGGTGCGGGCGCCAGGTTTGGCAGGGCGCGCTCGCCAAGGAAGGCGGCGGCGCGTCGGGGATTGCGGCGTCGGCGCACCGCTCGCGGGGAAAGGAGGCCGGGGCGCTGCGGAGCGGGCCGCGAGGCGAGCTGGGCCGGAGGATCGGTGGGCCTTGCGGGGCGCGCTGGGCCGAGCGCTTGGGCCGTGAGGGAGAGGCGCGGTGGGCCGCGCGAGGAGAAGGGGGCAGGTGGGCTGGCGCGCGCGCGGGAGGGCTGGCTGGGCCGAGGAAGCAAGGCGGGCCGCGCGGGGAGGGCTGGGCCGAGAGGGGAGAAGGGGAGTTGGGCCATGGCGGCTGGGCTGCGAGGGAAAGGAGGAGGGGCAAAAGCAGACCAAGAGAAAGAATTCGACTGGCGAAAGCAGACTAGGCTAGTTTGGGTTTTTGTTTTCTTTTCCTGTTTATTTTTAGAAATTGTTTTTCGTGCAAAGATAAATCTAGAAAGTTCTAGATAAATCATTTAAGCCCTGAAAAATGTTCTGAAAATTCCAACACTTCCAGGAAAAATCCTGAAGATAGATTTGGACATGAGGAACCCAAATAAAATATTTGGAGCTCATGATAAAGGTTTTTAGCACATCCCAAAAATTGGAATTAGCTAAAGGAAAATAGGAATAAATCCTAGAAAACTCTGGAAAATTCCCAGAAGGCTTCTAAACGTATTTTTAGAAAACTTGCACACATAAAACCACTAAATGCAAGTCAGCATGAATGCAGGACACACAACATTAAATCCACATTGTTTTAATTCGATTTAGAAAAATGGTTTTTCCTGTACTAAATTCCCTGTAAATTAAATAAAGTTGAGAAAAAAAATTAAAATTATGAGAAATTCTTTATTTAATTATTCTTTAAAAACACATCCTGAAATCCAAAAATTTTAGGGTGTGACAAGGGTTCAAATTTGCTGACTTGAAGCCGGATCGGTGTGTCGTGCTCCGCCCAAAACGAGTTATCTTTCACCCGACAGAAGATCGGGAACCCTAGTCCCCATCAATCGCCATCACAGTTAGCCCCGTCACGTGGCCTGTTTCCATCTTGTTATCTGGCATTAGGGACTTGCTCGTTACCTTGTCTTCCAGTTGCTCCACCCGATGGCTCTCGAGGAGCACGACTCGGGTGAGTAGATGCTTCTGGTTCGACTTGCAAGCGCCTGCCTCCAGAGCGTCTGCCGCTCAAGGCGTGGTGGCTTGATGCGTGACCGGTGTTGATGTTCTCACGGGCTATCTCTAGGAGAGTCAGGACCTGCCTGATTTGTGGTGTTTCAGGCATAGCTGTGTTGATCCCTGCTGCAACAGAGATGTTCATTGGAGCATCCTGGAGTACCGGCTGGTCAGCAACCATCGTAAAGTCTCGTGTAAGGTTTCGGGTCGCGGTTGCACGTATGGCTGTGTTGAGACGCCTTTGCTTGCGTTTGGTGTTCCTTGCTTGTCTTTAGGTTCTCTGTTCCTCAGTCTCTCCATTGGCGGTGCATTACTCCTCGGAGATGTCGCCGACCAGCTCGCGATCGCACTGGGTGCCTTGGTCGCCAGAGCCGGTCATGAAGACTTGTCTGCTAGGGTCGGAGGGGGATGGTAGTAGTAAGGTCGGAGCATTGGAGAAGTTGTCTCCTGTGCTGTCAGAGGAGGTGGTGGTGGAAGCAATCTTGCCGTCCTGGTAGGGTAGTTCTTCCAGGATCACTGCGGCTAACCTTGACTCGTTGTCCCGACAGGTGTCAGTAGGTATCGCGCCAGGCCATTGAACAACAAGTCCTCCTGGTGTGCTGGTCACGACTAGTCCTGAAGGGAGATAGGCGACTGGTTCTTCAAGCTCGAAGTCAGTCTTGAAGTGGGTACGACAGGTTAAGCGTGTGACGTTGTCAGGGCTATCGTTCAGTAGAACCATGAAGTCGTCATCTTCATTGTCCTCTGATGCCTTAGAGGCTGGCTCAGAGTCTTTGTAGTTTTCCACGGTTAGACAATCGACTTTAGGTGTGGACTTGTTGTCCTCCGTGGTGTAGATCTGTTGATATGCAGCCGCGGAGTTGGTGAATCCGAGTGGGAATCGATTCGGGGGGTTGTCCGATGGCATAGCCAGCTCGGAGTTCCCGGCTCCTTCCATAATTGGAAGCGAGTTGTACCCGGTCTGGTCTTGAGGAGTCCCGATTCGAGTCAAAGTCAGGGTCAAAGTTGAGCTCGAAGTCGTGTGACGTTTCGGAGTCGAGGTCAAAGTCGTTGCCAAAGTAGTCATCGAGACTTGCGTCTCAACGAGATCGCAGAGCGACTCCAGTGGAGATGCCATCATCGGGTACGGGCCTGGACGATCCACAAGGAGACTTGCGAAACCACCCTTGCCATCAGTGATGAAGGTCCATGCACCGATGGCAAAAGTTGCACCCTTCTCGATGTCACGGGCTTTGAAGGTTGATCCCATCGCGCCTGATGGTGAGCTTCAGCGAGCTGCCCCACGGTGGGCGCCAAGTGTCGATGATTTATGTCGAGCACGTCTGCTTGGGGGTATCGCAGATAGTAGATTCGTGGGTCTCACCGAGTTCTAGGAATGATACTGCATGAACAACACAACGATTTAGACAGGTTCAGGCCGCGAGTAGTGTAATACCCTACGTCCTATGTGCTTGATTGTATTGCACGTGAGTTGAGTTATTTTGAGGGGTCCCTGCTCCGCCTTATATATCCGGGGAGCAGGGTTACAAGTCGGTTACATGATCCAAGTCGTATACAATAGAGAGTACTACAACAAGGTACTCTGGGGAGTCTCCTAACAGTACACGACTAGTCTTTCCAATCAACTACACCGTCTTGCACCATAGCCGACTGGTTGAAAGTAGTCAGATCAAACTTTCCCTATCGAGTAGTTTAATCCTATGGATGAGTGGCCCTAGGGATCCTGGTCCCACACATTCTGCTCTCCCCCATCAATATGTGACACTCGGCCTCTAACAAGGCCAGACGACACTAGTACCATTACATCAGAGACCGGAAGATTAACGTCTGGGGTTGTTGGTGATGTCCCAGACCCCTTAGCCTTCCTCTTACATGGTGCAAAATTCTGTGTACCCCTCTTAGTTTGAAACAGTGGGCGACCTGCACCCCCTTCTTCTTGCACTTTCTCCTTCCCAGCACCCGTAGGTGCTTGCTTGTGTGGAGCACCCCTTTCTTCTTGCCCTTTCTCCTTTCCAGCACCCGTAGGTGCTTGCTTGGGTGGAGACAACACCTCTTCCTCCTTCTCAACCTCCTTTCCAGTATTCCACGCTTGGCGTTTGTCCTCCTTTCTTAATGTCGAGTGACATAAATGTCCTGAGTTCCCAGACGATCCACTTCCATAGGACTCGGCCGCCGCTTGGGCAAAACTTTGCAGCTTCGTTTTCCGTTCTTCTGACGCTCTGAGCTTAATATCATACGCCAATTTGCCTATTGCATTATGTGGCACTAGGGCACCACAATCTAGCTCAGAATTCCCTATTATACCACAGGATTTACAGAAGAAAGGTAGCTTTTCATACACAATATCAAACCACTCCTTTTTTCCTTCTCTATCTACGTGAAGCAGTACACCCCTCCAGAGTGGCTTAGCAATTTCTACTGCGATGTAGCCCTGAAGAAACGCGCCATTAGCCCTGCCTCCTCCATCAACATCTAGCTTCACCACATTGCCAATCAGTTTCATCGCACGTTCACCTCGGTGAGCATTCATCCATCCGAGAGAGAGATTTAAGATTCGCACCCACATCTCCATCCTCTCGAAACCAATATCCGACGGCTTCAGGGTCTCATCATATGCCTGCAGGATTACAACATGCCTACCCACCATCCATGGTGACTGAAGGGAAACGAGGAGGCTACGCTAACACATACAAAAAAACTCATTTACCCCAAAACAGGAACAACAATAGTTATAGATCACGGATCGTTACCACTAGACACATAGATGCAGCGGAAGCCGTCTCGATGTAGATGAACGCGTCGAAGTGGCAGTGTCGTGTAGTTGCTCACGTCCGTCTGGTCCTTCACGTGCGGTTCGTCCATGTGCTCCAAGCGCAGCACCTCTGAGGTATCCACACGTACGAAGATGGAACGTCGAACATAGGTGTACTAGAACCTCATGAATGGCAGCGATCTGAAGAATATAGATGGAGGAGGGACTGCAGGAAACACTGTTCACCGTGACACTATTCACCACGCGGCTACTATAGCTCACGGCTACTGTAGCGCCGAGCACTGTTAGGGTTTGGGGGCGTCAACGACATGTCTTTCCACCCCTAGCCCATCCCACATATATATAGGCCGTACTAATGGGCTGCCATCTCTTGGGCCCTATCAGTTAACCTAATCCCTCGTAGATCAAGCCCATAAACAAGCCCAATCCAATTGGCTCTTGGGCATATATCCAACAGTCTCCCACTTGCACTAGAGACAATCACATAGGCAAGTTTTCAGTGTTCCAAACCTCTTATGTGTGTGACCCTATGGCTTCACGCACACATAGACATGTCCCGAGTACTCCTACTTGGTCCAATAGTTGATAGTGGTCTCTAGCAAGACGTGTCAACTCCCACGTGCACGTAAAGATCATATCAGACGAACCATCACAACATTACGTACAAGCTATTCCCTTCGCCTCATGATATTTGGTCTAACTCCAAGTCGACTTCTCTTTCTCGAACCTGTGAGTCAGATCCTTCAAGAGGTTAACACTTAACCTAGCACCGCCATGCATTTCTTGATCCGATAACTCGAGGGGCCCAGAGATATCTCTCTCGTATAGAGAGGGCAAATCCCATCTTGATTGACCACGCCTCACAACATGTTTCGTGACAAACACGAAAACCACCTTTATGACTACCCAGTTACGGAGTAGCGTTTGGTAGTCCCTATGTGGGTCAATTCACATCTTGAGTACGTGCGACAATCTCAGGTCTTAGGACAAAGCATACGCGTTGTGAAAAGAGATAAACATACAACAAGATCTCAAGTTGGGTCAGTCTAGCCCCATGTCATACATGTGCCCACATTATTAGTTTGACATCTCCATGTCCATGACTTGTGAAACATAGTCATCATCGAATACATGTAACCTGTTACAATGAACTGCTCCTCACCACCATAGACTAGGAACACATCTTTATAGGAACACATCTTTAGTCCTTCTAAAGTACTTAAGAATGCTTTTCACCGTTGTCCAGTGACCTTCACCTGGATCAGACTGGTGTCTTCTTGTAACACTTAGAGCATATGAAACATCTGGAAGAGTACTTATCATGGCATACATGATAGACCCAATTGCCGAAGCATAGGGATTTTACTCATGCACTCCCTCTCATCAGCCGTTGAAGGACACTGAGTCTAGCTGAGGTGTACGCCATGTGACATAGGCAAGAACCCTTTCTTGGACTGTTCCATGTTGAACCGTTTCAATGTAATTATCCTGACTTAATCCTATAAGCCTCGATCTATCTCTATAGATCCTTATGCCCAAAATGTATGCAACTTCCCCTAAGTCCTTCATAGAAAAACTATTTTTCAGTGAAGTCTTAACGGTTTCCAGCATAGGAATATCATTCCCAATCAACAATATGTCATCCACATATAAGATTAGAAATGCAACAGAGCTCCCACTTTCCTTCTTGTAAACACAAGCCTCTTCCTCATTCTGACGGAAGCCAAATCCTTTGACTACCTCATCAAAACGAAGGTTCCAACTCCGAGATGCTTGCTTTAACCCATATATGGATTTCTGAAGCTTGCAATTTTTCCAGCATTAGTTGGATTGACAAAACCTTTAGGCAGTATCATATATACATCCTCATCCAGGTTCCCATTTAGGAAAGCTGTTTTGACATTCATCTGCCATATCTCATAATCGAAATATGCAACTATTGCTAGAATGATCCGAATAGATTTAAGCATCGCTACTGGCGAGAATGTCTCGTCGTAGTCATCTCCTTGAACTTGTCGAAAACCTTTTGCAACAAGTCATGCTTTGTGGACGTGAACATTTCCATCCACATCTCTCTTTCTCTTAAAGATCCATTTGCACTCGATGGGTCTCACACCATCAGGCGGGTCAACCAAGTTCCAAACTTGATTGTGTCTCGTGGAATCTATCTTGGACCTCATGGCACTTTGCCATTTCTCAAAATCTAGGTCCATCATTGCTTCCGCATAGGTCATAGGCTCATCGTTGTCCATCAACAATATGTTGCGCTCTCCCGTAACTAGGAGATTCATTCTATTAGTTGTGCGACGTGGCCTTTCCGACCTTCGTGGTTGTGGCGGTTCTTCTCTTGCCACAGGTGTCTCAACTTGTTCTGCTACATTAGCATCACTTGTAAAATCTTGACTCATAGGCTCATCTCGAATCCTTCTTCAAGATACACCTTCTGTCCACTTTTCTCGCTTTTGAGAAACTCTTTCTCCAAGAAAACATCGTTCCTAGCGACAAACACTTTGCCCTATAATCGGTTGTAGAAATAATACCCAATTGTTTCCTTTGGATATCCCACGAATATGCACTTGCCTGACTTGGATGTAAGCTTGTTCGACTAAAGTCGCTTGACATATACTTCACAGCCCCAAATTTTAGAAAAGACAAACTGGGAGCCTTGCCAGTCCAGATCTCATATGGTGTCTTATCCACGGACTTAGACGGTACCCTATTTAGTGTGAAAGCTGATGTTTTTAGAGCGTAACCCCAAAACGATAATGGTAGGTCTGACTGGCTCATCATTGATCGTACCATGTCCAACAAGGTTCGATTACATCGCTTGGACACACCGTTCATATGAGGTGTTCCAGGTGGCGTAAGTTGTGGAACAATTCCGCAACTCTTTAGATGAGTGCTAAACTCGTGGCTCAAATACTCGCCTCCACGATCAGATCGCAAGGCCTTAATTTTCTTGCCACGTTGATTTCCAACTTCATGCTGAAACATTTTTGAATTATGCTTCATTAAGTAGACATAGCCGTCGTGATCATCAGTGAAAGTTATGAAGTACTGAAATTCACCTCTAGCTATCGTGATCATTGGTCCACACACATCCATATGTACGAGTTCCAACAAGTCTTGCGCCCTCTCAGGAAAACCTGTGAATGGCGCCTTGGTCATCTTGCCTAGCAAGTAAGCTTCGCATGTCTCATATGATTCAAAATCAAACGAAGTTAAAAGTCCATCAGAATGGAGCTTCTTCATGCGCTTCTCACTTATATGACCCAAACGACAATGCCACATATAGGTATGATTCAAATCATCTAGCCGAGGCCTTTTAGAACTTATATATTACAGATAGGTGAATCATCAAGATTTAAAATAAATAACCCATTCACAATGGATGCAAGAGCCACAAATATGCCATTCTTAGATATCACACAACAATTGTTTTCTCTCGTAAATGAATAACCATCCTTCATCAAACATGAAGGAGATACAATGTTTCGACTCAAACTAGGAACAAAATAACAATTATTCAACCCCATAATAAATCCTAACGGGAGGTGAAGTTGCATCATCCCACGGTCAACGCAGGAACTCTTGCATTATTGCCCACGCAGAAATCAACTTCTCCTCTTCCCCCGCTTCCACTTCTTATTAGTCCATGCGTCGTATTGCAAATATGAGCAACCGATCCGGTATCAAATACACAGGAATTAATACTAGAACCAGCGAGGAAAATGTTTTGTAACATAAACATGAAGTGTACTTGAAGTGGAAGTACCCTTACTTCCCTTGCTTTTCAAAGAAGCTAAGTACAACTTGCAATTTCTTTTCCAGTGACCCAGTTCATGACAGTGAAAGCACCCATTATCAGCAGCTGGTCCAGCTTTAGCCTTGGGTGCTGGCTTAGATACCCTATCTTTAGCCTTGCCCTTCTTCCAAGAATTACCTTTCTTACAGGTAGGCTTGTTCTGGATTGCCATCACATGGCTACTGTCCGCGCTTTTCTTAATGTCACCCTTTGCTGGTAATGGGGGTGTCTAGAACGTTTTCCTGTTTTTAGCCATGAGAACAATTCTCAGGTTGTGGATCCAATCCGCATAGTTTGTTCCATTCAACTTATCCTTCTCAAGGACCAAACGCAAAGAAAACGGTGTGGTGCTAGGTGCCATTGATCTACAACAGAAAATAATACAAAATACTAAGACAACATATCTATGACAGAGTAAACTACATTAACCAAATTAACATAATCTACTCACACTAAAATCAATATCCCTCCATTGATACTTAGTGATTCAGGACCCACAACTAACAAGTCCACTAGTGAGCTTTAGCATCACTGCTAGAAGACATGGTAGATCGGTAACCAACCCTTCGCTAATCACACATGACTCCTGTTGTTGGGTGACATCTCTATGTCTCGACGCCCAACCTTTATGCCCCAATGTCCTTAACCGTCAAGATGAACTCATCTAAGTTGACCAACCCTTTATGCGAGTAAATATCCAATACGAACCTATCTAGTCAAGGAAAACTAGTGGCACTCTAATTTCATAGACCCACCACTAACTGTACAAGACATGTGACGGTGCACAGTTTAGTTGGGAGGACATTCAAAACTTAAACATTGCAGAGGGATTGTTCTACTTTTACCGTCGCATGCAGAAAAATAACAATTATCATCGCATATGTACAAGTAAAACAATAAGAATGACATTCACATAGTAATGACACAGTATGGCCCATTAACACATGGTGATCTCTATCTCCATTGTACTGTCCATCATGATGATCCCCATCTCCATGATCCATGTATGTCATCCTCCAGTAATGAGTCCTCCAAAAACTATCTAACGCATGCTAGTAAAATAAATTACACAACCACACATTAGAACATCACAAGTTGGCACGCAAGCCATTACATCAAATTGACAATACATATGGCTCCACTCGTATTGCCCTACTCACAACACGCAAGTCATGATTAATTACATACATGCATCGCATACACATAGGGCCATACCGATCACATGAATTTACAAAAACAAGTTAGCCGATTCCGACATCCAAAGTTAAATCACCGAAAACTTCATCTCCCCAGCCTTATTTCACAAATCTAAATTTAGCGAAACTGCCAATGGCAATCGAAATCACGTGTAAAATTTTCTGAAGATAAATTTTTATATAAAATTGTCTCAATTCGAGGTCGTATGCAAAAGTTATGGCTGTTTTACGAACAACTTGTTTTTCGCGCAAAACCCGGCCCGGTAGCAGATCCAATCTACACCGCCGCGCATCTACATGCGCCTGGCCATTGACCTAAGTTTGATTTGACCAATCCAATTGATCTCCATCTCACCATGACTGGGTTTACATATATCACTTAGCTCCGATGGCGGAGTTCCGACCGGTAGGAGCAATTCGTTACACGACCATCATAGCAAAATCACGAACCGATTAGAGACTCATCTACGACCAAGCATATCTCCATATGCACATATCCAAACCTATAATGAGACGGCTATGGCCCTGATACCACTGTAGGGAAACGAGGAGGCTACGCTAGCACATACAAAAAAACTCGTTTACCCCAAAACAGGAACAACAACAGTTATAGATCACGGATCGTTACTACTAGACGCGCAGATGCAGCGGAAGCCGTCTCGATGTAGATGAACGCGTCAAAGTGGCAGTGTCGTGTAGTTGCTCACGTCCGTCTGGTCCTTCACGTGCGGTTCGTCCATGTGCTCCAAGCGCAGCACCTCTGAGGTATCCACACGTACGAAGATGGAACGTCGAACATAGGTGTACTAGAACCTCACGAATGGCAGCGACCTGAAGAATATAGATGGAGGAGGGACTGCAGGAAACACTGTTCACCGTGACACTGTTCACCACGCGGCTACTATAGCTCACGGCTATTGTAGCGCCGAGCACTGTTAGGGTTTGGGGGCGTCAACGACATGTCTTTCCACCCCTAGCCCGTCCCACATATATATAGGCCGTACTAATGGGCTGCCATCTCTTGGGCCCTATCAGTTAACCTAATCCCTCGTAGATCAAGCCCATAAACAAGCCCAATCCAATTGGCTCTTGGGCATATATCCAACAGTCTCCCACTTGCACTAGAGACAATCACATAGGCAAGTTTTCAGTGTTCCAAACCTCTTATGTGTGTGACCCTATGGCTTCACGCACACATAGACATGTCCCGAGTACTCCTACTCGGTCCAAGTTAGTTCATTTTATTATTAACCAAGTTACTACAAGTGGATGAAAACCTAGTTGCAACCCAATTAATAAAGTATAAGTTACATTAAACATAAATAAACATTATCTTCTAATCAAAGAGGATCTAGGCCGCTCGTGACCCTGAGCAAGGCTACCATGCTAGATTTACACTCTGCAGAGGTTTCGCTCTTTACCCACCAGTCACGTAAAAGCTCAAAAGAACTTTAAACCCAACCACGCGGAGGTGGATCAGACCTCACAAATCACACTTCCGAGGTGTGACCGCATAGGGACGCTACGAGGTTTTTCACAAGACACCCTAACAAGACAGTGGCTGATTATGGTACAGCACAGGCAGCATGGCCCAGGCACCGAGATTGATGTATGCCTATGGAGTCACACCATAGGGGGGTCAAGAGTATAACATGTGCTCTACAGTATGGTGTTAGCTGGGACAAGAGTTTACCCTATGCGGAATTCTCGTACAACAACAGCTACCAGAAGAGCCTACAAATGGCACCATTCGAGGCTTTGTACGGCCAAAAGTGCAGAACACCACTGTTCTGAAATCAGACAGGAGAGAGTCAAGTCTTTGGGCCTGAGATACTCAGAGAGGGAGAGCGCCAAGTGCAAGTGATTAGGCAGAACTTAAAGGTGGCTCGGTCCAAGCAGAAGAGTTATGCAGATGTCAGACGGAGGGAGCTGAGTTTTGAAGTTGGAGACTTTGTGTACCTCAAGGTGTCACCAATGAGAGGCGTAAAGAGGTTTAATGTCAAGGGCAAACTAGCACCTCATTACATTGGACCTTTCCAGATACTTGAAAGGAAAGGTGAAGTGGCATATCAGTTGGGACTGCCCGAGAAATTGGCCAGAGTGCACGATGTGTTCCATGTGTCTCAGCTGAAGAAATGTTTGCGGGGCCCGAAGAGCAGATCCCGATAGATGAGCTGAACGTGTAAGAGGATCTCACTTACAAGGAGTATCCAGTCAGAATTCTGGAGGTATCTGAGAGGGTGACAAGAAACAAGGTCATCCGGATGTGCAAGGTACAGTGGAGCCGTCACTCGGAGGATGAAGCAACTTGGGAAAGAGAAGAAGATCTCAAGGACAAGTACCCACAACTCTTCGCATCTACATCCGAATCTCGAGGACGAGATTCATCTCAAGGGGGTAGGTTTGTAACACCCAAAAATAGCCTATTTAAAATTTTTTAGTAATTTATTTGCTTCTAGTTAAGTGGTTCATAATTAATATAGGTTAATTAAATTATTTATGTATATTAAAATCAAATATAAGTTGTAGAAACATTTTTGTTGCATTCATGTTGCTGCATTGAGTTTTGTTTGGTAGTAAGTTAAATTAGAATTTAAATTCTATTTAAATTCAAATTTAATTTGCATTTGTTTGATCCCTAGAAAAGTTATTCTAGCCGAGTTCGCTTTCGCCCCCTAAACTTTCTCCTTGGTCCGCTTCTGCTCCTCTAGATTTCCTGCCCGGCCCAGCTCACCCCCCTCACACCTGGGCTCCGCTCCCCCGAGCCGGCCCACACTCGCCCCCATCGCTCGGCCCAGCCAACCCGCTTAGCTCGGCCCAGCTCACCGCGCGCACCACGCCCCCGCTCCTGGGCCACCCAGCAGAGCCGTCCCAGTCACCCCGCCCGCGCAGCCTGCGACTCCCCCTCCCTCTCCCACTGCCAGCGAGCCCCATCCGTCAGATCCCTCTCCCTCCTCTCGCCCGAGCTCCCATTTCCCCCCGGCGCAAGTATCGCCGATCCATCGGCCGCTCTGGCCCGCCCACACGTCCCGTGGGCCTTCCACGAAGCTGCCCCGAAGCTTCCCGCTGCCCTCTTTCCTTTTCAGCGCGCTCCCCCCATGGTAAGCAGCCCTCCCCGCAAGAAAGGTCGAACCCCGAGCTCTGCTAACCGTCGGTCCCTCGCCCCGGCGCTACTCCGGCAAAATTGGCCCCACCAGGAGCTTCGTAGGGAGGTGAGCAACGCCCCGAGCCAACTCCCTCCCCCTCTCTCGACCCCTAGCGCCCCAACCCCTTCACTGGAGCTCCGACTCCGCCGGTCACCGTCGTCCGCCCCCCCCACCCCCGGCGCGCGATCGACGACTCGAACACCCCAGTAGAGTTCACCATGACGCCCCAGTCCCGTAGAGCCCTTCCGCGCCCAAAACCATGCAGCCTAGCTCGGATTCGAGCAACGCCGGCGAGTCCCGCCGCCGCACGGGTCATCGCCGCCCCATTCCCACTCGCCGACGGCGACCAAACCCTCCCCGTTTAACCCCAGTCATTCGATCGTGATCCAACGGCCCAAGTCCGCCTGAACTCCAATTCAGTTTGCTAAAAGGCCCCTGAGTTTTCCCGAAATCAACCCGCCGTCCTATTCAGTTCAAAAATAATTCCAATGAGGTCCTGATTTTTATGGAAAACCCCCCAAACTTTTAAATAATAGAACCTATAGTCCTGTGTAGTTGTTTTTACGTGTAGGCCCTCAGGTTTTAATACAAAATTATGTTTTAGCCCCTGGCTTTTCACAAATAAGCCCCTGGAAAATTTTAAAACTTGCCAGCAGGTCCCTAGAACTCAGCTTTGCCATATCTTTTCCGTTTTAGCTCCAATTAGTGTAATTTTCGTGCTCATGTGTTCATAGTAATACGTAGATTATTTCTAGAACCTTTATTTGAACTGTTTCTACTGTTTGGTGTATTGTTCTAATACAATATTATTTGTTTGCATGTATTGGCTTACGTGGATGTTTGTGTGGTGATTCGTGTCCAGTCGGTGAGCCTTTCGCGTTGGACTTCGAGTACGAGGAGGACTTCCAGGGACAGGACTCACAGCAGTAGCAGCAGCCGCCTTTTGAGGAAGGCAAGTTATAGCACGGACAATCCTTGCTACCTACCCACTTGTAATAATTTATTTCATAAATGCATGTGTCTAATTATGTACCATTAAGGTTGTACCTAGTCTTGTTTATCCTATCCTTGTTTACCTTGGTGAAGGTCCTTGTTAGGTTTTGGTAATTGAGTGACAACTTAGGTGGACTAATATGTGTTTAAGTGAAATACACAGGTGATTAGTCCACAGGTGATTATGTGATGAAGGAGCTCATTGCATATGGGACATGACATAGAGTCATGTGACTAAGTGGAGAAGATCAAGACAAGACTTGGTTTGATGGACCGGTTGCAAGTGTGAAGGGCAAGTTAGAGGCTAAGCGCTGGACCGCGTGGCGGGATGCTTGAGCAATGACTTGGCACCGATGGACCGTTGGAACGGTGAATAGCAAGTGGAGTCAAGATCGATGAACCAATGAGTCGCATGATGATATGAAGTGGATCATATCATTTGTGATGATGTTGGTGCATGTGTTGCATCAACATTGGAGAAGATAAAATGGAATGCGCAAGGCAAAGGTATAACCAATAGGCATTTCATTTAACCGGTCATAGGAGAGTAGAGAAGTTTATGACCGGGTTTAGGATAGATGGCCGTACTATCAAGAGGGGCAAACTTGTTTGCATATCGGTCATTTAGTGCCACTTGATCATTGACTTGCATGGTTTGCATTTAGATGAGTGGCGACTAACCTTGGGAAAGGGCGTTGTTGAATATCTTGACAAAGCAAAGTTCTGACGTGAGGGTCGGACTGTCCGTGGATAGGTCTCGGACAGTCCGTGACTCGTGGGTTGACTTGAGCGCTGACTCGAGAACTTTGAGCTAAGTGTCGGACCGTCCGTGGGGGTGCCTCGGACAGTCCGTGGTGAGATGAGAATAAAATATGTGGGAAATTCCGTTCGGGTGTCCGATCGGCTTGTCCGATCGGCTTGTCCGATCGTGCATCGGACTGTCTATGGCTTGGGCTCGGACAGTCCGTGATGGCCATGCTTTTAATGTTGTGCTCAAAAACCCTTTGAGAAATGTTTGTGAAAATGCTAACTCACGCACACATAAGGAGCTACACTTATGGGGTTAGCACATTTGCAAAGCGGTTGATGAAATTGGTTGATGGCCATGGGTTGTGGTGATCTTGGTATGCAATTCTGCTTTGATCCAAAGTGTTTTGGATCACGAATTCTGTTGGGTTGGATAGCCCTCTGAATGAGCTTTCCATAGAGTGTAAGATCACCTAATTTGGACATCGGAGCTAAAAGTTATGGGCGTTTTACCGAGTGTCGGTTGTGCTGAAAATAGAGTGGCGGACGGTCCGCGGTTACTGCGGACGGTCCGCGAATACTGCGGACGGTCCGCGAAACAGTCCGTAAAATCGCCCGGCTTAACCAGAAGGTTCGGGGGTTCGAGATCTAGGGGTCGGACGGTCCGCGGGTGACTGCGGATGGTCCGCGGATGACGAGTTTTTGACCGTTTGGATCTCAACGGCTAGTTTTTTGAATGGCGGACGGTCCGGGAATGCACCGCGGACGGTCCGAGGTAGCCGTTAGAGCTCGGGAAAAGTGTGTAACGGCTAGTTTTCCCCTCGCCTCTATAAATAGAAGGGTGCCCGGGCCTTTGAGGGGGTTGAGCACCTTGGGAATGTGTTTCCCATGGTTGTGCTTGCCTTGGGAGTCCACTAACTCACTTGTTCATGCGAGATTGCGAATCTATTGCGAGTGGGTGCGAATCTAGTGCGTTGCTTTGAGAGATTGCATTGAGTGGCACTAGGTGTTTGTGTTGTAAGCCGGTTTGTTTGTTACGCTTGGAGGTTGCCACCTCCTAGACGGCTTGGTGGATTGAGGCTCCGTTGAAGCACGCAAGGAGATTGTGCGGTGCTCCGGAGAAGGATTTGTGAGGGGGATTGTGCTCACCCCGCGGGGATCGCGAAGAGCAACTCTAGTGGAGCGTGTCATTGAGTTACCTCACTTGCGAGTGGTGTCTTGGTGTGCCCGGGAGTGGCCAGCGGCTTGCGAGCTTTGCCCAAGAACCATCGAGGTGTTGGTCGACACAATGAGGACTAGCTTGGTGGCAAACAAGTGAACCTCGGGATAAAAATCACCGTGTCAACTTGTCTACTCTTCTCGGTGGTTTGCACTTCTTGATCACAAGCATTGTATTTACATCTTATATATCTCGTGCTTGTGTGGTTGCTCTTACAATTAGTTGGCATGTGTAGCTTGCTAGTTGTCTTCTTGCTTGTGTAGCTAGAAGTAGTGATCTTGTGACTAATTAGCTTGTGTAGCTTAATTAGTATCCTTGCTTAGTTTGTGTAGCTAAGTAATTTGAGCCTTTGGATTGAACTTGTGTAGTCCTATCCATTGTGCATTTCTAGTGAGCTTAGGAGCTTTGTGCTTTTGCTTACTAGTTGTGTAGGAGCTCCCCGGTGTGCGCGAAGTACTAGTGGCATAGGTTTGTGTGACCTTGCTCCTAGAATTGATTAGGTGAGCTCATGCTAGCTTGGCACCTTCTTTCTTATTTAGGATCTTTTATAAGGTGCTAGTGAACATAGATAGAGGGGTGTAGTCTTGGCTAGACCGATAGTTTTAATTCCGCTGTTGATTCGGTTAGCCGGTGAGTTAAGTTTTTAGAAAGGACTATTCACCCCCCTCTAGTCCGCCATCTCGACCCTACACTTGGGTTTTTGCATATGGGTAGAATCTTTGCTATGCGCAGCTACTATCACCAACGTTTAATTGTTAATCTTGACATAATGGTTCACTTTTACATTAATGATAAAACTTGATTTTTAGCAACTTGGTTTAGGGAACTAGAGCATGTGCTTCGTGCTTTGTTCTAGTGTCTCTACATAAGGTCCGGTTCTTAAAGCGGCAACCCAGGAGCCTGTCGCCACTGCTAGAACTATTATGGCTCTGGTCTTCGTGAAGTAGCATGTACGTCTCTAGCTTGTCAGTGGTTACCGATGTGGCCGACGGCGTTATTGGAAACATGGGTGACAGTATGTCTTGATCCACCGAGGACGGGTGATCCGTCGGCTATGCCCCCATGAGGCATAGTCCCGTGCTGAGAGTCCCTACGATGGGGAACTCCACACGTTGCACATTGTTGGGTGTGATACCCGCGCTTTGTATGCCATTGACCTCCCTATGGTGTGACTCCGTAGGCGTACGTCAATCTCGGTGCCTGGGTCATGCTGCCTGTGATGTACCATAATCGGCCACTGTCTTGTTAGGGTGTCTTGTGAAAAACCTCGTAGCATCCCTATACGGTCACACATCGGAAATGTGATTTGTGAGGTCTGATCCACCTCCGTGTGGTTGGGTTTAAAGTTCTTTTGAGCTTTTACGTGACTGGTGGGTAAATGGCGAAACCTCTGCAGAGTGTAAATCTATCATGATAGCCTTGCTCAGAGTTACGAGCGGCCTGGATCCTTTTTTGTTAGAAGATGATGTTTATTTATGTTTAATGTCACTTATACTTCATTAATTGGGTTGCAACTGGGTTTTCATCCACTTGTAGTAACTTGGTTAATAATAAAATGAACCAACTAAAAATGCTAATGCAGTTAAGCCGTGTCTAGCCTTATTTTGAGCCTTCATATACCCGTGCTATACTTTCTAATTAAATGTTTACTTACACTTGTCATTTATTCAACAAAATCCCAAATGGGTAAACATATTAGGCTGGGCATGAGACTGCTGCTGATTTTCCAGAGGATTTGACGTACTACTGAGTTGTGATCTCCCAGTAAGAGTCCCTGTGGATTGCGGCTCCATTTAGTTTTCTGCTGTATTTGGTTAGTTTATTTATGATGCACTCTGATGTAAAACTCTTTTTATTCAAGAATTTATTCAAGCATATGTTCTCTGTTTATCATATTTGTTCACTATATGTGTACTATGACTTCCTGGGCACACATATGGCCACATTTGGGTTTTTGTGAAACTCCGCGACAAAGAGGTTTTACCCTTTCTCGCCCACCGTATGTATCTTCAAACCAGGGGGATTTCCCCAGGACGGCTTCATCGCTCTATGGATGGTGCTCGCGTGCAAAACCGACGGGGACAACACCTTCCCGAGCACGTCAACTCCATCATCCAACTCATCATCGCTGAGCTAAGCCAACTCCTCCTCCTCTGTCGTCAGATGGAGGTTTTGCATCAGCTCCTCGACGGGAGAATTCTCCTACCCTGATTGTCACACCCAGATTTACACGGAAACCCGAATGTTGTCATATATGTGCCCAGGATGTCCATAGAACACATACAACTTACAAATATGGAAATCAGAGTACATATGCTCGAATAAAATAGTTTACATCAGAGTTACCTACATAAAACATAGCGGAAGTCTAACTCTCTCGACGGGTAGAGCCTCAAGTCCACAAGGACACCGACTGGTTGATCACAGCTCAGAGGTATTGAAATCCCAGAAAACTCAGTAGCTATCTCAATCACTGATCCATCTGTTACCCATCCGGGGTTTTGTTGAATAAATGACAAGTGTAAGTAAACATTTACTTATCAAGTATAGCACGGTTATATGAAGGCTCAAAATAAGGCTAGACATGGCTGAACTGCATTAGAATTTTTAGTTGGTTCATTTTATCATTAACCGAGTTACTACAAGTGAATGAAACCCAGTTGCAACCCAATTAATGAAGTATAAGTGACATTAAGCATAAATAAACATCATCTTCTAATAAAAAAGGATCCAGGTCGCTCGTGACCCTGAGCAAGGCTATCATGATAGATTTACACTGCAGAGGATTCTCCCTTTACCCACCAGTCGTGTAAAAGTACAAAAGAACTTTGCACCCAACCACGCATGTCAACACTTCCGAGGTGTGACTGAGGGACGCTACGAGGTTTTTCACAAGACACCCTAACAAGACAGTAGCCGCTAAGGTACAACAAGGTGGTGAGACTCTAGGCACAGAGATAAACCGACCCTCAGGCACAACGTGAGGAGGTTAATGGCGTTCGAAACGCGGGCAACACATGGCAACAATAAAAACAAAGAGCGCAATGTGCGAAGTTCCCGTACCACAGGGACTCCCAACACGGGACTGTGCCTAACGAGACATAGCCAACGGGGCTACCATCCTCGGTGGAATCAAGTAACACCCCGCGCCTTGCTTCCCGTAACGTCGTCGGCCACTCCAGTAACCACTGGCAAGCTATAGACGTACAAGCTACTTAAGCAAGACCAGAGCCATAATAGTTCTAGCGATGGCGACAGGCTCCTGGGTTGCCGCTTTAAGAACCGGACCTTATGGAGGGACACTAGAAACAAAGCACGGAGCACATGCTATAGTTCCCTAAAGTAAGTTGCTCAAAAGCAAGTTTTATCATTAACGTTAAAGTGAACCATTAAGTCAAGATTAACAATTAAATATTGGTGATAGTAGCTGCGCATAGCAAAGATTCTACCCATAGAATGCACTAAAGGATAGGGCTTGATCAATTCTCGTCACCATCTGACATAATCTGCTGTTTATTTTATATCTCGAGTTCTAGACATCTGATTGATGTGATTCCAATTGGGTTAGCTTCATAATTTGATAACCTATCTTCTGGAAACAAAACACGATTTTAGGAGCTACTGTCTAGAAATTACACAAGATTTAGTGCACCTTTGAGAATCTGTTTTTGAGGGTGAAAATCTCCGTTGCGACTTATTGCTATCCTTCACCTCCCTCTGATAGCTTATATTAGAGGGCTTCGATCCTACAACAAGTTAAATAATACTTCTAATCGTAATTCATGTCGATATGAGTCTATCGCAACGAAAACGGATTAAAAACGTGAAAACTATGGACTAAACAAGATTTTCGACGCTTAAAATTAGCAGGGGCTTTTCTATGAAAGAGTATAGATTGAATGAATACGGTAGAAAATTACATGATTCACTGAGGGTCTTACTGAAAATCTTGAGGCCAAAAACAACGGAAGGCTCGGCGCGACGATGAGATGAAGAATGTGCAGTAGTGGAAGATATGGTGGAAGAAGACTACCTTAGGGAATCCCAAACAAATGAGTTTCCCTGTAAATGAGTCGATTGTGTGCTTTTTCCAGAGGAGAGGTGGTTCGTATATATAGGGAGAAAACCTCTCACTTCCAGGTTCATTAGCAATATGGGACTAAAGGTGATTTGCCCCATACCAATGCGAATGGGCTTTGAAATTTGTCCCAATAAAGTGATGGGATGCGTTTGGCCTAAAATTGGGTCAACTTTGGGCCAAGTCTGGTCTACTAAGATTTAGGGTGATTTTAATTTTCGGGATAATTATTTTCCTGGTTATAAAATAATTCCAGATAAGTCTAGAATTGATATTAAAACTATAAAAAATATTCTGAAAATTCTAAAAATCCTAGGAAAAATTTCAGAGATAGAGTTGGACATGAGGAACCCAAATATTATATTTGGAGGTCACGAAAAGGATCTTAGCATATTTCAAAAATTGGAATTTGCTCTAGAGAAAGTAGGATTAATTTCCAGAAAAATCTAATAAATTCCCATTAGGCTCCTAAACGCATTTTTGAAAACTTTACACACATAAAACCACTAAATGCAACCGGCATAAATGCAAAGTACTCAATATTATAACCTATGTTATTTATTTTGAATTATTTTTCTGTACTAAATTCCCTGTTAATTATATAAAGTTTGAAAAATTTTAGTAAATTGAGAAAATCATTATATAATTGTACTACTTATTCACATCCCAAAATCCAAAAATTTTAGGGTGTGACACTGATCGAGGTTCTCCATGCCCCCCCAACCCCAGTCGAGGTAGAACTTCCACCACCAATCGACGCCATGGCAGTACGATCAGAGGGGAAACAAAGGTGTAAAAACGCCGATGAGCACAACGTACACAAGACGATCCCAAGATCTAGGGTCCTAAACGGCGCTAAACCCCCAGCGGGAAAAGTTTGGTGGTCGACGGCGCTGGAACAGCTAACCGTTGATATGCGGTGGCCACCGGCGACAGGATCGTCACTAGTGGGGCGTGGACGTCGTTGCAGGAGTGGTTAGCGATGGAGCTGGATTAGATCTCGCCGGAATAGCCAGACCCAGATGAGAACTTCGGGATCGCCTCAATCGCCTCCGTGGAAACCGGAGTTACGGTTTCCATTTTTTCTTCCTCTTACCTTTCATATATAACCAGTAGGGGCAACATTCCTGTTTCATAAAAAAAAACTTGCACAACTACAATCAATGAACACCTTATAAATTAATGATCTGAAAATCGATTACATGCCATTCGGAATCAAATCGCTACTGCAAAATTTAATGACACTAAAAAACAATAAATGGCCCTACACTATGCATGAATATATGGATTTGATGTTTACCAACCACAAACTGCTTGCTCTCGTCTGCTGCCTGCCGGCTCAAGCAGACCGATTTTATGATTTGGAGGCCCTAGAGCGAACCGAATACTATAGACCTTTTAAGCTAAAAATATTTTTCATTTATAAAATAATAAAGGGCATAATAGTACTACTAACATGTATTTAATTTTTGAAAACAAGGTTGATAGTACAGACTGAAAGTGTGCGGCTAAATAGGACTAGTTTGTTTACCTCTCATAAAACTCTTCTTCTATGAGCAACTCCGAGAAATGAGCCGATTAATCTCGAGATTGATGAAGTCATCGTAGGCATTTCGATGTTGATGTGTACGTCGCTTGTCATCACAGGCACCTCACTATCAATGGGCATGCCACACCGGGCCGAGAAATTGAATTCGGGTGAACAGGTTCCACAAAAAAATCTTACCAGCTGAGCTACGCCAGTTCCCTTGTACATTTAAATTATGACCATGTTCCTGCTACCTTAGATTCCTGCCCTGCTTTAATTGCGTTGATATCAAAATTACTTGAAGTTACAAATAATTTAGGTGAAGCACCCTTGTGCCATCCCACCAACTCATCATCTTGTTTATTGCCTTCATGAGCACCCCGACTGTTGCATCTTCGGCAACATTCTAATTTTAACGCCTAACTTTTATAGAAAAGAAAATATGGGTCACTTGAATTAGAAAAATAATGAAACAATAAATAAATGGTGGATCGATTATTGAATCGCTGGATGCCGGTTAAGGTTTAACTTGCTTTTACAACCCCAATTTTCATTATGGATTGGGAATAGATAATACTAGTCAGGATGGTGCGCGGTGCCCGCCTATAGTGAAAATGTTGACCTAAAACAATAACAAAGAAGTTTATACTCGTTTTTGTATTTTATTCGAAGTAGTACCACATCGATGAGGTTTGGTTGCTGATTTTTTTTATCTTTTTTCCTCTTTTGTTGGTCTTGAGCCCATACGCCATTCTCCAGTGGGATACAACTCAAGCCCCTCTCCTTTCGCTGAAGGATCGAAATAGTGATAAGAGAGAAGGTGAACATGAGCTTCCCCAAAACCCCCTCTTCTAGTTGTCAAGATGACATAAGGGATGTTTGGATCTAATGGACTAAGATTTAGTTCCTTAAATAAATAACAATTACACGTATTAAATATAAATTAATTATAAAACTAATTGTATAAGTCATGTCTACTTCGCGAGACGAACCTAACAAGCCTAATTAAGCTATAAGTAGTATATAATTATCATATGGTTACTGTAGCATTATATTATCTAATCATAGACTAATTAGGCTTAATAGATTCGTCTCACAAATTAGGCCTTAATTATGTAATGGATTTTTTAATTAATTTATATTTAATAGTTCTAATTAGCATCATTACATTCGATGTGATGGGACTAAATTTTAGTAGGTGAGATCCAAACACCCCCTAAGTCAACTAGTGACAAGCTCATCTTAGCAACAACAAGGACAACCCGGAGTAATGCGGAAGCAACTAGTTACTGTTCCCTCATTTTGCTTTTATAAGGCGCCAAGATTCAAACTTTACAAACTTTGATCAATAATTTAAGCAATAAATTTTAATTTTTAAAATACAAATTTGAAATTATTAAATTTGTATAAAAAATAATTTCTAATAATTATAAATTTATAATTATAAATAATATAATATAAGATAAATGGATGTTCCAAGTGTAATTTATAAGATCGTGCCGATTTAAGTCGTGACTTATAGTAAAAGCAAAAGGAGGGAGTAAAACACTAGAGACATTATGAATCGAATAATCAACGCAAAGATTAATTAACTAGCCATAATTGATTAACAAAATAAAACCCACGATGATTGAGTAATGATTGCAATGATTAGATAATTAACTACATGCTCACATTGGGCTTGCTCCTTGCTGTGCTGTACGCAAGCCTGCTGTTGTGCTTGCTCGGCCCACGTGCTGCTCTTGGGCCGCGTGCTCCCCACGCGCCGCGTCGGCCTGCTTCGCGCTGAGCCAACTCGTTGCGCCTGACGGAGTGCTGGGCCGCCGACCTGCTGGCCTGCTGCTGCCGAGCCGCACACGCGCTCCACAGTCCGCTGTGCCCGTGCGTCTTCTGCTCGATCTGCGCGACGCCAAGAACTGCACAGGAACGGAGGAAGAACACCAAGAACACTAGATAAAGCACACACGCTTCAAATTAAAAGTCCTCCCTCAAATCAGCACAGTTTCGCACGAAACTTGATCCATAATCACAACTCCATTGACTAATAGATCTAGAAAGTAGATCCGAAAAAGTTTAAACAACCATGACGAATTTTGGGATGAACTCAATAAACACTACACAATTTTTTGAAAGATTAAACACTACACAATGAGCAATTATAGAAAAGCTTAAAATTCGAGCCAAATATGTGAGGTATTCTTGGGAAAACACATAAAAGTTTCTCACAAAGATTCTAACAATAACCCCTCCCCCCTCCCCCATCACACACACTTCACCGATTCCGTACACGTAAAAAAAATCCCTAAAAATAGTTCCAAAAAATATGGAAAAAATGAGGGAGACTAGTGCCACCATTCATCCTACTACTTTACATTATGTGCCTAAACCTAAAGTAATGACTCTCTAAGCCTAATCCACTCAATTAAGCAAACCCTACCCTTAGTCTTTGGAATAGCAAATGAGATTGGCGGAGAGAGATTTCTGAAATTATATATATATACATATATATATACACACACACACGAACGTCACCGAACCTTACCATGTACAGCCCGTGCACCACTAAGCTTTCTCCTCAAAGCTCCGATCACGCAGCCTCTGAGCCATCCGTCAAACTCCACACCGTCGAACATCGATGATGTTGACCCACCTAGAATGTTGCCCATTGTTTGACTTCAACTGGGCAAGCCCGGTTTGCAAACAACCTGATTGCTTCTGTTGCAATCTCCTGTGGACTCTCTCTGTTTTATGGAGGCTCATTTTTCTTTGTGAAAACATGTACACATGCACATATCCTGATAGGACTCATGCAACATTGGGCCCACTAGGTGTCCAATAGACATATGGAACAAGTCCCTCGTGAGGCTAACTCAACAAAGTCCGCTTCAAATCATTGTGCATCCCTCTAGAACAAGCCTCTTCCATCAACACATCGAATCTAATGTGACTTTCGCCAACGAAGTCATCGCCCTCATCCATGATGTCTTCTGGCCGCACCGTCAAACTTGGCCGTCACGTCTGATCGGCCCCTATGGAACAACAACCAAAAAGATCAATTAGCAATGATCTCCACGTCATGATGCAACCCCCTGGTGTCTCATTCATCGGATAGTTCGAGGCTTCTGCTCAGAGTACGTGTCTGACTCTACCGATTGAATCATCGACCGCCATCATGTCTACCTTGCACCATGTCCCTCTGTGGATATTGTGCGACTCCGATACAATGTGAAAATATACTAATCACACCTCTCCGAAGATCTTCACAGCTTTGATTTCGATACTACTTGTCAGATAAAACGATAGTAGCGTCGATATCCCACCGGAACGACTCGCAGCGGCAGACCCAGGGTCCGGCAGGCTCCAACAGAACGACACATAAAAACAAAAACGTTCAAATCAGCGTCGCCTGTATATGTAAGCAAGATAGAAGCAAAAGTTAATATTACCTTTGCCTGGTCTCTATTTATGGTATGGGTCTGCCACTATCGACTAGTACCATCGCAGCAGAAGCAACAATATCACAAACGCCATCGTAAAAATCAATATTAGAACGACATCAAGCCACAATATTTTTTAACGAGATTCGGTCATGTGTCTTCATCCTCGGGGCTTGACTACGAGCGCTCATCCCTATAAACAATAGGTAAACCAGCAACTGGGCACCACCGCGACCACGCCCAGCAACCGTCAAGTCATCTCAGGATTACACGGTAGTGACATCATATATTCTCGACACAACTCTAACGTTGTGGTCGTGTGCCCGGCTGCTGACTACTGGGCTTCGCCCCTGCTTGGTGATCTACAGAAGATGGGTAGGAGGATGCATTTCCGGCCGCTTCGATCTATCCATGGCTTGTCGAAGAACCTGCTTGTGTCAAATACCCCCTTCTCCCAGTATGCAGGAATGGAATACCGTAAGCACGAGCTACATGTACTGGATTACCGTAATCGGATAAGATATTAGGTGTCTAATCCTGATGCTTCTCATTCCGAAGCACAAAATGTGACCAGCCTGCTGGAGATACAATTGGCTGAATCAAGTGCGTCTAGGTCTAGCCACGGATACGCAAGGACTAAAACTAATCCTTGAAGCCATATATATGGATGTGTTCGTCTTCGCACGAGTGCTTACAAGGATGACGTTGGAGGAAAGATAAAAAGAAGAGGTGGATTGGTGGGTGGAGCCTGTAAAGTCTTCCAGACATAGAGCTATATATTTATAATAGCGTTAAGTTTATTGCGCGAGTAGTCCCGCTAGCGCTTTAGCGCACGGGTTGCGCGGCCTTCTTTCCCGGCAGGCCGCCGCCACGCCCCACCTCGCGTGCCGCCGCCGGACGGGTTAGCGGCCCGGGGTTAGGGGTCCGGGGTTGCTGTCGGAAATCCACCGCCAGCGGACCTAGAAGGAGGGGGGGCGGCGCGGCGGGGCGACAGGCGACGGGCGGAGGGCCGGGCGGTGATGTCGCCGCTGGCCGTGCGGTGGGGGACCCCCAGTGGGCGGTGCCGGCGGCGGGGGCGGAGACGAGGAAGAGGAGACGGGCGTATTAGCATGGAGATGGGCAGTGGAGGCGGCGCGGTGCCGCCGGAGCCGGGGTGGAGGAGGCGGCGGGGGCGGAGGAGGCGGTGGTGGAAGGGTCAGCGTGGACGCGGGCGGTGGGCTGCGGCTCGGCCGCCGGAGCCGGGGGCGTAGGGAGGCGGCGGGGGCGAGGAGACGAGAAAGACGACGGGGTCACGCGGTCGCCTTGTAGCGCGACTGGTCGCGGGTTAGCCCGGTTCTATAATAGGCCACAAGCAGGAACTCCTTGAAAAGAGAACATGGAATATTGATGGAAGGAGCATCTGTCTTCTTTTCTTTTCATATATTCAAGAACGTAAAGAAATGCTATTCAAGAATGTTACTATCTGCGAGTTCCAACTTCTGCAGCTACTACGTACCTTTTTATTGTAAATTTTTAAAATTTGACATTTCCTATAACATCGATATAATTATACGTGGAAAATTAACTTGCATTAGAAGATTTTAATGCTACCACATCTATTATTTTTCATTAATTATCTGAATAAATGAATTAGAGTACCCACAAAAAAGGATATGCATGTTACATGGAAGTGTCCAGCCTCCTGTCCAGGGTCGAGAGAAAACAAAGTTCAATGCGCTGGTGTTTCGCGTACGTGGCTGGTGCTTCGCGTACGTGGCTTCGCACACAGCATTGAATTGCAAGCCACGTACGGCGAGGCCTTTGAAGAATTCTCTTTTGGAACGAGGGAAACGAACTCTTCAAATCTCATCAGCAGCACATCTCGAAGGAGGCCGATGAATTGGTCCGCTGCAATCCATACGAAGCACCTGCCCGTCAGAGGCCTCCGCCAGCGAGGTCTGGATCCGCAACAGAAGCACCCGTCCAGGCTGCTGGTTGATGCACTCGCCGGATAGGCACCTCGTCCTGAGGAATTTGATGGCAATCCACTCTTCGACCGGCATGGCAGCCCACAAAGCTGGTTTGGCTCTGGAGCACGTTTTCCTGACGCCGCTCGTTCCGAAATCCCACCAACTGCTTCTCAGTATCCGCGGCCACGCTGATGCATTGTTGTAAAGAAATTATCAGAGTTCTAGCTGTCATGTTAATAGTTTTGCATTGCCTGGAAAATTTTCTATTTCGACGTCCACTCTAGCTATTTCTGGGACGAGGGCGCTATGGTAGATTAATGGAGAGGAAAGGTTACTTTTTATATACAGCAAGATTGTGTTCTCTCATGAAGTAAAGAAAAATGGCCATGCTGGTCGGCATGTGGAAACAAGTGTGAGTGTGTCGTCAATACTTTTCTGGCAACTCATTGAAGTGTATACAACAACTCAGGGTTATTCGGGTGCAGTGGATGTTGTTGGACGCGGGCGCGGGGGGGGGGGGGGGGGGGGGGGGGGGGGGGGGGGGGTACGGCGAGAAAAAAACTGTGGTCTAACATTTTGTCTTCCCGAAAATGCTCGTCATTTCACAAACTCTCGTCTCTCAATTTTGTTCATGTCTCAAAAAAAAATGTTATCTCCTATTGGAATAATTGAGTGAATGCCTGGTCTTCTGTTCACCAGGAAATTGTACTGGTGAAAGAGTCACATAACTACATAAGTGCAACTCAGGGTGATTTGGATGAATACTGTTAGAATGGGTGAGAATAAGCCGAGAAAAATTAAAAATATGGTATATGATGTTAATTGCTTTTAACATTCGTCTTTGGAAAATTTCTCTTGATTTCACAAGTTCTCGTCTATCAATTTTTACATTTTTGAAAAATAATAAATAAATAAATAAAGTATCACACACTTTCCTGATGCCGCCCATTTCTGAAATTGCGGTTACAAATATAAAAAACCATTCCATATGTCTCAAGAGTACTCCGTTCCAAATTATTGGTCGTTTTGGCAAATCTAGATTCATAGTTAGTAGTATCTATCTAGATTCATAGTTAGATACATACTACTAACTATGAATCTAAATTTGCCAAAACGACTTATAATTTGAAACGGAGGGAGTAGTGAGCCAGTGGGGCTTGATCACGTCACTCCTTCCAAAGCTATCCATGCTCTAGGCGCTATGTATATACTGTATATTGCAAACTTGACAAGAGAGAAAACCCCAAACATACGAGTTGTGAGCTTAGTCACACGCGTTCCACGTTCCGGGAACTTTGTCTCCAGTCGAGGAACGGGAACAAGCGGGACGAAGCATGGTTCTCGGGAGGAACGTGACCCTGGTACCTCGCCCTTTGTCACTGGAACGAGCAGCGCCAGCTCTTTGCCGGCTCGCCGCGGGGGCTCATCCCTCACCAGTCGCCACCGCCCCGCATGGCTGCGGCGCTGGGCCTTCTCCGGTCAACGACGACGAGACGGCCCGCTGCCCGCCTCGCCTGCGTCCTGCGCCGACGCCTCCGCGGCCTTCGGTGGTGCGAGGAGGAGGAAGAGAGCAGCGCCGAGCGCTGGTCACCTAGCCACCGGGGCTGCGCGAGGTGGTGCTGGGCCAAGCTGCATGTGGCGGATGAACGCATGGCTGGTGGGCGGTGGACGGACGCAGCAGATAGATGAATGGATAACGAAGACGATGGGCTGTCTGAGACCGTGAGGGGAGGAATAGGGTCACCTTATTTTCTTTTTAGCCCTTTAACTTTGTTGATATTACAAAAAATTCTTTATTGAATGAATTTCTTTCATATAAGTTATAAAATTACATATAAATTCAGTTGATCATGTTATTTGCATAACACTGGCTACATAAATTTTAATATCGTTTCGGACTATCATCCCGGAAACCAATGGAACGCGTTCCACTCTTTGAATAAACGTTCCTATGAGGTATACCCCTTTCGTACCATAGTTTTAAAAACCAATGTTCCCCGTCCCACGTTCCCGTTCCTCGACCCATCGTTCTGGAAACTCTTGTGACTAAGGTTGTGAGTAGAGGAAAATTAAATACAGGTGCGGGGAGGGTTAACTGTTGTTGTGGAAGATGAACTCTATCTTTTTTTTAGATAATGGAATAAAATTATGGCTTCACTCTCCTCAAGTCGAAGAGATATCAGTCCAAACTTATTACACGGATAAGCATGAAACTAAATGAACACACATAGTTATGTATCTAAGAATGAACTCAAGCACCAATCCGTAAACTAAAAGGCCATCCATTCGAAGTAAAGAAATGCAATGCAGTCATCTCCAGTGAACGACGTGATGCGACTAGGATCTCCTGCTCGCCTTCACTTCGCTGCAACTTGGCCCAAAAACGGAGCCAGTATGTTCCCTTGAACAGAACCTGCATAAAAGATTTAGGTCGGCATTTATCAAAAACTACCTCATTCATAGTATTCCAAATTGCCCAACAAAAAGCCGCAGCCCCCATCAATAAGTACTGATTTGGTTTCTGTCTACCCTGTTTTGCCCAGTTATCAAAGAGATCACTGGTGCTTGTTGGGGGTGTAATTCCAAAAATTAAGTGTATGGCCCGCCAAAGGAATTTAGCATAATGACAATAAAAAAATATGGTTAATTGATCCGACTACAACAATTTTTGTTCCATTCCAGTTACGCCTCGCTAAATTATCTTTAGTTAGAATGACCCTTTTTTCAAATACCACATAAAGATCTTGATATTTAGTGGTATTTTCATTTGCCAAATTTCCTGGCTGACTCTTACACCTGTACTGACTAGATATTTATACATTGAATGAACCAAAAATGCTTTATTCTTATGAAGGTACCAAACAAACACGTCTCTTCCTGGGTGGAGATTAATATTCAAAATAGAGGCCACTAAATTATGCCATTCTATTAACTTAATACTCACTAGAGATCTCCTAAAAGAAACATTTAATGGAATTGTGCTAAAGACATCTGCGCAGTGGCATGTTTTTTTCGAACAATGTTATACAGGTTAGGATATGCATATTTGAGAGCCACATTTCCCAACCAAGTGTCCTCCCAAAACCTAATTTGGGATCAAGAGAGAACTCTGAAAGTACCTAACTTGAGGAAATCCTCTTTAACATTGATTAACCCCATCCAAAATTGTGAATCTCCAGCTTTTTTATACACTTGTCCTAGTGGTTTATCTTTGAGATATTTGTTTTTGATGAGCTCTTGCCAAACTCCCTTCTCATTACAGAGCTTAAAAAGTCATTTACTTAACAAACATTTATTATGTATATTAAGGTTCATAACTCCTAGACCACCCTGTTCTTTTGGTTGGCATAAAACTTCCCATTTAGCGAGTCTATACTTTTTCTTTTGCTGATCATATTGCCAGAAAAACCTTGATCAAAAGTATTCTATACTTTTAAGGACTCCTTTTGGAACCTCAAAAAAACATAGCAAAAAATGGTATGATTCAGATTTTGAATATAATCCATCTATATTATTCATCATCCACTGTGTTAATTTCTTGCGAGTTATAGTCCTTTTCTTACTGCTTGGACTGAGGACCAACAAAAACCATCTGAAACATCCTGTAACTTTAATTAACAGATTCAACATTCAACAGACATAGATAAAAATAACCAAAATCAATATGAAAGTAGCTTTGTAACCATGAGGTGTGACAAGTTCAGCAACTAGTTAGGAGTTCCCATCAATTCTGACTTCCACGATATTTTGTATAAATGTTCAGGAAGAAGAAAAACATCATGTACACTATGATATTGAGTCTATGACATGTAACTTTCAAGAAACAGTTCACCAATAGTTTAGTTATTGCAAATGTTTATTACTCTCCACGTAGGAGAAGAATCGGCCAGAAAAAGAGATGTGAAGATACACACTATGGACAAACCAGTGCCCTCGCTGGTCCGGTTCCGCTAAAGATCGGCTGTAAGCAAATGAACTGGGAATGTTCCACTATAGACCCACTACCAGAGAACCTCACATCCGCCCCCCTCATAGGCCGCGGCACATTTTGGACCCGGTGCTAAGGGTGTATCAGCACCGGGTCCAACGGCTATGAGCGGTGGAGGCGCCCAGGGGTGGCAGGTTGAGCACATTAGCACCGGGTCTTGCTACGACCCGGTGCTAATGTGGTCACATTCACACCGGTTGTGGCCAGCAACCGATGCTAATGTGCCCAAGGCCCTTTAGCACCGGTTGCTGGCTGCAACCGGTGCAAATGTGAGAGCAGTAGCACCGAGTCGTCGCAAGACCCGGTGCTAATGTGCTCGTATGTAATACCTTCCCTCCCCTCGCCCGAGCCAGCATCAACACTTGGAGTTGTGTTCATGTTGTGCTCAGGACAGGGGAGGTGCTGCCAAATTTTTTTTTCAAAATTTGTGAAGATTTCACTCATCCAAGGGGCACTACAAGGTACATTCTTTCATTCTCTTATGTTTTTTATTAGCTTGTATTGTTTATATGCTTTAGAAATAGAGAAATTTGTGAATCAAAATGGAAAGAGAGCTTGTGTTCATGGTGGAGAGGGAGAGCTTGTGTTCATGGTGGAGAGAGAGAGGTTGTGTTCATGGTGGAGAGAGAGAGAGCTTGTGTTCATGGTGGAGAGAGAGAGCTTGTGTTCATAGTTATTTATTTAAAGTTGGAATAGTTAATTATTTTTTTAATGGAAGTATATTTGATTTTAGAAAATGAATAAATTAATTATAGTTTTAGAAATGTGTTTAGTTTGTATTGTCTTATGTATTAACTTTGTAATCTATTATATATTAAATTTATATTTAGTTATATATTAAATTTGTATTGTCTTATATATTACCTTTGTATTATATTATATATTAAATTATACAAATAATTGTTATTGGTTACTAATGCAGATGAATAAGCAATGGATGTACGGGGACAATCACGATACGGCGTTTCGTGATGGTCTGAAGGGGTTTCTCGATGTCGCCGAGGCCAACAGGACGCCGTCAGGTTTCATGTTATGCCCATGCACTAATTGTCGAAATATACAATCGTACAAACAAAGAGGAGCTCTTCGTGTGCATTTGATGAGGCACGGTTTCATGAGCAATTATTCTGTTTGCACGAAGCATGGTGAAAGAGGAATTCCAATGGATGAAGATGAAGAAGACGAGGTGCATAACGACATTCCGATATTGGCTAAATACTACGGGGCCTTTACAGATGTTGCAATGGGTGATGCGGATCATGAAGATGCTGCTTAGGAAGATGATGCTCAGGAAGATGACCCTAATGATGGACTTGGGAAAATGTTGTGTGGTGCTGAGAAAGACTTGGGCAATGATAAGGAACTGAAAAAGATACAACGCATGTTGCGGGACCACAAAACTGACTTGTACCCAGATTGCGAAGAGGGCTTACGAAGTTGGGTAGTACACTTGAATTTCTACAGTGGAAGGCAGCAAATGGCGTTACTGATAAGGGTTTCAATGAGCTATTGAAACTCGTAAAGAAGATTATGCCCAAGGGTTATGAATTGCCATCGGCAACGTATGAAGCAAAACAGGTTGTTTGCCCTCTCGGTTTGGAGGTGCAGAAGATACATGCGTGTCCTAATGACTGTATCCTCTATCGCGGACAATACGAACACTTGGATTGTTGTCCAGTTTGCAGTTGTGCACGATACAAGATAAGGCGGGATGACCCTGGTGAGGTTGTGGGGGAGCATTGTAAGAAAAAAATTTGTTGCGAAGGTGATGTGGTATTTTCCTCTGATACCCCATCTAAAGCGTTTGTTCAGGAACAAAGAGCATGCCAAACTAATGTGATGGCACAAAGAAGAACGTAAGCAGGATGGCATGTTGAGACACCCCGCTGATGGATCCCAGTGGAGGAACATCGACAGAGCATTCCCAGAGTTTGATGCTAATGCGAGGAATGTGAGGCTTGGTTTAAGTACTGATGGCATGAACCCTTTTGGTGAAATAAGCAGTAGTCATAGCACTTGGCATGTGACTTTATGTATCTACAATCTACCCCCTTGGCTCTACATGAAGCGAAAGTTCATTACGATGCCTGTGCTTATTCAAGGGCCAAAGCAACCTGGCAACGACATTGATGTCTACCTAAGACCATCGGTTGATGAACTTTTGCAGCTATGGAAGGAAGAAGGTGTTAGCATGTGGGATGAGGACAAGCAGGAGCAGTTTGACATTCGAGCACTGCTTTTCATAAACATCAATGACTAGCCTGCACTAAGTAACCTATCATTTCAATCAAACAAAGGATATAAAGCATGCACTCACTGTTTAGAGGAAACCGAAAGCATGTATTTGAAACATTGTAGGAAGGTTGTTTACATAGGTCATCGTCGATTTCTTCCTACGAAGCATGAGCTACGAAAGAAATGTCTGCATTTTGGCGGGAATGCGGACCACCGTACAAAGCCAATACACCAGAGTGGACAAGATGTATTTGATATGTTAAAGGACCTACAAGTGGTGTTTGGAAAGGGAGACGGAAGCCAGCCTGTTCCGACTGGCGAGGATGGTCGTGCCGCGATGTGGAAGAAAAAGTCTATCTTTTGGGAGCTACCTTATTGGCAATATTTAGAGGTCCGTAACGCGATTGATGTGATGCATCTGACGAAGAATCTTTGCGTGAACTTGATAAGCTTCCTGGGTACTTATGGGAAGCCAAAAGATACTCTGGAAGCACGACAAGAGCTGAAACGATTGAAACAATGGAATGATCTACATCCAGAGAAGAGATACAACGGACGCTAGTACTTGCGTCCTGCCAGCTTCACTCTCAGCAAAGCAAAGAAGGAAAGCATGTTTGAATGCTTGAACAGTATCAAGATTCCATCGGGCTACTCCAATATTAAGGGAATAATAAATATGAAAGAGAACAAGTTCACAAGCCTCAAGTCTCACGACTGTCATGTGTTGATGACACAGCTGCTTCCCATCATACTCAGGGGTGTGCTACCCGTTAATGTGAGGAAAGCCATTGTGAAGCTATGTGCATTCCTCAATGCAATTTCTCAGAAGGTGATCAATACAGACCATTTAGTTCAGCTACAGAACGACGTGGTGCAATGTCTTGTCAGCTTTGAGATGATATTTCCACCATCCTTCTTCAATATTATGACACATCTATTGGTTCACCTCGTCAAAGAGATTCGTATACTGGGCCCAGTATTTCTACACAACATATTCCCGTTTGAGAGGTTCTTCGCTGTGCTAAAGAAGTATGTCCGTAATCGTTCTCGTCCAGAAGGATGCATTGCTAAGGCATACGAAACAGAGGTCATTGAATTCTGAGTTGACTTTATCAACGATCTTATGCTGATTGGTGTGCCCGAATCACATCATGAGGGGAGACTTGGTGGAAAGGGCACACTAGGGAAAAGATCGATGGTAATCAAGGACATGGAGACATTTCGTAAAGCGCACCTCACAGTTTTGCAACAATCAACCTTAGTTGCTCCGTACATCGAGGAGCACATGAAGATTCTCTGGGATGAAAATCCAGTAAAGTCTGCAGCCTTTATTCAGCGGATGCACAATACTACTTTCGCCGCTTGGTTGTGAGAGCGCCTGATAGGTGTCGAGGGCATTGATGCGCAGCTAGCTTTTGTAGCTAGGGGTCCATCGACCACGATCTTAAAATTCCAAGGATACGACATCAATGGGTATACATTTTACACAAGAGCCTAGGACAAGAGGAGCACCAACCAAAACAGTGGAGTCCGAATCGACGCGACAGACACCAATGGCAATACTAACTCATACTATGGAGTCATAGAGGAGATATGGGAACTAGAGTACGGACCTTTGAAGATCCCACTGTTTAAGTGCCAATGGGTGAAGCTGACTGCAGGAGGTGTTACAGTTGATGAGTATGGAATGTCGTTAGTGGACCTAAACAATATTGGATTTCTAGAACTAGCTCAACGTCCCATCAATATCCTTAAGGCATCTGAGAGGGGAGAATTTGTTCCTGATAGAGACAGAGATGAGCTAACCTATGCCTTAGGAAACAAGGAGCATCCTGGACGTACGCGCGACATAGGTATAGTACCGTGGAAGAAAGGTTTCAAAGAGGACGCCGCCTCCTATAGGAGCCGTTCGAGGAAGAAGGCGGAATATGAGCAGAGGGTGAGGGACCTAGAGGAAATGGTAGCCGCCTAGGGCTCAAAGATACAGGAAATGGAGGTAGAGATGGAGCGGTGAATGAAGTTAGCATGGCTGCAGATACAAGCCACAGGAACCGCCAGCACAGAGCATGTACCTCTACAAGATCCTAATGCGGCCCTTCTTAGCCCTCCACAACATCGAAGCAGTCACGCTTCCACAAAGCACGTACAAGGACATGAAGACATTCCCGCACCTCAGTCTGAACCGGTGCGTTACCCCGTGGATGAAATAACTCAACGGACCGCGTTTGAGCTTGTCGTGAGGCAGAAGAACATATCCGTGGTGGTACATATGCGACATTAGTTTGTATATTTCATAAATATCATCATAAATATTATTCATTTACTAACTTACTTTCTACTTATTTTATTAGGTCGCATTCGGTATGACCAAACCAGTGGAACCAGGTCAAAGATGGCATTGCACGGAGATTCCACATGGTTACGTACCCGTTGAGGTGGAGCAAGTCGTTGACCAGTGGAATGACTTGGAACTTGACATCGCCGAAGGTGACGGAGAAACAAAACTCGGGGAGTGTTCTCACGGGATCATTCTATGGAGCAAGCGAGACATCGTCATATCTGGTAGCACCAAGTCTCCTTCAGATCCCCCGTCTCCAAGAGTTCCACCGGATCACGATTCTCTGGGAGCTCATGACGCAAACCTGTCTCCGTCTCCTCCGCGGCGGAAGTCTCCGTCTCCATCGCGACAGAAGCCTGAACCAAAGAAGTGCTCTAAACTGGCTAGCTTGGCCCCTCCACCACAGAAGAAGCCACGGAAGGTCAAAGAGAAGCCTGCACCACCGAAAAAAGTTTACGACCTGACTCAAGAAGAGCTCGATGCCTCTGTTAAAGAAGACGTAAAGAGGCAACTTTTCACGAGAAAACAACCAGAGCCAAAGATTGACCCCGCCACGGAAAAATCCTTCCTCCAAAATTTGACTAGGGGACAACAGAAGAGGGCACAGGTATCAGACTATGACCGCATATACTGAAATCTCAACGGAAGAGGAAGGCGGCGGCGTCCAAACCTGTTGCTCAGCTCGGCAACCAACCTCAGCATTCAGTGCCCCAGTTGGCATCTGAGTACGAGCTGAACGTGCAACGACAAATGGCCGAGACAGGACTCTCGAGAGAGGAAATCATGGGAGAAAAACAAATCCATGTGAGCACATCGTTCAGGTAGCCATTTAAGCTTGGCCAGCCTTTGGTCGGTCCAGAAATGGAGAGCACGCTAAAAACAAAGATGCGCCGATTCCATCAGTGGTATTCTGAACAATCAAGAAGCAAAAGGCGCATGTTTGGAGTTCACGTAAAGGACCAAGATTTTTTCAATGGCGAGGAAACCCTCTGGTTGGAGTTCAAGGATATATATGACGTGTACCACCAAGACGCAATGGACGTGTCTTTGGTCGCATGTTGGGTATTGTAAGTGCTTTGTTCTCATTTACATTTGGCACTTGAAAATAAATTAATCTTTGCTGACACGCCCTTTATTGCTTAACAATGCAGAATGGAGATTCAAAGATGTCGGAGGGAAGGAATATTTGACATTGGTTACATGGACCCAACAAAGATAAGTGACAATGATTTTGCTGAATCCAGAGGAAACATATCAAAATTTATACAAGTATCTCCAAAAACATAATTATTGTGACTCCATACTATTGCCTTATAGTGCCTATACAAAATTTTATGGACTCCATACTATTGCCGTTCAATTTTATTTCTCATTATAATGTCTACATGTATACAATTTTCACTTGATCTTAATCATAGTGTGTCCTGACCGAGGTATCGTCCACGTCTTTGATTCGTTGAAGTCTCCAACATATGCTTACCAGAACATTATCGACATGTTTACAAGGTGACATATATTTACCCATTTAACTTAATTTTGCCCTTACAATCACAATGATTTAACACAACTTTTTGGTTCACAGGGCGCGGACTCAATTTCGTCAAGATAACCCTAGTATGATCCATGAAACACTAACATGGAAGACTGGCTTTTCGGTGAGCAAGTAATTTGTACGTGTAGGTCTCTGCTAACCTATTATATGAATTTTACTTAACTTTATTTTTTGATCGACAGTGTCGCCAACAGAGGTCGGGAAATAATATATGTGCATATTATGTTTGTGATAACATGCTCAATTGGTCGATGAAAAAGATGACTCACCATGATGTTATGGTACGTAACACATTTTCAGGTTTTAATTTGATATATTTACTATTTTGTAGAAAAAGCACTTGATTTTGTAATAAATTATATTATTTAGAAATATACGGCTTCATTTATTGATAATGGGATTCATTTATAATAAATAATAATATTATTAAATTTGATTAATAAGTAAGGCACTTTGTTTTATAATAAATGATTATTTAAATATAGATGGATATTTGTATTTGTAAGTAAAGCATTTATTTTATATTAAATGATTATTAATTACACAATTGTTGTCTTCAATTCCACGGAATTAATATTTCCAATTATTTACAAATTATAGATGATGAGGCTGAAAGAAGATAGACCCGATCAAGACCCAATTGTTGGATGGATTTAGGACGAGGTCGTTAATCCCCCTCGAGGATGTGCCGTTCCCCTAGTCGGAGTTCTTAAGAGTTCTTAATTTGTAATATACAGTTTAAATATATAACTCTAAATTATTGGATGGATTTGGGACGAGGTCGTTAATCCCCGTGCCATCTCCGTCAAGTCGTTCCCCTGGTCGGGGTTTGAATACGTATCATAGCACCCCGCTGTTACGTGCGCACCTGGGCGGTGGGTAAATTGTCCAAAATGGGAACCCAAGAGTTTCGAACCTTGGACTTCGCTAATTGCATCGTGCTCAACCACCACTAGACCACACATTTGTAGGTGACTTATAGGAAACCCATACACTAATTAAACTTTTTTGAACGGGCCCGACCAATCAACCTGTGAACCGAGAGGCTCATTGGTTCGATGTTGGGTCCAATCCTAATAACTAGGCACTATGGTGAAATCTTTGAGGACACAATAAATATATCACTGACGAATCCAATCTCATAATTATCAAACTAAAAGTGCACGTTCACATCCAGAAACAATATCTTAATTTTATGTCTACACTCCATCTAATCACCACCAAACAAGTAAAACCAACATGATTGGATCGACTGCACTCAAACCCGACTTCACACACAGCTTGACACTGCTCCCAAATTCCACCCCCACGCAACACAGAATTAGATTGGATCCCTCGTTGCATCCCCGCCTGAACGCCGTCATATGAGGTATTGAGGTGTGAGCACCGAGGTGGTTGAAGATCATGGCGGGGGCTAAGGCAGCTCCAGCGGAGGAGAAGCTCTAGGGACGGTGAGCATTGTTTTCAGCACGATTGCCGTAATGCATCGATGGCCACTCAAGGATCCGTGAGGTCTTTTATGGTACTCCATACTACCATAGAAAAGGTATATAAACATCTAACGGATGTGATTAATTGTATACTACTATAACCTGACTAGTAGTATAGGTAGTATATGGTGAGTAGTATATGTAGTATAGGAGTATTGTTCGAAAAAATGGCAGCGGTGTAATTTATACATATCTATATACTTTAATTTCATTGTTTTTATTTCCCTTTGCTTTATTTTCATTTCAATACTGGTAAAATTTAGTAGCCATATTTCATTTAAAATGTCAACGATTCTTCTGTACGCTCCCCTCTCCTCTCGAGTGCCGGCGACGGTGGCGCGCGGTTACACGGGAGTGGCGGAGAGGTCGAGCCAACGACAGCGATAGGGCAGCGGGGATATATATGTTAACTTTGACGGATCACTAGCCACAGATCTAGAAGTATGAACTTGAATCTTGACAGTAAAACTTGAAGAACAATAATAGAACTATAACAAGAACATGATGAATGAAGAACGAATACAATGAACAAGGACGAGTAGATCCATACCATCGCCTCCAATGGAGGAAGACATGTCACGTTCTGTTGATGACGAACTGCGCAAGGCAGCGATGCGCAGTGTAGGTCGTAGGTCGCGGCGTCCCTCCGGTCGCCACCGGCTTTGGCCTGGAACGGCGTCGGAGGACGTCGTGGCGGCGGGGCTTCCCGTCACGAACTGCGCACTAACCCTAGATCGGATAGGTGTGTCGGTGGGTCTAACGGCTCACGGTCAACCTCGTGCTTTGAGCCGGCGGCCCCCACCTCTCTTTATAGCGCAGGGTGACAGGGGCCCACCAACCAATGGTTGGGTTGGGCGCCCCCGATCAGGGCGCGGATCAAGGCCCACGGCCTTTGGGCCGTGTGGACCGGGAGATCAACCTAACAATCTCCCCTTTGATCTCACAATCGCTTTTCTTTTACCTTTTACAATTTTCCTTATTCCATCCTAGATTTGTGCACAGAGCATATCTCATCGTCCCGACTCAATCGTCGATAGAATCAATAGCTACTGTACACGCCCCTATTCAGAAATAGATTCTTTAATCTATGGGCCCTGTTAATCCAGAGATCGTAGGCAATACCTTAGTCCCATGCCGGCTACGTGTTCCTTGAACACGTTGGGTGGTAAGCCTTTCGTTAGCGGATCCGCGAGCATCTTCTCCGTTTTAATATGCTCGAGACTTATGGTGTGATCCTGGATTCTATCTTTTACAGAATAAAATCTTATCTTTATCGACTTGGTAGCCGTACTTTTCTTATTATTATGAGCATAGAACACTGCTGGCTGGTTATCGCAGTACTTCTTTAGTGGTCTTTCTATACTGTCTACCACTTTCAATCCTGGTACAAATTTCTTTAGCCATTCAACTTGGCAGGATGCCTCGTAACATGCTATAAATTCTGCATACATCGTAGATGTTGCTGTCACTGTTTGCTTGGAGCTTCTCCACGATATAGCTCCCCCTGCGAGAGTGAAGATGTAGCCTGTCGTGGATTTACTATCATCTCCATCTCCCGCAAAGTCTGAGTCTGAATACCCTTCAATCTCTAGGGAATCTGTTCTTTTATACGTTAGCATGAGGCCTTTTGTGCCTTGCACATACCGTAAAGCTTTCTTCACTAATTTCCAGTGCTCAAGCCCTGGATCTTTCTGATATCTGCCAAGTATGTTGGTAACAAATGCTAGGTCAGGGGGCGTGCACACTTGTGCATATTGTAAGCTTCCGACAGCTGAAGCATATGGAACTGCCTTCATTTGTTCCCTTTCATAACTGTTCTGAGGACTCTGAAAATCCCCAAATCTATCACCCTTGACTATTGGCGCAGGAGTAGGCTTACTTCTCTGCATACAGAACTTTTCTAGAATCTTTTCCAGGTACGTCTGTTGAGATAATCCTAATACCCCATCTGATCTATCTCGGTGAATTTCGATTCCCAAAACGAATGAGGCTTCACCAAGGTCTTTCATATCAAAGTTCGAGGACAGGAACTTCTTCGTTTCCAATAATAGGTTGACATTGCTACTTGCCAGTAGAATGTCATCCACATAAAGGATGAGGAAAATGTAATTTCCTTTCTGGAATTTTGCATAAATGCAATTGTCCTCAACATTTTCATTAAACCCAAACTTCTTTATCGTTTCGTTGAACTTCAAGTACCACTGCCTCGAAGCTTGTTTTAACCCATAAATGGATTTCTTTAGATGACATCCCATGTGTTCTTTTCCTTCCACGACAAAACCTTTGGGTTGAGCCATGTAAACTTTTTCTTCGAGATCCCCATTAAGGAATGCCGTCTTTACATCCATCTGGTGCAATTCGAGATTGAAATGCGCCACCAATGCCATTATTATTCTGAAGGAATCCTTACATGAGACCGGAGAAAAGGTCTCATTGTAATCTATTCCTTCCTTTTGTGTAAAACCCTTCGCCACAAGACGCGCTTTAAATCTTTCTACATTCCCTTTGGAGTCACGTTTCGTCTTGTAGACCCATTTGCAGCCTACTGTTTTGGCTCCTTTAGGAATTTCTTCTAAGTCCCAAACACGGTTGGTACTCATCGATTTCATTTCATCTTCCATGGCCTCAAGCCACTTGGATGAGTTTTCGCTTCTCATGGCTTGTTCGAATGAAATAGGATCATCCTCCATTCGAAACTCTTCTGTGTTATACACTTCATAATCATCAGGAATTGCTGACTTTCTTGCTCTTTGAGACCTTCTAGGGGCCTCTACATTTGGAACATTTTCTATTGGAGGCTGTTGATGCTCCCCCTGATCTGCAGCAACATTTTCTATAGGATCCTGAGGGACAGGTTCCACATTTGCATTCGGTGTTGCCACAGGAGGAATCACCACAGGGGCTGGAGCCTCAGTGTCTGGCACCGTCGGTGTAGGCTCAACTGGCAGTTCGAAAAATGGCTCCTGAATCATTGGATTGGGTGCGCACACCCGCCTCTCCTCAAGATCAATCTTTCGAGCTTCCATGCTCCCCCGTATCATTTCTTCTTCAAGAAAAGCAGCATGTCTCGTTTCCACAAACTTTGTGACTTTGTCAGAACAGTAGAAACGATATCCTTTTGATTTCTCTGTGTAGCCAATAAAATGGCAACTCACTGTCTTGGAATCTAGCTTCCCAATCGTCGGGTTGAATATCTTTGCCTCAGCAGGGCTCCCCCACACCCGTAGGTGATTCAATGAGGGTACTCTGCCTGTCCACAGCTCATACGGTGTTTTTGGCACCGCTTTACTGGGAACTCTGTTGAGAATATAGGTGGCGGTTTTTAAAGCCTCCATCCATAAACTCACTGGTAGTGTAGAGTAGCTGATCATGCTTCGCACCATATCCATAAGGGTACGGTTACGTCTTTCAGCGACTCCATTCTGCTGAGGATCGCCCGGCATAGAGTACTGGGCAACTATACCTTGTTCCCTTAGGTACCTCGCGAAAGGTCCTGGAACTTGGCCATATGGGGTGTGCCGACCATAGTATTCCCCTCCACGGTCGGAACGGACTATCTTTATCTTTAAATTATGTTGATTTTCAACTTCAGCCTTGAATATTTTAAACTTATCCAACGCTTCTGATTTTTCTTTTATTGGATAAATATATCCATAACGGGAATAATCATCGGTAAAAGTAATGAACGAGTCAAAACCATCTATACTTTTAACTGAAAACGGACCACAGATGTCTGTGTGAATTAATTCTAATACACCTGCGGTATGTTCAGCATTTTTCTTTGTAATCTTTATGTATTTTCCTTTGATGCAATCAACGCATTTATCTAAGTCTGAGAACTCTAGAGGAGGAAGAATGTCATTCTTAACCAGCCTTTCTATTCTCCCCCTCGAAATATGGCCTAAACGACAATGCCATAATTTCGACGACGTGTCTTGAGTTCTCTTTCGTTTTCTATTATGAGCTGTAGGTGGGGATACAAGCGCATTCACATCACATACGGAATTCACACTTTCACGTAGTGACAACAAATAAAGATCATTTTTCTTAAAAGCAATAGTAGTAACTGTATCTTTAAAATCTATTACACACATGCCATTTCCAAAATGACATCCATATCCATCATCATCTAGACGAGATACACTTATTAAGTTCCTCTGTAAACTAGGCACAAAGAAAACATCTCTAAGAAATAAATCAAATCCGGTGTCGAGCTCTAGGAGAAGGTCGCCCACCGCCTTCACTTCTGCTTCGACTCCATTTGCGACTTTAATTCGCCTTTCGTTTCTTTGAGTAGTTCTCGTCGAACGGAATCCCTGTAAAGAGTTTGCAACATGAATTGTTGCTCCTGAGTCAATCCACCAAGTAGAAGTGGAATAATCTATATACAGAGATTCATTTACGAATGAAATAACATTCTCACCTTTCCTTTCCATGATCATCTTTAAGTAGGCAGCACAATTTTTCTTGTAGTGCCCTTTTTCCTTGCAGTAGAGACACTGATCTTTCTCCACTGTGGTTTGCCCATCCTTAGGCCTGTGCTGCTGGGAGTGCTGAATTCCTTTTCCCTTAGAGGAGGAGGGATTTCCTTTTGCGTTGTTAGACGCATTGTTGTTATTTTTCTTCTTTTGCACTTGGTTAACAGTGTTACCACGTGCTATCTTTATCCTTTCCTCCTCTTGAGCCAACATCGCTATGGTCTTTTCTATGTCCCATTTCTCAGAACTAACATTGTAGTTAACAACGAAGTTCTCAAACTCATCTGGCAATGAAGCAAAAACCAAGTGTATGATGGTACTCTCTTTCAAGTCCTCATCCATTGGCTTGAGCTTATTGTTTATGTGGATTAAGCGATGTATGTGCTCTCTGATGCCGCCTGTGTACTTGGCGTTGATCAACTGTTTGATCAACTGAGAGGCGTAGGTCTTTGAAGAGCCAGTGTACTGACTCTTTAACTTTGCCAAGTACTCAACGACATTATGACAATCTTTAATTGCCCCAAAAACAGAGGGCTCTATGGTGTTCTTGACCACTGCCAAACATTTCTTGTTGGCAGTGATCCATTTGGCATTATCTGTATCAAACTTCTGTTTGCTGACCGTATAGGCCTGCTCTGTCTGCTGCCAAACAGCATCTGTCGTATCAGCCTCTCTGACTGGCTTCTCAGGCTCAGTAGGAACTGGTGCCGTGAGAACCCAATCCAGCTCTGTCATGGTAAAGAAGAAATCCACCTTCTTGTACCATTCATTGTAGTTGTCTCCTTTTAGAATCGGAATATCCTTGATGGAGACCATCATGGAATTCGTAGCTGAAATTAAATCATATTAAGTGAGAACATTATATCATAATAACATATCCTTATTACATTAAACTTCATCACCTTTGGGCAGAAAAAGGAATAATGCAATAATCAACATCTATAAAATTATAATATTGTTATTATCAACTTTGGTCAGAAAATAACAATATCACAATTAATCTGAAATTTTATCTGTGACTTGAAATTAAATTATCCCTTTGGTTCAAATTTAAATGCAAGTCAAAATAAATATCTAGCAGCGGAAACTTTAAATAAATTCACATGGACAGTAGCAAAACACTCTATTTACCCTCTGAAAATTATCCCTTTGGTTCAAATTTAAACAGAGGCAAAATTCTATTCAAATTCTATATAAATATGCTGAAAAGCAATCAAAACAAATGTAAAACGCTACTGTTCATACTCTTTGTGTAGTTGTGACCCCAACTTGGGCCAACGAACCAATTCTGTTTCGTGCACGCACGCGTAGCCAGCGATGCAGCAGCCCGTGTAGAATTAGCAAACGCACGGCCTGCTCACTCGCTCAGCACTCGCATGCGCCCAGCAGCACGCAGCTCGCGCTTTTGGCGCACATGCTCCAGCTCGGCCCGGCGCGCGCACGGCGCGGCCCAGCCGCTCACGCACACAGCTGCCTGCGGCCTTCTTTTCACGCGCTCAAGCGCTCGGCCCGACAGCCGACGGGCAGGCCGCCGAAACGGCCCATCCGTACGTGTGCCCCCAATCCCGCCTGAATCTGGTCCGTCCAAGCAAATCCAACGGTTGTACGCGAGTTTCGGGGAGTATTTAAGCCATGCGGCTGCTCCTGTTGCCCTAACCCTCATCACTTTCTCCTTCGCGCAGCAGCTGCTGCTCTAGCAGCTCAGCGCGTTCGCACACCGGCCGGTGGCCTCTCGCCGCCGCACCGCTCTGTCGCCGTCGTCGCGCCATGGCCGGTGAGCCATGGCCGGCGGTGACTCCTCTGTCTCTTTCTCTCTCTCGTTCCATAGCCCACGGCCAAGAAATAGATCAGGTTCTGTTGAAGAAGAAGAAGATTCTTGGCGCCGCTGCGAGTCCCATCGCCGACGCGCGCGTGCACCTACTGGTGCGCGCGCCGCCGTCGATGGGATCCGCGGTGGTGCTCTGTTCTTTGCCACTTCGAGTGGTGGATCTGAGGTAGTGTGCTCGATTTAGGGTTTCTGTTTTCGTTTCCCGCGGTGCGGGGTTGTATCTGTCCGATCCATCGAGATCGAGTTTTATTTGTCTGTTCGATCCTTCGAGATCGAGTTTTTCTCTGTTTCTTTCGATCCGATTCGGATCCTTTTCATCTGATTTTTCTTCCAAAATACTAGATCTATGCGCTAGTAAGGCGACTGATACCATTGTTAACTTTGACGGATCACTAGCCACAGATCTAGAAGTATGAACTTGAATCTTGACAGTAAAACTTGAAGAACAATAATAGAACTATAACAAGAACATGATGAATGAAGAACGAATACAATGAACAAGGACGAGTAGATCCATACCATCGCCTCCAATGGAGGAAGACATGTCACGTTCTGTTGATGACGAACTGCGCAAGGCAGCGATGCGCAGTGTAGGTCGTAGGTCGCGGCGTCCCTCCGGTCGCCACCGGCTTTGGCCTGAAACGGCGTCGGAGGACGTCGTGGCGGCGGGGCTTCCCGTCACGAACTGCGCACTAACCCTAGATCGGATAGGTGTGTCGGTGGGTCTAACGGCTCACGGTCAACCTCGTGCTTTGAGCCGGCGGCCCCCACCTCTCTTTATAGCGCAGGGTGACAGGGGCCCACCAACCAATGATTGGGTTGGGCGCCCCCGATCAGGGCGCGGATCAAGGCCCACGGCCTTTGGGCCGTGTGGACCGGGAGATCAACCTAACAATATATTGATCGCGTGGTAGCCAAAGGCAGGGAGGGCGACCGCGCAATCAGCGGCCGGCCGCGGCCACAAGGATGTTCCCTTCAACTAGTGATCCCGGCGATTGCCGATCCGGCGGCACTACAAAGCTGGCAGCTACCTCTCACCCTCGTGAGGCCTCACAGATCCTCGTGACACGTGAGGTCGCTACACCCCTGCTGCCCCATCAGTCACATTGCACGTTCTTCCTAGCCTGCACTCATCATTGGCCTCCCTCCCGACCCGTCTTGTGCATCGACGCCAAGAGGAGCAGAGATCGACCTGCATGTATGTGGTAGGATTGTCATCACGGTTGCCCAATGAACTAGTCCGATGACAAATCCTTATGTGATCTAACCAACTAGCCTGACGACATGTAATTGGAGTAGCTTTGGCAATAGTTAGTTTCTGTGCAATTCTGTTGGAACAGAGCATATTGTGTATTTTTTTCAAGATTCCGAAGTGCTAGATTCCCTTCCACGGTCTCCAGACTTTGTATTTATCAACAAAGGTTAATCCATGATAGATACCATATGTATTTTCTGCTCGTCTAGTAGTTGGGTTTGGTTCATTCGGACAAGTCAAATGACAAAACCATCATGATTGATCAGTAAAACCATACAAGACAACTGTGGTTTGTATGTGTCAAGAAGCAATACACAACTCAAACTGAACTCTCTCCAAATTTAAGATCTGAGCCAAATAAATAGAGTTACAAGCAACCCTTTAAATAGTTTAGTACAAAGTTACAGGCTACGAATTCGATTTTGTGGGATCATTTTGCCACGACATCAAAGCTGAGCCTAGAAGTTTAGTACAAGCCTGTTTACTGGACTACAGCTGCTGAGCTAACATCCTAAAACCAGAAGCTGGTGACCTCAGGGACTAAAGAGAACTCGATATTGGAGCCCTTCTCGATGGCCTAGGTGTCAAACCTCTGTGGAGATAGTGACCAATGACTTGGGCCTCCACTCGTGCATTTGCCACGATGTAGTTGTTGAAGTGTGCCTACACAGTGGTGTGAGAGTCCTCGGCCTTGGCGCGCTGTGTTCTAAGGTGAGGCTTGTTCTCATTGCTCGAGAAGCAGTAAGTCACCTCTCCTCGAACAGCCTAAAAACACAAAAGAGAGTACATTTGGTCAGATCATGGATTTCGGTGCTAAAATTGATTGGCCTAGAAACCAAAAGATACATACCTTTGTCAATTTCTGAAAGGAATACATAAAATTGCCTTCAAGCCTGGTGTGCCCAACTCCTGAACTGTAAATATAATTGCCAACTCGTGAAAGGGAACATTATGGGTAGCATAATGCAATGCTGTTACACACCTCAATTTCGTCCAGGCCGGGTAGCATACCCTTCACATTATGGTAACCTGTAAGTAAAAAAAAACAAAGTTCACATCCATCTCAAGACATAACAAGTAACAATAACCATTATGGGTACTTTTTCTCTAAATGAAAGTTCAAGACATTTCTACATGGTTATCCATCTGATTCTAGTGCCAATATTGAAAATTTTGTTGACGGTTCATTCCTCAAAATCATTTTTCTCAAATTAAAATCAGAGCACGTTTTACATTTCAGTCTTTTCAGGATTTAATTGTGAAGTCCAGATGTCCAATAGGAGCTCTTTTACGATACCTTATAGCACTGATTGGTGGTATATGGTATAAAGAACGGTACTATAGTAATTTATACCTAAATATATTAACTAAACATTATTCTCCTTGTTATTGGCGGCGGCGCGCATTGCCAGCTTGAGACCCATCCTGCTGACGCGCCTTGACTGCCGACCTAAGACGCATAATCGAATGAAAAAATATATCTAAATTACAATGATGCCATTTAGATTTTTTTCCAATTATACCCTTATACTAGCTATACTACTCACCATATACACTAGTATACAATTATTCTTAACCATTAGTTGTTTATATACTGGTCCTTTGAATCAGTGGTATAAGGTACCGTAAAAGAGCTCCCAATAGGTGGCCAGCAAAGCATCCTAGAGCGAGCAAAAGCTTCATAGCTTAATTTCAGTTAGTAATGCACTGCTTTGAGCATCCTACCATGTGAATCATCTCTATAAAAAAAATATTCAACACTTAAAATCATCACACAGGATTGAATCGTTAGTGTGATGCTTTCAGTTTTGATCAAAGCACCACGAAAGGGCAAATCTGGGTAGTCCAGAATATAAACCTACTTTGGTGAAGTTCTGCTGAATGGTTCACTGAATAACTGAATATGCAAACTTCTGCCAGTGAACTAAATTGTTAACCGAGAAACTCACGATGCAGAGTTCATAGTCCTGACAATTGGAGGCAGTGTATGTGCATTTTTACAATGATCCAACAGTCCAACACATAAAGTCAGATCATGCGCGGAGGAATCTTGTCATAAAAACAAAACTAACCTCTTTGTGCTAGGAGAAACGCACCATCACCCGGTCTCTACTTGCCAGCCAGCAACGACTAGATCTTCTCTATACTATATACTAACATATGGTAGTATGGGGCATCTTAAAGGACCTCGAAAAAAGAAACTGGCGACCATCTGAATTTTGCGGATTGTCCTTTGTGATCGAGCGGTGCTTGATGATATGTACAATCATGACTAATCCTTTGTGATGCGAAGCCATATTTTCCTGATGCCACGCATTTCTGAAACTGTGGTTGCATGTAAAAAGAACAATTTCCACCTGTTTCATATGTAGTGTGCTACAGGGCCTAGATCATGTCACTCCTTCGAAAGATATCTACATTCTAGGCGCTATGTATTAACAATATGTTGCAAACTTGACCAGAGGAAAAGATAAAAAACATGCGAGTTGCGAGTGAGGCAAGTTAAATACGGGGGCAGGGGCGGGTTCACTGATGTTGGGCAGATATTGAACTAGCTGCTTGGTAGATATATAATATAATGGTCGTGCGAAATTAAACATGATTACCTACCAAAAGAAACATTGTACAAATGTACTCAATGATTATATTCAATGCTATTCATTTGTTCAGGAGTTATGGATATAATATAAAGCGGAAAATATCGGATGCCACGGGCGGCATGTGCCCCCCCCCCCCCCCCCCCCCCCGGCGTTAGCATCGGTTCACAGAGAGAATGCATGTGGACTCATGAAACTGAAAATTTGTCTCCCGTTCTCTCTCTCTTCCCATCCAGACTCCGGAGTTTGTTCATCTCACTAACTCCCGTTCTCTCGCTTCCCCTCCTGACTCCTGAGTTTCTACTTCCTAGTTCATCACTCCACATTTCTTCTCAAATCAACTCCAAAAGATAAAATTGTAGATCATATGGGAAACAATTTCTACCAGAGATAATCTGTCATTTCTTCTCAAATTCAAAACATTTCTTCTCAAACAGTTTCTGACAATCAATCTATTGAAGAAACAGTTTCTACCAGAGATTATCTGCCATATCTTCTCAAATCCAAAACATTTCTTCGAAAACAGTTTCTCGCAATCAATCTATTGAAGAAACAGTTTCTACCAGAGATGATCTGACAACCAATCTATTGACGAAACAATTTCTACCAGAGATGAGAAAAAACAAAAGGTTTCCATCCCACGGGAAAAACAAGAACACAGACAACGATAGCAATGGCCACATGTCACCCCCCCCCCCCCCCCCCTGCGATGCACCAATGGAAAAAATCAGCAATCCCCGCAATAGCAATGGAAAATCAGCAATGAAAAAAAATAGACAAAATCTAGCACCAATCACGGGGACGCCGTCGTCGCAGTCCGCCTACAGCACGCAGCAGACCTTTCCCACAGAGCCCACCCGCACCATCTCCCGCAGCACCTTCGGCGACGCCGCCCTACCGCCCACCGCCGCCAGCACGTGCACGCGTCGTTGGCCACGAGCACGCACAGCAGCCGCCGCGCACCACGGTGACGCCCGCCGGGTGAGCCGCCGCCACCGCCTGCTACCTCCCCGCCGCGCCAGTTGCTGCCCCCGCCCGCCCGCGCCGGCCAAGGACGCCGCCTCCCCGCATGCGCCGACTGCTGGGCCCCCCCTGTCGCCGCCTCCTCCGTCCGCGGCCGCGCCAAGGACCTGCTGCCGTGCCGCGCCTGCGGTGTCTGCAACCGCCCTGGCTCCCCCTCCCCATCACGTGGGCAGGAGCTCCGGCAGTCTGTTAACTCTCTGTTAACTTTATCGATGAATCGTGACCTCTCAGAATCCATCGGATGACGTAACCGGTGGGTAGGCATATGCCGCCCGTGGCACCAAAATTGCTCTGAATATAAAGAGATCCAGAATTGTATTAATTAGCTTTTTGCAAGCGTACATGTACTCTATTTGCTAGTATTAGTAGCCACAAGAACAATCTCATCCAAGAGCTCATTGTTCAATCCTCGATCCGGCCAGCAATGACATTCTCGAGATCTTAATTGGTGTAATAAGAACAGTAGTCAGTATCCCCTTGCTACTATATTACTAAGACTGTAAATATTAACTAAGATGTGTCTACGCGATTCATGGCCTATTAGCGACGATCCATGGTCTTCACAAAGGATGCAAGACGTGATACTACTGCCACACCATTGGGTACTAGAGCAGTAAAGTCCTCTTACAAATTGAAGCACCATACACAAAAATTTTATAGGGGCGGACTCGCCACCCGCGCTTATATTTCGCAGCTAAAAATGGCATATTAGTAGGCGCGGACTAGGGCTGGTGAGAGGGTCGCCCGACCCGGAGAGGGATTAAAAAGATAATTAAAAAAAAGCCTCTCGCCGCCGGCTAGCTGCCCGCAGCTGCATGATCCCGCTGGACGCCTGCGCCGCCATGCGCCTCCAATACACTTGCGCTCCTCTTGGGGCCTCCGCTCCACCGCGGGACTGCCCTTGCGTGCCCCCTCTAGCCTCCGCACAGTCGCCGGATGACCCCTGCGCGCAGCTGTAGGACAGCCTCCGCGCCGTCATCCTCACACCACCGAACCGGGGCCATCCATACCTCTCCGCTGCTCAGGCCACCGCACCGCTCCCACCGCGAGCCAGCTGCTGCCACTACGGGAAAACTCGTGTTTGCCGAGTGCCGTCGTGTTTGCCGAGTGTTTCATTTTGGGCACTCAGCAAACGTCTTTATCGAGTGCCAAATAAAAAACACTCGGTAAACTCTTTGCCGAGTAAAAAAAAACAATCGGCAAAAGTGAGTGTTTGCCGAGTGTTTTTCTAGGCACTCGGCAAACAAGCTTTTTACCGAGTGTATTTTCACACTCGACAAAGATGTGAGTTTAATTTTTTCCTTAACATTCGGCAAAGATTTAATTTTTTCCCTCTTTTAGCCTCAAAACTTTTATTATTATCCACATACAACATGTATTACTCCATATTAAAATTTGGTATATTTTTATATTTGTTTGTTATAATTAATTAATTAATTATATTTCAAGTAATTTTTTGAATGAAGTCAAATTTGAACTTCAAGTGGTTCAAATAATAGAATACAATGAGTTTAAACAATATATTCATGTTATTTAGCCCAGTTTAAGGCTTCACCCATAAAATGAAAAGAAATTTTGAACATCTTGTTCAAGAAATATGACCACTAACGTGGATCCGAATGATTTTAAAATTCTAAAAAAATCAAATTAAATCTGAAAATCATGAGATTTGTCATGATATCATTATATCATACATAGAGTCTGTGGTAAAAAATTAGAAATGTTTCGGATAAGCTGTCGTGCACGTTGCTTGTAAATCGAAGAATCTTCAAAAAAGTTTGTTCAGATGTACTCGTTAGGATTTGGAGTCAAATTAATGGTCGAAATTGAATTTGACTTCAATTTATTTTATATAGGTCATAGATTATATAAATTGTGTCATACCTAAATTTGATTATTTTTTAATTGACTCGTTAGGATTTTTTTTAATTTTTTTTGAAACATGATGGAAAAATTGTTTGCCGAGTGCCTAGAAAAGCACTCGGCAATTTACCGAGTGCTTTTCTAGCACTCGGCAAACCATCCATGTCATCAATCCGGCCAACCAAAATAGCGCTTCCCTATTCGTTTGCACCTCCCGCTCGCGGATCAGGCCATCTCTCTCTCCCCTCTCTCTCACAGCCACACCCCTCCCATCTTCTTCGGATAAGGATTCCCCTCTCTCTTAGCTTCTCTCCCAGGCGGCCGGTGCCGGCACGGCAAGGCGGCAACCGGGCCCGTCGGACGGCTTGAGCTTGCGCCCCCACACGCCGAAGCCCACTCATGGACGCCAGCCTCCGCACGCTGTCCCCGGTCTGCTTCCCCGGCGAGGTCCGGTTCACCGCGGCCTCCGACCAGCGGCTCCTCTCGCCGCACTCGCGGTCGGTCTCCGTCACTGGCATATAGGGTGACGGGGACGGCTCTGGCTCCGTGGCCGCGACGGCGGCATCGTCGAAGAGCGGCGCATGGTTGGCGGCGAGGCCGGCTTGTCGCGGCGCGGCGGGGCGCCCGAGGCAGGGCTGCAGGTGGCGGGTCGGCTGGGCGGAGTGGGCGGCCAGGGCCAGGGCGGGGTGGGCGGCGCGCGGACGGCTGGTGCGGCGGCGGCGGCGGTGACCGCGAGCGACGCGGCTGGGCGGAGTGGGCGTGGGTGGGGCGCGGACGGCCGGTGCGGCGGCGGCGGTGACCACTGCCGACACATGTTTTTTATATTTTTTTAATATGTGTTTGCCGAGTGTCACTTCTACCACTCGGCGAAGTGTTTGCCTAGTGTTTGACAAAAAACACTATGGATCTCTTTGCCGTCACCTAATATGCCATGTGTCTTTTATCGAGTGTTATACTTGGCAAAGGCCGTGTTTCTCTGTGGTGAAAATTTTTTTCCACCCTGTTTGACCAATAATTAAGGGTATTAAATAAAGTCAGTTTACAAAACTATCTTCATAACACTGGATTAATTCACGAGACAAATCTAATGAGGCCTCTGACCGCATAATTAGAGGATGGTTACCATAGCATTTTTGTAGCAAATCATGGACTAATTAGGCTCATTAGATTCATCGCGTAAAGTTACACTCATCTCTAAAAAGATTTTATAAATAGACTTCATTTAATACTCCATGCATGCAAGATTCTCTTTGAAAAAAAAATCCGGGGAGTAAAGAAACACGGCCAAAGGCTTTGCCGAGTATTTTTGGGGGTTTGTCGAGTGCCTAGTGTGCCCTTGCTGAGTGAGCCGCCCACGCCTAGAGCTGGCCACATCCACCATCCTCGTGACATGCTTCGAGCTGCCGCGGTGCCGGGAAGCAGCCGTGTCTTCCATGCTTGTGCCGCGCGGCGTTGTCTAACCCGGACTAAAAGTCACCTTTAGTCCCGGTTGGTGTTTACAACCGGGACTAAAGGTGCTTCACGGGATAATTTAAAAGGAAAGCACCTAGTGTCCTTCCACATGTCCTCTATAGGTGGGATGGTAATAGAGGCTACGTGCAGGCAAATGTCCCGGGTTTGAATCCAACGGACCGCACGCGCGTATTTACGCATGAAAATTCGCGTGACTTGTGACTTGCAGTGACCTCCCCTAGGTGAATCCATTTTTTTTAATTTTTTTGAACCCCTTTAGTCGCGGGCCGTGTTACGGGTTGGGAAACTGTGACTAAAGGTCCATCCCAACCGGGACTAATGCCATTTTTTTTCTACTAGTGTTATCTGGCTAATGAAAATTATTAAAAAAGGGCTATCTAATGTAAGCTGACTAAAAACTAGCTAGAGGGTGTTTAGATTGATGTGCTAATTGTTTACTTTGGAGTGATAATTGACCATACTATCCTCGTTTTTTTAATTGCACAGGTGGGGTTTAACAAGGAGGTGGAGGGCACTTCAGTACTCTTTATACTTCATTAGTTGGAATTAGCTGGTTTCAACCAGCTAGCTCAATAGTTGGTTTCCATAATTCCATTTAGCTGGAAAGCTTTTAGCTAGCTAATTAGCTATCCTTTTTGTATATCCATCCCAGCTAAAATTAGGTAGCTAAAAATTAGCTGGTGGATCCTAATTTCTAGGGAGCCTATGTGAATCAACTACTATCACAGGTCTGAAGAGTGTAAAACATTGTGGAGCTGGTAGCTTGCAAGCGTTTTAGTAGCTTGATAGTAGCCTTAACAATAACAAAGTCAACAGAGATTTTCGAAGTATCAACACTACATACAGGGAGGATCCTACACATACGTAAAAAAAACTGCACTGGAGGCTATTTGCATTTCAACAATTTTTGAAATTTCAGCATAAAACTAGGGGCTCAGTAGTTCTTTTCACGTTTGGTTTTCCTCCAAGATCTCTTTATTTCATATAACCACAGCCCTACGGTATCTTTTCCAATGGCTTAAAATCTGATTAAGAATATAATCATGCAAATGATGAAATCATTGCACTGGAGACAAACAATGTTGACGAAATCATCACGCCACGAGTGGACATCACCGGTGGAGAAGCTTGTCATGCATATTTGTTTTCCTGAAACTATTCATTCCTAACCACATCATATAGAAATCGAAAACTTCTAAACTTCTTTATCAGTAAATGGATGAGAAACAAGCAGATAATAATTGCTGCGGATATATACATGCATGTGTGATATTAAATACTTGCTGGGTAAAATAAGTTATCTTTAAGACAGGCTTCAAAGCGTATCAAAATAAAACGTGTTATAATGTTATCAGCGACATAAGTTTGAGCTTACAAAAGCATACAGTATAATGATGCATATTGATATGGGTTCACATCATAGCTGAGTAGTAAAGGAAGTAGTGAACTCATAGATAAGTTGTTAAGGCTTCTTATGGTGAAACCTGCCCACCAGTGTTTAAGTCATCAACTGAGTAGTGGTATCGTATTTTCTTAGATTTATTTCGGGATTTAACTAGCACTACTATTTCAGTAGTAGACGGCGTGCCCGTCAACAGTGAGACGTATGTGGTGACTTTATCAATCTCAATAGCTGTTGTGTGTTGTGTGTATCTGCGTCTGTAAAGGTCTTCTGCAAAAAAAAGTATATAATGTGGTTAAGAATACGGACAGTAAGCAGCTAAATCGCTATCAATGTAATGTATATGCACAACTCCTTAATAACTTTTGATGTTATAAAACATGAGATGTTCTTAACCATGGACACAGTTCTTCCCTCCTTTGTCGTGCCTTCTCCCCGCCGATGTTATATATATATTCAAGGACCTGGTTATTTAGCTCTTTACGTGCTAAATAATATTCAGCACGCACGGCGCAGCATTCGCCGGAGCTCCGGCCATTGGAAAATACTCCCTTTCGCGATTGGAAGTAAATATTCAAGGTTGATTTTTAATGCTGTTCTTTACTCATCCTAAATCCTCGGGAGGTACACGTAAAGACACTGCTGGAATTATGGAAAGCGAAATAGACGAAGGCACGTGGTGCTGCATTGATAGATGCACATTGCGCGATCAGGACACGACGATGCCTAGGGCGGCGACGATGACATACCGCAAATCGTCATAATTTCTTGGTTGAGGACTTGAGGTACGAGGAGCTGTGGCGTGACGCGAGCGATGCCAGACGTGCGGTTCAATCATGTGATTATAGCGAGAGAAATTTCAGGGCAGGGTCAAAGACTTGCATGCATGAGATATTTTAGGGGCATTTAGTAACACTACTAGCGCTCTTGCAGTCGGAAAGAGATTTCACATTGCAATGTACTTTGTACTTTTCTAATAGTGGTTTTCAATTGACAAGCGGAGAGGGTATTTTTAAAATGCCAAGAGTATTTTCTAATTTACAACAGGAGTATTATTCAGTTACATGAGTATTTGCAACTGAAAAGAGCGGTATTGTTTTTAATGTAAAGAGCTTTTGTTTGCGATGTCAGGAGTATTTTCAATTGGTTCGAGAAGTATTTCTGATTGACATGAGTACTATTTAGTGAAGTTTTAATATTTTTTAAATAGTAGGAGTATTTTCAAATGATAGGAGTATTTGTCAATTGATAAGAGGTGTCAAGTGTATTTTTTAAAGACAAGTAGTATTTTCTAATTTACAAGAGGAGTATTTTTCAAATTTCATGAGTATTTCCAACTAACAAGAGGAGTATTATTATTTTTATAAATCTACAAAGTTTTGATTGAGATATCAGGAGTATTTTCAATTGAATAGAAAAGTATTTCTAATTGAAATGAGTATTTAGTGAAGTGTTAATATTTTCAAATGATAGGAGTATTTTTCTTAGAAATGCGGTTACCATTTGAAAAAAAGAAACACAAGCATGGTGCCTAGCTAAAACAGAAAATACTACTCTAAATAGTAGTAATAAATACTACTCGTATATGAATAAAAATACTGCTATAAATTATGAAAAGAACAATATTTTTTTAAAGGGTGAAGTAATATTCAAGTGGAGCACATGCCTCGCTAAAGGCTCAGTTTTTCACCAAATGAAGTACAGAGTGTTAAAATTTGAATAATAGAAGCTTACACTTGAGTTCAGAACAAAATTCAAAAGCAAAAAAGGTACGCTTCAAGCCAGTTCATCATGCACCCGTACCCATGCAAATCTGGAAAAAAAAGGAAAAGAAAGCAAATTAAGGAACACAACCATACAAGATCAAAAATAACATTGCAAGAATTGATCTGCGTTGATTCACGCCCGCAAAGGCCAATATACCAACGGATGCGCTGCAACGGGAGCAATACGCCATCGACGAGGCCGTGGCCATCATGCGCGGTTGACAACACTCCACCGCGACCGTAACCCACGGCCACCGTGCTTCGTGGATCCGTCACGCAGCACTCGATCTGTCCATCGATCGACAATCCCACCATGCGCCGATCTGCCGCAACCGCCGGTGATGCTCTTCACCTGCTCGCATTAGCGGATCAGTGGGAGTAATTCCATGATGCAGGTAAAGCGGGCTGAACCTACCTCTCATCGATGAGCAAATGAGCAAGATGGACGACGACCGGTACGCCATTGACGGACAGGGTGCGTGTAACAACCAAAAATTCCTATAGGTTATGTTGAGTGCAAAAATTCGAGTTTAAAAATTTTTGGTGAAATTGAGTGCATGCAAACAAACATATAAGAGTGTCTTCTTTTTGCTCCCTAAATTCTTAGGCAATTTAAATTCAAATTTAAAATCAATTTAAAGTGCTAAGGATGAAATAGTGTGATTTGGATTTATTTGGATTTATTTGGATTTTTGGTTGGTTTGAATTCAAATTCTAGATTTGAATTCAAACTCTAATTGGCCAAACTAATTGTCAACCCATCTAACTGTTCGTGGGCCGAATTCCCGCAGCTAAAGTCCATCGAACCACCCTAAACTTCTTTCCCGAGCCAGCAACCCAATCGGCCTGCTCGGCCTTTCGGCCCAGCTCGGCCCAGCCGTTCGCCGCGTCCCCGCCGCGTCGCCGCCTTCTCTCACTGACCGCCGGACCCCACCTGTCAGCTTTACCTCTCTCCTCGCGTCGTCTTCCTCCCCGCGCTGCGCTCTCTCTCTCTCTCTCGCGCGCGCAATCGCCCGTGACTCCAACCACCCGAGCCGTGGCGGCCCGTCGCAATTGCGACGCGTGGCCCTGGCACGGACGCCAAGCCACCCTAGCCGTCCAAGCCCGAACCCTAGATCAGCCGCCGCCCTATAAATCACCCCCGCCGGCCTTCTCCCTGCTCAAGCCGCCGCCGCAGCCCCGTGGGGGTTTCCAGATCCAATTCGAGGGGGAAGGAGTGGGGAAGGGAGTCGAGGAAGCCGGTGGAGAAGCAGCCGAGGGGAGGAGTGGAGCCAGTCGCCTTCCCCGCGTCGACACCGAGCACCGGAGCGCCGCCGTCCGCGGACTCGCCGACGAGGAGCCGGACCAGGGACGAGAGGAAGCGCACGAGCACCGCCGGACTGCGTCGAGTCTACACCGAGCTGCAGCGTACGTCTACAAGGCCCGTGGTGAGCTGTCGTCGTCGACCCCCCTTTATCGTCTCTGTTTCCGGCGGAGCGCCGCCGCGCGTGCTCGCTGTGCCAAGCCAAGCCTTCTGGGTGCCAGCCTTCGTGCTGTGTAGTCTCTTGTGCAGGATCCCGAGCTGCTAACCCTTTGCAACCCGCCGTCGCTTGTTTCCCGCAGCCGAGGCCCGCCGCGGCCGAGCTCTGCTCGCCCCGCGCGCGAACGCCGAGGCCACGCGCGGCCGTGGGCAACCACGAGCCCGCGCGTGTGCACCCAGGTGCGTCCCAGCAGCTGCTGGAGCCGCACGCGCACTCGCTTAACCCCCTTTCCGAGCGCCTTTGAACCAAAACCCGAGCCGCCGTCGTGCTCGCCAGCGTTCATGGCCGTGTCGCCACTGCTCGCGTCGGGAGCACCCCTAGCCATCCAATCATTCGCCTTTAACCTACCAAATCGAACCCCCGAAACCTAGCCGAGCTTTTCCGGTCGATCTTGAGCCCAGCCGAACTTTTCCCGGCGATAACCGCCGTCGAGCTTTGCCGCCGGCGCGTTCTGGTGCGCGCCGCGCGCGCGTCGCGTCGCGTCGTGGCCATGCCACACGCAAGACCACACCAGCATCACACACGCACACCCACAGACGATCCCGATCCGGCCACACCTAGATCCCATGCACCCGGCTCACGTGGACCCATCTCACGGTTCACCGTGGACTCAGTCCACCAGACCCGATCCAACAGCCACCCCTTCGTGGGCCGAATCTCGCAAGATAAGTCTGTTTAACCCCCTTGAACTCTTCCGGCCCAATCGCTTTCGGCCCAATTCCAGCCCAGCCATCGTTTATTCTTTTTCTTTTTCTTTTAACAGCGCTGACGCATGGGACCCACCTGTCATACTCTGCGAGTCACTGACACATGGGGCCCATTGACCAGAGTTGACCCGCTGACCGTTGACCGTTGACCCCCGTTGACCGTTGACTAGTCAACGCTGACGTCATCAGGGCCCACTGCTGACGTCATCCTAGGCGGACCCCACTGCTGACGTCAGCATGACGTCATGCTGACGTCAGCAGGCTAATTATTTGTCTGTTTTCTTTATCGGAAATTATTTAATATTTTCAGAAAATGATTTAAACTTCGAAAATTAATAATAAATCAACCGTAGCTCAGAAAAATATGAAACTAGTTTCTATATTTTTCTAAAATCATGACCTACGCGTTAGTGTAGAGTTTGGTGTTATTTGAGTCTTCTTTCGTCGTTGTTTTAGTGTTTCTTTGCTAGTAGCCGCGTCTTATTTTATTTTCCGCGCCCCTAGGAGCTCCGGAGAGTCAGGAGGAGCCGGACTACTACAACAACTGCTTTGACGAGGACGAAGACCTTTGCCCAGGTTCACGCCCGACCATCTCTGAAATACCTATTAGACATGCAAACTAGTATGCTAGCGCTTTACTTTACTCGCATGATAAACTTGCACTGCCCCCTTTATTATCCTGTTACCTTGCTACCTACTACTCACTTTATAAATATGCTATGCTATGCATGTGTTGGGATGGTTGTGATTGATCCTCTTGGCGTGAGTTGTGGGTGGTTTGGGGAAGAGTAGTGCAGCTAGGCGGTGTAAGCGAGTAATAACAATTCGATCGTTGATCGAGGTGCTGAGGGGCTGCACTCGGGCAGTCCCTATGGGGTACCTGTTGCGGGTACATGGTTACTGGTTACTTGGGGTTGGTACTCGGTGAGTACCTGAGGAGTTTGGGCGGCAATACCTGTTATGGGTGCCGATTGCGGACCGTTGCGGCGGATCGCTTGTGATGCAGATACTCGCTTTACCGAACAATTAAGGACCGAGTCGTGCCCCCACTTCGGACTTGGGAAATACCGTGCTCACCATCTACCCAGTATGGGGAGGGTTCCAGCAAGCCTACTCTAGTGCGGCGCCGAGACTGTAGGAGAATCGAGTTTGATATGTGTAGGGGGGATTCGTTGCGGCGTAATCTCCCTGATTTACCACGGCCCCCGACTGGCCCTGGTGGGAAGGTTTCACGACCCTGGGGCAGATGTTAGATCGGATGTTTCCCGAGCCCAGGGAGACAGGATTGGCGCCGTTACTGTTTAGGGTCTTTGCTGTGGGCTGTTGTTGACACCAAAAATTGGCACCAGGAAGAGGCTGACATGTGGGCCGGATTCGTTGAAGATATCATTCGGCAAAGGAGTTTTTCCCAGAAGCATTCGGTAAAGACGTTCTGCGGTCGGGAACGCATCGTCATTCGGCAAGAGAACTGTTCCGCAAAAGGCATTCGGGAGCGCGTGATGACGTGGATCAAGTATAAGGAAAAGGCTGATTTAACTTGGAATGCGAGGCGAATACGGTGCCCCGGCGTTTATCTTTTTTAGGAAATAAATAAATGTAATCGTAATCGATTAGGAGTCGTATCGAAACCCGGGTATAAATATAAACCCATGGTAATTGTAAAACAATCATACAATCAATCATACAACAAACCGGCCCCGTGCCAACTTCGAGTCCTTTAGTCGAGTCGTCGAGTTCTTCGAGAGGAGTCATCGATCCGTCGACCTCCGTAAGTACCGGCAACCCTGCACCATGCCTAGTATCATGCGGTGGATTTAGGCTTTGGTTCGGGAAGGTTCCATTGTTAGATCATGAGCCATGCGGTGGGCTAAGTTTTAGCTTGGAACAAGTTATCGGCTCTATTGGATTTTGGCAAGATCTGATAGATTCATTAAGTTATCATGTGTTGCTCTGGACTTTATCTTTGTGTTTGATTCATTACAACACTCTTTTGCCCAGTCTAGGTTGATTAGATTCGGTTCTAGCTCATAATGCGCTGCGTTTCCATAGCCGAATTCGAAGTCAATCTAGATTTCCACGTGTTGCGGGTTCAAGCTCGTTGGTCTTGTGTAGATCTTGACAGAACCGGGTATCATGCGGTAGATGCAGGTTTTTGGGTCGTCTTAGAGCTAATCATCCGGTGGATTAGGATTCGATTCGATCTGATAGATTCTATCATCATCAACGAAGCATGTTCCTTCTTCATGGAACCCGATTCGGCTATATAGCTGTATTCGGCAGTATCGTCACGAGTGAAACACGTCCATGGTTTTGTTTTAAATAAAGAATGCTTTTAGCCTTCCGTGTTTAGGGTGTATCATGCGGTGGATTGCCCTATTCTTGGTTGGTGGCGTGATTCCAAGCAGGTCGTATCATGCGGTGGATTAACTTATTTGTTTTCATGCCCGACGGGTTGGAAAGTACCTAGACATGCGGTAGACTAGTGCTTTTAATCTATGCATTCTTGTTTATTATGAAATTATGGTCATGCTTTCGCCCTTTTATTTATTTATCATGCTCTGTTCGTCGTTAATCGGTTATGAGTATACGTCACAAGGCTCATTCAGTCGAAAACCCATCTTTCGTCATGCTTACGTCACGCATTCGGCAGTGCGCTCCCTGCGTGCTTTGCCGATAGCCGAATGATGCTGTAACTGCCGACAGATAGCTTCTCTGTAGCTATATGTCATTTGAAACTGGCTCTGCAGCCGCAAATATGGAACTGACTGGTATTGCCCGGTACGTTCCAGGTGTTATCTAAACATCTTTTCTCCCTTTGTCAGTTTCAGGAAAATTGACTGGCACGCTTCCGGATTCAAACGCGCGGGCCACGTGTGAAGCCAGCTAATTCGGCTTGCTGTGTGCTTGGCGTGAGGTGCGGATTTTACGTCAACACACTTTTTGGCACGCCCAGTGGGACACAACAAGCTTCGAAGATGCCTGAGTTAAAAGACATTCTGGATGTCACTTTCGAAGAATTATCTGATGAGCATCAACAAATGGTGAAAACTGCTGCAGATCAATTCATCAAGAAATGCTTGCTGTCTTTTGCTAAGAACAGGAGTGGTGCACCGTTTCTCAAGTTAGATCTGCCAAGAGTTCTTTTGCCGGGACAATCTGATCTTACTGAAGATGAAGAAAGGGAGAAGTTCTCTAGCTTGTTATACAAGGCTCTAGGAGAAACAATGACTAATCATAATGCTACTTTCCTGAACAGTTTTCGGCTAATATTGGTCAGCATCTTTGGTCAACATGTAGATAAACCTTTTGAGCAAGTGCATGGACAACTTGGTGGCCCGACATATTTCAATGTTCAAGCATCGGCTCCAAAACGTCATGGTAAAGGTACTGAAGAAACTGAAGCCTCTGGAACCAAAGATGCGAATGGACAGCTGATTCAGCAAGAGCTTCAGCATGCATTTCCGAAACCTCGTACATATGGTGATATGGCATTCGGCACCACGGGAAATCCACCTGCTTCTGCTTACAAGATATCCCCTCTGAACAACAGGCTGCAAAGGGATGTGTACGGGAATGGATATTCAGAGTTTATGGATTACAATGCTATCGACGCTCTCCCGAATCCCGGGTATGTTGGTACTACAGGGATGCCTGCTGGGAGACCAGAGAATCAAGATACCAATATTGACCTCATGGTGCAAAAAATGACCGATGTATTACAAAATCAATTCGGTCTGAAGCCTAAAAATCAGGGATACATGTACTCGTCTCCTTTCCCAGAATGGTACCAAAGAGTATCATTGCCGAATAGAGTCAAGGTGCCTACAGAGTTCACTAAGTTCTCAGGACAAGATGATACTAGCACTGTGGAACATATAGCTCGATATCTGATGCAGCTTGGAGAAGCTTCGGCAGATGAGGCTTTTAGAATCAGATACTTTCCTTTGTCGCTGACGGGTCCAGCTTTTACATGGTTTGCTTCTTTGCCTGCTCAGTCAATTTGTACTTGGAAAGACCTGGAGCAGAAATTCCATGCTCATTACTACATTGGCAGTACCGAGAAAAAGTTGGTTGATTTGACCAGCTTAAGGCAGAGGAATAATGAGACACCTACGGAGTTCCTCAGGAGATTTAGAGAAACAAAGAGCATGTGCTTTTCTCTGAACATACCTGATGATCAGCTAGCTGGTATGGCTGTAGCTGGCATGCTGCCTGCCATTCGGGAGAAGCTATTCGGGATGGAATTTGATGATCTGGGCCAGTTGTCACACAGATTGGCCTTAATGAGTAACCAGGCATATGGTTTCAAGAAAGATGCCAGATTTGCTAAACATAATGATGTAGCTGACATCTATAACCAGTTCCTTGAAAGAGCAGATCAAGGAGATGAATATGAAGATAGCGAAGAGATAGCCGCAGCAGAGATAGTGTGGGGTAAAGACCCAGTCATGGTGAATCAGAGGTGGATTAAACAGAATAAGGGCACCTATGATTTTGATGTAACTAAGGCAGATAAATTATTTGACTATCTTGTAAAAGAAGGCCGAATCAAGTTACCAGAGGGGCATTCTATGCTTCGGCCTGATGGAGTGAAAGATAAGAGATACTGTGGATTCCATGATAGAAATTCTCATTCCATCAATGAATGCAGAGTTTTTAGAGTGAGGATTCAGAAAGCTATCCAAGAAGGGCATTTGAAATTCGACAATAAGATGAAGTTGGACAATAACCCGTTTCCTCAGAACATGATTGGGTTCTCAATCAATATGGTGAATGTTGCCGAAACTGGAGAAAAAGGAAAGATGAGAGTCCTGACGTCGAAGGAAGCAAAGCAGAATGGCTCAGTCGATCCTAATCGGCGAATCACGTTTGAACAGATTCGCGAGGAAAAGCCTCGCTTCCCGAATAGCCGATTTGAGATTGGGAATTCTTCTAAACCTAGAGTCACGTCGCGTGTTCTCCTCAATAAGTGGCAGCGTCAGCAAGAGAAAGAGCGCTACCAGAGACGTGAGTACGAGGAGGAGAAGAGGAGGTGCGAAGAAAAAAGGTATGAGGAAGAACAAGAGGAATATGTCCGAGAACAAGAACGTGCACATTGGGATTGTGTCTTCTTCAGACACTGTTGGAACGAGGGTCTAAAGCTGCCCACGTGGAATAACTGTCCTGAATGCAATAATGGATATGTCGAACATAGGCAAAATATTGCCAATCGCCGATCCGTCCACGAAAGAATTGGAAGAGTACATCCTAGTGATGATCGGCGTTTAAAAATATATAGGAATGATGATCAACCAATGAAAAGACGAGCTGATCGTAGATGGATTGATCATGAAGAAGAAAATCGTGAGTATGTCTGGCAGAAAAGACAATGGTGTCCACCTGGTTTAAGGAGGAGCCAGAAGAGAAGAGTCCAACGCCTGAGGAATCAAGAGTTGAAGCGAGCAGGAACCAGGATGAGGTCGATATGGCGTCCAAAAGACAAAACTGACGAATCGGGTCATTCGGCTCCTACATGCATGGTACGTTTCTTGCCGAATGAATTCATGGCTCCAGCTAATCAAATTGTACAGGAAGAGATATTATTAGAAGTGGATGAAGCCGAGCAATGTGGGTTAATGGCACAATTGGTATTGAATAAGCAAGCTATTTTCGAGAAGCCAGTCCAGAATCGGCACATGAAACCACTGTACTTAAGAGGATATGTTAACGGGAAGCCACTAACGAAGATGTTTGTTGATGGTGGAGCAGCTGTTAATGTGATGCCATACAATACATTCAGGAAACTTGGCATGAGCCCTGGAGATTTGACGCCAACAAGCATAGTTTTGAATGATTTTGCTGGAAATCCGTCGGACATCAAAGGATGTGTACATGTAGATCTGATGATTGGGTCTAAGATTCTGCTTACAACCTTTTTCGTTATTGAAGGCAAAGGGGCATACAGCTTGCTACTTGGAAGGGATTGGATCCATGCGAATTGTTGTATACCATCTACTATGCATCAGCAGCTTATTCAGTGGATAGATGATGAAGTGGAAATTGTCCCAGCAGATGATTCAATTAGCGTGGCTAATGTGGAACCGGCCTTCTGGGAATATCAAGGCATAGATTGCTTCTCAGGTAAGGATTGGGGAGAAGGTCCTGTTGAGCCAGTCAGCAGTGATCAACAGCCGATCATAGCAGTCGGCTCTTTTAGTAATTTTTAATGGATAATCCAATCGATGGGACTGATGGGAAGCTAGGACGTGGATTTGTGTCGGCTGATAAATTAGAAGAAGTAGACATTGGAGACGGTGACAAACCAAGGCCGATATTCATCAGTGCTAGCTTAGATTCGGTTTTCAGAGAAAAGTTGATTGAGTTGTTAAAAGAATACAAAGATTGCTTTGCTTGGGATTATTCAGAGATGCCTGGTTTAGATCGTTCCATTGTTGAGCATCGATTGCCGATCAAGCCCGGCTATAAACCTTACAAGCAACCACCCCGGAAAATCTACAAAGATGAAGTGTTGGCCAATGTGAAGAAAGAAGTGGAAAGATTAATAGCAGCAAATTTCATTCGGCCATGCAGATATGCAGAATGGATCTCTAATATTGTTCCTGTGTACAAGAAAAATGGGAAGATGAGAGTTTGCATAGACTTTAGAGATCTGAACAGAGCTACACCCATGGATGGGTATCCAATGCCTATTACTGACTCGTTGGTTGATGCTGCTGCTGGATATAAAGTGATTAGTTTCATGGATGGTAATGCAGGGTACAATCAAATTTTTATGGCATTGGAAGATATAGCGAAAACAGCTTTCAGATGTCCAGGACATATAGGGTTGTTTGAATGGGTTGTCATGACGTTTGGTTTGAAGAATGCTGGTGCAACTTATCAGAGAACCATGAATTATATTTTTCATGAGTTGATCGGCAAAATTGTGGAGATATATATCGATGATGTTGTGATTAAGTCATTGGATCATGAAGCACATTTGGCCGACATAAGGAAAACTCTAGAATGCACTAGGAAACATGGGCTCAAGATGAACCCAAATAAATGCGCTTTTGGAGTTTCGGCAGGAGAATTTCTGGGATTTCTGGTGCATGAAGGAGGAATAGGAGTTGGCAAGAAAAGTATGAAAGCCATTGATGAAGTTGTTCCTCCAACTAATCTTAAGGAATTACAGTCATTACTTGGTAAGATCAATTTCGTAAGAAGATTCATATCAAACTTATCACAAAGGGTATTGCCTTTCTCTTCACTGTTGAAAGTCAAGAAGGATCAGAAGTTTGTATGGGGTGACGAACAACAAAAGGCTTTTGATGAGATCAAGGAATACATGAAAGAACCACCAGTATTGGTACCTCCACAGCTAAACAAGCCTTTTAAGTTGTACGTGGCGGCCGATGCCCAAACTATTGGATCGACCCTCATACAAGAATTTGAGGTAAAGGAAAGGGTAGTTGCTTACCTTAGCCGGAAATTGCTTGATCCTGAAACGAGGTATTCGGCTACCGAGAAACTTTGTTTATGTGTTTACTATTCCTGTACAAAATTTCGGCACTACTTGTTACATGCCGAATGCATTGTGTATTCAAGATTTGATGTGATAAAGCATATGTTGTCTATGCCGATTTTGAACGGAAGAATTGGCAAATGGATTTTGGCGTTGTCTGAATTCGAGTTAAGGTTTGGATCGGCAAAAGCTGTTAAAGGACAGATTATTGCTGACTTCATTACTGAACATCGCGATTCATCAACTAATTTGCTTGAAATTACTCCTTGGGTATTATTCTTCGATGGATCTTCATGTGACAAAGGTGGTGGAGTAGGTATTTTGTTAATTTCGCCAAGAAGAGAGGTATTTGAATTTGCTATTCCTATTCAACCTACTGTCACTAATAATCAAGCCGAGTATGAGGCGTTGCTCAGAGGACTTCAATACTTGAGACAAGCGAAGGCCATTGCAGTTGAAATTTTTGGAGATTTAGAATTAGTCATAAGGCAACTAAATGGCGAATATGAATGCAGAAACGATATCTTAAGGAATTACTATGAGGAATGCAAGCAGATCTTAAAGGAGTTTCAGTCAGTAATTCTGCGGCATATTCCTAGGAGAGACAATGAAGAGGCGAACAGATTAGCTCAAAGTGCTTCGGGTTATAAAGAGCTTCAAGAAGTTTTTACTAATGATGTATATGCTTTCGGGAGTAATTTGGCAGAAGATGATTGGAGAAAAGAAATTGTTGATTATCTAGAGAATCCATCCCGAAAGGTGTCTAGAAAGCTCAGGTATAAAACTTTAAAGTTTGTTCTTCTTGATGATAATTTATATTATAAATCCTTGGATGGGGTGCTATTACATTGCTTGAATCAAGAAGAAGCAAAAAGGCTGATAAGTGAAGTACATGGTGGGCTGTGTGGAGCACATCAATCGGCCTACTGAATGAAATGGGTTATTAGGAGAACTGGATACTATTGGCCCACGATGTTAGAAGATTGCTTTGAATATTACAAAGGATGCCAAGATTGCCAGAGATTTGGAAACGTTCAGAGAGTTCCAGCATCAGTTCTGAATCCTATTATCAAGCCATGGCCGTTCAGAGGATGGGGAATAGATTTGATCGGCCAAATAAATCCTCCATCTAGCAAGGGGCATAAGTTTGTGCTTTTAGCAACCGATTATTTTACTAAGTGGGTTGAGGCGATTCCATTAAAGAAGGTGACATCAGAGAATATGGTTGAATTTGTTAAAGAGCATATCATTTATAGATTTGGAATTCCTCAAACAATCACCACAGATCAAGGGACTCAATTTACATCTTCAGAGTTCAGAGATTTTGCTAAAAGTATGGGCATCAAATTGTTGAATTCTTCTCCTTATTATGCCCAAGCTAATGGTCAGGCAGAGGCTTCTAATAAGATTATGATTAAAATTATACAGAAGAAGATTGATCAGAAGCCGAGAAAGTGGCATTTGGTACTCAATGAGGCTTTATGGGCTTACCGAATGGCTCCACATGGGGCTACACAGAGGTCTCCTTATGAATTGGTGTATGGACATCATGCTATCTTGCCATGGGAGATACAGTCAGACTCAAGGAGAATAAAGTTGCAAAAAGATTTAAGTTCCAAGGATTATAATGATTTAATGATGGACGAATTAGAAGATTTGCATATGATTCGTCTCAGGGCCTTGGAAAATGTTGAGAAAAATAAAATACGAGTTGCTAAATATTACAACAAGAAGGTGAAAGTCAAGCAATTTGCAGAAGGAGATTTGGTTTGGAAAGCAATATTGCCGATTGGGACTAAATACAGTGCATTCGGCAAGTGGTCTCCAAACTGGGAAGGTCCTTTCAGAGTGGTCAGATGCGTGCCTGGAAATGCATATATCCTGAAAACTTTACCAGGAGAAGATTTTACTGCTGCTATCAATGGGAGATACTTGAAGAAATATTATCCTAGTGTTGAGATTGATCGCTGATTGAAAAGTTCAATATCAGAACAACTGAAACAGCCGGCATTCGGGAGGGAGCCGTCTTCAGAACAAAAAATGTTGACAGAAGAAGAAATGGCCAATACCAGAGTATATTGCCCTTAGTACAAATATGTTGCATCATGAGTTTGACCAAGCTATCACAAAAAGGACTGCAAAAGATAAATTTTATTGCCGAAATTCCATGATCCCTAGTACAAACTAATGGAACAGCTTGTTCAGAACAGACTGGGGATGAATGGAATCGGCAATGGCGGCGCCATGAGCATCAAGGCTATCTATGGAGGCCTCGATATCGTCGATCTCCTCCGGGTTGCCATTGGCAAAGCCGGGCGGTAGCCTGGAGTAGTCGGTGCCGGTGTGCGTCGACATGGCGACTAGGCCTGCGGCAGTGCCCAGACGGATGCCGTGTGAGGCCACCTCATCGATACGGCCTGCCACTGCACCGAGGCGAGCTTCTGGCGTGTCCCCAGGAGCATTCACCTTGTTTGCCAAAGACTCGACCAATGTCTTCAGCCGATCGAGTTCAGCGTCGTGATCTGTAGGATTACGAAGCAGCGACGGGTTAGTCCAAGGTCAGATTGAAGTTAAGCGAGCAGCAGAAATTACCGTCGACGGTCTCGAGTAGCTGCTTGCGCTGGTGTTGCCACTCCAGATCTGCGATCCCGGCTTGTTTAGAGATGACCTCCAGCTCACGCCGAGTATCGTCACGTTCCCGCTTGAATCGGCGGGCGTCGCTATCTGAATAGCGCAGATCCCAGTTGGACCTGGAGGATCGGCTAGACGACTCCGAAGAATCACCCGCTGCAGCCGGAGCCGCAGTAACGGGGTTCCATTGGATACGCCTGAAAACACAAAGAAAGTTGAGAAATAAGGCAAAATCTAGAGGAAAGGATTAGGAGAGGCAGACAGTCATCACCTCCGACGAGCACCGGCACGGCTCCCTTCGGCTTCGTCGACGGCCGGGCGTCTTCCGCTGTTGTTGGCCATTGGGGTTTTCTAGAGATTGCTGTGCTCGAAGAAGAGGGGGCTCAGGCTAGCAGAAAGCTTGGAAGACGGAAGATTTGATAAAGATTAGGAGCGCTCAAGGTTTTTATTTATGGAACTAACGAAGAGATCGTGGCCGGAGATTGTGGTGCATATCCCAAAGAGTTCGGAAGGTGGAAAGGATTTTTCAACCGATCGGTTTCCATGTCGTTTGGGATTCTTGCCGAGTCGTATTCGGTTTTGACTGAATGAGATTCGGCTATGTCGTGTTTGAAGCGTTTTCGGGTCTGGCGCTGTCACAGCCGGCTTTGCGGAATGAGTTGTCCACAATAAGAAAAAGGAGATAAGAGATAACAAGATTGCAGGACTAATAAAGCATTCGGCTATCAACTGTTTGTTACAATTACAAACCCAAGTACTTTGAGATTACATTTTTAGCATTTGATATCATATTGCTAATGCTCTCTAATAGGTTTTTGTCAGCTTCTTGGGTTCTAGCCAGAGCAGCAAGCTTTGCCTTGAGTTGTTTGTCTTCGTTTAGAGCTGCTGAAGCTTCCTTTCGCATCTTCTCTGTTAACTTGGGAAGCTCGACTATCTTTTTCTTATCAGCTTCAATTTCGGCCGATAGATCTCTCAATTCGGCTTCAAGTGTAGCTTTTCTGACCTCCTTCATTTCAAGTTCAGATTCCAATTTGGTCAGTAATTCCTTGCTGTTCTGAGCTTGAGTATGCAGGTCTTTCACAGATTGTTTGGTTGTGGATCTCCTCTGTTCCAGAACTGGTTGAGAAGATTGGTTCTTTAGAGCCTGCTTTACTGCGGCGTATTGTTGATCCAAATAAGAGACTGGTTCCAAAGAAGTTTTGATATCGGCAGGGAGTTCTTGGTCAATGGATTCCAATACATCCCTTAAGAGATCAGCATCTTTGACTTGATCTTGGATATTCTTATGCAGCAAAGCAAGGATATCTTTCAGCTTTGTTTGATTTTCTTCTGACAGAGCTTGGCCAGAAGATGTTTCTTCCCCTTGTTCGGCAACCAAGTCATCCACAGCAAAAGAATAGCTGGATGATGAAATGGTTTTCTCCTGAAAGATGGTTCTTGCCGAATTAGTAATAATCTGCTGGATAAAAGAGTAGAGAAAGTTAAATGATTATGTTTACCTCGTTCCTGACTTCCTGAATGGGAGAAGGAAGCCTTTCAGGCTCAATTGGAGGATTCTGTGTATCTTGCTGAGGAGAAACTGGAAGACTTCTTGGTGGAGATAGTGCTTTTGATTGGGGGAGAAGTTGCAAAGCTAGAGATGAATCATGATGAGAAGGAGAGCTTTCCAAGATTGGATCCATTGAGGATTGTTCTGCAGTTAACAAGGAATGAGTGCCGATGAAAAAGAAGTTAAGAAGATAAAGTGGTAGGATTTTACCAATCAATGAAGCATCGGCAAGAGCTGCACTGATTGTTGGTTGCTGTGCTCTGGCCTGAAACAAAGGAGAAATAAAGCTGAGTAAAATACCAATGGCATTGTGGTCAAAGAAAGAAGGCTCTGACCCCGATAACCTTTTTGCTGCTTGTTCTTTTTTTCTTTACAACTGAGGGAGCAGTTAGAGAAAGGGTTTTCCTCTTGACAGATGATGGTCTAGTAAGTATTGGATCTGAAGAAGCCTGTCTAGCCATCAGCTGAGCCAAGGTAGGAGATTGGTGCCCCAAAGCAGATATTGGGCCTGCAGCTTTGTACAAAATCGTCCTGGCAAGAGGGGCAGGTGTTATATCCTGCAAAATGACAGAATCAGAATCAATTGGGGTTAATATTATTGAGACAAATGAGGGGTGAGAGTATTACCTCTGAAATTGGCTGATAATCAGGCATTAACTCAAGGCAGAAGGGATGGATTGGCATGTTGAAGATGTGATCATGGAATTCTTGCCACCAGAGAGTAAAAGAAGGATGGGCAGATATTATTGGCACAAAAGGATCAGGTGCATAGATAGTTCCGCAGCATTTATAAGTAAAAATCCTTCTTGTCTCTGTGGAATCCTTGACAATCTCCCTAGGCTTGAGGAATTCATGGAGAAATAGCCTAGGGGGCACTTGGCCACACCCCAACTGTCTAGCCATCATGTTTGGCTGATAATATTCATAAGTGCTTTGAACTAACCTCCCTCCACAGAATTCGGCTGGCAGGATGCAGGGCTGGATGAAGGCATTGAAGATTGCTATAGATTGTACATCAATGCATCCAGTTTCAAAGCTGAATTCGCAAGGGAAGGTGAGGTTGTCATTGTCCAAATATGGGAACCAAAGAGGATGAGCAAAACCTCTGAAGAAGAGCTCGAACAGTTCACCAATGTTCTTGTGAATAGATACAGTGGAGGCAGCTTCTCCATAGGTTTGACAACCTTTGGTTTTTCGGGTTTCTCCTTCTTTGTAATTGATTGAAGGAAAGTCTCGGCTGTTGAGATCAATAGCGACGATTTGATGCATGTACAACTGCAGCCACATTTGGACAAACCACCAAGGGCCATTGACACAGGGGATTTTCTTGCTGGTATGCATCAGGTGGGTAGTTTGATTGAGCATGTGGTATACACATCCCAGAAGGTATTTCCCAAGTGGAATGAGTTTTCCAGCAGCCAGCTCTTCAGCCATCACGATGTGATTCAGGGTTGGCTCATTGGCTTTGCCACAAAAGACTGATCTGCATAGCCACATATTCAGGAAAGCTCTGTATTCGACATCAGTCAGAGGGCCATCAGATATATGATTCTGGATGTATCTCTTGTATCCAACCCCTGTTTTTACTCCTGTCTGCTTGGAAGAACCTTTGTGGCCATGTGGATATACAGTTCCTGTAATGTTCAGGCCGGTCATCATGTAGACATCGGCTAAAGTGGGGGACATTGGGCCATGGCCGAAAATAAAAGCATTTGCACCATTGGACCAAAAGTGACAAGCAGCAATCAGGAGGTTCTCATTCTTTGGTGTTTCGGCTAGTGACAGCTCCAGGCAATGAGAAATACACAGATGGTCCCAGTTCTGTGTTTGGGGGCTTTTATCATCAAACATCCTTTTGTACCAATTTCTCCAGCCGGCAATTGGGGGCAAAGGCCAGTTCTTGAAGGCATCTTGCCACTCATGGGGTTTTGTCAATGAAATCTTGAAAGGAACCCTCTGAGATTCGGCCGCGATGAATTCGGAAGGATCTGAATCCCCTACAGGGCCGAGGAAGTAGGATGGAGCTTTTTCCTCAACAGGGATGAGGATTTCGGCAGCTAAAGCCTATCAAAAACGGAAAGGGATGAGAAGAAATTTAAGATGCAAATCGAAAGAAGAATACCGAATGTACTTGAGGGGATTGAAGCTTACCTGGAGGGCAAGATCTTGGTTCGCCATTTGAAGATTGAATCTGGGGAGTCGATGACCTAGGGTTCGGATCCGGATGAGGGCTCTAGAGATTCAAAAGGAGAAACGGGTGCCGAGCAGAACTAACTTGGGAATGTTGAGTGCTTCTGGTCAATTCCGAGATAAAATTATCTTTTATCCCGAAATTGAAGGGGCATGTGTTGACACCAAAAATTGGCACCAGGAAGAGGCTGACATGTGGGCCGGATTCGTTGAAGATATCATTCGGCAAAGGAGTTTTTCCCAGAAGCATTCGGTAAAGACATTCTGCGGTCGGGAACGCATCGTCATTCGGCAAGAGAACTGTTCCACAAAAGGCATTCGGGAGCACGTGATGACGTGGATCAAGTATAAGGAAAAGGCTGGTTTAACTTGGAATGCGAGGCGAATACGGTGCCCCGGCGTTTATCTTTTTTAGGAAATAAATAAATGTAATCGTAATCGATTAGGAGTCATGTCGAAACCTGGGTATAAATATAAACCCATGGTAATTGTAAAACAATCATACAATCAATCATACAACAAACCGGCCCCGTGCCAACTTCGAGTCCTTTAGTCGAGTCGTCGAGTTCTTCGAGAGGAGTCATCGATCCGTCGACCTCCGTAAGTACCGGCAACCCTGCACCATGCCTAGTATCATGCGGTGGATTTAGGCTTTGGTTCGGGAAGGTTCCATTGTTAGATCATGAGCCATGCGGTGGGCTAAGTTTTAGCTTGGAACAAGTTATCGGCTCTATTGGATTTTGGCAAGATCTGATAGATTCATTAAGTTATCATGTGTTGCTCTGGACTTTATCTTTGTGTTTGATTCATTACAACACTCTTTTGCCCAGTCTAGGTTGATTAGATTCGGTTCTAGCTCATAATGCGCTGCGTTTCCATAGCCGAATTCGAAGTCAATCTAGATTGCCACGTGTTGCGGGTTCAAGCTCGTTGGTCTTGTGTAGATCTTGACAGAACCGGGTATCATGCGGTAGATGCAGGTTTTTGGGTCGTCTTAGAGCTAATCATCCGGTGGATTAGGATTCGATTCGATCTGATAGATTCTATCATCATCAACGAAGCATGTTCCTTCTTCATGGAACCCGATTCGGCTATATAGCTGTATTCGGCAGTATCGTCACGAGTGAAACACGTCCATGGTTTTGTTTTAAATAAAGAATGCTTTTAGCCTTCCGTGTTTAGGGTGTATCATGCGGTGGATTGCCCTATTCTTGGTTGGTGGCGTGATTCCAAGCAGGTCGTATCATGCGGTGGATTAACTTATTTGTTTTCATGCCCGACGGGTTGGAAAGTACCTAGACATGCGGTAGACTAGTGCTTTTAATCTATGCATTCTTGTTTATTATGAAATTATGGTCATGCTTTCGCCCTTTTATTTATTTATCATGCTCTGTTCGTCGTTAATCGGTTATGAGTATACGTCACAAGGCTCATTCAGTCGAAAACCGATCTTTCGTCATGCTTACGTCACGCATTCGGCAGTGCGCTCCCCGCGTGCTTTACCGATAGCCGAATGATGCTGTAACTGCCGACAGATAGCTTCTCTGTAGCTATATGTAGTTTGAAACTGGCTCTGCAGCCGCAAATATGGAACTGACTGGTATTGCCCGGTACGTTCCAGGTGTTATCTAAACATCTTTTCTCCCTTTGTCAGTTTCAGGAAAATTGACTGGCACGCTTCCGGATTCAAACGCGCGGGCCACGTGTGAAGCCAGCTAATTCGGCTTGCTGTGTGCTTGGCGTGAGGTGCGGATTTTACGTCAACACACTTTTTGGCACGCCCAGTGGGACACAACAAGCTTCGAAGATGCCTGAGTTAAAAGACATTCTGGATGTCACTTTCGAAGAATTATCTGATGAGCATCAACAAATGGTGAAAACTGCTGCAGATCAATTCATCAAGAAATGCTTGCTATCTTTTGCTAAGAACAGGAGTGGTGCACCGTTTCTCAAGTCAGATCTGCCAAGAGTTCTTTTGCCGGGACAATCTGATCTTATTGAAGATGAAGAAAGGGAGAAGTTCTCTAGCTTGTTATACAAGGCTCTAGGAGAAACAATGACTAATCATAATGCTGCATTCCTGAACAGTTTTCGGCTAATATTGGTCAGCATCTTTGGTCAACATGTAGATAAACCTTTTGAGCAAGTGCATGGACAACTTGGTGGCCCGACAGCTAATTCGGCTTGCTGTGTGCTTGGTGTGAGGTGCGGATTTTACGTCAACAGCTGTGTCTCAGGTTGGTTGCGGACTAGCCTTGCAGCCCGGATGGATTCCTGGAGTGCCACCTCTGCAGAGTGTAAACTATACGTATAGCCGTGTGCACGGTTACGAACGACCCATTTCTGAGAAGCCCCGGCTAGCATGGGAAACTGCTTTCTTACCTCATCCTTGATTCGGGTTATGAGAGATTGGTCCAGCTGAGGCTGTTGAGACGAGGTGGGGAGGGAGCTCACCGAGTCGACTAGTGAGTGAAAGGTGTTGGTGGATAATGATTTGCGGGAACCTGCCGTGGCAGGACGAACCCGATGGGAAAATGTGAGGCTGATGGTTGGTTTTGGGAAGTGAATGATGTATGTGTGTAAGCAGGAGTTGGTGAGGAGATGAATTTGGGTTATTGCTGCTGCTTGCATAAGAAACCCTGGCTTAAACCTTGATTATTTCTATATCCTTAGAATAGGCCACCTTTAAAGCTTGCATCATATTATGGTTGGTGACGTGGACCTGTCCCATTTCCTTGGGGACAGACTTTGGGTTCTCAGGTGAAGACCCCGACCACGAGTTCAACCAGGACGGGTGGTACGACTGAAGGGTGTACGCTACGCTCAAGGATGCCTGTGGAGGAGTGGACCCTGTTGTTCTAGCTACCGCTGCGCAGATGTTTCTTATTGTCGTTTTAGCCCAGAGGGCTTGTATCAGTCGCTTTGTCTTTATATGAGTCATGTAATGAATCTTTTATCGTTGTATGGATGTGATATTCGACTGAGATGAGTTCTGTACGAGATAGCTGCTATTCCTGGGACTATCTCAAGGGTACACGGAGTCGGGTTCTCGTCGGTGAGAATCCGGTTCGTCACAGTTGGTATCAGAGCCATACTTGACCGTAGCGCGTAACCCATAGAACGGAAACCTAGGACAGAAGCTCTAACTGAGTCCTCTATTTTATATGAAACCCCTTGGACTATTTGAAAACTATATATAAGTACATCTCATCTATTTGCAAAAACTTTTACCCTTACCTTACCTTACTAACTTGCTAACTTACTAACAACCCACTAACTGTCTGGCAGATGGAAGAAAGATCAGCAGATGAACGACGAGAGATCAGGACCACAGGAGCAGACTGTGGAGGTTTGGGAGTGCTACTGAGGGAGTGTTGACACCAAAAATTAACACTAGGAAGAGGCTGACATGTGGGCCAGATTTGGTGAAAGGATGCCATTCGGCTAAAGGGCTTTCTCTGAAGTATTCGGCAAAGATGCTCTGCGGTCGGGAATGCGTCGCCATTCGGCTAAGGGGTTTTCTCTGAAGCATTCGGCAGAGATACTCTGCGGTCGAGAATGCGTCATCATTCGGCAGAAGCATTGTTCCGCAGGTGAAGAGTGGTAGCGTCCGAGAAGACATGATGACGTGGATCAATATAAGGAAAAGGCCGGTTCGAACAAGGAACGCAATATGGGCACGAAGATTCGTCATTTATTTTTAGAAACAAGTATTGTAGTCGTGTCCGACTAGGAGTTATACCAAGACCTGGGTATAAATATAAACCCATGGCAATTGTAAAAAAAATAATCAATCAATCATACAACAAACCGGCCCCGTGCCAACATCGAGTCCTTTAGTCGAGTCGTCGAGTTCTTCGAGAGGAGTCATCGATCCGTCGACCTCCGTAAGTACCGGCAACCTTGTATCATGCTTAGTATCATGCGGTGGATTTAAGCTTTGATGCAAGTAGTCTTGTTACCATGCTTAGTATCATCCGGTGGATTTAAGTTGTGGTCTCAAGAAGGTTCCTCTGTTAGGTCATGAGCCATGCGGTGGGCTAAGATCTAGTATGGACCAAGTTATCGGCTCTGTTAGATTTCGGCAAGATCTAACAGATTCATTAAGTTACCCCGTGTTGCTTCGTTTTTACTATGTGCCTAATTCATGCAACACACCTTTGCCCAATCTAGATCGGCTAGAATCGGCTCTGATTCACGATGCGACGACTTATCCCCTCACAGCCGAGTCCGAAACCGATCTAGGTTGTCACGTGTCGCGGGTTCGAGCTTGTCGGTATCGTGTCGGTCTTGACAGAACCGGGTATCATGCGGTAGATGCAGGTTTTTGGGTCGTCTTAGAGCTAATCATCCGGTGGATTAGAATTCGATTCGATCTGATAGATTTATCTTTACCGATTAGGCTTGTTCCTTCGCCATGGATCCCGATTCGGCTAAATAGCCGCATTCGGCAGTGCTCTCACGAGTGAACGTGTGTTCGTGGGTTTGCATTGGACAATGAATGCTTTTAGCTTTTCACGGTTAGATTGTATCATGCGGTGGATTGATCTAATCTGATTAGTGGCGTGGTCACAAACAAGTCGTATCATGCGGTGGATTAACTTGTTTGTTATCATGCTTGACGGGTGCTGCTTTCGGCCTATGCATTCTTGTTTTCAATGTAAATTCGTGACTGTGTTGTGGGTTCGTAATTAAACATTGAATGCTTTTAGCTTTTCATGGTTAGATTGTATCATGCGGTGGATTGATCTAATCTGATTAGTGGCGTGGTCACAAACAAGTCGTATCATGCGGTGGATTAACTTGTTTGTTATCATGCTTGACGGGTGCTGCTTTCGGCCTATGCATTCCTTGTTTTACTGCGAATTTATGATCATGTTTCACCCTTTTATTTATCTATCATGCTCTGTTTCTCGTTAATCGGCTATGAGTATGTGTTGCAATGTTCATTCGGTTGAAAGCCGATCTTTCGTCATGCTTACGTCACGCATTCGGCAGTGCGCTCCTTGTGTGCCTTGCCGATTGCCGAATGTGGCTCTAATTGCCGACAGATAGCTTGTCCATAGCTATATGTCTCTCGAGATTGGCTTCAACGCCGCAAATATGGAACTGTCTGGTCTCAACCGGCACGTTCCAGGTTTTGATCTAAACTTTTTTGTCCCTTTGTTAGTTTTCAGGCAAACTGACTGGCACGCTTCCGGATTCAAAAGCCCGGGCCACGTGTGAAGCCAGCTAATTCGGCTTGCTGTGTGCTTGGCGTGAGGTGCAGATTTTACGTCAACACACTTTTTGGCACGCCCAGTGGGACACACACAAGTTTTCAAGATGCCTGAGTTGAGCGACATCATGGATGTCACTTTGGAAGAGTTGTCTGAAGAGCATCAACAGATGGTAAAGGCTGCTGCTGGCCAATTCATTAACAAATGTTTACTGTCTTTCGCCAAGAACAGGAGTGGTGCACCGTTTCTCAAGTCCGACTTGCCAAGAGTTCTCCTTCCTGGGCAGTCTGATTTTACTGAAGAAGAAGAAAGGGAGAGATTCTCGGGCTTGCTATACAAAGCTTTGGGGGAAGCAATGACCAATCACAATGCTGCGTTCTTGAACAGTTTTCGGCATATAATGGTAAGCATTTTTGGTCAGCATGTGGATAAACCCTTCGAGCAGATACATGGGCAATTGGGTGGTCCGACATACTTCAATGTTCAAGCACCAGTTCAGAAACCACATGGTAAAGGAAATGCTGATGAAACTGGAGGTTCTGGTGCTAAAGATACAAATGGACAACCGATTCGGCAAGATCCTCAGCCTGCACTGCCGAAAATTCGCACATACGGTGATATGGCATTCGGCACCACAGGGAATCCGCCTGCTTCTGCTTACAAGATATCTCCCTTGAACAACAGACTGCAGAGGGATTTATATGGAAACGGATATTCAGAGTTTATGGATTACAATGCTATCGACGCTCTCCCGAATCCTGGATATGTTGGTACTGCAGGCATGCTTGCTGGGAGACCAGGGAATCAAGATACCAGTATTGACCTCATGGTGCAAAAAATGACCGATGTATTGCAAAATCAATTCGGTTTAAAGCCTAAAAATCAGGGGTACATGTACTCGTCTCCTTTCCCGGAATGGTACCAAAGGGTATCATTGCCGAATAGAGTCAAGGTGCCTACAGAGTTTACTAAATTCTCAGGACAGGATGATACAAGTACTGTGGAACATATAGCTCGATATCTGATGCAGCTTGGAGAGGCTTCGGCAGATGAGGCTTTCAGAATCAGATACTTTCCTTTGTCACTGACGGGTCCAGCTTTTACATGGTTTGCTTCTTTGCCTGCTCAGTCGATTTGTACTTGGAAAGACCTGGAACAGAAATTCCATGCTCATTACTACATTGGCGGTACCGAGAAAAAGTTGGTTGATTTGACCAGCTTAAGGCAGAGGAATAATGAAACACCTACGGAGTTCCTCAGGAGATTTAGGGAAACAAAAAGCATGTGCTTTTCTCTGAACATACCTGATGACCAGCTGGCTGGTATGGCTGTAGCTGGCATGCTGCCTGCCATTCGGGAGAAGCTATTCGGGATGGAGTTTGATGATCTGGGCCAGTTGTCACACAGATTGGCCTTGATGAGTAACCAGGCATATGGTTTCAAGAAAGATGCCAGATTTGCTAAAAATAATGATGTAACTGACATCTATAACCAATTCCTTGAAAGAGCAGATCAAGAAGATGAGTATGAAGATAGCGAGGAGATAGCAGCAGCAGAGATAGTGTGGAGCAAAGAACCAGTTACAATGACTCAAAGATGGATCAAACAGATAAAGGGAACATATGATTTTGATGTGACTAAGGCAGACAAATTGTTTGAGTTCCTGGTGAAAGAAGGCCGAATCAAATTGCCAGAGGGGCATTCTATGCTTCGGCCCGATGGAGTGAAAGATAAGAGGTACTGTGGGTTTCATGATAGAAATTCTCATTCCATTAATGAATGCAGAGTCTTTAGGATGAAGATTCAGAAAGCTATCCAGGAAGGACATCTGAAATTCGACAACAAGATGAAACTGGACAGTAACCCTTTCCCTCAGAATATGATCGGGTTCTCGGTTAATATGGTGAATGCTGTTCCATCTGGAGAAAAGGGAAGATTGAAAGTTTTAACCTCAAAGAAGGCAGGACAGGATGGTTCAGTTGATCCCACTCGGCAGATCACAATTGAACAGATTCGCCAGAAAAATCTTCGGTTCCCGAATAGCCGATTTGAAGTGGGAGAATCCTTTAAACCTAGAGTTACTACACGTATTCTCCTCAACAAATGGCAGCGTCAGCAAGAAAAAGAGCGTTTTCAAAGGCGTGAATACGAGGAGGAGAAAAGAAGGCGCGAAGAAGAAAGGTTTGAGGAAGAACAAGAAGAGTATGCTCGAGAGCAGGAACGTGCGCATTGGGGGTGTGCATTCTTCAGACACTGTTGGAACGAAGGTTTGAAGCTTCCCACATGGAATAGTTGTCCTGAATGCAATAATAGGTATGGTGAATATAGGCAGGGAGCTGTCAATCGCCGATCTGTCCATGAAAGAATTGGCAGGGTGCATCCTAATGATGATCGGCGTTTTAATGATCAACCAAGAAAGAGACATGCTGATTACCAGTGGGTTGATCGTGAAGAAGAAGAAGATCGTGCTTATGTTTGGCAAGAAGGACAATGGTGCCCACCTGGTTTGAGGAAGAGCCAGAAGAGAAGAGTACAGCGCCTGAGGAATCGGGAATTGAAGCAAGCAAAAGTCAAGGTGAAATCAATATGGCTCCCAAAAGACAGGCCTGACGAACATAGTCATTCGGCTCCTACATGTATGGTATGTTTTCTGCCGAATGAATTCATGGCTCCAGCTAACCAAATTGTACAGGAAGAAATATTGCCCAATATAGATGATGCCGAACAATTTGGGTTAATGGCACAATTGATGTTGAACAAACAAGCTGTTTTTGAGAAGCCAACCCAGAATCGGCACATGAAGCCACTATACTTGAAGGGATATGTTAATGGCAAACCATTGACCAAGATGTTTGTCGATGGAGGAGCTGCTGTCAACGTGATGCCATATACCACATTCAGGAAGCTTGGTATGGGTCCTAGAGATTTGACACCAACGAGCATAATTCTAAATGATTTTGCTGGAAATCCTTCGGACACCAAGGGATGCGTGCACGTTGATCTGATGATTGGGTCCAAGACTCTGCTTACGACTTTCTTTGTCATTGAGGGCAAAGGGGCATATAGCTTGCTGCTTGGAAGAGATTGGATTCATGCAAATTGTTGTATTCCATCTACTATGCATCAACAGCTTATTCAGTGGATAGATGATGAGGTGGAGATTGTCCAAGCAGATGATTCAATAAGCGTGGCAAATATGGAACCGGCTTTCTGGGAGTATCAAGGCATAGATTGTTTCTCAGGTAAAGACTGGGGAGAAGGTCCTGTGGCACCAGCCAGCAGTGATCAGCAGCCGATCGAAGCAGTCGGCTCTCGTAGTAATTTTTGATGGAAAATCCAATTGATGGAACTGATGGAAAATTAGGACGTGGATTTGTGTCGGCCGATAAATTAGAAGAGGTGGACATTGGAGATGGTGACAAGCCAAGGCCGACATTTATCAGTGCTAACTTGGATTCGGTTTTCAAAGAAAAGTTGGTGACATTGTTAAAAGAATACAAGGACTGCTTTGCTTGGGATTATTCGGAGATGCCCGGTCTTGACCGTTCTATTGTTGAGCATCGGTTGCCAATCAAACCTGGTTACAGGCCTTACAAGCAACCACCCCGAAAAATCTACAAGGAAGAAGTGTTGGCCGATGTGAAAAAGGAGATTGAAAGATTACTAGATGCAAATTTCATTCGGCCATGTAAATATGCGGATTGGATCTCTAATATTGTTCCTGTCTATAAGAAAAATGGAAAGATGAGGGTTTGCATAGATTTTAGAGATCTAAACAAGGCTACACCCATGGATGGATATCCAATGCCTATTGCTGATTCATTGGTTGATGCTGCTGCTGGATACAAAGTGGTCAGTTTCATGGATGGTAACGCAGGATACAACCAGATTTATATGGCATTGGAAGATATAGTAAAGACAGCTTTCAGGTGTCCTGGACACATAGGGTTGTTTGAGTGGGTTGTCATGACCTTTGGATTGAAAAATGCCGGTGCAACTTATCAAAGGGCTATGAATTATATTTTTCATGAGTTGATCGGCAAGATTGTGGAAATATATATTGATGATGTGGTGATCAAGTCGTTGGATCATGAGTCTCATTTGGCCGACATAAGGAAAACTCTAGAATGTACCAGGAAACATGGGCTTAAGATGAACCCGAACAAGTGTGTTTTTGGAGTTTCGGCTGGAGAGTTTCTGGGATTTTTGATACATGAAGGAGGAATAGGAGTTGGTAAGAAAAGCATGAAGGCAATTGATGAAATTGTTCCTCCAACTAATCTTAAAGAGCTACAATCATTGCTTGGCAAGATAAATTTTGTGAGAAGGTTCATATCAAACTTGTCACAAAAGGTGTTGCCCTTTTCCTCACTGTTGAAAATAAAAAAGGATCAAAAGTTTGTATGGGGTGACGAACAACAGAAGGCTTTTGATGAAATAAAGGAGTACATGAAGAAACCACCAGTATTGGTGCCTCCACAATTGAACAAGCCTTTCAAGTTGTACGTGGCGGCCGATGCCCAAACTATTGGATCGGCCCTCATTCAAGAATTTGAAGGAAAGGAAAGAGTAATTGCATACCTTAGCCGAAAGTTACTAGATCCAGAGACAAGGTATTCGGCTATAGAGAAGCTTTGCTTATGTGTTTACTACTCCTGTACAAAATTTCGGCACTACTTACTACATGCCGAATGCATTGTGTATTCAAAGTTTGATGTGATAAAACACATGTTGTCTATGCCAATTTTGAACGGAAGGATTGGCAAATGGATTTTAGCTTTGTCTGAATTTGAGTTAAGGTTTGAATCGGCAAAGGCTGTTAAGGGACAGATTATTGCCGACTTCATTACTGAACATCATGATACATCGATAAATTTGCTTAACATTGTTCCTTGGGTGTTATTCTTCGATGGATCTTCATGCAACAAAGGTGGTGGAACAGGTATCTTATTAATTTCACCCAAAGGGGAAACATTTGAGTTTGCTGTTCCCATTCAATCTGCTGTTACTAACAATCAAGCTGAGTATGAGGCATTGCTCAAAGGGCTCCAATATTTGAAAGAAGCAGAGGCCATTGCAGTTGAAATTTTTGGAGATTCAGAATTGGTCATAAAACAATTGAATGGTGAATATGAGTGCAAAAGTGATACCTTGAGGAATTACTATGAAGAATGCAAAGAAATATTGAAGAGCTTTCGGTCAGTAATTCTACAACACATTCCTAGAGGGGATAATGGAGAGGCAAATAGATTGGCCCAAAGTGCATCAGGTTATAGAGAGCTTCAAGAAGTGTTTGCTAATGATGTATATGCTTTCGGGAGTAATCTGGCAGAAGATGATTGGAGGAAAGAAATTGCCGATTATTTGGAGAATCCATCCCAGAAAGTTTCTAGAAAGCTCAGGTATAAAGCTTTAAAGTTTGTTCTTCTTGATGATAATTTGTATTATAAATCCTTGGATGGGGTGCTGTTACATTGCTTAAATCATGAAGAAGCAAAAAAGCTGATGAGTGAAGTACATGATGGGTTATGTGGAGCACATCAATCGGCCTACCGAATGAAGTGGGTTATTAGAAGAACTGGATATTACTGGCCGACAATGTTGGAAGATTGTTTTGAATATTATAAGGGATGTCAAGACTGTCAGAAATTTGGAAACATTTAGAGAGTTCCAGCATCGGCTTTGAATCCCATTATCAAGCCATGGCCATTCAGAGGATGGGGAATAGATTTGATTGGCCAAGTAAATCCTCCATCTAGTAAGGGGCATAAGTTTGTGCTTTTGGCAACCGATTATTTTACCAAGTGGGTTGAGGCAATTCCATTAAAGAAGGTGACGTCGGAGAATATGGTTGAATTTGTTAAAGAACATATCATTTACAGATTTGGGATTCCTCAAACAATCACCACAGATCAAGGGGCTCAATTTACATCTTCAGAGTTCAAAGATTTTGCTGAAAAAGAAGATTGATCAGAAGCCGAGAAAGTGGCATTCGGTACTCAATGAGGCTTTATGGGCTTACCGAATGGCTCCACATGGAGCTACACAGACGTCTCCTTATGAGTTGGTGTATGGGCATCATGCTATTTTGCCATGGGAGATACAATTAGACTCAAGAAGAATAAAGTTGCAAAAGGATTTAAGTTCTAAGGATTATAAAGATTTAATGATGGACGAATTAGAAGATTTGCATATGATTCGTCTCAGGGCCTTGGAGAATATTGAGAAGAACAAAATGCGAGTTGCTAAGTATTACAACAAGAAGGTGAAGGTTAAGCAATTTACAGAAGGTGATCTAGTTTGGAAAGCGATATTGCCGATTGGAACCAAATATGCAGCATTCGGCAAATGGTCTCCAAATTGGGAAGGTCCTTTCAGAGTGGTTAGATGCGTGCCTGGAAATGCATATATTTTGAAGACATTATTGGGAGAAGAATTTGCTTCTGCTATAAATGGAAGATATTTGAAGAGATATTATCCCAGTATTGAAATCGATCGATGATTGATATATCAAATTGCCGAACAGCCGATATTCGGGAAGAAATCGCCTTCAGAACAAATGTTGACAGAAAAGGAAAATGGCCAGTACTGAATGTATTGCCCTTAGCACAAAATATGTTACATCAAGAGTTCATGCAAGATCACAAAAGATAAGTTTTATTGCCGAAATTCCATAGATCCCTAATACAAACTACTGGAAGAGCCTGTTCAAAACAGACTGGGGATGAATGGAATCGGCAATGGCAGCACCATGGCCATCAAGACGATCAATGGAGACGTCAATATCATCGATGTCTTCTGGGCTGTCGTTGGCAAAACCAACCGGCATCCTGGAATAGTCAGTGCCGGTGTGCGTCGACATAGCGACGAGACCCGTAGCGACGCCCAGACGAATGCCGTGGGAGGCCACTTCATCGACACGACCTGCTACCGCACCAAGGCGTGCCTCGGGTGTGTCCCCGTGGGCGTTCACCTTGTCCGCCAACTCCTCCACCAGCGCCTTCAGTCGATCGAGTTCAGCATCACGCGCTGCAAAGTCACAAGGAGATGACAGATTAGTATCATTTGGAGGACGAGAATTGAGATTGAGCAGATTGCAGAACTCACCATCAATGACTTCAAGCAGCTGCTTGCGCTCGTGCTGCCATTCAAGGTCAGCAATCCCGGCTTGCTTGGAGATGATCTCCAGTTCGCGACGAGAGTCGTCGCGCTCCGCCTTGAATCGGCGAGCATCGCCATCTGAGTAACGGGGGTCGTCCGATGAACGAGTCCGATTGGACGAACTCGAGGAATTGGGCGCCGCGGGAGCAGCGGCTGGAGCCGCAACTGGCGCACCAGCGCCGGCAATCCATTGGATTACCCTGAAAGGACAAAGAAGATTCGTCAAGAAAGAGAAAGGAAGTCTCGAGAAGAACAGAGAGAAGCAAGCAGCCAATCACCTGTGGCGAGCGCCGGCGCGACTTCCTTCGGCCTCATCGACGGCCGGGCGCCTCCTGTTGTTGTCGGCCATTGGAAGTTCCTCGGAGTTACTGTGGATGGGGAAAAGAATGACTTGAACCGGCAAGGACTTGGAAGATGAAGAACTTGGTGAAAACTGTGGGCTGCCTGGATGTTTATTTATAGAACTCGCAGAGGAAATCGTGGCCAAAGATCGTGGCGCATATTCCGAAGAGTTAGGAAGGTGGAAAGGATTTTCCAGCCGATCGGTTCTCATGTCGTTTGGGATTCTTATCGAGTCGTATTCGGCTTTGACTGGATGAGATTCGGCTATGTCATAGTTGAAGCGTTTTCGGGTCTGATGCTATTAAAATCAGCTTTGCCGAATGAGTTACCCACAATGGAGAGAAAGCAAAGATTGGTGAAACTACAAAGTTGGTAAAACATTCGGCTAATTAAATATTCAATACAACTACACACCCAAGTACTTGGAGATTACATCTTTAGCATCAGATATCATTCTATTAATGGTCTCCAAAAGATTTTTGCCTGCTTCTTGGGATTTTGTCAGAGCAGAGAGCTTCGTTTTGAGCTGTTTATCTTCAGTTAGAATTGCCGATGCTTCCTTTCGTATCCTTTCTGTCAGATCAGGGAGTTCGGCTAACTTCTTCTCGTCAGCTTCGATTTCGGCTGACAGGGCCCTCAGTTCGGCTTCTAGTTCAGCTTTTCTGGTCTTCTTCAGATCAAGTGTTGACTGCAGTCTAGCTGACAATTCTTTGTTACTCTGAGCTTGAGTATGCAGATCTTTCAAGGATTGCTTAGCTATGGCTCTTCTTTGTTCTAAAGCTGGTTGTAAAGATTGACCTTTCAGAGCCTGTCTGACTGCAGCAAATTGTTGATCTAATTTAGAGATTGGTTCCAAAGAAGCTTGAATGTCAACGGGAAGGTTGTGTTCAATGGGCTCGAGCATATCTCTCAGAAGATCAGCATCCTTGACTTGATCCTGGATGTCTTTATGCAGAAAAGAGAAGATTTCCTTTAATTTTGCCTGGATTTCTTCTGATAAAGCTTGATTAGAAGAAATTTCCTCTACTTGTTCGGCAATAAGATCATCCAGAGGAAATGAGTAGCTGGGTGATGAAGTTATTTTTTCCTGGAAAGAGATATTGCCGAATTATTGATGATCCATTGAATAAAGAACTGGGAAGACTGGGTAATTATTCCTACCTCATTCCTGATCTCTTGGATGGAAAGAGAGGGCAGCTCAAGCTCAGGCAAAGGTTCTTGTATGTCATGCTGAGGAGAGCTTGGAAGGTTCTTTGGTGGAGATGAGGCTTCTGGCTGAAGTACATCAGGTAAAGCTGAAGCTGGTTCTTGATGAAATGAGGAGCTCTCCGAAATTGGATCCATTGAAGCTTGCTCTGTGACTGAAAGAAAGTTAGTGCTGATGAAAAGAGTTTTAAAGGACAAGATGGTGAGAAATTTTACTGATCACTGAAGCATCGGCAGGTTCTGTGCTAATGGCCAATTGATGTGATTTGGCCTGAAACCATAAAGGAGTAGAAAATGAGCAGAATAAAATTAGCATTTTTTACTCGAGGAAGGAGAAATTTGACCTGTGCAATCATTTTGCTGCTTGTTCTTTTCTTCTTTACAACTGAAGGGGCAGTTAAAGAAAGAGTTTTCCTCTTGACAGATGATGGTCTAGTAAGTATTGGATCTGAAGAAGCTTGTCTAGCCATCAGCTGAGTCAAGGTAGGAGATTGGTGCCCCAAAGCAGAGATTGGGCCTGCAGTTTTGTATAAAATTACCCTAGCAAAAGGGGCAGGTGTTATGTCCTGCAAAATAATAGAGTCAGAATCGATTGGGGTTAATGTTGTTAAGACAGATAAAGGAATAAGCATATTACCTCTGCAGTTGGCTGATAATCAGGCATTAATTCAAGGCAGAAAGGATGGATTGGCATGTTGAAGATATGATCATGGAATTCTTGCCACCAGAGAGTGAAGGAAGGATGAGCAGATATTATTGGCACAAAAGGATCAGGTGCATAAATAGTTCCACAGCATTTATAGGTAAAAATCCTTCTTGTTTCTGTGAAATCCTTGACTATCTCCCTAGGCCTGAGGAATTCATGGAGGAATAGCCTAGGGGGCACTTGGCCACATCCCAACTGTCTAGCCATCATGTTTGGCTGATAATATTCATAAGTGCTTTGGACTAGCCTCCCTCCACAGAATTCGGCTGGCAGGATGCAGGGCTGGATGAAGGCATTAAAAATTGCTACAGATTGTACATCAGTGCATCCAGTCTCAAAGCTGAATTCGCAAGGGAGAGTAAGATTGTCATTGTCCAAATAAGGGAACCAAAGAGGATTGGCAAAACCTCTGAAGAAGAGCTCAAACAGTTCACCAATGTTTTTGTTGATAGGTACAGTGGAGGCAGCTTCTCCATAAGTTTGACAACCTTTGGTTCTCCGGGTTTCTCCTTCTTTATAATTGATTGAAGGGAAGTCTCGGCTGTTGAGATCAATAGCAACGATTTGGTGCATGTATAATTGCAGCCACATTTGGACAAACCACCAGGGACCATTGACACAGGGGATCTTCTTGCTAGTGTGCATCAGGTGGGTGGTTTGGTTGAGCATATGGTAAACGCTTCCCAGGAGGTATTTCCCAAGTGGGATGACTTTTCCAGCAGCCAGCTCTTCGGCCATCACGATATGATTCAAGGTTGGCTCATTGGCTTTGCCACAAAAGACTGATCTGCATAGCCACATGTTCAGGAAAGCTCTGTATTCGACATCAGTCAGAGGACCATCAGACATATGATTCTGGATATATCTCTTGTATCCAACCCCTGTTCTTACTCCTGTCTGCTTGGAGGAACCTTTATGGTCATATGGGTGCACAGTTCCTGTAACATTCAGGCCGGTCATCATGTAGACATCGGCTAAGGTAGGGGACATTGGGCCATGGCCGAAAAGAAAAGCATTTGCACCATTGGACCAGAAGTGGCAAGCTGCGATCAGAAGGTTCTCATTCTTTGGTGTTTCAGCTAGAGATAGCTCCAAGCAATGAGAAATACGAAGACTGTCCCAATTCTGTGTCTGGGGACTTTTATCGTCAGAGATCCTTTTGTACCAGTTTCTCCATCCGGCGATTGGGGGAAAAGGCCAGTTCTTGAAAGCGTCTTGCCACTCATGAGGTTTTGTCAGTGAAATCTTAAAAGGAATCCGCTGAGATTCGGCCGCAATGATTTCAGAAGGATCTGAATCTCCTACGGGACCGAGGAAATAGGATGGAGATTTTTCCTCAACAGGGATGAGGATTTCGGTAGCTAGGGCCTATCAAGAATGAAAGGGGATAAGAAGAAATTTAAAGTGCAAATCGAAAGAAGAATGCCGAACATGCTTGAGGGGATTGAAGTTTACCTGGAGAGCAAGATCTTGGTCCGCCATTTGAAGGTTGGATCTTGGAAGACGATGACTTAGGGTTCGGATCCGGATGAAAGCTCTGAAGATTCAAAAGGAGAAGCGGATGCCGAGCAGAACTAACTTGGAAATGTTAAGTGCTTCTGGTCAATTCCGAGATAAAAGTTACCTCTTATCCCGAAATTGAAGGGGCATGTGTTGACACCAAAAATTAACACTAGGAAGAGGCTGACATGTGGGCCAGATTTGGTGAAAGGATGCCATTCGGCTAAAGGGCTTTCTCTGAAGTATTCGGCAAAGATGCTCTGCGGTCGGGAATGCGTCGCCATTCGGCTAAGGGGTTTTCTCTGAAGCATTCGGCAGAGATACTCTGCGGTCGAGAATGCGTCATCATTCGGCAGAAGCATTGTTCCGCAGGTGAAGAGTGGTAGCGTCCGAGAAGACATGATGACGTGGATCAATATAAGGAAAAGGCCGGTTCGAACAAGGAACGCAATATGGGCACGAAGATTCGTCATTTATTTTTAGAAACAAGTATTGTAGTCGTGTCCGACTAGGAGTTATACCAAGACCTGGGTATAAATATAAACCCATGGCAATTGTAAAAAAAATAATCAATCAATCATACAACAAACCAGCCCCGTGCCAACATCGAGTCCTTTAGTCGAGTCGTCGAGTTCTTCGAGAGGAGTCATCGATCCGTCGACCTCCGTAAGTACCGGCAACCTTGTATCATGCTTAGTATCATGCGGTGGATTTAAGCTTTGATGCAAGTAGTCTTGTTACCATGCTTAGTATCATCCGGTGGATTTAAGTTGTGGTCTCAAGAAGGTTCCTCTGTTAGGTCATGAGCCATGCGGTGGGCTAAGATCTAGTATGGACCAAGTTATCGGCTCTGTTAGATTTCGGCAAGATCTAACAGATTCATTAAGTTACCCCGTGTTGCTTCGTTTTTACTATGTGCCTAATTCATGCAACACACCTTTGCCCAATCTAGATCGGCTAGAATCGGCTCTGATTCACGATGCGACGACTTATCCCCTCACAGCCGAGTCCGAAACCGATCTAGGTTGTCACGTGTCGCGGGTTCGAGCTTGTCGGTATCGTGTCGGTCTTGACAGAACCGGGTATCATGCGGTAGATGCAGGTTTTTGGGTCGTCTTAGAGCTAATCATCCGGTGGATTAGAATTCGATTCGATCTGATAGATTTATCTTTACCGATTAGGCTTGTTCCTTCGCCATGGATCCCGATTCGGCTAAATAGCCGCATTCGGCAGTGCTCTCACGAGTGAACGTGTGTTCGTGGGTTTGCATTGGACAATGAATGCTTTTAGCTTTTCACGGTTAGATTGTATCATGCGGTGGATTGATCTAATCTGATTAGTGGCGTGGTCACAAACAAGTCGTATCATGCGGTGGATTAACTTGTTTGTTATCATGCTTGACGGGTGCTGCTTTCGGCCTATGCATTCTTGTTTTCAATGTAAATTCGTGACTGTGTTGTGGGTTCGTAATTAAACATTGAATGCTTTTAGCTTTTCATGGTTAGATTGTATCATGCGGTGGATTGATCTAATCTGATTAGTGGCGTGGTCACAAACAAGTCGTATCATGCGGTGGATTAACTTGTTTGTTATCATGCTTGACGGGTGCTGCTTTCGGCCTATGCATTCCTTGTTTTACTGCGAATTTATGATCATGTTTCACCCTTTTATTTATCTATCATGCTCTGTTTCTCGTTAATCGGCTATGAGTATGTGTTGCAATGTTCATTCGGTTGAAAGCCGATCTTTCGTCATGCTTACGTCACGCATTCGGCAGTGCGCTCCTTGTGTGCCTTGCCGATTGCCGAATGTGGCTCTAATTGCCGACAGATAGCTTGTCCATAGCTATATGTCTCTCGAGATTGGCTTCAACGCCGCAAATATGGAACTGTCTGGTCTCAACCGGCACGTTCCAGGTTTTGATCTAAACTTTTTTGTCCCTTTGTTAGTTTTCAGGCAAACTGACTGGCACGCTTCCGGATTCAAAAGCCCGGGCCACGTGTGAAGCCAGCTAATTCGGCTTGCTGTGTGCTTGGCGTGAGGTGCAGATTTTACGTCAACAGGGAGGTGCTGCGTACAGTGGGGATAGATGTGGATAACGTCTTCTACGAGGGATGGACCTACGGACCTGGAGAGGGAGTACACACCCGGTTGCAGATGGTTGTACCCAATATCCCTGGACGACCAAGGTCACTGATGTTACGAGCAGCTACCAGCGAGAGCACTTTCAGTCGGGCAGTGCAGACTATAGCCATGAGGATACTCCGACTTGCCACACTTGTGTACCAGAGTCAGCTCAGCCACACTCGTTTCCGGTACCTACCGCGAGCTCTTGAAGATCCGACAGACAGAGACGCAGTCAGCTTGCAGGCTCACGCAGCAGACCGAGAGCGGAACGTGACTTTGCGGACCTCAGTCCAGTGCATGATTGAGCAGGAATACTTGAACATTGGCTTAGAAGAGAAAGTTGCCAAGCTGAAGGAGAAGGTATGGAAGCAAGACCTCCAGCTGATGGAGAAGGACAACAGGATCGCCTTACTTGAGGAGCAACTCAGAGCTAAAACAAGGGAAGTCAGAATCTTGAACTACGAAGCTCGAAACAACAGGCAGTTGGCAGGACTGATCCGAGCAACTCACCATGCTCGAGATGTTTGCCTGGAAGATCAACTCACAGAAAAAGACAAGGAACTGGCAGCCAAGGAAGAAGAGATAGAAGGTCTGAAGGAAGAAGTATACTGGTTGGACAGTCTCAACTCAGAACTCCAGGAAGAAGTGGATAGCTACAAAGAGAAGAGTGGACGAAACTACCAGCTGATGAAGTACCTGAGTCTTCAGCAGATTATGGCAAAGGATGAAGCTCGAAGAACCCTTAGTAGTTGGGTAAGATCAGACAGGAAGAGAGTGGCAGAAATGATCACAGTGAACCAAGGACTACCAGAAGAACGCAGAGTTGAACCCAGAACAGAGAACTACAGAGTTTCACCAAGCCGAGTTGAGCCGATACCACCACCTGAGGCTCGAACCCTTACTCCCGAGATGACAAGACTGAGACAAGAACTGGCACACTTGGAGAAGCAGTTGACAGAACCTGAGATGGACATAGTGAGGTTGGCAGCGCGCCTCACGGACACCCACCAAGACAACAGGCAGTGATCAAGCAGCAGACAGAGACTGAGGCTGTGAGGTTGGCAGTGCGCCTCACAGGCACTTTCAGCCGTATGAGACAGATGCAGTAGACAGTATCAGTAGATGTCAGCAGTTGATGAGAGTTGTATCTATCTTCATGAGTAGATGTTTAGACTTAGTAGATCATGACCACCTTTTGGCTCAGCCACGATGTAGCATTCGCTTAGAAGTACTAATCCTCAAGGTTCCAGGAGCTGACCTCAGGATAGTACACATGTCTAGGGTGTAATGCTGTAATGATTGATCGATCTTTTTGGCTGTTCTTGCAGTTTTATTGATGTTCATCCTGAGTGTACTTTAGTGTGAGTCTATTTCATGTGTGCAGCTCCTACTCTAGTTACGCTAACCTAACCCTTACCGACCGCCACTAAATCTGCTCTATGAAAAATACAGCAAGATGTCGATCCGAAGATCCAACCGACTGCTTGCACGTTTTGAGGAAGCTGAGCAAGAAGAGGCAGCAATGGCAGATAGAGGCAGAGGACGTGTCAGAGGTCGTGGTCGCGGAAGAGCGACAGTTGCAGTTGGAGGCAGAGGTCGTGGACGCGCAGCAGGCGTACTCCAGCCCGAGAACAACGCACCAGGAGAAGAACAAGAAGTGGGAATGGAAGAACCAGCAGTGGAACCTCAGCAGAACCAGCAGAATAACCAGCAACCACCGCCACCGCCTAACTTGGCAGAAGTAATGACTACTCAAACCCATCTGATGCAACAGATGGCACAGGCCAACACACAGATGATGCAAGCTATGCAACAGATGCAGGGAAACCAGAACCAGAACCGTCAGGGACACCGTGAGGAAGACCTACAAAGGAAGATTGAAAGGTTCATCAGGCTGAAAGCACCCACCTTCGACTACTCGGACGAACCACTCGATGCACACGACTGGTTACGTACCATCGAGACGAAGCTGGACCTGACAGACTACACTGAAGAGGAATGTGTTGCCCTTGCGGCGCACCAACTTGAAGGGGCAGCAAAAGCGTGGTGGGAGAGCTACTGTGACTCACACGCAAACCCAGCTCAGATCACCTGGCTAGAGTTTTGTGAAGCTTTCAAGGAGTACCACATACCAGAACAAGTCATGGTGCATAAAGCAATGGAATTCAGGACAATGACCCAAGGAAGTTTGTCTGTAGCCGAGTACGCTCGACACTTTGCTAAGATGTCAAGGTACGCTCCTGAAGACGTCAACACTGAGAAGAAGAAGCAGTTTTGGTTCCAGCGTGGTTTACACAGAGGTCTGAGGATAGCACTCGCAGCAAGTTCACACAGGTCACTCAGAGAGCTGATTGACAGGGCTATCGCAGTTGAGAAGGAAAGAGTGGGACTTGAAGATACCTGGCGAGAGAAGAAAAGAAAGGCTGAACAGTTGCACAACCACAGACTAAGTCAGAGGCCGAGGAGTGGCCAAAGCAACATGCTCAGGAGAAGCTTTCAGCAGAGCAACAGCCAAGGAAGCTCAGGATTCAACAGAAACAGCTACCAGGGTAACCGAGGCAGTAACAACAACAGTTTTGGCAGCAGAGGTAACAACTACAACAGCTTTGGCAACAGAAACAACAGCTACTCAAGTCAGGGAAACCCCAACTGGAAGCCGAACAACACACCCAGAATTGGTGGAGGGACCACAGTGGTCTGTTTTGCTTGTGGGAAGCCCGGTCACAAGTCTTTTGACTGTCCAGAGAAGAAGAACAAACAAACCCCAGCCAAGGCACCGGCACCTGGAGGACAAGACAGGCAGCCAACTTCAGTACAGAGGGGACGCCTCAACCACCTGACAGAGGAAGAAGCCGAGGACGCTCCCGACGTTGTACTCGGTGAGTCTTTAGTAAATGGCATTCCAGCTTTGATATTGTTTGACTCTGGAGCAACTGGATCTTATATCTCGACAAAGTTTGTAAGAGAGCAGTCACCCCCGACAATACCTAAAGCTAGACCTATAGTCACTACTTCTCCCTTAGGAGAGCTTAGGTGCACTTTAGAGTGCCCCGCAGTTAGACTGATGATAGGAGGCCAGGAGTTCGAAGGAAACCTGACAGTCCTGGAATCGGATGGAATTGACGTGATACTAGGAATGGATTGGCTTACAGAGCACAAAGGAATAATCAGTTGCTCACCCAGAACAGTTGAGTTGACACACCCTAGCGGAGTCAAAGTAACAGCAGAACCACAAAGAAGGAAAACAAGGAAGAGATCCAGAACATGTATTCTGAGACAGTTGGTATACTCCATTGAGAAACAGACGATCGAGGAAGTACCTGTTGTGTGTGAATATCCTGATGTGTTTCCCGAAGAACTACCAGGATTACCACCAGACCGAGACGTGGAGTTCATAATCGAACTACAACCAGGCACAGGGCCTATTGCCAAGAGGCCGTACAGAATGTCAGTGGAAGAACTGGAGGAACTCAAGAAGCAGCTGAAAGAGATGCTTGAAAGCGGTGTGATTCGACCAAGTGCATCGCCATGGGGATCGCCAGTGTTGTTCGTGAAGAAGAAAGATGGGTCAATGCGCATGTGCGTAGACTATCGATCCCTGAACGCAGTGACGATCAAGAACAAGTACCCATTACCTCGAATTGATGACTTGCTAGATCAGTTGAAGAAAGCCAAATACTTCAGTAAGATTGATCTGAGATCGGGATACCACCAAATGAAGATTAGAGAAGGTGACATTCCCAAGACAGCTTTTGTAACTCGGTACGGGCAGTACGAGTTCACCGTTGTGTCTTTTGGATTGACCAACGCACCTGCTTACTTCATGAACATGATGAACAAGGTATTCATGGAGGAACTAGACAAGTTCGTAGTGGTGTTCATTGATGACATACTAGTTTACTCAGAAACAGCCGAAGAACATGAGAAACATCTGAGGATTGTACTAGAGAGGCTGAGGCAGCATCAACTCTACGGAAAGTTCAGCAAATGTGAATTTTGGCTGGAGAAAGTAGCCTTTTTGGGTCACGTGTTGACAGCTGAGGGCGTAGCAGTCGACCCAGAAAAGATTGAGGCAGTAGCAGAATGGAAGCAGCCGAAGAGTGTTACAGAGATCCGGAGCTTTCTGGGATTGGCAGGGTACTATAGAAGATTCATTGAGAACTTTTCCAAGATTGCCAAGCCAATGACCGAACTACTCAAGAACAATGTCCCATTCGAGTGGACGGACAAGTGTGAAAGAAGTTTCCAAGAACTCAAGCACAAACTCACTACAACTCCAGTATTGACCCTACCAGATATTCGCAAAGATTTCGTAGTCTATTGCGATGCTTCAAGACAAGGTTTGGGATGTGTTCTGATGCAAGAGGGCAAGGTTGTTGCTTATGCATCAAGACAGCTGAGGAAACATGAGGAAAACTATCCCACGCACGACTTGGAACTGGCAGCAGTGGTACATGCATTGAAGATCTGGAGGCACTATCTGATTGGCAACAAGTGCGATATCTACACAGATCACAAAAGTTTGAAGTATTTCTTCACCCAATCTGAACTAAACATGAGGCAAAGAAGATGGTTAGAACTGATCAAAGATTATGATTTGGAGATACACTACCATCCGGGCAAAGCTAATGTCGTGGCAGATGCCTTGAGTCGAAAGAGTTATTGCAACAACTTGATGATAGCAGAAAGTCAGCCAGAACTAGCAAAAGAGTTGTACATGCTGAAACTCGAGCTAGTAGAAGAAGGAAAACCCCAGGAAATGAGAGTGAAGTACAACCTAGGAGACCGTATCAAAGAAGCACAAGGAAAGTGTCCAGAAATCCAAGAATTAAGAGAGGATATTCAACGAGGAGTAGCACCTGACTTCCAGATGGATGAAGCAGGGACAGTATGGCTGAAAGACCGTATCTGTGTACCACAGGACGAGGAAATCAGGAGAACAATTCTCACAGAAGCTCACGAGTCCAAGTACTCGATACACCCAGGATGCACTAAGATGTATCAGGATCTGAAGGATAAGTTCTGGTGGAAGAAAATGAGAGAGGACATAGCAGAGTATGTAGCCAAGTGTGACTCTTGTCGAAGAATCAAAGCAGAACATCAAAGACCAGCAGGACTGCTGAAACCACTGGAAATTCCAATGTGGAAGTGGGAAGATATCAGCATGGACTTCGTAGTTGGCCTACCCCGCACTCAGAAAGGAAATGATGCCATTTGGGTCATAGTTGATCGATTGACGAAAGTAGCTCACTTCATACCAGTCAAAAGCACACACTCAGTAAGCAAACTAGCAGAGCTATACATAGACAACATTCTCAAGCTGCATGGGGCACCAAAAAGCATTGTGTCGGACAGAGGACCCCAATTCACAGCTCAATTCTGGCAAAGCCTACATCAAGCCATCGGGACAACCTTGGAATATAGCACAGCTTACCACCCCCAGACAGATGGGCAGACCGAAAGAGTGAACCAAGTTCTCGAGGATTTGTTAAGGGCTTGTGTTCTAGCATACAGCACAGACTGGGAGAAGAGTCTATCCTATGCAGAATTCTCCTATAACAACAGTTACCAGGCCAGCCTGCAGATGTCACCCTTTGAAGCATTATATGGCAGAAAATGCAGAACACCTCTTATGTGGTCAGAGGTGGGAGAACGAACATTCTTTGGGCCTGACATGATTGTAGAGGCAGAAGAAAATGTGGCCAAGATCCGAGAACACCTGAAGGCAGCTCAGAGCCGACAAAAGAGCTATGCAGATAAAAGGAGACGAGATCTGGAGTTCGAAGCAGGAGACTTCGTCTATCTGAAAGTGTCACCCCTCAGGGGGCATAAGAGATTCCAAGTGAAAGGAAAGCTAGCACCCCGTTTTGTTGGACCATACCAGATACTGGAGAGAGTAGGAAAGCTAGCCTACAAGCTAGACCTACCAGAGGAACTAGCGGGAGTACACCCAGTGTTCCATGTGTCTCAGCTGAGTAAGTGTTTGAGAGTACCAGAACATGAGATCAAGACAGAGGCATTAGACCTGCAAGACACCTTGGAGTACCTGGAGTACCCGGAGAGGATACTAGACAGAGCAGTCAAAGAGACCAGAAGCACAGCTATCCCGTTTTGCAAAGTACAGTGGAGCAATCACTCAGAAAGGGAAGCCACTTGGGAGAAGGAGTCAGTGCTGAAGGAGAAATACCCCCACTTGTTTAAACCATAGGTAATCACAAATCTCGAGGACGAGATTCTTGTGAGGGGGGGAGACTGTAACAACCCAAAAATTCCTATAGGTTATGTTGAGTGCAAAAATTCGAGTTTAAAAATTTTTGGTGAAATTGAGTGCATGCAAACAAACATATAAGAGTGTCTTCTTTTTGCTCCCTAAATTCTTAGGCAATTTAAATTCAAATTTAAAATCAATTTGAAGTGCTAAGGATGAAATAGTGTGATTTGGATTTATTTGGATTTATTTGGATTTTTGGTTGGTTTGAATTCAAATTCTAGATTTGAATTCAAACTCTAATTGGCCAAACTAATTGTCAACCCATCTAACTGTTCGTGGGCCAAATTCCCGCAGCTAAAGTCCATCGAACCACCCTAAACTTCTTTCCCGAGCCAGCAACCCAATCGGCCTGCTCGGCCTTTCGGCCCAGCTCGGCCCAGCCGTTCGCCGCGTCCCCGCCGCGTCGCCGCCTTCTCTCACTGACCGCCGGACCCCACCTGTCAGCTTTACCTCTCTCCTCGCGTCGTCTTCCTCCCCGCGCTGCGCTCTCTCTCTCTCTCTCGCGCAATCGCCCGTGACTCCAACCTCCCGAGCCGTGGCGGCCCGTCGCGATTGCGACGCGTGGCCCTGGCACGGACGCCAAGCCACCCTAGCCGTCCAAGCCCGAACCCTAGATTAGCCGCCGCCCTATAAATCACCCCCGCCGGCCTTCTCCCTGCTCAAGCCGCCGCCGCAGCCCCGTGGGGGTTTCCAGATCCAATTCAAGGGGGAAGGAGTGGGGAAGGGAGTCGAGGAAGCCGGTGGAGAAGCAGCCGAGGGGAGGAGTGGAGCCAGTCGCCTTCCCCGCGTCGACACCGAGCACCGGAGCGCCGCCGTCCGCGGACTCGCCGACGAGGAGCCGGACCAGGGACGAGAGGAAGCGCACGAGCACCACCGGACTGCGTCGAGTCTACACCGAGCTGCAGCGTACGTCTACAAGGCCCGTGGTGAGCTGTCGTCGTCGACCCCCCTTTATCGTCTCTGTTTCCGGCGGAGCGCCGCCGCGCGTGCTCGCTGTGCCAAGCCAAGCCTTCTATGTGCCAGCCTTCGTGCTGTGCGGTCTCTTGTGCAGGATCCCGAGCCGCTAACCCTTTGCAACCCGTCGTCGCTTGTTTCCCGCAGTCGAGGCCCGCCGCGGCCGAGCTCTGCTCGCCCCGCGCGCGAACGCCGAGGCCACGCGCGGCCGTGGGCAACCACGAGCCCGCGCGTGTGCACCCAGGTGCGTCCCAGCAGCTGCTGGAGCCGCACACGCACTCGCTTAACCCCCTTTCCGAGCGCCTTTGAACCAAAACCCGAGCCGCCGTCGTGCTCGCCGGCGTTCATGGCCGTGTCGCCACTGCTCGCGTCGGGAGCACCCCTAGTCATCCAATCGTTCGCCTTTAACCTACCAAATCGAACCCCCGAAACCTAGCCGAGCTTTTCCGGTCGATCTTGAGCCCAGCCGAACTTTTCCCGGCGATAACCGCCGTCGAGCTTCGCCGCCGGCGCGTTCTGGTGCGCGCCGCGCGCGCGTCGCGTCGCGTCGTGGCCATGCCACACGCAAGACCACACCAGCATCACACACGCACACCCACAGACGATCCCGATCCGGCCACACCTAGATCCCATGCACCCGGCTCATGTGGACCCATCTCACGGTTCACCGTGGACTCAGTCCACCAGACCCGATCCAACAGCCACCCCTTCGTGGGCCGAATCTCGCAAGATAAGTCTGTTTAACCCCCTTGAACTCTTCCGGCCCAATCGCTTTCGGCCCAATTCCAGCCCAGCCATCGTTTATTCTTTTTCTTTTTCTTTTAACAGCGCTGACGCATGGGACCCACCTGTCATACTCTGCGAGTCACTGACACATGGGGCCCACTGACCAGAGTTGACCCGCTGACCGTTGACCGTTGACCCCCGTTGACCGTTGACTAGTCAACGCTGACGTCAGCAGGGCCCACTGCTGACGTCATCCTAGGCGGACCCCACTGCTGACGTCAGCATGACGTCATGCTGATGTCAGCAGGCTAATTATTTGTCTGTTTTCTTTATCGGAAATTATTTAATATTTTCAGAAAATGATTTAAACTTCGAAAATTAATAATAAATCAACCGTAGCTCAGAAAAATATGAAACTAGTTTCTATATTTTTCTAAAATCATGACCTACGCGTTAGTGTAGAGTTTGGTGTTATTTGAGTCTTCTTTCGTCGCTGTTTTAGTGTTTCTTTGCTAGTAGCCGCGTCTTATTTTATTTTCCGCGCCCCTAGGAGCTCCGGAGAGTCAGGAGGAGCCGGACTACTACAACAACTGCTTTGACGAGGACGAAGACCTTTGCCCAGGTTCACGCCCGACCATCTCTGAAATACCTATTAGACATGCAAACTAGTATGCTAGCGCTTTACTTTACTCGCATGATAAACTTACACTGCCCTTGTTATTATCCTGTTACCTTGCTACCTACTACTCACTTTATAAATATGCTATGCTATGCATGTGTTGGGATGGTTGTGATTGATCCTCTTGGCGTGAGTTGTGGGTGGTTTGGGGAAGAGTAGTGCAGCTAGGCGGTGTAAGCGAGTAATAACAACTCGATCGTTGATCGAGGTGCTGAGGGGCTGCACTCGGGCAGTCCCTATGGGGTACCTGTTGCGGGTACATGGTTACTGGTTACTTGGGGTTGGTACTCGGTGAGTACCTGAGGAGTTTGGGCGGCAATACCTGTTATGGGTGCCGATTGCGGACCGTTGCGGCGGATCGCTTGTGATGCAGATACTCGGTTTACCGAACAATTAAGGACCGAGTCGTGCCCCCACTTCGGACTTGGGAAATACCGTGCTCACCATCTACCCAGTATGGGGAGGGTTCCAGCAAGCCTACTCTAGTGCGGCGCCGAGACTGTAGGAGAATCGAGTTTGATATGTGTAGGGGGGATTCGTTGCGGCGTAATCTCCCTGATTTACCACGGCCCCCGACTGGCCCCGGTGGGAAGGTTTCACGACCCTGGGGCAGATGTTAGATCGGATGTTTCCCGAGCCCAGGGAGACAGGATTGGCGCCGTTACTGTTTAGGGTCTTTGCTGTGGGCTGTGTCTCAGGTTGGTTGCGGACTAGCCTTGCAGCCCGGATGGATTCCTGGAGTGCCACCTCTGCAGAGTGTAAACTATACGTATAGCCGTGTCCACGGTTACGGACGACCCATTTCTGAGAAGCCCCGGCTAGCATGGGAAACTGCTTTCTTACCTCATCCTTGATTCGGGTTATGAGAGATTGGTCCAGCTGAGGCTGTTGAGACGAGGTGGGGAGGGAGCTCACCGAGTCGACTAGTGAGTGAAAGGTGTTGGTGGATAATGATTTGCGGGAACCTGCCGTGGCAGGACGAGCCCGATTGGAAAATGTGAGGCTGATGGTTGGTTTTGGGAAGTGAATGATGTATGTGTGTAAGCAGGAGTTGGTGAGGAGATGAATTTGGGTTATTGCTGCTGCTTGCATAAGAAACCCTGGCTTAAACCTTGATTATTTCTATATCCTTAGAATAGGCCACCTTTAAAGCTTGCATCATATTATGGTTGGTGACGTGGACCTGTCCCATTTCCTTGGGGACAGACTTTGGGTTCTCAGGTGAAGACCCCGACCACGAGTTCAACCAGGACGGGTGGTACGACTGAAGGGTGTGCGCTACGCTCAAGGATGCCTGTGGAGGAGTGGACCCTGTTGTTCTAGCTACCGCTGCGCAGATGTTTCTTATTGTCGTTTTAGCCCACAGGGCTTGTATCAGTCGCTTTGTCTTTATATGAGTCATGTAATGAATCTTTTATCGTTGTATGAATGTGATATTCGACTGAGATGAGTTCTGTACGAGATAGCTGCTATTCCTGGGACTATCTCAAGGGTACAAGGAGTCGGGTTCTCGTCGGTGAGAATCCGGTTCGTCACAGTGCGGACGAGGACGGCTGCTGGCAGAATCCCCTTGCCGAGTGCGAACGAAACCATCAGGGGAAGATCTGGCTCGGGCACAGTGGATCGTCACGTAGCACTCGATTTGTCCACGCGCAGATCTGCTACAACTGCCGGTGATGCATCCCCACGCAGCAACGAGACCACCGCGCAGAGGAAGGCTGACCTCTCGGAGGGTCTCACGCCGACCAGCGCCCACGCCGCAGCAAATCAGGATGGGAGTCGGCACTCGGCAGGAGGCCGACGCGAGATGTCGAGGAGCATTGACTTTTTCGATTGAAATAAAGGAGAGAGAAAGGAGGCACGCACAACACCTTTTATTGGGCTGGTTAGATACCGGAGGAGTAAATAGATGCACCTTTTTAGGGCAGGTATATTGTTACACGTCAGCGGTCTCATAGGTCGTCTCATGCAGTGCCACGTAGGATTTTTGCTGATGTGGAGGAGAGAGAGCGAGGTGAGAGAAAGAGATCATTGCTTCGCGAAACAACCGCCTCATGAGCTAAATTTTAGGACTACGAGACAACTCCTTGACCATTGTATGAGTTCTATTACCATGCAACCAATAGTATTTCTTTATTTTTCCATAAATTAAGGGATATTGTATTACTATGAGATAACCAAAACAACAACCCATTATATAGGTTGTATAGGTTGTCTGATAAGTCGTCTCAAGATTACGTGTCACTGCATGAGACCTTTTATTAGACAACATCAATATACCTGCCCTTACGGTTGCATGTGCAGGCTGGAGTATTTTCAACGATGGTTGCATTTTCTGCATTAAAGAGCGCAACATTTACGTCCAGGGAGGTGGGAGGGGCAGTTGCGCGTGTTTTTTCCGCTCACCGGCGTAGGGGCGGCGCCGCCGTGGGTGCCAAATATTATTTAGCACTCAGGGAGCTAAATAATAGACTTATATATATATAGGACCGAGGTATTGGGATATTTAGCACGCAGCGTGTTGAATATTATTCAACGCGTCGCCGGCGGCGCTTCTCCGGGCTTTGGCGACCTCTTGATTCCCTGAAAGTAAATGTCAGGTGCTTTCATGGAGCGGCAGTAAAAATTAGATGCAAGGTATTTATTGCAAGGTAAATCATTAGTTTTTCGTTGATTCCACAACAACCCGTCTACTCTCGGCAAGGATCATCCTGCAGGAGTGATTTTCTGTTCAGTTTATTGTCCATATGAAGTAATTATTCATAGAAACAAGTAGTTAGGCATGGAGTAATTTGTCTCAGTTTTATTTTGATAAAGCCATAAGAAATGAATAATTAGACAATAGTGACCTCTAAGGAATTTTTGCCCTCTTTGGGCCTCTTCCTCACTGCTCTAGGCTTAGGTGGAATGTGGCCATGCGTTCCCACGTTTGGAGCTGATCAATTCGACGACGCAGACGGAACAGAGAAGGCGCATATATACTACAACTGGTACTACTTCGCCGTCAATGGCGGTTTCTTCCTTTCAAGCACGCTCCTCGTGTGGGTTCAGGACAACTGTGGACGGGGATGGGGCTTCGAGATCCCTACGCTATTCTCAGCCACCGGAATTGTTGGGTTTCTTGCTGTATGAAGCTTTACAGGTATCAGAAACCGGGAGGATGCGCACTAACTAGGATTTGCTAGGTTGTGGTTGCATCCACTCGCAAGATCAATGTGGATGTGCCAGATGACAGCTCTCTTCTGTATGAAATGCCCGGCAAGGAGTCAGCCATTGTAGGCAGCAGGAAGCTGATGCATACTGGTGGACTAGGGTATGTCGTTCAGAGTTTATGAAACGCAATATTCTCTCCATTCAGTCAATTTTTTTTATCTAGTTCAGTTACAAGTTTGATATGTCTACAAATTACCTCTATTTCTTTAATAAATTAACAATCGTTGCATTTAGGTTCTTTGATCGAGCTGCCACCATCACTGCATCTGACAAAACATCTGGCAACACGGCTAATCCATGGAAACTTTGTACGGTTACACAAGTGGAGGAGCTGAAGATGTTGGCAAGAATGTTGCCTGTCCTAGTAGCTGGCATAATTTTCAATACTGCTTAAGCTTTCTTCCCTCTGTTCATTGAACAAGGAGAAGTCATGGACAACCACATCGATGGGTTTTCTATTCCTCCAGCCACTCTGACGACTTTCAACTGCCTCTGTATCCTCATCTTGGCCCCATCTTACAACAAGGTTTTCGTGCCATTTCTATGTAGGTTCACTGGCAAGAAGAGAGGGTTGTCTGAACTCCAACGAATTGGTGTCGGTATGGTTTTCGCTGGTTTCAGCTGCACTGGTTGAGATGAGCCGTCTCCACATCGCGAAGAGGAGAGGTCTAGTGCACCGTAATGCTGCGGTCCCGATTAATATTCTGTGGCAGGGACCACAGTACTTGTTTGTAAGTGTAGCAAAAGTATTCACAGTTGTTGGTTTCATTGAATTTGCGTACGAGCAGTCTCCTGATGCTATATATGAGGAGCTTGTGTCAGGCTTGCTCTCTTATCATGATCACGCTTGGAAGCTACCTTGTCTCTATCATGTTAAAGTTCATCAATTCGGTGACAGGGGGAAAATGGAGGCAAGGTTGGATTCCTGAGAACCTCAATGAAGGTTGTCTGGATCAGTTCTTCTGGTCGATGGCTGGATTGCAGCTGCTAAACCTTCTTGCATATGTGTATTGTGCCATGAGGTACAAGCGCAAACTAGCTACATAAGTTTATTGTCCTAGTTTCAGCCTACGAGTACTCATGAATGGTTGCTTTTGTCCAAGTTGTGTTACAAGCTATGTGAGCTAAAAATTTTGACAGTCATTTATTGTAAATTTTTAACAAAGGACTGGATGATCTTAACAATAATATATCTGTTGGCAAATCATATCTCTTTAAGACTGGTAGTATTGTTTTAAAGAAAATCTGTTGCGATGATCATGTAAAATCTCTTTAGATATTTTGCATCTCTGTCTGAATAATAAGTTTATTTTAGTAAAACAACAAAAATACTGTTATACTGATAACAACTAAATTTGGTGTTATTATATTTATAGCAAATTTTGCTCCTGGACATCCAACTTTCTTCGAATTGGCCAAAACACACCGCAAACGACGAAATTGGCCCAGTACCATTACAAAATCGTGATCGTTTGCTGCAACACACCGCGATGAACATAATAACAATTTCTCTAAATTGATGAGAGAGAAGAGGCAGAAAAAGACCATTTTGCCCTTGAGTGAATTGGGGCCCGTATGTCAACTCTATCTTCTTCCCGTGAGCGAGCGATGGAGTGGCGCGGCGCGGCTCTCACCCTCATTGCCGGCCAGGAACCATGCCCTCGCCCTCGCCGCCGGCGGAACCTCTCGTCCCAAGGCGGTGCGGTTGAAGAGACTAAGGAGACCGTAGCGCTGGGAGCGGAGGAGATAGAGCGCGTGCAGCTTGGTCTCACGCATGCGGGTGGCGGTGAGGTCGGCGGCGGGCGCGGCTGCTGCTGAGGGGTGGTGGATGGAGGCTTGCAGGCGGAGGGAGGAGGTGCCGCACGACATCCCAATCGTCATGGACCTGCTCGACCGATGAGGCCACATCACCGACGACGACCACCGCAACGCCACCACCGCCATGCCCACGACGAGCATCGGCCTGCCCATCTCAGTGACCTTCCGCGCCGCTGCCGGCCCGCACGGCCTGGCGTCTAGCTCCCGCCGCCTCCCACCTCCCGCGTCGCTACTGGCCGCCCCACCGCCGCTGTTGGAGGCCGGGCCAGGGAGGGAGGAGGGGCGCGGAGGTGGTGCCGGCGCCGCTAGAGCCTCGACGAGTAAGGGAGGGGGAACAGAGGGGGCGCCAGCGAAGGAGGTGCGGAGGGGCCGGTGGTTTGGGAGGGCAGGGGGCGGCGGAGGGAGCAAGGGAGGGTAGGGGACGGGGCGACGGTGGGGGAGGGGATGGGGCGGCGGTGGAGGTGCAGGGGAGGGGGCGGGAGATCGGGTGGAGAGGGGAGACTGTGGGGGAGGAGATCTCGTGGGGGAGGGGAGGAAGACATGCCGAGCATCATGTGGAGCAGGCCGTCGGCGATGAGGAAGACACTACCAGGAGTGAGAGCAAGAAAACGAGCTGACATGCGGGCTCCTCTTCCTGGAGGGCGAAATGGACATTTCCCCACCTTCTTTCTCCCCAAATCAGATATATTCTTAATTTAATCGTCGCGCTGTGTTGCAGCAAACGTTCACGATCTTGTAATGATATTGGGCCAATTTCGTCCGTTGCAGTGTGTTTTGGCCAATTCGAAGAAAGTTGGATATCCAGGAGCAAAATTTACATATATTTATCGAGCCTAATGAGCCTATCAAACAACTCATGAGCAGTTCACGAGCTACCACGTTAACGAAACGAGCTGAAAATGAAGTTTGGTTTGGTTCGTTTAACAGGTCGAGCTGAGCTAAACTGAGCTGAACTTATGAACGAGCCGAGTAAGCTCACGAGCCTCGAGCTGCTCTGCTAGCCCTAGCTATAGGATATATTTATAGCCCATGACCATTGAAAATCACCTATTGGTCCCTTATTGCTAGTGGAGATTCTTCTCCCTATATATAGAGAGATAATTCCGTGTCTGCCATCAAGAAATATAGTTATCCCTTAGGTGCCATAAAAAATTATACTATCCATTCAGTGCTATCAATTCTAATTTTGCATCCCCTCTATGCCATTGCTGTTAGTTTAACTCAGCATGTCACGGTAACCATGCTAAAATTGGACTCATCATATATACATATATATATATATATATATATATATATATATATATATATCATCCCTCCTTTGTAAAAGGCACACCATAGACTCGTTTACAGGGAGGTCCCCTTGTTTTGAATTCCCTAAGGTAGTCTTTGCCACCATATCTCACTGCCCATTCTTTGTCTCGTCATCGGGCCGAGCCATTCGTCGTTTTTTGCCTCAAGCTTTTTCATTAAGACACTCAACAAATCTTATAATTTTCTACCACATTCTTTTAGTCTATACTCATTTTTTAGAAAATCCACTCCTAGTTTTAGATGCTAGAAATCTTGTTTAGACCATAGTTTCCATATTTTAGATAGTTCTAGATATTTAACATGTAAATTATTTCTAAAATTTATTTGCATCAAATTTATTAAATGTTATTTAAATATGTTCTTTTATTTGAAATCTAATTAAGTATTCTCCAGTTTTTCTTATTAATCTTAAATTGATTAACATTTATTCAATTAGTTTTCTAATAAAATATAATTAAGTTTTATCTCAGTTTTTCATAAACTATTATTAACTTGAAAAATATTTTTGACCACTCGCTTTCTAATTAAAAGCTAATGAGAGTTAAACTTCGAGTTTTCATAAATAATTATCAATATTGATGAATATTAGCGTAAATATGTTTCAATTAAAATATTGATTAGTTCAACACAGTTCGTAAAGTTATTCGATTAGATGCTCTCACATGTTTTATTTCATGTTAATGTTTAATTTTGTATAATTTATATATAAACCATTATAAATGAAATGTGATTAAATTTTATCTCGGTTTTATAAATTCAAATATAGTTGAATTAATTCTAACATAGGGTATTTCTCTAAAATAACGTTTATCTATTGTTTTATTTAATTAAAATTACTCAAGCATATAGTCTTTTATGTTCTCTTATAATTTAAATCTTTCGACTGTCGTATCTCTTCAACCGTAGCTTTATTTTTAGCATTTCTTGCGCCCACGTGACCATAACATCAAGCCCTATCATTTCGTGCACTCTTTTAAAGATTTTTTTGATTGGTGTATTGTTCTTAGTTGTTGTACTTGTTTGTTTTCTCATATAGTTGTATATTTGTGTGATTGCTCGATGATTGCTACAAGAAGAAGAAACACACTTCGAGTGCTTTGAAGATTAATAAAAGAACAAGTGCAAGAGTTGAAGACTCAGAGCAGTGGTTAGAGAGAGGTAAGTGTCCCTAACCATCCTTCTACCTATTCTTTATTCACAATATCATGATGATTTTATTTGGAACATGGAGTGACCACCCAGGAAAACCGTACAACCATGAGTGCTAATGGGCTCTGGCCTTGATTGACTAATTAGAGACTCTAGTCTGTGCATGTCTTAACCAAAGGGCAAGAGGGGGAGACTTTGATGAGGTATATCCCCTTTCTCTTGAGTAGTATGCTTTTCAAAGATACTAACTCACTAGGGAGGTTTATGCTTCGCTTGGATAATGAAACTTAGCATACTGCACTTATTAGGGAATCTTTGTAAATGCCTCATAGCGCATCCTTAACTTTTGAGGCTAGCTACTCATGGTGATGGGAACACACGGCTTATGGTGAAAGTGTACAACCTCTACAGAGTGTCTAAAAACTGTTATAATAGTCGTGACTAATTTACTTAAAGTTGATAATAATTTGATCTCTGGTTATTTCTTGCGGCCTTACTGAGTACCAACCATAAGTATATTCACCCTTGCTAACTGCTGCTCAGAGGAAGAACGTGTGTACGGTTGATGAAGATGGTGCTAAGTTTTAAGCATACACAATCCCCAGTCGATTGCTTGTGAAGTATGGAGTCTTCGCTTCAAGATTAGCTGTATAACTCTGAATCTTTTGTAATATTTATTTAGGTGATATTGTTGGTGTTATTCAAAATGTCACTATATGTATGAAACTTGATCCTTGTATATGTATGAAACTTGATCCTGGCATATGTATGAAAGTTGATCTTGGCATACGTATAGTTTGCACTTGGTTTTATTTTCTAAAACCGGGTGTGACACCAGCGCGCGGGGGGGTGAAAATGCCCTTGCATTGGCTATGTAGATGAAAATGCACTTCCGTAAAATGTGTCCAGTATTTAACTGTGCCTCGTTAAACAGGGCTCAAGGCATGAGCTCGCTAAGGATTTCTGAAATGCAAGGTTCCCCGTGCTCTCAGCAAATATGTTATCCCTGATCACTACTAATGTATAGTATACGGAGTACTTGTTAACTAGTTTCAACATCTCTGAACCTGTGATAACACTGATTCAGTGAAAATGTTCAACTGCAGTTTCTAAAATGGTGTGATGCCTGATGCTGGCGTGTGGTGGGCTGATGCCCTTCCTGGACGGGCAGCAGTGACAATGAGACATTCCTGTTTCCCGAAAACTACCTTTGCGGCTTTGCATGCTCATCAACACCAACGTGACTCTATTAAGTGGAGCTTGTCCAAACAAGGATCATTCACAGCACGATCAATGTACAAATATTTGGTAAACCAACTCGCCTTGCCTCTAAATAAATTTCTTTGGAAGTTGAAATTACCTTTTAAAATTAAGATATTCATTTGGTTCTTGTTAAGAGGAGTAATTTTAACAAAAGATAACTTAATAAAAAGATATTGGAAAGGAAATGATCAATGTTGTTTTTGCGATAATAAGGAAACTATTTATTGTTTGAATGCCATGTGGTAAGCAACCGTCAAAACAAGTAGCCGATTTACCCGGAGCATGGCTCAAACAAGTAGGCTAGCATATGCGACCTCAAATTTGTGTGGGAGCAAGTGCAATATTTTGGTCTATTTGGTTATATAGAAATGATGTAACTTTTAACAAAAAAGATTATATTCTTATTTACAGGTTATTTTCATGGTAACTTATTGGACACGTTTCTGGAATATCCTACAAAGGAGGGCATCAGACCACGTTTGAAGTGAGCTTATTGTATGCCGGAGACTATGGCCATGGAGATCTTCACCAAGCACGGGTGGTCATCCTTCAAGAAGCTTAGTGCTCAAGTTGTAGCGTCTTTGTTTGGCTTTGCTTGTTAGGAGCTTCTTTTGAAAACTAGATTTTGTAATAAGAATTGGTTGAGTGCAAAACGCTTGCAGAGGCTGGAATAAAATTCCCTTTTCTAAAAAAAATGCTCCACGTAGTAGTCCTCGAGATCCGTTTGAGGGACACTCGGACAGACCACTGGAACTAAACGTTGCAGCGTTCGTTTTCTTTTCAGAGCATGTATGGCCTTCATTATCTATGCAAGTAACAGTGATCTTGTTACAAGCCTTGTCAATGACCAGAATCCAATCAGAAAACCATATGGATGTGGTGACGGAATAATTGCAAGAGGTTGTTGGGTCACATCGTGCGTGGATTGACCCCAACCGATGCTACAGTTCCAGTAGGTTCTGAGTTAGATCCTGCATACTGTTCCCGCATAAATTTTGTGCCTAGCTACGAACAATGATGTCATGGAAGACGAATATTGTTCTGAATCAAGGCCGGAAGGCCAGTACGTTGTACGTATGTACTGAGTACTGTGCACAAACAAGAGTTACCAAGCACATATAGGCGTGTGTATAGCGATTTGTGTACAAAACGGCTTGTGCAGCGCCTTTGGACGCTCTTTTTACTGGTATACATTCAGGTGAACTGACGAACCTAAAAACCACTTCCATGTCAGTTAAGGTATATACTCTGTGAAGTCCCCTCTACACTTTGGAACATTGTATTACACATTTCAATTAATGCATGAACAGAGATCGACTCAACTTAGAGAGATCACAAGAGATTAACCACGGGTATACATAAGTTTAAAGCTGTTCAAGAGTGACGTCATTGCTGACTAAAATCACTTGTGCATTTGTCTCCACCTCCACGACCATACAGATACAAGTAACATGTCCCTGCAGGTTGCCCCATGGAAGAGATGACGGCCAAACGTGCATGCCACCAGACGTATATGCTATATCCTTAGCGAGTTATCATTTGTATATATTTCTCCCTCCTTTTCCCTTGTCATTCTGTTGGCATTCAAGTTGGCATATAGAATCATAGAAGTATTGATTTCCATTTTTTTTTCGTTTATGCATGTACAATCATGCAAGGGCACGATGTAGTGGCGGCTAGGTGTGTACATAGATATACAACTGAGATGAGATATGCATGGACCACACCAACTTTGTCGATATACGTCAAGAATAAAATTGCAAAATGAGGAGAAGGTCCATACCGCACCCCAATAATCCCTCGCGGCCCAGGCCTAACTGCCATCCAATTCCTCCATACATTTCCCAGATCTTCTCGGCATACACTCACCTCTTCTCGGCACAGCCCTTCAAACTCTAATCTGCTGCCACCAACATCATTTCCCAGATCTGCGAGAGGCCATACATACATGGTGGGAGGAAGTGTGAACCGTCGCAGAATTTTGGTAGCCAAAGAAGATAGATAAGAATGCAGGACGACCAACTGGCACATTCATTTCATTTTGTCGACATGGATGCTTCGTCCTAACCTACACCATCATATGCATGAACCGCAGCCTCCAATAATGCAAGCATGCATTCATTGCAGAAGCTAAGCTACAAGAAACACTGTAGCTCTGCTGACGGAGCAGCCCGGCCGGAGAGGAAAGAGATGACCGACATGACAATGAAAGAAATGGTCATATATTCCAAAGATGCCAGCTTGCTTTGATGTGCTATCATCATCTTACAGACATCAAACAGAGATCAGGGAGCGGCAAGAGCGAGCCAGTTGTATATGCAGCCTTGCCATTGCCGAGCGAGCCTCTCCCACACTCTTCCGTCCGATCCCGCGAAGTCACATGCGGCGCAAATCCACAGCCGTTCTCCATAGAAAGCTCGGTGCAGGAGTCCTGCACCTAATTTTTTTTCCACGTGGAGGATCCGTTCGAATGAGGATTGTTACGTCCCTACGTCTCGTTATTCATATGATACTAGCAAGGTGCTTGCAGCGTGCAGAGGATATTTTATTTTTCGGTTCAATATCATCTACAGTACCGTCAAGGGATATGTTCACATAAGACGAAATGAATATCTTTACAGAAACAAGTGGCGATGTAGCAATAGGCTTTGCCTATATATAAGCTGGTTACCTTTTATTTTGCTAAATTGATCATGAGTGGTCTTGTTTGTAATTAATAATGGCTGGATATATTGCACTGCGATGCAGAAATTGGGATATTGAACTATTCCTTTATCAAAAAAGGAGTAAGGCTCACATGTCATTGACTGTCAGCGCCGCTAGAGATCCTAGAGTACGTACCTTGCACAGCGAATAGGAGCACAGATCACCCAGAGAGGTTTGCATTATTTTAGATCCTCCCCTGTTATATATGAATGCTTGCTGATTTGTACACTAGCAGTACATGCAGTTTCCTGACGAACAGGATATAGAAACTAACTACAACTAACGTTATATTAGGTACACCACCCAGTAGCACGAACCATACATATAGACAACATATCGGTTGTTCTCTACGTACAGTACATATTATCGTTGTTTTTATCTGTGTAGATGCATGTGCTGCTCCGGTCTATACTAATGCAAGTCACAAGTGGCACAGTGCCAAGCTATAGCTAGCAGGGAGCCAAGTTTGACAAGTCTTGACCACTAGCTATCATATGTTGCCTACGTGCAAGATGCATGATTGTTCAAGCTTTTTGGACCATGCTTGACGTACCCGTACCTATCTCTATCTACATCTCTCTCTCTCTCTCCTTCCATCCATCTTTTTTTATCCATTGAGCAAGTAAAGCAGGCATGCTGATTTGAGATTAACCGTCAGTCATGCACGCATATATGACTGTTGATCCGTACGATAAGTGTCGAGCTAGAGGCTATAAAATGATGGCCGCGTGCCTGCCTCACCGTGCTCGAGCTCGATCGTGTGCCTCCTCATCACATATAGACAAACATGGCATCTTCCTTTTCTCTTCGTGCAGCCGCCATCGCCGCCGTGCTTGTGCTCGCGGCTGCCCTGTGCCAGCTCCATGGCGCCACGGCGCAGCTGTGCGAGGGTTACTACGATCACACCTGCCCTAACGCCTACAACATCGTGAAGGAGGTGCTCATCGAGGCGCACAAGTCCGACGTCCGCATCTACGCCAGCCTCACCCGTCTCCATTTTCACGACTGCTTCGTCCAGGTACACATCTTATGTTTATACGTAGTGGCCTACCATCACCAGCGGTCGTATGGCTGCACCGACAAGTTGAGTGTTTAGGGCTGCGACGGGTCGCTGCTGCTTGACGGCGTGCCGGGGAAAATCAACTCGGAGAAGGGTGCGCCGGCGAACAACAACTCGGCGAGGGGGTTCCCGGTGGTGGACAAGGTGAAGGCGGCGCTGGAGGCCGCCTGCCCTGGCGTCGTTTCCTGCGCCGACATCCTCGCCCTTGCCGCTGAGATTTCCGTTGAGCTGGTACGTATATGCGAGGTCCTACTATAACGACTATTCACGATGTGATGATAGATGGGAGCATGCATGACGATACTGTACAGTAGTCGTCGGGTTGGTACTCCGTAGCTTTCAACGGGCCCGGCATGCATATGCATCCATGCGTGCTGATGGAACACGCTTGACACAACATGCTACCTTTTCAGCACTCATCTCCGTGATAAATATATTATTATATTATGATAAAACTTATCGACTACCTGTAGAATATATAATTACATACACCAACATTTGGAACACTTGCTTATCCAGCTAAGCCTACATATAGGAGCACGTACACGCACGCCTATCAGGCACATGCAAGCAAAATGGCGATTGCCTTGCTACAAAACACGTACAGGGCCCCATACGTGCATAATTTCAACACAAGGATCCAATCATACATAATAATACAACTGCTGGCCGGTAAATTTTTTAACATGATATATATGGATCCTATGTAATTTTTTCATTGCATTCCCGTCCCGTGCAGTCCGGAGGCCCAAAGTGGGGCGTCCTGCTGGGGAGGTTGGACAGCAAAAATGCCGACTTCAACGGCGCCAAAAACCTGCCGTCGCCCTTCGACAACCTCACCATACTCGAGAAGAAGTTCTCGGACGTTGGCCTTCACAACATCGACCTTGTCGCTCTCTCAGGGGCCCATACCTTTGGCCGGGCCCAGTGTCAGTTCGTCACGGGCCGGCTGTACAACTTCAGCGGGTCGGGCCAGCCCGACCCCACCCTCAACTCTGGATACCGGGCTTTCCTGACGCAGAGGTGCCCGTTGAACGGCAACGGTTCGGCCCTGAACGACCTCGATCCGACGACACCCAACACCTTCGACAAGAACTACTACACCAACCTTGAGGTGAACCGGGGCTTCCTCAACTCCGATCAGGAGCTCAAGTCCTCGCCGCAAGCGCAGGGCGTCACGGCGCCGATCGTCGACCAGTTTGCGACCAGCCAGGATTCTTTCTTCAAGAATTTCGCGCGGTCCATGATCAACATGGGCAACATTCAGCCATTGACGGACCGTTCCAAGGGGGAAATCCGTCGCAACTGCAGAAAGGTTAACGGTAGTTAGTTAGAAATGATCGAGTAATCAATCACGTGAATGCATGTCTGTTCCTTTGTTGATTTCAATAGGCCACACAAATCAAGCACCTTGGATCCTGTAATGTGGATCCGAGCTCGATCATTTCATACTGTTCTTGTGTTTAATTAATAATAATTGTTCGTAAATGTGCAATAAAGAGGAAACAGTTTGTAGCATGCCCGAGATCGACCTGATGCGGCGAGGGAGGCGAGTGATCGAATGTGTGCGATCATTTCTCTCCCTACGCCATGACTTGGTGAGGTGGAGAGACAAGTTGGCCATCCTCCTCCATACCTCTCCGCATTTATGGACGTTTAGAATTATGTGGAATTTTTCAGATTTTCTATATGGATCAATCCCAATATATTCCAACACACTGATAGTGGCATGCTGATTAAAATCACTTGTGTTAGCGGGTCGCCTCCACATATCACCACGTGCATACAAACAACACAAGTTCCTGCAGGTGCTGCCCCATGAAAGAGACGGCCAAACATGCATGCCACCAAACGTACTATATGCAACATGTTGAGAGTCGTCATTATATTTTTCTCCCATCCTTTTCCACTTGTCATTTCATTGGCATGCAAATAAATATTTGTAATGGACCACTACAACATGACCTGATATACAAGGCACTTTAAAATGCCTTTAAATATTGCAGAAACGCCTTCAAATAGTTTTTAAGGCATTTCTAAAATGCTGGGGAAAACCTGGATGCAAAAGGTCTTTGGTGGTATTGTTCAAAACGCCTTCAAACATCATTCATAAAGGCATTTTCAGAATGCTTGGGATACTTTTAGAGGCATTATGCAGGTTGCCTTTGAAGCTTCTTAGGGCATTTTCTAGAATGTCGTCAAACATTGATGGAGGCATTTTAAAATGCCTTCAAAATTAAGTCACCCAAGGAAAGCTCTGACACTATAAATCAACCTACTATTCTGTTTAGAATGAACACCAGATACATCCAAACACTTAATATTTAAGATATACATCGTTTAATATCCATATCTATAACTAAACACAATCAATAGTGCTACAAAAATTATCCAATATCAAACTCCAGATAATGCCCCAGTTCCACTGTTTATGTCCTAACTCCATAATGAGAGAAGTTTTGCTGGTTGCTCACTTGAAGAAATAAAACACCTAGCCTGTTCACTTGAAGAAACAAAACACCTAGCCTGTTCACTTGAAGAAACCTAACTATGTACTCAATGGATGTGGATCCATCGCCTGCCTTCCTATCATCATCACTTGGGTGATTCTTCCTTGCTTCTTTAGTCACCCCTTTCTTGCTTTTTTCTTTAGATATCTTCCCTTCTGCCTCGCTTTTAGCCACAGTTTGAGAAGAACCCTTGACATTATTCAGCTTGAGTTTCATGATCTGCAGTTTGGTTAGAACAAACTAAACTTGAGTTTTATGAATAAGAACTAATTAAAGTAACCACTTAGGTATAGAGACATACATTTCGCCGAAGCCATGCTATACAATGGGCAGTGGCACTTCCCAGCTTCTGTATCTTCCCATGTCCACGAGGCAACATGGTCGTTTGATTAAAAACAACACTGATAAGGACCTCAACACAATCATCCAATGGGTTTCCATCACTAGCTTTAGCTTTGCTATCTGTATTTTGAATGGTCCCCATTGCCACCATCTTTTTACTATTTGGAGATGCCAAACCAACCTCGATTCCACATTTTATAGCTTGCATCTCATCCTACAATGAATTTGGACTCCTGAGTCTTTCATCTATCCACTAAATATTAGAAAAAATATTAATATGACAAGAAAAGTACACATGACTCACCATATGAAGGGGTGTCTGAAACTTTCTTGGTTTTCTTTACTTCCTCTTGAAGGCTTTGCGGGCTTGTTTTGTCATTTACTTTTTTCTGGAGAGTATGCTGTAACGTCTTGCTCTTTTTTTCTACTGACTTTGTAACAAGACATTGCTTGTTTCCTAAGGATGGAAGAGTAATAATTAGCAACCGAAACTTATTAGAAAATTGACTCAAATATACATATTTTTACCTCAAATTTTGCTCTAGATCTCTTGTTTGGATGTGAAGTTGAATCTCCTTGGTTGCCACCATTGTAGCTTGTGAATGATATTTAGGTACTGTCACACCCGGTTTTAGGAATAAAACCAGATGCATCTCATATGTGCGTCAGGACCAAGTTTACACACATATGGTAGACGTCACAAGTGAATATCCATAACCATGCATACAAAAGAGTATTAAAATATATTTATTACAATCTCAGAGTTGACACAAATGTCACAGCAGAAGAGTTAAATAAACGTTTAACTAAACGAAACGAAATAACTCCATCTCCACGGGCAGTTGACTGGGGGACTCGCCTAGAATTCCTAAAAATCAGTAGTATAATCCTCAAAATTCTCCCAATCTGAGCAGCAGTCCGAGTGTGGTCGATGCAATATAAATAAACAAGCGTGAGCACATGTCGTACTCAGCAAAGTATGGAAATAAATGACATGCTAGGCTTTATAAAGTGGAAGGCTGAAAGGATAGCTGCATTAAGCACTTTTAGTTGGTCAAACTTTATTAAGCATCTATGTACTAGCAAATATGAGTTTATACCAACCACAATTAAACGAAAACATAAACCCCTCAGATTCAGGTAACCACAATTTAGATCATAGTCTGATAGACTAATCATGTGAGGGTCCAGGCCGCTCATGACCGTGAGCACGACTGTTATAACAGTTTTACACTCTGCAGAGGTTGTACACATTCACCATAAGCCGTGATTCCCATTGCCCGAAGGCATGTACCCTTCCCACACCACGTGGACCGAATATTGGGTTTCACTATGAGACCTTTACAAAGATACTCTAATAAGTGATAGTTCGCTAAGGCTTCCGGTTTAGGAGCAAAGCATAACCCTCCCTAGTGAGTCGTGTATCTTAGCAAAGCCTACCGCTCAAGAGGACCGGGCTATACCTCGTCAACCGCCGCACCTCTTGCCCTTTTCGGGTAAAACTATCCCAAACTAGAATACCTAATTAGTCAGTCAAAGCCAGAGCCACATAGCACTTATGGTTGCACTGTTTTCCTGGGTGGTCGCTCCATGTTCCAATTAAAAGAGGTGATCTTGCCATTAGTTAATTAAAAGATAATAGTGGAACATAGAGTAGGGGTTTCATTAGGCCAATCCCAGTTGAGCAACCAAGCATCATCTACCAGTCAAATTAATTTAACGACCCAGCTGCAAGGTATGGTAAAACAGACTAGGAAATCCTTAATGGGACCCAAGAATATTAATGCAAGCGATAAATAAACAGTGTGATTAAAATGCATGTCATTTAGGTACAAACGGGCATGATCAAGTAATATTTGCCTTCTTCCCAACCCTGTTGCTGCTCAAACTCTTCAACAACTGGTTCTTCAAACACTTTCTCGAACGGCGCGTTTCCTATATGCATCACACGAGCACATACAAGAAACAATATACTCGTTTCCTATACGCGTTTCCTCGACGGCGGCGGCGGATCTCCGAAGGCGGCGGTGGCGACGCGTTAGGGCGTGCGAGCGGCGGCCGAAACGCAAGAAAAGAGCGGGAACAGCAAAGGAGGGCCACACGCTCGGGTAAAGGAGGCTAGGGCGCCTAGGGGTGCGCGCCCGATTCGGAGGGCGGCGCGGCCGAGCCATGCCTGGGTCGGACTCGAGCTCGAGTCAGGCTCGGGGACGACGGTCCTGACAGGCGGGCCCCACCTATCAGCGGAGTGGGCCGTCGCGGAGATGATGGCCCGGAAAGAGAATTAGGCCGGGGAAAGGAAGTAGGCTGGTTGCCCGAGAGGAAAAGAAGGAGGGGCAGAGGTGAACTAGGCCAAGAGTTGGCGGGGCAAAACTAAACTCGATAGAAAACAACTATTCTAAACATCAAACAAATTCAAATTAAATTCGAATTTAAACAGAATTTAAATTCCAACTTAATTGAACAACAAGCAAAAGACAAATGCAACAGCATGAATACATAAACAACTTATTTTTGACTAATATTATTTAATATGTCATTTAAATTGTTAAAAGGCTAGACATTCCAATTAAATCATAGAAAATTTATTTAAGCCTTAATAAATCCTAGAAAAATTCAGAAAGTTGCTACAATTTAATTGTGATGAATTTTAGGGTGTTACAAAAGCATGAACAACAGCTGCTAGTTCCAAGTCATGAGTAGAGATTCGGATGGATTAGAGAAAATCTGAGGGAACTCTGCCATCAACTCATCCTCTCTTTCCCAAGTTGCCTCGTTTTCTCCATGATGACTCCATTGAACTTTACACATCTTAATCACTTTACTCCTAGTAACTCTCTCAGCAGTTTCCAAAATCTTAGCTGGATATTCCATATAAGTCAGATCATCTTGCACATTCAACTCATCCAAAGATAATTCTTCCTCAGGCACTCGAAGGCACTTTTTCAACTGAGAGATATGGAAAACATCATGAACATCTGACAATCTAGATGGTACTTCCAATTGGTATGCAACCTCACATTTTCTATCAACAATTTTGAAAGGTCCAGTAAAACAAGGAGATAGTTTGCCTTTTACCTTAAACCTTCTCAAACCTACCTCAAAGGTTAATTCCCTTCTTCTTGTGTCTGCATAACTCTTCTGCCTGGACTGAGCTGTTCTCAAGTTCTCTCTAATGATATGAACTTGTCTCTCAGCTTCCTGCAGAATTTCTGGCCCAAACACTTGACTTCATAGTTGTAAATTTCATTCCGATACCGGCCGGAATGGTCGGAATGCCCCGTTCCGGTGCCTAAACCGGCATAGAAGGGCTGAAATCCCGTACCGGGTCAAATACCGGTCAATACCGGTCAATTCCGGCCATTCCGACCAATACCAGCCGAAATGCCTGTTCCGCTCATTTCGGTACCGGGCTAAAACCAAATGATTGTGTTTTTATTTTCCATGTATGAGCTATGGAGTATGAAATATGGTTATGGTCAGGTGAACTTAATGAATTATATGTGAGTTTGGTAAAAATGTCAGTGTGATGAAGCGTTATTATGCCGTAAGTATTTATTTATATGAATATTTATGTATATGTATATTCATATATTTTTAATATAATAAAGTCCGGAACGGTACACCGGTATCGGCCGATACCGGAATGTTCCGTTCCAAGAGCAAAAACGGAATGACCTCCGGAATGGAATTTACAAGTATGCTTGACTTTCACCCGTTTCACTCCAATACAAAGGTGTTCTGCATTTTCTACCATAGAGGGCTTCGAAAGGAGCCATTTTTAGACTTGTCTGATAACTGTTGTTATATGAGAACTCTGCATATGGAAGACTCTTATCCCAACTGCCTCCATGCTTCAAGGCACAAGCTCTCAACATATCCTCCAAAATCTGGTTAGTTCTCTCGGTCTGACCATCTGTCTGTGGATGATAAGTAGAACTGAAATTTAACTTTGTATCCATGGACTCATGCAACTTTTGCCAGAATCTAGATGTAAACTGAGTACCTCTATCAGAAACTATCTTCTTAGGCACACCATGCAGACAAACAATTCTGGACATATATAACTCTGCAAGTCTAGCACTAGAATGAGTAGTTTTCACTGGAATAAAATGAGCTACATTGGTCAATCGATCCACTATGACCCATATAGAGTCATATCCAGCACTAGTACGAGGTAAACCAACTATAAAGTCCATACTAATCTCTTCCCACTTCCATTCAGGTACCTTGAGAGGTTGAAGAAAATTTGCCGGTCTCTGATATTCAGCCTTAACCCGCTGACAGACATCACATAATCCTACATGAGCAGTCACATCCCTTTTCAATCCATACCACCAATACCTTTCTTTCAGATCGTGGTACATCTTAGTGCTTCCAGGATGGATTGAATATGCAGAATCATGAGCCTCTCTCAATATTTTCCCCCTAAGAGACTCAATATCAGGTACACATATCCGTTTTCGGAACCAGATTGTACCTTGCTCGTCTTCGGTGAAATCTGGAGCTTTTCATGCTAACATAGTTGCCTTGATTTCTTTTATCTTCTCATCCGAAAGTTGACCCTTTCAAATCTCCTGCTCAAGTGTAGACTCAATCTCCATAGTCACACTTTCTGCCTGATTAAGAAATCCCAAGTTTAGCCTTTCCATCTCAGCACACAACTCTGCTGTCAACTGACGACCAAGCACTAGATTAGCTTGTGATTTTCTGCTCAACGCATCTGCAACCACATTTGCCTTGCCTGGATGATAATTGATTCCCATATCATAATCCTTGATCAATTCCAACCATCTTCTCTGCCTCAAATCCAGATCCTTCTGAGTGAATATGTACTTCAGACTTTTGTGATCAGTATACAACTCACATCTGTTACCCAAGATATAGTGTCTCCAGATCTTCAAAGCATGAACAACAGCTGCTAGTTCCAAGTCATGAGTAGGATAATTTAGCTCATGTTTTCTCAACTGCCTTGATGCATAAGCTATAACTCTACCTTCCTTCATAAGAACACAACCAAGTCCTTTTCGAGAAGCATCACAATATATGTCAAATTCTTGTGAATATCTGGCATAGCAAGCACCGGGGCTGTAGTCACCTTCCTTCTCAATTCTTCAAAGCTGGCCTGATAAGCTTCTGACCAAACAAATTCCTTGCCTTTCTCTAATAGCGATGTAAGAGGTTTCGCTATTTTAGAAAAGCCTTCGATGAATCTCCTGTAATATCCAGACAATCCCAGGAAGCTTCTGATCTCAGACACAGAAGTCGGAGGTTCCCAATCCAACACATCCTTGATTTTGCTAGGATCCACTGCAATACCTCCACCAGTAACAATATGACCAAGAAAGGATACTTGACTCAACCAGAATTCACATTTACTAAACTTGACATACAACTGGTTCTCCCTAAGAGTCTGCAATACTAACCTCAGATGTTCCTCATGTTCCTCCTTATTCTTAGAGTAAACCAGAATATCATCGATGAATACCACCACAAATTTATCCAAAAACTCCATAAACACCTTATTCATCAGATACATAAAGTAGGCAGGTGCATTTGTCAATCCAAAAGACATCACTGTATATTCATATAATCCATACCTGGTGGTAAATACTGTTTTAGGAATATATGAGCGCCTGATTCTCAACTGATGGTAGCCAGATCGCAAATCAATCTTGGAGAAAACCTTAGCTCCTCGCAACTGATCAAATAAATCCTTAATTCTGGGCAAAGGATACTTGTTCTTGATTGTTACCTCATTTAAAGAACGATAATCCACACACAATCTCTGAGTGCCATCCTTCTTACCAACAAAAATAATAGGTGCTCCCCAAGGTGAAGAACTAGGACGAATATAACCCTTATCCAATAATTCTTTAAGTTGTTTCTTAAGTTCTTCTAGTTCATTAACAACCATTCTATAGGGTCTTTTAGAAATAGGAGCAGTACCAGGTAAAAGCTCAATAAGAAACTCAATGTCTCGGTCGGGTGGCATACCTGGCAAATCATCTGGGAAGACATCTGGAAAATCACATACCACTCTGATGTCCTCAAGCGGTGCTCCCTTCAGCTGATTAATCGTATCATCTGCCACTACGGGTACTGTAGCAACAAATTCAACCTTTTCTCCTTGAGGGCTTGTTAACAACACTGACCTCTTGGCACACTGAATTATCCCATCAAATGTAGCCAACCATCCCATTTCAAGTATGACATCAATCCCCTCAGATTTCAGGACTATCAGATCAGCAGGAAAATCTACCACTACTATTTTCAAATTAACACTAGGGCAGATAAAAGTGGCTTTCAAGATTCCTCTAGGGGAGCTGACTATCATATCACGCTTCATGGGGTGCATGGGTATATTATGGTTAGCTACATACTGAGCAGTAATGAAAGAATGAGATGCTCCAGAATCAAATAAAACTGATGCAGGGGCTGAGTTGACAAGGAACATACCAAGCACCACGTCCTGAGCCTCCTATGCGGTCTCTGGGGCAACGTGCTTCACCCTACCACGTATCTGGTTCTGCTGACCTCTGGTGCTCTGGGGCGTCTGGTTTCCATGCCGGTTGTGCTACTGAGGAGGATTCTGTCTAGGTGCATTGCTATTCTGGCACTGCGGAGTCTGAGCATTCCTCTTAGGACAATTGTTGGCAAAGTGACTCAGATCTCCACATATGTAGCAAGCACGAGGGGTAGTAGCACTGCCTGGTGCAGGGGTCTTCACTGGAGTCTGATTCAGGGTGGTTTTGCGGTTCTGCTGAAAGACTGGGCGCTGGGGTGGGGGTGTTGAGCGTTGACCCTAACTCTGCCCAAAATTACCCCCTTGACCGCCAAAGCGAGCGGGCACGCCCTGCTGAGGCTGCTGAAAATGAGGTCGAGTGTTACTGCTTGACTGTCCTGAGGCCAGGAATTTCCTCTTCTGTTCCCCCAACTCACGACTCTTGTGTTCCAAGCCAATAGCCTTGTCCACCAGCTTCTGGAATGTTGGGAAGGTGTGAGCCATGAGCTAATACTGGAGCGGGGAGATCAATCCTTCCAAGAACAGCTCCTGCTTCTGCTCATCTTCCTTCACCTTATCTGGGGCGTAGCAAGACAACTGAATAAACTTGTCCCTGTACTCGCTGACTGACATCCCCCTTGCTTGAGAGAGAGGAACTCCGTCTTTAGCTTCATGACACCGGCAGGGATATGATGACTCCTCAAGCTATCCTTGAATTCCTACCAGGTGATAGCATTAGGGGTGGCATGAGCAGCATGGTAAGCATCCCACCAATCCAAAGCTGATCCCTCCTAGCGGGCTGAAGCATACAAGACCTTCTCCCTGTCATTACACTGAGCCATGTCCAGCTTCTTCTCCACGGTCTTCAACCAATCATCAGCATCAAGAGGATTTGAAGAATGGGAGTAGGTAGGGGGCTTGTGACTCATGAACTCCCGATGCTTGTCCCTTGGCTGATTGTTGTTGTTGTTGTTGTTGTTGTTGTTGTTGTTATTGTTGTTGTTCAGCTGAGCTTGAATGCCTGCCATAGCAGTAGCCAAGTTCTGGAGGATCTGAGTCTGGTTGGCAAGAATCTGGTCCATTGCGGCAGGTGGTGCTTGATTCGGTGGGGGATTGGAATTGGGGTTGGCACGTCCCTGGCGAATCACAGCTGGTTGATCCTCTCCACTTCCAGACCTGGTGTTCACCATCTAATGGTTAGAAACATGAGATTCATACGGTGACAGATAAAGCACGCATAGAAAGATTCAACACAGATAAGAATTTCTGATTTCAAGGCAGATTCAGTGCATCACAATGAAACAGGCGTAACTCTTATTCTGAGCATCCAAAAATAACTATTTTTTTCAGATTGTAGATTACAAAATTCTGAAACTAACCCAAATTGAATCAACTCAATCGGACTTCTGTAACTCGAGATATTTAATAATTAAGACAACAACGTCAGAACTCGAGACAGATTCTGAACACTCCAATGAAACACCTGTATCTTCCTGTCAGAATGTCCAAAAATCACAAAAAATGTCCTGAATATAGCTTATCGAGTCCTTAATCCAACCCAATTGGTTTCATGTCAATCGGAGTTCTGTAGCTTCAGAATTAAATCAAACAGTACCAGGATATCGAGTAGCGACGAGAACAGATTGGAGTATGATAAGATTTATATGAGAGATAAAATAAAATAGATAATGAAATAAGTAACTAATGAAAACAGGGACCGAGATAAAACCCAAACTAGCTAAATTTATTGATTTAATAATGCTTAATTGTGGTCATCACTCCACAAATTAAGCGCAATCAGTATAAAGAACCAAATCACACACTTGGCACAAAAACAAGCATATCTAACACACTTAGAACAAGACTCGCCACACACTATGCACGAGTCTCAATGATTCTAAACGTACCAAGCTAATAAATAGGAGGACAACTTAACCTATTAGGTATAGGTAGTGCAACTAGGTGATCCAAACAGATTCAAAGGTGGGGTGGAGAGTTGGCCGCTCGATCTTCATCGATTTCATCTAGAGGTGGGGGTGCTTCTCTCCTAAGTTCAGCTCTAAGCCTCTTGTTCTTCCTTCGTTCGGCAGTGAGTTCTTCACGCACCCTCTTTAGTTCTATTGCAGTGCGATCCATGTGCGAGTTCAGCATCGCAGTGAATGCCACTTGACTGATAAGCGTGGAACTCATCAATCCGGGAACTTGTGGCACCACACCCTCTAGAGTGTCTGGCTATCTCTTAGGAAGATATGCCCAAGAGGTGTAATCCACCACTCCAGCCTCATCAAAGCAAAGCGCGGAGAGTGCCTGTCTAGCTGCATCCTCAATTCCAACTTCAAAAGTTGCTCTAGTGGTGACAGCACGGTGCACTCCAATCTCCTTGGTTCCTCCATTCTCATAGTGAGCCTAACGGATGTGCACTGACACATCCCACTCCTCTGGGTACTCCGGATGGGTTCTTCTTCTTCTGCGGTACTCTATCTCCACATGATAGTGAAGACGAGCGAACATTGTCCGAAGTAGCATCGGAAAGTGAGTATGGTCTCCAGTGTGGTAGTGAACCAACGCAGTCCACCTAGCTGGTGGCGGAGGGGGTCCAACACTTCCCGCTGCTGATGCTTCTGTAGCGTGCTCCTCCTGATTCACTTCCGGCTCCACCTCTTCAGCATCTTCTTCTTCGTGCACTGACGGGGGTGGAAGAGGGGAAAGAGTTCTAGCCATTCAACGAGCACCTTGTCTAGTCAAAACCATCTATGGGTTAGAAAGAAAGAGGAGGTTAGAACAAATCTATAGATATCAAGACAAGATAGTAAATAAAATGGAATAGAAATAAAATAAAATGCAAGGAGGAGATAAATTATCAAGAGCAAGAATATAGTAAAATGAGATCAAGGATAATTAAAGCAAAACTGATTAAGAAATTTTAATCCTTAAAGAATGACCATTGCTATATAGGTTTGCGTCCTATAGTCAACACAGCTCTGGTACCACTTCTGTCACACCCGGTTTTAGGAATAAAACCAGATGCGTCTCATATGTGCGACTGGATCAAGTTTACACACATATGGTAAACATCACAAGTGAATATCCATAACCATGCATATGAAAGAGTATTAAAGTATATTTATTACAATCTCAGAGTTGACACAAATGTCATAGCGGAAGACTTAAATAAACGTATAGCTAAATGAAACGAAATAACTCCATCTCCACAGGCAGTTGACTGGGGGACTCGCCTAGAATTCCTAAAAATCAGTAGTATAATCCTCAAAATTCTCCCAATCTGAGCAGCAGTCCGAGTGTGGTCGATGCAATATAAATAAACAAGCGTGAGCACATGTCGTACTCAGCAAAGTATGGAAATAAATGACATGCTAGGCTTTATAAAGTGGAAGGCTGAAAGGATAGCTGCATTAAGCACTTTTAGTTGGTCAAACTTTATTAAGCATCTATGTACTAGCAAATATAAGTTTATACCAACCACAATTAAACGAAAACATAAACCCCTCAGATTCAGGTAACCACAATTTAGATCATAGTCTGATAGACTAATCATGTGAGGGTCCAGGCCGCTCATGACCGTGAGCACGACTGTTATAACAGTTTTACACTCTGCAGAGGTTGTACACATTCACCATAAGCCGTGATTCCCATTGTCCGAAGGCATGTACCCTTCCCACACCACGTGGACCGAATATTGGGTTTCACTATGAGACCTTTACAAAGATACTCTAATAAGTGATAGTTCGCTAAGGCTTCCGGTTTAGGAGCAAAGCATAACCCTCCCTAGTGAGTCGTGTATCTTAGCAAAGCCTACCGCTCAAGAGGACCAGGCTATACCTCGTCAACCGCCGCACCTCTTGCCCCTTTCGGGTAAAACTATCCCAAACTAGAATACCTAATTAGTGAGTCAAAGCCAGAGCCACATAGCACTTATGGTTGCACTGTTTTCCTGGGTGGTCGCTCCATGTTCCAATTAAAAGAGGTGATCTTGCCATTAGTTAATTAAAAGATAATAGTGGAACATAGAGTAGGTGTTTCATTAGCCCAATCCCAGTTGAGCAACCAAGCATCATCTACCAGTCAAATTAATTTAATGACCCAGCTGCAAGGTATGGTAAAACAGACTAGGAAATCCTTAATGGGACACAAGAATATTAATGCAAGCGATAAATAAACAGTGTGATTAAAATGCATGTCATTTAGGTACAAACGGGCATGATCAAGGAATACTTGCCTTCTTCCCAACCCTGCTGCTGCTCAAACTCTTCAACAACTGGTTCTTCAAACACTTCCTTGAACGGCGCGTTTCCTATACGCATCACACGAACACATACAAGAAACAATACAATAAATAAGAAATAGTACACCAAACAATGCAACAGAAGAAAACAACAGCAAAAAACTATTCTACGCATTACCACGAATGCGTGATCGCGAGAATCACTAAAATCGGAGTTAAAACGCAAAAGATATGGCTTTTCTAAGGTTCAGAGGCTTGCTGGCAAAGTTTGAAAAGTTCCAGGGGCTTAACTGCGAAAATCCGAGGGCTAAAACATAATTTTGTATATAAACTCGAGGGAGGGTTTTCATAAAAAAAGTAAAACTTGGACCTCGAGCGCAATTTTAGAACTTGCAGGGGCTAAACCGAAAGAAAAAGGACATAGATTCAAATATTTTTGAACTGCTCAGGACTGCGGGTTGATTTCCAAAACTTGGAGGGCCTTTTTGCAAAATGCCGAAGTTGACCGGTACGGGTTCTATTTGACTCGGAGGCTCGGGAGGATCTCAGCCGTTGGATCGACATCCAACGATCGCGAACAGATCGGGCGGCGGGGGGTGACCCCGGCGACGACGAGAGCGGCGGTGCCGCTGACGGACGCGGTGGAGGCTCGCCGGCGCGACGCGCAAAACACACTAGAGGCCACCAAAACGAACGCGAGTTGGACCTAGAGAACCGGGAGAAGATGGCGACTTCACCAATGTGCTTCTTGACGACCGAGAGCCTGCGACGGCGGTCGACGACGACGAGGGGCGGCCGGCGGCGCTGGAGGGAACGACGACGACCAATTTCGCTAGGCACGGCGGGAGAAACCAAGCACGAGCAGCACAGGGAGATCCCTCTCCTTGAGACGACGGTCGCAGCGGGGCCTAGCAGAGCAGGGGTGCGCCGGAGCGCGGAATCGACAGCGGCGGCGGAGCTCCGAAGGCGGCGACGGCGACGCGTTAGGCCGTGCGAGCGGTGGCCGAAACGCGAGAAAAGAGCGGGGACAGTAAAGGAGGGCCACGCGCTCGGGTAAAGGGGGCTAGGGCGCCTAGGCGTGCGCGCCCGAGTCGGAGGGCGGCGCGGCCGAGCCATGCTCGGGTCGGACTCGAGCTCGAGTCCGGCTCGGGGACGACGGTCCTGACAGGCGGGCCCCGTCTATCAGCGACGCGGGAGAGAGAGACACGCAGAGTGGGCCGGCGCGGAGATGATGGCCCGGATAGAGAATTGGGCCGGGGAAAGGAAGTAGGTTGGTTGCCCAAGAGGAAAAGAAGGAGGGGCAGAGGTGAACTGGGCCAAGAGTTGGAGGGGCAAAACTAAACTCGACAGAAAACAACTATTCTAAACATCAAACAAATTCAAATTAAATTCGAATTTAAACAGAATTTAAATTCCAACGTAACTGAACAGCAAGCAAAAGACAAATGCAACAGCAAGAATGCATCAACAACTTATTTTTGACTAATATTATTTAATATGTCATTTAAATTGATAAAAAGGCTAGACATTCCAATTAAATCATAGAAAATTTATTTAAGCCTTCGTAAATCCTAGAAAAATTCAGAAAGTCGCTACAATTTAATTGTGATGAATTTTAGGGTGTTAGAGGTACTGGATCTACTTTTGGACTACTTCCAACAGAAGGGCACTTTTGAGGAGCTAAAACTTGACTTTTTAGTTCATCGTATTGCTGCTGTAACTTAGTTTGATTTGACATTAGATCTTGGACCACACTCCAAAGCTTCTTGTTTTCTTCTCTTACTTCCTGCACCTCAACTAAGGCTTCAAATATGCGCCGAGAGGTCACACCACCAGCTAACAGCCCTAGGCCACGCCTTCTTCACCTTCTCTCCTTTGGGAATAATGTTGAGAAACAATCATTGTCATGGGTTTCTTCAACAATCAGAGAAGGATCACCTTCAAATTTTCTCATAATTTCATCAAAAGAAATTGGAATGAAATGGATTTGTCAATCCTAAATAAATTGGCTAAACAAATAGATTACGGTTTGAAATGAAAAGGACCAATATACAAAAACCATCAGGTGAAAGAAAATGACATACAATTTTTTAGCACTATAATCATCAATTGGCTGTCCATTTTTTCTGGTATGTGTTGCGATATAGAGCTCAACACGCCCTATTTTTCTACCCTCCTTAAGCTCATGTAAGGGCATTTGGTAGGCAAATAATTCTAGAAAGTGGATAGAAAGAATAATCATGCTCCAAGGAAATACTAGTTGATCCAAAATGACCGCATTACTTCTTGATCCAGTGGTGTGCCTTCCATTTAGTTGCAGTGCCCATGTGGCTTTGTTCTTCTCAGATTTTAGCTGAGAACATTAAATTGATGGAACATTAGAATAGCAAGAAGCCTATGTGGAATTGATAAAGCAAACAAGTAGCAATCAGTTCTGAAATTAATTAAACAAGCACAACATTGAGAACCTACCTCACATTCATTTGACTTCTAATGATTCATCAGCCACACCCATTGAGGTACTGAGATTCTACTAGCACAACCATTGCTGATATTTTGTCTCCTAGATAAATTAGGATCAAAGTATTTTCTCTTCAAAACGACCTTAAAGTCTTTCCACTTTTTGCTTCCAGATTTCAAGACCCATGGCTTGTAAAACTCGTCGATATCAAAAAATCCTTGCAATCAATTACATTCCAGACAACATTTACTTTCAAATTAAATCTAGCATATATTTACTTGCATCAACTAAATCAGTGGATGTACCTGAATAGTTTTCCACAGCTTCTCTTTAAGAGATTTGTCTACCTTGCTCCAATTTCTATTTGCTAAAGGGGTTTCCTCCCCTCTAACAAGGTATCCAATAAAACTTGTTAATTTGCAGGTCTTAACTCCACATGGCTGACCATATCGGTTAAACTTTAGCTGAATCTTGCTATTAGGATCATACTCTTTCCACATTGTTTTTATCTTAGTTGGGCCTCTCACTTTTCGTATTGGCTTGTAAGACTCACTGTGAATGTTCCATCTTTTGTGAATCACCTTCACGTACCAAGTTGTCTTGAATGTCTTCCTACTCATCTTCATATCCAGACCCATCCTCACTCCCATATTCATCATATAAGTCATCATCGCTGCTGCTCATTTCACCATCAGACAATCCCATGTTGACCTGGCATTAAAAACAATCATCAGCAAAGAATTAAAAAACAATCATCAGCAAAGAATTAGATATTTACCTCCGTTGCCTCTTACTATTTTTTTTTAAAAGCAATCAGCTAATACCTTTTGCATCTTTGGTGGTGGCAAGTTGACTTCTTCAAGTGTATCATCATATTCCTTAAGCCTCCTCTTGTTACTCGTTTCAGGGTCCTCACAAGGATATTTACCTCTTTTGCCTCTTACTCCTTTTTTGTTCATCTTTACTGCAATATTGTTACCAACAAAGAATTAGAAAAACTGAATGTATAAAAAATAGTAAAGCAATATAGTATACAACAGAAGAAATGCAAAGTAATATCCCTAGTATGCCTCGTCCTAACCTACATACTAGCATCCATATGCATGATTAGAAGCCTCCAATATATAATTCACATATGCATTCGTTGTCCTAGCTAGCTACCACTACTACAAAACTCCACATTCGTCGTTCTCAATTAGTACCGACCATGCAAGAACCAGTACTAACGCACGCGTTTAGTACCGGTTCTGGAGCACGGTGCTCGTAGGGGCACTTTAGTACCGACTGGAGCCACCAGGCCGTTACGCGCCAACGGCTAGTTGGCACTTTAGTACCAGCCGGTACTAAATGGCTAGAAATATGTTATCCGAGAGCTCAAGCAAACAGAACTTGCTCGAGCTCTCCTCTTCCTCCATGGCGTGTTAGAGGGGAGGTGCTGCCCATTTTTTTAAGGAATTGTGGGGATTTCACACATCTAAGTGTACCAAAGGTTAGCAACTTCATCCTCTTCTTTTTCATACTGTTTGTGTTTTGTTTCATCCATTATAGTTAGAGAATTTGTAGTTTTTAGAGGAAGGGTGAATGAACACATTTTTTTATTCAGACATTAATTAGAGATGTGTAAACTTGATGACTTTAATTAAGGACAAGGCTTATTTGATTGCTTGCATGTGGCAAATTATTAGAGTGATTTTTTTCAATTAATTTCAAGTGATATGTGTATAAATTATTTTGTAAGCTTTCCATATCACAAAGTTTAGTTTATTTGTTACTAATTACTCCCTCCATTCCAAATTACTAGTTATTGTTTGACCAAATTACTGATTCAAGTCACACATTTTTTTATTTATACATTATTTGACTTTAGTTATAGGTATTACTATAAAATTTTTAGAAAATTCTAGAAAAATAGTAAGTATTCCTAAAACACAGTAGAGATTACTAGAAAACCCTTGATTGTTTATTATTGATTATATATTTTTTGTTTGATATAAACGTTAAAAATCTTAGAAAATTATAGATGGGGCCGCCATGAGAGGAAATACAACTATGGTAGCTTTACCGATGGGGCCGCCATGAGAGGAAATGAAGAGGCGAGCGACCTGACAATGAAAAAAATTGTCATATATTCTAAAGATGCCAGCTTTCTTTGATGTGTTATACAAAAAACCATTTATTAAAAATACCAGCTATATGGGAAAAGCACGCAACTCAATTTCAAGTTCCTTATTACTAGCTAAGGGCATCCCAACAGATTTATTTGAGCTAGCTATTTGATGACGTGGATGATAGAAAAGAGGCAAAAAGTAAGTCACCAACTCTTAGTTCCTAGCTAGTTAGAAGCACGTCAATCAAGACAACAATGAACTGGTGGGTGTGGATTGGAGGAGGAGAGAAAAAATTGGTGGGCCTCAACAAAATAAAAGGATAAAAAATATCTTACAAACAGGACCCACGAGATGACATGGAACTCTTCTAGCTAGTACTAGCTATTATTGTTGGAGACGCCCTAATAACTTATGATATCCATGTGTATATATCACTATCACAAAACCTCTTATTAGTACCGGTCGGGATACCCCTGTTAGTACCGGTTTCCCGACAGATACTAGCTGGCTGGCACTAAAGTGCCGGCCAATTTGTACCGGGCCCTCTGCCCAGTACTAATGGCGTCAGTTAGTACCGGCTGGTAACCCTAGCCGGTACTAAACTGCCCACCCGCACAGGAGCATAGGGCGCGTAGTTTAGTATCGGCTGGGCTTACCATCCGGTACAAAACAATTTTTTCTTTTTCTTTTTTTGTTTCTTTCATTTTTCATTTTTGTTTTGATGCTTATTTTATTCGTATGCCTATATATTATATTTCTACACGTATACGGGTAATATTACGTTACATGATATATAATCTATTATTTTATAATATATATATATACATTATCACACATCTATAATATATATTTGAATTATTACAAGTACTTCAAAATATTCGAGATATTACAAATTAATCTTCCCTAATAGGATCTAGTTGCGCCTACTACAAGAAATCTGTTAATCTATGACGAATTTTCCGTGACGTTTTTAGAGAATGTCACAGACGGTATTGCATCTATGACGTTTTTCTGTTTTTCGTCGTGGATGTGCATAGGTGGATATTCAAGCCCAAACACAGTGACATTTTATAAAATTCGTCACAAATAGGCTCATAACAGTGTGACGTTTTAGTAAATCCGTCATGATCAATAAATTAAAAATCATCATATCATATATGGGAAAAAAAGTTGGAAAAAAATCTAAAAACGAGTGGAGGACAAGAGTTGAACTTTCAACTTCATTGAGCTATTTCTTATTTTGATTTCCTAAGTAGTATACAACCTTTTTATTCGCACGTACGCTAGATCGATGATGAAATTTACCAAAAAGTATTTTCACGGACATGGTGGTTCGAACACAGGACCTGAAACTTTGTTGAAGTGCACCGTACCAAAGCACCACTTCTTCATTTGTATCTTTCTTACTCTGACATTTTGTTTTAATTAAATTGTGCAATGATGAGTGGTCACATCCATAGCTTTCCTCCCCCACCCATTTGTCGCGATTTATAAATATAATATTTAGAAGTGAAAATACGGGGAAAAAAGAAATGAAGAATAAAAGAAAAAAGGCACCCCAATATAATATTTAGAACTGAAAATGTGGGAAAAAAGAAAAAAGCCAAAGAAAAAGGGTAGTCTCAAACGGCCTTGAACATGCAACCTTGCCGAAGGGAAGTTCGTGGCTTACCACTATGCTACTCGACTGATTCTGTTATGGTGCTGCTCTCTTTTTTTTGTTGTTGCTGTTCAAAAAAAGAAAAAGGTCATCCGGCAAGAAATGGTCAAGACAAGGGACTTCGAACCTGCGAGCTCGAGCAGCAATTGCTGACGCCTTACCACTGCGCCACTGAGGCCTTGTTTAGATGCCAATTTGGCACCTCAAATTGGGAGTTTTGGGAAACGCGCGTCACTGTAGCATTTCGTTCGTATGTGTGAAAAATTGTCTAAAAATTGATTAATTAGGCTCAAAATGTTCGTCTCGTAGAGTACAACAAAACTGTGTAATTAGTTTTAGATTTCATCTACATTTAGTACTTCTTGCATGTTATGATATTTTGATGTGATGACAATCTTCTTTTTGCATAGTAGAATTGGGGGGTTGAATTTAAGATTTAAACAATTTAATTGGTTCCACGCGACGTCATGCAAAAAAAAAAGGTGCAGACAGAGGAATGGAACCCGCAACCTCGAGTAAACGAAGCTCATGCCTTACCACTGATCTACTCGATTGATTAACGTATTATGCGCATGTTTTCCCCTATTTTATCTTTTTCGTGCTCAACTGTTAAAAAAAGAAAGACACAAAACAATGCTGATAGAGGGTTTCGAACCTGCGACCTGAGCTACTTCTACGATATCATCAATGATGGCAATTTATATAGATACATCATGTCTCGCGACCACGTGGCACCACCGAGTTGGTTCAACTGCTTTGCCACGCGGAGCGTTGGGCCACGTGGCGCGCATCGCTTTCGCTGCACCATCTTTTTTCTTTTTAATCTATAACTAAAATCTATAATTAGTATTTCTTTATCATACAAACTCCAAATTCGGTGATTTTTTTTCCTAATTTTTTCTAAAATCAAGATCATTCATGTCATATCGTTTTTTTGCGTACTTGTTTCCAGTGTCATCTCGTTATTATTTAACTTTTGTTCTTGCACCGAAGGAGAATTAATAAACCATATTTTTTTATAACAATTGGTCATGTAACTTCATATTTTGTAATGGTATGGTGAACATAAGGTTCTATCCAAGTTTGTGTTTCATATGAGTTTGAAAATGTAATGCGCTACTTAAATATCAAAGTTAGACTTGAGTTATTAGAAACTATTGGAGACATGTGTCATTTTGTGAACAATGCATGACCCCATTTTATCAAAATCATTTAAACTTTTGATGGCAAGCTTTTCTACCAAAAATATGTTGTCATGTCAATTTGTAGCGTTTTCTGACTAAATTTAGATATTATAACAAATATTCTACGGTAATTTAGAGATAGAAGTTTGAATTATCTCTAGAAGACAATTAAACTTTTTATCTATCTTCGAGACATGGGCTAGAATGGAACATATGGTCCTAATTATGATTTTTGTGCAGTTATTTGTATCTTATTAGATGCATGTGTAGTTCAATTTACACCTAATTTCGATAATCATATAGAAATTCGTTTAACATATAAAAAATAGTAAATCCATTCCAATATTTTTTAAAATCTTACAGTACAACTTATATTGTGTTCATGTTAATTGTTATTTATTAAACCTTTTACAAATAACTTGTTTTCATCTACCAAATAAAGAATATGTTTCTTCAGAATGGTGCAATAAAATAAAAAAGAAAAAGAAAAACGTTATGCTGAGAAGAAATACATCAAAGTCCATTTCGGCTCATATGGCCCAGCTAATGCTGACCGTCCACGAGCCTCCGCCGCCCGCTCCCTCTCCTCGCCTCCCCCACCCCACTCCACGACTCCGGACTCCACCTCAAGCCACGCCCTATCCTCGCCTCTGCCCCCCGCTCCCTCCACGCCTCCGCCGCCCCGCTCCACGGCTCCCTCTCCTCGCCTCCCCCGCCCCCCTCCACGCTGCCCGCACCCTCTCCTCACCTCCACGCGAACCCGGGCGGCTCGAGGCCACCCTGCCAGACCCCGCGGCCGCTCTACGTCTGCCCGAGGAGGGAGGCCGGTCGTCCGGCGTCCACGGCCGGCGTGGATCTGCTGCGGTGACCCCGCACGCGCTAGGCGAGGAGGAGTGCCGCCGGATCCTATCCGCGCCGGCCTCGCCGCCACCGTGCAGACCTCGCTTGGCTGGGTCACCAATAGGCCGCCGCCGACGTCGAGGACCCCAACATCGCGCGGATCCGGCGGTGGGGTGTCATCATCTTCGCGTGCCTCATCGACGTCTACGACCTCCCCTGCTGAGCATCTCCGCCACATCAGGTAGTTACCATTCGATTCTCGATCTATTGCGGTACATCCGTTGTGCGCTTTATGACGGCGGCCCTGCCCTGATCTTCAAGTGTTTGCATCATTAGGTGTACGGCAACTAATCGGTTGGAATGGGGAAACCAATGTCTGGCGCCCTTCAACAGCAGCTTGAATGGCTCAGTGCCAGTTAGGTAGATAGATAGATTTGTTTCTCCTCTCCATTACTGACATATCTGCCATGCCATCAGATTTTTAGCGTTAACCTTGCATCTGAAAGTTTAAATAGATGCATGATGAATCATTAAAGTCGCACTGTTTATTTAGAGCATTGATTTCTGCATTTTCATTTATTGGTGATTGATTGAAATGTAAAATTACTAAAAGGGTAGTTTCACCTATTTCCTCCTAGTTTGAAATTTTCCGGGCAACTTCTCCTGAAGACTTTACTTAATTGTATCATTCAGACAAATACAGCCAATAGGCGCTGGTCATTCAAAATTTCGTGGTGTTTCTGATTTCTTTTATGAAACTACTGTAGGCTCACACTGGTCTGACTGATTTGTTTACTCAAAATTCTCCGTTATGATATGACTTCATCAAATTGATACTTAGTTACTGGTGATTATAGAAAGGTCACAGCCGCACAATTACTGAATATTTCCCACAATTTGCCCGTTCCAGACGAGCACAGCTGACCAGCTGTTTCTGCGATTTGGGAACAGGCGATGGCTGGCATCTGCTGGATGAAGCATAATATGAAGCTTACAGTTTTTATGGTTTTTGCACAAAGATTGGCATCTTGTGTGTTGGCTTTCTACACTTGCAATGATCCTTCGTGACACAACTTCCATCCCACCCTATCCTGAGTTACTAGTGATGAGCAGGAAGGTTCACTGCTGCGCTTTAGCGTATTGCACGTTGATTGCAGAATCTGCTAGGATTCTAATAAACTCACTGTTGATAGAATATATTTCAGGTTTGGAGCAGGGGTGAGGAACACATGGACATTCTAACAAAGGTCTGACATTCTAACAAAGGTCTGGACAAAGTTACTTCCTGTTTCACATGCTCTACTTGTGGCTAGTTTGAAGAATAGACTGCTATCTTATGCTTCCTTAAGCAGCGGCTGGTAGTCTTATAGAATGATAGCATGTTAGTTTCTGTGTCACGAATGAAGGGGAGGTCGAATCTTTTTTTCCTGACCGAAGGATCAAGCACTGTCTTCCATTGTGATAAAACTGCATGAGTCAAACTAATAATAGTTTGTCTAATTGTCAGAATCTCAAGGAAAGTTTTATTTTGTTGATGTACCCTTTAGACTAATAAGATTGTTTTCTATTTGCTGATCCTTGTGAATTCATCGTACTATTTTCTATCTGCAGTCTGCTACTGAATTGTCAGAATCTCAAGGAAAGTAAGATGATGCTTTGTTTTCTAATTAATTATTCTCAACAATATCTTCACTGTGAGTTTTCTACATGCTTTCATTGTCACATCTGATGTGTCTTGTACAAATCAATTTTCAGCTAAGGCCATGTTAGATGGTTCAGGTCTAGCGATAGGTACTTTTCTGAATTTTCTTCTCGTATTGTTACTATAATAGTTTTGCTATTAGGATAATATAGAGAAATATTAACCAAAGCCTCAATAGTTATGCTATTAGGATAATATAGAGAAATATTAACCAAAGCCTCATTTGTGTATATACTCAAGTGAGATTTGTGGATTTTATTTGATAGAACAATTGTCTTCCAATTTATTTATGATTCTTTGTTCCAATAACTACTTTGGAGAATTCAGAAAACAAAAACCTATCCTTGCATATATTCATGATTAATATGTTGTATTGAATGTTTATGATACCCATGTACATAGACCACGTAGTAGATTCCATTGCAAATACTGCTTTATGATAAATATTTGGCGGTGTGCTCTTTTCAGGTTGAGGACCAGATGTAGCAAGGAACAAGCAGTTAGAGGAGTAATTAATTATCAGGTCCAAGCAAGATCCAAGCAGAAAGCATAGGAGAATAGTTTATTTTGTTAGCTTTCTAATTAATAATGAAATGAGTAGGCTCTTGTCCGTTGTGATTTGTACAGATAACTTCGACTTTGTATGTCTCGCAGCTTGAAACAATGATTTTTTATATACATTTGTTTTGGGCCATTAATGGCTTGGGCCATAACTTTTGTTAAAATGGGCTCCAATGTGTGTGATTGGCTAATGTTGATGGTCTGAAAAATAGCTGGGCCTAAAATACAATGTAACGTGCCTTCAAAGCAGTCCGGATAGAAAAAAAACTAACATGGGCTGAGCCCATAACAAAGTGAGCTTGTAACTGGACTGCCATGTTAGTGTCTATGCTGGTAACCACGTCATTCTAGTAGTGACATGGCTTTCCCACGTGGCGATAGTTTGTGACTTTATTTTCGTCACTAACATTGGGTTTTGGGTTGGGCCGAATGGGCCTGTGGTAGTTCTGTGACGGTCAAGAAACGTCACGGATTGCATCGATCTGTAACGATTTTACTAAATCGTCACGCGAGTTAATCTATGACGCTCAATACATGACGTTCTAGTTAATCTATGACGCTCAATACATGACGTTCTCTAAAAACGTCACAAATTTAGTTTTATGACGGATTTTCAGTGATTTATGACAAAATTTATCCGTCATGGATCACATAGTTTTTTGTAGTGGCCAGCTTACATTAGGATCGGCATATAATTCCCCATTGGGATTTATTACTTCATCGAGCAAGAATCCACATAGTTGTTCTTGAATTGCCCTGACTCGTGCTGCTTCAATGAGATCTTCTTTCGTGCTCCATTTCAACATATTTGCAAAATCAAAGCATGAGCAGAATGAAAAATAATGACTTAAAAAGAATCAGCAGAACTGATTTTTACTTACGTATCTTGAATGTGTCTGGCGTCATTTACCCCTAGGACCGACAAAGCTGTCGATGAACTCGCATACGTAGTATCCACATAGGTTGTTTCCTTGCGCCTGTCTCATGCATTATATATAGTATAAATTACTAGAAAATAGTAGGAATTAATAGAAAATAGTAGGAATTAATAGAAAATAGTAGAAATTACTATAAAATCCTAGAAGATGACACTAGATCGAACTGGGAATTATATTCTTACCGGTTTGCTAGTATTAATATAAAGATCGCCGACGTGGTCGGTTACCCCTATATGTTTTTTCAAGAAGCGATCCCATGCTTGGTTAAGCAGGCGTATGAGGCCTTGGTAATCTTCTTTTGGTTTCCTCATGGAGTCGTACACTATGACCTGGGCTACATCAACTTGGATACTAAGCAGTATCCAATTGAATCTATACATATACATATAGGGAGGCAATGTTGATTATATTTAGTATTTATTATTTACTTGAAAGGATTAAAAGGCGAAGAACTCACATGAAGTTGTACGGCAAGAGTATGAACGGACATGTATTCTGCCTATCTAAGGCGTTGAATATATTGTTCGTAGTCCGATTCGGATATTTCTTTAGGTTCGCCTCGTGTATAACTTCAGGGTCCATGAAGCCAATGTTATAATATCCCTTTTTCCTGCACTCTTTAACCTTCATCCTACGGGTCATAAATCAGAAGACGTGATTAGACAACAAACTAGGAGTGGAGCTTAATTAAATAAGAAAACACCATAGCAGGAGAAACTTACATAACCCATACAACGAGGAGAGACTTGTGAAGGATGTCTTGATGATATAAATCATGAAGTGCCAGAAACTTGATCCAAACATCATTCGGCCCTCGCTTCAGATGGTCATCTGCAATCCAACATGCGAACACTATCATTCTTGACCGGGATTGCTCTAGGTACCATCTATGCAACTCATGCATTCTCGTTGGTAGGTACCTCACAAACTCTGGCCAAACAAGAGGTTCATCCAATATGAACTTTTTTCTGCCCCGGGTTTGGAGAATCGGTACCTCTATCTCCCCTCGCCGTTTCGCTTTTGTAAGTTTCATATCCGATATCAATTGGGCCATGATTGCATCATCTTGTGCATGTACCACCAACGGCACGATTGTTTGTTGGGATTGTTCATCGAGCTTGGGAACGGATTTTGATTTACTTTTCTGGCTATCGGGGTTGCTCTAAGACTTTCTGGTTGACCTATCGTAGTCCGATTCTCGCACTTTCTCCACTACTTTGGACATTTTAGTAAAGAATGTCTTTCCAGCTGGAACTATTAGTTGCTTCTGCTCAGGCTTTCACTGCTCTTTAACTTTATCAAAGAAGGGTTTTACTTGTTCTTTCACTACCGCAGCTGTTTCTTCATTTGCCATTTCATATGGAAGCTTCGGAGGTGGAGGCTTTTCTTTCTGCTTCCTCTACTGCTTAGTAGGTGGCGGGGCCGATCCCGTGCTGCCGGTGGAGGTGGACCCTTGCTAGTTGCGGAATCTGTGACTGCTTGCTGCTACAATCTTATGTAGCGTTTTGGCAAACAAATCCATTGGACCTCTTATATTAGTTCTGTTTCTTCACCGTCACCTCCAGGGATCTCGAGGTCCAGGTCTTCCCATCCGTCTTCCACTCGGTCAACGAAGACCTTAGCGTATCCTTCGGGAATCGACGTTCAATGAATTATCGTGCATTCGACCGGAACTTTAGCGTATCCCTCAGCACATACTTTGAGTTTCTTCCCACGCGGATAAAGAAGGTCACAGTTGGTCCTCTCAGTGATGTCATCCACGGGGTGTTGTTGGCCCTCATTCCTTACTTGGCTCTATGGAGCAACCGTGGAGGCAACACTGCTATGACGATGAGAGGCGAGGCTGATCTCCAAATTAGCAGCCGACTTTTCTTGGCGTTGGCTAAGTACTCTATCCACCTACCGTTCAAGGGCTTGTTCTAGTTGTTCGCCCGCTCTGGCTTCAACCGTCGCTAGCCTCTCTTCCAAGAGACAGAACTTCTCTTCCACTAATGCCTTGCTTCTGCATTGGTTTCTGTATGTTTCGAGATCTCCACAAAAGCCATGCTTCCATGGGACTATGCCCATGCCTCTAGTCCATCTAGTGTGTTTCGGGTTGCCAAGAGCGTAAGTCAGCTCGGCTTTCGCTTTGTCAGGCTTAAAGTTCCTTCTAGTGCAAGCCGCATTGCATCTTCAAGCCTATCAGTCGCTACTCTGATTGCGTTGCTAGTCATGAAGGACCCATCTTCCATGTTAAGTGTTTATCCATGGGCATAGAAGTAAGACTTTGCTCTCTTTGTCCAATTTAGAGTCTGCGGTACAATTCCTCTAGCAATCAGGTCTGCTTCCATCTTTTCCCATTTCAGAATCATGTCACACCCGGATTTTCACAAAAACCCGAATGCGGCCATATGTATGCCCAGGAAGTCATAGTACACATATAGCGAACAAATATGATAAACAGAGAACATATGCTTGAATAAATTCTTCATTAAATAAAGTTTTACATTAGAGTGCTTCATAAATAAACTAACCAATAACAGCGGAAGACTAATAAACTCTCAAACTATGGAGCCGCAAGTCACAGGGACTCTAACTAGTTGATCACAACTCAGTAGTACGGCAAATCTTCTGAAAATTCAGCAGCAGACTCATGCATAGCCCAATCTGTTTACCCATCCGGGATTTTGTTGAATAAATGACAAGTGTAAGTAAACAATTACTTAGCAAGTATAGCACGGGTATATGAAGGCTCAACATAAGGCTAGACACGGCTTAACTGCATTAACACTTTTAGTTGGCTCATTTTAACATTAACCAAATTACTACAAGTGGATAAAACCCAGTTGCAACCCAATTAATAAAGTATAAGTGACACTAAACATAAATAAACATCATATTCTAATAAAAAAGGATCCAGGCCGCTCGTGACCCCTGAGCAAGGCTATCATGATAGATTTTACACTCTGCAGAGGTTTCGCCCTTTACCCACCAGTCGTGTAAAAGTTTAGAAGAACTTTGCACCTAACCACGCACATCAACACTTCCGAGGTGTGACTGCATAGGGATGCTACGAGGTTTTTCACAAGACACCCTAACAAGACAATAGCCGCTAAGGTACAATAAGGTGGTGAGACTCTAGGCACCGAGATTGACTTACGCTTACGAAGTCACACCATATGGGGGTCAATGGCATCCAGAGCGCGGGCATCATGCCGAACAATGTGCAACGTGCGGAGTTCCCCATCGCAGGGACTCCCAACACGGGACTGGGTCTAGCGAGACCTAGCCGACGGGCTACCGTCCTCGGTGGAATCAAGAAACACCTCGCGCCTTACTTCCCCTAACGCCGTCGGCCCCACCGGTAACCACTGGCAAGCTAGAGACGTACAAGTTACTTGACCAAGACCAGAGCCATAATAGTTCTAGCAGTGGCGACAGGCTCCTGGGCTGCCGCTTTAAGAACTGGACCTTAGGGAGAGACACTGGAGCAAAGCACACAGCACATGCCCTAGTTCCCTAAACCATGTTGCTAAAAATCAAGTTTTATCATTAATGTTGAAGTGGACCATTAAGTTAATATTAACAGTTAAATAATGGTGACAGTAGCTGCGCTTAGCAAAGATTCTACCCATATGCATGAACCCAAGGAAAACAAGGACATGATATACAAACTAGGTACAACCTTAATAGGACATCAATTTAGACACATGCTTATGAAAGTAAATGAATATAAAAGGTGTGTTTAGGTAGCAAGGATTGTCCGTGCTATAATTTGCCTTCCTCAAAAGGTTGTCGCTGCTGCTGCGAGTCATACTCCGGAAAGTCCTCCGCGTACTCGAAGTCTAAAGCGAACGGCTCACCGACTGGACACGAATCACCACACAAACATGCACGCAAACAATAGTAACAGTACAAAAAAAGGTTCTAGAAATATCCTACGCTTCACTATGAACACATGAGCGTGAAAATCATGCTAATCGGAGCTAAAACGAAAAAGATATGGAAAATCTAAGTTCTAGGGACCTACTGACAAGTTTTTAAAAGTTCCAGGGGCTTATTTGAAGAAAACCGAGGACCTATACGTAATTACGCGTTAAAACCCGAGGGCTAACGTGTGAAAAGGACATGGCAGGACTGCGGGTTCTATTTTCAAAAAGGGCAGGTGGTTAATCGTTAAAAATAGGACCTAAGCGCAAGTATTTTTCTACGACGATGGACAGCGGGTTGATTCGAGGAGAGCCGAGGGGCTCTTATGCAAAACAACAGGCACTGACCGGTATCCCTTGGGGTTGACCGGGGGGTCTGGGTGGATCGGGATCGTCCGATCTAGATCGCACGGTCTAGATCGGCTCGGGGGGGAAAGGGCTGGCGAGAACCGGGTGGGGGGGGGGGGGGGGGGGGCGCCTCGCCATGCGGCGGAGGCTCGCCGGAGCGACGCCGGAATCGCGCTAGGGGCCATGGTTTTAGACGCGGCCTGGTGCTATGGGTCCGGGGTGCAACAGGGAACGCGGCTGTGGTGCTCAAGAGGGCTAGAACGCGACAGGGGAGGCCAACGACGGCGAGCAGCGGCCGGCGGCCATCGGTAAGGCAGTGACGGCGCTAAGAGACACAAAGGAGGGTGTGGAGTGGCTTGGGTGGTCCTTACCGTAGCGCGAAGCTCCTGCGGGGCCCAATTGAAGCGAAGTAGCGCCGGAGGGGGGCAGTCGAGCTTGAGGGCGGTGACGGCTCGGAGTGGGGTGGGGAGCCGCTGGAGGGCTCGGCGTTGCTTGGTGGGGCTCTGGGGTGCGGGGGTGGCTTAAATAGCTTGAGGAGGGGGCCCTCGGCGTGCGCGCCTTGGATTACGGCGGCGGCCGCGGCGGAAGACTTTCTGAGTAAGGGGGGTGGTTTCAATGCGGGGGAAACAACGAGGATTGCAAGGTGAGGCGGGGAAGGAAGGTGGTGCGGCAAGAAAGCTTCCCGGGGCTTCGCAGGGGCCCACAGGCGCGCGGGATGGGCGTCCTTGTCGCCGGAGCTCACGAGCGCGGGAGGGGAAAGAAGAAAGGGAAGGGGATGGAGCTGACATGTGGCGTCAGGCTATCGGCGAGAGAGAGAGGGGAGGGGGAAGCTGGGCCTGGCAGAGCTGTTGGGCCGGCTCGGGGGAGAGGGCCCAGGTGGGGCGGTGAGTGCGAGTTGGGCTCGAGGGGGAGGGGGGAATGGAGAGGGGCTGGGCTAGACTCGGGAGAAATAGAGGGAGTGCAAGTGAGCAAAAGGGAAAGTTTGAGGGGCAAAAGTGGACTCGGCTTGCATTAACTTTTCTAGGATTCAAACAAATGCAAATTAAATTCGAATTTAAACAGAATTTAGATGCCAACTTAATTTACTATCAAACGAAACACAGCGCAGCAACATGAATGCCACAAAAATATTTCTACCACTTATATTTGATTTTAATATTCATAAATAATTTATTTAACCTATATTAATTATGAACAATAAAAATAAAAGCCAATAAATTACTAAAAACTTTAAATAGGCTAGTTTTGGGTGTTACAAATCACCATCTCATTTATGAAACTTTGTCTTTTTGGCTGCATTGAGTTTGTTCTGATTTGATCGGGCCGTAGGATCTCCTGACAACTTGTACTGTTCGAAATCACTCCAAAAATTGTTGCTTTTTGAATTTCTTGTCAAAGTATGGTGTGAGGCCCTTCTTGACATAGTCATTCGTCAGATTTTTCTTTAACGTTTGGAACTGAATGACCATCTTCTTGAATGCCAATTCCTTCACTTTTTGTTCTGTTCCTGGGCGGAATGAGAAGTGCAGGAGCACTTCTTTCCACAACAACTCTTTCTCACTGCGAGAAATGATATCTGCTAGATTATTATCGGTTTTTTTATTTTTCATCCAAAGCCTTTAGCTTATGGGGATGCTTTCCTTTACAAGATAACCACATTGATTTACAAATGTTGTCTTAACACTATCGGGCCTCGTTGTATCATCTTCGGCCACTTCTCTGATAATGGTACGCCCCTACATCTTTCTCTTTGTTCCTCTATTTCGGTTTGGTTTCCTAAAATATATATCAGTGAATGCTATCAATAATTATATATAATTCAAATGATGTATACATGGAAGAATTTTGTATACCTCGGGTGCATCATCGTCCTCAGCAATTTCTTCTTCTTACTCAATATTAACATCCTCAGGATGTAAGTTTAGATACTAGGTTCCATCATCCTTAGGTACATCATCTTCCAGGTGATCATCTTTTGTTAATATACAAATTATTTCTTGCATAAGCCGGTCGTTGTCTTCCATAGCTTACTTTACACTACAACAACGTTAATAAACAAATATAAAAGCAAATATACAATTTTCTAATAAACAAATACTATTTTATATTAACAAATACTATTTCTCTAGAATTTTCTAAAAATTTATAGTAATACCTATAAATTTCTAATATTTTCTAGTGTTTATACCAAACAAACAAAGGGTGTAATCAATAATAAATAATCAAAGGTTTCCTAGTACTCCATACTATGTTTTAGGAAGTTTATTATTTTTCTACAATTTTCTAATTATTTTATAGTAATACCTCTAAATTTCTAATAATTTCTAGTGTTTTATACCAAACTAACAAAGGGTGTAATCAATAATAAATAATCAATGGTTTTCTACAAATCTCCACTATATTTTAGGAATTTTTACCATTTTTCTTGAACTTTCTAATAATTTTATAGTAATACGTATAGCTTTATAATATTTTCTAGTGTTTTATACCAAACGAACAAAGGGTGTAACCAATAATAAATAATCAATGGTTTTCTAGTACCCTCTACTATGTTTTATGAATTTTTTACTTTTTTATTTGATTTTCTAACAATTTTATAGTAATACCTATAATTTTCTAATATTTTCTAGTGTTTTATAGCAAACAAACAGAGGGTGTTTTCAATAATAACTAATCAATGGTTTTCTAGTACTCTCTACTATGTTATAGGAATTTTTACTATTTTTCTACAATTTTCTAACAATTTTATATTAATACCTATAGCTTTCTAATATTTTCTAGTGTTTTATACCAAACAAAAAAATGGTTTAATCAATAAAAAATAATCATTAATTTTCTAATACCTTTTACTATGTTTTATGAATTTTTAGTACTTTTATTCAATTTTCTAACAATTTTATATTAATACCTATAATTTTCTAATATTTTCTAGTGTTTTATACCAAACAAACAGAGGGTGTTTTCAATAATAAATAATCAATGGTTTTCTAGTATTCTCTACTATGTTATAGCAATTTTTACTATTTTTCTACAATTTTCTAACAATTTTATATTAATACCTATAGCTTTCTAATATTTTCTAATGTTTTATACCAAACAAAAAATGGTGTAATCAATAATAAATAATCAATCATTTTCTAATACTCTCTACTATGTTTTATGAATTTTTTACTATTTTTATTCAATTTTCTAACAATTTTATAGTAATACCTATAATTTTCTAATATTTTCTAGTGTTTTATACCAAACAAACAAAGGGTGTAACCAATACTAAATAATCAATGGTTTTCTAGTACTCTCTACTATGCTTTAAGAATTTTTACTATTTTTCTATGTTTTTCTAACAATCTTATACTAATACCTATAGTTTTCTAATATTTTCTAGTGTTTTATAATAATCAATAATAAATCATAAATAACCAATAATAAATAATCAAGGGTTTTTATCAGAAATTAATTAATTGTAGTCATTTTCTAATATTTTCTAGCAATTTCTAGTTTTTTCAGTTATTTCTAATGTTTTCTAGGCATTTTACAAGTAATAAAAAATGTTGACGTCAGCACAACACTGTGCTGACGTCAGCAAGGGCTTACGCGCGCGGGCCGGTGCGGCGAGGCAGCGAGACGATGGGGCCAGCTAGATGGTGAGGAGTTGAGACGACGGGTGCGGCTAGGCGGCATGGCGCCGGGGCGGTGAGCCGGCGGGACGACATACGGGGCGGCAAGGCGGCGGGACGACGTGGGGCGGCGGGTCGGGACGATGGGGCGTCGGGACGGTGAGGCGACGGGCGGCGAGGAGGCCTGCGCGGGGGAGACGACGGCGAGGGCAGAGCGGGTCGGCGGCGTGACGGAGACGTGCAGCGGCGGTGGAGCGCGGGGGCCCTCGACGGTGACGGCGCACGATGGCAGATCGGGGGCGGCAACGGCCGGGGCGCGACGGGAAGGAGGCGCGGTGGCTTGGGGTCGACGATGACGGCCGAGCCGCAGTGAGACAATGGTCGGCGGCGGCGTGAAGGTTATGGGCGGCGGTGGAGCAGGCCGGGTGTTGGCGACGGGCGACGGCGGAGCGCGCGGGCCGGGGGCGGCGACGGCAGAGCGGTGGAGGACTGTGTGCGAGTCGTCTTCGCGACTGGCACGTGACGGGGTGGCCCGGCGATGACGGACAATGGTACGGCAGGGCGGGGGCGCGACATAGGAGGCGGCCGAGGCAGGGGTTTTCTTGGCTGAGAGAGAAGAAGCTAAGTGTGTGGGAGAGGGGGCGCCGACTATATCGGAGAGCCAGTTTAGTACCGACTGGTGTTCCTAGCCGGTACTAAACTGCCCTAGGCACTTTGGTACCGGTTGGGAGCAGCAGCCGGTACTCAATTGGCTCGCCTGGGCCACATTGCTGTGCACTTTAGTACCGGGCCGTAGCTTGGCCCAGTAGAAAAGTGCGCACCAAAATTTGGGCTCCCGCCCGAATGCATTTTCCTTTTCTTTTTCTTTTTCTACAATTGGATAGTATATAGAAACATGTTGTGACAAATGCTACCTAAATATTTTTGGTATATTATTAATTATATCTGTATAGCTAATTTAATAATTAAACTAAATTGAATAATATAGTACCATCGCTAACTTTTCTATATAATTTGATATTAATGTGTTTATATTTCTGTTAATTCATAATAAATTTAAAAGTTATTGTTTGAATCATGTAATAATATACAAAAATGTTATCCCTAAGAACATACACTATGTTTTCGTCAAATCACATATTACTTTCTTAGTTGTGTCTAATTTAACATTTCAACCCTTTTGTTATCGTTTAAATTAATGCAAGTATTCATATTTTTAGCATGCAATATTATAGTATTGTATTTTGATGCGGTTAGTTCGAGATATTTTGTCCAAGTTGCATAAATAGTATCATTAATTCAGAGAAATACGACATAATGCATTATATTATAGCACTTAACATCAAATACAACATATAATGGTTCTAAAAACTACTCCTCAACAACATGGTGGGGTCAACATCAACTAAGAATGGAGCAAGATCATTAATCTGATCAAAATCTTTTGACTTGTCCGTAATGTCTTCAACTCCAACAATTTTTCTTTTTTCTGGGAGGACAATGTGGTGTTTAGGCTCATCATCTGACTTGTTATGCAACTGATTAGCGCTTTTCTTTGGCTTCCTTGACATGTCCTTCGCATAGAACACTTGTGTCACATCCTTGGCTAGGACGAATGGTTCTTCTGTATATCCAATCTTTTTGAGGTCCACTATTGTCATCCCAGACTGGTCTTTTGTTATGACTCCAGAGTTGTTCAACCATTGACAATGAAACAGAGGGTCGATTATGGGTCCATAGTCAAGCTCCCAGATCTCCTCTATGACACCATAATAGATGTCCATTTTTCCATTGGTGTCTATTGCATCTATACGAACCCTACCGTTTTGGTTAGTGCTTTTTTTTGTCTTGGGCTCTTGTGTAAAATGTATATCGATTGATTTCATAACCTTTTTATTGATAGACCGTGATCGATGGTCCCCTAGCCAGCCATTGAAGTTGTTCAGTAATAGTGCCGTTGCCCAAGAATTTTCGTGTGAGCCAAATGACAAAGGTATCCATGTGATGGAGTGCAATCCAAGCCTCAGACTTCCTCGGGTTTTCACACCGTACAATATTTTTGTGCTCTTCCATGTATGGAGCCACCAAGGATGAATTCTGTAGAAAAGTGAAGTTTGCTTTGCGGATTTCACTGTCATGGATGTTGACATTAAATTTGTTTCGTAGTGTGCCCTTTCCCTTCGGTCGCCCCTCATGGCGTGAGCAGGAAGACCAATCAGACTATGATCCTCAATAAAGTCAATGCAAAACTCAATGACCTCCCCTGTTCCGTAGCCCTTAGCGATGCATCATTCTGATTGAGAATGATTGCGAACATATTTCTTCAGGACCGCCATGAACCTCTCAAAAGGGAACATATTGTGTAAAAAAAATTGGTCCCAAAATAGTTATCTCTTTGACAATATGAACTAGAAGATGTGTCATAATGTTAAAGAAGGAATGTGGACAACATCCTTTCTGTAGCTTTATTAGTTTCCTCGGAATAATTGCCTTTTGTGAGATTTCATTCATGAATGCACAAAGCTTAATAATTGCCAATCTTACATTTTCTGGTAATATACCCCTTAGTGCAACCGAAAGTAATTGTGTCATCACGATGTGACAATCATGGGACTTTAATTTTGTGAATTTTTTCTCTTTCATATTTATTATGATATGCATATTCGAGGAGTACCCTGACGGGACCTTAATACTATTCAAACAATCAAACATGCTTCGCTTCTCCTCTTTGCTGAGTGTGTAGCTTGCAGGATGAAAATAGTGTTGTTCGTTGTCTCTTTTTTCGGGTTGTAGGTCTTTTCGCTCTACCAATAGACTCCAAGGAAGCCTAGCAGGTTCATGTAAAGATTCTTTGACAGGTGCATCACGTCAATTGTGTTGTGAACCTCTATGACTTGTCAATAATGTAGGTCCCACAATATAGACTTCTTCCACATTGGTGCATGTCCGTCATTGTCCTTGACAACAGGCTGGCTACCACAGCCCTTTCCAAATACTATATGCACATGCGTTCCATTACAGAACAGAGGCTTAGCACGAGTTTCCGGCTCCCCTTTAAAATGCTTCCCTTTCTCTCTTAGAGGGTGATCGGCATGTAGAAATCGACGATGGCCCAAATACACACACTTCTGACATTTTTCAAATAAATGCTATCAGTTTCATCTAGGCAGTGGCTGCATGCCATGTATCCTTTGTTCAATTTTCCTGACACGTTGCTATAAGTGCAGACCAATCATTGATAGTTATGAAAAGCAAAGCTCGGAGGTCGAACGATTCCTATTTGTACACATCCCGCACACGTATGCCTTCTTCCTTCTAGAGCAATAATAGTTCATCAACTAATGGTCTTAGATATACGTCAATATCATTGCTAGGTTACTTTGGTCCATGGATAAGCACCGGAATCATGATGAACTTCCGCTTCATGCACAACCAAGGAGGAAGGTTGAAGATACATAGGGCCACAGGCCATGTACTATGACCAGTTGAAAGGACCTTGATGTCACCTAGAGGGGGGTGAATAGGTGAATCTGCAAATTTCCAACACATAAAAAACAATTGGTTAGTACAAACCCCGGAGGCTCCAAGGATATGTCCGAAAACTCCGGACCTGTCTGGAGACTCCGCAACAATCTCCAGAAACTCCAGATCCTATTGGTTGGAAATTAACAAACAGTCCGAACCAAAACCGGTCAGACCGGTTACAATATAAATTAACCATCTCTACGAGTTCTAGCACAAACCAAACATGGTGAGGTGCATCTCTAGATAATTTCTAGCAGGTTCACCAAGTCCCTGCACACAAGTAAAGCACAACCATGTAGATCGAAGCGGAAGCAAATATAAATGCTAGAACTGAACAATGTGAGGCAAACCAAATTGAGAGACACCAAGAGTTGTTTCCCAAAGTTTAGATTCACCAAAGTGAATCCTACGTCTCCGTTGAGGAAGCCCCTAGTGACCCAAAGGTCGAGCTCTTTCCCCGATCCACTAACTTGTGACCTTTTCCCCAAAGGAGGCAAGATCGCGCCTTCACAAACTGTCTGTGGCATAACAGTTGGTGGCTTGCCGATGACGCCTAGCTGTCTAGGAGGCTTCACCTCCAAGAGTAACAAATGCTTCAATAGATGCTAGACTTCAACCGCGAGTGCTCAAGCTATGGACTTGCTCTTCACTGAATTAGCTAGCTCTCTCTAGCTTTCTATAACTCACACACAAAGACTCTCTCAACCCAATCCCAAAGATATGAACAATGACAACTAATCTCACAAAGAGATCGTTGGGGAGAGCTTGCTGGTGCTCAAAGAAGCTCTGGACGCACAAGCAAAGCAAGGGAACTAGCAGCCCTCAAAGGAGAGGGCCAAGGGGTATAAATACCCCACTCCCCAAAAACTAGCCGTTACTATCAATGGCAAACCGGTCAGACCGGTTGCCAAAACCAGCCACACTGGTTTTTCAAACCAACTAGCCGTTAGTACTCTGAGCATCTAAACCAGTCAAACCTCTTTCCAAAATCGATCGGACCGGTTTGGACCAGTCAACATAATAAGTCTTAAAAGACTTCTCTCACATGGGTCGACCTATGAGCACTTTTGGTGTTGTCAAACAATGTAATGTTGCATCCCTCTTGATAGTACGACATACCTATACTCAAGTTTACAAATAATAAATAAAACCTTCACTTGAGCTTCTATATCTTCATTGATGCCATACTTGATCAATCTCAACTTGAGGGCTCACAACATAAGCCACATCATAAGCCACATCAAGAATAATAAATAAAACCATTCTTGCTGAGCAAATCCAACTTGAGCTAGTGACTTAGAATTTCCAAGATTATGATCAAGAATCCATTACCAATTCATAAGCCACATCATCATATGATTCAACAATGATTGGATGCATTGCATTGCTTCACTAGATAAGGCTTGATTAATGCCTAGATACCAACCATGATACTAGCTTCTTCACCCTAACAAAGTTCCTCGCTACAAGACTATCTTGCCCTTCTCTTTGCTTAGTACCTTGTCACTAGCCGCCTAGCTTGATCCCTTTCATCCTATCTTGCCACTTTAAGTTTAGTTTTGCTTTGCATCACCATGAAAACCACATTGAAATCCATTTCTTCAAATAAATTATCCCAATTATTTTATACAAGCTTCTTCTTATATGAGACCAACCACTATGCATAAATTTATGTCTCATTTGTCATTTCCATTTACTTGTCATTGTCTATCTTAGTTGCATGGGAACACATTCACTTGCTTGCTTTTATATCATCAAAAAACCATTAGAGAGCTTACATTCTCATCAATACATGTGTCTCACAAATAGCTATAAGAATGAATTCCTGCTCACATGCTTTAGCAAACAAGTTAGATCACTAATCATGTTATCATACAAATCACCAAAACACATAAGTGACTAGATGCACTTTCACCACTACTAAACTCACCGAACGGATTCATACTGTCCGTACTTAGACAAACCTTATGTTTCTGGCGTCCTTGTCAAAATTAGGAAATTCTCTGTCAATGCTTCTCCACTGGGACCCATCTGCAGGGTGCCTCATCATCTCATCTTTCTTACGTTCTTCTTTGTGCTACCACATCAACTTTGTGTTCGCCTTGTTTCTGAACATGTGCTTCAAACGTGGTATTACAGGGAAATACCACATCACATTTGAGGGAACTCTATTCTTGGTTGGCTGCCCATCAACATCACCAGAATCGTCTCGCCTGATCTTATATCGTAATGCATCGCAAACCGGGCAGGCATCCAAGTTCTCATTTTCAAGGCCGTGATACAAGATATAATCGTTCGGACATGCGTGTATCTTTTGTACATCCAATCCATGAGGGCAAACAACCTTTTTTGCTTCGTATGTTGACGAGGGCACTTCGTTACCCTCGGGAAGTATGTTCTTTACGATTTTCATTAGCTACCCGAATCGTTTATCGCTGACACCATTTTTTGCTTCCCATTGCAACATCTCCGGTGTGCTGCACAACTTTTTGTGCCCCTCTTTGCAACCTGGACACAACAACTATTTATGATCCTCTAGCATCTTCTCGAACTTCTTTGACTCCGCCGCTGTTTCGCTGTATTTCTGTGCATCTAGCAACACTTGACCTAATTCATCAGGTGGCTTCTCTTCTTCAGCATTCTATTCAGCCACATCCATTGGTTCATCTTCCAAGGCACTGGTTGCATATAACTGAGCCCAATCTAGAATGTCGTTTTCATCATCTTCTTCTTCACTATTTTCATCACAATTCCAGGTTCACCGTGCTTTGTCCAAAGGGTGTAGTTTATATATGAGACCGTTTTCATATATGTGGGACATTAGAGTGCTTCTTCTCTTATATTCCTTATTATTTTCGCAATGTATGCATGGACAACACATGAAACCCTTTCACGATCTGTTGGCCTCTGTCGAATCGAGAAAATCTTCTATGCGAACAACCCATGCCCTGGCGCTTCGACTGCCGTACATCCATTGCCGGTTCATCTGCAATTGAATTAAAAACATTGGCAATTAGAATTAGATATAAAAAGTGCTCATTATCTCATTTTCTAGTTGGTTGATGAGGAAGCTTGCATAATGAAATATACAAGTATCACTTGAAATTAATTGAAAAAGATTATATTCATACTATTTTCATCGGTTTTTCTGCTGGATTATCATCGGTTTTTCTAGTAATTTCTACTATTTCTAAGATTTTCTATTAATTTCTTCTATTTCTAGTAATTCATACTATTTTTCTAGAATTTTCTAACAATTTTAAAGTAATACCTATAATTTTCTAAGATTGTTTAGTGTTTTATACCAAACAAACAAATATATAAGTAATAATAAATAATCAAGGGTTTTCTAGTAAACACTACTATATATGTTTTAGGAATTTTTACTATTTTTCTTGATTTTTCTAACAATTTTATGGTAATACCTATAATTAAAGTCAAATAATGTATAAATAAAAAAATTGTGTCGCTTGAAACAGTAATTGGGTCAAATAATAACTAGTAATTTGGAATGGAGGGAGTAATTAGTAACAAATAAATTAAACTTTATGCTATTGAAACCTTACAAAATAATTTATACATGTGTCACTTGAAATTAATTGAAACAATCGCTCTAATAATTTGCCACATGCAAGCAATCTAATAAGCGTTGTCCTTAATTAATGTCATCAACTTTACATATCGCTAATTAATGTCTAAATAAAAAATCATGCTCATTCTCCCTTCCTCTAAAAACTACAAATTATCTAACTATAATGGATGAAACAAAGTAAACACAGTATGAAAGAGAAGATGATGAAGTTGCTAACCTTTGGCGCACTTAGATGAATAAAATGCTCATAATTCTTGAGAAAAATGGGCAGCACCTCCCCTCTAACACGCCATAGAGGAAGAGGAGAGCTCGAGCAAAATGTGTCGGCTTGAGCTTGAGGAGGAAGAAGGTGGCCAGATATATATGAGATCACTTAGTACCGGCTGGGGGCTTAGCCGGTACTAAATTAGTACCGGCTGGAGCCCTCAGCCAGTACTAAATGTCCCAGGGCAGTTTGGTACCGGCTGGGCCGCCAGCCGGTACTAAATTGCCAACTAGCCGTTAGTCTCCAATGGCCTAGCAGCTATTTAGTATCAGCTGGAGGCCCCGGCCGATACTAAAACTGTCTCCACGGGCATTATGCTTCAGAATCGGTACTAATGTACGCCGACGAATGTGGAGTTTCGTAGCAGTGAAGATGGCGATGGGACAGAGCCGGCCAACCGTGAGGATTGTTAGGCCAGTACGTGTTCGTTATTCATGACATGATAACCTGGTGCATTAGATATTTTGAAAGAAATCTTGTCGTGCGCTTTATTGGCTGCCATTTGGCCACATCATCCTGTGTGGTTTGCATTTTAGATCCGCCCCTTGTCATGCATTAGAGAGGAAGCATGTACACTTGCTTGCAGTACAGTTCGACGAAGAATGGGAGAGGAACTAGATATAAGCAACGTTAGGTACACCATACAGTAGCATCAACCGTACAGTCGTACAGATAACATATATATATCGGTTGCACTGTCGCGTTGTTTATCTGTGTCGATATGTATGTTCCGTTTTCCACAGTAATACAAATAGTAATACAAGACATGTGGCCATGCCACAAGTGGCAGAGTGACACATACAGTACGTGTCAAGCAACAGGAGACAAGTTTGACAAGTCTTGACCCCAGCATCGCGTCAAGCTTTTTATTTGGACCATGCATGCGTACACTTGACCCGTCACCACCCGTGCCTATCTCTCTCTCCCTCCATCATCCTCTTTTACCCATCGACCTCAGGGTAAGTAAAGAAAAGTTGATTTGAGGTTAACTGAGAATGATAAGCTAGTTGGTCCGTACGTTAAGTGCCCAGCACTCGAGCTACAGCCTATAAATAACGGCGCCTGATCGAGCCTGCCTCGCTGTGCTCGGTCCTGCGTCTCCTCTCTCACTACTCCATACACAGACATATCGAGACAGACATGACTTCCTCTACTCTTCCTCGCGCAGCCGCCGTCGCCGGCGTCCTGGCGCTCGCCCTGTGCCTCCATGGCGCGGCGGCGCAGCTGTGCGAGGACTACTACGCAGACACATGCCCCGACGCCTACGACATCGTGAAGCAGGTGCTCATCCAGGCGCACAAGTCCGACGTCCGCATCTACGCCAGCCTCACCCGTCTGCATTTTCACGACTGCTTCGTTCAGGTACACATCTTATGTTTGTACGTACTGGCCTACCATCACCAGCGGACGTATGGCTGCACTAACAAGTTGATGAGTACGTGTTTAGGGCTGCGATGGATCGCTGCTGCTGGACGGCGTGCCCGGGAAAATCAACTCGGAGAAGGGGGCGCCGGCGAACAACAACTCAGCGAGGGGGTTCTCAGTGGTGGACAAGGCGAAGGCAGCGCTGGAGGACGCCTGCCCCGGTGTCGTCTCCTGTGCCGATATCCTCGCCCTCGCCGCAGAGATCTCGGTCGAGCTGGTATATATGCCCTACGTTTTAAAGAATCTACCACAGGATCGAACAACAAGCAAACAGAAGTACATATATGCAGCTTCTGGCCGGCCTGTAATAATGCTTCGTTTCACGTCGATTAACGTGCAGTCCGGAGGCCCAAAGTGGGGCGTCCTGCTGGGTAGGCTTGATAGCAAAAACGCCGACATCAACGGCGCAAGAAACCTGCCGGCGCCCTTCGACAACCTCACCACACTCGAGAAGAAGTTCGGGGACGTTGGCCTTCACAATGTCGACCTCGTCGCCCTCTCAGGTACGTATGATGAGCTCTGATCCATGAAACTTGATATATATACATATATATATATATATACTTTAATTTATCTATTGAATAATTAACGTGACAAAGGCCCCATCTGTATCTATTGAATAATGTGACCACGTACAGGGGCCCACACGTTTGGCAGGGCACAATGCGTAAACGTTGCCCAAGGCCCGACCGACCGGCTCTACAACTTCAGCGGCACGAACCGGCCCGACCCCACACTCAACTCAGCTTACCGAGCGGTTTTATCCCAGAGGTGCCCGAGGAACGGCAACGGGAGTGTCCTCAACGATCTTGATCCAACCACACCAAACATCTTCGACAAGAACTACTACACGAATCTCGAGGTGAACCGGGGCTTCCTCATCTCCGACCAGAAGCTGAAATCATCGCCGCAAGCGCAGGGCACCACGGCGCCGATCGTCGACCAGTTTGCGAGGAGCCAGGATGCCTTCTTCAAGAGCTTTGCACAGTCCATGATCAACATGGGCAACATTCAGCCCTTGACTGACCCCTCCCTGGGAGAAATCCGATGCAACTGCAGGAAGGTTAACGACGACGACAGTTAGAAAAGAGATCCGAGTAATCACGTTCACGTGCCTATATATGTATGCTCCATTTTAGTTTCAATAGTACAAGTCAACACCATATATATGCAGCTCATTTCATACTGTTTTCCTATGGTTAATAATTGTTCATAAATGTTCAATAAAGAGGGAACGTACACTTTCTCCTGTTATCGTACGGAATATATTTGATCATCTTGGGACACTGTCACCTGACGAATAATGGTGCATAGATATGATAGATAACAGAACGTTCCAAGAAATGTCATGGAAGCTTTATAAATTATAAGAACATTTTTGGTAGCGAGTTCAGGTTTCAGTAAAATCGATGGCACAAGGAATTCTATCAAAATATTTTGTGAGGAAAAAGTAGCATCAGTTTGGTTCTCAAAAAAAAAGGAAAAAGTCCATTTTTGACCATCCAACTCTTACCTCAGTTTTGTTTTGGCCATGAAACTTCAAAACTGGATACCTTTGACCATCCAACTATCAAAACCGTTCAAATTTAGCCATCATGATGGTTTTGATGGGTGGTTTTAATTTTTTTATTTACAGTTTAGTCCTTAAATCTTGAAATCATTATTACTTTTTTTCTGTACCTCCGATTTAGGTGATTCTTACGCTCACGCGTTCATAACGGTGAGTTTTATCTTTTTAAATAGACTTTATACTATTTTATCACTATCTATTATATTATTTTTATATTGTTGTGTAAAAACATCAATAACAAAAGTAAACAAACGATTAGAAAATAATATGTCCATGACTTTAAAAGATAAAGCTCGTCGTTACGAACACATGACAATAAAAGTCACTTAAATCGGATATACGAGAAAAAATAGTAATCATTTTAATATCCAAGAACTATTTTATTTACAGTTTAGTACTTGCAGCTTCAAATGATTACTATTTTTTTATCTTATATCCGATTTAAGTGATTCTCATGGTCATGCGTTCGTAACGATGAATTTTATTGTTTAAAGTCATGGACATAATATATTCTAACTCTTTGTTTTACTTTTCTTATATTAGTGTTTTTATAAAATAACATAAAAATAATATATTAAATAGTGATAAAATAGTATAAAGACTATTTTAGAAGATAAAGCTCACTGTTATGAACGTTTGACCATAATAATCACCTAAATCAGAGGTACGAGCAAAAAGTAATAATCATTTTAAGATCTAAGCACTAAATTGTAAATAAAAAATTAAAACCACCCATCAAAACCGCCCCAATGGCCAAATTATAATGGTTTTGATAGTTGGATGGCCAAAGATACCCGGTTTTGGAGTTCGATGGTCAAAACCAAACTGAGCCAAGAGTTGGATGGTCAAAAATAGACTTTTTTCAAAAAAAAAATCCCTATCTCTCTAACTCGTAATACAACAACGTAGAAGTCCTAAAATTCACAATTCTGTTTGCGTCGTTGGACGTGTCTTCTTGTTTTTTTCTATAGAAAAGATTTGACGGGCATTGGTTTAAGGATTGGGCGAGGTAATAAAGTTTCAATCAACTAAAAATGGACACTATGGTCAACGTCCATGCTCGTCAAGTGGAGTATCCACCCCTGCTCACTGGTCGGACAAGCATATAATTCCAACAGCAGAGCACCAATCAGCCGAGCACATGATCGTCTTTTAAATCACAGGCTTCCGTCGTGAATGTAAGGTTTATCTCTTTTCTTATTTCAGTTCTGTTTCTTGACCAGGACACGCTCGAAATAGAAACAGTGATGTGATTTGTGCACGTAGACTGTGAACACAAGCAGGTCGGTAATCATCTGATGGTTATTGACTCCATCACAGTTGTTTTGGTCGCATCACTCATATTGATCTTAACATTATTCAGTAGGTTTCCTTGATTCCGTTCAAACATAACATCAACATTATTCACTGAACCAGAATAGGGGGGCAAATTACGGCCGTGTTTCTTTACTACCCGAAAAAAAAATTCCTAAAGAGAATCTTACGTGCATTAAGTATTAAATGAAGTCTATTTGTAAAACCTTTTTAGGGATGAGTGTAACTTTACACGACGAATCTAACGAGCCTAATTAGTCCATGATTTGCTACAGTAATGCTATAGTAACCATCCTCTAATTGTACGGTCAGAGGCCTCATTAGATTTGTCTCGTGAATTAACTCGGGGTTGTGAAGTTAGTTTTGTAAACTGACTTTATTTAATACATTTAGTTATTGGTCAAACGGGGTGGAAAAAATTTCCACCCCAAAGAAACACGGCCTACATATCTATAACAACTATATAATTGGTACCCACTAAAAGTCCCACCCCTATTTCTCTCCACATGCAAGATGTCCACGTCACCATCCACTAGATTTTCTCTCAACATGTAATCTGTCCACATCACCATCCACTAGAATTATGAATTTATGTCTTCTACTCATTTTCTGCGGCTATACATTGTGTTAGTCTTTGTGAGTACCATGCTACAAATTTCTAAGTAGTTCTCTCTCAATAAAATGAATGTGTTTTCCTCTACATTGTTGTTTAAAAAAAATTCCAATGCAATCCTTTTAGTGTTGCTACTTTCAAATTGCATCTTTAAATTTTGTATAAATTCCCGCAGCAACACGCGGGGTACCACCTAGTTCTGATGAAGACTTGCAGTCACACATTTGTATATAATTCATTATTCATGATGTACTTCGATCTCTAATATTAAAGAAGTCATGCATGTTTGGTGTACTGAATTATACATGAAAGAGATTCAATAATTCAAGTGTGAGCCAGGAAAATATTGCTTCATCATTTTACACGAGAGTAATTATTGATAGTAGCTTCGGGTGGATGAATCCGCAAAGAGCCTCTTGAATAGCACGGAGCCTTCCAGTCGCTATTAGCTGATCTCTCATCCATGATACCTAAGAAAATATTATGAAACTCGAATAACTATTTTATTTTTCTAAAAGATATGAACGTATGAACAACATAAAAATAATAGAAAACTAAAATGCATTAGTTGTATACGTACTTTATTTTCCCATTGATTAATTGTGAGCTGGTCACCTACAAGGCTACGCATGAACTCACATACATAGTATCCGCACAGGTTGTTGCCTTGTCCCTACCTCAAACACTTTAGAAAAAATATGTCATCAAATTTATGCATGGCTAGTCATCAGATCTATAAATGCTAAGTCATCAAATCAAAATTTATACATAGTGACATACCAGAAAGTCTATCTTGATTATCACGGTTTCCTCGAAGTTGCAACTCTGTAGCGTGCGCCACTTTGCCAAAGCGTCATTGAGCGCGTCAATGAAGTCTTGGTAGTCTTGTCTTGGTTTTCTCATTGAGTCCATTACTATAGCCAAGCTCATGTCAGAAATTATCACAAATAATATCCAGTGGTTCCTCCATGTTGATACAACTAGTTAAACTAAGTTAATAAGCAACATGGTCATTATGGGGATTGATACTTGTAATGAAGCACTCACGCAAAGTTGTAAGGCAGCCGTATCATTACCTTTTAATGACAACACTTAAGAACTTACATAAGTTATTAAGTACCCCCTTGCCATCGTCACGTAGATTATTCGTGTTCGCAACCACTGGATCCATGAAACCTACGTGATAATATGTCTTTTTTCTGCATTCTTCCTTCTCCATTCTACATTAGACGAAATAAAATGTCGTTATAAAATAACTTATATACATGACTATGTATATATCTATTGAATATCCATAAACACTTACAAAGCTCAGGCGCTGAGGAAAGAGATGTCAAGTGTGTCTTGGTTGTACAATTGGAATAAATCTTTGAATTCCAACCATATCAAGTCCCCCTAGTAATCTTCGTCTCTAGCTTTCATACCAATCATTTCTCTTTCTTTGTTGCCTCTTCCATGTACCATTTATGTAGCCTATACAACTGTGTTGGTAGCTCTTCGACGAATTCAGGTCTGACGAGAGGTTGTCTGGGCTGCCACTTTCATGCAGGTACGAAGTCATCATCCTTTGATGCAGTCTATTTTCCCTCCGCTCGGATCTCATCCGTCGTGATTCTCGTGTCTTTACCTAAGTCAATAAGCCCCGTTGCTCTGCTGAAAGTACGACGAGCCGCAGAATCGATTGTTTCTTTTGCATTCCAAGCCGAGGGGACTGTGCTAGTGGCCCCACTACACTTTATCTTTTCGAAGGACTTCGTCATGGAGCTGTTGCAGTCCGAGGGCAATATTTTCTTCTTGGTTTCTGCTGACATTCTAATAAAGAATTGAGATATCTTCGGATCTATCGAAATCTTCTTCTCAGGCTCCCTCTTTTTGAAATGTTCTTCAACCGCAACATTAGTTATTTTCTTGCATTCTTCATAAGTAAGGTCGTAGGGTTTCTTAGCCGGCTCATTTGTCTGCTTCTTGGTTGGCTTCTTTGGCGGCTCCTTTGTCTGACATTTTATTTTTTCTATTACGTTACACATAATAGCTAAAAATTAAGTGGTGATTATATAATAATTGCAATAAATAGCTAGAAATAAATAGATATCAAATATATGAAATTAAATAGTAAATATAATATCTGCAATAAATTACCTTTGCCTGCTGCATAGCCAGTTGCTTGTGCTTTTTCATCGGCGGAGGTGGTGGTGACGGCGACGGCTGCCGAGGAGAAGGGCTTGGTGATGGTGAGCGTTCGAATGCAGCCGGCGGAGACAGTGGATCCCTACTGTGGGCCCTTGAAGGGGAGGTGGGGGATGGTTGCCTTGGAAAAACCTTGGGAGGGTTAGCCTGCCCTAGAATTACAATCAAGCGCTTCTCCCACAGGACTATGCCATGGAGGGCCTCTTGTAGTGTCCTCTCGTCGTCACCTCCAGGAATGTCGAGTTATAACTTCTAGTAGCCTTTGGCAATCTGCTCAACCCCCACTCTAGCATAGCTAGGCAGAATCTCTTGGCCACAGAAGGTGTCGCCTCGTTTGATTGGCAAAGCAATACCATCCGCCACCAATGTCGTTATGTTCTTCAATGCAATATGCAACTCACAAGGTGTTCGATTTTCTATCAGATCCACCGGGTGGCGCTCAATCACAACGTCGGTGGTAGGGGCTTCCTGAATGGTGGGGATTTGTTCAGCATCATCTATAGGGAGCTCCGTGGATGCACAGCTGCTTTGAACATGTAGAAATTAAATAGATAGCTAAGAATATAAGCAATAAATCTTATATTAGCATAGTACATGACAGTCTTACATAGTTGAATAGTACATGCCTCGTGTCTTACATAATGTTGCATGAATACATCAATCGACATTCTCAACTAATGAAATGAAATGCTTCTTTACAAATGTTCCTTGATTATGATTGAGGCGTAAGTACGAGGTATCTTCATTGGCTAACAGAATGCATGGGTCAACAATCACTGTGAATGACGGAATCTCGACAAACTCATCGTAATCCTCTAACATGTCTGACTTTCCCTCGATTCCAACGATGTTTCTTTTCCCTGATAGAACTACGAGCCGCTTTGGCTCATTCTGTGACTTGTCTCTTTCCTTGTTTATCTTTTTTGGCCTACTAGGCATGTCCTTAACATAGAAAACCTGAGCCACATCCGCTGCTATGATGAATGGTTCGTCTATGTACCCAAGATTGTTGAGGTACACTATTATCATTTCGTACTTGTCTTTTGTTACCGAAGTTAGCTTCACCCATTGGCAACGAAACAAATGCACCTTTTTAGAAAATGTCCATAGTTTAGTTCCCATATCTCTTCTATGAAACCATAATATATCTCCTTCTTCCCACTGTTGTGTATGACATCTATACATACACCACTGTTTTGGTTGCTACTCTTCATATCTTGGGCTATTGTGTAAAATGTATTGCCTTTCATCTCATACCCTTGGTATGTTAAGATTGTCTGATATGGTCCCCTAGCCAACCAGGCTAGCTATGGATCTATGTCCTCCTCACGGAGATGTTTCCGTAACCAACCGCCGAAAGTGCCATGTGATGACGTGTAATCCATGACTCAGACTTCTCCATGAATTCGGAGGACAATGCCTCCTTGTGTTTCTTGATGTACGGATCCACAGAGGATTGCTGAAGAACCGTGTAGTGTGCCTTTTTGAATGAATCATCATCCCAAGGTAGGATTGCTTTCTTTCCTAGTGTGCCCTTTTCACTTAGTCTACCATTATAATGAGATTCAGGAACACCAATTGGTTTAAGGTCGTCAATAAAGTCAACACAAAACTCAATGACCTCCTCTGTCCCATAGCCCTTAGAGATGCCTCCTTCTGGCCGAGCACGATTACGAACGTATTTCTTTAGTGCACCCATGAATCTCTCAAATGAGAACATATTGTGCAAGAATACTGCACCGAGAATAGAAATCTCCTTGATAAGTTGAACTAGGAGATGCATCATGATATTGAAGAATGATGGAGGAAATATCAATTCAATGTTAAAAAGGCATTGGACCACATCAGTCTGTGGTGCTATGAGATGCTCTGGATCGATTACCTTTTGAGAAATTGCATTGAGGATTGCATAGAGCTTTATGGTGGCTAGTCAGACATTGACAGGAGGACCCCCTTCAATGCAATAGGGAGAAGTTGTGTCATCAACACGTGGCAGTCGTGAGACTTTAGGTTCGTGAATTTCTTCTCCACCATATTTACTATTCCTTTTATATTCGAGGAGTAGCCAGATGGGACCTTGATACTGTTCATGAATTCAAACATGATGTCATTCTCTTCTTTGCTAAGAGTATAGCATGCGTGATCTAAGTAATGATGTCCTTTGTCCCTCTTCTCCGGATGTAAGCCGAATCGTTCTATCATTCGTTTCAATTCCAGCCTTGCTTCTAGCGTGTCTTTGGTCTGCCCGTACATACCTAGAAATCCAAGCAAGTTCACACAAAGATTGTTCGTTAGGTGCATCACGTCAATTGCGTTGCGGACCTCCAAGACTTTCCAATATGGCAACTCCCAAAATATGGACTGCTTCTTCCACATGGCCGCCCTTCCGTCTTCATTTGGAACTTGTTGGCTACCGGGTCCCTTTTTGAAGACAACCTTTACATGCTTTACCATATCAAATACGTCGTCACCGTTAAGATACGCTAGCTTAGGGCGATGGCCTTCCTTCCATTGGAAATGCTTACCCTTCTTTCTTGCTGGATGTTTTATAAGAAGAAATCGATGATGCCCCATGTACACAACTTTTCTACAATATTTCAGATACATGCCGTCAGTTTTATTTAAACAATGCGTGCATGCCCTGTATCCCTTGTTTGTTTGTCCAGAGAGTGAGAGGTTACCAAGAGCCGGCCAATCATTGATGGTTACGAACAACAAGGCTCGTAGGTTAAAATCCTCTTGTAAGTGCTCATCCCACATACGTACACCTTGTTCGCACCATAAAAACAAAAGTTCTTTGACTAATGACCTTAGATACACCATAAAAACACACCACATTCCGTCTTGCTTGCGATCTTCTTTGTGTCATCGTATCATCATAGCATGCTCTTTGTTTTTGAAGAGATGCTTCAATCGTGGGATTATAAGAGAGCCCTTTAGTCTGGCTCGGCCGAGCTGGAGGAGGGAGAAGAGCCTTTTATTGGGAGGGTCCTTTAGTCCAGGTGGGGGTTACAACCCGGACTAAAAGGGCACCTTTAGTCCCAGCCGAAGCTCCCAACCGGGGTCCTTTAGTCCAGGTTGGGGGTTACAACCGGGACTAAAAGGGCACCTTTGGTCCCGGTCGAAGCCCCCAACCGGGACTAAAGGCCCCTCACATTGGCTAGTGAGTCCCTACCAATGACTAGTGGGGCGGGAACCCTTTAGTCCTAGTTGGGGGCTACAACCGGGACTAAAAGGGCCGATCCCAGTTGGTGCCCCCAACCGGGACTAAGGGTCCCCACCCCACGTGCCGTTGTGAGCCGGGACTAATGCCCACGTTAGTCCCGGCCCTAATTCTATACGGGACTAAAGGGGATGGATGCAAAGTCACTTTAGGGCCTACATGCCCATATGCATGCTGCTAAAAACATGTACCCGGTACCCATGAAAGCGATGGACAAACCATGCATGTCAGTTCATATGTATGCATGCTTTTCAATACAAGGTGTCTGTGGATGCAAACATTTAACTGTATCAACGATGCTTTTCTTCAGAAGACTTAAATATTTCATCAAATTAAAATTTCAAAATTCATCATCCTTGTTTATTTTCGAAATGATTCATTTTATGTGGAAGATCATACCACGTCTATTTACAAATATCTGCGCACATGGTAGTGGCGGCTAGATATATATAGAAGTGAAACAAATGAAAAAAAATATGAATGGACCACACGAGCTAACTTTATGGAGACATCAACACAAAGGAAGATGCATAGAAGCATACTACGTCAAGATCACACACCATCACAACAATACAATAATACAGGTCACCAACGTAGCAATAAAAGGCAAATGTTTGATAGTACTGGTCGACATCAGGGAAAAAAACATGTATTAGTATGGTCCGTTGGAAAAATAAAATGTATTCATAAAGGCAAATTAAAGAATCTAAACTTTTGCGATTCATATGCAGAAATATATTTTTATACTAGCCTGTGTGGACCATGGAAAATTTGAATGAAATGCTCCAACATTGAAAGAAATTACAGAACTAATATTATGAGCTGTGTGTGAAAAAATACGAATATATATGTCTTGAATTTTTTAGTGGTTTTGATTGGAGGGCAGTTTATAATGTGTATGCTACACTGTGCTAGTAGTGCCTCCTGTTTTTTAAGAACATGGTGATATATTATGTGTCTAGCCCAATTGATAATTCGGTTGTTGGAAGGAGCTGCATTGATAGCAACTAGCTAGGATAGTATCAACCGTCTCTGCAACTTGATTTTGGTTTATTTAGTTCCTACTGTTTCTTGGTTGCTTTGTACATGAGAACAAATAAATTTGGAAGTACAAAAATTTAAATTTGGTTTCGAGATTTAGGACGACATAGAGTACATATGGACATATGGTCCTTGTTAATTAATAATCAAGGCATGGGTACTACTAGCATTGTACGTAAGAAAGCACACTGTTGTTAAAAAAACTCGACCTCGGGAGGAGACTCTACCTGAGCTTTTATTCTAAGAAGGTGCCGTGCTTTGAACCCTGGTCGTGAGACGGAAGTTCCAACGACTTCTGAAGTTCCACAGAAAGCTAATGATAAGTTTAACAAGAACTTCCTCAGAAAGCAAGTACACTAGCTAGTTTCACAAACATAAGAAAAACAATAATATTAGGTACACTACCTCACAAAAAGACTACGTACTTGTTTCAATATACATCCATATCCCGCTTGAACACAAGAACTGCAGTAGTCATACTGACAGCGAAGACAGGAGCCAGAAGGTTGAAAAATCTTGACAACATGCATGCGTGTCCATGCATGATTGTTCGGCCATCCTTTAAGTCCATTTATATATATACTTCTTTATCCTATGGATAAACCCATTCGTTATATTTTTGTTTCTACTTTTTTATCCATCTCTCTATAACACTGACATATTCAAGTGAGCCATGTTCACGGAGAACGAGAACTATCAAACCACACCACGAACTTGTGGGATGAGTATCTTGCGCACTATATATTGCATCCCATAATGAAACTTAATAATCTATAATATCTATATAGATGGCCCCCACTAACAATCGACTATAGCAATTCTCTAGACTCTCAGCTATCCGCGTCATCCCCCACCGTGACCCCGCACCGCCCCGTCCTTCTCCACCCGCCGCGCCCCGAAGCCCGCTGCCGCCGCGCCTTGAATCCCACCGCTGCCCTCGCCTTCTCCACCAGATGCGCCTTGCAGCCCGCCGCCTCGCCTCCCCACTGCAGCCACCTCTCCCGCCTCCACCTTGCCTGCCTCCATAAATTGCCCCCGTCCTACGTCCCGCCGGAGTGGAGTGTGAAGATGTGGGCGAGCTCACAGAGGGCGCCCTCTGTTGGATATGTTCCAAATTCACATCCACGATATAGGCCATACTTGGGCCAGAGCGAAGTGGAGGCCCATCGCGCTGTGGTTTCTCTAAGAAAGTGCACAGTTTAGTCCCACCTACCTTGAGACAAATTCTCTTGCAGCATCTTCACTTCATCCTGAATCATCATGAAAAAATACGACTGGCGCCAAATAGCCTCTTGAGCTAATTAACTAAACCAACTAAGCTTGAGCATAGCTCAAACTTAGCAACAGGAACAGGTTTAGTCATCATATCAGCTGGATTATCATGAGTGTTGATCTTGCATACTTTCAGCTTACCTTCCTCAACCACATCTCGTACATAATGATACTTGATGTCAATATGCTTTGTCCTCTCATGGAACATCTGATCTTTGGTAAGGTAAATAGCACTTTGACTGTCACAATATAAATCAATGCAAGAAACAGCCCCAACCAGCTCAGAGTACAATCCGCTCAGCCAAATTAATTCTTTGCACGCCTCAGCAATAGCCATATATTTTGCCTCAGTAGTAGACAAAGCCACAACAGACTGCAAAGTGGCCTTCCAGCTCACAGCACAACTGCCAACAGTGAACACATAACCTGTGGGCGACCTTCGCCTATCATCATCAGCAGCAAAATCTGAATCAACATAGCCAATAAGTCCCTTCTCAGTTCTGCCAAACTTCAAACAAGAATCTGCAGTGCCTCTGAGGTACCTGAAAATCCACTGAACTGCCTTCCAATGTTCTTTACCAGGATTAGTCATATATCTACTAACCAGACTCATAGCATAAGATAAATCTGGACAAGAACAGACCATGGCATACATCAATTACACTCATCAATGAGACGTTTAGGAGGTCCACAATTTATCTTTGACTTGCGCTGAGCAATAGGTAAATCCTCCTCTAGCTGCAAATCAGGTGGTAAGTGCTTTACATCATCATGAGCCTCATCATCAACAGCTTAATTTTCCTGATCATCCACTGGAGGCTCCACCTGCTCGTCTGTATCATCATCCACATGCTCCACCTGCACGCTCATATGCTGCAGCCCTTTATTAAAATTATCTGGAACATGATCTAAGGACAAACTGTCATTAAACATCACAGATTCATTGAAAACAACACTCCTGCTCATGAAAGTCTTTTCAGTTTCGGGATTCCACAACTTATATCCTTTAACTACCGAACCATAACCAAGAAAAAGACATTTAATAGCTCCAGGCTCCAATTTTCCATTATCAACATGAGCATCAGCAGTGCAGCCAAAAACTTTCAACAGTGAATAATCAGCGGGTGTGCCAGACCATACCTCAATAGGTGTTTTCTTATTAAGTGGAATAGAAGGCGACCTGTTTATCAAGTAGCATGCGGTGTTAGCTGCTTCAGCCCAAAAGCGCTTGCTCATCCGTGCATTGGACAACATGCAACGAGCCTTCGAGATGATGGTCCTGTTCATGCGCTCAGCCACACCGTTTTGCTGCGGAGTATACGGTATGGTGTGGTGCGTGACAATGCCTTCCTGCCTGCAATAATTATTAAATGCAGCAGAACAAAATTCTCCACCATTATCAGTACGAAGCACCTTCACCTTCCTATCAGTTTGCCTTTCTATCATCACTTTCCAATCTTTAAAAGCAGCAAAAGTATCATCTTTATTTTTCAGAAAATAAGGCCATACTTTTCTAGAGTAGTCATCAATAATAGTAAGCATGTAACGAGCACCACCATAAGAAGGCTTACGAGAAGGACCCCATAAGTCAGCATGTACATAATCAAGAGGACCTTTGGTGGTATGAACAGCAGTGTTGAACTTTACCCTTTTATGCTTCCTGAAAATACAATGCTCACAGAACTTCTTGCTACTCAAAATACAACCATCCAGTAGGTTTCTCTTCATCAATTCTGCCATACCAAGTTCACTCATATGTCCAAGACGCATATGCCAAAGGTTAGTCTTACTAGGTTCAACATTAGTAACAGCAGCAGCAGAAACAGAACCATGTAAAGTACTTCCTCTTAGGACATATAACTTTGCAGAATTCAGATCACCTACTAAACAAATAAGAGAATCTTTTGATACCTTTAAAACTCCGCTTGAACCGGAGTACTTGAATCCTTCTGCATCAAGTGTGCTGAGCGAAATCAGATTTCTGGTCATCCCTGGTATGTATCTCACATTCTGTAGCGTGCGTGTCATGCCATCATGAGCCTTGATCTGAACTGAGCCGATCCCCACAATGTCACACGGATTATCGTCTCCCATACGCACAACATCTCCTTTCTACACAGGTTTAAACGAACTAAACCAATTTCTGTTAGTGCAGATATGAAACGAACATGCAGAATCAAGTATCCATTCATCATGGCTAGAAACACAACCAGCAAGAACAATCAGACAATCTCCTGAATCAGAAGTATTCCCAGCACCAGAAACAACAGAGGCATTGCCATCCGAGTTATTTTTTATGTTCTCTTTGTTCTTAAGCTTCCAACACTCCTCAATAAAATGTGATTTCTTCTTGCAATACTTACAGAACTTCTTGGGTGGTCAGGACTTAGAACGCCCTCTACTTTCTTGGCTCTTGTAACGATCATTACTTTCATTGGAAGATCTGTGCTCCGGTCTGCCTCTCACTTGCAAAGCATCGCCCTTGGACGACGACAATCCGTCAGGCTGCACCATGCCTTTCATCTTTTCCCTTGATTGGAGTGCCTCATAAACTTCCAAAACGGTTAGTTCATTACGGCTAATCAACAAGGTGTCACAGAAATTAGCAAAAGAGTTTGGCAGAGAACATAACAATAGGAGACCTAAGTCCTCATCATCATACTTAACCTCCATCGACGCTAGGTCAGAAACGATCTCCTTGAACACAGATATATGGCTCATCACTGAATCACCCTCCTTCATCTTGAGCGTGAACAGCTTCAACTTCATATGCATTTTACTGGTTAGATCCTTCGACATGCAGATCGATTCCAGTTTCAGCCAGAGTGCTGCAGCAGTCTGTTCCTGCAGACATTCTTGTAGAATATCATTAGACAGATAAAGCTGAATTAAAGACAGAGCCTTACGATCCTTGCGCTTCTCCTCATCAGACCATTCGTTGGACGACTTGCCACCAAACTTGTCCAACGCCTCATCGAGATCATGAGTTTGCGTCAGAACAGCCCGCATCTTGACTTGCCACAGCGCGAACGTGGTCTTGTAATCCAACAGCGGTAGATCAAACTTTATCGTCGTTGACATCAAGGAAACCGAACCTGAAACCAGCTCTGGTACCACTTGTTGTAAATGATGACGAATAAACGACAAGAAGTAAAGGAATCAAACCGCAGGAGACACGAGATTTTAACGTGGAAACCCTCCTAATATAGAAGGGAAAAAACCACGGGCGCCAGCCTGCAAAACTTTACTATATGAGGTGTGTGTTTACAACACCTATTGGCGGCTTACAAGAGGATGATTTATTCATCAAGGGCAAAGCTCTATTATATAGGCAGCTCACGTGACCGAGCTTGGTTGCGTTGCCGATGTGGGACTAAACTGTGCGCTCATGAGAGAAAAACACACAGTACCCCTTGCTCCGGCCCAATCCTCTGGTGATGGGCCTCCGCTTTGCTCCGTCTGTGAATTTGGATCATATCACAACAAACTCCACCTTGAGACAAATTCTCTGGCAGCATCTTCACTTCATCCTGAATCATCACGTAGAAAAATACGACTTGAGGCCCATCGCGCTGTGGTTTCTCTAAGAAAGTGCACAGTTTAGTCCCACCTTGGTAACGCAACCAAGTACGGGCGCGTGATCTGCCTATATATATGTAAGCCTATTTAGACGGTAGGGTAAGACAAGACAAGGGAAGGTAGATAAGCCATGTATCATCCCTACTTGTAAACTCTCCTCAATAGTGATTGTCTTCAGTGGTTTTTTCCCGCAAGGGTTTTTCCACGTTAAATCGTGTCTCGTGTTCGATCTTGTTTTTCGCATTATTTGCTAACAAGTGGTATCAGAGCTTGGCACAAGATCGTGAGAAAAAAAAATTAGGGTTTCAGTTTTCTTTGTCGTGCCGTCAGTCGGATCAAATTTGTTGACGTGGAGTTCAGGACAGAATCTGATTCCGTATTGCAGCAGGTACTCGACTCCGATTCAAGTTCATCGTGGCAGCCCTAATCTGTCGTTCCTGCTGTTACCGTCGACTCGATTCCGAAGCTACCGATCTACGAAAGCTTGCAGTGGCAGGTGTTGCGGCCGTGCGCAGGGGTATGCGTCCAGAAGAAAAAAGATTGCTGTCGAAGATTGCTGCCGTTTGCTATTGCACGCGGATCAAAGAGGACAGAGCGCCAGTTTCTTCGTGGAAAAAGATTTTGTCGAATTTTGCTAGACGCACACGTGAAAAGCTACTAGAAGATTTCTTCAGTTTTTTGCTGATTGTACACAGAGTTGTACACGAGGCTGCAAGTTATTACTAGAGTTACACAGTAACGTTTCTAGATTATTTACTGTAGATTATTTTCTTCTGGTTATTTCTTTCACATGGCTTCTTTGAAATATGATTTCCGCTGCTGAGATATTGAGGAGATATTGGGATTACTATTTGATCACTTTGAGTTAATTCATCTTGATGTTTTGACAACATCGTTCATGCCATCCTAGTGGTTTTATTTTACTTCTATGGAGTTGGTTAATTAAAGGTGAAGGTTCTGCTCTGAATTAAGTTTGAGGTGGAGGATTCTAAGTGCAACAGAGAAGTTTTGTTTGACTAAATACTACAATGTTTTGTATTGCGGGAGCAGTACGTTTATTGTTGTCTTTGCTCATGTTGAGGGATTTAGTCAAAGTTACTACATAGATACTACAACGTTTTGTACTGGCATTCAGTACGCTTGTTGTTCAAGGTGGAGACGTCCGCTCAATTCTATTGCAGAGGTTTATACTCCGTTGGTTGCACATTTATGCCTACATCTGAACCGTGTTTGAATGGAGCAGTAATTAACCATGTCATGTTATTTAGTTTCTTCTACAATTGGCAAGTTTGTTGTAGGTGATGGATACACGTGCTAGTTGCTCTTGCAAGAGCGTTGTTTTGCCAAATTTAGTGTTCCAGGTGGAGCATATATTATTCCATGAGATGAGTTCTTCACTGGATATTTATACCACGACTGATATTGCGACTTTATGTCGTTTGATGATTGAGCGTTATTGCCATTTACTTTTGAGGTCAGCTGCACAGACTCAGACTTTTGCTGGGATTATGAATTTATTGAAGGCCCAGATTATTCGTCTGCTTTGTTAATAGCTGTGTGTGTTTGGACCTATTGGTTATTGGCTCAATTTTTACTTCATATGAAGTGTTGGAAAGAATACTCAAGTGATCTTACTTATTGGTTAGTCCGATGGACATTGGCATTAAAGAATTGAATATGGAGGTTTATTATTCGTCTACAAGTGGAATTTGTCTCAAGGTGGAGTTTGTTGGATATGTTCCAAATTCACATCCACGATATAGGCCATGCTTGGGCCGGAGCGGCCCATCGCGCTGTGGTTTCTCTAAGAAAGTGCATAGTTTAGTCCCACCTTGGTAACGCAACCAAGTATGGGCGCGTGATCTACCTATATATATGTAGACGGTAGGGTAAGACAAGACAAGACAAGACAAGGCAAGGTAGATAAGCCATGTATCATCCCTACTTGTAAACTCACCTCAAGAGTGATTGTCTTCCGTGGTTTTTTCCCGCAAGAGTTTTTCCACGTTAAATCGTATCTCAATTTCGATCTTATTTTTCGCATTATTTGCTAACACCCTCGAGGTCCACCGATGGGACCTCGCCTTTCGACGGCGAGGGGGTCTACGGTGGCGCGGCCACCTCCTTCAAGCCGCTGCCGCCGCTGCGCGACATGTGAGTGGAGAGGAAGGGAAGAAAGGGAGAAGGCCTGCCACGGCGCAGCCCCGGCCGTACGCGAGCCGGGCAGCACGGGGATATCCATGCCACCGGCGGCGCCACGAGCTGCGTGAGAGAGAAGAAGAAATGGGCTAGGGTTTCAGGGTGCAACTGGCCGACGGGTTTTGTTGCGCGCGATCTGCGCGGGGAGCCGTTAGATGCTGACCGACGACCAGAATCGAGCGGCACGGCCGGAGCCCTAGGCCGCGCTGGGCTAGGCCCCTGCCAGGCCGCGCTGTTGGACCGAGCGAGCAGGCCAGTTGGGCCGAGCGGCGAAATGGAGGGGGATCATACGTGGCTTCCATGTGCTAGATAAGCAACATGGCTTAGAGGCCTAATTAGGCCCAAAAAATATACTAGTACTAGCTATAGTCATCTGTGCGCGCGCGTTTTTACAAGATTTTTTTTGTTGTAAACAAAGTCACACACGTAGGTGTATTCGAATTTTTAGGCAAGAAATTTTATTAGCCTTTGACGGTTTCATATGATACTAGATTCAACATTTTTATCAACCTAATTCAACATTTCAAGAATATTGGTTCAACACTTACAAAACTAATTCAACATTTTATAAAAAATGTTGAAATAGTATATTACAAATGATGAACTAATTTATGGCAAATGTTGTTTTTTAAAAAATTACTGAAAATATGAAATATATTCAAATTGGAGCTTGTTTTGTTGCATAAATTCCAACTAAAAGCACGGTTTAAACGGATTTGAAAAATGATTTATAGTCTAAAAGAAAAGTGAATTCAAAGATCGAAATCTAAATGGAATCATATTCTCTCAACGCATGCATGCTACCAGCCGTGTGTCTCCGGCTGTCCACGTGCACCTTATTGCTGTTGTCGATTATTGTCCCGCATTGATCTGATTCGTCCATTCGATATGCACAGATCTCAAACAGTGGAACCCATCTAACATAAAAAACTTCCGGAAGCTGTATAGGTTCTCTGGAGGGTGCGCGAGTGCAAGCGGACCATGGGCCAAAATTCATTGCTGGGCCGAAAAGCGAAGAACTGCACAATAGATATGTAAGAATCAAGTTTATTATTTTCAGAAGCATATTATGACACATTTTGATTAGTTTTCTATCTCTATTGATTTTGAACCAACGGGATAAATCTTTTAGCACCTTAGTGTTTATATTTTTCAATTTCATCTTAAAATCATGTATAATGCAACAATCATCTTAATGTTTTATTTTCAAATTTTACGTTAAAATTTTGTTTAAAAAATCCCGCAGCATCGCGCGGGGTATCACCTAGTGGTATTAATTAGTTGCACATGTCCTATAAGTTTTTGTATCCATGAATGTGATGAAGCCCTCATACAAGAGTTGTGGTTAATTGGTGCTTGGTAGTCACATAGGAAGAGCTGGGAGGAACTAATGTTGATACGTGTTGATCGATCAGCAACAGCATCGTGCATGATTCGTAAGGTAGTCAAGTATTTTTGACGACCATGGTTGAGACACATCGATCTGTCATCATATCTGTCCGTGCATATATGTATTTACCCAAGACAATATGTAGATGCAATTTGGGATTTTCTTAAAACGAATCATGTAGTTTGTGATTGAGAATCATGCACCCACATCATCAGTAGTACTGAGTTATCATCCTATAAATCAGGCCGGTACGCTTACTGCCTCTTATCCCCGTCCGCCGTTGCCGGCATTGCTGGTGGCCGCCATGTCGCGTGCCCTGACGCCTATGACATCGTGAAGCGCGCAGGCCGGTGCTCATCGACGCGCATGATCGACTCAGACAACCGCATCTTCGCCAGCCTCATCCGCTTCTTCCATTTCCACGACTGCGTCCAAGCATTCGGATCGATGATTTCATCGGCTTCCATGCTTGTTCATAGACGAACGAACATGAACGGTACTAACACCATCAGTCTATATTGCTGTTGCTAGCAGGGATGCAAGTGGATATTTAATAGTGTTTTTGGATCAACCATCCTAGTTTATTTTATCTTTTAAATTAATTATGTGTGATGCTATTCTAGATCATTTTTCTAAGTTTTTGGGCTGCAACTAACGGCTCGGCGCGCGGGTTCAGCGTGGTGGACGCAGCCAAGGCAGCACTGGAGGCCACCTGCCCAGGTGTGTCTCCTGAGCCAACACCCTCGCTGTCGCCGCCGAGATCTCCGTCGAGCTGGTACGTACACGTACTACCTGAATTGTTTCTGGGTGATGACGTGCTACACATACAGTCCTGTGATCCAAGTGTAGTGGTAGGTGGAACGTCGCTTTCAACGTACGGGTATATGCGCATCTCAGTCGAATAACCATCAACAACATAGAACAATAACTTCCATCATCGATCTCTCCATTATCTTGCATATATTGTATGAAGGAACAAGTTGATGGGCGTGTCGGTGTACAAATTTAGTGCTGTATTTGAGCTATCAAGCCAAGACGTACTACAGACTAAATGCTAAGGCCGCAGGTTCTTGCGTAATGCCTTGTTTCAGCGCCGATCGGTTGGTGGTTCAATTCTTTATATTTACTCATACTGAACTTTTTGGTAAAATCAGAGCTCGTGAAAAGTTTTGACAAACAATAATCTGTACGCACAAAAAGAATCCATATAGCTGATGGAATATATATGACACGAGTGACGAGTCACATGAGCGCAAAATGACGATGAACACGGGTCCATTGGTTTGCTATCTATAACATAGCCCATCACATGCACAGTCGGGATCGGAGGACCCAGGGTGTGCTTCTGGGGAGGCTGGACAGCATGATCGACCTCCGATTTCAACGGGTCCTTGGATCTTCCGGCACCCACCGACAACCTCACCGTACTTCTACAGAAGTCAGTAACGTGAGCCTCAACATAACGTCGTACACCAGAGTAGACTCATCTCCGCAGCATCTATATATACCATGTAATATCCCACGTGTTGCTGCGGGAATTCGTTAAACAAAAATTTAAAGTGAAATGTGAAAGTATAAACACCAAATGATTGTATTGCAACATTCTTTATTAAACATTGTACATGGAAGTATGACTGATCATAAATGTAATTTTTACTCCTGTAATTTGTAATTGCTACTCACAAAAATGTGGCCACAGAAAATTGATTGAAAAATAAATAGATGGTCTAGTGAATGATGACATGGCTTATAGTGGATAGTGATATGGCGCATAGTAGATGATGACGTGGAATGGTTGCATGTTTAGAGAAATCCAACCATGACTTGATAGCGGGTACATATCGATCGTTTCATATATATATATAGCCGGCCGGCATTTAATTTACTGCACGTTGATACTTATTTTCACTCACGCTTTATGTGTATACGTTTCTAACTCGACTCTCCATCGATATCTTGACTACAGGGGGGCACGGTACAGGTTCGGCAGAGTACAACGGGCTGTTTGGATCCGGGGCTAAAGTTTAATATCTTAAATAAATGATAATTGTACGTATTAAATATAAACTAATTATAAAACTAATTGTATAAGTCATGTCTACTTCGCGAGACGAACCTAACAAGTCTAATTAAGCTATAATTAGTACATAATTATCACATGATTACTGTAGCATTACATTATCTAATTATTGACTAATTAGGTTTAATAGATTCGTCTCACCAATTAGCCCTTATTTATGTAATGAGTTTTTAATTAATCTATATTTAATAGTTCTAATTAGCATCTTTACATTCGATGTGATGGGGCGAAATTTTAGTGGGTGGGATCCAAACACCTTCATTGAACGCTAGTTTGTCACCGAGACCAGCTCTACAACTTTAGCGGGACAAACATGCCTGACCCGACCCTAGACTCGGTGTATAGAGCATTCCTGTCCCGGAGGTGCCTCAGGAACGGTGGTCCTATATCTTTGAACACCTTCGACAATAAGACCACTCTCACAGCAGTCCCAGTGCAAGGTTTCATAGAGTTTCATGCACATTAAATAGGGTGCCAAATCATCATTCTAGATGATGTGGCAAAGAGTTAACGAGGAGAGAGATGAAATGGGTTTCATCTAGATGAAAATCTGTATACATATTTTTCAACAAGTTTGTGTCTTGCGTGCATTGCCTATGAAACATCAAAATGAAACAATGCATTGTATGAACCATTTCATCTATGAATTTATTGTCTACTTGCTTATGTGGCATTCTTGGAAACACAAAAATAAAATCTTCACTAGGAATAGCCTCAGTGCAAGTTTTATTGCACGATTATCAAGACTGAGCAACTAGGTAACCGTGTGACTTGAGTTTCCTCTCTCTCTTCTCATAAATACCTTGCCACATAAGCAAAATTGATGATGTGGTATGAAAATTAATGTTCATGAAACTTACATTGAGACTGGCCTAACTACCACGAGAACATCAGGGGTTCAAGTCATCGCCCCAGGCACACGGCACCACGGCACCAATCCTGGCTAGTTCGCGAGCAGCCAGTCGGACACCTTTTCTTTGCAAGCTTTGTGCAATCCATGAACAACATGGGGAACATTAGACCGTTGATTGATCCGTCCCAGGAGAGGTCCGTACCAACCGCAGAAGAGTCAATTGAAGCTATAAGTAGGTGTAAAATGCAACATAGGTCCGATCCATCAACTTATAAGTAGGTGTCAATTAGGTCCATGAACTACAAAAATGCATTTTTAGGTATACAAACTTTTTAAGCTATGTTATCTAGGTCCATACCCCTTCACTTGTGCATCTAATGCTAACATGGCATGCTGACTGGACTCTCTCGTCACTGTCTATCCTGGTCTCTCTCTTCATGGTCTGTAGGACATTTCATCGAGCAGGTAATAGGCAGCAGCACCTATATGGATTGGGTGCACACCATCGCGGTTGCGGTTTGATTGCACTCAGCTACTAACCATTTGCTGCTGATCTTGGATTCTTGGTCTCCCGAAGAACTGATCAGACCTCTAGATGCTAGCGGCATTGCTGACTTACAATACAGGAGCTAAAAAATCTGAGCTTGCGAAACGATAGTTGACTCGCTAGCACGGGCGAGATCACGCGGCGGCACAGATGCACAGGCAAAATCAAGGCACTGAGCAAAGCTAGCGCAAGCGAGCACGACAGCGGCCGCATGGGTGAGCTCCGTCGCCGCCTTGTCACAAGCACGGCCGCGAGCGAGCTGGAGCCTCGGCAGACCCAGAGAGCGGCTCATGTATACCGCAACGGTTGGGAACGAGGCCCTCTACCTGCATGTGTGGCTCGTCTAACCGTATTCTCACGACACCGTGTTTTAGGGCCACATTGAACACGAAGCCGGCAAGCGGTTTCGCGCGGCGACGGCGACAGCCGCGGCGGACAGGAAAGAGGACAATAGACCGGAAGAGGCTGAAACCTGTTTGACGAAATGTCTCAGTGAGGATTACTTCGTATAGCCAAATCAGCACGCCATGTCAGCGCTAAATGCCCGCGTGCAGAGATATAGACCTAAACGACACAACTTAAAAAGTTTACGTATCTATCAATGCACTTTTTAAGTTTATGGACCTAACTGACACCCGGTTACAAGCAGGCGTACAGTGTATTTTACTCATAATCAAGTGTGTGATGTGTTTTTGAGTAGGAGCATCTCTACCAATAGCCCTTAATTAAAGCCCCTACTTTTTTTAGTAGAGGCCGGCCCCAACCTTTCTAAGGCTCTGATTTTGTTTTCAACTCCAGCAATAGCCCCTACTTGAAGCCCTGACAGATTGGACCCACACGTCAGTATCTATTTTTCTTTTCTTACATGATAGGTGGGACCCGCGCTCTCTCTCCATCTCCTGAGCTCCGGCGGCCGTGCGCGGATGCGGGCCGGTGCGGCGAACGCATACACATGCGAGCCACCCCCCGAGCCGTGCTACCCCGGTCCATGCCGCCGCCCTGCCCCGCGCCACCCCAAGCCATGCCGCTGCACGCTCAGGTCGTGCTCGCGCCTTGCCGCTGGCCGCACGTTGTCGCCGCTGCTGTCTTGGTCTGCGCCGCCGCCCTCCCCGAGCCGCGTCGCGCCCTGCCGCGGGCTGCACCACCGCCGCCCAGCGACACGTTGCGCGCCGCCGGCGCACATGCCTTGCCGCATGGCGAGCCGTGGCCTGGACTCTATATTCAAGGAAGGAGAGAGAGAGGGGCTCCCTGTAGACCCGTGGAAGAAGGGGCTCGGGGAGGAAAAGTAGGGTCTACCTATAGACCCGTTGGAGAAGGGGCTCGGGGAGGAAAGGTAGGGACATCCCTAGAGCAGGGGTCCTGGTAGGGGCTCTCCTGGAGTGATTTTTTTTTTATCTCGGACCATACTTTTTTAGTAGGAGCTGAAGTTGGGGGCTGGCTGGAGTCGCTCTAACTCCTCAAGTGTGCAGTTTTTGTATATATTTCTTATTTTCAATTTAATAGTAATTTGTCAACCGATGTAATATATAACTAGCTAGGCCGCGTCGCCGCTCCCTGCAGAGTGCTCCATTGGGCTATGTAGGCACTGTGACACGCAGACCGCTTTGTTGGTGCATTGTTTTACCATGACATTGCACGAATTTCAGTACTCAGAGATGTTGAGAGTGCGACATTGCTGGGTGTTAGTAAGTTTCTAATTAATACCTGAATCGTATAATAGACTGGATGTTGCCAAAAAAAACAAGTAAAGAAGTAAAATGCTGTGAAGATCTTACCCGTCATAGGTTCAGGCAGGCACGCGTTGGGGGTGATGGCAGCTGCAACTTGAAAGTGTGACGAAGAGGCCTGGCCTTAGGGCCGGACAAAAAACTCGTCACTCGTTACCTCGCTCGATTCGGCTCGGTAGCGGTTTGGTTCGGCTCGGCTCGTTGAAAAATTATAACAAGCTGAGTCAATATTTTAGCTTGGTAGTATAATGAGCTAGCTCGAGCTGGCCCCTCGCGAGCCAAAACAAGCCGCAGCAGCCCCACGTCTCTGCCCGAGCCTACTAGGAAATATGTAAAATCGGACTCATCAAGAAATTCCTCAATTTAGAAGCATGTAAAGTATAAATAACCAACTCAAACTCTAACCATGCTGCAAAATAGAATCCAATTCTCCCCATGTCATCTTGCATCTGCACTGCCGGCGGTGGCCAGCCAGGTCTCGCCACTGCCCATCCGTATGGTTCTACCCTACATCTCTTATCCCTATTCCATGCCTCAATCTTCTCCTAATCTTCTCTCGCTCACCTGAAGTGAACGGTATATGTGATGATATAGTTCTGTAGGATTTTTTATTTATTCTTTTGATTACTTCCTTTTTCTTTGCTTATATTCCTCCTGTTAGAGCGATCGGAGGTTTGATGTAATACAATTAATGGTTTATGATTTTACCTTACCATTATTTTTTATCAGGCTAGCTCACTATGGGATATGAGTACTACTAGGCCCATTACCGATAGGGTTGTGGGCCGACCCTGAGGTGGCCCACAAGGAACCGCCGACTTGGTGGACATGATGTAATTTGGTAGGTTTAGATTGAAACCGACTTGTAAATCCTAGGTTATCGGCCTATATAAGGCGGCCTACATCATCCCCATGAGGGATATCCCGAGAACCACCTCATTCAATGTAACGAAACACTCGCCCTTTCTTCCTGAAGCTTGGTCGTGTTCCAGCAATACAGACAACCACCGACACAAGATGTAGGGTATTATACCTCCGGATAGCCCAAACCTATCTAAATCTTGTCCCTTGTGTCACCTTCAAGCTACTCAACTTGGCGATTCCCCTCCTACAAATCTACCACTTGGGTGTCCCCAGGTATATCGCCGGTGCTCGGGTCCGACAGTTGGCGCGCTAGGTAGGGGTGGTTGTCAAGTTTTTTACAGCTAGCTTGATGGCAAATCAATCTCGCATCATCTTCTCCGCGAACGTGGATGCCAGCCCTAAGTGAATCTCAGATCTGATCTGAGAACCTGCCCGAACCCACCCAGTTTTCGGATTGCGGCGAGTTTCACATCTCGTAGGACGACTACTTCAACTCGGCCACTAATTGAACTAAGTATTTTTATTTTAATTTTACGGCTTTTACAGATCGCCACATGCAAAACTTTTTCTCCACGTCCATGTGAAAATTGTGGACCGGCTTTGTGCATGCTAGTGCCCTTTTTCGTACAGCTCCGGCTACCTTGTATGTCTCCTCGTAATGGTTATTAAAATCTGTCAAACCTTGATCTTGCCTGTTGCCAAAGCTAAGCCTCCATGAGAGCATTATAGTCGTCGTAAGCCGTCTTCTCCATGAGCAGTGGCCAGCAAGACTAGGTGCTTGAACATAATAGGCTAACTAACTGGGGAAATCATATGGCCCGACAAGAGCGGGATGCGCAAGAGCTTATTTAACACCGATTAAATTTCCTAGCTATTCTACATCATACTACATAACGTTTGTTATGTCCCTTTACAGTTCAGCGACCGGCGACCGCTCCGCGCACTTCGCCTGACCTTGTTGGCTCCAAAACTCGGGGGCTGGCGCCGGGCGATCATTCAGCATGCTTCCTTCGACCTCGTTGGCTCCTAGACTTGGGAGCTGGCGCCCAGCGACCGCTCTACGTGGCTTGCCCGACCTCGCTGGCTCCTAGGCAAGGTGACTGGCGCCCGGTGACCCCTTCGTGTGGCTCGCCCGACCTCGCTGACTCCTAGGCAAGGTGACTGGCCGTTTGGAGGCAATTCAAATCCTACTAGCATTTGTTGTTGCTAAAGGGTTCAAGTTGCACCAAATGGATGTGAAGAGTGCCTTCTTGAATGGGGTGATAGAAGAAGAAGTGTATGTGAGGCAACCACCGGGGTTTGAGAGTGAAAAGTACCCACACCGATTGTACAAACTCCACCAAGCATTATATGGCCTAAAGCAAGAACCCAGGACATGGTATGGCAGATTGAGAGGGTTCTTGTTGAGTAAGGGCTCTGTGATGGGCACCGTAGATAAAACCTTGTTCCTATTTCGTGATGGCAAAGGCATCTTGTTTGTACAGATTTACGTGGATGACATAATTTTTGGTGGCTCTTCTCATGATCTTGTGGCAAAGTTTTCTGAAGAATATGAGCAGAGAGTTCGAGATGTTGATGATGGGAGCGCTGCAGTTCTTACTCAGGCTGCAGATCAAGAAAGTCAAGGATGGAACATTGGTGCATCAAGCGAAGTACACCAAGGACATGATGAAGAAGTTTGACATGAATGACTCCAAGCCGATGTCGACGCCGATGAGTACCACTATGACTTTGGATGCTGATGAAGACGGTGAACCCGTGGTCCAGAGGAGTACTGGAGCATGATCGGCTCCCTCCTCTACTTGACGGCTACAAGGCCAGACATTCAGTTTAGTGTTTGTCTATGCGCTCATTTTTAGGCTTCACCGAGGACTTCACATCGGCAGGCCGTCAAGAGGATATTCAGGTATTTGAAGTATACTCTTGATTTGGCTCTTTGGTATTCTGCCTCCTCGACACTCAGTCTTCACAGATTTTCTGATGCTGATTTTGCTGGGTGTCGTTTGGACCGCAAGTCTACCTCAGGTCAGTGTTAGTTTTTTGGGTCTTCTTTGGTTTCTTGGTCTTCTTGCAAGCAGTCTAGTGTAGCACAATCCACCACAGAAGCTGAGTATGTTGCTGCTGCTAGTTGTTGTTCCCAGCTCCTATGGATCATGTACACTTGGAGTGACTTTGGCTTGAGCTTTTCCCTTGTTCCACTTCTATGTGATAGCAATAGTGCCATAAGCATAGCAAAAAATCCAATACTTCATCCAAAACCAAACACATAGAGGTGAGGTATCATTTTCTGAGAAATCATGTTGATAAAGGCCACATAGAGCTATCCCATGATTCCACCCAAGACCAGCTAGCCGACATTTTCACTAAACCACTTGACCAAGCAACCTTTGCCCGCTTGCGAGGAGAGCTTGGAGTGTGTTGTCCTTTTTGAGTTTGTTCTTGGAGCTCTTTTTGTAGCATATGTATAGTATCCTTGTACCACGGTAGGATAGCCATATTTGTATCATGTGTATCTCATGTAGATTGGTATCTTTGTATGATATTAGTTTCATGTACATTTCATTTTTGCATTTGTGTGATATATCTTGCATTTGTCATATAGCTTGCATTGTGATATATCTAGTGGCTTGTTGATGTACATATCTACTTTGATGCATTTTTAGGATGAGGTTCTCCTATATGGATTGATTACTATAATTTGCTACGCTTGAGCTAGTGAACATGCTTGTAGTATCTTGGTGATGTTTAGCTAAGCTCTTGATTACCTTGATGTATATTTATGATGATTTTTTTTGGAAAGAAAAGCTAAGTTTGATCTCACCCATGAGTAGATAATTTTCCATACTGTATTCAAGCCTAAATGCTTTTTCATGCTTAGGTTATGCTTGGATATCTATTTCTTGTTAATTGGGTCAAAGATCATTTTGTCACTGTAAATGTTTAGCCCATGGTTTATCTTATGGAGAGGCATAAGCTTCTTTTTGCCGCAAAGGCACTTCATTACCATGCTTAAAATCTGAAAATGAACTGCTTATGCTTGAAAATTATGCTCTCTAAATTGTTGATCATGTCATTTATGCTTTTATGTACATATCTTGGGTGCTAAATCGTTGCATGTTGTCCACCAAGAGAAGTCTCTTATTTAGAAGTAGACACTTGGCTCAGTGGCTTTGACATGACATGAGGTATATTTTGGGTGTTTGCAATGATCTTTTGATAGAATTGGTGACCTTGTATGATCTTTAAAAAATCTAGTCCATTTTGGCTTCAATATATCATGGTTAGGATTTTTGCTCATAAGGTGATGGTTTTGCAAAAATTGCCTAAATGGAACTCATAATTGGCCATATGCTTATACACCTATGTAATCTTGTTGGCAATGCTTGTGCAGAACTTTGGACTATCTTGCTTGCTCATTTGCTTTTGTGTAGCATTTTATAGTGCTCATTATATATTTGAGAAGCTCTAGGTTGTTTTGTTTTTTTTGTTGGTGCCTTGATTCTTGCATTGGCAACAAGGGGGAGAAGTTTGCAGAAAGGGTGATGGGAAGATTGAAAATTGTTCCTTACCCAGTGTAGAGCTTGTTCCAAGTGTTGAGTGGGAGCTTGTGCATTTCCATTGCATTTTCAGTTTTTGGTCAGTTCTGACTGGGCAAAACTGGTCAGAGCGGTTTGGGAATCCGGTCAGACCGGTTTGGTTCTGAGTTTCCGGAGAAATTCAACTCTTGCATGCACATGTTCAGGGGGAGTATGCATTTGTGCAGGGGGAGCTCCTTTGGTTTGTTGTGTTGTGCTTTGTAGTTTGCCGGTGGTGTTGAGCCCTTTTGCCTCTTCTTGAGAAGCTGGTTTGATAGTGACCTTGTTTTGGCTTTGCGTATTGCCTTGGGTCACTTGATTGAGTTTCGTGTCTTAGTCGTTTCCAGTTTTTCTTTTCAATCGATTTGTGTCATGTGTTGTCAATGCACTCATCAAGGGGGAGATTGAGGACCATGTGTGTCCGAGGGACCGAGTGGATGGTCGCTTCCTAGTGATGAGTGATTGACAACGTTATGTGGACTGACGTTTGCCTTGGATCAAGTATTGTAGGTGTAGAATGCGGCTTGGTTTGCATTGGTGCAGGTGAAGAACAAGCGTGAAAGGTCTTTGCCGGAGCGGCCTCCAGGAGTGGAGAGACAAGTAGGCTTGATTCGAGGGACCCAATGGCCGATGGGATCAAGTGTGGTTCACATGGTGCAAGAACAAGCAAGACAACGTGGATGAAGATGATCGGAGCCGGTACATTGGGCGCGACCGAGTCAAGGAATGAGGCAAGACCGAGTAGACCGTCCCGACGTCGGAGTTGAAAGGCTTGGTGTGCTCGAAGATTGACATGGAGGCTGGAATAAGTACGTAGGTTTTGTTGGTTTGGCCACAAAATCAGCAGAGGAGGGTTTCTTGGTTTGGGCCTCAAAACCAAGTCCGAGGACCTCGCGTGGCAGATCCAGTCTGACCGGTTGAGAGAACCGGTCTGACCGGATTCGGTCGTGCGCGTCGGGAAACTTCGAAGCGGAGAACACGCGGAGTGATCGTGGATGTTGCGTCGGAGGGAAACAACTCCAGATGGATGCGTGCCTAGCCAGAGGAGAAATATCTATAACTTCTAGTTTTACCCTTGAGGGCGTGTATCGTCTAATTAAGTTGTAGGGGTAGTTTCGTCTTTCATCGGCAGGCATATATACTCACCTTATGGGAGATGGCAGCCATCTCTTGGAACGCTAGTTCATTTGCTCTTTGTTTTCTTAGGCTAGCCATGAGCTTCACGTTGTGAGGAAGAGATGAGAGGACTTCTCCACTTCTATTTTCCTCCACTTTCAAGTGAGTTGGATGAAGGGAGGAGGTTAGCCTTTGTAAAGAAGATGATCTCGTAGTGTAAAGAAGATTCATGGTGGTGAACCATTGTGTTCTTGTCTCCTTCGCGTTTTCCATTTTTGGGGATTTTCGGGGAGATTTTCGTTCATCAGATTTCAGGTCGTTTCCTTGTGGGATTTTGTTGGGGATTCACTCATGGGTCTTTTGTGATTCTTCTCTAGTGATTTGGTCGTCTCATTCCTCAGGAAAAGCCTTCAATTTGATGGATTTTGGTGGAACCCGAGCAAAAGGGTGTTTGTGCCTTTGATTCTCGATTCGTGTTGATTCGGTGCGGATTGGGAGTTGATTTCGAAGCCATGACTAGTTCATGACATATCCTACCTATCCCCAAAGTCTCACTTGAATCCGTGGAGCCAATCGGGAGATCAGTTGAGGATAAGGTCGTGTTCTTCCTGCGGACTGACTTTTTCCCGTGTCTGCCTGGGGGAACAGGTCTGACCGGTTTGGTAAACCGGTGTGACCTTTTCTGGTGCTGTGACTTTTAGTGCTGTTCTTCTAGACTCTAGTTGTGATTTGGTGAGGACTAGGTGTGTCTGAGGATCGGTGGATGGTCGCTTCCCAGGGTGATGAGTGATTGACAACGTGGTGTTGGACTGACTCTTGGCCTAGTATTGCAGGTGTGCGATGCGACTTGGTTTGCGTTGGTGCAGGTGAAGAACAAGCGCGAAAGGTCTTAGCCAGAGTGGCCTCCGAGGAGTGGAGAGACAAGTAGGCTTTTTTCGAGGGACCCGGTGGCCAGATGGAACCGAGTGCGGTCGGCATGATGCAAGAAGAGCAAGACGACGTCGTGAAATGAGCCGGTGCAAGGTAGCGGCTAACAACCAAAGCTTGTACGCGGGGTTTGATGGTTGGGCCACAAAACCATCGGAGGTGGGTTTCTCGGTTTGGGCCTCAAAACCGAGCCCGAAGGCCCAACATGACGGAGACGGTGATCCGGACATGTTCGGGAAGCTTCGAAGCAGTGGACGCGCGGCAGGATCCTGGAGCTTGCGTCAGAGGGAAGCAAGGCCGGATGGACGGCGTGCCCAGCCAGAGGAAATATCTCAGAGTTCCAAGATTTCCCCTGAGGGTATGTATCTTAGGCTTAGAGTGTAGGGGTAGGATGGTCTTTCCCCCCACCAGATGACTTAATATAAATAGGAGGTGGAGGAGATGGCAAGTTATCTGTTGTTCGAAACCCTAGTTCATTTTCTCTCTATTCTGGTAGGCTAGCCAAGTGCAGATCGAGTAATCTTAGTGGGTGGATGAAGGGTGGAGGTTAGCCACCGTTGTACAGATCGTGACCTCCGATTGTATGAAAGAATCGTTCTAGAAATGATTTGTTTGTCTTCCTTCCCGAGTTCATTTTGTGCTATTTTCGTTCTTGGTTCGATTCCTCGATTCTAGGCCGTTTCCTCTCGGATTTCATTGTGGGGATCATGGGTGAGTGCCTTGTACCTCTTTGTGGATGATCTTGACCCCTCAAACGCCGAGATTTGGTCCGGATTTGAAGTTTTTTTGATGAACTCATGGTGAGGGTGTTCTTCCGTTAGATCCGGGATTCCTCGTGTTGTAGGGAGTTAGAGGCCGAGATTTTTGGGGCATAGCTTCCTCTTGGGTTGCTTCACATCTACCCAAAGTTTCGCTTCAAGAGCTCCAGCCATTTGGGAGATCCGGTGTTGGATTTGGGGGAGTTGACCCGCGCGTTACTGTAGCTGTTCTTCCTGTTCGTCCGTCGGGCTTCAAGGACGGTCCGACTTGGTATGGCGGATGGTCCGCAGAGTTCCCGGACAGTCCGCATGTGATTGGCGGACGGTCCGTGGTTTGATTCCCCTTCTGAGTTTTTCTCGTTTTGGCTAAGTTTTTCTCGGACAGTCCGTGTGACTTTTTCGGACGGTCCACGACACTGGCGGACGGTCCGCAAGATGGTCCGCAAGACAGTCCGTAGAGGACCCAACCTTTTGGAGATTCGAGTTGATTTTACGGACGGTCCGTCGTTCCTTGTCGGACAGTCCGCCCGCCTCACGGACAGTCCGAGCCCTCTGTGCGGACATTCCGATCAGGCCTGGCAGACAGTGTTCCTCATTGCTTCTCTAGTTGTGTGCTTTCGCTTCGATTCTCTTTTGGCTTGTTCCTAGGGTTGGTAGCTCTGCTGTGACTACGCTACCTTGACAAGCTTGTGAGGAATCATTGGGTAGTGATTGTGGGACATAGGCCGAGTTTCATGATGAAATTTTTATCGGCTCCCATTCACTCCCCCCTCTCTGGTCGCCATTTCGGACCTTCATTTGGTATCAGAGCCGGTTACAAATCTTTGTGATTCTAACCAGTCTTAAGATCCAAAGATGGCGTACTCAGGGAAGGGTTCAGGTCCTCCTTTCTTCGATGGGAAGAATTACCGGATGTGGTCGGTTCGGATGGGTGCTTTTCTCCGCGGCAAGGGACAATTGATTTGGGATATCACTCTTGATAATACCTATACCATCCCTGCTGCAAGAGCGACTCAAGTTGATAAGTATAAGTTTGAGGCAAATGCAAAGGCAGTTGATTACTTGTTCAAAGCGCTCGACGAGCATGAGTTCAATCGTGTCATCGAAGAGCAGCTTGCTTGTAAGATTTGGCAGAAGTTGGAGGTTGCTCATGGTGGTGATGGTGCTGTTAAGGCTAGGCTCTTTTCGACTTACCAGAGGGAGTATGAGAATTTCACTCATTTGCCCAGTGAGTCAATTGATGCCATGTTTTAGAGGTTTACCGTGATAGTGAACAACATGCAAGCCAATATCGCCGTCCTCCCTTACTCAGATCATGATAGAGCTTTGAAGCTCTTGCACTGTTTCGATAGATCTGTGTGGGGTGCGAAGGTTGAGGCCATTATGGAGTCGGATAGCTATGAGACGCTCATAGTCAATGGGTTGTTTTCAAAGCTTAAGTCCTCAGAGATTGATAGGATGGCTAGAGCCAAGCTTGAAACCCGACTGATCCCCATAGTCTAGCCCTCATGAGTGGTTCTAGTTCTAGGTCGCTTGCTAACTCCTCTCGACAGTCTGCTTTGTCTATGCTTGTCTCTTTGCCAGATGATGAGTTCGAGGTGCTGAGCGAGGACGATCTCGCGTTGCTGACCAAGCGGTTCGGGCGCTTGCACGAGAACCGCAAGAGTACCAGGCGTGTTGGGAGTACATGCTACAGATGCGTGAAGATGGGGCACTTCATCGCCGAATGCCCGGAAGTAAGCGAGCCCTGGAACGACTACAAGCACCGATCAAGGGATGACCACAAGAACCGATCAAGGAACGACTATAAGGGCAAGCACAAGAGCAAGGAAGAGTACAAGAAGAAGAAGCACGGTGGCCACAAGCACAAGTACAAGCCTCGAGCCATGGTTGCCGGTGCGAGCGACATTGACACGAGTTCTAGCTACACCTCATCGAGCTCAAGTAGCGAGGATGAGGACCAAGGTCGACGCCGGAGGCACTCAAGCAAGAACTTCAATGGGTTGGCGTGTGCAGCTTCTGGTGGCTTCTGTACCACGGCACACAGCACCGACAGCAAGAAGAGTGAAGGAGAAGGCTCGGACTCAGACTCCGAAGATAAGGTAAATCGTGATCCAAACTTCTTGCTAGAGGAGGTTGATAGGTTGAATGCTTTGCTTGATAACCGTGATGATGTTCTTAGAAAGACCAACAAGGAGAAGAGGGAGTTTAGGTCTTTGCTTGGTGTGTCAGAGGAGAGAGTGGCTAAACTTGAGTCTCTTCTTGCTGCTTCTGAAGTTGAGATTGATGCCTTGAAAGTTGTCTTTGTTGTTCCTAATGAGCCTGAATGTATAAATTGTGAACATTTGATGAATGAATTGTTTGAATATAAGAAGAAACACATGACTAAACTGGAAGAACTTGATATGCTCCAAGTTGAACTTGATGAGTTGAAATCTAGATCTGCTTTGCTAGGAGCTTGTACTTCTTGTCCTGTCTTGCATGCTAAATTGGATGAATCTCATGCTAGAATCAAATGCCTAGAAAGTTCTTTGAAGTCTTATGCTACTCATGTTTGTTCTAGTTGTGATGTGAATGCGTTGAAAATTCTTGAACTTGAGCATGCAACTAACCGACTGCAGGATGAGAATGATGAGTTGCGTAAATGTTTGGGTTGGTTGTCTGGTCATGAGCCCCAGCTTGGTATGATGATAGCCCAGTTCAGGCGAGCTGATAGTCGTGGGCTTGGATCGGAGAAGGTGTGTGAGAGTGAGGATGTGGGGTGTGAGAGAGTGCCAATTCCTCCACAAACTACCCCGGCCAAGAACACCTTTGATCCCAAACCCAACCACTTGAAGAACAAACTTGACACTACTCCAAATCCTCCAGTGTTCCCTCCTCAAACCAACAACTTCCAAAAGAGAGTGAATTTTGTGGGAGAATCGAGTGGTCTCAAGCCAAGTGAGAAGCCTCCACCAAAAGAAGCTCCAAAGCCAAAGCCAGACCGCTATCACTGTGGGTTTTGTGGTAGGGATGGACACCTAGAGGAGTTCTGCTTCAGAAGGAAGAGAGAAGTGAGGAGAGAAAGAGAGATGGGTAACCGGGACAGGAACCGCTTTTCTCATAGCGTGCCTGAGCCTCGTGCACCTATGCCTAGGGGTGAAGGGTTTGTGCGCTCGATGCCTAGAGGAGTTGCTCGTGGTGTTGCAGGTGGTCCTCGGAGAGGTGGTGATAGGCGCTTTGGGTTTGGACGTGGTGAGTTTGCTAGGCGTCCCCCTCCTCGTGGTCAGTACGAGCTTGGGAGGAACGGCCATAGCTTTGGTGTTCGGAGGGAGTTCAGGCCACGCTTTCCCCCACGTGGTGCTCCTCAGATTAGACATGATAGAGCTCCATTTGTAAGGCGTGATAGGTTCCCACCTTTTGCTGATGGTGGTAGAGTAGATGTTGCTAACCCCTCTTTTGAGAAGATGGCTCGGCACTGGTTTGACTCATTTTGTGCTAACCCCAGTGCTGAGTCGTTTGCTCATTTCCGCACTCGCTTCTGATTTTGCAGGTAGTGAGAGGCTTGAGGAGATCATGGTTGATCGACTCCAGTTGTTCTCGTCACATGACCGGAGATCGAAGGTGGTTCTCAAGCCTCACCCCGGTGAAGACAAGGCAGTACATCACTTTTGGGGATAATGGTAAGGGAAGAGTGCTTTCAGAGGGTGATATTCAGGTAAGTGAGAAGTTTGCATTGAAGCGTGTTGCTCTCGTCAAGTCGCTTGGTTTTAATTTGCTCTATGTTTCTCAGTTGCTTGACGAGGGTTTTGAGGTTCGTTTTGTGAGTGGCTCTTCTCGGATTCTTGATTCTCGAGGTGACCTTGTGTGCATGATCGTTCCTGAGGGTCAAGTTTTCCGTGCTGATTTCTCGAGGTCTTTTAGTCCCTCTCGCTGTCTAGTGGCTGGTTTCTCTTCCGAGCTTTGGAAGTGGCATAGGAGGTTGGGTCATTTGAGCTTTGACTTGCTCTCTCGTTTGAGCAGTCTTGACCTTATCCGAGGATTGCCCAAGCTTCGGTATGAGAAGGATTTGGTGTGTGCTCCTTGTAGGCATGGGAAAATGGTCGCCACTTCTCATCCACCTTTGACTAAGGTGATGACTGAGCGTCCCGGGGAGCTTCTTCATATGGACTTGGTTGGTCCAACTCGCGTTCGCTCAGTCGGTGGGAAGTGGTATGTCCTTGTGATAGTGGACGACTATTCTCGCTATGCTTGGGTGTTTTTCTTGGCATCTAAGGATGAGGCCTTTGGTTTCTTTCGAGACATGATCTTGAGGTTGAAAAATGAACGTAATGGTAATGCCATGCGAGCTATCCGCAGTGACAATGGCACAAAATTCAAGAACACTCGTTTTGAAGCCTTTTGCCATGATCAAGGTCTTGAACATCAGTTTCTTCGCCTTATGTTGCTTGTCAAAATGGTGTTGTGGAGAGAAAAAATCGGACTCTTTGTGAGATGGCTAGGACGATGCTCGATGAGCATAGGACTCCTAGGAGATATTGGGCCGAGGCGGTGAGCACCGCATGCTATGTCTCAAATCGGATTTTCCTTCGTGCGTTCAAGAAGAAGACTTGCTACGAGATCTTTCATGGGAGACCCCCCAAGGTGAGTTATTTTCGAGTCTTTGGCTACAAGTGCTTCATTCTTAAGAAAAGAAATCTAGACAAATTCGAGTCTCGTTCTCATGATGGCATTTTTCTTGGCTATGCTAATCACTCTAGAGCATATCGTGTGCTCAACCTTAACTCTAACCAAATCATGGAGACTTGCAAAGTTACATTCCACGAGACAATTCCGTGTAGCTCGACTGTCTTTGAGTGTGCAGGTGATGAAGAGATGGGACAGACAATTTTCGAGGATGAGCAAGCGGATGATGGACAAGATGACGATGGAGATGGTGTGCCTCCAACGACACGTGTACCCACTACCTCCACTACGACGACTACGGTTGACGATGGTCCATCCCCCACTACCACATCAACACAAGTACCTGGAGGTCGAGTGGAAGCAGTTGCTGAGGGGGAGGAGATGTCTAGGCGTGAGGCACCAAGACACATTCAAGCTAGGCATCCACCCTCAAGCATCATAGGAGACTTCCACGAGCGCACTAGAAGGTCAAGGTCAAGAAACAACTCTCAATTTGCTCATTCTGCATTTGTTGCTTCTTTCGAGCCCAAGGATATTAGACACGCTTTATCTGATGCAAACTGGGTTAATTCTATGCATGAAGAGCTTGAAAACTTTGAGAGGAATGAGGTGTGGGAACTAGTTGAGCCTCCACCAAACTGTCATCCTATAGGAACTAAATGGGTTTGGAAGAACAAACAGGGTGAGAGTAGTGAGGTTGTGAGAAACAAGGCTAGGTTGGTTGCCCAGGGGTTTTCACATAAAGAAGCAATTGATTATGAGGAGACATTTGCTCCTGTAGCCTATTTGGAAGCAATTCGAATTCTTCTAGCATTTGTTGTTGCTAAAGGATTCAAATTGCACCAAATGAATGTGAAGAGTGCTTTTTTGAATGGGGCAATAGAGGAAGAAGTGTTTGTGAGGCAGCCACCAGGTTTTGAGAGTGAGAAGTTTCCACACTGGGTGTACAAGCTTCACCGAGCGTTATATGGTCTAAAGCAAGCACCTAGAGCATGGTATGGGAGACTACGAGGGTTCTTGTTAAGTAAGGGGTTTGTGATGGGGACAGTAGACAAAACCCTGTTCTTGCTTCATGCTGGTAGCGACATCCTGATTGTCCAGATATACGTGGATGGCATTATCTTTGGTGGCTCGTCTAATGCACTTGTGGAGAAATTTTCTCAAGACATGAGCAGGGAATTCGAGATGTCAATGATGGGAGAGCTGCAGTTCTTCCTCGGGCTGCAGATCAAGCAAGTTAAGGATGGGACATTCGTGCATCAAGCAAAGTACACGAAGGACATGCTGAAGAAGTTTGACATGAGTGACTCCAAGCCGATGTCGACACCGATGGGTACAACTGCGGCGTTGGATGCTGATGAAGATGGAGATCCTGTGGACCAGAAGGACTACCGGAGCATGATCGGCTCCCTCCTCTACTTGACGGCGACGAGGCCAGACATACAATTCAGCATGTGCCTGTGCGCTCGTTTTCAAGCTTCACCGAGAACTTCGCATCGGCAGGCTGTCAAGAGAATCTTCAGGTACCTAAAATACACTCCTGATTTGGGTCTTTGGTATTCTGCCTCCTCGACACTCAGCCTTCACGGGTTCTCCGATGCTGATTTCGCTGGGTGTCGGTTGGACCGCAAGTCTACCTTGGGTCAGTGTCAATTTCTTGGTTCTTCTCTGGTCTCTTGGTCTTCTCACAAGCATTCTAGTGTTACACAGTCCACCACTGAAGCCGAATATGTTGCTGCTGCCAGCTGCTGCTCTCAGCTCCTATGGATCACATACACCTTGAGTGACTTTGGTCTAAGCTTCTCTAGAGTTCCACTTCTTTGTGATAGCACCAGTGCCATTAGTGTAGCTAAGAACCCTGTGCTACATTCCAAGACCAAACACATTGAAGTGAGGTACCACTTTCTAAGAGATCACGTTGAGAAAGGTCACATTGAACTATCACATGTCTCCACCCAGAACCAGCTAGCTGACATCTTTACAAAACCTCTTGATCAAGCTACCTTTGCTCGCTTGCGAGGAGAGCTTGGAGTTTGTTGTCCTTTTTGAGTTGGTTTCTAGGGCTCCTTGTAGCATATGTGTACTATGTACAGTCTGCATTTGCATTTGTTTCATAGGTCTTGCATCTGTACATATCTATTTTCATGCATTTTAGGATGAGCTTCTCCCATATGGATTGAATGCATAATCTGCTACACTTGAGCTAGTGGACATGTGTGTAGTCTTTTGGTGATGATTTGCTATGCTCCTGATTGATTCACTGTATATTCATAATGAGCTTGCAAATGATTTGAAATGTTAAACTCAATCTCACCCATGAGCAAATGCTTTCCATGCTTAGTTCAAGCCTAAATGTTCTCTGATGCATACATTGTGCTAGGGTATCTTTTTCTTGCTAAATGGGTCAAACATCATTCTATCATTGTAAATGTTTAGCCTATTGTTTATCTTGTGGAGAAGCATAAGCTTCTTTTTGCCGCAAAGACACTTCATGTACCATAATTCAAAACCAGAAAAATGAAGTGCTTATGGTTGAAAAACAAAAATGTGCTAAACATGTCAAAATATGCTATTATGTGTATAATTTTGGGTGCTAAACCGTTGCATGTTGTCTACCAAGAGAAGTCTCTGTTTAGAAGTAGACACATGGCTCAGTGGCTTTGACATGACATGAGATAGGCTTTGGGTGTTTGCAATGATCTTTTAACTAGAATTGGTGACCTGGGATGATCTTTGCATGATTTAGTTCATTTTGGCTTGAAGTTATCATTTTGCTCATGAGGTGATGAATTTTTGAAAATCTTGTTGAACTTAGAAACTAATTGGCCATATGCTTATACAACCATGAAATATTGTTGGCAATGCTTGTACAAAACCTTGGACTGTCTTGCTTGCTCATTTCCACTTGTGTAGCATTTTATAGTGCTCATTGTATATTTGAGAAGCTCTAGTTTTACTTGTGTGCATGTCAGCCTTGATTCATGCATTGGCAACAAGGGGGAGAACTTGTATGGTAAACAGGGGAGAATTTGTGTGCATGGCTTTGCATTAGAGGGATACTCAGTTCAGGGGGAGAATTTGAGTTTGCATGCATTTGTTCAGGGGGAGCTTCTTGTGTTCCTGATTTGCTTTGCTCTTTCTGCCGATGGTGTTGAGCCCTTTCTGCCTCTTCTTGAGGGGTCAGCATTTGGAGCCTGTTGGTCTCGGTTGTGTTGAGTCGTTGCCCTTGTCTTAGGGGACCGAGACTTTCTCTTTCAAGTGACTTGGTTTTTCGGCCTGCTCTTTGCTTTGAGTCACTTGTTTGAGTCTTCTTTTCTTTTTCTTTTCTATTTTTTTCCTATCCAAAATCGTGAGGTGTATTGTCAATGCACTCATCAAGGGGGAGATTGAGGACCAGGTGTGTCTGAGGATCGGTGGATGGTCGCTTCCCAAGGTGATGAGTGATTGACAACGTGGCTTTGGACTGACTCTTGGCCTAGTATTGCAGGTGTTCGATGCGACTTGGTTTGCGTTGGTGCAGGTGAAGAACAAGCGCGGAAGGTCTTTTCCCCCCACCATATGGCTCAATATAAATAGGAGGTGGAGGGGATGGCAAGTTATCTGTTGTTCGAAACCCTAGTTCATTTTCTCTATATTCTGGTAGGCTAGCCAAGTGCAGATCGAGTAATCTTAGCGGGTGGATGAAGGGTGGAGGTTTGCCACCGTTGTACAGATCGTGACCTCTGATTGTATGAAAGAATCGTTCTAGAAATGATTTGCTTGTCTTCCTTCCCGAGTTCATTTTGTGCTATTTTCGTTCTTGGTTCGATTCTTCGTTTCTAGGCCGTTTCCTCTCGGATTTCTTTGTGGGGATCATGAGTGAGTGCCTTGTGCCTCTTTGTGGATGATCTTGACCCCTCAAACGCCGAGATTTGGTCCGGATTTGAAGTTTTTGTGATGAACTCGTGGTGAGGGTGTTCTTCCGTTAGATCCAGGATTCCTCGTGTTGTAGGGAGTTAGAGGCCGAGATTTTTGGGGCATAGCTTCCTCTTGGGTTGCTTCACATCTCCCCAAAGTTTTGCTTCAAGAGCTCCAGCCGTTTGGGAGATCCGGTGTTGGATTTGGGGGAGTTGACACGCGCGTTACTGTAGCTATTCTTCCTGTTCGTCCGTCGGTCTTCTCGGACGGTCCGACTTGGTATGGCGGACGGTCCGCAGAGTTCCCGGACAGTCCGCATGTGATTGGCGGACGGTCCGTGGTTTGATTCCCCTTCTGAGTTTTTCTCGTTTTGGCTAAGTTTTTCTTGGACAGTCCTTGTGACTTTTTCGGACGGTCCGCGACACTGGCGGAGGGTCCGCAAGACGGTCCGCAACAGTCCGTAGAGGACCCAACCTTCTGGAGATTCGAGTTGATTTTACGGACGGTCCGTCGTTCCTTGTCGGACAGTCCGCCCGCCTCGCGGACAGTCCGAACCCTCTGTGCGGACGGTCCGATCAGGCCTGACAGACAGTATTCCTCATTGCTTCTCTAGTTGTGTGCTTCCGCTTCGATTCTCTTTTGGCTTGTTCCTAGGATTGGTAGCTCCGCTGTGACTACGCTACCTTGACAAGCTTGTGAGGAATCATTGGGTAGTGATTGTGGGACATAGGCCGAGTTTCGTGAAGAAATTTTTATCGGCTCCCATTCACTCCCCCCTCTCTGGTCGCCATTTCGATCCTTCATTTGGATAGGTTTTGCCTGGGCTATTGGTTTGGAGTGTTTCGAGCTTGTTTGTTCAGGCTGCAGTTTTTGTTTTTGGAAGCTTGTGAACAAATCCGGTCTGACCGGTTTTGGTCTGTATGCTGCGCTAAGCTTTGAGTTGTGATTTTCGCTGTGTGGTGCTAGTTGAGTCGATAGTGAACTTATTCCTAGGTCCAGAAGTACTTCAGTGACTTTATGGATTTGGCAAGGAGGTGAGTTGGTCGCCGTTGTAAGTGATTTTGGATATAGGCCGAGTTTACTCTTTGGAGAGAACTTTATCGGCTCCCATTGACTACCCCTCTCTGTTCGCCGATTCGATCCTTCAAAATCAACGCCTTTCAACCTCCGATATAAGCCCAATTTTCAACTGAACACAAAAAGTATCGGCGGTGGATGGAAAGGTTACATGTCTCACCATTTTAGAACGGGTACGATCACTGATAGGGAACAGGCAGCCTTGCTGAACCTCTGGTTGGAACATGCGGTGGTTCTCAGAAAGTTTAGCTGTAGTCGTCAAAATCCCTCTGGGGCTGCATTTATTGGGCGCAGTATATCAGCTCCTTCATCAAGTTTCCACCAAAATCAGATCTGGTCAACCCATCCGTCATATTAGCGGCCGGACCCTGGTGGTTTATCCAATTGTGTCTGAATTTATACATTCAAAAGGCAATGGACTAGACCTTAATCGACCGCACCATCCCATCGGACTATGTTGAAGAAGTCGATCCAGAATCACGTGGATGCATGTCATACGGTGAAGCAGCATCCGCATTGCCCAGCAAAAGATGCTAGGCATATCTCTAGCTTCCACGAAAATGACCGGTAGCTCTGCTGGTATGCGACGAAGCAGGATAGGGCCAGGCATATATATTGCAAAGATACCAGCTAGCTTTGATGTGCTTGCATTGCATTTTTGCAACGGAATTATTTCTTTTCTTAGGGTGTGTTTGGATCTTAGGACTAAAGTTTAGTCTCTCATTGACAATCAGAAGCATTAAACATAGACTAATTATAAAACTAATTATATAAGATATATCTACTCCACGAGACGAACCTAACAAGTCTAATTAACCAATAATTAGTACATAATTATCAAAATATTACTGTAGCATTATATTGTCTAATTATAGACTAATTATGCTTAATAGATTCGTATCATAAATTAGTTCTCGCTTATGTATGTATTTTTTAATTAATCTATACTTAATACTTCTAATTAGCATTCTTTAATTCGATGTGACGGGATTAAAACTTTAGTCCAACTAAAATAGGGCCTTAGTTCTATCTATACAACGAAAGCAACTGAAGCTCTTGTCTCTTAGTTTGTCAGTACAGTTGGTGTTCACGTTGACCTTTAGCATATAATTCACTACACCATCAGTCTAAAATAAGTTCATTAGGACGTCAACAATATATAGCTCCTATGGCATTTTGAATATAATATATTTTATATTTGAAAACTATATTACAAGTTGCAAGGATTGTTTGAAAACTATATTATCATAACTGTATTGTCACCATGAATATATTTAGAATAAATATATGTTGTTAATATATATCATTTTTGGCTACTCTTGGACAAACCTAAAACGTTAAACCTAAAATAATCCTATGTGTATTTATCTTTGGGACCGGTCATAGCAGTCATGTCATCATGCATAGGATATTTTCGAAACATTAGACCTAGATGACAGTTTAGCAAGTTTATGAACTCAAATATGCATTTTTGAGAGTTCGGGTATCCAGATGACACAACGACACAAGTTTTAAGAACCACTCGTGTATTTTATGATGGAATTTAGGGGCTTGGCCCATTAAAGCCCATGAAGAAATTCCTAAATTACTAAATAAATCTCAAAGGCCCATATGTGCATGAGGAAGTGGTGGATGGGTGCAACCTTTAGTCCCACATTGCTAGTTGAGAGGAGGGATGACCAACTTAAATACGGAGGTTGTCTCCACTCCTCCAAGCAATGAGTGTGGGGAGAGAAGGGAAGCTCCACACGCGCGCGCTCGCCTCGCCGGGGCGAAGGGCGCACAACGTCTGCGTGAATGGTCCGCCGAAATCCGGAAATCCGGCCCCTTGGCTTGCAGGGGCGCGGTTTCCTTTTACTGTTTTAATTTTTTAGTTTCCTTGGCTATCAAGTCAGCGAGATATACAGAGTCCTTATCGGTTTAGAGATCGTGGGCTACCGCTTCCCTATATAACCGACCCGTCGGCTTCTACCAAAAGAACATCTAATCGAGCTATGGTTTCTGCCTTCTCTCACTGCTGCGCCGCCGCTCTAGTCCTACTCCATCCCGATCGCCGGCGTGCACTGGCGAACGGGAGAGCAGGTCTCCGGAACCCTTCGTCCTTGTGATCCTGCATCGGGAGAGGGCGAATAAGGTTGTTGGGAAGCGCTCCGCGCGACTGCTCCAAATCTTCGCCACGGCTCGTCTTCCGCCAAGGTCTGGCGCTGTACGAGCTCGTCGTCTGCAGCGCCGATTGTTGCGCCCCGTCCACAACTTGAAAGTCGCTCCTTCAACACTCGTCACCATGGCTGCGCCAGCGCATCCACTGTACGTACGCCGTGTTAGATCTATTTCTACATCATGTTTTATGAGTTAATCATGATGATCTTGATGGTTACTAGTATATTAGAGTGTTGCATGCTACATTTAGTTCGTGCCATGATTAATACTGTTCGGATTTTGATCAATATATTGCCTATATTTCCAATATTTTACTTATTTAATTTGCTGGCCCGTTGCGTGTCTCTTACCACTCGCCCTGCTTCCGCCACAAGGCTGCGGACACCGCGCGCCATTTGCCCATTCCACGCTGTGAGGCCGGCCATGGACCCAAAAGCTCATCCTGCTTCCCCATGGCTGCCAATCCCGCTTCGATGCCCAGTGCTGTTGATGACCGTGTGTGGGCACCGCTTGCACCCCCATGCCGAGGTCAGGGCGGCCAGGGCCGCACGGCCTTCGCACCAAGCTCGGTAAGTAGGGCCATGGGTACCGCTACTCGGTGCACTACTTGGCAACCACGCCGAGCTCAATAATTAATGTGGGGCCTTGGCCACCGACGCTGCCCGGCTGCCCACCAACATTGGCCATTGGGGACGAGAGGAGCCTGGTCTGCTGCTCGGGAAGGGGAAGCCATGGAGGATGTTGGTGGAAGCTGGTGAATGCGGCAGTTTGAGGATTGGGGGAGAGGATGGAAGAGATAAAAGATGGGTGAAGAGATTAGTTAAGTGGTCCACTTCATCCACATAAACGGTATAAAAACTGAATTGCTAGGAGTAGAGTGGGGTCACCCGCTCCTAGACATCAATATCTAGGGCAGTGTTTTTTTGGTGGAAAGAATTTTTTCATCCATGTGACCAATAATTAAGCATATTAAATAAAGTCAGTTTACAAAACTATCTTCACAACCCCGGGTTAATTCACGAGACAAATTTAATGACATCTTTGACTGCACGATTAGAGGATTGTTACTTTAGCATTATTGTAGTAAATTATGGACTATTTAGGCTCATTAGATTCGTCACGTAAAGTTACACTCATCCCTAAAAAGATTTTATAAATATACTTTATTTAATACTCCATACATGCAAGATTTCTTTTGGAAAAAAAATTTCCAGAAAGCAAAGAAACAGGGCCAAATGTCATAGTTCAACCCTAAAAATCGAGGTGCTGCTACAAATCACCTATCACCTAGAGTCGTAGGGGTGGATCATTGATAGGGGTGGTCAAAATGCTACGATGCACATGATGATTTTTTAGGAGCGGTAGATCTTTCTAGCCGCTGCTTAAAAGAAAATTGTGGTGAACCTGCAAGTTTCTTTAGTAGTGTGAATCATGCTTGGAAGAAACTAGCTAGGTGCATAGTCCTCGGAGTATACTACTTAAGTGCCTTTGGTTGGACTTCCAATCTACTTTTGCTTCCAAAAAAGCCAAAAGCCCAACCAAAGAGGTTGGCTGTCATCTAAAGTCACAGCCAAAAGCAGTTTTTGCCTAGTACAAGTTTGAAAGCAGCTCAGATCCTGCTTTCAGCTGCTTTTGGATCATAAAATTATCTACCATGCCACTGGTTATGAAGAAAAAAACGATTCGATCGGTTCTATTTCTATTTGTTCACATCTCCGGTTCGCTAGCAGGGCAGCGCGTTCTACGGCCAGCAGGGCGGCGCGGTTGCGGCCGGTCGGGCGGGCGGGGCAGCTGCGCGCGGGTGGGCGGCCATGCGGCCCGGGCTACGCAGCCTGCGGTCGGATTGGCGGGACGCGATGTGTGCATGCCATGTGGGGGCCGCTTGTAAGTGTGACTAGTTATTCCAAAAACCAGGGTTGTTGAACCAAACGACCTTTTTCGAAAGCCACGGCTCACGTTCCACAGCTGCTTTTTTGGAAGTCACAGCCCACAGCTACTTTTCTAAAGGCCACAGCCCAATCAAACACACACTTAGTGTTTAGTTCAAACAACGGTGACACAAATGAAAATGAAATCAAGTTACAGCGTGATCACTGGCAGGATCAGTGATTGCAGATTTTGTTTGGCTTTAAATATGTAACGGTTTGTATCAGTGCTGGCATCCAAATTAACTTGCTAGTGAGAGGCCAAGAACGGCGGATAGCAGCGGTACCGCAAAGCGATGACAGAGGTGGACGAGGGTAATCAGATATGTACAGGCTGATATCTAATTGCACGGTACCCGATTACTTGCTGCAGCAAACCAAACATGTTCTGGGACTGCTTACCGTCCACAATCAGGTTACGTTACGGAGCAGCGAACCAAACACTATTTTATTTTTCTGGATGAATGTCACAATCACAATCCTCCTTTTGGACTTATGTCACTTTTGTAACTTAGTTATCTTTCTTAATTCAAATTAATTATATATATGCATACGTTGAAGACGAAATGGGACAGCACTGCCCAACGCAGAAAAACATCCAGACTTTAGATCATGTAAACGATTATATCATTCCGCTATTGGATTTTTCAAGACATTAGAGTATCTCTAGCAGTATCCCAGTAACTGTTTTCCAATAACAAGCTAGTAATAGGGTTCTCCCGATATTTATTTTATGGTTATTAGGAGAATTGCTTTTGCAGTTCCCCAATAATCTCATCCCAATCCAACATAGTGGGAGAGCTCCAATTCCCCTTTTATACGGGGAGAGTTGGGTTGGATTATAGATTTTTTAATAATTATTGAGAAAAGGGAAATGTATTGATGTTCTAGATTTTTCACCAACTCCTTCAGTACCGTAGTTGGATTGGGAATTAGGAATCTGCTGGAGATATGCTCTTAGAACGCCAAAAGTTCTAATTAATAAATATTAGCTTTTACACGGGAAAACACACAAATTCCAATGTTTGATATTGGATTGTTTTTGCCATATCTCTATGATACTATAAGGCTAAGGACCATAGCAAAAAAAAACATTGTTGCTGTTTACCGGATATGCAAGTCTAGACAATGGGAATAGTGAAAAAGCCCATGTTTACTGGAAAAAGACTATGACTACTATTTTTTCATTTCAGGGTATGAAAACTGGAAACATATGAAATCTAGTTACTATACAGTTTACTGCAGAATTGTAAGAGGTATATGCATGACACTCAAACTATAATGCACTCCATGATAATGTAAGAGTGTTGGAGCATTATTCTCTAACAGCTTCCACAAAAATTATTGAAATTCGGACATTGCGACCGTAACATGGAAGACGATAGACATTGACCAAATTTATTCGAATGAAGAATGGACTATTTATTTTGGCGACTCAAGGCCTGGCTTGATTTCGAGATATTATGAGTATAGACACGAATGCATGCTAGTAGCTAGTGTCGCGCAAGTTATATACCTCGGAAATCCATCACAACGTTGAATTTCTTATGCTGCGTCGCCAAAATATAGCTACATTTAGACTTTTCCAAAGTCAAACATTTTCAATTTTGACTATGAATGTTAAAATAATTATGAAGACTAATAATATAAACAATATGTTAGTAGATTTATTGTTAGACCAACTATTATAATATGTAATCTTTTTAGTTTGCAATAATGTATTTATAGAGATATTATTGGTTAAAGTTTAAAAAGTTTGACCTTGCAAAAAGCTAATGATAGCTATATTCTGGGACGGAGGGAGTACTCGGTTTTTGAAAATAAGTCTAGCAATACTTGCTATTGCACGTCATATATATGAACTTGCACAACAAATAGAAAGTGCGGTAGCTAATTTCATAAGTTACACTACCAACTTGTTTTCCGTGCATCCAAGTGCATGCATGCAGCTCTAGTACATGTATATCCACAAATAACCATTAAGTAGCTAGTCATTCCAACAACAGCGAAGAGAACCGACAATTCTTGACGACTTTGACGAGCGATCATGCATATGTCTATCTGTTTGCCTATCTCTATCGATGCTGATAACTGTTAAGGTCAGTAGTGAATAGAGATGGTGACAGTATAATAAGCTTGAGGGAACCAAGTTTGAAAAATCTTGACCGACAATCAGCATCCAAGATTGGTTATTTGGTCAAGCTTTTTGGAGTGCATGGCTGAAACACACCTATTTACACAAATATATATACATATATTTTCATCCATCATATAGTATGTATAAAGACAACTTAGGATTTTTTTCCAGGAATCAACCAGTTTGAGATTGACAATACCGTTCATTAATTTCTTCATCTTCACTAATATAATGTTGACTTGTTAACTACCAACCTCAATCATTCGAGCTACAGTTTGGAGATATGAGCGTATAAATCAGAGCGGGGCGTGTGACTGCCTTAGGCCTCAGCGTGTTCATGTCCTAGTTGACGACAACGCAGGACATATATCTGCCTAATAAAGATAATGATGGCTTCGTCCTGTGCATTTTCTCGTTCGGCCACGGCCACCGCCGTCATGGCCGTGGTGGTGGCCGCCGCCCTCTGCCACCACGGCGCCATGGCGCAGCTGTGCGAGGACTACTACGCCGAGACGTGCCCTGACGCCTACGACATCGTGAAGCAGGTGCTCATCCAAGCGCACGAGTCGGACACCCGAATCTACGCCAGCCTCCTCCGCCTCCATTTCCACGACTGCTTCGTCCAGGTACATATAAACCTTTTCCTCTGTCTGCTACCTAGCTAGCTATAGACCGGCCGCCATGGCATCAAGATGATCATGTATGCAGGATTCAATATATAACTACTACATATGTTGAGTGTTGTAGGGCTGCGACGGGTCGCTGCTGCTGGACAGCGTCCCAGGGATGCAGTCGGAGAAGGACTCGCTGCCCAACAATGGCTCGGCGCGAGGGTTCCCGGTGGTGGACGACGTCAAGGCGGCGCTGGAGGCAGCCTGCCCGGGTGTCGTCTCCTGCGCCGACATCCTCGCCATCGCAGCTGAGATATCCGTCGAGCTTGTACGTGCCTGCTGCATGCATGCCTACTATACAAACTTCATGGCATACTGTAGTGTTGTGAACTTGTGATGATTGACGTGTAGCGGCAGGTGCGCCGTAGCTTTCAACATGGAGGGGGGCATATGGATCTCGATTTAACCGTCAACTACACAAGCTATAACTTCATTCACACCATTTAATTCGGGGAAAAATGATTGGATGGATGTGTCGGTGCATGCATGAAAAAATAAAGTACCATGCGTGTGCTTTTGTGAATATATATAAAAAAGACATTCCGTTCCGTGATTTACATACGGAGCCAGCTAAGACCCTTCTAGCTAGCTGGATAGTAAGTTAATCGATAAACACAGCTTATCGTATGCGTACGCGGTGCTCCTCCATATTGGTATTAGATGACGTTATGAACAAGATTTTAGTCAAACATTGGGAATATATATCATAAATAACAAGTCGTTGAGTTTGGAAATGTGAAAACCATATGAATAGATTTGTCTTAAAAAATATTTTTATAAAAGTATATATATATTATTTTTTAATATATTTTTGTAAAAATAAGATGTCAAAGTTACGTTTTAGAGACCGTGTCGTTGTCCTAAACGTCATCTAATACCAATATGGAGGGAGTACATACATAACCATAGCTTGATTAATCAATATCTAAAACCTTTAGTTTTCATTGTACTAGATGAAAAAAAAAGTTACTTCACTGTTTTTTAGCCATTGGAAACGTTACTTCTTCTGTCTCGAGCATCAGCACCTTCTCCTATGAAAGCAAATGGCTTGGCCCGCCATGGAAATGCGTTTCCAGGGCAGCTCTAGGAACCACCCATGAAAATGCGGGGGTCATCCTGAAACCGCCCTTAGAGATGCATATATATCCAACTGGCTTTACAAATCGTTTCTATAGTCGTAGGAATCACTACTACAAAAAATGGTTTTTAGGTGCGGTTGAAAACGTATTTGCAGGTGCGGTTGGGACACCCACACTTGCTTTTCGCAGCTAGAAATAGCGTGTTTGCAGGCGCGGGCGCGAAGTTGTCGCCACAAATTGATTTGTAGGCGCGGGTCATGGCGTCACCCACGCCTAGAAAGGTGTGCCTCAAGTGTACCCACGCCTACAAATCAATTTGTAAAAGTGAAAAAACCCACAAAAACAATGAAAAACAACAAAAAAAGAAAAAAAAAACCTATGGAACCAGCCACAAGGAGAGCTCCTACTGTGAGAGCGGATCCATTATTAGCATGGATATGCACACTTGCGTTATCCGGGATTCAAACTGCCAACCTCAAGCCTACCCCTCCTCTCCACTGCACCATATAGTCACTTGTGACTTAAGGAGTTATATTTTTCTTTTATACAATTCTGGAAAGGATTTCTAGGAGCGGGTGGTGGTGGCGTCACCCGCCCCTATAAACCATTTTTAGGTGCGGGTGTTGCCATTATCCGACCCTACAATTATTTCTCCATTTTTATTTTTATTGTTTTCTTTTAAAACATAGACATATATTCATTTATAACCACACAAGATCTATTTTACGTACCTCAAGTGTTTTTCAAATGGTCAAAATACCACAATTGCAATGCATATGTTGAAATTACATTCACATACACTACATTCATACTATAGAGTACAACACACTTCAATTGTGAGTATCTATAACTATATGTCTACTATAGTAGATAGTGTATATAGTGTATATATAAATCTATCTATAGTCATGATTATAACACTTCAATCTAATTATGTAGACTAGTGCATATATAAATGCATTATCCATATCTATAGTTATAGTCATGTATGGCACTACTAATGTCTAAAGATCATGTAATTCTAAACCATATTAAATGAACAATGTATGAACTATAAAATTTTAGATCTTGTTGATCACTACAACTTTAATATGCAGCTGATATACATCCGAGCTTGCTTGATAAATTGGGAAATTCTAGATTTCAAATTTAGTTACATTATAATAAATTTTTGGACTATAAAATGAGCTTAAATGAAAATGTTAAGAACTACAAAGTTTGAGACCTCGTCGATCTCTATAATTTTGATATAAACTTTATCTTCATCCGAAATCAAATAAAAAATATATAAAAATACTGAAATCATAAATCATTTTTAGGAACGGGTGATGCCATCACCCGCTCCTAAAAATCTATTTGTAGAAACAGGTGGTGGCATCACCCGCTCCTAAAAATGACCATGTTTTTAGGTGCGGGTGTTGCAATTACCCGCCCCTAGAAATGATGATTTGTAGGGGCGGGTGATGGTGTCACCCGAACCTAAAAATAGAGATCATTTTCTGGTGCGGGCGATGCCATCCCCCATTCTTAGAAATCTATTTATAGGTACAGATGAATTACTACAGTGTCATTCGCTGTTTTTAAGCACGGACGAATTTTTCGTTCGATCCTAAAAAATCGAGGCGCACCTAAAATTCCTTTTTTTGTTGTATTGAATTTGTCCATTTTCAATATCCTTTAATTGTCCCACCGCCTCCCTACCACAGTAGGGTATTAGTGCAATGTTGTGTCCTTGCCGGGCAGCCTCTCTATCTTTTCTATTGTTAATTGTTATTGTCATCACCCTGCCATAATCCAACGCAATGGTCGATCTTCACTATTCCGGTTAATAGCGTCACCACAGCCTTGACTCACCACACTAGGCCCGCTAGGATCGATGAGTCAGGTCTGTGCGGCCCTCCCTTTAAGCCCGCCAGCCATGAATGATGTCCCCTTAACCGAACCTAACTCAAAGCTGAAAGTCCTAACCTAGCTCACTCGAGCCTCCACTTCAGACAAGAAAAGAAGTGGTCTTGGACAGAGTGACATCTTTGTGCGTCAAGAAAAAAGTATCTCGTGCTCACTCTATATGAAACATTCTAATGATACTTAGATCACTACTACAGAAATGGTTTTCACAAGCAGCCCATCACCCAGTTTGTAACTAGGTGGGTATAGTGGCCGCTACAGCCAGTGGAGAAAAATGTATATCACCCCCGATTCAAACACACTAGTGCCATGTATCCTGGTCTTCGAGATATATATGTATATATATACCACCTCCATTTTTTAATATATTTCATTTAGGACAAGCTATTTAGTTCAAAAAGGAACTAATTTTCTTGTCCTAAACGTTATATATTTAAGAATGGAGGGAGTATTATTCTGTGGTAGTAATTATTGTGATGTCCAAATCGTGCTAATACCAATGGGAAATTACAATATAGCAAATGATAGAGTAGGGTTGATTGAATTGACAGCTAATATAATGCTCGTCCATAACATGCAGTCGGGAGGACCCTGCTGGGGTGTGCTGCTGGGAAGGCTGGATAGCAAGACGTCAGACTTCAGCGGGTCCCAAAACCTGCCGGCGCCCTTTGAGAATCTCACCAGACTCCAGACTAAGTTCAAGGATGTCGGCCTCAACGACGTCGACCTCGTCGCCCTCTCAGGTACCTGAGTCCTGATAGATCACATGCATCTCATCATATTATCTTATATATTATTAATAATCCCCCGTGACCTTACATATATGTCTGAATACACTTTAATTACTATGCGTTCTGACCAACAATGCATGTTTCTCTTTGAATGAACACACACGTACAGGTGGCCACACGTTCGGCCGGGTTCAATGCGCAAACGTCGCCGATCCCCCAGCCGACCGGCTCTACAACTTCAGTGGGACAAAAATGCCTGACCCGACCCTGAACTCGGCATACCGGGAATTCCTATCCCAGAGGTGCCCAAAGGGTGGCAGCAGCTCGGTTCTGAACGACCTGGACCCAACGACGCCGGACACCTTCGACAACCACTACTACACCAACATCGAAGTGAACAGGGGCTTCCTCACCTCCGATCAGGAGCTGAAATCCTCACCCGAGGCGCAGGGCACCACGGCGCCGATTGTAGACCAGTTTGCAGCCAACCAGGATGCCTTCTTTGCGAGTTTCGCGCAGTCCATGATCAACATGGGGAACATCAAGCCCTTGACGGATCCGTCCCAGGGAGAAGTCCGTATCAACTGCAGAAAGGTGAACTGAAATTAATCAGCAAGGAGGAGAAAAAATATGTGTTTGATTAAAAATAAGGGCTTTCATTTGCTTGGCTCCTCAAGCAGTGTGAAGTTTATGGATACTTCTTATTTCTCAAAATTAAAAGTTCAATTCTGCGACACAAGCAGGCTCTAGAGGAGCTCGTAGTAATATGTCACTTTCTCCTTGATTGTTTGATGTAAGCTTTTACAGCACGGAGTTATGCTGCACGTGTCTGTTCCCATCGTGCTTCTGTTACCGAGCCCCGGTGGGTGTGCATGGTACCACTCTGCAGTTCCTCGCATTGCAGTACATCATGCCCTATATCCAATCCAAGATATTTGTAACTCGCTTTGTGATGAATAATTAATGCTAAGCTCCGTAATGCTCTCAAAAATTCTGCAATAAAGTATCCTGGAGGAAGGCACGTAGGATAATGAGTGCATTCGGCTGGAGTCTCCAGCACCGAAGAGCAGCCAGTACTCCCACCGTCTCACAATATAAGGCGCGCGTGTACTTAAAGATTTAAACTTTAAAAGTTTTGATCTATAGTTAATCTTTCATAATAAAAACTTTATCTAACAAAAATAATACCATTAGATTTATATTTAAATGTACTTTTATATAACTATGATTTTGTTGCTATAATCATTATAGTATTGAAGATATTAAGAGTCAAACGTTAGTACGGAAGACTGTGTCAAGTTTGACCGCGCCTTATATTTTGGGACGGAGGGAGTAGCTTAGAGGATAAGTTGAGCAGAGAAGTAAATCGATCAACTCTACGGTCGAACGGGATGTTGACTTTAAGGCCATCCAAGAGTAGCGTGCCACCAAGGGCATCGTCCTCTTGGATTCCATCACCGAGTACATAGAAATCATGGTGGTGTTGGAGGAGATGGAAATAAACGTGTACGACCGTGTTTTTATTTCTCTTTGTTGATATAAATATATATGGGTGTACTCCCTTCATCCTATAAAAAATGTAATTCTAGTTTTCTGAAGACAAACTAGTTTCATTGGCAAAAGACCATGCTACCCTCAATAACTACAACTCATTTAGACATAGAGGTTGTTAGTGCACGCAGATAATTATCTATTTTAAGAAATAAAATAGGTAGTTACGGTAAGAATTGCATTCTTTTGTAGGATTTTTTTAAAATCTTAGAAATTGTACTCTCCATGGGACGGAGGGAGTATAACATCGACAAAATGGTGTGCAAACATCCAACACAGTAGGACAATGTCACCAAATGAAACGAGAGAGGTAATTGGGTAAAATCCTTACTAAACCTGAAAATAGGGGCAATTAACCCTTTCTCATACTATCTCCTTTCAAAATTATAATATGGTTTGGCTTTTCTAGGTAAATATATTTTGTTACGCACATTTTGATACATAGCAAATATTAAAGACAAAAATCTTATTTGACACAAAAACAAAACTTAATTACTTCCTCGCCCCGAATAGTTTTCTCTCGTTAATTTGATACTAACATCTAACTTTTATTCCTTAACCTGAACTTTCTGTCACTTCTATCAGTTAAGCCGGTCAAAACAACCTCCAAATCACCTCTAATTCTTGAAATATTTTATATCAATATAAAAAATACATATGAATATATATTTATAAAAAATGACACATGTACCTTTATAGTTTAAAACTAAAATTCATCAAACTATTCTATATTTTAAACTGATCTAAATTTTATGCCACCAAACTAACTAATATTTTTCATATGGGCGCGATACTTTATAAAATTTTCTCCATCACAAGTTACATATAGAATTAGAAAAAAATGGGATATTTGAGAAATTTGAGAAGAAACTCACAATTTTGTATGTAACATATGATGGGAAATAACTTTACAAACTATTGTATCCAATGTGGTCAATATTAGTTATTTGTTCATAATTTGTTTAAAGTATTTTGGTGGAATTTAATTTGAAAAATATAAAGATTCATGTGTCCCTTCAAATACAATTTTTTCGTGTTTATTTGTTAATATCATTAGAAAAAATCCATGAATTTTGGAGATGATTTGCGATGGGAACCCGCTAGGGTTTATGCCCGATCTTTCGATGAGAGGCGTGGGGGATAACTCGATTGCAGGAAACGACGTCGATGGCCCGACTACAGCCTTCCAAAGACTGCCCCTTAGCAACCGATACACCACCTCCTATGGATGCTGTGATCTTGTGGACGCACGTCACCCGGTCCTATCCTGCAAGCAATCGAAGAACTAGCAAGAACAAGTATCAAACAAGTACTGAAATTACTAGATGGGAATGAAGTGTGCAATCTCAAACTCAATCACAAACGAAGTGGGGTTCTGAAGACTCGAAGACGGGCGGCTGGACCAGCGCACGCGCTTACAAGCAAGTAGCAATGACTAAACTTGATTTAAACAAAACCCAAGTGTTCTTGGCGGCTAAGGGGTATAAGACAAGGGAGGACGACCACAGGGGTGCTAGAGTCGTGCTCCAACCCTAGGACGCGTCCATAATGGACTCTACATGATACACGGCCCATTGGGCCAAAATAAGATGATGCAGCATCATGGGCAGAAAATATCTCGGAGCAAATAGACGATTCTGGACTACTCCGAATAGATATGGACATGCAGTCGGATCCGTTGGAAAGTAGACTTGATAACTTCCTGTGAAGTACTTGAACGCCCAATTTCGAGTCCGTATGCGACCGTGGCGTCCATCACAAGTTGAAGTTTTTCTGCAGTCCGAATCCAGCCCGCGTGAATCCTTTTCGTTCTCGATCCTCTCCATGATTCCTAAGCAAAACAAGAGTGCACGGGTCTCCACAGTCTAAATATGATGAACATGAACTCAGGAGTAAACTCACCGGATGATTTAGTTGTCTAGCACGAGCACGGGTAACAGGACCGGCAATGATAGGAGAAGATGGCGTGGCTGTATCGTTGGCAGTGATGTCCTCATCAATTTGGAGGTCATTCCTTCTAACTTAAATATGTCAACTAATGAATAAAGTTAGAAGTTAGTGCCAAATAGAGAAGGAAAAAATTCCGTGGCCAAGAAAAGAATCAATATTTATTTTGGTATTAAATAAAGAATCTTCTTCAAATATTATCTATGTAGAAAAGTTAAAATGACTTATAATTTGAAATGGAGAGAATATACTTTAAGTTGCCCACGTCTTTGGAGTTCTTATTAAAACATAATTGGACAATATCCAAGATCGTGACGGATTGAAAGAAGTGTGTGACTTATTCCCCGAAATCAGATTGATGAAAAGCCACTGCCCTTAGCTCTCCTCTCCGTGCTTCACGCCGAAAATAGGACGCATGTCAATCAATGGAGCCGTTGCATGGCTTTTTTGTAAAAACAACCTCTACTTATTTGGAAATCAACTCACAGTCCAATAAATACCACTTTTTTAGAAACCCCCCTCCCGGAGCAAACCCTACCTCTCCCACATTCCTTCCGCTTTCTCTCCCCCCCCCCCCCCCCCCCCCCCCCCCCCCCGCGGGCCGCCCCTCCACTCCGGCACGGACACCACCGTCGCCCCTCCAGCCATCTCTCTCATATCCTCCCTAAGAATAGAGCATTCTAGGAGATGGATTCGCCGGATCCATCGCCGGAGGCCAAGGTCGAGGCCGAGCTCAAGCATGGTGGTGGCCGAAGAAGAGTTGTCCTCCGGCGGAGTGGATCCAGTCTAGGCTCCCCACACAAAGCCGGCTGTGGCGTCTGGCTTGGCAGCGACGTGCAAGCCCCGCGACGGCTGGAGGCCAAGTGGGTAAGCACAATGGTGGCGCAGGCCCGACGGGGGTGTGCAGTACCGGCAGTAGTGCACAGTGCAGACCGTGCGGGGGTACGCAGGCAGGTGGAGGGACGCTGAACCCCACACGACGAAGACCTAGGTGAGCGAAAATGGTATGTTTGGGCTTCTGGGATCGATACTTCTGCGAGAGTTCCTCGTGCTGCCTACAGGTCCCTAGAATAAATCCCTCTTCTTTTTGTTGATGCAGCCTGCAGGTGCGTAGGTTAGCAGAAGTAATTGTGTTCATGTGCTTCTTTCCTAGATGCCGATCCCTGATGCAACGCTGCTTAATTCACTACCCAAAAGGTGCCCCAAGGACAAGGCCCGTTGAAATCACACATTTATCTTTGCTACCTACATTGTTTTTGTGGACTTAGCCCTAGGTAGTTAGATGGATTTTTTTCTTTACAATACCTAGACCACAAATTATTTGGATGGTTAGTTTCCCTGTGTTTATTTAATTTAATTGCAATGGTAGTGACTCAATTCATGGAACAGATGTATAACTTGGTGTCAGGGCAATTGATATACAAGTGTGTTCTGATTATGGTCTGTCCCTTTGCGTCGTTAGCAAATTATCATGGTTTTCACTCCTAATAACACTTAGTCTTGGTTTTCCATCATTGATTGAAGGTTCTGTTTCAGGTCAATCGTGGTATTTAGGTGGTGTTCACTTTTTTGCATCTGTGAACTCATTTAGGCTATCAGTTCTGAGCATGGGTCATCACTGAGTTGTTTTGACAACCAAGATTAGATGTTTTGAGTAAAGCCAAGATTTTAATGTTTTGATAGCAAAAAATAGACAGTTACTCATATATCTGCATATGATGTCCTGCAGCCTGCAGGAAGGGAGGCAACAGAGGAGATCACAGTGCTTCCAAGGAAATTCTTGACCCTGATGCAAAGAAGGTGCACATTCTGCTTATTCCATAGTATACACATCTCTTGTGATCAGAGCATCAACAAATGGTCAATTTCACATTCTTCAATGCCGGTTGCAGACAGAGGATTAGGATGGTGGGGAAAATAGGAAATGGATAGTCCTGATCATTCCTAACCCGGAGTACAAAGGATCATGGAAGCAAGAGGTATGGACATGACTATGAGGCTTAATTATGCTAGACAATCCGCACTACCACACAATACAACTTATAGCATGAGTTAATTTTGTGTTATTTCAAAAATCAAGAACCCATACTACAAGAGCAAGTGGAAGCCCCTTTGATTGACAACCTAGGTATGTTTATCATTTTCCTAAAAAATATCTGAAATAACGATTTCAGCCTTAATTGCTCCTCTTAAAAGGTCTAGATCCTCTATACTTGGCTTCAGTTCCCTTAATTGCCCCTTTTGACATTTCTTGCCACAGAACAATACTTCTGCTCCTGCTGCACCTTGTGGTTCCTCTACAGAGACCCAGAAAAGCACTAAAAAGAAAAGGTTAGCTCTATCATGTATCATGGTTTATTGCTTCTGTCGTTTTGCTATTAGACACAAAACTTATATCTATACTTATAGGTCTCGCCCATCCCCTAACCAAAAAGTTGCAACGAATCTGCTCATTGCTGAAGAGGCTGGAGATGACAATGATGGCAATGCAACTCTTGCTGCTAAGACCAGGTAACTCCCTGCATCAACATGCTTTGGAGACCATTTTAATTAACTCAAATATATGCATTCCTGAAAATGTAGTTACTAGTTCTGAATTTGAGGATCCCTAGCTTGCACTTTGATATACATAAGAAGTCATTCTTCTTCGTACTCAGAATGGGGCATTAGTGTCCAATATTTCAGGCATCATTTTCCAATTGATTGCTTACAAAAGTTGGAGAACAATCCACTCTATAAATAGGCACACCGTATCTCTAGCTTGCACTCACATATTTATAATATTTATATACATGCAAATTAGCTTATTAGGTTAGTTTTCTGTTGCTGCCGTCTACATAGTTGTGTTGTTTTTGTATGTCAGTCTTTGCTGTTTTCGACAATACTAAATTATTTCCCTTTTGCAGCCCGGTCAAGGATGCATGTTCATGTGAATTTTGGGTGCATTTGGATTGTGGCCGATGCTCACCTTACCAAATTTTGGCGTTGACTGCACATGCCTTGCTCCGTTTGCATTGAAACCAATCATCGGTGAGCCAATCAACACATTGGGCTGGATGTTAGATTTTCTCGCCAACTTTGGCAGAATCGGGCAGCCAAATCCTCCCCCAAATATTTGGCATACCCAGATTTGGCAGGGCTACCAGGGGTGAAATATAAACAGCCCATTTGGCTCTACCAGTTTTTGTACATGTTCCATCTCCAGTGACATTATCCTAAAATGTTGTTTACCAGTCACTAGAATGCTGTTTACCAGTCACTAGAATATTTTTATCATTTATAGTTGCAAACTGTCTGACATTATCTTGAAATGTTGATTTCGATGTTTGTTAAGATCAATATTTGTGGCTACCAATTGAGCTATTTGGTAGCTAGGATGTGCTGTAATATCATGATATCCCAAATGTTTTAATTCTATGTTTTATTTTTTATAATTTTCCATGCTCCATATTTGTTAATATATATTATAATTCCGTGCTCCATATTTTATACTTATATTTGATTATATCAATATGATAGGGCACGCCAAACGCGCTAAATGTTCTTAGTGAATTAAAATCCACAATGAGATCAGTGCTCAAGGCTGAGCACAGGGGAAACCTTCTCCCCATCTCTTCCCAGGCACACGGCGAGCTCCTCCTCAAACCTCTCCATCACGTCACCCGGCAAAACCATGGACACCACGACGCCGTCCTCGCCGTCGGCACCCTTGCACCTCATGTGGAAACTCGCCACCGTCGGCGCCACCACGCCGCCGCCGACCCACTCGCCCCACCCGAAGTCCAGCCCATCGCCGCCGACGTGCGTCACGTCTGTCACGACGTACACCCCGCCGAACACCAGCCGCCGCCCGCGGATCGACGCCACCAAATCCACCATGGACCTCGCATACTCCGGCGTGAGGCTGCTCCTGCCGCCACACACGAGGTCGATCGCTTGTCCGAGCTCGCCGCCGCAGAGCCTCTCGACTGAGGCCTCGATGACGCAGTAGAGGTCGGCGTTGCCGTAGTAGCCCTCCGGGACGCGCAGGAGATCGCCGCCGCTTCGAGCGTTGCAGGGGAAGCAGATGAACACGTTCCGGTGGGGCTCGTAGCCCAGCGCCGCCGTGCGGCACCGCCAGGTGACGGCGGTGAGTGCCTCGAAGTCCGTGCAGCTCCGGCGGCGGTGCGCCGGGACGTGGCGCCGAAGGCTGGCGATCTCTACCGGACCGAACTGGAAGAAGCGGTGGACCAAGGATTCGAACGGCGTGGAGTAGAGGACGTCGTCGATGCCGGATCACTCGACGAGCGGCTTGAAGACCTCGCCGGTGATGGTCGTGCTCGCCGGGGCACGGGCCGCCAGGAGCTCACGTTCCCACACGGGGAGAGTGAGCGGGACTGCCTCACCGCGGGCTCACTACCAGAATCCTTCACATCCGCCCGCCTCCTCCGCCTCGGCCATTTTTGGACCCGGTGCTGATGGGGCTTCAGCACCGGGTCCAAAGGCTAGGAGCGGGGGCGGCGCTGCGGGGTGTCAGGGCGAAGACATTAGCACTGGGTCGTGGCAAGACCCGGTGCTAATGCGCCCCCTTTAGCACCGGGTGCAGCCAGCAACCGGTGCTAATGTGCCGAGGCCATTTCGCACCAGTTGCTAGCTGCACCCGGTGCTAAAGGGTGAACATTATCACCGGGTCTTGCCACGACCCGGTGCTAATGTCTTTTGAATATAGGGGCTTCTTCCTCCCCCGGCCGAGCCAGCTGAACACTTAGGCGCTGTGTTCATGCTGCTCGGCCGTGGGAGGGGAGGTGCTGCCCAAATTTTTTTCAAAATTTGTGAAGATTCTACTCATCTAAGGAGCACTACATGGTACACTCTTTCATTCTCTAATGTTTTATTTAGCTTGTAATCCTTCTATGATTTAGAAATAGAGGGATTTGTGAATCAAAGTAAAGCTAGCTAGAGAGAGCTTGTGTTATTGGAGGAGAGAGAGGAGAGAGCTTGAGTTCATGGTGGAGAGAGTGTTCATGTTGTGTTTTAAATGGAGAGAGAAGGCAACCTAGTTAGTATTTTGTTTTGTATGACTTGTAAATAGTTATAAGGCTTATAGTAATGTAGTTTTAGAAATTACTAGAAAATCAATATAAAATGCTAGAAAATCTTATAAATTAATAGAAAATCTTATAAATTACTAGAAAATCAATATAAAATGCTAGAAAATCTTATAAATTAATAGAAAATCTTATAAATCTTATAAGACTTATAGTAATGTTATATTTAATGAATATAGTAATGTAGTTTTAGAAATTTATTTATATAATGGAATATATATTATAATTTGTATTTATTTATATATTAAATTTTTTTATCTTTAAATTGTATTGTATATTTGTTATTGGTTAATAATGCAGATGAATAGACAATGGATGTACGGGGACCCCCACGCTCACGCGTTCCGTGATGGCCTTAGGACGTTTCTCGATGCCGCTGAGGCTAACAGGACGCCGTCCGGTTTCATGTTCTGCCCATGCACCCATTGTAAAAATAAACAATCGTACAAACAAAAGGTTGTCTTCAGGTGCATTTGATGAGGCACGGTTTCATGAGGAATTATTCTGTTTGGATGAAGCACGGTGAAAGAGGAATTCTAATGGATGAAGATGAAGAAGACGAGGCCGATGACGACATTCCGTTATTGGCTCAATACTACGGTTCCTTTGCATATGCTGCAATGGGTGATGCCGATGAGAAAGATGTTGCTCGGGAAGGCGATGCTCAGGAAGATGTTGCTCAGGAAGATGAACCTACTGATGGACTTGGGCAAATGTTGCGTCATGCCGAGAAAGACTGCGGCAATGATAAGGAACTGAAAAAGGTACAGCGCATGTTGCAGGACCACAAGACTGACCTGTACCCAGATTGCAAAGAGGGGCTAAAGAAGTTGGGTAGCACACTTGAACTTCTGCAGTGGAAGGCAGCAAATGGTGTTACTGATAAGGGTTTCGAGGAGCTACTGAAACTCATAAAGAAGATTCTTCCAGAGGGTAACAAATTGCCATCGACGACGTATCAAGCAAAACGTGTTGTTTGCCCTCTCGGTTTGGAGGTGCAGAAGATACATGCGTGTCCTAATAACTGTATCCTCTATCGCGGACAGTACGAACACTTGGATCGTTGTCCGGTTTGCACCTGCGCACGATACAAGATCAGGCGGGACGACCCTGGTGATGTTGGGGGAGAGCGTTCTAAGAAAAAAATCCCTGCGAAGGTGATGTGGTATTTCCCTCTGATACCCCGTCTGAAGCGTTTGTTCAGGAACAAAGACCATGCCAAACTGATGCGCTGGCACAAAGAAGAACGTAAGCAGGATGGCATGTTGAGACACCCCGCCGATGGATCCCAGTGGAGGAACATCGACAGAGCATTCCCAGAGTTTGATGCTGATGCGAGGAATGTTAGGCTTGGTTTAAGTACCGATGGCATGAACCCTTTTGGTGAAATGAGCAGTAGTCATAGCACTTGGCCCGTGACTGTTTGTATCTACAACCTACCCCCCTGGCTCTGCATGAAGCGGAAGTTCATTATGATGCTAGTGCTCATCGAAGGCCCAAAGCAACCTGGCAACGACATTGATGTGTACCTAAGACCATTGGTTGACGTTTGGTGTGATGCCACAAGAAAGCCAGCGATAGGTCTGTGCAGACTAGACTGATTTCGCTTGGGCAAAAAACCGTACTGTGGTGACCCGTGTACTGCCAAGTAGACAGTTTATGTCTTTGTATTTTCAAACCGCCCATGGCCGACTATAGTTTATCTTGTAAACCCACCGAGTTTAAATATGCACATGTCCATTCGCAAGGGAAAACTTTGGTGTCCAACCCAGCGTCCAGCCCCCGAGCATGCGAAGGGCCTGGCATGGCCTTAAAGGCGCGCCGAGTCCACGTTGAGCGCCCTGCCCCCGAGCATGCGAGGTGTCTGGCCTGGTCCCTTTGGACGCGCCGAGTCTGTGTAGAGTGTCCAGCCTCCGAGCATGTGATGTGTATGGTCTGGTCCCTTTGGATGCGTTGTGTTCGTGTAGAGTGCCCATCCCCCGAGCATGCGAGGTGTTTGGCCTGGTCCCTTTGGACGCGTCGAGTCCGTGTCGAGCGCCCAGCCCCTGAGCATGTGAGGTGTATGGCCTGGTCCCTTTGGACTTGTCAAGTCCGTGTCGAGCGCCCAGCCTGGTCCCTTTGGACTCGTCAAGTCCGTGTCGAGCGCCCAGCCCCCGAGCATGCGAGGTGTTTGGCCTAGTCCATTTGGACGTGTCGAGTCCGTGTCGAGCGCCCAGCCCCTGACAACATGGGCCGACGAGCGATGCGAGGTAACGTCGAGTCGCTGCGTGTGCCAGCCTCCGAGCATGCGAGGTCAGCCGCGCGGCGGGAGGAACGCCGAGTAGCCGCACGTGCCAGCCCCAAGCATGTGAGGTCGGCCGCGCGACGGGAGGAACGTTGAGTCACCGCGCGCGCTAGCCCCGAGCATGTAAGGTCGGCCACACGACGGGAGGAACGTCGAGTCACTACGCGCGCCAGCACTACCAGAGATACTCACATCCGCACCGGTTGGGAACGGGCTTTAGCACCGGATTCCCAACCGGTGCTAACCTTCCGGTGCTAAAGGCTAGCACCTTTAGCACCGGGTTAAATAACCGGTGCTAAAGGTGCACATTTGTCAAAAAATATGTGCGTTTCTGCGGGGATTCGAACTGAGGACCTCTTGGCTCACACGTACCCACCTAACCATCTCACATACGCAACACATGTGATAGGATAGAAGATGCGCTCATTTTGAAGTAGCATGCGACACCCCCTTTAGCATTGGGTCATATTTATCAAGCGGTGCTAAAAGGCCTTTAGCACTGGGTAGTAACACCACCCGGTGCTAAAGCACCCTTTAGCACCGGGTGGTGTTACAACCCGGTGCTAGGGGGGCACCTGACTTTTAGCACCGGTTGGTAACACCAACCGGTGCTAAAGGGTCCCCAGGGGCACCTCAATTTTTCACCCGGCGTTAATGTTGTATAAGCACCGGATCTTAAGTGCACCGAGGCACTAGGATAAATATGCATCAAAGGGTAAGATTGAACTTGCCGTTCTCAAACCCTTCCGGGAGTTCCTGCTCGGGGTACTGGCCTTCGGGCTCCTGATCGTAGCACTGCTCTCCTTCGGGCCCTTGCTCAACTGGATCTATGGCACACACAACAAGCATACACACAATAAATAAAAGAAAATAAATAAAATAAAGAAAAGTTCCATTTGCCGAGCTCGCAGAAAGAAAGAACGGAAGTTGAATGGAGGACGAAGGAGGAGAGGTCATATTTGGGGAAGTGACACATAGTTTGGCGGAAAGTATAGTGGAAAAGTGGATGGTGAAGTTTGGGGTCATTCCGGGTTAAAACGGCGCATAAAATGACGCGTCGTTCGGGTGGTTAAAGGGGAGATGACTCGTTCAGAAAGTTACCCAAAGTCCCAGGGTTTACTTGGAGAAGGTATAGGGTCTATTTGTGATGGTTATAGTGTGCTAGAGGGGCTTAGTTGTGAATACCAAAAGTTGGTAGGTTGTTAGAGTGGAAAAAGATTAGCAACTAGAGTTTTAAGGCGTGGGTTTAAAGGCTAATGGCTTATTCGTAATATTGATAAAAGGCAGGGGCCTCGGGTGGATCCATCCAGGGGGAGAGGGAATAGAGCTTGGGCCGCGGGTTAGAAAGGAAGGAAGGCTAGGGGGTTTTTCATAAAATGGACTTCTTCTCTTTCGGCAGAACAAAGAAAGGGAGGGGAAGGCAGGGGAAGGGGAGCCGGTGGCCGGCGGCGGTGGGATTGTCGGCACATCAGGCCGCAGTCGAGGTCGGGGACTCGGGCAAGAGTGAGAGAGGAGCGAGGGGAGTTCACTCGTGTGCCTACCTCGGGCGGAGGTGAGGTGTGGGGGGGCTGCCCATGAAGGCGGGCGGCGGCGTTGGCAATGGAGTGGCGGGACGGTACTAGCAGCGTGAGGGGAGGGCAAGTGAGGTGGCTGGCGAGGGAGAGGTGGTGAGGAAGAGGTTGATGGGCCTATTAATAGGCGCGGGAGGTGGTTGGGGGCGCTAGCCGACGAGAGGGGCGCTCGGCCGGCGAAAGGAGAGTAAATGACGCCGGCGGAATTCGCGGTGGTGCTGTGCGTGCTGTCGCGGTGTGCTCGTCGCAATGTGGCTTGCATGCGGCGTGAGAAGCGCGACAAAGGGCGGCGCGGCAAGGGTGCAGTGGCGGGGCTGGGCAGCGCTGTGCGCTCGGCGAGCGGCGCGGCGGCTTGATGCTGGGCGGCGCGCTTAGCACGTGGGGCGCGGCACGGTGCTTGCAAGCCGTGACAGGGAGACGGCGGTGCGCGCTGGGCGTGGGTGCGGGGCACGGGCGCGTGTGTACGGGCAGAGGCAGCGCAACGACGGCAGCGCGGGGAGGCAGGGGTGGCGTGGCGACGGCGAGCGCGGCGGTGGTGAGACACACGCGCGCGTGGGCACAGGCGCGTGCTCGCTGGCAGTATAGGGGAGTATAGGGGGGTGCAGTAGCGCGCGTGTGTGAGGTTCCTGCGGCCAGGGAGGCGGCTCCGGGGAGAAGGAAGGAAAGGAAAAGAAGGAAGGGAAAAAGGAAGAAAAGGAGAAAAAGAGAAGAAAGGTGAGCAAGGCCCACGGCGGTATCAGCGGCGGTGGTGCCAACACCGGTCGGTCACGAGCGCACGGCCCGAGAGCGGTCGGTGTGGGATGTGATGGGGCGGTGAAAAAGTTAGGCACGACGGGGTTCGAGCTGGGTCGGCGGGAAACCGGGGAGGGGAAAATTCGGATTTGGTTTTCCGAGAGCTCGGCGGCAAAATACTTTTGAAAACAAGTTTTAACACGTGATTTATTTAGGGTAAAATTTACGGGCGTTACAAACCTGCCCCACTTATAAGGAATCTCATCCTCGAGATTCGACTGGTTCACAAAGAGATGGGGAAACTCTTTCTTCAGAGCATCTTCATGTTCCCACGTAGCTTCCTCCACTCCGTGTCTGCTCCACTGCACTCTGCAGATCCGTACTTCGGAGCTCCTCGTCCTTTTCGTGATGGTGTCCAAAATTTTGACTGGCACTTCCTGGTATCGCAGATCCGGCTGTAGATCTATTGTCTCTGCAGGCACATGCTCGGCTTCGGGTACTCTCAAGCACTTCCTCAGCTGTGAGACATGGAATACTAGGTGTATGTCTGACATTGCTTTTGGTAGTTCTAGTCTGTAGGCTACCTTTCCAACTCTCTTTAGTACCTGATATGGTCCAATGTATCAAGGGGCTAATTTTCCGTGGACATGGAATCTGCGGGTCCCTCGAATGGGCGACACCTTGAGATAAACAAAATCTCCGGGATTAAAGCTTAGTTCTCGCCTCATTTTGTCTGCATAGCTCTTCTGTCGGGACTGGGCTGCTTTCAGCTTCTCCCTTATTTCGGCCACTTTTTCTTCGGCTTCTTTTATGAGCGCGGGTCCCACTAGGGTACGCTCTCCTACTTCTGACCACATCAGTGGGGTTCTGCACTTTCTTCCATAGAGGGCTTCGAAGGGCGACATGCCTAGGCTTGCCTGGTAACCATTGTTGTACGAGAACTCTGCATAGGGTAAACTTTGTTCCCAATCCTTACCATAGGTCAGGACACATGCTCTCAACATATCTTCCACAAACTGATTTACCCTTTCGGTTTGACCATCGGTCTGCGGATGATATGCAGAGCTAAAATCCAACTTAGTGCCCATGGCTTTGTGCAGGCTTTTCCACAACCGAGAGGTGAACTGGGTTCCTCGATCCGAGACAATCCTGCTAGACACTCCGTGTTGCTTCACTATATTTTCTACATAAAGCTTGGCTAGCTTCTCTCCACCATAATTGGTCCGTACGGGTAGGAAGTGAGCGACTTTGGTGAGTCGGTCCACTATTACCCATATGGAGTCATGTCCTTTTTGTGTCCTGGGTAGACCAACCATGAAGTCCATTCCTATCTCGTCCCATTTCCAGACCGGGATGGGCAAGGGTTGCAGTAATCCTGCTGGTTTCTGGTGTTCGGCTTTAATTCTTTGGCAAGTATCACAGTGAGCGATGAACTTGGCAATATCTGCTTTCATTCCATTCCACCAATATTTCTGCTTTAAATCTAGATACATTTTGGTAGATCCTGGGTGGATGGAATACGACGTGTTATGGGCCTCATCCATAATTTTCTGTCGAAACTCTCCATCACGGGGTACACAAATCCTATATTTATACCATAAGGTTCCCTTGTCGTCAACTTGGAAGTCTGGTGCTTTGTTTTCTCCGGTGTGCCAGCGAATCTTCACTAAGTCCATATCTGAGCTCTGGGCCCTCCTGATCTCTTCTTCTAGGGTGGGTTGAATACTCAACTTCTGACTGAAATTTGGGGAACAATGTGCACGTTCAACCGTGCCATTTCCTCTTGTAGGTGGTCGTTCTAGGGCCCAAAGGATTTCCGGCTCAAGGCGTGTGCTACAACATTGGCTTTGCCAGGGTGGTAATGGATTTCTATATTATAATCCTTAACCAGTTCCAATCATCTTCTCTGCCTTAGGTTCAGGTCTGGTTGGGTGAAAATATACTTCAGGCTCTTGTGATCCGTATATATTTCACACTTGTTTCCGATTAAATAGTGTCTCCAAATTTTTAGGGCATGCACTACGGCTGCAAGCTCCAGATCATGGGTTGGATAGTTCAGCTCATGGAGCTTAAGCTACCAGGAAGCATATGCCACTATCTTCCCGTCTTGCATGAGCACAGACCCCAATCCCTGTCGGGATGCATCACAATAAATGACATAATCCCAGTGGATGTTCGGTAAGGTTAGGACTGGAGTAGTTGTTAGTCTTCGTTTCAATTCTTGGAAGCTCTTCTCACAGGACTCTGTCCAAGAAAATTTCTTCTCCTTTTTGAGCAGCTCCGTCAAGGGCCGGGCTAACTTGGAGAATCCTTCGATAAACCTTCAGTAGTAGCCGGCTAAGCCCAAAAAGCTCGTAATCTCACTTACGTTGGTCGGTTGCTGCCAATTGGAAACAGCTTCGACCTTTCCAGAGTCCACTGCTATTCCTTCTGCGGTCAAAACGTGCCCCAGAAAATTTACTTGTTCAAGCCAAAATTCACACTTGCTGAATTTGGCATAGAGCTTGTGTGCTCTCAACCTTTCCAGAGCCACTCGTAGATGTTGTTCATGTTCTTGGGCGGTCTTGGAGTAGATGAGGATGTCATCAACGAAGACTACGACAAACTTATCCAACTCATCCATGAACACCTTGTTCATGAGATTCATGAAATAAGCAGGTGCATTGGTGAGTCCAAAGGACACTACTGTGAATTCAAATTGTCCATAGCGGGTAACAAAGGTTGTCTTTGGGATGTCTTCCTTCTTGATTTTTAGCTGATGGTATCCTGACCTCAGGTCAATTTTCGAGAAATACCTGGCTCCTCTCAGTTGGTCAAATAGGTCATCTATCCTAGGGAGAGGGTACTTGTTCTTAATAGTGACCTCATTCAGTGCACGGTAATCCACGCACATTCTCATGCTTCCATCTTTCTTTTTAACAAAGAGCACTGGGGCTCCCCACGGGGATGAGCTGGGTCTGATGAAACCGAGTTGTTGTAGCTCTTCCAGCTGTTTCTTAAGTTCTGCTAGTTCAGGGGCTGCCATCCTATAGGGTCTCTTGGCTATGGGTGAGGTTCCTGGGACAAGGTCGATGGAAAACTCTATGTCCCTATCCGGTGGCATTCCAGGAAGGTCCTCAGGGAATACGTCAGGGTATTCGTTAACAACTGGGACTTCTTCTAGAGGTCTTACGTCCATACTGAAAACCATCGGTTCTGGTCCACTTCCACGAGTGTGGCAGGTTACTTGTATTCCATCTGGGTTGGTTAGGTGTACTATTTTGTCGGCACAACCTATGAGTCCATTGTGTAGGCTTAACCAGTCCATTCCAAGGATCACATATAATCCCTTGGTCTGCTAAGAACTCTACCCCACTTAAAATGATCCTTACCCGTAAACAGCCAAATTGGCACTTTAGGTCACCTCTAGGCATTCGGGTTACCAGGGGTGTTTTTAGTAGTACTGTAGGTATGTTGTTCTTTTCCACAAAACTTGACTATATAAAAGAATGTGATGCTCCAGAATCAAATAATACTGTTGTCAAGATTGAGCTGACTAGGAACTCACCGAGTACTACTCCTTGTGCTCCTTGAGCCTCCTGCGCATCGATGTGGTTGACGCGGTCTCGTCCATAAGACTGCTGGTTGTTGTTGTTGGTGTTGTTGCTGCGGACTGGAACTCGGTTTGCTCCGGTGACTGGCGGCTTGGGCCCATTCACTGAGTTGGAGTAGGTCGATGCAGCAGGCTTGTCCTTGGCATAGGGGCAGTTGGCAATGTAATGCCCTGTCTCACGGCAATTGAAGCAAGCTCTACCATTATTGTCGTTGTTGGTGACTTGGCTAGCATTATTGTCGTTGTTGGCGTCGGTGGCGGGCCCCCGTGCACGGCTGCTAGGCGCCCCTGCTTGCAGCCCATCAGGTCTAGGCGCATCGGTTGGCGGTGTCAGGGCCACTACGCGTGGGCCGCCACGTGCTCCCCGCGCTCGAGACGCCGAGGCTCCTGGGCCACCAGCGCGGTGGCGAGGGGCCCTCTCTCTCCATCCCCTGGGCCCGCGGCCCGTGCCTCCGTGGCCGTGGCACTAGCGTGGCGCCTCTAGATCCGCCGCGAGCAGCTGGTTCTGGGCCCCCAGCCCCTGGTCCCGAGGCGTCGGGCGCCAGTCCGGTAGCCTGGTGGCTGTCACGGCGCGGTGGCGGCTCCGGGCTCGTTGACGGCATTACGGTCGGGGTCTGTGCAGGTGCCGCTCGGAGGCGCAGATTGTCGTGGTGGTTTCAGCGGCGGCCGACGTGGTGGCGGCCCGGTGTCCGTGCCGCTCCGTTCGGGGGGGGAGGGGGTGGGGCGGTGCCTCTCACTGACGGTGGTGACGTCGGTGGTAGCGTCGGCCCTCGCCCTCGCTCCGGCCTCCCCTCTCCCTGTGCCGGGGGTGAGGTGGGAGGCCTTTCGGCCCTTCCCTACTCCTCGTGGCGGTCCTAAGGGGCTGGTTGGGGAGGGCAGGAGGGCCCGTCCATGGTTAGGACGTCTCCGGTGGTCCGGTTCTTGGTGAAGCCCTTCCACCTTTGTCCTAGTTGCTCCTCTGCTTCTCTACTGCAGGGCCCATGGTTCCAGTTCCAATTGGACCCACTCGGTGTCGTCCCATTGGGTGGGTGGTGCTGGGAGCCGTTGCTTCATTAGTTCGCTTGGCGTCGTCCACAATTGAGGGTGGGCGGACTCCGGGTCAATAGCGAGCTCTTGCTTCGCCAATTCCTCTAGAGTTGGTGGTGGTTCTAGTTCTTATGAGGTCCTGTACAACGGTTGTGGCGGTGGCGGCGTGGATGTTGCTCGACGGCTCTCGTGTTTGGACAGGTTCTACTGGTTCTTGGGGGTGGCGATCCACAAGCGAAAGCTTCGAGCCAGCGGGCTGGTTTGGGTAACGATGTTTCCCTGTTGGAGGCATTGCTCTAGGATCACACCATTTGGCGGTTCGCGGAGTTCTCCTAGGTGAATAACTAACGTTGGCGCCGGCTCGACGCCTTTGCCTTCCTGAAGGCGTTGTTTGTGGAGTTCTTCCGTCTACCGTGATGTCGTTGTTTTGGACCCTGCTGTTGGCCTGATCTTGCAGGTTTTGTGATGGACTCATGGCATTTTAGGTTTCCGTCTAGAGTAGCTTCGAGTTGTCTCTGGCTTGTGACCTAGAGGGTCCTGTTGCAAAGCTGTAAGTAGTTGGGTTGTCGGTGGAGTTGTGCTTCATGTAACACCGATAATCCCAGTATCTTTGCTTTATATATAAAGCGGGCTAAGACCTTTTGAGGACGAGAGACAGACAGCACGTGTTAGGAAGCAGAGAATTTCTCATATCCATAAAATGGGCATCATGATGCGCAATGGACCCCCAACCATCTAGTATTCACCTAACTCCAACCGTCTCTGAGATTCGGTCCTTCTGAGATTCGGTCCTTGTTTAGATCCTAAATTTCACTCTCAAATTCCACTACGTAAAAAGAAGATTCTCGTCACATCAAAATGTCAACACATGCATGGAGTACTAAATGTAGATGAAATCAAAAAGTAATTGCACAGTTTTATTGTATTTTACGAGACGAACATTTTGAGCCTAATTAATCAATGTTTGGACAATTTTTCACAGATACAAACGAAATGCTACAGTGGTGTATTTATGGTGAAGCGACATCTTTGAACCAAATTTGACTACACAAGGCCCAATATGTTCGATAAGGCATCATTGCTTGCCATTGGAAGTTTTCTAGGCTGTTTTTATTGGCAGTCTTGACTTCTTTCACCCCATCCACCTCCAGATATCCAGTTTTCCATCACAAGCCAACTAATTTTTTCACGCGTGTGCTGTTTGTCTTGTTAAACTTATGGCCTTACCTTTGAACGTGTACCCTATTTATTACCCTATCACACGTTTAACTACTAATTAAGGGTATTAAATAAAGTCCGTTTACAAAACTACGTACAGAACCCGGGTTAATTCACGAGACCTATCTAATGATACCTTTGACCGTATGATTAGAGGATGGTTACTGTAGCATTACTGTAGTAAATCATGTGTTAATTAGGCTCATTAGATTCGCCGCGTAAAGTTACGCTCATCCTTAAAAAGATTTTGTAAATAAACTTTATTTAATACTCCATGTAAGATTCTTGGGGAAAAAATTAGAAAACAAATAAAAAAATTAGGAAACAAAGAAACGCAGCCAATGCAGGTTGTTGAACATGCAAAATTTATTTCTTTGTACTCCATTGTACCAAGCTTTTGGACCAATGAAAAAGTTATGAACCATAGAAACCGTAAATCTCGCCATAGACACCTTAATCTTTATTGAAAGTTATCTTTAATTGGACTCCGTATGAATATTGTATATATTTTAAATTATCTTTATTGAAAGTTAGCCTGCTGCCCTGCTCCATCACTACGGGAAACCCGACGTATGCCGAGTGCTTCCCTCTTTGCCGAGTGCTTTCTATCGGGCACTCGGCAAAGACTGGCTGTGTCGAGTGCCCAGACAACGGCACTCGGCAAAGAGGCGACACTCGGCAAACAGGATCTTTGCCGAGTGTCTGAAAAGAGACACTCGGCAAACAGGATCTTTGCCGAGTGTCACGACAGAGACACTCAGCAAAGCTGACGCACGTGCCGGGCGCGTGCCACGCCACGGACGGCCGTTTGGGCTCCAGTAGCTTTGTCGAGTGTCACACGGTAGACACTTGGCAAAGCCGTGGCACGTGTCCAGCACGTGCCACGCGCGCCAACGGCCGTTTGGCCTGTCAGTTCTTTGCCGAGTGTCACAGTCCAGACACTCGGTAAACATGGACGTGTTGGCCCTTTGCCGAGTGTCTGGGTCAGATACTCGGCGAAGAGTTTGAAAATTTGAAAAATATTTTTAAAGAACTTGAAATTCAAACTCAAAAAATTTGAACATTTTAAATATAAGAGTTTTTGGCCGGCTGGATTGGTAGTTTTGCCGAGTGCTTCGGCGGGGCACTCGGCAAACCACCTCTTTGCCGAGTGTTTCCTAGGAGACACTCGGCAAAGCTTATGTTTGCCGAGTGTTTTCTAAAAAACACTCGGCAAAGTTTGGCCCTGTTTATTTAAACTTATGTTTTTGGGATCCAAAGTTTATTTTTTTTTCTAACAATACTTGTCAAAGGCTCTTTATATCTTATGTGGAGCCTGTGGCAAAAAGTTGGGATGATTTAGAAAAGTTTATATATACGGCCTTTTCAATCGGAGCATATCCCCATAGAAGATTCGGAGAGTTGAGAAGGAGACAGCTGGATTTCGAAACGAAGTGAAGTTGAATTAGAGTTTGAGTTCATAACTTTTTGTATAGGCAATAGACGACGTAGATTGCTTCATTTGAAGTTATCATATTTTTCCGGACCCATTTTATATTTTTTAAATTATTTTTACAACAATCTCCACATGAAATAATGAAATATATGAAGGAATTATGAGATATATATGCTTCAAATAATGAAAACATTTCATCTAAGCATAAAATGTGCATTGTTGAGTGTATTTGACAAGATATTTTGATGTGTATTTGATCGAATTTGAAAAATTTGGTATGCAAGAATTGTTCTGGGAAATGTTTGCCGAGTGCTACACTCGGCAAACAAGACCTTTGCCGAGTGTCAGGTCGTAGACACTCGGCAAAGAGCACCTTTGCCGAGTATCAGGTCAGAGACACTCGGCAAAGATGCCACGTGGGCTGGCCGGCCCGCGGCCACGCGGGACACGTCATTGGCCCACGTGGCACCTTTGCCGAGTGCCTGCACTCGGCAAACCACCTCTTTGCCGAGTGCCCTGGGCAGACACTCGGCAAACAGGCCACGTGGCCGTCCCCTTCGGCCGCACGCGGCCACGTCAACGGCCAGCGTGCGGCCAGATCTGTTTGCCGAGTGCCTGGATCTGGGACACTCGGCAAACAGGGGGTTTGCCGAGTGCCGGATCTAGGACACTCGGCAAACAGGGGGTGCCGGGGGGACTTAGCCGCCCACGCGGCCCCCAACCCTACACACGCACACGCGCCGCCTCCTCTCCCCACACGCCGCCGCCGCCTCCTCTCCCCACCCGCCGCCGCCTCCGCCCGGCCCGGCCGCCGTGCTCCTTCCCGCCCCGGCCCCGGCCGCCGCACGCGACGCCGGCCACCGCTCCCCGCCGCGCCCGTGCTCCTTCCCGCCCGGCCCGGCCGCCGCACGCGACGCCGGCCGCCGCCTCCGCCCGGCTCGGCCGCCGCACCGGCCACCGCCTCCGCCCGTGCTCCTTCCCGCCCCGGCCCCGGCCGTCCCCGCCCCGGCCCCGGCCGGCCGCCTCCGCCCGTGCTCCTTCCCGCCCCGGCGGCCGTCCCCGCGCCGGCCCCGGCCGTCCCCGCCCCGGCCCCGGCCGGCCGTTCCCGCCCCGGCCGCGTCAGCCCCGGCCCGGCCGCCGCGCAGGCCGGCCCGTCCCCGGCCGCCGTGCTCCTTCCCCGGCCGCCGGCTCGTCCTCCTGTCCCCGCGCCCGCCCATCCCGTGTACGTACCCCGCCCGTCCTCTTGTTACCTTTGTTATTTTGTTCATTTTGCTGCAAAACTATGATGTGGTAGTTGCTATTTTTGTGGTAGGAAGTAGTAATATGAATTTATTTGTGAAATTATGAAATTGATGTGAAATTGTAGTTGTTAGATTTAGAATTGGTATTCTTTGAATTGGTTGATTTTTGGTAGAATTGAGTAATGAATGTGGTTGTCGGCCTTTGTTTTGCTATCAAATGGATTAGGCCATGTCAAACAAGTGCCATGAATATTGTGTATGTGGTTGTCGGCCTTCGTGCCGCATCCTTGTTATGTGGTTGTCGGCCTTCGTGCCGTGTTTTTTTCCAGGATGTGCGGTTTCAGAAACCTCCCCGTGTAGGGGAGGTGCTGCCGAATTTTTTATTTGACAACACTTTCATTGAACAATCTACAAATAATGCAACATTCATCGTGTATATATGCGCAGGACTTTTACAGATGCGCCCCGGGACAGGTGGCTTCGGCGGATGCTGTGGCACATGCAGCCTGCTGGAAGCTTGTCAAGGACCTGCACTACGAGGCGCGCGTGCAGGCCGTAATTGATTATTTCGCGGCACTCAAGATCTCCGTGAAGAAAACGGAGGCAAGAAACATGAAGTTGACCAAGGAGCAGTATCTGGCGGTATGTAAATCGATACTGTTTTGTTCTAAGATTAAGTACTCTAAATTTGATCTTGTTATATGTCGTACACTTGATGTCTTGTAGGCGATTCCGTGGTGGTGCGCCCCGCATCCCACGTGCTGGGCAGGCTCCTGGCTCGGCCGCGTCGAATGACGGACCTCAAGACGAAGACCTTGCGGCGCGGGCGGTTAGATCGTTGTTCGGACCCCCTCTTCCGTGAGTGATGGATGTTGGACTTTGTAACATATGAATGATGGATGTTGGATGTTTGGATATTGAATTTGTGACATTTCTGTGATGTTGGATGGTTTAGTGACTTATATGTGTTTGTTTATGGTTGTTTGATGGTTTAGTGGCTATATATATATGAATTGCCTGTGATGCCTATTATAAATTGCCTGTAATGCCTATTAGAAACTGCCTGTGATGTTTTTGTTGAGGGGTCCTTTTAACGCAAAAAATTAATAAAAACAGGAAAAAATTTGAGCCTTTGCCGAGTGTTACACTCGGCAAATAGGTGCTTTGCCGAGTGTATTGGCTTTAACACTCGGCAAAGAGGCTGTTTCTGTCATTTCTGGAACAGCCTTTGCCGAGTGTTCCTGCTTTGCCGGGCGTCGGTGGCGGGCCCCCGTGCACGGCCGCTAGGCGCCCCTGCTTGCAGCCCATCAGGTCTGGGCGCATCGGTTGGCGGTGTCAGGGCCACTACGCGTGGGCCGCCACGCGCTCCCCGCGCTCGAGACGCCGAGGCTCCTGGGCCACCAGCGCGGTGGCGAGGGGCCCTCTCTCTCCATCCCCTGGGCCCGCGGCCCGTGCCTCCGTGGCCGTGGCACTAGCGTGGCGCCTCTAGATCCGCCGCGAGCAGCTGGTTCTGGGCCCCCAGCCCCTGGTCACGAGGCGTCGGGCGCCAGTCCGGTAGCCTGGTGGCTGTCACGGCGCGGTGGCGGCTCCGGGCTCGTTGACGGCGTTGCGGTCGGGGTCTGTGCAGGTGCCGCTCGGAGGCGCAGATTGTCGTGGTGGTTTCAGCGGCGGCCGACGTGGTGGCGGCCCGGTGTCCGTGCCGCGACGTGCACAACGTGCGGCTCCGTTCGGGGGGGAGGGGGTGGGGCGGTGCCTATCACTGACGGTGGTGACGTCGGTGGTAGCGTCGGCCCTCGCCCTCGCTCCGGCCTCCCCTCTCCCTGTGCCGGGGGTGAGGTGGGAGGCCTTTCGGCCCTTCCCTACTCCTCGTGGCGGTCCTAAGGGGCTGGTTGGGGAGGGCAGGAGGGCCCGTCCATGGTTAGGACATCTCCGGTGGTCTGGTTCTTGGTGAAGCCCTTCCACCTTTGTCCTAGTTGCTCCTCCGCTTCTCTACTGCAGGGCCCATGGTTCCAGTTCCAATTGGACCCACTCGGTGTCGTCCCATTGGGTGGGTGGTGCTGGGAGCCGTTGCTTCATTAGTTCGCTCGGCGTCGTCCACAATTGAGGGTGGGCAGACTCCGGGTCAATAGCGAGCTCTTGCTTCGCCAATTCCTCTAGAGTTGGTGGTGGTTCTAGTTCTTATGAGGTCCTGTACAACGGTTGTGGCGGTGGCGGCGTGGATGTTGCTCGACGGCTCTCGTGTTTGGACAGGTTCTGCTGGTTCTTGGGGGTGGCGATCCACAAGCGAAAGCTTCGAGCCAGCGGGCTGGTTTGGGTAACGATGTTTCCCTGTTGGAGGCATTGCTCTAGGATCACACCATTTGGCGGTTCGCGGAGTTCTCCTAGGTGAATAACTAACGTTGGCGCCGGCTCGACGCCTTTGCCTTCCTGAAGGCGTTGTTTGTGGAGTTCTTCCGTCTACCGTGATGTCGTTATTTTGGACCCTGCTGTTGGCCTGATCTTGCAGGTTTTGTGATGGACTCATGGCATTTTAGGTTTCCGTCTAGAGTAGCTTCGAGTTGTCTCTGGCTTGTGACCTAGAGGGTCCTGTTGCAAAGCTGTAAGTAGTTGGGTTGTCGGTGGAGTTGTGCTTCATGTAACACCGATAATCCCAGTATCTTTGCTTTATATATAAAGCAGGCTAAGACCTTTTGAGGACGAGAGACAGACAGCACGTGTTAGGAAGCAGAGAATTTCTCATATCCATAAAATGGGCATCATGATGCGCAATGGACCCCCAACCGTCTAGTATTCACCTAACTCCAACCGTCTCTGAGATTCGGTCCTTCTGAGATTCGGTCCTTGTTTAGATCCTAAATTTCACTCTCAAATTCCACTACGTAAAAAGAAGATTCTCGTCACATCAAAATGTCAACACATGCATGGAGTACTAAATGTAGATGAAATCAAAAAGTAATTGCACAGTTTTATTGTATTTTACGAGACGAACATTTTGAGCCTAATTAATCAATGTTTGGACAATTTTTCACAGATACAAACGAAATGCTACAGTGGTGTATTTATGTGAAGCGACATCTTTGAACCAAATTTGACTACACAAGGCCCAATATGTTCGATAAGGCATCATTGCTTGCCATTGGAAGTTTTCTAGGCTGTTTTTATTGGCAGTCTTGACTTCTTTCACCCCATCCACCTCCAGATATCCAGTTTTCCATCACAAGCCAACTAATTTTTTCACGCGTGTGCTGTTTGTCTTGTTAAACTTATGGCCTTACCTTTGAACGTGTACCCTATTTATTACCCTATCACACGTTTAACTACTAATTAAGGGTATTAAATAAAGTCCGTTTACAAAACTACGTACAGAACCCGGGTTAATTCACGAGACCTATCTAATGATACCTTTGACCGTATGATTAGAGGATGGTTACTGTAGCATTGCTGTAGTAAATCATGTGTTAATTAGGCTCATTAGATTCGCCACGTAAAGTTACACTCGGCAAATAGGTGCTTTGCCGAGTGTATTGGCTTTAACACTCGGCAAAGAGGCTGTTTCTGTCATTTCTGGAACAGCCTTTGCCGAGTGTAACCTACAAGACCTTGATAAAGCTCATCAAGAAGAAGGTAGAAGATCATCCTAAAAGGTGGCATGAGGTATTATCTGAAGCTTTATGGGCTCATCGTATTTCTAAACATGGTGCTACTAAAGTTACTCCATTTGAGCTTGTGTATGGTCAAGAGGCCGTTTTGCCTGTAGAGGTGAATCTTGGCGCATATAGACTTGCAAAGCAAAATAATCTTGATGTTGATACATATTATGCTTTGATGATGGATAATATTGATGAAGTGACCGACAAGCGTTTGGAAGCTTTAGAAGAAATTGAAAAAGATAAGAGACGAATGGCGAAGGCATACAACAAGAAAGTGAAATTCAAATTCTTTCAAGTAGGTGATTTGGTTTGGAAAACAATTTTGCCCATTGGATTGAAACGCAACAAGTTTGGCAAGTGGTCTCCAAGTTGGGAGGGTCCTTTCAAGATTGTGAAGGTTTGCTCAGGAAATGCTTACATGGTAGAAACTTTGCAAGTTGGGAGGCAATTTATGAACCGACATGGCCGATTTTTGGTTAAAAATCGCCCTTAGGACAAAACGGCTGGTGAATTCTGTAACATCGACCTTAGCATATTTTCTAGTGCATAAAATTTACTAGAAAACAGGGGGGCATATGTTCGCTTCCAAAATTGACAGGCCGAGTACAACCGGTCAGACCGGTTCTAGGAAGCGGTCAGACCGGTTTCCCTGTAGCCGATTTGGCAACAGCCAAACCGGTCTGACCGGTTTGCCAAAGCGGTCTGACCGGTTTTACTCCGAGTTGGAGTAGAATTAGGAGTCCTAGTCGGTTCCAAAATGTAAAAGGATTCCTTGCGGGGCAAGACCTCCCCACCCTATAAATATAAAGGACCGTGGCCGGTTGAGAATTATCATCCAATCGATCAATACTATCTTTCTACTTTTTATCTCCAAACCCTAGCTTTACCAACCCCTTTGCTTTCTTTGTTTGTCTCTACGGCGTTCAAGGAGGTTCTGAGTGGCCTGACTGATCTCAGAGCAACCCTAGGCGCGCCATCTCCGACGGGGTCCCTCCCGAGGTGGTGATTCTAGGTTCATCCCGAAGCCCCCGAGGGAAACCGGTCTGACCGGATCCCTAAACCGGTCTGACCGGTTTGTGTGGTGCTGAGGCGAGTTCATCGTTTCTTCGTTTGCGCGATACGGCGCTCGTGTGTGTTCACCAGAAAAAGCGTCAACATACTTTTGGCGACTCCGCTGGGGACATAGAAGATCTGGTTTTCAAAAACCGTTCTATCTAAGCTCCAGACAAGATGGGATCTCGATGTGATCTTGATATGGATAACATCATCACGGCTTCATTGGAAGATCTTACTCCGGAGGAGCAGAAGAAATTTGAGGCGCTACAAGAATTCATGAAGACACAATTTTTGGCTGGCGTCACGAAAGATCGTCATGGCAAGGTGGCAAGATTGAAAGAATTTGAGCTACCGGCGATCAAGTTAAACGACAATCAAGTTGAGGTAATACCCATTGTAAGTAAATCACAGAACACTTCTTCTACTACTGTTCCTAAAAATAGTGTAGAAAGTGATGAATTGCTTGCCTCATATATTGCTCGTTTAGAACGTTTAGAGGATCTTGAGAATGAATGGACCACTACTTGCTTTAACAATAATGAAACTAGTAGTAGTGTTCCTAAAATTAATACTAGTGGGGGAGTTTTTCCTAGCTTGTCACTCATACCTAATGTTAATACTGAAAAATACATGTATGGTATGCCACCTGAGTTTGCCATTGGTCAATCCCTGCCGTTCCAACCGACCGGGCCGAACACGGCCAAACCGGTCAGACCGGATCAGGGAACCGGTCAGACCGGTCTGATCAATGCGCTTGAATTAGTGCATGAGCAACCTTTGCCACTTTCTGTTTTACCTAATCCAATGGTTTATGCTCACACTAATACTTTGGGTACTGCTAAGCCTCAATTTAGTACAACAATTAACACATCTGCTCAAAGAAACGTTATACCTGATGATGTGTTTGAAAGTTATAGGCTAGCTCAAGCTAAGATTGCTCCCTACTTAAATAAGATGAATTTGGAGAATGTGCAACCACAACAGCCAAATAATCCTAACTGGGCTGAATTTAACAAATTTAGAGAAGATTTGGCTAATGTGGTAAAAACTAAACTTGGTGTCGATATCGGTAACACAAATTTGTATCAAAAACCATATGATGCTGAGTTTGATAATTTTCCTCTTCCACGTGGTTGGCGTATGCCTGATTTGATTAAGTTTAGTGGAGATGATGACCGAACCACGTGGGAACATATTAGTCAATACATAGCTCAACTAGGAGAAGCGGGTGCTTATAATGCTCTTAAAGTGCGTTTATTTTCTTTATCATTGACTGGCACCGCTTTTGCTTGGTTTTCTTCACTTGCTCCCGGTTCTATTATATCTTGGGATATGTTAGAGCGTAAATTTCATGATCACTTTTATAGTGGGAGTTTGCAATTGAAATTGACAGATTTGACATCGGTTAGGCAAAGTAGGGATGAAACTGTTTCTGCTTACATTAAGAGATTTAAAGAAACTAAAAACCGTTGTTTCAATTTGTCAATCACTGATATGGATCTTGCTGATATTTGCTTAAAAGGTTTAAGGTCGTCCATAAGAGATAGAATAGAGGGTTCTGATTTTCTTTCGGTTGCACAAGTTCAAATTAGAGCTTTAATTGTTGAAAACCGAATGAATAAAGAAAAAGAAAGAGATACTTCTAGATCACGTCGTTCCAATGTTCATATAATTGATTATGAGTCTGATGATTCGAGTGATAGTGATAAAGAAGTACTTGAGTGTTCCTGCTTTGCCGAGTGTGTTGGCTTTTACACTCGGCAAATATGCAACCTTTGCCGAGTGTTAAAGCCCTTACACTCGGCAAAGGGTTGTCCAGGGCCTGCCCCCTAACCAGGCTTTGCCGAGTGTCGGGGTCCAACACTCGGCAAAGGCCGGTGTCTTTGCCGAGTGTGACACTCGGCAAAGGCTGGTGTCTTACTCGGCAAAGGCTCCGTTAGCCCTAACAGCCGTCCACAGACGGCGCCGGGCCGTCTGTTAGTGCTTTATTTTGCCGAGTGCTGGTTTTGCACTCGGCAAAGCGTTTACCGAGTGCCCGACAGAAGACACTCGGCAAAGGGCCTGTTTGCCGACACGAGCTATGCCGTAACCCCTTTGCCGAGTGTTTGCCGAGTGTATTTCGGGGTTTGCCGAGTGCCCCAGGCACTCGGCAAACTCCGGGTTTCCCGTAGTGCATGCTTGCTGGGAGCTAAGCTGGGTGAAAGGGTCAAAGCCCAACCTGAGGATTGTCCTAGACTCACTCATAGTATCGATTTCACCGTAAGGGTGCGTCTCCATCGGCAGTAGAAAATCACCCGCTCACATGTAGTTTGAGACAAGAGAAATGGAAGTCTGAAACGTTTTGGTCTTGATGAGTGCAGAAAATAGCACACATTTTGTTAACTATAATAACTGTTTGATTGAACATTTTAGCATTTTTACCCTTACTATATTATAACAAGAACCCTTTTGTGTAGATTTTAAAAACTATAAGTACTTGCCACTATAATAATTTATACAATTACAAAATGTGAATTTGCTATGCATACAACATCTGACAATCCAGTCTCTGTATTGAGTGCAGGCAAACTATTCCGACGAATTGCCTAGGCGTGGATTGGGATGCAGATGACTAGCAGTATGCACGGTTAAGTTCAGGTAATGTCCGAACTCGTCCAGCCTCAAAGAAACAATCTTCGTAACTGTTTTTTATCTTGTCTAGTAATATTGTTCCAAGCCTATAAGAGAGCTCCATTGTCGTAGACTTGCTGGCTCAGCAGCTTATCTTCTCTCTGTACCTCATTGAGTAACGAACAAACAAAGCCAAATTCAGTAAGCTAAGAGTGGCCATCATCCAGAAGAAATAGTCCAGATGGCCTTCATTGAGATTGTCTGGAATCCACCCGGGTGCCCCGCCGCGGGTTGTGGCCACCGCGACAAGGCTGAGCACGAGTGAGTTGAAGTAATTCCCAGAAGCAACTGCAAGCTGCCCGAGGGCCGCGCACAAGCTCTTCATGGTAACTGGGGCATGGTCGTAAAACAACTCGGTCACTCCAATGATGCCAAAGACGTTAGCTGCACCTTGCAACAAGAAAAGTGGTGCCTGCCACAGGATACTAATTGGCACGGGCAATCTTTGATCTGTCAGGCCGTTGGCTTCCGCAACAGCCAGCCCCCTTGTCTCGAGCAACGCTGCAAACATCATGGTGAGCGTGGACAGAGCTTGGCCAATTCCAAGGCGCTGTGGCTGTGAGAAGCCCTTGTCGTTGCCAGTGAAGCGCCGCGCCAGTGGAACCAGTACGGTTTCATACACTGGAACCCAGATAAGGACACTGGTAGTAGAAACAACAGACAAGGATGCTGGTGGGATGGTAAACGAGCCAACACGGTTGTTCATGAACATGCCCTGCTCAAGCAGTGTTGTTTGCATCTGCGCGGTGATTGCATAGAAGATCACAAACGATGCCCAGGTAGGAGACATGCACAGTAGCATCTTCAGCTCCTCAACTTGCGTCACGGTGCAGAGCCTCCATGAGCTCATCTGCGCTGTGGATTCAGTGTCTGATGGGGCAATGGCGGCCTTGTCAAAGAACCTGAAGAAAATTGTCAATAGAATGTAAGTTTTTGTCAACCCTATATTTTTCATGTGACATGTTTTTGGTAGAGGCAAGTTTTCCTACATATGTAATTTCTGTCATTTCTTGTAAAATATGATTTATTGGTTGTAATATATTAGCAGCTCATAGCTCGAAACAATACTCGTGTTTAGACACCAAAATTCCCCTACTTAACTGCATGTAGGATCTTTTTTTTTATGCCTATTACAATATGCATCGACTTTGCAAAATTGTGGTACCTGAATTGATCGGTATGCTTTATCTTATGGCTTGCATCAGCTTCAGTAGAACTTGTAAGCTCATACAGAAGTGAGTTATCATCTGGCAATTGCAAATGCCAGTTCCTAACAGCCGCGGCAACCACTTGAAAAATGCTCATAAGTGGGCTTACTCCCATTTTCCTGAACCTTTAGCACCGGGTAGATCCAACACCCGGTGCTAAAGGTGCCCACGATTTCAGTTGCCGCCCTGGGCACCTCTTTAGCACCGGGTGTGCTTACACTCGGTGCTAAAGACTCATTAGCACCGGGTGTTGTATCCACCCGGTGCTAATGTGGTGGCCTTTAGCCACCCTGGGAACCTCTTTAGCAAAGGGTGTTGTATCCACCCGGTGCTAATGTGGTGGCCTTTAGCACCGGGTGGAGGAAAGACCCGGTGCTACTGAGCCTTTAGCACCGGGCACCTGGTGCTAAAGGCGTCGCCCCATATAACCGCCCGACCGCTCTCCCCTCTTCACTTCTCGCATTCCTCGCCCGCCTCCGCCGCCGGTCCAGCTCCAGCGACCGTCCCCGTCGCCTGTCGCCCGCGCCGTCGCCAACGCCGCCGCCAGTCGCCGCCGCCAGTCGCCGCCGCCCTCGCCCGCGCCGCCCGTGGCCCGTCGTCGCCGCGTCTGCACCGCCGGTCGCCCGTCGCCCCTCGCCCGCGCTCGTCGGCGGACGCCCGTCGACCGCACCCGCCGCCTCAGTCGATTTCTGTTTTCATTTTGTTATTTAATTTTGTTATATAATTTTGTTATTTAATTTGTTATTTAATTTGTTATTTAATTTGTTATATAATTAGGTATTTAATTTGTTATATAATTTGGTAGATAATTTGTTATATAATTTGTTATTTAATTTGTTATTTAATTTGTTATATAATTTGTTATTTAATTTGTTATTTAATTTGTTATTTAATTTGTTATATATAATTTGTTATTATTTATATGCTTATATATAATTTTGTATGTAATTTGGTATATATAATTTTGTCGCGCACCCGAACCCCTTCGCGAACCCAAACGCGTCGCGCACCCAAACCTTCTAGAACCCAAACCCTAAACCCCCTAGACCTAACCCTAAACACTAAACCCCGAAACCCAAACCCTAAACCCCAAAACCCAAACCCTAAACCCCCTAGCCTTGACCCTAAACCCCCTAGCCCTAACCCTAAACCCTAAACCCTGAATCCCGAAACCCAAACCCTAAACCCCCTAGCCCTGACCCTAAACCCTGAAACCCAAACCCTAAACCCCCTAGCCCTAACCCTAAACCCCAAAACCAAAAACCCTAAACTCCCTACCCTGACCCTAAACCCCATATCTATATTTATTTATATTTATTGCTTACAAATTATTTTTATTCCTATAGATGGCGGACAACAACCCTAGCGAACCCTTGCCAGAGGATAATGACCAGTTCTTATTGAATCAAATATTTGGTATCGATGCCGAAGATAACCCGCAACCAAACATGGAAGACATGTTGGGTATTGCTCAACGGAGCGAAAATGTGGAACAACGTAATGTGGATGAACGCAGTAATAATGAGCCCACGTCTAGTCAGGTGTGAATATATCTCATTTAATATGTATTGTATCTCAATATATCTCATTTAATATGTATTGTATCTCAATATATCTCATTTAATATTGTATCGTTAATATGTAATTTATGTAGCCCGCCTCTGCGTCGACAACCGGAACTAGGAAATCCAAACGATCTGCCACTAAGAAGCTGAAGGATGTGAAGTTTCACATCACTCGAGTGGAGGACGATCGGGAGCCAGTTGAGCCCAAACAAGTGGCCAAAAAATTTATATCTCAGTGCGGAGTTGTTCTACGGGAACGCGTGCCCATTAGCATCAGAAAAATTGTACAAGAATTATCTCATTACCGGAGAAGCACCGGATCCAGCGAAGCATCCAACCATCACTCATGATGCTTGGGAATCGTTCTTGGAGTACAAAAACTCCGAAGAAGGGTCAAGTATGACCGCTAGAAATGCTGACAATGCCGGTAATAGGAAGTACACCCATAGAATGGGTTCAGGAGGTTATAAAGGGAGCATTGAGAAATGGGAGAAGATGGAAGAATCTCTATTTGCTAGAGGCATTCGTCCAGCGACACATGACTGGCCCACACGATCCAAGCATTGATACTATGGTCATGGAGGCACCCTCAGTCCGATCGACGGCTCGTTAGTTTTTGCGAGGACTTGCGAGAACTAGCTCAACGTCTCATCAATATCCTTAAGGCATCTGAGAGGGCAGAATTTGTTCCTGATAGAGACAGAGATGAGCTAACCTATGCCTTAGGAAATAAGGAGCATCCTGGACGTACGCGCGGCGTAGGCATAGTACCATGGAAGAAAGGTTTCAAAGAGGACACCGCCTCCTATAGGAGCCGTTCGAGGAAGAAGTCGGAATATGAGCAGAGGGTGAGGGACCTAGAGGAAACGGTAGCCGCCCAGGGCTCAAAGATACAGGAAATGGAGGTAGAGACGGAGCGGCGAATGAAGTTAGCATGGCTGCAGATACAAGCCACAGGAACCGCCAGCACAGAGCATGTACCTCTCCAAGATCCTAATGTGGCCCTTCTTAGCCCTCCACAAAATCGAAGCAGCCACGCTTCCACAGAGCATGTACAAGGTCATGAAGACATTCCCTCACCTCAGTCTGAACCGGTTCGTTACCCCGTGGATGAAATAACTCAACGGACCGCGTGTGAGCTTGTCGTGAGGCAGAAGAACATATCCGTGGTGGTACGTATGCGACATTAGTTTGTATATTTCGTAAATATGATCATAAATATTATTCATTTACTAACTTCATTTCTACTTATTTTATTAGGTTGCATACGGTATGACCAAACCAGTGGAACCAGGTCAAAGATGGCATTGCATGGAGATTCCACATGGTTACGTACCCGTTGAGGTGGAACAAGTCGTTGACCAGTGGAATAACTTGGAACTTGACATCGCCGGAGGTGATGGAGAAACAAAACTCGAGGAGTGTTCTCACAGGATCATTCTATGGAGCAAACAAGACATCGCCATACCTGGTAGCACCAAGTCTCCTTCAGATCCCCCGTCTCCAAGAGGTCCACCGGATCACGATTCTCTGGGAGCTCATGACGCAAACCCGTCTCCGTCTCCTCCGCGGCGGAAGTCACCGTCTCCACCGCGGCAGAAGCCTGAACCAAAGAAGCGCTCTAAACTGGCTAGCTTGGCCCCTCCACCACAGAAGAAGCCACGGAAGGTCAAAGAGAAGCCTGCACCACCGAAAAATGCTTACGACCTGACTCAAGAAGAGCCTGATGTCTCTGTTAAAGAAGACGTAAAGAGGCAACTTTTCACGAGAAAACAACCAGAACCAAAGATTGACCCTGCCACGGCAAAATCATTCCTCCAAAATTTGACTAGGGGACAACAGAAGAGGGAACAGGTATCAGACTATGATCGCTCATTACTAAAATCTCAAGGGAAGTGGAAGGTGGTGGCGTCCAAACCTGTTACTCAGCTCGGCAACCAACCTCAGGAGTCGTTGCCTCAGTTGGCATCTGAGTACGAGCTGAACGTGCAACGACAAATGGCCGAGACAGGACTCTCGAGAGAGGAAATCACGGGAGAAAAAGGAATCCATGTGAGCACATCGTTTATGTGGCCATTTAAGCTTGGCCAGTCTTTGGTCAGTCCAGAAATGGAGAGCACGCTACAAACAAAGATGCGCCATTTCCATCAGTGGTATCTGGAACAATCAAGAAGGAAAAGGCGCATGTTTGGAGTTCGCGTAAAGGACCAAGATTTTTTCAATGGCGAGGAAACCCTCTGGTTGGAGTTTAAGGATATATATGAGGTGTACCACAAAGACGCCATGGACGTGTCTTTGGTCGCCTGTTGGGTATTGTAAGTGCTTTGTTCTCATTTACATTTGACACTTGAAAAAAAACTTTAATCTTTGCTGACGCGCCCTTTATTGCTTAACAATGCAGAATGGAGATTCAAAGATGTCGGAGGGAAGGAATATTTGACATTGGTTACATGGACCCGACAATGATAAGTGACAAAATGATTTTGATCAATCCAGAGGAAACATATCAAAATTTATACAACTATCTCCAAAAACAAAATTATTGCGACTCCATACTATTGCCGTACAACTTCGGGTGAGTACCTATACATGTATCTACTTATAGTGCCTATACAAAATTTTATGGACTCCATATTATTGCCGTTCAATTTTATTTCTCATTATAATGTCTACATGTATACAATTTTCACTAGATCTTAATCATATTGTGTCCTGGTCGGGAAATAATCTATGTGCATTTTATGTTTGTGATAACATGCTCAATTGGTCGACGAAAAAGATGAGTCACCATGATGTTATGGTACCTAACACATTTTCAGGTTTTAATTTGATATATTTACTATTTTTGTAGAAAAAACACTTGATTTTGTAATATATTATATTATTTAGAAATATACGGCTTCTTTTATTGATAATGGGATTCATTTATAATAAATAATATTATTATTAAATTTGAATTAATAAGTAAGGCACTTTGTTTTATAATAAATGATTATTTAGAAATATAGGGCTTCATTTAATAATTACTATATTTGTATTAATAAGAAAATCACTTTATTTTATAATAAATGATTATTTAAATATAGACGGACATTTGTATTTGTAAGTAAAGCATTTATTTTATATTAAATGATTATTAATTGCACATTTGTTGTCTTCAATTCCATGGAATTAATATTTCTAATTATTTGTAAATTATAGATGATGAGGCTGGAAGAAGATAGACTCGATCAAGAGAGAATAGACGCAATTGCAAAACAGCTCATTGGATGGATTTGGGACGAGGTCGTTAATCCCTGTGGAGAATTCCATCTCCCCTGGAGGATGCGCCGTCAAGTCGTTCCTCTAGTCGGATTTCTTAATTTGTAATATACAGTTCAAATATATACAGTTCAAATATATATACAGTTCAAAATTATAATATATATATATATATATATCTTCTATTTTGATTATATGTCTAGCTAATATGAATATATAGTACTACATGCACGGTAGCTGAATATATGTTTGAATACGTACCATAATACATATATAAACATATAGAAACGTACATGCATGGCGGCTGTAAAAAGTAACCAAAAAAAATCCAGGCCCTTTAGCACAGGCTGTATACACCAACCGGTGCTAAAGGCCCTCCTATCCCCGCTGTGTAGGCAGGGCCTTTAGCACCGGTTGGTGTTTAGAACCGGTGCTAAAGGCCCCCTTTAGCACCGGTTATTCTACCCGGTGCTAAAGGGTACCCCTTTAGCACCGGAAGTTTAGTACCGGTTGGGAATCCGGTGCTAAAGCCCGTTCCCAACCGGTGCGGATGTGAGTTCTCTGGTAGTGCCAACACATCCGTATATCTTATCCATATATATCTTATTATTGCTGCATATCTTCTCCACCGTATCCTCTCGGATCTTATGCCTGTCGCGCTCCATGTGAGAATATATGTAGAGATGCCATGAGATCTCTCGGTATATAATCCCTTTCACATATAAACAATAATACATGTATGCTCTAGCACCATGCCCGTTCTTCTCCACCACAAGAGAGGTCAAGAGGAGAACCGGGGACACAACGCATGAGCGTTGGGAAAACTAGAGGTATGGGTGGATCCATGCATGGAGGATCTCGCCTGCCATAAGTCCATAACCTCATGAAGCTTCATCAAAAGTTCCCCCTCCCCCTCACAAATTTCCAGCTATATGGATTTTTCTGAGGAAGAAAAAAAAAGAAGAATAAAGAAGAACAATAGGGGAGGGACAAAGGAGAAGGGGAAGATCACCTACCTTAATGCCCTGGATCTGCTCCTAACAAGAAAGGTGTCCACTGCGCTGCCTCTTTAGATGTTAAGCATAAGCGAGCTTTGAAGTGCTTTTTTTTTCAAAATACTAGTACATACATAGAAGCTCATACGCACGCATATTCATCTTATAAAAACACGCGCAAACCCTACCCCAATGAGCATCTCTAAAAGACCAGTTTGGCATATGTCAAGATTGAAGAAATTACCACATATGCCTTCGTATCTCTAAAAAATAATGCCTTTAGAATAAATCTAGAAAAATATGAACACATGTACTGAGTCGATAACTTATATTTTAGAAAATAATGTTATAATTATAGCGCTTTATTGAAGTTATGTCGATGAAAAAATTCTTCAATCTATATGTCTTCAAATAATGAGGCATATGTCTAGCTTAGCCAATCTATATACGTTCACTGTTAGGTTGTGATAGTTAAAGAAACGCTGCAAAACACATGACCTCTATATAGATGAAAAAAAATGAGGTCATGTGTTTTGCAGCGTTTCTTTAACTATCACAACCTAACAGTAAGCAATTTTAGTTACACTGCTAGAGGTCATTAGTGAGCTTGTCTTCGAACCATAGCATTTTTGGGTTGATCATTTTACATAAAGGGACGATGAAAATATAAATAAAGCCTTATGTGTACACATGCACGTCTCTTAAAAGAGTTGTGTGGTGCGGTTTTGGAGTACATCTGCAATCTTTCTTAGGCTGTGTTTGGATACCTGGGATTAAAATTGGCCGGACTAAAATTAGTCCCTAAGAGACTAAAACATCTGTTTGGATCCTAGGACTAAAAGGGACTAAAACAGCTTTAACTCCACACGCAAAGACGTTTCTATCCTTCCTGAAGAGAGACAGTGCGGGACCGGTGTGGGTGGAGGGAGGGGCATCAAGTGAAAAATAGTTAGTTTTAGTCTCTATTAGCATCTCTTTTGGCACTTCTAGTGCTTGATTTTAGTACCTAGAGTTTGGATCTTTAGTCCCAATAGGGACTAAATTTAGTCCCAAAATATTTTAGCACTTGGAACCAAACAGGGCCTTAGTATAATAACCCGACAGTACGTGATTTAGTTACACAGGTCATTAGTGTGCACTTATCATTTATTAATTATAAAGAACCACAATAAGACTTCAGCCTTGTAGTAAGATTCTTTTTCCCGGTGTGGGACTACAAGGCTGAGCGTGGCAACCTTCTTCGGTTCTGCCCATCTCCGCTGAGCCACGCAGCCAGCTCCTCTTGAAACCTCTCCATGACCACGTCCGGCAACACCATGGACACCACGATGGACTCCTCCCCGTCGGCGCCCTTGCACCTCGTGTGGAAACTCGCAAGCTTGGGCCCCACCACGCCGCCGCCAGCCCACTCGCCCCACCCAAAGTTCAGCCCGTCTCCGACGAACTCGGTGACATCCGACACGACGAACACTCCGTCGAACGCCAGCGGCCTCCCACCCAGCGACGCCACCAGATCCACCGTCGACCTCGCGTACTCCGGCGTAACGCCGCCCTTGGCCTCGCACACGATCTCCGCCGCGCGGCGGAGCCCGCCCGCGCAGAGCTCGCCGGCGGCGACGCCCACGATCCTGTAGAGGAGGGCGTTGCCGTAGTACCCTCTCGGGACGCCGAGCAAGCCGCCCCTCCGGCTGCCGCCGTGCGCGCTGGAAGGGAAGTAGAGGTACACCTTCTGGCGCGGCTCGTACCCCAGCGCCACCGTGCGGCACAGCCACGCCGCGGCGGCGAGCACGTCGAAGTCCGTGCACCGCCGGCGGAGGCCCGACGGGAGGTGGCTCCGCAGGGCGGCGATGTCGTGGCGGCGGTCGAAGAGGAAGCACCGGCACGCCATGGTCTCGGCCGGCGTGGACTGAAGCACGTCAACGACGCCTGAGCCCTCCACGAGCGGCTTGAACGCCTCGTAGGCGGCGGCGACGCTCGGCGGGCTCCGCGCCGTCAGGAGCTCCCGCTGCCACACGGGTAGGACGAGCGGCGCCGCCTCGCCACGCGCGAGGTCGGCGACGGCTTTCATGAACTGGCTCCAGCCGGAGGCGTCGGCGATGCAGTGCATGATGTGCAGACCAAGAGCAAATCCTCCGCACTTGAATCGCGTCACCTACAAATATTTCTCTTAGATTAAGATTGATCTTGTTGTTGTATGTATGAATTCTGACGCAATCATATTGTGCACGGAGAAGTGATGTAGATGTAGTAGAAGAAGTTGATGGATGAGAAGGAAATTAACCGTGCCTGCATGAAGAACAATGGCTTGCCAAGAACGACGCCGACGTCGCCGACGTTGTTGCAGACGAGCTCACCGTCGCGTGGGAACGGCACCACCAGTGGCATGAGCTCCTGGAGCTCGACGTCAGCCTCCGCCGAGACGAAGACCACCCCTTCCGCCGTGCAGTCCACCGCCAGCTTGCCGCCGGGAAGCTCCCGGAGCCGGCCAGCCACGGGGTAGTAGTACACGAGGGCCTCGGCAAGCGCCGCCCGGATGGTGTTCGCCGTGTCCTCCGGCATGCGGCCGGCGCTACGGAAGAAGCAGACGACGGCTGCGTACTCGTGGTGGTTGCGGAGGCTGTCTAGGTCAGATAGGTGCTTCGTCTCGTGGGGCGTCGGCCGTGATGGCGCCACAAGCTCCGGATTGCTCCGGCGTGTCGTGAAGCTCGTCAGCATATTGTGCACACAGCGAGTAAAGTGTATAGTACTGTAGTATTGCGTGGTTCAGTGTGTGAACGGTGCGTGTCTATATATAGGGCGTGTTGCTATATTTTATTGAGAGGTGGTTTTAGAACTTTCAAATAGATGATGATGTACCTTTGAGTTGTACATATATATAAAAATTCCGAAACCAGATTATTCAACTTTGTACTTGTGAGATATGGTAAGGGCAATCTTCTTATTTCTCTCGCGATAAATTAGCACGGATTGTACATTCCAATTTGACCATAAGTCAAAGCTAGTAAGGAAATGTTGTGATTCACTTGTACCAACCATAAGATAGTATACATGAATGTACTGCATTTATAAATTGAAGAAATTGAAGAGCACCTAATGATGATCTTGACTATTAGCAAATTTCCGGCAAAACTTTTCAAGATGTTTCAACGTACAGTACATGGGTGGTGTAAGCGGGAGCACTTTCACCGCTAGAAAATCCCTTATACCTTATCAGCACCGATCAAGGGGCACGGTTAGTACGGGCCAGTCTAGCCGGTACTAAATGGTGCAGGTACGATACTAACTGGCATCAAAAAATAAAGGAAAATAAATATTTGCACTGCCGGAAGGCTCGCACACACACGCAAGTCAAGCAATTACGCGTGCGCGGCCGCGAGGATTCAAACTCATGACATCCAACCTCACGTGTTGCTTCCTTACCATCACACCTAGACAACACATGTGATTGAGTAGTAGATGCTTTCATTTTAAAGTAACCCATGGAGACACTTTAGTACCGGATCTTTTCATACCCGGTACTTTAGTGTTTGTCTATTTTTTTTGTTATCTAAAATTCAAATGGATTTTACCAGAAAAACTTTGCATCTTCTAGTCATGTACTCATGTATAAGGTGGCATTTTAGGCTGTTATTTATCAACTATTTCAAACTTTGCTTTCATATATTACTTTTTATGTGTTGACTATGGATACTGTAAAATGGTAGAAGTATATTAATTAGTCACAAATAATATAGTTTTCAATATTATTTTGGAGTGGCTCCACTAGTGAGGGGCTTCTCTGGTGGAGCTGAAGCCATTTTGAAAAAAGTGTTTGACAAAACGGCTTCTCATGTATTTTTTGAATGGAGGAGAAAGTTTAATTGCGCCCTTTTTTTAAAACTGGCCCGTTCTTCTGCATACATACTGATCTGCATAGCTTACTGATCACCCAACAGACACACACACACACACACACAGCAGTACCATCCTCAAGAGAATCTGCATAGCTTACTGATGACCCAACAAACACACACAGCAGTACCATCCTCAATAGAAAACAGAGAACTGGAAACTTGAAATCAGCCATGTAGTCCACACAAGTTCTTTTGTTAAACTTAATACAGATATTTCAGTTTAGTTTCTTCAATTCGCGGCAAGAGATCTAGCTTGTCAATTAGCCAGGCTGACACAATAATCACCACAAAGTTTACAAACCTTGAATGCTGACCAACTGTAATGCTGACCAATCTTCAGCTCTGCAACTCCTACCTTCTAGAGGATTCAGGTGCTTGTTTGATTGTCAAAACTCAAGAGACATAATTTAGCATGACCATAACCTGTTAGAAAAGTGGCATCATTTGCAGTTCTAAACATCAGGGGCACAACAGCATTCCCAAGTTCAGAAGTCATTTTATACTGGACTATTTCTAGAAAGTTGCCGAAGCATTCAGAGTTTCAGATAAGTCTTTTTCATTCACTAGGTCAGCCTATCTCGATACAAATCCTGCGGTACTACTACACAGCCAAAGGCAACACCAGTATTCCTGCAAATCTCAGCAACAGAGCCTATACATCAGGTCTTTCTGTAATGGCTAAAATTTCTAACTAGCTTGTACTTGTGGTGGTTATCCTCTGGAAAAATGTTCTTGTGCAGCACGCGTGTCTCGAACGAGCTTGGAGCAGGGCGGCCACAGGCGGCCCCGCTGGCGACCCGGGTGGTGGTGCTCTTGGCGCCAAGCGTGGGCATATAAGAAGGCCTGGTGACAGTGCTGGTGCGCAAACTATGGGGTTACACGTACAGCAACGAGGAGGAAGTGATCAGGTACACCGCGAGGATGATGCTGATCCTCGCGATGTCCATCATGCTTGACAACCAGCAGTGTGTGCTCTCACGTACTCTGCAGACTATGAGCTGATGAACAATATGGACATTTAACTCCATGTATATTCTCAGTTCTGTCGGGGCATAAGCATAACTATACACGACCATATGCTTGATCTGAAGGTGTTGTTAGGGGCCGTGGCCGCCAAAAGACCGGTGCTTTCATCAACCTCGCCGCCTATTACCTCACCGGTATCCCTGCCGCATTCGTTTTCGCTTCCATCAGCCATCTTGGGGGAATGGTACTCTTCTGCGTGGTTTCTTCAGATGTTTGTTTGGTAATAAGTTTGTTTCCACTATTCTTCGATTGGAGGGGGTTCTCTGAACAAGGAAAGTTCTTGCTTCAACTCTGAACAGGCCAACAGGGGCTTTGGTTTGGGATCTTGTGCGGATTGGTGCTGCAGATGCTCTCCCTGCTCTCCATCACCTCATCCACAAACTGGAACAAAGAAGTAAGCATAAATTTAAGCTTCGGTACATGCTGTTTATTTAGTTTTTTCATCTTGTTCTGAATCTTGCTGTTGCGTCTCCACTCTCCAGGCACAGAAGGCGAACGACAGGGTTTTTAGTGCTGCTCTTTCCGTAGGCATGGCAACATGAGATTCTATCGAGGATTCCCAAGACTTGTTCGTGTGCTCGGGTCTTAAAAATTAAAATTATATATAAACAAGAGTGGTTGACATAATTGTTGGATGTTTATTGAGCCTAGAGGATGAGTATATATAGGGGTGAGGTGAAGTACAAAATCCTACTCGATAAAGATGAAAACTGGGGACCATGATTTGAATAAATTTCAAACAATTTATAGCATATCCTTCTTGACGTGATCCTTGAAATATACCTAAGTCTCTAATATCCCGCAATCGTAGCAGTACTGCAGTAGCACTCCATATAGGAGCATTGGAGACAGCAGGGGCATCACATATGATACGATTAGAGAGTGGATGATTACATAACTTATTTTTTTAGCACTTCCCCAAAATTACCGAACGCCCCGGCACATTACTATACCTTTATACTTGAATCTACTACAATCTGTAAATCCAATTGACCTAGATTTTTTTCATAGAATAAACTAGACAATTCCAAAACTACTCCAACACTAATATTGTAAATTGAAGTTCTAGATAAATTTAAACGAGGTGAACCTGCTGTCTCGGCTATGAGCCATGAAAACCTTCTAGGCTTCTTCTTTTTTTTAACTAAGGCAGAAGCATTACCATATCTCTGAAGAACGAATCCCGGCAGAAAAAGCGAGCGGAGAAGCCGGCCACGTAACCCGTTAGCCCATTAATTATTGGATCCGCGAAGCTCGTAGTCTGGACCGTCCGATTCGGGTCTCGGTTTCTCACCCGCTTCATCACGGATCCGTAAACCGTAATCACCTGAAGCTTCGCGGCCAATCTCTTCATCCCGCAACCGCAAGCACCGGCCGTCGGTCTTTTTTCATTTTAGCCCTTTTTTCAAAAAAATTCCCGTTTGGACCCCTGGAGGAACGAATTGCGTCTTTGGACCCCAAGGGTCGGCGCCATAGACCATGGCGCCGACGTATAATGTCTCGGCGCCACGGATCCTGGCTCCGATGTGCCAACTAGGGGGAATGACCTGGCATCGCGCGCGCTTACGTGGCATGGGGGCTCGGCGCCACAGATCTTGGCGCCAACCCTCAGCGCCATAGATCTTGGCACCGACCTCGGCGCCACAGATCTTGGCGCCGACCCTGGAAAACATAATCGGGGCCCTCTCTCTTCCGTCTCTCTCTCTACCTCGCTCGCTGTTGGCTTGCGCCAGCCGCCCGCCCGCGCGCTGCCTGCCCGCGCGGTGGGCGCCGTTGGCCGCCGCCCGGCGACGCCCTGCCTGTCCGCGTGGCGGGCGGACGCCGGTCGGCTGCGCCTCGTCGGCCCGAGCGTGCGCCTCCCGGCCGCGCGGAGCTCCGACTACCGCCGGCGTTTGGGCCGCCCGTGAAGGTGAGCAATTTGATTTATGCAATATAGTTAGATAATATCAATATGCAATATAGTGAGATATAGTTAGCTATTTTATTTATGCAATATAGTTTGTTAGTTACATAATATAATGTTAGATACTTAGAAGTTTAGTTATTCAATATAGTTCAATATAGGTAGTCACAGTGTATAAACCTAGTTATTGTTGAATATCAAGCTAGGTCACTAACATTCATAATATATCTAGATGGACAATTTAGTCACAGTGTATCATGGAGGAAGTGTGGAAGAAGATCAGTTTGAGAATGTCACTTTTGTTGCAATGCACATAGTCCCTCTGTTGTTCGATGATCGCCCTATGTTTAGTGAGTTGTTAGGTAGGGTTCATGAATGCCTTTGTCTTAATTCAAATGAGGATGGCATCTCAATGGAAGGGGTACTTCACTATGGTACATCAGGGCAAATTTTTGGTAGGAGGCTTCTCCCAATTACATGTGAGAGTGGGTGGGAGAAGTATGTGAACATGGTCATGAAGAGTGTGTTCCAAAGTTTGGATTTGGTGGTGCGGAAGTTGTCAATTGATCCAAGACTCCGTGATGGGTTGTCACCCCTTAATGGGCATTCATCCCCTCATGAGTTGTCGCCAGAACATGGTAATCCGGCTCCTTCTCTCCCTCCGTCACCAATGCGTGAGGTGTTTGTGGAAAATGTGGTGGTTGGTGTCCCTGATGCTCAATCCGCCCCAAATGGTAAATGCACACGGCACTATTCTCATATTCACCCTTCATTCTATACCTTTGTACCGATATGTCTTCTTGTTCTGTGGTTTCAGGAGAGAATCCAAATAATATTGGTGTCCATGTTCCTCCTGTGCCTCCATCATCCAATACTGGAGGGTCTTTTAACAGTGTCCATGTTCCTCATGTGCCTCCATCATCCAATACTGGACGGGCTAGCAATAGTGTCAATGTTGAAATTGATGATGATGAGGAGCCTTATGGGACAGCTAGAGCTGTTGCTTCTGATGATGACCGTCCCGTTCCAGCATTGAGTCAAGAAGATATTGAGCTCGTCCGACAATTTTGTCCTGATCGTGATCCACTTGTTGATGAGTTTAGTGATTTGAGACATTGTCATAGAGCATATGCAGTGGGCAGAGAGGACGAGGTACTAGAGCAGCATGAATATGCAGATGGCATAGAAATTCAGAAGGGAATTGTATTCAAGGACTTGCCTACGTTGAGAAGGTGGTTACAGGAGTATTTTGTGAAACGTAAGAGACCTTTCAAGGTTAGGCATTCATACGTGGCCCGACGTTATACAGTGGTGTGTGAGAAGGCAGATGCAATTGGAGGGTATGTGCTCGGAAACAGAAGGCCTCGGGAAAGTTCAAGATCACCAAAATTGTAGGTCCACACACTTGTGCCAAGAAAGATCTAGAACAGAGGCATCGACAGTTGACATCTACCCTCATTGCAAGTAGGTTTGTGTCAACATTGAAGTTGCAGCCCAATTTGAAGGTTAACACAATTATTGACATGGCCGAAAAGATTTTTCATTACAAGATAAAATATGGCAAAGCATGGCGGGCAAAGCAACGGGCTTGGAAGATGATATATGGAGATTGGGATGAGGGGTATTATTGACATGGCCGAGAAGATTTTTCATTACAAGATAAAATATGGCAAAGCATGGCGGGCAAAGCAACGGGCTTGGAAGATGATATATGGAGATTGGGAGGAGGGGTATGAGAAGTTGCCATCACTCTTCAATGCAATCAAAGCAACCAATCCGGGAATGCATTACGAGTACATGCCAAAACCGAATGTAACTATTAATGGTAGGCATATATTCTTGCGTGCCTTCTAATGCTTCCCCCAGTGTGTGGAGGCGTTCAGGCATTGTCGTCCGGTGTTGTCCATTGATGGTACATTTCTACTTGGAAAGTACATGGGCACACTATTGATAGTCGTTGCATGTGACGCGGAGAATGCATTGGTTCCTTTGGCTTTCGCTCTGGTGGAGAAGGAGAACCGGGATAGTTGGGGATGGTTCTTGCGTCTTGTTCAGAGACATGTTGTAGGACCTGGTCGGGAGGTTTGTGTCATATCTGATAGGCACCAGGGTATACTCAGTGCTGTACAGGAACAGACCCTGGGCTATCCACAATTGCACCACTGTTGGTGCACTCAGCACCTTGCCGAGAATTTACTTCAGAAAGATGGTACGAAGGAGAACTTTCCTCTATTCGAGGAAGTTGCTCGACAACTAGAGGTGCAGAGGTTTAAGGAGAAGTTGGATCAACTAAAAACGTCAACAAATGAACATGGCAGACAATGGTTGCAAGGGTTGATGAGGGAGCATGAGAAGTGGACAAGGGCTTATGACGATCGTGGTTGGAGGTATTCATTTCAGACTAGCAACATGGCCGAGTCATTTAACAGTGTCCTTAAGGGTGTACGTGGCATGCCAATCAATGGTATTGTCGCATTCACCTTCTATAGAATGGTTGCATGGTTCAACAAGAGACATGCAGATGCAGAGGACCTACAGAAGAAGGGTCAGTCATTGGCATGTAAACCTACGCAGCATCTATCAGTCGCAAAGGATTGGGCTCGCTCACATGAAGTCATATATTTTGAAAACTTGACAGGAAAGTACGAGGTCACTGAAAGGGGAGGAACATCGTCCGATGGAGAGGTGCGGCCTCCAAGGATTTATATTGTTGTACTAATGGATTTCTCATGCACGTGTGGGAGACCAAGGCAGTACCACTTTCCATGTTCTCATTTTATTGCAGCAGCTCGACATCGAAACTATGCCTACGAGAGCATGATTCCACCTGAGTTCAGTGTTCATAACCTGATACTGACATGGTCTCCCTGGTTCGAGCCTTTCCTAGACGAGGACCAATGGCCACCGTACAACGGTCCCATATACATTGCCGATAAAAGTTGTCGTCGGGACAAACGTGGAAGCGGGAAGAGAACGAGACACAAGATGGCCATGGACACAGTTTCTGGTAGAACTAGGCGGGGCAGAGCAACACCCTTTCTTGCTGAACCCGAGGAAAACAACTGTGGCCGATGCGGCAGACTTGGCCACAATAGACACACATGTCATTGGCCGCTTAGTCAGGTGCAAATTATACTCGTACGACATTGCGACACGGGAAGGGTGAAAGCATCTAGGCCCCTAATTGTGTTTTGGTAATTAATGACAACCCTTGTGGACTAATAATTTTATTTGAGATAATGAGATTAGGTTAGTCCCGAGAGTTGGAATGAGCTTCAAAAGACAATGTGTGGACAGCATGTGTGCTATGGGATTATGGAAGCTCAAGGCAAAGGTATATGATAGGGCTTTTAAATTTGACCGGTCATGAGGCGATTAGTGGGTGAAAAATGACCGGATTGATAGGTTACATAGCCGTACTATCAAGAGGGATCAACGTCGTTGGTTCGATGAAATATTAGTGCCACAATGGTCTTTGATGTGCATGTAGTGCATTTAGAATTTGTGGTGACTAACTTGGAAGGGTGCACTCTGAAATTCTGTTGAAACTCTGCCCTGTCGTGTCTGGCGGACGGTCCGCGGAGTGTTGACGGACGGTCCGTGGTGCTGGCGGACTGTCAACTGTGTTTGCTGTACTGGGGCCCACGTGCTTTGACTTGGAATGATCTCGCGGACGGTCCGTGATGCGTCGCGGACGGTCCGTATTTCCGCTCATTTTCTCCAGGAGCTAGAGCTGTTTCGAGTAGACGGTCCGGCCTTCTCTGGCGGACTATCCGTGGGATGGCGGACGGTCCGCAGGTGCTTGGCGGACGGTCCGCCGAGTCCCAACGGTCGACTCTGACACACTCTGACAGCGCTTCATAGCCGTTGTAATTCAAACGCGGACGGTCCGCGTGGACCATGCGGACGGTCCGCCGTGCACGATCCAGAACGGGTTTTTCCCCAACGGCTAGTTTTGGGGAGTGGGCTATATATACTCACCCCTCACAGGCATGGGGGGTCTCTTGGCACTTTGAAAAGCTGAACACTCATTCTAGAGCCCTTGTTTCTCCCCTCTCTCTCTCACTTGCTTTGGGATTGCATTTCTTTGTGTGATTGAGAGACTCTAGTGCATTGCATCAAGGATTTGATCATTGTGGCACTAGGATTGCATCGAGCTCGTGGATGATTTGTTACTCTTGGAGGTTGCCGCCTCCTAGCCGGCTCGGAGCTCGTGATTCCACCGAGCACTTCAAGAAGATTGTGAAGTTGCCGTGGAAATTGATTGTGAGAGGTTCTTGTGCTCACCTTGCCGGAGCGGTGAAGAGCAACTTTAGTGGAATCGAGATTTGGAGCGGTTCATTGGTTCTAGCCGGCTCATACATCAAGTGGAGACTTGATAGAGGAGTGGTTGAACATTGAATCCATCTCAACGTGGATTAGAGGTGACCGGCAAGTCATCGACACCACGGGATAAGTCTTTGTGTCTCTTTGCTTTTGTTACTTGCTTGTATCTTGATTTATTTATTTGAAGTAAGTTAAAATTCATAGAGATTGATCTTTATCTTGTCACCCTAGGTTGCAAAATCATCAACATAGGCGTAGTTTAGCTAGATAATTTATTCACCTTGTGGTTCTAATTAAATTTCTCTAGTGTTGTGGTTGAAGTTTTTAAAACCGCCTATTCAACCCCCCTCTAGTCGGTAATCCTAGATCCTACAAGTGGTACCAGAGCTAAGTACTCCCTAATCAAGGATTTAATCATCCCGGAGTAGGATTAAAATGGCTAGAGAAGGCAAAATGAAGCAAAGGAAGGTTCCTTTCTTTGATGGGGAAGATTATGATTATTGGAAGACTAGGATGACTACCTATCTAAGGACGGCCGGAAGAAAAATTTGGGAAATTGTTGAGGAAGGGTTTGTCATCCTAGACAAAGACAACAAGACCGAAAAAGACCTTGAGAATGAGGACCTTAATGAGGAAGCTTTGTGAATTTTGTATGAGGCTCTATCTCGTGATCAATTCAACCGTGTCAAGGGTATTAGAGTTGCAAAAGATGTTTGGAACAAGCTAGTGGAAATTTATGAGGGAACATCCTCGGTCAAAAAAGCCAAACTCTATGTACTCCAAGGAAAATTGAATGAGTTTACTATGAAGAAGGATGAAGACGTTTCAACCATGTTCAATCGGTTGAATGAGATTATGAATGAGCTAAAATGTCTTGATTATGATGTGCCGGATCGAGATTTCTCTAGGAAATTTCTTAGGAGTCTCCCGGAAAAATATGAGACAATTGTCACAATGCTAGTGAGAGAAGATTTGAAGAAATACACTCCTACGGAAGTGCTTAGTGAAGTACTCACACATGATATCTTCAAGCAATCTCAAAAGGAAGCTCATGGTCAAGCAACAAATGAAGAGAAGAAGAACATTGCTCTCAAGGCTCAAGCTACTCAAGAAGATACTCATCTTGAAGAAAAAGAAGAAGACTCGGATGAGGAGATGGCTCTTATTGTTAGAGGGCTTAAGAAAATTCTTGAGAAGAAGAAGTTTGGGAAGAAAAACCAATTCTCAAGGAAAAATCCATTTGAAGACAAAGATTGCTTCTCTTGTGGTGAAAAGGGACATATATCAATGAATTGTCCAAACAAGAAAGAAGACAAGTTTGGCAAGAACAAGAACAAGAAGAATGACCACAAGAAGAAGAAGTATTACAAGAAGGAGAAAAATGGGCAAGCCTACTTTGTTGAATGGGATTCCGATGCAAGTGATGATGATGATGATGATGATGGCAAGCCAACAAAAGGTCTTGCCAGGATTGCCATCAAGGAAGCTCCATCTCTCTTCTCCAAGCCTCATTGCCTCATGGAAAAAAGTACTTCAAAGGTAACAATGGATGAAGAAGGGAGTGATAGTGATAGTGATGATGATAGTGGTGATAATGCTATTTCATATGAATACCTTGCTAGTTTGGTTATAAAATCCGATGAAAAATTGCACAAGGAAAAAGAAAAGTTGAAGGATTTAGAATTGAAAAACATTTCAATTCAAAAATCCTATGAGGAGCTAAAGATTTCTCATGCCAACCTAAAGGAATCACATGGTACTCTCAACACTTCATTGGGAATTCTAAAGGGAAAGCATGAGGAGCTTAAGGAAGCTCACAACTCACTCCTTGCGCAAGAGGCCAAAGGGGAAATAGTTGCTAACAATGATAAATGCAATACTTGCTTGTCTTGCTCTACTAACATTTCTTGTAGCACAAGTATAAGCTCTTGCACTAGTGAGAAAGATTCAAATGATGCATCTTTTGTATTATCGGAAAATGAATCTTTGAAGAAGGAAGTGGAGTGCTTGTCCAAGGATCTTTCCAAATGGTTTGGAAGTCAAGTCAAGTTTAATCATTGTTGGACAAGTCAAAAATTCACATTGAACAATAATGGTATTGGTTATTTTCCCAAGCAAGGGAAGTCGGCCTTCATTCCAAAGAAGACCACTTATGTGCCATCAAGTGTGACATTGCAAGAAGAAGCTAAATTCAAGAAATGTCACATTTGCAAGACAAAGGTTGATGTGAATCACAAGTGCAAGAGCAAGAAGACCGTATCCTTTGATCCATCTTACATTCTTAAGAAAGATTCAAAGGGTGTTGTGTGTGCCAAGTTTGTTGGTAGGTCTATGGATAGCACTAGGCTAATGTCTATTTTGGTGCCTAAAGCTATGATCACTAACATTGAAGGACCCAAGAGTTGGGTACCTAAGAGGAAGTGATTCTTTTGTGTAGGTAAATTATAAACCCGGAGGAAGGCATTGGGTGATTGATAGTGGTTGCACAAATCACATGACCGGTGAAAAGAAAATATTCTCATGTCTTGATGAAGATATCTCCGACTTTGATAATATTATCTTTGGTGATGATAGCAAGGGAGGTGTACAAGGCATTGGTGACATTTCTATCTCTCAAGATTATAAACTCTCCAATGTCTTGCTAGTTGATTCCTTGAATTTCAATCTTTTATCTATTGCTCAACTTTGTGATAATGGATATAGATGTTCTTTCACTACTAATGATTTTGTAGTAACCTCTCTTGATGAAAAAGAAACTATCTTTAAGGGGTTTCGACATGAAAGTCTATATCTAGTGGATTTCTCATCTAAAGAAGCAAATCTCTCAACTTGTTTATTTTCTAAAGCTTCCATGGGTTGGTTGTGGCATAGAAGGCTAGGTCATGTTGGAATGAGGCAACTTAATAAACTAATCAAACATGATCTAGTCCTTGGCTTGAAAGATGTAAAGTTTGAAAAAGACAAATTATGTAGCTCTTGTCAAGCCGGAAAGCAAGTTGCAAATTCTCATCCAACCAAGAGTGTCATGTCTACCACAAGAATATTTGAGCTATTGCATATGGATCTTTTTGGGCCTACGACATATAGAAGCATTGGTGGGAATAGCTATTGTCTTGTGATAGTGGATGATTTCTCAAGATTCACATGGGTATTCTTCCTTCATGACAAAGCGGATGTGTTTGATCATTTCAAGAACTTTGTCACTAGGGCCGAAAATGAGTTTGAGCTCAAGTTGAAGAAAGTTAGAAGTGATAATGGTAGTGAATTCAAGAATACTCGTGTAGAGGAATTTTGCAATGAAAAGGGAATCAAACATGAATTCTCAACCACATATACTCCGGAGCAAAATGGATTGGTTGAGAGAAAGAATAGGACCTTGATTGAAATGGCAAGGTCAATGTTGGCCGAGTACAATGTGTCGGATTCATTTTGGGCCGAAGCTATTAACACCGCTTGTCATTCATCAAATAGGCTTTATTGTCATGGCTTTGTTAACAAAACTCCATATGAATTGCTTGTTGGAAGAAAGCCGAATATTTCATATTTTAGAGTATTTGGATGCAAATGCTATATCTTGAGGAAAGGATCTCGATTATCTAAATTTCAAAGCAAATGTGATGAGGGATTCTTTCTTGGTTATTCATCTTGTAGCAAGGCATATAGAGTCTACAACAAGTCCAAGGGATTTGTTGAAGAAGCTTATGATATTCAATTTGATGAAACAAATGGGTCACAAGATGAAAAAGATAACTTGGATGATGTGAGAGGGGATAGTTTGAAAGAAGCCATGAAGAACATGGATAATGGTGATATTCGACCAAGGGAAGAAGAAGAAGATGATGATGATGATGAGGAACATATTGTTAGTAATCAAGAAATGGCATCATCTTCTCAAAATCAAGTGATTGATAATGCAAGAGCAAATGACTCTCCTCAAGAAGATGAGCAAGTGATCTCTACTACATCATCGTCCACATCTTCTCAAGATCAAGTTACTCAACCAAGAATTCATGGCCAAGTCGCCAAAGATCACCCCATTGACCAAATTGTGGGTGACATTAGTAAGGGTGTCCAAACTCGATCTCGTGTTGCTTCATTTTGTCAACATTATTCTTTTGTATCTTCTCTTGAACCTAAACGTGTAGATGAGGCACTTGTTGATCCGGATTGGGTGATGGCTATGCAAGAAGAATTAAATAACTTCACCCGGAACAAAGTTTGGGTTTTGGTTGAGAGGCCCAAGAACTACAATGTTATTGGTACTAAATGGGTCTTTCGCAACAAGGAAAATGAAGATGGTATTGTGGTGAGAAACAAGGCAAGATTGGTGGCACAAGGATATACTCAAGTCGAAGGTTTGGATTTCGATGAAACTTTTGCTCCCGTAGCTAGACTCGAAGCTATTAGAATGTTACTTGCTTATGCTTGCTCTCATAACATAAAACTTTATCAAATGGATGTTAAAAGTGCCTTCTTGAATGGTGATCTTAGTGAACTAGTGTATGTTGAACAACCTCCCGGTTTTGAAGATCCAAAATTGCCCAATCATGTGTATAAGCTCTCTAAGGCTCTTTATGGATTGAAGCAAGCACCCCGTGCTTGGTATGAGAGGCTTAGGAATTTTCTTTTATCAAAGGGTTTCAAAATTGGAAAGGTTGACACTACACTATTCACTAAGAAAATTGGCAATGATATTTTTATTTGTCAAATATATCTTGATGACATTATCTTTGGTTCTACTAACGAATCTTTTTGTAAAGAATTTGGAGAAATGATGTCTAGGGAATTCGAGATGTCCATGATTGGAGAGTTGAGCTTCTTTCTTGGTCTTCAAATCAAGCAAATTAAGGAAGGCACATTTGTTTGCCAATCTAAATATATTAAGGATATTTTGAAGAAATTTGGCATGGAAGATTCAAAGCCAATCAAGACTCCAATGGCTACAAATGGACATCTTGATCTTGATGAGGGAGGTAAAGCGGTTGATATTAAGCTTTATAGATCCATGATAGGTAGCTTGCTTTACCTTACCGCATCTAGGCCCGATATCATGTTTAGTGTATGCATGTGTGCCAGATTTCAAGCCGCACCTAAAGAATGTCATTTGACCGCGGTGAAAAGAATTATGAGATATTTGAAACTCACTCCAAATATTGGTCTTTGGTATCCAAAAGGTGCTCAATTTGAGTTGGTTGGTTATTCAGATTCGGATTATGCCGGTTGCAAAGTTGATAGAAAGAGCACTTCCGGTGGTTGTCAACTTCTTGGTTGTTCACTTGTGTCATGGAGTTCAAAGAAGCAAAACTCGGTTGCTCTCTCAACCGCCGAAGCGGAATATATTTCGGCGGGAAGTTGTTGTGCTCAATTATTGTGGATGAAGCAAACACTTCTTGATTATGGTGTGAAATTCAATGGAATTCCTCTCTTATGTGACAATGAAAGTGCTATCAAGATTGCTAATAATCCGGTTCAACATTCTAGAACCAAGCATATTGATATCCGGCATCATTTTCTTAGAGATCATGTGAGCAAAGGTGATATCAAAATTGAAGGTGTGGGCACGGATGATCAATTGGCTGATATATTCACAAAACCATTGGATGAATCTCGGTTTTGCAAATTAAGAAATGAGTTGAATGTCATTGATATCTCAAATGTGGCTTGATCCCTAGCATGAGCATCCTTATGCATATTGTTTTTATCTTGCATTCATATGTTTTTTTTAACCCTAATGCTCATCATGTCATGATTGCTATGATTGTAAAATTATGCATCATTTTGTCAAGCAATGAACCCCAAGGATCCATCACAATAAGTGTTCAAAAGGTTGGATCTCGGGCTGAAAAGAATGAGCAGGACGGACTGTCCGCCAACGGACCGCGGACTGTCCGCGCCAGCTCGGACGGTCCGCTAGTGGTCCGCGGACGGTCCGTAATTACGCCAAAATTTACCAGAAGGTTTGGGGGGTTCGCGTTCGAGGGGGTCGGACAGTCCGCCATGGACCGCGGACGGTCCGCGAGGCGCCTAAGCGCGTGGGTCCACCCACCGACGAGATCTAAAGGGATGGGTGTCTCTCTCTCACAACTCGTGCCATTGTTCTCCAACCTCTCTCTCTCTCTAGTTCTTGGTGAACAAAAGAGCCCATCACTCAATCTTTTGATTGGAGCACTTCCTGGACGGTCCGAGGATATCCACGGACTCTCTACAATAATCTCCATCATGTCATCCGGTGCTCGCAAGCTCGCCAATACTTTGGCTACTCGTTTCAAGAAGAGCGGGGCCAAGAAGAAGGGTGATGATGGGCCGTCCAAGAGACGTCGGGTTGATGATGATGATGTTGATCTTAGCAGTGACGACCCCGATGACAGTGACTATGTAGGTGATGCAGAGGTAGAATCCTCTGTGGGGCAGCAGTCTGAATATATTGTGGAGGAGGATGCAGGATTGCATCAAGGGGGAGTTGGTCTGCATCCGGACATTATTGATATTCACTCTCACACAGCTCCTAGGAAAGTCTGGCAGTCAAGAGAATATGCAAGGGTAAGAAACATCAATGCCTACTCTCAGCGTCGTGACACAGATAATCAATTCTTCCATACTTTAGTTCAAGAAGATGCTTTCTTTGGTCACTTGCTTGGTTGCACTCTTTGGGCTCATAAGAGGATTGATTTTAATTACCTTGCTAGTAAACCAGTACTAGAACATGTGGCTGTCTTTCTTGAGAGACTTAGGCTTAGAAATTTTATGGAGCATCACTGTGATTGGAATGAAACTCTGATTTGACAGTTCTATGCCACCTTTGAGCTAGATATTGAGACACAAATTGTTGAGTGGATGACTGGCCAATCAAGATACACTGCTACCTTTAGAGAGTTTGCTGCAGCAAATAAATTAGACTATGACTACTTTTATGGTGCTGATAGTCTTGATGTGTATCAACAAGATCTTTTTGAAGAATCCCAGAGATTCTATGAGCCTGCACGTGTTGGTATTCCAGTTAAACATGGCACATCCACTGGGCTTAGGCATCACCCCACTGCTATTAATAGAATTATTCGATACACATTCATGCCTAAGAGTGGAAACAAAGATAAGATTCGAGAGTATTATTGGAATGTGATCCATTACATTATGACTGGGACTAAATTTAATGTTATCAAGATGATTTTTGAGCTGATGGATGAGAAGAGGATGTCACTAGCTGGCAACATATATTTTGCACCATATATCATGTCCTTAATTAAGGAAAAGTGTGGGTACAATGGTCCTTGTGAGATTCGCCACGAATGGTTTCAGCCATTTGCTAATGCCAAGGACTTTCTGAGAAAGGCACTAACCCCCTATGAAAATGTTGATGATGATGCTGGTGAGCCCAATGTTGGGGCAGAAGCTCATGAGGATATTGATATGGGTATGCCTGAGATGCCTCCTCCTACTCCTCCTCCTCCTATGCAGCCACAGGGTTTTTGGGTTCCTCCAGATGGATACTTCACTTCATACTTTGATGGAATGGCTCAGTCTTTTGGGGCACAGATGGATACTGGGTTTGATAATATGCAGCAGGGCCTCCAGCAGCGATTTGATGAGAGGTTTCATGCCTATGAGCAGCAAATGAACACTCAGTTTTATCAGCCTATTATGACTCAGCTTCAGGGTATGCAGCAGGGGTTTCACACTGATATGGAGAACTTGACTGCTAGATTTAATGGATTGTCTACTTCAGAGCAGTATCAGCAGATGGTGGATCGCCAGACTCAGCTTGAGGGGTCTTTTGCTACATTCAGTACGGCGTTCACCGACTTCAGTGACCACTTCTATAGCACATATCCTCGTCCACCTCCTCCACCACCGCAGGATGACTAGTCCCTTCTTGGTATTTGATGCCAAAGGGGGAGAGATTTGGAGGACTTGGAGTGATGTGATCTCCAGGGGGAGCTTGGAGCTTGTTGCATGAGCATGGACTTTGCATTGCATATTTACTTTTATGGCATTTGTGAGATGAACTATGTGTGTGGATGTAATAAGCTAAATCTTAATTGCTTGCGTGCTACTTTTTATTTGTTTGTGCGATGAACCTATTTATTACATCTCTATCTCACGATGGTTTGATTTTAATGGCTCTATGGAATTTGAGGCTCGATTTTATCTATATATGTGTTTGTTGTTGCCTTGATATCCATGTTGTAGGGGATGCTTCGCAAAATTTATATTATTTCAACATGTGTGGGAATTGTCACAAGGAATCCATGCACACATGTAGGGGGAGCCATTCTCTATTTTATTGAAACATGAATTTATCTACTCTATCTTCTATATGGAATTCTTTGAATAAGAGTAAGTAATTTCATGTTTCACAATCAACTCTATCACTCCTTTGTTATGGTTGTCATCAATTACCAAAAAGGGGGAGATTGAAAGCATCTAGGCCCCTAATTGTGTTTTGGTAATTAATGACAACCCTTGTGGACTAACAATTTTATTTGAGATAATGAGATTAGGTTAGTCCCGAGAGTTGGAATGAGCTTCAAAAGACAATGTGTGGACAGCATGTGTGCTATGGGATTATGGAAGCTCAAGGCAAAGGTATATGATAGGGCTTTTAAATTTGACCGGTCATGAGGCGATTAGTGGGTGAAAAATGACCGGATTGATAGGTTACATAGCCGTACTATCAAGAGGGATCAACGTCGTTGGTTCGATGAAATATTAGTGCCACAATGGTCTTTGATGTGCATGTAGTGCATTTAGAATTTGCGGTGACTAACTTGGAAGGGTGCACTCTGAAATTCTGTTGAAACTCTGCCCTGTCGTGTCTGGCGGACGGTCCGCGGAGTGTTGACGGACGGTCCGTGGTGCTGGCGGACTGTCAACTGTGTTTGCTGTACTGGGGCCCACGTGCTTTGACTTGGAATGATCTCGCGGACGGTCCGTGATGCGTCGCGGACGGTCCGTATTTCCGCTCATTTTCTCCAGGAGCTAGAGCTGTTTCGAGTAGACGGTCCGGCCTTCTCTGGCGGACTATCCGTGGGATGGCGGACGGTCCGCAGGTGCTTGGCGGACGGTCCGCCGAGTCCCAACGGTCGACTCTGACACACTCTGACAGCGCTTCATAGCCGTTGTAATTCAAACGCGGACGGTCCGCGTGGACCATGCGGACGGTCCGCCGTGCACGATCCAGAACGGGTTTTTCCCCAACGGCTAGTTTTGGGGAGTGGGCTATATATACTAACCCCTCACAGGCATGGGGGGTCTCTTGGCACTTTGAAAAGCTGAACACTCATTCTAGAGCCCTTGTTTCTCCCCTCTCTCTCTCACTTGCTTTGGGATTGCATTTCTTTGTGTGATTGAGAGACTCTAGTGCATTGCATCAAGGATTTGATCATTGTGGCACTAGGATTGCATCGAGCTCGTGGATGATTTGTTACTCTTGGAGGTTGCCGCCTCCTAGCCGGCTCGGAGCTCGTGATTCCACCGAGCACTTCAAGAAGATTGTGAAGTTGCCGTGGAAATTGATTGTGAGAGGTTCTTGTGCTCACCTTGCCGGAGCGGTGAAGAGCAACTTTAGTAGAATCGAGATTTGGAGCGGTTCATTGGTTCTAGCCGGCTCATACATCAAGTGGAGACTTGATAGAGGAGTGGTTGAACATTGAATCCATCTCAACGTGGATTAGAGGTGACCGGCAAGTCATCGACACCACGGGATAAGTCTTTGTGTCTCTTTGCTTTTGTTACTTGCTTGTATCTTGATTTATTTATTTGAAGCAAGTTAAAATTCATAGAGATTGATCTTTATCTTGTCACCCTAGGTTGCAAAACCATCAACATAGGCGTAGTTTAGCTAGAGAATTTATTCACCTTGTGGTTCTAATTAAACTTCTCTAGTGTTGTGGTTGAAGTTTTTAAAACCGTCTATTCACCCCCCCCCCCCCCCCTCTAGTCGGTAATCCTAGATCCTACAAAGGGACGCTCGTGGAGGCAGCCCCAATATTGGACCGGGTGGTACTGTCACAAAACTTTATAGTCTCTTGGTCTATGATAATTATTCCTTGTCAGCAACCATTTCCCCTCTTTGTTTGCAGGGCAACGCGTTGAGGCGGTCTGTGGATGACATCGAACGTTTTCCATGAACAGATGTGGATGGGACGACATTGAACAACTTTCTTAGAGTTAGTTTTCTACGTAGCAAGTTGATGTATTTTCTCGTATCACACTAAATGGTATTACGTAGAAGAGTTGTTGTAGTTTAGATGGTATTGTGCTCTTTGTTGTAGTTTTCAATTTGTACGGGTAGTAAATAGTATCTCTCATTGAACCACTTTCATTGACTAAATGTTTACCTGCAGCGACTGGCTCGTCGGCTACGTCGTGCTGCTGCTCGTTGTGGTTGCAGGTCGACCGTGACGACGTACGTGCACGACCCACACACACACCTAGGTGACGACATTGCAGCCTCCGGGGGACAGAGCTCGTCGCGGGCAACAACGGATACTTTCGACAGCTTTGGTGCCCACCATGACAGAGCTGTGGAGATAGGATCTTCTCAGCTACACGACGCTCCTACAACTCAGCCTTCACAGCGTTCACCACGTCGGATTCGACGTCCACGTGAGCCGTACACTCCAGGCACCGACGCCCTTGGTGGTAAGGGTAAGACTAGGAGGCAGTGAATGTTGGTTGATTGAGCATTTCGACAACGCTGTGTATGTATATGGACGTTATGGACTGTCTGGACTATGATGTGGTGGTTTGTGACGACTTTGTTTATTTGTTGCCTGTATGGATATTATGAATCTGCACTTTGCTTATGTGATTGTTTGTGGAGTCCTGGATGCTCAAAAAACAAGGGAAACTCTACCGAATTTTATCCGTGAATTCTTTATATAATTTGTTATGTTGGTGGTGAATTGGATGGTCATGTTTTATGTGATTATGTGATCATGTGCTTATCCGATTATGTGGATATCTTTACGTTATTTATCTTGCGTGAATAAGCGCATGCAGTATTATCTATCGGAGCATAATTATAACCATGCAATAATTATATTTTATTCCCTGACAACTAGTCTAGTACATGTCATAAGAGTTAAAAGTACAACATTGTTCATGGCTTAACACGAGAGAATGGAAAGTGCATTAAATCCGAACAAGCACAGTACTCGAATACTCTAAAACAATGCTCATAACAACTTCCTAAAACATCGCTACTGAGTGCAACGAGGCCACTTTCCCTTCCTCAAAGCGTCGGGATTCTGCTCCAATGCTTCTTTCGCACGACGAGCACGCTCCAACTTCTTCTCCCTCTCCTCCCTTGCCTTCGCAGCACGCCTCCTTTCTAGCTCCTCTTCACGCTCCTTTTTTTTCTGCCTCCTGTTTGCGCCTCATCTCCAACCTTTCATTTATCTCCACATCCCATTGCTTCATTCCATCCCAAAAGTACTTGTCTTCCTTCTTAATCTCAGTGTCGATCCACTGCTCAAAATCACATAGCGGCGGTGGAGTCTGCAAAAAATAAATCATTACTTTGCTATTAGATGATGTATACGATTAGATCAAAAATAACTAATTTCACCATTGAGTTCTCACCGTGATGCCATTGCAGACCATCTGCGGTGGTGGATCGAATGCAAAATTCGCACACATCCAATACCTTTGCCTAAAAGTTTCCTCTTCCTCGGAAACGTCTACCTTGAAAGGGTCACCACAAAAGCACATCGGCACCGAAACACCACTAGGTAAAGGATAATGTTCGTAGGCATTGTGAGGCCGTAGTTGAAAGGTATTTATCTTATTCAAAAAAACAAATTTGCACTTGGTTATGTCAAAAAAACTAATTAAATCGGAGAATACAATGGATGTATACTACCTTGCTTTCCCACATCTACCACCTCTACCGCGCCTAGGCATCCTATAATTCAATAACACACGTACACATATTAATCATCTAATGGCTTCTTACCCTTTCTATATCTAGGGTTGCAAAATACACAAAATGTAGACCAAATCAGTTTGCGAAAAAAGAGGAGACGAGGGGGATACCTTGCTCTTCAAGATAGATGAAATAAAACCAAATTTTCACGGTCCAATACGTCGATTACGGAGGTTGGACGGATTCAGGAGGGAGGAAAACCGAGAGGGAGGACAAAACAATGCAGCAAGCCTCGACCAGGAGCTGGGGGTGGATATCTTCAATGTCGGCGCCAAGATCTATGGCGCCGAGGTCGGCGCCAAGATCTATGACGCCGAGGGTCGGCGCCAAGGTCTGTGGCGCCGAGCCCCGTGCCACGTACGTGCGCGATGCCAGGTCATGCTCCCTAGTTGGCACATCGGCGTCAAGATCCGTGGCGCCGAGACGTTATACGTCAGCGCTATAGACCATGGCGCCGACCCATAGGGTCCAAAGACACAGTTGGTTCCTTCAGGGGTTCAAACGGGAATTTTTTTGAAAAAAAAAAAGGCTAAAATGCAAAAAAAAAAAGAGACGGACCGGCCGTCGGGGTTGCTGCAACGCCGCCTCCTTTCCCTGATGCAGTCCGACAGGGTGACCTTTACCCTCCATCTGCATGGCGCCCGCGCCATCTTCCACCATCCGCCGCACCGCCGTCGGACTGTTGCTCTCCGCCACGCCACGCGGCCATTTGCCTTCGTCATGTCGAAGTATGGTTGCCGGAATTGGTTGGTGCCGGTGGGGTCGACAACATCTTCTGCGCGCCACTCCACACAGCGATGCACCTGGCCTGCCGCTGCAGCTCGAGGTGTGGCCCCACCCGCTGTGGGAGACGGCAGCAGCTGCGAGAGCGGGCAGCCGGCCACCGAATCCAGGGTCTAGAGGCTCGACGTGGTGTTTGAGGTGTAGCCAAGCATTGGGGTACAGCGCTTTGGCGACGAGGAGAGCACAAGCCGCTGAGATGGCACCAATGCTCGCACATCGAGTCAATCGTGAGAGACGGATCTGCACATACCACAGATTATGCAAGCTGAGGTGCCCTGTAGGTATTCGATCAAAAGCTCAAGTGCCTGACTTGCAGGAACATGCTCACAGTTGTCTTGGTGTATGAAAGCAACATAACAGCTCCACGGATTACTGCCAGGACACTACTTCATTGTGGATGATGGTGAGTAAAAAAAATAGTAGCTATGGATTTGGAAAGTATTTTTAAGTAACTCAGAATATGTTAAAAATGAGTTTTACAATGATATTTCCGACAGCATATAGGATACAAAGACATACTGTGGTTACACTCTACAACTGGATTTTCATATGGCATAAGTGTTCTTTACAGATTCTGCTATTTCTCTTAAACCAAATGTAAACATCTGATGCTTGAAGTTGTGCTGTCCTAAGCAAATAGATTTCTTCATCTATTTAAACCATTTTGAACTGTTTCTCATTATCTGTTGCATTTTAGAATAGCTGTTTGTTTTAACTTTTAAGATAGGTTTGTTGAAATTGTTTGCAAGTCAATTTTATTAAATATCCCATGTCCATTTTACTAGCTATTTACTTGTATTGAAACATTATTGTCTGGAGCAGTGGAGTGGGTGCTTCTGTTCTATTGTTCAACCTACTATCTGCTGTTTCAATGATGATACGCGGTAGATAGCCGAAAATAAAAAGCTCATCTCACATCTTCACAATAAGAAAGATGCATTCGATTCAGAGCGATAGTTCCTTTTCAAACCTGAATGCAGTTTCAGAGGGCAAAGAGGTTGGCTGTTGCCGTCACATATATTTAGATTTTAGTTTTATTTTATCTTATATATCAGTTTTATTCAGTGTCCTCCGTAGGTAGCACTGGCTGTATATAAGCAAAGTAGCACTTTCTATCCGTAACCATTGAGACATCAATAGCAGTGATTTATGCTAGAAGTGCCTGCGCAAAACTTTTCCCTACTGAATGTTTCTGCTAGTAGTAGTTGTACACAGCTTTTTTATACTCTATATTTGGCTAACAATGGCTATACACAACTATTTTCCTCTATATGTTTCTGAAGGTTAGTTGTTTTCCCCTTTCTATGAAACAAATTGCAAATTGGATTTCCAATGACAGTTCAGCTGAAGGGAACATGCTGATGTGGTCATATTTCCTTTGTTAGATGACAAATTTACAACCACTGAACTTTACTCTTATAACTTTCCTTTAGTTATCCATCAGTGCTGAGCAGAAGCATGAGTAGTTACATCCAGTTCTCTCCAACAAAGCACTACAATCTGTTTCTAATTCTGATGTATCCACTTAAATTTGTTACGTTTTCTGTATTTTTTTTCTTTTCTTTCATTGAGTAACTATGGTAAAATAAAAGGAAACATAAAAATTCTGATGTACCACATACAAGTAATATGCCTTTATTTTATTCTATTTGAGATCACCAGAGATATCTGCACTATTCGAACCTCCCTTACACGGCAAAGGAAAACAGTAAGGTATTTGTACGTATCTAAATGAATTATGCTTCCATAACTACTGTTACTCAACCGTTACACTACCACAAGGTCATTGAGTAATATTGGATTTATCATTTTTATAAGAAACCTCTCATGTACAATACCATATCTATGTGATGGCATAGTGATTCAGCTTTTTATATTTCAAATCAAAACCATGATACTACTAATCTGCTATCAACTCTAGGATCAGTATCTATTTTTTTCCCTGAAGGAAAAGAAGTTAAGCTCACTTACTCACCAATCCCTTGATTGGGAAACTGATGGATTGTTTCTCTCCAACGAGCCTGTGTTTCTAGTTATTTAAAAAAGGAGTATGGGAGTACAAAGTTCTACAGAGATTAATTAGTGTACTTGAAAAACTAATTAATAACGCAAAAGTCATCAAAGAAAACACTAGTCATAAGAAAGATTGTTGCACACCCGGCTCTCCCACCGCTTCCTTCCTCACGGCCATCTCCTCATTGATGTTTCTGAACACTTGCATAGGTGATTGCGCCCCGTTTTCAAACGTCCTTCTGTTCCTCTCGATCCATATATTACACTGTGTAGATGAGAAAAGCGGCTCCTCGGAAGGGCTGCAACAAAATACGCCACCAGTCTTCAATCCCAACTCCATCCACTCACAGTTGGATCAAACCTTCAGACTAAGCACAAATTTGAAACCAGACCTCCTTCGCAAAAACCAAATGCAGACACAAATGAGCCGTCGCATAGACAACAAACAAGGTTGCACTGGCTTACCTTCTAGGCTTCTAGCTTGTAGCTTATTATCCATGATGGATGTTTGTACTACTTATACCAGATAAGAGGAGTATATACTTGTTTTAATAGTAGTTTGAGTATGCAGGCACAATGCATGGTTTCTATGGGTGGTTTCCTAGAGAGGAGAGAGCGCAATTTACATACTCCCTCTGTACTTATAATACAATATAAGACATTCTGGGTTTTTTAGTATATAGCAAAACTATGCATCTAGATATAGCTTTTGCCATGTATTTAAAAAAAACAAAATGTGTTATATATAAGACGAGGGAGTATATTTATATCAGATCTAACTTCGCATCCACCTTCTATCGTCGTCTAAGGAAACAAGAGAAATCTATGATTCATCATTTGATCAGTGTATCCCGGTTTTGCTTAGGTCAGGATCTTGAGGAGCTCATGCCTCTTCGCAACAAGCAAGTGACATGTTAATTGCGTTGTCGATCTCCCGTTCAAAATCCTAAGTCTAGTCCACCGCTAGCGTCGTTCCTTTTTTAGGGGTTGTTTGGAAGACGCCAAAAAATTAGATTTGTCTGATGACTTTTAGTTCATCCTGCAAAACGGCTTTAGTCTAAGTTTCTCGATTTACACAGAGGCCAAGACACGGTACTCTTGTAAACGACCCTTAGATCTGCGCTGGTAACTGAAGCAACATTGCACCTGCTAAGGCTGCATTAGGACGGCTCTTATGCCATCGTGCAGATAGTACATTTCTCCCTCCATACAAGAAGAAAAGGCAAAATGAAAGGAAATACAAGGGAGCCTGAAGAGGGACCTATATTGGGCCCAGAACAGGAAAAAGCCTCTGCATGGGTAATTTGGTTACAAGACCCATTTTAGAAGGACAGAACAACCTGGATATAGCAGAATATTTACTCTTCCTCTGTTTTTCCAGTTTCCCGCAACCTGTTCAATCCCCTAATTACCCCTAATTACCTGAGCTGCTAACGGGCACCAAGTTTTTTTTTTTGTGAAACGACCAGCAAGATTGAAACAAGGCAGGATGCCTTTTTCGAATTGTGACTATACAAACAATTGGCAGCTCTTTGTTAGGCTGAATTAGATGGTTTTCCCCCCTAAGATTGATCACTGTGGCCAAATAGTGGCCTCATCAGCTAGCAAGCCCTTGCATGCAAACATTTGTGATTTTCACCAACTATTGATTCTTTTTACAGAATAAGCATAGTATTCTTTGTTTAGACCAAAGGCTTTGGCATTTATTAAACATGATGTTTGCGTACCTTGTGATTTGTGTCGCATGTTGTGTTCTGAAGCTATTGTTCTCTCTTCCAATTCCTCCAGAGTCCAGACTCCTTGGCAACTTTAGCTCAGTCACTTCTTAATCCCCTGATCCTTATGCAGCTGAATGGAGAAGAATTTGCTATGGTGCACAAAATTCAAATCTTAAAATGGCGTCAATAGTCGTCCTTCATATTTACATAATCTAGTGAAAATAAATCTAGAATAACTACAAACATAATATCAACCTGATTCACACGGTGATGCCATACAGGACAGATCCATGGCATCCAACAGATATATTCGAGCAGATTGGTTTGCACACTTGCAATAACTAAAGGTTAAGACTTCAGGCAGAAACCAACCTCAGATCACAGTTAACAGCTTGTACTGGCAATAGAAAATCATACAGGCTAACAGGCGGGCACTAACAAAACAAAGCTACTACCATGCATCATGTGGGCTACAGGGCCAAAAAAAAACTCGTCATAAGGCATTGCCAAAAAATTTACTACCCCATTAAGTATATGTGCCAAAGCCAAATGCTACCACAGCTATAGGTCTCAAAGATTAGCAGAACCAACAGCTTAAACAATAGCTTAGAAGAAATACAAATGTCTCATCACTAACACTCACTAACATGATAATAGCTGACAACTACAGATATGTATCCACCTGTTAAACACCTCGAATCCCAACACCTTTTGCCGCCTAAATCTTCTATCCAGCCATCTGATTATCAAAACAATGAATAAGGCTCGTGTAAGTGCATCAACAGTTGAGCATGACAAATTCAATTAAAATAACAACACAATGTGGATGAAAATGCAATTTAACTACAGAAACAGATATGGACTCTCCAGTTGCACACAAATAAAATATCCAAGTGTGCATGGTCAGGTTTATTGACTCTAAAGTTGAATAACATTCAAATCTACATTTAAATCTAATATCGAGTTGGACTGCTTATCGGATTAAACATCAGTACCAAGAGAGCTGTTTATAATCCTCAACATACCAAGGCACGAGTCACACAGATACCAAAAGTACATATTGAGTTGTTATTGTATGAAAACCCCAAGCTAACATATCTCTGTATGCCCAAGTTAACATTTGTTGATGTATCGAGACACCAGTTTGAGCTACAATTACTGAGCTTAGATTTTTCATTCTTTGACCTCCGTACTCATGCTAGACTATCGAGTGCGGTGCCTTTGGGAAATGAGACCTTCCAATACATCAGCTATCTTGTTAAAATCAATGTTCACGTTCTAAGAAAACTAAATGTTCCTTGTCACAGTAACCTTACTCGAACAACTATCATAAATTGATCTGAGAGAATTCACTGAACCAATCAACTACTGCCACACAAGCTACTTTCAAGGTGATATATATGCTCAAATGTTTATGCCAATGATGTTAGTGCAACTAAATGAAAATTGAAGGTACTAAAATCACTGTTTATGAGTTTCATGTATTGCTGCAGCATTTTAAGGAAAACATAAGAGGCCATCATTGTAAAGAAAGAAATGACTCCAAACTGATTATAAATATATAATGAAGCATAGTAGAAAGAATGGCTCTGAACTGATTATTCCCAGTCTTGAAATACTTTTATACACACATTCTAACCTAAGATCAAATTTTAATTGCCACTATATTTATTTATGATAGAGGATTAGTACATTTCAGCAACTGGTTCAGAAGTGAGATTCAGTTTTTGGACCTGTGGAATCTACACATTTGAGTTATAACAATTCTTCAAACATCAAGAACAAACATATTAATTCAAGCAGAATGGTATACCATAAAAATACCTGATAACACCCATACAAGTTCAATCCACCAAGCCAATCAACATATTGAGAACATCCTTCTTTATGTCACCTCGACGGATCTGCGCCTTTGCCTCATCTATTCTTTGCTTCTTGAGCTTGGATTCCAAATATTGCGCCTTTTCATCATCAATTAACTCAAATGCCCTCTTCAGAGTCTCCCCACATGGATTCTGGACCTCGATCTCCTCCACATAAGTAGCAAGGTTGGAATACAACTTCTGCAATTCATGAAAACCCCTGCGCATACCTTGCACATTAGCATTTTCTTCCATTTCCTCATCATGAGTTTCCCCTTCCTTATTCTTAGTTGAAGTGTCGCCATTCTGATTTGCAGTTATGGCTTCCTTTGGCCTGAGACTGTCCATGTCTATGTCCATCTTCCCTTTGCCAGTCCCCACCTTCTTGCTCTTGGCCAAATCACCACCATTTTGAGTGTCAGTAGTGATGGTCTCCTTCATTGCGCCACTCATTGCATCTTTGTCCAATTCCTCATTGTGATTTTCTCGATTCTTACTCTTGCTCGGTGAACCAGCAGCGGTAGCCTCCTTTGACAACCTGCTTTTAGCATCTGTCTGTTTTCTCTTTGATGGCCTGCCCCTTCTTACTTCCTTTCTGAGAATCAAGATTTTGATTGGCAGTACTGGTGGCAGCCTCCTTTGGTGTGCCACCCTTTGAATTTTTTCCGTCCTTTTTCTCTTTGTTAGCCTGCCCCTTCTTAGCACCTTCATTTTGAGATGCAGCAGCAGCGATAGCCTCCTTGGCCTTCTCTCCCCCAGATTGCTTCCGAGAGATCATACATCAGGAGCTCATCTTCTTTACTCGGCAAAATGCCTGTGCTCACTGCTTTCTCATACCGCCCCTTGAGCATCCGTACCTTCTCATAGATATCTGTGTAGGTGCAGTTCTTCCTCTCAAGGTAGCCACCAAGAGTAGCAATGAGAAAATCAGTCTTCGGCAGCGCCGCGCCCTGGCTCTTTACGTGCGCCGCAAGGGCCTCCAGTATCTTCATCTCATCGTTTTTCCCCCATAGACGATGCGCGCGTGAAGGCTTCTCAGACTTGGTGCTGGATGGCGACTTATCGAGTGATGCCGCCTTCTCCGGCTCGGCCTTGCCCTTCTTCCCCTTGCCGGCTGGAGTGGCCTCAGGCGCCGCCTTCTCCATCTCGGCCTTGCTCTTCTTCGCCTTGGCGGCTGGAGTGGCCTCAGGAGCCGCCTTCTTCGGCTCAGCCTTGCCCTTCTTCACCTTGCCAGGCGGGGAGGCCTCAACCGCTGCTGCAGCCTTCTCAGCCCCGACCTTAGTCTTCTTGGCTTTGCCGGGCGGAGCAGGATTCTCCGCGGGCCTCTTCCTCTCCTGCTCTGCCTTGGACTTCCCAGCCGCCGCCGCCGCCGCCTTCTGCTTCTGAACCACCGGCTCCGGGTTCTCAGGCTCCAACTCCGACGACTCGCCCTCCTCGTCGTCGTCGTCGCCGGCGTCGCATTCGGGATGGGGAAGCCGGTGCGACGGCGGCTTGGTGGGGGAGCGGTGCACCTGGCGGAGCTGGAAGGCCTGCGCGTCGGTGTCGGAGTCGTAGTCGGAGCCCTCCGACGCGTCGGCGTCGTCGGCCGCGGCGGCGGAAGGGGGCATCAGTCGTGCGGGGAGGCTCGGAGGGTCCTCTTCCTCCTCCTCGGAGCCGGATTCCTCGGAGGACTCCTCCTGCGGCGGCGGCGGCGGCGGCGGAGGCGGAGGCGACGCCGCGCGGCGCTTGCGGGCCATGGCTCGCCGCTAGGGTTTAGTGGGTGTGGATGGGGAGAATGGGATGGGTCAGATGCGGGAGGACTTCTTTTCTTTACCTGCAGGATGCGCGAGACGGGTTGGGCTGGTACGCTGGGTTCGGCCCAGGTAAGACAAGGGCCTAATTGGCCGAGTGTATTTGGCCCAGGCCCGCTGATGCAAGAGCATGCAAGAATTCCGTTTCTCACGGTGTGCATTCCCTGAGTTGCTAACGGCCAGCAAGATTGACACGATGCAGGATGACTTTTTCGAATTGTGACTATACAAACACTTGGCAGCTCTTTGCTGAATTAGATGGCCTTTTCCTCAGATGTACCACTGTGGCCAAATACTGGTCCCATCAGCTTGCAAGCCCTGGCATGCAAAACATTTGTGATTTTTCACCAACTACTGATTCTTTTCATAGAATAAACAAAGTATTCTTTATTTAGACCAAAGGCTTTGGCATTTATTAAACATGATTTTTGTGTACCTTGTGATTTTTGTCGCATGTTGTGTTCTGAAGCTATTGTTCTCTCTTTCACATAACTTTGAATTCCTCCAGACTTCTTGCAAGTTGCAACTTTAGCTCAATCACCTCTCACTAGTGCAAATCCACGCATTTGTGGGTGCGTTTAGATCCATGAAAAGAGGGTGAAAAGGATCGCATCGGACACTGTAACGCATTGTAGCATTTTTCATTTGGTTGTGGTAATTATTGTCCTACCATGACCTAACTAGGCTCAAAAGATTCGTCTCGTCGTGTACATCAAAACTATGCAATTAGTTTTTTATTTACCTACATTTAATGCTCCATACATGCGTCATTTGTTATATTTAATGTTTCGATGTGATGTCGATGTGATGGAAAGTTTGGAAAGTTGGGGGAACTAAACACAGCTGATGTTTTTGTGGTGACGTTTTCAAGTTTCATCATTGATAAGGTCGTATCTATGACTAAAATGCATAGTTCATCATTGATTGGTAGTCATCGACCTCGGATACTAAAATACCATGACAAAATTATTAAAATTGTCAGAAAACAACATGTGTTTTCATCACAAATCATGACATTGGACATAATACATGTTTTGGATGCCTAGTTCTTGAATTTTGACGATGCTTATATCGTCACAAAGACATTCAGCATATATAACCTCATGTTGGGCCTTCCCTGCCCATGTATTCCACCTCTACACGTTGGCCGGCCTTTTTGACTCAAGTCTCACGACCCATTATGCCCACATGTTCGACAACTACGTGCGGCCCACCGCATCAATGTGCCCGACCACCATATTGAGCCCACCCTGTGTTAACATGGAACCCACATGATATTGCCGCAAAAAATAACAAAAGCATGGCTTGCGCCGGGTTCGAACCTAGGGCGACCAAAGAACTTTCGCACAGCCTACCACTGCACCACAAGATTAGTAGTGATGGTGTTTATTTTGGGAGTCTATTATACGATGAAATTCAAGGTTATAGATGAATATGGAGTCATTCCACTTGTGGCCCACGGTTGTTGCGTCAGCGGATCGAGATCTAGTAAAAGCGGCGGCGGCGGCAGAGGCGGCGGAGGCAGAGGTGGCATGCTGTGGCATCCCATCGTGCGTCATGGCCTATCTTGCGCCACCATCGTGCGTGAGCAGCACCACGTCTGAACCCACCGCCCACCTTGCGCCACCGCCCATCTTGCGCCACCGCACATCTTCGCCACCGCCCATCTTGCGCCAGCATAAGGTTCCAAGAAAAACTTGCGGTGGCAGATACATCCTTGCTAATGTGTGCGGCGGCAGAGCAATCTTGGTAACGCATCATTGGGTACGGAGGAGAAAGCTCACTCCGGTTCCCGGAGGATGCAACTGCTAGAAGAGGTAAATCTCCCTTTGATCCTCTTCATATAGTTCAATGTTGTGGAGTGGTAGTTTGAGGGTGTCAGATTTGGTAGCTTGATGGTGTCTGGGTTAGTAGATTGAGAGGAAATTTTTGCCTAACTGCTGATTTTATATGCCTAAATAGATGGACAGAAGATGGATACAAGGGAGGCAATTTACACCTGCATACATGGACGATGTGAAGCGGTTCATGGAATTTGTCGGAAGAAGTTTTGATAAAGACGCTGACATACCTTGCCCTTGTTGCAGATTTCTTAACATGGTTTCACTACCTCAGTCAGTAGTGACTGATCACATACATATTTTTAGGATGTCTGCAGCATACACTCGTTGGATTCACCATGGAAAGACAGCTGAGGTTGAAGTTGTTGAATATGATGAGCAGGTCCATGGCTTTGTTCATGATGATGCGGTGGATGCGAGCGAGTATGATGGCAATAATGATGATGACAACAATATGCCAGAGTTGATTGGAGATCTGTACAGAGCAGCAGAGGAAGATGGACAACAACCTAAGTTTACCAAAGTCCTTGAACATGCGAAGCAGTCACTTTGCCCAGGATCTAACCATTCAAAATTCTCTTTTCTAATTCTTTTACTGCATTATTGAAATTATTGTCATCAGCATTCCCTCAATGCCAATTACCAAAATCATATGATGAGGAAAAGAAATATCTTCATGAATTGGGCCTAGGATACAATTCAATCCATGTGTGCAAGAACAACTGTGTGTTGTTTCGTAAGGATTATGCCAATTTGGATGTGTGCCCAATATTCAAGGAATCTATATGGGAAGACAGCAACAAGCGGGGTCCTTATAAGGTTTTGAGGCATTTCCCACTAATACCAAGGTTGAAGAGGATCTTTGCTTGTAAACAAACTGCTGAGGATACCCAGTGGCACAAGCTGAAGCGAAAGCCGGTGGATAATGAAATGAGTCACCCAGCAGATACGGAGGCATGGAAGGACTTTGATAAGAAGTATCCAGCTTTTGCAGATGAAGCAAGGAATTTGAGGCTTGTTGTAGCAACATATGGTTTCAATTCATTTGGCAAGGTGAGCTCAACATATAGCATGTGGCCTGTGCTTGTTATGCCTTTGAGCTTGCCACCATGGGAATGCACGGATCCATCAAATTGCATGATGTCATTGTTGATCCCAGGTCCATTATCTCCAGGAAAGGATTTCGATTTATTCTTGGAGCCTCTTATTGAAGAATTGCTTGAACTTTGGAATGGAGTCAAGACTTTTGATGCATATAGTGGTAAAAAATTTGACCTTCATGCTGTAGTGTTGTGGTGCATACATGATTATCCCGCTTTAAGCACCTTGTCAGGGAGAACCACAAAATGATACTATGCATGTATTCATTGTGACAAAAATCCATTGTCACGGCCACTAAGGAAAAAAGATAGGTTATCTTTGCCACCGTCGTTATCTTCCATTATCACACAGATGGCGAAGAAGCTTAGCCTTTGATGGACACCATGAAAAGCAAGGTCCACCAGGAAAGTTCAGTATATAAGAGGTCCTACAGGAACTAGAGAAGGTGAAAGATGTGAGGCCAGGCAAGCATCCTATTCCTACAAGCAAGAAGAGAAAGCGTGGACAGAATGTGGAGCCAAAAATTTTCAGTTGCAAAGTATGTTTTTGGAGGCTACCGTATTGGAAAGACTTGAAGTTGCTACATGTTCTTGATGTGATGCTTATAGAGAAAAATATATGCGATAACCTTCTTGCCATGTTGCCCAAAATGGAAGGCAAAACAAAAGACACAATCAATGCAAGGCTTGATTTGCAAGATATGGGCATAAGACATAACTTGCACCTATGGCAGGATGGGAACTCAGTTCGTATGCCAGAAGCATGCTATGTCCTGAAGCCACAAAAAAAGAATTGACTTTTGTAAGTTCCTAAAGGGAGTCAAGTTTCCCAATGGATATGCAGCCAACCTAGCAAAATGCATTAGTGAAGATGGCTCTAAGGTTCAGGGGCTAAAAACTCATGATTGCCATGTCCTTTTGCAAAGAATCATTCCTGTTAGCATCGGAGGATTTATGGTCAAGGAAGTATATGAAGCAATTATGGAGCTTTGAAGCTTTTCCAGGGAATTATGTAGTAGAAATCTTAGGATAGATGTTGTGAAGCGGCTAAAACAAGATATCCCACTGATCGTATGGAAGCTTGAGAAAATTTTTCCTCCAACATTCTTTTATTGTGATGGTGCACTTGGCTGTCCATCTACCTGATGAGGCACTTCTTAGAGGGCATGTTCAGTATTGATGGATGTACCCAGTTGAGCGGCAAATGGGTAGTTTCAAGAATTCATTGAGGAATAGGGCTAGGCCAGAAGGGTCAATTGTCGAGGCTTATGTTACAAGCGACACCTTGACATATTGTTCAAGGTACATGGAGGATGTTGAGACTAGATTTAACCAGGACGATGTTGCGAGTGGGAAAGGGCTAGTCAATGATGACATCTCTATTTTCATGCATGATGTTAAACTAATAGGAGCCAATAGGGTTCAGTACATTGATAAAGAATACATGTTGAAGTTTGTTTGGTATGTGCTAAATAACTATGAAGAGGTTGACCCATATTTGGAGTAAGTATCATTTATTTGTTTATTTGGCATGTCTTATATAATTATTTTCCCTAATGATTGTTGTCACCGTGGCCTACGGGATGTACAGAGAAGAGCTAGAGAAAGAGGACACAAAATATATTGACAAAAGGCTTGAGCAAGGATTTCCTAAATGGTTTAGGGGCCATGTAAGTTGTTGCCGAGGGCTGTACTTTTCTTTAGTTTTGTGATTTTTCAAATTATTGGTGATAAGATGTACTTTTCTTGTATCGTAGATCAAGAAGCTGCAAAAAGACAAACCAGAAGAAGTTAGTCCTGGTCTGTATGCACTGTCATGTGAGCCTGACCTCCGAGTAAAGATTTGTGCAGCTTGCATTGTAAACGGAGTCCGGTATAGCACAATGGACCGTGAGAAATTTCTTCGAACACAAAATAGTGGTGTCATGACAGAGGGTACACATGAGAATGAGCCGGTTGAATATTATGGTGTACTAAGGTAGATCATCGAATTGCAATGCAACTCAGATTTAGAAGTTCGTCAGACGGTGGTTCTATTTCGATGTGATTGGTACAATCAAGTTGGCAAGACGGTTGGTGTTAGAGATGATGGTCATTTCAAATCTATCAATGTCCATTCATTTTGGTACAAATCTGACCCTTTTATTCTTGCAACGCAATCAAAGAAGATATTTTACTTGGAGGACACCTCTTTGGGCAAAGAATGGCGAATTGTGCAGAAATTTGAACATAGGGAGATGTACAGTGTGACTGAAAAAGAAAATCAACATCATGGTGTAAACCAAAATGAGCATTGTTCTGATACAGAGCATGAAGTGCAACAATGTGATGCCGATGAAGATTTGCACAATTGCCAAGCGGATGGGGAAGTCACTGTTATAGAAGGAACATTAGAAGATCTAATGCGAAGAAACAAGAAAGTTGACATGAACCAGGACAGTGCCGATGAAATGTCTGAAGATGATACTATATTACAGTACTGTAGTGACAATGACATCTCAAATGTTGAAGATGGCATGTCCGAAGATGAAAGAGATTATGATTAATCGAAATATCTTTAATTCATGTTGTATTGATGTTTGTACCTGTAACTAAACTCATATTTATTATTTTTGAAAAATTGAACTCATATTTATGTGTTGTTTATGTTTGTACTATTCTGAGATTGAACTCGTATTTATGTTCAATGATTTTGTGCCATATATGCTGCTTATTTGTGTCATGTTGCTTATTCTGACATCTCACATTGAATTTTTATACCATAAATGCTGAGAAAGCGAGGTTAATTCTGTCACAACATATATTCTGAAAATTCTGTCACAAAAAAATATCCTATCATCAACGGATCCGCAAATTCAGTGTGTAACTTTTTTTCCTATAAACGTGCAAGATGTATTTTGGATCTCACTAAATATATTATTGTACTCATATTGATTACTTTCCCATGATAAACAAACAAAGATCACCATCAATACTCACCATAACTCTTGGTGCAGATGACATGAATGCTATCAAAAGAACATATATTAATCACTCACTCATAAGTATTTTGATGCCCTAGAAATGTTGTTCAATTTTTACGTTATTCCAATAATAAGGTGGAAATAAATAAAATTGTAGAAAACATATATTTGTGCCCTAGAAATTCCTCTACTACCCATCCTTCGTCAAGATCCAGGGGCCCTCACTATATGTGACCCTTATCGGAGATCGACCTTTGCCGATTGTGGAGGGAAGCATCTATTCCTCATCGAACTATAAGGCATCCACCTCGTTGGCAATGTCGATTTCGCCGGTGAGGTCGTCTCCATCATATCCTTGGTTAATATTCTTTAATTTTTCATCTCCTCTATATTTTTCATGTCGTAAATACTTATTACTTTTCTTCCAATTAAGTACATATGCACTAACTGTTATATGAATTTCTCATTTTGGGACACATATGCACTAAGAGCAACTCCAGCAGACCCTCTACAAGTTATGATGCTCTAAAAAAATAGAGGCAGCCCCCATTTAGCTGGATTTGCTCTAACTATTAAACACATATGCAGTAAATACTATATTACATTTCTTGAAATTAAACTCACGTGCACTAACTTTTCTCAATTCTATATGAATTTTCCATCTCCTCTATATATTACTTGTCCAATTAAAATACTTAATAAGACAAAGAAATAATAGCCACCACTAATATTTCATTTTGGGCTCAAAACCTAAAAATATGGGCGCCGAAGCAGCCCGCCGCTGCACACAGACCCGAAATTTTTAACCCGAAAAGTCTCTTCTACCCTCCTTCCCCAGAAGACCAAATCCGCACCCAGGGGCATTTGGGAGGAACAACTGTGCCAAATATAGACCTCCCCCTCCCCCTCGCCATTTCCCAGATCCCCTGCCACCACACCGCACCGCCGCCGCCGCCACCTAACCACTACCGATGCAAACCCTAGCAGGCGCCGCTTCTTCATCCACCAAACCATAGCAGCCTCCTATCTTGATTCCACCACCGCACCGGTGGCCCTGCTCCTGGATCTGCTACGCCGTGGACCACTGCTCCTGTACCGGATCTGCTACGCCATCCACCACGACACCAACAACAGATCTGCTACGCCGTCCACCACGACACCTGCACCTTGATCCAGTAACAGACCATGGGAAGACGCCGACCCCGCGCAGCACAAGGTATGTCAATTTCTTCCACGGCTTGTTTCTTCACGGTAGAACCCATGGGGATAGTTTATCAGATATTTATGTGTTGGCATTGAATGTTGAGTTTAGCAACGGGGTTATGTTTTTATCTAGATTTGGATTGGGAAAGTTTGTCCGATGTTTATGTGTTAGCATTAGTGTCATATGAATTTAGAGTAGACTATTTTTTAGTCTATAATGGTATCCAAACTGTTACAATGTGTTTATCCATGTAAGAACCACCATAATCTGAATATGAAAGAGAGCGGAATGAAAATATCTTGAAGAATAAAAGAAGGATGGAAGAACTTGGCATCATTGTGTTATCTTCCACAATTGAAAACATGTCATCACAACTTGGTTCTGCAAAGGGGAAAAAATCAGGCAACGGGAGTAGCCTTGATGAAGGATCTGATTCATCAGAATATGCCCCTGAAGATGAGCATCTAGGTAAGGGAGATGGTGATGTGTCCTTAGACGAGGAGGAGCCGGCACCCCTTATGATCAAGGTGCTTCTTCTATTCTGGTGGGGGATAGGATATTTGTAATTCGTTTACCTCTATTTGATCAGAATTTCTTTGTTTGTACATAGGCTCTAGCTAATTTATGCCATGCTTACAAGGTAATTTTTGTCATGCGGTACCCTAAAAAAACATGACGAAAGATCTGTACTAACAGAAAGAAAGTTAGTACCAATATGCCACCAGGAGTAAGACAACCTAAAAGAGTCAGGGCAGGTGCACCAACAGAGGGGACACCTGTTGGAGTCTCAACAAGGTCATCGAAAAGGCAACTCAGATCAAGAGAAGATGAAGATAATGAGCATGATGGAAACAATGGTGCAGAAGATGTTGGGAACATACAATTGCCTCTTGACAATCAAGTGAAGATGCCCCAGAGCCCTCTTAGGGACTGGTCATATCCAGATGATGGTCATCAAGATGTTGATAGTCATTCCAACTCTGAAGAACAGACACAAGACAATGATCAAGGTAGGTTATAATTCCATGATCCTTTCAATTTCATTTCGTTCTTTGATTAATGCTAATAATCTAAACCCATGCTATATGTAGTGCCTACACGAAGAGGTCCAAGAAATTCAAGGCCACCAACCAAGGGAATCATGCTTGATGCAATGACTAGAAGTATGGGAAGAAGACTACCCATAGCTGTTGAAGAGGGCAAGAGAAGGCCAAATGATCCTGTGCAAGCTGCCAAGCTGGCATCAGAGGCTAGTGTTGTCATTAGGGCTGAGGTTCCTTTCCTCACCCACTGGAAGGAGTACAAGAAAGACACCGACAATTTCAAAAACTTCATGGGCAAGTTATCTGTAAGTTACTATATACCCACTCCCTGAGGTACACTCCATTATGGTATGGCCTGATCTACAATTATTGTAATTTTAAAAATTAGGGGCGACTGGCAATTAACACAAATGATAATGTAACAAAGGCTGCATGCACTGATGTCTTCAAGTCTGGGATACGGAACAAGCGTTATAAGTTGAAGAAGACCTACTTCATTGGTGTCCCTGCTGAACAACTTTCTACTACTTCTCCAGACCCCAGCATGCCTGATGCACAGTGGGAAAAACTTGTTGCAAAGTGGATAGATCCAAGGAACCAGGTATGCCAGTATCTTATCCTTATCTCATTTCATTTTCTAACTAATAATGCATCTAACAACACATTCATTTCTTGTAGGAAATCACCGCAAAGAACAAGCAAAACCGTGGAGGTGTCAAGTACCCACAGGCTACGGGATCGCACAGCTATGTCGCGCACTTGCATGCATATGTAAGTGACCTCTATCTTCTAGAATTGACTTTTGTAACAAGCAATCTCTTCTCGGGCAATCAAAATTCATGATCTTGCATTTTCTGTGGAGGCCTTCAAGGACTGCCATACCAGTAGGTCCAAGGGTATTAACGATGCTGCAAAAGATGCAATTGTAAGTCCTTGCCTATGCTTCCCAAACTGTGTGATTCCTTGTTACCCCGTGCTAATAGATAAACTTGTGTTGCCTGGTACCTTCATGTTAGTTGTTGCTTCTTCAATGTGCAGTTGGCTATCTTTGACATTTTTATGTATTCATTTTCCAACTAATTACAAAGCATTCCAATTTGCAGTCTGCTATGGAAAATATGATGATAGAACCTATTTCTGATGGCGAGCCAGCAAGATCTAGTGCATAGGTTGTGTCAAAGGTTCTCTCCCAGAACAGCTCTAATAGCACCTTTTTGAAGAATGCTGGGCTACAGCCAAACAACAACACTAAATCACCTACATCATCTCAAAGAGCACTCCGGGAAGAACTAGAAAGAGAGACAGTTCAGCTGCTCTCCAAGAACAACTTGACATCCTGAACAAGAAAGCTGAAATAGCAAGTGAAGCGTTGGAAAAGACACAAAGGGAGTTGGCAGAATGCAAGGAGAGTCAAAAAGAGACTAATGTGCTTCTTCATAGTATCTTGAACTTGTCCCAGGTTAACACCAATCAATCCCAGTCTCAAGGCTGATGCATGGTGTGGAACTTATGTTGGTCCTAACTATCCTGTTGTGCTGTCTATGAACTTATTGTGTCGGAGTTGGTCTTTGAACCTGTGGCCAGCTAGTCTATTTGGTCCTGTGAACTTGTTGGTCTATGTTGTACTTTCAACTTATGGTCACTTGCTGGTTTTATGAACATGTGAACTTTTGTTATATATATATGTGTTACTGTGATTCTGTGATGTTGCTAGTTGGCTGTCAATGATTCTGTGACCATAAATGTCACCAGCTAAGTCTGACACGTGGCACCACAAGTGTCCAAAACATGGCAGCATGGATGGCAGACACGTGCCATGGACACCACGTCAGATTGCAACGCGGCATCGACGCCAGGTCAGACCGCCATGTGGCATCGACGCCAGGTCAGACCGCCACGTGGCATCGACGCCAGGTCAAAGAGCAACGTGGCAGCATCCATGTCACTGACACGTCACGTGATAACGGATTTTACGATGAAAATGGTTCAAATGTTGACGTGATGTTTATGTCATAAAATGGACATTATCCTGTGATGGAGAGTATTTTGTCATAGATGTAATGCGGTTCTGTGACGAAATTTGCCGTTTTGTCGTGAAGAAACTTCTGTGACGCGACTTCTATGATGAAAAGCTTTTTGTCACAAATTTGTCACTGGAATTTCTTTGTGACGAATTGGACAAGTTCTATGATGAATGATGGTCGTCATACATTAATAGATTTGTACTGGTATCTTAATCCCCTGAACCTTATGCAGCTGAATGGAGAAGAATTTGCTATGGTGCACAAAATTCAAATCTTTAAAATGGCGTCAATAGTCGTCCTTCAGATTTACATAATCTAGTGAAAAATACTCTAGAATTGGTTCACCATGTCTTTCTTTTCCACGTGCATGGTCCCTATATGAATGATATTCATTCTGCAGCATACGCTCAGATATTTACATGTGACCACCTTGACGTTGTCAGCAGGGTCATAGCGTGTGTGACAGTGCCTTGGAAATAGAAGAGGAAAGATCATTTCTATGTCGCTTTTCCGGTTGCATGATGTCTTCCTCGTACCCCTCACAATCCATCATCCTCCTCCCTTCACATGTCACCTTTTACCATTCCCTCTTGATTGTCTCTATAGAAACGTGGTGTTGGGTGGTTGGGAAGCATATTGGTTGCATATGTGATGGCAGCCTCTAACAGATCCACCTCTTCAACCTTCGCCCCTCCGCAATTAATCCAGACATTGAGATCCCTGAGCGAAGTGAGATGGTGGACACCAAGACCAGGGTGATCAGCGAAAGTAGATTTTGCCTGGCATGCTCTGATTTCAATGGAGAATGCTTCGAGCTGTGGAGCGGCTCCAGCCTCAAACATCAGACCCATGATGGGACCATACAAGCGGAAGATCTTCAGACATCGAAATTTACTGTTGCAAAAACTCAGCATTTCCATCGGTTCATCAGCAGCTTCTGATCGTAACTCCAGGTCTAGCAGCGAAGGCAAGCCCCCAAGGATATGTAGGATCTCCTGTGTCACTTTCTTAACCCTGATGCATAGCCTGTAGAGGTTGGCCATTGAGGTCATCCACTCTGGAATCCTTTGAAAGCAGCACCCTGGGATGTATAGTTCCCGCAGTTGATGAGGGGGTGAGGACCAAGAATCAAAAGGGATGTCAGCAGAACCAGGTCCCCTAATAATGCGCAAAAATTGGAGTCTGGAACTAACAAGTTTGCCAAGTGATGAAGCCAAAATATCTGTGTACACTGTACTATCACTGCATGATTCGCTAATGTGCCAAGTTAGTTGAAGAGTTCTCAGGTTGATCAGACTACCCAGCTCCTGCAAAGATTTTTTTGAACAGTCATTATACATCGACACACCTGAAAGTTCCTCCAACAAATGCATGTTCCCCACTCCATCCAGTAATTGTGAACCGTTAACCAATAGAAAAATCAACCGTCGCAATTTCACAATGCTTGCTGGCAATTTTCTTATCCATGTACGACGCAGATCCAATGTTTCCAGAAACTGTAGCTCTCCTATTTGATCCGGCAGACGTGTGATGCTACTCGCTGAAATCCGTAGGTACCTCAGCTGAAATAGATGCCCTATATTCTGAAGATAGCAGTTTTGCAATTTCACACTACTCTCTAGATCCAACACTCTCAGAGCTTGAAAGTTTGAAATAGAAACCATAGTTTCAGAATATCCAAATATGCTGAGAGATCGTGCATGTGAAAAAATCATGGATGACTGTGATATCACAATTTCTTGAGCACGGTAGTCAACGGAGAGTCGGCGAACTTTTTCTTGGGAGACTGGTGTTTGCATTGGGTCACCAACGTGAGTGATAAAATTTTCTTCGACTGCCTTGGATACAATGAGATCAAGAATCATATCATGCACACGACATGCTGTTGCTTGCGCATCAAGTCCAAAACTCACTGGTTGGATCAAACTTCTGTTTATAAGTTCCTTAAAATAGCATTTCCCTTCATCCACTAAATTTCTCCCACTTTCAACCTTCACAAATCCTTCTGCTATCCATCTCCTTACAAGCTGAAACATGTCAATTTTGTAGTCTTCAGGATACACACTAAGATACAGTAAGCATGTCTTCAAATGGTAGGGAAGATCACTATAACTAAGGAATAGAATCTTTTCCATTTCTTCCACTTTGTAATTTTGAAGCCCCTGACCAATTGAATTACAGACACTCACCCATTCTTCTCTTCTATCTGATTTACTGGCCATTAGACTAGCCATAGTGATTAGAGCCAATGGCAAACCACCACACTTTTTAATGATGTCAGTTGCAACATCTTTAAGGTTAATTGGGCACAAGTCTTCTGAGCCAAATATCCTTTTATAAAATAAACTCATGGAGTCAGCTTCACTTAGTGGCCTTAACTCGTAAACAGTACCATGGTGACGAGAGCAACATGATTTGGCAACAGTAGCAATTCTTGTAGTCACTAGTATCCTACTACCACAAGTATTCTCAAGCAACGCACATTTAATTGTCTTCCATGCTTGGGCATTCCATATATCGTCAATTATGACAAAGTACCTTGAAAATGAGAGTACTATGAGTCAGTTTAATCATACTGATTAAAAACAGGCATAGTCAAATCCACGGGAATCAAACTATTTCATGCCAAATTCCTATGTTACAAATAAGCCCTAAATGACATGCATGACTGGTTGCTGAAAGCAGTAATGATATAATGTCTGATCTAATGCATATTGGAATACTTAAATTTGTATAAGAAATATGGACTTATTATATACTTCAAATAGTAACAGAATTAGAATGAGAGATTGAATGGCCAGTAGTCGTATTGCACAAGAGGAATGTTATAGTTAATTAAATGGTACTACCTCCGTTCCAAATTACTATTCGTTGTTGACTTTTTTGTTTAACGTTTGACCATTCGTCTTATTCAAAAAATTTCACAAGTATCATTTATTTTGTATATGACTTGATTTATCATTGTATATACTTCAAGTATAACTTATCGGTTTGTATATTTGGACAAAATTTTTGAATAAGAAGAATGGTCAAAGATCATGAAAAAAAGTCAATAACGAATAGTAATTTGGAACGGAGGTAGTACTCAGTACTCCCTCCGGTTTTGTATTAGAAGTCGTTTAGGACAGCGACATGGTCACCAAAGCACAACTTTGACTTCTCTTTTCTATAAAAATATTTCTTGAAAAGTTATATATGTATATTTTTATGAAAGTAATTTTCAAGACCAATCTATTTATATAATTTTCACATTTCCAAACTCAACGACTTAAATGTTATTCATGATTTATATTCAAAATGTTTGACTCAAACCTTGTCCAAAACGACTTCTAATACGGAACCGGAGGGAGTATAATGGTTTTGAGAATTTGTCTCATAGGTAGAGTGACTAGGAATAAAGATAGAGATTTAAACACTAGAATGACTAGTAATGCATAACAGAAAGCACACCTCTTGTCCTTGAGGAAACCCCTCAGCGCATCTATGAGCCAATGCTCATCCCCTGTTTCTGTATTAGCATAATCTTCATTCTTGACTTGAGAAAGTATGATCCTTAGAATCTTCTTTACATCAGGTTTCTGGGACACTGACACAAAAGCCTTGCAATCAAATTGACAGCTAAGTTTTTTATAAGCTTCATTTGCAAGAGTAGTTTTGCCTAATCCTCCAAGTCCCACAATTGAAATAACCTTCAACGACTGCTCCCCATCGTCTAGCATGTTTATGAGGTGATCCCTTGGAATATCGATACCAACTAGATCATATGACTCGACATAGAGTGCAGGTAATCGAGGATCAATGGGCAACACATTGTTAGTTCCAAGATCAACTTGTGTGTCAACTTTGTACCTCTTCCTTCTATGCTTTGCCTCAACAATTCGATCCTTGAGCTCATTTATCTGCTGAGAAACCCCATGGTGACCTATCAGCTCCTTTACTTTCTGAACATACACATGGAAGAATCCAATGATTCCACTGGATTTCTGTTGGTATGGCTGGTGCATGTACACATCAATGCAATCTTCTATGTCATAGGCCATCTCCTTCACTTGCTTCCTCCACTCCTTCATCTGCAAGTCAATAACCTCCATGTTGGCCAGTTTCTCCAACAGAGCGTTGATGCAGCTAAGCTCGTCCTTCAAAAAAGCAATATCACGTTTTACACCATTGTGCAGCCTGAATTCCTTACCCAGCAGCGCGGTAAGCTTGTCAAGTAGGGAGTTCATTGCCCCTGTGGCAACACTCACCATGACCCCTTCCATCTCCTATGTTGTTCTTCTGCACTTTATAGCTCTTGGTCTCTTGGAGAAGTTCAGATCTCAGGAAGGGAGGTTTGCAAAGTTGAATGTGACTATGTGAGGGTGCTGATGCTGAATCGTGTAGTAGCTGTCAGTCCACTAGCTTGCTGATGCCATGTGTCGATGCTTAAGGTTCAGATCTCTGAAGAAAGATTGCAAATATCAAACTATGTCCATGAGAAATCAAGAAGAAATAAAAGCACTCCTTGATACCTACCTTTTGTGTGGTTTTCTTTCCGTGGATTCAAGCTAGCCAAGCCAACCTGTATCAGCTTTAGTTGGACATAAATTGGAGCCCTGTATTTGGATTTGAATATCAGTCAAATCACACCTGTAACTCTTCCGGAGCAGTTCAGAGAGCTCTGCAGATCTTTCTTCACTGGGCAATGGAGTTACAAGTGGAGGATAAGAAAGGAGGAAACACGGTGTCATTGAAAGCGACCAGAGTAGTTAACTGATAGGAAAGGGGAACGAACTTGCAGGCAAGGGACCCACACGCTTCCCAGTAAGCCAAAGCCACTCATTTCACATCAGTTCCAGAGACTTCAACCAACAGACAAGCCAATTCCAAAACTCTTATTGAAACTTCACATCATTTGCTTATTTTTTTTAGATAAAGGAAAATATTCCGGCCTCCGCAATCAAAGATTGAGAGCAAACTTCACATCATTTGCTTATGGACAGTTGACTTGGATGCAGCAGTTAGAAAGAACCACTTGTAGCTTGCCACAGGCACAGGTTACCGAATTCTTTATGAGATGGTGGGGAAATTATTTGGTGCGTATAGACAGGGATATTTACGGTCCAATTTGGTGTGTATTAATTAGCATTTGAATCAAAGAAACTCGGGTGACAAGATCTTGGCAGTAAATAAAAGGGAAATGAAATCTTCATTGGTTGGCCATGAATAAACATTGGTGACAACCTCACGCTGCATATCCAGCAATTTTATGTTTCTTGAAAATTTAGAGCCAGAAATTACGTGTTTTAAAAAGAAGAAAAATGGGTAAGGGATGTACAACAACTTCAGCACGCAGACGAGTTAACTGACGAAATGCCTCTAACAGCTGATGAACAAATCAGAAACAAAATTACCTCTGTTGACCAGGCGACGCGCTAAGAAAAACCATTGGCTGGACTTACCCGGCTCCGAGGAAGTAAGGGAGGCGTCACTGCTGTCACATCAGCCGGTCGCCGCCGCTGCTCGGCGACCCGCACTGGAGCAGCTTACACCATCCCCAATGGCGCCATGCGCTGTCCTTGCTATTCCAAGCGCCCGAGGCAAGAAGGCTGGAGGCCCCAGGAGCGGCGGCGGAATAGGCTGGCCTGTTGCTCCCAGATCCCAGCCTTCGCCGACGACGCCGTGACGGAGATGAGAACAGAGAGGCCGCACGCGCCGTCGACCCACCCCGCAGTCCGTTGAGCGTTGAAGTGCTAGCCGATCATGTGGGCCCACCTAAAGAAGGGTAGAAAAGGCGCTGGCATAGACGGATATAGCGCGAAGGAGGGAATTAATCACAGGATAAAGTACTACCTACTGTACGTTCGAATTTATAGATCGATTGATTTTTTATCACAAATTTGACTGTTCATTTTATTTAAAATAATTTATGTAAATATAGTCAAATTTAAATCATTTTTAAAAATATTTATTAATAAAACAAGCCACCGTAAAAATATGATAATTTGTACAAAATTTTGAATAAGACGAACGGTCAAACTTATGATAGAAAAAGTTAAACGACATATAATTTAGAACGGATGAAGTAGTACGTATAAAAAACACATTACATAAAGTGGGGCCAGCAAAACAGTGAGCGATTTCGAAACAAAGCCGTGACATTATTTTCTGAGAGAAATTCTTTTTCACAACTTTTCATCTTTTCGATATACATACTAGGAAATATGTTGGTGAGTTGCTATAGGTAAAAATCATAGGCTGTGTTTAGTTCCTAAACTTTCACCCCAAAATTTTACTATGCAAAAAATCCCATCACATTACATCAAATCTCTCTCCTCATGTATGGAGCATTAAATGTAGATAAATAAAAAAACTAATTGCATAGTTTTGATGTACACGATGAGACGAATTTTTTAAGACTAGTTAGGTCATGGTAGGACAACAGTTACCACAAACAAACGAAATGTGCTACAATACGCTACAGTGTCTGATGTGACTTTTCGACCACCCTTTCAAGGATGTAAACATAGCCATAGTTGATATAATAAAATATCCATTATATTATTTTTCATTTGAAACTTTTTGAGATTTTATTTCTATCATTATCTTTCTTCATTGCACTTGGAAGCATTAATGTTAACTGACGTGTGTTGTGATTCAGAGAGGTCATGTGCTAGGTATACATATCATTAAGTTGGTCGGCCCAAATGTTAAAATTTTCTCGATCGAACTTAGCCACAACTAAATTAAAAAATTCACGTGGCATCTGATTAGATTCATACAGCAAAATCAATTTTGCTTGCTATTCCAATATCGTAGGCATTGGCCCTGTTTAGTTCCAAAAAATTCTCTCTCCAAAATTCACTATTCACCTATCACATCAAATCATATCAAATATCTCTCCTCATGCAGGGAGCATAGGTAAATAAAAAAACTAATTGCATAGTTTTGATGTACACGACGAGACAAATGTTTTGAGCCTAGTTAGGTCATGGTAAGACAATGTTTACCACAAACAAACGAAAACTGCTACAGTGCGCTACGGTGTTCGATGTGACTTTTCTACCAACTTCTCACCCCCTCTTTTCAGGAACTAAACACCCCCATAATCAACTCCCCAACCAAACAAAAATTGATGTTACACCTCCCATTTATTTTTCAGTTTTTCTAAACATCTCTCGGGTGTTTTTTTTGTATCACTCAGTTTTCAACTTGCATCTTAGCCATGACGTGTCATCGTCTTATTGTGTCAAAATCTGAGTGATATCCTGACAGAAAATAACCCGGATGACAGGCAGTCACTACCTTTTTTTTCTACTAAAAAACTCACCTTAACTAGGAAGAAATCTATCTCTATTTTAAAAGCTCTGATGTTGTATCTTTGTATCTTCGATGGGCTACAACGCGTGGCCCAGAAACTTGCTGTTTCGGCAGCTGTGATGTTGTATCTTTGATGGGCTGCAGCGCGCGGCCCAGAAACATGTGCCATTCATTAAATTTAACTGACGAAATGCCTCTTACAACTACTGGCGCGACCAGAAACAAGATTACCTTTGATCCAAAAAAAAAAAACAAGATTACCTCTGCTGGTGCTGGGCAGGCAAACGCGGCAACACCGCCAGACGGACTTGCCCGGCGCCGAGCATGAAGTAAGAGAGACGCCGTGCAGGCCGGTTGCCGCCGCGCATTGACTAGATCCAAACAGATTAGTAAATTTGCTTCAGACTGGTCGAGATTCCAGAGATCGTGTTGATGTAGTAATATATAAACTAGCTTAGCCGCCGGCGGAGCATCGTTCGAAGCACCTCACCTGCATTTGTAACAACGTCAGCACATCGCAGCGATAATCTAGTTGTAGCATGGCCAAGGCCGTGTCCGTCGTCTCCCGCATCGTGCCGGTGCCGGCTCCCCCGGCGGGGTACGCCGCCGTGCGCGAGAAGCTCTCCTTCCTCGACGCGCCGTGGGTCGCCACGCCACCGCTCCAGCAGGTGTACCTCTACGAGCTGGCCGGCGGCGGTCACGAGTTCCAGGCGCTGGTGCGGCGGCTCAAGGAGTCCCTCGCCGCCACGCTCGCGCTCTACCTTCCCCTCGCCGGGAAGCTGGCCTACGCGGCGGAGACCGGCGACGTGGTCGTCGACTGCTCCGACGCCGGGGTGGACTTCTTCGAGGCCCAGGCCGACGGCGACGTGCGCCGGTTCGCCGGTGACGGTGACGGCGACGACGGGGCACGGGATGTGCCGGCGTTCCTGAGCCTGGTCCCCGAGCACGACGCCAGGGTGCTCCCGGCTGCTGTGCTGCGCGTCCAGGTCACGCGCCTCGGCGTCAGGGAAGGCGACCGCGCCGGACTGGCCATCGGGGTCTCCTTGCACCATGCCGTCGCCGACGGCCTCGCCATGGCGCTATTCGTCGGCGCGTGGGCCTCCGCCTGCTGCCGCGGCTCGCCTGTACTGCCCAGGCCCCTCGTCGGCCCGCCGGAGCACGGCCGGAACGCCGTCGCGCACGCCCACCCCCGTGGCGAAGACCTCGCGCGCGCGGTGCTCAAGAAGGTCGCGCCCAATCTGCCCGTGGTAAGTACGTACTGTACGTAGTAGCTACTAGCAAATCGACGACAATTCGATATGTATTATTGTGCAAACGAAACCGCAGGCCAATGAGACGGAGGACTACTTGAGCCACCGCGCCCGGCTGGCCCGCCGGGCGTTCACCCTCGGCGCCGACCACGTCCTATCGCTGAAGCGCCGCATCAACGAGCTCGCGTCGCGATCATCGGCCACGGCCGGCGACGGCGGCAAGCCACGACCGAAGCCGGTGTCGACGTTCGTGGCGGTGTCGGCCCTGTGCTGGACGGCGTTCGTCCGGGCGAACGGGCTCGCCGCCGGCGCCGACGCGCACCTCGTCTTCCAGGTGGACCTGCGGGCGCGGCTCCGCCCTCCCGTCGGCGCGCGCTACAGCGGCAACTGCATCCGGGGGTGCCTGGCGAGCGCCGACGCCGGGGAGGTCCTCGGGGAGGCGGGGCTCCTGCACGCGTCGCGCGCCGTCCGGGCGGCGGTGCGGGAGGTGGAGGCGGCGCCGGTGGCCGGGATGGGGAGCTGGGTCGAGCGGGCGATGCGGCTGCCACCGTCGCGGGTGGCGTGCGTGGCCGGGGGGCCCGGGTTCCGGGTGTACGAGATGAATGACTTCGGGTTCGGCAGGCCGGGATGCGTGGAGCCCGTGTCCATGGCGGGGAGCCCGCTGCTTCTTGAGAAGCACAACGCCGCTGATTGGGTGAACGGCGAGGGCACGATCGTGCTGTACGCCGGTAAGGGATACGGGGAGGTGTATGTGTCGGTGACGCTCGATCCGACGCGCGTAGACGCGTTCAAGGCGCACATCATCAGTGACCGGGTCAGGCCAAGAATCTAGCGTAGATATCTCGACGGTGTTGCTCTCGCTACCTTGTCCCACTTTTATCGGAATTTATCTGTATTTGGAAATTGTTTTGGAACACAGTTGAGTGATAAAGGATAGGAGTGGGATACAACGTACAAAAAAAAAGATTCTTTTGATGCACATATCTATAATAATCTTTTGAAGTGCTTGCATATGTATATAATATTCGGTAATGCTCCGGATAGAACGTCCGATCAGATCGGACGCCGCTATCCTCGGCGTGATATCCTGTCCCAACACGACGCACCCCACCTTCTTTCTTTTTCTACACGTTTCCCTTCTGCACGTATTTGTCTTTGTTGCCGCCTGCCGCTTCCCATCGCCGAGGCCCCGCGCTTCTGCCGCTGGCGCTGCTGTCGTGCTCTATATTGGTGACGCGGATCCGCCCCCTTTCTGCTCCTCTACCACCGGTGGCACTGTAGATCTACTCCATCCCTGTTCGCCCACTACTGTGGGCGCCACACATCCAATGCCGCAGCCACGCTCTACCCCAATGTTGTCCATCTGTACTCTCCTTTGCTCGTCCACCGCCACGGCACTCTCCGGTGGTACAGCCGGGGAACTAGGAGACCTCTGGAGGCTCATGAACGGAGGCAAGGCAGATGATGGCTAGGAGGGCGTGGAGGTTGAGGTTGAGCACGAGCCACGCTGAAGGTCCAGAGCGCGCTCGTCGAGCTCGAGCTTATGGACATCCATGGATGTCCCGACGTTAGTGTTCAGCGAGGGCTTGTTGATGAGGTAGGAGAGACTTAAATTGCTTTCATGAATTTTGGATGTTGCAACAAGTGGATTATAATGTTGCAATCTAGTTTTCTCAGTGTTACAATGCGAATGATGCATATATTTCACAAATTGTGATGTTACAATTGTGGTTTTCATGATGTTGCAATCGTGATTTCACGATGTTGCATGAGTTATTCTCGGATGTCTCAAATAAATGAAATACAAAGTCTTGGTTCTTTCTAGAGAAAAAAAGGGATTTAGATCGATTGTCGTATGAAACATCACCATCTATTGCGGTAGAAAAAAATTCTAAAAATTTCATGAGATCCGATGTTGTTATTACGACATATATGTTTGATGTTGCAAAAAGTAATTTTTGATGTTGTAACTTCTAATTTTTTATGTTGCGACAAACCATTCGATATGAATTTTTTATCGGACGTCCGGGTATATTTTGCTTCGTTTGAATTTTGAATGTCTAAGCGTTCCGGAGTTAATCTTTTGTTGACCTTTTCCACACACTATACAAATGTACAATCCTATTAAGGGAATACGTACATGTGTACTCTAATTTGCCTACACAGTACACTCATTTGAAATTTGAACCCTATATTACATGCCGGACGTGACAAAGATGACTAAAGGATTCGGAAGACATGCCTAAGATATCGTATGTTACCTTAGTTTGTTTTGTGCTGTATTAGTAGTCTAACTATATATATGCTGCTATTTTTATTTTATCATACACATAGGGCCTGCTTGGTTTACTTCCAAAATTTTGGCTTAGCCAAAATCTGGATAGAAAACTTACCAATATTTTGGTAGATTCAGTGTGTGATAGTGCCAAACTTTGGTAGAAAACCAAATAGTGGCCAAATATTAGTATGCCAAAACTTTGGCTTACCAAAATTTTTGTATTAAACCAAGCAAGCCCATAGGACTTACAATACTCTATCATAGCTTTATGCACAGCAATATGATTTGAAAGAAGTCGAGCAAGTCACAATGTCGTTTCGTACAAATTTACATGGACCCATCCGGAAATGGTTGCAAAAGGCGCTTGTTCCATGCTCACATTTGTTTTACCTCACCAACAGACATTTTCATTATATGTGGAGAGGCTCTGGATTTGGAGCTAATCTATGAACCCAGTGCATTCATACATGCATTATATTACGTAGATAGAGTCCATGAAGTCGATATTGTAGATCTAATGATGGATATTATCTCATGCGACTAGCAGGAGTTAACTAAATTTTTTTTGGTGAAATCCTTTTTCGGTGACAAAATTTATTATGTCGCCCGAAGGATGTCAACCGGGCCAATGCGGAGCCATCGGTCCAATAATCTTTTTTTGGTGTCGGGCCTGCCCAGCGCATGCGATACTCGTACTAGGTGACAGCTAGTCACGCCCTGCCACCGGTGTTGGCTAGCACTAGGTTTGACCCCAACATTACATGCATGCATCCGAATCTCAGTATTTTTTATTTATTTATTTTTTCCATTCATTTCCTTTCTATATTTTAGATATTTATTCTCAGATATGTTATTTGTCTTTCTTTTTTCTTCTCCCTTTATTTGGCTTGTGCATACTTAAATGCGTTGTTGTGTAGCTGTGCAAGCATGCATGGTAGTGGCAGCAGGCGACAATGTCGTGCCCAAAGTTTCTGACGAGGACACGACACTCATACATATGTCCATGAGTAGTGTATGAGGTGGAGAAGAAGAAGACCAACAAGATTTTTCAAGTCAATAAGAAGGTCCGAGGCTAATCCGATTCGAGTCCCTAAGGTGGAGGCCCAAATAAACTCAAGTTCGAGTCCACCTCGGAGTCCAGGAGCAGCCTGCAGTAAATTGGATGCACAAGTCGCATACGGAGGCCGATTACAACGTTCTTTTCATGGATGGAAAGATAATTTCAAGGAGCTTCCCATGGCACCGGTCCCACCTCAAAATTCCTTCTGAGTCCTTGAGAATCGTCGAAACAAGTGGATGTCCAGAATCTGCCAGGGTGCCGCGCCGTCATATTTTGGGCCGTTGGCCCGTCTATCGTGTTGAGATCCATTATGGACGTGGTTAGGGGGTTATGCACGCCCCAACCCTCATATAATCAGTAGCCGCCACCACATTAGGGTTTGAGTTTTGCTTAGATTAATCTGTCAAGAACAGTTTCGCCGTCGTCGGTTTGTAGAACCCCAACTATCGTGCTTAATCATTCATCTGCAGTGTCACGTCCTATTGAGAGTTGCATTCTTTCGAATTCTTGCTTGTGTTCTTCGTTTCGCAGGCAGGGATTAGCCTTCTTAGTGAGGTCAACCGGTTTGTGACACGATTGATAACCAGAGGAGTCGTGGTGCTAAGATTGCAGGGTTCGAGTTTGCTGACTTGAAACTGGATCGGTATGTTGTGCTCCGCCAAAACAAGTTATCCATCACCTGATGGAAGATCGGGCACCCTAGTCCCCATTAAGTGGTATTCAGAGACAGATTTACCGTCAGGTTCGCATCAGTTGTATCCCTTCATTGTTCAGTTTGTTCCATTGTCCTAAAACTCCAGAAAATTACACCACAAAAATATTTGTTCATTGTGTTTCCGCTGTCCTATAACTAGGGGTGGTAAATGGCCCTGATTTTTGTACTAGAAATTTTAAGAATCGGGCCCAATTAAGGCCGGGCCAAAATACTACTAGTTCTTGAGCTAAAATTTGCTAGGGTCAAGTTGGATTGTGAATGAGACAAAGGGCCATGATCCGTTAGCAACCTACCTATAACCCATTTGTGCCTTGCAATTTTTCTTTTCAGGTTGCTTTTCTGAATTTTAGTCCATCGTTGTGTCGTTGTGTTCATCATGTCTAGGTGTCGTTATTTGTCTTTAGTGTCAAGTCTGCTAGTAGAGCGTGAGGATTGTTTCCCGTAAAGATTTTTGCTAGCGCCCCATATTTGTTGCTGGTGTTGTTACACGAGCAAAAAGTGCCTTGAGTTGTGCCAAAGATTAATTCATTGTAACCATTGTTTTGTGGCACTCTATGGTATAAAAAAAAGAGAATAGAAAGAGGCAAAGGTGCTGAAAAAAGCCTCATTATTAAAAAAAGAAAGAAGAAAAAGGAAATATAAAAGAAAAAAAAATCAAAAGTCCTTGCATCCATTGTGTCCCTGTGTATAGTTGTATTGTTACTTGCTTGAACTATGTCCAAGACGAGTTTAGGCCGGCAACATGAACTAGCTTGGGACTAATTTTCAGTTTTACAATTTCTGAATTGAATTATTGTTAATCCTTGCTACCATATATTTGCCTCCCAAGCTCCACATACATACTTCAGATCAGTACCGAAGGATCATTGCAATCTTGGTACTACTTCCTCATAGGTATCACGAACCAGCCACCGGTTGTACCATCCACTGTTTTGCTTTAGTAAGAACACTTGTAAGAATTTGGTAAAGAATGTGAGAGCGTGTTGTTTCCACTGACGCACATATTGTAGTTGATAGGGATAACCTTTTGTGTTTTCTCTTGTCTACGTACTAACAATGACAAGGAACGATGAGATTGATCGAAAAGTACTAAGTTCTCAAATGGAGAAAGCGGAGCAAAATAAATTCAATAATTTATTCCAGACTTTTTTGTTGTTGTGATGGAGAGACATTATCGAATCATCATTGATGGTGAAAGTTGCAATAACCTTGCAAGCTTAGAGCTGGTTGAGAAGCTTGGCTTGATCACAAAGCCACATCCACATCCATACTACATGCAATGGGTAAATTCTTATGATAAGATAAAGGTAACTGAAATTGCACTTATTGAATTTAGCATTTGGTCTTATACGAATAGTGCTGATTTTGACATAGTACCTATGAAAGCATGTCATTTGTTGCTAGACACACCTTGGATTAATATAAATAATGTGGTACACAAAAAGGTTGGTAATAAATTGAAACGTTCCCTCAAAAGAGGTGACTTAAATGTGATACACTTATTAGTCCCAGGAGGCTGATAACACATTTATTACAATAGATGGTTCAAAACCTTCGCGGTGGTGGGCACTGAAGCGCCACTATCACGAGGATAAAAACTACAAACCAAACAAAAATGCCTACGAGGTCGAGGTCATTATTAAAGTCTTGCACCATGCGGAACCTCCTGCGGGTGACCCAGATCCATAGGCAAGGTTGGGTGCTGGACGAACCCCTACTCAACGTCTTCAGGCACAAATTCCAGATCTTCCTTTGTAAAAACTAAGCAAGTGAGCAAGCTCAACCACACCTAAGGAGGGGTATAAACAGAAGCATGCACAAGATATAATCAAGGACATGTTTTTTTGGTTTATTTACGGAAATGCCACATGTAAAGGTTTATTTTATAAAAGAGTTTTTGTAAACTATTTTTCGGGATTCGTCAACAGCATAAATATTGATTCCACAGCTCAAGTTCTAGTGCTACCAGACTCCCATCCGTCGTAGCCACTGTCAACACCTTCCTAAACAACTCACACCATAACACATGTCCAAACCAAAAGGACTCGTGAAGTGACCATGCCGTAACTCATCCAATACCGTGGACACGGCTATCCGGATAGGTTTTAACTCTGCAGAGGTGTACACAACTACAAGTAGGGTACCGCAACACGAACACCTTAGTGCCGGTGCAGATCCTATCGAAGCCATTACTCACCTTAGCTAAACTGACTAGTCACCATAGAAGCAACTAGGGGGATTAGCAACCTACCAACGGGGTTCTACCTAGGGGCATAACCCACAAAGATCATATCCCCGTCTCCATGACCTTCTGTTGCTCACCAGCACACCTAATAACTAACAGTTTAACTAGTGGGATTTATGCTAAGCCATTGCCTCATACAACGGTCGAGTGGTGGTACGGTAAAATGGGTTAGGCAAGATGACACATCAACTCATCCTTCTATCGACAAGACGGACATCTCCCACTGCACCATGCTGAACCACAGAGGTATGAGCTCACCTCAGTATTTCACACCAGAAATATTGTCCGTGTCATCCTACAATATTAACCATTTTATTTTCCAAAACCCATTTCCTTTTTTTAAACAGGCACACCATTATTTTGATAAACATCATGTGAATAGTATTTAATTATAAAAGTAACCACATCCTAAGCGGCACTAGCGATGATTAACTTCCTAATAAGATATTCAGAAATTAATCTAGGTCATCAAGGAATAATAATAGCAATCAAAGGATGGCTTATACAATCATGATTCAACAATAAATCATGCAAGTTTTATAAAACAGGCCAACAGGTTGCATTTATAAAGCTGGGGTAAACATGCATCAAAGAGTGAGATTGAACTTGCAGTTCTCGAAGCCTTCCGGGAGTTCCTGCTTGGGGTGCTGGCCTTCGGGCTCCTGCTCGTAGCACTGCCCTACCTCAGGTCCTTCCTCGGTCACAGCGTGGTCTATGGCACACACAACAAGCAAGCACACAAACAAACAAATAAATAAAAGAAAAACAGGGTTCTAATTGCCGAGCTCAGAGAAAGAGAGAACCGAGAGTGGAGGGAACCTAAGGTGGGCAAGGTTATTTTGGGAATGTAGCGGTGAGGTGCGTGGTGAAATTTGGGATCATACCGGATTAAAACGACGCATAAAATGACGCGTCATTAGTGGATGAGAGGGCGTTAGATATGAGCAGGATTGATTTGGAATGTTTAATAAAAACCTAGGGGCTAAACTAAAAGAATACAGTGGCCTAGTTGTGGTGGTTTAGAGTGCTGGAGGGACCCATTTGTGAATACTAAAAGATGATAGGGTTTAAGAATAAGAAAGAGGGGTTTGGATAGGGCTGGAGGGCTTTTATGCAAGGAAACAGGAGGGGGGAGGGCCTTCTGGTAAGAATACCAGAGAGAGGGGGCGGCCTTGAACGTCGGGTGAATAAAAGAGAATGGGAGGGCGTTTTCCATAAAACCACCACTCCTTTCTCGAACAGAAGCAGGGGAGGGGAACAGGGGAGGCGACCGGCGGCGGCGGCCTCGTCAGCGACTCGCGCGGCACCGGCAGCCAGGGAGAGAGCAGAAAGAGAGAGGGTGATGAGGAGACTCGATTCCCGTCCTCACCTCGCGCTGGGGTGGCTCGTGGAGGTGGTCCCACTGAAGGGGTCGGCCGGCGGCGATGGCGAGCGCGGCGGCGGTGCTGCAGTGAGTGGAGAGGCGAGCGGGGCTGTGGGCGAGCTCGTGGTGGTGGAGAAGAGACCGTCGGGCCTATTTATAGGCGCGGAGAGGGGTTGGGGAGGTGGGCCGACGGGGAGGGGGGCCTCGATGGGGTAGGGGCTGGCGGGCGGAAATGAGAGGCGCTGGCGGGGTTTTGCGGCTGTGATGTGGGGGCCGGTGTGCGGGGCCGGTGGCGCGCGGTCGGAGCCGGCGCTTGGCGTGGCGGTGCGACAGCGCACGTGGCGGTGATGTGGGGCCGGCGTGCGTGGTTGGCAGTGCGCGTGGCAGCGTCGTGGCTGTCGTCGCGGCGGGGCCGAGGAGGACGCGCGTGGCAACGCGGCAAGCACCGGGGCCGGGCAGTGCGACGCGTGACGGGGCGGCGTGAAGGCAGAGCTCGTACGTGGCGCGGGCGGCCGGCGAGTGCGGCGGCGGCGCTCAGAGTGTGTGGGGGCCGGACAGGACCGTGTGCGTGCCGGTGGGCAGCTCGAACGCGTGGTTCGCGTGGCCTGGGAGCGAGAGGGGCAGCGGCGAGGGAGAAGGGATGGCCGGCGGTGGTGAGCGGCAGCGCGCGAGGAGCCGGGAAGGAAGGAGGGGAAGAGAAAAAGAAGAAAAGAAAAAGAAAGAAAGAAAAGAAAAAGAAAGAAAGGAAAGAAAAAGGGAAAGGGAGGGAGGGAGAGAGAGATTTGCAGCGGATCCGCCGGCAATTGGTCGGGCGCGGTGGTCGACGTGAGAGCGGACGATGCGGGATGTGATGGCAGGGCGGGAAAACGAGGATATGGTTTGTCGGGAGCTCGGTGGTAAAAACGTTTTTAAAAAGTTTTATGCAAGTGATTTAGTTGGTGATTTAGAGGGGCGCCAGAAACGCAGACGTTACATAAATATTCCTTCAACTACAATTGTAGAAAATTTACACTTGTACCTTTGACTACTACTGAAATTTTAGAAGTTGATCTCCAAAGAGCGAAGAGAAGAAAAAATGAACCTTTTAGAAAAGAATGGATTGTTTTCAATGACACAACAAATTTATCTAAATCTGAATTGTTACAAAATGATTATATTGTTTTTCCTATTGTTGGAACTAATACTTTGCAACATTTACATAATGAAGATGACCATACAAAAGAACATGAACATGTAATTTTTTCGGGTAAAAGCTCTCTTGATGTGTTGAATTTGCCCTACAATGATGTAAATAATGCTATGCTAGAACCTTCTCTTGTATTAGCTTTGTCACAAGTAGAGAAGGAGCATGATACTTTTGATTTGAAGCAATATACATGTGCTGAAAATAATATTATGCCGATTACTTATGCACATGACGAACTGAAATTATTGTCTTCTTTAAACACTTTGGGTTATGTTGAGTTTGATACCTTATGTGCTCTTAGTAGTTTGGAAGAGAAATTTAGATGTGCTGAGTTGTCATGGTTGTCTACTTATACAAATCATTTTATTGGCAAATATAATTGTAAATGAGAGGATATGATGCATCGAGTCTATATTTGTGCAAATCTAAAATCTCCTTTTAATGTACAAGACTGTGATCAACTAGATTGTTCCTCTAGTTTTACTATAACGAATTGGGTTCACTCTCAAGAAGGGAAGCATTGTTGGAGGCTACTTATGTGTGCTAGTGCTGATTGTTCTTACATTGAACAGATACTAGCGATTATGCAACCATCTATGCCTGCATTGCGTTTGGTTAGTGCTAATCTTTTGCAGGATAGTGTTGAAAAAGATCATGTGCATTTCGATCAAGGAGCCTATGTATTTGTCGACAACTCTATAGGAGAAGATATTTTGGGAGATTGGAAATATGGTCATGTCACTCCCCACAATATTCTCAGTTCCCAAATTTTCTGAATCCTCGTGTTTCTTCATGCTGTGCAGGGCCATCTTAGAGCACAAACGACGTCGAGGACGACTTTTCGTCAAGAAGGGGAGGATGATGAGGAGATGACACCCATGCATATGTCCATGAGTGGTGCATGGGGTGGAGAAGAAGAAGACCAACAAGGTTTTTCAAGTCAAGAAGAAGGCCCGAAGCTAATCCGATTTGAGTCCCCAAGGTGGAGGCCTAAAGAAACTCAAGTTCGAGTCCACCTTGGAGTCCAGGAGCAGCCCTCAGTAAATTGGATGCTCAAGTAGCATATAGAGACCGATTGCAACATTCTTTACATGAATGGAAAGATAATTTCAAGGAGCTTCCAATGGCACTGGTCCCATCTCAAAATTTCTACCGAGTCCTCTAGAATTGTCGAAACAAGTGGACGTCCAGAATCTGCCAGGATGCTGCGCCGTCATCTTTTCGTGTTGGGGTCCATTATGGACGTAGTTAGGGGGTTATGCACGCCCAAACCATCATATAATCAGTAGCGGTCGCCACACTATGGTTTGGATTTTGCTCAGATTAATCTGTCAAGAACAGTTTTACCGTCGTCGGTTCGTAGAACCCCAACTATCGTGCTTAATCATTTATCTGCAGTGTTACTTCCTGTTGAGAGCCGCGTTCTTTTGAATTCTTGCTTGTGTTCTTCGTTTCGCAGGCAGAGATTAGCCTTCTTGGCGAGGTCAACCGGTTTGTGACACGGTTGATAACCAGAGGAGTCGTGGTGCTAAGATTGCAGGGTTCGAGTTTGCTGACTTGAAGCCGGATCGGTGTATTCTGCTCCGTCAAAACGAGTTATCCATCACCTGACAAAAGATCGGGCACCCTAGTCCCCATCAGTTTCATTCTTTTTTTCTTCTTTTCTTCTTTTCTTTTTTATTGTATTTCCCTTATATTTCTTTTCTGTTTCTATAATCTTATGGTAGATATTTCTTCCTTATATCCATGCATTATAACCTTTGTTTCTGATGCACAATATTTTATTCGTTGTATACAATTATCCGTTCCTGATGTAGTGATGTAATGTACTTTGTTCACTATATACAATTATTTGTTCATGAAGTTTAATATTTTGGCCGCTATATACAATTATTTGTTTGTCTATATTATAATTCTTTTGCAATGTCTAGTTTCTAGTATTTATCCTTTTATTTTTATTTTTCTTTCACTTCCAAAATTTGCTTCTAATTCTCCCGTAGTATATATGTATCCCTTTCCTTTCCTTTTTTTCTTGTCCGTTTATGTTGTCGTCTTTTTTTCTTGTCTTTTTTGCCGCGGCTAGATCATTATTGCATTTTTTTCTTTGTTTTACTAATTTATTTTTATAGTATTCTCGTTAATTGGTGATGTAAAATGATTTATTCAGTTTATACACTAACTCGTTTGTTCTGTGGTCATAGTTTGTTCACCTAATTTGTTCGTGATATGTTGTTCTCCTGCAATGATAATTTGTTCGGGACATGGACACTTATGTTCTCTATGTGAAATAATTTGTTTCCATGTGAAGCCATTTTGTTTTTTTACTTTTTAGACTAATGTTAACTTATTTGTTTGTTTTGTGGACATATTTTATTCATGATATGAACACATATGTTCTCCCCCGAACAAATTAATCACATGTGGAGTCGTTTTGTTCACTTCATAGAGTAGTTTTAAGTTATTTGTTTGTTGTATGAACATATTTTATTCGCGTGTAATAGTCATTTTATTCTCAATATTAAAATTATTATTATTTATTTGACCGTAAAAATAATTTGTTCGCGATATGATCATTTTTGTGCTCCATGTAGAATAATTTGTTCGCATGTAGATCCATGTTATACATAGACTAATCGATCTATATGTAAACCAATTTGTTCACATGTGAAGTCAGTTCGCTTATACGATTACTTTGTTCACAATGTGAGGTGCATTTGTTCTCTATATAGAACAATTTGTTCACATGAGAGTTATTGTTCGCCTATAAGATTATTTTGTTCACGATGTGGAGTCTATTGTTCTCCATATAGAATAATTTGTGCTCTCACTAATTTGTTCGCGGTGTTATATTTTTGTGCGTCCTGTTAATTTATTTGTTCGTAGAAAATAATGATTTTTTCTCGTTGTTCCGATATGTTCGTACTACTAGAGAATGTTCTAACTTCATAAAGAAAATGTTCAAAAAAAGAAATGTTGGTAAAATAAATTTATTTTGAATATAGTCAAGTGTGGTCTTGTTTTAACGATTTTGTCTAAAAAATACAATGGTGAAATCAAAACTTGATTTAGATGTCCGGTTAATGATATATAGATTTTTTTTAGTTTAGAACGCTCTTGCATGCATGTTGATGTGAGTGATTTGTCTTTTTTTTTGCACCACCGTTTCTTCTATTGTTGTATGTCCACATAACGACAGTTGGGCTCGGAATGATAAACAGCGGCATGTTACTTACTCCGTACATGTCTTCGTGTACGCGGATGTCTGAAGGCTACGAGCGCGCGTTTATCACGAAAACGATGGCTAGACCCACCTCTGCTTTGCCGTCAAGGTCGAGGAGTAGAGCTAGTGGGCTGGCTGGGCCTGTCCACTGTTGATACCTTGCACTGTTATGGGCTGAAACCCGAAAGAGTAGCAACCAGCCCCACCACCAGTCCAGGAGCAACCGAGTACTTCAACAAACTTAATTACGTTTTCTTATCCGTGTTGTAAATTGATTTTTCTTTTTTTCGCCTCGACAAACTTACTTATTTTTGCGGCACGTGAGGACAGACCCCATCATACTCAGATCCATTTTTACTTCTTCATTTCTTTTATTTTAAAGCTGAATTTTTATATTGTATTATTATATGCAGTTGTGTGGTCTTTTTAAACATGGATTTAGGAGAAGACTACATAATCGATTATAAACGCTAGTGTTTACAAACTCTTGTAAATACCAGCTAAACTGGTTATTTAAACATACGCAGTCCATTTTGAAATTTTTTATCCATTTGTGCGCCCAGTATGACATGTGGGACCATATCCTAAAATTTACCAAATATAAGGACAAAAAACAAAATGAAAATGTAGCCTTAAACCCTGAACATGTGAAAGTGTGAGTGTGTGACCACTCGCCCAAAAAAAATCCAAACTCTGCCCACAAATCAAAAGCAGCTCACCCACTCAGCCTCCCATCCGCACCGCCTCGCCGGCAGCCGCTGCCGCCGCCGGCCACTTCCTCTCCTGCCGTTGCCACCAGAACCCGCGCCGCGGCCGCCTCTTCCCCTCGCCTGCCCCCCCTGCCGCCTCCGGCTTTGTCACGCCATCGCTCTGCGCTTGCCTATTCTCCCTCCGGCCTCCGAGCCCCGGCGCGCCGGAACAGGGACGGGATCCAGATGCTACTCTGCTGCTCTCCGTTTCCCCCTCGAATCCAGACCTGTTCTCCGTCCCCGCTGCTTCAACGGAGCAGCTTGCCTCGAAGCGTGCTCAGCTCCGGCGAGCAGGGGAGGAGCCAGAAGAGCAAGTCCCGCCGCGTCAGGGCGCAAGCTTTCAAGTCCAAGACCCAACCTTTGCTCGCCCAATCCCACCGAGTTGATGGCCTCGGTGACCCTGCGTATGAAGACACGGGACGGGGTTTGCCGGGCTCCGTGTCCCCGTCGCTACCGGACGCCGAGGCGGTCGCGTTCTGGCTGCGTTCCTGCCGGAGCGCGGCCGGTGTCCGGAGAGCGCATGCGGTTGCCCTGCGGTCGCTCGACAGCCTTGGGGTGTTTGTGCCCAATAATCTGATCAGCGCTTATGTGAGGTTCGACGAGGTTGCAGATGCGAGGAAGGTGTTCGACGAAATGCCCAAGAGGAGCGTCGTGTCGTGGACTGCAATGATGAACGGGTATCGAAAGCTTGGCTGCCACAGTGAGGTTGTGAATCTGTTCATGGATATGCTGGCTACTGGAGTGCAAGGTAACAGCTTGACTTTTGTTTGCCTGTTGAAATCTTGTGGGGAGAGGTGCGATGCTAAACTGGGGCGACAGGTGCACTGTTGCATTGTGAAGGGTGGGTGGAGCAATGTGATAGTGGACAGTGCGGTTGTGCACTTCTATGCTCAGTGTGGAGATGTTTCCGCTGCTTCAGCTGTGTTTGATAGGATGGCCTCACGCGATGTTGTCTCATGGACAACAATGATCACAGCTTATGTGCAGCATAGGCATGGTGACAAAGCTCTTCAGATGTTCCCAACAATGGTGGCTGAGGGATTTCGCCCCAATGAGTTCACTGTGTGCAGCATCCTCAAGGCTTGTGCAGAGGAGAAGGCTCTAAGATTTGGGAAGCAGTTGCATGGTGCTGTTGTGAAGAAGCTATACAAATATGATATCCATGTCGGGAGCTCTCTTGTCACTATGTATGCCAGATGTGGTCAGGTGTTTGATGCTCAGGCAGTGTTTGATAAGATGCCAAGAAGAAACACAATTACATGGACATCAATGATATCTGGATATGCGCAAAGTGGCTATGGTGAAGAAGCTATCTTGCTGTTCCGAAAGATGAAGATGCGCAGAGTATTTGTTAACAACCTCACTATTGTTGGTCTTCTTAGTGCTTGTGGCTCTATGCGATCGGTTTATCTTGGAAAAGAACTGCATGCACAGATAATAAAGCACTGTATGGAAGAGAATCTTCAAATTGGCAGTACACTTGTTTGGTTCTACTCCAAATGTGGGGAGCATACTTACGCTGCAAGAATTCTAGAAGCAATGCCTGACCGTGATGCTGTCGCTTGGACAGCTATGATTTCAGGCTACAACAATCTTGGCCATAATGTCGAAGCGCTTAAATCTTTAGATGAGATGTTATGGGATGGTGTAACACCAAATACTTACACTTATTCCTCAGCTTTGAAAGCTTGTGCCAGATTGGAGGCTCTGCGAGATGGAAGGAGGATCCATGGTGTTGTTAACAAGACCCAAGCTTTCTCAAATGTGTTTGTGGGTTGCTCACTGATCGATATGTATATGCGGTGTGGGAAAGTTGATGAAGCTCGAAGAGTCTTTGAGGCCATGCCAGAGCACAACTTAGTAACATGGAAAGTGATGATTACAGGATTTACCCAGAATGGACTCAGTGAAGAGGCTTTAAAATACATGTACCTAATGCAGCAAGAAGGGTATGATGTCGATGACTTTGTGCTTTCGACAGTTTTGACATCATGTGGAGATCTTCAGTTGAAATCAGATTGCATCTCCTTTCTAGCTCAATAGCCGGTTCACTTTTGGCGAAGTTTTAGACTAGTTAGGGAATATCAGCAAAATGCTGGTGGAACTGTACAAAGTAAGTGGTTGGTCTCAGGATGCTGAAACAAGTTTGTTTGCCTGATTGGGTATTGGAAAACGCGAACAGACCCTGTCATTTCAGGGTGTGGGTATACATATACATATCTACTTTAAAGGAACCTCTACTAATCAATTTCTTGGCTTTCCTCATGAAACCTTGTATACCATAATTTAAGCATTGTTAGCTGGCTGCAACCAAGATTGAGGCTCGCAGTTCCTGGGCCAATGGGAATTTGTCTACTCTTCTTGCATATATATGGCTTCTTCATCTTGTACCTCCGCTGCTTGCGAAAGCACTAATTTTGGCAACTCGAGCCATACAGAACTGCTAGGACGTACATCTACGCAAATAGATGCATGGACCTCAAAGAACTAACAGTTAACAAGCACCTAGTTTCCTCCGATATGGAGGGTCCTAGAGATAAACAAACCATTGCAGCTGCAGCTTTTTTTAGGCTATTTGCAACTGAAGCTATCAGTTGGACCACCTCTTGTATTGGCTATGATCCGTTGTGCCTTCAGATCGAGCTCAAAGCCCACATCAAGTATATATGAATCTTTTCCTGTCTCGTTGTCCTACTAGCTAGACCGCTCTTCTATCTTTATCATGTATCCTTTACCCCGCCTTTGTTAGTCAGTACTTTAATTAGTAGTCACATCCTTTTTAGTTATCAATACTCTTTATCCATTGCTTACTTGAGAAAATAAATATGATATTATGGAATACTCCCGGGTGAAATGCTACATCGATATCCGTACACCTGCGGATTTATACCTGTACCGTAAGAAATACCAACATGCATTTGGTCGGAGTTGTGGTCCACTCAATCCTTGGGTCATCCGTGTTACATATTCTCGTTCCTTTGATCCAACCGACGTCAAATCAATGTCTAGGATATTGTAGGACTATGCTTCTTTGCCTCGGACGAAGATGGGCATCATTGAGCTACCACCTAGGTCAGGCGATGTGGGGGTCGGGCGACCAGGTTGTGAGCCCAAACGAGTGCCATCTTTTGGTATGTTGTCCCTGCATACATATAGTCAAAAAACATGTGGAATTTACATGAAAAAATCGTGTGACTTGTAACCTACGACGTTGCGCGTGGGGGTGCCTCCTGGCGGTCTAATTTTTTTTTCTTTTTTTATGCGGACAAGCAGTTTAGTATCGGCTGGGGTTACCAGCCTAAATGACACATTTAGTACCGGGGCCGGCACTGTGCCAACCAGCATGTATCGGACTGGGAACGGGTACTAACCGGGGTTCCCTGACCGGTACTGATAAGAGATTTTCTACTAGTGGAAAGCATATAAGTTACTCCAAGTCATTCCTGTACCTATGAACTTTGTAGTGTCTCTAAACTTTGTAGTGTCTATCATGTCACCTTGGTTGGTTGAAGAATTGAATGATCTTGATGCAATTCACCTCCACTCTTGCCGTTCAGTCACTTTGTGGTTTTTGGGAAGTTTTCATAACTACAATATTTTCATATTATAGTTGCAACATTATAAAAGTATATTAATTTTTTTAAAAATATTAGTGAAATAAATAGAACAAATCAATTAGACTAAAAAGATACAACATGACTAATAAACTATTGAAACATTTAAAATAAACCTCAAACATTCTAAATCGTAAATAGAATCTAGATCAAACCACGTCACCTCACGTGTATCGCATAAAAAATACATGTAAAAATTCCCACCGTAATATTCTATCTTTTAGTTGTAAAATTACTCCCGTAACAATATCATTATCATTATGTGCCTATCACAACAAAAATACGCAAAAAAATTCGCTGCAACATGGTTGCTAGGGTCGGAGCGACCCCAAGCATTTACCGAAAGTGAATTCGAATATTATATTATCTCATAAATTTAATATGGTGATTAAGATCAAGCAATCCTAGATCCTAAAGATAAAGATAGAAACTAAACCTACACTACCATAAATAACTTGGATATACTCTTAACACTTCGTAAGCAGAACAATCTTTCAAAACATGCCGCATTCAGTGAGGATCGATCAATATTACTACAATACAAGCCATACACTTCAACTACGAACATGACAATAAATAGGTTCGAATCAATTGTTAGAACTTCTAGTTAAATTTTTAGCAATAAATTCAACCTTTTTCTGATGGAGACCTAGCTACCCAGGGCAATGCGGCCATGTCAATCCTACTTGATAAGTTGTAACTACTAGCAAGAACTAACGTGCATGTCGCACGTTTATTGATGACACATAGATATTAAAATAATGTCACTTGACTGGGCCAAGGTAAACATACCAGTTATACAAAGCGCTTTTAAATATACTTTATATTCGCACTCTCATTTATAGAGAGCTTTAGGTATTCTCAAATCCAGAGGCACATGATTTTTTGAGATAGTTGGTCTTTATTTATATGGAGAAAAACTCTCCAATCTATTATTTATTGGCAATACGGAATAATTGTGTATAGACACACAAAAAACTACGAGGAGGTATGAAGCAATGACGAGCTTTGTGGTTACGATGGATGGCTCATGGGGGTGCCAGGGATATCCCTCCAGGGGATGACCTATGCCGCCTTATATAGACTGACAGCCTAGAGTTTACAGGTCGGTTTCAATCTAAAACTATCAAATTACGTCATCTTCAAACTTGTCCAACAAGTTAGCGGTTCCTTCTGGGTCACCTCAGGGTCGACCCACAACCATATTGGTGATGGGCCTAGTAGTACCCATATCCCACGAGCCCCACTGTTAACGAAGAAACTGGTGATGTGATCATGTATATATGTACGTACGTATGCAGGTACAAGGACATGATCGTGTCGCTGCTGACGGGCGCGGGCCTGTTCAACATCAGCGACTTCGTGCCGGCGCTGGCGCGTCTGTACCTGCAGGGCGTGCAGGCGAAGCTGCGGCGGATCCACCACCAGTTCGACGGCCTCATCACCGAGCTGATGGCGGAGCACGCGGCCACGACGGCGGACCACACGCGCCAGGGCCGCCAGGACTTCGTCGACAGGCTCCGCGCCAGCATGGACGCCGACGCCGACGATGACAGCGGCGAGACCATCACCGAGGTCAACATCAAGGGCCTCGTCTTCGTAAGCTCTCTAGCTCCGGTCCGTCACTTGTTCTTGCTCTTGTTTCCTTTTGGACGTTCATTCTTTAAAAAAAGTTTGTTTTTTTCAGTTCAATAAAAGCTCATTTATTCCTTTTTAAAAAAACTCTGAGGGGTTTTACTGGTTAGGACGATGATTCCTTTAAAAAAACTCATTTTTTCTTTCCAAAAAAAAGTGGGTAAAAAAACACTGGTGAAAAAAAACGGGGGGCTAGGGGTGAACTCATACGGGTTTTTTCGCTCTGTCAAAAAAACTTTTGCAATATTTTCTTTTTCTTTCTTCAACGTGGGTCCAAGTGGGTCCATTGTAAGGGGTATAGGGGTTTTAATTGGTAGCAAAAATTTTCAAAAGAACTCGATCCTTCGGTCAAATCTTTATCCTCACGCCGTCACGCGCGCGGTACATTGTAGGCATCAGTCAACCTCCAGCCTTTGCATGCTTTCCTCTGGCTCGCTTGCTTCTTCCTTTCTCTAGAGGAAACAAAAGAGAGACTTCTGTCAATCATACAGTCATGTAAAATTATTATTGAGGGTGTTTACGTACTTCAAGGATGCCTCTCACAACACAGAAACACTAGCGGAAAAAGTGGCTTTAGTCCCGGTTGGGAGGGGGTTTTAGTCCCGGTCGGGACAACGGCCCCGGGACTAAAAGTCCGAAAAAAAACTATTGAACCTAGGGAAGGCCACCGCACACTCACGCCACCGCAAGTCACAAGTCACACAAATTTTCACGTGGAAATATGCGCGTGCGGTGCGTGAGATTCAAACCCGGGATCTCTACCTTGCACATAGCCTCCCTTACCATCTTACCTATAGAACACATGTGGTACTCTACTTGGTGCTTTCTTCCTTTTAAATTATCCTGTGGAGGATTTTTACACCAACCGGGACTAAAGGTCCTCTGGGATCTGAAAAAAGTGAGCCGGGACTAAAAGTTACATTTGTCTTGGGCCAAAACACAACCGGAACAAATGTAGGGGATTAAAGGTCCATTCTACTAGTGAAAGGAATAGATTAAGAGGGTTTGGAGTTTGATTCTAGGATAAGTGTGTTTGGAGTTAAATTCTTTCTTGGATTAGCTCCACCTTACAATCGAGCAACTTGACGCCAAAGCAATTAACAAATTAAACTCAGTCTCCTAACTGACCTCAATCCCTATACCAATTTCACATCACAACCAGAGCCGTACCTTTAGAGGCCCTACGCAAAATGGAAATTGAGGCCCTCAATTTGAGTAATAACCAAGAGGAAAATTGGATCTGTAGCATCAAAAGATTACGACTTCTGAAAAATATCATTAAAAGATACCGTCTCTGTAAAATACCACTGAAAGATACAAACGTTATCTGAAAGTATCACTCCATTAAAATTTATTCATTGGGACTTTATTTTCACCCTGTAGAAGAATAAAACACAAATAATAAATGACATTTGTGCCCTTGGAACCATATATCCTCTCCTGCCTGTTCCCTCCCTCCGCAGCAAAATAATCTGTAGCCCCCCTCCCTCATGTTGCGTCACACGCCACTCCCGCTCCCTCACCATCTCACGCGTCGCCCCTCCCTCGGCGGCCGCGCCCCCTCCCTCTCCCTCGATAGCTCGCGCGACGCCCTTCCTCGCCGACCGTGCTCCCTCCTTTCCATCGCCGACTCGTGCGCCGGCTGCCGCTATCCCTTGCCGGTTGCGCCCCTGAAAGGACCAACACTAGGCCTAAAGGGGGGTGAATAGGCCTGTAATAAAATTCTGCAAAGTTTCTTCGAAAAACTGTCAGATGTCGGATGATCCGACTCAGTCTCAGATCTTCCGGCCAGGAAGATCCAACACCATATAGGATCTTCCGATGGGATATGAAACTTACTTCGTGATTTGAAATCTACAGACCTTTTGATGATTCTACTTGAATACAAAGATGACTAATGATGTAGAGAACCTTCTAGATATGATTAACATACGAGTATAGCAGCTAGCAACTAGATTGGATCAAATCGAGCAAAATAACAAAATGAACAAGTGAGCACACGGAGACAAATGATTTACTTCCGAAGTTCACTCCACAAAGGAGCTACGTCTCCGTTGAGATGCTCACAAAGAGATGGGCTGTCACACTAGCCCCAAGTCTCCCTCAATCAACCACAAAGGAGGATCGAGTTACTTACTATTGTTCTCACAAAGAGAGGGGTAATACAAACATTCCGGTGATCAAACCACAAAGGAATGGGAGCTACCGGCGACGCCTAACCGTCTAGGAGCAAAGCTCCAAGAGTAACAAACGCGAATAGACGAATCCAAGTTGCTTCAAATGCTTCAAGAGATGAACAAGTGAAAGCTCACAATGTTTACTAGTCTCACACCTCAAATCTTCTCTCTCACTCAAACTCTAGTTGAATCTTTGCAAGAATCAAGCTTTGGGAGGGAGTTGAGGAGTGGATTGAAAGCTGAAGAGGTGTTGAGGCTCTGGTGAAGCAGCAGCAAATGAAAGGGGGGGGGGGGTGAAGGGGTATATATACCAACCCCCCAAAATATGTCCGTTGTTAGTTTCTGCGAAGGGGTATCGGATCTTCCTTCCATGGGTCAGATCTTCCGGAGAGTGATAGATCAGTGTTAGAAAACCCCAGAAAAGTTCCCAGCTTCGGATCTTCCGGCAAACCCCGGATCATTCGGCCTAGAAAAACTCAAGACAGAGCCGGTCGGAACTTCCGATCGGATCTTCCGGCCTAGGGTCGGAACTTGCATATAGGATACTCACAAGGGCTAAAAACTGGCTAAGTCTCGGAGGATCCGACATAGTGTAAGATCTTCTGATGGAAGTTCCGATGCAAGGACTGGATCTTCCGATGGGAAAAAACTCGAGACCGAGCGCGCCGGAACTTCTGGTCGGATCTTCCGGCCTAAGTTCCGACCACTTAGAAAGCTGTGAAAGTGGCTTTGTGTGTCTCTCAAGGGGATTTTCATCTGAAGCATAGCACTTTTGATAACTAAGATTTGTCGAATACGTCCCCCTTGATAGTACGATGGTCCTATGCTCAAATTCAAACCAAAAATAAACTTAAAACCTTCATTTGAATCTACCACCATATAAATAGTAATTTGAATCACCCCCTCTCCTTTTTGGTGATTGATGGCAATACAAATTTAGTTTCACAAGACAGGAATAAAATCCATGTTTAACATCAAATAAAGTTCTAGAGAAGCTCCCCCTAAACATGTGCATGTTCAACTCAAATGGCCTCAAATGCCTATGCATATGTTTAAGCAAAACTCCCCTATTTAACCTTTCATCTATGTGCTCAAGTGTGATTATAAAATTGTGATGCATATGACAAGATATCCACATCAAATAAAGTGAGAAATAACATTTCACCAATCACACATGCATTACACAATCTGAAATAATGAGTTCAACATCACACTAACATTAACCATAAATAAGTCTTACATAATAAAGAGTTCTCACTTGGCACACATCACACATAACACAAATTCAAGTTCTTACAAGTCCACAAGCTAAAACATGAATAAAAGATAGATAAAGAAATGGTGAGGGGTCTCCAATGGCCAAATTCACTCCCCCTTTGTCATCAAAGACAAAAAAAGGAAGCTACTCGGTCTCGTCGTCATCATCATCATCATTGTTGCCATCTCCAATGCCCTTGCCATCACCATCATCATCTTTGGCCTCACTGTGATATGATTCCTCTATTTTGGTGTCATCCTCTTCTTCTTCAACAATTTCATCTCCATCAAATTGTTGAGAGGCTCCAAAGACGTACTCTTGGGTATTGTCCTCCCAAGGATTGTAGAACTGAGGGGGAGGGGAGAACTCTCAAGGCTGACGAACGGGAGAATGAGGCAACAAGAACTGATCAAGAAGGTCCTTTTGTCGCTTATCAATCTTGCAAAGTTCTTCATCCAAGCGTTGCTCACGCTCATGAGACTTCTTGACTTGGTAAGAACATACGTTGAAGCAAGCAAAGAGTCATTGAACAAGGAAATCGAGCTTGCCTTTCTTGTCTTTGCCACTTGACGAAGGACCATAAGATGTGGATGGACCTTGTGATGGAGGAGGAGCACGCGAGGATTATGCACCATGAGTAGGAGGAGATGGATCGAAGACACTCACATATGTCTTGGACTTGATCTTGAAAAGTTGTTCAATCTTGCCATGAGGAGAGCGATATGGAGTGTGAATCTTGTCGGTGATGATATTGACCCCAGTCACATGCTTGATCATATGAAAGATATAGGGAGCATAGTGACATCCACTAGTAGAGTCAAAAGAGCAGAGGATGATCTCATTCCAAATGAAGTTGAAGACTTTGAACTTGGGCTTGCCAGGAGCCATTTGAAATTGCAAGTTCTTAGCTCTCTTTGAGATATTATCTGCATCACCTGCTCTAGGATACAAAGTCCCTCTAAAAAGTTGATTGAGTAACTTGTAGAAAGGAGAGAGACCATTGTACTTCCCAAAGGTGACTTTACCATAAGCACCATCATACATGAAAGCCAATTTGACATCTTCTAGCTCACGTCCAATATGAAGATTTACCTTGCTGTGATCATTGCGGGTATGAGCATAGGCGCTTTCCTCTACAAGTCCAAATAACCCTGCAAAGGCGTGCAAGGTGATAGATAGGCGCTTGCGACTCAATGTCCAGTGAATCTCATCCCTCTCTTCATCAACCCACAAAGTGGAGTAGAACTGAGCAATGACTTCTTCATTGTATGGACACTCAAATGCCATGATCTTGTCCACATCCATTTCAACACGTCTTGTAAAGACATCATCAACAACTAGCTTGAGTGGTGGAGGCAATTTCTTCAAGTACTCCCAATCGACCCAATTCATGGAAGTGCATGGGTGAGTCATGGTGAGAATGACTGACTCATACCAATCTACTTGATGTGGGAACCAAAAACGAGGATCACCCTTGAATTGCTTGAAGGTGATGGTTCTAGGATCCTCGTGCTCACTAAACCAAAAATGTTTCATGCTGTTTAAAGCGGACTTGAAGTTCACCAAATGGCTATCATCTGGATGACAGAAAGAGATAATGGTGGATATGAAGTTTTGAGCAAGAGAGGACAGATCAGTTTCATCATAGTACTGAATGTCTGTAATGTCTTGTCGTGCGGCTCTCTTGGTTCTTTGACGTGGAGGTGATGAGGTTTCAACTTCCTTGCCTCGCCCTTGAGCACTCGAAGATCCCCTTCCTCGGTCTGACCTTGCAGCAGGTTGTTTCTTTGAGCGCTTGCCTCTTCCTAGTTCACTAGTGCCCTTATCCAAATCGGTCTGTGACTCAGAAAGTGAACCAAGGTTTCTCCCATAACTTGGTCGAGCTTGCAAAGTGGTATTCTTCCTCTCAGATACCTTCGTGCGACCCATCTGGATAGATATAGCAAGATAGGATCAACAGATGGAAGCAAGATGAAAAAGTTCAATTTAAAAGGTCAGAACCCAGTTCTGTCGGATCTTCCGGCTATGTGTCGGCACATGGTCGGATGATCCGACAAACTCGGGCAAGACCTAAATAATTTTGGAATCAAAGTTCTAGCCCACCAAAGAATATGATATTTTGGGAATGTGTTCTAGACATGTATACGAGAAGATTCACCAAGGGAAATCCACTAGAACATCCTACATTGATAGATCGGGCGATGGGAAGTTTGAATCAAATACCTTTGAGATTTTTCCGCGAAAACTCTGAAAGATCCGATGGGAATCGAGTCCTTGAGACTTGGGAAATCAAAAGAAGTCCAAAGGTCAACAATCCCATGGCCAAAACTTGAAATCGCCTCATGGGATGGAGTATGAGTGAGAGAAGGCGTTGGTTGTTGAGAAAGAAAGAAAAGGGAAGGTAACAGTTGGGTCCAGATATATATAGTCAGCGCACAGGCCAGAAGATCCGACGCAAAGCCAGAAGTTCTGACCCTAGGAGAAAACGGAGGATGCTGCAGAAGTTCCGGACAGTCCCATGCCTGGAAGATCTGATGGCGCGTCGGATGATCCGAAGGTCCGGAAGATCCAATGATAGAGCAGAGAAAGAAGTTCGAGACAGAGGCCCCCGAAACTTCTTGGGGTAAGATCCGATGGTATGTCGGAAGATTCGGGGCAGTTGATATCAGCTGAATCTAAGATTTTTACGACGAGATTCAATGGACAATTTTGAGAGTATAGCATATGGACATGTAAGAAACTTGTCTCAAAACTGATCAGCAGCAAACAACATCACATAACTATGATAATTTTGAGACAAGAAATGATCCAATGATCACAAGATCAAATATTTTGAAAAACTCACACAGAAATAAGATAAAAATGTTTTTCTTCTAGTCTAGGCATCAAAGGTGTATGCAACAAGTCAAGCCAAGTTACGAGAATCCAAGATATTTAGCTCACTCCTGAAAGAACAAAACCTTTGCTCGTCGAGGGGCTTGGTAAAGATATCGGCTAGTTGTTTATCGGTTCCCGCATGGTTTAGGGCGATATCTCCTTTGGCTTCATGATTTCTAAGGAAATGATGTCTTATGTCAATGTGCTTGGTTCTTGAGTGTTAGACCGGGTTGTTTGCTAGTTTGATGGCACTCTCATTGTCACACAAGAATGGGATATTTTTGAACTCACAACCAAAGTCACTCAAGGTTTGCCTCATCCAAAGTAGTTGAGAACAACAAGCACCGGCTGCAACGTACTTGGCCTCGGCGGTGGATAGCGCAACAGAATTTTGTTTCTTAGAGCTCCAAGACACCAAGGACCGACCAAGAAATTGGCAAGTGCCCGTTGTACTCTTCCGATCTATTTTGCAACCGGCATAATCCGAATCGGAGTAGCCAAGTAGATCAAAAGTGGAGCCCTTGGGATACCACAAGCCAAGGTTGGGAGTATGCACTAAATATCTAAAGATTCTTTTAACAGCCATTAAATGACATTCCTTAGGATTGGTTTGAAATCTTGCACACATGCACACACTAAGCATAATATCCGACCTAGATGCACAAAGGTAAAGCAAAGATCCAATCATGGAGTGATATACCTTTTGCTCGACCGATTTTCCATCTTCATTGAGATCGAGATGACCATTCACTGGCATTGGAGTCTTGATGGGCTTAGCATTGGCCATATCAAACTTCTTTAGCATATAATTAGTATATTTAGTTTGACATATGAAAGTCCTGTGCTTCAAGAAAGAATTTCAATTCACCCATCATGGACATTTCAAATCTCTTGGTCATGATCCTACTAAATTCTTCACAAAATTTATCGTTAGTAGAACAAAAAATGATGTCATCAACATATATTTGACACACAAATAAATCATTGTCTACTTTTTGAGTAAAGAGAGTAGAATCGGCTTTTCCCACCACAAAGTCATTTTGAGAAGAAATTCCCTAAGGCATTCATACCATGCTCTAGGTGCTTGCTTAAGCCCATAGAGCGCCTTGTGGAGCTTATAGACATGATTGGGATGCTTAGGATCTTCAAAGCCCGGTGGTTGCTCCACATACACCAACTCAGAGAGAGGTCCATTCAAGAATGCACTTTTCACATCCATTTGATGAAGCTTGAAGTCATGATTAGCGGCATAGCTAGAAGAATACGAATAGATTCAAGCCTTGCCACCAGAGCATATGTTTCACCAAAGTTTAGACCTTCAATTTGAGTGAAGCCTTGAGCAACCAATCTAGCTTTGTTTCTTGTGACAATGCCATTTTCATCTTGCTTATTCCGGAAAACCCACTTGGTGCCAATCACATTTTTCTTGGGCCTTGGGACCAACTCCCAAACCTCATTTCTTGTGAAATTGTTCAACTCCTCTTGCATAGCAATGACCCAATCCGCATCACCAAGAGCATATTCCACCTTAAGAGATTCCAAAGAGGAAACAAACGAGTAACAACCAAAACAATTTGCTAAACATGAACGAGTAGTTACCCCTCTTTGGATGCTCCCAAGGATATTATCAATGAGGTGATCCCGTTGGACACTTTGATGAACTCTTGGGTGAGGAAATGTTGATTGACGTTGGAGTATCATCACCTTGAACTCCCCCTTGATAATTGCCATGATCATGATCGTCACCATGAGCTTGAACTTGATCTTGAGAAGAGCTTGGTGGTTCAACTCTTGTTGATGATGATGGATCAATACTAAAATTGATTTCCGGAGCTTGAGCTTGCTCTTGATCTTCAACTTGAGCTTCATGAGGCCTCACTTCTCCTAGTCCCATTCTCATGATGGATTGGCTTGTAGGTTCTTCATCATCTTTGGTTTGTTATCGGTGAGGATCTCATACGGAGTCTGCTCAAGTATTTTTGAAGATAGAGGCGATTTGTGGCATGACAAGCCGTGTTGATCGCCTCGGCCCAAAAAATATCCAGAGTATTGTATTCATCAAGCATAGTTCTTGCCATTTCAATCAAAGTCCGATTCTTTCTCTCAACAATGCCATTTTGTTGAGGTGTATATGGAGCGGAGAGCTCATGCTTGATCCCTTCTTCATCAAGAAATTCTTCAACATTAAGATTCTTGAACTCCGTACCATTGTTACTTCTCATACACTTGACTTTCAATTCAAATTCATTTTGAGCTCTTCTAATGAACTTCTTGATAACCCCTTGAGCTTCACTCTTATCTTGTAGAAAGAATACCCATGTAAAGAGAGAGAAGTCATCAACAATGACAAGACCATATTTGTTGCCACCAATGCTAACGTAAGCAATAGGACCAAATAAATCCATGTGAAGCAACTTCAAGGGTCTTGAACTCGTCAATATGTTCTTGGGTGGATGAGGAGCACCAACTTGCTTTCCGGCTTGACACACACTACATAACCTATCTTTCTCAAACACAACATTTGTTAGTCCTAGGATGTGTTCATTCTTTTGAAGTTTGGCCAAGTTCCTCATGCAAACATGGGCTAGCCGGCGATGCCAAAGCCAACCCAAGCTAGATTTTGCCACTAAACAAGTCTTCGGTTCCACTTTAGTGGTTGTGAAATTAACCAAGTAAAGCTTCCCCTTAAGTTGACCCGTAAAAGCAATAGAGGAATCCTCTCTTCTAAGAATGCTCACACCCTCATTAGTAAAGAGACAATTGTAGCATTTCTCACAAAGTTGTGATACCGACAACAAATTGTATCCCAAAGGATCAACCAAATAAACATTGGAAAGAGATGAACCATTTGAGATAGAAATTTCACCTTGTCCTACCACATCACTATGATTGTTGTCACCGAATGTAATCTTTTCAATGGGTGAGTCATATTCTTCCATCTTGGCAAACATATTCTTCTCTCCGGTCATATGATTAGAACATGCACTATCTAGTAACCATGAAGGTCCACCAGAGGAATATGCCTACAAAATAAGTTTAAGCTTTAGATTTAGGTACCCAAAAGAGATTGGGTCCTTGAGTGTTAGCCCTAGAAATCTTTGGCACCCAAACATATCTCATCATCTTCTTAGTATGAGCACCAACATACTTGACAATCATCTTCCCATTGTGATCACACATGACCGTGTAATCAATAGTGTAGTTGGGAGATGGGTTGTGTTCAATGATCTTCTCACTTGTCTTCACCTTAGTTGAGTCCTTAGCATCCTTGCTTGAGATCTCAACTTTAGGCTTTGCTTGAGCGGTGGTCACCTTTGAAACACGATGAGCAAGGTTCATCATATCTCCAAGATTAGCACCATGCTTGAACAATGACACCTCACGGCCCTTCACCACTTTGGTGCCATTTGTTTTTTCTCCTCTTGTGTGTCCAATCCCATCCTTGATACTATGATATCTCCTGGTGTTATATGCCGATGGGACTCAAACACACTCTTGTTTTTGACTTTGTCCTTGGCACTAGCTTTGCTCAACTTTTTGATGTGATCATCCCTGGCCTTAACCTCATTCTCTAGCTTGGCAAGGTTAGAAACACAAGCATTTACATCAATTTTATAACATCTTGAGCACCCTTCACTAGTGGAGACATTTGGATCAAGAGTTGTTTTGGAATTGGTTTTGGTGCTTTCCCAAAGAACACTATAGTTAGCTTCAAGGTCTTTATATTTGACCTCTAAGCATGAGAAGCTTTCTTGAAGCTCACTATGGGTATTCTTTAGTTTTGCTAGAGATTCATTTGCCAAAGTATGTTCCTTTGACATCCTCTCACATGAGTCATTGGCAAGAGACAAGTCTAATGTCAATTTCTCAACCTTCACCTTTTCCTAAACTAGAGCCTCCTTTAGAGCAAGGTTTCTCTCCTTTTCAAGGATGAGCAAGTCCTCTTGCTTTTCAAGGGACTCTTTCTTTTTATCCAATTTCTCCATAAGCTTTTTAATTTGTTTATAGCCATTTTTGCCAAACTCCTTTATAATATTTCTCTCAAGTTTGGCTTCCTCATCATCTAAGTCATTTTCTACGTCTCTAGATGTTGAGGGAGTGGATGATGAAGGAGCGGAAGCATTTAATACCTTGGTCCCATGAGCCATGAGGCACATGGGAGGATCATCATCACTCTCATAGTAGTTATTGAAGAGCCTTGGTGTTGGGGTAGGGGCTTGAGTTGCAAGAGTTGCCACTTCTTCATTGTCGGAGTCATCACTAGAATCCCACCTTTGACCAACATGAGCACTTTCATTCCTCATCTTGTACTCCTTGCTCTTCTCCTTATACTTCTTCTCTTTGTCATCGTACTTGTCTCTTGACTTCTTGTCTTCCTTGTCATTCTTCTTGTGAGGACAATCGTCAATGTAATGTCCTTTCTCACCACACTCATAGCACCTTCTTTGAGAAATCGGCTTCTTGTAACTTCTTTTCTTCATGAATCTCTTGAAGTTCTTTACATTCATAGTGGTTTCTTCATCGGTGCTTTCATTCTCACTTGAGTCTTCTTTTTTCTTGGACTTTGATGGCTTCTTTCTTGACTCAACCTTTTTGCTTGGTTCGGCCTTGAGAGCAATGGCCTTGACTTCGGTTGGTTCAATTGACTTGGCTACATCCATGTTGTTCATCTCATGGTATTGCAATTTGTTGAACAATTCCATGGGTAGCATTTTCTTGAACTTGCTCTTGTCTCTAATCATGGTGACTAGCATTGGGTTCTTTGGTGCATATGCCCTACGCATCTTCTTAGTGATTTTATGTTCATCCCAATCCTTGCTACCAAGCATTCTTATCTGGGTCACAAGAAGCTTCAACCTATCATGCATCTCTTGAAGAGTCTCGTCTTTCTTCATGACAAAGGCCTATAGTTCTCCTTGAAGGAGATCAATCTTGCCTTCCTTGACAACATCCGTCCCTTAATGAGACAATTGGAGAGTATCCCAAATATCCTCCACAACTTCAAGCCCTCTTATGTTGTTGTACTCATAGGAGCTTAGAGAACTCCTAAGCACCATCACGGCTTGAGCATCGTGAAAGAAGTCATGCTCTTGCTCATGGCTTGGCTTGACACTCTTGTCAACACCTACAACCACAATAGTCCAAAGAGAACGATGAAGACCATATAAATACATTTGGGAAAATTTCAAACGTGCCATTGCAATTTTCAAAATTTTGAAATATGCCACTGTCAGTGACTGTGGTGGCCCCCATGTGTCAGTGACACACCGATGGCATATTTCCGAAATTTGAAAATTGTAATGGTATGAATCCAACTAACCCAATACATTTTCATATCATCACTCCACCGAGCATAGTCACTCCCATCGAAGTGAGGGACTTTGCCAATGGGAACCGATGTGAAAGAAAGGTTAGAAGGATTAAATGATTTTTGTGAAGAGGAGGTCTCATAGGTATGAGACACGGAATGAAGTCCTTCAAGAGCTTCTTTTTCCTTCAACTTTATCTTGAGAAGCTTTTGAGCCTTCTTCTCGGCTTTCTCTTGGATTTTCTTCTCCATCTTCTCTCTTCTATTCTTATTCTTTTCTTCTTTACTTAAGCTTTCATCGATGTCGCTTATGGCTAGGTCATCATCACTTGAGCTTGTGTCAACAATAAAAGGAGTATCTTCTTTGATAGCGGAAGCACCGACACCAGAACTGTCCCTCGGAGTTGCCATAGTGTTTTTCCCTTAGCGGTTAAGCCTTAATCAAGGGATTAGGCTCTGATACCAATTGAAAGGACAAACACTAGGCCTAGAGGGGGTGAATAGGCCTGTAATAAAATTCTGCAAAGTTTCTTTGAAAAACTGTCAGATGTCGGATGATCCGACTCAGTCTCGGATCTTTCGGCCAGGAAGATCCGACACTGTGTAGGATCTTGCGATGGGATATGAAACTTACTTTGTGATTTGAAATCTACAGACATTTTGATGATTCTACTTGAATACAAAGATGACAAATGATGTAGAGAACCTTCTAGATATCATTAACACACGAGTGTAGCAGCTACCAAGTAGATCGGATCAAATCGAGCAAAATAATAAAATGAACAAGTGAGCACACGGAGACAAATGATTTACTTCCAAAGTTCACTCCACAAAGGAGCTACGTCTCCGTTGAGATGCTCACAAAGAGCCGAGCTGTCACACTAGCCCCAAGTCTTCCTCAATCAACCATAAAGGAGGATCTAGTTACTTACTATTGTTCTCACAAAGAGAGCGGTAATACAAACGTTCTGGTGCTCAAATCACAAAGGAATGGGAGCTACCGGCGATGCCTAACCATCTAGGAGCAAAGCTCCAAGAGTAACAAACGTGAATCAATGAATCAAGTTGCTTCAAGTGCTTCAAGAGATGAACAAGTGAAAGCTCACAATGTGCACTAGTCTCACACCTCAAATCTTCTCTCTCACTCAAACCCTAGGTGAATCTTTGCAAGAATCAAGCTTTGGGAGGGAGTTGAGGAGTGGATTGAAAGCTGAAGAGGTGTTGAGGCTCGGGTGAAGCAGCAACAAATGAAAGGGGGGTGAAGGGGTATATATACCAACCTCCCAAACTATGACCGTTGTGAGTTGGTATCGGATCTTCCGACCATGGGTCGGATCTTCTGGAGAGTGACGGATCAGTGTTAAAAAACACCAGAAAAGTTCCCAGCTTCGGATCTTCTGACATGGTGTTGGATCTTCCGGCAAACCCCATATCATCCGGCCCAGAAAAACTCAAGACAGAGACGGTCGGAACTTTTAGTCGGATCTTCTGGCCTAGGGTCGGAACTTGCATACAGGATACTCACATGGGTTGAAAACTGGCTAAGTCTCGGAAGATCCAACACAGTGTAGGATCTTTCAATGGAAGTTCCGATGCAAGGACTGGATCTTCCGATGGGAAAAAACTCGAGACCGAGCGCGCCAGAACTTCTGGTCGGATCTTCCGGCCTAAGTTCCGACCACTTAGAAAGCTGTGAAAGTGGCTTTGTGTGTGTCTCAAGGGGATTTTCATCTCAAGCATAGCACTTTTGACAACTAAGATTTAGCGAATATGTCCTCCTTGATAGTACGGTGGTCCTATACTCAAATTCAAACCGAAAATGAACTTAAAACCTTCATTTGAATCTACCACCATATGAATAGTAATTGGGGACCTTCCTTTCACATTTCTCTTCTTTTCTTTTCATTTTATTCTGCACAACTCATTCAAAGCATCATCTCCAAACTTCTATTGACATTAATCACCAAAAATGATTAAATGCCTAGATGCACTTTCAGCCCCTCCTCCTTCTCCCTTGCCGACCATGCCCCCTCCCTCTCCTTGGCGAGCTTGCGCATGCTTTCCCTCACCAGCTATGCCCCCTCCTCTCCCTCGCGAGCTCGTGCACACCCTCCATCGCTGGCCGCGCCCACCTTCCTCTCCCTCGCCAGCTCGCGGCGCCGCCGCTTCGCCCAGGCAGCAGCGTGCCGCACTCCTCCCTCAACAGTTTGGGGTATTTATTTTGTCCAATATAATAGAGCTACTAGAGAAATCTAATAGAGTGCTATTTTTAGGTAATGTTTGTACCTTTCAAGGGTATTTTACGGAGACGATATCTTTTAATGGTATTTTTCTGAAGTCGTAATCTTTCGATCCTACATACTCCATCCGTCCCAAAAAAAGTCATTCTAGAAGTTTTATGACAGATTAACGAGAAAGTAAAATGACCTTGATTGCTCCTGATTGTTAGCTATATTTGACACTAATTGGTTGTTGCATGCACATGTACCTACTAAATATAGTAAAATGACTTGTTTTTGGGACAAATTTTGAACCTATAGTGTCTTCTTTTTTGGGATGGAGGGAGTAACCAATTTTCATAACCAAAATAATTTGGAAACCATCTCCAACATTGTCTTCTTTTGTAGACCACCCATCTTTTACCATGGCCAAAGTCATATTTGCTAGTTTTGGAGGGCATGACCTAAAAATATACCAATGGCCAGTTGTACAGTCACGACTGAATCACCTTCTCTTGCTCAGGAATTACCCTGCCATTGTGAACAGGTTGCAACTCCGGCGGCTGTCCCACCATGGCAACATGTGTTATGAACAATAACTTTGCTCTTCATAGCATTCAGTTCAGGCACATTTTGGTGTCATGTTTTGGTTCGAACGAATGCCTATATGCTAAATATTTGAATAAATTTTACTTCATACCAATTCTGAATCAAAGGCCTAGTAACTGAAGTCCAAGGTGTACTACTGAACAGGCCATCAGAGCTTAAAGTAGACATGTGCAACTACAAAATTTTGCAGTAAATCGAATCCAGAATTCCAGATATAGATAATCTAAGAGCAACTCTAACAGACCCGCTTTCCATTTTCCCTTTATTTTTGCTATAGAGAAATCCCCTTTTAGATTTTCAGTATATTGGGGAGAGGTGCTCCAGCAGATCCCCAATCCTCTTTTCCCTTTCCTTTTCCCCTACAACTAGGGCCCACCTATCACTGGCTCATGTTTTTTTCTTTATTTCTCTCCTATCCTCTCCGCTCGATGTGGGGCTTAGGGCACGGGGGCATGGCGCTCGGAGGAGCACGGCGAGGGGCGCCGCAGGGGCCGCGGCGGCTCGCCGGAGCCCACGCGGCCAAGGCTGGCTCGACGGCCACGCGTGGCCAGGGCCCTCAGCTCGCTTGCCGGCGCCCGTGCGGACGGGGGCGGCATGCTCACCGGCACCTATGCCGACGCGGGCGGCTGGCTCGTCGGCGCCCGAGCGGACCAGGGGTGGTTCGCTCATCGGCGTGGCACGGGCCTAGGAGCAGCTCGCCGACGGGTCGGGGCCGACTTGCCGGTGTAACGGCGGCTCACAACTCGCAGGCCGATGGCACGCGTAGCTCATCGGCGGTCAACACGTGTGGTGGCAGCGGCTCACGGGTGGCCGGCGGCGCGCGGTGGTCCGCATTGTGCGTGGCCGGCGCGGAGGCGCGCGGCCGATGCAGCGGCGACGCTCGCCTTCGTGCTGCCGGTGAGGTGGTGCAGGGCGGATGTGGGGCAGGCGGCGGCGTGCGGCGTCAGCATGCGGTGGCGCGGGCGGGCGGTGGCCTGCGACGATGGCACGCAGTGGCGCGGGCGGTTGGCGCACAGCGTGTGGACGGGCAGCGTAGGGCGACGAGGGGGCCCCGGCCGGTGCGGGAGGCGGACCACCGCGTGCCAACAGCTTAATTAAGCCATCGATGTAGTGGACAGATCGGAACTCATGCACGCGCGGGCAGAAAGGTTGATCGGAGGAGACACCGACCGTGGGGCACCCCTGAGGCAAGGGGAGGAAACTGAAGTGAGGATCTTGCTGCTGCCCCGGGTCCTTGCAGAGGATGATGCCATGGCACAGGTTGGAGGGCCCGAACGAGAAGGAGGCATCTGCGTTGAAATGGTGCTTCTTCCCCGGATCGAAGGACAACTGGTGCGGGAGGCGGACCACCTGCTTGGCCCACTGGGCAGTGGGGACGTCGGACCACCACAGGTAGAGCTCGACATGGGAAGGTAGAGCCGAGGCGTGGCGGCGAGGAGGTAGGAGGAGGCGGCGGCGTTCGCGCGTGGCGGATTGCGGCGCAGGACAACAGCTCCGTCACTACGGGAAATCAGCATTTTGCCCAGTGACTGGGGCACTCGGCAAAGAACCAAAAACACTCGGTAAAGTCAAAGGTCTCACGACAAATTAGGTAACGGCAAAGGTGGCCTTTGCCGAGTGTTTTTCATCGGGCACTCGATAAAGTCTTTGCCGAGTGCCAGACGAGACACTCGACAAAATAAAGCACTAACAGACGGCCGCAGATGGCGCGACGGCGTCCGTGGCCGTCTGCTAGGTTTGTAGGGAACCTTTGCCGAGTGTTGGCCTCGGCAAAGACTCCCGGCTTTGCCGAGTGTCAGAGGCCCAAACTCAGCAAAAAAGTGGGTTTGCTACGGGCTGCCCAGTTGTTTGCCGAGTGCTTTGGCTTTAACACTCGGCAAAGCTTCAATGTTTGCCGAGTGTTAAGGCAAAAACACTCGGCAAACAGTCCACACTCGGCAAACGCTGTTCCAAAAATGACAGAAACTGCATGTTTGCCGAGTGTTAATGCCAAAACACTCGGCAAACAAGTCCTTTGCCGAGTGTAACACTCGGCAAAGCGGCCAATCTACCCATATTTTTATTCATTTTTCACGTTAAAAGGACCCCTCAAAACAAACATTACAGGCAGTTCATATATATATATATATATATATATATATATATATATATATATATATATATAACCTTTCACAACCATAAATCCACAGGAAACATCACAGGCAATTTGACAAACATATATAAGTCACTAAACCATCCAAACATTCGAGGTACACCATCTGTAACGACACAAAACCACCAATATTCACAAACATTCACATTTTGCACCAACTCACTGAGGAGGGGGTCCGAACAGCGATCTAACCGCCCGCGTCGCAATGTCTTCATCTTGAGGGCCGTCATTTGACGCCGCCGAACCAGAAGCGTGCCCAAAAGAGATTATAAGGGATGTGATAAAAGATTTACGATAGGAATGAGTTGTGAAATGAAATTATAAGGTTCTCAAGTTACTCACGGGAGAAATGGGAACTCGTGGTGGAGGCGGGGTGGCATCACCGGCGGAGGACCTCCACCCACCCGCGCACCAATGGTCTGCATGTAGGCATACATCTGCTGCTGCCACTGCTCCATCTCCTCAATCTTCCTCTGTTTCTCAGCCTCCACCTCCTGCATCCACTGCACCTGCAACTCCAGGTGCTCCCTTCTTTGCCTCTCTTCATCCAACAGAGTCTGCAATATTCAATTAGAATGTTACAATACATTACAAACGTAAGTAAACTGCACGTACGATGAACAAAACAGAAATAACCTGTAGTGCTTGCATCCTGAAGTGTGAACTGGGAAGACGTTGGCGGATGGCCGGGGAAGAGCCCGTGCTCTTGGCTCGAATCTAAGAGAGTGTGGGGGTAGCGGCCGTGTCGATGGTGCTGTCGCTGATCAAGTACCGCCCCATGCTTCTTGCCTCCTCCCGCCCTCATGACCACTTCTCCATCAATGTTGTGGGTGGTTGGATCGAAGTCTTGCCCATGGACCTCCCTCGCCACCTCTGTGTATGCAGTGAGGCGACTGTGGATGCTGGCGTTGCTATATGCCGAGGGCGGGTCCTCCAGGTTGTACTGGACGTCGGAGGTCGCCTTGCCCTTGTGGGCCAAAGCAAACGCCATGAATTGGTTGCAAGGTGCACCACCATGTGACGACGACTGGGAAAATAAACAATAAGAGTAAGATTAATAATTATACAGAATTGAGTGAGCAAATTTAGAAATGATGAGGGGTACCCATTTTGCACGATACTGGTCGAGGCTAAGGCTGCCCTGATGGTGTGGTACACCTGGCATCAGCATACGCCGCTCCCAGCAAAGGGTGTGCTGCTCCTCCCACTCGGGGCTGACCCACTTGTCCACTATCACCTCCCAACACCGGGGATGCGTGGTGCACCACCACGGAATCGCTACAAGACATATAACAAGATTGAATTTAAGATTGTATCGACATATAACAAGATTTAATTCAAAGTACTTAAAATATAATCGATTTTCATACCGCCATGTATTGCTCCCGGGTCAACCTCATTTGTCTTGCGGGGTGTTTCTTCACGGAGATTTTGAGTGCAGCATAATAATCAATGACGGCTTGGATGCGCGACTCGTAGTGCAAGTCCTTCACGAGCTTCACACAGGCTGTATGTGCCACAACAGCCACCCTCGCCTCCTCTCCCGGCGCGCATGTGTAAAAGTCCTGCATATATACGCGATGTATCCAATGATTATTTGTAGATTGTTCAATCAATGTGATGTGTTGATCAATGTAGTGCAACGAATACTTACCCGCAGCTCGGCATTTACCCGCTCAGCCTTATTGGCGAACTTCCTACCTTCCCGATCCTCAGCATCGGGAGCGGCAACGTAGTGGTCAAAGGTGTAGGCTGGCTCCTCCCTGCCGCCAACATGAACCAGACCCGAAAACAACTCCCTGCATAGAAGACCCAGGATGCCGTTGACTTTGCGGTCGTGTGCAGCGCCCGGGGTGACAACCGTCAAACTCTTGGCCAAGTGATTAAGATAAATTGTTAGTTCATATTGTTATTTCTAACATATGAAATGGATAAGGTACTTATAACATCTAAAATTACTTACCTTTTGCCAACAGGTGCAACTACATGGCGCTGTTCCATGGGTATCGGTCGCTTCGGGAGTTGTGAGGGACCTCGCTGCCAAAGGGCCGACAGCTCAGAGGAGGTGGACCCCTCTGCTGCCTCCCCGTCCTCGGCCCCGTGCTCCTCAGCCTCGTTCTGCTCGTCCTCGGCCCTGTGCTCCTCAGCCCCGTGCTCCTCGGCCCCGTGCTGCTCATCCTTGCGCTCGTCTTCCTCCGCGGCCCGTCGGTCCTCCGCCGAAGGAACAAACTCCTCCTCGGACGACGACGACGAAGGTACAGGGGTCCACTGTCGCCTATTGCCTCGTCAACAAACATTTCTGAGTCTAAATCCATTCCAACCACTTGGGTTAAGTCTATCTCAAAAGACCCTTCTAGCCCATTTTCTTGGATGAACTCTCCATCATAGGTGTTTGGATCTATGTTATAATCTTCATTGTTTGGGACTGGAAGTTACCGCGAGGCGACACTTTCTATGTTATAATCTTCATTGTTTGAGATCTTGCATGTACGGGAGCTTCCACAAGCCCAACTTATGAGTCCAAGCATGTTGCTCACCATATCCCACAAAAGCACCATCCAATTGAGAAACCGTAGTATGCGAGTGAAGAGGTTGTTGTGCCGATGACAACATGTCATAGTAAGCCTTTGCAGTGGCCTCCGTCTCCTCCTCCCTGGATACATCGTTGAAGTGTGCTTCGCCATAGTCATCTAACATGTCCCCTACCCCGGTATCATCATCAAAAGCCTGGATGCGCTGCCTCACGACCTCGTCTCTCACATGATCCACGGCCTCACCATGACGCGTCCATCGGGTATAGTTCTCCGTAAATCCATTCCTGACGAGATGTTTACCCATGACCTCTTGTGTTTGGCGCTTACGGTTTTCACAAACCGCACATGGACAGAAAGTGGAAGGCGCCCCTTTCGCATTGGCAAAAGCTTGCTTCAAGAAAGCATCAGTCTTGACAGTCCATACATCTGTACACTCACCTTTACTTGAGCGGCCAGTGTACATCCACTCACGATCATCCATCCCTTTACATATCACGGGTAATAATTTATAATAATGAAATGCATCTACTGGATGCCTATATGTCTAATAGGTCAAGACAGGTCATAATCCCACCCGAGAATGTGTAGACGGGTTAGTTTCCATGCTCTACTCGTATCCGAGACAGAATTTCGGTAGCATCTCCCCGTTGTTCTCCAAATACATGTCCAATTACAGAGATTGTGTATTCGGAGAACAACAGGGAGATGATGCCGAAACTCAGCCTCGGATACAAGTAGAGCATGAAAACAACCCATCTACACATCCTCGAGCTGTCCAAAAAACGTGGACAATTCGAAACAGATACGGTTAGACATATGCAAAGATTCGCATATTCACAACCGTATCTCTTTCGAACGGGAGACGCCTAACTAGGTTACGTGACCTACAAACACGATATGAAAAGATCTTTGATGTGCTCACCTACGGGCTCGACGACGGGCGAGTCGGGGACGCTCGTGTCGGTGCAGGCGGCGGAGAACGGCGTGCGGCAGATCTACAAGCCGAAGAAGGTGCTACACTCTCCCTAAAATAAAAACAAATTTTTGTCAAATAAAAATTTCGGCAGCACCTCCCCTGCACGGGGAGGTTACTGAAACCCCATCCAACAAAAAACAATGGCACGAAGGCCGACTACCACATGCATTGTCCAAATTTTTGACCAAGATTGAAAATATGCTAGCATTCCTTGATAAATCAAAATTCAATCATCCATTCCTATATATATATATATAAGCATCAGTGTATTCAGTGCTACAAGTAGGAGGGGGAGCGGGACGTGACGGACCTGCTGGAGGACGACGTCAGCGGGAAGACGGGAGGGCGTCGGGCTCCTCGAAGCTGGAGGGCGACCGGGGCGGAGGCCGGCGTTGGCGTCGGGCTCGTCGGGGCCGCAGGGCGGAGGCCGGCCGGGGCGGGGCGGCGGTGCCGGGGCGACCTCGGGCTCGTCGGGGTTGGAGGTCGGCCGGGGCGGGGGTGGCCGGGGGCGCGCCGGCGGGACGAGGCGGCGCCAACGGCAGCGAGCCGGGGCGGCGGTGCGGGCGACCGGGGGCGCCGGGCGGGCCGGGGCGTTGAAGCCGGGCAGCGGAGCTGGGTGGCCGGGGGCGCGTGGACGGGGGCGCGCCAGGCGGGGCGGGGGCGCGCAGGTAGGGGCGGGCCGGGGCGGCGGAGCCGGGCGGCCGGGGTGGCGCGGGCAGGGCGGGGGCGGCGGGGGCGGGCGGGGCGGGGGCGCCGGGGCAGGGCTGGGCGGCGGGGGTAGCGGACGGGGCAGGGGCGGCGGCGGGTGTGTGCGGCGTGTGTAGGGTTGGGGCCGTGGGCGCGGTTAAGTCTCCCCGGCCCCCTGTCGGCCCACTTTTTGCCGAGTGCCCCGGATCTGGCACTCGGCAAACAGATCCGCCCGGCCCGGTCCCGTGTTCGCCGAGTGCCGTGGATCTGGCACTCGGCAAACAAGAGGGAATGGACGCGGCCAGACCCACCTTTTTTGCCGAGTGCCTAGCTGTAGGCACTCGGCAAATGTCATATTTGCTGAGTGTTTTCACTGAGACACTCGGCAAATGACTTGTTTGCCGAGTGTAGCACTCGGCAAAAAATTTCCCGACCCAAAATTTTATGTAAATTCTTTTAAATTTGTTCAAATACAAATCAAAGTATCTTATGAAATACATTCAACAATGCACATGTTATGCTTCTATGAATTGTTTTCATTATTTCATGCATATATACCTCATTGTTCCTTTGGATCTTTCATTACTTCATGCAGGAATAGTCGCAAAAAATAATTAAAAATTATCAAATGGGTCCAAAAAATTATGATAACTTCACATGAAGTAATCTATGTTGTCTACCGCCTATGAAAAAAGTTATGAGCTCAAACTCCAATTCAACTTTCACTTCGACTCGAAAGCCAGCCGTATCCTTCACAACTCTATGAAACTTCTTCGGATATGTTCCGATTTGTAAGGGCCGTGCATGAAAATCTTTTCGTAAACGTCTCAACTTTTTACCACAGCCTCCACATAAGATATTATGAGGTTTTGCCAAATCTTATGGAGAGAAGAAAAATTTTGGAGCCAAAATCTTTTTGCGAAAAGAAACAGTCTAGGCTTTGCCGAGTGTATCCATAGAAACACTCGGCAAAGCCTGTGTTTGCCGAGTGCTAGGGCCAAGCACTCGGCAAAGCCACCAGCCAAAAACTCTCAAACTCATAATTTTTAAATGTTTTGAGTACGAATTTCAAGTTTTTCCAAAGTTTGTTCAAATTTTAAAATTTTTTGCCGAGTGTCACAGTGATACACTCGGCAAAGAGGCATGTGCCAAACGACCGCCAACGGCCGTTGGCAGCCTTGGCACGTGTTGGGCACGTGCCACGTCTTTGCCGAGTGTCAGGTGTTAGACACTCGGCAAAGAGCAAACATCCTTAACGGCTTCGAACCGCCGTTGGCGGCCATGGCACGTGTAGCACACGTGCATGGGCTTTTCTGAGTGTCTTGGTCCAGACACTCGGCAAAACCGTGGATGTGCCGAGTGGATTCGTCTATCACACTCGGCAAACACTTGGTGTAGACAAGTGTCTTATGTTTGCCGAGTGTCTCTTTGCTGACGCTCGGAAAAGCTTGTCTTTGCCGAGTGCCCGATGAATTGCACTCGGCAAAGACTTTGACACTCGGCATATACGGGGTTTCCCGTAGTGCGTCGCCTATGCCGGGGGAGCTGGGGCACCGTGGCGAGTAGGCGGCTGGTGTCGGCGGCGGCGTCAAAGACGAGTTAGCATCCGCGCGCGGAGGAGCCGGGGCCACTGTACTGGCTGCCATAGAGGACGACAATGCTCTTGTCGGCGCACATGACGAAAGAGCTGGAGGCCAGTCCACCGTGATCTTGAAGGCACTTGGTCGAGCCCACAAGCCTGAAGGTGGCGATCCTTTGGGGAGCGGGAAGGAGGAGGACGTCGGGCTTCATGGATCCCAAGAGGTCGACAACTGACTGCGGATGCGGAGCTACTCCCTTCTGCTTTTCCGCCGCCGCCGCTTCATCGTTTTCAAAACGCCGTACAGAGTAATATTTAAAGATGAAATTGTTGTATATAGTTGCACTATAACTATGCATAATTATTTCTATACCTTTATAGAGTGCTTTAGTGAACTTATATTTCAAATACACTATAGACAAATGTTTATGATAAATTAAATATGTTAATTTATGACCGTTTAAACATAAGTTCGTGACTTATTGGCCCCCTCAATGTTAAATCCTGGCTCCCCACTGGCTATAGCACAAACTATTGCTACGGAATACATACACAATCATAGCCATCCACCAGTGCATGAAACACAACGTGGGGTTATGAATGTCGTTTATATGGGGAGCCGTACATTTCTATTTCCTTGAAATATTGTACCAAAATCATCACGACTGAACTTTTTCAAAACTCTTGTGGGCTCCAAAGAACAACGTCGACTAAATCCAAGAGCCGCACTCACCCCCCAAGAGCTTGGTTAAAAAGGCAAAAATGAACCCCCTCTTTCCTAAAAGAAAGGGTAAGGAGTTTCGAACCTCGTTTAGAGACATCCGAAAAGTCTTCCCATCCAACGGTGAAGAATGCACTGATCAAGTCGTTGAACATCCCCATTTGTGCGAGTAGGACCTTCTTGTACACACTAGTGTGCTCAAACCCCTTTAAGTGCAGCATGTTGAACGCCTCACGTTTTTGGTCCGTGCGGAGGACGATGTCGTCCTCATGCAGGAGCTGATGAACCTGGTTAGAGGTGGAGCCTCTGCCCGTGTCGGTGATGCCCGACTCGTTGATCTCCTTTGGGGCCGAGACATGGGTTGGCACGGGGGAGCTCCCAACATCACCCTTGCTCGAGCGATTGCTTAACCTGCTGGACCACCAGAAAGGGAACCACTTTGACATAGCACAATGACTACCCGAAGGACTGAATATTCAAGGTTAGCACAAGAAAAATCAAGTCAGTCGTCCGAAGGTCAGTCGTTCTTGCGAGGATTGACACCTCCACAAAAGGTTAGTCATTCTTGTGGGGGTAATAAGGCCTCCACAAACACATTCTCAAATAGCAGCACAAAGCTCAAACAAAGGAAAATATTTTTGTGTTTTTAGCAATGCAATATAATCAAACTTGAGCAAGAACTTGAGAGAGAACTTGAGCAATAATTTGAGGGAGAGAGAGTTTCAGAAGTGGATGAGCAGCTTTTTTTGTTCTTTGGTTTAGTTTTGCTTTTTTTATCTATAATTCCTTTGTTGCTAATACAGTTCGCTGGTATTCACAAATACTTGAATAGTACTGTTTAGAATTATTTTTGTCTGATATGATTCTTACATAATGGGCTGCATGAAGTAGCATGCTTGTTTTTGCACGTTGTAATTTTCAGTAGAAATTTTTTGAATTTTTTGCTGTAGTGCAAGTTCTCCACCTCTTCCTTGTGCTTCTCACAAAGCGCATAGAGAGCGCACCTAGCTGCTTCACTGATCCCTGCTTGTGGGCTGCATCGCGGAGTGTCGTCCTTGGAGATAGCAACCACCTTCTTCAATCCAGTTGCAGGATCGTCCACCCTGATGTGCATAGACACTGTCCAGTAGGATGGGTACCAGGTGCTCTTGTGCTCCACACAACGATACTCTGGCCTCCGGGTGTACCCCAACTGGCTCATCACAAGCCTGAGCAAGATGGGAAAACGAGCGGTGCCTCCGTCATCTTGGTACTCCTCTACGCTCCTCTTCTCAGGTGCTCCCCCATCAGCAGCTTCAACTTATGGGTTACCTTCCACAGGATCTTCATCTTCCACTTGCATCCCTTCTTCAGGTCCGGCCTGCTGCTGCTGCATCTCCTGGGGTTCTTGCTGCTCCTGCTGCATTTCCTCATCTTCCATGAGCTCTTTAGTGGGAGTACCTCTCTTGTACTGAGTCCTCTTGGTACGTGCCATCTACTAAGAGAAAAGAGGATTGGAATTATAACAAGTCTAAAGAATCACTTAAAGCAAAGATAGCATAACCAAGATGAGAATAAAAGCGTTTAGGACCAAGATGAGGATAAAACAAAAATAAGAGATATAAAAAAGCATAAAGAAATAATAGAAGCATGAATAATAGAGCATAAGACCTTAAAAACGACCATTCTCTATCTAGGCTTGGGTCATACAGTCAACACGGCACTGATACCACTTCTGTCACACCCGATTTTAGGGGGAACACCATATGCATTTCATATGTGCACCAGGATCAAAAATTCACACATATGATAGACGTCATAAGTGAAATACCAGAAGACAGTGCATAAACGTAGTAAAAGAGTTATAGTATCATTATTACACTCCAAGACATAAGTATTTAACGAAAAGTAAAGCGAGTAGCTAGCAGCGGATAATCCATCAACTCCACAGGAAGTTGACTGGTGAACACATACGCCTAGAACTCTTGGAAATTTTCTGGGAACTCTTCCAATTCACCTTGGTCTGAACAACATTGCGTAAAGCAAGGATGAGTACACTTATGGTTGGTACTCAACAAGTGTAGAGGAAAATAAATGACATGCAAGGCTAAGCAAGGATAAAGCTGACACGGTTTGACTGCATTAAGCTTTTAGTTGGTCAACATTTTAATCAATAATTAATAAGTGCAAGTTTATACCAACCCACATTAAATAGTATAAAATAACATGTTCATGAATAAAGAACAACAATTTGATGTTCATGAATAAAGAACAACAATTTGATGTCGTCTTTGAGTAATTAATCATGCGAGGGTCCAGGCTACTCATGACCATGAGCACGGCTGTTATAACAGTTTTACACTCTGCAGAGGTTGTACACTTTCACCATAAGTCGTGTTTTCCCACTCATGCCTGAGGGAGCCAATCACATAAAAACACAAAAGTGCGTGGCTTGGGATACACTACGAGGCCTTTACAAAGATTCCCTAATAAGTGCAGCCCGCTAAGGTTTCAAAATCCAAGCAAAGCATAACCCTCCCTAATGAGGTCTATCTCTTAGCTAAGCCCACAACTCAAGAGGATCGGGTTATACCTCATCGAATTCTCCCCCACTTGCCCTTTCGGTAAGACATGCACATACTAGAGTTTCTAATTAGTCAGCCAAGATCAGAGCCCGTTGATCTTATGGTTGTACTGTTTTCCTGGGTGGTCACTCCATGTTCCATTTAACATATGATCTTGAGTTATCAGGGTATGAACATGAAGTAAATCAAGTTTAATAATTGAACCCACATTTTTCTATGCCCAAGTTTAGCAACTAAGCAATAATCTATCCAACGTAAGCAAAGCATCCCAGGTACAACAAGGATAGTGGTAAAAGACTAGGAACAACGTTAGCATAGGACCCATCAAAATTAATGCAATGCGAAAAAATAAAGTGTAACTTTATTGGTGAATAATGGGACCGCAAAGAGATGGTCAAAAATACACTTGCCTTCTCTAAAGCCTTGCTGCTGCTCAAAGTCTTCCTCGAACTGCTCTTCGAATCCCTCGAACGGCACGGCTTCTAAATGCATCACACAAGCACATACAAGAGAACAAAACAAAACAATAATAAACAGTACATCAAACAGTAGTAACAGAACAAAACAAGGCTTTTAAATAGATCTACACGTTACAAGGATCACATGAATGAAAGAATCACTTAAATCGGATCTAAAACGTGAAAGATATGGCTAAAACAAGTTTTATGGGCTTATTTGAAGAAAATCGAAGGCTAAAACATAATTATGCTTAAAACTAAAAGGGCTAACGCATAAAATTACCCTATCAGGACGGCGCGTACTAATATTTGAAAGTACAGGGGCTTAAACGAAGAAAAAGGACCTATCTACAAATACATTTATAACTACGAAGGACTGCGGGTTGATTTAGCCAAAACCGAGGGGCTCTTTAACAAAATTTTCAAGGCTGACCAACGCTAACCGGTATTAGACTTTAGTCAGATCTATCAGGACCGTAGGATTTAGATTTGACGGCTGAGGTTCGCTGGAGCCTTGCTTCGCCGGCGGCGGGCTTGCGACGCGGCGGCACCGCTCGGGCATCGGCGGAGCTTCACCAGAGTTGGACGAAACTCGGCCTACAGACCACCAATCGAGACATGACTGACACCAGAAGCATCAGGAGGGAACGCCAAGCTCACCTAGGGTCGTGTCGACGATGATCGGGCGGCGAGATGCACGAACATCGAGGAGGGGCGGCTCCGGTGAGTCTGAGCATGAACGGCGATGGATTAGGTTCGATTGAAAGCAGAAACGCGAACGGGATCAACTCGGCTAGCTTCATTACCTCCTTGCGAAGCTCCTAGACGGGTTCTCATCGAGCAATTGATGACGGCGGGGGTCCAATGGCGGCGATGTGGGGTGCGAGCGAGTTCTGGAGCTTCGAGAGCTCGGGTGGAGGATTTGGCGGGGACCTCGTGGGTGCTGGGGCTTGGTTTTACAGCCCCTGGGGCTCTCCTTGGCGTGAAGATCACGAATCGCGGATCGGGCGCCGGCGGCTCCGCTTTCCATGTAGGGAGGCCGCGCCTTCCTTGTGGTGAGGAAACCCACTTAGGAAAGGAGGGCGGCGAAGCTTCGGGGAAGGTCCTCGAGGGGTCCACGGGTCGCACGGGGGTCGAAGGAAGGAAATCCGGCGCGGCGGAGGAACTCCAGGCTCGACTCAGACGCAGACTGGGGGAAGGAGACGACCCTGACAGGTGGGGTCCTCCTGTCGGCGGGACAGAGCGGGATTAGGCGAGCTAGGCTGCGGGACAGGTTGCTGGGCCGGACGATGGGCTCGGCCCATGAGGAGTTAAGTGAGGGACGAAAGAACGGGGCTGAAAACGAACTGGGCTGATAGTAGAGGGGGCAAAACCGGACTCGAGCCTAAACAACTATTCTAAAGCCATTCAATTTAAATTTAAATAGAATTTAAATTCAAACAAATGACAAGCAACAAAACAAAAATGCACCAGCATGAAATGCAACAACCACTTATTTTGCTATAATTTATTTAAATGATATCATATACTTTGGAGCCTAAAATAAATTCCAATTAATCATAGAAATTTTATTTGACCGTTAAATAAATCCTAGAAAATTCTAATAATTTAATGTGATGAACATTAAGGTGTTACAGGTAAGGAGTTTCGAACCTCGTTCAGAGACCTCCCAAAAGTCTTCCCATCCGATGGTGAAGAATGCACTGATCAAGTCGTTGAACATCCCCGTTTGTGCGAGCAGGTGCTGCTCATACACACAGAGTGTGCTCAAGTTCCTTTAAGTGCAGCATGTTGAACACCTCGCGTTTTCGGTCCGTGCGGAGGACAATGTCGTCCTCACGCAGGAGCTGATGAACCAGGTTAGAGGTGGAGCCTCTACCCGTGTCAGTGATGCCCGACTCGTGGATCTCCATTGGGGCCGAGACATGGGTTGGTGCGGAGGAGCTCCCAACATCACCATCGCTCGAGCGATTGCTTAACATGCTGGACCACCAGAAAGAGAACCACTTTGGCATGATGCCTGCAAAATATTAGCACAACAACTACCCGAAGGACTGAATATTCAAGGTTAGCACAAGAAAAATGAAGTTAGTCATCCGAAGGTCAGTCGTTCTTGCGAGGATTGACACCTCCACAAAAGGTTAGTCATTCTTGTGGGGTAATAAGACCTCCACAAACACGTTCTCAAACAGCAGCACAAAGCTCAAACAAAGGAAAATATTTTTGTGTTTTTAGCAATGCAATAAAATCAAACTTGAGCAAGAACTTGAGAGAGAACTTGAGCAAGAATTTGAGGGAGAGAGAGTTTCAGAAGTGGACGAGCAACTTTTTTTATTCTTTGGTTTAGTTTTGCTTTCTTATCTATAATTCCTTTGTTGCTAATACAGTTCGCTGGTATTCACAAATACTTGAATAGTACTATTTAGAATTATTTTTGTCTGATATGATTCTTACATAATGGGCTGCATGAAGTAGCATGCTTGTTTTTGCACGTTGTAATTTTCAGCAGAAAATTTTTGAATTTTTTGCTATAGTGTTAAACTACAAATAACACTAACCCGGCTCGATCGGTCACAGCTGTGAATTCTTTTTTCTTTGTCAATTGACTATGGGTAGAGAAGAGTTCCATTGGGGGGCTAGGAGACTGAAATTAAATATGAGGAACTTAAATTTCAGGATATTACCTCATGCTTTCTATAAGCTAAAATTCCTCGTCCCTAACTTGTCTTTCCTATCACCTTTGATAGTTATCCTGTAAGAAACAAACACCCAAAGGATGAATAGTAAGATTGTGATAGAGTTTGGCCCAGAATACAAAAAAAGAGCACTGGTCAAGAGGAAACAATAAGAAATGTTAAACATTAATTGGAATCAGAATTAAGAACAGTTTTACAAAACTTAGTATGTTGTCGCTGTAGGAACTTTATGTGTTCATGTGTAAAAGTAAAGCATTCAACAAACTGTGTGCACTAAGAGAACGTAGAAAATATATCGAAGCGATGACGTGCAATGCACTAGTACACACAGAAAGAGAAGTACAGTTGATCTGTATTCAATAGGCAAACTAAAAATATCTGGTGAAACTCATGCAATCTAGTTTAGTTCAGTAATCAGATTCACTTTTACCCGTAGCAATCGATGTTTTGTCAGAAAAAGTTACTGTTAGCATATCTAGAAGTTGCATAAAAATGCATGGTAGGTTTTGTTGGGTACATAATCTTTCTTTTTTTCTCGAACACGCAGGAGAACTGCGTATCGTTAATGAAGAAGAAATAAGAATGGGTTTAGAACCCTTACATCACCCCACACACACACACCCCATACTCTCTTGGATACAGAAACTTGACCCTGGACCAAGAAAAACAGGGAGAGCTCACACATTGGCTGGCATTAGAGCGAGGAGGTGTGAGACTCCTTTAGCTCCGGCCAGACTCCAAATATGCAGCTCATCCCTAAGAGTAGCTAAGACTTCAGATGGAAAGGTCTGGATATTGAGATACCAAGTTACAGATCCCTGAATTTCTCATCTATTTCACATGACAAGGCCTGAATGCAGACCCTAGAATTTCTGTTTGATGATGAATCTGAAACTTTCTATGAAATCATCATGATTGATGGTTAATATCCCGTGTGAATTTGCCTTCTTAGGATCATCCTAATTGTTCTATACTTCTATATGTATATTCCACTAGTCTGCTAATTATCAATTCATTCTTTTATGGTGTAAAGGACCATCTACCTGCATGCTGGAACTGGATCATCAGCCGTCACTGGATCATTGACCTGCATGGGGGCACTCCATCATCGACCTGTTCAGTACATCATATTCACATGGTAACAGTTAAGGTTACCTGTGCTTCATAATTGTCACAGCCTGTCCTCCTGCTTAGTGCACCAGCAATGGTAATTGCCAAACCAGTAATATAGCTGGGCCCTGCAACAATGAGCTTTAACTATTTCATCCTGAGCAATATGCGATCCACAAGGTAGTGATGGGAATTAGGGTGCCCGATCTTCCGTCAGGTGAAGGATAACTCGTTTTGGGCGGAGCACGACACACGGATCCGGCTTCAAGTCAGCAAACTCAAACCCTGCAATCTTAGCATCACGACTCATCTGGTTATTAACCGTGTCACAACCCGGTTGACCTCGCCAAGAAGGCTAATCCCTGCCTGCGAAACGAAGAACACAATCAAGAACTCGAAAGAACGCACCACTCAACAGGAAGTGACAAACTACAAATGTATGACTAAGCATGATAGTTGGGGTTCTACAAACCGATGACGGCGAAACTGTTCTCGAAAGATTAATCTAAGCAAAACCCCAAACCCTAATGTGGTGGCGGCTACTGATTATATGAGGATTGGGGTGTGCATAACCCCCTAACCACGTCCATAATGAACCCCAACATGATACACGGGCCAACAGCCCAAAAGATGGCGGCGCAGCACCCTGACAGATTCTGGACGTCCACTTGTTTCGATGATTCCCAATGACTCAGAAGAATTTTGAGGTGGGACCAGTTCCATTGGAAATCTTATATCCTTATCTTTCCAAGCATATATAGAACGTAAAAAAAAGAGCCCGTATGCGACCTGGGCGATGAATTTAGTGCAGGCTGCTCCTAGACTCCGAGGTGGACTCGAACTTGAGTTTTTTTTGCCTCCACCTTGGGGACTCGAATCGGATTAGCCTCGGGCCTTCTTCTTGACTTGGAAAACCTTGTTGGTACCCTTCTTCTCCACCACATGCACCCCTCATGGACATATGTATGGGTGTCATGTCCTCATCATCGTCCCCTTCTTAACGAAAAGCCGTCCTCGACGTCGTGTGTGCTCTAAGATGGCACTGCACAACACGAAGAAACACGAGGTTACGGAAAATATGGGAACTGAGAATATTGTGGGGAGTGACATGATCATATTTATAATCTCTCAAAGTATCTTCTCCTATAGAGTTGTCGGCAAATACGCAAGCTCCTTGATCGAAACGCACACGATCTTTTTCAATATTATCCTGCAAAAGATTAGCACTAACCAAACACAATGCAGGCATAGATGGTTGCATAACCGCTAGTATGTGTTCAATACAAGAAAAATCAGCACTAGCACACATAGGTAACAACCAACAATGCTCCCCTTCTTGAAAGTGAACCCGATTCGTTATAGTAAAACTAGATGGACAATCTAGTTGATCACAATCTTGAACATCAAAAGGAGATTTCAGATTTACACAAATATAGACTCGATGCACCATATACTCTCCTTTACAATTATATTTACCAATAAAATGATATGTATAAGTAGACAACCATGGCAACTCAACACATCTAAATTTCTCTTCCAAACTACTAAGAACACATAAAGTATCAAACTCAACATAACCCAAAGTTTATAAAGAAGATAATAATTTCAGTTCGTCATGTGCACAAGTAATCGGCATAATAACACTTAACCTAGCACGACCATGCATTTCTTAATCTGATCACTCGAGAGGCTTAGAGATATCTCTCTCGTATAGAGAGGGGCAAATCCCATCTTGACTAACCATGCCTCATAACATGCTTCCTGACAAACCCGAAAACTACCTTTATGACTACCCAGTTACGGAGTAGCGTTTGATAGTCCCTATGTAGGTCAATTCACATATTGAGTACATGCGACAATCTCAGGTCTTAGGACAAAGCATATGCGTTGTGCAAAAAGAGAACTATATAGCAAAATCTCATGTTGGGTTAGTCCAACCCCATGTCATACATGTACCCACATTATTAGTTTGACATCTCCATGTCCATGACTTGTGAAACGTAGTCATCAACTAATACATGTGCTAATCATCAACTCAGGTTAGGGACAACTTTAGAATAAACATACAAGTAAAGAGTCTCACAAATAATTCACATAACTGCCAATCATATACAAGTTGCCTTTCATGGATATCAATAAATAAATGATGTCATAGATACAATACAATCATCCACTCACACTAGAGCTAATCTAGTCGATATCTAATATCCATAGCTCTCATGTATGACTCATGCTTAGGTTGTGGAAGAGCCTTTGTCAAAAAATCAGCAACATTCAAATCCGTATGTATTTTGCTTATCTGTATCTCACCCCGTTTAATGAACTCTCGAATGAGGTGAAACTTCCGCAGTACATGTTTGTTCTTCTGGTGATTCCTAGGCTCTTTAGCCTGCACAATTGCCCCATTGTTGTCACAGTAGAGTTCCAACGGGCCGGACGCATTGGGAAACACTTCAAGCTGAATGAGGAATTTCCTCATCCAAAAACCTTCCTTCGCCGCTTCAGAAGCTGTGATGTACTCGGCTTTCTTTGTAGAATCAACACAATATCTTGCTTAGACCTTTTTCAGCTAACAACACTACCATTTATCATAAACACAAATCCTGATTGCGACTTTGAATCATCTGAATCAGTTTGGAAACTAGCATCAGTGTAACCGGTTACAATGAGCTCCTCCTCACCTCCATAGACTAGGAACACATCTTTAGTCCTTCTAAAGTACTTAAGAATGCTTTTCACTGTTGCTCAACACTTAGAGCATATAAGACATCTGAGCAAGTACTTATCATGGCGTACATGATAGATCCAATTGCCGAAGCATAGGGAATCTTATTCATGTGCTCCCGCTCATCAGCCGTCGAAGGACACTGAGTCTTGCTGAGGTGTACGCCATGTGACATAGGCAAGAACTTTTTCTTGGACTGTTCCATGTTGAACCGTTTCAAGACCTTGTCAATATAAGTATCCTGGCTTAATCCTATAAGCCTCCTTGATCTATCTCTATAGATCCTTATGCCCAGAATGTATGCAGCTTCCCCCCAAGTCCTTCATAGAAACACTATTTTTCAATGAAGTCTTAACATATTCCAGCATAGGAATATCATTCCCAATCAACAATATGTCATCCACATACAAGATTAGAAATGCAACAAAGCTCCCACTTTCCTTCTTGTAAACATAAGCCTCTTCTTCATTCTGTCGGAAGCCAAACCCTTTGACTACCTCATCAAAATGAAGGTTCCAACTCCGAGATGCTTGCTTTAATCCATAGATGGATTTATGAAGGTTGCATATTTTTCCAGCATTAGTTGGATCGACAAAACCTTCGGGCTGTATCATATATACATCCTCATCCATGTTCCCATTTAGGAAAGCCGTTTGACATCCATTTGCCATATCTCATAATCAAAATACGCAGCTATTGCTAGAATGATCCGAATAGATTTAAGCATTGCTACTGGTGAGAATGTCTCGTCGTAGTCAATTCCTTGAACTTGTCAAAAACCTTTTGCAACAAGTTGTGCTTTATAGACGTTAACATTTACATCTATATCTCTCTTTATCTTAAAGATCCATTTGCACTCGATGGGTCTCACACCATCAGGCAGGTCAACCAAGTTCCAAACTTGATTGTGTCCCATGGAATCTATCTCCGATCTCATGGCACTTTGCCATTTCTCGGAATCTAGGTCCATCATTGATTCCGCATAGGTCCTAGGCTCATCCTTGTCCATCAACAATATGCCGCGCTCTCCTGTAACTAGGAGATTCATTCTATTAGTTGCGCGACATGGCCTTTCCAACCTTCGTGGTTGTGGCGGTTCTTCTCTTGCCACATGTGCCTCAACTTATTCTGCTACATTAGCATCACTTGTAAAGTCTTGCCTCATAGGCTCATCTCGAACTTCTCCAAGATACACCTTCTATCCACTTTTCTCTAAGAAAAACACCGTTCCTAGCAACAAACACTTTACCCTCTGATCGGTTGTAGAAATAATACCCAATTGTTTCCTTTGGACATCTCATGAATATGCACTTGTCCGACTTGGGTGTAAGCTTGTCTGACTGAAGTCGGTTGACATATGCTTCATAGCCCCAAATTTTTAGAAAAGATAAACTGAGAGTCTTTCCAGTCCATATCTCATATGGTGTCTTATCCACGGACTTAGACGATACCCTATTTAGTGTGAAAGTTGCTGTTTCTAGAGCATAACCCCAAAATGATAACGGTAGGTCTGACTGGCTCATCATTGATCTAACCATGTCCAACAAAGTTTGATTACGTCACTCGGACACACCGTTTCTCTGATGTGTTCCAGGTGGCATAAGCTGTGGAACAATTCTGCAACTCTTTAGATGAGTGCTAAACTCATGGCTCAAATACTCGCCTCCATGATCAGATCGCAAAGCCTTTATTTTCTTGCCTCGCTGATTTTTAACTTCGTTATGAAACTCATTGAACTTTTCAAAAGTTTTTGACTTGTGCTTCATTAAGTAGACATAGCCATATGTACTGGGCCCTTTAGCACCGGTTGCTGGCTGCAACCGGTGCGAATGTGAGCACATTAGCACCGGGTCGTCGCAAGACCCGGTGCTTATGTGCTCAGCCTGCCACCCCTGCGCGCCGCCCCCGCTCATAGCCGTTGGACCCGGTGCTGATGCACCCTTAGCACCGAGTCCAAAATGTGCCGCGGCCTATGAGGGGGGCGGATGTGAGGTTCTGTGGTAGTGACTATTCTGGAGATGTTTCCTTTATATCACTACCAGAATGCACGACATCTGCACCGGGTGGGAAAGCCCTTTAGCACTGGGTTTCCCACCCGGTGCAACTAATCCGAGGCTAAAGGGGTACCCCTTTAGCACCGGGTTGAATAACCGGTGCTAAAGGGGCCCTTTAGCACCGGGTGCAGCCACGACCCGGTGCTAAAGGGCCTGCCCCGCAGCGCCGTAGCAGGGCCTTTAGCACCGGGTCGTGGCTGCACCCGGTGCTAAAGGGCCTGCCTTTAGCACCGGTTGCTGCCTGAAACCGGTGCTAAAGACCTCGAATTTCTTTTTTTTTTGCTTTTTTCAGTAGCCATGCGTGCACGTCTATATACGTATATATTCTAATACGTGTATTCTAATGCGTATTCGGCCGACTCTATATTCATACTAGCTGACATTTCATCAAAATAGAAGACATATATATTACAAAAGTAGATATTCATGCATCTCAACTCGAGTTATATATATTTAAACTGTATTTTCTACTTAATTAAGATTGACGACTAGCTTGTTGGACTGTCCGGCACGTCCTCCAGTACTGGCGAGAAGTATTCTCCTCGGGGATTGACGACCTCGTCCCAGATCCATCCGACGAGCTGTTTTGCAATTGCGTCAATTCTTTCTAGCTCCAGGGACTCTTCCTTCAGCCTGAACATCTATAATTTACAAATAATTGAAAGATATTTAATCCGCCGAGTTGGAGACAATAATTGTGCACTTAATAATAATGGAAATGTTGTTTATTATTATGTACCATAATATCGTGTTGTGTAAGCTTTTTATGTCCCCAATTCCACATGAAATCGCAAACATAGTATGCACATAAATTATTTCCCGGCCCCTGTTTGGCACACTGTCGACCAAAAGAAATTAAGTAAAATTCATATAATATATTAGCCGAGGCCTACATGTACAAATTACTTGCTTACCGGAAAGCCAATGTTCCATTTTAGTGTTTCATGTTGAATTCCCGGGTGTTCTTGACGATATTGAATCCAGGCCCTGCGAATAAACAAATTGAGTTAAGTCATTGCGAGTGTAAGGGGTGAATTAAGTAGGGGAAAATATACATCACCTTGTCATCATGTCCATGATGTTCTGTAGTTTTTCTTTTGGAGTGTGCAACGAATCAAAGACGTTCACGACACCCCGGTCAGGACACAATATTATTAGGAACCAGTGGAATCTGTGCACATGTATACATTATAATCAGAAATGAATTAGTACACAGACAGTATAAGAAGAAGAAGCCTGTGTATGTACTCACTCGATGTTGTACGGGATTAGTATGGAGTCGCAGTAATTTTGTTTCTTAATATATTTGTATAGGTTTCCATATGTTTCCTCGGGATTCATCAATATCATTTCCTCACTTATCCTTCGAGGATCCACGAAACCAACGTCATATATCCCGGATCTGCGATATTTTTGAATCTCCATTCTGCATATGTTAAGCAATAAATAAAGCCCGCGTCAGCATAGATTGGAATTATTGTTTTCAAACTGTGAATTATAAGCAACAACAAAGTACTTACAGTGTCCAACAGGTGATCAAATCCACGTCCATGGCGTCGCGGTGGTACAGCTCATATATATCCTTAAACCTCAGCCACACCCAATCCTCGTCACCATTGTAGAAATCATGGTCCTTCACGCCTACTTTGATCATGCGCCGTTTATTCCTTCTTGATTCTTCCAAGTACCACTCATGGAATCGGCGCATCTTCGTCTGTAGCTTCCTCTCCATTTCAGGAGGGACCATAGGCTCGCCAAGATTAAACGGCCACCTCAGCGTTGTGTTTACAGGCACCTCTTCTTCCCCCAGGACTTGCGCTCTGGTTAGTCCAGTCTCGGCCATTACTCGTTGCACGTTAAGCTCGTCCAGAGATGGCAATGGACCCAAGGGCCGCTGAGGTTGCTGGCCGAGCTGAGGAACCTTTTTGGATGGGCCCGCCTCCTTATCTGCAGCCTTCCGCTTCCGGCGAGATTTCAGTAATGAGCGGTCATAGTCTGTTACTATTACTTCCTTCTGTTGACCCTTGCCCAAATTACCGAGGAATGACTTGACGACGGTGGGATCAAGCTTCGGCTCCGGCTCAGGTTTTTTCCTCCACTCGGCCATTTGCCTCTTTGTGTCTGCTTTGACCGAGGCTTCGAGCTCCTCTAGAGTCTTCTCACCCGCTCTTTTCTCTGGTGCGGGCTTCTCTTTGGTTTTCCGCGCCTTCTTCGCTGGTGGAGTGGGGGCAGAGGCTTTAGTGCGGCGTCCCCTCTTTGGTGGAGGGGGCGGAGACCTCTTCGACGGAGGAGACGGAGACCTCTTCGGTGGAGGAGACGGAGACCTCTTTGGCGGAGGAGACGGGCTTGCATCAGGAGCTCCCGGAGAATCGTCATGATCCTGTGGATCTCTTGGAGGTGACGGGGGCTTGTTGGTAGCCGCAGGTGTACCGGGTATGACGACGTCTGCCTTGCTCCATAGAATGATGCAGTGAGAACACTGACCGAGTTTTGTTTCTCCGTCACCTCCGGGGATGTCAAGTTCCAAGTCTTCCCAGCTGGTGACGACTTGCTCCACCTCAACAGGTACGTAACCATGTGGAATGTCATTGCAGTGCCATTTTTGCCCTTCTTCCACACGTTTGGTCATACCGTATGCGACCTGATAAGTTAGTAGTCACAAAGAAAGTTAGTAAATGAATGGTATTTACGGTGAAATGTATGCAGTATGAACTAAGGTCGCATACGTACCACCACAGCTAAGTTCTTCTGCCTGACGACAAGCTCGCACGCGGTCCGTTGAGTTATTTCATCCACGGTGTAATGGACCGCTTCGGCGGCCTGTGTGGAAGCGTGACTGCTTTGATATTGCTGTGGAGGGCTAATAAGGGCCGCATCTTGGAGAGGTGCATGCTCTGTGGAACCGGTCCCGCCTGTGGCTTGTTGGAGAGGTGCAGGCTCTGTGGAACCGGTCCCGCCTGTGGCTTGTTGTATCTGCAGCCATGCTACCTTCATCCGTCGCTCCATCTCTGACTCCATTTCTTGGAGCTTTGAGCCCTGGGCGGCAACCGTTTGCTCTAGGTCCCTCACCCTCTGCTCATATTCGGCCTTCTTCCTCGAACGGCTCCTATAGGTGGCGGCGTGCTCTTGGAAACCTTTCTTCCATGAGATGCTTGTGCCTACGCCGCGCGTCCGTCCAGGATGCTCCTTGTTCCCTAAGGCATAGGTTAGCTCATCTCTGTCTCTATCGGCAACAAATTCTCCCCTATCAGATGCCCTGAGGATATCGAGGAGACGATGAGCTAGTTCTCGCAAGTCCTCGGGAAAAACTAAGGAGCCGTCGATTGGGCTTAGGGTGCCTCCATGACCATAGTACCAATGCTTGGTCCTTGTGGGCCAGTCATGTGTCGCTGGAGTGATGCCTCTAGCATATAGATCTTCTTCCATCTTCTCCCATTTAGCGATGCTTGCCTTGCAACCTCCCGAACCCATCTTATGAGAGTACTTCTTATCTTCGGAGGTTTTGTACTCAATGAATGCTTCCCACTCGTCATTGGTGATCTTCTTATACTTCTTAGGATCCGGGGCCTCTCCGGTTTTGAGAAATTGCGAGTACAACTTCTTCTTGAAATCCTGAAACAGAACTGCCATCTTCTTCATTGTCCAATCCCTCAGTTCTGCTTCATGAGTGCTAGGCCAGTCGAATATTGCCTTTAATTCCCTCCATAGCATCTCCTTCTCTGTATCGGGGAGCATGTACTCCTCAGTGGGGTCCGTGGACTTCCATTTTCTGATACTAATGGGCACATTGTCCCGTACAATTACCCCGCACTGAGATACAAATTTCTTGGCCACTTTTGGGGGCTCAACTGGCTCCCCGTCATCCTCCACTCGGGTGATGTGTAACTTGACATCCTTCAGCTTCTTCGTGGTCGATCGTTTTGATTTCTTAGCAGAGGCGGCCTACACAAATTACATATATACGAGATGATATAGAGATGGTATACATAATTGACATGTACAGTACAAATTTATGTTATCTATATACACACCTGACTAGACGAGGGCGCGCTACCGGCTCCTTCAATAGTTTCGGCCCTTGCAACATTGTCGCCCTGAACATTTGCGGCCCCTTCAACATCTTCGGCCCTTGCAACATTGTCGCCCTGGACATTGTCGTCCCTTCCAATGATGCCCAACACATCATCCATGGACATTGGTTGGGTTACAATATTGAAAAGTTGATTCGTAAAGAACGTGTCGTTGTCCTCTTGCATGGGTGGGACAGGGGTGTTGTTGTCCTCTTGCATGGGTGGGACAGGGGTGTTGTTGTCCTCTTGCATGGGTGGGACGTTGTTGTTGTTGTCCGCCATCTATAGAATTAAAAATAATTGATAAGAAATATATACAAAGCATACATATTCCCAATATTTCTAACATTTTCGCTAAGGGGGTCGGTGCGTGAAAAACGGATTCGCCAAGGGGTTCGGGTGCGCGGTGTGAATTGATTCGCTAAGGGTTCGCTAAGGGGGTCGGTGCGCGAAAAACGGATTCGCTAAGGGGTTCGGGTGCGCGATGGGTTCGGGTACGCCATAGAATTTCCGATAATAAACATTTTCGATAGTATACATTATACAAACATATAACATTTCCAATATACATTTAAATGAAGCACATATATTTCTAATATACATAGAATTTCCAATATACATTTAAATGAAGCATTTTCCAATATACATTTCAAACATATAACATTTCCAATATACATTTCAATGTAAATATCTCCAATACATTTAAATGAAGCATTTTCCAATATACATTTCAAACATATAACATTTCCAATATACATTTCAATGTAAATATCTCCAATACATTTAAATGAAGCATTTTCCAATATACATTTCAAACATATAACATTTCCAATATACATTTCAATGTAAATATCTCCAATACATTTAAATGAAGCATTTTCCAATATACATTTCAAACATATAACATTTCCAATATACATTTCAATGTAAATATCTCCAATACATTTAAATGAAGCATTTTCCAATATACATTTCAAACATATAACATTTCCAATATACATTTCAATGTAAATATCTCCAATACATTTAAATGAAGCATTTTCCAATATACATTTCAAACATATAACATTTCCAATATACATTTCAATGTAATTTCTAATATTTTCAATGTATGTGCTTAGCGAACGTGTTCGTCGCTAACCAAATGCGCATGGCCGAACACGTTCGCTAAGCAAATGTGCATGGTCGAACGTGTTCGGCCATGCAATGGGTACCTGCACACACAAACACGTGCACGGCACGAAGGCCGGCTCACAAACATTCACGCACGGCACGAAGGCCGGCTCACAAACATTTCACAGAGAGGCTCACCGTGCAGTGACGGGCGCGGCGGGCGACGGCGGCGCGGGGACGAGGAGCGGCGCGGGGACGACGTGCGGCGCGGGGATGAGGGGCGCCGGCGCGGGGACGACGGGCGCGGGGACCACGGGTGGCGGCGGCGTGAGCGCGGGGACGACGACGGCGGCGGGGACGACAGGCGCGCGCGGGGACGACGACGGCGGCGGGGACGACGACGGCGGCGCGCGGGGACGACGGGCGGCGGCGCGGCGTGGGCGCGGGGACGACAGGTGGCGGCGGCGTGGGCGCGGGGACCACGGGCGGCGGCGGCGACGGGCGACGGCGACGGGCGGCGGCGGCTGAGGAGACGAGGGGGCACCGGCGGCGGTTTCGATCTGTGACGAGTGAGGGCGAAGTGAGGGAGGGGAGAGAAGTCCCCGGCCTATATAGGTCCGGGGCATTTAGCACCGGGTGCAGCCACGACCCGGTGCTAAAGGGCCTTTCGCACCGGGTGGTGGGAAGACCCGGTGCTAAAGGCCCCCCCTTTAGCACCGGGTCTTCCCACCACCCGGTGCGAAAGGCCCTTTAGCACCGGGTCTTCTACACCCGGTGCTAAAGGCCGTAACTGTGCGCCAGACGAAGGCCTTTAGCACCGGGTGCAGCCACGACCCGGTGCTAAAGGCCCCCCTTTCGCACCGGGTCTTCTACACCCGGTGCTAAAGGCCCCGTAACTGGCGCCAAACGAAAATTGGGGGCCTTTAGCACCGGATTTTAGATCAACCCGGTGCTAAAGGCCCCAACTTTTCGTTTGGCGCCCAGTTTCCAAACCGGCCTTTAGCACCGGGGGCTACTATTTGGGAATCTTATAAATATAGTTTTTAATGTATAGTTATTAATACTTGTTTTAATTCAGTTATTAATACCTGTTAAAAATATATATTAAATAAGAAAATCTTATAAATTACTAGAAAATCAATATAAAATGCAAGAAAATCTTATAAATTACTAGAAAATCTTATAAATTAATAGAAAATCTTGTAAATTACTTGAAAATCCTGTAAATTAATAGAAAATCTTATAAATTAATAGAAAATCTTATAAATTACTAGAAAATCTTATAACTTACTAGAAAATCTTATAAATTACTAAAAAATCTTATAAATTACTAGAAAATCTTATAAATTACAAAAAATGATAACTAAATGAAAGATTTTGGAACATTAAACGGTCTCAGATGAAAAAGTCATGAATACCAAAATTTCATATCTCATCAAGATCTACAATCTTTATTTAAGTCATTTTTGCATTTGAGAAAGTGGTAGTATACATTGTTCATTAATCCTAGATTCACTCGCATAGTTTCCAAAACTTTGTTAGAGACTTGTCAAATTTCTACTACATGTTATTACCCATTTTGAAAATGACAAAATGACCTAAATAAAGATTGTAGATCATGATGAAATATGAAACTTTGGTATTCATCACTTTTTCATTTGACATCACCTAGTGTGAAAAAAACCTTGGTTGTAGTAGTCATTTTTAATTCAAAATTTGGATTGTTCAAACACGAGAAGATTTTTCAAAATAATAACATTAATAAGTTTCATAACTTGATAGAGTATGATTTTAGGAATTTTTAGGAAGAAAAATGATCTTTTTTGAAGTTTGTACGAGGGAGAACGACTAGTTACAACTTTTATACAGAGATTAAAAAGAAAAATTGTTCTTGTTCATCCAGTGACGTGGCCCGGTGACGTGGCCAGCTCTCGCACGGCCTCCGTGGCCAGGCCGGTCTTTGGCCCCGCCGCATCGTGGCCTTTAGCACCGGGTGCAGCCACGACCCGGTGCTAAAGGCCACGACCGGGCCAGTGACGTTGCTCGTGTGCGCCCGGTGACGTGGCCGGCCGCCGCACGGCCCCCGCGGCCCGGTCGTGGCCTTTAGCACCGGGTGCAGCCACGACCCGGTGCTAAAGGCCACGACGGGCCAGTGACGTGGCTCGTGTGCGCCCGGTGACGTGGCCGGCCGCGGTCGTGGCCTTTAGCACCGGGTGCAGCCACGACCCGGTGCTAAAGGCCCTTAGGCCCGGTCGGTGCTAGAAAATCTTATAAATTAATAGAAACTCTTATAAATTACTAGAAAATCAATATAAAATGCTAGAAAATCTTATAAATTACTAGAAAATCAATATAAAATGCTAGAAAATCTTATAAATTAATATAAAATCTTATAAATTACTATAAAATCTTATAAATTACTAGAAAATCTTATAAATTACTAGAAAATCAATATAAAATGCTAGAATTAATAAAACCAATCTTATAAATCAATAGAAATTACATGGCATCATCGTTTACTCGGACACTAATAAACTTCCTCTTTACAAATGTTCCTTGATTGTGATCACGCCGTAGATACGGTGTCTCCTCCGCCGCTAACAGGATGCTTGGGTCATCAGCCACTGAGAATGGAGGCCGGCCATCGAGCATATCATAATCTTCATCCGTCTTGTCCTCAACTCCTACGATTTTTCTCTTTCCAGGAAGAACTATATGACGCTTTGGCTCGTCTTGTGATGGGTCCAATTGCTTACCCCCACCTTTCTTATCCGCCCCTTTCTTCGGTCTGCTAGCCATGTCCTTCACATAAAAAACTTGTGTGACAGCTTTGGCCAGGACGAACGGTTCGTCTAGAAAGCCAATCTTGCTTAGGTCCACTAACGTCATTCCATAGTCCGCTTCAACTTTAACACCTCCTCCAGTCAGCTTCACCCATTGGCACTTGAATAGTGGGATCTTCAAAGGTCCGTACTCTAGTTCCCATATCTCCTCTATGATTCCATAGTATGAGTTTGTATTGCCATTGGTGTCTGTCGCGTCGATCCGGACACCACTGTTTTGGTTGGTGCTTTTCTTGTCCTGGGCTCTTGTGTAAAATGTATACCCATTGATGTCGTATCCTTGGAATGTCAAGATCGTGCTCGATGGACCTCTAGCTACAAAAGCTAGCTGCGCATCAATGCCCTCGACACCCATAAGACGTCTTCGCAACCAATCGGCGAAAGTACTATTGTGCAGACGCTGAATGAAGGCCGCAGACTTTGTTGAGTTTTTGTCCCTGAGAATCTGCATGTGCTCCTCGATGTACGGAGCAACTAAGGTTGATTGTTGCAAAACTGTGAGGTGCGCTTTACGAAATGTCTCAACATCCTTGATCACCATCGATCTTCTCCCTAGTGTGCCCTTTCCACCAAGTCTCCCCTCGTGATGGGATTCGGGCACACCAATCGGCATAAGATCGTCGACAAAGTCAACACAGAATTCAATGACCTCCTCCGTTTCGTATCCCTTAGCAATGCATCCTTCTGGATGAGAACGATTACGGACATACTTCTTTAGGACAGCGAAGAACCTCTCAAATGGGAACATGTTGTGTAGAAATACTGGGCCCAATATACGAATCTCTTTGACGAGGTGAACCAATAGATGTGTCATGATATTGAAGAAGGATGGTGGAAATATCATCTCAAAGCTGACAAGACATTGCACCACGTCGTTCTGTAGCTGATCTAAGTGGTCTGGATTGATCACCTTCTGAGAAATTGCATTGAGGAATGCACATAGCTTCACAATGGCTTTCCGCACGTTAACTGGTAGCACACCCCTGAGTATGACGGGAAGCAACTGTGTCATCAACACATGGCAGTCGTGAGACTTCAGGTTTGTGAACTTCTTCTCTTTCATATTTATTATTCCCTTAATATTGGAGGAGTAGCCAGACGGAACCTTGATACTGTTCAAGCATTCAAACATGCTTGCCTTCTCTTCTTTGCTGAGAGTGAAGCTGGCAGGACGCAAGTACTGGCGTCCTTTGTCTCTCTTTTCTGGATGTAGATCAGTCCGTTGCTTCAATCATTTCAGATCCTGACGTGCTTCCAGTGTATCTTTTGGCTTCCCATAAGTACCCAGGAAGCTTATCAAGTTCACGCAAAGATTCTTCGTCAGATGCATCACATCAATCGCGTTACGGACCTCTAAACGTTGCCAATAAGGTAGCTCCCAAAAGATAGACTTCTTCTTCCACATCGCGGCACGACCATCCTCGCCCGTCGGAGCAGCCTGGCTTCCGTCTCCCTTGCCAAACACCACGTGTAGGTCCTTCACCATATCAAATAGCTCTTCTCCACTCCGGTGTCTCGGCTTTGTACGGCGGTCAGCATTCCCGCCAAAATGCGCACATTTCTTTCGTAGCTCATGCTTCGCCGGAAGGAATCGACGGTGACCCATGTACACAACTTTACGACAATGTTTCAAATACATGCTTTCGGTTTCCTCTAAACAGTGAGTGCATGCTTTATATCCTTTGTTTGATTGTCCTGATAGGTTACTTAGTGCAGGCCAGTCGTTGATGCTTATGAAAAGCAGTGCTCGAAGGTCAAACTGCTCCTGTTTGTCCTCATCCCACATGCTAACACCTTCATTCTTCCACAGCTGCAAAAGTTCGTCAACCAATGGTCTTAGGTACACATCAATGTCGTTGCCAGGTTGCTTTGGGCCTTCGATGAGCACTGGCATCATAATGAACTTCCGCTTCATGCAGAGCCAGGGGGGTAGGTTGTAGATACAAACAGTCACGGGCCAAGTGCTATGACTACTGCTCATTTCACCGAAAGGGTTCATGCCATCGGTACTTAAACCAAGCCTAACATTCCTCGCATCAGCATCAAACTCTGGGAATGCTCTATCGATGTTCCTCCACTGGGATCCATCGGCGGGGTGTCTCAACATGCCATCCTGCTTACGTTCTTCTTTGTGCCAGCGCATCAGTTTGGCATGGTCTTTGTTCCTGAACAAACGCTTCAGACGGGGTATCAGAGGGAAATACCACATCACCTTCGCAGGGATTTTTTTTCTTAGAACGCTCTCCCCCAACATCACCAGGGTCGTCCCGCCTGATCTTGTATCACGCGCAGGTGCAAACCGGACAACGATCCAAGTGTTCGTACTGTCCGCGATAGAGGATACAGTCATTAGGACACGCATGTATCTTCTGCACCTCCAAACCGAGAGGGCAAACAACACGTTTTGCTTGATACGTCGTCGATGGCAATGTGTTACCCTCTGGAAGAATCTTCTTTACGAGTTTCAGTAGCTCCTCGAAACCCTTATCAGTAACACCATTTGCTGCCTTCCACTGCAGAAGTTCAAGTGTGCTACCCAACTTCTTTAGCCCCTCTTTGCAATCTGGGTACAGGTCAGTCTTGTGGTCCTGCAACATGCGCTGTATCTTTTTCAGTTCCTTATCATTGCCGCAGTCTTTCTCGGCATCACGCAACATTTGCCCGAGCCCATCAGTAGGTTCATTTTCCTGAGCAACATCTTCCTGAGCATCGCCTTCCCGAGCAACATCGTCCTCATCGGCATCACCCATTGCAGCATATGCAAAGGAACCGTAGTATTGAGCCAATAACGGAATGTCGTCATCGGCCTCGTCTTCTTCATCTTCATCCATTAGAATTCCTCTTTCACCGTGCTTCGTCCAAACAGAATAATTCCTCATGAAACCGTGCCTCATCAAATGCACTTGAAGGCAACCTCTTTGTTTGTACGATTGTATATTTTTACAATGGGTGCATGGGCAGAACATGAAACCGGACGGCGTCCTGTTAGCCTCGGCGGCATCGAGAAACGTCCTAAGGCCATCACGGAACGCTTGAGCGTGGGGATCCCCGTACATCCATTGTCTATTCATCTGCATTATTAACCAATAACAAATATACAATACAATTTAAAGATAAAAAAATTTAATATATAAATAAATACAAATTATAATATATATTCCATTATATAAATAAATTCCTAAAACTACATTACTATATTCATTAAATATAACATTACTATAAGCCTTATAAGATTTATAAGATTTTCTATTAATTTATAAGATTTTCTAGCATTTTATATTGATTTTCTAGTAATTTATAAGATTTTCTAGCATTTTATATTGATTTTCTAGTAATTTCTAAAACTACATTACTATAAGCCTTATAACTATTCACAAGTCATACAAAACAAAATACTAACTAGCTTGCCTTCTCTCTCCATTTAAAACACAACATGAACACTCTCTCCACCATGAACTCAAGCTCTCTCCTCTCTCTCCTCCAAGAACACAAGCTCTCTCTAGCTAGCTTTACTTTGATTCACAAATCCCTCTATTTCTAAATCATAGAAGGATTACAAGCTAAATAAAACATTAGAGAATGAAAGAGTGTACCTTATAGTGCTCCTTAGATGAGTAGCTACTCTTAGGGATGAGCTGCATATTTGGAGTCTGGCCGGAGCTAAAGGAGTCTCACACTCAAACTATTGTAATTTTATAAAACCCCGTAATATTTAGAAAAATCAACTTACGGTTTTTTAATACGTTGTAATTTTACGAAAGCCCTCTAATATTTATAAAATCAACTCTCGATTATTTGTTATAGTTGTCTTTTGATAATATCTGCTATTCTTTATTAAACATGCGTATTGCACATGTACCCTTGCTAGTATTCTTATATAATGTATATGATTAGTACTTAGTAGAACAAGTAGACGGAAATTAGTAGACATTGGGAGGTGCTATGGCCCCGCATATATGGCTGTTGCACCGCATGCCACCTTGTTCCCTTATTCTACCCAATTTTGCCCGAGGTATTCGCAGGGCACATGCTTTGCTGTCGTGCGGTACGCATTACGCTCCTCGTCGAGCGACGACGTGCCACGCAGACTGCGGTATCGAGCAAAAAAACCAGGAAGTTAGTGCAATATATATTTCCTACAGCTAAGGCCACCTTGATGTACAAAGTCAACTTGACTAAATAATAATATACTGTATTTTTAATTATTTTTTAAAAACAGCATCTCACTGCAGGTCGGCATTGGTTCAGATCGATCCGATCAGCTTATTGGTCTGACCCTACCTAACATCACATGTTCCCATTATTATTCCAGATAAACAGAGACTCCAATGATAACTGGATCCAGCCTTCCTAGATTTACTTTGGGCTGCTTTGAGTACATCATTATAAGAGACTCGAGCTCTTACAACATAATTCCAATTGGCACATTGTTGGCTATTGGAAACAACTAAGATACACAGTTCGCAATAACATTCAGTAATATCATGGTAAAAAAAAATCGTAGCCAAATAATACAATGCTGTAGTGGTGTGGATTAATTAGAGTGCTATGATCCATAAAGTAATACATTATGTAGGTTGGGTTTCAATAGTAAAGACTAAAGGCACTTGTATTTTAGATGTAGGCACACAATTGTGTAATGATTTTTCTAGTGTTTTGCCCCTACTTACTACTTTGAACCACAATTGTTATTTTACGCCATTTTCCTACCTTTTTAAATTTACCCAATATTAATCACAAGTCAATACTATTTTGTCCTTGATTTTTCCCATTTGCCCCTGTTTTGGCCGTTGACTAGGGCAAAATTGCATTGGCTTCTAAACGGTAGAGGGCGAAATCATAAAGTGGAAAGAACGAGCCCAGAATCGCAATTGCACCTCAAAGTAGGGGCAAGAACATTAATGGTCCTATAAAGTAATACATCATATAGATTGGGAGTTTAATATTAGTATAGTACTCCCACCGTCCCAAAATAAGTGTCCATTTAGAAAATTTAAGATAGATTAATAGTTATGACAAATGACCATGTTACCTTTTATTGGAACTAGGAAAGTAGCATTAACTAACTATTTGATTGGCTCCTTACGTTTCTCTATGCACTTTTGTATTAATGTGTGCATCCCTAAAAGCTATATGGACACACTTTATGGGACAAAATTTGAATGCTATATGGACATTTATATTGGGACGGAGGGGAGTAATACATTTTATAGATTGGGGCTGGATAACATTGATCATGATATTAAGAAATTGAGAATGATTGGGGCTGATGCCATATGCTGAACTATATGTTTAAGTCGTAATTATGTGATTTTTTAAAAAAAGATGGTTTTGTTTCTCCTATATGCAGGTTATTTACATGGTACCCGTTAGATTAGAATGTTGCCTTCGCCAAAAAAAGAGTACATACCGTACACTCTTGTACAAGAAATGCCTACTTTTAGAGACGTCAACTATGGATGTATTTGTCAAGAATGACTGAAGATCTAGTAATAAGATAATTTTTAGAACTTTACTTATCTTTTTCCGGTTTTAATTAGCATGATGGTGTGCATCCTATGTGGTAGATGGTGGAGTCTATGCCACGGTGAAATTATGCTGGTCTTATGAGGAGAATTGTCCGACCTTGTAATAAAACCATATAATAATTAAATGGTCGAAGTTGTTGAAAGATGAGAGACTGAAATGCTTTTTTATTTGTTTGATCCAATATGATTTCTCTTTATTAAAAAAAGATAGATCGGGAGTTTAAATCCACATCGAAAGTCCAAAAGCTATTGATTGAGTCATCTAGTTATTTTATTATCGGGACAGATCGGCTCCAGCGTACATACTGTCCATATATGTGGCTGCATTGACGATATACCCTATAAGTAGACTAAGAAGGGCGTACTAGGGCCTGGAGACAACATGGAGAGTAGCAAGAAAGCTGCTATGGCGGCCATGGTGGCCACAATGGTGGTACTGCAGCTGGTGATGGTCGCACCTGCCATGGTGGTCTCACAGGCTCGTGATAGAAACCAGGTGATGGTTCCAAAGATGGGAATAAGAAAGCTTCTGCAAGATGGCTGTGTTAATCAGCTCTTTGGCGATTGTAGCCTTGCAGGAACTGTCTGCTGCGAGCCTCTCCAATGTTTTGTTCATGATCTTAGTATTGGTACCTGCTTGCTACTTGATTGAATCTATTTCTCATTACGAATGTAAACGTTCAAGCAGTGTCTCCTAGCTCCTTAAATTGTGTGTTGAATGCTTTGCATGTATCAGATTCAAGTATTAAAATAAGATGTGTGTGCTCTACGTTGGTGCCCCCACCTCCCCCCCCCCCCCCCCTATGCTCATTGTCAAAGCCCAAATGTGATTGCCCCCAAAAAAAGAAAACCCCAAATGTGATTAAGCAGTAGTTAACCAGTGAACTAAAATATTATTTTCTAGGTAACTTGTTGAATGGAGTAGGAACATAAATCAACATTTTCTTTCTAGAAATTTAGTACATTTGTTTGTAGCTCAACTTTTTATTGTCTTTCTTCCCTTCTCTTGTGATCTAGCTTTTTGTTTGTTCATTTCTATGGTTCTAAAACTCGCACTTTGGTCTTGCCTCTCGAGTTTTTGTAAATATTATATGTTTCATGTACTAAAGCAACCCGCCAATGGTTGTTGTAGTTTTTTCAAAACGTCGTACAAAGTAATATTTAAAGATGAAATTGTTGTATATAGTTGCATTATAACTATGCATAATTATTTCTATACCTTTATAGAGTGCTTTAGTGAACTTATATTTCAAATACACTGTAGACAAATGTTTATGATAAATTAAATATGTTAATTTATGACCGTTTAAACATAAGTTCGTGACTTATTGGCCCCCCTCAATGTTAAATCCTGGCTCCCCACCGGCTATAGCACAAACTATTGCTACGGAATACATACACAATCATAGCCATCCACCAGTGCATGAAACACAACGTGGGGTTATGAATGTCGTTTATATGGGGAGCCGTACATTTCTATTTCCTTGAAATATTGTACCAAAATCATCACGACTGAACGTTTTCAAAACTCTTGTGGGCTCCAAAGAACAACGTCGACTAAATCCAAGAGCCGCACTCACCCCCCAAGAGCTTGGTTAAAAAGGCAAAAATGAACCCCCTCTTTCCTAAAAGAAAGGGTAAGGAGTTTCGAACCTCGTTCAGAGACATCCGAAAAGTCTTCCTATCCAACGGTGAAGAATGCACTGATCAAGTCGTTGAACATCCCCATTTGTGCGAGCAGGTCCTGCTCGTACACACTAGTGTGCTCAAACCCCTTTAAGTGCAGCATGTTGAACGCCTCGCGTTTTTGGTCCGTGCGGAGGACGATGTCGTCCTCATGCAGGAGCTGATGAACCAGGTTAGAGGTGGAGCCTCTGCCCGTGTCGGTGATGCCCGACTCGTTGATCTCCTTTGGGGCTGAGACATGGGTTGGCGCGGGGGAGCTCCCAACATCACCCTTGCTCGAGCGATTGCTTAACCTGCTGGACCACCAGAAAGGGAACCACTTTGACATAGCACAAACTACCCGAAGGACTGAATATTCAAGGTTAGCACAAGAAAAATCAAGTCAGTCGTCCGAAGGTCAGTCGTTCTTGCGAGGATTGACACCTCCACAAAAGGTTAGTCATTCTTGTGGGGGTAATAAGGCCTCCACAAACACGTTCTCAAATAGCAGCACAAAGCTCAAACAAAGGAAAATATTTTTGTGTTTTTAGCAATGCAATAAAATCAAACTTGAGCAAGAACTTGAGAGAGAACTTGAGCAATAATTTGAGGGAGAGAGTGTTTCAGAAGTGGACGAGCAACTTTTTTTATTCTTTGGTTTAGTTTTGCTTTCTTATCTATAATTCCTTTGTTGCTAATACAGTTCGCTGGTATTCACAAATACTTGAATAGTACTGTTTAGAATTATTCAGAAAAAAAGCCCTGGTCAAGAGGAAACAATAAGAAATGTTAAACATTAATTGGAATCAGAATTAAGAACAGTTTTACAAAACTTAGTATGCTGTCGCTAAGAACAGTTTTACAAAACTTAGTATGTTGTCGCTGCAGGAACTTTATGTGTTTATGTGTAAAAGTAAAGCATTCAACAAACTGTGTGCACTAAGAGAACGTAGAAAATATGTCGAAGCGATGACGTGCAATGCACTAGTACACACAGAAAGAGAAGTACAGTTGATCTGTATTCAATAGGCAAACTAAAAATATCTGGTGAAACTCATGCAATCTAGTTTCAGTTCAGTAATCAGATACACTTTTACCCGTAGCAATCGATGTTTTGTCAGAAAAAGTTACTGTTAGCATATCTAGAAGTTGCATAAAAATGCATGGTAGGTTTTGTTGGGTAAATCTTTCCTTTTTTCTCGAACACGCAGGAGAACTGCGTATCGTTAATGAAGAAGAAATAAGAATGGGTTTAGAACCCTTACATCACCCCACACACACACACCCCATACTCTCTTGGATACAGAAACTTGACCCTGGACCAAAAAAACAGGGAGAGCTCACACATTGGCTGGCATTAGAGCGAGGAGGTCACTACCACAGAACCTCACATCCGCCCCCCTCATAGGCCGCGGCACATTTTGGACCCGGTGCTAAGGGTGCATCAGCACCGGGTCCAACGGCTATGAGCGGGGGCGGCGCGCAGGGGTGGCAGGCTGAGCACATAAGCACCGGGTCTTGGGACGACCCGGTGCTAATGTGCTCACATTCGCACCGGTTGCAGCCAGCAACCGGTGCTAAAGGGCCCAGTACATATGGCTATGTCTACTTAATGAAGCACAAGTCAAAAACTTTTGAAAAGTTCAATGAGTTTCATAACGAAGTTAAAAATCAGCGAGGCAAGAAAATAAAGGCTTTGCGATCTGATCATGGAGGCGAGTATTTGAGCCATGAGTTTAGCACTCATCTAAAGAGTTGCAGAATTGTTCCACAGCTTATGCCACCTGGAACACATCAGAGAAACGGTGTGTCCGAGTGACGTAATCAAACTTTGTTGGACATGGTTAGATCAATGATGAGCCAGTCAGACCTACCGTTATCATTTTGGGGTTATGCTCTAGAAACAGCAACTTTCACACTAAATAGGGTATCGTCTAAGTCCGTGGATAAGACACCATATGAGATATGGACTGGAAAGACTCTCAGTTTATCTTTTCTAAAAATTTGGGGCTATGAAGCATATGTCAACCGACTTCAGTCAGACAAGCTTACACCCAAGTCGGACAAGTGCATATTCATGAGATGTCCAAAGGAAACAATTGGGTATTATTTCTACAACCGATCAGAGGGTAAAGTGTTTGTTGCTAGGAACGGTGTTTTTCTTAGAGAAAAGTGGATAGAAGGTGTATCTTGGAGAAGTTTGAGATGAGCCTATGAGGCAAGACTTTACAATTGATGCTAATGTAGCAGAATAAGTTGAGGCACATGTGGCAAGAGAAGAACCGCCAACACCACGAAGGTTGGAAAGGCCATGTCGCGCAACTAATAGAATGAATCTCCTAGTTACAGGAGAGCGCGGCATATTGTTGATGGACAAGGATGAGCCTAGGACCTATGCGGAATCAATGATGGACCTAGATTCCGAGAAATGGCAAAGTGCCATGAGATCGGAGATAGATTCCATGGGACACAATCAAGTTTGGAACTTGGTTGACCTGCCTGATGGTGTGAGACCCATCGAGTGCAAATGGATCTTTAAGATAAAGAGAGATATAGATGTAAATGTTAACGTCTATAAAGCACAACTTGTTGCAAAAGGTTTTTGACAAGTTCAAGGAATTGACTACGCCGAGACATTCTCACCAGTAGCAATGCTTAAATCTATTCGGATCATTCTAGCAATAGCTGCGTATTTTGATTATGAGATATGGCAAATGGATGTCAAACGGCTTTCCTAAATGGGAACATGGATGAGGATGTATATATGATACAGCCCGAAGGTTTTGTCGATCCAACTAATGCTGGAAAAATATGCAACCTTCATAAATCCATCTATGGATTAAAGCAAGCATCTCGGAGTTGGAACCTTCATTTTGATGAGGTAGTCAAAGGGTTTGGCTTCCGACAGAATGAAGAAGAGGCTTGTGTTTACAAGAAGGAAAGTGGGAGCTTTGTTACATTTCTAATCTTGTATGTGGATGACATATTGTTGATTGGGAATGATATTCCTATGCTGGAATATGTTAAGACTTCATTGAAAAATAGTGTTTCTATGAAGGACTTGGGGGGAAGCTGCATACATTGTGGGCATAAGGATCTATAGAGATAGATCAAGAAGGCTTATAGGATTAAGCCAGGATACTTATATTGACAAGGTCTTGAAACGGTTCAACATGGAACAGTCCAAGAAAAAGTTCTAGCCTATGTCACATGGCGTACATCTCAGCAAGACTCAGTGTCCTTCGACGGCTGATGAGCGGGAGCACATGAATAAGATTCCCTATGCTTCGGCAATTGGATCTATCATGTACGCCATGATAAGTACTCGCTCAGATGTCTTATATGCTCTAAGTGTTACGAGCAACAGTGAAAAGCATTCTTAAGTACTTTAGAAGGACTAAAGATGTGTTCCTAGTCTATGGAGGTGAGGAGGAGCTCATTGTAACCGGTTACACTGATGCTAGTTTCCAAACTGATCCAGACGATTCAAAGTCGCAATCAGGATTTGTGTTTATGATAAATGGTAGTGTTGTTAGCTGAAAAAGGCCTAAGCAAGATATTGTGTTGATTCTACAAAGAAAGCCGAGTACATCACAGCTTCTGAAGCGACGAAGGAAGGTTTTTGGATGAGGAAATTCCTCATTCAGCTTGAAGTGTTTCCCAATGCGTCCGGCCCGTTGGAACTCTACTGTGACAACAATGGGGCAATTGTGCAGGCTAAAGAGCCTAGGAATCACCAGAAGAACAAACATGTACTGCGGAAGTTTCACCTCATTCGAGAGTTCGTTAAACGGGGTGAGATACAGATAAGCAAAATACATACGGATTTGAATGTTGCTGATTTTTTGACAAAGGCTCTTCCACAACCTAAGCATGAGTCATACATGAGAGCTATGGATATTAGATATCGACTAGATTAGCTCTAGTGTGAGTGGATGATTGTATTGTATCTATGACATCATTTATTTATTGATATCCATGAAAGGCAACTTGTATATGATTGGCAGTAATGTGAATTATTTGTGAGACTCTTTACTTGTATGTTTATTCTAAAGTTGTCCCTAACCTGAGTTGATGATTAGCACATGTATTAGTTGATGACTAAGTTTCACAAGTCATGGACATGGAGATGTCAAACTAATAATGTGGGTACATGTATGACATGGGGTTGGACTAACCCAACATGAGATTTTGCTATATAGTTCTCTTTTTGCACAACGCATATGCTTTGTCCTAAGACCTGAGATTGTCGCATGTACTCAATAAGTGAATTGACCTACATAGGGACTATCAAACGCTACTCCGTAACTGGGTAGTCATAAAGGTAGTTTTCGGGTTTGTCAGGAAGCATGTTATGAGGCATGGTTAGTCAAGATGGGATTTGCCCCTCTCTATACGAGAGAGATATCTCTAAGCCTCTCGAGTGATCAGATCAAGAAATGCATGGTCGTGCTAGATTAAGTGTTATTATGCCGATTACTTGTGCACATGACGAACTGAAATTATTATCTTCTTTATAAACTTTGGGTTATGTTGAGTTTGATACTTTATGTGTTCTTAGTAGTTTGGAAGAGAAATTTAGATGTGTTGAGTTGCCATGGTTGTCTACTTATACATATCATTTTATTGGTAAATATAATTGTAAAGGAGAGTATATGGTGCATCGAGTCTATATTTGTGTAAATCTGAAATCTCCTTTTGATGTTCAAGATTGTGATCAACTAGATCGTCCATCTAGTTTTACTATAACGAATCGGGTTCACTTTCAAGAAGGGGAGCATTGTTGGTTGTTACCTATGTGTGCTAGTGCTGATTTTTCTTGTATTGAACACATACTAGCGGTTATGCAACCATCTATGCCTGCATTGTGTTTGGTTAGTGCTAATCTTTTGCAGGATAATATTGAAAAAGATCGTGTGCGTTTCGATCAAGGAGCCTGCGTATTTGCCGACAACTCTATAGGAGAAGATACTTTGAGAGATTATAAATATGATCATGTCACTCCCCACAATATTCTCAGTTCCCATATTTTCCGTAACCTCGTGTTTCTTCGTGTTGTGCAGTGCCATCTTAGAGCACAAACGACGTCGAGGACGGCTTTTCGTTAAGAAGGGGACGATGATGAGGACATGACACCCATACATATGTCCATGAGGGGTGCATGTGGTGGAGAAGAAGGGTACCAACAAGGTTTTCCAAGTCAAGAAGAAGGCCCGAGGCTAATCCGATTCGAGTCCCCAAGGTGGAGGCAAAAAAAACTCAAGTTCGAGTCCACCTCGGGGTCTAGGAGCAGCCCGCACTAAATTCATCGCCCAGGTCGCATACGGGCTCTTTTTTTGACGTTCTATATATGCTTGGAAAGATAAGGATATAAGATTTCCAATGGAACTGGTCCCACCTCAAAATTCTTCTGAGTCATTGGGAATCATCGAAACAAGTGGACGTCCAGAATCTGTCAGGGTGCTGCGCCGCCATCTTTTGGGCTGTTGGCCCGTGTATCATGTTGGGGTTCATTATGGACGTGGTTAGGGGGTTATGCACGCCCCAATCCTCATATAATCAGTAGCCGCCACCACATTAGGGTTTGGGGTTTTGCTTAGATTAATCTTTCGAGAACAGTTTCGCCGTCATCGGTTTGTAGAACCCCAACTATCATGCTTAGTCATACATTTGTAGTTTGTCACTTCCTGTTGAGTGGTGCGTTCTTTCGAGTTATTGATTGTGTTCTTCGTTTCGCAGGCAGGGATTAGCCTTCTTGGCGAGGTCAACCGGGTTGTGACACGGTTAATAACCAGATGAGTCGTGATGCTAAGATTGCAGGGTTTGAGTTTGCTGACTTGAAGCCGGATCCGTGTGTCGTGCTCCGCCCAAAACGAGTTATCCTTCACCTGACGTAAGATCGGGCACCCTAATTCCCATCACTACCTTGTGGATCGCATATTGCTCAGGATGAAATAGTTAAAGCTCATTGTTGCAGGGCCCAGCTATATTGACTGGTTTGGCAATTACCATTGCTGGTGCCCTGAGCAGGAGGACAGGCTGTGACAATTATGAAGCACAGGTAACCTTAACTGTTGCCATGTGACATATGATGTACTGAACAGGTCGATGATGGAGTGCCCCCATGCAGGTCAATGATCCAGTGACGGCCGATGATCCAGTTCCAGCATGCAGGTAGATGGTCCTTTACACCATAAAAGAATGAATTGATAATTAGCAGACTAGTGGAATATACATATAGAAGTATAGAACAATTAGGATGATCCTAAGAAGGCAAATTCACACGGGATATTAACCATCAATCATGATGATTTCATAGAAAGTTTCAGATTCATCATCAAACAGAAATTCTAGGGTCTGCATTCAGGCCTTGTCATGTGAAATAGATGAGAAATTCAGGGATCTGTAACTTGGTATCTCAATATCCAGACCTTTCCATCTGAAGTCTTAGCTACTCTTAGGGATGAGCTGCATATTTGGAGTCTGGCCGGAGCTAAAGGAGTCTCACACTCAAACTATTGTAATTTTATAAAAACCCTGTAATGTTTAGAAAAATCAACTTACGGTTTTTTAATACGTTGTAATTTTACGAAAGCCCTCTAATATTTATAAAATCAACTCTCGATTATTTGTTATAGTTGTCTTTTGATAATATCTGCTATTCTTTATTAAACATGCGTATTGCACATGTACCCTTGCTAGTATTCTTATATAATGTATATGATTAGTACTTAGTAGAACAAGTAGATGGGAATTAGTAGACATTGGGAGGTGCTATGGCCCCGCATATATGGCTGTTGCACCGCATGCCACCTTGTTCCCTTATTCTACCCAATTTTGCCCGAGGTATTCGCAGGGCACATGCTTTGCTGTCGTGCGGTACGCATTACGCTCCTCGTCGAGCGACGACGTGCCACGCAGACTGCGGTATCGAGCAAAAAAACCAGGAAGTTAGTGCAATATATATTTCCTACAGCTAAGGCCACCTTGATGTACAAAGTCAACTTGACTAAATAATAATATACTGTATTTTTAATTATTTTTTAAAAACAGCATCTCACTGCAGGTCGGCATTGGTTCAGATCGATCCGATCAGCTTATTGGTCTGACCCTACCTAACATCACATGTTCCCATTATTATTCCAGATAAACAGAGACTCCAATGATAACTGGATCCAGCCTTCCTAGATTTACTTTGGGCTGCTTTGAGTACATCATTATAAGAGACTCGAGCTCTTACAACATAATTCCAATTGGCACATTGTTGGCTATTGGAAACAACTAAGATACACAGTTCGCAATAACATTCAGTAATATCATGGTAAAAAAAAATCGTAGCCAAATAATACAATGCTGTAGTGGTGTGGATTAATTAGAGTGCTATGATCCATAAAGTAATACATTATGTAGGTTGGGTTTCAATAGTAAAGACTAAAGGCACTTGTATTTTAGATGTAGGCACACAATTGTGTAATGATTTTTCTAGTGTTTTGCCCCTACTTACTACTTTGAACCACAATTGTTATTTTACGCCGTTTTCCTACCTTTTTAAATTTACCCAATATTAATCACAAGTCAATACTATTTTGTCCTTGATTTTTCCCATTTGCCCCTGTTTTGGCCGTTGACTAGGGCAAAATTGCATTGGCTTCTAAACAGTAGAGGGCGAAATCATAAAGTGGAAAGAACGAGGCCAGAATCGCAATTGCACCTCAAAGTAGGGGCAAGAACATTAATGGTCCTATAAAGTAATACATCATATAGATTGGGAGTTTAATATTAGTATAGTACTCCCACCGTCCCAAAATAAGTGTCCATTTAGAAAATTTAAGACAGATTAATAGTTATGACAAATGACCATGTTACCTTTTATTGGAACTAGGAAAGTAGCATTAACTAACTATTTGATTGGCTCCTTACGTTTCTCTATGCACTTTTGTATTAATGTGTGCATCCCTAAAAGCTATATGGACACACTTTATGGGACAAAATTTGAATGCTATATGGACATTTATATTGGGACGGAGGGGAGTAATACATTTTATAGATTGGGGCTGGATAACATTGATCATGATATTAAGAAATTGAGAATGATTGGGGCTGATGCCATATGCTGAACTATATGTTTAAGTCGTAATTATGTGATTTTTTAAAAAAAGATGGTTTTGTTTCTCCTATATGCAGGTTATTTACATGGTACCCGTTAGATTAGAATGTTGCCTTCGCCAAAAAAAGAGTACATACCGTACACTCTTGTACAAGAAATGCCTACTTTTAGAGACGTCAACTATGGATGTATTTGTCAAGAATGACTGAAGATCTAGTAATAAGATAATTTTTAGAACTTTACTTATCTTTTTCCGGTTTTAATTAGCATGATGGTGTGCATCCTATGTGGTAGATGGTGGAGTCTATGCCACGGTGAAATTATGCTGGTCTTATGAGGAGAATTGTCCGACCTTGTAATAAAACCATATAATAATTAAATGGCCGAAGTTGTTGAAAGATGAGAGACTGAAATGCTTTTTTATTTGTTTGATCCAATATGATTTCTCTTTATTAAAAAAAGATAGATCGGGAGTTTAAATCCACATCGAAAGTCCAAAAGCTATTGATTGAGTCATCTAGTTATTTTATTATCGGGACAGATCGGCTCCAGCGTACATACTGTCCATATATGTGGCTGCATTGACGATATACCCTATAAGTAGACTAAGAAGGGCGTACTAGGGCCTGGAGACAACATGGAGAGTAGCAAGAAAGCTGCTATGGCGGCCATGGTGGCCACAATGGTGGTACTGCAGCTGGTGATGGTCGCACCTGCCATGGTGGTCTCACAGGCTCGTGATAGAAACCAGGTGATGGTTCCAAAGATGGGAATAAGAAAGCTTCTGCAAGATGGCTGTGTTAATCAGCTCTTTGGCGATTGTAGCCTTGCAGGAACTGTCTGCTGCGAGCCTCTCCAATGTTTTGTTCATGATCTTAGTATTGGTACCTGCTTGCTACTTGATTGAATCTATTTCTCATTACGAATGTAAACGTTCAAGCAGTGTCTCCTAGCTCCTTAAATTGTGTGTTGAATGCTTTGCATGTATCAGATTCAAGTATTAAAATAAGATGTGTGTGCTCTACGTTGGTGCCCCCACCTCCCCCCCCCCCCCCCCCCCTATGCTCATTGTCAAAGCCCAAATGTGATTGCCCCCAAAAAAAGAAAACCCCAAATGTGATTAAGCAGTAGTTAACCAGTGAACTAAAATATTATTTTCTAGGTAACTTGTTGAATGGAGTAGGAACATAAATCAACATTTTCTTTCTAGAAATTTAGTACATTTGTTTGTAGCTCAACTTTTTATTGTCTTTCTTCCCTTCTCTTGTGATCTAGCTTTTTGTTTGTTCATTTCTATGGTTCTAAAACTCGCACTTTGGTCTTGCCTCTCGAGTTTTTGTAAATATTATATGTTTCATGTACTAAAGCAACCCGCCAATGGTTGTTGTAGTTTTTTCAAAACGTCGTACAAAGTAATATTTAAAGATGAAATTGTTGTATATAGTTGCATTATAACTATGCATAATTATTTCTATACCTTTATAGAGTGCTTTAGTGAACTTATATTTCAAATACACTGTAGACAAATGTTTATGATAAATTAAATATGTTAATTTATGACCGTTTAAACATAAGTTCGTGACTTATTGGCCCCCCTCAATGTTAAATCCTGGCTCCCCACCGGCTATAGCACAAACTATTGCTACGGAATACATACACAATCATAGCCATCCACCAGTGCATGAAACACAACGTGGGGTTATGAATGTCGTTTATATGGGGAGCCGTACATTTCTATTTCCTTGAAATATTGTACCAAAATCATCACGACTGAACGTTTTCAAAACTCTTGTGGGCTCCAAAGAACAACGTCGACTAAATCCAAGAGCCGCACTCACCCCCCAAGAGCTTGGTTAAAAAGGCAAAAATGAACCCCCTCTTTCCTAACAGAAAGGGTAAGGAGTTTCGAACCTCGTTCAGAGACATCCCAAAAGTCTTCCCATCCAACGGTGAAGAATGCACTGATCAAGTCGTTGAACATCCCCATTTGTGCGAGAAGGTCCTGCTCGTACACACTAGTGTGCTCAAACCCCTTTAAGTGCAGCATGTTGAACGCCTCGCGTTTTTGGTCCGTGCGGAGGACGATGTCGTCCTCATGCAGGAGCTGATGAACCAGGTTAGAGGTGGAGCCTCTACCCGTGTCGGTGATGCCCGACTCGTTGATCTCCTTTGGGGCCGAGACATGGGTTGGCACGGGGGAGCTCCCAACATCACCCTTGCTCGAGCGATTGCTTAACCTGCTGGACCACCAGAAAGGGAACCACTTTGACATAGCACAATGACTACCCGAAGGACTGAATATTCAAGGTTAGCACAAGAAAAATCAAGTCAGTCGTCTGAAGGTCAGTCGTTCTTGCGAGGATTGACACCTCCACAGAAAGGTTAGTCATTCTTGTGGGGGTAATAAGGCCTCCACAAACACGTTCTCAAATAGCAGCACAAAGCTCAAACAAAGGAAAATATTTTTGTGTTTTTAGCAATGCAATATAATCAAACTTGAGCAAGAACTTGAGAGAGAACTTGAGCAATAATTTGAGGGAGAGAGAGTTTCAGAAGTGGATGAGCAGCTTTTTTTGTTCTTTGGTTTAGTTTTGCTTTTTTTATCTATAATTCCTTTGTTGCTAATACAGTTCGCTGGTATTCACAAATACTTGAATAGTACTGTTTAGAATTATTTTTGTCTGATATGATTCTTACATAATGGGCTGCATGAAGTAGCATGCTTGTTTTTGCACGTTGTAATTTTCAGTAGAAATTTTTTGAATTTTTTGCTGTAGTGCAAGTTCTCCACCTCTTCCTTGTGCTTCTCACAAAGCGCATAGAGAGCGCACCTAGCTGCTTCACTGATCCCTGCTTGTGGGCTGCATCGCGGAGTGTCGTCCTTGGAGATAGCAACCACCTTCTTCAATCCAGTTGCAGGATCGTCCACCCTGATGTGCATAGACACTGTCCAGTAGGATGGGTACCAGGTGCTCTTGTGCTCCACACAACGATACTCTGGCCTCCGGGTGTACCCCAACTGGCTCATCACAAGCCTGAGCAAGATGGGAAAACGAGCGGTGCCTCCGTCATCTTGGTACTCCTCTACGCTCCTCTTCTCAGGTGCTCCCCCATCAGCAGCTTCAACTTATGGGTTACCTTCCACAGGATCTTCATCTTCCACTTGCATCCCTTCTTCAGGTACGGCCTGCTGCTGCTGCATCTCCTGGGGTTCTTGCTGCTCCTGGTGCATTTCCTCATCTTCCATGAGCTCTTTAGTGGGAGTACCTCTCTTGTACTGAGTCCTCTTGGTACGTGCCATCTACTAAGAGAAAAGAGGATTGGAATTATAACAAGTCTAAAGAATCACTTACAGCAAAGATAGCATAACCAAGATGAGAATAAAAGTGTTTAGGACCAAGATGAGGATAAAACCAAAATAAGAGATATAAAAAAGCATAAAGAAATAATAGAAGCATGAATAATAGAGCATAAGACCTTAAAAACGACCATTCTCTATCTAGGCTTGGGTCATACAGTCAACACGGCACTGATACCACTTCTGTCACACCCGATTTTAGGGGGAACACCATATGCATTTCATATGTGCACCAGGATAAAAAATTCACACATATGATAGACGTCATAAGTGAAATACCAGAAGACAGTGCATAAACGTAGTAAAAGAGTTATAGTATCATTATTACACTCCAAGACATAAGTATTTAACGAAAAGTAAAGCGAGTAGCTAGCAGCGGATAATCCATCAACTCCACAGGAAGTTGACTGGTGAACACATACGCCTAGAACTCTTGGAAATTTTCTAGGAACTCTTCCAATTCACCTTGGTCTGAACAGCATTGCGTAAAGCAAGGATGAGTATACTTATGGTTGGTACTCAACAAGTGTAGAGGAAAATAAATGACATGCAAGGCTAAGCAAGGATAAGGCTGACACGGTTTGACTGCATTAAGCTTTTAGTTGGTCAACATTTCAATCAATAATTAATAAGTGTAAGTTTATACCAACCCACATTAAACAGTATAAAATAACATGTTCATGAATAAAGAACAACAATTTGATGTTCATGAATAAAGAACAACAATTTGATGTTGTCTTTGAGTAATTAATCATGCGAGGGTCCAGGCTACTCATGACCATAAGCACGGCTGTTATAACAGTTTTACACTCTGCAGAGGTTGTACACTTTCACCATAAGTCGTGTTTTCCCACTCATGCTTGAGGGAGCCAACCACATAAAAACACAAAAGTGCGTGGCTTGGGATACACTACGAGGCCTTTACAAAGATTCCCTAATAAGTGCAGCCCGCTAAGGTTTCAAAATCCAAGCAAAGCATAACCCTCCCTAATGAGGTCTGTCTCTTAGCTAAGCCCACAGCTCAAGAGGATCGGGTTATACCTCATCCAAGTCTCCCCCACTTGCCCTTTCGGTAAGACATGCACATACTAGAGTTTCTAATTAGTCAGCCAAGATCGGAGCCCGTTGATCTTATGGTTGTACTGTTTTCCTGGGTGGTCACTCCATGTTCCATTTAACATATGATCTTGAGTTATCAGGGTATGAACATGAAGTAAATCAAGTTTAATAATTGAACCCACATTTTTCTATGCCCAAGTTTAGCAACTAAGCAATAATCTATCCAACGTAAGCAAAGCATCCCAGGTACAACAAGGATAGTGGTAAAAGACTAGGAACAACGTTAGCATAGGACCCATCAAAATTAATGCAATGCGAAAAAATAAAGTGTAACTTTATTGGTGAATAATGGGACCGCAAAGAGATGGTCAAAAATACACTTGCCTTCTCTAAAGCCTTGCTGCTGCTCAAAGTCTTCCTCGAACTGCTCTTCGAATCCCTCGAACGGCACGGCTTCTAAATGCATCACACAAGCACATACAAGAGAACAAAACAAAACAATAAGAAACAGTACATCAAACAGTAGTAACAGAACAAAACAAGGCTTTTAAATAGATCTACACGTTACAAGGATCACATGAATGAAAGAATCACTTAAATCGGATCTAAAACGTGAAAGATATGGCTAAAACAAGTTTTATGGGCTTATTTGAAGAAAATCGAGGGCTAAAACATAATTATGCTTAAAACTAAAAGGGCTAACGCGTAAAATTACCCTATCAGGACGGCGCGTACTAATATTTGAAAGTACAGGGGCTTAAACGAAGAAAAAGGACCTATCTGCAAATACTTTTATAACTACGAAGGACTGCGGGTTGATTTAGCCAAAACCGAGGGGCTCTTTAACAAAATTTTCAAGGCTGACCGACGCTAACCGGTATAAGACTTTAGTCAGATCTATCAGGACCGTAGGATTTAGATTTGACGGCTGAGGTTCGCTGGAGCCTTGCTTCGCCGGCGGCGGGCTTGCGACGCGGCGGCACCGCTCGGCCATCGGCGGAGCTTCGCCGGAGTTGGACGAAACTCGGCCTACAGACCACCAATCGAGACGTGACTGACACCAGAAGCATCAGGAGGGAACGCCAAGCTCACCTAGGGTCGTGTCGACGACGATCGGGCGGCGAGATGCACGGACATCGAGGAGGGGCGGCTCCAGTGAGACTGAGCATGAACGGCGATGGATTAGGTTCGATTGAAAGCAGAAACGCGAACGGGATCAACTTGGCTAGCTTCATTACCTCCTTGCGAAGCTCCTAGATGGGTTCTCATCGAGCAATTGATGACGGCGGGGTCCAATGGCGGCGATGTGGGGTGCGAGCGAGTTCTGGAGCTTCGAGAGCTCGGGTGGAGGATTTGGCGAGGACCTCGTGGGTGCTGGGGCTTGGTTTTACAGCCCCTGGGGCTCTCCTTGGCGTGAAGATCACGAATCGCGGATCGGGCGCCGGCGGCTCCGCTTTCCATGTAGGGAGGCCGCGCCTTCCTTGTGGTGAGGCAACCCGCTTAGGAAAGGAGGGCGGCGAAGCTTCGGGGAAGGTCCTCGAGGGGTCCACGGGTCGCACGAGGGTCGAAGGAAGGAAATCCGGCGCGGCGGAGGAACTCCAGGCTCGACTCGGACGCAGACTGGGGGAAGGAGACGACCCTGACAGGTGGGGTCCTCCTATCGGCGGGACAGAGCGGGATTAGGCGAGCTGGGCTGCGGGACAGGTTGCTGGGCTGGACGATGGGCTCGGCCCATGAGGAGTTAAGTGAGGGACGAAAGAACGGGGCTGAAAACGAACTGGGCTGATAGTAGAGGGGGCAAAACCGGACTCGAGCCTAAACCACTATTCTAAAGCCATTCAATTTAAATTTAAATAGAATTTAAATTCAAACAAATGACAAGCAACAAAACAAAAATGCACCAGCATGAAATGCAACAACCACTTATTTTGCTATAATTTATTTAAATGATATCATATACTTTGGAGCCTAAAATAAATTCCAATTAATCATAGAAATTTTATTTGACCCTTAAATAAATCCTAGAAAATTCTAATAATTTAATGTGATGAACATTAAGGTGTTACAGGTAAGGAGTTTCGAACCTCGTTCAGACCTCCCAAAAGTCTTCCCATCCGATGGTGAAGAATGCACTGATCAAGTCGTTGAACATCCCCGTTTGTGCGAGCAGGTGCTGCTCATACACACGAGTGTGCTCAAGCTCCTTTAAGTGCAGCATGTTGAACACCTCACGTTTTCGGTCCGTGCGGAGGACAATGTCGTCCTCACGCAGGAGCTGATGAACCAGGTTAGAGGTGGAGCCTCTACCCGTGTCAGTGATGCCCGACTCGTTGATCTCCATTGGGGCCGAGACATGGGTTGGTGCGGGGGAGCTCCCAACATCACCATCGCTCGAGCGATTGCTTAACATGCTGGACCACCAGAAAGAGAACCACTTTGGCCTGATGCCTGCAAAATATTAGCACAACAACTACCCGAAGGACTGAATATTCAAGGTTAGCACAAGAAAAATGAAGTTAGTCATTCGAAGGTCAGTCGTTCTTGCGAGGATTGACACCTCTACAAAAGGTTAGTCATTCTTGTGGGGTAATAAGACCTCCACAAACACGTTCTCAAACAGCAGCACAAAGCTCAAACAAAGGAAAATATTTTTGTTTTTTTAGCAATGCAATAAAATCAAACTTGAGCAAGAACTTGAGAGAGAACTTGAGCAAGAATTTGAGGGAGAGAGAGTTTCAGAAGTGGACGAGCAACTTTTTTTATTCTTTGGTTTAGTTTTGCTTTCTTATCTATAATTCCTTTGTTGCTAATACAGTTCGCTGGTATTCACAAATACTTGAATAGTACTGTTTAGAATTATTTTTGTCTGATATGATTCTTACATAATGGGCTGCATGAAGTGGCATGCTTGTTTTTGCACGTTGTAATTTTCAGCAGAAATTTTTTGAATTTTTTGCTGTAGTGTTAAACTACAAATAACACTAACCCGGCTCGATCGGTCACAGCTGTGAATTCTTTTTTCTTTGTCAATTGACTATGGGTGGAGAAGAGTTCCATTGGGGGGCTAGGAGACTGAAATTAAATATGAGGAACTTAAATTTCAGGATATTACCTCATGCTTTCTATAGGCTAAAATTCCTCCTCCCTAACTTGTCTTTCCTATCACCTTTGATAGTTATCCTGTAAGAAATAAACACCCAAAGGATGAATAGTAAGATTGTGATAGAGTTTGGCCCAGAATACAAAAAAAAAGCACTGGTCAAGCGGAAACAATAAGAAATGTTAAACATTAATTGGAATCAGAATTAAGAACAGTTTTACAAAACTTAGTATGCTGTCGCTAAGAACAGTTTTACAAAACTTAGTATGTTGTCGCTGTAGGAACTTTATGTGTTCATGTGTAAAAGTAAAGCATTCAACAAACTGTGTGCACTAAGAGAACGTAGAAAATATATCGAAGCGATGACGTGCAATGCACTAGTACACACAGAAAGAGAAGTACAGTTGATCTGTATTCAATAGGCAAACTAAAAATATCTGGTGAAACTCATGCAATCTAGTTTCAGTTCAGTAATCAGATTCACTTTTACCCGTAGCGATCGATGTTTTGTCAGAAAAAGTTACTGTTAGCATATCTAGAAGTTGCATAAAAATGCATGGTAGGTTTTGTTGGGTACATAATCTTTCTTTTTTTCTCAAACACGCAGGAGAACTGCGTATCGTTAATGAAGAAGAAATAAGAATGGGTTTAGAACCCTTACATCACCCCACACACACACCCCATACTCTCTTGGATACAGAAAATTGACCTTGGACCAAGAAAAACAGGGAGAGCTCACACATTGGCTGGCATTAGAGCGAGGAGGTCACTACCACAGAACCTCACATCCGCCCCCCTCATAGGCCGCGGCACATTTTGGACCCGGTGCTAAGGGTGCATCAGCACCGGGTCCAACGGCTATGAGCGGGGGCGGCGCGCAGGGGTGGCAGGCTGAGCACATAAGCACCGGGTCTTGCGACGACCCGGTGCTAATGTGCTCACATTCGCACCGGTTGCAGCCAGCAACCGGTGCTAAAGGGCCCAGTACATATGGCTATGTCTACTTAATGAAGCACAAGTCAAAAACTTTTGAAAAGTTCAATGAGTTTCATAACGAAGTTAAAAATCAGCGAGGCAAGAAAATTAAGGCTTTGCGATCTGATCATGGAGGCGAGTATTTGAGCCATGAGTTTAGCACTCATCTAAAGAGTTGCAGAATTGTTCCACAGCTTATGCCACCTGGAACACATCAGAGAAACGGTGTGTCCGAGTGACGTAATCAAACTTTGTTGGACATGGTTAGATCAATGATGAGCCAGTCAGACCTACCGTTATCATTTTGGGGTTATGCTCTAGAAACAGCAACTTTCACACTAAATAGGGTATCGTCTAAGTCCGTGGACAAGACACCATATGAGATATGGACTGGAAAGACTCTCAGTTTATCTTTTCTAAAAATTTGGGGCTATGAAGCATATGTCAACCGACTTCAGTCAGACAAGCTTACACCCAAGTCGGACAAGTGCATATTCATGAGATGTCCAAAGGAAACAATTGGGTATTATTTCTACAACCGATCAGAGGGTAAAGTGTTTGTTGCTAGGAACGGTGTTTTTCTTAGAGAAAAGTGGATAGAAGGTGTATCTTGGAGAAGTTTGAGATGAGCCTATGAGGCAAGACTTTACAAGTGATGCTAATGTAGCAGAATAAGTTGAGGCACATGTGGCAAGAGAAGAACCGCCAACACCACGAAGGTTGGAAAGGCCATGTCGCGCAACTAATAGAATGAATCTCCTAGTTACAGGAGAGCGCGGCATATTGTTGATGGACAAGGATGAGCCTAGGACCTATGCGGAATCAATGATGGACCTAGATTCCGAGAAATGGCAAAGTGCCATGAGATCGGAGATAGATTCCATGGGACACAATCAAGTTTGGAACTTGGTTGACCTGCCTGATGGTGTGAGACCCATCGAGTGCAAATGGATCTTTAAGATAAAGAGAGATATAGATGTAAATGTTAACGTCTATAAAGCACAACTTGTTGCAAAAGGTTTTTGACAAGTTCAAGGAATTGACTACGCCGAGACATTCTCACCAGTAGCAATGCTTAAATCTATTCGGATCATTCTAGCAATAGCTGCGTATTTTGATTATGAGATATGGCAAATGGATGTCAAACGGCTTTCCTAAATGGGAACATGGATGAGGATGTATATATGATACAGCCCGAAGGTTTTGTCGATCCAACTAATGCTGGAAAAATATGCAACCTTCATAAATCCATCTATGGATTAAAGCAAGCATCTCGGAGTTGGAACCTTCATTTTGATGAGGTAGTCAAAGGGTTTGGCTTCCGACAGAATGAAGAAGAGGCTTGTGTTTACAAGAAGGAAAGTGGGAGCTTTGTTACATTTCTAATCTTGTATGTGGATGACATATTGTTGATTGGGAATGATATTCCTATGCTGGAATATGTTAAGACTTCATTGAAAAATAGTGTTTCTATGAAGGACTTGGGGGGAAGCTGCATACATTGTGGGCATAAGGATCTATAGAGATAGATCAAGAAGGCTTATAGGATTAAGCCAGGATACTTATATTGACAAGGTCTTGAAACGGTTCAACATGGAACAGTCCAAGAAAAAGTTCTAGCCTATGTCACATGGCGTACATCTCAGCAAGACTCAGTGTCCTTCGACGGCTGATGAGCGGGAGCACATGAATAAGATTCCCTATGCTTCGGCAATTGGATCTATCATGTACGCCATGATAAGTACTCGCTCAGATGTCTTATATGCTCTAAGTGTTACGAGCAACAGTGAAAAGCATTCTTAAGTACTTTAGAAGGACTAAAGATGTGTTCCTAGTCTATGGAGGTGAGGAGGAGCTCATTGTAACCAGTTACACTGATGCTAGTTTCCAAACTGATCCAGACGATTCAAAGTCGCAATCAGGATTTGTGTTTATGATAAATGGTAGTGTTGTTAGCTGAAAAAGGCCTAAGCAAGATATTGTGTTGATTCTACAAAGAAAGCCGAGTACATCACAGCTTCTGAAGCGACGAAGGAAGGTTTTTGGATGAGGAAATTCCTCATTCAGCTTGAAGTGTTTCCCAATGCGTCCGGCCCGTTGGAACTCTACTGTGACAACAATGGGGCAATTGTGCAGGCTAAAGAGCCTAGGAATCACCAGAAGAACAAACATGTACTGCGGAAGTTTCACCTCATTCGAGAGTTCGTTAAACGGGGTGAGATACAGATAAGCAAAATACATACGGATTTGAATGTTGCTGATTTTTTGACAAAGGCTCTTCCACAACCTAAGCATGAGTCATACATGAGAGCTATGGATATTAGATATTGACTAGATTAGCTCTAGTGTGAGTGGATGATTGTATTGTATCTATGACATCATTTATTTATTGATATCCATGAAAGGCAACTTGTATATGATTGGCAGTTATGTGAATTATTTGTGAGACTCTTTACTTGTATGTTTATTCTAAAGTTGTCCCTAACCTGAGTTGATGATTAGCACATGTATTAGTTGATGACTAAGTTTCACAAGTCATGGACATGGAGATGTCAAACTAATAATGTGGGTACATGTATGACATGGGGTTGGACTAACCCAACATGAGATTTTGCTATATAGTTCTCTTTTTGCACAACGCATATGCTTTGTCCTAAGACCTGAGATTGTCGCATGTACTCAATAAGTGAATTGACCTACATAGGGACTATCAAACGCTACTCCGTAACTGGGTAGTCATAAAGGTAGTTTTCGGGTTTGTCAGGAAGCATGTTATGAGGCATGGTTAGTCAAGATGGGATTTGCCCCTCTCTATACGAGAGAGATATCTCTAAGCCTCTCGAGTGATCAGATCAAGAAATGCATGGTCGTGCTAGATTAAGTGTTATTATGCCGATTACTTGTGCACATGACGAACTGAAATTATTATCTTCTTTATAAACTTTGGGTTATGTTGAGTTTGATACTTTATGTGTTCTTAGTAGTTTGGAAGAGAAATTTAGATGTGTTGAGTTGCCATGGTTGTCTACTTATACATATCATTTTATTGGTAAATATAATTGTAAAGGAGAGTATATGGTGCATCGAGTCTATATTTGTGTAAATCTGAAATCTCCTTTTGATGTTCAAGATTGTGATCAACTAGATCGTCCATCTAGTTTTACTATAACGAATCGGGTTCACTTTCAAGAAGGGGAGCATTGTTGGTTGTTACCTATGTGTGCTAGTGCTGATTTTTCTTGTATTGAACACATACTAGCGGTTATGCAACCATCTATGCCTGCATTGTGTTTGGTTAGTGCTAATCTTTTGCAGGATAATATTGAAAAAGATCGTGTGCGTTTCGATCAAGGAGCCTGCGTATTTGCCGACAACTCTATAGGAGAAGATACTTTGAGAGATTATAAATATGGTCATGTCACTCCCCACAATATTCTCAGTTCCCATATTTTCCGTAACCTCGTGTTTCTTCGTGTTGTGCAGTGCCATCTTAGAGCACAAACGACGTCGAGGACGGCTTTTCGTTAAGAAGAGGAGGATGATGAGGACATGACACCCATACATATGTCCATGAGGGGTTTATGTGGTGGAGAAGAAGGGTACCAACAAGGTTTTCCAAGTCAAGAAGAAGGCCCGAGGCTAATCCGATTCGAGTCCCCAAGGTGGAGGCAAAAAAAACTCAAGTTCGAGTCCACCTCGGAGTCTAGGAGCAGCCCGCACTAAATTCATCGCTCAGGTCGCATACGGGCTCGATTTTTGACGTTCTATATATGCTTGGAAAGATAAGGATATAAGATTTCCAATGGAACTGGTCCCACCTCAAAATTCTTCTGAGTCATTGGGAATCATCGAAACAAGTGGACGTCCAGAATCTGTCAGGGTGCTGCGCCGCCATCTTTTGGGCTGTTGGCCCGTGTATCATGTTGGGGTTCATTATGGACGTGGTTAGGGGGTTATGCACGCCCCAACCCTCATATAATCAGTAGCCGCCACCACATTAGGGTTTGGGGTTTTGCTTAGATTAATCTTTTGAGAACAGTTTCGCCGTCATCGGTTTGTAGAACCCCAACTATCATGCTTAATCATACATTTGTAGTTTGTCACTTCCTGTTGAGTGGTGCGTTCTTTCGAGTTCTTGATTGTGTTCTTCGTTTCGCAGGCAGGGATTAGCCTTCTTGGCGAGGTCAACCGGGTTGTGACACGGTTAATAACCAGATGAGTCGTGATGCTAAGATTGCAGGGTTTGAGTTTGCTGACTTGAAGCCGGATCCGTGTGTCGTGCTCCGCCCAAAACGAGTTATCCTTCACCTGACGTAAGATCGGGCACCCTAATTCCCATCACTACCTTGTGGATCGCATATTGCTCAGGATGAAATAGTTAAAGCTCATTGTTGCAGGGCCCAGCTATATTGACTGGTTTGGCAATTACCATTGCTGGTGCCCTGAGCAGGAGGACAGGCTGTGACAATTATGAAGCACAGGTAACCTTAACTGTTGCCATGTGACATATGATGTACTGAACAGGTCGATGATGGAGTGCCCCCATGCAGGTCAATGATCCAGTGACGGCCGATGATCCAGTTCCAGCATGCAGGTAGATGGTCCTTTACACCATAAAAGAATGAATTGATAATTAGCAGACTAGTGGAATATACATATAGAAGTATAGAACAATTAGGATGATCCTAAGAAGGCAAATTCACACGGGATATTAACCATCAACCATGATGATTTCATAGAAAGTTTCAGATTCATCATCAAACAGAAATTCTAGGGTCTGCATTCAGGCCTTGTCATGTGAAATAGATGAGAAATTCAGGGATCTGTAACTTGGTATCTCAATATCCAGACCTTTCCATCTGAAGTCTTAGCTACTCTTAGGGATGAGCTGCATATTTGGAGTCTGGCCGGAGCTAAAGGAGTCTCACACTCAAACTATTGTAATTTTATAAAAACCCCGTAATGTTTAGAAAAATCAACTTACGGTTTTTTAATACGTTGTAATTTTACGAAAGCCCTCTAATATTTATAAAATCAACTCTCGATTATTTGTTATAGTTGTCTTTTGATAATATCTGCTATTCTTTATTAAACATGCGTATTGCACATGTACCCTTGCTAGTATTCTTATATAATGTATATGATTAGTACTTAGTAGAACAAGTAGACGGAAATTAGTAGACATTGGGAGGTGCTATGGCCCCGCATATATGGCTGTTGCACCGCATGCCACCTTGTTCCCTTATTCTACCCAATTTTGCCCGAGGTATTCGCAGGGCACATGCTTTGCTGTCGTGCGGTACGCATTACGCTCCTCGTCGAGCGACGACGTGCCACGCAGACTGCGGTATCGAGCAAAAAAACCAGGAAGTTAGTGCAATATATATTTCCTACAGCTAAGGCCACCTTGATGTACAAAGTCAACTTGACTAAATAATAATATACTGTATTTTTAATTATTTTTTAAAAACAGCATCTCACTGCAGGTCGGCATTGGTTCAGATCGATCCGATCAGCTTATTGGTCTGACCCTACCTAACATCACATGTTCCCATTATTATTCCAGATAAACAGAGACTCCAATGATAACTGGATCCAGCCTTCCTAGATTTACTTTGGGCTGCTTTGAGTACATCATTATAAGAGACTCGAGCTCTTACAACATAATTCCAATTGGCACATTGTTGGCTATTGGAAACAACTAAGATACACAGTTCGCAATAACATTCAGTAATATCATGGTAAAAAAAAATCGTAGCCAAATAATACAATGCTGTAGTGGTGTGGATTAATTAGAGTGCTATGATCCATAAAGTAATACATTATGTAGGTTGGGTTTCAATAGTAAAGACTAAAGGCACTTGTATTTTAGATGTAGGCACACAATTGTGTAATGATTTTTCTAGTGTTTTGCCCCTACTTACTACTTTGAACCACAATTGTTATTTTACGCCGTTTTTCTAACTTTTTAAATTTACCCAATATTAATCACAAGTCAATACTATTTTGTCCTTGATTTTTCCCATTTGCCCCTGTTTTGGCCGTTGACTAGGGCAAAATTGCATTGGCTTCTAAACAGTAGAGGGCGAAATCATAAAGTGGAAAGAACGAGCCCAGAATCGCAATTGCACCTCAAAGTAGGGGCAAGAACATTAATGGTCCTATAAAGTAATACATCATATAGATTGGGAGTTTAATATTAGTATAGTACTCCCACCGTCCCAAAATAAGTGTCCATTTAGAAAATTTAAGACAGATTAATAGTTATGACAAATGACCATGTTACCTTTTATTGGAACTAGGAAAGTAGCATTAACTAACTATTTGATTGGCTCCTTACGTTTCTCTATGCACTTTTGTATTAATGTGTGCATCTCTAAAAGCTATATGGACACACTTTATGGGACAAAATTTGAATGCTATATGGACATTTATATTGGGACGGAGGGGAGTAATACATTTTATAGATTGGGGCTGGATAACATTGATCATGATATTAAGAAATTGAGAATGATTGGGGCTGATGCCATATGCTGAACTATATGTTTAAGTCGTAATTATGTGATTTTTTAAAAAAGATGGTTTTGTTTCTCCTATATGTAGGTTATTTACATGGTACCCGTTAGATTAGAATGTTGCCTTCGCCAAAAAAAGAGTACATACCGTACACTCTTGTACAAGAAATGCCTACTTTAGAGACGTCAACTATGGATATATTTGTCAAGAATGACTGAAGATCTAGTAATAAGATAATTTTTAGAACTTTACTTATCTTTTTACGGTTTTAATTAGCATGATGGTGTGCATCCTATGTGGTAGATGGTGGAGTCTATGCCACGGTGAAATTATGCTGGTCTTATGAGGAGAATTGTCCGACCTTGTAGTAAAACCATATAATAATTAAATGGTCGAAGTTGTTGAAAGATGAGAGACTGAAATGCCTTTTTATTTGTTTGATCGAATATGATTTCTCTTTATTAAAAAAAGATAGATCGGGAGTTTAAATCCACATCGAAAGTACAAAAGCTATTGATTGAGTCATCTAGTTATTTTATTATCGGGACAGATCGGCTCCAGCGTACATACTGTCCATATATGTGGCTGCATTGACGATATACCCTATAAGTAGACTAAGAAGGGCGTACTAGGGCCTGGAGACAACATGGAGAGTAGCAAGAAAGCTGCTATGGCGGCCATGGTGGCCACAATGGTGGTACTGCAGCTGGTGATGGTCGCACCTGCCATGGTGGTCTCACAGGCTCGTGATAGAAACCAGGTGATGGTTCCAAAGATGGGAATAAGAAAGCTTCTGCAAGATGGCTGTGTTAATCAGCTCTTTGGCGATTGTAGCCTTGCAGGAACTGTCTGCTGCGAGCCTCTCCAATGTTTTGTTCATGATCTTAGTATTGGTACCTGCTTGCTACTTGATTGAATCTATTTCTCATTACGAATGTAAACGTTCAAGCAGTGTCTCCTAGCTCCTTAAATTGTGTGTTGAATGCTTTGCATGTATCAGATTCAAGTATTAAAATAAGATGTGTGTGCTCTACGTTGGTGCCCCCACCTCCCCCCCCCCCCCCCCCCCTATGCTCATTGTCAAATGCCCCCAAAAAAAGAAAACCCCAAATGTGATTAAGCAGTAGTTAACCAGTGAACTAAAATATTATTTTCTAGGTAACTTGTTGAATGGAGTAGGAACATAAATCAACATTTTCTTTCTAGAAATTTAGTACATTTGTTTGTAGCTCAACTTTTTATTGTCTTTCTTCCCTTCTCTTGTGATCTAGCTTTTTGTTTGTTCATTTCTATGGTTCTAAAACTCGCACTTTGGTCTTGCCTCTCGAGTTTTTGTAAATATTATATGTTTCATGTACTAAAGAAACCCGCCAATGGTTGTTGTAGTTTTTTCAAAACGTCGTACAAAGTAATATTTAAAGATGAAATTGTTGTATATAGTTGCACTATAACTATGCATAATTATTTCTATACCTTTATAGAGTGCTTTAGTGAACTTATATTTCAAATACACTGTAGACAAATGTTTATGATAAATTAAATATGTTAATTTATGACCGTTTAAACATAAGTTCGTGACTTATTGGCCCCCCTCAATGTTAAATCCTGGCTCCCCACCGGCTATAGCACAAACTATTGCTACGGAATACATACACACATAGATTCAGTAAAGCTTATAATCCCTCCATTGTAATATAAGACATTTTAGAGTTCACAATTTATACTCAAATACAAGATATCCTAGCTGTATTTAAACAATTATTTTTTAATTATTTTTGAAGTTAGTGTGATTAGTTTGACTGATTGGTGGATAAACATAAGTTGGTTTATTGATACTCGTAATTGTCATTAAAACAACTAGACAATACCATTTTCTATGTAATAATGTAGGGGTACATGTGTATTTTGTTAGTATCTCTATTATAAAAACTCTACGATGACTTGTATAGAGAACGGAGAGTCACTACGTGAAACATCCTAATAGGTAACGGGCGAAGATGGTCTTTGGTAATGGGCATGACAACTATTACCCTATATGGGTTACTAATGACTCATCATCGGTAACAGGTATATGACCGTTACTAATAACAGTTATCGGTAACCGTCCTTATGTTGACGTCCTTGACCGGCCATTTTTTCCCAAGAGCCATGATTTTTTCACTCATTTGAACGATTTTGCCTTCTCAGGATTCGAACCCAAGACATGTTGGTTTTTGCGAGCCTCCCCTAACCACTGTACCACACTATCACTTGTGGTTAAAAGGAGGATGCAGCCCTTTTATATAAGCATTTGTGATTTTTTTAATTACTACATACCACACCTTAACTCTGATTGGTCTATTTTTTATGGTCATCCCTTATATGCTCATAGTATAAGAAAAAAATACTGGAAAATAATAGAAAAATAAAAAAAATTATGTTCGCTAAAGTCCATTACCAATGTGGCGCACATCGGTAACACTACTCCAGAACACGTTATCACAAACGGTTCTGGGAGCCCATTACAAACGGTTTTTAGTGGCGTTTGTGATATGTCGTTTGTGATGTAGAGCATCACAAATGGTTTTTGACACAAACCGTTTGTGATACCTGGAGCATCACAAACGGTTTTTGAAACAAACCGTTTGTGATGCCTGGAGCATCACAAATGGTTTATTTCAAAAACCGTGTGTGATTTGTTTTTACAATTTTTTATATGCAACATATACACAGCACATATACATAGCACATATACACTTCATCATGCACATATATAGCACATATACACATCAGAAGCACATATATAGCACAAGCACAATCTTACAACATCACAAGCACAATTCAACAATATTTGACAAGTTTCAAACTTATTAAGTCCAACGAATCTTACAAGTTCTAAACCGTTACAGTTCTTACATCTTCATAATGTTAAATTCACTATCTACGCTCACAACTTGTTCCAGAATGAACCCAGCTAGTTGTTCTTGGAGTGCAAGTACCTTGGCTGCAATCATCTCCGTGGCATCTATTTCACGTTCATGCATGTACGGTGTGGAAAACAATGCAATGCATTAGCATATGGTTTCAAAAATATATTAAGAAAGCAAAAGACATTATTAGATTGCTAGATTAGTACAAACCATTTGTTCTAAAGTGGTAAAGTCATCTCCACTAAAGCGATGGATGTAGTCCATTACATAGAACCCGCAAAGATTGTTACCCGGTGGCTGTCTTTTAATCCATTTGGCATCGTCTATGCTGAACTTTTTGTAAAAAGGTCTATGTTGCCTCGGGTGTGCTTTACAGTACATTGCAAAAATTCTATACAACATTAAACATTAATTGTAATTGGATTGATGAAATAAAACATAATACGACTAGATAGAATGAACCAATGCAACATTAAATACTGACTTGTTTAGCACCTCAAGGAGTGGCTCGATGAGTGATCGAGGCCTTCTTCTTGAGTCGAGAACCCTTATGCTGCTCTCTAGAAGGCAGATATCCAAGAGAACATAATGCTCACTATAAACATTTCACACATGTTAAAAAATAGACAAATGATTCATTAGTGTATAGATGCATGTAACTAGGAAAACACTTACGAGCAGTTGTACGGTAGAAGTACGTGATCATTCTTTCTCAGCGCACAAAAAGCAGTGAACAAATAACGACCGGTGTCACGGTTTCCCAACACCTTTTCATTTATAGCAACCAGGTCCAAGAAGGCAACACCTTGAATCCCTCTTTGCCTAAAAGTTTGGGTCTCCATCCTACAGAAAGATCAAGTTAGAAGTTAACATTGCTTCATCAAAAGAACGGAAGAGATTTAGTTACAATACTTACAAGCACCAAAGGAACAGGATCTTGACATCGAGGGAATCTTGTTGGTAGAAATCGTATAGAGCACGAAATTCAATCCACAATATGGTATGATCGTTTTTGTCATCCTTCTTGCCAAAATATTCGATTGGGTATCTGACCCCAAACATCTCTGAACCCCCTTGAGATTTGTACCATTGATGCAATTGCCTCAACCTCATCGGTAGGTTATGGATATCATCTGGGCAAACCAGGTCCTTCCCCAACGCAAACTGCCATCTTATTGGCGTGAGTGGCAAATCCACGACATCGGTGTCTTCTTGCAACTTGCGGAGTTCTTGTGACGAGAGATTAGCTGATTCAGTGGATTGTCTGATCACTTCCTCACTGAAGGAACACAACGCCCTTTTGGACGTGATATGCTCAAAGTCTGTCTTCCGAGGTTTGTTACTCCCTGTCTGTTTTACCAATGCCAACTTGGTCAAATGCTCAATTGCATCTTTGGGTAACACGAAATCCTCCTTAGCAGGGAGCAGAGATGTTATGCTTCCACTCACCGGTTTTTTCTTCAACTTTCTCTGAGGCGGGCTAGAAGCGGTTTGTCGCCGCTTCTGAGACTTCATCAGGCTTGTAGAGGTACTTGGGTCCCTAGGAGGGAAACTTGGTTTCCTAGGAGCCGGACTTGGTTGCCTAGGAGGCAAACTTGGTTCCCTAGCCGGCGGACTTGGTTCTCTAGGTGCTAGCACATTGATGGCATCGTCACCCTCTGAATCCGATTCAGAATTGCTAAAGGATATATAGCGTTTGTGCCACGCAAAAATGCAACCAAGGTTATCCCTTAACCGGACCTTGTCATCCAGCCCCGCAATTTCCAACTCCACTATGCCGTACCGCTTTCTGACAAGTGCATCAAGTGTGACTCTTGCAAAGCCAGCGGGTAATTCACGACAATGCAACAACTCTCGTTCCTTTGTAGGCAGAGCTTGACCAATGGCCACCTTGGTCTTAATTAACCTCTCCATCACATATAACTTGCAAGCTCTTGGTTCCGTGATCTCATCCACAGGATATCTAATGTTGGGATCTTCTACGGCGGGATGCATGTTACTCCCGCAGCTTCTTACAAACCGTTTCTCATGGCCTCGGGGGGCATCACAAACGTTTTTTTACAAGAACCGTTTGTGATGCCCCACATCACAAACGGTTCCAACGGCTAGCACGCCCAGCTGCCTTAGAACCGTTTGTGATGTGCGCATGGCTGGACATTTGTGATGTCGTGTTCTGTAGTAGTGTAATAAACGTTGTTTAAGTCCGTTATCAATGATCGCATTATTGGTAACGGACTTTAACAATGTCCATTACCAATGTGTACCACATTGGTAACGGACTTTAACAACGTATACCTTGGTAACGAACTTTAATGTTGTCGGATGGGATATGCCTTCGTTATTAGTTTTTGTAACGGATAACATATACCCGTTACAAAGACTGCTTTACGTATCTTCGATTTTTATGCAGTGAGTATGATACAATATTACTTAGGTGGACTGATGTGGCACGGAATTGATGTGCTCAAGCACGCAGGGACCGGTGGCCAGCTAGCTAGGACGTGTAGCATGCTGGACGGGTGGCACACAGGGTATCAGCCAAGTTCACTGCAGGATACTGACAATTTATTTATTTATCGGCTCTTTAAAACTGCTGAATGCCATGTAGACGTGAGCACTGACGCGGCACTGATTTTTCTTCTCTCCATTCTCCCCGCTCTCCGGTCGAGAGCAAGAGGACGGGAAACGGGGATTGAGTGGTCAGTATATCTCTATCTAATACTAAATCAAAGATTAATTTAACTGTATGTCATAATTTTACAAACTCTCCCTAATATTTATATCACCATCGTTTAGGGCATGCTTGTTTGAGATTACGCGTAGCTTTTTAACCTAAAAAGCCAGAAGCTGGAAATCTCAATTTTGGGAGCTTTTCATAGCTTTCTGAGCTCAAAAAGCTAAAAACATCATGTGAAAATTAGTATTTGTTTTTTCAGAATCAAAAGTCTGCAATAGCTTTTCAGTATAGCTCCAAATGCTGCAGCTCAAACAAACGGGTCGTATGTTGTATTTTAAAAAAAACATGATATATCATCTACCAACACGCAGTATCTCGTCTCCTCTCGTCGTCCCGCATCGTTGCACTCATTCATTCATCTTCTCACGTCAATCGCATCCTCCTCCTCGTCCCGCCTTCGTTCCAATACACGACTCTACCGAGGATACCTCCTTTTTTAATCCTCATATCAAGATGTAGAATTGGTTGCATCCATGGCTCTTGTGCCTCTTCGCTCCCCTTTACCCATAGCAACACACAAGCATTAATCTACCTGTTGGCACTCCTTACGACCCATAGATAAATCCGCAAGTGGACGGATATCGATGTTGCTTTCACCCGGGAGTATTCCAAGGTATCGATTTCCACGGGGAACGAGAAGTGAACTGATTCTAAACTAAGTTGTCCAAGGGTGGTATGATGGAGTGGATGACATAGAGAAGAGGAGAGAAAGGCGATAGGAGGGTAGAGAAGGTACGGGTCTGGAGTTAATGACCTCTCTTGACTAGCTAAACAGATAGGCACTACAGATATATGCTTGTATGGGGAAGCAGAGCCAGGGATACACAGAAAGGGATGAGAAGGGGTATCACCAACTCCATGGTGGGGGATCCTGCGGACCAAGCCAGGCGTGATGGACTACATAGGTCGTATAGGGCTGTCACCACCTAACGACTACCACCTCTGTGCCAACTCGGGAACACTCCAAGCTAACCTCAAGTCTGAGCACCGCACTTACACTAGTCGGCTAGTACCTACCTCCTATAGAAAGGCAGACACCCAAGCTAAGCAACCAGTATACAACTATACCAATCAACTAAGAAATGAACGAAGAACGAACAAGCATATAAACGTAAGACTCAATGCTCAATTAATCAGAGAGAGATACAAGAGTTACCAGACATGACCCGGATGTTACTCGAAGTAGAGCTGCATCCGTAGAGGTACAGATGGAAGAGGGGCCGACACTCCGACTCCTCTCTGGCACGCTAACCTTTCCTCTCTCTCTTCCTATCTTCTAAGTATAAGAGTGGCAGCGCTTCGCTAATGCGCTCTTCTCTTTTCGTGTCTTTGATTCAGGGACCGAGGACCTCCTTTTATAGTTGCAGAAGGGCGGTGGAGGTAGAGTTGCAGCCACGGAAGCTCAAGGCGGTGCACCCCCCAGTTCGGCCGAACTAGAGGGATTCGGGCGAACTGGGGGGTTCAGCCGAACACCACGTGTTCGGCCGAACCGCCCTTGCACCACCTTTGCCTTCCCCACATGCTGGTTCAGCTCCTATGGTGGCTTGTAGGTCAGTTCCCTGGTTGGGCTGAGTTGGAGGCCTTTGCGTGGACTGGTGGGCTTCGATCGAGTTGGACTTCGGCCTCTCCTGTCCTCCGGTCCACTAGGTTTGTGTTATGGCAGCCGTAGTGATCCATCCAACCCCGGGGTGCTGATGGGTTTCATGTATTCACATCGTGGTACGTCCCGGGTTCAAGGATGGAGTTCGGTCGTGTCTCGGGATTCGTCCTAACACATCATTCCATGTGGTTTTTGCCTCAACTTTGGTCATATGCCCCTGGAATCAAATAAACACCAAAACTTGTGGAAATGGTCAAAATTGAGCCCTATAGCTATGGTGCATGATTCCATTATGTTTATTTTATACTCTATTGGAGGTCGGAAATCATGCCGTAACGACCGCCAACAAGCTCCCCCAAACTTAGATCTTTGCTCGTCCTGAGTAAAGATATCAAATAACAACAAGACTAAGATAAGGGTTCTTTCATGAAATGAACAATTACATATTGAATATTCCAAACCTTTCTCCATTCCTATGGATTTGAAGTGGCTACCCCCTGGATCTTGGGCGGTTGATGAACGGAATGACTCTTACAACAAGGTCCATTCTGGTCATCCTACATTCGGGGTTTTTTGATTTTCACAAATAACTGACCCTTGTCCTTTCATCCCTGATACTCTCAGCTCTATGGAATCACTCCTTTTTCACTCACTCTCTTTTGTATGTTTTCTCTTTGTCTATCAGGTGGTGATCTCGTCAAGACATATACTTCTGTCAAGTCAAAGATTGGGTCTCGGAGCTCACATCAGCTACCCTTGGTCAATTGCAAGTTTAAGGTGAAGAGTTCATATCGGTCCTTGGCCTCGTGACCCCTTTTCTTTTGTCTTCCCTTTTTTGGGAATTTTTCTCTTTCTTTTCTTCTTTGGATTTTCATGAGTCCTTTGTTTTCTTTTTTTTCTCTTTTTTTCTTCAGGGTATCTCCAAGGCACAAGGATTTCCAATGCAACTCTGATGATAGATATTCTTGCAATTGACCTGGGGCAACATGATTGTCTTTGGGGACTCAAAAGTTGACAAGACATTATACTAGTCACGACAAGCTTTTTCAGAAAATGATCTCTCAAGTATATATGTAAAGTGGATGTAATGGAATATGGATAGGATGAAAGGATAGGGTAAAGTTTTATATTTTCAAAATAAATTCTCCCAAATGACAGCATGAACAAGTGGTTTGTTTTATCAAGACATATCACATTCATCAACAACTTAGACCAGGGGGGTCCTAACATGAAGGATTTCACAGGCATGTGGATACTTAATTTGAAATGAACAATAAGCAAAGTTCATGGCATGAAAGAAAACCGAGAACATTTCATTTAAATGTGATGCACATGTGATAATCATGAAACATGACAGCATAGAAAATGGACAGGGGGTAAGGAGTGGAAACCAGCGTGCAGGTGCGTGAGGTGGGTGAGCCAGGCTGGTTCAGCCTGTTCGGTCGAACAGCCCAGCTCGCCCGAACCAACTGGTTCGGCCGAACTAGCTACTGCGTGCCTCCTCATCTTGTGTCGTTCCTGTGTCATCTTGTACTCATGTAACTTTTGGTAAGATCGAGCATTCCCTGACTGGCTCAAGTGCACCAGTCAGGGCATTATTTTGAGAAATTAAAATCAAACTTTCATTCTTTTATTCATCAAGCTAAAGATTGGAAACAAATGATGGAAAGAGAAATAAATGAGCACCACCTAAACATTGATCTAAAAAATAAATGAAGAAAATGAAATAAATTTGGGAACTAAACTAGCGGTGCTCTAAATAACTACGATCGCGGGACATCTATTTAGCGCGTGGATCGTAAAGGTCTAAATGCCCCGTGGCTTTGGCGAGCCTCTTGATATTGGAGGTGAGGGCCTTCTGGAGGGTTTCCATCTTATCCTCCATCTCCATTCACTATAGCTCGCCCAGTTGGACCTTAGGACTGGCAATCCACCTGGGGGTACCCGAGTGGTTGATTTGTAGGCGAGGGATCGTCGAGCGAGTAGCTTGATGATACACACGAGGCACTGATTTAGAAAGGTTCGGGCTATCCGGATGTATAATACCCTATGCCCTGTGTTTTGTATTGCTGGAACTCGGCCGAGCTTCCTAAAGCAAGGGCGAGCGTATGGTTACAGAATGACGTACCGTCATGGGGTTGCATGATCTGTCTATCTAGGGACCCCTGCCATCCTTTATATATCCAGGAGGTAGGGTGACAATATTAGTATTTTCCATATGGGATTATTTACAATAGGGGAGTCCTAGTAGAAGTCTACTAGGACTCGGTCTTCCTTGGGCCGGCCGCCGCCTCTCTTGGTGATGGGCCGTAGGGTACCCATATCCCACAAGCCCCCGAGCAACGTTCAGGAGCGTGGCGAACTGTTGGTGAAGGAACGAGGCCATCGTAGTCGGCTGAAGGTGCTTCAACACTTGGTTGGCGCGGAGAAGGGCAGTGGAGGTAGAGTGGCAGCCACAGAAGCTCAAGGTGGTGCATCCCCAGTTCGGCTGAACCAGGGGGGTTCGGGCAAATGGGGGGGTTCGGCTGAATGCCACATGTTCGGCCAAACCGCCCTTGCACCGCCTCTACCTTCCTCACGTGCAGGTTTAGCTCCTGTGGCCGTTTGTAGGTCGGTTCCCTGGTTGGACTGAGTTGGAGGCCTTTGAGTGGACTGGTGGGCTTCGGTCGAGTTGGATTTGGGCCTCTCCCGTCCTCCGGCCCACTAGGATCATGTTGATGGAAGCCGTAGCTATCCATCCAAGCTCGGGGTGGTGATGGGTTTCATGTCTTCGCGTCGTGGTACATCCCGAGTTTAAGGATGGAGTTCGGTCAAATCTCAGGATTCGGCCGAACCCATCATTTCATGTGGTTTTTGCCTCAACTTTGGTCAAATGACCTCTGGAATCAAATAAACACCAAAACATGTGGAAATGGTTAGAAATAAGCCCTATAGGTATGTTGCATGATTCCATTGTGTTTATTTTATACTCGGTTGGAGGTCAGAAATCAGGCTGTAACGACCGCCAATAGCGCCCTCGTCTTCGTCGTCATGGAGACCGTCGTTGTCGAGCTGAGTGCAGTCTAGCTCGGCTACGTGGTGGAGCTTGTGCGCGGGGCCAAGTATGATGTCTTTGATGAGTACGTCGACAGCGGATGTGGCCGCCGCTCGTGTTGGATTAGACCTCCGCCATGTCCGACATCATGACCATCGAGGAAGAGAAGCTGGACCTTGGGGCGGTCGAAGCACGTGGGCGGTGGTGTACCAATGACTGGAGACAACATGACCAAGTTGCTAAGCTATTTCATGAAGTGCAAAAATGATAAGGGCGAGGACTCCGGTGCGGTGCCATAATTTCACTACTGCAAAACTCCACATTCGTCATTGTACATTAGTACCGGCCATGCAAGAACCAGTACTAACGCACGCGGTTAGTACCGGTTCTGCAGCACAGTGCCCATGGGACCACTTTAGTACCGGCTGGAGCCCTCAGCCGGTACTAAATGTTCTCCTATATATCCGGGTCCTTCTTCCTCCGCAAGAGCTCAAGCATATAGAACTTGCTTGAACTCTCATCTTCCTCCATGGTGTGTTAGAGGGGAGATATGCTGCCCATTTTTCCAAGAATCGTGGGGACTTCACTCATCTAAGTGCATCAAAGGTTAGCAACTTTATCCTATTCTCTTTCATACTATTTGTGCTTTGTTTCATCGATTATAGTTAGAGATTTTGTAGTTTTTAGAGTAAGGGAGAATGGGCATGATTTTTTTATTTAGACATTAATTAGAGATATGTAAACTTGATGAATTTAATTAAGGACAACGCTTATTTGATTGCTTGCGCATGACAAATTATTAGAGTGATTTTTCAATTAATTTCAAGTGATGATTTTTTATTTAGAAAATTATATGTATTGCTATAAAAATATTAGAAAATTCTAGAAAAATAGTAAACATTCCTAAAATATAGTAGAGATCACAAGAAAACCATTGATTATTTATTGTTGATTATATATTTGTTTGTTTGGTATAAAACACTAACAAATTTTAGAAAATTTGGGCTTGTAGGACTGTAAGTGGGAGAGCTAGGTGTATATAATTGTGAGGTGGGTGAACATGGTGGTGTCATGCCAAAGTCCAAGCTATGTGGAAGGTCTGGACTTTGGCATGACACCAGCACGTTCACACATCTCTAGGACACCATATAATGAAGGAATGATGTCACCAAGTTACCTGCTAAGTCCAAACATCAGGGCTTCACCAAGGATATAGCCCTCTTTCTCCATCATACTGTTGTGTGAATATTATATGTGTTATGGAGTTGTTTATTATTTCTAGATAAATGGTTAACAATTGTTTAGATAGTAAATGGTATAGTTGATATAAAAATATTGTAATTTACATAATTTATTAGGAAAATAATGTCGAGACAACGCCAGCGAGCTCATCGTGGTGGACAGTCCACGCACAATGTATAGCCGAACCTTCCCCCGCCACAGCCACCACACTATTATGGGCCGGTATTCGACAACCTCAACTTCATTCCTGTTCAGCCTAACAACTACCAGAGTGGGGTACAAGATCCTGCATTTAATACTTGTAAGATTACAATTATATATTGATTATTATGTCATAGTGATGATATATTCTTATATGTAAAATAGGCTATTGATGCAATGCAATGGTTCAGAGATGTAGTAACTCGCGTCAGTGGCTCCCATCCTATGGTGGTGAGAGAGAACACCGACAGACACCGTGGACATTATGTGGTTTCTATTGCACTAGAAGAACATGCCTTGCGCGACCCGAATCCTAGTGATACGGTTATTTTTCACGTCCAATCAGGCTCATACCCACAACAATATGTTGCTACACGTGATGCCGTGAGGAAGCACTGGAAGCGATGGAAATGCATACAGGGCTTGTTATCCCAGACTATAGTTTCTTCAAGATCAAGAATCTTGAGCATAATACGCCAAACGTCACACAAGTTCCAAAAAGGATTTGCCCTTCTTATGAATCTATTTATTCAAGTTACTATAACTTTGTTTTTTATTCCAAATTATGTCTTTTTTACAAAATGTCAATTGTACTCTTATATGTTTCTACATATGTCTCGTGTATATAAGGAGACCCTAAATTCTGGATTCCTCCGGACAAAGTATGGTTTGGGAGAAGTGTTGCATCAGATTCTGCCGCCTTTGGGATACTCATTCGTGCAACCATATTCAAGTCGAGTACAAGGTGGCTTTCAATCATCAGTTACCTTGATGTCAAGACAAGGCCCGTTGACAATATACGATGAGACTTTAGATGCACCGTATAAGGCAAAGGATAGTGCATTAATATACGCACTAGACTATGTGGTCAGATATCTAGGGATTGACATTTTGGATATAAATTATTTTGTCTACCTTGCAAGGCTTCATAACGTAGAACCTTAGTACGACTTTGATCATATAATACCTTAGTACCTTGTGTTTGTTATCAGAATGATATTGTAAGACCTTAATAATGTGTACGATGATGTAAGTCTTTCAATTATGTGTCTGCTGTTGTAAGACTTGAATAATGATGCTATTTTCAATGAATTATATATATGAACCTGGTACTATGTCCTCTTCTTCGTCAAGGTAGTTGATGTAACATCACGTGTTTTTATGGAATGTTGTTGGCGGTCGTTACGGTATGAATCCGACCACCAACTCTCGGGAATAAAAGAGGTTTTATGTAACATTTCATGCATTTAGGTTTTACTTCTAATAAAGTTCCACGAGTTATGGTGAGTGTCTCATTTGTAGGGACCCAGTCGGAAAAAGCCCATTAAGGGGGGTAAAACTCCGGTTCGGCCGAAACCTTCCGGTTTCCGACCGAACCACCCCCTTAACCGTCATGCAAGCACATGAGGTGTCGTCCAATAGCGATGACCAAGCAACGACTGTGCAAGCCACCTGGACCACTGCCACATCACCCTTGGGCCAAATCAACACAAAGAACATCACGAACAAGCAGCCTAGGAGGTCCACAGGGCAGAGGCGGTGCAGGGGGGCAGGTCTGGGCCTCCAGCCCAGTTCGACTGAACTGGGGAGTTCGGCCGAACCGCCCCCAGCTGCCAACCGACTCCAGGAGTGCATCCTAGGCATCCAGGGCAGAGGCGGTGGATCCAAGCGGTTCGGCCGAACCCGGGCAATTCTCCCGAACCACCAAGGGGCACCCCCTCGGTCCCTTGGCAGTTACTCCACCCCCAACCGTCATTAGGCACTATAAATAGAGGTGTCACTTCACTTGTAAACACACACCAAGCCAAGGAGCTCTCATTTCCACTTCTCTCTAGTAGAGTTAGCATAGTTTAGTTGGGAGTTAGGGTCGAGTCGAGCTTTGCCTTGGAGGTTCCGGAGTCGTCTTTAGAAGCTCTGGTATAAGCTCTTGTATATTTTCCTTTTCCTTTTGTAAGACTTGAGTTATCAATATAATTATCTTTATCATCATGCCTTTGTCATTTATAGCTTGCTTCTACTTTATTCTAGTTGCATCTATATCGTGTTTAGACTATAGTTGGTTCTAGTTCTAGTGCTTTTAGTTCTTGTTTAAGTCTTTGTCTTAGCTGGTTCTTCGACTTAGCTCAATATTTGCCGGTGAATTGTCACCGAGGGTATTGACGGGTTTCTTGCTTTTGCTAGTGAAGTAAGTAGTCATTGGTTAGTGTGGGTGTGGTACCCAGACTAGCTAGTGGCCTTGGTTTGCCCCTGATTCAATGAACGTATGGTAGCCGTTAGGTGGTGATAGCCCTATACGGTCTTTGTAATCCACCTCGTTAGTCTCGGCTTGTAGGATCCCCCAGTGTGGAGCTGGTGTCACTGGTGTCCATTGTCCCGATGGTAAGACATTAGAGTTAACCCAGACCTTCTAGTGCTAGCTCTTTAGCCGCTGTATCTCTAAGCCCGACTGACATAGACAGATAAAGTCCATAGGAATCCTCTATCTCTTCTCGTTGTCCTCCCATCTATCTATACCTTCTCTCCCTTACCTGAGTCTCCCTTGAGCTGTGTGTCACGGTATATCAACTCCTATCCAATACCGTTATCCCCTGTCTTGTTTAGTTGTGTACCTTTCTCTGATAGTCTTGAATACATGTTTACTTGTACTCTTGCCAAAACTTCCCTGCGGAAATATAAATTACAATACCTCGGGATACTCCCAGGTGAAGTGCTACAGCGGTGATTCTATGCGCTTGCATAATATTTATATATTTTACTAAGCCATAAGGAAAACCACTGAAACACTCCTTACTCCAGTACCGGGATTCTTAATCCTGATATTGGATCGTAAGAAGTGCCAACAAATGTTAATGTGCAAAATTGTGCAATTTCAAAAACTTTTTTGTGGATTGTTTAATAGATAGAAAATCATACGGACGCCTTCATGATCCCTTCCTAAATTCTTAGATTAATTAAACATTAAATGGAAATTAAGGTGTATTTTTTTCTTAGTTTGATTTTTGGTTTTATTTGGTTCTCTTGGAGTTTAAATTGTTTGAGCATTTGAATTTGAATCTAATTCAAATTCAAATTCAAATACTAACTAAAACCTAACTAACACCCCTAACCTAACTTGGGCCAAAAACCGCTAACCTATCTAACCCAGCCCAGTCAACTAACCTACCCAGTGGCCTGCTAACCCTCTGCACGAGCCGAGCCAGCCCAGTAACCCCGTCGGCCTAGCTCTCCACCGCTTGCCCCTACTCCCTCTCTTTCCCTCTCACTGACAAGCGGACCCCGCTTGTTAGCTTTATCTTCTTTCTCTTGCCGCTCTATCTCTCTCTCTCTCTCTCTCTCTCTCTCTCGCACGCGCTCGCGACGCGGCGCCAGCGCTCTGCGCCAAAACCAACCGCTCGCCCGCGCGATGGCTTCTGCGTGGCCTAGGGCACGGACAACAAAATGCCGACCATCCGCGCCCGCTCCCGTGGCCGCTAACCCTAGCCCGGCCGCCTATTTAAGCCGTCGCCGCTGCACCCCCGAGCCCTATTCCCTTCCGCCACTTTGGGGTTTTCCACCAAGCTCCCGCCACTGCTCGTAGAGGAGAAGAGGGGGAGGAGGAGGAGAAGCTGGAAAAGGAGTCAGGGAAGACGAAGAGAAGACACCGAGGAGGAGTCGCCACCATCTGCGTCGTCGCCTTCGAGCCGACGCGGGAGGAGAGCCACCGTTGCCACACGTGGAGAAGAAGGAGGCGCCACCACCCCTGAGTACCGCCAGCCCAACTGCCGTCGCCGTTCTGCGAGCCTTCATCGAGCCTACGACGACTACACCGCCGCCCCATGGTGAGTCACCGTCACCACGCTCCCCTTTCCCTGTGTGAACCACAGCTGTCGAGCCGAGCGTGAAGCATCGCCACCGCGTAGCCTCTGTGGAGCCGGCCTTTGTGCTGTTCCTTCTTGTACAGGAACCCGTCACCACTACCCCTTCCTGCAGCCGCCGTCGCCGTGCTCCGCCATCCCAGGCCGCCGCGCACCAGGGACGCCTGACCCGCGCGAGCGCCGCCGTGGCCACGACGCGCGCAAGCAGCTGGCTTGCCGCGCATGTGCGTGAGCCAAGCCCAAAGCCAAGCTAGGACCTTGCAACTGTATGCCCGTTGCTGGAGCCGCCCTTGCTGCCGTGGGCCAAGCCCCAACGCCACCGGCGCGTTTCCAAGCCAAGCCGGAGCCTTTTCTTCTCACCGCCCGAGCCAAGGTGCCCCTTTACCTTCCCTTCGCGAGCCCAGCCAAACCAACCGCGGCCTTGCCATCGCAAGCCGCTGCCGTGACGCCAGCAGGCCAGAGCGCGGTCACCGGCTCACGGCCGCGCGACGTCGCGCGCGAGCGCCGCGCGTGTGGCAAGCCACACGTCGGACCACACTAAGCCGGCCACGCGCAGCCGTAGAAGATCTTGAGTCGGCCGCAGTAGATCTCATGTGCCTGGATCACTAGGACCACAGACTCGGTGCAAGGTGGACCAAGTCCACCGCACCCACCACCTAGCAGGCCGGAAGCCCAGCTCTTCCTAGGCCATGGCCCAACTCCTGTTGGGCCGAGCCAACCTTTTCCGCTGACTGGCCCAACTCGCTCCTGCCTTTTCTTTTTCCCATTTGAACGTTGACTACCGGGCCACACCTACCATAGACTAGCTTTGACTTACTTGTAGGCCCAGCTAACTCGCTGACCATTGACCGTTGACTGGTCAACATTGACCGGTCAACGCGACCAGCCAACGCTGACTTCAGCAGACACGGACCCACTGATGACGTCAGCATCATGCTGACGTCAGTAGTGCTAACTGGCCAACACGCGCCACGTGTCATGTTTTTTAATTTTTGGAATTAATAAATAATTTCGGAAAATGGTTTAAACTTCAAAAATTAATAATAAATTAACCGTAGCACATAAAAATAGGAAACCAATTTCATTATTTTTCTAAAATCATAATCTATGCATTGGAATAGGGTTTGGTGTTATTTGGCTCTTCTTTGGCTCTTGGTTGGAGTTTATTTGCTAGTACTCTCGGTAATTAAATTCGGACCGATGTTTAGGAGGTTTAGGAGGACCGGAGGCCTACGCCAGGACTAAGGAGCAGGAGTTCGAGGAGTACTACTACGAGGATGAGTCACCAGGTTCACGCCCATCCATTCTCTGAACTCCTATTAGACATGCATGCTATTAGAATGCTATGCTTTATTTTCCTCGCCTAATGCCTGATTTGATGAACCATGCATAGCCTATTTAATTACCTTTACCTTGTTGTCCTACTACTTCATATATAAACTATTGATGTTGCTACGCTTGCATGCGTGTGAGAAAAAATGGATGTTTTAAACCGTTTTGGCATGCGTGTGAAAACTGAAGGAGATTGAGGATTTGAAAACCCTTTTTGTTGAAGGAGCGCACCATAACCCAATCCTTGGATTAGGGGCTTGGGGAGTATACTTGGGTACTTCCTACGGAGTGCCTATTGCAGGCACAAGTTTGATTTGTTCTATTGTGGAGGAGTTGGCGGTGATACCTGTAATGGGTCCGACTGGCGGACCACCGTGGTGGATACACATTTCGAGAGAAGAGCTCTCTTTGGTAGTTTGAGGACCGGGTCAGACTACCTGCTTCATGGGACTTTACCGTGCACACCGTGTGTCCATTATGAGGGTGGACCCATTCTGAGTCTAGCAAGTGTGGTACCAAGCCTGCAGGTGGATAGTGTATCTATGTAAGGGGGACTGGTGTTGACGTTTGCTCCCTGATTTGCTTTGGCCCCCAACTAGCCCCGGGGGAGTGCTTCATAGTTCCAGGTTGACCTCTAGCGGAGGACGCGCCCCAAGCCCGGAAAAGCAGGTTGGTGTCGTAACTACTAGACCTCCGTTCGGTGTGATACGACTTAGACGGTTGCGCCCCGTCTTGGGTGCATATCGCATGGTTACTGGTGTACACACTCTGCAGAGTTAAAACTATACGTATAGCTGCATCCTCGGTCATGGACAATCCCCTGTGGAGCGTACGCTCTGATTAGTGTTTTGGTGACTAAAACTTCTACCTTACCCCTTTTTAAACTAAGGATATGGCATTGGCTGATGAGATGGGACGGACGGGAGCTCTCCTATCGAATAGACGATGGAGACGGGAGCCTGTTCTGACAGGATTGCCCGTGAGGGAGTGAGATGGTGTTGAAAACTGTTTATAAACTTCTACAACTGCTGTTGCATAGGAAACCCCAACTTTTCCCTTGAATATTTTTTACTAGACTAGTCCACTTTAAAGCTTGCACATCAATGGATGGTGACGTGGAAGTATTCCAATCCTTGGGAACAGTTCAAGGGCTTGCAGGTTACGAGTCTGACTTCGACAACAACGCCGATGGATGGTACGACTGAGGTGTTGCGCTACACTCGAGTGATTGCCAATGGAGGAGATGAAGATGAAGCCCTGATGCTTAGCTACCGCTGTGTTTGCTTTCCTTCTGTCGATTAACCCAAGTGGCTTGTATCCCGTACTTCCTATGTTGGGAGATGTAATAATATAAACGTTGCACTATTTTATCGATGTATTCTTCGTTGTCATCCACTCCATCACACCACCCTTGGACAACTTAGTTTAGAATTAGTTCACTTCTTGTTCCTCGTGGAAATCGATACTCTGGAATACTCCCGAGTGAAAGCAACATTGGTATTCGTCCGTTTGTGGATTTATCTGTAGGCCGTAAGGAGTGCCAACACTAAACCTCTATTCTGTAATGGAAAGCGTCTGTTCTTGATGATGAAGCATGTGCATGTAGTATTTGGAAAGGGTCGTGGTAGCCAGTCTGCTACCAAGGACGATGAAGGACATGCACCAGTGTGGAAGAAGTTTATATTGTGGGATTTACCTTATTGGCACGTCTTAGAGGTTTGAAACACGACTGGCGTGATGCACCTATCAAAGAATCTTTGGTTTAACCTGCTAGGCTTCCTTGGAGTTTATGGGGCACCAACAGATACAATAGAAGCCACACGTGACCTGCAACTATTGGCAAAGCGAAAAGACCTACATCCCGAAAAAAGAGACAATGAATAACCCTATTTACGTCATGCAAGCTACACACTCAGCAAAGAGGATAAGCAAAGCTTGTTTGATTGTTTGAACATTATTAAGGTCCCATCAGGGTACTTCTCAAATATACAGTGCATAATAAATATGAAAGAGAAGAAATTCACAAACTTAAATTCCCATGATTGCCACGTCCTGATGGCACAGTTACTTCTGGTTGTATTAAGGGGTATATTACCGGAAAATATAAGATTGGCAATTGTTAATCTTTTGTACATTCATGAATGAAATCTCACAAAAGGCAATACATCATAGGAAGCTAATAAAGCTACAGAAGGATGTTGTCCAATGTCTTGTCAGCTTTGAGATGGTCTTCCCACCATCCTTCTTTAACATTATGACACATCTTCTAGTTCATATTGTCAAAGAGATAACTATTCTGGGACTGGTTTTTCTACACAATATGTTCCCTTTTGAGAAATTCATGGCGGTCTTGAAGAAATATGTTCGCAATCATTCTTAGCCAAAAGGATGCATCGCTAAGGGCTATGGAACAGAGGATGTCATTGAGTTTTGCATTGACTTTATTGAGGATCTTAGTCCGATTGGGCTTCCTGCATCATGCCATGAGGGGTGACTGAAGGGAAAGGGCACGCTAGGAAAGAAAGCTAATGTCAACAACCATGACAGTGAAATCCGCAAAGCAAACTTCACTATTCTACATAATTCATCCTTCGTGGCTCCATATATGGAAGAGCAAAAAAACACTGTATGGTGTGAAAACACGAGGAAGTCTGAGGCTTGGATTGCACTTCAGCACATGGATACCTTTGCCATTTGGCTCAGACAAAAATTCTTGGGTGACGACACTATTGATGAACAACTTCAATGGCTGGATAAGGGGCCATCGATCACGGTCTAGCAATACCAAGGTTATGAAATCAATGTATATACATTTTACACAAGAGCCCAAGACCAAAAAAGCACTAACCAAAACAATGGAGTTCGTATAGATGCAATAGACACTAATGAAAAAAAGGAGAGCTATTATGGTGTCATAGAGGATCGAGATCTGGGAGCTTGACTATGGACCCATAATCGTCCCTCGGTTTCGTTGTCAATGGGTGAACAACTCTGGAGGCGTAGCAAAAGACCAGTTTGGGATGACAATAGTGGACCTCAAAAAGATTGGATATAAAGAAGAACCATTCGTCCTAACCAAGGATGTGCCACAAGTGTTCTATGTGAAGGACATGTCAAGCAAGCAAAAGAAGCGCTAATAAGTTGCAAAACAATCCAGATGATGAGCCTAAATGCCATATTGTCCTCCTAGGAAAAGAAAAATTGTTGGAGTTGAGGACATTACGGACAAATCAGAAGATTGTGATCATTCTCAGTTGATGTTGACCCCAGCATCTTGTTATCCAAAGAAGACGCACCTTACTTACGCCGCGATCACAACCAAGGCACTTTCATGAAAAGGAATATTATCAATGTGACGCTAAATAATGAGAAGTAGTTAATTTTTAGAACCATATCATTATATGTTGTATTTGACATTAAGTGTTGTAATGTAATGCATTCTGTCGTATTTCTCTGAATTAATGATACTATTTGCGCAACATGGACAAAATATCTCGAATTAACTGCATCAAAATACAATACTATAATATTGCATGTTAAAAATATAAGAACTTGCATTAATTTGGACGTTAATAGAATGGTTGAACGTTAAATTAGACACAACAAAGAAAGTAATATGTGATTTGACAAAAACATAGTGTATGTTCTTAGGGTTAACATTTTTGTAAACTTTTGCATGAATCAAAAAGTATTTTTTTCGATTTATAATGAGTTAACAGAAATATAAACACATTAATACCACATTATATAGAGAAATAGTAGTGGTACGATATTATTTAATTTAGTTTGATTAATATTTTAGATGTATAGATATAATTAATAATATACTAAAAATATTTAGGTAGTAATTTTCACAACATGTTTGTATTTATTATCCAATTGTAGAAAAAAGAGAAAATGAAAAACAAAAAGAAAATGCATTTTGGCGGGAGCCCAAAATTTGGTGCGCACTTTAGTACCGGGCCACACTTCGGCCCGGTACTAAAGTGCGCAGCACTGTGGCCTAGGCGACCCCCTTTAGTACTGGCAGGCACTTTAGTACCGGCTGGGAGCACCAGCGAGTACTAAAGTGGCTCGCCTATATAACCGCGGCCCCTTCTCGTTCCCCCGCACTTCGTGTCTTCTCCGTGATCCCCCGTCCACCGCCTCGTTGGCGTCGCCCCATCGTCACCGGCCCGCCCTCGTCGCCGCCCCCGGCACTCTCGCCCGCGAGCCCACCATGCGCCCATCGTCTTCCCCGCCCATCGTCGGCCGCCGCCCTCGTCGCCATGCGCGCGCCCACCGCAACCTCCCGTCGCCGCCCGTCATCGTGCGCCCGCCGACCTCGTCGCCGCCCTGTCGCCTGTCCTCCTCGACGCTGGCCCATGCGCGCTGCAATCGGTCCCAGCGGCCTTCGATCTCGCCTGCCGCCGGCCGGGTTGCCTCGTCGTCGCTGCCAACGCACCGCACTCGTCGTCGTCCGGCTGCCCGCGATGCCGACGCGCCGCCCATCGCCTAGCTCGCCGCCCCGCTGCGCCTTGCGCGCCCTTGCGTAAGCCCTTGCTAACGTCAGCACAGTGTTGTGCTGGCACCAGTATTTTTTTATTACATGTTAATTCCCTAGGAAATATTAGAAAATGAATAGAAATTGCTAGAAAATATTTGAAAATGACTAAAAATGACTATAAAATTGATGATACATACATTTTGTTTATTCTAAAACACTAAAAAATCTTAGAAAATTATAGGTATTACTATCAAATTGCTAGGAAATTCTAGAAAATAATATATGTACATGAAATTACCAAAAAATAGTAGATACTAATAGAAAATTCTAGAAAGTTACTATAATTACTAGGAAATTATAGAAAAACACTAGAAATTATCGATAGCATGCACTGACATATATTTTGTTAAGCACTAGAAAATAGTACTATAAGGTTGGTAGAAAATCCTAGAAAATTCTAGGAATTACTAGAAAATCCTAAAAAATAGTAGAACTTATTGGAAAATCCTAGAAAATTTATTGAATCTTATATATTTGTTTACTTATTTATAATTGATGATATATCTGTTTTGTTTATTTTAAAACACTAGGAAATCTTAGAAATATATAGGTGTTACTATTCAATTGCTATGAAATTCTAGAAAATACTTTATGTACATGAAATTACTAGAAAATAGTAGATATTACTAGAAAATTGATTATATAAATGTTTATTAACATTGTTATAGTGTAAAGGAAGCTATGGATCGCGACGCTGAGCGACTTATGCAAGACATAATTTGTGGATTAGATGCGGACCTACAAGATGGTGCACCACCTGAGGATGATGGAACCCAATATCTAAACTTACATCATGAGGATGTTAATGTTGAGCAAGAAGAAGAAATATATGAGGAAGAGGATGCACCCGAGGTATAAGAAATTCTTCCATGTATACATTATTTGAATTATATATAATTAAAAATAGCATGCCCTTATATATTTTTTAGGCATTGTTGGCACTCCTTACGACCTACAGATAAATCCGCAAGCGGACGGATACTGATGTAGCTTTCACCCAGGAGTATTCCAGGGTATCGATTTCCACGAGGAACGAGAAGTGAACTAATTCTAAACTAAGTTGTCCTAGGTAGATGGAGTGGAATGAACGGAATGGATGGAGTGGATGACAACGACAAAGAGATAGGAAGGACACTAGGAGGGTAGAGAGGGTACGAGTCTGAAAGCGGTACTCTACTGATTGATTAAGCAGATCAGAGGATACAGATAGATACTTGCTTTGGGACAATGGACACCAGTGACACGCAGACAGGGATGAGAAGGGGTGCCATCAGCTCCACACTGGGGGATCCTACAGGCCGAGACTAACGAGATGGTTTACAAAGGCCGTATAGGGCTGTCACCACCTAACGGCTACCACACGTTCGTTGAATCGGGGGCAAACTAAGTTAACCTCAAGTCTAGGCACCGCGCCTACACTAGTTGACCAATATTTATCTCCTATAGAAAGATAAGCACCCAAGCTAAGCAACCAGTATAGAGTTATACCAATCAACTAAGCATTGGACGAAGAACCAGCAAGCATATAAAAGTAAGAACTGAATGCTCAATTAATCAGAAAGAGATACAAGAGTTATCAGACACGGCCTGGATGTCACTCGAAGCGGAGCCGCATCCGTAGAGGTACAGCGGGAAGAGGGGCCGACACTCCGGCTCCTCTTTGGGACGCTCACCTCTCCTCTCTCCCTATCTTCTATTGATACAAGTGGCAGAGCTTCGCTAATGCCAAATCTCAAGTGTTGTGTGTTGAACCGGGCACTTGGACACTCTATTTATGGCGGTTTGGATGGAGTAACCGCCAAGGGAGCCAGGGAAGCTCCCCGGCTGATTCGGGCGAATTGGGGGGTTCGGCCGAACCCTTGGATCCACCGTCTTTCATTCCTGTGGCTTGGACGCACTCCCTAGAGGCGGTTTGGGCAGTGGGGGCGGTTCGGCCGAATAGGGGGATTCGGCCAAACTGGGCTTTTGGCCCAGCAGCGCTCTCCTGTACCGCCTCACTCTCCTGGACCTTCTGGGCTGCTTGGATGTGGTGGTCTTTGTGTTGGTTCGGCCCAGAAGTGATGTGTCGATGGTCTAAGTGTATTGCACGGTCGTCGCTCGGTCATTGCTGACGTGGATGGCCTTCCGGTTGTGGTTCGCGTCATATACAGCTAAGGGGGGTGGCCGGCCGAATCGTGTCGTTCGGCCAAATCGGTTAGTTCCGACCCCAATAGCACGTATTTGTCGTTAATGTACCTGCACAAGTGAAACACACCAAAACTCGTGGAACTTTATTAGAAGTAAACCCAAGTGCATGGAATGTTGCACAAATCCTCTTTTATTCCCGAGTATTGGTGGTCGAAAACGAGCCGTAACGACCGCCAACAAGCATCTGAATCGAGGAAACTAAAATAAAAAAAGAGGAATGAAGAGAAAGATGGAGGGGATTACCATTGTCACAGAAGTGGCCGAAGATGGCACACCAAGGCCCAATAGTGTTAGGACAACATTTGTAAATCAATGTGGTTATCTTATTAGGGAAAGCATCCCCATAAGCTACAAGCTATGGAAGAAAACAAAAAAAAGATGACAATCCAGCAGATATCGTTCCTGACGGTGAGAAAGAGTTGTTGTGGAAATAAGTGCTCCTACACTTCTCATTCCCCCCAGGCATAGAACAAAAAAGTGAAGGCATGGGCATTCAAGAAGATGGTGATTCAGTTCCAAATGTTCAAGAAAAATCTGGCGGTTGACTATGTCAATAAGGGCCTGACACTGACAAGAAATTCAAAAAGAAACGCAATTTCTGGAGTGATTTCGTGCAGTATAAGTTGTTAGTAGACGCTGCGGCCCGATCAAATCAGAACAAAGTCAATGCGGGCAAAAAGACGCAGTTTCATAAACTTGGGCCAGGAGGTTATGCTGTGGCGATTCTGAAATGAGAAAAGATGGAAGCAAACCTGATTGCTAGAGGAATTGTACGATAGACTCTGAATTGGCCAAAGAGAGCAAAGTATTACTTCTATGCTCATGGAGGAACACTTAACATGGAAAATGGGTCATTCATGACTAGCAACGCAATCAGAGCAGCGACTGACAGGCTCGAGGAGGCAAGAAGTAACTTTCAAGCTGAATAGAGAGAAAGATGAGATGCTTACGCTCTTGGCAACCCAGAACACACTGGACGGACCTGAGGCATGGGCGTAGTCCCATGGAAGCATGGATTTAGTGGAGATCTCGACACATACAGAAGCCGATGCAGAAGCAAGGCAAGTGTGGAAGAGAAGTTCCGTATGTTGGAAGAAAGGCTAGCGATAGTTGAGGGCGAACAACTAAAATGAGCTGTCGAATGAGTACTTAGCCGACGCCAACAACAACAACTGGTTGCTAATTTGGATGTCAGCCCCACCTCTCACCGTCGTAGCAGTGTCGCGTCCACTTATGCTCCACAGAGCCAAGTAGGGAATGAGGGCCAATAATACCCCATGGACGACATCACGGAGAGGACCAACTGTGACCTCCTTTATCCACGCGAGAAGAAACTCAAAGTATGTGCTGAGGGATACGCTGAAGTTCCGGTCGAAGGCGCGACAATTCATTGAATGCCAATTTCCGAAGGATACGCTAAGGTATTTGTTGACTGAGTGGAAGACGGATGGGAGACCGGTCCACTAAAGGATCTGTTGGCTGAAATGCTACATAAGATTGAAGCAGCAAGCAGCCACAGATGAAGGAACTAGCAGGGGTCCACCTCCACTAGCAGCATGGGCCCCTAGCCCTGACCCACCATCACCGCCAGCTTGGGACACTTTCACTGACCCAGAGTCACTATTGGCACTTCTTACGGTCCACTATCAGGATTGATAATCGTGGCAATGGTGCAAGGAGTGCTCATTGGTATTCTTACGATACAGATATAAATCCGCAAGCGCACGGATACCGATGTAGTATTTCACCCAGAAGTATTCCAAGGTATCGTATTTATTTCCTCAGGGAAGCAATGGATAAAGAGTATTGACTATTTACAAGGATATAACTACTAATTAAAGTACTGGCTAACAAGGCAAGGGTAAAGGATATGATAGGAGTGATATGCAGTTGACACACACAAGGAGAAATCTAGGATAAATGATATAGATAGAAGAGCGGTCTAGCTAGTGGAAAAACAACGAGACAAGAAAGGATTCCTATATACTTCCAATGACTTTGAGATATCTCCAGCAAAGGTTACGGCTAGCATGAAGAAAGACATCTATGGTTCTCTTCCTATTTCTATTATCTTAGCATCGGGATAAGGTGCACGCGACTCACAGAAAGGGATGAGAAGGGGAGCCACTAACAACCTCTCATGCTCCTACGGGCTGAGACCGACGTGGTGGATTACAAAGGCCGTATAGGGCTATCACCACCTAACGGCTACCACGAGTAGGTTTGAATCAGAGGTAAACCAAGGTTACTATCTAGACTAGGCACCACACCTACGCCAGACAATAATTACTTACTCTCCTAGAAAGAGCAAGTAACACTATCAATACCCCAGTGACAATTCACCATAAGTATTGAGTAGGATCGAGGAACCAGCTGAGATAAAAAACTAGAAGAGAACTTTTAGAGCCAGGCTGCAACAACATAAAACCAAGGCTAGACATTCTACACTTGATCGCGATATAAATGCAAAACAAATAACTCAAGTAAATGAGGAAGATAAAATATTGAATACTCAGAGTCTTTTATAAAGAAAAGGAAAAGATACAAGAGCTTTACCAGAACTCTAGAAGACGACTCCGGAACTCCAAGCGAAGCTTGACCTTGACTCTAACTCCCAACTCGACTAGCCTAACTCTACATCTTGAAAGAGAAGAATTGGAGATTTGCTCCTGAGTGGTGTGTGTTACAAGTGAAGAGTGTGTCTCTATTTATAGTGCAGAGGTGACTTGGGGACGCGGAGAAGGTTGCGTGGCTTTGTACTTCTTCCCATGGGCTGATCCGCGAGAGGGAGCTTCCGGCCAACCAGCGTTGGACATCTGTCCTGGTCAGCACCGCCTCCCCGCGCATGCAGCCTAAGGCCCAGCAGCTGATCGCTGCGCGTCTAGCGCCGTACCACCTCTGCATGCGCGTGCATGCAACCGCCGCCTTCGCGCGTGCGCTGTGTCTGCGCGTGGGCCTGCTGTGCAGCGCCTTCTGCGTCCTGTGCGCCTGCGCGTGGACCCACCTGCTCCCCTGCACATGCGCACTGTGCGCGCTGGACCTCTGACACGCGCGAGGGCGCACGTCCGTCTGCCGCGCCATGTGGGCCATGGGCCCTGGCTCCCGCGCTGCTGCCTTGGTGCCGCACGATTGACGTTGCTGTTGCGCATGGGGGCAGCGCCTGGCCCGCGTGGGACCGCCCCTCCCAGCTGCCACCCTGCAGGCTTGCATGACGCGCGCGCGGTGAACTGCGCTGGACCTCGTGCCCACGCGCTTCGCTTGTGTTGACCACGCCAAGGTGTGGCGCTTGCTAATGGGTCCGCCCGTGGGCCATCGTTGGCGGTCGTTACGGCACATTTTCGACCACCAATACCCGATAATAAAAGAGTTTATATGTGACATTTTATGCACTTAAGTTTGTTTCTAATAAAGTTCCACGAGTTTTGGTGTGTATCCATTGTGCAGGTACAACATCGACAAATATGTGCTAAAAGGGTTGGGAATGACCGATTCGGTCGAACGACTTCGTTCGGCCGGATTACCCCCCTTAGCCATGCACATTACATGAAGCGAAGCACAACCGAGAGGCCGCATGCACGAAGTCCACATCAACGATGACGAAGCAGTGACGATACAAGCCACGTGGACCGATGACATCACTGATCCAGGGCAAACAAGCACAACCTCGGCCAAGTGGATGCAATCCAAGCCATCCAAGGGACGAGGCGGTGCATTGGAGGGCAAACGAGCCCTAGGATCGGTTCGACCGAACTAGTCGGTTCGCCCGAACTCTCAACCGCCACACAACCGCCTTCTGGAGCAAATCAGGGCCGTGGGAAGCAAGGCGGTGCGAAATCAATGGTTCGGCCGAACTGGGAGATTCGGCCGAACTGGGAGATTCGGCCGAACTGACCAGTTCACCCGAACCCCCCGGTTCGGCCGAATTGGCCGGGGGCGCCGCCTTGCGGTGCCTTGGCCCCTGCTCGTCCTCGACCGCCTCCAAACTCCTATAAATGCTGGCCTTCACCCCTGGTTCAAGACACACCACTTGGGAGCAAGTCTCAAATTCCTCTCTTTCAATATGTAGAGCTAGGCTAGTCAAGTTGGGAGTTAGAGTCAGGGTCGAGCTTCGCTCGGGGTTCCGGAGTCGTCTTCTGGAGTTCTGGTAAAGCTCTTGTATCTTTTCTTTTTCTTTATGCAAGATTCTGAGTATTCAATATATTATCTTCCGCATTTACTTGAGTTATTTGTTCTACATTTATTCTGGGATAATTGTGGAATGTCTAGCCGAGATTATAGTTGGTGTAGTCTGGCTCTAGAAGTTCTCTCCTAGTTCATTATCTTAGCTGGTACTTCGATCCTGCTCAATGCTTGCAATGAACTGTCACTGGGGTATTGACGGGGTTACTTGCTCCTTCTAGTAGAGTAAGTAGTTATTATCTAGTGTAGGTGTGGTGCCTAAACTAGACAGTAACTTTGGTTTACATCTGAGTCCACGGAGGTGGTAGCCGTTAGGTAGTGACAGCCCTATACGGCCTACGTAGTCCACCACGTCCGGCTCGGAACCGTACGACCCTTAGAGCGGGTATTAGCAGCACCCCTTCTCATCCCTTTCTGTGTGTTGCTGGTTCCATATCCCGACGCTGAGATAATAGAACTAGGAAAAGAACCATAGATGACACTCTTCATGCTAGCTGTAATCTGTAACACCCTAAAATAGCCTATTTAAAATTTTTAGTAATTAATTGATTATTTAATGTCTTGTTCATAATTAATATAGGCTAAATAAAGAGTTTCTGAAAATCAAAATCAATTATAAGTAGTAGAAACATTTATTGTTGCATTCATGCTGCTGCATTTATTTTTGTATTGCTTGTGGTTCAAACAAGAATTTAAATTTATTTAAATTCAAATTTGAATCACTTTGTTTGGAGCTCTAGAAAAGTTGTTAGGCCCATAGTTCGTTTTTGCTCCCTCAACTCTTTCTCCGGTTCGCTTTTGCCCCCTCTTCTCTTTCTCTGAACCGGCCCAGCAAACCGCTGCGGCCCGCCAGCCCACCACGCGCGCTCGGCCCAGTACTCCCCACCGCCACCCGCGCAAGTCCATTTCCGCTCCCTCAACTCTCCTCCTCGGCTCGACAGTGCACCCCTTACCCTTTCCCCGAGCCGGCCCGTTTCGGTCTCTCGGCCCAGCTCCTCCCCCTCCTTTCGATCGGCCCAGCTCAGCATGGATGTAACACCCAAAAAAATGCCTATTTTAAAATTTAGTAATTAAATTGCTTTTATTTAATTTTATGCTCATATTTATCTAAGGAAAATAAATTATTTATGATAAATAAAATTAAATATAAGGTTAGAAACATTTTTGTTGCATTCATGCTGGCTGCATTGAGTTTTGTTTGTGTGTGGTTCAATTGGAATTTAAATTCTGTTTAAATTCGAATTTGAATCGCTGCGTTTGGAGCTCTAGAAAAGTTTCTGCGGCCCGAGTCCACTTTTCCTCCCTTAACTTTTTCCCCGGCCGATTTTAGCCCTTCTACTCTTTTTCCCGCAGCGGCCCAGCCTCCCTCCGTTCCGCTTGCGGCCCAACTCGGCGACCAGCGCGTCCCGCTTTCGGCCTGGCCCGCCGGCCTGCTCGCCTTCCCGCTCCCGCGGCAGCCGCCCTCCCCTTCCTCGGCCCAGTCCGGCCCAGCAGCAGCCCGCGCAACACCTCCCGCTCCCCCGGCGTGGCCCAACAGGCCGGCCTGCCCCGCGCCGCAGCCCCCTCCGCGCCGACTGCCAGGGGGGACCCGCCTGTCAGGTCATCCCTTTCCTCTCGCCCGACTCCCTCCCGAACACGGCGCCGGAGTTCCGACCGGACACGGCACGGACGCCGAGGATCTTCGCCCCCGGACTCTTCCCTCGGCCGCTCCATAAAAGCCCCGGCCGTGCCGCCCTTAACCCCCAATTTTGCGCCGCCAATCCTCCACCGCTCGAGCTCGTACTCGCCGCCGCCGATTTCAAACCCGCCGCCGTCGATCTCGCCGCCCGCCGTCGTTCTCCCTCGGCCGGCAGCCCCAGGACCATCGCGAGGAGGTGAGGAACCTCTCGAACTCCTTCTCGCCCCTCCCCGTGCTCTGTACCGCCGTCCCCGCGTTGAACCGCCACTGCCCGAGCGCCGCCGCCGCCATGGATCGTTGCGCGCCGCCTCCGCTGCCCCGCCGACGACGAGAGCCACCCAGTTGAACTCGCCGTGTCGCCCCGGTCACGTAGCGCCTAAGCCCGTCCCAAACCGAGCCCTCTGGGCCGTTCCCGATCCTTCGCCGGCGATGCGCCGCCGCCACTGTCCAGCGCCGCCGCTCGTCGCGCCGCCGCTGCCGACACCCCTCTGCTGGATCTAATCTCCACCGACCAAACCGAATCCGACGGCCCAGATCAAGTCAACCGAGCCAAGTCAAAGTTGACCATACCGGTCAACTGAGTCAGCAGTGGACGTTTTTCAAAAGAGCCCCTGCCCTTTTTCGAAATTAACTCGCAGTCCAAATTTATTCAAAAATAATTACAATTAGGTCCTGATTTTTACAGAAAACCCCCTGTCTTATTTAAAAATAGTACCCGAGGTCCTGTTTTAGTTAATTTGCAAATAAACCCTCCTGTTTTTATATAAAATTATGTTTTAGCCCCTGAATTTTTGCAAATAAGCCCCTGGAACTTTTTTAAACTTTGCCAGCAAGTCCCTGAACCTTACAAAAGCCATAACTTCTTCGTTTTAGCTCCGATTTGAGTGATTTTCGCGCTCACGTGTTCGTAGCGAAGCGTAGATTAGTTTTTCAGCCTTCTTTTGTTCTGTTGCTACTGTTTGGTGTACTGTTCTAATAGATTAATATTGTTTGCATGTACTGGCTTGTATGGATGCTTGTGTGTTGATGTATGAGTCCAGTCGGTGAGCCGTACGCGTTTGAGTTCGAGGGTTACGAGGAGCAGGACCAACAGCAGGAGCAGCAGCAGCAACAGTTGGACGAAGGCAAGTACAGCACGGACAATCCTTGCTACCTAAACACACCTTTACACTATTTACTGCATATGCATGTGTCTAAATTGTTCCTATTAAGGTTATTCCTAGCTTTGTTTATCCTATACCTTGATTACCCTGGGTTATTGCATTTGGGTAGACCTTTGCTAAGCGCAGCTACTGTCACCAATGTTCAACTGTTAATCTTGACTTAATGGTTCACTTTAACGTTAATGTTAAAATTTGCTTTTTAGCAACATGGATCAGGGAGCTAGGGTGTATGCTTCATGCTCGGCCCTAGTGTCTCTCCGTAAGGACTGGTTCTTAAAGCGGCAACCCAGGAACCTGTCGCCACCGCCGGAACTATAATGGCTCTGGTCTTGGACAAGTAACATGTACGTCTCTAGCTTGACAGTAGTTACCGACGGGCCGACGGCGTTATGGGAAGCATGGGTGAGAGTATGGTTTGATCCACCGAGGACGGAGTATCCGTTGGCTATGTCCCCGTGAGGCACAGTCCCGTGTTGGGAGCTTCCGTATGGCGGGGGTTCCACACGTTGCGCTATTTATTTTGTTGTTGATGTTTGTTACCGCGCATGGACGCCATTGACCCCCTCGTGTTGCGACATGGGCGTCAGTCAATCTCGGTGCCTTGGGTCATGCTGCCTAGGTTGTACCATAACGGCTACTGTTTTGTTAGGGTGTCTTGTGAAAAGCCTCGTAGCGTCCCTATGCAGTCACACCTCGGAAGTGTTGATGTGCGTGGTTGGGTGCAAAGTTCCTTTGAACTTTTACGCGACTGGTGGGTAAAGGGCGAAACCTCTGCAGAGTGTATAATCTATCATGATAGCCTTGCTCAGGGTCAAGAGCGGCCTGGATCCTTTTTGATTAGAAGTTGATGTTTATTATTGTTTAATGATTACTTCTACTATATTAATTGGGTTACAACTGGGATTCACTTAATGGTAGTAATTCTTGGTTTATGTTAAAATGAACCAACTAAAATTGCTAATGCAGTACAGCCGTGTCAAGCCTTTCTTTTAAGCCTTCATTACCCGTGTTGTATTTGCTAAGTAAGACATTTACTTACACTTGCCATTCAACAAAATCCCGGATGGGTAACAGATGGATTAGATGGTACTGCTGCTATTGAATTTCCTGAAGATCTGCCATTCTACTAGCTGTGCTCAACCAGTCAGAGTCCCTGTGGATTATGGATTTCGGCTTCGTCTTCGTCTTCGTTTAGAGAGAGAGTTAATAAAGAGTCTTCCGCTGTTTTATTTAGTTATTTTAGTCAAACTCTGATGTAAAACCATTTTATTCGAGTATATGTACGCTGTTTATCATATTTGTTATCTATATGTGTTCTGTGGACTTCCTGGGCACACATATAGAAGCATTCGGGTTTCTGTGTAAATCCGGGTGTGACAGATTGGTATCAGAGCCGTGCTGACTGTAGGAACGTAGCCTAGTTAGAACGGTTGATAAATCACTAGGAGACTACCATGATTTTTGTTCGGATCATTTAGTTACGTTTTTCAAAACCAGTGCTGTCGAGTCTTGTGTGAATCATGTCTTTGGGTGCTTGATTTCACTGTTATTATGCTTATGTTTGATTTGGATCTTTGTAATGATTGTGATGGTCATGGACGCAAGTCTATCTCCATCTAGATATAGGACTAAGGTTTAAGGAATATTAGTGAATAAATAGTTTGGGTTAGCTATCTCCTTTGCACTTCCTCTGTCTTACTCTCTTCACCTCTGAATCATATCTTTCCAAGTACTGCTATCTTCTCATACACCATCTGCAAGCATGGGTTATCTAATACCAGTTGGCGGGAATACTGATGGGAGATCTCTTGATATGGTAGATGGTTAACACCAGAAGCAACCCCGGAGGCAGTGGGAGCATCCAGAACCAGAACCCACCACCTCCACCACCGCCACTCACCATGGAGTAGATGATGCAGATGCAACTCCAGCTGACACAGCAGATGGCGCAAACCATAGCACTGATGCAGCAGAATCAGCAGAACCCGCCCCAACAGCACTACGTGCAGCCCAGAGATAAAAGGGGCGAGTTTATGAAGGGACGCCCTCCTACCTTCAACAAGTCTAGCGACCCAATGCAAGCAGAGGACTGGCTCAAGGCAGTGGAATGACAGCTGGACATCGCACAGTGCAACGACCGGGAGAAGGTGTTGTATGGAAGTGGACAGCTCCAGGGAGCAGCCTTGGATTGGTGGGATGCGTACCAGTATGCTCACCCCAATCCTGATCAGATCACTTGGCAGGAGTTCCGCGACAGCTTCCGTTCTCACCACGTGCCGGAAGCTCTGATGACCTTGAAGAAGAAGGAGTTCCTGGCATTGAAGCAGGAAGGCATGAGCGTCACCGCTTATCGTGACAAGTTCATTGAGTTGGCCCGTTATGCTCCAGAGGACGTGAATACGGATAGGAAGAAGCAGACCCGATTCCGTGATGGCCTGCATGATACACTCCAGTACCAGCTCCTGTGCTCTAGGTTCGCCACTTTTCAAGAACTGGTGGATAGCGCACTACTGCTGGAGCACAAGCGCCGCGAGATGGAAGAAAAGAAGAGGAAGCTTCAAGGCACACCGTCAGGAAGCAATGTTCGCCCTCGCTTCAATTCTCAGCAAGGAAACCAGCAGATGGTGACTCCACAGCATTTCCAGGGGCAGTCCGGTTTGATGAACCGCAACCAGTATCAGCAACGACCCCAGTACCAGCCGCGTCCCCAGTACCCCTCAGCACTACCTCAGCAGCGTCCTCAGAACCAGCCACAGAATGGTCCTGTCCAACGCCCCAATCCAACCAACAATGCACCTACGGCTCCGAGGTGTTTTGGTTGTGGTGAGCTGGGACACTATGCCAGCGCTTGTCCTCGCAAGGCTCAGAACACCGTTGGTCAAAACAACAATCCGAGGGTTGGACAACCGCAGCACCAGAACGGGAATCAGCAGCAGAACCCAGCGAGAGGAAAGGTCAACCACATGGGTGCGGAAACCACAGAAGGAGCAACGGATGTCGTTGTGGGTACGTTTCCTGTCAACTCGACTCTCGCAACTGTTTTGTATGATACTGGAGCTTCGCATGCTTTCATATCTGCTGCTTTCGTGAAAAAGAACATGATGATCTTGCAACCTATGGGAAACCCCATGGTAGTTAGTTCACCCGGGGGAGAACAGCGTGCCACTTTACGTTGCCCCTGTATCACCATCACAATAAGGGGGGTAGACTTTGTGGTGAACCCAATAGTCCTAGAAACTCTTGGGTTTGACTTGATTCTGGGTATGAGCTGGTTAGCCAGATACGATGGGGTGATTCAATGCTCCAAAAGAACAGTGCAGCTGACAGCAAAGACTGGTGAGAAAGTGGAGTACCAAGCAGCTAGCCCCGTGGGACACAATCAGATCTACCAAGCCGAAGGTGTAGCACTGGAAGACATCAGAGTGGTGTGCGAATTCCCAGACGTGTTTCCAGATGAGTTACCAGGTATGCCCCCAGACCGCGAAGTTGAATTTGTTATTGATCTTAAGCCTGGCACTGCACCTATAGCTAAGAGGCCATATAGAATGGGAGTAAAAGAACTCGAGAAACTTAAGGAGGAATTAAGGGCATTGCTAGCAAAAGGGTATATTCGTCCTAGTTCGTCCCCTTGGGGAGCACCAGTTTTGTTTGTGGATAAGAAAGATGGGACTCAGAGATTGTGTGTGGATTATCGAGCTCTGAATGAAGTGACCATCAAGAACAAGTACCCGCTGCCAAGGATTGACGATCTCTTCGACCAGTTGAAAGGAGCATGTGTGTTCTCTAAGATCGATCTCCGATCCGGTTACCATCAGATGAGGATACGAGTGACTGACATCCCCAAAACAGCCTTCACCACCCGATATGGTCTATATGAGTTCACAGTCATGTCTTTTGGATTGACAAATGCACCGGCATACTTCATGTATTTGATGAACAGCGTGTTCATGGACTATCTTGACAAATTCGTAGTGGTGTTCATTGACGATATTCTAGTTTTCTCCAAGAATGAGGAAGAGCATGAAGAACATCTGAGGTTGGTGATGCAAAGACTTCGTGAACATCAGTTGTATGCCAAGCTGAGCAAGTGTGAGTTTTGGTTGAAGGAAGTAGCATTCTTGGGACACGTACTGTCCGATGGTGGAGTGGCAGTTGATCCGAAGAAGGTTAGTGATGTGTTGAGTTGGAATCCGCCTAAGGATGTGAGGGAAATCAGAAGTTTCCTTGGAATGGCTGGATACTATCGGAGGTTCATAGAAGGATTCTCCAAGATTGCTAAACCCCTGATGGCGTTATTGGAGAAAAATGCCAAGTTTGTCTGGACTGATGAGTGTCAAGTCAGCTTTGAGGAATTGAAGAAGAGGTTGACAACAACACCCGTGCTAGTATTACCAGATATAACCAAGAGCTTCTCTATCTACTGCGATGCATCTCGTCTAGGATTGGGATGTGTGCTCATGCAGGAAGGCAGAGTAGTAGCTTATGCATCGAGGCAGTTGAGGAGACATGAGCAGAACTACCCGACACACGATCTGGAGTTAGCAGCTGTGGTGCATGCTTTAAAGATTTGGAGGCATTACTTGATTGGACATAAGTGTGATATTTACACTGACCACAAGAGTCTCAAGTATGTGTTCACACAGTCAGATCTGAATATGAGGCAACGTCGATGGTTAGAGTTGATCAAGGACTACGACCTGGAAATTCATTATCATCCAGGGAAGGCCAATCTGGTGGCAGATGCTCTGAGTAGAAGGAGTTACGTGAATAGGGTCACGGGACATTGCTTGTCGGAGGAACTCAGTTCAGAGTTTGAAAGGATGAGTCTGGGATTTGTGACCAGCGTCACTGAGATGGCAGTAGAACCGACCTTGGAACAAGAGATCCGAAAAGGACAACTCACAGATGAGAAGATCAAGGAGATCGTAGAACTAGTGGCATTAGGAAAAGCCCCTGGTTTTCGAGTGGATGACCAAGGAACATTGTGGTACGAGAAGAGGATCTGTGTACCAGATATAGTGCAGATCAGGGATGCAATTCTCAGGGAAGCCCATGAATCGGCGTATTCAATACACCCAGGTAGTACCAAGATGTATCAAGATATCAAAGAGAGATTTTGGTGGTACGGATTGAAGAGAGATGTGGCCACATACGTAGCTCTATGTGACACCTGTCAGAGAGTCAAGGCTGAACATCAGAGGCCAGCAGGTTTGCTCCAGCCCCTGAAGGTACCTGAATGGAAGTGGGAAGAAGTCGGTATGGATTTCATCACTGGCTTACCTCGCACTCAGAGGGGATTTGACTCCATTTGGGTAATCGTGGATCGTCTGACCAAGGTGGCGCATTTCCTACCAGTAAAGACCACCTACTCGGGAGCCCGACTAGCAGAGTTGTATATGGAGAGGATTGTGTGTTTGCATGGGGTACCGAAAAGGATAGTGTCAGATCGAGGTACCCAGTTCACATCGCACTTTTGGCGACAATTGCATGAGTCTATGGACACTAAGCTACAGTTCAGTTCAGCTTACCATCCGCAGACAGATGGCCAGACAGAACGGACGAATCAGATATTGGAGGATATGTTGAGAGCATGTGCTCTACAATATGGTGCCAGTTGGGACAAGAGCTTACCGTACGCGGAATTCTCATACAACAACAGCTATCAGAAGAGTTTGCAGATGGCACCATTCGAGGCTCTGTATGGCAGAAAGTGTAGGACACCACTATTCTGGAATCAGACGGGAGAAAGTCAAGTATTTGGACCTGAGATACTAAGAGAGGCAGAGCGACAAGTACAGATAATCAGACAGAATCTGAAAGTAGCACAATCCAGACAGAAGAGCTATGCAGATAACCGACGGAGGGATCTCAGCTTTGAAGTTGGAGACTTCGTGTATCTCAAAGTGTCACCCATGAGAGGCGTGAAGAGGTTCAACGTTAAGGGCAAGTTAGCACCTCGATATATCGGACCGTTCAAGGTACTTGGTCGGAAAGGTGAGGTAGCATATCAGTTAGAGCTACCAGAGAAGTTAGCGGGAGTACATGATGTGTTCCATGTGTCTCAGTTGAAAAAGTGTTTGCGAGTACCTGAGGAACAGATTCCGATTGATGAGCTGAATGTGGAGGAAGATCTTACCTATACTGAGTATACTGTCAGAATTTTGGAAGAGTCAGAGAGAGTCACCAGAAATAAAGTGATCCGGATGTGCAAGGTTCAGTGGAGTCGCCACTCAGTGGATGAAGCGACTTGGGAAAGAGAAGAAGATCTCAGAGCTGAATATCCACAGTTATTCCCATCCACATCCGAATCTCGAGGACGAGATTCATTTTAAGGGGGGTAGGTTTGTAACACCCAAAAAAATGCCTATTTTAAAATTTAGTAATTAAATTGCTTTTATTTAATTTTATGCTCATATTTATCTAAGGAAAATAAATTATTTATGATAAATAAAATTAAATATAAGGTTAGAAACATTTTTGTTGCATTCATGCTGGCTGCATTGAGTTTTGTTTGTGTGTGGTTCAATTGGAATTTAAATTCTGTTTAAATTCGAATTTGAATCGCTGCGTTTGGAGCTCTAGAAAAGTTTCTGCGGCCCGAGTCCACTTTTCCTCCCTTAACTTTTTCCCCGGCCGATTTTAGCCCTTCTACTCTTTTTCCCGCAGCGGCCCAGCCTCCCTCCGTTCCGCTTGCGGCCCAACTCGGCGACCAGCGCGTCCCGCTTTCGGCCTGGCCCGCCGGCCTGCTCGCCTTCCCGCTCCCGCGGCAGCCGCCCTCCCCTTCCTCGGCCCAGTCCGGCCCAGCAGCAGCCCGCGCAACACCTCCCGCTCCCCCGGCGTGGCCCAACAGGCCGGCCTGCCCCGCGCCGCAGCCCCCTCCGCGCCGACTGCCAGGGGGGACCCGCCTGTCAGGTCATCCCTTTCCTCTCGCCCGACTCCCTCCCGAACACGGCGCCGGAGTTCCGACCGGACACGGCACGGACGCCGAGGATCTTCGCCCCCGGACTCTTCCCTCGGCCGCTCCATAAAAGCCCCGGCCGTGCCGCCCTTAACCCCCAATTTTGCGCCGCCAATCCTCCACCGCTCGAGCTCGTACTCGCCGCCGCCGATTTCAAACCCGCCGCCGTCGATCTCGCCGCCCGCCGTCGTTCTCCCTCGGCCGGCAGCCCCAGGACCATCGTGAGGAGGTGAGGAACCTCTCGAACTCCTTCTCGCCCCTCCCCGTGCTCTGTACCGCCGTCCCCGCGTTGAACCGCCACTGCCCGAGCGCCGCCGCCGCCATGGATCGTTGCGCGCCGCCTCCGCTGCCCCGCCGACGACGAGAGCCACCCAGTTGAACTCGCCGTGTCGCCCCGGTCACGTAGCGCCTAAGCCCGTCCCAAACCGAGCCCTCTGGGCCGTTCCCGATCCTTCGCCGGCGATGTGCCGCCGCCACTGTCCAGCGCCGCCGCTCGTCGCGCCGCCGCTGCCGACACCCCTCTGCTGGATCTAATCTCCACCGACCAAACCGAATCCGACGGCCCAGATCAAGTCAACCGAGCCAAGTCAAAGTTGACCATACCGGTCAACTGAGTCAGCAGTGGACGTTTTTCAAAAGAGCCCCTGCCCTTTTTCAAAATTAACTCGCAGTCCAAATTTATTCAAAAATAATTACAATTAGGTCCTGATTTTTACAGAAAACCCCCTGTCTTATTTAAAAATAGTACCCAAGGTCCTGTTTTAGTTAATTTGCAAATAAACCCTCCTGTTTTTATATAAAATTATGTTTTAGCCCCTGAATTTTTGCAAATAAGCCCCTGGAACTTTTTTAAACTTTGCCAGCAAGTCCCTGAACCTTAGAAAAGCCATAACTTCTTCGTTTTAGCTCCGATTTGAGTGATTTTCGCGCTCACGTGTTCGTAGTGAAGCGTAGATTAGTTTTTCAGCCTTCTTTTGTTCTGTTGCTACTGTTTGGTGTACTGTTCTAATAGATTAATATTGTTTGCATGTACTGGCTTGTATGGATGCTTGTGTGTTGATGTATGAGTCCAGTCGGTGAGCCGTACGCGTTTGAGTTCGAGGGTTACGAGGAGCAGGACCAACAGCAGGAGCAGCAGCAGCAACAGTTGGACGAAGGCAAGTACAGCACGGACAATCCTTGCTACCTAAACACACCTTTACACTATTTACTGCATATGCATGTGTCTAAATTGTTCCTATTAAGGTTATTCCTAGCTTTGTTTATCCTATACCTTGATTACCCTGGGTTATTGCATTTGGGTAGACCTTTGCTAAGCGCAGCTACTATCACCAATGTTCAACTGTTAATCTTGACTTAATGGTTCACTTTAACGTTAATGTTAAAATTTGCTTTTTAGCAACATGGATCAGGGAGCTAGGGTGTATGCTTCATGCTCGGCCCTAGTGTCTCTCCGTAAGGACTGGTTCTTAAAGCGGCAACCCAGGAACCTGTCGCCACCGCCGGAACTATAATGGCTCTGGTCTTGGACAAGTAACATGTACGTCTCTAGCTTGACAGTAGTTACCGACGGGCCGACGGCGTTATGGGAAGCATGGGTGAGAGTATGGTTTGATCCACCGAGGACGGAGTATCCGTTGGCTATGTCCCCGTGAGGCACAGTCCCGTGTTGGGAGCTTCCGTATGGCGGGGGTTCCACACGTTGCGCTATTTATTTTGTTGTTGATGTTTGTTACCGCGCATGGACGCCATTGACCCCCTCGTGTTGCGACATGGGCGTCAGTCAATCTCGGTGCCTTGGGTCATGCTGCCTAGGTTGTACCATAACGGCTACTGTTTTGTTAGGGTGTCTTGTGAAAAGCCTCGTAGCGTCCCTATGCAGTCACACCTCGGAAGTGTTGATGTGCGTGGTTGGGTGCAAAGTTCCTTTGAACTTTTACGCGACTGGTGGGTAAAGGGCGAAACCTCTGCAGAGTGTATAATCTATCATGATAGCCTTGCTCAGGGTCAAGAGCGGCCTGGATCCTTTTTGATTAGAAGTTGATGTTTATTATTGTTTAATGATTACTTCTACTATATTAATTGGGTTACAACTGGGATTCACTTAATGGTAGTAATTCTTGGTTTATGTTAAAATGAACCAACTAAAATTGCTAATGCAGTACAGCCGTGTCAAGCCTTTCTTTTAAGCCTTCATTACCCGTGTTGTATTTGCTAAGTAAGACATTTACTTACACTTGCCATTCAACAAAATCCCGGATGGGTAACAGATGGATTAGATGGTACTGCTGCTATTGAATTTCCTGAAGATCTGCCATTCTACTAGCTGTGCTCAACCAGTCAGAGTCCCTGTGGATTATGGATTTCGGCTTCGTCTTCGTCTTCGTTTAGAGAGAGAGTTAATAAAGAGTCTTCCGCTGTTTTATTTAGTTATTTTAGTCAAACTCTGATGTAAAACCATTTTATTCGAGTATATGTACGCTGTTTATCATATTTGTTATCTATATGTGTTCTGTGGACTTCCTGGGCACACATATAGAAGCATTCGGGTTTCTGTGTAAATCCGGGTGTGACAATGGAGGCCCAACTCGACCCAGCCAACCACACCGCGGCCCACTCCCGCCTCTGCTCCGGCCCAGCACGCACACCGGCCCGCTTCCTTTCCCTCCCCTCTCCGTCTCTCTGCCGCGTGGGCCCCGGCCGTCAGATCCGTCTTCCTCGTGGAGACACCCGGCCGGAGATCACGGGCAGCGGCACCGCCGGCACCTTCCTTCCCAGCGCGCCCGGACGACCCTGTGGACCCCTCTCCCGTGGCTTCGACGAAGCTTCCGCGCCGCCCCCTTGCCATAAGCGAGCACTCCCCCGAAGCAAGCCAATCCCCTCAGTTGGAAAGGGAGCACCGCCGCCGCCGTCCACCGATTCGTGGCCTGCACGACAGGACCCTCCCCCGGGGCTATATAAACAGGCCCGCCGAGCCCCAACATCTCCACCAACCCTTGCCCGAGCTCCCAAGCCTTCCCCCAGCACTCCCCACGGCTTGCGCCGCCGCCATTAGCCGCCGCCGTCGATCCAAGTCAGCACCGCCTCCCGCTCGACGAGAACCCACCCAGACACGTCGCAAGGAGGTAACGAAGCTAACCGATGCGTCCCCAACCCCGTTTCGCCTTGTTTCCAAGTCTAATAGCTCGCCGACCTTGCACAGCGCCGCCGCCTCGACTCGTCGACCGCCGTCTCTTTCGCTCCGACGTCGACTTGAACCCCCTCGGTGAGCTCGCCAACTCCTCCTGAATCTGTAGGACCAAACCAAGCGTCGAATGGTAGTCCCTAGCTCTAGATCGCTCCCAACTCCGGCGAGCCTCCGCCTCGGCTGAGCGGCGCCGCCGCGCGGTCGTCGTCCCCGGCGAGCCCCGAGCTCTGAGCCGTTCGATCAGAGCGCAACGGCCCAGATTAGAACCCAGGATACCCCTTCGCGTTTTAAATCCCATCCGCCCGATCTAGATCCGACGGCCCACGATCAACCGAGCCCCAGGTCAAATTTGAAAATAACGGTCAGCGCTGTACGTTTTTCATTTAAGCCCCTCGGTTTTCCTGGAATCAACCCGCCGTCCACCCCTATTGAAAAGTAATTGCAGATAGGTCCTGTTTTCTTCGTTTAAGCCCCTGACCTTTTAAAAAATAGAACCCGCGGTCCAGCCTTTGCATTTTTGCACGTTAGCCCTCCTGTTTTAATACGAAATTACGTATAGATCCTCGGTTTTTCACAAATAAGCCCCTGGAACTTAGAAATGCCATAACTTTCTCGTTTTAGCACCGATTAGAGTGATTCTTGCGCTCACGTGTTCGTAGCAAAGCATAGATTATTTCTAGCTCCTGTTTTTGTACTGTTTTCACTATTGGTGTACTGTTTCTAATAGAATACTCTTGTTTGCATGTATTGGCACGTGTGGATGCTTGTGTGGTGATTCGTGTCCAGTCGGTGAGCCGTTGCCGTTGGAGTTTGAGTACGAGGATTTTCAGGAGCCGGATTCGCAGCAGCAGCAGCACTTTGAGGAAGGCAAGTTATAGCACGGACAATCCTTTCTTCCTACTCACTTGTAATACATTATTTCATACATGCATGTGTCTAATTTGATGTACCTTTTAAGGTTGTACCTAGTTTTTCATTATCCTATCCTTGTTTACCTCGGGTTTATTGCATATGGGTAGAATTTTTCTAAGCGCAGCTACTGTCACCTTTATTTAACTCTTAAACTTGTATTAATGGTCCACTTCAACCTTAATGTTAAAACTTGCTTTTTAGCAACATGGACTAGGGAGCTAGAGCATGTGCTGTGTGCTTTGCTCTAGTGTCTCCCTCTAAGGACCGGTTCTTAAAGCGGCAACCCAGGAGCCTGTCGCCACCGCTAGAACTATAATGGCTCTGGTCTTGGACAAGTAGCTTGTACGGCTCTAGCTTAACAGTAGTTACCGATGGGCCGACGGCGTTATGGGAATCACTCGTGAGAGTATGGTTTGATCCACCAAGGACGGGGGTACCGTCAGCTATGCCTCGTTAGGCACAGTCCCGTGTTGGGAGCCACCGTGAGTGCGGGAGCTCCACGCGTTGCGCTCTTTATTTTGTTATTGGCATGCGTTGCCGCGCTCTGGACGCCATTGACCCTCCTATCGCTGCGCCCTGGGAGTCAGTCGATCTTGGTGCCTTGGATCATGCTGCCTGTGTTGTACCATAACGGCTACTGTTTTGTTAGGGTGTCTTGTGAAAAGCCTCGTAGCGTCCCTATGCAATCACACCTCGGAAGTGTCGATGTGCGTGGTTGGGTGCAAAGTTCCTTTGAACTTTTACGCGACTGGTGGGAAAAGGGCGAAACCTCTGCAGAGTGTAAATCTATCATGATAGCCTTGCTCAGGGTCACGAGCGGCCTGGATCCTTTTTTATTAGAACTCGATGCTTATTAATGCTTAATGACACTTACACTTTATTTATTGGGTTGCAACTGGGTTTTCATTCTCTTGTAGTAACTTGGATAATGTTAAAACAAACCAACTAAAAGTGCTAATGCAGTTAAGCCGTGTCTAAGCCTTTTTGAGCCTTCATAACCCGTGCTATACTTGCTAAGTAAATGTTTTACTTACACTTGCTATTTATTCAACAAAATCCCGGACGGGTAACAGATTGGGATGTGCATGAGTCTGCTGCTGAGTTTCCAGAAGATCTACCATACTACTGAGTTGTGTTCTCCCAGTTAGAGTCCTTGTGGGATGCGGCTACACTAGAGAGAGTTTATTTAGTCTTCCACTATCCATGTACTTCATTTATGCAGCACTCTGATGTAAACACTACTTTAAGATGAATTAATGAAGCATTTGATCTCTGTTCTACCATATTTGTTTGCTATATGTGTAAGTGGACTTCCTGGGCACACATATGGCCACATTCGGGTTTTTGTGAAAATCCGGGTGTGACAGATTGGTATCAGAGCCATGCTGACTGTAGGAACGCAGCCTAGATAGTACGGTGAACAAATTACTAGGAGACCTCCATGACTTTAATTATTTATGTGTGGAATTATGTCTTTAAGTGCTTGTATTTATTGTTATTATGCATCTGCTTGATTTGGATCTTTATGATGAGTGCGATGGGCGTGGACGCCAGTCTTTCCCCATCTAGATTATTGGAATAAGGCTTAAGAACTTTAATGTTTAGATAACAGGGGGGGTATTCATTTCTCTTGCTAATCTAACCGCCATATTATACTTGTTATATAGATGGCTAATCCCAGGGGCCAGAATCCGAACCCGAACCCGAATCCTCCGAACTTGAACCCGAATCAGCAGATCCCCACCATCGAACAACTGATGTATGCTCAAGTCCAGATGATGCAGCAGATGGCTCAGACCATGACGCTGATCCAGCAGAACCAACAGAATCCTCATCGTCAGGCGGCTGCTCCACCTAGAGACAAGAGGGGCGAATTTCTGAAGGGACGCCCTCCGACCTTTACCAAGGCCACCGACCCCCTAGAGGCTGATGACTGGCTCAAGGCAGTGGAGAGACAGCTCGACATCGCGCAGTGCAACGACCGGGAGAAGGTGTTGTACGCAGGAGGACAGCTTCAGGGACCAGCATTGGACTGGTGGGATTCATACCAGTACGCTCACCCCAACCGTGATCGGATCACTTGGCAGGAGTTCCGTGACCGCTTTCGCTCTCACCATGTACCAGAGGCTCTGATGGTCCTGAAGAAGAAGGAGTTCCTGGCGCTGAAGTAGGAAGGGATCAGTGTCACCGCTTACCGTGACAAGTTCATCGAGCTGGCCCGTTACGCTCCAGAAGACGTGGACACCGACAAGAAGAAGCAGGCCAGGTTTCGTGATGGCTTGCAGGATGCTCTGCAGTACCAGCTGATGTGCACCAAGTTCCCCAACTTTCAGGAGTTGGTAGACAACGCCTTTATGTTGGAGCACAAGCGCCGTGAGATAGAGGAGAAGAAGAGGAAGTTCCAAGGCCAGCAGTCAGGGAGCAGCAGCCGCCCTCGCTTCACTCCTCCACAGGGGAATCAGCAGATGGGGAGCCAGCAGCGCTTCCAGGGCCAGTCCAGCTTGCTGAGTCGTGGCCAGTACCAGCAGCGCCCCAGTACCCCCAGGCGCCGCAGCAACAGTGTTCCCAGAATCAGCTGCAGAATGGCCCAGTTCAGCGCAACCAGGTGCAGCCAAGGCCTGCCCAGCGCACCGGCCCAGTTAACACTGCACCAGTGGGTCCGAGGTGTTTTTATTGTGATGAGCCAGGACACTACACCAACGCTTGTCCCCGCAGAGGCCAGAATCCTGTTGGGCAGAATAACAACCAGAGGGCTGGGCAACCGCAGAACCAGAATGGGAACCAGCAACAAGGCCAGGCGAACCGTGGACAGCAGAACCTGACTAAGGGCAAGCTTAACCACATGGGTGCAGATTCTGCCGAGGGTGCTACCGACGTGGTTGTGGGTACGTTCCCTGTCAACTCAACCCCTGCAACCGTTTTGTTCGATTCTGGAGCTTCGCATGCTTTCATATCTGCTGCTTTTGTGAAAAAGAACATGTTGTCATTACGACCTATGTCAAACACCATGTGGGGAACAACGAGCCACTTTACGTTGTACCCATGTCACCATCGCAATAAGGGGGGTAGACTTTGAGGTGTACCCGATCGTGCTGGAAACCCTTGGGTTTGACTTAATTCTGGGTATGAGTTGGTTAGGCAGATATGATGCAGTGATCCAATGTTCCAAGAGAGCAGTGCAACTGACAGCCAAGACTGGTGAGAAGGTGGAATATCAAGCAGCCAGTTCCCCAGGGCACAATCAAGTTAATCAAGCTGAAGGTGCAGCTCTTGAAGATATCAGAGTAGTGATCCAGTTCCCGGATGTATTTCCAGATGAATTGCCAGGTATGCCCCCAGAACGCGAAGTTGAATTCGTTATTGAACTGAAACCTGGCACTGCACCTATAGCCAAGAGGCCATATAGAATGGGAGTAAAGAAACTAGCAAAGCTCAAAGAGGAGTTAGACGCGTTGCTAGCCAAAGGATACATTCGTCCGAGTTCTTCACCATGGGGAGCACCGGTATTGTTCGTCGATAAGAAGGATGGTACACAGAGGTTGTGTGTGGACTATCGAGCCCTCAACGAAGTGACCATCAAGAACAAGTACCCGTTGCCAAGGATTGATGATCTGATCGATCAGCTGAGAGGAGCTTGTGTGTTCTCCAAGATAGACCTTCGGTCGGGTTACCATCAGATGAGGATCCGACTGTCGGATATTCCCAAGATCGCTTTCACTACTCGGTACGGGTTGTATGAGTTCACAGTCATGTCCTTTGGGCTGACAAATGCTCCTGCATACTTCATGTACCTAACGAACAACGTGTTTATGGACTACCTGGACAAGTTCGTGGTGGTATTCATTGATGACATTCTGGTCTTCTCCAAGAATGAGGAGGAACATGAGGAACACTTGAGATTGGTGCTGCAAAGACTCCGAGAACATCAGTTGTATGCCAAGCTGAGCAAGTGTGAATTCTGGTTGAAGGAAGTGACGTTCTTGGGTCATGTGTTGTCCAATGGAGGAGTGGCAGTCGATCCGAGAAAGGTTAGCGATGTGCTAAGCTGGAATCTGCCTCGGGATGTGAGCGAAATCAGGAGTTTCCTTGGGATGGCCGGGTATTATCGACGGTTCATTGAAGGATTCTCCAAGATTGCTAAGCCCCTGACGGCGTTATTGGAGAAAAATGCCAAGTTTGTCTGGTCTAAGGAGTGTCAAGCCAGCTTCGAGGAGTTGAAGAAGAGACTAACAACAGCCCCAGTGCTGGTTCTGCCCGACCTAGCCAAAAGCTTCTCTATCTACTGCGATGCATCCCGTCTAGGACTGGGGTGTGTACTCATGCAGGAAGGGAGAGTCGTGGCTTATGCATCAAGGCAATTGAGGAAACATGAGCAGAATTACCCAACACATGATCTAGAGTTGGCAGCGGTGGTACATGCTCTGAAGATTTGGAGGCATTACTTGATTGGTCACAAGTGTGACATCTACACTGATCACAAGAGCCTCAAGTATGTCTTCACTCAGTCAGAACTGAATATGAGACAACGCCGATGGTTGGAGTTGATCAAGGACTATGATCTGGAGATCCACTACCACCCAGGAAAGGCTAACTTGGTGGCAGATGCGCTAAGTAGGAGAAGTTATGTGAACAAGATCACCGGTCACTGTCTTCCAGCAGAGCTCAGCTTAGAGTTTGAGAGGATGAGTCTGGGATTTGTGACCAGCATCACAGAGATGACGGTAGAACCGACTCTGGAGCAGGAGATCCGGAAAGGTCAGCTTGTGGATGAGAAGATCAAGGAGATTGTGGAGCATGTTGCTCTAGGAAAAGCCCCTGGTTTTCGAGTAGATGATCAAGGAATCTTGTGGCATGGGAAGAGGATATGTGTACCTGATGTGGCGCAGATCAAGGATACAATCCTGAGAGAAGCACATGATTCAGCTTATTCAATCCACCCAGGAAGTACCAAGATGTACCAAGACATCAAGGAGAGATTCTGGTGGTATGGACTGAAGCGTGATGTGGCAACCTATGTGGCTCTATGTGACACATGTCAGAGAGTCAAGGCTGAACATCAGAGGCCAGCAGGTTTGCTCCAGCCCTTGAAGATACCTGAATGGAAGTGGGAGGAAATTGGTATGGACTTCATCACGGGTCTGCCTCGCACTCAGAGAGGATTTGACTCCATCAGGGTGATTGTGGATCGTTTGACCAAAGTGGCACATTTTCTTCCAGTGAAGACCACCTACACAGGCGCCAAATTGGCAGAGCTGTATATGGAGAGGATAGTGTGCTTGCATGGAGTGCCCAAGCGGATAGTATCTGACCGAGGTACTCAGTTCACATCACATTTTTGGCAGAAGCTACACGAGTCCATGGATACTAAGCTGCATTTCAGTTCAGCTTATCACCCACAGACGGATGGACAGACAGAGAGGACCAATCAGATCTTGGAAGACATGTTGAGGGCATGTGCTTTGCAGTATGGTGTCAGTTGGGACAAGAGTCTGCCCTATGCAGAATTCTCATACAACAATAGCTACCAGAAGAGTCTGCAAATGGCACCGTTCGAGGCTCTGTATGGCAGGAAGTGCAGAACACCACTGTTCTGGGGTCAGACTGGAGAAAGGCAAGTTTTTGGGCCAGAGATACTCAGGGAAGCAGAGCGCCAAGTGCAAGTGATCAGGCAGAACTTGAAGGTGGCACAATCCCGGTAGAAGAGTTATGCTGATGTCAGAAGGCGGAATCTCACCTTTGAGGTTGATGACTTTGTGTACCTCAAAGTGTCACCGATGAGGAGTGTGAAGAGATTCAATGTCAAGGGAAAGTTGGCACCTCGATACATCGGACCGTTCAAGATTCTGGAACGGATGGGTGAAGTGGCATATCGGCTAGAGCTACCTGAGAAACTAGCCGGAGTGCACAATGTGTTCCATGTGTCTCAGTTGAAGAAATGCTTGCGGGTGCCTGAAGAGCAGATCCCGATAGATGACTTGAATGTGCAAGAGGACCTCACCTATGATGAGTATCCAGTTAGGATCTTGGAAGAGTCCAAGAGAGTGACAAGAAACAAGGTTATTCGGATGTGCAAGGTGCAGTGGAACCGACACTCAGAAGATGAGGCGACTTGGGAGAGAGAAGAAGACCTCAAGGCCGAGTACCCACATCTCTTCGCATCCACATCCGAATCTCGGGGACGAGATTCATCTTAAGGGGGTAGGTTTGTAACACCCTAAAATAGCCTATTTAAAATTTTTAGTAATTAATTGATTATTTAATGTCTTGTTCATAATTAATATAGGCTAAATAAAGAGTTTCTAAAAATCAAAATCAATTATAAGTAGTAGAAACATTTATTGTTGCATTCATGCCGCTGCATTTATTTTTGTATTGCTTGTGGTTCAAACAAGAATTTAAATTTATTTAAATTCAAATTTGAATCACTTTGTTTGGAGCTCTAGAAAAGTTGTTAGGCCCATAGTTCGTTTTTGCTCCTTGAACTCTTTCTCGGGTTCGCTTTTGCCCCCTCTTCTCTTTCTCTGAACCGGCCCAGCAAACCGCTGCGGCCCGCCAGCCCACCACGCGCGCTCGGCCCAGTACTCCCGACCGCCACCCGCGCAAGTCCATTTCCGCTCCCTCAACTCTCCTCCTCGGCTCGACAGTGCACCCCTTACCCTTTCCCCGAGCCGGCCCGTTTCGGTCTCTTGGCCCAGCTCCTCCCCCTCCTTTCGATCGGCCCAGCTCAGCATGGAGGCCCAACTCGACCACAGCCAACCACACCGCGGCCCACTCCTGCCTCTGCTCCGGCCCAACACGCACACCGGCCCGCTTCCTTTCCCTCCCCTCTCCGTATCTCTGCCGCGTGGGCCCCGGCCGTCAGATCCGTCTTCCTCGCGGAGGCACCTGGCCGGAGATCACGGGCAGCGGCACCGCCGGCACCTTCCTTCCCAGCGCGCCCGGACGACCCTGTGGACCCCTCTCCCGTGGCTTCGACGAAGCTTCCGCGCCGCCCCCTTGCCATAAGCGAGCACTCCCCCGAAGGAAACCAATCCCCTCAGTTGGAAAGGGAGCACCGCCGCCGCCGTCCACCGATTCGTGGCCTGCACGACAGGACCCTCCCCCGGGGCTATATAAATAGGCCCGCCGAGCCCCAACATCTCCACCAACCCTTGCTCGAGCTTCCAAGCCTTCCCCCAGCACTCCCCACGGCTTGCGCCGCCGCCATTAGCCGCCACCGTCGATCCACGTCGGCGCCGCCTCCCGCTCGACGAGAACCCACCCAGACGCGTCGCAAGGAGGTAACGGAGCTAACCGATGCGTCCCCAACACCGTTTCGCCTTGTTTCCAAGTCTAATAGCTCGCCGACCTTGCACAGCGCCGCCGCGGCCGCCTCGACTCGTCGACCGCCGTCTCTTTCGCTCCGACGTCGACTTGAACCCCCTCGGTGAGCTCGCCAACTCCTCCTGAATCTGTAGGACCAAACCAAGCGTCGAATGGTAGTCCCTAGCTCTAGATCGCTCCCAACTCCGGCGAGCCTTCGCCTCGGCCGAGCGGCACCGCCACGCGGTCGTCGTCCCCGGCGAGCCCCGAGCTCTGAGCCGTTCGATCAGAGCGCAACGGCCCAGATTAGAACCCAGGATACCCCTTCGCGTTTTAAATCCCATCCGCCCGATCCAGATCCGACGGCCCACGATCAACCGAGCCCCAGGTCAAATTTGAAAATAACGGTCAGCGCTGTACGTTTTTCATTTAAGCCCCTCGGTTTTCCTGGAATCAACCCGCCGTCCACCCCTATTGAAAAGTAATTGCAGATAGGTCCTGTTTTCTTCGTTTAAGCCCCTGACCTTTTAAAAAATAGAACCCGCGGTCCAGCCTTTGCATTTTTGCACGTTAGCCCTCCTGTTTTAATACGAAATTACGTATAGGTCCTCGGTTTTTCACAAATAAGCCCCTGGAACTTAGAAATGCCATAACTTTCTCGTTTTAGCTCCGATTAGAGTGATTCTTGCGCTCACGTGTTCGTAGCAAAGCGTAGATTATTTCTAGCTCCTGTTTTTGTACTGTTTTCACTGTTGGTGTACTGTTTCTAATAGAATACTCTTGTTTGCCTGTATTGGCATGTGTGGATGCTTGTGTGGTGATTCGTGTCCAGTCGGTGAGCCGTTGCCGTTGGAGTTTGAGTACGAGGATTTTCAGGAGCCGGATTCGCAGCAGCAGCAGCACTTTGAGGAAAGCAAGTTATAGCACGGACAATCCTTGCTTCCTACTCACTTGTAATACATTATTTCATACATGCATGTGTCTAATTTGATGTACCTTTTAAGGTTGTACCTAGTTTTTCATTATCCTATCCTTGTTTACCTCGGGTTTATTGCATATGGGTAGAATTTTGCTAAGCGCAGCTACTGTCACCTTTATTTAACTGTTAAACTTCTATTAATGGTCCACTTCAACCTTAATGTTAAAACTTGCTTTTTAGATACATGGACTAGGGAGCTAGAGCATGTGTTGTGTGCTTTGCTCTAGTGTCTCCCTCTAAGGACCGGTTCTTAAAGCGGCAACCCAGGAGCCTGTCGCCACCGCTAGAACTATAATGGCTCTGGTATTGGACAAGTAGCTTGTATGGCTCTAGCTTAACAGTAGTTACCGACGGGCCGACGGCGTTATGGGAATCACTCGTGAGAGTATGGTTTGATCCAGCAAGGACGGGGGTACCGTCGGCTATGCCTCGTTAGGCACAGTCCCGTGTTGGGAGCCACCGTGAGTGCGGGAGCTCCACATGTTGCGCTCTTTATTTTGTTGTTGGCATGCGTTGCCGCGCTCTGGACGCCATTGACCCTCATATCGCTGCGCCCTGGGAGTCAGTCGATCTTGGTGCCTTGGATCATGCTACCTGTGTTGTACCATAACGGCTACTGTTTTGTTAGGGTGTCTTGTGAAAAGCCTCGTAGCGTCCCTATGCAATCACACCTCGGAAGTGTCGATGTGTGTGGTTGGGTGCAAAGTTCCTTTGAACTTTTACGCGACTGGTGGGAAAAGGGCGAAACCTCTGCAGAGTGTAAATCTATCATGATAGCCTTGCTCAGGGTCACGAGCGGCCTGGATCCTTTTTTATTAGAACTCGATGCTTATTAATGCTTAATGACACTTACACTTTATTTATTGGGTTGCAACTGGGTTTTCATTCTCTTGTAGTAACTTGGATAATGTTAAAACGAACCAACTAAAAGTGCTAATGCAGTTAAGCCGTGTCTAAGCCTTTTTGAGCCTTCATAACCCGTGCTATACTTGCTAAGTAAATGTTTTACTTACACTTGCTATTTATTCAACAAAATCCCGGACGGGTAACAGATTGGGATGTGCATGAGTCTGCTGCTGAGTTTCCAGAAGATCTACCATACTACTGAGTTGTGTTCTCCCAGTTAGAGTCCTTGTGGGATGCGGCTACACTAGAGAGAGTTTATTTAGTCTTCCACTATCCATGTACTTCATTTATGCAGCACTCTGATGTAAACACTACTTTAAGATGAATTAATGAAGCATTTGATCTCTGTTCTACCATATTTGTTTGCTATATGTGTAAGTGGACTTCCTGGGCACACATATGGCCACATTCGGGTTTTTGTGAAAATCCGGGTGTGACATAATCTTTGCTGGAGATATCTCAAGGCCAGTGGAAGTATATAGGAATCATTTTCTGTCTCGTTGTCCTCCCACTAGCTAGACCGCTCTTCTATCTAAATCACTTATCCTAGATTTCTCCTTGTGTGTGTCATTTACATATCACTCCTATCCTTTATGCCCGCCTTTTTAGCCGGTACTTTAGTTAGTAGTTGCATCCTTGTCAATAGTCAATACTCTTTATCCAATGCTTCCCTGTGGAAATAAATACAATACCTTGGAATACTCCTAGATGAAATGCTACATCAGTATCCGTGCACTTGCGGATTTATATCTGTATCGTAAGAATACCAATGAACATTCCTTGCACCATTACCAGGATTATCAATCCTTATAGTGGACCGTAAGAAGTGTCAACAAACATTTCTGGCGTCGTTGCCGGGGAAGCAATTGGTGAAAGATATTGATGATCGACATTGGTGTCTACTAATTGAATTTACCGCTAGCGTTAACGGGATTACCCCTGTTTGTTTGAGTATATTTGAATCAGGAGAGAAGCAGAGAGCCCAGGGTGCCCGATCACGCAGGATTTATCAATGTTTACCCCTGTCTGCTGCGACACATATGCAAGTTTCAGAAGAAAAATTACTCACAGGTATGAGTTTATATACGAATATATATATCATAATCATGTGCAGCCTGGAGGAAAGATCATCGTCATAGAGGAAAAAAAGATCAAATGTGACGGACGAAAGACGCTGCATCACCGCAATTCCATCTCAAATTGTCTGTAATGGACAAGAAAAATTAAGGTATGTGAGATAGTCCCACTCATAGACTTTAAATTTTGAGTACCTGCTAGGAGGTAGCCTATGCATTATCCTTTCAATTTTTGCATTATCCACTGCATGTTTGCTTTGAATCACTCAATTTGAATTCATGCATACCACCACCCTATTTTTTTCCAGCCCACTACATGTTTCCCATTCTTGCATTTGCATTCATTCGCCTCATCATCGTTTTGCATTGAAAAAAGAAATATAATAAATAAAAAACACAAAATAAATATCCAGTGATCACTGGTTTTAGGCCAAGGTGTTCGTATGTCTGCAAGCCTTGATTCAAGGCTAGTGGCCAAACTTCACCTGGCCTGGCCAGTTTTCGCTCGTTCTTTGCGCTTCACGCAAGAGAGGAGATGTACTCTACGCCTCCGCTCTTTTGCCGCTGCACTAGCTTGGTTTGGAACCCATTGTTGCAATATTGTCTACACCCAAGCTAGCTCCGCGGCATCCCACTAGTTGGCGTGTTTGAGAGCCGATCCCCTTTGCCACACCCACAACCGTGTATCCTTACACGGCAACATCAACACAGAGGAGCATTCAGCCAACTACGTGGAGTCACGTCGGCGTAGTGCCATCACCGTGGCATCAGTTCCAAAAGTCTTCATCATCAGATGCCAACGGTGGGCACACTCAGGTACGTGAAAAGGTTTTTGCTTTTTACCTTAATCAAAGCAAAGTTCTCCGATTTCCAAATGCTTATCTCCATGTGAATATTTCTCGATGCTTTCATGCCACCTTTATCTGTTTCAATTTGCCTTGGTTTGAATGTATCGTCAGCAATACATTCATAAGCTATTTAAATTAAGCATGGTGCTTAGGTTAATTGGCTTTCTTTAATCAAATTACACATGGTGTCAAAATTTGATTAATGAACCTTTAGAGCAATACTTTTACAGATATTAGTTGTATGTGTGGACTAACCCCTGCAGAAAAAATAATCAAATTTGAATGGGAAGTCCCCAAATCTACTTCACATCATAGATGAGTCATAACCATGAATACATTTGAAGCCCAGGGTGGAATAATGTTCCCAAGTATGCATATTTCCTAGTACAATTACAAAAAAACCTGGAACACGAAGTTGCATCATCCGAAGCATCCTCTCCGAATAGAACGGTGACAAGAACTATCGAAGGAATGAGAAGTCCCGCTCACGGACTTAAAACACGAGCTCTCGCCGTGAGGTAAACCGGTATGTATCCCATATTTCCCTTTCCAAAAGTTTATTTCCATCATTGCATTTGCATGTTTCCCTTTCCAATTGTGAATCACCACTGCATTAGAATAAGAGATAGGAAACAAAAAGAAAATTCTCAGACAGTGGGTGGTTCAGCTAATCTCTCTAGTTCGGCCGAGCCTACCCCTGCGCCCACATGTGCACTAACCTTAGGGTTGTGTCAAGGAAAGCCCAGAGGAGTACAGTCGGCTAGGTACACCATCCACTTCCAAACCCTTTATCCTGTTACGAATGCTCCATTTGCAACATCCTTCCACCCAGCACTCAAAGCATGCACACCCATCCATCCAGAGCAAAATTTCATGCAAAACCCCATACCTGGTCAGTTCGGCTGAGGGTTTTACTCTCAACCGATCCTGACTTGCACCTTCTACAACAAAATTTTTCCAGCCAGCACAAAAGTATGGTCTCCACCACTCCACACTGCTGCACACTTAATTCCATCACGATCATGGCAGCATGGGAGTGGTGTGATCTCTCTGATCCTTTGGTCGTGTCATCCTATCCACAAAATCTACCAAAGTTCCCATGCCTTAGTGTTGGACAAAGCTCCATGGCTCACAAGTGGAGACCAACAAGCCGAACATCACAGGGGTGGTTCAGTCGAACCATGGTGTTCAGCCGCATTTCTCCTCTTGCTTGCCTATGAAGGATACTCTGGATGCATGAACGAAGCTTGCTCCATTCAGGTTTGCACTTGTACATTATTTGAGTACATCTCTCTCTCAATTTTATGCAGCGTTTGATTCAGTTGCATGATTAAAAAGATAAAAAACAACAAAAATATATGCTTTGTCGTGATCATTATTGTTGGGGACGGTCTTAAGGGGTCCCCTAACCTAAGGGATAATCACCCCAGAAAAACACACAAATCACAACCAAATCCCCGTGAGCCAAAAGAAGACCAAAGCAAGCACAAGGCCCACGACCCATTATGGCCCAGCAGTCGCTCGGGCCCCTCCACCAAAAGTCCCGATACATGGACCTCACCTTCACCTCGCTCGAGGGTCTCGACTCCCTTGACTCCCTCGACCAAAACACTGTACAAACTCCGATTCGCTCGGGGATACCAACCTCCCTCGAGCGAACACCCCAACTCCGCCTCGCTCAAGGCCACCCTTCCAAACAAAGCGCGTGCGCACCCATCCACCTCGCCTGACAAGGGCATTCAATGCTCGGCGGTGCCACGAGGCGCCAAAGTCAAAAGGAAAATCGCCACCCATACCGACTGACACGACCTAAGGCACTATACGGCCAACTCCGGTCACTGTGCGGCTGACGCCGGTCACTGTGCAAGCACTACAGCGCCCTGTGCGGATAGGCAAGCGTCATCCCGATGCACGGCTCTGACCATCCCCGTCCATCCCCCACGACGGAGCCCTTGAACAGACATGGGGATACCCTTAAATGGGCGTACGGACGAGGACTGGGCGTGAGCGCCGGTTGGTGCAGCTGCACGGACAACATAGGCCAGGTTCCATCCACCAACTCCGGTCACCATGCCAACCTGTGAGGCCCTATTCGAACCTGTGCTCAAGACTCTGGCGCTCCTGTACTTCCAACCCCCGTACTGATCCCATGACGAAGCCCTCGAGGAGGCACGGGAGAACCCTCGAACGGGTGTACGGGCGACGACCAGGCTCAGACGCCAGACAACATGACCCCTCGAAGACACTCCGGGACAAGCACAGGAACACGTACTTTCTACAGGGGTCGTCATACCGCCGTCCACAGAAGTTGGCAGGGGATCAGCGATTTGCGCCGGGCAAAAGGATCCGCAGGACGATTGCCACACCCAGCACCAAACTCTCCAGCGCCCGATGACAGTAGAATTAACTGTGCGACACATGTATCTCTACCCCTCCTTGGACTATAAAAGGAGGAGGCAGACACCCGGCCAAGGGCCGGCGCACAAAGAGACGACAAGCTACACACACACGAACATCGTTCATCCACCAGAGCTCACAACACGTCCATCCGACACGCTAGGGACTTGGAGGCTTCTCCTCCTCTCCCACCTCGCTTGTAAACCCCTACTATAGGCACCCCGGTACGAAGTAATATAGTGCAAGCACCTCCCTTGCTGGACGTACGGCCACGCGGCTGGAACCAGGATAAATCCCGTGTCATTGTGTTATCCTTCACACCAACCATCGAGAGAGTGGGCACAGCGCATTCGTTCTAGTTAGTGTCGGGCAGCCGATCCGGACACCGACAGTGGTGCGCCAGGTAGGGGGACAGTGCTGTGATCATCTTTTCTGCCCACACTTTCTCCTGATGGTGATCTCCACCAAGACCTTTCCGCTGCGATCCACTATGGGGGTCTCGAACCCGTTCCCGGATGGATACCAGATTCGGTTCGAGAGCCTGGAGTTCGAGGCGTCCAGCAACGGCTACCTCATGCATCTCCTCCAAAGGAGCGCCGACGTGGAGGCTTCTGCGTCACCCCCGTCACCACCCCAGCGCAGGAGGCGCTCGGGCCGGCGCGCATGACGAACGCGTGCGGAGTGGCGCAGAGCGGCTCAAGTGTGCTCCCTCGAGCGGGGCCGGGCAGACAAGTCGCGACCTGCAGCGGCAGCGGGGGAGGCAACGCCTTCACCGACAGCACCCACGACGTGTCCCCTTGGGGAGAGCACGGCCAAGCTGTTGCGACATCAGGTCACCACCATGGCCTACTCATCATCGGTCAGCACAAACATGGACGCGTATGAGGATTTGCCGGGACATCACCAGATCTCGATCCACAACCTCATCGCGACCTCGCCCGACGATCAGTACCCCGACTCTGATATCGAGGTAAACACACGCGATCAGGAGGCCCCGGGGTGGGGCTACTCCAGGCTCCACGACCATGAGGCTTTTCTGTCGTTTCAGGCCGCGGCAGACTACTGCCTTACTTGCTCCAACGACTCTAGCGAGGGGGATTACGACCCCACACGGGAGTGCTTTGTTGTCGGGCTGACGGGGCCCGAAGAAGAGGGCGACGGGGCAGGAACCGCAGTAGGACGCACCAATCATGCGGCGAACTCACAAGCGGCGACACCACCAAACAACGCCGCGCTCGAGCAGGCGCAGCTGGCTCAGGTCCGAGAGCTAGAGGCCAAGCTCGAGAAAGAGCGCCAGCAGATACGCCGTCTGCGAGCCATGCTCGAGGCGGCGCCCCAGGAGTGTGGTGCACCAGCCACGGCCAAGGCGGTGCCTATCAAGCGTGGAGCACGCGCTAGAGAAGCGGGACGTGTCGCCCACGCACGTATCGAAGCCGGTGATGACGTGGATGATCCCTTGCCAATGCAAGGGCAAGCCCGAAGCTCATCACCGCGGCGACATTGATTCGGGCCATGCCCGAGCCATTGACCCCAGAGGGCTGCAACCTACGCCGCGAGGCACAGCTCCTCATCGAGCAGGCCGCCGTGTAGGAGGCCGAAAGCTCCACGTCTCACATGTGCCACATGACCAGTACGAAGGCTGACGGGAGCATGCACGACCCGGAGGAGTCGGTCCAAACCCTACCCGGGGGTGGAGCGGTGTCAGCTCAGCTGACGAGCAAGGGTAAGGCCCCTCAGTTCAAGACCGTGTCCAGAGGAAGTCCATAAAGGAACGGATCCTAGACACACACGACGACGGTGACGGCGACGCCCGTAACACCTTGAACAAGAAGAAACAGGACACAACAATAGCTCAAGGCTACCACCCTCGACGTGGAGGCCACTACGATAGCCGGAAGGATAGGAACCCGACGCCGGAGCCCCCAGGAACCCGTGTGTTCAGTTGGGAGATCCACGCAGCTCCCATCCCCCCGCGCTTCCGACAACACGTCACAATTACCAAGTACTCAGGGGAAATAGACCCCCGAGTTTGGCTCAATGATTATCGCCTGGCCTGCCAGCTGGGCGGTGCGACCGACGATGCCATGATCATCCGCAACTAGTCACTTCATTTTGCGGACTTTGCGCGAACATGGCTCAAGCACCTGCCTGCGAACCAGATCCACGACTCGGGCGACCTGGTGAAGACGTTCGTGGGTAACTTCCAGGGCACATACGTACGCCCTAGGAACTCATGGGATCTTCGAGGGTGTCGCCAGACATCTGACGAGTCCCTGCGAGACTTCATCTGCGGCTTCTCCAAGCGTTGCACCGAGCTCCCGAGCGTAGCCGACTCCGAGGTCATTCACGCCTTCCTTGAGGGCACGACCTACCGGGATCTGGTGCGCGAGCTGGGACGAAGTACTCCCACCAGCGTGAACGAGCTGTTCGACGTCGCCACCAGCTTTGCCTCTAGGGAGGAGGTAGTTGGGGCCATCTTCGACGGCAAAAAGGGAAAGCGCGCGGAAGAAGCACCCGCGGAGGGCAGCAAGCCCAAGGGCTCCGCGAAGAAGCACAAGAAAGGCAAGAAACCACTGCGTGGTCAAGGGCGCGACAAGGACACTGATGAGACCCTCGCGGTCGATGCACCTCGCAAGGGGCCTCGAGGCCCCCCTTGAGGGGGAGGCATGTTCGATGACATGCTCAAGAAGCCGTGCCCTTACCACCAGGGCGTGGTCACTCACACCCTCGAGCAATGCGAGATGCTCAAGAAGTATTACAAGTGCATCGCCTCGAAGGACGACAACACGAAGAAAGATACGGACGAAGGGGCAAGGACGGTTTCCCCAATGTGGAGAACGTGTTCTTCATCTTCGGGGGACCAACGGCGAACATGACGCCCCGACAGCGCAAGCGTGAACGTCGAGAGGTCTTCTCCGTTCACAAGTCTGCACCAACGTACCTCGACTGGTCGGAGGAGACCATCTCCTTCAACCACGAGGATCATCCCGACCACGTCCCAAACCTGGGACAGTACCCGCTCGTCGTCGACCCCGTCATCGGCAACACGCGCTTCTCCAAGGTGCTCATCGATGGAGGCAACAGCCTCAACATCATGTACTCATCCACCTTGGAGTTCATGGGGATCGGCCGCGACAAGCTACGCCCCAACAAGTCATCGTTCCATGGCGTCGCGCCGGGGAAACGAGTTCATCCGCTCGAGCAGATCGACCTGCCCGTCTGCTTCGGCACGCCAGAAAACTTCCGCAAGGAGATCCACACCTTCGAGGTGGTGGAGTTTCGGGGAGCATACCACGCCATTCTTGGGCGCCTTTGCTATGCCAATTCATGGCCATCCCGAACTACACCTACCTCAAGATGAAGATGCCGGGGCCGAAGGGCGTCATCACGGTGGGGCCATCGTTCAAGCACGCTTACAAATGCGACATCGAGTGCATCGAGCGCGCCGAAGCGCTCGCAGACGACAAGGCCATGGTGGCGGATCTGGAGAAGATGGCGAACGAGGTCGCCGACTCCCCCCACAAACATGCGGGTAGCTTCGAGCCCGCCGAACACACCAAGGTAGTACCCCTCGACCCCTCTGCCCCCGAGGGCAAGACGTTGCGGGTCAGCTCCACCCTCGACAACAAATAGGAAGCAGTGATCGTCGACTTTCTCCGCGCCAATGCCGACGTCTTCGCGTGGAGCCCCTCGGACATGCCAGGCATACCGAGGGAGGTCGCCGAGCACTCCCTTGACATTCTGCCCCACTCTAAGCCAGTGAAGCAATGCCTGCGACGCTTTGACGAGCAGAAATGCTAGGCAATCGAAGAGGAGCTGCGCAAGTTCTTGAAGGCCGGATTCATCAAGGCGTGTCCCAAAGTTTCTTTTCCTTTGCCACGTATCGATCAAATAGTAGACTCGACCGCGGGATGCGAGCTTTTATGTTTCCTTGACGCTTACTCCGGTTACCACCAAATAAAGATGAAAGGGTCCGACCAGCTTGTGACCTCTTTTATCACCCTCCTTCGGCATATTTTGCTACGTCATGATGCCCTTTGGGCTCCGGAACGCTGGGGGCACGTACCAACGGTGCATGCTCCACGTTTTTGGGGACCACATCGGGCGAACCGTAGAAGCCTATGTCGATGATATCGTTGTTAAATCCAGGAAGGCGGACGACCTGGTTAACGATTTGCGTACTGCGTTTGATTGTCTCCGGGCTAACGTGGTAAAACTAAACCCAGAAAAGTGCATCTTTGGGGTGCCTCGAGGCATGCTCTTTGGTTTCATCATCTCCAGTGAGGCATCGAGCCCAACCCTGAGAAAGTCTCAGCCCTTGAACGAATGGGGCCGATCCGAGACCTAAAGGGGGGTACAAAGAGTGTTGGGTTGCCTGGCGGCCCCGAGCCATTTCATCTCACGACTTAGTGAAAAAGGCCTCCCTCTGTACCGACTCCTGAAGAAGCACGAATGCTTTTCTTGGACCCCCGAAGCTCAGGAAGCCCTCAACAGGCTAAAAACATCACTCGCGTGCGCGCCAATCTTGACACCACCAAAGGACGGCGAGCCCCTCTATCTTTACGTGGCCGCAATGACCCAGGTGGTCAGCGTGGTCATTGTCGTAGAAAGGACAGCGGAGGGTCATGCCCTGCCAGTCCACAGGCCAGTGTACTACATCAGTGAAGTATTGTCTGAAACCAATATGCGATATCCACACATCCAGAAGCTGCTCTACACAGTAGTGCTGGCGTGACGCAAGTTGCGTCACTACTTCGAGGCTCATCCTATCACCGTGGTTTCATCTTTCCCCTTGGGAGAGATAGTCCACAATCAGGACGCCATGGGTAGGATAGCCAAGTGGTCTGTGGAGCTCATGGGTGAGACTCTCACCTACGCGCCTCAGAAGGCAATAAAGTCACAGATCTTGGCAGATTTCGTTGCTGAGTGGACCGACACCCAGCTATCTCCACCGCAAATCCAAGCCGAATGCTAGACCATGTACTTTGACAGGTCGGTGATGAAAAATGGCGCGGGCGTAGGCCTCCTTTTCGTCTCACCCCTCAGAGAGCACATACGATACGTCGTGCGTTTGCACTTCCCAGCGTCCAACAATATGGCGGAGTACGAGGCCCTCCTCAGTGGGCTCCGTATCGCCATCGAGCTTGGCATCAAGTGCCTCAACGTCCCGGAGATTCTCGGTTGGTCATCGACCAAGTGATGAAGAACTCCAGCTGCCACGACGAGAAGATGGAGGCGTACTGCAATGTTGTGCGATGGCTCGAGGATAAATTCCATGGCCTCGAGCTTAACCACGTCGCGCAAAAGTACAACGAGGAAGCCGACGAGCTGGCAAAGATCGCGTCAGGGCGGATCACCGTTCCCCCGAACATTTTCGCCCGTGACCTTGCCGAGCCCTCCATCGATTTCAAGGCGACAGCCAAGAACCCCGGCGCAACCCCGGATGAGGACCCCTCGAAAGGGGAACTCGAGGCCTCAGGTCAGGGGGGCATTGTCAGCAGCCAAGGCCGAGGCGATGGAGGTCGATGAGGACCCACCCTCTCGAGACTGGCGCGATCAGTACCTCGCTTGGATCGACCGAGGGGAGCTGCCCTCGGATCGGACCAAAGCGTGGTGCATCGTTCATCATGGTCAACGGAGAATTATACAAGCGCAGTCCTTCAGGGATTTTACAACGATGCATCCCCATCCCCGAGGGTAGGGAGCTGATTCCGGACATACACGCCGGCGTGCGTGGCCACCACGCGGCACCATGCGCCCTCGTCGGCAACGCGTTTCGACAGGGCTTTTACTGGCCCACGCCGGTTGCCGAAGCCAATGAAGTCGTGCGCACCTGCGAAGGGTGTCAATTCTACGCGCGCAAAAACCACCTCCCGGCACACACTCTGCAAACTATCCCCATCACGTGGCCGTTCGCTGTGTGGGGGTTGCACCTCGTAGGTCCTCTGCGAGCAGCGCCCGGGGGCTTCACTCACCTGCTGGTGGCTATCGACAAGTGTTCGAAATGGATCGAGGCCCGAGCCATCAGCAGCATCAAATCGGAGCAAGCCGTGCAGTTCTTCACAGACATCATCCACAGGTTCAGGGTAGCTAATTCGATAATCACTGATAATGGCACTGAGTTCATGGGCAAGAAGTTCTTGGAGTTCTGCGACAACTACCACATTTGTGTGGATTGGGTAGCTGTAGCGCATCCACAAACGAATGGCTAAGTGGAGCGTGCCAACACCATGATACTACAAGGCCTAAAGCCAAGAATCTTCAACAAATTGAACAGGTTCGCCTGAAAATGGGTCACGGAGCTACCCTCGATCGTCTGGAGCCTTAGGACAACCCCGAGCAGAGCCATGGGCTTCACCCCATTCTTCCTCGTCTATGGGCCGAGGCCATCCTCCCCATGGACTTGGAATATGGGTCCCCGAGGCTCAGGGCCTATCGAGAGGATCGAAACTAGCAAACCCACGAGGACTCGCTGGACTGCGTGGACGAGGCCCGCGACGTGGCACTCCTACACTTAGCAAGGTACCAGCAATCCCTCTGGCGATACCAAGCGCAGAAGGTTCGACGTCGAGACCTTAACAAGGGAGACCTGGTGCTAAGGCTGCGACAAGATAATCGAGAGTACCACAAGCTCACTCCGCCGTGGGAAGGGTCATACATCATCACGGAGGTCTTGAAGCCTGGCACGTACAAGCTCGCGAACGAGAGGGGCGAAGTCTTCCCTAACGCCTGGAACATACAACAGTTACGTCGCTTTTACCCATGAGCTTTCAAGTTCATTTGTACATATATCACTTTCATAACGAATAATAAAGAAAGGTCACGAATAGGAGGACTCGGCTTTACCCTCGATAAAGCCAAGTTGAGGGGGGCTACATGGGGGGTTCCCCCTAAATCGTCCCATTTTCGTTGAAGTGCATCGAGATGACGCCAAGGGTCTTCTGTACGCCGAGCCACAGGGCACCCTTCAGGCGCTTAGTGATGCAGTTACCCAAGGCCCTTAGGTGGCTGGACACCGAGCTCCCCGAAGGAACTTCCTCGCCCTCGAGCTCCCTGCACGCGGCGACAGCGGCGCCCTCCAGATTCTCGAGGTCCTCCTGGGCCTTCGAGTAGGCGACCTGGAGGGAGTCCGCCGATGCCGACGTGTTCGCCATGACTTTATGTAGCTCTGAAACACAAATAGAAAAACACCAAGATAAGCCTCGATGAACTTAAAATCAGCAAAAATGCATCGATAAGGCAACTCACCTTCGACCCGCCTTTGCTCCTCCGTAAGATGCGCCTGTGCGGCGCTGGCCTCCCGCTGGAGCACGGCTCATTCCCCCTCGCGCGACGTGCGCTCCTACTGCAGCGCGGCCTGCATTGCAGTGAGCGACACGTCCTTCGCGCAAGCTAGGACCGCGCATCCTCGAGCGCCGCATGCTCTTGCTGGAGCCGGCCCTCCACCGCCGCGAGTGCCTCGGCCTTTTCCTACAGAGCGACGCCCAGCCGCTCGGCCTCCTAGGCCTTCTTTTCCGCCAGGGCCCTCTGGGCGTCGTGCTCCTCCGCTACTCAGGCCAAGGCCTCCATTACCGCCAGCGCGTCCTCTTTCTCCTTAAGCGCGGTGCTGAACCTCATGACCTCTTGGCCTCGTTGCTCCGCCAAGGCCCTCTGAGCTTCGCGGTCATCCCTCGCGCTGGTCAGCTCCAAGCCACGCTCGTGGCCATCGGCTCGCAGCTCGGTCAGCACGGCACGGAGCTTGTCCACCTCGAAGCGGAGGTTGTCGTTCTCCTCAGTAACCCATCAAAGGTGGGCGTGTTGCTGGGCTATGTAAGAGATCTTTTCCCCCACAAGCTCTTTCAATTGCTGCCAGAAAAAAAGTGATAAGAATTCGCGCACGAACGCGCAAAAATAACTTGATGGCTCAAGGACAAGCGGACTTACCCCGTGGATGGCGAGGCCCTGGATGTGTGGAGCGTGAGGGCATCTGCGAGGGTCCTCTGCAGAGCAGACCCGGACTATCAGTACTCCTCCCACAGCCCTCGCTCCACCTCCAGCAGCGTCGGGGGAAGCCCGGGCAAGTGAGGCTCCAGCTCCGCCCAAGCGTGGACCAGCTCCGAGGCCCCGGCCAGGGACGCCACGGCCACCATGGCGCCCCCATCACCCTCGATTGCGACCGGGTCGGCGACGGCCGCGGTCTCGGTGTCTTCCTCGGGGACGGCTACCGCTACGGGCGCGGGGAGGCCACCACCTTCGCCCTCGAGGAGGGGCGGCACCCACGATGTGTGCCAGCGGCGCCGAGTCCGCGCTCTCGAGCCGTGGCATCACCACTTCTATGACGATGTCGGGGGCCGCCAAGGCCGGAGCCTCGACCTCCGGCGCTCCTGCTGCGGCTTCGCGCTCGGCGTCCCCGCCATCAGTGGCAAGGGCTGCGTCCTCAGCGCGGCCTGGGCTCGCCGGCTCCGTGACGTTGCCCGCGGGCGCGGGCACTTCCGCCACCACCACGTCGGGGGCCACGTCCTCCGTGCGGCCCGCGGTCCCAGTGCCCGCAGCACTCCACTCGCGGCGCTCTTGCCGCGATCGCGCCGCTCCCTACGCCAGTGCCGCCTGATACCTGGCGACGACAGCCTCGGCCGACGGGGGTATGCCGGTCGAGGGCTGCGCCGGCGCGTGCTCCCAACTTCAGCGCCTTGGTGGGCGCGAGCGAAGGAGACGAAAGCGCAGCAGTCCGACTAACAAACAATAACACGGTCAGCGATCAATAAGAGTAAAACTCGAAGCAAGTAGCGAATGGGCAGGAGTGAATCTTACCGGGTGACCACCGCCAACTTGCGCTTCTTCGATCCGCTCGAGGGCTGCGCACCCCTCAAGCTGGATGGAGGCTGTGATGGCGCAGAAGAGGCGGGGGCGACGGGCGTCCGCGCTGTCGACGACGCCAGCGCGTCGAGGGTCCCCCTGCCCGCCGCCGCCGAAACGGGCATGGATTGAGCCTGCGTGGAGACAGGCGCGGAGTCCTCCACCTCCACAATGGCCACTGGCGGGGGTCCCATGAGGTCATCAGACGAGTCGTCGTCTAGCTCTGGGGTGCTCTCCGGGGTGGTCAGCGGGGCTTCTCGTGCCTTTGCGATCGTTATAGCTAGTGTTAGCTCATAGTACGCTTTTCAAAACTATTTTGATATTGCTTGATGTATTGTTCTTAGTTGTACATATGTGACTGTTTGCAGTTGATTTGTTTACACTGAGGAACTTTCAGAGCAAGTGGGAACCTTGGATTTGATTTTGAGGCAAGTGGTTCTTGATCATTTTCCTTGTACCTATTTAATTTATTTAACACAATGTCACCTGTTATTTATAATTGCTTGCATTAGATGTCATAATTTGCTGGGGATTCTATGTTAGGTTGTTTATTAGAATTTCATTATTATTCCTTGAAGACATAGAGGTTACCTTCTATGGGTAGAATTCCTGCTTAGCTTGTCTCAACAATGGATGGTTGGGTTAATTTAATATTGACTAATGAACTATGCAACGTAGGCAGCTCAGGCAAGCGGGTTTGATGCTTGGTTTTTGAAGAAAGTTATGTTGGTTTTGCGAGCTTAAGGATTGATCTATGGAGCGACCACCTAGGACAATTGTACAACCATGAGAACTATATGGGCAATGGTCTTGGCTATGATGCTAGGGGAAATCAGGAAATCCAGTGGTCTGCGTTAAGCTGTTGGGGCTGAGTTGGACTCAAGCATGACACAATGATGGGTACCCAAATCCTGAGTGGGTTAATGCGCGTTGGTGAACCTAGTAACGGCCTCGTAGTGTACCCCGGCACACACATCTCGGAAATGTGTGGAGGTTCGCTACCTCAGCTAAAAGGTATCATGACTCGTGGTGAAAGTGTACAACCTTTGCAGAGTGTAAAACTGTTATAACAGCCATGCTCACGGTCAAGAGCGGCCTGGACACTCACATGGTTAGCTGGTTTGGGAGGATCACAGTGGTGGTTAGCTGTGATTATGGTTAGTTATGTAGGTTTAACCTTAAGTTGGGTGGTTTGGGAAGCTTATCACATTATAATAACTTTAGGTGCTAAATTAAAATTTAACCAACTAAAACTTGAGCTATGCAGTCCACCAAATAAAGCCATTGTTTAAGCCTTCATGTCATATTCTCCCTCCCACTTGCTAAGTGCCAACCATAAGTGCACTTACGCTTGCTATAGACCTTAATAGGGTAGGGAAGACTTGGATCGTGAAGGCCTAGAGTTCTAGGCTGGCGTGCCCCTATTCGACGTTCCCGTGGAAGATGGAGCCCTCCGCTATGATTAGTTATTTCCGCTGTGTAATTTTCTTTAAGACCCTTTGGTCATTTTGTAAAAATACAAGCTTGTAGATGATATATGTTGTAATATTCACTAATGATGTCACTTTATGCATAAAAATTGATCTTGGGTGTGCATAAAGGGTGTGTTCGGTTTGTCCTTAAAACCGGGCGTGACAACTGCAAGGGGAGGTACAGGGACCGAATCTCCAAAACTGGGGCAAGAAAAAGTTTGAATTGGGTGAACCGCTTATTTGGCCAGAGTTGGTGAGGTACCTACCAACGAGAATGCACCAGTTGCATGTATGGTACCTAAAGCAATCCCAGTCGGGAATGCTAATGTTCACAGCTCGGATTACAGATGACCATCTAAAGCGAGGGCCAGATGATGTTTGGATCGAGTTTGTTTCACTTCATGATTAATACCATCAAGACGCCCTTGACAAGTCTCTCCTCAGTGTATGGGTTATGTAAGTGTCTCCTATCATGGTGTTTTCTTATTTAAGCTTCACTAGTAGTGTGTTGTCTGATCACGTCTTTTGATTTATGGCTCGTAGGATGAAGGCTAAAGAGTGCAGGAAAAAAGATATTATAACATCGGCTTCATGGACCCCAATGTTATACACAAGGAGAACGTAAAGAAACGTCCAAATCGGACTACGAACAATATATTCAACGCCTTGGATAGGCAGAATATATGTCCATTCATTCTTTTGCCGTACACCTTTAAGTGAGTTCTACACCTTTTTTTAATCCTTTCAAGTTAATAATAAATACTAAATATAATCAACATTGCCACTTTGTATGTATATATACGTATAGATTCCATTGGATACTGCTTAGTATCCAGGTTGATCAAGCCACGGTTACGGTGTACGACTCCATGAGGAAACCAAAAGAAGAGTACCAAGACCTCATAGTCCTGCTTAACAATGTATGGGCTCGCTTCCTCAAAAAACACGTAGGAGTAACCGACCACACCGGCGATCCTTATATTAATACTAGCAAAACGGTAAGAATATAATCCCCACTTCGATCTAGTGTCATTTTCTAGTAATTCCTACTATTTCTAGGATTTTATAGTAATTCCTCAAATTTTCTAGGAGTTTCTAGTAATTTATGCTATTTTCTAGTAATTCCTACTATTTTCTATGAATTTATGCTACATACATAGTAATTCCTTAAATTTTCTAGGATTGTCTAGTAATTTCTACAATTTTTTATTAACTCCTACAAATTTCTAGGATTTTCTAGTAAACCCTGCTATTTTTTAGTAATTCCTAATATTTTTTTGTAATTTCTGCTATATATATAGTGCATGAGACGGCCGTAAGGAACCAACCTATGTGGATACTACATATGCGAGTTCATCGACAACTTTGTCGGTCCTAAGGGGCAAATGACGCCAGAAGCGTTCAAGGTACGTAACTTTTTAAGTCATTATTTTTTATTTTGCTTATTCTTTGATTTTTAAAATATGCGGAAATGGAGCATGAAAGAAGATCTCGTTGAAACAAAATGAGTCAGGGCAATTCAAGAACAACTATGTGGATTCCTGCTCGATGAAGTCATATATCTCAATGGGGAATTTCATACCGATCTTCGTGTAAGCATGACGCAACTAGATCCTAATAGGGGCCTCGAAGATGAAGACGATTAATTTGTAATATCTCGAATATTTTGAAGTACTTAACAATTCAAATGTATATATATATATATTATAAAGTAATATATTATATATCATACAACGTAATATTACCGTGTACGCATAGAGATATAATATATATATATATACGTACGTACATATACATACATGTACGAATAAAATAAGCATTAAAACAAAAATAAAAAAGAAACGAAACAAAAAAGAAAAAGCAAAACAGGTTAGGGCTTCTTGTAGTGTTTGCAATCGATGGGTTGAAGAGATCTCAGCTTTCGCCAAAGGAGGCAGAGATCCCCGTAGACTCTCAAACTGTTGTGCTTGGTGGGGTAGTGGGTACTAGTCATATTAGCCCGCTATGTGTTCCTCTGTCGAAAATGTTGATCCAGAATATCAACAAAAAAGTATGTGCAAACCAATAGAAAAATAACAAAAATAATTGATCAATATTGGAACCTGAATTTACCCCCAATACCTTCTGTCTTATTGGTTCTCTATGTATCGCACAACAGTTTTAACTGATAATTCGTCGGTTCTTACACATAAACAAAATAAAAGACAGGAGTAGTTGTATTTATTTAGAACAGTCTTGCAAGATTATAATTATTTAAGGAAACAAATTGGAAAAGGTAGTTACAAACATCATTGTGTAATTTATATATTTGTAGAAATTTCAAATTGGAGATTTAACCATCATGGAGCAAAGTAGAGCATACAGTATCTGGTACGCGCATCTGCTTTGTCTGAATAAGCTATCCATTAGTGGGAGTAAGATACTAGTATTTTATTTTAGGTGGGGCAAGATAAAATAGGATATCCTACGTTATCACGGTATTTGGTTCAAAAACATACGGTCCTACTGGCGTCCGGATGTCTGATGAGAAATTTTCATGGGACGGTCCATTACAACATAAGAAATCAAAGGTTGTAACATAAAAATTATCTTTTGCAACATCAAATATATTAGAAAAAATAACAACATCAGATCTTATGGAATTCTCATAAAAACAAATTCACTCCAACAAACGGTAATGTTTTATATAACAATCAACTCGAATCCCTTTTTCCTCTAGAAAGAACAGGAACTTTGAAATCCAGCTATTGAAAACATCCGAGAACACCTCATGCAACATCATGAAATTACAATTGCAACATCACCAAAATCATGATTGCAGCATCACAGATCACGAAATATATGCAACATCCACAAATACAATAATAAAAAACTAAATTACAACATCATAAATCTCTTTTTGTAACGTTCAAAATCCACGCCTCTCCTATCTTATCAAAATTTGCCCAGAGACACCGTTAAATGTTGGTCTTTGTCGGAAGCCACTAAAAAAAGTAGTCTTTACCGTAGAACACTAAAAATCGATGTACATTGGCTGAGGGACACCGCAGCACTTATTTTACTCATCTTAATTGGATTACAACGCGAAATGACAATATTGCCCCCTGCCTTATCCTGTCCACACCGTTCCTCCCCCACAGACCGCACGCACGCCAGTTCTCATGAGTCCAGGCGGCGACGCTCTGTTACCGGCGGCGCGCGGCTCCCCGGCGGCGTGCGGCTCCTCCCCGACGGCGCGCGGCTCCTCTGCCCCTCCCATCGCACCAGGGAGTACTGACACGGATCTCCAGCAAAGACCCCTCGCGGCGGCCAACTCCGGTGGCCTCGATGACCAGATGGAGCCTCCCCGATACCTCAGCTAGATTTTTCCCATAGGAGCACACCGATTTTTCATGGGTTCCTTACGGGTACGTGATCTCCCCCTTTTTCCTAGGGTTAGTGCTAACTTCGGGTGATTTGGGTTGTTATTGTGCAATTGGAGTTGTTTTTGAGAAGTAAACTATATGGTGTGTTGATTATGCTCCAATTTGTGTCCTTATTTGTGTAGGATGGATCCAAGTTCATCCTACAGACTTGTTGTTCGTGTAGGGGCTCATGTTAAAATTATTGATGATGGTAGTCGCGAGTATTGTGAGGCTTGTAACATTGCTAAGGTTTTAGACGGAGATACCACAAATTTGAATGATTTGCTAGTTGACATTGGCACGGACATTAATCTAGGCTCTAAATACAAGTTGTGGTTGACCTATTGGGACAAAAGTAGTCGTAGCTATGAAGAAATTGCATCTGATCAGAAATTATTGCATGCAATTGACATGTACCGAGAGATAAGAACATTCTCATTGCAAGTGTGTGTTACTAAACAGGATGATTCTGATTTCATGCATGATATTGAGCGGCAGCAGAGCATGCCTTGTGTGCTGCAGGGAAGCATTGATGTTGCAACCAATGATATTGAGCGGCAGCAGAGCATGCCTTATTTAGTTCACTGAAGGCATATTGTTGATCTTCAGGAGAGGAAGTGCACCTGTAGGCGTTGGCAAGTTATTGGACCGCCATGTACACATGCATTGTGCATTATCACCTCAATTCGAGGTTACAAGATTGAAGACTATGTTTATGAATATTATTCTGTTGCAAAGTTCAAGAAAGCCTATGAAAAGTCTGTGAAGCCAATGACAGATAGCAAACAATGGCCTCAAGTGGATCTTGGGTTCAAGTTATGGCCGCCAATTCTAAAAAGGGCAGCTGGGAGGCCAAGAGAAAGAAGGTACAAATCAGTTGGAGAAGGGGGGAGCGGAAAAAGAACGCCGATATGCAAAAGGTGCAAACAACTTGGACACATGGCAAAAACATGCAATGAATATGTTTATGATTCTAATGCCCCACCACCTGCCCCTCCAAAGCCAAAGAGAAAGAGAGGCAAGAAAAATATCACAGTAGTGCCATCTTGCACTGCTGAACCACTAGTGAAACAACCATCATGTGCTGACCCGTTGTAAGCTTTCAACCCAAACTTTATAATTTTTCACCAATCCTACACATATCTTACATATCAAAACAATTTACAGTGCTACACCAACTAGAGTCATCAGTCATGTTTCTTCACCAAGCCCTATGACAAGAGGGTATAACTCCAAACTTTTTATGCGTTCGTGTTTCTATACCTGTTTATAGCAGTAAAAGGATGCTGGAACTTGATGGCACCATAGAGCCCTTTGCATGTTTAGACATATGTCCAGTTAAGGATGGGAAGGCAAAGAAGTTGAAGGTTGTCGTCTAAGAAAAAAATAGACTATGAGCTGTTCATGTTCTGCTCTTGTAATGTGTGGATTTGGAGCAATATGGCTAAAACATGTTATTTTGTGTTGTTGTGCTTAGTAGCCAAATGTGGTTGAACACATGTTATTTTGTATTATTGCTGTACGTGATAGCCAAACATGTTCTGAATCATGTTTCATATGGCATGTTTAAAGGGCAAGGGTATTCTTGTCCAGATTTATGTGTTTGTGAGCTGTTTAAAGTGAAAATGATATTATATGAGCTGAAGCGTTTTTTAGCAAATGAATATGAAATTATAACGGTTCTGGGTGAAGACCCTCTTTTTTAGCGGCTTCCGGCAAATGGCATCTTTTTTAACGTAGTCTCTGGGCAAATTTTTCCCTTATCATATCAGCGGGCGCACGGAGAGACAACAACGGTCCACGGAGGAAGACGACGGCGGCGGCATGGGGAGGAGCGGCGAGGGATTGGCGGCGGCGATGCGGGGAGGAGAGGGGAGGGGAGGCGGTGGTGGCAACGGTGTGTGGAAGGGATGCGGCAGCGGCGGCGTCGCGGAGAGGAGCGGAGAAACGGCGGCGGCGCGTGCGGAGGAGCGACCAAGGATCCGCGTGCGCGGAGGAGCGCGTCGCCGTCGACAGTAGGTGAGCAGGGCCCCCATCCACGGCGCCAACGGCGATAGGCGAGTAGGGAGGGAGCGGATCCACGGCGCTGGGACCGAGCTTGGTCGCGGCGCTGGCGGCGAAGCGCAGGGCTGGGCGGAAGGAGGCGGCAGCCGAAACGGAGAAGAAATGAGCGGCGTACAGATAAGGTTGTGGAAGAATAATTGTATTTGGGGTAGCGGCATCCGATTAGATCGGACGTCTTACGCGAAGAAATACTCGAAAACGTAGGAACAGAGTACATCCCATCTAGAAATATGCCCCCAGAAAATGGCCTGACCATCTCGTCGCACAACTCCAACGGCGTCGGTCTCTACATTCTCTTGGTCCTCACGTTGAAAGCAAATCAGGCGGGTGCTGGGGGCGATACGGCGACGGCGAGCACGAGCGGCAGCGTGAGGCACAAAGGCGATCGAGCAGTGGCGCGGAAACCTCATGAGTGGTGATGATGCTGCTGCTTCATTGGAAAGGAAATCAACGAGGAAGGTGGTGGAAAAGGAGGCTGACAGCCAGGCCCCAAGCTAACAGCGAACGGACGGAATAAAAACAACCATCCATCCATCAAACCAGATGGCTGTCCTCTCAACCGAACACAGAGCACGGCAGTGAAATGTGTTTGCTTTGGAAAATAACGGTTCCATATGCTACATGCATAGACCTGCTCCACGGGGGATGAAGCCAAAAGACTAGTTCACCCAAATCCAAATAAAAGCTTCTTGCAGCATCTAGTCTGACATTGTCCACCGATGGTAATAGCAGGATTTAGACCTAATACATCAAATCTGTAGCCGCTCTACAAGATGATTATAACGTTGGGGAATAGTGAATTTTTGTAAACCGGGAAGACAAATGGTTAGGCGTCCAGTGATAACCGAATGATCCAGTGACCTGTTTCCAATGCTGGTTATATGAAGAAAATCAGAGCAACTACCGGTTCTTGATTTCGATCTGATCAGGGCTTATGCCATTCCGAACCAAAAACTTCTCCAGGTTGTTGAGCACGGAATCATCCTCCAGCCTCCGCGGGCAAACGATTTTAACAATCTCAAGGTGCTCACAGCTGAAATACCTTTCTTCTTGCTCACCAATGAACTTTCCATGTGTGTCTGGACTCTGCCATATCATGAAATGCACACGAGTTTAACCTTGGTGGCAAATGCATAAGCAATCATAAAAGTGCATAAGCAATCGTAAAAGGATCAATAAACATGTGGAGGGAAGCATATACCTTTCTAATTTTCAAAATTAGCTTCATTAGATTAGGTGAGTTCTGAAGGAAGACTGTCAATGCATAGAAGTCTGCACACAGACACCACTCGCATAGAGTCAGGAGTGTAAGATTGTTGAATTTTGGGCACCACTGAAAATTATTTTCCATCTTCGGCTGCATGTGAGATAGAGTCCAGGTTATTGTTGTTTGTTTGTTTCGCCCATGTTTGAAAGTTGAGTAAAAAATACATCTAGACAACACAATATATGACAGAAACTAAACATAAGCAGAGATTATGTTTGACAGAAATAATCCACATCAGACAGTAAGCTGTTTATTTTCGGAAGAACCATGTTCTAGAGCGCATGTAGTTGATAATCATCGTGAATTGTTAGCATTGGGGATGAGGCTTCCAACAATTACTAATGCAATTGCAGTTTGCATGGCTCCTTCAATTTCACATCTATATGCAGTAAAGGGGATACTGGATTCGAATAATATGTTGGACAGGATGCATTTTCTGCCACCAATATAAGGTATCAACATTAGAACAGGTCGTTGTTAAAATTCCTCATCACCTTTCCTGTGTCAAACCATCAACTGCAGCAATTTGTTGTCAACTTTTTAGTGAGTCTACAAATGAATTGAGTGTATGATCTAGACAGTCTTATGCTGGCATCCAGACCATTAATGCATTTGCAATGGAACAAGGACGACATGCTTAGTTTAAGACTTCAACTTATAAATATCATCATAGATGTACAGTGTCAAGTCAAGAAGCATACCGTTTGTCCTCGATAATTGAAGTTCAACTGTGTAACATCAGAAAGGCCTCTGAGAAATTGACAGATATCACCAAGTCGAGTATGAACACTACCAAATGAAACTTTTGCTGTTTCTAATGATCCCAAGTTTGTCAGCAAAGGTGGTGTTGTTTCTTGAGAAAAGTAGCCAAGATCAATTAGGCTTGGGATCGAAATAGAAACCTTTTCTTTATCGAATCTACACTCCATATCAATTGTGAAAATCTTCAGTGTCTGGGAGGAAATCTCAGCATCATAAATGAAACAATCATACAACTTGAGACGTTCCAGTAGTGTGCAGCCGATTTGGAGATTCTCAAAGAATCCCTCAAATAAAAAAACGGTGGTAAGGTCCAGGCTTGTCAAGAAGCACTCTGAAGCAAACACCTCCGGGTCGAGATACAAGATAGCCTCCCATGAGGAAACACTGACAGACCTAGCATTCCACTGTAAAGCATGGCTGATCCACAGGTTAGCATGTTCTGATTCGGCACCCCAGTTAATTTTGTCCCCCTCCCGTAGGCAGTACGTGAGATTGAATTCGTCCAAGGGAGTGGGGTTCCGCAGCATCAGGAACCGGTTGAAGAACCTCCTGAAGAGCGCGTCCCGCTGGATCCAGGTGCCAGCCATGTCCTCGAACACGTAGCGCGATACGTTGATGCGGCGCACGGAGCGCCAGAGGTCGCGCCACCGCCGCGACAGCACGCACGTCTGCACGAGCTGGCGCGCGTCCAGGAAGGAGATGGCCTGGATGAGGACGTCGTTGGGGAGGGCGTTGATCCTGCATGCCGGGACCATCCGCGCGTCGCCGGATGCCTCTGCCATGGGGTCGGGGTCACAGCTGCATTTCATCGAACAGGTAGTGTTCAGACAGGCTGAAGAGTTGAGAAATGGAGAACTGAAGAGCCATGAATCCGCGGATCAGAGCGAGCATGGAGATTGCGCAAGGAATCGGTGATTACGTAGCGATTATCGGATAGAAATGGAGACAATCGAATCGAAGAAGAGGCGGGAGGAAGATGAGCAAACCTGTTGCTGTGTCGCCTCGCCCAGCGCCCACGGAACAGAGACAGCCGGAGCCGGGTTTGTTGTTACCTGCCCCCGAGTTTATCTTAAAATATCATGTGGTTAAACTCATATAATTTCTAAGACTATAAGTTCTGAAAATATAAAATGCCGGAAAATAGTCCTGAAAATTTCTAAAAACGTTTTTTATGCCACCTTAAATTTTTGAACTACAAAGAAAAATAGAGGGAGAAAAGGACAAGCTTCTTTGAGATGTACCGAAGTTTCAAGTTTGGACTTTGGAAAAAGGAACTATATTTTGGAGTCATCTGAGAAGCATGGGCCTCCACTGGGCTAGATATCCGGTCAGCAGGGGGGCCAGTGATGAGCGAGAGGAGAGGAATGGAAAAAGTCCTATTTGTCTCCTTAGACAATCGGCCGAGTTTGTGTTTTCACCTTAGACTCGAATACTGTCCGAACAGACTCTCTGGACTCTCACAAACCGGACACATGATCTCCCTCATCCAAAACGAGTCCGGTTTTGTCCTACGTGGCGCCAAGTCAACCATCCTATGTGACGTCATGTCAGCTTTAAGGGAGGTAAATTGGACTTTGCACGATGGTTAGAGGGACAAATGAGCTTTATAAAAAATATCATTTTTCTTTAAAAAATATATACAATTAAAAACCATACTTATTTTAATCTCAGAAGATTCATAGAAAACTTGTTTTAGATAAAAAAATATGAAACCATTTCATATTTTTTTTAAAAAAATCATGCTCTCCCTTGTGGTATCTAATTTTAAATATTTAGATTTTTTATCAAAATGAATGAAAGTAACTTTTTTCTTCGAAAAGGTATACAATTAAAAATCCCAAGTTTTTGTTTAAACTTGTTTTTTAAAATCATGCTCTATCTTTAACTCCTAATTTGTAAGTATTTTAATCTTTATGGTTGGTGTTTATTTGCCGGTAGGTACCCTTGTTATCTTGTATAGTTTTCTAAACTTTTGTGTTATAAAATATGTACAATTATACATCTGAGTCTCATTTGAACATAGAAAATTTGTTTTGTATAAATCTTCTAAGATTAAACTAGATTTTATAATTTTTTATTGTATGTATTTTTTATGAAAAATAATATTTTTTGATAAAGTCTATTTGACCCCTCGAACTATTAGGAAAAGTCCAATTTATCTCCCTCAAAACTGACGTGGCACCATGTAGGATGGTTGACTTGGCGTCGCGTAGGATAAAACCGGACTTGTTTTAGGTAAGGGAGGTCAAGTGTCTGATTTTGGGAGTCCAGAGTCTCTTCGGACGGTCTTTTTAAGTCCAGGGTGAAAACGCAAACTCGGCCCACTGTCCAGTGAGGTAAATAGGACTTTTTCCGAGAGGAATCGGGCTAAGGCCCATGCTCATAGATTCCTGAAGCCCGTCAGGTACCCGATCGAAGAGATTTTCCAGTCGATGCTAAAAGAGAGAGAGAGAGAGATTTCCAGTCAAATTAGGGAGTTTTTTTTTGGAACATGTCAAATTAGGAAGCTTATATCACGTTGTTGGGGTCTCCTCGCGCCTCTTTGCTAGCTGGTCGCACACCATCGTCTAATCATTTTTCAAAAGAAAAAGGGAGATGGTAGTTCGAGGAAGATCCGAAGATACAGAAGCGACGATGTTTCTGACCAAGACCAATGACACCATTTTACTGACCAAGACCAATGGCGTCTCTCTTTTAGTTGTCCAGTACCCTCAAGAAAAAAAAAACGAGATGTGTTGGGCCCCTGTGCCAGCGTGGGATGTCAGCAACGTCCACCCGTGGGGAAAGAAGCCGGCACCAAGCCCATGGAGCACAAGAAGAAAGAGAAGCTGTAGTGGTAGTGGTTCATGCAAATGAGGAAGCTGTCGGTGCTGGCGACTTTCTTCTATATGATGGCCACGGTGGACATAGATATTGCAGCAATACAGAAGTGAACAAACGAAGGATGTATACTTCAACCCTCAACTCTGACGTTATATTATCCAACAGATGTTACCTTCGTTTCAAAATACTAGTAGAGTGCGCGCGTGCATTAGAAAATATTATAAACAAGAATTAATTTGAGGGTGAGCTTAAACCAATTTTTGAGCTTATCTTTTTTGTGTAATATCTTCAAATCTATTGACTTCAAGCATTGACAAAAATATCACCTTGGTTAGAACCGAGGCTAATATCCTTGATGATGCCTCTAACGGCAGAAAAAAATAATAAGATAGACATAGCATGGTGTAAAGCGTAAACATTAAAATTACTAATACATATAATATAATCTACTTTCACAGTTTCACTGGTCAAGAAAACCACACCACACTAATTTTCTAATGATTTCATGCATCTACAAGTCCTAGGTATGTAAATACAGTAGCTTCAATAAAACTAATCGATCTATCGTAGTTTCATGGCAGAGATCTATAAGCTCAGTTTGCCTCGTAAACTGATCAAAAAATATAATCAAGAACTAAGAAGACAACAATCATCCAATCCAAAAAACCACTACCAGAATCCCGGTGCTAAAGGGCTTTCCCACCCGGTGCAGATGTCGATCATTCTGGTAGTGAACAGTGGTGACAAAAGACCAGGCTGCAACTTAAACATTCATCACCTCAGCTACTACACTCTTGACAACGTCATCACCTCCGCCCGTGCATCCAAGAACATGTACTGCATATAGCAGGTGTCCAGAATCCTCGGCTGGTGCACATCCTCCTTCTTCCCCGCTGCATTGCTGCTACCCATCGCTGCCGGTGCCGCCCCCGTCTTGACCAGTGGCAGCATCCGTGTAGGCGGCTTCTGAAGCGCAGTGAGCAAAGCTTGTGGAAGTGTTGTTTGGTTGGCAATCTGGGATGGATTCCAGCCTATAGCTGCGGCAAAGATGAGATCGAACGTAGTAGCGCTGGTTGATTGGTGGGTATACGGGGTGGGTAAAGAAATTACATGGCGAAAAAAGTAACGTTCAAAATGGTAAAAACTCTCTAGAAACATGCTTTTGAGAAACTTTCCACGTCGTTTCCACCGTTGGACCCGACATGTGGATCCTCCGTAAGGGGTGGGTAGGAATTATTTTGGTGAGAAGTGTTTTCAATTCTACGCTTATAGTATAGATCGTAGCTTCTCCATGTGTGCCGCAGGTGCAGGTGCTTGCCATGCACAAACCTTGGCCATATGCCCGTGTACGGCCTTCCTACGCGCGACATGCACATTTAATTATAATTAAAATTGCATAACAGATATTGGTCGAAGACCGTATTAGTTGCGATTTCGATGAAAAAGAAGACTGGTGGGTTCATCGGTTGTCAATTGTTTTGGATTTTTATAGTGTAGATAGATTTGAAACGTATCTTGTTACAACATTCGTACGCCACTTTACTCACTTGACATGGATGGCACCATTTTGGTTAGTAGTTTCTACAAGAATATGCCTAAAATTTATTTGCGCTGTTAGTCTACGTAATATTTTATGTATCCATGATAAAAATTAAAAGATTTTGATATGTAAAAATCCTAATCGAACACTAAAATATATTAACATAGCTGGTCTACATGACACTTTATGTTTTCATAGTCAAAGTTAAAAAAATCACAGGAAATTATGGTTTTAAAAAATTGACATGTAAACTCTAGCTTTGTATTGAACATTCACGCAGGGCGATTCGTCCGTACGTTTCTTTTGAATTCCATCATAATGTACAATTCGTCCAAACATTGAATCCATTGTCCACGCAGGGTGATTTCGTGAAACGCTAGCTTATATTGAATTCGGTCACAATGGACAATTTCAGCAAAACGCACTTATTTCAAGGAAGAAGTATAAACCGATGAATTATATGAAGTTTTACAAAATGCAACATCGGCCTCCCCAATGCGTCCTCGATGGCTGCGGGATTGGTTTAGGGCCGGTTCAGGGAAAAATCTGGCGGTAGAGGTGCCTAGGCGTGGCGGCGTCGTCCTTCTTAGCGTCGTCCATGACGGTCTTGAAGGCACCAACAAGCGCCCTGACCCTGCTGCACTGGCACTTACGCCTCCTCGATCACGTCGTTGCTGCGCGCCACCTCCCGCTGCCGCGGCTGCTCCTACTTCGGCTGCGCCAGTTCCGTATACAGATAAATCTAACACATCATTTTAGTATCATTAACATTGACATTCTAGTAACACATGATTCTACATAAATCTCAACTGTAAACGACGAACTCCCTTCTCCTCTCCCTCAGAACGAACCCGGCTAGTTCCTCGAAAAAAATGAACCCAGCTGTGCATATATATCCTTCCCATCTCCTCTTGCTGCCGCCCTGCCGCTGATCGATTCGCAAGTCCCAATCACCCAGTTCAATTCCCTGTTCTTAGTCTACCATTCCATTCTCCATCTGCCCTCTTTCACCTACGCGGGTGCGTATCATGGCCTAGGGCAAGGTGCGCATGGCAGGCTGCTGCGCCTTCCTCGCCGCGCTCGCGCTCGCGCTCGGCGTGGCGCTCGTGGCGGCGTATGCCGTCGTCGGCCCCGTCCGGATCACCATCGACGACGCCTCCCTCGGCGGCCTGGCGCTTACCGGTCCCTTCCCGGCCAACGGCACGGCGTCCATCGCCTACAACGTCTCGCCGGCGGTGCCGCTGCACAACCACAACTAGGCGATGTCCGTCTGGCTCATCACGCCGCTCGTCACCGAGCTCTGCTTCTGCGGCCACACGTTCCTCCGCTTCGAGTCGAGCCGGGACCGGGAGCGGCTCCATGCTGGATCGGAACGCGTGGGTGGCGCACTGCATGAGCCTCCTGGGTGACCACAGCGACGCGTAGTACGCGGCCGCCGCCGGGCTGAGCGGCTTGGGCTTGGGCGCCTTGCCGGTGGGCGTGGGTGGCGGGGAGTCGGTGGGGGGCTTGCCGGCGATGCATCGGAAGGAAGGACGACCCCAACGAGGACACCCCGCTGGGCGTCCTGGGGAGTCGGGGTTATTCCAATCTTTATTCGATCTTGTAACGTGAGATGGATTCCGGTCTATAGCTGCGGTGAAGATTAGATGGAACATAGTAGCGCTGGTTGATTGGTGGGTATACGAGGTGGGTAAAAAAATTCTATGGTGAGAAAAGTAATATCCAAACGACAAATACTCTCTAGAAACATCGTTTTTGAGAAACTTTCCAAGCCGTTTCCACCGTTGGATCCGACATGTGGGTCCTCTGTGAGGGGTGGGTAGGAATTATTTTGGTGAGAAGTATTTTCAATTCTACTGGATCCTTATAGTATATATATATATATATATATAGATAGATTTGGGGGCACAAAAGTGATTCGTTTCGTCCCAGGACAACAATGCATAGAAACCAACTTTCTGTATTTGCAGCATTAACTGAAACTTTCAGATTATTTACTTCCGCAAATAACAACAGCATATATATGAAGTAAAAGGGTAAAAAGCATAGACGTACTCCATGGGAGCTCAAAAAAGCGAAGTGCAGCAGACACAAATAAAAGGCTTTTCAAGTTTGGCATGATACAATATATAGCTGCTCTTGCTGATGTACTTCGCTAACAGATTGCTAATATTTGTGTGGTAGACAAGTGTTCCATTTTGGGAAAACATAGATCGATATATATGGTTTCCAAGGAGTACGTCAAAAATGAGAACTAGGCACATACATGCTCCTTGGTCCATTAGTGAACCAATGATCCGGTGACAGGTTTCGGTGTTCAACCCAAACATGATCAGACCTAATTTCAGTGTCTGAAGCGAACCTGACCATAGGTTATACCACCCTCAACCAAAAGCTTCTCCAGGACGTTGCGGTCAACCTCCGAGCATACGACTTCAAGCATCTCGATGTGTGGACATGTGAACGATCCTTGTTCCAGCTGATCGGTGATGGTTTCAGATGTATGATTACACTACAAGGCAACAACATACAAATTTTACCTTCATCAGAAACTTTTGCCAAAGGATCAATAAACATGTGGAGAGAAGAATGTACCTGCTCAAGTTTCAGAGTTAGTTTCACTAGATTAGGACAGTTCTGAAGGAAGACTTTAAGTGCGTAGTAGTCTGCTGGCAGGCACCATTCACCAAGAGTCAGGGCTGTAAGATTGTTGAACTTCGGGCACCATTGCGAATTCTTTTCCGTCTTGAGCTGTCCAAGGTCCAAAAAAGGGTTAGGACGTGACAAAGAAAGCATGACAGACTCTGAAAATTATTTCCTGACTCAGCCGAAAGTGCGAAATGGACTGACAAGAAGCTAAAATTATGTGGAAAGAATTATTGATTAGTTATCAAGATACTGTTAGTACTTAAACGCGTAGATTCAGAAAATAGTTTATATGAAAAAAAGACACAAGATAAGCAAGAATTGTGCTTAAAAAATGATACACATGGCAGAATAGCATGCATATAACTTTTAAGAGAGAGCCAATATGTCACGGCCTTGGGGCAGTGATCGTATGGGATAGCTGTGGAAGGTTTCCAGCCACTGTGCTGCAGGCTTCCTGCCCGTGATGGCGGTAGGAGATCGCCGAGACGGCGACGTTCAGCAAGGAGGAGAGGTTAGAGGAATAGGGGATGAGAATAGATTGTAATTTGGCTTTCTTTATTTCATTTCCAAGGCCTCATAATATAAATAGCCCGAGATTACATGATTAACTTCTAAAACAATCCAAACTAACTATCTATCAAACCGAATCAAAACTAATGCAAACATACTACTCCTTATGCCTCCTCTGATACTGAATCCCGACCATAACACAATAATCTAGAGGATATGTAGATAGACAGGTGGAAAGAGAGTAGGAGTAGGAGATACATCTGCTCACTTCTCATCTGATTCTAAGCACTAGGACTGAGGCTTCCAACAATGATTTATGCACATGTCATTTGCATGGTGCCTTCAGGCTTGCACATCTTTATGCAGTAACGGGCAATGAACTTAAACAATTACTATGCTATAGGACAAGATGTATTTTCAGCTCTTGCCACCTATATATGCAATAGAAAAGGTAGGTGTAACTGAACGGGAAATTCCTTAGTTGCATTCCTGTTTCAAACTACCATAAGATACTCTTGGATATACTATTTAGTGAGTCAGAGTACACAAACTACACTGTATTATGTTGGAACCCATCAGAATACATTATCAAACACTTAGTTTTGCAGTTATAGAAAGACTAAATAGTAAATATCATGCTTAGGTCATAGATTGGCTTGTAAATATTTGTATAGATGTGTATTGCCAAGTCAAGAATCGTACCATTCCTCGATAGTTGAAATCCAAATTTGTGACTCCAGATAGGCTCCTGAGAAACTGATGGATATCATCAACCTTGGTATTTCGTGAACCAACTGAAACTGATGCTGTCACTAGTGATCCCATGTCCTTTAGCAAGGGTATTGAAGAATCGGAGAAGCCAAGATGACTGAGGCTTGGAATAGAAATAGACTGTTGCTCATCAGACGTGAAGTTAGAGTACTCATCAATGGTCAATACCTTTAGTGTCTGGGAGGAAATCTCAACATCTTCAATGCCACAGTTACTTAAGAGCAGACATTCCAATGCTATGCATCCAGTTTGTAGGTTCCTAAAGAAACCATGGAACAATATAACACAGGAAAGCTGAAGGCTTGTCAAGAAGCATTTTGAAGCAAACACTCCAGGATCGAGGAACAATCTGTCGTGCCATATCTCAACCTTAATCGACCGAGCATTGCTCCGTAAAGCATGGAGGATCCATAGGTTAGCATCTTCCGAGTCAGCATCAGGGTCTTCTTACTCTTCAACATCAGGCATGAAGTAGGAAAGCTGGAACTCGTCCAAGGCAACGGGGTTACGGAGCACCAAGAAGCCGTTGATAAACTTCTTGAATAGCACGTCGCGCTCCTCCTCCATGTCAGCCATGCCATCGAACTCATGGCGCGTGGCGTTGATGCGAGCCACGGAGCGCCAGAGGTCGCGCCACCGCCGCGACAGCACGCAAGTCTGCACGGCCTGGCGGGCGTCCAGGAAGGACATGGCACGGAGGAGGACGCCGTTTGGGAGGGCGTTGATTCTGCACTCCGCTCCGGGAACGCGGCCTGGCGGCCATGGCACCATGCGCGCGCGGTCAATCTTATCGGCCATGAGTTCGGCGTCACAGCGGCATTTCGTCGAGCAGGTGGTGTTCAGACAAGCTGCAAGGTGGAAAACTACGAATCAAGGATACACGAATCCGCAGATCGGAGCAAGATTGGTGCGAGTCATGAAATCAGTAGTCGAGAAGATATTCTCTAGTATAGAAAACGGTAGCGATCGAATCAAAGAGGAGATGTGCAAGAAGAGAGGAAGAGGGAGAAGGAGCGAGCGAACCGTGGGTTTTGTTTGGGCTGTTTCCCTGCCCTCTGTCCGAAGCCCGCGCATACTTGGCCCATCGATTATCCCTAGGTCAATCTATTTAAAACTTTGGGCATATAGCCCTCTTAAATTTTGATTTCCATGTAGTCAAATGCCATGCTTAAGATTATTGCCGAAAATGAACCCCTCCTTTTTCTCTACGATAACCGACAATAAGTTAAATTATATGTATATATATACACACACGTATAAATATACTAGCGAGAATGTACGTGCGTGTCGCACGTTAAATAGAATAAATCTGACAGTCAAAAAATCAGAAAGGTTAACGTTCAAATATAAAAATACTTATAAACTCTTTAGAAAATATTTGTAAAATATTTTTTGATCAGTGAAAATGTAGGCTTAAATAGTATTAACTCTTTAGAAAGTGTTTTTAGTTTAACATCGTAAATTCATCCACACGCTTTCTTTTGGGGACCGACATGTGGATCCTTAGCGGATGACGATGATCCATCACGTGTTGACGATCAGAATTGTAGGGTCCGTCAGAGGTACACAACCGGTAAGGCCGTGTACAGGATGAAATGGAGTAATTCCAGTTACATGTAAAGGATAGAAAAAGGTGAAAATTTCAAGCGGTTGTTTTCTATTTGGCAAGTGCTTAATTTTAGTCACGTGATGAAAAAGATATAAGAGAGAATTTTCCGTGGAGGTTTTTTGTTTGGCAAGTGCTCACGTAAATAGTACATAAAGAGTGAAATTATAGTGGCTTTTTTTTATTTGGCAAGTGTGGGTACTATTAAAAGTCAATGGCATGATTTCTAGCAAGGTTTTTTATTTGGCAAGTGCTCACGTGAACAGGATAGAAAGAGATAAATTTTAGCGGGCTACTCTTTTTTATTTGGCAAGTGTTTACGCGATATACGTGATTCCAAGCAGCAGCTCCGCAGCTCGGTATGGGTACAGGGGGTGGGTAACATGAATTGCGGTGAGAAAATAAAATCCAAAACTGAAAAAACTCTCTAGAAAATACAGTTATGAAAAACTTTCGCCTCTTTTCTCCCTCCAGATCTCACAGGTGGGTCATTTGTGAGGTGTGGGTAGAAAATTTTTATAGGTGGAAAACAATTTCAATTCTATTAGATCCTTATAGTACAGATACATTCATATTTCCGGATATTTTCAATGTGATATTGGTTTTCTAACATTGATAATACATTGGAAAAGAAGTCAATGGTTGAACTTTATTTCAGAATATTTTCCAAATAGTAGTATGCTTTACATATTAAAGAAAATTTCGCAACACAAAGTGTGTACTATTCCCTCTGGTTATAAATAACTGACATTATAAGGTGTGTGAAGTCAACTACTTCAATTTTTGGTTGAAAATTATTTCTCATGTGTCACACTATGATATTTTAAAATAATAAAAATATATCTATAAAAGTATACTTTTACTGTATTTTATAAATATGTTGTAAAAAGGCGTTATCAAAATTATTTTAGGTGTTAAATGTTACGCAACTTGTTCTTAGTGAAAGTTTCATATGGACTTAATTCTTACTAAATAACATGCCACATAGATAAAAATAATAGCTTGGAAACATATTTTTTTAGGAGAGAAAGAGTACTTAGTGTATTGATTACTAAGAGTTTTGAAATGAAATGAGTCTCCACTAATAATACTTGGGTTTTATCTCCACACATTCATAACTCATAACTTCCATTTATCAGTTAGATAAAACATTTAAATAATATAGTACTACATCCGTTCTAAATTATTATTCATTGTTGATTGTTTTCATGATCTTTGACCATTCGTCTTATTTAAAAAATTTATCCAAATATACAAACCAATAAGTTATACTTGAAGTATATACGATGATAAAGCAAGTCACATACAAAATAAATGATACTCGTGAAATTTTTTGAATAAGACGAATGCCAAATGTTAAACGAAAAAGTTAACAATTAATAGTAATTTGGAACGGAGGCAGTAGCCTATAAAGCCACGAAACTAGACTTCACATTGCCCTAATTTCATTCATCGATAACATAACATTTTAAAGATTTTCTTAACAAAACCTTGCACCGAGAAAGAATTATCTTATTGATGAGGAAAGACCATATTAGTGGGATATCGACGGAGTACATGGAAAACGAAGCACGTACAAAATAGAACTATAATAAAGGTGGTTGTCGGGACCTCATCCTCTAGGTCACATCTTGGCATGAGAAAAAATTAGCAACCACTAGTTTTCCACACTCGAAGACACATACTAAACAACACGCTTACGGCTTACGTATCAGATAATTGTTCTCTGCAACTGCAAAATCATGCACCGACACTGACTATGCATCTTTTTTTTTCTTTTTTTTCCTTTTGCTTTTTCTGAAGAAAGAGAGTAATAAGATACGGAGTACGTGTCTTCGCTTTACTCGCATTCCAAAACCATCGCCCAAGAAACTCCCTTTAAGCTTTTTGCAACAGGGGATGCATTTTATCCCTGTTCCTTCCAACTCCAGCTAGCTCTTGAAGGAGATCGAGAGGAACAAGGCGTACTCCATCGAAGAGGCAAACACTAAATCTCCGTCAGTTTAGCTAGTAGCAGATCGAAGAAGGAAATTTCATTGTTCCTGGAGGTACGCTGACCTTGATTATAAATGTGCCCCTACATTGCAATTATTGTCATGAAATGCATCATTCAACGGGGAGATGCCAGTTTTTCCATCACGCGCCATCTCTCTGAGAGGAGTACTCCATTTGCAGTTGCAGAGACAAGTCCAATAATCTCCGTTCAGTTCAACTACGCTGCAATTGAAGCTGCAGGTATGTTGACTTACAAATTTGCACCTACATTGCAATTGCCAGCACTGCTGTAACCAACATTTAACCCCTGTGCTTTGTAGGGCAAATAAAATGTGTTCCTCTACCTTTTCTATAGATAGAGTTTGAAAGGAAGTGCAACTAGTTTACCAACCCGTGCATCTACAATGGCTAAAATATTCTTAAGCTTTATTTAGATCCAAACCAACTAAAGTTTAGAGCATCTCCAACAGTACCAAAAAATACTTTCAATAATTAGTTTTAGAAATAAAAATAAAAAATTCTCCAACAGTTGTCTAATCTGGATCCCAATTTTTTCACGTCGCCTTACTCCATCCAGAGCCAAATATACCCCTCCTTTTAGTGCTCCCATTCCTACGGAACAAACTGTCGAAAAAAGTCCTAAGTTACTGTTGATGGAGGGAAAAATCAACTATTGGGGCATCATATGGATGATGTGGCAGCAATTAAATCGTTTTGGGGACTAAAATTTTAGAAAATGTTGGAAGGGGGGATTTTTTTGTGCCAGTAATATTTGGCGAGGTAAAAATACAGTATCTTGGGACTTTAGTTTTTGATCGCTCTTGGAGATGCTCTTAGCTAGTTGTTAGAGTTAAACTTTAGCTAGCTAAAATTTTGGCAATTAAACTTTTAACTAGGGATGTTTGGATCCTCCAGCTAATTGAAATGATTAGATCATGCTATCCTTTGTGAAAATAATAGAAAAAAGATGATAGTGGCTACATTGATTTTAGGAGGAGCAATTTTGACTTTATATTATATACGTTTTTTACACTATAGCATCCACTGGATAAATTTATGTGTATGAAAGATGCAACAATGTCTATTTGGATTAATCTAGCTATTCTCTGGGTTACTTATTTCAATAATAGCATACTTGCGTACTTTGGGATTGTTTTTTCATGGCAATATCGATAATTTATTAGCATGCATGCTACTTTAGTTAATTTTTCATAATGGCAAAGTTCGCAAATTAGAAACATAGTAGAGGTTTTCTTGTACTCTTTTGTGACAAAAATATTTAATTTAGAATCCCCTATATATTCTTTAAAAAGATACTCTACAGTGAACAATCATTTCTCTATTGTGAAACCACTGTTTTAAAGAATGGATGTTTTTTTGGCATGGTCCCATTGAATCGATAGTTTTAAAACATAAATTGATTATTTACTCGGTAAGGTTTTCCTACTAACTTTCTCTAATAAAAACATAAAATGCTTAAGTAGTTTATTATCTATTTAAAACATTTGTTTCAAACATTAAAAAATAAAAGTGGAAATACATAGAATAAACATATATAAGAGGAAAACAAAAATAAAAGAAGAGAAATGGAAAAAGAAAAAGACGGAAGACAAAACAAAAAGAAAACGAGCAGTTCCGTCCAAAAACAATAAAACAAAGTATTAGATCACGTTTCTGCGTGTATAGTAACCTCACCTTGCCACATGGGATGAGAGATGGCATGCGATGATGCAAGAGAGAGGAAAAAATGTTGGTAGCTTGTAGAATGGCGGTAGTACCTATAGAAAACTTTTATAGTTCAAAAATATACTATCTCGATAACCTATTTATAGTTTAAAAAATAAATTAATTTCTTTGTCTTAAACGTTATATATTTAATAAACGAGGTAATAATTTTTATGTCCATCTTTTGAACTGACATGTTTATAATTTGCCTAGAATATATGACATGTTTGGAGTTCTTTTATAACAAAACTAGAGATACCTTTTTGTTTTATTACTAAACTAAATGTTGAAATAAATATTATTACTCGAAATTTAAATAGCAATGGCAAATTCAAAAGGTGTGAAATCCGGAAACCTTTGCAATGGCAAATCGTCCGTGCCAACTCTATCTGGGTCCCGATTGCAATTTTTGCTGGTGCGGCGGCGGCGGCGGCAAGCTCCCCGTTCCTCGGCGCCAGCCATACGCCCCTCCTCCGGCCGATCTCCTCGATCCGGGCATCCTCCACTGCCTTCCGCCACGATTGAGCGTCATGGAGACGGAGGGAGAGGGTAAGTGCGCTGGCGCAGGGGCCGAAGACGGAGGCCGCGGAGGTGGCCGGGCCGGCAGCTTTGGCGGCAGTGCGGTGCGTCATCCAGTGGTACGGGCGGCTACAGTAGCAGAGTAGTACTAGGTACATCGTCGGTCGTACTTGACCCCTCGTGTAGATACTATCTGCGCATGTCAAGAGCATGAACAATTGAGCATCCTTGAGATCCATCTGCCCAAAATTTACGCAGAGCATTGAGCGATTACTTGCACCATCAATTACTTGCAAAAGGTATAGCACCATCAGTTATGCTTCAAACTGGAACAATAATCACTCTAGGACGAGTTCAGGAGTACCCTGCTGTTTTTACTGGTGACCGAAAATTACCAGAAAATATTGTCGGCATTGCGTCTAAGCATACTCCTGATTTGTAGAAAATTTACTAATATCTCATACTCTGTGTTTCTTGATGTGATCTTTGCATTGTGGGATGCGACACTATTTGACGTGTGAGGATGACCAAATTACCCTCGTTTAATTGAGTTATCATCCATTGATCAACCCAATTAAAGGAGAATAACCCCGGTAATCTCTGAGATGTGCCCGATAGTTATTCCCAGGCGACGGACCTCACAAGCCTATTATAAACATCTTCACAAAATATAAGCAAGTCCATACACAATCATCACACAGATAAACGTGATTTAAGTTTACATCATTAAGTCTTAGAGTTTTACAGCGGAAATTTCAACATCGCGCTCATACGATACATAACAAAATATGAAGGTTCGCACTACATGCCACTAGTGCCCTTCCGTACGACATAGACCATCTACTTCTCCCCCGCACCTCCGTCCGCGGGAAAGAAGTACCCAAATACAGCCTCCGGCCGCGGCTCACCTGAAACAACTTAACGACAGCACTGTGAGTACAAAAAGGTACTCGTAGGACTTATCCAAGATATGATTATATATTTAGACCGACTCCAAGGAGAATTCATTTGGTTTAAGTAGCAAGGACATGGCAAGGTTATTTATTTTGCATAAAAGCTTCTACATTTGATCAAGTTGTGATAAGCAAAAGACATAGCATGCTAATTATTCTAATTCAAGCATCAACCAATTGCATAAATATAGTGATCATGTAATGTGAGCTCAATCTTCCATAAGCTCTTCATAACTCTACATTGAACCCCAAATTCATAGAGCGTGCTCATGACCGAGAGCGCGGCTATTGCAATAGATCAAAACCCTGCAGCGGTGTACAACATTTCCCAGACGAGGCGCAAGACCAACGACCATACCCACGGCCAAGGATAAGTGTTGATTCATGCCCACAACCTTTCATATACCTGCACCCGGAATTGAACGAACGGCCAGAGGAAATAGATGCAATGGAACCGCTGACTACACCTCATTTGACCCGCACCGAATCCGCCCAAGATCCGGTGTGACTTATACTACTTGGCTTATCATTACCATATTTAGACATGTGGTTTGTACGGGATAGTGCTCAAGAACCCGACAACAATGATATCAATCCTTGCTCATTATTCTCAATTGCTCACATTTTACTTTTCTCATATATTAATGGTTGTCATACACATAGCCTATAACTCGCGAGTAGTGGTGCCCTTGCCACTGCTCGGCTTCTACCGTAGCTAAGCATGGCTATGCAATTTATTCATGCCACCTAACAATCATACTCATCTAATGGGAGAATTCTAGTTCAAGGTTGATAATGCGTCAAATAGGTGCTAAGGATAAATAATATAGACAATGCACAATCAAGACTCATATACACAATTGATCCAAAATAGGGAGTAAGGATGCTTAGGGGCATGCCTTAATGCTCAAAGGAAGACTCGTCGACAACGGGCTCCTACTCGGGCTCACACTCCACGGTCTCCGGCGTCTCGGTTTCTACACGAGTGTAATGATGCATAAGTAAAATGCCATATGATGCTTATGATGTGATGATATGAAAAAGATGAAAGTAAAATAATGTTATCATGCTTCTTCTATGTCACAAATAATTAATAACAATTATTAAAGCAATTAGCCATCAAGAATAACAGGGTTCTGTTTAAAAATAGGCCTAGTGGCAGAACCGTAAATAGCTCTTCAAGTGCCTAGCAATGGTGTTCCCGGTGATTCCGGCGACCAAACTCAACGGGAATTGAACCCAAAGCTTCTATGGATGATGGGAATTTCGTTTTAGAGCTTAGCTTCGATATGCAAAAGGTTTACTTAACCTAAAGCTTTAATGGTGATTAATGGAGGTAGGGAGCCATGGCTAGGCTCCTGGGGCACGAGAGAGGAGGGGGGAACGATGGGATAGGGTTACCTAGATGGAGAAGGACGATTTTAAGTGCCACAAGTTGAAGTAGAGCGGCGAGGAAGAAGATCAGAGTTTCATCGGAGTTGGGGAAGGATGATTTTAAGTGCCACAAGTTGAAGTAGAGCGGCGAGGAAGAAGATCAGAGTTTCATCGGAGTTGGGGAAGAAAATGACGAAAAAACTTGTATAGAACTTGGTCCTTCGCTTGGGGAGGAGGAGAGCGCCGTGGGCCGACGCCGGGTGTGGGTGACGAGGAGAGCGGAGCAGTTCCACGTTGGGAGGCCCGTTCTTTTTCTCTCTCTCCTCGTCACGGCGCCCCTACGCCGTTCCCCCTCCCTCTCGCCAAGTGCGGGAGGGGTCGTCGGACGCGTGGCTCGCCGAGGGGAGCCAGCGAACACGCACGCGGGCCCACATGGCGAAAAACGACGTCAGAAACATTTTTTTGTCCGGGGTGCTGGATGTTCCGACTCTACGTCGGATGTTCCGATAACGTCGTATCTTCCAACTCGGAGCAAACCCCGAATTGAGCCGCTCGGAACAGTAGGATCTTCTGGCCCAAGTTTCGGAAAAACTAGTAAATTCTGAAAAGTGATATAGAGAGCTCTAAAAATTCTGAAATTTTTATAGTAGCTACTATACATTAAGATAAATCAATTTTACTTAAAACTGGCATAATACATGCACTCTAGATTTGAAATGAAAATTCTTCCCGAAACACTATTTGTGGACTTTTAAACAAGCTGTTTGGCCTTAAGATGGCTTCTAAAAATCCGAGAAAATTCACCTAAATCCAATAATCTCATAGTATTATTTTATCATGTCAATTTTCAGCACAAGTGCTATGGTGAAAATCTAAGTTGCTTCACAAACCATATACTAAACATCACATTTTAATTAAAATCGAAGTCCAATATCTTCCAATTGGGCTCAAACAATGCAAGGATGCTAAATATGATGCACATGTGTGCTCCATGTCATGTTTAGCAAATTTGGGTTGTTACATGATGTTTGGTAAATTCTTTATAAAACTATAACGTTGTAATGATGAATCTATGTAATGTGCTCAAGTTTTATGTTCATTTGTTATTATGTTAGCCAAAGAATCATCCATTATATTTTTATTTACAAGTGAACATGCTACCAAGTTGCTACTTGTATTTAGCTAACAGACCTCATTGCATTACCATGAACCAAGAAGACTTGTCAAATTTTGGAACCCAACCAACAACCCCCGTATTTCCATCTTCTACTTTACTCTCTGCGTGTAGTTGCTTTAGTTTCCACACATTGTACACGATCTGCAGAACATCAGTTAAAATTGTTACCATATCTTGTTATGTCACTGCAGTTGCAGGTCGCTAGCAAATATTTTGTGTGTCAGCGTTTTTTTTTACGAATTTGAGCTTGCCTTTTGAGGTCACAAAATGGGCAACCATGCTAACATGGTATTAATGTGTCGTAGGTTTACAAAATGGGAGGCATGACTGCCTCATCTGACCATGCCTTTGAGGCACAGGTGTCTGAAATCCGCATCGAGATACTATCAGCGCTGATTGCTTTTGTCATGTCCTTTCTTGTCATGTTTGGGTGGTGGCGTCGATGGTGCACACACTGGTTCATCCAAAAAGGCGTGATGGTTGCCTACATCCTGTCCTTCACGCTGGTCACCTATACCATTGGCTTAATGCAGTCAGCAACAGCGAAGGTTGAGGTGTACCCTGTCTGGGCTGTCTGCTTCCTCACTGTCTTTGGTTGCACCAACTCCATCAAGGCCTACAGTCTTGAAGACAACTACCGCATCTGGAGGCAGGTTGTTCAGTACGTTCTGTACACAATATATGTGCTGCTGATCCTGTTCAGTGCTGCCGATGGTGTTAACTTCATTGCAGTCTTTCTTATGCTTATCATCACTCTGGTTAAGGTTTACATTCGGATAGCATCATCCAAAACAGCAACAGATTCATCTCTTTATAGTAAAATAGCTGCTGACTACATGGACATGGAGAATGAAAAAACAAGCAGGCCAGAAGATTATAATCCTGTCAACATGAAGGGCTACTGCTACTTGATCTCGGGAAAATTCAAGAGTCAAGACTGGTCCAGGGCACCTATCATTAAATATAAAGCTCCAAACTATGCATTGGAAGGCGTGGTGGAAAATTTTGATGTAATTACCATAGAAGATATATGGCAAGAGTGCTACAAATGCGGCACGCTACTAGGCTCAGATTCCTACAAAGATATCAGCCTCTCCTTCTCACTGTTCCATCTATTGGTGTTGCGCTTCTTCGGCTTCACCTGCGGTGAATCAACAAAACAGAAGACCCAAGACTTTGTCATTAAAGGTCTCCTGGAATACGGTAGCGACCATGACCGTGAGAGGGCCTTCAAGGTTATTGAGTTTGAGTTGTCATTTCTCTATGATTTTTTCTTCACCAAATACTCTACTCTCAATTCAAGGGGTATGACCATTTGGGCCCTTGCTTCAGTGGCTAGCATACTCTTTGTGATGGCACTCACAGTCATGCGTGCATCTGGTGGCAGAAAACCCTGGATGTCCCTCACCCATGCAATTGTCACCGAACCTACAGATGCACACATGACTATCACAGTACTCATATTGGCTGCACTTGCTCTTGTAGAGGTTCTGCAGCTGGTAATTTACTGGACATCCAACTGGGGCAGAGTGGCCTTTGTTTGCCAGTATGTCCGACAGACACCATCGAGCAAAGCAAACCCTAGCTGCTGGATGAGATTGAAAGCATTTCTTACCAGTGTCAATTTATTCAGTACTCGGAAGTACTGTTGGAAGCATCAGCTTGGGCAATATAACTTGCTCCACTCGGTAGGCCACCACACATGCTTTGGAAGCTTGACAAACATTTCAAATATATGTTGCAAGATTGTGAGCATTTTGGGGCTGCCACGTAATTTCTATCCAGAGGTACCAGTTTCCCTTAAAGCATGGCATGTCCTGGTGCCGTCAGTTGTAACGTCTCTGAAACAGGGTGGCGGCCAGCTGACGAATGGAGCTGCATCATTGGAATGCAATGGTGCTAACCATCTCTTGTGGGCATGCTCACAACACATCCAAACCTCCGCCAAAGAAAAGGGTACCCAGACACGCACTATCTTGACCTGGCACATTGCCACATGTTACTGTGAAATGGCAAGAGGCTCATCGCCGCCACACCATGCAGCAGAGCTCAAGGGCCACATGTTAGTTGCCACAACACTGTCACAGTATTGTGCTTACTTGATTGTCAATGCACCACAACTGCTTCCTGGGCACATGTGCGATACATCCTGCCTCTTCCGTGCTGCTGCACGCGAAGCTGCCAGTGTCCTCAAGGATAAGGAAGACAAGTATGAAGCTATGAGGAACTTAGCGGAACTAGCTGAGGAAACCATCTTCAGTAGTGGCGTCAAGTTGGGGAAGCAGCTTGAGGAGATACAAGATATCACACGGCGTTGGACGGTGATAGCTGATTTTTGGTCTGAGATGATGCTTTACGTGGCACCGTCAGATAATATCAAGGCGCACATTGAGCAGCTCGCTAACGGAGGTGAGTTCATCACCCAGCTATGGGCCCTGCTGTTTCATGCCGGCATCCGAGGACATCACCAGGGTGCTGCGTATGATTGATCCAGTGGCAGCAGCATATCTGTGTTGTGCATTATCCCTTCTCTTTGTGCTAGCTCCCAACTGTTTTTGATTGTATCTGGTTTGTTTAATACTAACTTATATGATCTGTGGGACGATCCAAGTAGCTCTCCATTGCCTGTGGCATGACAATATTGTTGTGCCTGTGGACCAAACCTACTACTTTTATTGTTATTATTATGCCTTTGAGATGAACTCCAGTTTATGCAGTTGTTTATGTGTTGTTCTTGGTGTGTTATGATACATGAACTCCAATAACGTAAATGTGGCATGTGGTCTTGTAGGATTAGGACTTACGAGCTTTCCAACTCTTCACCTACACTATTGATTTACTTGTTCTGTCTCAATCTGAACAGTTTGTTTTTTGTTCTGTCGAAAGACCTTTTAACAGAAGAATGTGGTAGCAGCTTCACACATTTGCAACATTTGTACCAGATCTAGAGCAATACGGCATACAATGCCACATAACAAGAAGAGTTAAACGTAAGCCACATTTGACAAGCTAGACAAGATATCGCCGCAGAGGGTAGCCCTTTCTGAACCCGAAACCTATGGCTGAACTCTGGTGAAACCAGTTGATTTTGTTTCCTGAGGCTGTGCTAGATTTCTGATGCTTATACATTGCACAAGTTCCTAAGGAATTTAAAGAGAGGAGTTTGCAATAAGTTGGCTAGATCCACGGCTTTTGTTGAGTTGTTGCAGCATCACGTGGCGCGAGGAAACAATAGAGAAGTGAAAAGAGAAGAGGCGGCCATTCCAGTCTTACTGAAACCAAATTCAGCTGTCTAGTGCATCCGGAACAGCAGGATTCAGATTCATGTCAGATTTATTTCATCATCAAGTCATCGTCATGGATCAACACATCAAATCCATAGCTTCTTTTTTTTTTCTTTTGAACGCAAATCCATAGCTTCTACAGCAGCTGTCTGCTGGTACTAGTGTTAACACTTGTGGTGCAGACAAGTTACCCACTTTGCCAGAACATTCAACCATCCTAACACCCACAAATGAGCCAACTGATCCATGGCCTGTTCCAGTTACTGATTCAAAATAAAATCTTTGAGCAGCCCACTCTACGATGCAATCTGCTCAGAGGTTAGGCAATTGTCAAGCAAAAACTCTTCCAGACTTTTGAGCACGGGCACAGGATCATTCACCGGAAACACCCAGCAACAATCTTAAGGTTCTCTCAAATGAACAATCTTTCTTCAAGGTTGACAGTGAATCTTAAAAGAAGTTTCACTGCCTGCAGAGTTGGCAATGGCATGACACGGGATGCGGAGACTTAAAAAAAGTCAAATAACGTAAAAATGCTAAAATTGTTTCAATTAACAAGAAAGTAGCCGATCCAATCGAACCGAATCAATTATTATATTGCATAATCAATAGTAATCAGCTGCATGCATTGCGCATGTTACTAACTATAATGGACAATAATCAGTTTCAAACGTCCAAAATGAAGACCGTATGGATGAAGACTTCACAATGGTTGAAGACTGTATTGACGTCCAAAATGAAATGCTAACAACAAACTTTTTAGAGACAAGTCAGAAAAGCAGTGTTTCAAATGAAACACAACAAGTCACCCGGATCAGATGGTTTCCCGGCTGAGTTCTATCAAGTGTTCTGAGAGGTCATTAAAGGGGACCTAATGAGTTTGTTTCATGAATTTTATAATGGATCACTGCCTCTGTTTAGTCTAAAATTTTGAATTATAACATTCACTACAGAAAAACCTCAGATCATTACCTGTCAGGAAACCCCTGATCGGTGGGAACCGGTACATGCTGGCCGCCCATTTAGTACCGGGCCTCCTGCACAGTAGCGCAGGACGCGCAGTTCAGTTGGTACTAACCTGTTTTGCCTTTTCTGATGAACTTCCGCTTCATGCACAACCAAGGAGAAATGTTGAAGATACATAGGGTCACAGGGCATGTACTATGACCATTACTAAACTCACCGAACGGATTCATACAGTCCATACTTAGACCAAACCTTATGTTCCTGACATCCTTGTCAAAATTAGGAAATTCTCAATCAATGTTTCTCCACTGGGACCCATCTACAGGGTGCCTCATCATCTCATCTTGCTTACGTTCTTCTTTGTGCCACCGCATCAACTTCGCGTTCGCTTTGTTTCAACAAGCGCTTCAAACGTGGTATTATAGGAATTTACCATATCACCTTTGCGGGAACTCTCTTCTTGGTTGGCTGCCCATCAACATCATCAGGATCGTCTCGTCTGATCTTATACCGTAACGCGCCGCAAACTGGGCAGGCATCCAAGTTCTCATTTTCAGGGCCGTGATACAAGATACAGTCATTCAGACATGGTGTATCTTCTATACATCCAATCCAAGAGGGCAACCAACCTTTTTTGTTTCGTATGTTGACGAGGGCAGTTCGTTACCTTCGAGAAGCATGTTCTTTACGATTTTCATTAGCTCCCCAAATCCTTTATCGGGGACACCATTGTTTGCTTTCCATTGCAACATCTCCAACGTGCTGCCCAACTTTTTGTGCCCCTGTTTGCAACCTGGATACAACAACTTTTTATGATCCTCCAGCATCTTCTCAAACTTCTTTGACTCCGCCAATGTTTCACTATCTTTTTGTGCATCTAGCAATACTTGACCTAGTTCGTTAGGTGGCTGCTCTTCTTCAGCGTTCTGTTCAACCTCATCCATTGGTTCATCTTCCAAGGCACCGACTGCATATAACTGAGCCCAATCTGGAATATCATTTTCATCATCTTCTTCACCACCGTCTTCCATCACAACTCCAGGTTCACCGTGCTTTGTCCAAAGGGTGTAGTTCGACATGAAACCGTTTTCATATATGTGGGACATTAGAGTGCCTCTTCTCTTCCAGAGTTCCAGTGCTTATTATTTTTGCAATGTTCGCATGGACAACACATGAGACCCTTTCGCGACTTGTTGACCTCTGTAGCATCGAGAAAAACTTCTACGCCAAGAACCCATGCCTGGGGCTTCGACTGCCGGTGTACATCCATTGCCGGTTCATCTATAATTGAATTAAAAACCATTGGCAATTGGAACTAGATATAAAAAGTGCTCATTATCTCATTTTCTAGTTGGTTGACGAGGAAGCTTGGTGATGCTGGACTGTATGATGGAGAAAGAGGGCTATATCCTTTCTCTGGGGTGAAAACCGGAGATGATGGAAATGGTGAGAATGCCATGTGCCCAACATATGGTGAGAACGAAGCATTTGTATTAATGGGGGAAGCCCTGATGTTTAGACTCAACAGGTAACTTGGTGACATCATTGCTTCATGATAGGGTGTCCCAGAGATGGGTGAATGTGCTGGTGTCATGCTAACCTTCCACCAAGCTTGGACTTTGGCATGACACCAACATGTTCACCCAGCTCACCATACGCCTGGCTCTCCCACTTACAGTCCTACAAGCCCGAATTTTCTGAGATTTTTTAGTGTTTTATACCAAACAAACAAATATATAATCAATGTTTTTCTAGTAATCACTACTATGTTTTATGAATTTTTACTATTTTTCTAGAATTTTCTAACAATTTTAATGTAATACCTATACTTTTCTAAGATTTTAATGTTTTATACCAAACAAACAAATATTTAATTAGTAATAAATAATCAAGGGTTTTCTAGTAATCTCTACTATGTTTTAGGAATTTTTACTATTTTCTAGAATTTTCTAAAAATTTTATAGTAATATCTATAATTAAAGTCAAATAATGTATAATAAAAAAGTCATGTCACTTGAAACAGTACTTTGGTCAAATAATTAATAACTAGTAATTTGGAATGGAGGGAGTATTAGTAACAAATAAACTAAACTTTGTGCTATTGAAAGCTTACAAAATAATTTATACATGTGTCACTTGAAATCAATTGAAAAAATCACTCTAATAATTTGCCACATGCAAGCAATCAAATAAGCGTTGTCCTTAATCAGAGTCATCAAGTTTACTTATCTCTAATTAATGTCTAAATAAAAAAATCTTTCTCATTCTCCCTTTGTAAAAAACTACAAATTTTCTAACTATAATGATTGAAACAAAGAACAAACATTATGAAAGAGAAGAGGATGAAGTAGCTAACCTTTGGTGCACTTAGATGAGTGAAATCCCCACAATTCTTGGAAAAAATGGGTAGCACCTCCCCTCTAACACGCCATGGAGGAAGAGGAGAGCTTGAGCAAGTTCTGTGTGCTTGAACTCTCGGGGAGGAAGAAGGGCCCGGATATATAGGAGAACATTTAGTACCGGCTGAGGGCTCCAGCCGGTACTATTTCGTGCCATTTAGTACCGGCTGGAGCCCTCAGCCAGTACTAAATGTCCCCGGGGAAGTTTAGTACCGCCTGGAGCCCCCAGCCGGTACTAAACTGCCAACTAACCGTTGCACGTCAACGACCTGGGAGCACTTTAGTAGTACCGGCTGGGGGCTCCAGCCGGTACTGAAGTGCCCCCACGGGCACTGTGCTCTAGAACCGATACTAAACGCGTGTGTTAGTACCGGTACTTGCATGGCCGATACGAATTGACAACGATGAATGTGAAGTTTTGTAGTAGTGATTGTTGCCTAAAGTCAAGGAGGCCACACAGATTAAACAATCCCGCCCTATTTGCCTCTTGAATGTATGTTTCAAATCTATACAAAGGTGGAAGTTAATAGGATCTCAGAAATTGCAAAAAATCTGATTAGGCCTTCTCAGATGGCTTTCATATCAGGATGAAATATAATGGAAGGGGTTGTCATATTACATGAAATAATTCACGAGTTGCATAGAAAAAATGAATGGGGTCATTTTGAACTAGACTTTGAAAAGGCCTACGACAAAGTTAAATGGTCATTCTTCCAACAAACACTAACACTGAAATGATTCTCGCAGACATGGTGCAAATGGATCGAATGTTTTATGACCAGAAGCAGTGTAGGAGTGAAGGTTAATGATGACACAGGCATATACTTCCAAACTAAGAAAGGATTAAGACAAGGATACCCATTATCTCCTATCCTTTTTAATTTGGGTGCGGATATGCTAGCCATTCTGATATCCAGAGTAAAAGAAGACGGTCAAATATGTGGATTAGTACCACACCTAGTAGACAACGGTCTATCAATCCTCTAGTATGCAGATGATACTATACTATTTTTGGATCATAATTTTGAACATGCTAAGAACATGAAATTATTGTTAAGTGCTTTTGAACACCTATCTGCCCAGAAAATTAACTTCTATAAAAGTGAATTATTTTGCTGTGGAGAAGCGAAGAATCATGAGGCAGAGTCACTACAACAAATCATTTAATCTATGACGGAACAATTTCGTCATGTACATTTCAAATATTTGGATGTGAGATGGGCAATTACCCATTTAGGTATCTGGGGATACCAATGCATCATAGAAAAATAAGTAATCAGGATTGGAAAATTATAGAAGAAAAGTTTGAAAAAACTCACTTCGTGGAAGGGTAAACATCTATCTTATGGAGGACGTCTGGTCCTGATCAATTCAATATTGAGTAGCCTTGCCCTCTATATATTGTCCTTTTTCAAGTACCAAGAGAAGTACTAAAAAAACTTGACTATTTCCGATCATGTTTTTTTTTGGCAAGGAGATGAGCACAAAAAGAAATATAGATTTGCTAAGTGGTAGATTTTGTGCATACCCAAAGACCAAGGGGGTATGGGTATTTTGGATCTAGATATTCAAAACAGATGCCTTTGAGTAAATGGCTCAATAAGCTAATAAATGTGGATGGGCTATGACAACAACTATTATGAAATAAATACTCGAGTAACAAGTCTATCACACACATCATTAGAAAACCAAGAGATTCTCAATTTTGGGCTAGCCTGATGAATGTCAAGGATACATTCCTAGCCACATGAAGATTCAGATTACAAGATGACAATCAGGTTCGATTTTGGGAAGACATCTGCACAGGGAATGTTACTTTAAAAGATAAGTACCCCATCCTTTATAATATAGTGAGAAAGAAAAATCATATGGTGTCCGAGGTGCTAGGCTCCATACAATTAAATATTTCTTTTATATGATCATTGACGGGTGCGAAATTAGTGGAATGGAATGAGCTAGTGGAGAGAGTATCAAATATTCATTTAAAGAATGAACCATACCTGGTTGTTTGGTCCATAGTTCAGCATGGAACATTTAGTGTTCAATCAATGTATTTGCATATTCAAAATCAGAATATACCTCATACCAGATTTCTATGGAAGTTAAAAATACCATTCAAGATTAAAATTTTCCTTTGGCTCCTCAAGAAAGGTGTAATCCTCACCAAAGAAAATCTGGCTAAAAGAAATTGGAAAGGAAATGAAAGATGTTGCTTTTGCAGTTGCAGGGAGAGAATACAACATCTATTTTTTGATTGCTTTGTAGCTAGATTTATCTGGAGACTAATGGAAATAACAATTGGATTGAAACCACCACAAATACTCAACATATGTTCAGCCACTCGTTAAATGGTTTTGGAGATAGCATGAAGAAAAAACTTTTAGTTGAAGCGAGCGCCATGTGCTGTGTCATATGGTTAAGCCGAAACGATATGGTTTTTGATAAAATATTCATGTCTTTTCCATTATAGGTACTTTTTAGAGGAACTCACTAGATCAGATCTTGCATGATACTCCAAAAAGGAGGAAGAAAGAGACTCCATAAGAATGGCGTGCCACCATCTGGAGATGATGTCCATGGTAATCTTCACAATGCATGGGTGGAGGTTTAGCAAGATTGGGCATTTAGGTCTTTTGTTGTTTTACTCTTTTATGCATGCATTTCTTGTGAATCTGGAGTGTACTATAAGGAGATACAGTCTGAGTTAGAAAACTTTGTAATAATTTGGTCAGATGCAAACTTGATTGCAGAGGCCAGGATACTTTTATTTGCTTGATGAAATAGAACTCCCTTTATCTAAAAAATGGACAATAATCAGTCAGAGATAAAGAAACAGTGTAAATGTGTAATAGAAATTTACGTTTTGAATATTGCAGGACAGGAGAAATTTTGAATTATTTACTCTGGCAAATAGCATCCGCAATTGATATATGCATATAGGTTTGTTCAAATCATGCAATAATTTGTTCGCACGTATAATAATTTGTTTGTGATGTTTATATACTTTGTTTTTTCCTGTGATCAAATGTTCGTGATGTTCAATTTTTTGTTCATAGTGTCCTACTAACTATGCATCATGTTTATTCTCGTTCCCATTGCACAATCATTTGTGCAGATGTGGAGTTCAATTTATTTTTGGAGCATTATATGGAGGGTGAAGATTGAAAAAACAGTAGAGACATGCTAACAGAAACGAGAGGCATTCATTCCATGGTGCATCACGCCCTGCTATTCTCTGTTACTGACGATGCTGTCTTGCATGAATTTGCATTGATGCCAAAGATTCTTTTTATATAAAAGAACCATCGTACATGAAAACAAAAATGAGAGAAGTTCACCATATCTGGATAAAAAGTTATTCGATCTAATATGGAAGTCATTCATCTCATGAAGTCATAGGTATCAGCACCGGTCATGGAATCGTCATTCGATCTAAGATGTGAAGCGCGTGCAAGCTTCAAAGGATCTAAGCCGAGCGAATGAAAAGCTTGCTCCGTGAAATGTGGCTACAGTCAAATGTAACTATCTTTCCTGCCTGATCTTCTTGTCTCCTCTCTTCTCCTTTCTCTCGTCTTACACAAACACACTCCATCATCTCCATTTTTTATTTTGTTCATGAGATAGCAATAATGAGACAGCATGGACCACCAACAGATCAAATCCATAGCTAATCAGATGTCTTCTGGTAGCAGTGTTAACATTTGTGGTGCAGACAAATTACACACTTTCCCAGAACATTCAACCATCCTAACATCCACAAATGAGCCAAAGGGTTCATGAACAGTTCCAGTGACTGATTCAAATAAAATCTGAGCTTAACCCTCTCTAAGATGTTAATTGTTAAATCTAATTAACCATAAGTCTAAACATGATCACTAACATGAACATAATGCGGAAATCATTAGACTAAGACTGACCGGAGCCTATAGACCCCATAGTTGCCTCTGCTTGATAAAGAACCTACTGTAGATGTGGATGAACAACAGCTGCATCCAGGGCTAGAGCTTCTGCTCCCCTCCAATGCCTTAATCAAACGGATTTGTGGCTAATCTCACTTATGGACATAATTAGGAGATAGACAACCCTCATATTTATAGGCGCTATGGAGGCAGGGCCTTGCCCTCGTATGGAAACTAATTTTGGACCCACCCATTACAACCGACACGATTAATTAATTACCTTAATCATGAGCTAAACATGTTTAAGTGGTTTAAATGTTTTCCTTATTTGTTTTGTTTTCCTTAACAATGAAGATCACTTTCCAACATTCTTCCACTTGATCGAACGATTAAGTACTAATGTTCTTATCTTACTAATGTTTGCCCTCAGTGTGACAGTAGGTTCTGTACCAATGCGTCATCAACAACATGATTCACTACTGCGACCCATTACCCACAGTCTTATTGAAACACTGTGTTAGAACGCTTATTCTTTATTTGGGAGTAATCATGTACCGGAATTAGATTCAAGATGGTTCAAAACCCATACTACATGAAAATCTAAATGCGATGAGTGACAATTCTTGAATAGATTTGCTAGTATTAACTCAAACTTATTTCTTAAACTCGGTAACTCGATCCTAAGCTAGGACCTTTCTTTCACAATACAATCATCAAAACATCAAGTTGTTACTTGAACAAATACCACCATCTTAGCAGTATAAATTTACTGTCTTTGAACTTAATACCAGAATGTATTTATTAAGCCTGCCTGATTAAAATATTCCTTATACAATCTCAACATTTCATTATGCTAAGTTTGATCAGAGCTTTTAATATATAGTTGCTCTTTTCTACAAGAGTGAAGGACATAATCTAATGGGCACTTTTGCACCATATACTTACGCATATTTCTTATCTGAATAACTCATAATGAATAAGCATGCTATTTTGGTGCCTTGGACCTTCTTCAGTTGACTTTCCTGGATTAACCTCTTTATACAACTTTTTAAAATGCCAAGTCAATTACTTAAAGATTTATGCATAAGCTTTTGACAGCTGAAGTATACGGAACGTCTTCCTCTATCTTATTCTAAATTTATTCTTGAGATATTAGTTTAAACCAAAATTTGCTTCATTATGAAGAACATGCATTGGTAAGATTACTTATATCACTTAGATTACTTATATCACTTAGATTACTTATATCCTTTCTGATTATCCTAATACTCCTTAGTCCAATCTTAGTGTTTCTTAATGCCCAAAGGAGGAGGCCTTCACCATTAATATCCTTTGAAACTAATTGAATGATGAATACTCTTAACTTTTCGTCATATTCTAATTGCCACCTTACTTAGTTGAGCAATATCAGCTTAGAGTGTTAGGATAACAACTTTCCCACCTTAACATTAATAGATCCATATGGAGTCCATGAATTTCTGAATCAAGGTAGGCTATAAGCTTAGAATTCTAATTCCTTTTGGAATCACTCTCAAATTGTAGACCATTTACAACCTACTGATTTACACTAAGAACTATACTCATACATTCAAAACTTATAGCCTCAATCATGGCCATATTATTGCTATCATCAAAATTAATGAAGTTCTTATGTGCCTGAACTTAAACTTTATTTGTCAAGTACTACAATACTTTGCTGTGGCTAATCAAATAATGAGAGGTTCTCAACAGAGTTTATAGTAACTATGGAGGGAGGAATGACAACTTATGGCACACATAAATATATTATGAAAATCAATACGAGTACTAAACCTTGTATTTACTTAGGATTTCCACTTCCTCCTTTGTGAGCTCCCACTGACTTCCACTAATCTTTGCATTCAATTGAACACAAATACTTCATCTTCAAAAACTTAATGAAAACAATTATAATAGTAGAATGATATCCTTTAAACTAATTGGGTATCCATAAGTGGTAGCTCATTTGACTTAAAATCTTAATTGCTTAATTCTTTGACATTACTTTTATCTTGCTTAAGATGTATTAAATACCACTGATGAACTTCCTTTACTGATCTAGGCCACAACAATGATGGCCAGAAGCTAGACAAGAACAGTGAAACTTATAGTTTCTACAGTCATCAACCAGCGATGGCTAGAATGATAAATACAACTATATTTCAAAAGTCTCTAGCTTCGTTGAACTAGCCCAAATCAGGGATGGCCAGAAATGAATAAGAACAACTAGACTTTATGTACATATACCCACCAAACAGTGATGGCCAGAAATAATGGATAAAGGCACACTAAACTTTATTTGAGACAATTGGAAAATATTAGAGTATTCCTCCTATCATCATGATATATTGTGAGCAAGTTTCTCATCTGTCACACCTGATTTTAGTGGAAAAACCGGATGCATCTCATATGTGCGCCAGGATCAAAATTTCACACATATGATAGATGTCACAAGTGAAATACCACAAAACATTGCATAATAGTAAAGAAAGAGTTATAGTATTATTATTACACTCCAAGACATAAGTCTTTAACGAAAAATAAAGCGAGTAGCTAGCAGCGGATAATCCATCAACTCCACAGGCAGTTGACTGGTGAACACATACACCTAGTACTCCTGGAAATACTCTGGGAACTCCTCCAAGTCACCTTGGTCTGAACAACATTGCGTAAAACAAGGATGAGTACACTTATGGTTGGTACTCAGTAAGTGTAGGGGAAAATAAATGACATGCAAGGCAAAACAAAGATAAAGCTGACATAGTTTGACTGCATTAAGCTTTTAGTTGGTCAACCCTTTTATTAATTAATTAACAAGTACAAGTATATACCAACCCACATTAAATAATATAAAAGAACATAAGCATTATCATAAATAAAGAACAATGATTTAATGTCATCTTTGAGTAATTAATCATGCGAGGGTCCAGACCGCTCATGACCGTGAGCACGACTGTTATAACAGTTTTACACTCTTCAGAGGTTGTACACTTTCACCATTAGTCGTGTTTTCCCACTCATGCCTGAGGGAGCCAACCTCATAAAAACACAAAAGTGCATGGCTAGGGATACAATAAGAGGCCTTTACAAAGAAACTCTAATAAGTGATAACCCACTGAGGTTTCAGGTCAAAGCAAAGCATAACCCTCCCTAATGAGGTTTGTCACTTAGCTAAGCTCACAGCTCAAGAGGACCGGGCTATATCTCATCAACACCTCCCCCTCGCCCTTTCGGTAAAGCTATCCCAAACTAGAATCTCCAATTAGTCAGCCAAGATCAGAGCCCGTTGATCTTATGGTTGTACTGTTTTCCTGGGTGGTCACTCCATGTTCCATTTAACATATAATTGTGCATTAATAGTTTATGAACATAAAGTAAATCAAGTTTAACAATTGGACCCAAGTTTCACCATAACCAAGTTTAAGAAACTAAGCAAAATTCGACCGAGCATAAGTAAAAGCAACCCAGGTGTAACAAGGACAATGGTAAAAGACTAGGAACAACCTTAACATAGGACCCATCAAATTAATGCAATGCAGAAAAGTAAAGTGTAACTTTAATTGTGATAGTGGGATCGCAAAAGATGATCAAGATACACTTGCCTCCTCCTAAGCCATGCTGCTGCTCAAAGTCTTCCTCGTACAGCTCCTCGAATCCCTCGAACGTCACGGCTTCTAAATGCATCACACAAGTACATACAAAGGAGCAATACAATAAAATAAGAACAGTATACCAAACAATAGAAACAGAACAAAACAAGGCTTTAAAACTGATCTACATATTACAAGGATCACATGAGCGAAAGAATCACTTAAATCGGATCTAAAACGTGAAAGATATGACTAAAACAAGGCTTTAGGGACTTGCTAGCGAAGTTTTAAAAGTTCCAAGGGCTCATTTGAAGAAAACCGAGGGCTAAAACATAATTATGATTAAAACTACGAGGGCTAACGCATAAAAATAATAGAACGGGATGGCACACACTAATATTTGGAAACTCAGGGGCTTAATCGGAGAAGGACGGTATGTAATTACTTTTACTACTGGGTTGGACCAAAGTGGACAGGTATCTGACTCGATCAGAACGGATCTGAGCCATAGGATCTAGATCTAATGGCTGCTGCTAGGTGGGGGTTTTATGTCGCCGGTGGCAAATTCGGCGAAAGTTGAGCTACAGGCCACCAATCATTGCGCGGTTTGGACCTACAGCACCAGGAGGAAACAGCGAGCTCACCTAGGGTGATCACTGCGACAATCAGGCGGTGGGGACCATGGAAGTCGAAGCGGGGCAGCTCCGGCGATTCTGTGAAGGAACGACGACGAATTAGGCTCGATTCAAGGCAAAAAGGAGATAGAGGACGACTCGGCTAGCTTCTTTAGCTCCTTTCGAAGCTACGGAGTGGGTTCTCGTCGAGCAATTGGCGGCGGCGACGGAGATCGATGGCCGCGGGCCAAAGGCGGCGGCGCGAGGCGTGAGGGAGTGCTTGGGCTTCGAAAGCGCAAGGCGATGGTTTCTTGAGGGTCGAACAGCTGCAGCGGCTTGGTTTTATAGTCCCCAGGGGACCTTCTTGACGAGGGGGCACGAACCGTGGATCGGGTGCCGGCGGCTTCACCTTCCATGCGGGGACGCTGCACAAGAAGGAAAGGGGCGGCGGCGAAGCTTCGGGGAAGGTCCAGGGGGTCCACAGGGTCGCGCGGGGCCGGGCTAAGGGAGCCAGGTGCGGACGGGTGTGCGGGGCGCGGCATCGAGCTCGACTCGGACTGGATCTACAGGTAGAAGGGGAAACCAACAGGTGGGGTCCGACTATCGGTGGGAGAGAGGGAGAGATGGGAAGCTGGGCTGGGAGTGAACCTAGAACATTCTAACAATTTAATGTGATGAAATTTAGGGTGTTACATCATCAAATTCACGCTTAAGTTATGCCGATGTTCTATTTCAGCATTTTGAATACTAGATTCATTCTTTAGTGGACAAATGAGAGAGCATAGCAGGATATACTATAGCTCATTTATTATCGGATTATCTCTTAACTTGACGAGACATTCCAATTCTCCCCTTTGAAATGTGATTTTAACTGATAATATCACAATTTTGACAAGGTCTTATCATTTAACTTATTGAAACATCACGTAAAAATATAGCAAAGCTAACAATAAGGATAACATATTTATATTATCTCCAAATTCACACAATTGTTCGGAATCACTAAGCATTAAAATAACCGAGTCTTTTCTTAAACTAAAGGAAACAATAATATGAAATTAAAGCTAAACTAATAGCAAATTGGTGGGAAGGTTCTTATGCTTTTGAATTCTTTATTTCCTTAATCATTGTAGACTTTGCTTCCCTTTACTCCCATTGTCTTATGGCTCAAAATCAATGCCTGTAGGGAGTGCATTTGAGTCAATCCACCATGTGTTAAGGGACAACTTAACTTAATAAAACTCATGAGACAACTTTTATTACCCTTCTTCTGAAGCCACTTTAAACTTAGAACATTGTTGTTGTACGTGTTTGAATGACTTACAGAATTTGTAGCTTATTGGAATATACACATTTTGAGCATATCTACCATGATCCTCTGGTAGATAAGCCATAATGTACTATATTTGCTAGCCATCAAAGATGAACCTTCCAAGTGCTCTCAACTCGATCAGTAGACATATTAATCATGCTACCAATGTGTATGCTTAAAGCACCTTGCCCATCATAACGTGAGATAGATAACTTATTAGTGAGAAAATCAGCATAGTTATCCTCAATAGACTTCAGGAATTCCTCAATACTTAGCTCCCCTTATGGCATCCGAGATTGAATGCTTGTTGACCACTTTTGCTAATCTGTTGGATTTCTCCCATTGATCTGAGTTGGAGTTGAACTTCCGTACTTTGTCATCATAATCCTCAGCACTTGAGAATGCCACGCGCCTCCTTATTCCACTTAGGATAATTTGTGCCATTAAACAGAAATAGTGGTTAGCAAGTCCTCATAATCATTGAAAAATACGTCAAAATATTGTCTCAGTAATCATAAAAATAATATGATACTCATAAAGTATGAAAATTAACCCTTCGATTGTCTGGTTAAAACATGCAATAAGTTTCAATTTGCATCACTGATGGGCACAAAACAAAAGAAACTTAACATTAAACTCATAATTAAAACAACATAAATTAATTATAAGTGTACTCCAATTAAAATTCTCATTATTTTTATTTAATTGGAGAGCATCTTAATTATATATTAGTGGAATCCATAATTTTCAGTGAAACAAACAAATTTAACATTATTCTTAAACATAATGGTAATATTGAACTTAAAACATATAAGCTGATTCTGAACTTAAACTTAGACTTATTTAAATAATCCAATAAATCATTAAAAACTAAAATACTTTAAACTTATAGAATCATAAAATTCAAATAGGAGCATATTTGAATAAGGCATAAACATTATAGAACGTATATTTTACTATAACTTGAAGAGATCATAACCTTAGATCTCAGTATGTAAATATGATAGATCTAATTTTATTGAAAATCATAATGCCTAAAGACTTAAATATTCTCAATAAGGATTTTCCAAAATACTATACAAAAATAACCTTATAATGTATCAAGTAAAAATATGAAATATACATAATGAGAGAAGTAATTCGTAATCACTAAGCAATAATATTATTTGCATTAATAAAACATAAACAAATGTAATATAATCTTTACTTATAATAAGGCTCATAAACATTAAAACTTGTCTTCATTGAATCAGTGCCAGAATATTATGAAATTAAATGCAATGAAATAATAAGACTCAATGCCCAAAGTTAATTCATAAATGTGATTTTCCCAAAATTTATACTTATGTCACACCCGGATTTACACAAAACCCGAATGTGGCCATATGTGTGCCCAGGAAGTCCACCGACACATATAGCGAACAAATATGGTAAAAATCAGAGTACAATGCTTCATTATTCAACATAGAGTAGCGATTACATCAGAGTGCTTCATAAATGAAAACATGGACAGCGGAAGACTAATACATCTCTCTAAGCGTAGCCGCAATCCCACAGGGACTCTGACTGGGAGAACGCCAACTCAGAAATACGGCAAATCCTCGGGAAACTCCACCGCGTAATCAGCCTGACTCCAATCTGTTACCCGTCCGGGATTTTGCCCAAAAATGATAATAACAGCAAGTGTAAGTAATGGAATTACTTAGCAAGTATAGCACGGGTTATGAAGGCAAAAGAGGCTTGACACTGGCTTAACTGCATTAGCACTTTTAGTTGGTTCGTTTTAATCATAACTTCTACTTTAGATGAATCCCAGTTGCATCCCAAATTAATTAATGTAAGTCATCGTTAAACAGCAATAAATATCATCTTCTAATCATAAAAGGACCCAGGCCGCTCGTGACCCTGAGCCGGGCTATCATGATAGATCGTACTCTCTGCAGAGGTTTCGCCCTTTTCCCACCAGTCGCGTAAAAGTTCAGAGAACTTTGCACCCAACCACGCACATCAACACTTCCGAGGTGTGACTGCATAGGGACGCTACGAGGCTTTCACAAGACACCCTAACAAGTCAGTAGCCCCTGGAGTACTATACGGCGGTGAAAACTTGGGCACCGAGATTGACTGACCCTCAGGGCGCAACGTGAGGGGGTCAATGGCGTCCACGCGCCGGCAAATCATGCCAACAAAAGTAAATGGCGCGACGTGCGGAGCTCCCGCACTCACGGGGGCTCCCAACACGGGACTGGGTCTAACGTGACCTAGCCGACGGGGCTACCGTCCTCGGTGGAATCGGAGAACACCCAGCACCGTACCTCCCACAACGCCGTAGGCCACTCGATAACCACTGCCAAGCTAGAGACGTACAAGCTACTCAACCAAGACCAGAGCCATTATAGTTCCGGCGGCGGCGACAGGCTCCCAGGTTGCCGCTTTTACGAACCAGTCCTTAGGGAGAGACACTGGGGCCAGGTAAAACACACAAGCCCCAGCTCCCTGATCCAAGTTGCTAAAAAGCAAGTTTTAACATTAAGATTGAAGTGGACCATTAAGTCAATATTAACAATTAAGTGAAAGTGACAGTAGTTGCGCCTAGCAAAATACTACCCATATGCATAAACCCATAGGAATACAAAGACATGGAAATAAATGCTAGGAATAACCTTAATGGTAAACAATATTAGACACATGCGTATGTAAAGAACAGTGAATTAAAAGTGAGATAGGTAGCAAGGATTGTCCGTGCTATAACTTGCCTTCTTCGGAGTACGGTTGCTGCTGCAAATCCTGCTCCGGCACGTCCTCAACGTACTCGAAGTCCAAAGCTACGGGCTCGCCGACTGGACACGATCATCACGCACGCATTCCAAAGCAATCATTACATGCAAGCAATTAATTCTATTAGAAACAGTACACCAACAGTAAAAACAGTACAAAAACAGGAGCTAGAAATAATCTACGCTTCGCTACGAACACGTGAGCGCGAAAATCACTCAAATCGGAGCTAAAACGAGAAAGTTATAGCGTTTCTAAGATTCGGGGGCTTGCTGGCAAAGTTTTGAAATTTCCAGGGGCCTAAACGAATAAAACAGGACCTATCCGTAATTATTTTTGAATTAAAATGGACCGCGGGTTAATTTCCAGAAAGCCCAGGGGCTCTTTAGCAATTTAGCCCGCGCTGACCGGTACGCGGGGTTTGACTCGCGACGTGGCGCGACGGGAGCCGTTGGATCTGGATCGGGCGGCTGGGATTTAAAACGCGAAGGGGTATGGCTGGATCTAATCTCGGCCGCCGATCTGAGATCGGACGGCTCACAGCGAGCAGCTCGCCGGAGACGACGACTCCGCGGCGGCGCTGCCGGTTCCCGCGGCTGGGCTCGCCGGAGTTGGGTCAAACAGGAGCTACGGGACCCCAATCGCGACGCGGCTTGGTCCTACGGACTCAGGGGATCACGACGAGTCTACCAGGGGTGATCTAGGCGTGGGTTGGCCGGCGAGGCAGCCGGGCGACGGCGCGCGGCGGAGGAGGACTCCGGTGAAGCGCAGGGATGGGGTTCTGGCTGGTTTCAGCGTCAGTTTTCTGGCTCTGGAGGTCCTGGGGGAGATGACTAGCGCTACTGTGGGGTTCAAGTGGAGCTCTGAGCAGTGCATCGACCGGACGACGACGACCGGCGGTCGGCCGGCGAAGGTGATCGCGGGGATCGAACTACTGTGCGCCAGAGCTGAAATTGAGGGGAGGGGGAGCCTTAGTACCTCGTGGCGGCGCTCCTGACGCGAGGAATTGGCCGGAGGAGTGGCGGTGCGGCGAGTCGACGGCGAGCGGCGGACGGCTGCGTCGGTGCGTGCCGGCGAGGGGCTCCGGTGCGCGGGAAGGGGCTCGGAGCGGCTTGGCGGGGTCCTCGTGGAGCTGCGAAGCGGCTCCAAGGACGGGCCGTGACGAAGGTGCTCCGGAACAGCGACGCCGACGACGACAGCTAGCGGCGGAAGCTCGGCGGCTCGGGAGGATTTGGTGGCGTGTGGCGGCGCTGCTAGGGTTGCTGGTGATGGGGGTGAGGGGAGCGGGGCACGGTGCAGGCCAAGTTAAGAAGGCTCGGAGGGGGCGGCCTCGGCGTGCGGGCCTTCCGCGGCAGGCGCGCCATCACCGGCGACGGGGAAGGAAAGGGGGAGGAGGGAGACTGACGCGTGGGGCCGCGCTGACAGTGAGAGAGAGAGGGGCGGAGGAGGCGTGGCTGGCGGGCCAAGTTGGGCCGCGGGGAAGGGAAAGGGGAGAGGGGAGGAGGAGTGGGCCGGCTGGCCGCGCTGGGCCGAGGAAAGAGAAAAGAGAGGAGGCTGGGCCGGACCGGGAGAAAAGAAGAGGGGGCAAAAGCGAACCGGGAAAGAGTTCAGGGAGCAAAAACGAACTATGGGCCTAACAACTTTTCTAGAGCTCCAAACAAAGTGATTCAAATTTGAATTTAAATAAAGTTAAATTCTTGTTTGAATCACAAGTAATACAAAAAATAAATGCAGCAGCATGAATGCAACAATAAATGTTTCTATCACTTATATTTGATTTTAATTTTTAGAAAATTATTATTTAGCCTTTAGAAAATAGGTGAAAGCATTAAATAATTAATTAAATGCCAAAAATTTTAAATTGAGCATTTTTGGGTGTTACAACTTAAATCTAGCCTCTGAGAACATCAAAATACATGAAAAAAGCTCTATTCATAATCGAGCAATATCTCCTAAAAATAAATTAAGTAATAAATAATTTGCAAATTATAAACGGTAGATAAAACAAAATTATGAAATGATATTAAATAACTTAAGGCTCAGTTAAAATAGTGAATAAATTATCATAAATATAATATTGAAATTTAATTACAAAATAGTAATTAATGATTCTTAAAACATTAAATAGTAAAAAATAAAGCTTAAATCTATACTAAAAATATTCAAAACTTTCGACAACCGAAGGACCCACCAGTCATTGAAACATTATCCTTCCTACGACCCCACCTGTTAGGCTCTTTTTGGTCAAACCACGATTGACAAAACAGTCCAAACCCAACACTCCTCATCGTTGAAATATACAGGAACCAAAGGTGACATGCCCTATGAAGTATGAACCTAGGACTCTTCATCGTGAAAAACTATAGAGCCGTGATCGTCGGTATAATAAAGGTAGCATATGCGTGTGGCGCGGTATATTTGCTAGTAATCTAAAAGTGTGAAAATCTGAAATGACCCATAACTTAAACTAGCCCATGCATATTCTCATGTGCGACTTGGCCTGTCAACGCGCGTGCACGCGTCGGCCCAGCAGGGCGCATGTGGCCTAGCTCGAGTGCGTGGCCCACTAATGCGTGAGGGTGGGTCGGCCCGAGAAAAGCGTGCGGCCTGGCAGCGGATGTTCATGATGGCCATCAGTGAGGACTGGCCCGGCACACATGACCATCCGTCCGGTCGTTTTGGCTTCCCAAGAAACGTCTTTGACCGAATATATAAAAATATATATTAATATTTATGGTACATAATAAATATTATTAGATAGATATTTGAATCTAGTTTTTTTAATAAATATTTTTGGAGATTAAAATGTTGCACATATTTTCTACAAATTGAAGCAAAGTCGTGGCATGGAAATCAACGGCGACAGTTATTTAGGGACGGAAGGAGTAGAAGATTTAGATTACAACCAACTTGTAAACTCTAGGCTGTCGGCTTATATAAAGCGGCCTATATCCACCCACAGGGGATATCTCATCCTTTGTAACAAAAGTGCTCACCATAGCTTCGTGAAGCTTTGACAACCAACAACAATACAAACACCACCGAACACGAGGCATATGGTTTTATACCTCTAGGTAGTCTCAACCTGTCTAAACCTTGTGTCTCATGTTACCATCAAGCTTCTCGACTCGACGATCTTTCTCCTACAAATCTACCACTCGGGAACTCCCTGTGGATTGTCGGTCTTTAGGTCTGATAGTTGGCGCGCCAGGTAAGGGTGATTGTTGAGTTTTTCATAGCAGGCTTGATGACAGATCAATCCCGCACCATCTTCCCGATGAGCATGAAGGACAACCACAAACACCTGCCAGGGGTTAGCTTCTTCGCCAACCACCACAACTCTGTCGACGCCGACTCAGTGCCGGCAGAATCTACACCGACAAGCTCTCGGGCTTCCCCCCACATCGCAGACCCGCTCTTGCAATAGGTCGAGCAGCTCAGCCTCTAGGAATGGATCCCTGATCTGCTTCCTCGACACCGAGTCCCACCACTCGACAAAATTGTCGCTGGGTTAGATCACATCAACGCCTCCCTCGTAGAGTGCATCGCTCCGTCTGAGCATGGACTAAACTGTCCCGGGAGCTGGCTCCCCTTTGGGCCTAGGAACGTGGCTGACAACTACACCAGCCACGACCATTGACATGCTTCTCAGATCCAATATGAGGGCCCACCCAAATCCACCCAGTTTCTAGACTGTTGATAGTTTCAGGTCGCTATGACCGTGCTCCCGGAAACCGAGCGCTCGGCTAGCGAAGAATCCAGCTACACAACGCCTCCTAAGCGCGAGGTGTTTCTTTCTGAAGATCAAGGCTTGGAAGACGATGAAACCGAGTCCCAGGCAGGACTCCACGTGCAGCACAACCAAGATAAGGCCCGACACCGAGAGCAGGAATCCGACCCCAAGCCGGGGCTGCCGCAAACCAGCAGGCTAGTCATCCAAACGCGAACCCTAACGGCAAACCGATCAACCACATAGATCCACGCAGCCTGGAGCGTGAATTCAACAGAGCTCGAGCGGCGTTCCGCACGCCCCAAGCCAACATTGTCGCCGCCTTTGCAGAACTGGAGCACTTACCCGCCTCCCCGGATTTGGCCTGGATGTGAGCACACCTTGAGGCAGCCCAGGGGCAGGTCGAGCGGTCCCGGTACTCCAGATCAAGATCTAGAAGAGCAAACTCAGGCCGATCTACAACAAATAGATCTGCATATAGGAGATTTGACCATGACTAACACAGGCAACATGGCCCATCTTTAGATGTCACCAGGTCCACACGGGAGACAACGACCTCGATGAGCCAGAGGGTGCAACCCCCACAACAACCGCAGGGCCGACCATGGCGCGTGAAGAAACGGGCGTCATCCAGTACCCGACCTCCACAACCGCCTGCGAGGAAGGGAACATGATGTACGGGCTGTACGGTCAGCTCGGATTCGCTTGATTCTCTCCCGACTCGGCTCAGCTTAAATGCGGCACTGTTTCCTGTCCACTGCATCTCTAAATCCGCGCCACGGGACATCCCCATCCTTACCAGCCTCTTTGCCCTCGCCGTGGCTGCGCTCCGCCTCCGAGGCGCTGTTGTCGGCTGCAGGCGTGCAGCGGATGGGCATCACAATGGTTGTGTCGTCCTCCTCGCCTCCTCCTACCATGCCTACGATCCGTCTCCTCCTAATATGGCAGTAGCTTCAACCTAGCAAGGGTCAAATGGAGTTGCACCGGATCGCCGCCGAGTTTGCAGGGCCAAGAAACCATGAGTCAGACCATCCGATGTCTGTAGAGGTAGCGTCCTCACGAGGAGTAGAGCAGTGTTGGGTTGAGCCGAGCCAAGCGAGCACCTAGAGTAGGAAGAAAATTGCTCCCAAGCCGATCGATTCCCCTCCCATCCGATCCTAGACAGCACGAATCTGCGTAGGTCCTGCACAACAAACTCTATGCATGAGTTCTGCACCGAATTTTTACGGTACCTTTGGGGCATGCTTCTACCCTTGGGGCAGCACAAAAACTTTGGCTGGCTTCCCAAACAAAATTAGGGTCCCTTTGGTTGAGCTTTTGGCTATGCCTTTTGCCCTGAAAAGCCAAAAGCCCAACCAAAGGGGTCAAAAGCACATGTTGCTTTTGTTGTAGTACAGAATTGAAAGCAGGTCTCCCCTTGCTTTTAGCTGCTTTTGGGTGAAATATTTACCCATTTGCCACTGGTTATGGGAAAAAATGGTTCACTCTCTTTCTTTCTGTCTCTCCCGTCGCCACCCCCTGGTCGGCCTCTACCCTCCGCACCGCCCGCTGCCCTCCGTGCCTTCGCCCTCCACGCCATTGCTCGCCGTGCCTACGCCCCTCTGCGCCTGCACCGGCCGCCCCTTGCCCCCTTCGCCCGCTGCCCTCCGCGTATCCGCCCACCGCGCATGAGCCCTCCGCGGCGCCGCTCGCCGCCCCTCCACACATTCTCCTGCCGTGCCTGCACCTCCGCGCCTCCACCCGCCGCGCTTGTGCCCGCCGCGCCCGCCGCTCCTGCGCCCTCTGCACCTTCCTCCCCTCCACCCACCTGCCGCCCCTGCTCCGGCGAGCCCCAGGCCGCCATGCAATGCTCCATACCCCAGGAAGAGGTGAGAGAGAGAAGGAACAAAGAAGAAGATGGCTTCCATCCATGACATGTGGGGTTTGTTTGTAAGTGAGAGATATTTTTCCAAAAGCCAAAGTAGTTCAACCAAAGGGATTTTTGGCTATCCCTCCACAACAGCTTTTGTAAAAGTCACAGCCCACAACAGCTTTTGCAAAAGCCACAACCAAACCAAATACACCCTTATAAGGCCCATGGCTTCATATAAGATGACGCAACATCCAACAAAAAACAGCAGCAACTTATTTCGATGATTTAAAAGCCTTCTGATGATTAGAAAGCTTAATAAATAAACTTTGCAACAAGTACTCATGGGCCTCAATCGGACCATGAATGAAATAGTTATGGCCTCCACAACATAGCATTGTTGGCCTGACTCCAAACTAGAATCTGGGCTTCCATGGATTTGGATGCCCTTGCTCGTTTTTTTGCCTCCTTGACTCTTTAATTATTTCTTGATTCTCTTTATATTTCTCAATCATATTAATATCATTAGATTTTTTAGAAACGGGATTAAATCCGGCCTCCACGTCCCCTAGAGCATGCGCACATGCAAAAATTTCACAGGTCCAATACTCGGATTCACCCCCACCTCTCGCCCGACGCTCCCTACCTCCCGACGCCAATCGCGCCGCCCCGGCCGGCCTCTCCTCGCCTTTCCCCGCGACAGTGGGCCCACCGAAGCTTCGTGGCACCCTCATTGCCCCGATTCCCTTCCTTTCCCGGACGCGCCATGCATGGCAAGACCCATCCCCGATGGAAACCCCCGGATCACCGCCGATCCCCGGGCTCGCACGCCGTTACGCCCCCCCCTGGGCTATAAAAACCCACCACCAGTGCCCCCTTAGCCCTCGCCAGCCTTCGCCACGCCTCCCGAGCCCCAGCGCCCACTCCACCTCGCTCCGAGCCATTGCGGACCCTCGTCCGGCGCTGAGTTTCCAGAAGATTTATCGTACTACTGAGTTGTGATCTCCCAGTCAGAGTACCTATGGATTGCGGATCCATTAGTTGAGAGTTTTATTAGTCTTCCGCTGTTATTGTTTAGATCATTTATGAAGCACTCTGATGTAAACATTTTATTTAATGAATAATTTATTCCAGCATATGTTCTCTGTTTATCATATTTGCTTGCTATATGTGTACTATGACTTCTTGGGCACACATATGGCCGTATTCGGGTTTTTGTGAAAATCCGGGTGTGACAGATTGGTATTAGAGCCGTGCTGACTGTAGGATCGCAGCCTAGCTAGAACGGTTGACAAATCTTAGGAGACCACCATGATTATGCTTTATGCCGTTTAGATTCACTTTTTCAAAACTTAAATCCAGTCGAGTTTTGTGTGAATCATGTCCTTAGGTGCTTGAAATTATTGTCATTATGCTTATGCTTGATTTGGATTTTTGTAATGATTGTGATGGGCGTAGATGCAAGTCTACTACCATCTAGATGTAGGACTAAGGTTTACGGACTTTAGTGATTAAATAGAGGGGGGTATTCATTTCTCTTGCTCTTTTTCTGTTTAAGCCCTCCATCATAACAAATTGGTAAAACCTCTGAAGCCATAACCCTCAGAGTTTTTATGAGAATTGTTTATTGATGATAGATGGTGAACACAAGGAGCAACCCCAGTGCCAGTGGACTGCTGCCACCACCTCCCACCATTGAGCAGATGATGCTCACGCAGACCCAGCTGATGCGGCAGATGGCTCAGACGATGGCAATGATGCAGCAGAACCAGCAGAATCCACCGCAGCACAACATGTCGCCCCGTGACAAGAGGGGTGAATTCATGAAGGGACGTCCTCCTACCTTTAGCAAGGCCACCGACCCCCTTCAGGCTTTTGATTGGCTCAAGGCGGTGGAGAGACAGCTCGACATCGCCCAGTGCAACGACCGAGAGAAGGTGTTGTACGCCGGAGGACAGCTCCAGGGACCGGCACTGGACTGGTGGGACTCATACCAGTACGCTCACATCGACCGTACTCAGATCACCTGGCAGGAGTTCCGCAGCAGCTTTCGCTCCCACCATGTGCGAGAAGCTCTGATGACCCTGAAAATGAAGGAGTTCCTGGCCTTTAAGCAGGAAGGGATGAGTGTCACTGCCTACCGTGACAAGTTCATCGAGTTGGCCCGCTATGCTCCTGAGGACGTGGACACCGATAAGAAGAAGTAGTCCAGGTTCTGTGACAGCTTGGAGGATGCTCTGCAGTACCAACTGATGTGCACCAGGTTCCCCAACTTCCAGGAACTGGTGGACGGTGCTTTGATGCTGGAACACAAGCGCCGTGAGATGGAAGAGAAGAAGAGGAGGTTCCAGGGCCAGCAGATCGGGAGAAGCAGTCGCCCCCGCTACGTTCCTCCTCAGGGCAGTCAGCGGATGGGGAGCCAGCAGCGCTTCCAGAGTCAGCAGGGCCCGTTCAACCGTGGCCAGCACCAGCAGCGCCCCCAGTACCCCCAGGTGCCACAGCAACAACGTCCTCAGAACCAACTGTAGAATGTCTCAGCTCAACGCCACCAGACGCAGCAAGGTCCCGTTCAGCACCCCAACCCCGTCAACAACACGCCAGTGGGCCCCAGAGCGTGTTATCACTGTGGAGAGCAGGGGCACTATGCCAATGTCTGCCCCAAGAAGGCCCAGAACGCCGCAGGGCAGAACCAGCAGGCCGGACAGCAGCCGGCGCAGGCATGCCGAGGACCCCAGAACCCCGCAAGAGGTAAGATCAACCACATGGGCGCAGAGACCGCAGAAAGAGCTACTGACGTGGTTGTGGGTACGTTCCTCGTCAACTCGACCCCCGCAACTGTTTTGTTCGATTCTGGAGCTTCGCATGCTTTCGTATCTGCTGCTTTCGAAACTTTGAGGTTTGACTTAATCCTGGGTATGAGCTGGTTAGCCAGATATGATGCAGTGATCCAGTTTGCCAAGAGAGCAGTACAGCTGACAACAGGGTCCGGTGATAAGGTGGAGTACCAAGCAGCCAATCCTTTGGGGCGGATTCAAGTCAATCAAGCTGATGGTGAAGCTCCCGCTGACATCAGGGTGGTGAGCGAGTTCCCAGATGTGTTCCCCGAGGAATTGCCAGGTATGCCCCCGGAACGTGAAGTTGAATTCATTATTGAACTAAAACCTGGCACTGCACCTATAGCTAAAAGGCCATATAGAATGGGAGTGAAGGAGCTCGAGAAACTAAAGGAAGAATTAAGCTCCTTGCTAGCCAAGGGGTATATTCGTCCTAGTGCTTCACCATGGGGAGCACCAGTACTGTTTGTGGACAAGAAGGATGGGACATAGAGGATGTGTGTGGACTATCGAGCCCGCAATGAAGTAACCATCAAGAACAAGTACCCGCTGCCAAGGATTGATGATTTGTTTGATCAGCTGAAGGGAGCTTGTGTGTTCTCCAAGATAGACCTTCGATCGGGTTATCACTATATGAGGATCCGGTCGTCGGACATACCCAAGACGGCTTTCACTACTCGGTACGGGTTGTACGAGTTCACGGTTATGTCCTTTGGACTGACCAATGCTCCTGCATACTTCATGTACTTGATGAATAGTGTCTTCATGGACTACCTAGACAAATTTGTGGTGGTGTTCATCGATGACATTCTGGTCTTCTCCAAGAATGAAGAGGAACATGAAGATCATTTGAGGATGGTGATGCGGAGACTTCGGGAACATCAGTTATATGCCAAGTTGAGCAAGTGTGAGTTCTGGTTGAAGGAAGTGGCATTCTTGGGACACGTGCTGTCCAATGGAGGAGTAGCAGTCGACCCGAAGAAGGTTAATGATGTGTTGAGCTGGAACCCGCCTCGGGATGTCAGCGAGATCAGGAGTTTCCTTGGAATGACCGGATATTATCGGCGATTCATTGAAGGATTCTCCAAGATTGCTAAACCCATGACGGCGTTGTTGGAGAAAAATACCAAGTTCATCTGGACAGAGGAGTGCCAAACCAGCTTCGAAGAGTTGAAGAAGAGGCTGACAACAGCACCTGTACTGGTATTGCCCGACATAACCAATAGCTTCTCCATCTACTGCGATGCATCCCGTCTAGGACTGGGGTGTGTACTTATGCAGGAAGGGAGAGTCGTGGCATATGCATCAAGATAGTTGCGGAAGCATGAGCAGAATTATCCGACACATGACCTGGAGTTGGCAGCTGTGGTGCATGCTTTGAAGATTTGGAGGCATTACCTGATTGGGCACAAGTGTGACATCTACACTGATCACAAGAGCCTGAAGTATGTCTTCACTCAGTCAGAGCTGAATATGAGGCAACGCCGATGGTTGGAGTTGATCAAGGACTATGATCTGGAAATCCACTACTACCCTAGCAAGGCTAACTTGGTGGCAGATGCTCTGAGTAGAATGAGCTATGTGAACAAGATCACCGACCATTGTTTGCGTGAAGAACTCAGCCGGGAATTTGAGAAGATGAGTCTGGGGTTCATGACCAGCATCACAGAGATGACGGTAGAACCGACTCTTGAACAGGAGATCCGGAAAGGACAGCTTGGTGATGAAAAGATCAAGGAAATTGTGGAGAACGTTGCCCTAGGAAAGACCCCTGGATTCCGAGTTTTTGAACATGGAACCTTGTGGCACGGGAAGAGGATATGTGTGCCCGATATAGCGCAGATCAAGGGCACGATCCTAAGAGAAGCGCATATATCAACCTACGTACATTCTAAATATCAACCTATATATTTTATGACTATCAATCAACATATATTCTTAGTATCAAACTTTGTATATAGACTATCAACATATATATAGATATATTATGACGATTATCAATCTACATTATTCGCTGCATCAACATGCGTATTTGTCGCATAATCCTGTGTAACACCCAAAAATTACCTATTTAAAATTTTTAGTAATTAATTGGCCTTTATTTAATTTGTTCATAATTAATATAGGTTAAATGAATTATTTATGAAAATTGAAATCAAATATAAGTTGTAGAAAATTTTTTGTTGCATTCATGCTGCTGCATTTAATTTTTGTATTGCTTGTGATTCAAATGAGAATTTAAATTTATTTAAATTCAAATTTGAATCACATTGTTTGGAGCCATAGAAAAGTTATTTCAGCCGAGTCTGTTTTTGCTCCCAAACTTTCTCCCCAGTCCACATTTGCACCCACTACCTTCTCCCCCAGCTCAGCCCAACTCCCTCCACTCCCTTCCCCGCTCGGCCCACAACTCCCCGGTCGGCCCAGCTCGTCCCTCCCTCTACTTGGGCCCCGCCCCGCGCGCCCCGCTTCCGGCCCGTCAGCGGCCCAACCTTGCGCCACTCCCTCCCCACCTCTCTCCCACCGACAGGTGGGGCCCGCCTGTCGGAGTCATCTTGATCCTTTCCTTTCTTTCCCCCTCCTGCGCCCAACTCCGACGATGGTAAGCGCCATGCCCGCCCGCCATTCCCGCTCCCGTGGGCCACTGTCCGGCTTCGAGGAAGCTTCCTCCCCCTCCGCTCTTTCCTTCCACACCGAGCTCCACGCAAGGAAGGGCACCCCCGCATGGAAATTCCCCTCCCCCATGGAAAGCAATCCCGACCGCGCCGCCGCCGAGGATCCCCCTCGGAGCTATAAAAGTAGCCACCGCGCCCCTAGACCCTCACCGCACCTCGCCCCGAGCACCCACACCCCCCAGTGCTTTCCCCCTCGCCTAGCGCCGCGCCGGGCCTCGGTCGCCGACGAACCCACTCGCCGGAGCCGCCTCGGCCGAATAAGACCCCTGGAGCAGCATCTCGACTTGGTAAGCACTCTCCAGATCCTCCTCTCTCCCTCTCTTTCGCACTCGAGTGCCGCGCGCACACTCGTTGGCGACCCTCCACCGCACAATCGATGACTTGTTCACCCCCCACGTGTTCGCCATTCCATCCCGGTGCTGTAGGACCAGATCTCGTCTCAAGTGGTAGGCCGTAGCTCGAGACCGACGCGATTCCGGCGAGCTATCACCGCTGGCCGAGCGGCATCGCCGCGTTTTGATTGTCGCCGACGACCCCAGCCCCCCCCCCCCCCCCCCCCCCGCGCTTGCTCCCAGCCATTAGATCCCGATCTGACGGCCCGTACAACCCCAGCCCAAGTCAATCAGACCAGGTACCGGTCAACCGAGGTTTTTTTTCTAAAGAGCCCCTCGGTTTTAGTCAAATCAACCCGCGGTCCACTCCCATTCAAACGAAATTACAGTTAGGTCCTTTTCTTTTCAGAAAACTCCCTGAGCTATTAAGAAATAGAACCCGCGGTCTTGTTTAGGTATTTTCACGCGTTAGCCCTCGGGTTTTAACGCGTATTTACGCATATGTCCTTGGTTTATTTCAAATAAGCCCCTGGAATCTTTTAAAAATTGCCAGCAGGTCCATATAACTTAGATTTGCCATATCTTTTTCGTTTTAGCTCTGATTAGTGTGATTTTCGTGCTCATGTGTTCGTAGTGAAGCATAGAATATTTATAGAACCTTTTTTGTACTGTTTCTACTGTTTGGTGTACTGTTCTAATAGATTACTATTTTTTTGCATGTATTGGTTTGCGTGCTCGCTTGTTTGGTGATTAGTGTCCAGTCGGTGAGCCGTACGCTTTGGAGTTCAAGTACGTGGAGGACTTTCCGGAGCAGGACCCACAGCAGCAGCCGCCGCCCCCCTTCGAGGAAGGCAAGTTATAGCACGGACAATCCTTGCTACCTAAACACACTTTATATATACATTTACTTTCATAAGCATGTGTCAAATTTGATGTCCTATTAAGGTTGTACCTAGTTTGTTTACTCCTATCATTTGATTACCTTTTGTTTGTGCATATGGGTAGATTTTGCTATGCGCAGCTACTGTCACCATTATTTAACTGTTAATTTTGACTTAATGGTTCACTTTAACATTAATGATAAAACTTGCTTTTTAGCAACATGGTTTAGGGAACTGGGGCATGTGATGTGTGCTTTGCTCCAGTGTCTCTCCCTAAGGTCCGGTTCTTAAAGCGGCAACCCAGGAGCCTATGGCCACCGCTAGAACTATTATGGCTCTGGTCTTGGTCAAGTAACTTGTACGTCTTTAGCTTGCCAGTGGTTACCGGTGGGGCCGACGGCGTTATGGGAAGTAAGGCACGGGGTGTTTCTTGATTCCACCGAGGACGGTAGCCCCGTCGGCTAGGTCTCGTTAGACCCAGTCCCGTGTTGGGAGTCCCTGCGACGGGGAACTCCGCACGTTGCGCATTGTTGGGTGCGATGCCCGCGCTCTGGACGCCATTGACCCCCATATGGTGTGACTCCGTAAGCGTAAGTCAATCTCGGTGCCTAGAGTCTCACCACCTTATTGTACCTTAGCGGCCACTGTCTTGTTAGGGTGTCTTGTGAAAAGCCTCGTAGCGTCCCTATGCAATCACACCTCAGAAGTGTTGATGTGCGTGGTTGGGTGCAAAGTTCTTTTGAACTTTTACGCGACTGGTAGGTAAAGGGCGAAACCTCTACAGAGTGTAAATCTATCATGATAGCCTTGCTCAGGGTCACGAGCGGCCTGGATCCTTTTTGATTAGAAGATGATGTTTATTTATGTTTAGTGTCACTTATACTTTATTAATTGAGTTACAACCGGGTTTCATTCACTTGTAGTAATTTGGTTAATGTTAAAATGAACCAACTAAAAATGCTAATGCAGTTAAGCCGTGTCTAGCCTATTTTGAGCATTCATACCCGTGCTATACTTGCTAAGTAATTGTTTACTTACACTTGTCATTTTATTCAATAAAATCCCGGATGGGTAAACAGATTGGGCTGGGCATGAATCTACTGTTGAGTTTCCGAAGATTTACCGTACTACTGAGTTGTGGTCTCCCAGTCAGAGTCCCTGTGGATTGCGGCTCCATTAGTTGAGAGTTTTATTAGTCTTCCGCTGTTATTGGTTAGTTTATTTATGAAGCACTCTGATGTAAACACTTTATTTAATGAAGAATTTATTCCAGTATATGTTCTCTGTTTATCATATTTGTTCGCTATATGTGTACTATGACTTCCTGGGCACACATATGGCCGCATTCGGGTTTTTTTGAAAATCTGGGTGTGACATCCTGTGTATTGGAACTATCAACCAACATATAATATAACTATAAATCTACATATTTTGTAAATATTAACCTACATATATTATGACTATGTTTGGACGTAGTCCCAAACATCAACATGTGCACCCTTTATAGGACAGAAGTAGTAGTCCCTACTAATACTATTGCTAGGACAAGTAAGCCTTGTTTGGCAACGATTATTATCCTTTTATCCAGAAATAAGGAAGAATCATGCTAAATAGTCTCCATATTCTCACTTCTGTGATATGCCGCTTCAGATATTTGAACTACAGAAAGCGATAAGCAAAAAAAAGTTCCCTTACCTTATAACTAAGCGTGGCTATAAGAAACGTTCCCACACATGATGTAACATCCCGTATTTTTATACGGAATGTTAATGTGCAAAAGTGTGGATTTCCAAAAACTTTTCTGTGGATTTTTGCTAGCTAGAAAACTATAAGATTGTCTTCATGTTTTCCTTCCTAAATTCCTAGACTAAATAAACATTAAATGGAATTACGTTGTAATTTTGCCTTAGTGTGACTTTGGGTTTTATTTGGTTTTTCTAGAGTTTAATTGTTTGAGCAAATTCAAATGCTAACCTTAAAGCCAAACTAATTTAAACGCCCTGACCTAACCTTGGGCCTAAACCCGCTAACCTAGCTAACCCAGCCCGGCTAACATCTAACAGACCCCACCAGCGCGCTAACCTTCCTCGGCCCAGCACCACCGCCGTCACTCCCTCCCTTTCTCTCTCGCTGACACGCCGGGCCCACCTGGCAGGCTTTTCGTCTACCTCGCCCCACCTCTCTCTCTCACGCAGCCGTACCCCCGCCGCTAGTACTCCGCGCCAAGAAGCGTCGCGCACCCATGCGATGGCTGCCGCGTGTAAAGCGGCACGAACGCCCAAACCCTGGCCGTCCGCGCCCGTCACGCAGTGCCAAACCCTAGGGCAAGCCACCATTTTTAAGCCACCACCGCTCTCCGACCGAGCCCTAGCCCTTCTGCCCCCTTGGGATTTTCCACCAGACAGCCACCGCTACCACTCGGAGTAGGGGGAGAAGTGGAGGAGGACTCGGAGAAGACGAAGAGGAGACGCCGAGGAGGAGAAGCCGCCGCCCGGGCCGACGCCGCACTGGGGTACCGCAAGCTCGACACTGCCTCGGAGTCATCGTCATCGCGCAAGGAGGAGGAGGTGCCGCCGTCCCTGAGTACCGCGAGCCCGCGTCTGCGCCGTTCTGCAAGCCTTCGCCAATCCGGCTACGACTCCACCGCCGCCCCACGGTGAGTCGCCACCGACGGCCTTCCCTTCCCCTTTGTGAACTCCGGCCGTCGAGCCGAGCGTGTAGCACCGCACCGCGCAGCCTCTGTGGAGCCGGCCTTCATGTGGTGCCTTCTTGTACAGGAACCCATCGCCGCTACCCCCTCCCGCAACCCGCCATCGCCACTCACCGTCCCATGACCGCCGCGGCCGCCGCACACCAGGGATGCCCGGCTCGAGCGAGCACCACCGTGCCCGCGACGCACGCTAGCAACTGACTTGCCGCACGTGCACCTGAGCCAAGCCCGAAGACAAGCCTGGACCTTATGACCGGGTGCCCGTCGCTATCCGCTCCGTCGTCGTGGCCGGACCGCCATTGGAGCGCCGCCCCACCGGCCAAGCCCCGTCCTTTTTCCGCCTTTGGCCTTGCGAACCCAAGCCAGACCGTCTTTTCCCTCTTCGCGAACCAGCAGCCCTTTTCCCTTCGTCGGCCAGCCAAACCGTGCCGCGCCGCCGCAGGGAATGGCCGTGGACACTACAGGCCAGCGCATGACGTCGCGCCGCGAGCGCGCGCCGCTCCCGCCGCACATAGGACCGCACCAACGCGCCACAGGGCCGCCGCAAAAGATCCGGTGTCGGCCACAAACGGATCCAGTGGACCGAGTTCACGTGAGCCAAGTGCACGGTCCATGGTGGACCATGTCCACTGCGACCGCCGCAAATCAGGACAAATCCCTATGCTTCGTGGGCCACAGCCCAGCACCTGTTGGGCCGAGCTGAGAACTTTGGGCCCATGACCAGCCCAGCGCTTCCTTTTTCCTTTTTTTCTTTTTCCCAGAATACTGACCGCTTGACCCCACCTGCCATAGACTAGCTTTGACTAACTTGTGGGCCCGTTGACCCCGCTGACCCTTGACCGTTGACTGGTCGGCGTTGACCGATCAACGCTGACGTCACCAAGAGCCATGCTGATGTCAGCAGACCCGGTCCCACTGATGACATGTTGACGTCAGTAGTGCTGACTGGTCGACATGTGGCGCTTCCTGGTGCTGTCACGTGTCATGTGTGTTATTTTAATTTTCAGAATTTATCAATAATTTCAGAAAATGATTTAAACTTCAAAAATCAATAATAAATGATATGGCGCTTCTAAAATCATGATCTATGCGTTGGAATAGAATTTGGTGTTATTTGACTCTTTCTTGGCTCTTGTTTGGAGTTCATTTGCTAGTAGTCGCGGTAATTAAATTCGGACCGATGTTTAAGAGGACTGGAGACCTACGCCGGGACTGAGGAGCAGGAGTTTGACGAGTACTACGATGAGGAGTCACCAGGTTCGCACCCATCCATTCTCTGAACTCCTATTAGACATGCTCGTAGTATGCTATGCTTTATTTTACTCGCATGATGCCTGAGATGATGAACCCTGCATAGCCTGTTTAATTACTTGTACCTTGCTGCCCTGCTACTTCATATCTATATTGTTGATGTTGCTTCGCTTGCATGCGTATGAGGGAAACTGAGTATTTTAAACCATTTTGGTGTGCGTGTGAAAACTGAAGATGATGGATGATTTGAAAACCCTTTTGTTGAAGCGAGCATACCATAACCCAATCCTCAGATTGGGGGCTTGGGGAGTACACTTGGGTACTTCCTACGGAGTGACTATTGCGGGCATAAGTTTGATTTGTTCTGATGAAGAGGAGTTGGCGGTGATACCTGTAATGGGTGCGACTAGCGGACCACCGTGGTGGATACACATTTCAAGAGAAGAGCTTGCTTCGGCAGTTCGAGGACCGGGTCGGACAAACCACGTCATGGAACTATGTAAATGTGCACACTGTGTGTCCATTATGAGGGTGTGCCCATCCCGAGCCTAGCAAGTGTGGTGCCAAGTCTGCAAGAGGATAGTGTATCAGTGTAAGGGGGAATGGTGTTGACCTTTGCTCCCTGATTTGCTTTAGCCCCCAACTGGCCCCGGGGGAGTGATTCACAGTTCCAGGGCGACCTCTAGCGGAGGACGCGCCCCAAGCCTGAAAAAAGCAGGATGGTGCCGTAACTACTAGACCTTCATTCGGTGTTGTGTTATTCATCTGGTTGATCCCCGGGTGGATGCACATCGCATAGATTCCAGGTGTGCACACTCTGCAGAGTTAAAACTATACGTATAGACGCGTCCTCAATCATGGACAACCCCTATGAACTGTTCATCTGATTAGTATTTTGGTGACTAAAACTTCTACCTCTCCCCTTTTTAAACTAAGGATCTGGCATGGCCGATGAGATGGGAGGGGCGGGAGCTCTCCCATCGAGTAGAAGTTGGAGACGGGAGCATGTTCTGTCAGGAATGCCCGTGGAGTGAGTTGGTGTTGAAAACTATTTTACAAACTTCTAATGCTGCTGCTTAGAAAACCCCGGCTATTCATTGTCTATTTGTTTACTAGACTAGTCCACTTTAAAGCTTGCACATCAATGGATGGTGACATGGAACTGTTCCAATCCTTGGGAACAGTTCAAGGGTTTGCAGGTTACGAGTCTAACTTCAACAACAACGCCGATGGTTGGTACGACTACTGCGCTACGCTCGAGTGAATGCCTGCGGTGAAGATGAAGCCCAGATGCTTAGCTACCGCTTTCCTTTTATCGATTAGCCCAAGTGGCTTGTACCCCGTACTTCCTATGTTGGAAGATGTAATAATCTAACATTGCATTGTTTTATCGATGTATGAATGTGATAACTTATGAAATGAGTTGTGTATGTGATAGCTGTTAATTCTGGGACTAGTACAATGGTACAGGGAGTCGGATTTTCGGTAAGAAAAATCCGGTTCGTTTCACATGATCTAGTCTGACACGGCCCTGTGAATATCGATCAAGAAGTCGTCGTCATTTTAAAGCGAGTCAAGAAGTCAAGTCAATTAGTCCTTGTTCGTCCGTATCGTTAGTAGTTGGTTGGTAAGTGCATGGTTATTATTGCGATCATCTCTCGTTCTAGACTCTCCACAAAATGTGTACGCTGCTTTTCTACTGGTTTGGGACGCAGAAATTTCTTAAGTTTCTATGAGAAGTTAATCTGTGTCCAGGGAAAGTTCTACTGCTGTTCCTCTGAAAAGCCTGTTAATTAACTTTGTTTTCTCCAACAAAAATTATTTATGTTCTCAAATTTGTGTGACCCTGAATTAAACCACAACTTAATTTGTTATCCTCGTCCGAAGGTTCTCCATTACCCATCTCGCCTCAGCACGTACATGACTCACATCACACGGATCACACCCTCACACTAACACTGACACGACCACCATCGCCACACCAACAACATTGAAGGTTGAAGCGGAGGCGAGAGGATCCATGAGTTCTGCATCAGTAGATTGATCCACGAGCGTGTCCATGTGTTGGGAAGATCCACACGGGTTCATCCACAGCGTCGTCATCCACTACAGTATGTAGACAGATCCACAAGCTCATCGATCCCCGGCAACCTCATCCACGGTGGTGGGCACATCCATAGCTTGAACTTGGTCCATGGCTGTGGGTAGGTCTTGATCGAGCTGGAAGATACGCAAGCTCGCATAGGTGGTGGATAGGTGGCTCGTCCACACCGTGGGGTACTTAACTGTTGCAGTGATGAAGAGACCTAGGATAGGATTCCATATACTCTTGGGTGCTGGGCTTGTCTAGGTTTTAAAATGACCACTGAATGTGGCCATTCAGGGTACGGTTTGGTTTGTAGTCGATGGAGGCCCGACCAAAATTTTGGACGTTGACTCAATTGGTGCAGCGTGTTTGAATTGAAGCCGGTCATTGGCACGCCCTTGAGTCCATACCTACCATAGTTGGTTTTCGCGCCGGGTGACGGCAAGACAGGGGCGGGCAAATCCCTGGCCAAATATTTGGTTTGGCTCGCCCTCTAGTTGACAGAACGCGTGCCGGCAAAAACCAAACGCTCCCTTAAAACCGTACGTTGAAATGTGATTTTTATACGAATGGTTTCTTAAGTGGACTGAACAAAAACCTGCCTGTAAAATAGTTTTTATAGTAGTGATATAGGCTTGCAACAAAAATTTCTCTGCACTGAAAACTTGCACCACTATATATGTAAAACAACCATTAATTTGCGCTCTCTGTGTACCATATAACACCATGCCAGGATGTTGATAAACAGGTTTTCCACGGTTGTAGTACATGTGGATCCTCAGTTGGACAGCAGTTGCCATCGACTCATCGTGCCCCGTCAAAAGGGGAAGATGGTGAGTTGGTGACACTGAAGAAGACCATCAGGACCACCTCTGCTTCTAGTCAGTCAACGGTACGTTACCACTGGCGCCCTGGAAAGACCCTGTTGCAAGAGTGGACGACGACACGTCGTTCATTCATATATATCTGCAATTGCATTGCATCGCATCGCACATGAAACGAAATCTTAAGCACTCCACCTTTACAACTTCCATATTCCTAAACACCAGACGCTAACGCTAGTCGGCAAAATGCAATCTTCCTCCTCAACGCTCCAGCTCTACCAACACCTACTACTAATAACAGTCCTACTTCTCATGCAAGCGCATGCGGAGCTCCATGGAAGCATATCACTGAGGTCTCAGCAGACAGCTCTCCTAAACTGGAAATCTACTCTTGAAAGTCCACCACCAGACATGAGCTCCTGGGAACACCAAACTAGTCCATGCAACTGGACCGGAATCATGTGCGGTGCCATCCATCATGGCCGGAGCATGCCTTGGGTTGTGACCAACATCTCTCTACCAGGTGCCAGCATCCAAGGCCAGCTCGGTGAGCTTAACTTCTCTGCTCTACCATTCCTCGCATATATTGACCTCTCAAACAACAATCTTCATGGCACCATCCCTGTCGCTTTGGCCAATCTCACTAAGATCATCATACTTCATCTATATGACAATCAAATTACCGGTTCCATTCCTCCAGAACTCGGAAAGCTCGTCAACCTGCAAAGTCTTGATCTCAGCAGTAACAAACTCACAGGTGAAATTCCAATCTCCTTAGCCAATCTCACCAAGCTCACCGAACTTCATCTGTATAATAATCAAATTACAGGCTCCATTCCTGTTGAACTAGGAAAGCTCAGCAACTTGCTAAGTCTTAGCCTTTACACTAATAATCTAACAGCTGGAATTCCTGTCTCTATAGCCAATCTCACTAAGATCATATTTCTTCGTCTATATGAAAATCAAATTACCGGTTCTATTCCTGCAGAACTAGGGAAGCTCATCAACCTGCAAAGTCTTGATCTCAGCTGTAACAAACTTACTGCTGAAATCCCTGTTTCTTTAGCCAAAATCAACATGCTTCTTCTGCTTGAAAATCAAATTACCGGTTCCGTTCCTCCAGAACTAGGAAAACTCATCAACCTGCAAACTTTAAATCTCCACACTAACAAATTTAGTGGTGTCATTCCTATATCCTTAGTCAATCTCACTAAACTAACCTTGCTTAGTTTCTTCAATAACCAAATCACAGGCTACATTCCTCTGGTACTATGCAACCTATTTAATCTGCAACTTTTATCCTTGGATACAAACAAAATATCTGGCTTTCTTCCTGCCTGCCTGGGAAACCTTACCAACCTGAAACATTTGTATTTGGGAGGGAATCAGATTTATGGCTCAATACCAAAAACTTTTGGCAACCTGCAAAGCATCCAGGATGTAGTCATGGGCAATAACAAATTATCAGGTTTTCTTCCTGAAGTGTTTGGAAACTTTACAAGCATAGTTAAGCTTGACCTAACTAATAACTCCCTTTCTGGGCCTTTGCCTCCCAATGTATGTATCGGTGGTATACTTGAATTTTTCCTAGTCTCTTTTAACATGTTCAATGGCCCTATTCCAACGAGCTTGAAGACGTGTAGAACTTTGATTAAACTTTCCCTTCAAGGGAACCAGCTAGTAGGAGATATATCTAAACATTTTGGAGTTTATCCACAACTTGTGAGGATGAATCTGAAATCGAATAGGATCTCTGGGCAAATGGCATTAAATTGGGCAGCCTGCCCCCATCTCCAGATAATAGATTTAGCAGAAAATATGATTACAGGCACAATACCTCAAGCCCTCTCTAGATTATCCTACTTGGTGGAACTAAATCTTAATTCTAATAATCTCAGTGGTGAGATTCCACCAGAAATTGGTAGGTTAACAAGTCTTTATGGTCTGGATTTATCATTGAATCAACTATCTGGATCCATACCATCACAACTGGGACAGATGCATAATTTGGAATACCTTGATATGTCTGGTAACAATCTGAGTGGGTCAATACCTGATGATCTAGGACACTGTGTCAAATTAGTCTCCGTGAAAATCAACAATAACTCACTCAATGAGAATTTGCCTGGTGCAATTGGGAATTTGGCGAGCCTTCAGATAATCTTAGATGTCAGCAATAACAAGCTCAATGGTGCCTTGCCAGAACAACTAGCAATGTTGGAGATGCTGGAAGTTCTGAATTTGTCTCACAACCAGTTCAGTGGAAGAATTCCGCCCTCCTTTGCCAGCATGTTGAGCCTATCAATACTTGATGTGTCCTATAACAACTTGCAAGGACCAGTTCCAGAAGGACAGCACTTTCGAAATGCATCACTAAACTGGTTTCTTCACAATAAAGGTCTGTGTGGTAATCTCTATGGCTTACCACCATGTTATTCAACACAAGAATACGACCACCATAAAAGAAGGTTACACAATTTGCTGCTCACAATTGCCCTTGTTATGGGTTTGACCATTCTTTCTACAATTGTAATTATTATCATCCATGTTCATAGAAAGAGGAAGGCACAAGAAAGTACTACTAACAATGAACGAGACATGCTTTCTGTTTGGAATTTTGATGGAAGATTGGCATTTGAGGATATCATAAGGGCAACTCAGAATTTTGATGACAAGTACATCATTGGAGGAGGAGGTTATGGTAAAGTGTACAAAGCACAACTCCAAGATGGGCGGCTGGTTGCTGTGAAGAAGCTTCATCCCACTGAAGAAGAGATGAATGATGAAACAAGATTTTGCAGTGAAATGGAAATCTTATTGCAAATTCGACAGAGAAGCATAGTCAAGTTTTACGGATTTTGCTTCCATTCAGAGTACAAGTTTCTTGTCTACGACTACATAGAGCTTGGAAACCTTCACATGATCTTAGAAAATGAGGTGACAGCTAAAGAACTGGATTGGCAGAAAAGATCCAATCTTATTAAAGATGTAGCTCAAGCAATATCTTATCTGCACCACGACTGCAGCCCACCAATAATCCATCGAGATATCACAAGCAACAACATCTTGCTCGATAGAACTTTTAAGGCTTATGTCTCTGATTTTGGCACGGCAAGGGTTTTGAAGCCGGATTCATCAAACTGGAGTGCGCTAGCAGGGACATATGGCTACATAGCTCCAGGTAATATACTTTTTTCTCACACTACAAATGATTCGATATAATCACTACAGACGTTCCTGATTCTCGTGTTGTGTCTTGGTACAGAGCTGTCATACACATCTATGGTGACCGAGAAATGTGATGTTTATAGCTTTGGTGTGCTCGTGCTAGAGGTGGTGATGGGAAGGCATCCAAGGGATCTTCTGGATCACCTTGCATCATCAAGCAGGCAGCATTTGCGACTCACTGAAATCCTTGACCAACGACCGTTACCACCAACTACAACAGAAGAGGACGACATTTTTGTTCCCTTGATGGTGGCATTTTCATGCCTACATGCTTCTCCACAAGCAAGGCCAACAATGCAGGATGCATACCAGAGACTTACCCGTCATCAGTATTGCACTTCTGTTCCAAAACATTTCAACGCAGTTACACTAGATGAGCTAGTGCATAACCATGGTATCAAGGCTTACTCTGGTGTATCATCATAACCGTGTCCTGGACTCCTGGTATACATGTATAGTATTGTGTCAAGCCACGGTATCAAATACCAGAGATAAGCCTCGCCTGGTTTTCAGATGCTACCTATACTACAGTGAAAGAACAGCGTAAGTTAAACTGAATGAAATTGGGAAAGAAATGCACCATTCTCCACAGCAAAAAAATAGTGCAAATTATCCAAACAGCTCAAAATGTACCTACTTGAGCACTTCTTCAGTGCGCATTTGTATTTTTCTTCTATTTTCAACAATATGTTGTCCTGTAAATGGAATGAGAGTGTTCATCATTTCTCTAAAATTCATACATGTTTCAGGGAAGCACAGACCCAATTTCAGAAACATCGATGCTTCCACAAGTGAGTTAGGATCTATAATTACACCAGTAGAAGGGTCAAATAAAAGTATTCCGTTCGCCTTGTTAAATACAATGCAGCTTGCCTAAATAAAATGAAACATTACACTTATTCCAGGGTACGCTGGAACCAGCGAGCTCAACACTAGACTACTCCTTTGACACAGATTATACTGACTTGTATTTGGAGATTGTTGACGACTAAAGTTGGCAGGGTCTCATCCCGCTTCGGACCGTACAATTCGTTATTTTCAATCACATGAATTTAACACCCTAAAATTCATGGCATAATTTATTTAGCAACATGTCAAGCTTCTCGTGGTGGACTAGTTAGAGCGTTGAACTCCACGAGTCGTTGAAACTCCCGTCCCGATCCGGGTTCGAAACATGGCACATTCTTAGAACAAATCCTGGTGGAAGTCTGCCACCATGGTCGAGTTTTTTTAATTTATTTAGCAACATTCTGAATTTTTGTAGGATTTATTTAGGGCTTAAATAATTTTCTAGGATTTTATTGCAATTTCCGATAGCTTATTGAATTTAAATATCACATTAAATAATTCTAGACAAAATAAGTTTTTGTCATATTGATGCTCTGCATTGAGTTTTGGTTGCTGCTAAATCAAGCTGGAATCTAAATCTAATTCAAATTTGAGTTTGATCTGCATTTGTTTGTTCTCTAGATTAGTTGCTTCACTACGATTGGTTTTCTCCTTTTGAACTGCAAGAGAGTTTGTTTTCTCTCCCTCCTTTCTTTCCTTCAACCCAGTTTTTCCCTTCCCTTCCCATCTCCTTTTTCCTATCTCGGGCCAAGCCCAGCGGCAAAACCACCAGCCTACTTCGAAACCCCTCTCCCCCACGCGCGACCCATTGGCGCCAGCAACACGCGTTGGCGCCCTGCCTCCAACACAGAATCAAACTCAAGTCTGATCCCACTTCGCGCAATGCACCGAACAAACGCGCACGCCTAGGATCCCCTAGGCTCAACGTGTCCCACGTATATAGCCACTGCCACCACCACCCTTTCCCTTTTTTCCCATGCCACAACGCCCCTGAATCGCTCCGTGAGACCCTAGCTCGACTGCACCATCGATCTTTGCCCCCATCGCAAAGTCCTCATCAAGACCATTTTTGCGAGCTTCACAGTTGAGTAGGAAGGTAGCCCTCCAAGTCTTGATCTCTTTTTCGCCTTAAAAAGAGCTTAATTGTTCATCATCCTTTCCACGAGCTGCCCTCGCCCGTTACTTACTGCCACCATCCCTTCATCACATTGTTTCAAAAAAAACACCCCTTCACCACCGTCAATAAGTTCAACCATGAGTTCGCGCAGCGTCCTAGGAGCCCGTAGGGACAAGCCGCATCACAAACGGAGTCTCCTAGCTTAAAAACAAGCAAATTCAATGAATCAGTCCTGTTGCATTGTTGTTGCACTTCCCGATTGGTTTTCGACGGTCCGATTTTGATCTACCAGCCCACAGCATTCCCAGTCATGGTCAATCCCACGGCCGACCAGTCAACACCGACTATGTTGCAAATGAGCCCCGAGCTTTGGCACAATTACTCTTTCGTTCAACCTAGTTGAAAAGTAGATGCAGATATGCCCCTAATTTTAGGTTGTAGTCCCTCAGTTTTTATATAAATGCATTTAAAGCCTGGCCCTTTGTTCTTTAATAAGTTAGCCCTCAACATTTTATATGGAATTATGTTTGTGCCCTTGGTTTCTCATAGTTAAAATCCTGAAAGTTTTAAATCCTTGCCAACAAACCCTAGACCTTGTTTTTATCATATCTTTCACATTTTAGCTCCATTTTTAGTGTTTCTTGCACTCGCGTGTTCCTAATAATGTGTCAAATGGTTTGTGCTGCTGTTTCATTCTGTTATAATTGTTTGGTGTATGGTTTCTTATTTGTTGTATTGCTTTCTTTGCATGTGATTGTGCAATGCGTATAGAAAGTACGCCATCCAAGGAGAACTTTGAAGATCAAACATTTGAAGACTTTGAGCAGCAACAGGATTTTGTGGAAGGAAAGTGTTCCTCGATATTCTCATTTGTAGCTAAATGACATGCAGTAATTTGGCATTCTTAAAAATTACTGCTGACCACTTTAGCTCAAGAATATGGCAGCAGCTTCATGCATGTACAACGCCACATGACAGGAAGAGTCCAAGAAAGACATATATGACAATATAGACATGATATCGGCACCGAGAGTAGCCCCTGTGTGGGATATGGGTACTACTGGACACACTATCAGAGGAGATAACCGATGATCTGGGCCCACGCATGACAAGATTGTGGGCCGACCCCTAAGCGGCCCACAAGGGATCCCTAACTTTCTGGACAAGTTTGGTGAAGGATCGGCCGGATGCACTTCGGATATTCAGAATATCTGTAGAGATTTGTAGTTTGGTAGGTTCAGATTAAAACCGACTTGTAAACCCGCCCATAACCCTATATAAGGCGGCCTAGGATAACCCCTTGAGGGTAATCGATCCATCCATTGTAACCACAAAGCTCGCAATTGTTTCCTGAGGCTTGGCCGAGCACAATCAATACAAACTACCACCAACACAGGACGTAGGGTATTATACCACCGGGTAGCCCGAACCTGTCTAAATCTAGTCCCCGTGTCACCTTCAAGCTACTCAACTCGGCGATCTCCCTCCTATAAATCTACCACTCGGGTACTCCTGGGTGGATTGCCGGTCCTCAGGTCCGACAGTTAGTGCGCCAGGCAGGAATGATTGTCGAGTTTTTCCATTCAGTTAGCTTGATGACATATCGATATGGAGTCCCCTTTCCGCCGGCGAGCGTCAAGGATAGCCTCAAGCACTTGCCCGACATCAGCTTCTTCACCAACTCCAGCAGTTCCAATTCTACCAGCGCCGACTTGGAGCCGGTGGAATCCTTGCCAGCAAGCTCGGGGGCTTCCCCCGGCATCACCGACCCGCTGCTACTGCAGGTCGAGCAGCTCAGCCTCTAGGAACGGATCCCAAATCCGTTTCCTCGACGCCAAGTTCCACCGCCCAATGAGATCGTCGTCGGGCTAGATCGCATCAATGCTACCCTGGCATAGTGCATTGCTCTGTCTGAGCAGGCATTGGACCGCTCGGGAAACAAGTTTCCATTCGGGCTCAAGAACACGGCGGCCGACTACTCTGGCCGCGACCCACGGCGCGTGACCTAGATCCAATCTGGGAACCCACCTAGTTCCCGGACTGCGGCGAGTTCCAGGTCGCTGTGGCAGTCCTTCCATCCACCGAGAACTCGGGCGATGGAGAATCTAGCTACATCACGCCCCCTCAGCGTGAAGTTTTCGTCTCTAAAGACCAAGAAGGTGTCGACGAAGAAACCCAGTCCCAGGAAGCGCACCGCCTCGAACGCAACTGAGACAAAGCTCGACACCGTGCAAATGAAGCCAGGGATGGCCTGGCACAAAACGACAACCCACATGCAGGCGACGAGCAGGACCCACTCGACCCCCTCCATCCAATAAACCTAGAACAGGAGTTCGAAAGAGCTCGTGTGGCGTTCCGCACGCCCCAGGCAAACATCGCCGCGGCCCTCGTCGAGCTGGAGCATCTGCCTAACACCCCGGAGGCGACACGCATCAGGGCATGCCTTGTTGCAGCCCAAGAGCAAGACGCAACCGCCACTCTAGATCCAGATCGATCTGGAAGATCGAGCTCCGGCAGGTCCATCTCGCGTAGGTCCGCTCATAGCAGATCCGACTGTGGCGATCGCCGACCACGCGTCCAACCTCTAGAACCCATCGAAGAAGAAGTGGACCAGGATCATATCGGCGATAACCACCCAGACGATTCAGAGGCATCCTCGCAACAGAAGGGGCGACTACGAGAGGCGCATGCTCCAGATCTCCGGGACTACCTGTGGTGGCAAGTCCGCAATGTATGCAGAGACCTGGACAACCGCCACAGGGAGCATGACGCTGCCCAGACCCCAGCACAGTGACGATGAAGATGATCGTCGTGCCAGACGCGAGCTCGAGGAGCAGGATCGCGATGATCCCCGCTACGGCTTACCACGCGACCAGGAGCGATGCCCAGACTACCGACCCCCTCACAGAGGCGACGATCAGGGCAATGACGACTACTAGGGCTTCGCTGCTTTCATCTATAAAATTGAACATGGCTTGTAAACCAGATACAGCACATCAACATCAACAACTGTAATCCTGACAGGAATGACAGGCAACTCGCCCTGCCCAAATTTCATTAGAAAACAAAGCAAACTGTTTTAGCGTTTCAGTACAGACAGACGCAAGACGCATACAGCAGCCGACCAACCTACAGCTCATCGGTGCCATTGGGCGCTGCCACTTTCCTGCGCCTCAGGGTTCAGGTATTTTCCAAACACGTCATTACATCATAGGACCTCTAGTCAACAGAACAACTTCAACAAATACAAATAAAAGGTTCTTCAAAACACTAATATAGTTGCACTAGCTAACATGTCTTGGTAACAGTTTATTTTTTTTTAACAGAACATATATCATGTCACCGGCCACATCCACAATCAGACAAATGATCTAGTCACATGTTTCAACTGTAATTCAGTCCTTGATGGAAATCTGATCCAGATTGAACTACAACATGAAAAGCAAAATGTATTTTACTTTGATGGCACAGGCATCAACTTTCATACAAGGAACAATAAATATGTGGACAGAAGCATGCATGTACCTTTCTGAATTTCTTTCTGAGGTCCAGAGTAAGCTGCTCCAGATTTGGTGAGTTTTGAAGGAAGACTATCAGTGGATAGAGATTTTGATACAGACACCAGCCACCAAGTGTCAGGGTTTGTTGAATTTCGGGCACCATTGTAAATTCTGTTGCATTACTAGCTGCACAAGGTTCATAAAATATATGCCATATTAGCATAACCTTTGCCAATGATGATGCCAAACGAATTAAGAGCAAGCTAAAATCATGTGATGTGAAGTCGAGAACTATTCAGTAACAGCTATAATTTCAGGGAACAATATATAGCAAAAACCACAATATAAGCATAAATCATGTTATAACGAAAGGAGATCACATTACACACATTCTGCCAATTTCATGTAGATGCAGTTGGTAATCATCAATATATAAATGATTTCTGTGCAAATCAAGCAGATACACTGGTAAAAAGGACAATAGTATTATAAGATCTATCAGCTGGATTTTACAGAGCTGACTAAGTGTATGGATGCACGAGCTGTTAGCAACTTGCAAGCATTGGTGCTAAAGATAAACAATCACCCTCCTATATAGCACATATATTTTCACGCCTTTCATCTTACATATCGTTCCATGATAGAATAGATAGATGTTCCTGAATGGGAAATTTATTATTACCATTCTTGTGTCTAACCACCAATTTAGACCACGTTTAGTCAACTGTTTAGTGTTGCATATGACCATAAGAACTAGACTGTGTTTATGTAGTTATGTTGGCATTTGAGAGCATTAATCATGCCCCAAAGAGATCTTGACATCATAATGGATTATATTAAAAAAAACTCAGACCATGGTGGGAGACTCCCACCAGGCTTTGTTCTAAGAAGGTGCCGTGCTTCGAACCTGGGTCCGGATGGGAGTTTTAACGACTCCCGGAGTTCAACGCTCTAACCGGTCCACCACGAGAAGATTGGCATCAAAATAGATTACAATCCACATAATTTTGCAATAAAACAAAGAGGAAATGTGGTGCCGAGGTCTCAAACATGAAGTTATGGATATCAGAATGGAGGTTCAATATAAAACTAAGAAGCATACCATTTGTCCTTTGTAACTGAATTCCAAATCTCTAACACCTTGAAGGCTCCAGAGAAATTGACACAGATCATCAACCTGATAATCATTGGTAACAAGTGAAAATGATGCTGTCACTACCACTAGTGATTCCATGTTATTCAGTTGAGGTATTCTTGCCAAGACAGGAGAGAAGTCAAGATCAATGAGGCTTTCAATAGAAATAGAGGCCTGTCCTCGAAATATGCAGCCACACACATTATCAACGGTCAAAACCTTTAGCGTGCGGGAGGAAATCTCAGAGTTATAAATGATGCAGCCACATAATATGAGGCGTTCCAATACTGTGCAGCCCGTTTGGAGGTTCATAAAGAAAAGAAAGGAGGTTCCAGAGAAACAGCAGAAAGCTGAATGCTTGTCACGAAGCAGAACTTTGAAGCAAACACTGCAGGATCAAGATGCAACTCAATGGGCCCTCCTAAAACCTGAACAGACCGGGAATTGCTCTGTAAAGCATGGCGGATCCATAGGTTAGCATCTTCCGAGTCGGCATCTGCGTCCACTGTGTCATCAGGTATGTTGTACCGAAGCCGGAACTCATTCAAGGGAACAGGGTTACGGAGCATCAGGAAGCGGTTCATAAACCTCTTGAACAGCACGTTGCACGCCTGGTCGGTGCCAGCCATGCCGTCGAACTCGTCGCGCGAGGCGCTGATACGAGTCACGGAGCGCCAAAAGTCGCGCCACCGCCGCGACAGCACGCACGTCTGCACGAGCTGGCGCGCGTCCAGGAAGGAGATGGTACGGCTGAGGACGTCGCTTGAGAGGGCGTTGATCCTGCACGCAGCGGCGGCAACGCCTGCCGAGAGCATCCGCGCGTCGACAGAAGCCTCCTCCATGGGGTCGGTTTGTTGGGACATTTCGTCAAACAGGTGGTGTTCAGACAAGCTGCAGCACTGAGAAATCGCGAATCAGAAAGCCATGAATCCGCAGATCAGAACGAGCACGGAGACTGCGCAAGAAACAATATTCGAGTACAGATTCTCTGATAGAAATTGCAGCAATTGAATGAAGGAAAAGCGAGCAAACCTGCTGCTGTGCCTGCCGCGTGCCGCCAGCCTGGGGCACCCCCCTGATTATCTACTTCCTTGTAATCCCTTCAGTTAAAAGAAGATGGGAAATTTTTCTGTATGCCATTGGCTAAAAGTTCTATCCCTGATCCGCCACCTAAAAAATTCATATCCCGTATATGCCACTGTTTATAAATTTTAATCTCTTCCATACCAATGTTGACTATATTCAGGTAATGTTGGCTAACAGACCTATCAAGAAGGACCGATTTGCCCCTTTTCTTTTAGATAATGGATACAATATCGGGCCTCTACGTCAAGAGACGTACACAACCCATTATTACAAAGTTTGGTATCAAAGAGCACATCGTCTCAAAATAAAGATACAAGAATTAAAGCAAACGGTATAAATGCTTCCATCTCCGTTGGCATGTTCTAAAGACATCATTTCTAGCTTTGTGCTCAACGAAGAAAGTAAGTTTTTTTGCGCTCATCAGGCTGCAGCTGCGTCTAGAAAAGTAGTCAATACGTCCCCCTGAAAATAACCTGCAGAACTGAGTTATATTTAATTCTGTGAAAGATAATATCATTACGGGTTTTCCATATTGCCCAGCATAATGCAGCAATTCCCACCCAAATCAAGGCTCTAATCTTGCTATTTTGATTAGAAAGCCAAGAACCGAACATATGTCGTATATACTTGGGTTGAGTTAATCCTGTAGCTAGATATACCATCCTCCATACCATTCTTGCATAATGACATTCCGAAAATAAATGCTGGACCATCTCATTAAGGTTACAGCCAACGCATTTTTGCCTACCTTCTAATTTTTCCGAGCGAGATTGTCTTTAGTTAAAACCACTTATTTTGTAAAAACCAAAGGAAGATTTTAATTTTTAGAGGAACTTTAATCTTCCAGATTTTTTTATGTCTGAAAGGTGGATGCGAGTCAAGTAAATGTAGATACATAGATCAAACAGTAAATGAACCAGAATTGGTTAGGTTCCATCTAAAAGTATCTGAACCATCCACCAGATTAAAGGGTGATATCTGAGCTACGAGATTCGACCAGTCTCTCAGTTTCGACCCCTGCAAAGTCCTCAAAAAGAGATATTTAACGGATGGGTAGCCAAAATTTGCCACCGATGCATCAGGTCCCTTACAATATTAAAAAGTGAAGGATATCTTTCCCTAAGAGATACATTGTCTACCCACTTGTCCTCCCAGAAACGCGTTGTACTCTCATCTCTAATTATAAAGGAGTCATTTGTTAAGACTTCATCTATAATTCTCATAAATCCTCTCTAAAAACGAGAGTCATATGGTTTAGCCTTAACATGTGTTAGGGATTTAGACCCGAGATACTTATTTTTAAGCAAATCTTGCCACATGCCATCAAAATTTGGCAGGTTAACTATCCATTTAGCTAATAGGCATTTATTTTGTAACTTAAGATCCAGAATACCCAATCCACCTGATCTTTGGGTCGACAGAGGATGTCTCATTTGGCTAATCTATACTTATGTTTATTTGAAGACCTGTGCCAAAAAAAAATCTAGAACGGAAATGATCCAGATTTTTAATGACTTCTTTCGGAATTTCAAAAAAGGACATCATGAACATAGGAAGACTGCTCAACACTGAATTTAGAAGGACTAGTCTTCCTCTATAAGATAGGTGTTTAGCTTTCCAACAACAGAGCTTTTTTTCAAATCTTTCTTCTACCTTATGCCACTCAGAATTTAGTAGCTGTCTATGATGCATAGGAATGCCAAGATAACGGAATGGGTATTCCCTGGCATTACAACCAAAGAGAGATGTATATTCATGTTCCATCTCCTTGGCCTCTCCATAGCAGAAGATTTCGCTCTTGTGGAAATTGATCTTCAAACCCGATAACTACTCAAAAGTAGTAAGCAAAAGTTTCATATTTTTATCTTGTTCTAGATCATGATCCAGGAAGATGATGGTGTCATCGGCATATTGTAAAATTGATAAGCCTTCATCCACTAAATGAGGAATCACACCACTTATTTGTCCATCGGCTTTCGCTCTCTTTATAATGAGAGCAAGCATATCAGCGACGATGTTAAATAAGATTGGAGACATTGGATCTCCCTGGCGTAAACCCCTTTTAGTTTGGAAATAGGGACCAATGTCATCATTGACTTTAATCCCTACACTATCACCCGTGACCATTCCTTCAATCCACCTACACCACTTTGGCGAAAAGCCTTTCATGCGCAGAGCTTGTTGAAGAAAAGACCACTTAACTTTATCATTGGCCTTTTCAAAGTCAATTTTGAAAATGACCCCGTTCCTTTTTTTGGTATGTAACTCATGGATAGTCTCATGTAAAATAACAACACCTTCCATGATGTTCGTGCCTTGTATAAAGGCTATTTGAGTCGGACTCACAACTGTCTGAGCTACTTTATTGAGCCTATTTGTGCCAACTTTTGTAAAAATCTTAAAGCTAACATTAAGAACACAAATAGGTCGGTACTATTGTATTTTAGTAGCTTCATCGGTTTTCGAGATCAGAGTTATTATCCCAAAATTCAAGTGAAAGAGATTTAAATCCTCTTTATGAAAGTCCGAAAATAAAGCCATAAGGTCATCTCTAATTATAGACCAAAAGAATTGATAGAATTCAGCAGGAAAGCCATCCGGTCCGGGTGCCTTATTATGTTCCATTTGGAACACCGCCTCACGAACCTCTACCTCTGTGAATTTTGCCACTAGCACATCATTCTCCTCCTGGGACACTTGAGGAATATCATGGGTTTGATGTTCCATGAGAGAGATTTGAGTCACCTCTGGTGTCCCAAAAATAATTTTATAGTATTGACTGATATGGGTTTTGAGCTGCTCATCTCCAACTGTCACACCTTGATTGTTTTCAAGTTGGTAGATGTGCTGCTTCCTATGTTTTCCATTCGCTACTAGATAGAAAAATCTGGAATTATCATCTCCTTCTAGTAATGTTTTTACTTTAGCTCTTTCATACCATTTGAGCTCTTCCTCCCTTAAGAGGAATGCCAACCTCCCTCTTAGAAAGTGTTTAAAATTAATTTCTTAGATCGGAAAGAGCAACACTTTCAGCATTTTTATCTAGGCCTTCTAAAAGAGATAACAATTTCTTCTTTTCTTTTCGATAGGTCCCAGAGATATGTTGGGCCCAACCATGAAGATATTGTCTAAGTCTTCGAATTTTATTCTGCCATCTCTCCAACAGTGTGCTACCCTCGATGACTGATTGCCATAAATGAGCAACCATATCGTAGAAACCATCACAGATTAACCATCCTCTTTCAAATTTGAGAGGTCTCTGGTTATTGTGATGCGTATTTGAACCCGTGTTCAGAATAAGGGGAGTACGATCAGAAGTATTCCAATCTCTAGCCTCTACAGATGACAATGGGAACTTATCTTCCCAGTCTGTACTAACTAGAACCCGAGAATTTTTTTTGTAATTAAAATTACAAAGTAAGTCCCATGATATTAGAAATTACAAAAATGTGTTACTATCATCAGCTGGTTGGACGAAAACTAAAATTTCATCTACCGAAGAGACAAAAACAATTATTTCGTCTGTCCATCAGATGAAAATACGTTTCCGTCTGCCTGGTGGACGAAATCTGGCGAAATTCAACAAATTTCGTCTGCCTGTTAGAAGAAATTTGATTCGTCCTATTAGCGGACGACTATGCATGACGAAAGTGCACTGTGCAAGACGAAATCTATTTTTCGTGCGACGAAAAGACAGACGAAATCCCTAATTTCGTCTATTGATTGGACGAAAAAAGATTTCGTCTGCTGAGTAGATGAAATTTAACTCCACAAGTAAAAAATATAGATAAAGTGTGGAACAAACTTTTAAATACTGTATATTAGTGAATTGACATATTTGTACTCGAAATAAGGTAGAAAGTTGTGAGAAACAAATACTTTCCCGGATTTAGATTGCATAGCTGCATAAGCAGCGAATGAAATACATCACAAAGAGGATGGTAGAACCATTGACCTCTTACCTAAACATTCTATTACAAGTTGCATTGGCATGTGCGGCATTTTGCTAAGAGCATGTGCCGTCGCTAAACCTAACATGCCTTAGGGAAACGTAAATCGCCGGGATACAATAAGAATCCTTGGTGCCCTAGTAGAACTGGCTCTGTGAGAAGTGGGATGGACCAGCTCCAGCAGAGGAAGGTGGGGATGGAGGATCATCCTTCCTGGGGTGGTAAGGGCACTTGCACCAAGGATCCAGAGATTTGGGGTCATCTTCGAGGCTGACGACGAAAGGATTTGCGTCAGCGTTGGCTTCGAGGCTCTCCACCCTTTGTTTGAGATCGAAGATCTTGCACTATAGGTAGTGGATGTATTCTTGGGTGTGCTCGTGAATTGGAGGATCCACCCACTTCGCGTAGCGACAGTTTCCTTCATCAAAGCATGACCGGTAAATGTGTTAGATGTGTGTGCGTGACCAAAAGAACTCAGCCCACGCACGCGAGCAACTCTGCCCTCACCGTGGCGACGCCCTCCGCCCGCGCCGCGTATGCGCGGCAACGCCGCAGCCGCCCGGCGCCTTCGCTGCCGGCCACCGCCCGCCTGCCGCTGCCGCAGCCGGCCCTCGCACGCCTGCCGCCGCAGCCTCCCGACGCCCGCCTGCTGCTGCCGCCCCCTGCTCCCAGTAGCACACGCCCACGCCCGGCCACCGCACACGCCCACCGCCCGGCCGCCGCACGCGCCCGTCCTCCGGCCTCCCTCCGTGTCACACCCGGTTTTAGAAACCAAACCAAGTGTACACCGTATGTGTGCCAGGATCAAGTTTGACAAATACAGTAAACCAGAAAGTGAATAAAAGATACAGTATCACGTAAAATAAACTATATAAATGACTTACAAGTCTATCAGAGTTAGACAAACAAATCCTGGAAACGAATGCTCCAAACTTCACAGGCAATCGACTGGGGGTTGCGTACGCCTAGAACTCAGCACCATCCTCATCAGCTTAACACAAGTTCTTCTTCTGAGCAGCAATTAGCAAGGTTGAGTACACTTATGGTTGGTACTCAGCAAGGCCACAAGAAATAACCAGAGAGCAAATTAATTATCAACTTTAAGTAAATTAATCATGCGAGGGTCCAGACCACTCTTAACCGTGAGTACGGCTGATATATCAGTTTTACACTCTACAGAGGTTGTACACTTTCACCATAAGTTGCGTAAAAGTTCAGAAGAACTTTAAACCCAACCATGTTGTGCGGATCAGGCACGCATCACACTACCGAGGTGTGACTGCATAGGGACGCTATGAGGCCTTTACAAAGATTCCCTAATAAGTGCAGTCCGCTAAGGTTTGAAAATCCAAGCAAAGCATAACCCTCCCTAATGAGGTCTGTCTCTTAGCTAAGCTCACAGCTCAAGAGGACCGGGTTAGACCTCATCGAAGTCTCCCCCACTTGTCCTTTCGGTAAGACATGCACAAACTAGAGTCTCTAATTATTCAGCCAAGGCCAGAGCCCATTGGCACTCTTGGTTGTACTGTTTTCCTGGGTGGTCACTCCATGTTCCAATTAAATCATCATGATAGTGTAATTAAAGCATAGGCAGAAAGATGGTTAGGGACACTTGCCTTCATGCAACATAAATACCACTGCTCAAAGTCTTCAACTCTTGCTATTGCTCTTTTAATCTTCAAATCACTCGAACTGTGCTTCTTCTTCTCATAGCAATCATCGAGCACAACCATACAAACATGCAACTACACAAACAAACAAACAAGAACAACTAAGAACAATACAGCAATCAAAGGAAAAGCTTTAAAAAGAGCGCACTAAAGGATAGGGCTTGGTAAATTCTCGTCACTATCTGACATAGTCTGATTGTTTATTTTATATCTCGAGTTCTAGACATCCAATTAACATGATTTCAATTGGGTTAGCTTCATAATTTGATAATCTATCTTCTGGAAAAATTGCACGATTTTAGGAGCTACTGTCTAGAAACGACACAAGATTTAGTGCACCTTTCAGAATCTGTTTTTTGAGGGTGAAAATCTCCACTGTGACTTATTGCTATTCTTCACCTCCCTCTGATAGCTTATATTAGAGGGTTTCGATCCTACAACAAGTTAAGTAATACTTCTAACCATAATTCATGTCAATATGAGTCTATCGCAATGAAAACGGATTAAAACGAATCTAAAACATGGAAACTATGGACTAAACAAGATTTCCAACGCTTAAAACTAGCAGGGGCTTTTCTACGAAAGAGTATAGACTAAACAAACATGGTAGAAAATTACAAGATTCGCTAAGGGTCTTACTGAAAATGTTGAGGCCAAAAATGACGGAAGGCTCGGCGCGACGATGAGACGAAGAATGGGCGGGAGTGGAAGATATGGTGGAAGAAGACTACCTTAGGGAATCCCAAACAAAGGGGCCTCCCTGTAAATGAGTCTATGGTGTGTCTTTTCCAGAGGAGAGGTGGTTCGTATATATAGGGAGAAAAATTCTTCATCTCCATGTCCATTAGCAATATGGGACTAATCGATAGATTAACCCCTTTTAATGCTAATGGGCTTTAGAGATATCCCACAACACTAATGGGCTTTGAAATTTGGCCCAATAAAGTGATGAGATGGATTTGGGCTAAAATTGGATCAACTTTGGGTCAAGGCTGGTCTAGTAATATTTATGGTGATTTTTATTCTCGGAATAATTATTTTCTTGGTTATAAAATAATTCTAGATAAGTCCAGAATTCATATTTAAACCATGAAAAATAATCAAAAATTTCCAAAAATCCTAGGAAAAATCCTAGAGATAGATTTAGACATGAGGAATCCAAAGAATGTATTTGGACCTCACGAAAAGGATTTTAGCCTACTCCAAAAATTCAAAGTTTCTCTAAGGAAAATAGGAATAAATGCTAGAAAACTCTGGAAAATTCTCATTATGCTTCTAATCGCGTTTTTTAAAAACTTTGCACACACAAAGGCACTAATTGCAAGAAGCACACATTATTACCACCTATCTTATTTTAGCTTAGAAAACATTTTTTTTCCTATAGTAAATTCCCTATTAATTATATAAAGCTTGAGAAAATTTTAGGAATTTGAGAAAATTATTGTATTAATTAGGCTAACTGTTCACATCCTAAATTTTGAAATTTTAGGGTGTGACAAGACTACCCCCCTTAGACAGAATCTCGTCCCGAGATTTGCAAAGGCTAGCAAGAAAGAAGAGGGATTTTATCTTTAAGTTTTCTTCGAAATGTCTCGTAGGTGACGATCATTTTGGTGGCAACATCTTCCGGTAGAGAACATTAAATTCACCATTCCTCTTGATGTTCTCCATTGGATTCAGAGAAGAGATAGGGAAGGGAACAAGGACATGGGAGATGACAACCAAGCAAAATTTAGGCACAACAACACTCATTATACCAAGCATGAATCAAAAGTTAACCACACAACAATCAGACGATGCTAAGCGTAGTTAGTGAGGCCAAAGGGGAATCCTATAGTCACACAAGGCATCCTCAAGTCGTGTTATTAGAATTATTGATCTTGATAGCTCTAGGTTGCAAAGTAGCCTTCTGCTTAGGAGGATCCAATTTCTGGATTGTAGTGATACTGGACTTGACGCAGTCTTCAGTTACTCATGCTTGACTTCTGGTAGCTTCATTTTCAGAATAACTAGCTTGGACATACATCAGGAGTGATACAACGATCTAAAAGCTTTAGAATAAAGGGAGAGTAGAAAAGACACTTTAGGATCAAAAGCCAAGGAAGAAATTCAAAGTGAAGAATGAGTGATCAAGGTGAAGCAATCAATATAGAGGAGTTAAAAAGACAAGAATTAGAGATGAGCAATATGATTAGAAGTCAATTGTGAGATATAAATTATCAAGGAGAGGATAAAACATTCAAGGGTATAATGACCAAAAGATAAATTATCAAGGAGGGAAAATGCTCAAGGATAGCACTTTTTAACAACAAAATCTCAAGGATAGTGAAAAAAGGGATTGTATAGCAAAATAATCATTAAGAGATGACCAGTACTATCTAGGCTTACGTCCTACAGTCGATACAGCTCTGATACCACTTTTGTCACACCCGGTTTTAGAAACCAAACCAAATGTACACCATATGTGTGCCAGGATCAAGTTTCCCACATACAGTAAACCAGAAAGTGAATAAAAGATACAGTATCACGTAAAATAAACTATATAAATGACTTACAAGTCTATCAGAGTTATACAACAAATCCTGGAAACGAATGCTCCAAACTTCACAGGCAATCGACTGGGGGTTGCGTACGCCTAGAACTCAGCACCATCTTCATCAGCTTAACACAAGTTCTTCTTCTGAGCAGCAATTAGCAAGGTTGAGTACACTTATGGTTGGTACTCAGCAAGGCCACAAGAAATAACCAGAGAGAAAATTAATTATCAACTTTAAGTAAATTAATCATGCGAGGGTCCAGGCCACTCTTAACCGTGAGTACGGCTGATATATCAGTTTTACACTCTACAGAGGTTGTACACTTTCACCATAAGTCGCGTAAAAGTTCAGAATACTTCTAATCGTAATTCATGTCGATCCTACAACAAGTTAAGTAATACTTCTAATCGTAATTCATGTCGATATGAGTCTATCGCAACGAAAACGGATTAAAACGAATCTAAAACGTGGAAACTATGGACTAAACAAGATTTCCGATGCTTAAAACTAGCAGGGACTTTTCTACGAAAGAGTATAGACTAAACGAATATGGTAGAAAATTACAAGATTCGCTGAGGGTCTTACTGAAAATGTTGAGGCCAAAAACGACGGAAGGCTCAGCGCGACGACGAGACGAAGAATGGGCGGTAGTGGAAGATATGGTGAAAGAAGACTACCTTAGGGAATCCCAAACAAAGGGGCCTCCCTGTAAATGAGTCTATGATGTGTCTTTTCCAGAGGAGAGGTGGTTCGTATATATAGGGAGAAAAATTCCTCATCTCCATGTTCATTACCAATATGGGACTAATCGATAGATTACCCCTTTTAATGCTAATGGGCTTTAGAGATATCCCACAACACAAATGGGCTTTGAAATTTGGCCCAATAAAGTGATGGGATGGATTTGAGCTAAAATTGGATCAACTTTGAGTCAAGGCTGGTCTAGTAATATTTATGATGATTTTTATTCTCGAAATAATTATTTTCCTGGTTATAAAATAATTCTAGATAAGTCCAGAATTCATATTGAAACCATGAAAAATAATCAAAAAAATTCCAAAAATCCTAGGAAAAATCCTAGAGATAGATTTAGACATGAGGAATCCAAATAATGTATTTGGACCTCATGAAAAGGATTTTAGCCTACTCCAAAAATTGAAATTTGCTCTAATGAAAATAGGAATAAATGCCAGAAAACTCTGGAAAATTCCCATTATGCTTCTAATCGCGTTTTTTAAAAACTTTGCACACACAAAGGCACTAATTGCAAGAAGCACACATTATTACCACCTATCTTATTTTAGCTTTGAAAACAATTTTTTTCCTATAGTAAATTCCCTATTAATTATATAAAGCTTGAGAAAATTTTAGGAATTTGAGAAAATTATTGTATTAATTAGGCTAACTGTTCATATCCGAAAATTTGAAATTTTAGGGTGTGACACTCCACCGCCGCACACGCATGCCACCGTCACCTCCCCTGTGCTAGATCGGAAACGAAGAGAGAGGCGAGAGAGACCGAGGAACGTGGCGATGTGGTCCGACCTATCCGGTTAATTTCGTCCACCAACTGGACGAAAATAGGATTTCGTCGAATGGGCTGACGAAAATGTGGGCCCCGCAGCAGCTTTTCGTCCTCTTCGTCCTTTTTCGTCCGCTCGGCAGAGGAAATAGGATTTTCGTCTGCTGGCAAGACGATAATACTTATTTCGTCTGCCGGAACGACGAAAAATAGGATTTCGTCTACCCAACGGACGAACTAGACACATTTTTGTAATTTCCCATATCATGAGACTTAATTTGTAATTTAAAATTAAAATAATATTAATTAAAAAAATCTAGAACCCGATCAAGATTTTTAGTAAAGGATCATCACCTGGTCTAGTCCAAGTATATCTACGTCTGGACATGACAATCTCCTTAAGGTCTAGAGATTCAATTACAGAGTTAAGCATATTTGGCCATTTGAAATAAAAAATCCTAGAACTCTTGTCATGTGGATGTCACATTATATTGAAATCTCCTCCAATTAAATAAGGTAGAGACTCCCACAAACAAGTATTAGCCATTTCTGCCAAAAATTCTTGTTTATGATCATGTTGCGTTGGTCCATAAACCACAAATAGTGCAAATTTGAAGCCATCTGATTTACATCGCAAGGTAAACTTGACATAATAGTCTCCTTCCGCAGTGGCCCCAATGTCAAAAACAAGAAGTTCAACCCCAAGCAGGATTCCCCCAGATCTACCATGTGGTGCCATACTCTGCCAGATAAAATTTCGACCAGCACACAGGTTCTTTAGAATATGATCTGGAATGGACTCCCTACAAGTCTCAGAAAGTGGTATAAAATTTATCTGCTCTTCCCTGACCAGGTCTGCCAAATGTCTGTGTTTAGCCAAGTCCGCAAGACCTCTGCTATTCCAGAATATTCCTTTCATCGGATAACAACTTTCGAAGGGGGTTTTTGGTTTTTTAGCGAGCGGGCATGTTTTGGTATTTTTGGCTTTACTCGCTTTCTTGCGTCGGTGAACCGTTGATAGATCTATCATTTGATCAATCCCTTGTTCATGCGTATTCTCATTTAAATTACCACTAATGTGGCCGAGAACCGCATCAAGACGAGACTGATGAGGACATGACACCCATACATGTGTCCATTAGGGGTGCTTGGGATGGAGAAGAAGGAGACCAACAAGATTTTTCAAGTCAAGAAGAACGCCTAAGGCTAATCCGATTCGAGTCTCCGAGGCGGACTCGAACTTGACTTTCTTTGGGCCTCCACCTTGGGGACTCGAATCGGATTAGCCTTAGGCCTTCTTCTTGACTTGGAAAATCTTGTTGGTCTCCTTCTTCTCCATCCCAAGCACCCCTAATGGACATATGTATTGGTGTCATGTCCTCATCATCCTCCCCTTCTTGACGAAAAGCCGTCATCGGCGTCGTTTGTGCTCTAAGATGGCCCTGCACAACACGAAAAAACACGAGGTTGTGGAAAATATAGGAACTGAGAATATTGTGGGGAGTGACATGACCATATTTGCAATCTCTCAAAGCATCTTCTCCTATAGAGTAGGCTCCTTGATCGAAACGCACACGATCTTTGTCAATACTATCCTGCAAATGATTAGCACTAACCAAACACAATGTAGGCATAGATGGTTGCATAACTGCTAGTATCTGTTCAATACAAGAAAAATCAGCACTAGCACACATAGGTAATAGCCAACAATGCTCCCATTCTTGAAAGTGAACCCGATTCGTTATAGTAAAACTAGATAGACAATCTAGTTGATCACAATCTTGTACATCAAAAGGATGATGAGGACATGACACCCATACATATGTCCATTAGGGGTGCATAGGATAGAGAAGAAGGATACCAACAAGGTTTTCCAAGTCAAGAAGAAGGCCCAAGGCTAATTCGATTCGAGTCCCCAAGGTGGAGGCCCAAAGAAACTCAAGTTCGAGTCCGCCTCGGAGTCCAGGAGCAGCCCGTCCTAAATCTGTCGCCCAGGTCACATACGGTCTCGGTTTTTGACGTTCTACATATGCTTGGAAAGATAAGGAGATAATATTTCCAATGGAACTGGTCCCACCTCAAAATTCGTTCTGAGTCATCAGGAATCGTCGAAACAAGTGGGCGTCCAGAATCTGCCAGGGTGCTGCGCCGCCATCTTTTGGGCTGTAGGCCCGTGTATCATGTTGGGGTCCATTGTGGACGTGGTTAGGGGGTTATGCATGCCCCTACCCTCATATAATCAGTAGCCACCGCCACATTAGGGGGGTTTTGCTTAGATCAATTCTGTCAAGAACAGTGTCGCCGCTCGTCGGTTTGTGAGACCCCAACTTCGTGAGTTTAATCATACATCTGCAATTGTGTTGCAATCTTTCTCGTTCTTGTTTGTGTTCTTCGATTCGTAGGCAAGGATTAGCCTTCTGGGCGAGGTCAACCGTGCAACGCCGGTTGATAACCTGAGGAGACGTGGTGCTGCGATTGCGGGGTTCGGAACGTGTGGTTCAGAACCCGGATCAATTTGAGTCACGACTCCACCAAATCGAGAGTTATCAGAACCTTTCAGAAGATCGGGAAACCCTAGTTCCCATCAGAGGCCCAAAGAAAGTCAAGTTCGAGTCCGCCTCGGAGTCCAGGAGCAGCCCACACTAAATTTGTTGTCCAGGTCGCATACAAGCTCGGTTTTTGACGTTCTACATATGCTTGGAAAGCTAAGGAGATAAGATTTCCAATGGCACCGGTCCCACCTCAAAATTCGTTCTAAGTCATCGGGAATCATCGAAACAAGTGGATGTACAGAATCTGACAGGGTGCTGCGCCGCCATCTTTTGGGCTGTTGGCCCGTGTATCATGTTGGGGTCCATTATGGACGTGGTTAGGGGTTATGCACGCCCCAACCCTCATATAATCAGTAGCCGCCGCCACATTAGGGTTTGGGTTTTGCTTAGATTAATCTATCGAGAACAGTTTCGCCGTTATCGGTATGTAGAACCCCAACTTTTGATCTTAATCATACATCTGCAGTGTCACTTCCTTTGAGAGCTGCTTCTTTTGAGTTCTTGCTTGTGTTCTTCGTTTCGCAGACAGGGATTAGCCTTCTTGGTGAGGTCAACCAGGTTGTGATGCGGTTGATAACCAGAGGAGTCGTGGTGCTAAGATTGCAGGGTTCGAGTTTGCTGACTTGAAGCCGGATCAGTGTGTCGTGCTCCGCCCAAAACGAGTTATCCTTCACCTGACGGAAGATCGGGCACGCTAGTTCCCATCAGAGACTCTCATTCCTCATCACTCTTTTCTAAAGATTTAGGATTATTTGTAGAACTTTTCTGTGACAATCCAAGTAATTAGAGTTCAAATTAAACCAATTGGACCAACATTATAATTTTGATTATAAGTTTACCTAAGTTAAACCAAAGGTTGACTCCATAAGTAAACCTCCCTTTGACCAAAACGAATTTAATTTATGTAAAGTCATCATGATCAGGGACACAACTCTCACATGAGTAAATATAAAATTGGAGCAAAAAGTTTAGTTGAGTTTAATTTAAATATTTGAATTCAAGGCTCATTTGAATATGTTCTAAAAACCCCACAAATTCTACTTAATGTAGGTCTCAAATAAAAAATCATCCAACATGAAAATTATAGGAAATAAAATTTCCCACAACTTTTAGTTTGATAGTTTTTGAAGTTTCATTTGAAAACATTTTTAAAACGTGGGTTAAAGGAAGTCAAACATAGGTCAAACCCCCTCCTTTTTCCTTTCTTCTACCTCTTTTCTTCTTCTCCGGCGCGCCACCGAGCTCCCCACCACGCCGGTGCGTCGCACGCCTAGGCCACCAGCCCTCCTTCACGCCGGGCTACTCCAGCGCAAGCACCCTCGCATCCTGCATGAGCCCGACCCCACCTGCCTGCCTCTCCTCCCTCCTTTCCCGTTCCCCGCGCGTTCTCGCTTGCACCCACGCCGCACCGTGCGCAGCGGCTGCCGCAGCTCATCTTCTCCACGTGGTCGGTGAGCTCTGACCGCTGCATCGCGCCAAGCCAATGAGCAGCAGCAAACGCGACCATGCTGGCCAATTCTCCACTCCCGCACGTCTGCGATCGCGCGCCTCTGCCGCGCATCAGCAACGGCCAATGCCGCAGCGCCCCGACGCTGCCCGAACCGCGGTGCACCGGGCCAAACAGCGCGCAGCAGCACTGGCCCAGTCCCAATGCACGCGAATGCTCCTTGTCCGCTCCCGGATAATTTTCACCTAGCCCAGCGCGGACACACGGCCGTCGAGCTCTGCCATGGCGCGTGTACGTTGGCGAGCGCCCTCAAAGCTCTGGCTTCTGCTCCGCTAGCCAGCTGGTCCCAACACATCATTGAGAAGCCTCCGGCGCACCTCCTGTCGTCTATAAGAGGGGTCCCAGGCCGCGCATTGGCTTCCGCATGCTCGTCGTCGCCATTTCTGCCGCTCCGCCGTCGCCGATCCACCCCTCCGTGGGCAGCTCTCTATGAGCCATCCCAGCTCAATCCACGCCCACCATGGGACTCCCAGTGACCTAGCACAGCTCCCCGACCCCTCAAACCTCTATCCCCCGCCGCTCCCGAGCTCTACTGCAGCTCACCGTCGCCGCCGTCCGCCGCCTCCACGCGGGTTGTCGCCTACACATCACCCTGACCCCAACCAAGCTCACGAACGCACTCCTCACAACCCCCACGAAGCTCCCCGACCCATCCCTCGAGATCCCTGACCCGCCGTTGTGCCGGCGTGCCCTCGCCGGAGCCGCCGGAGCTACCTCTCCGTCGTCTGCCACCATCGAGTCATCTCCGACTACAAGACCTAGCCCAATCAACTCGTGTTGAGCTCTTGAACCTTGTGGGCTAGATCAAGTCGAGCATAGGGCCCCACATCGCCGGAATCGAACATGCACCGCCACCGGCCGGCGAAGGACCCCTGTGTGAAATTTTAAAACTTGAAGGGACCTGAATGATTAAAATCAGGGACTGGAATGTAAACTTAAGTTATGTTTTTGTTTTAAAAACAGTGAACTTCATAAATATATTATAAATCGTAGAAAACCCGGAAAAATGTAATCTAAATTTTGTTGGATTCTGTGAGAGTAGATGTATAACTTTCACAAAGCATGTATATACGTTTTCTGTGTAATTGGCAAAAGAAAAAATATCATACATTTCTATACTTTTGTGGATAACTTGAGCCACAGAGAAATTATGAAGCTAATTTTGGGATATGTTGTTCCTCATGGTATACTTAGTTCACTGTATAAAAATCTCCCAGAAGTATGATATTTGGGTACTGTTATATTTTTATTTCCTCTATTAGCTGTGCTGTAATAAAATATTTTTAGTAATTTATTTACTAAGTAAAATAGGCTCAACTTTTTATGGTAGGTCAGTGATGATGTTCACAATGCTCAATAAATAAGATAGCTAAATACATGATGTTCTACTAGCTGAAGTTGAATAAAATATTAAAATGGTAACAGTATAATGTGACTAATCCAATGAACATATGGTATTTTACAAAACATTCATCCTTGTTTTGTACTTCTGTTCTCTTTGTGCAAAGCTACTGAGTAAAACTTTTATATATGTACACAATCACCATCAAACAAGAAATGAAAGAAACTCGCCATCAACACACCACATGCTTTTGTAAAGATAAGATAAATTTATATTGGTATCTAGGTGAATATGGCCTCAAGTGCAACTCATGCTTAATTTTCGACTTGCATAGTAACTTTATTCTTACAAATGCTTAAAGGGAATCTTATGCATATGCATTTTGCGTAGATGCTGATCTAGCCGACGGGAACTACACGCTCGTACAAGAGACCGAAGAACACGAAGGAGTGTTAAACGCGATCGAGGCTGATCAAGTCCCAAACCCAAGTTTGGGAGGGCCTAAGGCTGACCTAGAGCAGAAGGCAAGCCTCGAAGCATAACCCGGTTTTCTCTAAAAATTTATGCAATACTTTTATGTACTTATGTTTGTGCATTTAAGTGTAGGAGTTGATTTGAACCATAGTTGCAAATCCATAGTTCCCATGCGTTGATTACTAGTGTATGGGTCGCTAGTGGCTATGCTAAACTAAGATCCGATAGAAGTCGAGTGATTTCCTGTCACTTGCGAGTTATAGGAGTTTCTTGCTTTATTAATGATGGAATCATAAGGACGATGGGTGGGGATGGGAAGTTGTTTTTGGAGGATTATTGGTGCCCCGTCCGTCTAGTAATAATTTTGCTAAGGTCGAAGGGTGTCGGTGTTCGTGGTCAAGTCTTTGAACGTACTAAACACATGCTGAGAGATTTAATGGTAATCAGTAATCCTAGTACCTGATTGAACCGGGGCGTGGCTTTACCCCGCTAACCCTGGAATGAGATTCCTTTGCTGCAGCATATGGGTACATGTGCGGCCATGGCATGGCATCGTTCCGGGGACCATTGGGGCCTTATATCCAAGGGCTGCGGGCTTTGTACACAAACTGGGAATTGATGGGAACGGTTGATAATGTGTGGACCCGTCATGGTCATGCATGTCATGTGTTTAGGTCCACCTTGCAAGGTTAACAAATCGATCTGAATCATCTGTCTCTCGCAGCTACTAAGACTGCTTGACCACTATGCTGCATTGAGTAAAAAGTTGAACATGAGCTTGGTATTGTATTTTTGTTGTTGCTTAAGTTTCTTGTACAACATGTTTGCTGAAAAGATGTGCTCATTTAGAATGGTGATACTACTAGAATATGGAAAATAAAAATTGAATGTAAGGACCCACTTTTTAATCGCGTTTGGCAAAACAAACCCCTCAGCCAAAAAGCCCAGCATGCCTAGGAGTCGGTGATGTTGTTTTCCACCTGTCCGGTAAGTCTTGCTGAGTATTAGTATGCTTAGCCTTGCTTGTGGCAAAAATTTTTAGGTACTCTAGATGAAATGGTTCCTAGTGTGACTTGGCCATGCCAGCTCCCTCCGGGTTGGACTGTTGAGTGGGAACAGTCCTCGGCTGGCGAGGATCGTGGTGAATGATTTCATGGGAGGCTTCCTCATGATGTCACGTGTATCGACGTTTAGCACTCGTTTGTTTTTCGGCTGCTTTATGTTGAATCCTGAACCATTACTTTGAACTCAGTTTGTAATAAAGGCAAGTGAACCTCCTTGATGTAATAAATTGGATTGATGTAATCCCTAGGCTCGTCTTTGTACGGGTATTTGTATGCTTTGTTTTGATCTCGAAATACGTGGTTGTATGGGGTGAAACCCGATAGACGGCTATCTTGATCCAATTTAAGTGTCGGATCGCATCTAAGATGATATATGTACACTTTTATTGGGCTGAGATGAGCTGTTCTGCCACATTTTCTTTTGTTTAGCACACACAACCAACCTATCAATTTCTAAATGCTTGATAGCAACAGTGGAAGCTAAAACAGAGGAAAAGTCACTACCTAGGTTGATGCCTACCCCATTCAGGTTTGAAGAAATGCGGGAATCTGAAAATGTAGTAAAAGATTTACCTGGAACTTCTAGATTCTTTTTAGCCGCCAGTCTCGCAGTTTTCTCCAAAGTATGATCATCGTTCTTGGCTTGTGACCGAGAGCTCCACCTAAGAACTCTAGGCTCTAGCATGATCTCCTCTACTCCAGCAACCACATCCAGTGACTGGAGAGCCTCCATGATTGCAGCATTTGCCATGTTGGCGCGGATGTCATTCTTTTTTGCTAGTGCTTGCAACATGCATCGTGGCAGCTCACAATGCTTGGGGCTAGCATCAGGTTTATTCTCCTTTTGCTGACTCCCACCTTGTATTTGCATTGGTAAGGGCATCCCGTAATTATTTTCCTGCTCACTAGGAACTGGCTTTTCTAGAGGCGCCGCTAGAGCTGTACGTACCACACCCGCACGCTCGAGTGCCAATCGCTGTGAGGACAGCCACGCTTCACCTGCCAAATTGTGCATCCTGTTAGCTCCAGAATCTGCACACACCAGGTTGTTGTGCGCTCCCTCATCAGTCACCAATGTTATCTTGTTGACTTCATGTGTCACATCAGCAATTGCAACATTAGAGTTATATCCCGTAGAAACAAGGCCCTCTGCCACCATCATAGAAGCTGCCTCAACATCATAGGACTTCCAAATACATAGACATCATCACGTTTACTTTAGGTACATTGATAATTCCCCCCAAAAGCCACCAACATATAGTCACAGAACATCTCAAAATATTCAAATTCCCTTCACACAGAACACTCAAAATAGAAGCCCTCAAGTACTCATAGGAAGTCACTGAGCCTTTTCTTCGCTTTAGTCACCATGGCACGACTATCTTCACCCCTTATGTTGTTCCTAGTCCCCATGGCAGGACTATCTCCAGCCTTTTTTATGCTCCTAGTCCCCATGGCAGGACTATCTGCAGGAGCTATGGTTGTTGTTGCTTGAGCATTCTCCTTTGCTTTCCCTTTCTTCTGAATCTTCTTCGTCGCCATCCCCTTTCCCTTCTTTTTTGTTGTAGGTCTTGCTGCACTTGCACTTGCCGGTTGACTAGTTGATGCACCATATGGAGCATCAATCTGGTTTTGTATAGGAGCCAGCCTTTGCCTACAGAAAGGATGAAATGAGTAATTTATTTGAAGGTTAGTGCTCTCTCTCTTTTACTCCCACCTTCAATGTTTGCCATTTCTTGAGTCTTTCTTTTCTTCTCAGCTTTTCTGCATTGGATTGGAAGGTCAAAAGTACACATAAGAAACAAAAGAAATGAATGAAGTCTTCAAAATGGAAGTGAAATTTCGCACCTTTGAGCTGCCAACAATGTTAGTGCTTCCTTAGCTTCAGGATCTCCCTCTCTACAAGTGTTCCAGTGATGCCCATGTTTATCACAGATCGGGCACTCATGTGCAGTTCCTCTCCTTTTCTTCTTATAGCCCCCTTCATGAGCGCCCTTAAATCTATGAATTTTTGGTCTACCAGCAGGTCTCCTCAATAAAGGTGGATACAAGAAGAAACCCTTGTCAGGCTTAGGCCACTGCTTCTTGTCAGTCATAGCAGGTATCATTCCCTTATATGCAGCCCTGAACTTCTCAATTGTGTAGTTGCTATCGACATAAAGCTGAAGATTTCTTCCGTGAGATATGTTATGATCGTTATAGCATGTGGGCATGGTTTACCTGATATTTGCCATGACCTACACGTGCACGTCATGCCTTTCAAATCAACCACATGTTTGAAGTCTACAAGTTGATCTTTTGCGAAGGTCCAATGCTTCCCATATACTTCAACTTTATCATCACCATTCCTTTGAATTTTATACTTTAACCCATGACTTCTCATCTTCAGGTCATTATAAATGTGTGGCAATACTAGACCTGCCATGTTCCTGCCAATCCTACTTATTTGATCAAACATAATCATTAGCTTTTGCCTGAGCTTTTCAGCTAGATCACCTACATGCATTGCCTTGAACTTCCTCATCCAACTATTGAAACTTTCAGCCAAGTTGTTTGTCACATAGTCAACCTTAGTGATTTTACTAAATTTGCTCCTCATCCAGAGGTTTGGGTGATTCTCAGTAAGATATGTGTGGACATCAGGATTTGCTGCAATCATCTTGGACTTGTTCTCCTCAAATTGCTCTGGCTGCCATGCATAGGCTGCTGGCCACAAGTTGTCATCAAACACCTTCCCACAAAACTTCTTCTTGAAGTTTGTTACTAAGTGCCTCATGCACTCCCTGTCTTCAGCATTTCTGAATACGGTCTTAACAACATTAAGTCCCTTTCCTGCATCAGTACATACCAAGCCTATAGGATCTCCTATGCAGTCATATAGTTTTTCCATGAACCATTCTCAGTTATCACCATCCTCACACTCCATTATTGCAAACACAACTGGAAAGAACCAATTGTGGCCATCCACAGCATATGCTGTAGCTAACTGAACTCTAAACCTTCTAGTAAGAAATGTGCTATCTATGGACAGGTATGGTCTGCAACCCTCTAGGAATCCATCCACACAAGCCTTGAAAGCAACAAACATCCTTCTAAAGTGGTGCTTCTCCGTCACTAAATGAAGCTCAATGATGACCACACTACCAGGACTCCTCTTCTCCACCTTAGCCTTCCAACTATACAAGCTATCAAAACTGTCTTTCCAACTTCCATACACTTTATCAAGTGCAAGCTGATACCCTGCATGCACTCTCTTGTAGTTAATCTCCACAAAGTGAGTCTGAAAGATCCTATCTTGTAGTTCCTTAGCACCAATGTCTGGTTTATCCCTCACCCAATCCATAACTTTGTCACATATCCAAGCCTTTGTTGCATGCTTAACTTTCTTGCTTCTCTGTCTGCTAGCACGTGTGTTCAAATGGATTCACCTTTTGATGGGAACTAGGGTTTCCCGATCTTCCGAAAGGTTCTGATAACTCTTGATTTGGTGGAGTCGTGACTCAAATCGATCCGGATTCCGAACCACACGTTCCGAACCCCGCAATCGCAGCACCACGTCTCCTCACGTTATCAACCGGTGTTGCACGGTTGACCTCACCCAGAAGGCTAATCCTTGCCTGCGAATCTAAGAACACAAGCAAGAACGAGAAATATTGCAACACAATTGTAGATGTATGATTAAACTCACGAAGTTGGGGTCTCACAAACCGAGGAGCGACGACACTGTTCTTGACAGAATTGATCTAAGCAAAACCCAAACCCTAACTTAGGTGGCGGCTACTGTTTTAAAGAGTCTAGGGTCGTAGTCGACCCCCCTGGACGTGCCCCTATTGGGCTCAACACGATACACGGCCCAAAGACCAAAATACGACAACGCAGCGCCGAAACAGATTCTGGATGTCAACTTGTTTCCTAGATTCCCGATGACGCCAGATGAATTTTGATATGAAACCAGTTCCATTGCAAAGATTATCTTCTTATCTTTCCAAGCATATAAAGAACATCCAAATCCGAGCCCGTATGCGACCTGGGCGTCCGATTTAGCGCTGACTGCTCCTGGACTCCGAGGTGGACTCGAAGTCGAATTGATTTGGGCCTCTATCTTGACTTGCACGCCCTTGCTGGTCCTCTCCACCTTGAAGCCCTTCTCCAACTATCCTCTGGTCCTCTCCATGGTTCCTAATTACAATATAATCATTAGGTAGCAATCTATTCTCATAATCACATAGAGAAGTACTTAGGAACGAGCTCACATCTAAATTCAATTGTCGCGCACGAGCTCTAGTGATTGGACCTTGAACGATCAATGGAGGATTGTTGTGAGTATCCATAGGAGTGATGTCCTCATCATCCTCCCCCTCTTGAATTGGAGTCGTCCTTGACTCAAGCTCATCCTCTTATCCCAAGTATGGCCTCAAATCTGAAACGTTAAAGGTGGGACTAACCCCAAACTCGGGAGGCAACTCAAGTTTATATGCATTATCATTAATATTTTCGAGTATTTTAAATGGACCATCAGCTCTTGGCATCAACTTAGACTTTCTCAAATATGGAAATCTTTCTTTTCTCAAGTGCAACCATACTAAATCACCCGGTTCAAGCTTTACTTCTTTCCTACCTTTACTACCAGCAATTCTATACTTGTCGTTCATCTTTTCAATGTTGTGCTTAGTTGTTTCATGCATTTGCAAAATAAATTCAGCACGTTCCTTGGCATCATTATGAATCCTTTCACTAGTAGGAAAAGGCAAAATATCAATAGGAGCATGAGGGTTGAAACCATACACTACCTGAAAAGGACTTACCTTGGTGGTAGAATGTGTTGCTCGATTATATGCAAACTCGACATGAGGCAAACATTCTTCCCACATCCTCAAAATTTTCTTCAAAATAGCTCTCAACATAGTACCCAAAGTACGGTTCACGACCTCCGTTTGTCCATCAGTTTGTGGATGACAAGTAGTAGAAAACAACAATTTTGTACCCAACTTGTTCCACAGAGTCTGCCAAAAATGACTCAAGAATTTAGCATCGCGATCTGAAACAATAGTAGACGGCATACCATGCAAACGAATAATCTCTTTGAAAAAGAGGTCAGCAATATGTATAGCATCATCACTCTTATGACATGGTATAAAGTGTGCCATCTTAGAAAAATGATCCACCACAACAAATATGCTATCACTCCCCCTCTTAGTCCTAGGCAATCCCAAAACAAAGTCCATAGAAATATCTTCCCAAGGAATAGAAGGAACTGGAAGAGGCATGTATAACCCATGTGGATTCAAGCGAGACTTAGCGTTTTGACATGTGGAGCAGCGAGAAACAAACCTCTCAACATCTCTCTTCATATGAGGCCAAAACATCTGCGGTCTTCTTAGCACCAAAATGGCCCATCAACCCTCCTCCATGCGCTTCCTGTAACAACAAAAGACGAATGGAACCAACTGGAATGCATATGCGGTTAGCTTTAAACAAGAACCCATCATTAACCACAAATTTGTTCCATGCACGTCCCTCTCTAAAATTCAGCAACACATCTTTAAAATCAGGGTCAAACGCATATTGTTCTTTTATCGATTCAAGTCCAAAAATCCGACAATCAAGTTGGGACAACAAAGAATATCATCTAGACAAAGCATCAGCAATCACATTATCCTTCCCCTTCTTGTGTTTGACAACATAAGGGAAAGTTTCAATAAATTCAACCCACTTAGCATGTCTACGATTCAGATTATTTTGAGAGCGAAGATACTTCAGCGATTCATGATCAGAATGAACAACAAATTCTCTAGGCCACAAATAATGACGCCACGTTTCTAAAGAACGTACAAGTGCATACAATTCCTTATCATACGTAGAATAATTCAGAACCAGACCATGCAACTTTTCACTAAAATATGCAATGGGTTTACCATCTTGCATCAAAACACCTCCAATGCCAACTTCACTAGCATGACATTCTAACTCAAAAGTCTTACCAAAGTTTGGAAGTTGCAGCAATGGCGCGTGCGTAAGCTTGTACTTTAATGTTGCAAAGGACTCCTCTTGTGCTTTTCCCCAATGAAACACCACACCTTTCTTCGTCAACTCGTGCAACGGTGCAGCAATGGTGCTGAAATCTTTGACGAAGCGGCGATAGAAACCTGCAAGACCAAGAAAACTCCGTACCTGTGTGATGGTTTGGGGCAACGGCCAGCTCTCAATGGCCTCAATTTTCATCGCATCCACCTCAATTCCCTGTGGAGTAACAACATAGCCAAGGAAAGAAACTCTATCGGTGCAAAAGATGCACTTATCAAGATTAGCAAACAAACGTGCATCTCTCAAAGCATAAAAAACAACACGTAAGTGTTCCATATGTTCATCAAAGTAAACCACCACAAATCGCCCAATAAAAGCCCGCAAAACCTCATTCATCAATCGCATGAAAGTACTAGGTGCATTGGTTAAACCAAAAGGCATAACTAACCACTCATATAACCCGAATTTGGTTTTAAAAGCTGTTTTCCATTCATCTCCAAGTTTCATTCTTATTTGGTGGTAACCACTACGCAAGTCTATCTTTGTGAAAATTATAGCACCACACAACTCATCAAGCATGTCATCTAGCCTAGGAATAGGATGATGATATCGAATGGTATTATTATTGATAGCTCGATAATCAACACACATACGCCAAGTACCATCTTTCTTGGGAACCAAAAGCACAGAAACAGCACAAGGACTAAGGCTTTCACGGACATACCCACGGTCCAACAGTTCTTGGACTTGTCGCTGAATCTCCTTAGTCTCCTCGGGATTGGTGCGATAAGCAGCACGGTTCGGCAATGTGGCTCCGGGAATCAAATCAATTTGATGCTCTATCCCTCTCAAAGGTGGAAGGCCCAGTGGTAACTCAGCTGGAAAAACGTCCTCATGCTCCTGCAAAATGTTAGTGACAACACGAGGCAAAGAGCTAGAAATATTATCAAGCGAAAACAAAGCTCGTTTGCATACCAAAGTATAGCACATATCATCATCAGAAAGTTCAGCAAGTTCAGATTTCATTGCGAGCATAACTCCCCCCTTTAATTTAATTCCCTCGACCTCAGAAGTTGGTGCAGACTTATCCTTTTTAGGTCGGTAAATAGATTTAGCAACTTGCTGATTTTCAGATTACTTATCATGCAAACTAGCAGCTCGGTCTTTATCAGCTTGTACAATTTCAGCAGGTGTCATAGGTAGCAAAGTAATTTTCTGTCCTTTATGTGTGAAAGTGTATTTATTACTTTTGCCATGGTGTATAGCATCATTATCAAATTCCCAAGGACGTCCCAATAAAAGAGAACAAGCATCCATAGGTACGACATCACAGTCAACAGAATCAACAGAGGTACCAATGGAAAAGAAACTCTACATGTTTGTATTACCTTAGCTTTTCCCGCATCACTAAACCACTGAATACCATATGGATGGGGATGAGGGCGTGTGGCCAATCCAAGCTTCTTGACCAAATCAGAACTCACCAAATTATTGCAACTACCTCCATCAATGATGACACGGGCGCGGCTTTTGTTGATGATGAAAAAAATTTGGAACAAGTTATGGCGTTGGATCTTCTCAGGTTGTTGTACTTGTGCGCTGAGTACTCGCTGCACAATGATGTTTCTAAAGGCCGTCGTGTCCTCACTACCAAATGCAACGCCACGATCCTCGTCAATATCATTTGCCTCATCATCTTCAACGTCGGAGGTGCTTATGTATCCATCTTCTGTAGCAATGTATGCCCGCTGACTAGGGCAATCCTTCTGCACGTGGCCAAGCCCATGGCAACGGTGGCACTGAATGTTGGAAGTGTGTGGTGTCGAGGTGATACTCCTGCTGCCCTCCTGCATAGAATTTTTACCTGAATCCGAAGAACGTGCAAAAGATGGTGGTGGCGGTGATGGTGCAACAGCTGTTGAAGGTGTGGATTGCTTGCTCGCTGGTGGGGGTGCTCAAATAGAAGTTGGCTTGGGCAGCCCCGAAGATGGCGTTGTACGTGGCGTGTAGGAGGTGCTTCCCACCTTGTTCTTGCCCTGCTGTTCACGCCCCTGAATCTTCTTTTCTGCAAGCATAGCATATCAAAACAACTGGTCGACAGTGTTAAAGTCCTTATAATCAACTATGTCCTGAATATCACGCCTCAAGCCTGAATAAAAACGACAGATAGAATCCTCAGGCCCTTCTACAATACCACAATGCATTATGCCTTTTTGCAAAGAACCATAGTAATCCTGCACAGAAGTTTCTCCTTATTCTAAACCCTGCAATTTCTTACTCAAATCTCTATGATATGAAGGAGGAACTAAACGATCATGCATAGCCACCTTAAGCTCATTCCAAGACGTAGGTGCTCTACCATCGCCAACTAGACCAGTCCACCAAATAATAGCAAAGTCCTTAAACTCACTAGTGGCTTGTCTAACTTGATGTTGTTCTGGTACAAGGTGGGCAGAAAATTTTTGTTCTACTATCATCTCCCAATTAAGGTAACCCTCAGCATCATAATGACCCGAAAAAGATGGAATGGTAAACTTAATCTTAGCATAAGGGTCATCACAATTGTTATTACCTTGGTGAGCGCCACCCATACCTACCCTGTTATGGCGAAGGCGACGTTGTAATCGTGTGTTTCTGGTAGCTGCTTCATCATAATTACCATTGTCATCAAACACCGCGTCATCTGGAAAACGTGGAGGTGGTGGTTGTTGTGGCAGTGGCTGTGGATGTGCCTCCACTACAGCAACTCTGTCGGCAAGCTCAGACACCCGTCGGTCCACCCTCTCTAACATGGTGCCAAGCTTCATAGCGATGAGCGCATCAGTGACAGCCTTGTTGATTGTTTCTTCCATCTTGTCACGAGAAGCTTCTAGCTCTTCTCGACTAACACATTCACTGAAATCTGTGGGAGCCTTCCGTGCATCATCTCCTACCATCGAAAAGCACCAAAACAAGAACACACAGTGAAGGTTATCCCTAATAATCCGACTACGTGCTCTCAACACAGCAAAGGAAGCGTCTTACCAAGCTCTTGCAAGGTTCTTACCAAAAAGCAAGGCAAAGGATACCTGGAAGGCGTGTAGTCCGCGATTGCAATGGTCAAAAACCAGTGCCGTCCAGAAGATGTATGTGGAGCTTTGGGAAGGCACAATATGTAGCAAGGAGTAGCAAATAACGAATGCAGAATAGCAAAGTTCAATAAGTATCCAAAGTACAAGTCACAATTGCTGGCTTAGACGTGTCCTAGACGTAGCACAACAAGTTGGAACAAGAAACGATGGAAAAATCTCACAGGACAAGCAAAACAGCACTCTATGCAATCGTTTTTAATCTTTTCAGAATTTCCCTCCAAAACCTCCAGGCTAGTAGGAATCACGAGTTTTTTATTTTTTGAACTATTTTTTTTATATTTTTCTCTTAACAGGGATACCAAAAGCTCCAAGCACACAAATTTGCACCCTTTTTTAGGTGAGATGCAGCCTAGGGAAATTCAGGAACAAACGCTGAAAACCCTAAAACAACTTGATCAATTTTTTTCTTTATCTTCCTGATTTTTTTGAATTTTTTGAGTCGGGCAAACAGGATGAAGCCAGTTTAGGTCCCCTCACAATGGAGTCATGAAGCTGCTGTAAAAAATTGAGCCAAAACGGAGCACCGAGCGAAAAGTTATGCCCGTTTTACTAAAGGTACCTCAAGTTATGGTTTTTGGGAGGCCCACGATGTGGTTCTCTGGAGGCTCAATTCGGCAGGACGCGCGGCGGCAGTTAGGGTATGCAAGATGAACCAAGAAGGGCTGCGATGCATGGCGATGGACACACGGCGGCTCGCAACCTACCTAGGGCTTCGACACAAGCCTTGAAAGCAACAAACATCCTTCTAAAGTGGTGCTTCTCCCTCACTAAATGATGCTCAATGATGACCACACTACCAGGACTCCTCTTCTCCACCTCAGCCTTCCAACTATACAAGCTGTCAAAACTGTCTTTCCAACTTCCATACACTTTATCAAGTGCAAGCTGATACCCTGCATGCACTCTCTTGTAGTTAATCTCCACAAAGTGAGTCTGAAAGATCCGATCTTGTAGTTCCTTAGCACCAATGTCTGGTTTATCCCTCACCCAATCCATAACTTTGTCACATATCCAAGCCTTTATTGCATGCTTAACTTTCTTGCTTCTCTGTCTGCTAGCACATGTGTGTTCAAATGGATTCACCTTTTGATGGGAACTAAGGTTTTCCGATCTTCCGAAAGGTTCTGATAACTCTCGATTTGGTGGAGTCGTGACTCAAATCGATCCGGCTTCCGAACCACACGTTCCGAACCCCGCAATCGCAGCACCATGTCTCCTTAGGTTATCAACCGGCGTTGCACGGTTGACCTCGCCCAGAAGGCTAATCCTTGCCTGCGAATCGAAGAACACAAGCAAGAACGAGAAAGATTGCAACACAATTGCAGATGTATGATTAAACTCATGAAGTTGGGGTCTCACAAACCGACGAGCGGCGACACTGTTCTTGACAGAATTGATCTAAGCAAAACCCAAACCCTAACTTGGGCGGCGGCTACTGTTTTAAAGAGTCTAGGGTCGTAGTCGACCCCCCTGGACGTGCCCCTATTGGGCTCAACACGATACACGGCCCAAAGACCAAAATACAACGACGCAGCGCCGAAACAAATTCTGGATGTCAACTTGTTTCATAGATTCCCGATGACTCCGGGTGAATTTTGATATGAAACCAGTGTCATTGCAAAGATTATCTTCTTAGCTTTCCAATAATATAAAGAACATCCAAATCCGAGCCCGTATGTGACCTAGGCGTCCGATTTAGCGCTGACTGCTCCTGGACTCCGAGGTGGACTCGAAGTCGAATTGATTTGGGCCTCTATCTTGACTTGCACGCCCTTGCTGTCCTCTCCACCTTGAAGCCCTTCTCCAACTATCCTCTGGTCCTCTCCATGGTTCCTAATTACAATATAATCATTAGGTAGCAATCTATTCTCATAATCACATAGAGAAGTACTTAGGAACGAGCTCACCTCTAAATTCAATTGTCGCGCACGAGCTCTAGTGATAGGACCTTGAACGATCAATGGAGGATTGTTGTGAGTATCCATAGGAGTGATGTCATCATCACCTTTACCTACAAAAGTGTATTGACATAAATTAGCATTGATTATTTAGGAAGAAAACCTAAAACAAAATAGCAAACACAAGTATAGAAAAAGCTTGCATGTATGGTTTTTCTGTCATCCAATGCAGAGGCATGAATTCTCCAGTTGCGACCCTTGTCCTTGGCTGTAGAATAAGCTCTAAGCCTCTCAGGATCCGTCTTCTCTATATTATACTCAAATTCATGCTTAATACTACTAATCTTTGCACAGGTTTCACAAATTACAAAGATGGCATAATGGAATATGAATGTTTTATATACCTATAGACAATAACTAGGTTCAGAGAGCAGCACTTCACTTTCAGGTACAGAGCTACTTCAATATATAAGAGAACTGTAATGGTTGGCTACAAAAATGGGAAATTTGTCCCTGGGACACCACGAAAATGTGGTTTTGTACACAGCACATCGGTCCAGGTGTCCAGCACTCTCGCGGCTGCAGGCGTTGTGTGCGTCGGCCTCGCTCCCTCGCGGCCGCCAGTGCCGCGCCTTCACCGCCGTAAGTCGTAGCCCCTGTGCGTTGTCGCTGTGCTGCTGCCGAAGTGCGTTGGTGGCAGCTGCCCGCGGGAGGAGAGTGCGAGGATAGGATTACTGAAGGTGACGGTTTCAGGGAAAGTTGTATTAGATGGGCTATTGGGCCTCATATTCTAGAAGGGCCTTAACACTTTAGGAGTGATTCTGAAACTCTCAGAGCCCCCGAAAAACCTATAAACCAAATTACTGCGGAAGAAGAGCCGACAACAGCGAGTGAGGTGAACATGGACAGCCGGAGGTGCGCGGCTGATGCATGCATGAGTTGGTCGGATATGATTCCATTTAGATTTTGATCTTTGAATTCTGGTTTTTTCAAACTATTAATCATTTTTCAAAATCCATTTTAACTGTGGTATTAGTTAGAATTTATGCAACAAAACAAGCTCCAATTTAAATATATTTCATATTTTTGGTAGTTTTTTAAATCAACATTTGCCGTAAACTAGTTCAACATTTATAATATACTATTTCAATATTTTTTTAGAAAATGTTGAATTTAGTTTTCTAAGTGTTGAATAAATATTCTTAAAATGTTGAATTAGGTTGACAAAAATGTTCAATCTGGTATAACATGAAATTGTTGGAGGTTACTTAAATTTCTTGCAAAAAAAATTCGAATACAACTATGTGTGCGACTTTGTTTCCAATGGAACAAAAAAAATCTTGTTGGGATTAGGCATGCACACGGGTAATCATAGGTAGTACTAGTGTCTTTTTGGGCTTAACTGGGCCTCTAAGCCATGTTACTTACCTAGCACACGAAAGCCACATAGGAGCACCGCCCTGCCCCGCCCCGCCCCGATCCAAATTCGGGGCTCCGCCCTGTTAAGCCCACGAGGGAGAAACTGGCCATGTCCCGCCTCAAGGCTTGTTCGGTTTGGCTTGGAACGGCCCGGAATGCAGCCCGTTCTAGCTAGATCGGTCCGGCCTGGTTTGGGGTCGTGCCAGACCTAGAACTGTTGTTCATTTGGGTTTGTCCGGAACGAAGACGGCCCAGAAACGAGGCGTTCCGCCCCTCAATGAGGCGGAATGAAGCCATGTCGTCTCCCTCTAGGAAGGGTTCCTGGGCGACACGGTGGGAGAAGCGGCGGTAACGCGACGGAGGCGCGACAACGGCAGCGGCGACGACGGCCTGCTTCTTCCCGGTAAGCCCCGCCCATCCTTTCTTCCCCTCTCCTTCCCCTCTTGGTGGGTGCGCCAGTTCTTGCTTTGGCAGTGATAGGAGGTGGTGGCAGGTGGGGGTGCTCCATGCCGCACTATTCACGCTATGGGTGGCTGCACTGGTGCCACTCCAGGAGCAGCAGCCGCCCCCGCGTCCTACTTCTTGGGCTTCTTGCGAAGGCGGCGGGGTGCCGGTGGGACGACGGGGCTTCTCGAGGCCGGCAGCTACCGCGCCGTATGGAGTCAGAGTGAGTGTCGCGTCCGTGCCATCATTTCCCCTAGCCCACCGCCCGCCTGATCTGCCAGGGGCAGATCCAAAAGATATCGATCCCTTCGGTGTACTGTATGTACTCTACTCCGCTGCTAAAGTTAGCTGAGTATGTTGCAATGCACTCGGTCTAGCTCATGCTTAATCAAAACGATTACTAAGTTATAGAGGACATCTTTCTCCACTATTACCCGCTGGCAAAGACGCAACAAAATGGGCCAAGTGGCCCAGTTGTAGTCGGGCGGCGACCGTGTGAGCCTCTGGATAATCCCATCTTGCTTAGCTAGGGAGGAGGAAGTCATCTTAAAAGGGAGAGACACCCTTCCCCTATCGGACTAGTCTTTTAAGGAGATTGGACCTTTTCTTGAGTAGGTGTGCCTAAGAACTGTTGGGGGGCAGACAACATTAATTTGTTGGGCCTCGGCCAACCCCACGCCTAGGATGGATGCATCAACATTTTTCTAAACTGCAAGTCTACACTCTCAACCAATTGTACTTGTCTGCAGTCTGAATGTTGATGTTTCTAAGCTTCTTAATCTAAGCTTTTGTACCGCATAGTTTCAATACACAGTTATCTAAACTAAAAACTAGATTATCATGACATGAAACTCTACCTTCTCTCTAATCTGCCACATCAGCAAATTTAATGCTATGAAACTCTCATGAAACCCCCACTGAGACTGGCCTTAGTCTCCTTGGATTTTGTGATCTAAATCACTATTATGGCACCGTTCGACAGAGCTCCCAGAGTTGATTCTTTGGTGAATCCAGGAGGAGCTTTGCCAAACAGTTTTCCAGAGAGAATAACCCCATTTGGCAGAGCTCCCAGATCTGCCACATTAGCAAATTTAATGTTATGAAACTCTCATAAAACCCCCACTGAGACTGGCCTTAGTCTCCATGGATTGTGTGATCTAAATCACTATTATGGCCCCGTTCGGCAGAGCTCCTAGAGCTGATTCATTGGTGAATCTAGGAGGAGCTCTGCCAAACAGTTTTCTAGAGAGAATGGCCCTGTTCGGCAGAGCTCCCAGATCTGCCACATCAGCAAATTTAATGCTATGAAACTCTCATGAAACCCCCACTGAGACTGGCCTTAGTCTCCTTGGATTTTGTGATCTAAATCACTATTATGGCCCTATTCGGTAGAGCTCCCAGAGCTGATTCTTTGGTGAATGTAGGAGGAGCTCTATTAAACAGTTTTCCAGAGAGAATGGCCCCATTCGGCAGAGCTCCCAGAGTTGATTCTTTGGTGAATCCAGGAGGAGCTCTGCCAAACAGTTTTCCAGAGAGAAGTGATTCTTTGCTGATTCTGTAAAGTGATTCTCGGAAATGAACTAACACTGTGTTTGGATGTATGTATTAGGGCCCAAGAATTGGCATTGGAATTGAAGCATGGTGAATACCAGCTGTTTGGTGCGCTAGGCATTCGCTAGCGGAATCGAGGGCCAATGTCACACGACATTTGCCCCAGCCCGCGGGAGGCCGCGGACAATTCAGAGCCCTCCCATTCGGTTTTGCATGGCATTGGGCACTTCCCCCTCCGCCCACTCGTACCGCTTCAACTTGCGGGGAAAAATAGAAGGGAGGGAGATTGGAGGGTGACGCGGAGGGCGACGGGAGGTCGATGCGGAGGGAAGGATGCCACCGTTGCCGCAGGTTCTCTCTTGCCCTCCTCCTCTCCGCCGTTCCTCCTCCTCCCTAGTGGTCTTCTTCCTCCCCACGGCCTCCTTCCTCCCCGTCGGTCCAGGTTGACCTCACCGGTCCAAATCCACCCGCCGTTCACCTTCCTCCCCGCCGGCGGCCCCATCCTTCCGCCGTTCCACTTCATCCCCGCCGGGCCCATCCTCCCGCCGTTCCCCTTCCTCCCCGCCGGCATTCCTGGCTATCCCCTTCCTCCCTGCGGGCCCCATCCTCCCACTATTCCCCTTCATCCACTCCGTCCACCCTGCTGCCCGCCGTTCCCCCACCTCATACATGGCACCTCCCTATATCCCCATCCTTCATCTATAGTACTTAATCTCAACTCAAATCGAAACGTTGACCCTCTCATGTGTATGTATATTTCAGCTTTCTTCTTCTCTGTTGGTGCTGTTCAGAACCATTGAAGGTATGCTATGCTTATATGCTTAACTAGATTGTTCTTGGGTGCTATGATATGTTAGAGTTTTTTACAAAAAATCATGTCTGTGCTTTGTAGCTACATCATTTCAGATGTTGAATTGGTTTCTTATATAACTGAAGAAACAAAAGAAGAAATAAGAGAAGGGTTGTGTTGGCAGAACTTTATTTTGAGTCAATTGCTCTTGGGCTAGCATACCTTAATTCACAAAGGGCACCAAGAAATTTAGGATGCTTTAGTGATGATGAGCGAAGGCATAACCATAGAAATAATTTGCTGAAAGACATGTATGATGGATCTGAACTGACATGCTATGATGAGTTACGTTTGACTAAAAGAAACTTCCATGACTTGTGCATTATGTTGCGTGAGAAGTGTGGGCTCCGTGACATTGTGTATGTTGATGTGGAAGAAAAAGTTGCTATGTTCTTACCGGTACTGGGCCATGGATTGAAAATGAGGTTGTTGTGTGGCACTTACTAGCGTTCCTTAGAGACTATCAGTAGGAACTTTTCTGATGTGTCGACGGCCATTCTATCACTAAGTGGGGAGTTCATCAAGCTTCCTGATCCTTCTATTTAACCACCTGATGATTACAAATGGAAGTGGTTTGACAATGCACTTGAAGCACTAGATGGGTGTCATTTTGATGTGTGTGTTGCTGTGGCTGACCAAGGGAGATACAGGAATAGAAAGCAACAAATCACCACTAACATGCTTGGTGTGGTTGATTGGAACATGAAATTCCTGTATGTTCTACCTGGGTGGGAGGGGTCAGCCTCTGATTCAAGAGTTCTGTGTGATGCAATGAGTCGCCAAGATGCATTTGTTGTACCTAAGGGAAAGACTCTTTGTCTTGGCATTTTCTTTTCTTTTAGTTAGCTGTTAACTAACTTAGCTCATTGACTATAGGAAAATATTATTTAGTTGATGTTGGGTACACCAGTGGACCTAGATTTCTAGCTCCATTCAGATCCACTCGGTATCACTTGAAAGAGTGGGCTTCAAGCCAACAACAGCCCAAAAGTCCCAAAGAGTTATATAACTTGTGTCATTCTCGTGCTAGAAATGTCGTAGAGAGAACTTTTGGTTTGGAGAAGAAAAAATGGGCTATCCTACGCACTGAAAATTTCTTTGGAATACGCGATCAGGTAACAAATGTTTGTTGTGGTCTTGAATAAAATCAATCTGACCCGTAACTAATATTATTGCATATTCGAATTATTATTGATTCCTGTATTTTACACAACTATTCAAGGGATAAACAACATCGGATGGATGATTTATTGCTGCAGGAAGTGGATGCAGAACTAGCAGCTATGCCAAATGAGCCAATAGATGATGCTAACTTAATTAGAAGTGTTCAAGTCACTGCAGAAGGGAATACCTATAGGGAGCCGAGTACCTTGTGAGAGGCTCAGTGAACATGAGATGGAATAGTTTGTGGTACCTTGGTGGGATTTTGTGGCTAGTTGGTGGTCTTCTATATTATGCACCATCTTGCCTGCTGAAATTAGTATCATATGCTATTATATGCTACTTGGTGATACCTTTTGTGACCTTTTGCTTTATTTTGTGGATAGCACTATGGCTGCAGCAAAAGGAAAGAGGGTTTACCTCACTTGGACTGATGAGATGGACACTGCATTGCTGGCTGTCCTTGTGGAGCATCACAACAATGGTGATCATGCCCAAAATGGATGGAAGCCACAGGTTTACAATGCTGCTATAAGGAATGTGCGTGAGAAGTGTAATGCGGAGATCACAAAGGACAACATATCATCAAGGTGCAAAACTTTTGACAAGCAATATGAGATCATTAGCAAGATTCTTTCGTAGAGTGGCTTTGGTTGGGATTGGGAAAATGACAAGCTTCTAATTGATAGTGATGATGTTTGGAATAGATATGTGGAGGTAAGGACATGAATATTTTTTTTCTTTTTCACTTTTGTAGTACAAAAATGCAGCATACTAATATATGTATTTGTAGGCTAACAAGTCAGCAGCTTGCTACAAGACCAAAGTAGTAGTGAAAAATTGGGATGCAATCAGCACAATTTATTCAAAAGATCATGATAATGGTGATGGCGCCCAAACTGGTGTTGAGAGTACTGAAGTTCCATCTGAACAAGTTGATGATGGATCCCAAGAACTGCCCCAAAAGAGACAGCGAACAGGTGAAGCCATTCTAACCATGCTTGGAGATATGAAGACATCATTTAGTGATGTTTTGAAGTCCACCGAACCACTACCGCTGCCCCATGTTACTCCTCCTACTGAAATCCTTGCAACACTTCAAATGGTACCTGATTTGGCTAGATGTGACATGCTGAAATCTTAGGGCAGCTCCAGTCCAAGTTCGATTTCTGCAGGTCACCATAGTCGAACACAACTATAGTTCGATATCTACAGCGTTAACATCGATTCGTGGGGTCCATGTCTACAGTAGAAAGCTTTCTCAGGCCTCCGTCGCTTACTCGCTTGGTGGGTGAAGCCCGTAGTCCTGCGTGCGTGTTATATTTCTTTATTCAGCAGTGTTCATCTCTATTGAGATGTCGATTCCTCGTCTGACACATAAAGGCCGATGCTCCCAGTGTGCACGGTTCGATATTTTTCGGCTATTGATCGATTTTGAGCAACACTGGAGCTGGCCTTATGGAAACTTGATCCTTAACGAACGCTTATTCCAAGCGCTTATGGAACTCCCCATGGACATGAGGAAGGAGTGGATCTTGCTGTTGAATGATAGTTGGGGGTGCTCCTGTCTGCTTCAAGGTGGTTCTGTTTGCTTCAAGGTGGTCCTGTATGCTTGTTTCTGTATGCTTCAAGGTGGTCCTATTTGTTTATGTTGTAATGGACAAAAAATAGTTGCCCTCAAAAATGTATGCTTTATGTAGGTGGTTCTGCATGCTTCATGTTGTTGTCATGTTTGGAAGCTACTATTAGTTATGTATGCTTTATGCAAAAAATGGTACTGTATGCTTTATGCTTGGAAGATACTATTGTTGTCATGTTATTGCCTATATAATGGTTGCTGTGATATTATTATGGTTTCTATCATATTATTGTCAATATTTTTTTCACGTTTTCATGATTTTCATGCCATTTTTTATTTTTCATAATATCCATAATATTTTAATATTTTTTATAATATGTTTTCAAAATCATCCAAATATATTCAAAGTTATGAAACCTACAATTTGATACATGTCTAGAATCGTATAAATGTTTAAACTCTTTAAATTATGACAATTCAATAGTTTGTGCATCCAAACAAGAATTGGAGTTGGTTGTTGCCCTTGATTCCAACTATCAATTACATGTCCATCCAAACAACAGCATTGGCATTGAAGGCCATTTCCATTTCCCCTCAGCTTTGGCATTCAGACCCCAATGCAATTCCTGAGCCCCAATAATAGCTTCCGAACACAGCCTAATAGGTTGGGAGCTGAAAAAAGTAGCTTCTCCTAATTCTATAAAGTGATTCTTCATCCTGATTTTGAGAGTTTATGATAGAGAATCAAAGAAAATCACTTTCAGCCACAAAATCACTTCTCTCAGAGAATCATCTCCCATAGAGAATCAGAATCAGGTGGAGCTCTACCAAACAGGCCCTATATCACCATCGTGAAGATGAATGTATGTAGAAATTGGTATATTGCTATTGTCTACCTGTTTTAGTCAGATCTGAACGGTTGTTCCGAAGATCCCTCCTAGACTTGATAACAGCTAATATGTGTGTTACAACGATGCTTACTGCTTAATCTTAGGTGCAAAACTAATATTTGACAGCAGCTAATGTTTGTCATCATTTCTATTGCTTGTTTGTACTCCATTCATTATAGTGTTCTATTACTGTTCACTAGAAAGTGTAGCTCTGGTTGTGTTCATACCCTCTTTCCCCTAGTGATCTGTTGCTACACTTAATATTGGTTTTTATATAGCACTGTTTGTGATCCATATCACAGCTTGTTTGCAAAGTAGAATAAGTTTATGATCTAAATATTGCTGCTGCACATTCAACGATTACATCACTGCCATCAATTCTAATTCTTATTCTTCTTCCCCCTTCTGGGGAAGGTGCACATTTGCTCAATACGTTGCTGCTATGCTCCTCTTGGTTGCTTTCTGTTTTTTTTTTTCTCTTTGGCATTAGTTTGTTCCTCAAGACATTGGTGAACAGTGAAAATTGGGCAGTGCTATGGTACACCGGTTACCTCCTAAGAGATAAGACTTCAAAAGAATAACCGTCGGTTTTTTCAATAAATAAAACATTTAAATAATTAACGTAATTAGAGAAAAAGATCCCCTAATCACGCCATCCCTAACCGCAACGCCGTCATCGTTTCATCTACTCGTCCAGCGCGGAGCAGTAGAGGGGCAGTGTTCCTGGATGTGGCAGGACATGCAGATGGCGTTCCTGATATGGAAAAAGGGGCCTTGTTTAGATGCAAAACAGGGGTGGGGATTTGGGGGTTTGGGGTGACTTCATAATTATTGCGCCACTATGGCATCTCGTTTATATGTGTAAAAAATTCTCCAAAAATTGATTAATTAAGCTCAAAATGTTCGTCTCGCAGAGTACAACCAAACTGTGCAGTTAATTTTTGATTTCATCTACATACTCCATGCATGGGCCGACATTTTGATATGATGGAATCTTCTTTTTGCATAGTGAAATTTAGAGGTTGCTTTTTGGGAACTGAACAAGCACTAAATAAGGCTACGGATTGCAATTTGATGAAGCCGCAAGGGCCGGTTCCTGAGTTGCATTAGGTGCGCCGGCAGGCAGACATGATCAAATGACATGGCCGGCAAGACGGTAATCTGCCTGAACAAATGACATGATCAAATTTAGCCTAAACGGAAGCAGCAAAACATCTCTTTCAGTGACCAAAGTAGTGGCAGCATATCTGATTATATGAAAGAAAAAGGATGGAAATTCTACTCTGCAATGCATCAGTCAATCGCACACCAATGGAGTAGAACGAAACTAATTACATGCAAGTTAGATTTAATAGCAGTTATTATCTAAAAAAAGATTTAATAGCAGTTTTTTTTATTTTTGGATTTAAAAGCTCATATAATAAATAGTAAATCTATTACCTCCTAGGAGGTAATATATCATTAAATCTATGGTCCACGTTCGTTCATTCGGGAGTACCTTAAAAAAGCCCGTGAAAATTATGTATGCTGAACTACCAGCGTATGCAGTTCTTCCTCCTCGAGCACTTTTGCACAACAAAAGGCCTAGCAGAAATCTGTGCATCATTGTATTAGAGGAAAAACAACAATTTTGATGTGAACAATTGCAAAGCATAACTATAGGATGAACTATACAGATTGTTTACCAGGATGCTTCTTGTTAGAGCATCAGCATGCAACTCAATACATCAATTCATTGTCTGCTACATACATCTTGCCACTGTATTGTTAGGGTTCATTTTTTCTGTTGGATGCCACCACCACCATAATACGGTTCTGTTCTGCCAAGAAAAATTGGCAAATGTCATCCCTTCGATCTATTAGCCTTGATGATAGAGGGGAAATTTTTTTCTAGAATTTCTTGCACTTAACATGCATAACTTGCTGACCACTTTAGTTGTTCCTTTGGACAATGCAGGACAAGGAGTTGGCATGCCGCGGGCCGGTGCAGAAGGAGTACATGCTCCAAAGCAGAAACAGAAGTTGTGGGTATTTTGTTGGTAGAATGTTGCTGGTAATCACTCCGTTTTATCATGGAATGCTTTGGTTGTGCTATATTGCTGGTGAAGGCATAACTTCATACTGTACCATCGCCAGCACAATCCACCCGCACAAATGGTGATTTGTGCCTAGTGACGGTTGATCATTCAAATCAAGAATTATATGATGATCCTCTCGTGAAATCTACGTTTGTGGTAGTGCAACCATGGCAGATGTTGCAATGCTAAGAAGTTGACACTACTACGCTAGCTGAGCCTATGCAACCAGCGTATTTCAATGTGTGGGTTGGAAATGAAGAGGCACCCACTGCTACCAAGTCATGTGCTATTAGTGATATGACCATTCTGCCCCAACTCCTAGGTAGTTTATTTTTTCCTGTGTCTTTTAATATCATACTTTGCTAATGTAGCACACACACACTCTCTCTCTGTCCTCAATGTAACCGTATTTTAATAGATAGAAGTCTTTCAAAGTAAATCTTAACCCTTAATTATTTCTCTTAGAATATACTACTGTTATATGCTACAAATCAAGAAAGTACTTTCAGTACAACTCTATTGGTGCAATTCTTATATATACACGAAACATGCATATAATATTTTAAGTAATCATTCATCTGTTTTAGTGGCATTTGATATGTCGGAGATTATGTATTCTCTCTAACTTACCTATATATATTGAATTCAGTGTATCTACTGTGTAGTTCATCTTGTGAAATATTTTCGAACATGTTTTGTTTTATGTGAACCTAATTTTGCATGTCATAGATTAAATTTTTTTTTTAGAACATAGGCCGTAGCCCTGCTTTATAGAGAAAGCAAATAGTTTGCCGGGGATACCAGCTTACACCTTAGTCCACACCAATTCACCCATCAGGACAAACCAACTCTAGAAGGAGAAAAGCACAACAAAGTTCTAATTAAGTTCACAACGAACTGCCTCAACAAAACCCCAAAGAACTTCTTGATTCTGGAGTGACCTTCTTTGCCTTTCCCAGCCATCCTCACATCACCTTCATGCTGATAAATGGATTCGTAACTTTTCCTGCCTCTTCCAGCCGCTGCATGCTCACACCCCTGCTCAGAATCTTCCACCACTGCATATATGATAACACCCGAAAAAGAACAGCAACCGGTGAGGTGATTACCCTCTTATTAAAAATTAGATCAATTCTAGTAAGCCACAAGCTCCAAGCTATACAACCCAACAAAAAGAACATAAAAAGCCTATCAACTTCAGAATTGTTGAAAAAGGATATTAGAACAAAAGGAAGAAACACTGTCAGGTGCTAAACCCCAACCAAAGATATCTCTGAACGTGCACCAAACAAACATAGCCAAAGCACATTTAAAAAAGAAGTGATCTGTATTTTCAGGTAATCCACATAAGCTGCACTCTATTTCCCCTGGCAAGTTCCTTTTGATCAGATTTTTAGCAGACTGAATTTTATCATTATAGATTTGCCAAACAAAGATTCAAATTTTTAATGGTAGTTTAGTCTTCCAAAGATCAACCATCTCTAAATGAATCATGCCAGGAAATTTAAGCACTCTGTATAGGGACGCTGTCGAGAATAGTCCAAATTTCTCATGTCCCCAAGTTACTGTATCCTCTCCATCATTCAACTGAACCTGCTCAACTAGTACCAATAACTCATCCCACTCCATCATTTCATTTGGACCAAAGTTCCTTCTGAATGTCAGATTGATTTCATTTCTTTCTATTACCTGTCGATGTTTGGAAATCGTGGTCCCGACACCAACCAGAAATGCGCTGTGTTCCCACCCTTGATGGTTGATGCAGAAGGTAATGCAAAGACACAATATTATCCTGGTTCCGGTCACAAGACCGCACATCCAGCAAAGAAGATGTGTGCAATGTATTATCCTGCACCGGACTGCGAGTAGTAGGGGATACAAGCAGGTTGGGAGAAGAGGCAAGGCCTCCAAGTCCCAGATGATGATGATGATGATTAAGGCAGAATGCCAATATCGATGGAGTGTGGAGTGCCTTAGTCGTCTCTTGTTTGATCGCCCTTGCATGAGCATGCGCCTCTCCTTTTATAGATCAAGGAGGAGGGGTTACAGTCGTGTATCAATGTGTAGGTACAGTTGTAGCATAGTTGTAGGCGTGGCGCCGGGCATGGTTCCTTGTCCTCTTGTCCTTGGCCACTGTTGTGCGGCGTTGCCGTTCCTGTGGTGGGTTCCTGTGCTGCTGGTGACGCCACGGAGTTGTTTCGAGGGTCTGAGCCGACCAGCGTGACTCGTCTGTGCACCAATTCGAGGGTTCCCCATGCCTGCGCACAGCCCTTTCTGTGGGAAGTTACTATGGGAGTTGGCAGCACAGGGAGTTGGAATGACGCGGTCCTATTCACGTAGTGGCGGTGTGTTCGCACAGCGTAGGGGATGATCGCATAGTACTCGGGATGGCCTGCCATGCTTCCGCCGTCCTTCCTCCTTATCCTATTACCCGCTCGAAGGTCTCTCCTGCCCGATCGAGGGCTTCGGGTCACAGGAGTTGGTAGCAAAGGAGCTCGGAGTGACGTGCTCTGTTCGCACAGTGTCAACGTGTCCCCACAGAGCCTCGGTTGGTAGCATAGTGACGGGAGTTGACAGATGCGACGGGGATCGTGCCTGTCAGAGCGGTGTGGTGAGAGATTTACCATTTGACTTTGGATGCACGGCGGCGATAAGCGGCATTAATTATTTGTTAGGGTAGAGGTCTCGACCGAGGCAGAGCTTTTCCCATTTCGTGGGTTGCTCGAGGCTCGACCCTCAAGCCTTGACCGAGACGGAGTTTTGCGATTCGCTCGAGGGATCGCTTCCCTCGAGCGAAGCGGAGAATGAGGCACGCGTTGAGGCCCCCAGCGAGGTGCCTTGACTGGGCCACTTACTCTTCTTGGGCCGTGGGCCTTATTTGCTTTCCTCTTTCCTAATATGTGTGTGAGTTTGGCAATAGTTAGTGTTTTAACATGGGTGATTATCCCATAGGTTTGGGTACCCCTAATGATCGCCCCCAACAGTAGCCCCCGAGCCTTTGTTGGAGTAGGTTTAATCCGGCAAAGGCTTGCGTCGTGGGTGCTTCCGATCAGGGTTTCCTTGAAGAGTTCCGGCTGACCCGCGGGTGTTGCCCCCGAGGCCTTGGAGGAGTGGATATACTCCTGCAAGGGCTATAAGTGTTTCTCTCCCTCGTGAGTTACACCATATTTCGTCTCCAAGGAACTCGATCATGTGGCGCGAGGAGCCCTCGAGCCCTGGCCCTAGCAAGGTCGATCAGGGGCGATCCTCGACTTTAAGTTACGACCCTGGTCGCCCCGTTCGTGGGGAGGAGGGGTGATGCAATCCATGCTTCCCTCGAGCGGGTTGTGAGTCATGGATGCTTCTGTGAGCTGTTAGCGGGTGATTCAAGTGGACGTACGTGCCTCATTCGATAGAGGTTTGCTCATGGTCCGGAGACACGTCACATAAGAGCACTTGTGGAAGTTTGCTAGGTAGGGCTCGACCCCATTCGATAGGGGTCGAGGGCTCGTTGCTCTCCCTCGATGGGATCCCTTGACTAGCTGCCTCAATCTGGCCTTGAATACAACATGAGGGATGCCCTCGAACTCTGCGTTCGAGGATAGGCTCGGTTGCGCGCCCCCGGTTGTCCCTGACTCTGTTGATTTGTGGTGCTTGTCGAACCCTCGACGGGCCAGGGCTTCGAACCCCTGATCAGTAGGGCCTCGAGGAGAGGTGGCTTACCCTAGAAGTTTTCTTGCGAGCCTCGAGCGTTTATTTAGGGAATCGTGGCTGACGTGGTGTGGGGCATGTGGAGTGGGCGCGCCTTTTTAGGCGGAGCAGCAGAGGCGGGGGCAGTTACGACGGGACATGGCGTCTGCGGCGCCTGGGATTTCGTGCGTGGTTGTTATCCCAACCGGTGGGGTCCGGCTGTCAGTGACAGCGGCACCAACCGCATTGAATGTGGATTCCACGCGGCTACGACACCGGTTGCGCTTTGTATCAGGCTATAAAAGGAAGAGGCAGGGGAAAGGTTTTGCTCACCAAGCCCTTGCCATCAGATTGCATCTACTATCTCCAAGCGTCACCACCCTATTCTTCGCCCTTCTCGCACAAGCTCCATTCCTCGCGTCTGCCGCCAGCATTCACCATGGTGATCATCACAGACCCTGCACCCTGGAGTCCGTCCATCGCCATCAACGACTACGTCGCCGGGCTGGTGGAGGCTGGGGTCCTGCCGGCGAACAGTGACCCGACGGATCCCATGTGGATTGCGCCGCCGTTGTCTCACCATGAGCCCGCTCCACCGGACGGCTTCGTCGTCAGCCTGGCGAGGCTGCACAAGCGGGGTTTCGGGATCCCCCCTTCGCCGTTCTTCCGCGGGTTGTGCCTCCACTATGGTGTGGAGCTCCACAACTTCGCCCCCAACACCATCTCGCAAGCGGCGGTCTTTGTCGCCGTTTGTGAGGGGTTCTTGGGCATCAAGGCCCACTGGGACCTATGGAATCACCTCTTTCGGGGTGAGGTCCATACGGCCGCCGGTGAGTCTCGAGGGGTCCGTCGGGCCGAGCACGCCGGGGACCTTACTCTCCAAGTCCGGGGGCAGCACAGCAGGCTCTACATCTCAGCCACCATGACGTCCAACAACGCCGACTGGGACAAGGGATGGTTTTACCTACGCAACGTCGACAACAAGCTCCCGGTGTACACCGCAAAGGTGCTGCGGGAGCGGCCGGAGGCCTGGAGCTATGGGGTCTCCCCCGCAAACTGCCAGGAGCGGTTGAAGGTCTTCACTGACGCCTTTGCTGCGCTGTCGTGGGCGGGGCTGACTGCGGCGGACGTTATTTCCAACTAAAAATCAGCGGCATGTCCTGCCGCTGATGGACAGGGCATTACGCCTCGACCAGTTGAAGGCAGAAGAGCCCTGGGAGGGCTCAAAGATGAAGGAGGGGAGCCTCCTTGTCGAGCATTGCATCCACCGGGCGCAGTGAGCGGTGGAAGTGTCGAAGCTCGACTGCAAGGAGGCGGCCCTGTGGGCCGTCAAGATGTGCCCCGACGCAGGGCACCTAAAATTTGTAAGTTTTGACTTGATTTAGATTCAATTTGGTTTTTACCCGCGAGGGTTATCCATTGCTATTCTGCAATTTTTTCTCAGGGATTATCCCAAAAGGGGTACCGCTCCACCCCCCTCTTCCCGAAGACCGCGAGGCGAATCGCTTATCCGCCGAGAGGTAGAAAGCGCGGAAGGACGCGACGAAGAAGAAGAAGGAGCAACCGCGCCGGCGTAAGGCAGCGCATGAGAGAGAGAACCGCCGGCGGGAGAGGGAGGGCTTCTCCCCCTCTCGACTCTAGAGAGTAGCCAGGAGGAATCCTCCTCCGGCGGCCTCGAGAAGATGCCGCCACCTGCACCGGTGCAAGCGGTCGTGCCCCTAAGGGGGCAGAACCAGGAGACCCTGGCGTCATCGCGGGGAAGGGGGGCCCCGAGCAGCTCAGCGTCGTTCGGGGCATTCGGCAGCTGTTCAAGTTCGAGGCCCACCCGCGCCTGGGGCGAGCACGGGGCCGCCGCCCCGATGTCCACGAGGGCGCGAAGCCCTGGCACGGTGGGCACGAGGCCCGCGGGCGGGGCCCCACCGTCGAGGGGCCGAGGAGGTTTGGGGGCTGCGCAGCCCCCGAGTGACAAGAAGCGCAAGATGAGCGGCATCGTCCGGGTTCGGTAAGTTTTGTCTTTTTCTCTTGGTTGTAGATTCGACAGGTTTAGCCTAGATGTTTAATTTGATCCTCTGCTAGCCGCCCCGGGATGCCGACATTGCCCCCGCTAACTCCCACCAAGGCGCTGAAGGCATCGGTGCGCTCCACGCCGCATTCGGCGGCGCCACCCCCGTCAAGAGTGCCACAGCCGACGGAGATCGTCTCCCGGTACCAGGCGGCCGTGGCGCAAGGGGTCGCCCGGGTAAAGGAGCAAGCGTCGGCTGGAGGATCCCCGGCCGCAGCGGGCGAGGACCGCACCGGAGAGGCGACCCCGGCCCCCTGCACGGAGGACGCGGCCCCCGTTGCCGAGGGGGTCAGTGAGACCCCCGCGACGACCAATGGCGCGGTGGGATCAGAGGGTGTGGGCCGCACTGGGGATGCGGCTCAGACTGCGGTCGGGGGCAGCCGTACAGAGGAGGATGAGGATGCGCCAGGAGCGGAGGCCACGATGGTGGCCCTCCCGACCACCCTCGAGGGCCGGGGCGAGGCAGAGGAGAAGCCGGCGCCAGGTTTCCAGGAGGGGTCCTGGAGTCCGTGAGATGAGAGGACGGTGGAGCCTCTGCCCCACATCACGGCCTTCGAGGCCTGGTGCAATCAAGGGCTCGGCTGGCGCGGCCACCCACCCGGCCTGGCGGGGACCGTCGAGGCTGAGCGGCTCCTGTGGGAGGAGCAGCAAGGTCTGGGGACCGCATTCCAGCACGCCCTCAACCAGGTCCTCGACCTCCACCTGGGCAGAGGCCTCGACGTTCACCTGGTACGTGTACTGATCGTGTATATCATTGCATTTATTGTATTCCCCCTTTTCTCTTATTCTTATTCGTTGATGCACTAAATGGCAGAGCTTGAGGGAGATGGCCGGCCGGAGGATCGCCGAACTCACTGACGTGCACACCGAACTGCACAAGCTGAGGGAGGCCCTGGCCTGCGCCGAGCGGGAGCGCGACTGCGAGAGGGCCCTGGCCGTGGAGACGGCTGATGAGACCCTTCAGCAGGGGGATGAGCTCCACCGGCAGACCGAGGCGCTAGCGGCGCTCGAGGGCGAGCTTCAACAAGAGCGCGCCGCCCTTGCCGAAGCCCGACTGCAGCTGCAGCAGCGGGACGCGGCTCTCGCAGCGGCCGACCTGCTCACCATGACGGTGGTGGAGGGAGAGGTGGTCATCACAGAGCTGCGGGCCTCTATCGAGGCCCAGCAAGGCTCGATGGCCACACTCCAGCAGGAGGCCGATGCCACGCGGGATGAGCTGGCGCGGGAGAAGAAGCTGACCGAGGGTAAGTGCATTGTCAACTGAACCTTTATTATTTGAAAATTTGGTATCGAGACTTATCTGATTTAGCTTTCGGGCTTCCAGAGCTGCGGAAGGTGGCAGAGGGACTTCCTCATAGGCGGAATCTGTCCAAGTAGCCTATTCGAAGGCCCAAGAGGACCTCGAGGCGCTACGGGACGTAGCCCTCGCCGTCTGCAAGGAGGTCGAGGGGCAGGAAGCCCCCAAGTCCCAGTCAGGTAGCTTAGTGGCCAGCCGCCTAAGATACTTAGGCGGATGCGTCACCGAGCGCCTGAAGAGGGCTCTCTGGCTTGGCGTTCAGAAGACCCTCGGGGTGATCTCGACACACTTTGTTGTGGACCTCGAGGCAGTGAGCATCGGGTACGTGGTGCCGGACGACCTCGACGACGAAGCTGCGCTAGCCATCGTGGAAAGCGCCGATGCCGCCGCCAAGGGTCCTGCCGCCGACCTGTCGCAGATCTTCGAGGGCGACCTCCTCCCCGACGCTGAAGACGAAGAGGAAGCCACCCCCGAAGACCCCGCTCCCTGAGTAGCTAGGGAAATTATTGTAATAATTAGATCTTTTGTTTTGGAGTGATGTGCCATCAAACAATTTAATGTTTTAAGTATGCACGTGAGTTTTATTAAATGTTGTTTTCTTTATCACGTTTTCTCACTGAATTGCAAAGGGCTCGACGAGGAAGATTTCGTCGATAGATTAACTTTAGGGTAGGGTGGCGAGGGGGATGTCGTATCCTTTCGAAGGCGTAGGTAGTCCCTCGACTCGGCCGGCCCTTGGCCTTAGTAGCTCTATGCTTCGAATTGCCTTTTAACATTTACTGGAGATGGACATGATAAAAGAATTTTGAAAGAAAAAAACCTTAAAATTAGGACAATTTTAGGAGGGGGTGCCCCCCGAAATAGCCCCCGAGTGTGACTTGGCTTCTTCAAGGGTAAGCCGAGTCTCACTCATTCAAGATCTTTCTTTATTCATCGATTGTAATAAGTAAAGTACAAATGTACATAAATGCTTGGAAACTTAGGGGTAGAAGCGACGTAACTGTTGAATGTTCCAAGCATTGGCAAAAACTTCGCCCTTCTCGTTTGCGAGCTTGTATGTGCCTGGTTTGAGGACCTCGGCGACGATGTAGGGCCCTTCCCATGGCGGCGTAAGCTTGTGGCATCCTCAATTATCTTGTCAAAGCCTTAGCACCAGGTCCCCCTTGCTGAGGTCTCGACGTCGAACCTTCTGTACTTGATATCTTCGGAGGGACTGTTGATACCTTGCTGAATGTAGGAGCGCCACGTCTCGAGCCTCGTCCAGTTGATCTAGTGAGTCTTCACGAGCTTGCTTGTTCTGCTATTCTTGGTAGGTTCTAAGCCTCGGCGACCCGTATTCCAAGTCCGTTGGGAGGATAGCCTCGGCACCATAGACGAGGAAAAATGGGGTGAAGCCCGTGGCTCTGCTCGGGGTCATTCTGAGGCTCCAGATTACCGAGGGTAATTCTGATACCCATTTTCCGCCAAATCTATTTAATTTGTTGAATATTCTTGGCTTGAGGCCTTGTAAAATCATGTCGTTGGCACGTTCTACTTGGCCATTCGTCTGTGGATGCGCCATGGCCTACCAATCCATGTGGATATGGTGGTCGTCACAGAATTCCAAGAATTTCTTGCCTGTAAACTGGGTGCCATTATCAGTAATTATGGAATTGGGGACCCCGAACCTGTGAATTATATCCGTGAAGAACTGCACGGCCTGTTCAGATCTGATGTTGCTGATGGGTCGAGCCTCGATCCATTTTGAGAACTTGTCGATGGCCACCAGCAGATGTGTGAAGCCTCCAGACGCTGCTCGCATTGGCCTGGCGAGGTCCAGCCCCCACACAGCGAACGGCCATGTGATAGGGACGGTTTGCAAAACATGAGCCGGAAGGTGGGATTTGTGTGCGTAGAATTGGCACCCTTCGCAGGTGCGCACGACTTCGTTGGCATCAGCGACAGCCGTGGGCCAATAGAAGCCCTGGCGAAACGCATTGCCCACAAGGGTACGGGGCGCCGCGTGAAGGCCGCATATGCCGGCGTGGATGTCTCGAATGAGCTCCCTTCCCTCAGGAATGGGAATGCATCGTCGCAGAATTCCCGAGGGGCTACGCTTATACTATTCCCTATCGATGATGACGAATGACTTGGCCCTTCTCGCGATGCGCCGAGCCTCGGTTCGATCCGAGGGTAGCTCCCCTCGATCAATCCAAGCGATATACTGATCGCGCCAATCTCGAGACGATGGGGCTTCGTCGATCTCCATAATTTCACCCTCGTCCACCAAGGATATGTCCTGACTCGAGGCTTCAGGTTCCTCTTTCGAGGGATCCTCGTCCATGGGCTCGATGCCTGCAGCCCCCGAGGGTTTGGCCTTTGAGAGAGTGTCAGGAGCTTTGGGAGTTGGCTTAGGTTGATGCTCGGCTCTGCTAAGTCGCGGGCGAACACGTTCGGTGGAACGATGATCCGACTAGACACGATTTTGGCCAATTCATCGGCTTCCTCGTTGTATTTTCGCGCAATGTGATTGAACTCGAGGCCATGGAACTTGTCCTCGAGCCGGCATACCGCATTGCTGTATGCTTGCATTTTCTCCTCGTGGCAGCTTGCCTCCTTCATAACCTGGTCGATGACCAGTTGTGAATCTCCCCAGATGTCAAGGCGCTTGACATCCAACTCTATAGCTATACGAAGCCCAGCGAGCAGAGCCTCGTATTCGGCCATATTGTTGGACGCCGGAAAGTGCAAGTGTATCACGTGTCTTATGTGCTCTCTGAGGGGTGAGACGAAGAGCAGGCTCGCGCTTGCACCGGTTTTCATCACCGACCCATTGTTCGCACTTCTTACGATCCAATATCAGAATTGAGAATCCTATTACTGGGGTAAGGAGTGTTTCAGTGGTTTTCCTTATGGCTTAGTAAAATATAGAAATATTCTGCAAGCGCACAGAATCACCGCTGTAGCACTTCACCTGGGAGTATTCCGAGGTATCGTAATTTATATTTCCGCAGGGAAGGTTTGGCAAGATTACTAGTGAACAGATATTCGAGACTATCAGAGGAGGGTACACGACTAGACAAGACAGGGGATAACGGTATTGGATAGGAGTGGATATACTGGACACACAGCTCAAGGGATACTCAGGTAAGGGAGAGAAGAGATAGATAGCTGGGAGGACAACGAGAAGAGATAAAGGATTCCTATGGACTCTATCTACCTAAGTCAAGTGGTTAGAGATACAGCGGCTGAAGAGCCAGCACTAATAGGTCTGGGATAAGTCTATAGTCTTAGCTTGGGGACAACAGAGCCTTCGACACACAGAAAGGGATGAGAACGGGTGCCGGTTACCCTGAACCTTGGGTCCTAAGACATCGGAACTAACGCGATGGGCTACGAAGACCGAAAGGGCTGTCACCACCTCTCGGCTACCACCTCCGTTGCGACGGGCAGAATCTAAGGCTACTGGCAAGCCTAGGAACCACTCCTACACTGGTCAATAACTACTTACTCCGCTAGCAGAAGCAAGTAACCTCGTTACTACTCTTGGTGACAATTCACCTCAAGTACTAAGCAAGAACGAAGAACCAATTAAGGCAAAGACTTAAACAAGAACTAAGAGCACTAAGAACTAGAACCGACTATAGTCTAAACACGATATAGCTGCAACTAGGATAAAGTAGAAGCAAGATATAAATGACAAAGGCAAAGTGATAAAGATAACTATATTGATACTCAATGTCTTACAAGAGGAAAAGTAAAAGATACAAGAGCTATTACCAGACCTTATGAAGACGACTCCGGAACCTCCGAGGCAAGCTTGACTCAACTCTAACTCCCAACTAAACTATCCTAACTCTACTGGAATGAAAGTGGAAATGAGCTCCTTGGCTTGGTGTGTGTTTCAATAGGGGGTATGGTGTCCTATTTATAGCTCCATAGGACGGTTGGGGCTACAGTAACCGCCAAGAGAGCTTGGATGGCGGTTGCGGCCGTTTCGGCCGGGGACGTCGGTTCGGCCGAACCCTGCTGTTCGGCCGAACGCAGGATCCACCGCCTCGGCCACCAAGAGCCAGGATGCAGCCCCTGGGGTCGGTTATGGTGCTGGGGTCGGTTCGGCCGAAGGCCCCAGTTCGGCCGAACTAGGCCTGGCCCGTGGCCGGCCTCCCCAGCACCGCCTCTGGTGCCTGGACCCCCCCTGGGCTTCCTCCTGATGCATGACTTCGTGTTGATCTGGCCCAGAATGACGTGGCATGGTCCAGGATGAAGTGGCGGTTGTCCATGTATCGTGTGATGTCATCACTTGGTTGTCGTTGACATGGACGACTCCCGGCGGCCCGTACGGCTAAGGGAGGTAACCGGTCGAACGGAGTCGTTCGGCCGATTCGGTCATTTTCGGCCCCAATAGTGCGTATTTGTTGTAGTTGTACCTTCACAAGTGTCACTCACCAAAACTCATGGAACTTTATTAGAAATAAAACCTAAGTACATGGAATGTTGCATAAAACCTCATTTATTCCCGAGTATTGGTGGTCGGATTTGGGCTGTAACGACCGCCAACACCCCATCAAATACATGATCCAACATTCTGCTTGGATTTGAGGTGGGGGCAGTTGTGTGTCCGTCCACTCTGCCACAAAATCCGCCAAGATCTGCAATTTAATTGCCTTTCGAGGGGCATAAGTGAGGGTTTCGCCCATCAATTCCACGGACCATTTGGCTATTCTACTCGAGACATCCTGGTTGCGAAGTATCTCTCCCAGGAGGGAAGATGAGACCACGGTGACACGATGAGCCTCGAAGTAGTAGTGCAGCTTGCACCGTGCTAGCACTACTGCGTAGAGCAGCTTCTGGATTTGTGGATATCGCGTCTTGGTTTCAGTCAATACTTTGCTGATGTAGTACACCGGCCTTTGAACAGGCAGAGAGTGTCCCTCCTCGATTCTATCTACGACAATGACTCTTCTGACTACTTGAGTCATTGCGGCTACGTAGAGGTACAGGCGCTCGCCATCCTTAGGTGGCGTTAAAATTGGCGCTCGTGCGAGAGATGATTTTAGGCCGTCAAGGGCTTTCTGGTCCTCGAGGGTCCAAGAAAAATGCTCGTTCTTTTTTAGGAGTTGGTACAGTGGCAAGCCTTTCTCGTCGAGACGCGGAATGAACCGGCTCAGGGCTGCAAGGCAACCCAATACCCTTTGTACCCCCTTTAGGTCTCGGATCGGTCCCATCTGCTCGAGGGGCGAGACTTTTTCAGGGTTGGGCACAATGCCTCGCTGAGAGACAATGAAACCCAAGAACATGCCTCGAGGCACCCCGAAGACGCATTTCTCCGGATTTAGTTTTACCCCGTTAGCCCGGAGACAATCAAACGCAATGCGCAAATTGTTTACCAGGTCGTCCGCCTTCCTGGACTTTACAACGATATCATCAACGTATGCCTCTACGGTCCACCCGATATGATCCTCGAAAACACGAAGCATACACCGTTGGTATGTGGCTCCGACGTTTTGAAGACCAAATGGCATCATGACATAGCAAAAAATGCCAAAAGGCGTGATAAAAGAAGTCGCGAGCTGGTCGGACACCTTCATCTTAATTTGGTGGAAACCAGAATAAGAATCAAGGAAACATAATAGCTCACATCCCGCAGTTGAATCCACTATTTGATCGATACGTGGTAAAGGAAAAGGGACTTTTGGACATGCTTTATTTAAACCAGTATAATCTATACACATCCTCCACTTCCCATTCTTTTTCTTAACTAATACAGGATTAGCGAGCCAGTCAGGGTGAAATACCTCCTTGATGAATCCAGTCTTGAGGAGCTTGCGCAACTCTTCACCAATGGCTCGACGCTTTTGCTCGTCGAAGCGTCGTAAGCATTGAACCACCGGCTTGGCGTGGGGCAGGATGTTAAGGGAGTGCTCGGCGACCTCCCTCAGTATGCCTGGCATATCCGAGGGGCTCCACACGAAGATGTCAGCGTTGGCGCGGAGAAAGTCGACGAGCCCCATCTCCTATTTGCCATCGAGGGTGGAACTGACCCTTACTGTCTTGTCGTTGGGGACGCTGGGATCGAGGGGCACAGCCTTGGTGTGCTCTGCGGGCTTGAAACTGTCTGCATGCTTCGAGGTGGAGGTGATGGTTTCATTCGCCATCTTCTCTAGGTCCGCGATGAGAGCCTCATCCTCGGTGAGTGCCTCGGCGCTCTCGACGCATTCCACGTCGCATATGTAGGCGTGCTCGAATGATGGCGCCACCGTGATGACACCCTTCGGCCCCGGAATCTTCAGCTTGAGGTACATGTAGTTCGGGATGGCCATAAACTTGGCGTAGCATGGACGGCCAAGGATGGCGTGGTAGGCACCTCGAAATCCAACCACTTCGAAGGTCAGGGTCTCCCTGCGGAAGTAGTCAGGCGTGTCGAAGCAAACAGGCAGATCGATCTACCCAAGGGGTTGAACTCGCTTTCCCGGCGCAACGCCATGGAATGGCGGTTTGCTGGGGCGTAGCTTGTCCCTCCCGATGCCCATGAGCTCCAAAGTCAAGACGTACATGATGTTGAGGCTGCTGCCTCCATCCATGAGTACCTTTGAGAACCGGGTGTTGCCAATGACGGGGTCAACGACGAGCGGGTACTGCCCCGGGTTTGGGATGTAGTTGGGGTGATCCGCTCGACTGAAGGAGATGGTCTCCTCTGACCAGTCGAGGTAGAACGGCCCGACCTTCTGTATGGAGAACAATCTCGGCGCTCGTGCTTGCGCTGTTGAGATGTCATGTTCGTCGTCGGTCCCCCGAAAATGAAGAAGACGTTCTCCACCTCCGGAAAGCCTTGGCCTCCCCGTCGCCCATGTCCTTTTTCCCCCATCTTCCTTCCAAGCAGCGAGATTGAAATACTTCTTTAGCATTCCGCATTACTCGAGGGTGTGGGTAACGATGCCCTTGTGATAAGGGCAAGGTTTCTTGAGCATGTCGTCGAAGACGCCGCCTCCTCGAGGGGGGCCTCGAGGAGCTTTGTGCGCAGGGTCGACCGTGAGGATTTCATCGGGGTCCTCGGTCCGCTCTTGTCGGTGTGAGGCTTTCTGGGGCTTCTTGCTCTTCTTGCCTTGCTTCTGTTTCTTTGCGTAGCCCTTGGACTTGCTGCCCTCCGCGGGCGTTTCTTCCGTCCGTTTCCCCCTCCTGCCATCGAAGATGGCTCCAACCGCCTCCTCGCCAAAGCCAAAGTTGGTGGCGACATCGAACAACTCATTGACGTTGGCAGGAGGGCTTCGTCCCAACTCACGCACCAAGTCCCGACAGGTTGTGCCCTCAAGGAAGGCATGGATGATCTCGGAGTGACCCACGCTTGGGAGCTCAGTGCAGCGCTTGGAGAAGCGGCGGATGAAATCATGAAGGGACTCATTGGATGATTGACGACACCCTCGAAGGTCCCACAAATTTCCAGGGCTCATGTAAGTACCCTGGAAATTACCCACGAATGTTTTCACGAGGTCGTTCCAATGGTGAATTTGATTTGCGGGTAGGTGCTCAAGCCATGTCCGCGCAGAATCCACCAAATGGAGCGGCATTGTCGATCGCACCACCCAGTAGACAGGCGAGGCGGTAGTCGTTGAGCCATACCTTGGTATCCGTTTCCCCCCCGAGTACTTGGTGATGGTCGTTGGTTGCCGGAATCGTGCGGGAATCGGGGCCACGCGAATCTCCCGGCCAAACACCCAGGTTCCCAGGGGTTCCGGTGTTGGGCTCTTGTCTTCGTCGCTATCGTAGCGACATCCACGTCGAGGGTGGAAGCCGCGAGATGTGCCATCCCGCTTCTTTCTGTTAAGGATGTTGCGGGCACCATCGTCGCTGGTGTCTCCGCGTGTATCAAGGATCCACTCCTTGAGAGATTTCTTCCCGATGCGTTCGTGCACCGAGGGTTCCTTCCCCTTATTTGATGATGGGGTTGGCACCACATCATCCCTTCGTGGGGTTCGTGCCGATCCCTCATGCTCCCGCATGCCCCCACCGACTTTTGGGCCGGCTGAGTTATGTATGCGGGAGGCCGAGCTTTCGGCTTACTGCACAGCTGCCTGCTCGACGAGGAGCTGCGCCTCACGGCGCAGGTTTCGGCCTTCAGGCGTTGAGGGCTCCAGCATTGCCCGGATCAAGGTCGCCGCAGCAATGAGCTTTTGGCTGGCCCTGGCCAACGCGAGTGGGTCGTCCACATCGTCGTCAGCCTCGATGCGGGCTCGAGCGACACGCCCGGTCTCCCTGGCATGCGCGTCGCGCACAGGGCAGTTGTCCTCAAGCGTTGCCCGGAGCTTCTGGACTTGTTGGCGCTCTTCCTCGAGCTTGGCCTCAAGTTCGCAGACTTGGGCTAGCTGCGCTTACGCGAGTGCAGCGTTGTCAGGTGTCTGCTCGTTATTTCTGGCTCCCACTGGATCACCTGCCCCGTCGTCTTCATCGCCCCTTCCTGGGAGGACGACGAAGCACTCCCTGGAGGGATCGTAATCCCCCTCACCAGAGTCATCAGAGCAGGTAAGGCAGTTGTTCACTGTAGCTGGGAACGACATAAAGGCCTCAAGAACGCGAAGCCCTGAGTAGTCCCGTTCGGGGACCTTGTGGCCGTTCTCGTGTGCCTCGCTGTCAGAGTCGGGGTAGTCATCGTCTAGCGAAGTTGCGATGAGGTTGCGCATTGAGAGCAGATGGTGCCCTGGCAGATCCTCATATGCCATCATGTCTGTGCCAACTGACGAGGACTTGGTCATGGTTGTGGTGTGCATCTCGTCGGGGACGTACGACGTGTCGGCCGTGCTATTCTCGGCAAGGTGCGACGTTGTGCCTGATGTCACTGGCTGGGTATTCCTTGTCGCTGCCGCAGGGTTTGGCGTGCCGGCCTCGACCCGCTCGGGGGAGCCGACGCGAGCCGCTTTGCGTCGTTCCGCGCGCGCTCGCCGCGCTGGCGCAAACGCTTCCTGTGTGGCGGTGGCGGTGGTGGTAGTGGCGCTGGTGTGCCCACGCTGGCGCTCCTCGTAAGGAGCTGCATGTGGTAACCATTGCCAGTCGCCCTGAACTCAAGGCTCCCGAACTAGATTTCGAATCCAGCGGGAAGTGGGTCCGAAGTCCCCATCAGAAAAGGATTTTCGCGTAGGACACGGGTTACCATCAAGGGAGATAGTGAATGATGTGGTCGATCACAGCGCATGCCCCTACCTAGCGCGCCACTATCGGTGTTTGGAAATCGTGGTCTCGACACCAACCAGAAATGCGCTGTGTTCCCACCCTTGATGGTTGATGCAGAAGGTAATGCAAAGACACAAGATTATCCTGGTTTCGGTCACAAGACCGTATGTCCAGCAAAGAAGATGTGTGCAATGTATTATCCTGCACCGGACTGCGAGTAGTAGGGGATACAAGCAGGTTGGGAGAAGAGGCAAGGCCTCCAAGTCCCAGATGATGATGATGATGATTGAGGCAGAGTGCCAATATCGATGGAGTGTGGAGTGCGTTAGTCGTCTCTTGTTTGATCGCCCTTGAATGAGCGTGCGCCTCTCCTTTTATAGATCAAGGAGGAGGGGTTACAGTCGTGTATCAATGTGTAGGTACAGTTGTAGCATAGTTGTAGGCGTGGCGCCGGGCGTGGTTCCTTGTCATCTTGTCCTTGGGCACTGTTGTGCGGCGTTGTCGTTCCTGTGGTGGGTTCCTGTGCTGCTGGTGACGCCACGGAGTTATTTCGAGGGTCTGAGCCGACCAGCGTGACTCGTCTGTGCACCAATTCGAGGGTTTCCCATGCGTGCGCACAGCCCTTTCCGTGGGAAGTTACTGTGGGAGTTGGCAGCACAGGGAGTTGGAATGACGCGGTCCTATTCGCGTAGTGGCGGCGTGTTCGCACAGCGCCAGGGATGATCGCATAGTACTCGGGATGGTCTGCCATGCTTCCGCCGTCCTTCCTCCTTATCCTGTTACCCGCTCGAAGGTCTCTCCTGCCCGATCGAGGGCTTTGGGTCACAGGAGTTGGTAGCACAGGAGCTCGGAGTGACGTGCTCTGTTCATACAGTGTCAACGTGTCCGCACAGAGCCTCGGTTGGTAGCATAGTGACGGGAGTTGGAAGATGCGATGGGGATCGTGCCTGTCAGAGCGGTGTGGTGAGAGATTTGTCTTTTGACTTTGGATGCACGGCGGCAATAAGCGGCATTAATTGTTTGTCGGGATAGAGGTCTCGACTGAGGCGGAGCTTTTCCCATTTTGTGGGTTGCTCGAGGCTCGACCCTCAAGTCTCGACCGAGACGGAGTTTTGCGATTCGCTCGAGGGATCGCTTCCCTCGAGCGAAGCGGAGAATGAGGCGCGCGTCGAGGCCCCCAGCAAGGTGCCTTGACTCGGCCATTGACTCTTGTTGGGCCTTGGGCCTTATTTGCTTTCCTCTTTCCTGATATGTGTGTGGGTTTGGCAATAGTTAGTGTTTTAACATGGGTGATTATTCCATAGGTTTGGGTACCCCTAATGATCGCCTCCAACATTACCTCACAGACTACTTTCATCTGTTGATTGCATATCTTGTAAATTACAGAAAATTTAACTTTCAACTGGCACTCTCCCAACCAAACATCCTCCGAGAACCTCGCCTTTTTGCCATTTCCCACCACGTACTTTAGACCTCCCAGACAACCGTTTTTGACTTCTAGCAGTCCTTTCCAAAATTGTGACCCACTCGTCCCATTATAACTATAAAAACCTTGTTTCCCCCAAGTTTTTTTCCTGAGCAGATTGCAGCACACACTATTTTCTCCCCTTTCTAACTTATAAATCCATTTAGCCAACAGACATTGGTTCATGGTTACTGTATCTGTGAATCCCCCTCTCTTTCAAGAGGATTCGCGACATGTCAAGCCCCGGTAAGGTTCTTCGCTTTGCATCGAATTAAACCACATGCTCCACTGCTTGTGCGGGCCCCGTCAATTCCTTTGAGTTTCATTCTTGCGAACGTACTCCCCAGACGAGTTAGCTACAGCACTGCACGGGTTGAATCGCACAACACCTAGTATCCATCGTTTACGGCTAGGACTACTGGGTCTCTAATCCCATTTGCTCCCCTAGCTTTCGTCTCTCAGTGTCAGTGTCGGTCCAGCAGAGTGCTTTCGCCGTTGGTGTTCTTTCCGAACTCAATGCATTTCACCGCTCCACTGGAAATTCCCTCTGCCTCTACCGTACTCCAGCTTGGTAGTTTCCACCACCTGTTCAGGGTTGAGCCCTGGGATTTGACAGGGGACTTGAAAAGCCACCCAGACCACCAGCCTCTTTAGGAGTAGCCATCAAATCCCATCTAACCATATGATATTTCTTCTTTACACCTGGGCCATACCAGAAAAAAAAATACTTCTGGCTGTGTCCATATTGTGATGAATCTCCTTTTGCAACAGATAGACTCCCATAGTGTAATTTGGTAAAGAACTCAAGCAGGATTCTAATAGAACCATTTTCCCTCCTGATGACAAGTTATTGCACTGCCACGTTATGTAGTAGATTAATTTTGTCCAGTCGAACGTTACATGTCCTGTCGTCTCTTGGGATTTGGTTTCAGCTCATAACTGAAAACATAAAACATGCCAGGAAGCAGAAGCAGAGGCCCACTGATCGTTATTAGCTAATAACGATACGTGAGAATCTTTAGCTTAGGAGGTACTGCCTCCATGCCATAATATTTGTCGCTGGCTAGTTCAACTTTGAGCTAGCCAGCGTCAAATAAAACGATCCGGAGGTAGTATATTTACAGTGCTCGAAAGGAACTTCAAGTACCTTCCCCCTTTAAATTCTAATTTGACCACGCCTCCCCTAGATATGAGCACTAAATTTGGAGTTGAAAATAATTTTATTCTGGCATCTGCAAGAAGTTTGCAGTCAACATATTCTTATTACAGTGACAAGTAAGGTTTCTCTGTTAGTACTATGCACTGAACTATACGGAGGTTTCAGACTTCCAGCCATCACAAGTGATGGTTACTGTAAAAGTGAACCATGACGTCGTTTAGATTTTTACATTTTCAGTTACAGAGAAAAGGAGCTACTTGTTTTTTTAGATAATAGAAAATATATTATCCGGCCATGACCAAAGCGGCTACAGCCAAAAAACTAACATGAAAATTACATCCCATCAAGGGGCTCTAGTAGTCCTACGCGACCAACAAGGTCGCTATAACGCGTTTGTCAGACCTTACAAAGAACTGAAAACGTTGGACACCGACCACAATTGATGCTTCTTCCAAGGCAACAGCACGAAGACCCGGTGCAGATACAGCATGCCAACAAACATTCGAACTGTTACGCCATCCAATGCCTCCGGCCACGCCGGCACGGTTCGCCACCACGGTCATGGACGCCTCCGGCGGCGTCAGCCAGACGCTCTACTCCTTGGCGCAGTGCACGCCGGACCTCTCCGCCGGCGACTGCCTGGCGTGCCTCCGGTGGCTCATCGGCATGGTCAACGCCACCGTGTCCGTGCGCAACGGGGGGCGGATCCTCGTGCTCCGGTGCAACCTCAGGTTCGAGACGTTTATGTTCTACGACGGCACGCCCATGAAAAAGATCAGGCCGTCGTCGGGACCTCCGGCGCCGCCCGTCCCGGCTCCGACAGCAAATAAGAGTATGTGATTGTGATCAACTTCATTTCTGTTTCAAAGAAATGTTCCCAAACAATAAACGTTAAATGGATTGATGTCTGCTGATGTTATATATAAATTTGATTGTTTGGGTGTTTTATCTGCTAGGACCTGAGATCAAGCCCTGGGTGATTCCCTTGTTCGTAGCACCTCCTCTAGCGACTGTGGCATTCTGTTTCGCCTTTTACTGTCGTTGGAAAAGGAGGAGGAACAGACAAGGTGGGTTCATTAGTTACTGCAATGTCCGTTGTATAATCACAAGTTAGTTATCAATTAGACGGTATCTTCACCAGATAGATAGATAGATAGATAGATAGATAGATAGATATATACGCTGCTAAATTATTTACAGAGATTGAGTTCATTCCACCAATCTCTATCATCATGCAGGAAATGTGAGATTGCGACGGAAGCACGCTAACAAGTTGCAAGGAGGAGATGAGCTAGATTGGGAGATGGAAGCAGAGCTCTCGGAGTTTTCTGTTTTCGACTTTCATCAGATATTGGAGGCTACAGATAACTTTTCTGAAGAAAGCAAGCTTGGGGAAGGTGGATTTGGCCCTGTATATAAGGTAAATAAGCAACGCATATGTATAGACCAAGAGCTTGGAGGCCATGCCCATCTAATTTTCAGCCTACATTCTTACAAGTTACAAACTTGAGGAAGGTGGCTTTGGCCGTGTATGCGTGAAAACAAATTTGGGGTCCATGCATGTCTAATTTTCAGCCTACATTCTTATAAAAACTAATGATACCAGTATGTAAACTTCTTTTAGAACATAGAATAGTTCCCGCCATAGTTCCAACATGGGAAATGTTTTCTTTCACTAGTTACCTGAGAACTTTGACTTGAATTGTGCATATGAAGCAACCGCAACTCATTGTGGCAAAAGACCATTGGAGAACTTTTGAATATTTTTCTGTTCACTTGAACAAGTTTCTGTGTTTATACAATGCAACAGATAGGGGTGTTCCCTGGAATTCTAAAAAACTAATTTAGTTTCTCTTCACAGGGTCAGTTTCCTGGGGGGAATTGAAATAGCAGTTAAGAGACTTGCTTCACACTCTGGACAAGGTTTCATAGAGTTCAAAAATGAGGTGCAACTCATAGCAAAACTCCAGCACACAAATTTGGTTAGGCTCCTGGGATGTTGCTCTCAAGGAGAGGAAAAGATTTTGGTCTATGAATATTTGCCAAACAAAAGCTTGGACTTCTTTATCTTTGGTAAGTATTTACATCTTTAACTTAGGTTTGATATGGTTTGTTGTATCGGTGTTTCAAAATGAATGGAAATTTTCAAAATGAGTTCACTCCCTCAGTATTTCTCAGTATATTGTTTCCATGTCAGGAATATTTGTCGAGGTGTTTCTCAGTATATTATTTCCTGATATACTAACATCTAATTGTTGTGTAGATGAAAATAGAAAATCTTTACTGGATTGGAACAAACGCCGAGCAATAATTGAAGGGGTAGCAGAAGGACTTATTGTTGGGAATATGCCCAAGAGACAACTGAATTCGATCCACTAGTCTTAATGGGCCACAAATATTGTGAAGCCCATTACCAGGGGAAGGGGTGCTTTATTTATTAGTCCCATATTGCTAATGGAATATGGTGTGGAGAATTTCATCCTAATAAATAGAGACCAAACCCCTCCTGAAAAGAGATGACTTCCAAGCAATAGTTGCTTATCTCCCCATCGTGCTCGCGGACCTAGCAGTCCGGTGCGCGACGTTTCAATCCTCGTACGTGTGGATACCTCGGAGGTGCTGCGCTTGGAGCACAAGGACGAACCGCACGTGCAGGACCAGACGGACGTAAGCAACTGCACTGCACTGCCACTTCGACGCGTTCGTCTACATCGAGACGGCTTCCGCTGCAACTGCGCGTCTAGTGGTAACAATCTGTGATCTATAACTACTGCTGTTCCTATTTTGGGTGAACGAGTTTTTGTGTGAGCTAGCGTAGCCTCCATCATTTCCCAACAGTGGTATCAGAGCCGTAGCTGTTTCGTTATAGATTCGGATGCCAGCATATAGAGATATGCTTGGTTGTAGATTGGTCTCTGATCAGTTCGTGATCTCCACTATGATGGTAGTGTAACGAATTACTCCTACCGGTCGGAATTCCGCCACCGGAGTTAAGTGATACACGTAAACCCAGTCATGAGAGATATAGACTAATTGGATTAGTCGAATCGAACTTAGATCAATGACCGCGTCGCATGTCGATATACGACGATGTTGACTAGGATTCACTATGATGGTGGTGTAACGAATTACTCCTACCGGTCGGAATTCCGCCACCGGAGTTAAGTGATACACGTAAACCCAGGCATGGTGAGATATAGACCAATGTGATTGGTCAGATAGAATTCAGATAGAATCGTAGGTCCGCTCAGGAACGGCGGACGGTCCGCGCGAGAACGGCGGACGGTCCGCGAGAGAACGGCGGACGGTCCGCGAGAGAGCGGCGGACGGTCCGTAAATTCGGTCAAGAATCTTACAGAGACATTGTCTAGCGTTCCAGAGGGTCGGACGGTCCGCCAGAGCAGGTCGGACAGTCCGCGGAGCGGATCGGACAGTCCGGGAGAAACGGCGGACGGTCCGCAAATTCAGTCGGAATTTTGACAGAAGCGTTTTTCCAGCGTTCCAGAGGGTCGGACGGTCCACCAGAGCAGGTCGGACAGTCCGCAAGGAAACAACGGACGGTCCGCAGGGAACGTCGGACGGTCCGGCGAAATTAAAATTTTGAAAAACGATCCCTCAAAATTGTTTAAGTTCTAAATGTCCTCCCAACTAAATCTTGCACCATCACATGTCTTGTACAATTAGTGGTGGGTCTATGAAATTAGGGTGCCACTAGTTTTCCTTGACTAGATGGGTTTGTATCGGATACTTACTCGCATAAGGAGTTGGTTAACTTAAACAAGGTCATCTTAACGGTTAAGGACCTTGGGACATAAAGGTTGGACGCCGAGACATAGAGATGTCAACCAACAACAGGAGTCATATATGATATGATTAGCAAGAGTTGCTTACCGATCTACCATGTCTTCTAGCGGTGATGCTAAAGCTCACTAGTCGACTTGTTAGTTGTGGATCCTGAATCACTAAAGTATCAATGGAGGGATATTGATTTTAGTGGGAGTAAATTCCGTTAAATTGTTTAATGTATTTTACTCTGTCATAGATACATTGTCTTAGTATTTTGCATTATTTTCTGTTGTAGATCAATGGCACCTAGCACACTGTTTTCTTTGCGTTCAATCCTTGAGAAGGATAAGTTGAATGGAACAAATTATGCGGATTGGATCCGAAACCTTAGAATTGTTCTCAGGGCTGAGAAAAAGGAAGAAGTTCTAGACACCCCATTACCAGTTGAGCCTGATGATAACGCAACTCTTGCTGAGAAAAATGCTTACAAGAAGGCATGTGATGTCAATCTTGAAGTGAGCTGCCTTATGCTTGCTTGCATGGAACCCGAGCTGCAGATGCAGTTTGAGACAAACCATGAGGCGCACGATATGATCGAGGCGCTTAAGGACATGTTCCAAACTCAGGCCAGGACTGAAAGGTTCAATGTCTCAAAGGCCTTTGTGGAAACCAAGCTAGCAGAAGGCGCAGCTGTAGGGCCACATGTGATCAAGATGGTTGGTTACTCACAGAGGTTGGAGAAGCTAGGCTTCCCACTTGGCCCAGAGTTAGCCACTGATTTTATTCTAGCATCACTTCCGCCTAGCTTTGGGAACTTCATTTCGAACTACCATATGCATGGGGCGGAGAAGGGATTGAATGAGTTGTGTGGCATGCTCAAGACAGCAGAGGCTGACATCAAGAAAAGCGCTAGCAGCAGCCATGTGATGGCCATCCAAAACATGCCTAACTTCAAGAAGAAGGGCAAATCTTGGAAGAAAAAGAAGGGCAAGGCTAAAGATATGATCTCTCAGCCAAGCTCAACGCCCCAGACTGAGTCTGGACCAGCTGCAGAAAAAGAGGAGTGCTTTTATTGTAAGGAACTTGGTCACTGGAAAAGGAATTGCAAGAAGTACCTGGCTTCTCTGAAGAAAGGCGGTAGTAAGAGTACTTCCGCATCAGGTACACTTGACATTAATATTACAGACATTTTTCTCGCTGAATCTTCTATTAATTCCTGGGTATTTGATACCGGATCAGTTGCTCATATTTGCAATTCGATGCAGGGATTAGTAAGAAGTAGAAGCGTGGGAAGAGGCGAAGTAGATTTCCGCATGGGCAATAATGCAAGAGTTGCTGCTTTGACCGTCGGGACGATGCAACTCCACCTTCCGTCAGGATTTATCATGGAATTGAATAATTGTTATTTTGTTCCTAGTTTGAGTCGAAACATTGTATCTCCCTCATGTTTGATGAATGATGGTTATACATTCGCGAGTAAAGACAATGGTTGTGTGATCTCAAAGAATGGCATGTTTGTGGCTCTTGCATCCATTATGAATGGGTTGTTCATTTTAAATCTTGATGATTCACCTATATGTAATATAATTGCTAAAAGGCCTCAGCTAAATGATTTGAATCCTACCTATATGTGGCATTGTCGTTTGGGTCATATAAGTGAGAAGCGCATGAAGAAGCTCCATTCTGATGGACTTTTAACTTCGTTTGATTTTGAATCATACGAGACGTGCGAAGCTTGTTTGCTGGGCAAGATGACCAAGGCACCTTTCACAGGTTTTCCTGAGAGGGCGCAAGACTTGTTGGAACTCATACATACTGATGTATGTGGACCAATGAGCACGACAGCTCGAGGTGGATTTCAGTACTTCATAACTTTCACTGATGATTTTAGTAGATATGGCTATGTCTACTTAATGAAGCACAAGTCAGAAACTTTTGAAAAGTTCAAAGAGTTTCAGAATGAAGTTGAAAATCAGCGTGGTAAGAAAATTAAAGCCTTGCGATCAGATCGTGGAGGTGAATATTTGAGCCACGAGTTTAGCACTCATCTAAAGAGTTGCGGAATTGTTCCACAGCTAACGCCACCTGGAACACCTCAGAGGAACGGTGTGTCCGAGCGACGTAATCGAACCTTGTTAGACATGGTGCGATCAATGATGAGCCAGTCAGATCTACCGTTATCATTTTGGGGTTACGCTCTAGAAACAGCAGCTTTCACACTAAATAGGGTACCATCTAAGTCCGTGGAAAAGACACCATATGAGATATGGACTGGCAAGACTCCTAGTTTGTCTTTTCTGAAAATTTGGGGTTGTGATGCATATGTCAAGCGACTTCAGTCGGACAAGCTTACACCAAAATCGGACAAGTGCATATTCGTGGGATATCCAAAGGAAACAATTGGATATTATTTCTACAACCGATCAGAGGGCAAAGTGTTTGTCGCTAGGAACGGTGTTTTCTTGGAGAAAGAGTTTCTCAACAGCGAGAAAAGTAGACAGAAGGTGTATCTTGAAGAAATTCGAGATGAGCCTATGAGGCAAGACTTTACAAGTGATGCTAATGTAGCAGAACAAGTTGAGGCACCTGTGGTAAGAGAAGAATCGCCACAACCACGAAGGTCGGAAAGGCCACGTCACGCTACACAGAAAATGAATCTCCTAGTTACGGGAGAGCACGACATATTGTTGATAGACAACGATGAGCCTAGGACCTATGCGGAAGCTATGATGGACCCAGATTCCGAGAAATGGCAAAGTGCCATGAGATCCGAGATAGATTCCATGGGGCAAAATCAAGTTTGGAACTTAGTTGACCCGCCTGATGGTGTGAGACCCATCGAGAGCAAATGGATCTTTAAGAGAAAGAGAGATGTAGACGGAAATGTTAACGTCTACAAAGCACGACTTGTTGCAAAAGGTTTTCGACAAGTTCAAGGAGTTGACTACGACGAGACATTCTCTCCAGTAGCGATGCTTAAATCTATCCGGATCGTTCTAGCAATAGCTGCGTATTTCGATTATGAAATATGGCAGATGGATGTCAAAACAGCTTTCCTCAATGGGAACCTAGAGGAGGATGTATACATGATACAACCAGAAGGTTTTGTCGATCCAACTAATGCTGGAAAAATATGCAAGTTTCAGAAATCAATCTATGGATTAAAACAAGCATCTCGGAGTTGGAACCTTCGTTTTGATGAGGTAGTCAAAGGGTTTGACTTCCGGCAGAATGAAGAAGAGGCTTGTGTTTACAAGAAGGAAAGTGGGAGCTCTGTTGTATTTCTAATCTTGTATGTGGATGACATATTGTTGATTTGGAATGATATTCCTATGCTAGAATCCGTTAAGACTTCGCTGAAAAATAGTTTTTCTATGGAGATGTCAAACTAATAATGTGGGCACATGTATGACATGGGGCTGGACTGACCCAGTTTGAGACTTGATTATCTCTTCTTCACAACGCGTATGCTTTGTCCTTAGACCTGAGATTGTCGTATGTACTCAAGATGTGAATTGACCTACTTAGGGACTACCAAACGCTGCACCGTAACAAGGTAGTTATAAAGGTGGTTTTCGGGTTTGTCAGGAAGCATGCTGTGAGGCATGGTCAATCAAGATGGGATTTGCCCTTCTCTATGCGAGAGAGATATCTCTGGGCCCCTCGAGTGATCGGATCAAGAAATGCATGGCCGTGCTAGGTTAAGTGTTAACATCTTGAAGGATCCGACTCACAGATTCGAGAAAGGGAGGTCTTACTTGGAGTTAGACCAAATATCGTGAGGCAAAGGGAATAGCTTGTACGTGATGTTGTGGTGGTTCGTCTGATATGATCTTTACGTATTCATGGGAGTTGACACGTCTTGCTAGAGGCCGCTATCAACTATTGGAACAAGTAGGAGTACTCGAACCATGTCTATGTGTACGTGAACCCATAGGGTCACACACTTAAGAGGTTTGGAACACTGAAAACTTGCTTATGAGATTGTCTCTAGTGCAAGTGGGAGATTGTTGGGAATATGCCCAAGAGACAACTGGATTCGATCCACTAGTCTTAATGGGCCACAAATGTTGTGAAGCCCATTAGTAGGGGAAGGGGTGCTTTATTTATTAGTCTCATATTGCTAATGGAATATGGTGTGGAGAATTTCATCCTAATAAATAGAGACCAAACCCCTCCTGAGAAAGACATGACTTCCAAGCAATAGTTGCTTTTCTCCCCATCGTGCTCGCGGACCTAGCAGTCCGGTGCGCGACGTTTCAATCCTCGTACGTGTGGATACCTCGGAGGTGCTGCGCTTGGAGCACAAGGACGAACCGCACGTGCAGGACCAGACGGACGTAAGCAACTGCACTGCACTGCCACTTCGACGCGTTCGTCTACATCGAGACGGCTTCCGCTGCAACTGCGCGTCTAGTGGTAACAATCTGTGATCTATAACTGCTGCTGTTCCTATTTTGGGTGAACGAGTTTTTGTGTGAGCTAGTGTAGTATCCATCGTTACCCAACAATGAGTGCCACTTTCCATCCTGGAAGTTTATCTGCTATCTTTTCAATCCAAGGTAAGAGATCTGTTTTTTTCAACTTCTTATTGGACAAGGGCAGTCCCAGATATATGCATGGAAACTCAGAAACAGTGCAAGGTAAGGTATCAGTAATTGTTGTTAAGGAGCTATCCTCGCAACTGATAGGAATGATACTGCTCTTTTGCAGATTGGTCTGCAGACCAGAGGCAGAACCAAAAATGTTGAGAATCTCCTTCGTAACCTGCAGTTATTCTTCCACTGGTTTAATAAAGAGAGCGACATCATCCGCATACAAAGAAAATCGCTATCTATCCAGATACCCGTTGCTTTAGTATCTAACATACGAAAATGTACAATATATGAATTGCGTTTGCTGAAAATTTTGATCAGCATTATGGTAATTTTGTTCTCATTTGTTAGTGTATTCAATCGAATATTTATGTTATTGTGCTTGTTGTGGAATCATTAAAAATGAACATACATATTTGGTGTCTAGAAAATTACTTTCACCCCAGAGTAGGGCCAACTATAGTACCATAATAATTCAATAAATTGTCCCCTTCTCTTATGGAGTATGGATACTGAATGCTCTTGAAAGAAAGTTTATACATAAACTCAAGCAAAAACCACATGGCACAGTTAAAAAACTATCTAGGAGTTATGACGGATATGGTCATCTCATTGATACTGCATGATTTAGTAGTAGTAGTGGATGCCTCTTCATTTCCTACTCGTACATTGAAATACGCTGGGTGCTTTGGCTTATCCAGGATCTTAGTCTTGCTGCTTAGCATTGCAACAACATCTAGCATGGTCGGTCGATCAGCTGCATTCTCTTGTACACACAGCAATCCAATGTTCATGCACCTCATTATTTCAGCTGATTGATGCATGGGTACCAATGAAACATCAACGAGTTCTCTCCATCTTCCCTCTTCACAAAGTTGTCATGCCTGTTTGGCAATTTCATTACACACAATAATTTATGTAGATATGGCAGCAAAGTAATAAAATAATTTAAAATGCTACATGTGTGCCGATAAACTTACATATCCAAGGATATTGATGAAATCTCCACATTCATGGCTACCCGAATTTCTTTTCCCGCTAAGGATCTCAATAACGAGAACACCAAAGCTAAATACATCAGATTTGATAGAGAAGAGGCCCTCGGAGGCATACTCAGGAGCCATGTAGCCACTAAAAGTCTAAAACAATAAATAAATGTCAAATTAGTGTAAATATAAGGTTGATTTATTATAGGTGTCTATAAATGTATCAATCTGCATGATTCTTACTATGTACCAACGACTCTTCTTGTAATGCTTTCTTCAGTGTTAATTGAGCTAAATATTTTTGCTAGCCCAAAATCAGAAATTTTAGAATTCAGTTCACTGTCCAAGAGAATGTTGCTTGGTTTAAGATCTCGATGTATGACACGCAAACGGGAGTGCTTATGTAGGTATAGAAGTGTTGGGAAACGATGGAGGCTACGCTAGCTCACACAAAAACTCGTTCACCCAAAATAGGAACAGCAGCAGTTATAGATCACAGATTGTTACCACTAGACGCGCAGTTGCAGCGGAAGCCGTCTCGATGTAGACGAACGCGTCGAAGTGGCAGTGCAGTGCAGTTGCTTACGTCCGTCTGGTCCTGCACGTGCGGTTCGTCCTTGTGCTCCAAGCGCAGCACCTCCGAGGTATCCACACGTACGAGGATTGAAACGTCGCGCACCGGACTGCTAGGTCCGCGAGCACGATGGGGAGATAAGCAACTATTGCTTGGAAGTCATCTCTTTTCAGGAGGGGTTTGGTCTCTATTTATTAGGATGAAATTCTCCACACCATATTCCATTAGCAATATGGGACTAATAAATAAAGCACCCCTTCCCCTGGTAATGGGCTTCACAATATTTGTGGCCCATTAAGACTAGTGGATCGAATTCAGTTGTCTCTTGGGCATATTCCCAACAATCTCCCACTTGCACTAGAGACAATCTCATAAGCAAGTTTTCAGTGTTCCAAACCTCTTAAGTGTGTGACCCTATGGGTTCACGTACACATAGACATGGTTCGAGTACTCCTACTCGTTCCAATAGTTGATAGCGGCCTCTAGCAAGACGTGTCAACTCCCATGAATACGTAAAGATCATATCAGACGAACCACCACAACATCACGTACAAGCTATTCCCTTTGCTTCACGATATTTGGTCTAACTCCAAGTAAGACCTCCCTTTCTCGAATCTGTGAGTCGGATCCTTCAAGAGGTTAACACTTAACCTAGCACAGCCATGCATTTCTTGATCCGATCACTCGAGGGGCCCAGAGATATCTCTCTCGTATAGAGAGGGGCAAATCCCATCTTGATTGACCATGCCTCACAGCATGCTTCCTGACAAACCCGAAAACCACCTTTATAACTACCCAGTTACGGTGCAGCGTTTGGTAGTCCCTAAGTAGGTCAATTCACATCTTGAGTACATACGACAATCTCAGGTCTAAGGACAAAGCATACGCGTTGTGAAGAAGAGATAAACAAGTCTCAAACTGGGTCAGTCCAGCCCCATGTCATACATGTGCCCACATTATTAGTTTGACATCTCCATGTCCATGACTTGCAAAACATAGTCATCAACTAATACATGTGCTAATCAAATTAGGGACAATCCTTTTGAATAACCATACAAGTATAGAGTTTCACAAACAATTCACATAATTGCTAATCATATACAAGTTGCCTTTCATGGATATTCAATAAATAAACAATATGTCATAGATACAAAACATTGTCCACTCACACTGGAGCTAATCTAAATGATATCTAATACCCATAGCTCTCGTGTGTGATTCATGTTTAGGCCGTGGAAGAGCCTTTGTCAAAGGATCAGCAATATTCAAATCCGTATGTATTTTGCATATCTTTATCTCACCACGTCTAACGAACTCTCGAATGAGGTGAAACTTCCGCAGTACATGTTTGTTTTTCTGGTGATTCCTCGGCTCCTTAGCCTGTGCAATTGCTCCATTGTTGTCACAGTAGAGTTCCACTGGGCTAGATGCATTGGGAAACACACCAAGCTCAATGAGAAACTTCCTCATCCAAACACCTTCCTTCGCCGCTTCCGAAGCTGCGATGTACTCTGCTTCCGTTGTAGAATCAGCCACAGTATCTTGCTTAGAACTTTTCCAGCTTACAGCACCACCGTTTATTGTGAACACAAATCCTGATTGCGACTTTGAATCGTCTGGATCAGTTTGGAAACTAGCATCAGTGTAACCCTTTACAATGAGCTCTTCCTCACCTCCATAGACTAGGAACACATCTTTAGTCCTTCTAAAGTACTTAAGAATGTTTTTCACCGCTGTCTAGTGACTTTCACCTGGATTAGACTGGTGTCTGCTCGTAACACTTAGAGCATATGAGACATCTGGACGAGTACTTATCATGGCGTACATGATGGATCCAATTGCTGAAGCATAAGGGACCTTACTCATGCGCTCCCGCTCATCAGTCGTCGTAGGACACTGAGTCTTGCTGAGGTGTACGCCATGTGACATAGGCAAGAACCCTTTCTTGGACTGTTCCATGCTAAACCGATTCAGCACCTTGTCAATATAAGTATCTTGACTTAATGCTATAAGCCTCCTTGATCTATCCCTATAGATCCTTATGCCCAGAATGTATGCAGCTTCCCCTAAGTCCTTCATAGAAAAACTATTTTTCAGCGAAGTCTTAACGGATTCTAGCATAGGAATATCATTCCCAATCAACAATATGTCATCCACATACAAGATTAGAAATACAACAGAGCTCCCACTTTCCTTCTTGTAAACACAAGCCTCTTCTTCATTCTGCCGGAAGTCAAACCCTTTGACTACCTCATCAAAACGAAGGTTCCAACTCCGAGATGCTTGCTTTAATCCATAGATTGATTTCTGAAGCTTGCATATTTTTCTAGCATTAGTTGGATCGACAAAACCTTCTGGTTGTATCATGTATACATCCTCCTCTAGGTTCCCATTGAGGAAAGCTGTTTTGACATCCATCTGCCATATTTCATAATCGAAATACGCAGCTATTGCTAGAACGATCCGGATAGATTTAAGCATCGCTACTGGAGAGAATGTCTCGTCGTAGTCAACTCCTTGAACTTATCGAAAACCTTTTGCAACAAGTCGTGCTTTGTAGACGTTAACATTTCCGTCTACATCTCTCTTTCTCTTAAAGATCCATTTGCACTCGATGGGTCTCACACCATCAGGCGGGTCAACTAAGTTCCAAACTTGATTTTGCCCCATGGAATCTATCTCGGATCTCATGGCACTTTGCCATTTCTCGGAATCTGGGTCCATCATAGCTTCCGCATAGGTCCTAGGCTCATCGTTGTCTATCAACAATATGTCGCGCTCTCCCGTAACTAGGAGATTCATTTTCTGTGTAGCGCGACGTGGCCTTTCCGACCTTCGTGGTTGTGGCGATCCTTCTCTTACCACAGGTGCCTCAACTTGTTCTGCTACATTAGCATCACTCGTAAAGTCTTGCCTCATAGGCTCATCTCGAATTTCTTCAAGATACACCTTCTGTCTACTTTTCTCGCTGTTGAGAAACTCTTTCTCCAAGAAAACACCGTTCCTAGCGACAAACACTTTGCCCTCTGATCGGTTGTAGAAATAATATCCAATTGTTTCCTTTGGATATCCCACGAATATGCACTTGTCCGATTTTGGTGTAAGCTTGTCCGACTGAAGTCGCTTGACATATGCATCACAACCCCAAATTTTCAGAAAAGACAAACTAGGAGTCTTGCCAGTCCATATCTCATATGGTGTCTTTTCCACGGACTTAGATGGTACCCTATTTAGTGTGAAAGCTGCTGTTTCTAGAGCGTAACCCCAAAATGATAACGGTAGGTCTGACTAGCTCATCATTGATCGTACCATGTCTAACAAGGTTCGATTACGTCGCTCGGACACACCGTTCCTCTGAGGTGTTCCAGGTGGCGTTAGCTGTGGAACAATTCCGCAACTCTTTAGATGAGTGCTAAACTCGTGGCTCAAATACTCGCCTCCACGATCTGATCGCAAGGCTTTAATTTTCTTACCACGCTGATTTTCAACTTCATTCTGAAACTCTTTGAACTTTTCAAAAGTCTCTGACTTGTGCTTCATTAAGTAGATATAGCCATATCTACTAAAATCATCAGTGAAAGTTATGAAGTACTGAAATCCACCTCTAGCTGTCGTGCTCATTGGTCCACATACATCAGTATGTATGAGTTCCAACAAGTCTTGCGCCCTCTCAGGAAAACCTGTGAAAGGTGCCTTGGTCATCTTTCCCAGCAAACAAGCTTCGCACGTCTCGTATGATTCAAAATCAAACGAAGTTAAAAGTCCATCAGAATGGAGCTTCTTCATGCGCTTCTCACTTATATGACCCAAACAACAATGCCACATATAGGTAGGATTCAAATCATTTAGCCGAGGCCTTTTAGCAATTATATTACATATAGGTGAATCATCAAGATTTAATATGAACAACCCATTCACAATGGATGTAAGAGCCACAAACATGCCATTCTTTGAGATCACACAACCATTGTCTTTACTCGCGAATGTATAACCATCCTTCATCAAACATGAGGGAGATACAATGTTTCGACTCAAACTAGGAACAAAATAACAATTATTCAATTCCATGATAAATCCTGACGGAAGGTGGAGTTGCATCGTTCCGACGGTCAAAGCAGCAACTCTTGCATTATTGCCCACTCGGAAATCAACTTCGCCTCTTCCCACGCTTCTACTTCTTATTAGTCCCTGCATCGAATTGCAAATATGAGCAACCGATCCGGTATCAAATACCCAGGAATTAATAGAAGATTCAGCGAGAAAAATGTCTGTAATATTAATGTCAAGTGTACCTGATACGAAAGTACTCTTACTACCGCCATTCTTCAGAAAAGCCAGGTACTTCTTGCAATTCCTCTTCCAGTGAACAATTTCCTTACAATAAAAGCACTCCTTCTTTTCTGCAGCTGGTCCAGACTCAGTCTGGGGCGTAGAGCTTGGCTGAGAGATCATATCTTTAGCCTTGCTCCTTTTCTTCCAAGATTTGCCCTTCCTCTTGAAGTTAGGCCTGTTTTGGATGGCCATCACATGGCTGCTGCTAGCGCTTTTCTTGATATCCGCCTCTGCTGTCTTGAGCATACCACACAACTCATTCAATCCCTTCTCCGCCCCATGCATATGGTAGTTCGAAATGAAGTTCCCAAAGCTAGGCGGAAGTGATGCTAGAATAAAATCAGTGGCTAACTCTGGGCCAAGTGGGAAGCCTAGCTTCTCCTACCTCTGTGAGTAACCAACCATCTTGATCACATGTGGCCCTACAGCTGCGCCTTCTGCTAGCTTGGTTTCCACAAAGGCCTTTGAGACATTGAACCTTTCAGTCCTGGCCTGAGTTTGGAACATGTCCTTAAGCGCCTCGATCATATCGTGCGCCTCATGGTTTGTCTCAAACTGCATCTGCAGATCGGGTTCCATGCAAGCAAGCATAAGGCAGCTCACTTCAAGATTGACATCACATGCCTTCTTGTAAGCATTTTTCTCAGCAAGGGTTGCGTTATCATCAGGCTCAACTGGTAATGGGGTGTCTAGAACATCTTCCTTTTTCTCAGCCCTGAGAACAATTCTAAGGTTTCGGATCCAATCCGCATAATTTGTTCCATTCAACTTATACTTCTCAAGGATCGAACACAAAGAAAACGGTGTGCTAGGTGCCATTGATCTACAACAGAAAATAATGCAAAATACTAAGACAATGTATCTATGACAGAGTAAAATACATTAAACAATTTAACGGAATTTACTCCCACTAAAATCAATATCCCTCCATTGATACTTTAGTGATTCAGGATCCACAACTAACAAGTCGACTAGTGAGCTTTAGCATCACCGCTAGAAGACATGGTAGATCGGTAAGCAACTCTTGCTAATCATATCATATATGACTCCTGTTGTTGGTTGACATCTCTATGTCTCGGCGTCCAACCTTTATGTCCCAAGGTCCTTAACCGTTAAGATGACCTTGTTTAAGTTAACCAACTCCTTATGCGAGTAAGTATCCGATACAAACCCATCTAGTCAAGGAAAACTAGTGGCACCCTAATTTCATAGACCCACCACTAATTGTACAAGACATGTGATGGTGCAAGATTTAGTTGGGAGGACATTTAGAACTTAAACAATTTTTGAGGGATCATTTTTCAAAATTTTAATTTCGCCGGACCGTCCGACGTTCCCTGCGGACCGTCCGTTGTTTCCTTGCGGACTGTCCAACCTGCTCTGGCGGACCGTCCGACCCTCTGGAACGCTGGAAAAACGCTTCTGTCAAAATTCCGACCGAATTTACGGACCGTCCGCCGCTCTTTCGCGGACCGTCCGTCGTTCTTGCGCGGACCGTCCGCCGTTTTCCCCGGACTGTCCGATTCGCTCCGCGGACTGTCCGACCAGCTCTTGCGGACCGTCCGACCCTCTGGAACGCTAGATAACGTCTCTGTAAGATTCTTGACCGAATTTACGGACCGTCCGCCGTTCTCTCGCGGACCGTCCGCCGCTCTCTCGCGGACCGTCCGCCGCTTCCTTGCACGGACCGTCCGCCGTTATCGCTACCGTCAATATACCTAAATTCGATCCGACCAATCACATTGATCTATATTTCACCATGCCTGGGTTTACGTGTATCACTTAACTCCGGTGCCGGAATTCCGACCGGTAGGAGTAATTCGTTACACTACCATCATAGTGGATCTAGTCAACACTGTCATATATCGACATGCGACGCGGTCATTGATCTAAGTTCGATTCGACCAATCCAATTGATCTATATCTCACCATGCCTGGGTTTACATGTATCACTTAACTCCGATGGCGGAATTCCGACCGGTAGGAGTAATTCGTTACACTACCATCATAGTGGAGATTACAAACCGATCAGAGACTAATCTACATCCAAGCATATCTCTATATGCATATATCCGAATCTATAACGAAACAGCTACGGCTCTGATACCACTGTTGGGTAACGATGGATGCTACACTAGCTCACACAAAAACTCGTTCACCCAAAATAGGAACAGCAGCAGTTATAGATCACAGATTGTTACCACTAGACGCGCAGTTGCAGCGGAAGCCGTCTCGATGTAGACGAACGCGTCGAAGTGGCAGTGCAGTGCAATTGCTTACGTCCGTCTGGTCCTGCACGTGCGGTTCGTCCTTGTGCTCCAAGCGCAGCACCTCCGAGGTATCCACACGTACGAGGATTGAAACGTCGCGCACCGGACTGCTAGGTCCGCGAGCACGATGGGGAGAAAAGCAACTATTGCTTGGAAGTCATGTCTTTCTCAGGAGGGGTTTGGTCTCTATTTATTAGGATGAAATTCTCCACACCATATTCCATTAGCAATATGAGACTAATAAATAAAGCACCCCTTTCCCTACTAATGGGCTTCACAACATTTGTGGCCCATTAAGACTAGTGGATCGAATCCAGTTGTCTCTTGGGCATATTCCCAACACTCATGTCAAGCTTTTCATAGGTCGGCGTTGGCATGCTATTATCCCATGTAAATTGTCAACCAGAGAGCTCAAGTTCTCTTAAATCCAAGCTATTTAGAACAGCATTGAATAAGAACAGCCATCGATCATTGTATCTGTTGTTGTTCTTTTCACATGGACTTCTAATTATGTTAAAATCCCCTCCCACTAGGAAACGAGTCGATTCCATGGAACATGTATGTACCAACTCACGTAAAAACTTTATTTAAGTTCATTTTGGGCAGCCCCATAAACTGCTGCCAGCGTCCATTCAAAATTTCAGCTTTATTTTGAAGCTTAAACTTCACAAAGAAGTCGCCATGTGAAATGCAACATCAAAACAATCTAGATTTACTCCTACTAGAATCCCTCCGGACCTACCCCTTGGTGGCGACCAACTCCAGAGAAAATTTTTTCCACCACATATCCGATCTAACTCATGGGAAGCGTAGTCGCTTCTTCCAGTTTCAAGTAAATAAATGAAATCTAAATATTCATCTTTGGATGTATCTAAGAGAAAACCAGATTTAGACAAGTCCCGAAGACCTCTACTGTCCCAGAAAATTTTCTTTCATTTTCATTTACTTGAAAGATGTACTGGTTTTTTATTTTTCTTAACTTTCTTTGTTGAACCTGATCTGTTTTTTTTCCTAGGAACAGCTTTAAAGTCACTCCAGTGACTGTTGTAATCTCCCGAAACATCCTCCGCAACATCACCAAGTGGTTTATTTCGTGATGGTCGAAACCAATGTCATTGTCATTGTCACTTGTATCCTCTACATAATCAGAACTCACTTTAGAACATGATTTCTCTATTTTTGGTACTGCTACCAATCTGTCTATCTCCATGTTCCTAATTTTCCCAGACCCTTTATTCACGTCATTTCCAAAAGAAATTCCTAACTTACTTATATTAGATCTGAGAAACCATCAAAAGGTCTAAAGTCATACATACCAGTTTACTCTAAATTGAGCTTTGCTTTAATCCTCTCTGCCCGTTCCAAGGAGTGCTCATCAATCGACGCCTCCCTCGGTTTGCTTCTTCTCACTGACGCCTATAGCTGATCTGGCACCTTTGCCATCTCACCATGTAGCCTTTTTTTGCGGGTACACCATGTAGCCCTTCTGGCACCAAATTCCCTACAACAGCCATTCTGCCAGCTTCTGCTACCTGCAAGTGTGGAGTTTGGGAGCAGCCATCTATAGAGAACAAAGGAATAGAGAATGAAGGCATAGAGTGATTTTCAATTTCCAATACAGTAGAATTACTCCAATGTCTAATTTCTGCAATGAAATTTAAAGGATAATTACCTTCTTGAAATTTGGCATTAGAATAGCTATTGGGGCATTCAGAGATCGGGGTCTCCTAATTGTCATCACTACCCTCATCTTCAGAATGTATTCCTTCCAATTGTTGACCACCTGTCTTTGGTGGCATTTGAGAATGTGGGTAGCTGCCCCTTTCTTCTCCTTGACTGAATTTTCCTTCCCATCATATTTTGGTTCATGATCTTTTCTCCCATAAGTACCTCCAGCCCCATTGTTGTTACTGTCCACTTCCATGTTAATTTCATCGGGAACGTCATCACGCCCCTCAGCTTGGATTGGCAAGGTGAACAACCTATCCCCAATCACCACTGACTCGATTCTATTCGGAAGAAGGCTGACGTCAAGGACTGCGATCTCCACCAGCCCGTTATCGCTTCAGAGTGATGTGATCATGTCAACTTTTTTGTCTTGAGAAAATATCTTGGTCTTTGGGATCTCCTGTTAAATGTGGTGCTGCAACCAGATATTGAAGATACTCATGTGTGGCGATTCTCTTCCTCGGGGAAGTAGTCAGCGAAATCTGCCTATGAGTCCATGTTCATTGGAGCTACCTCTTTCCGACCTTGGGAAAGAATTTGAAAAGGTTGGGCACCCAATAAATGCAAACTCTTCATGTGGCTGGCTGCACACAACAGGTGTTCGACGGCCGACCGCCTTACTCAGAGAAATCTGCCGCATCTGGAGCGCTGCCCACTGTGTGATCAAGCAGAGGAAACGATTGATCATTTACTTATTGCTTGCGTCTTCAGCAGACAGGTCTGGTTCAGGTTACTACAGAAAGTTGGATTATAGAACCTGACTCCCCAGATAGAGGATAGCTCCTTTGATGAATGGTGGGAAACAACAAGCAATAGAGTCAAAGGTCAAGTTAAAAATGTTCTGAACTCCATTATCATTCTTGGAGCTTGGTCAATTTGGAATCATCAAAATCTTTCTGTCTTTGATGGGATCTCTCCAAGATTAAATAGTGTCATTGCAGTTGTAGATGAAGAGATGCACTTGTGGAGTTGGGCTGGAGCTAGAGGAGCTTCTCATCTCCTCGCCCTAGCACCTGGTTGACTTAGCTTAGTATTAGTTAGGGTCTGGTCTGTCTACACTCATGTAATAGGTGATTAGTCTTTTTGGTCAGGTGTGGTTGTACCCTGGGTTTCTAAAACCCTTTTCTTCTTAATATATTGATACGCAGCTCTCCTACGTGTTTGAGAAAAAAAAATTATGTCAACTTTTTGTGTAGCTCCCAGCATGGATCCCAATGCCTAAAGAACAGAGAATTCCCTCAGCTTCTGTGGCAACCTAAAGATCCTTATCCAAACTCTAGGTCACTGTTGTCCCTCCTAAACTTGGTCCCACTCCTCAAACAGCAAGATGACCCCATGTTCCTTAATATTTTCCCAAAGGCAACAGATTGAAGGACATCACCTCGGGAAGCGAATGCAACAACAAATGTGTTTATTCCTGTGGTGTCACTTGCCAGTTCCATTTTTCCGAAATTAAATGGCAAAGTTCATCCACTAACTAATCAATGGACAGGGTACCACCTTGAACTGTAATGAGGGCGGTACAATTATAAGATCTTCCTATGGAAATTGGGGAATGTGGAATATGGTAAAGCCCCAGACCGTTGACATCATACCCACATGGATGTGCAAGTATTCGGGGCTGTTTCAAGATGGGGGCATTTGCTTGTCAAATGGTTTGTGCTCCCACAAACTTCACACATCAGCTTCGCCGCACATTCAAGCTTGCCATGTCCCGGTTTGTAGCACCTGCAGCAAAATTTGCCTTTGACATCCTTGCCATTGGCATCACCAGAGTTCCCTTCTTCAACCTTCGCCTTTCCATCCTTTTGAGTCAAGAACGCAATTGGTACTAGCGGCTCAAGTGGTGCAGCTGCTCCTCCGACTCTCATCCCTGTCACCTATGACACACAATGGGCTAGTGGAGGAGCTCCTCCTTCATACCGATTGACTTGCATATTTGCCGGAAGACTAGGTTCCTTCTCCTAGACATAACGGCCGCCACCTCTGCCAGCGGAGCCATGGTTGCAAAACCCATATGTATTAGGGCGATGACCCCTGAAAAGTTTTCTTTGCCATCCACATGCATACCCTCCACATGCATGACCTCTACCATGTCCCGGATTGAAGCCAGCTTGGTCCGTAGGGTCTTGGTTACCCCGACGACCAGCGCCACCACCTTGATTTACATAGTCATTTCCTCCACCCTGAACCACCAGAATGTTGGATATATGCCCAAGAGACAATTGGATTGGACTCGCTTATGGGCTTGATCCACGATGAATTAGGTTTACTAATGGGGCCCATGAGATGGCAGCCCATTAGTACGGCCTATATATATGTGGGAGGGGGCTAGGGGCGAGACACATGTCGCCGATGCCGCCCAAACCCTAGCCGCCCTCTCGCCACGCGCGCCCTTGGTGCTGGCACACCGACACGCAGCATTCCATCCTTGTATGTGTGGTACCTCGGAGGTGCTGCGCTTGGAGCACAAGGACGAACCGCACGTGTAGGACCAGACAGACGTGAGCAACTGCACGGCACTGCCAGTTCGACGCGTTCATCTACATCGAGATGGTTCTGCTGCATCTGCGCGTCTAGTGGTAACAATCCGTGATCTATAACCGTTGATGTTCATGTTTATGGGGTTGTCGATTTTTGTATTGTGCTAGCGTAGCCTCTCGGTTCCCCACAACGGAAGACCATTGCCACTACCGCCTTGATTTGCACCACGGCCATTGCCTCCACCCTGAACCATTGGAACACTGTCAGTCCCCTGCACGTCAGTTCCACGACCTCGTCGCCAACCGGATTGTGATACGGCGCCTCCCTGACTTGCTCTGGAGTCCATCTCTTCCTCCTCACTATCGCCAGGTAGGATTTGCGTGTCAGCGGTGTACGTGAAGGATGCGAATGCCATAGGTACAGTCTAGGGTTTTGGCTTTGTGCTTTAAGCGCAATGCCAAGTTGGGTTTGCCCGCACGACTGAAAAAAAACAATGAGCCCATTGGACGTGTGAAAGTGATCTTGTGAAACCCCGTTTTGGACTATGATTATTGGCACATATTGCAGCCCGTTTTGAAATTCGATTGCCACACTTGTAGGATCTGATCGCCCCCGGCACCGGTGAGACTGTCGCCGTCGGTGATTGCTGTGCAGTATTGCTGTTACTCAAAGCTAGAGAAAGGCCACAGGCTTTCCTAGGAGAGCAAACTTTTTCATTCCTTGTCGATTGCAGTGCAGTCTTAAACGAAGGAAAAGATTTCTTGCGTCTTTGAGAAAGTACCAGCATTCATGACCAACTCATCTCCAATAGTTTTTTGTGTTGATATCTCTCTGTGTAGGCGTCAATGGTCTTCTCCATAGCTTTAGGTCTTGTTCGGTTCCTCGGATTTATTCCAGGTGGAATAATAGGCACAAGAAGATATTTATAATTGAACAACAAAAGACTGGGATTCATTCCGGATCGGGAATGAAAAAGGCTCATAATATGTACTCCCTCCGTCCCGTAAAGAATGCAATTCTAGTTTTTCTCAGACAGATTAATGACATTGGTAAATGACCATGCTATCCTCAGTAACCGTCTCAATCATACTAAATTTGGCATAGAGGTTGTTAGTGCATGCGGATAATTATCTATTTTAAGAAATAAACAGTTGGTTACGGCTAGAATTGTATTCTTTTGTGGGATTTTTTTAAATCTCAGGATTACACTCTTCACGGGACGGAGGGAATAATATGAGAGACGGGGAATCAATCCATGAGTCGAGAGGTATGGAATTAATCCCGGTCTCTTGTTGTACATGTTATGAGCCTTTTTTTGTTCCCAGCCCGGAATGAATTCCGGTCTCTTATTGTATTTATTATAAATATATTTTCGTGCCTATCATTCCACTTAGAATAAATTCGAGGGAATCGAACGAGGCCTTATTGAGTTTTTGTTCATGGCTATGGAATGAACAATTTTTTCTGCACACGGGAACTTGTGTGGGAAAACTGAAGATGGACTCACCTCGATTTGTGCATTGACGAGTTGTTCTTCTGCCTCCATCACCACCGCCTGCGAGAACTCGAGCGCCGTTGGCTTTGGGATTTGGTCATGTTCCTCATCTGAATCCTCGTCTTGGGCAGCCCAAAACTTGGATCGCCCACCTCTGCGATCTGCCAATGGATCAGAGAAACAACGGGTGGCATCTGGATCCATGACCTTCGTGTTGCACGCAGAACTTTTAGTCAGCAATGGTGTCCTTAGGTTGCCACCATTTCATGCCTTCCATCCAGCGGTGGCATCATCCGGCGCCGCCATATCAACGTCGAACCCCGTCTCAGCGGAAGCCACGTCCGCAGCTGCAAGATCGATCCCATCCTTTGGGCCCCCGTTGCCTGCAACATTAATGACAGCGCAAACCTGAGATCCACCCTTGACATTGGCAGTGCCACTGGATGAGCACTCGCACGACGCAGGCCGGGGCGCAAACATATTTATTGGTTTTGATAGATCAAGATATAGGAGGTAGGCATGAACTGATCATAGGTCATATTCTTTCCAAGGTGCCCGTCAACAGCGAGGCACATGCGGTGACTTTATTAATTTTGATATTTACCGATCCAATCTCTTAAAGGTGATCATAAAGGTAGGGTTTTCGTGCATGCATCAGTGAGGGCTAGTGTACGTGTGTGTGAGTGTCTACGTCTATATTGATCTTTCACAAAAGAAAAGATACACTAGGTAGGAACGTAATGTGCGCAAAATAAAAACTGCCACTGAGGTCCAAGATAAAATATATCTTCTGAGTTTATTCTTAAGATTTGCTTCTAATCTAACTCTAACACTCGTAAAAAAATATTTGTTCTCACGCTCCAAACTAAAACTCTATTTGGAGGTGCCAACCTCTGTACATTATTTACGAATATTTCGCAGTCCATAAGTGTACAAGACACAGCGTGGAATGTACTTTTCATCACAAGTACTCATGTTTCAAGCGCATAAGTATTAAATTAGTACACTGGTCAATTTATTGTGAAAGTCATTTAAAGTATTACTATTATGTATTGTAAAAGCAACTAAACTACCAGTGATGTTCCTAAACTCTCCGCATGTTACACGGATATTGTATTGGACCGATATGGATACGTGGATACGGTATTTTCTTAGAAAACCTTATATGTGGATATGTTTTTATTACTTTATTAAAATAAAATAAATAATAATATATAATGAAAAGTCAAAAGTCGATAGCAGCTAAGGAATACTAAAATTGCCTTGGTGGTGCAGTTTTTGCATGTGAGCGCTATCGCTAAAAGCCTAGAAGTACTAGAACTTGTTGCACATCCACTGGAGGCTGAACTGCTGAAGAAATTGATAAAAATCAAGCACCAGCGAGCGAATAACAAGTCACCTGATGATTAAATCGGAAGGGGAACAATATATGAATCAATAAAAAAAATAAAATCATTCGCCCGCATGTTGTTGAGTCATCGTCAGATCGCCGGATGTAACTTCTGGACAGTATGTACTCGGTCTCTCGTGCAGTGTGTCTGCCGTCCGGTAGCACCGGCGGCTCGTCATTAGCAGGAGGTGGTGCTCTTTGCATCCGGTGTGTCGGGCTATGGACGAGCAGCTGCGCGATGGCGATTGTGAGCTGGGCTGTATCGGCCAAAGCACCCAGCCACCCAGATACGTATCGAATGCCGTATTAAGTTTTTTCATCTTTATTTTATGTTAGATACGTGTCCAGCAGCTGCGCGATGGCGATTGTGAGCTGGGCTGTATCGGCCAAAGCACCCAGCCACCCAGATACGTATCGAATGCCGTATTAAGTTTTTTCATCTTTATTTTATGTTAGATACGTGTCCAGCGCGTATCCATACTGGATACGTACGTCTCCAATGCTTCTCGTCCGAATCATTGGCGATCAAATATGAGCATCGGGGGTTTCTTGAATCATGCACATTAGCACTGGGTGGGAAAGCCCTGGGTCAAATAACCGGTGCTAAAGGTGGGGGCACTAGCCAAAAATATTTACATATTTGCGTGTTACGGGATTCGAACTCAAGACCTCTTGGCTCGCGCGCGTGCACCCACTAACCATCTCACCTACACAACGCATGTGATAGGATTAAAGATGCGCTCCTTTTGAAGTAGCATGTGACACCTACATTAGCACCGGATCGTATTTACGAACCGGTGCTAAAGGGCCTTTAGCACCGGGTCGTAACACCACCCGGTGCTAAAGGGTGACCCTTTAGCACCGGGTCGTAATAACACCCGGTGCTAAAGGAGGGGGACCCTTTAGCACCGGGTCGTAACACCAACCGGTGCTAAAGGTAGCACCAGTTGGTGTTACGACCCGGTGCTAAAGGGTTCCCGAGGGCGCCCCAATTTCGCACCCGGTGCTAACGTTACATTAGCACCGGATCTTAAGTGCACCGAGGTATGGGTGCGGATGTGCATGATTCTGGTAGTAGTGAAAGATCGCTTGCTCCTGAGCGCACGAGAGCGTTTCACGCGTCCTTTCCTCGCCCAGGAGCTTTCACGCGTCCTTTTCATCCTTCCATCCGGTCATGCGGCGCCATGTTGCCAGCAGGCGCGAAGAGCGACTGACCAGAGAGCATGCAGTTCTGCAGGGTGGACATGCGGCAGCAGGTTAGCCACGCTGAAAAATTGAAAAGACCTGCAGGATTCACTAGCCCGGCCACGTGCCCTGCTCGTACAGTCGTACAATGTGCCCGCCCCAGCGGCGCCGATCCGTTCCATCGGAACAGTGCGTAGCTGTGCTGCTCGCTCTCCCGTACGGGCGTGCGCCCTGCCCCTCTCCTGCTCTCTGCTCCCCGCTCGTCGTGTACACGCGTACGCCCCATGTCACAATGTCAGGGTCATCCCGTCGGAGTAACCTGCTGTTAGCGAGCGATTCCAGCCTACAACGAGCGTTGATTCTTTTTCTCCCTTCCTCTTCACCAGTTTCCACCTCGTCAATTTTACCCTTCCGGTTCCAAGCCTACGGCCAGCGAGCTCATGGATCTCTACCTCCTGTCTCGCACCTGCTGCCGAGATCCGTTCGCCGGCGTCATCGTCGAGGATGACGCAGTGGGGAGCTCGCTGCCCCTGGGACCTCTTCGAGCGCCAAGGCATGGGGATCGGGGAAGCTCTAAGGCACGGGTATTGAGGTTGAGGTCTACTTGCTTGTGCGCGTCAGCGACCATAATAAACCCAGCGCCAGCCAGGACCTTGGCTGCGATGGTGGCGTCGGAAGATGCAGAGCAGCCTGGAGAAGGGCCTGCATGACTGTACGAGCAACCTCAACCTGCTCATGGGCAAAGGGAAAGGACGGCGGCAGCATGCGGGTGGGTGATCAGCACCGCCCTGCTCGTCGCTCGTCAAGATCTTCCACATCGCCTTCATCGTCCACGACCAGAAGCACATGCGCGTGCCGGATGGCCAAGAAGACTGCCAAAGTGAATAGGCGTAACGCCATGGCTGGCGATGGTTGTTCTGTGGTGATGCTCGGTCATGACTCCGCTGCGTTGGTATACGCTTTTGTACAATCTGATCCCTCATCAATGACGCGCGTCGAAGTCTTTCCTCAAAGTCATCTACTTGGCAGCAGCGATTTTCTGGGCTTCCATCCGCAGCGTCAACCAATGCAGACCAGACAACCCGATCAGGCCTGCAACTACTCCACAATATGTTGCTCGATTTTTCATGTCTCCATTGCCGTTGTTGAGCCCCAATGTGCAAGGTGGCTCATGATCTGTCCAATCTAACCATTCCTGGTACCATGTTAACCCCTTAACATCCTGAGTGTTTATCTTATTGTTCCTTCTCCTTATCAGAGTTTCTACATCCAATTGGTACCAAATTGTTGATGAACCACGCACGTGCTAAGTATACAGTTCATGTTTTGGCCAAATTACATAGAGGTTGGTGTTTCATAGGCCAAAATTACACTAAGAATATGCATGTGTGTGAGTCAGATGTCTCTTACCAAATTTTCGTCCCTATCATGTCCTGTTCTGCTGCTGATTGATCAAAAGTGTATCCCATATCGTCTGATGTGCTTGAAAGCCACAGTGATGTATCGTTATATCCAGTCCCTGGACTATTTCCTTGATTAATGCACTCAGTTCTGCACACCATCTGATACAATGAAATTTTGCTATAGCGGTGCAATCATACCGTAGGTAATTATGTATTCATCTTGGTAGTATATATGGATGAGTGCTGCTGATGTCCTCTTGCTTCCAGCAGCATATACAGTTTTGTACAAAACTGTTACTACCAGCTGTGCACCTGACTTCAAGAATTCAGAAATAGATCAAAAGATGCATATATAGATTTACTTCTGTAACCTCTGAGAAGAACCCGGCCTATACAGTTTCTCTACAAACAAATACTAGAAATCACTGTAGTCCAAGAGATAGATCAGAAATATATATATGGTAAATTGGAGGGCAAAATGACATACGGTACTATTCTTATTATAATACAGATGCTGAGCTACTTAACTAGGTATGAGTGCCCTAGAGTCAGTTGCTCTAATTCAGAGGTGCGTATAAATTGTTCTTTGAAAATATGCTCTTCATAGTTTAGACAAACTATTTTCAACTAGATTTGTGGGAAGGGCATTATTTGGACCTACAATCACATAGCAGATATCATTGTTATAGTCCATAAACATAGATTATTCATTGTATATATTTTTTGAACCTACATATGATTTCTGAATGATCTATCTATACCATTCTTTGAGATTTACTTTTGTATCTAATGAAATAAACCCAGAGAAGACTGCCATTTAATGGATCCTGTTGTCTTTTATATTGGTTGATTGCATCATCGCCATTTAATGGATCCTGTTGTCTTTTATATTGGTTGATTGCATCATCTCCATCAAAGTTTTCACCAGATGGTATTTAGAATATTATAAAGTGTTCTTTCAGTCAAATTGGTTGAAAAGTTATGCCACATATTTTAAAAAAATCAGGATCACTTTATTTTTTTTTAAATAATAATAAATATTTATACAAACTAATAGGTGCTCACGATAGTTTGCGCGCATAGTGTTCTAGTATCAATAAAAATGAACAATGGGTATATCTTATCCCTATACACTCAGCGAGTAAATTTAGTTTTACATGTATACATTACTTATCTTCTTGTAGTTCATGTTTACCACGCAAGATAACTCAGCTAGTATTTTTCTCTGCCAAAAATGTCAAGTTAATCATCACGATTTAACCAATTGATTACCCAACTTTAATTTAGATGTGGATTCTTTACTTGAGTGGTACATCTACCCATTGTTGGGGTAGGAAACTGACTGACACCCATCGCCATCAGCCAACACGGGTCACGCAGAATGCCAATGTGGCACCAAAGAGAATAGAACTCAGAAACAAACCAAAGTGCCACAAATACGAATAGCAAAGTGATTTAGCGTAGATTGGTTGTCCGTTACAGATCAAAGGGGCGCTAATCTACGCCATGTTCGTTTGGCTTATCAGACACCAGACATCAGTACTTTTCTCGCAGAACAAATCAGCCACCAGCCACCAGCCAGACGAACATGGCCTCACGTTGGGCATGGATGAGACATCATGTCCGCTCAGATAGAGGAAAGAAGGAGCAGATCTGGCTGGTCTTGAGATTGGAGGAGGCGTTGTTGGGATATGGCCGGCAAGAGTGCAACAGCAGTGTTGGCGGAGGTGGCGTAAGCACTAGGGTTAGAGTCCGGAGAAGAACCGGAGGACTTGTCAATTTGGAACAGGAGTAGCGACTTATAAATTAGGGAAAGCACAAAGCTAGGTAACAGACAAAGAGAATAGCCTGTTAGAAATGAGGCTCAAATTGGTAACAGACTTTGTTGATGTTTGTTACCATTTTGTTGTTATTGGCAATGGGCATGATTGCTGCCAAGGTTGGGCTAAGATCTGGAGGCCTTACTAGTAACGATCTTCATCGAAGCATGTTGCCTTTGAGGTTTATTTACCAATGCTGCCTTACTAATGACGTATTCTCACATAGTGAAATATCGGTATGTTGTAGCTCAAAAAACCATGATAAAGCATTAGGACTTGTGCAAGGGACATGAGACGACTAGGGACAAAATCCTCCACATGCCAATCTGAATAGGTATGGTGCAGATCCGCATGCCCCCTACTGCTGACTCTGGGTGCTATGCTCCCTCATAATCGCAAAGTATGAGTGTCTGCTATATATATCCAGCTCCTTTCTGCTCAGTTTGCACATCAGATGGTGATAATAACAACAACGACAATGACCATGAGGAGGAATAACAACCAAGTCATTGTACATGTTACAAATAATATAGTTTGTATATTATAGTGATCAATATGTTAGTTATGGTTTCACCAAGGGGCCTCTCCCAAGGGACATGTCCCTTGGGTGGCAAACCCCCATGCCCCTTGGGCTTGTATATATATGTGTAAACACTAGTCCTCCATCAATGAGAATCCATTCATTTGTTTCCTTTCACTTCCTGTTCTCTTACATTCACAACACGTTATCAGTACTTTGCTCTATATTGGGTTCAAGTACAGGAAGGGGAACACAAGGCCTCATGCACACAAGTAAGCCACGAAACTACTGTTTATTGAACTTGAAGTTGTTTTTCTTGTTCTTCCTCCCTATGGCTTTCCATTCTTCGAATTGGACGATATTTTTCCCTCGTTCTTCTCCTTCATTGTCATCGACATTGGAGGCATGGATGCACTTGGTGCGTCTTCCAACGATGGGACTTCTCCCCACGCCATGGACAACGTCCTACAAGACGTCATGGCCGTCATGGTCATCGCCTCAGCGATTGGCTTGAAGAACACCTTCTCGACGGCCGGCAACTTGCATCTTTGGTGCCTGCACAAGATGCAATGCCACAAAAATAAGAACAGTACCAAGATGAGTACTGGTCATCTATAGATGAACATCTCTATGGAAGGACCTCACCTTCTCTGTTCATGGTCACGATGATGACAGAGGCAATGACCGGTAACACCGGTTTTGGCCTTCTCGCCAATCCTCCAACCGGTGGGCCGTCACTCCAACGGTGGTGTTGCTTCTACCACTAGGAAACCTTGGTTACGTCGCAACCAAGAAAGGCCCCTCGGGCCTCTACACGCCATGGATGGCGCACTCATCAGGCGCATCTACAACGTCAGATCACTGGCGATGCCGAACCCTTCAACGGCGAGGGCCCTTCAGGCTCGGCCGCACCAACACCGGTGCGAGCAGTGGCGCGAGGCGCATTAGTGCCCCGACGCGCACCGTCCACGCGCCAACTCGCCGTTGGGCCGTGCGCCGATTCGCCGCTGAGCTCGCTGTGGGCTAGAGAAATGAAAAAAAAATCAGCCATCAGACCAGATTACTACATGTTTCTTCTTCAATTTTATTTAGAAGTCCCCCAAACTTCTAATTATCTATCTATTTAGAATATTTCTATTCTAAATATTTAGATTGTTGTATTGTTCAGTACATATTTGTATGTGCCATGTTGTAATATCCTCAGATATTGGAACCAATATATTATTGCCGCTATGATTACCTCAGTAATTTGGCGATTCTTGATCCTCAGATCTTGTATTGGTTCGACACATTTTATTTTCAAAACATGTTTTTCTTATGCCATAATTTTTATATTTTTGGCATTAACTCTACGAGTTCAATTATGCAAAATATTAATTAAGGAATATTAAATATGATATTTGGATCAAACACAAGGTGATGCGACCTAGGCACTGGCTGCGATAAGTTCTTTTGAACTTATTTGCCCTGAGATCCAGGCTTTTAGGCAGCAATTTTTGCTCATCACTGCGAGGTCTACATCTTTTGATGATTACCTTCATCGTGTATATCCGAGATTTCATATAAATGGACATATGACTATCAAGTCAAATTTTTTCATCAGTAATTAAAATAATCTTTTTAAGCAGTTTCACTGCACAATGTCCTTTACCTTAATTTTATTTGTAAGACATATCTTACATTCAATATTTTTGCATACATACAACACAATTCAATTTACATCAGTAAATTAATTCCACACATGACTGCTCATGTAGGAAAATGGCTCAACTAGCCAATAAAGATTTCACTGAACTTGCAGCAGATAGTAGCAACTATCTGACTTGGGCTATGGATGTCAAAATCCTACTCAAAGCCAAAGGTTTCATTGCCGCAATCAATGAACCAGATGCGAAAGCACCTGTTGCTAAAGACACCAAAAATGCAACCTTGTATTTTCTAAGGCATCACATCCATCCCGATCTCAAAATCGAATAGATGATGGAAGAGAGTCCTAGGAATTTTTGGGTTTCACTCAAAGAACGCTATGACCAACAGCAAGCCTTAATTCTGCCAGAAGAAAGACGCGAGTGGTCAATGCTCCGTCTAATGGATTTCAAATCTGTTGCAGAATATAACTCTGTCGTTCATAAGATTTGTTCCAAGCTTCAATTCTGCAACAAACCCTTAGAGGATGCAGAAAAGATAGAAAAGACTCTGTCTACATTTCTCCCTGCTAACAGGATATTGCAACAGCAATACCGTCGCCACAACTATGCTAAATATTCTGACTTAATACATGATTTACTTCAGGCTAAAAAACATAATGAACTCTTAACAAAGAATCATCATTTCAACGGCTCCTATTCCTGAAGTTCATTTCAATGTTCAGAATAAAAAGTAGAAATTTGGTGACAAGAAATTCAAAAAGAATTTCAAGGAAAAATGGCAGAAGAAGAATTTTAAGAAAAACAAGGGTGCAAACAAGGGAAAGGGCACTTTCAAAAACAACCGTAATGACAACTCTCAAGTTTGTCAAAGGTGTGGTTGTCACAACCACAGTGCCAGAAAAATGCTGCATCCCCAAGCATTTGATGGACTTATACCAGAAATCTTCCGGCAAGCAAGTTCAAGGGGACAAGTATGAAGCTCACTTCACTACTAAATCTGACGAAGCCGGTTGCTCTACTACTGTTCCCGTGGAATATGACAATAACGCGATTCCACCTCAGTTGGACGACCTATTCAGCACCGACAACATGATTGTGGAATTCGAATCCAACAACATGTTTGGAGACACTGTCTAGTCTCCATCGTCCCCAAAAAGACTTAGTTCTCTAAGTTATCTTTATGAAATCTTGTATTGTGTTGTAGTATTTGTTGTCATAAGTATCGTAAACCATATGATACTTAATTAATATAGTATGTGTATTTATATATATAATTTAATGAGTCAAATTCTTCAAATATTTGATTTACTCATTTTAGATTATACTACGGGAACAATCCATTTGGAGAAGGAAATTTATTTAGTGGACAATGGTACCACTAATACAATACTCAGGATAATTAAAATTTTCCAAATTCTCATCAGAGTAAAGGAAATGTCACAACTATCGTTGGCCGCGATTATGTGATGGTCGGCTCAGGTCGAGCCACGTTAATTCTCCCTATGGATACTAAACTGGAAGTTGAAGATGCACTCATGTATCATGATTCCACTCGTACCATATTGAGTTATAAAAATATCCATCATAATGGCTTCCATGTTGAAACTCATAATGACAACAAGGATGAATATCAATTCATCATAAAAAATGACGGATATAACAAGCAACACCTTGAGAAAGTTCCTTCATTATCCTCTGGATTGTATTACACATACATTAAACCCGTACAACATGTTGCATATAAGATAGTTTTTCAAAATCTTGATGTCTTCAAGACTTGGCATGATCGCCTACGTCATCCCGGAGTTGGGATGATGCGAAAAATTATCGGCAATTCCATTGGTCATAATATGCATATATCAAAAATTTCCCCAAATCTTCAAATTGTGTTTGCACCACATATGCAACAGGGAAATTCATCTTAAGACCCTCTTATCTTAAGATCAGGGCTAAACCACTACAATTTCTTGAACACATTCAAGGTAATATTTGTGGTCTTATTCAACCATTAACTGGGCTATTCAAGTACTTCTTGGTACTTATTGATGCATCTACTAGATGGTCCTATGTGTAATCGTTGTCCACAAGAAATCATGCCTCTGCAAGGTTTATTGCTCAAATTATCAAATTAAGAGCAACTTGTCCGGAAAGTCCAATAAAATCCATCAGGATGGACAATGCCACTGAGTTTTTCCTCAAAAAGCTTTTAATGACAATTGCATGTCTTTAGACATTAATGTGGAACATTTTGTACCTTATGTACATACACAAAATGGATTAGCCCAATCTCTTATCAAGAGAATGAAATTAATTGCTAGACCATTATTATAGAATTGCAAATTACCAACATCATGTTGGAGTCATGCGGAATTACACACCGCTGACTTGATTCAAATCAGACCTACTGCATATCATACGGCTTCCCCGTTGCAGTTAGTACGTGGAAATCAAACAAGTATTTCCCATCTGCGAAAATTTGGTTGCGCTCAATTCGCACCAATTTCACCACCACGGTGTACATCAATGGGCCCTCATGAACACATGGGGATATATGTGGGGTATAAATCACCGTCAATCATAAAATACCTCGAGCCTCCTACAGAGGACTTATATACTGCCCGGTATGCTGATTGCATCATCGATGCAGACGATTTCCAGGCATTAGGGGGAGATAATATGTACCATACAAAATGCCAGGAAATAAATTGAAATGTCATCGGCATTCAGTACAATGATCCATGTACTACATAATCTGAACGTGAAGTTCAAAAGATTATACATTTGCAAAGCATTGCAAATAATCTGCCAGAAGCATTTACTGACTATAAAGGTGTCACTAATCCTACAGTTAAAAGTACCACGAAGAGTAACAACTCTTACTCAAAATCTCTCAAATCAAAATAAGAGGGGGAGAGGTACAACTGTAAAGGATATCCACGGAAAATGGACACCAATTGGATATTGTAAATGCAAATCAACATCATGTTGATAGACACCAATTGGATATTGTAAATCCAAATAATATGGATGATCAATAGATACATCACATACCCAGCACAAAGTGCGCACAAAAATACTGGTGCTGGGATATCGGAAGACCCTGACTCTACTGTATTGGGAAATCATGAAGAGTCGGAAAGGTAAATAAAATTTCCACTAATTATATTGATTCTGAATAATCATTCAAAGACTACAATTGTCGACACTACCCATTCAAGATTGCAAATGGCCTTCAACTGATCCAAACATAAGACCATGGCAGTGCATCCGCACTTCGAATGGATCAAACAGAAGGAAGCAATCAGGGTAGAATTGCACTCGCTCAAACCGAGAGGTATTCGCCTCAGTGATACCTACTCCTCGAAATATTTTTCCTGTGGGATCAAAACAAGGTGGTGAATAATAAAGCGAGGCTTGTAGCACAAGGGTTCATGCAGAGACCCGTCATCGATTTCGATGAAACATACTCTCCAAGTATGGGTGGTATAACATTCCGATATTTAATATCATTGGCAGAACATGAAGGTCTATCCATGCATCACATGGATGTGGTGACTACATATCTTTATGTGTCACTTAATTCGGATATCTATATGAAAGTTCCTGAAGAGCTTGATATTCCGAACAAGAATCATTCACGCAACATGTACAGTGTAAAGCTTAAAAACTCACTACATGGCTTGAAGTAGTCGAAAAATAATATGGTACAACCGACTAAGGAAATTCCTTCCACAGAAGGGTTATTCCAATAACAATGATTGCCCCATGTGTTTTCATCAAGAAATCATCGACTGGATTTTGTATTATAGCTGTGTATGTTGATTATCTCAATATCGTTGGGAATACACAAGATATAGATGAAACATGCAACCATCTTAAGATGGATTTGGGTAAAACCAAAATTTTGCTTAAACCTATAGTTTGAGCATCTCCCTACAGGGATTCTAATACATCACTCTGCATATATCCAGAATTTCAATATGGATAAATCATATCCATCAACTAGAGATTCCATATCTCAAGTGTCATTGGAGCGTTGTATATCGCAAACTGCAACAAGCCTGATATTGCATTTGCGATTAATTTACTAGCTAGACATAGCGCTACTCCAACAAAACGCCGTCAGCGGGAGTTAAGGTATCTTCTGATATCACTAAGTCACAATAGTTCTTGGTTTAATCTTCAGATTTAACCAAGACAAGTATTCATCTGGATATACTGATACTGGCTATTTATCTGATCCCCATAATGTCATATCTCAGACATGCTTTGTATTCTTACATGGTGGAATGGCTATATCATTGAAGTCATCAAAACAAACTTTTGTAGCCACATGCACAAATCATTCTGAAATAATTGCATTATATGAAGCATCACATGAATGTTGATGACTTCACAGAATGATAAATCACATACAACAATCATGTGGTTTTGGTTCGATCACGAAACCAACAATTATCTATGAAGATAATTTTGCTTGTATTGCATAAATGAATATAGGTTAAATCTTGCAAACCAAGTCATGTGATAATCTTTCAGATTTATTCGCAAAGTTTATACCAACTTTATTATTCCAAAAATATACTTTTGGAATAGGTATAAGACGACTTAAAGATTTGCAAGTATTAGGGGGAGTAAATTCTCTGATATAACCTATACATAATATTCTGATTATGGATACTGCACTCTTTTCCTAATGAGTTTTCCTATCAAGGTTTTTCTCATACATAGGTTTTTAATGAGGCAATATGCACTAACAAGCAATCACATATGTCATATAACATTTTCTCCTATATTTCCCTCAGGAGTTATTAAAGGAGTTTTTCCTATGACATATCCATATTCCTCCTCATATTTTTTCCATCGGGTTTTGGGGGAGGTTATTCCAATATGATCCACAGATCATACTATTGTTCTACTAACTTTATTATGAGTTTTTCCTCTTTGAGGTTTTTCTCATATAAGTTTGCTATGTAACAATATGCTACATCATTTCTCCTTATATTTTCCCACTGGATTTTGAAGGAGTTTTTGTGGCATATCAATACATAATATGGTTTCTCCTCAAATTTTACCCACTGGGTTTTTGGAGGAGTTTTTCCATACGATGGTCATCCATCGAATATGACGTGGTTTCTCCTCGTATTTTTCCTAGGTTTTAGAGGAGTTTTTCCCATGCTACAATATACAAATGGAGGACATTTACATAAAGCAATTGATCAAGGGGGAGTGTTACAAATAATATAGTTTGCATATTATAGTGATCAATATGTTAGTTATGGTTTCACCGAGGGGCCTCTCCCAAGAGGCATGTCCCTTGGGGTGGCAACCCCCCATGGCCCTTGGGCTTGTATATATATGTGTAAACACTAGTCCTCCATCAATGAGAATCCATTCATTTGTTTCCTTTCACTTCTTGTTCTCTTACATTCACAACAGTACACGCGTAGTTTTGTTCTTGCTTTTGTCATTTTGGTTTATTCCCATCATGATAATGTATGAATAAATAAATCCATAACCGATACGCCGAATGTTAATGATCTACATTAATGATATTGTTTATGCTTGCGGAAATGATGATCGTTGCTGCTTTGTTAATTTTGTATTTTTTATGTTTATTAGCTTAACTGATGCTCTGTTAGATTGAATTAAAATGACATAACGCCAGTTAATTATTTGTGGTGGATATTTTTTCCATTTATTAAAAACCACATTATTTATTATGCTCTCTTATCTAAATTTACTAAAGGCTTGTCTTATTTTTATTTAAAAAATTATGCTAGCTTCTCAGTGTTTATTCTTGCAGGAGCTCTATCCTACCACGGCCATAATTATGCTTTCTGACAAACCTTTAGTTGCAAATTATATATTCGGGTGAATTGATTTAAGTTTTATTTCTATGGGAGTAAAATGGATGTCGAGCCACTAAACTTGTATCAAATTCTCACCTGAATCACTTAACTTGCAAATGGTACATAATACATCATCAAACTTGCATCCCTATTCACTATAGGTCCTTTTTTCATGTTTGATCAATTCTACCATCTGGAGTCATTAAACTTACATCCTTGCTCACCAGAGGTCCTTTTTCTTCCATGACTAATTGATCTACTAGCTGGTAACAATGACATGTATCTGCTCATTACATGTGACACGTTTGAGGGGCTAGAGGTTTGTCCTAGTTGTACCCATGCAAATTAGGAGTACGGGATACTCAGTTGTAGAAGATGTGCAGTTCTGAAGATTTGCAATTCATGTTGAATTTACGTCACCGAAATACCATAGTCAAGAATATATCATTTTTTCTTTGATGAAATGATATCATGTTTATATAGAGAAGGATGATACTTTTAAAATTTTATTTGTATTGCTATTTGTGTGAACTTAAAAGTAGTTTTATTAATAGTGGACTCAGTTATAGTGAGCTACGAACAAAATTTTAGTGAAGATATAAATTAATGAGTTTTATATATTTGTGTAACATTGTAAGATTATAAAAGTTTGGACAGTTAGATTCTTTAATCTGTACAATAATTTAGAAATCAAAGGGATAATAATATGTAAAGAAGAAATATAGGTTAATGGAGCATATTAACTAATCTAATAACTTAAATTGGGTGTTTTGGGTCTCCAAAATAGATAAGTAGGTTGTAGGTGGCCCTTATTTTTCTCTCTCGAATCTTAGTATGTCACTGGTTATCATAAGGGAACAATGTTTACAAGTGCAGATGAATTCTCATATATCCATAGGTTTAAGATTTTAAGTTGGAGAAAGAAATTAAAAATCAACTCTAAACATTCTAAATCTAGGATGAGGGATGGTAATCGAGAGCGAGTCGCTTTTTAGAAGGTGTCGCTATAGATTATGAAAACCAACTGGTATAGAAAATCTGTAACTTATATTGGTAGCTTCATAAAATTAAGTTCACATGTCATTGTAATTCAGTTCATACCGAATAAAGTTATTATTAAGTTCACACAAATGACACCATAAATAAAATTTTGAAAATATCTCATGCTTCTCTGTGTAAATATGACAACATTCCATCAAACAAAAATAAATGGTGTTTCCTTAACTATAACATTTCTATGACTTGTGAACTCAACATAAATTGCAAATATTTAAGACTGCACATCTTGTACAACTAAGTAACACATACTACTAATTTTCATTCTCTTAACTTCAGTAAACCTCTAGTCCTCACACAAGGTCCCATGTGTCGTACAAATCAGTGTAATCTCCTACAGGTGATAGAATAAACTAGACGTGCAAAAAAGGACTTCCGGTGAACAAGGATACAAGTTTGATGACCCCAACAGGTAAGATTTGTCAAATATGAGAAAAAGGACCTATGATGAATAAGGATACAAGTTTGATGATGTATTGTGTACTATTTGCAAGTTAAGTGATTTGAGCCAGAATTTGGTGCAAGTTTAGTGACTCGGCATGCATTTTACTCTTTCTATGGTATGAGACTTAGAAGACAGTTATTCTTTTATGGTATCTTTTTTATGCTAGCCTTTTCCATCCATATATTGTGATTCTCCACATTGAAAATTTTGCAACCGTCGCTGGGCATCCAACCAATTGCATAAGTGTGATCTATTTTTCATTAAATATTCTGGAGGAATATCTTATCAATGGAAATCATCAAAGGAAACAATTATCGGTGTGTGGAAAATGGTAGAAACTAACCTGGCATGGAAATGGTCCATACAAATCCACATGGGTCCTCATGGAGATCCACATGGGTCCTCATGGAGATCCACATGGGCCGGGAGCTGTAATACCACAGCCCATTAGTATTCTAGTTTTGGCCCGTTTTGGCCCATGTGTCCTGTTCTTATGGAATTAGTCTCACCTTGAAAGTCTAAATAGATTAGGGCTAGTTTATAACTCTTATGGTTCCAAATATAGCACATCTGGATTGATCCTTGTCGTTCTAAGTATTGTGGAGGAATATCTACAAATCAGGTCCTCATGGAGATCCACATCGGGCGGGAATTGTTTCTGTTCATCCTAGTTTTCTCCAGGAAGATATTAATATGATTAGAGGACTTTTGTGGAGTTTTTCAAAAGAATGGTCGACTACGATAGCAACATTTTATTCACTTTCATGCTTGAGGACCACCATAAGTTCAAGCATGAGGGAGTTATTGCTTCACTCCAGTGTTGTTGGTAAGTCAGTATCATGTGGTTTAAGGATCTAAGAAGCAAGAAAAAAAAGGAAAAGTGTAAAAAGAAAGATCATGAAAAAAGAAAAAATAATAAAAAATCCTCAATTCTAAAAAACCTCATGATTAATTTGGGATCTATTTAAGTACCATACTTATTTTTTTTCAACCAAGTGCAATCCCGCAACTAGAACTCCAACTATTTCTTGAGATCATGCTTTTCCCTTTGCACATGTCCACTATCTAGATGTGTGTGTTTCATCTTTCTATTTTCCAACATAATTCCTTCATGACGTACTACCAAGCTCCACATAAGCATCCATGTTACAATATAAGTAGAGAAAGTTGATGTTCTAGCATATGCTAGAGTGACTAGATGAACTGAGAAATTTTATGTATGCATATTACAATAATTGTATGATGATATTATTTAGCTATTTTTAATATTCTGCTTTATTGAAAAATTAAGTTATGATTTGATTTAATTTCAGAGCATAATTTTATTCGTTCATGGTATGTTCTTTAATTGAATATATATATCCCCATAATAATGAGCTGGCTACAACTTTAATATATTTAAAACATATCTTTGGAACACCTGTTTTTCTTTATGAATGCAGGATTTCCAGGGAAAAGTAAGGCTGATTTCAATTGAGGACTTACTCAAAGACGATCAAGGTTTAAGCATGGGGGGTCTCCTTGGCGCTCCATATAGACACCTTGTTACCCTTGTTTAACCTCAATATTAATAGAAAAAAATTGTCAATAACAAGTCATACATAATAATCACCCCGTATTTGTATGCCATCGTGTTTTTGGTCCATATTGTGTTTTACAAGAATTTGACGATAATTGGACCAAAAGTGACCCAATCTCATAGCCTCCATAAAGCATGATGGAAATGGTGACCAGAGAACTACAAAGTGGTCCGTGCAGATTTGCATGGGTCCATTTCGGCCCTAATGCAGTAAACTTGGATCATAAGTTACTTCGTGCTAAGCACATGAAGATATAGCAAGATGGTCATGGGAACTAGTCAAAGATATATTCGAAATGATTAACTTCTGGTCAAAAACCTTCCTTATCTATGAGATTTAGGCGAACAAGGTCCACAAACAAGTGCCAAAGACCTTTTAGAAGACTCGGCATGGACCCCATGCAGATTCATATGGAGCCTTCCCTCCCTGGTTTGACCTTCAATTCAGTTGGTAGCCTCAGTGGACTATAAATAACCCGTCCCTGGATGTCGTCCATTGTCTATCCATCAGAAGTCAAAGAAACCAAGGGACACACACCATATGGAGCTGAGTGTCGTTGCAGGTCTTCGAAGTTGACTAGAAGATGACTCATGCGGTTAGGCTAGATCCTAGCCACCATGGTTGTTGCAGTGGTAACCATGAGAGCTGCCTTCGTGATATTTAGGTTGGTTATATCCATTTTAGCCGGAACTGCAACAACAAGATGAGAAGCTCATACCACCTTTTGTTTTGTTCTCTCTTTACATGTGGACATGATCTATCTACTCTCGCTCATACTATTTACCTTTATATGCAATTATTCTTCATGATAGGGGTAGTTCCATTTTAATTATATATAAAACCTTACTCTATTCACCGTCGATCCACTAATTGAGAAACCATGGATGGAATATCCTAAGGGAAAAAACTATAATTGATTAGTATGTTTGCGGTTCACAACTGGTGTTGTTAAACGGAACCAACACTGTTTCATACTCACCTACTTAGGTGTGTTTGCAAATGTCAATGTACCTACCTCCAAGAAGGATTGTGTCTTTCTATGATATGCTCTACACAATGTTGGATATATGTTTTTGATAGCGAAATCTAGAGTAACAGAGACATGCATGTTAGTATAGTTATGGAGTCCAACGATGTTAAATATTTTTAGACATGGTTACAGAGTCCAAAGATATTATATTTTTTGAGGATATATTTCTAATGAAGGGGCCATATAAGGGCGGGGTACCCAGTATGACAAGGTATAGTGCTCGCTATACAATGATTTTTCTGCAAATCGGGTTCCTTAAAAGCCAAACCCTCTTGCCGGCACCGCAGCGACTCCGTACAAGCTTCCTCGCACGCCCGCATTTCACGGCTCATTTTCAAAAAAAACCCTCAGCTTTGGTGGAATCAACCCGCGATCCCTCATCATTGATCCGCTCACCAGCCCCCTCCGCACGCGCCCCCTCCCTCCGCCCCCGCTCCGCCTCCCCTGGGCGACAAGCCCCTCCGCCTCCCCCTCGCCACGGGGCGGCCCGGCGGGCGGGCCAGGGTGCGTCGCGGCGCGGCGCGGTGGCGGCCGCCGTCCTCCCTCCCCCGCACCCGCCTCCCCGGCCCCCTCCGCGGATCTGGATCGGGTCGTCACCTCCGTGGTGGGGACCGCCAGCTGCGGCGACGACGGCAGAGAAGAGCGCGGCGGCCGTGGCCTCCTCCCTCCCCCGCACGTGCCTCCCCCGGCCCCCTCCGCGGGGATCCTACTAGTTCGCTCCATCCCTTCTCCTCCCTCTTCTCCGCTTTTCCATCAGATCGAGCAGAGAGCAGCAATCTGGCACCAGCTGCCGCCACCACCGCGTGCAGGGACGAGCGGTTTGGGAAGGAGAGCCACTACGAGTGGTCCAAGGACTTCTCCCACTTCGGCCACCTCCTCCCCGTCCCTCTCGGTGTATCTTCCCCTGCCCCATTTCCTCCCCAATCCTGCCCCGTAGTGTTAGTGAGCAGGAGCTCTGCTTCTTTGCTGCGTGTGAAGGTCCTCGAAGTCGGGTGCGGCAACTCGCGGCTCGGGGAGGAGCTCCTGCGGGAGGGTGTCGCCGGCGGCATCACCTGCGTCGACCTCTCACCAGTCGCCGTCCAACGGATGCGCGACCGCCTCGCGGCGCAGGGCACCAAAGGTGAATTTCCTGATATCAGCCTGTGATTCCTCCTCGCCGATAAAAGAAGATGCTTTGACGCTTTGAGCTTGTTCTCATTACCAATGTCCGCCACTATGGTTGAGATTTTGGCGCTTTGCTTCCTGCAGGTGTGGATGTTGTGGTGGCCGACTTGCTCGACCTGCCGTTGGAGCCATGGAGCTTTGACCTTGTGGTTGAGAAGGGCACCATGGTAAGCATTGTTCATGAGCTGGTTCCATCTTGTGCAGAAGTAGTATCTGCACAAATTCATGAGGGCTGGTTATAGTGGATAATCATTGAATTTGGAACTTGATGGATCACAATGTGTTAATCACTAATGTGTTGGTTTCTTTCCCAGTAATAATTTTATCTTAATTACCGGTAGCTGAGCTTCTTTGTTGGGGAAATATGTAACAGATGAAAGATAAAACTACATCAAGGCAAGGTTCTTTTAGATTCGTTTCTTCAAGACAAGTACTTGGTGATTGCAAATTTAATGCTGTCGATACTTGGCACAATAAAATATTGATCTCTGTTTTGGTACTTGTCAAATACAAGGGCAGATAGTGTTTCCATCATTTGCTGGCACACTTCTGTAAAGAAGATTATGCATGCCACATTTTGAGTTGTGCTGATTCATTGGTTTGATATTCCGTCAACATATAATCTACTATTACCGCAGAACATGTACAAGATCTAGCTTTAATTCTTTTATATTTTCCATTTTTGTTCACCATGCAGGCTTCATCATTGGCAAAGATGGTTTTATCTGCTCAGGGTCCTGGTGACTTGTTTTTGCCTTTTGATCCTGAATATTTGGAGGTATGGTATTATCCCTGGCATATCCCAACCTCATGATCCTATAGAAAAAATGTGATGCAGCTTTGTACCATACCTTTTTCCTGGTTTCAGACATTGCTAAGAAATCATATATTTCTCCAACTTTGCAGAACATGTCTATCAATCTAAATCATCCTAAGCTCAGTGGGGAAACTACTGTCCAGAGTGCTGTTACAGAAGTTGATGCCATGGTTGTGGAGAATGTAAAATTCAGAAGAGGTTTCATGTTGTCCACAACTGGGCGTGGTGCTGTTTCATCTTATATGCATACCTGTCCTCAGCCAGGTATGAAATATCATATTTCTAAATTTTATCAATTATAAGATGAAATATTCAGATAACAGAGCATTGCTTTTTTGCTTCAGGTTTGGGTCGTATTGCTGGATTGGTCACACTAGAAACAGAGGATAGTAGTGCTCTTCTTGATGCTCTCAAAATAGTTGGGTCATCTATTGCGTGCATATTGTTGCAGCAAAGCCATTATTCTTATCAAAAGAACTAGTTCCTGCTGCAGCTCTAGAAAATGAACGTGACATATTCCGAACTCAGGTACATTACTTTGGTACATGCCACTTCCTCCAGCATGTTTGGTTCATAACAGTACTTTGCCTCTCTCAAGTTCAGCATATTTGACTTTTCTTAGGCTTGTTTGGTTTGCTGCCATGGCTGTGGCATGCCACACTTTCTTAGCACTCTGTCCCTCATGTCTAGGGTTAATCCTTCACCAAGTTACTTAAGAACTGAAATGGCATGTCGCCTTGTGACATTCTAGGCTGAAAGTTCAGGGAAATCCCAAATGACTATGGATAAGACGGTGGAAGGTCGATTAAGTTGTGCTCATGGAGCAAAAATATGTTTTAAATGATAGCACAAACATTAAGGTAATCTAATAGAATATTTTCCTTATTTGATGGTGTATTCCTCTGAATTATATCTCTAAGGTCAATTTGATACATTAAGGTAATCTGATAGAATATTTTCTTTATTTGATGGTGTATTCCTCTGAATTGTATCTCTAAGGTCAATTTGATTATCTTTTCCTGGTGTCGTTCTTTTTCAGACCGTACTGAATGGCTTGTCAAAGGAGGTTGGTTCTAAAGTAACAATTGGTAATTTTATCAGAATGCAAGTTGGAGAAGGAATTGAGGTACAATAATTTGTCCCATATCATCTCTGTTGACAAGTGTCTTCTTTGTTGGATTGATCTGTATTGGTTGGTGGGTATGATGGTGATCTTTGTTGTATTGGCACCATGTTCTTATCAGCATATGCACCACGTGAAATGATGATGTTTCTCATTTATGGAAAACATATGCTATGCATAAATTGTCTTATGGATTCCTGACAATTGATAAGAATTTGTGTTTCACATAATCAATTGTTAACATATGTGTTGTGCTTGGCAGGCCTAAACCGTTCCAGAACATGTGTATTTTAATGATGTGTATTCCAGCACATGCTCACCGTGCGCTATGAAATACAACCTTTGATTTACTTCAGATCCAGTTGTTCCGTGTGTTCCCACTATTTAGGCTAATGTTAAGTCTCCAATAAATTATTTGCAGTCTCATTTAGTACTCTAGAGTTATATTTGGATTAGATTAGCATTCTAAGCTATCAGCGTCAACAAATGCGATATAAGCTATCAGTCTCATTTGGTTTTGTAATGTGTGTGTATATGATGCATCTGTCATGGAATCGGTGTTGTGTAGGAAGTTGGAATTTTTAAATGAAAGAACAACAAGAATGTCTAATTTTTGTTTATTTTGCTTCTGTAGTGATAACCTTACATTGAAATTAAATCTGATGGGACAAACTTCACCCCAACTGAAATTACTTTGCTAGAATAATGACATTTATGTAGCAGATAAAAAAATACTCGATAGAGAGTTCAAACAGACCATGCTCTGCTCTCAAGTCTGATTACTTTAGCTGCATGGTGCTAATCTTTTTATTTGGCTAACAAGAAATTCAGGCATGAAGCCAAGCACATAGCAATTGATGACGTACGAAAAGATCAGAACAATGGTGTCTTAATTCAGCTTCTGAATGTTCATTGGCTTGAATTCTTGGTTTTTGTAGGCCCATAGAACACATGAAACGTGTAGAACAAGGTTCTAGGACAATCTTAATGATTCCATGTTCAGAGCTGAGGTGTCGATTTTGTTCTTGCAACCATATTCATCAGTATCTTAAGACCAATAAATTTTATTGTATATCCTGACTGAGTAATTTTAGGCATCCCTGTTTTGTCCCGACCATATTGCTAATGTTTGTGCACTAGACCTTAGTTGAGGGTAAAATGAAAAAGTTGAATGCCTATTTAATAAGCAGTTTGTGGCAGTGGAATGGTTAGAGTTTGTGACATATATGCACAATTAAATAGAATATTATAAATACATCTTTCTATCCAAATATTGTGTTGAGATTACGATAAATATTGCCTATTGTTATTACCCTATGTTGCTATATTACTGGGAGTATGTAACAATCACATTGTATCAGGTTTTTTTTGCCATGATTGATAGAGCGTGTGGTACTGTTGCCCCTTGGTTTACTGGTAAGACCTCTTTACATAACTCTGCCATTCTTTTTAATACTCTTGTGTTACCTTTTTGTATGTACTATTGCCACATCTTTTATATTGCAAGGGCATATTCTTGAGATGGTTGGATGAATAATACATTTGTGGCATGTTGCAACAGAAAGAAATACATGTGAATCATATCTGTGCATTAGAACATGATTCTTGGAATCTCAGTGGTGACCAGGCATTTTTTTTGGCGGGTAGGTGACCATGCAATGTTGGGTGTACATATGTTCTTATGGGAATATTGAGATTCTTAGGTATTATTCTGGCTGGTGAATAGAGTTGATAAGAAGAAATTGCCAGTAATGCTTCCAGACCACAAGTATGCTTGTTTCTCATCATGTTTTTGGCCCTCCTATGTTATGTTGCCTTTGCTACATATTAACAGATAAAAAATCTAATTATATGCTTGGTTTCTTGTCACGGCGTTTATATCTATGCTCTGCACCCTATGGATCAATTGGCGCTAATCAGGCTGTGAACTAATATATTCATCAGAAAACTGCTACATGAAGACCTGACATGATGCTATCTTTGTTTAATGTCATATGCCACCATTGTCATTGAATGATTGGTATGTTTAGTACCATCTGAAAACTGTTATATTTATCTGCCATGCTGTTTTTAACTTTTGATGGAATATGACCTACAATGCTTGAGTATTGTTGTTTGCACTTCCAGGCACAATGTTGTTGTGACCATGCTCTAGATGCTATGCATCTAATAGGAGAATGCTTTCTAGGGGGCTTGGATGGTTTGGCAAGAGCAAGGTATATCCATAAGAAAAGCTTTGCCTTTTATTTTGCTGCTCTGTTACCTTTTCCTAATATATTTACTACTTTGTTTTCAGAAAAAGCTATCACCCTAATAGTAGAAGTTATTTGCCACACAGTTACTGATTCTACACCTAGCATCCGAAAACTTGTGGTTGCTCATTCTGGTGACATCTGGTTTCCTCTTTAGCAGGATCTGCTAGATATGCATTACTTCACTGTCGGCATATAACTTTATGTAGGTACGTTTCATTTTTTATGTAACTCTTTCTACTGGGCAATGCTTCAATGTCTCATTAAATGGACATTTTCTCTGTATTACACCTTGCACTTTCATAGAGGTTTTTAATGGCCATTTTCTCTGTATTAGGTCGCGTGCTAAGAAGTGCAGATATGTTCAATCTGCCATGTACCGATCGAAGAGTGCATGCCTATATATTATGTTTATTAAAGCTCACTAAGCTTAACGTTAAAAGTTTGTACATGTGGGTACCATGGGCTGCTACTAACAAGCTCATGGGATAATTGTAGCAGAGTCTCTCATATTGCAAATTGTCAAGATTGTAGTTCACATTTATTTTCATTATTGGCTATTTATTTGTCTTTAATGTTGCTATGATAGGGCGCGCAAAGCGCGCCGAATGTTCTAGTCTTCCTAATAATCCCTTCCTGTCTACGCCTCCACGACGGCCTTCATGTGCCCTTCGTGAGTTGTACATGAACTCATGAAAGACCGGAATAAGAAAGCTCACAAACCACAAGGTGTGTGTATTTGTGTGGGCCGCTGCTTCTTAATGGTCCAATATGCCAGCCCATGACTGAACTGTGTCCCTTCGAGTTCAGCCCACCGAGTTGCCCTTGATGTTTGGGCAACCCTTGCACCGGCGGACGGTCCGAGTTGTAGAGTTTCCACGTACACCAGGTAAGTTGCCTGAATGGCTGGATCAACTATGAACGCTTTTTGGTGTTGTAATCGCATGAATGTTTGTGAATTTCTTGACAAGACTGCAGTGATCGCATGACACCGGGAGCCTAACTGATCCATGGAGGCTACAAAAATGGAACAAAAGGGAAATTCGAAGTGCAATGTCTAAACCAAATTAAGAGGTAAAGATTGAAATTGACACAAAATCTCAAATGTTAGTAAATCATTTCTATAAATATGTTTAATACTTCTATGTTTTGTACTTCAGCAATCATTGCACCTTTCACCTATATATATGGACTTCCATGAATTTGCATTCTATGTCATGTCTGCACAACTCCGCCACACCTTGATTTTATTGAGAGATTTTGATATTTGGGACTCAATTCGCGAGCCTCTCAAGATCTTGCACATATATCACAATGACATGTGGGGTCATCCTGAGTCAATGACATGCGGGTTAGGTGTCAAATCTTGAAAGACTTACGAATTTTATCCTCCACCACCGGCCAGCAAGTTCATCTAGTCAAGGAGCCATCTTAACCAAGAAACCTGCTATCTCGATAGAACAGAATAAACAATTGCTTGAAGAAGGAAGGCAATAAAGCACCTCGAAGAGTTAAAGATAAAATACTACAAAAGTCGCTGATACCTTTAATGATATAAACAAGCCACAATAAGAAAAGGCACTTACATAGTTTCTTTTACAGTAATAAGATGAATGGTTGATTATCATGTCCAGAAAACTAATGATGTCGAATATTTAGGAACTAAGGGAGTATAATAAAAAAAATAATGAGAACCTGCAATCAATACATTGCAAAGGAGCTTTTCTCATACCAGCAAATCTGCATTTTGTTATAAGGGTCTTATGCAAAATGTATTCAAATGCACTGATCTCGAGCAAAGCAAAGCACATATCAGAAACTCATTTAGCTGAAACTAAATGGTAATATGTTCACGTGTAACAAAAATTTTGCTATACTTAGAATAATTTCCAAATAAATTAGCATGGCTTCTACGAGACTTAAGATAGAGTCAAATTCTTTTGTATTGACATATATACGGTCGTCTTTTGGGAAGCAGTAATGCTTAGGATAGGGCGTCTAACGCCCTACCCACGCATGAGACGCTCTCCTGTGTGGGCCCATAAACACCTTCGTGATCTGCCCATCCGCCCCGACGTCCCACCCACGCTCCTCTGGCCGACGCCGCCGCTCCCCATCCCCGCCCCTCCGTGCCGCCGGCTCCTCTCCTCCGCGCCGTCGCGGCTCCCCTCGTCTCCGCCCCTCTGTTCCACCGCCATCCCCTCCGCGCCACCGTCAGCTAGAGCTGGTGAGAGAGAGAGAGAGGTGAGGAGGACGCCGCCGACTGTGGGGAAGATGGACGTGGACGTCGAGCTCGTGCCGCCATGGGTCCGCCGTCGCCGGATGAACCGGCCATGGATCGAGCTCCTCCGCATCGAGCTCCTCCTCCGCGTCGAGGCCGGCCTCCCTCGTCTCCACGTCGCCATCACCGCCGCCGCCGCGGACGCCGTCGCCACCGCGGCGCCATCCTCCACGGGCGAAGGCGCCGGCGACGGCCATCTCCTCCACGCTGGTGCCCCCTCCTCGCCATCCTCCTCCTCCCCGCTCCTTCGGTTCTCATTTTTTTCTAGGGTTTTGCTCCATGTTGCAGGAGCATGTTTCACGTGTTTCAGATGTTCCAGAAGAATGTTGCAACTGTTTGATGTGAATGTTGCAAAAGTAGATCTGGGACGTTCTATGGTTTTGCTCCATGTTGCAAGAGCATGTTTCACGTGTTTCGAATGTTCCAGAAGAATGTTGCAACTATTTGATGTGAATGTTGTAAAAATAGATCTGGGATGTTTGTGATGTTACATATGTTTCGCATGCATGTTGTAAATGTTTCATCCGGAAATTGCATTTTCATTGGGAGTTTTTTTACTGCTGTCATGCGTGGATGAGAGTTGTGAGCGTGTGTTTCTAGTGTTGCAAATGATGACTATTTATGTTGCAGATACTATTGTTTGATATTGCATACGCTATTCTTGGATGTTGCAAAAATTTTACATATTGCATGCAACATCATACCCATGTTACGGCGGGATTTTTCCTGTGCTACGGTACCATTGGAGAGAAATACTTGGTTGTGGTTACTCCACATCACCCTCTTTTTTCCCCTCCATTTTAACTCCCGCGCGTGGATGGAACGCTTGGCTGTGGTTGCGCCATGTCAGCGTCCGATTTTTTGGATTTCATCGGAGGTTCGGCGCTAGTGCCACCGTTTGAGAAATGTTCCCGCGATCGTGTTGCACAGGAGATGTGGACAGAGAAGTTTAGTTAGACCATCTCCAGGAGTTTCCGTTGGCTCAAAAAACAACAGACCCCAAAAAACGCACCCAACAAAACCACCAGAGGCTCGCCATCCTTCGACGCTCGCTATCGGCGTCCCTCCCCTCAGTATTTTTCGCGAGTGGCGCTGGCTCTCTATCTAGTCCTCGCCGCGACTCCCGTGCCTCCCCTTCCCGCGCATCCACGGTCGCGCCTCTCCTCTCTGGCTCTCCCCCGTGAGTGATCCGTCTTCGCCTCGCTGATGCCGCGCCATGAGCACCTGCGGCGGGGGCATCATCCCTGCATCGTGCTTCATGTGCCGCCGCGCCGCCGTCTGGGACCTCGGCTGCGACACCGACGCTAATGCCATCTCCTAGCAGCACCACCACCACCACCAGCCGGAGGAGCAGGAGCTAGAGCCCACGCGCTCACCGTCGCCGCCGTCTGCTCCCACCGCGCTTCGTTCGCCAACACCGGAGCGCGAGCAGCGCAGCCCCGACGCCATCATCTTCCTGTGCCGGCGGTCGGCCCTGGCCCGACCGCGCGGCGCTCGCCTTCTCCTTTGCCGGAGCCATGCAGCTCGTACCTCCTCACCCCGCAGCAGGAGCAGCTGTCCTCGGGCTCGCCGTTGCCCCTCGCCGCGCGGTGCTCGCCTTCACCGGACTCGGGCAGCACTCCCTGCTCCTCGCCCTACAGCACACCTGCATGGGCTGGGGTGCGATGAGTACCCCGGCCGGCACCGGTCTGTCTCGCCTGCCGCTCCTAGCCTGGCCACCGTCGAGGGCACGGGCCGCCGAGCGGCGGCGGCGGCTCAGCGCCGGAAGTCCGTTTTTCTGTCTGTATTCCAAGGCCATCTCTTTTGCTTCAGTCTTAGCAAGGCAATACCAACTCTGGAACCAAAACAGGTAGTCGTGTACAAGAACTCAATGGCGTTGAAGATGTTTATATTTCACAGGATCTAGTGACTGAGTTCCAGTACCGGTATTTCTGACCTCAATTTCCCTGCAGATCTGCTTGTCTAACCAGCAGCTCTCGTCCTTGAGCCTATCTTCAGGCCAGTTCAGGTCGAAACAAAGCAGCAGCAACGGACGAGACCACGACGAGTTTGTTAAGGGTGTGTTTGGTTGAGTGGATGGATAGGATAAAGAGGGGATGGGATGAATCCATCCATAGTTTTGGAAGTGTTTGGTTAGATGGATGATGTTGACGCTACTGGAATATTCTCTTCATATGCCGGATGGAGCCATCCCTCCAAATCGGCCGGACGTGGGCGTCAGCATCGTCCCGAGCCACAACCCCCTCTTTACCGTAACCTTTCGACCCCGCCCCTCTCTCGCTCACCGCACATCGCCCCCACCCCGTCCCCTTCCTCTCTGCTCATCCAGATCCGCCGCCGTTGTTCGTGAGAGGTAAATCCCACCGCCGCGTGCCCCCCGTCGTCGTCCCTACCCCCATGCGGCCAGCCGGAGCTTCGCCGGCGGCCGCGGCCCTCCCCAACCCCGTGCAGGTCGCCGCCGACCCGGGCCCACATCCGCCGCTCCGCCGCCCCGACCCGTCTCCCCCGGCCCCGCCGCCACTGCTCCACCGCCGCGCCCAGACCTCCATAGCCCTTCCTACTCCGCTGCCGCTTGCCCGTCACGGCCGCCCAAGGCGTTTTGCAGCACCACGGCCGCAACAGCGGAGCTCGACGAGGACACCATGGTGCCACCGGCATTCCTCTTTTGTGGTCTTCCTCGCCGAGGACCAACCGCACCGGCGACGGGAGATCGGGGGCGGACTGCACCGGCGATGGGAGGTCGGGGGCGGCAGGGCGCCGACGCGAGCCGAGGCGGCGGCGGTGGAGGCCACGCAGGCGAGGCAAGGCAGCTCGTGCAGGACGCCAGGCGCAGCCTTGGCGAGGCCAAGGACGCAGTGAGGCTGATGATTGTGAGTTCTTCGAGACACGGATGATTCTGAAGCGCGTGTGACTGCAGGCTGCGTTGGCTAGCTTGTTGCTGCCGGATAATTTCAGATTCAATTTTTGTGTGTGTATATGAACATGCGATTCGTTGATCAGCCAAGGTGGAAATGGAGTGAACAACATTTCTCAGTAAAGCTTTTGATGTCGTTACAGACTGACAGTACTATGATAAAATCCCATCAGTGGTTCCAATAGTCAATAAGCTTTTGAGATGAGATGTTTCAGTTAGATATGTTGTGAACTTGTGACCGTAGATAACTCATTTGATAACCTCACCAATTGTACAAAGAGGCAAACATATCTTTGTTGTGTATATTCATCCATCCAACCAAACAAAGGATGGGATCATCCCATCCATGTTTCATCCTTCCAATCAAATAGAAAACATGGATCATTCTATCCATCGAATCAAACACATGATATAGGTGAACTCATCCTAGATAGCTAGATGGGATGATCCCATCCAACCTTGACCCTCAACCAAATGCACCCTAACATTCGTAGCTGAGCAGGCCTCGAGTAAGTTCCTGGTGCCCTTCACGGTAGGAGCCATCGTCTCCTCGTGCACAATTGGCGGCGACAGCAGTAGGTGCCTACATCCCGACGGTGGCGGCAAGCGATGCAAAACCCATGAGGGTTCGGAATATCAACGTTCGCATGACGTGAAACGTTTTTAAATTTACCCAATCAAGTTTTACATAGTCTCTTGGATCACCCTATAAAATGAGGTGGCTTTCTATTTTTATAAAGGAGATACAACCTCCAAATTTAACTAACATGATACAAAAGCCCTTGGAGACGCTCTTTTAGAGTCTCTGGTGCCAAAGTTTTGGAATACAAAGATTTTGGCAAGTCAATTATTTGGTCACCATTTGGTTTGCTACTAAAATATTGGCACTCTCTCACATTAAACTTGCCAAAATGTTGGTAAGTTTTCTGTCCATATTTTGGCTGGCTAAAATTTTGGTAAGCCAAGATTTTGAGCAGGCTCTTAGTGTCTCCTGATGGGATCGCAAAAACCAATCACTTGTCCTTTTGTGTAGCACAAGAAAAAAGAGTTTTGGTCTCTAGACTTGAAGTGGTGCCTAGTTTTGTACAAGATTCATGAGTTTTTTATTTTAGAAAAGAAACTAAGTGACATAGAACGCAAGTAAGATCGTTCTTTTCTAGGGCAATCATCCTTCAAAATAAGAGGTTTGTCCACTGTTTGCACTCCGAAAACACCACGAATAGATATTGACTCTACCATGATTGTTTTTTATGTCTTCCTATATATAAGGAAATGAGCACGAATATATCTGAGAAGAATAGAAAATACCAAATAAATATTTGTGATGTGATGGACAATGAGTCTGTTCGGCTGATAGAATGAATAGTGCTTGGCTAGTAGATTGAATAGTATTGTATGAGAGAAAATAAGCCAAAACAAACTGAAATAAGTTAAACCTGGATAAGCCGAACAGGCTCAATGTAGTTTTTCTCCAAGGGCTCAATGTAGAAACCTGGATAAGCCGAACAGGATCATGAAAAAAACACTTGGATGTAGTTTTTCTTGCGGTGTTTCTAACAATAAGGAAATAATTACTCCATGTAGGATGCGAGAAACCGCAAATCAACAAAGAACATAACATATATTATTGCATAGAAAAGAAACACGATTTCCCTACTTCTGTCACTGCAAGCTCATCATCTGCGATAGGTATGTTAAACCTAGAGGTTACTGACTTACTGTAGTACTGCCTACTAGGGTTTTCCAAGAGATTAGTTTTCTATTGATAGGACATGTTCGACGCTTATCGTGTGTGTCAAGAAACAGCGTGTACATTTAATTAAATTCTAAAATTGCACAATAGTAGTAGTTTAGTTCTAAATTTTAGTTTATCAAAATTGTATAATGGTTCATAGCCCGACTACTGCTCTTTAAAATAATAATATCTTTTCTCAAACCCTCTATTTCTCACGTTATAAAAAGAATCCTATATGACATCGTGAGATGGCTTATGATGCCATTGTCATGTAATGGTATCCAAACGACAAAGGGTCACCTCTACAAGAAAGAAAGAAGTAAAGGAGGGAAAAAAAAGTAGGAGTATGGCGTAAAACACTCGGATGGGCTTGGCTAAAACCCCGGCGCCTGAAAAAACAAATCCTTCTCTCTCATCGTCATCTTCGTCTCTCTTTCTCTCTCCCTCCCTTTCTTTTTCCTCCTTTTCCGATTATTAAAGAAAATATTTCGGAGTCTGTTTGCGCATTTTGTTTTTTACCCCGGTCGCAGCAGGCCACACCATACCCTTGCCAGCCCGCCTGACCTCATCCCATCATCGCCTCCACCTCACCTCACCTCCGTCGCCAATTTTTCTATCAAACCCTCCCTCCCCCATCTCAGATCCCCCCTCCCTTCCCCAGCTCAACCCTGCCCCGATGGCCGCCGGATCGGACTCCGCCACCGCCCGCCGCTGAGCGTCCACGACGGCCACCTCCGACGACCGCCCCAGCACCCGCGTCATGGTCGCGGAGGCGGCGCCGTCCTCCTCGGCGGCGATCTGGTCGCGCCGCCGCGACGAGATCACCTTCGACCGCCTACACAAGGTACTGCCCCTCACGGGCTCGCCCCGATCGGATCTGCCCGCCCGCCCGCCCGCCCGCTGACCCTGCCTCGAGTCGACCCCGTGGATCTGAGGCGGCCGCCTGCTCCCCCCATGTTGGAAGCTTCCCGCGCTCCGGGCCCTGCTCCGACATCCCGCGGCGCTCGCGGTCGCGCCCGGTGGCGGCGGCGCTTACTCGGAGCGCTGGTTCTGTCTGTAGGATTTTGATTTGATTTTGTTGCTCACCAGTGGGAGGATTTTATATTAGATTGGATGCTCTGGCTTCTCAGCTGGCATCTACTTGCTGTTGTGCTTCTGGGTGTTGCATGGAGCATACGAGCGCCTGACTGAAGAATCTGATTGGTTTGTCGTGTTCGGATGGCTGGATGTCATGGATTGAGTGGTTGAAGCTGCTTCCGACGCCGTTGCTGCGGTGCTAACTGTCCGGAGGAGTGGGAACGGCCTGAATTAATTTTGAAGAATAAGAGAAGCTAACCGCTTGGCTGATGGACCCTATTGGCTTGTGTCGCTTCCGGACAAACAGAAGGTATGAAGGATGTGGGTGTGCTGGATTGAAGCCATTACTAATGGCGTTGCTGCTGGTAACCGACGAGCAGCGATGACGACAAACCAAACTTTGGAGAGTAATCACTGCATCCTGGCTGGAGCAACGGACTGCCTGACTTTACGATTGGTTGGACAGATTTGGACACATGGATGGAATGCATTCATGGCGTTACTGCCTTACTAGTGACGTTGCTGCTGTGCTAACTGACCATAGTTGTGATGCCAAGTTGTCAACAGTCTGGATTCTTAGAGCTAATATTGGTGAGGCTAGGGCAATTTTGATGAGGGAACCGTTACAACCTATGTCCTAGCCGTTACACTTGTCTGTAGCTGTCTCACTATTTGACTTTACCTAGGAGTTTTATGTGTGTCTCTCTTCCGTTCCAATATTCATTCTTTTAGGTTAGCCTGCAATGATTTTATTTCAGGTAGAACCATATTTAGGGAATGGTTCCAGTCCTAGTATGTGTTATTACTACCAGATTTCAGCATCAACCTTTTGTCTGACTAGTAATGAAAGGTTGAGTACTTATCCAGTGGATTCCTGATTTAGAAATATTCCTATTGGCCCTAGTTGGTGAATGGTTTACAAAGATTTAGTGGAGCTGTTAGCAAAGCATTGCTCTGTAAAGTTCTGTTAACCTGGGGTTCAATACACTATAGTACTTTTGCATTATCTCAAACAGAACTCATGGTTGGTATGATATTGTACATTGAGGTGCTCACTAGTTGCATTTGACTTGTTGAATGCATTGTCTTCTTTATGCAGCCCTGAGATGTGCGTTAATTTTCTTTTTTAATGCATACTATTAGAGCTATGTCAGTTCTCAAGATCAGAATTGAATAATGTAACTGATCTTTTATCTCTGTGAATTCATCCTTTTCCAGTTTTGGAGTGCCCTGTCACCTCGCGCGCGACATGAGCTGCTCAGACTTGATAAACAGACCCTCATCGAGCATGCTCGCAAGAACTTGTACTGTTCAAGGTGCAATGGGCTGCTTTTGGAAAGTTTCACACAAATAGTCATCTATGGGAAGTCACTGCACCAAGAAGGTTCATGTGAGCCAAGGATTCAGGAAGTTGAAGCAGAAGAAGTTCAGGACCCTTCAGTTCATCCTTGGGGAGGCCTTTCAACAACAAAAGATGGCATCCTAACTCTCCTTGTTTGCTTCATAAATGCAAAATCTCTTCACGTGATCCAGAATGTAAGCCTAAAACAGTGGCATTTTTTTCTGGTCTACAAACTTTTTCTCTGGTACTTTTAGTTCTTAGATTGTCTGTTGTGCAATCTTTCTGTGGCCATTCCTTCTTGAAGTTGTTCCTTTCTAGAGTTCTTATTCTGATGCAGTCCACATTGTTTTGACTAGGTATTTGACAATGCACGTGCAAGGGAACGTGAACGAGAAATGCTTTACCCTGATGCATGCGGTGGCGGTGGCAGAGGATGGATTAGCCCAGTGATACCCAACTATGGCAGGGGGCATGCAACACGAGACACGTGTGCTTTGCACACCGCACGCCTTTCTTGTGATAACCTGGTGGATTTTTGGTCGGCTCTGGGTGAAGAAACTAGATCATCTCTTTTAAGGATGAAGGAAGAGGACTTCATTGAAAGACTTATGCATAGGTGAGCATAAAAGGTGCTTTTGTTTGTTTTGAACGTACTGTGATGTTACTGTCAAGGGGTGTGCTCTCATGAACAAAAAGGGATACACATATAGTTTTGTAATTTGAGACTATTTGCTTCTTGATGTTGATATATGAAACAACTTTGAAATGTATGTGGATTGTTATTGGCACTACTTGCTAATTTGTTGTTTTGTAAGATGAGTTGATTTGCTTCTTGTTACTGATTGAAATATCTTTTAAACAGAATATGAGATTCCATTGGCAAAACTTTTATTGGTTGCTCTAATAGTCAGAGCGTGTGTCGAACAATCTGATTTCGACAATAATTCTACATTGTCAGTGGGCATGATGATACCAATACGTCTCTGAACTAGTAAATTGTATGTTCTCTTATAAATCTGCATATGTTTATCGGATAAATGCTACTATAACCTCGCTAAATGCTATTATAAATTGGTTCTGCATTTAACATTGGTCCTGCTTTTTGTTTCTTATAATGTTGCATAGATGGAACAGGCAACCTAAAGTTATGCTTTAAAGTGTTTCATTGCTTGTTTAAGCTTGTACTCATTCTAATGATTTTCATGCTTTGCAACATTGTGTCTGATACTAATATCTACGAACACTACTGTCTGTACCGTCATGATTTTGCATTTGTTATCCAATGCAACCTTTTGTTGAGATGTACTGAATTATGAATGTGTACGCGGTTGCACTCAATATATAAATAGTTCACTAACTTTTTGGATGAAAATTCTTTGCAGGTTTGACAGCAAGAGATTTTGCAGAGACTGCAGAAGGAATGTTATTCGTGAATTCAAGGAACTCAAGGAACTAAAGCGCATGCGAAGGGAACCTCGCTGCACGAGTTGGTTTTGTGTTGCAGATACAGCATTTAAGTGTGAGGTCAGAATAACATTCATATCATCCTTCCTGTCTGCATTTTCATGGTTGTTTTTATCTCTTTTTTTTTTCTTTCTAGGGCATGCATCCTGTGTTGATATAAAACATACAGAGAAAAAACCTATATCAATAGAGTCCAGTGGTCTTGCATTCACATTCAGTGTGTAGTAATGTGACAGGGCTTGCATAGTTGGCATGTTAACATTTTCCTTCGCATATATGCAGGTTTTCGAAGATGCTGTTCTTGTTGATTGGCACCAATCCTTCTTGGAGCAAGATGGAATTTACCATCATTTTGAGTGGGCTATTGGAACAGATGAAGGAAAATCTGATATTCTGAACTTTGAAGATGTGGGGATGAATGGGCAAGTACACAGAAATGGTCTCGATCTTGATCAGTTTGAAGACTATTTTGTTACACTGAGAGCATGGAGATTGGATGGGCGCTGCACAGAGTTCTGTGTGAAGGCTCATGCCTTGAAGGGCCAATCATGTGTTCATCGCAGGCTGATTGTGGGGGATGGATTTGTGACAATTACCAAAGGTGAAAGTATTAGGAGTTTCTTTGAGCATGCTGAAGAAGCAGAGGAAGAGGATGTAAGTGGCTCCTACTTTAAATCATTAACATCAAACATGATTAGAATATTTGTTATTCAGAACATGAACATTCATGGTTCTGTGAATCCATATAGTCTGACCCAAGGACATACGCATGACCAGGAAGATGATGCAATGGACAGAGACAGCAATGACCCTGACGGTGATGTTGCTCATCCACAGAAGCATGCTAAGAGCCCTGAACTTGCAAGAGAATTTCTATTGGATGCTGCTGCAGTTATCTTCAAAGAACAGGTAGTGTATGGTGATGGAAACATAGTAATGAACCAAGTGTTGAGAAAATAAAAACTGTTAGTGTTATTGGCTGTATGAAGGGCAGAAATTATCTAGTATTATTCAGAAGTGAAGTAAAAATTATGATTGTATGCTTTCTCAAGGTCACAGTATTATCTGAAATGTCTTTCTTTTTTATCGACCAGCCTCTTGAAATAATGCATTCATTACATAGACACAGCACACAAATATCTCTTTTCTTGATATTCACTATAAAGTAGTATCTGTACTCTTTTTAAGTAACCAGTTCAACTGAGAACAATCATTTTGAGCAGTAAAGCTTTTGTGGTTATGTTACAACTTATCAGCATACTTGAGGTTTGTTTTTTAATTGTACCAAAGATTATATGGTCAGCACACAGGAACCTGCAAACAAAAATTCCCCTATCAAACACCATCTACTTTAGCTGCATCTTCTGAAACTTTTTCAAATCCACGAGTCCAGTATCTTCCTACAAATTGCATTATGAGCAGAATGATTGTGCTAACCCTGGTAGTTCTTTGAATATGAGATGATTAGACCAATTAGTCCAATGCAATAATCTTTTTGCGAATTGCTGGTGTGTTTTACAGGTCGAGAAGGCTTTCAGAGAAGGCACAGCCCGGCAAAATGCACATAGTGTTTTTGTGTCCCTTGCACTAAAACTGTTGGAAGAACGAGTTCATGTTGCTTGCAAGGAAATAATTACTTTGGAAAAACAGGTATTTGTTTGATACTGTGTAGCAGATGTAAGGATCATTAGTTTATATGACACTGGGAGTTTGCCGTTTCTGTCATGTTTTGTGTGTATGTGATTTGAATTTGTGTGCATGCATTCAAATTTGTGTGTATACCATTTGAGTTTGTGTGTACTAGTGGTGTGCACACAAATTACAATGTTAATGTTATACTCACAAATAAGAAGTATGTGATGACAAGTGAGCGAAGCAAGACACATGCAAATGGCATATACACAAATTGCCCTAGTTGTAGAAGGTGCACAAATATGAAATGTGGGGTGTGGATTTGTTTGCTTGGCCTTTCATGATGGATACTAACTTTGAGTTACTCTTGCAGACCAAACTTCTCGAGGAAGAAGAGAAGGAGAAGCGTGAAGAAGAAGAGCGCAGGGAGAGGCGGAGGATAAAAGAGAGGGAAAAGAAGAATAGAAGAAAAGAAAGGCTGAAAGGAAAGGACAGAGATAAGGAAAAAATACTGGTCCAATCAAAAGTTTCAGATGATACATCATCAGCATCTCTGGGCAACCAAGCAGCACCAGATAATGAGTCACAAGATATTCTGGACTTGAGATATTCAGATAGTGAAGAGGAAGATAATGTTGTTGTCAGGGAGCACTACTCTCCTGATTCCTCTGTTGATCAGTCTTCAAGCAGGGACAGTGATGATCGGAGCAATGAGCATGAATGCAATGCGGCTGCAGATTGTGATGGATCATTCTCATGTGAGGAGTCAATATCATCAAGAAGAAACCTGAGATATAGAAGAGACTTCCCTCAAGAGCAAGATGCTTATTGGTATGAAGATTGCCGAGATGACTCTGGAGATATTCAGCAGCATTCTAGGGAGAGGATAAGGAATAACACTAGAGGTTACAACACTGCATCTGCAAATAATAGAACGAGGGATAGATACAATCCCTGCAGTTGTGGCCATCAGGAAGAGTACAGATACTTTTCCAGTGTAGCTAGACCAAGCAGGGATATGAAGATGGCCAGGAAAGCAGTGGTTGAGAAACCCAGATTGCAGTACCGCAGGTGCTATCCATTGGATAGCTTCATAGTACCTAAGGGAGGCCGTGTTGGTGGCACACCAACCAAGAATGCAGGCCCAAAGCAAGTATGGGAGCCAATGGATGCAAGAAAGAAGGCCAGCTTAGTGAATGGAAATAATGCTGCTGGGGTTGCTGATGATGCTGACCAGTCAGATCAAGTGGAATGCTCGAAGGATATTGGTGAATGTGAAAAACTTGATAAAGTGTGTGAACCACTTGCTGAACCACTTACTGAGGTTTGTTCTGAGACATCTGAGGAAGCTTGCAAGTCACACACAGATCAGACATGCAAAGAAGGTGAGAAGAATCAGTCTGGTTGTAATGATGGACCTCATGTTATGGATAAGCCAGATATCTGCTTGACAAAGGACACTGGTAGGACAGCAAACCTAACCAGTTCGGACAGCTCCTCATGCCTAAGTGAGGGGGACAGAGATAGCAGCATGAGCAGCATGACCTCACTGAGTGCTCAAAACGCAGAATCTTCATCTACATCTGATTCAGAAGAGTCTTCAGACAGGAACAATAGCAGCCCAGGTGATCCACCAACGAAGAGTGCTTCCCGTTCTTTACTTGAGATGTGTGCAGGAAATGGTTTCAGGGAGTACCAACCTAAAGGCTTGCATCCTCCTGACAGCAACCAGTTTGGGTTCAGGGTCGGCCCTTTCCAGGACCAGATGTTGCACCACCAGAAGGTACATGCACCACCGTACTCGTCACCATTCATGGGGTTCCACAATCACCCCCTGCCTGTTCCAACAAATGGGTACTTGTCATATCCTCAACCTGGTCACTTCTACCCTGGCCCTGTGGCCCCTGTCGGATATGGAGTTGCTGGGAACCAATGTGTCGACTTCCCAATGCAGTATAGCAATAACATCCATCCTTACTCAGGCCCTGAGTTTGGTTTTATGCCTTCGCCACCAGTTCACAAGACTCCGGTGAGCTTCCATGCCGTGCCAGTGCCACCACCAACCCCGCTATGTAGAAGCGGAGTGCCAGTGGTGATGAATCAAGAGAGGCAGCAGAGCCATCCTCTCCTTTCTAAATTAAACCAGACAGTGCCAGTGCCTGAGAATGGCTGTGCAGAAGACAATGCTAGCAAACAAAAACAGAAAGATGATGACAGCACACCGTTCTCCTTGTTCCAGTTCAACCTGCCGATAGCCCCTCCTGCCCTGGCAGCATCCAAAGAAGAGCAGGGCGGGGGAGCATTGAAACTGCCGCCGCCAATAGCTCAGGCCCAGCCATGCTCAAGGGAGGAGACGAAAGTCAAGGAGTACAACCTCTTCGAGGGGTGTAATAATGGAGTGTCGTTTCAGTTCAACTAGACAAGAGAAAGAAGTGTGAGCAGGTATTCAATACAGCGATACATGGCGAGTGATTTGTATTCCGTGAAAAACAGAATAAAGTAGCTCGAGGTTTTTACTGTGTTGCCCTCGAATATTTATTTCCCCTTTTTCCCTTTGGATATGTTTTTTCCCCCAATTGTGTGTATGGAAAACTGGAAAGATAGCGAGTGGTATAGATTCTGCAGTTTTGACACCCGAGTCGGTTAATCTTTCTTGTTTTCACGAGATGGGGTCGTGGTATTTATATTTTCCTCTTCACATTTTGATGAAAGGCATGGACCAACATGTCCTTATGTCTGGCCGAGGAATGAGGTGAGGTACTAGCCCCGTTCGGCTGGGAGGTGGCCGGCGCTGATCTGTGCTAAGAGAAACCGGGAAAAAAAAATGCTGTGCGCATTTCGCGTGAAGCGGAACAAAATTCCCCGCTGGGTGGCCATCCGTTTGGCAGACGGCAGTAGCCGCGGGCGCGCCGCCGCCCTTACTCCCGCTGCAAGTCATACTCCCTCCGCACCGGTAAATGAAACAGTTAGTCCCGCTGCAAGTCATACTCACTCATAAAGTCAGAAAGTTGTTTAGGACAGCGACACGGTTTTCAAAATACAGCTTTTAACTTTTTATTTCTATAAAAATATTTATCGAAAAATGATACATGTATACTTTTATAAAAATATTTTTAAAATAAATCTATTTATATAACTTTTACAATTTCAAACTCAATAATTTAAAAGTTATTCATAATTTATATTTTCAAAGTTTGACTCAAATCTTGTCCTAAACAACTTTCTTTATCCATACCGAGGAAGTATTAATTTTGATTTATCTCTCTTATACTATTAAAAAACACGTCTAAAGAAACCACGTCCACCTCTTTCGTCTTTCGTCTGCCGCCTAATCTCCCGCCTGCGGTCTATGTGTGGTCCATTATCATTTTTTGATGCCAGGGATTAGTGTCCTCCCGCGACGCCCGCGGCCCATCCCGTCCGCTCCCCTCCTCCACCGGACCCCGTGCCTGCCGCTGCCCCAGCGGGGATCCTATATGGCTTTCGGAAGTTTTTTTTGGCACGGTGGCTTCCACTGCTTTAAGATTCGTGCGGGCGGCATGGACCGCACGATTCTCTCCGCTTCCTCTTCCTCTCTCGCTTGCCGTCGCCATCGCTCGCCAACTCGTCGCCATGCGCCGCCGTTCGGAGAAGGCCGGAGGAGCTCGGGGGTGGCGGATGGTAGGCGGAGCTGCACGGCGGCGAGGTCGCCGCCGGTCACCGGTGGTAGTGGAGGCGGCGGAGGTTAGAGTTCGGGGCTTCCATGGGGTGGGGGCTCCAATGGCCGATGCCTTAGAGAAGAAAGGGGGTGGGGGCGGCGGAGGACCGGCGGCGGGTGCGGCTCGGCCGGCGGCGGAGGCGAGGTGGCGCGGGAGCGCCGCCGGCCGGCTGGGAAAGGACGGCCGGTGGGCGGTGACCGGGGGCGGCAACGGCCACCGAGTTAGGAAGAGCGGGGAGGCAGGGCGGCGGCGAGCGGTGGGCGGATGGCGCGGTAGCGGTGGCGGCAGGGGTGGAGGTTGGCCGGGGAAGGAGTGGGTGGTAATGGGCCTTGTTAACCCTAAGCTCGCGCCTCTTTCTGGCTTCGGTTTGCCAGATAGGAGCCTTCCTGCCCCAGGCCACACCGCGCCCCTCATGTAGGCCCATCCCATCCGCTCCCCTCCACTGGCTCCCGTGCCTACCGTTGCCCCATGCCACATCGGCGCCCCTCATGCTGCCCAATCAACGAGAGGGAGGGAGGGAGCTCGAGATGGAAAAGATTGGAAAGAGCGCACAGTAGGGCTCCCTGAGTTCCCTCCCTCGAGCGAACAGGCTCTCTCAATCCTCCCCCAATCCATTTGCAGGTAAAGTACCTCGGCTTGATTAGATGGATTGTTCCCTGAGTTGTCTTCTTCGGATCTCATGTTTGATTTAAACAATCAAATTCATATCGAGGTTCATTCTCTCGGTTAGTTAGCATTGGATTTGGTTGGGGATGACTGCAACATGTTGCCATTTCTTCAGATACGAGTGGTAGAAGGTTTCTCCTTCATATTAGATACGATGTGCATCTCAAACTTTCTTCTTCCCAGTCGCTTTTCTGCCACTTGTCTCAAACTCTATATGATCTGATCTGATTTAATTTGGTGGCGTGTTCGTGTCTGCGTAGAACATGACACAATTGGGGAGGCACACTGCTGGAGTTGTTGCAGGTGCGGCATAGCCCTGAGAGCCTCACGTCTGTTGAGGTATTCCTTTGTTGGATTTAGAGATTTCTCTTATAGATTTATCCATTCCATTTATCCCCCTGTCATGAATTTTGTTTGTGGCTCTGTCTCATTCCCATATAATCAGTCTAGATCTCAAGTGTGCTTTATGAATGCATAAATCCATAGTTCAACTATTTGTCATGTTTAGGCACTGGACCTATATGATGGCATTTTTTACCCCCTCGACTATTGCTAATATCCAATGTGTAGTTTTTGTCCGAGAGAATTGCTGCTGTACAGGTGGTAGGGATTAACAGACTGACATCTATGGATTGCATATACCTATTGCAAATAGAGTGTTCCTTCTGCGACGTGTTAATTCCCCGGTAATAACTTTTCAATATTTGTAGTTAGGAGATTTGGCCTTTTGCTCGTTAAACTTCTATGCCAGCAATACTAATCTTGAGCCAATCTATGGTTACTGTTTCCACTCATCGTACATTTGCCAATGCAATGTACTATAAAATTCCCGCTATGTTGCCTGCAATTCCAATGTGTAGATGCGAGATAAAATCACTTGAGGATTTCGTCTTTAAGTTTTTCTTGATGTATGGATCTTGTCTTATTTGCCTCAGGGGCTGAAGAACGCTGAGTTGCTTATGTGGATTCTTGGCGGCCTGAGCTACTGTCCATTTATCAAATGAGTCATCAGTATTGCTGAATATGAATGTCTATGTAGATAATGTGGGTTGCATGTAAGATGATGGGAACTAGAGTTTCCCGATCTTCCGAAAGGTTCTGATAACTCTTGATTTGGTGGAGTCGTGACTCAAATCAATCCGGCTTCCGAACCACACGTTCCGAACACCGCAATCGCAGCACCACGTCTCCTCAGGTTATCAACCGGCATTGCACGGTTGATCTCGCCCAGAAGGCTAATCCTTGCCTGCGAATCGAAGAACACAAGCAAGAACGAGAAAGATTGCAACATAATTGCAGATGTACGATTAAACTCACGAAGTTGGGGTCTCACAAACCGACGAGCGGCAACACTGTTCTTGACAGAATTGATCTAAGCAAAACCCCCAAACCCTAACTTGGCCGGCGGCTACTGTTTTAAGGAGTCTAGGGTCGTGGTCGACCCCCCTGGACGCGCCCCTAATGGGCTCAACACGATACACAGGCCAAAGGCCAAAATACGACGACGCAGCACCGAAACAGATTCTAGACGTCAACTTGTTTCGTCGATTCCCGATGACCCTGGACGAATTTTGACATGAGACCAGTGCCATTGCAAAGATTATCTTCTTAGCTTTCCAAGAATATAAAGAACATCCAAATCCGAGCCCGTATGCGACCTGGGCGTCCGATTTAACATTGGCTGCTCCTGGACTCCGAGGTGGACTCGAAGTCGAGTTGATTTGTGCCTCTATATTGACTTGTACGCCCTTGCTGGTCCTCTCCACCTTGAAGCCCTTCTCCAACTATCCTCTGGTCCTCTCCATGGTTCCTAATTACAATATAATCATTAGGTAGCAATCTATTCTCATAATCACAAAGAGAAGTACTTAGAAACAAGCTCACCTCTAAATTCAATTGTCGCACACGAGCTCTAGTGATTGAACCGTGAATGATCAATGGAGGATTGTTTAGAGTATGCATAGGAGTGATGTCCTCATCATAAGATGTAGGAAAGTGAATTTTCAAAGAAACATGCATTTGCACTGTCATTTATTTTGAGCATCCCAATTTCAATTTATTTCGTGAATTTTTGTTTCAGGCCAACAGACCTGCGAATAGATATCATTTTGATGATATGCTTGTACCTTTCTATCTTCCCTTTCAAACTTACATAGTGGTGCGGCACCTGGGAAAGGTACTGAACTCGAGGTCATTGTTTAGGTAGGTGAAAAATGCCAAAATCAGCTACATCGAGGAAAGAATGGCAGGCTGGTGAAAAGGAAAGCTACTGAATTGAATGTTTTTTCTCATGCCCTATACTGTTATGAAGAAAGGAAGAAACCTACTGCTTTGGTCATTTTTTAAATGGTAAACTCGTTGAAAGTCAATATCCTAGATCTCATAAACCGTAGACAATTTTTATTAGGCTCACTGGATTCCAATATGTTGGGAATTGAGAATGTTATACAACAACAACAACAACAACATAGCCTTTTGTCCCAAGCTAGTTGGGGTAGGCTAGAGGTGAAACCCAAAAAGTCAAAAAAAAACAGAAAAAGAGTTAGAGGAAAGCAGAAAAGAAAGCAAAGATCACGGCTCAGGCACATTAATTGCTAGTCTCCAAGCGCTCCTATCCATAGCTAAATCCTTAGAGATATTCCACTCTTTAAGGTCTCTAATAACCGACTCGTCCCAAGTTAGTTTGGGTCGACCTCTACCTCTCTTAACATTATTGGCCCGCTGTAGAACCCCACTACGCACCAGCGCCTCAGGAGGCCTCCGTTGGACATGTCCGAACCATCTCAACCGATGTTGCGTCAATTTCTCCTCAATTGGTGCCACTCCGACTCTATCTCGAATATCTTCATTCCGTATCCTATCCCTTCTTGTGTGACCACAAAACCAACGCAACATACGCATCTCTGCTACACTCAGTTGCTGTATATGTCGCCTTTTTGTAGGCCAACATTCAACACCGTATAGCATCGCCGGGCGAATCGCCGTCCTATAGAACTTACCTTTTAGCTTTTGTGGTACCCTCTTGTCACAGAGGACACCAGAAGCTTGACGCCATTTCAACCAACCGGCTGAAATTCTATGCCTAACATCTTCATCAATGTCACCATCCTTTTGCAGCATCGATCCGAAATACCTAAAGGTATCTTTCTCGGCCACCACTTGCCCATCAAGCCTGACATCTCCATCTTCATATCTAGTCCCACTGAAATCGCACATCATGTACTCGGTCTTGGTCCTGCTAAGTCTGAAACCTTTGGACTCTAACGTATGCCTCCACAACTCTAACTTCCTATTAACACCTGGCCTACTCTCATCAACTAGCACCACATCATCAGCAAAGAGCATACACCAAGGGATATCACTTTGTATATCCCTTGTGACCTCATCCATCACCAGAGCGAATAAATAAGGGCTCAATGCTGACCCCTGATGCAGACCTATTTTATTTGGAAAATCACTACTGTCTCCACCATAAGTGCGGACAACCGTCATCGCATCCTTGTACATATCCTTCATAAGGGTAATGTACTTAGTTGGGACTTTGTGCTTCTCCAAAGCCCACCACATGACATTTCTTGGTACTTTATCATATGCCTTCTCGAGGTCAATAAAGACCATGTGCAAGTCCTTCTTTTGCTCCCTATGTCTCTCCATGAGTTGTCGTATTATAAAAATCGCCTCCATGGTCGACCTTCCAGGCATGAACCCAAACTGGTTTTGGGTCACACTTGTCACTCTCCTAAGGCGATGCTCGATAACCCTCTCCCAAAGCTTCATCGTATGGCTCATCAGCTTAATCCCACGGTAGTTAGTACAACTTTGAACATCTCCCTTGTTCTTGAAGATCGGTACTAATATACTTCTTCTCCATTCTTCAGGCATCTTGTTTGACCTAAAAATGAGGTTAAAAAGCTTAGTCAGCCATACTATTGCTCTGTCACCTAGGCATCTCCACACCTCAATGGGGATACCATCAGGACCCATCGCTTTACCTCCCTTCATCCTCTTCAAAGCCTCCGCAATCTCTGCCTCCTGAATTCTCCTTACAAAACGTCTGTTGGCATTGTCAAATGAGTCATCCAACTCAAGCGTCGAACCATTCTCCTCATTCAATAACTTATCGAAGTACTCTCGCCATCTGTTCTTGATCTCCTCATCCTTCACCAGAAGTTGATCCGTCCCATCCTTGATGCATTTGATTTGGTTGATGTCCCTTGTCTTCCTCTCGCGGATCCTCGCCATCCTATAAATATCCTTCTCCCCTTCCTTCGTGCTTAGCCGCTGATAAAGGTTATCATATGCACGACCCTTTGCTACACTCACAGCTCTCTTTGCAGCCCTCTTTGCTAATTTATAGCCCTCGATATTGGCTGCACTCCGATCAAGGTGAAGGCGCTTGAAACATTCCTTTTTCTCCTTAATAGCCCTTTGCACCTCGTCATTCCACCACCAAGTGTCTTTCGCTTCTTGTTTTCCTCCCCTACTCACGCCAAACACTTCTGAAGCCACCTTCCGAACACATGTTGCCATCTTTAGCCACATGTCGTCTGCATCTTCTCCGTCCTCCCAAGGCCCCTCGCTTAACATCATGTCCTTAAAAGCTTGCGCTGCTTCCCCTCTAAGCTTCCACCACTTCGTTCTCGCTATCTTGGCATGTTTGTCCCGCTGGACACGTACCCGAAATCTGAAGTCTGCCACCATCAACTTGTGTTGAGGGACAACACACTCCCCAGGTATCACCTTACAATCTAAGCACGCACGTCTATCCTCCCGCCTTGCAAGGATAAAGTCAATCTAGCTCGAGTGTTGTCCACTCTGAAAGGTCACCAGATGAGATTCCCTCTTCCTAAAGAGGGTATTTGCTAACAACAAGTCGTAGGCCAACACGAAGCTCAAAACATCCTCCCCCTCTTGATTCCTATTTCCATACCCGAACCCCCCATGCACTCGCTCGAAACCTACATTAGACGCACCTACATGGCCGTTGAGATCTCCTCCTATGAAGAGTTTCTCGCTGATAGGCACGGTACTAACCATGCTATCCAAATCCTCCCAAAACTGCATCTTGGTGCTCTCACTAAGACCTACCTCAGGGGCATAGGCACTGATCACATTCAGAGCCAAATCTCCAACTACCAACCGAACTAGGATAATTCGGTCGCCTTGCCTCCTAACATCAACAACTCCATTCCTAAGGCTCTTATCGATCAAGATGCCTACACCATTCCTTCCCGAAGTTGCCCCCGTATACCAAAGCTTGAAGCCAGTACCCTCTACTTCCCTCGCCTTCTGGCCCTTCCATTTAGTCTCTTGAACGCATAGAATATTTACACGCCTCCTAATTGCTACCTTGGCTATCTCTCGTAACTTACCCGCTAGAGACCCTACATTCCAACTACCCACCCGAAACCTAGTTGGCTCGGCTAGCTTCCTTGCCCTTCGCCCCCGTCGAGGGAAGTGCAAAGACCCTTGCTCATTTTTCACTACACCCGGGCGCCGATGTAGCGCGCCACTAAGGAAATGACGACCCGGTCCTTGCTCACTTGACACCGTGCCCAGACCACGACACCGGCCCTTGCTCATTTAACACCATACCCGGGTTCCGATATGGCGCGTCGCTAAGAGGGTTACGCCCCAACAGGATTCTCTTGGGTTTCATCTCCATATGAGTGGCTAAGTTTTACATTGGCTCGCCGAGCCGATCACAACCCTCCTCCTTTACCAGGGCTTGGGACCTGCTATGTTGAGACAACATAGGCGGAGTTGAATTGAGAATGTTATACAGAAAAAAATAATTGTTTTTTTTTCTTTTTTCTTTCACAGATTTAGATCGAGCATTTACTTCTTGCTTGGGATTGTTCTTTCATTCTGAATTCTTACAGATTCAAAATAGTATATGTTTGCTCTGTGTTCAGTTGTTTTTGGAGGGCTGAAGAGGCATTGTTCTGGCCAAGTCGTTTTAGATCAACATGAGCTGGTAATTAACATTTTCTTTTCAGTGGATGATTAATGCATATATGGCTTATAGATATTGATCTGCTATAGCCTTATACATATTGTCATGTTTCCGTTACTAATAGGTGAAGTTTTGAAGGATGCTTACACCAACTAATCAGTGCAGTTTTGCTGACTGACAATGCTACTTTTCAGGAATTGCGAATGCCATAGACCTAGCAGATCGGTTTCTTCCAAAGCTTGAATTTTCTTCAATTGTAAGCACTGCTGACAATGTCAAATGCTGCATTTTCTTATATGAATAGGAAACTAAGGTTTCTCTGGCTTTGCAGTTTAATTGATAGGCAAACCTCTTGTTGTAACTTTCCATGCTTATTCCAAGGATCAAATATCTTACATAATTAAGCATAGACTAGAGGTAAATATCTCATCATGTTGCATCAAATTTGTATGCATCTATCTCCAATTACTAAACATTTGATTGCTTGTTGTTTATATGTTTTTAATGCCACTTATGCAGGTTCTTGAGTCTGATGGTTTTGAACCACTTGCCCAGGAGTTTTGTACTCAATATTGCATTCAATATTTTCATCTGTGTTCATTTTGTAATGTTTTTGTGAATGTTATTTTATCAGAAAGTTATGGTGGCCACTGGTGATATAAGAAAGGCTCTAGGTGTTTGCAGGTAAATTACTTCTGTTTTTTATGAAACAATAATATTCTCTGCAAACTATAGCTCTACAATTAGAGCTAATAAATTTTTTGGCACAACATTGTTTTTGATAAACAAGGGAATTCTAGATCTTGTTGATGCATGGTGTTGACGGTCAAATTGGGCCTTGGGCCAAACCGGTCTGACCGGTTTGCCAAACCGGTCAGACCGGTTTGCTTCTGTAATTCGAGTAGGATTAGGATTCCGAGTTTTAGTCCCATATTGTAACCTATTCGAAAGGGGTAAGACTTCCCCGGCCTATAAATATAAAGGCTAAGGCCGATTGAGAGGTATTCCCAATCGAATCAAACACTTTTATCTTCTATTTTTGTATCCTTCAAACCCTAATCTTTTTCAACCCCATATTCTGTTCTTTGCTCGTCTCTACGGCGTTCAAAGGCGTTCTAGGTGGCCTGCCGACCCTAGAGCAACCCTAGATTAGCTCGAGCTCCGACGGGGTCCCTCCCGAGCTTGGGTTTCTAGGTCTTCACGATCTCCCGACCAGAAGCGGTCAGACCGGTTCTTAAGACCGGTCAGACCGGTTTGCCCCGGGCGATCAGGAGTTGGCCGTTGTGACGGCCGTTCTACTCGTTCGATCGATCTTCGAGTGTGTTGGCGCGTTTTCGTGTCAACACATGGCTAACAAATTTAGAAATTTTTGTATATGCTAAATCAATGGTGGTTGTTTAAGGCTGTGAGCCTCAGCTATGCGAGCTATTAGAGTATAACATTCCAGGAGTGTTGTGGAGGTTCTTGAAGCAAGGCTACAAGATTCCTCTGATCAAGAATTAGGAATAGTATGTTTTGCTTCTCTCACAATATTTTATATTTCATCGGGAAATTGATAAACAAGCCGAACTGTAAAAGTGCAATGTCCTGATTTTTTTTTCATACGCCTTGCTGCATATTGATGACAACCCCTGGAGCTTGGTGGGTTTTTGAATTATGATAACCAAGTGTATGATGTGATGTCTACGTAATCAATAATCATATCAATTCATTTTTATAGATTCCAAGCACTGGTCCAAGCAGCAGCGCACGCTGCCGCGCATCGTCGAGATCTCCGACCGCGACGACGTCGAAGTCTACGCCGAGACACTGCGCCTCATGTACTGCAAGGATCTCTGACGGAGGTTCATGCGGATGGATGTCAACAAGGTCCTTGGCATTCTAAAGGTACCACGGCCTTCTCTGCTTTCTCTCGCGTGTCTCAATTCCCTCCAATTTTGCTCATTGATATATTTTCCCCTTCTGCAGGTGTCCGCAACCATTGTATTTGATGCTGGGGTGCTATCTTGCTTGGAGTATTTGGAGGCTGCATTGTGGGTTGAGGATGATGTCTATCTACAAAAATATCATAATAACGGTTCCTTGTCCGGATTTTGAACTATAGGCATGCTGAGAAGATGCAGCACCTTTGTATTTCCTTTAGCTGAGACGATGCAGCGCCTTCGTATCCTTGATTACCATTAAATTGTCAAAGGAACTGGATACATGAGTGTAAGAAAGGAAGCCATGATCTTGGCATGGGAGAGACGAGGGTGGCTTTCAAAATCCGTAAAGACAAGTAGGCGCACTAATCTATTTTTTCCCTGTTCACTGAATGTCTGAATGTTGCTGTCCGTTGAAGTCAGCTTTTGTGCAATTGCAGGTTTCATGACAACTTGGCATTGGCTGAAGGCAGGAAGAGAATTATGCCAATGACCGACCATTGATTGACTCCCAGAGATCAGCCAACAGTATGCCCTGAGGGTGTGGTCCTTGTGGAATCCTGAACTCTGATGGCAGGTGATCTAACCTGACAGAGATAAGGTAATATATGCTGGCTACCCAAGGTGAATATGTTGCTGCCTTCTGAAACTGAATATTGCTCTCTATCCATGTCCCCAAATGCATCCAAAGAGCAACGACGTACAGCTCCTGGAGCTCCTAGACAGCCGAGTTAAAAAAATTGTGTCAACATAATGTTCCTTTTGTTTTGAAATTTAATAGCTAATGACCACTATTGGTCAACAACTTGTTTGTGGTATCATGTCAACAAATTTGACATTATCTGTTCTGACTTCTGATCTTCAAATTCTTTTAATATGTTGGATTGGGAGTTTCCTTTGAGGTAGCAATCCATTTCCTTCTACACATTAGCTCTCATTGATACTTGCATGATACTTATAAAACTGGTGTCTCTTATTAAAAAATTTCAAACTTAACGTTTCTCCATTATACATTAAGCACCAGAATTGGGTATCCTTGCTGTTTGCAATCACAATATGGCCGCAAAAGTGTTTTATCAGTATAGCACAGAAACATCATCCTCCTCTCAAATATTTTGTTAAATAGAAATCATAGCCTCCTCTCAAATCTTTCTGTTAAATAGAAATGATATAACATTGCTTTCAGAGTAATGGTATTCTTTGTACAGGTCAGAATAATCTTTCTGAATAATGGCAATGCTGGAAATACCCTTTACTGTTAATATTTATGAGTGGATGATATATATGTCCCAGCACTAACACTCTAATGACTGGATGATGTTTTCAATATAACGTTTGATATGGCATGGCAAATATGCTCCAGAAGTTTCTAACCTTAACTTTCTGGACCTTGCCAGGCTCATCCCTATACTATTTGTGGTAGAGATTAGTTTTTCTTAATTATAGCAAAATAATTTTTATTGTTTGGGTTGTTTGCTCTCATGTCTAATTCTTTTACGATCGAATGACTTTGCACTATGGAATATCATATTAGGTATGAGTTCTACCCTTTGTTTGCTGATTCTTCAGTTTTTCAAGGACCCGTAGTTCTTATTTATTTGTGCATATTTATTCAAAACCATTTACTGAGATATAGAGGAATCATGTTAGTTTTGAACCTAGCTAGAGGTATTTCCTTTTCCTGTTTTTCCCTTATTTGAATATATACTGATAGATCCTGTACAGACAAAGGCATTCTTCTGAACTTTCATGTATCATTGCATCCGTGTCTCGTCTGGTGCGCTGATATCAAATCCAATTTAAAAGATTTACCGCTTCCAATTGATTGATATGAATGTTCCTGGTCAACGTAAGCATTTACTTGCATAGAGGCACCTTGCTAAGAGATTTGACTTGTTCACTTCAGGGACCTAGAAGTACTAGATCCAATTTTAAACCATGCAACCATCTTTAACAGTGAATATGTCCAAGTCAACTATGCTTAACAGTGTATTGCTTGACAAGATGTTACGGTGGAGAGAAAATGCTCTCTGTCCTGGAAATGGGGGAGTAATGAGTGAATGGCTGAGGTACGATGACACAACAGATTGACATGAGTGTCTACACCCGTGAAAAGCTGACGAAAAAGTCACATCGAAAACTGTAGCACACTGTAACACTTTTCGTTTGTTTGTGGTAAACATTGTCCTACCATGACCTAAGTAGGCTTAAAAGATTCGTCTCGTCGTGTACATCAAAACTATGCAATTAGTTTTTTTATTTACTCACGTTTAGTGTTCCATGCACGAGGAGAGAGATTTGATGTGATAGATGAATAGTGAAGTTTGGAGAGAGAAATTTTGGAACTAAACGGGGCCAGTGACGCTTGTGTGGCTAACATTGTCATCTAGGTAAATTTCACACACAGTTGACTAAAAAAATGAGATATCCCAGCAGATTTGTGGTCTCTCTTCTCTTCTTTTGTTGATAAAACCAGAACCAACGATGAATGGTTAATAGTAGTGATCCAAGAGTATTTATCAGTGGCCTCAAATAATAACTCACGGATCGGGCACTTATATAGTACGGAGTGAATGATGCATTTTATATGAGAAATGGTTCTCAACGATTCCAATGGAAATAGTATATTGGCTTTTCTCCTACTTGCCTCCATAACCATGGTCAAGTCAATCAATCTCAAGATTGTAGCCCTATTTGAAGTAAGAAGTTAATTTTCAATCTACAATGTTCAAGTACCTTTGAGGATATTCAGGGGGAGTAATGTCAGTGCTATTATGCACAATATATTGAGGATACAGTCAGGACAGATGCTATTACTCAAACAAAAGTGAAGAATGGAATGGTGAGGAAGATCAGTTCTCTCTTCTCTTCTTATGTTATTTCATGACTTTTTTTTCATTTACTGTGTTTAAGATGGGTTAACAATTGAATTACAGCCACAATGAATATGTTTGGAATTATTGTTATCATTCAATAAATCATGTTTTATTCCTGCTCTTTTATCAAGTTATTTTTTTTACTCCCGTGACAAGGTAGGTGCATACATCTATACATGATTATTTGTTTTTGCTCTCCTTATGTATTGTGTGGTTGATGTGTATTGTTAATATCTTGCCACCCATAGCAACACACGGGCATATCACCTATGTATGGATAAGGTTAAGAAATCCTGGGGAATGCAGTGCCAAATTCATCGGGCGTGGCCGTGTTTTCATCGATGCAATTGTGCACAAAATAAAAGGCAGTTGCTGTGGACACAGACGGTGATATGTATGCATGGTTCTTGGACGGTAAGACCATCTATTCGACCAAGATGATAGCACCAAAGCTTCTTGTCACATAAGATTCTGAGGAGGACCAAGTATTCTACCTAGCATTATCTCCTAGCGGTGATATTATATTGATTTGTCTAAATGGATCATCAAATATATGTATGATGGATAATCTCAGGTTGCTGGTAAGTGAGCATGATAAGATCGATAGCATATCTGGGATTTCAATTCATCGGTTCGATGAAACTGGGGCGCATGGCAGAAAATTAATAAAATTGGTCATGGTTGCTCACTTTTCTTTTTTAGAAAAGAGAATATATTAAACATATCCCAGCCACAGCATCAACCAATGCATATAGTCATTCTTTATTACAAACTTAGGCGGTCACTGCGCCAAGGAAAAGGAAAGAAGTTTTGCCATACTGTCAAGAATGCCATAAAAATTATCACACAGTTATTCTGTTGCTAAAACGCCAATCGTATCTAGCGAAGATTTCCATTGGAGTCGTCTCAATCTTCCTGCACCCTGCCTTCACCGTAGGGCGATCCTCCTTCTGAAGCAATGACCAGAATCTGGTCCAATGCATTCCATTGAAGATAACCTGCAAAAAGGTTGGGTCCAATGCATTCCACTGAAGATAACCTGCAAAAAGGTTGGCACTGGTCCCTTGTCAAAAACCAGCTTATTACGGCAAAGCCAAATTGTCCAACACATTGTACTCGCTCCCATTAAAATCTGAGACCTAAGTCTCTTGTCTATACCCATCAACCACTCATTGAACATATGATCAACACTAAAAGGTGGGCGTAAATTGAAATAGACTTGCACGATTCTGTAGATAAATTTAGCCATGGAACAATAAAAAAAAGATGTTGGATTGATTCATCATGGGCGCAAAAACAACACTTAACATCTCCCTGCCATTGTCGTCTAACTAAGTTGTCTTTAGTTAGAACCACACCCTTGATCAAATACCACATAAATTTTTTATTTTCAAAGGTAGCTTAAGTTTCCAAATATTCTTATTAATGGGCAGTGTTATTGAATTTAAAAAGGGCCCTGTACATCGATCTTAATGTGAACACATCATTCTGACGTAAGCTCCACACAAAACGATCCCTACGATTTGTTAGCTGTACATTTTGCATTATGGCAACAATTTGCTATTGTCTTGCAAGTTAACTCCCGTAAGAGATCTTCTAAAAGCAATGGTCAAAGGTCTTGTTGCAAGCACAGTACTAACATAGGCACTCTTCTTTCAGACAATATTATATATGGATGGAAATAAAATTTTGAGAGGCCTCTGATTGATCCACGCATCCTCCCAAAATCGGACTTGGGAACCATCCCCTAAGGAAAATCTGCCCAAACGTAGGAACTCCCCTTTGACCTTCATTAGGCCAATCCAAAATTGAGAGTCCCCCGGCATATGTTGTACCTATGTGATAGTTTTAAATTTGAGATATTTTCTTCTAACTATTTTTTGCCAAATTCCGTCTTGATTGGTTAGTTTGTATAGCCATTTGCTTAGTAAGCATTGATTCTGAACATCCAAGTTGAGAATTCCCAATCCACCTTGGTCTTTTGGGGTGCACACTATACTCCACCTTGTTAGCCTTTTTTTGTGCTCATCACTTTGCCAAAAAAATCTGGATCTATAATAATCCAATTTCTTCAAAACCCCGCATGGGATCTCAAAAAAGGATAGCATAAACATAGGCAAACTACTGAGTATTGAATTTATCAAAACTAACCGACCACCCACAAGTAACATTTTACTACGCCAACATGATAACCTCTTTTGAAAACATTCCTCTACATGTTTCCAATCAATGTTCCGAATTTTCCTATGGTGCATTGGAATCCCCAAGTATCGAAATGGGAGAGCTCCCACATCACACCCGAAAATCTGAGAATACGCGGCTTGACGATCAATTGCCGCACCATAGCAAATCATTTCACTTTTATGAAAGTTCATCTTAAGCCCAGACAATTGTTCAAACGCACAAAGCAAAAGTTTCATATTCTTTGCCTGCTCTAAATTGTCCTCCAGAAAAATTACAGTATTATCTGCATATTGAAGAATTGACAACCCGTCATGAACGAGATGAGGGATAATTCCTTCAATCCGTCCTGCTGACTTGGCTTGATTTATCAAGACCGTGAGCATATCCACAACAATGTTGAATAAAATCGGAGAGAGAGGGTCCCCTTGTCTTACCCCTTTTTTTGTTTGAAAAAAATGGCCGATTTCATTGTTTACCTTTATAGCAACACTACCCTGAGACATTAGTTTACTAATACACTCACACCAAGTGGGAGATAACCCTTTAATTCTAAGGACTTTTGCACAAAAGGCCATTTAATTTTATCATAAGCCTTTTTGAAATCTAATTTTAAAACTACCCCATTTTTTCCTTCTATGCAGCTCGTGAAGAGTCTCATGGAGGACTACAACACCCTCTATAATATATCGTCCTGGAATGAAGGTCGTCTGTGATGGACCAATCAGCTTATCCACCACTTTCAATAGTCTGTTGTTGAGTACCTTTGTGAAAATCTTGAAACTAACATTTAACACACAAATAGGGCAGTATTGCTGAATTTTTGTTGCCTCCGGCTTCTTTGGCAGTAGAGTAATCACCCCAAAATTCAGACTACAGAGCGGTAGCCTCCCACCATGGAACTCTAAACATAATGCCATGAGATTGATTTTTATCACATCCCAGAAGTATTGATAAAATTCCACCGGAAAACTATCCGCCCCGGGTGCTTTATTACGTTTCATCTGAAAGATCGCTTCCCTAATATCGTGCTCCCTGAATGGCCCTACAAGAATCTCGTTCTCCTCCTCCAAACTTGAGGGATGTCGTGCCTTAGAGTTTCGTCTAAAGAGAGAATTTGATTCATGAGGTCCAAATAGACCTTTGTAATATTCTGGTATATAAGTCTTCAAGTTTTCATCTCCTACAATAATGCCTTCGTCCTGTTCAAGCTGCACAATTTTTGTTTTTCTATGTTTTCCATTTGCTACCAACTGGAAATACTTAGTATTATCATCTCCTTGCAATAGCCTTGTTGCTTTGGAACGCTGGAGCCAATAAATCTCCTCTTCCCTTAGCATCTTAGTTAACTGCCTTTTGAGATGATTTTTATTTTCCATCTCCTGTTGTGTCAACAACATCATTTCAGCTTTTTTATCTAATTCATCTAATTTTTGCAGCAGCTCACATTTTAGCTTTTTGTCTTGAGAATATTTGTTTAAGGCCCATCCCCTCAAAAAATGCCTTACACGTCTAATCTTATTTTGCCATTTTTGTATTGGTGTTCTCCCACCTGTTTCAGACTCCCACACATTTCTAATCAGCTCAAAAAAACCTTCATTTGTTAGCCACCCTAACTCAAACTTGAAATTTTTAGAGTTGCCTCTATGGGATGGTTCCCCTGAGCTTAAAAACAAAGGAGTGTGATCTGAAATCTGAAGGGTCAATGCATGAACCGAGGCTAATGGGAATTTAAGTTCCCATTCTGTGGATACTAAAATCCGGTCCAACTTTTCATATGTGAGTACCTCTGCGTAATTAGCCCAAATATATTTCCTACCAGTCATTTCGAGCTCTCTTAAATTCAGCGTCTCAATCACTGCATTAAAATGGAGTGGCTATTTATCATTGTATCTGTCATTGCTTTTTTCTGAAGGATTTCTTATAATATTAAAATCCCCACCGACTACTAAAGGGAGATTGTTGCAGTTTGTACAAGCCCTTACCATCTCTGAAAGAAAGACATCTTTAAGCTCATCTTGTGCTGCCCCGTAGACAGACATGAGACCCATTTAGACTTGTCTTCCCTATTTGTGATAAAGAACCTGATGTGAAACTCTCCCTCCTCAATTTTTTCCACATGGAACTTGGTTTGTCTAACACCTAAAAGCAACCCCCCTGACATAAGTCAGCACCCGCACTAAAATTCTCCAGGCATACGCTAGTAAAAGAAGATCTGTTTGTTTCTGAAAGAGCTACAAAGTCGAGTTGCTCATCTCTCATCAAGTCATGTAAGAAAGTGTGTTTCGCTAGGTCTCGCGGGCCTCTACAGTTCCAAAAAACTCCTTTCATTTTGATACATTCTTAATTTTTTCGAGGCTGATTTTTTATTTTTAATTACTCTTGCCACCTTGATAGGAACTTGCACTAAGTTCTCATCAGGGTCAGTAGTACCATCGTCCATGAGCTCTTCCGTTAAGTCACCAAAAATTTGACCTAAGGCCAAAGCATCCAACACGAGATCTTTCTCATCCTCCTCAAAATCAGATTCTACAACCTTTGAAATTATAGGAATTTTAGCCCTTTTGTATTCTACGTCCCTGTTGACACAAAGATGCGACAACACACTCGAGATCGCAGCACGGCCGTCACCACGGCCAACACCCGGCCTCCCTCGGGCAAACCGGTCAGACCGGTTTCTAGAACCGGTCAGACCGCTTTCTGGCAGGAGGTCGTGAAGACCTAGAAACTCGAGCTCGGGAGGGACCCCGTCGGAGCTCAAGCAATCTAGGGTTGTTCTAGGGTCGGCAGGCCACCTAGAACGCCTTAGTACGTCGCGGAGACGAGCAAAGGACAGCAATTAGGGTTGGAAAAGGGATTAGGGTTTGAGAGATAAAAAGTAAAGGGCAAATATGTTGAATCGATTGGGATTAACTCTCAATCGGCCTTAGCCTTCATATATATAGGCCGGGGAAGTCGTACCCCTTCCAATTCGGTTACAATACGGGATCAAACTCGGAATCCTAAACCTACTCGAATTACAGAACTGGTTTGACAAACCGGTCAGACCGGTTTGTCCGGGTGATTGCCAATTTTGGCTGTCAACACATGCCCCCCTGCGTTTTTAGTGAACTTGAGAACTAAAAAGCAATATATAAGTAATTACAACCCAGGAGCTAAAATTTATACTAAGGACGATATCTAAAATTTATCGGCCATTAATCTTCACGCGTCTTGCCAAACACTTGGATAAAATTTCTTCAAATATCTTCCATTGATAGCTCTAAGCAAATGATCCCCTTGCAATGTCTCCAGCATATAAGAATTCCCAAAAATAACTTTGATAATTCTATATGGCCCTTCCCAACTTGGTGACCACTTCCCGAACTTGTTGCTTTTCGTCCCAATAGGCAAGATTGTCTTCCACACAAGTTCTCCAATCTGAAAATATTTCCCTCGCACCTTCTTGTTGTAAGCTTTAGCAACCCGAAGCTTATCCTTTTCAATCTCTTTCAAAGCTTTCAACCTCTTGTCGGTGACCTCATCAATATTATCCATCATCAAATCATGATAATCAACAACATCAAGGTCATTTTGTTTAGCTAGCCTATAAGCGTCCAGATTCACCTCAACAGGCAAAACGGCTTCTTGACCATATACAAGCTCAAAAGGGGTGACTTTAGTAGCACCATGCCTAGATATACGATGAGCCCATAATGCTTCGGATAAAACTTCATGCCATCTTTTAGGATTTTCTTCTATCTTTTTCTTGATTAATCTAATCAAAATCTTATTACTTGACTCGGCTTGTCCATTAGCCTGAGCATAATATGGAGATGAATTGAGCAACTTTATTCTATAGGATTCGGCAAATTCACGTACCTCTTTAGACATAAATGAAATACCTTGATCCGTAGTCAAAGTTTGAGGAATACCGAATCTATGAATAATGTTTTGTGTAATAAACTCAATTACCTCTCTATGTGTCATTTTCTTTAATGGAATCGCTTCGGTCCACTTGGTAAAATAATCCGTAGCAACCAACACGAAACGATGTCCCTTTGATGATGAAGGATTAATTTGCCCAATAAAATCCAACCCCCAACCTCGGAATGACCATGGTATAATAATAGGATGCATCAATGCAGCAGGTACCATTTGTAGATCTCCAAATTTTTGGCATTCTTCACACCCTTTATAGTACTTGAAACAATCCGCCATCATAGTAGGCCAATAAAAACCAGCTCGTCTAAGTAACCACTTCATCTTTGGAGCCGATTGATGTGTACCACAAATACCTTCATGGACCTCACCCATGGGAACTTTGGCCTAATCCGAATTAAGACATTTCAACAGCAAATCTTCGGCGTTTCGACGATAGAGTTCATCGTCAAGCAAAACGTACTTAAACGATATTCGCCGAATATTTCTTTCCGCACCATGACCAGGATCTTTCAAATAAGTAATAATAGGCATCCTCCAATCCTGATCTTCAACTTTGGATTGATTAGCAATATCCAAAGGATTTTTGCTTCTGTCAGGGGACGAAGCGGTCAGACCGGTTTCAGAACCGGTCAGACCGGTTCTGGCAGTCAGACTGTTCTGACCGGTTTCTGAAACCGGTGTGACCGGTTCGTCCAGAACCAGAACCTCGGCTTTCGTTTGCATCGGTTTTTGAGATAGCAATACTTCTTTGCAACCATATAACCAGATGCTTTCTGAGCCAGAGTATTAGCCTTGCCATTCTCTTCTCTTGGAATGTGTTTGATTGTAAATTCATCAAAAGAAGCTATAATATCAAGGCATCTATCAAGATATGCTTTTAACAAACCATTATAGCATTGGCATACCTTAGATACTTGTTGTACCACCAGGAGTGAATCACCAAAAGCCTCAACATGCTTAATTCCCATGTCTTGCAAAAATTCTAATCCGAATAGAAGAGCTTCATATTCAACTTGATTATTGGTACGCTTTTCTTCTAATCGGTTTGAAAACTCAAAGATGGCACCACTTGGAGAGACCAAAACAGCACCAATTCCTTGTCCATCGTTGCAAACCGATCCATCAAAGTATAACTTCCATGGTGTACAAGCAACATAACCGACGTTGAATTTACAAGTATCATCAATCCGATGCTCAACAATAAAATCAGCTACAATTTGGCCTCTCATAGATTTTAAAGGTTCACAAGCCAAATCATACTCAACCAAAGCATAAGCCCATTTATCGATCCTACCACTTAAAATCGGTTTTTGCAACATATGCTTGATAACATCGGTTTGGCACAACACAATGCAAGTACTAGATAATAAATAATGCCTTAACTGAGTACAAGCATTATATAATGATAAGCATAACTTCTCAATGAAAGTATACCTTGTTTCTGCATCAATTAATCGTCGGCTTATATAAGCAATCACATATTCTTTAGCATCAATTTCTTGGGTCAAAACAGCTCCAATAACTCTATCTTCAGCTGCCACATAAAGTCTGAACGAAACCCCTCTCTTAGGCGCCCTAAGCACCGGTGGTGAAGACAAGTATTCTTTGATCTTCTCAAAAGCTTCTTGCTGTTTTGCCCCTCAGGTAAAATCGGCTTCATCTTTCAACCGAAGTAACGGAGTAAAAGCATCTATCTTTCCAGACAAGTTGATTATAAACCTCCTCAAGAAATTCACTTTGCCTAGAAACTTTTGCAAATCCTTTTTGCAAGTAGGAGCTTCAACGTTCTTCATAGCTTCAATTCTCTTGGGATCAACTTCTATGCCATTCTCATGAATAATAAGTCCCAAAAACTTCCCAGATGAAACACCAAAAGCACCTTTGAGTGGATTCATCTTCAAACCATACCGTCGCATCCTCTCAAGAGCAAGTTTTAAATCGGCTAAATGAGAATTCAAGCCATCTGATTTAACTACAATATCATCAATATATACTTCCACAATAACACCAAGTAAATTATGAAAGATTAAATTCATAGCCCTTTGATATGTTGCACCAGCATTCTTTAATCCAAAAGTCATAACCACCCACTCAAACAAACCAATAAATCCCGGACATTGAAAGGCCGTTTTGTGCATATCTTCTTCGGCCATGAATATTTGATTATATCCGGCATTACCATCAAGAAAACTAACAACACGATGTCCTGATGCTTCATTAATCAAAACATCGGCTATAGGCATAGGATATGAATCTTTCGGAGTAGCTTTATTAAGATCTCTAAAATCAATGCAAACTCTAAGTTTCCTCGAATCTTTCTTTTCAACAGGAACAATATTAGAAATCCACTCCGCATAACGACAAGTCCGAATAAAACCAGCATCTAGCAAACGATTAACTTCTTTTATTCGTTCATAAATAGCGGGATTAAAACGTCTAGCCGATTGTTTAAAAGGTCTAAAACCGGCTTTTATTGGTAAGCGATGTTCAACTAAATCACGACTCAAACCCGGCGTTTCACGGTACTCCCAAGCAAAACAATCAACATACTCTTTCAACAAATTTATTAACTCGGCTTTAAACTCAGCCGATAAATTTTTGTTTACAAAGGTTGGCCTAGGAATAGTACCATCACCAATATCTATTTTTTCTAAAGGGTCGGCTGATGTAAAACCTTGACCTAGTTTATCCATATCACCCAAATCTTCAATGGCTTCAAACGTACCTTCTGTTTTTTCTCGAAAATGATCAATTCGCTCTTGAAGCCACTGTCCAGACGTAAACCGGTCTGACTGGTTTGGCTTGATCGGCGCTGTTCAGGTCTAAACCGGTCTGACCGGTTTCCAGAAGCGGTCTGACCGGTTTGTCTTTGTTGATTTGTTTGCTCCATTAAATACATCAAGTAATTCAACCGATTCTCCATCGGCTTTAATGTAGCAGCAACGAAACCATCTTTAGTGCAACTGATCAGCTCATAATCGGTCAAATCTAAGCCCGATAAACACTTAATATTTTCATTTGCACTAATAAAATCGGAATCGGCCGTTGCAACGAAGGAAGAAGTATCACCATGTACAACTTCAACTTCATCGCCGATCCACTGAATAAGATATTGATGCAAGGTAGAAGGTACGCATTGATTTGCATGAATCCAATCACGACCAAGAATTACACTAAAGTTACCTTGCACTTCTGAGACGAAGAAAGCCGTAGCGACGGTCTTGCTTCCAATGGTTAACTCCATAGAAGCCACACCCTTGGCGCCAATAGGATCACCGCCACCAACTCCACTGACCGTCATGTTCGTCTTGATCAATTCTCCGTCCTTTCCGCCAATCTTCTTGTAGAGAGAATAGGGCATAAGATTCACAATCGCCCCACCATCAACCAACATTCGCGAGACTGGCTTCCCATTGATATGACCTCTCATGTATAAATCCTTCAAGTGATTGTTTGATTCTTGCGGCTTCTGAAATATAGCATCACGAGGTCCAAGCTGAAGATGAGATATTTCCTCCTCCGGCACCACTGAGTAATCCAATGATAAATAGACAGTATTAACTTCCATGTTGCCATGCTCTGGAGAAGCTTCAAAATCAACCATCTCCTCATCTTCAACCACTGGAGGATTTTCTGGCGTAGTAGTTTCATTTACAATAGGAACAGATGTACTTTTCGCTTCTGGTTCCAAACCGATCTGACCGGTTCTAGAAACCGGTCGGACCGCTTCTGTCGCGCCCAAACCGGTCTGACCGGTTTCTGAAACCGGTCTGACCGGTTGTGCTACTGGTTGCACAACTGACTTGGCTTGCCTAATCTTCTTCTGAAGAATCATTGGCCTATATCTGTTGAAATGTTCATCCCTCAGTTTCTCAGCTTCCTGTTCCCTTTTCTCTTTGTTTTGCAAGCGCTGCAACTTCCTTTTTTGTGTATGAGTCAAACCAGAAGGACACCATCTTGGTTGAAACACTTTCTTCACAGCCTTGCTACTCCCAGCTTCATGATCATTAGCCATGATAGGTTTTTCAACAGCCGAATTTCCAATAATTATCGGCTTTTTACCCAACTCTCGCATAGCCACTGGAACATCACCAATTTTAACAAACCCATCAATCTTGGCTTGCTTTGGGTCCTCTGTAAGCTTCACTTCCTCCTTCTTTTCCTTGACACGATATTCTTGCTGAGGAGGAGCATACTGCTTTTGTTCAGACCGAACCGGTCTGACCGGTTTGAAAACCGGTCTGACCGCTTTGCTTGTTAGCGCCGGACCTGATTGATATGAGCTCAATCGGTCATATACCGGTATCCTAGGACCATTGCTCATGTAATCTTGAGGTGGTTGTGGCATGGGGAAGCACTGCATCCATATTCCTTGGTCCCATGTTGGATATGGAGAATTCGACGCCGGAGGTGCCCATGGCATAATAACATACATCTTCTGCGGAGGAAACACAGTAGTAACATCACCACGATGTTTGTTATTATCTGAAGAATCATCCCAACGCAGTGGTGATCTTGTTCTCTTTTTTGTTGTCCGATTGACTTGAGCGGCCTTTGTGTACTTGTTCAGGAGTTGATTAAAAGTAGGTCCTTGCTTCAGAACCATACCTTTGACTTTAGGTTCATTCACCTTCCAAGTACCCACTTCCGGACGTCTAGGCTTGAAAGTTCTTGGTCGGTCCAGTAACAAACCGGTCAGTCCATTGACCCTCCTATTCGGAGCGCCCTGGGAGTCAGTCAATCTCGGTGCCTTGGGTCATGCTGCCTAGGTTGTACCATAACGGCTGCTGTTTTGTTAAAGTGTCTTGTGAAAAGCCTCGTAGCGTCCCTATGCGGTCACACCTCGGAAGTGTGATTTGTGAGGTCTGATCTACCTCCGCGTGGTTGGGTGCAAAGTTCTTTGAACTTTTATGCGACCGGTGGGTAAAGGGCGAAACCTCTGCAGAGTGTATAATCTATCATGATAGCCTTGCTCAGGGTCAACGAGCGGCCTGGATTCCTTTTTGATTAGAAGATGATGTTTATTATTACTGTTTAATGCCTACTTCTACTTTATTAATTGGGGAAATTCAACCGGGATTCACATAAATGTTATACCCTCGAGTTATCTTCGAATGCCTTCGAGACTCCCTCGAATACTCTCGAAGAGACCCTCGGAATCACTTTCGATGCTACCCTCGAGATCATCCTTCGATGGTACCCTCGAAACGGACTAAAATCAGCCAACTAAGAATGCTAATGCAGTTCAGCCGAGTCAAGCCTTACTTTTTAGCCTTCATTAACTGTGCTGTATTTGCTAAGTAACTCTGTTACTTACACTTGCTGTTGTTATTATTTTTGGGCAAAATCCCGGATGGGTAACAGATGGATTAGAAGGTACTGCTGCCGTCGAGTTTCCTGAAGATCTGCCTTTCTACTAGCTGTGCTCAACCAGTCAGTGTCCCTGTGGAGTTATGGACTTCGGCTTCGTTTAGATTAGAGAGAGATTAGTCTTTGAGTCTTCCGCTGTAAATTTTCATTAAGTTTGAGTCAATCTCTGATGTAAAACCTTTTATATTATTCGAGCATTGTGTTCTATTATCATATTTGTTTGCTATATGTGTAATGACTTCCTGGGAACACATATGGCCGCATCTCGGGTTTCTGTGTAAATCCGGGTGTGACAGATTGGTATCAGAGCCGTGCTGACTGTAGGATCGCAGCCTAGCTAGAACGGTTGATAAATCACTAGGAGACCACCATGATTTTTGTTTCAGATCATTTAGTTACGTTTTTCAAAACCAGTGCTGTCGAGTTTTGTGTGAATCATGTCTTTGGGTGCTTGATTTTGTTGTTATTATGCTTATGTTTGATTTGGATCTTTGTAATGATTGTGATGGTCATAGACGCGAGTCTATCTCCATCTAGATATAGGACTAAGGTTTAAGGAATATTAGTGAATAAATAGTTGGGTTAGCTATCTCCTTTGCACTTCCTCTATCATGTCTTTCCAAGTACTGCTATCTTCTTATGCACCATCTGCAAGCATGGGTTATCTAATACCAGTTGGCGGGAATACTGATGGGAGATCTCTTGATATGGTAGATGGTTAACACCAGAAGCAACCCCGGAGGCAGTGGAAGCATCCAGAACCAGAACCCACCACCTCCACCACCGCCACTCACCATGGAGCAGATGATGCAGATGCAGCTTCAGCTGACACAGCAGATGGCGCAAACCATAGCACTGATGCAGCAGAATCAGCAGAACCCGCCCCAGCAGCACTACGTGCAACCCCGAGATAAAAGGGGCGAGTTTATGAAGGGACGCCCTCCTACCTTCAACAAGTCTAGCGACCCAATGCAAGCAGAGGACTGGCTCAAGGCAGTGGAACGACAGCTGGACATCGCACAGTGCAACGACCGGGAGAAGGTGTTGTACGGAAGTGGACAGCTCCAGGGAGCAGCTTTGGATTGGTGGGATGCGTACCAGTATGCTCACCCCAATCGCGATCAGATCACTTGGCAGGAGTTCCGCGACAGCTTCCGTTCTCACCATGTGCCGGAAGCGCTGATGACCTTGAAGAAGAAGGAGTTCCTGGCATTAAAGCAAGAAGGTATGAGTGTCACCGCTTATCGTGACAAGTTCATTGAGTTGGCCCGTTATGCTCCAGAGGACGTGAATACGGATAGGAAGAAGCAGACCCGATTCCGAGATGGCCTGCACGATACACTCCAGTACCAGCTCTTGTGTTCCAAGTTCGCCACTTTTCAAGAACTGGTGGATAGCGCACTACTGCTGGAGCACAAGCGCCGTGAGATGGAGGAAAAGAAGAGGAAGCTTCAAGGTGCACCGTCAGGAAGCAACGTTCGACCCCGCTTCAATCCTCAGCAAGGAAACCAGCAGATGGTAACCCCGCAGCGTTTCCAAGGACAGTCCGGTTTGATGAACCGCAACCAGTATCAGCTACGACCCCAGTATCAGCAGCGACCCTCGTACCTACCAGCACCACCTTAGCAGCGACCCTCGAACCAGCCACAGAATGGTCCTGTTCAACGCCCCAATCCGGCCGGCAATACACCTACAGCACCAAGGTGTTTCAAATGTGGTGATCTGGGGCATTACGCCAGCGCCTGCCCTCGACAGGTCCAGAACACCGTCGATCAGAACAGTAATTCGAGGGTTGGACAACCACAGAACCAGAATGGGAATCAGCGGCAGAACCCAGCAAGGGGCAAGGTCAACCACATGGGTGCTGAAACCACCGAAGGAGCAACAGATGTCGTTGTGGGTACGTTCCCTGTCAACTCGACTCTCGCAACTGTTTTGTTTGATACTGGAGCTTCGCATGCTTTCATATCTGCTACTTTCGTGAAAAAGAACATGATGATCTTGCAACCTATGGGAAACCCCATGGTAGTTAGTTCACCTGGGGGAGAACAGCGAGCCACTTTACGTTGCCCCTGTATCACCATCACCATAAGGGGGGTAGACTTTGTGGTGAACCCAATAGTCCTAGAAACCCTTGGGTTTGACTTGATTCTGGGTATGAGCTGGTTAGCCAGATATGATGGGGTGATTCAATGCTCCAAAAGAACAGTGCAGCTGACAGCAAAGACTGGTGAGAAAGTGGAGTACCAAGCAGCTAGTCCCTTGGGACACAATCAGATCTACCAAGCCGAAGGTGTAGCACTGGAAGACATCAGAGTGGTGTGCGAATTCCCAGACGTGTTTCCAGATGAGTTACCAGGTATGCCCCCAGACCGCGAGGTTGAATTTGTTATTGATCTTAAACCTAGTACTGCACCTATAGCTAAGAGGCCATATAGAATGGGAGTGAAAGAATTAGAAAAACTTAAGGAGGAATTAAAGGCATTGTTAGCAAAAGGGTATATTCGTCCTAGTTCATCCCCTTGGGGAGCACCAGTTCTGTTTGTGGATAAGAAAGATGGGACTCAGAGATTGTGTGTGGATTATCGAGCTTTGAATGAAGTGACCATCAAGAACAAGTACCCGTTGCCAAGGATTGATGACCTCTTCGACCAGTTGAAAGGAGCATGTGTGTTCTCTAAGATCGATCTCCGATCCGGTTACTATCAGATGAGGATACGAGTGTCTGACATCCCCAAGATAGCTTTCACAACCCGATATGGTCTATATGAGTTCACTGTCATGTCTTTTGGTCTGACAAATGCACCGGCATACTTCATGTATCTGATGAACAGTGTGTTCATGGACTATCTTGACAAGTTCGTGGTAGTGTTCATTGATGACATTCTGGTTTTCTCCAAGAATGAGCATGAAGAACATCTGAGGTTGGTGATGCAGAGACTCCGTGAGCATCATTTGTATGCCAAGCTGAGCAAGTGTGAGTTTTGGTTGAAGGAAGTAGCATTCTTGGGACACGTACTGTCCAATGGAGGAGTGGCAGTTGATCCGAAGAAGGTCAGTGATGTGTTGAGTTGGAATCCGCCTAAGGATGTGAGTGAAATCAGAAGTTTCCTGGGAATGGCCGGATACTATCGACGGTTCATTGAAGGATTCTCCAAGATTGCTAAACCTCTGACGGCGTTACTAGAGAAAAACACCAAGTTTATCTGGACCGAGGCATGTCAAGCCAGCTTCGAGGGTCTGAAGACGAGGCTGACAACAGCACCTGTGCTTGTGTTGCCAGATATTACCAAGAGCTTCTCTATCTACTGCGATGCATCTCGTCTAGGATTGGGATGTGTACTCACGCAAGAAGGCAGGGTAGTGGCCTATGCTTCGAGGCAGTTGAGGAAGCATGAGTAGAACTACCCGACACACGATCTGGAGTTAGCAGCTGTAGTACATGCTTTGAAGATTTGGAGGCATTACTTGATTGGTCATAAGTGTGATATTTACACTGACCATAAGAGTCTCAAGTATGTGTTCACACAGTCAGATCTGAATATGAGGCAACGTCGTTGGTTAGAGTTGATCAAGGACTACGACCTGGAGATTCATTACCACCCAGGGAAGGCCAATTTGGTGGCAGATGCTCTGAGTAGAAGGAGTTACGTGAATAAGATCACGGGACATTGCTTACCGGAGGAACTCAGTTCAGAGTTTGAAAGGATGAGTCTGGGATTTGTGACCAGCATCACCGAGTTGGCAGTAGAACCGACCTTGGAACAGGAGATCAGAAAAGGACAGCTCTCAGATGAAAAGATCAAGGGGATTGTGGAACTTGTAGCATTAGGAAAAGCCCCTGGTTTTCGGGTGGATGAGCAAGGAACATTGTGGTATGAGAAGAGGATCTGTGTACCAGATGTAGTGCAGATTAGAGATGCAATTCTCAGGGAAGCCCACGATTCGGCTTATTCGATACACCCAGGTAGTACCAAGATGTACCAAGATATCAAAGAGAGATTTTGGTGGTATGGATTGAAGAGAGATGTGGCCACATACGTAGCCCTATGTGACACGTGCCAGAGAGTCAAGGCCGAACATCAGAGGCCAGCCGGTTTACTCCAACCCCTGAAGGTACCTGAATGGAAGTGGGAAGAAGTCGGTATGGATTTCATCACTGGCTTACCCCGCACTCAGAGAGGATTTGACTCAATCTGGGTGATCGTGGATCGTCTGACCAAGGTGGCGCATTTCCTACCAGTAAAGACCACCTACACCGGAGCCAGACTAGCGGAGTTGTATATGGAGAGGATTGTGTGTTTGCACGGGGTACCGAAAAGAATAGTGTCAGATCGAGGTACCCAATTCACATCACATTTTTGGCGACAATTGCATGAGTCTATGGACACTAAGCTACAGTTCAGTTCAGCTTACCATCCGCAGACAGATGGGCAGACAGAACGTACGAATCAGATATTGGAGGATATGTTGAGAGCATGTGCTCTACAATATGGTGTCAGTTGGGACAAGAGTTTACCATACGCAGAGTTTTCATACAACAACAGTTATCAGAAGAGTTTGCAGATGGCGCCATTCGAGGCCCTGTATGGCAGAAAGTGTAGGACACCACTGTTCTGGAATCAGACTGGAGAAAGTCAGGTGTTTGGACCTGAGGTACTAAGAGAGGCCGAACGGCAAGTGCAGATAATTAGACAGAATTTGAAAGTGGCACAATCCAGACAGAAGAGTTATGCAGATAACCGACGAAGGGACCTCAATTTCGAGGTGGGAGACTTCGTGTATCTCAAGGTGTCACCAATGAGAGGCGTGAGGAGGTTCAACATGAAGGGCAAGTTAGCACCTCGATATACTGGACCGTTCGAGGTACTTGGCCAGAAAGGAGAGGTGGCATATCAGTTAGAGCTACCAGAGAAGTTAGCAGGAGTACACGATGTGTTCCATGTATCTCAATTGAAAAAGTGCTTGCGAGTACCTGAGGAACAAATTCCGATTGATGAGCTGAATGTAGAAGAAGATCTTACCTATACTGAGCATCCTGTCAGAATTTTGGAAGAATCAGAGAGAGTCACCAGAAACAAGGTGATCAAGATGTGCAAGGTTCAGTGGAGTCGTCATTCAGTGGATGAAGCAACTTGGGAAAGAGAAGAAGACCTCAGAGCTGAATATCCACAGTTATTCCCGTCCGCTTCCGAATCTCGAGGGCGAGATTCATATTAAGGGGGGTAGGTTTGTAACACCCTAAAAATGCCCATTTTGAAATTTAGTAATTAAATCACTTTTATTTAATTTATGCTCATATTTATCTAGTGAAAACAAATTATTTATGAGAAATAAAATCAAAGATAAGGCTAGAAACATTTTTGATGCATTCATGCTGGCTGCATTGAGATTCGTTTGTTTGAAGTTCAAATCAGATTTTAAAATCCAATTTCAAGTTTTGCTTTTAGGCTTGCCCTCTAATTTCCTTTTCTGGCGCTGGGCCGTTTCCCTTTCGGGACCGTCGACTTCGACTAGGACTCTGTCTCGAGACCGACTCCGACGCTACTGCCGTCGCCGAATCCTTCCTTGACACGAACGCCAAGACTTGGACTCGAGATCGGACTTTGCTCTATTTATAGTCGCCGCCTTGATATTCCCTTCAATCTTTCCAATCGAGCCACAACCCTAGCTGCCGTTCTCGCCGAGAAGTTCCGCCTCGCTCGAGACCGTTCTCGTCGGAAGAAGTTCCGCCTCGCTCGAGACCCACCCTCGATCTTCGCCGTCGGAGCTTCGCACTCGTCGGAAAGCACTCCAGGAGGTTCGCCTTGAAAACCCGAAGCTCTCCATAGCGTTCTTGCTCCGTTTCTTGCCGTGCTCTGCGCTAATTTTGGTTCGCTGTCGACCCAGTAGTTTCTCCGCCGCTTTGTTCGAGCGTCGCTAGCGTCAAGCCTCGAAGCCAGCTTACCCCTCGAAAAGCCGTTTTGTTTTGAGCCATTAGATCTAGATCCAACGCTGCCGCGTCAGTTCGAGGCCCTGCTCGAACCGGAGGGTGCCTTCGAAGCTGACTGTTTTGCAAAAGAAGCCTTCACGTTTTCGAAATCAAACCGCAGTCCAACTTGGTTCAAAAGTATTTTCAAATGAGTCCTTTTTCTTTTGTTTTAACCCCTGCAAGTTTTTAAAGTTGCGCCCGAGGTCCAGTTTTGTCTTTTAACAGAAAAACCCTCGAATCTTCAAATAAAATTTTGTTTTGACCCTCGAAACTTTCGCAGTTTAGCCTCGAACCGTAGAGACGCCATAGCTTCTCTGTTTTAGCTCCGATTTGAGTGATTTTCGCGTTCTTGTGTTCGTAGCGAAGCGTAGATTAGTTTCGAAGTTTTCTTTCTTCTGTTCCTTATTGTTTGGTGTACTGTTCTAATAGATTAATATTGTTTGCATGTAATGGCTTTTATGGATGCTTGTGTGTTCCTTCGAGAGTCCAGTTGGTGAGCCGTTAACGTTCGAGTTCGAGGGGTACCAGAACCAGCAGTATCAGGAGCAGCAGCAGCAGCAGCAGTTTGTGGAAGGCAAGTACAGCACGGACAATCCTTGCTACCTAAACACCTTTAACCATTAATTACTGCATATGCATGTGTCAAATTTTGATCCTATTAAGGTTGTACCTAGTCTGTTTATCCTTTACCTTGATTACCTTGGGTTATTGCATTTGGGTAGAATCTTGCTAGGCGCAGCTACTGTCACCTTTGCTTAACTGTTAATCTTGACATAATGGTTCACTTCAATGTTAATGGTAAAATTTGCTTTTTAGCAACATGGATCAGGGAGCTAGGGCGTATGCTTCGAGCCTGGCCCTAGTGTCTCTCCGTAAGGACTGGTTCTTAAAGCGGCAACCCAGGAGCCTGTCGTCACCGCCGGAACTATAATGGCTCTGGTCTTGGACAAGTAACTTGTACGGCTTTAATTTAACAGTAGTTACCGAGGGGCCACCGGCGTTATGGGAAGCATGGGTGAGAGTATGGTTTGATCCACCGAGGACGGAATAGCCGTTGGCTATGCCCTCGTGAGGCACAGTCCCGTGTTGGGAGCTTCCGTTTGGCGGAGGTTCCACACGTTGCGCTATTTAATTCTGCTTATGTTATTATTTCTCCGCGCTTGGACGCCATTGACCCTCCTATTCGGAGCGCCCTGGGAGTCAGTCAATCTCGGTGCCTTGGGTCATGCTGCCTAGGTTGTACCATAACGGCTGCTGTTTTGTTAAAGTGTCTTGTGAAAAGCCTCGTAGCGTCCCTATGCGGTCACACCTCGGAAGTGTGATTTGTGAGGTCTGATCTACCTCCGCGTGGTTGGGTGCAAAGTTCTTTGAACTTTTATGCGACCGGTGGGTAAAGGGCGAAACCTCTGCAGAGTGTATAATCTATCATGATAGCCTTGCTCAGGGTCAACGAGCGGCCTGGATTCCTTTTTGATTAGAAGATGATGTTTATTATTACTGTTTAATGCCTACTTCTACTTTATTAATTGGGGAAATTCAACCGGGATTCACATAAATGTTATACCCTCGAGTTATCTTCAAATGCCTTCGAGACTCCCTCGAATACTCTCGAAGAGACCCTCGGAATCACTTTCGATGCTACCCTCGAGATCATCCTTCGATGGTACCCTCGAAACGGACTAAAATCAGCCAACTAAGAATGCTAATGCAGTTCAGCCGAGTCAAGCCTTACTTTTTAGCCTTCATTAACTGTGCTGTATTTGCTAAGTAACTCTGTTACTTACACTTGCTGTTGTTATTATTTTTGGGCAAAATCCCGGATGGGTAACAGATGGATTAGAAGGTACTGCTGCCGTCGAGTTTCCTGAAGATCTGCCTTTCTACTAGCTGTGCTCAACCAGTCAGTGTCCCTGTGGAGTTATGGACTTCGGCTTCGTTTAGATTAGAGAGAGATTAGTCTTTGAGTCTTCCGCTGTAAATTTTCATTAAGTTTGAGTCAATCTCTGATGTAAAACCTTTTATATTATTCGAGCATTGTGTTCTATTATCATATTTGTTTGCTATATGTGTAATGACTTCCTGGGAACACATATGGCCGCATCTCGGGTTTCTGTGTAAATCCGGGTGTGACAAAGTACGACCCCGTGTTGTACCTCCTCAGAGGCAACTCAGCTTGACGAGCCCAGTCTTTCCCGACGTCGACACGGCTTCAGCATCAAGGATGGCAAGCAAGACGATACGCGAATTCTTGGCTCCATCGAGCGAGAATGTGCGTACCGGTCCCACTCCGCCTGTCGGAGACGGGACTTTCGAGCTCAAGTCAGCCCTCATCAACATGGTGCAGGCTAGCCCGTTCTGCGGCAAGCCTCACGAAGATGCTAACGCTCATCTCCAATACTTCCTGGAGATCTACAACACATTCACCATACGCGGTGTAAGTACCGATGCTATTCACCTTCGTTTATTCCCGTTATCCTTATTGGGTAAGGCAAAGCAATAGTTTTATGCTAGTCGTGAAGCTATAGATTCATGGGATAAGTGCACTAGTGCCTTTTTTGCTAAAATTCTTTCCGGTTGGGAAAACCAACGCCCTCCGGAATAAAATTGCTAGTTTACAGCAAGCAAAAGATGAAACAGTCCTGGAGGCATGGGAATGCCTCCAGGACTATATTTCTGCTTGTCCTCACCATGTTATGCAAAATTGGTTCATCATCCAAACCTTTTACCACGGGCTAAAGAGCTCAGCCCGTGAGTATTTGGATGCTGCTGCTGGAGGAGCATTTTTCTCTCTTGAGGAGAACCGAGCTAAGGCCCTTATCGAGAAGATGGTGGAAAACCAAGGTTGGGGCACTGAACGTGACCAACCACGTACCCGAGGAGTCCACCAAGTTGAAGCTTTGGACATGCTCGCTGCCAAGATGGACCTCCTTCTGAAGAAGATGGAGGCCCCTATTCAAGAAACGGTGCAAGCCATGGACGCTCGCATGACGTGCGAGGTCTGTGGCAACACAGGCCATTCGGGGAATGACTGCCCCGAAACGCGAGAAGATGCCCACTACATCAACAACTCCAACAACAATGAGTATCGTCCGAACACCTACGGTAATCAAGGCTGGAATTCGCGCCCAAATTTCCCTTTTGAGAGATCTTCACAAGGTAACAATGTCAATTCCAGTACTTTCAATAATCAGCCGTCTATTAAAGATGTTGTGCTAGGCCAGGGTAAAATCAATGAAAATATCAGTAAAAAGTTTGTTGCAACTGACAAAATCCTGGAAAGCATAGATACAAAACTGGAATCTTTCTCTTTTGCTATAAAAAGTCAATTGAGCTTCAATAAAATGATAGAAACACAAGTTGCTCAATTAGCTGCTGCTGTTCCTGTTTCTGAATCTGGGAAGATTCCGGGGCAACCCGAACCTTCCATTGAATCGGTTAAAGCAGTAACCATAAGACAAGGTAAGCCGTCTCGTGGTTCGTTCCGTGCTAATCATGTAGGGAAGGCCTCATACATCCAAGTAGATACACCCAGAGGGCTGTACCTGCCAAGAGCTACCAAGAAGGCCATCATCAACACCCCTCCGGAAAGGAAGGAAGATCCCGGAGAGCCAGTTATTCAGTGCTCGATTTGGAATCGATGCATTGAAAACACTCTCTGCGATCTTGGAGCTAGCGTCAACATCATGTCTAAGGTATTATTCAAAAAGTTACGCTACCCTGTCCTTTATTCTACAAATGCCCAGGTGCAGCTTGCAGATTCGTCGATCCACTACCCCGAGGTGGTGATTGAAAATGTCCCGGTCCGAATTTGGGGATATTATGTCCCTACGGATTTCGTAGTCCTTGACACGGGGAACGATCATTCGTTTCCCCTTGTGTTGGGCCAGCCATTTTTAAACACCGCTCGGGCTAAAATTGATGTGGATACGAGAGAAATCCCGTTCCATATCAGCGGAACGCCGATATCATTCATGTTTCAACCCCGGGAGTTTAGAAGAACAAGGGAATTCACTCCGGAGCAAAGAAGCGTTGAGTGTTTCCTGGAAGCCCTCCTTAGTGGAGAGCTGGAAATACTCGGTGCTGAGTAGTGGGATCAACCCACTGAATCTGAAAGTGAGGATGAAATGGACCGCCTCTTCCGGAAACAATAGGAGGATCAAGCTATATGGAACGCACCAGAAGATCCGATTCCACCGCCACAGCCACCTACACCGAAGAAAATCAAGAAGGTGTGGCGGAAGAAGCAGAGTGCATCGTCTGAACCATCCACTCCGGGATCGAACGATGACAAAAATCACTGAAGACACGGAGGAGTCCCGCTCGTGGACTCAAAACTTGAGCTCTCACCGCGAGAAAAACCGGTATGTATCTCATGTTTTCCTTTCCAATTTTAAATTTCAATTCACTGCATTTGCATGTTTTATTTCAAAATTTTTGAATCACTTGTGCATGAAATAAAATGAGAGAATAGAAAGAATAAAATTGGTGCATGCAAAACATCTTTGGTTTAAATTTTGGTAAAAATAAATGGACCATATGCTGAAATTTGTTTGAAGTGGGTAAAATTTGTAATTTTTATTACTTTTACCCCTTCTAGAACATCTCCATTTATTTACCATCATCACCAACCAGCACAAAACATGTTTACCCCACTCCACATGGCTGCACACTCACCAATTATCACAAATATGGCAGCATGGGAGTGACACCAATAATTTGTCCACTTTGGTCATGTCAAAATGAGCATCTTTGCACTAACTTCCACTCAAATGACCATACATCAATGCTGGCCACAAAAATTTGCGTGCACATGAAGCAAAGGGGGAGCACCAGCACTCCTCACATGGAGTGCTGGCAGCACTGCCCTGGTTCGGCCGAACCAGGCCTGGCTCCCCTCGGCCTATAAATGCTACCCCAAGTGCTTGCTTGCTTCTTGCACCACTCCTTGCTGCATACATTTGCCCAGGAGCTCTCTCTCCCTCTCATGTTCTTGCTCTAGCTTGCTCTCAAGCTTTCTCTCTTTGTTCTTGCTCAAGTTTGATTCACTTGCATTAAGAAAAACACAAAAATATCTGCTTCCGATTTTGCTGCTGAAACTTGAACGTGTTTGTGGAGGTTTCCGACACCCACAAGAACGACTAATCTTTTTATGGAGGCGTCAAATCCCCGCAAGAACGATTAACCCTCGAACGACTAACTTGCCTTCATTGTGCTAACCTCATAATTTCAGTCCTTCGGGTATCGTTGTGTGCACTAAACATTTGCAGGGAACATGTCGTGGCTATTCCGAAGGTCCAGCCGATTGAGCCGTTGTTCAAGCGGTGATGATGCCGGTAGTTCACCGACACCATCCAACACACCGGCTCCGATGGAGATGGATGAGCCAGGGGCATCGAACATAGGTGGAGGCTATGCCTCTAGCTCAATTCGAAAGGCTCTTGAGTGAGGAAGACATCATCCTCAGGACGACCCGCGAGCAAGAAGCATTTGCTTTGCTACGCGTGAAGGAATTCGAACATACCCGAATTTATGAGCATGACCTGCTCGTAAAGACGGGGATGGTCGATGAGTTTCCGGAGGTTTTCCACGCCATTGGGTGGGAGAACTTCTGGCAGATCACGGAACCAGGTTCGCGCCTACTTTCCCATGAATTTTTATGCACATTCATTTCTGAAAAGGAGGGTATTCGCTTTCGAATTTTTAACCAAGAGTATTCTTGCTCTTGGAGGGATTTTAGTGTGGCTTCAGGTTTTAATCGACGCTGTTCTTTAGAGCTCACTAAATCTTTGAAAAAGTTTAGTAGAGATGACTTTTGGCACAAAATTTCCGGGAACACTAGATGTACGGCTCCCTGTACAAATGACATTCATAACCCCACCTTGCGTTTCATGTATCGGTGGCTGGCTATGACGGTGTTCCCTCGGTCGGATTTGCGTCCCGTTAACACAGTGGAGTTGCGTTTGCTTTATGCGATGACAAAAAAATTCCAGTCTCGCCTGTTCAAGACTTGGTTGCCCATTGGATTTCTATGCCCCCTCGTGTTGGGAGCATGGCGATGACTTCTTTAGTTACTCGCCTTGCTACCTGGCTAGGCATTCTTGACAATGCCTAGCTATCATACATCGAGATAGAACGTCCTGTCGTGGATGCCGAGCACTTTGTGCAAGGCCACATGATACGCAAGGTGTTCGATGGGAGCCTCGTTATGACTTATCGTGGCCATACAACCGAAGTTCCGTTACCTTGCCCGGAACTTAGGTTGTATGCTGCTCGGAAACTGACCCTTCAGCTAAGGGCAGGTTCGGAAGACTCTCCCCCCAGGAGAGAGCCAGCCCGCCACAGTGTTACAGGCACAGGGCCAGTTACCCGAGGGCGGGCCAGAAGAGACGCTGGTCTGGCCACTGCACAGGGACAGACAGATTCACCTCAAGAACCGCACCACCATACTTCTGCTTTTGAGGAGGCCTATGAGCAGTACACCGGCGCTAGGACATTTGGAGCAGGAGGCTCTGGATATCCCCAGGGTCCGGAGTACTTTGCCTCGGGCCGCTGGGACTATGCTCAGAGTTCGGGCTCTGAATTTTCCCTGGGTTATGGGTTCGATAGTACCTACTATCCACCCTATAACCCAGGATTCTCTCAGTCCGAATGGTACACCACGCCAACCGGGGCGTATATTGATCGGGAATTATCCTATATTTCCGATCAAGTGGATCTCATCGATGATCGCACCCGGGACATTGAAGGGACTTTGGCCCAGCACACTCGCTACCTTCAGGAGAACAGCTCTATGCTAGAATCCCAAAGGTATCAGTAGAGGGAGCAGTTCGAGAGAATGAACAATTACTTCTCGAACTTCCGACCGTACCAGTGACGTCGTCAAGCAAGCTTGGGGGGGGGGGGAGAACCCCCGCGAAGGTATGTCCGACCCGTTCCATCTCAGCAGTAATTTAGTTTGCTTTCATTTCCCTTCATTTTAATTCCTGTTTAAATAAAAGAAAAGACCAAAAAATATTTGCTTTGAATCTTGAATAAAATCAACTCCCAGACTATGCATGAATGAAACATATGCCTCTCATTTTGGAAATGATGAATAGTTGGTCTGTTATTTATTTTGCAATTATCTTGTGCTTAATTAATTGCTTTATTGGTACTTAAATTTAATTGGCATGAGTGATGATAAAACCTAAAAAAATCCTTGTGGGAGCATATGCTTATTCTAAGTCTAAGTTGTTGTGAGGAATGATATAGTGAGATTTGGTTGAGTTTTATTTCTGCTCTTAGTAAGGTGAAAATCTCGGATGCTTTATTTGCAAAAATATTCAAATAAAGTTCCTCATTGGTTCAAAATGCCTATCCAAATCCATATGATAAGTTAGTTGAAAAACCTTCACACATATGCTGCTTGTCATTTTAGTGAGCTTTGTCAAATTGTTGTGACCTTAGTGAGGAACCTTTCATGCTTTAAAGATCGAGATTCACATACACACCACCTCTCACTTGCAATTCCTACACTGGGAGTTAGCAAATATTTTCCATCCACCATCCACAAAAAAATAAATGCTCCAAGATTCCCTCTCTGAATATCCTTGAGTAGAGGCATGGACTATGCGAAAAAGAAAAAGAGGAAAAGCATGCTAAGTAGCATGGCAAAAATATGAGCATGTCAAAAGACATGGCAAAAATATGAGAAAAAGAAAAGCATGCTCAAGAAAGCATGGCAAAAATAGAAAGAAAAAGAAGATAGCCCATGTTCTCGCAAAATAAATTCAAAAAGAGGAAGAATCATTCCCAAGGAGTTCCCACCAATTTCCACTTTCCACTCCACACATCCATACACTTGCACTTCTCGATCTAAAGGTATGATTGGATCCTCCTTAGGTCCAGTCTTTGACTTAGCAAAATTCTAGAATGCAAGTAGGCCTTTACCCATCCGTCCTGCAAGAGCCACACAAAAAGCTTTAGTAGAGTTAGGATGAAAGAAGGCAAAGCCTTTGGTGAGGATACAAATACCACCTGAGTGATTGAGTGTGCCTTTGAGGAACTAAGTTTTAATTTTTTCAAAATTTTGGAAAACTATGAGATGGGATCCTGAAAAGAGTAGGAGTGGAATAAAACTGAGTGAAACTGTTCAACCTTTCAACCGCCCAAGGCAAGGAGTTTGCTAGAAGCCCCATAGGTAAGAAGGTAATTGGTCACTTTGCTGAAAAATTCAAATACCTTAAAGTGTTAGTTGAGTATAAAGATTACCTGCAAAATAATGACATTGTAGCAACTCCTGATCCATCGAGCCTAAGTTTCTATCTTTGCTCGAGGACGAGCGAAGGTCTAAGCTTCGGGGAGCTTGTTGGAGGTCGTTACGGTATGAATCCGACCACCAACTCTCAGGAATAAAAGAGGTTTTATGTAACATTTCATGCATTTAGGTTTTACTTCTAATAAAGTTCCACGAGTTTTGGTGAGTGTCTCATTGGCAGGGACCTAGTCGGAAAAAGCCTGTTAAGGGGGGTAAAACTCTGGTTCGGCCGAAACCTTCCAGTTTCCGACCGAACCACCCCTCTTAACCATCATGCAAGCACACGAGGTGTCATCCACGTCAGCGATGACGATGCGATGACCGTGCAAGCCACGTGGACTCCTGCCATGTCATTCCATGGGCCAAATTCACCGAAGAACACCAGGTTAAGCTAGCCAGGAGGCCCAGGAAGTAGAGGCGGTGCACGGGGGCGGCCCTGGGCCAGAAGCCTAGTTTGGCCGAACTGTAGGGCTTCGGCCAAACCACCTCCAGCACCCAAAACCGCCTCCAGGGATGCATCAAGGCCGTAGACGGTTAAGGCGGTTGAATCGGACGTTCGGCCGAACTGGATGAGTTCGGCCGAACTGGATGGGTTCGGCCGAACTGGCCAGTAACCGCCACAACGTCCCGTGGCGGTTACTCCACTCAACCGCCCTTTGGTGCTATAAATGGAGGTGTCCACGGCTCATTTCAACACACACCAAGCCAAGGAGCTCTCATTTCCACTTCTCTCTAGTAGAGTTAGGATAGTTTAGTTGGGACTTAGAGTCGAGTCGAGCTTTGCCTCAGAGGTTTCGGAGTCGTCTTCAGAAGCTCTGGTATAAGCTCTTGTATCTTTTCCCTTTCCTTTTGCAAGACTTGAGTTATCAATATAATTATCTTTATCATCTTGCCTTTGTCATTTATATCTTGCTTCTACTTTAGTCTAGTTGCATCTATATCGTGTTTAGACTATAGTCGGTTCTAGTTCTAGTGATTCTAGTTCTTGTTTAAGTCTTTGTCTTAGTTGGTTCTTCGACTTAGCTCAATATTTGCCCGTGAACTATCACCGGGGGTATTGACGGGTTGCTTGGTTTTGCTAGTGAAGTAAGTAGTCGTTGGTTAGTGTGGGTGTCATACCCAGACTAGTCAGTGGCCTTGGTTTGCCCCCGATTCAACGAACGTGTGGTAGCCGTTAGGTGGTGACAGCCCTATACGGTCTTTGTAATCCACCTCGTTAGTCTCGGCCTGTAGGATCCCCCAGTGTGGAGCTGGTGGCACCCCTTCTCATCGCTTTCTGCGTGTCACTGGTGTCCATTGTCCCGATGCTAAGACATTAGAGTTAACCCAGACCTTCCAGTGTTGGCTCTTTAGCCGCTGTATCTCTAAGCCCGAGTGACATAGACAGATAAAGTCCATAGGAATCTTCTATCTCTTCTCGTTGTCCTCCCAGCTATCTATACCTTCTCTCTCTTACCTGAGTCTCCCTTGAGCTGTGTGTCACGGTATATCCACTCCTATCCAATACAGTTATCCCATGTCTTGTTTAGTTGTGTACCTTTCTCTGATAGTCTTGAATACCTGTTTACTAGTACTCTTGCCAAAGCTTCCCTGCGGAAATATAAATTACGATACCTCGGGATACTCTAAGGTGAAGTGCTACAGCGGTGATTCTGTGCACTTGCAGAATATTTATATATTTTACTAAGCCATAAGGAAAACCACTGAAACACTCCTTACCCCAATACCGGGATTCTCAATCCTGATATTGGATCGTAAGAAGTGTCAACAGCAGCCATATCCTGATGATCTCCCTGACAATGCAAATGCTGCTGATCGCAGAGCTTATGAGAAGCATTGCAATGACTCAGTTGATGCCAGCTGTCTGATGCTCGCCACCATGTCCCCTGATCTGCAGAAGCAGTATGAGCATACTGATGCTCACACCATGATCGAGGGGCTACGTGGGATGTTTCAAAATCAAGCCAGGACTGAGAGGTTCAATATCTCAAAGTCCTTGTTCGCGTGCAAGCTGCCAGAAGGTAGCCCGGTCAGTCCTCATGTGCTCAAAATGATTGGTTACATTGAGACTTTGGACAGACTTGGTTCTGAACTTCACCATGACTTGGCTAGTGATGTTATTCTCCAGTCTCTCCCGGCGAGCTATGAGCCTTTTATCTTGAACTTTCAGATGAATGGCTTGGATAAAACACTGAGTGAGTTGCATGGGATGCTAAACATAGCAGAGGAGAGCATTAAGAAGAATCCCAATCATGTGATGATGATTCAGAAGGGGAACAAAAAGAGGAAGCGTTGGACGCCTCCTAAAGGTAAAGGCAAGGAAAAAAGTTCCAGTGGTGAGTCCTCAGGCTCTAAGCTAAAGCCAGCACCTAAGGCCAAATCTGGCCCTACTTTTGAGGATGAATGCTTCCACTGTCATGAAAAGGGACATTGGTCTAGGAACTGCAAGAAGTACTTTGAAGAAAAGAAGAAGAAGAAGAAGAAGAAGGGAAGTGAGACTTCCACTTCATGTATAAATGTTATAGAAATAAATATTGCATTATCTTCTAGTGAATCATGGGTATTTGATACTGGATCGATGATTCACACTTGCAAATCGTTGCAGGGCCTAAGTGAGACTAGGAGATTTGCAAGAGGCTAGTTGGACGTTCGTGTCGGCAATGGCACAAAGGTTGCGGTGTTGGCGGTCGGCATCTACCACTTGTCTCTACCCTCTGGATTAGTTTTGGAATTAAATAATTGTTATTGCATTCCTGTTTTGAGCAAGAACATTATTTGTTGACGTAAAATCCGCACCTCACGCCAAGCACACAGCAAGCCGAATTAGCTGGCTTCACACGTGGCCCGGGCTTTTGAATCCGGAAGCGTGCCAGTCAATTTTCCTGAAACTGACAAAGGGAAAGAAAGATGTTTAAATAACACCTGGAATGTACCGGGCAATACCAGTCAGTTCCATATTTGTGGCTACGGAGCCAATTTCGAACGACACATAGCTACAGAGAAGCTATCTGCCGGCAGTTAAAACCTCATTCGGCAATCGGCAAGGCACGCAGGGAGCGCACTGCCGAATGCATGACGTAAGCATGACGAAAGATCGGCTTTCAGCCGAATGACATTGTAACGCATACTCATAGCCGATTAACGAGAAACAAAGCATGATAGATAAATAAAAGGCGAAAGCATGACCATAAATCCGCATTAAACAAGAATGCATAGGCCGAAAGCAGCACCCGTCAAGCATGATAACGAACAAGTTAATCCACCGCATGATACGACTTGTTCAAGACCACACCACCAATCAGATTAGATTAATCCACCGCATGATACAATCTAATCGTGAAAGGCTAAAAGCATTCATTGTTCACTGCAAACCCACGAACACGTTCACTCGTGAGAGCACTGCCGAATGCGGCTGCTTAGCCGAATCGGGATCCGCGGCGAAGGAACAAACTTAATCGATAAAGATAAATCTATCAGATCGAATCGAATTCTAATCCACCGGATGATTAGCTCTAAAACGACCCAAAAACCTGCATCTACCGCATGATACCCGGTTCTGTCAAGATCTACACAATACCAACAAGTTCGAACCCGCGACACGTGGCAACCTAGATCGGTTTCGGACTCGGCTATGAGGGGATAAGTCATCACGTCGTGAAGTAGAGCCGATTCTAGCCGACCTAGATTGGGCAAAGGAGTGTTGCATGAATTAAGCACGGAGTAAAAACAAAGCAACACGGGGTAACTTAATGAATCTGTTAAATCTTGCCGAAATCTAACAGAGCCGATAACTTGGTCCATACTAGATCTTAGCCCACCGCATGGCTCATGACCTAACAGAGGAACCTTCTTGAGACCATAACTTAAATCCACCGGATGATACTAAGCATGGTAACAAGACTACCTGCATCAAAGCTTAAATCCACCGCATGATACTAAGCATGATATAGGGTTGCCGGTACTTACGGAGGTCGACGGATCGATGACTCCTCTCGAAGAACTCGACGACTCGACTAAAGGACTCGATGTTGGCACGGGGCCGGTTTGTTGTATGATTGATTCGATTGATTCCTCTTACAATTGCCATGGGTTTATATTTATACCCAGGTCTTGATACAACTCCTAGTCGGACACGACTACAATACTTGTTTCTAAAAATAAATAACGAATCTTCGTGCCCATATTGCATTCCTTGTTCGAACCGGCCTTTTCCTTATGTTTTTTCCACGTCATCACGCCTTCCCGAATGCTACCGCTTTTACCTGCGGAACTATGCCTCTGCCGAATGACGACGCGTTCCCGACCGCAGAACGTCTTTGCCGAATGCTTCTGGGAAAAAACTCCTTTGCCGAATGATATCTCTTCGACGATTCCGGCCCACATGTCAGCCTCTTCCTGGTGCCAATTTTTGGTGTCAACACATGCCCCTTCAATTTCGGGATAAGAGGTAACTTTATCTCGGAATTGACCAGAAGCGCTTAACATTTCCAAGTTAGTTCTGCTCGGCACCCGCTTCTCCTTTTGAATCTTCAGAGCTCTCATCCGGATCCGAACCCTAAGTCATCGACTTCCAAGATCCAATCTTCAAATGGCGGACCAAGATCTTGCTCTCCAGGTAAACTCCAACCCCCTCAAGCACATTCGGTATTCTTCTTTCGATTTAAATTTCTTCTCACCTCTTTCCATTCTTGATAGGCCCTAGCTGCCGAAATCCTCATTCCCGTTGAGGAAAAAGCTCCATCCTACTTCCTCGGCCCTGTAGGAGATTCAGATCCTTCCGAAATCATCGCGGCCGAGTCTCAGAGGATCCCTTTCAAGATTTCACTGACAAAACCTCATGAGTGGCAAGATGCCTTCAAGAACTGGCCTTTGCCCCCAATTGCCGGCTGGAGAAATTGGTACAAGAGGATATCCGATGACAAAAGCCCCCAAACACAGAACTGGGATCATCTGCGTATCTCTCATTGTCTGGAACTGTCATTAGCCGAAACACCAAAGAACGAGAATCTTCTGATTGCAGCTTGCCATTTTTGGTCCAATGGTGCAAATGCTTTTCTCTTCGGTCACGGTCCAATGTCTCCCACTTTGGCCGATATCTACATGATGACCGGCCTGAACGTCACAGGAACCATATATCCATATGTCCACAAAGGTTCCTCCAAACAGACAGGAGTAAAAACAGGGGTTGGATATAAGAGATACATTCAGAACCATATGTCTGATGGCCCTCTGACTGATGTCGAATACAGGGCCTTCCTGAATATGTGGCTATGCAGATCAGTCTTTTGTGGCAAAGCCAATGAGCCAACCTTGAACCATATCGTGATGGCTGAAGAGCTGGCTGCTGGAAAAGTCATCCCACTTGGGAAATACCTCCTGGGAAGCGTCTATCATATGCTCAATCAAACCACCCACCTGATGCATACTAGCAAGAAAATCCCCTGTGTAAATGGTCCTTGGTGGTTTGTCCAAATGTGGCTGCAGTTATACATGCATCAAATCGTTGCTATTGACCTCAACAGCCGAGACTTCCCTTCAATCAATTACAAAGAAGGAGAAGCCCGGAGAACCAAAGGTTGTCAAACCTATGGAGAAGCTGCTTCCACTGTATCTATCAACAAAAACATTGGTGAACTGTTTGAGCTCTTCTTCAGAGGCTTTGCTCATCCTCTTTGGTTCCCATATTTGGACAATGACAATCTTACTCTCCCTTGCGAATTCAGCTTTGAGACTGGATGCACTGATGTACAATCTGTAGCAATTTTCAATGCCTTCATTCAGCCCTGCATCCTGCCAGCCGAATTCTGTGGAGGGAGGTTAGTTCAGAGCACTTATGAATATTATCAGCCAAACATGATGGCTAGACAGTTGGGATGTGGCCAAGTGCCCCCTAGGCTATTTCTCCATGAATTCCTCAGGCCTAGGGAGATAGTCAAGGATTCCACAGAAACAAGAAGGATTTTTTCTTATAAATGCTGTGGAACTATTTATGCACCTGATCCTTTTGTGCCAATAATATCTGCCCATCCTTCCTTCACTCTCTGGTGGCAAGAATTCCATGACCATATCTTCAATATGCCAATCTATCCCTTCTGCCTTGAGTTAATGCCTGATTATCAACCAACTGCAGAGGTAATATGCTTATTCCTTTATCCGTCTTAATAACATTAACCCTCAATCGATTCTGACTCTATTATTTTGCAGGACATAACACCTGCCCCCCTTGCCAGAGCAATTTTATACAAAACTGCAGGCCCAATATCTGCTTTGGGGCACCAATCTCCTACCTTGGCTCAGCTGATGGCTAGACAAGCTTCTTCAGATCCAATACTCACTAGACCATCATCTGTCAAGAGGAAAACCCTCCTTATAGCTGCTCCTTCAGTTGTAAAGAAGAAAAGAACAAGTAGCAAAATCAAGGTCAGAACCCTCTCTCTTTGACTATAATGCCTTTGGTGTTTTACTCAGCTTTATCTCTTCTTGATTTCAGACCAGAGAACAGCAGCTAGCAATCAGTACAAATCCTGCCGATGCTTCATTGATTGGTAAAATTTCTCACTATTTTGTCTTTAAAGTTCCTCTCCATCGGTATTGATTCTTTTTCAGTTTCAGAGCAAATCTCAATGGACCCAATCTTGGAGAGCTCTTCTTCTCATCAAGAACTAGCTTCAGCTTCACCTGATGTTCCTCAACCAGAAGCCTCTTCCCCATCAAAAGATCTTCTAAGCTCCCCTCAGCATGATATACAAGAATCTTTGCCTGAGCTCGAGCTGCCCTCTCTCTCCATTCAAGAGATTAGGAATGAGGTAGAGATAATCACCCAGTCTTCCCAGTTTTTATTCAATGGATAATCATTAATTCGGCAATATCTTTTTCCAGGAGAAAACAACTTCATCACCCAGCTACTCATTTCCTTTGGATGATCTTGTTGCCGAACAAGTAGAGGAAATTTCTTCTAATCAGGCTTTATCAGAAGAAATCCAGGCAAAACTAAAGGAGATCTTCTCCTTTCTGAACAAAGACATCCAGGATCAAGTCAAGGATGTCGATCTTCTGAGAGATATGCTCGAGCCCATTGAACACAACCTTCCTATTGACATTCAAGCTTCTTTGGAACCAATCTCTCAATTGGATCAGCATTTTGCTGCAGTCAGACAGATTCTGAAAAGTCAATCTTTACAACCAGCTTTAGAACAAAGAAGAGCCATAGCTAAGCAATCCTTGAAAGATCTGTATACTCAAGCTCAGAGTAACAAAGAATTGTCAGCTAGACTGCAGTCAACACTTGATCTGAAGAAGACCAGAAAAGCTGAACTAGAAGCCGAATTGAGGGTCCTGTCAGCCGAAATCGAAGCTGACGAGAAGAAGTTAGCCGAACTCCCTGATCTGACAGAGAGGATACGAAAGGAAGCATCGGCAATTCTAACTGAAGATAAACAGCTCAAAACGAAGCTCTCTGCTCTGACAAAATCCCAAGAAGCAGGCAAAAATCTTTTGGAGACCATTAATAGAATGACATCTGATGCTAAAGATGTAATCTCCAAGTACTTGGGTGTGTAGTTGTATCGAACATTTAATTAGCCGAATGTCTTACCAACTTTGTAGCCTCCCCAATCTTTGCTTTTTCTCCATTGTGGATAACTCATTCGGCAAAGCCTAGTCGTAACAGCGTTAGACCCGAAAAACGACCTAACACAACACAGCCGAATCCAATTCAGTAGAACCGAACTCGATTCGGCATGAATCCCAAACGACACCGAAACTGCTCGGTTCGTGGGGCTTTTCCACCTTCCGAAATTTTGGGAAGCGCGCCATGATCTCCGACCACGATCTCCTCTGCGGGTTTTATAAATAAACACCCAGGTAGTCCACAGTTTTCACCAAATTCTTCGTCTTCCAAGTTCTTGCCGGCCCAAGTCATTCTTTTCCCCATCCACAGTAACTCCGAGGAACTTCCAATGGCCGACAACAACAGGAGACGCCCGGCCGCCGATGAGGCCGAAGGAAGCCGCGCCGGCGCTCGCCGCAGGTGATTGGCTGCTCACTTCTCTCTGTTCTTCTCGAGATTTCCTTTCTCTTTCTTGACGAATCTCTTTGTTCTCTCAGGGTAATCCAATGGATTGCCGGCGCTGGTGCGCCAGTTGCAGCTCCAGCCGCTGTTCCTGCGGCGTCTTTGAGTTCGTCCAATCGATCTCTCGAATCGGACGACTACCGCTACACGGACGGCGATGCCCGCCGATTCAAAGCGGAGCGTGACGATACTCGCCGCGAGTTGGAAGCTATCTCCAAGCAAGCCGGGATTGCTGATCTTGAATGGCAGCACGAGCGCAAGCAGCTGCTCGAAGTCATTGATGGTGAGTCCTGCAATCTGCTCAATCTCAATCTTGTCCTCCAAATGTCATTAATCTGTTACCCCTTTGTAACCTTGCAGCGCGTGATGCTGAACTTGATCGACTGAAGGCACTGGTGGAGGAGCTGGCGAACAAGGTGAATGCTCCTGGGGACACACCAGAAGTTCGCCTCGGTGCAGTGGTGGGCCGCATCGATGAGGTAGCCTCGCACGGCATCCGTCTGGGCACTGCCGCAGGCCTAGTCGCTATGTCGACGCACACCAGTACCGACTACTCCAGGCTACCGACCGGCTTTGCTAATGGTAACCCGGAGGAGATCGACGACATCGAGGCCTCCATAGATCGCCTTGATGCTCATGGCGCCGCCATTGCCGATTCCATTCATCCCCAGTCCGTTTTGAACAAGCTGTTCCATTAGTTTGTACTAGGGACCATGGAATTTCGGCAATAAAACTTATCTTTTGTAGTCCCTTTTGTGATACCCTGATCAAATTCATGATGCAAAATATGTGTACTAAGGGCAATACACTCCGGTACTGGCCATTTTTCTTCTGTCGGAAATTTTTGTCCTGAAGGCGGCTTCTTCCCGAATGCCGGCTATTTCCATTGTGTCTTAATCAACGATCAATCTCAACACTAGGATAATATTTCTTCAGGTATCTCCCATTGATAGCAGCAGTAAATTCCTCTCCTAGTAAAGTCTTTAGGATATATGCATTCCCAGGCACGCATCTGGCCACTCTGAAAGGACCTTCCCAGTTCGGAGACCACTTGCCGAATGCACTGTATTTAGTTCCAATCGGCAGTATTGCTTTCCAAACCAAATCTCCTTCTGCAAATTGCCTGACTTTCACTTTCTTGTTGTAATACTTAGCAACTCGCATTTTATTTTTCTCAACATTTTCCAAGGCCCTAAGACGAATCATATGCAAATCTTCTAATTCGTCCATCATCAAATCATTATAATCTTTAGAACTTAAATCCTTTTGCAATTTTATTCTCCTTGAGTCTAATTGTATTTCCCATGGCAAGATAGCATGATGCCCATACACCAACTCATAAGGAGACATCTGTGTAGCCCCATGTGGAGCCATTCGGTAAGCCCATAAAGCCTCATTGAGTACCGAATGCCACTTTTTCGGCTTCTGATCAATCTTCTTCTGTATAATTTTAATCATAATCGTGTTAGAAGCCTCCGCCTGACCATTAGCTTGGGCATAATAAGGAGAAGAATTCAACAATTTGATGCCCATACTTTCAGCAAAATCTCTGAACTCTGAAGATGTAAATTGAGTCCCTTGATCTGTAGTAATTGTCTGAGGAATTCCAAATCTGTAAATGATATGTTCTTTAACAAATCCAACCATATTCTCCGATGTCACCTTCTTTAATGGAATTGCCTCAACCCACTTGGTAAAATAATCGGTTGCCAAAAGCACAAACTTATGCCCCTTGCTAGATGGAGGATTTATTTGGCCAATCAAATCTATTCCCCATCCTCTGAATGGCCATGGCTTGATAATAGGATTCAGAACTGATGCTGGAACTCTCTGAATGTTTCCAAATTTCTGGCAATCTTGGCATCCCTTATAATATTCAAAGCAATCTTCTAGCATTGTAGGCCAATAGTACCCAGATCTCCTAATAACCCATTTCATTCGGTAGGCCGATTGATGTGCTCCACACAATCCATCATGTACTTCACCCATCAGCCTTTTTGCTTCTTCATGATTTAAGCAACGTAACAGCACCCCATCCAAGGATTTATAATATAAATTATCATCAAGAAGAACAAACTTTAAAGCTTTATACCTGAGCTTTCTAGAAACCTTTCGGGATGGATTCTCCAGATAATCGGCAATCTCTTTTCTCCAATCATCTTCTGCCAGATCACTCCCGAAAGCATATACATTATTAGCAAAAACTTCTTGAAGCTCTTTATAACCCGAAGCACTTTGAGCCAATCTGTTTGCCCCTTCATTGTCTTTCCTAGGAATATGCCGTAGAATTACCGACTGAAACTCCTTTAAGATTTGCTTGCATTCCTCATAGTAATTCCTTAAGACATCATTTCTGCACTCATACTCGCCATTTAGTTGCCTTATGACTAATTCCGAATCTCCAAAAATTTCAACTGCAATGGCCTTCGCTTCTTTCAAGTATTGAAGCCCTCTGAGCAACGCTTCATACTCAGCTTGATTATTAGTGACAGTAGGTTGAATAGGAATAGCAAATTCAAATACCTCTCCTTTTGGCGAAATTAATAAAATACCTACTCCACCACCTTTGTCACATGAAGATCCATCGAAGAATAGTACCCAAGGAGTAATTTCAAGCAAATTAGTTGATGAATCGCGATGTTCAGTAATGAAATCAGCAATAATCTGTCCTTTAACAGCCTTTGCCGATTCAAACCTCAACTCAAATTCAGACAAGGCTAAAATCCATTTGCCAATCCTTCCGTTCAAAATTGGCATAGACAACATGTGTTTTATCACATCAAACTTTGAATACACAATGCATTCGGCATGCAGCAAGTAGTGCCGAAATTTTGTACAGGAGTAGTAAACACATAAACAAAGCTTCTCAGTAGCCGAATACCTCGTTTCGGGATCAAGCAACTTTCGGCTAAGATATGCAACTACCCTTTCCTTTCCCTCGAATTCTTGTATGAGGGCCGATCCAATAGTTTGGGCATCGGCCGCCACGTACAACTTAAAAGGCTTGTTTAGCTGCGGATGTACCAATACTGGTGGTTCTTTCATGTATTCCTTGATCTCATCGAAAGCCTTTTGTTGTTCGTCGCCCCATACAAATTTCTGATCTTTCTTGACCTTTAACAGTGAAGAGAAAGGCAACGTCTTTTGTGATAAGTTTGATATGAATCTTCTTACGAAATTGATCTTACCAAGCAGTGACTGCAATTCCTTAAGACTAGTTGGAGGAACAACTTCATCAATGGCTTTCATACTTTTCCTGCCAACTCCTATTCCTCCTTCATGCACCAGAAATCCCAGAAATTCTCCTGCCGAAACTCCAAAAGCACATTTATTTGGGTTCATTTTGAGCCCATGTTTCCTAGTGCATTCTAGAGTTTTCCTTATGTCGGCCAAATGTGCTTCATGATCCAATGACTTAATCACGATATCATCGATATATATCTCCACAATCTTGCCGATCAACTCATGAAAAATATAATTCATAGCTCTCTGATAAGTTGCACCAGCATTCTTCAAACCAAATGTCATGACAACCCATTCAAACAACCCTATATGTCCTGGACATCTGAAAGCCGTTTTCGCTATATCTTCCAATGCCATAAAAATTTGATTGTACCCCGCATTACCATCCATGAAACTAATCACTTTATATCCAGCAGCAGCATCAACTAACGAGTCAGCAACAGGCATTGGATATCCATCCATGGGTGTAGCTCTGTTCAGATCTCTAAAATCTATGCAAACTCTCATCTTCCCATTTTTCTTGTACACAGGAACAATATTAGAGATCCATTCTGCATATCTGCATGGCCGAATGAAATTTTCCGTTATTAATCTTTCCACTTCCTTCTTCACATCGGCCAACACTTCATCTTTGTAGATTTTCCGGGGTGGTTGCTTGTAAGGTTTATAACCAGGCTTAATCGGCATTCGATGCTCAACAATGGAACGATCTAAACCAGGCATCTCCGAATAATCCCAAGCAAAGCAATCTCTGTATTCTTTTAACAACTCAATCAACTTCTCCCTGAAAACCGAATCCAAGCTAGCACTGATGAATATCGGCCTTGGTTTGTCACCGTCTCCAATGTCTACTTCTTCTAATTTATCAGCCGACACAAATCCACGTCCTAGCTTCCCGTCAGTCCCATCGATTGGATTATCCATTAAAAATTACTAAAAGAGCCGACTGCTTTGATCGGCTGTTGATCACTGCTGACTGGTTCAACAGGACCTTCACCCCAGTCCTTGCCTGAGAAGCAATCTATGCCTTGATATTCCCAGAAGGCCGGTTCCACATTAGCCACGCTAATTGAATCATCTGCTGGGACAATTTCCACTTCATCATCTATCCACTGAATAAGCTGTTGATGCATAGTAGATGGAATACAGCAATTCGCATGAATCCAATCCCTTCCAAGCAGCAAGCTGTATGCCCCTTTGCCTTCAATAACAAAGAGGGTTGTAAGCAGAATCTTGGATCCAATCATCAGATCTACATGTACACATCCTTTGGTATCCGAAGGATTTCCAGCAAAATCATTCAACACAATGCTTGTTGGCGTTAAATCTCCAGGGCTCATGCCAAGTTTCCTGAATGTATTGTATGGCATCACATTAACAGCAGCTCCACCATCAACAAACATCTTCGTTAGTGGCTTCCCGTTGACATATCCTCTTAAGTACAGTGGCTTCATGTGCCGATTCTGGACTGGCTTCTCGAAAATAGCTTGCTTATTCAATACCAATTGTGCCATTAACCCATATCGTTCGGCTTCATCCACTTCTGACAATATCTCTTCCTGTACAATTTGATTAGCTGGAGCCATGAATTCATTCGGCAAGAAACATACCATGCATGTCGGAGCCGAATGACCCGATTCGTCAGGCCTGTCTTTTGGGCGCCATATTGATTTCATCTTAGGCCTTGCTTGCTTTAATTCTTGATTCCTCAAACGTTGTACTCTTCTCTTTTGGCTTTTCCTCAAGCCAGGTGGACACCATTGTCCTTCTTGCCAGACATAAGCATGATCCTCTTCTTCCTCATGATCAACCCATCTGTAATCAGCATGCCTTTTTCTTGGTTGATCATCAAAATGCCGATCATCACTAGGATGCATCCTGCCAATTCTTTCATGGACAGATCGGCGATTGACAGTTTCCTGCCTATATTCATCATACCTATTATTGCATTCAGGACAATTATTCCATGTGGGAAGCTTCAAACCTTCGTTCCAACAATGTCTGAAGAATGCACACCCCCAATGCGCACGTTCCTGCTTTCGGATAAATTCCTTTTGTTCTTCCTCAAACCTTTCTTCTTCGCGCCTTCTTTTCTCCTCCTCGTATTCACGTCTCTGGTAGTGCTCTTTTTCTTGCTGACGTTGCCACTTATTGAGGAGAATACGCGATGTGACTCTGGGTTTAGAAGAACTCCCACTTTCAAATTGGCTATTCGGGAAGCGAGGTCTCTCCTTGCGAATCTGTTCGATCGTGATTTGCCGATTAGGATCTACTGAGTCACTCTGCTTCGCTTTCTTCGACGTCAGGACTCTCATCTTTCCCTTTTCTCCAGATTCGGCAGTACTCACCATATTGATTGAGAACCCAACCATGTTCTGAGGAAACGGGTTACTGTCCAACTTCATCTTATTGTCGAATTTCAAATGCCCTTCTTGGATAGCTTTCTGAATCCTCACTCTAAAAACCCTGCATTCATTGATGGAATGAGAATTTCTATCATGGAATCCACAGTACCTTTTATCTTTCATTCCATCAGGCCGAAGCATAGAATGCCCCTCTGGTAACTTGATTCGGCCTTCCTTTACAAGATAATCGAACAATTTATCTGCCTTAGTTACATCAAAATCATAGGTGCCCTTATTCTGTTTAATCCACCTCTGATTCACCATGACTGGTTCTTTACTCCACACTATCTCTGCTGCAGCTATCTCTTCGCTATCTTCATACTCATCTTCTTGATCTGCTCTTTCAAGGAATTGGTTATAGATGTCAGCTACATCATTATTTTTAGCAAATCTGGCATCTTTCTTGAAACCATATGCCTGGTTACTCATTAAGGCCAATCTGTGTGACAACTGGCCCAGATCATCAAACTCCATCCCGAATAACTTTTCCCGAATGGCAGGCAGCATGCCAGCTACAGCCATACCAGCCAGCTGGTCATCAGGTATGTTCAGAGAAAAGCACATGCTCTTTGTTTCCCTAAATCTCCTGAGGAACTCCGTAGGTGTTTCATTATTCCTCTGCCTTAAGCTGGTCAAATCAACCAACTTTTTCTCGGTACTGCCAATGTAGTAATGAGCATGGAATTTCTGCTCCAGGTCCTTCCAAGTACAAATCGACTGAGCAGGCAAAGAAGCAAACCATGTAAAAGCTGGACCCGTCAGTGACAAAGGAAAGTATCTGATTCTGAAAGCTTCATCTGCCGAAGCTTCTCCAACCTGCATCAGATATCGAGCTATATGCTCCACAGTACTAGTATCATCTTGTCCTGAGAATTTAGTAAACTCTGTAGGCACCTTGACTCTATTCGGCAATGATACCCTTTGGTACCATTCTGGGAAAGGAGACGAGTACATGTACCCCTGATTCTTAGGCTTCAGACCGAATTGATTTTGCAATACATCGGTCATTTTTTGCACCATGAGGTCAATACTGGTATCTTGATTCCCTGGTCTTCCAGCAAGCATGCCTGCAGTACCAACATACCCAGGATTCGGGAGAGCGTCGATAGCATTGTAATCCATAAACTCTGAGTATCTGTTTTCATACATGTCCCTTTGCAGCCTGTTGTTCAGAGGGGATATCTTATAAGCAGAAGCAGGCGGATTCCCTGTGGTGCCGAATGCCATATCACCGTATGTGCGAGTTTTCGGCAGTGCAGGCTGAGGATCTTGCCGAATCGGTTGACCATTTGAATCTTTAGTACCAGAACCTCCAGTTTCATCAGCATTCCCTTTACCATGTGGCCTCTGAGCTTGTGCTTGAACATTGAAGTATGTCGGGCCGCCCAATTGCCCATGTATCTGCTCGAAGGGTTTATCCACATGCTGACCAAAAATGCTTACCATTATATGCCGAAAACTGTTCAAGAACGCAGCATTGTGATTGGTCATTGCTTCCCCCAAAGCTTTGTATAACAAGCCCGAGAATCTCTCCCTCTCTTCTTCTTTAGTAAAATCAGACTGCCCAGGAAGGAGAACTCTTGGCAAATCGGACTTGAGAAACGGTGCACCACTCCTGTTCTTGGCGAAAGACAGTAAACATTTGTTAATGAATTGGTCAGCAGCAGCCTTTACCATCTGTTGATGCTCTTCAGACAATTCTTCCAAAGTAACGTCCATGATGTCGCTCAACTCAGGCATCTTGAAAACTTGTGTGTGTCCCACCGGGCGTGCCAAAAAGTGTGTTGACGTAAAATCCGCACCTCACGCCAAGCACACAGCAAGCCGAATTAGCTGGCTTCACACGTGGCCCGGGCTTTTGAATCCGGAAGCGTGCCAGTCAATTTTCCTGAAACTGACAAAGGGAAAGAAAGATGTTTAAATAACACCTGGAACGTACCGGGCAATACCAGTCAGTTCCATATTTGCGGCTACGGAGCCAATTTCGAACGACACATAGCTACAGAGAAGCTATCTGCCGGCAGTTAAAACCTCATTCGGCAATCGGCAAGGCACGCAGGGAGCGCACTGCCGAATGCGTGACGTAAGCATGACGAAAGATCGGCTTTCAGCCGAATGACATTGTAACGCATACTCATAGCCGATTAACGAGAAACAAAGCATGATAGATAAATAAAAGGCGAAAGCATGACCATAAATCCGCATTAAACAAGAATGCATAGGCCGAAAGCAGCACCCGTCAAGCATGATAACGAACAAGTTAATCCACCGCATGATACGACTTGTTCAAGACCACACCACCAATCAGATTAGATTAATCCACCGCATGATACAATCTAATCGTGAAAGGCTAAAAGCATTCATTGTTCACTGCAAACCCACGAACACGTTCACTCGTGAGAGCACTGCCGAATGCGGCTGCTTAGCCGAATCGGGATCCGCGGCGAAGGAACAAACTTAATCGATAAAGATAAATCTATCAGATCGAATCGAATTCTAATCCACCGGATGATTAGCTCTAAAACGACCCAAAAACCTGCATCTACCGCATGATACCCGGTTCTGTCAAGATCTACACAATACCAACAAGTTCGAACCCGCGACACGTGGCAACCTAGATCGGTTTCGGACTCGGCTATGAGGGGATAAGTCATCACGTCGTGAAGTAGAGCCGATTCTAGCCGACCTAGATTGGGCAAAGGAGTGTTGCATGAATTAAGCACGGAGTAAAAACAAAGCAACACGGGGTAACTTAATGAATCTGTTAAATCTTGCCGAAATCTAACAGAGCCGATAACTTGGTCCATACTAGATCTTAGCCCACCGCATGGCTCATGACCTAACAGAGGAACCTTCTTGAGACCATAACTTAAATCCACCGGATGATACTAAGCATGGTAACAAGACTACCTGCATCAAAGCTTAAATCCACCGCATGATACTAAGCATGATATAGGGTTGCCGGTACTTACGGAGGTCGACGGATCGATGACTCCTCTCGAAGAACTCGACGACTCGACTAAAGGACTCGATGTTGGCACGGGGCCGGTTTGTTGTATGATTGATTCGATTGATTCCTCTTACAATTGCCATGGGTTTATATTTATACCCAGGTCTTGATACAACTCCTAGTCGGACACGACTACAATACTTGTTTCTAAAAATAAATAACGAATCTTCGTGCCCATATTGCATTCCTTGTTCGAACCGGCCTTTTCCTTATGTTTTTTCCACGTCATCACGCCTTCCCGAATGCTACCGCTTTTACCTGCGGAACTATGCCTCTGCCGAATGACGACGCGTTCCCGACCGCAGAACGTCTTTGCCGAATGCTTCTGGGAAAAAACTCCTTTGCCGAATGATATCTCTTCGACGATTCCGGCCCACATGTCAGCCTCTTCCTGGTGCCAATTTTTGGTGTCAAATCGTTGCAGGGCCTAAGTGAGACTAGGAGATTTGCAAGAGGCTAGTTGGACGTTCGTGTCGGCAATGGCACAAAGGTTGCGGTGTTGGCGGTCGGCATCTACCACTTGTCTCTACCCTCTGGATTAGTTTTGGAATTAAATAATTGTTATTGCATTCCTGTTTTGAGCAAGAACATTATTTCTTCTTCATGTTTGGAAGAAGTTGATGGTTTTAAGATTGTAATAGAGAACAAACGTTGTTCTATTTTTTACAATGGTATTTTCTATGCTCATTGTCCATTAGTGAATGGATTATATGTTCTTGATCTTGAGGATAAATATGTCTGTAACATTAATACGAAGAGGCTTAGACCAAATGATTTGAATCCCACTTTTATTTGGCATTGTCTCTTAGGTCATATAAATGAGAAGTGCATTGAACAACTCCATAAAGATGGATTCTTAAGCTCGTTTGATTTTGAATCATTTGACACATGTGAGTCTTGTTTTCTTGGAAAAATGACCAAAGCACCTTTCACTGGTCATAGTGAGAGGGCGAGTGACTTGTTGGGACTTGTACATACCAATGTATGTGGACCAATGAGCTCAATAGCCAGAGGTGGTTTTTAGTACTTCATTACTTTCACTGATGACTATAGTAGATATGGCTATATCTAATTAATGAGGTACAAGTCTAAATCATTTGAAAAGTTTAAAAAATTTTAGAATGAAGTACAAAATCAATTAGGCAAAATAATTAAATTTCTGCTATCTGATCGTGAAGGAGAATATTTGAGCCTTGAATTTGGTGATCATTTGAAGCAATGTGGAATTGTTCCGCAGCTAACTCCGCACGGAACGCCTCAATGGAATGGGATATCCAAACGGAGGAACCGAACCTTGTTGAACATGGTTAGGTCCATGATGAGCCAAGCTGATCTTCCATTGTCATTTTGGGGTTATGCTCTTGAAACTGTTGCATTCACACTGAATAGGGTTCCAAGTAATTCTGTTGAGAAGACACCATATGAGATATGGACTGGGAAGCATCCCAGATTATCTTTTCTCAAAGTTTGGGGATGTGAGGCTTATATCAAACGTTTGATGTCAGATAAGCTCACTCCAAAGTCAGACAAATGCTTCTTTGTGGGATATCCTAGGGAAACTAAAGGATATTATTTTTGCAATAAGGTGGAAGGCAAAGTGTTTGTTGCTCGCAATGGTGTTTTCTTAGAAAATAAGTTTCTCTCAAAAGGATTCAGTGGGAGCAAGTTGCAACTTGAAGAAATTCAAGAAACGTTCGAAACTGTTTCAGCACCCACTGAAGATCCACGGGATGCGCAAGATGTTGCACAACCCGTAGTTGAGGCACCAGCCCCACGAAGGTCTATAACGGCACATCACGCTACTGACAAGCTCAACCTCCGCATTACGGAGGAGCGCCACATATTATTGATGGAAAATGATGAGCCCTTGACCTACACGGAAGCGATGATGGGACCCGACTCTGACAAATGGCTAGAAGCCATGGAATCCGAGTTAAAATCCATGCATGATAATCAAGTTTGGAACTTGGTCGATCAAATTGACGGTGTTAGACCTGTCGACTGTAAGTGGATTTTTAAGAAAAAATTAGACATGGATGGAAATGTTCACATCTATAAGGTACGATTGATGGCGAAAGGTTTCTGACAAATTCAAGGTGTTGACTATGAAGAAACATTTTCGTCCATCGCAATGCTAAAGTCTGTTCGGATTCTCCTAGCAATTGCCGCAAATTATGACTATGAGATATGGCAAATGGATGTCAAAACTGCTTTCCTTAATGGACATCTAAGTGAGGATGTGTATATGCCACAGCCTGAAGGTTTTGTCGATCCTAAAAATGCTGGGAAAATATGTAAGCTTCAGAGGTCCATCTATGGATTGAAGCAAGCATATCGGAGTTGGAATATTCATTTTGATGAAGTAGTCAAAGGGTTTGGCTTCATCAAGAATAAAGATGAGCCTTGTGTTTACAAAAAGGCTAGTGGGAGCGCAATTGTGTTTCTGGTCCTATCTGTGGATGACATATTACTGATCGAAAATGATATTCCAATGCTTGAAGCCGTTAAAACCTCATTGAAAAGGAGTTTTTCGATGAAGGATTTAGGAGAGGCGGCTTACATTCTGGGTATTAGGATCTATAGAGATAGATCCTAATACCCTAATTGGATTAAGCCAAGACACGTACATTGACAAGATATTGAATCGGTTCAATATGCAAGATTCCAAGAAAGGTTTCTTGACAATGTCACATGGCATTGCTCTAAGCAAAAGTCAGTGTGCTACGACACCTGATGAGCAAAAGAGGATGAGTACGATTCCTTATGCTTCAGCCATAGGGTCGATCATGTATGCCATGCTTTGCACGCGCCCAAATGTTTCTTTTGCTCTAAGTGTCACGAGCAGGTATCGGTCAGACTTCGGTGAAGCTCACTGGACAATTGTAAAAAGTATTCTAAAGTACTTTAGAAGAACTAAGAATATGTTCCTAATATTTGGAGGGGAAGATGAGCTCGTTGTAAAGGGTTACACCGATGCTAGTTTTCAAACAGACAAAGATGACTCCAAATCGCAATCTGGTTTTGTTTTCTGCCTCAATGGTGGGGCAGTGAGTTGGAAGAGTTCCAAGTAAGATACGTTGGCTGATTCGATGACAGAGGCCGAGTATATTGCAGCTTTCGAAGCTGCAAAAGAAGTTGTTTGGAGCAGGAAGTTTGTTTGTGATTTGGGTGTTGTTCCTAGTGCCTCCAGTCCAGTGCACCTCTATTGTGATAATAGTGGTGCCGTTGCACTAGCAAAGGAGCCTAGAATAACTAATAAGTCCAGACATATACTGCGGAAGTATCACATCATCCGTAACTTTGTTGAGAGAGGTGATGTGAAGGTTTGCAAGGTGCACACGGATTCAAACGTTGCTGATCCGTTGACGAAGCCTCTCCCACAACCAAAGCATGAGGCACACATGAGATCTATGGGTATTAGATACTTACATTAGTGATTCCAGTGTGCGTGGGAAATTTTGTGTCATAAGTATGTTTATGTAAAAATGAATAATTGTTATTTGTTCCATGGATGATTATCTTTTACATTGATTATCAAGTATGTGACTTGTTCGTGAAACTTTTTGTTGACAAGGATATGATTCTAAATTATCCCTAGTTTATGTCGTTATGTGGGACAACAACGATGTTGAGACTAGCACATCCATTAATTGATGATCATGTTTCATGGATCATGGATATGGAGATATCGGATTAATGATGTGGACACATGTTGGTGAACATGGTGTTGGATTGATCCACTCCAAGACAATGTTGGGATTGTTATCTTGTATGTGCCATCAGTTGTTCTTGAGTGTTGTACCTACTGGATCCTCAGACCTGAGATCGGCATTGTTTCTCATTGTGTGTAGTGGTGCATCTTGGGGCTGCTAAACGCTACTCCGTAACTGGGTAGTTACAAAAGTAGCTTACAGGTGTGTCATGAAACATGGAATGGGATGTGAGTGGATCAAGATGGAATTTGACCCTCCTAGATAGCAGGAGAGATATCTCTGGGCCCCTCGAGATAGTTGGATTGAAAACTGCATGGCCATGCCAAAATGATTAAAGAGTTAATCCTGATGACTAAAGGTTAGTTATGAATAGAATCCACTATTAGATCGAGAGAATGGTCGAGCTATCACAAAGGTGGCACGGATCTCGCCTTGAGCTTGACTGGTATCGTGTGGCAAAGGGATTGGTGTATGAGTATATCTAAGGTTTGGCCGATATAATCTTTATGTGTATTTGTGAGTCACTATGCCCTGCTAGGTGCCGCTGTTGACTTGTGATTCGGAGATGGTTTCTGTTCACGACCATCTACACATGAACCTAACGGGTCACACACTTAAGGGGTTTGGAATGATAGAGAGCTTGCCTGTATGATTGTCTCTAGTGCAAGTGGGAGATTGTTGGTGATATGCCCAAGAGCCCATCATCACAATACGGTTTAAAGGCCCAAGAGGATATTGATCCAAGAAGGATTAGGGTTACTAATGGGCCTATGAGATAGAAGCCCATTAGTATGCCCTATATATATACAAGGGAGGGGCTAAGGGGGCGATAGACAATCTGATAGCCGCGACACCACCCTAGCCGCCGCCTCCTCCTCTCTCTCGCCCTCCGCCCTTGCCGTGCGTGCGGTGCTACCACACCGACGCCCGGCGTTCCATTCCCGTACGTGTGGACTCTATGGAGGCGCTGCTACGACTGCTGCGTTGATCAGCTGCTAGGATCAAGGATGAGGAGCTCGGTTCGTGGGACATGATCAACTACTTCCTCTACATCGATGCGTGACTTCTTTCGTTGCGTGTCTAGTGGTAACGATCTATGATCTTCTACTCGCAAGTATCTTGGGTCTATACGGTAGTGATGCTAGCGTAGCCTACCTGTATAGCAACAGTTGTCATCGGAACAACCACACCGACTCATTGCGAAGAGACCGGTGCCACTGGGGCAGGTGGTGTCAGTTGCTGCCCAGCCCCCATTTGCTCCACAACGACAACAACTTTTGTGACATTCATCGGTTCTCCCTCTGCGACCCCCACTGCCATTCTTGCCTCATCACTAATTTCATATTCCCCGTCTAGCAAGTCATCATTTTCCAAATCGATCTCCATGTTCAGATCATCCACATTTTCATTTGCTGCTTCCTGGTCCTTGTTGCCCACATTTTCCTTCAGCCCTCGTGCTTGTGGGTTTTGTGGCACAGGTGCAGCACCACGCTCATCCTCCGCTTCTTTCATTTGTGCATCTCCAGCCCCATCATCTTCCCCATCATCACTATTCGCATTTTCCCTCGCCCACATGCCCTTGATTCCAAGATTGGGAGGGAACGGTGCCACCTCAAACTGCAGCTGAAAATAGCGATTCCCTATAATCACATCAACCCTCTTGGGAATCTCTTCCGGCTCAAGCATAGCTACTGCAAACCGACCAAACTTATTGGCTCTCGAAGTCACTATGTCAACATCCTGAGTTACCCCAAACAAGGTTCCAATGGGGCATAAAATCAAGTATTGTTCCCGAAGCACCGTGGGTAAATTCAGAACATGAATCCAGACCATCGGTAATGGATGTCCAAAATACTCCTCATCCTCATTGCACTCCTCAAATTTCAAAACAATTCCACTCTTTAGCCTTGCATCAAAAAGAGTATACCTCTGGAGCACCCCTTTGTTTGGAAACTTTCACACCTGGATTTTCACAAAAAACCAAACGCGGCCATATGTGTGCCCAGGAGATCATAGTACACATATAGCGAACAAATATGATAAACAGAGAACATATGCTGGAATAAATTCTTCATTAAATAAAGTGTTTACATCAGAGTGCTTCATAAATGATCTAAGCAATAATAGCGGAAGACTAATAAAACTCTCAACTAATGGAGCCGCAATCCACAGGGAATCTGACTGGGAGACCACAGCTCAATAGTACGGTAAATCTTTGGGAAACTCAGCAGCAGACTCATGCCCAGCCCAATCTGTTTACCCATCCAGGATTTTGTTGAATGAAATGACAAGTGTAAGTAAACAATTACTTAGCAAGTATAGCACGGGTATGAAGGCTTAAAATAGGCTAGACACGGCTCAACTGCATTAGCATTTTTAGTTGGTTCATTTTAACATTAACCAAATTACTACAAGTGAATGAAATCCAGTTGCAACCCAATTAATAAAGTATAAGTGACATTAAACATAAATAAACATCATCTTCTAATAAAAAAAGATCCAGGCCACTCGTGACCCTGAGCAAGGCTATCATGATAGATTTTACACTCTGCAGAGGTTTCACCCTTTACCCACCAGTCGCGTAAAAGCTCAAACGAACTTTAAACCCAACCACGCGGAGGTGGATCAGACCTCACAAATCACACTACCGAGGTGTGACCGCATAGGGACGCTACGAGGTTTTTCACAAGACACCCTAACAAGAAAGTAGCCGCTGGGGTACTACAAGGCGGTGAGACCATAGGCACCGAGATCGACGTACGCCTACGGAGTCACATCATAGGGGGGTCGATGGCGTCCAGAGCGCGGGCATCACACCCATCCATGTGCAACGTGTGGAGTTCCCCATCGCAGGGACTCCCAGCACGGGACTGGGTCTAATGTGGCCTAGCCGACGGATCACCCGTCCTCGGTGGAATCCGGAAACACCCCGCACCTTGCCTCCCACAACGTCATCGGCCCGTCGGTAACCACTGGCAAGCTAGAGACGTACAAGTTACTTGACCAAGACCAGAGCCATAATAGTTCTAGCGGTGGCGACAGGCTCCTAGGTTGCCGCTTTAAGAACCGGACCTTACGGAGAGACACTAGAGCAAAGCACACAGCACATGCTCTAGTTCCCTAAACCAAGTTGCTAAAAAGCATGTTTTATCATAAATGTTAAAGTAAACCATTAAGTCAAGATTAACAATTAAATAATAGTGATAGTAGCTGCGCATAGCAATGATTCTACCCATATGCAAAAACCCAAGGTAAACAAGGATAGGATAAACAAGACTAGGTACAGCCTTAATGGTACATCAAATTAGACACATGCATGTATGAAATAATGTATTACAAGTGGGTAGGTAGCAAGGATTGTCCGTGCTATAACTTGCCTTCCTCGAAGGGTGGCTGTTGCTGCTGCTGTGGGTCCTGCTCTAGAAAGTCCTCCACGTACTCGAACTCCAAAGCGTACGGCTCACCGACTGGACACGAATCACCATACAAGCAAGCACGCAAACCAATACATGCAGACAAATAATATTCTATTAGAATAGTACACCAAACAGTAGTACAAATAAAGCTTATTGAAATATTCTACGCTTCACTACGAACACGTGAGTGCAAAAATCACACTAATCGGAGCTAAAACGAAAAAGATATGGCCAAACTAAGTTCTAGGGACCTGCTGGCAAGTTTTAAAAATTTTCAGTGCCTTAATTGAAGAAAACCGAGGACATAATTTTGTATAAAAACTCGAGGGCCTACACGTAGAAACACCTAAATAGGATGGTGGGTTCTAATACTTAAAAGCTCAGGGGGTTTTTTGTTAAAAACAGGACCTAGATGTAATTATTTTTCAACAAGGGGTGGACCGCTGGTTAATTTTATATCTTAGAGGGGCTCTTTAGCAAAAAGGGGGCGGCTGGCTCAGTTGACCGGTATTGACTCGGGGAAAAGATCTCGGGGACCGTTGGATCTGGATCTAACGATCCAGATCGGACGGGCGATGGAGCTGCCGGCGCCGGGAGGGGCGCGCGGCGGCGCTGCTCGACAGAGGCGGCGAGCTCGCCGGAGCAGAGGCGATATCGAGCTGGGGTGCACCAAATGCTATGGGGATTAGCCCTACAGCGTCGGGGAAGAGTGGCGAGCATGGCTGGGGGGTTCAAGTCGAAGAACGGAACTCTGACGCGGCGGCCGACGTGGGCCAGCGGGTGAGGAACTCCGGCGAGCGGGTTGGGGTGCTATGGGGGGAGAGGGTGAGCGATAAGTAGCTCTGGGAGGGCCTTACCTTTGCGCAAAGCACCTAGGGGGTCGGATTGGAGCGTGGCAGCGCCGGGGCGGAGTTCGTCGGCGACCGGCGGAGCTTCGAGGCGGCGCGCGCGGGGAGGGGTGCTTGGGGCGCTCGGGGGCTCAATGCGAAGCTTGGTGAGGCTCTAGGGTGCGGCGGGCGGCTCTTATAGGGCCCGGGGGAAATTATCGGCATACGTGCCCTCAATCCCGGTGGCGACGGTGATCGGATCGCGAGATTCCATCGGGGGCGATCCTTCCAAGTAGAGGGCGTGCCAAGAAAGGAAGGGAGTCGGCAGGGAAGGCTCGGGGAAGCTTCCATAGGAGCCCACGGACGCGGGGTGGGCCTGGGATTGCCGGCCGAGGCAGAGCAAATCACGTCGGGGAGGGAGGGGCATCGGGCGGAAGGAGGTGGAATCTGACAGGCGGGGCCCGCCTGTCGGTGGAAGGGGGAGGGGGAAAGCGTGGGCGCAAGTTGGGCCGATGGGTGGATTGCTGCTGGGCCAGGCCGAGCCGCGTGCTGAGCTGAGGTGGGGCGGGCCGCGGCTGCTGTGCTGGGCCGAGCGTGGGGTGGGGGAGTGGGCTGGGCTAGCTGCGGAAGAAAGAAAGGGGAGTGGCTGGGCCGAAGAGGAAAGCTGGAGGGGCAGAGATGGACCGAGAAAAAGAACAGGGAGCAAAAACGAACTCTAATCTAAACAACTTTTCTAGGGCTCCAAACAAGGTGATTCAAATTCGAATTTAAATAAATTTAAATTCTCGTTTGAACCACAAGCAATACAAAAATTAAATGCAGCAACATGAATGCAACAAAAATGTTTCTACAACTTATATTTAATTTTAATATTCATAAATAATTCATTTAACCTATATTAAATATGAACAATTTAAATAAAAGCCAATTAATTACTAAAAAATTTAAATAGGAAATTTTTGGGTGTTGCAAACTACCCCCCCTTAAGATGAATCTCGTCCTCGAGATTCGGATGTGGATGCGAAGAGCTGTGGGTACTCGGTCTTGAGATCTTCTTCCCGTTCCCAAGTTGCTTCATCCTCCGAGTGTCGGCTCCACTGTACCTTGCACATCTGGATGACCTTGTTTCTTGTCACCCTCTCAGACACCTCCAGAATACTGACCGGATACTCCTCATAAGTGAGGTCCTCTTGCACATTCAGCTCATCTATTGGGATTTGCTCTTCAGGCACCCGCAAACATTTCTTCAGTTGTGACACATGGAACACATCGTGCACTCCGGCCAATCCCTCAGGTAGTCCCAACTGATATGCCACTTCACCTTTCCATTCAAGTATCTGGAAAGGTCCGATGTATCGAGGTGCTAACTTGCCCTTGACGTTGAACCTCTTCACGCCCCTCATCGGTGACACCTTGAGGTACACAAAATCTCCAACTGCAAAATTGAGATCCTTCCGTCTGACATCAACATAACTCTTCTGCCTAGACTGGGCAACCTTCAAGTTCTGCCTGATCACTTGCACTTGGCGTTCTGCATCTCTGAGTATCTCAGGCCCAAAGACTTGACTCTCTCCAGTCTGATTCCAGAACAGTGGTGTTCAGCACTTCCTGCCATACAAAGCTTCGAATGGTGCCATCTGCAGACTCTTCTGATAGCTGTTGTTGTATGAGAATTCCGCATAGGGTAAACTCTTGTCCCAGCTAACACCATACTACAGTGCACATGCCCTCAACATGTCCTCCAGAATCTGATTAGTCCGCTCTGTCTGTCTATCTGTCTGGGGTGATAGGCTGAGCTAAACTGCAACTTAGTGTCCATAGACTCATGCAGCTTCTGCCAGAAGTGTGAAGTGAACTGAGTACCACGATCAGACATTATCCGCTTGGGCACTCCATGCAAGCACACAATCCTCTCCATGTATAGCTCTGCCAGTTTGGCTCCGGTGTAGGTGGTCTTCACTGGAAGAAAGTGTGCCACTTTGGTCAAGCGATCCACAATCACCCAGATGGAGTCAAATCCTCGCTGTGTGCAGGGTAGACCCGTTATGAAGTCCATGCCAACTTCTTCCCATTTCCATTCCGGTATCTTCAAGGGCTGGAGTAATCCGGCTGGCCTCTGATGTTCAGCCTTAACTCTATGACAAGTGTCACATAGTGCCACATGTGTCGCCACATCACGCTTCAATCCGTACCACCAGAATCTTTCCTTGATGTCTTGGTACATCTTGGTGCTTCCTGGGTGGATCGAGTATGCCGAATCATGCGCTTCTCTTAGGATCGTGTCCTTGATTTGCGCTATATTGGGCACACATATCCTCTTCCCGTGCCACAAGGTTCCTTGATCATCCACTCGGAACCAGGGGCCTTTCCTAGGGCAACATTCTCCACAATCTCCTTGATCTTTTCATCACCAAGTTGCCCTTTCCGGATCTCCTGCTCAAGAGTTGGTTCTACCGTCATCTCTGTGATGCTGGTCACGAACCCCAGACTCATCTTTTCAAATTCCCGGCTGAGTTCTTCAGGCAGACAATGGCCGGTGATCTTGTTCACATAGCTTCTCCTGCTCGGAGCATCTGCCACCAAGTTAGCCTTGCCAGGGTGGTAATGGATCTTAAGATCATAGTCCTTGATCAACTCCAACCATCGGCGTTGCCTCATATTCAGCTCTGACTGAGTGAAGACATACTTCAGGCTCTTATGATCGGTGTAGATGTCACACTTGTGCCCAATCAGGTAATGCCTCCAAATCTTCAGAGCATGCACCACAGCTACCAACTCCAGACCATGTGTTAGATAGTTCTGCTCATGCTTCCGCAACTGTCTTGATGCATATGCCACGACTCTCCCTTCATGCATAAGTACACACCCAGTCCTAGACGGGATGCATCGCAGTAGATGGAGAAGCTCTTGGCTATGTCAGGCAATACCAGTACAGGTGCTGTTGTCAGCCTCTTCTTCAACTCTTCGAAGCTGGTTTGGCACTCCTCTGTCCAGATGAACTTGGCATTTTTATCCAATAACGCCGTCATGGGTTTAGCAATCTTGGAGAATCCTTCAATGAACCGCCGATAATATCCAGCCATCCCAAGGAAACTCCTGATCTCGCTGACATCCCGAGGCAGTTTCCAACTCAACACATCATTAACCTTCTTCGGGTCAACTGCCACTCCTCCATTGGACAGCACGTGTCCCAAGAATGCCACTTCCATCAACCAGAACTCGCACTTGCTCAACTTGGCATATAGCTAATGTTCCCGGAGTCTCTGCATCACCATTCTCAAATGATCTTCATGTTCCTCTTCATTCTTGGAGAAGACCAGTATGTCATCAATGAACACCACCACGAACTTGTCAAGGTAGTCCATGAAGACACTATTCATCAAGTACATGAAGTATGCAGGAGCATTGGTCAGTCCAAAGGACATAACCGTGAACTCGTACAACCCGTACCAAGTAGTGAAAGCCGTCTTGGGTATGTCCGACGACCGGATCCTCATCTGATGGTAACCCGATCGAAGGTCTATCTTGGAGAACACACAAGCTCCCTTTAGCTGATCAAACAAATCATCAATCCTTGGCAGCGGGTACTTGTTCTTTACGGTCACTTATTTGGGGCTCGATAGTCCACACACATCCTCTGTGTCTCATCCTTCTTTTCCACGAACAGTACTGGTGCTCCCCATGGTGAAGCACTAGGACGAATATACCCCTTGGCTAGCAAGGAGCTTAATTCCTCCTTCAATTTCTCCAGCTCCTTCACTCCCATTCTATATGGCCTTTTAGCTATAGGTGCAATAATGAATTCAACTTCACGTTCTGGGGGCATACCTGGCAATTCCTCGGGGAACACATCCGGGAACTCGCTCACCACCCTGATGTCGGTGGGAGCTGCACCATCAGCTTGATTGACTTGAATCTGCCCCAAGGGACTGGCTGCCTAGTACTACACCTTATCTCCGGACCCTGTTGTCAGTTGTACTGCTCTCATGGCACACTGGATCACTGCATCATATCTGGCTAACCAGCTCATGCCCAGGATTAAGTCAAACCCTAGAGTTTCCAAGGCTACCGGGCTTGCCTCGAAGTCTACCCCCCTTATGGTGATGGTGATGTAGGGTCAACGTAGAGTGGCTCACTGTTCCCCCCTGGTGAGCTTACTAGCATAGCACTCATCATGGGTTTCAAGGCTATTAAGTTCCTTTTCACAAAAGCAGTAGATATGAAAGCATGTGAAGCTCCAAAATCGAACAAAACAGTTGCAGGGGTCGAGTTGACGAGGAACGTACCCACAACCACGTCAGTAGCTCTTTCTGCGGTCTCTGCGCCCATGTGGTTGATCTTGCCTCTTGCGGGGTTCTGCGGTCCTCGGCCTACCTGCGCCGGCTGCTGTCTGGCCTGCTGGTTCTGCCCTATGGCATTCTGGGTCTTCTTGGGGCAGACATTGGCATAGTGCCCCCGCTCTTCACAGTGATAACATGCTCTGGGACCCACTGGCGTGTTGTTGACGGGGTTGGGGCGCTGAACGGGGTCCTGCTGCATCGGGTTGCGCTGAGCTGGGACATTCTGCAGCTGGTTCTAGGGGCGCTGCTGCTGTGGCACCTGAGGGTACTGGGGGCGCTGCTGATACTGGCCACGATTGAACGGGCCCTGCTGACTTTGGAAGTGCTGCTGGCTCCCAATCTGCTGACTGCCCTGAGGAGGAACGAAACGGGGGCGACTGCTGCTCCTGATCTGCTAGCCTTGGAACTTCCTCTTCTTCTCCTCCATCTCACGACGCTTGTGTTCCAGCATCAAAGCACCGTCCACCAGTTCCTGGAAGTTGGGGAACCTGGTGCACATTAGGTGGTACTGTAGTGCATCCTGCAAGCCGTCACGGAACCTGGACTGCTTCTTCTTGTCGGTGTCCACGTCCTCCGGAGCATAGCGGGCCAACTCGATGAACTTGTCACGGTAGGCGGTGACATTCATCCCTTCTTGCTTCAGTGCCAGGAACTCCTTCTTCTTCAGGGTCATCAGAGCTTCTGGCATATGGTGGGAGCGGAAGCTGCTGCGGAACTCCTGCCAGGTGATCTGAGTACGGTCGATGTAAGCGTACTGGTACGAGTCCCACCAGTCCATTGCCAGTCCCTGCAGCTGTCCTCCGGCGTACAACACCTTCTCCCGGTCGTTGCACTGCGCGATGTCGAGCTGTCTCTCCACCGCCTTGAGCCAATCATCTGCCTGCAGGGGGTCGGTGGCCTTGATGAAGGCAGGAGGACGTCCCTTCAGGAATTCATCCCTCTTGTCACGGGGCAGCATGTTGTGTTGCGGCGGATTCTTCTGGTTCTGCTGCATCATCGCCATCGTCTGAGCCATCTACTGCATCATCTGGGTCTGCGTCAGCATCATCTGCTCAATGGTGGGAGGTGGTGGCGGCAGTCTAGTGGCACCGGGGTTGCTCCTTGTGTTCACCATCTATCATCAATAAATAATTCTCATAAAAACTCCGATGGTTATGGCTTCAGAGGCTTACCAATTTGTTATGATGGAGGGCTTAAATAGAAAAAGAGCAAGAGAAATGAATACCCCCTCTATTTAATCACTAAAGTCCTTAAATCTTAGTCCTACATCTAGATGGTAGTAGACTTGCGTCTACGCCCATCACAATTATTACAAAAATCCAAATCAAGCATAGGCATAATGACAATCATTTCAAGCACCTAAAGACATGATTCACACAAGACTCGACTAGATTTAAGTTTTGGAAAAGTGAATCTAGATGACATATAAGACATAATCATGGTGGTCTCCTAAGATTTGTCAACCATTCTAACTAGGCTGCAATCCTACAATCAGCACGGCTCTGATACCAATCTGTCACACCCGGATTTTCACAAAAACCTGAATGCGGCCATATGTGTGCCCGGGAGGTCATAGTACACATATAACGAACAAATATGATAAACAGAGAACATATGCTGGAATAAATTCTTCATTAAATAAAGTGTTTACATTAGAGTGCTTCATAAATGATCTAAGCAATAGCAGTGGAAGACTAATAAAACACTCAACTAATGGAGCCGCAATCCACATGGACTCTGACTGGGAGACCACAACTCAATAGTACGGTAAATATCCGGGTAGGTAGCAAGGATTATCCGTGCTATAACTTGCCTTCCTCGAAGGGCGGTTGCTGCTGCTGCTGCTGTGGGTCCTGCTCCGGAAAGTCCTCCACGTACTCGAACTCCAAAGCGTACGGCTCACCGACTCGACACGAATCACCATACAAGCAAGCATGCAAACCAATACATGTAGACAAATAATATACTATCAGAATAGTACACCAAATAGTAGTACAAATAAAGCTTATTGAAATATTCTACGCTTCACTACGAACACACGAGCGCAAAAATCACACTAATCGGAGCTAAAACGAAAAAGATATTGCCAAACTAAGTTCTAGGGACGTGCTGGCAAGTTTTAAAAATTTTCAGGGCCTTAATTGAAGAAAACCGAGGACTAAAACATAATTTTGTTTAAAAACTCGAGGGCCTACGCGTAGAAACACCTAAATAGGACGGCGGGTTCTAATACTTAAAAGCTCAGGGGGTTTTTCGTTAAAAACAGGTCCTAGATGTAATTTTTTTTCAACAAGGGGTGGACCGTGGGTTAATTTTGGATCTTAGAGGGGCTCTTTAGCAAAAAGGGGGTGGCTGGCTCAGTTGACCAGTATTGACTCGGAGAAAAGATGCTCGCAGATCGTCCGGGCGATGGAGCTGCCGGCGGCGGGAGGGGCGCGTGGCGGCGCTGCTCGGCAGAGGCGGCGAGCTCGCCGGAGTAGAGGCGATCTCGAGCTAGGGTGCACCAAATGCTACGGGGATTGGCCCTACGGCGTCGGGGAAGAGTGGCGAGCACGGCTGGGGGGTTCAAGTCGAAGGACGGAGCTCCGGCGTGGCGGCCGACGTGGGCCAGCGGCCGAGGAACTCCGGAGAGCGTGTTGGGTGCTATGAGGGGAGAGGGTGAGCGAGAAGTAGCTCTGGGAGGGCCTTACCTTTGCGCAAAGCACCTAGGGGGTCGGATTGGAGCGTGGCAGTGCCAGGGCGGAGTTCGTCGGCGACCGGCAGAGCTTCGAGGCGGCGCGCGCGGGGAGGGGTGCTTGGGGTTCTCGGGGCTCAATGCGAAGCTTGGTGAGGGTCTAGGGTGCGGTGGGCAGCTTTTATAGGGCCCGGGGGAAACTATCGGCGTCCGTGCCCTCAATCCCGGTGGCGGCGTCGATCGGATCGCGAGTTTCCATCGAGGGCGATCCTTCCAAGTAGAGGGCGCGCCAAGAAAGGAAGGGGGTCGGCAGGGAAGGCTCGGGGAAGCTTCCAGAGGAGCCCACGGACGCGGGGTGGGCTGGGATGGCCGGCCGAGGCAGAGCAAATCACGCCGGGGAGGGAGGGGCGTCGGGCGCAAGGAGGAAGAATCTGACAGGCGGGGCCCGCCTGTCAGTGGAAGGGGGAGGGGGAAAGCGTGGGCGCGAGTTGGGCCGCGGGGTGGATTGCTGCTGGGCCAGGCCGAGCCGCGTGCTAAGCTGAGGTGGGGCGGGCCGCGGCTGCTGTGCTAGGCCGAGCATGGGGTGGGGGAGTGGGATGGGCTAGCTGCGGAAGAAAGAAAGGTGAGTGGCTGGGCTGAAGAGGAAAGCTGGAGGGGCAGAGATGGACCGAGAAAAAGAACAGGGAGCAAAAATGAACTCTAACCTAAACAACTTTTCTAGGGCTCCAAACAAGGTGATTCAAATTCAAATTTAAATAAATTTAAATTCTCGTTTGAACCACAAGCAATACAAAAATTAAATGCAGCATCATGAATGCAACAAAAATGTTTCTGCAACTTATATTTAATTTTAATATTCATAAATAATTCATTTAACCTATATTAAATATGAACAATTTAAATAAAAGCCAATTAATTACTAAAAATTTTAAATAGGCAATTTTTGGGTGTTACAGAAACAAAACCTTGAAAACATTATCCCCCAAATGAGTGGTCACCCATTTGGAAGTTGTCTCTGATCATGTTACGTAACGCCTCAGCCAGACCCTCCTCCGTCAAAGTCCCTTCAGACACAGTAACAAGAGCATATCTAGAATCCTTCTTTGTTGGTTGGATCGGAGGATGAGCAATATATATGGATAGAAGAGCGCATCCACAGCTACTCCCACAGAGTGAGCAACCGGCTTAACTTGCTTCAAGATGGGACAACGCAAGGAAGCACGTTTTGTGCTCTTACAAATGTCGCAATAGACTGTCACCGTACAATCCACTAGGATGTGTCCTTTCACACCACATCTACGGCACACTTTCGATGTTGCAGCCATGTCGTTCTGTTCACCTCCCACACCCATAGCAGTCACCTCCATATTTTCCACCTCGGTCACCCTGGCCCCCACTGTCGACGAGGATCCATGTAAAACTTTGCCTAATGCAGATACATCAGTTGATCATGTTCCCTTCATTGTTTCCCCTTCAAAGTCATTCACCACCGGGGGCACCATCGGCACCACTGCTGGAGCCACGTCCACAACTGGGATGGCTTGAGGAGCAGGAGCGCCTTGATGTGCTAGCGCTGCATGTGTCACCAGTGCAGCAGTCGTGGCGTGTGGAGCCAGTACGACATATGGAACTGGCATAGCAGTCGAAGCCGACATGGCTTGCCCAGGAGGAGCTTGGGGTCCTCCCTGCCGCGTCTAGTGTTGAATGTGTGCATCCCTGCCTTGGGCCATCCTTTCTTCCATGCGCACTGTGCCGCGCTGTGCCGATGATGTGACCCTTTGTTGACGGCCAAAATTGGCAGTCACCCGGACAAACCGGTCTGACCGGTTTGTCAAACCGGTCAGACCGGTTTGAGTTTGATACCGTATTGTAACCGAATTGGAAGGGGTACGACTTCCCCGGCCTATATATATGAAGGCTAAGGCCGATTGAGAATTAATCCCAATCGATTCAACTATTTGTCCTTTACTTTTTATCTCTCAAACCCTAATCCCTTTTCCAACCCTAATTGTTGTCCTTTGCTCGTCTCCGCGACGTACTAAGGCATTCTAGGTGGCCTGCCGACCCTAGAGCAACCCTAGATTGCTTGAGCTCCGACGGGGTCCCTCCCGAGCTCGAGTTTCTAGGTCTTCACGACCTCCTGCCAGAAAGCGGTCTGACCGGTTCTAGGAACCGGTCTGACCGGTTTACCCGAGGGAGGCCGGGTGTTGGCCATGGTGACGGCCGTGCTGCGATCTCGAGTGTGTTGTCGCATCTTTGTATCAACATACTTTTTGGCGACTCCGCTGGGGAAAGATCAATCTGGTTCCAGGACCGATTTAATCTACCTCGAAGATGTCAGGTGCAACCAGTGAGCTCGACAAGAACAACATCATCACCGCCACGATGGAAGAACTCACGGACGAGGAGCGGAAGCGGTACCTGATTGCTGAGGAACACTTCAAGGCACAATTTTTGAAGGGCTCCAAGAAGGATCGTGGAGGCTTCGTCAAGAGAGTTGAAGAGTTCGTCATGCCAGCTTTTAAGTTGGCTAACGATCAAGTTGAGGAGCTTCCTAAGGTAACCGGTGAACCCTCTGATTTAATGCAACAAATAATTCACATGATGGATGAAAAGTTGCATGCTGCACAAACTGTTAACAATGAGTTAATTATTGACATGGCTAATAAGTTTGAAGCGTTTAATAAGGGTAAAAATATTTTAGAAGATCCTAATGCATGCCCTAAAATTAATGCTAGCACATCAGGTGTACCAAAAAATATTATAGATCATAATTTGGGTATGGCACTGAATTTCTATCAAGGCCAGCCACCTCATCCTAGTTCAGTCCAAGAACCGGTCAGACCAGTTTTCCCAACCGGTCAGACCGGTTTGCCCAATTCAGTTGGACAAACCGGTTCTATGGGTGTAGGTGCAACAAATGCGATGGTTTTACCCAACACAGTTACTTCTGGTCCTATTTTTACATCCCCTTACACTACTGTTGTAGGAAGTGCACCTATGGGATCTAGTGTTCCTTTTGGACCGATTCCAAATACTACTCATAATACCGTGTATGGTGCTCCTCGTTTTCAGAATACAACTAGTACAAATTATCAAGCAGATTTCTCTAAGTTCAAGGAGGATCTGGCTAATACAATTAGAACAAAGCTTGGGATAGATATGAGTAACTGACGTTTATATCAAAAACCATATCCTCCTGAATTTGATCTAGTTACATATCCTAATGGTTGGCGTGTTCCTGAGTTTGTTAAATTCAATGGTGAAGATAATCGTACTACTTGGGAACATGTTAGTCAATATATTTTGCAGCTAGGAGAAGCAGCCTTCTATGAGCCATTACGTGCTCGCTTGTTTTCATTAACTTTGACTGGAACTGCTTTCTCTTGGTTTTCTTCGCTTGCTCCTAATTCTATTCAAAGTTGGTCTCAATTGGAGCGTAAGTTTCATGAGCACTTTTTTAGCGGAGAAAATGAAACTAAATTAACTGATTTAACATCTATTAGGCAAAGCCGAGAGGAATCGGTTATAGATTATTTTAGAAGATTTAGGGATACAAAGAATAGATGTTTTAATTTGTCAATTTCTGAAAAAGATTTAGCTTTTGCGGGCTTGCGATCTTATTTGAAAGAAAAATTAGAAGGTTTTGATTTTCTTTCTATTAATCACTTGCAAATTAAGGTCATGAGTCTCGAATTAAAGTTAAAACATGTTAAAGAAAATGCTAAACCTCATCGTTCCAATGTTCATATGCTTGATAATGATTCTGATAGCTCGGATGATGAGGATAATGAAGTTTATGCTGCTGAATTTGTTTGGCCATCAAAGGCTAAGCCTTGTTCTTGTCCTTTGTTGAAGCCGGTTCAGAAAAATCGGCGAGAGGAAGTTAAATTTACTTTTGATGTTGCCAAGTGTCGGTGCTGGGATCGGTCGGCCAATCCCCAGCGCCAAACAGAATGCGCTGTGTCTCGTCCCCTGACGGTTGATGCAAGAGCTAGCACAATGAGACAAGGGTTTATCCTGGTTCCGACCGTGAGGTCGTACGTCCAGTAGGGTGCGCTCGGGGCGCTGTACTATCTTGCACCGGAGTGCTTGCAGTGGGGGGCTACAAGCAAGGCGGGAGAGGAGAAGGAGTCTCCAAGTCCCTGAGAACGGGTGCGATTGGGGTGAGTGCCGATATCGCGTGAGGCGGTGTGCGTGGTTGAGTGTCTGTTTTTACTCCTCTCTCGCCCCCTCCCTCCTTTTATAGGCCAAGGAGAGAAGGGGGGAGGGGCTTACAAGTACAGGTACAGTGTGTGCTACAGAGGTGTGTACTGGAGAGCGTGGCGCTGGGCGTGCGGTCGTCCTTGACCCTGGCGGGGGATTTATGGCGAGCTCCGGCTTCCGCGGGCGTCATGGCCGTCCCCGTGCTTGTCCTGGAGTGATTTCGAGGGGTGGCGCTGCCGTAATCCGCACCCAGCTGCCCGCCGCTGGTCGATTCGAGGGCGTGGTAGGTGGGGAAGGACGAGAGTTGGCGGCACAGGCCCCGGCATGGCGCTTGCTGTCGACCACAGTGCGCGGCGTGCCCGGTTTGCCGGGGAATGGCCGAGAGTTGGTGGATTTGACCCGGCGTTCGTCATCACCGGACCACGCCTGACCGGAGTCCGTACTCGGTTGCTGCTCGTATATTCGTTCGAGGGTTCTTCACGCCCATTCGAGGGCTGCGCCGGGGGGGAAAGGACGGGAGCGGGCGGAATAGTGGTGCGGATTGACGCCTGCAAGTCCGCACAGGGCCTCGCGCAGTGCCGCATGCGTCCTCACAGTGGTGGTGAGGACGCATAGTGACCGGAGTAGTTGAAACAGCGAGCTCTGCATTGTCAGCGGCGCGGCGTGGAGAGAGATTGCCTTTTGACTTCGGCGCCCGCCTGATGGGGCGGGCATTAAATGTCGTTGCCGGGCTGGGCGCCGGGGCGTGCCACGTTATGTAGAGTGGTGGCCTCGAGCGAGGCGGAGTCGGCTCGCCCGCCCGAGGGGTTGCGCGGCCCTCGAGCGAGGCGGAGTTTGCGTTGTGCCTGCTCGAGGGGGTGCGCGGCCCTCAAGCGGGGTGGAGACGGGGGCGCACGGCTTGGGCCCCCTTGACAGGCGAGCTCGGACGGCCGTTCTTGGGCCGCGATAGGCTGTGACGGGCCGCGCTGCCTTGGTGGCCCTTTCGGGTTGCCGGTGATTCGGCCTTTCGTGGTTGATCGTTTTTTGGAGGGTGATTACCCCGATGGTTAGGGGACCCCCTAGGTCTGTCCCCGACAGTAGCCCCCGAGCCTCTGCCGGACTAAGGATCAGTCGGGCAGAGGCTGATGGTTCGCGGGATCGTTCCCGAGCATTCTGCGGGGATTACTCCTTCTTGATTATGCACGTTCTTCCGTGGGGGCGCGCGAGCGCACCCGCGGGTGTAGCCCCCGAGCCCTTGGAGGAGTGAGTTTACTCGTGCAAGGGCTTTGACTTCCGAGGGTTATGCTAGTCGCTCCCCTTTCGATGTGGTGGGGATGAGACCGAGTTATGCGGAATTCGGGGGGCGGACCCTGCACGGTTTCGACGCGTTTCGCGCATAAGAGGAGGAGGATATGCTGCAAGGAGCCCCCCGAGCTCCTGGCCCGAGCGGAGGCGGTCGGAGGGGTTTCTTGTCTTTGAGTTACGACCCTCGCTTCCCCTTCGCGGGGGAGAGGGGTGAGGTCATTCGTGCAACCCTCGAATCGGGCAGCGTACACGGATGCCTCGGTGAGCTGTTAGCGGGTAGTTCAAGTGGACGCCCGTGCCCCGTTCGCTAGGGGTCGGCTCGTGGTCCGGAGACGCGTCCATGTAGCGCTTGCAAAGGTTTGCTAGGTGGGGCTCAGTCCCTTTCGACAGGGTCCGAGGGCGCGAAAGCTCTCCCTCGTTGGGATCCCCCCTACTAGCTGCCTTTGTCCGGCCTTGAACACAACAGGGGCGTCCCCAAACTTCGCGTTCGGGGTAAAGTCCGTTGAACACGCCCGAATTGTCCCTGACTCTATCGATCCGGAGCGCCTGTCGAACCCTTTCGCGGGCCAGGCTTCGTACTCCTGATCAGTGGGGCCTTGCGAAACGTGCGGGTCACCCTCGAGTAGCGGGCTCGAGGGTTGGTCGAGTGTAACCGGCAGCCTGCGCATCGCTGAATCTGGGGCGCCCATCGAGGCCTTTCGAGGCTTGGGCTTTGGGCCCCTGATTAGTATTACCCCATGCCTCGGGGCGGAGGGGCGTCGTTGTCTTACCCTGGAAGGAATCCAACGGTTAGGTCGTTTCGGTTTTGCGGGCCCGCGCACGACCGCTGGCGGGCATGGTTGTGGCCGTCGTGGCGCGGAGTGGGCGAGATGGGTGTAGCGGGTGCGCCTTTTTAGGCGGAGTTGGCGTGCGCCGGGGAGAGGCGAGGCGACGGGCGGTCAGGCGCCGCTGCCGCGTCGTTTCGTTTTACTGTGCCGCAGTAAATGCCGCCGCTCACGCGTGCCATCCCGCGGGGAAAAGGGGGAGGGGGGCCCTGGTTGTCAGCGACGTGCCACGCGCGCGTCCGGCCCGTTGCCAATGGGTTGGCGTGTCGCGGCAGGGACGAGTCCGTTCCTTTATAAAAGGAGAGCGGGGGGGGGGGGGTAAGGGAATTTCTTACCTTCGCCATTTCTCGCGCCAGCTCTCGCCTCTGCCTTTCTCTTGCTTCCGAGCCCGCTAGCCGCTTTCTGTCTTCGTCGCTTTCGCTCCTTGCTCCGCCGTCCGTCATGGTGATCATCGAAGGCGTCACCGAGTGGACTCCGTCCACCGCTACCGAGCACCTCCTAGAGGGCCTGGTGAACTGCGGGTAGCTCTCGCCCCGGGGCGATCCGTCGCGGCCGGCATGGATTGTCCCGGCGCCGGCGGCCAGGGTGCCGAACCCGCCGGCGGGGTACGTGGTGAGCTTCATCCGCTTCCACGAGCGGGGCTTCAACGCACCCGCCAGCCAGTTCATGCGGGGCCTCTGCCACTACTATGGCGTGGAGCTCCACAACTTCTCCCCCAATGCCGTCTCTCAGGCGGCGGCCTTCGTCGACGTCTGTGAGGGCGTGCTGGGGATCGAGGCGCACTGGGACCTGTGGGTCCACCTCTTCCGCGCCGAGCTCAGTACGTCCAGCGCGGGGAGGGCGTGCGCCGTTCTTCGTGCGCCGGCGGTCTTACGCTCGCGCCACTCGAGTCCCAGAAGCACCTGTATCCAGCCTGCAGGATGACTACCAACAACAGCGGCTGGACCAAGGGGTGGTTTTATCTGCGCAACGACGGCCTGGGGTTACCGGAGTACACCGGCAAGGTCTTGACGGAGAAGGCCGACTCCTGGAGCTACGGCGTTTCCGGCGAAGGTCAGCGGAAGAGGCTCCGCCCTGTCGTCGACGCCCTTCGTACCCTGGAGGGGACGGGCCTGACCGTGGCGCACGTGCTCGCGCACTATCATCGCCGCCGGGTGGTTCCCCTCATAGAGAGGCAGCTTTCTCTGTTCCGGATGACAGAGGGCGCCGACCCGGCGGCACTGGCGGCTTCACGCATGTTGCCGGAGCCGCTCCTTGAAGAGTACGTCGTCACGAGGGTGCGAACGGCGGTGCATCCCGACACCATGCCAAGCGACCTTTGGTCGTTCCGGCTGCGTCCCGACGAGGGCCACGTTTTGTGGGTGAGTCGCCACTCTCCCTCTCTGAACTGCCGGATTGATTGACTTAGGATTCCCTTCCTCAATTTATCGTGATTTCAGGAGGTGAACTGCGGCCTCTACCGCTCCCTCGCGCCGACTCCGGAGGTGCGTGCTTCGAACTGCGCCCGCCGTGACCACGAGAGGGACGCGAAGGAGGCGAAAAGAGCTAGCAGCCGGAGGAGGCAGGCCCGGCGGGATGCGCACCAGGCGGCGCTTCACCGGTGGAGGAGGGACAGCGGGGCGCCGCCGTCGTCCCCCGAGGACTCCCCGGACCCTCCCAGCAAGGAGGAGGATGAGGAGGAGGAGATCGATGCCGGTGGAGTTCCGCCCGCCGGTGAGGAGGAGATGGCCGCGCTGCAGTCGGGGCGGGCGCGGCGAGCCCCGGCGATATTGCGCCAGTGGCGGCGCGGACGGCGGTCGCGCCTGCCCGACCCGCGGCGCTGCGGGTGCGAGCGACTTCCTCCTCTGCTGCGGCCGTGCCGCGCCGCAGCGGATTGGATGCCGAGGGCTCGGGGGGTTCGCAGCCCCTGAGCGGGTTGAGGGGGTCCTCGAGTTCGAGGAGGGCTCCCTCAACGGGCGGCTCGAAGCGGAAGCTCCAGGCGCTGCAGGATTGCGTCCGGTAAGTTCTGCCTCGTATTTTTTCGCAACTTTCCATCCTTGTTTGGTTTTTCGTTTCATAATTTCCGCTTTTTCCCTTCTGATTCAGCGCTCGTGGCACCGCCAAGGCCAACCCCAGCCTTGCGCCTAAGAAGGCGTTGAAGGTTGGGGCGTCGGATTCCCCTCACGCCGGGGGATCGCGTTCGCGCGGGACTCCGCGTCCCGCGGCGATGTCCGCAGTGACGCCGGTGGAGCCGGCGCCGGGGGCGCGAGGTACCCGGCCGGCGGAGGCGGAGCGGGAGGTGACGCCCCTGGTGGCGGAGCCGGGGCAGTACGCCCCGGTGGTGGAGGTGGAGCCGGGGCACGGCGCCCTGGTGGCGGAAGCGGGCGAGCAGGGGTGTCGTACCACCGCCGCGGCCCCCACTGGAGGGAGGCAGGAGGCGGTCATGCCGGTCGGCGGCACGGTCATCCTGCCGGCTTTGGGTCGCACACAAGGCGTGGCCCAAGGTGGTGATGGCGGGCGCGTTCCCCCCGCAGGGGTGGCTGCGGCCGAGGTGTCGGCGGCGCGCTTCTTGGCCCAGGGGCCGCCGCAGATGCCCATGGCCAGGGGAGCGGCGGAGTGGGATGCGGCCGAGGTGGCGCTGCTTCAGGGTCGACATGGCCCGAGCGCGTGGCCGGAGGAGCCTGGCGTCTCTGCCCGGGTCTGGCAGGGCATGGCGGAGGAGAACGAGCTATGGGCTCGGGCCGAACGGGTCGGGACGGACCTGGAGCAGGCCATCTCTGCCGCCGCCGATCTCCATTCCAGGCAGGCGCTGGAACTCTTCGAGGTATCCCCGCGCTCATCTTAGCACTTCGAGATTGTTTTTTTTAGTCTGTGTCTTATCCTTGATGGTTCTTCGTGCAGCTTGTGCGGCAGGAGGCGGCAGACAAGACCGCGTGCATCGCGGACTTGTACGCCGACCTTCGCCGGTTCCGTCAGGCGAACGCGGACCTGGGCACGGAGGTGACCCAGCTCACCGTCCGGGTGAGGGAGGCGGAGACGGCCGCCTGCGCACACGAAGAGGCCAAGGCTCGCGCGGAGCGGGAGCGCGACGCCGAGAGAGGCATGGCGGAGCGGGAGGCCCGAGCCTCAGCCGCGGCGTTGGAGCGGCTCGAGCTCGAGCGCATGGCGTGTGAGGAGGTCGGGGCCAGGCTGCTGGAGGCACAGGGCCAGCTCCAGCAAGAGCGCGAGGTGCTGGCGGCGGAGCGGACGCGGCTGAGCAGGAGCGCAAGGCGCGCGAGGCCGTGCAGTCCCAGCTCACGGAGGCGACGGCCCGGGCAGAGCAAAAGGCCCAGGAGGCCGAACAGCTGGGCCGCGCGCTTCGAGAGAAGGAGGGTGTGCTAGTCACTGCGGAGGGCCTGCTCCAGCAAGAGCGCACGGCGCTTACCGAGGCCAGGGCCTTGGTAGACGGTATGGCTTTACGCTTTCTTGGCTTTCTTGGCTGTTTCTGTGTTGGAGTTCGTCTTGACGTGCTCGAGCCTTGTCAGGGCTACGGAGGGCCGAGGCCGAGAAGGCGGACGAGGTGGTGGCTGTTCAATCCGCCTACTCCGAGGCTCAGGGGGAGCTCAAGATGCTGAGGGCTGCCGCCGACGCCGCATGCCGGGACATCCAGTGCGTCGACATCCCGTCGGGGTTGCAGTCGGGGTCGTCGTTACCCAGCCGCCTGTGGTCTTTGAGAGGCTGCGTGACGGAGCGCCTCGAGAATGCCCTTCACCTTGGTGTGAAGAAGGCACTCGGCGTGGTGTCGACGCATTATGACATCAACCTCGCGGCGGTGGCGCGCGGCTACTTCATCGACGCAGACCTGGATGACGACGCCGCCCTTGCTGCTCTCGACGAGGCCGATGACGGCGCCAAGGACGCCGCTATGGCGCTTGCCGCCAAGTGCGGGCGCGAGCTTTTCCCTGGAGAGGATGAAGATGCTTGCGCTGATATCGAGCCTGAGGTCGCGGCTGCCACCGAAGCCGAGGTTGATCCTGAGGCCGACGCCATGGCGTCCCTTGAGGAGGCCATTGCCTCGGTGCGCCGTGATGACGATGGTCCTGGGGCCCTCGCGTCGGTTCCTTCGACCGTCGCCGCCGAGGCCACCGCACCCCCGCAGGAAGGTGGAGCCTGAAGGGTTCAGGCTTAGTATCTAGATGTATCTTAGTTTTTAGGAGACTAACTTTGTACATAAACTAAGATTGAATGTCGATCGTGCATTTCGAACTTGTTCGATTGTTCTATTGTGCTACTCTTGGCTCGGAGAGATTTTGGCCGGGTATTTCGAATCCGCGAGTAATTAAGGCGTGGAGTGGAGAGGGAGGTGCCGTATCCCTTCGCGGGCATAGGCGGTCTCACGGCTCTACCGGCTCCAGCTTTAGTTAGCTCGCGCCCCGCATCTCTCTAGGCGCCTCGAGTTTCAGCACAATTTTTGAAAATTGGGACGATTAGGGCGGTAAACCCCCCTGCAGCCCCCGAGGGGGCTTGGCTCTATTGAGAATAGAACCAAGTTCCCCTTGTTCATGTTGTTAGTAGCAATGTTTCCACGTTTTTCGCAAACTTTTCATTGTTGTTAACTAAGAACATGAAGTATTTACAAGAAATACTGAGAGTTTTAAGGATAGAAGCGACGTAGCTGTTGGATGTTCCAGGCGTTGGTGAAGACCTCGCCCTTCTCGTTCGCCAGCTTGTAGGTGCCAGGCTTGAGGACTTTGGTGACGATGAATGGTCCTTCCCATGGCGGAGTGAGCTTGTGACGCTCTCGATTGTCTTGGCGCAACCTCAGCACCAGGTCCCCTTCGTGGAGGTCTCGACGCCGCACCCTCTGAGCTTGGTATCGCCGGAGCGATTGTTGGTAGCGTGCTGAGTGAAGCAACGCTACGTCGCGAGCCTCATCCACCTGGTCCAGCGAATTCTCGCGGTTCCGCTGGTTTTGGTCTTCCTGGTAGGCCTTGAGCCTTGGAGACCTGTACTCCAAGTCTGTTGGGAGGACGGCTTCGGCGCCATAGACGAGGAAGAACGGGCTGAAGCCTGTGGCCCTGCTTGGGGTTGTCCTGAGACTCCAGATCACGGATGGCAGCTCAGCAACCCATTTCCGGGCAAACTTGTTCAGCTTGTTGAAGATTCTTGGCTTCAGGCCTTGTAGTATCATGCCGTTGGCACGTTCTACTTGGCCGTTCGTTTGTGGATGTGCCACGGCCGACCAATCAACGCGAATGTGATGGTCATCGCAGAACTCCAAGAACTTCTTGCTGGTGAACTGGGTGCCGTTGTCGGTGATGATCGAGTTGGGTACCCCGAATCGGTGGATGATGTCGGTTAAAAACAATACGGCCTGCTCAGATCTGATGCTGGTGATGGCCCGGACCTCGATCCACTTCGAGAACTTGTCGATGGCTACCAACATGTGGGTGAATCCCCCGGTCACTGGGCGGAAGGGCCCCACGAGATCCAACCCCCAGACCGCGAAAGGCCATGTTACAGGGATGGTCTGCAGGGCGTGCGCCGGGAGATGCATCTTTCGTGCGTAGAATTGGCACCCTTCGCAGGTGTGCACGACCTCGTTCACGTCGGATACGGCGGTGGGCCAGTAAAAGCCTTGCCGGAATGCGTTACCCACGAGGGTACGCGGCGCCACGTGGTGTCCGCATGCCCCGGCGTGGATGTCGCGGATCAACTGCCTTCCCTCGGGGATGGGGACGCATCGCTGCAGGATCCCCGAGGCGCTGCGCTTGTACAGCTCGCCGCGGACCGAGACAAAGGTCTTGGCCCTTCTGGCGATGCGGCGCCCCTCGGTTCGGTCCGAGGGGAGCTCCCCGCGGTCGATCCACGCGAGGTATGGACCGCGCCAGTCTTGCGGCCGCGTGTCCGTGTCGATTTCCATGGCCTCGGCCGAGGAATTTTCAACATCGAGGGCTTCGAGCCCCTCTTTCGAGGGGTCCTCTTCCATGGGCTCGACTTCCTCAGCCCCCGGGGGCATCTTGAGGGTTCCGGCCCTTCGCTCGAAGTTGACGGAGGGTTGATCGAGGTCGCGGGCGAAGACGTTCGGAGGAACGGTGATTCGCTCTGACGCGATCTTGGCCAGCTGATCCGCTTCCTCGTTGTATTTGCGCACGATGTGGTTCAGCTCGGGGCCATAGAATTTGTCCTCGAGACGACGAACCTCGTTGCAATACGCCTCCATCTTTTCATCGCGGTAGCTTGCGTTCTTCATCACTTGGTCGATGACCAACTGAGAATCTCCCCGGACATCGAGGCGTTTGACGCCGAGGTCGATGGCGATGCGGAGCCCAGCGAGGAGGGCTTCGTACTCCGCCATGTTGTTCGACGCTGGGAAGTGCAAGCGAACCACGTACCGGATATGTTCTCCGAGGGGTGAGACGAAGAGGAGGCCCGCGCCTGCCCCGGTTTTCATCACCGACCCGTTGTTATGTAGAGTGGTGGCCTCGAGCGAGGCGGAGTCGGCTCGCCCGCTCGAGGGGTTGCGCGGCCCTCGAGCGAGGCGGAGTTTGCATTGTGCCTGCTCGAGGGGGTGCGCGGCCCTCGAGCGGGGTGGAGACGGGGGCGCGCGGCTCGGGCCCCCTTGACAGGCGAGCTCGGACGGCCGTTCTTGGGCCGCGATAGGCTGTGACGGGCCGCGCTGCCTTGGTGGCCCTTTCGGGTTGCCGGTGATTCGGCCTTTCGTGGTTGATCATTTTTTGGAGGGTGATTACCCCGATGGTTAGGGGACCCCCTGGGTCTATCCCCGACACCAAGTGTGATCGTATTTTTGATGAATTGCTTAAAAATGGTTTCATTAAACTTTCTCATGCAATTCCACCAGCCGATCAATTGAAAAATCATGCTTATTGTAAGTGGCATAATTCTTTTTCACATGCTACTAATGATTGCAATGCTTTCCGACGACAGATACAATCGGCTATTAATGAAGGTCGATTGGTATTAGCTGAGATGCAAGTTGACAAGACTCCTTTCCCAGTGCATACCCTTAATTTGAATACTAAGGTGTTGATTCGACCTGAACAAGCCGAAGGAGCTAAGGGGAAGAATGTGATAGTCGGAGAGCCAAGGCCGAAAAAAATTGATGATCAAATTCTGGTCAGAAAAGTGATGCTTGAACAGACTCTGGATGGTAAAGAATCTCTGAAGATTACAATTAACACATCAAGGCCCGGGGGGCAAGAAAGTTCATCAATTGAGACTCGGTCCGCTGATCAGGCGAAACCGGTCAGACCGGTTTCCCAAACCGGTCAGACCGGTTTGCCCCTGGACCGACCAAGAACTTTCAAGCCTAGACGCCCGAAAGTTGTTACTTGGAAGGTGAATGAACCTAAAGTCAAAGGTATGGTTCTGAAGCAAGGACCTACTTTTAATCAACTCCTGAACAAGTACACAAAGGCCGCTCAAGTCAATCGGCCAACAAAAAAGAGAACAAGATCACCACTGCGTTGGGATAATTCTTTAGATAATAACAAACATCGTGGTGATGTTACTACTGTGTTTCCTCCGCAGAAGATGTATGCTACTATGCCATGGGCACCTCCGACGTCGAATTCTCCATATCCAACATGGGACCAAGGAATATGGATGCAGTGCTTCCCCATGCCACAACCACCTCAAGATTACATGAGCAACGGTCCTAGGATACCGGTATACGACCGATTGAGCTCATATCAATCAGGTCCGGCGCTAACAAGCAAAGCGGTCAGACCGGTTTTCAAACCGGTCAGACCGGTTCGGTCTGAACAAAAGCAGTATGCTCCTCCTCAGCAAGAATATCGTGTCAAGGAAAAGAAGGTGGAAGTGAAGCTTACAGAGGACCCAAAGCAAGCCAAGATTGATGGGTTTGTTAAAATTGGTGATGTTCCAGTGGCTATGCGAGAGTTGGGTAAAAAGCCGATAGTTATTGGAAATTCGGCTGTTGAAAAACCTGTCATGGCTAATGATCATGAAGCTGGGAATAGCAAGGTTCTGAAGAAAGTGTTTCAACCAAGATGGTGTCCTTCTGGTTTGACTCATACACAAAAAAGGAAGTTGCAGCGCTTGCGAAACAAAGAGAAAAGGGAACAGGAAGCTGAGAAACTGAGGGATGAACATTTCAATAGACATAGGCCAATGATTTTTCAGAATAAGATTTGGCAAGCCAAGTCAGTTGTGCAACCAGTAGCACAACCGGTCAGACCGGTTTCAGAATCCGGTCAGACCGGTTTGGGCGCGACAGAAGCGGTCCGACCGGTTTCTAGAATCGGTCAGACCGGTTTGGAACCAGAAGCGAAAAGTACATCTGTTCCTATTGTAAATGAAACTAGTACGCTAGAAAATCCTTCAGTGGTTGAAGATGAGGAGATGGTTGATTTTGAAGCTTCTTCGGAGCATGGCAACATGGAAGTTAATACTGTCTATTTATCATTGGATTACTCAGTGGTGCCGGAGGAGGAAATATCTCATCTTCAGCTTGGACCTCGTGATGCTATATTTCAGAAGCCGCAAGAATCAAACAATCACTTGAAGGCTTTATACATGAGAGGTCATATCAATGGGAAGCCAGTCTCGCGAATGTTGGTTGATGGTGGGGCGATTGTGAATCTTATGCCCTATTCTCTCTACAAGAAGATTGGCGGAAAGGACGAAGAATTGATCAAGACGAACATGACAGTCAGTGGAGTTGGTGGCGGTGATCCTATTGGCGCCAAGGGTGTGGCTTCTATGGAGTTGACCATTGGAAGCAAGACCGTCGCTACGGCTTTCTTCGTCTCAGAAGTGCAAGGTAACTTTAGTGTAATTCTTGGTCGTGATTACATTCATGCAAATCAATGCGTACCTTCTACCTTGCATCAATATCTTATTCAGTGGATCGGCGATGAAGTTGAAGTTGTACATGGTGATACTTCTTCCTTCGTTGCAACGGCCGATTCCGATTTTATTAGTGCAAATGAAAATATTAAGTGTTTATCGGGCTTAGATTTGACCGATTATGAGCTGATCAGTTGCACTAAAGATGGTTTCGTTGCTGCTACATTAAAGCCGATGGAGAATCGGTTGAATTACTTGCTATATTTAATGGAGCAAACAAATCAACAAAGACAAACCGGTCAGACCGCTTCTGGAAACCGGTCAGACCGGTTTAGACCTGAACAGCGCCGATCAAGCCAAACCGATCAGACCGCTTCTGGGAACCGGTCAGACCGGTTCACGTCTGGACAGTGGCTTCAAGAGCGAATTGATCATTTTTGAGAAAAAACAGAAGGTACGTTTGAAGCCATTGAAGATTTGGGTGATATGGATAAACTGGGTCAAGGTTTTACATCAGCCGACCCTTTAGAAAAAATAGATATTGGTGATGGTACTATTCCTAGGCCAACCTTTGTAAACAAAAATTTATCGGCTGAGTTTAAAGCCGAGTTAATAAATTTGTTGAAAGAGTATGTTGATTGTTTTGCTTGGGAGTACCGTGAAACGCCGGGTTTGAGTCATGATTTAGTTGAACATCGCTTACCAATAAAAGCCGGTTTTAGACCTTTTAAACAATCGGCTAGACATTTTAATCCCGTTATTTATGACCCAATAAAAGAAGTTAATCGTTTGCTAGATGCTGGTTTTATTCGGACTTGTCGTTATGCGGAGTGGATTTCTAATATTGTTCCTGTTGAAAAGAAAGATTCGGGGAAACTTAGAGTTTGCATTGATTTTAGAGATCTTAATAAAGCTACTCCGAAAGATTCATATCCTATGCCTATAGCCGATGTTTTGATTAATGAAGCATCAGGACATCGTGTTGTTAGTTTTCTTGATGGTAATGCCGGATATAATCAAATATTCATGGCCGAAGAAGATATGCACAAAACGGCCTTTCAATGTCCGGGATTTATTGGTTTGTTTGAGTGGGTGGTTATGACTTTTGGATTGAAGAATGCTGGCGCAACTTATCAAAGGGCTATGAATTTAATCTTTCATGATTTACTTGGTTTTATTGTGGAGGTATATATTGATGATATTGTAGTTAAATCAGATGGCTTGAATTCTCATTTACCCGATTTAAAACTTGCTCTTGAGAGGATGCGACGGTATGGTTTGAAGATGAATCCACTCAAATGTGCTTTTGGTGTTTCATCTGGGAAGTGTTTGGGATTTATTATTCATGAGAATGGCATAGAAGTTGATCCCAAGAGAATTGAAGCTATGAAGAACGTTGAAGCTCCTACTTGCAAAAAGGATTTGCAAAAGTTTCTAGGCAAAGTGAATTTCTTGAGGAGGTTTATAATCAACTTGTCTGGAAAGATAGATGCTTTTACTCCTTTACTTCGGTTGAAAGATGAAGCCGATTTTACCTGGGGGGCAAAACAACAAGAAGCTTTTGAGAAGATCAAAGAATACTTGTCTTCACCACCGGTGCTTAGGGCGCCTAAGAGAGGGGTTCCGTTCAGACTTTATGTGGCAGCTGAAGATAGAGTTATTGGAGCTGTTTTGACCCAAGAAATTGATGCTAAAGAATATGTGATTGCTTATATAAGCCGACGATTAATTGATGCAGAAACAAGGTATACTTTCATTGAGAAGTTATGCTTATCATTATATAATGCTTGTACTCAGTTAAGGCATTATTTATTATCTAGTACTTGCATTGTGTTGTGCCAAACCGATGTTATCAAGCATATGTTGCAAAAACCGATTTTAAGTGGTAGGATCGGTAAATGGGCTTATGCTTTGGTTGAGTATGATTTGGCTTGTGAACCTTTAAAATCTATGAGAGGCCAAATTGTAGCTGATTTTATTGTTGAGCATCGGATTGATGATACTTGTGAATTCAACGTCGGTTATGTTGCTTGTACACCATGGAAGTTATACTTTGATGGAACGGTTTGCAACAATGGACAAGGAATTGTTGTTGTTTTGGTCTCTCCAAGTGGTGCCATCTTTGAGTTTTCAAACCGATTAGAAGAAAAGCGTACCAATAATCAAGTTGAATATGAAGCTCTTCTATTCGGATTAGAATTTTTGCAAGACATGGGAATTAAGCATGTTGAGGCTTTTGGTGATTCACTCCTGGTGGTACAGCAAGTATCTAAGGTATGCCAATGCTATAATGGTTTGTTAAATGCATATCTTGATAGATGCCTTGATATTATAGCTTCTTTTGATGAATTTACAATCAAACACATTCCAAGAGAAGAGAATGGCAAGGCTAATACTCTGGCTCAGAAAGCATCTTGTTATATGGTTGCAAAGAAGTATTGCTATCTCCAAAAACCGATGCAAACGAAAGCTGAGGTTCTGGTTCTGGACGAACCGGTCACACCGGTTTCAGAAACCGGTCAGACCGGTCTGACTGCCAGAACCGGTCTGACCGGTTCTGAAACCGGTCTAACCGCTTCGTCCCCTAACAGAAGCAAAAATCCTTTGGATATTGCTAATCAATCCAAAGTTGAAGATCAGGATTGGAGGGTGCCTATTATTACTTATTTGAAAGATCCTGGTCGTGGTGCAGAAAGAAATATTCGGCGAATATCGTTTAAATACATTTTGCTTGACGATGAACTCTATCGTCGAAACGCCGAAGATTTGCTGTTGAAATGTCTTAATTCGGATAAGGCCAAAGTTGCCATGGGTGAGGTCCATGAAGGTATTTGTGGTACACATCAATCGGCTCCAAAGATGAAGTGGTTACTTAGACGAGCTGGTTTTTATTGGCCTACTATGATGGCGGATTGTTTCAAGTACTATAAAGGGTGTGAAGAATGCCAAAAATTTGGAGATCTACAAATGGTACCTGCTGCATTGATGCATCCTATTATTAAATCATGGCCGTTCCGAGGTTGGGGGTTGGATTTTATTGGGCAAATTAATCCTTCATCATCAAAGGGACATCGTTTCGTGTTGGTTGCTACGGATTATTTTACCAAGTGGACCGAAGCGATTCCATTAAAGAAAATGACACATAGAGAGGCTAATGGACAAGCCGAGTCAAGTAATAAGATTTTGATTAGATTAATCAAGAAAAAGATAGAAGAAAATCCTAAAAGATGGCATGAAGTTTTATCCGAAGCATTATGGGCTCATCGTATATCTAGGCATGGTGCTACTAAAGTCACCCCTTTTGAGCTTGTATATGGTCAAGAAGCCGTTTTGCCTGTTGAGGTGAATCTGGACGCTTATAGGCTAGCTAAACAAAATGACCTTGATGTGTTGATTATCATGATTTGATGATGGATAATATTGATGAGGTCACCGACAAGAGGTTGAAAGCTTTGAAAGAGATTGAAAAGGATAAGCTTCGGGTTGCTAAAGCTTACAACAAGAAGGTGCGAGGGAAATATTTTCAGATTGGAGAACTTGTGTGGAAGACAATCTTGCCTATTGGGACGAAAAGCAACAAGTTCGGGAAGTGGTCACCAAGTTGGAAAGGGCCATATAGAATTGTCAAAGTTATTTTTGGGAATTCTTATATGCTGGAGACATTACAAGGGGATCATTTGCCTAGAGCTATCAATGGAAGATATTTGAAGAAATTCTATCCAAGTGTTTGGCAAGACGCATGAAGATTAATGGCCGATAGATTTTTGATATCGTCCTTAGCATAAATTTTAGCTCCTGGGTTGTAATTACTTATATATTGTTTTTTAGTTCTCAAGTTCACTAAAAATGCAGGGGGGCATGTGTTGACAGCCAAAATTGGCAGTCACCCGGACAAACCGGTCTGACCGGTTTGTCAAACCGGTCAGACCGGTTTGAGTTCTGTAATTCGAGTAGGTTTAGGATTCCGAGTTTGATCCCGTATTGTAACTGAATTGGAAGGGGTACGACTTCCCCGGCCTATATATATGAAGGCTAAGGCCGATTGAGAATTAATCCCAATCGATTCAACATATTTGTCCTTTACTTTTTATCTCTCAAACCCTAATCCCTTTTCCAACCCTAATTGTTGTCCTTTGCTCGTCTCCGCAACGTACTAAGGCATTCTAGGTGGCCTGCCGACCCTAGAGCAACCCTAGATTGCTTGAGCTCCGACGGGGTCCCTCCCGAGCTCGAGTTTCTAGGTCTTCACGACCTCCTGCCAGAAAGCGGTCTGACTGGTTCTAGGAACCGGTCTGACCGGTTCTAGGAACCGGTCTGACCGGTTCTAGGAACCGGTCTGACCGGTTCTAGGAACCGGTCTGACCGGTTTGCCCAAGGGAGGCCGGGTGTTGGCCGTGGTGACGGTCGTGCTGCGATCTCGAGTGTGTTGTCGCATCTTTGTGTCAACACCCTTGCTGTTCCGACCACGACATAGCATTCCTCCCATGCAGTCGGTACTTCTGCCCATAGTTGTTGTGTTGATATCCACCATAGTTTAGCATCCAGGTTAGGATTGAAGCCAACACCATTGTTGACCATGTGTTCTCCATAACCATGTCCAACGTACTGCCTTCCCCCTCCCCGAGCACCTCATCTGCTCCTGCCTGCGCCGTGTGCACTGTTGCCATACATACGACCACCAATAGTTGTTGCATCGCCATTGCCGTAGCCACCATCGCTCGCCATCGCGCTGTCTGCTACACCCTTGCGCATGATCTCAGTGAAGCTTAGAGGTCGCACCAAGGCAGTGGCGGCCAGGGTTAGACGATTGATGGAGTCCAAGTTGCACGACGCCTGGAGAAAACGTTTTGGCAATTTGGCCAGGCGATACCGGGCTCGGCCCAATGCATGTCGAGCCCGTGGCTGAAGCAATGCATGCGACGTTCTAAGCCCAGGCCGTGCAGAGTCAACCTTCCCATTCAAAAATCTCGTCTATTTTGCTAATTTTGCGGACAGATCGTAACTGTCATCATGGACCGACCGTTCCCCGTTCATGCCTCTGATGTTCGTCTCCGGCTCCATCGAGGTTGAACATGGTGACACCATGTGCAACAGATCCCTTAGGTTACCCACCACACAGGCTTTTCTGTCTCACCGAGCATCACTAACCCTACAGTCCCCAAGCGTCAGTGGCGGCGAGACCCATGGTCGTGGCAATTGACCCGACCATGACTTGGCCATTGGCGTTCGCATGTCAGTCAGGGCCTTTACTATGTTCTGCACAAGGACAATGGGCTGATCATCTGAACATGGCGACTCAACATCGTTAACTTGGCGCCTGACCGATGAGCTTTCAAATGCCTTCTTTGCCAAAAAGAGCTGTGCTTTTTGAGATCCCGTGCACTGCCACGCGTCATACCAGGTCTGGTGTGCTTGCTAATGGCGATTCATGCATCTCCTCTTCGTTAGACTCATAGTTTCCCAAGACCCAGAAACGAGAACGGCAACCCATCGAATGGAGGTCTGCAGCGGGGTCGGTTGTGACCCAGTTACCCGTGCCACCTATGGCAATCCAACCATCGTCACCCTCCACCGCTGGTTCCTTTCCATTTGAGTTTTGTGTACATACCTTGAGATCCCTGCGATGGAAGATTGCTGCAGCATGCCGCCAATGCTTTCACCGGCCGCCTCGACTATATCCGGAACTACCTCCTCTGTGGGCGTTATCGAGGACCCATTAGCTCCATCTCTCCATTAGTTGTTATTGGCTCACTTTTCTTAGGACTATCACCGGCCGCCTCGACTGTATCCAGAACTGCCTCCTTTGTGGGCGTTGTCGAGGACCCGTTGGCTCCATCTCCCCATTACACTACCAGAATGATCAACATCTGCACCGGGTGGGAAAGCCCTTTAGCACCGGGTTTCCCACCCGGTGCAACTAATCCGAGGCTAAAGGGGTACCCCTTTAGCACCGGGTTGAATAACCGGTGCTAAAGGGTCCCTTTAGCACCGGGTGCAGCCACGACCCGGTGCTAAAGGGCCTGCCCCGCAGCGCCTTTAGCAGGGCCTTTAGCACCGGGTCGTGGCTGCACCCGGTGCTAAAGGGCCTGCCTTTAGCACCGGTTGTTGTCTGCAACCGGTGCTAAAGGCCCCGGATTTCTTTTTTTTTTTTTTTGCTTTTTTCAGTAGCCATGCATGCACGTCTATATACGTATATATTCTAATACGTGTATTCTAATGCGTATTCGGCTGACTCTATATTCATATTAGCTGACATTTCATCAAAATAGAAGACATATATATTACAAAAGTAGATATTCATGCATGTCAACTCGAGTTATATATATTTAAACTGTATTTTCTACTTAATTAAGATTGACGACTAGCTTGTTGGACTGTCCGGCACGTCCTCCAGTATTGGCGAGTGGAATTCTCCTCGGGGATTGATGACCTTGTCCCAGATCCATCCGACGAGTTGTTCTGCAATTGCGTCAGTTCTTTCTAGCTCTAGGGACTCTTCCTTCAGGTTCAACATCTATAATTTACAAATAATTGAAAGATATTTAATCCGCCGAGTTGGAGACAATAATTGTGCACTTAATAATAATGGAAATGTGTTTATTATTACGTACCATAATATCGTGTTGTGTAAGCTTTTTATGTCCCCAATTCCACATGTAATCGCAAACATAGTATGCACATAAATTATTTCCCGGCCCCTGTTTGGCACACGGTTGACCAAAAGAAATTAAGTAAAATTCATATAATATATTAGCTGAGGCCTACATGTATAAATTACTTGCTTACCGGAAAGCCAATGTTCTATTTTAGTGTTTCATGTTGAATACCCGGGTGTTCTTGACGAAATTGAATCCAGGCCCTGCGAACAAAAAAATTGAGTTAAGTCATTGCGAGTGTAAGGGGTGAATTAAGTAGGGGAAAATATACATCACCTTGTCATCATGTCCATGATGTTCTGTAGTTTTTCTTTTGGAGTGTGCAATGAATCAAAGACGTTCACGACACCCCGGTCAGGACACAATATTATTAGGAACCAGTGGAATCTGTATACATGTATACATTATAATCAGAAATGAAATAGTACACAGACAGTATAAGAAGAAGCTTGTGTATGTACTCACTCGATGTTGTACGGGATTAGTATGGAGTCGCAGTAATTTTGTTTCTTAATGTACTTGTATAGGTTTCCATATGTTTCCTCAGGATTCATAAATATCATATTTTCACTTATCCTTCGAGGATCCACGAAACCAACGTCATATATCCCGGATCTCCGACATTTTTGAATCTCCATTCTGCATATGTTAAGCAATAAATAAAGCCCGCATCAGCATAGATTGGAATTATTGTTTTCAAACTGTGAATTATAAGCAACAACAAAGTACTTACAGTGTCCAACAGGTGATCAAATCCACGTCCATGGCGTCGCGGTGGTACAGCTCATATATATCCTTAAACCTCAGCCAGACCCAATCCTCGTCACCATTGTAGAAATCATGGTCCTTCACGCCTACTTTGATCATGCGCCGTTTATTCCTTCTTGATTCTTTCAAGTACCACTCATGGAATCGGCGCATCTTCGTCTGTAGCTTGCTCTCCATTTCAGGAGGGACCATAGGCTCGCCAAGCTTAAACGGCCACTTCAGCGTTGTGTTTACAGGCACCTCTTCTTCCCCCAGGACTTGCGCTCTGGTTAGTCCAGTCTCGGCCATTACTCGTTGCACATTAAGCTCGTCCAGAGATGGCAATGGACCCAAGGGCCGCTGAGGTTGCTCGCCGAGCTGAGGAACCTTTTTGGATGGGCCCGCCTCCTCATCTGCAGCCTTCCGCTTCCGGCGAGATTTCAGTAATGAGCGGTCATAGTCTGTTACTATTACTTCCTTCTGGTTACCCTTGCTCAAATTACCGAGGAATGACTTGATGACGGTGGGATCAAGCTTCGGCTCCGGCTCAGGTTTTTTCCTCCACTCGGCCGTTTGCCTCTTTGTGTCTGCTTTGACCGAGGCTTCGAGCTCCTCTAGAGTCTTCTCACCCGCTCTTTTCTCTGGTGCGGGCTTCTCTCTGGTTTTCCGCGCCTTCTTCGCTGGTGGAGTGGGGGCAGAGGCTTTAGTGCGGCGTCCCCTCTTCGGCGGAGGAGACGGAGACCTCTTCGGCGGAGGAGACGGAGACCTCTTCGGCGGATGAGACAGAGACCTCTTCGGCAGAGGACACGGGCTTGCATCAGGAGCTCCCGGAGAATCATCATGATCCGGTGGATATCTTGGAGGTGACGGAGGCTTGTTGGTAGCCGCAGGTGTACCGGGTATGACGACGTCTGCCTTGCTCCATAGAATGATGCAGTGAGAACACTGACCGAGTTTTGTTTCTCCGTCACCTTCGGGGATGTCAGGTTCCAAGTCTTCCCAGTTGGTGACGACTTGCTCCACCTCAACAGGTACGTAACCATGTGGAATGTCATTGCAGTGCCATTTTTGCCCTTCTTCCACACGTTTGGTCATACCGTATGCGACCTGATAAGTTAGTAGTCACAAAGAAAGTTAGTAAATGAATGGTATTTACGGTGAAATGTATGCAGTACGAACTAAGGTCGCATACGTACCACCACAGCTAAGTTCTTCTGCCTCACGACAAGCTCACACGCGGTCCATTGAGTTATTTCATCCATGGTGTAACGGACCGCTTCGGCGGCCTGTGTGGAAGCGTGACTGCTTTGATATTGTTGTGGAGGGCTAATAAGGGCCGCATCTTGGAGAGCTGCATGCTCTGTGGAACCGGTCCCACCTGCGGCTTGTTGGAGAGGTGCAGGCTCTATGGAACCGGTCCCGCCTGTGGCTTGTTGTATCTGCAGCCATACTACCTTCATCCGTCGCTCCATCTCTGACTCCATTTCTTGGAGCTTTGAGCCCTGGGCGGCAACCGTTTGCTCTAGGTCCCTCACCCTCTGCTCATATTCGGCCTTCTTCCTCGAACGGCTCCTATAGGTGGCGGCGTGCTCTTGGAAACCTTTCTTCCATGAGATGCTTGTGCCTACGCCGTGCGTCCGTCCAGGATGCTCCTTGTTCCCTAAGGCATAGGTTAGCTCATCTCTGTCTCTATCAGCAACAAATTCTCCCCTCTCAGATGCCCTGAGGATATCGAGGAGACGCTGAGCTAGTTCTCGCAAGTCCTCGGGAAAAACTAAGGAGCCGTCGATTGGGCTTAGGGTGCCTCCATGACCATAGTACCAATGCTTGGTCCTTGTGGGCCAGTCATGTGTCGCTGGAGTGATGCCTCTAGCATATAGATCTTCTTCCATCTTCTCCCATTTAGCTGTTGCACCCTCTTCGGAGGTTTTGTACTCAAGGAATGCTTCCCACTCGTCATCAGTGATCTTCTTATACTTCTCAGGATCCGGGGCCTCTCCGGTTTTGAGAAATTGCGAGTACAACTTCTTCTTGAAATCCTGAAACAGAACTGTCATCTTCTTCATTGTCCAATCCCTCAGTTCTGCTTCATGAGTGCTAGGCCAGTCGAATATTGCCTTTAATTCCCTCCATAGCATCTCCTTCTCTGTATCGGGGAGCACGTACTCCTCAGTGGGGTCCGTGGACTTCCATTTTCTGATACTAATGGGCACATTGTCCCGTACAATTACCCCGCACTGAGATACAAATTTCTTGGCCACTTTTGGGGGCTCAACTGGCTCCCCGTCATCCTCCACTCGGGTGATGTGTAACTTGACATCCTTCAGCTTCTTCGTGGTCGATCGTTTTGATTTCTTAGCAGAGGCGGCCTACACAAATTACATATATACGAGATGATATAGAGATGGTATACATAATTGACATGTACAGTACAAATTTATGTTATCTATATACACACCTGACTAGACGAGGGCTCGTTACCGGCCCCTTCAATAGTGCTGCCCTGGACACGTTCGCCCTGGACATTGGCGGCCCCTTCAACATTTTCGGCCCTTGCAACATTGTCGCCCTGGATATTGTCGTCCCTTCCAATGATCCCCAACACATCATCCATGGACATTGGTTGGGTTACAATATTGAAAAGTTGATTCGCAAAGAACGTGTCGTTGTCCACTTGCATGGGTGGGACAGGGGTGTTGTTGTCCTCTTGCATGGGTGGGATGGGGTTGTTGTTGTCCGCCATCTATAGAATTAAAAATAATTGATAAGAAATATTTACAAAGCATACATATTCCCAATATTTCTAACATTTTCGCTAAGGGGGTCGGTGCGTGAAAAACGGATTCGCCAAGGGGTTCGGGTGCGCGGTGTGAATTGATTCGCTAAGGGTTCGCTAAGGGGGTCGGTGCGCGAAAAACGGATTCGCTAAGGGGTTCGGGTACGCCATAGAATTTCCGATAATAAACATTTTCGATAGTATACATTATACAAACATATAACATTTCCAATATACATTTAAATGAAGCACATATATTTCTAATATACATAATTTTAAAAATAATTGATAAGAAATATATACATTTAAATGAAGCACATATATTTCTAATATACATAGAATTTCCAATATACATTTAAATGAAGCATTTTCCAATATACATTTCAAACATATAACATTTCCAATATACATTTCAATGTAAATATCTCCAATACATTTAAATGAAGCATTTTCCAATATACATTTCAAACATATAACATTTCCAATATACATTTAAATGAAGCACATATATTTCTAATATACATAGAATTAAAAATAATTGATAAGAAATATATACATTTAAATGAAGCACATATATTTCTAATATACATAGAATTTCCAATATACATTTAAATGAAGCATTTTCCAATATACATTTCAAACATATAACATTTCCAATATACATTTCAATGTAAATATCTCCAATACATTTAAATGAAGCATTTTCCAATATACATTTCAAACATATAACATTTCCAATATACATTTCCAATATAACATTTCCAATATACATTTCAATGTAATTTCTAATATTTTCAATGTATGTGCTTAGCGAACGCGTTCGGCTAAGCGCATTTGGTTAGCGAACGCGTTCGCTAACCAAATGCGCATGGCCGAACACGTTCGCTAAGCAAATGTGCATGGCCGAACGTGTTCGCCATGCAACGGGTACCTGCACACACAAACACGTACACGGCACGAAGGCCGGCTCACAAACATGCACGCACGGCACGAAGGCCGGCTTCACAGAGGCTCACCGCGTGATGGGCGGCGGGCGACAGCGGCGCGGGGACGAGCGGCGGCGGCGGCGAGGGGAAGACGAGCGGCACCGGCGCGGGGACGACGGGCGGCGCGGGGACGAGGGGCGCCGGCGCGAGGACGACGGGCGCAGGGACGACGACGGCGGCGGGGACGACGACGGCGGCGGGGACGACGACGGTGGCGGGGACGAACGGCGGCCGGTGTAACACCCTAAAAATGCCTATTTTAAAATTTAGTAATTAAATCGCTTTTGTTTAATTTATGCTCATATGTATTTAAGGAAAACAAATTATTTATGAGAAATAAAATCAAAGATAAGGCTAGAAACGTTTTTGATGCATTCATGCTGGCTGCATTGAGTTTCGTTTGTATGAAGTTCAAATCAGATTTTAAAATCCAATTCAAATTTCGCTTTTAGGCTTGTCTTCTATTTTCTTCTCTGGCGATGAGCCGTTTCCTTTCTAGACCCTCGACTTCGACTAGGACTCTGTCTCGAGACCGACTCCGACGCTACCGCCGTCGCCGAATCCTTCCTCGACATGAACGCCAAGACTTGCACCTGAGGCCGGTCTTTGTTCTATTTATAGTCGCCGTCTTGATCTTCCTTTCAATCTTTCCAATCGAGCCACAACCCTAGCTGCCGTTCTCGCCAAGAAGTTCCGCCTCGCTCGAGACCCATCCTCGATCTTCGCCGTCGGAGCTTCGCACTTGTCGGGACGCACTCCAGGAGGTTCGCCTTGAAAACCCGAAGCTCTCCATAGCGTTCTTGCTCCGATTCTTGCCGAGCTCTGCGCTAATTTTGATCCGCCGTCGACCCAGTAGTTCTCCGCCGCTGTGTTCGAGCGTCGCTAGCGTCAAGCCTCGAAGCCGGCATACCCCTCGAAAAGCCGTTTTGTTTTGAGCCATTAGATCTAGATCCAATGCCGCCGCGTCAGTTCGAGGCCCTGCTCGAACCGGAGGATGCCTTCGAAGCTGACTGTTTTGCAAAAGAAGCCTTCACGTTTTCAAAATCAACCCGCAGTCCACCCTAGTTCAAAAGTATTTTCAAATGAGTCTTTTTTTTCTTTTGTTTTAACCCCTGCAAGTTTTTAAAGTTGCGCCCGAGGCCCAGTTTTGTCTTTCAACAAGTAAAACCCTCGAATCTTCAAATAAAATTATGTTTTGACCCTCGAAACTTTCGCAGTTTAGTCTCGAACCGTAGAGACGCCATAGCTTCTCTGTTTTAGCTCTGATTTGAGTGATTTTCGCGTTCTTGTGTTCGTAGCGAAACGTAGATTAGTTTCGAAGCTTCCTTTCTTCTGTTCCTTATTGTTTGGTGTACTGTTCTAATAGATTAATATTGTTTGCATGTAATGGCTTTTATGGATGCTTGTGTGTTCCTTCGAGAGTCCAGTTGGTGAGCCGTTCACGCTCGAGTTCGAGGGGTACGAGTACCAGCAGCATCAGGAACAACAGCAGCAGTTTGTAGAAGGCAAGTACAGCACGGACAATCCTTGCTACCTAAACACACCTTTACATTATTTACTACATATGCATGTGTCTAAATTGTTATCCTATTAAGGTTGTTCCTAGTTTTGTTTACCCTATACCTTGATTACCTTGGGTTATTGCATTTGGGTAGAACTTTGCTAGGCGCAGCTACTGTCACCTTTGCTTAACTGTTAATCTTGATTTAATGATTCACTTCAATGATTATGGTAAAACTTGCTTTTTAGCAACATGGATCAGGGAGCTAGGGCGTACGCTTTGTGCTTGGCCCTAGTGTCTCTCCGTAAGGACTGGTTCTTAAAGCGGCAACCCAGGAGCCTGTCGTCACCGCCGGAACTATAATGGCTCTGGTCTTGGACAAGTAACTTGTATGGCTTTAATTTAACAGTAGTTACCGAGGGGCCACCGGCGTTATGAGAAGCTTGGGTGAGAGTATGGTTTGATCCACCGAGGACGGAGTAGCCGTTGGCTTTGCCCTCGTGAGGCACAGTCCCGTGTGGGAACTTCCGTATGGCGGGGGGTTCTACACGTTGCGCTATTTAATTCTGCTTTTGCATTACTTTTCCGCGCTTGGACGCCATTGACCCCCTCGTGCTGCGGCACGGGCGTAACTCAGTCTCGGTGCCTCGGGTCATGCTGCCTAGGTTGTACCATAACGGCTACTGTTTTGTTAAAGTGTCTTGTGAAAAGCCTCGTAGCGTCCCTATGCGGTCACACCTCGGAAGTGTGATTTGTGAGGTCTGATCCACCTCCGCGTGGTTGGGTGCAAAGTTCTTTGAACTTTTACGCGACTGGTGGGTAAAGGGCGAAACCTCTGCAGAGTGTACAATCTATCATGATAGCCTTGCTCAGGGTCACGAGCGGCCTGGATCCTTTTTTATTAGAAGATGTTGTTTATTATTTCTGTTTAATGTCTACTTCTACTTTATTAATTGGGAAAATTCAACCGGGATTCACTTAAATGTTATACCCTCGAGATCATCCTTCGATGGTACCCTCGAAACAGACTAAAATCAGCCAACTAAAATTTGCTAATGCAGTTCAGCCGAGTCAAACCTTATTTTTTTAGCCTTCATTAACTGTGCTGTATTTGCTAAGTAACTTTGTTACTTACACTTGCTGTTGTTATTATTTTTGGGCAAAATCCCGGATGGGTATCAGAAGGTTTAGAAGGTGCTGCTGTTGTCGAGTTTCCTGAAGATCTGCCTTTCTACTAAGCTGTGCTCAACCAGTCAGTGTCCCTGTGGAGTTGTGGACTTCGGCCTCGTTTCGTTTGGAATAGAGAGAGTTCTGTTTAAAGTCTTCCGCTGTATTTCTCTTTAAGTTTGAGTCAAACTCTGATGTAAAACCCTTTAATATTGATCGAGCATTGTGTTCTATTATCATATTTGTTTGCTATATGTGTAATGACTTCCTGGGAACACATATGGCCGCATCTCGGGTTTGCTGTGCAAATCCGGGTGTGACAGCCGGGCGCGGGGACGACCGACGGGCGCGGGGACGGCGGCGCGGCCCGGGACGAGGGCGGCGGCGCGGCGTGGGCGTGGGGACGACAGGCGGCGGCGGCGTGGGCGCGGGGACCACGGGTGGCGGCGGCGACGGGCGACGGCGACGGGCGGCAGCGGCTGAGGAGACGAGGGGGCGCCGGCGGTTTCGATCTGGAGGAGAGGAGGGTGAAGTGAGGGAGGGAGAGAAGTCCCCGGCATATATAGGTCCGGGGCATTTAGCACCGGGTGCAGCCACGACCCGGTGCTAAAGGCCCCCCTTTAGCACCGGGTCTTCCCACCACCCGGTGCTAAAGGCCCTTTAGCACCGGGTCTTCTACACCCGGTGCTAAAGGCCGTAACTGTGCGCCAGACAAAGGCCTTTAGCACCGGGTGCAGCCACGACCCGGTGCTAAAGGCCCCCCCTTTAGCACCGGGTCTTCCCACCACCCGGTGCTAAAGGACCTTTAGCACCGGGTCTTCTACACCCGGTGCTAAAGGCCGTAACTGGCGCCAAACGAAAATTGGGGACCTTTAGCACCAGATTTTAGATCAAGCCGGTGCTAAAGGCCCCAAATTTTCGTTTGGCGCCCAGTTTCCAAACCGGCCTTTAGCACCGGGGGCTACTATTTGGGAATCTTATAAATATAGTTTTTAATATATAGTTATTAATACTTGTTTTAATTCAGTTATTAATACCTATTAAAAATATATATTAAATAAGAAAATCTTATAAATTACTAGAAAATCAATATAAAATTCTAGAAAATCTTATAAATTAATAGAAAATCTTATAAATTAATAGAAAATCTTATAAATTAATAGAAAATCTTATAAATTACTAGAAAATCTTATAACTTACTAGAAAATCTTATAAATTACTAGAAAATCTTATAAATTACTAGAAAATCTTATAAATTACTAGAAAATCTTAAAACTAAAAGAAAGATTTTGGAACATTAAATGGTCTCAGATGAAAAAGTCATGAATACCAAAATTTCATATCTCATCAAGATCTACAATCTTTATTTAAGTCATTTTTGCATTTGAGAAAGTGGTAGTATACATTGTTCATTAATCCTAGATTCACTCGCATAGTCTCTAAAACTTTGTTAGAGACTTGTCAAATTTGTACTACATGTTATTACCCATTTTGAAAATGACAAAATGACCTAAATAAAGATAGTAGATCATGATGAAATATGAAACCTTGGTATTCATCACTTTTTCATTTGACATCACCTAGTGTGAAAAAAACCTTGGTTGTAGTTGTCATTTTTAATTCAAAATTTGGATTGTTCAAACAGTCTCACACGAGAAGATTTTTCAAAATAATAACATTAATAAGTTTCATAACTTGATAGAGTATGATTTTAGGAATTTTTAGGAAGAAAAATGATCTTTTTCGAAGTTTGTACGAGGGAGAACGACTAGTTACAACTTTTATACAGAGATTAAAAAGAAAAATTGTTCTTGTTCATCCAGTGACGTGGCACGTGTGTGCCCGGTGACGTGGCCAGCTGCCGCACGGCCTCCGTGGCCAGGCCGGTCTTTGGCCCCGCCGCACCAGTCGTGGCCTTTAGCACCGGGTGCAGCCACGACCCGGTGCTAAAGGCCCCCCTTTAGCACCGGGTCTTCACCCGGTGCTAAAGGCCGTAATTGGCGCCAAACGAAAATTGGGGGCCTTTAGCACCGGATTTTAGATCAACCCAGTGCTAAAGGCCCCAAATTTTCATTTGGCGCCCAGTTTCCAAAATCAATATAAAATGCTAGAAAATCTTATCAATTAATAGAAAATCTTATAAATTACTAGAAAATCAATATAAAATGCTAGAAAATCTTATAAATTAATAGAAAATCTTATAAATTAATCGAAAATAAGATCGGCATAAGATCGTCGACAAAGTCAACATAGAATTCAATGACCTCCTCTGTTTCGTATCCCTTAGCAATGCATCCTTCTGGACGAGAACGATTACAGACATACTTCTTTAGGACAGCGAAAAACCTCTCAAATGGGAACATGTTGTGTAGAAATGCTGGGTCCAATATACGAATCTCTTTGACGAGGTGAACCAATAGATGTGTCATGATATTGAAGAAGGATGGTGGAAATATCATCTCAAAGCTGACAAGACATTGCACCACGTCGTTCTGTAGCTGATCTAAATGGTCTGGATTGATCACCTTCTGAGAAATTGCATTGAGGAATGCACATAGCTTCACAATGGCTTTCCGCACGTTAACTGGTAGCACACCCCTGAGTATGACGGGAAGCAGCTGTGTCATCAACACATGGCAGTCGTGAGACTTCAGGTTTGTGAACTTCTTCTCTTTCATATTTATTATTCCCTTAATATTGGAGGAGTAGCCAGATGGAACCTTGATAATGTTCAAGCATTCAAACATGCTTGCCTTCTCTTCTTTGCTGAGAGTGAAGCTGGCAGGACGCAAGTACTGGCGTCCTTTGTCTCTCTTTTCTGGATGTAGATCAGTCCGTTGCTTCAATCGTTTTAGATCCTGACGTGCTTCCAGTGTATCTTTTGGCTTCCCATAAGTACCCAGGAAGCTTATCAAGTTCACGCAAAGATTCTTCGTCAGATGCATCACATCAATCGCGTTACGGACCTCTAAACGTTGCCAATAAGGTAGCTCCCAAAAGATAGACTTCTTCTTCCACATCGCGGCACGACCATCCTCGCCCGTCGGAGCAGCCTGGCTTCCGTCTCCCTTGCCAAACACCATGTGTAGGTCCTTCACCATATCAAATAGCTCTTCTCCACTCCGGTGTCTCGGCTTTGTACGGCGGTCAGCATTTCCGCCAAAATGCGCACATTTCTTTCGTAGCTCATGCTTCGCCGGAAGGAATCGACGGTGACCCATGTACACAACTTTACGACAATGTTTCAAATACATACTTTCGGTTTCATCTAAACAGTGAGTGCATGCTTTATATCCTTTGTTTGATTGTCCTGATAGGTTACTTAGTGCAGGCCAGTCGTTGATGCTTATGAAAAGCAGTGCTCGAAGGTCAAACTGCTCCTGCTTGTCCTCATCCCACATGCTAACACCTTCATTCTTCCACAGCTGCAAAAGTTCGTCAACCAATGGTCTTAGGTACACATCAATGTTGTTGCCAGGTTGCTTTGGGCCTTCGATGAGCACTGGCATCATAATGAACTTCCGCTTCATGTAGAGCCAGGGGGGTAGGTTGTAGATACAAACAGTCACGGGCCAAGTGCTATGACTACTGCTCATTTCACCAAAAGGGTTCATGCCATCGGTACTTAAACCAAGCCTAACATTCCTCGCATCAGCATCAAACTCTGGGAATGCTCTGTCGATGTTCCTCCACTGGGATCCATCGGCGGGGTGTCTCAACATGCCATCCTGCTTACGTTCTTCTTTGTGCCAGCGCATCAGTTTGGCATGGTCTTTGTTCTTGCACAAACGCTTCAGACGGGGTATCAGAGGGAAATACCATATCACCTTCGCAGGGATTTTTTTCTTAGAACGCTCTCCCCCAACATCACTAGGGTCGTCCCGCCTGATCTTGTATCGTGCGCAGGTGCAAACCGGACAACGATCCAAGTGTTCGTACTGTCCGCGATAGAGGATACAGTCATTAGGACATGCATGTATCTTCTGCACCTCCAAACCGAGAGGGCAAACAACATGTTTTGCTTGATACGTCATCGATGGCAATTTGTTACCCTCTGGAAGAATCTTCTTTACGAGTTTCAGTAGCTCCTCGAAACCCTTATCAGTAACACCATTTGCTGCCTTCCACTGCAGAAGTTCAAGTGTGCTACCCAACTTCTTTAGCCCCTCTTTGCAATCTGGGTACAGGTCAGACTTGTGGTCCTGCAACATGCGTTGTATCTTTTTCAGTTCCTTATCATTGCCGCAGTCTTTCTCGGCATCACGCAACATTTGCCCGAGTCCATCAGTAGGTTCATTTTCCTGAGCAACATCTTCCTGAGCATCGCCTTCCCGAGCAACATCTTCCTCATCAGCATCACCCATTGCAGCATATGCAAAGGAACCGTAGTATTGAGCCAATAACGGAATGTCGTCATCGGCCTCGTCTTCTTCATCTTCATCCATTAGAATTCCTCTTTCACCGTGCTTCGTCCAAACAGAATAATTCCTCATCAAATCGTGCCTCATCAAATGCACCTGAAGACAACCTCTTTGTTTGTACGATTGCATATTTTTACAATGGGTGCATGGGCAGAACATGAAACCGGACGGCGTCCTGTTAGCCTCGGCGGCATCGAGAAACGTCCTAAGGCCATCACGGAACGCCTGAGCGTGGGGGTCCCCGTACATCCATTGTCTATTCATCTACATTATTAACCAATAACAAATATACAATACAATTTAAAGATAAAAAAATTTAATATATAAATAAATACAAATTATAATATATATTCCATTATATAAATAAATTTCTAAAACTACATTACTATATTCATTAAATATAACATTACTATAAGCCTTATAAGATTTATAAGATTTTCTAGCATTTTATATTGATTTTCTAGTAATTTATAAGATTTTCTATTAATTTATAAGATTTTCTAGCATTTTATATTGATTTTCTAGTAATTTATAAGATTTTCTAGTAATTTATAAGATTTTCTAGTAATTTATAAGATTTTCTATTAATTTATAAGATTTTCTAGCATTTTATATTGATTTTCTAGTAATTTCTAAAACTACATTACTATAAGCCTTATAACTATTCACAAGTCATACAAAACAAAATACTAACTAGCTTGCCTTCTCTCTCCATTTAAAACACAACATGAACACTCTCTCCACCATGAACTCAAGCTCTCTCCTCTCTCTCCTCCAAGAACACAAGCTCTCTCTAGCTAGCTTTACTTTGATTCACAAATCCCTCTATTTCTAAATCATAGAAGGATTACAAGCTAAATAAAACATTAGAGAATGAAAGAGTGTACCTTGTAGTGCTCCTTAGATGAGTAGAATCTTCACAAATTTTGAAAAAAATTTGGGCAGCACCTCCCCTCCCACGGCCGAGCAGCATGAACACAGCGCCTAAGTGTTCAGCTGGCTCGGGCGGGGGAGGAAGAAGCCCCTATATTCAAACACATTAGCACCGGGTCGTGGCAAGACCCGGTGCTAATGTGCACCCTTTAGCACCGGGTGCAGCCAGCAACCGGTGCGAAATGGCCTCGGCACATTAGCACCGGTTGCTGGCTGCACCCGGTGCTAAAGGGGGCGCATTAGCACCGGGTCTTGCCACGACCCGGTGCTAATGTGTCCGCCCTGACACATCCACGCGCCGCCCCCGCTCCTAGCCGTTGGACCCGGTGCTGAAGCCCCATCAGCACCGGGTCCAAAAATGGCCGAGGCGGAGGAGGTGGGCGGATGTGAAGGATTCTGGTAGTGTTAGTTGTTCTTGGCTCACTTTTCTTAGGATTAAACTATCCATTCTACGGCACATGGAGACATATAAAGGCAGACAATGTTTATGTGGCTAACCTGCTTGAGAATGATGCCGTCATTGTCAGCATGGTGAATGAAGGTGGCAACCTAATAAATATTCTCTCCCCTTTGTTTTCTCAATCAACTCCTCCATTTCTCAATCCTCTTTCCTTCTTCAACTCTCTCTCTCTCTCTCTCCACTACCTTACATATCGAGGCATCATTGCGACATTGCCCCATTCCAGGTGACGCACCGGCGAGCCATGCCAGTGCGGCCATGTGTCCGGCCATGAGCAACCCCACGCCGCCCTTGCATCTGACCGCGGGTGCATACAGCCGCCCGTACACCTGCAAGAGCACCGGTGCCGTTGAGATACATCGTGCCTCCTCAAGCCGCGACGGCCTATGCGCCGGTGATTTTGCGTCGCACCGCCTCAATCGTGGCCGACCTCGTGCCGATGAGCTCAAGCAGCACCACCGCTGCCTTCGTCACGCTCAGCTCCCTCGTCATGGCGCTCATGACCAGCGTCGTCACCCACGGCCTTGTCTCCTCCAGCTCTGGCTCTGGCACCGTCACCTACAGCATCCTCGTCGTGGGCACCGTCGACGAGAACGCCCCTGCCAAGCATAGGCGAGGGCCACTACTGCACCGATCGCATGGGACCGCGCCGCCGTCCTCCACGTGAGGCCGCATGTCACACCCTAAAATTTCCAAATTTTAGGATGTGAACAGAAGCATAATAAATACAATGATTTTCTAAAATTTTTAAAAATTTTCAAGCTTTATATAATTAACATGGAATTTAGTAAAGGAAAATAAGTGTTTTCCAGTTAATTAAATAAGCATAGGTTTAATATTGTGTGTTTTGCAGTGATGCCACTTCCATTAGGTGTGTTTGAGCGTGAAAATGTTTTCAAAATATGTTTAGAAGCCTAATGAGAATTTGCAAGTCTATACCATATCTTTCAGGAAATCCTAAAAGCTTTCAGCAAATCTTTAGTTTTCTATCATATTCTTTTAGTCTATACTATTATGTAGAAAACCCCTGCTAATTTTAGTTGCCGAAAATTTTGTTTAGTCCATAGATTTCACGTTTTAAATCCGTTTTAATTCGTTCTCATTGCGATAGATTCATATTGACATGAACTACGTTTTAGAACTGTTATTTAACATGTAAATTATTTCTGAATTTTATTTGCATTAATTTGTATAAATGTTATTTAAATGTTTTTTTCTAATTAAAAGCTAATTAAGGTTTATACTACGGTCCTCTTTGGTTGGGCTTCCAACCGGCTGTGGCTTCTTAAAAAGTTAAAAGTCGAACCAAAGGGAGTCGCTTTCCTCGGATGGCTGTTGCAAAAGCGGCTTTTTCGTAGTACAAACTTCACAGCCGCACTCGAGCTGCTTTCAGCGGCTGTGGGGGCGAACGAGAGTTGCAAGTTCCTCGAAATTACCCGCAATGCCACCGTTTATGATGGGTACCGGTTCGTTTTCTTTCTTTCCCGTCTCCTCCTCCCATCCCCGCGCGAGTGGCTCTCCCCGTCCCCGACTCCAGAACCTGCAGCTAGGGTTGCGGCCTCCTCAAGGTGGCGGCGGCCCTCCTCTCCGGCTGCGGCGCCCTCCTCTCCGGCCAGCGGCGCCCCTCCTCTCCGGCCGGCAACGCCCCTCATCCCCACCAAATCCGCCTCTCCCCGGCCTCGATTTCCTCTCCCCGGCTGGTTCCTCGCACCTCGCCACCCCAGCGGCCGCATCACGGCCGGCGAGGCACGAGCCCCACGCCGAGGGAGAGCCACAGGCCGCTCGATCTGGCCCCGCGCCGAGGGAGACCCACGGGCCTGCTGCCGTCGCCGTTCCCCCACGCTCTGCTCGCGGTGCTGCTGGGCTGGCGTGCTCCAGAGGGGAGAACCGGAGATCCGTCCGTCCGTGCTTGGACTGGCTTCTTCTTCTCTGGCTGTTAATCGACCCTGATCCGACCCCTGTTTGTGCCGGCTGCTGTGTTTGTGCCAAAGGTTGTTCGTGCTTGCTATTCTTGTGTGTGGAAAAAATGGATACATTTATCTGACAATGTTTCTCTCTTGCTGTGCAGCAGAGCAGCGTCAAGCACAACCATCCAGGTCCGGCGCCGTTGCTCTCCTCATCAATCTGAAGGTAGTTTTCTAATCTCTAAATGAATCAAGAACAAAGCTTATTAGCTGAAGCTGTTCTAGTTCATGACAGTATTTACTCCAATAATTAGGAAGAGCATCCTCAATATTTGTTCAGTATATGTTTGTGCATATTAAATTTTTTTAGAATGCATTTGGAATTAAATGGGCCAATTTTTTTTCTTCGTTGAAGAATGTCTGATAAGGCAGATTGGTGTGATGCCAATTTGAATCATTTCTTTGCTATCTGCAAAGAAGAGATAGATGCTGAGAATAGGCCATTGGGACAATTTAATAAGGATGGTTGGAAAAATCTGATATCTAAATATGAAGAGAGAACTCATCTGAAGCAAACAAAGATACAATTGAAGAACAAGTTGGACAATATGAAAAAGGAATATACTTGGTTTATGGAGTTGAAGAATGCTGCCACTGGACTTGGATGGAATGAGACAAAGAAAACTGTTGAATGCTCTAAGGAATGGTGGGCAGAACACCTTGCTGTAAGAACTGTTCTATAATTATTCATTGTTCATTTTTTCATACTTATACATCATTACACCTTGCAGAAGTGGCGTATTTTGAAGAAAATTCCAAGTTTCCCTACTCCTACTCAGAAACACATCATTACAGCTTGTATGGCATTGCATAATTTTATTCGTGACAGTCAGTTGCACGATAGGGAGTTCGATAGATGTGACGCGGATGAGGAGTATCTATTACAACAGACCATGCCACAAGCACAAGGAGATGAGAATTCAGACGAGGAGAATGAGGATACAATGAATAACATTCGCAGTAGGATAGCGGATGCTTTGGTTAGTGCAAGAGAGAGATAATTGTGTAGAGGGAGATATAATTATTTGAACCATGTCTTTTGTAAACTGATATCCTCATATTTATGTACTGCATGTTAATGATGTATGCAAGACCAAAGAAAATTTAAAGTTTTCCTTTTAAAAATGGTCATTCACATGTGAACCACACAATAGTACAGGGTTTTACGAACATTTTCCATATAAACAGTCTGTCGGCACTTCAGGGGCATTACAGGCATTTTTCTTCAAAACCACACAGCCACAGCCAATTCAACCAAACGGCTTTCAGCTTTTTTCACAGCTCACAGCTCACAGCAGCTTTTTTCACAGCCACAGCCCACAGCAGCTTTTTTCACAGCCACAGCCCAACCAAACACACCAACGAATTCCATATTAATGCTAATTTTATTAATTACTTATTCAATTAGTTTTATAAATAAAAGTTAATTAAGTTATATCTCGGTTTTTCATAAATGAATCCAAATTTGATTAATGTTTATTTAAAACTATATTTTTTTAATTAAAAGCTAATTAGAGTTAAACTTTGAGTTTTCAGAAATAATTATCAATATTAATTAATATTTACATAAATATGTTTTAATTATAATATTGATTAGTTCAACGCGGTTCATAAAGTCATTCGATTACATGCTCTCACATGTTTTATTTCAAGTTAATGTTTAATTTGTTATAATTTATACATAAACAATTATAAATAAAATGTGATTAAGTTTTATCTTGGTTTTATAAAATGTGTTGTTTTATAACCCAAATTCTTCCGATAGTTGTATCTTGTCAACCTTAGTTCTGTTTTTAGCGATTCTTGTGGTTGCATGACCATATCATCAAGCCCTATCCTTTAGTGTGATCTTTTAAAGGTTTTTCTTTTGATTGGTGTACTGTTCTTAGTTATTGTACTTGTTTATTTGCTTATATAGTTGTACTCTTTTATGCTTGTGCTCGATGATTGCTTCGAGTAGATGGAACGTCATTCAATAGTAAGAGCAAGAGTTGAAAATAATCTGAGCGGCTATATTTTGGAGAAATGAAAGTGTCCCTAACTATCCTTCTACCTATGCTTTTATTTACAATATCACGATGATTTAATTGGAACATGGAGTGACCACCCAGAAAAACAGTACAACCATGAGTGCTAATGGGCTCTAGCCTTGGCTGACTAATTAGAGACTCTAGTTTGGAATAGTCTTACCGAAAGGGCAAGAGGGGAGGCATTGATGGGGTATAGCCCGATCCTATTGGGTAGTATGCTTTGCTAAGATACATGACCCATTAGGGAGGGTTATGGTTTGCTTTGACCTGAATCCTTAGCGGGCTATTGTTTATTAGGGAATCTTTGTAAAGGCCTTGTAGTGGATCCTTAACTTTTGAGGCTAGCTACCTCATGGTGATGGGAAACACGGCTTATGGTGAAAGTGTACAACCTCTGCAGAGTGTAAAACTGATATATCAGCCATGCTCACGATCAAGAGCGGTCTGGACCCTCGCATGATTAATTTATTTAAAGATGATATTAATTTGGTCTCTGGTTATTTCTTGTAACATTGATGAGTACCAACCATAAGTGTACTCACCCTTGCTAACCGCTGCTCAGAAGAAAAAGGTGTGTGAAGTTGATGAAGATGGTGTTGAGTTCAAGCGTACACGACCCCCAGTCGATTGCCTGTGAAGTTTGGAGCCATCATTTCCAGAATACGTTATAACTCTGATAGACTTGTAAGTCGTTTATATTTATTTTACGTGATACTTTATCTGTTATTCACTACTGCTTATTGTATGTGTGAAACTTGATCCTGACACACATACGATGTACACTTGGTTTGTTTTCTAAAACCGGGTGTGACACCGTTGCTCCGCCAAGCGGCCGGCCCCGATCTGCCGCACCTCCGTCGCCTGGTCGCCACCGCCTCTCCATCGTGCAGCCGGCCTACCGAGCCCCTGGTCGCAACTCGCGCTGACAAGGAGCTCTAGGACGCAGCACCAACCTTGCGTGCACCGATGAGCAACACCGCCAGCGAGGTGCTCCTCCCTGGGTGGAAGCGAAGAAAGAGAGATGGGGAGATGGAGAAGAAAAGAAAAAAATAATTTACTCCCTACCATGTAGGACCCGTGTGTCACGATAGATAGAAAGGGAAAGGGAGAATGGATCTGTTGGAGTATTTGTCCCTAAGATCTTAAAAAGGTGTTTTCTCGGTCCACTTAATTACTTACAGGGAAATAGGTTTTTCTGGTTGGAGTTGCTCTTAGGGCCTGTTTGGTAGAGCTTCATCTGATTCTGTGGGAGCTGATTCTTTGAGAGAAGTGATTCTATGTCTGAAAGTGATTCTCTTTAATTTCCTAGCATAAACTGTCAAAATCAGGATGGAGAATCACTTCACAGAATCCGGAGAAGCTACTTTTTTCAGCTCCCAACCCCTTAGTTCATTTCAGAGAATCACTCCTCAGAATCAGCAGAGAATCACTTCTCGCTGAAAAACTATTTGGCAGAGCTCCTCCTGGATTCACTAGAGAATCAGCTCTGGAAGCTCTGCCAAACAGGGCCTTAGTGACAAGCTGCTCACTGGCTTGGTGAGAGCTTTAGTGGCGAGCCCAAGCCCTTGACCTAGATAGACTTAGGTCGTGTTTGGCACAGCTTCAACTCCAGAAAATATGTGGAGTTCTTGGAGCTGGGTATTATGAGCTCCAAAAAATTCTGGAGTTGGAGCTAAGGGTACATAGAGACCATTTAGATGAATTATTTTATTTATAGTTGGTACTAAATAGTATTATTTAAAGTATTATAATTTAGCATAGAAAATATGAATCTAGTCTGAAGTTTGGAGTTGAAGCTGTGTCAAACAGACACTTAGTGACTATAAGCATTTACTTGGTGGAGCTTCAACATGGACTGGGTGGCATTTGACTATCGATATCATGGGATGGTTTTTTGTGCCACTTTTGCATTTCTCGAACCCACTCTTTTTTATACATGCGACTTGAATGCCATATGTTAAGGTTTTTATATAGTCTAATTCACCATTCTCTCTCTTAAACCTTGTTTAGATGCAAAATAGGGGGCGGAGATTTAAGGGTTGGGGTCACTTCGCAATCATTAGTCTAATTCACCCCTCTCTTTTAGGCCTTGTTTAGATGCAAAATATGGGCGGGGATTTAAGGGTTGGGGTCACTTCGTAATCATTACGTCACTGTAGCATTTCATTTGTATGTGTGAAAAATTGTCTAAAAATTAATTAATTAGGCTCAAAATATTCGTCTCGCAGAGTACAACAAAAATGTGCAGTTAGTTCTTTGGAGTTGCTTTTTGGGAACGAGTACCGATTCCTTTTCAAACTGCATCCACATTAGCACAAAGCTGTTCCCAGGAGTACTAGCAAAACTAGAAGCACATGTCCCCAAAATCAACACTAACTCCCGTCTCAATCTCATTTCCCACTTTTCTTTCTTCCTAAACAGCACAAAATCCATCTCCTATCCCTTTGGGTGCAGGGAGGCAGGCAACAACAAGGCTTGTTTAGTTCCTAAATTCCATCCCAAATTCTACTATGCAAAAAAAAGATTTTCATCACATCAAAATATCGGCACATGCATAGAGTACTAAATGTAGATAAAATCAAAAACTAATTATACAGTTTTATTGTACTTTACGAGACAAACATTTTAAACCTAATTAATCAATATTTGGACAATTATTCACAAATACCAACGAAATGTTACGGTGTGCTACGGTGGTAAAGTTCAAATTGACATCTAAATAAGGCCCAAACAATTAAGCACTTATGGGGCCTAGTGCCCTTACAACGTTATGCGCAACTGCAAGTGTCGCCCAAACTAGGAAGAGACGGATAGAAGAGGATGAAGGAGCTCATTGGCACCAGCAACGAGAGGGCACGTGGTGGTGTGTCCGCCTGTTGCAGCCACATGGTAATGAAGTTGTGCGCATCAAGGATGAGATGGCGAGGTTGGAACACCCAATACATGTGCCATTTCTCATTTGTCGTAATGGCGGGTGAATGATGCTAATGTGGATGGCAAGATTGCTGGAAAGATGTTTTTTTCAGCATGGCATTTGTTTCAGCAGTGATGGGAAGGAAAACAAATCGCTATAGATCTTGTACATTCCTATTTGAAAAGCTGACTTAGTAGCTTGTGGATCCTTAAAAGTTGGATTATAAAAGGAGACGGTTGTTTAAGCAGTACTAGATGATGATGTTTAGTACAACGATACGGTCTACAAAACGTAACTTTGACTTCTTATTTTTATAAAAAATATTTATTAAAAAATAATATACACATACCTTTAAAAATATTTTTAAGATAAATCTATTCATATGATTTTCACATTTCCAAACTCAACGACTTACAAGTTATTCACGATTTATATTTCTAATGTTTGACTAAAATCTTGTTCAAAACGTCATCTAAATACTAGTACTTAGATTTTGGGGAGTGGTTTAGTTGCAAAATTAGTGCTTTTTGAAATGTATAAGCTGGTAAAATCGAGAGTTTGTGGTACTGTTGTAAACTTACGATTTGGTTTGGTGGATTGCATTGTAAAAGTTAAATTAAAAGCTATCATGTTTAAGTCAGGTATATAGAGATTTAAAGCAAGAAAAGCACGTATCTTAACACAAAACAGACTTCAAAATTCAAATATAGGGTGTGTTTAGTCCCCTAAATTCCAAACGAAAAAGTCACATCGATATCACATCAAAATATTAAATATAGCAAATGACACATGCATGGAACACTAAACGTGGGCAAATAAAAAATCTAACTGCATAGTTTTGATGTACGTGACGAGACGAATCTTTTGAGCCTAGTTAGGTCATGGTAGGACAATATTTATCACAAACAAACGAAAATGCTACAGTGCGCTACAGTGTCTGATGTGATTTTTCTATCAACTTTTCGCGGGAACTAAACACACCCGTAATAAGAAAACCATAAAGGCAACTGAGCCCCTGTTTAGATCCCATATTTGATTCCTAAATTTCACTATGCAAAAAGAAGATTTCCATCGTATCAAAATATCGGCACATGCATAAAGTATTAAATGCAGATGAAATCAAAACTAATTACATAGTTTTGTTGACTTTGCGAGACGAATATTTTTAAGCTTAATTAATCAATGTTTGGATATTTTTTCACAAATACAAATGAAATGCTATAGTTACGTATTTATTACAAAGTGTAAACTTTGGATCAAAGGTTGTGTTTAGATCCCCTAAAAAGGGTGGTCGAAAAGTCACATCGGTCACTGTAGCGCATCGTAGCACTTTTCATTTGTTTGTGGTAATTATTGTCCTACCATAACCTAACTAGGCTCAAAAGATTCGTTTTGTGGTGTATATCAAAATTATGTAATTAGTTTTTTTATTTACCTATATTTAATGCTTCATGCATGAGGAGAGAGATTTGATATGATGTGATGTGACTTTTTGTATAGTGGAATTTTAGGAACTAAACACACCAAAGACTGTGTTTAGTTCCCAAACTTCCACCTCAAAATTTTACTGCAAAAAATCACATCACATCACATCAAATCTCTCTCCTTATGTATGGAGCATTAAATGTAGGTAAATAAAAAAACTAATTGCATAGTTTGATGTACACGATGAGACGAATCTTTTGAGCCTAGTTAGGTCATGGTAGCACAACAATTATCACAAACAAACGAAAAGTGCTACAGTGCGCTATAGTGTCCGGTGTGACTTTTCGACCACTCTTTTCAACGCAACCAAAATTTGGATCTATACATGCCGTGTTTCTTTGCTCTCTGGAAATTTTTTTCCAAATGAAATCTTGCATGCATGGAGTATTAAATGAAGTCTATTTGCAAAACTTTTTTAAGGACGAGTGTAACTTTGTGCGACGAATCTAATGAGCCTAATTAGTCCATGATTTACTACAGTAATACTATAGTACCATCCTCTAAGCGTGCGGTCAAAGGCCTCGTTAGATTTTTCTCCTAAATTAACCCGGTTGTAAAAATAATTCTATAAACTGACTTTATTTAATACCTCTTAATTATTGACGAAAGAAAAAAAATCTTACACCCAACGAAACATGTAAAGGTCAATCAATCAATCAATCCATGAACTGCCCTCCGGTCCATGGCGTGTCTGCGCCTCTAGCAGCCGCGGTGAAAAATGCTTCTCGGATCGTGTGGCCCACCCGCAGACACAGTCGCAAAGAGCATCCCAACGGTTCAAAAGATGGGCAGGGCGCGCGCGTCATCCGGCTTCCACCGCCGGGTGGCCAACGAAAATTCGAATCATCCCGCCTGCCCGCGCACATCCAGATCTCACCGCTCCCGTTCCCACCCACCCCACCTCGTCCACTGCAGGCGGGCCCGAGGCATCTGTAACCCCACACGTCGGCGACCTACCATCCTGACAGCCACCCACGCAAGCGCGTCTGCCTGGTAACTGGGACCCGCCCGCCGTCGAAAATTGGGCGCTCCCGCTGCCCCAATGGCCCAATCTTTTGGGTTTTGCTTTCCCACCGCGCTCCTTCCCTCCCTGTTTTTCATTCACATCTCGCCAATCCGATTCGATTCGATTCGATTCAATTCGAGTTCTAAAACCCCACGGAGCTCTCCCACTTCTCCCAAACCCCTCGCCGTCCTCTCCAGAAACCCTAGCGAGAGCAGCAGCTGCCTGCAGCACTTGCCATGGCGCCGAGCTCCCCGTCGCCCGCCTCGCCCACGCGCGTCTCCGGGCGGAAGCGCGCCGCCAAGGCCGAGGAGATCCGCCAGAACCAGGAGGAGGAGGAGGAGGAGGAGGAGGAGGAGGAGGAGGAGGAGGAGGAGGCCGCGATTGTGTCGTCCGCCAAGCGCCGCCGCAGGGCGTCGTCCAGGAAGAAACCCAAACCGGCACCCAAGCAGGCGAAGCCGGCAAAGGCGGGTAGGAAGAAGAAGGCGGAGGCGGAGAGCGGGGAGCCCGTGGAGGACGACGTGTGCGCCGAGGAGCCGGACGAGGAGGAGATGGCCATGGGCGAGCAGGAGGAGGCGGAGGCCGAGGCCGCAGCCGAGGAGCAGGAGGCGGCCGCGGCCGCCGCGGGGTCGCCGGGAAAGAAGAGGGTGGCACAGCCCAGGAAGAAGGGCGCCGTCGCAGCTGGCGAACACGAGCCGGAGTTCCTCGGCGAGACCGTTCCTGCGGCCGAGGCGCGCACCAACTGGCCCAAGCGCTACGACCGCAGCAATGCTGCCAAGAGGTAGATCTCCCTCCCTACTCTTCTTTGTTTTAGATTCTATTCCAGATGTTTGCTTCCTGTTGTGAGGTGAGCAAGCGTGCAAGTTTTTCAATGCTGAATCTTCGCACGTGCAGGCTGGAGGAGGACGAGGAGCTCAAAGCCAGGTGCCACTACCGGAGCGCCAAGGTGGACAACGTTGTCTACAGCCTCGGCGACGATGTCTACGTCAAGGTCATTGTTCGCCACTTTCATTAAGAGAGCAGGAAGATCCAAATCCCAAATGCAGCATAGAGTAGTAATTTCTTGCTTTTATTCTGAATTTCAACAATACATAAATATTTGTTTGTTGAAAAAAGGCCCATTATGTATCTCTGATCAATCAATTTTGTCTGCTAGCCCCCCTGATCAAAATTTAACTCAATTTACTTTGCAAACTAATACGTTTGGTCCAATCTACTGCCCAATGAGGGAACTCAGGGTAGCATTTTGACAAGTTGCAAGTCAATCTACCAGGAAAGGCACAAACTGTTCCAATTTGAATGCAACAAATGTATTTTTTGTACCTACAAATGCTGCTTCATCTCCAGTTTAACTCATTGTTACTGTTCTGCCTTTGTTTATGCTGTTATCATGCCTTTGTGATGGTAGAAAACATCTATTGGTTTTTAGAAGTCAATTCCTAGTGATACAATGTGAGTACAACAATCTGTACACGGTACTGCTACGTCGATGAGTGCTTTGGATGCCCCTATGTCCAAAAATGCTCTGCTTGGTGGCATCATTCATGTTTGTAGAGAATATATATCACATGTGCTTCATTTTGTATAGGACAGTGCTCGTTTGATTGCGTCCTATTATGATCTTCAAGTATTCAGAGCAATTTGTGCACAGCATCTTTTTTTGAGATCTGGTTGACGGATTATGATGTTTCACATGGCATGTGATATTTGCTTCAAATGCAACGTGGAAATGCTTCCCCTCAAATTTAGTGATTATTGTTAGATATCTGTATAAGTTGCATTAAAAATGGATGCTTTTGATTCTGTTGAAAAAACCGTGATCTTCATTTTTTTTGTCTCAGATTGTTCCAATGTAAACTGAATGCTGTAAATGCTGCTTCTATTTTTCTCCAGTGATGATTGATCCCTTGCCTTATTTGCTTACCCTTCCATTTGTCATCTTCAAGATTGTTTGAGGTTTTCCATGTGTTGCAGCTTTCTTAAATCTTTGATTTCTTTGCCCATTGTAGTGAAGATTGCCATGGCATTTATGGTTTTCTTGTTGTTGCCTTTATGCTGCCCTCGTGTCTTTGTGAGGGAAGTTTTTTTAATGATACCAAGTGATGTGTGTTTAGCGAGCAGCTTATGCCACTGATACATAAATGGGTATTCTGAATGTCCTCTGTCCAAAATCCTCTGGTTTGTGCCTCTCCTTGTTGACTGGCTTGTAGTTCACCTTGCATGGAGTAGTTCATGTTTGTTTTTGTTGAACTATAAGTGAATTGCTCACCTTTACCAATTAATTTAGGCTTTTGTGTTGTGCTCGTAAGTGCATGTAGCTCCATATGGTATTGGGGTTTGAGGCCTGATTGATCCTGTACGTTAAAGGGGAGTGTTGAAGTATATGTGAAAATTTCCACTTTTACTAATCAGCTTGCTTTTGTGTGGAACTGGTCGGTGCATGCAATTTAATAGTTTCTTTTGATACAGCAAAAATTTATGATAATGTAACTGAATGCATGTGGCCGACTCATTCAAAGTTTTCCATTGCATGCTATATTTGCTTCAGGCACAGCAAATAAATGGTAATCTGGATTCTTGTGGTCTTTATATGGTATTGTGTATAGGCTGCTGGTAAAAACTGTATCCTTATGATTCTGAAGATTAACTGTTCAACTTTTTTAGTCTCACTAACTGTTCTAATGTAAGCTGAATCCTTTGATTTCTTTAAATAACAAAATATTGCTTAACTGGTTAATTGTTTGCCTAACTTGCATTTGTCAGTGCTTGCTAACATCACACTGTGACCTATGAGATTATATGTGTTTTCCTTTTCTTATTTGTCTGTATGATACATGAGTGTAGTTTATTCCTTTATTTCTAGCATGATGAAAGTTCTCATGAGCTTTAACTGAATATTAATGTTGCTTAAGAATTTAAGTAGAAATGCTGATAAGAAAGTTTGCTTAAGTACATATGCAATTGGATAGTTTGCTCTAACATCATACCTTTTGTCTTGTTCCTGAACAATAGTTGCTGACCTTACTTCCTTCGCCCTTTTGCCGACCACAGGCTGGAGAAAATGAGTCTGATTATATTGGCCGCATTACTGAATTTTTCGAGGGGACTGACCGCTGCCACTATTTTACTTGCCGTTGGTTCTTCCGTCCCGAGGACACGGTGTGTATTGACTTTCGAGCATTTGATTATTTTGTTATGTGTAATACGACATGATATAATTGGGTGCTATCTTTTTGCAGGTTATCAGTTCCTTGGTGTGCATTGATGTTGACGGCCACAAGCATGACCCGAGACGTGTTTTCCTTTCTGAGGAAAAGAATGATAATGTGCTTGATTGCATCATCTCAAAGGTCAAGATAGTTCATGTTGATCCAAATGTAAGTTTCCCTGTTCAGTGCTCACTTAGGGCTTGTTTGGTAGAGCTCCACCTGATTTTGATTCTTTGTGGGAGCTGATTATTTAGAGAAGTGATTCTGTAGCTGAAAGTGATTCTCTACGATAAATTTCATAAAATCAAGGATTTAGCATGGGAAGTGAATCCTGAGAAGCTAGTTTTTTCAGCTCCTAGTCTCTTAGTTTATTTCAAAGAATCACTCTACAAAATCAGCATAGAATCACTTCTAAAAAAACTTTTTGGTAGAGCTCCTCCTGGATTCAGCCTAGAATCAGCCCTGGGAGCTCTGCCAATCAGGCCATATCTTGATATGCACATAATGTTTCTCACTACAATTGTTTCTTTGCTTTAGATGGATCCAAAAGCAAAGGCTCAGCTGATAGAGCATTGTGACTTATACTATGACATGTCCTACTCTGTTGCATATTCTACATTTGCTAATATCTCATCAGGTAATTGCTCCTGCAGCTTTTTTTTCATGTTGGTTGGGTGTGGGCAAATTACTTGTTTTATCAACTTATTACTGTTACAATAGTACTTACTGAATATCCAATGTGCACTGGTATGTTATTTCAATAAAACTAATCTAAACAATCTAAAGTGACAAATCTATCAAATGCTTATGTTGTTTTTGGCATAAACTCTGACTTTGTCTCTCAATTAGAAAATGGGGCATCAGGCAGTGAAACTGCTTCTGGTATTTCTTCCGATGATGTGGATGTGGAGATGTCATCTGGTACAGGGAGAACAGCAACCCTGCTTGATCTATATTCTGGCTGTGGGGGCATGTCCACTGGGCTTTGCTTGGGTGCAGCACTTGCTGGGCTGAAACTTGAAACCGTAATTTTCTACCTTGTCATCTGATGGAGGGAATATGTCCATGTTCTCAGAACTAATTCTATTCTTCTGGCTATTGTTGCAGCGATGGGCTGTTGACCTTAATAGCTTTGCATGCCAGAGTCTTAAGTACAATCATCCACAAACTGAGGTACGGGCAGTAAACTGACTATTGGATTCTGTTTGTTATGTACAACTGCTGCTACAAAGTGTCCTTGGGTCTTTGAATGTAGGTGCGGAATGAGAAAGCCGATGAGTTTCTTGCTCTCCTTAGGGAATGGGCAATTCTTTGTGACAAATATGTCCGTGAAGATGCCGGTTCGGATTTAGCAGGCTCAGAGGATAAAGAGGATGAGAGCAGCCCTCTTGATAAGGATGAATTTGTTGTAGAGAAGCTTATTGGGATATGTTATGGTGGCAGTGGCAGGGAAGATGGCCTATATTTCAAGGTATATATGTGCTATTTCTTCAATTATGCTGCTTGCTTGGATTTTCAACAAAGGCTGTGTTTGGATGCATCTAGTTTTAAGAATTTCCACGAAAAGTTGAAATATTACAGGAATCTGTAAAAACTCATGTTTTAATGTAATACTGATACTGATTTGCAGGTCAAATGGGAAGGATATGGTCCTGAAGAGGATACTTGGGAGCCCATTGATAACCTCAGGTTAGTGTACGATAATACCATCTGCTTGTCGCCTGGTACATCCATTCGCAGTCCTAATCCTTGTTTCATAAACCAGTGACTGCCCACTGAAAATCAAAGAATTTGTACAAGAAGGGTACAGGAGAAAAATTTTGCCATTGCCTGTGAGTGTTTATTTTTGTGTTGATTTTCCTACATGTTAGTAAATGCTTTTGCTTGGTGATTACATCTATCTTCTCTAATGTTTTGTAAGGGTGATGTTGATGTCATTTGTGGAGGCCCACCATGCCAAGGTATCAGTGGGTTTAATCGATTCAGGAACCGTAATGAGCCCCTTAAAGATGAGAAAAACAAGCAAATGGTGACTTTCATGGATATTGTGGCATACTTGAAGCCCAAGTATGTTCTCATGGAAAACGTCGTGGACATACTTAAATTTGCTGATGGCTACCTAGGAAGATATGCTTTGAGCTGCCTAGTCGCTATGAACTACCAAGCACGGCTTGGAATGATGGTTGCAGGCTGTTACGGTCTGCCACAATTCCGGATGCGTGTGTTCCTTTGGGGTGCTCTTTCTTCCATGGTTTGTTCCACTTCTGCTGCCTCTTATGTTTGTTAGGGTTCTATTGCCTTTATGAGTAATCAGACGTATTTGTCACTGTAGGCCCTCCCAAAGTATCCTCTCCCTACCCACGATGTTGTTGTGCGTGGAATGGCTCCTAGTGCTTTTTCTGTAAGTACGGTATAGCTTTGAAGATCTATCGGAAAGTGTGAGTTATTGACTGATTTGATTTTGTTTGCAGCAAAGCATTGTTGCATATGATGAAACTCAAAGGCCTTCCCTAAAAAAGGCCTTGCTTCTTGGTGATGCTATTTCAGACCTACCAAAGGCAAGTCCTTTTGCAAGTTAATACATTTTGCAACCTGTACATGCAATCTTATTTTGTTTCTGCAGGTAGAGAATTATCAGCCTCATGATGTAATGGAATATTCTTCATCCCCCAAGACAGAATTCCAGCGTTATATTCGACTTGGTCGTAAAGGTAAGGCCCATTGAACTCTACTAGTTGACCTTTTGTGGACTACAAGATGATTGGATTACTTTTATGAAGAATCTTGTGCAAGTGGCCTCATTGCCAAATACCCATATTTTCAGTGCTGAAGTTTAGCTTCTGTATTGTGCTGAGTTTTACCTTGTTCTGTTTAAATGTTCCAGACATGTTGGATTGGTCGTTTGGAGAGGAGTCTGGTCCAGATGAAGGAAAATTGTTAGATCACCAGCCCTTACGGCTCAATAATGATGATTATGAGCGTGTTCAGCAGATTCCTGTTAAGAAGGTTGGCTGCGGAATGATGCTATTTTTATGCTGTTCCCTTCTTTCACCTTCATCAATTAATGTAACTGTTTTCTGTTACAGGGAGCCAACTTCCGAGACCTCAAGGGTGTGAAGGTCGGAGCAAACAACATAGTTGAGTGGGATCCAGAAATTGAACGTGTGTACCTGTCATCTGGGAAACCACTGGTATGTGTTCTATTGTGCAGTCCTATTTAGAATGTTTCTTCATTAGATGCAAATTTATGTTACATATAGTAAGCTGTTGCACATCCTTGTGGATAGGTTCCGGATTATGCCATGTCATTCATCAAGGGGAGGTCACTTAAGTAAGTGGTTAATTGACCTTGATTTCCTTTCCTACATATGGAAGTGAAATTAGTAGTTATCCTAACAAGTGATGTTGTAGGCCATTTGGACGCCTGTGGTGGGATGAGACAGTCCCTACGGTCGTGACCAGAGCAGAGCCTCATAACCAGGTCAGCTTCAGTACAAACTATCCCTATGTGAATCCGTGCTACCGTGCTCTTTACTGTTATTGTTGTCTGCAATTGAGGCTGATTGACATGCTGTCAACAGGCTATATTGCATCCGAGTCAGGCAAGAGTCCTTACTGTCCGGGAGAACGCAAGGTTGCAGGGCTTCCCTGATTATTACCGACTGTTTGGTCCAATCAAGGAAAAGTAAGTTCCTCTACACAGTTTGTTTGTACCTAAGGAATCACTCAGTCCCAGTGTGTTCAGCTATCAGACCAAACAAGCCAACTATGGCTGTGTTTCTTTGGTCGGTGAAAATTTTTACAAACATGTTTGACCAATAATTAAGGGTATTAAATAAAGTCAGTTTACAAAACTACTTTCACAATCCTTAGGCTAATTCATGAGACCTATCTAATGAAGCCTTTGGCTGCACAGAGTAGAGGATGATTACTGTAGCATTATTGTAGTAAATCATGGGTTAATTAGGCTCATTAGATTTGTCGCGCAAAGTTACACTTATCTTTAGAAAGGTTTTGCAAATAGATTTCATTTAATACTCTATGCATGCAAGATTCACTTTTAAATTTTTTTCAAAAAACCAAAGAAACACGGGCTATTAGTTCTGGCTGATCCAAACAGGCCAGCTATTAGACAAGCTTTTATACCTAACTAGCTGCATCCACCCTATTTCCAGCTATTTATTTTTTAGAAAAAGGAGGCTTCGGCCTCTGCACTCGCACACAGCCACTATTTCCAGCTAATGGGCTGCAAAAAGACTAAAGTTCACATGACATCAACTGAAAATTACCCATCACTGCCATTTAAGTTTGCTATGTGAGTATGACATTAGGCAATTACCTTGCAAAATTACAATCCAACATCTCTAGGATCCAAACAGTCTTTGATTTATCAGCCAACTTTTAACTATCTCTAGCTACCGGACAGCTTTTAACTAGCTCTAACTGATCCAAACAGGATATCTTTAATTCTAAAAAGCTTTTAAGTATCTCTCAATGTTCCATGAGTTGTTATTAGGTGGTCGCCTAGGTGTGCTTAAGCGCTAGGTGGAGGGTCAGCGCCTTGCCTAGGGGGGGGGGGGGGGTAGGTGGAGGTTAGGTGCTGGGCCACTAGAGCTGGTGCCAGCAGAGGATGGAATTGCACAGGATCTGTTTGAGCAGGAGGGGAAGAGAGCAAAAGGGGAAGGAGCCTGAGGTGGCGCGGGATGTTGCGATTCATTGCTGCGGTGTGCGATTCAGCGGCCCGTGCACACTCCATCAGATAGAGAGATATGGGAAAAGGAGGAAGAGCCATGGGATAGGCTCTGGTGTGGTGTGGGGATAAGATAGATCCATTTTGCGCTTTGCCCCTTCATCTTTCTAACAATTACTGCCGATAGAGTGACCAGCGCCTTTTCCATCCTTGCATCTCTAACTGTCTATGTATCCTAGCTTTTAACTAGCTCTAGTTGATCTTATGATATTCTTTGCTATATCAAAGAATGAGAAAAGCATTGATCTAAGGCTATTCTTTTCCACATAAAACATATTTCAGCTCTCATTAACTCTTTGCTATATCATGAAAAAAGTGACATGTCACTATTTAATGAGAATGAAACTCCCATTAAGAATGACCTAATAGGGTTTTTTCTGAACGCGTGCTTTTTTTTTCTGATGGTGATAGGTACATTCAAGTTGGCAACGCAGTGGCTGTCCCTGTCGCACGTGCACTGGGCTACTGTCTGGGGCAAGCATTCCTGCGTGAATCGGAGGGGAGTCATCCACTTTATGAGCTCCCTATAAGCTTCACCTCTGTGGCGCGAACTGTGGTGCAGGAAAGGGCTTCCTCTGCCAGCACTCCTGCAGGGGAGGTTGTTGAGCCGTAAAACGAAAGCAGAACTGAGCAAGGCAAGAGTAGGAATAACTCTTGTTGGGTTTGATTTGGGTTCCATCCAGGAGCTTGTTACTAATAGTTCAAGACATCGTTCTAGTTGTTATGATTGGATTGGTGAATGTAGGCATGTGTGGCACTCGGGCTCGAGTGCTTGTTGTAGTGTATGGTGAGGTGAGGTTTCAAAACATTCATTAGCCCAGTCGTAGGAGTCAAGGAGACCTGCCTCACGTTTCTCAATTTAGCAATATGCTGAGTTGTTGTCTTGTATCATGTATGTGAGTTCAGAGAAACCATTGGTTCTTATTGTTTAATGCAAGTAAGAGAAATAATTGATTAATGTATTGTGTTAATTTGTTTGTTTTTGGAGTCAATTACCTGTATGTCATTGGAATTTGTACTGTTCCCTTGTTCTATTCAAATTCTTCAGTTCTCCTGTGTGCCGCTTCTGAAAGAGGGGTTTGGAACATGGAATGCAAATGGTTCAGTTGTTAAACTGCATGAGTAAAATTTTGCTTGGTGGTGAAATAATAAAGTTCCAGGAGCTGGTGTGTAGATATAAAATCCTACCACACTGTTAAGAAGGCAAAGGGCCTGCAGTTTTGATCTCATCAAATGCAGCAACAGCTGCCCAAGAGCAACTCCAAGAGACTCTGTATCTGATTTTGTTTAGCTAAAAATAGATAACGGATCCGAAAAAACGCATCTAACAGAAGCGCTATCTGACTCGCTATCTTTGCGGGCTCACTATTGGCGCCCCTTCCCTCGCTATTTTTTGTGAGTGCTGCCCGCTCGCCATCGCCTCCCTCGCGCGCGGTCGATTCTTGTTCCCGCGGCGATTTTGCCGCTGCCGCGCCCGCACCACTCCTCCTTCCCGCGCCGCTCCGTTTGCCCACCAAATCGCCGCCAAGTCACTCTCAGGAGGCTCCATCCCGGACTTCTTTGGCCGATTCAGGAGAACCGGTTGCTCTCCCTCGTCCACAACCTGCTCGCCGGCCAGGTCCTGGCCTTCCTCGGCGCCATCGCCACGCTCCGGGAGCTCAACCTCTCCTACAACCCCTTCGCCCTCGGGCCCCTCCCGCACCAGCTCGGCAACCTCTCCACGCTGCGCGTGCTCTGGCTCGCCGGCTGCAACCTCGTCAGCGCCATACCACCCTCCCTCGGCCGCCTCACCGACCTCCAACGACGCGCTCACCGGCACCGTACCGCCGGAGATTACATCCGGCCTCACCGCCGCCGGATTCGGCAACATCAGGGACCTCACGGCCATCAATTTCGCCATGAACCGCCTCGACGGCGCCATCCCGGAGGACCTCTTTGCCGCGCCAAAGCCCCAGACTATGCACCTCTACGCCAACAGGCTCACTGGCCCTGTGCCGGAGTCCGCGGCCAGGGCCCCCTCCCTCGTCGAGCTGTGCCTCTTCGCCGACGCCCTGAACGGCACGCTGCTCCGCAACAACTCGCTCTCCAGCCAGCTGCTTCGGGCGGTCGAGTCATGGAAGAAGCTCAGCGAGCTGAACCTCGCCGGCAACGGCTTCAGGTATTGATGGTGTCAGACGAACAAAAAGGGTAGAAGGAAAAAGACCAAGAGCGGCGGCGGAGTCAGGCTGGCCTTCGGCGTCGGAGGAAAAAGATGTCGAACGAAAATGAAATATGAGCTGGATCCACAGTTTTGAAAAGCCCATTTTACCTAGTCTGTTGGATTCCTCCTTGGATGATGTGGTTTTCTATTTTTACAAAGTGGTATAATCTTTATATTTAGCTAACTAAAATACAGAGTCTCTTGGAGATGCTCTTATGTCAATAAACTCCTAGTGACAGTCACAAATAGCATTAGGAGGGGAGAATTCAAGTGATTCCAGTGAACATGAAGAGGCTCCACTATCTATGCAATGAAGATTGTATAGTGCTAAACATTTGTGTAATTCACTCAATGTTGAGGCTCTTGAGTTACCATGTAATCTCTCTATAAATAGAGAGCTATGAGATCAATGGAAAATACCAATTCACCTATCTACGGTGTCCTCTCTTGTTCACATTCTTCATTCTAATACGTTATCAGCAGCTCTACATTGAGCAAGAGACCCGCAGCCCCCACCATCAGGTGCGGGGGAGGCCTAGGCGTGCGCGACGAAGGGGCCTAGGAGGGGGGGGGGGGAGGGCGGGGGTGGAGTCGACGACGGCGCATCAGCGGCGGCGGCGGCGACCACTCCAGGCGATGGCGACAGCGGCTTCAAGCGACGACGGCTCTAGACGGCGGCCGACGGCCTATAACGGCAGACGGCGGCCGACGGCGGCGGCGGCCGAAGGCAGCAGGAGGAGGCGGCTGGTGTGGGTTAACCCTAACACCCCCGTCCCCCAGCCGTTATAGGCCGCGGCCTAGTGGGCCAGCCGCATCGGCCCACCAGCCAAAGCCTCGCCCGCCTTGCCCCTCATGGGCCCCAAGCGGCGGTGGGCCGAAACTGAGTTTTTCGGCCCACTGCTCAATAAATTTTATTTACTCATTTTCAGATGTTAATTTCCTCAGAAATTTTACATTTTAGTCCCTGGACTTTGGTCTTTTTGCATTCCGCAGTTACACTGCGACGAATAAATGTTTATGTTGAGACCCATGTTACTTATTATATGTGTTTGTTCAGCACTGGCATTTCCATGTATTTTATTTTACAAGTTTACTACGTTGCAAATTTAATTTCCTCGCCCTACTTCAATTTATTTTAATGCAATTATGTCTCTAAATTGAAAAAAAATTCTTAGAAGTTTGGGATCATATGGATCTTCGCATACCTCAGTATACCGTTTATCTCTCAAACTCAGAATTATTTTTGGCACACGCTAACAAAATTACTCTATTCTTTTACCAAAGTTGGTCATATATCAAAGTGGAATTCAAAACCACCGAGGGATCTACACTATTTTGAATAGTGATTACCCGATTGTGATTCTCATACTATGGAGAATTGAATATTGAGCTATTTGATCATGCGACATCTACATAATACCCAATTTATTGAGAGTATTTATTTACTTGTTCAAATTCATTTTTGAAATTTTGCACAATTGCATAAAAATGCCATAATTTCTCAAAATTTTTGGCAATCATAATGTAGGTGAGATGACAAAAAAACAGTTCGATGAACTTACTCTTGATGGTTCAAATTTCCCTACATGGGCGATGGATATCAAAGTGCAACTGTCGACCGAAGGACTATACAAATGTATAAATGAAACAGTCGCAGGAGGTGTTGCCCCCTCTAACATGTCCAAATACTCCGCCTTAAAAGTGATAATGCAATATATCCATCAGGATTTGAAAATGGAGTACAACAATGAGGAGGACCCACTTGCTTTGTGGACAGCTCTTAAAAATCGATATGAACAGCATAAAAAGATTATCCTTCCTACGGCAACGCATGAGTGGAATCACTTACGTATACAGGATTTCAAAACTATAGACGAGTACAACCATGCTGTTCATAGGATATGCTCCAGGCTCCGATTTTGTGAGAAAGAACCTTCTGACGAGGAGAAATTTGAGAAAACTCTTTCTATAATGCTCCCATCAAAAAGAATCATTACTCAACAATACCGGGAGAAGAATTTCACAGTCTACTCTGCACTCATTCACATTAAAACAGGCAGAAAAGAACCATGAGCTCACCGTGTGGACCTCATCCCAACGCCCGTTGGGTACTCTTCCTCTACCTGAAGTACATGCGAATGAGCAGAAAAATGGACCTAATGGAACAAAACAGACTGGAAATCCTTCAAGCCAAGGGAAGCACAAGAGAGCCAAAAAGCCACGAGGAAAATTTCCTAAGTGGAAAGACATTTCTAAGCAGAAAAATGATAGTGGCACCAAGATCGCCTATTTCAGGTGTGGGTGCAACAATCATATCACTAAGAAATGCAGGACTCCTAAACATCTGGCTGAACTATACATGAAGTCCATGGGTCGTACATCGAATACCCAGAAGTTTGAAGCTCACTTCACCTCTCAAGTGCTGGAGACCGAAGCTATGGACCCTATCCCTGATGGAGCGGGAACAAACAACACCAAGGCTCCGCTAAATGAAGAGGATGACTCTATGGACATCGACAACATGCTCATGGAATTCGCTTCCAACGACATATTTGGAGACCTCAACTAGGCTCCATAGAATTAGATTTTAAATTTTGCAAATAAAGTACTTGTATAAGAAACATGATGTTGCTACATATTTTATCGGTTGTAATAATGCACCTACTATCTTAATATATTTTATGTGCCTTCTATATTTTTGCATTATTTTTATGCGTTTAAATTTTGCATTATATAGATTGTTACGGGAGTCGATCCAATGGAAGAAGAGATGTGCCTAGTGGACAGTTGTACCACTAACACTATACTTAGGGAAGTCAAAATTTTCCAAACTCTCACAAAGAGAGAAGGGCAAGTTTTGACCATCGCGGGACGCGATGCTATGCTTGTTGGTTCTGGTAGAGCCACTATCATACTTCCAATGGGTACACAAGTCAATATCGAGGAAGCATTATTGTATCCCGATTCAACTCGTACCCTACTAAGTTATAGAGATATCCGAAATAATGGGATTCATGTGGAAACACATGCGTAAAACAATGAGGAGTTCCTTCTCTTGACCAAAGACACTAGATATGGCAAACAAACACTTGAATAGGTGCCTTCTCTCCCATCTGGATTGTACTACACATATATCAAACCCGTACCACATGTTGCATACAAGGTGATTTTTCAGAATGTGGATACATTCAAAACTTGGCATGAACGCCTTGGCCATCCCGGCATCGGGATGATGAGAAAGATCATAGGCAATTCAAGTGGACATGGTATGAGCGACAGAAATTCCTAGAATCCTCAGATTTTATGTGCACCTCATGTGCAACTGGTAAACTAATTTTGAGATCCTCACATCTCAAAATAAAAACTGAACCACTCAAGTTCCTTGAACGCATTCAAGGCGACATATGCGGTCCCATTCAACATTTGTCTGGACAATGTACTTCATGGTCTTAATAGATGCATCCACAAGATGGTCTCTTGTGTGTCTATTATCAACACAGAACCATGCCTTCACAAAATTGATTGCACAAGTCATCAGACGTAAAGCCAGTCAACCTGAACACCAGATAAAATCTATCAGATTAGATAATGCTGCAGAATTTTCTTCAAAAGCCTTCAATGATTATTGTATGGCCTTAGGAATTGAAGTCCAACATTCTGTACCATATATTCATACTCAGAATGGTTTAGCTGAATCTCTCATCAAGAGAATAAAGCTCATTGCCAGACCACTATTGGAAGATTGTAACCTACCAACCTCATGTTGGGGTCACGCAGTGTTACACGCTGGTGACCTAATACAATTGCGTCTAACTGCATACCATACAACTTCCCCGCTGCAATTGGTTCGTGGTGATCCTCCTAGTATTTCCCATTTGCGGAAATTCGGTTGCGTCGTATATGTACCGATCTCACCACCAAAGCGTACATCAATGGGCCCTCACAGGAAAATGGGGATCTATGTGGGGTATTTATCTCCGTCGATCATTAAATACCTGGAGCCCCTTATAGGGGATTTACTCACAGCCCGGTTTGCTGATTGTATCTTCAATGAAGAACATTTCTCGGCATTAGGGGGAGAATTCAAGTATCACAATGAATGCCCAAAAATAAATTGGAATGCCATAGACACCCTAATGGAGGATCCTCGTACCTCAGAATCCGAACTTCAAGTTCAAAGGATCATTAATTTGCAGAATGCTACAAATAATTTGCCAGACTCGTTTACTGTGAGCAAAGGTGTCACTAAATCATACATTCCCGCAAGGAATGTGCCGGAAAGAATAGAGGTACCTAATAAAACTATTCAACTCCCTCCCTCAAAAGAGAGTGGGAGAAGTACGGCAAATCCTAGCAATCGCACGAGGAAACAGAGGAATGAATCCTCTGACACAGTAAATAAAACTCAACCTCAAGTTGAAAGACACCGAGTGGATTTACACAATCCACCTCCCACATCAACAATGCACTCAATTTCTGATGATGGGACATTGGAACGCCCTAACGCGGTCGTATTGGGAAATACCGAGCCGTCATCAAGGGTAAATGAAATTTCCATAAACTATGTTGATTCTGGAGAATCATTCGATTGTAAGACTACAATTGTTGACACATACTTTGCCTCATCAGTTGCAGACGCCATCCAAAATGATCCAGATCCAAAATCCATGGTAGAGTGCAAACAGCGCTTGGACTGGAACAAGTGGAAGGAAGCAATTGAAGCAAAGTTAGCTTCCCTAAATAAAAGAGATGTATTCTCATCAGTGATACCTACACCTCCAAAAACCTTCCCTGTGGGTTTCAAATGGGTCTTCATCCGGAAACGGAATGAGAAAAATAAGGTGGTGAGATATAAGGCGAGGCTTGTAGCACAAGGGTTCACGCAGAGGCCCAACATTGATTTCAATGAAACATATTCTCCGGTCATGAGTGGAATTACGTTCTGATACTTAATATCTTTGGCAATTCAAAAACATCTATCTATGCAGTGTAACACCCTAAAATTCATCACAATTAAATTGTAGCAACTCTCTGAATTTTTCTAGGATTTATTAAGGCTTAAATAAATTTTCTAGGATTTAATTGGAATTTCTAGCCTTTTTATCAATTTAAATATCATATTAAATAATTTTAGTCAAAATAAGTTTTTGTTGCATTCATGCTGTTGAATATACTTTTGGTTGCTAGTAAATCAAGTTGGAATTTAAATTCTGTTTAAATTCGAATTTGATTTGCTTTTGTTTGAGTTTTAGAAAAGTTTTTTAGGCTGAGTTCGTTTTTGCCCCTCCAACTCTTGGCCCAGCTCGACTTTGCCCCCTCTACTTCTTTCTTTTCCCCGGCCCGATTTCTTTCCTCGGCCCAACTTCCTTGCGGCCCGGTTCCCTTTCGGCCCAGCGCCGGCCCGCTCCACTTCTCTCCCCATCTCTCTCTCTCGCCGACAGGTGGGGCCCACCTGTCAGCTTCGTCTTCCCCGAGCGGGACTCTGTCCCGAGTCCGTTCCGCGCCGCCGCCGAGTCCTTCTCCTTCACGCGCGCCGAGGCCGGTTCCCGGACCTATAAATCGCGGCCGCCGCCTTGGCCTCTCCTCCAATCCAACCGAGCCCGCAAACCCTAGTCGCCCGCGCCGCCGCCATTGCCGAGCTCGAGCCGCCGCCGTCGATCTTCGCCGTCGAAGCCTCGCTCTCGCCAAGATCTGTCCCGGGAGGTTCGCTAAGAGGTGGTGAAGCTTCCCTTGCGTTTTGATTCGAGTTTCGGCCGCGCCCGTGCTTAATTTTCACTCGCCGCCGATCTCGCAGCACCGCCGTCCGCCATTCATCGCCGGCCGGCCACTGCGTTCCCCTTCCGCCACCAAGAGCTAGCCAGGTGAGCTCGCCATCCCCTCCCGATTCTCTAGGTCTAAGTCTCGTCGCAAACCGTGCACCGTAGCGCGATTTCGTGGTTGCTCCGGCGAAGCTCCGCCGCGGGAATGAGCGGCGCCGCTGCGTCCGTCGTCGCCGGCGTCACCCCTCGGCCCGATCCGCCCCTGGCCGTCCGATCGTAATCCAACGACTCACGATAGATCGCGTCCCGAGTCAAACCCGAGCGTACCGGACAACCTAGGAAATTTTGCAAAAGAGCCCTTAAAGTTTTCAAAATCAACCCGCAGTCCATCCTAGTTCAAAAATAATTATGTTTAGGTCCTATTTTCTTCTGTTTTAGGCGCTGTAAGTTTTAAAATTATGCCCGAGGTCCAAGTTTTGTCTTTTTACATGAAAACCCTCGTAGTTTTATACAAAATTATGTTTTAGCCCCTGGTTTTTCGCAGTTAAGCCCCTGGAACTTTTAAAACTTTGCCAGCAAGTCCCTGAACCTTAGAAAAGCCATATCTTTTGCGTTTTAACTCCGATTTTAGTGATTCTCGCGCTCACGCGTTCGTTGTAACACGTAGATTAGCTTTGTGCTATTGTTTTATTCTGTTGGAATTGTTTGGTGTACTGTTTCTTATTTGTTGTATTGTTTCCTTGCATGTAAATGTGTGATGCGATTAGGAAACGACCAGTTCGAGAATTTCTCTGAAGAACCAACTGTTGGAGAACGATTTGAGCAGCAACAGAGTTGGGAAGAAGGCAAGTGTATTATGTCATGCAAATGTCCTAATAACTATTAATTTCACCATCCATGCATGTGTCTTAATTTGATGGGTTCCTATTTAAGGATTTGCCTAGCCACTACATTTTCCTGTCCCTGAAACTGGGTTATTTAATTAACTTTGATGGTAGATGATGCTTAGCTTGCTCAACTGGGATTGGTTAAATGAACCCCTACTCTATGTTCCAAATACTCTTTGAATTAATTAATTGGCAAGATCATATCTTTTTAATTGGAACATGGAGAACCACCCAGGAAAACAGTACAACCATGAGTGCCATGTGGCTCTGGCTTTGACTGACTAATTAGGTGCCCTGGTTTATGGTAGCTTTACTCGAAAGGGGCATGGGGGGCGTCGGTTGACGGGGTATAGCTCGGTCCTTTTGTGCTGTGGGCTTTGGTAAGAGACAGACCTCATTAGGGAGGGTTATGCTTTGCTTCTGAACCGGAAACCTTAGCGGGCTATCATTTATTAGAGTGCTTTTGTAAAGGTCTCATAGTGAAACCCAGTATTCGGTCCATGTGGTGTGGGAAGGGTACAATGCTTCGGCAATGGGAATCACGGCTTATGGTGAAAGTGTACAACCTCTGCAGAGTGTAAAACTGTTATAACAGCCGTGCTCACGGTCAAGAGCGGCCTGGACCCTTACATGATAATCATACTTGAACATGGATTAAATTGTGGTTACTTGATTATGTTGGGATTATGACATTCATTAATTTGTGGGTGGTATATACTTTCATTTGCTAGTAAATAGTTGCTTAATAAAACTTGACCAACTAAAAGTGCTTACTGCAGTATGGTCAGCCAACCTTTTTGCCCCAGCCTTGTATGTCATATTACATTTGCTGAGTACGTCATGTGCTCATGCTTGTTTTCTTTCTTTTATTGCATCAACTACACCCGGAATGCTGCTCAGATTGGGAGAATTTTGAGGATTTCACTACTGATTTTGAGGAGTTCTAGGCGAGTCTCCCCCAGTCAACGCCTGTGGAGTTGGAGTCACTTTTGCTTCGTTAGATAAACGTTTATTTAAGTCTTCCGCTATGACATTTGAGTCAACTCTGAGATTGTAATAAATACACTTTAATACTCTTTCGTTATGCATGGTTATGGATATTCACTTGTGACGTCTACCATATGTGTGTAAAATGATCCTGGCGCACATATGAGATGCATCTGGTTTTGCCTTTAAAACCGGGTGTGACAGAGGTGGTATCAGAGCTGTGTTGACTGTAGGACGCAAGCCTAGATAGCAATGGTCATTCTCTAAGGATTATTTTGCTTAACTACTCTTGCTCTATCTATTCTTGGTTTATTTTGCTAATATTCCTGGGCATTGATAATTGTCTCCTCCTTGATTTTGTTTTCTGGTCTATCTTTTTCACCATCTCACCTGATTTTGATGTCTTTAGAATTGTTCTCACCCCCTTCTTGCTTAAACCATAGATGGTGTTGACAAGGCAAGGTGCTCGTAGATTGTCTAGCACTCTTTCCCCTTCTTCGTCGCATTCGGTGCAAGAGGAGGAACCGGAACCTGAAGAGATGGAAGTGATGGACGAAGAAGTTAACTCAGGAGGGAATGCTCCAGCTGGATCTGGAGGAAGTGAAGGACCCCCTCCGCCGCCTGACATGTGGGTAGTGACTTTTCACCACCACGACGAAGGCAACAGTGGGTTTCCGATGCTGCTTCGAATGCTCTTCGAGCGTCTGAACTACCCAGTGGAGATAGAATATCGTGGAAGAAGGAGGGCACATCCAAATTACCCAGAGGACTGGGATGTCACTGTATACATCCGGGAGCCAGATTATGAGTATGGAGGAACCAAAGAGGCTGCAGTGCACCATGCTATCGCCATGAGATCAACCTTCGAAGCTGGAATCCAGGATGCAGCAAGACGGGCACTTTCTGTGCTTTGTCATGAGGAGGCTGCTGAAGTACGTCACACTGCTTGGGCATATCTTCCCCAAAGGTAGCAAGGCACTCCAACTGGGGTTGTGCCACAACCGCCCGGCGTGCTAAACTCTACACTCAACGTCCAGGTGGCGTTCACCAAGATGCTCAACGTGCACGCCGATGGCACCACAAGGGAGCTACAAGAAGTGCGTGAAGAACTCGCTGCTGAACGGAGGAAGAACAAGAGGCTGATAGCTGAACTCAAGGGAGAAGCACTTCCACCCTTGGATGAAGATATAGAAGGGTTGCTGGGTCATTCACCGCCCCACTAGAGAGTGCTTGGTGGATCGTCTAATTGCTTCACCCATACCTATTAAGATAGAATACCCTCTCTTTTGTTAGTTCAGTACATTTAGAATCATTGAGACTCGTGCATAGTGTGTGATTTAGTTCGGTTTAAAAGTGTGGTAGAGATGTTGACTTTCGTGGTAAGTGTGTGATTTAGATCTTTGTAATGATTGAACTTAATTGTGGAGTGATGACCACAATTGAGTAATTATTAAATAAATAAATTTAGTTAGTTTGGGTTTATCTTGGTCTCTGATCTTATCACTTAACTATCACTATATCCATATAATTGTACCCCTCATATAAATCATGTTATGCGACAATCTGTTCTCGCTGCTGTATGATATCCTGGTAGTGTCCGAATTGTTTCTGGAGCTTCAGAACTCCGTTTGACATAAACCCAGTTGAGTTGGATTAAGGACTTGATAACCTAGGTTCTGAGAATTTTTCGTGATTTTTGGAGATTCTGGCAGAGAGATATAATGGTTTTATTGGAGTAACCAGAATCTGTTCGGTGGTCCTGACACAGCTGTCTTGTTTATTTTATACCTTGAGCCACAGAACTCCGATTGAGGTGATTCAAGTTGGGTTAGTTTCGGAATTTGATAGTCTACGTTCAGACAAAAGATCATGATTTTTGGATACTCAGAATGAGAGTTACAATAGTCCTAAGAGGAATGCTCAGACCCCACAGCACCAGAGTGGCAGTGCACCTAGGCAGAATACCCCTCAGCAGCAGAACAGGAATGTGAACCCGACGCCCTAGAGCAACAAGGGCCAGCAGAATCAGATGCGGGGCAAGGTGAACCATGTTGCTGCAGAGACCGCACAGGAGGCCCAGGATGTGGTACTTGGTATGTTCCTTGTCAACTCAGCCCCTGCATCAGTTTTATTCGACTCTGGAGCATCTCATTCTTTTATTACTGCTCAATACATAGCTAAGTATAATATAACCATGCTTCCTATGAAAAATACCATGCTGGTTAGTTCTCCCGGTGGAAACATGAAAGCCAATTTTATCTGTCCCCGAGTTAACCTGAAAATAGTTGGGGTAGATTTTCTTGCTGATCTGATAGTCCTAAACTCTGAGGGAATTAATGTCATACTTGGAATGGGATGGTTAGCTGCTTTTGATGCGGTGATTCAGTGTGCCAAGAGGTCCGTGTTGTTGACTAGTCCTCAGGGAGAGAAGATTGAATTCGGAGCCACTCAACCCTCAGCTTCAACTTACTCAGTGAATCAGGCCAGCGGTGTTCCTTTGGAGGATATCCGAGTTGTTTGTGAGTTTTCGGATGTCTTCCCAGATGATTTGCCAGGTATGCCACCCGACCGAGACATTGAGTTTATTATTGAGCTTTTACCTGGTACTGCTCCTATTTCTAAAAGACCCTATAGAATGGCTGTTAATGAACTAGAAGAACTTAAGAAACAACTTAAGGAATTGTTGGATAAAGGTTACATTCGTCCTAGCTCTTCACCTTGGGGAGCACCTGTAATTTTTGTGGGTAAAAAAGATGGTACTCTGAGGATGTGTGTGGATTATCGTTCATTGAATGAGGTAACCATCAAGAATAAGTATCCTTTGCCCAGAATTGAAGACTTATTTGATCAGTTGAGAGGAGCTAAGGTTTTCTCCAAGATCGACTTGAGATCAGGTTATCATCAGTTGAGGATCAGGCGTTCCGACATTCCTAAAACAGCATTCACCACCAGGTATGGGTTGTATGAGTATACTGTGATGTTGTTTGGATTGACAAATGCACCTGCCTACTTTATGTACCTGATGAATAAGGTGTTCGTGGAGTACCTGGATAAATTTGTGGTGGTGTTTATTGATGATATTCTGGTTTACTCTAAGAATGAGGAGGAGCATGAGGATCATTTAAGGTTGGTGTTGCAGACTCTTAGAGAGAACCAGTTGTATGCCAAGTTTAGTAAATGTGAGTTTTGGTTGAATCAAGTGTCTTTTCTTGGTCATGTTGTTACTGATGGAGGTATTGCAGTGGATCCAAGTAAAGTCAAGGATGTGTTGGATTGGGAACCTCCTACCACAGTCTCTGAGATCAGAAGCTTTCTGGGATTGGCTGGATATTACAGGAGATTCATTGAAGGCTTTTCTAAAATAGCGAAACCTCTTACTTCGCTATTAGAGAAGGGCAAGGAGTTTGTTTGGTCAGAAGCGTGTCAGGCCAGCTTTGAAGAGTTGAGAAGTTGACTACAGCCCCAGTGCTTGCTATGCCAGATATTCACAAGAACTTTGATATATATTGTGATGCTTCTCGTAGTGGTCTTGGGTGTGTGCTCATGCAGGAAGGCAGAGTTATAGCCTATGCATCCAGGCAGTTGAGGAAGCACGAGCTGAACTATCCTACTCATGATCTGGAACTTGCAGCTGTTGTCCATGCCTTGAAGATCTGGAGGCACTATATTCTAGGTAACAGATGTGAACTGTATACTGATCACAAAAGTCTGAAGTACATATTTACTCAGAAGGATCTGAATTTGAGGCAGAGAAGATGGTTGGAGTTGATCAAGGATTATGATCTGGGGATCAACTATTAACCTGGCAAGGCTAATTTGGTTGCTGATGCGTTGAGTAGGAAGTCACAAGTAAATGCAATGTTTGGTCGCCAGTTACCAGCTGAGTTGTGTGCAGAGATGGAGAAGCTGAACCTGGGATTTCTGAGTCAGACCGAAGGCGTGACAATGGAGGTTGAGTCTACACTGGAGCAGGAAATTCGGATGGGTCAGCTTACTGATGAGAAGATAAAGGAAATCAAGGAAACCATGTTAGCAGAGAAAGCTCCCGACTTCACCGAAGATGATCAAGGTACAATATGGTTTAGAAAGAGGATATGTGTACCGGATATCGAGTCTCTCAGGGAGAAGATTTTGAGGGAAGCTCATGATTCCGCATATTCTATTCATCCTGGAAGCACCAAGATGTACCAGGATCTGAAGCAAAGGTATTGGTGGTATGGACTAAAAAGGGATGTGGCTGCCCATGTGGCGTTGTGCGATGTTTGTCAGAAACTTAAGGCTGAACATCAGAGACCAGCCGGTTTACTTCAGCCACTCAAGGTACCTGAATGGAAGTGGGAAGAAATCAGTATGGATTTCATTGTTGGGTTACCTCGCACTCGAGGAGGATATGACTCCATATGGGTTATTGTGGACAAATTAACTAAGGTAGCTCACTTTATACCCGTTCACACTACTTATACCAGCGCTAAGTTAGCAGAGTTATACAAGTCCAGAATTGTTTGTCTCCATGGTGTACCTAAAAAGATAGTGTCTGATAGAGGTACTCAGTTTACATCTAGAATCTGGCAGAAGTTGCATGAGTCTATGGATACAAAGTTGAATTTCAGTTCTGCATATCACCCTCAGACAGATGGTCAGACAGAGAGGACTAACCAGATTTTGGAGGATATGTTGAGAGCTTGTGCTTTGAAGCATGGAGGTAGTTGGGACAAGAGTCTTCCATATGCAGAGTTCTCATATAACAACAGTTATCACGCAAGTCTAAAGATGGCCCCCTTCGAAGCGCTTTATGGTAGAAAGTGCAGAACACCTTTGTATTGGAGTGAAACAGGTGAAAGTCAGCTGTTTGGGCCAGAGATTTTGCAGGAAGCTGAGAGACAGGTTCAGATCATTAGAGAGAACTTGAGAACAGCTCAGTCCAGGCAGAAGAGCTATGCAGATACAAGAAGGAGAGAGCTAACCTTTGAGGTGGGTGATTATGTGTATCTGAAAGTATCTCCTATTTGAGGTTTGAGAAGGTTTAAGGTGAAAGGTAAATTATCCCCTCGTTTCATTGGACCTTTCAAGATTGTTGATAGAAAAGGTGAGGTTGCTTATCAATTGGAGTTGCCAGCCAGATTGTCTGATGTGCATGACGTGTTTCATATCTCTCAGTTGAAGAAGTGTCTTAGAGTGCCCGAGGAAGAATTGTCTATGGATGAGTTGGATGTGCAGGAGGATTTGACTTATATGGAGTATCCAGCTAAGATTTTGGAAACTGCTGAAAGAGTTACTAGGAGTAAGGTGATTAAGATGTGTAAAGTTCAGTGGAGTCATCATGCGGAAAGTGAGGCAACTTGGGAAAAAGAGGATGAGTTGATGGCAGAGTTCCCTCAGATTTTCTCTAATCCATCCGAATCTCGAGGTCGAGATTCTCTTTAAGGGGGGTAGGTTTGTAACACCCTAAAATTCATCACAATTAAATTGTAGCAACTCTCTGAATTTTTCTAGGATTTATTAAGGCTTAAATAAATTTTCTAGGATTTAATTGGAATTTCTAGCCTTTTTATCAATTTAAATATCATATTAAATAATTTTAGTCAAAATAAGTTTTTGTTGCATTCATGCTGTTGCATATACTTTTGGTTGCTAGTAAATCAAGTTGGAATTTAAATTCTGTTTAAATTCGAATTTGATTTGCTTTTGTTTGAGTTTTAGAAAAGTATTTTAGGCTGAGTTCATTTTTGCCCCTCCAACTGTTGGCCCAGCTCGACTTTGCCCCCTCTACTTCTTTCTTTTTCCCCGGCCCGATTTCTTTCCTCGGCCCAACTTCCTTGCGGCCCGGTTCCCTTTCGGCCCAGCGCCGGCCCGCTCCACTTCTCTCCCCATCTCTCTCTCTCGCCGACACGTGGGACCCACCTGTCAGCTTCGTCTTCCCCGAGCGGGACTCTGTCCCGAGTCCGTTCCGCGCCGCCGCTGAGTCCTCCTTCACGCGCGCCGAGGCCGGTTCCCGGACCTATAAATCGCGGCCACCGCCTTTGCCTCTCCTCCAATCCAACTGAGCCCGCAAACCCTAGCCGCCCGCGCCGCCGCCATTGCCGAGCTCGAGCCGCCGCCGTCGAAGCCTCGCTCTCGCCAAGATCTGTCCCGGGAGGTTCGCTAAGAGGTGGTGAAGCTTCCCTTGCGTTTTGATTCGAGTTTCGGCCGCGCCCGTGCTTAATTTTCACTCGCCGCCGATCTCGCAGCACCGCCGTCCGCCATTCATCGCCGGCCGGCCACTGCGTTCCCCTTCCGCCGCCAAGAGCTAGCCAGGTGAGCTCGCCATCCCCTCCCGATTCTCTAGGTCTAAGTCTCGTCGCAAACCGTGCACCGTAGCGCGATTTCGTGGTTGCTCCGGCGAAGCTCCGCCGCGGGAATGAGCGGCGCCGCCGCGTCCGTCGTCGCCGGCGTCACCCCTCGGCCCGATCCGCCCCTGGCCGTCCGATCGTAATCCAACGACTCACGATAGATCGCGTCCCGAGTCAAACCCGAGCGTACCGGACAACCTAGGAAATTTTGCAAAAGAGCCCTTAAAGTTTTCAAAATCAACCCGCAGTCCATCCTAGTTCAAAAATAATTATGTTTAGGTCCTATTTTCTTCTGTTTTAGGCCCTGTAAGTTTTAAAATTATGCTCGAGGTCCAAGTTTTGTCTTTTTACATGAAAACCCTCGTAGTTTTATACAAAATTATGTTTTAGCCCCTGGTTTTTCGCAGTTAAGCCCCTGGAACTTTTAAAACTTTGCCAGCAAGTCCCTGAACCTTAGAAAAGCCATATCTTTTGCGTTTTAACTCCGATTTTAGTGATTCTCGCGCTCACGCGTTCGTTGTAACACGTAGATTAGCTTTGTGCTATTGTTTTATTCTGTTGGAATTGTTTGGTGTACTGTTTCTTATTTGTTGTATTGTTTCCTTGCATGTAAATGTGTGATGCGATTAGGAAACGGCCAGTTCGAGGATTTCTCTGAAGAACCAACTGTTGGAGAACGATTTGAGCAGCAACAGAGTTGGGAAGAAGGCAAGTGTATTATGTCATGCAAATGTCCTAATAACTATTAATTTCACCATCCATGCATGTGTCTTAATTTGATGGGTTCCTATTTAAGGATTTGCCTAGCCACTACATTTTCCTGTCCCTGAAACTGGGTTATTTAATTAACTTTGATGGTAGATGATGCTTAGCTTGCTCAACTGGGATTGGTTAAATGAACCCCTACTCTATGTTCCAAATACTCTTTGAATTAATTAATTGGCAAGATCATATCTTTTTAATTGGAACATGGAGAACCACCCAGGAAAACAGTACAACCATGAGTGCCATGTGGCTCTGGCTTTGACTGACTAATTAGGTGCCCTGGTTTATGGTAGCTTTACTCGAAAGGGGCATGGGGGGCGTCGGTTGACGGGGTATAGCTCGGTCCTTTTGAGCTGTGGGCTTTGGTAAGAGACAGACCTCATTAGGGAGGGTTATGCTTTGCTTCTGAACCGGAAACCTTAGTGGGCTATCATTTATTAGAGTGCTTTTGTAAAGGTCTCATAGTGAAACCCAGTATTCGGTCCACGTGGTGTGGGAAGGGTACAATCCTTCGGCAATGGGAATCACGGCTTATGGTGAAAGTGTACAACCTCTGCAGAGTGTAAAACTGTTATAACAGCCGTGCTCACGGTCAATAGCGGCCTGGACCCTTACATGATAATCATACTTGAACATGGATTAAATTGTGGTTACTTGATTATGTTGGGATTATGACATTCATTAATTTGTGGGTGGTATATACTTTCATTTGCTAGTAAATAGTTGCTTAATAAAACTTGACCAACTAAAAGTGCTTACTGCAGTATGGTCAGCCAACCTTTTTGCCCCAGCCTTGTATGTCATATTACATTTGCTGAGTACGTCATGTGCTCATGCTTGTTTTCTTTCTTTTATTGCATCAACTACACCCGGAATGCTGCTCAGATTGGGAGAATTTTGAGGATTTCACTACTGATTTTGAGGAGTTCTAGGCGAGTCTCCCCCAGTCAACGCCTGTGGAGTTGGAGTCACTTTTGCTTCGTTAGATAAACGTTTATTTAAGTCTTCCGCTATGACATTTGAGTCAACTCTGAGATTGTAATAAATACACTTTAATACTCTTTCATTATGCATGGTTATGGATATTCACTTGTGACGTCTACCATATGTGTGTAAACTGATCCTGGCGCACATATGAGATGCATCTGGTTTTGCCTTTAAAACCGCGTGTGACATGCAGTTGATGGATGTCGTGACTGCATACTTATATGGGTCACTAGATTCGGACATATATATGAAGGTCCCAGATGGGATTCCTATACCGAATGGAAACGCAAATCGAAACATGTATTGTGTAAAACTCAAAAGATCACTCTATGGTCTTAAACAGTCGGGGAGAATGTGGTACAACCGACTGAGTGAGTACCTTCTACAGAAGGGTTACTCCAATAATGATGATTGTCCATGCGTCTTTATCAAAAGATCATGCACAAGATTTTGTATCATATCAGTGTATGTAGATGATTTCAATATTGTTGGCAACACACAAGATATTGATGAAGCCCGCAATCATCTCAAGACGGAGTTTGAGATGAAGGATTTGGTTAAAACCAAATTTTGTTTGGGTTTACAAATCGAGCACCTTCACTCAGGAATTCTAGTGCATCAATCTATTTATGTCCAGAAATTATTGGAGAAATTCAATATGGACAAAGCTTATCCAAGTAAGACCCCCATGGTGGTTCGATCTCTCGAAAAAGAAAATGATATTTTCCGACCATGGGAGGAAGGAGAAGAGATATTGGGATCAGAGTTCCCTTATCTCAGTCTCATCGGAGCACTAATGTACCTTGCAAATAGTACCAGGCCTGACATTGCATTTGCAGTGAATCTTTTAGCAAGACATAGTGCTGCCCCAACTAAGCGTCATTGGACCGGAGGAAAACAAATCCTTAGGTACTTAAATGGCACTAGAGATCTTGGCTTATTCTTTCAAAAAACTAATGATCCTAACTTAATTGGATACACTGATGCTGGCTATATGTCTGATCCCCACAATGCCAGATCACAGACGGATTTTGTATTCCTTCATGGAGGAACAACCATATCATGGAAGTCTTCTAAACAGACATTAGTGGCTACCTACACAAATCATTCTGAGATAATTGCACTATTTGAGGCATCACGTGAATGTGTGTGGCTCCGCAGAATGATAAACCACATTGAGCAATCATGTGGCATTGGTTCTTTAGAATCACCTACCATTATCTATGAAGATAATGCTGCTTTTATTACACAGATGCAAACGGGTTACATCAAGAGCAATATCACTAAACACATTGCTCCTAAGTTGTTTTATCCCCATGAGCTTCAGCAAAGTGGAGAAATAAACATCTTATAAACAAAGTCTTGTGATAATCTGGCAGATCTCTTCACTAAATCCCTACCTACCTCCTCGTCCGAGAAATGTGTCAAGGGAATTGGTATGAGACAGCTTAGAGACTTGCAAGCTTTAGGGGGAGACTCTCTGAATGATGGATCCTGTTAAACGCATCACGTTGTGTCACTTTTCTTATGTGAGTTTTGCCATCAAGTTTTCTCATACAAAATTTTTATGATACAATGATTAATTCAAGCATATGCCTCATCTTGTGTTTTCCCCACCGGGGTTTTTCTAGAGATGAAACAAGGCATAGATCACTCATTGAACCTAACTCGATCAAAAGGGAGAATGTTAAGAAGGCAAAGGGCCTGCAGTTTTGATGTCATCAAATGCAGCAACAACTGCCCAAGTTATGGCAATAAACTCCTAGTGACAGTCACAAATAGCATTAGTAGGGGAGAATTCAAGTGATTCCAGTGAACATGAAGAGGCTCCACTATCTATGGAATGAAGATTGTATAGTGCTAAACATTTATGTAATTCACTCAATGTTGAGGCTCTTGAGTTACCATGTAATCTCTCTATAAATAGAGAGCTATGAGATCAATGGAAAATACCAATTCATCTATCTACTGTGTCCTCTCTTGTTCACATTCTTCATTCTAATACATACATCATGAAAAATGGAAGTTGTGGTCCTTGAGTGGTACCAAATAAATCATTAGTCGAATCGGGATTTTGAGCATAATATTCCACTGACCCGTCCGAAGGGGACCCAACCCCTAGATTGATAATATATTTCTATCAAAAGGAACCTTTTTTTCTGGATAACTCGACAAGTTATTATTGGGATAATAGTTTTCCTAAATCAACTTCACATTGGGGAGGTTTACCTTGTTGAAGAACTTGTTGAGTTCTTGAGGAGCAAAGCCTCATGCTGGGTTGTCATCAGATTTAGGGGATGTTTGGTTGGCCGCCACACCATGATTTGGCAGCCACATGATTTTGAGGCTCCTGCTTGGTTGGTAGCTAGAGTTAGGTGACGACAACTTTTCCCTTAATAATTTTCACCATGTCATGGCGTCCAATTCCTACGGCGCCACAAATGAGTTGTGTCTGGTGGTGGCCAGCAAGCAAACAGGCCCTTAGGCCTCCCAAACCACCCTATTGTTTGGATTTATTGACCATTGTCCAAACTGCCTTTGGGGGTTTTTTTTATGCCGGAGCTCCTGTAGTAGTATTTTGTATATTTATCAATTTCTTTGATCATTGTTACTGGCATGTGGCATCTTGAAGGTGCATAAAAGGGAAATTGTGGAGAAGGTGATTACAGAGTTGACAATGTGAGTTTACCTGCTTGTGTCAGGTAAATAGAAGCAACCAACATTTTCCTTTCATATGTTTTGACTAAATAGCATAGATATATGTTCAGTGTCTAACAATCTAAAATCACATAGGGTGTGTTTGGTTGTTGAGCTAGATCTAGCCTGGCTAGAATTCTAAGCCTGGCTTATACAGTACAACCTGCCCTTGTTTGGTTTGCTGTATAAGCTAAACCTGTGTAGGAAAACTTGTGTTTGGTTGGCTGGCTATGTGTGATATGATCACCATATCTTCCGTAGGGGTGAAGTTACCTAGTTGACTTCTAGAGCTAAGAGTTTGGCCAAGTTATCATTATGTTGATTTACTGTTGCTCGCCAATCTCTGTATAATTATAAACTGCCATGGCATGACCAGCGTAAGAACACATTAAGTCTGTTAAAAAATTTCATTAATTTCAAATAGCACTAGGAATTGGTGCCAAATCATGAGTTGAACTAGTAATGAAAATTCGATCCCAAACTCAACACAAAATAATACGTGCCAAATACCCATGCATGTACAATCTTAATTTGGGTGATGTTAGTAGAACTAATGGCACGAAGCAAGAACAAATGAAGCAGAATTTGATCCACGGAGGGAGCAAGCCAGGAGCCTAGCGATTAAAAATCGAGTTATGGTGGCACTGTCTTTGCGGCCTGCTCCGGCGGGCGAAGTACAGGGGCTACCCTCCAAGAAGCAAGCAGCTCACCTTTCCGTGCTAGCCCCAACTCCTTCCTGTGACTTGCCTCGAAGCTTGAGGTCCTGCAATTGCCATCGTCCTCGAGGCTTCACCGGTGCTGGTCCTCGCCTGGCCTTGTTTCGCCGCCTCCGCTCCTTGCTTCGAAGCTCAAGATCCAGCTGTGCCGCCGCCTTAATTGGATCTAGGAGTGGGGCGTCGCGTTCAATCGCCTAGCGCGAAGCAGGCACAGTGCCGGCGGAGGTGAGGGAATCGAGGTGGAATAGTACCGCGGCAGAGGTGAAGCAGAGGCTACGGCGGCGGAGGAGCTTGGGCGCACGTGAGCGAGAGTAGACTAGTAGATGAGCGTGACCGTGGACGCTCGGCTCCTGCATTTCCAACAAGCCTGGCCCCGACCCCGTCTCTGCATTACTTAAGCCTAGCTAACGGCTTTGTGCACCCAACCAAACGTGACGACGCTGCATTATGCAATCCTATCCAGCACTTGACCACCCAACCAAACAGCCCCATAGGTAATACACCAGAAACTATGTGAATTGCAAGTGTTGAAACATTGCCGCTTCCGCCCCTGGTTTTCTGTCAAAGTAGGGGGCCTCGGCGCTGCTTCATCATAACGACGCACGAACTGCTTCCGAGCTCCTCCACCGTGAAGGAGATGCCTTGGAGCCAAGAGCCATCCTAGGTTTGGTGCAGCGTCCAGTATGTCCCGTATAATTCCAGCAACTAGAGAGGCTGGCTCTGGGATGTAGCTTGCAGGCGGAACAGACTCGTCGCAGTCATGACACATGGCAGAACGCTTTGTGCAACTCCACATGAAGCTGCTCGAGAATTCAGTGACGCGGCTAGGATTCAACTTTGAGTAAAACGAGCAGCCTCACCTCGCCACCTGCTCATGCACAACTTTGATTAGTTGAATGCTGTGAATTTAGGGATGGGTTATTAGATGGGGCTTGAGTAAGTAGTGGACCGAAGTGATTCCATGTCCCAACACCATTGGCTTTGCAGCCCATTCATTGGCTTTCCTTTTACCCTTTCAGTCAATTTAGACTTGATGGTGCATGCCCACAAGACCCTTCTTCAGTTCTTCTTCTACCTCTGGAACTCGAAATCTGCCATCCATGGCGTAAAAATTGGAAGGGGCAGGGGGCTTCCTTGCCCAGCAACCATATGTCAGCCCCCCTCTGACCTCCCATGTTGATGAGGACATCACCAGCTTAGATATGACCATATTAACGGCTTGTAAACAAAAGGTGAATCACTCCTATATCATGATTATTGTTGCTACATTTGATGAATTGATTCTGCGTCATGATGTGTGTTCATTGTCATTTTCAGAAATACATACATGGATAAAAAAGAGTGCTAGACACACATGGAAGGCATGGAGGACCAAAGAAGTTGATTGGGGACCAATTCTAAGTATTCCTACGTTTTCCATCAGTCTACCACGTCACATTGGCCCAAAGAAGGAAATAGACCAAATCCAACACGTTTTGGAAAGTCTGGATTCGGACTGCAGGAAAGTGCTGACTTGCGACGGCCGCCACGACTTCATTCGGACTCCGTTTTGGGCGATCAAAAACTTGATGGCAAGCTTATCAAGTATACTTTCATACGGATCCAGGCTCATGTCCATATCTACTCTGAGGCGGCCGCAATCGTCGATTTACTACAGAGACCTTTCCTACCCACGGTGCTGCGTCACCTTATTTTGGGTCAATGGGCCATGTATCAAGTCGGGTCCATTAGGGATGCATCCTAGGGTTGGAGCACTGTTAGCAAGTAATGCGAAAACAAGATCGAACACGAGACACGATTTTAACGTGGAAAACCCTTGCGGGAAAAAACCACGGGCGCCAACCGGCGATCTTTACTATAATGAGAGAGTCACAACGCAGGGAATGCAATGAGTCGTCAACTCTTCCCGTGCGGCTTACAAGATGTATATATAGGGCGGACTAAACTGACTGCAGTCCAATACGGAAACAAATCCACTAAACATATAACCCGAACTGTGGGCCCTACAGGCGTCCCTACAAGACTCACATTATAATTCGGATCATATTCAACAAACTCCACCTTGAGACGAATTCCATCTTGTAGAGAATGAAGTATCATCAATGAACTCACTTCAACAATAAATAATCACCGGCGCCAAAAGTCACTAGGACTTAAACTTTAACACCAACTAAATTTGAGCAAAGCTCAAACTTAGCTGTAGGAACAGGCTTAGTCATCATATCAGCAGGATTATCATGAGTACTTATCTTGCATACTTTAACATTGCCTTCAGCAATAACACCTCGAATAAAATGATATCTCACGTAAATGTGCTTTGTTCTTTCATGAAACATCTGATCTTTAGTAAGGCAAATAGCACTTTGACTATCACAATAAATAGTAATGCAAGAAGAAACCCCGCAAAGTTCAGAGTATAAACCTCTCAACCAAATAGCTTCTTTACAAGCTTCAGAAATAGCCATGTACTCAGCTTCAGTAGTGGACAAAGCAACAGTAGCCTGCAAACTTGCTTTCCAACTAACAGCACAACCACCAATGGTGAACACATAACCTGTGAGAGATCTCCTCTTATCCAAATCACCAGCATAATCAGAATCAACATAACCAATAAGCCCATCTCTAGATTTTCCAAACTGCAAACAAGCACTAGAAGTACCACGCAGATATCTAAAAATCCACTGAACTGCCCTCCAATGCTCTTTGCCCGGATTAGCCATGTATCTACTGACAACACTCAATGCATGAGATAAATCAGGACGAGAACAAACCATAGCATACATAAGTGAACCAACTGCACTCGAATATAGAATTCTAGACATGTACTCAATATCATCATCTGACTCTGGACATAGGGCTGAAGATAATCTGAAATGTGCAGCTAATGGAGTACTCACAGGTTTTGCATCATGCATATTAAAACGACGAAGAACCTTTTCAATATAACCTCGCTGACTGAGGTATAACATACCAGATTTTCTATCTTTGATAATTTCCACACCAAGAATTTTCTTAGCTGCACCCAAGTCCTTCATCTCAAATTCTTTATTTAACTGAGCCTTCAATTTAACTATTTCTAATTTATCTTTTGCAGCAATCAACATATCATCAACATAAAGAAGCAAATAAATAGCTGAACCGTTAATTGTCTTCAAATAGACACAACTATCATAATCAGACCGCTTAAAACCATGAGAGAGCATAAATAAGTCAAATCTCTTGTACCATTGTCTAGGAGATTGCTTCAAGCCATAAAGAGATTTCTTCAATTTACAAACAAGGTTTTCTTTTCCAAGAACAACAAAACCTTCAGGTTGGTCCATATAAATGTCCTCTTCTAACTCCCCATGTAAAAATGCAGTTTTAACATCTAATTGCTCAAGTTCATAATCATGCATAGCAACAATACTGAGTAATGTGCGAATAGAGCTATGCTTCACAACTAGGGAAAAGACATCATTAAAATCAATACCTGGAATCTGACTATAACCTTTAGCAACCCACCTTGCTTTATACCTTGCTGGCTCACTTGGAGAGATACCTTCCTTTCGTTTGAAAATCCATTTGCAACGAATAGGCTTTTTATCCTTGGGCAAATTTACTAGATCCCAAGTACCATTCATTCCAAGTGACTCCATCTCATCTTGCATAGCGGCCATCCAATTGTTGCAATCAGCAGAAGTAATAGCCTCAGAATAATTAGAAGGTTCTGCACTACCTTCAATCTCTTCTGCAACACTCAAAGCATAAGCAATATTGCATTCTACAATTAACCTTTTAAGTGGTTTAGGACCTCTTTTGGCCCTATCCACTGCAATAGAACGTTGTGGAGGCTGTACAACTGGAGAAGAATGCTCAACAACATGTGAATCATTAACAATTGGCAAATTATCAATAATAGGTGAATCTTGGACAACAACATTATCATCATTAACTGGTGTATCAACATCAATAAAATGCTCCACCTCGAAACTTATTTTCTCTTGTTTCTCAACAGGAGTATTAGGAGAAGCATTAGTAGATAGGTTGTCACATAACATAGCAGATTCATTAAAGATAACGTTTCTACTAATCACAACCTTCTGAGTTTGTGGATTCCACAATTTATAACCTTTAACACCAGATTGATAACCAAGAAAGATGCACTTAACAGCTCTAGGCTCCAATTTACCATTATCAACATGAGCATAAGCAGTACAACCAAAAACTCTCAATTGTGAATAATCAGCTGGAGAACCAGACCATACCTCAATTGGAGTTTTCTTATCAATGGCAATAGAAGGTGAACGATTAATAAGATAGCAAGCAGTGGAAGCAGCTGCAGCCCAAAAACGCTTATGCAAATCAGCATTAGACAACATGCAACGGGCCTTAGAGATGATAGTCCTGTTCATACGCTCAGCTACACCATTCTGTTGAGGAGTGTAAGGAACAGTGTAATGCCTGACAATGCCTTCAGATTTACAATATTCATTAAATGCTTTAGAACAGAATTCCATCCCATTATCAGTACGAAGCTTCTTAACCTTCTTTTCAGTTTGATTTTCAACCATAGTCTTCCACTCTTTAAATGCAGAAAATGCTTCTGATTTATCTTTCAAAAAATATGGCCATACCTTTCTAGAATAATCATCAATAATGGTCAACATATAACGAGCACCACCAAGAGAAGGCTTACGAGATGGTCCCCATAAATCATAATGCACATAATCAAGAATACCTTTACTTGTATGAGTCGAGGTATTAAATTTCACCCTCTTGTGTTTGCCAAACACACAATGCTCACAGAAATCCAACTTGCTGATGCTATGCCCATCGAGAAGTCCTCTCTTACTCAGTACTGCCAAACCAATCTCACTCATATGCCCAAGACGCATATGCCAAAGGTTAGTAGCATCAGAATTCGATAATGATTTAGAAATTATAGCAGCATCACCTGTAATTGTAGTACCACGAAGATGGTATAAATTGGCAGATTTCAAATCACCTTTCATCACAATAAGAGAACCTTTTGACACTTTCAAAACTCCATCTCCACCGGAAAATTTATACCCTTTGCCATCAAGAGCACTCAAAGAAGTAAGATTCTTTTTCATATCTGGAATGTGCCTTACATCTGTCAAGGTTCTGATAATACCATCATGCATTTTAATTTGAACAGATCCAATACCAATAATCTGATGTGGTCTATCATCACCCATTCTAACAGAACCTCCATGAAGAGAATCATAAGTAATGAACCAATCTCTATTAATGCATATGTGAAAAGAAGCAGCAGAATTGAGAATCCATTCATCACCATTATTTGCACATCCAGCAAAAGCAACAAGATCCTCAGCACCATCAGAACTACTATCAGTAGCAGCAACAGAAGCATTACCTTCATCATTTGATTTACCTTTCGGTCTATATGTGCCCGTCCTCTTTTCTTTGCTCTTCAACTTATAACACTCAGAAATATAATGAGTGTTTTTCTTGCAATATCTGCAGAATTTCTCATCCTTGTCTCTTGACTTTGAACAACCCTTGTAACCATTGGAGCTCTTGCCTCTATAACCATCATTGGATTTCTTTTGTGTCCTGCCTCGAACAACCAAACCTTCGCCATGCGAAGAAGAACCATCAGAAGACACCATCTGTTTCATCTTTTCCTTGGCTTGCAATGCCTCATAAACTTCATTCATGGTTAGTGTATCACGGCTATATAATATAGTATCTCTGAAGTTTGCAAACGAACTAGGCAGTGAGCACAAAAGAATAAGACCCAAGTCCTCATCATCATATTTTACCTCCATAGACTGTAGGTCAGCAACGATCTCCTTAAACACCGAAAGATGGTTAGGCACAGAACCACCTTCTTGCAACTTGTGCGTATATAACTTCATCTTCATATGCATCTTGCTTGTCAAATCCTTTGACATGCAAATTGACTCCAACTTGAGCCATAAAGCAGCTGCAGTTTTCTCCTGTAAAACCTCTTGCAAAATATTATTTGAGAGATGAAGATGAATATGAGACAAGGCCTTACGATCTTTCCTCTTCTCATCGTCGGTCCAATCTTTCGAGTCTTTATTCCCGAATTTTTCAAGCGCATCATCTAAATCAGCTTGCGCTAAAACAGCTCGCATCTTGAATTGCCACAATGCGAACCTTGTATCTCGATCCAGCAGCGGAATATCATACTTCATGGAAGTCATTGTGAAGAAGGAAAAATCAGCAACAAAAAATATAATCTGCAGAAACACTAGTATAACCTTGTGTAGATGAAGCAATAATTTGCAGAAGTCCTGGTACGAATCTGAGTACGTCCAGCAAAGGAAGCTGATTCTGTTTTGGTAACCTTCGAGTGTAAGCGTAGCAAAAAACCACAAAATTAATTTTCACAGGAAGTTGATCGATGCTCTGCTTCACTTCGATCGACGTGCAGCAGCGCGATTTTCTTCGCTGATCGACGATCTGTTTGTCCTCGATCGACGTGCAGCAACAGCAGCCTTTTTCTTCCTCTGTTCGCAGCGCCGGTGCCTTCTGCTCTCTCGTTCCGTGTGCAACACAGCGCAGTCTTATTTGCCGAACAGGAATCAATCTCCACGACTCCGCCTCGAGTCCGGAGAACAAGCGGCGGCGGCGACGAGAAACGGGGTTGAAACTCTAATTTTTTTTCACGTAATCTCGTACCAAGCTCTGATACCACTTGTTAGCAAGTAATGCGAAAACAAGATCGAACACAAGACACGATTTTAACGTGGAAAACCCTTGCGGGAAAAAACCACGGGCGCCAACCGGCGATCTTTACTGTAACGAGAGAGTCACAACGCAGGGAATACAATGAGTCGTCAACTCTTCCCGTGCGGCTTACAAGATGTATATATAGGGCGGACTAAACTGACTGCAGTCCAATATGGAAACAAATCCGCTAAACATATAACCCGAACTGTGGACCCTACAGGCGTCCCTACAAGACTCACATTATAATTCGGATCATATTCAACAAGCACGACCCCCACTAGGTCCTGGGCGTGCCCCTCCCCTCTCATATACCCCCATAGCTGTCATGAACAAATTGGGTTTTGTTTAGATGAAAGGTTAGCCATTGCTACTTGATTGTAAGCGCGCGTGCTGGTCCAGCCGCCCGTCTTCGAGTCTACGGAACCCCATCTCTGTGTTTTCAGGTTGGTTATTAACTCCATATTAGCAATTGAGTTGCTTGTTACTTGTTCTTGCTTGTTCTTCGATTGCTTATAGGAATTACCCTGGTGGTTTGGTTGATCATGCTTCACAAGATCGCGGCGACCGCTGGAGTTGGTGTATGGGTTGCTAAGGTGCAGCGTCCTTGGACGGTTTTAGACGGGCCGTGAACGTCTCTCCAGTCTAAATCGAAGTTATCCCCCTCTTATCGAAAACCAGGTACAAACCCTAGCGGGTTCCCATCACATGTCCCCTGCATCCCCACTTTCCGGTGCTGTCCTTTGCAGCAGCACAGGCAAACGGAAGATATGCATTGAGGATAGCAGGAGGAAGGGGGCCATGGCCCAGGTTTGCCGACACATAGCTCCGAGAATTCACATCGCCAGTACCGCAAGAACAATACGGAAGGAAATTGAAGGAAGGGTGTAGTAGCAGGTCATTAGGGAAGGAGAACATGATTATGTATTGAAGGAAATTAAAAGTAACAATGTGTAGTACTCCCTCCGTATATGATTTGGACGTCGTTTTGGACAACGACACGGTCTCCAAAACTTAACTTTGACTTCTTATTTTTACAAAAATATTTATTAAAAAAATAATATGTGTATACTTTTATAAAAATATTTTTTAAGACAAATCTATTCATACGATCCTCATATTTTCAAACTCAATGACTTAAAAGTTATTTGTGATTTATATTCCTAATGTTTGACTATCTTGTTCAAAACATCTAAATCATATATGCAACCGAGTGAGCTGAGCCTCAAACTGCTGGCAAGGAAGGACGGGACAAGCATCAAAACACTCGGCCTTTATATGCACGTTGATGTTCACCAAGGTGTTGGGAAGAAAAAATCGCCCGATATGGTTTACAACACTGTTTAACCAACCTGACCTGATTGGCCGTATGATGAGGCGAGTTGAGATTATGCAAAGCATGAAGGGATATATAAAAGTCTCTCTCCTCTACATGCAGGGATGTGTGGGTTTTATTTGGAGTGGTAGCTAAAAATGGGAGATGGCAGCAGAGGGGTGTGGTGATTGTTGGATGGTGCCACGGAAGGTGCGCCTGATGCCTCTTCTTCCCTCGTCCTCTGTTGCCCCCGATCCGCCTTCGACCCCTTTCTCCTTCTCCCTCCTCACCTAATTGATCACCTGCAGGGAAAAGGAAAAAGGTACGTAAAATGCAGATTATATTGATCGCATCCATATGAATTCATGATTCAATTTGTTTCTCTGTCGTCATAAATTGTTTTACGATTGGATCATCTGGAGTTTCGCGCAGTTAATCTTTGACATGCATATATATGCGCAGCCGTCCACCCACTTGCGGTTTAGTTTGTTCATTTAACATTAGTTTGCTAGAGCATGGCAACTCTTATGTATGTTCATCGTTCTGCACGAACCATTACAAATCGTGCATCTGGATTTATGTTGTCAGTAAAGCGCAATCGTCTTTCGTTTTGTAATGTTGCAGCTAGCAGCTCCAGTTCTCATGTAACCTTGAACAAATTAGAGATGCAATATATGCAACATTGTTACACCTTGTGCCAGCTCATCATTTTCTCTCAATTTCGTCTCGCAGGGTGTCGGAGCACATCAACTAAGAGCTAAAACTCTTAGCTATTATAGATAATATATATACAAAAGTATAGCCGGCCGGCCCCTCAGGGTCAAGGGGGTGGAGTTCTCTCCATTTCCAGGAAGAGCTCCATCCTCGGTCTGCGAGAACAAATCAATAGATGGCCTCCTCCCCACAATCGTCGCCCAAGTCTGGCAACTCCACGCAGTCGCCACCGTCCTCTAGCAATTCGTCACCGCCACCCTCCCCATCGCCGCCGCCGACCTCACAAGCATCGACCTCACCGCCGAAGGGTGAACTGCCCTCATCTCCCGCGTCGAAGTTATCACCACCCCCGCCGCCACCGCCGAGAAGAAGCGCTGGGTCTGGGAGTGGTGGGGAATCGACTAGCAGCTCATCCAGAGATGGAAAGAAGTCATCGTCGTCATCTTCGTTGCCGCCGGTGGATCATACCGGCGCTGTGATCACCGGCGTGGTGCTCGGAGTGGTGGGTTTCGCCCTGTTGATCTCCCTCGTGGCGTGTGTTTGCTGCTCCAGGAAGAAGAAGAAACGTCCACAACCAATGACCATGACCTTCTACACCGACGAGAAAGGTTCGATCATGTGTACAACCATGGCGCACGATATTCGTCGTTATCCTTCATATATATATGATCGTGCAGGCAATGTGTACTACCCCAACCCTGGTCTGCCTCCCATGTGGCAACAGTATGGCAGCAACGGCAGCATCCCTCCTCCGCCGGGATGGCACCAGCACGGCGGCGGGTTGCCGTCGCCGGGCTCGTTGGCAGCGCCCCTAAGCGGCGAGATGGGCGGGCCCTACTCTTCCGGCCCCCACGGCCCCACCCTCCCTCCAACTTCGCCGAACGTGGCGCTGGGGTTCTCCAAGAGCTCCTTCTCGTAAGAGGAGCTCGCGGCGGCGACGGCCGGGTTCTCGTCGGCGAACATGCTGGGGCAGGGCGGGTTCGGGTACGTGTACAAGGGCGTGCTCGCCGGCAGCGGCAAGGAGGTGGCGGTGAAGCAGCTCAAGTCCGGCAGCGGGCAGGGCGAGCGCGAGTTCCAGGCGGAGGTGGAGATCATCAGCCGCGTGCACCACCGCCATCTGGTGTCGCTCGTCGGCTACTGCATCGCCGGCAACCAGCGCATGCTCGTCTATGAGTTCGTGCCCAACAACACGCTGGAGCACCACCTCTACGCCAAGGGCGTCCCCGTCATGGACTGGCCCACCCGCATGAAGATCGCGCTCGGCTCCGCCAAGGGCCTCGCCTACCTCCACGAGGACTGTGAGTATCTACATATATAGATATATATGTGTCCTACACATAAATATATATTCTGTAGCCACATCTTTTTACTGTAGTTTTATGTAGTAATTTACTATAATTTCAATACATATTTATGGTAATTGGGTTATTATAACACATGGACATATTTACCATTATATTATAGTAAATTACGTAGTAAGAAGTTACTAAAATCCCATGAATTACTATAGTAATCATAGTAACTCAAAGTGATGGAATCGAATTTGGCAGGCGATACTCGGATCATCCACCGCGACATCAAGGCGGCCAACATCCTGCTGGACAACAACTTCGAGGCCATGATGGCGGACTTTGGGCTGGCCAAGCTGACGACGGACACCAACACGCACGTGTCGACGTGCGTGATGGGCACCTTCGGCTACCTGGCGCCGGAGTACGCGTCCAGCGGCAAGCTCACGGACCGCTCCGACGTCTTCTCCTTCGGCGTGATGCTGCTGGAGCTCCTCACGGGGCGCCGCCCCATCGACACCAGCAACTACATGGAGGACAGCCTCGTGGACTGGGCGCGCCCGCTGATGAGCGCCGCGCTGGCTGGGGAGACGGGGTTCGGGGAGCTCGTCGACCCGCGGCTCGGCGGCGAGTACTCCGCCGTCGAGGTGGAGCGCATGGCGGCGGCGAAGCGCCGGCCCAAGATGAGCCAGATCGTGCGCGCGCTGGAGGGGGACGCGTCGCTGGACGACCTGCACCAGGACGGCGTGAAGCCGGGGCAGAGCATGCTCTTCTCCGCCGGCGGGTCCGAGAACATCTCCAGGCTCCGGCAGCTTGCCTTCGACAGCGGCGACTACGACGACTACACCACGGACTACAGCACAGACTCCTCCACGCACTACCAGAATGACGGACATCTGCACCGGTTGGGAACCAGCTTTAGCACCGGGTATCCCAACCGGTGCAGATCATCCGAGGCTAAAGGGGTGCCCCTTTAGCACCGGGTGAAATAACCGGTGCTAAAGGGTGCCTATTCACCAAAAAAATATGTGTGTTGCTGCGGGGATTCGAACTCAGGACCTCTTGGCTCGCGTGTACTCACCTAACCATCTCACCTACGCTACACATGTGATGAGATAAAAGATGCTTTCCTTTTATAGTAGCATATGACACCCCTTTAGCACCGGGTCGTAACACGACCCGGTGCGAAAGGGTCTTTAGCACCGGGTCGTGTTACGACCCGGTGCTAAAGTGTGAGGGCCTTTAGCACCGGTTGCTAACACCAACCGGTGCTAAATGTCACCATTTAGCACCGGTTGGTGTTAGCAACCGGTGCTAAAGTGTTTCCGGGGGCACCCTAATTTCGCACCCGGTGCTAACGTCACATTAGCACCGGATCTTGAGTGCACCGAGGCATATGAGGGGTGCGGATGTGAGTTATTCTTGTAGTGACGGCCGCTGGTGGCCGCCCGCGGCGCAGGCCATAATATCCATCAACTAACTTACTACAAGTCTACATATATACGTATACTAGATCGATTGGGTACTGATTGAAAGAGGGAGGGAGGGGAGATCGGGAGAGCTCAGCTCTTGACTAATTTGAGGGAGATCGATCAATGGAAGAGGGGGTACGTGGTTATATTTGTATGCATATATGCAGAAGTAACTCTCAGATAACCCTTTTCCATTCTTTTGGTGAACTAGTACATGCACATACAAATATACCATCATGTGTTAGAGCAAATTAAAGAATCAGGCACGACCAAAAAACGAGTTGTAAAGGTAAATTTGACAACAGTGTTGTTCTATCTCTTGACAAACCGTGCTGTCTTCCTATGTGTACCTTCGATCAAGTTTAATCTCTTTTTTTCAATTACCATTGTTTTAAATAGCGGACTAAATGGTTTAGCAGCAAGCCTATCTATGACTGTTAAGACCAGTCTCAGTGAAGAGTTTTATGGCATAGTTATCTAAAGTGAGTACTAGGTAATCGAACCATATGAATTTTACAAGGGATGAAACTCCCGCCTCTCTTTCACAATGACCACAAATATCGGTGCTCTGCCTCAAAAAGTTGTAGTGGTAGCTATGGTGAAAAATTTAAAACCTTAGCAATTACTACACAGAGGACAAACGAATCCATACACCACCTAGCTAAATTCCATTGCGTTCCTTATCACACCTATAAATAATCGGGGTACTAGCATGGACACTTTTACCGATTGAACATATTTGCATGACTTTGAAAATGTCCATGAATGGAGACCATGATTTGAACTCGAATGGCATATCACATCTAACTCCATGCCTATAGATGTTCCCTCTATGGATCATTATCTTCAACATTCACGGAATTACCATACACCCAATGGATTGTTAGAGCAACTCCAGCGTCGGTCCCTACTTATTGAGTAGGTGCTTCTCCAATTTTTCGGGCCATGTTTTTTTACTCTCAACTCTAACAACACAACCCCTACTGTCTTATGACGCGCATTGGACTCGTTTCTCAATGACTATTTATTTCTTTCTCTATTTTTCTTTTATTCTCTCTCTCATCTCTACGACTAATGGAGCTTGCTCCTTTGTCTTCTCAATCCCTCTCCCTTCTCTCTTTGCCACCACTGCACAAGGTAGGGTAATCCTCAGGAACAAGCAAGAATGTGGTAGGTGCGGTGTTTGGGGCATGCTTCGCCATCATATCGATCTCCTCCCTCATAGGGGCAGAATGGGCAGGGCGGCGGGGGAGTAGAATCGAGCTAAGTGGGGGGAATTGGACATGGCACGAGTGTAGGAACACTGAGCAGAGGAGTGGTTGTCGGGTGGAGCGGATGTGGGGGGATATACCCCCTAGGTACCATAATGAAGGTAGAAGATAGAGTCCAAGCGAGACTCCACATGTATAGTTGTAACCGATTAGATCTTATATATAGTAAACAACTAGGGGACTTACCATGTGACCCTGCCCCTAGGAGTATATAAGAGGAGGTAGGGGTGTCCCTAGGAGGACAACACAAGTGACCGGAGAACAAAAACACAACAAATAAACCCCGAGCGTAGGGGCGCAATAAAATTCACCTCATACATGACTTAGGGTATTACACTACTCTTTTTTTAATAAAAGGAAGAGTTATATTATTTTAAAATTGAGTATATCATTATGGCACACAGAACACTCTAAAAAAAGATAAAATTACAATTATGAAAAATCAAGTACTGCTCGTTGTCTTCATTGTATTCACGCATTATGCAGCTCCAACCTATATAAAGATTCATATAGAAGGCCACATAGGCATATGCTCAGCAAATAGGCTGAGAACAAGAACCTAACGACGACCAACATCCCCATAGGCAGAGATGAGCATAATCTTCTGCTTCCTTGTTATGTCTTTCTTCTTCTTCTTTCGTCCACTGATGAAGAAGAGAGGCTGGTCCCAAATTACCCAACCCAAGACTGATCAAAATTGGCTTAAGAGGCATAATTATTCTCACAAGCCTTTCATTATGGCTGGATCTAACCACAACAAAATAGAAGAGGGCCTAAAGACACTTATTACATAGCCAGCAATGGTGTCTTCATCTTCTCATCACCGCCAGGACACCTAACTCTTCATGTCACTTTTTCAAGGGAGTTGCTGATGTTATTGCAGCCGCCACCTACATTGAATCCACCATAGAGAAGACAAATCCACCCAACATTCTCAACATCACCGCAGAGAATAAGGAGGAACCAAATCATCAAAAATGAAAGAAAATATCATGAGGAAGACCAAACCCTAAAACCTAATACTAGATCTTATGAGGAAAACGGATCCCCACTCCCTTTGGCGCCACCGATGAGATCACCGGAGATGAAAAGGGAGGGGGACCAGAGCGGTGGAATCGGAGAGGACCGAGCGAGATGGATGGCTAGCGAAGGACATGGAAGCCCTCATGGTGGCTTGGGCCTGTGCGGTGCCGCCGGTTCGTTTCTCCGGAGAGAGAAAATGATTACTTAGTCTTGGTATTATGCTACTCTAGCATACCAAACCCATCTAAATGTCGTGTATTTATGTCCCTACGTTATCATCTTACTGCAGGTCCCGGTGATCCCCTCTAAATAATCTACCACCGTGGGGGTAACCTCTGGTGGACTGCCGTCACCAAACACCGACAACAGCTACTTCTAGTTCACTAGTGATGGTCGTTGGGGTGAGTGGGCACAAGGCTAAAGGATATGGGGTGATGGAGGAGGTTGAAGTCGTGTGTTTATGGCAGCTGGTGCTAGGGACAAGTGCATGGGAGGGGCTTTGGGAGGCTCAATGCACATGGTGAAACAACCACCATGTGATTGATTGTAGGATGTTGGCTGTGGTGGTGGTGGGGATTTGGAGGCCTCCCCAAAATGGGAGCCTAAGTATGGGTCATGTTGGAGTTATCTTCAAATTTGGAGTAGGGCCCCAATTTAGAGGGCCCGCTAGAGTTGCACTGAAAAACCAAAATTGTCCTTGGGATATGATTGCACTCACACCCACTCACCAACCCCCCTGGCCAATTGTTATGGACATATTTCAGTTAGTCAATCATGAAATAACCTATCTTAAAAGTGCCAAATTCTTGAATTCCCTCACTAAGGCTAGTGCTCCATCCATGTTTGTGATACTCAGTTGCCTGGTGGCTCTTGCTTGGTCTTGGTGGATGGTTATGTGAGCCGCATGTGGAAAAGTCATGGGAGTATATGGAAAAAAATATTTTTGTAGTATTAGTTTAGCTTGCCTTAGAGTTGTGTGTAATTATTGATGTGTTAGTTTAGCTTGACTTAAAGTGATACAAAAGAGTTTTTTGTATGTATTTGCTAACTCTTAAAGGGTGGGTATATGATAAATGTAGGCATTGCTTTCATTATGTTGTGTTGAGTCATTAATTGTAGTAGTGCTATGATGCTAGAAGTTGTAGAGAAGACTTTATGCCCATATTGTAGTAGTGAATAATTTTCTATCATAGTTTCTTACTTGTCACTTGGAAATATATTTTCATATAAATAATTACCATGGAGTAAATTATACCCACCATACAACAACTTGGTAAGTGGGTGCAAATTGGTCCAACAATTTGTCAAATACTTAATTTAGTGCAATAACTTGATAGGTGGGTCAAAATGCTCATTTTAGTGCAATAACTTTGTAAATTGGTGCATCCACAGTCCAAATGTTACATCAACAACATATTTGCTAATGTCTGGTCATAATAGAAAGTATATTCGTGTTGAAGCAAATTATTACGGATTATTTGGCTATTGATATTTGCATTGCGATGGTAATGTATTTGGATAAAATAAGAACCTTAATGTTTAGGAAATTAATGTTATGTCTTCAAATTAATTATTTTAATATAGTGATTTAATATTGATTAAGAATATTTAATTTCATATTCAATATTTATAAGTTCACCCTCGTTTCGACATATTTGATTATATGCATTGTTCAACTAAAAAAATAAACCAATATACAAAATAAATATTTTTAAATCCTCCTATACTTATTTAGAAAGGGAAAAAGAGCTAAAAGGACATACACAAACTTACTTTCTATCGAATAATTGAATACATAAGCATAAGTGCAAAGAAACAAAGGTTCCAAAGTCTCTACCATGGCTTGAGTCTTTCAATAATTCCAATGGAGTTATTCTATAATTCGGTTGAATTTAGACTGATGAATAGATAAGTTGTACATAGTTGAGAAGCAATAGCCTAATAGAAAAAATTATAAGAATTATTCATAGGTCCATCTACTATGCTTAATACATTATTGTTGTAAAGTTTGGAATATAAATGCACCAATTTGCCAAATTATTATACTAAATTAAGCATTTTTATAGATTGTTGGACTAATTTGCACCCATATGTCAAGTTATTGTACCAACTTGAGCATTTTGTAAGTTTTTGGACCAATTTGCACCTACTTGTCAAGTGTTTGTACTAAATTGAGCATTTTACAAGTTAAAGGATGAATTGCACCTACCTACCAAATTGTTGTAGGGTGGATGCAATTTACTCATTACCTTATTACATACACTTGGAAATTGGTCATTTTTTTTGCCTCGAGTGTACCTTTGTGGAGCCGTAGAATTTGAGTGCTTGAAAATCGAGAACTTCTCGCCTCTGTACTTTATTTATTATGGCCTGCTCCGATTTTAGCAAATAGGAGTGGAGAACCATTAGCAAGGATGGAACGCCGTAAATCGTAGTATAGCACATTAATAAAACAATATTAGACAATAAAGAAAAAGAAAATAGATGACAAAGCATTTAGTCAAGTGCCACTGAACTTTATTGATGATTATGTGTATAATATAGAAATTAGTCAGTGTTTTACTGCTGAGTACCTGTTTAGGGTACCTTAGACTAGAGGGTTTTTGAGGTATCGCCAAGTTCTTGGGAACAATGGTCTACTGTGTACATGAGACAACGATTTAGATAGGTTCGGTCCGCAATGTGCGTAATACCATACGTTATGTATGCTAAATTGCCTTGCGTAGGATTGTGTGTTCTTTTGGAAGGGTCCTTGCTCCATCTTATATGTACGGAGAACAGAGTTATAAGTCGGTTACATGATCCTAGTCAGTTACAAACAAAGAGAATGTCAGTGTTTCGGTCACCAACAATTTACTTATGATGCGCTACCTCACAGTCTCTCGACGGTAGGCACTGCAAACCCAGAGGAATTATACTGGTTCGAGCGGAAGACCCTACGTCCAGTGAGGGAGTGTCGTGTTCCTTGTGTTGGATGGCTCAAGCTTACAACAGGGGTGCTCGTAAGCTGATGAAAGTGTGCGAGTGATTGCGAAAAAAGGTTGCCTGTGGTTGAGAGAGTTGAGTTCGGATTTCCCTTCCCGAGGGCCCCTTCCCCCTTATATATGTTTGGGGGTCGGTCACATGCAGGAAAAGGAAGAAAAGAAGAGGTCGGGAGAGGTCCTGTGGGCCCTTCGATCTTGCTCTGCTGGCGTCACCATCCCTTGACTTCGTATTGGCTGGTTGGAGGTCCTAGCCCAGTCACCGTATGCTTCTTGCCATGCCTTGTGCTGGCAGAGTGGTTGGCACAGGGTAGAACTGTGCTACCCTGGGTTACATTGTGCTCGACAGTGTCGCTGCATGGATGCGTGAACCAACACGCCTACCACAGTACCCACTGTGGGGGAATAGTTGGTCGTGTGGTAAGCACAACCGTGGAGGAGTTGTTGGGGGAGTACGGTCTTCATTTGACTGAGTATTGCCTGGTCTCTTCCCGACCTCGACCGAGAGGTCGGGGGTCAAACCTGGAGCTGGCGTGGGCTGGTGCCTCTACCGCTGCTGTCTCATCGGGCTTGTGTCCATGCTCTGATGTGGTAACCCTGTCGCTGCCTGTCGCCTTAGACTGCATGGGTCGTACCGTGCGTACAACCAGAAATCTGGAAGGTGGCATGGAGCCCTTGGCGAAATCTGGAAGGTGGCATGGGGCCCTTGGCTTTGGATAAGGACGGAGCGCATGGCTTGACTGGGCCTTCGAGTGGTCACAGACCTGTCTTGTTCTGGTGCGGGCCGTACCCTCCCAAGTGGTTAGGATGGTTCCACGTGTCCTGTCGGACCGTATCCCCTTGGCGGTCGGGGGACATCTCATGTGTCGGTGGACTGTGCCCCCCGCGTTGTCGGGAGGCCTCCATGTGTGTCGGTCGACAGCGCCCCGCCGAGTAGTCGGGGGGCTGCCACGTGTCCTGGCAGGTTGGAGTCCCCTAGCCGGTCGGGGACTGGTGCTTGCTCTTGTTTGAGTCACGGTGAGTACCCTGGTTACAGGTATCCCGCATAGAAGTACAATATGGTAATTGGAAAGTTTCTTATTAGTATACGACTAGTTCTCCTAGGCTACGCCATCTTGCACCATAATTGCCTTCTTTGAAGTGGTCGGGTCAAGTCTACCTGAGTAGGATAGTTTAGGCTCGTTCATGAGTGACCCTAGGGATTCTGGTCTCACAAAATCCCTCCTTCGTTGTAACGCCCATTAATTTACCTTAAATAAATCACGCGTTAAAAATGGTTTTCACATCTTTTACCGCCGAGCTCCTGGAAAATCCAGGCCGAATCTTTCCCCTCCCCGGTTTCCCGCCGACCCAGCTCGAACCCCGTCGTGCCTAACTCCGTCGCAACCCGCACCGACCGCCGCCGAGAATCCCACCTCGGATCCTTTCCCCCTCCCCTTCCCTTTTCTCTCTTTTCCCTCATTTCTTTTCTTTCCTTTTTTCCCGTTTTTCCTTTTCTCTCTTTCTTCCTTTCATTTTCCTTCCCAGCCTGGCCACTCCCGTTCTCACCGTCGTGCCCCCCCCGATCGCGCGCTGCCCCCTCCCTGTCGTTTCCGTCGCTGCGCCGACCGACCCACCTTGGCGCCACGCGCTCTCCCCGCACCGCCCCACGTGGCCGCCGTGCTCACCGTCGCCACACCACCCTGCGACCCCGCGCCGCGCGCGCACGCTCGCCGCGCGCCCGCCATCACACCCATCACCAGTCGCCTGCACGTGACCTGCTGCGCATAGCGCTCCCACCCCACCGCGCCCAACACAGTCGCCACGTGCTCGCACACGCCGTCCGGCGTCTAACCTCTTCATCGCCCGTCGCCGAGCGATAGTAGCGCCCTGTGGCCACAGCACCGCCGTGGCCCACCTCCGCTGCGCCGCTCGTAGTCTCGACAGCCGAGAATCCCACCGACGCCATTAACTCCAGCCACCGACAGCCTCTCCGTCGACCCACCGCCTCGTGGCCGCGCCACGCCTATAAATTGGAGCATCGACCACCCCACCACCACCACTTGCTCGCACGACCTTCAATTTCCCCTCCCCTCTCACCACAACGCCGCCACCATGCACGCCATTGCCGCCGCCGCCCCTTCGCCGTGGGCAGCCCTCCCCGCTTCACCCCCGTGTCACACCCGAATTTTCACAAAACCCGAATGCGGCCATATGTGTGCCCATAGAACACATACATCGAACAAATATGATAAACATAGTACAAATGCTCGAAATAAAATAGTTTACATCAGAGTATAACATAAATAATTATTACAGCGGAAGTCTACAACTCTCAACTAAAGCGGAGCCGTAGTCCACAGGGACTCTGACTAGGAGAGCGCAACAATTTTTAAAAGTTTCCAGGGGCTTAATTGAAAGAAAACAGGGACCTAAACATAATTTTGTATAAAAACCTGAGGACCTACGCGCGAAAACGACTCCCTAGGATGGCGGGTTCTATATTTAAAAAGAACAGGGGGTTAAACATAAGAAACATGACCTATTCGTAATTATTTTTGAAATGAGCTGGAGCGCGGGTTGATTTGTGGAAAAGGCAGGGGCTCTTTTAGAAAAGTGCCAACACTGACCGTTATTTCGGGGTTGACTCGACAGGGGGGGACGTGGGCCATTGGATTAAGATCCGACGGTCTAGAGGAGATCGGGGAGAGGGGGTGGCCGGCGACAGCTCGGGGACGGCGGCGCCACCGGTTCCCGCGGTGGTTCTTCGTCGGAGCAGGGTGGAACTTGGGCTAGGGGCCACCATTGGCCATGGGACTTGGTCCTACGTGACCAGTGGGACGTGGCGAGCATTCTGGTGGGGTTCATGCGGCGGTGGTGGCGCTCGACGATGGCCGGCGGGCGGCCATCTCCGGCGAAGATGGAGGAGGGGCTTAGGTGCTCGGTTTAGGACGGTGTTTGGCGCAGGAGCAACAGGAGGGGATGGCAAGCTCACCTGAGTAGTCCAATTTGGCAGCAGGGCGTCGGAGGCATCGGTCGACGACGGCGGCCGGCGGAATTGCTCGGGCGGCGGCGGAGAGCTCGGGCGAGGCGCTGCTGTGGGCTTGGTGCTCGGTAGGAGAGTTGGTGAGGCTTAGGGAGTGTGCAGGGGGGTGCTTAAATAGCCCAGGGGGCGGCATTGGCGTCCGTGCCATCAATCCCGGCGGAGGCGGCGATCGGAGCACGGGTTTCCATCGGGGGCCTTCTTGCCATGCATGGCGCGGCCGGGAAAGGAAGGGGATCGCGGAAGGAAGGTGCGGGGAAGCTTCCAGATGGCCCACGAGAGTGGGGGGGGAGAGGGGTGCTGGGCGGCCGGCCGGGCGGCGGAGATTGCGCGCGGTGAAGGGGGGCGCGCCGGGCGCGAGGTGGAAGAAGGGAGGGAAGACCTGACGCGCGGGCCCAAGTTCTCAGGGAGAGAGAGAGAGAGAGAGAGAGAGAGAGAGCGGGGCGCTGCGGGAGTGAGCCGGGCAGGGGAAGGACTTGGGCCGAGCGGGGGAAAGGAAAGCCCAGGAGGAGAGAGGAGAGGGTTGGGCCGGGGAGAAGAAGAGGAGGTAGCTGGGCTGCGCTCGGGAAGGGAGTTGGGGGTGCAAGAGCGGACCAAGGGAAAAGCTTAGGGAGCAAAAGTGAACTCGGCTAGAATTAACTTTTCTAGGGCTTAAACAAATGCAGATTAAATTCGAATTTTAAATAGAATTTAAATTCAAACTTAATTGCCAACACTCCAAAACACAGTGCAGCATATTTATCCCAGTTTTATAAATGCAACCACCGGCCTATTTTATGAAACTTGCATGCATGGTGCTAAACCACTTCCGTATGAGCCGCTCCTTGTTTGCTGCAAATATTCCTTGATAACCTGGATTAATTTCCGAATATTTTAGTTGGAAGTTAATCATTGCTAATGCCGCTTAGGACATATTTACCTTTAGTAAATAAATAATAACCACTAGTTATTCGGTAAAATGTTGTGGTATGTGCTTTAAAAGGAAACGGGGTTTAAATGGTAAAAATGATTATTATTAGGGGATAAGCCGGACGGTGTTTCCTTTGTGAAATACCAAGGTGAGCTCGTGCCTGTGCAGCGGAGCATGGTGGGAGAAGTCCGACTTGTCATTAGAAGGATGAGTTGATGTGTAATCTTGCCTAACCCAAATATCAGTACCTCCACTCGACCGTTGTATGTGGCAACGGCTTGGCATAAATCCCACCAGTTGAACTGGTAGTTATCGGGTGCGCTGGTGAGCAACAGAGAACCATGGAGACAGGTATAAGTTCTTGGTGAGTTATACCATGGATAGAACCTCATGGGTAGGTTGCTGATCCCCTGGTTTTTTCTGTGGTGACTTGCCAGTTTAGCTAAGGTGGGTAATGGCTCGATAGGATCTGCACTGACCCCAAGGTGTTCATGTTGTGGTACCCTACTTGTGGTTGTGTACACCTCTGTAGAGTTGAAACCTATCCGGATAGCCGTGTCCACGGTATTGGACGACTTACGGCATGGTCACTTCACAAGTCCTTTATTTCTGGTTTTTGTTTTGGTTATGAGAAGTGTTCTGTTGTGTGAGTTGCTTTGGAAATGTTGGTAGTGTATACGTCGGACGGGGAGTCCGGTAGCACTGAGTGTAGATTTACATTTTACTTTATTTATGATGCTTTTATCATTAGATTTTCTTTACAGAGCTTTTACAAAATGAACCCTTGCATGTGGCATTTACGCAAATAAACCAATAGCCCGTCCTTGATATTTATCCTTGCATGCTTCTATTGTAACCGTCCGTGGGTATGGTTGAACTTGCTGAGTACGTATGTACTCACCCTTGCTCATTTTACAGAAGAGGACCCGGACTTCGTTCCTGAAGACGTCGAGTAGGAGTTACGTTCTGCACCCAACCTCGCCTGTGTGTTAGGGCCGTCCGCTTGAAGAACCGCATGGCGCAACTCTCTGATGATGCCGTGATTAGCTGTACCGTTTGATTTCTAGTTTTTATCCTCGCGCTAGTGGCGCGTCTGTGCCCGCTACCGCGTAGGTTTGTTCAGTAATGGACCATCTGTTGTAATAAATGTGAATCAGCCTCCTGGGACTGATGTTTGTATCACATTTAAGTCTTCTCATTTGAGGGGACGCTTCAGGTGGTATCAGAGCCGATAGGTTGGCCGTAGGACGTGACCCAAGGATCGAGACCTTTTCCCTCAGCCCTTGTAGTCACACTTTTCCTGGTTTAGCCTTTCCCCACACAAGCACTCACCGATGGTTTTGCCCTGTCCATATGGCTGACGATGGATGGAGTGAGGGGATCTACCCCGTAGATCCTGGCCTCCCTAAGTTGTTGCTACTTAGCCTAGAGTGCGTCGAAGTCACGAACCCACCAGAGTACTCCTACCGAGTGTACGACTTCCGAGGCACCCGTCGGTGTGAGATGATGATCTTTGTGGGAAAAAGCACACTTTACCCCGAGGTTGAGCCCTAGTTCGTTAGGACCACTGGCTTTGGCTTACCAGACGCCTACCATAAGGCCGCCAGAAAAGCCCTATAATGCATGCGCGTGCTCTACAAGCGACATCTCCAAGGGACACCTATGGGATTCTTTCCGCCCACTAGAGGACGAGGATGCGCATGGATTGCCCGGATGAGGTGTCTTGGAAGGGAAGAGGAACTGGAGGACACTGTCTCCCATCTGGCTATCTACCTCAACGGCTTGGATCGGTTATACCGTGACCAGGCGGTTCAGCTGAAGCACCAAGTCCGTAGGGCAGAAAAGGTGGAACAAGAAATGGATAAGCAGTGGATAAGAGCCGGACGAGTCGAGAGCTCCCTAGCCGCCCTCCAAGCCAAATGGCAAGACTACACCGAAGAGATAGAGTAGATTGAGGCCCATTGATGGAAAATTGGGTTACTGGAAGGAGAACCTGAACAGACACACCGAGACATGGGTACCCAAACTGAAGAAGAGCCTTATCTCCCACCCAAGAAGCGCCTTAATTGGATCATTAAGAGGGCCCCCAGGAGTGAGGAGTAGTATGTGTAGGCAAGAGTTGTTGTTTGAATAAAAATGTACCCATCCATGATGAATTAATAAAACCATCACCCACCATTATGCTCATTATCCTTGCAATTGGTCTGCCCTATCTTTGTTTTCAGATGGCTGCGGAAGGATGGACCTAGGGCACTTGCCTCGCCACACCTGGTTTTCCCAGCCTTTTGATCAACTCCCTGGTGCAGCAAGGTGTGACGGAGCGCCCAAGGTACTACATCAGGGAGTACGAACACCATGGCACCCTTCGCTATAGGGTGGTCATCGCCGTTGCCAGAAGCAACCGCCACCTCGCAATTGAACCTTGGCGTGTGACCGCCACAGGGTTCAGGCCCCAAGGCACCTATACCCTGGCCATCAGGAAGGCGCTCCGCTATCTGTGCCGGATTTATGAAGAGCACCTCGTCCCCACGCCAATGAAATTCTTTCCCCCGATTGTCCGAACTCCGATCTGGCGGGCCCGGATAAGAAACCTGGAACAACGCTGTCAAGAGGAAGGACCTTTGTACCAAGTGGTCACCTACCTCTCCGCCTTGGATCAACTCCTTGACGCGCATGCCAACTTCATGAGTGAATAGATCAACCGGGCTGAGCAAGCCGAATGCGTGATTCGGATGCATCAAATCCAGGTGGCCCAAGCAGAGGCCAGAGCCGCAGCAGCCGTCAACCGTGAAGCCCTCGCCCAGGAAAGTCTCAGGCAGGCCCAGGACCAACGCATGCAAGATTGGACCAGGAGTGGAACACCCGTCCCTGCCATAGGAGAAACCCAAGTCCTACTGGGAACACCCGTCATCGGGTGGGGAACACTCTTCGGGACCCCACAAGCCCCACCCGAAAACCCTGCAAGATCGGAGGAAGCCGCAGAAGGGGAAGCGGCCAAGCAGCCCCCGGAAAATGGGAGTGTTGAAGACGACGAGCTGCTCAACCCTCAGGAGGCACACCCCGCTCCAAAAGAAGGCTCGCCCAGTGAGTAGAAGCCCTGAAGCCATCAAGCTGAAGTCCCTAGGCCCCGTTTAGCGTTGTACCCCCCCCCCCACGTGTTGTACCCCCCGGTTGTTGGAATAAAAGCTGCTTGTGTTGTCTGTTTGCTTGTTTGTTGAGTGTTCCGGCAGGGTGAACCTTGCCTTTTTAAATTGCGAATTTAAATAACTTGAACATCACCTAAGACCTCCTATCCCCACCTCAATCTACAGATGGTTAACACATGCACAAGGCCCTCCCAAAACCGCGCCCCTTCCTGCGGTGCAGGTCAGCAGGGAGGAGAATAACACGGCCCAATGATGGAGGAACAAGAAGTGAGCCAACCAAGAGTAGGGAACCAGGGTGAAGAGCAGCAAATACCACCCCCACCTCCACCCGACAGCTTGGTGCAAGCAATACATAACCAGACTATCGCCATGCAAACCATGTTGGAGGTTTTCCTTCGCCGCGAGACACATCAGCAAAACCTTAATGACAAGCTGTTACACTTCTTAAGGACCAGACCACCCACCTTCGGAGGATCCAGCAACCCACTGGAGGCAGATGATTGGCTGTGGGCTATTAAAAGAAAGCTCAAGCCATTCGACTGCCAAGACCGCGACAAGGTTCTCCTGGCAACCCACCAACTCACTGGAACCGCTCTAGCCTGGTGGGAAAATTACTGTGAGGCTGCCGATGATGAGACCTCCATCACCTGGAATGAGTTTGTGAGAGAGTTCCGCCGTTACCATATCCCTACAGTCACCATGAAGCGAAAGGCGGACAAGTTCCGGGCACTGCAGCAAGGGACCAAGTCGGTGGAAGAGTACACCCACCAATTCATAGAACTTGCTCGCTATGCACCAGAAGAAGTGGACACAGAGGAGAAGAAGCAAGACATGTTTAAGAAAGGCTTGACCCCAGAACTCAGAACCTTGCTTACCCCCCAGATCTACCCGGATTTCAACACCCTGATGAACATGGCCATTCTCACGGAGAGAGCCAAGGCAGAAGAAAGGAAGGAGAATAAGCGCAAGTTCCTGGAAAACAAGAACCGCCAACAGGACCATTTCCAGAAACCAAGGAACTCCAACTATACTGCAACAAGGACTCATGCCCCAATGCAGTACAGGACCCAGTCCCAGATAACAGGCTCCCAGACCCAAAGCACCCAGTACAAGAGCCAGAACACCACGAAGCCCGCACAGAGCAATGCCAGCCAAGTCACCAACAACGACAATAATGGTAGAGCTTGTTTCAATTGCCATGAGATGGGGCATTACATTGCCAACTGCCCCTATGCCAAGAACAAACCTGCTGCATCAACCTACTCCAACTCAGTGAATGGGCCCAAGCCGCCAGTCACCGGAGCAAACCGAGTTCCAGTCCGCAGCAACAACACCACTACAAACAACAACAACCAGCAGTCCTATGGACGAGCCCGCGTCAACCACATCAATGCGCAGGAGGCTCAAGGAGCACAAGGAGTAGTACTCGGTGAGTTCCTAGTCAGCTCAGTCTTGGCAATAGTATTATTTTATTCTGGAGCATCACATTCTTTTATATCGTCAAGTTTTGTGGAAAAGAACAACGTACCTACAGTACTACTAAAAACACCCCTGGTAACCCAAACGCCTGGAGGTGACCTAAAGTGCCAACTAGGTTATTTGCGGGTAAGGGTCATTTTAAGTGGGGTAGAGTTCTTAGCAGATTTAGTAGTACTTAAGTCCAAGGGAATAGATGTGATCCTTGAAATGAACTGGTTAAGCCTACACAATGGACTCATAGGTTGTGTCGACAAAATAGTGCATCTAACCAACCCAGAGGGAATACAAGTAACCTGCCACACTCGTGGAAGTGGACCAGACCCGATGGTTTTCAGTATGGACATAAGACCTCTAGAAGAAGTCCCAGTTGTCAACGAATACCCTGACGTATTCCCCGAGGAGCTTCCTGGAATGCCACCAGATAGGGACATAGAGTTTTCCATCAATCTTATCCCAGGGATCTCACCCATAGCCAAGAGACCCTATAGGATGGCAGCCCCCTGAGCTAGCAGAACTTAAGAAACAGCTGGAAGAACTACAACGACCCGGGTTCATCAGACCCAGCTCATCCCCGTGGGGAGCCCCAATGCTCTTTGTTAAAAAGAAAGATGGAAGCATGAGAATGTGTGTGGATTACCGTGCACTAAATGAGGTCACCATTAAGAACAAGTACCCTCTCCCTAGGATAGATGACCTCTTTGATCAACTGAGAGGAGCTAGGTACTTTTCAAAAATCGACCTAAGATCTGGATACCATCAGCGAAAAATCAAAAAGGAAGACATCCCAAAGATAGCTTTTGTCACCCGCTACGGACAATTTGAGTTCACGGTAGTGTCCTTTGGACTCACCAATGCACCTGCATATTTCATGAACCTCATGAACAAGGTGTTCATGGATGAGTTGGATAAGTTTATCGTAGTCTTCGTCGATGACATATTCATCTACTCCAAGACCACCCAAGATCATGAGAAACATCTACGGGTGGCTCTAGAAAGGTTAAGAGCACAAGTAGATTTTCTGGGTCACGTTTTGACCGCAGAAGGAATAGCAGTGGACCCTGGAAAGGTCGAGGCTGTTTCCAATTGGCAGCAACCGACCAACGTAAGTGGGATTAGGAGCTTTTTGGGCTTAGCCGGCTATTACCGAAGGTTTATCGAAGGATTTTCCAAGTTAGCCCGGCCCCTGACAGAGCTGCTCAAAAAGGAAAAGAAATTTGCTTGGACAGAGTCTTGTGAGAAGAGCTTCCAAGAGTTGAAGCGTAGACTGACAACTGCTCCAGTCCTAACCCTACCGGACATCCACCGGGATTTCGTCATTTATTGTAATGCATCCCAACAGGGATTGGGATGTCTGCTCATGCAAGATGGAAAGATAGTGGCATACGCTTCCCGACAGCTTAAGCCCCATGAACTGAACTACCCAACCCATGATCTGGAGCTTGCAGCCGTAGTGCATGCCCTAAAAATTTGGAGGCACTATTTAATCGGAAATAAGTGTGAAATATACACGGATCACAAGAGCTTGAAGTATATTTTCACCCAACCAGATCTGAACCTAAGACAGAGAAGATGGTTGGAACTGGTTAAGGATTATAATATAGAGATCCATTACTACCCTGGCAAAGCCAACGTTGTAGCAGACGCCTTGAGCCAGAAATCTTATGGGCCCAAGAATGGCCACCTACAAGATGAAATGGCAAGGTTAAACGTGCACATTGTTCCCCGAAACTCCAGTCAGAAATTGAGCATTCAACCCACCCTGGAAGATGAGATCAGGAGAGCCCAGAGCTCAGATAAGGACTTAGTGAAGATTCGCCAGCACACCGGAGAAAACAAAGCGTCGGGCTTTCGAGTTGACGACAAGGGAACCTTGTGGTATAAGCAGAGGATCTGTGTACCCCGTGATGGAGACTTTCGACAGAAAATTAAAGCCAAACACCAGAAACCAGCAGGATTACTGCAACCCTTGCCCATCCCGGATTGGAAATGGGATGAGGTAGGAATGGACTTCGTAGTCGGTCTACCCAGGACACCGAAGGGACATGATTCTATATGGGTAGTAGTGGACCGACTCACCAAAGTTGCTCACTTCCTGCCCATACAAACCAATTATGGTGGAGAGAAGCTAGCCAAGCTTTATGTAGAAAATATAGTAAAGCTACACGCAGTGCCTAGCCGGATTGTTTCGGATCGAGGAGCCCAATTCACCTCTCGATTCTAGAAAAGCTTGCACAAAGCCATGGGCACTAAGTTGGACTTTAGCTCTGCTTATCACCCACAAACCGATGGTCAAACCGAAAGGGTAAATCAGATTATGGAAGATATGTTGAGAGCATGTGTCCTGACTTATGGTAAGGATTGGGAACAAAGTTTACCCTACGCGGAGTTCTCATATAACAACGGCTACCAAGCAAGCTTAGGCATGTCGCCTTTCGAAGCCTTCTATGGAAGGAAGTGCAGAACCCCATTGATGTGGTCGGAGGTTGGAGAGCGTACCCTAGTGGGACCCGCGCTCATAAAAGAAGCCGAAGAAAAAGTGGCCGAAATAAGGGAGAAGCTGAAAGCAGCCCAGTCCCGACAGAAGAGTTACGCAGACAAAAGGAGGCGAGAACTAAGCTTTAACCCCGGAGACTTTGTCTATCTCAAGGTCTCACCCATCCGAGGGACCCGCAGGTTTCAAGTCCACGGGAAGTTAGCTCCTCGATACATTGGGCCATATCAGGTACTAAAGAAAGTTGGAAAGGTAGCCTACCGGTTGGAACTACCAGAAGCAATGTCAGACATACTCCCAGTATTTCATGTCTCACAACTAAGGAAATGCTTGAGAGTACCCGAAGCCGAGCATGTGCCTGTAGAGACAATAGATCTACAACCAGATTTGCGGTACCAGGAAGAGCCAGTCAATATTTTGGACACCGTCACAAAAAGGACAAGAAGCTCCGAAGTATGGATCTGTAGAGTGCAGTGGAGCAGACATGGAGTAGAAGAAGCTACGTTGGAACACGAAGATGCCCTGAAGAAGGAGTTTCCCCATCTCTTTGCGAGCCATTCGAATCTCGAGGACGAGATTCCTTTTAAGTGGGGTAGGTTTGTAATGCCCGTTAATTTACCCTAAATAAATCACGCGTTAAAAATGGTTTTCACATCTTTTACCGCCGAGCTCCCAGAGAATCTTTCCCCTCCCCGGTTTCCCGCCGACCTAGCTCGAACCCCGTCGTGCCTAACTCCGTCGCATCCCGCACCTACCACCGCCGGGAATCCCGCCTCGGATCCTTTCCCCCTCCCCTTCCCTTTTCTCTCTTTTCCCTCTTTTCTTTTCTTTCCATTTTCCCTTTTTTCCTTTTCTCTCTATCTTCCTTTCATTTTCCTTCCTAGCCTGGCCACTCCCGCTCTCGCCGTCGTGGCCCCCCGGTCGCGCGCTGCCCCCTCCCCGTCGTTTCCGTCGCTGCGTCGACCGACCCTCCTTGGCGCCACGCGCTCTCCCCGCACCGCCCCACGTGGCCGCCGTGCTCACCATCTCCACGCCACCCTGCGACCCCGCGCCGCGCGTGCACGCTTGCCGCGCGCCCCGCCGCTACTTTGCCGTGCCCCGCGCGCACGCCACCATAACACCCATCAGCAGTCGCCTGCACGCGACCTGCTGCGCATAGCGCTCCCACCCCACCGCGCCGAGCACCGTCACCACGTGCTCGCACACGCCGCCCGGCGGCTAACCTCCGCGTCGCCCGTCGCCGAGCGACAGTAGCGCCCTGTGGCCACAGCACCACCATGGCCCACCTCCGCCATGCCGCTCGTCGTCTCGATGCCCTGCCGCCTCGCCGTTCGTGCCCGGCCTGTGCCCAGCCAGCCGAGCCGTCCCATCCAGCCGAGAATCCCGCCGACGCCATTAACTCCAGCCACCGACCACCTCTCCATCGACCCACCGACTCGAGGCCGCGTCGCGCCTATAAATTGGAGCATCGACCACCCCACCACCACCACTTGCTCGCACGACCTTCAATTTCCCCTTCCCGCTCACCACAACGCCGCCACCACGCACGCCATTGCCGTCGCCGCCCCTTCCCCGTGGGAAGCCCTCCCTGCTTCACCACCGTGCTAGGTAAGCCCCTGGATAGAATCCCCACGGCGCTCTCTTCCTTTTCCCCCTCTTCATGGCCGCGCCCTTGCACCGGAGCGCCGGCGAGCCGGCCAACCGCGCTGCCCGGCCGACACCCTCCCTTTCCTCTGTTATGTCGAGAGGAAGGAAGAAGGAGCCAGTGTTTTTCCAAATACCCCCCTAGCCTCCCTCCATTTCTAACCCGCAGTCCAAGTCTAGCCTCCTCTCTCTCTGACCGAATTCCCGAGAACATCCACCCTTTTAGGAAATTGCAACAAGGTCCTTTTCTTTTTAAAACAGCCCTAGTATCCTTTTTATTTAATCTTTCTCACTATAAACCCCACCAACTCTTAGGTATTCATAAATAAGCCCCTCTAACACATCCTAACTGCCACAAATATACCCCTGTACCTCTACAAATAAAACCCTAGGACTTTCGGTAACTTCCCGAACGAGTCCTTTCCTCCACTAACCACTGAACGACGCGTAATTTTATGCGTTGTTTTAACCGGAATGACCCCCAAACCTCACCATCCCCTTTTCCACTATACTTCCCACCAAGCCAAGCGTCAATTTTTCATATGTGACCTCTTCTCCTTTGCCTCCGTTCAACTTTTGTTCTTTCTTTCTACGAGCTCGGCAAATAAAACCTCTTCTTTATTTTGTTCTTTCTTTTATTTATTGTGTGTATGCTTGTTGTGTGCACCGTAGATCAAGTTGAGGAAGTGCCCGAAGGAGAGCAGTGCTACGAAAAGGAGCCCGAAGGCCAGTACCCCGAGCAGGAACTCCCGGAAGGCTTCGAGAACGGCAAGTTCAATCTTACCCTTTGATGCATATTTATCCCAGTTTTATAAATGCAACCCACTGGCCTATTTTATGAAACTTGCATGCATGTTGCTAAACCACTTCCGTATGAGCCGCTCCTTGTTTGTTGCAAATATTCCTTAATAACCTTGATTAATTTCTGAATATTTTAGTTGGAAGTTTATCATTGCTAATGCCGCTTAGGACATATTTACCTTTAGTAAATAAATAATAACCACTGGTTATTTGGTAAAATGTTGGGGTATGTGCTTTAAAAGGAAACGAGGTTTAAATGGTAAAAATGATTATTATTAGGGGATAAGCCGGACGGTGTTTCCTTTGTGAAATACCAAGGTGAGCTCGTGCCTGTGTAGCGGAGCATGGTGGGAGAAGTCCGACTTGTCATTAGAAGGATGAGTTGATGTGTAATCGTGCCTAACCCAAATATCAGTACCTCCACTCGATCGTTGTATGTGGCAACGGCTTGGCATAAATCCCACTAGTTGAACTGGTAGTTATCGAGTGCGCTGGTGAGCAACAGAGAACCATGGAGACGGGTATAAGTTCTTGGTGAGTTATACCCTGGATAGAACCTCGTGGGTAGGTTGCTGATCCCCCGGTTGCTTCTGTGGTGACTTGCCAGTTTAGCTAAGGTGGGTAATGGCCTCGATAGGATCTGCACTGACCCCAAGGTGTTTATGTTGTGGTACCCTACTTGTGGTTGTGTACACCTCTGCAGAGTTGAAACCTATCCGGATAGCCGTGTCCACGATATTGGATGAGTTACGGCATGGTCACTTCACAAGTCCTTTATTTCTGGTTTTGGTTTTGGTTATGAGAAGTGTTCTGCTGTGTGAGTTGCTTTGGAAATGTTGGTAGTGTCTACGTCGGACGGGAAGTCCGGTAGCACTGAGTTGAGATTTACAATTTACTTTATTTATGATGCTTTTACCATTAGATTTGCTTTACAGAGCTTTTCCAAAATGAACCCCTGCATGTGACATTTACGCAAATAAACCAATAGCCTGTCCTTGATATTTATCCATGCATGCTTCTGTTGTAACCCTCCGTGGGTATGGTTGAACTTGCTGAGTACGTATGTACTCACCCTTGCTCGTTTTACAGAAGAGGACCCGGACTTCGTTCTTGAAGACGTCGAGTAGGAGTTACGTTCTGCACCCAACCTCGCCTGTGTGTTAGGGTCGTCTGCTTGAAGAACCGCATGGCGCAACTCTCTGATGATGCCATGATTAGCTGTACCGTTTGGTTTCTAGTTTTTATCCTCGCACTAGTGGCGCGTCTGTGCCCGCTACCGCGTAGGTTTGTTCGGTAATGGACCATATGTTGTAATAAATGTGAATAAGCCTCCTGGGACTGATGTTTGTATCACATTTAAGTCTTCTCATTTGAGGGGACGCTTCATTCATTGAGCAATATGTGACTAAACTTCATGTTACTAATGCATATCCTTGTATTTGGTTATGTGTCTACACAATGGCACATTGCTAGATGGGCCTACATGTAAACAAGAACACTTGGAGAAAATGTGACATTTTGTCCGTTCTATTATCAGATTTATAAGTGTAAGTAGAAACAAATGGAATTTTCTTATAGATGTAATGCTATACTCCAGAAAAATATTGTATATGATGTACTTTAGAAAAAAATGCGTTTGCCATTGATATTATCCTCCATTCCTATTTGATAATTTTTATGGTTTGTGTGTTTACGGATTAGGATATGAGATGAATAATACCTAACTTACATTAGGTATATATGGAATATATATTCAATAAATAACACAAAGCAATCCACCATGCAGATTTTGTTTAAAGGTGAATATGATCTAAATAGTGGGAATTTCCTATTTGACACTACTGAAGATAGTGATTCCTTACTTGGCCCTCAAAATTGTTTACTTCCTTATTTGGTTTCTTATTTGACACTTCCGTGCCTTCCGACAGTTAACTCACGTGAACCGTATACGCCAATTCTCTCTGCCTCTTTTCTTCTTGATAAAAGAGACTTCCAAATCATCCCAAAAATTCATGAAACTTTTTGTAGTTGTAGTGAAACAACAGATGACGACAAATCCAATTTATGTAGAAATACATATCTTGCATTAAAATATTCAAACTAAATAGATCAAAATAGGCTACTTTTGAATATTATCTAAATTTTTTGTTAGGGCATAAAAAGACTTCCCCAAATTTTGTAAAGATACCTAATATTTCTACATAGGATGAAGTACTTTATAAAACTATTATATATTTTAAGTTACATTGGAGGGCAAAAAAAGGTACTAGTAACTTTAGCGGTGTCTAATAAGGAATTTCCTAATCTAACTATTGCAAACACATTGGAATGTTTATTAATTATATTCAAGAGTAACGAGTACATGTACCTGGGTGCCCGCATCGATTGGACTAAAACTCTCATGGGACGAACAACCCAGCACATTCACACTTATGAAGGTACTTTGGCCTCGATAACGACCGACCGTTAGTGGACACGCCCGGTCCAAATGGAGATGGCCTGAGGCCTTGTTAAGATACTAATTTGGCACTCCAAATTTGGGAGTTAGGAAACCGAGGCGCACTATAGCATTTCGTTTGTACGTGTGAAAAATTGTCTAAAAATTGATTAATTAGGCTCAAAATGTTCGTCTCGTAGAGTACAACAAAACCGTGCAATTAGTTTTTGATTTCATCTATATTTAGTACTCCATGCATACTATGACATTTTGATGTGATGAGAATTTTTTTTACATAGTGAATTTGGAGGTGCAAATTTGGGATTTAAACGAGGCCCAAGGCCCCAACTGAACGACATATCGGGCGCGTCTAACGACCAACTGACCCCGTGGTTGGAATGGGTCAGGGGAATGTTCCCTCACCTGCTTGATGGGGTCACGCACCCGGGGGTAGGGGGCCTGGAGATGACCTCGGACCCAACACTCGACCCCCAACTTCCTCAGTAGGGGTATCAAGACCTTCCCGAGTCAACTTTATATCTGGCATTCCACTAGTGGCGTAGCTAGAATTTTACTTAGACTATGCCACGACAATTTTTAATACATAATTTAGTATAATTCAAACATAAATGATATGATCCATATGCAATTCGTAAAGAATTTTAAATGTTGGCCCTTTCTTCCTTTCTCTCTAAACAGTCAATTCACCGGACGCCAACGCGCGTGCACACACACCCTCTTTTAATTTGCTTGGATATAGAGCTTCCGCCTGAACTAGTATAAATACTTGAGTTTGATTGCTAGCTATGGAGACTAGGGACACGTGACATAGATTTATGCTACCTGTTTGGCTAGCTTTCCAATAGTCTGACAGCAGTATTTTTCTCTCTACACAGACCAGCACCAGCCACCAGCCAACCAGCGATATTTTTCTCTCAGCACAAACCAGCACCAGCCACCGGCCACCAGCCAGCCGAACAATGGTAGAAATAATGACAAGAAGCACAAAGAGTAAAGATTGTGTCTAACAAGTTACTAGCAAATAATCTCTTCACTGTGCTTGTTGTACTAGCAAATAATCTCTTCTTTTCTCATAGCTTTTGGATTCCTGGAATTTGAGGTATTTAACACTAATTTTGATTGGTGACCTCTTCCATAAAGCCATCATCGATAGTGGATTAAAGTCTTTAACTAGTGGCGCTAGGATTACTTGTATTTATTGGTACTTCTTCAACTCCCAAATATAAATATACTAGGTGATACCCCGCGCGTTGCTGCGGAAATTTGTTAAACAAAATTTTAAAGTGAAATGTGAAAGTATAAACACCAAAGTGATTGTATTGCAACGTTCTTTAGTAAACATTATACATGGAAGTATGACTGATCATACATGTAATTTTTACTCCTGTAATTTGTAATTGCTACTCACAAAAATGTGGCCACAGAAAATCGATTGAAGAATAAATAGATGATCTAGTGGATGATGACATGGCTTATAGTGGATAGTGATATGGCGCATAGTGGATGATGACGTAGAATGGTTGCATGTTGAGAGAAATCCAACCATGACTTGATAGTGGGTACCAATTATATAGGTTATATAGATTAGGACACTGATACGATCTCCAATGTAACACTCTAACAACAAATATCTATAAATACATTAAATTATAAATATAAATGTTATATAATGGTAATTTTTTAAATGAATCAAGTAATTACCCCACACATGAGTAAATATTTCATAATAGCCTCATTAGACCGTTGATCTCTCTTGGTATATCCGGACAATAGGTAGGAACATAAACCGAAACATTATGGAGCTACACATATAATTAATCTTGTGCTACAAATATAAAAAATTAGACATCAATAGTCTAAGTAAATAAGTTTCACTTAGGATAGATTTAATGGGTAAATATTGGGTGCAACCATCATTTTGGTGGAAACATGAAAACCCCTTTAAAAACCATACTTAGAAATTTTCAAAAATATTGAAACCATGCAAGTCCATAGTTTATCCATAGATTTAACTTGTTTCAAAGGTTGAGGTTCAAACTCAATTTGTAAAAATCCATATGAAAATGACACATTTCAGATGCATATGTACTAGAATTGGAATTGTCAGGAATTTTGTCTTCTAGTGCACATGCAACTGCAATTGTAGGAATTTTTGTAGATTTATTTGGCATCTTAACTTTGGCAACATGTTACACCTACGGATGAACTATGAACTTTCATTCTTTCAAGATTTTTAAAAACTGCTAAGTATGGTTTTTAGAGGGGTTTTCACGCTTCCACGGAAGAGGTGGTTTGCACCCAATATGTACCCGATTTAATGACCTACTTTTGTTATCCAAGGAAGTCACTTGTTGTTAGGCACATGTCAGTGTACCAAATGTTAAATGTGCCTATTTGTCACAACTTGGCTTAGCATATTTTGTCATGTTTGTCATAGACTCATTTCTTTGATTAAAACTTGCCTAAAATATGAATTTTTCATTACACCTTAAATAAGGTTTAGTAAAAATTAAAAGTGTGGTAATATGTGGTGATTCAAACACACCCAGTTTGACTTTAGGTACATGACTCGCTACTACGAGGCAAGATGAAGAATAACAGATCTCACATGATGTAAAAAGAGGACTTCACCATAATTTTAATTGAAGCTATTTTTCAGTACAAATAAAAAACTTGTTTAACAACAATACAAAGTCCCAAGAGCAAACTCATCGACGTATGTTAACACAAAGAAGAAGGTCTATAATAGAGTGATTGGTTTTGAGTAATAGAGTTATCCATCATCTTCTCACTTTCTAAATTTCTGTTTGATTGGAGAAATAAAATACTCATCAACAATTCCCTGAGCGTCTTATTATCACACATTACTATCACAACAAATAGCATATTATTATGAAAAGACAAATCAGTATGTATGATAAGAATTTAGCAACCAAATTGAAACATAAGAAGCAAATATAACCTAATATGACATACTAAAGTCACATTTCTTACAACATCACAAAAGAAGTAAGTGAAATACTAACTTCAAATAACATTATGAACCAGACACTTTTTTTATTCAGTAATGCTTCTCCTCGCGCATCCGACGCGGGACCAAAATATCGGACGCCTCGCACGATTCCCGCAGCCGCACATCGTCATCCCAAATAAACAAATCCCCCGCACCGCACTGCCATTCCCAAAAAAAGAATCCTGCAGCTTCCTCATTTTCTCCGTCACCGCTTTCTTCTCGATCCGCCCCGCTCCCACGCATGCCGCCGCATGACGCATGCTCCTCCACGCCGACGCTGTGTTCCTCCGCGGACGCCACGCCGTGTCGGCCGGCCCATGCGCCGCCACCGACTGCGCCACCCCGCGCACCTCCAACGCCGCCGCCACACCTGCTCCTCCATGCCGAAGCCGTGCTCCTCCGCGGGCGCTGCCACGGCCGCTCCTGCGGGCGACGCTCCTCCTCAGCCACCGCCACCGCTCCTGCGGGCGCCGCTCCTCCACGGCCGCAGCCGCCACCGCACCGCTCCTCCGATCATGGATGCGGCGGATCCGTCACCGGCGAGCACGTGGAGCTCCGCCGCGCATCGTGGATGACGCATGCGCGAGGTAGGGGAGGGGGTGGCGCACCGGCCATCCTCTGCGGGCGCTGTCGCCGGTGGCGTCCATCTCTTCCGCGCTTGCGCTCCCTGCTCGCCATCCTTCTCCCCCTCCTCGTTTGGTTCTCAATTTTTTTTGGTTGGGGTTTTGCTCTATGTTGCAACAGCGTGTTTCACGTGTTTCGGATGTTTCAGAAGAATGTCGCAACTGTTTGATGTGAATGTTATAAAAGTAGATCTGGGATGTTCTAGGGTTTCGCTCCATGTTGCAACAGCATGTTTAACGTGTTTTGGATGTTTCAGAAGAATGTTGCAACTGTTTGATGTGAATGTTGCAAAAATAGATCTGGAATGTTGCGATGTTGCAAGAGTTTCATCCGGATGTTGCATTTTTTATTGGGTTTTTTGACCGATGTCGTGCGTGGATGAGAGTTGTGAGCGTGTGTTTCTATTGTTGCAAATGATGACTATTTATGTTGCAGATACTATTGTCTCATGTTGCATACACTATTCTTAGATGTTGCAAAAAAAATTTACATGTTGCATGCAACATCATGCTATGTTGCGGCGAGATTTTTTTGTGCATGGTACAGTACCATCGGAGAGAAATACTTGGTTGTGGTTGCGCCACATCACCCTCTTTTTTTCCCTCTGTTTTAACTCCTGCGCGGGGTGGAATGCTTGGCCCTCGTTGCGCCACGTCACCCGTCCGATTTTTTTGTTTGACATCGGACGTCCGGGCGCTAGTGCGACCGTTTTTTATTTGGGCCCTGATAGACACCCTCATTCAACTCGAGCCTTGGCCCAATGAAATCTGCGGGTAGGATTTGGCACCCGCCCAGGTCCATGGATCCATCTACCATCTCTACACAAACTTCAGTCCCTCTTTGATGTCGCCTTGGCCGATGCCCTCACCGTCGCTGAGCGACCACCTCCGCAGCCGAAGGGCTACCTCCTGCCTCATTGCCGGTTTGGTGAGCTACTTGGCGATTCTTCTAGAGCCATCAACAGTAAAACCCTTTAAAACCAGAGCGATGAGGTCCTTAGTCCTTAAAACATGGCTAAGTTCTTATTTTCTTTTTGCAAATTTTCTCTCACTGCAACGCAGTGGAGATTGACCCTTGCAAATGATAAATTTCACATTTGGTTATCAATTTGTGAGTCTTTCGTAATTTGACACACTAACCCATATGTTAATGGCTTAATGTTAATAACTTAGAGTGAGCCCGATAGCAATGAACGTGAACTCTCTCGGTTGGACAACGAAAAATAAAAAAAAGGGGTTCGCGATACTGACGACAGCCACCGGTCACGGAGGATTCAGGGCCACATGAATGGCAATTTTTCCTCAAAAAAGGAAAATGTAGCAAAATTGTGAAAAGAACCAGGGAAGTTTTTCTCCTGGTGTGGAAAATATCAGGAATACCCCTGGCGTCCTCAGCCCTAGCAAATCAATCCCCCTTCGTCTTCCTCTTCCGTTCCGTCCCATCCCGCCCCCTTCCCTTCGCTCGCCGCGGCCCCCTTCCCTTCTGCTCGTCGTGCCGCTCTCCGTCGCCCCTCCTGGCCAGGGAAGGCGTAGATCCGAGATTTGAGGCTGATTTCGGGTGCGCCCCCACCGCAGCTTCGGTGGGCGCTCGTCCGTCCACGCCGCCCGGCGGCCACTCGTCGTCGACGCCTTCCGCCGCCCCTCATCCCCTCAAGTCCGGCGGCCACTCATCCCTGGCCGCAGGCTCAACGGCAGCTCGTCCCTCTCTTGCAGGTGGGGAGCGCTACCAAATGGTTTATTTGGGGAGTTAGAGCAGCTTGGAGCGGGAGAGCGGAGCGGAAGTTCCATCCAGCCCCCGGGTTTCCCCTACGGGTTGGTGTTAGAATCTTTCCTTTCAGCGAAAAACAGCCATCCTTGTGTGTTTCTGTTTCATTTCCATTCGTATGAGTAATTTTTATTTGGATCCCTGTTTCAGTTTCTATGGGCTGGTTTGCGTATTGGGATTTTTCTTTTTTTCTCCGTGCGTCGCAGTTGTTTTCGTGGTTGCTGCTCGCAGCCTCGTTGCGATTTGTCCGTATTGTAGGGGATTCTTGAACAAAATGCTCCTCTTTTCTCTCTTTTACCCCTCTCCGGAAGTTCCTTGCTAAGAAACTTTTGTTAGTTATTATCATTGCAGCCCCGCAATTAGGAACGAATGGCATTTCACCCCATCGTTCCCTCAGAACACGAGTTCAGTTAAGCTTCCGCCACTGTCTTTATCGGCAATATCTGCAGTCTTAGTGAAGAAAAAGTAGACCATAAGTACTATCTTGTGTTAGTGGAATTGAGATGAGCACAGATGCATATCCACACTTGCCTCCGTATCTTAACCCCAGAGGTTAATGAACGTGGTTCTAGTATGAATTCATCCGGGTCGAAATCTTTGTATAATTTTCAAGTAGTCCATTTTGAACTGTTGCATGTAATTGTGTAAATTTCATCCAAGGAATTTGGTAGAAAGTAATGTTCCTTAATTTTCTGATATATATTTTGTAATTATACTGACTGCTCAACAACTCAGGAAGGCATGGCGGATGGGGGTATTGTGGTAGCCATTTGCCAATACGGTGGAGAGTTCACTTCTGGCCTCAATGGCAATTTGATATACAAAGGAGGAGAAGCACATGCTGTTGATGTCACTCGTGATATGTCACTTGAGAGCTTCAAAGATGAGGTGTCCAAGGTGTTCCATGTTGATGTCACTGACATGTCATTCAAGTACTTCCTTCCGAATAATAACAGAACTCTCATCACAATATCCTGTGATCGAGATTTGCAACGGATGGTTGATTTTACTACTAGTGCTGCACAAGTGGATGTTTTCTTGATTAGTAGAGTGGAAAACAGGTATGCTTTACTTTTATTGCACCGATTGTTTTTTAATTCATGTTTAATAGTTAGCATCATGCATATCTTCTGTGATGTATTTATCATGCTGGATAACCAGGAGTATTGTATCTCACTCTGGGGCTTCTTCAATTAAACCTGGGTCTAATGCGCCTGGCGACAAAAGGAAAAGGCCACCTTCCAAAAACAAGTAGTTTGCACTGCACCAGTTGTCCTTATACTGTTATTTTATAACTACCATACTGTTCAGCTCTACATGAAATTTTATCTCTCTGTAGGGTATCCAAAAATAACAAGAAGACTCCAACTCCCAGTGTTCCAGGACCTGCAGTTCAAGCTAACGCTAATAATGTGAAGCAGCCAAGACCAGTTGTTACTGAAAATGATGACAATAGGTACAAAATCAATCTTCATATAACTGCTGCATCTTTTCATGTCTTCTTTGGTGTTGGATGTTTTATGATTTTGAAGAAATAGCAGTACTCTGCCTTTCCTTTGTAAAGTAGAGGGAAAAGAGGCTTTATTATGTACAAATGAAGCCAAACATTGAGGCCCATCCTAGCTCAAAAATGATACATGCTAGTGCTAGCTAGATAACCAACAGAAACAAACACAAATGTATTAATTCTGACAGGTGAGGGGTCGTAACCCTCCTCCCAGGGTGCGGACAACTGTGATTTGGTCCATCTTGAGAATAGAAACCTTTTGCTCTTAGATGTTATGTACAATAAGCTATTTTTCATGTTACATTGTGAAAGGTGTGTTTGTATCTGGTACCTATCAACTGCATGCCTAGGGAACACAACAAATCAGCTTATGTAAGCCCCTTTTAATTTCAAGAGCAGCCTCTTCCAGCGTATCTTATTTGAGTTAGCCTATAAAATGATATTTTGGAGATTAGCATTCTGGTTAGCCTATATTTCCTGCGTATCTTATTTGCTAAAGTTCTTGTTTGTGCCAGCACTATCATTTCATGACAAATCCATCATTAACGTTGACTTCAGAAATTGTAGACGTCAAAAGTGTTTCCCATAAGTTGATTTATGTAGTACTTTTAGTTATCTTGGCAAACATTTGAGTAAATACTTAGCTAAATTTTCTGTGTCAATGTGTCATCTTTACACCATAGTTCCCCTTTTCTTTTATTTTTGTAACTTGTAGCTGCTAAGTAATTCAGTATCTTGGACCTAGGGGTTTTTTACCTAGTTTTATGGATGATGCAATGACCTCACTTTCGGATTTTGTGCAAATCATACATGCATTGATAGCTGCATACATGCCATTTTACCATTTGAAGTGTTATTAAATCAGAACGAATACTTCTTTGATTAGTCAGTAGTTCTGTTTCGTATGTTGTCAATTCTCAGTTGCTTTTATCAAACTTCTCATTCTAGGATTTTCCAACTGGAATTTGGAAGTGATATTGCCTTTGCCACCCCAGCTGGAGGTGCTTCCGCTGCACCAGGCATTCTGGATCAGCAACTTGCTCTTGTTGATACCACACCTAGGTAATTTTGTTATATCATGTTTTGCACTCCAAAATATTGTACAAAAAGTACCAAGTTTCTTAGATATTGGCAACTATTTATGGTTTTTTCAGGGAACCAATTGGGCTTTTTGATGATTCTGGCGACCCATATGTTGGTTCTGAGATTACTGCAGAACCTCAGCACGGACTTGACAATCCTATCGTGTTTTGGGATGACATTATCAAAGGTGTTGGCCAAGAGTTTGATAATGTGAAGGATTTCCGTGCTCAGTTGTGCAAATATGCCATTGGGAAAGGGTTTGCATATCGATTCATAAAAAATGAAACAACTCGAGTCACGGTAAAATGTGTTGCGGAGGGCTGCACATGGCGATTGCATGCATCCGAGTCATCTCGTAACAAGAAGTTTGTTATCAAGAAAATGACAGATGAGCATACATGTGGAGGAGGTAATGGAGAAGGCCAGCGTCGAGCAACAAGACAATGGCTGACAACCATCATTAAGGAGAAGCTGCATGATAATCCAATGTTGAAACCAAAGGAGCTTGTCAAGGAAATATATGAACAATATGGAGTTACACTAACTTATTCGCAGGTTTGGCGAGGTAAAGAGGTAGCACAGAAGGAACTGTATCACGCTATCAGGGAGACCTACAGCCATTTGCCGTGGTATTGTGATAGGCTTATTGAGTCCAACCCAGGGAGTATAGCCTTGCTGTCTCCAATGGTGGATACAAAATTCCGTCGCTTTTTTGTTGCATTCCATGCTTCTTTGCATGGCTTTGCAAGCGGGTGTAGGCCGCTCTTGTTCCTTGACAAGGTCCCACTGAAAGCAACAAATGAGTACAAGTTGCTGGTGGCGGCTGCCGTTGATGCAGATGATGGTGTCTTTCCAGTGGCATTTAGCGTGGTTGAAGATGAAAACTTTGATAGCTGGATTTGGTTCTTAATGCAGCTGAAATATGCTCTCTCAAATCACAACTACCCTTACAATACCATGACATTCCTGTCCAATGGACAAAAGGGTCTTGATGCTGCTGTTTCTCAAGCTTTTGAAGATGGCCACCACGCCTTCTGTTTGCATCATATCATGGAGGAATTCAAAGGAGAGTTGAGGAAAGGGCCATGGTCACAACAAATAAGAGAGGGGATGATTGAGGATTTTACTCGTGCAGCTCAGGCATGCACCATCGAGGATTTTAACGCATCCATTGAGAGCATAAGGAATATATCCACTGAAGCTGCAGACTGGATCATTGCAAGCAAGCCAGAGCATTGGTCAGATGCCATTTTCAGAGGCTGTCGGTATGATCATTTCTCCTCAAACATTGTTGATGCCTTCAATAACTGGATACCGACCAAGAAGGAGGGTTCAATAGTGCTGATGATTGACTCCTTGAGAACAAAAATAATGGAGATAATAGAGTCAAGGCGTGAAGCTTGCAAGGCGTGGTCAGGGCAATTGACACCTTCCATGGAATTCAAAGCAAAGGAGGAGATGATGAAGGCTGGTAAGATGACTGTGCTGTGCTCCTCTGAAACTGTGTTTGAAGTGCGGGGCAATGCAATTTTTGTTGTCAATCTTGCAAACTGGGAGTGCACCTGCCGGAGGTGGCAACTTTCTGGTCTCCCGTGCGTGCATGCTGTTGCTGTCTTCAACAGGATTGGGCGATCTTACTATGACTACTGCTCAAAGTTTTTCAGATTGGAAAGTTACCATTCGACTTATTCAGGAACAATCTTCCCAATACCTGACATGGATACTGTTGATTTTAGTGCTGGGGCAAATTTAATTCCACCTCCGAGGCCTCGTTCATCAGATAAACCAAGAAGGAAGCGGTTTAACCCCAACAAGGTCCCTACAGTTATACGACTCTGCAGCAGGTGCAAGCAAGCAGGTCACAACAAGGCAACCTGTGAAGCTATTTTGTAGACAGAAGTAACTTCTGCCTCTCGAATATGTATAGTAGCAGGTAATCTTTTATCTTTTGTCCACTTTGGAATTTTGACCCTGCATTTTCCCTAGAACATGACTTGGATCTCATTTGCTTGAAATATGCTATTTCGTTTATGTTCTCGCATTTTCCCTAGAATAGGACCTGGATCTCATTCTAGTGTATGCGAGCTCTCAGGGTACATGAATAATGCAAACAAAATTTGCCACTCTTTGAGACCTTAAACCTTACATTACAATTTGTAAAATATCATAGTTACAGCACTTGGTCAGGACTGCATGAATCATTGCTATGCAACATGTTTTTTTCATAGAAGATTCGTCTTCAGTATTACAATGCAATGCTAGCGTGCAGTTTACTGAGGACATGTTGTCTGCAGAACTTTTCTTTTTTTTTGAAAAAATGTCTGCTTAACTTCCAATTTTCAGGGTGATACATGTATGAAATCGGGGGAAGGGAACTCTGAATTAGTATTTTTTTTAGACGACTTTGACTGTATGCACTTTTAGTACCTGCTGTTACTCACTCCTACATCTGTATTTCTCCATTTCAGTGTTGGTTTTTGGTGGAGCACGGCCGGCGAGAAGATGTTTTTTTTGGGATCTAATGTCGTGAAGAAATTGCACTGTTTGCACATGAGCAGAGCTGTTGGGGTTTGCTGGTGGTGCCTGCTCTTTAATTGGATCCAAGGTGTCATCGGATTTCAGGCATATAGTGGGAGCTGTAACTTGAATTTTCCATACTTAATTTTACCTTTTAGATTATGTGACGCTTGTCATGTACTAGATCTTTGTACATGCTTTGTAATTTGTTGTTGATCGTAACTGTTGTACACTGTACAGCACTTGTGTGCGCACCTAGATAAAGGAGACCATCTTTCTTTCTTAGTTTTTTTGTTTTTTTTTTGCCCGGCGTTTGAGATCCATGTTAGTGTTGTCGCAGCAATACACTGATAGCACGCTTTGTCGGGTGTGGTTGCGTTAAACCACGCAAATCTCGGCACCGTCCAAGATCTAGTTTTGTACGGTTCTTTTTTTTTGGCAAAGTTAGTTTCGTCTTATTTAAATTTTTTATTTAAATATACGAAAAAAGTGTATCTCATGTATATGTGATGATAAATTAAGCCATAAATAAAAGAAATACTACCTGTTGTTGACGTTCCGACCATAGATTGAACTAGGAATGAACTAATCTATCCTGTCCAAACGTCATGAACAAGAAAACGGAGAGAGTAATATCTTATAAAGTTAACAATAAATAATAATTTAGAACGGACGCGGAGATCGAGACCAAGATGAGGCGGAAGGACAGAGCATGCAGGTAGGTGTCTAAGTTGGATCGTGGCGACCGACGACGACGTGCAGGCGTGCATAAATAAAACAGGCGCCCGCCTAGTGGAGTAACGCCGCCAGGTCATCAGCTCGCTTGTCATCCGTCGTTGCCGCCGCAGAGGCAGAGCCCCGCCTTCTCGTCGATGGCGAGAGGGCTCCACGGCGTCTCCGGCGGCGGCTCTGGACTTCTCCGCATGCACGCCGTGCCGCCGCCGGCCATGTCGCCCGCCGCGGCGTCGGTTATTGCCGCTCGGCGTCTCAACACCGCCGCCGGGCGCAGCATGGTACGTACCTAAACATCAACCTCGACATATCTATCATTTATATAATCTGTGACTGACTACGATGAGGGATGACATCTTTTCGATGGATGAAAAACCGCAGGGGAGCAATTCCGTGGTGGAGGAGAAGTCGGCGCTGCTGAAGCTCCTCCTCGCCGAAGCTCCTCCTTGAGGAGGCGACGGCGGCGAAGAACCATGGGAAGTGTTAGTCTTGGAGAGGAAGAAGATAGCAGATATGGGAGAAGGAGAGGATGCTGAGGGAAGAGGCGGAGGCTAGGAATCTGGCGAAGAAGGCGAAGACGGAGGAGGTGCTGGCGCTGATCGGCCGGCAGGCGGCGTCGGGCGAGGCCACGGACAAAGAGGCGCTCCTGCTGGTGAGGTCGGCACGGGCGGAGCAGGAGATTGAGGAGCTCAAGGAGAGCCTGAGCGCTCTCAGGTTTCAATACTACGTTGTTTGCTGCAACTTTGGAGTAATAGTAGCCTACTTTGCGACACTGAAAGGCTTCTGAAGAAAAGAGAATGAGGATCCTTGCCTTTATTAATTAGTTGCAAGTTGCTGAAGCAAACTGCCGTCGTGAAGTAGTGCTCCATCTGATTGAATGCAGTAGCACAGTTCACTTCGGTTTCAAACCGCTCCATCCATTCCAAAAAAACTGACGTTTAGGACAAGATTTGGGTCAAACATTGGAAATATAAATCATCAATAACTTTTAAGTGCTGGAAGTGCTCCGTTGTCTGAATGAATGCCTTCAATTTTAGACTCCATCCAAGAATCATCTTTAGATTGCACGAGCTAATTCTTGCAAGGTGTCGGAAGTTTTGATGATATATAGTCCCCCAACAAAGGCAGAAACAGAGCATGTTAGGTCATTGCTTATTTTCGTCAATAATGGATGGAGTAGAAGTAATAGACTTTGTATGTGATTACTTTTTTGTGCTCTTTTCTGTTGTATTTGTGATCAGCCGCTAGGCAACTTCACTGCATGCAGATCAGACAGAGGCCACGATTGACATCAATACGAGTCTCTGATGCAAACATAAAGCTATTCCATCTGCGGGCCAGTGCACGACAAAGAAAAAAGTTCATTCCTTCTTTAGAAGTTCAAAACAGAATGCTAACATGTCACAGTGACAAAGCCAAGGAATCGTTCAGATACACTATGGGTCCTTACTTGGGTCTGCTACTCACGTCTCACACGCTTGGATTTGGGCTCCCTTCTGAAAGAATGGCTGGATATTGGGTTAACGTGGCTGCCTATCTTGACTAGCGCACGGCTTCGTGTTAATTATATAGGGAAGTCCCCAACAGAACCACAGATTTGGTTTACAGCTTGTGTATCAAGGCATATTGGTTTAACCAACTAACGCCCTGTTCGTTTGGCTTAACAGCCACCAGCCAACAGTACTTTTCTCTCAGAACAAATCAGCACCAGCCACTGGCCAGACGAACAGGACGTAAATCTATACAATATCTATCTAGCATCAGGGTTAAACCATCGTGTACAGGATAAACACCAAAGCCTATACACGTTTATATTTCACGTGTGTACATGGGATACTATCTTTCAACAGCCTCCCTCAATCTCAGCCGGGTTTGCCTTGAAGGTTTAGATTGTCTTTAAACCTTTGACACTCTCGAATTGGTAGAGCTTTAGTGAATCCATCTGCCAATTGATCCTTTGAAGGAATAAACCTAATCTGCAGCAGCTTCCTAGCTACCCTTTCTCTCACAAAGTGAAAATCAATTTCAATGTGCTTTGCTCTAGCATGAAACACTGGATTGGTCGACAAATAAGTGGCACCAAGATTATCACACCACAAACATGATGGTTCTTGTACCTTAACTCCTAACTCATTGAGCAATGCTTCTACCCACATGGTCTTAGCTGTGTCATTTGCTAAAGATTTATATTCTACTTCTGTACTTGACCTGGACACAGTAGGCTGTTTTCTAGCACTCCAAGATATAAGATTAGGACCAAAATAGACAGCAAAACCTCCTATTGATCTTCTGTCATCAACATTGTCTGCCCAGTCCGCATCAGAGAAAACACTTATCAAAGTTGACATCGACCCGCTAACAACCAGACCAACATCAATTGTTCCTTTCACATATCTCAAAATTCTCTTCACAGCCGACCAATGAACTGTAGTAGGCGCATGCAAGAACTGACACACTTTATTAACCGAGAAAGCTAGATCAGGTCGTGTAAGCGTTAGATACTGGAAAGCTCCTACAATGCTTCTATACCGAGTACTGTCTTCTGGAGATAATGGAGTACCATCTTGACAGGACAATCTTTTGGAGTAAGACAACGGAGTAGGAGAAGACTTACAGTCTTTCATATGGACTCGAGTCAGTATATCTGAAGCGTATTTTTCTTGTTGCAGCAAGATGCCTCCCTGAATCATCTTGACTTCGATCCCAAGAAAATAGTTCAAGTTCCCCATGTCCTTAAGAGCAAAATCTGCTCTAAGAGCATCAAGCAATGCTGATATAGCTTCCATGGATGAACCTGTTACTATAATATCATCAACATAAATATTGTAACATTTTTCTTATTGTAGATAAATAATGACGCATCAGACTTTGAAGCTTTAAACCCAAGATCAACCAATTTTCCACTCAGTCTTGAGTACCACGCTCTTGGCGCTTGCTTTAACCCATATATAGCTTTATCCAACCTACACAAATAGTTAGGGAATTTCTCATTCTCAAAACCAGGTGATTGTTTCATATATACCTCTTTCTCTAGAACACCATGGAGAAACGTGTTATGTACATCTAACTGTCTTAGACACCATCCTTTGGATACTGCCACTGACAGCACCTGAAACGAACCGGATCCTCAACGACGAGAATCCGACTCCCTGTACCCTCGAGATAGTCCCAGGAATAGCAGCTATCTCGTACAGAACTCATCTCAGTCGAATATCACATCCATACAATGATAAAAGATCCAATACATGACATATATAAAACATAGCGTCTGGTACAAGCCCTCTGGGCTAAATTGACAATAAGAAACAGCTGCGCAGCGGTAGCTAGAACATCAGGGACCACTCCTCCACAGGCATCCTTGAGCATAGCGCGCACCCTTCAATTGTACCACCCGTCCTGGTTGAACTCGTGGTCGGGGTCTTCACCTGAGAGCCCAAAGTCTGTCCCCAAGGAAATGGGACAGGTCCACGTCACCAACCATAATATGAAGCAAGCTTTATTGTGGCCTATTCTAAGGTATAGAAATAATCAAGGTTTGAGCCAGGGTTTTCTTATGCGAGCAGCAACAATAACCCAAATTCATCTCATCACCAACTCCTTCCCTCACACGCACATCCACTCCCCAAATCCAACCATCAGCCTCACATTCCCATCGGGCTCGTCCTGCCACAGCTGGTTCCCGCAAACATCATCCACCAACACCTTTCGCTCACTAGTCGACTCGGTGAGCTCCCTCCCCACCTTGTCTCATCAGCAACGCTGGACCAATCTCTCATAACCCAAATCAAAGGATGAGGTAAGAAAGCAGATTCCCATGCTAGTCGGAACTTATCAGAAGCGGGTCATCCGTAACCGTGGACACGGCTATACGTATAGTTTACACTCTGCAGGGGTGGCACTCCAGGAATTCATCCGGGCTGCAAGGCTAGTCCGCAACCAACCTGAGACACAGCCCACAGCAAAGACCCTAAACAGTAACGGCGCCAATCCTGTCTCCCTGGGCTCGGGAAACATTTGATCTAACATCTGCCCCAGGGATGTGAAACCTTCCCACCGGGGCCAGTCGGGGGCCGTGGTAAATCAGGGAGATTACGTCGCAATGAGTCCCCCTTACACATATCAAGCTCGATTCTCCTACAGTCTCGGCGCCGCACTAGAGTAGGCTTGCTGGAACCCTCCCCATACTGGGTAGATGGTGAGCACGGTATTCCCACGTCCAAAGGTGGAACTCGACTCGGTCCTTAATTGTCGGTAAAGCGAGTATCTGCGTCATAAGCGATCCGCCGCAACGGTCCGCAATCGGCACCCATAACAGGTATTACCGCCCAAACTCCTCAAGTAACCCAAGTATCCATCAACCATGTACCCGCAACAGGTACCCCGTAGGGACTGCCCGAGTGCAGTCCCCAAGCACCTCGATCAAACGATCGAGTTGTTATTACTCGCTTACACCGCCTAGCTGCACTACTCCTCCCATACCACCCACAACTCACGCCAAGAGGATCAAATCACAACCAACCCGACACATGCATAGCATAGCATATTCCATAAAGTGAGTAGTAGGTAGCAAGGTAACAGGATATTAACAAAGGCAGTGCAGGTTTATTATGCGAGTAAAGTAAAGCGCTAGCATACTAGTTGGATGTCTAATAGGTATTTCAGAGATTGGTCGGGCGTGAACCTGGGCAAAAGTCTTCGTCTTCGTCAAAGCAGTTGTCGTAGTGGTCTGGCTCCTCCTGACTCTCCGGAACTCCTAGGGTCGCGGAAAATAAAATAAGACGCGACTACTAGCAAAGAAACACCAAGACAGCAAAGAAAGAAGTCCCAAAGAACACCAAACTCTACACTAACGCGTAGATCATGATTTTAGAAAAATATAGCAACTGGTTTCATATTTTTCTGAGCTACGGTTGATTTATTATTAATTTTACAAATTTAAATCATTTTCTGAAAATATTAAATAATTTCCAAAAAAGAAAACAGACAGAAATTAGCCTACTGACGTCAGCATGACGTCATGCTGACGTCAGCAGTGGGGTCCGCCTAGGATGACGTCAGCAGTGGGCCCTGCTGACGTCAGCGTTGACAGGTCAACGGTCAACGGGTCAACGGTCAGCTCTGGTCAGTGGGCCCCAGCAGTTAGTGACACACAGTGTATGACATGTGGGCCCCACTCGCCAGCGCAGTTATTCGGAAAAAGAAAAAGAAGAAAACGCTGCTGGACCGGAATTGGGCCGAAAGGAAAGTCCAGGGGGGAATTTCAGACTTGGGTGCAAACTTTCGGCCCACGAAGGCTAGGCTGCCGGACCCGCTCGGGTGGACTTGGTCCAGGGTGAGCCGAGTCACAGGTTCACGGTGCACCGGGCGCACGGATCTGGTGTGGCCGCCACGGGATTCTCTGTGCCATGATGTGCGTGATGCTGGTGTGGTCAGCTGTGTGGCTGCTCCCGGCTCGCGAACGCGCGCGTGGCGGCGCGGCGCTCGACGATCACCGGTGCGCAACGATGGTGTGGCGAGGTCGGCGGTCGAGCGCTAAGGCTTCGGCTTGGTTTGGTACGCTCGCGCGAGACTTCGGCAGCCCAAGCCCGCGGCGATTCCGGCCGATACGAGGACGTGTTCAAGCGATGGTGTGGTGCGGCGGCGACGGCGCTCACGGGTGCTCCGGCGTCCCGGCTCCGCGGCAACGCCAGCATAGGTTCAAGGCGGTGATCCAGGTAGGTGTCGCGGCTGTGCGGTGCATTGTGTGTGTTTGGCGCGCACGCGCGCAGTTCAAGCCTCGGGCTTGACCGCGCCGCGGCCATGGCGGGCGCTCCGACCGAACGGTCTCGGCAGCGACGCACCACGGCGGCCAGGGTCGGCAGTGAGGCGACGGCGGTTTGCGGTGCGGAGAGCGGCGCGATGGGGTCCTGCACAATGTCGTCGGCCACGGCTCGAAGACAGGGTCCCAGAGATGGCTAGCACGGCGGAGCGGCGGCGCTTCGCCGGAAACAGAAAGGAAAGGGGAGGTCAACGACGGTGGCTCACCTAGGGGCTAGTCGGCGTACGCAGCAGCTCGGGGAAGGCTCGCGGTGCTCCTCCGGTGCTCGTGCTCCTCTTCTCGTCCTTGGTCCGGCTCGGCATCGGCGGCTCCGCGGCGGCGGTGATGGCTTCGGCGGCGGCGGCGTGGGGAAGAAGCTTCGGCCTCCCTCACGTCTTCCTTGGCTCGGCTCCCTCTTCTCCTCCCTCCACTGCTCCTTCTCCTCCGTCTCCTCTCCTGGATCAGAGGCTTGGTGAACCCCAAAGGGGCGGCGGCTCAAGGTGAGAACGGCGCCGAGGGGGATTAAATAGGGCCGGGGCTCTAGGGTTTGGTGGATTGAATGGCAGGATGGCGAGCTCCCGCAGCCTCGGCCACGCGTCTGCATCGCATCGGGCCGCCAGTGCCTTGCGATGGGACGCGCTCGGCGGCGGAGAGAAGCTGGGCGCCGGGCGTGAGAGACGAGCAGGTGGGGAAGAAAGCTGATGCGTGGTCCCCACCTGTCGGTGAAGGAAGCAGAAGAAGGGGAGGGGCTGGACGTGCTGGGCCGCTTGGGCCGCGAGGCTGGCTGGGCTGTGGAAGAGAGGGTAAGTTAAGCTGGGCCGGGGTTAGAGTTAAAGAGTGGTTTCTGGACTTTACGAAGGATATTCAGCCCACAAAGGGTTAGTTGGTTGACAATTAGTTTAGTTAGTGTTTGTTTGAATTCAAATCTAGAATTTGAATTCAAACACAACCAAAAATCCAATAAAACCAAATTAACTCCAAATCACATCTATTTGGTCCTTAGCACTTCAAATTATTTTTAATTTGAATTTAAAATTGCCTAGGAATTTAGGGAGCAATTAGAAGACACTCTTATATGTTTGTTGTCGTGCACAAAATTCACCAAAAATTTTTAAATTCACATTTTTGCATTCAACAAATCCTAAGGGAATTTTTAGGGTTGTTACAGTCTCCCCCCTCACAAGAATCTCGTCCTCGAGATTTGTGGTTACCTATGGTTTAAACAAGTGGGGGTATCTCTCTTTTAGTACTGACTCCTTCTCCCATGTAGCCTCCCTTTCTGTGCGGTTGCTCCACTGCACTTTGCAAAATGGGATAGCTGTGTTTCTGGTCTCCTTGACTGCTCTGTCTAGTATCCTCTCTGGGTACTCCAGGTACTCCAAGGTGTCTTGTAGGTCTAATGCCTCTGTCTTGACCTAATGTTCTGGTACTCTTAGACACTTTCTCAGCTGGGATACATGGAACACTGGGTGTACTCCAGCTAGGCCCTCTAGTAGGTCTAGCCTGTAGGCTAGCTTTCCTATTCTCTCCAGTATCTGATACGGTCCCACGAAATGGGGTGCTAGATTCCCTTTCACTTGGAATCTCTTATGCCCTCTAAGGGGTGACACTTTTAGGTAGACAAAGTCCCCTACTTCGAACTCTAGATCTCGTCTCCTTTTATCCGCATAGCTCTTTTGTCGGCTCTGAGCTGCCTTCAGGTGCTCTCGGATCTTGGCCACATTTTCTTCTGCCTCTACAATCATGTCTAGTCCAAAGAATGTTCGTTCTCCCACCTCTGACCACATTAGAGGCGTTCTGCATTTTCTGCCATATAGTGCCTCAAAGGGGGACATCTGCAGGCTGGCCTGATAGCTGTTGTTGTAGGAAAATTCTACATAGGATAGACTCTTCTCCCAGTCTGTGCTGTAAGCTAGAACACATGCCCTCAACAAGTCTTCAAGAATCTGGTTCACTCTTTCGGTCTGCCCATCAGTCTGGGATGGTAAGCTGTCCTATACTCCAAGGTTGTTCCGATGGCTTGATGTAGGCTTTTCCAGAACTGAGCTGTGAATTGTGGTCCTCTGTCTGACACAATACTTTTTGGTGCCCCATGCAGCTTGAGAATGTTGTCTATATATAGTTCTGCTAGTTTGCTTACTGGGTAAGTGCCTTTGACTGGTATGAAGTGGGCTACCTTTGTCAGCCGATCAACTATGACCCAAATGGCATCATTTCCTTTCTGAGTGTGGGGTAGGCCAACCACGAAGTCCATGCTGATATCTTCCCACTTCCACATTGGAATTTCCAGTGGTTTCAGCAGTCCTGCTGGCCTTTGATGTTCTGCCTTGATTCTTCGACAAGAGTCGCACTTGGCTACGTATTCGGCTATGTCCTCTCTCATTTTCTTCCACCAGAACTTATCCTTCAGATCTTGATACATCTTGGTGCATCCTGGGTGTATTGAATACTTGGTCTCGTGAGCCTCTGTGAGAATTGTTCACCTGATTTCCTTGTCCTGCGGTACACAAATTCGGTCTTTCAGCCATACTGGCCCTGCTTCATCTACTCGGAAGTCAGGTGCCATTCCTCGCTGGATATCCTCTTTTACTTCTTGGATTTCTGGACACTTTCCTTGAGCTTCTTTGATTCGGTCTTCTAGGTTGTACTTCACCCTCATTTCCTGGGGTTTTCCTTCTTCTACTAGCTCGAGTTTCAGCATGTACAATTCCTTTGCTAGTTCTGGCTGACTTTCTTCTATCATCAAGTTGTTGCAATAACTCTCTTTCGGCTCAAGGCATCTGCCACTACATTAGCCTTGCCAGGATGGTAGTGTATCTCCAAATCGTAATCTTTGATCAGTTCTAACCACCTTCTCTGCCTCATGTTCAGTTCGGATTGGGTGAAGAAATATTTCACGCTTTTGTGATCTGTGTAGATATCGCACTTGTTGCCAATCAGGTAGTGCCTCCAGATCTTCAATGCATGTACCACTGCTGCCAGTTCTAAATCATGTGTGGGGTAGTTTTCCTCATGTTTCCTCAGCTGCCTTGATGCATAAGCAACAACCTTGCCCTCTTGCATTAGTACGCATCCCAAACCTTGTCTCGAAGCATCGCAATAGACTACGAAATCCTTGCGAATATCTGGCAGGGTCAATACTGGCGTTGTAGTGAGTTTGTGCTTGAGCTCTTGGAAACTTCTTTCACACTTGTCTGTCCACTCGAACGGGACATTGTTCTTGAGTAGTTCAGTCATTGGCTTGGCAATCTTGGAGAAGTTCTCAATGAACCTTCTGTAGTAACCTGCCAAACCTAGAAAGCTTCGGATTTCCGTGACACTCTTTGGCTGCTTCCATTCTGCTACTGCCTCAATCTTTTCTGGGTCTACTGCTACGCCCTCAGATGTCAGCACGTGACCCAAAAAGGCTACTTTCTCCAGCCAAAATTCACACTTGCTGAACTTCCCGTAGAGTTGATGCTGCCTCAGCTTCTCTAGTACAATCCTTAGATGCTCCTCATGTTCTTCGCCTGTTTCCGAGTATACCAGTATGTCGTCAATGAACACCACCATGAACTTGTCTAGTTCCTCCATGAATACCTTGTTCATCATGTTCATAAAGTATGCGGGTGCGTTGGTCAAACCGAAGGACACAACGGTGAACTCGTATTGCCCGTACCGAGTCACAAATGCTGTCTTGGGAATGTCGCCTTCTCTAATCTTCATCTGGTGGTATCCCGATCTCAGATCAATCTTACTGAAGTAATTGGCTTTCTTCAACTGATCCAGCAAGTCATCAATCCGTGGTAATGGGTACTTGTTCTTGATCGTCACTGCGTTCAGGGATCGATAGTCTACGCACATGCGCATTGACCCATCTTTCTTCTTCACAAACAACACTGGCGATCCCCATGGGGATGCACTTGGTCGAATCACCCCGCTTTCAAGCATCTCTTTCAGCTGCTTCTTGAGTTCCTCCAGCTCTTCCACTGACATTCTGTACGGTCTCTTGGCAATGGGCCCTGTGCCTGGTTGCAATTCGATTATGAACTCTACGTCTCGGTCAGGTGGTAGTCCTGGTAGTTCTTCGGGAAACACATCTGGGTACTCACATACTACAGGCACTTCTTCGATCGTCTTTTTCTCGATAGAGTATACCAACTGTCTCAGAATACATGTTCTGGATCTCTTCCCTGTTCTTCTTCTTTGTGGTTCTACTATTACTTTGACTCCGCTAGGGTGTGTCAACTCAACTGTTCTGGGCGAGCAACTGATTAACCCTTTGTGCTCCTTAAGCCAATCCATTCCCAGTATCACGTCAATTCAGTCTGACTTCAGGACTGTCAAGTCTCCTGCGAACTCCTGCCGACCTATCATCAGACTAACTACTGGGCACTCTAAGGTGCACCTAATCTCTCCTAAGGGAGAAGTAGTGACTATAGGTCTAGCCTTAGGTATTGTTGGGGGTGACTGCTCTTTCACAAACTTTGTCGAGATATAAGATCCAGTTGCACCAGAGTCAAACAGTATCAAAGCTGGAATGCCATTTACTAAAAACTCACTGAGCACAACGTCGGGAGCGTCCTTGGCTTCTTCCTCTGTCAGGTGGTTGAGGCGTCCCCTCTGCGCTGTAGCTGGCTGCCTGTCCTGTCCTCCAGGTGCCGGTGCCTTGGCTGGGGTTTGTTTGTTCTTCTTCTCCGGACAGTCAAAGGACTTGTGACCAGGCTTCCCACAAGCAAAGCAGACTACTGAGGTCCCTCCGCCAACTCTGGGCGTGTTGTTTGGCTTCCAGTTGGGGTTTCCCTGACCTGAGAAGCTGTTGTTTCTGTTGCCAAAACTGCTGTAGTTGTTTCCCCTGCTACCAAAGCTGTTGCTGTTACTGCCTCGGTTACCCTGGTAGCTGTTTCTGTTGAACCCTGAGCTTCCTTGGCTGTTGCTCTGCTGAAAGCCTCTCCTGAGCATGTTGCTCTGGCCACTCCTCGGCCTCTGACTCAGTCTGTGGTTGTGCAACTGTTCAGCCTTCCTTTTCTTCTCTCGCCAGGTATCTTCAAGACCCACTCTTTCCTTCTCAACTGCGATAGCTCTGTCGATCAGCTCTCTGAGTGACCTGTGCGAACTCGCTGCGAGTGCTATCCTCAGACCTCTGTGCAAGCCACGCTGGAACCAAAACTGCTTCTTCTTTTCAGTGTTAACGTCTTCAGGAGCGTACCTCGACATCTTAGCAAAGTGTCGAGCGTGCTCAGCTACAGACAAACCACCTTGGGTCATCGTTCTGGGATGTGGTACTCTTTGAAAGCTTCACAAAACTCTAGCCAGGTGATCTGAGCAGGGTCCGCGTGAGTCACAATAGCTCTCCCACCACGCCTTTGCTGCGCCTTCAAGCTGGTGCGCCGCAAGGGCCACACATTCCTCTTCAGTGTAGTCTGTCAGGTCCAGCTTCGTCTCGATGGTACGTAGCCAGTTATGCGCGTCGAGTGGCTCGTCCGAGTAGTCGAAGGTGGGTGCTTTCAGCCTGATGAACCTTTCAATCTTCCTTTGTAGGTCTTCCTCACGGTGTCCCTGACGGTTCTGGTTCTGGTTTCCCTGTATCTGTTGCATAGCTTGCATCATCTGAGCGTTGGCCTGTGCCATCTGTTGCATCAGCTGTGTTTGAGTAGTCATTACTTCTACCAAGTTAGGCGGTGGCGGTGGTTGCTGGTCGTTCTGCTGGTTCTGCTGAGGCTCCACTGCTGGCTCTTCCATCTCCACTTCCTGTTCCCCACCTGGTAAGTTGCCCTCGGGCTGGAGCACGCCTGCTGCGCGTCCACGGCCCCTGCCTCTAACTACAGCTGTTGCTCTTCCGCGACCACGACTCGTGCCACATCCTCTGCCCCTAGCTGCCACTGCTGCCTCTTCTTGCTCAGCTTCCTCAAAACGTGCAAGCAGTCGGTTGGATCTTCGGATCGACATCTTGCTGTATTTTTCGTAGAACAGGTATAGTGGCGGTCGGTAATGGTTAGGTTAGCGTAAACTAGAGTAGGAGCTGCACACATGAAATAGACTCAACACTAAAGTACACTCAAGATGAACATCAATAAAACTGCAAGAACAACCACAAAGATCGATCATTCATAACAGCATTACACCCTAGAAATGAGTACTATCCCGAGGCCAGCTCCTGGAACCTTGAGGATTAGTACATCTAAGCGGATGCTACATCGTGGCTGAGCCAAAAGGTGGTCATGATCTACTAAGTCTAAAACATCTACTCATGAAGATAGATACAAGTCTTATCACTACTTGCTGACATCTGCTAATACTGCCTACTGCATCCATCCCATGCTGCTGGAAGTGCCTGTGAGGCGCGCTGCCAACCTCACAGTCTCAGTCTCTGTCTGCTGCTTGATCACTGCCTGTCGTCGTGGAGAGCGTCCGTGAGACGCGCTGCCAACCTCACTGTGTCCACTTCAGGTCTTGCCAACTGCTGCTCTAGGGGTGCCAGTTCTTGTCTCAGTCTTGTGATCTCAGGGGTAAGGGTTCGAGCCTCAGGTAGTGGTATCGACTCAACCCGGCTTGGTGAGATCCTGTAGTGCTCTGTTCTGGGTTCAACTCTGCGTTCTTCGGGAAGTCCTTGGTTCACTGTGATCACCTCTGCTACCCTCTTCCTGTCTGACCTTACCCAACTACTAAGGGTCCTTCAAACTTCATCCTTTGCCATAATCTGTTGAAGACTCAAGTACTTCATAAGCTGGTAGTTTCGCCCACTCTTCTCCTTGTAGCTATCCACCTCTTCCTGAAGTTCTGAGTTGTGACTGTCCAACCAATATACTTCTTCCTTCAGTTCTTCTATCTCTTCTTCCTTGGCTGCCAGTGCTTTGTCTTTCTCTGTGAGTTGGTCTTCCAGACGGATATCTCGAGCATGGTGGGTTGCTCGGATCAGCCCTGCCAACTGCCTGATGTTGCAAGCTTCGTACTTCAGGGCTCTGACTTCCCTCGCCTTAGCTTCGAGGCGCTCCTCAAGTAGGGCGATCCTGTTGTCCTTCTCCATCAGCTGGATGTCTTGCTTCCATACCCTCTCCCTTAGCTTGGCAACTTTCTCCTCTAGGCCAATGTTTAAGTACTCCTGCTCGATCATGCACTGAACTAAGGTTCGCAGGGTCACGTTCCGCTCTCGGTCAGCTGCGATGGCCGATACGAGGACGTGTTCAAGCGATGGTGTCGTGCGGCGGCGACGGCGCTCACGGGTGCTCTGGCGTCCCGGCTCCGCGGCAACGCCAGCATAGATACAAGGCGGTGATCCAGGTAGGTGTCACGGCTGTGCGGTGCGTTGTGTGTGTTTGGCGCGCACGCGCGCAGTTCAAGCCTCGGGCTTGACCGCGCCGCGGCCATGGCGGGCGCTCCGACCGAACGGTCTCGGCGGCGACGCACCACGGCGGCCAGGGTCGGTAGTGAGGCAACGGCGGTTTGCGGTGCGGAGAGCGCCGCGACCGGGTCCTGCACAATATCGTCGGCCACGGCTCGAAGACCGGGTCCCAGAGATGGCTAGCACGGCGGAGCGGCGGCGCTTCGCCGGAAACAGAGAGGAAAGGGGAGGTCAACGACAGCGGCTCACCTAGGGGCTAGTCGGCGTACACAGCAGCTCGGGGAAGGCTCGCGGTGCTCCTCCGGTGCTCGTGCTCCTCTTCTCGTCCTTGGTCCAGCTCGGCGTCGGCGGCTCCGCGGGCGGCGGTGATGGCTTCGGCGGCGGCGTCGTGGGGAAGAAGCTTCGGCCTCCCTCGCGTCTTCCTTGGCTCGACTCCCTCTTCTCCTCCCTCCACTGCTCCTTCTCCTCCCTCTCCTCTCCTGGATCAGAGGCTTGGTGAACCCCAAAAGGGCGGCGGCTCAAGGTGAGAACGGCGCCGAGGGGGATTAAATAGGGCCGGGGCTCTAGGGTTTGGTGGATTGAACGACAGGATGGCGAGCTCCCGCAGCCTCGGCCACGCGTCTGCATCGCATCGGGCCGCCAGTGCCTTGCGATGGGACGCGCTCGGCGGCGGAGCAGAGCTGGGCGCCGGGCGTGAGAGAGGAGCAGGTGGGGAAGAAAGCTGACGCGTGGTCCCCACCTGTCGGCGAAGGAAGCAGAAGAAGGGGAGGGGCTGGACATGCTGGGCCGCTTGGGCCGCGAGGCAGGCTGGGCTGTGGAAGAGAGGGTAAGTTAAGCTGGGCCGGGGTTAGAGTTAAAGGGTGGTTTCTGGACTTTACGAAGGAGATTCGGCCCACAAAGGGTTAGTTGGTTGACAATTAGTTTAGTTAGTGTTTGTTTGAATTCAAATCTAGAATTTGAATTCAAACACAACCAAAAATCCAATAAAACCAAATTAACTCCAAATCACATCTATTTGGTCGTTAGCACTTCAAATTATTTTTAATTTGAATTTAAAATATCCTAGGAATTTAGGGAGCAATTAGAAGACACACTTATATGTTTGTTGTCTTGCACAAAATTCACCAAATATTTTTAAATTCACATTTTTGCATTCAACAAATCCTAAGGGAATTTTTAGGGTTGTTACAGCACCAACCTTATAGTAGCAATTTTAACCACGAGACTGAAAGTATCTTCATAGTCAATGCCATATCTTTGCTTGAAGCATTTCGCCACTAGTCGTGCCTTGTATCTGTCAATGCTTCCATCAGCTTTCCTTTTTACCTTGTACACCCACTTGCAATCGATTACATTTTTTATTATGAGTTGTCGGAACGAGATGCCATGTCTTGTTCCTGTATAGTGCACCCAACTCTTCTTCCATCGCCTTTTTCCACTTCGGATCACCGGTAGCTTCATGTAAATTTTTGGGTTCTCCTGTGGAACAAAAATTTCCATAATGTTTGGTGCCATCAGTGAACAACCTAGGCTTAATGATTCCACTTTGAGATCGAGTTTTAGGCCTTAGCTGTACTGGTGGAGGCGATGGTGATGGCGATGCTTCATTTTCTGCCGGCAAGGGCGGCAATAGAGTTGTGGGCGTAGGAGATCCGGCAGGTGCTGTAGCGGGAGGTGGCACTGAAGATCCTGCGCCAGACGATGCGCCAAGCGATCCCCCTGTCCTCGAGTGTCGTGTGTCGTGGAGGGAGACCGAGCAATGCGTGGCATGAGGGGACTTGCTCCCGCGCACAAAGGGCTGCTTCCACCTGCCTGTACGTCAGTTGCAGGAGGATTGACCTAGTAATCCGTGCCTGATATGGCAGGTGATCCACCTGGATTTTAGTGCCTGTATGTCACACCTGGATTTTCACAAAAACCCGAATGTGGCCATATGTGTGCCCAGAAAGTCATAGTACACATATAGCGAACAAATATGATAAACAGAGAACATATGCTGGAATAAATTCTTCATTAAATAAAATGTTTACATCAGAGTGCTTCATAAATGATCTAAACAATAACAGCGGAAGACTAATAAAACTCTCAACTAATGGAGCCGCAATCCACAGGGACTCTGACTGGGAGATCACAACTCAGTAGTACGGTAAATCTTCTGGAAACTCAGCAGCAGACTCATTCCCAGCCCAATCTGTTTACCCATCCGGGATTTTGTTGAATAAAATAGCAAGTGTAAGTAAACAATTACTTAGCAAGTATAGCACGGGTATGATGGCTCAAAATAGGCTAGACACGGCTTAACTGCATTAGCACTTTTAGTTGGTTCATTTTAACATTAACCAAATTACTAAAAGTGAATGAAACCCAGTTGTAACCCAATTAATAAAGTATGAGTGACATTAAACATAAATAAACATCATCTTCTAATAAAAAAGGATCCAGGCCGCTCGTGACCCTGAGCAAGGCTATCATGATAGATTTTACACTCTGCAGAGGTTTCGCCCTTTACCCACCAGTCGCGTAAAAGTTCAAAGGAACCTTGCACCCAACCACGCACATCAACACTTCCGAGGTGTGACTGCATAGGGACGCTACGAGGTTTTTCACAAGACACCCTAACAAAACAGTAGCCACTATGGTACAACACAAGCAGCATGATCCAAGGCACCGAGATTGACTGATTCTCAGGGCGCAGCGATAAGAGGGTCAATGGCGTCCAGAGCGCGGGCACACATGCCAACAAGTAAAAGAGCGCGACGTGCGGAGTTCTCATACCACAGGGACTCCCGACACGGGACTGTGCCTGACAAGACATAGCCGACGGTACCCCCATCCTCGGTGGATCAAACCATACTCTCACGAGTGCTTCCCATAGCGCCGTCGGCCCCGTTGGTAACTACTGTCAAGCTAGAGCCGTACAAGTTACTTGACCAAGACCAGAGCCATAATAGTTCTAGCGGTGGCGACAGGCTCCTGGGTTGCCGCTTTAAGAACCAAACCTTAGGGAGAGACACTGGGGCAAAGCACACAACACATGCCCAGTTCCCTAAATCATGTTGCTAAAAAGCAACTTTTATCATTAAGTTGAAGTGAACAATTAAGTCATGATTAACAATGTAACAATGATGAAAGTAGCTGCGCATAGCAAAGATTCTACCCATATGCATAAGCCCCAGGTTATCAAGGTACAGGATATACAAAACTAGGTACAACCTTAATGGGACATCAATTTAGACACAAGCATATGAAAGTAAATGAATATGAAAGGTGTGTTTAGGTAGCAAGGATTGTCCATGCTATAACTTGCCTTCCTCGAAGTACTGCTGCTGCTGCTGCGAGTCCTGCTCCGGAAAGTCCTCACCGAGCTCGAACTCCAAAGCTAACGGCTCACCGACTGGACACGAAGCACCATACAAGCGAGCACGCAAACCAATACATGCAAACAAATAATATTCTATTAGAACAGTACACCAAATAGTAGAAACAGTACAAATAAAGGTTTTATAAATATTCTACGCTTCACTACGAACACATGAGCACGAAAATCACACTAATCGGAGCTAAAACGAAAAAGATATGGCTTTTCTAAGTTCTAGGGACCTGTTGGCGATATTAAAAAGATTCCAGGGGCTTATTTTGAAGAACCAGGTACTAAAACATTATTTTGTATAAAAACCCAAGAGCCTACGCGCGAAACTATGAAGACAGGACTGCGGGTTCTAAATTTAAAAAGTGCAGGGGGCTACTTGATAAAAACAGGACCTATCCGCAAATAGTTTTGAACTAAGCTGGACCGTGGGTTGATTCTCGGGAAAGGGAGGGGTTCTTTTGCAAAGTCATCAGCGCTGACCGTTATGGCTTAGTTTGACTCGGGTGTGGGGGTTGATTCTGGCCGTGGGATTTAGATCTGATGGCCCGGATTCAACCTGGCGGCGGGGGTCGTCGGTAGGGGAAGGTTTCGCGGCGGCACCGCTCGGCAGCGGGCGAAGCTCACCGGACTTGGGTGGTTCTTGGGCTAGAGACCCCCATTGGCCATGGGACTTGGTCCTGCGGCATCAGGGAGACATGGCGAGTCCACCTGGGCGGATCAAGGTGGCAATGGGGCGGTGTAGCGGCCAGACGACGACGGGCCGCGGCGAGGCTCGCCGGCGAGAGGGGGAATGCGTGTTAGGGGGGGGAGAGAGCGGCCGGGAAGTGGCTGGGGGAACTCGGTACCGTCGCGCGTAGCTCTTGGGGAACTCGATTTGGCCGGGGCGGCGTTGTGGCAGGCCGTCGACGGAGGCGGAGCTCGGGCGGCGATGGTGGCGCGCGGGGAGCTCGGGTGAAAGGCATAGCTGTGGCTCAGAGGTTTGGGGAGGGTTGGTGAGGTGCCGGGGGTGCTGGAGGGCTACTTAAATAGGCTCGGGAGGCTCGCTTGGGTGCGGAACACGAGGATCATCGACGGCCGGCGCGGATCGGGGAGTGTTTCCTATGGCGGAGCCTCTTGCCTTGATTGGGCGCTCGGGAAAGGAAGGAAGCGGGGCGAGAAGCTTTGGTGAAGCTTCGTGGAGGGCCCACAGGGCGCGTGGCACGGCAAGACGGCCGACGAGCGCGGCGTGATTCGTGCCGGGGGGAGAGGCACGTCGGGCGGGAGGAGGGAGACGGGTCCGATAGGTGGGGTCGGGAGGCCAGTGAGAGGGAGATGGGGAAGGGGGAGGGCGCTGGCTGGGCCGGCTAGGGAGTTGGGCCGCGGGCGGGAGAGACCCAAGCGGGGGAGAAGGAGGGGGAGTGCAACTGGGCCGCGTGGGACCTGTGGGCCGAGCGGGAGAGGAGCTGGGCTGATCTGGGAGGAGAGTAGAGGGGGTGCAAGCGAACCAGAGAAAAGTGCAGGGGGCAAAAACGAACTATGGGCCTACAAACTTTTCTAGAGCTCCAAACAAGGTGATTCAAATTTGAATTTAAATAAATTTAAATTCTCGTTTGAATCATAAGCAATACAAAAATTAAATGCAACATCATGAATGCAACAAAAATATTTCTACAACTTATATTTGGTTTTAATATTCATAAATAATTCATTTAACCTATATTAATTATGAACAAATTACTAAAAAATTTAAATAGGCAATTTTTTGGTGTTACACTGTACTGCTGCTTGTGCCGTGCCCAACATTTGCTGTATTTTGAGGCATCTGTACATCATTTGTACCCAGATTTTCTCTAGACGTTTCCTGCACATTTGCGTCATTACTAGAAGAAAGGTTATGATCATTAGCAATAGTTGGATCATGGCTACTAACATCCCCAGTACTTGAATTCAAGAGATGATTGGGAAACAGAAGAATTTCTTGGAGAAGTTGGGCACCAGCATTTTCATGCAGCCTTTCAAAAGGAAAAAATATGAGGACCGGGTGTGTTCGAGGACCAGTGGATGATCGCTTCTCAGTGTGATGAGTGATTGACAACGTTGTGTGACTGACTCTTGGCCTAGTATTGCAGGTATTCGATGCGACTTGGTTTGCGTTGGTGCAGGTGAAGAACAAGCACGAAAGGTCTTAGCCAGAGTGGCCTCCGAGGAGTGGAGAGACAAGTAGGCTATGTTCGAGGGACCCGGTGGCCAAACAGGATCGAGTGCGGTCGGCATGGTGCAAGAAGAGCAAGACGACGTCGTGGACTGAGCTGGTGCAAGGTAGCGAATAACAACCGAAGCTTGTACGCGGGGTTTGATGGTTGCGCCACAAAACCATCAGATGAGGGTTTTCTCGGTTTGGGCCTCAAAACCGAGCCCGAAGGCCCAACGTGACGGAAACTGTGATCCGGGCGCGTTCGGGAAGCTTCGAAGCGGTGGACACGCGGCGGGATCCTGGAGCTTGCGTCGGAGGGAAGCAAGGCCGGATGGACGGCGTGCCCAGCCGGAGGAAATATCCCCGAGTTCCAAGATTGCCCCTGAGGGGTATGTATCTTAGGTTTAGTATGTAGGGGTAGTGTGGTCTTCCCCCCACCATATAACTCAATATAAATAGGAGGTGGAGGGGATGGCAAGTTATCTGTTTGAAACCCTAGTTCATTTGCTCTTTCTTCTGGTAGACTAGCCAAGTGCAGATCGAGTAATCTTAGTGGGTGGATAAAGGGTGGAGGTTAGCTACCGTTGTATAGATCGTGACCTCTGGTTGTATGGAAGATTTGTTCTAGAGATGATTTGCTTGTCTTCCTTCCCGAGTTCATTTTGTTCTATTTTTGTTCTTGGTTCGATTCGTCGTTTCTAGGCTGTTTCCTCTCGGATTTCTTTGTGGGGATCATGGGTGTGTGCCTTGTGCCTCTTTGTGGATGATCTTGACCCCTCAAACACCGGGATTTGGTCTAGATTTGATGTTTTTGGGATGAACTCGTGGTGAGGGTGTTCTTCCGTGAGATCCGCGATTCCTCATGTTGTAGGGAGTTAGAAGCCGAGATTTTTGGGGCATAGCTCTAGCCGTTTGGGAGATCCGGTGATGGATTTGGGAGCTTTGACCCGCGGGTTACTATAGTTGTTCTTCTTGTTCGTCCGTCGAGTTTTTCAGACTGTCCAACTTGGTGTCTCGGATAGTCCGCGAGGGTCTCGGACAGTCCGCATGCGATTGGCGGACGGTCCGTGACTGGGCTGCTTGTCTGAGTTTTTCTCGATTTGGCTAAGTATTTTCACGGACGGTCCGCGTGACCACCTTGGACAGTCCACGACACTGGCGGACAGTCCGTATAGGACCCAAAGTTTCTGGAGATTCAAGTTGATTTTACGGACAATCCGCCCGCCTAACAGACGGTCCGAGCTCTCTGTGCGGACAGTCCGGCCAGGCCTGGCAGACAATTGTTTTCTCTTTGCTTCTCGAGTTGTGTGCTTCCGCTTCGTTTCTCTTTTGTCTTGTTCCTAGGGTTGGTAGCTCCATTGTGACTACGCTACCTTGACAAGCTAGTGATGAATCATTGGGTAGTGATTGTGGGACATAGGCCGAGTTTCGAGAAGAAATTTTTATCGACTCCCATTCACTCCCCCCCCTCTTTGGTCGCCATTTTGATCCTTTAATTGGTATCAGAGCCGGTTACGGATCTTTGTGATTCTAACCAGTCTTAAGATCCAAAGATGGCGTACTCAGGAAAGGGTTCGGGTCCTCCTTTCTTCGATGGGAAGAATTACCGGATGTGGTCGGTTCGGATGGGTGCATTTCTCCGCGGCAAGGGACAATTGATATGGGATATCACTCTTGATAATACCTATACCATCCTTGCTGCAAGATTGACCCAAGTTGATAAGGATAAGTTTGAGGCAAATGTAAAGACAGTTGATTACTTGTTCAAAGCGCTTGACGAGCATGAATTCAATCGCGTCATCGAATAGCAGCTTGCATGTAAGATTTGGAAAATGTTGGAGATTGCTCATGGTGGTGATGGTGCTGTTAAGGCTAGGCTTTTTTCGACTTACCGGAGGGAGTATGAGAATTTCACTCATTTGCCCGGTGAGTCAATTGATGCCATGTTTCAGAGGTTTACCGTGATAGTGAACAACATGCAAGCCAATATCACCGACCTCCCTTACTCAGATCATGACAGAGCTTTGAAGCTCTTACACTGCTTGGATAGATCTATGTGGGGTGCGAAGGTTGAGGCCATTATGGAGTCAGATAACTATGAGAAGCTCATAGTCAGTGGGTTGTTCTCCAAGCTCAAGTCCTCAGAGATCGATAGGATGGATAGAGCCAAGCTTGAGAACCCGACTGATCCCCATAGTCTGGCCCTCATGAGTGGTTCTGGTTCTAGGTCGCTTGCTAACTCCTCTCGACAGTTTGCTTTGTCTATTCTTGTTTCTTTGCCAGATGAGGAGTTCGAGGTGCTGAGCGAGGACGATCTCGCGTTGCTGACCAATAGGTTCGGGCGCTTACACGAGAACCGCAAGAGTATCAGGCATGTTGGGAGAGCATGCTATAGATGCGGCAAGATGGGGCACTTCATTGCCGAATGCCCGGAAGCAAGCGAGCCCAGGAACGACTACAAGCACCGATCAAGGGATGACCACAAGAACCGATCCAGGAACGACTACAAGGGCAAGCACAAGAGCAAGGAAGAGTACAAGAAGAAGAAGCATGGTGGCCACAAGCACAAGTACAAGCCATGAGCCATGGTTGCCGTTGCGAGCGACGTCGACACAAGTTCCAGCTACACTTCATCGAACTCAAGCAGCGAGGATTAGGATCAAGGTCGACGCATGAGGCATTTGAGCAAGAACTTCAACGGGTTGCCGTGCGGCTTCCGGTGGCTTCTGTACCACGGCACACAGCACCGTCGACAAGAAGAGTGAAGGAGAAGACTCAGACTCAGACTCCAAAGATGAGGGAAACCGTGATCCAAACTTCTTGCTGGCGGAGATTGATAGGTTGAATGCCTTGCTTGACAAACGTGATGATGTGCTTAGAAAGACCAACAAAGAGAAGAGGTAATTTAGGTCTTTGCTTCTTGTGTCTGAGGAGAAAGTGGCTAAACTTGAGTCTCTACTTGTTGCTTCTCAAGTTGAGATCGATGCTTTGAAAGTTGTCTCTATTATTTCTGATGAGCCTGAATGCATAAATTGTGAACATGTGATGAATGAATTGGTTGAATATAAGAAGAAACACATGACTAAACTGGAAGAATTTGATATGCTCCAAGTTGAACTTGATGAGTTGAAATCTAGATCTGCTTTGCTAGGAGCTTGCACTTCTTGTCCTATCTTGCATGCTAAATTGGATGAGTCTCATGCTAGGATCAAGTGCCTTGAAAGTTCTTTGAAATCTTCTGCTACTCATGTTTGTTCTAGTTATGATGTGAATGCTTTGAAGATTCTTAAACTTGAGAATGCAACTAACCGTCTGCAGGATGAGAATGATGATTTGCGTAAGTGTTTGGGTTGGTTGTCTGGTCGTGAGCCCCAGCTTGGTATGATGATAGCTCAATTCAGGTGATCTGATAGTCGTGGGCTTGGATCGGAAAAGGTGTGTGAGAGTGAGGATGTGGGGTGTGAGAGTGTGCCAATTCCTCCACAAATTTCCCCAGCCAAGAACTCCTTTGATTCTAAACCCAACCACTTGAAGAACAAACTTGACACTACTTCTGATCCTCCAGTGTTCCCTCCCCAAACCAACAACTTCCAAAACTGAGTGAACTTTGTGGGAGAATCGAGTGGTCTCAAGCCAAGTGAGAAGCCTCCACCAAAAGAAGCTCCAAAGCCAAAGCCAGTCCGCTACCACTGTGGGTTTTGTGGTAGGGATGGTCACCAAGAGGTGTTCTGCTTCAGGAAGAAGAGAGAAGTGAGGAGAGAGAGAGAGATGGGTAACCAGGACAGGTACCGCTCTTCTCATAGCGTGCCTGAGCCACGTGCACCTATGCCTAGGGGTGAAGGGTTTGTGCTCGCAGAGTTTCTCCAAGACCAGCTTGAGATGTTGCAAGTGTAACTCCAGAGTAGGGCTATAAATTAAAATATCATCGAGAAACACTAGTACAAATTTTCTCAAAAATGGTTCCAACACTTCATTAATGATACATTGAAATGTGGCTGGCGCATTAGTGAGCCCAAATGACATCACTCTAAACTGATAATGGTCGTGATGAGTTTTGAATGTTGTTTTAAACTCATCTTCAGGTTGCATTCTCACTTGATGATATCCTGATCTCATATCTAATTTGGCAAAATATTTAGTTCCTGCTAACTCATCTAGAATTTCTTCAATAATTGGCATAGGAAATCTATTCTTGATTGTGACTTCATTCAACCTTCTATAGTCTATACAATCACACTCGTAATCACCGGCGAGATCACTCCGGTGATGTGAGGGAAGAAAAAGCAATACACAGGATTTGGGATCTCGCGAGTAGAGAGGGGCGGCGAGCCCCTGCCTCTGAATCGCTGGTTTCTGGTGTTTAGTTTATAACAAAAGCATGTCTGTTTCGGATACAAAACAGGGGTTATATCTTTCCCTCACCCCTCACTGACCACATGGTCCCACACACACTTGCTAGACTACGTCTTCTCTCCCATCTTACGCCTTCGCCGTCATTGTGATGTCCATCGCACTTGAGGTCATCACATCTTCCCCCTCTTGAGGTGTTGCTTGTCCCCACGCAACTGCATCAGGAAAGCTTTGTCGGACGACATGCCAATCCTCCCAGGTTGCCGACGTAGCTGGAACACCCACCCATTTGACCAACACCTGTGGTACAGCTGCATTGCCTTTCTTCACCAGACGACGGTCCAAAACCTCTTCGGGTTCCAACGTAACAGTGCTGAGATCAACTAACTTAGTAATATCAGAGTAAACTGGGGAATGATCTGGTGTAAAATGCTTGAATTGTGAAACATGAAATACAGGGTGGATCATACTCCCTTCAGGAAGCTCCAGCTTGTATGCAGCCTGCCCAATCCTTTCCAGAACATGAAATGGGCCGAAGAACTTGAAGACTAACTTGGGAAAAGGACAACTCACCACTGACTTTTGTACATAAGGCTGCAACTTGAGTAAAACTTGTTCACCAACTTGAAATTGGCGGTCTACACGATGTCTGTCAGCTTGTATCTTCATCCTATTCTGGGCAGCTGCCAGATGATTCTTCAATTGTGCTAGCTGGGTTGCTCTGTCCAGAATCACTTCTTGAGCATCAGACTGAGCTGACTCGAGCAATGGTAGTGTGGTTCCAGAGTCAGCCTCATAACCATATAGAGCCCGAAAGGGAGAACAAACCAATGAAGAATGGAAAGATGTGTTATACCACAACTCAGCCAGAGGTAAACATTGCTTCCAATGCTTTGGGTTATCTTGGACAGCACACCTTAGATACATTTCAAGACAGTGATTAACCCTCTCTGATTGCCCATAAGTTTGTGGGTGATAAGAAGAACTCTTCAACAGCTTGGTGTCAAACATTGCAAACAATTCCTTCCAAAAAGAGCTGGTAAACACTTTGTCCCTATCAGAGACAATAGATTTGGGAAATCCATGAAGTCTGATCACCTGATCCATTATCAGCCTTGCCACTGTGACTGCTATGAAGGGGTGTTTCAGAGGCATAAAGTGTGCATACTTTGTGAACCTGTCCACCACCACCAATATGGTATTGTATCCTTCAGAAGATGGCAAGCCCTCGATGAAATCCATGGTCCAATCCTACCAGGCTCCCTGTGGGATGGGTAGGGGTTGCATTAACCCTGCAGGTTGTGTGTGCTCATGCTTAGCCTGTTAACATATCTGACATTGTTTGATGAAATTCTCCACATCACCTTTCAGTCCCTTCCACTGAAATAAATCTTTAATTCTGTAGTATGTGGCTTTGCTTCCTGAATGACCTCCTATAGCACTGGAATGCATAGCAGCAATTAATTTGGTTTGAAGAGCTGAGTTGTTGGGAATCCAGACCCTATCTTTGTATCTGATGAGCCCTCCACCAAGAGAATATCCATTCTCATCAGGACTTTGAACTGCTAGCTTGGTGAGCATGTCTTTAGCTTTACCATCGGTAGCATAGGCATTCACCACCTCTTGAATCCAAGCAGGCGTCACTTCAGACACTGCTTGCAGCAACATGAAATGTGGCATGCGGGAGAGAGCATCTGCAGCCAAATTGTCCCTGCCCTTTCTGTAGACCACTTTGAATTACAAACCCATAAGTCTAGTCATGGCTTTTCGTTGCATTTGGGAATGCAAATTCTGCTCAGTGAGATAAGAAAGGCTCTTGTGATCTATCTTGATGATGAATTCTTGTCATTGAATGTATTGGCGCCACTTCTCCACCGCCATGATCAGTGCCAAGAATTCTTTTTCATATATAGATAATTTCTGATGGACTGGACCCAAGCTTTACTCAAATATGCCACAGGTCTGTCCTGTTGTATCAAGACAGCCCCTATTCCCACCTCACATGCATCTGTCTCGATTGTGAATGGAGCATTAAAATTAGGGATAGCCAACATTGGTGCACTCACCATAAGCTTCTTCAAATGCTGAAAAGCCTATTCTGCTTCTGCAGACCAAATGAATCCCTTCTTCTTCAGCAAATTGGTTAAAGGTTTGGCAACAATACCATAATGTCTAATGAATTTCCTATAGTATCCTGTGAGCCCCAGAAAGCCCCTGAGCTCAGTTGCTGTGGTTGGAACAGGCCAATGTACCATTGCAGCAGTTTTTGTAGGGTCTGTTGCCACTCCTTGATCAAAAATAATATGGCCTAGATACTCCAGTTGAGATTGGGCAAAAGAACACTTACTGAGCTTCATATACAGTTTGTGCTCGCGGAGTTTCTCCAAGACCAGCTTGAGATGTTGCAAGTGTAACTCCAGAGTAGGGCTATAAATTAAAATATCATCGAGAAACACTAGTACAAATTTTCTCAGAAATGGTTCCAACACTTCATTCATGATACATTGAAATGTGGCTGGCGCATTAGTGAGCACTTCTTGTCCTGTCTTGCATGCTAAATTAGATGAATCTCATGCTAGGATCAAGTGCCTTGAAAGTTCTTTGAAATCTTCTGCTACTCATGTTTTTTCTAGTTATGATGTGAATGCTTTGAAGATTCTTGAACTTGAGCATGCAACTAACCGTCCGCAGGATGAGAATGATGATTTGCGTAAGTGTTTGGGTTGGTTGTCTGGTCGTGAGCCCCAGCTTGGTATGATGATAGCTCAATTCAGGCGAGCTGATAGTCATGGGCTTGGATCGGAAAAAGTGTGTGAGAATGAGGATGTGGGGTGTGAGAGTGTGCCAATTCCTCCACAAATTACCCCAGCCAACAACTCCTTTGATCCTAAACCCAACCACTTGAAGAACAAACTTGACACTACTCCTGATCCTCCAGTGTTCCCTCCCCAAACCAACAACTTCCAAAAGTGAGTGAACTTTGTGGGAGAATCGAGTGGTCTCAAGCCAAGTGAGAAGCCTCCACCAAAAGAAGCTCCAAAGCCAAAGCCAGTCCGCTACCACTGTGGGTTTTGTGGTAGGGATGATCACTAAGAGGAGGTCTGCTTCAGGAAGAAGAGAGAAGTGAGGAGAGAGAGAGAGAGATGGGTAACCGGGACAGGTACCGCTCTTCTCATAGCGTGCCTGAGCCTCGTGCACCTATGCCTAGGGGTGAAGGGTTTGTGCTCGCGGAGTTTCTCCAAGACCAGCTTGAGATGTTGCAAGTGTAACTCTAGAGTAGGGCTATAAATTAAAATATCATCGAGAAACACTAGTACAAATTTTCTCAGAAATGGTTCCAACACTTCATTCATGATACATTGAAATGTGGCTGGCTCACTAGTGAGCCCAAATGGCATCACTCTAAACTGATAATGGCCGTGATGAGTTTTGAATGCTGTTTTAAACTCATCTTCAGGTTGCATTCTCACTTGATGATATCCTGATCTCATATCTAATTTGGCAAAATATTTAGTTCCAGCTAACTCATCTAGAATTTCTTCAATAATTGGCATAGGAAATCTATTCTTGATTGTGACTTCATTCAACCTTCTATACTCTATACAAAATCGCCAGGACCCATCTTTCTTTTGGACAAGTACAACAGGAGAAGCAAAGGGACTGTTACTTGGAACAATCAGACCAGCTGATAATAATTCTTTCACCTGCCTCTCAATTTCATCGTTTTGCAGTGGTGAATATCGATAAGGCCTAGAGTTTACTGGAGCAGTATTTGGTAAAAGAGGAATCTGATGGTCGTGTAGTCTAGATGGTGGTAAAATTTTTGGGTCTTCAAAAACATCAGCATACTCATCTAAAAGAATTTGTACTGCTATAGGTAAAGGGGGGATGAGTCAGGTTGTGGTACCTCCACCATAGCAAAAGCCCCAATTTCATTGCCAGCATGCCACTTCACTAGTTGGTTAGAAGATATTGATGAAAGAGATACAAGAGGAGGAAGGACTCCTTGAAGCTTGATATATGTGCCCTTGTCCTGAAATTCCAAAGTTCTGTTCTCCCAATGGCAGTGCATTGGACTGTGAATCTCCAACCAATCATAACCTAGGATGGCATCAAAAGCCCCCAATTCCAATACTTTCATATCTGATTTAAAAGTGTACCCCTGAGTCCACCACTCTAGTTGCTGGACTTGCTTGTCAGCAACCAGAATTTCCCCATTGGCCACTTTAACTTGTTTTGGCAGCATAGATATAGGTGAAATCCCACACTTGTGCAGGAAAGAAGAGCTAATAAAACTGTGAGAACTCCCACTATCCACCAAGATCAGCATTACTTTGTTCCTCACCATAGCCCTCAACTTCATGGCATCTCCATGATCTGTGCCAGCCAAGGCATTTACTGACAGGGATCCAAACTCTGCTGCTAAAGAATCTTCAATGGCCAGCTGTTCCAGTACTTCATCAGTTAACTGGACATCTAAATCATTCACCACTAGGGCATTCATCCGGGCTCTGGGTCTTGCTTCACATTTGGCCAAATGGGTGGAATCAAATGGCTCATTGTAGTAAAAACAGAGGTTATTGGCCCTGAAATAATCTCTCTTTTGCCTTTCTTTACTCAGAAGGGATGACCCAATGGCTGGTTTCTGCTCTTGTCTGTTGGAAGTGAAGTTGGTCTTCTGTAGGTAACTACTCTTCTGAGATTTCAGCTTCTGTTTGTCAGCCAGCTATTGCTGTACTTTGGCTAACATAATTGCTCTCTCCATTGTCTGAGGCACTTGTGACTGCACTGCTGCACAAATCTCTTGCTTCAGTCCCCTAGTAAACTGTGTCACAAAGAACATGGTGTCATAACCAGTATTGTGCATTTCCAACTAAAACTATAACTCTTCAAAAGCTTCCACATACTCCTCTACTGAAGCAGTCTGTTTCAACTCTAGCAGATCACCTAAAGCATGTATGTAATCATAAGCTCCAAACTTCTCTTCCACCAGCTGCATGAAGTGGTCCCAATTACCAAAACCCCCTTTGTATCTCTGGACTTGTCCCCAAGCTGCTGCTTTCCCTTCCATACTCATTGATGCTGTTGTGACCCAACATGAAGTAGGAACATTATAGATTTTCAAATAGTCTTCACATTTAGCTCTCAAAATCTTAGGATTGTCACCTTTGAACATGGGAAACTTCAACTTGGGCAGATCTCTTCTGTTAACATACTGTTCTATTGCACCTTCACCATTCCTACCCCCAACTGACCGGTGTGGATGTGTCTCACCCTTGCCATAGCGCCGACCAGGGCTCTGGTGTCGTGAGAGTTCTGGTGGACGCTCGCCCTGGAAGGAACTGGTGTCGAAATCCTCGACTTGTACTTTCCCCATCCGTAGTTCAGCCACCGCTTTCCCTGTCTCCATGATTTGATTTGCCATAATAGTCTGATCATTTATGACCTGTTGCAGAGCCCGCGCCTGCAAGTCCTAATTTGCCTGAATTTGCTGCTGAGTATTGCTCACTTCTCCCACTCGAGCAAATAACAAGTCAATACTATCCATCATTCGCTCCCACCTATCATCATCCTTGCGCCGCCTGTCCGCGAAGGCATCCATGATCAACTGGGACTGCACAGAAGGCTTAGGAGGAGCCGTCTTGAACCGATCTGAATCACCCTCGACTTGTCAGATCCGCCACGCCAAAAGTCACAGAACTTCGATTCGGCCCAAAACGCACAAGCAATCGTTCCCCGAGACCAAATCGATCCAAGAATGAGCGATTGGAGTACCTCTGTGGCGCACACGACCGATGGAGCCGCCACCATTGAACCGCGCCGAGCGCTGCCGAGGACCAGCTGTCTCTGATACCACCTGTCATACTCGTAATCACCGGCGAGATCACTCCGGTGATGTGAGGGAAGAACAAGCAATACACAGGATTTGGGATCTTGCGAGCAGAGAGGGGCGGTGAGCCCCTGACTCTGAATAGCGGGTTTTTGGTGTTTAGTTTATAACAAAAGCATGTCTGTTTCGGATACAAAACAGGGGTTATATCTTTCCCTCACCCCTCACTAACCACATGGTCCCACACACACTTGCTAGACTACGTCTTCTCTCCCATCTTACGCCTTCGCCGTCACTGTGACGTCCATCGCACTGGAGGGCATCCGGGGCCAAACAAAAATTAGTGCCCGTTAATAGAAATATATATATATAATATAAATAATATTAAACAAACACATCAACTTTATATTGATTGGATAAGTTTCATCTCACAAGATCAAGAAAAAAAATCTAATTTCACCATACAAGAACAATATGATTTTCTCAAAATTTACTTAGCTAGATGGTAACATGGTGATGCTCAAAATTATAAAGACAATAATAATTGAAATTATTCTAAAGCTACAAAATTACTAGATTGACTTAAGAAATTCTAACCAACGGGACTAGAAAAACATTATAATATCTACGTTTTTCTGCAAATGAACAAAATCTACCTTAACCTAACCAATCGATTACCGATGGTTTGCTGCACCTACGACGGGGAATAATATTGATCATCACTGCTCAAGGAATCAAAGATACAAAGGGCAATAGGGCATAGGCGCATACCAGGAGAAGATGATCGGATAGACCTACAAAATATAGATACATATTAACATTAAGATTAGCGTCACTCCGTCAGTTCAATTTATTCATGCATCCGAGCAGCAGACCGGTCCCCTCGATGGCTCTTGGTTTGATCCATCGGACCATTGGAACCGGGGAGAGCCGCAAGGGTACACTCGCTGACTCCTCCCCGCTGCAGAGCGCAAAGTTGCAGGTATTTCACGATAAATTAAACGGCGATGGGCCTTAATTTCTCAGTCTCAACCTGTCCGGACCCCACGATCAAGGAGACCGATCTGATCGTGCTCACGCTTAGAAATAACACGCTCTGGAATACTAAACTTTCTCAAAATATACCTATTGTGTACGTATACCAGAGCGGGGCCCTTTGGTTTGTGGGGCCCGGGGCGGTTGCCCTGCTCGACCCCCTCGGGGCCGGGTCTGGGTTTAAATCGGGAAGTTTCCATAGCTTTCGTAGCGAGGCAGGACAAATGTAATCGTATATAGCAAATTAAACAAGCATAGATACTCCTTAGTAGCTAGGAAACCACCCACATGTCCTATAGTACGAGCCACCAGGTCTTTGGTGGGGAAAAAACACCAAAGATCAAAGCGTGTACTTTGGGAGAGTTGGATTAATTAGATATCTAATTATTTATACGACGAGGTAAATCTCAACCACAACATGATCGTGAAAACGTGTTTATATTAAACGCTTATGTTAATATTAATAAAATTATTAATTAATATATTTAGTACTGCAGAAAACCGATCCATCGAGACACCCCACGAAGCATGTCATTATTGTCAGAGGAGGCCAGTATGTATGAACAAGGTGGTGGATGAAGCCAAGGCGGGCTGCTGCAGCAGCTGATGCTCGAGGACGCCACCGCCGACAAGAGCTAAGCTCACGCTGTAAACAGAAAATATTAGTAGATCAGGTAGGAAAAAAGAAAAGACACCAGAAACAGTAGTAGATCAAGAAGGAAAATAGAATAGACGACGAAAAGTACTGGAGCGCCAAGAGCAGAACAAAAAAAAACATCGCGCCAAGAGCAGAATATAAAAAACATCGCGCCAGGTAGGGGTCGAACCTACGGCCTTCTGCTATCCACTGAGCTACAGGCGCCTTTTTTGTTTTCATTTCTGAAATATTTAATTTTTAATAAGACGGTTTTTGCTGTTTGAGCTTGCCACAGAGAAAATTATTTCAATGACGATATGGAAGACTAGTATTATTTTATTCAACTAACAAACAAAGATTTCTAGGGTTGTTTCTAATTTTTTTTCGTGTAATTCGCTTTGAAGTATCTTAAAATTAGTATGCGAACATACTCAAACTGATAAATGAGTACGTGAACATACACACAATGGTATATTGATGGTGATGATAGCTACAAGCGCTTGTAGATAAAACTCGTTATATATATATATATATATCAATGCGGATTTTCTAAAACAGGGTAGCTGCAACCCCATATATGGGTGGTAACTACCCTAGCCAGCATCTTCCGGACGGACGTTAACGGCGCATGGGGGAGGGAGACCATAGATTGGGGGACCGCGCATGCACGCCCGTCTTGCTGCTTCGAGAAAATAAAAACACCGTCAGATGTTAATGCCTAGATCAAAACGAAAACTTTATCCAAAGCAAATACCGTCGACGATTTATGTCGAGCACGTCTGCCTGGGGTATCCCAGAGAGTAGATTTATGGGTCTCGCCGAGTTCTAGGAACGACAGTATACGAACAGCACAAAGATTTAGACAGGTTCGGGCCGCGAGTAGCATAATACCCTACGTCTTGTGTGCTTGATTGTATTGCACATGTGGTTAAGTTGTATGGTCTTGACTGTAGGCTTCTGCCGAGCTAGGGACCCATGCCCTCCTTTATATATCCCAGGGGCAGGGTTACATGGTAAGTTTCCTAGTCGGTTACAATATGTGAGTCCTAGTTGGATTACATGAGTAGTTCTACTAGGACTCGTTTTTCTATCTTGAGGGTACCTGGGGATGTATATCCCACAAGCCCCCGAGCATCTTGCATCTTTGCTTCAAGTCTTGAATCTGCTTTAACATTTTCGAGTAGTTGGAGCTAAGTCCAAGACGCTCAAGCCTTCTCTAACGAGTAGTTTTCATTGGAGTGCATATTTAGATGCACCCAATGGGTGTAGCCCCCGAGCCTCCGATTACTTTTTAAGTAATCGGAGGTTCAAAAAGCAGTCTTCTATCTTCATCTCGAGTAGTTCAATGGCGTGCACCGAGTAGGTGCACCCATTGGTTGTATCCCCCGAGCTTCGAGTAGTTCTGTTAAAACTAGTTGAAGATCTTGAATGGGTCAACAATAGATACAAAAAATGTGTACCCCTTGAGTGTAGCCCCCGAGCCTTGAAGCGAATGGTTTGCATTCGGTCTAAGGGTCAAGAACATAGTCTTCGAGTTGTTGTAACATGCAAGCACCAACTAGTTTAAAGTACTCGGCTGGCATTGTAAGGCCGCGCCGTTTGAGTACCGACCAGCTCCAGTACTTGTCTTCATGTCTTGGCTTGTACTGTGCAGCCCCCAAGCTTCAAGCGACTGGTTGAAGTACTCAGCATGTGAGCACCGACAAGTAAAAGTACTCAAGTGGTTCCGTGGTCGTGTTATGAATATTCAACTGGTAACCCTGTAATTTAAATATATAGGATGAGTAGTATCCGATCTAGAAAAAGTAAATAATAACATTTGTAATGCATGTTTAAACTTGTTGCATGTGGTAATGCATGTAAAGCATATTTTTTAAATAAGCTAATAAAATTATTATAATAGCATATAAAGCATGTGGTAATGCATGTTTAAACTGTTTAAGCTCATTGCTCTTGTTAGACTCGTAACCACTCGAGTAGTAGCCCTGTTACATTTAAACACTTGGTCTCGCTTAACCAGTCCTTTTAAGGTGCATAGGTGTTACGAGGGAATCAAAATTTCACGAATTAAGGTTGCATGCTACTGAGCGGTTTGGTCGTTAAGAGTGCAGAGAAATAATAAAGCAGTCGGTTAGGACTTTTCTCCTGTAGGAGAGACCGCGCGAGGGTTTGTAACCCATTGGCGAGAAATCTTGAATCTGTGGATATAGCCTCCGAGAGCCCTACGTAGTTCGATGCACCAAGTTCGCGAGCTAGTGCTCTGCGTAACTCGATTTATCAAATACGTAGGCTAACGTGGCATGCTCCATAGGCGGCGATAGTATGGCCCTCGAGAACTTTTGTTGTCGAGTGAAGTACTCTTTTAGAGTAGTCGGCTCATGACCAAGCGTGTTTTTTAAACAAACTGATAAAATTATTACAAAGAAAATAATTATTAAATAAGACTTAGCTTGATTCGCGGACGATTGTCAACGAAGCCGTGGTGGTCGGCGATGGAGCCGCAACGGTTGTTGTTGAAGTCGACTAGTCGGAGTCGGATCCAACTAGTTGTTTTATGGCGCGGTAGCCGATCTCAACTAATTTATAGTTGAAACGAGTAGTCGAAGTAGTCGTACGGCGAGTCGACGCAGCCGATCTCGACTAGTTTTAACTAGTCGAGACGCGTAGTCGAAATAGTCGAGACGAGTGGTCGAAGTAGTCGTACGACAAGTTGATGCAGTCGGACGTCGATGTAGTTGTACTCGCTGAAGTCGTTGTCGATGAGGCCGACTAGTCGGAGTTGGTTCCGACTAGTTGTTGATGGCGTGCTAGCCAATCTCGACTAGTTTTTAACTAGTCGAGATAAGTAGCCGTCGAGGTAGTCGTTGGCGAGTTGATGCAGCCAGATGTGTGCGTAGTAGTACTCGCGTGCATCTCCCTGTGTGCGGCAAGCGAAGATCTTGAAACCTCTGGATAGCCTCTCGTGTGCGTGTAGCAAAACTCCACTAAATAGATTAATGTGCGAGGTAGCAGCAGTTTTTCCCGATCCTTGGACTTGCAGTTCTTTCCAAAATAGTTTTTTTTCGTAGATTCCTGCCTTGATGCACCGACGCTTGGTTCTGCTGGTTGTCTATCCATCGCAGCTTTTGTAAAGCCTGAACGCTCCGATCTCCACCCCAATTCCAAGTCCAAAACGAACACGCAGTTTACTGAGTGGGATACAGAGCAATTAACCCGACTTGAACAAGGGATCGAACAGTAGATGCGCTGATGATCTTGCGGTACTGTCCGTTGATGGAGTCGGCGACTAGCAAGGTGACCGGAATCAATGATCTGATCCAATTCAACGTTGAAGTTGCACTTCTCGCCGGACAGCACGGACGTTGAATTCAGTTTCGTCGAGTAGACCGATTTTGTTGATGATTGGTCCATCAACCTCTCTCATTGATCTTGCGATCTGTCGCTGATGTTGAAGTTTGATCCCGTCGCGCCTAATGTCGAGCTTCGGCGAGTAGGCCCCACGATGGGCGCCAAGTGTCGACGATTTATGTCGAGCACGTCTGCCTGGGGATACCCCAGAGAGTAGATTTGTGGGTCTCGCCGAGTTCTAGGAACGACAGTACACTAACAACACAAAAATTTAGACAGGTTCGGGCCGCGAGTAGCGTAATACCCTACGTCCTGTGTGCTTGATTGTATTGCACGTGTGGTTGAGTTGTGTGGTCTTGCCTGTAGGCTTCTGCCGAGCTAGGAACCCTGCCCTCCTTTATATATCACAGGGGGCAGGGTTACATGGTAAGTTTTCTAGTCGGTTACAATATGTGAGTCCTAGTTGGATTACACGAGTAGTTCTACTAGAACTCGGTTTTCTATCTTGAGGGTACCCAGGGATGTATATCCCACAAATACGTAGGTGAAAAACGAACGGAGGGAGTATTCTGCAGCGGTTTTTTGGGGCTAGCTGGTGAATGCGCATCAGTGCCTCACCCGTGAATGAGTGCGCGGGGGTGTAGTATTTACGTTGTTGTACGGTAAAACTAGGCTGGTGAGTTCATTTTTCGCTTTTGATTGTGTTTGCCAGTTACATATGCCTCTACTGCGTGGCCATCCTGTGAGCGCGGGAAGTCGAAATTCAAACCGGACTGGGGTATGAAGGAAAATTGGCTGCATCGGCAAAATCCGGAGGGGGGTGGGTCTGTATGTGCAGGAACACCAGTGGGATTGCATGGGCAAAATCCGGATGGGGAATAGATAACAATATATGCATGCAGCGCCCTGGACCACTGAACAAACCCCTATGGCGACATGTAGATGAGGGGCTCCGTAGTGATGCATACCAACCTGTGTGGCTGCCAACAGAGGGTACATAGAGGTGCTGCACATTTTGGACCACTACACAGACGACCAGTGCACGACTTGGACAATGAGAAAAAACACCAGCTGTAATGTCCTGGACCTCTTATTTAGCACTAACTAGCTCTAGAACTCATAAGTGGGCCATTCTGTCTGCTAGAGTTCTATACTCCGCTAGTTTGGTTTTTTTAACTTTAGGGATCAAGGATGTCCCCTATGCTCGTGTTCTGTATGTTGTTGAGCATATTGGTGTTTTTCAGGAGCTTTATTCTTTCCTGCAGTTTGACACCTTAACTACATAGCATGTTTCATGCTTGGGTTTCTCTTATGGTTCATACGATACTTTCATGGCTTTTGTGTTAATTTGATTTATGTTGATTGTGGTAGTAATTGTTTCATAGTTCGCTTATCATTGATTTGCAGTGGTGCAGGGGTGTACGGACGTTACTGGTGAGCCAGTACATGGGATACATGCATGATGGGGATGGCACATGTGAACATGTATAGGTGTGATTCTTGCAAATATGTTGTTTTCCTGCATCGGCAGGAACGCAAGTGACGGCGCGCGGACAAAGAGGTAACGCCGTGAACACAAGCTACCATTCAAAAAGCTAGAGCACAGTCTACACGTTTGTGCGGGGTGAGCCACTGACGGTTGATCGGACGGCTAGATAAAAGGGTGGTGAGCTACAATAGGAGGGCGGTTAGCTATCAACCGATGTAGGCCGTTATTTATCTATATAGATAGATAGATAGATAGATAGATAGATAGATAGATAGAGGGCATAGAACAAGGGATCCCGAGAATAAGGAGCCCTCGCGCCGTCCTCCGCGTAGGGGCGGCTCGGGCGGCGACTCGCACCCCCGGCCGCCGCCGCTCCCTTCTCCCCTCCTCCTCTCCTCGCCGCCGCCGGAGGGCGACGCCGGAAGTCCAGCCGGAGGGCGGCGGGTACCATCCCTTCCTTTCCCCTTTTCTTTGGTGGGCGCGGACGCCATTGGAGGGCGGACGCCACCGGTGGCCAGCTCTCGTCGACGGCGGCGCGCGCGGCCGGATCCGGCCTCTCCGCCCCCAGATCCGGGTCACCCTTGGCTGATCCCGTCACCCGGCGCGCTGTGATGACTGCGGCCGGTGGAGGAGGTCGCGGGCGGGCGGCGGCGCGTGGGCCAGCGAGGCAGCAGAGGTGCGCAGGACGGTGCGCGCTTGGCCGGCGGGCGCAGCAGGCAAGCAGCACGATGGGTGCGCGGCCGGCGTGCGTGCGGCCAACGAGGCGGGTCGCCGGCGTCTAGGCGGCGGCCTGCGCGCGAGGCCGGCGGCGACGCGGTCGTCGCGCGGCGAACCCTCGGCTCGGAGGGTAACAGATCCAACGCCTTCATCGCTCCATATCGCCCCCATGGGGGCAATCTGGGAGGATTTCGCTAGCTGTCGTGCAGTTGCCTTCCCCACGGGTTGGTGCCGTCCCTTTGCCGGCGGAACCTTGCTCCGGGTGGCTGTGTTCGTCGACGGCGGCCAGAATGCGTCTTGTCTTGCGGTGGCGGCGTCCTGTACGAAGATGCCGGTGTCCTTCCGGTGTGGGCGGCCTCTTCGTTGGCCGGACACAGTGGTGACGGTGGTGGCGGCGATTTGGGAGAAATCCTTGTCTGGCATGTTTTACCGGACCGACGGCGGTGAAGTGTCCGTGACACACACCTTGTTGAAGGCGCTGCAGAAGTCGTTGGTCAGACCGTTCCCTGTTGCGTCCGTAGTTGATCAATAACTGGGTGAAAACCTAGCTTGGTTTCTCCAGGCCGGTGGCGGCATTGCAGGTGCGTCGTCGAAGTTCTTGTTCGTCATGGCCGGGCAGTTCTCCCGTGTGGACACTATGTTCGGTATTCAGCTCAGGGCGGAGGAGGCATTGGATGGCGTAACAGTTCGGATGTTGGTTTGCAGTATCTGCACCAAGTCTTCATGTTGTTGCCTTGGAAGAAGCATCAATGGTGGTTGGTGTCCAGCGTTTTCAGTTCTTCGTAAGGTCTGACAAACGTGTATAGCGATCTTGGTGGTCGCGTAGGACTACTATAGCCCCTTGATGAGATGTAATTTTCTTATTTTTTGGTTGGCCGTAGGCCGGGTAATATATTATCCATTATCTAAAAAAAGATAGATAGAGATAGATAGGTAGACAGATTTTTGTTCTGATCTATTTAGGTTTGACGTCCCTCTCCCCATATTATTACCGAGAGAAGCAAGTACATGCTGCAGTCAGAGTTATTAATGTTTTCGATTAATTATTAGTCCGTCAACAAGACCCTATTTTTCTACTTTTCTTGAACAATTCAAACCACCAAATCGTTTCAGTGCTGTTGCTATTGTTTGATGGGATGCACTCATATCCATCATCATATCCCAATCTGTTTGAGGTCAATTTCCTACATGTATATTATTGAGTAGTGATCTGTGCGTAATCTTAAACAATATCCATCACCAGCAAGCAGTTTTGGGTGTACCACAAAACCAACAGCGGCTCCATCGGACAGCTGGATTTATACTACCAAAAAAGAGCAAGTTGGACTTGCAGAGCTGTCGTTGAGATTCTGGCATGTCTATATAAATTAATTACTTTAATGAGCCAACAACTTAATTGCTTCTGCAAAAATTTTATTTATTTCCGAGTTCTTTAGATACATTGCATTTGTTGATCCGTGTTTAAAGAATATCCTGTTGACATACTTATACGTACGCACTCCTAGTCTCCCACATGGCTACATACATACATTGGCTTTGCAGAATTTTTTTGTCTCCAGGAATATGTTGTGGTCAAACTTTTATGAGCTTTGGCCACTACTACGTAGGGGTGAATTTATCAAGCAAAAATATTAATGTATTCTTCATCAAAGAAAATAGTGACAAACAAATTAAAAGCTTATGTTAATATTAAGATTATTAAAGGATAAAAAATCTCAATGTTTGTAAAAAAACTTAATGTTTGTAAAGTAATATATCCAATTTACTTTACAAACATTCTTTGCTTTGCAGAATTTATCTCTAGAGCAGCAAGGATATATTAACATTTTTAAAATATCGGCCAATATGATTCACTCTCCCATTCTAGATATCTGGAATGGTATCAGCTATCAGTTCTATTTTTTTTAAACTTGTATCAGTTCTATTTTGTCCGGCAGTATTGGTGTGCTTGGTAGTTTATTTGTACCTACCTACTTCCAGCATTTCCTAGACAAAGGAAGTTTTGCACTATCCGCATAGCCTATTGGGGGTGTTTGGATTCCCTTCTAAAGTTTAGTTCAATGTAAGGATGTTAATTATAATTATTAAATATAGATTAATTAAAAAACCTATTACATGAGGGCTAATTTATGAGACGAATCTATTAAGCCTAATTAGTCCATGCTTAGATATTTTAATGCTACAGTCAACATGCGATAATTATGTACTAATTATATATTAATTAGGCTTGTTAGGTTCATCTCGCGAAATAGACATGACTTATATAATTAATTTATGTTTAATACTTCTAATTGTTATTTATTTAAGGGACTAATCTATAGCCCCTTAGATTCAAACACTAGGTAAGTTGTTTGTTTTGCTGCAGCCTATAGTGGTCTTTGGTTTTATCTCTGACATATGCACAATTTCAAGCACATATATGAAACTGGTGCACAACAATTACGTTTCTTGTTGCATTATAGTTTTTCCTAAGGTGTTTTTGACAATCAAAGTTTAAGACTATTCTCCTAAACATTTCTAGTCTTGAAAAACAAGCAACCTTCTAATCAACACAAAATTAGACACCATGGCATGTTGGAGCTGATGTGGCGTGACAGCATGGCGTGTTGTGTAGGATGAGGGATAGGATTGAGTCAAAAAGAAAAGTTTGAGGACTGAAATGGCTACTTCGATGGTTTAAGGAAGAAATTGAGCCTTAGTCTGTAGTTGAGGACCAATATGGCTATTCTGCCTATAATTATCAAAAATAACATGGGACCATTGATAAATTTGTAATCCTTCCATTCCAAATTATAGTTCACTCTAGTATAAGAAATATATTAACATCTACCTTACCAAACAAACGTACTATTAAGATATATTTCATAATGGATTGAGTAAAACTAAATTTGAATTGTTAATGTCTATAAATTTTCCTATATAAAATTTGTTAAATTAGAAAGATTTGACATAGGATAAAGTTAAAGTAAACTATAATTTGGAATAAATGAATTATTTAATATAGTTACTACTCCCTCCTATTTGTTACAAGACATATTTGATTTCATTATAACAAGCCTTTGACCAGTAATCACTCCACGGATATTTCATTCTTATTGCACAAAATTACAATCACAAGCATTGTTTGTATGCATTTAATGGCATCAATCCTGCGTAACAAAAAATTATATATTAATAAAATACTTTTTAATCTGACGACTTGCATGTCGTAACAAAATGAAATAAACCTTATGATAATTAAAGAGGGTGTACGTACTACCGAATGGCCCAAGCTACAAAGCTGCATCCAATCATTTTGCCAGAGCAAACGTAAGGGATTAATTCACTCAATCACCTAGTACAAGCTAGTTGCTGCTACTTCGATCTCCATTTGCACATACAAACAAATAGTTTGTCCACCAAACGGAAATTTTTACCTAAAAACTTTTTAGAGCAGAATTCAGATTACGCACAAGCTCGACCGCGGTAGAAGATCCGTCTTCAATCTGCATGGTTACAAAGCCAAAGAAAAGCATCATTGATTCAAAATCCATAATAATATCAAGCCTCCTTCAAGATGGACGCAGTACTTCCGTGGTAATATTAGAGGAGAATAATTGTGTTTAATTTTTGCTAATTTTTCCTACAAAATTCATCGACTAGACCTACACGGTTAAAGGTACACGTACGTACCTGCGCGGTGACGGTGATGTTTAGCGACGACTCAGCGAGCGGCAAGACGTTGGTGTTGACGATGGACAGGCCGTGCTTCTCCAGCTCCGTGAGCACCATGATGAGCACCCCCTTCTTCTCCCGGCACACCACCCTCAGCAGAACCGTCGTCCCTCTCACGTCCACCTCGATCTTCGGGCTCGCCGCCGCGCCGTCGTCTTCGGAGCCGATGCAGCACCGGGCATCAAACAGCGGGGACTCCGCCGTGCTGCCGGTGCTCTGGCACTGCTCCTCCTGCAGGGACTTGATCCTGTCTCTGAGGTGGTGCACGTAGTCGATGGCGCTCCCCAGGACGGACACCTTGTCTGTCTGGGAATCGAACACCCCAATCTCTGACGGTATCAGTTGCTAGCTTGCGTTGTCTCTGATCTGATGTTTGCTGACGGATGGAGCAAGTTAATTGGCTCACCTTGGTGGTGTCGGGGATGATGGACGCGAGAGTCGCGAACTGGAGCTGCATCTTCTCCCGACGCTTCCTCTCCGCAACGACGTGCTCGTGCACGCTCGAGCTCCCTCTCCGCCTGCCTTTCGTCTCCATCGTCGTCGGCGATGGAGTGCCGAATGTGCCGGCAGTTGCGCTGGTGTGGCCTTCGTGCTTGGGCTCTTGAGAGAAGCTCAGTTGCTTCGACTTGCCGCCGGTGAAGGAGAACATGCTGTCACCGCCGGCGCTGATGATGGCCGTCGGGAAGACCTCGGCGGAGGATTTGCTGCTGATGTCCCCGACCAAGGAGAAGCCTGTCGGGTACGCGAGTTGCTGTGGTTTATCCAACTGTACTTGCAATTCATGAGCAGGCTGCTGCTCCCAGAGCTCGTCGGCGAGGGATTCGGCTAGCTGCTGCATGCTCAGCGGATCAATCAAGTCGAGCTCCACGAGATCCTCGTTTTCCTGCACCCAGTGGAGAAACAAACAGCATTGTGATCTTTGTCAGCTGCAAAACATTGGAAAACACACAACAACACAAAGGAGTATATGCATGAATTTCAGTGCAAATTAACCAGTCGACTTCTTTAATTTGAGATGAGATCATCTGTGGTACGAAAGCGGCTTACCAGTTCTGCTAGCCACTGATGATTGGCTGAGGATTCCATCTATGTATGTACTTCAATAGGATCGAGTGCAATTGAGGACCGCAACCATATAACAGAAGGGTCCAAAAGAAGTTAATATGATGACTTCTGGGCACTTGTTGGCCAAACTATGAAAAATCTCGATATATAGCGTGCGCTGGCATAAGAAGATACTTAATGTACAATGGAGGAGAATGTAGGAGCTTAGGCCAATCTCAGTGGGAGTTTCAGAGATAATAAATTTACTGTCATGTCAGCATTTTTGATGTTAATTAAGAGAGAGGTAAAATGAGTTTTATGATGATGAAACTCTATGTACACATTTACCTAGATAGCTTGTGTCTTGCATGTGACCTAGAAAACAACAATATTGATGAAACTATGCATTGAAAGGGAGGTGTTTCATCCTAATTTCAAACACTTTTAGATGATGTGTCACTCTAGGTAATTGTGTCCACGAAACTTCCATTGAGACTGGCCTTAGGCTTCTTATCCCTAAAGCAAAAAACTTTAGTATCATAGATGTGCTTTAAGTTGACTTCCCTCAACTATAATTGAGGCCACTACACAACAAATGCATGTACTAGTAGACTAATATATGCTTTCTTAATCCCTCAACAAGGCCCTATTGCTGTATACTTTTAGTACTCCCTCCATTTCAAAAAAACTGACGTTTAGGACAAGGTTTGGGTCAAACATTGGGAATATAAATCATCAATAACTTTTAAGTTGTTGAGTTTGCAAATGTGAAAACTATATGAATAGATTTGTCTTGAAAAATACTTTCATAAAAGTATACATATATCATTCTTTGATAAACATTTTTATATAACAAGAGGTCAAAGTTGTGTTTTGAAGACCGTGTCGCTGTCCTAAACGTCAGTTTTTTAGAATGAAGGGAGTACTTATTAAAGGACCGCCAATTGTTCGAGTGTTATTGGCAATAAAACTAACAGCCCACCTATCCGGATTACTGCTATTGAGTATTGACTCAATGTGGGGGCCCTTCTTTCGGCACATGCACACTGTTTGACCATGCAACTATTTTCGCTTGAAGGCTTTTTATGGTTCATCAACAAGTAATATGAGGTATAAAAATTATAACTTGAGTGTATAAAGTTACCAAAATTTTAGTCTCTGCCATGTTAGAACTAGTGGTAAAAAAAGGCTCCCTTTGATAGACTGTAAAAAAAGGCTACCTTTCTTCAGACTAACATGTTGTATATATGCACATCCCAAAATAGTGTGCCTACAATTTCTAATTATGCAAATGCACTGATGCGCACGTAGATGCACCTATGACCTGGACCATTTTGAAGTCTTTGAATTCATTTTGTTCTGCTGGCTGCTTTATTGGATGCAGAGATATATATGCGTCTCCCTCTGGTTCAAAATATATGTCAGCTTTAGGCGGATTCTGGCGGTCAAAGTTTTTAAAATTTGATATAAAAAATAATAGATAGATGTAAGATAGGTGTTGGATTCACAATAAAAAGTATTTCTTTTGAAATATTTAACTATATATTTTAAATACCATATTTTAATAGAAATTATTGATAAAAAATCACCTTGTAGATCATGTTGATATCCTCAAGACCTAAAAACAAACTTATATTTTGACTTGAAGAAAAGGAATTTGAGTATATGATCTCTAGCCAGCTTGATCGCTAGCAGATTATTGAGCCAAACAGAAGAAAAGAACTTATATATGTGTGTGGTTGGCTGGTTGCGCCCACAGTTTGAGCAACAAAACCAGGTTGTAGAAACAGCCCCACCAGAAACTGAATACATGGACAAGGATAATGGATGCCATTGAGATTCTGCATGCATGCCTAATAAGTAAAACTAAGTTGTGTACCTAGCTCGCATGTCAAAGATATGATACTACTTAGTTTATCGTGTCCTGTAGGGTCCAATATAATGCAACTTCCCACTCATTACGTAGATACACTGCATCTGCGCGTCCATGCTTATTATCCACATATATCCTAGTAGAACTACTGCAAAACTCCACATTCCGCATACGTTGGAACCGGTACTAATGCACGTATTTAGTACCGGCCCGTAAGCATAGTGCCTGTGGGGGCACGTTGCGCGCCAATAGTTAGTTGGCACTTTAGTACCGGCTGGTGGCTACAGTCCGTACTAACGTACCCCTAGGACATTTAGTACCGGTTGGGGGCTCCAGTCGGTACTAAATGGCCATAAATAGTACTGACTCTAACCCCCAGCCAGTACTAAATGTTCTTCTATATATTCAGGTCTTTTTTCTCCCTGAGAGCTCAAGCATACAGATATTGCTCGAGCTCTCATCTTCCTCCATGGCGTGTTAGAGGGGAGGGCTGCCCATTTTTCTCAAGAATTATGGGGATTTCATTCATGTAAGTGTGCCAAACGTTAGCAATTCCATCATCTTCTCTTTCATGTTGTTTGTGTTTTATTTCATCCATTATAGTTAGAGAATTTGTAGTTTTTAGAAGAAGGGAGAATGAGCACGATTTTTTTATTTAGAAATTAATTAGATATATGTAAACTTGATGACTTTAATTAAAGATAACGTTTATTGGATTGCGAGCATGTGACAAATTATTGGAGTAATTTTTTTAATTAATTTCAAGTGACACGTGTATAAATCATTAGGTAAGTTTTCAATAGCATAAAGTTTATTTGTTACTAATTACTCCCTCCATTCCATATTACTAGTTATTATTTGACCAAATTACTATTTCAAGTGACACGATTTTTCTTATTTATACATTAATTAGCGATATATAAACTCCATGACTTTAATTAAGGACGACGTTTATTGGATTGCTTACATGCGGCAAATTATTAGAGTGATTTTTTCAATTAATGTCAAGTGACACGTGTATAAATCATTATGGAAGCTTTCAATAGCACAAAGTTTAATTTATTTGTTACTAATTACTCCCTCCATTCTAAATTAATGACGATTTACCAAATTACTATTTAAAGTGACACAATTTTTTATTTATACATTAATTAGTGATATATAAGCTCGATGAATTTAATTAAGGACAACATTTATGTGGTGCGAGGGACTACTTGAACTATTATATAGATACATAGCTAGGCGCTTCTTCTGATCTTCTTGCGTTAATATATTGATTAAGCTAGCTTGTGAAAACATGGATGCCGTTGGGTAAAGATTGAAGTCGATGCTCCAACTAGAGGTTGAAGATGAGTCCCTCCTAAATTTTGTTTTGTGTCCATCATTGCTTAGTCCAAAACTAAAAGTAGAAATAACGACCAATAATATAGCCTTTTGCTATTTATTGACCAACCACTATTTGGTTAAGTAGTGTCGAGATTTTGGTTCTGCTTATCCTCCCCTTGGATGTCCTTTACTTTTCCCTCTCTAAGCTACTGCAGCATTCTTTTTCATGGCCCTGTTTCAGTTTATGGGCTCAATTTTCCACCATCGATCTCTTTTCCTTCTACTACGGCCGGATTGTTTTGCTCTTACGGTTGATACTCTTAGGGCGATCCTACTCCTAAAACTCAAAAGTACTAAAATTAAAACTAAAAAGGACTAAAGATCCAAACACCTCGGACTAAAAGGGTCTAAAATGGGGTACTAGTTCTAGAACCAAATTTGGTTCTAAAAGGGACTAAAACTCCATCTTTTCACCAACTGGCGCCCCTCCTCATTATCCCCGCCTGCCTCTCTCTCTCGAGTCGATCCCGTCCCCCGCTGCTCTTCTCTACCTCCAGCACTCTTCTCTGCCTCCGCCGCTCCTGCGCTCCGCCACCACCCGCCCCCCGCTGCCCTCCCCGAGCCCCGCTGCCGCTCCTGCGCTCTGCCGCAGCCCTCCAGCTCCGCCGCCGCCCGTCCCCCGCTGCCCTCCCCGAGCCCCGCCGCCGCTCCTGCGCTCCGTCGCCGCAGCAGCGGCCTTTCCGCTCAAACGCCGTCGCAGCCCTCCCGCTCCCCCGCCGCCACAGCCATCTTGCTGCCCAACCGCCGCCCTTCCGCTTCCCTCCCGCAACTCCGCCGCCGCTGCCCTCTCGCTGTCCCGCCGTGTGCGAGAGGATCCCAGGGCGGGCGGGCGGCGCACCGAGGGCCACCGCGAAGCTATCGAGGTCAACGGAAGAGGAAGCCGGAAGAAGAAGTCGTCGTCGGGCGCCGCGCCGCCGTACTAGGGAGGGAGTACGGGCGCTGGCGTGTGCGCGTGCGGCGGGAGCGGGCGGGCGGCGACCTGGGAGAGCGCAGCGGTGGGGGAGAGCCGGAACTAGCGGGAGAGATGGGTAGGTGAGGAAGGGTAAAAACGTCTTTGCACGCATCATTAAAGCTTCTTTAGTCTTTTTAGTCCTAGGATCCAAACAAGGTACTAAAGAGTTTAGTACCTTCATTTTAGTCCCTTTGGTTTTAGTTTCAAGGATCCAAACAGATCCTTAATAGAAGCATATATCAGTAGTGTGGGATTTGCTACAGTTTAGGTGTGTTTGGATTAAAATGCTCCGTAGCCCGGACAAATATGATGTCGGCCATTGACCATGGGCAAGCACACTGGTTTGATGCATGGCAACATCCATTTGGATGGCCCCAGTTCGATGCAAGCACGCAGTTTCATTTTACCGGTGTCAACCATCCTCTGCCAAAATTTCAATTTCCAAGCTCACAATTTGATAGGACGAACATGGGTAACAACCAAATGTGCCCTTTATCTGGGCAATATTAAGGGTCGCGCACGCGACCTGGTGTCATCCATCGCAAAAGTGTGTTGATAGACGTTTTGCATGCAGTAGGGCCCACCAGGTACTCTGGCCCACTTCTCTCGTGCGTGAGTATGGTTGGAGGCAGCAGCGGCACCACCGACACACGCAATAGATAAGTGCCAAACGAAAGGTCACAAAAAAATCTTCGGTTATGAAATGAGTGTCCAAATTCAAATCCAATTGCATCGTAATGTTTCTTATATAGATTTTTAAAATAAGACTATGCTTGACTATATTATTAAAATGAATTTACCTTGGAATATTTTTTTGCAAAGGTGGAACAATTCCATTGTGAACCAAAAACAATTGTTCCAGCTGTACAATGAATTTGTTCCATGTTTATAGAAAAATGTTCTAAAATGCTACCATCTAAATATAGTCAAGTGTAATCTTATTTTGAAGATTTTGTTCTAACAAACAAGTGGTGCAATCAAATTTTGATTTGGATATTCGGTTTTGAAAATATAACTCTTTTATTTGTATGTACATTTTTGGGTTGCATGTCTAGGCCACTGATTTTCTAATCTGATGGAGTATGTACAAAGCTAAAGCTACATTGGATCATTTTATTATCGGAACAAATATGAGGCATTTATTCTCTTAAACATCTTGAACTAGTTCACTAGTCAAACTGGTTGCTGCCACTTCCTGAATTTGTGCGCACAAATGTTAATTTTATCCACAGGAATTTCAACAACCTAAAACTTTTTTAGAGCTGAATTTAGATTATTCACAAGTTCAACTGTGGTAGAAGTTCCGTCTTCAATCTGCGTGGTAAGAAGAAAAGCATCATTAATTGACCAACCATATGTATTATTTATATGTTCTAGGGGAGGCCCCTACTTCAAGTACCAACCTTAGCTAATATTTTATTTTAAATTAGAAAATTAATTGTACTAAAGTCAAAATCTTGCGTAAACCTTTTTAAAAAAACTAGCAAGAACGCACGTGTGGCACACACGTTTATTGATGACACGTAAGTACTAAAACAGTGTCACTTGAGTGGGCCATGATAAACAGACCAGTCATGCGAAATACTTTTAAAAATATTTTATATTCGCTCTCTCATGTATATAGAGGTTAAGGTATTCTTAAATCTCAAACCTAGAGGCACATCATTTTTGAGATAATCGGCATTTATTTATATGGAGAAAAACTCTCTAATTTATTGTTTATTAGCAATACGGGATAATTGTGTATAGACGTGGGTATAAATGTGGGTATATTTAGTTGGGCCCTTTTTTTGGGTGAAAAAAGTATTGGGTTTGGAGGCAAAATCCTTCTCTAACGTCGAAAAAATATCCCTCCCCCCTCTTTTGTCAAACTTTTGGCATGCCAAGTGGGTCCTCTGTGAGGTGGGGGTAGGCCAAATACTGGTAACAATTATTTTCAAATCTAATTCTCTTTATAGTATACTCGCTCCGTTCCAAAATATAGGTCGTTTGACTTTTTTAACTCTAAGTTTGACCATTCATCTTATTCAAAATTTTGTGCAAATTATTATATTTTTTTGTGGTGGTTTACTTTATTAATAAAAATCTTCAAAAATGCCTTAAATTGACTATATTTCTACAAATTTTTTAAATATGACAAGCGGTCAAACTTGTGGTAAAAAAAGTTAAACGACCTATATTTTGGAACAGAGGTAGTAGATTAGAGAGAGAGAGATAGTTGCTAAAGTTCTTCAAGTTCCAATTTCAGATTTTAGTGTAGAGAAGCACACAAATTGTAATTGTCTTTACCAATGAACAATGGCAACAAGTATTCCCTCCATTCCAAGTGAGTGGTTTTTTGGACATCAACATGGTTTCGAAAATACGACTTTGAGTACTCTTTTTTTAATAAATATGTTCGTCACACATATGAAACAAATACTAGTACAAAAAAATTGTATCCAAGTTTACTTGTGTCATTTTTCAAATATATATTCAAACTCAACACGTAGAAAGTGATTTATAATAAAAAGTTGGAATGTTTGACTTTAGATAATTTCAAAATATCGCTTCCTTTATCCCAAAAAAATGCACTTGTGGCAACTTTGTTCTAAGTCAATATCTTAAATTAGATCAAGTTCAAAAAATATTTCCAATTTAATTATTAATATAAATATCATTATACTTATCATGAAATATATTTTCACAGTATGCCTATCTTGCACCATAATTCTATTACTAATCTCTATAAACTTGGTCAACCTTATGATAGTTTGGCCTAAGACAATGCTAGAATTGCATTCTTTTTGTACAAAGGGAAATGACTTGATTATGGTAACTTCCTCCACTCAGAAAGCTGTGGAAAGGCAATGGAGAGGCATTATATTAGACTTACTTTACATATATTTCCCTTCGTAGGAAGTCTATGTTTTGACCTATCACATTTCCTAACTTGACATTATCCATCTTCGCCAAAAAGAAACTTGACTTTGTCCATGGGTTTTTCTTAAAAAGTATTGTCATCGACATAGAAATATATGTAAACTTACAAAATTGATGATACATTGTCGTAATTGATGTTGACCATGAATTTTTCTTACAAATTATTGTCGCCATCAAAGAAACATATGCTATCTGCGAATCGAAATTCTCTACTGGGAATGGCCTTACAAACATACCGCTCCAAACTCATTTGTAGTTGGCCTGACTGTTGGTCAAACGTTACAGAATTTTAATTTTAAAACACATGCACGTACGCCTTATATTTTTGGACAGTTGAAGGAATGGATAGTTTTACCTGTGCCGTGACGGTGATGTTCAGTGATGACTCCGCGAACGGCACAACATTTGTGTTGATGATAGACAGGCGGTGTTTCTCCAGCTCCGTGAGCACCATGATAAGCACCCCCTTCCTCTCCCGGCACACCACCCTCAGCAGAACCGTCGTCCCCCTCACGTCCACCTCGATCTTCGGGCTCGCCGCCGCACAGTCACCGTCATCGTCGCCGGCGCCGACGCAGCATCGTGCTTCGAACGTGGTGGGAGACTCAGCGGTGCTGCCGTGTTGGCGCTGCCCTGCTTGCAGTGTCCTGAGCCTGTCGCTGAGATGGTGCAGGTACTCGATGGTGCTGCCCAAGACGGACACCTTGTCTGTCTGTCAGTTAAACAGCAACAATAGTACATATATGTCAATTCCATCATATCGCCGACGGAGACTCTAGGAAGCTAGTTGGCTCACCTTGGTGATGTCGGGGATGATGGACGCGAGCGTTGCGAACTGGTGGTGCATCTTCTCCCGGCGCTTCCTCTCGGCGATGACGTGCTCCTTCACGCTCGAGCTCGGCTTCCGGCCGCCGCTGCCTTTCTTCTCCGCCGTCGACGACGATGAGCAGCAACAATATTTCCCAACCATGCCGCCGGTGGCGATGCTCTCTTGCATTTCTTCTTGTGCCGTGAAGTTGAGTGGGTCCGACGAGCCCGCAGAGAAGGAGAACATGTTGTCGCTGCCGCCAGCACCGACAACAGTTGGACAATGGCCGTTGGCATTGTTGAGGTTGAGGTCACCCACGAAGGAGAAGCCTGTCGGCGATGGGGTGCGTCGCTGCGGCTGCGGTTGATCTTGTTGTTCTTGTTGCTGCTCAATTTCATGAGGAGGAAGCTCGCTCCGGAGCTCACTGGCGAGGGATTCCGCAAGCTTCTGCATGCTGAGAGGGTCGATGAACTCCAGCCCTCCAAGATCATCGTTCTCCTACGACCAATTTAGAAGACATTAATAGCTCAGCTGCATGCTTTGAAAATGGATGCAATACGCAGTGATAATGGCTGTTTTATTTGAGGCTCTGGGACTTACCAGTTCTGCCAGCCATTGACTGGTCGAAGAGTCCATCTTAGTAGGTAGACTCAACTCCAATATAAACCGGATCAAAACTATCCAAATTTAAGCACTTGAACAGGTTATTTGATGCAAAGTATTTTGACAAAGCACATAAACATACACTCGAAGAAGAATAGGAGCAATTTCTATTTAGTTTACGACAAAAAGAATCAAAATTTAGAATCAAACTAAGTACTAACGCTTGAATTTTGGGCCTGCAAAGCACATAAACATACACTAGAAGAAGAGGAGCAATTTATACTAAGTTTATGAGAAAAAAGAATCAAAATTTATGATCAAATTAACTACTATAGCACTTGAATTTGGGCCCGAAAAAAACATAAACATACACTCGAAGAAGATGACGAGCAATTTACATTTGTTTATTAGAAAAAGAATCAATTTAAGTACTAGCACTCGAATTTTGGGGCCGACGATGCGACTCTGCAACATACCTGATTGATGCTGGATTATTTGTGCTGTGTTGATGAGAGGAGCTTGCAAGGTTTCTTATAGCACACAGTGTAGTGCATGGATGCATGACTCGTGATGCTTCTTAGATATGTGCTATCCATAAACAATAACTAGAGGCCTAGAGCTAGTGTAGTTAGGGCCCGCCGTGTCCACGTAAACTACTCAATCCCAGTTCAGGATATATTCTCTCTCTGATCTACGTTCCATTATGTTTTATCTCAACTGTTGTACTACATGTATTATCAATCATCCACGAAAACAGTGTATGACATTCTGATATATTTCAAGCTTGCCAATGTTTTAGCTCTCCGCAACAGTATTTTGGTTAGATTCTTGTCTTGTTCCGAGTTGACATCCCTCTCTCCTTATTGTTGATGATATACCCCAGCCTGTGCATGTGGGGATGTGCTAGTCAAAGCTTATGCTATTTTCAATTCTTTAACAAGAGGCCCTGTTGAAGTACTTCTCTTCACTACAACAACTCCCAAGTTGGAGTGTTTGTGCATAAGAAATTAGGCAGTCTCCCACTCCCTTTCTTATGAGTATATATGTGAAGCGGATCTGCACCCTGGGCTGCCCGGCTGCAGGCCCTGCAGCCTGGGTCAATGACCCAAAAATCAATGGAGATTTATAAAAATTAGACAGATATTTAAGAGTAAAAACATTTTGATCGTCTAATAAGCTTGTATCAGCCCCACTCTTAGCCAGTTTCTGGGTCCACCCCTACTTACAACACAACATGAAGAGGAGATTTACTTGGAAACATGAGTTTTTTTTTCTAAATCAACTCCTGTGGTATTTGATTATTCTTTGCTACAAAGTTCCTTGTTTATCTCCCAGGCAGCCTCGGCAAGAAATTAACTGATTTCTCCTGGAACAAGAAACATCATCAGTTCCTCGTTGCATACATGCATCCTTAAGCTCTATCCGATGTACATTATGTCCAGTAGCCTCAGGTTTAGCGACGACAAATCATATTAGGGCAATCGTGGGCAGCACGTGTACGTGTGGCGGCGAATCAACCTGAGACTTTCTTTGCGCAGAAAAGTACAGAGCACCGCTAGTCCGCATGTTACTAGTCTCTTTTCCTCGTATAGGAGAATCGTGAATCGATCATAATAGTTCCAGCACACCATCTTAAGTGCTAACTTGTTTGACTATACCAAAAATTATATGCATTATATTGATCCGCTCCTAATTGCCAACCAGGCAGCAGATTTAAATTTAGTACGTAGGTCCAGGCGGTTTGTCATTGCACCCACGGTTTGAGGCAAAACAAGCAGCTCAGTCGATCTGCACTGAATTGCAACTCTGTTCATGTATGTCATGGCTGATCGATTCTAGTGCTGGCTGCTGGCATGCATGTATATATCTCTTGCCTCCCTACCTTGTTTCTGAGAAGTGTTGGGTAGCATATATATATGCCTGAAAGTTAAATACACTCCATCAAGTCAGACACTTAAGATTTTGATTTATAATATGATCTTAAAACCATGGTTTTGATCTATTAAAATGTTGGATTCTAAGTCATCGGCTCAAGTTGGATTTGCTCAGTAAGAAAAGAGTGTTGTGAGCCCTCAAGATAGAGAATGATCAAGTATGGCATCAATGAAGACATAAAAGCTCATGTGGATGTTTTGTGTATCATTTGTAATCTTGAGTATAGGTACGCCGTACTATCAAGAGGGATGCAACATTAGTTGTTTGACAACACCAAAAAGTGCTCATAGGTCAACACATGTGAGATAGCCTTACGAGAGAAGTCTTTTGAGACTTAGTGTGCCCAATGGTCCAAACGGTTTTGGAAAGAGGTATGACTGGTTTCGGTGCCTGAGTGCTAACAGCTAGTTTTAGTTTGAAAACCGGTGTGACCTGTTTGGACAACCGGTTTGCCACTGACCAGTAACGACTAGTGTTTAGAGAGTGGGGTGTATTTATACCCCTTGGCCCTCTCCTTTGAGAGTTGCTGGTTCCTTGGGCTCCTTGGATGTCCAACACATTGTTTAGCATCAGCAAGCTCTCCCTAAGCATCTCTTTGTGAGATTGGTTGATATTGTTCATATCTTTGGGATTGGGTTGAGAGAGTGATTGTGTGTGAGCTATAGAAAGCTAGAGAGAGCTAGTTAAAACAGTGAAGCTCAAGTCCATAGCTTAAGCACTTACGGTTGAAGTCTAGCATCTATTGAAGCATTCGTTACTCTTGGAGGTGAAGCCCCCTAGACGGCTAGGCGTCGCCGGTGAGCCACCAAGGTTGTGGTGTGCCACAGATCGTTTGTGAAGGCTGCGATCTTGCCTCCCTTGGAAAAAATGTCACAAGTTAGTGGACCGAGGAAAATGGCTTGTAGTGTATAAGCCCGCTATTAGTAGGCACCTCAACAAAGACGTAGGATTCACTTTGGTGAACCTAAACTTCGGGTAACAAATCATAGTGTCTCTCATTTGGTATGCCTCACTTGTTCAATTCTAGCATTTATATTTTCTTCCGCTTCGATCTACTTGGTGGTGCTTGTCTTGTGTGCAGGGGCTTGGTGAACTTGATAGAAACCATCTACAGAAGCACTTCATCAAGTTTGGTTTGTGCTAGAACTCGTAGAGGGGCTAATTTACTTTGTGGTGTTTCTCTATCTGAAACCAGTCTGACTAGTTTTTTAAACCGATCTGACCGAACAATGCGAATTAGTTTTAAAATTTACATATTCACCCCCTTCTCGGTGACATCAAGTTACTTTCATATACTGTAGCTATCTTCCTAAAGCGTGCATGCTCTGTTAATGATATTGTTGCGATCATTTGACTTGTATACTAACATCCAAAAATTCCAACTTGACCAACTGCCCTATGGCACGTCTAAGCTTTGACACTACCTTGCAAAGAAAAAATGTAACTCTTCTTCTGATGTATATATAAAAAAGAAGGCAAATGTCTAGAATAAACACGTCACCTACCACTGAAAGTCGATGACGCGAACCCGGATTGGCAGGTTCCAACGCAAAGAATTTTACCAACTGAGGGAAAGCGGGCGAGCACCTGCAATGGCGTCCCAATAATCTCTAACCAAAAGCTCAATGGTATAACTTCAGTGCGCATGTAAATTCGTAATCTAAAGAATGATTTATATTGTCATAGCAAGAACAGAAAGGTCCGACTACTGTGTCCACCACAAGTCCAATGAAAGGTCAAGTATATGCACGAGTCTACTGAATGCCAGATCATATATCAACAGGCAACTCAAGTACGAATTGCTATTTAGATGTTGCCGAGCAGCCTCAGCCTGTATCTAAAATGTATCGTGTACCATCAACCTGTTCGACTGACTATAGCGGGTGACTGGTGCTGATTTATTTATGAGAGAAAAATACCGCTGACTACTGGTGACTTTGTGGCTGGTGCTGATTTGTGCTGAGAGAAAAATACTGCATGCTGGTGCCGACAAACAGGTTGAGTCGAAGTAAGGCTAGGTGAATCTACTGAATGCCAGATCATATATCAACATGGCAACTTCTGGGCTATCTTTCGCCATCTTTTTTTTAGTCAAATCTTTGGCCATCTTTTGGGCAGAGTTTTACTAATCTATTTCTCTGAGACAACAACCGCATGCATCCTCTTGAAAGTGCTGGCCAGTTAAATGTTTTATTTTGACTGAAGAATACCAACAGGCAGAAATAGTTTTATTTTGACTGAAGAATACCAACAGGCAGAGATAGCAGTTTGTTTCACTGCAGGGAGAAACAAAAAAAAATACCAACAGGCAACAAAACCAAAATTTGCTTTCGTTGAGAGTCGAACTCAAGACCTCCCGCTTACTAAACGGGTGCTCTAACCAACTGAGCTACGAAAGCGAATTTATTTTGTTTCTTATATTGTAAATATAACATAAAAGCTCGATTCCTGCACCGCCTCCGCCTATGCCACATATTAAAACTGACCGGTAGAGAGGGAGGGAGCTGGGCGGCGGACAGGGTGCCGGAGATAAGACGATGTAGATGAATTGGCTGCAGGTGCTGGTGCGCTGCATACGACGACGGGAGATAAGGGTCGTGTGCAGGCGGCGAATTTTACCGTCGCGCCGGCGGTAATCGGGTGGAAGGGTTGGGCCAATTGGGCCGGGTGGTGACCGGGCTGGCAATGCAAGCCGGGAGGAGAGAGACGTGGAAGCAGGCCGAGCAGGAAAAAGGAGAGGAAAAGGAATGGGCCAGGGAAAAGGAAAAAGAGGGAGGATTTATTTATGGGGTTTTAGTAGGGTTTAAATTTATGCGTTGCTACGGATAAAGAATACATTAATTTATATATAATTATAATATTATTTAAACGTAAGCAATAAAAATAAAATATAACATGAGCATTTATCGGATTGTTACAATCGGGCGGAGCATTTGTTTAACAGATGCATATTTCCGAATATGTATGCCTATCCACAAAGGAGATGCTGATCAAACAGTAAATTGATTTCTTCTTGACTCAAGTTTTCAAAATACCTTGACCTCGATCCTTTTATTTCATTTTGCAAGAGAATTTCTAAAAATAAAAGTAGTTACACCCCGAGACCCCAATCGACCTAGACCATTTCGTCTTGACTCAAGTTTTCAAAATATCTTGCCTTCTTTTATTTCATTTTGCAAAAGAAATTCTAGAAACAAAAGTAGTCACAACCCAAGACCCCATTCGACCTAGGTCATTATTTCTCACCGCTTCCTTAACCATGTCTTTTCTTATCTGAAGGCCATAATACCTGCACACGACCATGTCCAGTGCAAACAATAGTCTTTTGAACCACGGTTCACATATTAGGAATTTCATCCGTCCACCTTAAGAATTTGACACTTAGGTTATATAGATGGCTTCTATATTATATGTGAAAAACAAACAACTTCTGGAATGACTCGTCAATTAGGCTATACATAAATATTTGATTTATGTATGGACTCATAAATCATACTTCTTCTATTCTAAATTATAATTTCTTTTAAATTTTCTAGATACATAATAATATTTACTGTGTGTAGTGTATATCTATCTACATGCATAATGCAAGTTATGTTTATGTATCCAGATAAGATAAAATGGTTTGTAATTTAGAATGAAGAGAGTAGTTATTTAGTATGAATTTGGTCTGTATACATTATTTAGTATGAATTTGGTCTATATACATTATATAGAATGAAGAGATTAGATAAAATGGATTATAATCCGAGTGTTTGTGACCGGAGCTAACTTTTGCACGGGCTGTCAAAAGAACACACTTGCAAATCTCTAGCATGTGGACCCCACATCTGTGTAAACAAAAAATTAAAAAGAAAAGAAAGCCAATCGTCTCTCTTCTTCCCATCGCCTTTGTCGTCAAATCTCCTGGACAACGTCCTCTCCCCCGCACCACCTTCAATCCTCCCCTACCATCTCTCTTCCAAAACGAATAAATCAGGCGCACCATCAGTGCATGTTTCTCAGCTCCGCCCGGCCAGACTCTGATCTCACCCGTCACCATCAGTCAACATACCCTGGAGTTCCTCATCGCAGTCCTCCTAGATCTGGGGATGGGAGCTGATTGCGGCCGGCGTTATTGTCCAGCGTTGCGGGTGGAGAGCTTGTAGACACAACCAGACCAGGCCCTCCGCCGGATTCGTTCTTGAGGACGGTACTCGCCATCGCTCAGTGGTCGCCATGGTACTCAGCGGTCGCTTCGCGGACCTGCGTAACTGCATCCCTGGTGCGCTCGTCCCGATCTTCGACTTACGACTCCAATGCAGCCTTGCCTGCTCGTGCTTGTCCTCCTTCCATGCCCCTATTTCGCTTCGCCATTGGAATCAGATTGCGCCGCTGCATGCCTTTTTCTACCCCTTTTTGTGCTGCAGCTTTGTGGTGGAGGCGACACGGGACTTGGGGAGGAGAAGGGAACAGAAGGAATTGGGCGCGGATAGAATCCTGGGATGAGAAGGAATCGAATTCGCTTCGGAGAGGGAAAGGCACGAAGAGGTGACGATGACGTAAGAGAAGAAGGTGCTGACGTCAGCGACGTACCAAAAACCAGTGATCATCCTTTTTTTTCTAAAAAAGGGGGATTACATTCCATTGCATATTATATGCTGACTTTTTGTGTCTGAACTAATTTGTAGTACATATCTTTGACTCATAATCGGTATATCAACTGGTACAGCAGGCTATTCTGATCCAACATGCTTTCAATGCGTCTATTGCACTAATAGTCATGGTTGATTTATGTTCTACTGTAGTTTAAGTTCATAATGATCAACACCTAAAACTAATAAATGTGGCCATTCCTACTAATTCTAATAAAACGAAATGTAATGGACTATTCCTTTGCTGTTCAGTCTGGGAGAATGATTCAGTTATTTTTCTCTATAACCTGTTACTATTTGTAGCAATCATTAATTTGAAAAGGTGCTAACACCAAGGGTATCTGCAAGAACTGAAGTATGCTAATAATTATGTCAATGGTAGAGGAGGAATTCTTAATTGTTTTTTGTTTGGATGTGAAGTTTTTTATATATCTGAATTTTAGCAGGTCCTGATCAACCACAAATGGATATTTCTCAAATACATGGTGTTGACAAACGAAAATAAAGTCTTACCTTCGCTTTCTGTTTCATCCTTAATCTAATTACATTCCAACCCTCCTGCTAGTGTCCCAAACAAAAATGGTAAATGATGAAGGAAAATGACAAAAGATGACATGATCTCATTCGGCTTGGAGTTTCTTGTAATATGTAATCTGTTAAGACAGCTCCGAGCATTTTTGCTAACAGAAGACCTTCTCACGCAGGTCAAGAAAACCCCCGAACTCCTGCCCCATATGTAACAGTGGCACCGTTGTCCGTGTGAGACGACCAACAACTTGGGCCGGTCCTTAGACCTGTGCTTTGAAGTGGTGGCAGACGAAGGGATTTTTTTAACCCCAGCCTAAAATTCGCTCCCACGGGGAGTCGAACCAAGGACCCGAGGAGTGCTACTGAGACCATCTGTTGGGGGCAGTCATTAGGGGTACCCAAACCTATGGGATAACCGCCCCAATAAACATTAAATCTTGTCCAAGTAACCAGAAAAAGAAACGGAGGTTAAGGCCCACGGCCCAGCAATGACTGAAGGCCCAGCCAAGACGCCCCGCGGCGTGCCTCGACGCGAGCTAAAATCTCCGCTTCGCTCGAGGGACCGACCCCTCGAGCGAATCGGAGAACTCCGCTTCGGTCGAGGCCTGGGGACCGAGCCTCGAGCAACCCACGGAAAGTTGAAAGCTCCGCCTCGGTCGAGACCCTCGCTCCGACGAACATTAAATGGCGCCCTCTGCCACCGTGCCTCCAAAGTCAAAAGACGGATTTCTTGCCGTACTGCCCTGACGGCCACGACTCCCCCCATCGTATCCACCAACTCCCGTCACTATGCTGCCAACCGAGACTCTGTGCGGACAGGCCGGCACTGTGCGAACAGAGCCCGTCACTCCGAGCTCCTGTACTGCCAACTCCGACGACTCGAAGACCTCCGTCGGACGGAGAGACCCTCGAGCACACAGCAGGAAAAGAGCTCAGGACGACAGAGGTATGGCGGGCCATTCCGAGCACTATGCGACCAACCCCGGCGCTGTGCGGACATGTCGCCGTCGTGCGAACAGGGCCGGGTCACTCTAACTCCGTGTGCCACCGACTCCCACAGCGATTTCCCCCAGAATAAGCTGTGCGCCGGCATGGGAGACCCTCGAGGTGGTGTACGGACGAGCCATTATCGCGCAAAGGACACCTCACATCCTCAAGACCACACCTCGACGTCATCACCAGTACGAGAATCGACTACAACAAACAAGGACGGAGAAGGACGCCCAGCGCCATTCCTACTACTGTGCAACAACTATGCATAACCGGCAACACGCTCCTGTAACCCCTCCTCCTTGGCCTATAAAAGGAGGGGGTGATCGAGCAGGAGAGGAACAACGAAAAAAGAAAGGAAAAAAAGGAGAGAATCCGCATTCACTCAGAATAGATCACGATATTGGCACTCTGCCTCAATCATCCGGGACTCGGAGGTCTAGCCTCTCGTCCCAACCTGCTTGTACCCCCTACTACTTGCATTCCGGTGCCGAATAATACATCACACACACACCGCTTTGCTGGAAGTACGGTCTTCTGACCGGAACCAGGATAAATCTGTGTCTCGTGTTATCTTCTGCATCAACCGTCAAGGGAGAGAACACAGCGCATTTCTGGTTGGTGTCGGGACCACGATTTCTAAACACCGACAATGGCGCGCCAGGTAGGGGTATAATCCGAGCAAGCTGTGCAATTCTTCACAGATATAATCCATATGTTCGGGGTCCCCAATTCGATAATCACTGACATTGGCACCCAGTTTACAGGCAAGAAGTTCTTGGAATTCTGTGACGACCACCATATCCGCGTGGATTGGTCGGCCGTAGCGCATCCACAGACAAACGACCAAGTAGAACGTGCCAACAGCATGATTCTACAAGGTCTCAAACCAAGGATATTCAACAAGTTGAATAGATTCGGCGCGAAATGGGTGTCAGAACTACCCTCAGTAATTTGGAGCCTCAGAACAACCCCAAGCAGAGCCACGGGTTTTACTCCATTTTTTCTCGTCTATGGTGCCGAGGCTATCCTCCCCACAGACGTGGAATATGGGTCCCCAAGGCTCAGAGCCTACCAAGAGGAAAGAAACAAGCAAATGCGGGAAGACTCACTTGACCAAGCAGACGAAGCTCGAGACGTCACGGTCTTACATTCGGCTCGGTACCAGCAGTCGCTTCGAAGGTATCAGGCCCAGAAGGTTCGACGACGAGACCTCAGCAAGGGGAACCTAGTGCTAAGGCTGCGACAAGACAATCGAGGGCGCCACAAGCTCACACCCCCATGGGAAGGGCCCTACATCGTCGCCGAAGTCCTTAAGCCAGGCACATACAAGCTTGCAAACGAGAAAGGCGAAATATTCGCCAACGCCTGGAATATCCAACAGCTACGTCGCTTCTACCCGTTAAGCTTTCAAGCATTCATGTACATTTGTACTTATTTCAATAAAAATATAAAGGACTTTAAAATGAGTAAGACTAGGCTTACCATCAAAAAAAGCCAAGTCTCACTCGGGGGGCTAATCCGGGGGGCACCCCCTCCTAAAAATTGTCCCAATTTTAAAGTTTTTTATAAAATTCTTTTATTATGTCCATCTCCTGTATTTGCCAAAAGGCAACTCGAGGCATAGAATAATTGAGGCCAAGGGCCAGACGAGTCGAGGGACCGCCTACGCCTTCGAAAGGATACGGCATCCCCCTCGTCACCCTACGCTAAAACTGCTCTATGAACGATACCCTCCTCGACAAGTCCTTTGCAAATTCAGTGAAATAAACGTGATAAAGAAACCATAACTCAAATAAAAACTCGAAATGTGCGTTTCAAAAACATAAAATTGTTTGAATCACTAGAGTGCTTATTACATAAAAAATCTCTAAAAACTACTCAGGGAGCGGGGTCTTCGGGGGTGGCATCCTCCTCGTCTTCAGCATCGGGAAGGAGGTCGCTCTCAAAGATTTGTGCGAGGGTGGCAGCAGGAGCAGAGGCAGCAGCATCCGCACTCTCCACGACAGCCAGCGCGACGTCGTCGTCGAGGTCGTCCGCCACCACGTAACCACCGCTGACCGCCTCGAGGTCCACGACAAAGTGCGTCAAGATGACCCCGAGGGTCTTCTGCACGCCGAGGAGAAGGGCCCCCTTCAGGTGCTCGGTAACACAACCGCCCAAGGCCCTTAGACGGCTGGCCACCGAGCTGCCCGACTGGGACTCGAGAGCTTCCGGCCCCTCGACCTCCTTACAGACGGCAAGAGCTACTTCCCGTAGCTCCTCGAGGTCATCCTGGGCCTTCGAGTAAGTTACTTGGAGCGACTCCGCCTGTGTGGAGGTCTCCTCGGCCACCTTCCGCACCTCTGAAAGCCCAACACCAAAATCAGATAAGTCTTCGAAAACTCCAATTTAAATTTAGGGTAAGTTCATACTAGACTTACCTTCGACTAGCTTTTCCTTCTCGCCGAGGGCCTCCCGGGCAGTGCTGGCCTCCTGCTGGAGCGTAGCCATCTCTCCTTGTTGGGCCTCGACCGAGGCCTGCAGCTCCGTGATGGCGACATCTCCCTCCGTCACCGCCACGGTGAGCAGGTCGATAGCCTCGCCCTGGGTCTTCAGTTGGGCCTCAGCCACGGCAAGCGCCGAGTGCCGCTGCTGCAGTTGCCCTCGGGCTTCGGCAAGGGCGGCACGCTCCTGCTGAAGCTCACCCTCGAGCGCCGCCAGCGCTTGCGTCCGCCGATGGAGCTCGTCCCCTTGCCGAAGCACCTCTTCGGTCATCTCCACGGCAAGTGTCCTCTCGCGTAGGCGTTCCCGCTCGGCGTGGCTTAAGGCCTCCCTTAGCTGATGCACCTCGACGTGCGCATCAGCAAGTTTGGCGACCTTTCACCCAGCCATCTCCCTCAGATCCTGTTATTAACACGACAAATGAAGGTGAAAAAGGGGGGGAAACGCAAAACGCGTGACAAAATTAGTGGTTAAGTCACTTACCCGGTGGAGGTCCAAACCCCGACCAAGGTGGAGTTCGAGGACCTGCTTCAGGGCTTATTGGACCGTCGTCCCCAGGGCCTGCTGTTCCTCCCATAGGAGGCGCTCGGCCTCAGCCGTCTTCGCCAGGCCGGGCGGGACGCCGCGACGACCGAGCCCAAAGTTGCGTCAGGCCTCGAAAGCCGGAATGCCAGGCAGGGTGCCCATGGCCCTCTCCTCCCAGGGGCTCCAGGTCCCGTCGCGGAATCCTGGAGCATCCTCCTCCTCATCCTCCTTACCACCCTCGAGGGTGGCCGGGAGGGTCATCATTGCGGAGCCGGCCCCTGGCACCTCCTCGACCTCCGCCGAACCGCTGCCTCCCGCTGCGGTCTGACCCGTGTCTTCACCACGGGCCGCACCCTCCACCACCCCTGTGCCCTCGGCCGGCACGGAGGTCTCTGTCACCCCCGCTACGGCAGGGGCCAAATCCTCCACGGGGACGGCCAAGGGCATCTCCCTGGCCCACTCCTCGCCCGCCGCCACCGATGCTTCTCCAGCCGCCGTCTCCTCCCTTGATCGGGCGGCCCTCGCGTAAGGGCCGCCCGGTACCGAGCTACAACCCCCGACGCCTGGGCTGCACCGGATGAAGGCGGCGCTGTTGAACGAGGCGTGGCGTGCGCCGACACCTTCAGAGCCTTCGTCGGCGCCAACGGGAGCGGCGCCGGTGGACCGGATTGGTTGACAGAAACCAAGTCGACAAATTCAGAACAACAACTTGAAAATGAAACCCGAGAAAAGAATGGCGACTTACTTAACCCGGACGAGGTGGCTAAGCTTGCACTTCTTGTTGCTCGAAGGCCGCTGAGCCCCTGAACGACCACGGCCCCCCGACGGCGGGGTCTCGCTTGCGGGCCTCGAACCCGCTGCTGCGGAGCTTTGAGCCCCCGGCACCGACGGGCTCCTAGCTGGAGCCGCGAAAGCCGCCACCACGGAACTCGCGGGGGCGGCACCCGCCGTCGAAGGCGCCGGGCCACTCGAGGCCTCCCTATCCCGTGACGACGACGGGATCTCCTGGCGTTGCCCCCTCGGGGGCGCACTCACTTCAGCCGCCACCGGCGCAGGTGGCGGAATCTCCACGAGGTCCTCCGAGGAAGACTCCTCCGGAGTACTCTCGGGGGTGGTAGGCGGGGAACGCCCCTCCCTGGTTCGACGGCGACACTCCTTCTCGTACGCCGCCTTCCGCAAACGCTTCCTCTCTTTCTTCTGCTTCGCCGCGTCCTTCCGTGCCTTCTGCCTCTCGGTAGAAAGGCGGTTCGCAGCACGAACCTCGCGAAGAGGAGGAGCAGAACGATACCCTTTTTGAGACAAACCCTGAAGAAAAAATTCAGAGTTAAACGATCAGATAATCTCGAGGGTAGAAAGCAAAATTGAATCTAAATCAAACTTAAAGCAGAACTTACAAATTTTAGAAACCCCACTTCGGGGTGCATCTTGACGGCGAAAAGGGCCTCCTCCTTGCAGTCAAGCTTGGAGACCTCCACGGCTCACCGTGCTCGATGCATGCAGTACTCGAGGACGAGGGTCCCCTCCTTCATCTTCGAGCCCTGCCAGGGCGAGTCCGCCCTGAGCTGGTCGAGCCGTAGCTTCCTCTCCATCAGCGGCAGTACATACCGCTGATTGAAGTTTGCAATCACCCCCGCCACGGTCAAACCCGCCCTCGAAAGCGCGACAAAGGCGTCGGTGAAGACCCAAAGTCGCTCCTGACGGTCGGCGGGGGAAACTCCATAGCTCCACACCTCCGGACGCTCGCGCAGCACTTTGCCGATGTACTCCGTCAGCTTGTTGTCGACGTTGCGGAGGTAGAACCACCCCTTGTCCCAATCGGCGTTGTTGGAGGTCATCGTCGATGGGATGTACAAACCGCTCCGCTGCCCCCGGACTTGCAGGGTAAGGCCCCCGGCGCGGACCACCCGGCGGAGCCCCCGAGACTCACCTACGGCCGTATGGAGCTCACCCCGGAAAAGGTGAACCCATAGGTCACAGTGAGCCTCGATCCCCAAATACCCCTCACAAACGGAGACGAAGACCGCCGCTTGCGAGATGGCGTTGGAGGCGAAGTTGTGGAGCTCCACGCCGTAGTGGAGGCACAACCCGCGGAAGAACGGCGAAGCCGGGATCCCGAACCCCCGCTCGTGAAGTCTCGCCAGGCTCACCACGAAGCCCTCCAGCGGAGAAGGCTCGTGGTGGTTGGATGGCGGCGCGATCCACATCGGCTCGTCCGGGTTGCTGTTCGCCGGCAGCACCCCGGCGTCCACCAGCCCGGCGAGATAGGCGTCGGTGGCGATGGAAGGGCTCCATGGAGCAGGGTCGACGATGGTCACCATGGCGAATGGCGGCGGCGAAAACGACGAAGTCTTGAGCACGGAAAGGTGAAAGACGAAGAGCGGCGGCACTTGGAAATAGTAGATGTAATCGGAAGGCAAAGGCTGGGTAAGCTAATCCTTTCCCCTTGTCCCTTTATTTATAGTACCACGCGAAGCGCAACCGGCACCCCGGCCGCGTAAAAAATGCATTTGATACGATTAAACACCTCAGCCACTGATGACACGGCCCCACGAGTTGGGATAACCACTACGCGCGAAAATCCAGGCGACACGTCGCATCGTAGCTGCCCACGTCTCTTCCGCTCCGCCTAAAAAGGCGCTCCCACTTCACGTTCTCCGCGCCACGCCGCCCACGACTATGGAAATAAACGCTCGAGGCCAGCCAAAAGGCTTCCGAGGTAAGCTACCTCTCCTCGAGGCCCTACTAATCAGGGGTTCGAAGTCCTGGCCCCTCGAGGGTTCGACAGGCACCTCAGATCTAACAGAGTCAGGGATAACCAAGGGCACACGCGATCAAGCCTATCCTCAAGCACGAAACTCGAGGGTGCCCTTCACGTTATATTCAAGGCCAGGATGGAGGCAGCTAGTCGAGGGATCCCACCGAGGGAGAGCAACGAGCCCTCGACCCCAAACGAATGGGGTCGAGCCCTGCCTAGCAAACCTCCACAAGTGCTCTTATGAGACATGTCTCCAGACCACGAGCCGCCCTCCATCGAACGAGGCACAGATGTCCACCTGAATTACTCGCTAACAGCTCACAAAGACATCCATGACTCACAGCCCATTCGAGGGAAGCATGGATTGTGTCACCTCTCCTCCCCACAAACGGGGCGACGAGGGTCGTAACTCAATGTCAAGAACCGCCCCTGATCGAACTTGCTAGGGCCAAGGCTCGGGGGCTCCTTGCACCACAAGATCGAATTCCTTGAGGACGAAACAAGTTGTAGCTCACAATATCGCGAAACGCCGATAAGCCCTTGCAGGAGTATATCCACTCCTCCAAGGTCTCGAGGGCTACACCCGCGGGTGCGCTAGCGCGCACCCAGCGGAATTCTTCAAGGAAAACCTTATCAGAAGCACCGTGACGAAGAGCCTTTGTCGGATAAAAACTTATTCCAACAAAGGCTCGGGGGCTACTGTTGGGGGCAGTCATTAGGGGTACCCAAACCTCTGGGATAACCGCCCCAATAAACATTAAATCTTGTCCAAGTAACCAGAAAAAGAAACGGAGGTTAAGGCCCACGTCCCAGCAATGACTGAAGGCCCAGCCAAGACACCCCGCGGCGTGCCTCGACGCGAGCTAAAATCTCCGCTTCGCTCGAGGGACCGACCCCTCGAGCGAATTGGAGAACTCCGCTTCGGTCGAGGCCTGGGGACCGAGCCTCGAGCAACCCACGGAATGGGGAAAGCTCCGCCTCGGTCGAGACCCTCGCTCCGACGAACATTAAATGGCGTCCTCTGCCACCGTGCCTCCAAAGTCAAAAGACAGATTTCTTGCCATACTGCCCTGACGGCCACGACTCCCCCATCATATCCACCAACTCCCGTCACTATGCTGCCAACCGAGGCTCTGTGCGGACAGGTCGGCATTGTGCGAACAGAGCCCGTCACTCCGAGCTCCTGTACTGCCAACTCCGACGACTCGAAGACCTCCGTCGGACGGAGAGACCCTCGAGCACACAGCAGGAAAAGAGCTCAGGACGACAGAGGTATGGCGGGCCATTCCGAGCACTATGCGACCAACCCCGGCATTGTGCGGACATGTCGCCGCCGTACGAACAAGGCCGGGTCACTCTAACTCCCTGTGCCACCGACTCCCACAGCGATTTCCCCCAGAATAAGCTGTGCGCCGGCATGGGAGTTCCTCGAGGTGGTGTATGGACGAGCCATTATCGCGCAAAGGACACCTCGCATCCTCAAGACCACACCTCGACGTCATCACCAGTACGAGAATCGACTACAGCAAAAAAGGACGGAGAAGCACGCCCAGCGCCATTCCTACTACTGTGCAACAACTATGCATAACCGGCAACAAACTCCTGTAACCTCTCCTCCTTGGCCTATAAAAGGAGGGGGTGATCGAGCAGGAGAGGAACAACGAAAAAAGAAAGGAAAAAAGGAGAGAATCCGCATTCACTCAGAATAGATCACGATATTTGCACTCTGCCTCAATCATCCGGGACTCGGAGGTCTAGCCTCTCGTCCCAACCTGCTTGTACCCCTTACTACTTGCATTCCGGTGTGGAATAATACATCACACACACACCGCTTTGCTGGAAGTACGGTCTTCTGACCGGAATCAGGATAAATCCATGTCTCGTGTTATCTTCTACATCAACCGTCAAGGGAGGGAACACAGCGCATTTCTGGTTGGTGTCGGGACCACGATTTCTAAACACCGACACCATCTAACCAGTCCAGCTAGAGGTCCTTTCGCAATCAGTGCTTGAGAATCCTAGTGCAAATGCTACAATTCCATTTTGTATTGTAGCAGGGGAAATCGTATAACTTCTCCAATGCCATATATGAGCTTGTCGGTGCTGCAATGTTCGTCACCGCAATCCTAAAAAGTTTGAGTACTGATGCTCTCAAGACGATGATGGATGATTCCAAATGTTTCTCTTCGCGTGTGTTTGGTTCCGAGGATGGAGTGGGACAGGACGGGGCGAACCTCCTTTGGCAAGTGTTTGGTAGCGAGACAGAGAGGGGACAGAGTCATCCCAAAACGAATATTTGTGCAGGATACGGGATGAGCCCGTCTACCAAAATCGAGTGGAGTGGGTCATCCCAGTTGGACGTTGTCTCCCTCCATCGTCGCGAGCACATCTTTCGACGGCGCAGGCCACGAGCGGGGGAGGCCACGCGGCGTGGAGATGAACAATAGGACAGAGCAGTTGGCGGCATAGTCGCACATAGGGGAGAGTTCCTCAGCCGGCAGGGCCGCCCTTGAGCACCATCGCAGGAAAGCTCATCGGCCTTGAGCTCTGCTACGGGCGAGTGGCTCGGCCAACCTCGAGCTCTGCCGCGCGTGAGCGCCTCCCTTGACCTCTGCCCTCTGCCCCTGGCGAGCTCTGCCGCAGGCGAGTGGCCTCGGTCGGCGAGGGGTCGGCTTCGAGCTCCGCCGCGTGCGAGCGCCTCCATCGAGCTTCGCCCTTCGCCCCCGGCAAGCTCCGCCGCATGCGAGTGCCTCGGCCGGTGAGGGGCCGGTCTCGAGCTCCGCCCTCCGCCCCCGGCGAGCTCTACCCCAGGCGAGCGCCTCGGCTGGCACGGGCAGCCTCATGCTCCGCCCCTGGCGAGCTCCTTGGCCGGTCGCGAGCCCTGCCCTCTGCCGCAGGCGGCCTGGAGCACCGTCGCGGCCAAGCGTCTCCGCCGGTGGGCGAGCGTCTCGAGCTGGGGGCAACGCTAGGGTGAGATGGAGGAGAAGATAAAGGAACACAAAAATAAAAGAAAAAATGAATTTACATAGAGACCCATGTATATGACATATAGGGCCCAATGAATACTGCGTCTAACGGTGTGAAGAAGTGATCCATCCCATTTTTTCCGTCTTCGTACGAAACAAAAAATTGGAATGGACCTATCTTTGTCAACCAAACATGATATGGGACGACTCCATCCCAGAAAATAGGGACGGGATCATACCATCCTATCTTATCTCCAAACCAAACACACGCTTATTTTGTTTCGGTCATGGTAACTGCGCTGTTACTGCTGCTGTAATTTTGTCAAGAAAGAGAAGAAATTGTTGTCTGATCCTACTTTGGCAAACTTCGATGAACATATGTAGTTAGTGCAGTATGTTCAACATACTGTACAGCAGACTTGTTACTTGTAACATATAGATTTGTTACTTGTACAAACTAAAAACTGAATCCCTTAGGTAGACATTTTTTGGGAGGTAAATTCATCCTGGTGTCTGAAGAAATGAACTAAATAAACTTGTAGCATTCCTGATAAATATGTTACTGACTGGGATCTCCGATGATTCTCATGGGCTACTAGCTCCAGAATTTTATGTACCAACTTGTGTTAAAACGTTTCTTGTTTCCTTTGTAAAGCCAGATATAATTTTTTGTTGAATTTGAATGGCAAATAAACCTAAAGATCTACCTTTTCAGGAGATGCATTCATGCCTAAGTGCTTTAACTCCCCTTCTTCAGAGCGATTTCCCAAATTCATTTCAAGTACAGAGAAGAATTTTGACTGGACTCCATCTAGTTTTTTGTAAGTTTTCCTTCCCTTGAAAAGATAAATGAGATTTTTATAGCTTTTCTCTGATAGTTATATAATGTCCCCGCGTGAAATTTGACTGGCAGTCAAAAAATATATATCAACTTTAGTATTTTAAACTACGATCGAAGACAATCTAGCCATATCCTCTTAAATTGATTTGGAATATTCTAGAAGATATCGGTGATTATAAAACAAAAATGTATTGACTAACTATATCTATATATTTATTTAAAGACTGGATGGATGAGTATGCATGACTGGTGAGATCGCTACTGCCTGAAATCGATTGTGCGCAGCCTGAAATTGGTAGTCATTGACTCGCAGCCTTGACGGCCACGCGAACCGACTCATCGTGTTTATAAAGTGCTGCTTAACCCAACAGAAGACACCTTGTCACGTGTTATCGGCGTCCATTGCCGACAAAGGAAAGAAGCAAGAGCAATGGCGTCAAGCTCGTGCGCCGCCGCCCCCCGCACGCCGGCGCGGGTCCTCTGCTTCGAGGCCGGCGCCGACTGCTGGGTTGACGTCCCCCCGTCCGCCCTCGCCCACCTCCAGCACGCGGTCGCCTGCGGCTTTCGCCATGCCCGGGCGCCTCTCGCCAACGGCCGCTGGCACATCTTCGACTTCGACCTCTTGCTCCGCTTCGACGAGGCGGACCCGAACGCGCCGCCCACCCTGCTCGCCTGGGCCGATGAGGGAGGAGACCACTTCCTCCCGCTCGGCACCAGGCCCGAGGATGTCAAGACTGTGCGGAGCGGCCTTTCCGCCGTCAGCGTGGACGAGGCCGTCGCCGTTGTCCGCACCTGGACCTTCGACGGGGCGGTGCTCACCGGCGTCGAGAGGTGCGTCCCGACGAACACGATGCTGAGGATGTTCGATGAGCGGGAGGATAGCCTGGGGAACGTCAAGCTCTGCTGGTACGGGGGCTCGGCGGCGGACGTGAAGACGGCAGCGCGGACAGGCCTGTTCCGGATGTCCAACTGGATGCTGCTTGGAGGGGATCGCGCGCACGGGCAAGGCATGCACCTATCGCCGCTCAGGTTCCCGCATCTTAGGTGAGATACCACCGCTCAGGTTCTTGGGACCTCCCGTCGTAATAATGCAAGAACCCCTACCATGTTCTTGATTTTGGGAGCATCTGGTTCTTGATTTTGGGAGCATCCGATTCTTGATTTTGGGAGCAAGTGCAGTGCTTCTAGATTTGAGGAAATGAGGTTCAGGAATGCTGATTAGTGAGAATCCTAGCTAATATTTTCACCATCGGCCAAGAATGGGTTCTTGCTTTCAGGAAATGAGGAATAGTTGTGACAGATCGTAATATGTTCCATGAAGCGCGAAAATTTGGAATCTTCTAAGAATCGACCTGATGAATTGGTTTCCACATTGTCCTCATATGGTTCTGAATTATCATAAAATGTTCAACAACTGCATACTAAGTTGTTTTTCTCAAGATTAGTTTGCAACATTGTCCTGAATTGTCCTGGATCCTGGTTATGGTCTAGTAGGGAGCACGAGATGTCTTCTTGATTCAAACAAATGCATATTCTGGTCCTAGTTCTGAGCAGGATCTGTGCCATCACAGAAATCTGATGAAGTTTGTCTGATGAATAACGGGGTATTCCTGAAATGGTTGTGAAAGATTGTAAAATCTTGAACTACATAATAAGTTGTTTTCCTTGGAGATCTTGTTGCAGCATTTTCCTGATTATTGTCTATAGTGATCAAGACGTCTTCTTGATTCGAACAACTGCAGATTGTGGTTCTAGCTTTGAGAAGGGTTTTTGCTATAACAGAAATCTTATGAAGTATGTTTGATAAATAATGGAGTATTCCTTTGTTCTCAGTTTGGGAGGATGAATCAGTTGTTTTCTTCCATCTCCTGTTATGATTTGTAGCAGTCTAGGACTGTTGCAAATATGGATTATGAAGTAGTGATAAAGCTGGATGAGTCATTAAGTTGAACATTATTTGCTAAACAGTAATCATATGCACAAGAATTGCATAATACTAACAAGTTTGGAGGAATTCTTAGTAGCATTTTTTTTGGATGATGGATTCGTATGTATCCAAATTTGAGCCAGTCCTGATCAACAGCAAATAGATATTTCCAAATACAATATCTCGACAAAACAAGATAAGTTCTTGATCTGAAATAAATGGGAAACGGTTCCTTGAATGTGTTTGGTTACACTGAGAAACATGAAGGACTGATTTTAAATTTCCATTCCAATCAGCATGAGCATTGCTGAGGCAGATGACAAAGGTGAGGCGCATGTGTTGCTGTGCCGCATTGTGCATGGCCTGCCAGAGGTCGTCAATGCAGGATCACACTGTTCTGGCCTAATCAACAACAGAAGGTCTATTGGTGGTGTTGATGACCTCTCCAACCCGAGCTGGTATGTCATGTGGAATAAGCACGCGGACAGCTGCATTGTGCCATTGTGCATTGTGAGCTTCACCAAACACCCAATGATCCAGGATCTAGGTATGGCCCCAAATGCTCTTATATAATATATGCAGAAGCTGGATCTTGCTGCATTTTGACCAGATGTTGATTTAATAGCTAACCTTTAGAATTTCGGTTGATAGGGGCGCCAATTCAAATGAAAGTTAACTTGCAGAAGTTGCACAAGGAGTTCAAGAAGTTTCTGCCATCCTCAAAGTTGCAGACTTTAGATAACTACTACAATACTAACATGGTAAGTGGCATCTACCGAAGCTGATTTTTAACCCCTAATGTTCGATTTTACATTGTTTGCTTGGGTTGCTGGCTGTAGAGAAAACTCTGAAGGATGGGAACATGGAATCTTCTAGTATATCTAGTACTTATGTTTACGAGTATGTTAGGAACATTGGCCGAGATTATTCAATCCAAAAGCCGGAAGGACATCAAACATCATGAATTGCTTTATTCAAACAAAACAATGGAAAATTGTTTTTGAACTGTGTGTGTTGACACGAAACCGCGCCAACAGAGTCGCCGATGCCTTGGAACGAAATCGGTCAGACCGCTTGATGAAACCGGTCAGACCGCTTTCCTTGAGATGGACCGGTCAGACCGCTTTTGAGACCGGTCAGACCGCTTTTGGTGTGGCGACGATAAAACCTAGAACCTTGAGCTCGGGAGGGACCCCGTCGGAGCTTGAGAGTCTAGGGTTGTCCTAGGATCGGCAGGCCACCTAGAACGCCCTCAAACGTCGTCGAGACGAGAGAAGAACAGAAGATATGGGGATTGGAAGAGCTAGGAGTTGGAGATAAAAGTAATGCAGAACATAAAAGTAAAGAAAACGATAAATAAGATAAAAAAGATAAATTCGATTGGATGTTGGATAGATGATCTCAATCGGCCATAACCCTTTATATTTATAGGGTGGGATGGTCTTCCCCGTTGAGTTGGTTTACAATACGGGATAAAACTCTTTGAAAGTCCTAAACCTACTCCATCACGACAGAAACCGGTCAGACCGCTTCTAGGAACCGGTCAGACCGGTTTGGCTGTTGCCAGATCAGCTACAGTAAAACCGGTCTAACCGCTTCCTAGAACCGGTCTGACCGGTTGCCCTAGTCTGATAGGCAACTGCCAATTTTGGTTGTCAACATATGCCCCCCTGTTTTTTAGCAAAGCTTGCGTGCTATAAAATAATCTTCCAAACCAAAATTATCTAAGGACGATGATGAATAATACATCGGCCATATATAAGCTTCTAAGGGCGATATATAAATTATCGGCCATACCTTGCTTTATCTCAAGTTGATGATGAAACAACTTGTTTTGGCTTCCATACTTGCTTGATTGTCGCTGATCTTGTTGGCACCACCTTTGCAAGTTGCTTCAATGATTCTTGTTTGTTCATTGACTGCTTCTGACATGGCTTCACACTTTTGACTTTATTCTGAAACTTCTTTTGTTCCTGAGCAGCCCCTATCCTCTTATATTTGGCCAAGAGCTCTTCAAAGCTCGGCCTTGCCTTGTTTCTGCCTTTTCCATGTAAACCGGTCAGACCGGTTCTGGAACCGGTTAGACCGGTTTGTGCAGGACCGGCGTCTTTACTCTTGTTTTGCACCCCGAGTGTTTGAGTCTTCGACTTGAACCGAGGGGTCTTTTCTGATGGCATCTTTGTAGGTCTTTCTTCACCAATGATCACATTTTTCCCTTTAGCTTTTTCGGCTTGATGCGGCCGAATCAACACTTTCGGATTCACCAATTCAAGTGTGTGTATAGGAAAAGGGTTCTCATGAACCTGCATTACACCAATCATCAATCGTCCTTGATCTATGGCCGATTGTATTTGCCTACGGAAAACATTGCAATCATTGGTAGCATGAGAATAAATATTATGAAACTTGCAATAAGCTCGCCGTTTCAACTCATCATTCGGCGGTATAGTATGAGAAAATTTCAACTTTCCGGCCTTTGCAAGCTCATCAAAGATCCTATCACACTTAGATACATCAAAGGTAAATTTTACTTCTTCGTGCCGATTTTTCTGAATCGGCTTGAGAGAAGCACAAGTGCTAGGATTATCTTTAGATGACCATACAAATTCAGCAGCATAAACCTCTTTACCCTCATCGTCTGAAGAATCATAATTGACGACATGCACACCAAAACGATCGGGCTTAGGCTTAACATCTTTACTTCAGCTTTCCTGAGCCAAAGCTCGTTGCATCACTTGATTAATGGTTAGAAACTCATAGCCTTCTAATCTTTCTTTGATATGAGATCTCAAACCATTAAGACATAATTCAGCAAGATCCTTTTCAGAAATAACCAAACTATAACATCGGTTTTTTGTATCTCTAAATCTTCTAATATATTCAGAAACAGGCTCATCACTCTTTTGCCTAACCGATGTTAAGTGAGAAAGTCTCAATTCATTATCACTATTGTAAAAGTGTTCATGAAATTTTTTCTCTAATTGAGACCATGTATGAATGGAATTAGGGGATAATGCTGAAAACCATGAGAAAGCAGTACCAGATAATGACAAAGGGAACATTCGGATTTTTAAATGATCAAGATTACCATGAATACCCATTTGTGCATTAAATTGGCTAACATGCTCCCATGTAGTTCTACTATCCTCCCCAGTGAATTTAACAAATTCGGGTACCTTGAAATTGTGAGGATATGGTATAGCATCAAAACTCTCAGGATATGGTTTTCTACACACTAGAGTTTTGTCTTTAAGTTCTACACCGAAAGTTTCTTTAAACATAATGGCCAAATCCCTTTTATAATTTTCAAGCAACTGATCATGATAAGGATCATTTGGCCTTTGTACACTAGAAGTATTCGGTGTATGAAGTGGTACTTGGTTCGGCTGTACATACGGTACTTGTTGCGAATAAACATTGTTTGGCACTGTACCGTATGAATAACCTGAACTCTGGGGAGGTATAGGATAATATGTAGTTGCATATGGAGGAACAAAATTACCAGAAAATCCATTTGTTCGGCTAGGATCAGCCTGAACAGGATATATACTAGCAATTGGTTCAGGAGATGATTGATAAGCAACTACAGGACCAGAACCGGTCTGACCGGTTTGAACCGGTCTACCAGAACCGGTCTGACCGGTTTGTAAAACCGGTCTGACCGCATTGAGATTATGTGGTTCTGGAATTGTTTGACCTTCAAAATAGTTCATCGGCATGCCAAATTGAGGCGTGGGTGTTGCCGATGATCCGGGAGGCATGACATGATTTTGTGAAGTACTAGCAACATCAAACTTAGGAGCATTACTATCATTGACCAAAGGTTGCTTGCCTAATGAAGTATCAATCATGTTTTGAACAGTAGCAAACATTTGTTTTTGACCATTGACTAATAATTGATTAATTTGCTCCAAAGTAACAGGTGGTGCTGTAGTACTCACAGTGTTTGCATCATGTTCATCTTCGCTCGAAACGAAGACGATCTCCTTGTCCTTGGAGATGCCGCCCTTCCGATTCTTGGAGAAGTGAGACAAAAACCACTGAGTGGCCTCTTCATCTGCTGCTGCTTTGCGTCGGGCTTCCTTCTCCTCATGGTCCTTCATGAAGGCCTCATAAGCTTGACGATCCTCAGCCGATAATTCATCAACAATCGGCTTAACAATATTAGAAGAATCAACGTCACTAGGTTTTGGTAGATTAACCATAGTAACAGATCTCTTTGCTTTCGTCCCCAGCGGAGTCGCCAAAATATGTTGACACGAAACCGCGCCAACAGAGTCGCCGATGCCTTGGAACGAAATCGGTCAGACCGCTTGATGAAACCGGTCAGACCGCTTTCCTTGAGATGGACCGGTCAGACCGCTTTTGAGACCGGTCAGACCGCTTTTGGTGTGGCGACGATAAAACCTAGAACCTTGAGCTCGGGAGGGACCCCGTCGGAGCTTGAGAGTCTAGGGTTGTCCTAGGATCGGCAGGCCACCTAGAACGCCCTCAAACGTCGTCGAGACGAGAGAAGAACAGAAGATATGGGGATTGGAAGAGCTAGGAGTTGGAGATAAAAGTAATGCAGAACATAAAAGTAAAGAAAACGATAAATAAGATAAAAAAGATAAATTCGATTGGATGTTGGATAGATGATCTCAATCGGCCATAACCCTTTATATTTATAGGGTGGGATGGTCTTCCCCGTTGAGTTGGTTTACAATACGGGATAAAACTCTTTGAAAGTCCTAAACCTACTCCATCACGACAGAAACCGGTTAGACCGCTTCTAGGAACCGGTCAGACCGGTTTGGCTGTTGCCAGATCAGCTACAGTAAAACCGGTCTGACCGCTTCCTAGAACCGGTCTGACCGGTTGCCCTAGTCTGATAGGCAACTGCCAATTTTGGTTGTCAACAGTGTGCAAACAGGCAAACAGGTTATACTTGATAATATTGTTTGCCTTTTGCTGGGATAATGTCCATCCAATCAGAGCTCTTAGAGCATTAGTTTCTTCCAGAGTTGTTTGACTGTTATACCAAAATCTTTCACCCATAGCAATCTTGATAAACTTGAGATATATTGCCATAGTAGTGGGCACTGTATGTAGGATGATTTTTCAAGATGTGCCTTTGGCCATTGCTTCTCTTTCCATTCTTAACCTGATACGTAGTCACCCTCTTACTACTATTACTCATCAAAAGGGTAAATTCTGAAGGAAAGTAATGATACAGTAGTTGTATTTCTTGTTTGGAATGTATAGCAATCTATTCTTAGTATTTTTACTGTCTAAGATTTACAGTAAAAGCTTTAAGTATGCTTAAGAATCCTAGCTTAAGTTTTACAGTTCTGTTTTGGGATGCTGCAGGGGAACTCATATAATTTCTCCAGAGCCGTCTGTGAGCTTGTTGGCGCTGCAATGTTCGTCGGTGCAGTCCTAAGAAGTTTAGAGCTCTGATTCTCTGAAGAACGCAGATGGATGATTCCTGATGATTCTCTCTGATTTCTTTGTCAACTATGATAACTGTAGGCTGTTGATGCTGCTATAGTTTTGTCAGGAAAGATAAGAATTCGTTCTCAGATCCTAGTTTGACAAACCTAGATAGACTTTTGTAGTTAGTGTGGTAATTTCAGCATACCAGTTTTTTGTGCGTCCTGTAGTCTTTGTACAGAGTGAAAGGTGACATGTTGTGGAAGTGTTCGTTAACATAAGAAGAGTAGGTAGCTACCACCGATAGCAAGTTTTATCACAACTATTTGGAACTTTGAATCCCTTGTCCAGGACGCCCTTTCTCTGCGGTTGAGAATTGTGCAACTGACAGCGAAGCATTTCTTGTGGCTGCTGACTGAGATGTCTGACGGCTTTTTAAAAAGCTTTTGTTCAACTGATGTTCTTACTTCCTCTGTAAAGCCAGTTACGGTAGTTTCTGAGAAGATGCAGTCACGTGTAATCTTTTTCTGTATTACTGATCATATTTTTTTTCTGTATTTCACTGAGGAATCATATTCGCTATTTGTACTAAACTGTTAACCTCGTTGCAAAAATTGCAGATAGCAGAACGGGGGGCAGGATTCATCCACAGTTTTGGTCAACATTGGCAGAGGGTTTTTGGGCTAGATTCCTCTCTAATTTTCTAAAATAAACTTCACCTTCACTGAGAAAAGATTAGTTTTCTATAGCTTTTCTTCAAGAGAAAAAATGCTATCCACTCAAAAAAGTGAGGAAAATTCTTCAGAAATAAACATGATTCCATGAAAAATATTAGCAATAAAGCAAATGAGAAATCGGCGTGCAAAATCAAAATAGTAAACACATGCATCTTTGTGGATCAAACATATTTAACAACCAATTGCTTTCTTAAAATTTGGCTCAAAAATCAAAATGGACTATACAATGACAACATCAGCGTGGTCCTTGTTTGTGCTCTTTCTTTCTTTCTTGCCGTTAATGGTTATTCCTCTATGTATAATAAAATGTCAAAATTCCAGAAATTAAAAGAAATGAAATGTCAAAGGGGAATGGATGGAAACTTTATGCTCCAAAAAAGGAGCTGAACGTCACCATAGAGGTCCACCAACTTTAGCGCCCCCCCCCCCCCCCCCCTCTTTTTTTTTGGAAAAATGTATATGTGTACATACATTATTTAAAGTTTCGAGAGACCCACATTTAGTAGCAGGTTTACTTCTCCAAATTTGACTTTTTCATGGGAGCACAGAATATAGTATCTACTACTGTACTGTACTACAAATATGCACTTATTTCTATATTGAAGTAAATTAGGAACATTGATCAAGAGAATACTCCCTTATATATTTAAAAATGGAGGGGAGTAATATTCAAGCCAAAATTCATCCTGTATTGGTAGGCAAACAATATAATTGAAATGTGCTTTTCAACTGTGCACACTGCACAAGCTGGTTACACTTGTAGTTAGTCTTTTGCTCAAACAATGTGAGAGTAAGGCCCTGTTTGGCACAGTTCCAACTCTAGAAAATCTATGGAGTTCTTAGAATTGGGTACGAGGAGCTCCAAGAAATCCTGGAGTTGGAGCTGAGGATACATAGAGAGTATGTAAATGAATCATTTGGTTTATAGTTTGTACTAAATATTAATATTTAAAGTATATTAATTTAGCATAGAAAGTGCAAATCTAGGCTGGAGTTTGGAACTGAAGCTAACATCTCCGTTGTCCGATGCATATTCAAGTCTCAGATTTACATTTTGTTTCAGTGTGAAAGCTTCAACTATGCTTGAGAATCTTAGTGCCACCTTTACCAGCTATTATTTCTACCACAGGGGAACTATAATTTCTCCAAAGCCGCCTGTGAGCTTGCTGGTGCTGAAATGTTCGTCGGTGCAGTCCTAAAGAGCCTACAGCACCGATTCTCTGAAGAACGCTCGCTCCTGGATGATTCCTAATGTTCCTCGTTGCAGTCCTGATGAATCATGGTGAATGGGCTGTTACTCCAGCTGTAATTTTGTCAGGAAATAGAGCAAAATTGTGTTCAGAAAAACCTTTGATGCTGACGAAAAGTTTGTAGGTAGAGGATCTCTGATTGTATCTCGATTGTGCAAGGCGGCCATTTCCTGCGGTTGCAAATTGTGAATAGTTCCTGAAGAAATAAACTAAGAAGCTTTGCATCAGTTTCTGCTATATATGTATCTCTTCGGATGTGGATGAATCTGTTCAGCATCTTTTCCTGCGCGCTGCCCCTTCTCACAACAATGCTGGAACATGTTGAATCTGAACATACAAGATGATCTCTCAGGTTATGATGTGTTGCAATCCCTGAGAAAACCAACTAGCAATTCCCTTCTCTATGGAGATCATAATCATAATGTCCTGGAGTATCTGGAGTACAACGAACGGTTTCATTTTTTATGACCAAGACCAAGCTATCTCACTCCAAAGAGAGAGAAATAGTCAAGCATGAGTTCACCATGGTTATCCGTACGTCCAAAAAGAAATACATGCTGGTAATATCGCAATGGCTAGATTCTGTGATGTAATTTTTGCTTTCTCTGTTTCCCTTTTCTTTTTATTATATTTTTATTTAATATATTTAATCGGCATGAGGCTCCATAAAAAAAGATCTCTGGGGACGAGTGTGGGCCCAAACCGATTAAAGGAAATCCGTGTGGACCCCCCCTCTAGTTTTCTTAATATTCCTTTCTAAAGAAAAAAAATTCTATAACTTTTATTTAAGAGCAATGTATTACCAATGAAGTACAAAAGATTTGACTAGAAAGCACAAAAAATTCCCTGAATTAATCGAAAAGGAGCAAATCACGTGGAATCGAAATGATAATAAGCAGGTTCCTTGCAAAAAAAAAAACTCAGAGATATGAACATGTGCGCCCTTGCAGATCAAACGAGTCAAAAATCTCCGCCGCTCTTTTTTCCCCGCAGAAAATTGGACTAGTGACAGGATGCCGCGTGGTCCATTTTTATGATATTTGTTCCCGGCCTCAATGATTATGTCTCCATAAGTGCAATGTCAAAGTCCTACAAAATGAATGAAATGTCTGCTCGACTGATACTTTACACTCCAAATAAAGGAGTTGAAAATCACAGGTCAGGTGCCGAATGAAGTGCCACCTCAAACCGAGAATCTCCACATATCTGGAAAAACAATGGAGAATCTCGATCTAGGTCAATTCAGCTTTTCTGCTATTTTCTTTCTAAAACAGGTAGGCCGGGTCAACTCAATTTTATAGTGTATACTATAAGAAGTGATAGTGGAGGTGCATGTTTTTATTGCCTCCAAAAATAAAGGGGGTTACATATATATTTTTCATTTCCAATAAATTTCATGTATTTAAGAAATTAAGGTGACAGGTTGTTTTTCACAAGCTGATGCGATGTTCTAATATTTTTTTATGCTTATTCGGGGACATGCAGTTCTCCAATAATCTCATCCTAGTCCAACTATCATATTGGGAGAGTGCTAATTCCCCATATATTTGGGGGGAGTTGGGATGATTATTGGTTTGTCCTAATAATTATTGAGAAAAGGGAAAAATAAAGGGGCTATGCTCTAGCACTATATTTGCACCAACTCCATCAATATGGTAGTTGGATTGGGAATGGGGATCTGTTAGAAATGCTCTAATAATTAAAGAGTAGCTACAATTAAAAGACACGAATATATCAGAAAAAGATTTCATGCCCTCACAATATTCATGAAAAAATAAATTGCGCAGCTGGCCAAACGCCACCATCTGATGCGTGTGGAGGAAGAGAGATAAGATATATAAAAGAGAAAAAGAAAAAAAGAACAAGAAGAATAAATTATTGAGCCAATGACATGTAGGTCTTATCTGTCCTAAAGATGAAAGGGGATTTGCTGGAGCCCCTCACAAAATATCTTTTTTTCTCAATAGTCTGCCCAATATCTTTATAGGGAATATATTTTCTTAGTTTGTTGGAGTTGCTCTAAGAACTTATTGTGATTGAAGTTGGATGTTATCATCTCCTAGCAAGAAATGGTGACTGAGTGACTGAGACACTGCTGCGTGAGGCGCCATAAATTGCCAAAACAGCAACAAAAAGAAACATAGGAGAGGCAGTCATGCATTGCAGCAAATGATCCGATCCATGCGGTCCAATCAAATGCAACCAAGAAACAGAAACGATGAGGGTCGCGCATCCATCTACATTGAAGATGACCTGCTTGAAAAGGTAATAAGAGGCCTTAATCAGTCTGTAATTTTGTACCTGTCTCTGCAGTTCTATTGCCTGCTTCCCACGTTACGTCTCTGCAGTCTCCACCATCCGGCTGGCCTCTTCCTTGTCGCTCTCAACCACGTACGTGCGCGCGTGCGCGCTTGATGGTAACGGCACCATCCCACATGATTTGCTCTTCATTGGAGGCCTACTAGATAGCCAGATTTTCTATAATCTTTCGGCCGGACCACTCTTTTATCTGTGAAAGAGCTGCAGATGGAAAATAACCTCCAGCTTCATGATCTTTTTCAACTATTTGCATGGTTTTCAATTTAGATGTCTTATTCTAGCATAATTTCCTCCAAGTTGATTGATTTATGTCATTGCTCAGCATGACTGCTCGCATTTCTCAAACTATTTTTTCAGTGTTTAGTTGACAGACTGTCGACATCTAATACCTTCTTTTTTATACTTCGTTAATCTCAAGATAAGTTGATCTACGTCTCTGTCTGAGGTGCTCACATGGGGTATGGTGTATGTATATGTGTTTGTTATTGGAGTGAGTGCATCCACATGTGCATATGAGTATTTGTGTTTTTTTTTTAAAAAAATCTATGCCGAGCATAACCCCCTGCAAATAGCTGAGTATTTTTTAAATATGAAAAATTCCAATCGAGCCGTCCAAATTAAAGAGGTGGTACCCATCTACGCCCCTAACCAGGTCATATGCCTTACATATATACCCAAACATGTATGCCCACTCCTATCAAATTGTAGCTTCCATAGTTAACGTAAAGAAAAGGTACGGTGCTACAGTTCTGCTATAGAAGGTGCCATCTGTCACACCCGGATTTACACAAAACCCGAATGCGGCCATATGTGTGCCCAGGAAGTCCACCGACACATATAGCGAACAAATATGGTAAAAATCAGAGTACAATGCTTCATTATTCAACATAAAGTAGCGGATACATCAGAGTTTTGCATAAATGAAATACATGGACAGCGGAAGACTAATACATCTCTCTAAGCGTAGCCGCAATCCCACAGGGACTCTGACTGGGAGAACGCCAACTCAGAAGTACGGCAAGTCCTCGGGAAACTCCACCTCATAGTCAGCCTGACTCCAAACTGTTACCCGTCCGGGATTTTGCCCAAAATGATAATAATAGCAAGTGTAAGTAACAGAATTACTTAGCAAGTATAGCACGGGTTATGAAGGCTCAAAAAGGCTAGACACTGGCTTAACTGCATTAGCACTTTTAGTTGGTTCGTTTTAGCTTTATCCAAGTTACTACAAGTGAATGAGAATCCCAGTTGTAACCCAATTAAATAGTGTAAGTGCCATTAAACAGTAATAAATACCATATTCTAATCAAAAAGGATCCAGGCCGCTCGTGACCCTGAGCAAGGCTATCGTGATAGATCGTACACTCTGCAGAGGTTTCGCCCTTTACCCACCAGTCGCGTAAAAGTTCAAAGGAACTTTGCACCCAACCACGCACATCAACACTTCTGAGGTGTGACTGCATAGGGACGCTACGAGGCTTTCACAAGACACCCTAACAAGTCAGTAGCCGCTGGAGTACTATACGGTGGTGAAAACTTAGGCACCGAGATCGACGTACGCCCACGGAGTCACACCGTGAGGGGGTCGATGGCGTCCGGAGCGCGGGTATCCCACCCATACTGCGCAACGTGCAGAGTTCTCAATCGCTGAGACTCCTACACGGGACTGGGTCTAACGTGACCTAGCCGACGGGGCTACCGTCCTCGGTGGAATCGGGGATCACCCAGCGCCGTACCTCCCACAACGCTGTTGGCCCCTCGGTAACTACTGCCAAGCTAGAGACGTACAAGCTACTAGACCAAGACCAGAGCCCATATAGTTCCGGCGGTGGCGACAGGCTCCTGGGTTGCCGCTTTAAGAACCGGTCCTTAGAGGGAGACACTAGAGCAAAGCACACAGCACATGCTCTAGCCCCCTAATCCAAGTTGCTAAAAAGGCAAGTTTTATCATTAATGTTGAAGTGGACCATTAAGTCAATATTAATAATTAAGTAAAGGTGACAGTAATTGCGCCTAGCAAAGATACTACCCAAATGCATAAACCCATAGGAATACAAGGACAGGGAAATAAATGCTAGGAAATAACCTTAATGGTAAACAATATTAGACACATGCGTATGTAATGAACAGTGATTTAAATGAGTGAGTAGGTAGCAAGGATTGTCCGTGCTATAACTTGCCTTCCTCGGAGTAAGGCTGCTGCTGAAACTCCTGCTCCGGCACGTCCTCAACGTACTCGAAGTCCAACGCTACGGGCTCACCGACTGGACACGATCATCACGCACGCATTCCAAAACAATCATCACATGCAAGCAATTTAAATCTATTAGAAACAGTACACCAACAGTATAAACAGTACAAAAACAGGAGCTAGAAATAATCTACGCTTCGCTACGAACACGTGAGCGTGAAAATCACGCAAATCGGAGCTAAAACGTGAAAGTTATAGCGTTTCTAAGATTCGGGGGCTTGCCGGCAAAGTTTTAAAATTTCCAGGGGCCTAAACGAATAAAACAGGACCTATTTGTAATTATTTTTGAATTAAAAAGGACCGCGGGTTAATTTTGGGAAAAGCCAGGGGCTCTTTAACAATTTTACCGGCGCTGACCGGTATCCCGGGGGTTGACCCGCGACGTGGCTCACCGTGGGCCGTCGGATCTGGATCCGAGGGTCCAAAACAGACCGGAGGGGGGGGGGTGCTCGCCGGGGAAGACGGGGCCGCGGCGGCGCCGCTCGGGCCGCCGGCGAACTTCGCCGGAATTCGGCCTAACTCGAGCTAGGGTCCACCAAATGGGACGAGGTTGGGTGCTACGGGCTCAGGGGAGAACGGCGAATCGACCTGTGGGGTTCACGACGAGCGTCGGCCGGCGAATCGTGCCGACGACGATGGGCGGCGGAGCCGCACTTCGGTGTGCAGCGGGGTGGGGGTTTTGGGGAGCGATTGGGTCGGATTCTGGGCTCTGGCGCTACTAGAGGACCTCACAAGCGCAACCGTGGTGATCATGTGCATCGCGTTGCAGTGTGTCAGCTGGACGGCGGTGTGCGGCGGAGCGGGGCTCCGGTGTGTCGCGGGGAAGTGTGCCACGGTGCTCAGGCGCTCAAATTGAGTAGTGGGGGAGCTTCAGTGCCTCGTGGAGGTGCTCCTGACGCGAGGAATTGGCCGGTGATGGGTCGGAGCAGTGGGACGACGAGCGTCGGCGGAGCGGCGGGTCGGTGTGCGACGGCGAGGGAGCTCCGGAGCGCGGGAGGGCTCGTGCTGTGGCTCGACGGGGTCCTCGCGGGGCGGTGGTGCAGGTCCGAGGGCCGGCCGGGGCAGTGGGATGACACAGCAGTGGCCCGGCGGCGAACTCTGGCGCGGCTGCGCGACGGCTCTGAATGGAGAGGGGATGAAATTGATGAGCCAGGGATGGAATTGAGGGTGGGGAACAACCTGGTTGGGTTCATTACCTCGTGGCGGACCGATTGGAGGCGGTGGTCGGCCGGGAGGTGCACCGGGGCGGCCTGGCGGCGGAGCTCGAGCTTGGCGGCTCTGGAGCGGCGAGATCGGGACGGTGGCGGCGCTAGGGTTGGCGCGATGGGGGTGAGGGGAGCGGAGCGACGCTAGGAGCCCAATTAAGTAGGCACGGGGTCGGGCGAGCTCGGCATGCGGGTCGTCCGCGGCGACCACGCCATTACCGGCCGGAGAAAGGAAAGGGGCGAGGGGGAAGAAGGAAAGGGGGCGGGGTGTCGCTGACGTGTGGGGCCAGGTGATCAGCCGGAGTGGGAGGAGCGCGGAAAGGCTGGCTGGGCCGAGGGAAAAGAACTGGGCCGTGGGGAAAGCTGGGCCGGGAAAGAGAAGAAGAGGGGGAAAAGATGGACTCGGGAATAAGTTCAGGGAGCAAAAACGAACTATGGGCCTAACAACTTTTCTAGAGCTCCAAACAAAGTGATTCAAATTTGAATTTAAATATTTTTAAATTCTTGTTTGAATCACAAGCAAAACAAAAATAAATGCAGCAGCATGAATGCAACAATAAATGTTTCTATTACCTATATTTGATTTTAATTTTTAGAAAATTATTATTTAGCCTTTATAAAATAGGTGAAAGCATTAAATAATTAATTAATTGCCAAAAATTTTAAAATTGAGTATTTTGGGTGTTACAAACCTACCCCCTTAAGGTGAATCTCGTCCTCGAGATTCGGATGTAGAAGCGAAGAGCTGTGGGTACTCGGACTTGAGATCTTCCTCCCGTTCCCAAGTCGCTTCATCTTCTGAATGCCGGCTCCACTGCACCTTGCACATCCGAATGGTCTTGTTCCTCAGCACTCTCTCTGACACCTCCAGGATCCTGATCGGATACTCCTCATAAGTGAGGTCCTCCTGAACATTCAACTCCTCAATCGGGATCTGCTCTTCAGGCACCCGCAAGCACTTCTTCAGCTGGGACACATGGAACACATCGTGTACTCCGGCTAGTCTCTCAGGCAGGTCTAACCGACATGCCACTTCGCCCATCCGTTCCTGTATCCTGAACGGTCCGATGTAACGAGGCGTCAACTTGCCTTTGACATTGAACCGCTTTACACCTCTCATGGGTGACACCTTCAGGTACACAAAATCATCCACTCGGAAGCTGAGGTCCCTCCGTCTGACATCGGCATAACTCTTCTGTCGGGACTGGGCCACCTTCAGGTTCTCTCTGATCACCTGCACCTGCCGCTCTGCATCTCTGAGTATCTCCGGACCAAAGACCTGACTCTCTCCAGTCTGATTCCAGAACAATGGGGTCCGGCACTTCCTGCCATACAATGCCTCGAACGGTGCCATCTGCAAACTCTTCTGATAGCTGTTATTGTAGGAGAACTCTGCATACGGCAAACTCTTATCCCAGCTGACTCCATACTGCAATGCACAAGCTCTCAACATATCCTCTAGTATCTGATTGGTCCGCTCTGTCTGACCATCTGTCTGCGGGTGATAAGCTGAGTTGAAATGCAGCTTCGTGTCCATGGACTCATGCAGCTTCCGCCAGAAGTGTGAAGTGAACTGAGTACCACGATCTGACACAATCTTCTTCGGCACCCCGTGTAAGCACACAATCCGCTCCATGTACAACTCTGCTAGTCTGGCGCCTGTGTAGGTGGTCTTCACTGGCAGAAAGTGAGCCACCTTGGTCAGACGATCAACAATCACCCAAATGGAGTCGAATCCTCTCTGAGTACGGGGCAGACCAGTGATGAAGTCCATGCCAACTTCTTCCCATTTCCACTCCGGTATCTTCAATGGCTGAAGCAATCCAGCTGGCCTCTGATGTTCTGCCTTGACTCGCTGACATGTGTCGCACAATGCCACGTGAGTCGCCACATCACGTTTCAATCCGTACCACCAGAATCTCTCCTTGATATCCTGATACATCTTAGTGCTGCCCGGGTGGATCGAATAAGCTGAGTCATGTGCCTCTCTCAGAATCATCTCTCTGATCTGCGCTATCTCTGGCACACATATCCTCTTCCCATGCCATAGAGTTCCCTGATCATCAACTCTGAATCCAGGGGCCTTTCCCAATGCAACATTCCCCACAATCTCTCGGATCTTCTCATCCTGCAGCTGACCTCTCCGAATCTCCTCCTCGAGTGTGGGCTCCACTGCCATCTCGGTGATGCTGGTGACGAATCCCAGACTCATCCTCTCAAACTCTCGGCTGAGCTCCTCAGGCAAACAGTGTCCAGTGATCCTGTTCACATAACTCCTCCTGCTCAGAGCATCTGCCACCAAGTTGGCCTTCCCAGGGTGATAATGAATCTCCAGATCATAATCCTTGATCAGCTCTAACCATCTGCGCTGTCTCATGTTCAGATCCGACTGAGTGAAGACATACTTGAGGCTCTTATGATCAGTGTAGATGTCATACCTGTGCCCAATCAAGTAATGTCTCCAGATCTTCAGGGCGTGTACAACAGCTGCCAACTCCAAGTCGTGCGTCGGATAGTTCTGCTCATGCTTCCTCAGCTGCCTAGACGCATAAGACACGACTCTGCCCTCCTGCATAAGGACGCAACCCAGTCCTAGACGGGATGCATCGCAGTAGATGGAGAAGCTCTTGGCCAAATCTGGCAATACTAGCACTGGGGCTGAAGTCAACCTCTTCTTCAACTCTTCGAAGCTGACCTGGCATGCCTCTGTCCACACAAACGGGGCATTCTTCTCTAGCAAAGCAGTCAGCGGCTTAGCGATCTTGGAGAATCCTTCAATGAACCGTCTGTAATAACCGGCCATCCCAAGGAAACTCCTGATCTCGCTCACATCCCGTGGCGGATTCCAGCTCAACACATCGCTGACTTTCTTCGGATCAACTGCCACTCCTCCATTGGACAACACGTGTCCCAGAAAAGCCACTTCCTTCAGCCAGAACTCACACTTGCTTAGCTTGGCATACAACTGATGCTCCCGAAGTCTCTGCAGCACCAATCTCAGATGTTCTTCGTGTTCTTCCTCATTCTTGGAGAAGACCAGAATGTCATCAATGAATACCACCACGAACTTGTCCAGATAGTCCATGAACACGCTGTTCATCAGGTACATGAAGTATGCAGGAGCGTTGGTCAATCCAAAGGACATGACCAAGAACTCATACAACCCGTACCGAGTAGTGAAAGCGGTCTTGGGCATATCTGACGGACGGATCCTCATCTGGTAGTAGCCCGAACGGAGATCAATCTTGGAGAACACGCAAGCTCCCCTCAACTGATCGAACAGATCATCAATCCTCGGCAGCGGGTACTTGTTCTTGATGGTCACTTCGTTGAGGGCTCGATAGTCCACACATAACCTCTGAGTACCATCCTTCTTGTCGACGAACAATACCGGTGCTCCCCATGGCGAAGCACTCGGACGAATGTACCCCTTGGCCAACAGCTCGTCCAACTCCTTCTTGAGCTGCTCCAGCTCCTTCGCTCCCATCCTATACGGCCTCTTGGCTATAGGTGCAGTGCCAGGTTTTAGTTCAATAACGAATTCAACATCTCGTTCTGGAGGCATACCTGGCAACTCGTCAGGGAACACGTCCGGGAACTGGCTCACCACCCTGATATCTTCAATCAATGTCCCTTCAGCTTGATTTGCTTGGCCTTGCTCTGAGGAACTGGCTGCCTGGTACTCCACCTTGTCACCGGACTCTGCTGTGAGCTGGATGGTCCTCGTAGCACACCTGATCACTGCATCATATCTGGTCATCCAGCTCATACCCAGGATCATATCAAATCCCAGGGTCTCCAGAACTATCGGACCTGCCTTGAACTCTACCCCCCTTATTATGATGGGGACATGGGGGCATCGTAGGGTAGCCCGCTGTTCACCTCCCGGTGAGCTTACTAGCATAGTGTTCTTCATGGGTTTCAGAGCTAGCAAATTCTTCTTCACAAAAGCAGCAGAAATGAAAGCATGCGAAGCTCCGGAATCAAATAAAACAGTGGCGGGGGTCGAATTGACGAGGAACGTACCCACGATGACATCAGTAGCTGTCTCTGCTGTCTCTGCACTGGTGTGGTTGACCTTGCCCCGAATGAGAGCCTGCGGAGCACGACCACCCTGCTGCTGACTCTGCGGCTGCCCAACTCTCTGAGCGCTGCCCTGCTGGTTCTGCCCGGCGGTGTTCTGGATCTTCTTGGGGCAGACATTGGCGAAGTGTCCCTGCTCGCCACAGTGGTAGCACACCCTCGGTCCCACCGGTGTAGTGTTGGCGGGGCTGATGCGCTGGACTGGACCTGGCTGCACCTGGCTGCGCTGAACTGGACCCATCTGTGGCTGACCCTGAGGACGCTGCTGCTGTGGCGCCCGAGGAAACTGAGGACGCTGCTGCTGGTACTGGCCACGACTGAGCAACCCAGACTGGCCCTGGAAGCGCTGCTGGCCTCCCACTTGCTGACTCTGGGGAGGTGTGAAGCGTGGACGACTGCTGCTGCCCACCTGCTGTCCCTGGAGCTTCCTCTTCTTGTCCTCCATCTCACGGCGCTTGTGCTCCAACATCAGCGCGCCGTCCACCAGCTCGTGAAAGGTCGGGAACTTGGTGCACATGAGCTGGTACTGGAGAGCATTCTGCAGGCCGTCACGGAACCTGGCCTGCTTCTTCTGATCAGTGGACACGTCCTCTGGAGCGTAACGGGCCAACGAGACGAACTTGTCACGATACGCCGTGACACTCATCCCTTCCTGCTTCAGTGCCAGGAACTCCTTCTTCTTCAGAACCATCAAGCCCTCCGGCACGTGGTGTGCATGAAAGCTGCTGCAGAACTGCTGCCAAGTGATCTGAGTACCGGCCGGGCGTGAAGACTAGTATGAATCCCACCAATCCAACGCCGGTCCCTGAAGCTGCCCTCCGGCGTACAGTACCTTCTCCCTGTCATCGCACTGGGCGATGTCCAACTGCCTCTCAACTGCCTTGAGCCAGTCATCTGCCTCAAGAGGGTCGCTGGCCTTGCTGAAGGTCGGCGGGCGTCCCTTCAGAAACTCGCCCCTCTTGTCTCTGGGCGGTGCAGCTGCCTGGGGGTGGTGCTGGTTCTGCTGGATCAACCTCATGGTCTCTGCCATCTGCTGCATCATCTGAACTTGAGCATACATCAACTGCTCAATGGTGGGGATCTGATGGTTCGGATTCAGGTTCGGGGGCGGGTTCTGGTGCGGAGGCTGTCCGCCCGCATTGCCCCCGGGGTGAGCCATCTATAATCACAAGGGTCAGATATTAGAGGATTAGTACGAGAGAAAATATATATAAACCCCTGCTATCTAAACAATAAAGTCCTTAAGCCTTATACCTATATCTAGATGGTTGCAGACAGGTGTCTACGCCCATCACAATCATTACAAAGAACCAAATCAAACATAAACATAATAACAATAAATACAAGCAGGTAAAGGCATAAACTCACACAAGACTCGACTGTTAGATTTTTTTTTTAAATTTTTAAAACATGGGGGTCTCCTAGTAATTTGTCAACCGTACTATCTAGGCTGCGTTCCTACAGTCAGCACGGCTCTGATACCAATCTGTCACACCCGGATTTACACAAAACCCGAATGCGGCCATATGTGTGCCCAGGAAGTCCACCGACACATATAGCGAACAAATATGGTAAAAATCAGAGTACAATGCTTCATTATTCAACATAAAGTAGCGGATACATCAGAGTTTTGCATAAATGAAATACATGGACAGCGGAAGACTAATACATCTCTCTAAGCGTAGCCGCAATCCCACAGGGACTCTGACTGGGAGAACGCCAACTCAGAAGTACGGCAAGTCCTCGGGAAACTCCACCTCATAGTCAGCCTGACTCCAAACTGTTACCCGTCCGGGATTTTGCCCAAAATGATAATAATAGCAAGTGTAAGTAACAGAATTACTTAGCAAGTATAGCACGGGTTATGAAGGCTCAAAAAGGCTAGACACTGGCTTAACTGCATTAGCACTTTTAGTTGGTTCGTTTTAGCTTTATCCAAGTTACTACAAGTGAATGAGAATCCCAGTTGTAACCCAATTAAATAGTGTAAGTGCCATTAAACAGTAATAAATACCATATTCTAATCAAAAAGGATCCAGGCCGCTCGTGACCCTGAGCAAGGCTATCATGATAGATCGTACACTCTGCAGAGGTTTCGCCCTTTACCCACCAGTCACGTAAAAGTTCAAAGGAACTTTGCACCCAACCACGCACATCAACACTTCCGAGGTGTGACTGCATAGGGACGCTACGAGGCTTTCACAAGACACCCTAACAAGTCAGTAGCCGCTGGAGTACTATACGGTGGTGAAAACTTAGGCACCGAGATCGACGTACGCCCACGGAGTCACACCGTGAGGGGGTCGATGGCGTCCGGAGTGCGGGTATCCCACCCATACTGCGCAACGTGCAGAGTTCTCAATCGCTGAGACTCCTACACGGGACTGGGTCTAACGTGACCTAGCCGACGGGGCTACCGTCCTCGGTGGAATCGGGGATCACCCAGCGCCGTACCTCCCACAACGCCGTTGGCCCCTCGGTAACTACTGCCAAGCTAGAGACGTACAAGCTACTAGACCAAGACCAGAGCCCATATAGTTCCGGCGGTGGCGACAGGCTCCTGGGTTGCCGCTTTAAGAACCGGTCCTTAGAGGGAGACACTAGAGCAAAGCACACAGCACATGCTCTAGCCCCCTAATCCAAGTTGCTAAAAAGGAAAGTTTTATCATTAATGTTGAAGTGGACCATTAAGTCAATATTAATAATTAAGTAAAGGTGACAGTAATTGCGCCTAGCAAAGATACTACCCAAATGCATAAACCCATAGGAATACAAGGACAGGGAAATAAATGCTAGGAAATAACCTTAATGGTAAACAATATTAGACACATGCGTATGTAATGAACAGTGATTTAAATGAGTGAGTAGGTAGCAAGGATTGTCCGTGCTATAACTTGCCTTCCTCGGAGTAAGGCTGCTGCTGAAACTCTTGCTCCGGCACGTCCTCAACGTACTCGAAGTCCAACGCTACGGGCTCACCGACTGGACACGATCATCATGCACGCATTCCAAAACAATCATCACATGCAAGCAATTTAAATCTATTAGAAACAGTACACCAACAGTAGAAACAGTACAAAAACAGGAGCTAGAAATAATCTACGCTTCGCTACGAACACGTGAGCGCGAAAATCACGCAAATCGGAGCTAAAACGTGAAAGTTATAGCGTTTCTAAGATTCGGGGGCTTGCCGGCAAAGTTTTAAAATTTCCAGGGGCCTAAACGAATAAAACAGGACCTATTTGTAATTATTTTTGAATTAAAAAGGACCGCGGGTTAATTTTGGGAAAAGCCAGGGGCTCTTTAACAATTTTACCGGCGCTGACCGGTATCCCGGGGGTTGACCCGCGACGTGGCTCACCGTGGGCCGTCGGATCTGGATCCGAGGGTCCAAAACATACCGGAGGGGGGGGTGCTCGCCGGGGAAGACGGGGCCGCGGCGGCGCCGCTCGGGCCGCCGGCGAACTTCGCCGGAATTCGGCCTAACTCGAGCTAGGGTCCACCAAATGGGACGAGGTTGGGTGCTACGGGCTCAGGGGAGAACGACGAATCGACCTGTGGGGTTCACGACGAGCGTCGGCCGACGACGATGGGCGGCGGAGCCGCACTTCAGTGTGCAGCGGGGTGGGGGTTTTGGGGAGCGATTGGGTCGGATTCTGGGCTCTGGCGCTACTAGAGGACCTCACAAGCGCAACCGTGGTGATCATGTGCATCGCGTTGCAGTGTGTCAGCTGGACGGCGGTGTGCGGCGGAGCGGGGCTCCGGTGTGTCGCGGGGAAGTGTGCCATGGTGCTCAGGCGCTCAAATTGAGTAGTGGGGGAGCTTCAGTACCTCGTGGAGGTGCTCCTGACGCGAGGAATTGGCCGGTGATGGGTCGGAGCAGTGGGACGACGAGCGTCGGCGGAGCGGCGGGTCGGTGTGCGACGGCGAGGGAGCTCCGGAGCGCGGGAGGGCTCGTGCTGTGGCTCGACGGGGTCCTCGCGGGGCGGTGGTGCAGGTCCGAGGGCCGGCCGGGGCAGTGGGATGACACAGCAGTGGCCCGGCGGCGAACTCTGGCGCGGCTGCGCGACGGCTCTGAATGGAGAGGGGATGAAATTGATGAGCCAGGGATGGAATTGAGGGTGGGGAACAACCTGGTTGGGTTCATTACCTCGTGGCGGACCGATTGGAGGCGGTGGTCGGCCGGGAGGTGCACCGGGGCGGCCTGGCGGCGGAGCTCGAGCTCGGCGGCTCTGGAGCGGCGAGATCGGGACGGTGGCGGCGCTAGGGTTGGCGCGATGGGGGTGAGGGGAGCGGAGCGACGCTAGGAGCCTAATTAAGTAGGCACGGGGTCGGGCGAGCTCGGCGTGCGGGTCGTCCGCGGCGACCACGCCATTACCGGCCGGAGAAAGGAAAGGGGCGAGGGGGAAGAAGGAAAGGGGGCGGGGTGTCGCTGACGTGTGGGGCCAGGTGATCAGCCGGAGTGGGAGGAGCGCGGAAAGGGCTGGCTGGGCCGACGGAAAAGAACTGGGCCGTGGGGAAAGCTGGGCCGGGAAAGAGAAGAAGAGGGGGAAAAGATGGACTCGGGAATAAGTTCAGGGAGCAAAAACGAACTATGGGCCTAACAACTTTTCTAGAGCTCCAAACAAAGTGATTCAAATTTGAATTTAAATATTTTTAAATTCTTGTTTGAATCACAAGCAAAACAAAAATAAATGCAGCAGCATGAATGCAACAATAAATGTTTCTATTACCTATATTTGATTTTAATTTTTAGAAAATTATTATTTAGCCTTTATAAAATAGGTGAAAGCATTAAATAATTAATTAATTGCCAAAAATTTTAAAATTGAGTATTTTGGGTGTTACACCATCATTAATTGTGTCCTTGCCCGCTGTGATCAGATTTGATTGAGGATTAAGGATATACTCCCTCTGTTCCAAATTATTGGTCGTTTTGGCAAATCTAGATTCATAGTTAGTAGTATGTATCTAGACATAAGTATATGTCTAGATACATACTACTAACTATGAATCTAGATTTGCCAAAACGACTTATAATTTGGAACGGAGGTAGTATTTGGTACTCCTAATTCTATGTGGGAAGTGATTTTATGATTGAAATTAGTACTCTATAACACTTTCGGTTAAATTTTAAGGAGAACATGTACTATGGGGCGAAGCTGCGTGGAGCAGCGTGGGTGCAGCTGCACCCCCTCCAAAAAAAATTTAGTTATAGCTACCTCTTCTCAGCTCTGTATGCACCCCCCTTGAGCCAAGACAATGCACGCCCGAAAGGCAGAGCTCACCCACACAAAACTATTTTAACTAGAGAACATCAAAGGTTTTATGTTCATGCTATTTTTTATCCAATAAACACAACAAGACATTTAGCTACATGCATAGATATCAGTGCATGACCACACGGCATGAAATTCGGTGTTTATGGAAAAGGCAAGAAATAGATGCTTTCCTTCTCTAATTCTCTAACAATTAATCAGTTTTGGTTTAAACAAAGACAACAAATTATTATTGGTTGTTATTTTCCATATTGTAATGTTACGACGTCAATTTTTGTTTTTTAGAGAATCAAAGTGGAATTGCAAATAAGAGAAAAATGATAAAATTTATTGTTTCCATTGCATAGTATGGTAATATTGTATCATCATGTTCTTATTTCTTAATTCTTGAACTAGCTAGACAAATGATAAATTATAGCATATATACTAGGTTCATTGGGTCATTCCTTTTTTTAACAAGAAAATGAAAAGTGGATTATTTGTTCTCCTTCTATACTCCATTCAATCATTAAATAATGTATTTTTGGCATGCTAATCTTTTGTGGCACATGATTACACTAGGTCTGCAACCAATATTATTAGTGGATCTCGTCATCTTGATACACACTTTTATCCTTGTCTACCCATTTGTCAATAGATTTTAGCCCCTAAAATCTGTCAAATTTTCAATCATTATTGGATCATCAACCAGTGGTCCAGATCAAAACAAACATATATTTAAGGAAAATTTTTCTATAGGACACTCTGATTTCATGGTATATGCCATTTCACACTGAAAACAACAAAATTAGTTGTAGGACACTAGGCGGTGTCCTACAGCAAAGACCATGGTGCTTTACAGCAGTTGGATTCTTCGCTGCAGGACACTGCCTGGTGTCCTATAGCCAATTTTGCCCTTTTTAGTGTGAAATAGCCAATTTCACGAAATCTGAATGTTCGAAATTCGAAAAATTTCCTCCAAAAAATTTATCGACATATATCTAGCGTAGCTCGTTGTGCATGACTATCAGATAACGGTTATATTTAATAATTAATGTTAAAAACACTGGTTACATTGATAATGTTGCATATGATTATGGTAAAACCTCGGCACCTTGCACCCCCCTACATTTCGCTCTAGCTTTGCCAATAGTATGCCCGAAGTGAATAAGGAGAACCTAGTTTTTTATCTATCAGTCTCTTACTTCATTATGGAGAATCACTTTATAGTCATAGTCTAGGACCACGTACTTGTCTACGAAATATTGCTCTGAAAAGCTCCTTCTAAACTCAGCCTAGAGGCCCTATGAGCTTTGCCAAACAGACCTTAAGTTGTAAACGCAGTAACGACTATGTACAAACTAGGTCCCGGATTTTTTAGATGATAGACTATTTTCATAAGAAGCACATATATATAACCCTAAACTATAATTCTCATATGGGTACCCTCAAGGGCCACATGTATATATATATACACTACCAGAATGATCGACATCTGCACCGGGTGGGAAAGCACTTTAGCACCGGGTTTCCCACCCGGTGCAACTAATCCGAGGCTAAAGGGGTACCCCTTTAGCACCGGGTGCAGCCACGACCCGGTGCTAGCAGGGCCTTTAGCACCGGGTCGTGGCTGCACCCGGTGCTAAAGGGCATGCCTTTAGCATCGGTTGCTGTCTGCAACCGGTGCTAAAGGCCCCGGATTTTTTTTTTTTTTTGCTTTTTTCAGTAGCCATGCGTGCACGTCTATATACGTATATATTCTAATACGTGTATTCTAATGCGTATTCGGCCGACTCTATATTCATATTAGCTGACATTTCATCAAAATAGAAGACATATATATTACAAAAGTAGATATTCATGCATGTCAACTCGAGTTATATATATTTAAACTGTATTTTCTACTTAATTAAGATTGACGACTAGCTTGTTGGACTGTCCGGCACGTCCTCCAGTACTGGCGAGTAGAATTCTCCTCGGGGATTGACGACCTCGTCCCAATCCATCCGACGAGCTGTTCTGCAATTGCGTCAATTCTTTCTAGCTCTAGGGACTCTTCCTTCAGGTTGAACATCTGTAATTTACAAATAATTGAAAGATATTTAATCCGCCGAGTTGGAGACAATAATTGTGCACTTAATAATAATGGAAATGTGTTTATTATTACGTACCATAATATCCTGTTGTGTAAGCTTTTTATGTCCCTAATTCCACATGAAATCGCAAACATAGTATGCACATAAATTATTTCCCGGCCCCTGTTTGGCACACTGTCGACCAAAAGAAATTAAGTAAAATTCATATAATATATTAGCCGAGGCCTACATGTACAAATTACTTGCTTACCGGAAAGCCAATGTTCCATTTTAGTGTTTCATGTTGAATTCCCGGGTGTTCTTGACGAAATTGAATCCAGGCCCTGCGAACAAAAAAAAATTGAGTTAAGTCATTGCGAGTGTAAGGGGTGAATTAAGTAGGGGAAAATATACATCACCTTGTCATCATGTCCATGATGTTCTGTAGTTTTTCTTTTGGAGTGTGCAACGAATCAAAGACGTTCACGACACCCCGGTCAGGACACAATATTATTAGGAACCAGTGGAATCTGTGCACATGTATACATTATAATCAGAAATGAATTAGTACACAGACAGTATAAGAAAAAGTCTGTGTATGTACTCACTCGATGTTGTACGGGATTAGTATGGAGTCGCAGTAATTTTGTTTCTTAATATACTTGTATAGGTTTAAATATGTTTCCTCAGGATTGTGCAGTATCATTGCTTCACTTATCCTTCGAGGATCAACGAAACCAACGTCATATATATTATCTCTCCGACATTTTTGAATCTCCATTCTGCATATGTTAAGCAATAAATAAAGCCCGCGTCAGCATAGATTGGAATTATTGTTTTCAAACTGTGAATTATAAGCAACAACAAAGTACTTACAGTGTCCAACAGGTGATCAAATCCACGTCCATGGCGTCGCGGTGGTACAGCTCATATATATCATTAAACCTCAGCCACACCCAATCCTCGTCACCATTGTAGAAATCATGGTCCTTCACGCCTACTTTGATCATGCGCCGTTTATTCCTTCTTGATTCTTCCAAGTACGCGGAAGGGGGTCGGTGCGTGAAATATCTGATTCGCCAAGGGGTTCGGGTGCGCGGTGTGAATTGATTCGCTAAGGGTTCGCTAAGGGGGGCGGTGCGCGAAAAACGGATTCGCTAAGGGGTTCGGGAGCGCGGTGGGTTCGGGTACGCCATAGAATTTCCGTTAATAAACATTTTCGATAGTATACATTATACAAACATATAACATTTCCAATATACATTTAAATGAAGCACATATATTTCTAATATACATAATTTTCAAAATAATTGATAAGAAATATATACATTTAAATGAAGCACATATATTTCTAATATACATAGAATTTCCAATATACATTTAAATGAAGCATTTTCCAATATACATTTCAAACATATAACATTTCCAATATACATTTCAATGTAAATATCTCCAATACATTTAAATGAAGCATTTTCCAATACACATTTCAAACATATAACATTTCCATTATACATTTCAATGTAAATATCTCCAATACATTTAAATGAAGCATTTTCCAATATACATTTCAAACATATAACATTTCCAATATACATTTCAATGAAAATATCTCCAATACATTTAAATGAAGCATTTTCCAATATACATTTCAAACATATAACATTTCCAATATACCAAATATGAGAAAAATATTATATCTAGTAGCTCGAGGAGAGCAACATTGTCACATACTCATGAATACATCATACTGCAGACGACGGCCAAATGATTTGCTGAACAGAATAGTAATGCTATAGATTGTTGGTCATCTGTGAAGAATACTATTAATGGAATCTATTTTTAGATGATATACAAGGGTATCTTAACTGTGCCAAACAAACTACACGGCCAAATGATCGCCAAATCCCATTCCTTCCATGGCTGCATCTGTACAATCCATCCCCTCTCTTCCGTCGTCGAATGTACCAATTGCATTTTGAAAGATTTCAACGCTACCATACCTTAGTGGAGTGATCAGCGCGGGGACGACAGGCGCGGGGACGACAGGCGCGGGGACGACGACGACGGCGGGGACGACGGGCGGCGGCGGCGTGGGCGCGGGGACCACGGGTGGCGGCGGCGTGGGCGCGGGGACGACGACGGCGGCGGGGACCACGGGTGACCACGGCCGGGCGGCGGGGAAGACGGGCGCGGGGACGACGACGGCGGCGGGGACGACGGGCGGCAGCGGCTGAGGAGACGAGGCGGCGGTTTCTGTGGCGTCGATCTGTGAGATGAGGGCGAAGTGAGGGAGGGGAGAGAAGTCCCCGGCCTATATAGGTCCGGGGCATTTAGCACCGGGTGCAGCCACGACCCGGTGCTAAAGGCCCTTTAGCACCGGGTCTGTACAGCACCCGGTGCTAAAGACCCCCCCCCCCTTTAGCACCGGGTCTTCCCACCACCCGGTGCGAAAGGCCCTTTAGCACCGGGTCTTCTACACCCGGTGCTAAAGGCCGTAACTGTGCGCCAGACGAAGGCCTTTAGCACCGGGTGCAGCCACGACCCGGTGCTAAAGGCCCCCCCTTTAGCACCGGGTCTTCTACACCCGGTGCTAAAGGCCATAACTGGCGCCAAACGAAAATTGGGGGCCTTTAGCAATGGATTTTAGATCAACCCGGTGCTAAAAGGCCCCAAATTTTCGTTTGGCGCCCAGTTTCCAAACCGGCCTTTAGCACCGGGGGCTACTATTAGGGAATCTTATAAATATAGTTTTTAATATATAGTTATTAATACTTGTTTTAATTCAGTTATTAATACCTATTAAAAATATATATTAAATAAGAAAATCTTATAAATTACTAGAAAATCAATATAAAATTCTAGAAAATCTTATAAATTAATAGAAAATCTTATAAATTAATAGAATTTGAGAAAGTGGTAGTATACACTGTTCATTAATCCTAGATTCACTCGCATAGTTTCTAAAACTTTGTTAGAGACTTGTCAAATTTGTACTCCATGTTATTACCCATTTTGAAAATGACAAAATGACCTAAATAAAGATTGTAGATCATGATGAAATATGAAACTTTGGTATTCGTCACTTTTTCATTTGACATCACCTAGTGTGAAAAAAACCTTGGTTGTAGTTGTCATTTTTAATTCAAAATTTGGATTGTTCAAACACGAGAAGATTTTTCAAAATAATAACATTAATAAGTTTCATAACTTGATAGAGTATGATTTTAGGAATTTTTAGGAAGAAAAATGATCTTTTTTGAAGTTTGTACGAGGGAGAACGACTAGTTACAACTTTTATACAGAGATTAAAAAGAAAAATTGTTCTTGTTCATCCAGTGACGTGGCTCGTGTGCGCCCGGTGACGTGGCCAGCTGCCGCACTGCCTCCGTGGCCAGGCCGGTCCGCGGCCCGGTCGTGGCCTTTAGCACCGGGTGCAGCCACGACCCGGTGCTAAAGGCCACGACCGGGCCAGTGACGTGGCTCGTGTGCGCCCGGTGACGTGGCCAGCTGCCGCACGGCCCCCGCGGCCCGGTCGTGGCCTTTAGCACCGGGTGCAGCCACGACCCGATGCTAAAGGCCCTTTAGCACCGGGTGCAGCCACGACCCGGTGCTAAAGGCCCTGTGCTTGAAAATATTATAAATTAATAGAAAATCTTATAAATTACTAGAAAATCAATATAAAATGCTAGAAAATCTTATAAATTACTAGAAAATATTATAAATTACTAGAAAATCTTATAAATTACTAGAAAATCAATATAAAATGCTAGAAAATCTTATAAATTACTAGAAAATCTTATAAATTACTAGAAAATCAATATAAAATGCTAGAATTAATAAAAACAATCTTATAAATCAATAGAAAATCTTAGAACATAGGTGGAACCTAAATGCAAATATAGTTATTACAAATTGGGTGGAACATAGTGCAATTAAATTACATGGCATCATCGTTTACTCGGACACTAATAAACTTTCTCTTTACAAATGTTCCTTGATTGTGATCACGCCGTAGATACGGTGTCTCCTCCGCCGCTAACATGATGCTTGGGTCATCAGCCACTGAGAATGGAGGCCGGCCATTGAGCATATCATAATCTTCATCCGTCTTGTCCTCAACTCCTACGATTTTTCTCTTTCCAGGAAGAACTATATGACGCTTTGGCTCGTCTTGTGATGGGTCCAATTGCTTACCCCCACCTTTCTTATCCGCCCCTTTCTTCGGTCTGCTAGCCATGTCCTTCACATAAAAAACTTGTGTGACAGCTTTGCCCAGGACGAACGGTTCGTCTAGAAAGCCAATCTTGTTTAGGTCCACTAACGTCATTCCATAGTCCGCTTCAACTTTAACACCTCCTCCAGTCAGCTTCACCCATTGGCACTTGAACAGTGGGATCTTCAAAGGTCCGTACTCTAGTTCCCATATCTCCTCTATGATTCCATAGTATGAGTTTGTATTGCCATTGGTGTCTGTCGCGTCGATCCGGACACCACTGTTTTGGTTGGTGCTTTTCTTGTCCTGGGCTCTTGTGTAAAATGTATACCCATTGATGTCGTATCCTTGGAATGTCAAGATCGTGCTCGATGGACCTCTAGCTACAAAAGCTAGCTGCGCATCAATGCCCTCGACACCCATAAGACGTCTTCGCAACCAATCGGTGAAAGTACTATTGTGCAGACGCTGAATGAAGGCCGCATACTTTGTTGAGTTTTCGTCCCTGAGAATCTGCATGTGCTCCTCGATGTACGGAGCAACTAAGGTTGATTGTTGCAAAACTGTGAGGTGCGCTTTACGAAATGTCTCAACGTCCTTGATCACCATCGATCTTCTCCCTAGTGTGCCCTTTCCACCAAATCTCCCCTCGTGATGGGATTCGGGCACACCAATCGGCATAAGATCGTCGACAAAGTCAACACAGAATTCAATGACCTCCTCCGTTTCGTATCCCTTAGCAATGCATCCTTCTGGACGAGAACGATTACGGACATACTTCTTTAGGACAGCGAAGAACCTCTCAAATGGGAACATGTTGTGTAGAAATACTGGGCCCAATATACGAATCTCTTTGACGAGGTGAACCAATAGATGTGTCATGATATTGAAGAAGGATGGTGGAAATATCATCTCAAAGCTGACAAGACATTGCACCACGTCGTTCTGTAGCTGATCTAAATGGTCTGGATTGATCACCTTCTGAGAAATTGCATTGAGGAATGCACATAGCTTCACAATGGCTTTCCGCACGTTAACTGGTAGCACACCCCTGAGTATGACGGGAAGCAGCTGTGTCATCAACACATGGCAGTCGTGAGACTTCAGGTTTGTGAACTTCTTCTCTTTCATATTTATTATTCCCTTAATATTGGAGGAGTAGCCAGACGGAACCTTGATACTGTTCAAGCATTCAAACATGCTTGCCTTCTCTTCTTTGCTGAGAGTGAAGCTGGCAGGACGCAAGTACTGGCGTCATTTGTCTCTCTTTTCTGGATGTAGATCAGTCCGTTGCTTCAATCGTTTCAGATCCTGACGTGCTTCCAGTGTATCTTTTGGCTTCCCATAAGTACCCAGGAAGCTTATCAAGTTCACGCAAAGATTCTTCGTCAGATGCATCACATCAATCGCGTTACGGACCTCTAAACGTTGCCAATAAGGTAGCTCCCAAAAGATAGACTTCTTCTTCCACATCGCGGCACGACCATCCTCGCCCGTCGGAGCAGCCTGGCTTCCGTCTCCCTTGCCAAACACCACGTGTAGGTCCTTCACCATATCAAATAGCTCTTCTCCACTCCGGTGTCTCGGCTTTGTACGGCGGTCAGCATTCCCGCCAAAATGCGCACATTTCTTTCGTAGCTCATGCTTCGCCGGAAGGAATCGACGGTGACCCATGTACACAACTTTACGACAATGTTTTAAATACATGCTTTCGGTTTCCTCTAAACAGTGAGTGCATGCTTTATATCCTTTGTTTGATTGTCTTGATAGGTTACTTAGTGCAGGCCAGTCGTTGATGCTTATGAAAAGCAGTGCTCGAAGGTCAAACTGCTCCTGCTTGTCCTCATCCCACACGCTAACACCTTCATTCTTCCACAGCTGCAAAAGTTCGTCAACCAATGGTCTTAGGTACACATCAATGTCGTTGCCAGGTTGTTTTGGGCCTTCGATGAGCACTGGCATCATAATGAACTTCCGCTTCATGCAGAGCCAGGGGGGGTAGGTTGTAGATACAAACAGTCACGGGCCAAGTGCTATGACTACTGCTCATTTCACCAAAAGGGTTCATGCCATCGGTACTTAAACCAAGCCTAACATTCCTCGCATCAGCATCAAACTCTGGGAATGCTCTGTCGATGTTCCTCCACTGGGATCCATCAGCGGGGTGTCTCAACATGCCATCCTGCTGACAGTTCTTCTTTGTGCCAGTGCATCAGTTTGGCATGGTCTTTGTTCCTGAACAAACGCTTCAGATGGGGTATCAGAGGGAAATACCACATCACATTCGCAGGGATTTTTTTCTTAGAACGCTCTCCCCCAACATCACCAGGGTCGTCCCGCCTGATCTTATATCGTGCGCAGGTGCAAACCGGACAACGATCCAAGTGTTCGTACTGTCCGCGATAGAGGATACAGTCATTAGGACATGCATGTATCTTCTGCACCTCCAAACCGAGAGGGCAAACAACACGTTTTGCTTGATACGTCGTCGATGGCAATTTGTTACCCTCTGGAAGAATCTTCTTTACGAGTTTCAGTAGCTCCTCGAAACCCTTATCAGTAACACCGTTTGCTGCCTTCCACTGCAGAAGTTCAAGTGTGCTACCCAACTTCTTTAGCCCCTCTTTGCAATCTGGGTACAGGTCAGTCTTGTGGTCCTGCAACATGCGCTGTATCTTTTTCAGTTCCTTATCATTGCCGCAGTCTTTCTCGGCATCGCGCAACATTTGCCCGAGTCCATCAGTAGGTTCATTTTCCTGAGCAACATCTTCCTGAGCATCGCCTTCCCGAGCAACATCTTCCTCATCGGCATCACCCATTGCAGCATATGCAAAGGAACCGTAGTATTGAGCCAATAACGGAATGTCGTCATCGGCCTTGTCTTCTTCATCTTCATCCATTAGAATTCCTCTTTCACCGTGCTTCGTCCAAACAGAATAATTCCTCATGAAACCGTGCCTCATCAAATGCACCTGAAGACAACCTCTTTGTTTGTACGATTGTATATTTTTACAATGGGTGCATGGGCAGAACATGAAACCGGACGGCGTCCTGTTAGCCTCGGCGGCATCGAGAAACGTCCTAAGGCCATCACGGAACGCCTGAGCGTGGGGGTCCCCGTACATCCATTGTCTATTCATCTGCATTATTAACCAATAACAAATATACAATACAATTTAAAGATAAAAAAATTTAATATATAAATAAATACAAATTATAATATATATTCCATTATATAAATAAATTTCTAAAACTACATTACTATATTCATTAAATATAACATTACTATAAGCCTTATAAGATTTATAAGATTTATAAGATTTTCTATTAATTTATAAGATTTTCTAGCATTTTATATTGATTTTCTAGTAATTTATAAGATTTTCTATTAATTTATAAGATTTTCTAGCATTTTATATTGATTTTCTAGTAATTTATAAGATTTTCTAGCAATTTATAAGATTTTCTATTAATTTATAAGATTTTCTAGCATTTTATATTGATTTTCTAGTAATTTCTAAAACTACATTACTATAAGCCTTATAACTATTCACAAGTCATACAAAACAAAATACTAACTAGCTTGCCTTCTCTCTCCATTTAAAACACAACATGAACACTCTCTCCACCATGAACTCAAGCTCTCTCCTCTCTCTCCTCCAAGAACACAAACTCTCTCTAGCTAGCTTTACTTTGATTCACAAATCCCTCTATTTCTAAATCATAGAAGGATTACAAGCTAAATAAAACATAGAGGATGACATACTTTAATGGTTATTATGTCGTTGTTAAAGAAGTATAGTCACGTTGATAGAGCAGCGGAAGATTGTAAATTTCGCTGCTACATAAAAGCATCCATTGATGTCGAAAAAATCGAAACGGGCGTGAATGAGGCATTGTTGCTTATTCATAACATGATCCATCAGCAATAAGCCCCGGCCCAGTATTACAAACCGGTATGTGTAGCTCCGTAACTACCTATATGTATTGGTAACATAAACCAGTTGGGTATCTTTTTGACTATTTGTTCCAACTCATATTATGAGCTTGCATGGATATTCACAGAGGTATGCCGCGTTTATAATTTGAATTACAATTTGTTTAAAAAAGGTATAACTTTTTTATATAGATTCAGGTGGAGAGCAAATTGATATATATGAATATCATAGATCTTGATATATCTACAACTTTCTAATTTAAAGTCATTTAGATGGATAAATAATGGACTAGAGTTTGGATAATAAGAGCTGAAAACAATTTTTCTCATTAGCAATTAGTATTAGATGGGAGTATCCTTATCGCATTTGTACCGTCAGTCTGAAAACTAGTATGGATAAGGTGTTAGTATTATTTTACAGTCACGCAACCATGCTCGGAATACGTCTGTCTCAATGGTTGTGGCACATATTTTTCCTCCAGTTTTTATATAATATAAGTTTCAATACCACCAATAGAATAATTCCGGATACTCTCGCCATTTAGTTTTATTTGAGAAAGTATTTCAAGTATACTTTTGATCACTAATTTCTCTAACAATGCAATATCAACTATAATAAACCGATGTTTGTTGATCTTACATCATTTTATACTCAAAACATGCACTCAACTATTTGTTTGTCCGAAGTTACAATACCCAGGGAGTATAATTTTGTACACCACCAATGAATATGAATCACGATATGTTTGGGTTATGGAGCCATTGGAAGAGGATGCCACCAGCAGGGCTCAAAGGCGTATGTCTGTATTTATACCTGCTCCAATGCGCGAGCGAGCTGCAAGCATATTCAGTGCCCTGCATGTGGTGTTACGTTTGACTTCCTGATGTGAGAATGGACACACGTATTCCTCAAAAAAAAAATGCACACACGTCTATGGTGTATATGCACAATGTTATGCACATGTTATATTGTTACTATTACAAAAAAATAATGTTACCACAAGGCACAAATGTCTAGACAAAAGAAACTTACATACACTTGGTTCTTGAAACGAATGTAATTGCTGAGAGAATAGGGCACAGAAAGGAAAGCGAAACAACTGAGGAAGTCCCTACGCAGGAAATGTTGACTTTGTGAGTCACGAATCCACCCAAAACAGTGGCTAATAGCCGCGGCCAGCATTCCTCGCTACATGTGCACATCACTTGGGAATGTGTGGATGTGCGTGAAAGATTTGCCAAGATATCTTGTTTACTTTTGAAGAGAATTTGTCCATAGATATGTGTTCGGGATGGATGTCTTGGAACTTACAGTAGCGATGGGTCTGCTTTGTTCACTTGGAAATAGACGGACTGAAACACATGCAGTTTTCACCCAAAAAAAACATGCAGTTGTTTAAGTTGCAATCGCAGTAGCAGACCGCATCAGATCCTTTGCCAAATCTGGCAGAGAATTTTGAATACTTTTATACTTCCGACCCCACTAACAAAGAAAATTCTGAATTTCTGGGTCTGCCCTATACTCCCTCCGTTCCAAAAAAAACTAACGTTTATGACAAGGTATGGGTCAAATATTAGGATATAAATCATCAATAACTTTTAAGTTGTTGAGTTTGCAAATATGTGTTGACGTAAAATCCGCACCTCACGCCAAGCACACAGCAAGCCGAATTAGCTGGCTTCACACGTGGCCCGAGCGTCTGAATCCGAAAGCGTGCCAGTCAATTTTCCTGAAACTGACAAAGGGAGAAAGGATGTTTAAATAACACCTGGAACGTACCGGGCAATACCAGTCAGTTCCATATTTACGGCTACGGAGCCAGTTTCAAACGACATATAGCTACAGAGAAGCTATCTGTCGGCAGTTAAAGCCTCATTCGGCAATCGGCAAGGCACGCAGGGAGCGCACTGCCGAATGCGTGACGTAAGCATGACGAAAGATCGGTTTTCAGCTGAATGACCATTGTAACATATATCCATAACCGATTAACGAGGAACAGAGCATGGTAGATAAATAAAAGGGCGAAAGCATGACCATAATTTCATAATAAACAAGAATGCATAGGATAAAAGCACTAGTCTACCGCATGTCTAGGTACTTTTCAGCCCGTCAAGCATGAAACAAAACAAGTTAATCCACCGCATGATACGACTTGCTTGGAATCACACCACCAACCAAGAATAGAGCAATCCACCGCATGATACACCCTAAACACGGAAGGCTAAAAGCATTCTTTATTTAAAACAAAACCATGGACACGTTTCACTCGTGATGATACCGAATACAGCTATATAGCCGAATCGGGTTCCGTGGAGAAGGAACATGCTTCGTTGATGATGATAGATCTATCAGATCGAATCGAATTCTAATCCACCGGATGATTAGCTCTAAGACGACCCAAAAACCTGCATCTACCGCATGATACCCGGTTCTGTCAAGATCTACACAAGACCAACGAGCCTGAACCCGCAACACGTGGCAATCTAGATTGACTTCGAATTCGGCTATGGAAAAGCAGAGCATCGTGAGCTGGAACCGAATCTAATCAACCTAGACTGGGCAAAGGAGTGTTGTAATGAATCGAACACAAGGGTAAAATCCAGAGCAACACATGGTAACTTAATGGATCTATCAGATCTTGCCAAAATCCAACAGAACCGATAACTTGTTCCAAGCTAAAACTTAGCCCACCGCATGGCTCATGATCTAACAATGGAACCTTCCTGAACCAAGGCCTAAATCCACCGCATGATACTAGGCATGGTGCAGGGTTGCCGGTACTTACGGAGGTCGACGGATCGATGACTCCTCTCGAAGAACTCGACGACTCGACTAAAGGACTCGATGTTGGCACGGGGCCGGTTTGTTGTATGATTGATTGTATGATGTTTTTACAATTACCACGGGTTTATATTTATACCCTGGTTTCGACACGACTCCTAATCGATTACGATTACATTATTTATTTCCTAAAAAAGATAAACGCCGGTGCACCGTATCCGCCTTGCATTCCAAGTCAAACCAGCCTTTTCCTTATACTTGATCCACGTCATCACGCGCTCCCGAATGCCTTTTGCGGAACAGTCCTCTTGCCGAATGACGATGCGTTCCCGACCGCAGAACGTCTTTGCCGAATGCTTCTGGGGAAAAACTCCTTTGCCGAATGATACCTCTTCAACGAATCCGGCCCACATGTCAGCCTTTTCCTGGTGCCAATTTTTGGTGTCAACACATGCCCCTTCAATTTCGGGATAAAAGATAATTTTATCTCGGAATTGACCAGAAGCACTCAACATTCCCAAGTTAGCTCTGCTCGGCACCCGCTTCTCCTTTTGAATCTTCAGAGCTCTCATCCGGATCCGAACCCTAGGTCATCGACTTCCAGGATTCAATCTTCAAATGGCGAACCAAGATTTTGCCCTCCAGGTAAGCTTCAATCCCCTCAAACACATTCGGCATTTTTCTTTCGATTTGCATCTTGAATTTCTTCTCATCCCTTTCCATTCTTGATAGGCCCTAGCTGCCGAAATCCTCATCCCTGTTGAGGAAAAGGCTCCATCCTACTTCCTCGGCCCTGTAGGGGATTCAGATCCTTCCGATATCATTGCGGCCGAATCTCAGAGGATTCCTTTCAAGATTTCATTGGCAAAACCTCATGAGTGGCAAGACGCCTTCAAGAACTGGCCTTTGCCCCCAATTGCTGGCTGGAGAAATTGGTACAAAAGGATGTCTGATGATAAAAGCCCCCAAACACAGAACTGGGACCAACTGTGTATTTCTCATTGCCTGGAGCTGTCACTAGCCGAAACACCAAAGAATGAGAACCTCCTGATTGCAGCTTGCCACTTTTGGTCCAATGGCGCAAATGCCTTTCTCTTTGGTCACGGCCCAATGTCTCCTACTTTGGCCGATGTCTACATGATGACCGGCCTAAACATTACAGGAACTGTATATCCATACGGCCACAAAGGTTCTTCCAAGCAGACAGGAGTAAAAACAGGGGTTGGATACAAGAGATACATCCAGAATCATATGTCTGATGGCCCTCTGACCGATGTCGAATACAGAGCCTTCCTGAATATGTGGCTATGCAGATCAGTCTTTTGTGGCAAAGCCAATGAGCCAACCTTGAATCATATCGTGATGGCTGAAGAGCTGGCTGCTGGAAAACTCATTCCACTTGGAAAATACCTCCTAGGAAGTGTCTACCACATGCTCAACCAAACCACCCACCTGATGCATACCAGCAAGAAAATTCCTTGTGTAAATGGTCCCTGGTGGTTTGTCCAAATGTGGCTGCAGTTGTACATGCATCAAATCGTTGCTATCGACCTCAACAGCCGAGACTTCCCTTCAATCAATTACAAAGAAGGAGAAACTCGGAGAACCAAAGGTTGTCAAACCTATGGAGAAGCTGCTTCCACTGTATCTATCAACAAGAACATCGGTGAACTGTTTGAGCTCTTCTTCAGAGGCTTTGCTCATCCTCTTTGGTTCCCATATTTGGATAATGACAATCTTACTCTCCCTTGCGAATTCAGCTTTGAGACTGGATGCACTGATGTACAATCTGTAGCAATTTTCAATGCCTTCATCCAGCCCTGCATCCTGCCAGCCGAATTCTGTGGAGGGAGATTGGTTCAAAGCACTTATGAATATTATCAGCCAAACATGATGGCTAGACAGTTGGGATGAGGCCAAGTGCCCCCAAGGCTATTTCTTTATGAATTTCTCAAGCCTAGGGAGATTGTCAAAGATTCCACAGAGACAAGAAGGATTTTCACTTATGAATGCTGTGGAACTATCTATGCACCTGATCCTTTTGTGCCAATAATATCTGCCCATCCTTCTTTCACTCTCTGGTGGCAAGAATTCCATGATCATATCTTCAACATGCCAATCCATCCCTTCTGCCTCGAGTTAATGCCTGATTATCAGCCAACTTCAGAGGTAATATGCTTATTCCTTTATCTGTCTCAATAACATTAACCTCAATTGATTCTGACTCTGTTATTTTGCAGGACATAACACCTGCCCCTCTTGCCAGGGCGATTTTGTACAAAGCTGCAGGCCCAATATCTGCTTTGGGGCACCAATCTCCTACCTTGGCTCAGCTGATGGCTAGACAGGCTTCTCTGGATCCAATACTTACTAGACCATCATCTGTTAAAAGAAAAACTCTTTCTTTAGCTGCTCCCTTAGTTGTAAAGAAGAAAAGAACAAGCAGCAAAAAGGTTATCAAGATCAGAGCCTTCTTTCTTTGACCATAATGTTATTGGTATTTTGCTCAGCTTTACTTCTTCTTGATTTCAGGCCAGAGCACGGCAACCAGCAATCAGTGCAGATCTTGCCGATGCTTCATTGATTGGTAAAATTCTACCACTTTATCTTTTTAACTTCTCTTTCATCGGCACTCATTTCTTGTTAACTGCAGAACAATCCTCAATGGATCCAATCTTGGAGAGCTCTCCTTCTCATCATGATTCACCTTTAGCTTTGCAACTTCTTCCCCAATCAGAAGCACCATCTTCACCAAGAAGTCTTCCAGTTTCTCCTCAGCAAGATACACAGAATCCTCCCATTGAGCCTGAAAGGCTTCCTTCTCCCATTCAGGAAGTCAGGAACGAGGTAAACATAATCATTTAACTTTCTCTACTCTTTTATTCAGCAGATTATTATTAATTCGGCAAGAACCATCTTTCAGGAGAAAACCATTTCATCATCCAGCTATTCTTTTGCTGTGGACGACTTGGTTGCCGAACAAGGGGAAGAAACATCTTCTGGCCAAGCTCTGTCAGAAGAAAATCAAACAAAGCTGAAAGATATCCTTGCTTTGCTGCACAAGAGCATCCAAGATCAAGTCAAAGATGCTGATCTCTTAAGGGATGCACTGGAATCCATTGACCAAGAACTTCCTGATGATATCAAAATCTCTTTGGAACCAGTTTCTCATTTGGATCAACAATATGCTGCAGTAAAGCAGGCTCTGAAAAACCAATCTTCTCAACCAGCTCTGGAACAGAGGAGATCCACAACCAAACAATCTGTGAAAGACCTGCACACTCAAGCTCAGAACAGCAAGGAATTACTGACCAAATTGGAATCTGAACTTGAAATGAAGGAGGTCAGAAAAGCTGCACTTGAAGCCGAATTGAGAGATCTATCGGCCGAAATTGAAGCTGATAAGAAAAAGATAGTGGAGCTTCCCAAGTTAACAGAGAAGATGCGAAAGGAAGCTTCAGCAGCTTTAAACGAAGACAAACAACTCAAGGCAAAGCTTGCTGCTCTGGCTAGAACCCAAGAAGCTGACAAAAAGCTATTAGAGAGCATTAGCAATATGATATCAAATGCTAAAAATGTAATCTCAAATTTCTTGGGTTTGTAATTTGTAACAAACAGTTGATAGCCGAATGTTTTATCAATCTTGCAATCTTGTCATTTCTTAACTCTGTTTTTTCCTCCATTGTGAATAACTCATTCGGCAAAGCTGGCTATAACAGTGTTAGACCCGAAAACGCTTCAAACACGACATAGCCGAATCTCATTTAGTCAAAACCGAATACGACTCGGCAAGAATCCCAAACGACATGGAAACCGACCGGTTGGAAAATCCTTTCCACCTCCCGAACTCTTTGGGATATGCACCATAATTTTCGGCCACGATCTCTTCGTTAGTTCCATAAATAAGAACCTTGAGCGCTCCTAATCTTCCATCAAATCTTTCAACTCGAGCTCTCTGCTAGCCTGAGTCTCTTCCTCTTCCAGCACAGTAACCTCCAAGAAACCCTGATGTCCAACAACAGAAGACGCCCGGCCGTCGACGAAGCCGAAGGGAGCCGTGCCGGCGCTCGTCGGAGGTGATGACTGTCTGCCACTCCTTATCCTTTCCTCCAGATTTTGCCTTATTCTCAACTTTCTTTGTGCTTTCAGGCTCATTCAATGGAACCCTGTTACTGTTCCACCTGCGGCTCCGGCTGCAGTGGATGACTCTTCGGAGTCATCTAGCCGATCCTCCAGGCTCGACTGGGATTTGCGCTACTCAGATAGCGATGCCCGCCGATTCAAACAGGAACGTGATGACACTCGGCACAAGCTGGAGGTCGTCTCCAAACAGGCCGGGATCGCAGATCTAGAATGGCAACACCAGCGCAAGCAGCTGCTCGAGACCATCGACGGTAATTTCTGCGGTTCGCTTATCTTCAATCTGACCTTGGACTAACCCGCCGTTGCTTCGTAATCTTGCAGATCGCGACGCTGAACTCGATCGGCTGAAGACATTGGTCGAGTCTTTGGCGAACAAGGTGAATGCTCCTGGGGACACGCTAGAAGCTCGCCTTGGCGCAGTGGCAGGCCGCATTGACGAGGTGGCCTCACACGGCATCCGTCTGGGCACTGCCGCAGGCCTAGTCGCCATGTCGACGCACACCGGCACCGACTACTCCAGGCTACCGCCCGGCTTTGCTAATGGCAACCCGGAGGAGATCGACGACATCGAGGCCTCCATAAATCGCCTTGATGCTCACGGCGCCGCCATTGCCGATTCCATTCATCCCCAGTCTGTTCTGAACAGATTATTCCATTAGTTTGTACTAGGGATTATGGAATTTCGGCAATAAAATTCATCTTTTGCAGTCCTTTCTACGATAACTTGGTCAAACTCATGATGCAAAATATTTGTACTAAGGGCAATACATTCTGGTATTGGCCATTAATATTTTTTGTTCTGAAGACGGCTCCCTCCCGAATGCCGGCTGTTTCAGTTGTTCTGACATTGAACTTTTCAATCAGCGATCAATCTCAACACTAGGATAATATTTCTTCAAATACCTCCCATTAATAGCAGCAGTAAACTCCTCTCCTAGTAAAGTTTTCAGGATATATGCATTTCCAGGCACGCATCTGACCACTCTGAAAGGGCCTTCCCAGTTTGGAGACCACTTACCGAATGCACTGTATTTAGTCCTAATCGGCAATATTGCTTTCCAAACCAAATCTCCTTCTGCAAATTGCTTGATCTTCACCTTCTTGTTGTAGTATTTAGCAACTCGCATTTTATTTTTCTCAACATTTTCCAAGGCCCTGAGACGAATCATATGCAAATCTTCTAATTCGTCTATCATTAAATCATTATAATCTTTAGAACTCAAATCCCTTTGCAACTTTATTCTCCTTGAGTCTAATTGTATTTCCCACGGCAAGATAGCATGATGTCCATATACCAATTCATAAGGAGACGTCTGTGTAGCCCCATGTGGAGCCATTCGGTAAGCCCATAAAGCCTCATTGAGTACCGAATGCCACTTTCTTGGCTTCTGATCAATCTTCTTCTGTATAATTTTAATCATAATCTTATTAGAAGCTTCTGCCTGACCATTAGCTTGAGCATAATAAGGAGAAGAATTCAACAATTTGATGCCCATACTTTCAGCAAAATCTCTGAACTCTGAAGATGTAAATTGAGTCCCTTGATCTGTGGTGATTGTTTGAGGAATTCCAAATCTATAAATAATATGTTCTTTAACAAATTCAACCATATTCTCTGATGTCACCTTCTTTAATGGAATTGCCTCAACCCACTTAGTAAAATAATCGGTTGCCAAAAGCACAAACTTATGCCCCTTGCTAGATGTAGGTTTTATTTGGCCAATCAAATCTATTCCCCATCCTCTGAATGGCCATGGCTTGATAATAGGATTCAGAACTGATGCTGGAACTCTCTGAATGTTTCCAAATCTCTGGCAATCTTGGCATCCTTTGTAATATTCAAAGCAGTCTTCTAGCATAGTGGGCCAATAGTACCCAGTTCTCCTAATAACCCATTTCATTCGGTAGGCCGATTGATGTGCTCCACACAACCCATCATGTACTTCACTCATCAGCCTTTTTGCTTCTTCTTGATTTAAGCAATGTAACAGCACCCCATCCAAGGATTTATAATATAAATTATTATCAAGAAGAACAAACTTTAAAGCTTTATACCTGAGCTTTCTAGAAACCTTTCGGGATGGATTCTCCAGATAATCAACAATTTCTTTTCTCCAATCACCTTCTGCCAGATCACTCCCGAAAGCATATATATCATTAGCAAAAACTTCTTGAAGCTCTCTATAACCCGAAGCACTTTGAGCTAATCTGTTCGCCTCTTCATTGTCTCTCCTAGGAATATGCCGCAGAATCACTGACTGAAACTCCTTTAAGATTTGCTTGCATTCCTCATAGTAATTCCTTAAGATATCGTTTCGGCACTCATATTCGCCATTTAGTTGCCTTATGACCAATTCTGAATCTCCAAAGATTTCAACTGCAATGGCCTTTGCTTCTCTCAAGTATTGAAGTCCTCTGAGCAACGCTTCATACTCGGCTTGATTATTAGTGACAGTAGGTTGAATAGGAATAGCAAATTCAAATACCTCTCCTCTTGGCGAAATTAACAAAATACCTACTCCACCACCTTTGTCACATGAAGAGCCATCGAAGAATAATACCCAAGGAGTAATTTCAAGCAAATTAACTGATAAATCGCGATGCTCAGTAATGAAGTCAGCAATAATCTGTCCTTTAACAGCTTTTGCCGATTCAAACCTTAACTCAAATTCAGACAAAGCCAAAATCCATTTGCCAATCCTTCCGTTCAAAATCGGCATAGACAACATGTGCTTTATCACATCAAACTTTGAATACACAATGCATTCGGCATGTAACAAGTAGTGCCAAAATTTTGTACAGGAGTAGTAAACACATAAACAAAGCCTCCCAGTAGCCGAATACCTCGTTTCGGGATCAAGCAATTTTCGGCTAAGGTATGCAACTACCCTTTCCTTTCCCTCAAATTCTTGTATGAGGGCCGATCCAATAGTTTGGGCATCAGCCGCCACGTACAACTTAAAAGGCTTGTTTAGCTGTGGAGGTACCAATACTGGTGGTTCTTTCATGTATTCCTTGATCTCCTCGAAAGCCTTTTGTTGTTCGTCACCCCATACAAACTTCTGATCCTTCTTGACTTTTAACAGTGAAGAGAAAGGCAACACCTTTTGTGATAAATTCGATATGAATCTTCTTACGAAATTTATCTTACCAAGTAATGACTGTAATTCCTTGAGATTAGCTGGAGGAACAACTTCATCAATGGCTTTCATACTTTTCTTGCCAATTCCTATTCCTCCTTCATGTACCAGAAATCCCAAAAACTCTCCTGCCGAAACTCCAAAAGCACATTTATTTGGGTTCATCTTGAGCCCATGTTTCCTAGTGCATTCTAGAGTTTTCCTTATGTCGGCCAAATGTGCTTCATGATCCAATGACTTAATCACAACATCATCGATATATATCTCCACAATTTTGCCGATCAACTCATGAAAAATATAATCCATGGCTCTCTGATAAGTTGCACCAGCATTCTTCAAACCAAACGTCATGACAACCCATTCAAACAACCCTATATGTCCTGGACACCTGAAAGCTGTTTTCGCTATATCTTCTAATGCCATAAAAATTTGATTGTACCCTGCATTACCATCCATGAAACTAATCACTTTATATCCAGCAGCAGCATCAACCAACGAGTCAGCAATAGGCATTGGATACCCATCCATGGGTGTAGCTCTGTTCAGATCTCTAAAGTCTATGCAAACTCTCATCTTCCCATTTTTCTTGTACACAGGAACAATATTAGAGATCCATTCTGCATATCTGCATGGCCGAATAAAATTTGCTGCTATTAATCTTTCCACTTCTTTCTTTACATCGGCCAACACTTCATCTTTGTAGATTTTCCGGGGTGGTTGCTTGTAAGGTTTATAACCAGGCTTGATCGGCAATCGATGCTCAACAATGGAACGATCTAAACCAGGCATCTCCGAATAATCCCAAGCAAAGCAATCTTTGTATTCTTTTAACAACTCAATCAACTTTTCTCTGAAAACTGAATCTAAGCTAGCACTGATGAATATCGGCCTTGGTTTGTCACCGTCTCCGATGTCTACTTCTTCTAATTTATCAGCCGACACAAATCCACGTCCTAGCTTCCCATCAGTCCCATCGATTGGATTATCCATTAAAAATTACTAAAAGAGCCGACTGCTTCGATCGGCTGTTGATCACTGCTGACTGGCTCAACAGGACCTTCTCCCCAGTCCTTACCTGAGAAGCAATCTATGCCTTGATATTCCCAGAAGGCTGGTTCCACATTAGCCACGCTGATTGAATCATCTGCTGGGACAATTTCCACTTCATCATCTATCCACTGAATAAGCTGTTGATGCATAGTAGATGGAATACAGCAATTCGCATGAATCCAATCCCTTCCAAGTAGCAAGCTGTATGCCCCTTTGCCTTCAATGACAAAGAAGGTTGTAAGCAGAATCTTGGACCCAATCATCAGATCTACATGTACACATCCTTTGGTGTCCGAAGGATTTCCAGCAAAATCATTCAACACTATGCTTGTTGGCGTTAAATCTCCAGGGCTCATGCCAAGTTTCCTGAATGTATTGTATGGCATCACATTAACAGCAGCTCCACCATCAACAAACATCTTCGTTAGTGGCTTCCCGTTGACATATCCTCTTAAGTACAGTGGCTTCATGTGCCAATTCTGGACTGGCTTCTCGAAAATAGCTTGTTTATTCAATACCAATTGTGCCATTAACCCACATTGCTCGGCTTCATCTACTTCTGACAATATCTCTTCCTGTACAATTTGATTAGCTGGAGCCATGAATTCATTCGGCAAGAAACATACCATGCATGTAGGAGCCGAATGACCCGATTCGTCAGGTTTGTCTTTTGGACGCCATATTGATCTCATCCTGGTTCCTGCTTGCTTCAACTCTTGATTCCTCAGGCGTTGGACTCTTCTCTTCTGGCTCCTTCTTAAACCAGGTGGACACCACTGTCCTTTCTGCCAGACATACTCACGATCTTCTTCTTCATGATCAATCCATCTATGATCAGCACGTCTTTTCATTGGTTGATCATCATTCTTATATATTTTTAAACGCCGATCATCACTAGGATGTATCCTTCCAATTCTTTCGTGGACGGATCGGCGACTGGCAACATTTTGCCTATGTTCGACATATCCATTATTGCATTCAGGACAATTATTCCACGTGGGCAGCTTTAAACCCTCGTTCCAACAATGCCTGAAGAAGACACAATCCCAATGTGCACGTTCTTGTTTTCGGACATATTCCTCTTGTTCTTCCTCATACCTTTCTTCTTCGCGCCTTCTTTTCTCCTCCTCGTATTCACGTCTCTGGTAGTGCTCTTTTTCTTGCTGACGTTGCCACTTATTGAGGAGAATACGCGATGTGACTCTGGGTTTAGAAGAATTCCCAATTTCAAATTGGCTATTCGGGAAGCGAGGTCTCTCCTCGCGAATCTGTTCGATCGTGATTTGCCGATTAGGATCTACTGAGCCACTCTGCTTCGCTTTCTTCGACGTCAGGACTCTCATTTTTCCTTTTTCTCCAGATTCGGCAGTACTCACCATGTTGACTGAGAACCCGATCATGTTCTGAGGAAACGGGTTATTGTCCAACTTCATCTTATTGTCGAATTTCAAATGCCCTTCTTGGATAGCTTTCTGAATCCTCACTCTAAAAACCCTGCATTCATTGATGGAATGAGAATTTCTATCATGGAATCCACAGTACCTCTTATCTTTCACTCCATCAGGCCAAAGCATAGAATGCCCCTCTGGTAACTTGATTCGGCCTTATTTTACAAGATAGTCAAATAATTTATCTGCCTTAGTTACATCAAAATCATAGGTGCCCTTATTCTGTTTAATCCACCTCTGATTCACCATGACTGGTTCTTTACCCCACACTATCTCTGCTGCGGCTATCTCCTCGCTATCTTCATACTCATCTCCTTGATCTGCTCTTTCAAGGAACTGGTTATAGATGTCAGCTACATCATTATTTTTAGCAAATCTGGCATCTTTCTTAAAACCATATGCCTGGTTACTCATTAAGGCCAATCTGTGTGACAACTGGCCCAGATCATCAAACTCCATCCCGAATAGCTTCTCCCGAATGGCAGGCAGCATGCTAGCTACAGCCATACCAGCCAGCTGGTCATCAGGTATGCTCAGAGAAAAGCACATGCTCTTTGTTTCCCTAAATCTCCTGAGGAACTCCGTAGGTGTCTCATTATTCCTCTGCCTTAAGCTGGTCAAATCAACCAACTTTTTCTCGGTACTGCCAATGTAGTAATGAGCATGGAATTTCTGCTCCAGGTCTTTCCAAGTACAAATTGACTGAGCAGGCAAAGAAGCAAACCATGTAAAAGCTGGACCCGTCAGCGACAAAGGAAAGTATCTGATTCTGAAAGCCTCATCTGCTGAAGCTTCTCCAAGTTGCATCAGATATCGAGCTATATGTTCTACAGTGCTAGTATCATCTTGTCCTGAGAACTTAGTGAACTCTGTAGGCACCTTGACTCTATTCGGCAATGATACCCTTTGGTACCATTCTGGGAAAGGAGATGAATACATGTACCCCTGATTTTTAGGCTTCAGACCGAATTGATTTTGTAACACATCGGTCATTTTTTGCACCATGAGGTCAATATTGGTATCTTGATTCCCTGGTCTTCCAGCAAGCATGCCTGCAGTACCAACATACCCAGGATTCGGGAGAGCGTCGATAGCATTGTAGTCCATAAACTCTGAATATCCGTTTCCATACATGTCCCTTTGCAGCCTGTTGTTCAGAGGGGATATCTTGTAAGCAGAAGCAGGTGGATTTCCCGTGGTGCCGAATGCCATATCACCATATGTACGAGGTTTCGGCAATGCATGCTGAAGCTCTTGCTGAATCGGCTGTCCATTCGCATCTTTGGTTCCAGAGGCTTCAGTTTCTTCAGTACCTTTACCATGACGTTTTGGAGCCGATGCTTGAACATTGAAATATGTCGGGCCACCAAGTTGTCCATGCACTTGCTCAAAAGGCTTATCCACGTGTTGACCAAAGATGCTGACCAATATTAGCCGAAAACTGTTCAGGAATGCAGCATTATGATTAGTCATTGTTTCTCCTAAAGCCTTGTATAACAAGCTAGAGAACTTCTCCCTTTCTTCATCTTCAGTAAGATCAGATTGTCCCGGCAAAAGAACTCTTGGCAGATCTGACTTGAGAAACGGTGCACCACTCCTGTTCTTAGCAAAAGACAGCAAGCATTTCTTGATGAACTGATCTGCAGCAGTCTTCACCATTTGTTGATGTTCATCAGACAATTCTTCAAAAGTGACATCTAGAATATCTTTTAATTCAGGCATCTTCGAAGCTTGTGTCCCACCGGGCGTGCCAAAAAGTGTGTTGACGTAAAATCCGCACCTCACGCCAAGCACACAGCAAGCCGAATTAGCTGGCTTCACACGTGGCCCGAGCGTCTGAATCCGAAAGCGTGCCAGTCAATTTTCCTGAAACTGACAAAGGGAGAAAGGATGTTTAAATAACACCTGGAACGTACCGGGCAATACCAGTCAGTTCCATATTTACGGCTACGGAGCCAGTTTCAAACGACATATAGCTACAGAGAAGCTATCTGTCAGCAGTTAAAGCCTCATTCGGCAATCGGCAAGGCACGCAGGGAGCGCACTGCCGAATGCGTGACGTAAGCATGACGAAAGATCGGTTTTCAGCTGAATGACCATTGTAACACATATCCATAACCGATTAACGAGGAACAGAGCATGGTAGATAAATAAAAGGGCGAAAGCATGACCATAATTTCATAATAAACAAGAATGCATATGATAAAAGCACTAGTCTACCGCATGTCTAGGTACTTTTCAGCCCGTCAAGCATGAAACAAAACAAGTTAATCCACCGCATGATACGACTTGCTTGGAATCACACCACCAACCAAGAATAGAGCAATCCACCGCATGATACACCCTAAACACGGAAGGCTAAAAGCATTCTTTATTTAAAACAAAACCATGGACACGTTTCACTCGTGATGATACCGAATACAGCTATATAGCCGAATCGGGTTCCGTGGAGAAGGAACATGCTTCGTTGATGATGATAGATCTATCAGATCGAATCGAATTCTAATCCACCGGATGATTAGCTCTAAGACGACCCAAAAACCTGCATCTACCGCATGATACCCGGTTCTGTCAAGATCTACACAAGACCAACGAGCCTGAACCCGCAACACGTGGCAATCTAGATTGACTTCGAATTCGGCTATGGAAAAGCAGAGCATCGTGAGCTGGAACCGAATCTAATCAACCTAGACTGGGCAAAGGAGTGTTGTAATGAATCGAACACAAGGGTAAAATCCAGAGCAACACATGGTAACTTAATGGATCTATCAGATCTTGCCAAAATCCAACAGAACCGATAACTTGTTCCAAGCTAAAACTTAGCCCACCGCATGGCTCATGATCTAACAATGGAACCTTCCTGAACCAAGGCCTAAATCCACCGCATGATACTAGGCATGGTGCAGGGTTGCCGGTACTTACGGAGGTCGACGGATCGATGACTCCTCTCGAAGAACTCGACGACTCGACTAAAGGACTCGATGTTGGCACGGGGCCGGTTTGTTGTATGATTGATTGTATGATGCTTTTACAATTACCACGGGTTTATATTTATACCCTGGTTTCGACACGACTCCTAATCGATTACGATTACATTATTTATTTCCTAAAAAAGATAAACGCCGGTGCACCGTATCCGCCTTGCATTCCAAGTCAAACCAGCCTTTTCCTTATACTTGATCCACGTCATCACGCGCTCCCGAATGCCTTTTGCGGAACAGTCCTCTTGCCGAATGACGATGCGTTCCCGACCGCAGAACGTCTTTGCCGAATGCTTCTGGGGAAAAACTCCTTTGCCGAATGATACCTCTTCAACGAATCCGGCCCACATGTCAGCCTTTTCCTGGTGCCAATTTTTGGTGTCAACAATGTGAAAACTATATGAATAGATTTGTCTTGAAAAATACTTTCATAAAAGTATACATATATCATTCTTTGATAAATATTTTTATAATAATAAGAGGTCAAAGTTGTGTTTTGGAGACCGTGTCGCTGTCCTAAACGTCAGTTTTTTCAGAATGGATGGAGTACACTACTAAGCACACTGCACTTTTGCCACGCACGCCTCAACAAATAAATATGTATATATACATAACATCATGGATGGACTCACAATTAAAACACTAAATATGTATGTTATATCCATGCATGTGCAAATCGGTTGGCACAAATCAAGGCCATGTTTGTCTTACCTTCCAGGAGATTGTGGATTACGTACAGTTCGTGGGTTGTTACAATCTGCAAGCTGAAGCAAACAATAATTATAGTGGGATTGTAACAATATCTACAGGTTGCTGCCCTACGTAGCTTGTACAGGTTGTAACAATACTTAAGTGCGGTTCCTGGTTAGCATTCCTGCTTTCTGAATATGTATTTTTTTGCGAAATTTTATGAATATGTTTTTATATTGATTTGTTCCTTGACTCAAAATATTAATTCGTGAAAGAAAATACTTAGAGTGACATCTGTTTCACAGTCAACCTTTCTTCGATAGTCAATTTGAAGTATCAATCTGTTTGACTTGAGCGGTTCGGCCTACTTCTATCTCTTCAAGTTTAGTTAGCTTCCACTTGGCAGTAGTTCAAATGCGTGACCTATCCTTTACATATCCTCCATAATTATCTTTGAGTATTTTAAGAATGTTATTTGTTAGGTGCATTGATTTATTCAATTAATTCAAAGGAGACCAATGTTAGTATTCTGGTCAATGAGGAAATATGTATAAAAAATTGCTCTAAAAACAAATATGTAGAAAATTGTACAGCTTGTTCAATTACATGAAAAGAAACCAAACAACTATCTAGACTACTATTATTGCTCCCTATAGTGACAATAGGGAGGAGGTCTATTTTACAAAAGCATGGGTGCAAGTGACAGGTGCACTAGCAAATGGGAGTGGTAGGCACACTATTGCACGCGGCAAAAATGGTGCTTGGGTGCCTTTCTAACCTGGATCCATGCTTATCCACAAAAGCAAGAAGTTGCAAACTCAGCTTTTGAAAAAGTTGTAGGATCAGGTTCCCCATTTTTATTGTCTGTGTGAGTCTGTGGCTTTCCACTTGATCAGGATGGATATTCACAAAAGCAGCCATATATCATGGGTTGCCTTTTAGCATGCATGATCACTATATAAAATAATTTCAAATACCAGTCACATTAATTTTGTTTCTAAGTATACAAGCCCTTTTTTATGCTCCAAATTGGGAATAAATTACACGATTAAGTGTGTGGAACTTGCCTGGCCGGAAAGGGTGGGGGTGGTGGTTATTGCGTTTTGTATTGCTCAAGCTCCTGTTGAGATCTATCTAGAGGAAATTAACCTTGACCATCATGAACTGTTTGAATCTCTTGACAAGCAGTAAAGGTACGTATCTCAGATCGCAGCCATTGTATGATGGAATAATCCCTAACTCCTGATCGACATGGGAAGAAGTTCTGAAAGGGCTGTTAATTAACGTGTCAAGTGAACCTTTCTTACTTCTATTTGAAAGTGTATTGTTGTTTTCTATTTTCTTCGTTCTAAAACTTAGGTCATTTTAGTTGTGTTATAAGTGAAACTTCTCAAACTTTGATAAAGTTTACAAATATTAACATTTATAATAGCAAATAAATGGAATAACAAGACATAATTCATGATGGATTTAACAAAAATAGTTTGATGTCATAGATGCTGATGCATTTGTTAGAAACTTACACCTATAACACTTACATCGACTGCAACTGTGTGTCGGTATAATATTATACCAACAGATCCACTATCATTAAAGGCGGTTATACCGACGGTCGATCCATCGCTGCTCACGGGCTGTGGTGTAGTGTTGGTTAAAGTTGAAAAAGTTTGAATTAGATAAAATTAAAATGATTTAAATTTTTGAAAAAATGATTTATAAACCAAGAAGATGGTCAGATTGCTTTAACACTATCAGCTACTCCCTCTATCCATTTATGTAAGTAAGGTACATTTTAAAATTTAAAGAATACTTCGTGAGCACAGGGCCTGCTAAGCACCTATGACATAGCTCAATCTCAGTCGCAGGATCGAAATAAAGAAACTTCAAAAGGTATACTTTGAACTTCATTGTTCTCTTATATATAATGTCAAATGCTACAAAATTGGCATCATATCAAGAAGGCAGCAGTTTGAAGTTTGAAATATAGTAGTCAACTAGTATATGTGAGTAATCATTAGATATTAACGCCTTACATGCAGTGAGTTATGGACGCGAGCCAAACAGCTGCCTAAATTTTTCTAGCGAGTTTTGACTAGTCGTGAAAGCGATCCAAACATTTTTTTTAAACAGATCCAAACATGTTTGTACATGTGCTCGAGGGCAACAAGGCTGGGGAGTGTGAACAGTGATGACCTCTTTCTCTCACACACTGACACACACATCATGATCGATCAGCATCGATCTCTCTCCCACACACGCACCACTGATGAATGAGCGATGACACACTAGTGTTGGCTGCTGGCGACGAAAGCTGGCGTGGTGCACGCGCTACCGACGCACGTAGGGCGGCTTCTCTTGGTCTCGTCTGGTCCGGATCGACAGATGTGCGTGGCAGTGGGCTTTGACATTATCTGAGGGCGACGTGTCGTGTAGGTCAACTGTGTGGAGCAACGTTTTTGTCCTGCAGCTAGCATCCTCGCTGAACTGTACCGCAACAAAATTCAGTTCAATCACCCACGCGTCAAATTGAAGGAGAGACCTTGCTTGTTGGTCTCAAAAAAAAAGGGCGGGGGGGGGGGGGGGGGGGGGGGGGGGGGGGCTTACTTGCAGCCACATTCCCCATGGGTGCTGCTTTCACTTGCTTCGTCATTGCTTGCTTTTGGCATCCAGCATGCATCAGCTTTATTTACCTAGCTTTACAAGGATTTAGTGCACCGACGTTTGCATATACGCAGGGCTTTGTGTTTATCTTCCCTTATCTACCAGAAAAACACATGGCTTTGTGGATATCTGAGTATATGTAAATTCTTAATATGATGAACAGATATACATACACAGGGACTTCATGCTGGGATATGCCCCCGCCTTTGCATTTTAATTTAAAAGGGCCTCGAACTGGATAATGATTTCCAAATTATGCTAGCTAAGATCCGATCTGGACTCTCTGATGGACATGATGAAGCATCTTAATTGCTCTACATGCAAACCGAATCCAATTCGGCCTCACCAACCAACATCACTTTATTAGATATATATCTAAATGATAAAAGCCTAAGGACAAATAGAAACTAGATAATGTCTATTATTTCTATTGATATAATAGATAAAATGCAATCGTGTATACCTTGAGAGGCTACATCTAGGAAACCCAAAAAGTAAAATGCAAACAACAGCCAAACTCTTGTGGCCCGTCAGGCAAACGACAAACCCAAATTGTGCTCGTCCATAAAGTCACCACGATCTCTGCGGGCCTTCAAACCACTGCTTGCACCATATCCTTATTTGTACCGAAAAGACTCCACAATGCCATGCAACTACTCAGTATGCGATGCAAGAAATCACATCCTTCCTAGTTTGATCGGAGTTTGAGTATAGAAATAAGCACAAGTTTCATTTAATTAGGATGAATTAAGTCCATATATGTTCTTTTGATTTTCTTGGTCACCCCTCTATGCACGCTAAGAATGCAACTTCCTCTTTGTGTGACCCACAGCAGGAGTTATAACTTTGAGTATGGACCTAGATTTGGATATAGATAGCCTGATCTGCAGAGGTTATACTTAATTTGGCGTTTGCACTTGCTCTTTATTTATAATATCTAATTATCTACAAGAGCATCTCCAATGAGAATCAACCTCTATCTATATAAGATTTTTCGCAAAAATACCTCTATCTATAAGAAATGTATATTTCACATAAAGATAGCACAATGCTAATATATAACATGTCTAACGGATCGTCAGAATCTCCAAACTTAGCTCCAGTTGTCAAAGGAATTTTATTAATTCTGTGCATATCTAGGGATACAACTAACTACACTGTTTACTAACTAGTAGACTAGTAATCAGTTTTTACATCTCTCCATTATAAAAGGGGATAATAAATCGACATTGCTCAAGATGCCTTAAGCTACAGGTTCAAATTCTCATAACTTATAGTTAATAATATCAGGCTAGTTTGAAACAACAGGAAAGGTAATACATATATTTTCAAGTGCAACTTTCGGACCAGGAAATGATATGATCCTATGAAATTCCTATCGGATGAATGGGTTCATAAAATTTTGGACAAAAATCTAAATATGTGGTCAAACCTCATGAGTTTCCCTTTTTTTATCTATCTCACTGCAAATCTAATACGACCCACTTCAACAAATTACTGTATTCTAGGATATACTTAATCATCATATTAGTCTCTCTCACTCTCACAGAGGTTGACTTTAAATAATAGAAATATAGGCGCACACTTTTTAAAATGGTAAGAAGATTACCTTACGTACTCTTAAATTTTAGAACCATAATTTTAATGGTCAAGGGATGGAAGAAATTTCCTGCAGTTAATGAATCATGCAAATGAAAAAACAAGGTAATAATAAGAAGAATAAAGTGGCTAAATATTTTACCATGCCCAATTGCCCCAAACGAACTTGTAGGATAGAGAGCTGGCGTGCTGAATTTTTTTTAGAATCCAATGAGTTGTCTCTCGCAAGAAAAATAGAATTAATCTAAAGTGGACATGTATTGTATGCTTAATATTATTCTCCAATGTCTCAATTCATGATTTTTATATAAATTTAAACAATAAATAATTTAATTCTGAAGCATAAAAGTCAATGCAACTATTAGTAGTGCATAAAAGTGGATAAGAATGATTCTTCCCGGAGGCAAAATTATGCCAAAGAAGATTCTTGTGCCATTATATATTTTCAATATCCATAAATACGTGAAGGAATATACTGGTGCATAAAAGGCACAAATTTAATGAGTTATTGTATTCTCGTGCTAACGAAGCAATTCCTTGTGTACCCATATTTTCAATAGACAAAGTCCATTACTGCACCCAACCCCAGGGGCATAATAGCACGAAGTATGAATCAGGATTGAGTTTACAAATAAATTGATTCAAATTCCAACATGAAACATGAATACTATTTGACAAGCAATCTTTTCCATGCTTGTATGCAGTTGTACATGATTGTAGATTTTACAACTTTGAGTGGATAAATGGGAAATGGCTATTCCCTACCGTATACAAAGTGATCTAAACTTAGCTTTGTTATAACTCAAAACAATTCTAACCTTGATCAAGTATTTTAACAAAATATATTTACATATATAATACCAAACTGAATATATATAGTATAAAAACATATTTCATGGATCCTGCATGGTGGTTTTAGTGGAATTACTTGGATGTTGTAAATATTGCTCCTTTTTCTTATACAATCTTGATCAAAATCAGAGATGTTTGGCTTAGGACAAAGATAGAATAAACTATAATTTGAAACAGTAAGAATACCATATAACCTTATCATCCTGCTTGCATGCTAACATATATAATATATTTCTCAATTGCTCCAAAACAGTAAGTTTTGCAATAAAAAAGAACACAGGCTATGCTTTACACTAGGATGTGGCTTTGTTTTTTTCTCCCTAATAAAACAAAGGACGTGGCTTCCTTGTCGCTAGTGTTACAGAGTGGAGAAGCCACAGCCCACAGGGTTGCGCAGCCGCGGAGGATCCGAGGCGCAGCAGCCCCGTGCTCTGCACTGCACCCTCCGTCATCTACAAATACCCCCTCCTCTTCCTCCGCTGGCTTCCTCTCTCGACTCCCTCCCCTTTCTCTCTCACCCCTCACACTCGCCTCGCCATTAAAACGCAAAAGCTGCAGAAACAAAAACACTCTGCGCAAGAAATATCATCTTATCTACTACCCGACTCAACCATGAACCTTGCATCTTGAACCATCGCAGCCCGCGGATTCCTTCCCCCCGATCGCCGCCTGATTTTTGGCTGATTTTTTTTCCAGATTTTTAGAGGTATTTTTTTTCGTTGGGGGACGGTTTCATTGCCATTGCCTGGGAGGGGTTAGGGTTAGGATCTGTGGGGATGAAGGTGCACGGGGAGGTGTCGGACGAGGAGGAGGAGCCGGTGGCTCCGGCTGCGGCGGGGGAGCTTGTGCCCTTGTCCCCGCCACCCCCCTCCGCGGGGCAGCAGCGGCTGGTGGTGGGGTACGCCCTCACCAAGAAGAAGGTCAAGAGCTTCCTGCAGCCCAAGATGCTCGCGCTCGCCAGGTAAAATAAGGGACCTGCTGATCCCCCCCGCGTCAAAGCTAGAATCTTGTGTGGTTGTCCCAGGAGAAGAGGCGTGTGATGTGCTCTGGTGGCCGATTTGGTTGACTGAAAGAGATGTGGTTTCTGTTGGAATTAATTATTCTGGAACAACGAAAAGGAAATGGTCGATTGGGTGGGTAGGGGAGGGGGTGTTAAGGACAGGTCAATTTAAATATTCAATTTGCATTGCCCGATTGGATTATGTTGTTCTCCTAGATGGAAAATTCTCTACCGGAAGTGAATTTGTTGATTTGGTAGGTAGGAAATGGGGGGAGTGATTTGATTTCTAAAGTTTTCGGATGGAATGTAATGGAATTGACTGGCATTTTATAATGACAAGGAGTGGCTATCAAATCGAAGCCTTAAGGTTGTGTGGGAGTCAAGTGGGTAGTGAGAGTATCTTCTGCACTGAAAACTGGGGCACATAATATTTTGCTAGTATTGGAAGGAATGTAGGGGCCTGATTGTGAAATATAATTCTGACACAAGCTATCCGAGGTTGATGTTATATTTCTGCTGTGTCGACCCTTTGCATAGCTTATTGCTGTGTTGGTTTGGAAGTATGGGTGATATTTTGTATGCACATCAGATTTGCTTGGTATCTGAGATCCTTATGCTGGAATATTCTTGTGGATAAGCACATCACATGTCTAGGGCTGTTGGGCAAAGCCTAAAACTTCCTTGAATGAAGCCTCACTCCAAATTAAACTATTATATGGGTATTTTGACTTGACCAAGACTTGTTTTCATTATCACATACACAAAATATTGTGGAAAAGGAAATAAATGATTCGCAACAATGAATGCCTTTTTTTCTGTTAGAAGACAATTTCTTAAAATTCTTTTGAAGCATAGTTTGTATAATCTTTGCATGGGTCTATAAGTCTCTTAAGTATTTGAGCTTGAAATGAACTATGTTTATTGTTCTATATTTGTTGTTATGTTCATAGGTTTCTTTGTTTTTGAGGTCATGTTCAATCAGGTGAATTTAGTAATTTGTTTCCATTTAGAGGCTTAAGCTGTTTCAAGTACCATATGGAATGCCATTTTTTTAGCACCATATGTGCAAGTGCAGTTGTTCTCAATGCTTTCTGTGTGGTAGCATCGCTTATGATGTGACATAAATAAAATAAATTTTGGTCTACTAGATTTACTTTCTGTAGTAGAACCATTGCTTTGAATTATGAGGTTTATTTTCTGCTTTGTCTTTGTCCTAGCTAGCATACCCCAGTCTTTGCTGCATTCAAGTTTCTATCTGAAGAAAGGAATGACATGCAACACTTTTTTTTTAATTTTATAAAATAACCAGTATGATATGCCCTAACTAGAGAACCTTGATGGTGCTGTTTACTGATTTGTTAATTACATTTGTGATATGTTACTTCACTAACTTGAAAATAAGAAAGGCTGGATGCTATGGTGTAGGTGTTCCTGTTGGCTTCCAGCATATTATATTGTTAGGGTTAGTGTGCAGCTAATGTGTAGCGGAGCATATCATTCAAATTTCATACAGCAGATAACATACATATACCATTAAATGCATGCATTGTTCTTTGCTAAATCAACAAAGCTTATAGTAAACTTTGGGAATACAAAGCTTTAGGATACTACAGTATATAAGATCATACCGAAACACAAAGCCGATATATATGATTTTTAGTCAATTTCTTGGTTTCCTTTCTCAAAATCAAGTAAGCCTATGTTACATCCTTGAAATAATAAATTGTATCTCCAGTATGTTGTTATCCTTGCTGCTTCAGTTTATACCTATCTATCTATTAAGGTGTGCTGTTGAAGCTGCCTGAATAAAATTTCATATGTTGCTTTTAGTGATCCTGCTCTTTCTTCTCCTTTCATTTTTATATAAACATGACAGTATGCTCTTATCTGCTTGTCTTTATAGTATTTGATGAGTGTTTTCTACTGTTTTGTGATACTGCATTCGTTCAGGAAGAAAGGCATTCATTTTGTATCAATTGATGAGGCTCATCCTCTCTCCGAACAAGGCCCATTTGACATTATTTTGCACAAGGTCTGTCACTTGGTCTTTCTCTTGAGATGCTACTTCAGTTTTGGGTATCCTTTATTTCATACATAGGTTTAGTTGAACATCCAGATGTGCTTCCTTGGCCCATATCTTTTAATAGAATACTTATGCTGCATCTTAGTTTCAAAACCTGTCTTCATACTATCTGCTTTGGGGGGGCTTCTGACTGAGTTTTGTACTTGCCTTTTGTCAGCTTACTAGCAAGGAGTGGCAGCAAGTTCTTGAGGTAGGCCCTGAACACCTAAGTGGAAACATTCTGTGTGCAATGTGTAGTTTTGTACATCCCAAATTGGGTCTGCATGTAGCGTAGCTACTACCATGTTTCTTGTATGGTTCTCTCTGTCTGCAACATGCAATTAGTTATTATGTTCCAGTTTAAAGTCAGATTGCAGAATTGCAATGATTATTGCAGTAATTTTTATGCTAAACATTCTAAGTGTTGAGTGTTGTGTTTTCTTCTGCACATATTCACTTGTTTCATGTTCTTTAAGGATTATCGTGAAGAGCATCCAGAAGTGATTGTCCTTGACCCACCAAGTGCTATCCAACATTTGCACAATCGCCAGTCCATGCTTCAAGAAGTTGCTGATCTGAACTTGTCCAATGGCTATGGTATTTTTTGTAACTTCATTGTTGACATTCATGTATTAGCAAATAGATTTATGTGATGATTTCTATTTGCTCTTAGCATGTGTGTTAGTTAACTTGATATGTTATGTTCTAGAGTAACATAGAGACATCGAGAAGGGAGGGATGGTTAAATTCAGGTGTTATTGCTATTTCCCAGATAGTTGATTGTTCAATTTATTGGCATGGAATCAGAGACACTCTGGGAGACTTTCTTAAATGCTCATAATGGCTCTCTAACTTGCTTAAAGTGTAAAATTACAATTTCAGTAATGCGATGTAGCTGGAAATGAGTTATGCAATTTTATCCTTGGAAAATAACATGTTGAGCTTTTCACTTGATTATTTTTTGTAATTAATTATTGCAGGTGTGGTTTGCACTCCACGGCAGTTGGTCATCATGAAAGATCCATCATCCATACCTGATGCAGTTGCCAAGGCTGGACTAACCTTGCCCTTGGGTAAGTTATTCACACGTAATTATGATCCTGTTACTCAAAGAGATAATGAAATTTGAATGCAAAAATTTCTGACTTTGAAGTTCTATTATATCTAAAATTTGTTGTGTTGAACTTGTAGTCCAATATTGTACATAGTTTCATTTAAACCTTCCAATAGGGGCACAAATAGTTGTATTTTTGTTGAGTTATTGACGAAAATTTATCTTTTAGTGTTAAATGTGACCTAGTATTATGATGCTTCAGAATTATCAACCTCCATTTCTTTGTTATAAATTTATTAGCGTTAGTTTTCCTTTGGTGATCTACTCTTCAGATGTTTAATTTCTATCTGTTTTGTTTTTGGATATAGCATTTTCCTGTAGTTTTCATTATATGCTTGATTGCTGTATGCAAAATGCTTTCAAGGAAAAGACACGATTATCAAGAGAACTAGGAGTTTCAATTATTTGCTCCACCGCTACGGGTTTCTATGAATCAATGACATGTAAAATTATTCAAATCTTTTGTTGAAAATGCTTTGCATAGTAGCTTTTTAGTGTTTAGTTGTGGGCAGTTACATGGGAGTGAAGGTGAGACTGGTCTCAAGATAGAGTATAATAGGGAAGTTTGCTGTTACCAAACTTTGCTCTTCCATTATTCTTTCCAATTCAACTAATGATGAAGGCAACACTATATGGTTTGGGCAATTCTCTGGTAGTGTCTTCAGGTTTCACCACCATTTAACTTTCGTTCAAGCATGCTGTATCTTCTATGTTTGAGTTTATCTATTCCTTGTTCATAAGCTGTGGCATGTTCAAAACAATACATGGTAAAATCCTGGATGTTTCTGATGTGAACAATACTCCTTCTGCAGTTGCCAAGCCCTTGGTCGTTGATGGAACATCAAAATCTCATGAGCTATCCCTTGCATATGTGGAGGCATCTCTGCCTTTGCTTGATCCTCCTCTTGTTCTCCAGGAATTTGTCAACCATGGTAAACATTTAATTTGTATCCCATATATACATGCAAATGCTTGCTCTATATTCAAACTATTTTGTTGTCTGTACAGGCGGGATCCTATTTAAGGTATATATTGTTGGTGAAACTATACGGGTTGTCCGCCGGTTTTCACTTGATGTTAATACAAATGACTTGGGAAACAATGATGGCATCTTTCGGTTTCCAAGAGTTTCCTGTGCTACAAATAATGCAGAAGATGCAGATGTTGACCCTTCGATTGCAGGTAAAGCTTCTATGCTGGTGAATCAATTAAATCTGCATTGTTTAAGCTATTGCAACTTCCTTGCTTCACCTGAGTCCTTTTAGTTCAGGTATAACTGTCCTGATCAATGACCTATATGCCATTGATGCTAAAAAAATGACATATGTGCCATGTTTCTATCCAAATATAATAAGTTAAACTGGAGTTGTTTGGTTTCTCAGAAGAGGTGTCAGCTTATTAATTTTCCTATTAATTACATTTTTGTAACTGATCAAACTTATTGATTTTATGACAGAACTTCCTCCAAAACCACTTCTAGAGAAACTTGGCAAGGAGCTTCGACGCCGATTGGTATGAGTAAATCTCATTATATTTTAGCTTGGCCCTATGCAACACTTGACATTTATGTGCTCGCCTGACACTTTAAAATGTATCAGGGTCTTAGACTGTTTAACATAGATATAATTAGAGAACATGGAAGAAAGGATCGGTACTATGTCATTGACATCAACTATTTTCCTGGTAAGTTACTCTTTTCAATGTTGTATGTTGCCTCTATTTCCCTCCCCGTGTGTTTTTGTGCACTGCTGGGTTATACTGGATGCAGTTTGTAAAATCTCGAGCTTTGTGCATGGCTCTCTTTTTAGTTGAATTTTATTTCCCTTCAATGTATACCTTTGTTTGGATTAGATTTATGGGCAGCATACCATTTTTGTATAATAGATAAGCATATTGCTGTTGCTGCATCTGTATAATGGCCAGAGTCGCCATTTTGTGCACATGTTTTAGCAACAGATGTGCTTTTGGGTGAAATTTGACTCAGAGGAAATTCACGTGGTTGGATTTTTGAGATAAGACCATATCAAATTCTTTTGAATAAACTTATACATGTCCAGATCAGTTTTCTAATCTGTGCAGAACTTCTCTGAAAGCATAATACATGACCATCAACAGCATCACGCAATTTCTTGCAAAGCAAAGTGCTATGTTGGTGTCCAATGTTGCGTTTTTTGATTGTTGTAGCTTAAATTCTGCAGGGTATGGCAAGATGCCAGGCTATGAGCACATATTTACCGACTTCCTGCTGAGCCTCGTGGAAAGCAAATACAAGAGGCTTTTAAGCGGGAGCTGAACTGTAGAGAAGCTTGTCGAGATGGGGACTATTAACAGATGCCAGCTGGCCATGTAACAGCGGCAACTAGATAGTTTTCCAGATTGTACATAGCAAGGGGATGGTTGTTAGCCTTGACAGGAAGTGCATATCAGAAACCAAAGAAAATCAACATGTGGGCCGGTAACTAAGTGTCCTGTGCCCAACCTGTGTAAATCGTTAAACTGAGTGCCGACCTTGGCTTAGTTGCAACTTGCAACAAGGAGTTGTAGCTAGTCCTTATGAGATGCAAGGCTTGCTTTCCTCTTTTTTCTAACCTGATGCTTCGTTGTTGATTGAGGCGTCAACTGATTTCGCTGAGGCGTCGAACATCTTTCTGAACTTGGAAGGTAAAAGCAAACTAATGAACTCATGGGTTCAGTACAGGTTGGCACTGAAGGTTCCCTTGAGACATGCAGCATTGGGCGCGGTTTCCGCTCTTTACAGATGTTTCTGATTGCAAATCACTGTGTAAATTGACTTGCGAACAGATGGAGATCATGTGTAGCTTTGCTGTTCCAGTCACACATCGATGCAGCCAACGTTCTGAGACGTACAAGTGATACAGCAGCTGTTAAGATGATGGCCTATGTTTAATAGATTAGAACACGGATCATGATACATGTTGTACACCAGTCTCACAACAGCCAGGCCAGAATCACTTAGTCAGTTAGTCCTCCAATAACCAATATGGTTATCACATTCACATCATCACTACTCTTAACTTTTGTCCTTACATCTCACTAGTCAGACACGTTACGCAAAAGCTGCGGATGCAACTTTTACCGTAAAGTCTATGCTCACAGATTTTTACAATAGTCGTCTTCCAAAAGCTAGATTTTTTTTAAAAAAAAAGATCGTATAGTGACAGTCAAATCATTGTTCCAGGGCACATATATGGCACTCGATGACACCACACCCGCTGATCGATGGAGATGGAGGTAGTTTTTGGCTAGTGTGCCTGAATGCTCATCTAAACCGTTTCTTTGCTTCATCAGTCAAATCACGATCATTATCTTATTGTTGAGCACTGTGATGTCTCTGGTGAAAGTGGCCTGATTCACCAGGGCCACTCTGTTCAATTCTAAGCACTGATGTCTCTGCTCTAGTTCTTTGCCTGTACCTGTCATTCGTTATTTGATCAACATTGCAATGGCTTGCAAAGTGTAAACTCGCTTGGAAGGAGCTCAAGATCAAATCAAAACTATATGCAATTGCTTTTCACTAAGCCATAGATGCATATCCCCGTGAATTTCTATAGTGTGTGGATGAAGCTACTGTACAGTGAAATTTCTCAGGCATGAGCGGAGAATAAACAGAGGTTCCTGACTGCATCTGAGAATAAGACAAAACAGAGAGTAAATTTCGCGGTTTGCATTGGATACTAGGTGAATCATCTAGACTTAGTTTGATTTCTTTAGCAGAAATTCCCTGTTTTTCTCTGGTTATTCACATACGTATATGATGGCTAACTACGAATTGACTGATATATTGTTTTCTTGTTTTTTCCTCTTTAACCATAAATCAAAATAATTTTCTAGCACCTTTTTTCATGTACTTTCTGATCAGGAAAAAATTATGTCAGTTATTTTGAAGTTATTCTAATCTCGTACACACAAAAATTTGCAATTATTCATCTATTGCTAGAATCTGGAATTTAGATTTATTTTATCGATGCAAATTGGGGTACATTTTTTTTCTTCTATCTAAAATAAAAGAATTTTTCTGATTTATTCATTGCTATATCTAATTTATAGAATTGATATACCATTGAAGATTAAACACACATATTAGCCAGAATCAAGTATATACGTGGCTACTTTTGTTGTGCTAATGAAATAACACAATTAATTGTTTTAGGAAGTGTCAAACAAAGATTTGCCAGCCCGTGTTTTTCGCATTCAAAACATAATGATGGATATCAGAACATTATCTTCATCGGTCAAGATCACTTTATCTCACACACAACGCAATGAGCATGTCACATACACTAATCAAGTTAATCAACAAAACTTTAAATTTTTGGTTACTACCTACTTCATCCAATCATCAGGTTTTCACCTACAATTCACAACCAAGTCAATACACAGCTTTTCGCAAAGGAGAGGATAAGTACACATCAACTGTTTGTTAATTTCAACGCCTTCAACCAAATGTTAGGTCACGAAATCTTTTAGGTGCCAAGCGTGTGATGTTGCATCCTTATGTCATGGATTTTTTTTAAAGAAATTGTTGAAACAAACAGATCAACTCTATCCAAAGTCCCTTTCTGAAAGCAATATATTTTATGAGTAGTTTCAGCATGCCTATATGATTGGTCTTAGTCCTATGCTATATGGCACAAATGAACAACTACATATTAGTGGGAGGTTGGTTTGTGCTGCTTGCAGGGCTTCTCAATTTGGACCGTACCTGGTGATAGGTTGGCCACTGCGACCAGCAGACACATGGCAGAATTTGGTCCCAATGATAGGTTGCTATTAGCAATCATTGTTCTGCTTACTTCGTCCAAGACATAAGGAATCTGATGCCGTTTAAGTTAAGGGCGCTTGTTAATTCAGATTAGTAATGGCTAAAATATAATTTTGTTCAATGGCCAGCATATCATCCATCATGATTTTACAGTATAGATGCTTTCTTCTTTGAGATAAGTATAACAGAAAAGTTAGTGGTTAAATTTCGCAAAAAATATCAGCGATAACAATTGTAGTGAATTATTATGTTTTTTTTTTGTGTGCACTCAATCTCTTAGGATGTTATATTGCTCAAGAGCATACAAATACCATACGCCTATTGCTCATGTGTCCCTTTCTCTCTGATACAATATCTAGAAATTCTCCCTCTGCCTCATCATGCTGCTTCCACAGTATATATCTGAAAAAACTATTCGTCGGCAAGGGATTCCTCAGGGTCCCATGCCATCCTGCGTTTCCGTGGTAGGAAGTAGGATTATTGCATTAACAATCAAGTCACTTTTGGTACATGGAGAAAGGCGAAAATCATCCATTGTTTTTTTTTCGATTTGATGCCTTACCACTATGGCACATTTATTTCTTAAGTTGGGGAAAGAATTCAGAGAAATTAAAGGAAAATCTATATTTTTCCTTTTTGATTTGATGCCTCGTTATTGTACTATACCTTAGTGTCATGGCACTAATTCATACCGATGACTATGAACTTTTTTCTTTATTTTGTCAATGTCAGGCCTTTCTTTCGAAGAAAGTTGGTGAACAAGATGAAACTTTTGGGGATTTTGTCTCAGTCTAGATTGATTTGCTTCCTCAAATAAAAAATGTCGGCACTAACTTATTCACCATCCTTTTCTCTCTTCTTTTTTGTGTTTGAGATATGTATGAATACTATGGTGTGTAGTAAACCTTTGTCTTTTCATGAACACATACATAAGTGTTGTGTGCCATTGTGATAAGAAGAAAAGAAGCAGCACACCTATCGATATAACTCAAAACACAGTAAGTGCTCAATCATGCTACTCGACAGAGATGAAAAGAAAATAATATTAAGCTCTTTGGCATGGTATTTTGTTTAACTTCAACCACCATATTTAGCTCTCCATCGTTAGGTAATCCCACCAAACAAATGAGAAAAAAAAACAAGATGCATATGCGACACATTTAACACATCATGATTCCAAGAATCATAAAATGCTCTAGTACAATAATTGAAATCTGGATCTTGTGCAAAGATAGCAATAGATATAGGTTGAAAATGACTGATAGGCAATTGGAGAAAGAAAGAACAATATATGTCACACGCAGTTACATTCCCGCTCTATCTGGGCTAATGCTTATGTGCTTTCGTGTTGGTAAAAGTGAACTCTGCGGTAAAGCCATGACTCATACATGCAATGAAGTGTTGATAATTAATTACTAATGCATTGTCATGAATCGAAGAATATGGCAATGTGTTGAGCGACCATTGATATTAGCCACATTTCTTGCATGACTAAATTATCTGCACCTTGAAAGTCCTTTTATATATGGTGCAGATCATACCAGAGATCTAGTTTGGGTATGGTTTGTGCGGCAACAAGATATGTTGACCACATAAGCTGCAAACAAGGTGCTAAGGAAGGAGCGGTGGTTGCTTTTTCAGTTGGATGGATCATTCGTTACATTACATTCAGGTGTTGGGTCGCAAAGACATTTTACAAGGTGGGCAAGAAGTCCGCATCACAGATTTGTGGACGATTTGGTGATGGTGACTGCATTCTGAACCCTTGTCCTTGTCCTCCGAGAGAGAGAGAGAGAGAGAGAGAGAAAGAGAATCTTCGGTCATCTATCGACTCTGGCACGCATTATTTATCATCACAAAAATCTGTCAATTTACATGGTAACGATCCCAAAAATCTTTTATATTTTTTCACCAATTATCTAGTTATTGGCCATCAAGAGGCATTGCACTCTGGTTGCATTTTGATGTCGAACGGTCGAAGGCTAAATGACGACACGTCGTCCAACGTGATTGTTTCAAAAAAGAGAAGGCAATTGTATCGGAGAAGCACTTCGTATCAGTTTCTCTCGATTAACTATTTAGTGTTAGCTGCTAATCGTGCACGTAATAGACTATGAAGTTGTGGGTAGACATGAATTCAGTATTAACATAGAATTATGGCATATCGATCTTATTAGAAGGGTAGGTTTATATTCTCTACATATCAGATCTTATTAGAAGGGTTTATATTCTCTAGATATCAGGGCAATTTCGATAAGGGAAATTTCATTAATCCTAGACAGATATATCAAGGTGATACAAATATGCCAAGATTATTCCCGGACTCTGCATAGCTAGGACCGCCAAAAAATAAGAAGAAAAATAGACATGACATCATATTTATAGGCACTAAAAGCAACAACACATAACTTAATCTTCTATTTCTTGCACCATCATATCAAACATCTAGACTATAGAGAAGACTTTCTGAAAAAGCAACGTCTGCAACAAGAAAATAGCACGCACAGACACCATCGTTCCATGGTCCAACAGATCAAGGTCATACCATCGATTTCAGCTTAGAGAACGATTCTTGGTGCCCCAAACAATGACTTCAACAAGTCCGCTGCTAGCTACAACTAATTAAGGTCAGACCTAGAGATTTTTTCCTAGAGTTAAGGAATCGGTACCCAAAGCGTGGTTCCACGGTGTTGCCTCCCACGAAGACTATGGGTGACCAATAGGCACACATACAAAGTCTCTAGGATCCGCTCCGGAGTAAGCGATGTTGTAAGTCAAAGCCAAGGTGACTCCGATCTGTAGGATCATATAGAGTACTAACTATTTATGAAGAATATGGCATGAGCAGAAATTGTACCAGTATCGCTGCCAAATCCAAAGATGAGATTCGATCGATGTAGTGGTCAACCGCCGACGAAGATGCCTGCTTGGTTGCTGCCGCCACTGCCACAGTCCGCACTACATCACTAGCCATCCACTGAGATTAACCCTCTTCGCGAGGATTGTACCATCACTGGGTGGATCCAGCCAGCCCACCCGCACATGCTGTTCTTGTCAATCTAACCAATGGAACTTCCTCCTACCAGGGCCGGCTCTGGGGCCATGCACCGGAGGCGACCACCGGGGGCCCAGAAAGCAGGGGCCCAACATCAAGATTGAATAGCATTATAGGAAGTAGCAGAAATTAGGCCCCGCCGGTCATCCGTGCAAAGGCCCATGAGGCTAGAAGCGGAACCGTTCCACAATTGCCCGCGCATCACAGAGATGAGGCTCGTCGCGTTGATTGGAATTGTGTCGTGAATTATGATTCGTCGATTTGTTTCCTGCCGCACTTGCCCTCCTGTATAGATGTCCAAAAAGCCCGGAGCCCGACAGCCCGCCCGAAAGCCCGTATTTTTGGCCCGGCCCAAGCCCGGCCCGACCCGGCCAGCTCCGGGCCCGTGCTGGCCCGGCCCGACAAGCGTGCCCGGGCGTGGGCCGCCACCCCAGCACGCCGGGCGGCCCGGCCCGGCACGGAGAATTACTCCTGGCCCGGTAATGGCCCGAGGCCGATCGGCCCAGGATGCCAGGCGGGAGCGGCCCGGCCCACCAAGCCGCTCCACGCCTCCCCCAAAAGGCCAAAACGGCCCAAACCCCCCTCCCACTCCTGTCTCCCCAAACCCTACCCCGCCCGGCCGCCCCCCACTCCTCTCTCTGACTCTCCCCCACTCGTCCGCCGCCGCCCTCCTCCCTCAGTGTTTCGTGCCGCCCCTACAGCTCCCCTCCGTCGGCGCCCCTCCACTCCCTCTGGCCTCCCCTCCCTCCCCTACCTCGTCGGCGGGACGGCGCGCAGGCCGGCGGCGCCGCGACGCGCAAGCCGGCCGGTAGGAACGCGGAGGCCGGCGGCAGCGCACAGGCCGGCGCCTCCTCTCTCTCTCTCTCGTCCGTCACCTCGCCGCCGTCGCTACCTCACCGTCACGGCGTCACCGAGTCGCCGACGCCTCCTCTCTCTCTCTCGCTCGTCACCTCACCGCCGTCGCTACCTCACCGTCACCGAGTCGCCGGCACCTCCTCTCTCGCTGTCGCGGTCGTCGCCTCGCTCGCTGGCCATCGGGGTGGGGCTGGTGGGCGGCGGCGCGGGGAGCCGCGGCGGCGGCACCGGGCGCCGGCCGTCGGCCGCTGGAGGTGGCGCCGGTGTACGCCTTTGTGGGCCGTCGGGCGGCCCGGCCCAGGACATAGTGTTGGGCTATGTCGGGCTAGCCCGGCACGAAATGAGCCCGCAGGCCCGGGCTTGGGCCGTCGGCTCAGCCCGTGGGCTGGCACGGCCCGACACGGTGGGGCATAGTGCCGGGCCAGGCCCGGCACGGTGAAGGACGGGCCAGGGCGGGCCCGAGCCAGGGCCGGGCCGGGCGGCCCGTTTGGACATTTATACCCTCCTGTGCCTGGCCACCTGCGCCGTTGCGCGGCTGGCCGGCTGCACGCCTGTGCCTGCGGCCTGCGCCCCTCTCGAGTCTTGCCCCCTCCCGGCCTCCAGTGCCGCAGCGGCGCACGACGCAACCCGCAGTGCTGGTGCTGCACGTAATGCAGCTGCATGCGGCATCGCCGACGGCTGATGTAAATTTCTAAAGTCGAAAGAGGTAATCACTAATCATGCAAAGTTAGATATTTATTAAGCATGTCCGATATTTAGATCTAGATTTTCAATTTTATTACAAATGTTTACTTTTCTGTATAATTTAGGTGATTAGGTTTTAGATGTTGCCGAAAAATTATTTAAGGTCAACTATGTTAACAAAGATTGAATGGCTTGGCTATGTGCAGTATTAAGAAGGATATTTTTTACAATATTAATCTTGATATTATTCTTAATGATTTTGCATCTACGAATGATTGAAGGAGTTTTTTTAAAAGACCGAAGCATTTATTAAGGTAATCATACTCATTTTATTTTGCCACTCTTTTAGTTTGTATTATAGACATTGTTCTTCAAAAATTATATGTCATAGTATTATTATTTTCTTTATCATGTTACTAGTTAAATGGCCCATAACATCGAGTTCGCTCGGGGCCCTCAAAATCATAGAGCCGGTCCAGCCTCCTACAACACTGAATCAACAGCCATGTTGCCCCACACATCTTATTACCATGTGAGTGCGCTGCTTGGCCTGTCACCCCATCGTCGTCCTCCTTGCTGTTGCCAGGCTTTCGGTTTTTCACTCGGACAGCAATGAGGAAGGGAGCAGTGAGAGAGGGCCTAGTGCTGGTGTGATGAGGAAAGCCACCCATATCGCCGCGGGTAGCGACGCGACGCGAGTAGGGCTGGATAAAAACTCGTGGCTCGGTAGCTCGCTCGACTCGGCTCGTTAGTGGCTCGGCTCGGCTCGTTTTAAATTGTGCACGAGCTGAGCCAAGGTTTTAGCTCGGTGTGTTAACGAGTCAGCTCGAGCCAGTTCGTGAGCGGCTCGCGAGCTATAACAAGCCAGAGCCTATAGCACAACATGTATTTTGTTTGTGTGATGTCCTGATTCTTAAATAGTGAATGGTGGTGACCATAAATATGCTATATAATTATAGTAATTTATGTTATCATGTTGTGAACTACTATTGCTTCTATCTGATTTTTGAGTTTGAATATATATATATATATAACAAATGTTTTTTTATTTCAGTGTGCTATAAATATTTTTGTACGAGAAATACATGTATGCTAATGATAAACGAGCTGGCTCGCGAGCTGCTTCTGTAGCTCGCTTTGTTAACGAGCCGAGCCGAGCTGGCTCGTTAACATAACGAGCCAGCTCGAGCTGGACCGAGCCGAGCCGAGCCAGCTCGATATCCAGCCCTAGACGCGAGGTAGATCAATTTTTTCTGCGGGTGGCCCATCGTCCCAACCTTTGCTTGAATGCATGCAGTACCAGGGTTCGAACCCTGCCCGGCAGGCTCCCAGCTCACCAAAACTACCACCGAGCTACACAAAAAAGATCAGGGCGGTTTAATTACCATTAGTTTCCTCTTCATGAACAAGAGTGGATATATAGGTACAACTGGCGTAATTCACTCAACTTGTATGAAATTTTAACACGAAACTTTTAAGCTAGCACATCTCAAGATTCTATTTCTAGATTCCTTTTATGTCACCCATTTTTATGTCATACAAATCCCATAACTATATCAGTTAACTTTTTTTAGATAATGGAAAAAAATGTTCCAGCTCCACCCTCTTTTAGGAGGGAATATTACGTAATTTTGCAAAAGCGATGTTCTCTAAATGGCTAGCACAGTAAAAATAAATTGCAATTCTTCGCAAAAAGGTTGTAATGTAGTAGAAGGTTTTCCACTATAGAATGTCGGGCCAAACAAACTTTAGCCTTGCAAGACATAGACACACACACACACAAAAAGGTCTTCAGTGAACCATCCACGATGCTTCCTCCAAAAAAGAGTTTTGTGTCTGTGTATATAAGCGACACCTCCGTCAGCACAAAGGCCCCATCCCTATATCTCATAATGTATTTTGAATAGGAATGTATTGGCTTAATTTTTGTACACAAAACATGCATATATATTGAGTAAAGTTGTCCGCTTAAATCCCAAACTTTAGGCTCATTTTACTCCTCTAAACTATTTTAGTTGGTCCAATCTACACCTAATGAGATTTGTCTCATTTGTTTCTTCATGCATTGGTTGAGTTTTAAGTTCAGATTTTGTGAGATGACTTAACACGATGCCCTGTACTATAAAAATATATTATGAATTTTCATGATTATTTTCCATGCAATTTTGTATCCCTATGATCAATTGTGTATTAAAAATGTTCCTAATATATGAAAATAACTACGTCAAATTCTTAATATATTTTTCTAACCTAAACCATCATATTTTTTATCCCCTTCAAAAATTTGAATTTGAAACTTATCTTGTAGGCAGAGAAACAAAAAAGGTAAAACTCATTAGGGGTAGATAACCAACTGAAATAGTTAGAGGGAGAAAATTGATTCGAAATTTTGTTGAGGGGGGTTAAGTTGACAAAGTGGATAGTTAAAGATAGTAAAATGGATCTTTTCCTTTGACTAAATGGTAGTCAAAACTTGCATGATTTGACTTTTACCAAATCAAAATATATATGCCTTACATTGCTGGATAGAGGGAGAGCATTATTAGCCATACACTATATTTACACAATTTTATCTACTTTTCCCGTTTGATAGTTTGGTGTCAATCCCATGATGCACGATAGAATATTATTCCCTATACACTTTTCACTATGACAATGAGAGAAAAAAGTGAACCACAAACCAATAAAGAGTGATAAAAGAAATGGTTTAATGGTAGCTAGTGGCGGTACATGATATCATCATGGTCACATAAAAAGGGGAGGTGTCCATTGTGTCTGGACTTTTGGATAGGGATATGCATGTGTGTGTCATTCATTAGGTGTAAATTGGTGACAAGGAGAGCACGGGGAGAGAGAGGCTTTTGCAGACAACATTGGTCGGCTGAGGTTTTTTTGCTGCGAGAGACAGAGATAGCCAGATGGAGGGAATAGTAGCAAGGCAGCTATTGAGGGGCGCCATAGGATTAGACAAACATGCAGGCACCTTATCTTTGTGGTATTGGTGGTACTCACTCAAATAACCAAGATATCTTCAACCTGTCCCTTTCTTTTTCATCCCCATACAGAAAGTTTCATGATTACTTACTCCTTTTACTCACAAAGGCTGATCTTATGTGGACATGTACATGTACACGATAGCCACAGTTTGCTTTTAATTTCATTTACACATTTCAGTGCATATTGCAGAAACACCCAATACCCCTCAGCTGTGTTATATTTTCAGCATGAATTTTAGAAATATAATTTGCAACAAACTCTACGATATTTTTTTGTTTTTACTTGTTCACCACAAGCCGGAACTAACAAAAATATCAGTTGGTAAGAACATGTCCTATTGAACTTTTTCGTTAGGACTGATTCTGAGATGTACAGGCGAATCGTACTTCTGTTTTAGAATTATTGATTATATACATTAACATTAAAGATTAGGTACAAAGAAACAATATTAAAGTTGGCAATAAATAGAATTTGTCAATAGAGAATAAGCAAGACATGCATGCACAAAGAATCCCAGAGCTGAAGAGAGAGGTCGTCATCAGTCCAAGTCATCATCCACCATCCAAGAGATCGAATGTTACCCAACTGAATGATGGCAAATCATTGGTAGGGCCACACCAAATCCTCGTCAGCGTGTGGACGTGTCAAAACTGTAAGGAGACGTCAACGGGTCGGCTGGATTTTCTTGCTTCGTTGAGAGGCAACCCGAGCATCACGCAGCACCAGCTTTCTCGTTTCACAATTAGAAGAAAAATTAAACTCAAATTTTAATGTTATTATATAGAGTTAATGCATCGTTAGTATACAATCTTGGCGAATGGGTGCATTTAGATACATCATTTATCTAATTGCTCATTTAGAAGCAACAACTTTATGTGTGGGTGCAAATAGGTCACCACCGACATATGACAAAAAAATGACATGAAGGTAGCGCCGCAACGATGAAAAAGCCATTTTTTTGCAAAACTCATTACTCATTATGCAATTTAGGTTAGCTTAGTAGTATCCTTTTTAGATTTTGTTTGTAACAACTTTTAGACAAAGAATATTGTAAAATGTTTAAAAATCATATATTTTACAAAATAGTAATTTTTTGTGAGGTAAAATGAAATAATATAATAAACAAGATATATATTTGGCGCCAACGGTTGTATAAGCCAAAAAATTGACTTTTTTTATCATAGCTCAGTTTGTAGTCCCTGCCTCTCAACAAAATTTTAGTGGTAATATAAATCCTTAACTTGTTGCATTGTGCTGATATATTGTTCATCGTGTATCAGCAGCATAAAAACATGATGTTCGTCAAATCTGGTATATGTCAAAATGAGTCCTAATAAATAATAAAGTAACACCAAATGTACACATAGCTTCCTACATGGCGTTCTTTTGCCCATGTGTTATGTCGGTGACATGTTTGCAACCATACGCCAAATTGTTGCTCCTAAATGAGTAATTAGAAAGATGATGTACCTAAACGCACACACTCGCTAAGTTTGTGTATTAATGATGCATTTAACTCTATTATAGATCCTCATCGATGCAGCATGCATAAAATTCATATAAACAATGCTTTAAAATGCATTTCAAGTGCTGGGTTATCTATTGGAGAAAAACATGCAAAATGCAGTAGGCTAAGTTAGTAATGTTTTTCAAGGTGCAACCCGTCCAACTCCGCATATGTTCTTGTATTTTGGGCTATTATTTTTTCAGTGGTACATATGGTTGTTGATAGTGAGGTGGTTTTCTCAATCTCAATATTTGCCACCTCTATCTCTCAGGAGCTGCATACGTATTTGTGATCGCCTGCTGCAATATTGTAAATGTTTCACAAAGAGAAAAGGAGAAAAATGTTCAAAACAATGTTCTCATTATTTCTTCAATTATTTCAAGAAAGTTGTCACTGTTGTAAGGGAGACAAACAATTTTGCATTGCTAGCTTAGTTTAGACTCGATTATTTTAAGATTTAAACTCAAGAACTTTGATCCTAATATCGTATATATTAAGTTGCATGCATCGATCTCGATTATGTTAAGATTTAAACTGGAGACCTTTGATTCTAATATCATATTAACTTTGATGCATCGACTTGTTAAACCCAAAAGTTTAAGCTAATAGAAAAATATGAACAATTAATTATACTTTATCACTTAACAATCTATTAAACATAAACAAGAGCCAAAGCATAATGATTAGTATATATGATACAATAGACAATTGCTTACTACGATTATATTATACTAAATATTTTGGGAGATGTATATGTGGCATATATTAGTAATTATTAGATCGTTGTCAAGAACTCGGCGAACTATAAAATAACAGCACAGTACAGCTGCTTAGCAAAGTAATTAAGGCTTATTTTTCTAATATTATGAATCAATTCTACTACGTCTGTACTCCGACGACATCAGTAGCACATTAGATGCGTGACACATGGAGTTGTCGTTTTTGCGAGGCAATCAACGATAGTGGCGAATCTAGGAATACCCTCAACCACATGATTTGTACTTTGAATGATTGCATTCATGCCCAACGAATGGATCAGAGACATTATATATGTGGATATCAAGAGTCAACATTATGGTTATATGTTTAGGAGCAAGGGTTAATCATTGCACAAGTTATGTTCAATATTCTGGAGCAAAATAAACCAATCCACAATCCCTGTTGCTTGCTTAAAGGAACAACTGGGTCACGCTCAATCATAATGTTGGCGTGGTTCTTTCTTGACAATAATTATGATCACCACCGGATACAGTTTTTTTGTTTTTTTCATAAACCACCTGATACTGATTAACATCCATCTTCATACATGGCTGGACATACCAAACACATATCAGTGCCAAAAGTAAGGGGACACAACCGAATGCTCAAATGATACGTTGCTCCAAAGTCCCCAACAGTGCATCAGCCTTTTCAGTACTGTGGCAGTTCATTGTGAGACATCAAGATCCTAATTCCTTTGCATGATTACATGCTACCATCATCCTTCCCATATAGCCAAGACAATGAGGCCATCCTTCTCAGTGGTCACCATACCATGCATCATGATCTCTCCCCATCTACCACTAGCTGGTATATGTATAGTGTCCAAGCAAAGGCCAGACAATGGATGGGACCCACTCGATGCATTATGTTCCTTGTCACGAACATGAAAATGATCAATTCAGGATGTGGAATTTATTCATCGAAACTTGATATCTGCTGACTGGGGGCCATATATATATATTTACTTTCAAATCATGATTTTTCCTGTTTCTGTAGGAATGAAACTATTGCTCTCGCCATCTCCCATATATACCGACGGTTATTATTGCATACTGTAGTATGTAATATATTTGATCGGGTAATAACATACGCTGAAGTATAAACATTGACCACTGCTTTGCTTCTGTAATATGCATGCATGAGACCTTGATGCTTCTAGCAGAGAGTGAATAATAATAAATTTCCTGAACGGAATTTGGAGAAAAAAATCACCTCACTCAACCATATACACCTACTCTACATACCCTAATTGGGGAATGTTGATTGATAAGATTGCAATTGTGACTTCTGAACCCCCATCATTAAAAAGGTTGTTACAATATGAGCTAACCACCAGTGTGCCACATCAGACAGACCTTTCAACTGGCCTAAAATTCAGAGTTCCATGTGGAAAGCAATTATATATGGTGTGTAAAGAGGGTAAGCCTTACCAAGAACAAAGAGGATGATGGAGCAATCTTGGCAGACATATATGCTAGTACTACCAAACAAAAGTTACTTTGGAGTCACGAAGCATATCAACGTGCGTCCAGTAAATGGGCACACTGGAGGTGTGGTTGGGCGTGAGTGTCGTCGGCACAATCACCACCAAGCTTACTCTCTTGTAAAAGATTTGCAACGAGTACGTATTAGGATTATGCTATAATCAAAGGAGACTTTTTGTTACAAACATTAAAAAAACTGATGTGGAGCGCCTATCAAATTACCATGCAAGCCTCATCATCTAACCATGTGCTAATGCGTTTTTTGAAGGGAATCCATGTGCTAATGAGTGAATGATGACTATATCAGGTAAAGCCAGTAAGAGTTGGAAAAAATGAAGAAAAGTCAGCAGGTGCATGCATGTATTAGGATATATAGGAGAATGGAAAAGGGAGTACCCTTGAATATAGACTCCACTCCTGCAATTCCTGTACCTTTTTCATTTTTTGTCAACCTTTGCAAGTGTCGAGTGTATTATTGTGTTTGTGTTTGCTTGTCTTGGCTCATGTGGCCTGCCTGCCTCCCCTATATGTATGGGTGTCCATCCTCCTAGTCTCTCTCCCCCTCCTCACACACATATTCCCTCCTCCGTCAACCATTCTCTTTCTCTTTCTCTCTCTCCACACATACGCAAAAGCATAGAAGCAGCAGCTAGAGAGCACATGCACAGAGCAGACCATAGATAAACTTTCGCAAGAAACCGTTTCTTGTATTATCTCCTTGTTGATCGATCTAGACAACAAAGAGAAACAACTGTGTATGGAGCAAGAAGAGGTTGGGCTCGCCCTGGGCCTCTCCCTCGGCTCCGGTGGCCACCACCAGCTCAAGGAACAGCCCTCGCCGTCGTCGCACTCGTGTGCGCTGCTGGAGCCGTCGTTGTCGCTGAGCCTCCCAGCCAAAGACAGCCTGACGGCGCCGGTGAGGATTGCTGCCGTGAAGAGGGAGCTGCGGCTGGAGGAGGACGATGAGGCCACCGACAGGACGGTCTACTCGGTGGCGTCGTCGGCGCTGGTAGCGGCTGACGACGACGAAGGGTGCAACAGCCGGAAGAAGCTGAGGCTGACCAAGGAGCAGTCGGCGCTGCTGGAGGACCGCTTCAAGGAGCACAGCACCCTCAACCCTGTAAGTTGTTGGAGCTAGCATGCACATGTATATTCGGCTTCTTATTCAGTTCGATTATTAGCACGACTAAAAGTTAAATTATTTTCAGTATATGGTATTTTTGGTTTTTGGTTTTCTTATTGATTGTTCTCCCTTTGCTCTGGGCAGAAGCAAAAGGCTGCTTTGGCAAGGCAACTGAACCTGAGGCCAAGGCAAGTGGAGGTGTGGTTCCAAAACAGAAGAGCCAGGTTAGTCAGTCATATTCACCTCAAAACCCCTATCCATATCTTCTTTCCCTTTTTCTCATTCCTTACTTTTCCATTATATATATTCTTGCCAGTTATTATTTATACAAAGAAGCAATTCTTAAAGTCTCTTTGGTAACAAATAAACTAATTAATCCAACAAACATTTTCTTTCTGAAAAATTATCTTGGTAGTAGTACTAATCAATTGAATAATTATTTAATCTTGATTTGCATGCATGGATGTATTTTTGCAGAACGAAACTGAAGCAAACGGAGGTGGACTGTGAGCTTCTCAAGCGCTGCTGCGAGACGCTAACCGAGGAGAACCGCCGCCTCCACCGCGAGCTCCAGCAGCTCCGCGCCCTCAACCACCCTGCAGCCTTTTTCATGCCTGCCACCGCGCTCTCTATCTGCCCGTCTTGTGAGCGCCTCGCCGGAGCACCGGCCACCGCCACCACCGGTGCAGACCGGCCCAAGGCCGCCGGCCCCGGCCGAGCAGCCCACCTGTTCAGCCCTTTCACCAATTCCGCTGCCTGCTGAGAGCGTTGGTCCATCTATTATATTCACCCATGATTTAGGCAATAGCAGATCATTTAATCATTATATGTATATATATATATACATATATATTTAGCTAGCAATTCCTATCTCTGCATCGTCGACAATTCGCTGTCATGTAATAGTAATTGATTGGCTAGATCACATATATTCCTCTCCCCTCTCCCTTAATTCGCTAGCTTTGTTTTTTCAAAAGCTAATGAGTTACTATTGTGTGAGGAGGATGGAGCACCACGCATGGATGCATCTAGGGGAAAGAAATAATGTCTTGTTTGGTGTTGCTGCTGCTATAGATAGTATAGTGACTGTTGTTGGTATAGCTATAGCTTTAGTAGTTGTTACTGATGGATTTCATTTTATTAATTGTCAGTCAGGGAAGTGTCATCATTAGATGATGATGACACGACACCACACACACATCACAGTTTATTTGGATGTGGATTCCTGTATATATGCATATGATGTATCTGTTTCACCAATTCTATAATATATATTGATTTGTTTCGAGAATTTGTGTGCATATACATGCATGCATGCGGATGAGTTGAAATTTGTGTATTGCGGTCCAAGAAGTGACTTATTTTAGTTTTTCTAACTAAAAATACTAACTTCTTAAAAGAAGTCTACATCGAGGTGATGATAAATACAATTTCGAAGAAATCCGTTATAGTTTTCTTTTATTTTTCATTGTTAAAAAATAAGGGGACCAATATAGACAAAATAATATAGTTTTCCTTTTTTGTTTCAGATGATATTCATGAATCATGAGCAGTCGAGTTAATCTGTTTAGTGTGCAAACTTGATTTGGAGCAACTATTATATCCAGAACCCTCTAATAATAAGGAGAGGCACAGATTATGTGAGCGGAGACACGAACTAGTCGTGATACACCAAAGGAGGTTGGGCTGTGGTAGTTTAACTTGTGAGGCATGCGTTGCATGCATGCATGCAGGGGCCGGCACAGACAAGCAATGATCTTTCTGTTGAGACACACACCATCCGGGCTCCTGCCTCCCAATCTCTTGGCAATTTCTTGATGACCCCGCCACCTGCGGCCGGCCGGGTGACGGAATCACAAATCCCCTATACAATTCATACACGCATGCTCAATTCGAGTCAGTACTCTCTCTATTCTAAAATATATATATATATATAGGCTGTCACCATCCTATATATTATGGTCTCCGATATCCATTGCACCTCCTTTGAATAAAGTGATGAGAGCATTTCGGGTGCAACCGTTGTACGTTGACATGCATATATGCGTTTGAAACTAAATCGACTGTTAAAAAAACCATGTAAAGTTCCCATGGGGCTTCGAACTGAGCAGTCCATGACATCATCCTTGAGTACTGAGAGTCACAGCATATGCAACTTGCGATAGAACCGTGTGATTTTGTATGGCCAGGCACGCATCTCGCAAGCTTGAGATGCAGATCGAAACGACTTTTCATGCTTTATAAGGCATTGAGAGGGACATGCGTGCATACATACGGATGTCTAGTGTTTGAGTGTGTGGTGAAAAGTGTTGGATATATGCAAGGAAGAAGGGTTGGGAATTAAGCTGGCGTGTAGGGGAAGTTTCAGAATGATGAGTAAGTTGGCCAATGCTGGCACATGTAGTGCACATTATCAGGAATCTTCTCTACGTTGTTGTACTCTATGTTTCAGGAGATTTGGAAATGTTGACTGCAAACCAGGTCTCCTAACAAGGACACCTCATCAAGTACAGGACAACTATACATACCGTACACATAGGAATAAGGTTTATAATTGGTGGCGTCTCTTGGTACCTCGTGATGGACTGTAAAATGATCATATTTATAAAACTGCACCACATATTGCCATGTAGAAGTTTCACGCTTCAGATTTTATACGGTGGCGAGGTAGAAAAATAAGGAGGTAGCTAGCTTGAACAACATACAGGAGGTGCGGACAGCATGATATTGTGTCTGATTTACAATATTATTGATGTTTGGTATCTTCAAGAAAGAGTAGGAAGACGTCAGAGGAAACAGTGCTCAAGACTTTAGAGAGACAAAAGAGTCCAATAGATAATTGAGTGACTACTGCATTGACCGCATAAACATAATTTTTCCCCATAATGTTTATGATCAAAACTCTAATATGGGTAAAAAGTCAATTGTCTTCAAAGATTTGTTAAGCGGATGGGATGGTATTGCTAAACCGGTCGTTGTCGTCCTCATAATTTCGGGTAATGGCTGAGAAAAGTATCCAGTCAAATTATCATATGGTGGTACGAGAAATTATCTGTTTGTATGGAACACGATAACAGATGACCATGCATTATCCTACTAGTCTCTTTTTCACAGCTTGCATCAGACAGCAAAATAAAGAGCGTTAAAACTTGAAAGTAGTGCGATAATAGACGTGTTTTGGTTGACCATTTGCAATGTCTCATTGTCATTGAACCTTTTTATTTGGCGTAGCATTCAAATCGGTTAAATGAACTGTTTGTCAGAAAAATTCTCCTTTCCTCACACTTAAACAATGTAGCCATGTGTTATTCCTGTGCATGTTGTTCCTTGGCCATATAGATTTTGTTCCCTAAGTTTGCTACAATTTGTTCTTACAAACATTTGTCCCACTTCTCCAATTGAAATGAAAGGGCAGGATGGTAGGGGATGGAAGCACAATCTTTTTGCTCAGCGAGGTTTACATAATTTGTTCCAGGTAAATAAATGTGTCCTTCCACTTATTATCCGGTTATAAAAAGGTTGGAGAGAGGATGGATGGGGAGAGGAGCTACATATTTTTGTCCCACTTCTCCAATTGAAATGAAAGGTTGAACAAATTTTCATTTTCACTTATTAAAATTGTATTCAAGTTAATATCCTAGAGTCAGGTAGGAGTGGTCGTTAGGTGGGTTGCTGATGACCAGGTGGCCCCTAGTCACACCCGTTGAATTGTCCCATGCCCATAGTACACAAGAGAGTGGACTTGGACTACATATAGGTCATATTTTTAGAACATGTACGTACAAAAGGTAGTGAACTTCCAGTCCATGATGTACGCCATGTTAATTAAGCTCAAGTACCTCTGCTGAAAAAAGAAAGAAACTTATTATTTTCTTTTGAGTAAAGTCCAACACCGGTCCTTCAACTTAGCTTCGGGTGTCATGCCGGTCCCTGAACTCGCAGATTGAATATTCAACTCCCTAAACTTAGCTTCGACTGTCAACCTAGTCCCGAACTCGTAAATATATATTTTCAAAATATATCCATACAAATTTAACATGTATATATGTTAAAAGAATGCTTTGTTTAATTGTGTATATACAGATTACTAAGATGAGGCCAAACATATGATAAATTGTGAAGTTCCAATACTTAATTATGCAGTTTTGATATATTTATAGTTGAATTGATGACATACAATTATTTATTGCTTAGGAAAATAGAGAATATCTATTAAAAAACTAGTGCAGCTAACAGAATGGGTAGCAAAGAATACGAATTTAACCCTTTAAGGGTTGTTGATACCTTGTTGTTTAGCTGAAATTCCTTTTCAATGGAATAATAAGAGTTTTCGAGTTAAATAGGTGCCAATATATAAATTTAGGGCTTATATACACATTAAATATGTATCAATATATTCTAAAAATATATTTTTTTGAGTTTAGGAACTGGAATGACACTCGAAGCTAAGTTTAGGGGGTTGAATATGCAATTTGAAAATTCAGGGACCGGGATGACATCCGAAACTAAGTTTAGGGAGTTGTTTCTGCATTTTGTGAGTTGAGGGACCATGGTGACACAACGCGATAAGTTAGAGCGCTGCTGATGGACTTTACTCTTTTCTTTTTGAACTTTTTCTTTGAGTAAGTGGGCACTACAATTGACCTATCTAAGACAACTAGGATGTTAGTAAATTGGCTGTGAGGCCACCCTATCATTTGCATCCATAATTTTCTAAGGCATTATTTGTGGAAATAAGGGGTTTTAGGTTTTTTAGGACAGTTTAAGTTAGATAGGAAAATACAAGTGTGTGGACAAGTTTTGATTAAGAAAGTCTCGAGATTGTACGGTGAGTTAATGTATGGTCACTTGATATACTCATCACAATCCCTTGTATTTATGTACCAAGGGAGTAAAAGCATCTCGAGCAGATTCCCAATTCTCAATACAACTATCATATTGGGGGAGTTGGTGGGAAAATAGTGCCCTAACAAAATCTCTAATATATTTCCCATTTCCCAATAATTATTAGGACAAATCAATAATCCACTCCAACTCTCCCCATATAAAGGGGGAGTTCGAGCTCTCCCAATACGTTTGTTGGATTGGGATGAGATTATTGGGGAATGCAAAAGCGGTTCTTCCAATAACCACGAAACAAATACTGGACATCCCCATTATTAAGAAAGATCTATTAGGAGACTACTAGAGATGCTCTAAGCAATACTAGTCTTTGTCCTATAACTCTAGGGGGTTGGCACTGTATAGAAAATATGCTCTAAGCATAGTCAGAAAATATGCTTATTTATAGGGAGGGCGGGCTGGGGGTAGAACTGATATTTGTCCTTCCAAATAGACCCACTGCCTATTCGGGTGAGATAAACCATGTATATATTATGATGAGTATATTAGAACAATTAAATATTAAAGCATGCAAGTTCATTTAATGTGTAGTTCATTTTATTAAAGGTTGACTGGTTCAATATATAATGAGTTGAATCTTATGATGATTTTCATTATTTGAATTTTATGTATGATTTAATGATACATCGGCTTGCAATCGGCATGAGAACCAGCCCCAAAATCTTGTAATGATTTTTATTATTTGAATCTTATCGACCGGAACAAAGATAGGGAGGGCATGTGACACACTCTCTCAGTAAATCCCTCAGTTTGCTAGGTGGCTGATTTTGTTTCTTTTTCTAGATCGGTTTGGATTTACTGACAAGTAGTGGTCCAGCTCGTAACAAGGGCACCCCTGAAGAAAATTAAAATTACATATAAATCTGTACGAGGTTCTTCTTAGCCCTTCGACGCCATTGATCATGGCTACCGTAGCCTGGAACTTCTCAACCTCCTAGAGTGACAAATCATATTCAGGATACAGCTTGTGGCTTAATCCACCATCCATGAAGACCCTTTTATTTTTAGAAAGCTCATTGTTTGCGCGTTCATCCAATGAACACATCGGTAAATAGCAACCTGTCATCTCTTCATATGTCATTGGGCTCTATCACTAACTGGCCAACACCAATCAATGAACCTCATATTGACAAGGGGGTATTGGCGAACTGATCAAAAGTCAGCTAGTAAGGTTGTTTGTGGACTGTGGTGGAATCTACCCACCGGGGTATGAGTTCTTGACTCGGTATGGTTATCACATTTTTCTGGATTTATTCCAGAATTTAACTGGTGCTATTCTTTCAGTGATATGCGACATGCTCTATGGCTCTGTTTAGTAGAGCTCCGCTCTCTACTTCTTCGGAGCGGATTTTGTGGAGCCCTGCCAAAAAAACTAAAACACAACCAGATTCTAATGGGGAGCTGTCAAGAATCACTTCTCTCCTCCTACTCCTAATTTAATATCCACCAGAATCACTCCTGAATTGACTCTTGTATGCTTCCCACCTCGCTCCCCACCAGAATCACTCTATCAAAGAATCAAGAAGCTAGAGCTAAGAATCAAGGGATGGAACTCTACCAGACAGGCCCTACATGTGCCAGCCCAGTCTCTCGTAAGTGCTCGTAGTGTTGGGTTTGCATGCATGCATTTATAGGGGTGAGTAAGCATGTTTATGAGTGTGTGCATCTATATTGGTCATTTGCAAACAAAAAGGGGGCTTAGTAGCCAAGCGCCAAGAGTAGGGGTCTTTAGGAACCCCCATTTAGAGATACGGTAGCGTCAAGTACGCACAATGTACTTGTAATGAAAATTTTAGACTTTGGGGGCAAGGGGTGTTCAAGATATTCAAGACATGTTCAGATTGTTGGGAAATACAAGCATGAGTCCCTCCATCTTGTATGGGTTTATTATGATTCTAGTGTTATCTTCACATTACAAGTTTACAACGCTCTCTCAAGACTTGTTTTTCGTGATGGAGACTCTCCCCTTCTAAATCCTATTATAATATTACCTTTTAGTTGAGGGTAAGACCTTGAGACACATAGCTGAACTGCCATAGGTGTGAGCAGCCCCTCGTGGTGGTCTTTGGATGGCGTTGCATTTGATATCAACACTGACCATGGTTGTTCTTGCACTTGGTTTTTGACGAGCAAGGACTCCTGTTCGTAGCTCTTCTATGCAACCCGATCCGGGTATTCAATCCCGCCGCTGAGATGCTCAGTTGACTCCTTAACCTTGATAGGAAGATGGCTTATTCCTAAATTTGTGCATAAGGGTAAGGAACTTTGGATGAATTAATGCGAATGGGTGTAAGCCTTGCAGCTCGGAAACACCTAGTGCTGACCACACTGAGAGACACGAAAGCGCAGGTAATGCCAGTTGGCGAAGTGGGTTAAGCGTGGTCATCGCGTGGCCCGAGGCAGTCCCTTGGAAGAACACATCCCCACCCCCTGCCATGGTTTATTCTTCACCGCAATGCCCCATTAGATGTCTCACTCTCATCCACATACTATTACTCTTATTCTAGCAAATCATGGCAGGTCAGTTTCCCCATAATGATGCTTTTAATGGGGAAGGTGTGTTGGGTCAGCCAGAAGGGCATGGCGGCAGAGCTGCTGGACTAGAGTTTGATATTTTTCCTTCGGTGCAAGCTCCAAGACTTTGGGGGATGACATCACCCAATCGATGGGGACAAGGTTTCCATGAATACCTACCCTCGTGTACACAAGAAGGTGGAAAACAAATCTCGCAAGAAGTTGTCTCAGACATGCAACTCTGTCCTTGGAGGCACTAAACCCTGATCAATATCCCGCCATTTTCACCATTATGCCAACCTAGGCTCCTCGGACACAAATCGCCATGTTTTTCTTTACATGGATCGGGCTTGATAGTTTTGCGTTGCAAGTAGCAGGCTTGATAGTTTTGCGGAGGAGTGGGCTAGCGAGATTGGGCCCGGCCAATTCCAAAGCAGGGATAAACAATTCTGTCTCAAGAGAACAACAAAATAATAAAGCTTTTAATAAATATAAATACTCTAATCGGTTGATGCCATGATCAGCGGGCACGCAAGGATAAGTTTACAGAGGAGCCATGCCAGGCAGGCGTGCAAGAAGATCACGCTCGTAGGGGCAGTATCTGAAGGGCATCGTCACCTCCTCCATGCTGCTGCTGCTGCTCCGCTGCACCGTGCACACCACCTCCTCCATCTCCAGGTCCAGCACCAGCAGCCCCACGCCGGGCACTTGCGCCACCACCGCGCCGCTCTTCTCCCCTGCCCACTCCAGCTGCATCAAGCTCCGGCTGCGCCACATCCCCGCCATCGGCAGCGGCGCGAGGGCTGCTGGTCGTTGGATCACCGGCGGCACGATCCTCCCCACGTCCACCGCGGCGCGCCGCGTCCACTGCCCACTCCCTCGCACCCAGACATTGATCACCAGCCCTTGGGCGACCAGCAGGCTCAGCACCCCGTCCGGCGACGATGCCAGCAGCTGCTACTCCGGCCCGCGGTGGCCCAGCGGGAGGAAGACGTGGTAGGGAGGGAGAAGCACCGTGCCCACCTCCGCCGTGTCGGCGTGGAGCGTCAGGACGGTGCGGTTGTCGGTGCACAGCCAGTGGAGGACCGCGCCGCCGGCGCCGAGGATCACCGGCGACGGGCGCGCCACCTCGGTTGGCCCAAACTCGTCGTCCGGCGTGAAGGCGTCAATGACAGGGCCCCACGCGCCGCCGTCGTCCGGTGAGAAGCTCTGCGCTCGGACGGTATAGTGGAACCGGAGCCCGCTCAGATCCACGACGGTCAGCTGGCGGAACCATCCGTCGCCGCCGCCGTCGTCGGCAAGGATCAGGGCGTACGACTGCTGGTGGTGGTGCACCTCCGGCGGCGGGAGGAAGGCGCGGCGGCCGGTGACGGGGTCGTAGACGCATAGGCCGGCGTGCTCCGCGAACAGGGCGATGCGGCGGAGGACGAGGAGGCCGCCGCGGGACTCCACGGGTGTGAACCTGTCGAATACGTCCGGCGCGAACGGCGTCCTGACGACGGTGGCTGCGGACGCCGGCGTGAAGGGCGGCGGGCGGGGCGCGGGCTCGCCCTCGAAGTGGCGGTACAAGAGGCCGAGGAGGCTCGACGGGGCGAAGCAGCCGCGCGCGGCGGCGCTGGATGAACGCGGGGCTGAGGACGTGGCGGCGGAGGCGCCGGGACGCGGCGGCGCAGGCGATGAGCGTGGCGGGGTCGCACCGGTCTACGATCTCCAGGACGAGCTCCGGTGGTAGCGCCGGGAAAGGCGGATCATTCAGCTCCTCTTCCTATATATGATGATGGTTGCAATCTGCAGCATGTTACTCAAGTCTCGTGCAATTTCTTAATACGATCTTATCTTACGTATGAAATTCAGTTTTCCAGAATTGTCAATGAAAATGAGTTTCCACATCCCTCGACGTTTATCTAGCTAGCGTACCTTGTGATGGTGCTCCCCGGCTGCTCGTCTTTTCCGCCTTGGGCGCCGCATCTCGGCACGAAGCATACTACCTGTTTCCGGTGGTGGGTGGCGAGCTAGGAGCAGGAGCAGATCGAGGCAGGATGGCAGGAGACGGCGGCGGCTGGGATTTGGTTTATTATTAGGTACGTGGCCCTTTTGCATCCTTTTTATAGTCAAACCCTATGAGTCCGAATTAGCCAGCGAGTTTATTGTACGATATCTTGTCTCCATAGCCCACGTAACAAATCAAAACTCCCTGTTGAAGGCCCATACAGTACCTGATATTAATTGCGCTCGCTTGCTCTTTTTCTAGAAAAACCCATAGAAACTATGCATTGCAGCATTGACACACATATTCACTTGAGGTACACGTAGGATCTATCTCAGTCGTGGACAGGGGCGACGCCATGTTATCTTTGCCTGGTGCACAGGCACCAGGGTGTAGCAAACTTTTATAAGTAAATTGACTAATATCTACCACATATCACAATAAAACATCAAGTGTTGCTTAAGTGGTGCATCAGGCTGATTTTCAAGCTAGCTTCGCCACTGGTCGTGGAGGTAAGCTACAAGCGAAGGTCTTCATAGCAGATAACCAAGACGACAGGTCCACCTTGTACGGGATACACACACCCAACATCGCCATTCCGGTCCACCCTATATATCTCCAGCATCTCCATATCGAGCACCAAGCGCCCTAGTCATCTCCTACCACAGACCAGCTGGCCGCCGTATCGTGAATATCTTCCACACTTCCACCCACATGAACAGCATGCACGTACGCTGCTCCTCTGATCCAACTCGGTCATCTTCAACGAATCAAACAAGGCCTTGTTTAGTTCCCAAAATTGAGAGCCAAACTTTGGTCTTTTGAGGTGCACGCGTCACTACATGCGTGAAAAATTATCTAAAAATTGATTAATTAGGCTCAAAATATTCGTCTCGCAGAGTACAACAAAACTGTGTAATTAGTTTTTGATTTTATCTACATTTAGTATTCCATGCATGCTATGATATTTTGATGTAGTGGGAATCTTCATTTTATATAGTAAACTTTGGAGGTAAAATTTGGGATCAAGGCCAAGTCATCCCCGCCGATGTCCCACGTACGGCTCGAGCAGCGACCGCCGACAAGTCCAGCTCGTCGATCGGCGAAAACAGGCACAGCATGCCGTCCGGGCATGAAGTCGTGAACCCAGGCCGGTGATCTGCGCACGAGCGGTCCGTGATCTTGGGGGGAGCTCTCGATGGACGACCCAGCGGGCCGCGGCCGCGGTGCTCATCACGTCCTAACTGTTGTCGTAGTGGCGATGCCGCCGAGGACCACCACTGCGCCGATACGGTTCGCGAACACGCTATGCCTCCATGGTTGGAGCGCGTTCTCGACGCGAGTGACGGGGCCCCAGCCACTCGCCGCCGGCGCTGACCTGCTGTAGCCTGTAGGAGTAGGAGAACGAGCTCGCCGCGAGACGCCACGCCACGGGCCAGGCTTGTTCGTACTATTCGAGGAACCTGCAGGTGGCGCGGCGCGACAGGAAACGGGCGAGGCGGTCCTCCCTCCTCCGTCCTCGGCCAAGGACGCGGTGACCGGCGTCGGTGGTTGCACAAGAGGCAAACCTCTAGGAGTCGAGAGGGCACAATGTACGCCATTGGGCTCCTGGCAGGAGATCCTTCGAGCGGCCGGGCTCATCCGGCGCGAGATCCTCCGAGCGGCCGGGCCTGCCAGGAGCCCAATGGCGTACATCGTGCCCACCATCTTCCACACTTCCACCCACATGCTCACCATCGCCGCACTTCCACCCATATCTTCCACACTTCCTCCCAATGGTATTCGAATCGGTTTCGGGTGTTTACGTGCAGCCGCCGGTCCGATAGTACGAGCCTTTGAGAGGAATTTCTGAATTTTTATGAGACCAGACCTATAAATTTCAGCACTTTACTAAAACAATTATATAGCTGATGAATAGGCATGCTTACCACAAATGTCCGCATTACATATATTACAAGAAACCATTTAATCCACGACTGAACAATTTCGTCATAGATTAGTGAAAAATCGTCATAAAACACTGTCTGTGACGGTTTCAGAAAACGTCATGGATTAAGCGTTATAGATTAAATCACGTGACGGTTTAACAGAATCCATCACAGATTGAAACGATCTATGACGTTTTTAAACCGTAATAGATTGGCCTTAATCCCGCACAGCACAGTCATGGGCGGAGCCAGCTAGATTCCTGGGTATTCCCAGGAATACCAAACTTTTCTATCAAAATATCAAGTACACCCATCTACACAGGTTATATTGGTCTGAAATCTCCGTTCCTTGATTCGTAGTTTGGCCCAAATCGTGACGAACCAAGCCAGAGCACTTACCTCCTCCTGTCACCGGGCCAGTCAACTCGCACAAGCCACGAACGCACAAACAGCGGCGCGTCCTCGCTCTGAATCGAATCGGCATGACCCAATCAGATGGCGGTCCGGCCCAAATACCCACACAGCTTGCCTAGTTCCGTAGCCCCTTGACTTAAAAAAAAGTTTCCGTAGCCCCTGAATTGGTACAGGTTTTTCAAGCCCCACTGCCGGAGTATCAGCAATGTAAATTATAGCGTTGTAGTCTACGTAGAAAATCTTGGTATGATACAGTGCTTGTTCACATAGATAGAAACATTATCGAGTTCTGCGCATTTCCTTCAAAACATTAAGAAGTATTAGTTTTATGTTATGTAAACTCTAAATATCCTATTTTATTACCTTGGATATCTTACACAATCTTCCTCTGTCCCATAAAATATACATGTTTTTTCAGACAGATTAGTGTCGCTGGAAAAAAAACCATGCTACCCTTAATTGTCGCTATTATGAATTTATTTTTTCTTTTGGACCATACATAATTTTATGTGACATGGGAATACCCAACTTTAAAATGTTGTCTCCGCCACTAAGCACAGCCCAGGCCCAATGTTTGTGATGAAAATAAACGTCACAAACTTCGACACAAATTTGAATACTAAGGTGATGTGGCTAGTGACATGATGCCAATGTGGCAGATGACGTGGCAACTATTGCTAACCTGGTTGATGACATGGAATTAATGTGAACGATGACATGATCGCTGACGTGGATTAATTTTTTTTTGCGACGTGGATGATGACATCATCATGACGGCAAATTTATTAACCGTGACGAATTTTGAGACGAATTAGATCTGATAAAGCTCAACTAACCGTGACGAATTTTGAGACGAACCGAAGAACAAGCCACCAAGAGCGAATTTAGGAAAACTTCAAATTCAAGCCAAATCCGTGAGTGGTTCGTGGGAAAATTATACCAAAGTTAATCACAAGGATCACAACAATAAAAGCCACCAACAAATTTCACGAATTTCGCACCGAATCCCGAAGAACAAAAAATCCCCAAAAATAGCTCCGAAAACTTGAGCACGAAATTTCAGATCTGTGGAGGAGAGCCATAGAGGAGTGGTGATGGGACCAGGGGCTGGTGAGGGATGAGCGATGGAGAGACTGCAGGTCGGCGGCTGGCGGCGGCTCGGCGGTCGTCTCCTCCATGGGAGAGAGAGGCAGGGAAATATTGATCGAGGTGGTTTCGACTGGTTTTATACTGTGGAGACGGAATCTGAGTCGTTGGATCGGCGATGGATGGCTACAATTAGTTGGGCTATTTTTGACTAAAACGGGCCTTGTTCATTTCTTCTCTGGTTATCATTTTTCCTTTTCCTTTTTCATTTTATTGCTACCGTGAAGTAACGTAAAAATAATTACCTTATATACACTAATATATTTTTTATTTGTAATAGAATATGTATAAGTTGAATGATAAGATTTTAAAAAATAACGAAATTGATTTGCTATTTTTATATATTAAGCGAATTTCTACGTGATTATCAAAATTAATTATAAATTGAACTACATATGCATCTAATCAGATATAAATAATTGCATAAAAATCATAATTAGGGTTATATGTTTCATTCTAGCCCATGTATTGAAGATATATGAAAAATTCAAGTGTCTTGTAGAGATAATTCAAACTTCTATATCTAAATTACCGTAGAATAATTGTTATAATATCTAAATTTAGTCAGAAAATGCTACAAATTGGCATGACAACATATTTCAGATAGAAAAGTTTGCCATCAAAAGTTTAAATGATTTTGATAAAATAGGATCATACATTGTTCACAAATTGATAAATGTCTCACATAGTTTCTAATATATATTTGTTTATAGCAGACATACAGATCCAGCTAAAAGATTTTCATTGTGGAAAGCCGAGACGGCAGATCCACGACGTACGGAAAACCGTCCAACTTATTTATTCGAATCTTGCATATCTCCCTCGTATCCATGTCCAGCACAAAGCGCAAATCTGCCAGTCGAAGCAACGCAACCCCGCTCCTCTGATCCCCGATGCCCTGCACCGCAATCCTGTCGTCGTACCTCATGAAGAAGAACCTATCGATGTCGTCGTCATTCTCCGCCGTCCCCCAACGCGACAGCGACCGCACCGTCGCCAAGGTGTCCACCTTGGCACGCCGGGACCAGCCGTCTCCCGGCGACATCACCCACGAGCACACCGTGAAGCCACCGAAGGGGCCAAACAAGCGCAGTTTCCCGTCCGGCGTCGACCCGAGCTGGACCGCGCCGGCGGCGAGCTGCTTGCAGCGCCTGGGGAGCCGAATCTTCCCCACGGTTGCTGTGGCGACGTCGTAGGTGAGGACGTACTCCTCCACCAGCCAGTGGACCACGCCGCCGAGGACCACGGCTTCGTCGTCTCGGTCGAGCTCCCCGGTCCCCGTCAAAGGCACGGCGTGGGTCGCCGCCACGCCCCACTTGCCTCCGGCGTCCGACGACAAGGTCCGCACACGGATGGACCTCCTCGAGCGGTCGCCGTCCTCGACGCCGTCGAGGTCCGCGGCGAACAGCAGGAAGGAGGTGAGCAGGACGTACGTGTAGCTTTCGAGGTGGTAGTCCGGCGGCAAGGGGAGGAAGGTTTGGCCGCCGGTCATGGGGTCGTAGACGCACATGTCGCGCGCGCGCTCCTGGCTCCGCCGCCGCCACTCGCCGTAGGTGTCTCGGCGCTCCAGGAGGACGAGCCCGCCGCGGGACGTCCGGGCCACGTACCGCTGCAGCAGGTCGGCGGCCACGCGCGACACGAAGGGCGCCAGATTTCTCTTCGCGAAGGACGCGGCGGCCGGCGTCGCCGGGTGGACGAGGGAGAATTTCTCGCCGAGGAACCCGAGCAGCCTTGGGGGCACGATGCCGCCGTCCGGCACTCCGCAGCAGACGCGGCGGAGGAAGGCGCGGCTGAGGATCTCGCGCCGGAGGGGCTTGCACGCGGCGGACCACCGGAAGAGGGTGGCGGCGTCCGAGCGCGCGGCGATCTCGAGCAGGAGCTCAACCGGGAGCGTCCCCGTGGCGGACGCGCCGCCGGGCGTCGTAGCAGTGCATGCACGGCGCTGTTTGCGCGGCGGCATGGTTCCCCCGGCGTACAGCCAGCCGTATGCGCTACGGTGATCATGAATCATGATACCCGTCGCCGGTATTTATCGAGCGGATTGGAACGGAAAGAGGCTACCGATGCCTCCACGGCAACCCATCCGTATTCGGATCGGTTTCTTCCTATCGCTAAAAAATGAAATTCAATGTATGCACTACGCTGCAGATAGCTAATCAAGTGAAAAGAATATTTTGATTAGTGACGTATCTGAAATTGATGGGACACAGGCACGGGTGCCGCCCAGTGTGTGGTATTTTGGACATCAGCGTGGTCATATTTCAAGCTTTGATTATTTACTAAAATAATTCTCGCAGCTAATCCAATTATAATGCATTTTCATGTCACCGCTCCAATTAGAGGAAGAGACGGGTCTTTCCCCGGTCGTCACCTAGATGGGCGGAACTCGCCGCGCCCCAGCACCCTTCCCCCCCCCCCCCCCCCCCCCCCCGCTGCCTTGCCGCCGCTAGAGCGCGTCGTCGAAAGTCCGGTTGGCTGCAAGGACAGCAGCGCCACGGCGTTTTCCCCCTCCCATCGCCTCCCCTTTCCCTTCTTCCTTGCGTGGTAAACTTCCAAGATCCAGATCTAAAATGTTATTTTGGTGAGGCGGCGGCGGCGACGGCGGCCGGCAATCCTCGTGCGGCCATGGAGTTGCACGTCGCGAGGGCCCTAATTGGCCTGGCCGGTCGTCATGGGTGTGCGGCCACAACGATATGGTGCTGGCGGGTAGTCTACATCGGTGGCGGCGGCGGCGACAGTTGACCCTGTAGGGGGCCGCGACGGCACGCGACACTAGGGGGTGCATGTCTTTAGAATGGCTGCCTATGGCAGTAGGTGCGCACCACCGAAACTGATGGTGGTGCTGATTGGGCTCATTGCATGTCTTTCGGGTGAAAGCTCTACTCGATCTTGTATTGGTCGACGACGGTACGTAGCGTGCATCGCTCTCCTTCCTGAAGGCGTTTTTGGAGATCTTGCCATCTTCTTCTCCGGTGAAAACCTTTGAACTACCTAGTTGGTTTGGGTGGCGGCAGCATTTTGAAGTTGATTCCCTGCCGAGGGCATCACTATGGAGTTGTTGAGCCCTGTGGTGCTGCTGTTGTCAAGATGGATTATTTTCGTGGAAGTGTATGATGTTGTTCAAGCTTGATGTCACGGTCAAAATCGACTCGGTGTTGTTACTATGTGACAGGTGTGAAGGATTACTGCACGCAGACAATTCAAGGTTGAAGCAAAGACATAGAAGAAGATTGAAGTTTAATCTTTGTTTTCTCGTTTAGTCTTTAGCTTTTTTTCTTGTTTTAAGTTCTCGTGTGCTAAGTACCGGAGTCTAAGTACTCATGTACCTTTTGGATATATATATAGACACTCCGATTAGCATTTTCTTGAACTGAATTCAAAACTTGGAGATATTTGACCATGTTCTTGTAAGGACATCATTTATATATATATTACAAATGAGAGGAATACGTATTACTTTTGGGGGAAAGCTCAATGATACATTTCTTACATCTTGTCCTCTTTCTACATCCGATTTATTCTAAGGCTAGTCTTAGTGGAGGTTTCATGTGAGTTTCATGACATTAAATGTGGTGATATGGTAAAGGAGAGAGAATGTAAAGTTTCATGTCATATGAGAGGAGTTTCATCACCATGAAACTCTTTTGGCTCGGTTACCTAGTCTCTAATCTAGGTAATTGTACCATGAAAATGTGCGCCAAAACTGGTCTAATCCTTTGTGTACCCACAACTAGTCATGTCTTATGTTCCTAAACTTGTCTTCTCCATCTCCGACGTGATTTGGGAAACTGCCGATCATAGTTAAGGCATTGGACCCAAAAAAAAATGCGAGACCGAAGGAGGAAGCGAAGACACACGATTTGAGGTGTACAGTTCAAAAATCAACTGTTTTGGGCTTCTAAAGCATCTAGGTGGGCTGCCCTATAATAGTTATATAATTCATAATAATAGAAGTAAAATGAATCAATGGTATATACAACTTGTATGAGGTGTCACGTTCTGTTTGGTAGAGCTCCTAGAACTGATTCTCTGGTGAATCCAGGAGGAGCTCTGCCAAACAGTTCTTCAAAGAGAATTGATGCTCTGCTGATTCTGTGAAGTGATTCTCTAAAATGAACTAAGAGGCTGGAAGCTGAAAAAAGTAGCTTTCTACTGATTTTGTGAAGCGATTCTTCCTCCTGATTTTGAGAGTTTATGCTAGAGAATCAAAGAGAATCACTTTCAGTCACAGAATCACTTCTCTCATAGAATCAGCTCTCACAGAGAATCATAATCAGATAGAGCTCTACCAAACATTCACAAAATCGAATGTGGATCCATAAACTTTTTAAATTGTACGAAAAAGTCTAAATTACTACTTCAAATCCCGTCCATAGTTATATATGATATCACTCCACAAAATATTTTCAATTTAAACTCAACTCTTGCATGGAGGAAAAAAATTGCTACTAAAGGGACCAATTAATTTAGTTGTGGAAGTGATTTTAGAAAAAATAGTTTAATGATTATCTAAATTTTGGCCATAGTTGAGGCCTTGAGGGGAGTAATTTGAACTTGTTCTTAAGTTATATAACATAGGTTAACGCTCTATTATAGCCACACACAACGGCAGCTATAACCGAAAGTTTGATTTCTATGAATTTACAATCGGTTGACGATGACATGGTGTGAACCTCTGGATATGTTTCGGGCGCTAGGCGTGCCGATTATAGAAAAAAAATGGTATGCTGTTTCGCCTTGACGTTGAGAAAACAAATCTTGCACTTGCTTTGCAGATAGGCAGTGTCAGATCAATTCTATTAATGATATACTCCGTAAGAATTAGTAACTTATGGAATCAACTAAATTCCATATACTAATAATTTCGTTGAGCAATGCAAACACAGACACGATATTGATATGCATGAACATGAGGGTCAGAAGGTTCTCATGGTGGATAGCCGTGAGTAGATGTCCAGCTCATACGGGATCCCCGACACTTTGTTTCCAACAATCCTGCGTATCTTCTTGGTCTCCATGTCGAGCACAAAGATGTCCCGGCGACCTAGTCGCAAGTCCGGCAGCCGCAGCAGCACCACTCGGCTCCTCTTGTCGCCGATGCCCTTCACCTTTACCCCCTGCAGCCATTGGTAAAACCCATTCCCAGCCTCGTCCTCGAGCTCCCACTCCTCCAACAGTGGCCGCAGGATCGGCGCCGTGTCCACCTCCGCTTGCTGTGCCCACGCGCCGTCCGACCGCACCCAAAACGACAAGGCGAACCCACGGGCGGCGAACACGCTCAGCTTCCCGTCCGGCGACGACCCCAGGTGGAGATCCCCGCAGTAGAACCCGGGATCCTTGGGAAGCTTGATGACCCCCACCGTCTTCGTGCCGGCGGCGTCGTAGGTGAGGACGGCGTGGCCGTCGATGCCTATTACAAGCCAGTGGACCACGCCGCCGAGGACGACGGCGCCGTCGTTGCGGCGCACGAGCGCGTGGCCCGGAGCCATGGCGCCGGCGGTGGGGACCCAATCGCTTCCGGCGTCGGACGAGGCGGCCTGCACCGTGAAGCACTGCTCCCGCCGCAGGAAATCATGGAAGCCGTCGATATCCGCGGCGAGCACCAGGAAGGAGCAGCCGACACCATCGGCGGCGGTGAGCAGGACGTACGCGTGCTCGTGATGGTGCAGCCGCCGTCCGACGATGTCCGGCGGGAAGGGGAGGAACGCGCGGACGCCGGTCATGAGGTCGTAGACGCAGATGTCCGGCGGCCGCGGGCCCTCCGAGATGCTCCTCCGCCAGTGGCTGTAGGGGCGCTCGAGGAGGACGAGCCCTCCCCGCGATGTCACCGGCCTGTACACCTCCAGGAAGAAGCCTCCGTCCAGGCTGCGAGAGACGAAGGGCGCGAGGCAGTCCTCGGCGAACGACGCCGCCGCGGGGGTGTTTGGGTGGACGAGGGAGAAGGAGCGGGGCTCGTGGATGAAGCCGAGGAGCCTGGAGGGCAGCAGGACGCCGGCGTCGCGGACGCGGCGGACGAAGGCCGGGTTCAGGATCTCGCGCCGAAGGCGCTTGCAGGCGGCGGCGCAGCAGAAGAGGGTGGCGGCGTCCGAGCGCGCCGCGATCTGGACGACGAGCTCCAGTGGGAGCGTCGCCGCCGTCGTGCCGCGTCCACGGCGTTTGTTGCTCGGCGGCATGGCTTAATTAATTGTTGCTACTCCTATACCTGTGTCGTAAACACGCGAGGGTCATCGGCTATTTAGAGACGGAGATACAGAAACGAGCGGCAATCATGGTTCTATTCTGATCGGATTGGTAGTCTCGAAAGAGTCAGTCAGGCATCCTGCCGAGTGCCGACTGCCGACTGCCGAGCTGGCTCTCGGTGTCGTTAGTTTGCTCTTATTATTACTCGGCGCGGCAACTCGGGCCGGACAAGTATTCCCTCTGAATGAAGGTCTTTAATTTTATCAGAGACAAAATTTATCTAACTTTAACAAGTCAAAAAATACACAAATATCGACAATATAAAAATTGTTCCACCATTAAATATGTCTACAGGTGTTAATATATTTTGATATAATTAAACGAAGTCAACATTAAAAGGTTGGATTTAATAAACTAAATGGATATATACTTTGATATAAAGGAATTATAAACTTTTTTCTTTTACTTAATAAGGTTACCTCTATTTCACGTTACTATTCACTATTAATTTTTATAACATTTGATCATTAATCTTATTTAAAAAAATATATAAGTACTAGCATAAATGGCCGTGCGTTGCTACGGATAAAGGGAACTTAGTCATAAAAACATATGGAGTGCGAGCGAAGCGAGAAGACGAAGGATTGTGTGTGGTGGTGTGAGATGATGAGAGGAGACGAGGTATTGCGAGTGACGTGAGAAGACGATGAGAGTGCGTACGGCGATGCAGGATGGTGAGAGAAGACAAGGTACTATGGGTTGATTGATGTCCGTGTGTTGCTATGGGTCAAGGAGATATTGTGAGTGAAGGCGCACGGGAGCCACATACACTGCAAATTCCACATCTGTTGAGGAGCACGGCAAATGAGAATCCTTGGTAGATATTGCGCCCGAGAAGGAATGCGGGTCAACGATGGAGATGTGAGCGACCTGAAAAGACAAAGGGGTTGTGTATGACTGTGCGGGACATCGAGAGGAGATGAACTAATGTGGATTGATTAATGCCCATATATTATTATAGGTGAATGGGACTTCATCTACGAAAGCGCGCGGGAGCCATAGACATCATTAACTCCGCATCTAATGACAAGCTAGCCTATCACAACAAACAAGTTGCGTATAGTTTATTTTTGCACACCATCTAATTACACCTGTCATGCAGCTAGTGCATCCCAGCCCAATTGCAAAAGTAGTAGTTAACGTGAATCGGTACTTCATCAGAAATCCTAAAGTGCATGCAGACCACTGAGCAGCGGCAAATAGAGCAAAGTAGCTAACGCCAGCCCCGCCAAGGAAATTATCATATCAACACATGAACGCAGCAGCACGAAGGAGCATAAAGCAAGCGCTGACCTGCTGAGCAGGCCAAGGCTACCCGACGAGGATGCGGAGCCACGACGGGGGCAACACTTGATGCAGTCGTTGATGGTCGGCGCAAAGTTGCGTTCCATGCTCTGATGATTTCTGGACGCTGCCGGGCTGGCACATGGATCAGGTATGTGGGCAGCAGATGGCAGTAATATATGGAAACAGACTTTTGTTTTTCTGGTGCGGAGGGGGCCGCGCGCAGACTCGGTGTCGTAGCCACGGCGGCGCGAGTCCGTCTCGTTGACGTATACGGACGACATACAAAAAAAAATATGTTAGACAAACGCGTGAAGGAGGCACCACGGGAGGAAGTTGCGACGCCGCGGCGGCGCGGACGGTGCTGGCCGTGTGGGGAAGAGATTGGGTGGGGATGGGTAAAAAAGGACTGCGGCATAATAACTAAACTTTAGGGGGGGTTTGCAAAATTCTGACGTACCGTGGAATCAATCCTTGCTTTAGTATTAGATAAAGATTTTTAAAACTTATTTTATCATCATATATATTTTAACTTACTTTTTTATATATTTGGACCAAATTTTTAAATAATACAAGTGGTCAAATATAGTCAACATTAAATAGTAATTTGAAACAAAGAGAGTACTTATGTTTCATAGAGCACTACTACGGTACTACCCATCACCGATCATTTGCTGACCCTGTCGATGCGAGCCCCTCTCAACTGAAAATCACCACGCTACTGCCAGTTCGGAGTGACAGTGTTTAATCTCTCGTGAGCTATTATTTTGATGGAATTCCAACATTGTGTTGATATTGTACGCAAACAAATATCTTATTGGTGGCTTTAAATTTTCTAAAATGGGCTGAATAATCAAACATGCATGTTCACATTGATGTTTTTTAACAAAATCTAATAAGGTGTGTGCATTTTCAATGAAACGGTTTATGGATGGTTTTGTGGTTCTTCTTTGAGTAAATTCCTCATATATTATTAAAAATTAGAGTCATCCCTTCTATGTCATTGAAAATTACATCCTCACTTTATTGCCATCAATTTTAGTTTTGCATCCCTTATGCCATCCCCAACTCTCCTAGTCAGCTAGTGTCCATAGAATTTACGAGGCTGCCAAGTAAGCAGAAATCCTATGTGGCAGAAGAGTTAAAGAGAAGAGAGAAGAAAGAACATGGAAACCGGGTCACATGCAAGAAACCATGTCGTCACGCATTCCAAGGGAGGAAAGCCAGTAAAAACATTCAAGCACGTGTTCCAAAAAATTGGAGGAAAGTGAATGGACTAGAAAATTAATTTAAGGACCCACGAGAAAACACTATGCGTTGAGTACCATCGTTTCTAGATCTGATGTCTCGATGACATGGCAACATACACATCACTTATGGACATTTTGGGTTGGGATTGGCCTTATGTCCCACTGCCGTTAGATGCATGCTAGATTGCTGGTAAATGGTGCAGGAAAAGACAAATTTACCCTTTTGATTGAATGAATAGTTTTCTCCGATGCACTCGAGTGCAATTCCATTGAACATGGAAATTCAAATATATGATTATAGATGGACAATGAAATTACAAACATACGTGGGACAATAACAGCATATTGTTGCTTTGAATAAACACATAAATATGTCCCTCAAGCTATATGGCTGCCTTGGCTCTTTACTGCAAAGGCCAAGAACAAATATTGGTCAGACTCCCCTCGAAAGATCTAATGGAGTTTATTTCTCTTCTCCTACTAGTCGAGTTCCTACCTGCATTGTCCTGCTCCCGACTGTGGCGCTCGGTTGGGCGCTGCTCTTGTACGCGGCTTGAAGGCAGCCTTGGGCGTCTGGGGCAGGTCTGTCTTAGGGGCGGCTGCCAGGGACAGGTATTGAGCGATGCCACCGGTGACCGGACAGAGTGGTGTGCGCGTTGCTCAGAGGATGAGCAGGAGGGAAGAACATGGTGTCGTAGTCGCGCGTCAGTTTTGGTGCGTCAGATGGAATGAAAGAGATACTTACGAAACAGCGCTGGCAGGGGTAAGCATGTAAAAAAAACGTGATAGGATTCAAATATGGAAGAGCGTAACGGTTGATATTTAACGGATCTGTAACGGTAGTGGTATGTAGAGGATACAAAATTGAAACCGATAGCACTAAAGAGATCATAAAAATTTTGAATCATTTTACGGTAGTTGAAGAAAAATTAGATGGCTCACGTCGCTCGATCCGACGGCCGTAAGCGGAGGAGGTACCAAGAGGTACCCAAAAGAGAGGTACCTAGTATGCACCCGGTGCATACTAGATGGTGGGCCAGTATGCACCCGGTGCATACTGTTTTGGTGGGGCCCACACAAAAGAGAGTGCGGGATAATTGTCATTCCGGGATTAAGTTTTTGCACCAAGGGTAAAATAGTCAATCCACAATGATTGGAATAACGTTTTGGTAGTATAGTTTGGATTGAATGATTGATCTAGTATAGTTTGAGCCCGGTAAGGTTGCTCGGATCTGTAGGTCAGACCTAGGGTTCGTGGCGGACCTAGGATTCCTGCCAACGAGGAGGCGCGGTAAGGCGACGCGGGAGGGTCGCTGCTGCCATGGCGTCGTCCAGCTCGTGCTCGCCATGGTGGTCTGCATCGTCGTCGAGAGGAAGAGGAGGCGGGGAGATGGAGATGTTGACGGCGTCGGTGCCGTACCGAGTAGGTCCGTATGACTACCCGCCGGTGAAGTGCAATAGGACGGCGCCTTGCTAGACATCAAGGAGCGACGAGAACCCGGGCCGGAGGTACTACAGATGCCCTTCAGGATTGGTAAGCCTTTCTTTAGGTTTTCCCTTGGATTTGGTCCGTTCTGCAATTGGTTTTCTGATTCGCTGTTCAATTTTAGTGTAGAAGCCCGGGGATTGCAGCTATTAGGTGTGGATTGTTGTGTGATCTTCGTGATGTTGTTTGGCAGCTGAGGAAGAAAGCAGAGGAGCAGCAGCAGGTTGAGCGGGTTTAGGAGGAAAATGGAGATCTCATGCAGGTGATAGTGCAACTGGAAATTGAGAGGGAATCAACCATGTTGCTGAGATAATGCGGAAGATGAGTCCCGGCAAAAATCCAATGCATAATACATCAGGTGAACCTGTATGCAGGTGCATCCAACAACCTGTGTCAATGGAGCAACATGTCTGTTGATGAACAATACGTCCGTGCCAAGGAGCGTCAAACATGATCCATTCCTGACCGCTGCCGGCCATCGTTCACATGCCAACAGTAGCCGGCTTCGACACGCCTATAAATGCACTGGATGTTCAACATAATGAGCACTCAAAATCCTTTCAGCCACCAAACATGTGGTGCAACAAAATCCATCCTCGTGACAAGTGCTCCAATAGTAGTAGCGTATTGGGAGAAGAGCGCAAGGATATGTGCTACTGATGCTAGAAGAAAGCTTGCGAGCGGTGAAGGAGATGTTGAGCGAGAGCAGCACCAGGATATTTGGGAAAACGAGGAGGCAAAGATCCACCTCGGTAGGACAAAAGTGTCTCACGCCGACTAGGGTAAAGTCTCAGCGCCGAGGGAATCTTGAATGCTGCTCCTCTCCAACACTCCAGCCGTGTAAGTGTCCTTAGCTGGTATGATGCTAGAAGAAAACTAGTGACGAGTTCATGTGAACCAAATTGGTTGAACTTGTAGCATATACCATGCTGTGGATACCCCCAAACTGCCTAATAGGTAGTTTATACATTTGTTCTTGTAAACGGCTCATGGCCGACTGTATTTTGTTACTGAAATCTTTCAAAATAAGTGTACGAACTGTAAATGGAAATGCTCTAATGCGTCTTCTACTTAGCCTCGGCTGCTGTGCTTGTTGTTGCACTCCTATAATTTATGTGCTGCCACGCTAGTAGATCTTGTTAGCATTCACTAGTGAGACCGTTGAGAGCACCGGATATAGCCTCAGTTCTGTTCGGTGATACACTTTCTGGTGAGAACGTTTAGATCACCTGATAGATCCTCAGGTCCGTCCGGTGATACACTGTCCGGTGAGACCATTGACTTCCCTGTAAACCAACATGATTACGGAGAGGCGTGCGGCAGGCGGCCATGGCAGCGCCTCGATACGGGCCCCGACCCGTCCCATCGGCCCGTTCAAACGAAAGGCCCAGAAGAGCCCACCTCATAAGGCGCCTGACACTTCGTCAGACGTGGACTCGTGGGCAGGTGACGCCGGGGTCCTAGGCTGCCACGGAGGCAGCCCGGGATGACGCGGAGACATCCCGGGATACAGGTGGCACCCCCACGTTTAAGGCGCGCGGGTCCCTCAGGCAAAACGGCTCCAGACGCCTACCGGGCGCCACGTTGACACCCAAGGCGGCAACCAACCTCCGTCCAAGGAAGGCTATCTCTTGAACCAGCCTTCTCCATTCGTTAAGCCAGCTGCTAGCTCTTATCTCTATAATAAAACCCCACGCATCAGTCTCGCACGATTTAGAGTTTAGTGCATGAGTCTGTCTATTAAACAAGTGGTATCCGGTGATCATATCCGGTGCTCACCGATGCCATAAGGTGATCACCTGATCGTAACTTTAAGTCCGTTGTGAAAGACTATCAAGTTGCTCACGGTGCAACTAGTGTGTTGGAATATAACCTAAAGGTAAACTAAACGGTAAGGCCAGTCTCAGTGCACAGTTTTAGTACATGGTTACTCTCATATACCATAAAACTCTTCCTTCTCTCTCCTATGTGCAGTAGCCCCCGAGCGTTGGGTTGGTTAGTATAAGTGAGTCAAGGCGAAGCATGCTTCCATCAGAAGGAGTCAAGGCGAAGCATGCCGACCATACTCCTTTGCCTCGGTTACCTAGTTACAATTATGGTAACCGTTATGGTAACCGTGGAGAGATTGGTTGTAATGTGGTGCATCTACCGGCATCATAATCTATCACACTTAAAAGGGTACTACATGAAGCATACAAAGTTAAGAGTCCTAAGGATGGTTCCATGATAGGTACGAAGCAGAGACAGTTGATCGCACCGGATAGACGCTCCGGTCCGGCCTGTGCACACAAACACTAGTTCATTCAAAAATCATGTTTATAGCTTTCTCATACATTGTCCGGTGAGCAGAGGAAGAAAGTAGAGAAGCAGCAGCAGGTTGAGCGGGTTTAGCAGGAAACGGAGATCTCAGGCAGGTGATAGTGCAACTGGAAACTGAGAAGGAATCAACCACTTTGCTGAGATAATGCGGAAGATGACTCCCGAGAAAAATCACATCCGTGAACCTACATGCAGGTGAATCCAACAACTTGTCATCGGAGTGACATGTCTGTCGACGAACAATACGCTCGTGCCAAGGAGCGACCGACGTGATCTTATCCTCACCGCTGTTGGCCATCGTTCACATGCCAACAGTAGCCAGCTTCGACGCGCCAATAAATTCTCTAATGCGTCTTCTCCATAATCTTGGGTGATGTGCTTGTTGTTGCACTCATAGAATTCATGCTGCCACGCTAGTAGATCATGATAGCTTTCAACGGTGAGACCGTTGATATCACCGGATAGAGCCCTAGGTCCGTCCGGTGATACACTGTCCGGTGAGACTGTTCACTCCCCCGTAAATCAACATGATTACGGAGAGGCGTGGGGCAGGCGGGCATGGCAATGCCTCGATATGGGTTCATAGAATGTATTACTCGATGAGTTTACAAAAGTAAATATAATGTATTACTCGATGAACTTGTAAATCAACATTCTCAAATGAACATGTTCATAGAATGTATTACTCGATGAGTTTACAAAAGTAAATACATAGTTGGCCAGGGGCTGTTTCAAGGTACAAAGGTATAAACTGCCTATTCGGCAGTTCAGAGATGTCTACAGTATGGTGCTCAGCCCAAAGGAAAACAGACTAGTCTGCACGGACTTGTCGCTAGTTTTCTTGTGGCATCACACCTTCCGAAGACACTTACACGGCAGAAATGGTTGAGCGGGGCAGCCTTGAGGTTTCCTTCGGCAACGAGGCTCATCCTTGATGTGCCTCGCCAACGAGAGGAGCGTGCGAGGCTCGTCCTTGATGCGCCTCGCCAACGAGAGGAGCGTGAATCTCCGCTGATCTCTTGAACCAGCCTTCTCCATTCGTTAAGCCAGCTGCTAGCTCCGTCCAAGGAAAGCTATCTCTTGAACCATCCTTCTCCATTCGTTAAGCCAGCTACTAGCTCTTATCTCTATAATAAAACCCCACGCATCCGTCTCGCACGATTTAGAGTTTAGTGCATGAGACTGTCTATTAAACAAGTGGTATCCGGTGATCATATCCGGTGAGCATATCTGTTGATCACCAACGCCATAAGGTGATTACCTGATCGTAACTTTAAGTCCGTTGTGAAAGACTATCAGGTTGCTCAGGGTCCAACTAGTTCATTGGAATATAACCTAAAGGTAAACTAAATGGTAAGGCCAGTCTTAGTGTACAGTTTTAGTACACGGTTACTCTCATATATCATGAAACTCTTCCTTCTCTCTCCTATGTACAGTAGCCCCCAAGCGTTGGGTTGGTTAGTATAAGAGAGTCAAGGCGAAGCATGCTTCCATCAGAAGGAGCCAAATCAAAAAAAGGAAGTCGGACAACATGTTGTCTGGAAAGGTAGGTGGAAGCCCGCCTTCGCCTCGGGACAGGCCAATCTATCGAGCACCCGTGAATCAACAGGCGCCTGACGACAATGTAGGAAAGCCATTTACCAGGCATGCTAGTCAAAAGCGCAATCAATGACTGCACATCTATGCCCCGGCTGCTAGCGGGTCACGAGCGGATAGTAGCTAGCCCTTCGCGCCTATAAATAGATGCCTCTGCCTGGCTTGCCAGTGCAGTGTACTTGAGTCCACCAACACATGTTCTTGAGTGGGAGCGAAGTAGCCATGGCAATGCGCAGGAGCTCACGCCTGATGCCAGAAGAAATCTAGCGAGCGGCGAAGCAGACGCTTGACGAGAGCAACGGGGGTGAAGCTCAACATCGTTGAGATGGGGGTCGACTTCGCGAGGAAGCTAGCGAATGATGTCCCCCAGGGTAAGTCTGAGCGCCGAGGGTAACTCGAACGCCGCCCTCTACCAGCGATGTGGCCGCACAAGGTTCTTCAGTTGGTGTCATGCCACAAGAAAGCCAGGGAGAGGTCCGTGTAGACTAGACTGGTGTCACTTGGGCTGCGTACCTTACTGTAGCGACCCTTGTACTGCCTAGTTTATGTCTTTGTATTTGTAAATGGCTCATGGCCGACTGGATTTTGTCTTGTAAACCCGCCAAGTTTGATTAAGAACATGTCCAGTTGCAAGGGGAAACTAGGCGTCCATCCCTTATCAGGAGAAAAAAGTTAAATGGCGCCAAGTCCTTTCCCGACGCCCTGAACGCGGTGACCATACATTGATCACATCCGGTGATGATCACATGTGCCATACAATGATCATATCCGGTGATGATCACCAGTGCAATAAGGTGATCACCGGATCGTAACCGAATTCCGTTGTGCGAGACTGCCAGGTTACTCACCGGCACAAGTATTGCGTTGGCATCACAATACCAACGGAATCTTACGTAAAGGTAAACTAAACGGTAATGTTGTCCCACCAGTCGGACCGGTGGGTGCAGTAGGAGAGGAACAAGTGAACTCCATCTCACGAGTAATGCTGTCAATGTCTCAGATCGATCCGCACATTTCACAGCATCCTATGTTTCACAAATAATTCAGGAATTCGTGGGCATTCAATGCACCATGACATACAGCCATGGTAAACAGAGTATAATGAATGTGCTAACAAAAGGAGAGTTAATAACTATGAAACTCAGCTCCACTAATATCCGCTGCTACCATTGAGCCATCTCTTTGATTAGAACCCCATGGTATCACAAATCGCGCGCGAAGAAGATGTAGATCACCAGCCTTGCTCTGTTCAAGCGGAAAAAATAAAGATTAAGTCATCGTAAAGAGGAGTTTCTGAGCGAAGAAGAGGAAAAAATTGTATGATACACCACCTCACCTACAAATCAATCATCGAGCACATCTTCAGGGAGCTTTGTTGCCTACAAATGAAGAGAAATAATAGTCAAAACTAAACATGCCTCACAAAACGACATGTTGTCAGTTTTGATGATCCGAGAAATACCTCTTCTCTCAGGGGACATTTTCGCCGATTGTGACCCTCCTGTTTACAAAGCGCACATTTAGTCTTACATTTGTTTTGACTGGAACTTGACTTGGGATTTTTCTTCAGAGCCCCTCTGCCAGGCACTAGGATGTGATCCAAGACATCTATGATGTCTTCACAATCAGCCTCCGGGGCTTGTGGCAGCACCGGTCCATACAACCTGCCTTTGTTCGCTCCTACATCTGGCAGGATCTGAGCAGCTTCCTGAGCAAGGACGGCTTTGAACCGCTCATATCCTTCAGTTGAAAGAGATGTTGCGAATGATGTAGCACGACTCATATTGCGTAATTCACGGTACCTCAATAGGGTTTCGGAATACTCGTACATGGTACTCTTCCTTATCGGCGGAAATGCACTCTTCGCCCGCATTGTCCACCTATCCAAAACACAGCAGTCTGGAAGCTTGCGTTCACCACGATAGCCCAATACAAAGAACTTGTGTGAGCAGAGGAGGCCAAGGGATTGCAACTTACGACAAGAACAAGAGATCCCCTCCAAATTGCCCTCTGTGTTCAATTCACATTTCACATAGAACCAGATGTCTCCTTTGTCCTTCCTGGTGACAATATACTCTTTTATACCATCGCCATCTAGGATCTCAACCAGATGACACTTGCTTGCTGCTGGTATGCTAAACTGCACTCTAAAAAAATAGCAGGTGTGAACCTTTTCTTCGCATCTATCTCAAGAATCGGAGCATCTGGAGCTATGAATGGCTCAGATTGCAAGGCAATTTTATCATCATCAGCCTCATTTCTGCGCGTCCTTGAAAGGCAGCTCTCATAGCTCTGCATCACTTGTAACAGTGTCATTTTAGGATTCAGCTTCATCTGAAGCCTAGCGTTGAGGCTCTCACTCCGTTGGTTGCTCCTAATTCCTAAATAGCACTTACCCACATGATACGCAACACACCATATTTTCCTCAGTTCATACATCAGATAAATCCAAGAGTCCGTTGTAACCTCATACTCTGAAAGGAATGCCAGCCATTTCTTCTCAATCTCTTCTAGGGAGAAACAGTCATACATAAAGACCCTGAACACATCCTTCACTTTGTCATCTTTAATATTACAACAAAGTTATACACAATATGCCATCCACAAAGCCTATGCGATGTATTCGGCCACACAGTCCTTATTGCTCTCTGCATAGCAAGGTCTCCATAAGTGATCACGAAAATAGGATGCTTCTGAATATTAGCGTCCGAAAATGTTCTAAGCAGCCATTCAAACGATATTGCATTCTCATGAGAAATTATTGAACACCCAAAAACAACAGTGCGTTGATGATGATTCACCCCAACTAAAGGAACTAGGGACACGTTGTACCGATTAGTTTTGTACGTGCTATCAAATACAACGACATCACCAAATGCTGCATAATCAAGCAGGCATTGGGTATCACACCAGAACAGTCCCACCATATGTCCTTGCCCATCAGTCATGCTCCTGAAAAAATATTCAGGGTCTCTCAGTTCACGCTCCCTAAGGTGTTTGAGGACTGTTTGAGCATCACCAGCAGAAATTGACTCCTCCTTATCACGATGGAAGAAGTTGTACAAGTCCCGTTGTGTGTAGCCAACTTTATCATACCCACCGTACTGCATTTCCTGAACTTCGTATATCAGGTATTTAGGGATACCAGTAATCTGCAACTCGAGAATTTCTGCTTTCTGCTCATCGCCGATGCTTCGATGTGAAGGCAGCAGACAATTGAGGTCACGTGGCGCCATAGGATGGTTGTGTTCGTCGATGAAATCCTTCACAAACCACTGCCCCGTGTTCTTATCTTGTGCAATCACAAATCTAGCAGGGCATCCAATACGACTTATATTTCGCGGCCTGCGCTGCTTATCCTCCCTGATCATGTGCTTCGCTGCACGGAAACCCTCACGATTGCAATATAACTTTCTAAGGATCACGTGATTATAGCCAGCGTCCCACTCAACATAGCCCTTCCTCATACTGAATCCTTTCTCAAGAGCATATGCATTGTAACATTGAATTCCTTCATCTTCACTAGCGAACGACGTCGTAACAATTTGATTGTACTCCATCAAAGACCCAATATCCGCCATCTCCAGCAAGGACTCCTGCATCCATCAAGAGCATTACACAAATTAGATATCCACGTAACAAATTCACACATTTTGTCACTGTCTACCGCAAGTTGCCATCTGATGAACACCGGCATCTCAAGAAACGAAATTTGAGCGAACAGCGGAGTCCAACCTGCTGAATTGAAACTGGTGCAGCGGCCGCAAGGGCGCGAGGAGGTCGTGGAACACAACCGGCAAGGTGGGCGATGGCGGCGGAGCACGGCTGCGCCGACTAGGGCACCCCCGCGTAGAGGCTACGAGCGGCGGAGTGCGGTAGGGGCTGGCGACAACGACCGAGGGACACGGCGAGGGAGACGGCGAGTGTACGGAGTTGGCAGCGGCGGCGGCTTGGTCATAGAGGAGGCGCGGGCGGCTAGAGGCAATGCGTGCGGTTTGGGGTCGTCCTCGGCGCGGGCCGGGGGTGGGCCGATGGGGAGGGGGTTGTTGGGTGGACAAATGACCTTCTTACCCTTCGGGGATTAAAATTGTCTAATGCAATTAATTTCGGGAGGTACCAAGAGGTACCTCCCAACCACCACCGTAAAAGGACTCATAATTTTTTATGGTATTAAAGGGATATGTTTAAGTTTTGATGTCATAGAAGAAATTTACTCCTCATTTGTCTTGAATGCAAATCAACTATACGATATTCAACACTCCAAATCAAGTGAAATGTTGAAGGGTGGACAACGTTCTAGGAATTACATCCGACAAAGGAGCAGCTGTGAATGCAATGGCACCCTAGCGCCATCACTCTCTCTATATAGTACTATGTCAGATCTAAATTATTGTTCATGGTTGACCTTTACTCACAATCTTCGGTCATTTATCTTATTCAAAAAATTATGTAAATATAAAAACAGATGTAATTTCGCATTCGCATTTGACACTATATTATAAAGTTATATATTCTTGATTATTTATATGTAAATTAGAAATTTTAATCAAGTAGAATATTCAACAAATTGCATACATCTTTTTTTTCTTTATAAACTTAGAAAAAATGAAATATCACAAAAGTTCGTTGTTTATTTATCTTCGGTTTCCTATATTTGTTCACAACAAATTACAAACGGTGAAAATTAAAGGGATAAATGAGCCAAGGGCAAAAGAGACATTTCGCATTAGTCTCATTCCAGTATAATGCACAGCATTAGTATAGGGATAAGTTTGACATAAAGATAGAAGTTGAGGGACTAGATTGGCCGATTTAAAAGTTGAGGGATGAACTTGACCTTTGCCTCCTCTTTGTCGTGTGCTTTTGGCCGAGGCACATGGCAAAGGCTTGGTTTGCCATGTGCTAAAGGTTTGTCGTGTGCTAAGGTTTGCAGTGTGCTTTTTCTTTGGTACACGGCAAATTGAGCATTCGCAGTGTGCCTGAAATAAAGCACACGACAAAGACCGTGACACACGGCAAACAACCGGTTTCCGGTAGTGAGCAAAGTTGAGGGACCAAAACGACTATTTTACCTTTTTTTAGAACGGAGGGATCAATATGAACTACAAACTACTACGCGATCCATCACCGTTTACACATGCATCTTCCTCCTCACGAATCACATTAAAATGAGCCGTGAGCTCGTGATAGCATATATCTCCATTTGCAGCACAACGCTTCCTAGGCCGGCCACCAGGTCAACCTCGATCATCATCACTGTTGCGCTACAGCCTCAATCTTTGTGGCGGATAACCGGGACACCATAGGTCAACCTCGTACGTGACGCCCCACTTGTCTCCAATGCTGTGTACTCACTCTATCCCTTTTTATAGGTCGTCATTGGTTTTCGTGCCACAATTTAGATTCAATTTATAGAAAATATGTGTAATATTTTAATCTCTAAAAAAATTTGTTAAAAAACTATATTCAAATATCTATCTAATGATATTTATTATGTACTATAAATATTAATATATATATTTTTATATTCAGTCAAAGTTGTTTCTCGGGAACCGTAAACGACGGATAAAAAGGGACAGAGGGAGTATCTGCTTCGTCTCCATGTCGAGCACCAAGAGCTGCTCCTGACCATCAATCACTAGCAGTCGCATCAGCACCGCGCCGCTCCTATGATCCCCGGAACTCTCCAAGTCAAGCCAAAGGGGCCTGTTCATGTCCCTCTCCCACGGTGGTATCATCAGCGACCACACCGTAGCCCTAGTGTCTACTTCCATGTGCCGTGCCCAGTCACCTCCGGCTGACATAACCAACACGGACACAATGAACCTCTGCGTCACGTACATCAACGTCAGCCTCCCGTCCGGCGACGATTCCAGGCAGGACTCACCGGCTCTCCACTCGTCCGTCAGGCGATCCTTTGGGAGCTTGATCGACGCCACCGTCGCCGACGTGCCGGCGTCGTAGGTGAGGATGTGGTCAGTGGAGGATATGAGCCAGTGGACGACACGATCCAGGACGACGGTGGAGTTGCCACGCCCCAGCAACGTGCCCCTTGGCAAGTGTGGATGGTAAGAATGTGCCATAGGACCCCACTTGCCATCGGCGGCGGCGTCCGACCACACGGCCTGAGCTCTGAACGGCGAGAGATGTCCAAGGCCCCATGTGTCCACGGCGAGCAGCAGGAAGGAGCATCATATGCCATCGCCGGCGGTGAGCAGGGCGTAGGTGCAGTGGTCCCGTGCGATGTCCGGCGGGGAGGGGAGGAAGGCTCGGCCGCCTGTCAAGGGGTCGTACACGCAGATGCAGCAGGCACGCGCTCCGGCGACCGCCACTGCTTGTTGACGATGGCCTTGCGCTCCAGGAGGAGAAGCCCGCCGCGGGACGCCACGGGCTCGTATTGCTTCAGGAGGTCGCCGGCGCTGCGCGACAGGAACGGCGCCAGCTGGTCCTCGACGACGGACGCGGCGGCCGGCGCCGCCACCGGGTGCGTGAGGGAGAACGTACCGTCTGTGCTGTCGAGGAGGCAGAGGAGCCTTGACGGCAGCAGGACGCCGCCGCGGTGGCTGCTGACGTGGCGCGCGAAGTCCGGGCTGTGGATCGCGCGCCGGAGGGACCTGCATGTGGCACCGCACCGGAGGAGGGTGGCGAAGCCCGCGTGCAAGGCGATCTCGAGCAGGACATCGATCGACCGGAAGCTCGCATGCCGGTGATGGCGACGGCGACGGCATCGGCTCACGGCTCGCGCCGCGCGACTTGCCTGGAGCACGCCGGCGGCTTTTGCGTGCTCGCATATTGATTTCTGGCGTGGTGATGGTGAGATGCTCGCACTTGGATTGTATCCGCCGCACGTAGGATGTATGTTAATGGAAACCACCAGATCGAGCAGGAGATTGATGGCGATCCGCAGCTACAGGAGTTGTAAGTTGCACCGCTTCAGAGTCTCCGGGCGTCAATCGGTTGAAGATCTACCTCATATTTTCTTCCCAACGAATCAAGAATTCTAAGATACTAGCTCACAGAGTTCTATTTCTTTTGGAGACTATTCCATTTTCTAAAAAAAGAGTTAGTAAATATGAGGTAGATCTTTTGAAGTCCATGAATTCTAAAAAAAGGAGTTAGTTAAATATGGGTTTGCTGGGCCAAAGTAACAATAGGCTGCGGTGACCACCTCATTCCGGCTCTCTTCCCCTGCCGCGCGCTTGGCGCCTTGGCGACATTGTCGTGCCCCAGTTGATGAATTCTTGCTTACCCAAAAGCTGAATTTATCAATTGATATTTTTGAACTAGCATGTTGGGGTTACGTGGATTTTGAGAGGCACATGTCGGCGATTTTGGAGGGAGCACCGGGGAGCCGGGGAGGAGGTCTCCATCGCACTACGGGAAACCAGAGGTTCGCCGAGTGCCCCATGCAGAGTAACGGCAAACTCCCATAAATACTCGGCAAGGCCACTCGGCGTGCAAAGTAACGGCAAAGCCGCCTTTGCAGAGTGTTTTTTTGTCGGATACTCGGCAAAGGCTTTATCGAGTGTCAGGTCAGACACTCGGCACTAAAAAGCACTAACACACGGCGCGGCGACGGTCGTGGTCGTCTGCGAGTTTTTAACGGAGGCTTTGCCGAGTGTGGCACTCGGTCTGTCACCAAACACTCGGCAAAGGCACAGGGTTTGCCGAGTGCTAAGGCCAAAACACTAGGCAAAGGCCTGTCCGGAAATGACAGAAACAGCCTGTTTGCCGAGTGTAAACGCCAAAACACTCGGCAAACGGGCCCTTTGCCGAGTGTAACACTTGGCAAAGTGTCAAGTCTGTCCCTATTTTTATTGATTGGTCATGTATAAAGGACCCCCTCAAACAAACGTCACATGCAGTTGATATATATGATAATAAGCATCACAGGCAGTTCGGATATATAGACATCGACCTTCCACAACCATAATTCAGCAATAAACATCTTAGGAACTTCGACGACACATACAAGTACTAAACATCCATAGGTTCGCAAGTCCACTCGTTCACAACGACACAAAGTCACCAAACATTCACAATTGACCGCAACTCACTGAGGAGGGAACGGGAACAGCTCGCGAGCCCTCCGCGACAGGTCTTCGTCTTGAGCCACTTCATTTGACGTTGCGGAGCAAGGATTCTGCACAAAAGAGAACATTTTCAATGTGTGATAAAAGATTTACGATAGAAATAAGTTGTCTAAGTTGTCTAAGATAACCGACTAAGTTGTCTAAGTTGTGAAATGAAATTATAAGGTTCTCAAGTGACTCACAGGAGAAATGTGAGGAGGACGTGGTGGAGGGCATGCCATTGGCGATGGCGGACCTTCACCCACCTGCGCACCAATGTTATGCATGTAGGCAAACATCTGCTCCTGCCACACCCGATTCTGGCGCTCGAGCTCGTCAAGCTGCCTCCGCTTGTCGGCTTCCATCTGCTACATCCGCTGCACCTGCAACTCTAGGTTCTCCCGCCTCCTCCTCTCATCTTCCAGCTGGGTCTATAATATTCAATCACAATGTTACAATACAAAACAAACGTAAAGTAAAAGTGAACATACAATGAACAAAACAAAAATAACCTGTAGTGATTGCATCCCGAAGTGTGAAGCGGGAGGAGGTTGGCGCATGGCCGGGGAAGAGCTCGTGCTCTTGGCTCGAATCTGAGAGAGTGTGGGAATAGCGGCCGTGTCGATGGTGCTGTCGCCAATTAAGTACCGCCCATGCTTCTTGCCTCCTCCCGCTCTCATGACCACTTCTCCATCAATGTCGTGAGCAGTCGGATAGAAGTCTGGCCCATGGACCTCCTTCGCCACCTCTATGTATGCACTGAGGCGACTATGGATGGTGGCGTTGCTGTTTGTCGAGGCCGGGTCCTTCGGGTTGTACTGGACGTCGGAGGTCGTCTTGCGATTGTGGGCCAAAGCATATGCCACGAACCGGTTACAAGGCTGGCCACCATGTGACAACGACTGAGGAAATAAAGAATAAGATTAGTAATTTTACAGAATTCAGTGAGCGAATATAGAAATGACTTGGCGTACCCATTTTTCGACGTACTCGTCGAGTCTAAGGCTGCCCTGATGGTGTGGTACACCTGACATCAGCAAACGCTGCTCCCGGCAAGCGTTGTGTGTCTCCTCCCACTCGGGGCTTACCCACTTGTCCACTATCACCTCCCACCATCGGGGATGACTGATGCACCACCACAGAATCGCCTACAAGACATCAAGTGTACGTCATATAACAAGATCGAATTGAAAGTATTTAATCTAAAAAAATTATAATCGATTTTCAAGATTTACCGCCAAGTATCGCTCCTGTGTCAATATCATTTTTCTTGCATCCTTTTTTGTCACCTTCACTTTAAGTGAAGCATAATAATCAATGATGGCCTAGATGCGTGCCTGATAGTGCATGTCCTTCACGAGCTTCAAACAGGCTCTATGTGCCACAACAACCGCCTTCTGCTCGGTTCCCGGGTAGCATCTATAAAAATCATGTATATATACGCGATATATCCAGTCATTATCTCAAAAATATTCAATGAATGTGATGTGTTGAACAATGTAGTGCAACGAATACTTACCCACAGCTCGGCCTTTACCCGTTTAGCCCTATTGGCGAATATCGTGCCTTCCCGATCCTCGAAATCGGGAACGGCGATGTACTGGTCAAAGGTGTAGGCCGGCTCCTCCCTGCCGACAATCTGAACCAGACCCGGAAACAGCTCCCTACATAGAAGACCAGGATGTTGTTGACTTTGCGGTCGTGAGCGCTCGGGGAGACATATGCCCAACTCCTTCCCAAGTGATTAAGGTAAATTGTTAGTTCATATTGTGATTTCCAACAATTGAAATGAAAAGGTACTTATAACATCTAAAATTACTTACCTTTTGCCAGTGGGTCGAACTACAGGCCAACTCTCCATGGGTATCGGTCACTTCGAGAGGGTCGAAGGACCTCGCTGCCAAAGGGCCGACTGTTCAGAGGAAGTGGACCCCCCCTGTTGTTGCCTCCTCCTCCTCCTCGGCCCCGTGCTGCTCGTCCTCGCGCTCTTCTTCCTCCGCGGCCCGTCGGTCCTCCACCGAAGGAGCAAACTCCTCCTCAGATGAAGACGAGGAAGGTACATGGGTCCGCTGTTGCCCCTTGCCTCGCCCCCTGCCTCGATCATTCTTTCGCCCCCTGCCCTTGCCACCGGACGACCCAGCTGCATCGGACCCTCCATCTTTAAATTTGCGGTAGAGGGACATGACGTTCCTCATTGCACCGCCCCCACCCACCATCTTAGATAAACAATATGAACATTTATGAACCAAAACTACATAAATTATTAGAAAGAGATGCAATATATACAAATTATTAGAAAGAGATGAAATAAATAAAAATATTGTCACACCCGGATTTACACAGAAACCCGAATGCTGCCATATGTATGCCCAGAAAGTCCACAGAACACATATAGCATACAAATATGATAAACAGAGAACATATGCTCGAATAAATTGAGTTTTATATCAGAGTTTACCTAAACAAAATACAGCGGAAGTCTAAGTATTAACTCTCTCGACAGGTAGAGCCTCAAGTCCACAGGGACACCGATTGATTGACCACAGCTCTGAAGTATTGAAGATCCTCAAGAAACTCAGTAGCAGTAGACTCATTTACTCCATTTGTTACCCATCCAGGATTTTTTTGAATAATGACAAGTGTAAGTAAAACATTTACTTAGCAAGTATAGAACAGGTGTATGAAGGCTCAAAGTAAGGCTAGACACGGCTGGACTGCATTGGCATTTTTAGTTGGTTCATTTTAACATTATGCAAGTTACTACAAGTGAATAGAACCCAGTTGCTACCCAATTAATAAAGTATAAGTGACATTAAGCATAAATAAACATCATATTCTAATCAAAAAAGATCCAGGCCACTCGTGACCCTGAGCAAGGCTATCATGATAGATTTACACTCTGCAGAGGTTTATCCCTTTACCCACCAGTCGCGTAAAAGCTCAAAAGAACTTTAAACCCAACCACGCGGAGGTGGATCAGACCTCACAAATCACACTTCCGAGGTGTGACTGCATAGGGACGCTACGAGGCTTTTCACAAGACACCCTAACAAGACAGTGGCTGATTATGGTACAGCACAGGCAGCATGGCCTAGGCACCGAGATTGTTGTACGCCTACGGAGTCACACCATAGGGGGGGGGTCAATGGCGTCCAGAGCACGGGCATCACACCCAACAATGCGCAATGTGTGGAGTTCCCCATCGTAGGGACTCCCAGCACGGGACTGTGCCTCACGGGGGCATAGCCGACGGATCACCCGTCCTCGGTGGATCAAGACATACTCTCACCCATGTTTCCCATAACGTTGTCGGCCACTCCGGTAACCACTGACAAGCTAGAGACGTACATGCTACTTGACCAAGACCAGAGCCATAATAGTTCTAGCGGTGGCGATAGGCTCCTGGGTTGCCGCTTTAAGAACCGAACCTTACGGAGAGACACTAGAGCAAAGCACGAAGCACATGCTCTAACTCCCTAAACCAAATTGCTAAAAAGCAAATTTTATCATTAATGTTGATGTGAACCATTAAGTCAAAATTAACAATTAAACAATGGTGATAGTAGCTGCGCATAGCAAAGATCTACCCATATGCATAAACCCAAGGTAATCAAGACTAGGTACAACCTTCAAGGTACATCAATTTAGACACATGCATGTATAAAGTAAATGATTACAAAGTGGGTACGTAGCAAGGATTGTCCGTGCTATAACTTGCCTTCCTTAAAGTGTTGCTGCTGCTGGTCCTGCTCCTGAAAACCCTCCTCGTACTCGAAGTCCAACGCAAACGGCTCACCAACTGGACACGAATCACCACACAAGCATCCACACAAGCCAATACATGCAAACAAAAGTATTCTATTAGAACAGTATACCAAACAGTAGAAACATAACAAAAGAAGGTTTTAAAACTAATCTACGCTTCACTACGAACACGTGAGCGCAAGAATCACACTAATTGGAGCTCAAACGAGAAATTTACGGCGTTTCTAAGGTTTGGGGACTTGCTGGCAAGGTTTAAAAACTTCGAGGGACCTATTCGTGAAAAACCGAGGACGTATACGCAATTTCACATAAGAACCCGAGGGCTAACGCGTAAAAAGGTAGGGGCTTTTCTACGAAAGAGTATAGACTAAACGAATATGATAGAAAATTATAAGATTCGCTGAGGGTCTTACTGAAAATCTTGAGGCCAAAAACGATGGAAGGCTCGACGCGACGACAAGACGAAGAATGGGAAGTAGTGGAAGATATGGTGGAAGAAGACTACCTTAGGGAATCCCAAACAAGGGGGTCTCCCTGTAAAGGAGTCGATGGTGTGTCTTTTCCAGAGGAGAGGTGGTTCGTATATATTGGGAGAAAATCTCTCACTTCTAGGTTCATTAGCAATATGGGACTAAAGGTGGTTTGCCCCATTCCAATGCGAATGGGCTTGAAATTTGTCCCAATAAAGTGATGGGATGGATTTGGCCTAAAATTGGGTCAACTTTGAGCCAAGCCTGCTCTACTAAGATTTAGGGTGATTTTAATTTTTGGAATAATTATTTTCCTCGTTATAAAATAATTCCAGATAAGTCCAGAATTGATATTAAAACCATGAAAAATATTCTGAAAATTCTAAAAATCCTAGGAAACATTCTAGAGATAGAGTTGGACATGAGGAACCCAAATAAAATATTTAGAGCTCATGAAAAAGATTTTATCATGTTCCAAAAATTTGGAGAATGCTCTAAGAAATTAGGAATAAATCCCAGAAAAATCTGGAAAATTCCCATTAGACTTCTACACGCATTTTAGAAAATTTTGCACACATAAAACCACTAAATGCATGCTGGCATGAATGCAAGGCAAGGAATATTAAACCTACATTACTTTAATTTAATTTAGAAAAATGGTTTCCCCTATACTAAATTCCCTGTTAATTATTTAAAGGTTGGAAAATTTTAGAAAATTGAGAAAATCATTGTATTAATTATGCTGACAAATCACATCCTAAAATCCAAAAATTTTGAGGTGTGACAAATATGAACCAACATAAATTATTAGAAAGAGATGCAATATATAAAAAACATATATTTATTAGAAATAATCATCATGATCAGGATCAGATGGATCAACGGTCTCATCATCGCTATCATACATTTTGAGATGTCGTCGTCACTATCATTGCCTAATTGTAATCGCTCTAGTCACCCTGGTCCGCTACGCGGCCACCTCTAAGGCCACCTCCGGCGCATCACCGACGACACAACCTTCCTCCGCCGATACCGCCACCATCTCGACAGCCGCTTCGTCCATTCCCTCCTCCTCGGCGTCTACACCTTCCTGGACGAAGATGACAAGGATGACGACGAACGGGGCCTACTCGTGCTTCCTCCGTGCAAATCCCTCAAGGACACCATGTCCACCATCAGAGGTTGGGTGTGCGGCTACAGCCCGAACACGGCCCGTGGCGGCCTCGTCTTCGCCAAGGACTGCTACACCAGCCTGGAGCTCATTTTTTAGAATGTACATAGCACATATTTTATTGAAAAGAGAAGAATTACAACCACACGGTATCAAGAGAACCCTTGAGGCGTAAAACTAACAACGACCACGAAGAAAGAAACGGAGCATGACCTAGAACAGAGGTAAAAGAAGAAGCACTCCACCACCACTCTACAACACTACAACCCTGCAAAGACATACGAGGCCCATAACTAGCAGCTAAGACAACAAGAGTAATAACACATAAGGGGCACAGAGGAACACTACTACAAAAATGCACATTTGTCCGCGGATACTCTTGCACAATTTAATCATTGAAATTGGGTATTTTCTAATGCCAACATGTAATTGTTATTCTAAACAAATAATACAGTAAAGAAAAAAATTATTTTATATAATTACAACTCAAGATTTTTTTTCTATTACTGCAAGAATTAACAATTAAATGCAAGAGAATTTTTTCTATGCGTAGAATTATTTTAATAATGCAACAAATTTCTTTTAATAATCTACAACTTAATAAAATGAGAAAAAACGTCATCATATTTTTTTTCACGGTCCGTGGCTCCGCCGTCCGCCCGCGGAACCGCCTGCCCCAACTCTTTTTTTTTTTCGTGTAACCGCCCGCCCCCCACTTCTTTTTTTTTCCCGCTCCCTTTCCCTTCCACCCCAGCCACGCACACCCTCCTCTCCCCCGAGCCTCACCTCTTCATCCTCCTCCACCCGCGCCGCCGCCGCACCCAACGCCTGCGATCGATTCCTAGCCAGCCCGCCCGCCCGCCCTCATAGGACCGACGTCGCCCTCCGCAAAACCCCCGCCCCCAAGCCCCCGTCGCCCTACGCAAAAACCCCCGCCCCCAAGCTCTCTCCACCAAACCCTAATTCCACCGAGACCCAACGCCGCCACGCCGCGCTGCTCTCCTCCTCGTCGTCGCTCCTCCCCGCGCTGCCCCGCCCGACAGGGGCGCGTCGGCAAGGCTGCTGCCCCTGCTCCCGTCGCTCTGGGCCTCCACGAGCTCGACTCGCTCGTGGGGCCCCACCTCCAAGGCCACGCTGGGGCACGCTGAGGCCACACTCTACACGCTCGCGGACGCCGCGGTCGTTGCGACCGACGCGGCGGCGGGAGGGGACGCCCGGCAGGCGGCCACCACGGTGCAGAAGAATGGCGGGTGGTTCGGCTTCATCTCCGAGGCCCTCGAGTTCGTGCTCAAGGTAATGAAATGATTGCATAATCAATTGTGGTTCTTATGCAGTATGCAGTATGCGCTGCTCATGTTTCCGTGCTTTCGGGCTCTGTAGTAACTCGCAACAACATTGATCCGTTGTGTCGCTTAGCGCTGCTTTGTGCTTCGACATAGCAATGGGTGTCCATGAAGCTTGTGCAGTTCCACATGCCTGTGTAGGCATTAATCCTCGAAGTTTTTTTACGTGGAATGCTAGAATTCAGAGTTATGTACTGTTATACTGTTAACTTAGAACGGGTAAGGTTCATAATACTGAAAGCATCGGAATGCTGATGCTATCTGAGCCTCGCCATGCAGATTCTCAAAGACGGTCTGTCCGCGGTCCATGTGCCCTACGCTTATGAGTTTGCAATCATTCTGCTCGCCATCATTGTTAAGGCTGTGACGTTGCCTCTAACCAAAAAAACAGGTGAATGTTCTAACCAATTTGAACAAAGTCGCCCCATCTCTGGTTTCTGATTACAGATCAATTTGGTGGATTGATCGCTGAATTGCTTGTAAATTTCAGGTGGAATCAACTCTGGCCATGCAAAATTTGCAGCTGCAGATTAAGGCAATCCAACAGAGATATGCTGGCAACCAGGTTTGTATAGCTGTTGGAAATTCCAATCATTGATTGTGCTACCTAGAAACTTATTTTAGCCTTGCTATTTTCAAACTCACTTATTCACATATTTTGATTTCCTGCTTCTCTATAATTCTTATTAGGAAAGGATTCAACTAGAGACTGTTCCGTTATATAGGCAAGCTGGAGTCAACCCATTAGCAAGTTGCTTGAATTTTCCCTCCTAAACCATATTGTTCTGACAGTTAATTTTTTAGCTGTTTTATTTTGTGCTTGATCCCTGAAAAATGAATTCTTTCATGTGATATATTGTTTTCCTGATAGATAGAGTCCGTCCCTGCCTTACAAAACGTTATGTTTTCAACGTAGCATCATGATCTTATACTTTCTCTGACAGGATGTTTTCCAACGTTGGCAACAATACCTGTCTGGATTGGTCTTTACCAAGCCCTAACAAATGTAGCAAATGAGGTAACCTAAGTCTGGCTGGCTGCTTGATATTTTCTTAATCGAGAGGCTTTTGAACTGAATGTCTTCTATGGCATGAAGGGGTTGTTCACAGACGCTGGGAGGCCCTACAACATTTGCAACTGGGCGAAGTGGTTCTGGCATTTCGTGGCTCTTCCCATTTGTGGTATTGAAACTGATCTCTTGTTAATGTATAGATTGGTTGCTTCATTCCTGGTTCTGAGAAATAGATTGTACTACTGCACAATTTTTATATATAAGTATGTCTTAAGTTTTATACAAACTTATTCAACATGCTGATTCTTTGCTATAGCTTGATATTCCTTTTTTGCATAGCTGCTGGTACCTGATAGAGATTAGTTTCTCACAATCTCATGACTGTTTAAGATTCTGTCAGTACGTTACCGAAATCATGAGGTTCAGATTTGATTCAAAATGAATCTTATAACAAAAGCCATAATTCTTTTTCAAAGGCTGCATTTTTGGGTAATTGGGAGGTTCTGTTTTTTATTTGCGAATAGGAAAGTCATCCTATAACAAAAATAATATGATGATGGATAGTTCATTGTACTGATAATGGTTAGTTCGGCAGGATGGTGTGATAGTCAAGGTTGTGTGGATCACCTAAGAACAAAGATACACATGAGGCATAAGGGTGATATAATGATAGAATGTGCAATTGCTTATGTTCTTTCTCAGCAACTATAAAACTACTATGCAGCAAAAATCTCTGGGTGTGCTACGATACCAACAACAAGGTACTTTTCCTGCTGATTATGTAGTGTTAAAATAAGCAACAACATGTTTAATCCTTCCTTGACGACGAAAAAAGTATGGTTGAGGAAAAGAGCTCTGGATAGAGGTACTGTCTTATAGAGTTATTTTAAGCAGATGTGGTATGTGTAAAAAGCATTTTTTATTTGTGCCATATAGAATTTCGTCAATGAGAATGTTAGTTTGAAGTAATGTTAATATTTTGTCAATGACAATGGTGTCCAGCAATGTTAGCATTTTTTAGAGTTATTTTGAAGTAGAGAACTGAGATATGGATTTTAGTTCATTATTTTTCTTGAATTCTATGTTACAATTCTTTCATGTAGATGGACACCATTTATTTGTCTGCCATGGGCTTGAGCAATTGTATATGTATTATATCTGACAGGTTGAAAGCTTTAATAGCGATTCCTGACATCCAACCCAGATGTGCAATGTCAATCAGAAAGAAGTACCCCTGTATGAGATCCCTTCTGAATATATACATGGATCCCGGTAAAACTGTGAGTTCTTTCCTTTTTGGTTCAGAAGAGCACAAAGTTGGATACCAACTTTGTTGTGTTGTTAACTTGTCCCTGTTACAGGTTCAGGAGAAGGAACTTCTGCTTAGCGACTTGAGATGGGAAGAAGGTCGTCTGGGTGATGAAGGCAACTGGTTGGGGAACAAATGTTCTAGAAGGGTGTACTGCATGCTCATGGCAAAAAATGGAGACTTGGATACAGATGATCTGGAAGCTGGAGGTCGTGCTTAGCGCTTCCTCATCTGGACCTAGGACTTAATGACCAGCTTGTGTGTATGTAGTCCTTATTATCACGCTTAGCTATCATGCTTGTACATACTGATGCACTGACAAGGTGAAAGAGCCGCATTAGCTCATGCGATCGTTACTGCCTAAAGCATCACCTGCTATGTTACATGATGACAGATGATGTATCTGTATGTTTTGTTTAGCTAGCCGTGAAAGGCATTTGTTCGTATGCTAGGAAACTGGATTAGGCTATGTGTATGCTATCCAATGTGCTTACTGCTTGTAAGTTATGGGGACAATACGGAGCCCCAACAAACTTGTGCAACTTCTAAAGTTTAAGATACTCCAGTCCCGAAAGGGGCACAAGTAAATGCTTGACATTCAAATATGAGTGTTTTTATATTATATGGGCCCTTCATCGACCAGTCCTGCATTTTTCTGTGTCGGTAGTGTCATGTAAAGTATCTTTTGGTGCCGCAGTGCGGTGTACGAATATGATTTCAACCAAATCGAAGTTCCACCCGCGGTAGAGCGAGATTCCGTGGGAGGCGCTCCGGCCGAGGATCTCGGCGCAATCGACAGCGGCGGAGGACGAAGAGGAGACGGCGAAGTAGGATCTTCCGCTCCCAGGGGAGGAGGAGGATCCGAGCGGGCTGTTCTCCATGCCGGGGAAGCGCTGCATGTCGGCGGGCCAGGCGGCGCTGTCCAGGTCCCGCATGCTGCCGCACCACTAGAGCGCGAAGGCGAAGGAGGCGAGCGCGAGCGGCAGCAGCGTGAGGAGGAGGAGCATCCGCGTGGCGATTGGCCCCGCACCTCTACCACCGGCAGAGGAGGAGCCGCCGCCGCGGTAGCCCGCCAAGAGGTTAGCAAGGTCGTCGAGGCAGTGGAGGTCGTCCGCGGTGGCGGAGGTTAGCCGCGGGCAGGCGAGGCAGCACCTCCAGCGGACGGCTTCGGGCGCAGGCCCCCCTACGGGTGCGGCGGGCAGGCGAGGCGGCGGCTCCGGGCGCGGGCCCCCCTGCGGGTGCGGGGAGGTGCAGCGTGGGGGTGCAGGAGGAGGCCAAGTGTATATTTCTATTATACGTACATGTCGTTACAAAACTTTATATAATAAAAATGAATGCTTAAGGAAAAGATTTGTTCCGCCTCGCTCGACCTCGTGCCGGGGTCGAGTCCGTGTAATGTCTCTCATGTATGCGCACTTTGGTCTCCTTGCTTGTTAGAGCATGATATAGACAAACACAATATAAAGGTTACTTGTTAGATAAACAACGTCCAATTGTATCGTGCTTATGTTAAAAATCATATATCCTATACTCTATATACGTTTGTCGAATATATATGTTGCCCGTAACAACTCACGTGCATTATCCTAGTGCAAGCTATATGTATAAAAAAATCTGAGTTGTATTATGCGGAAGGCTTTAAATTCAATAATGCAAGAGAAAATGTTTTCTCTTTTAATTTTTTTCTGAGCTACTATTGCATAAAAAGAATTCTCTTGCATGACGTGCTATATGTATTTTAACTCTAAAAATTTAGATGAGGAGTGGCGATCAGTTAACAAATTAAATAAACCTTCCGTAATAATCAATGAATCGATTATAACAATTAATAGTAGCCATCATTGGTCGTCGTCGTCCATGGCGAGCGAGGACAGGTACGATGTCCGGTCCATCTCGTATCCAAGCAAGTTCCCCCACGACTCCGGATCCCCACCGCCGCCACCGTGGTGGCTCGCCACCTTCTCAACCTCTAGCTTGTCAATGCTCATCGCGTACGCGTCCCTCGTCTGGTCGCCGCACCCGGCGGTGAGGAAGAACACCCCGCTCTTCTCGCACATCCACTGCAGCTTCATCCACGTCGTCTCCGCCGGCAGGAGCCGCCCCACCACCTCGACCACCACCTCCGGGTCCCACCCGCCGCCGCCGGCGCTCCGCGTGACCACGCCGATCGCCACCCTCCGCGTGCTCGTCTCCGGGCACAGTAGCTCCACTACCCGGACGACGCGCAGCCTCCCGTCCGGCGTCACGCCCAGCAAGGTGTTCCCGGCGGGCCCCTTCATCATCGGCATCTCCATGCGCTCCACCTCCATCTTGTCGAGGCGCACCCCGAACATGACGCTCATCGCTGGCCAGTACACCGCCTTGCCGAACGCGACGGCCGTGCCCGTCATGGATGCCATCGCCTTCTTGCTCAGCCGAGTCGCGTTTCTCACCTTCTCCTCGGGGCCCCAGTGGCCGCCGTCGGACGCGTAGGTCCGGCACGGGGTGAAGTCGCGCCGGAGGTACACGAGGAGCACATGGTACGACGACGGCGAGCTCGGTAAATCGCCGGCGTGAGCGTGACTGTCATCGTCGTCGGCGGTAAGGATGGCGCAGGCGAAGGGGCAGACGATCTCCTTGCCCCCGAGGGGCGGCAGGACGGTGACTTCCCCGGTCATGGGGTTGCAGACGCAGAGCTTCAGGGCGCGCTCGCGCTTCCGGCGCCGGAGCTCGACGACAAGGAGGCCGTTCCGGGAGGCGATGGGGCGGGAGGCGTCGAGCAGCCCGTCGTCGAGGCCCTCGACGAGCGCGTTCAGCGACGGCTGCTTGAGGCCGAGGCGGCTCGATGCGGGCGCGGTGGCGGCGAAGCGCGGCACGGCGGCGCCGTGGCGGTGCGAGTAGAAGACGCCGAGGGCGAGGCAGCGCGGGAGCGACGGCCCGCGGGGCCAGGTGCGGCTACCGCCGCGGCAGATGAAGGCGGCCTCGCCGGACACCAGGCGGCACCACCGCCTGCAGGTGGCCGCGCAGAGGACGAGGTCGGAGAAGTCCGGCAGGCCGTCGAAGATGCCGACCAGGATCTCGTCCGTGAGCGGCGTGCCGTCCTCGTCGCCGTGTGCGGTCGTCGTGGCCGCCGCCAACCCCCGCGCACGCTTGGACGGCCTGTTGCGCCGGACGGCCAGCCAGCCCCGGGGGCATTGCTCCGCGGCCGCGACGGAGGAGTAGGGCCGGGAAGAGTGGCGGGTGCGGCGGCGCTGGGGCGGCATTATATTGCTTTCAGTGCGTGCGAGCTACGGATCTTCTCTTGATCGATGATGGCCGTATGTCATATGTGGTACCTTGAGAACATGTTCACACGGGACTTTGGGAGGAAGATTCAATTTTTCGGTTCTGGTTTTATTACGGAGAGGCGTATAGTATCACGGACCATCAGAGATTTCACGGGAAGCACCCCCGGCATATGATGCATATTTGTTACATTACCCTGTATAATCTTGATATATATTAGGGCATGTACAACAGTTTAACATTTTAGACAGACAATATCTATTTAACACATACAGACAGCTAAATAGACAGCTTATGTTTATTTAGTTGTTTGTGTAATAATAAGGGCAAGTACAACCGTGCAGACAGCTTGTTGTCTTTTTACACAAATAGACAGCTTAAACAGACAGCTTATACAATAAGTTGTATGTTTGGCTGTCTGCAGAATGTTTAATTCATCCTTTGACACACAAATCATGATGATCTAGTATATACTTGATTTTTGTAGTCATTTTGTTGCATACATGAGACAATCCACGATACATTCAAATATTTTGCATGACTCGTAAAATAAACATGTATATAATAATTATCTAGTCATTTCAGGGGGTTAAATGTAAAATACACAAGACACATAAAATCTTATAAATATTACACTTTTCTTTAGGGTTCGTTTTGCAAAAGCATCAACCTTATCCTCTCCTCACGAACAATCTTCCTCGTGAGCACTCTTCTGCGCCTCCCCGTCTGGTGGAGGAGCTCATCCACCCGAGGTACCCATGCTCGCGTGCGACAGCGCGGGTAAAACTCGCGTGCGACGGCGCAGCAGAGCGCGTGTGACGGCGCGGCAGAACTCGCGCGTGGACGGCGCTACGCGTGCGACGGCGTGGCGGAGCTCCCTGTCCTTCGCTTTCTCCGCTCCCTCCGCTCTCTCCACCAGATGTCGCCCGGCCCCTTTTTGATTCAGTTTTCATGGTTGTGGAGCTCGATTTGATCTTCTTGGAGCTTGATTTTTTCTTTGCGCTTGTGAATCCGGCCGCCGCTCGCCATGGCCGCGGTGGCAGTGAGCTCCGGCCGCCGCTCGCCATGGCCGTTGTGGCAGTGAGCTCGATTTGGGAGGGGATTCTGGCGTGAACCGGAGGCGGCAAACCAATCCTTCCCGCGCGCCCAAGGGATCCCCACCGTCGTCGTCTCCCCGCAGCGGCTGCTACAACGGGCACTGAGTCGTCGCTCGGTCCTTGGAGCACGAGCTCCGCTCGTAGACGAGCGAGGCGACGACCAGGCCTCGGCGACGCGCGCGTGGGGGGTTTTTTGCAAAACTTCCTTGCATGGCGACGGCAGGCGACGGCGCGTTGTACGTGCCCTAAATATACACTATGATTTCTATTATTTTGCATGGGAGCACGGATCAAAGCAGTAGACAAGATAGTAGACAGCAACACTCTCTTTCATCATTAAATGATGGTTACATCAGCCCATTTTGCTTATATGACAACAAAAAGATAACTTCTGTCTATGAGTTGTACGTGCCCTTAGTTCAATCAAGAATTATCTTGGTAGCCATTCGCCAAACTGTCAATAGTTTGAATTAGTAGTGTTTCTTGAATCTTGAGATAGTCGGATCTAAAACCTACACGATTGATGCCAATTGAGTGGTTGTTTGCATATTCCAAAATCAATTTCAGTTTTAACAGAACATGTTTTATTAGATTTTTTGGGGAAAAGGATTTAGGTTGTTGTATTTCGTTAGATCTCAAATTGATAGATTGAACTACTTGGATAGCATAAATGAAAAGGAGTTTTGAGGGGTTTTCACAAGTCAGATAACCATGATTTCTGTGGGGACCTTGCTCGGATCTACTAAATTGGATTAGCGTCAGGAAAACACTAGAAAATGATCTAATCCCGCAAGGAAAAAAACACAAAACGGATGATGGAAATTTGTTTTCTGACAAACATGTTAGGGCTGTGTGTTTGATTAAAGAAATGAATTTTGAGTTCTAGCTAGTAAAAAAATATTTGATATTCTTGCTTAGATCATTTTTTATGAATAAAATCAGTATATTTATGGTTATGCATCTCAATAAATAAATCCAGAAACGCACTTACAGTTTGGAAAGCGGTAGTATTCTATTTAGCTCTATGATTCACGACATTTGGTTTTGGGTTTTGGTCTTCTAGAGAGGATGGAGTGCTTCCGTGTGGAGTGGGGACTGCCCTGCTTTATAAAGGTTGGTGAAGGCCACTCACTATTCAGTGCATCCGTATCACATTTGCTAAAATAAAAGGTGCGTTTTTATTTCAAAGAATTGGTTTGTTTTTTTTCATTTTAGAAACAAATAATTGGAATACAATTATCGTAAATCAAGATGGCAACGGCCCCGATTCTCCGTGGGAAATTCACCCATTAGAGAACGGGATGGTAGGAGCTTAGTCTCCATGAAGAATCAAACGGCGAAATCATGTCCCCGTCGGGGATGGCGGGGCGGGGATGGTTGGCAGCTGCGGCTCGTCCCGCTCGCGCCGCTGCCCGCTCCTCAGTTGCCGCTCCTCCTCCTCCGCGCCCGCTCTTCCGCCGACTCGCTCCGCCCGCTCCCGCAGTCCGGCGCCGCCCGGCGTCTCCTCCCCGCAAGGCTGCACTCTCGCTCCTCCCATAGTCCCGCGCCCCCGCAGGTGGCCGGCCGCCGCAATCTCGCACGCGCGCACCGAGGAGACGAGTGCCGAGCCACCGAGGAGAAGGTGCACCGGCCGCCCGTTGCCCACTTCGCCTCCGGCCACCGCCCGGCGCCGGCAACGAGCATCCATTCTCCATTTCTCCTAAATCCCTCGATCTACTTAGATGTCTGTGTTCGTCGGGGACGGGTCCCCGGCGGGGATAAAATCTTCCGGTCGGGGATGGTGAGAAATCATCCCCCGTGACTTGTTGGCGGGGACGGAGACGGGGAAATTCTTTCCCCGCGGGGACGGGGACGCAGGGTCGTTTCCGGACGGGGAATTCCCGGTTACCCTCTTGAATCGTAAAAGCCTAAACACACGATCTGTGTGGTGCCACAAATGCTTCAACCGATGGGATTCGTGATGGCACTCACGCCCGTTATGATTGCAGGATGAAGTTCAGATCGCAGGAAACGGCTGGATAATCAACAAGCAAGCGATCTACATGATGCATGCTCAAGACTTGAAGACACAGCTCTCAAGCTAGCTAGTTAGCTTCCCAAAATGCAGGGCAGTGTGCATGCAAGCCATGTCCCCTCGTCTTCATCAGAGAACAATCAGAAAGCTTACAAATCCTGTTGACTAGTCATGTTCCTAGTTGCCCAGTTTACAAACTCTTTGTACTTACATACTGCAGCCTCTCCAGAAAAAAAGCAAGCTGCTGTAAACTGCTTTTGGCATTGAGTCCATAATTTGGTGGTACAAAACATACTCCAGTAGGTAATGTTTATGCGGGCGGAAACTACTACTGTATCTCATTACTCTGCTGTGAGAAACTTTCGACAGCTTTCCGCTGGGCTTATTAAACAGTTGATTTATGTCAAATATGCAACAAAGAGTTGATGAGATAAAAACAAAAATCAACAGCTGGATATTTACATTATGAGATTATCTCATCTGTGCACAGAGAGAATGCAAACCCTACGCTCTACATCACCTACAGCTTTGGTCTACAGATACACACGTACATCTCAGTATCTCACTTCCACTTTTCAATCGTCTTTCTTACTGTTGGGAGTACCATCAAGCCCAGGCTCGAGAACTCAGATCCACCTGTGACTAGCAGCCAAGATCTGGAATTGCACTCTCATAAGTCCAATGGAGGTGTCTCCTGGTACATTGGCATAATGTCTCAGAACTTTCTCAAGCAATATCATAAATTAATCTGCTTTACTTAAACAATACCTTTATTTGATTAAATCAAATATGGTCAGAAACTAATCCAATGGTGTATTTCAAATAAGCGTGACCCCAGGAAAGTTGGAGAAAGAGAAAAACAATTTTGAGATTATTCAGGAATAATGATGGAAAATCTCACCTTGTGCAAAAGGTCATGGGCGATGTAGTCCCAAGGAAGAGACACAGACATTAAGCAGCACTTCAGAGGCACAAGCTCATCATCCATTCGTTTATTAGCAGATGCAGAGTCATATGCATGTTTTGCTAGCTTCGATGCAGCAGAAGCTGCCCTGTGTACAAGGACCCGGAAGCTATCTCCTGGATCTTTCTTCGACTTCGCATGACTCTGATCTAGTAACAGAAGTAAGCACTTTCAAATGAGAACATATGGCAGGTATAACCTTGCATTACAGGCACTTCAAAGCTAAGGTTGTGTGGAGCTGAGGGCTGAGTGCATGGAGACAATAAACTAGTAGATCATTAACAATTTCCTTCAACTTTTTGCATGTTATCAACAATTTGTCATCATGCCAAAAATGGGAGCCACTAATTCAATTTTTAATCTAGTGCCGTACAGCAAATAAATACTTATATTTTCAGAGATAAGAGTAAAGAAAAATCGATGTCAGAAGTATCTTTTTTTTGAGACATGATGTCAGAAGTATCATTATCTTAGCTGGGTGCATCAAATGCACCTTTCTTACAAATCAGTAATAAACCGGGTGATCAAATAGAAACAACAAATTTTTAACATGTATCTCAAACAAATGAACGTGAAATAGTGAAATAAAATACATGGACAGAAAGGGGGTAGCATCTGGATGCTAAGAATAACAGACCTGCTATGCCGGAAACAGCTACTTCCACTTCTCCGCGTCCTTCAGGCCCCCTCATATAAAGTCTATCAAGTTTATTGTGGTCATGACCAAGTGAGAGGAAGCTACCAAATTTCGATCTGCCAGCTATAATATAAGATAAATATACACATAAGAATATGTGAATACTGCTAGAAAAGAATATTACATAACAAATCATGTGCTTTATCTGAGCAAAGTTTCTGTCCCCAAAAAGTAGGATAGCACTTTTTTTCCTACCACTGGTGCTTAAACACCAAGGGAAAGTAGGTAGACAGGGATATAGGTGCTATAGCACCACAGAACTAGGGGAGTAACATGGTCACATAAACAAAATTATGTAGAAGAAACACTCACCATCATAAGCCTCGCGGACGTTCTGATAGCTCACATAACCAGAGAAGAGAGTTCTCTGCAACAGCAAATCAAAGATCTTGCTAAATTCAAGAGTGCAAATGGCCTGCAAATGCTACAGGAAAAACATATGCACAAATTCCGAGCGACTAAATCCATTTTCCAGGGCCAGTGGCACCACGGAAAAACAGGGCCATGTATTTCAACTATTAATTTTGGTAAGTATAGATATTTCAGAAGCTCATAAACTTTATACCATAAAATCAGTAGATACAATAACTTATTGGCTCACTGGTGGCCCGTATCTGTATGTGAATTAGACAACCACCTCAAACCTACTCGAGCTAGTCCCTTTATTGATGAAGTAATTGAACTATTTAGGAAATGTACACATTTGATCAGAAGATGGATTCATAATCCTGTTCTACAAAAAGTTAAAAGCAGATGAAGGAAATCATTGATACAAAAAAGAGAAACCTTCATTCTTATGAAATATGAGAGAGGAAACCTTTGGTGGTTTTTCTTGGTTACTCCCAGAGCTGACTCCAGGCTGTATATCTGAACCAGTAGGCTTGGACTCCATTTCTTCAGGAAATGCTGCCCCATCGTGTGCATTGAGAATCACACAATAGCAGTGTCCAGGATCTGACAAAACCTGCTCAAATTAAGACAATGACAATACTCAATAGGTTAATGTGGGAAAATACAAACACAGTGAAAATGCCAAAGGAAAATCATGCAACATCAGAGCATAAGCATCCACATTATTAATTATTCAGGGCATTGCCAGAACATTGTTGCTCAACTAAAACTTAACAGAATTACATGAAAACTTACCACAGCATCAAAAGTATCATCAAAGTCATCCACTGAGAAACATATGTTGGGATATGCAGGCACTGTTTCCACAGCCTGTCAGGTGTCAACAGATACATGAGCTTCTATTAGAAAACCACCTCCTTCAAAAGATGGTGACAAATAGGTTCCTACCTTCCTCCGGTCAAGATGAAAATTTACACGGCTAGGGGATGCATATACAGTTTTTGTAACCTGTTCCAGAGAATGAGATTGACATAAGGTTAGTTAATACAAGCATAAATGCATCTCAATGACTCTTATGCAACTTCGACAGCACGTAATGTAAGTCATATAAGTGGGTTACCTCCTCTACATGATCCTTTCCTTTTCATGTAGAAAATACAGGTAATAGTCAGTCAAACGGCAATAAATAAATGGAGAGGGAGATGGAATTATATACTAAGGAGCACTCTGCAATTGCCAAATACTATTGTCCAACTCCATCATACCAGAAGCATGTTTCAAGCATAGAAGTTAGGAGGTTTTAACTTCTACGTAGTTAGGCTTAATATTGATATTAGTTTTAGCTGACATGTCCAACTTTTGTATATAATACAACACAGAAAAGTAAATCCAACTGATGGAAGCATCTTTCGAAGAATTTTTATTTTCAGCAGGGATTCAAAGAACAAATTCGGCATTTTCCACTCATTGCAAGGTGTAAATCAAGGTGTGTTTAACTATAATGGTGAAAATAAGCAGATATGAAAAAAGCACAACAAAATTCTGCACCTTTCCATAAAGGGAAATGCTTACTAGTACCCTACCTTATAAACTGGAGACAACTTCTTGCTTTTCCCTGCGCGATTGTGAAGATCATGAATGCTGTGGAAGCAGCCCATAAGAACCAATATACAAGATAGTATTTAACCAGAACCATTAACAAATAAGGATGTAAAGGTATCACTATTGATTCTCATTTTCTGTGACAACTGAACATGCCAACACAAAATTATGAAGAGAGATTATTCATGTGGTCCTAGCTGTTCAGTCAACTAATGAATTCTCCACCAAAATCTGTTAAGTCAGGCCCAATCAAGCTAATGAATTCTCCAGTCAACTAAGATAATTCATGTGGAGATTCATTAGTTGACTGGAGGATTCATTAGGGAATCTGTTCAGTCAGGTCCAATCGTCAACCAAAACCTGGAACAGAACAACATCGTGCCCTAACTTCCACAACACAAGAATTGTCATGCCACAACTGTGTGTCACTTCAATATAGGGATGAGAATCAAGAGACAAAAAGCTGGAGAGCTTCATATTCCTTAGGGTTACATTACATTTTAAGTAAAAGAGTTTTCTTTTCAAATCATTACATGACTGTTTTCCTTGTTCTTACAAAAAAAAACAATATGCCAATTATTCAGAATAACTACTATCATCCAACTTTTAAAGGAACTGGTGCAAAACATACCCAAATATTGCAACTGTAACAGTGTATGATGTGTGAGCAATTAAGTTCAAATAAAAGGAGCGTTCCCAGTCAACCTCCACTGTATTAACATTAATGACCTTTTCAAGCTGCACATAAAACAGATGAGGTTAATTAGCACAGTAACTCAAAAGAAAGTAATTTCTCCTTATTAGATTCCCACCAAACAATATATTAAACAAATGCAAATAAAAGGCACACTGGCCAGGGTTCTGACATTCATCTCACATCTCATGAGCATGAAAATTACAGCACTGCATCACCATGTGCTATGTCTACAGATGCAAGTTGGATGACAGATACTCGGGTAGGATTAAGTTAAGGATAAGAAAATATTAAAATAGTATTCAAACCATAAGTTCAAATCAAAATTTCAATGTGGATTATTAACTTGAATGTATAATTGTACTAAATTTAGTCAATCAACAGTTCAACACTAGCTGTTGCATCAGTGAAAGAAAAGGGACTAAAAACAGCATATTACCAAGTAAAAATAAAATCAATGAGGATGGTGCACACTGAAGCTTTCAGTGAAGGAAAAAAACATTCAGAGGGATACCAATTTCATCCAGTAGCATTAAAATCAATATATCATGAAAAAATCTCCAAAGGAGTGAAAAAAACGCATGTTCCACAACTGATACAGTAGATTGGTACAGCACACATATTTTCATAGTATCAAATGATGAACTCAACTATACATGCCACTAAAAAAGGAACAAGCAAGAAACGTGAAATATTTTCTTGAACCCACTGCAACAGAGAAATAAGCATGAGGTATTAGCTGATATGTAAAGTAGACCAAGTGTTTTTAATTTACCGTGGGGGCCCATCTTCGTACAAAAAAGGGAGGTGGATCTTCCATGTTATCATTGAACCCATAACCATGTAATTTCTGCATCAACACTCAGGAACATCAAGAAGAGTAGTGGATTTTCATAGAGCAGGGAGCTAATAGGCAAGAATGAGTAATGGATCAGCAGAAGCAATAATGAGTACCATATTATTAACAAAGAAGACGAGGTCATCCTCTTCACTTCTCTTTGATAGCCCACCACGCACAAAGAAAAGATCAAGCATTTCATGCCAGAATTTATCATCCATTCCTGCATCTGATGCGTCATCCTCGGCATCAACAATTGTCCACCCAACCAGATGAGAGTGTTTTTTCACCATGCTCAACAATTCGGACCTGAAAACAGAGCATGCAGAAGAGAGAAGATTTAACAGTGTCTAACGGTTGTCAAAGGGATATCAGTGCCTACAAAAAATGTCTCTTTTCTTGTTTATTAGGTAGCTTGTTAAATCTACTCTGTAATCATCAGAATGAAAAATCTATAAACAGATCATGGACCCAAGCAAGTACTTGTTGTTAGAGAAATAACTTAAAGTCTGCAGCTGACTTAAAATAGACTAACTTGAGCATATATAACAAAGAATTAAAAGTATCAGGGCTACATAAATGATTTTGACATCCATCTTTTTGACTGGCAGGTCAGTACTAGTCAGAATTTGTCCCTACCAAGTACCAACCCACTGTAGACTGTAGTACTAGTATGTATGTACTCAATTGGAAAATAACTGGTTGAAACAGCAACAGCAAGTGAAGCCGACGCCGGCCATCATAGGCACAAAAATCACAAGCTTAATTCTTCAAGTTTACTTAGTTTCAGGCCGTTGAATTCCATGGAACGGTTGCTCCTAGTGAGCCATCGGAACCAGATTAGATTACATGACACAACTCTGTAGAAGGAGGGGACGATTTTGATCATCTAGGCTAAAAATAACCCATCTCCACGGCCACGGGCAATGCTTGATAAGTTAAATTTGGTCTCCCCTCCCTCCCTGTTTCTCTCACTTCCCATGGCCGCGGCGCGGACTGCCCATCCCTGCCCCCATCCTAATTGACGAGGGAAAGCGGAAGGAAGAGCGAAAGGAACGGAGGAAGGACATCGCGCACATACCTAGAGGGCGATGATGACGCGTCCATGGTGCCGCTGAATCTGTGGGCGGCGATCTCTCCGGACGGGGAGGGGGAGGGGGACGGGGGAGAAGGCCGCGCCGCCGTGGAGATGGGATTGGGGGATCCGGCCGATTGCAAGAGAGGGACTCGGAAGCAAAGCCGCCGCGCACCGCACCGCACCGCACGCCTCCTCGGCTCCTCCGCGCTGCCTCCTGCACAGCGCAGCACGGCACGGCACGGCACACGTGGCTTCGAAGAAGGATGGGCTGGGGCGGGCTTCAAAGAGGAGGAAGATGGAATCTGATGGGCCCAAAAAAAACGAAGAATCAGCTCGTGTGTATGCCCCCACTGGGCTGCCTTTAGGCTGTTCTTTTGACTAAGCCCATCGACGGCGGCCCAGCCTGGTTCATTCTCTTGGGAACCGGAGCGTTCCATGGAATTTTTTGTTCCATTGTATCGGTGATGGTTTTGATATTTGTATTGTTTTATATTTAGACTCATACTATAACTGTGTAAATTTGTTATATTTGCTTAGTTTTGAACCAACTTTAAGGACAAATTGGGTTTGTTCGAATTTTTTTGCTACTAGGTATTGTGTCGCCCGTCTAGGTTAAGTAGGGCCCTCCATCGCATCCCAGAAAGGATCAGATGCACGTTCTGCTGCCTCTCCTACGCATCTACCACCATCAACCCTGTCCAGCCGCCGTCTGCCACTGCCCACACCACTACCCACCCATGCAGTGTCCTCGCAGCCCTGCCTCACCACCTTTCCGGTCAGTCCCATCAGCTGGTCCGATGGTCTATCAGTCCACCGTGGGGCAACTCGTCGCAAACTCAACGACAAGGAAAGGGATCAACAAGCTTCATCACCTGCGACATCGAGAAGGGAGCGGCTTTCATCTTTGGCACGTGGACTTTCACTGCCCTAGGCAACAGAAAGTTTGCGAGCTACCTCGCTGACGAGCCAACTCCCACCTCGACGACGGCGATCCACCGGAAACGCGTCGCGACGTTGTCGATCAAATCGGCAAAAACAGTTTCCTGATTTTGACTCGGACTTCTCAAGTCGAGTCCGGGTAATGTTTCCCTCTAGGGAAGGAGTCTTGGATTCCAAGTAAGCTCAACCATCAGAGTCCAACCCAGGTTGATTCCCAGTCGGACTCAGAAACTCATTAGTCATATATCAAGACCTTATCAACACCAGGGTGCTCTCAACGAAAAAGAAGACCGGCGTCCCACCACTACTCGAGAAGTGTCCGGTGCTCAAAAAGGCCTTATGATCTCCCAAACTCAAGACGGCATCATCATCCACTGGCCAGATCTAGCTCCTCCAAGCTGTGGCAAGGAAAAGAGAGTCCCTCCTATTAGCAACCACCACAACAAGGTTACCTTACCAAGATGGAAATACTGCATCCCTTACCCCCTTCCCCAATAGAAGGCGGTAGCTAGTACTCCCAGACTCTACTACTTTTGAGCAACTCTATCGACGACCCAAGCCGTGAACTCTTCATGGCATGACCGCGAGTTGATTTCAGATATCTCAAATGAAGAACCATCAGTAAATGGTGAAACTCTGGAACAAAGAACCACGAGGCGAGAAAGAAACACAAGTCACAAGGAAAGGCATGTCAGTGCAGCACTCTGATCCTCATTCACCCGCAACCTCGACAACGCCTTCATCAGGGCAGGCGACGAACCTGTCCTCCATGACACTCCGCTCAACTTGACCGCCGCCATGGAAATTAACCGGAATCTCACAACCACGCCTGGCATTCAGCAGGCTATCGCTCTACTCGAGAACACACGATAGGCTCTGGCTCCTCAGTCGTCTGCCCCTTGCTACCACATGACTACTTCAAGAGTTGCTCCTCCAGAACTTGCCCACCAAAACAGACGTAGCGTAGATGAGGCTCGGGCTGAGGGCCGCCACAACGGCCACCCGGCCGCTGCAGGCGGCAACAAAGGACGACAAGACGCTGGTGCCCAAGCAGGGGCAAACAATGAAGGACGTGGCGAAAACATTGATCTACGCCACAAACTCAATGACAACCACGATGCTCGCTCGGTGATCAACACCAGTAGGCGCAATTGCATGGAATCAGAACAACATAGGCGTCAAGAATACGACCGCAATTATAGTCTGCCCCAGAACACTCCAGGATGCATGATTACCATCATGACCAGTCGTTAAGGGACCACCAGTCCAACCAGTAGGACAGTTTCCCAGCTTTCTCAAGCAGGATCAAGCGTACTCCATGGCCAAAGAAGTTCAAGCCGACTGGCATCGAGAAATTTACAGTCAAGCAAGACCCAGAGCAATGACTATGAATCTACTCGACTGCAATCCAGATGGCTGGATGCGACAATGACACCAAAGTCAGCTACTTCCCGGTCATGCTAGATACAATGCCTCTCACATGGCTCGAAGGCTTATGTCTGGGGTCTATCGAACTCTTGGGAGAAACTTAATGGAAATTCACTGACAATTTCCAGGGGGCCTGGGCCAGGCTAAGAAGCCGTTACGAGTTTGCGGCAATCAGACAAGGGTGAAACTCTTCGAGAATATGTGCGACGCTTCTTCGACAAGAGGGCACTATTGTCGACATCTCCGACCGTGAAGTGATCGACTGCTTTCAAAACGGGCTCTAAGTTCTAATTCAAAAAGTTATTTCTGTAAGTTATTACCACAGATTATTTTAATATATCATATGTATAGTATTTTTTTACAAGTTATATTCTTAAGATATTTCCTCTACAAGTTATTACAACAATTTATTTTCATAGGTTGTTATTTTCATGAGATATATCTAAAAATTAACAATACAACTTTTAACCAGTTAAATTCAAATCTTTTCATAAATCATTTTGATAAGTTATCTATATATTATTTTCCCAAGTTATTTTCACAAGTTATATCCAAAAATTAACCTCACAAATTTGTTTCACAAGTTAATTTTAAAAACTGTTTTCATAAATATTTTTGATAAGTTATGTGTGTTTCACATTTTATTTTCATAGGTTATGTTGATAAATTAAAATTTTAAGTTATTTTGACAAGTTATATACAAAAGTTAGTTATAGGACTTAATCATAAGTATCTGCACAAATTTTGTTTACACTAATGTTTTTCACAGTTTCATATGCATAAGTTATTTGGACAAATTAATTGAATAAGTTATTTGATAATTTATTTTTAAGTTATTTCCACATGTTAAGCTATGAAAAATTGTGTTACATTTGCAATAATAATATTTTTTATTAATTAGTTGCCTCTCCTCATCTATCTGCCTCTCAAAAGATGATGCCATGAATGGTCGATTACTTGTCCATGCCACCCAAAACCATTTTTAGCTATTTTTCATACTTTTTATATAAATGTATGTGCATGATTAAAGTTATTGAAGTATAAAATAGTTATATATAAAAGTTATACAACTAACTTTAGTGTATGTATTCCAGTGAATGAATTTTGTATATTGATATTCCTATGAAATTTGATAGGATAGTTACACAGATAAGTTCTGTGTAAAGCTTTGAATCTAAAAGTTATACGCTAAAGCTAAAAGTTATACTCTCACTCTCCACAGTCCGGAATGATTTTTGGCTTGTCAAAAGTGAAATGTCTTTGTGGCACGTGAAAAGAGAATGGCCGGTGTTGCGTTTCTTGTGCATGAAACGTAAAAAGAGAATGATCAGGTTCTGTTTCTAGCGTCGAAAAGATAAAAATAGCGGGCAAAAAGGACAAAAGAAAATAAAAGGAGATACATGTGAGGAGCGCGCGCGGCGGCAATAGAATCGGTGGCAAAAACAGAAAGCTGCAGGAAGTCTCCTTAATGTCAAAACTCGACCGCTAGGAAGCGTCCGTCCAGGCGCCGTAAATTAGCCTTCGGTAATGCTGTACATAGGGCGTCCGACGCCCTATCTTTCTATCGGAATCTACCGTCCGCTCCTACCTCATATAATTTACGGCTGCGATCTGTTCCTCTTTTTTTTATCTCCCGCTAATCCACACCACCGGCCTTCCTTTCCTCTCCGAGGAGCTCGTCGCCGCCTTCCGCGGCACCGCCCCCTCTCGTCTTCTTGCCGTCTTCCGCGCCGCCGCCCCCTCCCCTTCTGTTCCGCTTCTCTTCGCAGCTCCTCATCACCACCGATGAGTCCGTAGGGGAGGGCCACAATGGTGACCTTCTCGAGGGGCTCCTCATCATTTCGCCAAGTAGAAGGAACTCTAATGGCAAGGACGAGCTCCCTAGAGCTGCATGCAGTGGAGCTCACGCTCTGCGGATCCTCGGCGCCTTCTTCGGACAGTGACGACGGAGACCGGTGAGGGAGAAGAGGCCTTGGGTGCTTTGTTTTGAGTTTTGCAACATATTATTTTTTGGATGGTGATTTTCGAACGTTGCGGCAACTGATTTACGGTGTTGCAAACATATAAATTTTGTGTTGCAGCGTGTGTTTTGTTTTTTGATGCCGCAGAATATATTTTCATCTTTTGCTTGTCCCTTCAATGATAATATATTGGTTGTTACAATAACTATTTCCTAGTGTTGCAGTAGTTGTTTTTAAATATTGCAATAATTTACTTAATCTTTTTCTGTTGCAAGTATTGATTTTTAATGTTGCGTTAGTGTTTTGTCGATGTTGCATAAGTGCTTCTGAAACGTTGCAATGAGTGATTTGGGATGTTTCAAATCTTCGGCTTTGCGATGTTGCAAATAGCTGATTTTTTTAGTTGCAACAAGTGATTTACGACGTTGCAATCTGGATATTCCATGACTAATGGTTTCTAGTGTTGTAATATGTAATTTGGATGGATATTCAATTCGCGTTTCAAGTAGGATATTTAGCTTTTTTTCGATGTTGCAGCTGTTTATTTGAAATGTTGCAATAAATTTTCGAAGTTGCTGGCGGAGATTAGATTTTTTTTCTCTCTAGTATACTAGTATTTGCTGTGAGATATCGCATGTGATGCTCTATGATGTTGATATGTGATTTGTATATTTTTTATGTTGCAGCACTTTATATAAATGGCGTTGCTTGTATTTTTTGCTACAATATCGTTTGAAACACTACAGTCATGTTGCAGCGGGAGATTCTTATTGGTTGGCGTGGTTGATGGACCGTCCGACGCTTGCCCCCGGATCGGACGTCCGGGCGCTAGCAATACCCATTAGCCTTCCCACCCAGGAAGAGCAGAGAATATTCGTGGCTGACTTGCGTAGAGGTATTTCAATTTTCAAAGAGTGTGATTGGCCTGCTACCAAAACTTTAACATGACCAAGCCAAAACTTAGACCAAAAACTGAGATGGCTAAAGTTTTGGGGGACTTTAGTTTACGGGCGACCGCAAGTTTCTAAATTTGCGGTCGCCGCCTACCTCCCGTCGCCCGCGGCATGTGGTGACCGCCACCGACTGTCCGCCCACCGCCCTACCCTTCCTAACCTCTTCGGCCGGCCGTTGTGTCCAACCTCCTTCTCCCCCGCCACCTCCCGCACTACCATGGCCGGCGGTGACCTCGCCGCCGTGCCGGCCGCCCTCCTCCCGCCCACCGCCACCGGCCCCCGACCTTCCGAACCTCTCTGGCCGTCGCCGGCCCTCTCCACCGGCTGTCCTCTGTCGCCTGGTCGGCGGCGTCCCCGCCACCTCTCCTCCTTGCCGCCGCCCGCAACCGCCGTCGGGCCGCCCGCCGCCCCTGACCCTCCCTCTACATCCCAGGTGCTCCTCCCCAACCCAGCAATCCCAACCCCGAACCCTAACTCGAGCTCCTCTCTTCTCTTCTTCCCCGTCTTCTCTCTTCTCTAATCGACCACACGGTGTGGCCGACCTTAGAAACAATATTACGAAAGTTTTGACATGCCAAAATTTTGACCGTAAATCAAGCAGCTCAAAATACCGATATTGTGACGAACCGGATTCTCACCGACGAGAACCCGACTCCCTGTACCCTTGAGATAGTCCCAGGAATAGCAGCTATCTCGTACAGAACTCATCTCAGTCGAATATCACATCCATACAGCGATAAAAGATTCATTACATGACATATATAAAGACAAAGCGTCTGGTACAAGCCCTCTGGGCTAAATCGACAATAAGAAACAACTGCGCAGCGGTAGCTAGAACAACAGGGTCCACTCCTCCACAGGCATCCTTGAGCGTAGCGCACACCCTTCAGTCGTACCACCCGTCCTGGTTGAACTCGTGGTCGGGGTCTTCACCTGAGAACCCAAAGTCTGTCCCCAACAAAATGGGACAGGTCTACATCACCAACCATAATATGATGCAAGCTTTAAAGTGACCTATTCTAAGGATATAGAAATAATCAAGGTTTGAGCCAGGGTTTTCTTATGCAAGCAGCAGCAATGACCCAATTTCATCTCTTCACCAACTCCTGCTCACACACACACATCCACTCCCCAAATTCAACCATCAGCCTCACATTTTCCCATCGGGCTCGTCCTGCCACGGCAGGTTCCCGCAAAACATCATCCACCATTCACCTTTCACTCACTAGTCGACTCGGTGAGCTCCCTCCCCACCTTGTCTCAACAGCCTCAGCTGGACCAATCTCTCATAACCCGAATCAAAGGATGAGGTAAGAAAGCAGATTCCCATGCTAGCCGGGGCTTCTCAGAAATGGGTCGTCCGTAACCGTGGACACGGCTATACGTATAGTTTACACTCTGCAGAGGTGGCACTCCAGGAATCCATCCGGGCTGCAAGGCTAGTCCGCAACCAACTTGAGACACAGCCCACAGCAAAGACCCTAAACAGTAACGGCGCCAATCCTGTCTCCCTAGGCTCGGGAAACATCCGATCTAACATCTGCCCCAGGGTCGTGAAACCTTACCACCGGGGCCAGTCGGGGGCCGTGGTAAATCAGGGAGATTACGCCGCAACGAATCCCCCCTACACATATCAAGCTCGATTCTCCTACAGTCTCGGCGCCGCACTAGAGTAGGCTTGCTGGAACCCTCCCCATACTGGGTAGATGGTGAGCACGGTATATCCCAATTCCAAAGTGGGGGCACGACTCGGTCCTTAATTATCGGTAAAGCGAGTATCTGCGTCACAAGCGATCCGCCGCAACGGTCCGCAATCGGCACCCATAACAGGTATTGCCGCCCAAACTCCTCAAGTACCCCCTCGGGTACCAATCCCCAAGAAACCATGTACCCGCAACAGGTACCCCGTAGGGACTGCCCGAGTGCAGCCCCTCAGCACCTCGATCAACGATCGAGTTGTTATTACTCGCTTACACCGCCTAGCTGCACTACTCCCAAACCACCCACAACTCACGCCAAGAGGATCAATCACAACCATCCCAACACATGCATGGCATAGCATATTTCATAAAGTGAGTAGTAGGTAGCAAGGTAACAGGATAATAACAAAGGCAGTGCAGGTTTATCATGCGAGTGAAGTAAAGCGCTAACATACTAGTTTGCATGTCTAATAGGTATTTCAGAGAATGGTCGAGCGTGAACCTGGGCAAAGGTCTTCGTCCTCGTCAAAGCAGTTGTTGTAGTGGTCCGGCTCCTCCTGACTCTCCGGAGCTCCTAAGGCCGCGGAAAATAAAATAAGACGCGACTACTAGCAAAGAAACACTAAAACAGCGATGAAAGAAGACTCAAATAACACCAAACTCTACACTAACGCGTAGATCATGTTTTAAGAAAAATATAGAAACTGGTTTCATATTTTTCTGAGCTACGGTGGGTTTATTATTAATTTTACAAGTTTAAATCATTTTCTGAAAATATTAAATAATTTCCGAAAAAGAAAAACAGACAGAAATTAGCCTGCTGACGTCAGCATGACGTCATGCTGACGTCAGCAGTGGGGTCCGCCTAGGATGACGTCAGCAGTGGCCCTGCTGACGTGAGCGTTGACTGGTCAACGGTCAGCGGTCAACTCTGGTCAGTGGGTCCCGCGTGTCAGTGACTCACAGAGTATGACAAGTGAGCCCCATGCGTCAGCGCGATTAAAAGAAAAAGAAAAAGAATTAAACAATGGCTGGGCTGGAACTGGGCCGAAAGTGACTGGGCCGGAAGAGTTTAGGGTGGTTAAACAGACTTAAACGTGAACATTAGGCCCACGAAGGGGTGGCTACTAGTGCTGCTCTGGTGGACCAAGTCCACCGTGAACCGTGAGAGGGGTTCACGTGAGCCGGGTGCACGGGATCATTTTGTGGTCGGATCGGGATTGTCTGTGCATGGCTGTGTGGCGACTTGGTGTGGTCCACGGTGTGGCTTCGCCACGGCGCGACGCACCGCGCGCGCGGCGCGCTCCAGAACGCGCCGGCGGCGAAGGTCGACGACGGTTATCGCCGGGAAAGGTTCGGCTCGGGTCTAGGGCGGCCGGAACAGCTTCGCTAGGGTTAGGCGAACACGATCGGGGAGAAAAAGGCCATGGCTGGGCTCTGGATCGGGCTTCCCGACGCGGACGGCGGCGACGCGACCATGGCGCGACGGCGGCCGGCGACGCGCGGGCGGAAACACGACGGTGCACGGCTCGGCTGGGAAGGAAAACATGCGCTGGAGCAGCTCAGAGGGATTTGGGTTGCGTTTAGGTGCGCGTGCGCGGTCACGTGGTCGTCCACGGCCGCGACACGGCCTCGGCGTTCGCGCGCAGCGAGCAGAGCTCGGCCGCGGCGGCCTCGGCTGCGGGGAACAAGGCGACGGCGGGTTGTAGCGGGGTTAGCGGCAATGGGAACCTGCAGAAGAAGATGGCCACGACACGAAGGTCGGGTCCCAGGGGGCTAGCAACGGCGGCGGCGGCGGAATCGCCGGAGACAGGGGAGAAAGGGGGCGAACTCGGCGGCGCTCACCTAGGGGGCACGTCGAGGTACGCTGCAGTTCGGGGAAGGCTCGACGCGGTCCGGCGGTCCTCGTGCTCCTTCTCCCGTCCCTGGTCCAGCTCGGGGTCGATGGCTCCACGAGCGGCGGCGGTGCTCCGGCTCCTCTCCTTGCTCCTGCTCCCGCTCAACCTCTTCCCAACCTCTCCTTGCACCTCACACCCCTCGCGAATTGGATCAGGAGTACCCCCGAGGGGCGGCGCGGCTTAGGGATGAAGACGGCCGGCGGCGGGTTTTATAGGGGATAGGCGCTAGGGTTTCCGGGGCTTGAACGGCGAGATTGGGTGGCTCGAGCGCTCGCGGACACGCGGCGCAATCGCGTCGGGCCGCACGGAGCTCGGGTGGTTGGTGTCACGGGCGGCGCGCTCGGGAGAGAGAGAGCGGCGTCGCGAGGAGGACGATGACGCGGGGAGAGAGACGACTGATATGCGGGGCCCGCCTGTCAGTGGAAGAGAGCGAGCGACGCGGAGTCGACGCGGCGGGGGAAAAGAGCTGGGTCGCGCTGGGCCGAAAGGCCGTGCGGGCCACTCGGTCGGTTGGCTCGGGGAGAGAAGTTTGAGGGGGTTAACCGGACTTTGGCTTCGAGAATTTGGCCCACGAACAGGAATAGGATTTGACAATTAGTTTAGTCAATTAGAGTTTGAATTCAAATCTAGAATTTGAATTCAAACCAACCAAAAATCCAAATAAATCTAAATAAATCCAAATCACACTATTTCATCCTTAGCACTTCAAATCGATTTTAAATTTCAAATTTAAATTGCCTAGGAATTTAGGAAGCAAAAAGAAGACACTCTTATTTGTTTGTTTGCATGCACACAATTCCACAAAAAAATTTTAACTTCGAATTTTTGCACTCAACAAAACCTATAGGTATTTTTAGGGTTGTTACAGTCTCCCCCCCTCACAAGAATCTCGTCCTCGAGATTCGTGGTTACCTATGGTTTAAACAAGTGGGGGTATTTCTCTTTCAGTAGTGACTCCTTCTCCCAGGTGGCTTCCCTTTCTGAGTGATTGCTCCACTGTACTTTGCAAAATGGGATAGCTGTGCTTCTGGTCTCTTTGACTGCTGTGTCTAGTATCCTCTCTGGATACTCCAGATACTCCAAGGTGTCTTGTAGGTCTAATGCCTCTGTCTTGATCTCATGTTCCGGTACTCTCAGACACTTCCTCAGCTGAGATACATGGAACACTGGGTGTACTCCCGCTAGTTCCTCTGGTAGGTCTAGCTTGTAGGCCAGCTTCCCTATCCTCTCCAGTATCTGGTACGGTCCAACAAAACGGGGTGCTAGCTTTCCTTTCACTTGGAATCTCTTATGCCCTCTGAGGGGTGACACTTTTAGGTAGACTAAGTCTCCTACTTCGAACTCTAGATCTCGTCTCCTTTTATCTGCATAGCTCTTTTGTCGGCTCTGAGCTGCCTTCAGGTGCTCTCGGATCTTGGCCACATTTTCTTCTGCCTCTACGATCATGTCAGGTCCAAAGAATGTTCGTTCTCCGACCTCTGACCACATTAAAGGTGTTCTGCATTTCCTGCCATAAAGTGCCTCAAAGGGTGACATCTGCAGGCTGGCCTGACAGCTGTTGTTGTAGGAGAATTCTGCGTAAGATAGACTCTTCTCCCAGTCTGTGCTGTATGCTAGAACACATGCCCTCAACAAGTCTTCAAGAACTTGGTTCACTCTTTCGGTCTGCCCATCTGTCTAGGGGTGGTAAGCTGTGCTATACTCCAAGGTTGTCCCGATGGCTTGATGTAGGCTTTGCCAGAATTGAGCTGTGAATTGTGGTCCTCTGTCTGACACAATACTTCTTGGTGCCACATGCAGCTTGAGAATGTTGTCTATATATAACTCTGCTAGTTTGCTTACTGAGTGTGTGCTTTTGACTGGTATAAAGTGAGCTACTTTTGTCAGTCGATCAACTATGACCCAAATGGCATCATTTCCTTTCTGAGTGCGAGGTAGGCCGACCACAAAGTCCATGCTGATATCTTCCCACTTCCACATTGGAATTTCCAGTGGTTTCAGCAGTCCTGCTGGTCTTTGATGTTCTGCTTTGATTCTTCAACAAGAGTCGCACTTGGCTACATACTCTGCTATGTCCTCTCTCATCTTCTTCCACCAGAACTTATCCTTCAGATCCTGATACATCTTGGTGCATCCTGGGTGTATCGAGTACTTGGACTCGTGAGCTTCTGAGAGAATTGTTCTCCTGATTTCCTTGTCCTGCGGTACGCAAATACGGTCTTTTAGCCATATTGTCCCTGCTTCATCTATCCGGAAGTCAGGTGCTACTCCTCGCTGGATATCCTGTTTTACTTCTTGGATTTCTGGACACTTCCCTTGAGCTTCTTTGATTCGGTCTTCTAGGTTGTACTTCACTCTCATTTCCTGTGGTTTTCCTTCTTCTACTAGCTCGAGTTTCAGCATGTACAATTCCTTTGCTAGTCCTGGCTGACTTTCTTCTATCATCAAGTTGTTACAATAACTCTTTCGACTTAAGGCATGTGCCACTACATTAGGTTTGCCAGGATGGTAGTGTATCTCCAAATCGTAATCTTTGATCAGTTCTAACCATCTTCTCTGCCTCATGTTTAGTTCAGATTGGGTGAAGAACTACTTCAAACTTTTGTGATCTGTGTGGATATCGCACTTGTTGCCAATCAGGTAGTGCCTCCAGATCTTTAATGCATGTACCACTGCTGCCAGTTCTAAATCATGTGTGGGGTAGTTTTCCTCATGTTTTCTCAGTTGCCTCGATGCGTAAGCAACAACCTTGCCCTCTTGCATTAGGACACATCCCAAACCTTGTCTCGAAGCATCGCAATAGACTACGAAATCTTTGCGAATATCTGGTAGTGTTAAGACTGGTGTCGTAGTGAGTTTGTGCTTGAGTTCTTGGAAACTTCTTTCACACTTGTCCGTCCACTCGAATGGGACATTGTTCTTGAGTAGTTCAGTCATTGGCTTGGCAATCTTGGAGAAGTTCTCAATGAATCTTCTATAGTATCCTGCCAATCTCAGAAAGCTTCGGATTTCCGTGACACTCTTCGGCTGCTTCCATTCTGCTACTGCCTCAATCTTTTCTGGGTCTACTGCTACTCCCTCAGCTGTCAACACGTGACCCAAAAAGGCTACATTCTCCAGCCAAAATTCACACTTGCTGAACTTCCCGTAGAGTTGATGCTGCCTCAACTTCTCTAGTACAATCCTTAAATGCTTCTCATGTTCTTCGGCTGTTTCTGAGTAGACCAATATGTCATCAATGAACACCACTACGAACTTGTCTAGTTCCTCCATGAATACCTTGTTCATCATGTTCATGAAGTAAGCGGGTGCGTTGGTCAATCCAAAGGACACAACGGTGAACTCGTACTGCCCGTACCGAGTCACAAAGGCTGTCTTGGGAATGTCACCTTCCCTAATCTTCATCTGGTGGTATCCCGATCTCAGATCAATCTTACTGAAGTATTTGGCTTTCTTCAACTGATCTAGCAAGTCATCAATCCGAGGTAATGGGTACTTGTTCTTGATCGTCACTGCGTTCAAGGATCGATAGTCTACGCACATGCGCATTGATCCATCTTTCTTCTTCACAAACAACACTGGCGATCCCCATGGGGATGCACTTGGTCGAATCACACCGCTTTCTAGCATCTCCTTCAGCTGCTTTTTGAGTTCCTCCAGCTCTTCCACTGACATTCTGTACGGTCTCTTGGCAATAGGCCCAGTGCCTGGTTGCAGTTCGATTATGAACTCTACATCTCGGTCAGGTGGTAATCCTGGTAGTTCTTCGGGAAACACGTCAGGGTATTCACACACAACAGGTACTTCTTCGATCGTCTGTTTCTCGATAGAGTATACCAACTGCCTCAGAATACATGTCCTGGATCTTTTCCCTGGTCTTCTTCTTTGTGGTTCTGCTGTTACTTTGACTCCGCTAGGGTGTGTCAACTCAACTGTTCTGGACGAGCAACTGATTACTCCTTTGTGCTCTGTAAGCCAATCCATTCCTAGTATCACGTCAATTCCATCCTACTCCAGGACTGTTAGGTCTCCTACGAACTCCTGCCCACCTATCATCAGACTAACTGCGGGGCACTCTAAGGTGCACCTAAGCTCTCCTAAGGGAGAAGTAGTGACTATAGGTCTAGTCTTAGGTATTGTCGGGGGTGACTGCTCTCTCACAAACTTTGTCGAGATATAAGATCCAGTTGCTCCAGAGTCAAACAATATCAAAGCTGGAATGCCATTTACTAAAAACTCACCGAGCACAACGTCGGGAGCGTCCTCGGCTTCTTCCTCTGTCAAGTGGTTAAGGCGTCCTCTTTGCGCTGTTGCTGGCTGCCAGTCCTGTCCTCCAGGTGCCGGTGCCTTGGCTGGGGTCTGTTTGTTCCTCTTCTCCGGACAGTCAAAAGACTTGTGACCGGGCTTCCCACAAGCAAAACAGACCACTGAGGTTCCTCCACCAATTCTGGGCGTGTTGTTCGGCTTCCAGTTGGAGTTTCCCTGACCTGAGTAGCTGTTGTTTCTGTTACCAAAGCTGCTGTAGTTGTTACCTCTGCTGCCAAAGTTGTTGCTGTTACTGCCTCGGTTACCCTGGTAACTGTTTCTGTTGAACCCTGAGCTTCCTTGGCTGTTGCTCTGTTGAAAGCCTCTCCTGAGCATGTTGCTCTGGCCACTCCTCGGCCTCTGACTCAGCCGGTGGTTGTGCAACTGTTCAGCCTTTCTTTTCTTCTCTCGCCAGGTATCTTCAAGACCCACTCTTTCCTTCTCAACTGCAATAGCTCTGTCAATCAGCTCTCTAAGTGATCTGTGTGAACTAGCTGCGAGTGATGTCCTCAAACCTCTGTGCAAACCACGCTGGAACCAAAACTATTTCTTCTTTTCAGTGTTGACATCTTCAGGAGCGTGCCTTGACATCTTAGCAAAGTGTCGAGCGTACTCAGCTACAGACAAACTTCCTTGGGTCATTGTCCTGAACTCCATTGCTTTATGCACCATGACTTGTTCAGGGATATGGTACTCTTTGAAAGCTTCACAAAACTCTAGCTAGGTGATCTGAGCTGGGTTCGCGTGAGAGTCACAGTAGCTCTCCCACCACGCTTTCGCTGCTCCTTCAAGCTGGTGCGCCGCAAGGGCCACACATTCCTCTTCAGTGTAGTCTGTCAGGTCAAGCTTCGTTTCGATGGTACGTAGCCAGTTGTGTGCGTCGAGTGGCTCGTCCGAGTAGTCGAAGGTGGGTGCTTTCAGCCTGATGAACCTTTCAATCTTCCTTTGCAAGTCTTCCTCACGGTGTCCCTGTCGGTTCTGGTTCTGGTTTCCCTGCATCTGTTGCATAGCTTGCATCATCTGAGTGTTGGCTTGAGCCATTTGTTGCATCAGCTGTGTCTGAGTAGTCATCACTTCTGCCAAGTTAGGCGGTGGCGGTGGTTGCTGGTTGTTCTGCTGGTTCTGCTGAGGTTCCACTGCTGGTTCTTCCACCTCTGCTTCCTGTTCTCCACCTGGTGCGTTGTTCTCGTGCTGGAGCACGCCTGCTGCGCGTCCAAGACCCCTGCCTCCAACTGCAACTGCTGCTCTTCCGCGACCACGACCTCTGCCACGTCCTCTGCCTCTAACTGCCATTGCTGCCTCTTCTTGCTCAGCTTCCTCAAAACGTGCAAGCAGTCGGTTGGATCTTCGGATCGACATCTCGCTGTATTTTCATAGAGCAGGTTTTAGTGGCGGTCGATAAGGGTTAGGTTAGCGTAACTAGAGTAGGAGCTGCACACATGAAATAGACTCAACACTAAAGTACACTCAAGATGAACATCAATAAAACTGCAAGAACAGCCACAAAGATCGATCAATCATTACAGCATTACACCCTAGACATGAGTACTATCCCGAGGCCAGCTCCTGGAACCTTGAGGATTAGTACATCTAAGCGAATGCTACATCGTGGCTGAGCCAAAAGGTGGTCATGATCTACTAAGTCTAAACATCTACTCATGAAGATAGATACAACTCTCATCACCACTGCTGACATCTGCTGACACTGTCTACTGCATCTGTCGCATACTGCTGAAAGTGCCTGTGAGGCGCGCTGCCAACCTCACAGCCTCAGTCTCTGTCTGCTGCTTGATCACTGCCGGTTGTCGTGGAGAGTGTCCGTGAGGCGCGCTGCCAACCTCACTGTGTCCATCTCAGGTTCTGTCAACTGCTTCTCTAAGTGTGCCAGTTCTTGTCTCAGTCTTGTCATCTCGGGAGTAAGGGTTCGAGCCTCAGGTGGTGGTATCGGCTCAACTCGGCTTGGTGAAACTCTGTAGTTCTCTGTTCTTGGTTCAACTCTGCGTTCTTCTGGTAGTCCTTGGTTCACTGTGATCATCTCTGCTACCCTCTTCCTGTCTGATCTTACCCAACTACTAAGGGTCCTTCGAGCTTCATCCTTTGCCATAATCTGTTGAAGACTCAGGTACTTCATCAGCTGGTAGTTTCGTCCACTCTTCTCTTTGTAGCTATCCACCTCTTCCTGAAGTTCTGAGTTGTGACTGTCCAACCAATATACTTCTTCCTTCAGTTCTTCTATCTCTTCTTCCTTGGCTACCAGTTCCTTGTCTTTTTCTGTGAGTTGATCTTCCAGGCGGACATCTCGAGCATGGTGTGTTGTTTCGAGCTTCGTAGTCCAAGATTCTGACTTCCCTTGTTTTAGCTCTGAGTTGCTCCTCAAGTAAGGCGATCCTGTTGTCCTTCTCCATCAGCTGGAGGTCTTGCTTCCATACCCTCTCTTTCAGCTTGGCAACTTTCTCCTCTAGGCCAATGTTTAAGTACTCCTGCTCAATCATGCACTGAACTGAGGTCCGCAGGGTCACGTTCCGCTCTCGGTCTGCTGCGTGAGCCTGCAAGCTGACTGCGTCTCTGTCTGTCGGATCTTCAAGAGCCCGCGGTAGGTACCGAAAACGAGTGTGGCTGAGCTGACTCTGGTACACAAGTGTGGCAAGTCGGAGTATCCTCATAGCTATAGTCTGCACTGCCCGACTGAAAGTGCTCTCGCTGGTAGCTGCTCGTAACATGAGTGACCTTGGTCGTCCAGGGATATTGGGTACTATCATCTGCAACCGGGTGTGTACTCCCTCACCAGGGCCGTAGGTCCATCCCTCGTAGAAGACGTTGTCCACGTCTATCCCCACTGTACGCAACACCTCCCTCAGTAGCACTGCCAAACCTCCACGGTCCGCTCCTGTGGTCCTGACCTCCCGTCGTTCATCTGCTGATCCTCTTCCTTCCATCTGCCAAACAGTTAGTGGGTGGTTAGTAAGTTAGCAAGTTAGTAAGATAAGGTAAGGGTAAAAGTTTTTGTAAATAGTTGAGATATACTTATATATAGTTTTCAAATAGTCCAAGGGGTTTCATATAAAATAGAGGACTCAGTTAGAGCTTCTGTCCTAAGTTTCCGTTCTAAGGGTTACGCGCTACGGTCAAGTATGGATCTAATACCAACTGTGACGAACCGGATTCTCACCGACGAGAACCCGACTCCCTGTACCCTTGAGATAGTCCCAGGAATAGCAGCTATCTCGTACAGAACTCATCTCAGTCGAATATCACATCCATACAACGATAAAAGATTCATTACATGACATATATAAAGACAAAGCGTCTGGTACAAGCCCTCTGGGCTAAATCGACAATAAGAAACAACTGCGCAGCAGTAGCTAGAACAACAGGGTCCACTCCTCCACAGGCATCCTTGAGCGTAGCGCACACCCTTCAGTCGTACCACCCGTCCTGGTTGAACTCGTGGTCGGGGTCTTCACCTGAGAACCCAAAGTCTGACCCCAAGGAAATGGGACAGGTCCACGTCACCAACCATAATATGATGCAAGCTTTAAAGTGGCCTATTCTAAGGATATAGAAATAATCAAGGTTTGAGCCAGGGTTTTCTTATGCAAGCAGCAGCAATGACCCAATTTCATCTCTTCACCAACTCCTGCTCACACACACACATCCACTCCCCAAATCCAACCATCAGCCTCACATTTTCCCATCGGGCTCGTCCTGCCACGGCAGGTTCCCGCAAAACATCATCCACCATTCACCTTTCACTCACTAGTCGACTCGGTGAGCTCCCTCCCCACCTTGTCTCAACAGCTTCAGCTGGACCAATCTCTCATAACCCAAATCAAAGGATGAGGTAAGAAAGCAGATTCCCATGCTAGCCGGGGCTTCTCAGAAATGGGTCGTCCGTAACCGTGGACACGGCTATACGTATAGTTTACACTCTGCAGATGTGGCACTCCAGGAATCCATCCGGCTGCAAGGCTAGTCCGCAACCAACCTGAGACACAGCCCACAGCAAAGACCCTAAACAGTAACGGCGCCAATCCTGTCTCCCTGGGCTCGGGAAACATCCGATCTAACATCTGCCCCAGGGTCGTGAAACCTTCCCACCGGGGCCAGTCGGGGGCCGTGGTAAATCAGGGAGATTACGCCGCAACGAATCCCCCCTACACATATCAAGCTCGATTCTCCTACAGTCTCGGCGCCGCACTAGAGTAGGCTTGCTGGAACCCTCCCCATACTGCGTAGATGGTGAGCACGGTATATCCCAAGTCCAAAGTGGGGGCACGACTCGGTCCTTAATTATCGGTAAAGCGAGTATCTGCGTCACAAGCGATCCGCCGCAACGGTCCGCAATCGGCACCCATAACAGGTATTGCCGCCCAAACTCCTCAAGTACCCCCTCGGGTACCAATCCCCAAGAAACCATGTACCCGCAATAGGTACCCCGTAGGGACTGCCCGAGTGCAGCCCCTCAGCACCTCGATCAACGATCGAGTTGTTATTACTCGCTTACACCGCCTAGCTGCACTACTCCTCCCAAACCACCCACAACTCACGCCAAGAGGATCAATCACAACCATCCCAACACATGCATGGCATAACATATTTCATAAAGTGAGTAGTAGGTAGCAAGGTAACAGGATAATAACAAAGGCAGTGCAGGTTTATCATGCGAGTGAAGTAAAGCGCTAGCATACTAGTTTGCATGTCTAATAGGTATTTCAGAGAATGGTCGGGCGTGAACCTGGGCAAAGGTCTTCGTCCTCGTCAAAGCAGTTGTTGTAGTGGTCCGGCTCCTCCTGACTCTCCGGAGCTCCTAAGGTCGCGGAAAATAAAATAAGATGCAACTACTAGAAAAGAAACACTAAAACAGCGACGAAAGAAGACTCAAATAACACCAAACTCTACACTAACGCGTAGATCATGTTTTTAGAAAAATATAGAAACTGGTTTCATATTTTTCTGAGCTACGGTGGATTTATTATTAATTTTACAAGTTTAACTAAATTTCTGAAAATATTAAATAATTTCCAAAAAGAAGAACAGACAGAAATTAGCCTGCTGACGTCAGCATGACGTCATGCTGACGTCAGCAGTGGGGTCCGCCTAGGATGACGTCAGCAGTGGGCCCTGCTGACGTCAGCAGTGGGCCCTGTTGACGCCTCGGCTGCGGGGAACAAGGCGACGGCGGGTTGCAGCGGGGTTAGCGGCGACGGGAACCTGCAGAAGAAGATGGCCACGACATGAAGGTCGGGTCCCAGGGGGCTAGCAACGGCGGCGGCGACGGAATCGCCGGAGACAGGGGAGAAAGGGGGCGAACTCGGCGGCGCTCACCTAGGGGGCACGTCGAGGTACGCTGCAGCTCGGGGAAGGCTCGACGCGGTCCGGCGGTCCTCGTGCTCCTTCTCCCGTCCCTGGTCCAGCTCGGGGTCGACGGCTCCACGAGCGGCGGCGCTCTGGTTCTCGGCGGCGACGCGGGGACGGTGCTCCGGCTCCTCTTCTTGCTCCTGCTCCCGCTCAACCTCTTCCCCACCTCTCCTTGCACCTCACACCCCTCGCGAATTGGATCAGGAGTACCCCCGAGGGGCGGCGCGGCTTGGGGAAGAAGACGGCCGGCGGCGGGTTTTATAGGGGATAGGCGCTAGGGTTTCCGGGGCTTGAACGACGAGATTGGGTGGCTCGAGCGCTCGCGGACACGCGGCGCAATCGCGTCGGGCCGCACGGAGCTCGGGTGGTTGGGGTCACGGGCGGCGCGCTCGGGAGAGAGAGAGCGGCGTCGCGAGGAGGACGATGACGCGGGGAGAGAGACGACTGACATGCGTGGCCCGCCTGTCAGTGGAAGAGAGCGAGCGACGCGGAGTCGACGCGGAGGGGGAAAAGAGCTGGGCCGCGCTGGGCCGAAAGGCCGTGCAGGCCACTCGGTCGGTTGGCTCGGGGAGAGAAGTTGGAGGGGGTTAACCGGACTTTGGCTTCGAGAATTTGGCCCACGAACAGGAATAGGATTTGACAATTAGTTTAGTCAATTAGAGTTTGAATTCAAAAATCCAAATAAATCTAAATAAATCCAAATCACACTATTTCATCCTTAGCACTTCAAATCGATTTTAAATTTCAAATTTAAATTGCCTAGGAATTTAGGAAGCAAAAAGAAGACACTCTTATTTGTTTGTTTGCATGCACACAATTCCACCAAAAATTTTTAACTTCGAATTTTTGCACTCAACAAAATCTATAGGTATTTTTAGGGTTGTTACAGATATACTCCCAAATACCCAACTAGTTTGTGTGGGCCCCACCACCAACGATCGATGATGTTGGGTGGGTCCCATCTGCAGCCTAACCGGGTACGACAATGGCGTGAGTGAAGAATGAACAATTTTCGCGGCAATTTCTGTTGTGAATCTGTCTCCCCTTTTCTCTCTCCGTTCCCTCAGTAATTTCTCCTCGATGAAGGTGGACCCGCATCCTTAGGGGGGCCACGTGTCATCTACAGTACTGTCAGGGTCCCGTAATAAAGTCGGTCTTTAGTGTCCTCAACAAACAGCTACCCAAACTGCTTCAGCCGTAACATCCCATCTTCTGCTCTACACGGAATTGGTAGGCATACCCAACGACCCCACCCAGCACTCTTCTCACCCCAAAAGAAAGTACTGAGTGTAACATTGGCCAGTTAAATTTCACTTGTTTATATTTGTTTCATTTGTACTTCAAATACTTCGGTAGGTAGCATTATGCATGGTCAAATGCACCTCGAACAAGAAAAACAAAAAGAAAAAAGGCGACATGCATCGTCCATTTTGAAATATGTTAGCTCTACTATAGTGCCAAAAATCACTAGAAAGCCCCTAATGTCATTGGGTTCATATTTATGATGGCAAATCCATATAACTTAGTCAATTTTCAGCAGTTCTTTTTCCATCTTTTTCACCCCGCGAACCAAACACACCATAATTTCAGGATGTATAAATCTCATTGCTTCATTCCTCAAAATAAAACCAACTAACCGAAAACCATTGCTACAACTTAAGGCAACTTGAATACTCCATAAATTACTTAGAAAAGTATGTGATTCGGATACAAGCTCAGCTTGTCTCTCATGGAAACCTCTAGATTGCCACGCAATAATCTTGATGAGCTTGACTAAGGCCAGTCTCAATGCACAGTTTTATTGTACAGTTATCAAGGCTACAAACTAGTTAACTGTGCCATATGAGTTTCGTGAAGATGAAACTTCTCTCACATCTCATGAAACTCTCACTTCTCTCTCCTCATGATAACCCTGCCACATCAGCAAATTAATGTAGGGAAACTCCTCATCAGATGGCTTACATCCTGGGCTAAAGACCCATGGAAAGATATTAAGCTGGTTAATTAGAGTCTAATTGCAGTAATTTTAACTAATAAATGATATAGATTAGCTTGAGATATGTTGGTTGCACCCGTTCTGCAGCACGGCCAGCACAGGTCTTGCCTCCGCCCCCGCTCCTCATAAAACTTTCATTAAGACTGGCCTAACACAACAAATTATGTTATCTTTTTGGGTGACCTGGCTAGTTATTTTGTTCACTAAAATTTAGAATGTGACTTAATTACAAGCACAAAGCTACTAAAAACTTTATTGTTTTCCTGTATCTGATTGTTTTTAGAGTTCAATTATTTTACTAATACTATTAATTAGCACTTTCTGAATTTTAAATACATGATGTTTATGATAAGATAATTATATTTTTAAACGTATGATATTAGAAAATGCTAATTAGTTAAAAAAATAAACTAACTAATTTATCATAAACATCAAGTTAAACAAAAAGTTGAAAAAATTAAAGTAAAATGAATCACCGGTATGTACATTGGTTTCATTTCATTTTGTTCAAAGCGGATGATACATAGCACGAGGGAATGAACATCAATTGACGGTGTGGTCAGAGCGGGGGTGGCTCTAGCAGCATGGGACGACGAGGCTCCCTCACTGTTAGAGACCCGCACGACTGGACACGACTGACGACTCGGACCCGGGCGCCTCCTCCGATCCAGTCTCTCTGCTCTTCCTCCTCCCCTGCGCCGGCGCGGCGCGAGGCAGGCAGGGAGCGGGAGCGAGAGCAATAATCCCCGCCTCAATTCCACGCCTCAGCTTGGCGCCGTTGCCTCCCCTCTCAGTCCCTCACCTCGATGGACTCGCTAGCCGCCGCCTGCCTCTGCTCCCGCCGCCGCCGCGCCCGCCGGCTCCTGCTGGCCGCCGCGGCGGCCACCGCCGGGTACGGCGTCTACCGCCTCTACCGCCACCATCGCCGACGCATCGTCGCCGCCCTCTCCCTCGCCGACGCGGTCTCCCAGGTCGGTTCCGACGTCGCCGAATTCCTCCGCTCCGACTCCGACCAAGTCCCTCGGAGCCTCCTCCAGCTCTCCAAGCTCGCCGCCTCCGAGCCCGTCTCCTCCGCCGCGTCCTCTCTCTCAGAGTCCCTCGCCTCTGGCGTCATCCGCGCCATCTCCTCTCACAAGCAACAATTGCAGCAACAGCAGCAGCAAAACCCCCAAACCCCGCTCCAAGATCGGATCTTGGATCGCCTCCTCTCCCCTGAAGGCGCCGGATTCGCCTCCGCTGTCGTCGGAAGCTTCGCCAGGAACTTCGTATTGTCCTCCTGCGACGCCCGCACCGGCACCGCGGAGACCGGCGACCGCGAGGAGCCGCGGTGGCTGGCCGCGCTCTGCAGCGCCACGGGCAAGGAGGCCGCCGCGGACCTCGTCCGGGTCTTCGTCAGCACCGCGGTCACCACCTACCTCGAACGCACAGCAGCTGTGCGCAACGACGGCCAGCCGCTCGCTGGCCTCTCCGACCCAAGGCACGAGGCCAAGGTCAAGGACCTGGCCGTCTCCGTCTGCAATGGAGCCGTCGAGACCTTCCTCAGGACGTCGCGGCAGCTGGCTAAGGAGGCCTCTGTTGCTCGCATTGAGGCGGCAGAAATGGAGTTGGTAGCACACAATTCAGACACCAACTGCGTGATCCGGAAGGTGTCAAGCACGCTGGCCGTGCCGAGCAACAGGAGGTTCGTTCTGGATGTCACAGGCAGGGTCACAGCGGAAACTGTCCGGTCGTTCCTTGACTTCCTAGCACAGCGGATGTCTGATGGGGCCAGGAAGAGCATTGTCATCGCCCGTGATGAGGTCGCCGAGAGAGGACTAGTTGCTGTCAAGTACATCGGTGCTAAGTCCATGGCCATCTTTACCATCTCCCTGGCATTGTGCATGCATATTTTGATGGGAACAAGGTTCCTATTGCCGGCCTAGCTACCGGCTGGGTGGGAGCTGGAATTCCATTTCAGGTGACACTGGTTCTCCTGATTGCAGTTGCAGAGTAAATTATGTAGATTGCAAATTGATGTTATACTACTAGTTGTCTTTGTGTGTTGGTGAATGTGTGAAAGTTTGTAAGCTAGAAACCAGTGGGGTCTGTAGTTGGTGGCTGGTTTTTTTACGATTGTTTGGTTGGTTGAAGGAAGTATATATGCAGCTAAATGACACTAGCCAATTCGGCAATGTCATTGTGAGGTTTGACACCTGTAGTGTTGCTTCCTAGTAGCTTTGGCTAGCTTGCTCTGCTGGTTGTTTGCTTCTTAAGCTGTCAATCAATGTAAAACAACCAGCCACAGCAGCAGGAGCTGGAAACTTGACTGCTTACACTTGAAATTTTCTCTTTTGTATGCTTTGCATTGAAGTGGAAGATGAAGCAAATAGAAGTGTCAGTGGATTTGGCATCTCCTTGGTTCTTAGCATGCCCCTTTTGAAGAATTTTCCTTTTCTTTTCTGAACTTATTGAGTTCAGTGGAGATGAAGCTAATAGAGAAGTGTGAGTTAATTTGGCATTTCCTGGCTTCTTAGCATGGCCCTTTTGTCTTATTTTCCTTTTCTTTTCTGAACTTACTGAATTCAGCTCTAACCTGGCCTGTGATCTGTGATTGCACACGACACACTTACCTTAATTTTCACTTTTTTAAATTTACATGGATCATATTTCTTTTTTTTAATCTCAGACATATTGTTAGAATATTTTTGTTACTACCTCCGTTCCAAATTGTTGACTTTTTCTCACAACATTTGGCCATTTGTCTTATTCAAAAAATCATATAAATATCACTTATTTTGTTTGTTATTTAATCTATCATCAATAGTACCTTAAGTATGATTTACTATTTCATATATTTAGACACATTTTTTGAATAAGACAAATGGTCAAACATTGTGAGAAAAAGTCAACAGCGAATAGTAATTTGGAATGGAGGTAGTACTAGTTAAAGTATACCATCTGCTATGTTTTTGGTTGAGTCACAGGGGATACAGATTCAGATGAACTGATTGGGAGTGATTTTTTATTTCCATATTAATCCTTTCCTTCTCATCCATGTTATGGAGGAATATTTGCACACCTGCAATTCAGGTCAGTGTATGTGACACCACCAGTGACTCAAATCTAATTCCCTAACTAAGGGCTAGCTGCCAGGCTCAATCAGGTGCTGCAATAAGATATTACAGCAGTGCAGCATTGGCTGCCCTGTATATAACCAGACACTTGCCTTCCTTCTTCCTCAACAGTTTAGCAGCATGAGGCATCTGGGGTAGATAGTAAACTTGGTTTTGGGGGTTGGTGGTCCTGGAAATGGAAAAAAAATCAATGTGTGCACATTTTGTTTGGAATGATGTTCCAATTGTTCTTTGGGCTAAGTTGGGTGGGAGATGAAATTAAATTTCTTTATAATTGATTACTTGTCCTGATTGTAGCCTCAGAGTAAATTATGTAGATTGCAAATTAACTTATACTGCTAATTGCCTTTTTGTTTGTTGGTGAAAAGTATGAAAGTGCAACGAAGAAAAGCTAGAAATCTGTGTGATGATAGAGGTATATATATGTGCAGCAGCTAAATCACACCGACCAATTTGGCAATGTTTTGAGACTGGTAGTGTTGCTTCCTAGCAGTTGCCACTTGTTTCTTGCAGTTCTTAAGCTGTTTGTCAGTATAAACCAGAAAAAGACCCATCCAGAGTAGCAGGAGCAGAAACCTTCTTTGCTTATGCTTGGCATTTTCTCTTAGGTGTGATTATACAGAGGTTATCAAGTGAATAGAGGAATTGTGCGCTCATTAGACATTTCCTGGCTTCTTAACGTGCCCTTTTCTGTTCTCTCTTTCCAATTTTCTTTTGTGAATGCAGTATTGTATCCCTATTGAGAAGTTGGTAAACTCAATGAACGCACTTGAATGCTAAATTGACATTTTGTATCTACGATGATCTGTGGTGATTAAGTAGCTTTTACTTGGCTGTTAACCATTGGTCACTGCTACAACTTAATATTACGATTAAAGATACATTGCATATGTCTTTCTTTTATCAACACACGTAGCGTGATGAGTTGAACAAATTAAATTCCCTACCAAAAAAGTAGCTGTTGGGGGTTGAATGCTGCAATAGGTTGAATGCTGCAATAGGTTGTGGCAGCAATGCAACATTTGTTGGCCTATATGTATAACCAGACTTGTGCCTTCCTCTCCTCTCTACTGCTAGCAGAACAAGCAGCATGAGTCATCCACTTTCCAAAACCTCTCTAGAACAAAGATTTAGTTTGTGTACTAACAAGAGGAAGTTGATTTAGAGCAAAGGTTTAGTTTGTGTACTAACAAGAGGAAGTCAGGCAGGGGATATTACCACTAATAGTCAGGATATGGGAATGGCTGGTCCCAGGAATGAATTTGTACAATGTGACTCTTGACTGGTTGGGAAGATCTGTCTGCCCTAGTAAAATTCACCCCCCCCCCCCCCCCCCCCTCATTTTAGTTTTGCTGTGACCTGGATTATGGGAAAACAGTGGATGCGAATTGTGAACCACTACTGTGTGCTGAGTTTTATGCAGAAATTGAAATCTTGCAATATTACTACCTCCATTTTTATTTGTAAGGTGTGCACGGATACACGGATATCAGATTAAAATTTTACAATCTTTGACCAATAATTTAGCCAAATAATTTTTAACTTTTATAATGCAAACTTGGTATGGTTGGATTTGTCATCAAAAGTACTCTCTAATATCATAAGTTTATAATCATAAACAATAATATAAGATAAATGAATGGTTAAAGTCTAATTTAGAAGACCGTGTCGAGTCATAGCGCACCTTATGAAAGTAAACGGAGTAAGTATTAACTAATAAAAGTTGTGTGTGTATAACCCCCTTTTGAAGTGCACCTGCGTATAAAACCGGCTGGCTGTCCTATATATAACCAGTAAACCAGATCCCCTCGTCGCTTTTCTCAGCCGTCACTTGTACAATTTCAAAAGCTTGTAAACTGGTTGGGTTCGGGCTTCGGGATGGATCCAGGATTGTGATACAAGAGGAATGGACAAGAGAAGAAGCAGCAGGGACCAAGGAATCATGCCGCACGCCTGCTGCAAGCGCCGCCGCTAGCCTGCATCGCCTGCTCAGCAGCTCACCCCTGTCTGCGAGACGCTGCGAAGGGGAGAACGGCGGGACACGAATGCTGCAGTGGCACGATTCCGAGATGTCGAGGACGGCGACGCAGCCTGCTCCACCAATGGATGTCCCATCTGGTGGCCAACTGCTTCTTGCCGGTGAGTTTCGCATCGCCCTTTCCCTTCCCCTCTCCTCTCTTTGTACTAGGGTTCTTAGATATCTTCATGGATCCATCTATGAATAAGGTTCTTGATTCGCATGTAGTCTGTTTCGATTTCTTGACTCGTTTTTATTAGTGAATCAATATGGGCGCAAGATCTGCTTCAGCCCTGCTATTCTTTTGCATGTTCTAGTGTTCTTGAAAAAAGGATGCCGCTCCAGTTCTTCTCAGCGCAGCTAGACGAGATATCATGCAGGTCTTGTTAGTTGCAGATGCCATCCGCTCCAACATGCAGGTCCGGTCTATTTTTCTGCTAGTAGCACATGCAAAGCAACTCGCTGGAACAAGTAACAGATGAGTTTTAACATGTTATAGTCTCAACTTTCGTGTCACGATATCATCTCCATATCAACAACATGTGAAAATATCAGGGTTCCATATATCTGATTGTCAACTTCACCTGAAGGAGATGCACAATCTATAGTTCATAGCAATAAATCATAAATTCTTTTGTTTTTCGAATTTCAGTTGAAACCCTTCCAAAGCAGATAAGTAGTACTAGCTGTTCAACTATTGACTGTTGTAACAAAGCTTTTCCATGTCCTCAACTATGGATTTAACCTTGTGCTCTGAATGTTCCAGCAATGGCAAGGTTCACTTCTGGTTCAATAGGTGTTTGCTGTATTTTTTTTATAATTTGTAATCTGGCTTCTTAATCTTTTAGTCTGAAGAGTAGCAGAAGGGCATTAGCTTGCTACAGTTCTGATGTATGTCTTTAAACCATTGCATACCTACATTGGTAATTGGTTCAGAAGGGATACTTTTGCTTCTGCAAATTTAATCTTTCTTGCTTATTGTCTTTTTTTTTTACTGAATTGCTCTGGTATACACAGTATACTAGAGCACTACATGATCCACTCGGCTGTCACTATCGCTTAATAATGTACCAAATTCTCTACTTTGTAGATTGTGGCACCGGTTAGAATTGGTGAAGATGAACCCCTACCATCCTGGGACCCTATACCCTCACCATTTGGTAATTGATCTATTCTAAATATGATTTTAGTCCTTGTTTGTTTGGTTAGTTCTTATTGTTCTGGTACACATGTATCGTCGTCTTGCGAATGCAGGTGTGATGCATCTGCAAATGAATATGTATGTAGTAGTTATACCATTCAAATATTATGTTTTTTCTAGGTCATTAGCACATCATGTTCATGTTTTTTCTCATGGTTGAATGCAGTATCGACCATGCTGCATGCATCCTGGAGGGTCCAGTTTAGTATTCCAGCATATAGGCAGTAAAATTAGTATAAGCATATAGGCAGTAAAATTATGCGACTACATGCTGGTAAAGAAATTTGAATTATTTTCATGTTGCATCCTGGAGGGTCCTATTTAGTTTACCAGTACTGAAATTTGAGTTATTTTCATGTTGGAGTTCTGTTACTTGCTGTACAATTGTGAGGAGAGGCCATAATTGAAACTTTGTGCATTCAAAATGAAATTGTTGGGTTCTTATACAGGTAGTTCTTTTCAAAATGAACTGTGCCTTTATTGTGTGTACACACAGCGAAGGAGTTGAATACCAAGGCATGGTGGGGCCCAATTATTAGTCTAGTTACCCATATCTGTTTAAAAGTTTTCTAAATTATGCTTCAGATTTGGCACTTTGTGATGCTCTTTGGCAGACTTTTTTGGATTTGTGTACGCTATGATACTCTTCGGCAAACTTGTTGACATGAATTGTTTCCTGTGTCAAGTGCTATGCATCATCTGAGCACCTAGGTGAGCTGTTATCGAACTTGAATTCATTGTATAGATTCCTGCTGTACACTTGTGGCGCTGGAACGTTCTTTCTCTGACGTGAAAAGCCCAAGCTGATACAGATTTTTGCTATCAGTATCAATATTTCATGTTTTAAGCTTGATCTTATTTAGCTGAATGGGCCAAAGGTTCTGAGTATATCTGCATGATGTTAGTTTCTCAACACTGCAACAATACCTGGGCTAACCGAATAAGAACAGAGAAGGGAGGGGATTAATGCCGGCGAGGAGGAATTAAGGCCGTGTTTTTGTTTCTCGAATTTTTTTTCCGGGGAATCCATGCCTGAAGTATATTAAATAAAGTCTATTTATAAAACCTTTTTAAAGATGAGTGTAACTTTGTGCGACGAATCTACAGTAATCACCCTCTAATCATACGGTCAAAGATCTCATTAGATAGGTCTCTTGAATTAACCCGGGTTCTTTACGCAGTTTTGTAAACTGATTTTATTTAATACCCTTAATTAGTGGTCAAAGGTGAGTGAAAAAATTTTCATCCCCAAAGAAACACGGCCTTAACCCCTGTAGGGTTTGGGTGGTAGGCTGGCAGCAAGGGGATCCATCCTATCTCGGCCAGTAATAGGTATCCACTTGAATCGAACGAAAGCCTGTTTGGGAAAACGTAATGTGTTTTGTGAATGGGTGGTGGCATTAGGAATTGACTTGACACTCTGGCTGTTGTCGCGTAGCACATGGCCTATAGAGACTGATGAACCTGTAGAGTTCGAGGATCCAGCGCTGCCACAGCGGAAGAAGAGCTTTCCTCAGCAGCAGAGTGGCTCCGAAACACTTCAGTATTCAGTAGTCATCTTCTAGGCATCGAAACACATCAGTGGTGGCAACTGCCAATGTACGTAGGTGGTGGCTATTCACTGTCTCTAACTAGCTATAAACTTGTGTTGCAGAAACCTGGTGACTCGCGGTTTGAGTATTCATATGTAGGCTGCTTATGCTTCACAATTCAATGATACATAGGAGGACTAATATGAATTGCGAGTGTGACCTGACAAGTTGGAAAACCAGTTGTGAATTGATCATAGATTAGTCGGTATTTTCCTTGTGGTGGAACCTGACCACCAGAGTTCGAGTCCTCAACTCAGCACTGGTGTAGCATTTTTCTGGATTTATTTCAGGATTTAACTGACGTTATTCTTTCAATAGTAGGCGATGGTCTGGCTCAGTCTCTCGGAGGTGCTCATAAGGGTAGGGTTAGGTGCGTCTGTATTCATAAGGGTGAGTATGCGTGTGTATTTATGAGCGTATGCGTCTTTACTGTGTTTCTTAAAAATTTTTGGAAAACCAGTTGAACTCAACGGAACGGCCTAGTTTGTGACAGCATGTTGTTTATGTTCTTGACCTAGATGTCTATCCAGACAAATCGATTTCTTGTTCATATATTTGTAACAAACGGAAGATGAAGAATGCACAATAGTTTCAATCCATGTGCCCTACACTATTGGAGACTGATTTACCTAGTAGCTAGAGTAACGTATCTGCGACTGCTATCCTGTCTTGTACGTGATGAGAAAAGAATTAAGAAGGGATTGAAGATTCAGGTGAGTTGATTTGTTGATTGGCATATTTGCTAGCTTCTCATCTAACACATGCTGGATGAAATTCTTCAAAACCTACCTGCAACTTAAGCTCAATGCATTACATGTAGCGCCACGAGGGCCCCGTTAATTTGGGGTTGAATCATAGTTGCAATAGGAGGAGACAGTAGTAAAAGAGGTCAGTGAGCGCCAGTATCCAAAGCTTCACTAACGGAAGTACAAATGTATAATTCGTATCCTCTGCATTACATCAAACAAGATGTCAACACATCGAGCACAAACATACCCGTTGCACTGCCATCACCTAAAAGAGTCAAAGCAAAGGGACAAAAGCAAAGCGGAAAAGAACTAAAAAAAACACATATTGATAAATCAAACTTTGGCATATAGAATGGTGAATGATAAATTTATACAAAAAAATATGAATTGAAGCAAATATATGCCGCCGAAGCCGCTCCAAGCCGCCCGCTGGTGTTGCTCCGGAGCCACTCTCCCGTCCGCCTACGTATCCTCTCTCTCTCTCTCTCTCTCTCTCTCTCAAGACAGCTCTCCCGTCCGTCTCTCTCTCTCTCTCAAGACAGCGGTAGAACACGGATGGATGGTAGATTGCGAGGAAGAAGATGACCGGGGGTAAATGGAAGAAATCATCATGTCACAACAGTCGATAAGGCGGCCAGCAACAGGCCGATAAGGCCGATCGGCCAGGCAAATGCAGACGTTGCTCAGCATGCCAGCCTTCGTGCAAGGTGTCCTGTCAGCTACCCACGGGCTGACTGGAGTCTATTTCTGCAATTCATGAATTCTAGCACATATTCCAGCAATTATTCATTAAAATAATATTATTTTTAAAAAAGGTTGGCTTGATCAGGACAAGCCAACACTCATCTCCAAATGTAGGAAAGCATATATAGCTAGCCAGTCAAGACACATACTCCCTCCATTTTAAATATAAGCTGTTTTATTTTTGTCATAATAACTTACAAGTTTTTTTAACTTTGACAAAAAAATTATAGAGAAATCCAATATAGAATGCACAACATGAAATTAATTTCATTGAATCCATAATGGAATTAATATAGCATGATTGTATATCTATTTTTCTATAAATTTAGTTTTAAACAAGTTTAACATATGAACTAAAAATATCTTATATTTAGGACGGGGATCAGGTCATGTCCATCCACGGAAATTAGCTGAGAAAAGTAGAGAATCACAATTAATTACATATCATAATTCTTTTGTAATAATAGTGGGAAGAAGCTAGCTAGCGGACTCATTCGCTTAATTATTCCAATGCATCGTCGTATTTCTTTACTTTTTGACAAAAAATTTCCAAAAGAAATCTTATATGCATGAAGTATTAAATAAAGTCTATTTACAAAACTTTTTTAGGAATGAGTGTAACTTTACGCGACGAATCTAATGAGCCTAATTAACCCATAATTTACTACAGTAATGCTACAGTAACCATTCTTTAATCGTGCGGTCAAAGACCTCATTAGATTTGTCTGGTGAATTAGCCTAAGGTTGTGAAGATAATTTTGTAAACTGATTTTATATAATATCTTTAATTATTGGTTAATCTGTTTGTAAAAATTTTTCCCACCAATGAAACGCGTCGTATTGTCGCCGTGCTCGGTGCTCATTCATTCATCCATCACGCCGGCCAATTGCCTGGCCCGGGCCCGGCGGTCGGTGCTGCCGCGGCCGTGGGCCCGCGGCCTTTGCCGGTCAAGTCAACTTTGGCTGATGAGCGCGCGCGTGGCGCCGATAACGACGAGCCGCCTCGCCTCCTCTTCACCTGGAGGCAGTCGTAGTCGTAGGCGGTGCACGTCGCGTGTAATAAACTAATTCAATTCACCCGTGCCCCGCTGCCTCTTCCTACCCGTTGCATGCTCAGGTTTAAATAAAGCTTTGAAATTTGAAAATCACTTGTTCCTACTTGAACAATGTGTTCCAGAATCTAAATGGACACGAAACTGGGTTCAATTTATATGATCGAATCGAGAAAAGGCAAACAACTCACTCCATAACAATATATAATTATATAAGTTGAGTATGAAGCTGCGGTTGGCATGCCGTTTGGTAGTAGTACTCCTTGTTTACCAAATTACCATAAAGCTATCTAGCTAAGGTACGAGGAGACCGGCGAATATATATAGCAGTACTAGAGACTGTAAACTTTATTTTCTAGTACATAAAAGAGACTCCATCGCCAACGACGACTGCCGCTCCGGCAGCCGTTTGATCTGTTGGTTCGGACGACGACGATGAGAAGCTCCCCGCCGGCCGAGTATGCGTACGTCTAGTTGTCGTCGGCGTCGGCCCAGGCCATGCACTCCTGGTGCATCTGCCCCAGCGTCCGCCCGCTGCTTCTGCCATCGTGCTGCTGCTGCTGCGCCGCCGCATTGGTGCCACGAGGACCAGCAGCACCCGTGCCATTGCCGCCGCCTCCTTGGTGATGGCTGGCATGGGCCGTGGGCACCGGCGGAGGCGATGCGGCAGGTCCCGTGAGTTGCTGCACGACGGCGCGGAACTGGGCGGGGTGGACGACGTACACCGCCGTGGCCGCGGGGTCCCGGCGCCTCCAGTGCGGCACCGGCGGCGGCTTCCCTGACTGGCCGCCGCCGGAGGAGGCGTCCGCCTTGCCGGTGCTGCCGCCGCCACTCTTCATCAAGGCCAAGCTAAGGTCAGTGTGACGACGACCAGTCAAGCAAGTGGCCGGCTTCGATTTGAGTCGCCTGCGGTGCGCGCGCGGCTATTTATAGGTAAGCATCGACGGCCGCGGCGACGGAGCAGCAGACAGCCGGCGGTGACGTCATCGTGGCCGTCAGCGTGATGTGGTGGTGGCGATCGATTCGCTCATGGACGGACGAGATGGACTCCACAACTCTGTTACAGGTCATTATCAGAAGTATAAAACTCTGTTACAAGTAGTACGAGAATGGATCGATGGGAATCACACGTCCACAGCAATCAGCCACGCCACATGTACGATGGGCCCACTCAACTCGCTATCAAGGCCTCCTTTAGTTCTCGATTTTAACATATCAAAGTTGATATTTTATCATTAATACGTCACTTTAGCATTTCGTTTGTATCTGTGAATAATTATTCAAATATTGACTAATTATGTTCAAAATGTCCGTCTCGTGAAATACAACAAAACTGTGTAATTAGTTTTTAATTTCATCTATATTTAGTATTTTATACATGTGCTGTATTTTGATGTGATAGAAATCTTGTTTTTATATAGTGGAATTTGAGTGTAACAACCCAAAAATTTCCCCAAGGATTTGTTGGGTGCAAAAATGTGAATTTAAAAATTTTTGGTGGAATTGTGTGCATGCAAACAAACATATAAGAGTGTCTTCTATTTGCTCCCTAAATTCCTAGGCGATTTAAAATTCAAATTTAAAATCAATTTGAAGTGCTAAGGATGAAATAGTGTGATTTAGATTTATTTGGATTTTTGGTTGGTTTGAATTCAAATTCTAGATTTGAATTCAAACTCTAATTGGCCAAACTAATAGTCAAACCATTTCTAACCGTTCGTGGGCCAAATCTTTGAGCTAAAGTCCTAGAAATACCCCTTAACTCTTTTCCCGAGCCAACCGACCAAGCCGGCCCGATCGGCCTTTCGGCCTAGCGCGGCCCAACTCTTTTTCCCCCGCCGCGTCGACTCCGCGTCGCCTTCTCTCCCACTGACAGGCGGGCCCCGCCTGTCAGTCGTCTCTCCCTCCCCGCGTCATCGTCCTCCTCGCGCCGCTCTCTCTCTCCCGCGGCTGCGTGCCCGTGACCCCAACCACCCGAGCTCCGTGCGGCCCGTCCGATACGCGCCGCGTGTCCGCAGCCGCTCGAGCACCCCTATCTTGCCGTCCGTGCCCAGGGAACCCTAGCCTAGCGCCTATAAAAGCCGCCGCCGGCCGCATCTCCCTGTTCAAGCCGCCGCCGCCCCATTGGGGTATCCAGTCTCCAATTCGAGAGGGGGAGAGGGAAGGGGAGGACCAGAGGAGGAGTGGTGGAGGAGAGGAGGAAGAGGAGAGAAGTCGAAGCTCCTTCCCCGCGTCGCCGCGGCCGGAGCCGACGCCGCCGCCCACGGAGTCGCCGACGAAGAGCCGGACCAGGGACGGGAGGAGGAGCACGAGGACCGCCAGACCGCGTCGAGCCTTCCCCGAGCTGCAGCGTACCTCGACGTGCCCCTAGGTGAGCCAACCGCGGAGCCCCCTTTCTCCCCTGTCTCCGGCCAAGTTCCGCCGCCGCCGCCATTTGCTAGCCTTCTGTGAGCCAGCCTTCGAGCTGTGCAACTTCTTCTGCAGGTCCCCATCGTGCCGCTGCAGCCAACCCGCAACCCGCCGTCGTCTTTTACCCGCAGCCGAGGCCGCCGCGGCCGAGCTCCGCTCGCCGCGCGCGAACGCCGAGGCCATGCGCGGCCGTGGGCGACCACGAGCCGCGCATGCGCATCTAGGTGCGTCCCAGGAGCCGCTGGAACCGCACACACGCACGCCAACCCGAATTGTGCACCGTTGCACTTGAATCCTGTGTCGCCGTCGTAGCTCGCCGGCGTCCATGGCCGTGCCGCCGCTGTTCGCGTCGGGAGGGCCCAACCGAGCCTAATCACCCGCCTTTTTCACCCCGTCCGCATTCACCAAGTCCTAGCGAAGCCTACCCGACCGCCCTAGACCCGAGCCAAGCCATTTCCGGCGAGAATCGCCGCCGACCTTCGCCGCCGGTCGCGCTCCAGTGCGCGCCGCGCGCGCGTCGCGTCGCGACGCGGCCGAGCCACACGACCGACCACACCAAGCCGGCCACACGAGCACCGCAGACGATCCTGATTCGGCCACAGAACGATCCCGTGCACCCGGCTCACGTGAACCCTTCTCTCGGTTCACGGTGGACTTGGTCCACCAGAGCAGCACCAGCAGCGCCCCCTTCGTGGGCCTAAAGTTCGCGTTTAAGTCCGGTTTGCACCCTTGAACTCTTCCGGCCAAGTCACTTTCGGCCCAATTCCAGCCCAGCCATCGTTTATTCTTTTTCCTTTTTCTTTTAACCGCGCTGACGTATAGGACCCACCTGTCATACTCTACGAGTCACTGACACATGGGGCCCACTGACCAGAGTTGACCGCTGACCGTTGACCGTTGACCAGTCAATGCTGACGTCAGCAGGGCCCACTGCTGACGTCACCCCTAGGCGGACCCCACTGCTGACGTCATGCTGACGTCAGCAGGCTAATTTCTGTCTGTTTTCTTTTTTCGGAAATTATTTAATATTTTCAGAAAATGATTTAAAGTTGTAGAATTAATAATAAATCAACCGAAGCTCAGAAAAATATGAAACCAGTTTCTACATTTTTCTAAAATCGTGATCTATGCATTAGTGTAGAGTATGCAGTTATTTGGGTCTTCTCTCTTCGCTGATTTGGAGTTTCTTTGCTAGTAGTCGCGTCTTATTTTATTTTTTTATGCAACCTTAGGAGCTCCGGAGAGTCAGGAGGAGCCGGACCACTACGACAACTGCTTTCACGAAGACGAAGACCTTTGCCCAGGTTCACGCCCGACCAATCTCTGAAATACCTATTAGACATGCAACTAGTATGCTAGCGCTTTACTTTACTCGCATGATAAACCTGCACTGCCTTTGTTATTATCCTGTTACCTTGCTACCTACTACTCACTATATGAATTATGCTATGCTATGCATGTGTTGGGATGGTTGTGATTGATCCTCTTGGCGTGAGTTGTGGGTGGTTTGGGAGGAATAGTGCAGCTAGGCGGTGTAAGCGAGTAATAACAACTCGATCGTTGATCGAGGTGCTGAGGGGCTGCACTCGGGCAGTCCCTATGGGGTACCTGTTGCGGGTACATGGTTACTTGAGGGATTGGTACTCGGGAAGTACTTGAGGAGTTTGGGCGGCAATACCTGTTATGGGTGCCGATTGCGGACCGTTGCGGCGGATCGCTTGTGACGCAGATACTCGCTTTACCGATAATTAAGGACCGAGTCGTGCCCCCACTTTGGACTTGGGAAATACCGTGCTCACCATCTACCCAGTATGGGGAGGGTTCCAGCAAGCCTACTCTAGTGCGGCGCCGAGACTGTAGGAGAATCGAGCTTGATATGTGTAGGGGGGATTCGTTGCGGCGTAATCTCCCTGATTTACCACGGCACCCGACTGGCCCCGGTGGGAAGGTTTCACGACCCTGGGGCAGATGTTAGATCGGATGTTTCCCGAGCCCAGGGAGACAGGATTGGCGCCGTTACTGTTTAGGGTCTTTGCTGTGGGTTGTGTCTCAGGTTGGTTGCGGACTAGCCTTGCAGCCCGGATGGATTCCTGGAGTGCCACCTCTGCAGAGTGTAAACTATACGTATAGCCGTGTCCACGGTTACGGACGACCCATTTCTGAGAAGCCCCGGCTAGCATGGGAATCTGCTTTCTTACCTCATCCTTGATTCGGGTTATGAGAGATTGGTCCAGCAGAGGCTGTTGAGACAAGGTGGGGAGGGAGCTCACCGAGTCGACTAGTGAGTGAAAGGTGATTGGTGGATGATGTTTTGCGGGAACCTGCTGTGGCAGGACGAGCCCGATGGGAAAATGTGAGGCTGATGGTTGGTTTTGGGGAGTGGATGTGTGTGTGTGAGCGGGAGTTGATGATGAGATGAAATTGGGTTATTGCTGCTGCTTGCATAAGAAAACCCTGGCTCAAACCTTGATTATTTCTATATCCTTAGAATAGGCCACTTTAAAGCTTGCATCATATTATGGTTGGTGACGTGGACCTGTCCCATTTCCTTGGGGACAGACTTTGGGTTCTCAGGTGAAGACCCCGACCACGAGTTCAACCAGGACGGTTGGTACGACTGAAGGGTGTGCGCTACGCTCAAGGATGCCTGTGGAGGAGTGGACCCTGATGTTCTAGCTACCGCTGCGCAGTTGTTTCTTATTGTCGATTTAGCCCAGAGGGCTTGTACCAGTCGCTATGTTTTTATATATGTCATGTAATGAACCTTTTATCGTTGTATGGATGTGATATTCGACTGAGATGAGTTTTGTACGAGATAGCTGCTATTCCTGAGACTATCTCAAGGGTACAGGGAGTCGGGTTCTCGTCGGTGAGAATCCGGTTCGTCACAGTTGGTATCAGAGCCATACTTGACCGTAGCGCGTAACCCTTAGAACGGAAACTTAGGACAGAAGCTCTAACTGAGTCCTCTATTTTATATGAAACCCCTTGGACTATTTGAAAACTATATATAAGTATATCTCAACTATTTACAAAACTTTTACCCTTACCTTACCTTACTAACTTGCTAACTTACTAACAACCCACTAACTGTCTGGCAGATGGAAGGAAGAGGATCAGCAGATGAACGACGGGAGATCAGGACCATAGGAGCAGACTGTGGAGGTTTGGCAGTGCTACTAAGGGAGGTGTTGCGTACAGTGGGGATAGACGTGGACAACGTTTTCTACGAGGGCTGGATCTACGGCCCTGGTGAGGGAGTACACACCCGGTTGCAGATGGTAGTACCCAATATCCCTGGACGACCAAGGTCACTGATGCTACGAGCAGCTACCAGTGAGAGCACCTTCAGTCGGGCGGTGCAGACTATAGCTATGAGGATACTCCGACTTGCCACACTTGTGTACTAGAGTCAGCTCAGCCACACTCGTTTCCGGTACCTACCGCGAGCTCTTGAAGATCCGACAGACAGAGACGCAGTCAGCTTGTAGGCTCACGCAGCAGACCGAGAGCGGAACGTGACCCTGCGGACCTCAGTTCAGTGCATGATTGAGCAGGAGTACTTAAACATTGGCCTAGAGGAGAAAGTTGCCAAGCTGAAAGAGAGGGTATGGAAGCAAGACCTCCAGCTGATGGAGAAGGACAACAGGATCGCCTTACTTGAGGAGCAACTCAGAGCTAAAACAAGGGAAGTCAGAATCTTGGACTACGAAGCTCGAAACAACAGGCAGTTGGCAGGACTGATCCGAGCAACTCACCATGCTCGAGATGTCCGTCTGGAAGATCAACTCACAGAAAAAGACAAAGAACTGGCAGCCAAGGAAGAAGAGATAGAAGAACTGAAGGAAGAAGTATACTGGTTGGACAGTCACAACTCAGAACTTCAGGAAGAGGTGGATAGCTACAAGGAGAAGAGTGGACGGAACTACCAGCTGATGAAGTACCTAAGTCTTCAACAGATTATGGCAAAGGATGAAGCTCGAAGGACCCTTAGTAGTTGGGTAAGATCAGACAGGAAGAGGGTAGCAGAGGTGATCACAGTGAACCAAGGACTACCAGAAGAACGTAGAGTTGAACCCAGGACAGAGAACTATAGAGTCTCACCAAGCCGAGTTGAGCCGATACCACCACCTGAGGCTCGAACCCTTACTCCCGAGATGACAAGACTGAGACAGGAACTGGCACACCTAGAGCAGCAGTTGGCAGGATCTGAGGTGGACACAGTGAGGTTGGCAGCGCGCCTCACGGACACTCTCCACAACGACAGATAGTGATCAAGCAGCAGACAGAGACTGAGGCTGTGAGGTTGGCAGCGCGCCTCACATGCACTTTCAGCAGTATGAGACAGAAGCAGTAGGCAGTATCAGCAGATGTCAGCAGTGGTGATGAGAGTTGTATCTATCTTCATGAGTAGATGTTTAGACTTAGTAGATTATGACCACCTTTTGGCTCAGCCACGATGTAGCATTCGCTTAGATGTACTAATCCTCAAGGTTCCAGGAGCTGGCCTCGGGATAGTACCCATGTTTAGGGTGTAATGCTGTAATGAATGATCGATCTTCTTGGCTGTTCTTGCAGTTTTATTGATGTTCATCTTGAGTGTACTTTAGTGTTGAGTCTATTTCATGTGTGCAACTCCTACTCTAGTTACACTAACCTAACCATTACCGACCGCCACTAAACCCGCTCTATGAAAAATACAGCGAGATGTCGATCCGAAGATCCAACCGACTGCTTGCACGTTTTGAGGAAGCTGAGCAAGAAGAGGCAGCAATGGCAGCTAGAGGCAGAGGACGTGTCAGAGGTCGTGATCGCGGAAGAGCGACAGCTGCAGTTAGAGGCAGGGGTCGTGGACGCGCCGCAGGCGTGCTCCAGCCCGAGAACAACGCACCAGGTGGAGAACAGGAAGTGGAAATGGAAGAACCAGCAGTGGAACCTCAGCAGAACGACCAGCAACCACCGCCACCGCCTAACTTGGCAGAAGTGATGACTACTTAGACACAGCTGATGCAACAGATGGCACAGGCCAACACACAGATGATGCAAGCTATGCAACAGATGCAGGGAAATCAGAACCAGAACCGTCAGGGACACCGTGCGGAAGACCTAGAAAGGAAGATCGAAAGGTTCATCAGGCTGAAAGCACCCACCTTCGACTACTCGGACGAACCACTCGACGTACACGACTGGTTGCGTACCATCGAGATGAAGCTGGACCTGATAGACTACACTGAAGAGGAATGTATGGTCCTTGCGGCGCACCAGCTTGAAGGAGCAGCGAAAGCGTGGTGGGAGAGCTACTGTGACTCTCACGCGAACCCAGCTCAGATCACCTGGCTAGAGTTTTGTGAAGCTTTCAAGGAGTACCACATCCCAGAACAAGTCATGGTGCATAAAGCAATGGAGTTCAGGACAATGACCCAAGGAAGTTTGTCTGTAGCTGAGTATGCTCGACACTTTGCTAAGATGTCAAGGTACGCTCCTGAAGATGTCAACACTGAAAAGAAGAAACAGTTTTGGTTCCAGCGTGGTTTGCATAGAGGTTTGAGGACAGCACTCGCAGCGAGTTCACACAGGTCACTCAGAGAGCTGATTGACAGAGCTATTGCAGTTGAGAAGGAAAGAGTGGGTCTTGAAGATGCCTAGCGAGAGAAGAAAAGAAAGGCTGAACAGTTGCACAACCACCGACTGAGTCAGAGGCCGAGGAGTGGCCAGAGCAACATGCTCAGGAGAAGCTTTCAGCAGAGCAACAGCCAAGGAAGCTCAGGGTTCAACAGAAATAGTTACCCGGGTAACCGAGGCAGTAACAGCAACAACTTTGGCAGCAGAGGTAACAACTACAACAGTTTTGGCAACAGAAACAACAACTACTCAAGTAAGGGAAACCCAAACTGGAAGTCAAACAACACGCCCAGAATTGGTGGAGGGACCTCAGTGGTCTGTTTTGCTTGTGGGAAGCCCGGTCACAAGTCTTTTGACTGTCCGGAGAAGAAGAACAAACAAACCCCAGCCAAGGCACCGGCACCTGGAGGACAGGACAGGCAGGCAGCAACAGCGCAGAGAGGACGCCTCAACCACTTGACAGAGGAAGAAGCCGAGGACGCTCCCGACGTTGTGCTCGGTGAGTTTTTAGTAAATGGCATTCCAGCTTTGATATTGTTTGACTCCAGAGCAACTGGATCTTATATCTCGACAAAGTTTGTGAGAGAGCAGTCACCCCCGACAATACCTAAGGCTAGACCTATAGTCACTACTTCTCCCTTAGGAGAGCTTAAGTGCACCTTAGAGTGCCCAACAGTTAGACTGATGATAGGTGGGCAGGAGTTCGTAGGAGACCTGACAGTCCTGAAGTCAGACGGAATTGACGTGATACTAGGAATGGACTGGCTTACGGAGCACAAAGGAGTAATCAGTTGCTCACCTAGAACAGTTGAGTTGACACACCCTAGCGGAGTCAAAGTAACAGCAGAGCCACAAAGAAGAAGAACAGGGAAGAGATCCAGAACATGTATTCTGAGACAGTTGGTATACTCCATTGAGGAACAGACGATCGAAGAAGTACCTGTAGTATGTGAGTACCCGGACGTGTTTCCCAAGGAACTACCAGGATTACCACCTGACCGAGACGTGGAGTTCATAATCGAACTACAACCAGGCACAGGGCCCATTGCCAAGAGACCGTACAGAATGTCAATGGAGGAACTGGAGGAACTCAAGAAGCAGCTGAAAGAGATGCTTGAAAGAGGTGTGATTCGACCAAGTGCATCCCCATGGGGATCACCAGTGTTCTTTGTGAAGAAGAAAGATGGGTCGATACGCATGTGCGTAGACTATCGATCCCTGAACGCAGTGACGATCAAGAACAAGTACCCATTACCTCGGATTGATGACTTGCTAGATCAGTTGAAGAAAGCCAAGTACTTCAGTAAGATTGATCTGAGATCAGGATACCACCAGATGAAGATTAGAGAAGGCGATATTCCCAAGACAGCCTTTGTGACTCGGTACGGGCAGTACGAGTTCACCGTTGTGTCCTTCGGTTTGACCAACGCACCTGCTTACTTCATGAACATGATGAACAAGGTATTCATGGAGGAGCTAGACAAGTTCGTAGTAGTGTTCATTGACAACATACTAGTTTACTCAGAAACAGCCGAAGAACATGAGAAGCATCTGAGGATTGTACTAGAGAGGCTGAGGCAGCATCAACTCTACGGGAAGTTCAGCAAGTGTGAATTTTGGTTAGAGAAAGTAGCCTTTTTGGGTCACGTGTTGACAGCTGAGGGCGTAGCAGTCGACCCAGACAAGATTGGGGCAGTAGCAGAATGGAAGCAGCCGAAGAGTGTCACGGAAATCCGAAGCTTTCTAGGATTAGCAGGATACTATAGAAGATTCATTGAGAACTTCTCCAAGATTGCCAAGCCAATGACTGAACTACTCAAGAACAATGTCCCATTCGAGTGGACGGACAAGTGTGAAAGAAGTTTCCAAGAGCTCAAGCACAAACTCACTACAACGCCAGTATTGACACTACTAGATATTCGCAAAGATTTCGTAGTCTATTGCGATGCTTCAAGAAAAGGTTTGGGATGCGTACTAATGCAAGAAGGCAAGGTTATTGCTTATGCATCAAGGCAGCTGAGGAAACATGAGGAGAATTACCCCACACATGATTTAGAACTGGCAGCAGTGGTACATGCATTGAAGATCTGGAGGCACTATCTGATTGGTAACAAGTGCGATATCTACACGGATCACAAAAGTTTGAAGTATTTCTTCACCCAATCCGAACTGAATATGAGGCAGAGAAGGTGGTTAGAACTGATCAAAGATTACGACTTGGAAATACACTACCACCATGGCAAAGCTAACGTAGTGGCAGATGTCTTAAGCCGAAAGAGTTATTGCAACAACTTGATGCTAGAAGAAAGTCAACCAGGACTAGCAAAGGAATTGTACATGCTGAAACTCGAGCTAGTGGAAGAAGGAAAACCCCAGGAAATGAGGGTGAAGTACAACCTAGAGGACCGAATCAAAGAAGCTCAAGGGAAGTGTCCAGAAATCCAAGAAGTAAAAGAGGATATCCAGCGAGGAGTAGCACCTGACTTCCGGATAGATGAAGCAGGGACAGTATGGCTGAAAGACCGTATTTGCGTACCGCAGGACAAGGAAATCAGGAGAACAATTCTCTCAGAAGCTCACGAGTCCAAGTACTCGATACACCCAGGATGCACCAAGATGTATCAGGATCTGAAGGATAAGTTCTGGTGGAAGAAGATGAGAGAGGACATAGCAGAGTATGTAGCCAAGTGCGACTCTTGTCGAAGAATCAAAGCAGAACATCAAAGACCAGCAGGACTGCTGAAACCACTGGAAATTCCAATGTGAAAGTGGGAAGATATCAGCATGGACTTCGTGGTTGGCCTACCTCGCACTCAGAAAGGAAATGATGCCATTTGGGTCATAGTTGATCGATTGACGAAAGTAGCTCACTTTATACCAGTCAAAAGCACACACTCAGTAAGTAAACTAGCAGAGTTATATATAGACAACATTCTCAAGCTGCATGGGGCACCAAGAAGTATTGTGTCAGACAGAGGACCACAATTCACAGCTCAATTCTGGCAAAGCCTACATCAAGCCATTGGGACAACCTTGGAGTATAGCACAGCTTACCACCCTCAGACAGATGGGCAGACCGAAAGAGTGAACCAAGTTCTTGAAGACTTGTTGAGGGCATGTTACAGCATAGACTGGGAGAAGAGTCTGTCGTATGCAGAATTTTCCTACAACAACAGCTACCAGGCCAGCCTGCAGATGTCACCCTTTGAGGCACTTTATGGCAGAAAATGCAGAACACCTCTAATGTGGTCAGAGGTGGGAGAACGAACATTCTTTGGACCTGACATGATTGTAGAGGCAGAAGAAAATGTGGCCAAGATCCGAGAGCACCTGAAGGCAGCTCAGAGCCGACAAAAGAGCTATGCAGATAAAAGGAGACGAGATCTAGAGTTCGAAGTAGGAGACTTCGTCTACCTAAAAGTGTCACCCCTCAGAGGGCATAAGAGATTCCAAGTGAAAGGAAAACTAGCACCCCGTTTTGTTGGACCGTACCAGATACTGGAGAGGATAGGGGAGCTAGCCTACAAGCTAGACCTACCAGAGGAACTAGCGGGAGTACACCCAGTGTTCCATGTATCTCAGCTGAGGAAGTGTCTGAGAATACCGGAACATGAGGTCAAAACAGAAGCACTAGACCTACAAGACACCTTGGAGTATCTGGAGTACCCAGAGAGGATACTAGACAGAGCAGTCAAAGAGACCAGAAGCACAGCTATTCCGTTTTGCAAAGTGCAGTGGAGCAACCATTCGGAAAGGGAGGCTACTTGGGAGAAGGAGTCAGTACTGAAGGAGAAATACCCCCACTTGTTTAAACCATAGGTAATCACAAATCTCGAGGACGAGATTCTTGTGAGGGAGGGAGACTGTAACAGCCCAAAAATTTCCCCTAGGATGTGTTGGGTGCAAAAATGCGTATTTAAAAATTTTTGGTGGAATTGTGTGCATGCAAACAAACATATAAGAGTGTCTTCTATTTCCTCCCTAAATTCCTAGGCGATTTAAAATTCAAATTTAAAATCAATTTGAAGTGCTAAGGATGAAATAGTGTGATTTGGATTTATTTGGATTTTTGGTTGGTTTGAATTCAAATTCTAGATTTGAATTCAAACTCTAATTGGCCAAACTAATAGTCAAACCATTTCTAACTGTTCGTGGGCCAAATCTTTGAGCTAAAGTCCGAGAAATACCCCTTAACTCTTTTCCCGAGCCAACCGACCAAGCCGGCCCGATCGGCCTTTCGGCCCAGCGCGGCCCAACTCTTTTTCCCCCGCCGCGTCGACTCCGCGTCGCCTTCTCTCCCACTGACAGGCGGGCCCCGCCTGTCAGTCATCTCTCCCTCCCCGCGTCATCGTCCTCCTCGCGCCGCTCTCTCTCTCCCGCGGCTGCGCGCCCGTGACCCCAACCACCCGAGCTCCGTGCGGCCCGTCCGATACGCGCCGCGTGTCCGCAGCCGCTCGAGCACCCCTATCTCGCCGTCCGTGCCCAGGGAACCCTAGCCTAGCGCCTATAAAAGCCGCCACCGACCGCATCTCCCTGTTCAAGCCACCGCCGCCCCATTGGGGTATCCAGTCTCCAATTCGAGAGGGGGAGAGGGAAGGGGAGGACCAGAGGAGGAGTGGTGGAGGAGAGGAGGAAGAGGAGAGAAGTCAAAGCTCCTTCCCCGCGTCGACGCCGCCGGAGCTGACGCCGCCGCCCACGGAGTCGCCGACGAAGAGCCGGACCAGGGACGGGAGGAGGAGCACGAGGACCGCCAGACCGCATCGAGCCTTCCCCGAGCTGCAGCGTACCTCGACGTGCCCCTAGGTGAGCCAACCGCGGAGCCCCCTTTCTCCCCTGTCTCCGGCCAAGTTCCGCCGCCGCCGCCGTTTGCTAGCCTTCTGTGAGCCAGCCTTCGAGCTGTGCAGCTTCTTCTGCAGGTCCCCATCGTGCCGCTGCAGCCAACCCGCAACCCGCCGTCGTCTTTTACCCGCAGCCGAGGCCGCCGCGGCCGAGCTCCGCTCGCCGCGCGCGAACGCCGAGGCCATGCGCGGCCGTGGGCGACCACGAGCCGCGCATGCGCATCCAGGTGCGTCCCAGCAGCCGCTGGAACCGCACACACGCACACCAACCCGAATTGTGCACCGTTGCACTTGAATCCTGTGTCGCCGTCGTAGCTCGCCGGCGTCCATGGCCGTGCCGCCGCTGTTCGCGTCGGGAGGGCCCAACCGAGCCTAATCACCCGCCTTTTTCACCCCGTCCGCGTTCACCAAGTCCTAGCGAAGCCTACCCGACCGCCCTAGACCCGAGCCAAGCCATTTCCGGCGAGAATCGCCGCCGACCTTCGCCGCCGGTCGCGCTCCAGTGCGCGCCGCGCGCGCGTCGCGTCGCGACGCGGCCCAGCCACACGACCGACCACACCAAGCCGGCCACACGAGCACCGCAGACGATCCTGATTCGGCCACAGAACGATCCCGGGCACCCGGCTCACGTGAACCCTTCTCTCGGTTCACGGTGGACTTGGTCCACCAGAGCAGCACCAGCAGCGCCTCCTTCGTGGGCCTAAAGTTCGCGTTTAAGTCCGGTTTGCACCCTTGAACTCTTCCGGCCAAGTCACTTTCGGCCCAATTCCAGCCCAACCATCGTTTATTCTTTTTCCTTTTTCTTTTAACCGCGCTGACGTATGGGACCCACCTGTCATACTCTACGAGTCACTGACACATGGGGCCCACTGACCAGAGTTGACCGCTGACCGTTGACCGTTGACCAGTCAACGCTGACGTCAGCAGGGCCCACTGCTGACGTCACCCCTAGGCGGACCCCACTGCTAACGTCAGCATGACGTCATGCTGACGTCAGCAGGCTAATTTCTGTCTGTTTTCTTTTTCGGAAATTATTTAATATTTTCAGAAAATGATTTAAAGTTGTAAAATTAATAATAAATCAACTGAAGCTCAGAAAAATATGAAACCAGTTTCTACATTTTTCTAAAATCGTGATCTACGCATTAGTGTAGAGTTTGGAGTTATTTGGGTCTTCTCTCTTCGCTGATTTGGAGTTTCTTTGCTAGTAGTCGCGTCTTATTTTATTTTTTTACGCAAGCTTAGGAGCTCCGGAGAGTCAGGAGGAGCCGGACCACTACGACAACTGCTTTGACGAAGACGAAGACCTTTGCCCAGGTTCACGCCCGACCAATCTCTGAAATACCTGCACTGCCTTTGTTATTATCCTGTTATCTTGCTACCTACTACTCACTATATGAATTATGCTATGCTATGCATGTGTTGGGATGGTTGTGATTGATCCTCTTGGCGTGAGTTGTGGGTGGTTTGGGAGGAATAGTGCAGCTAGGCGGTGTAAGCGAGTAATAACAACTCGATCGTTGATCGAGGTGCTGAGGGGCTGCACTCGGGCAGTCCCTATGGGGTACCTGTTGCGGGTACATGGTTACTTGAGGGATTGGTACTCGGGGAGTACTTGAGGAGTTTGGGCGGCAATACCTGTTATGGGTGCCGATTGCGGACCGTTGCGGCGGATCGCTTGTGACGCAGATACTCGCTTTACCGATAATTAAGGACCGAGTCGTGCCCCCACTTTGGACTTGGGAAATACCATGCTCACCATCTACCCAGTATGGGGAGGGTTCCAGCAAGCCTACTCTAGTGCGGCGCCGAGACTGTAGGAGAATCGAGCTTGATATGTGTAGGGGGGATTCGTTGCGGCGTAATCTCCCTGATTTACCACGGCCCCCGACTGGCCCCGGTGGGAAGGTTTCACGACCCTGGGGCAGATGTTAGATCGGATGTTTCCCGAGCCCAGGGAGACAGGATTGGCGCCGTTACTGTTTAGGGTCTTTGCTGTGGGTTGTGTCTCAGGTTGGTTGCGGACTAGCCTTGCAGCCCGGATGGATTCCTGGAGTGCCACCTCTGCAGAGTGTAAACTATACGTATAGCCGTGTCCACGGTTACGGACGACCCATTTCTGAGAAGCCCCGGCTAGCATGGGAATCTGCTTTCTTACCTCATCCTTGATTCGGGTTATGAGAGATTGGTCCAGCAGAGGCTGTTGAGACAAGGTGGGGAGGGAGCTCACCGAGTCGACTAGTGAGTGAAAGGTGATTGGTGGATGATGTTTTGCGGGAACCTGCTGTGGCAGGACGAGCCCGATGGGAAAATGTGAGGCTGATGGTTGGTTTTGGGGAGTGGATGTGTGTGTGTGAGCGGGAGTTGATGATGAGATGAAATTGGGTTATTGTTGCTGCTTGCATAAGAAAACCCTGGCTCAAACCTTGATTATTTCTATATCCTTAGAATAGGCCACTTTAAAGCTTGCATCATATTATGGTTGGTGACGTGGACCTGTCCCATTTCCTTGGGGACAGACTTTGGGTTCTCAGGTGAAGACCCCGACCACGAGTTCAACCAGGACGGTTGGTACGACTGAAGGGTGTGCGCTACGCTCAAGGATGCCTGTGGAGGAGTGGACCCTGATGTTCTAGCTACCGCTGCGCAGTTGTTTCTTATTGTCGATTTAGCCCAGAGGGCTTGTACCAGTCGCTATGTTTTTATATATGTCATGTAATGAACCTTTTATCGTTGTATGGATGTGATATTCAACTGAGATGAGTTCTGTACGAGATAGCTGCTATTCCTGGGACTATCTCAAGGGTACAGGGAGTCGGGTTCTCGTCGGTGAGAATCCGGTTTGTCACATTGAGGATAAAGTTGGGGAACCCAAACGACAAACATCCAGCCAAAATGATGACGAACTGCTGACGCAAGGTACATCGATTGTACTCCCTCCGTAAACGTAAAGAACGATGTTTTGGACAAGATTTTAGTCAAACATTGGTAATATAAATCATGAATAACTTTTAAGCCATTGAGTTTGGAAATATCAAACCATATGAATAGATTTGTCTTAAAAAATATTTTTATAAAAGCATACATATATTATTTTTTAATAAATATTTTTGTAAGAATAAGAAGTCAAAGTTATGTTTTGGAGACCGTGTCGTTGTCCTAAACATCATTCTTTACCGGTACGAAGGGAGTATACTCGAACCATAGGTGCGCACGTCGCAAATTAAATGAAGCCCATGATTCGATCAGATTCATTGTGCCACTATTTGCACTAGTATGATCAGATCCAAAATACTATAGTACTCACTGCCGAGTGGGGAAAGTGAGATCTATCCACAACAAAACGTTATATCTCGTTGGAGTAATAAAGCGGCAATATAAGAGCATGTACAACCCACAGACGGACGAACTTAGCGTACAGACAGATGTACAGACAGTTCATATAACTCATGGATAGAGAGGGCGTCTATAAGCTATTTAATGCTTTGCGCACGGAGGAATTTGAGACAGGGGAGCGCGCGAGCATGCGGGATCTGGCAGCCATCGCCTGGCGGTACAGCCCGACGGTTGAGCGTATGCAGGAGGTTGGGGAACGGGACGGAGCCGTCTGCTGGCGAGCGACCCGCGACCCTATATTTGGCCAAACGGGCCGAGCACGATGGGCCGGCACTGGCCTGGCCGTATTCAGCACGGCCCGAGCACGGCGCAGCCCGATAGCCATAGTGCCAGTGCCGTGCCTGGGCCTCATTCTCGACCCGTGGCACTAGCACGGGCACGGCACGGCTAATGGGCCGGCCCGGCTTTGGCCCGACAGTGGCCCGAGCGGAGGCACGGCTGGCCCAACAACACCCCCACCAGCCCAATAAAATCACATAAATATCAAAACCCTAGGTCATCACCCCATTCCTCCCCTCCCTTCCCCCGAGCGCAGCCGCCCCCGACCGCTCCCCCGCGCGGCGCGCGCGGCCCCTCCCCTCCCCGCGCCGGCGTGCAGCCGCCCCTGACCCCTCCTCCCGCGTGGCGCGCGCAGATCCTCCCCTCCCCACACCAACACGCAGCCGTCCTCCCTCTCCTTCCGCACGCCCACATCGGCCGTCCGCCCGTCCCCACCGAGCGGCCACGGCTGGCCACCTGGGAGCCGCACGCCCACACTGGCCGGAGCGCCGGCCGCCGAAGGTGGTGGCCATGGCCGGGAGCGCCGAACGCCGACGGCCGCCGCCGTTGGGGTTGGCATGGTCGGGATTCATCCACTGCTTCTGGATTTGATATTTGTGTTTGCATTTCGTGTTATAGATTTGTTGTTTGTGTATGTCTGTGTGTGGATTCATGAAGTTTGGTGAGTTCAATGATGATTTCTTCTTGTTTCTTCGATTGCTCGTAGTGCTTGGACCGGCACTATTGAAAAGGCTTAGTGCCGTGCCTGGGTCGGGAGTTCGGCACGGCAGCACTAAGTGGCACGGCACGACTAATGAACCGTGCTACTTAGTGCCGTGCCATATAGTGACGTGCCATATAGTGCTAGTGCCGTGTAGTGCCGACACGGCCCGTTTGGCCAACTATACGCGACCCGTCGGTTCGCAGGTGCGGGGGTGGAAATGAAAAATTGACCGCACACCGACGGCTCCTATAGACGGGGTGTACATACCCTAAGAGCTGCTTGGCATAGCTCCAGCTTCAGACTCAAAACTAGATTTACATTTTCTATGTTAAATTAAAGTATTTTAAATATAAATATTTAGTATAAACTATCAACAGAATGATTCATTTAAATGCTCTCTATGTGTCCCTAACTTCAATTTAAGAATTTTTTGGAGCTCCTAATATCCAGCTCCAAGAACTCTACAGATTTTTTTTAGTTAAAGTTGTGTCAAAAAGGCTAAGATTCGTTTTCTTTTTGGTCCGTCAATTTGGTTTACAACCAGACCGCGCCGAGCTGCAAGTCGTCCCATGCATGCTTTGGGTTTTAGCCGGAGCATGATCACGTCATCCCACCGTCACTGCCTTTCTATCGTTCAGTAGTTGGCTACTTGGCTCTAAGCTAGTTCCCCGACCACCTGCATGCAACTGGAGCAGCGCGCGAGGTCGTGCGGGTTGTTCGTACCTGCGACGACCTCGAAGTGCAGGATTTTTGCTGAGCTTAGGTCAACTCCAGGCCCGTTTAGTTCTTGAATTTCACATCAAATTTTACTATGCAAAAAGAAGATTCAATTATATCAAAATATCGACACATGCATAGAGTACTAAATATAGATAAAATTAAAAACTAATTACACCGTTGTATTGTACTTTGCGAGATGAACATTTTAAATCTAATTAATTAATATTTGAATAATTATTTATAAATATAAATAAAATACTATAGTGTCAAATTTATGATAAAATGTCAAATTTACCTTTTCTGAATTGGGATCGAAACAAGGCCTCCATTGGAAACCAAATGAGTCTCGGCGTCTCGCCCCTAGCGCAGTAGTCTACGGAAGCGGCGCGAGGTCTCCAGTCCACCATCTCATGCACCGGCGCCCCGGGTGCCGCGCGCTTCTACTGCATACGGCCATACGGGCCGGCCGGAGCTCCACCGTACCTCATCCACAGACTACACCACAGTATGTGTCCTCTACAACCTAGCTGTTGGACCAGTGCTCTGCGCCGCGTGCGTACACGTACGTACGCTTGGCCGTGGAGAGGAGCGAGGGCCGCTCTGCCGCATGCAACGGCCTTCTCCTTTGTTGGATGCTGCGGTCAGGAGGATGGCCAGCACGTCGCTGGGGCTCTGGATGGCGTTCACCGTGGGAGCGAACCTGAAAGAGCAACGATGGCGACTTACACGAATCCACAGCGCACACCATGCATAGAGAGGAAAGAAGTCTTCGAGAGAGAAGACTAACCACGACAAAGATTTGTAACACGTACCAGATCGAGAACATTCTGCTTGTGCCTCGTTCCAGGCCACCAAAACATGCATACGTGGCAAAACCAATCCATGCTGGACACATCTGTCCACTCAGCAATGCCGCTAGCTCATGATGCGGTTGGCATTAAATAATGTGCAACATGATGTACGACCAAATGAATTAATGAAGAAAGAGTAGAAAACTAGATATTGCATGAGACATGGTTTCTAAGCAACATTCAAGATAAAATAAGAGAGGATCGTAATATTTAATTTAAGTACTGAACACTAGTGTTTGCTTTAGAATGGTAGTGTGTAGGACTAGTTTGTTGCTAATGTGGATACTATGGAAACGGGTAGTAGCGTCTTGGGTTGAGACTGTCCTAATAAAACAAGTGGACTCTATTTAATGTAGTAAAATTAAACTTTATTTTTCTGAAACATTAATGTCTATCTCATGGTCCAGAGATCACTACATAAGGCTAATCCTAGTGAGAGTTTTATATTGGTGTTTCCAGGATGGTTATTCCATCAACAAGAAGAAAATTAAATGATGATTGACAACATCCCTCTAATGCACAATTTAATTGTTGTTTTATACGAACCGTATGTAGCATTTAATTTCCTGATTCATCCATTGTTAGTATCCGAGTCAGGAGAATTTCATCTAGATGAAACTGGTTTCTTCTCTCTCATCTTAAATTTTCTGCCAAATCACTAGATTAACTAATGTAGCACTATATGTTTGATGTCAATGAAGCTCTTATAAAACTATCAGCGGGAATGACCTAAGGGAAAAACCTATAGCCTTCTCTAATACTCGAGTTTAGGTGTGTGCGCTCTATTCTGGGAGGTGCCGTCTTCTCAGGTAAGCAATCTAGCCAGGTTAGGGTTCAAGAATGTAGTCGTTCAATCTCCTACGAGCCCTTTCCAATCCTGTCCTTATTGTGATACCTAGAGAAACAGAGTGGTGTAGTGGCATTGTGAGAGGGTGACATGTGTTTGGTAGTGTGTCAAGGCACCAAAGGATATGATGGCAGTGGCTAGTGGTAGCGTAGCATATCTAGCTCAGGGAAGCGCTAGCTATTGGAGAAGTGAGGATGTGATCAAGGCAAGGGTAGTATGCCACAATGGTTGAGGTTGCTGGTGAGCTAAAAAGGAGATGAGAGAACATTGTGTGTTTAGAAATGAGGCAGAAACTACAACAAAAGATCCTATTACATCAATAGACATGGGTGGATCTAGCGTGAGCGTCAGGATAAGAGGTTTCAATTCCTCCTTGTGATAAACTATCTTTGGTTAGGATGATGTCCCGATTTAAGTACTAATATGATACGCCAAATTTCGTGTGAGACCCTAACTCCGTTATTGACAACATGCTTATACATTGATGTAACTGTTAAGGCACCATCTACCACATTTACTAAAGTTTGAAGTTTTGGTGAAATCTTAGGATGCTAAGTTACTGTAGCAAGCACCTTTAGACTGGTATCTGGACCCAACACCAAAAGAAAGAAGAAGAACTCAATGCTCCACACGACCGAGGTCTCCCGATTCACGTGTTGGGGAAGTTATTCAGACTTCTGCTTCAGCCGCATCGCTTATTCACATCAATGAGCTATGGGCAGCTGACCGCCAGCCTTTTCTATTCTTCTGAGGCACAAGCATGAGGGATGGTGGCGCCAATAACCAGCAAAATGACCATCAGCCTTGCATCTTCACCTTCCTTCTTTTCTTAAACCCTCCTCGCTCCTGCAACTAAATCGTTTGCGTGCCTACATGTATGCCACTTGTGCAGGGCTTCTCTCCCTTCTTAATCATGCATGGCTGCCTCTCACATGCACGGGTGATGGGCGGCAATGGCCGACGAAGCCATATTCGACAATTGGTCACCTACTCGCCCAGAAGCCACCATACTCGAATTCCTTTAGCCCCAAACGAGTGGAACAACAAATCCAACCAGTGGCCTATAATGCACCTACTTGCCAGAGTCAACGGTACAAAACGAAGCCAAACCCAAGCCCATATCATGCTGAATTATTAATTTATCATCAAGCAGTAAAACATTATTTATAAAAAATGGTTTCAGGACCCTTACCTTCAATAATTTATAACAATGGAATTATTAATACATTTAATAGTATATAACTATATTAATTTTCTACCGGACTGCAAAAATGAAACGATCAATTTTTTTAAGAAAATGATCTTTGATAAACTGCACAATTTGTACCCATATAGCTCTAAGTTATAAAAATACACTGCACTCTATATTTCTTCATGCTCACAAAAGCCATTGGATTCACCTCAGTGTCTAACAATGAAATTATTGACATATTTAATAGTATATAGCTATATTATTTTTTGGTAGACTCTAAAAATGAAAGAAACAACATTTTAGGAAATCGATCTTTGATAACCTACACAATTTGTACCCAGATAGCTCTAAGTTATAAAAATACACTGCACTCTATATTTCTTCATCCTCACAGAAACCATTGCATCTTATTTTGTTTATCTGTGCTACAAAACATCTGATGCAGAAAAAATCAAAGTGTGCAAAGAAAACTCTATGATTAAACCGTAATATAAAAGGACATAAATAGCCGCAGCTGTTTTTCATTATATTATCTCTTTTCTTGTCAAAACCTACCTTGCTGTCATGAGCGCTTATATTTTGTCTACTCTAATATTACATTTAGAACCCCTAGTATTATCCAACAACAAACTTAACATTATAACTTTATGTAAACTTATTACTATTTGCGGTTTAGATGTACTAGTTATCCACAATATAACTTTAAACAATATAGCGTAGCACACCCACCTGTCTAGTTTACATCTAAAGACCAGATTGAAGTGTTACAACCCTTGTGTAACCCAATGTTCACCATATTTGCAACCATGTTATGCCATTCTACTAGCTAACTTGTTTCCACCATCACTCTTCTAAAAGAAACATTAAGTGTGGTCATGCTAATTACATCATCTATTTTATCATGTTCCCTTCAAACTATATTGTATAATTAGGGTATCAATTCGTCAAAACCTGGATATCAAGCCAAGTGTCCTCTCAAAACTTAATTTCAGTACAATCGCTCAAATTAAACCTTCATGGATGAGGAATTGATCCTTTATCCTGGCCCACAAGGCTTATATAGAAAATCTCCCCCCTGATTGTAGACCTTTAAGGCTTTAAAGGTCATTTACGCAATAAACATTTTTCTACATATCCAGATTGTGAATCCTGAACCCATACTGAACTTTTGGTTGACAAAGAATGTTACACTTAACTAATTTATATTTCTTTTTTTTGAGAAACATAATATATATTTTCTTTTTAGGTTGATCATTTTATCATAAAAATCTTGGTCTTTACTATATTATCTTGAGGATTCTCCTTGGGGCCTAGAAGAATGAGAGCATATAAACGTAGGTAATTTGGACAACACCGAATGGATGAGCATGACTCTCTCCCGGCCGTCAAAACCTTCTGTAACGTCCCGCCTCCACGAGGACGGGTCCGTCTACATCTGACAGCCTTCTGCCTGTGAAACCGCGTGAAAACCGCGTAGACCAACACAAGTCGTTTCTACCTGTGAAACCGCGTGAGTCGGGCCCGTCTACACCTGACAGCTCTTTAGGACCGCAAGACTGCCCTCACAGAGGGACACAAGTCCTTTCTGCGCACTTTGTGTGCACCTGGGAACCTCCTGGTCGGTCACCCATCCATAGATTGCTCCGAGTCAAGCACGCTTAACCCCGGAGTTCTTTCGAGATGAGCTTCCGGAAAAGTTGTAAATTATTGGTATGAGTATTCTATCAATCCTATTAAGCCCTGGGCTGTCACACCTTTTCCATTCCAAGCACCTATGCTTATTTTCTAAATTATTTCTTCTACCATTTTCTTGTCTTTATCGTTTAATTGCCTTTAAAAATTATGTGTGTATCACAGGGTGAGTGTAGGTATGTGTATGTGAACATATATATTTCTTTTATAAAAAAGAAAAGAACCAACTTTACAACCAAATAGGTGTGAATATTGAGTATTGTAGCCTTTTATTGAAAATTAAGTAGAAGATTTCTCTCCTTGGAAAGTTTTTTTTAAACCTGACAACTTTTTTCATACATCTGTAATGGGGTACTGGGACACTCCTGACTTTGCAATAAGGTAGCAACTAGCTAGCTAGCTCATATATATATACATGTACAAATATATATGCTATTCCAACCAATCATTCTTCCCGCTCTTAATCGTTGGATACTTGGATCCCAGTGTTTTGATTCTGAGTATGTAAAAACTAGTCGTCGGAGTTTGCCCAGGCCATGCACTCCTGCTGCATCTGCCCCAGCGTCCTCCCGCTGCTTGCGCCACCGCCATACTGCGCCTGCGGCTGCTGCTGCGCCGCCGCATTGGTACAGGTACCCGCAGCAGCCTGCTGGTGCGGCTCCGGTGCCGTGGTGCCACCGCCGCGTTGATGACCGACGCCCGTGAGTTGCTGGACGACGGTGCGGAACTGGGTGGGATGGACGACGTACACCGCCGTGTCCGCGGGGTCCCGGTGCCTCCAGTGCGGCCTCCTCGCCGGCTTGCCGCCGCCGCCGCAAGCAGCATCGGCGCCGGTGGCCTGCTGCTTCTTGCTGGTGCTGATGCTGCCCTCCATTAACCGCTAGTACGTCTTTTTTTTCTTTTCTGCTGATGGCGTGGCACAGCAAGATCAGAAGACGGAGCTTTAATTTGTGAGTGGCGCGGGCGGGATTCAATTCGTTGCAACTACGCGGCGCGCGCTTAGCTATTTATATAGTTAAGCAACTACGACGCGACCCAAGCGGGCGAAGTGGTGACGTGGGCGTGTCCGTCACTGCTATCGACAACTTCAATTAACGCGAGAGTGAGTGACAAATGAACAAGATAATGATTCTACATACTGGGAGTTTAGAACAACTGGGTAGAATAGAATAGTCCAGCACATCTCACCACATGAACCCGCAAGCACGAGGTAAGCAGCAGGGAGTCAAACAAAAAAGTGGGGTGGTCAAATAAATAATCCTTCAGCTGCAGGTAGGTCCGGGCCAGAAACGCCACTCCAAGTGACGGTCGATCGATAGAGACCAAGGAATGACGAATTGGTGACACTGGATGATGATTTGGACGTCAGGCGGTGCGCTGGTCAAGAGCGCGGGATATACTGTGGCGCTATATTTGTTGCCCCCTCCAAGTTCATTCGCAGATAGTTTGATTATGGCCGTGTTTCTTTACGTTTGCAAAAAATTTTCCATGGAGAATCTTACATGCATTAAATATTAAATAAAATATATTTATAAAACCTTTTTAAGGATGAGTGTAACTTTGCGCGACGAATTTAATGAGCCTAATTAACCCATGATTTACTACAATAATGTTGTAGTAATCATCCTCTAATCATACGGTCAGATGTCTCATTAGATAGATCTTACAAATTAACTGAGGTTTTATACGTAGTTCCAGTGGCGGACCTACCCTGTAGGTGAGGTGGGGCGGCCGTCCCAGCTACAAACCGTCGAGCACCGGTACCCTCCCTTCAATTTCCGTCGAGTTTTAGTTCCTACTGCTGCGACGCCTAGCAGGAGAACAGAGTTACAGAGGCACCGTCGCTGTCGTGTAGAAGAAAGTGATGGAAGAAGAAAGGGGTATGGGCCAGGTGGGTTGAATTGAATGGATAGCATGATATGGCCAGCGAGCAGAGCCCACCATCACTCCATCAGCCAGCGTGCCAGCCCAAAATTGCAGAATCGGCTCCAGATTCGATAATGAGACAGCTGGCTATTAGTTTTCTTAGCTGAGTATAGGAAACAGTTAACAAGCTTCTCCAAGCAAAAATATTACATGAGCTGTTTGTACACATCCATATGTATTTCATGATAATGTGCTAAAGGGGATAGTTAGAGGACTTGATAGTGATAAAATTAAGAGTAGATTTCATGCCATCAAAGATCCGAGAGTGAACTTGTCAAAAACTAGAATATCTAGTCGAGCTTAATTAGTGCCTTACTAGTGGTATTATATTATCCTAACTATGATCAATGTTTAAGACATATGATCACTTAATTATCTTGCACTTATCGACCTTTATAGAATTTACATGCCGCAATCATTTTCTTTTAATGTGTTTTTGAATTATATAGTGCAAGAACAATATTTATTCTTTAAAGTAGAGGTACCACTTAAATATGTGTTTGTGTGATTGCGATACGTGGCTACTGTGCGTATGCTTTTTTCCCTCTTGGTTTAGCTCGTCGTTAAATTTCCCCCCAGCTAGATTTTTTTTCCTGAGTCCGCCACTGGGTAGTTTTGTAAACTAACTTTATTTAATACCCTTAATTAGTGGTCAAACGTGTGCGTAAAAACTTTCGCCTCCAAAGAAACATGGCCTATATTCTCCGAGCATCTCCAGAGATCGCTCATTCGCTCTCTATATATCCTGTTTGGAGAGTCACTTCAATCAGATTCCTTCTCTATATATCGCTCTCCTCTCTCATAAATAATCGCAAGGTCGCCTCGAAGACCCATATCTATCGGGCCAGTCTCATTGCATAGTTTTACTTAACGGTAACATAGACCAGAAACTATAGGTAACCGAGTCAAATGAATTTCATGGTGATAAAACTCCTCTCACATACCATGAAACTCTTTTTTCTCTCTTCTATGCCACATCAGCACATTTAATACCATGCAATTTCCATGAAATCCCCACTGAGACTGGCCTCCGCGACCACCATCAGTGCTAAGGACTCCCTATATGATACCTTCTAAGGCCAGTCTCAGTTAGGAGTGAAAATGGTACGGATATTATCGGTTCGTATTCGATTGGAGGGGTTTATATGCGTCCAAATCTGAATCCGCCACCGATCCAAATCCGAATTCCAAGAATTAGATATTTAGGATGTCGATATCTATTCCTATATTATCCGTCACAAGTGGACACTATCCGTATCCGATCTGAATCTGAGAGAAAAAACTATCTGTATTCGTATCCGGCGGTATCCGGCTGTATTCGATCCGTTTTTATTTCTAGTCTCAGTGTACAGTTTCATTACATTGTTATCTAGACCAGAAACTAGGTAAGTGAGCCAAAAGAGTTTCACGGTGATGAAACTCCTCTCACGTACCATGAAACTCTTTCTTATCTTTCCTATGCCACATTAACCCATTTAATGCCATGAAACTCCCCGTGAAACCCCCACTGAGACTGGGCTAAGGGCATGTACAACAATTTAGACAGCTGTTGTGTATTTAACACAGATAAACAGCAAAATAGACAACTCTACAGTGTGATAATTAATATGTACTTCCTCCATCCCTAAATGTATATGTACGTCGTTTTCGCTTCCCGAGAAACATCTTTGATCGAATATATAAAAATATATATTAATATTTATGGTACATAATAAATATCATTAAATAGATATTTGAATCTAGTTTTTTAATAAATTTATTTAAAGATTAAAATATTGCATGTATTTTCTACAAATCAAAGCAAAGTCATGGCACGAAAACCAACGGCGACCTACATTTAGGGACGGAGGGAGTACACTGGTTACTGTTGTTTTATATGGGAGCACGAGCTAAAACAATAGACGAGATAGTAGACAACAATACTCTTTTATCTATTAAATGATGGCCACATCAACTCATTTTTGCTTATGTGGACTTATATAAACAATTGCTGTCTAACTATTGTACCTACTCTAAGGCCAAGCCAACACAGGCATACAAGAGTAAAAAAAAGTATGGGTCATTTTGAGCTACAACACATCCAATAAAAACTGTACAACTTTTACTACATACGGTCCTACAACTCTACCACTCTCCTTCACTACACTTTTTTTTTACTTATAGAACTTGCGGTCCTTATTTTAGACTAGCGTAGTTTTTTCATGTACTACTATCATCAGGAAGTCACGTGCTTTTTAATCTAAGCCTAGTTGGCCTGAGAGAACACCCAACCAGGTACCACGTTGGCCATTGGGTATGCTCTAAAAGTTCTACACTGACACCAGCATTGTCTTCACGCAGGCTCAAGGACGTCAGCTGCCCGTAGGACATCTTCGTCTCTCGGTTTAGCCTTGTTTAGATGTAAATTAGGGGTGGAGAATTGGAGGAAAGATATCACTTCGTTATAAATGCGCCACTGTAGTATTTTGTTTGTATTTATAAAAATTGTCTAAAAATTGATTAATTAGGCTCAAAATGTTCGTCTCACCGAGTACAACAAAATTGTACAATTAGTTTTTGATTTCATCTACACTTAGTACTCCATGCACGTGCTGTCATTTTGATGCGATGGAAATATTCTTTTTACATAGTGAACTTTAGGGTTGCTTTTTGAGAACTAAACAAGGCCTTAGTTCAGTCAAGTATTAATTTGTTGGGAATAGGTGTTTATGGGATTAGGCTAATGAAGATCATACGTCATAATGAAGTTTATGTCTATCCCATATCCTGATGACATGCTGTGTTCCCACCGGCAGCACGCGCACCGGGTTTCAGTATTTTATTCCCTCGGCACGGTTCGATCGCATCAGGCCTCGCGTAGAGATAGCATAAATACTATTTTAATTTTAATTAGAAGATGAGCTGCTCTTACTAGCCGCTGGCCGGGGATGTGATGATGGCGTCGCGATCACCAGCAGCGTAGTGATGGGCCAAAGCGAACCGAGATGCTGGACCCAAGCGTGGACTCGCCGGCTCGTCCCGACCCACGCGCACGCCCCGCAAGTCCTGCTAACTGTCTCTGAGATCAAATGGATGCAACCCGGCCGGACGCGAAGCCATCCAGATACGGTGTTCTGGTCGAGAGGGTGACGAATGCTACCAGTGCAAAGTCGCTCTCGCCCTGGACCAATTTCTTCCGGTTGTGGGACAGTATGCGGCCGGATTTCCTGACGAAACGCTCGGCGTGCTCAATTGGAATCTCGAGACAGCGCACGAGACTCCAAGCAAACCCGTGACGTGAACTGGTGTCTCTACGTACAGTGCACTCCCCGGCAGGCTGCCAGGCTGCCGCCACTCTCCAGTCTCCACACAATGGCGCCCGTGGAGACACCATCACCGGCACACCCCGCCGCCGATGCCGGCAAACTGGAGGCGGCCGCGGAGGCGAGGAGCTACTGGCGGCCACCCCGTCCCGCCTCCGGGACCGCCTCGCCGCGCTGCGCCGCCGCAGCGAGAACGAGATGCGGCGCTGCCTCACGTGGTGGGACCTCACCTGGTTCGGCTTCGGCTCCGTCATCGGCGCCGGCATCTTCGTGCTCACGGGGCAGGAGGCCCGCGACCACGCCGGCCCCGCCATCGTCCTCTCCTACGTCGCCTCCGGCCTCTCCGCCATGCTCTCCGTCTTCTGCTACACCGAGTTCGCCGTCGAGATCCCCGTCGCCGGCGGCTCCTTCGCCTACATCCGCGTCGAGCTCGGCGACGCCGCGGCCTTCGTCGCCGCCGCCAACCTCATCCTCGAGAGCGTCATCGGCAAGGCCGCCGTCGCGCGCGCCTGGACCTCGTACCTCGCCTCGCTCATCAACAAGCCGGCCAGCGCGCTGCGGATCCAGGCGCCGTCCCTCGCCGACGGGTACAACGAGCTCGACCCCATCGCCGTCGCGGTGATCGCCGTCACCGCCGCGCTGGCCATGCTCAGCTCCAAGGGCACCTCCCGGGTCAACTGGGTCGCGTCCGCCGTCCACGTCCTCGTCATCCTCTTCGTCATCGTCGCCGGGTTCATCCACGCCAAGCCCAGCAACCTGACCCCCTTCCTTCCGTACGGCGTGCCGGGGGTGTTCCGGGCGGCGGCCATCGTCTACTTCGCGTACGGCGGGTTCGACAACATCGCCACCATGGCCGAGGAGACGCGGAACCCGTCCCGGGACATCCCGCTGGGCCTGCTGGGCTCCATGTCCGCCATCACCGCCATCTACTGCGTGATGGCGCTGGTGCTGAGCATGATGCAGCCGTACACGGCCATCGACCGCGGCGCGGCGTTCTCGGCGGCGTTCGCCGCCGTGGGGATGCGCTGGGCGCGCACCGTGGTGGCGCTGGGCGCGCTCAAGGGGATGACCACGGTGCTGCTGGTGGGGGTGCTGGGGAAGGCGAGGTACACGACGCACATCGCCCGGAGCCACATCATCCCGCCCGTGTTCGCGCTCGTGCACCCGAGGACGGGCACCCCCGTGCACGCCACCGCGCTCGTGGCGGCCGCCAGCGCCTGCGTCGCCTTCTTCTCCAGCCTCAAGGTGCTCTCCAGCCTGCTCTCCGTCAGCACGCTCTTCATCTTCATGATGATGGCCATCGCGCTGCTCGTGCGGAGGTACTACGTGAGAGGGGTGACGACGCGGGCGCACGCGCGGCGGCTCGCGGCGGCGCTGCTGGTGATCGTCGGCGCGTCGGTCGGCGTCGCGGCGTGCTGGGGAACGTCGCCGGGGAGGTGGCAGGGGTACGCCGTGCTGGTGCCGGCGTGGGCGGCGGGCACGCTTGGCATCCAGCTCTTTGTGCCGGCAGCGCGGACGCCCAAGGTGTGGGGAGTGCCGATGGTGCCGTGGCTGCCGTCGCTCTCCATCGCTACCAACGTCTTCCTCATGGGCTCGCTCGGGAAGGATGCCTTCATCCGGTTCGGCTTCTGCACCGCCGTAATGCTGATCTACTACATCCTCGTCGGCCTGCACGCCACCTACGACGTCGCGCATGGTGCGTGCGGCGGGGAAGAAGAAGACGTCTCCGGCCGTGGATAAAGATATAAGGTGGCCACAGCAGACGTTGACAAGGAATACAAATCTTCTTCGAATATTGGATAATCAGTATTGCATCTCGTAGTTAGATATATATAGTTCGAATAGAGTTTGGATAGTTTATTCCAAGTTGATTGACCTATAGAAGCCCACTAAAAAGTGTATAACAATATAATAAATTGTTTCAAGCAATGAAGCATTTAAGTCGGAAAATCCCATATATCTTCGGTGGATGGAAAGATAGTCGAACTTGTTTTAATGTTTAAGATTCCTATTACAGTATAGATGGATAGTTGATATGAGATGCAAAATGTAGGAGTATATCTAAGAGATTAGCTAAAACGATCAGTTAAATTTACTGATTTAGCTACTTAATAGATTTATTTGACTAACAAATAACAGAGTAATCCAACAGATTCTGTAAAGTTGTCTAGTGAGATAGCTTGCTAAAAATAGCTAGCGAATAAGGTGGGATGAATGACCACTAAATTTGGAGGGTCATTTATAGAGTCTGTTGGAAACTTTTTTTTAACCACGGCTAAATTTAACTTTAGAAAACGATTTGGCTAGTCTCTTGGAGATGCTAGCCAATCATAAACAAAATAATTTGTCCAATCACTCCGTAAAATGTTGAATAAGATAATTTGAAATATTAAATCAGCCACTACTACAAAAACTCAATTTCTTTCACTTAGTTTAGTATCATACATAAAAAGAACCGGTAGTAAAGTGACACGGAGCCCCCGGAGGCACGGTACTAAAATTTACTAGCCGGTACAGAATGGTCGCGCCAACAGCCGATACTAAATGGTCCTCCATGGGTCATCTCTCATTCAATCACATGGGATGTATAGGTGGGATGGTAATGAAACAACAAGGGAGGCGAGACTTTATGGGTTTGAATCCTCGCGGCCGCGTACGCACATTAACGCGTGAAAAGATTGCGTAACTTGTGACTTGGGTGGTGTGCGAGCCTCTCGACAGTCCAAAATATTTTTTATTTTTTTGGGCACAGGACCGTTTACTACATCAACCGGTACTAATCTGCGTCATTTAGTACCGGTCAGCCCAGCCGGTACTAACTGGCTTGCACGTTGGTGCCGGCCAGCCAGTACCGACTGGGCTGACAGGTACTAACCTAGCCATATGATCGGTACTGATGACGATTTTTGCAGTAGTCAGATTTCGTGGATTGTTAAATAAATGTATTAAAATGTTTTACAATGTCAACGATGAGAGGTTGATGGGCTATAATTTAGGGTGGATTGGAAGTTCGAAGCTCAGCAAGCTGGCTCAGCTTGGTTCTAGCTCGACTCGGCTTGATGGATTTTTTAACGAGCCGAGCTACTATTTTTGTTCGTTTCGTTAACGAGCCACCTCGAACAGTTAACAAGCCAAGCCGAGCCGAGCTGACTCGTCTGACTAACGAGCCACAACGAGATGAGTGAGCTTGGCATCCACCCCGGCCTAGCTATAATGATTGAACTAGATGAGCCTAATGGGCTCGACATAACCTGGCTTAACCATATTGTAGAAGATATATACATCGAAGCTCACCATTTAAGCCTGCACTGCCATTATATTAGCCCAATGCACAATCCATTTTTTTACCGCCCCGGAAACAAAGTTTGCTTGGTACAACCATCTGGACTTGAAATCATATTTAGACCCCGTTCGGCAGACCTCTTAGAGCTGATTCTCGTGTGAATCCAGAAGGAGTTCTGCTAAACAATTTTTCAGAGAGAATTGATCCTGTGCTAATTCTGAGAAGTGATTTTCTGAAATGAACTAAGAGACTGGGAGATGAAAAAAGTAGCTTCTCCTGATTCAGAAACAATTCTCCATCCTGATTTTGAGAGTTTATACTAGAGAATCAAAGAGAATCTTATAGCCATAGAATCACTACTCTTAGAGAATTAGCTCTCATAAAAAATTAAAATTAAATGACGAAGCTCTACCAAGTAGACCATTAAAATGTCCTAATTAATCAGTCCCGAAAGCATCTACAGTAGTACCTGATAAAAATTACGGTAACTTGTTGACGTTCGAGTTCTATTGTTGTTCTACAACTAGATTCTTCTCTATGATGTCCTCGTAGAGCATCTAAGGTTCGGTGAGATGAATGGTGAGAAGATGAGATGTGATTAAGAGATTGAAATGTTTTTAAGAGACGAGTGGAATTTGTGGGACCCGGAAGAAAATTGGGTCTAAAAGGCCAGTAAAGTTTTGTTTTACTCATCCGGAGTTTATCAAACTGGAGACCGGTTCCTTAAGATATGCAACGAGAGTGAGACATGTATCTAATCAATACAAATGGTTAGGTTTTTGTAATTAGTTACTGCTGACAGTTTTCTAGAAAATCAGTTCGTAATTATAGTTGTGCAGACGTTTTTCCTAGGTTGACTTTGACAATGAGATTTTTATGAACAGATACCACGCCCTTCCTCGTCTCTATTAGTAGAATTTACAGAATGGTTGCAATTTTGTTTTGGTCTCTTCGTCTCCGGCAGCGTCTGCAACGGACTAAACAAACAATGTACATAGGTGATAAGGACACCTCTAATGGTCTAGCTCAGATATAACATGTAGCAGATTTGTGCCAATACGCACAGGAAAGAGAATATAAAGGCATAGCGCTAGCGCCTCTCTAACGCACATTTATCTATGTATAGCTGTCCAACTTTTTTTTTATTTTTATGTTCTTCTAAGCTCCACGTCAGCTATCGAGTTGAAAAGCTTGTTGGAGAAGGGCTAAGGGCAGTCCTAACCCATAATGTTCATAGGTAGTGTCCATGATGCCATGTTAGTAAGACACTACTTTAGACATTGTGTTCTCCAACCCATGATTTCTTAGTGTGGGTCTTCAATAAATTCATCATCTTTTCTCTCCACCAATGATATTTGTTTTTTTATCTATGATGAAGACACTATCATCTCCCAATCCAAACTTGATAGTGTCCTATGTATATGTTCTCGTGTAGAAACTGGGTCTTACATGAGACCCAGTGTCTTCCTCTTTTCCCCCTCTCTCCTATTTAACGTAGCGCCACATAATCCAATAGTCTTATATGTCACACTATTTAATGCTATAAAAACCATCCTAGTTGGAGGGCTGCCCACGGACGGAAGGAAAATATCTAACCGGCAGCTTCTCCACCGACTGCAACTTTTCGCCGTGGAGAGGAAATCAGAGAGAAGAAATGGGAGGGAGCAGCAGCAGTCAGAAGAGAGGAAGGCCACGAGGGAGGATAGGAACACTGCCGCGAGCTCCCTCGCAGGCAAGCGGCGTCCAAGCTCCACCACAGGCGCATGGTGTGCAAGCTCCCTCTCACACCGCCGGGGAGCGGCGCGGGACGTGGGTGGACAAGCTCCCTCACTAGAGCGGCGACGCAAGGTTGGTGGGGAGATCCCCCGTCGGGGAGCAAGCACGCGGACGAGCGGGCTCCTCTGCCGGGGAACGGCGGCGTCTTCCCCAACCTCCGGCACTTCCGTCTTTCCCAGCCTCGCGGCGGAGCTCGGCAAGGCGGAGCAGGCCATCGCAGCAGCTTGCCGCGGTGCTCGCGGCAACCGGGGATTGGGACGGCGGAGGGGGCCGGCGTCCCTGCCTCTCCTGCGGCACTCGCGGTGGCCGGGGCGGAGCAGCCCGCCGTAGCAGCCTGTCGCGGCGGCTCGCGACGGCTGGGGCTCCCTCCGGCACAGATCCGGCAGAGGTCGATGAGGACGGGGAGGTGGTGGTCGGCGCGGAGGGCGGGGATGTGAGGAGTAGAGGCGGCAGCGCGGGCGTGAAGCAGAGGCCCTCCTCGCCGTCCTGGAGCTCGAGCTCGGGTCGGCGGTGGCAGATCTGGCGGCGGCGAGTCCGAGGGAGCGGCAGCGCTGGGTCGCGGCTAGATCCCGTGCGGCGGCGGAGCTCCGACGCCTTCCCCAATCTCCGCCACTCCCACCCCCTCCTACATCATCTGCTTCAAGCGACCACGCCCGCGGCCTGCATAGTTGGCGCGAAAATCTCCCCCGCGCGAGATCCTAGCGCGGTGTCGCTTGGTAGAGACGGCCTCCACAGCCCGGCGTCACGGCGTCGCCTGAGCATCGGGGAACGGGACCGGGGCGTCGCCTGGTCTAGCGACGCGCGGGCCATCTGTAGGGAGGCGCGGGGAGTTTTTCGCAAATATGCCACCCAAGCGACGCGCCCAACAGACAGGCTGTACATGCCCTAACTCAATCTCAATCTGCTGTTTCCTCTACTGGGACCGTGAAGAATTGCTGTGGTAACCGTGAGAAGCTCCGAGTAATTACCAGTCGATTCAAGAAGAAACCACGGGCATATATGGTCACAGTATCTCTGTATGCGTTGATTAGCATGCATACTATACTAGCTTTTCAGTCAACTGGATTCAGCGCACCTTTTGTCTCGACTCCGGGAGCTTCGACTGGGACCCACTCAACGTATATTATACTCCCTCCGTTTTAAATTGTTCATTTGACTTTTTAACTTTACGTTTCACAATTTTATTCAAAATTTTGTATAAATTATCATATTTTTATGGTGGCTTGTTTATTAATAAATAATCTTTAAAATATATTAAATTTGACTATATTTTTATAAAATTTTTGAATAAGACGAATAGTCGAACTTGTAATAAAAAAGTCAAACAAACTATATTTTAAAACATAAATAGTAGCAAGTTAATTATAAGCCCTCCAGTTGAGCCGTGTCGGTTAGTACTCTCTACACGGTGATAGACTGATAGCCAGATGACGTTGGCTACTTCGTGTTTGCTTAGCCCACGGCGCAGGATTGTCTGAGCTGAGCTTCCATGTAGCCTTGTCAGCCAGCCAAGGCTAACCTGACTCCAACATGGGATTGATGAGCTATCCAAGGCAATCTAACACAAGAGATGAAATGCATACCATGGTTTGTGATTAACCTTCATTTTTTTGGGAACATGGGTATGGACAAAAATTCTTACAACCTTACAGGCACCTGCACTTAGTCTTATAAATATACACATGCAAACTCTATATCCTTATTAGCACGTCTAAGAGATTGAGCCGAGAGATATCGAGATTAATGAAGTCACCACAAACGCCTCATTGCCGATGGACACGTGACCTACTACTGAAACAATATCGCCAATTAAATTCTGAAATAAATCCAGAGCGAACACCCTTGCTGAGCGGAGCACTCGAACCCGCCATTGAAGATATGGAGCTGTCTTGGTACCACCATAGGGATGTAATATCTATATTTCACTACAACAAATCATTTAATCTATGACGGAACAATTTCGTCATAGACCACTAAAAAATCATCATATATTAAATCGCGTGACGGTTTAATAAAATATGTCACAGATTGAAGGGATCTGTGACGTTTTCAAACTGTCATAGATTGGCCTTAAGCCCGCCGAGTCCAGCCCAGGCCCAATGTTTATGACGAAAATAAACGTCATAAATTTTGTCACAGATCAAATACTTAGGTGATGTGGCAGCTGACGTGGATGGTGACATGGTTGATGATGTGGCAATTGTTACTGACGTGGTTGATGACATAAAATTGACGTGGACGATGACATGGAAACTGATGTGGATGATGACATCATCATTTTGGCCCATTTATTAATGGGCTGAAACGAGCACAGCCCATTTATTAGCAGACCCAAGTAATAACCAGGCTAAATATTTTTAGGCCCAATATCATAATGACATAATAAAATATTTTATAGCTCAATAGCACACTTAATTCAGCAAATATTATGACATAATAAATTTCAAAAGCCCATTTTCGGACCTATCATTCCACGGACCAAAACCAGCCATAAAGCCCATGTAAACAACACTATAATTTTGTAGAGTACACATAATAATTACATCGGAAGTATTTACATTTACATCTGCCATAATTAGACACGACATAAACACATAGCACTTAGTTGTTGCGCTTAGTAGGCTAGCAGCATTTTTCCTCCACTCCAAGTGATCTGGTAAATAAAGTAGAACCGATTAGTGCATAGAAATTACATATATTAAGGTATATATTGGAAATTACATATGAGCATCTAAAGGTTTTATAAACATTTTGTTGTTAGCACCATTAGATTTTAGAATCTATTTTTCCATTGCATATATAGATTTCATACAGATAATAAGACCTGGTATGAGCTCTATTTAAAACAGTGTTAGAACGTTAAGCTAATATAATAAGTTTGTTTACATAGGAGCTTGCGAACATAGGCAATACAAGACAATAACCATCAGCTCATGAGCTAATTAGCACAGAGTATAGAATTCATAAGTTTTACAAAAACACATGAACAGAGAAGCTTCAGTACAACTTAAAATCAGTACACCACAAGAACAGTGCAGCAACCATACAAATGTTGTTGTAGAGGGGTTTGGGGATTTTAGACGGGGCCACTTATCTGGGAGCTAGAGACCCACAACTGGTGCCAAGGATAGTCAGTGCAGCAAGCCGGCAGCCCCACAACAGATTCCATGGCCCCAAACCTAGGTCCGAAACCAAAACAATATGTGAAAAAAATTCAGAAAACAAGTTACCACACAAAGACATAAGTGCAATCATTTTCACAATTAATAACAAAAGGAATCAGTTTCAAAAGAAGACCTCGAAGCCAGGCTGCGCAGAACTTGTCAAATCACCCTGCAACCCGAGCTCCATGTCGACATTTCTAGGGGTCTGCTCCCTTTTGCCGAGCTCAAACAAGTCCTGTCAAGTGAAAGTTGTTTGGATGTTTAATTCAGTATTCTTTATGTATCTCCAAATATATTTTCATTATAGATAATTACTATTTCACGGATCAATATGCCTAATAAGAGTTCGTATGCAAGAAGCAAGAACATATCTGAGCATAGAAGTAGCGGATCAAAACCATAACAAGAACATGGAGCAGGATATATGGACCTGAAGTAGCTGCTGCCGTAATGGCCCCTTCACCGGGTAGCAGAGGCACAAGCAAAGCGAGGGAGACTCATCAGACAGCTCGCGCAAACCACGTCGGCGGCGGCGGCGACGTCGCCTCCTCAGGCCGAGCAGCAGGGAGAGGAGTTGTGGAGGCAAGAGCATCAGGGAGGGGAGCAGTGGATCTGAGCAGCAGTAGCTCGTGGATCTAAGGAGGGGTCAGCTTGTGGATCTGAGCGACGGCGGCTGCAGCGCTCGTGGAGGTGAGGAGAGGGAGCGGGGCGGCGTGGAGGTGAGGAGGGGCGAGCACCAGTCGCGGCAGCGCACCCCGGGCAGGTCGATGAAGATGCTGAACTCGTCGGCGTGCTCTGCCCTCGCCTGGCGCGTGCAGGGTGAGGATAGGGAGCGGCGGCGTGGAGGTCGACGGAGAGGCGAGGAGAGGGAGCGCGCGTCGGAGCCTTGGAGGGAACCGGGGGAGGCAAGGAGAGGGAGAGAGGAGCGGCGGCGGCTCGGCAGGGGGGAATGGGGATGAACTAGGGTTTCTGGTCTTTTTATACCATGCAGGCGCAACCATGGCCGTTAGATCAGAGATGGATGGCCGGAAGAAGTCGGGCCGTGCAAACCGAGCCCAATAGCAGCCCAGAAATAGGTCTTTGAGCCTGTTTTAGCAAATTTAACATTTATTTTCTCTTAGATGATAAAAATGTATTGAATTTTAGGACATCAAAAATAATTTAAAATGAGAAAGTTGTCAATATAATAGTTGTAGAACTAATCGAGGTCTATAACTATTGTTTTGGTCACTTCCCCATCCGAGTTAGATTGAACTATTTAAATTTGAATTTCAAAAATTGAAAACTTCTCATATTTTTTTAGAGTAATAAATGATTTCAAATGAAAAAGTCATGAATACCAAAGTTGTACGACTCATCAAGATCCACAAACTTTATTTAGTTTATTAATGCATGTGATAAAGTTTGAATAATCTAAATTTTGAATTTCAGAATTTGATAACTAAAAGCAAGATTTTAAAACACTAAATGATTTCAGCTGAAAAAGTTATGAATACCAAAGTTTCATAACTCATCAAGATCTACAATCTTTATTTAGATTATTTTTTCATTTGAAAAAGTGGTAGTATACATTGATCATTAATCGTAGATTCACCCACATAATTTAAGAAACTATGTTTGAGACTTGTCAAATTTGTACTACATATTATTACCACTTTTAAAAATGATAAAATAACCTAAATAAATATTGTAGATCTTGATGAGATATGAAACTTTGTTATTTATCACTTTTCATTTTACATCATTTAGTGTAAAAAAATTGTGGTTGTAGTTGTCATTTTTTGGAATTCAAAAATTGGATAGTTCAAATAGACTCACACGAGAAAAAATTTAAAAACAATAGCACTATTAAGTTTTACTAATAAAAATATGATGATTTTATAAAAATTCAGAAACAAAAATTATCAAATTTGGATTATGTATGACCGAGAAAAACTAGATACAAAATTTAATTGCAGATTAAAAGAAGAAATACGAACTGTTCTTCGTTCCAATAGCATTAGGCCAATCACGTGCTGCCATCTGGTGGAGTGGGCTGACGGTTGCGGCCCATCGGGCGGACGGAGGACCTGCCTAAAACCTGCGGCCCAGGAGCAAATGGCAAATTATAAAAAACATTAAAACCAGTTCGGAGTTCAACTGAGTCAGTGTGGTGCTGTGGTAAGTTGCACTCTTCCTATGCGAGGGGTTGTGGGTTCGATACCCTTGGCCGCACCATTTTTGCTGATTTTGATGACATGGCGAGTAAAGGAGTGAATCATTAGATGAGTGCACATGAAGGCTACAAGGACATTCTTTTTTCTATTTTTGTTTTACACTGGACCTTTCCAAATTTTTCTTTTTTAATACTTTCATATTTCTCCCGTACAACATGGAAGATTATGTTTTTTAATGTTGTTCTTTGTGACGAATTTGCTGAAAGGTCATAGTATTTTGGGCCGGATTGTGACAAAATTGATAATATGTCACAATTTTTTGGGCTTGGTATCCACAACTGCGAATTAGTGACGTTCTCTGAAAACGTCATGAAAAATCCGTCACAGATTAAATAGTTTCTTGTAGTGTTTTTTTTATCAAATCGATCTAAATTTTGGTAAATTAAACTACAATGACATGTCATGTAATTAAATTTAGAGGGAAGAAATAAACTAAAATTACAAGTCAGAAAAACTTCATAAGGTATCTACTTGTATCTCTATGCACACAATATGATATTTCCTCACCAGTATTATATTTACCTCAACGGACTGTTAACCTAGGTGAAAAGAAGAATACAACTTCTCCAGTCATGTTTTTCACTAGACAAACACTCATCCATATTGGCTAATCCGTAATGGTCATAAACAAGCCAGCACTGATAAGTGATCTGAGCCAGAATGGATACACTTAGGATTATCTACACCAGTTCACGATTAAGTTTTCAGCCTTTGTGTTGACAACCAAAATTGGCCCGGCGGTGCAAACCGGTCTGACCGGTTTCCCTAACCGGTCAGACCGGTTTTGTAAACATTGTCAAAATATAAATTGGACTTCACCATTGCGTAGCTCTCGTCGAGACGATCAAGATGCATATGTGGAACACCTATTTTGGACTCCAGATGAGAGAGTTATGACTTCGGGAAGATTCTGCACCTGGGAAAACCGGTCAGACCGGTTTCCCAAACCGGTCTGACCGGTTTGGACCTGTAATTGGAGTAGGTTTAGGACTTTCAAAGAGTTTTATCCCGTATTGTAAACCAACTCAACGGGGAAGACCATCCCACCCTATAAATATAAAGGGTTATGGCCGATTGAGAAGGAATCTATCCAACATCCAATCGAATTTATCTTTTTTATCTTATTTATCGTTTTCTTTACTTTTATGTTCTGCATTACTTTTATCTCCAAATCCTAGCTCTTCCAATCCCCATATCTTCTGTTCTTCTCTCGTCTCGACGACGTTTGAGGGCGTTCTAGGTGGCCTGCCGATCCTAGAACAACCCTAGACTCTCAAGCTCCGACGGGGTCCCTCCCGAGCTCGAGATTCTAGGTTTTATCGTCGCCACACCAAAAGCGGTCTGACCGGTCTCAAAAGCGGTCTGACCGGTTCATCTCAAGGAAAGCGGTCTGACCGGTTGCACCAAGCGGTCTGACCGGTTTCGTTCCAAGGCATCGGCGACTCTGTTGGCGCGGTTTTGTGTCAACATATTTTGGCGACTCCACTGGGGACGAAAGCAAAGGGATCTGTTACTATGGTTAATCTACCAAAACCTAGTGATGTTGATTCTGCTAATATTGTTAAGCCGATCGTTGATGAATTATCGGCTGAGGATCGTCAAGCTTACGAGGCCTTCATGAAAGACCGTGAGGAGAAGGAAGCCCGACGCAAAGCAGCAGCAGATGAAGAGGCCACTCAGTGGTTTTTGTCTCACTTCTCCAAGAATCGGAAGGGCGGCATCTCCAAGGACAAGGAGATCGTCTTCGTTTCGAGCGAAGATGAACATGATGCAAACACTGTGAGTACTACAGCACCACCTGTTACTTTGGAGCAAATTAATCAATTATTAGTCAATGGTCAAAAACAAATGTTTGCTACTGTCCAAAACATGATTGATACTTCATTAGGCAAGCAACCTTTGGTCAATGATAGTAATGCTCCTAAGTTTGATGTTGCTAGTACTTCACAAAATCATGTCATGCCTCCTGGATCGTCGGCAACACCCACGCCTCAATTTGGCATGCCGATGAATTATTTTGAAGGTCAAACGACTCCAGAACCACACAATGCGGTCAGACCGGTTTTACAAACCGGTCAGACCGGTTTTGGTAGACCGGTTCAAACCGGTCAGACCGGTTCTGGTCCTGTAGTTGCTTATCAATCATCTCCTGAACCAATTGCTAGTATATATCCTGTTCAGGCTGATCCTAGCCGGACAAATGGATTTTCTGGTAATTTTGTTCCTCCATATGCAACTACATATTATCCTATACCTCCCCAGAGTTCAGGTTATTCATACGGTACAGTGCCAAACAATGTTTATTCGCAACAAGTACCGTATGTACAGCCGAACCAGGTACCACTTCATACACCGAATACTTCTAGTGTACAAAGGCCAAATGATTCTTATCATGATCAATTGCTTGAAAATTATAAAAGGGATTTGGCCATTATGTTTAAAGAAACTTTCGGTGTAGAACTTAAAGACAAAACTCTAGTGTGTCGAAAACCATATCCTGAGAGTTTTGATGCTATACCATATCCTCACAATTTCAAGGTACCCGAATTTGTTAAATTCACTGGGGAGGATAGTAGAACTACATGGGAGCATGTTAGCCAATTTAATGCACAAATGGGTATTCATGGTAATCTTGATCATTTAAAAATCCGAATGTTCCCTTTGTCATTATCTGGTACTGCTTTCTCATGGTTTTCAGCATTATCCCCTAATTCCATTCATACATGGTCTCAATTAGAGAAAAAATTTCATGAACACTTTTACAATAGTGATAATGAATTGAGACTTTCTCACTTAACATCGGTTAGGCAAAAGAGTGATGAGCCTGTTTCTGAATATATTAGAAGATTTAGAGATACGAAAAACCGATGTTATAGTTTGGTTATTTCTGAAAAGGATCTTGCTGAATTATGTCTTAATGGTTTGAGATCTCATATCAAAGAAAGATTAGAAGGCTATGAGTTTCTAACCATTAATCAAGTTATGCAACGAGCTTTGGCTCAGGAAAGCCGAAGTAAAGATGTTAAGCCTAAGCCCGATCGTTTTGGTGTGCATGTCGTCAATTATGATTCTTCAGACGATGAGGGTAAAGAGGTTTATGCTGCTGAATTTGTATGGTCATCTAAAGATAATCCTAGCACTTGTGCTTCTCTCAAGCCGATTCAGAAAAATCGGCACGAAGAAGTAAAATTTACCTTTGATGTATCTAAGTGTGATAGGATCTTTGATGAGCTTGCAAAGGCCGGAAAGATGAAATTTTCTCATACTATACCGCCGAATGATGAGTTGAAACGGCGAGCTTATTGCAAGTTTCATAATATTTATTCTCATGCTACCAATGATTGCAATGTTTTCCGTAGGCAAATACAATCGGCCATAGATCAAGGACGATTGATGATTGGTGTAATGCAGGTTGATGAGAACCCTTTTCCTATACACACACTTGAATTGGTGAATCCGAAAGTGTTGATTCGGCCGCATCAAGCCGAAAAAGCTAAAGGGAAAAATGTGATCATTGGTGAAGAAAGACCTACAAAGATGCCATCAGAAAAGACCCCTCGGTTCAAGTCGAAGACTCAAACACTCGGGGGGCAAAACAAGAGCAAAGACGCCGGTCCTGCACAAACCGGTCTAACCGGTTCCAGAACCGGTCTGACCGGTTTACATGGGAAAAACAGAAACAAAGCAAGGCCGAGCTTTGAAAAGCTCTTGGCCAAATATAAGAAGATAGGGGCTGCTCAGGAACAAAAGAAGCTTCAGAACAAAGTCAGAGGTGTGAAGCCATGTCAGAAGCAGTCAATGAACAAACAAGAATCATTGAAGCAACTTGCAAAGGTGGTACCAACAAGATCAGCGACAATCAAGCAAGTATGGAAGCCAAAACAAGTTGTTTCATCGTCAACTTGAGATAAAGCAAGGTATGGCCGATAATTTATATATCGCCCTTAGAACTTACATATGGCCGATGTATTATTCATCATCGTCCTTAGGTAATTTTGGTCCAGAAGAATTGTTTTCTAGCACGCAAGCTTTGCTAAAAAACAGGGGGGCATATGTTGACAACCAAAATTGGCCCGGCGGTGCAAACCGGTCTGACCGGTTTCCCTAACCGGTCAGACCGGTTTTGTAAACATTGTCAAAATACAAATTGGACTTCACCATTGCGTAGCTCTCGTCGAGACGATCAAGATGCATATGTGGAACACCTATTTTGGACTCCAGATGAGAGAGTTATGACTTCGGGAAGATTCTGCACCTGGGAAAACCGGTCAGACCGGTTTCCCAAACCGGTCTGACCGGTTTGGACCTGTAATTGGAGTAGGTTTAGGACTTTCAAAGAGTTTTATCCCGTATTGTAAACCAACTCAACGGGGAAGACCATCTCACCCTATAAATATAAAGGGTTATGGCCGATTGAGAAGGAATCTATCCAACATCCAATCGAATTTATCTTTTTTATCTTTTTTATCGTTTTCTTTACTTTTATGTTCTGCATTACTTTTATCTCCAAATCCTAGCTCTTCCAATCCCCATATCTTCTGTTCTTCTCTCGTCTCGACGACGTTTGAGGGCGTTCTAGGTGGCCTGCCGATCCTAGAACAACCCTAGACTCTCAAGCTCCGACAGGGTCCCTCCCGAGCTCGAGATTCTAGGTTTTATCGTCGCCACACCAAAAGCGGTCTGACCGGTCTCAAAAGCGGTCTGACCGGTTCATCTCAAGGAAAGCGGTCTGACCGGTTGCACCAAGCGGTCTGACCGGTTTCGTTCCAAGGCATCGGCGACTCTGTTGGCGCGGTTTTGTGTCAACACTTTGCAATTTGAATTTCAGTTTGTATTAAAAAATTGTAATTTTTATATGAAATCAGATGGAGACAAATATTATATGAAAATTATATGCTTCATGAGATCTACAACTTTGTAGTTGAAAATTTTAAATTCATTCTAATAAGCAAATAAGCGATCAAAGTTTCAGATAATAAGGGTCAAAGAGTACAATCGCGTGCAATAAAAATGGACAGTAGAAGACTGTTGTAACAAGAGCTATTATCAACCGTTATAGATCGCTATTTGGAATATACTAGTTTCGAGCAATATGTGAGAAGATAATAGATGTTTAGATCTTTATGCCCTTGCAAATTGCTACTACTTCGCAGAAAGGCATTTTGCTTGATTGCCAAACTAAGTGGAAGATGCTTGGACACAATCTTCTCTATTTTATTTTTTACTGATTTTGCAAATAATGAATGGGGTGACTAAATTTACTTTTCATGTCGTTAAACCACAAATTGCTTCAAATGCTGATGCTTGCTTTTTTAATCCTAGCTTAAACTAGCATGTCGAGAGTACAAAGCAATTAATGAAACAGAAGATTAAATTTTGTTTGATACAAAAAATCCATTTTGGTGCATGCATCACTACTGATTTCAAAATCATTGTGCATCTCATTTCTGGTCTGGCGTTGGGGTGATGCGATTCTGCATAATCACCATAAGTAATAGTATCTTAAATATGTAAAAAATATAGCAGTGCAAGTAACTTTTTGTGGGCGGAGGATGTATTAGGGTTATTTTCAAGTCCTAGATGCCATGACAAAGTAGGTCGTGTGGATGCCAGGACAACATAGCTAGTGTTGACGACATAGCTTTCCATGGGACATTAAGGTCTAGTCAGGTCTATGCCATTATAATTTTCACAGTTTGAAAATTTGCTATCGGCGTGTTACTGATAGATATATGGGGGCCGTCTCAGTCATCGACAACAGTGCCGTAGCTAGAGTTTCAGACTAGGATGGCCCAACTATACAATCTGACATCAATACAATCTGATAAAAAAATATCTTGCATACATATTAAAATAAACAAGATTAAAATATGAGCTGTTTTACAATGATTGGAGAGGTACTCACCGGTACATAAAAGTACCTAGTGTAAATTAATGGTTGATCCTACTATTTTTGGTTCATGGTCCCATAAATTTGGTACATCTGAATACCTCTATTTACATACCTCTGGGTACTCCCTTTGTTTCCACAGTCCGATTTCTCGAAACGGACGTCTCTAATTAATCTCAATCATTTTAAAATTCCTCCTCAAGTATACATCATTTGGGTAAAACTCAACAAGCATATATTGTAAGCATTAAAATTACTGGGTGGGCCATGGCCCACCGTGGCCACCCTGTAGCTCCGCCCCTAATTGACAGTGACATTTTTTTTCATTTTCAAAAATTGTAATGACACGAGAGGAATTATAGAATTTATTTTTTAATTCAGTTTCTGAGTTATTTTTTGAGGAGCATCAGAGCAATCCACACTAGGATCGTCTTCTTTCTGCATTTCATAGCGCACATTATTACAAGAATTTACTAGGGTGCAAATTCCACATATCGATGAGATAAAACATCGGGCAGGCATGTAATAATGAAACATATGCCAATGCAATAATCCACTGAGAGCTTGTCCAGATTGGCAGATTCACTGAAACGTGTGGATTCAGAAAATAAATGGTGTCTCTAGCTCCTGATCCAAATCAATCAAGTACTGCTACACAAACTAAAGACCCAATAGATGTACAACTTTAGTATAATTGAGGAGCCAACGATTGAAGTGGGAAAATCATATGTGCATAGCTTGGTAAAAGCAGAGATGCACCTGTATTAAATGGTAATTTCGCATTCCCAAATCAATGTATACCATGGTCCATGGAAATCCACTTATATCATATTCATATATACAAAATTGAATATGGTTTCAGACAATAAAGCTCGGATTTGCAACAAGGTATCAAGCTCGGATATATGTACAGATGCATGCTACCACTTATTCTTCTCGCACTCAACCGATAGATCGTAGTGGTATGTGTATATAAGGGGGTGTTTGTTTTAGTTTATTTTCGTTTTTCAAGATTCGATTTTGAGAAATCTAAAAGGCAGATGACTCCCATAATCCATAATCTACAGTCCAGCTGGATTCTGAATTATGAGAGTCATCTTATTTTTAAATTCTTCGTAATCGAGCATTTAAAATGAGCCATAAGCTAAAACAAACACGTCTAGGTAACTAGTCGTCGGCGTTGGCCCAGGCCATACACTCGTCATGCATCTGCCCCAGCGTCTTTCCCCTGCCGCTGTTCTCCTCGCCATCCTTGCTGCCATGCTGCTGGGAATCATTGGTACCGGTGCCAGCAGCAGGCTGGGTCTGGTGCTGTGCCGCCGTGGTGACATCGCCGCCCTGATGATGGTGAGGTGCCGCCGCTGGCGATGAAGCGGCGCCCGTGAGTTGCTGGACGACGGCGCGGAACTGCGTGGGATGGACGACGTACACCGACGTGTCCGCGGGGTCCCGGCGCCTCCAGTGCGGCCTCGCCGGCGGCTTGCCGCTGCATGCTGCGTCGGCGGCCTGCTTCTTCTTGCTGCTGCTGCTGCTCTCCATTAACTGCTACTCGGTAGTACGTACTAGTTTTACTTGGAAGGATCTTAATTAACTGAATATATAGAAGATCAAGCCTGACAAGTGGCGGGTGGGATTTTTTTTTGGGATTGTGGCGGGTGGGATTCAAATTTGATGCAACGTCCTGCGGCGGCCGCTGCTAGCTATTTATAGTTAAGCAACGGCGTCACGGCGACTTGGACGTACGAGAAACCCCAAAAACGAAGCGTGTGCATTACTAGTAGTGACATCGTCGTGGTCGTCACTGGTGACCCAAGTCCAGGAAGAAGAAACAGGGAGTCAAACGAAAAGCGTGGGTGGTCGTTAAATAAATAACAATCCTCCAGGTTCTCCCTAACCGGTGACAATCGGTGACGCATCGGTGTCTCTAGTGCATGATATGTTGTGGCGCTAAATATGTTGCCCACGAACACCGTTGTTTCAGTTCTGCGCGCGCCAATTTGTTCTATGGAGTAAATTCAAATTCCAACTTCATTAAATGATTACCGTACAATAAACTTCAGTAGTTGTACAATTAAAAATACTTTTGTTTTATAAAGGTCTTTTTTTTTCTGATCTGAGACAAGTTTGAGGATGAATTTGGCCAACATCTAAATGAAGATTTTCTAAGGTTTGATTCACAGGCACAACTTGCGGAGCCGTGGTTTCTTAGAGCATCTCCAAGAGTGGCTAAAAAATAAAGTCCCAAAATACTAGTTTTGAGACATTGTCAAAAATTATTGGGAGGGAAAAATACCTTCCAACCAACCGTTCTAAAAAATTAGACCCAAAAGCAGCCACGTCATCCATTACGGGGTCGCTGCTTGATTTTTTTTTCTGATGGTGAACAGTAAATTGTGATTTTTTTCTCCGCCTTTTTCCGTAGGGTATTGGGAGCTTTTTTTTCCTCCGTCCTTTTTTCGGCGGGGTATTGGGAGCAGCTCGGAGAGGGGAGTAAATTTGGCTCAGAATAGAGTCAGTATTGGGCACGTAGAAAAAGTTAGGAACAAAATTAGGCACGTTGGAGCATTGTTTTTTATTTTTGTGCACAAAACTGATTATTGGGAGTGTTTATTAGGTGCTCCTGGAACTGCAGTACGTCAATTTTTTTATCATTATATTCTATATGTCATAGACACTTTCTTGTCAAACCTTGCCAACAAGTGCTGTGCCGAATTTGTTAGCCACACTTTCTGTGGCAACCACACCTTGCCAAAGGTTAGTTATGTGTGGCTACCAACCAAACATGTCCTAATATCACCATACTTATCAGTTCATCTATAAGATCCTTCGAGATGTCCCGTACTCAAGTATCACTATGTTTATCAGCTACTTACACTTTTAAACTACTCCACTACTAAATAAATTTTTTCTAGGGGCACTCAAAACATTTTAAACTACTCTACTACTAAATAAAACTTTTGTAGGGTAGTCAAAACAACATTTTTAGGGGCAACTCTAGCAACCGCCACTGAATTTTGCAACTAAAAAAACAATGTGCCGAAGCGCTTATACCACTAGAAATCTATTCCTAGGGGTGGGCTATTGCCCTCACTCACTTCTACAAACTAAAAGGTACAGAAAATGCGCGAATGCACCCGCCTGTCGGCACACACCTCGACCCGCTTGTCACTATTGCCACTCATCCACGCCACTCAGCTTGTTGCGCTGCTGTCACCCTCCTACCGTGCTGCTGCTGCCCTCCCGGCATCGCTCCATCCCGGCTGCATTTGCATCGGCTTGCATCTCCCCCAAGTCGGCACACTGCGCTGCCCCCGCATGCTACTACTGACAGAAGCCATGTGTGCAAGCTAGGCTGCGGACGACCCAGGTCTATTGCCTTATGCCACCACTACTTGATGCAAGAGAGCGCACTGGATGGAGGAGAGAGAGAGAGAGAGATCGTCGGAGGGAGAGAGACCGTGAGAGGAGAACAACATAAGAGATAAGAGAGAGAAAGAAAGAGAGATGTGAGGATGGCAAAGACAAGGGAAGATATAAGATTCTTACTCTCGGTTGATCAACATGATGTTTTAGGATTTGTAGAGATGGACCAGGGGTGAATCATCCTTGGAAATAGTCATGTTTCTAGGGGCAGAAACTAGGGCGATTCTCATCCCTTGGTCCATCCATCGAATCTTATTCTAAGAGCTAATCGGTTGCTACATTGGCCCCACCATATTTGTTGGGGCCGCATCTTCTCGTGTCCCCTCCTGAAAAAAAAGCCTCTGCCCCTATAATTGGTTTATGTAGTAATGCTTGAAATCTATCATACATTCCTATTTGACCTTTTTAACCAAAATATAATTGGATTTCTGACTCTTCGAATGGTTCAATGATCATGACATACGCGATATACACGTCTCGATTTTACTGTTAGTTGGTATCCAAAAATTGTCTCCCTAGTATATCACCATGAATATTTCTACAATGTGATCACAACATGTGCGATACACATGAATGCACGCTACATACTTTTACTATGTGATATCACGAAGTTTCTCAACTTAGTCTAACATAAAGAGGACTTAATCATCTATGAATGACATCTAAGTCTGAGATCCAAGATATTATCTACTTTGATTTTTTTAGTCCTTATAAAACTCCCTCCAATCACACATAAGTATGTTTTTGTTATGTGAACATAGTATCCAAATTAAGTAAAACCTTGAGCACTTCTGTAATATATATGTATTGTTTTAGATATCAACACAATGTCCAAAAGTGGAACTTTGACCACTACTTTATTATATATAAATAAGGAAGAAGTCTATTTTTAACCATTGAACTATCGCCGGATCTAACTCTATAACCAGGAGGAGTCTTTGACCATCAAACTCTTTAAAGCGTTTGCATTTGGCCATTTGGCTCTTTTGATGGATCGATGTCATATACCCCAAATAGAAATTTGGTCAGTAATGTTGTTATAATATATATATATATATATAGGAATTAGTCTATTTTTTGTTACAATATATGTTCATATCCCAAAGCAAAAATTATAATACCTCATTTTATCACAAATATAATCAATTCAGGACATTGAGATGGTCTACAATGTGAAGCTCTGTCTGCCAATGTCTGAAAATGTATATTATTGAATATATTATTTCATATTTTCATGAACTTATTCATGTTGTTCCAAATTACCCACCTGTACGTGTGCACAGGTTGATGAGCTAGTTTTGTAAACCGCGGTCAATTTGAATCACCTCAATCCGTATTTGGCGGTGTCCCAAGGCTCTATAACGGTAGTCAAACGAATAGCTGGTTTCATGAAAGAAACTGGTACAATAAAACATGTATCGTTGATGACCATCACTGAGAAGATGGATTACATTAGAGCAACAACCTAAGAAACATGAAGCACTAGCTCATTTGTTACTGTAAGCATCTATCTAGCCCATGCATAGCCTCGACGACGTAGCCAAAAGAAGGTGGTAATATTTATTCAAGGTTCCTTCTTCGATCCGGTGATGATGATGTCAGCAGAGTAGTACTGGATAGTAGCTTTTAGGGCGTCTTCAAAGGTCCTAGCTAATTGCTAGCTATTTTAGCTTTACGTCAATCTCGAATACATCATTGTAATTTACCTACTCAACACGAGCATATTTGGATTTTTTTATTCCTTCCTCCAACTTATCTCTCCACAACTACTGACCACGTAGGAGGAAGATCGTGAATGTGGGCCCTCGAGCATATTTGGATGCGTGCGAGTCTAGCGACGAAAGATTCGCTAGCGTTTCTATTATGCACCGTCTCTCGTCCACATCATCTTAGATTTTGACGTAAGCCAACGACTCGACGCCCATTCGGGACGCTAGCTCTTGTCACTGGAGGTTTGCTATGTGAATGATAACTCTGCAATGGATCCGGGGCTGAGCGGGATGCCTCCTGCATCGATTTCCAAGTAATAACGTCGAGGCGTCCTGCATCAGTTGCTGGATCACCGTCGCCAGAAGCAGCACCGGCTGGTGGTTGGAGGAGGGGTCTTCGCCGAGGTTGTGGATGCCGTGGCGTCGTCGAAAATATTGGGACCGGACGGCGCGTCACGTCGATGTCGGGTTGTGTCGGCATCAAGCAGCAGGTGCGCCTCTGGACGAACCAGGCCGGGTGGACGTGGTGGACCTTGGCCGCCGGCGGCTTGATCCTCCTCCTGTACAACCTCTCCTCCGGCGCCTTCAGGTTTGAGCTCTGCCGCCGCCGTTGCTGCTGCAGCAGGTTCTCGCTCATCTGCTTTCTTCTTGTCGCTGTTATCCATATACGTGTGTATGTTTATGGACTGTGTTTAGATCCGTGAAAGGGGTTAAAAGGAACACATCGGACATTGTAGCGTGCTCTAGCACTTTTCGTTTGTTTGCGATAATTGTTGTCCTAACTAGGCTCAAAATATTCGTCTCGTCGTGTACATCAAAACTATGCCATTAGTTTTTTTATTTACTTTTTAAAATTATTTTTTTATTTACCTACATTTAATGCTTCATGCATGCGTCATTTACTATATTTAATGTTTCGATGTGACATGGATACGATGGAAAGTTTGAAAAGTTGGAAGGAACTAAACACAGCCATGGTCGCTTTTGACGAAGTACGTGGTAATAAATTCCGGTGTATTTACTGGTTTACTAGTGGAGGCCAAATGCGCTGGATGGTGTTTGGTTCGCATTTCTGTAACGCAATCAAATCACGGACTAGTAAGCGTTGTCGTTACATGTGTTCGGTTCGATATGGCCCGCAATGGATTACCGTGTAATCGGATACCGCGACATTAGCCATCGTTACCGCCCGTTCTGGAGTGTTATCGGATTACGGAGAGTCATGCAAAAGAAGTCCTCGGCAGGTGCGATGAGGAGACTAACAACTCTGCGTTGCTGCATGCATTCCATCAAATTGATAGAACAGCTGTTAATCGATACCTTTACCTAGTCAAACCAAACAAAACCCGTGATCAGCGATCCGAGTAGTGATACCAGTGTTATGTGATTCCATTGCCGATTGCGTTACCTCCTAGTCAACCAAATAGGAGGTAGACTATCTGTAGCCGTGAGAAGCATCAAGTAACTACCAGTTGATTAAAAAAGAAACTCCTGACATATCATGATGTCACCCTGTATGTTAGCTGATTAGAATGGATTAGTTAACGCCTAACCGTGGTCATGCTGAAGTGCTGAATTTAGCCAGTAGACTTGATTCAGGCGCACCCCATCATCATCCCGACGGACCCCAGGTCGGCCGGTAGTGCCCCGTCGCTTTCGAATGGAACCCACACGCGCTCATCATATATTCTAACACATTTCATATATTCCAACACTATTAGCGAGATCGACGACCCCACGAATGCAAAAATAACTACGCGCATGTATCCATGGTTTAGGATTGCAAGCGCCAAGCATTATTATATTTGCAGGACGCTTGTCCTTTTGGTTTTTAATTTGCAAGGGAATATTCTAGTAGTGTGTTCTTTTTTTTTTGAGAAAAGTAGTGTGGTTTTCTTACGGTCTGTTTGCCTCACCGCCACAGCCTACCACAGCATTGTAGCGTGGCGGCTGTGGCGAGGAGAATCGGCGCCAAAACACTGTAGCGTGGCGTGCCGTGGCCAGGAGCCAAACAGGCCCTTAGAACTGGGCTATCGATTTCTTTAGAGTTTAAGAGGGCCGGGCTGCCATGCAAATCAAACAAGCGGTGGAATGTGGAATAAGTCCATTCCACACCCTTCAACTATCAGTGTTGTCTAATTTTTAATCCTCAACTGCAAAACCAGATATTCTACGCCCTCAACTTTTTAAACCGTCCGATTTACACCTTTGGTGGTTTTGACAGTGGTTTTCGCTGATGTAGCGCCACGTTTGTTGTCCCATGTGGCGCCACGTCAACCATAAGGGAGTAAATTGATCTGCTTTGATAGTTTGGGGTCAACTAAACTTTATAAAAAAATGTTATAGAACAATATTTTTCTTAGAAAATATGTAATTAAAAATGCTACAATTAGTCTTAGAAAATCAATAGAAAATTTCTTTTAGCTTCAAAATATAAAACTAGTTATATATATATTTTTTCTAAAATCACGCTCTACTCTACCTGGTTAGGAGTGAACTCAATAAAATAATAATAATAATAATTTTAGAAAACTCATAATGAAACTTACTTGTCATCGAAGCCAGGTGGCCTTCTTTGTAGTATAGGCCATATGTTGCATGTTTTTAGAAAAAAAAATATATAACTGATTCTATATTTTTCTAAGCTAAAACAAATTTTCTATTGATTTTTAAGACTGAACTAGATTTTAGAATTTTTAATTATATTTGTTTTCTAAGAAAAGATATATTTTTATAATAGTTTTTGATAAAGTCTAGTTTATCCCTTCAAACTGTCAAAGCAGACCAATTTACCCCCCTCATAGCTGATGTGGTGCCATGTGGGACGACAAACATGACGCCACATCAGCGAAAACCGTCATTGAAACTACTAAGGGGTGTAAATTGGATGGTTTGAAGAGTTGGAGGGTACTGAACATCTGGTTTTGTATTTGAGGTTGAAAATCGGACAACGTCGATAGTTGATGGGTGTGGAATGGACTTTTTCCGTGGAATGTCACGCTTCGGCCTTGTCCCAATCGCATAAATACTGGCCCATTACATATGCATGGCTGAGAAGAAATTTTTGGCCCATCTGCATGAAAATGGCTAGAATTTGAGTTATCCAAACAAGTCCGACTTGAACTCTGATGAGGTGAATCAATTCAATATTATGAATATGGATCTTCAAAATCAATTGTACGATGGCCGTTTATCCAAATTTTGCTTGGGTCTTTGTTTATCCTCCCTTCAACTGGTGGCAAGACTAACGATCATGGAAAACCACCTAGCTAGGTTGACATGGTTGCGGTGGGAAGAAGACTTGGTGAAATTTAGTTGCAAACATTTTTTAGTGGAAGTTGGGGATTCTCATACCGTATATTATGGCATGTCATTATGAGCAATAAAGAAGTCGGTTTCAGTATGAAACATGCTAGAATAAGATACATATTGTAAATTTTGTATGCATTGCATACACAAATAGCAATAATAATTCTCGACAAAGAAATGTTGATTTATTCAGTCTCTTTACATTTGTTATTATGCACCTAAAAAACAATTTCTTCTAGTTTTCTTCTTTATTTTTGTTAATAGCATATTCTACTTACAATACCTTGTCAGCCAAACTCTACGGGTATATATCAACAAAGGTATATACAGATTATATCAAAGCTAAAAAGACTATTGGCCTAGGATGAACTAGCTAGGTAGATTTTATATTAAAAAAACAAAATATCCGGGACAATGCGTGCTCGTCGTACATCACCCACAACCAATTGAGCTAGCTAAAGTTTCTACGGTATATCAAACCTTTACTTTTCATTAAAACAAATCAAAACTAATACTATGCGACGAAATGGCAAATTATTGCATTGCTCAACCATAAAGGCATATGAATTCCAAGTTGTGTACAATATTAAGTCATTAACAAAATTACTCTTGAAATTGCCAATAAATCATTACTATAATAATAATAACAATAATAATAATTAGAATAACAATGTTATTTTGGCATTATCAATGGTTATCTAAGATGATTTTAACGATGCACTCTTTGCACTTCATGTGACCATTGCTAGTGTGGCCTCTTTTCCATATTGTGTAAAAAAGCATCAATGCACAAATTAACTTAGCATTTTTGTTGAATGAGAGGATAGTAATTTTACCCAACAATGTGGCATAGAATAAAAAAATATAGCATGCACAATAAATACATTCTTTTAAGTGTGGCACACCTCTTATACAAATACACGATAACCTGTCTCCCATCTTTTTATTTATATATTGATAATGGTTGTAAGAAGTCTGTTGTAGAATCTCAAAATGTATACCATAGAGACTAGTACATTATTGCTAATGAATATTAATATTATTCTTGAAAAAGATTGTTGTTAGCTCTCGCTGTCTATCTTCTTCTATTATGGTTACCTTCCAATGCATTACAGTTAGTAGATGACCTCAGCCTTTTAATGTTTATAGTTATGGTGTAATTAGCTGATTATTTTATATTTTAATTTGATTGAGTGCTTGAGAGGATAAATATCTAATCTCTATGTGTAGAACCATGTTATGCAAAACCAATTAGCCTAGACTCTTGAGAGCTTAAAAATTTGAGAAAATGTTGATTGTAATTGACATTGACCATCTACTGATTTTTTAATATGCTAGACAATTAAATCATTAGTTAAGGAACCTTCTACACTCTTTTGGAGTTGTGTGGAAAGATTATGTGGTTGTCTTTTATAAAACCTAATTGGCAAGGCTCTTGTGCTCTTACCTATACATCATGGAGTTTGTAGGATAAAATAAAAATAAATTTAAACACCTAGTCTAAAATGTAAACCCATAATGGTTCGCTCAAACACCATGTACCACCCTAATTCGAGCACGTCAAATCATTGGATCAGAAATGCCTAGTTCTAGAAGTTGTTGAAGAGAGATAGAGCTCCATCTAGATAGTTCTTTTTTCCATACTTGTGTTATCACTGCTATTTTGGATTATTTTCTGCTAATTATTACTTCAATGTGCAGTGCACAATTTAGCCATACTCACATTTATATGCATGCATCATATATTAAGGGTCCATTTGGTCTAGCTAGCTTCTTAGAAACAAGAAGAAACCCTACCAAAAGCGAATAGAAGTTCTTCACTAAACTAGAAACATTTCTTAGTTTCTACTGGAAACATTTCAGAAACAAAATCCCTATCAAATAATGCATGAGTTGACTATGGAAAATGACTATGAACCCCAACTAAGGACTAAATAAAGCTCTAAAAGCAAAAAAAGTTAGATATATCAACTTTCATGTATATTTTCATGTCTATTCTTATTTTCAAATTTTAATCATAAACTAAAACTTGATTATTTTTTGTTCTTACAATCCTAAAACCTCAAGCCACCCCCCAACACACACACACACACACACATAAAAAAAGGCGTGCCATATAGTTTTGTGTTGGAATCAATGAGAGAGATAGCATGGCAATTAGTTTATATTCAGTAGAAAAACAAATATGCACGGTATGTAGTACCTATAAAGTTCCTCTTGTTTCGTTTTGGTCATCTTCTACATATGCATGGAAAGCTGAGATAATAACCTTCAAAATGGCATTGATCACACATCAAGATCTATTATGAGTCAATGGGAATCGTTGAAATAATTGGAAGTTCAGAGTCTTTTAGGGTGTTGCGTCACTATCTTTGGGCCCGTTGGCACATCCAAGGGTCATTAATTGGCCGACCCTAGACCTTTATCGTAGACATCGCCCAAGTTGGGTTTGGTTTTGTTTAGAATCAATCTGCTTAAAGACCGTGGTCATTCATTGATCCGTGAAACCCCAACTTCACGTGCTACACCAAGGTTTTGTGCAAATTGAGTTGCATATGTCCTTGCTCTTGCTTGTGTTTTTGATTCGCATACTAGAGATAACCTTCATTGCAAAGTCAATCAGGCAGCACAGTTGATAACCAGAGAAGAAGTAGTGTTGCGATTTTAGGGTTGCGGTCGTGCAACACACCGCCTTCAAGAGTTTAGGCCAACAAATGTCAAGACACACAAAGTCACCACAGGTACCTTGCTGTCGACGGGCACGTCACCTACTACCAAAAGAATAATGTCAATTAAATCCTAAAATAAATCTAGAAAAATGCGAACACACCCATGCTGAGGACTCGAACTCGAGTGCGTAGGTTCCACCATAAGGAACCTTCCCCACTAACCTACCACACACAACAACACTCAATCGATTAAGCCATAGCAAGAAGCCCACACCATATATATCTTCTTGCTACTTCAAAGCTTCAAGTGAGCATGGTTTTGCACAACGAGCCATGAACACATTATAGAAAGGAAAGTTAATTTGACGATAGTAATTGGCCTGAATTTGCTGCTAGCATGCCAAAACTCCAAAGAAAATGTGCATTGTAGGATATCAAAATTACGCCTATTTTTTTGAAAAAACTCGATCATGGTTGGAGACTCCGGGCTTTGTTCTAAGAAGGTATCGTGCTTCAAACCTAGGTCAGGAAGGGAGTTTCAATGACTCTGAAGTTCAACGCTCTAATCGGTCCACCGCGAGAAGCTTAGCTATTTTTTAACTCAAAGTTCGTACAAATCAAAATTTGTCTAATTAATATGTTTCTGTACGCACCTAATTGTTCCCAGAAGCTGGTTGAGAAATAAATTAATTAATGTTCACTAGTTCCATGGCATCAGCATTTCAATGAAGAATGAAGAAGCCAACGAGATCACGTGCATGTTTTGCTCAATTTCGGAATCTAGCTGTCAAGAAATGTTCTCAATGCAGTTCCCAAAAAAAAATCTCAATGCTAAAATTGAAGTCATGTTATCCAGAGGCAGAAAATTTCTTGCTACACACTGAAGAAATGAACAAGCAAATTGGGCAGTAAAAACCTCACTCGCCCCTATTTTCATGCGTACATTTATGTTACAATATTGCGCGGATATGAACTGTCTGGTATCTGCTGACACCGAAGCATGATCAGTTACCAAATGACGTAATGAAGCCGGCCGGGGGCTAGCTCTGGTCTCCGCGCTCCATCTCCGCCATTGTCCCGGGGCTGAGGAGGACGTTGTTGGAGGCGCACCACGCGATGTAGGCTTCCTGCATGGATCTCGGGGTCGACACGAGCAGCGCCGGAGCTGACGGTGGCCCGGTCGTCGACGGCCGAGGAGACGATTCAGCTGCAAGGCCTAGTGATGACCTGCCGCCGCCGCCGCTGCTTGGCGTTGTGGGAGCCTGGGAGGCTGCGCCGGTGAGCCTCTGCACGGTGTGCGCGAAGTCCTGGGGCGGCACGCTGTAGACCTCGTCCCCGCTGGGGTCTCGCCTCGTCCTGCTCCTCCTCCGCGCCGGCGCCGGCGAGCCACCACGGTCGAGGCTAGGGTTTGCCATTGCTAGCCTAGCAGGTGGACGCTCTGTTGGGCGGGCTATGGTGTCGACCGGCTAGGAAGTAGGAGGATAGTTCAGTTAGCTAGCTATATATGCATATATATATATCTGCCATGCATATACTATATTTCTATATATATAGCATTTATATATCCATGTGCAGGGTCTTAGGCCTTGTTTAGATGTTAGAATTGGGAGGTTGAATTTGGGAGTAAGATGTCACTTCGTAATCATTGCGCTACTGTAGCATTTTGTTTGTATTTGTGAAAAATTATTCAAAAATTGATTAATTAGGCTCAAAATGTTCGTCTCGCAGAGTACAACAAAACTGTGTAATTAGTTTTTGATTTTATCTACATTTAGTACTCCATACATGTTATGACATTTTGATGTGATGGAAAATTTTTTTTTGCATTTTTTGGAACTAAACAAGGCGGTCGGAGTCGGACGCTGACTTACTCAAGTGGCCACGTACGAGATTATGTCAGCACGGCGGCTGGTCTCCATCATCCTCTGACTCGGTTGCCTGGATTGATTGCACCTCTCGACCAGAAGGGAAGCCTGGAAGGTACCTGGCAACTACGTACCTAACCTCCATGCTATGGGTGATGGAAATGGGATTCCTGAAGGAAACCAATATAGAAGTTGCGTGCGTACGTACGTTTGAGGTAAGCAAGGATTCTTCGTTCTTTCTGTATATCCAAAGGCCCCAAATAGAACGCGGAACGTATAGCTAGCTAGACAAGAAGACGCAAAGTAAAGAGCTAGCTCACAGAACTAAACTGTTGAGTGTTGTGTGTTCCCCGGCCGGGACCCTGCCCTGTTCATGCTCATTAAAGTAGTTAAATGAAGAGCCAGGCAATATTTGTATTTAGTATATTTTCAGTACCTCAATTACATTGCGTGTAGTATATAGCATGATCCATGCATGATGCGCTACTAGTGCGAGTGACTAAGTCATCAAGGCAGACTCCGCTTTCTTTTATTTATTTATTTATTTATTTATTCGCACTGATGCATATGGAACTATTTGTGGACCATCTACCCCAAACTTTATGTGCTTTTTTCTTTAATTTGGGAGGAAACAGGGATTGTTGAGTACAAAATAAGCAGAAAACGTACCACAAAAGATCGTGGCGTGGAATCTACTCAGATTTCTTTGTTGCAAGACTTTTCTCTACGAATGAGGATAGTGCTTTTTTTTGACACGATGAGGATAGTGCTTTTTTTTTGACACGATGAGGATAGTGCTTATATGTGCCTTCCCGGGATAAGACATATATTGCAATTGCAAAGACCGGTCAGCACGAGACCTTACGTCACTCTATAGATCTTACTGGGCTCAGCATGGTAAGGACCGACAATCTCTTATACAGTGAAAAACTAAATGATTTAAAAATCCACTGCCCTCTCTTCTTATTATATAGTGTTGATTTAGTATGAGGTACAGTACGACAGAAGTAATGATAGAGATAGTGGTTCCGTCTTCTGGTACCAATGGTGTGTTTGGTTGAGCTATGGCTGTGGAAAAAGCTATGGGCTGTAAAAAAACGGTTGTGGGCTATGAGCTGTGAGAAAGTTGAAAGCCGTTTGGTAAACAACTATGGCTTTTTGGAAACTGGGCCCTACTTGTCATGTATATATACGTACATATATATATAGTTATATATACATAAAACTAAATATATACATAGTTGTTCATAATTTTATATGTATAATATATTTTATATTTATCTATTTATTTATATCATATATAATATTATATATATGATATAAATAATATATACGTATACATATATATACATATGGATAATATATATATATATATATCTTATACATATAACATATATATAAGATACACATATAATATACACATATATATCTTATACATATAAACATATATATAAGATATAAATAAATAAATAAACACATAATATATATATAAGATATATCTTATACATGTATACATATATATAATATATACTTATACACGTATACATATATATCTAGATATAAGATATATGTATATAAATAAATAAATATCATATAATATATATATATATATATATTATGTGTATACATATTGTCGGTGTTAAGAAGTCGTGGTCCCGACACCAACCAGAAATGCGCTGTGTTCCCTCCCCTGATGGTTGATGCAGAAGGTAATGCAAGACACAGATTTATCCTGGTTCCGGTCGCAAGACCGTACTTCCAGCGAGGTGATGCGTGCGATGTATTATCCTGCACCGGACTGCAAGTAGTAGGGGATACAAGCAGGTTGGGAGAAGAGGCTAGACCTCCAAGTCCCGGATGATTGAGGCGAAGTGCCAATATCGTGGAGTGCGAGTGTTGTTTCTTGTTCTGTCTTTGATTGATCGTTTTTTTCTCTCGCTCTGCCTGTTCGTGGGCACGCCCTCTCCTTTTATAGGCCAAGGAGAGGGGGTTACAGGCGTGCATTGCTATGCAGGCACAGTTGCAGCACAGCGGTAGGAGTGGCGCCGGGCGTGTTGCTGTGTCCTTGGCCACTGTTACGCGGTATTGCGGTCCCTGTGATTGATTCTTGTACTGGTGATGACGTCAGGGAGTGGTTTCGAGGATCCGAGCTGTCCTTTGTGCGGTGATGACTCGCCCGTACACTATTTCGAGGGTCTCCTATGCCTGTGCACAGCCGTTTCTGTGGGAAATCACTGTGGGAGTTGGTAGTTGTAACATCACAAATATTAAAAACCTTTTAAGCATAACTAAGGATGGAATTAACTCCAAAAGTATAGTCATTATTGGTTAATAAGCTCAATAGCAAAAATAAAGTAACTTTGAATCAAAATTCCAATTTAGGAGAGGTTTTGAGGAAATTCAAATTTAAATTCAAATTTGAATGTAATGTTTTTCAAATATGAATAATTAAGTGAAAATGTGCCAAATTTTGAAATAAGTTACTTATAGCAACATTATGGAGTTGAGAGTTCAAAACATAAGTTTAAATTTTGAAATTTGGATGAAAATTTAAAGAAAAACAGTAAAATATCTAAATATAAATAATGTCAATAGGCCATCTTAGAGCCCATTTTTGGAGAGAAATTGGGTGTAAAGTTTGATCAAGTATTAGCAAAATAGAAAATAGAAACCTTGCACTACAACATGGGTTACTTCAAGATCAAAGAAAAACTTGTTTGCTAATTTATTTGGAGGACCAAATTTTGAATGTTGCACTGTTTGGTTAACTCTCTAACTGACGAAACTGAATCAAGATTCAGTGAAAAGAACCAAAGTTCAGAACTGTATAGTTGGGAATTCATGGAGTTTCAGCTCAAATGGTGAATACAAGTTTTGAAGCCCCAAGTACCAGCTACAACTTTGCTTAAGGGTGTGTGGGGACTTTATACATGAAAAAGTGATCTTTGGATGGAGATTCAGAGAAAGAAAAAGAAGAGAAGAAAAGAGAGAACAAAGTGGACACGGCAGTCTCATCGTGGTTTTGCGCCGCCTTGACCGGAGAAGAGAAACCTCACTGCCACGCGCCAATGAGCATGAGTGCCAAAGCAACTCGAGCAGCAGGAGGAGGCAAAGATGATCACGGTGAAGCTTTCTTATATACCAAGCTGGAGCTATCTTTTTCCGGCCATCGCTTCTGCACTCGCCATCGCCGCCGCCTCTGCTCACCAGCCAATTCACCGTCGTCCTTGCACCACCGCCCAATTCCTCTCGCACACGACTCCACTACCTTCCCAGCTACAGCCCTGACCACTTCGAGTTCAACCAGCAGCTCCACCATCGCCATACACCGTCATCTTCAACCTCTCACCGCCGCCAACCCTCTGTCAGGTGAGCTCTCGAGGGGAGCAAGGTTAGAGCGTCGTCAGAGCCTCGTTGAGCTTGTTGTTGGGTTCGCTAGGTAGTAGTGATGCTCCAGAGCTTGTTCACGGCCCGGACGAAAGCGCCGTTGAGCCGGAACGCCAGCACCGCCGAAGAGCGCCACCGCGCCATGGCAGGCCGTCGAGGGGAGCTATGCTCTGGCCTTGGGACTCGACTTGCTGCTAGAGCACCGAGTAGAGGAGGTCGTGGTGAAGCTTTTGCGCCACATCAAGTCACCGGAGTCGCCGTCGTTTAGCCGGCCGGCGAGCCCGAGTGGAGCGCCACCACCGCCGCCGTCGCGCATCACCGTCCGATCATCGTTGCTCGGGGTTCAACCCATGGGAGTGCTCGTCGTGAAGAGCCGAAGTTGTTGGGGCACCTCCCGTCGCCGGAAACCTCGCCGTCGGGGAGATCGACGCCGATCCACCGCCGTCGGCCATGGATGAGATCATGAGGACCCAATTGCGAAGAAATAAAATGCTTCAGGGGGTTATCAGCAAAATGGCTTATGAGAGCGCGAGAGGACCTATTTGCGAAGGTTTAATTCTTTCAGGGGTTCTTTTGCAAAGCGATTTTGTTTAAGTTATTTTATTTATGTTTTTAATGCTGAAATCTTGTTTTAATCATCATAATTAGTAGAAGTGTCCAAAATTAGTGAAACTAATTTTGTTAGCTTCGTTAGATTTTTCTCTATACATTAAAAATGATGAACTTTAGGAAAGCTTAAATAAAAATTTAAGTTATTTAACATGCTTTTCTTTAAAGCTTTGAAATAAATAATAGGATTCCTAAATAAATAAAAATGTGATAAAAGTCTATTAAATTAAAAATGCTTTATTATAATTAGAATAAGATTAATTCTAGTATAAAAATAATTTAAGTAATCCTTTTATGAGTTTTAAAAATGCTTTTAAATGGTTTTAAGTATAGGAAAAATACTAATAAGGTTTAAATGAGAGTTTTTATTGTTGGCTTGCAACTTTATCGTGAAGGAAAGTGTATAGCTAGGTTTTCTAAACTTGCATATTGGATTCATGGCATATAGATACTGAATCTGTGAAATCGGAAATACGTCAAGTTCAGCCGAAGGAATCCCAGGAATACAAAGGAGTAATCACGGAGAATCCAAAGCCTGAAGTCGTTGCTAACAACCGTAACCTCGTTGCTGATCCAGGCAAGCACCGGAGCATCTCCACCTATTATTTTACTTATTATTTCATGCGTCCAAACTATTTCAGTATATGCATTAAGTTTATGAATTGTTATGGAACCCTTTGAATGCATGACATCCTTGACTAAGGACATCTTCGACACCTCTTCATATATATGATGAAACCCTGCTTAGTAAGCTTAGTAGTTACCTACCAGATACTTGTGATACTATCTCTATGATAACAACACATAAAATATGGAGACTTGCAAATATGGAGATTTTCTTGGTAAGTTGGACGAGGACTTGAAAGCTTGGCTGTGAATAGGTTTATTGGGTAGCCTCGTCTAACTTTTGAAATTGAACAAGGATTCAGTAGTTGACCTGAGATCAAGTTGTGAACGTACTAATCACATACTGGGTGAATGGGACCAGTAAACCGACGTAACTCAGTCACACTAGGATTGGAACTATGGCTTGCCCAGTCGGAGAGAGGCAGTAGGCAGGAGTGTAGTCTGAAACTCATAAGTGGGTCAGGCCAGACGTGGGGCCGCTTATGGGGATGCACTCCTGGACCCTGGCAAGGATAGTTTCGATGGCTGGAAGTGATGTGAGCGAAAGGTTGCCACGTGCGGTTATCCATGACGCGCATGTGTCGTGTGATTAGGTTTTACCCTGCAGGATGTACAATTGATCATGATCGTCGCACTTCTCGATATGAATACCGCTTGATCACTGATGAACAACTTAGCAAAGTAATGGTGGTTAATGGATATTACGTATTGGTTATCATGGAAAGCTTTCTTGAAAAATGTTATTTCATGTCACCTTACGTTTACAGGATCAACTATAAAATGAGTAAAAGACATAAAATATAAGGACCAATAATTAGTAAGCATTTTGCAAAACCTGAAGTATATTCGTCCAATAAATAGCCTTGCATACATGTGTCTTCATTTTATTTTAATGGTTGACGGGTAAGTCTTGCTGAGTACCCTTGTACTCAAGATTCTAATTGCTGCAGAAGAGAAGCCGGAGAAAGTTTAAGGCTCGCGAAGGCCAAGAGACACGAAGGGTCTACGTGATCTCTTGATGACAAAACTTTTATTTCAAACATGGCCGGTATAATTTAACTACCAGAATGACCTGTTTGATTTCCAAAACTCATAGCGATGTTAACTTGCATCTAAGTTTTATGCTTTATGATCTGTAATAACTCGTATCCCTAAGTATTTTTGTAAAGAATGTAATGCCTGTTGAGAGCTTCCTATGCGAACGATCCTGTATGCATAGATTTGTTCTTGAATATGGTGTTTCTGGCGTCTTCGAACACCTGGCAGATACCTGGTTTGCACTGTTTCATGTGCATTAAGTTCTGACCCGCTTGGGACGGTGATTACTGCACTTGAACCAGTTTAAACTGAACGGTTCTGCCACAGTAGCACAGGGAGTCGGAGTGACCTGGCCCTGTTCGTACAGTGGCGGCATGTCTGCACAGCGCCAGGGATGGTCGCATAGTGCTCGGGATGGCCCGCCATGCCTCCGCTGTCATCTCTTCTTCTCCTGCTGCGTGCTCGAGGGTCTCTCCCGCCCGATCGAGCGTTCCCGGTCGTCGGAGTTGGCAGTACAGGAGCTCGGAGTGACGTGCTCTGTTCGCACAACGTTGGCCTGTCTGCACAGAGCCTCGGTTGGCAGCATAGTGACGGGAGTTGGCGGATGCGACGGGAGGGTCGTGGCTGTCAGAACGGCGTGGCGAGAGATTTGCCTATTGACTTTGGATGCACGGCAGCGGTGAGCGTCATTAATTGTTTTGTCAGAGCGGAGGTCTCGACCGAGGCGGAGCTCTCCCATTTCGTGGGTTGCTCGAGGCTCGACCCTCAGACCTCGATCGAGGCGGAGTTCTTCGATTCGCTCGAGGGGTCGGTTCCCTCGAGCGAAGCGGAGATTGAGGTCCGCGTCGAGGTGCCCTGCGGGGTGTCTTGATTGGGCCTTCATCCGTTGCTAGGCCGTGGGCCTTAATTTTCGTTTCTCTTTTTCTGGTACGTGCATGAGTTTAATGTTTATCAAGGGCGATTATCCCATAGGTTTGGGTACCCCTAATGATCGCCCCCAACACATATATATACATACATGTATGTATGTTTGGTAATTTCTTCAAACTTGTGAAAGCCAAAGCCTAAAAAAGCACCTCTATATCTACTTTTAGAAATGAACTAGCAAAAAGCTGCTTTTGGCTTTGGCTTTTGTTGACAGCCAACTCCTTTCGTTGAGCTACTGGCTTTTTTGAAAAGCCAAAGCCAGAAAAAGCCCAACCAAACACACCCTAAGTTGTGAAGACATGTTCAGCCCACTAGGTTCTAGCATAATTAACATTACCCCTTAATCTTCACTAATAAAAACTAATTTGAAGATTCACTGCGAGATAAATGACCATCCATGTTCCATATATATACCGGCCTTCACACCCGGTACTAATACAATCATGTAATCTAATAGGGGTCATCCACGGAGACCTTTAGTACCGGTTGGTAATATCACCTAATGCTAAACGGTCTCAACGGGTGAATTCAAAAGCAAAGTGTCTCTTACCTAAGTCAAATTTTCTATGTCTATAGGTGAAATGGTAAGGAAGGCAATGTATGTAAGTGAAATGGTAAGAAAGGCAATAACGAGCCAGGAGGTCTTGGGTTTGAATCCTACACACCCAAAACCGAATGTCGAGTGCACCTTGTGCTACCTTATTTTTGGCGAAATAAAAAACAACCTGGATGTGCTTTTGTCCATGCATGAAACACCATATAAATCTGTGAGGTATGCAGCGTAGAGCTTATCACACCATAGCATTGTCTGTGCTGCACTTGATTATGGTCATAAACAACCGTTAGCCAGATAGACAGACATGAAGGACGGTGAAACTCACAGCCATAGTTCATAGTATTGGCAATCGTATTTTGTTCAAAATGAACGACAATAGAAATATAATAGTAATAACTATATGATTGTTATGAATATTAAAACATATACATATTCAATTTGAATATGAAGGTGAGCCATGCTAGGCATTCACAACAGTGATGTACTCATCTACTCATTATTTGCCAATGTTTGATTGAGCAATACAGCGCAAATAGTGTCTCAAACAAATGTTACATCATAAATAATGTCTCTGTCCATGTGGATGATTACTAAATCATAACATGTTTACATCATCCGCATAAATAGACTATCGCTAGATCAACTACATAATTAGATCATCATGAATAAATAGACATCATCAACATAAGAGGTTTGTCACTAAATCTATTACATATGTAGTACATAAAAAATAAATAACCATCATCAACATAACAAGTTCATCACTAGATCGACTACATAATTAGTTCATCACCAATAAATGAACATCATTTACATGTTCATCACCAAACATATACTCATCACAAATTTTAAGTTCATCACCAAAAAACAATTCATCATAACAGCACTTACCCTACAACAAATCGCAAAACTTTTCTTGTAGTGTCATTACAACAAATCATTTAATCTATGACGGAACAATTTCGTCATAGATCACCAAAAAATCGTCATAAAACAGTGTTTATGACGGTTTCAGAAAACGTCGTGGATTGAGCGTCACAGATTAAATCCCGTGACGTTTCAACAGAATCCGTCACAGATTGAAGCGATTTGTGACGTTTTTAAAACGTCATAGACTGGCTTCAAGCCCGTGCAGTCCAGCCCAGGCCCAATGTTTGTGACGAAAATAAACGTTACAAACTTCGTCACGGATTGAATACGGAGGTGATGTGGCCGCTGATGTGGATGCCAACGTGGCTAGTGACGTGTCAATTATTGCTAACGTGATTGATGACATGGAATTGATGTGGATGATGACATGGCCGGGATCGTGACGTCAACATGGTAGCCCATTTATTAACAGGCCGAAATGAGTGCAGCCCATTTATTAACAGGCCGAAATGAGTGCAGCCTATTTATTAGCAGGCCAAAATGATAACTACGCCAAATATTTTTAAGGCCCAATAAATTTTATTGCACAACCAATTTCAAAAGCCCATTTCACAACCATTCCAGCCCAGCCCAACAAAAGCCATAAAGCCCATACAACAGCACAGTAATTTTTTGAGGCCAATAAACAATAATCATTTTCTTCAAAATTAGTACGTTGATACATCATCTCAAGTTTTCATCGAATTCATCCAACAACAGATGAACAGTTGCTTAACTTCGTCGAACCTAACTTCCTTCTAGGTGAGCTTGCTTCTTGTTCGTCTTCTCTGTCCCTGATCGTTCCCTTCTCTGTCCCTGATCCTTCCGTTTCAGAAATAACATCCAGTCAACAATAATACTAGAATAAGGCCCCGTGCTAAGGCTACGTAATACTTCATAAGGAAAATATTTCATAATGCAAATTAAACAAGAAAATACAGTGTATATTTTGGTGATCAAGCATCGAATTAGATATTTAAGATTCATGAAATAAATTAAAGAATACAGATAGGGCCTTATGCATAGAATATTTCCTTATGCACACGCTTAAGTTTTGTAAATTTAGTAGGATGATCTGGAGAGATGGTTTAGACAAAAAAAAATTGAGCTGTCTGATACACCAGCAAATTTATACCATGATAGTTCAAAAATCCAAAGTGCCTTCTGTTTTCGGAACAAATTTCAGATCACTTCACCATGACATGACCCATGACAGAAACAATTTAGCTAACATAAACCTAATAACTTTCAGGCTGGGACACAGTTGCTATTTACAAAGTTTAGAAAAAAAATTCAACAGAAAGCATTCCAATTTATATGGTTCAGTGTTTCATGTAGTCTGTTCACATGGAAATTGTAGATATCAAGAGAAACAATATTGCATACTGATCCAGTGATCATAGAAGACAATGTTTATAGAGCAACTAGTGTATGATTAAAATTGAAAATGACTTTCAATTTTTTATACCATCTCACCTGCAGCAACATTCATCTTGATATCCTGAGCAAAAAGCACCATGGCTGCACTCGGAAGAATAGAGAAGCAGAAGAACCTACACTCCAAATGGCCTGTCAAATCCAAATACATAGAAGCTTCAGTCTTTTATTTCATTGCAGCTTCCATTAGATAATTAAAATAAATTCATTTAAGGCAAAAAGGCTAACCAAACTGTATAAGATTCCCCCCTTACTTTAAGAAAATCAGATATAACCTTTTGACGAAAAATGCAAAAGAAGAAAAAAAACATCTGACTAAGGTGTTGATTTTGGTTTTATCACATGGAAAAATATGCAAGAAAAAAACCATTCAAGAAGGCATGTTACATAGCTAGAGATAATATTGCAAAGCTGTCGGCTCATGGAACTCATCATCATATATAAAGATCCAATTTTTATCAAACATTGTATCAGAAAAGAAATGCAGATATGATGAACTTTCCAGAGCATGTGATTCAGTTTTGGTTAACATTTCTTTTATATATATTAACCAGAATTATGTATAATATAGTGGCATCATACTACTGCAGGAACATACTATTGCTTTTATATATATGTTAACCAGAATCAAGTTTTTTCATGCCTTTTTTTCATGTTACTGTATCCTAAATATACCAAATACACTTGCCTTATTGATAAAAGTTTAGTCGGGTTCTGTAGTAAGCTTTTCCATGCCAATATTTCACTCACACAACTAAGTTTAATCCAATGTTTAACGATGATCTGCATCTGCAGAAGAATGACGAGACAACAGGGTAAGTATCTAGCAGTAGACCAACAGAACAGTCTCCAGCAAACAGCAACACAAATAGATACTATCAGGTCATGCATGTTCATCACATCAGTAGTACTATACAATCAACTCATCGCATCAGTAGTACTAGACAATTGACAAACAACAGTAATATGTCCTCATCCAAGTATATACTATATTACTGCAACTATTATAATCCCTTTTTAACATGGAAGTGTGCCCCATTAACAACAAAATACAACATTCATCTTGGATGAAATATCATTGATGAAACATGAGAATTTAGTTGGCAGCCGTGAGCAGGATAGAATGTGCTAGTTCAACAGAATCCTTGCATGTTCAGATCTGAAACAACATTGCCAAAACTAACATTACACTAGTACTGCTACTAATCGGCCAATGCATAGACTATATTGTAGAGCTTGTATGACTACACAAAAGACATGAACAAGAAAATTAATTAGCTTGCTACCCGCCCACATAGACATCCAGAAATACTAGCACTAGTCCCTCCGCTACGAGTTCCCACCGCGCCATCGCATCGACGTACCTTGCGGCGAGTCTGGGGGTCCGGCGGAGCCCTCGGCACGGCGGCACCGTGGCAAGCTGTCCTGCAACGCCAGCCGCTGCTGCTCCACGCTATACGCCCACGCCTCCGTCGAGCCGCTGGATCTGGCGCCAGCAAGGGCCGGTCGGCGGGGAAGGTGAGGAGGGGGAGGAGGAGGCGAGTCGCGACCGGAGCGGGAGAGGGGCTGCGGTGCACCGCGCGCCGGTGGTAGATGGAGATGGGGTGCGGCGGTGGGAGAGAGCGGTGGAGGTCAGGAGGAAGGAGGCGGCAGAGGGAGGCACGGCGAGAGGTGTGCGGGAGGAGCCGGAAGCTAGGGTTTGCTAGATTTTATACCAGTGATCGGAGCCGTCGAATTGGCAATGGACAGCTGAAAACAATTGGGCCGTTTGGGCCGAAACGGGCCTTATTTCATTTCTTCTCTGCTTAACGTTTTTCTTTTTTATTTTATTGTACCATTGTGAAGTAGGACATAAAAATAACTATCTTAAATTGACCAATATATTTTTTATGTACAATAGTCTACATATAAGTTATATTGAAGAAGTTTCAGTAATTATAGAACTTATTTACTATTTTTAATAGTTTAAATGAATTTCTACAGGTTTATTGAAAGTAATTATAATTTGAACTAGATGTATATCAAATTATACTTTAAAAAGTAGTCAAAAAATATTTCAAGTACCTCTGTTCCAGTATAGCTCATACCCTGAAAATAGATGAAAATTTTAAATATTTTATAAAGATCATTCAAACTTCTACTAGCAACGTTATTATAAAATAATGATAATAATACCTAACCTTTATCCAAGAAATCTTAAAACTGTTATACATTCATTTTATTGATGTACAAGGTCGGCATAAAAAATTTGTAAGTTTTTACGTAAATTAGACTATACATTGTTAAAAAAAGATACATCTCTCACATAGTTTCATACAATGTTACTTGAACGTTAAAGTTTTCCATACTTTACAATATGTTTGAACTCATATGCATTTCAACTTTGAACATAACCTTGTGTTCACCTTAATATTATGAAATACAAAGTTTCATTAGTAATGGTTGTGGAAAACAAATATGTTTTCTACATTGTACTTATAAGGTACAAGATAAGGCATATAAATAAGATTCGTAAAATGGAAATCTATACTAATAAATGACATTAATGGAAAGATGAAGATTTTATAGAAAAATTAGAGAAAAAATCATCAAATTTCGATTACGTATGATCGAAAAAAACTAGATACAAAATTTGATTGCAGATTAAAAGGAGAAATACGGACAAAATTTGAATTTTCAAAATTTGACAACTTCGAACAAAAATTGGGGTAAATAAATGATTTCAAATAAAAAAGTCATCAACAAAATAGTTGTATAGCTTATCAAGATCTACAACTTTGTATTTGTCATTTTTCTATATAACTTTGTTTGAACATTTTCAATTTGAATTTCAAATTATGACAACTTCAAACAATATTTTCAAATACTAAATGATTTCAAATGAAAAATTCATCAAAAACAAAGTCGTATAACTCATCAAGATCTATTACTTTTATTTGGGTCATTTCTTCATCCGACAAAGCAATTTGAAACATTGTTTACAAAATGTACGTATCACTTATATAGTTTATAAACTATAAGAGAGATATGTAAATTTTATGAACAATATTACTATCACTTTACCGTATGAAGAAATAATCAAAATAAAAGTTATAGATATTGATGAGTTATACAACTTTGTTGTTGATGACTTTTTCAGTTGAAATCATTTAGTACTTGTAAATGTTGTTTGAAGTTGTCATAATTTGAAATTCAAATTCAAATTATTGAAACAAAGTCATATAGCAAAGTGACCAAAACAGACATTGTACATATTGATGACTTATACAACTTTGTTGTTGATGACTTTTTCAGATGAAACCATTTAGTATTTTAAAATGTTATTTGAAGTTGTCATAATATGAAATTCAAATTTTATATAGGTCAATCAAACTCAGATGGAGAAATAACCCAAATAAAATAGGTAGATCTCAATAAGTTATACAACTTTATTTTTATAGTTGTTTCAAAAAGGTTCATTTATTATGATAAAATTTGATTCGAATGTTTAATATTTTGAAATTAATTGAAAGGAGGGAGGCAAAATGGACTTCTTAGCGAGGGAGAAGCAAAAGGCCTGTTACGGGCCAGACCTTTTGCTCATCCCTCTCTGAGAAGTCCATTTTTCGTCCCTCCTTTCAATTAATTTTAAAATATTAAACCTTTGAATCGAATTTTATCTTATTAAATGAACTTATGTGAAAATGTTGTCAGAAACAAAGTTGTAGAACTTATTGATATATACCAATTTTATTTTGGTTATTTCTCCATCTGAGTTTAATTGACCTATATAAATTTTGAATTCCAAATTAGGACAACTTCAAACAACATTTTCAAATAATAAACGATTTCAACAGAAAAAGTCATCAACAACAAAATTTTATAAATCATCAATATCTACAACTTTTGTTTTGGTCATTTGCTATATAATTCTATTTCGATGATTCGAATTTGAATTTCAAATTATGACAACCGCAAACAACATTTTCAAATACTAAATGATTTCAACTGAAAAAGTCACCAACATCAGAGTTGTATAACTCATCAATATATATAACTTTTATTTTGGTCATTTCTTCATCCGATAGAACGACAGTAACATTGTTCACAAAATTTACATATCTCTTATTATATGGTTTTGGAGTATTTAAATCATGATGAAATTGTTATAACGTCACAGGTTTTGGGCCGGTTTATGACGAAATCGATAAACTATCACGGATTATGGGCCTTGTATCCATAGTTGCATATCTGTGACGATCTCTGAAAACATCACGAAAATTTCGTCAAATTTTGTCACAGATTAAATAGATTCTTGTAGTGTGTCTAACACATAACTTTAAATTTTTGTCATATTATGATATGAGTTTCTAACACATGTTTGACGGAAAAATTTTAATCGCCTACTATACGTTGTTATTCAAATTCTATCATGGAAACACAATTTTCTTCATTAATCTTGTGACTTCTTTCATCACTGACTTATATCGCTCGATATTTGTCATTATCAAGCCTAGAAACCATCAATTTCATGTGGCCCCAAAAGGCCATGTAACAATGAAGCAGTCATGCCTTTGTAAGGCGAGTCTTAGAGTTTTTGTGATACATGCCACATATGTCATAATGTGGCCGTGAATAACTTTGTCTTACATGAATAAATCTTTTAGATTTGTCACACTTGACAGTAATGGAATGCAAAATAAACAGTCATCTAAATGCTCTTCAAGATCATCAAATGAGTGCCATGTCAAGATTAAGGACCATTCTAGTCCCACGTATCATAAGGATATGAAGAGATTAAGTTTTACTAGTTTGTAGCTTTTGACCGTACTATTAAGAGGGCCTCAAAATTTAGTAGTTTGACCATGCAAAAATTCATGGCATTGATGCACATTATGTCCAATAATCACTTCAAGCATCTCAAAAAAGTTAAGGAAATGGAAACAAGTAGGAAGCTAAGGACATCGGGATAGAATTAATTGGACAAGAGTTCTGATAGAAAATGGTACACTGGATGATTCGTCAAGGAGGGGATAGATGGGCTGTTTATCTGGTGCCTAGTAGGCAATAAACTCACTTGCACTGAATCATCCTCTGGTACTTGAAGATGTGTTGGATGAAGCAAAGGATGAAGATGAATAATGTCAAATGTTTATTAAAGTACTGAGTCAAAACATCGGATTGCTCGATGATTCCTCTAGAAGTGTCAGCTAAATGCACATGAAGCTTAGAAAAACAAGTTCATAATGATTGGATGAATACAACTTCAATAAAAGCTCTCTAATTTACTCTCAAAAACAACTTGAACTGGATCATTCGATGGCACAGTAGATTATCCCATGAAGGTTTACAACGGTCAAATGTTCTTGAAAGTGATCAGATCATCCGCTGGTGGAATTCAAGGATAGCATCGAATCATCTGGTGGTACATAACATTTTTTATATTCAAATCCTAATTCAATAATTTGTATGAAACTTTCAACATTTTATATGTGATCCATCAGAACTTTAAATCCTCATTAAAATTTTGAAATATTATACATAAGTATCTATATGGCAACTAACATCATGGTTCAAATTAATTTGAAAATAGATACACATTTTGAAAAGCAAGGGTAAGCCCAAGCAAAGGATTAATTCCTCTCGTGCCATTATAATTTTTGAAAATTAGAAAAATACCACTGTCAGTGACTGAGGTAGCCCCCACCTGTCAGCGACACACCGATGGCATATTTTCAAACTGTGAAAATTATAATGGCATGGATCTAACTAGCCCTAAAGCAAAATGCATACTAACTTATTAAAATGTTTCCTCCATGCAGCACATGGTACCATTTGTCATCCTTTGCACATTATATTAGCTTGGTGGACCTATGTGATTAGTTAAAGGTAAAGGTCCAAATCACTCCCTCAAGTTTGGCCAAAGTCTACATAATTTTCTAAATTATTTTTTGGTTCAAGATGCTGCATGTAGATTTACCTCGACTATATAATGGCACCACCAACGCAAACACTTAATGAGATTTATCTTTTCTTTTATTTCTCCACACATGTGGTGATTTATGTTAAATTTTTGCAGTGTGATAATGGAGATCAAAACTTCAGTTAAAAATACAATGTGAGCTTTTCATAATAATTTTGATGCCCGATGTCTCTCGTAAAATTTGAACTTAAAATTTTGCTTGTGCATGGAGAAAAAAACACAACTCATAGTAAGGGGCAAATTTGACCAATTGTCATAGTTGTGATAAAAATTGAAACAAAATAGTTTACAGAGGTATCTAGACTTTGGTCATATTTTAGAGTAAATTAAACATTTTTAGTTAAATATCATCTAAATACTAACCTAGCCCTCTTCTCATCTAAGGGCAAGCCCAACCCAGATACCATAGATGGTGGCCTCAATTGAAAATGAACTCTCCACGTAGGTTCTCCCTTGTGTATTCATCTCTCGGGCCCACCATTACTCTACCTCTCTCTCCAAACGACACTTTCAAGCTTGCTTTTTCAGACCTTTCTTTCCTGTTCCTGCCTGCTCCCATCTCTTTACCGTTCAAGCTATAGCTTTTTACGACGAAGACATAGAGAACCTCTGCAAGAGACACTGACACACCGCGGAACCACTATCCTACTACCTCTCTCATCTAGATGGCATCCGAGCCTACATGGTTCTGCGGGGCAGTTGTACACTATGTTGCGTTGGGCCTGCCCTAAATACTAACCTAGCCCCCTTCTCAATAAGTTTGTTTAAGCATGGGATCTTAGAGTGGGCCCATCTTGTTTATGCTCACCGAAAAAAAATTATATGTCACTAGTGCTGCGTAGCATTACGGAAGGATAATGTGCATTTATGGCAACTACTAACTTATCCGTGATAGCAATGCACATGTCAGCACTCAATAGTGCAAAGGGATTTTCCTTTTTACTGCCTTGTGCCTTTCGTACAAGATTTATCTGGTATCCGCTTTTTATCAGAAAAAACTTTATATTTACTATATATCGCGTGTAGTGTAGCAAAGTCAGTGCAAGTGTCAGTACTCAGTAGTATAATGACAGGGGCTGTAAATCATTAATTTTCGACCAAGAGGGGATGTAAAGAGTTGCGACTAGTACCAGACAACATACGGATTATTATTAAGGCCAGTCTTAGTAGGGTTTCATAGACAATAAATTGACTGTCATGTCAGCATTTTTTAATGATGTGTCACTGTATTAATTAAGAGAGATGAAATGAGTTTTATGGTGATGAAATTCTATGTACACAGTTACCTACAACTTGTGTCTTGCATGTGAACTAGAAAACCATAATTGATGAAACTATGCATTAAGAGGGAGGTGTTTCATCCTAATTTTAAACACTTTTGTAATTATGTCCACCAAACTTTTATCGAGACTGGCCTAACGAGCGTGGATTAATTGGGGCGTAGGATGGCAGCGATAATAACCCCGATTGCACGATCATCCACGAGGAGGCCTGTGTGCGACACATTGCGCACTTTCACCATACTAAACTGAGCCGCCGGACGCCTCCACGCCGGGTCGACGGCGACGAGGCTCGCCAGGTTCACCAGCCCGTCGCCGTCCCCCATGGCCATCCTCGGCGCCACGCCGAAGTCCTCTCCCGGGTAGGCCAGCATCTCCGGCGTGTCCACCCCGACCCCGACGACGCACGCCACGGGCACCCGCGGAGAGGCCGGCATCTCCCGGAACAGGGGCAGCACGCGGGACTCGTACGGCCTGACCGCCGCGCCCATCCCGACGGCCTCGAGGAACCTCGCCATGTCGTGCGCCGTGTACGCCCTGCTCCTCGTCGTCACCAGCGGCCGCCCGGCCCCGAAGACGGCGGGGCTCGGCAGCGGCCAGAGGCTGCTCTGCAGGCTCCGGTACTCGGCCCTGAGCGCCACCGGGTCCACGAACGGCAGGCCGAGGCTGTTGCCGGCGGCGAGGGTCAGCATGCCCAGCACGACGCCGCCCCACGGCGCGGCCACCGGGACGAACCGCCGGCGCCACGGCAGCGACCGCCGCAGCAGGAACTGGTGCGCCAGCGTGCCGCCGTAGCTGTGCGCCACGATGGTCACCGGCCTGCCGCCGTTGAGCCGGCTCGCCCGCTCCACCAGCCGCTTGAGGCGGGCGAAGAAGGAGTCGCCGACCGTGGACGGGTGGCCCGGCGGCGCCACGGCGTACCGGAAGTCGTAGGGCGCGCCGAACAGGGTCACGCCGTCGCGGTAGCCGAGCCGCTACAGCCGCGACACGAACGTGTCCGTGTAGGAGAAGTTCCGGCGGTCCGGGTCGGGGTGGCGGAGGCCACGGGTGGAGCCGAAGAAGGGGACGCGGGTCTCCACGCCCGGGACGTTGCGGTAGTCGTCGGAGGCCGCGGTCATCTGCTCGGCGAAGCAGCGCGGGCCGGCGGGGTCCTCGAGGGCCTTGGAGTCGAGGTAGAGGCGGAACCAGCCGTGTCCCCTGCGGGCGACGGCGCAGCGCGGAGAGTCGGAGACGACGGGCGGTACAGGTCGGTGAGGCGCGCGTCGAGCTCGTTGGTGGCGTAGCCGGGCACCAACACAACGGGAGGCAGGGGCAGATGCAGGCCGCGCCTCGAGCTCAAGGATTTGGACAGGATCGCGGCCATGGCTGGGAGAAGAAGAAAGGCCGCCCAGCGCAACCGCGCTGCTATGGCCATCAGGAACGCTTGCTTGCTCGATCTTGTTTGGGGATACTTCTTACGGAGTACTTTATTTACTTTAGCCGGGGATAAATGCCTATCGGTCAAAACATGTATATAGACACCATATTAGTAGCTTCAATGTATATATACTCCGTCCATAACGTTTAGGACACACAAGTAGAAAAATGACATTTCATCATCTATCTTTAGTCCCGGTTAGACTCTAAATCGAGACAATATGTCTATTTTTCTTGGTTCAAGGAGGACCTTTAGTCCCGGGTGGAAACACCGATTGGGACTAAAAGCCATCGAGACCTTTAGTCCTGGGCGGTGGTTTTACCCAAGACTAAAAGTGTGATATTTAGTCTCGGTTGGTGGCTCCAACCAAGACTAAAGGGTCTTTAGTCCCGGGTGTAGGTGCTTCACGGGTTACAATAAAAGAGAAAACATCCCACTTTCTATCGCATGTACTGCGTATGTGGAGTGGATAGGCAGGTTATGGGTTCGAATCTCCTCGGACGCAATAATTTTTTAGTTTTAAGGACTTTTAGTCCCGGGCGTGGGGACCCGGCCTCCTAGTCCTGGGTGCCACGCCCGAGACTAAAGGGGGTTCTGGCCCGGGACTAAAGGGGATTCTATACTAGTGACAACGACACGGTCTCCAAAACGTAACTTTGACTTCTTATTTTTACAAAAATATTTATTAAAAAAATAATATACGTATACTTTTATAAAAATATTTTTTAAGACAAATCTATTCATATGGTTTTCACATTTTCAAACTCAACGACTTAAAAGTTATTCATGATTTATATTTCTAATGTTTGACTAAAATCTTGTCCAAAACGTCATCTAATATCAATATGGAGGGAGTACACATCTCTCAACGGCTCCATGTGGTTATTTCTCCTTAGCAAAAATAAAAAAATGCCAGAGATCATCTCAACAGCTTCTTAAAGGGACTCGAAGGTGAGCAAGACCGAATCAAGGTCTTTCCAAAAATTTGATTTTTGTCAAAGGCACGTTCTATAAACAATGAAGCTATGTCAAGTCTATGTATTGTGTCTTTTTATAAGAAACAAGAAGGAAAAATTGTTGAGACCACCTCATATGTCATTTGGAGTTTGAGATTTATTCAATATAAACTATTTTTGCTGCAAATGTCCACCTCTACCCTATTCAATTGCAAAACCTACCCCAATGTGCACATGCTTAAATGTTTCCGCCCTGCTTTTTGTGATGTAGATCCACAAAAGGCCAAGCTAATTGAGTCAAACTTGATTAAGTGCTTGGATTAGGCTTATTCATCGTACTCTATGAAATAATTTTTAGGCTCTCATTAGTAATCATTAAAAATAGTTAAGCTTGTACTCCTTAAATGATCTAATTTGTATAAGTACTACATTGGCAACTACAAATTAAGAAAACAGGGCTGGACGGTTAAGCATGTGTATATTGTGGGTGGTTTTACAACAAAATCAACCAGATAATGGGTATTTAAAACAAAACTACCTGTGGTGAACAATTTCAAACTCCAAATGACATGACCATTTTTTGCAACTTTCCAAAACAAAAATGATGAACCAAAGCACGGGCTTGTAAAAAAAAGACACACAACACATAAGCAAACAAGCCCAACCCACACAACAAAATCGACACGGGCTCTACTCCTAGCTACTACAACCGGCTCTATGGCCGTGTTTCTTTACTTCCCGAAAAAAAAATTCAAAGAAAATCTTGCATGCATGGAGTATTAAATAAAGTCTATTTTCAAAATCTTTTTAGGGATGAGTGTAACTTTATGCGACGAATCTAACGAGCCTAGTTAGTCCATGATTTGCTACAGCAATGCTACAGTAACTATTCTCTAATCGTACGGCCAGAGGCCTCATTGGATTTGTCTCGTGAATTAACCCGGAGTTGTGAAGATAGTTTTATAAACTAACTTTATTTAATACCCTTAATTATTGGTCAAACAGGGTGGAAAAAATTTTCACCCCGAAGAAACAGGGCTGTACTGTCCTGGGCCGTGATTTCTTGCTAGCCTGCTGCTGTGGATCTTGGCCTTTTGTGTACCTTTGACAGGTATCGGGCTGAATTTGGTGTCATGCACTAGCTTTTATTTTTTTTCCCCGTCAGGCCTATTTTTCTTGGACTTGTTATTTTTCGCGGGTTTGAGAAGGGTAGTTTACGGCCTCCAATATAGTTTTCATGCGCTAAATAAACAAGATAGCTTAGAGACGCAATAAAGCATAAAACAGACTATTACTAGCCAGAAAACCTATATGACTTCCGGAAATTTTTTTTGTCAAGGTAGCTTTCACTGTTTGAGATCTATGCAACGATCAGAATTTCATGTTTATTCGGATCCGAAGCGACTTCGCAGTGAGCGGATGTGAGCGAAAGGCGTCTGACGTCAGCCACGGGAATCTAATTTAAGTTTCAACCTTCAAATGCGATTTTCTCATGAACTGTCAATCGTTTTCTGAATCCGTTTGAACTACCATGTTATTTGCAATTAATGCAACAAAATAAGATCCAATACGAGTATATTTTTATTTTATTTATGTATATTTTAGAATCAACACTTTCAATATGCTATTTCAACATTTTGAATAACTATCTCAACATCTTGAACTTACTGCCTCAACATTTTCACACAAAATGTTGATCTAGTTTATCCAAATTGTTGAATTAAATTTGAGAAAAATGTTGAACCTAGTATATGAAAATGTTGACTGTATTAGTTTAACACTTTGAGCATGTTAGTTTAACTTTTATGTGAAAAACATTAAAATAATATAATCAGAATGTTGAACTGTTATTTTTGGAATGTCGACTCCAACATCGTACTTCCTATAACTACATACTTAGTAGTGATAATTAAAAAATAAAGAAAGGAAGAAACAAGGCACAAGGATACTTTCTACTACCCGCACGGGTTTAACGGATGATAACAACAAAAAATCTGGCCATCCCGTGCCTCTGTATTTCTCCTCACCACGCCCGCTGTTGGTGGGCTTCATTGGGCCTCAAAGCCAACTTACTTAACTGGTGAACGGAAGCCACGTAGGAGCCCCCATTACTAGCCCTGCGCGTGAGCATCAAAATATACTCTTTTTTTGTTTATGTTCCATTAGCAGCAATTAGATTCAACGTCTCATTGCTACTAATTATGTCTGGCACCAAAAATTATTAAATATTTGAAAATAACCAGATTCAACATTTTCTAAATATAATATCAATGTTTAAAATAGTAGATTCAACTTTTTATAGGCTGGGTTAGATGGTCTCGGTAGCACTCCTCAGGTTCTAAGTTTGACTCCCCGTGAGAGCGAATTTCAGGCTAAGGTTAGAAAATCTCCTCGTTGGGTTACCACGCTAAAGGGCGTAGTTGTGGTTGTTTTTTAATGAATCCCTACTCAAGGGATAATTATGGGCTCATACCAAATATACCCCTGAAGGGTTCCCCACATCTATATAATCAACAACCTTATATTCATCTATGACTAATTAGAAAAAACCCGAAGCTCCACCTATATCTGTGTTCATGTGTTTGTGATGGGAAGAGAAACGGGATCTAATCTACATCTTCTCACGCCTTCTCGAATTGGGACTGGGAAACTGGATCAGGAATCCGATTCTTAACACGTTATCAGCACGCTCTTCCAACTGGGTGACTATTTCTTGATTTTTAGTTTAGATCAATCTAATATTTGCATATACTAATTACAGATTGATTTTTTTTCGATCTGTACATGCGGGCTGTTTCCTCCCGATCGAGCGTCGATCAAGTGCGCCCGGCGCCAGCAGCATGTGCACGCGCCGCCCCCTGACGTCAGCCCGGCCGGCGGCCGTTGAGCGCGTGATGCAGGCGCAGCTGTCTTGATTTGATCTATCTCCACGGCGAGGGAGATGGTTATGCATGCATGTGCTCTAAGCATCAACGAGCGTATGACGGTGCCCTCGGTTGATCAAGAGGACCATGTGTCCTGGCCGCATGATCGCCATCGTCGTTCCACGGCCACGCCGCCGCCAAGCACGCACACCGGCCGCAGCCTAATCTGCTGGTTAGACTCGTGCACATGCATGCAAGGCCTTGCACATGCTCCAGTACATGTGTACGCGTGCGTCTTCTGAATCCTCGACTACATCACTGCCAATATCGGCGGCCTTCGCGATCACGGCGACGGCGCTGGCCGCTGCCGCCATGCCGGCGTCGAGTCTTCATCATGTAGGCAGGTCATAACCTAGCCTATATGCCCTACATGACACCAATCCACCTCGACGTTTAGGCTAAGGTTTGTCATGAACCATACTTCCGTGAACTTTTACTAAATTAATCTGGTTGGTTAATTTCTGATAGATAATTATGCTAGTAGATTGATCTGGTTGCATGTCTTTTTGGTCTTTGGCTACCTGGCGCAACTCCAAATTTGTTAGTTTGATCATTCTATTAGAATCGATCGGTCATAATACAATTTACTAGCTCTATTTGATCTACGTGGTTAGTTGATGATCGATACCCATGCAGCCTGAAGTCTACATCCATATAAGGCTTTACATGTGTTAACTTTACTTTTTGGTCACGTGCTAATAGACAAGAGTCTGTCATGTGCCTATCCTACGCCATACGCCCGAAGCCGCACCGCATCAATTGCCTACATCAAAGTCATGTATGATTTAATCCTCTTCATAGCTACCTTCTATAGTAGATTAAAATCATGCAAATTACTTTCTAGTAGATTAGTTTGGCTAGAGGATTGGTTTTGATATTAGATTATATTTGCTAGCCCTATAATCAATGGTTATTTTTTATAGCCATCTAATCATTATGTCACTATAATTGTTTTTAGTTTATGACCGCACATAGTGTATGATGGTTATGTGTTTGATTAATTGCTTCCTTGGCCATGCGTGATCGCATTCTTTGTGACATTGCCCAAGGGGTAGCATCGCTGCTCTATCACGCTGCTCAACGTGCCCTGCTGGTCGTGCCGCCAGCGAATGCCATCACGCAACACAAGGTTCTATGCAATATTGATGCAGTTACCTAAAGCATAGTGCACCCCCGGCACCTATAGCTGCCACCACGCAGCCGAGCAAAGCAGCTCCACTGTATGCTTATGCGCACGTCTCCAAGCATATGACACCGCCACCCTGATGGCCGCGGACGAGCCACATACTTTGCCACCGCCCTGTCCGGTCATACTGTCCGGTATATTGTTGTGTGTGCTCCTTGAGTTGTGATGGGTGTCTTGCTCGTCGAAGTGCTCCTTGTGAATCAGGCCAACCCACTGGAAGCTTTATGTGGGTTTGTTTCTTTGCATTTATTTGTTTTTTTATGATTTGTTATTTTTGTGGCCATAATAATTATGGAAATCATATAATGCTTGAAAACATACGGGAAATTAATGAAATATCCATGATGAAACCACACTCAATTTCTTTGCTCTCTCTTCGTGCATAAAATTAATTTACCTAAAGTAACCCGAAGCAATATAACATAATGCATGAAATTTGTTTTCATAATAAGACATCACAAATAGGGATTATAATTATGTGCTCAAATGGTGAGCTATTAATACCTTACCAATGTTCTAAATATCAGATAAAGGCTTACAATCTCGGTTACAAAGTGCACAACCCGATGTTGGCATCTTCCTCTCTTTGTCGTTGAAAAAGCATGAGGTATACAATGATATAAAAAGTAATAACAACCCCGCCTCCTAGCCACATGAAGTTGCAAGAATAATAATAAGTTGTTAGTAATATTCTGAGAATTTTTCTATCATGTTAGTGTGGAAAACTATTATGGGTTCCCAAAGAATTACATATCTTGTCTTACTTAAGACTGTATTTGCTCATGTAGCATATAATTCTCAGAATCACACAAAGTCACCAAATAGACTTGGGGATAGTTACTAAACAAGTATGCAATATACTACTAAGTACAAGCGTAAGCAAAATGATAAAGGTAAGTCCCTGATGGACAAGTTGTTTGGGCGGCTTTGTATTAAAGCTATTTTGGATAACGCCCTTTCAAGATCTACTGCTGATCTGCCAGAAGTAAGAACAACATGAAGACGATTATGAATCCCACATCACTACAGTTAAGCTAAATTGTGAGTCAGACCCATTCTTCGTAAATTATTTGGCACTGAAAAGTCATAAAAATATTATTTCTAAGGCCGCTAGTTATTGTAATTTGTGAAAGGAATGTGAACCTTGAGATTGCCTGTTGCATTCTCTTGCCTTTTTCAAGTTTTATTATGATTTCCACATATGAGAGTAGCATTGATTGTTTTGAGCTAGTCCCAGAAGGATCTTGGTCAACTTTTTGCTCTCGCCAAGTAAATTTTATCCTTTGCTTAGTCGAAAACTTTCTACTATAATGATATTTCCCATATAATACTAATTCTTGGCATTATCTGTTATATTCTAAAAGCTTCTCTTTTTACGGAACAATGAAGAGATTGAAATTATGCTTTATAGCATAGTTGGTATATAACAAGAGGAGAAAATTTACCTTGTAGGCAGTTTGTACAACAAATAAGTAGCTTGAGAATCTTTTGATCGACAAGTGTTAGCACCAACTACCTAAAGTTGTGATTGTGCCTTGAGTTTGTACAGAATACATATCAGGCACATGTTTTCAATTAGTTGTACCATGCACTTGAAGATGCAAGTAGTACTCCAGCATGTTGATCGAAAGTGCAACCCTTGCCTTGAACTACATGCCGGCTCATTACCTTGCCTAGCCTTGAGGCTTGCTATATATGGTTTAGGTTCGCTTCTAAAATAGAATTATAAAAAAATGTTGCTACAGATGTAAAGATTGATGCCTAATTTCATAATAGTATGAGTAATTGGGTAAACCAGGAGCACTGATAAAATGAGTCAAGTTATATAACTCTATATGCAGATGCTTGGCAGTATCGGCCGGATGCCGTGCACTTTCCTTTGAAGAATTTCTATAGCTAAAATTTTGCTACTTATGGCAATTTAAATCCTGAAAATTGCATGTATATTGGGTAGCAATAATAAGTTTTTAAAATTATAACTTGTGAACAACCGATAGTTATGTATCTCACTTGAAGTTGAGCATAATCTTTTCAGTAGAAATAAATAAATGTAATGTTCATGCCACTGCATTAGTGTTAGTCTGAACTCACTGCATATGAAGATATAAATTTAAAACCCCCATCCTTTTATAGTGCATAAGATTTCCTAATTAAATCACCACCATAGCATACATTAGTCACTACCAAAAGATTGTGGCTCGGAATCTTGTTAGTATGCTTTCAGAAATATCTCGGCATTAGGGGGAGATAAATGCCCATCTTGGATAATGCCTTGATATTTATATAGAAGAATAAAATGCACAAAAGCCAAACTAAACATGTTGTTTAGTGTATACTGCTTCATATATGGAGTTTGTTAGAAAATCATTTGATTCATTGAGGAGTAACCATAGTGGTTTAAATACATAGTAAATGCTTCTACCTGAAGTAGATGTGGATATACCCAGGATTACTATCATATCCACATTTGACTTGTTGATACGATCTACTTCCGTGGGGATGCTTGTGAATTTGATCCAACGCCCTTAGTCAAAGCATATGCTATTGATGCAAATTCACGTTGGATGTGAAAACTCTCCTCCAATGAACTCACCCTATTGATGATTTACCTCACGAAGAGGTCCATTCTAAAGATGAAATTCCTAGCAATGCGCACAATATTATAGTGCTAGGAATACGGAACAATGTGGATTGCGGCTCCGCTTAGTTTGAGAGTTATTAGTCTTTCGCTGTATTTGGTTAGTTTATTTATGATGCACTCTGATGTAAAACTTTATTTAATCAAGAATTTATTCAAGCATATATTCTCCGTTTATCATATCTGTTCGCTATATGTGTACTATGACTTCCTGGGCACACATATGGCCACATTTGGGTTTTTGTGAAAATCCGGGTGTGACAAGTTTTAATGAATTTACTCCATCATTATCATTTTAAATGGCGTTTCGGATCACTTCATGAAAATTTAGGATATATATTTACCAGTTTGCCCCGTACTCATCATGTATTATTTCTTCATCCAAGGCGTCACTTGTCCAAGGCACGTTTTGTGCCTCCTCGTCGATTCTATTTGATATGAAGACCATGGCGAGGGGTATGGGTGATTATCTATATGTGAAGATTGTATCTAAAGTTTCGCTCTTTTATAGTGCATATACATGATTGAACTCTTTGATTGAGGAATTTGTATATTAAGATATTGACGTCTGGTAAAGGGTGCCGCCAGTCGGGCGGTGGGGAACCCTGATGGGTGGTACAGGCAACAGAGGTGAGGTAGCAGAGGACAAACAACAGCCAACAAGATTTACGACAACGGCGATAGTGGGTGGTGGCAGAGGCCGCCGGAGACAGGGGAGATACTAGCGGCCGGGGCGGATGGGCAACGGCACTCGTCGGCTGTGGTGGTAAAAGGCGGCGGAGGCTTGCGGCAGCGGCAGTGGCGGTTTGCGCGCTTCACTAACTAATCAAGAATATCTGGATTTGCATTCCTACTCGGATTAAAATATGAAAAGTGATGCTCACTGCATCAGTTGTAATCCGATGCTTCTGCCCCCAATCTCTCAAATCAACACCATATCTGCAAAATTAATCAACTCCCGGTGCGAATTGAACCCCAATTTGTCAGAGCACTCTTCCTCCGGAATCGAGCTCTTGTTGCCAGGACTGAGTTCCTGGATGTGCTAAAATCGAAGCACTCTTCCTGAAGAATCAAGCACTTCGCAGCGCGATTGGAGCTTTACATAGTAGGAATTGATCTCTCTGCCCAATCGACACGCTCTCCTCCATGCTCAATCAAGTCGCTATGAAATGAGAAAGCATATGGAATGAAAGGAGAAAGTCGCTATGAAAGGTTTGCTGCATAACTGCCAATTTATTAATGCTTCACTAAAATTTGGGAAGGAGAAAGAAAGTAGGAAGCATACAAATATTCATTAAATTAGGAGAAGAAAGCATGAATCATGAAGAAAAGTGTACTTGCAAGGAGATCCAAACATACTCTAATGTATAGTGTGTAGTTCCTTGCCTTACCTAGTTGCCTCTAGGCAATACTTACATAGCTCGCGCGAAATGACCTTCCATCCACCACGTATATACGGATCAAAGTTAAACTCTTAAATATTTTTAGTGGGGTTTTTTTGGTTTTTAGCAAAATTCTCAATCTTTTTTTGTGAACTCATCTACGAAGTATTTGGCATGGTTCCAGGATTTTTTGTGACACTACGAAACATGTAGCAGATAAATATTTTCTATCACGGACATATTTGGTGAAAGAAAATGATGTTATTTGTAACGTTGTTATTCTCACGGATGCAAAACCATTGGAAGTGAGAGACTTGCCAACTGTGGGAGATGAGCCTTCCTTTTGTAGGGTCTGATCCGATCACCATTCTCTAGGCGCTATATGTTTTTTAATTTATTCTTTTTTAGCAATTTAAAATAATGATAAATACGTTATGAAGTAGTGGAACATTGTATTTGACCATGTATTGTAACACCCAAAAAATAGTCCATTCAAAATTTTTTAGTAATTTATTTGCTTTTATTTAAGTTGTTCATAATTAATATAGGTTAATTAAATTATTTATGAATATTAAAATCAAATATAAGTTGTAGAAATATTTTTGTTGCATTCATGCTGCTGCACTATGTTTTGTTTGATAGTAAGTTAAATTGGAATTTAAATTCTGTTTAAATTTGAATTTAATTTACATTTGTTTGAATCCTAGAAAAGTTATTCTAGCCCGAGTTCGCTTTTGCCCCCTAGACTTTCTCCTTGGTCCGCTTCTGCTCCTCTAGATTTCCTTCCCGGCTCAACATCCCCCCTCCACCTGGGCTCCCCTCCCCCGAGCCGGCCCACACTCGCCCTCCCCCCCTCGGCCCAGCATTCCCCGCGCCGGCCCAGCCCCGCTCACCCCTTCTCCTCTCTCCTTCCCTCGCTGACAGACGGGTCCCACTCGTCAGGCCCGCCTTCTTCCTCTTGCCCGCGCCCCCTCCTCCCTGGCGCAATCAACGCCGCCCCCGCCGGCCGCCCAGCGCCCCTCCCCGCGCCCGTGGGCCACCCCAACAGCTTCCCCGCACCTTCCCCGCCCCCCTTCCTTTCTCGACGCACTCTCTGCTTGGAAGGAGGCGTCCCCGCATGGCAACCCCAATCGACGGCCGCCGCCGCCGGGATTCGCATCGCGCACGCCAATGTAGCCCCCCTCGGCCCTATATAAGCCGCCCCCACAGCCATTGAACCTTCACCGAGCCTCCCACGGGTCTCCAGCCACTGCCACGCCCTCTCCACGAGCGCACAGCGCCGCCGCCCCCTCGAGCTCGGCCGCCGCCGTCGATCCACTGCTCCGGCGCAGCTCGGCCGCCCTCGACCCCCGGACTAGCTCCACACGGCGGTAAGTACTCTCCCGAGCGCCTTGCCGCTCTCTCCCTCACTCTGTAGCCTACCTCGTGACTTCGCTGGAGCTCGGCCACCGCGGTCCGCCGTCATTGGCCGCCACCGCCGCTCAATCCCCAACTTGAACCCCCTGTTAGTGCTCCCCGTGCTCCCAGTTCCCTCCCCGACGAGATCCCGTCGCAAATGGTGGCCGGCAGCGCTCTGACGGCTTCGCTCCGGCAAGCTACCCGAGCCGCGCCGCCGTCGTTCCCACGCCCGCCGGTAGCCCACGCCCCCCGTTCGCCCTTAGCCCTTGGATCCCGATCTGACGGCGCAGATCACGTCCACCGCCCGGGTCAAAACCCGGGATAACGGTCAACTATGGCAGTCTTGCAGAAAAGCCCCTCCACTTTTTAAATTAGAACCCGTGGTCCACCCCTGTTTGAAAATATTTGCATATAGGTCATGTTTTTATTAGAAAACCACCTGAGCTTTCGAAGAATAGAACCCGCTGTCCTAATGAGTCCTTTTCACCCGTAGGCCCCTGTAGTTTTATGTATAATTATGTTTTAGCCCCTGGTTTTTTACAAATAAGCCACTGGAAACTTTTAAAACTTGACAGTAGGTCCCTAGATCTTAGATTTGTCGTATCTTTTTCGTTTTAGCTCCGATTAGTGTGATTTTCGCGCTCATGTGTTCGTAGTGAAGCGTAGATTAATTCTAAAACCTTTATTTGTACTGTTTCTACTATTTGGTGTACTGTTCTAATAGAATATTATTTGTTTGCATGTATTGGCTTGCGTGGATGTTTTGCGTGGTGATTCGTGTCCAGTCGGTGAGTCCTTCGTGTTGGACTTCGAGTACGAGGACTTCCAGGGACATGACTCACAGCAGCAGCCGCCGCCCTTTGAGGAAGGCAAGTTATTGCATGGACAATCCTTGCTACATATCCACTCTTCATTAAATTATTTCACAAATGCATGTGTCTAATTTGATGTACCACTAAGGCTGTACCTAGTTTTGATTATCATATCCTTGTTTACCTTGGGTTTATGCATTTGGGTAGAACTTTGCTATGCGTAGCTACTATCACCATTATTTAACTGTTAACTTTGACTTAATGGTTCACTTCAACATTAATGATAAAACTTACTTTTTATCAACTTGGTTTAGGGAGTTAGAGCATGTGCTTCGTGCTTTGCTCTAGTATCTCTCCATAAGGTTCGGTTCTTAAAGCGGCAACCCAGGAGCCTGTCGCCACCGCTAGAACTATTATGGCTCTGGTCTTGGTCAAGTAGCTTGTACGTCTCTAGCTTGTCAATGGTTACCGGAGTGGCCGACGACGTTATGGGAAACATGGGTGAGAGTATGTCTTGATCCACCGAGGGTCGGTGATCCGTCGGCTATGCCCCCGTGAGGCACAGTCCCGTGCTGGGAGTCCTTGCGATGGGGAACTCCACACGTTGCGCATTGTTGGGTGTGATACCCGCGCTCTGGACGACATTGACCCCCCTATGGTGTGACTCCGTAGGCGTACGTCAATCTCGGTGCCTGGGCCATGCTGCCTGTGCTGTACCATAATCGACCACTGTCTTATTAGGGTGTCTTGTGAAAAGTCTCGTAGCGTCCCTATGCAGTCACACCTTGGGTTTAAAGTTCGTTTGAGCTTTTACGCGATTGGTGGGTAAAGGGCGAAACCTCTACAGAGTGTAAAATCTATCATGATAGCCTTGCTCAGGGTCACGAGCGGCCTGAATCCTTTTTTATTAGAAGATGATGTTTATTTATGTTTAATGTCACTTATACTTTATTAATTAGATTGCAACTGGGTTTCATCCACTTGTAGTAACTTGGTTAATGATAAAATGAACCAACTAAAATTGCTAATGCGGTTCAGCCGAGTCTAGCCTTATTTTGAGCCTTCATATACACGTACTATACTTGCTATGTAAATGTTTACTTACACTTGTCATTTATTCAACAAAATCCCAGATGGGTAAACAGATTGGGCTGGGCATGAGACTGCTGCAGAGTTTCCAGAAGATTTGCCGTACTACTGAGTTGTGATCTCCCAAACAGAGTCCTTGTGGATTGTGGCTCCATTTAGTTTGAGAGTTATAGTCTTCCGCTGTATTTGGTTAGTTTATTTATGATGAACTCTGATGTAAAACTCTATTTATTCGAGAATTTATTCAAGCATATGTTCTCTGTTTATTATATTTGTTCGCTATATGTGTACTATGACTTTCTGGGCACACATATGGCCGCATTGGGGTTTTAGTGAGAATCCGGGTGTGACATGTATTTGTAGAACACCATCCGTGAACAAGGGGAACAATACTTAGTGAAAATATTATGATGAACAGTTAGAACATTACTTTTGAACTAACAAGACTACCCCGCGTCGCCCCCTCCGAGGGCGGTTCGGGCGGCTACCCTAACCGGCTTCGCCACCTTCCTCCTCCCCCCTCCCTCCACCTCACTGCCGCTAGAGGACGTCGCCGAAAGTCCGGTGGACCCAGGGATGGCGCCGGCGGGGCGGTTCTCCGACTGCTTCGCGCGGACCTAGCGGGTGTTGCCATCGGGTGCATATGGAACCTAGTGATGAGATTCGACGGCTGCGATGGTGGGCGGTGGATGGAAGCGAGTGGGATCGGTTCTGGTGCTCTCAGCTCGTCGGGCGGAGGTCCTCAAGGGTAAGCTTCGATCCGGTGTCGGGTCGGGCAACGACGTTTGCTCTTCCCTCTTAAGGGCGTTGTCTACAGGCTCTCGTTCGACGGCGGTTCATGGAAGCTCTCCATGGTGAAAACCAAACGCTGACGCCGTCGCGCCTTTGCCTTCCTGAAGGCGTTGTTTGGAGTTCTTCCTGTAGCCCTTGGTGGTGGAGTCGTAGGCTCCACGGTAGGTCGGATCCAGCCGATTTTGCAATGGTCCCATGGCCCTTTAGTTTGTTTGTCACAAGTAGTTTCTACCTATCTATTAGGTACGGCTTAGAGGGTCCCGTTACGGGTATGTTGGATGCTGCTCTTCGAGCGCAGTGAGCTTTATTATAAACTGATAATCCCAATATCTTTCGGATGCTTTACCTATAAAGCTGGCTACGGCCTTTTCTGAAAAGACTACGCTGCACTTCTTTGGCAAAAGTCCACACTACACTTGAGTAGGTGAACTACAAACAGTTGATTTTTGCCTTATCTTTTCTGTCGGTGTGCAAAAACATGCATACAAATAACAAATAATGGAGACACGCTTGCAACGAACTAACGGTGACGCACACATGTCAACCTTTTACAAAGTAGCGTATCTATACTAAAAGAAACTAGTTCTTTTGAACTTTTGCTACCAACAAAAACCCCCATACCCCTCATAATGGACCCACCTGGACCCATGATGTAGGAAAAAAATATTATGGAAGTTTTTTTGACAGAACGAAAAGCCTCGTGTGAGTTCACCCCTAGTCTCTTTTTTTTCACCGATGTTTTTTACCCACTATTTTTTTGGAAAGGAAACAACCTCTAAACTGAAAAACAATTCTTCTACCGTGAAACCTCGTCTGAGCCTTTTTTAGGAATCAACTGATATGCATGGCTCCTACATCCGAAACAAATTTAATTGTCATTGCTGGATATTAAAAGATGGAAAGCACACGGTTATGGCACCAACAAAAATAAAGTCCACTGCTAAGCAGAGCAAGAAACAAGAACCAAATTTTCTCTTCGAAATTGCTAATATGAGGAGACCACCACAAGTCCCACGAAGCACCAGGAAAAAATGGAACAATTCTACGCGGAAGTATCAAGGACATCAAAACTTTGAAGAGAACAAAGGGTCCACCTAAATATACCCACATTTATAACTACGTATATACATAATAATCTCGTATTGCTAATAAACAATAGATGAAAAAGTTTTCTCCATATAAATAAAGAAACTATCTTGAAAATGGCGTGCTTCTAGATTGGAGAATAACTAAAACTCTCTATATATGAGAGAGTGAATATAAATTATTTTTAAAAGCACTCCGCACGACTGGTCTGTTTATCATGGCCCACTCAAGTAACACGATTTTAGTACCTACGTGTCATCAATAAACGTACGTGCCGCACGTGAGTTCTTGCTAGTTTTAATTAATTATCTTAGGTTTGATTAGGCTGTGAGGTCCAATGGCTTTTTGGTAGCAGCGGAGAAAAAGCAGAGCGACCAGCGGGTGCGTGGTGTGAGAGAGGCCAGGCCTGAGAGCCCATCGAAACAACAAAATAAAAATAAAAAAGGCTGCTTGCAAATTTCATGCTGGTTTTTTCTGCTTGTGTCCTGCCATGCTCTAGTTGAAGTTGCAACCAGCAGCATATATACTCTCCTCGATCTACTGCTCGTGATGATGCTATATTGCTATGGAGGCCTTGTTTGAGCCTACGGCGTGCCAGTGCCAGGGGAGTCCTGTCCTGAATCTTCCCGGAGCGAGGAGTTTTTTTTTTTTTTTGCGTCTGGAGAAGGCATGCAGACTTTTGCTTGGGAACCACACATATCCTATCCATCGTCGTTGCACTTTGGTCAATCAATTCAGCCTCTCCTGCTACCAACTATTGGTTCTCATCCGATCCGTTTTGTACATCGACCAATCGATCGTTTCCTCCATCTTAGCTATAGCTAGCTACCACACGACTTTTTCTTTTTTTTTTCTTCTTTTTTGCTTGGTAAACCAAGCACACGACATTATTAGGATCCATTTTTATACCGTATTTTTCTCAAGTACGACCTTTAACAAGTATCATGGCCTATCATCTCGTTTACTTTCCGGAACGACAACAACGTCAACAAAGACCAACACAAGAAGGAAGAAAATGAAAGCAAGAGAAATATGTATTATTGTTGTGTGTTTTGCTATAATACACATGGGTGCATTCTCAGAATGCACCCACCCTACTTGCAACCAGTCATGTCGTATAGTTGCAACTGGTTTATACCCAATTGTAACTAGGTCGGGTTTAGTTGCAACTGGGTCGTATCCGGTTGCAACCCGGTCGAATCCAATTGTAACTATATCGAATCTGCTGGAATAAGTTCCGACAACTTGCAACCGATCTGGTGTCGCGTCGGCAATTAGTCTAGTCTTATGGTTGCAACTGCGAGTGACCGGGTATTTGGTATATAAGTCGTACAATTGCAATTGCAGAGTAGTATTGTAACTAGTTCGTACCTAGTTGCAATCGGATCGGATTCACTTGCAATTAGTTTTTTTCGTTGCTATCAGTTCCATCAACCTGTAATCGATCCGGTGTCGCAGTTGTAATTGTCTAGTTCTATGGTTGCAACTGTAGAGTCTGTATATTCTATATATAAAATACACCTTGTTGCATTTTAGCATCACCTTTATCGCTGTTGCATATATGCCTAACCTGTGGCAGAGAAGGCAGCTAGAGCTCGGGAACGTTCCAATGCTGCGACGCGACGCAAGCTAGACGATATATGCACATGTAGCTCTCGTCGACGTCGACGACGCTCAACCGCTATCGTCGTTTTCTACGCACACACCGATCTCTCCGAAGACTATAGCGAACAACAACCAGCTTACGCAATCAGTGACCGCATGCATTAACCTATGACTGATATATATCATATCCGCTACTATCAGTCTGTTGTGCACTGTTGTTGCATTATGACAGCAGCATCAACGACGGGATATATATATATAGGAAAAATCCATTCTATACACGCATGTAGCTACGCCTACCTATGTATCTCATGATACATGATGAATTTGATCCAACGAAGAATATGTACATGTAGTATGTGATGATACTAGACTATCTGTGATGATATATACATTGGGTAAGCATACATTGAGTATATGGACATACAATTTTATATAGTATTATAAAGGTATAATCAAAATATATTTAAAAATAGGGTTGATTTAAAAAAAATTTCATGTAACTCGCTTTGAAGTATCTTAGAATTAGTATATGAACATATTAAAAATGATAAACTAGTATGCGGACATACATACAATAGTATACTGATGGTGGGTGTAGCTACACGCGAGTGTAGATAAAACTCGTCCTATACATATAGTAATACTATTCACTACCCTGAGTATGGAATAAGCTATTCATTACCCGAGCCAACCCCGGCTGCCTCCGCTCCTCCTGTTTTTAGCTTTTTTATTATTTTTTCGAAGCACGTCCGAATAAAATAGAACGTGGGATTTTTAGCGGTTCCTCGTTTGCCCCGTTCCTATTTCGTTCGGCTAGGCAGGTGCCGGCGGCCGCCGCTCCCTCTCCGCCTGCTCCCCTCCCGCTCTCGCGGGCGCCCCGCCCCCGGCGCTCCGACGAGCTCGCAGGAGGAGGCAGGCGCCTGTCCCCGCTTCCCCCTGCTTTCTCCCCTTCCCTCCCGGCCTCCCCCACGCCCTACGCTGCTGCTCCCCACATCTGCCGCCCGCTAGATTGCGCGAGCTCCGCCGACGGATCCAGCGCCGGCTCTGCATATCCATCGAAGGAGCGCCTATAATCGCTGGCTCCCGGCCTCGGTGACGACTGCGAGTTCGCATCTGCCGCCAGCTCCATCGGTGACCCACGCTGCCTGGACCTCTGCCCGTGCAGAGATCCAGTGGCCGATTCGCTTGGACGGTGGCCGAGCAAGCCGATTCGCGGCAGGCACTGGCTACAGAAGGGAGCTCGAACTCCGCCATATTTTCGTCGCACAAGCTGAAGTGCTGCCAGCTAATTCGCGAGGACTGGATCTCCGGAAGATGTCACTGCGCCACTGCGGTGTGCATCTAAGGCAGCAACACATCTGTTCTCTCCCAGCCTTGAAAGGTGCCCCTCAATCCTTGCCCCGCACCAATGTCTGATTTCTATTTTCTATCTTTTTTACGTGACAGAATCTGCATTGTGCTAAATGCATGGTTGTCTTATGGTAATTTTGTGTGATAAATTATGCCTCTACTGGTGGCCTAGGCGGTTGTTGATGCTTGGACGACCTATGAGCCCCATACCTGGCCGAGGTAAGACATGATCCTAAGGTGAGCAGCCATGCAAAATACAGTCCCATCATTGTATTTTTTTTTGGCATTTGGTATGTCTGATTAGCCCTGGCACTAGGATTTGGGCTTGGGTTTTCCGTTGTAACCATGTTTTCTTAATGTTAATTTCACCAGGTCCCATTGTATCGTCGGATTCATCTGCATTCAGGTAGTTGTAAGTTTCACATCTCGCTAGATTCATGGTTTCATACGGTTTTTAATAACCTGAAACCAAATTATGGACTCAATTTACTCAATTACTGTAAACTTTCTTTATCGTGAATAGTAGAAAAATGATGAAAAGCGTTGTTCTCTTATGGATTATTTTCAACTAAATTATTATGCATCGCAATAAGCCTGCAAAGCAATTACCTTGTACTACTAGTCTACTTATCAGTTATGGATTAGTGTATTCTTTTTTTTGCGGGTAGTGTATTCACATCACACAAAAACAATGCTTATATGTCCTATCATTATGTTGTTCACAAGCTAGAGCTCTCTATCTCAGATAATTGTTTTGTATCATATTCATGGATATTGTAAATCCACCTCCTTAATATCTTCAGTTATTCTTAACTGCTTTTTAGTAAATTTGGACATAAACTATGGCTCTTTCCACCATGCTTGTTTTTAATTTTAGAAGCTTTGCAGGCTTGTTAGATGATAATATTATTCTGATTTCAGGTCCGCATCCATGCACTTCATTACTTTGGAGTTTGGACGACAGCCTTGGCACAGTGGATGGATCCTAACTGATGGCTGTTCTTTATCTAGTTCAGCGCAGACAAGGATTTTGAGGTGAACATTGGCAAAAATCTGTTATACTAATTCAATATTGATCTGATTCCCTTTGAATTAGATTTATTCCCTCCTTTTGATCTTTTCTTTGCACAAAATAATTTTCTTTGAATGATACTACACAGTTCTCGTATTTTTCTGTTACAAATTATAGGAACCCAATGCCGCACGGCCATGGAACCTAATGCCTCAGCAGCAACTTCTCTCAGATGGAACCTGGTGGCTCCCCTCTGGACCAGGATCAGCACCAGCTCGTCCAAGGGAGCAAATCTGCCATGCCAGTGATGTGTTTGACATAATGGACAAGAGGGAGTGCTCTCATATTTTGACAGAAGACTTGTCAGTATCGCTGCATGATCTTTCTTTCCCTTAATAATCAGTTTGAAAATTTGGAACTGTATGAATTGTTCATTGTTGTAGACAAAGACATGCTTAAACTGGTAAACCTGACACTTGTTTTATATCTAATAATTCTTTTTGTCACTACAAAAATTGGTATAATAATCGGGCTTATTCAACTGATGTGTTGGCTAGTGAAGGAGGATTTCTTCACTAGACAAAACATAATAATGTAGCCGTGTAGTTAATCATTTGAGGATTATCTCATAAGGATGGAAACATACCCTTCATTTCCTTAACTAGCATTAGAAATGTTGGAGATTATTCCATTTTTACAAGTCTTTTGTAACATTGGAGACTATTCCTGGAACTGATGGCAAAAACTGATGCAGACCTGAGCTTAATTGCCTAGTGAAGCTAGATTTGTTTTTAACATTATATCCATACAAATGTTACTGATTTCCTGAGCTATACAGCATGCCAACGTATTATCAGCTCATCTTTAGCAAATGCACCATATTCAATGCCATAACTGTTGTTTCCTGAATGATGTAAATACTCATTGGAGCAGAGATATTTTTTTCTTTCGAATCAGGACGCCGTTGCAGGCGTATGATGGGCGTATGCAGACGAGCTCTGTAAAAAATAGGTCAGTGACACGGGGCTGTTCTGATAGTTGCAAATGATGATCCTCCTGATCACAATGCTTCCCTTATCCCTTCTCAGCCTGCTTGTGTTGCTTAATTTTTTTAATGTGCCTGAAATCTGGATTACTTAGCTTTGGATTGTTTATACACCGAATTTTGCTGTATAAATACACGGAATTCCCTCTTCATTCAGATTGAGAAGAGCTGTATCCTCTTTTACAGTAGCTGTTTTCCTTCATTAAAAATTGTGTAGGGCAATATTTTTAGTTGTACTTCAGATAGCTAGACGTTGGACATGAATAAGGTGAATGCTTGATTTCTCTGACCTCAATGCATGTGCTGTTTATACTGCATCCAATCTCCTCTGGCATCTTGCTATTGAGATTTCTTTGGACACTGGACGGGCATCAGGCATCCAATCTCCTCTGTGGCATCTTGCTATTGAGATTTCTTTAGATAAGTCATCACTGATATCCTCCAACGATTCAGGATTGCTTATCATTTGCGTGATTCCCAATCAGTAGCGCTGGTTATAAAATATGCTGCCGGAGGCAGACCGGGCCTTTATTCAAATGATACATGCTTCTTTGTTCCAGTATGTGATACATTCTGCTACTTTCGTGTTGCCATGCAGTTAATAATTTTAGGATTATCTAATAAGAATGGAAACATACCTTTCATTTCCTGAACTAGCATTAGAAGCATTGGAGATTATTCCTTTTTGACAAGGTTATATGCAGTCTTTCGTAGCATTGGAGATTATTCCTTTTTGACAAGGTTATATGCAGTCTTTCGTAGCATTGGAGATTATTCCTGAGCTTTGCAGTTTGCACTACTCATTTTTCTGGAAACAAATGATACAAAGCTGAGCTTAATTGCATAGTGAAGCTTGCTTGTGCTTATAATTTTATATCCATATGAATGCTACTGATTTCCAAGAGCTATACGGCATGTATTATCAGCTCGTCTTTAGCAAGTGCATCTTATTTTGTTTCTTGAATCTTGGAAATACTCATTGGTGCAGAGATAATTTATTTTCTTTTGAATCCAGACATCATTGCAGGCACCAGGACCATGGAGATGAGGATGCGGAATGACGGTTGTATGAAGGGTGTACGACAAGCTCTGCGAAAAAGATGACAGTGATACTGGGCTTCTCAGATGGTTGCAAGTGATGATCATCTCCTAATCACGATGCTGCCCTTATCCCTTCTCGGTTGCTTGTGTTGCTTAATTTTTTTTGTGTGCTCCTGAAACTAGATTAGGATTGCTTGTTGCATCTTCTATTTGGCTAAAATCTGATTTTGTTACTATAGCATATCTGGTTCTTACTCTTTCCATGATGCATGAGTTTTTATCTAGTTGACAGAGTACTCCTTAGCATGGGATTTGTATACAGAATGCAAATGAAGGATTATTTTGTGTACTGTAGAATAGGTCCCTAGTATTGCATTACTCTCTTCCTTTGGCATGAGAATTAATTTCAGATGGCATAATGACATGAAACGTACCCGATTTAATTTCACTCTTACTCATGCTGTAAAAATAGTTGTTCCGTGTGATGCTATTGGAATTTCTATGGATATTTTTTTACAAGTTCTGCTTAGTTCAAACACTGCACATCAGCCACAGTGCACTAAGAATCTGAAGGAACACTTTTAGCTAACCTGAGCGTTGGTGTGCTCATGTGAAGCAGCAGATCTTCAATCTGTGCCAAGATTCTGGAGGGGCTGGAAATGGCACAATTGCTAAAGATTTTGAAGCGAACACGCAAGAGTCACAGAACTGGTGAAATTATTGCAATCAGAACAGGCAAGCTGGATTGGGATTCAGATACTGGTAGGCTTAGCTGTTACGTGGTGTTGTACTTTTAGTTCATGTGGATAGAAATGTCCAGTAAGGTCTTGTTTTGGTCGGGATTGTAACATTGAAATCATTCGGAATGCAAGTGATGGCAATTGACGTCTCCAATCTTATTTATTTTTTCATTTATCATCAGAGACAACACGTGTTGATGGAACGTTACAAACAGTTCCATACAAATCGAAAACTATCTGTTATTATCTCACCGAATCCTGCATACTACTTAAAGAATCCCTACCATGTTATTATCTCACCGAATCCTGCATACTACTTAAAGAATCCCTACCTTCACAATGCGAATGAATTTTTATTTGACCGAGCTTGAAAATAGATTAGAAGCTGGGATATCCGTCCATCAGCAAATGCAGCATGCGGTAGTTTGGAGAACGAAAAAAAAGAACCTTGCGGATCGAATAAATTTGTAGAAAAAAATGAATCATCTGAATCGGATAAAACAAACCGATGGAACAGAGTGGAGAAAAGAAAATGAATCAACGGTTGGATAATCCATCATGGAACGGCCGACGCATGCCTCCGGAAAAACAGGAGTGGAGGACCAGGGCCGCTCGACCGCCCGGAGGACGGCGCCAGGCGCGCGTGCGTCGGATGGGCGAGCCGTGTGTATGCTATGAAATAGCCGAGTCCTATATATATATGATGAGTTTTATCTACACATGCGTGTAGCTATACCCATCATCGGTATATTATTGTACGTATGTCCGCATACTAGTTTATTATTTTTAGTATGTTCATATACTAATTCTAAGATACTTCAAAATGAGTTACACGAACAAATTTTAAAATCAACTCTATTTTTAAATATATTTTGATTATACCTTTATAATACTATATAAAATAGTATCTCTATATACTCAATATATGCTTACATACCCAGCGTATATATCATCACAGATAGTCTAGTATCATCACATATTACATGTACATACTTTTTGTCTGATCAAATATAAGCGAGGTACATGTGTATACAGATTCGACGTTCTTGTCAAACCTTATCAATGTTATCAACATGACGACAACAATGATGATACGTGAACCTATTCACTCACTCGTCAAACCAACGAATCAATCTATTCAACCTAGCTATCTAGCTACTTTGGTTGTTTTCGTGTTCTATACCGGACAGTCAGTAGTAGCTGTCGCGATTTATAAAAGCCCCAGAAGATCAATTTCGTGCACAGACGCTCAACTCGGTTTCTAGAAGAACTTGGCTGGACGGGAATTTCAGTTCAACTTCTCTGTTAGCTACAGCGCGCTCTTTGAAGATTGTGGCTCGCGTGGATATGCATGGTCCCAGAAATTAGTACGGAAAACAAACTATTGCTAATACGTGTCGCTGACTCCCTTTAGAATATATATATATATATATAAAACTTATAGTCTATGGCCGGCCATAGAATAACTATTCTATAGCCACTTTGAGTTACTATAATTACTATAGTAATTCATGAGATTTTAGTAACTTCTTACTAAGTAATTTACTATAATATAATGGTAAATATCTCCATGTGTGTTATAGTAACCCAATTACCATAAATATGTATTGAAACTATAGTAAATTACTACATAAAACTACAGTAAAAAGAGGTGGCTACAGAATAACTATTCTATGGCCGGCCACAGAGTATATCTTCCCTATATATATAAAACGGGGTAGTGACTAGGAAGGACGGCAAGCAAACTATGAGCGAGTCGACAATGATGGCTTAGGAGCAGATAAAGATCCGTAGCAACGCACGTGCATTTTTGCTACTATGTATACACGTGCGTTGCTACGGATTTTTATCTGCTCCTAAGCCATCATTGTCGACTCGCTCATAGTAACCCAATTACCATAAATATGTATTGAAATTATAGTAAATTACTACATAAAACTACAGTAAAAAGAGGTGGCTACAGAATAACTATTCTATGGCCAGCCACAGAGTATACCTTCCCTATATATATAAAACGGGGTAGTGACTAGGAAGGGCGGCAAGCAAACTATGAGCGAGTCGACAATGATGGCTTAGAAGCAGATAAAGATCCGTAGCAACGCACGTGCATTTTTGCTAGTATGTATACACGTGTGTTGCTACGGATCTTTATCTGCTCCTAAGCCATCATTGTCGACTCGCTCATAGTTTGCTTGCCGCCCTTCCTAGTCACTACCCCGTTTTATGAGCAGTTACATATTAGTGTTGTTGATAAATATCCACGCTACTTTTACCATTTTTTTCTTTAATTTTATAACTATATTTTTATGGGATGGAGAGAATACTTAACGTAGGGAGTGTACACGCTGGGACCATGCTCATAGTCTCAGTCTGCATCGGAGTTTCACATGAGCATTTTATTAAACATGCGGAGATTGAGATTAAAAAAGTTGTTTCAAGGTGAGGGAACTAATCATACTGCCATGAATCCACAGATCAAACGAATGGTAAAGAATGTGCCAGAACAAAATAATCAAGTGGGAATATATATTTTTGGATGAACATGGAAGCAATGTAATATTCTACTGATCGATGAAGGCGGTATGAAAAACCTGCATTCGTGGCCTGCCCTAACATGCTGATGAAGGCAGCCGGGCAAACTGCAGGCCCTACCTGTGTTAAGAACGTGCTCCGCGGCTCCACGCCTTGGCGTTCCGGCGGCAGCAGAAGGGTAGGTACATGGCCATGGCTAGGGAGGAGCAAATCATACGTGTGAGCCCTAATGTGTCATGGATCTCTAGGTGCCAGGAACGCGGGTGGCGGTGCCGGACTGCCGACCGTGACGAGCGCGGACATGGAATCGGACACATTGATAAGGACCATCGGTAGCACTGCACGCGGGATCGACGGTGAGGCAAGGAGCCACAGGGCGGTGTGTGGACAACGGCAGTGGATCACCGCAACCACGAAGCAACACAGGCAAGGAAAACGTGATTTACTCGACTCAAGTGGCGGTTGGCTCGCACTCCTCGATGCCCGAGTGTCTGCCTTCTGGCGCATGACACCGGAGACCGCAACGTGTGGTCGCGGCCTCACTCATGGCGTGCGCTCATCTCACATGCATTGAGCAACGTCCTTGGACTCGGAATTAAATCGAGGGGAGAACGAATTCGCGAATTCAAAATAGAGATGACACGAGTACATACGGAACCAATGTAACCTGGACGACGCAGAAGACATGGCGACATGGTCGCTGCTAAGCTTTGCCGTTACATGCACTTTTATATATCATCGTGGTTCTCGGTAATTGAAACAGAGTCGCCGTGAGGAACGGGAAGGGATAGGACGGGTTGGAGACGGATTAGGACCAGGTGTATCGAGTAAGTTGACGGTCGAAAACTAAAGATAGAATATTCCAAGGATTATTATCTCTTTTGTGCTTTAAAATTAGTAAATATATTAGGGGGTTTTATATAAAATTATAACGTACCGCAGAATCAATCCTTGCTTTAGTATTAGGTGTGTGTGTGTATATATATATATATGTACATGTAGTATGTGACGATACTAGACTATTTATGATGATATATACATTGGGTATGTAAGCATACATTGAGTATATAGACATACAATTTTATATAGTATTATAAAGGTATAATCAAAATATATTTAAAAATAGGGTTGATTTTAAAAAAATCATGTAACTCGCTTTGAAGTATCTTAGAATTAGTATATGAACATACTAAAAATGATAAACTAGTATGCGAACATACGTACAATGGTATACTGATGGTGGGTGTAGCTACACGCAAGTGTAGATATATATATAGAACCTATAGTCTATGGCCGGCCATAGAATAACTATTCTATAGCCACTTTGAGTTACTATAATTACTATAGTAATTCACGAGATTTTAGTAACTTCTTACTAAGTGATTTACTATAATATAATGGTAAATATCTCCATGTGTGTTATAGTAACCCAATTACCATAAATATGTATTGAAATTATAGTAAATTACTACATAAAACTACAGTAAAAAGATGTGGCTACAGAATAACTATTCTATGGCCGGCCACAGAGTATACCTTCCATATATATATATATGTATATATATATATATGTATGTTAGTTCTGCTCTCAAGTTCATTTTGATCCCTCGATCGGGATATTTTTATTTTGTTTTTCTTAGTACCAAATTTTTTGTTTGCTATATATGTATTAGAATTAGATTCCAATATTTCACTGATATACATCTTTTTGTATAATCATCAAGTTGAGAAGTTGCCACTCACTTCATGCACCGTTCAGGGTGCGTACTATGTATAACTTAATTGGCTTGTAGTACTAGTAGCTAGGAGTAGAGCCGCCATGGCTGCTGCTGCTGCTGCTGCTCATGCTCATGGCCGGGCTCATGGCTGGATGGATTGTTCGATGCTGGTACAGGTACGTGGAGGTGGACGAGGAGCACGGCGCGCGGCTCTTCTACTACTTCATCGCGTCGGAGAGGAACCCGGCGGAGGACCCGCTCATCCTCTGGATCACCGGCGGCCCCGGATGCTCCGCGCTCTCCGGACTCCTCTTCGAGATCGGTCAGTTATATACTTATATATATACATATATTTCTCGTGTAGCTTCTAGCGCGGCCTAGAGAAATTCACCTCTGCCCACACACACACACGTATATGTGCATCATAGCTGCTGCCTTGGTCGTCGATTCCTTCTTCTCCATTCACCTAGAGCTTATTAATTAGATGATGTTCATCATGCATCCTCACAACACATCCATGCTCATGCCGGCAGCCGGCCGGCGCACAAAATAATAGTTTTGTTAGCGGGCCGACCGGCCGGCGGCGGCCGGCACCATAGCACGATGCAGGAAGTTGGAGACTTGAAGGAACAGTAAGCTAATGAACTTTGTGTGCATGCGTCATAATTAATTGCACGAGTCATACAGTATGACCGTGTCCCATGAGCAGAATTATTAGTCTAGCCTCTCGCTCGTACCGACCGCCCGAACAAGAGGATGGGATACTACGATGGGGACGTGATCGAGAGGAGCACACAGCGTACATCAGTTGTGAGTGTGCTGCCAAAACGCATGACGCCGACCATGACGATACGCCTCTTGTCCGGCCCAAGATAGTATAGCCACATCAACAAAATCCCTATGCCGCCGCACTAGGGAGTGACTACGGTTTCCTTCTCCTTGACAGCAACAGCCGCTAGCAACCCCACGACTCATCTGGCCTACACTTGGTCCAAATCTATTAAGGAGTCACGACCCTCCAACTAAGATGGTTTCCATAGCATTAAATAGGGTGGTACATAGGACTATTGGCTTATGCGGCGCTACATTAAATATGAGAGAAGGAAAAAGAGCAAGACATTGAGTCTCATGCAAGACCCAATTTCTACACGAGAACCTATGCACAAGACACTATCAAGTTTGGGTTGGGAGATGATAGTGTTTTCATTATAGATAAAAAAACAAATACGATTGGTGGAGATGAGAGATGATAAATTTATTGAGGACCCACGCTAAGAAATCATAGGTTAGAGAACACAATGTCTAAAGTAGTGTCTTGCTAACATGGCATTATGAACACTACTATGGACATCATGGGTTGGGACTGCCCTAAGAACCAACAGTTGCCTTTTGTACACAATATTTTCCGTCTTAATTGAAAACACAGAACTCCTGCCATTTATGTTCACAGAGAACAGAACTAGCCGTTGCTTGCTCCCATATCCATGTATTGGAAGTCATGTTTTCAAGAGAGATTATTTTCCTTAGAGGAGACACTTTATGTTTTAATTAAACCCAAGGTTTCATAAAAGAAACCCAAAGCTAAGTACTTTGGGGGAAAATTATGTAACAATACTAGATAATTTAGATGCATATTTATGGGTTACTTTAGGTAATTTTAAATGAATGCTCTGAAGGCAAATAATTTATATGCTAATTTATACAGTTTTTTATACTATTATTTGTCATAATGGGATATGTGTGACTGTGTGAGTAATTCAGATGAAGATTACATTATCACTTTATATTATTTTCGTAATAAGGTGGATAATCTATAGGTATATAGATTTATATATAGGTTACTTTAAACAATTTTTCTACTACAGCATATTAGGTATTTTTTTAGAACGTCTTTCTTTAGGTACCTTAGTGAAACACTTATATTATTGTTATGCTGATACTTATATATTCATCACTGTATATATACGCATGCATGTGGCTGTGTGGTGCAGGCCCTCTCAAGTTCGATGTGGCGGGTTACACGGAAGGGTTCCCTCGCCTGGTCTACTTCGAGGACTCATGGACCAAGGTGAGCAACGTCATCTTCCTGGACGCGCCGGTGGGCACCGGCTTCTCCTACTCCCGGGAGGAGGCCGGCCTCAACGTCAGCCTCACGGGCTCCGGCCGGCAGCACCACACCTTCCTCCGCAAATGGCTCGCCGAGCACCCGGAGTTCGCCTCCAACCCTCTCTACATCGGCGGCGACTCCTACTCCGGCTACACCGTGCCCGTCACCGCGCTGGACATCGCCACCCACAACGAGGACCCCAAGCTGAACCTGGCGGGCTACCTGGTGGGAAACGCGGGGACGGACGACCGGTACGACACCGGCGGCAAGGTGCCGTTCATGCACGGCATGGGGCTCATCTCCGACGAGCTCTACGAGGCCGCCAGGGCCGGGTGCGGCGGCGACTTCTACAGCCCGCCGGACCCGGCCAACGCGCGATGCGCCAGCGCCATGATGGCCATCAACATGGTGACCTTCGCCGTGAACCCCGTGCACATCCTGGAGCCCTTCTGCGGCCCGGCGGTGCGCGCCGCCCCGAGCATCTTCCAGGGCTATGGCGGCGGCGGGCAGCGGTCGATGCTGGTGCGGGACGACGTCGGGCACCCGGGATTCCTGGCGGAGAAGAGGCTGGAGCTCCCCGTGGAGTGCAGGGACAACGGGTACCGGCTGTCGTACATGTGGGCGGACGACGCGGAGGTGAGGGCGGCGCTGGGCATCCACGACGGCTCCATCGGATCGTGGAGCCGCTGCACGATGCTGACGCACTTCACGCACGACGTCGCCACCGTCATCCCCTACCATGTCAACCTCACCAAGGCAGGATACAGGGCGCTCGTCTACAAGTAATAACTAACAGTCACTGACTGATCCTTGCAACATACAGTAGCGATGCATGCGTATCAGTGGATTGATGCTTAATTGGTGCAATGCAGCGGCGACCATGACCTGGACATGACCTTCGTGGGGACCCAAGAGTGGATCAGATCGATCGGATACCCCATCGTCAGCGACTGGAGGCCGTGGTTTGCAAACCGACAGGTCGCAGGGTCAGTTACTTGATCACTCTGCTCGATCTACTACTTTGTACACTGTACACACACAGTTGATTACTTCAATTCAGCTCGATCCATCCAATTTGTCATCCTAGCGTGTGCCTTCTCACTGATCCATCCTTTTCTGTTGGTAGGTTCACAAGGACTTACGCCCACAACCTCACTTTCGCCACTGTAAAGGTATGGATGAATGCACTGCACTATATATGATCTGCATTGCTGATTCAGCATCTGATGCTCTCCAAAAATGCATAACAGGGAGGAGGGCACACAGCGCCGGAGTACAGACCCAAGGAGTGCCAGGCCATGCTGGATCGATGGACCTCAGCAGCAGGACAGCTCTGATGACACATTGGCGGCCTGGGATGCAAACACAGTATATACTGTAGTAGACGTCCTTCCATCTTCTCAAAGATGTAATAAAAAAAACAGGCTTAAATTCATTAGGAGAGGAGCGGCAATAGGAGCAGAGCTACTTGACAGGACGAGCTTATTATTAATTCACTACACTAGAACTCCTTTGACCTAGACACTGCTCTCCAAATACTGCTTGGCACTTCATATATAGCGAACTCATGCCAGACTTCATTTGGCCGATACAAGCATCTACCGAGGCACCACCTGGTTGAATAAAACTTTATCTATTTACATTCGTATAATTCGAAGAGCATTTCCAAATCTTGGGCCGCATGTATTATCTGCATCCGTAATTAAGGAAAACAAATTTGAAGAAGCCAGCGTGTGTGTATTTGCGGGTTCAACTGTTGATGTGTGAATCCAAAACCCACCAGTATATATTCACATGCCACTGTCTCTTTTTGTTCTCTATAAAGAAGTTTTTGTTCAACCCCAAGTTTTGCGTGTGCATAGATGATTGCTGAATTTATCTATTCGTATTTTTGTTGGAATTTTTTATGCACTCTTTGCAAGCGCTGCCTTCGCATAATTGATTATGAAGTCTGTAAGTAGCAGATAAGATGAAGGTGGTTGTGGTAAGCCCACCATATATAGCTTCCGAGTTCCAAGACCCAGGCCACCTTCGCCACACGCAGTTTATCCCTACAAACAACAACCACATCAAGAGTCTCAAGTGGAGCCTTTTTTTTTCGTGGCGTGCATGTCTGAATGATTTTGCAAGCAGGTAAACAACTAGGACGATGGTCCTCTGTTTCAGCAGCTGCTCCAAATAGTGCATAACAACCAGACCGACACCTCACAAACAATAAGCAGAAAGTGTGTTCACTCTAGCCCTGACACTCCACAGTTCGTCTTTCTCACTTTCTAGCGTGTTGGGAGCACGGAGGGCCAGAAGAGTGTGATTGGACTAGTAGACAATGAAAATATCTTTTTTGCACTAAAACATCACCAGATTTGTCAGTGCAATGGGAATCAAAATATTTTTCACCATTTTCAATCATGACTTTAGTATTCATTAATTGTATCTGGCATGAAATCTTTATTTAGCTATTTTGCTTCTCAATTTGTATAGAAATCAATTACTATTTTTTAATTCTAAATTCTAAATTTATGTATTTATGAATCATATTCGATATGGACTTTTTAGGTTAATGTAGAACGTGAGATCTCATAAACATTAATAATGTATATTCTTTTATTTTTTCCCCCAATTTATATGGTAATTTATAGGTCCTTTCGACGACAATGATGGCTTCTTTCAATATTTTCTTATTAATTTATTAATCGTGTGCGGATCTTCAAGTCAATCACATTGTTATATCATCATAAAAATCAACGGTATCTTTTTTTCTTTTCATCAATGTGGTAATTTCTAGGTCCTCTTGGTGTTCATCCAAGTCTGCCTCTCCTCTCTCTCCATGTGGCCCCAACGCAACCTTCGGCACAAATGTTGGTACTGATGTTGTTTGTATTGAGATTTGACATGTCCATAGGGACAAGGGAAGAAATGGTTGAACCATCCATTAACTTGCTTATTGCTCTAAGAAAGGAAGCAGGTATTATAGCTTGGAAATCTCCAACGACAAGTTACGGTTTTGAGCATGATATAAGTAATTATGAGATATAAACAGTGCAATTCTAGCAGTCTATGTGGACGAAATTATTATATTAGTGATGATAAGCTAGAGATCGAACATCTAGAGGATAAGTAATCAAGGTATTTGATATTAAAGGCCTTCGTTAGCTTAGGTATTTCCTTGCCCTTGGTATTGAGATTGCTCCGTCCCCAAAAGGCATATCTTTCACAGAGAATATATTCTAGATTTGTTCAGTGAGACTAGCATAATTGGGTGTAGGCCTGCAACAACACCTAGCAATTCGAACCACAAGTTATGTTTTGAGTCATATCATCCAGTGAGCAAGGAAGCCTATCAGAGGCTAGTTGGGATGCTCATCTATTTGTGCCATACAAGACCCAATATCTCTTATATTGTAATTAGTGTTATTTGAAGAGTAGTCCTGGAAAGGGGCTACTATTTAATTAGAAGCCATGGTGACTTAATGTGGAGAGTTGTTGTGTCTTGTGATGATCATTGGGCTAGTTGTCTCGATGACAGATGATCCACATCGGGCTATATAGTGTTTTTCTTGGTGGGAATTTGGTCCCGTAGAGGAGCAAGAAGCAATCGGTTGTACCCCCATTCTAATGCTAAAGCGGATCGAGCAAAGAGCTATGTCTCTTGTGATTACTGAAATACATACTAGGTAAGAAATCTACTATCAAAACTCAATCTGTTAAGGGAAGGCCCATTGAAGCTTTTGTGTGATAACATATGTCAGCTATCAACATAGCAAATAATCTAGTTCAGCACAAAAGAACAAAGCATGTGGAGATAGATATCTTCTTTATCAACATCAAGTTGGATGATAGGGTAATTGGGTCAAGTCATGTAAACTCAGGCTGCCAAATAGCATATTGTTTAACTACAATTTTATCAGAGTAAAAGAGTGTAATCTAGCATGTAATAAAACGAGAATGATCTATCAATTGGGTCAAGTCATGTAAACTCAGGCTGTCAAATAGCATATTGTTTAACTACAATTTAATCTATCATACTAAAAGAGTGTAATCTAGCATGTAGTAAAATGAGAATGATAGATATCTATCACCCATCTTGATGATGGGAGAGTTGGCTGTATATGTCCCATGGATCCACCTTGTGTGTGTGTGTGTGTGTGTGTGTGTATTTGCATCCCTAGCAAACAAGAATGGATTACTTCCAGAAATTTTCAAATTCACCATAAAATGATCGATTTAGGACGAACGTATAGATGTTTACATGGACCTATATTTTGGATTGGAGGAAGTACTAAAAATTATCATATAGACTGGACTAAAAGAATAGAACAGACTTAGGTGAAACCATCCATTTTTTCCTAAGATAAGAAAATCCTCCCGTGACAAGAAATAGTTTCGCTGTTATTTTATAGGTTTGGAGATGCATTTAATCAACCAATGAGCAGACTAAGCTAGACGGCGTGCATGATCCGCAAGCAGGGTAACCAAATCAACTAGGAGTAAGCAACAGGACTTTCATGGAAAATCATTATCATGCGGCACGACCGCGTGAGACTGAAAGGTACCCTTGATTTTCTACGGGATACGCTACGATCTTGGGGTCCAGGAGGGGTTCGCTCTATCATCCAGTCCACCCCCTCCTGTCGTATTCCTAGCTGACATATAGCCTGAGATCGGAAGGGGAAGCAGAGTTGGAGGAGGAGGAGACGCCTGTGCCTCTTCCTCTCTGCGAACAAGATGATCCTCCTCTGCTCCAGCTTTAGTCCAGTAGTCAGTCGTCATGCTGCAGCTGCTGCAACGGCAGAACAGAGCAGAGAAGATCAGGCCAAGCAAGAAAGCACGTGAATATAGACAAACAAACCAACCAAAAAACAAACAAGCAGAAAACGTTCTAGAGAGAGAGAGAGAGAGTAGAAAAATGGAGGTAATAGACTAATAGTATGGCCACCTCCACCATTGAGCTCGGCCAAAATGGCACGGACAAGGTTCCCCGGAAAGCTCTCCTGGTGCATCTTCTTCTCCTTGCTCTGCTGCTCCTCGTCGAGCCCTCTGATCTCCAGCGGCGGCGGCGTGATCACCCATCTCCCTGGCTTCCAGGGACCCCTCCCCTTCCACCTCGAGACAGGGTATGCAATGCATCAATCTCATGCTCTGGCTGCTTCCATATGAACATGGATTATTCCCTATGTTGTGCAGGTACGTGGAGGTGGAGGAGAGCAATGGCGTCCGCCTCTTCTACTACTTCATCCACTCCGAGCGCAGCCCGGCCGACGACCCTCTCATGCTCTGGCTCACCGGCGGCCCCGGGTGTTCTGTCCTCACCGGCCTCGCTTACGAGATTGGTATGCACGATACATACAACTAGTGATCGATCGAGCTGTTCTTCGTTTCCTTCCCTATTTTGCCATTGCAGTTGCTACAATTGCTTCTTCTTCTTCTTCTTCTTCTTCTTCTTCTTCTTCTTCTTCTTCTTCTTCTTCTTCTTCTTCTTCTTCTTCTTCTTTTCTTTTCTTTTATTTTACACTACACACATCATCATCAGGAACGGAACGCGCCATCACCATGCTCTGCCCTTCGATACAGACGAGGGGCATCCTCCTTGGTTTCTCCAATAAATATGCCTAGCTTGTCTTTTTTCATATGTAGTCATACTCATATAGCCCATCAATGTGAACAATATACGACGCTGTCGTTTGCTTCTTTTGCCACCGCATGCCTTGGTACTTGCTATCGTTATCTTGTTCCTAGTTCATTCGACGCAAAAGAAAAGGGAAAGAATATGCGTATAATATACTATTTTTTCAGGCCCTCTCAGTTTCGACAGTAGGGGTTATGTCGATGGCTTGCCTAAGTTGATGTACAATCAAGATTCATGGACCAAGGTTAATCTTCATCTCTCTCAGTCACTCACACACTTTCAACCAACCATGTATATGGCAAAATGCAACCTCTCATGCATTGCTCCTTCAATTCGTTTTTGGACAATCCAGGTGAGCAATATCATTTTTCTTGATTCTCCAGTTGGTGCTGGATTCTCATATTCCGACACGGACCGAGGATACAAGTCAGGTGATACCAAAGCTGTCGGCCAAATTCTCATCTTCCTAAAAAAGGTCACATCTCGAGGAGTTAATTTTATTTTTCAATTGTCACAAACCCTAATTCTAAAGCATCCATTATCATAGGGCCCTAAATCCATAAGCAATTAATTTTGCAGTGGTTTGATGAGCATCCAGAGTTTTTGTCAAATCCTCTTTACATCGCAGGTGATTCGTACTCTGGCAAGATAGTGCCAGCTGTCACCTCTGAAATCGCCAGAGGTAACTTGTCATGCCTTCAGGGTTTCTGTTTTTTTTACCTTTTTTCTTCACATTCATTCATTTTTGTCTATCATTTTTCGTTACCAATAACTTAACTAGTAACTTTCCAGGTAAAGAAGATGTCCGTGAACCAAATTTCAATCTAAAGGTTTGAACATTTTAGTACAATTAGCTGAGCATAATACCTCTCAATATCAAGGCTTCATAATGTTTTCGTGTATCATGTTCAGGGCTACCTCGTAGGCAATCCAGTCACAGATTCCAAGTTTGATGATCCATCCCAAATTCCATTTGCTCATGGGATGGGTCTCATATCTGACGAAATATATAAGGTGAGAGTGGACAACATTAATTGTGCACCAACATATGGTATTGTTGCGTTTCTAAGACTTAATTTCACAACCTTTTATTTTGCAAATTTAGTTGAGCTTACAGCTCGGATCCTTTATGGACCTCAAGTGTCAAACTAGACTTCAATTTAGTACTCTGGCAATTAAATTGTTTTCAACGGCAAGCGGATAATAGCCTTCTCCCTTTTTAATTGTTTATTTAGTTGCGTCTTGGTATTTTCAGGCATACAAGGAGAGCTGTAGTGTTGACGACAACAGCCACCAAAGCATTGAGTGCATGAACAGCCTTGTCGACATAGAAGAGGCATATATTTTATTACTATTATCCATTCTTATTTTCAAGCATGACATTTTCATTCACATCTCCAACGAGACTGCTACAGAGTGACTCACAAATTAAATTGTTTATTTTTCAAAGTGCCTCAAAGGCATATGTCCGAATCATGTTCTGGAGCCCCTATGCACTTTTGCGAGTCCTCATGCTCACAACATGGAGATGAAGCCAAGACTAAATTCAGGTGCCAGGGAGATGCTCCAGCTCCAGGAGTATACTGCAGATGCAAAGCTTCACTTGGCTGAGATTTCTTTGAAGTGCAGAGTCAGTGACCAAATGTGCTCTCCCTTTTTTTCCTAGTAGCACTTGGTGAATTCTTGGCTTATGTGCAACTTTCAAGAGATTTTATCTGAAATTATCACACCATTCTTGGCAGACTGCAGGATACATAATGTCCAGCATATGGGCAAACAATGCCTCAGTAAGAGAAGCTCTTGGTATTCACAAGGTTTGACAGCCTATACTGATTTTAAATAAATGCAGCACACTCTCTTGTACAATATGTTTATGATTGAATGATCATATTCATGCTAGAGCCTTTGTTTCATGCACTAATGCTTAACGATAATTTGCACAACATGATTCGAAGTCGAATTGAACAGAACTTGTCCTCCCTCTGCTGATAACCTAAAAGGATAACCCATAATAAACTCTACAACACAGGGAACGGTTCTTTCATGGACAAGGTGCAACTACTACATACCTTATACTAGTGATATTCCTAGTGCGGTGATGTATCATATGGACGTGACTACTAAGGGGTACAGAAGCCTTGTTTACAGTGGTGATCATGACATGGTTATACCTTTTATCGGCACGCAAGCCTGGATTAACTCCCTTAATTTTTCTATTGTGGATCGCTGGAGGCCATGGTTTGTCGACGGGCAAGTTGCAGGGTGAGTCCATATTGCAGTAATTGGTTAGGCAGACTATTGTCTGAACATCAAACTCCTGGCTTCAGATAAAAAGAACCTGTTGTACATGTCCTTATATCTAACCGTAAAGACTTGTTCTAAGGAATTCATCTATGCAACGGCATGTCTGACCAGATAGACATTTTTATGCAGATTCACAAGGTCATACTCTAATAACCTTACACTCGCAACTGTGAAGGTAAGAAGGCCAGATATATCTTTAATTCTCAGTTATCCATTCAGTGGGAAAGCCTTTCTTGTTTTGTTATGTCAGTATATATTGCTGCCTGATATCATGAGATAGCCAAGAGGATCGATCTTGATACATCTCGCTGTATATTATGGTTTGTGTAGGGTGGTGGACATACTGCTCCGGAGTACATGCCAAGACAGTGCTTTGCTATGTTTGCAAGGTGGGTTTCTGGTGACCCCCTTTGATGGCATGCATTCGAGCTCCAGGATTCCTTAATTAGTTACCCAATGCATTGCATTGCAAGAGAAATGTTATTGGTTGGAAGCTAGGTTTAGACAGGAACAAGGAAAAGAATATTACTCTAGGGTGTGTATCATTTATTCATCCTAGTAAACGCCAAAAAGGAGATTCCATGTTCACTCCTGAGTGGTAAAACATTCCCACTGAAATATAATGGAAAAAACATCAACCGTCTATGCAAACATTGATGTAAGTCAAGAAAAGAAAAGAAAACAGCCCACGCCCCCGCGTCGCTCCCGTAGGCGACACCGGGGCTCCTCGCCGCGCCGCCGGGGGCCGGCCCTCCCTTCCTCCCTCCTCCTCGCCGTCGCCTGAGCAGAGGGCCGAAAGTCTGGCTCCTCGTGAGGAGGGCGGCGGCGGGACGGCGTCGCGGGGGTGGCGGCGCAAACGCACCGTGCGGACAGCGGGCGTCGGCGCGGTGGCTGCGGCTCCGGCAAGCTGGTGGCCGGATCCACATCCCCCAAGGCTGGATCCACCCTCCCCGCGGGCGGATCTACGTCGTGCTTCACCAACGGAGGCCGCGCCGGCAGCGGGAAGTGCGACGATGGCCGGCGCGCGTGGCCTGCGGCGGATGGCTGCCGGCACGCGGGGCAGCGACCTGCAGTGGCCGGGCGCGTGGCCAGCAGCACACGCGGCAGAGGGTGGGCTGGGGCGCGTGGCCGGCAGCGGACGGCAGCCGGCACGCGGCTGCGCGTAGCAGAGGGCGCAGGTGGCACCGGGGGCCTACGGCCGCGGTGCAGCTGGAGCGGCGGTGACCGGGGCGAGCGGGCCGGCGGCGGACAGCCCAGGCGATGGCCTGGAGCGCGGGCAGCGGCGGCCGACAGGAGCTGCTCGCAATGACCCCCGGAGGGAGCTCGCCGGCGTGTGGGGCGGCAGCTGCGCGGAGGAGGAGAAGAGATGCAGCACGACATGTGAGATTGCAGCGGAGGCGTTGCTCGGGTGGGGTGGCCGTGGCGGTGATGCCATTCTTGCTGCGTTGTGCGCGTGCGATGTGGGTTGGATGCTCTGGGTGAAAGCCCTCGCTAGCTTCATGCTGGCGGATGGCGGCGCCGTCTTTGGACGTCGCTTTCCCTCTTGGGGGCGTCATTGTGGAGCTACAACCCTGCTGCACGAGATCTCTGGGTGAAAACCATGTCCAGCTTCTGGACGAGCGACGGTGGCACCATTGGTGTCATGTCCTCCTTGGAGGCGTCGTCTCTAGTGATCCCGCGCAGTTGGTAGCACGAGCGGTCCACTGTCAATGGCGGCCTCGACCGGTGTTGGCAATACCGTCGTGGGGCATGCAGAAGGGTGTTGGCCTCCTCACGTCGAGGCGCCTATTTTCTTGTTGGTGGCCAGGGGTTGTCGCTTGGTTGCCGTTCGACTGCTCGCAGCGGACCACGGCGACCGACGTTGCCTAGCAATCGTCAGGGCAGTGTGGGACTGCGTCGAAAAACGGCGCCTGCGGCAACGGCAATGGGAGGCGACTCGGCCTGTAGCGGATCGCGGCGGTTTGTTCGGCATGGCTGAACCTATCCGGTGTGGTACAACGTCGGAAGACGGCACGGACGACAACCTTGGTTTGCTGATTTTAAGGCAGCGGTTTCGTGCGGAGAGGGAGCAACGTGGTAAAGTCGGAACCACGGTGGCGGTTCGGTTGTTTTGGTTAAGTTCTTTGGAGGCGGGGCAGCCATGCTCGCTAACTTGACGGCAATACAAGGAACGAGTCCGGAGCATGGAGTTGTGGCGGATATGGTGAGACCCCCGCACACGAGAGAGGAGGCGTCCAACGGCGGACGATGTGAGGCCTCCGTGCGTTGTGTTTGCTCGGATTCGGTGGTTTTCACTCCGTCGGACGGTGTGCACTGCTGCAGCGGCACCACGGCAAAAGGTCCTGAATAGTGGTGGCCTTCTTGGTGTGGTGGCGTCTGCCCCCTTTGTTTCTCTATCGGTGCTGGATCATGTCGGAGGTTTCGATGAGTACAAGGGTGCGGAAGATGGATGGGAGCTACGGTTTGTTTTCTCCTCCGTTGTCGTCCCCGTGGGTAGTTGGCCGGTCGCGTTGATGTCTCAATCCAACCGGCCGGCGAGTGGTTTTGAGTCGTACCCCGTGTTAATGTCTCAATCCAACCGGGGAGTTTTAGTTGTTTTTCTCTTTCTCTTTTGTTCCCTGCGTATGCCTCTCAGGGTCGTAGTCTTGTATTTTTTCTACTATATCAATAAAAACGCACTCATAAAGTGTTGTTCGTAAAAAAAGAAAAGAAAAGATGCCAACCATTTATACAACGGCGGTGATTATTTGGATGTTTATACACCAATGGTTCTTCACACCACGGTGCTGTTCAGGGTCAACAAAATCATCAGGAAGTAGAGTTGTATCATACTGCTCTCCACCACACACTACTTCAACCACTCCAATCTGGGCTTCCAAATTTCCAACATGATGTGGCCTGATGTCCCATGACAGAGAGGACTACTGGGCTGTGTAATATATATAATGGGCTCGATTAAGCAGCCCATTATATTGTTGCGCTGCCCAGTTAACGGCCCATTATATTGTTGTACTGCCCAATTAACAGAACATATGATTAGATGAAGTGATATTCATGATTAGATGAAAGTGATATGCTGATGCATGTGCTCAAATGCCAAAAAAGAAAAAAAAAGCTCGGCCCAAGACTTACCACAAGCCACTGTGGTACATATCTGCAACCTAACATACGATTTCCTGTTAAGCCTAAGGAGCTATAAATCGGTTGTTTATACTAAGTTTTCGGTCAAATTTCCCATCCAATAGAACCTTGGGTTTTTATGTTACTAGAAAAGGAGGGTTGAGAACATTCCTTTAGCAGTCGAAGTTTTTAAGTGAAACAATCCAGCAATTAAAATTCGACCGGAAAAACAAGTCCATCGGTTGGTGGTTGAAACTTGAAAGCTTTCAGCCGCTGTGAAAATCCAACCAATGGACTTGGTTTCTCGGTCGAGTTTACGGCGAAGCGTGGGGGTCTTGCAAGAGCAAATTACTGATATGATAAACAGAAAAAAGAAAGTGAAGGATATCACGGATCCAAACTCGGAGGTGAAATCAATGAGAACCATGAAGCATATGAATCACAAGCAAATAGCAACAGGCAATCCACCGGTCTTTTGCAAGACGTCAGGATTTGAGGACGGTGTCATGGTCTATGTAACACGGATACGTGGTGGAGATGACATATCACGTATCGGATACGTATCCGATACTGATACGCATAGGATACGCGATGGATACGTATCAAGAAGTATCTGATATAAAAAAGAACTCCAATAATTCTCGATACACGGGCTGATACGTATCAGATGATTCTGGGATACGGCCCAGCCCAACAGCATGCGCCCAGCCGACCCTAACACCCACCAGAGGCATCGCGTATTCGCGTCGCCCGCCGTCATAGTGTCACACACGCGAGCGCCGACCGATGGACTGCTGTGCTGAGGACGCACCAATGCTACTGCCTGCCGGCGACGAAATTTTACCATGACCACACCAGCAACGAGAAGATTTCTATGGCTCCGACGCGCCTGCGAAGAAGCTCTGTGGGTTTGCCAGGCCTGCGGCAGCGATTCAACGGCAGGCCGGCAACCTACGCTGAGTTTGACTAGCTTCTTGTTGATTGTTCATTTCCCCTCGCTGAATGCTGATCTTCCATGAGTTTAAGTTCTTTGCTGCCATGAGTTAGAGCAAGCGCTGCTCAAATTCTTTGCTGCCATCTCAGCGAGTGGACTCATCAGCTATCTAGAGTTGAAGTTCACTACAAAAGACAACGAAGAGAATTGGCCGAACTTCTATATTTTTTTTGTCATGAACCTTTGAAATAATTTTAATATCCCTTCTAGAAAATTTTAATATGCAGAATCATTTATTTATTTAAAATACTAAAACGTATCCACGTATCGGATTTTTTTTAAAAAAGGTATCGTATCCATATATCCGTATCCGTCCGATACCGTGTAGCATAGGTCCTGGTGTATAGACGACCACAGGAAGCGACCTCGATTGAAACCTGGGTCGACCTGGCAACCAAATGCCCACAGCACGCAAGAAGATCCAAAAATTTACGTGGGCTGCAACAATGAAAAAGACATAAACATATCAACCCATCAGCCCAAAAACCCCTCGATAGACTAGCGGGGAATTCTACACAAGGCCTTGTTTAGTTTCTGAAATTGGGATCCAAATTTGGGTCTTTTGAAGTTCGTGCGCCACTGTAGCATTTCGTTTGTATGTGTGAAAAATTGTCCAAAAATTGATTAATTCGGCTCAAAATGTTCGTCTCGTAGAGTACAACAAAATTGTGCAATTAGTTTTTTATTTTATCTACATTTAGTACTCCATGCATGCTATGACATTTTGATGTGATGAAAATCTTCTTTTTGCATAGTGAACTTTGGAGGTATAATTTAGGATCTAAACAAGCCCAAGTTGCAAAGACCATGGCCGTCCAAAATTTGACTGCTGAGGACGAAAATTTTGGACGCTTCCCAGTTAGAAATCACGTTGGTATTGCGGATGGGATAAGTCCGCCCATTGGTATGCGGCAGTCACATGCTCACATGTGATGAATACCATGTGCTTCATCTCGTTGCTAAAAAGAAAGTCGATAACCTTATTCTTTTGCTGAAAGCGGAGCTTTCGTGACGCGTTTTCTGACCAGATTGCTACCATCGGCGCAAGATGGGATATTTTAGGCCAAGCCCAGCGTGGACAACTGCCCCGCAGAGCCATGTAGGCTCGGGACGCCATATGGAGGAGAGAGATATCATGATGGTGGTTACGCAGTATGACAGTGTGACTTGCAGGGGCATCGATAGCTTGGTTAGAAAAAGCAATTGCTTCAGCAGTAAAGTAGCTAGAACCAGGTAGAGCAGGTCTGGTAAATCAATTGTTTGAGAACAACGTTTGGACATAAACAAAACAAAGTAGGCTCGGGAGGTAAATAGGCAAGCACCGCTTGCGTTGTGGGAATGACGGCCACGATCAATTCTGATCTACGTGGAGCACTTTTTTAAACTGAGGCCATGTTGAGCTTGCCCTTATACAATAATAAAGCAACAGTATAGTCAATCGTGCTGAATCGTCGACCTGTCAAAGTCAACGCTGCACAGTAGTCCATGCCGTTGTGTTTGACCGCTAGTACGAAGAAAGGAACACGGTTGGGATCTGGAATACAAGGGCAGGCCGGCACTGCAGGCAAGAGGGCCAGATAACAGAGCGAGTGATTTCCTGGCACCTTTCTCACACCACATTTTAAGTGATTGATGCTACAACTACAAGAGAAGTTAGAGAACTCTGTTTCGCTTTTGCTCTGTTTCGCGTGAAGAAAGATGAGCCGTCCCTCTTGCAACCAGCAGGGGAACTCGATTTGCATGCAATTTTGTTTTACATTACATTTCCCGTCAGGGGAACTCACTCTATCTGCAGTTGCCGCAGTACTATGTACTAACTAGCGGTAGTAATTTCTATGAACGGCACGGGAATTCACATTTCAACGTGTTGATGATCACTGATCTGCAATGAGAGAGACTGGGTGCCTAGTCGGCTAGTCGTCCTGGACGCAGAAGATGGTTGGCTTGACGGGCTCGGTGATCTCGACGGATCCCTCGAGCATCTTGGCGACTTTCCCCATGGACGGCCTCATCTCCGCTCGGTCCTGCAGGCACCACATGGCCGTCTTCACCATCCGCTCCACCGTGGCGACGCTGGCGGCGTCGTCGTACGAGGCGGCGATCCGCGGGTCGATGATGTCGTCGATCCGCCGCTCCACGTACACCTTCTCGTACGCCCACTTGGGGAAGTACCAGTCCTCGCTGCCCACCGACTCCTGCCGGAACCCGTAGTTGCGGCGGCCAGAGACGATCTCCAGCAGCACCATGCCGAAGCTGTACACGTCGGCCTTGGCGGTGATGGGCTCCCGGTGGATCACCCACTCGGGCGCCATGTACCCGCGCGTGCCCCGGATCCGGGACATGGTCACCTTGTCGCGCTTGCTCGTCAGCTTGGACAGCCCGAAGTCGGACACCTTGGGGCAGAAGTCGTCCTCCAGCAGGATGTTCTCCGGCTTGATGTCGCAGTGGAGCACCCACTCCAGGCACTCCTCGTGCAGGTACGCGATCGCCCGCGCCACCCCCAGCGCGATCCGGTAACGCGTGTGCAGGTCCAGCAGTGGCTGCTGCTGGTTCTGGTTCTGCTGCTGCTGCTGCTCCGACGACGACGAGGAGTTCTCGCCGGCGCCGGCGCCGGGGACGAAGAGGTACTTGTCGAGGGAGCCGTTGGGGACGTACTCGTACACGAGCATGCGCTGGTCCCGGTCGGCGCAGAACCCCCACATGCGGACCAGGTTGAGGTGGTGCATCCGGGCGATGATGGTGACCTCGGCCCAGAACTCGGCCTCCCCGCCGCCGACGCCGTGGAGCTGCTTCACCGCGACGGCGCGACGGTCGGGGAGCTCGCCGCGGTACACCGTCCCGTACGCGCCTTTCCCGACCACGTCCGAGAAGTCCTTGGTCGCCGCCTTGAGCTCCGCATGCGAGAACCGCCGGGGCCCGCCGGCGGGGAGGTACTCCAGCCCCAGCGTGCGCGCCATCTCCCGGTACTGCGAGTACTTGCGCAGGAACGCCCAGAAGGAGAGCACCCCGGCCAGGAGCTCCACCGCGAACAGCGCCGTGATGATGGCCACGTTCCGGATCGTCGTGCGCGCCTGCTTCGGCGGCACCGGCAGCGCCAGCCGCACCGGGCACACCGTCTGGATCATGTCCGTCATCCCCGTGAACGGGTTGGAGTCGGTGTCGGCGGACGCCACGCGGAGGTAGGTGGACATCTCCGTCGCCGGCGACCAGTACCCGTCCACCAGCCGCGTGTACTGCTGGCACGTCCGGTCGCCGCCGAACTTGTACCCGAACGCCACGCAGCTCGTGTTCTTTCGGCAGCGGCGCTCGCACTCCGCCAGGTTCTGCGGCGGTAGCTTGGACATCCAGGGGCCCTGGTCCGACGCCGTGTTGACACCGCCGCCGGAGAAGGAGACGAAGTCCATCCGGACGAACTTGTCGTCGTTGCCGGTGCGGGTGTAGTTGATCCTAGGCGCGCAGGGGCCGTCGAGGGTGGCGTTGCGGTACCCCGGCGGGCAGACGCAGCTGACGGCGTCGGCGCCGACGGGGACGCAGATCCTGCCGGCGTCGCAGGTGCCCCGGATGGTGCAGAGCTCCTGCACGACCTGCCACACCACGTCCCACCGCCGGTTCCGGGGAAGCAGGCTGTAGAGGCGCAGGTTGCCGTCGTCGTCGAGCGTGAGCCGCCGTACCCGCTTGTTGGTGCCCTGGTCGGACGCGATGAGCGTGGTCCCGCCGCTGATGAGGAGCCTGCCGTCGTCGGTGAGGTTGAGCAGCGCGCTGCCGCTGCTGATGTTGGCGTACATCAGGGAGCCGTACTGCAGCGTGGCAGCGTTGACGAGGCTGTAGTTGCCGTTGGCGGACCGGAGCGTGGTGCCGTTGACGCCCGGGATGGCCTGCCCCGCCATGAGCGTGTCGGTGGGCTCGGTGAAGCTGGACCAGACCGCGCCGCCGTAGACCAGGCAACCCGTGCCGTTGAGCAGCAGCGCCGGCGCGGTCGCGGAGGAATTGTTGGCGAGCGGCCGGGACCAGATGGTGGTGTTCCCGGCGTCGGACCAGGAGAGCAGGCCCGCCGCGTTGACGGAGAGCGTGGAGGTGCCGGCGGCCTCGATGGCGGAGAAGGTGTTGGAGTCGTGGGCGTGCCAGATGACGGCCCTGTCGGTGGCGTTGGCGCCGACGACCCAGACGGCGAAGCGGTACCTGCCCGGAGCGGACTGCACGAACCCGGCGGCGAAGTCCCGGCTCGGCGAGACGAGGGTGCGGTTGGCGTCGGCGGCGCGCCAAGCCGTGTCGTTGGCGGAGAAGGAGGACATCTGCTGCGCGGCGGCGAGAGCCGGGACGAGGACGAGGACGAGGCAGAGGAGGAGGGGGACGGGGAGGGACGCCATGGCCGTCGTCGGCCGCCGCGCTGGCGCCGCTGGGCTAGCTGGAGGAGACGGGCGCTCTCCCTGCCACCGCCGCGAATCGAGCAGCCAGGACTGCTCCTCTTCCTCCTCTGGTGGTGTGGAAATCAAATGGGGATTTACGGGAACGGAAAGAACGCGAGACCGAGCGAGGCGGCTGCTAACAGTAAACTAATTGCTGCTTGTCCATTCCAATTCCCATCACCGCGTCATCCTATGGGTGGGGGATTGGGGAGGAGAGGTCGACGAACCCGGCTGGTTGCGAAGACCACAGGCAGGTCAGTCCTTGTTTGTGCGAGTCCAGTCGCCGCTGCGAATTGGAATGGACCTGTTCGATTTCTTTGTTTCCCCTTGCGGTGCGCTGCAATCCACATATTATGCCATGTGGACCCAAGAATGGATTGGATCGGAGCCTGCCAGTAGCCTAGAGGGGGTGGACTTGTCCACGCGCACTTTTTTATTCCCAAGACAACGAACAGTGATGTTGGCCCACGGCGGCCGGGGGTGGGGCCGTGAGGGAAGACCGAAGACTTTTTATTCCGGATTTTCATTTCAGAGTTCACGACACGGACCGGCTTGCAAAAACTCACGGTCACGTCGCTCTTCAACTTGGATTAGTTGCAGGAAACTATGGGCTTTGCAATCTAAGGATTGGTTTCCGATTTTGTTTAAGAGTAAATTACTTATTTGACATCAAAGTAATACTTATTCTTTTCTTAACCCTCAAAAAAAAAAATTCTTGTTCGTTCGGAAAAAAATTCTTCCTTGTTTGGCATGAATTTTAACTTTCGTTTCCAAAATAACAATGCTGTTAATTTTGAGTACTAACACCGTCAAGTAGCGCTTGAAAAGACATTTTCCCCCCTCATTTGATGTTGTGACTGTTTAATCACATTTTATGCAAATATAATCGCCGATGCACAACTTTTCCATCATACCGAGTATATCACCTATTTATTACATTGAACAAATTTTATGATTTTTTCAGCAATATTTTTCAGCATTTATAACTACATTTGTACATGAAAAACGAACACGTAATAAAATTGCATAAGGTTCACAAATACATTCATAAATAATGATCACAGATATATTCCTGATCTAATCTTTAAAGCATATATAAGATACATAAGGTTCACATATGTGATAAAATATTCACATAATCGAATGAGGGGCAAAAACATCTTTTCAAGTGCCACTTAACGGTGTTAGTACTCAAAATTGACGACAGTGTGGTTTTGGGAATGAAGGTTAAAGTCATTGTCAAACAAGGAGCAGAGTTTTTTTGAAGGTCAAGAAAGGAATGGGATGTTATTTTGATGTCAAATAAGGAATTTACTCTTTTGTTAATCTGTTGGACTTCCGTCACGCAACAAATCTCCCTAGAAAAGAAACAAATCAATTGTCGTTTTGTTAAATCGGTTAACCCAAAAGGTATGTGATTGTCATCGATCTCATTTGACCCCACGCGCCTTGGTCGCCGGCCATCCATTGTTCCTCCAAATCCATCTGCTCTGTATAAACTACCGCAAACATGGCCTCCACCTCGCCCTAAGCCGCAGACCTAGCCCACATCGCGGACGTAGCTTGCTTCTTTCTACGCTTCTTCGTCCCTCCCCCGCCCCCTCCCCTTTGCCGCCGCCCTACCGTTGACATCCTCATCACCCATCTTTGTCTTAGGCTCATCCTCTACATCTCGGCGTAGAGCCAACCCGTTTGCCGGAGAATCCAGCACCCCACATCCAAAATATCCCACATATAGTCTGCTTGAGTAGAAATATCTACAAGCCCTAGCAGTTAACTTTTTTAATGGTAGAATGCTGGCAACTATGTAATACATAATACATTCAAAAACCCAACATGGAATAAATGCACAAAACTGAAATAACACTAAGAAACATTTGATTATAAATTATGTTCTCTACTTGGCCAATAGTTGTTGTTATTTTGAGTTGGTTTATATTAGGATTCAAAAGACAAAATGAATAAGGTTCTAGTCTTTTGAGGACATTTTAATGCAAGTATCATTCAATTATAAATTGAAAAAAGAGATAATCGATAAAATTTATTGATGGCATTAACAAGAATTATTACGTCTATAAAAACTCAAAAAAGTACAATACTATTTAGGTATTATTGTAAATTAAAATTTGTTACATATTTATAGAAAACGATAGAATGAAGACTTAGAAACGGGAAGTTAATAGTATGTTAAAAAACAAAGATTAAATAACATCAGAAATGAGGTGTTCACATCATCCTCCGTTAAACACTGAAACATAACAATAACAATTAATCAATTAAAATTTTACACTACATAAATAATTTATAATGCATTGTAACTTGACAATGTGAACTTTAGCAATAACGATGCCTTCTTTTACTATTAGGCCTTTTACCACTTTTCTTCTAGCTAGATCTCAAGTGCCCCTTTGGTAAATATAGATACTTCACTTCATCTCTTATACTTTATTTTCACCACAAAATCTATATCTTGGATTTGCACTTATGTTAGAACATATTTCATTTGCAATTTTGTATTATAAAATAATTGAATCAAGAATAAAAGAAAACCAAATAACTAAACATATGTTAACAACAAGATTAATGCTGCTTCCCCTCTCTTACAAATTCAAATTTGTCTCATAATGTCAAATTTTGGCATAGTTGATCACTCATGTATCATGTAAAAAAAAGTATTTTTTGTGTTAATATTGTCGGTGTTTGGAAATCATGGTCCCGACACCAACCAGAAATGCGTTGTGTTCCCTCCCCTGATGGTTGATGCAGAAGGTAATGCAAGACACGGATTTTTCCTGGTTCTGGTCGCAAGACCGTACTTCCAGCGAGGTGATGCGTGCGATGTATTATCCTGCACCGGACTGCAAGTAGTAGGGGATACAAGCAGGTTGGGAGAAGAGGCTAGACCTCCAAGTCCCAGATGATTGAGGCGAAGTGCCAATATCGTGGTTTACGGAGTGTGTGCGAGTGTTATGTGTTCAACTCTCTCTTTTTGTTCGTCGTCACTCCCTCTCCTTTTATAGGCCAAGGAGGAGGGATTACAGGCGTGCGTCGCTGTGCAGGCACAGTTGCTGCATAGTAGTAGGAGTGGCATCGGGCGTGATTCTTCGTCCTTAGCCACTGTTATCCGGTGTTGCCGTCCCTGTGAGGGATTCCTGTACTGGTGATGACGCCAGGGAGTGGTTTCGAGGAGCTGAAATGACCCGAGTGCTGTGATGGCTCGCCCGTACGCCGGCTTGAGGGTCACCCATGCCTAAGCGTTGCTCGTTCTGCGGAAAATCACTGTGGGAGTTGGTAGCACAGGGAGTCAGAGTGATCCGGTCCTGTTCGCACAGTGGTGACATGTCCGCACAGCGGCAGGGATGGTCGCATAGTGCTCGGGATGGCTCGCCATGCCTCCGCCGTCCTTTCTCCTTCTCCTGCTTCGTGCTCGAGGGTCTCTTCCGCCCGATCGAGGGCTTCGGGTCGTCGGAGTTGGTAGCACAGGAGCTCGGAGCGACGTGCTCTGTTCGCACAGTGCCGGCCTGACCGCACAGAGCCTCGACTGGCAGCATAGTGATGGGAGTTGGTAGACGCGATGGGAGGTTGTTGATGTCAGAGCGGCATGGCGAGAGATTTGCCTTTTGACTTTGGATGTACGGCAGTGATGAGCGTCATTAATCGTTTGTCGGAGCTGAGGTCTCAACCGAGACGGAGCTTTCCGATTCGCTCAAGGCTCGATCCTCAGGCCTCGACCGAGGCGGAGTTTTCCGGTTCGCTCGAGGGGTCGGTTCCCTCGAGCGAAGCGGAGGTTGAGGCACGCGTCGAGGCGTCCCGCGGGGTGTCTCGACTGGGCCTTCGCCCTTTTGTTGGGCCATGGGCCTCAACTTGCCTTCCTTTTTTCTGATATGGGCATGATTTTGGTGTTTTAACAAGGTTGATTATCCCATAGGTTTGGGTACCCCTAATGATCGCCCCCAACAGTAGCCCCCGAGTCTTTGTTGGAGTAGGTTTAATCCGGCAAAGGCTTTTCATCGTGGGTGTTTCTGATAAGGTTTTCCTTGAAGAATTCTGCTGGGTGCGCGCTAGCGCACCCACAGGTGTAGCCCCTGAGGCCTTGGAGTGGATACACTCCTGCAAGGTCTGTCAGCGTTTTTCGCTTTCGTGAGTTACAGCGTGTTTCATCTTCAAGGAACTCGATCTTGTGGTGCGAGGAGCCCCCGAGCCCTGGCCCTAGCAAGGTCGATCAGGGACGGTCCTCGACTTTGAGTTACGACCCTCGTCGCCCCGCTCGCGGGGAGGAGGGGTGATGCAATCCATGCTTCCCTCGAGCGGGTCGCGAGTCATGGATGCCTCTGTGAGCTGTTAGCGGGTAATTCAAGTGGACGTCCGTGCCTCATTCGATAGAGGTCGGCTTGTGGTCCGGGGACACGTCTCATAAGAGCACTTGTGAAGGTTTGCTAGGCAGGGCTCGACCCTGTTCGTTAGGGGTCGAGGGCTCGTTGCTCTCCCTTGGTGGGATCCCTCAACTAGCTACCTTCATCTGGCCTTGAATACAACATGGGGGTGCCTTCAAACTTCGTATATGAGGATAGGCTCGATTGCGCGCGCCCCTGGTTGTCCCTGACTCTGTTTGATCTGAGGTGCATGTCGAACCCTCGAGGGTCCAGGGCTTCGAACCTCTGATCAATAGGGCCTCGAGGAGAGGTGGCTTACCTTGGAAGCTTTCCTGCTAGCCTCGAGCGTTGAATTAGGGAATCGTGGCCGACGTGGCGCAGAGCATGCGAAGCAGGCGCGCCTTTTCAGGCGGAGCGGTAGAGGCGTGGATAGTTATGACGGGACGTGGCGTCTGTGACGCCTGGGTTCTCGCGCGCGGTGGTTATCCCGACCGGTGGGGCCGGCCGTCAGTGACAGCAGTACCAACCACATTAAATGCGGATTGCACGCGGCTGGGATGCTGGTTGCGCTTCATATGAGACTATAAATAAAGAGGCGGGGGGAAAGGTTCGGCTTACCAAGCTCTTTCCTTCATATTGCATCTACAAGTTCCAAGCGCCGCCGCCCTTGCCTTTCATCTTCCCTACGCAAACTCCACCTTTTGCCGCCGCCCTTCGCCATGGTGACCATCACTGACCCTGCTCCGTGGAGCCCTTCCATCGCCACCGACGACTACCTTGTCGGGCTAGTGGAGGTCGGGGTGCTGCCGGCAAACAGCAACCCGGAGGAGCCATGTGGATCGCGCCGCCATCCAACCATCACGAGCCTTCTCCGCTGGAGGGCTTCGTGGTGAGTCTGGCGAGGCTACACGAGTGGGGGTTCGGAGTCCCCGCTTCGCCGCTGGGGATAGAGGCTCACTGGGACCTATGGGTTCACCTCTTCCGGGGTGAGCTTCATACGGCCGTCGATGAGTCTCGAGGGTTCTGCCGTGCGGTTCGTGCCTGGGGCCTCACCCTGCACGTCCGGGAACAGCGCACTGCGCTGTACATCCCGGCGATGATGACCTCCAACAATGCCGACTGGGACAAGGGGTGGTTCTACCTCTGCAACGTCGACAACAAGCTCCCGGCGTACACCGGCAAGGTGCTGCGGGAGCGGCCGGAGTCATGGGGCCATGGCGTCTCCCCCACCGACCGTCAGGAGCACCTGAAGATCTTCACCGACGCCTTCGTCGTGTTGTCGAGGGCCGGGTTGACTGTGGCGGGGGTGATAGCCAACTTCAACCAGCGGCATGTCCTGCCACTGATGGAGAGGGTTTTGCGCCCCGACCAGCTCCGGGCGGATTCACCCTGGAAGGGCTCGAAGATGAAGGAGGGGACCCTCATCCTCGAGCACTGCATGAACCGAGCGCGGTGGGATGTGGAGGTATCCAAGCTCGTCTGCAAGGAGACGACCCTATTTGCCGTCAAGATGCGCCCCGAAGCGGGATACATACAATTTGTAAGTTTTCTTAAGTTTGATTTAGATTCAATCTTATTTTATTTTACCCTCGAGGGTTACTGACTGGCACTCCTTAACCTTTCTCCTCAGGGCTTGTCTCAGAATGGATATCGCTCCGCCCCTCCTCTTCGCGAGGTCCGTGAGGCCAATCGTGGAAGGATGCGGCCAAGAAGAAGAAGGAGCAGAGGCGCCAGCGCAAAGCGGCGCACGAGAAGGAGCGCCGCCGTTGGGCAAGGGAGGGGCGCTCCCCCCTACTACCCCCGAGAGCCGCCCAGAGGCGTCCTCCTCGGACGAGATGGCAACACTCCAGCAGGAGGTCAGCGCTGTCCGGGAGGACCTCGCCGAGAAGGAGAAGCTGATAGAAGGTAAGTTTGGTACAAACTTATCCTAAATTTGAATTTTGGTTTTTGAAAACTTATCTGATTTTGCTTTTGGGCTTTCAGAGCTGTGGAAGGCGGAGGAGGAGACTTCCTCACAGGCGGAGTCGCTCCAGGTGGCCTATTCGAAGGCCTAGGAGGACCTCGAGGAGCTACGGTAAGTAGCTCTCACCGTCTGCAAGGAGGTCGAGGGGCCAGAAGCCCCCGAGTCCCAGTAGGGTAGCTCGATGGCCAGTCGCCTAAGGGCCTTGGGCGGCTGTGTTGCCGAGCGCTTGAAGGGGGGCCCTCTGCCTTGGCGTGCAAAAGACCCTCGGGGTGGTCTTGACGCACTTCGTCATGGACCTCGAGGCGGTGAGCGCCGGGTACGTGGTGGCGGATGATCTCGACGACGACGTTGCGCTGGCCGTCGTGGAGACCGCCGACGCCGGTGCCTCTGCTCCTGATGCCGCCTTGGTGCAGATCTTCGAGAGCGACCTCCTCCCCGACGCCGAAGACGAAGAGGACGCCAGCTCCGAAGGCCCCGAAGACCCTGCTCCCTGAGTAGTTAGGGATATTTATGTAATAAGTAATTCAGTGGTTAAACAATTTAATGTTTCAAGTGCACATTCAAGTTTTTATTTGAATTATGGTTTTCTTTATCACGTTTTTCTCACTGAATTTGCAAGGGACTTGTCGAGGAAAATATCGTTCATAGACTAACTTTAGTGTAGGGTGGCGAGGGGGATGTCGTATCCTTTCGAAGGCGTAGGCGGTCCCTCGACTCGGCCGGCCCTTGGCCTTAGTCAATCTATGCCTCGAACTGCCTTTTGGCAATTTACTGGAGATGATTGTGATGAAAGGATTTTGAAGAAAAAATCTTAAAATTGGGAGAATTTTTAGGAGGGGGTGCCCCCCGAATTAGCCCCCGAGTGAGACTTGGCTTTTTTCGAGGGTAAGCCTAGTCTTACTCATTTTAAGATCCTTCTTTATACATTTATTGAAATAAGTACAAATGTACATGAATGCTTGGAAGCTTAAGGGTAGAAGCGACGTGGCTGTTGGATGTTCCAGGCGTTGGCGAACACTTCGCCTTTCTCGTTCGCGAGCTTGTATGTGCCTGGTTTGAGGACCTCAGCGATGATGTAGGGCCCTTCCCATGGCGGTGTGAGCTTGTGGCATCCTCGATTGTCTTGTCGCAGCCTTAGTACCAGGTCCCCCTTGTTGAGGTCTCGTCGTCGAACCTTTTGGGCTTGATATTTTCGGAGGGACTGCTGGTACCGTGCTGAATGTAAGATCGCCACGTCTCGAGCCTCGTCCGCTTGATCGAGTGAGTCTTCACGAGCTTGCTTGTTCCTTTCTTCTTGGTAGGCCCTAAGCCTCGGGGACCCATATTCCAAGTCTGTGGGGAGGATAGCCTCGGCGCCATAGATGAGGAAAAACGGGGTGAAACCCGTGGCTCTGCTTAGGGTCGTTCTAAGGCTCCAAATTACCGAGGGTAGCTCTGACACCGATTTTTCGTTGAATCTATTCAGCTTGTTGAATATTCTTGGCTTGAGGCCTTGTAAAATCATGCCGTTGGCACGTTCTACTAGGCCGTTTGTCTGCGGATGTGCTACGGCCGACCAATCCACGCGGATATGGTGGTCGTCACAGAATTCTAAGAATTTCTTGCCTGTTTGCCATTGTCAGTAATTATCGAATTAGGGACCCCGAACCTGTGAATTGTATCCGTGAAGAACTGCACAGCTTGTTCGGATCCGATGCTGCTGATGGGTCGAGCCTCGATCCATTTCGAGAACTTGTCGATGGCCACCAACAGATGCGTGAAGCCCCCGGGCGCTGCTCGCATTGGCCCGACGAGGTCGAGCCCCCACACAGCAAATGGCCATGTGATATGAACGGTTTGCAAGACATGGGCCGGGGGTGAGATTTACGTGCGTAGAATTGACACCCTTCGCAGGTGCGCACAATTTCGTTGGCGTCGGCGACAAGCGTGGGCCAGTAGAAGCCTTGGCGAAACGCGTTGCCCATGAGGGTACGGGGCGCCGCGTGGTGGCCGCAGACGCCGGCGTGGATGTCTCGAATGAGCTCCCTTCCCTCCGGAATTGGAATGCATCGCTGCAAAATTCCGGAGGGGCTGCGCTTATACAATTCTCTATCGATAATGAGGAACAACTTGGCTCTTCTCGCGATGCGCCGGGCCTCGGTTCGATCCGAGGGTAGCTCCCCTCGGTTGATCCAGCCGATATACTGATTGCGCCAATCGCGAGATGATGGGGCCTCGTCGATCTCCATAATTTCACCCTTGTCTGCCGAGGATATCTCCTGACTTGAGGCTTCAGGTTCCTCTTTCGAAGGATCCTCGTCCATGGGCTCGATGCCCGCAGCCCCCGAGGGTTCGGTCCTCGAGGGAGCGTCAGGAGCTCTGGGAGTTGGCTTGAGATCGATGCTATAAGCAAGACGACATCTACTAAAAAAATAGTTGCCACCGAGCAAATAAGGGAGGAATGAATGCGATCTAGGAAGGAGATTAAGCGTGAGCAATGGGCCACCGAAAAAATCAAATTGGACTAACAAACACAAACACAAGCAAGCAACACACGAATCTTGGAGAAATTGAAGCCAAACAAATCTTGGTGAAAAGAACACAAAAATCACATGAGGGACAAATAGATTTTTTTAAACTCCATGTAGCAGTTGAGTTTTAAGTTCAATTTTTATGATGTGACATAGATCATCATAAGTTATGTTATAAAATATAAAAATAATAAGAACTTTTGGTGATTATTTTTTAGGTTAGGAGCATCTAGTACTAAATTAACTGAGGATATACAAGAGTGCATGAAAATAATGATAATAAATCATGTAATATTTACTAGCATAGACTATCGTGCCCTTGGCCTTAGTCAATCTATGCCTCGAACTGCCTTTTGGCAATTTACTGGAGATGATTGTGATGAAAGGATTTTGAAGAAAAAATCTTAAAATTGGGAGAATTTTTAGGAGGGGGTGCCCCCCGAATTAGCCCCCGAGTGAGACTTGGCTTTTTTCGAGGGTAAGCCTAGTCTTACTCATTTTAAGATCCTTCTTTATACATTTATTGAAATAAGTACAAATGTACATGAATGCTTGGAAGCTTAAGGGTAGAAGCGACGTGGCTGTTGGATGTTCCAGGCGTTGGCGAACACTTCGCCTTTCTCGTTCGCGAGCTTGTATGTGCCTGGTTTGAGGACCTCAGCGATGATGTAGGGCCCTTCCCATGGCGGTGTGAGCTTGTGGCATCCTCGATTGTCTTGTCGCAGCCTTAGTACCAGGTCCCCCTTGTTGAGGTCTCGTCGTCGAACCTTTTGGGCTTGATATTTTCGGAGGGACTGCTGGTACCGTGCTGAATGTAAGATCGCCACGTCTCGAGCCTCGTCCTCTTGATCGAGTGAGTCTTCACGAGCTTGCTTGTTCCTTTCTTCTTGGTAGGCCCTAAGCCTCGGGGACCCATATTCCAAGTCTGTGGGGAGGATAGCCTCGGCGCCATAGATGAGGAAAAACGGGGTGAAACCCGTGGCTCTGCTTAGGGTCGTTCTAAGGCTCCAAATTACCGAGGGTAGCTCTGACACCGATTTTTCGTTGAATCTATTCAGCTTGTTGAATATTCTTGGCTTGAGGCCTTGTAAAATCATGCCGTTGGCACGTTCTACTAGGCCGTTTGTCTGCGGATGTGCTACGGCCGACCAATCCACGCGGATATGGTGGTCGTCACAGAATTCTAAGAATTTCTTGCCTGTTTGCCATTGTCAGTAATTATCGAATTAGGGACCCCGAACCTGTGAATTGTATCCGTGAAGAACTGCACAGCTTGTTCGGATCCGATGCTGCTGATGGGTCGAGCCTCGATCCATTTCGAGAACTTGTCGATGGCCACCAACAGATGCGTGAAGCCCCCGGGCGCTGCTCGCATTGGCCCGACGAGGTCGAGCCCCCACACAGCAAATGGCCATGTGATATGAACGGTTTGCAAGACATGGGCCGGGGGTGAGATTTACGTGCGTAGAATTGACACCCTTCGCAGGTGCGCACAATTTCGTTGGCGTCGGCGACAAGCGTGGGCCAGTAGAAGCCTTGGCGAAACGCGTTGCCCACGAGGGTACGGGGCGCCGCGTGGTGGCCGCAGACGCCGGCGTGGATGTCTCGAATGAGCTCCCTTCCCTCCGGAATTGGAATGCATCGCTGCAAAATTCCGGAGGGGCTGCGCTTATACAATTCTCTATCGATAATGAGGAACAACTTGGCTCTTCTCGCGATGCGCCGGGCCTCGGTTCGATCCGAGGGTAGCTCCCCTCGGTTGATCCAGCCGATATACTGATTGCGCCAATCGCGAGATGATGGGGCCTCGTCGATCTCCATAATTTCACCCTTGTCTGCCGAGGATATCTCCTGACTTGAGGCTTCAGGTTCCTCTTTCGAAGGATCCTCGTCCATGGGCTCGATGCCCGCAGCCCCCGAGGGTTCGGTCCTCGAGGGAGCGTCAGGAGCTCTGGGAGTTGGCTTGAGATCGATGCTATAAGCAAGACGACATCTACTAAAAAAATAGTTGCCACCGAGCAAATAAGGGAGGAATGAATGCGATCTAGGAAGGAGATTAAGCGTGAGCAATGGGCCACCGAAAAAATCAAATTGGACTAACAAACACAAACACAAGCAAGCAACACACGAATCTTGGAGAAATTGAAGCCAAACAAATCTTGGTGAAAAGAACACAAAAATCACATGAGGGACAAATAGATTTTTTTAAACTCCATGTAGCAGTTGAGTTTTAAGTTCAATTTTTATGATGTGACATAGATCATCATAAGTTATGTTATAAAATATAAAAATAATAAGAACTTTTGGTGATTATTTTTTAGGTTAGGAGCATCTAGTACTAAATTAACTGAGGATATACAAGAGTGCATGAAAATAATGATAATAAATCATGTAATATTTACTAGCATAGACTATCGTGCCCTTGGCCTTAGTCAATCTATGCCTCGAACTGCCTTTTGGCAATTTACTGGAGATGATTGTGATGAAAGGATTTTGAAGAAAAAATCTTAAAATTGGGAGAATTTTTAGGAGGGGGTGCCCCCCGAATTAGCCCCCGAGTGAGACTTGGCTTTTTTCGAGGGTAAGCCTAGTCTTACTCATTTTAAGATCCTTCTTTATACATTTATTGAAATAAGTACAAATGTACATGAATGCTTGGAAGCTTAAGGGTAGAAGCGACGTGGCTGTTGGATGTTCCAGGCGTTGGCGAACACTTCGCCTTTCTCGTTCGCGAGCTTGTATGTGCCTGGTTTGAGGACCTCAGCGATGATGTAGGGCCCTTCCCATGGCGGTGTGAGCTTGTGGCATCCTCGATTGTCTTGTCGCAGCCTTAGTACCAGGTCCCCCTTGTTGAGGTCTCGTCGTCGAACCTTTTGGGCTTGATATTTTCGGAGGGACTGCTGGTACCGTGCTGAATGTAAGATCGCCACGTCTCGAGCCTCGTCCTCTTGATCGAGTGAGTCTTCACGAGCTTGCTTGTTCCTTTCTTCTTGGTAGGCCCTAAGCCTCGGGGACCCATATTCCAAGTCTGTGGGGAGGATAGCCTCGGCGCCATAGATGAGGAAAAACGGGGTGAAACCCGTGGCTCTGCTTAGGGTCGTTCTAAGGCTCCAAATTACCGAGGGTAGCTCTGACACCGATTTTTCGTTGAATCTATTCAGCTTGTTGAATATTCTTGGCTTGAGGCCTTGTAAAATCATGCCGTTGGCACGTTCTACTAGGCCGTTTGTCTGCGGATGTGCTACGGCCGACCAATCCACGCGGATATGGTGGTCGTCACAGAATTCTAAGAATTTCTTGCCTGTTTGCCATTGTCAGTAATTATCGAATTAGGGACCCCGAACCTGTGAATTGTATCCGTGAAGAACTGCACAGCTTGTTCGGATCCGATGCTGCTGATGGGTCGAGCCTCTATCCATTTTGAGAACTTGTCGATGGCCACCAACAGATGCGTGAAGCCCCCGGGCGCTGCTCGCATTGGCCCGACGAGGTCGAGCCCCCACACAGCAAATGGCCATGTGATATGAACGGTTTGCAAGACATGGGCCGGGGTGAGATTTACGTGCGTAGAATTGACACCCTTCGCAGGTGCGCACAATTTCGTTGGCGTCGGCGACAAGCGTGGGCCAGTAGAAGCCTTGGCGAAACGCGTTGCCCACGAGGGTACGGGGCGCCGCGTGGTGGCCGCAGACGCCGGCGTGGATGTCTCGAATGAGCTCCCTTCCCTCCGGAATTGGAATGCATCGCTGCAAAATTCCGGAGGGGCTGCGCTTATACAATTCTCTATCGATAATGAGGAACAACTTGGCTCTTCTCGCGATGCGCCGGGCCTCGGTTCGATCCGAGGGTAGCTCCCCTCGGTTGATCCAGCCGATATACTGATTGCGCCAATCGCGAGATGATGGGGCCTCGTCGATCTCCATAATTTCACCCTTGTCTGCCGAGGATATCTCCTGACTTGAGGCTTCAGGTTCCTCTTTCGAAGGATCCTCGTCCATGGGCTCGATGCCCGCAGCCCCCGAGGGTTCGGTCCTCGAGGGAGCGTCAGGAGCTCTGGGAGTTGGCTTGAGATCGATGCTATAAGCAAGACGACATCTACTAAAAAAATAGTTGCCACCGAGCAAATAAGGGAGGAATGAATGCGATCTAGGAAGGAGATTAAGCGTGAGCAATGGGCCACCGAAAAAATCAAATTGGACTAACAAACACAAACACAAGCAAGCAACACACGAATCTTGGAGAAATTGAAGCCAAACAAATCTTGGTGAAAAGAACACAAAAATCACATGAGGGACAAATAGATTTTTTTAAACTCCATGTAGCAGTTGAGTTTTAAGTTCAATTTTTATGATGTGACATAGATCATCATAAGTTATGTTATAAAATATAAAAATAATAAGAACTTTTGGTGATTATTTTTTAGGTTAGGAGCATCTAGTACTAAATTAACTGAGGATATACAAGAGTGCATGAAAATAATGATAATAAATCATGTAATATTTACTAGCATAGACTATCGTGTCCTTTATCACCTCAAAATTTTTGAAGTTAAACCTCAATTTGTATGTGCAGAAATGAAAATGTTGAATCCCATTGGTGGGTAAATAAAACCATAAAAGTAATTTGGGTGTGAGGGAAGAAGGTTAAATCGAGCCAATTTTTCAGAGGGACAAAAAATGGATTGTTCATACTAGTAAAATGGATTTTTTTAACTTGTAAAAAAGAATGTGTGTCTATAGTTTGCTTAGGCATTTTGCCCACTTTACATTTGATTTTTTAGATCAATTCAATGGGCCATAATGTATCAAGCACCCTAGTCCATGAGCGCACAAGCAACACCCTTTTAGTAAGAATTTAGGCGCTTTAAGCACTTAAGTTTTAGTGTCTGAATCAAAGTGTTGCAAAATTTAAGTACTTTAGCATGGGTTTGGTTTGAGAGTTGGAGTGAGTTGAACCCACTTTTAGTAGTGTTTGGTTTAGAATCTATATATGGTTTGAATTCATGCCATATAGGAATATTCTCTCTATATGTTGGGATGGTTGAACCAATTTTCAGTATTGTTTGGTTTATAATCCATATGGTTTGGGTTCATACCTTATAGGAATCTCTCGACATCTAGGTCGATCCCATTCCTCCAAAATGAAGAAATCGATTCGATCCACTTGAATGATGTCTTCTCTCTGTCTCTTGCATCACCCGGAGATGGGGTAGTCTCTTTGTAGAAGTGGCCGAACTTAAGCAAATCAGAACGTGGGCAGATCCAACGCCAACGTGCTTGGAGTATGCCCGGCCAGGGCAAGCTGCAAGGAAGAACAACTTGGGCTTGTTGTAGGGCATAATGTAGCACGATCTTCGCCCGCAGGACCACGATTCGCATGACAGACAGGCTCCTTTGGCCAGCGAGCGAGGAGGTGCTAATGACATGCAGACTCCTTTGAACTTGTTTTTGTTTCCCATCGTGAGCTAGAAGAAGATGGGCATGAGCATGACAAGTGGGTCGGCTAACGTGGTTGAGTTACTTGAGTATGAAATATGGGTCCTGCTAATGGGTGGCTAATTGACACCTTTTAATCCATTTGGCCTGATTGTTCCAATAAAAAAATGAAACTAGATTGGATGTAGCCTACTCAACCAAACACAAGATGGGTTGACTCCAACCCCAAAAAAAGAAGGAAAAAGTCCAAATTACTACCCTCAAGTATGGACAAAGTCTAGATAACCCCCTAAAGTATGTTTTGGTCCGTTTTACACCCCAACTATCTCAATTGGTCCAGTTTACCCCTTTGTAATATTTCTCTCTTTTGTTTCTCCATGCATATGTTATTTTGAGTTGAAATTTTATGGTATAATAGAGTGGATCATAAATTATATTTGAAAAATATATTATGATTTTTTCATTATTATTTTGAAAGGATATGATATGTAACAATAAGTTAACTATATCAAACAAAATTTTATGAGAAATAATGATGAAAGATTCATATTATATTTTTTTAAAAAATACTATATGTGGGTCTCTATTATCCCACAAAATTTTAACTTAAAAAACTACTCGTACATGGAGAAATAAAAAATGCAAATCTTATAAAGGGGTAAATTGAACCGATTGAGATAGTTGTGGGTGTAAAATGAATCAAAATATACTTTAGGGGTTATCTAGACTTTATTCATACTTGAGGGTAGTAATTTAGACTTTTTTTTAAAAAAAAAAGAATGGACCTAACTTATCCCACTTGGTCCATAAGCCAAACACCTGCAGAGTTCAACACAGGATCTTCTACTATTGCACTATATTTATTTATAAATTACACAACGCAGAATGACTATAATTATAGTATAAAAAGTCCAATAAAGTTTAGGTGCTAATCGCTTCGATGAGCCAAGGAATGATGACTTTCATATACTTGTGAGCTACTTTAGGTGCTCTCGATGATGTTTACTTCCTATTTACATTAGGACTATGGAGTTTGAGGAATCATTAGGATCCTCTCTCTTTTTTTGTTATGATGACAACAAGAGCTATACTGGTCTAGCAAGCAGGGTGATTCAAACAGTTTGTGTTTTCGTTGTGGCTTTGTATGCTGATTTTTTTATTTTGTTTTGTAATGGTGGCTCATTGAAGAGGCGGAACTTTACTTTCAATAAGGTTTACTTCATCTAAAATTGCTATTGCGAGGATAAGAAGAATTCGAGTGTCAAGATCGGAAAAAAAAATCCTGACGTGCACAGTTCCAAGAAAGATAAGGCCCAAATCCATAACCATAGCGCCACACATTTCTTGGCCCGTAGGACTAAGCCCAAATCCAGGTTAAAATGATAAAGCCCATTTCAGAGGCGGCTCCTCTCGGCCGGCTGAGATCTTTTCCTTTCTGCTCCAATCCATCACACATGGATCCAATTACTTTCCCGATTCGCTTCGCTCCGACCCCCACATAGGCCCAAGACAGATGGGGAGGCGTCCCAGCGGCGGCGGCGGCGGTGGCCGCGGAGGCGGAAGAGGGCGTGGGCGTGGGCGAGATGAGGAAGACGATCTCCCTCTGCACAAGGTTGCGAGGTCTGGTGATGCGGCTGCGGCGGAGTCGCTATGCGAGTCCAATCCTCTCGCTGTCAACTCAAGGGACCGCCTCTCCCGCACCCCGTATGCACCACCATCCCTGCAAATCCCCCTTTTCCCTCCCTCCTTCCCTCACCATCTGAGCAGAGAAGAGCCGAGTAGCATGCCTTGTGTTACGACGGATCGTTACTATCTTTATTGAGAAAGTAAAAGTAGGGTACATAATTTTACATGCCCTTGGTTACTAACCCTAACACAACAAGACTGTGTATTGGGCCTGCTGCAGTGCTGCTGCTGCTTATAGATAATTGGGTTCCTCGTTATTTTTGTTAGGCCTTTCGTTGTTGCAGCTGACTTGCCATTACTTTTTCTTTGACGTAATCTACTAGTCTATAGCACTATACAGATTTTGTTCATCCTGCACCTGGACCTTTTTTTTCCTGTTACACTAGCATGGCATGCATGACACATCATTTTACCCATCAAAATTATTGCCACCAGTCAATTTTGCTGCTGATTCATGGATAACATAGGTCACCGTAGTTTTATCTCTTTGCTTTGCTCCTTCTTAGTTCAAGAGCTAGTCACAAAACAAGTCGTATTTCCACTGTTGTGCATACCCCTAGATTTCACTAGCTTGTGTATGAGTTGAATGGCCTTATCAGTTCCAACTCAGGCCCAATTGGGATGCCTGAATATTCGCAGGCATGGGTGAAGTTCTCTGGTTTCTAAACTGGGCCTTGGTGAGACCACAGTGCCCTGGTGGTGGGGTGGCTCTTTAGCAGCCCTGCTCATACCTGGTTTCTTGTCCTAGGAGGATAAGACAGACTCTTAGGGCAAACTGGTTCATTGGGAGTATAATTCGTTATTTCGTTATCACTTCATTTATGGATAGTTTGGGTTGGGGGAAACTGATTTCTCCACATGACATTCTCATATCTCTCTCCCTATCATATCCAGCCAATGCCTTCTGGTCTGCAACAGTGATGTGACACAGTATAGATATAATCTTGTTTCAGTGAAGCATTTTTACATCCCAAGTTGTACATGCTGACTGATGCTGTGCTTCGTCATCATGTATCATTACCATCCTATTTATTTTCATTTATTAGCCCCATTATTTGCAGCACACATTTCTGACAGTTATCTTTTACTAAGCGGTTCATTGTAATGAAATTTGCCTTGCCAAGTTGTGACAACCATTTCATTCTGAAACTAGCCTGCAATAGACACCTTTACCTACGTTGTAACAGTTCCTGAACTTTGCTGCTAGTTCAGGGTAACAAGCCATTGTGTATTTCGCGGCTTTGGGTTTTGGCAAATGATAGAGTGATAGACTAGGCACAATTATGTGCAATATATGCTGTTGCACTAACCCCAACATGCTGCTTGTGTCAATGCGAGCATTTTTCATTTAGCTTTCTTGGTGTATCATTCTTGCTGAATTAAGTGTCTGTGCATCATAGAGGCTTACTTGTTAGTCTTGCAGTGGACTGGATATGTTGCTGCTGCATTAGTTCTCTACCAATTCTCTCTATTAATTTTATGATATTGACACAAGTTATTTCTCTGTTCAGACTCCACTTGGCTGCATGGGCTGGGAATGTTGAGATTGTGAGATGCCTTTGCAAGCACAAAGCTGACGTTGGAGCTGCAGCAATGGATGACACAGCGGCAATTCATTTTGCTTCCCAGAAAGGTCATATAGAAGTGGTCCGCGAGCTGCTGGCTTCTGGGGCAACCGTGAAAGCAAAGAACAGGAAAGGCTTGACGCCACTGCATTTTGCTGCGCAGAACTCCCACCTTGATATTGTGAAGTACCTTGTGAAGAAAGGTGTCGACGTCACAGCAAAGACAAAAGGTGGCCAGACAGCTCTACATGTGGCGGAGAATGATGATGTGCGCGCTTTCCTGAAAGAATGCGAGCAGTCCCTGAAGAAGGGAGCCGATCTACCATCTGAGAAGAAGGATGGTTCTGCTGAAGATGGTGGTGACAGCAAGACTTCAGGTGTGGGCATGAAAGATGGGGATGATGCAGGGCAGGGCGAGAAGAGAAAAAGTGAGGGGGTTGCTGTGTCAAGTTCCCCGCAAGTAAAAAAGGCCAAGGTTTCCCTTGGTCATCTCGTTGGTGAAAATGACATGGATGAGGAGGAAGAGGAGTGATATCCATTAGACAGTCTTTATCTTGAGGATGTAAGAGAAGTGCAAGTCGATGGTGCGGTGCTGCCACCTTGTATGTTTGTTATCCTTAGTGGCTTAGTCTGTACGGCAACCTTGAATGTGAAGGTGCAAGTTTTAGTTGGATCTCATGTGTTGCATTGAAAATTCTAATTCATCGAGTCAAATACTGGTACTTGTACGACCAGTGTTACGATTTGGGTGCGACCTCAAGCGTAGGGGTGTGAGCCATCAAGGGCCTGGTATTGGTAACACGCGCGTATGCGTAGCAATTTCCACTCCGTACTCTGAAAGCCGGGCTAAAGCTAACCATCAATAGAAAAAAAAAATACCAATTCGGAAAAGGCATTTTGCCGTGGGATAAGCGTATGGATGATTTTTAGCTGTAATTTAGCGACAGAAATACTGGAGGAGTATAATCTCGTAGTAGCCAAATGATGCGCTAAAATTTCTCAAAAATTATAAGGGAAAAAAAGAAGGGAAAACACCTAGCCAAAGGGACCTCTACTTTTCAGGTAAAATGTTTTAATACCTTAAATACCTGATGAGGCATGACACCCATCCATATGTCCATGAGGGGTGCATGGGTGGAGGAGAAGGAGACCAACAAGGTTTTCCAAGTTAAGAAGAAGGCCCAAGGCTAATCCGATCCGAGTCCCCAATGTGGAGGCCTAAAGAAACTCAAGTTCGAGTCCGCTCGGAGTCCAGGAGCAGCCCACACTAAATTTGTTGCCCAGGTCGCATACGGGCTCGGTTTTTGACGTTCTATATATGCTTGGAAAGATAAGGAGATAAGCTTTCCAATGGCACCGGTCCCACCTCAAAATTCGTTTTGAGTCATCGGGAATCGTCGAAACAAGTGGACGTCCAGAATCTGTCAGGGTGCTGCGCCGCCATCTTTTGGGTTGTTGGCCCGTGTATCATGTTGGGGTCCATTATGGACGTGGTTAGGGGGTTATGCACGCCCTAACCCTCATATAATCAGTAGCCGCCGCCACATTAGGGTTTGGGTTTTGCTTAGATTAATCTGTCGAGAACAGTTTCGCCGTTGTCGGTTTGTAGAACCCCAACTTTTGATCTTAATCATACATCTGCAGTGTCACTTCCTTTGAGAGCTGCTTCTTTCGAGTTCTTGCTTGTGTTCTTCGTTTTGCAGGCAGGGATTAACCTTCTTAGCGAGGTCAACCGGGCTGTGACACGGTTGATAAACAGAGGAGTCGTGGTGCTAAGATTGCAGGGTTCGAGTTTGCTGACTTGAAGCCGGATCGGTGTATCGTGCTCCACCCAAAACGAGTTATCCTTCACCTGACGGAAAGATCGGGCACTCTAGTTCCCATCTCACATCAAAAATGGATGCAAATTTTTATGGTTGGAGCTTTTGATATCCTTATTCAGAGAAAAATATAAAAACAATAGTTGAGAAAAATAAAACATCTTAATTCCTACTAGTCCTATAGAGAAATTGCTGAAAAGATTAAAAAGCAATTGCATAGACTGTTGTTTTCTTGTTCCGTGAGCTTTATCCATCGTTTCTTGTTCCAACTTGTTGTGCTACAGTTAGGACACGTCTGAGCCAGCAATTGTGACTTGTGCTTTGATTACTTATTGAACTTTGCTATTCTGCATTCGTTATTTGCTACTCCTAGCTACATATTTGGTCTTCCGAGCTCCACAAACTATACTTCGGGCCAGTGCAGCGAAAGACCCTTACAATCTTGGTACTACTTCCTCACAGGTATCACGAACCCGCCACCGGTTGTACCATCCACTGTTTTGCTTTTGTAAGAACATTTGTAAGAATTTGGTAAAGCATGTGAGAGAGTGTTTCCACTGACACGCATATAGTAGTTGATAGGGATAACCTTTTGTGTTTTCTCTTGTCTACGTACTAATAATGGCAGGGAGCGATGACATTGTTCGAGAAGTACTAAGTTCTCAAATGGAGAAAGCGGAGCAAAATCAGTTCAACAATTTATTCCAGATTTTCTTTGTTGTGATGGAGAGACGTTGCCGAGTCATCATTGATGGTGAAAGTTGCAACAACCTTGCAAGCTTAGAGCTGGTTGAGAAGCTTGGTTTGACCACAAAGCCACATCCACATCCATACTACATGCAATGGGTAAATTCTTATGATAAGATAAAAGTAACTGGAATTGTACATATTGAATTCAGCATTGGTTCTTATAAGGATAGTGCTGATTTTGACATAGTACCTATGCAAGCATGTCATTTGTTGCTAGGCACGCCTTGGATTAATATAAATAATGTGGTACACAAAAAGGTTGTTAATAAATATTCCTTCAAGTACAACGGTAGAAAAATTACACTTGTACCTTTGACTACTGCTGAAATTTTAGAAGCTGATCTCCAAAGGGCGGAGAGAAGAAAAAATGAACCTTTTAGAAAAGAATGGGTTGTTTTCAATGACACAACAAATTCATCTAAATCTGAATTTTTATAAAATGATGATATTGTTTTGCCTATTGTTGGAACTGATACTTTGCAGCATGTACATAATGAAGATGACCATACAAATGAACAGACACATGTAAAATTTTCAGGTAAACGCTCTCTTGATGTGCTGAATTTACCCTCCAATGATGCAAATAATGTTATACTAGAACCTTCTCTTGTATTACCTTTGTCACAAATAGAGAAGGAGCATGATACTTTTGATTTGAAGCAATATACATGTGCTGAAAATAATATTATTATGCCGATTACTTGTGCACATGACGAACTGAAATTATTATCTTCTTTATATACTTTGGGTTATGTTGAGTTTGATACTTTATGTGCTCTTAGTAGTTTGGAAGAGAAATTTAGATGTGCTGAGTTGCCATGGTTGTCTACTTATACATATCATTTTATTGGTAAATATAATTGTAAAGGAGAGTATACGGTGCATCGAGTCTATATTTGTGTAAATCTAAAATCTCCTTTTGATGTACAAGATTGTGATCAACTAGATTGTCTATCTAGTTTTACTATAACGAATCGGGTTCACTTTCAAGAAGGGAAGCATTATTGGCTGTTACCTATACGTGCTAGAGCTGATTTTTCTTGTATTGAACAAATACTAGCGGTTATGCAACCATCTATGCCTGCATTGTGTTTGGTTAGTGCTAATCTTTTGCAGGATAGTATTGAAAAAGATCGTGTGTGTTTCGATCAAGAAGCCTACGTATTTGCCGACAACTCTATAGGAGAAGATGCTTTGAGAGATTGCAAATATGGTCATGTCACTCCCCACAATATTCTCAGTTCCCATATTTTCCGCAACCTCGTGTTTCTTCGTGTTGTGCAGGGCCATCTTAGAGCACAAATGACACCGATGACGTCTTTTCGTCAAGAAGGGGAGGATGATGAGGACATGACATCTATACATATGTCCATGAGGGGTGCATGGGGTGGAGAAGAAGAAGACCAATATGTCGATGAGGGGTGCATGGGGTGGAGAAGAAGGAGACCAACAAGATTTTCCAAGTCAAGAAGAAAGCCCAAGGCTAATCCGATTCGAGTCCACGAGGTGGAGGCCCAAAGAAACTCAAGTTCGAGTCCGCCTTGGAGTCCAGGAGCAGCCCACACTAAATTCGTCGCCCAGATCGCATACGGGCTCGGTTTTTGACGTTCTATATATGCTTGGAAAGATCAGGAGATAAGCTTTCCAATGGCACCGATCCCACCTCAAAATTCGGTCTGAGTCATTGGGAATCGTCGAAACAAGTGGACGTCCAGAATCTGCCAGGGTGCTGCGCCGCCATCTTTTAGGCTGTTGGCCCGTGTATCATGTTGGGGTCTATTATGGACGTGGTTAGGGTGTTATGCATGCCCTAAGCCTCATATAATCAGTAGCCGCCGCCACATTAGGGTTTGGGTTTGCTTAGATTAATCTGTCGAGAACAGTTTCGCCGTTGTCGGTTTGTAGAACCCCAACTTTTGATCTTAATCATACATCTGCAGTGTCACTTCCTTGAGAGCTGCTTGTTTCGAGTTCTTACTTGTGTTCTTCGTTTCGCAGGCAGGGATTAGCCTTCTTGGCGAGGTCAACCGGGTTGTGACACGGTTGATAAACAGAGGAGTCGTGGTGCTAAGATTGCAGGGTTCGAGTTTGCTGACTTGAAGTCGGATCCGTGTGTCGTGCTGCGCCCAAAACGAGTTATCATTCATATGACGGAAGATCGGGCGCCCTAGTTCCCATCGGTACCTTTTGATCTGATCAAGGCGTAATTATTTTATACGGAGTACACGCTACTTTATCCTTTGCTCCTGGTTTTTGGTGCATGATGACAGCAGTTGTGCTAGCGAGCATTAACTGCAAAAAGGATAATAATAATATTATTAAGAAAATATCAGCACTCGATGTTGTCAATTGCCACTTGCCATCATGGCCAAATCGACCTGCGTCACCGCCATCAGAAATTTATAGATTCAATGGGCAAAAAGGAAAAAAAAAATGAAGGTTACGTTTCCAAGCGCTAGCGTTGCTTACAACTACAACCAGAACTGGCGCTGCTGATTTAGTTCAGTTATAAAAAAATGTGTAGTACAATTACCGGTACCGCTAGTAAAATATACGGAGTACTTATGTAAAAAGATTAATGTAGTCTAATGTGCTATTTTTTGTAGCTATTAAATGATACCAAAATCACGAATTAAATATTACGCAAAATCTTGAAAAATGTGGGCGGAGGCAAAGGAAACGAAAGTGGCGTAGCCCCCGGGGCCAAAGGGGGAAACAAACGGAAACCCCACCACATCAACCGGGTTCCGGCAGATCGGCGTTTCTCGATGCCGCCGGCGCAGGCGACCCCCGGCGGCGGCGGCGCCGCGTGGCGCCGCCTGCTGCTTCTCCTGACGGTCCTCCCGCTCACGCTCGCCGCGCTGGCCTTCGTGCTCCAGTGGCGCGGCGGCGGCGTCGACGACCCGACCGCGCGCTGGCCCCCGCACGCCTTCCCCGGCATGGCTGAGCCCACCCGGCCGTCCCTCGCCTCCTCCGACTGCGCCGACGCCCTCGCGGTCTCCTCCGGGCCCTCCTTCCCCTACCTCCGAGGCTGGTCCTTCCCCTCCGACCTGGGCGCGGGCCTCCAGCCCAAGGTGTGCGTGCAGACGAGCACCTCCGCGGGGCTCGAGCAGATCCTGCCCTGGCTCTTCTATCACAAGGTCGTCGGCGTCGCGCAGTTCCTGCTCTTCGTTGAGGGGAAGGCTGCCAAACCAAATGTCGCCGGAGTCCTCGAGTCTATTCCTGTGGGTGACAAATTCTAAGTGCGTTTCTGTTCCCCGTTTCTTCTGTTCGGGCACTAATCTGAGTCCCTTTGTGTTCCTGATACCGCTGCAAGGGGGTGAAAGTGGTGTACAGAACAAAGGAGCTTGAGGAGCAGCAGGCGAGGAGGTCAGCGTTGTGTTCCCAGTCTCTGTTTGTGTTCTTTTCTGCTACCAACCAGATAAAGGATTTCTGTATTTCACTTCATTTTTTGAAAACCAGAAAGCACATCAAACCATTAACAACGATGGATGAAGAAGAATGTTTACTGTTCAGGAATGACATAGGGCATTTCCATGAACATAACTGTATAAAAAGCTTATATTTTAGAAACCACACTGAAGCATTGCTGTCATATAATTTATACCTGTTGTTTCAGGGCAAAGAATGCTGAACACCGCATGCTACCAACATTTTAATCAGTTTGATGAAACACTTAATGCCTATCAAGATCTTCCTTTTTCTATTCTTACATATGGAAAGTAAAACCTTTTAGATCTGTATTTGCTGTCCATGCTTGAATAGTGACTCACTATTAGAACATAGCTCCATGCTTATATTGATTGATTTTCTGTCACCTCTTGCACCTTCCTGATGTTTTTTGTTGTTCGGCATGAAGTCGAATCTGGAACGAGACTTGGCTCTCAGGCTTTTTCTACAAGCCTTGCAACTATGAACTCTTTGTGAAACAATCACTCAACATGGAGATGGCTATTGTAATGGCTCGGGTATGTCTCATCCGTGATATCCTCTGTTAATTCTGTTATATGATTGATTCAACTTCGTTGTAGTTTTTGTCTATGAGGCTGATATGCAATAGTGTAGGTTTCTAGTTTTTCTTTGGGCACTCATACAATAATTACAATGTTATTCATTGAAGGATGCTGGAATGGATTGGATCATGCATCTAGACACTGATGAGTTACTATATCCTGGTGGAGCTGCTGAATATTCTGTTAGACGTTTATTAGCCGAGGTCCCTCATGATGTCGACATGGTTATTTTTCCAAACTATGTAAGTAATATGAAGTTAAGAAAGTTGTAAATGCTATTCATATCTCTGTCTTTCCACAAAAAACTTCTGTGTTGTAATTAACATAAATGTCTGCAGGAAAGCAGTGTTGAGCGTGACAATATAAAAGATCCATTCAGTGAAGTAAGCCCTTTTCTTGTATATCTATTTTTCTCTTAAGCTCCAGCAAATAGATCATTGGTCGCAAGCCAAATCCTAGACACAACCTTGTTCGTCTGATAACACCATTGAGTTATGTTTTCATGCTCTGCTTATTCAACAATCACATGTTCAAAACTGGGAACAACTTTATTTCTTTGACAGTGCTGGGCACTTAACTGGTTCATTTTGTGTAATGGAAATTTAATCTATTTTTTTATATGGTCACACGCTCTAGTTTCCGCCCACCTTTGTAAGGCATCTACGAGGAGCGGTCAACTATATTGTTTTATAATTCTTGAATGTTTTATATTATTTTCTTTGTTACTTGATTACTCATTCCTTTCTGAGGTTACTCCTACTCTAGTATTATGTGACTATCTGCCTTTGCTTTGAGGCCTGTTACAATGCAAGATCAGTTGTCACGCTATAAGAAAGAATGGCAAAAATAGAGGATGTCCTCTATGGACTTGTTGGCTGTTGCATTTGTATTCCAGACTTGTTGCAGTCAATATGATCTTATCATGACAATCTTTTGTGCATTGCAATATCTTACCAGGTATCTATGTTCAAGAAGAATTATGATCATCTCCCTAAAGATACTTATTTTGGCATGTATAAGGAAGCAACACGAGGAAATCCTAATTATTTTCTTACTTATGGTAATGGAAAATCTGCTGCACGAGTTCAAGACCATCTCCGTCCTAATGGGGCACACAGATGGCATAACTATGCAAAGAGTCCAAAGTAAAGATCTTTTTACTAATATACATCTCTGCATTATAATATTTATTAATTATTACTGCCTCTGTTCACAAATACTTGCCAGTAAACTGTAACTTGAGACATCGGGTTGAGAACATGAAATTGTTTTTGTATATTTGTCTTCAAAACTTGCAATTTGGAAACCTATCCCTGTCCAAAATGTAAATTATTTGTGACCGGAGGAGGTACCTTGTTATGGTAAATCTAGGGATAGCCCGAAGAACCTATTCGTCACCCTCCCTCTGGAGGCTCTGACTACTTTTAGGGTTCTTCTTGCTTGCCTTCAATTGATACAAGGTCTCTCCTTTATAGTGATGACTAACTTGACCCATAAGCAAATATCCTAATAAACTCATCTAACTTTATCTTCATCCTAACAAACCGAGGTACGTTCACACGCTACAGGAGCCACGTGAACAGTACACCCTACCTCTGTGATGCGCTAGATTAGTGGGCCCAGGCCTAAACCGGGTCCCACTACCATAACATACCTCATGTTTATACTTATCAGAGACGTCTCAGAGTATAGTTATTCTTACAATATTTTTAAGACATGTCTAACAGTGAGATCAAGTTGGAGGAGGCTGCAGTTCTGCACTATACATACACTAAATTTTCAGATTTGACATCTAGACGTGACCGCTGTGGATGCAAACCTACAAAAGAAGATGTTAAAAGATGCTTTATGTTGGATTTTGACAGATCAGTAAGTAAAGATGCTTCTATAAATACTTCTGAAGCTCAAAAGAAAAACATATGCAGTTGGTTGATAACTTAATTTCATTTGCTATTAATATGCACCTTTACTGTTAGGAATTATAAGCCTTGGTGCTTCCCATTGAACAAATTCAGTTAGCTATTGTCTCTTCTACCAACTAACTTCAGTGTTTGCTATGCAGGCTTTTATAATTGCATCAACTGCTAGTGAAGAGGAAATGCTTCGCTGGTAATTTTCGTAACTTTCCTTGCTTGCCTTGTATATGTTATGCTGCAGAGGCGCTGGGGCACTATTTGCTCAGGCCAGATTGATGCTTTACTGGCTGGAACTTGGCAGTTAGAGTTACGAGAAAATAGTTATTTTTGTTTAGATGATTTTTTCCTTGAGAGATTTAATCTATCTGTTGGAGGTGAGTTTCCTTAAACTTCAGAGATAGTTTATTAAGGGACTCAGTCAAACTGCTGTTAAAAAAAGGACCATATCGTATAATTGTTTTTCTGTAAAGCAAGGTTTGGGGTTGTAGAAGGTTAAAATAGTCATTTTCATCTCATATCAGGGCTTCTTCCTCAGCTATAGTGTATCCCAAGCTATAGTCTATCCCAAGCTTAGTGGCACACACATCATTCGTGTTGTGGTTACTCATTCATGAACAATGTAATGGTTTGCTTAGCTTTATGCACACGGCAACAAGTGGTTGCATAATGATTCCCAAGCTGCAACCTATAGGATCAAGATAAAATAACCTCAATGAAATCACTTGTCGGGGGTTTAGATTCTGGTGTGGTCCTTAAATGCCTGACCCAGAAACACATGGCTGAAGTCTGGACCAGCTTGAAAAGGCTTGGCTCAGCACGAAAGGCCCGACAACATGGAGGCCTTATTAGTTTTTTGAATGAATACTGGTATTTTATTCTTTTTTTCTGAGGGAATATATGAAACACAATTTATTGCCTAGAGGTGAACCACATGGGCCTACACCAAATTGGGCCAAACTTACACCGAAGCCTGCCCTGAGTCTGGAATTATCATGCTACACCGGACCATTTCATGGAAAGATCTAATGTGTACAAACACTATTCCAGCTGCCTCTTGATGTCAGTTAAATGCGTTAAATTCTAGGGGCCATCCTTTTCTCTATGTAGAGATACGGATGTTCAATGCTTGGTCTGCTGTTTTTCCCATACATTCTCTCTTTTATTGGTTGGCTAGGTACAACGAGCGGGTTGTGTGGAACGATAAGCAGCTGAATATGAAGCTTCTGAGGAAAGGAGTGCTAACTCGCATATACACACCAATGGTGCGTAATAGTGCTCATGTGAAGTCACTATCAATTCCATGCTATCTAATGCTTAATTGTTCTCTTTTCTTCGTCAGGCAATTGTTCAAGGCCTGCGGGAATCTGGTGTCTTCACTTCGGTCATTGCAGCTGGCCAACCTGCTGTGAATGAGAAGCTCTCACCGAAGAAAACTGGTGCGCAGAGCCAAAATGTTACTAGACCTGGAAACTTGCCAATTAAGTCGATCGGAGCTACTGATTCCAAGGCATCTGCGAGGAAGATATTGCAAGTGGTTGAGCTTGCCTTCCAGGATACTGGTGTAACTGCTGTTCCACCGTTGTCGCCGCCTGGTCTGGACGATGAACACAGGCATCGTAGTGAATAATGTCATAGCAAAAAAAAAGTTTAGTTGGATATACAAGTTTCTAAGAAAGGGAGCTGACATCTTCGTTTTAAAAAAGGGGGTGCAGACATCATGGATGGTCTAACCTTTTCTCAATCCGCAGCAGCTGAATTTTGGCAGGCTTCTTTTCGGCGATCAAAGGGATATGCGGGCAGCATTGACTGGTGGATAGATAGTGCTTTCCTGGGCACAACAGAATTTTTAGAGATTTTGTACATGAGCGTTACAGTTATTAACATGGAGTTTATGAGAGGTGCGTGCCTCAGGATGGACTCTTTTCAACGTTTTTTTTCCGGACACATGCTGTAACGGTACTTGATATTTCTGCAGATTGAAGAATGAGATTGATACATGTGCTACTGTGCTAGTACTACAGTCTACTGCCGCAGTGCAGTGATAAAAGTAGCGCGTGTGATCGTCCGTCGTATGGTACTGGTAGTGGGAATCAGATCGTGGCGCGTGGCATTCGCATCGACTGTCACTGCGCACTGATTTTGCACTGGCTGTGGTACTCTACTCACGGATGAGCAATAAAAGCTTGCGCTGGCTGTGGTACTCTACTAATTGATGAGCAATATAGTCTTTGTACCACTTACCTTAATTCCTGCGTCAACTTCGAATAGACTTGTATCTAGGATTAAAGGGAGTACAGTTTTTTAGCACTCTTCAGTTCTCCATTGCCCACCATTCTCATTTCTCTCTAGTCTCCAGTGTTGCTCACTCTCTACCTTCTCCCTCAGTCCCTTGCCTCCACCGCACCTGACTCACAGATCACGCGGGCACAGGACGATAGAGGCCGTCCATGTATGACCCGACGCCAAGATACGCAATTACACGAAGGCGATTCAGGTTTAGGGCAGATCCGTGCTGCAAAAAACCAAGGTGCTAAGAGAATCTTTTAGGGCTTATTTGCTTGGGAGCTGGAGTGGTACAGGCATCAACCAGTCAATGCAGTTATGCATGTTTCGTGCTTGTTCTACCCAATGGTATTCGGTGAACTGAAGTATTTTAGTTTGCTGTGAGTCGTGATTTTTGAAGAAGAAAGAATGAATGCTAAATGCTGGAGCGAAAAAGTAGATTGCGCTAAGATGTGTTGTTCCCGGCTGCCTAACAGTGTGAATGTCCTAAGAGTGGTATGTTTGTACTGGTTGATGGCGACTGCTATATATAAGAGAAATGTTCTTTTCTAATCTGATGATCCTGGTGGGTAGCTCATCCGATTACACGAAGGCGTATTGGGCCTTGTTTAGCCCTTTCCTAAATTTGGGGGTGAAATTTGGCCCCTCGTAGTGCCAGCGTCACTGTAGCATTTCGTTTGTATGTGTAAAAAATTATCCAAATATTGATTAATTAGGTTTAAAATGTTCGTCTCACATAGTACAACAAAACTGTGCAATTAGTTTTTGATTCCATCTACATTTAGTACTCCATGCATGCTATGATATTTTGATGTGATGTGAATCTTCTTTTTGCATAGTAAACTTTGGGGGTAGAATTTAGGATATAAAGAAGGCCCGCCCTTGTTTAGTTCCCAAATTTGGGAGCCAAACTTTGGCTTTTTGGGGTGCGTGCGTCACTGTAGCATTTCATTTGTATGTGCAAAAAATTGTCCAAAAATTGATTAATTAGGCTCAAAATGTTCGTCTCGTAGAGTACATCAAAACTGTGCAATTAGTTTTTGATTTCATCTATATTTAGTACTCCATGCGTGTGCCGATATTTTGATCTGATGGGAATCTTATTTTTGCATAGTGAACTTTGGGGGTGGAATTTGGGATCTAAACAAGGCTTTAGATGCAAAATAGGGAGGGTCAAAGTTGGGGGTTTGGGGTCATTTCGTCATTATTGCGCGCACTGTAGCATTCGTTTGTATGTGTGAAAAATTATCCAAAAATTGATTAATTAGACTTAAAATGTTCGTCTCGCAGAGTACAACAAAACTGTGTAATTAGTTTTTAATTTCATCAATATTTAGTACTCCATGCATGTGCCGACATTTTGATGTGATGAGAATTTTTTTTTATATAGTGAAGTTTGAAGGTGAAATTTGGGATCTATTGTTTAGTTCATGCAATTGGAGTCAAATTTGGGTCTTTTGGAGTACGTGCGCTACTGTAGCATTTCGTTTGTATGTGTGAAAAATTGTCCAAAAATTAATTAATTAGGTTCAAAATGTTCGTCTCGTAGAGTACAACAAAACTGTGCAATTAGTTTTTGATTTTATCTACATTTAGTAGTCCATACATGCTATGACATTTTGATATGATGGAAATCTTTTTTTGCATAGTGAACTTTAGGGTGAGAATTTGGGATCTAAACAAGGGCTAAATAAGGTTTGATGAATTTACCAGTAGTGTCTGCCGTCGTCGAATTAATGAAGCCCGGCCGGTGCACTGCAGGTGGAGAGCTGCGCAGGCCAGCAGCACTCGTGCGTCAGGGTGGTGGAGCAGCCGTGCGGGCACGAGGGATTGCACATCAATTTTCCACGGAATTTTGGAAACCTTTCTAATTATAAATAAACGCTAAATCGTTTTAGACCATACTCCCTCCGTACAAAGCCGTTTATGACAACGACACGTTCTTCAAAACATAACTTTAACTTCTTATTTCTATAAAAATATTTATCGAAAGGAGATACATGTATACTTTTATAAAATTATTTTTTAAAATAAAGCTATTCATATAACTTTTACAATTTCAAACTCAAAAACTTAAAAATTATTCGTGATTTATATTTTCAAAGTTTGACTTAAATATTGTTCTAAACGGCTTTATTTACCAATACGGAGGGAGTATATATATCCAAAAATCAGCGCTAGACGAGGGTGAGGATGAACTCCGCACTCTCGCGATCTCTAGCACGGCAGTCCGGCGTGGAACCTTAATAAGATTCGTTGTTGGAAACATAGTCAGGTGGATTTATAATAAAAATATTTGGTTAAAAATTTAAAATGTATTCTACATCCCAGTGTTTCTCTCTCCCTTCCGCACTAAAATTTTGGGTCTAATTAAATCTTCAACGCTGGCGAGCTTCAGCTTCATTCCTCCATCTCAGTTGTCAGCAGTACCTCGCTCCAAGGGACTAGCCTGAATGCTGGCTGCTGTACGTCGCAGAAGGGGAGGAGAGGGCCGAGGTGAGGTGCATACCGGGGAGCATCATAACCAGTTGAAGAAAGAGCCAGAGGTAAGAGGGAAAAAAATAGTTGTCAGATCGATCAAATGTTGATCAAGGTTCAGCACACGTACTCCAAAATTCTTGTGTTTAGAAGTGATAAAAGCAACTCATTATAGCATCAGCAATTCAGCATTGCATTGATGACAGATAGAGAAAAAGAATGATGGAAGCCCATACCCCCTCTTGTACACAACAGTAGAACGCTTGAGAAGTTGAGAGGAGCTAGTCAAGCTGCCTGCCGGCGTTGAAGAAAAGGCCGGAAATGGCTGCGCACTTAGACGTTAGGAAATTAGCCCTCACGTGTCGCTAGCTAATCTCCTCTAGCAAAAGTACCGATTAGATCTACCGAGACGAACTTATAAGATCATAGACGACACCGGAGACACGATCTTTATTAACAAGATTCAGCCGAAGCCTACATCCCTGAGGCATTACTACGGACGCTCCTCCCCAACTGCAACACCGGTCGCTCCGAGGTACCGGCAATATGCCGCCTCCCCCTGCGAGCCTGTCGCTATGTCGTAATGGTTACAACAATAGCCCCCGTCTCGTATTTATGAGGAGGCTCAGGTTACAGAGTTTGACACGAACTCTACCCTATATTGCTAAATACAACTCCAAGTCCTGTCGTAACCGGACCCGTACAAATATTCGACACAATATCTAACAAACTCCACCTTGGCGAATATTCAGCCATCTCGAAGCCGTCATGTGTGAATCTCCATGTACACTAGACTTGAGTTGTTGCCTTTACCGCTCGACACGAGCTGCCCGACGAGCTTGACTTCTCAAACTCACCGCTCGAAGAAACACTGCTATCCTTGCAATTCCAAACTCCATAACTCCACCTGTAACTGCACACTCTTCTCTTCCTATCATCACATGATACTTAGAACTGCACTGTCGTTGTCCGAGTCAAATATTAGAATTTGCCACATCAGCGCCTCGTTGTTCGATTCTGCTGCCATACTACACCTGACGTCTTACACCGTAGTTTTCTGCAGCCCTGACCAACTAGATTACTCCAATTGCAAGTACAGATATCTACAATCTATACTTTCTTTCAGTTCAGCCCTTGAAGCTTCTCCATGCCCTTTGATCCATGCTTCAAAACATCGTACGTACAACTTGAATCGATTCACGCCCTTGCTAATTTGAAAGTGCATAAGCTCATCTCATGTAAACCTGCATACTGAGCTCACGCCATGTGTTACCACATCACAGAGAACGACAACCCCATCAGATATGCCCGAGAGCCAATCAGATTGGCCTCGTCTATGGGCTTGATCCATGATGGATTAGGTTAACTGATGGGACCCATAAGATAGAAGCCCATTAGTACGGTCTATATATATGTGAGAGGGGGATAGGGTCGAGCACACCTGTTGCGGACGTCCAAACCCTAATAGGTGCTACAGTGATGACGTGCTACAGTACCACGAGGTGAACAATGTTTCTTGCGTGAACAGGATTTCTGTAGTTCCTCCTCCGTCTATCTCCTTCAGATCGTAGCTATTCGTGAGGTGCTGGTACAGCTACGACCGGCGTTCCATCCTCGTACGTGTGCGTACCTCGGAGGTGCTGCGCTCGGAGCATAAGGACGGACCGCACGTGCAGGACCAGACGGACGTGAGCAACTGTACGACACTGCCACTTCGACACGTTCGTCTACATCAAGACGGCTTCCGCTGCATCTGCGCGTCTAGTAGTAACGATCTGTGATCTATAACCGCTGCTGTTCCTATTTTAGAGGTAATCAATTTTGAAATTCTACTAGCGTAGTCTCTCGGTTCCCCATCACAACTCGAATCGATTCGCGCCCTTGCTAATTTGAAAGTGCATAAGCTCATCTCATATAAACCTGCATACTGAGCTCACGCCATGTGTTATCACGTCACATAGAACGACAACCCCATCAGCCGTTACGCTCCTATATCGTCATCGCTAATCCTGTTATCGTCGCTGCCGTTGCACACCACCTGTGTACAGCCGTGCTGCTCGCGAACCTCATCGACCTCCACGCAGTCGCACACGACGATGTCGACTCGTTCATGAGCTGCACCCGCTGTTCGCTTCAACCGCCTCAAACACCCGGTCAAGAACAGCCGATTGCTTCTCTCGTAGCAATCTGCGTAGACTCCTGTTCGTTATACTGAGATAAATCACGTCGGCAATCCAAACTGAGGCCCGCAAAATAGGGATGGAGATTTGGGGGTTTGCGGTCACTTCGTAATCATGCGTCACTGTAGCATTTCGTTTGTATGTATGAAAAATTATCCAAAAATTGATTAATTAGGCTCAAAATGTTCGTCTCGCAGAGTACAATAAAACTGTGCAGTTAGTTTTTGATTTCATCTACACTTAGTACTCCATACATGGGCCGAATCTCTTTTTACATAGTGAACTTGGGGTTGTTGGTACTAAACAACGATGGCTGAATCGGACTCCCGCCGGCGCTTTTGATCGGAACCGTGGGGCGGCCTTGAGGTGGCCGATTGCCACACAAAGTAGAGTCTCGAGCCTCCTTTGATCAACGGGAGAAACAATCAACTTGCATGCATCCAATAAAATATCATGCATGCTTTTCCAATAAAATATCATGCATCCAATAAAATATCATGCATGCTTTTCCTTGCCCTGATCACCAGCCCGTACTGACTCCTCATCGGGATATTTAATTTTTTTTTTCTATCCTTACAAATGGTCAATCTTCAAATGCCATCTTCAAATTTGTCCTGACACTTTTGCCATCAGAGAGAAGGTTTCTTATCTTTTTGCCAAAATTACATACATGGCACGACGCGCCAGTGAGCCAACGTGGATGTGTCGCGCAAAATGTCCTATTTACCCTTGCTTACCTGCAACCTGCAAGCTTCCGCTTCCTATGACAAGCAGGGCCCACCTGCCATCCCTAACCTCTCTCCCTCGTCTCCTTCCTTTTTGGCTGACCGACCATCGATGATCTCATCTCCCTGAACGCCACCGACGCCCGGCACTTGGGCCTCCCCCTCTTCCAGCTCAGCAGGCGCCACACTCGGACCAGCAATGGGAGAAGGAAGAGGTCACTAGAGGAGTCGCGCCTGCCGCGGGGGCAGCATCCTAAGCTTGCACCCGTAGGGAGCAGGTGGACTGCACGAGTGCCTTGGGGTGCGTCCGACCACCAACGACCTCATCTCCCTGAACGCCACCGACGCCCTGCACTTGGGCCTCCCCCTCTTCCAGCTCAGCAGCGCCACACTCAGATGTAACACCCTAAAAACCCATCACAAATAAATCATAGCAATATGATTAGATTTAATTTTCCTAAGAGCTTAATTAAATTATCAACTAATTTGAGCCTAAAAGTATTTAAACATCATTTAAATAATTTTATAGAATGACAAGTGAATTGTTGCATTTATGCTGCTTTGCATAATATTTTAGTTAAAAAAATGAATTTTAAATTGTTTTAAAAAAATTTGGTTACGTTCTCGTTCAGTACAAATCCAATCTTCCAAATTTCAAATCAATTATCAAACATCTCACGTCAGCTTTCTTTTCAATTCTTAATCGGTCTATCTTTTATTTATTTTTTCATGTTCCTCTCCATCTTTTCGTTATTTTTTTTTCCTAGACGATTCAGACTATTTATTCCTTTTATTTCCTTTTCTACACGTGAACTATCCAAAAGAAGCTAGCAACCAGGTCCTTCAATACACGTAACATATACTAGCATGCAAAATAATTCCAATCGCACTCTCCATCATGGCTGCATGCAGGCGTCATATCTGCTCTTTATTTTTTTTCTCTCTCCCAGACTGTTCCCTCGTCTCCTTACCATCACGATCATTGCTCAGCTTCAATATCCACTTCCTAGCAGGAAGAGCAGCTACTGCATCTCGTGGCAATTAAATTATCCAGTGCTCCACCGACAGCAAGCCATGCATGGCCTTTCATCCCTCCACTGTTTGGCCTCTCAGTTTCCTTGCTGCACCTATAAAAGGCATCGCAGTCTTCTCATTAGCCTGTTACAGCTCTTCTGAACTCTCTCTCGTTCTATCCTGCTCAAGAGAATTAGTACGTGGTTGTCTTCATCAAGGCCGCGAGGAAGCTGCTTGCCGCCATTGCTGCTATGCTTTGACGTGCCACTGCTCATCGTCGAGAGGACAGCCTTGTCTCTCTCTCTCTGCGTGCATTCCTTACTCGGCATCGTCTACCATCACATTCTGGTGAGAAACATCCTACCGCTACCCTCTCTATTGTTTCGCGTGCATGTGTATTCTCTCCGGCCAGTCCGTGCACTTCCTGTGTATTGCGCTGCGCTGGCCAAGAAGCCTAGTTGCATATATGAGTCCTACGTATAAAGTCTTAACAAAAATCTCATAATAGCCATGTTCAGACGGCAGCACATGCTAGCAGTAATCACGTGCCAATTAATTACCAGATCAATCCATCCTTGCTTGTGAGTTCTTACCACGCAAGTACAGGCTAGTAAACACATATCAGTATGCATGCACATTGATGATGTCACCGTTGCATCATTCTGATGCCATATACATTTTATTCCTCAAAATACAATTCCAGAAAATCCAAAAAAATATCTCTTTGTCGATCTAGGGCCTGCCATTTATTTATTTTATCTAATCTCTCCGATCTTTGTGCCTCATAACCCGTGTTATCCATCAATAATCAAATTTAGTTCCTCAAACGCGTAGTTTCTTTCCGTAGGCGCTTTATAAAATGTTTTTCAACGTTTGATGTACTGTTTTTCTTATTGTATGTTTTATTGCTTGGTCATATATCTCGTGCCTGTTTCGACTGAGCCACCCGTTGAAGCAGATCAAGGACAATATTTTGAAGAAGAAAAGGATTCCTTTGTAGAGCAAGGCAAGTGGTCCTCTCGGCATACTCTTTTTGTCCTATATAATTGCATGACAACTAAAAATTTACTTTTATTGCATTAATTTAACGGGAACACCTTTTTAAGGACTTACCTAGTCTTTTTACCCATGATTCATTGAAACAACCTCGGTTTAAATAATGTTTTGGGTTGGTTTATGCTTAATGTTGCTATACCTTGGGATCGGTTGAATTGGATCTTTATAAAATATTGATCATGACAACTTGATGGTAAATGTTGGTTAATGTAAGAACACTTTATTGGAACATGGAGAACCACCCAAGAAAATAGTGCAACCACGGTGTCATATGGCTCTGACCTTAGCCGATTAATTAGAGGTGTGATTGTACTAATGACCTTATCCGAAACGAGCAGAGGGGGAACTGGGGTTGAAGGGGTATAGCTCGGTCCTGGTAGTAGCCTTGGCTAAGGTATTGACCGTTAGGGAGGGTTGTGCTCCGCCCTAGTCAACTCTTGCGGGTTGTTGATCTTTCGCACACCTTTGTAAAGGCTTTGCAGTGGACCCCTAGCCACTCACCTCGGAAGTGTTTAAGGGCCTTGCAAACCCGGGCAACATGGGGAACACGAACTATGGGTAAAAGTGTACAACCTCTGCAGAGTGAAAACTGATCGATCAGCCGTGCTCACGGTTATGAGCGGCTTGGACCCTCACATGATAATTGAACTTAAAGATGGAATTTAAATTGTGGTTTATCTCACGGTTTTTAGAATAAGATGTTTTCTAAATGCTTAAGTGGGTTGGTATAAACTTACATCTACTAAATAGGAGCTTGCTAATAAAACTTGGCCAACTTTAAAAGCTCACCGCTGTGAACCCTAGCTTGTTCTTGATAGCCTTGCATCTTTCCAACGTTTGCTGAGTACCTAGTTAGGTGTACTCACACTTGCTTATGTTGTTCAGAGGAAAACAATAGTAAAGAGTACTACAGTTACTACGACGAGTTTTGAGGCTTGCGCTTTCCCCCAGTCATGATGCCTGTGGAAGTGGAAGATGAAGACGCTCCGTCTAGTTATCATGTGTTCGTCTATAAAACCTTCGTGTCTCCCGAGAGTGTAATAAGAATATTTTAATAAAGTTATTAATCCTCTTGTACGTTTGAATACTGTGTTATGATATTACACTCTTTTGTCTATCGTATGTGTGTAAACATGATCCTGTCGCACATATGAGATGCACTTGGTTTCTCTTCGAAAATCAGGTGTGACAAAGTGGCCTATAATACTTGGTTTCTCTATCATGTACGCCATGATAAGTACTCATCCAGATGTCTCATATGCTCTAAGTGTTACGAGCAGACACCGGTCTGATCCAGGTGAAAGTCACTAGACAACGCCGAAAAGCATTTTAAGTACTTTAGAAGGACTAAAGATGTGTTCCTAGTCTATGGAGGTAAGGAGGATCTCATTGTAACAGGTTACACTGATGCTAGTTTTCAAACTGATCCATACAATTCAAAGTCGCAATCGGGATTTGTGTTCACGATAAACAGTGGTGCTGTTAGCGGGAAAAGTTCTAAGCAAGATACTGTGGCTGATTCTTCAACGGAAGCCGAGTACATCGTAGCTTCGGAAGCGGCGAAGGAAGGTGTTTGGATGAGAAAGTTCCTCATTGAGCTTGGTGTGTTTCCAAATGCATCTAGACCATTGGAACTTTACTGTGACAACAATGGGGCAATTGCACAGGCCATGGAGCCTAGGAATCACCAGAAGAACAAACATGTACTGCGGAAGTTTCACATCATTCGAGAGTTCATTAGATGGGGTGTGTCGGTGTTCGGATCGGTCGTCCGACACTAACTAGAACGAATGCGCTGCGTCCGCTCTCTCGATGGTTGGTGCAAAGGCTAACACAATGACACGTGGTTTATCCTGGTTCCGGCCACGGGGCCGTACGTCCAGCAGGGGGGGGGTGCATGCACTGTATTACTTCACACTGGAGTGCCTGTAGTAGGGGTTTACAAGCAAGGCGGGAGAGGAGGAGAAGCCTCCAAGTCCCAAGCGTCTAGGATGGTTGCGTTGTTTGGGTTGTAGTGTGTTCTAAGAGTTGGATGTTGTCGCTCTTGTTGCTCGTCGCTCGCCGCCGGCCCCTAGCCGGGAGTCTACCTCCTCCTTTTATAGTTCAAGGAGGGGCGGAGATACACATGTTGTACAGTTGAGTCTGCTATCCTTGGACACTAGAGATCATGGCGCTGGGCATGGCAGTCGTCCTTGCGGATCCTTCTACCCGGTGCAAATCGACGAGCGTCTGTCAGCTCCAGTAGACGGCGTGGTGGTTTTTGTAGAAAGTACGTGTCCCTGTGCTTATTCCGGAGCGTCTTCGAGGGGTCATGCTGACCGGTGTCCATGCCAAGTCGTCATCCGTACACCCGTTCGAGGGTTCTCCCATGCTTTGTAGAGGGCTTCGTCAGGGGTCAGTACGGGAGTTGGCGACACAGGAGCGCCGGAGCTGGCAACACAGGGTTGTACAGGGCCTTGCAGGCCGGCATAGTGACAGGAGTTGGCCATACAGTGACCGGAGTCATGCACAACATCGAGGATGGCCGCACTGTGACCGGAGTTGGTGGGCGTGGCTCGGGTCATATCGTCTGTGCGGCATGGCTCGGGTCATATCGTCTGTGCGGCATGGCTCGCGATCAGCCTTTTGACTTTGGCGTCCCGCGGCAGTGCCGGGCATTGAATGCGCTTGTGGTGGAGCAGACGGGGGCGTGTGTGTGGTGGGTCGAGGGGTAGCCTCGAGCGAGGCGGAGTTTCTGGAGTAGAGGGCTCGGTCGAGGCGGAGTTCGGTTCGCTTGAGGGGGCTCAACACCATCGATCGAGGCAGAGATGGAGAGCGCACCGGGACCCTTCGGGGGTTCTCAAATGGGTCGTTGGCCTATGTTGGGCCATGGGCTTTGTGCACTTAGACCTTTGTCGGTTTATGGAGATTCAATTGTGATTGATTTGTGTTTTTCAAGGGTGATTATCCCCTAGGTTAGGGGACCCCTTATGATCGTCCCTAATAGTAGCCCCCACGTCTTGGCTGGACGTGGGTTAGTCCGGCAAAGGCTTGCGTTTCTACAACGACGTCTCAGGCGCTTCGTGTGGGGTTCTTCCTTTGAACTTGTGAGAGTTTCCATGGGGGGCGTGCTAGCGCACCCGCGGGTGTAGCCCCTGAGGCCTTGGAGGAGTGAGTGTACTCGTCCAAGGGCTTTGAGCGTTTGGTTCTATGGCCTGCCGAGTGACGTGCTTGCCCAGTGTTTGTTTCAGCCGGCATCGGCAATCTACGCTGGTGAAGCAACGTCGTGCCCATACAGACCGCTCTCCGGAGAGTTTGCTGAAGCATTCGAAGGGGTTGACCCAACACGGGATCTCGTACTTGGGTGGTCATGCGCTTTGTTCAATGGGAATGGCCGTGGTGCGAGGAGCCCCCGAGCCCCGGCCCGAGTAGGGTCGACCAGGAGAAACCCTCGACTTCGAGTTATGACCCTTGTCGCCCTTCCGCAGGGAGGAGGGGTGATGCAGTCCATGCTACCCTCGAGCGGGCCACGAGTCATGGATGCTTCGGTGAGCTATTAACGGGTGGTTCAAGTGGACGTCCATTCCCCGTTTGATAAGGGTCGGCTTCGTGGTCTGGAGACACGTCTCATGAAAGCGCTTGCAAAGGTTTGCTAAGTAGGGCTCGACTCCATTCGATAGGGGTTGAGGGCTCGTTGCTCTCCCTCATTGGGATCCCTCGATCTAGCTGCCTTTGTCTGGCCTTGAACACAACACCGGGCGCCCCCGAACTCTGCGTTCGAGGGTAGGCTCGATCGAGCATGCCCGGGTTGCCCTTGACTCTGTTGATCTGGGGCGCCTGTCGAACCCTCGATGGGTCAGCCTTCGAACCCCTGATCAGTAGGGCCTCACGGAGAGGTGCCTTACCTTGGAAGGTACCCCCGGAGAGATTTTCTCGCTTGGTCTTCGGCTTGACCGGGCCGTGCGCGCGGACGTGGCCGACGTGGCCCAGGGCAGACGGGGCGGGCGTGCCTTTTTAGGCGAGAGCGACGCACACGCAGGAGGTTTTGAAGAGACACGCTATAGTCCGGCCTTAGATTATGCGCGCGTGGGTTTTTACTCCCATATGGGGCCTGATCGTCAGTGATAGCAGCACCCACCGCATTAATTACACCCGGGGTATAAAACGAGGAGTCAGATAGGTTATCCTCCTTACCTTAGCCTTTTGCCATCCCCGCTTTTGCTTCCCTGAGCTCTGCCGCGAGGAAGAAGAGAGAGATTCCGCACGAGTGCGCCGCCGAGATTCGTTCCACCTTCCTTCGCTTGCCACTATGGTTGAGATTAGGGACCCTGCGCCGTGGAGCCGGTCCACCGCAGATGCGCACTACTTCGGGAGCCTTGCCGAGGTTGGATTGCTGCCCAAGATTTCGACTCCGGAGAAGCCAGAGTGGATTGCTCCGCCGCCATCGCACGGGGAGCCCAACCCCCCGCCGGGCTATGTCGTCAGCCTGGCGCGGCTGCATGAGCGGGGGTTTGGCGTCCCCGCGGGGTGATTTGTCCGGGGGTTGTGCTACCACTACAAGGTGGAGCCGCACAACTTCGCCCCCAAAGCAATCTCGCAAGCGGCGGTCTTTGTCGCCGTCTGCGAGGGGTACTTGGTTGTCGAAGCGCATTGGGACCTATGGGTTCACCTCTTCTGGGGTGAGCTTCACACGGCCGCGGGCAAAGCGAGGGGGGTGCGAAAGGCCTCGATGTCAGACCCTTTGCGCCTGATATCATCGGAGGGACTACTGGTACCGTGTTGAGTGCAAGAGCGCCACGACACGGGCTTCATCCACACGGTCCAGCGAGTCCTCGCGGGCTTGCTAGTTTTGTTCTTCTTGGTAAGCCTTGAGCTAGGGGACCCGTATTCCAAGTCCATGGGGAGGATAGGCTTGGCACCATAGACGAGGAAGAAGGGGGTGAAGCCCGTGGCTTTGCTCGGGGTTGTTCGGAGGCTCCAGATGACTGAGGGTAGCTCCGAGACCCACTTTTGGCCAAACTGTTCAACTTGTTGAAGATTCTTGGCTTCGAGCCTTGTAGTATCGTGCCATTGGCACACTCTACTTGGCTATTTGTATGTGGATGCGCTACAGCCGACCAATCCACGCAGATATGGTAGCTGTCACAGAACTCCAGGAACTTCTTGCCTGTGAACTGGGTGTCATTATTAGTTATTATCGAATTGGGTACGCCGAACTGATGGATGATGTCCGTGAAGAACTGTATGGCTTGCTCAGATCTGATACCGCTGATGGCTCAAACCTCGATCCACTTCAAGAACCAGCAGATGGGTGAAGCCCCCGAGCGCCGCTCGTAGAGGACCAACGAGATCCAGTCCCCACACGGCGAAAGGCCACGTGACGGGGATGGTCTACAAGGCGTGCGCCGGGAGGTGGGTCTTGCGTGCGTAAAATTGACACCCTTCGCAGGTACGCACCACTTGATTGGCGTCAGCAACCGCCGTGGGCCAGTAGAAGCGCTGTCAGAACGCGTTGCCGATGAGGGTGCGTGGTGCCGCGTGATGGATACACACTGGCGTGTATGTCTCGTATCAGCTCCCCGCCCTCAGGGATAGGGATGCATCGCTGCAAGATCCCCGAGGGGCTATGCTTGTACAACTCTTCGTCAATCAAGACGAAGGATTTGGCCTTTCTGGCGATGTGCCGTGCTTCGGTCCGATCCGGGGGCAGTCCCCCTCGATCGATCCAAGCAAGGTACTGGTCACGCAAGTCTCGAGAGGGTGGAACCTCATTGATCTCCATTGCCTCAGCCTTGTCTGTCGAGGATGCCCCATGATCCGAGGCCTCGGGTTCCCCTTTCGAGGGGTCCTCGTCTGAGGGCTCGACATCCGCAGCTCTCGAGGGGGTAACCCCCGAGGGTGCGTCGGGGCTCTTGGCAGTCGCCCTGAAGTCGATAGAGGGCTCTGCGAGGTCGCGGGCGAAATGTTCGGGGGAACGGTGAGCCGCCCCGACGCGATCTTGGCGAGCTCGTCCGCTTCCTCGTTGTACTTTCGCGCTATGTGTTTGAGCTCAAGGCCATGGAATTTGTCCTCGAACCATCGCACAGCGTTGCAGTGACAGCTGGAGTCCTTCATCACTTGGTCAATGACCAACCGAGAATCTCCGCGGACGTCGAGCCGCTTGTCGCCAAGCTCGATGGCGATACGGAGCCCACTGAGAAGGCCCTCGTACTCTGCCATGTTGTTGGACTCCGGAAAGTGCAGGCGTACTATGTAGCGTATGTGTTCTCCGAGGGGTGAGATGAAAAGGAGGCCCACGCTCGCGCCAGTTTTCATCACCAACCCATCGAAGTACATGGTCCAACATTCGGCTTGGATTTGAGGTGGCGGTAGCTGGGTGTCGGTCCACTCAGCGACGAAATCTGCCAAGATTTGCGATTTTATCGCCTTTCGAGGCACATATGTGAGAGTCTCACCCATCAACTCCACAGACCATTAGGCTATTCTACCCGTGGTGTCCTGGTTGTGGACTATCTCTCCCAGGGGAAAGATGAGACCACGGTGACAGTGTGGTCCTCGAAGTAGTGACGCAGCTTGCACCGTGTCAGCACTACTGCGTAGAGCAGCTTCTGGATGTGTGGATATCGCATCTTGGTCTTGGACAACACCTCACTGATGTAGTACACCGGCCTTTGGACCGGTAGAGCGTGATCCTCCTCCGTTCTTTCTACGACGATGACCGCACTATCCACCTGGGTCGTCACGGCCACGTAAAGATAGAGGGGCTCGCCGTCCTTAGGCGGTGTTAAGATCGACACGTGAGTGAGTGATGCCTTTAGCCTGTCGAGGGCTTCTTGGGCCTCGCGGGTCCAAGTGAAGTGTTTGTGCTTCTTCAGGAGTCGATACAAAGGCAAGCCTTTTTCACCAAGTCGTGAGATGAAATGGCTTAGGGCCGCCAGGCAACCCAATACCTTCTGCACCCCCTTTAGGTCTTGGATTGGCCCCATTCATTCAAGGGTCGAGACTTTCTCAGGGTTTGGCTCGATGCCTCGCTGAGAGACGATGAAACCCAAAAGCATGCCACGAGGCACCCCAAAGACGCACTTCTCTGGGTTTAATTTTACCCCATTAGCCTGGAGACAATTGAATGCAACGTGCAAATCGTTCACCAGATCATCCGCCTTCCTGGATTTTACAATGATGTCGTCGACATAAGCCTCTACGGTTCACCCGACGTGATCCCCGAAAACGTGGAGCATGCACCGTTGGTACGTGGCTCCAACATTCTGGAGTCCAAAGGGCATCGTGACGTAGCAAAATATGCTGGGTGATAAAAGTAGTCGTGAGCTGGTTGGACTCTTTCATCTTTATTTGGTGGTAACCGGAATATGCATCAAGAAAACATAAAAGTTCGCATCCCATGGTTGAATCTACTATGTGATCGATACGTGGCAAAGGAAAAGGAACTTTGGGACATGCTTTATTTAAACCAGTGTAATCTATACACATCCTCCACTTCCCATTCTTTTTCTTAACTAATATATGATTAGCTAGCCAGTCGGAATGGAATACCTCCTTGATGAATCCGGCCGCCAAGATCTTGGCACCTCTTCGTCGATCGCCCGGCGCTTTTGCTCGTCAAAGCGCCGTAGGCGTTGCGTCACCTACTTGGAGTGGGGCAAGATGTTAAGGGAGTGCTCGGCGACCTCCCTCGGTATGCCTGGCATATCCGAGGGGCTCCACGCGAAGATGTCGGCATTGGCGCGGAGAAAGTCAACGAGCACTGCTTCCTATTTGCTGTCGAGGGTGGAGCTGACCCTCAACATCTTGCCCTCGGGGGCAGAGGGGTCGAGGGGTACCACCTTATTGTGTTCGACGGGCTCGAAGCTACCCGCGTGCTTGTGGGTGGAGTCGACAGCGTCGTTTGCCATCTTCTCCAGATCCGTGACAAGGGCGCATTTGTAGGCGTGCTCAAACGATGGCCCCACCGTGATGATGCCCTTTGGCCCCGGCATCTTCATCTTGAGGTAGGTGTAGTTCGGGATCGCCATGAACTTGGCGTAGCACGGGCGCCCAAGGATGGCATGATATGCTCCCCAAAACCCCACCACCTCGAAGGTGAGGATTTCCTTGCGGAAGTTGTCCGGCGCAACGAAGCAGACAGGCAGGTCGATCTGCCCGAGCGGGTGGACTCGCTTCCTCGGTGCAACACCATGGAATGGTGACTTGCTGGGGCATAGCTTGTCCCGACCAATCCCCATGAGCTCCAAGGTGGAGGAGTACATGATGTTGAGGCTGTTGCCTCCATCCATGAGTACCTTGGAGAAGCGTATGTTGCCGATGATGGGGTCGACGACGAGTGGATACTGCCTCGGGTTCGGGACGTGATCAGGGTGATCTTCGCGGTTGAAGGAGATGGTCTCCTCTGACCAATCGAGGTAGTTGGCGCGAACCTGTGAACAAAGAAGAGTTCTCGACGTTCACGCTTGCACTGTCGGGGCGTCATGTTTGTCGTTGGCCCTCTGAAGATGAAAAACACGTTCTCCACATCGGGGAAGCCATCGTTGCCCCCTTTGTCCGTGTCTTTCTTCGCATTGTCGTCCTTCGAGGCGACACGCTTGTAGTATTTTTTGAGCATCTCGCACTGCTCGAGGGTATGAGTGACCACGCCCTGGTGGTGAGGGCACGACTTCTTGAGCATGTTGCCGAACACGCCTCCCCCTCGAGGAGGGCCTCGAGGGCCCTTGCAAGCTGCATCGACCATGATGGTCTCGTCGGGATCCTTGTCGCGCCCTTGACCGCGCGGTGCTTTTTTGCCCTTCTTGTTCTTCTTCGCGGAGATCTTTGGCTTGCTGCCATCTGTGGGCACTTCCTCCACGTGCTTTCCCTTCTTGCTGTCGAAGATGGCCCTAACCGCTACCTCCCCATAGGCGAAGCTGGTGGCGACATCAAACAGCTCGTTCACGCTGGTGGGAGGGCTTCGTCCCAGCTCGCGCACCAGATCCCAGTAGGTCGTGCCCTCGAGAAAGGCGTGGATGACCTCGGAGTCGCCGACGCTCGGAAGCTCGATGCAACGTTTGAGAAGCGGCAGATGAAGTCTCGCAGGGACTTGTCGGGCGTCTGGCGACACCCTCGAAGATCCCACGAGTTTCCAGGATGCACGTATGTGCCCTGGAAATTGCCCACAAAGGTCTTCACCAGGTCGTTCCAGTCGTGGATCTGGTTCGCGGGCAAGTACTCAAGCCACGTACGCGCGGAGTCCGCAAGGTAAAGTAGCAAGTTGCGGATGATCATGGTGTAGTCGGTCACACCGCCCAGCTGGCAGGCCAGGCGGTAGTCATTGAGCCAAACTTTGGGGTCTGTTTCCCCTAAGTATTTGGTGATGGTGACGGGCTGTTGGAAGCGCGGGGGAATAGGGGCTGCACGAATCTACGGACTGAACACACGGGTTCCTGGGGGTTCCGGCGTTGGGCTCCTATCCTCCCAGCTGTCGTAACGGCCTCCACGTTGAGGGTGGTAGCCTTGAGTTGTAATTGCGTCCTATTTCTTCTTGTTCAGGACGTTGCGGGCGTCACAATCATCGGCGTCGCATGTGTCCAGAATTCGTTCCTTTATAGACTTCTTCTGGACGCGGTCTTGGACTGAGGGCGCTTTGCCCTTGCTCGTTGGTTGAGCTGGAGCCGCCTTGCCCCCAGGTGGGGTTCGGACCGACTCCTCCGGGTCATGCATGCTCCCACCAGCCTTCGTACTGGTCGTATGGCGTATGCAGGACGCAGAGCTCTCGGCCTGCTGCACGGCGGCCTGCTCGATGAGGAGCTGCGCCTCGCGGCGCAAGTTGCGGCCCTTAGGGGTCGAGGTTTCGGGCATGGCCTGAATCAAAGTCACAGCAGCGATGAGCTTCTGACTCGCCCTTGCCATCGGGAGTGGATCATCCACGTCATCACTGGCCTCGATGAGTGCGCGAGCGACACGTCCCGCCTCTCTGGCGCGCGCACCACGCTCAAGAGGTGCCGCCTTAAGCGTGGCTGGTGGACCACGCTCAAGGGGTGCCGCCTCGAGAGTGGCCCTCATAGACGCCGTACCTATTGGCGCTCTTCCTCGAGCTTAGCCTCCAGCTCTCGGACTTGGGCCAACTGCGCCTGCGCGAGCGCAGCGTTGTTCGGCGGTGTCGCCGCATGCGATTTTGCCACGCGATCGGTGCGACCCGCCACGCCGCCTGCCCCATCGCCCTCGTCTTTGGGCCCCGTGAGCTCGACGATGAAGCACTCCCGCGTGGGGTCGTAATCCCCCTTGCTAGAGTCATCGGAGCAGGTGAGGCAGTAGTCCACCGCAGCCTAAAACGACATAAAAGCCTCACGGTTGCGGAGCCCGAAGTTGTCCCACCCCAGGGCCTCCTGACCGCGCGCGTTTACCTCGCTGTCGGAGTCGGAGTACTGATCGTCGGGGGAGGTGGCGATGAGGTTGCAGATCGAGATCAAGTGATTTCCCGGTAAATCCTCATACGCATCCATGTTCGTGCTGATTGATCAAGAGTAGGCCATAATGGTGGCATGACATCGCAACGGCTCGGCCGTGCTCTCCCCGGGGGGACACGTCGTGGGAGTTGTCGATGAAGGCGCCGCCTCCCCCCTCACAGCTGCAGGCTGTGACTCATTTGCTCTGACCCGCTCGGGGGAGCAAACATGAGCCGCTCTACGCTGCTCCGCGTGCGCTGGCCCGAACGCCTCCTGCGTGGGGGTGATGATGGGGGTGGCGTCGAAGCCTCCATACCCGCGTTCCTCGAAAGCAGTCGCATGAGGTAGCTGTTGCCAGTTGCCTCGAACTCCAAGCTCCCGAACCAGATCTAGTATCCGGCCAGGAATGGGTCTGAGACTCCCATAGGGTATCGATTGACGCGCCTCGTGCGGATCACCATCGAGAGAGACTGTGGATGAAGAGATCGATCACAACGCAGCCCCTACTTGGCGCGCCACTGTCGGTGTTCGGATCGGTCGCCCGACACTAACTAGAACGAATGCGCTGCGTCCGCTCTCTCGATGGTTGGTGTAAAGGCTAACACAATGGTACGGGGTTTATCCTGGTTCCGGCCACGGGGCCGTACGTCCAGCAAGGGGGGTGCACGCACTGTATTGCTTCACACCGGAGTGCCTGTAGTAGGGGTTTACAAGCAAGGCGGGAGAGGAGGAGAAGCCTCCAAGTCCCAAACGTCTAGGATGGTTGCGTTGTTTGGGTTGCAGTGTGTTCTAAGAGTTGGATGTTGTTGCTCTTGTTGCTTGTCGCTCGCCGCCGGCCCCTGGCCGGGAATCTACCTCCTCCTTTTATAGTTCAAGGAGGGGCAGAGATACACATGTTGTACACTTGAGTCTACTGTCCTTGGACACTGGAGATCACGTGTCACACCCGGATTTTGACAAACCTGAATGCGGACATATGTGTGCCCAGCAAGTCCACAGAACACATACAACAAAAAATATGATAAACAAAGTACAAATGCTTGAAATAAAATAGTTTACATCAGAGTATAACATAAATATTTATTACAGCGAAAGTCTATAACTCCCAACTAAAGCGGAGCCACAGTCCACAGGGACTCTGACTGGGAGAGCGCAACTCGGAAGTATGGCAGGTCCTCAGGGAACTCAGCAACAGTCTCATGCTCAGCCCAATCTGTTTACCCATCCGGGATTTTGTTGAATAAATGGCAAGTGTAAGTAAACAATTACTTAGCAAGTATAGCACGGGTATGAAGGCTCAAAGTAGGCTAGACACGGCTTAACTGCGTTAGCATTTTTAGTTGGTTCATTTTAACATTAACCAATTTACTACAAGTGAATTAATCCGGGTTGTGACCCAATTAATAAAGTATAAGTGATATTAAACCTAAATAAACATCATCTTCTAATAAAAAAGGATCTAGGCCGCTCGTGATCCTGAGCAAGGCTATCATGATAGATTTTACACTCTGCAGAGGTTTCGCCCTTTACCCACCAGTCGCGTAAAAGTTCAAAGGAACTTTGCACCCAACCACGCATATCAACACTTCCGAGGTGTGACTGCATAGGGACGCTATGAGGTTTTCACAAGACACCCTAACAAAATAGTAGCCACTATGGTACAACACAGGTAGCATGATCCAAGGCACCGTGATTGACTGACTCTCAGGGCGCAGCGATAAGAGGGTCAATGGCGTCCAGAGCGCGGGCACGCATGCCAACAAGTAAAAGAGCGCGACGTGTGGAGTTCCCATACCATAGGGACTCCCAACACGAGACTGTGCCTGATAAGACATAGCCGACGGTACCCCCGTCCTAGGTGGGTCAAACCATACTCTCATGAGTGCTTCCCATAGCGCCGTCGGCCCCGTCAGTAACTACTATCAAGCTAGAGCCGTACAAGTTACTTGACCAAGACCAGAGCCATAATAGTTCTAGCGGTGGCGACAAGCTCCTGGGTTGCCGCTTTAAGAACCGGACCTTAGGGAGAGACACTAGAGCAAAGCACACAGCACATGCCCAGTTCCCTAAACCATGTTGCTAAAAAGCAAGTTTTATCGTTAAGTTAAAGTGAACCATTAAGTCATGATTAACAATATAACAATGATGAAAGTAGCTGCACATAGCAAAGATTCTACCCATATGCATAAGCCCAAGGTTATCAAGATACAGGATATACAGAACTAGGTACAACCTTAATGGGACATCAATTTAGACACATGCATATGAAAGTAAATGAATATAAAAGGTGTGTTTAGGTAGCAAGGATTGTCCATGCTATAACTTGCCTTCCTCGAAGTGTTGTTGCTGCTGCGAGTCCTGCTCCGGATAGTCCTCACCGAGCTCGAACTCCAAAGCTAATGGCTCACCGACTGGACACGAAGCACCACACAAGCATACACGCATACCAATACATGCACATAAATGATATTCTATTAGAAAAGTACACAAAATAGTATAAACAGTCCAAATAAAGGTTTTAGAAATATTCTAGGCTTCACTATGAACACATGAGCGCAAAAATCACACTAATCAGAGCTAAAACGAAAAAGATAGGGGTTTTCTATGTTCTAGGGACCTGCTGGCAAGGTTTTAAAACATCCAGGGACTTATTTGAAAGAAAACAGGGACCTAAACATAATTTTGTATAAAAACTCGAGGGCTTACTCGTGAAACTACGCAAACAGGACTGCGGGTTCTATATTTAAAAAGAGTAGGGGGTTAAACATAAGAAAAATGACCTATTCGTAATTATTTTTGAACTGGGCTGGAGCGTGGGTTGATTTCAGAACTTGGAGGGGCTCTTTTGCAAAGTGACCAAAGCTGACCGGTATGACTCTAGTTTGACTCGGGCGAGGACGCACGGGAGTCGTCGGATCAAGATCGGACGGCGGGGGAGGCTTGGGGTTTCTTCCGGCCGGCGACAGACTGAGGGTACTGCGGCGCCGCTTGCTCCCGCGGCAGAGCATCGCCAGAGAATGCTCGGAATCGAGCTAGGGAGCTCGGCTCACGATGGGAATAGGTCGGGGAGTGAGCTGGGGGTGTGGGGAACTCAGCTAGGGGGTTCCTGACGAGGATTGTGCGGCGAGGGGTGGCGTACGACGACGGTCGGCGGGCGGCCAACTCCGGCAAAGTCGACAGACGTGAAAGAGAGCGAGAGAGAGGGCAGTGAGGGGCTCTGGAGGTAGCTCACCGACTCATGAAACTCCTGGCGGGGTTGGATTGGCCGGAGCAGCACCGGAGAAGGGACTTCGACGACGGCCGGCGGACTTGGGGGCGGCGGCGGCGCTGTGCGAAGCTAGGGGCGCGGGGGGTGCTCGGGAGCTCGGTGGATGGGTTTGGTGTGGCATTGGAGCTCCGGGGAGGTGGCTTTTATAGCCGCGGGGTGGCTGCCCTAGGCGCGCGCCTCGGCCGGAGATCGCGCGCCGGCGGGAAACTTGCCATGCGGGGGCAGGGGGTTTCCATGGGGGGGAATGGGCAGGAAAGGAAAGGATGAGGGGGTGGAAGCTTCATCGAAGCTTCGTCGGGCTCGGCGAGGGCCCACGGGCGCGCGGGGGACGGCTGGCCGGGCGGCGCGATTCGCGCCGGGGAAGAAGGCGCATCGGGCGAGGGGAAGGATCCGACACGTGGGGCCGGCTGTCGGCGAGAGAGAGGGAAGGGGGAGTGAGGTGCGCGGGGGAGGGGGGTTGCTGGTTGGGCCGCGCTGGGCCGAAGGCGGGGAAGGCGTGTGTGTAAGGAAGAGGAAGTTGGGCCGGGCGGAGAGGAGGGGAGGGGGAGTTGGGCTGCGCTCGGGAGGGAAGTTAGAGGTGCAAGAGTGGACCAGGGGAAAAGTTTAGGGAGCAAAAATGAACTCAGCTTGAATTAACTTTTCTAGGGCTCAAACAAATGTAAATTAAATTCGAATTTAAACAGAATTTAATTCCCAACTTAATTTGCCAACAATCAAAACACAGTGCAGCAGCATGAATGCAACAAAAATACTTCTACAACTTATATTTGATTTTAATATTCATAAATAATTCAATTAACCTATATTAAATATGGACAAATAAAATAAAGGCCAATTAATTACTAAAAAATTTAAATGGGTCATTTTTGGTGTTACAAACCTACCCCCCTTGAGATGAATCTCGACCTCGAGATTCGGATGTGGAAGTGAAGAGTTGTGGATATTCGGTCTTGAGATCCTCTTCTCTTTCCCAAGTTGCTTCGTCCTCCGAGTGTCGGTTCCATTGCACCTTGCACATACGGATGACCTTGTTTCTGGTTACTCTCTCCGACCTTTCCAAAATCTTGACAGGGTACTCCTCGTAGGTGAGATCTTCCTGTACGTTCAGCTCGTCTATTGGGATCTGCTCCTCAGGTATCTGCAAGCACTTCTTCAACTGAGATACGTGGAACACATTATGTACTCCGGCCAGCCTCTCAGGTAGCTCTAGCCAGTAAGCCACTTCACCCATTCGTTCCACTACTTTGAATGGCCCGATGTACCGAGGTGCTAGCTTGCCTTTGACATTGAACCTCTTAACGCCTCGCATGGGTGACACCTTGAGATACACAAAGTCGTCGACTTCAAAGGTGAGATCCCTACTTCTGACATCGGCATAGCTTTTCTGTCTTGACTGTGCCACCTTCAAATTTTGCCGAATCACTTGCACTTGTCGCTCTGCTTCTCTCAGTATCTCTGGACAGAAAACTTGACTTTCTCCTGTCTGGTTCCAGAACTGTGGAGTCCTACACTTCCTGCCATACAAAGCCTCGAATGGTGCCATCTGCAGACTCTTCTGGTAACTGTTGTTGTACGAGAATTCTGCATAGGGCAAAGTTTTGTCCCAACTGACACCATACTGCAGAGCACATTCTCTCAACATGTCTTCCAGGATCTGGTTGGTTCGCTCTGTCTGTCCATCCGTCTGCGGGTGATAAGCTGAGCTGAAATGCAGCTTAGTGTCCATGGACTCATGCAGCTTCTGCCAGAAGTGTGATGTGAACTGAGTACCTCGGTCAGACACTATCCGTTTTGGCACTCCATGCAAGCACACAATCCTCTCCATGTATAGCTCTGCCAGTCTAGCTCCGGTGTAGGTGGTCTTCACTGGAAGAAAGTGTGCCACTTTGGTCAAGCGGTCCACAATCACCCAGATGGAGTCAAATCCTCGCTGTGTGCGGGGCAGACCCGTTATGAAGTACATACCAACTTCTTCCTATTTCCATTCCGGTATCTTCAAGGGCTCGAGTAATCCGGCTGGCCTCTGATGTTCAGCCTTAACTCTCTGACAAGTGTCACATAGTGCCACATAAGTCGCCACATCACGCTTCAGTCCGTACCACCAAAATCTTTCCTTGATGTCCTGGTACATCTTGGTGCTTCCTGGGTGTATCGAGTATGCCGAATCATGTGCTTCTCTTAGGATCTTGTTCCTGATCTGCGCAATATCGGGCACGCATATCCTCTTCTCGTGCCACAATGTTCCTTGTTCATCCACTTGGAAACCAGGGGCCTTTTCTAGGTCAACATTCTCCACTATTTCCTTGATCTTTTCATCACCAAGCTGTCCTTTCCGGATCTCCTATTCAAGAGTCGATTCTACCGTCATCTCTGTGATGCTGGTCACGAACCCCAGACTCATCTTCTCAAATTCCCGGCTGAGTTCTTCAGGCAGACAATGGCCGGTGATCTTGTTCACATAGCTTCTCCTGCTCAGAGCATCTGCCACCAAGTTAGCCTTCCCTGGGTGGTAGTGGATCTCCAGATCATAGTCCTTGATCAACTCCAACCATCGACGGTGCGTCATATTCAGCTCTGGCTGAGTGAAGACATACTTCAGGCTCTTATGATCGGTGTAGATGTCACACTTGTGCCCAATCAAGTAATGCCTCCAAATCTTCAGAGCGTGCACTACAGCTGCCAACTCTAAATCATGTGTCAAATATTTCTGCTCATGATTCTGTAACTGTCTTGACGCATATGCCACGACTTTCTCTTCCTGCATAAGTACACACCCCATTCCTAGGCGGGATGCATCGCAGTAGATGGAGAAGCTCTTGGCTATGTCAGGCAACACCAGCACGGGTGCTGTAGTCAACCTCTTCTTCAGCTCCTCAAAGCTGGTCTGGCGCTCATCTGTCCAGATGAACTTGGCATTCTTCTCCAATAACGCCGTCATGGGTTTAGCAATCTTGGAGAATCCTTCGATGAACCTCGATAATATCCGACCATCCCAAGGAAACTCCTGATCTCGCTGACATCCCGAGGTGGGTTCCAGCTCAACACATCATTAACCTTCTTCGGGTCAACTGCCACTCCTCCATTGGACAACACGTGGCCCAAGAATGCTACTTCCTTCAACCAGAACTCACACTTGCTCAACTTGGCATATAGCTGATGTTCCCGGAGTCTCTGCATCACCATCCTCAAATGCTCTTCATGTTCCCCTTCATTCTTGGAAAAGACCAGTATGTCATCAATGAACACCACCACAAACTTGTCCAGGTAGTCCATGAAGACGCTATTCATCAGGTACATAAAGTATGCTGGAGCATTGGTTAGTCCAAAGGACATGACGGTGAACTCATATAGCCCATACCGAGTGGTAAAGACCGTCTTGGGTATGTCGGATGGTCGGATCCTCATCTGGTGGTAGCCTGATCGAAGATCTATCTTGGAGAATACACAAGCTCCCTTCAACTGATCAAACAGATCATCAATCCATGGCAAGGGATACTTGTTCTTGACAGTCACCTCATTGAGGGCTCGATAGTCCACGCACATCCTCTGTGTACCATCCTTCTTGTCCACAAACAACACTGGTGCTCCCCATGGTGAAGAACTAGGACGAATATACCCTTTTTCTAGCAAAGAGCTTAATTCTTCCTTAAGTTTCTCCAGTTCCTTCACTCCCATCCTATACGACCTCTTAGCTATAGGTGTAGTGCCAGGTTTTAGTTCAATAACAAATTCAACTTCGCGTTCCGGGGGCATACCTGGCAATTCATCTGGGAACACATCCGGAAACTCTCACACCACTCGGATGTCCTCCGGGATTGCACCCTTAGCTTGGTTGACTTGATTGTGCTCTGAAGGACTGGCTGCTTGATACTCCACCTTCTCACCGGACTTCGCTGTCAGTTGCACGGCTCTCTTGGCACACTGAATCAGTGCATCGTATGTGGCTAACCAGCTCATTCCCAAAATCAGATCGAATCCGATGGATTCCAGGACTATTGGATATACCTCAAAGTCTACCCCCTTATGGTGATAGTGACATGGGGACAACGTAAGGTGGCTCGTTGTTCCCCACCTAGTGAGCTAACTAGCATGGTATTCGACATGGGTCTTAGAGTCATTATGTTCTTTTTCACAAATGCAGCAGATATAAAAGCATGTGAAGCTCCAGAATCAAACAAAACAGTCGCAGGAGTCGAGTTGACAGGGAACATACCCACGACCACGTCAGTGGCCCCTTCTGCGGTCTCGGCACCCATGTGGTTGACCTTACCCCTAACTGGGTTCTGTGGCCCTCGGCCTGCTTGTGCTTGCTGCTGGTTCCCATTCTGCCCTTGCTGCTGTCCAACCCTCTGGTTGTTGTTCTGGCCTGCAGGATTCTGGACTCTGCGGGGACAGGCATTGGCATAGTGCCCTGGCTCACCACATTGGAAGCACGCTCTCGGCCCCACTGGTGCATTGTTGACGGGGTTGGGGCGCTGGACAGGCCCTTGCTGCACCTGGTTGCGCTGAGCTGGTGCATTCTGCAGCTGGTTCTGGAAGCGCTGTAGCTGCGATGCTTGAGGGTACTGGGGGCGTTGCTGGTTCTGGCCACGGTTGAACGAGCGGGGCTGATTCTGGAAGCGCTGCTGGCTCACCATTTGTTGGCCTTAGGGAGCAGTGAAGCGGGGGCGGTTGTTGCTCCCAGTCTGCTGGCCTTGGAACTTCCGCTTCTTCTCCTCGATTTCACGGCGCTTGTGTTCTAGCATCAGGGTGCCATCCACCAGTTCTTGAAAGTTGGGGAACTTGGTGCACATCAGCTGGTACTGTAGAGCATCCTGCAAGCCATCGCAGAACCGGGACTGCTTCTTCCTATCCGTGTTCACGTCTTCTAGAGCATAGCGGGCAAGCTCAATGAACTTGTCACGATAAGCTGTGACGCTCATCCCTTCCTACTTCAGTGCCAGGAACTCCTTCTTCTTCAAAGTCAGCAGGGCTTCAGGCACGTGGTGTGAGCGAAAGCTGTCATGGAACTCCTGCCATGTGATCTGGGTACGATCAGGGTGAGCGTACTGGTACAAGTCCCACCAGTCCAAAGCTGGTCCTTGAAGCTGTCCTCCTACGTACAACACCTTCTCCCAGTCGTTGCACTGAGCGATGTCGAGTTGTCGCTCCACTGCCTTAAGCCAATCCACTGCATGCAGGGGATTAGTTGCTTTGTTGAAGGTGGGCGGGCGTCCCTTCAGAAATTCGCGCCTCCTATCACGGGGCGGCATGTTGTGCTGCGGCGGATTCTGCTAGTTCTGCTGCATCATGGCCATCGTTTGAGCCATCTGTTGCATCAGCTGGGTCTGTGTGAGCGTCATTTGCTCAATGGTGGGGGGTGGTGGTGGCAGTCCATTGGCACCGGTGTTGCTCCTTGTGTTCACCATCTATCATCAGCAAGAGATTCCCATAAGTTTTATTGGACAAAACCAAGTAACTCAGGTTTGGAACATAAGTACTTGAGAATATTGATTGAACTGGTTAAGATAGAGCACAAGATAGATAAAGAGCAAGTGAAGCAAATAACCCCTTCTATGTATTCAATAATATCCTTATGTCTTAATCCAAAATCTAGATGGTAGTAGACTTGCGTCTACGCCCATCACAATCATTACAAAAATCCCACTCATACATAAGCATAATGATAATCAAACCAAACATCGATAGACAAGGTTCACACTGACTCGACTCACTGGTTTTTGACTCGACTAGAAAGAAGAACGATGACTAATCGATCTTATTACAGACTCATGGTAAACTCCTAAGGACCCTGCTGGATGGTGGTGCTGGAGGCGGCAGATCCGAAGCGGTGACTCTTGCGAGGCGGTGACTCTGCACGGTAGTCTGGGCTGCGTGGCGGTGGTGCTCCCATCATCTGGTCCAGCTGCTCCATGTCCTGCTGGGTCCCTCTCAGCTGCTCCCTCAGAGCGGCGATCTCATCAGTAGCTGCCTCCAGGTCAGTGTTGAGGGTAGCCAAAAGTGCCACAGTAGCAGCGAGCTGGGGGTCGTCGATGTCTCCGATGGGGGCATTGGTGCAAGCTGTCTCCCCACTCCTCCTGCGGGGGGTACCACCTCTCTGGCCCGTCCTTGATCTCTGCCCAGAACTTGTCCCTGTAGTAGTAGAAGGCACGACGAGCAATATCTGCTATCCCTGCCTCCTGGGTGGATCTCTCACTGGAGGCATAGTGGATCGACCTCGTCCTGGCAGCTCTGGCTTCGTGGTTAGCTGTACGGATCCTCAGGGTAGTACTCCAGAAGGTGGGGAAGAGGGGGTGCGTCCACCTCTCACTGTGGTACTCCATGCCCACGTTGCATGTGCCGTAGTGGTAGCGGAGTATCTGCCTCAGGCACCAATGGTAGAAGTTGTCTCCAGCGTCTCTAACAAAGTCCTCAACGGTCCACCTCGGTGCTGCCGGTGCTGGTGCAGGCGGCTGGGGTGCTGGGGGCTCCTCAGGGTCACCACCCTCGCCATCTCACGGATCATCACCACTGTCTTCATCATCATCATCATCATCATCATCATCACCATCGCTGTCATCACCATCTGGGTCTCCGGCAGCATTTCCACCACCTGGCTGAACTGGCTCGGGCTGCTCCTCTGGCTCATCAGCGGCTCCATCTCTTCGTCCTCGGGCTCTTCGTGCTGCTGCTCCGCCTCTTCTTCTTCCTGCCTCAGACGCTCCTCCTCTTGCATCTCTTCCCACTCCTGGAAAGCATCCTGGTAGGGGGCGCCAAAGTCTATCTCCGGAACACGGGGCGAAAGGTAGCCACAGGTGGACTTGCGGGCGGTCAGCTTCGTGCGAGCCATCTACTGCAGAGAGAAGACAAAGAAAAATTTTAGAAAAACTTTGCAAAGGACTGGGGTAGAGGAGACATTGAACGTCATTTTGCAAAACTCAACACTTTTATAAGTAAAATAGTGAAGACTGAACTTGACTAAGACCGACCATTCTATTCTAGGCTGCGACCCTACAGTCAGCACGGCTCTGATACCAATCTGTCACACCCGGATTTTCACAAACCCAAATGCGGCCATATGTGTGCCCAGGAAGTCCACAGAACACATACAGCGAACAAATATGATAAATAGAGTACAAATGCTCAAAATAAAATAGTTTACATCAGAGTATAAGATAAATATTTATTACAGCGGAAGTCTATAACTCTCAACTAAAGCGGAGCCGCAGTCCACAGGGACTCTGACTGGGAGAGCGCAACTCAGAAGTACGGCAGATCCTCAGGGAACTCAGCAGCAGTCTCATGCTCAGCCCAATCTGTTTACCCATTCGGGATTTTGTTGAATAAATGGCAAGTGTAAGTAAATAATTACTTAGAAAGTATAGCACGGGTATGAAGGCTCAAAGTAGGCTAGACACGGCTTAACTGCATTAGCATTTTTAATTGGTTCATTTTAACATTAACCAATTTACTACAAGTGAATTAATCCCGGTTGTGACCCAATTAATAAAGTATAAGTGACATTAAACATAAATAAACATCATCTTCTAATCAAAAAGGATCCAGGCCGCTCGTGACCCTGAGCAAGGCTATCGTGATAGATTGTACACTCTGCAGAGGTTTCGCCCTTTACCCACCAGTCGCGTAAAAGTTCAAAGGAACTTTGCACCCAACCACGCATATCAACACTTCCGAGGTGTGACTGCATAGGGACGCTACGAGGTTTTTCACAAGACGCCCTAACAAAATAGTAGCCACTATGGTACAACACTGGCAGCATGATCCAAGGCACCGAGATTGACTGACTCTCAGGGCGCAGCGATAAGAGGGTCAATGGCGTCCAGAGCGCGGGCACGCATGCCAACAAGTAAAAGAGCGCGACGTGCGGAGTTCCCATACCACAGGGACTCCCAACACGGGACTGTGCCTGACAAGACATAGCCGACGGTACCCCCGTCCTCGGTGGATCAAACCATACTCTCACGAGTTCTTCCCATAGCGTCGTCGGCCCCGTCGGTAACTACTGTCAAGCTAGATCCGTACAAGTTACTTGACCAAGACCAGAGCCATAATAGTTCTGGCAGTGGCGACAGGCTCCTGGGCTGTCGCTTTAAGAACCGGACCTAAGGGAGAGACACTGGAGCAAAGCACACAACACATGCCCAGTTCCCTAAACCATGTTGAAAAAAAGCAAGTTTTATCGTTAAGTTAAAGTGAACCATTAAGTCATGATTAACAATATAACAATGATGAAAGTAGCTGCGCATAGCAAAGATTCTACCCATATGCATATGCCCAAGGTTATCAAGATACAGGATATACAGAACTAGGTACAACCTTAATGGGACATCAATTTAGACACATGCATATGAAAGTAAATGAATATAAAAGGTGTGTTTAGGTAGCAAGTATTGTCCGTGCTATAACTTGCCTTCCTCGAAGTGCTGCTGCTGCGAGTCCTGCTCTGGATAGTCCTCACCGAGCTCAAACTCCAAAGCTAACGGCTCACCGACTGGACACGAAGCACCACACAAGCATACACGCATACCAATACATGCAAACAAATGATATTCTATTAGAAAAGTACATAAAATAGTATAAACAGTCCAAATAAAGGTTTTAGAAATATTCTACACTTCACTATGAATACATGAGCGCAAAAATCACACTAATCAGAGCTAAAACGAAAAAGATAGGGGTTTTCTATGTTCTAGGGACCTGCTGGCAAGGTTTTAAAACTTTCAGGGACTTATTTGAAAGAAAACAGGGACCTAAACATAATTTTATATAAAAACCCGAGGGCTTACTCGCGAAACTACGCAAACATGACTGCGGATTCTATATTTAAAAAGAGTATGGGGTTAAACATAAGAAACATGACCTATTCGTAATTATTTTTGAACTGAGCTTGAGCGCGGGTTGATTTCAGAACTTGGAGGGGCTCTTTTGCAAAGTGACCAAAGCTGACCGGTATGACTCTAGTTTGACTCGGGCGAGGACGCACGGGAGTCATCAGATCAAGATCGGACGGCGGGGGAGGCTTGGGGTTTCTTCCGGCCGGCGACAGACCGAGGGTACGGCGGTACCACTTGATCCCGCGGCAGGGCATCGCCGGAGAATGCTCGGAATCGAGCTAGGGAGCTCGACTCGCGATGGGATAGGTCAGGGAGTGAGCTGGGGGTGTGGAGAACTCAGCTAGGGTGTTCCTGACGAGGATTGTGCGGCGAGGGGTGGCGTACGACGACGGTCGGCGGGCGGCCAACTCCGGCGAAGTCGACAGACGTGAAAGAGAGCGAGAGAGAGGGCAGTGAGGGGCTCTGGAGGTAGCTCACCGACTCATGAAACTCCTGGCGGGGTTGGATTGGCCGGAGCAGCACCGGAGAAGGGACTTCGACGACGGCCGGCGGACTTGGGGGCGGCGAAGGCGTTGTGCGAAGCTAGGGGCGCGGGGGGCGCCTCGGCCGGAGATCGCGCGCCGGCGGGAAACTTGCCATGCGGGGGCAGGGGGTTTTCATGGGGGGAACGGGCGGGAAAGGAAAGGATGAGGGGGTGGAAGCTTCAACGAAGCTTCGTCGGGCTCGGCGAGGGTCCACGGGCGCGCGGGGGAAGGCGCGTCGGGCGAGGGGAAGGGGAAGGATCCGACGCGTGGGGCCGGCTGTCGGCGAGAGAGAGAGGGAAGGGGAGTTGAGGCGCGCGGGGGGGGGGGGGGGGGAGGGTTGCTGGTTGGGCCGCGCTGGGCCAAAAAAAGGGAAGGCGTGCGGGTAAGGAAGAGGAAGTTGGGCCGGGCGGAGAGGAGGGGAGGGGGAGTTGGGCTGCGCTCGGGAGGGAAGTTAGAGGTGCAAGAGTGGACCAGGGGAAAAGTTTAGGGAGCAAAAGTGAAGTCAGCTTGAATTAACTTTTCTAGGGCTCAAACAAATGCAAATTAAATTCGAATTTAAACAGAATTTAAATCCCAATTTAATTTGCCAACAATCAAAACACAATGCAGCAGAATGAATGCAACAAAAATATTTCTACTACTTATATTTGATCTTAATATTCATAAATAATTCAATTAACCTATATTAAATATGAACAAATAAAATAAAGGCCAATTAATTACTAAAAAGTTTAAATGGGTCATTTTTGGGTGTTACATCACGACGCTGGGTGTGGCATTTGTCCTTGCGGATCCTTCTACCCGACGCAAATCGACGAGCGTCTGTCAGCTCCAGCAGACGGCGTGGTGGTTTCTGTAGAAAGTACGTGTCCCTGTGATTATCCCGGAGCGTCTTCGAGGGGTCCTACTGACCGGCGTCCATGCCAAGTTGTCGTCCGTACACACGTTCGAGGGTTCTCCCATGCTTTGTCGAGGGCTTCGTCAGGGGTCAGTACGAGAGTTGGCGACACAGGAGCGCCAGAGCTGGCAGCACAGGGTTGCACAGGGCCTCGTAGGCCGACACAGTGACAGGAGTTGGCCATACAGTGACCGGAGTCATGCACAGCCTCGAGGATGGCCGCACAGTGACCGGAGTTGGCGGGCGTGGCTCGGGTCATATCGTCTGTGCGGCATGGCTCGCAATCAGCCTTTTGACTTTGGCGTCCCGCGGCAGTCCTGGGCATTGAATGCGCCTATTGGTGGAGCAGACGGGGGCACGCGTGTGGTGGGTCGAGGGGTAGCCTCAGCCTCGAGGGAGGCGGAGTTTCTGGAGTAGAGGGCCGTGTGGGGCTCGATTGCGGAGGCCTCGATCGAGGCGGAGTTTGATGTTCGCTCGAGGGGGGTCGGCACCCTCGATCAAGGCGGAGATGGAGCACGCACTGGGACCCTATCGGCGGTTCTCGAATGGGCCGTTGGCCTATGTTGGGTCGTGGGCTTTGTGCACTTAGACCTTCATCGGTTTATGTAGATTTGATTGTGATTGATTTGTGTTTTTCAAGAGTGATTATCCCCTAGGTTAAGGGACCCCTTATGACCGTCCCCAACAGCCTAAGCATACGGATTTGAAATACATACGGATTTGAATGTTGTAGATCCTTTGACAAAGGCTCTTCCACAGCCTAAGCATGAGTCACACATGAGAGCTATGTGTATTAGATATCATCTAGGTTAGCTCTATTGTGAGTGGATAGTAGTAATGTATCTATGACATATTGTTTATTTATTGAATATCCATGAAAGACAACTTGTATATGATTGGCAATTATGTGAATTGCTTGTGAAACTCTTTGCTTGTTTGGTTATTCTAAAGTTATCCATAATCTGATTAGCACATGTATTAGTTGATGACTATGTTTTACGTGCATGGACATAGAGATGTCAAACTAATGATGTGGGCACATGTATGACATGGGGCTGGACTGACCCAACTTAAGATCTTGTTGTATGTTTATCTCTTTTCACAACGCGTATGCTTTGTCCTAAGACATGAGATTGTCGCATGTATTCAAGATATGAATTGACCTACTTAGGGACTATCAAATGCTACTCTGTAACTGGGTAGTCATAAAGGTGTTTTTTGGGTTTGTCAGGAAGCATACTGTGAGGCGTGGTCAATCAAGATGGGATTTGTCCCTCTCTATACGAGAGATATATCTCTGGGCCCCTCGAGTGATCGGATCAAGAAATGCATGGCCGTGCTGGGTTAAGTGTTAACCTTTTGAAAGATCCGACTCATAGGTTCGAGAAAGAGAGGTCGACTTGGAGTTAGACCAAGTATCGTGAGGCAAAGGGAATAGCTTGTACGTGATGTTGTGGTGGTTCGTATGATATGATCTTTACATGTACATGGGAGTTGACATGTCTTGCTAGAGGCCGCTGTCAACTATTAGACCGTGGAGTATTCAAGACATGTATATGTGTGCATGAACCCATAGGCCACTGAAAAACTTGTCTATGTGATTGTCTCTAGTGCAAGTGGGAGATTGTTGGATATATGCCAAAGAGCCAATCAGATTGGACTTGTTCGTGGGCTTGATCCACGAGGGATTAGGTTAACTGATTGGACCCATGTGATGGCAACCCATTAGTACAGCCTATATATATGTGGGAGGGGGCTAGGGTTGAGGACACATGTTGTTGTTGCCCTAAACCCTAGCTATCGTCGATCGCCGCTCTCCCGTCGTGCGCCCCTGGTGCTGGCACACCGGCGCACGGCGTTCCATCATCGTAAATGTGGATACCTTGGAGGTGTTTGGCTTGGAGCATAAGGACGACCCGCGTGTCCCTTCGGACGGCAAATTCCATCACCTGAGCTATACGTAAACTTTTTCCTTCATCAATGAATCAATGCATTCAGTCCATTCCAATTACCCACTGCACGAGTACCCAGGTGGAGAGCTGAGCAGCCCTCGTGCGCCGGGTGGTGCCGTCGTGCAATGGTGCAGGCAGGAGGGACTGCACTGATTTTTTTCACCTTTTTAATAAAATGTTTTTTTGCACCGAGTCTGGTTGGATCGGGACTAAATTTAGTTCCTCAAATAAATGATAATTAGTAGTATTAAACATAAACTAATTATAAAATTAATTACATAAGTCATATCTAGTCCGCGAGACGAAACTAACAAGTCTAATTAACCTATAATTAATACATAATTATCAAATTATTACTGTAGCGTTATATTACTTAATCATGGACTAATTACATTTAATAGATTCATATCGTAAATTAGTCCTCGCTTACGTAATGCATTTTATAATTAATCTATATTTAATACTTTTAATTAGCATTCTTTCATTCGATGTGACGGGACTAAAATTTTAGTCCGTGGAACCAAACACCCCTGGGTAACCTGTTGGACCTGAGAAGTGGGAGTTTGCGTGGGTGTGGAGCTTGCCGTATGAACTCTTCATAAATACGGCACTCCCGCACTCGCATTAGGTCACCTTGGGCCTTGTTTAGTTTCCAAATTTGGTGTATCAAATTTGAAAGTTTGGGGTCTATTCATAATCATTACGACACTGTAGCATTTCGTTTGTACGTGCGAAAAATTATTCAAAAATTGATTAATTAGGCTCAAAATGTTCGTCTCGCAGAGTACAACAAAACTGTGCAATTAGTTTTTGATTTTATCTACATTTAGTACTCCATACCTGTTACGACATTTTGATGTGACGAAAAATTTTCTTTTTTATAGTAAATTTGGGAGTTGCTTTTTAACTAAACAAGACCTTTATTCTCATCTTTTCTTTCGAGCTTCTCTGTAGTGCTCTGTTCACTGCTCTACCTTCTCCTCACGCACACGCGAAGGTCACATGGGGGAGAAGGATACTGGCTGGGCTCCGGAGACGAGGCCGAGTAGCAACGAGGAGATCGAACACGACGAGGAGCCACACGCTATCGTCCTGTGCACGTCCGATTCCCGCGAAGAGTGCTATGTAATTAAGCAAGAGCAAAAGATTCTTTTGTAATCCAATTTTGATTAGTTGCTGATTCGAGTACACGATGGGCGTATGGATGAAGCCCACTGCACGGAGTACCAGGTCGAGAGCTGAGCAGCCCTCGTGCGCCGCGGTGGTGCCGTCGTGCAGGCAGGAGGGACTGCACTACTGATTTTTTTTCACCTTTTTAGTTTTTAATAAAATGGTTTATACTTGGTAACGTGCGTTGGACCTAAGAAGCGGGAGCATGGGCGCATTTGTTTCCCTCCGTCTAAATCGTAGTCTCGTCACATCGGATGTAAATATGTTAATTAGAAGTATTAAATATAGATGAATTAAAAAAATCCACTAAATAAACGATGACTAATTTACGAGACAGAATCTATTAAACCTAATTATATCATGATTAGACAATGTAATGCTACAGTAAATATATTGTAATTATGTATTAATTATAGCTTAATTAGATTTGTTAGGGCAGGTACATTGCTACACGTCAGCGGTCTCATAGGTCGTCTCATGCAGTGCCACGTATGATTTTTGCTGATGTGGAGGAGAGAGAGAGGTGAAAGAAAGAGGTCGTTGCTTCGCGAAACAACCGTCTCATGAGCTAAATTTTAGGACTATGAGACAACTCCTCCACATTATATGAGTTTTATTGCCATGCAACCAATAATATTTCTTTATTTTTCTATAAATTAAGGGATATTGTATTACTAAGAGACAGCCAAAACAACAACCCATTGTATAGGTTGTCTGATAAGTCGTCTTAAGATTACGTGTCACTGCATGAGACCGCCTATTAAACGACACCAATGTACTGCCCTTATGTTTGTCTCGTAAAATAAACATAACTTATATAATTAGTTATATAATTAATTTATATTTAATACGTCTAATTATTATTTGTTTAAAGTTCTATACTTTACTAACACCTGAATCCAAACACCACCTGTATGCTTCGGTGGAGCTTGTCCCATGAACTCTTAATCAATACAGCTGTATGATGGATTTTATAACAAAATATTTGATTAAAAAAGTTAAAATGGTAGGTCGAAGTGTATGCTACATATACCTGAGTGTTTTCTCTCCCTCCAACACTAAAGTTTTGGATTTACAAAATCTTCAACCTACGACTCAGTCTGCAGCTCCAGCGGATTAGCATAACGGTGGCTGCTCTTCCCAGTGTCGCTTAAGCCACCGGGAGGAGAAAGCGACATTGCTCGAGCTTCATGGCCGGATGAAGACAAGGCTGACGAAGACTAGATTGCATTGATTTCAGATGTTTCTTAGGGAAAAAATCTTTACACACATGTTTAACCACTAATTAAGAGTATTAAATAAAATCAGTTTACAAAACAACGTATAAAATCATCGGATTAATTCGCGAGACCTATCTAATGAGTGTTGGATATGTTCCAAATTCGCATCCACGATAAAGGTCGGGCTTCTGCCGGAGCGCAGAGAAGGCCCGTCGTCGGAGGTTTGGGCCGGAGCGAAGTGATGTTGTGTTTTCTCTCAGGAGCGCACAGTTTAGTCACACCTCAGAAACGCAACCAAGCACGGTCGTGTGAGCCGCCTATATATACGTAACCCTATGTAGACGGTAGGATAAGACAGATAAGGCATCTTAGATGAATAATGTATCATCCCTACCTGTAAACTCTACTCAATAGTGATTGTCTTCCGTGGTTTTTTTCCGTAAGGGTTTTTCCACGTTAAATCATGTCTCGTGTTCGATCTTGTTTTTTCGTATTATTTTCTAACAAGTGGTATTAGAGCTTGGTACGAGATCACGTGAAAAAAATAATTAGGGTTTCGTCCCTATTTATCGCGCGCCGCCAGCCGGATCAATCTGCGATTGGTTACCTCGTGCAAGACTCGTCGACGTGGAGTTTAAGACGGAATCTGATTCCGTATTTACCGGAGGCTGCAGACCAATCCATGAGAAGGTACCAGAAGGTTTTCTCAGCTTTGCTGAACGTACACGGAGTTGTACATAAGGCTGCAGGTTATTGCTAGGTTTACACAGTAACATATCTAAATTATTACTACAGATTATTTTCTTCTTGTTATTTCTTTCATATGGCTTCTTTGATATATGATATGATTTCCGCTGCTAAAACATATTGCGATTTTGAGGAGATATTGGAATTATTATTGGATCACTTTGAGTTAATTCTTCTTGATGTTTTTCAAACATCGTTCATGTTACCCTAGTGGTTTCTTTTACTCCTATGGAGTTTGTTAATTTAAAGTGAAGGTTTTGCTCTGAATTGAGTTCGAGGTGGAGGATTCCAAGTGCAATAGAGGAGGTTTGTTTGACTAGATACTACAATGTTTTGTATTGCGGGAGCAGTACGTTTATTGCTGTCTTTGCTCATGTTGAGGGGTTTAGTTCAAAGGTTTAACTCCATTGGTTGCACATTTATGCCTACATCTGAACCATGTTTGAATAGAGCAGTAATTGACCATGTCATAGAATTTAGTTTCTTCTACAACTGGCAAGTTTATTGTACGTGATGGATACACGTGCTGGTTGCTCTTGCAAGAGCGTTATTTTGCCAAGTTTAGTGTTCCTGGTGGAGCATATATTATTCCATGAGATGAGTTTTTCACTGGATATTTATTTAATACCACGGGTGATATTGTGACTTTATGTCATTTGATGATTGAGCGTTATTGCCATTTGCTTTTGAGGTTTGTTGCACAGACTCAGACTTTTGCTGGGATTATAAATTTGATGAAGACCCAGATTGTTCGTCTGCTTTGTTGATAGCTATGTGTGTTTGGACCTATTGGTTATTTGCTCAATTTTTACTTCCTATGAAGTGTTGGGAGAATACTCAATTGATCTTACTCATTGGTTAGTCCAGTGGATATTGGCATTCAAGATTTGAATATGGTGGTTTATTATTCGTCTACAGGAGGGAATTTGTCTCAAGGTGAAGTTTGTTGGATATGTTCCAAATTCACATCCACGATAAAGGTCGGGCTTCTGCCGGAGCACAGAGAAGGCCCGTCACCGGAGGTTTGGGCCGGAGCGAAGTGCTGGTGTGTTTTCTCTCAGGAGCGCACAGTTTAGTCTCACCTCGGAAACGCAACCAAGCACGGTCGTGTGAGCCGCCTATATATATGTAAGCCTATGTAGACGGTAGGGTAAGACAGATAAGGCATCTTAGATGAGCCATGTATCATCCCTACCTGTAAACTCTACTCAATAGCGATTGTCTTCCGTGGTTTTTTCCCGTAAGGTTTTTTCCACGTTAAATCGTGTCTCGTGTTCGATCTTGTTTTTCCGCATTATTTGCTAACAATGAGGCCTCTGATCGTATAATTAGAGGATGGTTACTGCAGCATGGTAAATTATGGATTAATTAGACTCATTAAATTCGTCGCGTAAAGTTACGTTCATCCTTAAAAGGGTTTTGTAAATAAACTTTATTTAATACTTCATGCATGCAAGATTCTATCCTTAAAAGGGTTTTGTAAATAAACTTTATTTAATACTTCATGCATGCAAGATTCTATCCTTAAAAGGGTTTTGTAAATAAACTTTATTTAATACTTCATGCATGCAAGATTCTCTAGGAAAAAAATTGCATTGATGACAAATAGATAAAAAAAATGATGGTAACCCATACTTCTCCTGCAAACAACAGTAGAACGTTTGAGATTAGTCAAGCTTGCTTGATGGGTTGAAGAAAAGGAAATTGCTGCGCACTTACGTATTGAGCCACGAGCCTACCTACGATCGTGCGCCAACGTGGTTTAATCCGTAGCTCGTACGATGGCTCCAGGGTGTTGGTTGACAAAATCGTAGTTCTTCGTATACGTACATCAAAAGTAAATTCTCTCTGACAGTAGCCATCCCTTCTATGCTATCAAATTTTTATTTTTTATTTTTTCTATATCACTCCGTTATATTTCACCGTTAGCACCACCAGTGATCACCATATGAACTGGCGTTGGATTGGACAAGAGTCTCGAGGCGAACAAGTGTCTCACACGGACGCCACTGGAGGGTCACGTCTCCACCAACGTCTTTTCTTTTTTTGACCGGGATCCACCAACGTCATTTGGGGTGTGTTTAGTTCCAAAAATTTCTCTCTCCAAATTTCACTATTTATCTATCACATCAAATCTTTCTCCTCATACATGAAACACTAAACGTGGGTAAATAAAAAAGCTAATTGTATAGTTTTGATGTACACGACGAGACGAATCTTTTGAGCCTAGTTAGATCATAGTAGGACAATGTTTACCACAAACAAACGAAAAGTGCTACAGTGCGCTACAGTTTCCGATGTAACTTTTCTACCATCTTTTTGCAGGAACTAAACACACCCTTGGTCGCGAGGGCTCCGTGTTGGGATCTGCCTAGGCAGTGGCGGAAGGCCCAGTAGGGCAAGGTACCTGAAATCTTGCTAGGGCTGTGTTTCTTTGGGTTAAAATTTTTTTCCACCCCGTTTGACCAATAATTAAGGATATTAAATAAGTCAGTTTACAAAATTAACTTTACAACCTCGAGTTAATTCACGAGACAAATCTAATGAGGCCTCTGACCGTACGATTAGAGGATGGTTACTGTAGCATTACTGTAGCAAATTATGGACTAATTAGGCTCGTTAGATTCGTCGCGTAAATTTACATTCATCCCTAAAAAGATTTTGTAAATAGACTTCATTTAATAGACTTCATGCATGCAAGATTCCCTTTAAATTTTTTTTTCGGGGCAGTTAGTAAACACGGCCCCAGAAGTACACGTGCTCAACTTTGATATTTCACTGAATAATTTTGTGAAGCACTTAATCTCTTTATTCACTAATATAAGTATTATATATCATAGCCGCACTTGGTCAATCCACTTCCGTCATACCTCAATTATGAATCGGCCTAGGTCGGCAGAAAAGCTCGCGGCTCGTTCAAAGTTCCGGGCCCTATTTGTTTGGCTTATTAGCCACCAGCCAGCCATACTTTTCTTTCAGAACAAATCAGCCACCAGCCAGCAGTACTTTTCTCTCAGAACAAATCATCACCGGCCACCAGCCAAATAAACATGCGCTGGTTTAGTTCAGTTTGGTTCGACCTCTTCAATGATTCGAACCAAACCTTATTTTCAGCTCATTTTATTAACCAGCTAGCCATGAACTGCTCGTGAGCTGTTTGATAGCCTCATTAGGCTCGACAAATTTTATAATGCCAAACTTATTTATTATTAGCATAATGATATTTTTATTATTTTGATAAAATGAACTTATCATTGAACTTGTAAGTCAAATCTAAGCATTAATTCTATTTTTAGTTTTTAAATATCTACGTTATTTCAATTTATTATTACTAACAAAAGTGCTTGTGCGTTGCTATGGTGGAGAAGACTTCATAAGTGCAGGAGCTATGAGAAGCGCGGCAAAAGAGAGATCCTCAGCAGATGTTGCACCCGAGAACAACGGCGGGTCGACGACACGGATGCGAGCGATGCGAGAAGACAAAGGGTGCGTGCGGTGGTGCGAGACAACCAGAGAGCAGGTGAGGTACCATAGGTTGATTAATATCCATGCATTGCTAAGGGTGAAAGGGACTTTATAAGAGAAAGCACGCGGGAGCCATGGATACCACCGATTCCACATCCGATGAGGAGCACGACAAAGAGAGATCATCGGTACACGTTGTGTCCAGAAGGACGACGGGTCAACGATAGGGATTTGAGCGATGTGAGAAGACGAAGGGATGCATGCAACGGTGTGGGACAACGACAGGAGACGAGGTGTTGCAAATAGATGAATGCCCATGCATTGCTACAGGTGAAGGTGCACGGGAGCCATGGACCCTGTGACGAACCGGATTCTCACCGACGAGAACCCGACTCCCTGTACCCTTGAGATAGTCCCAGGAATAGCAGCTATCTCGTACAGAACTCATCTCAGTCGAATATCACATCCATACAACGATAAAAGATTCATTACATGACATATTTAAAAACATAGCGTTTGGTACAAGCCCTCTGGGCTAAATCGACAATAAGAAACATCTGCGCAGCGGTAGCTAGAACATCAGGGTCCACTCCTCCACAGGCATCCTTGAGCGTAGCGCACACCCTTCAGTCGTACCACCCGTCCTGGTTGAACTCGTGGTCGGGGTCTTCACCTGAGAACCCAAAGTCTGTCCCCAAGGAAATGGGACAGGTCCACGTCACCAACCATAATACGATGCAAGCTTTAAAGTGGCCTATTCTAAGGATATAGAAATAATCAAGGTTTAAGCCAGGGTTTTCTTATGCAAGCAGCAGCAATAACCCAAATTTTAACTCACCACCAACTCCTTCTCTCACACGTACATCCACTCCCCAAATCCAACCATCAGCCTCACATTTTCCCATCGGGCTCGTCCTGCCACGGCAGGTTCCCGCATACATCATCCACCAACACCTTTCTATCTCTAGTCGACTCGGTGAGCTCCCTCCCCACCTTGTCTCAACAGCCTCAGCTGGACCAATCTCTCATAACCCGAATCAAGGATGAGGTAAGAAAGCAGATTCCCATGCTAGCCGGGGCTTCTCAGAAATGGGTCGTCCGTAACCGTGGACACGGCTATAAGTATAGTTTACACTCTGCAGAGGTGGCACTCCAGGAATCCATCCGGGCTGCAAGGCTAGTCCACAACCAACCTGAGACGCAGCCCACAGCAAAGACCCTAAACAGTAACGGCGCCAATCCTGTCTCCCTGGGCTCGGGAAACATCCGATCTAACATCTGCCCCAGGGTCGTGAAACCTTCCCACCGGGGCCAGTCGGGGGCCGTGGTAAATCAGGGAGATTACGCCGCAACGAATCCCCCCTACACATATCATGCTCGATTCTCCTACAGTCTAGGCGCCGCACTAGAGTAGGCTTGCTGGAACCCTCCCCATACTGGGTAGATGGTGAGCACGGTATTTCCCAAGTCCAAAGTGGGGGCACGACTCGGTCCTTAATTGTTCGGTAAAGCGAGTATCTGCGTCACAAGCGATCCGCCGCAACGGGCCGCAATCGGCACCCATAACAGGTATTGCCGCCCAAACTCCTCAGGTACTCCCCGAGTACCAATCCCTCAAGTAACCATGTACCCGCAACAGGTACCCCATAGGGACTGCCCGAGTGCAGCCCCTCAGCACCTCGATCAACGATCGAGTTGTTATTACTCGCTTACACCGCCTAGCTGCGCTACTCCTCCCAATCCACCCACAACTCACGCCAAGAGGATCAATCACAACCATCCCAACACATGCATAGCATAGCATATTTATAAAGTGAGTAGTAGGCAGCAAGGTAACAGGATAATAACAAAGGCAGTGCAGGTTTATCATGCGAGTAAAGTAAAGCGCTAGCATACTAGTTGCATGTCTAATAGGTATTTCAGAGAATGGTCGGGCATGAACCTGGGCAAAGGTCTTTGTCCTCGTCAAAGCAGTTGTTGTAGTGGTCCGGCTCCTCCTGACTCTCCGGAGCTCCTAGGGTTGCGTGAAAATAAAATAAGACGCGACTACTAGCAAAGAAACACTAAAACAGCGATGAAAGAAGACTCAAATAATACCAAACTCTACACTAACGCGTAGATCATGATATTAGAAAAATATAGAAACTGGTTTCATATTTTTCTGAGCTACGGTTGATTTATTATTAATTTTTGAAGTTTAAATCATTTTCTGAAAATATTAAATAATTTCCGAAAAAGAAAACAGACAGAAATTAGCCTGCTGACGTCCGCCTAGGATGACGTCAGCAGTGGGCCCTACTGACGTCAGCGTTGACCGGTCAACGGTCAACGGGGTCAACCCTGGTTAGTGGGTCCCATGTGTCAGTGACTCGCAGAGTATGACCAGTGGGCCCCATACGTCAGCACGGTTAAAAGAAAAAGAAAAAGAATAAACGAAGGCTGGGCTGGTTTTGGGCCGAAAGGTGAATGGGCCGGAAGAGTTCAAGGGGGTTAAACAGACTTAATCGCGAGATTCGGCCCACGAAGGGGTGGCTGCTGGTGCTGCTCTGGTGGACCAAGTCCACCGTGAACCGTGAGATGGGTTCACGTGAGCTGGGTGCATGGGATCCAGGTGTGGCCGAACCGGGATGTTCTACGGGTGCGGTGTGGCGACTTGGTGTGGCCCACGGTGTGGCTTCGCCACGGCGCGACGCGACGCGCGCGCGGCGCGCTCTGGAGCACGCCGGCGGCGACGGTCCGCGGCGGAACTGGCCGGAGACGGCTCGGCTTGGGTCTAGGTCGGCCGGGTTAGCTTCGCTAGGGCTCGGCGAACGCGGACGGGGTGAACAAGGGCTCGGATTGGGTTCGGTTGGGCCCTCCCGACGCGAACAGCGGCGGCTCGGCCATGAACGCCGGCGAGCAACGACGGCGACCCGGTCTTTTGCGTGCAACGGTGCTCGGTTTGGTTAGGCTCGCGCGCGTGCGGCTCCAGCAGCTGCTGGGACGCTTCTGGGTGCGCATGCGCGGGCTCGTGGTCGCCCACGGCCGCGCATGGCCTCGGCGTTCGCGCGCGCGAGCAGAGCTCGGCCGCGGCGGCCTCGGCTGCGGGGAACAAGGCGTCGGCTGGCTGCGAGAGGGGTTAGCGGCGATGGGAACCTGCAGAAGAAGATGGCCACGACACGAAGGTCGGGTCCCAGGGGCTAGCATCGGCGGCGGCGGCGGAATTCGGCCGGAGACAGAGAAGAAGGGGGAAATCGCGGTGGCTCACCTAGGGGTCACGTCGAGGTACGCTGCAGCTCGGGGAAGATTCGTCGTGGCTCAGTGATGCTTGTGCGCTTCCTCCCGTCCCTGGTTCGGCTTCTCCTCGGCGGCTCCACGAGCGGCGGCGATGGCTTCGGCGGCGGCGATGCGGGGAAGGAGCTTCGGCTTTTCTCCTCTCCCTCTTCTCCTCCTCAGACCCTCCTCTGGCCCTCCTCCTCCCTCTCCACTCACTAATTGGGGACGAGGAACCCCAAAGGGGGCGGCGGCGGCTTGAACAGGGACGGGCTCCCGGCGGCGGGTTTTATAGAGCGATGGCGCTAGGGTTTCCTGGGGTTCGACGGACGGATGGGGGAGCTCGAGCGCTCACGGACACGCGGCGCAATCGCGTCGGGCCGCACGGAGCTCGGGTGGTTGGGGGGGTCACGGGCGGCGCGCTCGGGAGAGAGAGAGCGGCGTCGCGAGGAAGATGACGCGGGGGAGAGAGACGACTGAAAGGCGGGGCCCAAGCGTCAGAGAGAGAGAGAGGAAGACGTGGCGGGGACGCGGCGGGGAAAAGGAATGGGCTGCTGTTGGGCCGAAAGGCCGAGCAGGCCGGCTGGTCGGTTGGCTCGGGAAAGAAGTTGGAGGTGGTTTCTTGGACTTTGGCTTCGGGAAAATGGCCCACGAATAGTTAGAGGGATTTGAATTAGTTTAGTCAATTAGAGTTTGAATTCAAATCTAGAATTTGAATTCAAACCAACCAAAAATCCAAATAAATCCAAATAAATCCAAATCACATTATTTCATCCTTAGCACATCAAATTGATTTTAAATTTCAAATTTAAATTGCCTAGGAATTTAGGAACCAAATAGAAGACACTCTTATATGTTTGTTTGCATGCACACAATTCCACCAAAAATTTTTAAATTCAAAATTTTGCACTCAACAAAACCTATAGGAATTTTAGGGTTGTTACAGTCTCCCCCCCTCACAAGAATCCTGTCCTCGAGATTTGTGATTACCTATGGTTTAAACAAGTGGGGGTATTTCTCTTTCAGTACTGACTCCTTCTCCCAAGTAGCTTCTCTTTCTGAGTGATTGCTCCACTGTACTTTGCAAAACGGGATAGCTGTGCTTCTGGTCTCTTTGACTGCTCTTTCTAGTATCCTCTCTGGGTACTCCAGGTACTCCAAGGTGTCTTGTAGGTCTAATGCCTCTGTCTTGATCTCATGTTCTGGTACTCTCAGACACTTTCTCAGCTGAGATACATGGAACACTGGGTGTACTCCCGCTAGTTCCTCTGGTAGGTCTAGCTTGTAGGCTAGCTTTCCTACTCTCTCCAGTATCTGGTACGGTCCCACAAAACGGGGTGCTAGCTTTCCTTTCACTTGGAATCTCTTATGCCCTCTGAGGGGTGACACTTTTAGATAGATGAAGTCTCCTACTTCGAACTCCAGATCTCGTCTCCTTTTATCTGCATAGCTCTTTTGTCGGCTCTGAGCTGCCTTCAGGTGCTCTCGGATCTTGGCCACATTTTCTTCTGCCTCTACAATCATGTCAGGCCCAAAGAATGTTTGTTCTCCCACCTCTGACCACATTAGAGGTGTTCTGCATTTTCTGCCATAAAGTGCCTCAAAGGGTGACATCTGTAGGCTGGCCTGGTAACTGTTGTTGTAGGAGAATTCTGCATAAGATAGACTCTTCTCCCAGTCTGTGCTGTAAGCTAGAACACATGCCCTCAACAAGTCTTAAAGAACTTGGTTCACTCTTTCGGTCTGCCCATCTGTCTGAGGGTGGTAAGCTGTGCTATACTCCAAGGTTGTCCCAATGGCTTGATGTAGGCTTTGCCAGAATTGAGCTGTGAATTGTGGTCCTCTGTCTGACACAATACTTCTTGGTGCCCCATGCAGCTTGAGAATGTTGTCTATATATAACTCTGCTAGTTTGCTTACTGAGTGTGTGCTTTTGACTGGTATGAAGTGAGCTACCTTCATCAGCCGATCAACTATGACCCAAATGGCATCATTTCCTTTCTGAGTGCGAGGTAGGCCAACCACGAAGTCCATGCTGATATCTTCCCACTTCCACATTGGAATTTCCAGTGGTTTCAGCAGTCCTGCTGGTCTTTGATGTTCTGCCTTGATTCTTCGACAAGAGTCGCACTTGGCTACATACTCTGCTATGTCCTCTCTCATCTTCTTCCACCAGAACTTATCCTTCAGATCCTGATACATCTTGGTACATCCTGGGTGTATCGAGTACTTGGACTCGTGAGCTTCTGAGAGAATTGTTCTCCTGATTTCCTTGTCCTGCGGCACACAGATACGGTCTTTCAGCCATACTGTCCCTGCTTCATCAATCTGGAAGTCAGGTGCTACTCCTCGTTGAGTATCCTCTTTTACTTCTTGGATTTCTGGACACTTCCCTTGAGCTTCTTTGATTCGGTCTTCTAGGTTGTACTTCACTCTCATTTCCTGGGGTTTTCCTTCTTCTACTAGCTCGAGTTTCAGCATGTACAACTCTTTTGCTAGTTCTGGCTGACTTTCTGCTATCATCAAGTTGTTACAATAACTCTTTCGACTTAAGGCATCTGCCACTACATTAGCTTTGCCAGGATGGTAGTGTATCTCCAAATCGTAATCTTTGATCAGTTCTAACCATCTTCTCTGCCTCATGTTTAGTTCAGATTGGGTGAAGAAATACTTCAAACTTTTGTGATCCGTGTAGATATCGCACTTGTTGCCAATCAGATAGTGCCTCCAGATCTTCAATGCATGTACCACTGCTGCCAGTTCTAAGTCGTGCGTGGGGTAATTCTCCTCATGTTTCCTCAGCTGCCTTGATGCATAAGCAACAACCTTGCCTTCTTGCATTAGTATGCATCCCAAACCTTGTCTTGAAGCATCGCAATAGACTACAAAATCTTTGCGAATATCTGGCAGGGTCAATACTGGAGTTGTAGTGAGTTTGTGCTTGAGTTCTTGGAAACTTCTTTCATATTTGTCCGTCCACTCGAATGGGACATTGTTCTTGAGTAGTTCGGTCATTGGCTTGGCAATCTTGGAGAAGTTCTCAATGAATCTTCTATAGTATCCTGCCAATCCCAGAAAGCTTCGGATCTCCGTGACACTCTTCGGCTGCTTCCATTCTGCTACTGCCTCAATCTTTTCTGGGTCGACTGCTACGCCCTCAGCTGTCAACACGTGACCCAAAAAGGCTACTTTCTCTAACCAAAATTCACACTTGCTGAACTTTCCGTAGAGTTGATGCTGCCTCAGCCTCTCTAGTACAATCCTCAGATGCTTCTCATGTTCTTCGGCTGTTTCTGAGTAAACTAGTATGTCGTCAATGAACACCACTACGAACTTGTCTAGCTCCTCCATGAATACCTTGTTCATCATGTTCATGAAGTAAGCGGGTGCGTTGGTCAATCCAAAAGACACAACGGTGAACTCGTACTGCCCGTACCGAGTCACAAAAGCTGTCTTGGGAATGTCACCTTCTCTAATCTTCATTTGGTGGTATCCCGATCTCAGATCAATCTTACTAAAGTATTTGGCTTTCTTCAACTAATCTAGCAAGTCATCAATTCGAGGTAATGGGTACTTGTTCTTGATCGTCACTGCGTTCAAGGATCGATAGTCTACGCACATGCGCATTGACCCATCTTTCTTCTTCACAAACAATACTGGCGATCCCCATGGGGATGCACTTGGTCGAATCACACCACTTTCAAGCATCTCTTTCAGCTGCCTTTTGAGTTCCTCCAGTTCCTCCACTGACATTCTGTACGGTCTCTTGGCAATGGGCCCAGTGCCTGGTTGCAGTTCGATTATGAACTCTACATCTCGGTCAGGTGGTAATCCTGGTAGTTCTTCGGGAAACACGTCAGGGTATTCACACACAACAGGTACTTCTTCGATCGTCTGTTTCTCGATAGAGTATACCAACTGCCTCAGAATACATGTCCTGGATCTTTTGCCTGGTCTTCTTCTTTGTGGTTCTGCTGTTACTTTGACTCCGCTAGGGTGTGTCAACTCAACTGTTCTGGGCGAGCAACTGATTACTCCTTTGTGCTCTGTAAGCCAATCCATTCCTAGTATCACGTCAATTCCATCCGACTCCAGGACTGTCAGGTCTCCTACGAACTCCTGCCCTCCTATCATCAGTCTAACTGCTGGGCACTCTAAGGTGCACCTAAGCTCTCCTAGGGGAGAAGTAGTGACTATAGGTCTAGCCTTAGGTATTGTCGGGGGTGACTGCTCTCTCACAAACTTTGTCGAGATATAAGATCCAGTTGCTCCAGAGTCAAACAATATCAAAGCTGGAATGCCATTTACTAAAAACTCACCAAGCACAACGTCGGGAGCGTCCTCGGCTTCTTCCTCTGTCAAGTGGTTGAGGCGTCCTCTCTGCGCTGTTGCTGGCTGCCTGTCCTGTCCTCCAGGTGCTGGTGCCTTGGCTGGGGTTTGTTTGTTCTTCTTCTCCAGACAGTCAAAAGACTTGTGACCGGGCTTCCCACAAGCAAAACAGACCACTGAGGTCCCTCCACCAATTCTGGGCGTGTTGTTCGACTTCCAGTTTGGGTTTCCCTGACTTGAGTAGTTGTTGTTTCTGTTACCATAGCTGCTGTAGTTGTTACCTCTGCTGCCAAAGTTGTTACTGTTACTGCCTCGGTTACCCTGGTGACAGTTTCTGTTGAACCCTGAGCTTCCTTGGCTGTTGCTCTGCTGAAAGCTTCTCCTGAGCATGTTGCTCTGGCCACTCCTCGGCCTCTGACTCAGTCGGTGGTTGTGCAACTGTTCAGCCTTTCTTTTCTTCTCCCGCCAGGCATCTTCAAGACCCACTCTTTCCTTCTCAACTGCAATAGCTCTATCAATCAGCTCTCTGAGTGATCTGTGTGAACTCGCTGCGAGTGCTATCCTCAAACCTCTGTGCAAACCACGCTGGAACCAAAACTGTTTCTTCTTTTCAATGTTGACATCTTCAGGAGCGTACCTTGACATCTTAGCAAAGTGTCGAGCGTACTCAGCTACAGACAAACTTCCTTGGGTCATTGTCCTGAACTCCATTGCTTTATGCACCATGACTTGTTCAGGGATATGGTACTCTTTGATAGCTTCACAAAACTCTAGTCAGGTGATCTGAGCTGGGTTTGCGTGAGAGTCACAGTAGCTCTCCCACCACGCTTTCGCTGCGCCTTCAAGCTGGTGTGCCGCAAGGGCCACACATTCCTCTTCAGTGTAGTCTGTCAGGTCAAGCTTCGTTTCGATGGTACGTAGCCAGTCGTGTGCGTCGAGTGGCTCGTCTGAGTAGTCGAAGGTGGGTGCTTTCAGCCTGATGAACCTTTCAATCTTCCTTTGCAGGTCTTCCTCACGGTGTCCCTGACGGTTCTGGTTCTGATTTCCCTGCATCTGTTGCATAGCTTGCATCATCTGAGTGTTGGCTTGAGCCATCTGTTGCATCAGCTGTGTCTGAGTAGTCATCACTTCTGCCAAGTTAGGCGGTGGCGGTGGTTGCTGGTTGTTCTGCTGGTTCTGCTGAGGTTCCACTGCGGGTTCTTCCACCTCTGCTTCCTGTTCCCCACCTAGTGCGTTGTTCTCGGGCTGGAGCACGCCTGCTGCGCGTCCACAACCCCTGCCTCTAACTGCAGCTGTCGCTCTTCCGCGACCACGACCTCTGACACGTCCTCCGCCTCTAGCTGCCATTGCTGCCTCTTCTTGCTCAGCTTCCTCAAAATGTGCAAGCAGTCGGTTGGATCTTCGGATCGACATCTCGCTGTATTTTTCATAGAGAAGGTTTAGTAGCGGTCGGTAATGGTTAGGTTAGCGTAACTAGAGTAGGAGCTGCACACATGAAATAGACTCAACACTAAAGTACACTCAAGATGAACATCAATAAAACTGCAAGAACAACCAAAAAGATCGATCATTCATTACAGCATTACACCCTAGACATGAGTACTATCCCGAGGCCAGCTCCTGGAACCTTGAGGATTAGTACATCTAAGCGAATGCTACATCGTGGCTGAGCCAAAAGGTGGTCATGATCTACTAAGTCTAAACATCTACTCATGAAGATAGATACAACTCTCATCACCACTGCTGACATCTGCTGATACTGCCTACTGCTTTTGTCTCATACTGCTGAAAGTGCCTGTGAGGCGCGCTGCCAACCTCACAGCCTCAGTCTCTGTCTGCTGCTTGATCACTGCCTGTCGTTGTGAAGAGTGTCCGTGAGGCGCGCTGCCAACCTCACTGTGCCCACCTCAGGTCCTGCCAACTGCTGCTCTAGGTGTGCCAGTTCCTGTCTCAGTCTTGTCATCTCGGGAGTAAGGGTTCGAGCCTCAGGTGGTGGTATCGGCTCAACTCGGCTTGGTGAGACTCTGTAGTTCTCTGTCCTGGGTTCAACTCTGCATTCTTCTGGTAGTCCTTGGTTCACAGTGATCATCTCTGCTACCCTATTCCTGTCTGATCTTACCCAACTACTAAGGGTCCTTCGAGCTTCATCCTTTGCCATAATCTGTTGAAGACTCAGGTACTTCATCAACTGGTAGTTTCGTCCACTCTTCTCTTTGTAGCTATCCACCTCTTCTTGGAGTTCTGAGTTGTGACTGTCCAACCAGTATACTTCTTCCTTCAGACTTTCTATCTCTTCTTCCTTGGCTGCCAGTTCCTTGTCTTTTTCTGTGAGTTGATCTTCCAGGCGGACATCTCGAGCATGGTGAGTTGCTCGGATCAGTCCTGCCAACTGCCTGTTGTTGTGAGCTTCGTACTCCAAGATTCTGACTTCCCTTGTTTTAGCTCTGAGTTGCTCCTCAAGTAAGGCGATCCTGTTGTCCTTCTCCATCAGCAGGATGTCCTGCTTCCATACCCTCTCTTTCAGCTTGGCAACTTTCTCTTCTAAGCCAATGTTCAAGTACTCCTGCTCAATCATGCACTGAACTGAGGTCCGCAGAGTCACGTTCCGCTCTCGGTCTGCTGCGTGAGCCTGCGAGCTGACTGCGTCTCTGTCTGTCGGATCTTCAAGAGCCCGCGGTAGGTACCGGAAACGAGTGTGGCTGAGCTGACTCTGGTACACAAGTGTGGCAAGTCGGAGTATCCTCATAGCTATAGTCTGCACTGCCCGACTGAAAGTGCTCTCGCTGGTAGCTGCTCGTAGCATCAGTGACCTTGGTCGTCCAGGGATATTGGGTACTACCATCTGCAACCGGGTGTGTACTCCCTCACCAGGGCCGTAGGTCCAGCCCTCGTAGAAGACGTTGTCCACATCTATCCCCACTGTACGCAGCACCTCCCTCAGTAGCACTGCCAAACCTCCACAGTCTGCTCCTGTGGTCCTGATCTCCCATCGTTCATCTGCTGGTCCTCTTCCTTCCATCTGCCAAACAGTTAGTGGGTTGTTAGTAAGTTAGCAAGTTAGTAAGGTAAGGTAAGGGTAAAAGTTTTGTAAATAGTTGAGATATACTTATATATAGTTTTCAAATAGTCCAAGGGGTTTCATATAAAATAGAGGACTCAGTTAGAGCTTCTGTCCTAAGTTTCCGTTCTAAGGGTTACGCGCTACGGTCAAGTATGGCTCTGATACCAACTGTGACGAACCGGATTCTCACCGACGAGAACCCGACTCCCTGTACCCTTGAGATAGTCCCAGGAATAGCAGCTATCTCGTACAGAACTCATCTCAGTCGAATATCACATCCATACAACGATAAAAGATTCATTACATGACATATTTAAAAACATAGCGTTTGGTACAAGCCCTCTGGGCTAAATCGACAATAAGAAACATCTGCGCAGCGGTAGCTAGAACATCAGGGTCCACTCCTCCACAGGCATCCTTGAGCGTAGCGCACACCCTTCAGTCGTACCACCCGTCCTGGTTGAACTCGTGGTCGGGGTCTTCACCTGAGAACCCAAAGTCTGTCCCCAAGGAAATGGGACAGGTCCACGTCACCAACCATAATACGATGCAAGCTTTAAAGTGGCCTATTCTAAGGATATAGAAATAATCAAGGTTTAAGCCAGGGTTTTCTTATGCAAGCAGCAGCAATAACCCAAATTTTAACTCACCACCAACTCCTTCTCTCACACGTACATCCACTCCCCAAATCCAACCATCAGCCTCACATTTTCCCATCGGGCTCGTCCTGCCACGGCAGGTTCCCGCATACATCATCCACCAACACCTTTCTCTCTCTAGTCGACTCGGTGAGCTCCCTCCCCACCTTGTCTCAACAGCCTCAGCTGGACCAATCTCTCATAACCCGAATCAAGGATGAGGTAAGAAAGCAGATTCCCATGCTAGCCGGGGCTTCTCAGAAATGGGTCGTCCGTAACCGTGGACACGGCTATAAGTATAGTTTACACTCTGCAGAGGTGGCACTCCAGGAATCCATCCGGGCTGCAAGGCTAGTCCACAACCAACCTGAGACGCAGCCCACAGCAAAGACCCTAAACAGTAACGGCGCCAATCCTGTCTCCCTGGGCTCGGGAAACATCCGATCTAACATCTGCCCCAGGGTCGTGAAACCTTCCCACCGGGGCCAGTCGGGGGCCGTGGTAAATCAGGGAGATTACGCCGCAACGAATCCCCCCTACACATATCATGCTCGATTCTCCTACAGTCTAGGCGCCGCACTAGAGTAGGCTTGCTGGAACCCTCCCCATACTGGGTAGATGGTGAGCACGGTATTTCCCAAGTCCAAAGTGGGGGCACGACTCGGTCCTTAATTGTTCGGTAAAGCGAGTATCTGCGTCACAAGCGATCCGCCGCAACGGGCCGCAATCGGCACCCATAATAGGTATTGCCGCCCAAACTCCTCAGGTACTCCCCGAGTACCAATCCCTCAAGTAACCATGTACCCGCAACAGGTACCCCATAGGGACTGCCCGAGTGCAGCCCCTCAGCACCTCGATCAACGATCGAGTTGTTATTACTCGCTTACACCGCCTAGCTGCGCTACTCCTCCCAATCCACCCACAACTCACGCCAAGAGGATCAATCACAACCATCCCAACACATGCATAGCATAGCATATTTATAAAGTGAGTAGTAGGCAGCAAGGTAACAGGATAATAACAAAGGCAGTGCAGGTTTATCATGCGAGTAAAGTAAAGCGCTAGCATACTAGTTGCATGTCTAATAGGTATTTCAGAGAATGGTCGGGCATGAACCTGGGCAAAGGTCTTTGTCCTCGTCAAAGCAGTTGTTGTAGTGGTCCGGCTCCTCCTGACTCTCCGGAGCTCCTAGGGTTGCGTGAAAATAAAATAAGACGCGACTACTAGCAAAGAAACACTAAAACAGCGATGAAAGAAGACTCAAATAATACCAAACTCTACACTAACGCGTAGATCATGATATTAGAAAAATATAGAAACTGGTTTCATATTTTTCTGAGCTACGGTTGATTTATTATTAATTTTTGAAGTTTAAATCATTTTCTGAAAATATTAAATAATTTCCGAAAAAGAAAACAGACAGAAATTAGCCTGCTGACGTCCGCCTAGGATGACGTCAGCAGTGGGCCCTACTGACGTCAGCGTTGACCGGTCAACGGTCAACGGGGTCAACCCTGGTTAGTGGGTCCCATGTGTCAGTGACTCGCAGAGTATGACCAGTGGGCCCCATACGTCAGCACGGTTAAAAGAAAAAGAAAAAGAATAAACGAAGGCTGGGCTGGTTTTGGGCCGAAAGGTGAATGGGCCGGAAGAGTTCAAGGGGGTTAAACAGACTTAATCGCGAGATTCGGCCCACGAAGGGGTGGCTGCTGGTGCTGCTCTGGTGGACCAAGTCCACCGTGAACCGTGAGATGGGTTCACGTGAGCTGGGTGCATGGGATCCAGGTGTGGCCGAACCGGGATGTTCTACGGGTGCGGTGTGGCGACTTGGTGTGGCCCACGGTGTGGCTTCGCCACGGCGCGACGCGACGCGCGCGCGGCGCGCTCTGGAGCACGCCGGCGGCGACGGTCCGCGGCGGAACTGGCCGGAGACGGCTCGGCTTGGGTCTAGGTCGGCCGGGTTAGCTTCGCTAGGGCTCGGCGAACGCGGACGGGGTGAACAAGGGCTCGGATTGGGTTCGGTTGGGCCCTCCCGACGCGAACAGCGGCGGCTCGGCCATGAACGCCGGCGAGCAACGACGGCGACCCGGTCTTTTGCGTGCAACGGTGCTCGGTTTGGTTAGGCTCGCGCGCGTGCGGCTCCAGCAGCTGCTGGGACGCTTCTGGGTGCGCATGCGCGGGCTCGTGGTCGCCCACGGCCGCGCATGGCCTCGGCGTTCGCGCGCGCGAGCAGAGCTCGGCCGCGGCGGCCTCGGCTGCGGGGAACAAGGCGTCGGCGGGCTGCGAGATGGGTTAGCGGCGACGGGAACCTGCAGAAGAAGATGGCCACGACACGAAGGTCGGGTCCCAGGGGCTAGCATCGGCGGCGGCGGCGGAATTCGGCCGGAGACAGAGAAGAAGGGGGAAATCGCGGTGGCTCACCTAGGGGTCACGTCGAGGTACGCTGCAGCTCGGGGAAGATTCGTCGTGGCTCGGTGATGCTTGTGCGCTTCCTCCCGTCCCTGGTTCGGCTTCTCCTCGGCGGCTCCACGAGCGGCGGCGATGGCTTCGGCGGCTGCGATGTGGGGAAGGAGCTTCGGCTTTTCTCCTCTCCCTCTTCTCCACCTCAGACCCTCCTCTGGCCCTCCTCCTCCCTCTCCACTCACTAATTGGGGACGAGAAACCCCAAAGGGGGCGGCGGCGCCTTGAACAGGGACGGGCTCCCGGCGGCGGGTTTTATAGAGCGATGGCGCTAGGGTTTCCTGGGGTTCGACGGACGGATGGGGGAGCTCGAGCGCTCGCGGACACGCGGCGCAATCGCGTCGGGCCGCACGGAGCTCGGGTGGTTGGGGGGGGGGTCACGGGCGGCGCGCTCGGGAGAGAGAGAGCGGCGTCGCGAGGAAGATGACGCGGGGGAGAGAGATGACTGACAGTCGGGGCCCAAGCGTCAGAGAGAGAGAGAGGAAGATGCGGCGGGGACGCGGCGGGGAAAAGGAATGGGCTGCTATTGGGCCGAAAGGCCGAGCAGGCCGGCTGGTCGGTTGGCTCGGGAAAGAAGTTGGAGGTGGTTTCTTGGACTTTGGCTTCGGGAAAATGGCCCACGAACAGTTAGAGGGATTTGAATTAGTTTAGTCAATTAGAGTTTGAATTCAAATCTAGAATTTGAATTCAAACCAACCAAAAATCCAAATAAATCCAAATAAATCCAAATCACATTATTTCATCCTTAGCACATCAAATTGATTTTAAATTTCAAATTTAAATTGCCTAGGAATTTAGGAAGCAAATAGAAGACACTCTTATATGTTTGTTTGCATGCACACAATTCCACCAAAAATTTTTAAATTCAAATTTTTGCACTCAACAAAACCTATAGGAATTTTAGGGTTGTTACAGACCCCCCCATTCGACATCCCATGAGGAGCAAGACAAAGAAGAGATCCTTGCTAGACGTTGTGCTAGGAACAAAGTGAGAAGACGAATGGGTGCTTGTGGCGGTGTGAGCGATATGAGAAGACCAAGGGGTGTGCGGCGGTGCGAGACGACGAGAAGGTACTGCGGACAGGTTAATGCCCATGTGTTGTTATGGGTAGAGGAGACTTCGCAAGCGAAGATGTACACGAACCATGGATGCTGACGATTATAGATTTGTTTAGGAGCACGGCAAAAGAGATATCCTCGGTAGACGTCGTGCCCGAAAATGATGATGGGACGACAACGGGATGTGTGAGCGACGTAAAAAGATAAAGAGGTGCATGCGATGGTGCGGGACGGCGAGAGGAGATGAGGTACTGCGAGCACATTAATGCCCATGTGTTGCTATGTGTAGAGGAGACTTCGCGAGCGAAGATGCACATGAGCCATGGATGTTGTCGATCATACATCTGTTTAGGAGCATGGAAAATAAGATATCCTCGGTAAACGTCGTGCCCAAGAATGACGGTGGGACGACGATGGGATGCAAGCGACGTAGAAGGATAAAAAGGTGTGTGTGATGGTGCGGGACGACGAGAGCAGACGAGGTACCATGTGTTGGTAGATAATACATTATAGTTTTTTAAATATAACATACTAAAGTACGGTGGGTTAATTTCTATAAATATTAAGGATGAATTGTAAAATTATGACGTACCGCTGAATCAATTATTGCTTTAGTATTAGACTAACAAAGTGCTCGTGCGTTGACACGGTTAATATAAAGTAACATGCTTCGTTTGAGAATTATATATGTTTTTTCACTCTGCAGCTTAATGGTTGCTTATGTATGATGAGAACCGAAAGACAATAATTACCATATCTCCGATGACAATATTTGCCGTAGAACCGTCCACGAAGTTCATCAACTCTCTACAATCATCCGGAGATTATTTTAAATATATAGGATGTTTAGTATAAGAAATAAGATGACATTACCATCTTATGTACATTCTTGTTTGATTGAGAAATATAGTAGATTAATTTCGTATCATCCGATTATCTATTTGAAAAATAGTATTACACATGCAGTTCTCGAAAATGCAGTTGCTCGTAGTATAAGGCCACGTTTCTCTGTGTCAGCAAATTTTTTTCGAAGAATTTTGTATGCATAAAGTATTAAATAAAATCTATTTGTAAAATATTTTTAAGGATGAGTGTAACTTTATGCGGCAAATCCCATGAGCCTAATTAAGCCATGATTTACGACAGTAATGCTACAATAACCATCCTTTAATCATACAGTCAGGTCTCACGAATTAATCTGGTGTTTATACTTAGTTTTATAAACTGATTTTATTTAATACTCTTAATTTATGGTCAAATGTGTAAAAAAATTTATCCCTAAAGAAACACTCTCTGTTGTGCCCTCTGCATCACTCAGCTATTATGTTTTTTAGAGAAAGCAAAAGGTCAGCCGCTGTTCTCCATCAATCAACTTTTTGAATATATGGGTGTGTTTAGTTTCCTCGAATCCAAACGAAAAAGTCACATCGACATCACATCGAAACATTAAATATAGTAAATGACGCATGCATGGAATACTAAACGTGGGTAAATAAAAAACTAATTGTATAGTCTGATGTACACAACGAGACGAATCTTTTGAGTCTAGTTAGGTCATGGTAGGTCATGGTAGGACAATGTTTATCACAAACAAACGAAAAGTGTTACAATACGCTATCGTGTCTGATGTGACTTTTCTATTAACTTTTTGCGGGAACTAAACACATCTAGAGTCACCATCTGATTATCATACCACTGTTCAGCACTGTACGATCATTCACCGTATCTTAGCTGTTTGTTGGCCGCACTGCCATCTGTCCATCCGTTTGCCCTCGCTCACCCGTCTCTCGATTCTTCCACAGTTCAGTTTCACCAGCTCTCTCTCTCTCTCACTCCTTGAAGAACAAGCAAAGCATATGCTCCTGCTCCGAAACATAATCCGTTCTTGTTGTTTCAAGAATAAACAAGGATCCAGTAATGGCGGCAACTCGAATTGACCCTCTTCACCAGCAGCAGGTAGAGAGGCGAGTGGATTCGGATGGGCACTAGAAACTAACACGGCTTTGCCGCGCGATCACGAGGAGTTTTTGTTTAGGAACTAGTTATAGAGAAACCAAATCGATGGAACAAGTGCCAAGACTCTTCCAAGAATGATACTATGCTAACTAAATTACAGGTAAAGTCCAGTGCAGTACTATGCTAACTAAATTACAGGTAAAGTTAAGTGCAGGGATTTACTACTTCTGATTCAGACACAGACTTGATATTGTTGAGCACCATGATAAAACCAAAAGGTACATCAGCAGTCAAGCATTATGTGGTGACCCAAAGAAAGATAAGATTATGAAGATTTGTTAAAGTGGTCATCAAAATCCAAATTGTCAAGATCTTTAGGCTGCCTGATCATTTGAAAGCAACAAGCTGCTTCTTGTAGATTTAATGTTTATAATAGTACCCCATGATGTACATCTATAGATAATTTGCAATTGGGCAGTCGCTTTTTTTTCCATGACTTTTGCATCTTGAGTGCATCAAGCTTTGCCATTCAACTCTGAACAGGTATCCAAATTCTGATATGAGAGTTTAAAGCAACCCAAATCACATCATCAAACAGCAGGGTATAAACTGCAGATTGACGTTGCAATAGTAGTCAAGTGCCAAAGAAGCGGAGAAACTACGACTGAACTACTAGTGACAACACTTGTAATTATTAGGTCGACAGGGTATTAGGTAATATGCTGATGGGCCAACAAACTTTAGTTGACGATTTGCTTCTTGAACCACACGTGAACCAAGCCACCTCATATCAATTCATTCCCCACAAAGAGGTAAAGCTTAATTTCATATCAGATAACTATTGGATCTATTCATTTTGGATAGTGATTTAGTAAAGATCAATCATAACAATAGATCTAATGATGTTACCACAGTTGAACCAACTTGTTGTCTTTCAGTATATTTTCTGTATATCGCGGGACTAGAGATTTTTTTTGTGGTGGTTGATGCTTTTTGGCCACGAATTAAGAGGGAACAATGAAGATGAATGGGTGATAGCAATAAGATCCCATCGAGCCAATCAATTTGATATGGGCAGCAAGCACGGCCTCACCATAGAATCGAGTCTGCTCGCCTGGTTGAATAAGATACATTCAGTCATCCAAATCCAAAACAGAGAAGAAACTCGGAGTTACTTACATTTCTCTTTTCCATATATACACATGTTTATTGATGTTGAGACTGTTTGAATGCAAAAGAGAGTATCTATCATTCCTTGATTTTTTTTTCTCTTAGCATGTTCCATTTGTTCCTTACCTCACTGTTTGACCAGCACGGCGAAGCAGTTCCCCTATCCGCGCCAGCGAGGTCCTGGTGGCCATAGCCGCGACGGAGGAAGCGATGCTAGCGGTCGCTCGCCTTGGGCTGCTAGGCGTCGAGCGTGCCCTTCTCGGTGCTGCCGGCGGCGGCGAGCTCAACCTGCAGCGCAGTGCCGCGAACGCCCAATGGCAGAGGCAGACGCAGGCATGTCAATCGAGCTCCTCGGCTGGGGTGATTGAAAGGACACAGAAGAGGTAAGCACGCATCAGCCAACAGGCAGCAGGCGGCGCTGAGGAGAGGCAGGTGTGGGCGCAGTCGCCGGGATGATTCCGGTGATGAGACAGATGTAGATGGTGGAGAACGGACGAGTTTGTGGAGGGTCGGAGTCAACGGCAACAGAGAGGACCAGCGCCCTTGGGTTCGACCAGCGGTGGCCGATGGCTCCTAGCTGGAGCATCTGGCGCCAGTGGACCGTGGCCATTCTTGACCGCTTCTCTGGGGTGTTGCCTCCTGATTTTTTACCCCGAGGGAGCTTGAAGAATGGCCGACGCCCGAGAACATTCACAAGTTCTCGGGTGCGCGGCGATGCGGGTGAGGACCCGATTCGATCCGCCATCCGACGGTCCACATCTCTTTTTCGCTGGATCCAAGGGCCAGTGGGTTAGCGGGCGACGTGGCACTATCGGGTGTCCGAGCTTGGCTCAGGTTTCGAAGGAGAGAGAAATGCTTGTGCTCGGCTTGGTCTTTTATTTTTTTTTTGCATTCCTTTGAGGCTATGACCCTGGGACCATAAGAGAAGCAAGTACTGTTTTTTGTTTCCTTCATGGTGAAGGAGGGCACGTCAGCCATTGCGAACGTCCTCCTCGATGTGCTCCTCCAAATTAACAAATCGACGCCCTAAACCTGAAAATCCAATTTCACGACTCTTTTAGTTGTTGTTATTACAACATGATTTCGATCACCAATTCTCGGAAATAACTGAGGTCACATGAGTCATTCTATGCAATTAAGTTTATATTTTAATAAAGTTCCATAAGTTTTGGTGATTATTTAATGTGCAGGTACATTATTGACAAATATATGCTAAAAGGGGTAGAATTGGCCAATTCGGTCGAATCCGGGTTAACCCCCTTAGCCATACACATTACATAAAGTGAAGCTCAGCCATGAGGTCTCATGAACAAGATCCACGTAAGCATGTGACCAAGCAATGACGATGCAAGCCATGTGCATCGATGACGTCACCAATCCGGGGAAACAAGCACAACCCCAGCCAAGTGGAAGCAATCCAAGGCGTTCAGGTGCAGAGGCGGTGGAACGGAGGGCTACCGAGCCTCTGAGCTAGTTCGGCCGAACAAGGCGGTTCGGCCAACCCACAACCGCCTCAAAACCGACCTCGGGACAAGATCTGGACCGTAGGAGATGAGGCGGTGGAAGATCAGTGGTTCGGGCGAACTGGTCAATTCGCTCAGTTCAGCCAAACTGACCAGTTCGCTCGAACCCCCCTGGTTTGGCCGAACTGGCCGGGGCACCGCCTTGCGGTGCCTTGGCCCCTGCTCTTCCTCCACTGCCTCCAAGTTCCTATAAATGCTGGTCCTCACCCCTGGTTCAACATACATCACTTGAGAGCAAGTCTCCACTCACTTTCTTTCAAGATGTAGAGTTAGGCTAGTCTATTTGGGAGTTAGAGTCGGGGTCGAGCTTCGCTCGGGGTTCCAGAGTCGTCTTCTGGAGTTCTGGTAATGCTCTTGTATCTTTTTCGTTTCTTTATCTAAGACTCTGAGTATTTAATATATTATCTTCCGCATTAACTTGGGTTATTTGTTCTGCATTTATATTGCAATTAAGTGTTGAATGTCTAGCCTTGGTTATAGCTATTGTAATCTGGCTCTAGAAGTTCTCTCATAATTCTTTTTCTCAGTCGGTTCCCCGATTCTGCTCAATACTTACGGTGAATTATCATGGGGGTACTGACAGGGTTGCGTGCTTTTTCTAGGAGAGTAAGTAGTTATTGTCTAGCGTAGGTGTGGTTCCTAGACTAGATAGTAACATTAGTTTGCATCCGATTCAACGAGTGCGTGGTAGCCGTTAGGTAGTGACAACACTATACGGCTACGTAGTCCACCACGTTAGTCTCAGACAGTAAGAGCCTCTCACGGTTGTTAGCAGCACCCCTTCTCATCGATTTCTGCGTGTTGTGTGCGCCGTGTCCCGACGCTAAGATAATAGAAATAGAAAAGAACCATAGATGCCATTCTTCATACTAGTTGTAATCTCTGTTGGAGATATCTCTATGTCATTGGAAGTATATAGCAATGCCTTCCTGTCTCGTTGTCCTCCCACTAGCTAGACCGCTCTTCTATCAATATCATTTATCTTGGATTTCCCCTTGTGTGTGTCAAATGCATATCACTCCTATCATATCTTTTACCCCCGCCTTGTTAGTTGGAGTTTTAATTAGTAGCTACATCTTTGTTTGTCGGACCTTAGGATCGGCAATCCACCTGGGGGTACCCGAGTGGTTGATTTGTAGGCGAGGGATCATCGAGCGAGTAGCTTGATGGTACACAGGAGGCACTGATTTAGACAGGTTCGGGCTACCCGGAGGTATAATACCCTACGTCCTGTGTCGGTGTTTGTGTTTGTATTGCTGGAACTCGGCCAAGCTTCAGGAAGCAAGGACGAGAAAAGTGTTACAGGATGGTGTATTCGTTCTCCCTCATGGGGTTGCCCTAGGCTGCCTTATATAGGGTGACGGACTAGGGTTTACAGGTCAGTTTCAATCTAAACCTACTGGATTATGACTAAGGAATATATCTGAGTCGGTTACAACAAGATATCCCGAGATATCCGGCCACGCCGGCGGCCGTGTCTTCATCAAGCTTGTTCATCAAGTCGGGGATTCCTTGTGGGCCACCTAGGGATCGGCCCACAACCTTGTCAGGCGTGGGCCCAGGTCAGCGTAGTCTCCTCTAATAGTGAGCCCGGTGGTACCCATATCCCACAAGCCCCAAAGCAACGTGCATGCACGTGTCAAACTGTTGATGAAGAAATGAGGCCAATGTAGTCGGCTGAAGGTGCTTCAACACATGGTTGGCACAATGGTGGGCGGTGCTCCAAAAAAGAAGAGTACCCCAACACGACGCCGAGTTCCGTCGAGGTGGTCGACCAGTTCTCATGAGGACTGGATACAGGGCGATGATCAGGAGCACTGTATGTACAGTAGCCTCCGAGCGTTGGGTTGGTTAGTATAAGCGAGCCAAGGCTCAAAAAGTAACCGGACAACCTGTTGCCCAATGGTTGGTTGAAGCATGCTGCCACCACGAGGAGCCAAGACCAAAAAGAAAGTCGGACAACATATTGTCGAGAAAAGTAGGTGAAGGCTGGCTTTCGCCTTTAGGAAAGACCAGAACATTCAGTGCCCGTGAATCAATTGGCGCGTGACGACAGTGCAGAAAAGCCGCTTACCAGGCATGCCCGGTCAAAAGCGCAATCAATGACTGCATAGAAAAAGCACATCACACATAGCTGTATTTTAGCCAGTGGGTCTTATGCTATGGTTTCTTTGGACATTTGTGCTGGTGGTGCTTATTGTCGACCATCAGAGCTGAGGTATCGACCTAAGGGTGCCTTTGGTTGGGCTTTCAACCTGCTTTTGCTTACCCAAAAGTCAAAAGCTCAACCAAAGGGGTTAGCTGCCATCCAAAGTCACAGCCAAAAGCAGCTTTTGCCTAGTACAAGTTTGAAAGTAGCTCAGACCCTGCTTTCACCTGCTTTTGGGTCACAAAATTACCCACCTACCACTGGTTATGAAAAAAATGGTTCGCTCTTTCTTTTTTCCATCGTATGGTCCCTCTCCCATCGCCCGTCTCCCATCACCCGTCTCCTCACCCCTGATGGCCGCCGCCCCTCTTCCACCTCTCCCAATGGCGGCGCCCCCCTCTCTACCTCTCCCGGCCGTTGGCGCCGCCCTTCCTCCTCCTCTCTTGCCTGGTCGGCGGCGCCCCTCATCCCCCTCTCCCAACGCCTGCCCCGTCCTCCTCACGCTCATCGCTGCACCCGGTCCCTGCCGCCGGCACCGCAGCTGCCTCCCCCAACGCCGCCCGCCTCATCCCCGGCCTTTGAGACCCCACCGTCCCCCATCTAGTCCCCTCGCCGCTCCTCCCCGGACACCACACCCCCTCCTCCTCCGTCTCCAGTGGCGCACGAGCGCGAGCCGCTCCTCGCCTCATCTCTTCGTCCACCATCGGCATCCGGCGTCGGGTACGCGGAGACAACCTCCTAGAGCACGCGCGAGGATCGGGGAGTAGGAGACCGTGTCGGGGGTGACGCCCCTGTCGTGCATCTCGAGGAGGAGGCCGGAGGCGAGGCGGAGGTCGCCAGCGCGGCAGACGGAGCAGAGGAGGAGGTTGTAGGGGATGAGGAGCGCCGGCGGCGGGAGGTCCGGCGCGAGGAGGTCGAGTGGTGCGACACCGCGGCGCAGGTCGGGCAGGCGGGAGAGGAGCACACCGAGGAGGCGCACAGAGACGGCCCATGCGCGACCGGCGGCGGCCCCTGCGCCTGGAAGTGAAATTGAGCATGACATGTGGGGCCCGCTTGGAAGTTAGGGGAGTTTTCCAAAGCCACAACAGCCCAACCAAATAGGCTTCCATCCATCCAACAACAGCTTTGCCAAAGCAGCTTTTACCAAAGCCACAGCCCACATCTTTTCTCAAAGCCACGGCCCAACCAAACACACACTAAATCGTTTTTGTACTGCTGGATGACTTAACTATTGAAGTGGGTTTTGGTGGCATGGGATAGAAGAAATAAAACACTGCATTAGCTTTTGATGGCACCGAGGGAATTCTATCCAAATTGAATTGAGACCCATAGGCACGTCTCCATCGTAACATGCCCCACCTGCATACCGATACACATGTACAAATGAAATAGGTGACGATAAGCATAGAGTAAATGCCGTAGAAATTGCTGATGGGTCTACAACGAGATAGCCGTATCACGAATTGCTGATGGGTCTACAAGAAGATAGCCGCATCATGAATTGCTGATGCGTCTACACTGAGATAGGTACATCATAATTCTCATGCCTTTGTAATCACAGGATCATCCATTTCTTAAAAAAAATATGAATAGGTGAAAATTAAATGTCCATAGAGTTAGCGAGATGAACAATCTAGATAGACCATGTAGCCAGAAGAGAAAGTAGGAGCCATTTCCCGCTGCATAACGCCCAATTCATAAGGTTTCCAAAGGTGCAACGTGAATACTTTTCGTATGTTTAACTAATTGTTTTTGTTGTACCTTCAGCAGCAAGATGCATGCAGCGATTTCACCAATAATTTCATTCTAGTTGACAGCCTGATTCGGTTTTTCAAAGACGTTAATTGGATTAACCGGTTAGTTTTTCCTTGGTAAGGATGTGTATACAAGGGTCTACTCCTATTACGATAACAACATAGATCGTGGGGTCAATCATTGGATCGACCTTCGTAGCGTTGTAATCATAGAGTAAATGTCGTAAAAGTTACACACTAGTAGAAAACGTCTCTTTAGTCTCAGTTGCCAAGGGGCTTTAGTCCCGGTTTCCCGACCGGGATTACGAGCCGGGACTAAAAAGAACCGGGACTAAAGGGTTTCAAAAAAATAAAAAAATAAAACAGGTGAACCTAGGGGAGGCCGCCACACGCACGCACGCACGTGCTGTCACAAGTCACGAGTCAAGCGAATTTTCCGAATTTTCACGCGGAAATACGCGCGTGCGGTGCGTGGGATTCGAACCTGGGACCTCTTGTCTCGCATGTAGCTTACTTACCATCTCACCTACATAACACATGTAATACACTCTTGGGTGTTTTCCTTTTAAATTATTCCGTGAGGAATTTTAGTCCCGGGTGGTAACACCAACCGGGACCCTTTAGTTCCGATTGGTGTTTCCAACCTGGACTAAAGGTCCTCCGGGATCTTAAAAAATATAAACCGGGACTAAACGTTACATTTTTCTAGGGCCAAAACATAACAGCGACAAACGTAGGGGATGAAAGGTCCATTCTCTACTAGGTACAAATGTATCCACATCAAGATAGATGGGCCATGATTCATTTCGCAAAAAAAAAAGATGAGTTATGATTCGTAGAGTAAATGTTTTAGTTCATCAAGCTGCTAAATGTTGGAAAATTACGCAATTGCATAATTAAATTCTGAATTATATTAAACATAACAAAAATAAAACCTAGCATGCAAATCTGTAACATACTAGTTATTATTAAGCACATCATTATGATCTCAGAAAATATGATGAAAGAACAGATCGGATCATGACGTACATACTTAGTAGGTGCAGACGCAGTCGTGGTGACAAAGGCCATTGGGGTGATGATGATGTTGTGGACGGCGCATAGTAACCGATGTCGTAGATGATGGGCTTTCGCAGCACCGGACCGAGACGGAAGATGAGCCATGGAGAAAACCTCGAGCAGTCACGCGTAGCGCTTTACAAAAACCTTATTCACCCACTTTTGGTGTGGGATCACAAGGACGTGGAGCGCTCTCCTGTTCTCGCGGTGCATGTGGGCGCTCGTGATGGAATAGACTACGGAGGCGGTGCGGTAGCGAGAAGAGGAAAAAATCCTAACTCGAATAGATGTATCTCTGGTAGAGGTTGGTAGGTCGCATATATAGGGAAGTCTACAATCTCACATCGCAATCGTGATCTAAACCGTCGCCCCATCTGGCTCGGCGAGGCGAACAAGCACTTGCATGTGGGGCTCTCCTTCTTTTCCTACGCACGTAGCTTGGAGGAGTAGAGACAGCCTCTATATCTATGTTGGTCATCCTCCTTTTCAACTAGCAATGTGGGACTAAGGGTGTGTTTGGTTCGAGAGCGAGGAAGAATGGGATGGCTCTATTCTAGTTTTAAGAATGGAATGGTTCCATGCTAATGTTTAATTGAAGGGATAGAATGGTTCCATATTTATGTTTGGTTGGAGGGATGAGACCGATAAATGGAGAGAGAGCTTTGATGTTGTATCGCCATCCACATGGGATGAGTGTGTTCCAGAAAATTTTTAGGATGGCTCGTACATCCGGCCCAGGCGTGGGGTTAGCCGAGGCCTAACAAATTAAGGTTGTCCGGTCCCAAACAGTTCTTAGGCACACACACTCAGGGAAAGGCCCAATCTCCCTAAAAGACTAGTCTGATAGAGGAAGGGTGGCTCTCCCTTTGAAGATGGCTTCCTACTCCCTAGCTAAGTAAGGTGGGATTATTCAGAGGCTCGCACGGTCGCCGCCCGACTACAACTGGGCCACATGGCCCATTTTGTTGCGTCTTTGCCAGCGGGTAATAGTGGAGGAAGATGGCCTCATCATTCTCCCCTTCTTAATAAGGGCCCAACTCTGATACCAAATGATACATCCGACCCAGGCGTGGCGTTTGCCGAGGCCCAACAAATTAAGGTTGCCCGGTCCCAAACAGTTCTTAGGCACACCCACTCAGTGAAAGGCTCAATCTCCCTAAAAGACTAGTCCGATAGAGGAAGGGTGGCTCTCCCTTTTAAGATGGTTTCATACTCCCTAGCTAAGTAAGGTGGGATTATTCAGAGGCTCGCATGGTCGCCGTCCGACTACAACTGGGCCACATGGCCCATTTTGTTGCGTCTTTACCAGCGGGTAATAGTGGAGGAAGATGTCCTCATCAGCTCGGTCCCGAATCTTGTGAGAATATTCCTCTTAGGAGTCATTCCATTCTACCCGTTATGCAACCAAACACTACGAGGAATGGAGCCGCTCCGTCCTGACCGGAGCCATCCCATAAACCAAACGCATCATAAGTTTTGCACCACTTCCATCACTTACTATTACGCACATGGCCTTTGAGATTTCTTAAGAATCCTACTAGAATTAATTCATGGCCAACCCAAAATTCCAGCAGTAAATGCTGGTGATTGGGTCACTATGCCCAATTAGTTTGCTTTGTGTAAAAACATATGTAGTTGACTCAACAAGAATACTCGTATACTAATTACTTTTCGATGGTAGATTGGTTGGTGAAGATAGCTAGCTAAACATAACGTTTAACGTCTACCTTTGTACTTTCTATATACTAGAAAACGCGGGGCGCAGGGCTGCGCCATCCATGAGCTTGCCAGTGGTGTTTCTATGTGGGTGCAAACCATTATATTTTATAGTCAGTGCAATTCTTATTTGGACATTAATAAAAAAAGATAATATTGGTACAAATAGCAGTCATCTTATGCTATCTTGAAGAAAATCTTTACTGCATCATCGTATCACTAAAATTTCTATGGTCCCCCATATAAAATCCTGAGGAGTGCAAGGTCTTGTCTGCGTAGAAATAAGCGGAAGATATAAATAAGCACTGTTTTGGTGGGAACTATCCGACTGAGAAATCCTTTACGGCAATACGCATCAAATAACTTGGCAATACTACTTGCATCACTTCAATAACTATTTCAATTTTTCTCTACCAGATCATCTCTTGTACAATAGCTAACCACAGAAAGAACAACCATAATTGAACAGCTGAAAAAAGACTCCTTTCTTTAGAATAGAAAATTTAAAGCTGGCCTGAACAGCTCATGATACATTGGGTAAGCTATAGTCAACGCAAAATTGCACCTTTCAATTTCTTTCACCATTGAAGCCTCGGAATTTATCGTGTAGTTCGATATTTATAATTAGTCAGTACATCACCTAAAAACAATTGGACTCATTAAACACCAACTCAGGTTATGGTCAGAATAAGATGCAAGAGGAGAGATTAAATTGTAAAAACAGATTGAAGGGTAAATGGTTACTAAAGACTAAGGACATGAGGAGGATGTTTTGAGGAAGAAGACATAAAGTAACACAAGGTAAAAAAACTGATCAATAGAAGGAATGTGTTGGATATATACCCTAGAGCCAATCGGATTGGATCCACTAATGGGTTTTGATGGATTTGTTCCATTAGGGTACTAGAGTCTTGATGGGCCACAAATATTGAAAGACCCATTAGTGACCGCTATAAATACAGAGGTGGAGGAAGGGAAAAACCCTAAGAGGTGCTACAGTGCCACCGCCGCCGCTGCAGTGCTACATGCGGTAAACAATACCCCTTCTTCATCTATATCCTGCAGACCGCGGTCATTCATGAGGTACTAGTACACCTTTGTTTGGCGTTCCATCCTCGTACGTGTGGATACCTCGGAGGTGCTGCGTTTGAAGCACAAGGACGAACTGCACATGCAGGACCAGATGGACGTGAGCAACTACACGGCACTGCTACTTTGACGTGTTCGTCTACATCGAGACGGCTTTCGCTGCATCTGCGTGTCTAGTGATAACGATCCATGATCTATAACTATTGTTATTCCTGTTTTGAGGTAAACGAGTTTTTTTAATATGCTAGCGTAGCCTCCTCGTTTCCCTTCAGTGGTATCAAGGCTATAGCTGTCTCGTTATAGGTTCGGATGTGTGCATATAGAGACATGCTTGGTTGTAGATGAGTCTCTGATCGGTTCGTGATCTTGCTGTGATGGTCATGTAACGAATTGCTCCTACCGGTCAGAATTCCGCCATCGGAGCTAAGTGATACATGTAAACCCAGTCATAGTGAGATGGAGACCAATTGGATTGGTCGAATCAAATTTAGGTCAATGGCCAGGCGCATGGTGATGCGCGGCGGTGTAGATTGGATCTGCTATCGGGCCGGGTTTTGTGCGAAAAACAGGTTGTTCGTAAAACAGCCATAACTTTTGCATACGACCTCAGATTGAGACGATTTTTATATAAAAAATTATCTACATAAAATTTTACACATGATTTAGACTACCATATGTATTATCGATTTGATGTAATGGCCTGCGTGCCAACTTGTAATGATCTAATGTGCGGTTATGTAATTTATTTTACTAGCATGCGTTAGATAGTTCTTGGAGGACTCATCACTGGAGGATGACATACATGGATCATGGAGATGGGGACCATCATGATGGACAGTACCATGGAGATAGAGATCACCATGTGTTAATGGGTCATACCGTGTCATTACTATGTGAATGTCGTTCTTATTGTTTTACTTCTACATATGCGACGATAATGGTTATTTTTCTACATACGATGGTAGAAGTAAAACGATCCCTCTGCAATGTTTAAGTTTTGAATGTCCTCCCAACTAAACCTTGCACCGTCACATGTCTTGTACAGTTAGTGGTGGGTCTATGAAATTAGAGTGCCACTAGTTTTCCTTGACTAGATGGGTTCATACTTACTCGCATAAAGGGTTGGTCAACTTAGACAAGGTCATCTTAACGGTTAAGGACCTTGGGACATAAAGGTTGGGCGCCGAGACATAGAGATGTCACCTAACAACAGGAGTCATATGTGATATGATTAGCAAAGGGTTGCTTACCGATCTACCATGTCTTCTAGTGGTGATGCTAAAGCTCACTAGTGGATTTGTTAGTTGTGGGTCCAGAATCACTAAGTATCAATGGAGGGATATTGATTTTAGTGGGAGTAGATTTTGTTAAATGCTTAATATAATTTACTACATCATGGATGTGTTGTCTTAGTATTTTGCATTATTTTGTCGTAGATCAATGGCACCTAGTAACACCACATCGTTTACTTTGCGTTCGGTCTTTGAGAAGGACAAGTTGAATGGAACAAACTTTGCGGATTGGATCCGTAACCTGAGAATTGTTCTCAGGGCTGAGAAAAAGGAAAACATTCTAGACACCCCATTACCAGTAAAGGGTGAAATTAAGAAAAGCACGGGCAGTAGCCATGTGATGGTAATCCAGAACAAGCCTACCTTTAAGAAAGGTAATTCATGGAAGAAGGGCAAGGCTAAAGATGGGATATCTAAGCCAACACCCAAGGCTAAAGCTGGACCAGCTGTTGATAATGAGTGCTTTCACTGTCGTGAACTGGGTCACTGGAAAAGAAATTGCAAGTTGTACTTAGCTTCTTTGAAAAGAAAGGGAAGTAAGGGTACTTCCACTTCAAGTACACTTCATGTTTATGTTACAGACATTTTCCTCGCTGATTCTAGTATTAATTCCTAGGTATTTGATACCAGATTGGTTGCTCATATTTGCAATACGATGCAGGGACTAATAAGAAGTAGAAGTGTGGAAAGAGGAGAAGTTCATTTCCGTGTGGGCAATAATGCAAGAGTTGTTGCGTTGATCGTCGGGACGATGCAACTTCACCTCCTATCAGGATTTATTATGGAGTTGAATAATTGTTATTTTGTTCCTAGTTTCAGTCGAAACATTGTATCGCCTTCATGTTTGATAAAGGATGATTATTCATTTATGAGTGAAAACAATGGTTGTGTGATCTCTAAGAATGGCATGTTTGTGGCTCTTGCATCCATTGTGAATGGGTTATTTATTTTAAATCTTGATGATTCACCTATCTGTAATATAAATGCTAAAAGGCCTCGGCTAGATGATTTGAATCATACCTATATGTGGCATTGTTGTTTGGGTCATATAAGTGAGAAGCGCATGAAGAAGCTCCATTCTGATGGACTTTTAACTTAGTTTGAATTTGAATCATATGAGACATGTGAAGCTTGCTTGCTAGGCAAGATGACTAAGGCGCCCTTCATAGGTTTTTCTGAGAGGGCGCAATACTTGTTGGAACTCGTACACACGGATGTGTGTGGACCAATGAGCATGACAGCTAGAGGTGGATTTTAGTACTTCATAACTTTCACTGATGATTTTTGTAAATATGGCTATGTCTACTTAATGAAGCATAAGTCAGAAACTTTTGAAGAGTTCAAGGAGTTTCAGCATGAAGTTGAAAATCAACATGGCAAGAAAATTAAGGCCTTGCGATCTGATCGTGGAGGCGAGTATTTGAGCCACGAGTTTAGCACTCATCTAAAGAGTTGCGGAACTGTTTCACAGCTTACGCCACCTAGAACAACTCAAAGGAACGGTGTGTCCGAGTGACGTAATCGAACCTTGTTGGACATGGTACGATCAATGATCAGCCAGTCATACCTACCGTTATCGTTTTGGGGTTACGCTCTAGAAACAATAGCTTTCACACTAAATAGGGTACCGTCTAAGTTCGTGGATAAGACACCATTTGAGATATGGGCTGGCAAGACTCTCAGTTTGTCTTTTCTGAAAATTTGGGGCTGTGAAGTATATGTCAAGCGACTTTAGTCGGACAAGCTTACACCCAAGTCGGACAAGTGCATAATCGTGGGATATCTAAAGGAAACAATTGGGTATTATTTCTACAACCGATCAGAGGGCAAAGTGTTTGTCGCTAGGAACGGTGTTTTCTTGGAGAAAGAGTTTCTCAAAAGCGAGAAAAGTGGACAGAAGGTGTATCTTGAAGAAGTTAGAGATCAGCCTATGAGGCAAGACTTTACGAGTGATGCTAATGTAGCTGAACAAGTTGAGACACTTGTGGCAAGAAAAGAACCACCACAACTACGAAGGTCGAAAAGGCCACGTCGCGCAACTAATAGAATGAATCTCCTAGTTATGGGAGAACGCGACATATTGTTGATGGACAACGGTGAGCCTAGGACCTATGCGGAAGCAATGATGGACCCAGATTCCGAGAAATGGCAAAGTGCCATGAGATCCGAGATAGATTCCATGGGACACAATCAAGTTTGGAACTTGGTTGACCCGCCTGATGGTGTGAGACCCATCAAGTGCAAATGGATCTTTAAGCGAAAGAGAGATGTGGACGAAAATGCTCACATCCACAAAGCACGACTTGTTGCAAAAGATTTTTGACAAGTTCAAGGAGTTGACTACGACGAGACATTCTCGCCAGTAGCGATGCTTAAATCTATTCGGATCATTCTAGCAATAGCTGCATATTTTGATTATGAGATAAGGCATATGGATGTCAAAATAGCTTTCCTAAATGGGAACCTAGATGAGGATGTATATATGATACAGCCCGAAGGCTTTGTCGATCCAACTAATGCTGGAAAAATATGCAAGCTTTATAAATCCATATATGGGTTAAAGCAAGCATCTCGGAGTTGGAACCTTCGTTTTGATGAGGTAGTCAAAGGATTTGGCTTCCGTCAGAATGAGGAAGAGGCTTGTATTTACAAGAAGGAAAGTGAGAGCTATGTTGCATTTCTAATATTGTATGTGGATGACATATTGTTGATTGGGAATGATATTCCTATGCTGGAATCCGTTAAGACTTCACTAAAAAATAGTTTTTCTATGAATGACTTAGGGGAAGCTGCATACATTCTGGGCATAAGGATCTATAGAGATAGATCAAGGAGGCTTATACGATTAAGTCAGGATACTTACATTGATAAGGTGTTAAAACGGTTCAACATGGAACAATCAAAGAAAGGGTTCTTTCCTATGTCACATAACGTACACCTTAGCAAGACTCAGTGTCCTTCGATGGCTGATGAGCGGGAGCGCACGAGTAAAATTCCCTATGTTTCGGCAATTGGGTTTATCATGTACGCCATGATAAGTACTCGTCCAGATGTCTCATATGCTCTAAGTGTTACGAGCAGACACTAGTCTGATCTAGGTGAAGGTCACTGGACAACGGTGAAAAGCATTCTTAACTACTTTAGAAGGACTAAAGATGTGTTACTAGTCTATGGAGGTGAGGAGGAGCTCATTGTAAAAGGCTTCACTGATGCTAGTTTCCAAACCGATCTAGACGATTCAAAGTTGCAATCAGGATTTGTGTTCACGATAAACGGTGGAGGTGTTAGCTGGAAAAGTTCTAAGCAGGATATGGTGGCTGATTCTACGACGGAATCCGAGTACATCGCAGCTTCTGAAGTGGTGAAGGAAGGTGTTTGGATGAGAAAGCTTCTCGTTGAGCTTGGTGTGTTTCCTAATGCATCTAGCCCATTGGAACTCTACTGTGACAATAATGGGGCAATTGCGCAGGCTAAGGAGCCTAGGAATCACCAGAAAAACAAACACGTACTACGAAAGTTTCACCTCATTAGAGAGTTCGTTAAACGGGGTGAGATAAAGATATGCAAAATACACACAGATTTGAATGTTGCTGATCCCTTGACAAAGGCTCTTCCACAGCCTAAGTATGAGTCTCACATGAGAGCTATATGTATTAGATATCATCTAGATTAGCTCTAGTGTGAGTGGATGATTGTATTGTATCTATGGCATATCGTTTATTTATTGAATATCCATAAAAGGCAACTTGTATATGATTGGCAAATATGTGAATTATTTGTGAAACTCTTTACTTGTATGGTTATTCTAATGATTGTCCCTAATCTGATTAGCACATGTATTAGATGATGACTATGTTTCACAAGTCATGGACATGGAGATGTCAAACTAATAATGTAGGCACATGTATGACATGGGGTTGGACTGACCCAACATGAGATTTTGTTATATAGTTCTCTCTTTACACAATGCGTATGCCTTGTCCTAAGACCCGAGATTTTTGTAGGTACTCAAGATGTGAATTGACCTACTTAGGGACTACCAAACACTACTCCGAACTGGGTAGTCATAAAGGTAGTTTTCGGGTTTGTCATGAAGCATGCTATGAGGCATGGTCAATCAAGATGGAATTTGCCCCTCTCTATACGAGAGACATATCTCTGGGCCCCTCGAGTGATCGGATCAAGAAATGCATGGTCATGCTAGGTTAAGTGTTAACCTCTTGAAGGATCTGACTCACATGTTCGAGAAAGAGAGGTCGACTTGGAGTTAGACCAAATATCATGAGGGAAAGGGAATAGTGTTGGTGTCTGGATCGGCTGCCCGACACTAACTAGAACGAATGCGTTGCGCCCACTCTCTCGATGGTTGGTGCAAAGGAAAACACAATGACACGAGATTTATCCTGGTTCCGGCCGCGGGGCCATACGTCCAGCAAGGGAGGAGCACGCACTGTATTACTCCACACCGGGGTGCCTGTAATAGGGGTTTACAAGCGAGGTGGGAGAGGAGGAGAAAACCTCTAAGTCCCGAGCGTATCAGGTGGATATGTCATGAATTCGGGTGGATGAACAATGTTCACGTGTGCAGCTGGTCGTCTGTCTGTGTGTGTCCGCCGGCCCTTGGCCGGGCGTCTACCTCCCCCTTTATAGTCCAAGGAGGGGCAGAGATACATGCATCATGTAGTGAAACCTACAGTCATCAGGTACTGGAGAGTATGGCGCTGGGCGTGGAGGCTGTCCTACGGATCCTTTCGCCCAGCGCAAACCGCTGAACCTCTGCCAACTTCTGTGGACGGCGATATGACATCCTTTGTAGAAAAGTACGTCTCCTTGTGCTTGTCCTGAAGTGTCTTCGAGGGGCTATGCTATTTGGCGTCTGAGCCCGGTCGTCGCCCGTACACCTGTTCAAGGGTTCTCCCATGCCTCATCAAGAACAATCTCTGAAAACCCTGAAATAACTTGATCAATTTTTTTATTTATCTTCCTGATTTTTTTGCATTTTTTGACTCGACCAAACAAGACTAAGGCTAGTTTGGGTCACCTCTGAATAGAGTCACAAATCTGCTGTAAAAATTTGAACCAAAACGGAGCACCGAGTGAAAAGTTATGCCTGTTTTATGGAAGGTATCTCAAATTATGTTTTCCAAAGGCACGGAAAACAGCAGCGGCTAGGGTAAACTTCCTCCTAGTATCTGTGGCAGCAAGTAATAGGTATTCATCAAATGAAACAAGAATCAAGTATGCAATGCAAAAGCGATCAAAGCGGCTTGCAACCTATCTAGGGCTTGCACGGCGATAGTTCACACAAGGCGGCTAGCGAGGCAAATCGAGTAATGTGGTGGCTCGAATTGTTGTATGGCTAAACGTGGATGGGATAGTGGCGGAAACAAATGAATCACAGCAACGGGCGATTGAACTACGACACAAACACAACTAAAACCAGCAACAAGACTTGACCACGGACACAAACTCAACAAAGCGAAACTGAAACGAAATTGCAAAGGCTAAAAGGGGTACTAGGACAGCGGAATTTTTTTGGGCTATTTTCTGGACTATAGGACAAATGTGAAAGGACGAACCTGATGGTAAACCTGCCTCTGAATACCACTTGATGGGAACTAGGGTTTCCCGATCTTCCGTCAGGTGAAGGATAACTCGTTTTGGGCGGAGCGCAACACACCGATCCGGCTTCAAGTCAGCAAACTCTAACCATGCAATCTTAGCACCACGACTCCTCTGGTTATCAACCGTGTCACAACCCGGTTGACCTCGCCAAGAAGGCTAATCCATGCCTGTGAAATGAAGAACACAAGCAAGAACTCAAAAGAAGCAGCTCTCAAAGGAAGTGACACTGCAGATGTATGATTAAGATCAAAAGTTGGGGTTCTACAAACCGATAACGGCGAAACTGTTCTCGACAGATTAATCTAAGCAAAACCCAAACCCTAATGTGGTGGTAGCTACTGATTATATGAGGGTTATGGCGTGCATAACCCCCTAACCATGTCCATAATGGACCCCAACATGATACACGGGCCAACAGCCCAAAAGATGGCGGCGTAGCACCGTGACAGATTCTGGATGTCCACTTGTTTCGACAATTCCAGAATACTACGAATGAATTTTGAGGTGGGACCAGTGCCATTGGAAAGATTATCTCCTTAGCTTTCCAAACATATGTAGAACGTCAAAAACTGAGCCTATATGCGATCTGGGCGACAAATTTAGTGTGGGCTGCTCCTGGACTCCGAGGCGGACTCGAACTTGAGTTTCTTTGGGCCTCCACCTTGGGACTCGAATCGGATTAGCCTTGGGCCTTCTTCTTGACATGGAAAATCTTGTTGGTCTCCTTTTTCTCCACCACATGCACCCATCATGGACATACGTATGGGTGTCATGTCCTCATCAGGTTCATCAGTGAACTAGCACGGGCGAAAGAGACATTTCGCGTGGTCTGTCCACGCTGGCGCGCGGATGTGTCATGCCACGTATGCGATTTTGGTAAAATTGTAAGAACTCTTCTCTCTCCGATGGCAAAAATGTTAGGGAAATTCTAAAAGTGGCATTCGAAGAGTGGTCACTCGTAAGGATGGCAAAAAATTAAATATCCCCTGAAAAGTATAGCAACTGCACTAAAGAGTATAGCAACCCTCACTGTATTCGGATATGAACACAAGCTAAATCGTAAGCTTACTCATTGTTTTTTTCTATTTATGCTATAAATGTTTGACAACAAAAGCTATCTAAGCACATTCTTATGACGGGGTAAGCAGTGATGTTGTAGCTTTGAATCCTTCCCAAATTCCATCCAGTAGATATTTTATAGATACTAAAATGAGCTGACTGAAAAACAACCATCCTATGGTCTCACATGTTCTCATTTTCTCATGTGTTGTTACTAATGTTGTTTAATATGCAACCTAAAGCATCTTACGGACGCTCAAGCGATCTCATGAAAGGCTGAAATTGCTTGAACAATTCCTCTATCATGCTTCTCTGTCACACCCGAATTTTCACAAAAACCTGAATGCGGCCATATGTTGCCCAGGAAGTCATAGTACACATATAGCGAACAAATATGATAAACAGAGAACATATGCTTGAATAAATTCTTCATTAAATAAAGTTTTACATCAGAGTGCTTCATAAATGAACTAACCAATAACAGTGGTAGACTAATAAACTCTCAAGCTAATGGAGCCACAATCCACAGGGACTCTGACTAGGAGATCACAACTTAGTAGTACGGTAAATCTTCTGGAAACTCAGCAGCAGACTCATGCACAGCCCAATCTGTTTACCCATCCAGGATCATGTTGAATAAATGGCAAGTGTAAGTAAACAATTACTTAGCAAGTATAGCACGGGTATGAAGGCTTAAAATAAGGCTAGACACGGCTTAACTTCATTAGCATTTTTAGTTTGTTCATTTTAACATTAACCAAATTACTACAGTGAACAATTCCCAGTTGCAATCCAATTAATAAAGTATAAGTGACATTAATCATAAATAAACATCATCTTCTAATCAAGAAGGATCCATGTCGCTCATGACCCTGAGCATGGCTATCATGATAGATTTACACTCTGTAGAGGTTTCGCCCTTTACACACCAGTCGTGTAAAAGCTCAAACAAACTTTAAACCCAACCACGCAGAGGTGGATAAGACCTCACAAATCACACTACTGATGTGTGACAGCATAGGGACGCTACGAGGTTTTTCACAAGACACCCTAACAAGACAGTGGCCGATTATGGTACAGCACAGGCAGCATGGCCCAGGCACCGAGAATGACTTACGCCTACGGAGTCACACCATAGGGGGGTCAATGGAGTCCAGAGCGCGGGCATCAGAGCCAACAATGCGCAACGTGTGGAGTTCCCCATCGCAGGGACTCTCAGCACGGGACTGTGCCTCACCGGGGCATAGCCGACGGATCACCCGTCCTCGGTGGATCAAGACATACTCTCATCCATGTTTCCCATAACGTCGTCGGCCGCTCCGGTAACCACTGGCAAGCTAGAGACGTACAAGTTACTTGACCAAGACCAGAGCCATAATAGTTCTAGCGGTGACGACAGGCTCTTGGGTTGCCGCTTTAAGAACCGGACCTTATGGAGCGACACTGGAGCAAAGCACACAGCACATGCCCCAGTTCCCTAAATCATGTTGCTAAAAAGCAAGTTTTATCATTAATGTTGAAGTGAACCATTAAGTCAAAATTAACAGTTAAATAATGGTGATAGTAGCTGCGCATAGCAAAGATTCTACCCATATGCAAAAACCCAAGGTAATCAAGGACAGGATAATCAAAACTAGGTGCAACCTTAAAGGTACATCAAATTAGACACATGCCAGTATGAAATAATTTAATACAAGTGAGTAGGTAGCAAGGATTGTCCGTGCTATAACTTGCCTTCCTCAAAAGACGGCTGCTGCTGTGAGTCCTGCTCCGAAAAGTCCCCCGCGTACTCGAAGTCCAAACTGAAAAGCTCACCGACTGGACACGAATCACCACGCAAACATGCACGCAAACCAATACATGCAAACAAATAATAATCTATTAGAACAGTATACCAAATAGTGGAAACAATACAAATAAAGGTTCTAGAAAAATTCTACGCTTCACTACGAACACATGAGCACGAAAATCACACTAATTGGAGCTAAAACTAAAAGGATATGGGTTTTCTAAGTTCTAGGGACCTACTCACAAGTTTTAAAAGTTTCCATGGGCTTATTTGAAGAAACCGAGGACCTATACGTAAATACGCGTTAAAACTCGAGGGCCTACACGTAAAAGGGTTAAAACAGGACGGCGGGTTCTATTTTCTAAAAGCTTAGGGGTTTAAATGAATAAAACAGGACCTAGTCGTAAATATATTTGAACTAAGCTGGACCGCGGGTTAATTCTGAAGAAAGGCAGGGGCTCTTTAGCAAAAGCTGCTAGGTTGACCGGTATGAGTCAACTTTGACTCGGCTCGGAGCGAATCTGGGCCACTAGATTGCGATCGGACGGTGGGGGTTCTTCGGGGGGTGCGTTCGCCGGCGGGAACAGGAAGGACGGCGGCGCCGACCATGGCCGCGGCGGCCCTTCGCCGGAGTTGGGTGAATCAGGGGCTAGAGGCCACCATTGGCCACGGGACTTGGTCCTACACGACCGGGGGGGAGTGCCGAGTCCACCAGGGGGGTTAGTGGCGGCGGTGGTGGGCCGACTCAGGAAGAAAAGTGGAGGGTGCAAAAGCGAACCAAATGGAGAGTTTGAGGAGCAAAAGCGAACTCGGCTTAAATTAACTTTTCTAAGACTCCAAACAAGGTGATTCAAATTTGAATTTAATTAAATTTAAACTCTCCTTTGAATCACAAGCGATACAAAAATAAATGCAGTAGCATGAATGCAACAATAATGTTTCTACAACTTATATTTAATTTTAATATTCATAAATAATTCATTTAGCCTATATTAATTATGAACAAATTAAATTAAAAGCCAATAAATTACTAAAAATTTTAAATAGGCTAATTTTGGGTGTTACAAACCTACCCCCATTAAGATGAATCTCGTCCTCGAGATTCAGATGTAGATGCGAAGAGCTGTGGGTACTCAGTCTTGAGATCTTCTTCCCGTTCCCAAGTTGCTTCATCCTCCGAGTGTCGGCTCCATTGTACCTTGCACATCCGAATGACCTTGTTTCTTGTCACCCTCTCAGATACCTCCAGAATCCGGACTGGGTACTCCTCGTAAGTGAGATCTTCTTACACATTCAGCTTATCTATCGGGATTTGCTCTTTAGGCACCCGCAAACATTTCTTCAGCTGGGACACATGGAACACATCGTGCACTCAGGCCAATCTCTCGGTTAGTCCCAACTTATATGTCACTTCACATTTCCTTTCAAGTATCTGGAAAGGTCCGATGTATCAAGGTGCTAGCTTGCCCTTGACATTGAACCTCTTCACGCCCATCATCGGAGACACCTTGAGGTACACAAAATCTCCAACATCAAAACTGAGATCCCCCCGTCTGACATCAGCATAACTCTTCTGCCTGGACTGTGCCACCTTCAATTTCTGCCTGATCACTTGAACTTGGCGTTTTGCCTCCCTGAGTATCTCAGGCCCAAATATTTGACTCTCTCCAGTCTGATTCCAGAACAGTGGGGTTCTGTACTTTCTGCCGTACAAAGCCTCGAACGGTGCCATCTGCAGACTCTTCTGATAGCTATTGTTGTACGAGAATTCTGCATAGGGTAAACTCGTGTCCTAGCTAACACCATATTGCAGTGCACATGCTCTCAACATGTCCTCCAGAATCTGATTAGTCCGCTCTATCTGTCCATCTGTCTAGGGGTGGTAACCTGAACTAAACTGCAACTTAGTGTCCATAGACTCATGCAGCTTCTGCCAGAAGTGTAAAGTGAACTGAGTACCACGGTCAGACACTATCTGTTTTGGGACTCCATGCAAACACACAATCCTCTCCATGTATAGCTCTGCCAGTCTGGCTCCGGTGTAAGTGGTCTTCACTGGAAGAAAGTGTGCCACTTTGGTCAAGCGGTCCACAATCACCCAGATGGAGTCAAATCCTCGTTGTGTGCTGGGTAGACCCATTATGAAGTCCATACCAACTTCTTCCCATTTCCACTCCGGTATCTTCAAGGGCTGGAGTAATCCGGCTGGTCTCTGATGTTCAGCCTTAACTCTTTAACAAGTGTCACATAGTGCCACATATGTCGCCACATCACGCTTCAATCCGTACCACCAGAATCTTTCCTTGATGTCATGGTACATCTTGGTGCTTCCTGGATGGATCGAGTATGCCAAATCATGCGCTTCTCTTAGGATCGTGTCCTTGATCTGCGCTATATCGGGCACACATATCCTCTTCCCGTGCCACAAGGTTCCATGTTCATCCACTCGGAATCTAGGGGCCTTTCCTAGAGCAACATTCTCCATAATCTCCTTGATCTTTTCATCACCAAGCTGCCCTTTCTGGATCTCCTGCTCGAGAGTCGGTTCTACCGTCATCTCTGTGATGCTAGTCACGAACCCCAGACTCATCTTCTCAAATTCCCGGCTGAGTTCTTCAGGCAGACAACGGCCGGTGATCTTGTTCACATAGCTTCTCCTACTCAGAGCATCGGCCACCAAGTTAGCCTTCCCTGGGTGGTAGTGGATCTCCAGGTCGTAGTCCTTGATCAACTCCAACCATCGGCGTTGCCTCATACTCAGCTCTGACTGAGTGAAGACGTACTTTAGGCTCTTATGATCGGTGTAGATGTCACACTTGTGCCCAATCAAGTAATGCCTCCAAATCTTCAGAGCATGCACCACAACTGCCAACTCCAGATCATGTGTCGGATAGTTCTGCTCATGCTTCCGCGGCTGCCTTGATGCATATGCCACGACTCTCCCTTCCTACATGAGTACACACCCCAGTCCTAGACGGGATGCATCGTAGTAGATGGAGAAGCTCTTGGCTATGTCGGGCAATACTAGCACAGGTGCTGTCAGCCTCTTCTTCAGCTCTTCGAAGCTGGTTTGGCACTCCTCTATCCAGATGAACTTGGCATTTTTCTCCAATAACGCCGTCATGAGTTTAGCAATCTTGGAGAATCCTTCGATGAACCGCCAATAATATCCGGCCATCCCAAGGAAACTCCTGATCTCGCTGACATCCTGAGGCGGGTCCCAGCTCAACACATCATTAACCTTCTTTGGGTCAACTGCCACTCCTCCATTGGACAGCACGTGTCCGAAGAATACCACTTCCTTCAACCAGAACTCACACTTGCTCAACTTGGCATATAGTTGATGTTCCCGGAGTCTCAGCATCACCATCCGCAAATGATCTTCATGTTCCTCTTCATTCTTGGAGAAGACCATAATGTCATCAATGAACACCACCATGAACTTGTCAAGAGTCCATGAATACACTATTCATCAAGTACATGAAGTATGCAGTAGCATTGGTCAGTCCAAAGGACATAACTGTGAACTCATACAACCCGTACCGAGTAGTGAAAGCCTTTCTCTTTGGTATGTCTAATGACCGGATTCTCATCTGATGATAACCCGATCAAAGGTCTATCTTGGTGAACACACAAGCTCCCTTCAACTGATCAAACACATCATCAATCCTTGGCAGCGGGTACTTGTTCTTGACGGTCACTTCGTTGAGGGCTCGATAGTCCACACACATCATCTGTGTCCCATCCTTCTTATCCACGAACAGCACTGGTGCTCCCCATGGTGAAGCACTAGGACGAATATACCCCTTGGCTATCAAGGAGCTTAAGTCCTCATTCAGTTTCTCCAGCTCCTTCACTCTCATTCTATATGGCCTTTTAGCTACACGTGCAGTGCCAGGTTTTAGTTCAATAACGAATTCAACTTCGCGTTCCAGGGGCATACCTGACAATTCCTCAGGGAACACATCTGGGAACTCACTCACCACCCTGATGTCAGCGGGAGTTGTACCCTCAGCTTGGTTGGCTTGGCACTGATCTGAAGACTGGACTGCCCGGTACTCCACTTTGTCGCCGCCTTTTGCCACCAGTTGCACTGCCCTCTCAGAGCACTGGATCACAGCATTATACTTGGCGAGCAAACTCATTCCCAGGATTAGATCAAATCCAAGAGAATTCAGGACTATGGGGTATACTTCAAAATCTACCCCCCTTATTGTAATGATAACCTTGGAGCAGCGTAGACTGGCTCGTTGTTCTCCCCCAGGTGAACTAACTAACATAGGATTCCCCATGGGTTGCAGGGTCATCATACTCTTGTGTACAAATGCAGCAAAGATGAAAGCATGCGAAGCTTCAGAATCGAATAAAACGGTTGCGGGGGTCGAGTTGACAAGGAACGTACCCACAACCACGTCAGTAGCTCCCTCTGTGGTTTCTACGCCCATGTGCTTAACCTTGCCTCTAGCGGGGTTCTGGGGTCCCCGGTTGGCCTGCACCTGCTGCTGTCCGGCCTGCTGGTTGGCGTTCTGGGTCTTCTTGGGGCAGACATTGGCAAAGTGTCTCTACTCTCCACAGTGGTAACACACCCTAGGCCCCACTGGTGTGTTGTTGACGGGGTTGGGGCACTGAACAGGACCTTGCTGCACCTGGTTGCGCTGAGCTGGAGCATTCTACAGGAGTCGCTGCTGCTGTGGCGCCTGGGGGTACTGGGGGCACTGCTGGTACTGGCCACGGTTGAACGAGCCGGGCTGACTCTGGAAGCGCTGCTGACTCCCCATCTGCTGACTTCCCTGAGGAGGAACGAAACGGGGGCGACTGCTGCTCCCGATCTGCTGGCCCTGGAACTTCCTCTTCTTCTCCTCCATCTCACGGTGCTTGTGTTCCAGCATCAAAGCACCGTCCACCAGTTCCTGGAAGTTGTGGAACCTGGTACACATCAGCTGGTACTACAGTGCATCCTGCAAGCCATCGCGGAACTTGGACTGCTTCTTCTTGTCGGTGTCCACATCCTCCGGAGCATAGCGGGCCAGCTCGATGAACTTGTCACGATAAGAGGTGACACTCATCCCTTCCTGCTTCAGTGCCAGGAACTCCTTCTTCTTCAAGGTCATCAGGGCTTCCGGCACGTGGTGGGAGCGGAAGCTGCTGCGGAACTCCTGCCATGCGATCTGAGTACGGTCGATGTGAGCGTGCTGGTACGAGTCCCACCAGTCCATTGTCGACCCCTACAGCTATCCTCCGGCATACAACACCTTCTCCCGGTCGTTGTACTGCGCGATATCGAGCTGTCTCTCCACCGCCTTGAGCCAGTCATCTGCCTGCAGGGGGTCGGTGGCCTTACTGAAGGTAGGAGGACGTCCCTCTATGAATTCACCCCTCTTGTCACGGGGTGGCATGTTGTGCTATGGCGGATTCTGCTAATTCTACTGCATCATCGCCATCGTCTGAGCCATCTGCTGCATCAGCTGGGTCTGCGTGAGCATCATCTGCTCAATGGTGGGAGGTGGTGGCGGCAGTCCGCTGGCACCGGCGTTGCTCCTTGTGTTCACCATCTATCATCAATAAATAAGTCTCATAAAAACTCTGATGGTTATGACTTCAGAGGTTTGCTAACTTGTTTGGACGAAGGGTTTAACAGAAAAAGAGCAAGAGAAATGAATACCCCCTCTATTTAATCACTAAAGTCCTTAAACCTTAGTCCTACATCTAGATGGTAGTAGACTTGCATCTACGCCCATCACAATCATTACAAAAATCCAAATCAAGCATGAGCATAATGACATCATTGCAAGCACCTAATGACACGACTCACACAAGACTCGACTGGATTTGAATTTTAAAAAAGTGAAACTAGACGACATATAACACATGATCATGGTGGTGTCCTAAGGTTTAATCAACCGTTCTAACTAGGCTACAATCCTACAGTCAGCACGGCTCTGATACCAATCTATCACACCCGGATTTTCACAAAAACCCGAATGCGGCCATTTGTGTACCCAGGAAGTCATAGTACACATATAGCGAACAAATATGATAAACAGAGAACATATGCTTGAATAAATTCTTCATTAAATAAAGTTTTACATTAGATTGCTTCATAAATGAACTAACCAATAACAGCGGAAGACTAATAAACTCTCAAGCTAATGGAGCCGCAATCCACAGGGACTCTGACTGGGAGATCGCAGCTTAGTAGTACGGTAAATCTTCTGGAAACTCAGCAGCAGACTCATGCACAGCCCAATATGTTTACCCATCCGGGATTTTGTTGAATAAATGGCAAGTGTAAGTAAACAATTACTTAGCAAGTATAGCACGGGTATGAAGGCTTAAAATCAGGCTAGACACGGCTTAACTACATTAGCATTTTTAGTTGGTTCGTTTTAACATTAACCAAATTACTACAGTGAACAATTCCCAGTTGCAATCCAATTAATAAAGTATAAGTGACATTAATCATAAATAAACATCATCTTCTAATCAAAAAGGATCCAGGCCGCTCGTGACCCTGAGCAAGGCTATCATGATAGATTTACACTCTGCAGAGGTTTCGCCCTTTACACACCAGTCGCGTAAAAGCTCAAACGAACTTTAAACCCAACCACGCGGAGGTGGATCAGACCTCACAAATCACCCTACTGAGGTGTGACCGCATTAGGACGCTACGAGGTTTTTCACAAGACACCCTAACAAGACAGTGGCCGATCATGGTACAACACAGGCAGCATGGTCCAGGCACCAAGAATGACGTACGCCTACGGAGTCACACCATAGGGGGGTCAATGGCGTCCAGAGCGCGGGCATCACACCCAACAATGCGCAATGTGTGGTGTTCCCCATCGTAGGGACTCCCAGCACGGGACTGTGCCTCACGGGGGCATAGCCGACGGATCACCCGTCCTCGGTGGATCAAGACATACTCTCATCCATGTTTCCCATAACGTCGTCGGCCACTCCGGTAACCACTGGCAAGCTAGAGACGTACAAGTTACTTGACCAAGACCAGAGCCATAATAGTTCTAGCGGTGGCGACAGGCTCCTGGGTTGCCGCTTTAAGAACTGGACCTTAGGGAGAGACACTGGAGCAAAGCACACAGCACATGCCCCAGTTCCCTAAACCATGTTGCTAAAAAGCAAGTTTTATCATTAATATCGAAGTGAATCATTAAGTCAAAATTAACAGTTAAATAATGGTGATAGTAGCTGCGCATAGCAAAGATTCTACCCATATGCAAAAACCCAAGGTAATCAAGGACAGGATAATCAAAACTAGGTGCAACCTTAAATGTGCATCAAATTAGACACATGCATGTATGAAATAATTTAATACAAGTGAGTAGGTAGCAAGAATTGTCCGTGCTATAACTTGCCTCCCTCAAAAGGTGACTGCTGCTGCTGCAAGTCCTGCTCCGGAAAGTCCCCCGCGTACTCGAAGTCCAAAGTGAAAGGCTCACCGATTGGACACGAATCACCACGCAAACATGCATGCAAACCAATACATGCAAAAATAATAATAATCTATTAGAACAGTACACCAAACAGTGGAAACAGTACAAATAAAGGTTCTAGAAAAATTCTACGCTTCACTACGAACATGAGCGTGAAAATCACACTAATCAGAGCTAAAACGAAAAGGAAATGGGTTTTCCAAGTTCTAGGGACCTACTGGCAAGTTTTAAAATTTTCCAGGGGCTTATTTGAAGAAAACCGAGGACCTATACGTAAATATGCGTTAAAACCCGAGGGCCTACGTGTAAAATGGTTAAAACAGGATGGCGGGTTCTATTTTCTAAAAGCTCAGGGGTTTAAACGAATAAAACAGGACCTAGTCGTAAATATATTTGAACTAAGCTAGACCGCGGGTTAATTCTGAAGAAAGGCAGGGGCTCTTTAGCAAAAGTTGATAGGTTGACCGGTATGAGTCAACTTTGACTCGACTCGGAGCGAATCTGGGCCACTAGATTGCGATCGGACGGTGGGGGTTCTTCGCGGGGTGCGTTCGCCGGCGGGAACAGGAAGGACGGCGGCGCCGACCATGGCCACGGCGGCCCTTCACCGGAGTTGGGTGAATCAGGGGCTAGAGGCCACCATTGGCCACGGGACTTGGTCCTACACGACCGGGGGGGAGTGGCGAGTCCAGCAGGGGGCTAGGGGCGGCGGGCGGGGCACCAGGGCGGCGGCCGACGTGATCTGGTGGCCGGCGGCGCAAGTGGACGGAAGAAGGCGAGGTCGGGCGCTACATTGGCCAATTAGTGGGGGGGGAAGGTCCCTCACCTTCGTGCAGTGCTCCCAGGGGGCGAAGACTTGGGCGGAGCGGCACCGGAGGCGGAGTTGCGACGGCGACGGCGCTCGACGGAGCTTCTGGTAGCGGTCTGGCGCGGGTAGGGCAACGGGGGGCTTGGGAGGCACGGGGAGAAGGATGGTGAGGGCTCGGGGGTGCGTGGGGGCTCTTAAATAGGCTGGGGGTGCCACATTTGGCAGGTGCGCACGGTGATCAGTCGGCGGCGGCCGGCGAAGTCTTTCCAAGCAAGGGAAGGACTTGCCGTGCAAGCGAGCACGCATAAGAGGAAGGAGATCGCGGGAGAAGCAGCGGGGAAGGCGTGGGGTGGGTCCAGGGGCGCAGGGAAGGAGCTGGGCGGCCGGTCGGGGCGGCGGAGAGTGCGCCGGAGGAGGAGGAGGCTCGGGCGGGAGGTTGAAGGGAGACCCGACAGGTTGTCACACCCGGATTTACACAGAAACCCGAAATGCGGCCATATGTGTTCCCAGGAAGTCATTACACATATAGCGAACAAATATGATAACAGAATACAGTGCTCGAATAAAATAAATGGTTTTACATCAGAGTTTGACTCAAATAAATGAATAAAACAGTGGAAGTCTCATTATTAATTCTCTCTAAATGAAAACAAAGCCGATAACCCATGAGGACACCGACTGGTTGAGCACAGCTAGTAGAACGGCAGATCCTCAGGAAATTCAACAGCAGCAGTACCATCTAATCCATCTGTTACCCATCCGGGATTTTGTTGAATAGCAAGTGTAAGTAAATGTCTTACTTAGCAAGTACAACACGGATAATGAAGGCTTAAAAGAAAGGCTTGACACGGCTATACTGCATTAGCAATTTTAGTTGTTTCATTTTAACATCATCATAATCACTACATTTACATGAATCCCAATTGTAACCCAATTAATATAGTAGAAGTGAACATTAAACGATAATAATAACAGCATCTTCTAATCATAAAGGATCCAGGCCGCTCGTGACCCTGAGCAAGGCTATCATGATAGATTATACACTCTGCAGAGGTTTCGCCCTTTACCCACCAGTCGCGTAAAAGTTCAAAGGAACTTTGCACCCAACCACGCGGAGGTGGATCAGACCTCACAAATCACACTTCCGAGGTGTGACCGCATAGGGACGCTACGAGGCTTTTCACAAGACACCCTAACGAAACAGTAGCCGTTATGGTACAACCTAGGCAGCATGACCCAAGGCACCGAGATTGACTGACTCCCAGGGCGCTCCGAATAGGAGGGTCAATGGCGTCCGGAGCGCGGCAAAGAATATCGACAACAAAATAAATAGCGCAACGTGTGGAGCCCCCGCCATACGGTGACTCCCAACACGGGACTGTGCCTCACGGGGACATAGCCGATGGATACCCCGTCCTCAGTGGATCAAACCATACTCTCACCCATGCTTCCCATAACGCCGTCGGCCCGTCGGTAACTATTGTCAAGCTAGAGCCGTGCATGCTACTTGTCCAAGACCAGAGCCATTATAGTTCCAGCGGTGGCGACAGGTTCCTGGGTTGCCGCTTTAAGAACCAGTCCTTACGGAGAGACACTAGGGCCAAGCACGAAGCGTACGCCCTAGCTCCCTGATCCATGTTGCTAAAAAGCAAGTTTTACCATTAACATTGAAGTGAACCATTAAGTCAGGATTAACAGTTAAGCAAAGGTGACAGTAGCTGCGCCTAGCAGAGTTCTACACAAATGCAATAACCCAAGGTAATCAAGGTATAGGATAAATAAAACTAGGTACAACCTTAAAAGGGTAACAATTTAGACACATGCGTATGCAGTAAATAATGTAAGAGGTGTGTTTAGGTAGCAAGGATTGTCCGTGCTATACTTACCTTCCTCCAACTGCTGCTGCTGGTCCTGCTCCTCGTAACCCTCGAACTCAAACGCGTACGGCTCACCGACTGGACTCACGAAGCAACACACAAGCATCCACACAAGCCAGTACATGCAAACAATATTATTCTATTAGAACAGTACACCAAACAGTAAAAACAGAACAAAAGAAGGCTTAGAAACTAATCTACGCTTCGCTATGAACACGTGAGCATGAAAATCACTCAAATCGGAGCTAAAACGGAGAAGTTATGACGTTTCTACGGTTCGGGGGCTTGCTACCAAAGTTTTAAAAGTTCCAGGGACTTATTTGTAAAAACTCAGGGGCTAAAACATAATTTTATATTAAAACAGGAGGGTTTAATCGCAAATTAACCAAGACAGGACCTCGGGTGCTATTTCTAAAAAGGACAGGGGGTTTTCTGTAAAAATCAGGACCTAACTGTAAATACTTTTGAATAGATCTGGACCGCGGGTTGATTTTGGCCAGATGAAAATAACTGAAAACATCAATAAAAAGCTTGTTGCTAATGATAAAACACTGGAAAGCATAGACTCTAGGATGGAATCATTTTCTTCTGCTATGAAAAGTCAACTGAGCTTTAATAAAATGATAGAAACTCAAGTCGCTCAGTTAGCTGCTGCGGTTCCTATCACTGAATCGGTGAAGATTTCGGGGCAACCCGAGCCTTCCATCGAGACAGTGAATTCCATCACTACCAGGCATGGTAAGATGTCTCGTAGTGTCTTCCGAACTAACCACGTAGGGAAGGTCGCACGCATCCAAGTACTGACACCAAGATGGACCTACCTGCCGAGAGCTGCAAAAAGGGCGATCATCAAGACCTCTCCGGACAGGAAGGAAGATCCCGGAGTGCCCATCATTCAGTGCACGATCTGGAATCGTCGCATTGATGATGCACTTTGTGATCTGGGGGCAAGCGTCAACATCATGTCTAAGGTATTATTTAAGAAATTACGCTACCCTACTTTGTCACCTACTACTGCCCAGGTACAGCTTGCGGACTCAACCATCCGCTACCCCGAGGGGGTGATCGAGAATGTACCGGTCCGGATTTGGGGACGATATGTCCCTCTGGACTTTGTTGTCCTCGACACGGGGAATGAGCATTCGTTTCCCCTTGTGTTGGGCCGACCATTCTTGAACACCACCCGGGCTAGGATCGATATGGATGCGAGAGAAATCTCGTTCCGTATCGACGGAAGGTTGACTTACTTCAAGTTTTAACCCCGGGAAGAGAAGAAGACAGAGCCACTCACACCGGAGCAGAGGAGCGCCGAGTGTTTCCTTAAGGCTCATTAATGGAGAGCTGGAAATACTTGGTGGTGAGCAGCTCAAGTGGAACGAGCCGACAAAATTGACAAGTGCAGAAGAAATGGATTTCCTCGTAAAGAAATACGAGGAAGAACAAGCCCTCTGGAATTCTCCAGAGACGCCGATCCCACCGCCACCAACACCAAAGAAGAAGAACAAGAAAATGTGGCGGAAGAAGGTTGCATCGTCCGAATCATCCACTCCGGGACCGGACGATGACAAGAGCAACTGAAGACAGGAGAAGTCCCGCTCGCGGACTTAAAAGCTGAGCTCTCGCCACGAGAAAAACCGGTATGTATCCCATATTTCCCTTCCAATTTTAAATTTCCAATTGCATTTGCATGTTTCCCTTTTCAAAATAAATGAACCACTTGAGAAATTAATTTGAGAAAGAGTAGAAAATTTTGCAAGCTTGGTTAGAAATAATTGGACACATGCTGAAATTTAATTAGAGAGGGTGTAATTGGTAACTTTTATCATTTTCATCCCTTCTAGAACATCTCCAATTATTTACCATCACCACCAACCAACAACAAACATGTCTACCCCACTAAAAATGGCTACACACTCACCAATTATCACAAACATGGCAGCATGGGGGTGACTCCACTAAGTTCCACTTTGGTTATGTCACATTTCCATCTCACCTACCACTAAAATCCACTAAAAATGTCCTTGGGAATTGATGCCCACACAAACTTGGAGTGGAAACAAAGGCATGTGAGTGCTGCACTCACATGGGAGTGCCCCGGCCACCAGGCCTGGTTCGGGCGAACCAGAGCCTTCGGGCGAACTAGCCAAGGCCCTCCCCTCGGCCTATAAATTGCTGGCCAAGCTTCCTTGCTTCCTTGCACCATTCACACACTCATACATTCTGAAAATTCTGCTAAGAAGCTCTCTCTCCCTCTCAAGTTCTTTGCTCTAGTGCTTGCTCAAGTTCTCCCCAAGTTCTTGCTCAAGTTTTGGTTCACTTGCATCACTAGAAAATCCCAAAAATATTTTGCTTTTGTTGTGATCTTTGTGCTGAAATTTTGGACGATTTTGTGGTGGTCACCGACACCCACAAGAACGACTAACCTTTTCTGGTGGTTTTCATCCCCGCAAGAACGACTAACTATCTCGAACGACTGACTTGATTTTCTTGTGCTAACCATATATATATTCAGTCCTTCGGGTAGTTGTTGTTGCTCTAACTTTTTGCAGGAATCATGTCGAAGTTCTTCACGTCTCTCTGTCGTTCCGCCCGGCTAGGCCGACGATCGGACGATGCTGGGAGTTCCCCAGCTCCGTCTCGAGGCTCGAGTCGGATGGACACGGACGAGCACAGAGCAGCCGGCTCGGGATGGGGCCATGACACGCCCCCGGCCAGGCAGCTCCTGAGCGAGAATGACATCAACCTTAGAACAGAAAGGGAGCGGAACACCTTCAACGAGCTTCGGCTGAAGGAGTTCGAGCACACCCGTGTGTTTGAGCAAGATTTGCTCAGGGACACGGGGATGGACGTAGAGTTTACAGAAATCTTCCAGGCCATTAGCTGGGAGAATTTCTGGCACATCAACGAAGAAGGTTCGTACCTACTCACCCTTAAATTCCTCTCGACTTTGGTTTCTAAAACTGGGGGATTTGTTTTCGGTTCTTCAACCAAGAGTTCTTCTGCTCTTGGAGGGATTTTAGTTCGGGTCTCGGATTTTCAAGCCGTTGTTCATTAGACCCGAACAAAGCGCTTAAAAGATTAGACCGGGTGGCATTTTGGAAAAAGATTTCGGGGAGTACCAACTGTCATGCGCCATGCACGAACAGCATACATAACCCCACTTTGCGTTTCATGCATCATTGGGTGTCTATGACGGTATTCCCCCGGGCAGATTTGCGCCCTGTCAACACCATCGAGTTGCGGGTTCTTTTTGCCATGGTCAAGCAGATTCCCTATTCACCTGTGAAAGACATGGTTGGTCACTGGCTGTCTCATATTTCTCGTGCGGGTAGCATGGCGATGACTTCTCTAGTCACTCGCCTCGCTAACCACCTGGGCGTCCTTCAAGGCGCCCGGCTCACGTACATCGAGACAGCGCGTTCCGTCGAGGATGTCGAGCACTTCGTGCAAGCCCACATGATACGGCGGACGCCTGACGCAACGCTGGCAATGATTTACCGTGGATATACAACTGAAGTGTCTTTGCCCTGTGCAGCACTAAGGTTGTATACCACGCCGAAACTAACTCTTCAGTTGAGGACCGAGTCGGACGATTCTCCACCTTGGAGAGAGCCCGCTCGGCACAGCGTTGCAGGTGACGGACCCGTCACGAGGGGACGAGCCAGGCGTGATGCTGGGCTCGCCACCTCACAGGAGCCGGAAGATGTACCACAAATGCCGCACCGACACATTTCCGCTTTTGAGGCCACCTACGACATGTACACCGGCGCTGGGACGTCCGGAGCAGGAGGCTCCGGGCAACACCAGGAGCCGAACTACTTCATCTCAGGACGCTGGGACTACGGCCAGGATACGGACTCTGAGTGGTCCGGGAGCCGGTATGGAGGGGGGTACGACAGTGCTTCCTAGCCATACTACCCTGGATACTCACAGTCCGCATGCTTCGACTACGGCCGGGAGTTGTCCTACATCTCCGACCGAGTCGAGCTCATCGACGACCGTACCCGAGAGATCCAGGACACACTAGCCCGCCATTCTCAGTACCATCAAGAGAATAGCGGGATGGTGGTGTCTATCCAGCACGACGTCCACGAACAAGCGGAACAGCTGAGCCAGTACCTCTCAAGGCTCAACCCCTACCAGTGAAAGTCCAAGCTTGGGGGAGGACCCCCACCAGGTATGTCCCGATTTATCCAGCACTTTGATCATTTAATTTCCCTTTCATTTCCCTTCATGATAGTTTGCATTTAAAAAAATGAAAATACCAAAAATATTTCCCTTAAATAATATTTCCCTTGAATAAAATAACTCCCAACTATGCATGGAATGAATCATATGCCTCTCGCCTTGGAAATGATGAATAGTTGCTCTGTCATTAATTTTGCAAGTACTTTGCTTCAACTAGTTGCTAGATTGTGCTTGAGTTATTTGGCATGAGTAAAAATGATCCTGAAAACCTTGTGGGAGCACATGCTTTATTCCAAGTCTAAGTTGTTGTGGGGATTGATATAGTGAGAATTTGGTTAAATTCTATTCTGCTTTTAGTACGGGGAAAATCTCGGAAATTTATGCTTTCAAAATAAAACAAGTTCCTCATTGGTCAAAATACCTACCGGAGCCATATGATAAGCTTAGTTGAAAATTTCTACTCATATGCTGCTTGTTATCTTGGTGAGCTTTGTCAAATTGTTGTAACCTTTGAGTGAAGCTTTCATATTCTTAAAGATCGAGACCCACGTACACACACCACCTCTCACTTGCAATTCCTACACTGGGAGTTAGCAGACATTTTCCATCATCCATCCACAAAAATAAATGCTCTATATTCTATGATCTCCCTGTCCAAATATTCTTGATAGAGACATGGGCTATGCAAAAAGAAAAGCATGCCAAAGAAGCATGGCAAAAATAAGAGAAAAAGAAAAGCATGCCAAAGAGCATGGCAAAAAGAAAGAGAAAAAGAAAAGCATGCCAAGTGGCATGGCAAAAATATGAGAATAAAAGATAGCCCATGTTCTCAAAAATAAATCAAGGAGAGGGAGTTTCATCCAAGGAGTTCCACCATATTCCGTTCCACCATTCCACCATATTCCATTCCACCACTCCACCATATTCCACTCCATTCATATCCACACACTTGCACGTCTCGATCTTAAGATGTGATTTGTCTCCTCAGAGATCCGGTCTTTGACTTAGCAAAATATAAGATGCATGCATGCCTTCATCTTTTGTCCCTGAGCCACACAAAAAGCCATATTAGATGTTAGGATGAAAAAGAAGGCACAAGCCTTTGGTGAGGATTCAAATACACTTGAGTGATTGAGTGTGCCAATGAGGAACAATTTGTAGTTTTCAAAACTTGTGAAAAAAAAATTCCGAGATGGGATCCTGAACAGAGTAGAGTGGAATAAAACTGAATTTAAACTGTTCATCCTTTCAACCGCCCAAGATAAGGAGATTTCTATAAGCCCCATAGGTAAAAAGGTGATTTGAAACTTTGCTTATGATTCAAGTATTTTGAAGACTAGTTGTTTAAAAGTTACCTGCAAAAGAAATGACATTGTAGCAACTCCTGATCCACCAAGCCTAAGTTTATATCTTTGCTCGAGGACGAGCAAAGAGCTAAGCTTGGGGGAGCTTGTTGGCGGTCGTTACAGCCCAAATCCGACCACCAATACTCGGGAATAAATAAGGTTTTATGCAATATTCCATGTACTTAGGTTTTATTTCTAATAAAGATCCACGAGTTTTTGTGAGTGTCACTTGTGCAGGTACAACTACGACAAATATGTGCGATTGGGGCAGGAAATGACCAAATCGGCCGAACGACTCCGTCCGGCCGGTTACCCCCCTTAGCCAAGCAGACCACCGGGAGTCGTCCACGTCAACAATGACCAAGCGAACACATCACATGACACGTGGGCGACCGACAACTCATCCCGGAGCACCAACACGTCATCCTGGGCCAAATCAACGCGAAGCCAACCACCAGGAGGCAGCCCAGAAGGCCCACAGAGCAGAGGTGGTGCTGGGGAGGCCAGCCACGGGCCAGGCCCAGTTCGGCCGAACTGGGGCCTTCGGCCGAACCGCCCCCAGCACGTAACCGCCTCCAGGGAGCTGCCCACAGCCGTTGGATGCAAAGGCGGTGGGATGATCGGTTCGGCCGAACCGACCTGTTCGGCCGAACCGCCTCCCCTCGCCCGAAATCCCAGGGGGTACCCCCTGGCTTCCTTGGCCGCTACCCTGCCTCAATCGCCTCGGACTCCTATAAATAGAGGGTCACTTTCACTTGTAAACACACACCAAGCCAAGGAGCTCATTTCCACTTTCATTCTAGTAGAGTTAGGATAGTTTAGTTGGGAGTTAGAGTTGAGTCGAGCTTTGCCTCGAAGGTTCCGGAGTCGTCTTCAGAATCTCTGGTAATAGCTCTTGTATCTTTTACTTTTCCTTTTGTAAGACATTGAGTATCAATATAGTTATCTTTATCACTTTGCCTTTGTCATTTATATCTTGCTTCTGCTTTATCCTAGTTGCAAATATATCTTGTTTAGACTATAGTCAGTTATAGTTCTAGTGCTTGTAGTCTTGTTTAAGTCTTTGTCTTGGCTGGTTCTTCGATCTTGCTTGATACTGGAGGTGAATTGTCACCAAGAGTATTGACAAGGTTGCTTGCTCTTGCTAGCAGAGTAAGTAGTCGTTGCCTAGTGTAGGAGTGGTTCCTAGACTAGTCGGTGGCCTTAGTTTATTCCCGTCGCAATGGAGGTGGTAGCCGGGAGGTGGTGACAGCCCTTTCGGTCTTCGTAGCCCATCACGTTAGTTCCGGTCCGTAGGATTCCCCAGTTGGGAAATAGTGGCACCCCTTCTCATCTCTTTCTGTGTGTTCACCGGTTCCCTTGTCCCGAAGCTAAGACATTAGAGTTTTCCCAGATCTCCTAGTGCTGGCTCTGTAGCCACTGTATTTCTAAGCTAGAGTGACATAGGTAGATAAAGAATCCAGGAGTCCTCTATCTCTTCTCGTTGTCCTCCCAGCTATCTATCTCTTCTCTCCCTTACCTGAGTATCCCTTGAGCTGTGTGTCCGGTATATCCACTCCTATCCAATACCGTTATCCCCTGTCTTGTCTAGTCGTGTACCCTTCTCTGATAGTCTCGAATATCTGTTCACTAGTAATCTTGCCAAAGCTTCCCTGCGGAAATATAAATTACGATACCTCGGAATACTCCCAGGTGAAGTGTTACAGCGGTGATTCTGTGCGCTTGCAGAATATTTCTATATTTTACTAAGCCATACGGAAAACCACTGAAACACTCCTTACCCCAGTACCAGGATTCTCAATTCTGATATTGGATCGTAAGAAGTGCCAACACTCACCTCGTGGCGAAGCTTCCCCGACGGTCGGCTTGGACGGAGCGGCGGCGGCGCGGCGGCGAGATGGGAAACGGCGGCGCGCTGCGAGAGCTCGGCTAGGGTTTTTGGTAGGGGGGAGGCTGTGGCGGCTGCTATTTATAGGGGCAGCTCGGGTGGACCCGGTGGACCTCGGCGTGCGCGCCTGTGGGCCCCGGGTCGGACTCGAGCCAGAGTCCGGCTCGGTCGGGAGGTCGGGGACGACCCTGACACGCGGGTCCCACGCGTCAGCGGCTGGAGGCGGGGCGCTGCGGCGGGCCGGCTTCGCCGGTGGGCTGGGCCGCGGTTTGGGCCGAGCGCTAGGCTGGCAGGGGGAGCGGGAGAGGAAACAGGCCGGCGCGGTTGGGCCGAGCGGAGCAGGCCGGACTGGCGCGGGAGCGGGAGAGCGAGCGGGCCGAAGACGGGCCGAAAGCGGAGGGAGGGAAGGTGGGCTGCTGCGCGGAAGAAAAGAAGAAGGGGCAGATGCAACTGGGGGAAAAAGCTTAGGGGGCAAAAACAGACCAGGGCTGCTGCAACTTTTCTAGAGCTCCAAACAATGCGAATCAAATTTGAATTTAAAGAGGATTTAAATTCCAATCTAATTCACAAGCAACAAAAACACAATGCAGCAGCATGGATGCAACAAAAATGTTTCTAACCTTATATTTGATTTTATTTTGCCAAAAATTATTTATTTACCCTATGTTGAGCATGGGAACTTTAATAAAAAGCACCTTAATTACTAAAATTTTAAATAGGCCTAATTTAGGGTGTTACAAACCTACCCCCCTGAAGATGAATCTCGCCCTCGAGATTCGGATGTGGATGGGAACAACTGTGGATATTCAGCCCTGAGGTCTTCTTCCTTTTCCCAAGTTGCTTCTTCCACTGAATGGCGGCTACACTGAACCTTGCACATCCGGATCACTTTATTTCTGGTCACTCTTTCTGACTCCTCAAAAATCTTGACAGGATGCTCAGTATAGGTAAGATCTTCCTCCACATTCAGCTCATCAATCGGAATCTGTTCCTCAGGTACTCACAAGCACTTTTTCAACTGAGACACATGGAACACATCATGCACTCCTGCCAACTGCTCAGGTAACTCTAGCTGATAAGCTACCTCACCCTTTCGTTCCAGTACCTTGAACGGTCCGATGTAGCGAGGCGCTAACTTACCTTTAACGTTGAATCTCCTTACTCCTCTCATAGGTGACACCTTGAGGTACACAAAGTCATCGACCTCAAAGTAAAGGTCTCTTCGTCTGACATCTGCATAGCTTTTCTGTCTAGACTGTGCCACTTTCAAATTTTGTCTGATCACCTGCACTTGTCGCTTTGCCTCTCTTAGTATCTCAGGTCCAAATACCTGACTTTCTCCCATCTGATTCCAGAATAGTGGTGTCCTACACTTTCTGCCATACAGAGCCTCGAATGGTGCCATCTGCAAACTCTTCTGATAGCTGTTGTTGTACGAGAATTCCGCGTACGGTAAACTCCTGTCCCAACTGGCACCATATTGTAGAGCACATGCTCTCAACATATCCTCCAATATCTGATTTGTCCGTTCTGTCTGCCCATCTGTCTACGGATGGTAAGCTGAACTGAACTGTAGCTTAGTGTCCATAGACTCATGCAGTTGTCGCCAAAAGTATGATGTGAACTGGGTACCTCGATCTGACACTATTCTTTTCGGTACCACATGCAAACACACAATCCTCTCCATATACAACTCCGCTAGTCTGGCTCCCGTGTAGGTGGTCTTTACTAGAAGGAAATGCGCCACCTTGGTCAGACGATCCACGATTACCCAGATTGAGTCAAATCCCCTCTGAGTGCGAGGTAAGCCAGTGATGAAATCCATACCGACTTCTTCCCACTTCCATTCAGGTACCTTCAGGGGTTGGAGCAAACCTGCAGGTCTCTGGTGCTCAGCTTTGACTCTGGCACGTGTCACACGGGGCTACGTATGTGGCCGCATCTCTCTTCAATCTGTACCACCAAAATCTCTCTTTGATATCTTGGTACATCTTGGTACTACCCGGGTGTATCGAATACGCCGATTCATGGGCTTCCCTGAGAATTGCATCCCTGATCTGCACTATATCTGGTACACAGATCCTCTTCTCATACCACAATGTCCCTTGGTCATCCACTCGAAAACCAGGGGCTTTTCCTAATGCCACCAGTTCCATGGTCTCCTTGATCTTCTCATCTGCGAGCTGTCCCTTTCGGATCTCTTGTTCCAAGGTCGGTTCTACTGCCAACTCGGTGACGCTGGTCACAATTCCCAGACTCATCCTCTCAAACTCTAAACTGAGTTCCTCCGGTAAGCAATGTCCCGTGATCTTATTCATGTAACTCCTTCTACTCAGAGCATCTACCACCAGGTTGGCCTTCCCTGGATGATAATGAATCTCCAGGTCGTAGTCCTTGATCAACTCTAACCAACGACGTTGCCTCATATTCAGATCTGACTGTGTGAACACATACTTGAGACTCTTGTGGTCAGTGTAAATATCACACTTATGACCAATCAAGTAATGCCTCCAAATCTTCAAAGCATGCACCACAGCTGCTAACTCCAGATCGTGTGTCGGGTAGTTCTGCTCATGTTTCCTCAACTGCCTCGATGCATAAGCTACTACTCTGCCCTCCTGCATAAGCACACATCCCAAGCCTTGACGAGATGCATCACAGTAGATAGAGAAACTCTTGGTTATATCTGGCAACACTAGCACGGGTGCCGTTGTCAATCTCTTCTTCAATTCCTCAAAGCTAGCCTGACACTCACCTGTCCAGACAAACTTAGCATTTTTCTCCAATAGTGCCGTCATGGGTTTAGCAATCTTTGAAAATCCTTCAATGAACCTCCGATAATATCCAGCCATTCCAAGGAAGCTTCTGATTTCACTCACATCCTTAGGCGGATTCCAACTCAACACATCACTAACCTTCTTCGGATCAACTGCCACTCCACCATTGGACAACACGTGACCCAAGAATGCTACTTCCTTCAACTAGAACTCACACTTGCTCAGCTTGGCATACAACTGATGCTCACGAAGTCTCTGCATCACCAACCTCAGATGTTCTTCATGCTCTTCCTCATTCTTGGAGAAAACCAGAATATCGTCAATGAACACCACCACGAATTTGTCAAGATAGTCCATGAACACACTGTTCATCAAATACATGAAGTATGCCGGTACATTTGTCAAACCAAAAGACATGACAGTGAACTCATATAGACCATATCGGGTCGTGAAGGTTGTTTTGGGGATGTCAGTCACTCGTATCCTCATCTGATGGTAACCGGATCGGAGATCGATCTTAGAGAACACACATGCTCCTTTCAACTGGTCGAAGAGATCATCAATCCTCGGCAGCGGATACTTGTTCTTGATGGTCACTTCATTCAAAGCTCGATAATCCACACACATTCTCTGGGTCCCATCTTTCTTATCCACAAACAAAATCGGTGCTCCCCAAGGGGAAGAACTAGGACGAATATACCCTTTTGCTAACAACGCCCTTAATTCCTCCTTAAGTTTCTCTAGTTCTTTTACTCCCATTCTATATGGCCTCTTAGCTATAGGTGCAGTACTAGGCTTAAGATCAATAACAAATTCAACTTCGCGGTCTGGGGGCATACCTGGTAACTCATCTGGAAACACATCTGGGAAATCGCACACCACTCTGATGTCTTCCAGTGCTACACCCTCGGCTTGGTAGATCTGGTTGTGCTCCAAAGGACTAGCTGCTTGATACTCCACTTTCTCACATGTCTTTGCTGTCAGCTGCACTGCTCTTTTGGAATATTGAATCACCCCATCATATCTGGCTAACCAGCTCATACCCAGAATCAAGTCAAACCCAAGGGTTTCTAGGACTATTGGGTTCGCCACAAAGTCTACCCCCCTTATTGTGATGGTGATACAGGGGCAACGTAAAGTGGCACGCTGTTCTCCCCCGGGTGAACTAACTACCATGGGGCTCCCCATAGGTTGCAAGATCATCATGTTCTTTTTCACGAAAGCAGCAGATATGAAAGCATGCGAAGCTCCAGTATCAAACAAAACAGTTGCGAGAGTCGAGTTGACAGGGAACGTACCCACAACGACATCCGTTGCTCCTTCTGCGGTTTCCACACCCATGTGGTTGACCTTGCCTCTTGCTGGGTTCTGCTGCTGATTCCCATTCTGGTTCTATGGTTGCCCAACCCTCTGATTGTTGTTCTGACCAATGGCGTTCTGAGCCTTGCGAGGACAAGCGCTGGCATAGTGTCCCAGCTCACCACAACCAAAACACCTCGGAGCCGTAGGTGCATTGTTGGCCGGGTTGGGGCGTTGGACAGGACCATTTTGTGGCTGGTTCTGAAGACACTACTGAGGTGGTGCTGGGAGGTACTGGGGACGCTACTGGTACTGGGGACGTTGCTGATACTGGTTGCGGTTCATCGAACCGGACTGTCCCTGGAAGCGCTGTGGAGTCACCATCTGTTGGTTTCCTTGCTGAGGATTGAAGCGGGGGCGAACATTGCTTCCTGACGGTGGGCCTTGAAGCTTCCTCTTCTTTTCCTCCATCTCGCGGCGCTTGTGCTCCAGCAGTAGTGCGCTATCCACCAGTTCTTGAAAGGTGGCGAACTTGGAGCACAGGAGCTGGTACTGGAGTGCATCATGCAGGCCATCTCGGAATCGGGTCTGCTTCTTCCTATCAGTATTCACGTCCTCTGGAGCATAACGGGCCAACTCAATGAACTTGTCACGATAAGCGGTGACACTCATACCTTCCTGCTTCAATGCCAGGAACTCCTTCTTCTTCAAGGTCATTAGCGCTTCCGGCACATGGTGAGAGCGGAAGCTGTCGCGGAACTCCTGCCAAGTGATCTGATCACGATTGGGGTGAGCATACTGGTACGCATCCCACCAATCCAAAGCTGCTCCCTGGAGCTGTCCACTTCCATATAACACCTTCTCCCTGTCACTGCACTGTGCAATGTCCAGCTGCCTTTCCACTGCCTTGAGCCAGTCCTCTGCCTGCATTGGGTCACTAGACTTGTTGAAGGTAGGAGGGCGTCCCTTCATAAACTCGCCCCTTTTATCTCTGGGCTGCACGTGGTGCTGTTGAGGCGGGTTCTGCTGATTCTGCTGCATCAGTGCTATGGTTTGCGCCATCTGCTGTGTCAGTTGGAGTTGCATCTGCATCATCTACTCCATGGTGAGAGGTGGCGGGTTCTGGTTCGGGGGCGGGTTGCTTCCACTGCCACCGGGGTTGCCTCTGGTGTTAACCATCTACCATAGCAAGATATCCCCCATCAGTATTCCTGTCAATCGGTAATAGATAACCCATGCTTGCAGATGGTGCATAAGAAGATAGCAGTACTTGGAAGGATATGATTCAGAGATATAGAGAGTAAGACAGAGGAAGTGCAAAGGAGATAGATAACCCAACTATGTATTCATTAATATTCCTTAAACCTTATTCCAATCTCTAGATGGTGGTAGATTTGCGTCTACGCCCATCACACTCATTACAAAAATCCAAATCACTCATAACCATAATAACAAACCAACCAAGCACCTAAAAGCAAAGTTTCACACTGGACTCGACACACTAAGCTTAGACTCGACCGAAAAAGCGTGGACTAATCGATTCCCTATTACAGACTCATGGTAGCTCCCTAAAGGTCGACGATGGTGGTGCTGGCGGCGGTGGAACCGAAGCGTGGCCTCTTGCGCGGCGGGGACTCTGCACGGTAGTCTGGACTGCGCGGTGTGGGAGCTCCCAGCTGCTCCTCTAGTAGCAGCACTCTGGCCTGCAACTCGTGCAACTGCTGCCTCAGCCTGTAGTTCTCATCAGAAGAAGCGTTCAGGTCGGTGTTGAGAGTAGCCACCATTCCAACAGCTGAAACGAACTAGGGGTCGCCGATGCCAGCTGTGGAGGCTATGGTGCAAGCTGTCTGTCCGCTCCTCCTACGGGGGTGATACCTGTCTGGACCATTGTGCACCTGATGCCAGAGCCTGTCACGGTAGGTGTAGTAAGCTTGACGGGCCGCGTCTAGTATCCCTGCCTGCTGGGAGTCTCTGTCACTGAGAGCGAAGTGCGTCGTCTCAATCCTAGTAGCTCTCACTTGGTGATCCGGCCTACGGACGTGCAGCACCATCCTCCAGAAGGTCAAGAAGTGGGGGTGCGTCCACATCTCACTGTGGTACTCTGTGGCTACGTTTTGTGAACCATAGCGAGCATGCAGCATCCCCATGAGGCGTCGGTGGTAGTAGTTGTCGCCTCCATCCCGAACGTAGTCGTACACGGTCCACCTGGGTGGCTCCAAAACATCTGGCGCTGGCCGTACTGCAGGCACTAGAGGCTCCCCCTCCTCATCTGGGTCTTCGTCTGACTCCTCCCCCTCGTCTGAAGGCTCAGAGTCGTCATCCCCACCATCATCATCATCAGGGTCTCCGGCAGCCTCTCCACCCTCTGCTGGTGAAGACTCCTCGTCGGGGTTGGAGAGCTCCCTCTCCTCGGGCTCTTCCTCTTCAGCGGGCTCTTCCTCCTCTGCGGGCTCCTCCTGCTGAGGCGCCTCCTCCTGAGGCTCCTCCAGCTGCTGCCTCTCGAGCTCCTGCTGCTGCAACAGGAATGCCTCCTTACGCCTGTCCCTCCACACACGGTAGGTGTCCTAGTATCCTGCAACCTAGGCAGCATGACCCAAGGCACCGAGATTGACTGACTCCCAAGGCGCTCCGAATAGGAGGGTCAATGGCGTCCGGAGCACGGCAAAGAATATCGACAACAAAATAAATAGCGCAACGTGTGGAGCCCCCGCCATACGGTGACTCCCAACACGGGACTGTGCCTCACGGGGACATAGCCGACGGATACCCCGTCCTCGGTGGATCAAACCATACTCTCACCCATGCTTCCCATAACGCCGTCGGCCCGTCGGTAACTACTGTCAAGCTAGAGCCGTGCATGCTACTTGTCCAAGACCAGAGCCATTATAGTTCCAGCGGTGGCGACAGGTTCTTGGGTTGCCGCTTTAAGAACCAGTCCTTACGGAGAGACACTAGGGCCAAGCACGAAGCGTACGCCCTAGCTCCCTGATCCATGTTGCTAAAAAGCAAGTTTTACCATTAACATTGAAGTAACCATTAAGTCAGGATTAACAGTTAAGCAAAGGTGACAGTAGCTGCGCCTAGCAGAGTTCTACCCAAATGCAATAACCCGAGGTAATCAAGGTATAGGATAAACAAAACTAGGTACAACCTTAAAAGGGTAACAATTTAGACACATGCGTATGCGTAAATAATGTAAGAGGTGTGTTTAGGTAGCAAGGATTGTCCATGCTATACTTGCCTTCCTCCAACTGCTGCTGCTGCTGGTCCTGCTCCTCGTAACCCTCGAACTCAAACGCGTACGGCTCACCGACTGGACTCACGAAGCAACACACAAGCATCCACACAAGCCAGTACATGCAAACAATATTATTCTATTAGAACAGTACACCAAACAGTAAAAACAGAACAAGAGAAGGCTTAGAAACTAATCTACGCTTCGCTACGAACACGTGAGCGCGAAAATCACTCAAATCGGAGCTAAAACGGAGAACTTATGGCATTTCTATGGTTCGGGGGCTTGCTGGCAAAGTTTTAAAAGTTCCAGGGGCTTATTTGCAAAAACTCAGGGGCTAAAACATAATTTTATATTAAAACAGGAGGGTTTAATCGCAAATTAACCAAGATAGGACCTCGGGTGCTATTTCTAAAAAGGACAGGGGGTTTTCTGTAAAAATCAGGACCTAACTGTAAATACTTTTGAATAGATCTGGACCGCGGGTTGATTTTGAAATAGTGGAGGGGCTCTTTTGCAAAAAGGCCATGGTTGACCGGTATGGTCAACTTTGACCGGGCGAGTCTGATAGATCTGGCCGTAGGTTTCGGATCGGGCGGCTAGAATTAGATCCAGGTGAGGGGGTCGCCGGCGGCGGTCAGTGGCGGCGGCGGCGTCCGCGAGTCGCGGCGGAGCTTCGCCGGCGACGCTCGAAAACGAGCTAGGGTGCTCGGTTTGGGCTGCGGTTTGCTCCTACGGCTTCGGGAGAAGGAAGCGAACACATCTAGGGGGCTGTGGGGAGCGACGATCGGCGGAGCGTGCCGGCGACGAGCAATGGCGGCGGCGGCGCTCCGGCGAGGCGGTGCGACGACGCCATGGCGCCACGGGCCACGGTTTCGAGCGAGAGCTAGACCTAAAGCTACGGAACGAAGCGACGAATCGAGCAGAGGGGGTCTAGACAGCGGCAGCGCGGCGGAGACGGCCGACGACGGCAAGCCGCGGCGGCGGCGCTCGGGCGAGGCTCGGCGACGGGGCTACGGTGCGCGAAAAAGGACGAGGAAGGGTCTGGGAGATTGCTCACCTCGTGGCGAAGCTTCCCCGACGGTCGGCTTGGACGGAGCGGCGGCGGCGCGGCGAATTAACGGCGGTGCAGGGAGCTCGGCGGCGCGGCGGCGAGATGGGAAACGGCGGCGCGCTGCGAGAGCTCGGCTAGGGTTTTTGGTAGGGGGTTGGGAGGCGGCGGCTGCTGCTATTTATAGGGGCAGCTCGGGTGGCCCCGGTGGACCTTGGCGTGCGCGTCTGTGGGCCCCGGGTCGGACTCGAGCCAGAGTCCGGCTCGGTCGGGAGGTCGGGGACGACCCTGACACGCGGGTCCCGCGCGTCAGCGGCTGGAGGCGGGGCGCTGCGGCGGGCCGGCTTCGCCGCTGGGCTGGGCCGCGGTTTGGGCCGAGCGCTGGGCTGGCAGGGGAAGCGGGAGAGGAAACAGGCCGGCGCGGCTGGGCCGAGCGGAGCAGGCCGGACTGGCGCGGGAGCAGGAGAGCGAGCGGGCCGAAGGCGGGCCGAAAGCGGAGGGAGGGAAGGTGGGCTGCTGCGCGGAAGAAAAGAAGGAGGGGCAGATGCAGCCGGGGGAAAAAGCTTAGGGGGCAAAAACGGACCAGGGCTGCTGCAACTTTTCTAGAGCTCCAAACAATGCGAATCAAATTCGAATTTAATGAGGATTTAAATTCCAATCTAATTCACAAGCAACCAAAACACAATGCAGCAGCATGGATGCAACAAAAATGTTTCTAACCTTATATTTGATTTTATTTTGCCAAAAATTATTTATTTCCCTATGTTGAGCATGGGAACTTTAATAAAAAGCTCCATAATTACTAAAATTTTAAATAGGCCTAATTTAGGGTGTTACACAGGTGGGGTCGGGTTGGCAGTGAGAGAAGGAGGGGGAAGGGGGAGGGCGCTGGCTACTGGGCCGACGGGAGTTGTTGGGCCGGCGCGCACGAGTGGGCCGGGGCGAAGGGAAAAGAGGAGAGGGGGCTGGGCCGAGCAAGGAAGGGGAGGGGAAGGTGGGCCGACTCAGGAAGAAAAGTGGAGGGTGCAAAAGCGAACCAAAGGGAGAGTTTGAGGAGCAAAAGCGAACTTGGCTTAAATTAACTTTTCTATGACTCCAAACAAGGTGATTCAAATTTGAATTTAAATAAATTTAAACTCTCGTATGAATCACAAGCAATACACAAATAAATGCATCAGCATAAATGCAACAATAATGTTTCTACAACTTATATTTAATTTTAATATTCCTAAATAAATTATTTAGCCTATATTAATTATGAACAAATTAAATTAAAAACCAATAAATTACTAAAATTTTTAAATAAGCTAATTTTGGGTGTTACAGTCTCCAGTTCAGTGCACCGTGTCTTGCATTGGGCGGGAGACGAGCACACGCGCCTCCTCAGTGCTGCTTCAGCGCGTTGAGGACCGGCACTTCTATCCCCGGTTCCCTAGCAGCCCTTTCGATTGTATTTCTTTGGTGGTTGAAAACTTTTACAGAGTTTGATCATTAATAATTAAGGGTTTAAATAAAATTAGTTTATAAAACTACATTCGTAATTCTTGGATTAATTTACTAGACAAATTTAATGAGGTTTTTGACTGCACCATTAAAGAATGGTTACCGTATCATTATTATAGTAAATAATAGGTTAATTAGGCTCATTAGATTCTTCACGCAAAGTTATATTTAACCTTAAAAAGGTTTTATAAATAGGTATTATTTAATACTCCATACATGTAAGATTTTCTAGGTAAAATTTTTTTATTTTCAAAGAAACAAAGCCAATTGGTTCGTACTCCGGCTCCCGCACCGGACCCGCAGGGCAGAGGACCGGCCAATCGCGGTACCTTTTTGTTCGAGGTCGCCGCCGCCCGCTGCGGATGAGAAGGCAGCCGCGGAAGCGTGTTTATGCGCTGAAAAAGTCGCATCGAACACTGTAGTATATTATAGTATTTTTTGTTTGTGGTAATCTTTATCCTACCATGACCTAATTAAGCTCAAAAGATTCGTCTCGTCGTGAAATCAAAAGTATGTAATTAGTTTTTTTATTTACTTTTTTCATGCATACGTCATTTGTTATATTTAATGTTTTGATGCGATGACTAAACGCGCCCTTAGACAGAGCTCACGTTTGGATGGTCTCCGATCAAAATCCAAAAAAAAGGACGACGTGGACGAATTTCGTTCGTGAGTGATAATGTTTTCTAAGGTTGAGTATGTAAACATCTGTTTTTGAGAATAAAATAATAGGATTGCATTGTCGATCAATATATGGAACCATATGCAGAGCAGAGCACTATATAAGCACGTCCACTCCCTCAGCCGTTTCCCCAACCTGCCTACCTAGCTCACATAACGTCCAAGCTGATCTCAGAGCAGCCGCCGCGCCGCACTGCATCGGCATCACAACATCACATGATGATGGCGATGGTGCCCGGAAAAGCTGCCTGCAACGTAAATGTATCCGGGACCCCGCCATTATCACGCAAGCCGCGGGCGCCACCGCGGCGAGCCGCCTTCCTCCGCCGGCGCCTTGCGGTAATCACGGCCACGGCCACATTCCGGCGGCGCGAGGCGGCGGCGGCAACGGCGATGACGGCGCCAGAGAAGGCCGACGTGCTGCGCTCCCTCGACGGGTGGGCGGAGTCGAACCTGCTGCCACTGCTGAAGCCGGTGGAGCGCTCGTGGCAGCCGCACGACCTGCTGCCGGACTCGTCCTCGCAGGGGTTCGGCGCGGCGGTGGAGGAGCTCCGCGCCCGCGCCCGCGAGATCCCCGACGATTACTACGTGTGCCTTGTCGGCAACATGGTGACGGAGGAGGCCCTCCCCACGTACCACGCCGCCCTCAACAGCTTCGTCGGCTACGACTGCCCCTCCAGCGCCGACGCCTGGGCGCGCTGGTCCCGCGGCTGGACGGCGGAGGAGAACCGCCACGGCGACCTCCTCAACCGCTACCTCTACCTCTGCGGCCGCGTCGACGTCCGCCGCGTCGAGCAGACCATCCACCACCTCATCACCGCCGGGATGCGCCTCGCCTCGGCCCGGTGCCCCTACCGGGGGTTCATCTACACGGCGTTCCAGGAGCGCGCCACCGCCGTCTCGCACGGCAACACGGCGCGCCGCGCCAAGGCGCTGGGCGACGTCGCGCTCGCCAGGGTCTGCGGCGCCATCGCCGGCGACGAGAAGCGGCACGAGGCCGCGTACACACGGGTGGTGGCGGAGCTGTTCCGGCTGACCCCGGACGCCGCCGTGCGGGCGCTCGAGTACATGATGCGGGAGCGGATCCTGATGCCTGCGTACTACATGTTCGACGGCCAGGACCCGGACCTGTTCCAGCACTACGCCGCCGTGGCGCAGAGGCTCGGCGTCTACACCACCGCCGACTACGCCGACCTCGTGGAGCACTTCGTGGAGAGGTGGGGCGTGGCGGCGCTGGGGCACGGACTGACCGGGGAGGGGAGGCGCGCGCAGGAGTACGTCTGCAGGCTGCCGGAGAGGGTGAGGAAGATGGACCAGCTGGACGCGCGGCGGCGGCGGCAGCCGGAGCCACGGCGGGTGGCATTCTCCTGGGTGTTCGACAGGCCGGTGGAGCTGCAGCTCTGACCGAGAGATGGATGGGCCGAGCTGCTAGCTAGCCTGCTACGGGCATTAAATCTTCAGTACTGCGCCCCAACTACTCTAGTGCCCCTCCTCTTGCGTCTCTATGGTAGTAATTGCATTGAATTGAATAGCATGTCTTCTGTACTTCTGTCTCACAGTCCACTGTGTGTCTGAAGTTTGTGTATCGTTCCAGACTTCCAGCCAACAGCGGCAGTCTCTCAGCTGTCCTGAATCAGGAGAGCATCCAATAAATCATATGACACGCACCACGTGAGAAAATTTACTGCCTCCGGTCTCATTTATACCCTCCCTCGAAATCTTAAAGTATTAGGGTGCGATTGGTTGGTTTTCTAGATTGGAAGGACAGAGCGAGGTGGGATGTAACAGTTCCATCATTTTTACGTATGTTTTATGGGGCCCACTTGTCATGCACCACCGTACCCTTCTCCCTCTCCTCCCCTCCCCTTCCGTTGGAGAGCGCATCTGCTCGCCGCCGCCGCATGCTCGGCGCCGCGCCCGTCCCACCACATCATCTCCGGCATTCCCCCAAGCACCTCCCATGGTGCCCCCTCCGTCACTGCAGTCCCCCGCGGCGCTCATCGCGCATCTCGCCGTCGTGCTCGCCTTGCCAGACTAGCGCTTCCACCCCTCGCTCCCACACCTCCCGGCCCTCCTCGTGCAGTCCCTGCCCCACACGCTCCTCGTCCCGCTCCCGCTCCGTCTCGCGGCCGCCGTCGCCCGTGCTGTCCCGCCACCTCCTTGACATCTCCCTCGCCGGCGTGCTCCGCCTCCACAACCTCTCCCCGCCGCCGCTCCCCCTCCCGGTACGAGCCCTCCGCTTGTTGTCATTGCCTGTATGAGTCGAAGCTTGGGCTCGTCGCCGCCCTAGCTTCCATTGGCGGCAGTGGCCCTTGGCCATCTGGTCCGGCACTGGGAGGAAGCGTGAGACGGGGAGAGACGACGTTGGATTGGAATGAACTCGTTCGCTCGTTTTCGTCGAGCGAGTCCATCCTGCATATTGAGTGAATCTTCGCTTCCTGGGATCGCTTCGTTCCCACGTCTGCGGACCAAACAAAGCATGGAATCGCTCCATTCTAGTTGGCTCCCCAACCAAACACGACCTTAACTAGTATACTCAGGTTACAATAGCGCAGCTACACTCGCTTCAAATATCAATGGTTAGCTCTGCCATAAACCCTAATCTACCCATCGATAACTTATACTCTATTGTTCGATTTATGATCTATTATTGTCCTTCATTATCGCTATAAGAGCTGCTTACAACTGATGGTGCTCCCCTTGATTAGGTTCGTTGTAACAAAATGGATGTAGATGCCATCATTCCACTTTTTTCTGAATTTAGTTTCGGGGAGCGAGATTGTGTTTTTAAATTATACTAATCTTTGTCTTTTTTTATTCTTAATTCTAAGTACTATTCCATATCGACTACATCACATGTGACAAGCGGAGAACATACTTGTGACACACACCTTCAGTAGACAATAAGATTGCATAACATACGGTTTAAGAAATTAAGAAGGTCAACGTCCAAAGAGCAAATTGGATTAGAACAGTCATATCGTTAGCATATAGGGGGGGCGTGAAGACGCAAAGTGGGTAAGTTTCTTTGCCGCTGAAAAAAGTAGCATCCAAACGATGAAAACTCTATGAAAATGTTCTTTTTGTTTGGACATTGTAAATCCATCAAACTTTCATGTACGGATATGACATGCGGGTCTCCTATAAGGGGTGAGTAGGAAATTTTTGGGTAAAAATTATTTTCAAATATCATAGAAACTATATTGATTGTTTTAAATTTATTTTTGCCATGGGCATGCACTTATTTTTATTTTTTATCTCAATAGTAACTATGATGACGTTGTTGCCAAGTTGACCTTCTTCGTACAACTACCATCATTGATGAGTGATCACCCTAACTAAAAATATATGAGGCTCGATTTCATCTCCATATGAATTTGGACTCATTTTATTGGCAAACTACACCATGACAACATAACTATTATTACAATTTTTTTGTTATTGATTAACTTTTTTTTACTTTGAGTCTTTGTTTAGGTATTTTCTCCGAAATTGTATGGGAGTCAAATTGTTAATTTTCATTGGTTTTGTTCTAAATTTAACATGTATTATTTTGCTTAACTGTATCTACTAATTTTATGTTTTAAAAATAGCTATTAGTCAAATTATTAGATTCATTATAAAATATTAATAATATATAACTACTTTATTTAGAACGATATATTTTTATATACATTACATCATTAGTCGAATTGTCATATTGCAAACAACGTACGTTAGTTTCTCGTGCAGTTATATTTCTGATTGAAAGGAAGTACTACCAATCTACAAAGCTGTTTGCGTTTAAAAATGGACCATCAAAATTGGATCGATATGATCACAGCCAACGTTGTCGAGCAAACAAAAGCTAGTAGTGCTTAGGGCGTCCTCAACGAGGACCTCCTAGATAGCTGAGGTGTCTGTTTTTCTTACGTGGAGGTGAGAGGCACACGAAAATCCTCATCGTTGACGACGAAGTTCTCGCTAGGCTAGCACGGCTCCATGTACAACTACAATCTCTGTCCTTTGATCCCACTGCATGCAGCTACCGATTTCTTCCCTTTCTTTTATTCTCATCCCGACATATCCGCTGACGATTTGTTTTCCCCGTTGTAGCAGCATGAAGGCCAAGTTGTAAACTTACCACATGCAAAGCACAGTGCACGGCTTGAACCGTTGAATACTCCAGTGGTATTAATTTGCCTCGATTGATGAGGTAGCTACTGTTCTTCACTAACGAGCCCGATCCGGCCGGTACCATTCAACGCAATGGGGGGTGCCAGTGTGCCACGATCATAAAAAGAATAGTCTAGGGTACCTCTTCTTCTCTTCTAAATCCATCTTCATCTCCAGCCTAAACTCCTCTCCACCGACGGTGTGGCGAAGGTCCGCGACCCCGCACGTTGCCCGCTACTGTGAAGTGCCAAGCGTGACCCTAGGCGCCAGTGCGTCGGGCGCCGTGACCCGAGGCACGGTCGCGTCGAAGGCCTGGGGTGAGGCTGACCGCAGTGGCTTGCGGTAACGCGTACTCCCGTTTACATTTACCGTGATTTTTTCAGCAGCGGGATACTGGGAGAGGGACGGGAAACACTGTATGGGTTCCGGATGCAGCATTCCTAGCGCATTTAGCGTTGAACGGCATCGAGTCCACCGGGCGTCGGGCCCGCCTCCGCCGCCCCCTCCCGCGCCGCTCGGCTCGCCGCCCGTGGCCGTCGATGGACCACCGCCGCAGGGGAGGGAGAAGCTGGCCACCCGAGCCGCTGTCGTCGCCGTCGCAGCTCGCCGCCCCGCCGCCGATGACTCACCGGAGCTCCTCCGCCCCCGTGCGTGCACAACGAGGTCCTCACGCCGGCCGCCGGAGCTCCGCCTCGGGGAGGCCCTGCGCCCCGCCTCTGCTCCGCGCTGCCGTCTCCTCGCCATCTCCACGCATCCGCCTCGCGCCACGTGGCCCACCACGAGGAGCGGCCGCCGCCGCGCTCCGCCCGCAAGATCCGCGCCAGACCACCGCCGCCGCCCGCCCGCTGTCGCGCGCTCTGCTCCAACTCGCCGAGCCGCTGCTCCGTAGCCCTCGTCGAGTGCGTCGTCGCACTGCTCCTACCTCAGCGGCGCGGAGCGACAGCTGCCACGACCGGAGCAGCGGGTCATCGGCCGGCACCTCCTCCTGTATGTCCATGGCGACGCCGCTGAACTCCTCGACGACGCGGAGTACCTCGTGGCGTCGGAGGGGCAGGGGAGGAAGCCGTCGCCGTCCGCACCCCTAGCCGGCCCACGCCGCTCGTCCATCACATCGCTGCCGCCGCCGTGGTCGACCAGCCTCCTCCGACGCGCTCCCCGGATCAGCGTCGGGAGGGCTCGCCGCCGCCCGTGGGGAGGGAGGCGCTGCAAGGAGCCCCAGCCGCTGCCCGTCCGAAGCTCCAGCCGCCGCCGCCGCCCGCTCGCGAGGAGCCGATGTCGCCGCTGGCTTGAGCTGCGTGGAGGCCTCGGTGTGCTGCGTCGGGCGCGGCGCGGTTACTGCGCGCGCGGGGGAGGGAGGGAGGGAGGAGAGGGCAGGTGGCCGCCGGTGCGCCGCCGCTCGCAGCCACGGCCGCCCGCTACGGGAAGGGAGGGGACGCCGGCGGAGCTGAGCCGGGAGAGGGAGCCGCGGCGGAGGGAGTGGGGGAGGGCCGGGGAGGCGAGTGCGGGGGAGGCGGAGCGGAGCCGAGAGAGGGGCCGCCGGTGAAGCGGAGGCGAGGGCGGCGTGGCGCGGGGAGGAGAGGGAGTGGGGAAGGGGAGGTAGAGGGGAGCGGAGGGAGAGAGAGTGTGTGAGAAGCGAGAGAGGGGGAAAATAATATAATATGTTTGGTAGTTGTATATAGAGTACGAGTGCGGGAGAAATTGGTTTAGAGTACGAAATTTTGATGACCATAACAAAATATTCGCTTTAGGTATGAGTTTAGAATACGATAAGCCTGCGGTTATGGCAGGGGCACGCGCCGCGTCGGGCGCCACGAGGGGCTGCGGCCTGCGGAAGGAGCCGCCGCGCCCCTGCGTCTGCGAGAGGGAGCCCCCGCGAAAGGAGTGCTTCAGAGACTTGTTTAGTTCCAAAAAGTAACCTCAAAGTTCACTGAAAAAAAAGATTCTCATCATATCAAAATGCCATAGCTTGCATGGAGTACTAAATATAGATGAAATCAAAAACTAAGTACACAGTTTTGTTGTACTCTGTGAGACAAACATTTTGAGCCTAATTAATCAATTTTTGAATAATTTTTCACACATACAAACGAAATGCTACAGTAGCGCAATGATTACGAAGTGACCACAAACCCCCAAATCCCTACTCCTTATTTTGGATCTAAACAAGGCCTGAATTTCTGAACATTACATGAGTGATTCGGCAGATTTTGAATGCCCTGTTGATTTCTGATTCAGTGAATATTCTAGGAATCTCCTATTTTTCCATGTAAGTGATATAAAATCGTTATCTGTCAGTTCCAAACGGAAGCTGCCACGGTGCTATTTGAAGAAGCTGCCGCCCTTGAGCCCTGCAGATCGGCAGCATTGCTCCCTTGCTCAAATCGTCTCAGTCAGTGAGTCCTTATCCCCTATTTAATTCATGCCCTTGTTAGGCTCTGGTTGGATCCACCAGCTAAAGTTTAGTAGCTAAAGTTTAGTTGCTAGGAATCCAAACAGGGCCAGTTAAAATTCAGCTAAACTTTAGTTGCACATCAAAAGGTACACGATTTCTTAAGCTGGTTGAGCCTAGCTAAACGCAGCTAAACGAGTTTAAAGACCAAAATACCCCTACATGTTTATGGAAATTTCTCACCGTCGCATGATTTTATCCATAATTAATGAAGGTTAGGATAATCCAATTAATTTAATTAGTTGATGGATCTAAACATCCCAGGTAAAGTTTAAGTAGATACTCTTTAGCTAGCTAAAATAAACCACTACAAATTAGCTGGCTAAACTTCAGTTGGGTGATCTGTTTGACCTTAGTATACAGAATCTGAATTTTGTGCACAGGAGTAAGAACAGCGGCAGGAGACCGAATTGATACAATAGAAAGAGCGATGGGATCCGTGAAGAATCTTCTATGATACGTGTAAACTACGTATGTTTCGAATCTTATTTTGCTTAGTATGTACGTTACGACCCTGATTTAGTAGGAAAAATATATGTTTGAGGTATTGTAAATGTAATGGCATGGAAGGGATCATGTACTTGAAATTTGCTCAAGGGTAATATTGTCCTTTCGTTCTATACTTAACACTGTTATTATTTTATAATGGCAATGGCATAGATGGATGTAAAATTATAATTGATGTCACTGAAGGGATAGTATATTTTTTAGTGGCACGTAAGGGATAACTATATTTTTTGATGTTTGATGGCATACAGAAAATTTTCTCATAATTTTACTAGTCAAGAATGTTGCTTCCTCTCCCATTTCCCTTCCCTTCTGCCCGTGCCGGCAGCGGTGCCATCACGCTCCCTCCGCTCCACAACTTGCCTGGACGCCGGCTTGCCGCCGCTGCCGCCTCGTGGCCCGTGTGGCCTCGGGCCATCGAACTCGGGGTCACCGATGCTGCCAGCGTCGCCGGAGTCCCTGCTCCCCTCGGCCCAAGCGTTGTCCTCATCAGCGGCAGCGCGGTCGCGAGGCTGCAGTATCGTCGGAAGGTTGCCTCCGGAGAACGATCTTGCTCCGGCAAGCACCACCGCGGGGCCTCCGGCTGGTGCGGGCGCCTGAGCGGAGCCTCCCTCGAGGCCTCGGCTACTTGATCTAAGGCTCCCGGCCTCCTGCTGCGCTCTGCCGCCGTCCCTTTCGCGGTACCGCTCCCTGGACCGGCTGCAGGATGAACTCAGAGAGGTAATTTGAGTGTTGCAAATGAGCTTGGCTACCACGTGAATGCTAAATGCAATGTGTGAATAGAGGTGACCAGAGGCCCACTGAACCTGTTCGGGTTGGCTGAAAATTCCCGCCTTGATGACCGCCCCAACTCGACTTGCTCCAGTTCACGCTGAAGCTCTCTCTAAAAATCAATCGGTACAAGATCAATACAGTAAGAAAACAAAGACGAAGCCCGTGCAACTACTAAACTAGTGTAGTAAACATCAAACGAGCCACATACGAAGCAAAAAAGCACAAGCAAGAATTTGCACATGATACACATACGGTAAAAGGAAAGCAGTGATTTCGATGGTGCTCTCACAGATGCACCTGGAAAGCAAGTCTAGCTAGCGCTACTTTTCTTTTAATGATTGAAGCATGAAGAATTGATTGAAAACATATGTTCCAACGCCAACAGATTACGTCCATTCGAAAGAATAGATTGTCTTGTACCTGAGTTTGTTTTTCTTTTTCCAAATCAAGGTTGAATTGCAGTTCCCTAGACTTTGCACGCTCAATATCCAGTTGCCGCTGTCTTTCTACTTCGCGTTCCATCTCGAGAGCTCTCTCCCTACAAAGAAATAGGGACAAACATCTCAATAGTATCAACATGCCAAAGAAAAAAAGCAACAGGTCCAAACCTATCGAGCTCTTGCATAAGCTCCATTTCCCTAGAGCTTGTCTCTTCTAAGTACTTTTCACGAGCATGTCTTATAAGCAGCTTCTTTTGCCTACGTGCTGTAATTTCCTCTTTAAGCCTGGACCTTTCCCTGTCGAATCAAAACATAACCAAATGAAAATTAAACAGTTCCATGTGCTTCTAGAATTCAAAGTAAACTGGTGTGGAAACAAGGATGTCTTGGACACTTTGACTGCAAACTTTTAATGGCGAGAAGTCTTAAAGATTGAAGAATAGTGAACTTCAATTATCATCATAATATATAAACTTACAGGGATCGTATATTTTCCCGTACTTGCTGGAGCCGTTTACTAACAGCATTATCATCCTTGTGGTCTGTAAATGAAACTACATAAGACATGCAAATAGCAAAGGTAACATTGACAAAGTTAGCCTTATATTCATAGTCTCATGGAGCTTACATGGAGACATATCAGGAACCAGAGTATCATGGGGATGCCCAACAAAGTTATGAACTGATTTATCTTTTTCAATAAGCTCCAATTCAATCTCAGCTTCTTCAAGTTCCTTGGGATAGCATTTAATCAAGTGTCAGACCTCCAAATGTTCAAAACAAGTGCCCAAAAGAAAATGGCGGTTTCACTTCTCACCTCAGATTCTTGAGCAGATCTGGCTGAAAAGAACTCAAAGTATGCTTCAACAGAACTCAAAGAGGACATGACCTATCAAAATGAGTTTGACAGGTTTAGATAGACCAGTACCAATTAAAGAATGAAATTAGCACCCTATGGTTTCAGCAATGTCTAGTATATCAATTTGAATTAAGATACAAGCATGCCGGTGCTTTTGCTTGAAACCATTTGCTAAGAAGAAACACAAACAAAAACTTCCAGGCTAGTAATTTTTGTGGCGCGCTTATTCTAGGTGTAGTATTAGAAAGATCGAAACCACCAATAGAATAAAAAAATTTGAGTGTGATATGCAAGCACATTCAACAGTGAGAACATAATTCAAGTAATCTTACTATTATTAATTGGAGGCTCCACGTTAATCCTCACGAGAAGCAGCAATACAGAGGGGAAAAAACATAAGAATATTCAGAACATTATGACCTGAAGAATTGATTCATGGATGCTCTTAAAATCAGGGCTGACTGGCTGACCAGTAGATCCAGAGATAACTTCTTTAACAACCTAATGGAAGAGATTTGGAGTCAGTACTTGGTAAATATGTAACATTTCAAAAGCACGAGGGAGGGTCAGGGCTCTACGGTTTTGGCATCTGATTCACTTCTTAGTTGGCACAGAGCTCGACAAAGATCTTTCTCCATATAACCAAAACCTCCTAGTGAAAACGAGAAAAAAAAACAGCTTAAATAATCAGAACCACATACATACAGATGATACAACATAATTTTCATATGTTGGCTCAGAAATCTGGATAAATTTACCAGATGATGTTTGCATGTTTTCCAATTTCTGCCAAACACATTCAGGTATCAAAGCGATATCTTCAGGAGTAGAATAAAGACATGCCCTAGAAAGTAACAGCAAAGACATTCGTGTAAAATAGCCCTCTTCAATTACACCAGAAAGTTGTCCCAAACCATTCAGGATAGTGTTACTGGATGCAAGAAAGGACTGCAGATGCTTCCTATCAACAAAAGGCACACATTCAGTAAGTAATGCCATTGCATGATTCCTTAATAGCATAGAAGAGTCATGGAGAGCCAATGCTGCTACTCTGTCCCATGTATGAGTAACCAGAAGGGATGTAACTGTTGAGCCAGATGTGATGAAATTTTGGTCACGAGCAGGAGATTTCAAATCAGCCTCAGTGGAACTTGTTGAGCTAATAATCCTCCCAAGCTGCTGTACTGCAATAGAGCGCTGCTCTGGTTCAGAATGACTCAACATTGTACAGAAAAGATCAATCATACAGATCTCGCTGTTCCTGAAGCCCTCAATTCCACCAGAAACCAATAGTGATAACCACTTATCTGTCTGCAGCCTCCAAGATAACCTAGGCGCATGAGAGCAGAAGCCCTTGACTGCAGAGCATATGGCATTAAGAACATTACCCCATGCAAGGACGTCTGGTATCCTCATTATATAATCGAGCATAGCTGATGCCACTTGCCAGCACTGTGTTTCCTGATTTACTAAAATGATTTCTCCAAGACCTTCAAGAGCAGTTTCCCAATGCTTTTGTGCAAGCTCACAGGAAATTTTTGCGGTAACACCTTGCTCACTGCTACTAGACATTGTCTCTTGCACAATAGATTTCAAAAATTTTGCAGACAACAGACACTTTGCGGTCGACAAAGAGAGCCCAGAGGCCAACTGATGGTGCCATTGCCAACTACCCTCAATTGATGGAGTAAGATGTAAAATAAACTTCTCCAAGGCACCACAAAATTCTATGATACTACTAGGATGTAAAGAATAAACACCTTCATGACTTCCATCATTCTCACAATGTGCTGCGGATTTTACCAGTATTTGTTCTTCACTATCTTGTGCATTCTTCTCCAGTTGCATGATGCCATCAACACCTAAAGAATCGGTAGATTCTATAGACTGGCTTGCCGGGGAAAGGATGCTGACACCAAGTAGTTCAATATTTTGAACTAGTAGAGTTTCACAACCATCAAGAAGTGTCTGAAAGCCTTGAAGATAGCTGCATAACGATGATGGTGGGTCGGAACTGATACAATCCACCCATACCAACAAGGAGCCTAACATTTCAATCCTCCTCTCAAATGAGAAATCAGGAAACATTGTTCCCAGAATGAAGATAAGCAAGGGTACCTGAATCTTATCTACAGATGTATCATCTGAATCTTTACCACAGCGAACAATTTCAAACAATTCTTCAAAACAAAGCAACTCAAAATTGCTGCCCTCCGTTACATGGCCCAATACTTTTGTATCATTGGTTCCCTTCTTCAAGAAGTAGGAGATGAGTGGCTTCATTAGACATAGCACAGACTTGAGGAAGGCCACATCAGTATAAGAAGCTCTACAAAGTGACACAAGAATATGCACTACGCTGGGCATTTCAGGAATAATGCCCTCCATGTGCTCAGAAACAATAGATTCAAGTAGATAGAAAACAACTGCTTTTGCATTACCAGCAATATTTCCTCTCAAATAACTAACTTGATTTGCAACTATAAGATGCTCCTTAATGCGTCCAAGATAAGGCCACAAGCACAACTCAGAAAACCAACAAAGTACATCTGGTACTGCACTGTTGGGGAGACATTTTAATTGTATGCCAACAGCTTCCAAGATGCTCTCCCCAAATGCATTAAACAATTTGCTCATACTTGGAAAGAAGAAATGTAATTCCGGCAGTAAGATTTTAAACTGTTTGGACATGCTTCGTTGATCTGTGATAGTTTCCTTCTTTAGGAACAAATGCTTACAATTAGATCGTTCACCTTTTACAGACCTGACCTTCTGGGTTGCAACTCCATCCATCAAACAAAGTTCATCCATGTAAATTGACAGCAAAGATGTAAGCTGTGAGAAATCAGAAGCAAGGAACAGCCTCCCATTTAGATATTCCTTGGCATAGCGAGACACAGCCATCCATCCAAGAAATCGAGGGAGCGGGCTAGAAAACCTGGAGATATCAGATATCTTCCGTATCCATGTCGATGGAGGGACTAAGCTTCTAAAACGAAAACAATCTCTTTTAGTTCTGGCAATTTCTCTAGTATTATCACTGCCAGATGAAGCCAGAACCAGCTTCTGGAGAAGGGTCCAACGTCTTCTTAGTACATGTACTTTTACCCTATCCAATTTCTTATTCCCTGCATTGACACAACTGTAAAGGCACGCAAGCTGTTCATTGAGGTTTTCAGCAGACTTCAAAATGATATCGATTACATTCTCTGGTGGACAAAATAGATTGGTTGCTGAGTGCAACAAGAACAACAAGCTCTGGAGAAGAATTTCACTACACAAGTGTCCTTTCCTTTGGAATTGCTTCATAATAAAGTGGCAGAGCATAGCCTGGTTCTTTCTGACCAAAGTTACAGCGTCAGCAAACTCAAGAGCTTCTGGCGAGATATCTGCAGATCGCTTGACATCTTCAGCAATATTTGGATAAGGTTCCCCTTCAGGTATCTTCTCCTGGTATTCACAGTCAAATCTTGCAGCTTGTAGGAGTAAATCTATGACAGATCTATCCCGCTTGTTCTCCAAATTAGAGATTGATTTTCTATCTATATCTTTCAAATGCAATTTTTTTGACACAAAGGAAGCATTCATTTGCATCAACTCTTTATGGATACGTTCAATCTTACCCAGACGCTCTAAATTAGGTTGGAAATCCAAGAGAAAAAATGGATTAACATAACATTCTGCAGCTAACAGCAAAGCATCAATTCCAGCATTATGCCCTTCAAATGTTGGTTCTTGTTGCATACATAGGTTCAGTGCTAAACGATGAAATTCTTGAGCTTGTAACTCGCAGTCCTGGTAGTTCTCCAGCTTTTGATAATCAGCCTGTGCATCGAAATAATCAGCTGCAACAATATTATCTAGGAGGAAAGGGTCAGACGATAGTTTCTCATTACTTCTTCTGCCTTCAGGGGTGTCCTGGTTCAAACTTGTTTGAGTTGTGACATCACGGTCTTTTTCTTTCAAGGTGCGAAGACTTGTCAACTCAGATTGGTGCAATTGTACAGGAGCAAACAAAAAATTGCACTGTTCAAAACTTTCAGCCTGAACAGTTGTTTCAGATGCATCTCGCCCATCAATATTTTCAGGGTTGCATGGCTGTGGTGCAGGATTATCCAAAACAGCCAAAGATGAATTATTAATCTCATGCAGTGAACTTTTGCAGAGGTCTATGTCAGGAGGAAGTGGCATATGTGGATCCAAGATAGAGAGGATTACACTGCAAACCAAAAGTCAACCAAGTTATAACGGTATGCATGGTAGCGCTATGCTAGAGAGGTGATCCATCAACTATGGCATCACATGCATGCACACAATAATGTCACATGGTTCAGAAAATTGCATTAAGGTCTTGAAATGTGCACCAAATTCATCACTATTAAGTACAGTATGTGTAAGTGGTACGTCTTTGTCCATGTGACCTGCCTAACAGGATTCATGTGACCTGCCTAACAGGATTGGACCATGATGTCCATAACTTTCTTGTACCTGATTGCTAATAGGATAAAGCATGCATTTATAAATATCTTCTTCTCACCTCATTTTCTCACAGTTAAATGGATACCAAACCTAGCCAGTTGGTGCGGATCAGAATAACCTTTTGAAGTTAGGATAGCAAATAGAAGATTCAGGAAAGAAAACATCAATTGCACGCCATAAGCCGTAAAGTGTAAATCACTCATCAAATACTCGATAAGACACCTGCTTGCAGACACACAAAAGGTTCCCGGTCCTGAGTAACAATAACTCCAGTCCTTCCAGGATACCAAGATGAAAGGTACAATCATTTTTTACCATGATAAGTCGGTAACTAAAGAACAGTATATGGATATTAAAATTATTTTTTTGTGACAAATCTACTCCAGCTGTTTTCACCTGACCAATCTAAATATTTGAAAAGATACAGATTAATGCACAAATTGGTACCTCAACTTCCACTTATGGCTCGTATTGGACCCTCAATAGGAGGGGTGTGTGGATGGGTTGTAACTGAATCATTTTTGTTTTCAATCTTAATATAAGTACACATGGTCGTCTTGCGTGTTTAAGAACAAAATTGTCCCCTCAACATTTGATAGTGACAATTGATCCACAAACATTCGGAAATGATTCAGTTGAGCCTACGAGCTGAGTTGGTGAGATACAACAACAACAACAACAACAACAACATAGCCTTTTGTCCCAAGCTAGTTGGGGTAGGCTAGAGGTGAAACCCAAAGAGTCAAAAAAAAAACAGAAAAAGAGTTAGAGGAAAGCAGAAAAGAAAGCAAAGATCACGGCTCAGGCACATTAATTGCTAGTCTCCAAGCGCTCCTATCCATAGCTAAATCCTTAGAGATATTCCACTCTTTAAGGTCTCTAATAACCGACTCGTCCCAAGTTAGTTTGGGTCCCAAGTTAGTTGGTGAGATATGTAAGTATTAAGTTGACCATTTCATTGCTGATGCAGTGCCTTTCTTTCCTGCCAACTAAGCCAGTGACCTAAATTAAATCATGTCTGAAAATTCAGAGGGTCATCTGGCTCTTCCAAATGTAAAAGGGACCACCATAAGCTTCGTGTGAAAGTAGTGGACAAATGTACGCACCAAACCATGGTAACATTAATTTGTTAACAGAGTAGCTATTCAATAATGATAGGGTATGTTGGATTGCATCAATCATGACAAATGGGTTATGGCAGTGTCAAGCTTATGTAGAATCTGTAAATACATATTGCTTTACCAACCTTGGGGCAGCTGCTCCTCGTCGCCATTCAAGTTCCAAAGAAGGGAGAACAGCAGCCCTCTTTACTGCTGTACGGATAATATTTAAGGCAATATCGGATGCATTTGATTGCTTCTCCAAATATATAGCAGAGATACCACCAAATATTACTGTGTCATCCATGGCACTTGTAGGAGGGTCGATAAAGGGATCTAGCATCTCCAGAATGAAAAGTAACTTATGCATGACTTCCTGAAAGTAGGAAAGTTAGGGAAGCAGTACAGAAGCCACTACAAAGAACCACTTTCAGGAGGGTAAACGTGATTTTACTTTATATTCTGTGAACATATCATCCATATGCCCAGAAATTGCCAATACAACATACTTCAGCGCTGCACGAGAACGAGCAAGATATTGGCCAGCTTCCTACCCAATATGACAAAGAACAAAGTCATTCGCTATATAAATATGGAGTAGCAATCATCATAAAAGGTCCTGAGGTGATTTAATAAAAACAAATCATTGATGTCGATTTAAGGTATCAAAACGGAAGCCATTGCAGTTGTGGTCAAGTACTATCAGAATTGCATCAATTTTACTCAGTTGTGAATAACTTAGTGTTCCATCTCAAATACAGGTGCATCCCTTCAAGAGCATTAACACCAGAGAGACACATAAATTAAATCATAGCTTCATCTGATACAGAGGAATATCGAAGTATGGTAGGATACGATGCACCAGGTTACATGCATCAAAAGCTAAATTCAAATTTCCTAGCATTGCTAAATTTCCAGTGTGCACGCACCTGGATGATACCCAGAAGGTCCTCCAGAAGTTCAACAGCAAGATCTACCTGTTTTGAGAGCATATGAAGAGTTAAAGACTCACACAAAGGAATAAATAACAGAAAATTGTAAGTAACAAAGTCACAAAAGAAACCTTTGCTGTTATCATGTGTATCCATGGTAACAATGGCCCCCGACACAAGTCAAGCAAAACACAGGCTGTTTTTGCCTAATAAGTGAAAAAAATGAAGGGTGAATAACTTTCTGAGGGAATGTTTTTTTCAGCAGGGTGTATAGCAAATATATGCAAAAGCATAAATAATTTCCTGAAGATTTAAGAGAAAGGGATATACGAACATGTGATGAAAGGTAGGACGAAAGATAACCGGCACAAGCTCTGAGAAGAGGATGAAAAACTGATGACGATACTGACATTGTTACAATCTGCAGCCACAGTTATCTTGAGGAATGGCATAACAAAGTATATCAATCAAAGCCATTGAGGTACCTGGGACAGAGCATTCTGAACGTTTGGATGATTCCATTGGCTAAAAGAATCATCAATCTGTTCAGTAGAACCAGGACTGAGTGGAGGACGAAATGCTACAAACACACAAAAGCAACAGCATACTATCATTTACAGGACTCGGCAAATGCATGCATGTATGCTCGTTCACTTGCAGGTAGCCCTGCTTGTTTCCAAAAAGGGGTTCACTTCATTATCACAATTATCTTTATGAGTCATCAACTAAGGGATCATGTGTTCAAATATCAGAAAATGCCTAAATAAGCCAACTGCAACATTTAACTAGTCAAACTCAGAGATCAGCCATTGGTCACAAGTCACAAGAACCATGATAATTGGCATAGCCACATAGGCCTTCCATAATTTGGTAAAAGATGCCCCCACCAGTAAAAATAGGCTAACAGAATCTATGCAGTAAAATATTTTAACTCTGAAATTACTTTAGTTGTTTAAGCTGGTCACGTGAAGATGGTATATATACAAGTTGTCAAAATTTTCATAATGTACTCAAAACGATACAGATGATCCAAAGTATGCTTAGACATCATGTTAGTCCATGTCCTAAATGTTAACTGTGATTAGAGCAAGTGACATGTGTTTGCACATGCATGAAGGTGTGGATTGCACATAGCAAACATTCCAACTCAATTCGAATGTCATTATGCTTTCAAAATGAAGAGTGGTAAATCCCAGTCATTACCTGGAAGTAGAGCCTGGACAAGTGGTAAGACAGACCAAATGTCTGAAGCAACTTCAGCAAGCTTGTGACATAATAGAGGCTACAAAAACAAATCAAGAAAAGCATTAGTACTTTCTAATAGAACGGTACATATATGGAAAGATATGAGGATGGAACAACAAGATAGTTAACCTGTGAAGCCGCCGCATACAGTACATGAAGAATGCCTTCTTCCACAGCAGAGATATCCAAAATATTCAGGAATGAACCATCAAAGTGATTATCTGGTAGGCTAAATTCTTCTCCAAACATACTAGAGTACTCGGTAGAGAGTACTAGACCAGAAGCAACACTTTTAGGAATTTCATCACAGGCATGGCTTGATAGCATGACACCATTGGACACTGATTTGTCTAAACTTGGCTCAGGCTCCAATAGTTTTTGCAATACCTTTGATGCCTAAGTTCAAAGAAACAACTGGTGGGAAATTTTTTTCCCTGTGGAAAGAGCGCATAACAAAAATGAAAAATGTAGTGTTAACGTTCATACTCGGAAGCAAACAACTCCAAGGGTTTTGTCTTTATGTGCTTTCCTTAAGAGGAGCACAGCGGTTTCAGATCGAAATGCCAGTAAATATGAAGCAGGATGAACAGATGACGGACTCCGTGATCTCCTAGGTTGTGCCTGGAATAAATAAAGAGTTTAGAATACTAGATCAGGTGGAAAGTTAAAAGGAGAGCCTCTATGTTCCCAAGAGAATAATAGAGCCCTAAATATCTGTGTTTGATTTACTAATTGCCAACCCCCTCAACTTCTCTAATTGGCTTACGGGGTCGTTTCCTTTTAGGGAGCAAAGGGGCACTTTGCATAGGATAAAAGAAAGGAACACACACTCGTATATGGTCATTTTTTTTGTGAAATAAAGAAATGAGTTATGGTAGTTCCACTCACAGAACAGCACCAAAAAGAACCCGTCATTTCTTCACTGTTTATGCTATTCAAATTTCACATTGATTTTTGCAGAGTAATAGGTTTTCTACAATGGCAATCTTACATTGAAAGGGTTGGAACAAGAAATTAGTGCTTGCCATGGAACGGCAGGGGCAATAGGACCAAGGTTCAAAAATCCATATGTTAACTGATAGGTGGACAGTAATCCCGTATAGGACAAAAGAAATTGCATCCAGTCATTTGAATTCCTTTTAGGTTTCACACTTTTAGAAACCACCAGGAAACAAGTTACATCCATTCGGTTACTAGTTCTAAACATTACTGTCCATATCTCAAATAGCAGTTCCATCAGAAAGCAGAACTGGCCCAGTTATCACTGTTCTGAAAATGTGACATTGAACAGGGCATCAGACAAAAGACACACCATCCACCATCCATTTGCCAATTACCATGGATGATTTCAACAAATTAACAAAGTGATCAGAAGATAGTATTTTTGTCATGTCAGTACCTACCGTGTCTAACTGATTTTTTTTTACTACATGATGCTAACAGATAACTGGAAGATCCTCAGTAACATCAGCCACATATCTTCAACAGCCATTTAGTGGTAGAAAAACTAAGGTATGCAATTTGATTTGAGCTATTCATGTGGCCTACGGAATGTATATGCATCGCATGATAGAACTTTTAGCAGACACCCATTAATCAAGACAATCCGGGCTGGATGTGCATTATGCAGTCCTTTTAAAACTCACGAAGGAGCTCGACGTGCATACTGTCAGTAAGCACTACAGTTAGTTGCTACCCAAGGGTCGTTAAGCACAAAAGAAAATAAAAGGACAGAATATGAAGGGTTGTTTTAACCACTACAAATAACCAGGAAATTATGTATGACTAAGGTTGCAAGTGCAGATTCTTGTAATCAAGCTTACAGCAGATATGGCTGAAATGCAGTAACCTTCACCTTCCACGTTACTGTAGCACGTCACAAAAACAAGAGAAACAGACACACATAACGGGGGGAATAAAGAAAAAGCTCACATGCCTCAAAGTTCGAAGAAATTGTTGGAGTAGCAGCCAGACTAGTTCTTAGGGCATCTGAATCAGCAGAACTGAAGAAAGATTTGGTAGGATCCCTGTAAATTTATGACATATTTCAGATACATTTGCCCATATACGGGCAGGCAAGTGCAAACACATATGCTAACACAAGTGCAATATATGATGGCAGTCAACATAGCATATGTATCACAATTCACAAATCCAACTGAGACATGGTTGCAACTTGAAGTACAAAGCCACACCTTTCATTTACAAGGTGAAGGATCGGATAAAATGGACCAGCAAGAAGAGCCAAGAACCGCATGCTGGTCTCTGGGGTGTCTGCGACGCTATTAAGGTCAGCCTGCACTAAATATACAGCAGCCTGTTAGGCAGCATTGCAACACCATGTATCGAGAAGTGGCAATTTAACTAGGAGCACGAAAGAGTGACTTCACCTCAATCTGTGGCAGAAATGGAGGTAGCCTGCTCCCAATGTCTTTAAGCAACTATAAAATGGGGTAAGGAATGCGTCAGGAACGACGGAACTCATGACATGGTTAGCCCAAAGCCAAAGCAGAAAAGGAAGAAACAGAGTAGTAAGAAGAATTTGCTTTTTAAAAAAGCAGAGTTAAACTCTTTAAAAAACAGAGTAGTAAGAAGAGAACCTGGAGGTGCATGTTTTGGGAAGGGGATTGTTTGGCGGATGTGATTTGCGGGAGCAAGTAGCTGAGCAGAGGCTGGAGCTCAGGTTCGAGGCCAGGCACGGGGATGCCATAGAGCTGGATGAAGAAGATGGCGATGGGGTTGCCGCGAAGGCAGGAGATGCGAAGGTAGCGGCACGGGGTGTGGTTCCCGTGGTAGACCACGTCGCGCTTGGGGGCCTCGCAGCGGGGCCGCACCTTGACGAAGGCATCGGGCTTGTAGCGCAGCCCGGCGGTGAGCTCCCATTCGAGGACGGACTTGTTGTAGATGCGGACATGGGAGAGGAGGCACGGCTCCTGCAAGCAGCTCGCCATTACAATCCTCGGTGAGCGAGCGAGAAACAAATCAATCCGATACCCAATCCGATGGATTAGGAGAAGAGGGAGAAGGGTAAGCAGCGAGCGGCGACCTGGAGCTCGAGGAGGATCCATTCCTTGGTGTTGGTGGCGGTGGACCAGTGCGAGCGCAGGTCGGCCTCCAGCACGTTCCCCGCCTTCTGCGACGGCGACTCTCGAGACGACGCCTTCACCCGGAAACCCAGCGCCACCACACCGTCGCCCCACTCCGCCGACGTCTCCCTCTCCGGCGGCGCCACCGCCGCCGCCGCCTCCATCAGCTCCGATTGGTCTCCCCGCACCACACTCCCTCCCCTCTTCTCGAGTGCAGACTGTCTCTTCGAGCAAGACGATTCTCCACCAATCTGCTGGGCTGCGAGGTATGATATTGGGCCGAGGCCCATTTATCATTTTGGGCCATTTTATTATAGGTACTCCCTTGGCACAAGCCCACCGAGTCACCGACTGAGCAGCACACGACGACCACGGTCGCCCCCACAATCCGGGCGACAGCAGCTCGCGGAGGAAGATGGCTGCCGCGTCTTGCTCCTTCCGCTCCGTCGTCCGGGCTCCTCCGCTCACGCGGGGCCTCGCCAGGAGCGCAGTGCGCTGCTGCAGCGCCGCCTCGCCGGGTGCCGGTGGTGCCGCATCCACATCCAAGGTAACCCAGTGCGCCCGCACCACGCTGTCCTCGCCTCTTGATGATTTACTGATCCCCTTTCTACAAGCTGCTGCCTCGAGCCATCAGCAGTGGGGTGTGTAGCTTAGACTATTGGCTGACTTCGTTTATCTGGCGTTGGTTATTCTTCGCGTGCGAAGCTTGTCGTGGAGGTGAAAGAACGGCTGGCGAGGGAGCACCCGGGCCTCCCCGCGGGGAGGAACGGGAGGGACGATGAGGACATGATCCTCTGGTTCTTGAAGGACCGCAAGTTCTCTGTCGACGAGGCTGTCTCCAAGCTCACCAAGGCAATTGTATCCTCATGCAATGTTTAACCTGGACATAGCCCTTTCCTTCCGGTTTTGACAATTAATTGCTGTTTCTCCATTACATCGGAAACTTTTATGTGGTTCTGCTCTGTTGAGTTATCATTCTCATCTTAGCTCTTCTCTTGCTTGAGGTGGTTGCTGAAGCCATTATCCATAATAGGAATTAGAAGTGCCATGCATTTTTTAGTAGAATTGCTCTTTAGTTAGCAGCAGCATGTAGGGGTATGAATAAAATGAACTGAAGCTGGTCGACAGGGACCAGGCTTTTCCCAACCAAGTTCATAAATTCAAAATCTGAAACATTGTGCAAAAACTATGCTATTTGTTACTTTTCAAGTCATTAGTACATCTTCAGCTAATCCCTTGTATAATAATTTATTAGAACACAGAAAAATGGAAAGTGCTGGAATTGGCAACGGATATCAACTAGAAAGGAATGTAAGAGGAAAAACAAAGAAATGAAAAAGGTCAGAAAAACTAGGAATGGTGTTTTTCAATAATTTGAAGAGATACCTAGAGAAATTTTAAGATCGACATGGATTTTAGAGAGACAGAGTGGCACATTTTTCCAACCAAGTTTACATATTCAAAATCCATCTGTTCTAGAGGAAGTTGAACTTTTCTGTGACATAGTTGAACTTATCATCCCCAATAATTCTAAACTTTATATGCATGTTATCACTCATTTTTGTTCCACGGGTTTCTAAATAGGCACCCAAATTTGAGCTAGAGGGGACTTGAACCTGGGTGGTTAGGGTGCATAACAACTCCTCCCCCTAACCAGTTGAGCTAGGCTCACTTCCTTCACCCTCGATTTTTTAAGCTGGACTTGCTCCAGTATGCGATGTTGGTTGGAAATGGTACCTCAAGCTTTATGTATTGCAGTATCATGGAAGACATCATGAAGATTTGTTTTATGCATTTTGTACCTTCAGCTTTCCTTTCATCTGCATTAGAAATGGCGTCAGGATTTTCGTGTATCAGAATTATCAGAGGAATCGGTGAAAAGCTTATACCAAACTGGAAAGGCATATGTACATGATTCTTTGGACATCTATGGCAGACCTGTGCTAGTTGTAGTGGCAGCTAAACATTTTCCTTCAGTACGTTTCTTTTGTTCCCAATCAATCTTGATTGAGAAATGTTCAATAAGAAATTATGCTTATTGTAGATAATTGCTATTCTATGTTTATAATGTGTTTATAATGCTTCTAATTTTGTTCCCAAAGTAAAGTACAGCAGTATGTTATGACAAACTATCAGGGTTGTTCCGATTTGTAAACCGATTGTCTTGCATTTTATTCTCAGTAATATTGTTTTTTTTTTTGAAAACGCAGGAGAGCTGCGTTTCATTGTATTAGAGAGAAGAAAAAGTTCCCATACAACACCCTCTATCTCTCATACGGGAACAATATGAGAGGCAGTATTACAAACACATTGACCATCTAAACCCAGAAAACACACAAGAACATGACCAACACCTAATACCAACGACCTAAATTCGCCCAGCTAAGCCTAGACCTAAATTCTCAGTAATATTGTTAACCCATGTATTGTATGATATTGCAGGCACAAGATCCAATTGAAAATGAGAAGCTATGTGCCTATTTGGTTGAGAAGGCATTAAGCAGACTTCCCTCGGGTGCAGAGAATATACTTGGAATCTTTGATCTTCGAGGTTTTGGTGTAGAAAATGGTGATCTCCAGTTCTTAACGTTTTTGGTAAGTTTGATAGCTTTAAACATAACTAAGCATCTCTTATCACCTTTGGTGCTGTTTAGAGGTACACATGTAATTCTGTTGACAAGAAGCAATTACTGATGAATAAACAAAAAACATTTTTGTACACGTATATAAAAAGCATGAGGCACATTAGTTCAAAAAAAAGCACAAATGATGTGTCCATGCTCTCATAGGGAAGTTTATTAAGAGTAAAGTCCATCACCGGTCCTTCAACTTGTCACGATGTATCATCCCGGTCCTCGAACTTGCAAATTGCAGATTTGACTCCCTAAAGTTAGCTTCGGGTGTCATCCCGGTCCCTAAACTCACAGATTGATGATTCAACTCCCTAAACTTAGCTCCGGTTGTCAACCTGGTCCTCGAACTCGTAAATATACAGTTTCAGAATATATCCATTCAAATTTAACATGTATATATGTTTAAAAAATGCTTTGTTTAATTGTGTTTATACAAATTACTAGGATGAGGTCAAAGGTCTGATAAATTGTAAAGTTCCAATAATTAACTATGCAGTTTTGATATGTTTATAGTTCAATCGATGACATATCATTATTCATTGCTTAGGAAAAGAAAATATCTATTAAAAAATTAGAGTATTAGCTAACAGAATGGGTAGGAAAGAATCCAAGTTTAACCCCATAAGGGTTATCGATGCCTTTCAATAGAATAATGAGAGTTTTCATGTTAAATATGTGCCAATAAATAAATTTAGGGCTTATATACACATTAAATATGTGTCAATATACTCTGAAAATATATATTTATGAGTTAAGTGACCGGAATGACACTCGAAGCTAAGTTTAGGGGATTGAATATGCAATTTGAGAATTGAGGGACCGGGATGACATTCGAAGCTAAGTTTAGGGATTTGTATCTGCATTTTGTAAGTTTAGGGACCGGGATGACACAACACAACAAGTTAGAGGACCGCTGCTGCAATTTACTCTTTATTTAATGGAGTAGTTTACAGGTGGATTTCTTGAATGTCCAGACTTGAGAAGCATATTTGCTGTCTGCTGCAGCCAATATATACATTTAAACAAGATTATTTTTCTGTCTATGTCACAATTAATTTCCTCCTATTCTCAGATTGACATTTTCTACTGTTACTATCCGAAGCGACTTGGCCAAGTTCTTTTTGTCGATGCTTCATTTGTTTTTCAACCAATGTGGCAGGTTGTTAAACCCCTGTTGAAATCATATGCCTCCCTGGTATGCTCTATGTCTACTCTTTCTTTTGCTATTGCTGGTGCTTCACGAAATGATACATGTAATCCTATCCTCTATTGCTATTGTTGTCCCTGCACATCAGGTGAGATTTTGCAATTCTGAGACCGTGAGAAAAGAATACTTCACAGAAGAAACTGTGCCTCCTGATTTTTGCAGTTAGGTTGCATAATTATTTCTTCAGTGATTGTTATCCAGGAACGGCTCTGGCAGATGTTTGTTGCAGGTTAGTGCTGATTTTCCCTGGCCCTGCCTTTATTTTAAAGCAATGTTTCCCTTGCCAGTTTGAAAGGTTTAAGTACTGAAGTGTATGCAAAATATTTTTGGTGCTTTCAATCTCTCCTGGAAACTACTAGGTTGCAGAAATGTGGTAGGTTGAAGCACCTCCCAATTAGAAAATTCCAAGGCCAATGTATACTTACTAGTTACTACAATGCGCTAGCTTGCCATGCAACAATGGACTAAATCAGACTTTTAATCCCATCATTTTGCGCCCCCAGAAATAGAAGAAGCAACTTAAGGTTTGTGAAGGCAGAGTGCGGGAACTGGTGATACAAGAATATATTGGATGAAGGCAAACCACGTTTTGCCTACAGTTCGAGATATTAGCTCAAGATGAGGTCTCATCCTGTTTCTATTTGTCGTTTTTCATAATGAGAGTGTTGTATTGCTGTTTGACTTGATTTCTGTTATCCTTCTATGGCATGTCATATATGATACTTTCTTCTTGTACTTTTTTGGTAATAAAATTTAAATCATGAAGATGGTTTTTATCCAGGAAAAAGGAAAATGAAGATAGTTTCAAAGATGCTCCGTTCTGGATGAGTGTGTGTTCATCTTCTATGCTACTTAGCATGCGTCCTGTTTAGGGGCTGTTTGGGAGAGCTCCGCTCCAACTTTTTCAACTCCGCTATCATTTATTTTACTCAAACACGTACAGCTCCAAGTTTTGCAGCTCCAGAAAAAAATGGAGTTGGGGGCCAACTCCAGGTAAAACATGGAGCACCTTAAGGGATACTCCAGAAACTTGATTTGCATAACACCTCATGGAGTTGGGGAAAAATTACACACATTTACCATTCATAACACAATGTACCGCTTCACCTCAAAACAAGAGAGCGGCGATTCTCGAAAAAAACAAAATCTGATCGGTCTTTCTCTTCCCATTAGTTTTGGGGTCCATAGATAGATCGCCGCCGCCGCCTTTCGTCTGGCATGGATGCCGTTGGGAACAAGCAGGTGAGGGCCGCCTACGCTGCCTAGAAAGACCAGGGCACCGCTCGTGCATCTGGCCGGCTTCCGTTCCATCCGCCTGGTGTTTCCGTTCATCCGACCGAGGAAGTGCTGCCTCAGGGAATGGCAGACGGCTACGGCATGCCCGACGCAGGCTCAAGCCGCAGGCGCCAGGACGGCCAATTTCTGCCGCATGTGGCTGGTGCTGTCCATGCGCACGGTGCGGTGGACTCTGAGTTGGAGCCCCCTGCCGCTCAAGCCCCTGATGCCCATGTGCATGCAAGTGCTAATGATGCTGCCGTACAGGGACAAGGCAAGAAACGACAAGCTGCTAGGAAGACATCAATCCAAAAGCCCACCAAGAAAAAAGAAGAGGAGGTACTTTCATGTTTTTTTTCCTTCTTATTTCACGTATTTTCATGTATTGCTTCCTTATGTTATTTTGTAATAAGTTCATAACATACAATAATATTTTAATATGTTGATCTAAACAAGTCTGTGCACTATAATTTATATGTCATCTCTTATTGCAGGTGTTTGACACTGATAGTAACGACTCTAGTGAAGAAAATGAACAGTTTTGGACACTTGTGCAGGGTGGTGCTGAAGTTGCACAGATTTATGTTGACCTTTATCTAGTAAAAAATCCACCTAGGACATCGAACCTTAGTGGCATGGGATGTTTGATGGAGACATGGAGAGCTCCTGGTGAATGCCATAGACAACTACGAATGAACACAGATATTTTCATGGATCTTCATGATTTGTTGGTGCGAAGGTATGGGCTACAACCTTCCTTACATATGACTACATATGAGATGCTAGGGATTTTATTATTCACACTTGGTGGAAACGAGTCCAACAGGAGAGTCCAAAATAAATTCACTCACTCTAGTGAAACCATCAGTAGAAAATTTGATGAGGTGCTTAATTGTTTGATGGCTATGGCAAAAGATTTCATTAGACCAAAAAATCCTAACTTCCCCATTGTCCACAAGAGGATAAGAGATGACAGACGTGCATATCCATACTTCAAAGATTGCATAGGTGCCCTTGATGGAACTCATATCCGTGTCGCTTTGTCACCCGATGAGCAAGTGAGATATATTGGAAAAACCGGAATGGCTACTCAAAATGTTCTAGCAATTTGTGACTTTGACATGCGTTTCACTTATGTATCTACCGGTCAGCCAGGAGCTATACATGACACAAGTGTATTATACAATGCAATAAGAGTTGATGAAGAATTCTTCCCCCATCCTCCACGAGGTAACATGTGCTTTATATAATTATCTATTTTATTTATATGAAAGTATCTCAACTAATAACTTGTCCTATCTTTCCAATATGTAGGCAAATACTATGTCGTTGATGCGGGATATCCGAATCGCCCTGACTATTTAGCTCCCTATAAAGGTGAAAGGTATCATATACCGGAATGGCAGAGGTATGGAACCCAAGACTCCTATGGAAAGGTTCAATCGGGTTCACTCGTCTATCCGCAATGTTATAGAGCGATCATTTGGTGTATTAAAAATGAAGTGGCAAATTCTTTACAAGATGCCACCCTACCCCATGTGCAAGCAAAAGATGATTGTTGTGGCTACTATGGTTCTTCACAATTATATTCGTGAGCATGGAGGTGAAGATATAGACTTTGACCGGTTTGATCGTGATCTCGATTACATACATGTTATCCCGGGAAGATATAATAAATATGCGGTATCTCACCTGGCATCTGATCCATCTACCTCCGAAGGCAATGCTCCAACTATGGATCAATTTCGTGATGAATTGGCCACAGGCTTTCTCTTAATTGAAACTAGATTGTAATAGCATGGTTTTAAGTACCAAATATTTATGTGTGACTTTTTATTTTATAAAATATTATTATAATAATTTGTCTATGCCCCGTATTTCAATTTACGCAGCTGAGACGCGCCGGGAAAATATTGAACAAAAGTACTGCAGCGGTGCGGCACTGTAGCACCGGAGTACTGTAGCACCATAGTGCTGTGCCGTTCTGCTGTACAGCATGACCCTTCTCTGGAGCAACATAACAAATCCAAGGGCAACAAAGACATTTCTGATCAAATCTTATATTTTTTTAGAGCTGGAGTTGCATTTGTAGCCAAACACGTTGAGCAGCTCCATAATTAATTGAAGTAGGTGGAGTTGACCTGAAAAAGGTGGAGTTGATGGAGCTGATTTTTATGGAGTGGAGGTCAGCTCTTCCAAACACGCCTGCTCTTTTTTGGGGTTTCTGCGGAAGGGAGCAATGATGCGTTCCTTGTGTCTGACTGAATGCTTCAGCTCCTAGGCTCCTTATCCTATGTAGGCATGGATTGGTGAACGACGGAAATTTTCTTTTCGACGCTCGATTGGTCGTAGGCGTGAGCCATGGTCCATATCAAGAATTAAACCTTGTTAATCTTGAACCAACTATTAGGCTAATGATTTGTAAATTAATATTTGAGAGTGATTATATATAATGCCAATTTAAGAGAATAAAGTTAAAACACTGCACCCGGACTAACCACGGCTTACCAAAAGAAAATATGTCATGCATCAATTTTGTGGTCATTAGCAATTTAGTATAGAAGAAAATAATGGTCAAAATATGCTCTCGGAGACCGCACGTTGGCAGCTGATCCAACGGCACCTTATACCAGAAGAGAAGAGATTTGTGGCCAGTAACAATGCGGTTCCAAGAGAAAATGGTCAAACACGTGCTTGTAGACACCAACCGGTCTACATACCACGCCTCACCAAAAGGAGTACGTTAGTAGGATACATACATATGGCTGGTATGAGTAAATTACATTCAATACGTATACATACTATACGCTGTTATGAGTTCGTTACAGCATTGCACACAAGAAAATACAAGAAATGGAGAATGGTGTGGTGTCCCCAGTTCCATTGTCATCTCAATTCTCTTCCTACTCCTAGTCCCGAACAATTCTGGATTGTCCCCGCTTATTCACCAGACCTAGGCCCCCTCCCGCCTCTATTCCTAATTCTAATCTCTTAATCTTTCATGTCTCCAACACAACCAATTACAATACCTACATGATTCACGTCAGGTTTGTCATGCCTAAATGCGCAACACAATACATAGTACATGCATGGAGACATCCTCAGTTTATTCACTCACTCAGTAAGACGAGGAGGTAGCACAAGGACCGGCCGCTGGATCCTTTATCTATGTTTCCTAGTACACTGTATATGTTGTCAGAGATTCAAGCAAAGCCACTTCATAGCGGCACCCGATGCAGTTCGAGCTTTAGTTAATCCTCAAGCACCGGAACTATTGCCGATGACAATTCAATATGCGACATGCGAACTGCCCCAATTAGCCGTTCTGGGAGCTCCTCATATGTATTACCCTGCAGACAATACTCAGTTCAGCACTTCAGCCAATGTTGAATGATTATTTTGCACAAACAAATGATTCAGTGTAAACAAATTATTGGCAAAGAGGCCTACCTGGACAAGGAAAGCCATGTCGACAACAAGCGTCGTTATCACACCACACACAAGTCCCAAGACTCCATTTGCCACTGTAGACGAGCCAATGTCCACATCTATCTGCACAGGTCCATCACCATAGTGCAACAGAAAACATACGTTAAGTCCACATCCTATATCTTAGCCAAAAAAGAGAAACATAAGCTTCTGAAGATTTCTTGCAGTCTTACTTCTAAGTAATTTGTTCCGCGGATATAGGTAATGTCAACTGCCTTGCCTAATAGACAAGGTGTGCTGCCAACACTTTGGCGGACTATCCATGAACCCTGAAACTCAAGGTGCATTACATCAGACAAAAGGATTTAAATTTGCCAACTAATTATAACGAGATTCAACTTATCCTTTCTTTTGTCCTTCCTACTTCACTTTTCACATGGACCTCACAGGATTTCTAAGGAACGATCGATAGTTACAGAGAAACTTTACCTTAGGAACTGATGGTATTAGCTTGAACCTACTATTCCGGAATTTGTCATCGCCATCAACAAACCGTTGCAATAAGGAATTTGGTACTAGTTTCTTCGTCACAAAGTAGAAAACCATACTATAGTTTGTTGTGCCAGGAACCTGCAAAAGCAAACATAGTTGCATCATCAACGAAATTATGGAAAATGCAAGGTCAGCATTTCATATCACCCATTATTGCTGGTTCACAAGTCAACAGCGGTGAACGATGAAAAAGCACATCTATTAATAGCAATAACGAGTATCATAATTAGATGGTATCCTTTAAAACTAGTATACTGTACACACAGGGCATACAAAAATCATGTACATAAAAGAAGATGAGGAGCAAACAAACATATAGCTTTGACTCATTTTATTCAGTAAGTCCATGGTAACACTTACTTGTAGATTTATAGCCAATGCAAACAGCCCCTTCTCAGCCGCTACCTAGAACCAAAGCAAAAGGTTATCAGAAGGGGGCAATAATAACTTAGCAGAAACTGAGCTTCACAACATCAAATACATTCATTGTTAAACACAAAAGCTCGAACGAAAAAGCAGCAACTGACTCTTAATTACATACAGACAAAAGCTAAACATAATACTCCCTCTGATTCCAAATGCAAATTGTTAAGACATTGACATGGTCTCCAATATGACACTTCTCAATTTTTGGGAAAAGCATACAATTTTTAATAAAGTTGTATATTATGAAAAAAAAATACATGGTGAATCTAGTAACACCTACCATGTGTTGTTAATCTATATTACTTTTCATATATTGATGGGTCAAGTGAAAAAAGTTTGACCGACTAGAAATCCTAAAAAGACCTTCATTTGGAATTGGAAGTAGTAAGAACAAAACATGGCTCTTGGTGCAACACAGATGCTACAATGCTACATTAACTCCACGTGCACCTGTGACTAAGCAGAATATGACTATATCCAAGCATCATTTCATGCGCATATCAACAAGTGCTTCCACGGACAGTGGCAATAATAGTTCAGTTTCAAAATGAGGGCTTGCTTTTTCATAGTACAGAGAATAGGAGAGGGAGTTTATGATATCAGGATTCAAACATGGACTCACTTGAACCGCACAGCCTTTTCTTCTAGCAACATGGTCCATTCGCTTGGAATCTTTAAACCAGTCAACAGCAACAAGCTCCATAAGAGGCTTTCCTGCAGGAACCTATTGATGAAGAATAAAATTCATAAACAACAGCCAAAATGATTTTACAGCAGTACTAGCAAGATAATGAGTGTGGTCTGTTCATTAGGAAGATGACCTTGCTTTTATCATATACAAAATTCTTGCTTCGAACTCTGAAGTTGTTCCCATCGGATATTCTCCAGCAATCACGACTGTTATCACGGTCATCCCGACGTAAATTTCCAGAAAACCCAGATAAATCAATCTGATCTGAATCCTCCTCATCCCGCCCTGGATAGAAATTCATAGAATGAACTAGAATATGTGAGCTAGACTCTTGTTTGTACTTTGTAGAGACAACCAAGGAAAATGGGAAGTATAAAAGAAAAACAAGGAAAATGGAATATCAATATACCTGGCTGTCTAACATCTGCAGCCTCCTCGTGAGTTGATGTCTGCAAGAAAACATAGTCTTCTTTAAAAAAAATACAGAAAAGATCCACTTGAAAAACTATAGGCAATTCATCAACCTCTTGTTCAGATTCAGGTATCATAAGTTCGTCATCTTCATCAGACTCCTCCTCGAGAACTGTAGAATGTCTGCTTGGATCCATAGGAAGGCCGGTTTGCGTAGTACTCTCTTGTGCTTTTCTGCCTTTCTTAGAAGGAACAGATGGAGTCATGTTGGCCATAACAGGAATCCTTGGAAGCACTTGACTCTCATCGCTTTGTGAAAACCATTCCCTGAGCCCTGTCAGGGAAGAAAAAGGTACAATGAGTAATAGAGCATATATATGTCATCTTCAGTTTCCCAGAAAATGAGGGGGGAAACATGCTACGCATCCATAACCATGAGTGATATGCCTAAGCAAACTGAAATGGAGAATAGTATGGTTGCAACTTGCTAAGATGGTAAAATGCATGCCAAGCACATGGTGGCAATGAATCTAACAGTACACCAATTTTTTGCAGTATTATGCATCATCTAAGTTAATGATATTGCAAAAAGTGTGTAATATGCTTGAACAGTCATGCACAAGAAAAGTTCTGCAACTGTCTCTTATGCGTCTATCATGCATGTAAATATATGGTGGCACGCATATGGATTATTCTTGAATATGTGAGGCGAAAATAGGGATTGTACATGGCAAACCAGTGAGATGCAGCCTAGAGGCAGGATGCAGAATGGGAAAGGCTTCAGAAACTTAGGAATTCTACAGTGATGACATGCTAGCTGATTGGACCTAAGGTCATAATTGGTAATAGCTGTAGTGATTTGCTGAAACAGGGCATCCAAACTGCATGAAGGATTGGGCAAAGAAAAACAAGAAAACATTTCTCCAAACATCATCGAAAACATTTCTCCAAACATCATCTTCAACAGAAAACATATACTACTAGACTACTGGTTATTTTCACAAGGCATCAAAATTTATCACAATAACAGTCATTTTACACACCATGGAAAGGAACATGTTAACTCATCTGATGTCACATGCAATTGATCAACTCTGAGCCACCTAAAATGACCAAACATAAAGTTTGAGGACACTGGTCAAGCCAAAAGCCTCACACAGCAAGGCCACGTCTCAATTAAGAAGTTACTCCAAACCCTAACTAAGAACAAGATAACCAAATGTTCTCTGAGTACTATCTACAGAACAGAAAATTAATTAAGATACCATGCAAAAACTAATCAATGATGTGTGGGGTGTGTTGTATCTTAATACTCTTCTTCTTAATGCAATGATACACAGCTCTCCTGCGTATTCGAGAGAAAATAAAACTTATTCAGAAGCTTAGTTGTACCAGCAACACTGTTCAGCATATGGAGGAGGCAATGCTGCTGAAATGAAGGTGCATAACCAACCCCCCAGCCCTTCAAATCTATCTGCATAAGATGCTGCACTTGTGTTCGGGTTCTTCCGTTACGGGATTTCAATGGAGAAATGTTGAAGCCACCACCTACAATAAATGCAAAAGAGAAAAAAAGAAGTTAGGAAAAGGAATCCCCAGTTGATATACATCAATATAAGTCACAGATGTGCTGCAATGAATTCATCAGAGCAATTTCCTTACTCTCAATATGTGCCCTTACAAATCCTGGTTGTGGACCACAGTTTGGGTGCTCTCTGGATTGAAACAGCACAACTGCAAATAAATATTACAAAACATTTCAAACAGAAGTCATAAACTAAATGACTACACATTCATGTACACATGTCTGTTGCATGGGAACATGGCTATCTGTAAACCCAATAGTACCAGAGTACCAACCATAGCTTCCATCATCATTACGACGCCAATAGCGCACATAACAAAGATCACGAGGCCAAACAAACCTGGTTAATTATTCATCAAATCCATGTCAGAATCAATAAAACCAAATAAATAACTCTCAAATTCAGGAAAATGGGATAAATTTTAATAATGAAATACAAGACTGAAGCTAAATATTAAGGCTCAGTGACAAAGTCAGTATTTAATCTATGTTACCAGGGCCTTCATTTCAATAAATTTTCTCCAAGCAATTTAAAAATCAACAAAAGTATCTTTAATAAATGTAAAATAATGGCATGTCGGTTTGTAAACCAAGATTAAAATGTGTCATGATTTTGCAATGACTCCACACTGCTTGTGGAGTACAATAGGCCAAGAGAGGAACATTTCCATCAAAAAACAAAACATACATTGGGAACCAATCCAGTTGTAGCCTGTGGTATAGTATTGCAGTGTGGCCATCAACCTCCTCCACTAGACTACCATACTGGAAGCTGCAGTCCCACCTTACAGAACAAAAAAGAAAACAATATGGATAAGTTTAAGGAAAAGTATGATGAACAATTGTGGAGATAAGTTATCAAAAGTGGAAACAAAGAATTACTCAAAACGTGTAGTATCCATGCTCATGACAAGCTGAAAAATAGCCTCGCAGGAGGCTTCAACCACGCCAACAGCCTTCATTGCTCTGCTGCAGCTTCTTGCCTATGAATAGCACATAAGCATCAAGCAACATGAGAATGTGAGCATAGACTTAAAGTACTGTGCATATCTAGAACCATCAAAAACTTACGAGGTAATCAACATCTTGGAGCTCCTCAAAAATGCGGAGGCCTGAAGAAATCAACACCAAATCAGAAGAGCAGCCCAGTTACACAGCAGAGAAACAGAGTTACAGGCAAAATAGAAGTTCTTGCCATTCTGGCATCTGACAAGGCGCCAGTGTCCTCTAGAGAAAACTTGGTCAGGGCTTCCCTGATTTGATATTCCCAGATCATTCTCGCGGGTCCAATCATACAATGATTCTGGAGGACCTACAAAAGGTAACAATAGAACAATTATTTGTTAAGCAATGAAAGAAGAAATATGGAAGGGAACAGACAACCATGTCAGATGACATGTTACAGACCGTTCCCGATTGTTGTTCTCCTTAGCAGTGATCGTTGATTGTCCTCCTCTTCTTCTTCCTCTTCATGACTATACCTGACAGGAGAGAATATGGGCACATCATTTTGGTAACATGTTATATTTCTACCATATTATCACACAGCATATGGAAACATAGTTGCAATCAAGCACTAGTAGGGCATGAGGCGTGTCGAGTATACACAAACTTGAGTTCAAACGCACCTACCCATTACTTATTTAGACTATAAGTGCTAGATGAGTTGAGAAACACACCCACCTACCTAGCATTTACTTATTTAAGACCATAAAAGGTATAAACACTAAGATCAGAAAGTAGCGTCTCAGAAGAATAAGAACTGAACAAAAATATTCATCCTGTCAAAATGTGATGTTTTCAGAAATACTAGCTGTCAACAGCCCCAACAAGATAGATGGTAGATGTAGCCAAAGTATTATGAAACTTGTACAAGCAAATTATCAGCAGAGAAGGTATTGAAAAAATACTTTGGCCACTGATGGTGAAAGGTTCAACATAGAAACAACACAACGTGAAAGTGCAAAAGCAGAAAGTGGTACAGATGCAAATAGAAGCATAACTGGCAACAGAACCATGGAAGTCAGCTACTTACTGACTTTCGTGGTCAGAGGAAGAAGATTTCCTCCCATTTTCCAAGGTAGCCTTTTGCTGCGATGAGCTAAAGGCCCTGTTGCCATCACTCGGTGCTAATCCTTGTTGCTGCACCATCCAAAAAACAATTTAGGTACAGCTAGCTGGGCAGTGAGCAACTATGTAAATTACAGGAAAGTTGATGTTACGCAAATTCATAATCACTTTCATCTACTGCTAGTCCTCTGTAATATGAGTAATAAAATTGGCAAGGCTTAGGATTTTCAAGTGTTGAACCTGATCAATGACCATCTCAATTTTCTCCTTCCAGATTAGAGCCTCCTGTATGTTGAATGCCGCCATCTGATACATTTAACAGAAAGGGATTGAGCTAAATGAGTGGTATATTTGAGTCAAGGCAAGATGTAGGATACAAAACCAGAGAGCTTCCAAGACATTTAGACAGAAAAGAGATGAAATGGAAATAAACACTGGCAGTGAAAGGAAGCAATCTAATGTCGAAAGCTCACAGAGATTGAATGAATTATGAAATTACCGTGATGCGGTTGTGCTTCTCCCTTTTGTTGTAGACGCACAGGACATAAAGCATCTGCAGCAGGTGAGGTAATGCCCAAAATGGATCGCCATCATAGTATTAATAATTCAAAAAAAAAAACGAGAACAGCACCAAAAAGAAGACGAGAAAGGAAAACACTGTTACATGTCCGTGGTGCATCTTGAGCCCCCTGTCCTCGACCCTGCAGTTGCCGTCGATGGGGAGGGACTTGATGGGGAGCTTGCCCCCGACCTTGTCGGCCTTGTGCTGCGGCTTGCGCTTGTAGTAGGACAGCATCCGCGGCTCCAGCACGAAGTAGCGGGTGTGGACGAAGGACCGGCCGATCTTGCGCCGCCCGTAACGGACCATCCACCCCTCGTACACCGCCGACGAGGACGACGACATCCTCCTCCCCACCTCAGATCCCTTCCCTTCTTTCCTTATTAGCACGGGAGCAGCATCAAGCGGCGACCGATTCGATCCACCAACCGCAGCAGCAGCTGCTGCTGCTCTGCTCCTCGTGGATTCTCCCCTCCGCTTTCTTCTCTGGAACTGTGGACTCCTCCTAGTCGTCTCCTCCCTCGGCCTCGGTGAGATCGAAGGTTGGACGCAGGGGAGGAGAGGCCATGGACGCGACGCAACCAACAACGCAGAATTTCGAGCCAGCGTTGCTGCTGGGCCGGACTTCTTTGGTAAGGCAAAGTCAAACACAAGGCCCAGATGGGCCGAGCATCTGCCACGTACTACATGATACTGTACGTCCCTTGCCTTGATGGGCCTTGCTCTTGGACCTTTTTTAATAGTGTAGTTGTCCAATTTTGTAAGTTACTACTGCGTTGCCTTTTAGCATTTAGATTTTGTCCCATAAAAAATGTCTTATTGGCTTCTAGGTATACACACATCTAATTAAATCAACTCTCACTCAATATAAAGTGCATGAAGATACACAGAAAGCCACTCAAATAGTTAGGAAATGTACAATGTTTAGATAATAGTTGTCTGTATGTCAAATAGGGAAAGAGAGTGTTGTTGTCTACTATCTCGTCTATTGTTTTGGCTCATACTCCCATACAAAACACCACCACCCGGAGTAAATATTAAATATCACGCGTACAGTACAATAGACAACGTATTGTAATGATATTTATTTAGCTATCTATGTGTATTAAATAGACAACAGTTGTCTAAATTATTATACATGTCTTTAGTTGATGCAAATTTTCTAGTTTCAATTATGTGTCTTTATTTAGAAAGTACGAGTAACGAGTGATAACATGGTCATTTGTTATGACTACTTTTGTCTGAAAACTTTTTAAATAAATATTTATTTATAGGACTGAAGGAGCAAGGCTTATTTCTAAGGAGCATTGAAACTAGTGTTTAATATGCAAAGTTATAAAAAAAGTTACTTCAATCGAGTATTTGAAAAGGGTGTTACTGATAGGAAGGCAAAAGGAAACGGAAAAGGCCATGGCTCTTCTGCCTCCTGTCCTGTCTTTTCCCTCCGAGGAATTTGAATGTTTGAACTTACTCAGCCCAAGCCTGTTCATCATGGAGGGGAGAACGCGCCTGAAGAAGAAGAAGCTCGTTCGTATCATGGGCTATCGCTTCTCCTTTCCTCGACTCTTGTCCTGCGGCGCTGCTTCTCCGTCCGGAAATAGGCACGCTTTGCGGCTTGCTTATGTTATTCACACCGTTGCCGTGGTGATCTAGCTAGTCCGGTTCTGCGATTTGTGGATATTCGTAAGTAATTCCCCCCTCGCCGCTCTCCTCAATTCCTCTTCTCCGCTGGTTACATGCGGACTGCTCTGAATTCCCGTATCAACCAACTGAACCATCCACAGTGTGTTCGATGAAATGCCTAAGCGGTACTCCCCATAGTCTCCCCCTTATTATGCCACGGCAATTCTTGTCAAATCACATACTAACATGCTACGGAAGCTTCTATGGCCTGATGGTAGTTTAGTCGTGGCCAACTCTGACGCCATTGTGTACATCCACACAAGGTGCTCGGTGATAATTCTCTGCCATTACCTTAGCAATTTGCAAGAATATGTTTTACAATTTAGTTACAGATGTTGTGAATTTCGCATGAATGCTTTACCTGCCTGCTGCCTGGGTAAAAGGACTGTGTCCATGCCCTTCTCCAGCAACCTGTTAAATCGCATTGCCGGTGTTACTTTGTTTGAGAAGAAAGGGGTGGCCATTTTCTGTCACCATTCATAGAAACATAGTATAAAATGCTGCATGGTGCAATGCGTTTAAAGATGTCAGGAACAAGTCTCGTTTTGACCATCGACTCTTCTGCTTGTCTATATTCTTATCGTCAACTCGAGGTCCCAAATAGTTTTCTGTGTAACACTGCTGGATTTGAAGGTACAGAAAGATTGATAGTTCAAACTTTAGTAATCTGAACCAACCGTTTTTCCGTTCTTTCAGTTTTCCAGTGCACCAGGATTTTCGTATAATGAATTCAAAGAGTTTCTAGGTTCACCAGAATGACCCACGAAACTTTTCATGCCAAGTATCCAAATATTCAGCCTTGTTATCTATAGAGTACATACTCCTGTTACCCAAAAAATTCCTTTAAGCCATACTCTGCTTTAATCTATACATGAGTTATTCGAATTGAAACGATAACTTGCAGTGCAAAAGCAAGATGGTATTATGAAGCAAGGCTATTCTACGCTATCAGAATGGGAAGAGATAGACAGTAAGGAGAATTCCTGCCAAATTGTTTCTCCCGTAAGTTAACCCTGATCAGGTGGCTACATGCATTCTCAATTCCTTTCTTTATACTGTTTCCTAGGAGTTGTAGTTTCACTGTAAAGATCAGACTCTCAAGCTGATAGCAACGCTTACAAACGTCACAGTCATACCATATCTTGATTCATAAATGTTTAAATAAATACATGGCCCGCTATAACAATGACAGCACCAACCAAACTATATGTTGTACAAATGAACACATGTAGTGTGAGTAACTTACATTTGCTCTTGGTATCAACCGACCCACCCCTAACTGTTGGTACAAAAAGAATTAAGTGTGTAATTAATGGCAAATAGTACTAACTATTGGATCCTATATGGAGTTTGACTCGTCTTATTTATTTTGATAATTGTGAACCCTTGTATCAGAGTAGGTGCTCATCTTTCATGTGTACTGGATGGTGAACCGCCTCTGCCTTGTTGGCTGAGATCAACAGCTCGTTTGAGCTCTGGACGCCCTTGAACAGATTTGTGAATCATCCATCCAGGTTAGGGGTACCTTTTTTTTATACTTGGATCAACAATTATCTCTCACTGCTTTCCTGCCCATAGCTTCTTCTGGCAGATGAGGATCTTGTCCTTGTCAGCCTTGTTCTCGGTGCTACGCTTCTCACAGCTCCATCTCATTCCTTTGGCAATGGCTGCTACAGAGTCCAGGAAGTAGGTGCTCTCCCGGATCATCGCATAGCCTGTGGGGCGAAGGATGCGGTCCATCTCAAGGAGTACAAACTTCATGTCGCACCTGCAATTAGTGATGTTATCAAGTAGTAAGTTTGTTTTGCACCTCTACGATAAAAAAAGGGTCACCAATCAAAGGACGGTTGATTTGAGGTTGCTTACCTGTGAGACTCTGCCGTAAACAAGCCATCAAGATGCAATAGATCATAGGTCCGTGGGTATGTCGAGAATGCCTCACACCTGTAGAATATATCATTTCAGAGCTATTAGGCAATCATAAGACAGATCAAGTACTGTGTAAGTGCCCATTCTCTATGGCATCGAACGATCGATCATCAAAGAAAGAAAGGTAAAAGTAAGTGCTTTGTTGATTACCAGTCGTGGTTGACGCCGATGAGTCCTCTGTCGTAGACCACGCCGAGGGAGTTGGGTCCATAGGAGGAGACGACGTTCATGACCCAGACAGGGTCCTTGATGAGGCTGGCCGCGAATCCTCCATAGACCGTGTTCATGTCCATGACGTTCCTGATTTTGTCCGTCCCGAGCGCGGGCAGCAGCGTCTTGTAGTGCTTGGCCCTGAGCTTCCACTTGGCGTCGTCCTGCTTGAAGGCGCCGGCGCTGCCGCCGGGCACGACGTTGATCCTCTCCGGCGCGACGCCGAGCCGCTGCGGCCACTTGGGGGTGGCGTTGAGCCCCAGCTTCTTGTACCTGGCGCTGGGGGCCGTGACGCAGGAGCGCATGGGCACGTACCACGCGGCGTCCGGGTCGACGCTGTCGTCGCACTTGGCCGGCGTCGTGATCGGGGTCAGCTTGTCGTAGCAGGCGGTGGCGTCGGGCGACTTCTGCCAGACGGCGATGTCACCCTTCATGCTGTAGAGCTTGAAGCACATGCCGGCGAGCATCTTCTTGAGCCTGTCGAAGTCTGCCTTCTGCGCCTGCGCGGTGGTGTTCCAGCCGTGCCACCGGTTCTCGTAGTTGATGGGCGGGCCGGAGAGCACCCAGAATCCGCCGGGGCGGAGCACGCGCGCGATCTCGAGGAGGTAGAGGCCGCCGAACTCCGTCCACGGGATGAGGCACCGGGAGCAGTGCGCCATGTCGAACGCGGCGGAGGGGAAGGGCAGGCGCTGGGTGGAGATGATGCCGAGGATGGCCGGGATGCCGCGCTCCAGCGCGAACTGGACCTGCGCCTCGTGGTTGTCCCTGGGCGCGAGGGAGACGGTGAGGATGCCGCGGCCGAGGAGGTCGCCGCCCCAGCTGGCGACGCCGCAGCCGGTGTCGAGCGCGGTGCGGACGGTGCCGTCGCGCATGGCGGGGACGAGGGCGCTCATGTGGTCGACGTACTCGGCGACGCCGTTGGGGAACATGGTGCCGCCGCCGGGGAAGCGGAAGCGGTCGCCTTCCTTGACGAGCCAGTGCTGGTTGGACTTCTGGCTGTTGATCCAGTCGTAGGGGACGTTGCGGTACCAGCAGTGGTCCTTGCTCTTGGGCCACCGGATGGGGGGCTTGTAGCCCTTGGGCGGCGGGACGAGGCACTGCTGGCGGTCAGGCGGCGGAGGGCAGTGGCGCTCCATGAAGCTCAGGCGGTAGTTGCCGTAGCGGCGCCAGCGCCGGGGGTCGGTGCAGGGGGTGTAGTCCTGGAAGTCGGCGGGGCACTCGGGGAAGGACACCGCCGTGGCGACGACCGCCGTGGACGCAGCAGGTTGCTGCTGGTGGTGGTCGGTGGTGGCGCCGAGGGTGAGGAGCTGCGCAGGCGCGGGCTGGATGGCGTCGAGCAGGCTGCGGCCGGTGCTGTAGACGCCGCCGAGGTAGAAGGAGAAGGCGCAGAGCGCGATGACGACGAGCGCCAGCGGCACCGCCCTGGATCCGGCGCCGGCGCCGCCCGCACGCTCGGGCTTGTCCTCCTTGCTGTACTTCATGGCGGTGGCGGCGCCTCCCTACTTCCTCCCGCTGCCCAACTGAACCTATAAACAAGCACACGGAGCCGAGTAAGTCGCCGGCTGCCGTAACCGGGGGAGAAAAAAGCGGGGAACATCCGGCGCATTACGAGATCCGATCCAAGGAGATTAGGGAGAAGCGCCGCGCGCGCCGCCAATCTTAAATTCCTTGAAACCAGGCGGCGCGGCTAGTCTCCCCGTCCCTAGATTTCAGATTTGGTCGTGTTGACGGCCGTGCCGTGCCGTGCCGTGCGTGCTTACCTTGGGACACTCGACTCGAGTGGAGTGGAGTGGAGTGATCTGGTTGCTGGTGATGGGGGAGGGGGAGGGGTCCGGCACCGACGGCACGCGGCGGGGAGGGAGGGGGATCCGCGATATATAATACTAATTGTAGCAGCAGCAGCTGCGATGGGAGGAGCGGGCACTGGAGCAGTGGGTGGATGTCGGCCGGCACCGGCACCGCCGTACCCCCAGATCTTGTCGTTCTCTTCTCCCCTTGTTTTTGTTTTTCCACAAGGAGGCGGAGTAGGCAGTGGCCCTGGTAGGCAGCGCCCGCGCGATTCGACCAAATTTCGCGACTACTACTCCGTAGTAGATAACAAACCTAGCAAAAGAATAGGAGGGGATGGTAACTGAAAACGTATCTCTCTCTGATCAGCTCAGCTCTGCGTCGATTCGGTAGGGGGGGAGCGGAGCGGAGAGAGGTTTTAAAGCGGGAACGCGTCGAGGGAGACGAGACGACGGTGGGGGTGGCAACGAAACCGCGGGCAGTGGCGATCGGCCCGACGCGACTGGGCGGGCGCTAAAATTCAATCATTTTCCTGGTTGGCTGTATCGCTGGTTGGTCCCCCTGGTTGGCTGGCTCGCTGGTTGGTTCGGCGCGCGCGCACTCCCGCAAATGCAAGTGCCCCCGAAACGAGTGAAACCCCCACCCAACCCAGGTCGCGACGCGCGCCACGATCGCAAGTGCGGCCCGGCCGACGCGCCCTCCGTCCGTGCCGATCGGGGTCAGGTTTCAGACGCGGTGGTGGGGCCGTGGGGGGCCAAGGCAAGGAAGCCAAGGACGCGCGCGTCCCTTGCATCGCACGGGGACCCTTCTCCAGTGACCAGTAGGACGGAATGGATTCGTCGTACAGTGGGAAAAGGTTCCCTTCCCCTGAAAGCCGGCCGGCCTCTTCTCATCGACCCAACGGAATTACTACTGCCTGTTGGCCACCAAAATTGCCTCCATGGGTCTGGACCAGATCACGGGGGCAGGGCAGCCAACGCATTCACGGCTCAATCTGCATCAAGGGGGTGTTTGGCTCCCGGGGGTTTCACTTCATATCGAAGAAAAGAATACTAATTAGAAATATTAAATATAGATTAATTATAAAATGCATTACATAAGCAAGGACTAATTTACGATACGAATCTATTAAACCTAATTAGTTCATAATTAGACAATATAATGCTACAATAATAATTTGATAATTATATACTAATTATAGGTTAATTAGACTGGTTAGGTTCATCTCGCGAAGTAGATATGACTTATGCAATTAGTTTTGTAATTAATTTATGTTTAATGTTATTAATCATCACTGAGGACTAAACTTTAATCCCTATAATAAAAAAGCAGCCTGAAACGGAGCCGGCGGAGTTCCCCCACATGTCCAGTACAGTACCCGCGACGTGCCGACGTCGCCCTCGCTCGAGTGGAGTGATCTCGAGTCCAACGGCCGGGCCCCCTCTTCCATCGGTGCCTACGGTTACTGTCCTGCTCCTACCTCTTCCTCTCTTCCCAGTTTTCAACCTCTTCCCCTTTTCCCTGTAGTAGAATTTGTTAGATTAGTTATTTAAAACATTATTTTTTAGTTAATTTGTTAAATAGAGTAGGAACATAAATTAGTATTTTTCTTTCTAGAAATTTAGTACACTTTTGCAACTCGATCTTTTGTTGTCTTTTTTCCCATCTATTATACACGGAGTAATTTAGCTTTTTGTTTGTTCGTTTCTGTGGTCTAAAACTCGCACTTTAATGTTGTCAATTAAACCTTATAAACATTATATGTTTTATGTACTAAACTAGACAACTCGTCAATGACGTTGTAGTTTCTCTAAATCATCGTACAGTGCAATATATAAGGATGAAACTGTATATAGTTACACTGTAGGTATACATAATTATTTTCATATCTTTATAGAGTGATGCAGTGAGCTTATGTTCTAAATACAATGCCATAAATGTTTATGATAATTTTAAGCGCATTCATTTATAAACGTTTAAACATAAGTACGCGTACATCTGGCTCCCGCCATTGAACCACTCCCCGGCTCCGTACTACCTACCAGGCGGGGGGTTAACGGCCATGTTTCTTTGTGTCCGTAATTTTTTTCCAGAATCATGAATTATTAAATGAATTCTATTTGTAAAATATTTTTAAGGATAAACGTAAATTTACGCAACGAATCTAATGAGCCTAGTTAATCCATAATTTACTACAGTAATACTACAGTAACCATCCTCTAAACATACGATCAGAGGCATGTCTCGTAAATTAACCTAGAGATTTTGTACGTAGTTTTGTAAAGTGACTTTATTTAATACTAATTAGGCAGTGTAAAAATTTTCAACACCAAAGAAACCAGAGTATTCCTCTTGCTACTCCATACTAGTAGTTCGGTTCGGTACCAGTACACTGGGCCCTTGTTTAGATCCCAAATTCTACCCCCAAAGTTCACTATGCAAAAAGAAGATTCTCATCACATCAAAATATCATAGGATGTATGGAGTACTAAATGTAAATGAAATCAAAAACTAATTGCACAGTTTTGTTGTACTCGGCGAGACGAACATTTTGAGCCTAATTAATCAATTTTTAGATATTTTTTACAAATACAAACGAAATGCTACAGTTACGCATTTATGGTGAAGTGACTCCAAACCCTCAAATCCCACCCTAAATATGCATCTAAACAAGACCCGGGTCGTCACTGGCAGTCTGGCTCTGGCACTCCAGCCGTGGGTTTGGCCGGTGGCACTAGCAGTCTAGCACTACGCCGGGCGCTGGCCGGTGATGCGTCCATCGTGATCATGAATGATTGAACGGAACGGGTGAGCGAGCGAGTTAGTGCGGCGGCAAGTGACGCGGCGGCGACTTCCCTTGGACTTTTGTTTTCACGGGCACATGCAAAGGCAAAAGTGGTCACCGTACGTAGTGAAAAAAATATGTATGGAAGCATAGTAGCAGCAGACATATAAAAAATACTATACATTTTATATACTACTCCCTCGATATATAATCATTTCTATGGTTCTTTAAATTTGTATTAAAATGTAAATATTTTTAGTGATGGAATAAAATTAAATGAGATTGGTGAGTGAATGGAGATAGGGTTGGTGGATAATGTAAAATGAGGAATATAAAGATGTTTTAGCAGTTCTGTTATTTTTATATTTAAATGTTTTAAATGCTTACATTGCAGGACGGAGAGTTGAATACTCTAAACGTTTATATTATTGGACGGGCGAGCAGGATATAAATACAGCGGCGCTCATCCAGTGCACCGGCTGCCAGATCTCATCACGTCGGGTCATCACTTTCGTGCTGCCTACTGCACACTACAGTGGCTGCGCACGCCGGCAGGTGTGCTGTCGGCGGACGGGTGCAGTATCAATACTAGCGTTTTTTTTATAAGTTTTTTTAAAAAAAACAAACAGAACACCGTCATATCTAATAAGGAGAAGAGTAATCATACATAGGCCGTGTTTCTTTGGGATAGAAATATTTTTCCACCATGTTTGACCAATAATTAAGGGTATTAAAAAAGTCAGTTTATAAAATTACCTTCACAACCTTAAACTAATTCACAAGACTTATCTAGCGAGGCCTCTGACCGCACGATTAGAGGATGATTACTGTAGCATTACTGTAGTAAATTATGGACTAATTAGGCTCATTAGATTCGTCGCGTAAAGTTACACCCATCTCTAAAGTTCAACTCTGCAGAGGTGTACACAACCACAAGTAGGGTACCACAACATGAGCACCTTAGTGTCAGTGCAGATCCTATCGAGGCCATTACCCACCTTAGCTAAACTGATAAGTTACCACAGAAGCAACCAGAGGGTCAGCAACCTACCCACGAGGTTCTACCCAGGGTATAACTCACCAAGAACTTATACCCATCTTCATGGCCCTCTGTTGCCCACCAGCACACCCGATAACTACTAGCTCAACTAGTGAGATTTATGTCAAGCCGTTGCCACATACAACGGTCGAGTGGTGGTACTAATATTTGGGTTAGGCAAGATGACACATCAACTCATCCTTCTAATGACAAGTCGGACTTCTCCCACCATGCTCTGCCACACAGGCACGAGCTCACCTTGGTATTTCACACAGAAAACACCGTCCGGCTTATCTCCTATCAACAATCATTTTTATCATTTAAACCCATTTCTTTTTAAAGCTCATTTTCTAATATTTTACTAAATATTCAGTGGATAGTATTTATTTATAAAAGGTAAATTTGTCCTAAGCGGCATTTAGCAATGATTAATTCCCAAGCTAAAACATTCGGAAATTAATCTAGGTCATCAAGGAATATTTATAGCAAACAAGGAATGGCTCACACAAACATGGTTTAGCAATCAAGCATGCAAGTTTTATAAAAACAGGCCCGTGGGTTGCATTAAAGAAAAAAATGGGATAAATATGCATCAAAGGCTAAGATTGAACTTGTCGTTCTCAAAGCCTTCCGAAAACTCCTGCTTGGGGCACTGACCTTCGGGCTCCTGTTCGTAGCACTACTCTCCTTCGGGCTCTTCCTTAACGTGATCTACGGCGCACACACAAGCATACACACAATAAATAAAAGAAAAGAAATAAAAATAAAGAAAAGTTTTATTTGACGAGCGCGCAGAAAGAAAGAACGGAAGTTGAACGGAGGACGAAGGAGGAGGGTTCACATTTGGGGCAGTGACGCTTGGTTTGCGGAGGGTATAGTGGAAAGGTGGATGGTAAAGTTTGGGGTCGTTCTAGGCTGAGTCGACGCATAAAATAATGCGTCGTTCGGGTAATTAACGAAGGAAGGACTTGTTCGGAAAGTTTCCGATAGTCCCGGGGTTTATTCGAAAAGGGTTAAGGGCATATTTGGGATGGTTATAGGGTGCTAGAGGGGTTCTTCCGTGAATATTAAAAGTTGGTGGGGTCTTGGGCTAAGAAATAAAGGGCTTACGGACTGTTTTGAAAAGATCAGGGCTTATTTGAATACGACCCAGGAATGGAGGGGTCTCTCTGTAAAAGCACCAGAGAGGGACCAAGGGGGGCCGGACTGTGGGTCGAATAGACAAGAGGCCAGGGGGCTTCCTGTAAAACGGCTTTTCTTCTTCAGCCGGACAGAGGAGGGGGAACAGGGGAGGGTAGTCGATGACCGACGGCGGCAGTGGTGCCGACGATTGGAGTGGACATGGCGATCGGGATCAGGGGGTTCCGTTCCCGTGCTTACCTTGGGCGGGGAAGGTGCAGGGTGGCCTCCCCACGGAAGCGGCCGGCAGCGGCGGCAATGGAGATGAGGCGGCGACGCTTGGGGCGGGTGGATGAAAGTGCATCTAGGCACTTATATGTTTTGGTGATTTTGGATGACAACATGATTAGTCTTTTAACTTGTTTGTCTAAGTGTATGAGCAGGAAATAACAATAAAGCAAACAAGTGGTATTCATCCCATGCAAGCAATACAAATGACAAGTGTGTGATAGTGACAAATGAGACATGGACTTAAGTAAATTGGTTGGTCTCATAGATAAGATACTTGTCAAAGATTTTGGGATAAATCATTTGAAGAATTAGGATTTCTTTGGGCTTGTTCCATAGCAATGGTTACATTCAAAGTGAGACATGATTCTATTGATTAGTATATGGTCTCAAGTACATTGATGCTTATGGACAAGATTATCTACCAAAGAAGATATTTAAGCAAATCAAAGACATGGATTTCAATGTGTTATTCATTGATGATGCAATGCAAAGCGAAGCTTAAATTGACAAGAGAGGACGGAAAGGATCAAGCTAGATGGGAGTGACGTTCCTTACAAGGTGAAGGGCAAGTTGGTCTTGTAGCCGAGGTACTTTGTTAGTGGAAAGGTCTAGCATCTTAGCTTGGGTTCTATACGTCAATCAAGTCATATCAAGTGAAGCAATGCGAAGCATCTAATCTTTTATTGATCATATGATGGAATGGCTTATGAATTGTTCATGCAATGAAAATTCTAAGTCATGAAGCTCAACATTGGATTTGCTCATCAAGACATGAAGTGTTGAAGCCCTCAAAGTTGAGAATGATCAAGTATGGCATCAATGAAGATATACAAGCTCAAGTGGTAGACTCTATTTATTGTTTTAATCTTGAGTTTAGGAATGTCGTACTATTAAGAGGGATGCAACATTAGTTGTCTTGGCATACACCAAAAAGTGCTCATTAGATCAACCCATGTGAGATAGCCTTGAGAGAAATACACTTGGGGATTTAGTGTGCTGAAAGACCCCAAACCGGTCTGACCGGTTTGGGAAAGCGGTCTGACCGCTTTTGGGTTTGTGGTACTGAGTGGACCCAAACCGGTCTGACCGGTTTGGGAGAGCGGTCTGACCGCTTTTGGTACAGTTGTGCTGAGCCGACCCAAACCGGTCTGACCGGTTTGGGAAACCGGTCTGACCGGTTTGGGCTTTGACAGGTGTAACGGCTAGTATAGTTCGTAAACCGGTCTGACCGGTTTGGGAATCCGGTCGGACCGGTTTCCAACGGCTATAACGGCTAGTTTTGGTTGTGTGGGGTATTTATACCCCATACCCCTCTCCTTTGAGGGGTGCTGGTTGCCATTCCATTCTAACACGCCTAGGGCTGTTCCAAGCACCAGCAAGCTCTCCCCAAGCCTCTCTTTGTGAGAGTTGATTGATTTTGATCATATCATTGGATTTGGGTTGAGGGATGTATGTGTTGTGAGCAATAGATAGCAAGTGATAGTTCATATCAGCTATAGTGAGCGTATCCTTAGTGTTGAGCACTTCCGGTGAAGCCAAGCATCCATTGGAGCATTTGTTACTCTTGGAGGTGATCCTCCTAGACGGCTAGGCGTCGCCGGTGAGCTACCTCGTGTGTGGTAAGCCACGGATTGGTTGTAAAGGCTGGCCTTGCCTCCTTCGTGGAAAAGGGTCAAAAGCTAGTGATACCGAGGAAAGTGGCTTGGAGTGGATAAGCCCGCCTTTCGTAGGCCCTCAACGGAGACTAGGACTCATCGTGTCTTTGTGACAGCCTTAGTGGCAGCGGTGAGGTCCGAACTTCGGGAAAACATATCTTTGTCTCTTGTTTACCTTCACAAGTTCAATTCTAGCATTTGAATTCGCTTCCGCTTCGATCTACTTGGGTGTGCTCTAATTGTGTGCAGGGACTTAGTGGACCTGCTTGATATCATCTACAAGAGCCCATCATCAAGTTTGGTTTGTGCTAGAACTCGTAGAGGGGGTTAATTCACATAATCGGTTTTCTCTGTTGAAAACCGGTCTGACCGCTTCTCCAAAGCGGTCTGACCGCTTTAAGCGGTCTGACCGGTTTTGGAAACCGGTCTGACCGGTTTCTGTTGTACTGATTGTGTGAAAAAGTTTGTAATTTGCAGATTCACCTATTCACCCCCCCTCTAGGTGACATCAAGGTCCTTTCAATTGGTATCAGAGCTTGGCCTCACATCCAAGCTTAACCGCCGTGAGGAAAGATGTCGACCACTTGTGAGGTAACATATGAGCCACTAGCTAGTGACGTCTCAAATTATTCAATTTGGTCTTGTAATGTGCTTAATGATCTTAGGACTATGAGTCCTATTCTTGAGAGGATTGTAGTTGAAGGCATTGATCGTCCGAATGTTGATTGGAGCGTTTCCAATCCAACCGAGGACGAAATGAATTGCTTTCAACTCAATTCTCATGTCGCTAACTTCTTATTTGATGTTGTGAGTGATGAAGTTAGAGAAAAGATTCTAGAAGATGAAGCAACTCTATTCGATGCTCATCTCATTTGGGCTCGAATTGAGAAGCTATACTCCAACATCAAAAGCGACACACAAGACCAAACAAGAGCCGAGTCACATGAGGAGTGCACAACATCAACAAACACATGCACCAAGCCTCATGTGGCAACCACCGTGGAGCCACAAGAGCAAGTTGGCTCAATTGGCACCTCCCTGCAGAAACCGGTCCGACCGGTTTCCCAAACCGGTCTGACCGGTTTGGGCAGGAAGCGTGCAATTAGCCAAAAGAAGGGAGGCCGACGCCGCGCAAGCAAAGTATCAAGTTCACAAGCTACATCATCTTCCAATGATGAGATACTCACATCTTACAAGTCCAAAGAAGATAAGAAGGCGGAAAATTCAAAAGATGAGACTATTCTAGCTCTTATTAAAGAGCTTGAGGAAGTCAAACTTTCAAACGCCGCTTTGGTTTGTAAGTATGATGCAATTGTTGATGATTATGCTTGTGATGCACTTAAATTGGCTTCCATAGAAAAAGAAAATAAAATGCTCAAGCTAAACTTGGAATTAATTGCTAGCAAGCATGAGATGCTACAAGTGACTCATGATGAACTCTTGTGTTCTCATGAAGAACTTGTAGAATCATATGCTTCTTTAGATATTGCTCATGAGATTATGGTTGCTTCATTAAAATCTATTGAATCTCAAACACATATTTGCACATGCTCTTCAATTCAATATAATTTGTCATGTGCTAACCCATGTTGCTTTCAAGCAAAACGATCTTGGTATGATGAAGTGTGTGTAGAGTCTTGTGACAACACAAGCCAAGATCAAAGAAAAGAAAGCAAGCCAACTCTCTCCAAAAGACAAAGAAATTTGGAGAAGAGAAGATGCTTTGGTTGCCTTGAGAAAGGGCATCAAGTTGCTTCATGTCCAAGCAACGGGGGACTTCACAAAGAGAAGCCCCAAATCAAACTTAACAAAGGATTTCTCAAGGCACAAGCAAAGCACAAGCAAAAATTGGTTACCGAGCAACACAAGAAGATGGTAACCAACATCAAGCACAAGACATGCTACACATGTCGGGAAAAAGGACATCTTGGTAATGATTGTCCTAATGGTAAAACTATTAAACCCGACATTGTCCATTCCATACATGTGAAGCTTGGAAACTCTCCAAATGTCCCTTGTGCTTCCAAGGTGATTGGTTCACCAAAGTGTGGCACAAGAGCATTTTGGGTTCCTAAGCAAATTTGGACTAACAACATCGGACCCAACACGAGTTGGGTACCAAAGTGTGCTTGATGAGATTGTAGGGACAATGAGATGCATTGGTACCTTGGCCTGAATGACAATCTTCAATGATCAACTAGCAAGCCAAGAAAAGTTGCTTCCGCTCGATACTCTACACCCAATGTCATCTCGGTCACTTTGTGCTTAAATTGATAAAGTTTAAGTCACTAGTACCTTTTGTAGGATCAAGTGTTTCTAAGTGTTTAACTTGTGACACTTGATAGTGACTTAGACTAAATTTCTTGAATTCAATTCATATATATGCCATGTGATGTTTTTAATGGCTCTCTAGTAGAGCAATATTGTGTTTTAGTTGCAGTGGATCAAGTTCCGACGAAATTTGAATCAACATCGGAAATCCACGCCAACTGGTACAAGCCTGGCAAAACCGGTCTGACCGGTTTGGCCCAGGCAACAGCAACTTTAGCACATTCCTGTTAAATGAAGTGTTTGATTAATATTTTAAGCATATGAAATGTGGTATGTTTAATTGCTCTTCTGTGGAGCAAATTTGTATCATTTTCAGGGCATACCACACAAGATCCGACACTGAGGCCGGAAGATCCGACCAGATGATCCGGGTGGCTCTGTGCTGCACTCCATCAGGCCGGATGATCTATCGGAAGATCCGAGGCACAACCGGTGTGACCGGTTTGCCAAACCGGTCTAACCGGTTTGGCTGCCTCTGCTGAGTGAAACCGGTCTGACCGGTTTCCCAAACCGGTCTGACCGGTTTGGCTCAGGGTGTTGGAACTTGACCATTTGAGTGAGAAATAAAGATTCAAGTATTTCATTTCATAAATTTCTCATTCTTGGCATATGCTATCCATATTAATACTTCATTTTGTGTAATTACTTGGCATAACTAATTTTAAGTAATTTTTGTGTGACTTGACCATTTATTGAATTAATCCCCTCCATGTCATTCACAAGGCAAAGTGCATGTCTCATATTGTCTACATATGATGCACATATCTAGGGGGAGATTATTTCAATATTTGTGTCCTTGAGACTAACATTTTCTTTTAGTGAACTTGTAGTCTCAATGGTGAGAGAATACTTCTCTCAATTGGAGTTGTCAACTTATCTTGTGATTCATGACGGTAACACTATAGTCATTCTCTTCATGAATCTTGATCTTAATTTATAGTTTGTTAACTCAACATAATATAGCATTGAATTCCTTAAAATGGTTTAATCTTTCAAATTAGTGCATATGAATCCCTGCCAATCTCAAAAGCACTAACTAAGGAATTTGATCTATATTGTGTAGCTTCGTAATTAATGACCTATGTTTTCATGCTTTATCTTAAAGTCATTGATTATGAAATCATGTGTTGTGCACATTAACGTTTTCTCTCTATGTTGATCAATTTTGTTTATATATCATGAGAGGATTCATATGGATAAAATTGATTATTTTGCACAATTCATGCTACTAGAGGCCAAGGTATGTTTTTCATGAACTAGTTTTTACCTTGTGCATCTAGGCCCTTGCCATGCTAGTGTGTGCATGTACATGCAAATGTATTAAGCTCTCATGCGTCCATTATATATTTAGTTAACATCTTCTTGGTGAATGGTGCAAGCTAAGTATGTTAATGTCGTTGTGTGCTTAATATACGTGCATGTGCTTGTGTGACATAGGATAGTTTTTGAAAAATCCTACTAGCATGCCAAGTTGTGTGATTTTTGAAAATCTTTGTGTCTTTGGTCTTTTGACCTTTGTCAATCTATTTGTGACTATTGTTAAACTTGCTTGATTAATGGCTAGTCACAAATAGTGAGATTTCTCTCAAGTCCATAAATTCCTTTATCTATCTTTTGTCTCCCATTTCTTTCGAAAGAAACGAAAGAAATTTGATTTATTGGAAATCTTATCATTTCTATGGACAAAATCTTGAGAAGTTGAAGAACATTCTTATCACAAACACTCTCAGATCAAGTAAACAAGTTTTGGATCTCATTTCCACCATTTTGGACTAGGCTTAGCTGCCTGGGGCAAACCGGTCTGACCGGTTCCCCAAACCGGTCTGACCGGTTTGGGCCCAAGCAGCTGAGTGAAGCTTTCTGTGGAAATTTTTGGATTTTTGAAGGCCAAATTTCACCATAATAGTTTCTAAGTTCAAAGGAGCTTGTCTTGGAACAGTTTTAAAGCAAGATCCGACTTTGCGACGGATGATCCGACAGGAAGTTCCGAGTAGCTCTGTCTCGAGTTGGCTCTGGCCCAGAAGATCCGAAGTTCATCAGAAGATCCGACTAATTCCCGGAAGATCCGAAAATCATCAGAAGATCCGACAATTTCCCGGAAGATCCGATGTTTCTGGCAGAACCCAACTCCCTGGGAGAAACCAGTCTGACCGGTTTCCCAAACCGGTCTGACCGGTTTGGCCCAGGGAGGTGGGCCACTCGTTTTTACTGCCTACCCGTGATTCCCTCTCTCCTACCATACCCATTCATCACATATCCTCTCTCTCTCCTGTTCTTCACCGTGAGAAGGCGCCCCCTTGGCGATTTGGAGTTTCATCCAAGGAAAAGTTGATTTCTCTTTGGGATTGGAGTGCCCCAAGGCTATTGATTGGATTCCCCATCAAGTTGTGCACTCAAATCTTCATCTCTCTCGAGTTCTTGGCTCTCAAGGTATTCAAATCTTCCCATCGCCCGATCTATGAGCTCAATGCATATCTGTCAAAACCCTTCGGTAGAACATCTTCTGGCATGTCTAGGAACCTATCCCTAAGAGATGAATCAATTTGGTTGGCTGCATTTTGCGCAACAAGGATTTGCACCCTCACTGCGCAAAGCGGTCTGACCGGTTTGGCAAACCGGTCTGACCGGTTTGGGCAGTGAGGGCCCAAGTCCCTGTTCTGCACCGTGTTAGCTCACGTATGGACTAGGGATAGCTTGAATTGCAATATTTGTTCAAATTCCAGATCATAATCTGTCCAGATCGATCCCCAACTTGTTTTGGCTCAGCCCAGGCAAAAGCGGTCTGACCGGTTCCTAGAACCGGTCTGACCGGTTTGGCCCAGGGCTGCCCCAAAACTTGTTTGGTGCTCTCTATCAATTCCATACTTTATCTAATCTATTTCTGGGCAATTATATCACTTTTATCTGTCCTTTTTGATCATCAACTCGAGTTGGCCCAGCTCAGACCAAAAGCGGTCTGACCGGTTTGGATAACCGGTCTGACCGGTTTTGTGCTGAGTTGGATCAAATCTTGTTGAATGTGCTCTATCCATTCAAATCTTTTGATCAATTATCTCCTGGGTATTGATACTTTGTGTGTCACTCTGTGGACCCAGGAAGGACAGTGAAGATGCCTAAAGGATCACATGCCGAGAGAATTAAGAAGAGCAAGTTTGATGCACCCGGAGGAAGTAGCTCGGGAAGAGATTTGAGGCCTAGGAGGCCAAAGAGGGCAGCAGCAGCAGATCAGGAGATAGAGGAGGTGGATGTTGTGGGAAATTCCACTGATGATGAAGTTGAGGATGAGAGTTTCAGGGTTGAGTACCGCCATGGTCAGCCGGCGGACGCTGATGTTGATGAGGAGATGGCAGCAGATGATTATGAGGATGAGGTGGCTGATGATGATATTGATGAAAATGCCCCTCTTGCGCTTGAGATCTGCCGACCCACTGGCCCAGCTAGCAGGAGAGTTACTGATTATCTTGCCAGTGGGATGACTGATGTGGTTAGGAGGTTGAGAAGGACTAGTCCACTTGGTGTGGATAGGACAGCGACCGACTACCGGTTTTGGACTCTTTTTCAGCAGGATTTCTATGCCACAGCTATCATGAAGAAGACCAAAATCACATCAGATGCACAGTACGTGGATTGGGATTAGATGAGAAAGCATGACAACCCAGTCTTTAATGAGATCATCAGAGTATGTTCAGAAAAGAGGATAAAGCATCTCATGGGCTTCAAGCATAGTTGGAACAAGGAAGTCATTGCTCAGTTCTATGCTACTGTGTTTTTCGGTTACTATGAGCAAGAGGATGGTACACAAGAAAGAGCCATGCACTGGATGACAGAGGGTCAGCGCTATCATGTCACTTATTCTGATTTTGCTTCCATTCTTAGAGTTGGACATGAAAGTGATGACACTGTCCGGATACATGATCGAGGAGTTATGGAACCATCTGAAATCAAATTCATGTATCCAAGAGATCAAAATGGCAGTTGGGGAAAGGTGAGTGGTCTTTACACTTATTATGGGACACTTTATAGATTGCTAAGAAAGACACTCACACCTAGAGATGGCAACACTTCGGATATTTCGCTTTTCATGAGAAATTTGATGTACTATCTGAGGATTGGAGAGGAGACACCTCCATTCAGTGTTGCGGACTTCATTTGGCATGAGATCAAGTCTATTTCTGAGAGTCCTCAGAAAATTTGTGCCTATAGCCCGTTCATCATGTTTATTATTGAGAGGGTTACAAGTTTGAAGATTCAAAAGGACACCCAACACAAGCCGATTCATCCTCCTGTGCCACACAAGTTCAGAATGTCTTCTCCTCAACCAGCAGATGCAGATGCGGCAGCCGGCGGTGATCAAGAGCAGCAGCCACAGCAGCAGACTCCGCTGCAGGCCAGAACCGGTCTGACCGGTTCTGCAAACCGGTCTGACCGGTTTGGGTCTGGCAGCGGGACTCGGTCAGCAGGACAGACCTCTCCCATCAAGAAATTCATTTCTATGTTCACAGGCATTTGCAAAGGCCAAAGAGATGTTCAAGTTGACATAAGGCAGCAGAGGATAGAAAACAAGAAGACTCGTGATGAGTTCAAGAAACTGCGTGCCGCTTTAAGTCCAAATGATCCTCCATCTCCTATTTCACCACCACTTGAGTTGCCTGAGATTCCCCCACTTTGAGACATCATGACCGATCACATGAGTGCGGGATATTTTGAGGAGTACGGTGATATTTTTGGATATGGACATGTTGGATCAAGCTCGCAGCCTCCGCCACCCCCTTCACAGTCAGTTGGTGCTCCAGGAACCATGCCTTACATGCCCACTTCAGAGGGTGATTTATTTGGTTCTTCTTTTGGATTTTCACCGCCTGGTCCATCGTATGCAGCAGCTACTCTTCCATCTTCGTCATATGCATATGGTGGCACCGGTTCTTCTATGGCGGGAGTACAGTTTTCGAGTGCACCATCTCCATCTCCCGGAGATTTTGCATCACAGGCAGCAGCTTCTCTATTTGGACCTACTTCAGCTCCTAGTCATGGTATGTCTAGAACATCTCTATCTTAGTTCCATGGCTAGCACATCCGAGTCACTTCATTTTATCACACATACACATTCTCTTGAGTGAAGGTTTTCATTGGACTACCACTTCTTCGTCAGATGATCATAGTCCGACCTTCTAGCGGCGAGGAGTGGATGCATGATGGGAGCGTGACTGCAAGCTTCTCCAGGCCCTTTTATGGATGATTGATGACAAAGGGGGAGAAGAATGGATTAAAGCTTATCTAGTTGATCTTGTAGCCATTTGATTGTAATAATTTCGCACTTTATCTCTTTGTGGACTTGAGAACTTGTAATGTGTGCTACTGTGTGTTGAACCTTGTGTTATATTCTAAGTGACCATTTGCTAGTGTGATATTCATGTATTGTTTGATGCAATGTTGTTTCACACATGCTTCTGTCCTGGTGAAACCGGTCTGACCGGTTTCCCAAACCGGTCTGACCGGTTTGGCCCATGGCAGCGGGGTGAAACCGGTCTGACCGGTTTCCCAAACCGGTCTGACCGGTTTGGCCCGTGACAGCAAGCATGTAATTCTCTTGTTTTATTGAGTGCTATACATGTCATATGCATCACACATTGTTTTATTATGTCACACACACTTGTTGCACATGATGGATGCTAAGATATAGGGGGAGCTCTCAATTTTGTTGATTATATGTGAATTTGGCATTTGAGGCCGAATTTTTGAAATTCTATTCAATGCACATATTGAGGGGGAGCTCATCATATATCTTAGTCATCTAGAGCTTAAATTTCATATCTTTTTGTAAGCTTTAATCATGTTGTCATCAATCACCAAAAAGGGGGAGATTGAAAGTGCATCTAGGCACTTATATGTTTTGGTGATTTTGGATGACAACATGATTAGTCTTTTAACTTGTTTGTCTAAGTGTATGAGCAGGAAATAACAATAAAGCAAACAAGTGGTATTCATCCCATGCAAGCAATACAAATGACAAGTGTGTGATAGTGACAAATGAGACATGGACTTAAGTAAATTGGTTGGTCTCATAGATAAGATACTTGTCAAAGATTTTGGGATAAATCATTTGAAGAATTAGGATTTCTTTGGGCTTGTTCCATAGCAATGGTTACATTCAAAGTGAGACATGATTCTATTGATTAGTATATGGTCTCAAGTACATTGATGCTTATGGACAAGATTATCTACCAAAGAAGATATTTAAGCAAATCAAAGACATGGATTTCAATGTGTTATTCATTGATGATGCAATGCAAAGCGAAGCTTAAATTGACAAGAGAGGACGGAAAGGATCAAGCTAGATGGGAGTGACGTTCCTTACAAGGTGAAGGGCAAGTTGGTCTTGTAGCCGAGGTACTTTGTTAGTGGAAAGGTCTAGCATCTTAGCTTGGGTTCTATACGTCAATCAAGTCATATCAAGTGAAGCAATGCGAAGCATCTAATCTTTTATTGATCATATGATGGAATGGCTTATGAATTGTTCATGCAATGAAAATTCTAAGTCATGAAGCTCAACATTGGATTTGCTCATCAAGACATGAAGTGTTGAAGCCCTCAAAGTTGAGAATGATCAAGTATGGCATCAATGAAGATATACAAGCTCAAGTGGTAGACTCTATTTATTGTTTTAATCTTGAGTTTAGGAATGTCGTACTATTAAGAGGGATGCAACATTAGTTGTCTTGGCATACACCAAAAAGTGCTCATTAGATCAACCCATGTGAGATAGCCTTGAGAGAAATACACTTGGGGATTTAGTGTGCTGAAAGACCCCAAACCGGTCTGACCGGTTTGGGAAAGCGGTCTGACCGCTTTTGGGTTTGTGGTACTGAGTGGACCCAAACCGGTCTGACCGGTTTGGGAGAGCGGTCTGACCGCTTTTGGTACAGTTGTGCTGAGCCGACCCAAACCGGTCTGACCGGTTTGGGAAACCGGTCTGACCGGTTTGGGCTCTGACAGGTGTAACGGCTAGTATAGTTCGTAAACCGGTCTGACCGGTTTGGGAATCCGGTCGGACCGGTTTCCAACGGCTATAACGGCTAGTTTTGGTTGTGTGGGGTATTTATACCCCATACCCCTCTCCTTTGAGGGGTGCTGGTTGCCATTCCATTCTAACACGCCTAGGGCTGTTCCAAGCACCAGCAAGCTCTCCCCAAGCCTCTCTTTGTGAGAGTTGATTGATTTTGATCATATCATTGGATTTGGGTTGAGGGATGTATGTGTTGTGAGCAATAGATAGCAAGTGATAGTTCATATCAGCTATAGTGAGCGTATCCTTAGTGTTGAGCACTTCCGGTGAAGCCAAGCATCCATTGGAGCATTTGTTACTCTTGGAGGTGATCCTCCTAGACGGCTAGGCGTCGCCGGTGAGCTACCTCGTGTGTGGTAAGCCACGGATTGGTTGTAAAGGCTGGCCTTGCCTCCTTCGTGGAAAAGGGTCAAAAGCTAGTGATACCGAGGAAAGTGGCTTGGAGTGGATAAGCCCGCCTTTCGTAGGCCCTCAACGGAGACTAGGACTCATCGTGTCTTTGTGACAGCCTTAGTGGCAGCGGTGAGGTCCGAACTTCGGGAAAACATATCTTTGTCTCTTGTTTACCTTCACAAGTTCAATTCTAGCATTTGAATTCGCTTCCGCTTCGATCTACTTGGGTGTGCTCTAATTGTGTGTAGGGACTTAGTGGACCTGCTTGATATCATCTACAAGAGCCCATCATCAAGTTTGGTTTGTGCTAGAACTCGTAGAGGGGGTTAATTCACATAATCGGTTTTCTCTGTTGAAAACTGGTCTGACCGCTTCTCCAAAGCGGTCTGACCGCTTTAAGCGGTCTGACCGGTTTTGGAAACCGGTCTGACCGGTTTCTGTTGTACTGATTGTGTGAAAAAGTTTGTAATTTGCAGATTCACCTATTCACCCCCCCCCCTCCTCTAGGTGACATCAAGGTCCTTTCAGTGGAGCTAGAGGGGTTGCAGAGGGGAAACAAGGAGGCTTGGGGAGTGCCGTGGAGGAGCTGGGGGGGCAATTTATAGGCCAAGGCGCGGCAGGGAGGGGTGGTCGGCGATGGGGTCGTGCGCGTTGCACAGGGAGCCCGCCATTAATGGCGTTGGTGTCACCCGCGGGTAGGGCAGGTGCACGACGTCCAGTGGTATCGCTGTGCTCGTCGTGGTGCTCGCGTCGCGTTGCGACGTGCTTGCCCACTCGGGGGGCGCAGCGACGGATGGCACTGCGGCAAGGCCGCGACAAAGCAGTGCGAGCGGGGTGCGTGCTGCGAGCTGCAGTGATGCGGCAGTGGCTCACGCGCAGGCTCGCCGTGGCGCTGACAGTCGCAATGCATGCGTGGCGACGGGGGGCGCGACTGGTCGGTGCGACGCGGTGCTTGGGGTCGCAATGGTCGGTGGCGCAACGGCGGCCGATGCGGCGAGAGCTAGTAGCGCAGCGGTGGGCGGCGCGGCGGTGGGTACGGCGAGCACGTGGTAGGGCCGTCGATGTAGCGGGGAGCTGCAACGCATGTGCGAATGGCCAAGGAGTGAGGTGGCCAGCCGGCGGTGAGCACAACGCCGGGGAAAAACAGGGAATGGAAAAGAGAGAAAAGGAGGAGGAAAGAAGAAAGAAAAAAGGAAAAAAAGAGAAGGAGAAAAACAAGGATGGGAGGAGAGAGAGAGAGAGCGAGCGGGATTCGCGGCGGAGGTGGTCGAGCGCGAGCGCTCGCACCGAGAGCGGTCGGTGCGGGATGTGATGGGGCAGCGGAAAAAGTTAGGCACGATGGGGTTCGAGCTGGGTCGGCGGAAATCCAGGGATGAGAAAGATTCGGATCAGGTTTTTCGAGAGCTTTGCGGTAAAAGATTTGAAAACAATTTTTAACGCGCGATTCAATTGGGGTAAATTTTACGGGCGTTACAGGTACCCCAAATGATCGCCCCCAACACATGTGTCCTTTGCATCTTCCTGCCATCATGGACCAAGCACACACCTCCTCTGCCACCGTGCGTGGGCAACACCACCAACTGACCACCACCGCTGCCTAACCAAGGCGGGTCTCAGATGCGGAGCCTCCAGGGAGGCCACAGCGCCAATGGCGTCGCCGTCGCACGTCCAGAGTTGGACAAGGTTCTCACCCTCGAGAGTCCCGTGAAGCAGGGGACATGGTGCCTTGTAATGGTGCCCCCAGCAGGGAGAATGACACCACAAGGGCGCCGCCATCATCACCACTGACAGGTGGTTAGTGAAGGCTTCCGCCTGACTCAACACCATGCCTACCGCACGATCTTGGCAAGGCAAGTAGCCTGCTCCTCCACGCCTCCGCATCACCTCCACTGGAAGAAACTTGGCACAACCCGAAGCACCACCACGACGCCACCAGCATGCGCCAGCCAACCCTCAACCCCGCTACGAAGGCGGCGCCGGCCCAACTTCATCGTCGAGGAGCAACAACCAACTCACCTCAGGTCCCGTCGCCCGAGCACGTACCACGGTCGGCAGCGGCCACCCACGGCCGGCAGCTGCCAGGCCCACGAACGGCAACGGCCGGCAATTGCCCACCACGGCCACGGCCAGCGGAGACCATTGGTCGCGCCCGCACCGGCCGCCTGCCTGCTCGGCCAGCCACGCCGCCATGGCCCACCCACGCCCGTCCACGCCAGAATCCGTTGTTGCCGCCGCATCTCAGCGCCTGTCACACCTGTCCCAGTTTGTATGGCCCAGTAGTGGCCCGTGAGTGCAGGATGCACGTGTTTAGTGCCACATTGCTAGTTTAGCAAGGGTGGAGGCAACTTATAAGCCCTTATCTTCCAGCCATAGCACCTTCGGGTTAACCCTTTTACACGAAGCGATGACGAAAATGTAAGCAGGGTGCTATGTGTACGCATGCACGCCCCTCGGAAGGGCTGTGCGGGGCGGCTTTGGAGGGCGGGGTGTTACAAATGGTATCAGAGCCGACCCTCGCGGTTGCGCATACGGGTCAGTGTGCGGGCATAGGGGGCATGGCGCGTGTGGCCCGGGTAGGGCATACGGCATGGACTATGGCGCCGGCACTGGATGTACGATCGTGCGCTAAGGGGGAACGTTCCTGGACATTTGCCCGTGTGGGTGAGTTGTGCCGACGAGGACGTCGGGTTCTTTGAGGGGGGTGTATGTCACACCCGGCCCAGTTTGTATGGCCAGTAGTGGCCCGTGAGTGCAGGATGCACGTGTTTAGTGCCACATTGCTAGTTTAGCAAGGGTGGAGGCAACTTATAAGCAATTGTCTTCCAGCCATAGCACCTTCAGGTTAACCCTTTTATACGAAGCGAGGACGAAAGTGTAAGCAGGATGCTATGTGTATGCATGCACGCCCCTCGGAAGGGCTGTGCGGGGCGGCTTTGGAGGGCGGGATGTTACAGCGCCGACCCCCTCCCCCCCCCCCGACGCATCAGCTCGCACCCCGTCGCGCCGCCGGCACTCGCCGCCGCCGCCGCGCAAACGTCGTCCGCCGGCGAAGAAGCTCCCCTGGGTGCCATGGCGGCCGCGCCCGCCCTAGGCCGCCGGGAAAGGGGAAGAAGGCCCCGCCGCCGCCTTCATCGCACGCCGTGCGAGCTTTCGGCGGGCTGCTCGGGCGACGGTGCGACAGGGGAGGCGAGGAAGGGCGGAGGCGGCGTGAGTTTCCGCGGTCCGCTCGGTCACCCGCGCGGGGGGCGACGCGAGCGGATAAGGCCCCGTTTTAGCATATTCCTTTTTACACGTACTAGAGGCTCTTATACACAGACCAGAGACGATTCTCGGTTGCACCGTGGATGCAAATCCTAAGATATCATGGACCTATGTTCCTCGCCCCTCCATTTAGGTTTCACCTGTTTAGTTTTTCGACCAAGAGAATTCTTCAAAATCACATATGCATTAGATCCACTGACTAAAATTTAGCTGCTGATTTTACTCTTATGCATCAAACAAACCAGCTAATATAGCAGCTAATAAACTTATGGCTAATTAGAAACCAACTACCCTGTAACTGATAAAAAAATAACATTCCATTCCAAGAAAACTTGTTTAAAGACAAATTTACCCCTCCATATATGAACATAGTACAATAATAATAATAAGAAGAATAACAACAGCAGCAGCAGCAGCATGATCCGTTGTTTCCAACCACTAGCAATTAGTTATACATCTAAACTTTTTAACTAGCTAATAAAAATATATACCAATTAGCTATCTAAATTTTGGCTGTAAGGGTTCTAAACAAAACCTTAAGCTAAGCTAAAGAGAAAGATTATTTCGAGAACTCATCAGTTCCATGATTTTTTGAAGTAACATCAGTTCCGTGATGACCTTCGATGGTTTACTATGTAGGTTGTAGCTAACATTAGGGTCCCACGATGAGGAGATACTAGGTGCGATTAACCAACTCCCATCCCATTGATCTTCATTTTTAACATAATTTGTAATTAAACATTGAATTTATCTATAGTACTCGATAAAGTATTGAAATAAGAGAGCTGTGTTGATTTAATAGTGATTGATAATATGATATAAAAGTTCGATTATACTCCGTAGGCAACAACCTAACATTGATTTTACATGTAAAACCATAGATGAAGCTTTCAAAAAAAGTTATTGTAATTGATAATGTATTGTTATCTCCAATAAGACGTGTATTGGTATCGATATTTAATTTTTTTAGAAAGGAAATATATTGATAGCTGGTTGTATCGATCAATGCATCAATACTTAAACTATATTATTAGAAAAGATTTATGTATTATGATACCTTTATGAAAGACCTTGTAGTATTAATATTATGCGATTGATTTACATAAATTACATAAATGAACCAAAAAAACTTAGAATGGAACTCTTGGGTGGTGTATTTCTAGTGGATCAAAATTAGCCTTGTTTAGATATTAAATTCCAAATTCTACTATACAAAAAAAGATTTCCATCACATCAAAATATCGGCACATACATGGAGTACTAAATATAAATGAAATCAAAAATTAATTGCACAGTTTTGTTGTACTTTACTATACGAACATTTTAAGCCTAATTAATCAATGTTTGAATATTTTTTTACAAATATAAATGAAATGCTACAGTGACGTATTTATTACAAATTGTAAACTTTGGACTAAAGTTTGACACCAAAATTCGGATGTAAACCTGCCTTAGCAATCAATGGGTCAGGTCATTGCAGACACAGGCAAAAAGACTCGTACACATTGATCTAGGTGCCTGCCGGACCCGGTTCCATGACTTGACATAATTTGGCTGGTACTCGGATCGGCCTGACCTGACACCATACTGTGTGGAGTACGTGACAGCAACCAATAATTTAATTCATAATTAGCTTGTGTGAATACAAAGACATGGCACATGCACGCATATATAACGAGACAAAGAGAGATGCTGCTTTCATTTCGTTGCTAGATCGGTGGTTTTCCTTCTTCTTAATCCGGGTCACTATTACGGATGCAGGGGTTAAGGGGAGAATATATAATCTATTACACTACATATATACTATACCACTGCCGGAATACCGCAGGATGGGCCTAGATAGGGGGGAAGGAAGCTTGCAGTTGCAGATTTGAGGTGGGGTGCAAAACATCAGAGGAATGCAGAGTGCTAGTGATAGATGGAGACATCGACGGGCATGATGATGAGACGGAGGGTGCCCTCTGCTCGAGCTCGACACCAGATCGTGGTCTGCGTGTGGGTGGGTGTGTATCTCCTTTCGTGTGGAAGGCCATAATGCAGTCTGAAGGAGGCCGGGGATCATGTACAAATAAATACACATTGATCTCCCCTCCTGCTGGTCTCTCGCGCGGCTGAGACAAGATGGAGTACGCTGCGCCGTCGGTGGGTGGAGCGAGCGGTGCTTTCGGGGCCACGGAAGTCAACAGCAGCTAGCTAGGCTCGGCAGGAAGTGAGCACACTGGGGGTCACTGCACTGCCTGTGACCCAGCGGCTGTGCGTGCTCATGGCGGGGCTCCTTTTGAGACCGTTTGCATCTGTTACCTCTGCACCGTTGTGTACCTCTAATTTACCATTTCTACGTCTAAAATCACAGTATAATGATGTCCTCTATAGGGTCCTCTACTGTAGAGACCCAACCCCCCTCCCCCAAATTTTAGAGAGGCCTCTCTTTTTTCAAATCTCGTCACCTCCTCTCTCTCTCTCTCACCGCGCACCGCCTTCCCTTCCCGCGACCTCCCTCTCACCGTCGCCGCCTCCACCCGCGCCCCGCCGCCGCCCATCGCCTCTGGCCTCGCCTTCCACAGGAGCCACTCCGGCGAGATCCCGCTCCCCTCCGACGCGCCCCCACACGGCCCCTCACCCGGGCCACCGCCGCACCGGCTCCAGCGAATCTCTCCTAGGCGGAGCTCGAGGCGGCCTCCCGCCGGCCGCTGAGCCTGCCCGGTCGGAGGTCGAGCCCGCGCCCCGCGCGACGGCTACTGAGCTTGCCTAGGAAGAGCTCGAGCCACCCCCGTCCGCCCTCTCCGTCGGCCGCGTATTCGTTGGATCTCTTTCTCTGTTTTTCTTTTGCAGCAGACGACGCGCCGCCGAGCTGCGTCGCCGTGTCGGCCCTGTCCTAGGCCGCCGCGCCGGCGGTGGACCGGGCGCTGTCGGCGGAGGCCTCCGCCGAGCTGCTGCACGCCGGCTGCGCGGGCCAAGAGCACGGCCGACCGCGCGACGGGTCCCCGTGTACGTGATGCTGCCGCTGGACATGGTGGGGCCCGACAGGCAGCTGTCGCGGCAGCGGGCCATGGCGGCGTCTCTGATGGCGCTGTGGGGTGCCGGGGTGGAGGAGCTTGTGCTCCGTCCAGCGTCGGCGACCAGGACACACAGAGTGGAGGGGGCGGGGTGCGGCGGCGGGATGGGTGGGAGGAGTTGGATAAAATGTTTTCAGGAATATTTTTTTGAGGTGGAAATTTATAGGTCATTATTGCAGTAGAATGTTATTTAAAAGTGAAATTTGGTAAAAAAAGGTTTAAATATTATTTTAGGAGGTGAATTTTAAATCTACCGCTGCGGTAACTCTTCCCGGCCCCCTGCAGTCCACGTGGCCTTGGGGTCGGCCCGGCGCACTGGCCTTGGCTTGGACCGCCGCGCTGAAAAGGGGAGGAAGAAAAGCGTCCGCAGCACGTGGCTTGGACTTGGAGGGACGCAGGCGCCAGGCAGAGGCAGTGGCAGGGTAGCCGCGGCGGGCCCGGGGGCTTTGCCTGCCTGCCTGTCTGTCACCAACACCCAGACCTTATTTATCCCTTGTTTACTTCTCAAATTTGAGAGCCAAATTTTAGCTGTTGGGATGCGTGAGTATTTCGTTTATATTTATAAAAAATTATTCAAAAATTGATTAGTTAGGCTCAAAATGTTTGTCTCGCAGAGTACAACAAATCTATGCAATTAGTTTTTGATTTCATCTACATTTAGTACTCCATGCATGTGCCGATATTTTGATGTGATGGGAATCTTCTTTTTGCATAGTGAATTTTGGGGTAGAATTTGGCCCTTGTTTAGTTCCCCCAAACTTTGGAGTTTGGTAATGTAGTGCCATTGTAGCATTTCGTTTGTATGTGTGAAAAATTATCTAAAAATTAATTAATTAGGCTTAAAATATTCGTCTCGTAGAGCGCAATAAAACTGTGTAATTAGTTTTTAATTTCATCTACATTTAGTACTCCATGCATGCTATGACATTTTGATGTGATGAGAATCTTTTTTTTTGCATAGTGACTTTGATGGTAGAATTTGGGATCTAAATATTGTTTAGTTCGGAGACAAAATTTAGTCTGTTGGAGTGCGTGCGCCACTGTAGCATTTCGTTTGTATGCGTGAAAAATTATTCAAAAACTGATTAATTAGGCTCAAAATGTTCGTCTCGTAGAGTACAACAAAACTGTGCAATTAATTTTTGATTTTATCTACATTCAGTACTCCATGCATGCTATAATATTTTGATGTGAGGGGAATCTTTTTTTGCATAGTGAACTTTGGGGGTGAAATTTAGGATCTAAACAAGGCCTAAGGCCCACTTTAGTTCCAAAAAGCAACTCAAAGTTCATTATGTAAAAAAAGATTTCCATCATATTAAAATGTCGGCCCATGTATGGAGTACTAAATGTAGATGAAATCAAAAACTAACTGCACAATTTTGTTGTACTCTACGAGACGAACATTTTGAGCCTAATTAATCAATTTTTGGACAATTTTTCACACATACAACTGAAATGTTACAGTGACGTAATGATTACGAAGTGACCCAAACCCCCAAATCCCCGGCCCCTATTTTGCATCTAAACAAGACCTTAGTTCCTAAAATTTGCCCCCAAATTTATCGTGAAAAAGAATATTCTCATCACATCAAAATATCAGCACATGCATGGGATACTAAATATAGATAAAATCAAAAACTAATTGCATAGTTTTATTGTTCTCTGCGAGACGAACATTTTGAGCCTAATTAATCAATGTTTGGACAATTTTTCATAAATACAAACGAAATGCCACAATGGGGCATTTATTACCAACACCAAACTTTGGTCCTAAGTTTGGATCCAAAATTTAGATCTAGGCCTTATTTAGTTCCCAAATTCCACCCCAAATTTCACTATGCAAAAAAAAATCCCATCACATCAAATATCGGGACATGCATGGAGTACTAAATGTAAATGAAATCAAAAACTAATTGCACAACTTTGTTGTACTTTGCGAGACGAACATTTTGAGCCTAATTAATCAATGTTTGAACAATTATTCACAAATACAAACGAAATACTACAGTGACGCTACAGTGCAAAGTCTCAACTTTGCACCACCAAAGTTGGGAACTAAACAAGGCCTAGTTTCCAAAGTTTGACCTCCAGATCAATAATGCAAAAAGAAGATTCTCATCACATCAAAATGTCTGCATATGTATGGAGTACTAAATGTAGATAAAATCAAAAAATAAATACACAGTTTCGTTGTATTTTGCGAGACAAACATTTTAAGCCTAATTAATCAATATTTGGACAATTATTCACGCATACAGACAAAATGCTATGTTAACACTACGGTAGATTTGGGCCAACTTTGATCTCCGCGGGCTGGGAAGCCCAGTCACACTGCGGTGGATTGATCGGCCGATCTGTCGGTGGCCCTCCGGATCTGGGCGCCCAGAGTCCCTCTCTTCGTGCGCCTCTTCACGAGAGCTAGAAGCTAGGCATAGATAGCCCTCTCCGTCTCTATCTCGGGCCTCGTTTAGATCCCACAACTTTAGATTCCACCCTCAAGTTTACTATAAAAAAGAGAATTTCCATCACATCAAAATATCATAGCATGTATGGAGTATTAAATGTAGATAAAATAAAAAACTAATTGCACAGTTTCATTGTACTCTACGAGACAAATATTTTGAGCCTAATTAATCAATTTTTGGACAATTTCTCACACATACAAACGAAACGCTACAGTAGCACATACACTCCAAAACACCGAAATTTAGCTCCAATTTCAGAAACTAAACAAGCGCTGGATCCATCGGGGCCACGAACGCCGGCTAGCTTGCTGGTGACCGGTGAGGTGTCGCCTTCCACGCTAGCTAACGCGGTCGGATCTGGCTACGTGACGCTGGGATCTTTCGACTATATACGTTTATAGTTCGCGTGTATGTATGTATGTTAATAGGGTCCTCGTATTATATATTCCACTACTCGATTTGTGGTGGGCGCAGCAAGCACCATGCCGAATACGGTATGCCTCTCTGGGGAGGACGAATACGTACGTACGTGGTCCGTATGTAATGTAGTTATTATGTAGGGCCCTAGTAATGTGTATGTATGTGGTCTTGAGTCCTACGTCTACGTATGGATGTCATGTCAACATGTCATGTGAAGGAATCGATGGAACGAGGTGAATCGACAGCAAAGCAGCAGGCCTCCAATATCAAGCAAAGCCCAATCAGAAAAGGCAGGCCGCGCCCTGGGCCTAATTGCCATTCCATCCTGGTACGCGTCGGCCGATGATGGATCTCGGCCTGGGAAGGTATAAAAGAACATAACGAACGACCGAGCTAGCAGCCTTAGACTGAGAAGCCCGTTGATTAATCGATAGAAAAAAATACATATTTCCTTTTTATTAAACAAATCCACAACACCGTAACATCCGATCTGTTCGGACCTGCACATTTTATTTCATCACATGCAAAAAAAATACATATTTCCTTTTTATTAAAAAAATCCACAACAGTATGACATCCAATCTGTTCGAACCTGCACATTTTATTTCATCACATACATACTCACAAATCTTTACAACCCCAACCACGCGCGAAGGGTATGGGGTGTCTCTGCCGGTATAACCAAATTGGGTCTATCTACGCAGCTACAGCTCCAAACTCAAGTCCAGATTTATATTTTCTATACTAAATTAATATACTTTAAATATTAATATTTAGTACACACTATAAACAAAATAATTCATCTAAATACTCTTTATGTAATTCTAGCTCTAACTCAGCTCCAAAAACTTTATAGATTTTATAGAGTTGGAGCTGTACCAAACGTAACCTTTACGTCCTCTCGTGAAAACAATAGCTCCAAATGCGGACCTATCTGTATGCCTCCGTCTCTCTTCTCTTTTTTTTTCTTTTTGAAAAAACTTCTCAGCTCTACTCTCTTGCAAAGATGCATAACTCAGCAACGCCTATTCATTGGTCTCTAGCCATCTTTTCCATGTTGATCATCCTCATGTCTTATCATCCTTGAGATTATTTTCTCATAAATACGAAATTAGTACAAAATGGTTTCAAGAGAATAAAAAGGGTATGCACACTCAACCGTAATAATACCTTGTGATCACCCCCTCGCGACGACACCACCATACCATATCTATCCTGGCCCTTAGGCTTTCTCCAATAGTTAATTTTTAGCTAGTTCATAGAATATTTTCTCATATTTTAATAGAAGAGAAAAAAACTATCTCATAATTAAGAGATAGTCTCATACACGTATTTCGAGATTATATGAGGATGATACGTGGAATCATTCATATTATGAGTTACTTATGTATTAAGAGCTAGATAATGGAGTTATGTCCTAGAGTGAGCGCTAGGTATTTGTCTCGCGTGAAGAGAAAAGACGATGAAGGTCTTACCTCGCGTGAAGAGAAAAGACGATGAATTAACTACTCGGGTAAATTCACCTCTTCTCTGGTGGGAATGCATGTATGCAACTATGACCAGAGGTTAAAAAAATAAGCGTAGATATCCATCACGCGTAAATCGCAGTACCTTACTTACATTGAGTAAAAAAAAATACAGGAGCGACTCCGAGTTTAATTTTGTTTTTGACGTTTAGTTTTTCTTCTTGCCTTTGTTTGGGACTTACGTTAAAAACGTAGCAGGAGGGACTCGATTTTAATTTAGTTTTTGACGTTCAGTTTTTTCTTTTTTTTCTTTTGCCTTCGTTTGGGACTTCTGGTTGCGGTAGGATTGTAGAAAATGGTGCATGATTGGACGTAGGCGCGCGTGGTGGCCTGATCGTGTCAACGCACGGAAGGACGAAATTGTAGCCACCATGACTCGCGTGGGGTGGGGCGCGTGGAAAGCGTGCGGCGCGTTGCGTTGGCGTGGCTCGCCGCAACGCCGACGAAGGCGCAGGCAGGCCAGCCGGGTCCGAGTCAAACACCAACCTGCTCTTCCACACGGCAGGCAAAAGGCCATGGAGGCGACTAGGCGAGGCGACGACAAGGCAACGAGCCCATCCCCACCCACCCCGCAACCACCTGCTCTCTCTGTCTCGGTCTCGGTCTCGGGCTCTCGGTTCCTTTTCCTCCCTCATCTGCGGTGACCCCCTCGTAGCCTCGACCCCCTTGCCCTTCTTCTCGCCTGTTGCCTTGCCTGTGCTCGCCACGCGCGACGCAACCGCCCCCCCACCCAGCCTGAGCCGAGAGCCGCCCCGCCGTAGCAAGAAGAAGAAGAAGATCTCCGCCGCCCGCTCCTCGCTTCGCTTCGAATCGGAGGTGATCTCTCTTTCTCTGTTTGTTTGGTTCCCTGGATTTCTCGTTTTCTGCTCGCACCTCCGGTCTGCTAGGGTCAGGATGTACGCGGAGGACGGATCGTTTCCCTTCTCTTCCTCTTTCTTTCAAAAGAGAGGGAGGATTGGGTTCAGGACGGATGCTCGCGGTTGCAACTCGTCTAGTGTTAAGGAAATCGTTAGTGTCCTTTAATTGAAGCTTCGGTTCATCCCCGCAAGTATCGATTCTAATTGCAACTTCAAGGCAAATTTCCGACCTATTGGATGATTAGCAATATCTCCTCCTGTTATATTGCCCCGTCATCGTCGTCGCCGATCCTGACATTTCTCGTCAACAAATAATCGGTCTGGGAAGAAATGACGAAAGGGAATTTGGGTCTTTTGCCAAGGCGGGTTAGGTCCGCACGTGCCAACTGCTGTTCAGTAGGTAGGCAGGTAAACAATCGACGTGGGCTATACCAACTTGTTTACTGGAATACAACAGTCCTCATGCTTTACGCTTGCCAGCTAACTTTGCCTGTGAAGCAACTCAATGTTCGGCTTCAGAGTTCAGACCATCTGAGCATACCATTAATCTAGTCTAGGGTTGACTTTACACATAATGATAGGAGACAGTTGGCAGTATGATATATTACCGTTTCGACTCATATAGCCTCTTTGCTTGGATTGCGCTCTCAACATTTCTGCACTTGCAGGTCGAGTTGCCGGTGGTCTCCATATGGATTCATTTCGAAGAGCTCTCAACGAGCCCATGTGCTTGGAAGAAAATGTCGTCCAGCAAGGGATCGAAAGATGCCCATTCCTGAGGAACATCAATGAACCTACAAGTTTTTCCTTCTCATCTGTCAACTTCCCTGTTCCTGTACGTCCTATGCTTTCCTCGCCTTTTTACCATACCATTTGTTATTTTTGAAGACCGCATATGTCCTGGATGTGATTGCTGAAGTGTACTGTTTGCTGCTTGTGAAGGCAAGAGGAGCCAAGGGACCAATTTTCGAAGATGGACCTAATTTTGACATGGCATTTCGAGTTTTCCATGGTAGAGATGGAGTCGTCCCACTTTCAGAAGGATCATTTCCACAAATCGAGAAGCCATTGCCAAAGCCCAACGCTGAGTTTAACCCCTTGGCGGCCAAAGCAGCAACCATCAGTCTATCGGCATTTGGAGGCTTTTTCAGCTTTGGCGACTTCTCAAATAAGCGCAATAAGAAAAATCTGAACAAAAAGAACCCCAACAACCTCCCCCAGGTAATTTGTGCTTTACCTTGATATAAGATTTTGTTTCCCCAATTACTATGCTTCTTAATCTCTTGTCTCACGATGTTCAAGTATTGTCTGATGTGGTCCATCTTTTTTATCACCAAACGAAAGTAATTTATTGACAGCACAGCACTAGACTCTAGACACACATTTTATATGATGTTTCTGAACCCTCCTTTATCTTGCAAACAAATGGGCATGGAATAAACTTGTTACCCTGTTCTTTTGCAAAGGAGCATGCCATATCAATTGTCTGACTTTGCTTTCCCTGGAATTTCAGAATAAAGGTCAGCCTAACAATCATGAAGCACTGAGCAACGAGTGGTTGGAAAATGGCCAATGTCCACTTGCGAAGTCATATAGAGCATTAAGTGGCGTTGTGCCTCTTGTGGCAAAGATGATGACACCCCCAGCTGGTATGAAACTGAAGTGCCCACCTGCAGTGGTCGCTGCCCGCGCAGCACTATCCCGCACAGCCTTTGCAAAGGAGCTTCGCCCTCAACCCCTGCCGACAAAAATACTGGTGATTGCATTACTTGGTATGGCGGCAAATGTTCCTCTCGGCATCTGGAGGGAACACACACAGAAGTTCTCAGTGCAGTGGTTTGCTGCGGTGCATGCCGCCGTGCCTTTCATAGGGATGCTCAGGAAATCTGTGCTGATGCCGAAGACTGCCATGGCCCTTACTATAGCTGCCTCAATATTGGGTCAGACAATCGGCTCAAGAGCTGAACGCATTAGATTGAAGAGGGTGGCTGCGGAAAAATCAGCAAGAGAGGTCCATGATACTGCTGACTGCATCAAAGCACCGATGAGTCTCAAGACTGGAAACCGCAGTGTTGTTCAGTTCTGGGATCCGCTTGCCCTCAGAGTTGAGAGCACCGTGGGCACAGGTTGCCCAGCAGTTCTTGTCCCTGCCGTTGGTGCCTTCAATTGATGACTGGGTGGGCTTCATTCCGGTCATATCAGCTTTGCTGGTTGTTGTATTCTTTTTCTACTTCAAACAAACTGAATATTGTATTCATTACCGTACCTGGTGAGTTCACGAAAGAGTTACTGCTTACATCGAATTCTTGACTCCATTTCGGAGGGCACGTTGCAGTGAATAATTTTAAGAACATTTTCAGAGTTGAGAACTTTGCTCTTACGCAATTCCTTAGCCAACCAGGCTAAAGTGTAGACGCCATGCTATCGTTACATGCGATAATCAGGTATGATTATGAGGCTGTGTATTTTGTGTGTTTGGTTAGACTTATTCTTAAAGAAAATGCTTAAAACGGAATGAACAGAAAAAAAGTGTCGGGTTCGTAGTCTGGTAAAAAAACATTGCCTGGTCTCACTCAACGTGCCATGCCACAGAATGGTCAGAACTTAAAATCAGCCGGACCCTTCCAACCTCAATAACACCAGAAACATGTAACCAACAGGCCTAACTGCCTGCTCATAATCAACATTCAGCCTGTAACATAGGCGGTAACCAGATTAAACTACTGCTAGTGCTAGGATATGTTTGACAGCTACAAGTAATGAAAAGCAACAGTTGCTGAAGAACAGGCTTCAGATTCGTGCAAAACACAACTTTTAAACTAATATATTTCATCATCTGGGACATCGGGCGTAAGAAACTTCTGTGGAACCTTGTACATCTCTTCGTAGTTGTAGTTAGGCTTCACCCTCTCTGGGACAGGCTCAAGTGGGATGATACTGTCTTCATCAATCACACCATCGATGAGTCCATAATCAACAGCCTCAAGAGGACCCATGTAACGGTCTCGGTCAATGTCTTTCTCAACCTGCTCCAGAGTGCGGCCTGTGAATCCTGATATGAGCCGAATGACATTCCTCTTGTTAGCCAATATCTCCTTGGCTTGGACCTCTACATCTAAGGCCTGTCCACTTGCACCTCCCACGGGCTGATGGATCATAATCCTGGTGTTGGGCATGGCAAACCGCTTGCCCTTTGTGCCACCACCAAGGATTATAGAAGCTGTTGATCCAGCTATGCCCAATCCAATAGTGGAGACATCTGCCCTCACAAGCTGCATTACATCATAGATGGCCATTGATGCGCTGAAAGAATAACCAAATAATTGGTCAATAAATGACAAGGTTTTGTATCAACGGATCAATGACGAGCAAATGGGCGGGAAAAATAATTGTATATGCACTAGCTTATTATTCATTTATCATGTTTCCAGTTTGAATGTGAATATGTGATAGAATAACAGTCACCAGCGAGGCATGATACATACTTACAGAGTCAAATAACTCTTTGATCAGACCAATCAGCATAGGGAACACAAACGCCCCGCAGATTTGAATTATTTTTTCCTTATGAGTTTTGTAATGATCACGGCTGCATTTAGGCAAGCTAGATGCAGTTGTGGACAGGATTTGTATCTATGCTTTGCGATATCAGCAGAAAAATAAAGCGAGCCAATAATCTTTGCAGGAGCTAAATAGGTCTTCAAAACCGAGCTGATCCGCAAGGAGTAAATGATTGTCAGTCAGTTCCACAACGATGCAGTCCAAACAGTGAAGAGACAGAGAGATGAGCAGATAACTGCAGACATAAGAAGAATAGATCCACCCTGATAATGTCACTGGTTTGTGTAGGCTTGGATTAATCAGATGACAACATGGATTATGATTAGTGTAGAATTGTAGCCTACATATCTTTTTGGCATCCTTTTTTCTCCTGCCCTCAGACATACTCATTTTCATTAGCAAAAATGGCATCAATTTAAGGCGTATTTTGGTATGCGAAATTCTTCAAAAAGCATATTTTAACCATTACCTTTTCCTACAATATATTATCAACTCCAAAATCAAAATCATCTTAAAATCACTTTAAATATAAATCTATTGATGCAAATATTGTACAATAAACATGCAATTTCAAAACTCACACAGTTCGACACTTTCAAATCAATGAATGCTTCAGATTGACAGCGGAAGGAGGAGCTGAGACTGCTAAACGCCTCTATTGGTTTGTGACTAATAGAAGTTATCATTATCAATATATTTTGACTAAAACCCATACAGATTCTCTAGACTCCATCCCCTGCAGATGAGCATGGTAAGCTGTGACTAGCACATATAAGATGGAGGATGCTTATATGTTGGAACCTTGTCCGGCTTCTATCAGTTGTAAAAAGAATGAAAAGGATCATGGTCCAATGGTCGATGGACTGGGTTGGATAAATTTGAGCTATACAAGTCTGTACATTGCAATGGTAAATTTGAGGATTGAGTTATAGTTTTTATGCTGCAATTTGCAATTGTGGTAACAAGTGTAGTCCTCGGATTGGATTTAGTAGAAGTGAAGCAGGCACACAGATTAAGACTAGTCCACTGTGACGAGATAATGAGTGAATGAATGAAGAGGATTGAAATGGAAAGCCTGAAAGGTAAGGAAGAGAGGACCGTACCTGAGGGAGCCCCCAGGTGAGTTGACGAAGAGACGGATGTCGGATTCCGGGTCGATGGCGTCGAGGAGGAGGAGCTGGCTGACGACGGCGTCCGCGAGGAAGTCCTCGATCTCGTTGCCGAGGAAGATGATGCGCTCCCGGAGGAGGAGGCCCATGACGTCGCCGGCGTCGGCCCCACGGCCCGCGCCATCCGACTCCGCCCGCCACACAGGAGCATGCGGCGCCAGTGAGGCGCAGGGCTTGAGCCTGAGGAGGGGCCCTTGCTGCGTCGGCTGCGAGGGGGCCCAAGCGCGAGCGCGTGCGCATGGCCGCCTGACGCGCAGAGCAGCAGCCGCGATGGAGAGGGACGCCGTGGCACTGGCGCTCCCGGCCGCCATATCTAACGAACGGGATCGAGCTGGACTGCTCTGGAGGAGCGGCGGCCGGCGGCGGCGTTCCCCGCTAGAGTGGAAGGGGAACACAGCAGAGAAGGGAAGAAATGGATAACACAGACACAGCACACTCCTTCCCTTCTCCAGCACAGCAGAAGTGGAATGGAAAGGGGAAGAAGACCTTGCATGGGCCTCGTCCTATATGGGCTGGGCCATTTTTCTCGTTGGGCCTAACTGTATAATCTTCTTGGTCCACATCACTACTCACTGCGGGCAGATCTGTTAGCGCTTGCCGTTGGTCCAACAAGTCAAGCAAAGCAGGCCGAGCGCCACCGCGGCGTCGGAGAAGAGGACGACGACGAGGGGCCTTCCAGCTGCGGCGGCAGGCCGGCGCGGCGTCGGGGATATGGGGGACGGGCGCGCGGGCGGCGCCAACCGCCCGGCGTGGCTGCAGCAGTACGAGCTGGTGGGCAAGATCGGGGAGGGGACCTACGGCCTCGTCTTCCTCGCGCGCCTCAAGCCGTCCCACCCGGCGCCCGGCCGGCGCGGCCCCCCTATCGCCATCAAGAAGTTCAAGCAGTCCAAGGAAGGGGACGGGGTATCTCCTACCGCGATCAGAGAGATTATGGTGCGTGCTTCCTTTGCCTTTTGCTTCTTCCTCTGCGTTTCCTATCCCCTTCACTTCCATGGGGCTGGAGCACCAAACCCTAGGTTAACGTACCTGATTTCTTGCCAGCTCCTGCGCGAGATCAACCACGAGAATGTCGTCAAGCTCGTCAATGTCCACATCAACCACGCCGACATGTCCCTCTACCTCGCATTTGATTACGCGGAGCATGACCTCTATGTCTGTGACGGTGTATTCAATTCAATTCGATTACACGGAGCATATGGACTCTGTGTCCTGTTCTAATTGATTAATCAAACCAACCAACCATACCGCAGGAGATTATCAGGCATCACAGGGAGAAGCTAAGCTCCCCCATTAACCCCTACACTGTCAAATCCTTGTTGTGGCAACTGCTCAACGGCCTCAACTATCTTCACAGGTAGCCAGATTATATGCTGCTGCTTTCTTTGGAACGTCTTACACAAATATCTGTGGCTGGTCTCAACAATCTACCCCTTCCCTCCTGCAGCAATTGGATTATCCATCGAGATCTCAAGCCTTCTAACATACTGGTATGGTGCCGCTTGCAGATACGCAAATATAACTGCACTATTTGTGCAGCCTTTTCCTCTTGCTTATAGTGCTTCCATATGTGCGGCAACAGGTCATGGGAGAAGGAGAAGAACACGGAATTATAAAGATTGCTGATTTTGGGCTTGCTAGGATATATCAAGCTCCTCTGAAAGCATTATGCGACAATGGGGTGAGTACCTTAATCTGCATGCCCGTTACCTAGTACACCATGCAGAGGATTAATTGGCCACTTTCCCAAATTGTTGCCTCTTCTGATAGATTTGAGGCTGTCATGGCAGTCGTCTGGGCCGACTGGGTCTATTGGGCCAGACCCATTAAGGTTAGGTTAGGGACAAGATCAGATCTCTTACTTAGGCATTAAGTAAGCCTCTCTCTATATATAAGGAGGGGAGATGTACCAAATGCGGAAGCAATGGGAATATCGATCTATTAGGTCTAGCTCCTTCTATTCCTGTCCTTGTGGTCTGGCTGCCGCCTATCGGTGAGGTCAGGCTGCTTGGGTTCCGGATCAATCGGATCTCTGTACGTGTCAGAGGCTTAGAAGATGCATATGGCCATAAAACCAGGAGCGAAGCTAGAAATTCATATTGCCGGTGTCATCGGGGTCTACATGCTGCAATCTGACACACATATATATAGTGAAGTTAGCTGACCCCAATAACTGTACGTACCTCCGCCCCTGCATAAATCGTCTCTATCTGCACAATTTTTAATCCGTCTGCTGTTATCGCTTTCTCTTGTATTCATGGGATCCTATGAAATTGTTTGTTATCAAGATCCACTATGTATTTATATGGCTAACCAAAGATTTCCAGGTTGTTGTAACTATCTGGTATCGTGCTCCTGAGCTGTTACTTGGGGCTAAACACTACACAAGTGCTGTTGGTATCCTTGCCGGGAGAGCAAAACCATATCTCTTTTACCTTTTATTTCTCTTCATTTGATGCAGTTCAGTTATTTCCTTAAATTATTTCTAGATATGTGGGCAGTTGGTTGCATTTTTGCTGAATTGCTCACCCTGAAACCACTGTTCCAAGGTGTTGAAGCCAAAAATACTCCAAACCCATTCCAAGTATGGACACACTCACTCAAGTAATTATTGTTGTTACTTTGTTTCCTGATTAGATCATAGACCAAAACCGCTGCATTTACATGCCAAGTAAAATGGCATTCTTCTGTGGCGGAACCCTTCTAAGAAAATCAGGCTGCAGATACTTGCATATTGTTGTCTTGTTTGTTCTGCTGCGTTACATTGTGTGGAAGTTTTCCTGCGTGTGCCATTCATTTTCAACTTATTTATCTCACAATTTACGCATGTCTTGTAGCTTGATCAACTAGACAAGATTTTTAAGGTCTTAGGTATGAATGCCCACTTCCTCTTCAATACTGTTCGTTCGGCTTTGTACTCTTGTATTTGCTATAATCCAATCCTTCTGCAGGCCACCCTACAGTTGAAAAATGGCCTACCCTTGCCAATCTTCCATGGTGGCAAAATGACCAGCAACACATTCAGGGCCATAAGTAGTATGTTCCACATTTTTTAGCTGCTCTAAGCTACCTAAAGTCCTAAATTATTGTTTTTTTACCAATAATCAGTTTTAAGGTAATCATTCTCACTTGCAGTGAGAACCCAGGTCTGCACAACATTGTTCACTTGCTACCGAAGAGTCCTGCATTTGATCTTCTCTCAAAAATGCTCGAGTATGTCACTTGTTCATCGCTCTCTAACTGTTAACAATTCAACATAACATTTGTTGATACTTTCTAGTTGTTTGATTTATCACCATGGTATTCTCCTGTTTCAGGTATGACCCTCGAAAGCGTATAACAGCTGCACAAGCTCTGGAGCATGAGTAAGAAACTAAGTACTTTCATGTATTCATTGTTCTTTCTTTTCCTTGTGGCCTGATTGTACATTTTGGCCATTTCCATAATGCATATAATTAGCCTTTTACGGATCTATTTGTGAATAGATTACCTGAATCTAGCTAGCAACCTTGTCAAATTAACAGCGAGCGAACCGGGAGCAGTCCAGCTTGTGGACCAATGTGACCAGTTCTTGTCAAATTCTGAATCATGTGTCAGCTTTCCTTTATACTCCTAGATTAAAGTTACGCAATGACTTGGCTGTACTTTCTGATGCATTGCCTGCAGTTATTTCCATTTTGAGTTACAGCATACTACCTTTCATTTATATTCATATATGATAGTAAAAAAATAAAAAGTGAATGTCTATGAAACAGAATTGAGGCATATTTTTTAACTTAGGTGTTTCCTTTTGAAGCTTATTTATTTTCTGTCATTAGTACTGATGACTGATCTGTACATTTTGAGACACAAAGCAACCGAGCATCTCCAACAGCATATGTATATTTGGTGACCTAAAAACACTTTTAGGTATAAGAGAGAAAAATTTAGGTAACCAAAAGTTGTCTTCTCCAGCAGCATATGCATAAGTGAAGAAATTATAGCAATCCAACATTTGGATTGGTATATTTGGGTCAAGGAGAGAGAAATTTAGGTCATAGTCTAAAATAGCAAACCATATAGGTATGCTGCTGGAGCACTGTTTTTGAGTGTTTTTAGGTATTCTAGTGGTTTTTAGATATAGCAACTCACTTTAGGTAAGCTGCTGGAGATGCTCAACTGCTAATATTGAAGGTTACTTGGATTCGTCAATACCCTTGTACATATTTGTGCTTCCTGATGGTTGCTGGGTTCTGATATCTGTTTTTTCAATGTTAGAAGCTTTGATAATACATGTTGGCTTAAACAAAGATGAATATTAGATATGTATAGCCGTGTTTATATACTTCCATGTATATCTAATGTATTACTTGTACATCAAGCCGTGTTGGCTATATATATGAAAGTCAACCCCCCCCCCCCCCCACCCACACACACATATTGGGTGCTGGGTGCGAGGTGTTTCCCTACATGGTATCAAGAGACTGGGATCAATCTAATCCCCCTCTTCTCTTCCGCTGAAACTTTTCCCATCTACTAAACCCCGTGCGGCGACTCCCTCTCCGCGCACCACCCCTCCTCCCGACGTTCATGTCCACGGTCTCCACCGCTGATTCCTCAATGTCGGCCCCTCCCCCCATCACCGGCAATGGCACCCAGGCGACGGATCCTCTGGAGCCAACACCGGCGGCACCCTTCCCCCGCCGATCGTTCTCCATCCGTTCGCCACCGTCGCTGTCAAGTCCCATGTTCCGGTGAACCTCTCCCTGAAGGCCGCCAACTACTCCAAGTGGGCGTCCTACTTCAAGTCGATGTGCAGCAAATTCGGCCCCCGCCCGCACATTGACGGCACCCTGGCGGCGCAATCAAGCGGACTGCTGCGTCCATTCCTGGATTTTCGGCTTCGTCGACGACGATGTCCTCGACCTCGCCATGGAAGGCGATGACCAGACTGCCAGACAGCTCTGGCAAGCCATCGAGGGCCTGTTCCGCGGCAACAAGGAGTCCCGCGCCATCTTCCTCAACCACGAGTTTCACTCCATAACGCAAGGCGACTCCTCCATCTCGGAGTATTGCCAACGCATGAAGTTGCTCGCCGACGGCCTCCGCGATCTCGGACACGGTGTGGAAGAATCACAACTGGTGCTCAATCTCCTCCGCGGCCTCAACCGCCCCTTCTCCGACACGGCGGACGACATCACCAACTCCACTGTAGGCTTCCCCACCTTCACGAAGGCTCGCGACCTCCTCGAGCTCAAGGAGCTCCGCCTCGCCAATGAAGACAAGGTGGCCCGGGCCTCTGCCATGGTCGCCTCCACGGGCTCCTCTTCGCGCGCCAGCCCAGGCAGCTGCCGCACCATGGCTGCAGTCGCTCAGGACGGCGGCAAGCGCGCCTCTGGAAGCGGCGGCGGCACCGGCGGCGGCGGCTACCGTCGCAAGTGGAAGGGGAAGTCGCAGGCCAGCGGGCCTCAGCAGCAGCACCCGCAGGCCGACGTCCTTCCCCGCCCTGTTGGGCCCTAGGTTTGCTTCAACCCATGGGCGGCCCAGTACAGCGGCGTGCCCCAGTATGGGGCTGGGACTCCCTGGCGCGCACCAGGCCTTCTTGGGCCATCTCCTCAAGCCCACACCGCCTTCGCGCCCCTTCAAGTGTCTCCTCCGGCCCAGAACTAGGACCAGGCCGGGCTGGTTGCAGCCTTGAACCAGATGTCCCTCCAGAACTGGATCATGGACTCAGGCACCTCGGGACACATGTCTTCCACTGTCGCTATACTTCTTTCCCGCCTCCCTCCTTCTCACTCTTCCATTACTGTTGGCAACGGTCAATCCATCCCTGTCACTTTCCGTGGCATTCTGTCCTTTCCACACATTCATCCCAATTCTTATATTCTTCCATGTATATCTGCTGTATTACTTGTACGTCAAGCCGTATTGGCTATATATATGAAAGTCACCCCCCCCCCCCCCCCCATATTGGGCGTGAGGTGTTTCCCTACAATGAAACATTGTTCCTGTTCTGAAAAGTTGATGGTGCCTTTTAAGTGCTAATGCTGTGGTGTTGGTGACTTCTTTTTAGTACACAATTTATTCTGAATATACTCATTTGTTTGCTTAGGTATTTTCGGATGGACCCGCTACCTGGAAGAAAGTAAGTTATATGTAACCAGAGTCTTATCTCTTAATTGCCTATGCGAAGGAAATGCATGTTAGTTTGAATGGCTACATGCAGAATAATTCTTACATGTTTAGCATAGCATTCATTTAGAAAGCCAACAAATGTATTTCCCATACTCCTGACATATTGTTTTCTGGTTAGCGCGCTTTTACATTCCCAACCAGGGGAGAAAATTGTGCAATATCCTGTTCGACCAGTAGATACTACAACAGATTTTGAAGGAACAACAAGCCTTCAACCAACTCAGCCGGTAATACAACTCTTCCTAAGCCCTTGCTTTCCAATATCTGATTAAGGAACTCAGCTTCTTGTTAGTTGTAAATATTCACCTACAGCATATGTGTAAAATCTTGCCGAGTTGTCCGCATTATATTCCCATGAACCATTTCTGAGGCTGTTCGCTTGACTTATGCTGATGCCTTATGCTGATTCGTTGTGAGAGAAAAATACTGTTGGCTGATGGCTTATGGCTTATGCTGATTCTGTATTCAGCCTTCAGGCAACGCGGCTCAAGGTCAATCTGTATCAAGATCCATGCCACGGCAAATGCCGCAGCAACCCATGGTTGGGATGCCAAGAGTGGCAGCTGGAACAAACATGGCTGCCTTCAATGCCGCGTCACAGGCTGGCATGGCTGGGCTGAATCCTGGTAACATCCCAATGCAAAGAGGCGCAGGTGGTCAGTCTCATCCGCACCAGGTAATGTCACCCTTCTTTTTGTCGTTGAAGAAGGCTTGTGATTGTGGAAGAACTTACATTTAAGATGTGTGCAACCAACAGTTGAGAAGGAAGGCTGATCAAGGGATGATGCAGAACCCTGGGTATCCTCAGCAGAAGAGACGGTTCTGACGCTGACAAGGGCCATCTGGCTACTGACTGATGTGTAACATTCTCTATTGCTGTGTCATGTATATCATATGTTCGCAGTACGTTGGTTGTGTAATCTGTTATCAGCATTTGGATGCAAATGCTGGTACTTGTAAAACATCAAATCAATCGAGATACTAGTCCTAGTGGCCTAAGCTGCTTCAATCTGGGTGCTTTGGTTTACAATGTGAAGTTCTTTTGTTCGTGATCCAGTGAACCAAGCCCAAAAAAAAAAGGACTTGCTCCCAAAAGAAAAAAAGGCTGGCCAATTATTTCTTTTCGAAATGGACACAGATTTCATTAAACGCTAGTGCTAGAAAAAAAAGTATACAGGGAGCTAGGTAAAGATTGAATTGCCAAAACCCAAAACGGCGCCGCGAACAAAACGCTATTATTTTGGGTAAATTTTGGTTTACAACTGCTAACTCTTTTCTTGAATCTTTTTTTTTGTTTCACTTAGTTTTGCCTTTATCAAACTTATCTAATTTTGACCAAATTTATAAAAAGATACAATAATATCTATGATACTAAATCAAAGCACCATTAAGATAGATTTCACATCGATTCAATGAAATTAATTTGATGTTGTAGATATTGATGTCTTTTAGTAATATTGGTCAAACTTAAAAATGTTAGTTTAGTTAGAAAAAAATCTAAAGTGAACTATAGTTTAGAGCGGGCGAGTATTTTTTAACATGTAACTCACTTCCTCAATTTTTGTATATATATTTATGTATGATTGTTGATGGATATCGAGTTTTCAAAGTTTAAAGAAGCAGTATAAAATAAAGTTCAAAGAAGTAGTTGGGGGGGGGGGGGGGGGGTTCTAGAACCGCCCAGAGGGCTTAATGGAGAATGAGTGCGGAATACGGTTCGATGCTAGCAGTTGGATCGGTCCATTGCTCACATAAAAGGAGTACAGTAGGTATTTATAGATATCTCAGCCCTGCCTTTGTAGTTTAACCATTTGTACGATAGTACGGATGATTTTAAGAACTCTATGGTCTATTGACTTTCTGCTCGTCTAGTCTTTATTCGTGTTCTTTGTTCTCTACATCATCATCTAGGCCTTATTTAGATGCATATTTGAGGGCGGGAGATTTGGGGGTTTGGGGTCACTTCGCTATAAATGCACCGCTATAGTATTTCGTTTGTATTTGTAAAAAATATCCAAAAATTGATTAATTAGGCTCAAAATGTTCGTCTTGTCGAGTACAACAAAACTGTGCAATTAGTTTTTGATTTCATATACATTTAGTACTCCATGCATGCTATGACATTTTGATGTGATGGAAATCTTCTTTTTGCATAGTGAACTTTGAGGTAGAATTTGAGATCTAAACAAGGCCCTAGTCAAGTTCCTGGCATGGCAGGAAGGACCACTTATTTATTTCGTTGGTTCTCTCACCAAGGCGACAGGGGCCTTCTTAGAAAGCCATCCTTACTGTCTTCTTCCAGCCTTTCAACAGGTAGTTGCCTACCGCCTCCACCTTCCAAAGAACCCCTAAAGTTGGTGTGCTTCTGCTTCAATTGTCATAACCCCATTTTCACCTGGTCAGGGGCGGAGCCATGGCCCGTGCTGCAGCACGGGCCTAGCTCAGTTTGTTCCTTATGGGCCTGATTGGATGCCTGGCTAAAGGCTAGCCAGGTCCCCATAATGCAATCTCGGGATGATTGGATGTCTGGTTAGATCGTTAGCCAGGCTCTCGTGGGCCAAAAGGCCTCGTACGGTCTGCATAAGCGAAAACGCAAGTGAACCGTGTTCCCCACTTATGTAGGCTGCAGAAGACCTCCGCGGGCCACCGGCCGATTCTGTTCACCTCCCTCTATTCCTCACCACCACTTCGCAACGCCGAATCCACCGCCCCCGCTCGCGCACCACCGTCGCTCCTAGCTCGCTGGGACCTACCGCCCCCATCGACCGCTGCTCTGGCCGCTATCAGCGTGCTTGGCCCACCTCCGCCGTAGCGCACCACCGTTGATATCCTTCTCCACCTCCTCAATCCGACTGTCCACTTGCGAGTTGCTGGCGGTGAGGCCTTGGCGCGGGGAGCCGAGTACGTCCATGGCGGGAGCGTCGTCCGCGGTCGCGACGGTGGAGGAGCGCGGGCATGACCCCGGCGACCGTGCGGGCCATGCCACAGCGGAGGAGCGGCGTTAGCAGCCGCGCCAGACGCGTCGCAAAGAAGCACGGGGGCGTGCCATGGAGGAGCACGGTGGCGGCGATGGCGAATGCGCAGCGCGCGGCTGCCATGCAGAGGAGCGCGGGGGCGGTGTTGGCGGTCGTCCACACCGCGACGGATCACGGGAACGGGGACTGCGGCTGCGCTGTGCCGCGGAGAAACGCCACGCACCACCACCACCGGATTCACCAAGACGGGGGCGATTCGTCGAGGCAGAAGCCGATCACCGAGGCGGAGGCCGATTCCCTGCGAGAGCGCCACCAACAACAGAGTTAGGGGTAGGACGCCCAACTATCCGACTCTCCTTCAAATTCCCCTGCTTGGGTTTCTCGCCGGTGGAGGAGGGGGCGGTGTCAGCATTTGTGTCGGCGCGCCATGGAGAAGGGGGAGATGCCGGCGGCGGCCCGAGCGTCAGGTGCTAGAATGCCGGTAGACCCCGTGCTCCTCAAGGCTGAGCATGGAATAGATGAGAGGTAACTTCACCCCAACACATACGAGGTTATTCTATCATGTTGTGCAGCCAACAAAACACGATCCTAGCAATCCAGGCTATCTCAAGCCACTCCAATCAATCAAGGCCCTATTGGCTAACATTAGTCTGGCTTGAACTGGCCATGCATAAATCCTAGCCAGGCTTGAGCTAGGCCAGGTAACCAATCACACCCTATAAGTTTATAGAGTATTTAACTTACAAATAACAGCAAGTCTAATTTTAATGAGTCCATTAGTTGCTCACTGGTTCAGCTCGGGCTTAGGGAATTTCTAACTCCGCCGCTGGGCCTGGTGTTCTTATAGCCACGTCGAAGGGAGCTTTCAAGTTCCAACGATCTTGACCAGAGGCTACCTTCCAACCAAAGCACTCCCCACCAATGTACAACGTTTAACTATTTAAAACTGTCAAAAAGAGCTTTTCATGATGGAATGGAATATGATATATGTAAATAAAGTTGGGTAAATTTGATTAAAGTTGAGCTTGATTAAAGTTGGATAAATTTGACTTAGGACAAACCTAATATGATATGTGTAAATAAAAACAGAGGTATGTCTACATGTAGCGTGATCATTGCCGTAATGGATGTGGTCCGAGCTCAGGAATATGGCTAGTTATGGGTGGATAAAGAATTTTTGTTAAGAGTCATATCCTGTTTAGTATCAGATATCGAAAACGAAACCAGATAAGAGTTAGAGGGTGTAAAATTGGACTTTTATTTGAAACGAAATGTTATATTTGCACGGAGTATTGAAAATTGCACACTTGTGTTTGTGATCGATTTGGATCTGGACTTATGGCGTGATTGCAAAAGCCGGGCCGGATTGCTGGTTGGGCATGAACTGAAATAAAACGGCCCAACACCGCTCAACGAGGTGCGTGCTGCGCGTTTGGTGTTTGCCAGCTAACTTGCCTTGTTTGCCTGCTCGGTCTCGGTCGGTCGCCCTCCCCTCCCTCTTTCCTCCTCCGTGCGGGAAGGAAGGCGGCTGAGACGGAGGCGGAATCCGACGCCTCCCCCCTCTCGCCGAGGAGATCTCCTCGCCGAGCGGCTGCTTCGTCCCCCTCCTCTTCGCCGTCAACCACCGCCGATTCCGACCATCCTCGACTGTCCCGCGGTCCGTTGCTCCTCCCCGTCCTCGATCCCCTTTCCTTTCGACGCTCCTCGATTCCTATCTTCTAGTATAGTTTTCCTAACCTCCGAACCCTAATCCCCCGCTTCGCTAATCCTCCCTTCCCCTCTCCAACAGAAGAGGTGGGTGGGTGGATGATGGATGGGGATGTATATGACAGATTAACCACCCCTGCGCTATATATTTATTTTAGGTTCGGAATGTTTGGTATTGACGACAAATCTCGTTTTCCTGCGCAGGGCCTTCCTCAACGATTCCTCCCGACCGATCGATTCGATTGCATGGCCGGCTGGAGCAATTCCACCGGCACTAGCGCCGGCGGCGGCCGGGGAGCCGGAGGAAGAGGCTTCACGAATCGCCACTATACTAATAATACCAGTGACATGATATACGGTGGTTCCACCAGCGGCGGCGGTAGGTGGAGAGGAGACAGGTCAAGGGGGAGGCCACCCCCGGAACCTCACTTCTGCTACCGCCCTGTCAATGCTACCCATCGCCAATCCCAACCCGTATCTGAACAGCAGGCGGCCTCCTCCACTCCCAGTCACACCGCACAGCTGACGCATCCGACCTCAACCGCAGGCAAGTCATCCGCCTCTGGAACCGCGGCTCCTCCCAGCACCAGGGAGCTCGATGACAAGGCTAGCCGCAGCGCGGCCAACTTTGAGTGCAACGTATGCTTTGACATGGCCGCCGAACCTGTTGTCACCAAGTGCGGCCATCTTTTTTGCTGGGAGTGCCTCTATCAGTGGCTCCATGTTCACTCCAACCACCGTGAGTGCCCTGTCTGCAAGGGCCAGGTCGCTGACGACGCGATCATACCCATCTACGGGCGTGGTGGCTCTGCAGCCTCTGTGGACAGCGCGCCGCCAAGGCCCACCGGAACCAGAGTTGAGAGCTCCAGGCAGCAGCAGCTACCACCTTTCGTTCCCGCTGTGTTTGCAGATGATGGTGAAGAAGACCCCTTTGATCTCCCAGGCATGATGAACTTTGGTTTTGGAGATGCAGCTACCTCACTCAGAGAGGCTGTCATGAACTTTGTGCCTCGCAGCTTTGAAGACATGGGGTTCGAAGAGTTTGATGACTACTCCTATGAGTACGACACCGATGACTTTGATGAGGTCTACGACTACGATTGGCTGGGTTTTCCAGTGTTTGCATCGGCTGGAGCTGAATCTGGCAATCTCACTGCTACACAGGCATATGTTGATATGATCAATATTAGGAACAACATTGTTAACAGTACCAGTGGAAGCCATCATCCGCAAGTTGGCTACCCTGGTGCGAACCCTCATAACAGGGGACGACGTCGGCGTAATCGCACTAGGCCACCAGCAGATAACTCGAGCACCAATGGAATGGTGATGGGTGGCAGCGGTGCTTTGTACCGCGACAACAGTGCCAGTTCTAATGTTGCTGCAGGTAGTTCATCCCGGCCTACTAGTGGCTGGGTTGAGAGAAGAGGAAGAAGCAGCAGGAATTCAAATTCAACTGGTGCAAGAGCAGGGATGCAGGATAGCAGGAGGCAGAGGACAAATTACAATTGATGGTGATATTTAGTCGGGCTCGATGATAACAGTGCTGAGATAAACAAAGTTGTCAATCCTTTTTCTTTTGTTTCTCCCTTCATCCTTTTGTAGTCCATGACTATGTGCACCTTTGGTAAACATGTTTGACATACTCTGTCGTTTTCCCCTGATGGAATGTTTGTTAGCTGCAATACTCTGCTTGGTTGATGTTAGTATATCTGATACATGCACTAGGCTCAAGCTTATAGCATTGGACTAGCTAATACAGGAGTTAGCCATCTTGTTAAGCTGTTAGCTCAGCAGTTCATGAAAAAAAATTGTAGCAGGTGGCACCGCTGGTACTTTATGCGCAGAGAAAGCATGAGCATTCAGATCCTTTTCTTGATGGTTGGAAGCAAGAAACAATTGATTTCTTGTCTGTTCATCACATGTATCATAGGTTTTGGAGGTAAAATGTTGCAAAGTGCGCTGGAATTGGATGGCAAACATTGAAGGATACGATAAATTATGTTGATTCATAGTTCTCTTGTGCCGGACAAATCCTAATACATGGATCATTTCTAACAGGTAGGGTAATAACTAATAATAAGCCTAATAGCTGAGCTGAAACAAGGAAGCACGAGAGGATAGCTAGGCTAGTTGTCATCTCCGTAGGCGAGGAAGCGGTAGCGCTCCTCGTACGGGCCTTCGAAGTAGAGGTCGGCCTCGAACCAGCGCGGGTACCTGACGAGGTCACCGGCGACGAAGTGCATGTAGTCGGCGCCGTGGACGGCGCCGGCGGGGATCACCTTCACCTCCCCGGAGACGATGTACACCAGCTGGTCCACCTGCCAGTCCCACGGCATCCGGCACCGCCCGCCCGTGCGCCACGACGACCACGTCTCCATCACCCGCAGCGCCTCCGCCCGCTCCCGCGCCGCTGCGCCGCGCTCCACCCGCACCTTGTACACGTCCTCCAGGGGACGCCCCAGCAGCGCGCCGCCGCCGACGCCGATGGCGACGTCTCCTGGTGCTGCTTCTGCCGTCGCTCGTAGCCTTCCTCCCCTTCCTCCTCTAGTAGTGCTGACTGGAAGATTAGGAGGAGGAGGAGGCCGCCTGTGCGACGCGGGGAGCACGAGATGGAATCCGCCAGTGCTGGCGCCGGCGGCGGTGGGCCTCATCGCGACGCTCTCCTTTTCCCCTCCCCTCTCTGGGCTTTGGGTTGGGTTTTGCTTCCTCTGCTTTTCGCTGCTTCTCTGTCTCTCTCTCTGGAGGAGCTAGACGGGGCAAAGCCGCCTTATCCTGTCTGCCTTGCTCTGTTCCTCCTCGAGTAGTAGCAGATAGAATAGATTCAGCCAGGCGCAGATGTACAGCAGGACGAAAACTGGGCCTCGTTTAGATCCCAGTTTGGGAGCTCTCAATTTGGGAGTTTTTATCATTGGAGGACTGTAGCATTTCGTTTGTATTTGTGAAAAATTATTCAAACATTGATTAATTAGGTTCAAAATGTTCGTCTCGCAGAGTGCAACAAAATTGTGTAATTAGTTTTTGATTTTATCTACGTTTAGTACTTCATGCATTTGCCGACATTTTGATGTGATGGAAATCTTCTTTTTGCATAGTGAAATTTGGGGGTTGAATTTGGAATCTAAACAAGGCCCCGCTACGCTCAGGTTTCATCAGACCTTGTTTCATCAGATCAGACAAGTACTCTTGCATCTCTAGAGCATGAAAGCATGTATGGGATTCTGGCCTTGTTTAGATGCCAATTTGGCACCTTAATTTGGGAGTTTTGGGAATCGCGCGCTACTGTAACATTTCGTTTGTATGCGTGAAAAATTGTCCAAAAATTGGTTAATTAGTCTCAAAATGTTCGTCTCGCAGAGTACAACAAAACTGTGTAATTAGTTTTTGATTTCATTTACGTTTAGTACTTCATGCATGTTATGACATTTGATGTGATGTGAATCTTCTTTTTACATAGTAGAATTTGGAGGTTGAATCTAGGATCTAAACAAAGCCTCCATCCATTTCTTCAGTTTCAAAACCACAAGAGTCATGTCATCAGTGGTAGTATTTACAGTCACTCCCACACACGATGGTTGATAATGATGATCTACTATCAACTAGCAGGCGAGTCAGATAACACCACCACCCTTCTCTTCTTTGCAAACGCACATCACCACCACGGCTGCCAAATCAGCGACCGATGCTACCACAACTCTCCCAACCTAGCGTTGCCGGATGCATCACCAGTCCATAGCAGGTATAGCCAACATCAATTGGGGGAAAACATGGGAAAATAAGAAAACATAGAGTGCAAGTGCACACAGCCTGAATCGCAAGATGATCCTTCAATGGGCGTATCACGAGGATCAAATCTCCTGTTACATGTAAGCTCAGGATGATGATGATGTTGAGGTTATCCGTCCAGAGGCTCGCATTTCGTCCAGGGTAGTCGCTAGCCAGTCCAACCCTTCATACAGGCCATCTCCTTTCAGAGCACACGTGCCCTGGATGTGCCAGATGCGGTTATTCAGGTCGTACAGTCCAAGGCCCTCGCACACCTCCATTGGAGTCATTGCTCCCCTCTGCATTAACACACACATCACCAGGATGAGCAACCATAGGGTAAAAACAAATAACAGTCTTAAACTGAAGGGACGTGAATGCATGACAAGCAAAGGATAATAATAATATTGCACCATGAAGGATGTAATATTCAAGTCAACAATGTGAAACCCGTCCCATCTCCAAACTTTATGTTTACGCCAAACAAACAGACAAACCCAACATATTGACATCTTTTGTTCCAAATGAAACACAACTGACTGCAAAAACTAAAAATGAAGCAGCTACTTTCAGTTCAGAGATGAGCATGACCACAGACTGGCAATAATGAGAATGAGGTGTACATATATGAGCAAAGCGTGTTCATTAACATTCAGGGCCCAGCGACCCTGGGCGCCTGTCTGGGCTCCCCTGCACGGAAGTGCATTGCATGCACTAATGCAAGGTTAAGCTGGGCAAAAGAACGAAGCTTTAGCGTGGCTATGAACAACTGAGCAAAGCACTACAAGGACAGGCACTGCAACACGGCAGCATCCTGCCCAGGCTCTACCAAATCCCTTGGTCCGCCACCGTTAACATTATACATACAGAAAAGATTCAGGGTGAAACAGTAAAAAAAACAATCCAGGACAGAAAAATCAAGCAGTGCAGAAACCACACACATTTCCATCAACAATAATCACAATACGAAAGGAAGGTTCGAGGGAAAACATTGCTGAACATACCATATCTTGCTTGTTGGCAAACACCAAAAGTACACTGTTAAGCATAAAAGGGTCATTGATTATAGCCTGAAAGGGAACAGATTCCAGCAGGTTAGAGCAGAAATTACAGAGGATCTCAGTGCACAGAGGTAGCCAGTGGTAAAAGATATAAACCTGAAACTCTGCTCTGGCTCTCCCGATTCTCTCTCTATCCAGTGAATCAACCACGTAAATCTGCAAGTCAAGCATTTGGTCTTACATTTCACGAAAGCAGTGTTTACTTCAAATCAATGCCGAGTAAATAAACCAAGATAAAACAGCTATGAACATATAAACCTACAACAATATTACTCTTTATGGTCAAGAGCAATTAAAGATGCCCAAGTAAAATGAGCATAAGCTAAGCATCCACAATGGGTCAGTTGATTTATTATTGTGAGTGGTACTGGAATTGCACTCTGAGCTACAGATACTAAATCAGTAGGGGCACAACTAAGTGGAACAAACAATGCAGAACAAGCACTTCCATGTTAAATTGTTACTTTAAATAGATTTTACGCTGCTACACTTGAGAAACAGAAATGAGAATAAATGACCAGAGCATCGGTGTTGTTGAAGTAGTGCCTCCACAAGGGCCTCAATTTCTCCTGGCCACCGACATCCCACACAGTGAACACTACATTCTTGTACTGAACCTTCTCAACATTGAAACCTGCAACGTGATCAAGGGCAGTGTCACTAAATGAACATGAATTGAATGAATGGTTAATGCGATAGCTGCTAAGGTTGAGAAACAATAATTGGCTAAGGGTGAACCCTAAGGGACGAAATGCACAAGCAGACAGTTAGTAGAATTGTACCGATGGTAGGGACGGTGGAGAGAACTTCGCCAATGTGCAGCTTATAAAGTATAGTGGTTTTACCAGCTGCATCCAACCCAAGCATCACCACCTAAAAACAACCGAGCAGGCATCCTATCAGAGGCATATTCAGTGAAACAAAAGCATTGGTACCAATCAGAAGATACAAAAGAGGAAACTGATTTTTTCAAAAAAAATCAATCAATCTTAAGAAGACATGAGGCATGGTTTGAGCACAGAAGGCCCTACACTTGAATTGGTGTGGCGCTGTACACATTTAATAAGAGAAATCATTCATGAATATATCACTGGCATGATTTGATATGGTGTATAAAAGATCACAGCACACCCTGACTCTTCAGTCTTCACTCATTATTCACCTCTCCTAGAGTCCTACTAGTACCCTATAAGATGGTGATGATTGATAGCACGACATAGCGATTCGTTGCCAGTATAAATGATCCGCTACTAATTCAGCACAAGAATCAAATCTATTACAGCCACAGACAGGTAAGATCATCACAGGACACCATGGGCTGGCCAGCATCATGACTCGCCATATCCTCGCCTTTGGGTGTTAGTGATGGGTTGCCAAAACAATGGTGGCAGATTGTTGGCGGAACACATGATTCGCTACCAATTCGGCACTAACTGAAATCAATGCTACGACACACGGAGATAAGACCGCGACATGGCCACCGCCACCCTTGTGAACGGATCGGTTCACCGGGGAGCCCCGATTCAATGAAGTGTCCTGTCAGGAAAGGGAAGTCAGGGGAAAAGGAGGAAGAGGAAGTAGGGTACCCGCATCTCCTTGTTGCCGAAGAAGGCATCGAAGAGCTTCCGGAACGCCTGCCCCATCTCCTGGCCTTGGGCTGGGTGAGCTGTACCCCAGACCCGAGCCCCCTGCCCCCTCGATCCAACCGGATCTGGGAGGCCGCCGCGCTGAGGGAGCGGAGCCGGGGTTGGTGACGGGAGGAGCGGCACCCCGGATGGAAGGTTCTAGAAGGTCCCGAGGGAGGACGGGCGGGCGGGGTAGGTTTTGGGGAAGGATCGGCAGCGAAGACGAGGGCTTGTGCTGTGTGGAAGAAGCCGGGAAGGAGAGGGGGGGAGCCTGGCGCGGGGCGCACCAGGTCCGGAGTGGTCTGGTCCGCTGGATGCGACGCGATGCCCGATTGAGCAATCTGGACCGTCCGTCCGGTATCGATGCTGGGCCGCCTGCCTAACTTCAACTGCTAACCAGCTTTTTGCTGAGGTTGGTTTGTTGGCTTGGCATGATTGATTATGGCCGAAGAGACTGCATAGCAATCGATTGTTGTTGCACTGCAGATTCCAAACCACCACTTTTTCGTCTATATCATCATCAATCATTTTAGCTAATGACATCCCTCGTGGTGTAATGAAAAGTGCATTTTAAGGGCTGTTAAGCTGCAAAATGCAATTGCAGTTGTACTACAGTGACAAACACATGTAGAACATCTTTGCCAACCTCAGAACGAGCACATCACAAGCTGCTGCTTTTTTGTGGCTTGAAATCCCTGCCCGCGCTACTGCTGTTTATCAAGATCACAGCACAAACTGGCCTAGGCAGGTAGCTTGGCACGAGAGCAGTGTTATGTTACTCTGCAGTGGATCTTCCTTGCTTATATGCACAAACCTTGAATTAACTATTAACTCTGTGTAAGTACAAATGGCGATGGTACTAGTAACCACTAACAGTCACAAACTCACGATTAACCAATGAACACGCATGTTACTACTACTGTATTGTATGCAGTACTTCGTATTGCCTACCCCGAACACTCACTCACTCTGTCTATATAATGTCCATCTCTGACTGTCTCGTTGTCTGTATAGTAAGCGGATCGAGCCGGACTCGATCGATGTGCCCCCCAATTAATCACAATCACTCATCGCTGCCGCTGGAACGACGCTGACGTGGCACCGGCTCGACGGCGGCGACCTGCTTGGGCGTGTACCTCGCGGCGAGCACCATGTAGAGCAGCAGGTTGGCGACGCTGATGACCGTCCAGAGCCAGAAGTAGTAGTCGAGGTGGCCGGCGTTGAGGTCCGGCGCCAGCCACCCGGGCCGCCCCGTCACGGCGGCCACCAGCGTCACCACCAGCGAGTTCACGTAGAAACCCAGCGACAGCGCCAGGAAGGAGAAGGCCGAGCAGATGCTGCGCATCGCCGCGGGGGCCTCCCCGTAGAAGAACTCCAGCTGCGCGATGCCGCAGAACACGTCGGAGCCCGCCACCAGCACGAACTGCGGCACCTGCCACAGGATGCTCATCGCCGCGCCGCCGCCGGCAAAGGCGCGGAGGCGGCGGCGCTCCACCAGCGCGGCGGTGCCCAGCGCCAGCACCACCAGGAACCTCCCCACGCCCATCCGCTGCAGCTGCGTCAGCCCGCCGGGCCGCCCCGTCAGGCGCCGCGCCAGCGGGATGATGGCAGCGTCGTGCAGCGCCACCCACAGCAGCATGAACACCACCTCCACCGACACCAGCGACGCCACCGGCACCTTGAACCTGCCACCCAGCCGCGCGTCCATGGCCATCCCCTGCTGGATGAACGTGGTGGTCATCTGCCCCAGCGACGCCGCGTACAGCACGCACGTGAACCAGATGGGCAGCATCCGCGCCAGGATCTTGACGCCCTCCACCTCGCTCACCGTGCACAGCGACCACTGGCTCTCCTCCGCCGCCGCCCCCTTCACCATCACGGCGGCCTTGTCCAGGCACCGGAGCCCCTTGGTGCGCGCCAGCCGCTGCTTTCCACCACCGGCGGCGGCGGCGTCGTCGTCTTCGTCTTCCTCCTCGTGCAGCGCCACGGCGGCGCCGTCGGCCCGGGCCAGCCTGGCGTTGCGCTTACGGAAGGCGGCGACGAGCACCCTGACGATGTCCCTGAGCGGGCTCCCCGCGGGCATCTGCACCCGGTACCAGGGCGTGCCGGCGACGAAGGCGAGCGCGGCGGCGAGGAGGCAGGCGGTGCCGACGCCGAACCCGAGCGCCCACGCCACGTTCTGCTGCAGCCAGGAGATGAGCGTGCCGGCGACGAAGATGCCGAGGTTGATGGCGGCGAAGAACCAGCTGAAGAAGGCCTGCTTCCGCTCCGGCCTCTCCGTGTCGTCGTCATACTGCTCGGCGCCGAAGGGGAGCAGCGCCGACTTGACGCCGCCGGTGCCGATGGAGGTCAGGTACAGCGCCGCGAAGAAGACGGAGAACTGGGTCTTGGACGCCGGCGCGCACGCAGCGCCAATCTGGCACGGCGTCGAGGGCCGCAGCGACGGCACCGCCGCCGACACGGTCAGGAGCACCAGGCCCTGTCACCGTTTCGATTAATCGCGGCGTTCAGTCATGGCCGCTGCATTCATCGCTGAATCGAACAGAACCAAGGCAAGGATTGATGACTGACCACGAGGTAGAAGGCGATGGAGGCGAGGATGGTCCTGTACTTGCCCCAGTAGCTGTCGGCGAGGAAGGCGCCGATGACGGGGACGATGAAGGTGGTGCCGTTCCAGGTGTCGACGTGGGCGGCGTTGAAGGCGGTGCTCCCGTGCAGCACCGTGGCGAGGTACACCACCAGGTTCAGCGCCAGGCCGGAGAAGGCGATGCTCTCCAGCAGCTCGAACACTGCACAAATGACAATCGGCAACAAACAGCTCGCTCCGAAATCCAAGCAAGGCCTATATGAATCTGAATCGGAACCGGCTACCAGGCTCCAAATTATAATTCCCTCAATTACCTAGGACGATCACCGGCGCCGTCCAGTTGAAGCGCCTCCTCCTCGCCGCCGCCCCCGGCGCGTCGCCGCCGGACTCCATGGACGAGACCTGGTGCTGGCGGTGGTGGTGGTGCCCATTGGAGCCGCCGGGAGGTGGAGACATGCCGCTCTGCAGGGGAAGACAGAAGAGAGGATTGGCAAGACGCGTCTTTTAGCGAGCTCCAACGCCGACGACGGGAACGACACGCAGATGGGTGTGATCTCTCTCACTCGGGTCCCCACGACGGTGAGATCGTAAAACTAGAGACTAGTAGCAGAGAGGGATAGGGAGTGAAGAAGAGGGATCATGGGTGACTCGATTCTTCTCCATTTCTTTATAAGAGCTTTCTTTAAATACTCTTGGAAACCAGGGAGTCAAAGGCAAGTAGGAGAGGACAGAATGGAGCGCCTGCGTCATCTTCGCCGCCTCCATCGCCTGTATTACCAAACACTGCGCCATCCTCTTGTGTGACGCGACGCGAGCTCATCAGAGAATCGGAAGAAGATAGGAGGAGAGGGAAAGAGGAATCCGGCCGGAGAAATGGGACGGCGAGGCGGCCGGTAACTGACGAACCCGGGCAGAGATGAGAGGTGTCAGTCAGCAGTGGCTGCGGCTGCGGCTGCGGCTGCGACATGCATGCGGCGCCAACACCTCTGATGATCCCTCTCACATCTGCCAACCACCTCCCAGCTGGGCAGGCAGGCAGGCAGCAGCTAGCCCGGCCGGCATCATGAACCGCGCGGATGGATAGATGGATCGAGCTGTCAATAATGCAGTGCCGTCCCAACCAGACACCCAGCACGCGCATGCGATGCGAGGACCGGACTTGACCAGCCAGAATCGCGAGATTTTCTGGAGGAGGCGAGGATAATGGCAGTCAATTACCTGCATCTCCGGAAGCAGGGGGCCGACTCCCCTCTCGTCCGCGCGGCTCCTCCTGCCGCCGCCGCCGCCGCCCATGGGAACGGACGGACTGGTGGTGGTTGAGCCGAGGGGGAAGATGATGCTTGCCGTAGATTAGGGTCGACACGTCGACGTCAGCTTCCCTCTCCTCCTCTGCTATCTCATGACCTCCTCGATCTCTTATAAGTGACTCAACGGGCATGAAAAATACTCGGCACCACAAGCTAGGGAAAGCAGAAAAGAAGTGCGAGTGACCAGCTATCCGTCAGATCTCCTCCGTTGCAAGCCGGGAGAGCTAGGTACGTACTGTACAGCGCAACCAACGGCAGTTGGAGCTCAGAGCTCTGAAGGAAATGAAATTAAACTATATATACTCAAGAAGTCAAGAAGCAAATGGACATTTTGCAGACATTTGAAACTGCTGCAGGACATATATGATGAGAGGTGGACTGGCCGTGGTACCTTTGAATAGCATCTGTAACGGCAGGGAGCACGTTCTATCCTCATCAACTTTATATAAGACTTCATCATCTTTGTTCTTTGGTCAATAGCCCACAAAGATAACCAGGCAGCACGTACCACTACTTACTGTATAAGTATATTATATATACATGCGAGGCAAGCACCGAACCTCACGTTGCCTCACATGTCCAGTTGCTGTTGCTTAGCGCTACGATCTCACTTCCCTTGGATAGCAACAGCTGACGGGCTTGCCTACTCCCATCGAGCCTCGAAAAGAAAGGAACAGAGACCTGGGGCGTCAGCTGCTTAAAACAAACTAATCGCCCCGTGCAGTGCAGGGTTATGCTATCAATGCCTGCAAATGCCGGTGACAGGCAGGCACCCCTCGGGCGCCATGTGACTTCGCTGGACGCATGAGGGCCATTAGTTTATCTGCGAGCGCCATTAGAGTAAGCCAAGCCAGCCAATAGGCACGCGTCGACGCCACCAAGTCAATGCTGACCGCAGCGTGCAGACTACTAGTAGTAGTATACTGTACAGATTAGAGAGCTGCGTTGTGGCTGCTCAAGTCAACTGGAATCTATCGCTCAACTTGCATGTATCTTTTATCTGATGTTAGGCTGAGGAAAACAAGTGTTTGGTTTTTCAATCCCACTGCGAAGTGTGAGCAAACAAAAATACTCCCGCGTTGAAGACGATGCACAGGAGCCCGCAGGCTGAGCATCAGCTTGCTGAATGAAGAATAAAGATGAATGCAGCAGGCAGCACAAGTAAACCAATGCTCATCCATCTGCCCACTTGAAAATATGGACAGCAGAGATCATCCTTTTTCTATCAAAAGATCTCATCTTATCTGCACCCCCATTCATTAAATTAAACCGACGAAAAGGAATTACTACAAAGTTACTGTAGCTTACACAGTACGCATGTAGCTTACTGCACATAGAGTGGATTTACCGAGGTGACAAGGGTTTATTTCAAAAAAGATAAGGATTAAGGGAACTCACCAAAGGGGCAAGGAACTTCAAGCACCAGGTACCAATGCATCATCTCAGCCCTTGTTTAGATCCAAAATTTGGCTCCAAATTCCACGGTGTAAAAAGAAGATTTTCATCACATCAAAATGTCGACACATATATGAAGTACTAAATATAGATAAAATCAAAAACTAATTGCACAGTTTTATTGTACTTTACGAGACGAACATTTTAAGCCTAATTAATCAATGTTTGGATAACTTTTTACAAATAAAAATGCTACGTTACGCATTTATTACAAAGTGCGAACTTTGGGCCAAAGTTTGTCACCAAAATTTGGATCTAAACAAAGGCTCAGTCTCATACGCACACAAATTCTCCTCTCTCTCTGTTTTTTTTACTCTGAAATATGTATACAAATAGCGATACAAGAAAGTACGATGAACCATCCTAGTACAGGTGGCACTGTACTCAGACGAACAAACTGAATTGGCGTGTTTACAATCGGCAACAATCCTGATCCCGGATTCGTGCACACTGTATACATCGTAAAGTACAGAAGGATACAGCAATGTTCATACAGAGACCGAGATAGTTTACTTTTCAGGAACGTTCAGGGCCAGCAGCAAGAGCCTCACTGAGCTACTGACGGACAACCTTCTTGACCGTATAGCGCTTGGCAAACGCCGTGTACACCACATAGTTCACCGCGCTGATCCCTGTCCACAGCCAGAAGTAGTAGTCGAGATGGCCGTCGTTGAGGTCGGCGGGGAGCCAGCCCTGCCCGCCGCCCGCCCTGGTCGCGGCCGCCACGACCGTGACCACCAGCGTGTTCACGTAGTACGCCAGCGACATGGCCAGGAACGAGAACGCCGAGCACAGGCTGCGCATCGACGCCGGCGCCTCCGCGTAGAAGAACTCCAGCTGCGCGATGCCGCAGAACACGTCGGAGCACGCCAGGATCACGAACTGGGGCAGCTGCCACCCGATGCTCAGGTTGCCACCGGCCCTCACGCTGCGCAGCCGCCACGCCTCAACCAGCGCGGCAGATGCCAGCGCCGGGACCGCCAGGAGACGCCCCACGCCCATCCGTTGCAGCAGCGTCAGTCCAGCGGGGTTGCCGGTGTACCTCCTGGCGATCGGGATGACGATGCTGTCCTGGAACACCACCCAGACCATCATGAAGATGACCTCAGCGGAGTTCAGGGAGGCGGCAGGCACCGAGAAGGACCCAATCTTGGTGTTCATCGCGTTCCCCTGCTGAACAAATGTGGTGGCTGTCTGGCACAATGCAGCGGAGTAGAAGACACAGGTGAACCATATTGGAAGCATCCGGATCAGAATCTTCACTTCCTCAACCTGAGTTACTGTACATAGTAGCCATGGACGATGAATGTCCTTTATCTCTTGGTCCTCTAAGACGACAGCAGCCTTATCCAAGCACCTGAAGGAATGAGTTCAGAACATCAGATACACAAGGTCATCAACATAGTTCTAAACAATATATTACAAAAAGGACATCAATTTATTTGTTCGTGAATGCGCGGGAGAGCTGCATATCTGTATTAAGAACAAATACTTGAAAGAGTTTATAACGGGCACTTGCGATTTCAGGTTTTACACGAAGGACCTATACAAAGAAACTTCTACCATGCTGCTGAACAAACATTAAAGAGGAAAATGCAGTTAACTGGTCATCAATAGACTTTATCTAACATAACTTGACCAGAAAAATGCCATCACAGTTAGGAGATAGAATTTGATTCAATCTGACAGGCAAACAGGGGCTGCATGGTACTTCAATTGAGTTGTGTGGGTATTTTCTCGTCCTATACCCCAAGTTCTAGGATTTTTGTCTTTCTTAAGTTAAGAATAATAATTTCATAAGCTGCTCCCTTCTTTCAAAAATATAAATGTTTGTCCTAAGTGAAACTTCTCCAAGTTGACCAAGTTGGAGAAGTTTGACAGAACTAAAACATCTTAAATTTTGCAAAGGAGGTACTACCTTTTACTCATGGGATTTAGAAACTATTTTCAGTATGTGAATTAAAAAGTTTAGGGTCTAGGTCATGTCAAGAATAGTTCCTTTTTAATGTCAAATCACATAATTCAACAGTAAACTTAAGAGTTGATTTTCAAAAACTTATTTTTTCTAGCCAAGGAGTCTTGTTTCTTTCATCATACTAAGTTTTGATCCTGCATAATCGCAGAGTCTCGCGAAAATAGATTATACACTTGCTATCTTTGTGGTTGCAGGTCATGACTCATGAAGCAACCGAACTAAATGTAAGCAAAATTGTGCTGCTATGTTATGTTAGCTCTGAATTCCATTTCTGTATTGAGACAAAGTGGTAAAGATACCTGAATTCATCAGTGTGCTCTATTTTGTTTGGTACTGTGTTGCTTGATTCAGCATCATCCCCTTCAAACAATAGTGTGCTATCAGCAGGAACTGTCACTCTTCTCTTCTTAAAGGAGGCAACAAATACCATTACAATGCTCTTCAGTGGACTCCCAGTTGGAAGTTGAACCCTGTAGACTGGTGTTCCAAGCAAAAAGGCAACTGTGGCAATAACAAGGCATATCAAGGAGATGCCAAATCCAAGAGACCAAGCAACATTTTGCTGTATCCAGACAACAGCAGTGCCCGAGATGAACACTCCGAGGTTGATAGAAATGAAGAACCAACTGAAGAACAATTGCTTGTTTTTACTCTCTTCGAGGATGGAATCATTGTATTGGTCCGCTCCTAGGGGAAGTAGAGCTGACTTGACACCCCCTGTACCTATCGAAATGAGGTACAACGAAGCAAAGAGCACAAAATACTGAAACCCTGTTGCAGGAGGGCACGAGCTTCCTTCACACGAGGCAGGTCGTAGGAACGGAATGACAGCAGAGGCGGTAATCACGAGCAGCCCCTAATTGAGGACAACCAAGATACATACCAAATGTTACAAGGATAAAAAGTGGCACATACTGCAAAAGGATTAGTAAATCAAGATGTCGCCTGCACTTACAACAACGTAGAATACTATGGAGATGGTTACGGTCTTGTACTTCCCCCAGTATGTATCAGCAAGAAAGGCTCCAAGGACTGGTGTAAGAAACGTGGCCCCATTCCAGGCATCGACGTTTGCTGCATTGGAAGCAGTGGTTCCATGTAGGACGGTCCCAAGATAGACGACCAAGTTGAGCGCTATACCGGAGTAAGCGACGCTCTCCAAGAATTCAAAGGCTGGGGTTGGAAAGAAGTGCAGGTGGTTAGACAGGCAGTGTGGTAGAAAAAACGTGATACTAAACTGAAGACAATGCAAGAACTCGACAGGCATGTGAGTGTATACTCTGTCTAGCTTCAACATATGGTTTGTATTGAGATGAGGTAACATACCCAAAATAATGGCAGGGGCCTTCCAGCTGAAGGGCTTGTTATAGTGCTGATTCGCTGAGGAGACCTGCAGGGCGAAAAGAAAGGCATGTCAGGTTCAGGTTCCGATCACCCATCTTGTGGGACTGAAACGAGGAAAGGGAAGCATGGATTGGTGAGACGATAGCAAGTGTGGTGTTTAGTATCACGAGTACATTTAACCAAGTTGCAAGTGACACCAAACATGGTCTTTCAAAAAAAAAAAAGAATCACCAAGCATGATTACGATTCATTTCATTCAGAGACTACGAATTAAGAGGATTGAAACAGCAGCAGCAGCGTCTATGTGCAGCATTAGGCAGCACTGAATTAAGAGTAACTAGAGGATAGGATATTTATCAAAGGGGAAAAAACAATAGTAGAGGATGGATAAGATCGGGAGGCGCCAAGTAAACGGGAGGAACGAGGAGGGGGTACGGTGTGGGATTCGCTTCGGCTACCTGCGTCTGGTTGGGAGAGTGATGCTGCAGCAGCGGAGACTGGGCATCTCCTCTCTCCGCGTCCATGGCGGCGGCGCCCGAGCTGCTCTTCTTCTCCTCGTCGGCGAGAAGGGGAGGTCGCTACTCCTCCAAGCAAGAACACAGGAAGGGGAGGAGACCAGATAGACACACGCGTTTGTCTGAGCCCACAGCTAATTAATTGGCCTCGCTAGCATGAACATGATCTCAACCACCACTCTAGTCTACTATGCCATATCGGTCGAGGAGATTGCCCGAGGACACGGAAGTGGATCGGAGGTAGAAATGCTCGCCCACCTCACCTGACCTCCCCGACACGTCGGCTCCCCACCCCATGTGGAAGAAGAGGAGCAGAGGCATCGGAGACCGAGACTGACAAGCGGGCCATCGCGCCCCCGCCGCCTCATTTCTTCGTCTTCGCCCCGTCACCGTCAGTGTCCGTCTGCGCGTCCTGCCGCTTGCCTTCTCGGGATAATTAACTATCCGTCCGTACGATCGTGATCGTGTAAGTTATTTTTTAAATGAGACTTTTAAAATGAAACCTATAAATTTGCCACCACTTTTATATTTATTATTTTTGCTGAGTTGGCACATCACGTCCGCACGACAACGTAAATGGAGAGTGTGAAATACCCAAAGCACCCCGTTTTCCTTGTGTTAGCCATCCAATTCTCCTCCCTCCGACCAATGACGCGTGGGACCCCCGGTCAAATCCATCCTCAACCTCCCGCCTTCTCCTTCCTCCCGCTCTCTCTCTTCTCCTTCCTCTCTCTCCCCCCACACACGGAAACAGCCGCCCGGCGGCAGCTGGATGACCTGACGGCGCAGGTGGCCGCGCTGCGCTCGGAACGACGCCATGGCCGCCGCCGCCCACGACGTCCAGCGCCGATGCACCGTCGTGCAGGCCGAGAACGCGCTGCTGCAGGTCATGAACCTCGAGCTCGGCGAGCGCCTCCAGTAGGCAGGTGAGCGACGACGACGACGTCTTGCAGCACTTGCAAAGCTTGGCGCTGAGGATCTGCGACAGGCTGTTACCGTCGTTGCCGCCGACGGCAGAGGAGGTCACGGTGGAGGAGGACGAGCCACCGTCGGCGGGCGGGACGGGGCGAGTTCCCCGGTGGCGGTCCTGGGCACGGAGAAGTTGGCCTTGGCGTTGCGGCCGCTCATGAGGACGGCGGCTGCGGGAGGAGCCGAGTGCCGCCGTGGTGGCGGCCATGGGGAGTGTCGGGGACAAACCCAGGGGGTCCCCTAACCATCGGGTGATCACCCTCTAAAAACGAAAAAAACACGCTAAACCACGAAAGGCCGCGTCATCACCCAAACTCCGCCTCGCTCGAGGGAAGCGAGCCCCCTCGAGCGAGCGAAACAAACTCCGCCTCGCTCGAGGGTAGCGAACCCCCTTGAGCGGGCAAAGCAGCCTCCGCCTCGCTCGAGGGTAGCGAATCCCCTCGAGCGGGTAAAGCAGCCTCCGCCCGGTACACTCCGGCGCGCCACCCGACGAAGGCAGTTAATGCCCGCCCCGACAGCCAAGCGCCGAAGTCAAAAGGCAATCTTCCCCCATACCGCGCCGGACATCAACAGTGACCACTGTTCCACCTGCTCCGGTCGCCATCCGCCCTCACCGCTACTGTGAAAGCGCACGCGGCGGTACAGAGCACTGTGCGGACTCTCAGAGGTCAATCCGCACTCCTGTTCCACCAGCTCCCGGTCAGGTGATGGCAAGCGACAGGTCAAGTCCGCCAACTCTCGGCCATCCCCTGACGAACGAAGCACGCCGCGCACTATGGCCGACGACGACGGCCAAGTCGGGCCCTGTGCTGCCGACTCTCGTCCTTCCTCCACCTGCCCCGCCCTCGAGGTCAATCAGCGATGGGCAGCTGGACATGGACTACGACAGCAGCACCCCTCGAAACCGCTACAGAACAAGCACAGGGACGGCCACGACGCCCGCAGAAGACAGCGCTCGACATGAGTCCTCCGCCAGGGTCAAGCACGATGGCAGGCCCGACGCCATGCTCTCCAGAGCGCACCCCTGTAGCACACGTCACACTCGCATTTGTAACTCCTCCCTCCCTTCTCTCCTTGATCTATAAAAGGGGGAAGGGGGCGGAGCGGAAAGGGGAGGGACGAAGAGAAAAAGAAAAACACACACTCGCTCTCAGGGACTTGGAGAAATCTCCTCTCCCGCCTTGCTTGTAGCCCCCCTTCTGCAAGCACTCCGGTGCAAGATAGTACAACGCCCTTGAGCGCACTCTGCTGGACGTACGACCCCCACGGTCGGAACCAGGATAAACACCGCCTCATTGTACTAAGCTCTTGCATCAACCGTCAAGGGACGGGACACAGCGCATTCTGTTTAGGCGCCGGGGATTGACCGACCAATCCCGACACCGACAGTGGCGCGCCAGGTAGGGGAGCGCGCTGTGATCGATCACACCCGACAAGTTCCCTTGACGGCAAGTCGCGACGAGACCATGCCACCTCGATCCGCCACGGGGTCCCCCGGTCCGCTTCCGCGCGGATACCGGATCACGTTTGGGAGCATGGAGTTCGAAGCGACCGGTGAGGGCCTCCTCATGCGGCTCGCCTCCAGGCCACCCAGCGTGACGCCCGACACCCCGACATCGCCGACGCCAGTCCAGCTCAGGCGACGGCGGAGACTTCGCGAGCTTCAGATTAATACGGAGCAGCGCGTCGCTCCGCGCGTCGTCCTCCCCGATTGGGACGCCCACCTGCTGCTTCAGCCCGCGGCCACATTACAGGGGGGCGGACTCCCACCGGCAGTTCCCGCGGAGGGAACGCACCGGGAAAATGTGGCCAGGCTAGCGCGCCTCCCGTTCGGGATGAGCAACGCGGCCGCAAGCCACTCCACGGCGATCAGCACCATCCTGGGCGCGCGTGGAAACTCGCTAAGACATCGGCGGGCCTCAATCCGCGACCTTGGCACTTCTTCGCCCGGTGGGCTCCACTCCGAGTCAGCGGACGAAGAAGATGTGCGCGGCCAGGAACACCCAGACCTGGATTACACCGAGTTGCGCAACCGCGAAAGCCTCATCGCCTTCCAGGCCGTCGCGAACTTCTGCCTCACCTGCTCCGACGACTCCAGCGACGGGGAATATGACCCCACGCGGGAATGCTTCGTCCTCGACGGCGAAGTAGAGTCCGTGGGAGAGGATGAAGAGACGCGCGACGGGGCCGGACACGCCGAACCACCACCGGCGCCCGCCGAGCCAGCGAGCGATGCCACACTCGCGCAGGCACAGCTTGCGCAGGTGCAAGAGCTGGAAGCCAAGCTCCAACAGGAGCGCCAACAGGTACAGGAGCTGCGCGCAGCCTTGGAAGCCCGGCAGCCCAAACGCGGCGAACGCGCGCGAGCTGCCGGGCGTATTGCTCAAGCGCGCATCATGGGTGACGGCGACGACGCCGGTCCTGCCATGCCGCCACGAGCAAGCCAGAAGCTCGTCGCCGCAGCAACCCTGATTCGGGCCATGCCCGAACCATCGACACCAGAAGCACGCAGCATGCGGCGCCAGGTGTAGGCCCTTGTCGAAGAAGCGGCCGTTCAACAAGCGGAAAGTTCCGCCTCCCGCATGCGTCACCAGGACAGTTCGAGAGCCGGAGGCGGCAAGTGGGATAAGGAGCAATCCGTCCACACCCCACCCAGGGGCGCGTGGACGCCTCGCCGCCCAACGAACGACGGAAGGGCACTCGTGGCCGGCGATGGCGAAACAAGGAGGTCCGCGAAGGACCGACTTGTGGACACGCGGGGCGCCGTCGACGATGACGACGCGCGCAACGTCCTGAACAGGAAGAGGCAGGACGCGGCGCCTCCCCGCAGCAGGCACCCCCGACGGGGAGGCCGCTATGACAGCGAGGAGGACAGAAGCCCGACGCCAGAACCCCCGGGAACCCCGGTATTCAGCCGGAAGATCCGTTCGGCCGCCATCCCGCCGCGTTTTCGCCAGCCAACCACCATCACCAAGTATTCGGGTGAGACGAAACCCGAGACGTGGCTCAACGACTATCGCCTAGCCTGCCAGTTGGGCGGGGCCACCGACGATGCCATGATCATCCGCAACCTTCCGCTTCATCTCGCGGACTCGGTGCGGACGTGGCTCGATCACCTACCCGCGAACCAATCCACGACTGGGATGACCTGGTCAAGATGTTCGTGGGTAACTTTCAGGGCACATACGTGCGCCCCGGAAACTCCTGGGACCTGCGCAGGTGCCGGCAGGCGGCCGGCGAGCCGCTGAGGGACTTCATCCGCCGTTTCTCCAAACGCTGCACCGAGCTCCCGAGCGTGGGTGACTCCGAAATCATCCACGCCTTCCTCGAAGGCACGACCTGTCGAGAGCTGGTGCGCGAGCTGGGGCGAAACCATCCCACCAGTGTCAACGCTCTGTTCGACATCGCCACCAACTTTGCCTCTGGAGAGGAGGCCGTCGGGGCGATATTCGACGGCAAGACCAAGGAGAAGCGCGCGGAGGAGCTGCCCGCGGAGGACAGCAAACCCAAGGCCAAGACGAAGAAGCAGAAACGGGGCAGTAAAGGCAAGGGGCCCCGGCAAGCCGCGCAGCAGCAGCGGCAGGGCGAAGACTCTGACGACGCCCTCGTGGTCGAGCGAGGCCGCAAAGGCCCTCGGGGCCCCCCTCAGGGGGGAGGCCTGTTCGACGAGATGTTGAAGAAGCCGTGTCCTTACCACAAGGGCCCTGTCACCCACACCCTCGAACAATGTGGGATGATCAAGGGTTACTTCAGGCGCACCTCCGCGAAGGAGGATGGCCCGAAGAAGGATGCGGGCGACGGCGGCAACGACGAGTTCCCCCATGTGGAGAACGTCTTCTTCATCATAGGGGGGCCCGCGGCGAACGCAACGCCCCGGGAACAGAAGCGTGAACGCCGAGAGGTCTTCTCCGTTCACCCCGCAACGCCAGCTTACCTCGCCTGGTCGGAAGAGACCATCTCTTTCAACCGCGAGGATCACCCAGATTACGTCCCGAACCCAGGGCGGTATCCGCTCGTCGTCGACCCCGTCATCGGCAACACGCGGTTCTCCAAGGTACTAATGGACGGAGGCAGCAGCCTCAACATCCTCTACGTCCACACCTTGGAGCTCATGGGTATTGGCGTAAACCAGCTGAGGCCGAGCAAGGCACCTTTCCACGGCATCGCGCCGGGAAAGCGGGTCCAGCCCCTCGGGCAGATCGACTTGCCCGTCTGCTTCGGCACCCCTGACAACTTTCGGAGGGAGACCCTCACTTTTGAGGTAGTGGGATTCCCGGGAGCATACCACGCCATTTTCGGGCGACCGTGCTACGCCAAGTTCATGGCGGTCCCCAACTACGCCTACCTCAAGATGAAGATGCCAGGGCCAAAGGGCGTCATCACCGTGGGATCGTCGTACGAGCACGCCTATACGTGCGACGTCGAGTGCGTCAAGGGCGCGGAAGCGCTCGCCTACAGCGAGACCCTGGTGGCGGATTTGGAGAAGATGGCGAACGAGGCCATCGACTCCACCAAAAGGCACACGGGCACCTTCGAGGCTGCGGAACACACCAAAGCGGTGCCCCTCGACCCCGCTGCCCCCGAGGGCAAGGCGTTGAGGGTCAGCACCACCCTCGACCCTAAATAGGAAGCAGTGCTCGTCGACTTTCTCCGCGCCAACGCCGGCATTTTCGCGTGGAGACCCTCGGACATGCCGGGGATCCCGAGGGAGGTCGCCGAGCAAAGCCTCGACATCAAGCCACACTCCAAGCCGGTGGTACAACGACTGCGGCGGTTCGACGAGGAAAGGCGCCGCGCCATCGGGGAGGAGGTGCACAAACTCCTGCAAGCCGGATTCATCAAAGAGGTATTTCACCCAACCTGGCTTGCTAATCCTGTTCTAGTTAAGTAGAAAAACGGAAAATGGTGCATGTGTGTAGATTACACCGGTTTAAATAAAGCATGCCCTAAGGTTCCATTTCCTCTGCCTAGAATAGATCAAATAGTAGACTCCACCGCTGGGTGTGAATTGCTATGCTTTCTTGATGCTTATTCCGGTTATCATCAAATCAAGATGAAAGAGTCCGACCAGCTCGCGACTTCTTTCATCACCCCGTTTGGCATGTTTTGCTACGTCACTATGCCGTTCGGCCTCCGAAACGCTGGAGCTACATACCAGCGATGTATGCAACACGTTTTCGGAAGCCACATCGGGCGGACCGTTGAGGCATATGTTGACGATATCGTTGTGAAAACCAGAGAGGCGAGCGATCTGGTCAACGATTTGCAAATCACGTTCGGTTGCCTCCGGGCGAACGGGGTAAAGTTGAATCCGGAAAAATGCGTATTCGGGGTGCCGCGAGGCATGCTATTGGGTTTCATCGTCTCCCAGCGAGGCATCGAACCCAACCCCGAAAAAGTCTCGGCCCTGGAACGAATGGGGCCAATTCGGGACCTCAAGGGGGTACAAAGGGTACTGGGCTGCCTGGCAGCCCTCAGCCGCTTCATCTCTCGACCGGGTGAAAAGGGCCTGCCTTTGTACCGACTCCTAAAAAAGCACGAACGCTTTTCATGGACCCCTGAAGCCCAAAAAGCCCTCGACGGGCTAAAAACATCACTCGCACACGCGCCTATACTCACGCCGCCGCAGAACGGCGAGCCACTCTACCTCTATGTGGCTGCGACAACGCAAGTGGTCAGCTCCGTCATTGTTGTGGAAAGGATGGAGGAGGGCCACGCCCTGCCGGTCCAGAGGCCGGTGTACTATGTCAGCGAAGTGCTGACCGAAACCAAGACACGATACCCACAGATCCAGAAGCTGATTTATGCCGTAGTGCTCGCGCGTCGAAAGCTGCGGCACTACTTCGAGGCTCACCCGGTCACCGTGGTCTCATCCTTCCCCTTGGGGGAGATAGCCCGCAACCCGGACGTCTCGGGCAGAATAACGAAGTGGTCTATGGAGCTCGTGGGGGAAACTCTCTCCTACGCACCACGAAGGGCGATCAAGTCGCAAACCTTGGCTGACTTCGTTGCCGAGTGGACCGACGTCCAACTTCCGCCGCCGCAGATTCAAGCCGAATGCTGGACCATGTACTTCGACGGGTCGGTGATGAAAACCGGAGCAGGCGCAGGTCTCCTCTTCGTCTCGCCCCTCGGAGAACATGTCCGGTACGTGGTTCGCTTGCACTTTCCGGCGTCAAACAACATGGCGGAGTACGAAGCCCTTCTCGCTGGGCTCCGCATCGCCATCGACCTCGGCGTCAAGCGCCTCGATGTCTGGGGAGATTCTCAGTTGGTCGTCGACCAAGTGATGAAGAATGCAAGCTGCTGCGACGAAAAGATGGAGGCCTACTGCAACGAGGTTCGTCGTCTCGAGGACAAATTCCACGGCCTCGAGCTAAACCACGTTGCGCGCAGATACAACAAGGAAGCGGATCAGCTGGCCAAGATCGCATCGGAGCGAATCGCTATTCCTCCAAACGTCTTCACCCGCGACCTCGATCAACCTTCTGTCCACTTCGAACGAGGGGCCGAAACCCTCAAAACACCCTCGGGGGCTGCGGGGGTCGAACCCATGGAAGAGGACCCCTCGAGGGAGGAGCTCGAAGCGACCAACGTCGAGACTCCTTCAGCCGAGGCCATGGAAATCGACGAAGTCCCACAACCGCAAGACTGGCGCAATCCATACCTCGCATGGATCGACCGCGGAGAGCTACCCTCGGACCGAACCGAGGGACGCCGTATCGCCAGGAGGGCCAAGACCTTCGTCTCGATCGCCGGCCAGCTGTACAAACGCAGCGCTTCGGGGATCTTGCAGCGGTGCATCCCCATCCCTGAGGGACGACAGCTGATCCGCGACATCCACGCCGGGACATGCGGACACCACGCGGCGCCTCGTACCCTCGTGGGTAACGCATTCCGGCAAGGCTTTTACTGGCCCACCGCCGTGTCCGACGCAAACGAGACAGTGCGCACCTGCGAAGGGTGCCAATTTTACGCACGAAAGACGCATCTCCCGGCGCACGCCCTACAGACTATCCCCATAACATGGCCTTTCGCGGTCTGGGGGCTGGATCTCGTAGGGCCCTTCCGCCCAGCGCCCGGGGGATTCACCCACTTATTAGTAGCAATCGACAAGTTCTCGAAGTGGATCGAGGTCTGGACCATCACCAGCCTTAGGTCTGAGCAGGCCGTTTTGTTCTTCACCGACATCATCCACCGGTTCGGGGTACCTAACTCGATCATCACCAACAATGGCACCCAATTCACCGGCAAGAAGTTCTTGGAGTTTTGCGACAACCATCACATTCGCATTGATTGGTCGGCCGTCGCGCACCCGCAAACAAACGGCCAGGTAGAACGTGCCAATGGCATGATACTACAGGGCCTCAAGCCAAGGATCTTCAACAAGCTGAACAAGTTCGGCCGGAGATGGGTTGGGGAGCTACCATCGGTGATCTGGAGTCTCAGGACAACTCCGAGCAGGGCCACAGGCTTCAGCCCGTTCTTACTCGTCTATGGCGCCGAAGCCATCCTCCCAACTGACTTGGAATACGGGTCCCCGAGGCTCAAGGCCTACCAAGAGGAACAAAACCAGAGGAACCGCGAGGATTCACTGGACCAGGCGGACGAGGCTCGCGACATAGCGCTACTTCACTCTGCGCGCTACCAACAATCGCTCCGGCGACACCAAGCTCGGAAGGTTCGGCGTCGGGACCTCCACGAAGGGGACCTGGTGCTAAGGCTGCGACAGGACAATCGAGGGCGCCACAAGCTCACTCCTCCGTGGGAAGGGCCGTTCATCATCGCCGAGGTCCTCAAGCCGGGCACCTACAAGTTGGCAAACGAGAAGGGCAAGCTCCTCACCAACGCCTGGAACATTCAACAGCTACGTCGCTTCTACCCTTGAAACTTTCAGTATTCCTTGCAAATACTTCATGTTCTTAGTTAACAATAATGAAAAGTCCAGAAAACTCGGAAACATTGTTGCTAAAAACATGATCAGGGGTGTTTTGAGGCCAAACACCCCTCGGGGGACACTCGGGGGCTTACCCCCACCCCCCAATCATCCTGTTTTCGCTTCCGTTGCACTGAAACTCGAGGCATCCGAGAAAAATACGGGCCGCAAGCCAATTAAGGCTGGAGCCGGTTGAGTCGTGGGACCGCCTACGCCCGCGAAGGGATACGGCACCTCCCTCTCCACTCCACGCGTTAGTTGCTCGCGAAAGATGAAAGCGAGAATACCTCCAGCGCTTGCCTGGAGTGGAGGTCGGCGGCGGCCGAGATGGCCCGCTCCAGATCCGTCCCGATCCGCTCGGCCTGGGCCCATATCTCGTTTTCCTCGGCCGCGCTTCGCCAGACCTGAGCGGGGACGCCGGGCCCCTTCGGCCACTCGCTCGGCATGCGCCGATCCTGGAGCTGCGCCGCCTCGGCAGCATCCCACTCGGGCGTCCCTCGGACCGTGGGCATCTGCGGCGGCCCCTGAGACAGGAACCGCGCCGCCGACACCTCGGCAGCAGAGGCCCCGATGAGGGAAACGCGCCGGCTACCGCCTGGAGTTGGCGGGGCGACCGCCTCCTGCCCTCGACCGGCAGGAACCGAAGCGGTGGCACGGCTCCCATGATCGCCTGGCTCCGCCGCCAGGGTACCATGCCTCGGCCCCGCCTCGACAACCGGGGCACCTTGCTCCGGCTCCGTTGTTGGCGGCGTCCTCTCCCCCCCGCCGGTCCGGAGCCTCGCGCCCCCGGCGCCGGTTCCGCCGGCGTCGCCTCGAGCGCCGCTGCGGGACGCGGAGCCCCGCGCGAACGCGCCTCCCCGGCGTGAGGGGAATCTGACCCCCCAACCTTCAGCGCCTTCTTAGGCGCAAGATTAGGGGGAGCCTTGGTAATGCCCCAAGCGCTGGACCAAGAAAAGGGAAACATAGGTCAAAAGAGAAATCGTATGGAAAAACGAAATCGAAAGAGATTCGAGGAAGAGCTCACCGGATGCAGTCTCGCAGCTTCCGCTTGGAGCCGCTCGAAGAAGGGGCCCTCCTCGAACTCGAGGCCCCCCTCGGGTCATTCGGGGGCTGCGAGCCCCCCGAACCCTCGACGCCTGGGCGCGACGCCGCGCGCTGAGCCGGCGCGGCCGTCGCCCGCATCGCCGCTGGCGCGACGTTGCTGGGGACCGCCACGGCCACATCAGGCAGCGGCACGGCCACCTCTATTGCCTCGACGGCGGGTCCCCCCCCGCCGCCGGCAATCTCCTCCTCGCTTTCCTCCTCGCCCTCCTCCTCGCTCGGAGAGTCCTCGGGGGACGACGGTGTCTCCCCGCCGTCCCTCCTCCACCGGCGGAGCGCCTCTTGGTGCGCGTCCCGCTGGGCCTGCCTCCTACGACTGCTGGCCCTTTTCGCCTCCTTCGCCTCCCTCTCACGGTCGCGGCGGGCGCGATTCGCGGCCCGCACCTCCGGAGTTGGCGCTACGGAGCGGTAGAGGCCGCAGTTCACCCCCTGAAATCACGACAAAATAAAAAAGAAGCTCCAAAAAAGATGACAAAGAGGAAAAAGGAGGACTCACCGACAGGATGTGACCCTCGTCGGGGCGTAGCCGGAACGACCGAAGGTCGCTCGGCATGGTATCAGGGTGGACCGCCGTCCGCACCCGCGTGACGACGTACTCCTCGAGGAGCGGCTCCGCCCGCATGCGCGACGCCGCTAGCGCCGCCGGGTCCGCTCCCTCCGTCATCTTGAACAGAGGGAGTGGCCTCTCCATGAGGGGGACCACGCGGCGGCGGTGGCAGTGCGCAAGCACGTGCGCCACGGTCAATCCTGACCCCTCCAGGGAGCGGAGGACGTCGACGACCGGGCGGAGCCTCTGCCGCTGGGCGTCGCCAGAGACGCCGTAGCCCCAGGAGTCGGCCTTCTCCGTCAGGACCTTGCCGGTGTACTCCGGCAGCCCCAGGCCGTCGTTGCACAGGTAGAACCACCCTTTGGCCCACCCGCTGTTGTTGGTTGTCATCTTGCGGCCCGGGTAGATGCGCTTCCTGGACTCCACCGGCGCAAGCGTGAGGCCACCCGCGCACGAAGAACGGCGCACCCCCCTCCCCGCGCCGGACGTGCTGAGCTCGGCGCGGAAGAGGTGGACCCATAGGTCCCAGTGCGCCTCGACCCCCAGGACGGCCTCGCAGACGCCGACGAACGCCGCCGCTTGCGAGATTGCGTTGTGGGAGAAGTTGTGGAGCTCCACGCCGTAGTAATGGCAGAGCCCCCGCAAGAACTGGCTTGCGGGCGCGTTGAAGCCCCGCTCGTGGAAGCGAATAAAGCTCACCACGTAGCCCGCCGGCGGATTCGGCGCCCTGGCCGCCAGCGCCGGAACGATCCACGCCGGCCGCGCTGAATCGCCCCGGGGCGACAGTTGCCCACCATTCACCAAGCCCTCCAGGAGGTGCTCGGTGGCGGTCGATGGAGTCCACTCCGTGGCACCCTCAAGGACAACCATGGCGAGAAGAGGAGCTTAGGCGCGGGGCGAAAGTGGCGAGATGCGAGCGGAGCACGACGCGCAGGCTGGAGGCAAACACTAGGCACGGGTGAAAGCTGGAGCGAGAGATGGCAAAGGTAAAAAATCCCCTTCCACTGCTCCCCTTTTATAGGGAACGGGCTCTCCCCGGCCGCGCCACGCCAGCCCGCGCGTGCCGCCACCGAGCCCGCGCGCTAAGCGCGGCGGCATGTGGAGTCACTGACACCCGGGCCAGGCGCACGATGAGGATCGCCAAACAACCGGCGTGCGTGGGCGGCGGCATTTATTACGGCACGGTAAGCGAAAACGGCGCGCCTGCGATGCATTAACTACACGTCGCCTCGCCTCTCCCGCGCGTGCGCCGAGTCCGCCTAAAAAGGCGCGCCCACTACGCCCATCTCGCCCACTCCGCGACGCGTCAGCCACGCCCACACCCACCAGCGGTCGTGCGCGGGCCCGCGGAGCCGAAACGACTCAACCATTGGGTTCCCCCCCAGGTAAAGCTGCAACGCTCCTCCTTCCCGAGGCACGAACGAGACTAATTGGGGATTCGAAGCCCGAACCTCGAAAAGGTTCAAAGGGTGCCCCGGATCGAATAAAGCGAAGACCGCCAATCGCGCTCGGCCAAGCCTCGAGCCCGTTGCTCGGGAGCAACCCGCATCTTACGCAAGGCCCTACTGATCAGGAGTACGAAGCCTGGCCCTCGAAAAGGTTCGACAGGCGCTCCAGATCAACAGAGTCAGGGACGATTCGGGCGTGTCGAACGGACTTTACCCCGAACGCGAAGTTTGGGGACGCTCCTGTCGTGTTCAAGGCCAGACAACGGCAGCTAGTCGGGGGGATCCCAACGAGGGAGAGCTTTCGCGCCCTCGGTCCCCACGAAAAGGACCGAGCCCCACCTAGCAAACCTTTGCGAGCGCTACATGAACGTGTCTCCGGACCACGAGCCGACCCCTAGCGAATGGGGCACGGACGTCCACTTGAACTACCCACTAACAGCTCACTGAGGTATCCGCGTACGTTGCCCAATTCGAGGGTTGCACGGATGACCTCACCCCTCTCCCCCGCGAAAGGGGTAGCGAGGGTCGAAAATCAAAGACAGGTAGCCCCTCCGATCGCCTCCACACGGGCCAGGAGCTCGGGGGCTCCCTGCAACATATCCTCCCGTGCACGAAACGCTTCGAAACCGTACAGGGCCCGCCCCTCGAATTCAGCATAGCTCGGTCTCATCCCCACCGCGTAGGAAGTAGAGCGACCGACACAAAATAAAGCCCTTACACGAGTGAATCCACTCCTCCAAGGGCTCGGGGGCTACACCCGCGGGTGCGCTCGCGCGCCCCCACGGAAGAACGTGCATAATCAGAAAGGAATAAATCCCCACAGGAGGCCCGGGAACGACCCTGCAAAACCATCAGCCTCTGCCCGACTGAACCTCAGTCCGCTAGAGGCTCGGGGGCTACTGTCGGGGACAAACCCAGGGGGTCCCCTAACCATCGGGTGATCACCCTCTAAAAACGAAAAAAAACACGCTAAACCACGAGGGCTGAGGGAAGCCCATCACCCAAACTCCGCCTCGCTCGAGGGAAGCGAGCCCCCTCGAGCGAGCGAAACAAACTCCGCCTCACTCGAGGGTAGCGAACCCCCTCGAGCGGGCAAAGCAGCCTCCGCCTCGCTCGAGGGTAGCGAATCCCCTCGAGCGGGTAAAGCAGCCTCCGCCCGGTACACTCCGGCGCGCCACCCGACGAAGGCAGTTAATGCCCGCCCCGACAGCCAAGCGCCGAAGTCAAAAGGCAATCTTCCCCCATACCGCGCCGGACATCAACAGTGACCACTGTTCCACCTGCTCCGGTCGCCATCCGCCCTCACCGCTACTGTGAAAGCGCACGCGGCGGTACAGAGCACTGTGCGGACTCTCAGAGGTCAATCCGCACTCCTGTTCCACCAGCTCCCGGTCAGGTGATGGCAAGCGACAGGTCAAGTCCGCCAACTCTCGGCCATCCCCTGACGAACGAAGCACGCCATGCACTATGGCCGACGACGACGGCCAAGTCGGGCCCTGTGCTGCCGACTCTCGTCCTTCCTCCACCTGCCCCGCCCTCGAGGTCAATCAGCGATGGGCAGCTGGACATGGACTACGACAGCAGCACCCCTCGAAACCGCTACAGAACAAGCACAGGGACGGCCACGACGCCCACAGAAGACAGCGCTCGACATGAGTCCTCCGCCAGGGTCAAGGACGATGGCAGGCCCGACGCCATGCTCTCCAGAGCGCACCCCTGTAGCACACGTCACACTCGCATTTGTAACTCCTCCCTCCCTTCTCTCCTTGATCTATAAAAGGGGGAAGGGGGCGGAGCGGAAAGGGGAGGGACGAAGAGAAAAAGAAAAACACACACTCGCTCTCAGGGACTTGGAGAAATCTCCTCTCCCGCCTTGCTTGTAGCCCCCCTTCTGCAAGCACTCCGGTGCAAGATAGTACAGCGCCCTTGAGCGCACTCTGCTGGACGTACGATCCCCACGGTTGGAACCAGGATAAACACCGCCTCATTGTACTAAGCTCTTGCATCAACCGTCAAGGGACGGGACACAGCGCATTCTGTTTAGGCGCCGGGGATTGACCGACCAATCCCGGCACCGACAGGGAGGTTTGTGCTCGTCGGGATCCTGTGTGACATGGCTGGCGAGGGCGCCGGCCGGCCGATGCGGCTTAGTGTGGGGCGGGCGAGGTGTGCCGGCGCGGAGGCTTGATTGATGTTGGGGAGGATGGCCGGAGCTTGGTCACTAACCGACAGTTGAGGAGGAGGGATGCGACGGAGTGGGAGGTTGAAGATGGTCCCGACATACGGAGCCCACTCATCATAGGTAAGAGAGGAATGGATGGCTAACCCACGGAAACACCGGGGTAAATCTGACCTTTCGCATTGCCTCTCCACGCTGGCTGCCAAACGTGGCGTGCCAACTCAACAAAAATGATGAATGTGAGAGTGATGTTTTTTAAGAGTGGCAAATCTGTAGGTGCCATTCTTAAAGTCTCATCTGAAGAAGTCGCTTTCGTAAGGAGGATAATAGTTAGTTATCCCTGCCTTCTCCGTCATCGCTGACGCGAGGTGCATGAGAGGAGGAGGGAGCTCCACGAACCCGGACCAGACCAAACCAATCTCACTAGTAATACAACGAGCAAGCGAAGATTCACGTGCATCAGACGACCCCATCCGTCGATCTCACGTCTTCATTTCCGATCTCGACGGCACCATGCCCGGTGCTGCCCAACAACCTCCCTTTCGTCAGCAATGTACCTAAAACTGGAAAGAAAAATCCCTCCGGATCGGCCGATACGATTTCGGGACCAGAAAATATCCTCGCGGCTCACGTGGTGGAACAGCTCTTCGTCGGTCGTCGCTGTCTTCTTGTCTCCTACTTCAACGGTTTAGCCAACCAAAAGCTGTGGCTATTTTTCTCGAGGACTAGTTCAAACCGTGACAGATACTGAGATACATAACAGGGGAAAACAACTTTATTATTATTAAAAAAATGGAACAGCTCAGCAACATTATGCGGACATGGTTGATTGAGCCAATATATAGGCATATAGCTACAACCTGACAAGCAAACGTAGCTTCAACTATTTCTTCTTCGTCAACGACGACAGATGAATTCGGTAATACTTAGGATAGTCCACGCATCGGACGCTCCATCCACCGTTTAACCGTCCATCCGGATCCTACGGTTCGCAAACCCCCCGTGTTTCATACCATCGCATTCCATCCCCCGCAGCCCCCCTAGTCATTTCTGTCTCACTGCTCTCCCCCATGCCGCCGCCGCCATCCCCGCCTCCCCTCGTCTCCCCCGCGATGCGCTCGCCCGAGCCGGTGAGGCCGGCCCAGACTACCGTCGCCGACTCGCCCTCCCGCAACCTACGGCCCCGCGCGCAGTCGCCGGATCCCCGGGCGATGGGCGGAGCGGAAGGGAAGGATACACCCTCGTGCAACCTACGGCCCCGCGCGCAGTCGTTGGATCCCCTGCCGATGGTCGGAGCGGAGGGGAAGGATACGCCCTCGCGCACCCGAGGACGCCGCGTGCAGTCGCCGGATCCCCGGGCGATGGGCGGAGCGGACCGCAAGGCTACGCCCTCGCACACCCGGGGTGGCCCCGCGCAGTTGCCGGATCTGCGGGCGATGGGCGTAGCGGACGGTTGCGGCTCGGGCGATGCTTCACAAGTGATGACGAAGAAGGGTGGAAGGGCCCCGAGTGAGTACCCCGCACGCCCATCACGCTGTGATTATGGTCCTTTTTGGCTAGTTAGGGTTCCATTTCCTAGCGATTCAGCCACTGATATTTGCCTATATGAGATGTTTTTGAACGCCATTGCTGTCAGGTTGCGCTGCTACACAATGCTTGTGATGTTGCAATGCCCAGGGTCCTTTTTTTGGCTAGGGATTTGGCTAGTGGTCGACAGAGAAGAGCCGCTATTGATTTTTGCCATGCTAGGTTCCTTTTGCTATGAATTTTTAGGTTCATCCTGTAACATGTAGGCTTTTTACGCAGCCAAAGCAACGATGCACTGCTTCCATTTATGTTGTAAATGTTTCCAATTGTGCTTTCAATTTTTCGTAAATGTTCTGCATATTTGTAAATGTTCCGATTGTTTTAGGCTACTGCTTCCAATTGGTCTATTTTGTGGATGTGTGTAGTCAATGTCCTTTGTACCGGATAAAATAGTTATGTGCTATTCCTGTCATTTTTGAGGAAAAGGTGTTGTGTCTGGCATGTGGTTGCCATTGTTTACAGATTGGTGTCCTTGCTTGCTGCATGCTTAATTAGAGCGACACATTATCGATTTGCTGAGTGCTCTTTTTTTCTGCTCCGTGCTTCTGATTCATAATTTTTGTCTCACGTCAGTTTGTGTAGATAATTTTTTATTACGAGCTACAAACGGGTGAATGCGAATATTGTGGATACACATCTGTTTCGTATCAAATAGTGCATTTATTATCTGATTAATGTTTGTGTAAATATTCCAATTGTGGATATGCTACTGCTTCCAATTGTGCTAGGCTACTGCATATGCTACTGCTTTTCCAATTGCGCTTGCGATTGTGTTGCAAATGCTCTGCATATCATCTCATGTGTTGCATATATTATTCTCATATGTTGCATAGACTACTCTCACGTGTTGCAATTATAGTTCATCAATTAGACTACTCTCATGTGTTGTAATTATAGTTCATAAATTAGACTACTCTCGTGCGTTGCAATTATAGTTCATCAATTAGTTCGGCATGAGGCAGATTATTTATATTTTTACTGTGTTCTACTGATCTGCGGATTCAATATGCAACAAGGAGAATGTTTCAATTGAGCATTTCAAGACTCGGTTTTCAGTGTACAGGATTCGGGAAATCACACCCGATCTTGATGAGATAAAAAAATGTTGGATTCGTGAGGCAGGCTTTGGTGCTCTTTTGTCATTGGCTGAGTTTTTTTGTCCCCGTTAAGTTGGTGAAATGGATGATGGAACATGTGGACCCTTTGCTGAGGGAGTTCAGATTCAGGAACAAGGTTATTGTATTCCACAGGGAGTTTGTGTGCAAGATTCTTGGGTTGGAAAACAACAACCTCCCTGTGAAGCAATCAGGTGATTTAGAAGAGGACAAAAACCTTCGTGAAGAGTACAAGGATGGTGTAAGGGCCAAAATTAAGAAGTTCGTTGAGATTTTGAAAGCAAGCAATGACAGAGTTCATTCATGAGGGCTTTCACCCTGTTGGCTCTAGGGACTGTGTACTGTCGTGGAACTGGCAATTATGTCAACTTGAAGTACCTTCATAGCCTAGTCGACATATCTCAGCTAAGCAGCTATGATTGGGCAGGGCATGTCATTGAGTGCTTGATGGATGAAGTCAAAAAGTACAAAAAATTCACGCCTCAACAACTTGAGAATGACCACCAGATGGGATCCTGCCTCATTGTCCTAGCGGTAGGTTTTTTTCTGTCTTTTCGCATTTGCTTTACTTTTTCTCAATCTATAAATTCTTTTTTCTAATATCATCTGTTTTTTTATACAGATAGCTTACATTGACCACCTTGACTTGCCATCTGATCACGAAACACATCAAATCAGTTACAAACTCCCTCGCATCTGCAACGTTACAAACGCGGACTTTGACTTTATGATGCAGGTTGACAAGAATCGGATGCATTTGGGCCATTCATTTGGCAAGATCCCGGTATGTTATTTTTCACCTTTTCTCTTTTTTGCTTATTATATGAATTTTGTGGTATTTTTCTGTTTTATACTCACTGTTACTACTTTTTTTGTTCATCTCTAGTTTTGTGACATCTCTCGCACTCCTTACGGTACTGCCGCACCTTTGGAAGACCCTACCGCCCCTGATGCCTGCCCCATTGCTCCAAATATCCCCGAGGAAGCCCCTGTTGTAAGCTCTTTAGATCAATGGCTACACCAACAAGGATCAAGCAGCTATTAGTTACAGCTGGTAGAAATGATGTTTCATTTTGCTTTCCTTCATGATTCATCTTAATTTTTTCAATGTTGCAAAGTGTAATACTATGATCTGAGTTTTTATTGGCATTGCTATAGGTTTGATTACACATTTTTCCATTGTTGTTGTGTTGTATTTTCTCTTCTTTTTACATTGTATGCCACCACCAGCACCGGCATATGATTACCGACATCTTTTAGATTAATATCTTCCCATGTTACAAATGCTTATTTTATGTTGCAATTAATATATATTTATTCATGTTGCAATTAATACATGCTCAAGGAGACTTCTTTTTCCATGTTACTGTATGCTTTTTTTGCCACATGTTTTTTTCTGCACTAATTCACAACATTGTGTTCATTTTTTTTACAATAGATACCCATTGAGTATCAACAAGTTGTTGCTCAATACAATAATCTTATGGAGCAAGATGTCATCAAGTTTGGAGATTCTATTTCTGCATCAATCAAGGATCAAGTCATGAGCATTTGGAAAAGGCAGAATGCTGAGATGCTTGCAAAAATGGCTGAACGATCAAATGCTTCCAGGAACGATGATGGATCAGCATGTAGCGCTAGTGATGTACCAGGAGATGCTAACAAGACAAATGATAAGCCCAGTGATGATGGATCAGCAGGGTTTCACACCACTTCTGAGCATGCAGCGGTGACATCCACCGGTGCTGGTGGCACATCCACTAGCGCTGGTGATGTACCAGGAGATGCTAACAACATAAATGACAAGCCCAGCGATAAGACTAGTGACCATACCAGCACAGGTTTTTATGATGACATCCCTTCCTTCAATTTGTTCAGCAGTGGCGAGCTCAATGGATCATATGTTCCTATCGACAACACCCCACCAGAAGCCACAAACACAGGTTATTCACTTCACTCTTTTTTCTAGGGTTCCTTTTACCTAATTTCTTTTCGTTCCTTTCCAAATTTGTTTACTTGCAATGCATTTATGTTTTGTTCAGGCAACACCATCAACAATGAAATTGATGTGAACAAGTCTGGCTCAAGAACACATGACAAGAAAAATAGGAGAAAGAGGGCCGCAATTCATTTGAACCAAGGAAAGAAGCCGAAGAAACTCAAGGTTGATGAAGAAAATAGGCTGGCATACCAGAACTATCTTGGCAAAAGGATCTTGAAGAAAGTACCACCAGATCCAAATGGGTAAAAGGAGCAGTGAGTCCACTTATTGCATGTTTCTATTGTCGGTGTTTAGAAATCGTGGTCCCGACACCAACCAGAAATGCGCTGTGTTCCCTCCCTTGATAGTTGATGCAGAAGATAACACGAGACATGGGTTTATCCTGGTTCCAATCAGAAGACCGTACTTCCAGCAAGGCGGTGTGTGCGATGTATTATTCTGCACCGTACTGCAAGTAGTAGGGGGTACAAGCAGATTGGGACGAGAGGCTAGACCTCCGAGTCCCGGATGATTGAGGCAAGGTGCCAATATCATGATCTTTTCTGAGTGTATGCAGATTCTTTTTCTTCTTTTTCTGTCTCTTTCTCTTGCTCGATGACCCCCTCCTTTTATAGGCCAAGGAGGAGGGGTTATAGGAGCGTGTTGCTACTTAGGCATAGTTGTCGCACAGTAGTAGGAGTGGCGTTGGGCGTGCTTCTGTGTCTTTGTTTGCTGTAGGTGATTCTTGTACTGGTGATGACGTCGATGAGTGGTCTTGAGGATCCGAGGCGTCCTTTGTGTGATAATGGCTCGTCCGTACATCACCTCGAGGGTCTCCCATGCATGCGCATAGCTTATTCTGTGGGAAATCGCTGTGGGAGTCGGTGGCACAGGGAGTTAGAGTGACCCGGCCCTGTTCGCACGACGGCGACATGTCCGCACAACGCCGGGGTTGCTCGCATAGTGCTCAGAATGGCCCGCCATACCTCTGTCGTCCTGTGCTCTTCTCCCGCTGTGTGCTCGAGGGTCTCTCCGTCTGACGGAGATCTTCGAGTCATCGGAGTTGACAGTACAGGAGCTCGGAGTGACGAGCTCTGTTCGTATAGTGCCGTCCTGCCCGCACAGAGCCTCGGTTGGCAACATAGTGACGAGAGTTGGTGGATACGATGGGAGGAGTCGTGGCCATCAGGGCAGTATGGCAAGAGATCTGCCTTTTGACTTTGGAGGCATGGTGGCAGAGGGCGCCATTTAATGTCCGTCGGAGCGAGGGTCTCGACTGAGGCGGAGCTTTCCCCATTCCGTGGGTTGCTCGAGGCTCGGTCCCCAGGCCTCGACCGAAGCGGAGTTCTCCGGTTCGCTCGAGGGGTCGGTCCCCTCGAGCGAAGCGGAGATTCTGGTTCGCACCGAGGCACGCCGCGGGGCGTCTTGGCTGGGCCTTCAGTTGTTGCTGGGCCGTGGGCCTTCAGTTGTTGCTGGGCCGTGGGCCTTAACTTTCGTTTCTTTTTCTGGTTACTTGGATAAGATTAATGTTCACTGGGGCAGTTATCCCATAGGTTTGGGTACCCCTAATGATCGCCCCCAACAGTAGCCCCCGAGCCTTTGTTGGAATATGTTTTAATCCGACATAGCCCCCGAGGCCTTGGAGGAGTGGATATACTCCTGCAAGGGCTTATCAGCGTTTCGCGCCTTCGTGAGCTACGACATGTTTCGTCTTCAAGGATTTCGACCTTGTGGTGCAAGGAGCCCCCGAGCCTTGGCCCTAGCAAGGTCGATCAGGGGCGGTTCTTGACTTTGAGTTACGACCCTCGTCGCCCCGTTTGTGGGGAGGAGGGGTGACGCAATCCATGCTTCCCTCGAACGGGCTGCGAGTCATGGATGCCTCTGTGAGCTGTTAGCGGGTAATTCAAGTGGACATCCGTGCCTCGTTCGATGGAGGCCGGCTTGTGGTCCGGAGACATGTCTCATAAGAGCACTTGTGGAGATTTGCTAGGCAGGGCTCGACCCCAATCGTTTGGGGTCGAGGGCTCGTTGCTCTCCCTCGGTGGGATCCCTCGACTAGCTGCCTCCATCTCGGCCTTGAATATAACATGAAGGGCACCCTCGAGTTTCGTGCTCGAGGATAGGCTCAATCGCGCATGCCCTTGGTTATCCCTGACTCCGTTAGATCTGAGGTGCCTGTCGAACCCTCGAGGGGCCAGGACTTCGAACCCCTGATCAGTATGGCCTCGAGGAGAGGTAGCTTACCTTGGAAGCCTTTTGGCTGGCCTCGAGCGTTTATTTCCGTAGTCGTGGGCGACGTGGCGTGGAGTATGCGAAGTGGGCGCGCCTTTTTAGGCGGAGCGTAAGAGACGTGCGCAGTTATGATGCGATGTGTCGCCTGGATTTTCGCGCGTAGTGGTTATCCCAACTCGTGGGGCCCGGTCGTCAGTGGCTGTTGTGCCAATCGTATCGGATGCGTTTTTCATGCGGCCGGGGTGCCGGTTGCGCTTCGCGTGATACTATAAATAAAGGGACAAGGGGAAAGGATTAGCTTACCCAGCCCTTGCCTTCCGATTGCATCTACTACTTCCAAGCGCCGCCGCTCTTCACCTTTCACCTTTTCGCGCACAAGACTTCACCCTTTTTGCCGCCGCCGTTCGCCATGGTGACCATCGTCGACCCTACTCCGTGGAGCCCTTCCATCGCCACCGACGTCTATCTCGTCGGGCTGGTGGAGGCCGGGGTGCTGCCGGCGAACAACAACCCGGACGAGCCGATGTGGATCGCGCCGCCATCCAATCACCACGAGCCTTCTCCGCCGGAGGGCTTAATGGTGAGCCTGGCGAGACTTCATGAGCGTCGGTTCGGAATCCCCGCATCGCCGTTCTTCCGCGGGTTGTGCCTCCACTACGGTGTGGAGCTCCACAACTTCGCCCCGAACGCCATCTCGCAAGCGGCGGTCTTCGTCGCCATTTGTGTGGGGTACTTGGGGATTGAGGCTCACTGGGACCTATGGGTTCACCTTTTCCGGGGTGAGCTCCATACGGCCGTAGGTGAGTCTCGGGGGCTCCGCCGGGCGGTCCGCGCCGGGGGCCTTACCCTGCATGTTCGGGGGCAGCGGAGCGGGTTGTACATCCCGGCGGTGATGACCTCCAACAACGCCGATTGGGACAAGGGGTGGTTCTACCTCCGCAACGTCGACAACAAGCTGCCGGAGTACACCGGCAAAGTGCTGCGCGAGCGACCGGAGGCGTGGAGCTACAGAATTTCCCCCGCCGACCGTCAGGAGCGACTCCGGGTCTTCATCGACGCCTTTGCCGCGCTTTCGAGGGCGGGTTTGACCGCGGTGGGAATGATTGCAAACTTCAATCAGCGGTATGTACTACCACTGATGGAGAGGACACTGCGGCTCGACCAGCTCAGGGCGGATTCGCCCTGGCAGGGCTGGAAGATGAAGGAGGGGACCCTCGTCCTCAAGTACTGCATCCATCAAGCACGGCGTGCCGTGGAGGTCTCCAAGCTTGATTGCAAGGAGGAGGCCCTTTTCGCCATCAAGATGCGCCCCGAAACGGGGTTTTTACAATTTGTAAGTTCCGCTTTACGTTTGATTTAGATTCAATTTTGCTTTCTACCCTCGAGATTATTTGATCACTTAATCCTGAATTCTTTCTTTAGGGTTTGTCTCAAAAAGGGTATCGTTTTGCTCCTCTTTGCGAGGTTCGTGCTGTGAACCGCCTTTCTGCCGAGAGGCAGAAGGCGCGGAAGGATGCGGCAAAGCAGAAGAAAGAGAGGAAGTGTTTGCGGAAGGCGGCGTACCAGAAGGAGTTCCGCCGTCGAATCAGGGAGGGGCGCTCCCCACCTACCACCCCCGAGAGTACTTCGGAGGAGTCTTCCTCGGAGGACCTCGTGGAGATTCCGCCACCTGCGCTGGTGGCGGCTGAAGTGAGTGCGCCCCCGAGGGGGCAACGCCAGGAGATCCCGTCGTTGTCATGGGGTAGGGAGGCCTTGAGTGGCCCGGCGCCTTCGACGGCGGGTGCCGCCCCCCACGTTCCGCGGCGGCGGCTGCAGGGGCTCGAGCTCGGAGCCCGTCGGTGCCTGGGGCGGACAAGGCGGCCTTCGCCCCAGGGGCCACTGGGGCTCAAAGCTCCGCACCCGCGGGTTCAAGGCCCGCGAGCGAGACCCCGCCGTCGAGGGGTCATGGTCGTTCGGGGTCTTGGCGGCCCTCGAGCAGCAAGAAGCACAAGCTTAGCCACCTCATCCGGGTTAGGTAAGTCGCCGTTCTTTTCTCAGGCTTAATTCTCAAGTTGTTGTTCTGATTTTGTCGACTTGGTTTCTGTCAGCCAATCCGGTCCGCCGGCGCCGCTTCCGTTGGCGCCGACGAAGGCACTGAAGGTGTCGGAGCGGGCCATGCCTCGTTCAACAGCGCCGCCCTCATCCAGGGCACCCCAGGCGTCGGGGATTGTGGCTCGGTACCGGGCGGCCCTTATGCGAGGGACCGCCCGATCAAGGGGGGAGACGGTGGCTGGAGAAGCGTCGGTGGTGGCGGGCGAGGAGCGGGCCAGGGAGACGCCCTCGGCCCTCCCCGTGGAGGATGTGGCCGCTGCCGCTGCGGGGGTGATAGAGACCTCCGTGCCGGCCGAGGGCACGGGGGTGGTGGAGGGTGCGGCCCGTGATGAAGACGCGGGTCAGACCGCAGCGGGAGGCAGCAGTTCAGCGAAGGTCGAGGAGGTGCCCGGGGCCGGCTCCGCAATGATGACCCTCCCGGCCAGCCTCGAGGGTGGTCAGGAGGATGAGGAAGAGGACGCTCCAGGATCCCGCGACAGGACCTGGAGCCCTTGGGAAGAGAGGACCGTGGGCACTTTGCCTGGTATTCCGGCCTTTGAGGCCTGGCGCAATTTTGGGCTTGGTCGCCGCGGGGTTCCTCCCGGCCTGGCCAAGGCTGCCGAGGCCGAGCGCCTCCTGTGGGAGGAACAACAAGCCTTGGGGACGACGGTCCAAGAAGCCCTGAAGAAGGTCCTCGAACTCCATCTTGGTCGGGGTTTGGACCTTCACCGGGTAAGTGACTTAATCACTAATTTTGTCGCGCGTTTTGTGTCTCTCCCCCTTTTTTCACTTTCATCTGTCGTGTTAATAACAAGATATGAGGGAGATGGCTGGGCGAAAGGTCGCCGAACTTACTGATGCACACGTCGAGGTGCATCAGCTAAGGGAGGCCTTGAGCCACGCCGAGCGGGAGCGTCTGTGCGAGAGGACACTCGCCGTGGAGACGGCAGAAGAGGTCCTCCGACAAGGGGATGAGCTCCATCGATGAACGCAAGCGCTGGCGGCGCTCGAGGGCGAGCTTCAGCAGGAGCGTGCCGCCCTTGCCGAAGCTCGGGGGCAATTACAGCAGCGGGACTCGGCGCTCACCGTGGCTGTGGCCCAACTGAAGACCCAGGGCGAGGCTATCGACCTGCTCACCGTGGCGGTGACGGAGGGAGATGTTGCCATCACGGAGCTGCGGGCCTTGGTTGAGGCTCAACAAGGAGAGATGGCGATACTTCAGCAGGAGGCCAGCACTGCCCGGGAGGCCCTCACCGAGAAGGAGAAGCTGGTCGAAGGTAAGTCTAGTACGAACTTATCCTAAATTTGGATTGGAGTTTTCGATGGCTTATCTAATTTTGGTGTTGGGCTTTCAGAGGTGCGGAAGGTGGCGGAGGAGACCTCCTCATAGGCGGAGTCACTCCAGGTAGCCTATTCGAAGGCCCAGGAGGACCTCGAGGAGCTACGGGAAGTAGCCCTTGCCGTCTACAAGGAGGTCGAGGGGCTAGACGCCCTCGAGTCCCAATCGGGTAGCTCGGTGGCCAGCCGTCTAAGAGCCTTGGGCGGTTGTGTTACCGAGCGCCTGAAGGGGGCCCTTCTCCTCGGCGTGCAGAAGACCCTCGGGGTGATCTCGACGCACTTTGTCGTGGACCTCGAGGCGGTCAGCGGTGGTTACGTGGTGGCGGACGACCTCGACGACGACGCTGCGCTGGCCGTCGTGGAGAGTGCGGATGCTGCTGCCTCTGCTCCTGCTGCCACCCTCGCGCGAATCTTCGAGAGCGACCTTCTTCCCGACGCTGAAGATGAGGGGGATGCCACCCCCGAAGACCCCACTCCCTGAGTAGTTTTTAGAGATTTTTTATGTAATAAGCGCTCTAGTGGTTCAAACAATTTTATGTTTTTGAAACGCACATTCGAGTTTTTATTTGAATTATGGTTTCTTTATCATGTTTATTTCGCTGAATTTGCAAAGGACTTGTCGAGGAGGGTATCGTTCATAGAGCAATTTTAGCGTAGGGTGACGAGGGGGATGCCGTATCCTTTCGAAGGCGTAGGCGGTCTCTCGACTCGTCTGGCCCTTGGCCTCAATTATTCTATACCTCGAGTTGCCTTTTGGCAAATACAGGAGATGGACATAATAAAAGAACTTTATAAAACACTTTAAAATTGGGACAATTTTAGGAGGGAGTGCCCCCCGGAATAGCCCCCGAGTGAGACTTGGCTTTTTTCGATGGTAAGCCTAGTCTCACTCATTTTAAGGTCCTTTATATTTTTATTGACATAAGTACAAATGTACATGAATGCTTGAAAGCTTAAGGGTAGAAGCGACGTAGCTGTTGGATATTCCAGGCGTTGGCGAATACTTCGCCTTTCTCGTTTGCGAGCTTGTATGTGCTTGGCTTGAGGACCTCAGCGACGATGTAGGGCCCTTCCCATGGCGGTGTGAGCTTGTGGCGCCCTCGATTGTCTTGTCGCAGCCTTAGCACTAGGTCCTCCTTGTTGAGGTCTTGTCATCGAACCTTTTGGGCCTGATACCTTCGAAGCGACAGCTGGTACCGAGCCGAATATAAGACCGCGACGTCTCGAGCTTCGTCTGCTTGGTCGATTGAGTCTTCCCGTATTTGCTTGTTTCTTTCCTCTTGGTAGGCTCTGAGCCTTGGGGACCCATATTCCAAGTCTGTGGGGAGGATAGCCTCGGCACCATAGACGAGAAAAAATAGAGTAAAACCCGTGGCTCTGCTTGGGGTTGTTCTAAGGCTCCAAATTACCGAGGGTAGTTCTGACACCCATTTCCCGCCGAATCTATTCAGCTTGTTGAATATCCTTGGTTTGAGACCTTGTAGAATCATGCCGTTGACACGTTCTACTTGGCCGTTTGTCTGTGGATGTGCTACGGCCGACCAATCCACGCGGATATGGTGGTCATCACAGAATTCCAAGAACTTCTTGCCTATAAACTGGGTGCCATTGTCAGTGATTATCGAATTGGGGACCCCGAACCTGTGAATTATATCTGTGAAGAATTGCACAGCTTGCTTGGATCTGATGCTGCTGATTGGCCGAGCCTCGATCCATTTTGAGAACTTGTCGATGGCCACCAGCAGATGTGTAAAGCCCCCGGGCGCTGCTCGCATTGGACCAACGAGGTCTAGCCCCCACACGACGAACGGCCATGTGATAGGAACGGTTTGCAAGACATGAGCCGAGAGGTGGGTTTTACGTGCATAGAATTGACACCCTTCGCGGGCGCGTACGATTTCGTTGGCGTCTGCAACAGCAGTGGGCTAGTAGAAGCCTTGGCGAAACGCGTTGCCCACGAGGGTTCGGGGCACCGCGTGGTGGCCGCATATGCCGGCGTGGATGTCTCGGATGAGCTCCCTTCCCTCCGGGATTTGAATGCACCGCTGCAAAATTCCGGAGGGGCTGCGCTTGTACAACTCCCCATCGATTACGTGGAACGACTTGGCCTTTCTTGTGATGTGTCGAGCCTCGGTTCGATCCGAGGGTAGTTCCCCTCGGATGATCCAGGCGATGTATTGGTTGCGCCAATTGCGAGTTGATGGGGCCTCGTCGATTTCCATAATTTCACCCTCGTCCGCCGAGGATATTTCCTGACTCGAGGCTTCAGGTTCCTCTTTCGAAGGATCCTCGTCCATGGGCTCGACATATGGAGCCCCCGAGGGTTCGGTCCTCGAGGGAGCATCAGGAGTTTTGGGGGTCGGCTTGAGGTTGATGCTTGGCTGTGTCAGGTCACAGGCGAATACGTTTGGAGGAACAGTGATCCGCCCAGACGCAATTTTTGCTAATTCATCGGCCTCCTCGTTGTACTTTCGCGTGCTGTGGTTGAGCTCGAGGCCATGGAATTTGTCGTCGAGTCGGCGTACTGCATTGCAGTATGCTTGCATCTTGTCGTCATGGCAGCTTGCCTCCTTCATAACCTGGTCGATGACCAATTGTGAATGTCCCCGGACGTCGAGGCGTTTAATGCCCAATTCGATGGCTATGCGAAGGCCGGCTAGTAAGGCTTCATATTCGGCCATGTTGTTGGACGCCGGAAAGTGCAAGCGTACCACGTGCCTTATATGTTCTCCGAGGGGTGAGACGAAGAGCAGGCCCGCACCCGCACCGGTTTTCATCACCGACCCGTCGAAGTACATTATCCAACATTCGGCTTGGATTTGTGGTGGGGGCAGCTGTGTGTCGGTCCACTCTGCCACGAAATCGGCTAAGATTTGCGATTTAATTGCCTTGCGGGGGGGCATAAGTGAGGGTTTCGCCCATCAATTCCACGGACCATTTGGCTATTCTACCCGAGACATCCTGGTTGCGGAGTATCTCCCCTAAGGGGAAAGATGAGACCACAGTGACAGGATGAGCCTCGAAGTAGTGGCGCAATTTGCGCTGAGCTAGCACTACTGCGTAGAGCAGCTTCTGGATTTGTGGATATCGCGTCTTGGTTTCGGTCAGTCTCTCGCTGATGTAGTATACCGGCCTTTGGACAGGCAGAGCGTGCCCTTCCTCAGTTTTCTCTACGACGATGACTCCGCTTACTACTTGAGTAATTGCGGCTACGTAGAGGTAGAGGTGCTTGCCCTCCTTTGGTGGCGTTAAGACTGACACTCGTGCGAGAGACGCTTTTAGCCCGTCGAGGGCGTTTTGAGCCTCGGGGGTCCAAGAAAAATGTTCGCTCTTTTTCAGGAGTCGGTATAGGGGTAAGCCTTTCTCACCGAGACGTGAGATGAACCGGCTTAGGGCTGCTAAGCATCCCAATATCCTCTGTACCCCCTTTAGGTCTCGGATCGGTCCCATTTGTTCGAGGGCCGAGACTTTTTCAGGGTTGGGCTCAATGCCTCGTTGAGAGACTATGAAACCCAAGAGCATACCTCGAGGTACCCCAAAAACACATTTTTTCCGGATTCAATTTTACCCCGTTGGCCCAGAGACAATCAAACGCAATGCGCAAATCGTTTACCAGGTCGTCCGCCTTCCTGGTCTTTACAACAATGTCGTCAATGTATGCTTCTACGGTTCGCCCAATATGATCTCCAAAAGCACGAAGCATACATCGCTGGTATGTAGCTCCGGCATTTCGAAGTCCAAATGGCATCGTGACATAGCAGAAAATACCAAAAGGCATAATAAAGGAGGTTGCCAGTTGGTCAGAAATTTTCATCTTAATTTGGTGGAAACCAGAATAAGCATTAAGGAAACATAATAGCTCGCATCCTGCGGTTGAATCTACGATCTGATCGATACGTGGCAGAGGAAAAGGAACTTTTGGACATGCTTTATTTAAACCGGTATAATCTATGCACATCCTCCACTTCCCATTCTTTTTCTTAACTAAAACAGGATTGGCAAGCCAGTTAGGGTGAAATACCTCCTTGATGAATCCGGCCTCGAGGATCTTGCGCAGCTCCTCACCAATGGCCCTGCGCTTGTGCTCGTCGAAGCGTCGCCGTTGTTGAACCACCGGCTTGGAATGGGGCAGGATGTCAAGGGAGTGCTCGGCGACCTCCCACAGTATGCGTGGCATGTCCGAGGGGCTCCACACGAAGATGTCGGCGTTGGCGCGGAGGAAGTCGACGAGCACCACCTCCTATTTGCTGTCGAGGGTCGAGCTGATCTGTACCGTCTTGTCGCTGGGAACACCTGGGTCGAGGGGCACAATCTTGGTGTGCTCTGCGGGCTCGAAACTGCCTGCATGCTTTGAAGTGGAGGGTATGGTTTCGTTTGCCATCTTCTCCAGGTCTGCGATGAGAGCCTCGTCCTCAGCAAGCGCCTCGGCGCTCTCGACGCATTCCACGTCGCATATGTAGGCATGTTCGAATGATGGGGCCACGGTGATGATGTCGTTTGGTCCCGGCATCTTCAACTTGAGGTAGGTATAGTTTGGGATCGCCATGAACTTGGCATAGCATGGGCGGCCGAGGATGGCATGGTACGCACCTCGAAATCCCACTACTTTGAAGGTCAGGGTCTCCATGCGGAAGTTGTCGGGGATACCGAAACAAACTGGCAGATCGATCTGCCCGAGGGGCTGAACTCGCTTTCCCGGCGCAACGCCATGGAACGGCGCCTTGCTAGGGCGCAGCGTGTCCCTGGTGATGCCCATGAGCTCCAAGGATGAAGCGTACATGATATTGAGGCTGCGGCCTCCATCCGTGAGTACCTTGGAGAACCAGGTATTGCCGATGATAGGATCAATGACAAGCGGGTATTGCCCCGGGTTCGGGATATAGTTGGGGTGGTCGTCTCGACTGAAGGAGATGGTCTCCTCTGACCAATCGAGGTACGACGGCCCCGCCTTGTGTATGGAGAATACCTCTCGGCGCTCGCACTTGCGCTGCCGAGGGGTCATGTTCGCGGTTGGCCCACCGAAAATGAAGAAGACGTTCTCCACCTCCGGGAAGCCCTGGCCATTCCTGTCGCCCGTGTCTCTTTTTCCCCCTTCGTCCTTCAAAGTGGTGCGGTTGAAGTATTTCTTTAGCATTCCACACTGCTCGAGGGTGTGGGTCACAACGCCCTTGTGATAAGGGCACGGTTTCTTGAGAATATGATCAAAGATGCCGCCTCCTCGAGGGGGGCCTCGAGGAGGTTTGGGCGCAGCGGGATCGACTGCGAGTATTTCGTCAGGGTCCTCGGTCCGCTCCTGTCGGCGCGAGGCTTTTTGGGGCTTCTTCCCTTTCTTGCCTTGCCTTTGTTTCTTGGCGGATCCTTTGGACTTGCTGCCCTCCGCGGGCGTTTCTTCCGTCCGCTTCCCCTTCCACTATCAAAGATGGCTCCGACCGCCTCCTCATCGGAGGCAAAATTGTTGGCCACGTTGAAGAGTTCATTTACGCTAGTTGGAGGACTGTGTCCTAGCTCGCGTACCAAGTCCCGGCAGGTTGTACCTTCGAGGAAAGCGTGGATGACTTCGGAGTCGCCCACACTCGGGAGCTCAGTGCAACGCTTGGAGAAGCGGCTGATGAAATCACGAAGGGACTCGTTGGGTGTTTGGCAACACCCTTGAAGGTCCCATGAGTTTCCAGGGCGTAGGTAGGTGCCCTGAAAGTTACCCACGAACGTCCTTATGAGGTCGTTCCAGTCGTGAATTTGGTTCGCGGGTAGGTGCTCTAGCTATGTCCGCGCAGAATCCGCCAAGTGAAGCGGCAAGTTGCGGATGATCATGGCATCGTCGGTCGTGCCGCCCAATAAACAGGCGAGGCGATAGTCATTGAGCTACACCCTTAGGTCCGTCTCCCCCGAGTACTTGGTGATGGTCGTTGGCTGCCTGAATCGTGCGGGTATTGGGGCAACACGAATCTCCCGGCCAAATACCCGGGTTCCCGGGGGCTCTGGCGTTGGGCTCTTGTCTTCGTCGCTGTCGTAGCGGCCTCCATGGCGGGGGTGAAAACCGCGAGATGCGCCATCCCGCCTCTTTCTGTTAAGGGTGTTGCGAGCGTCGTCCTCGCTGATGTCACCACGTGTGTCAAGGATTCGCTCCTTGAGAGGCTTCCTTCCGATGCGTTCGTGCACCGAAGGTACCTTTCCCTTATTCGAGGACGGGGGTGGTATTAGATTGTCCCTTCGCGGGGTTTGTGCCGATGCCTCGTGCTCCCGCGTTGCTCCATCGGTTTTTGGGCCGGCGGAACTGCGGATGCGAGAGGCTGAGCTTTCGGCTTGCTGCACAGCCGCTTGCTCGATTAGGAGCTGTGCCTCTTGGCGCAGGTTTCGGCCTTCGGGTGTTGATGGCTCAAGCATGGCTCGGATCAGAGTTGCTGCGGCGATGAGCTTCTAGCTTGCTCTGGCTAACGCGAGTGTGTCGTCCACATCATCATCAGCCTCGATGCGGGCTCGTGCTATGCACCCGGCTTCCCTGGCACGCACGCCGCGCATAGGACGATTGTCCTCAAGCGTTGCCCGAAGCTCTCGGACCTGTCGGCGTTCCTCGTCAAGCTTGGCTTCTAGTTCGCGGACTTGGGCCAGTTGTGCTTGTGCGAGCGCAGCATTGTTGTGCGCCTGTTCGTGATCTCTGACGTGCGTTGGCTCTCCTGCCCCGTCATCTCCGCCATCCTTTCCCGGAAGGACGACGAAGCATTCCCTGGTGGGATCGTAATCCTCCTCGCTGGGGTCGTCGGAGCAGGTTAGGCAATAATCTGCCGCAGCCTGGAATGATAAGAGGGCCTCTCGATCGCGAAGCCCTGAGTAATCCCATTCGGGGATCCTCCGGCCGCTCTCGGATGCCTCGCTTCCAGACTCAGGGTAGTTGTCGTCCGGCGACGTTGCTATGACATTGCGGATCGAGATCAGGTGGTGGCCCGGCAAATCCTCATACGCCGTCATGTCCGTGTCAACTGATGAAGAGTTGGTCATGGTTGCGGTGCGTGTCCCACCGGGGTTTCGCCACGGGTCGACCGTGCTGTCCCCGGCTGGTTGTACCACGGTGGTGGCGGTTGTTGCCCTTGTCGTGCCGGGCACAACCCGTTCGGGGGAGCCGGCGTGGGCTGTTCCGTGTCGCTCCGCGCGCGTTGACGCGAACGCCTTTTGCGTCGCGGTGATGGTGATGGGAGTGACGGTGGCACACTCATGCTGGCGTTCCTCGTCAGGAGATGCATGTTGTAGCCATCGCCAGTTGCCCTGAAGTCAAGACTCCCGAATCGGATTTCGAATCTGGTAGGAAGCTGATCCGATGCTGGCATCGAGAATAGGTTGTCGCGTACGACTCGAGTTGCCATCAAGGGAGATGGTGGATGAAACAATCGATCACAGCGCGAGACCCCTACCTGGCGCGCCACTGTCGGTGTTTAGAAATCATGGTCCCGAGACCAACCAGAAATGCGCTTTGTTCCTTCCCTTGATGGTTGATGCAGAAGATAACATGAGGCACGGGTTTATCCTGGTTCCGGTCAGAAGACCGTACTTCTAGCAAGGCGGTGTGTGCTATGTATTATTCTACACCGGACTGCAAGTAGTAGGGGTACAAGCAGGTTGGGACGAGAGGCTAGACCTCCGAGTCCCGGATGATTGAGGCAAGGTGCCAATATCGTGATCTTTTCTGAGTGTATGCGGATTCTTTTTCTTCTTTTTCTGTCTCTTTCTCTTGCTCGATCACCCCCTCCTTTATAGGCCAAGGAGGAGGGGTTACAGGAGCGTGTTGCTGCTTAGGCATAGTTGTCGCACAGTAGTAGGAGTGGCGTTGGGCGTACTTCTGTGTCCTTGTTTGCTGTAGTCGATTCTTGTACTGGTGATGACGTCGAGGAGTGGTCTTGAGGATCCGAGGCGTCCTTTGTGTGATAATGGCTCGTCCGTACATCACCTCGAGGGTCTCCCATGCCTGCGCAAAACTTATTCTGTGGGAAATCGTTGTGGGAGTCGGTGGCACAGGGAGTTAGAGTGACCCGGCCCTGTTCGCACGGCGGTGACATGTCCGCACAGCGCCGAGGTTGGTCGCATAGTGCTCGGAATGGCTCGCCATACCTCTGTCGTCCTGTGCTCTTCTCCCGCTGTGTGCTCGAGGGTCTCTCCGTCCGACGGAGGTCTTCAAGTCATCGGAGTTGGCAGTACAGGAGCTCGGAGTGACGGGCTCTGTTCGCACAGTGCCGGCCTGCCCGCACAGAGCCTCGGTTGGCAGCATAGTGACGGGAGTTGGTGGATACAATGGGAGGGGTCGTGGCCGTCAGGGCAGTATGGCAAGAGATCTGCCTTTTGACTTTGGAGGCACGGTGGCAGAGGGTGCCATTTAATGTCCGTCAGAGCGAGGGTCTCGACCAAGGCGGAGCTTTCCCCATTCTGTGGGTTGCTTGAGGCTCGGTCCCCAGGCCTCAACCGAAGCAGAGTTCTCCGGTTCGCTCGAGCGAAGCGGAGATTCTGGTTCGCGTCGAGGCACGCCGCGGGGCATCTTGGCTGGGCCTTCAGTTGTTGCTGGGCCGTGGGCCTTAACTTTCGTTTCTTTTTCTGGTTACTTGGATAAGATTAATGTTCATTGGGGCGGTTATCCTGTAGGTTTGGGTACCCTTAATGATCGTCCCCAACATCTATATTACTTATTCAATGTTTCATATTCAACACAAAAATGTTGCAAACCAGTGTATCTCCCTATTTTTTTTTGATGTTTTGTGTGTACTGTTCTACATGTTACAATAGTTAGCTTACCATGTTGCAGTAGGGGAAGTACATGTTGCATGTGTATGTAGCAGTTCTTTTCATCATCCCCTCTTATTGCATGTTTATGTAGTACTTTTTGAATGTTTCAGACCTTAACACCTAAATGTTTCATAGAACATGTTAGATTTTTCAATGTTTCTAAAGAGCACCATATATGCTACAGTAGTGCTGCCTACATGTTGTAGTATTATTATATGCTCATTGTATGTTGGTTTTGGTTTTTTGTTTCAGCCCACCTTTTGTTCAGATTTGTGGTTTTCATGTAAATTATGAGGAGTTCTATAAATCATTAAGACAAGAGCTCAAATTGACAACAGTGTCATGAACTTGTGGACTCACCTGTTTAACATCGATGAACAAGAAGCTCGTGTTGTGGATAGTAGTATTGTGAAGAAATATGCTTTCTCAGCCGCATTTGCACTAAGCTTCTTACGCATTGCAACCTTTTATTCCTTAACTTTTCCCTATATATATGCACTTCTTTTCCTCACAGTTTTGTGCTCCGCAACAATTTTTTGTTCAAGAGAAGCTAATTCTTGAACCTGGAAAATTCATACCAGACAGTTGCAGTAGGTCGTTGATTAGGTTGAACAACACATGGAATTTTTCCAAAATGGACTTGGTATTGTGCATTTCCAAGCTATTTGCTTTTTGTGACTTTTCTATATTATATTAGCGCTTCCATTTTTTAATTCATGTTTTTTTGTTGCTGATTCATGGTTGTAGTTGTTTTTCCTTATTATGCGGGACTACCATTGGGTACTTGTTTGCATTAACATGTTTTTCAAGCAAGTAGCTTGGTTCAACTCCATCAATGCATCTACGAGGACCAAATGTTATAGTTGTGCCCAGAACTTGGTTAGTATTGATACATATATTTCTATTTTATGTTGATTTTCTGTCTTTTTTTCCAACTAATCGAATACATGTCTTTTTTCCCAATATTAGGTCACTAACTTCTCAAAAGAGGCCATACAAGCAGGTGTTTTCAAAGAAGGTGTGTCTCAGTTTGAATGGATATTTCCCACAGACTACCCACGACAAGATGGTGTGTAAGTTGCAAACCATTCATGTTACAAACTAATGCACGCTACCCAATCATGATTTTTACCCTCACTGTTCATTTTATTTACTTAAGGAACGATTGCGGTCTATTCACAATACTCTATATGGAATCATGGAACGGAAAAAGACAGACACACAAGTTGAGCCGGTAGTTTACATACACATTCCCTTTCCTTATTGTTGCTTTTTTCTCCCCATCTATGTGATTTTTTTATGAAAGATTGCTAGCTAATGGTTATATTCACCGTATTTTGCAGCATATGATGGGTGATTACAGGAAGAATGTTGCTGCGACCCTACTACTGTCTCCAAAGAATGAAATCAAAACAAGCGAGTTTGTTGATAAGTATTGCAACCAGGAGAAGGAATGAACTGTTGTAGTCCTAGGCTTTTTAGCTTAAGTGTAGTTAGAAGTAGCAAATTTCTACCTAGACCATGGAAGACTGTAAATTTCATCCAAGACATGGGAAGCTTTTGTGTATATATGCTCGTGAATGTTGCATCAGAGATATGACCTTGTCTCAGATATTTTGTACTCAATATTTTCACATGTTCGTATAATATGTTGCAACCCAGCTGTTCCCATGTTGCATATGTTCTGTTCATATGTTTCCTTTTTGTGCAACATGCAGAATCAAAGTTTGAAACATTACAGAAGTGGAGACGCAACATAGTTTTCAAAATCTGTCAAATCTGTTGACATTTTTTTGAAGCAATTTTGTCAAATCTTTTTGATATTGCACATGGTGTACTTAGATGTCGCAAATATTGTTATATGATGTTTCAAAATAGATTTTTTCTATTTATCTGTGCGACATATTTTCATGACAAAATCTATCAAATTTTTTGATGTTGCATATGTTGTTCTATAATGTTTCAAACTTTGTTATCAGATGTTGCAAAATGTTTGAGGGGTAGAAAATATGGCTGATTTATTGACGTTGCATATGCTATTTTACAATATTTCAAATACCCACTGTAGCATGTTGCACAATACTACATATTCCTCCCATATGAAACATAGAAAGATAATACCTGCAACATTGTAAAACAATATATGCAACGCCATAAAATTCGACAGATTTTGACCTTTAAAATCTTTGTCAGCAGATAAATAGTTAAAAATAGATTTTTTGAATGTTGCACTGCAACCATAATTATGTCATGTTTCATGATTCCAGGGGAGGAATTACGACAAATATTCTAATGTTTCAAATGCTGTTCGATGCATACATATATACCATGTTGCAATTGCACGAACCAAATGTTGCGCCCATATATACCTAATGTTTCTTCTGAGATGAATGTGATTTTTTACATAGAATAAATAAATAAGAAAAGCAAAACTAAAGCTTGAGCTCGGTTGCTTTGAGGTCAGCGAGAAGTTGCGTAGCTTTAGCCATATAACTGCAATCTTGAACCCCATGGCCATCTTCATGGCAGTATGGGCACGGGGGAATCTTCGCCTTCTTCTTTGTTCTACCAATCTTCTTCATAGCTTTCTCTTTTGCCTGCAACACAATTGACTTTCTCCTTTGCACTTTTTCTTTTGGACGCCACTTCCGGGCAGCCATGGGAGGGTTCTTCAACATCCCAGCTTGAGCTTCATTTTATTGCCCTCTTTGCACATTGCTTGTTCTGATATCCTGATTTACAGATTGTTGTTCATTCGTCATCCTTCCTATTTCCTTGACAATTTGTACCAATTTGTCAATCCCGGCTGAAGCAGCTTTGTATTTTTTCGGCCCCAAACATGCATCACATGCTAGTCCCATCATTTTCCTACATAGTGCGTTGTATCTCAACAAGTTTGTGGTAGGAACCCCAAAAGATGGTTCCGGCCTGGATAGATGCACCTGTATGTTTGTTGTTACTTCATGTGACCATCTTCTAAGCAAATACTTCTCCGTTATTTTTTCAATATCACGGTTTGTGAAGACTTTCAGAATGTGAGAGCAAAGAAGGCCATCTTGTCACACCCGGATTTTCACAAAAACCTGAATGTGTGCCCAGGAAGTCATAGTACACATATAGCGAATAAATATGATAAACAGAGAACATATGCTGGAATAAATTCTTCATTAAATAAAGTGTTTACATCAGAGTGCTTCATAAATGATCTAAACAATAACAGCGGAAGACTAATAAACTCTCAAACTAAAGGAGCCGCAATCCACAGGGACTCTGACTAGGAGACCACAGCTCAGTAGTACGGTATATCTTCGGGAAACTCAGCAGCAGACTGTTTACCCATCTGGGATTTTTTTTTGAATAAAATGAAAAGTGTAAGTAAACAATTACTTAGCAAGTATAGCACGGGTATGAAGGCTCAAAATAGGCTAGACACGGCTTAACTGCATTTGCATTTTTAGTTGGTTCATTTTAACATTAACCAAATTACTACAAGTGAATGAAACTCGGTTGTAACCTGATTATTAAAGTACAAGTGACATTAAACATAAATAAACATCATCTTCTAATAAAAAAGGATCCAGGCCACTCGTGACCCTGAGCAACGCTATCATGATAGATTTTACACTCTGCAGATGTTTCGCCCTTTACCCACCAGTCACGTAAAAGCTCATATGAACTTTAAACCCAACCACGCGGAGGTGGATCAGACCTCAAAAATCACACTACCGAGCTGTGACCGCATAGGGACGCTACGAGGTTTTTCACAAGACACCCTAACAAGACAGTAGCCGCTGGGGTACTACAAGGTGGTGAGACCATAGGCACCGAGATCGACGTACGCCTACGGAGTCACACCATAGGGGGGGTCGATGGCGTCCAGAGCGCGAGCATCACACCCATCCATGCGCAACGTGTGGAGTTCCCCGTCGCAGGGACTCCCAGCACGGGACTGGGTCTAACGTGACCTAGCCGACGGATCACCCGTCCTCGGTGGAATCCGGAAACACCCCGCACCTTGCCTCCGACAACGCCGTCGGCCCGTCGGTAACCACTGGCAAGCTAGAGACGTACAAGTTACTTGACCAAGACCAGAGCCATAATAGTTCTAGCGGTGGCGACAGGCTCCTGGGTTGCCGCTTTAAGAACCGGACCTTACGGAGAGACACTAGAGCAAAGCACACAACACATGCTCTAGTTCCCTAAACCAAGTTGCTAAAAAGCAAGTTTTATCATTAATGTTGAAGTAAACCATTAAGTCAAAATTAACAGTTAAATAATGGTGACAGTAGCTGCACATAGCAAAATCTACCCATATGCATAAACCCAAGGTAATCAAAGGATAGGAGTAAACAAACTAGGTACAACCTTAATGGGACAACTATTTAGACACATGCGTATGAAATTAAATAAGTGTAAAGAGTGAGTTTAGGTAGCAAGGATTGTCCATGCTATAACTTGCCTTCCTCAAAGGGCGGCTGCTGCTGCTGCTGTGGGTCCTGCTCCAGAAAGTCCTCCACATACTCGAACTGCAAAGCGTACGGCTCACCGACTGGACACGAATCACCATATAAGCGAGCACGCAAACCAATACATGCAAACAAATATTAATCTATTAGAAGAGTACACCAAACAGTAGAAATAGTACAAATAAAGGCTCTATAAATAATCTACGCTTCACTACGAACACATGAGCGCGAAAATCACACTAATCGGAGCTACAAGAGAAAAGATATGAGTTTTCTAAGTTCTAGGGACCTGCTGGCAATTTTAAAAAGATTCTAGGGGCTTATTTATGAAAAACCAGGGACCTATACGTAATTATGCGTTAAAACCCAAGGGCCTACGCGTGAATGGGTTAAATAAGGACGGCATGTTCTATTTTCTAAAAGCTCAGGGGGTTTTTCTTAAGAAACATGACCTATTCGTAATTACTTTTGAATAGCCGTGGACTGCGGGTTGATTTGCGAAAAATGTAGGGGCTCTTTAGAAAAAGCGGAAGGCTGACCGGTAACTTTGATGTTTGACTTGGGCAGAGGGTTTGATCTAACCGTTGGATTAGATATGGACGACCAGTGTTGGTTGGGGGCGACTGGCCACCGGCGGCAGATAGCTCGCGGCGCCGCCGCTCGCGTTCTTGGCGGGGGCTCGCCGGAGTAGGGCCTAGATTGAGCTAGTGTGCTCCATTTGCCACGAGCTTTGGCCGTACGGGCTCGGGAGAGGATGGCGAATCCACCTAGGTAGCTCAAGTCGAGGGGGGAGGCGACGGGGGTGGTGTACGATGATGAGCAGTGGGGGAAGAACTCCGGCGAGGTGGGGGCGTGGGCTACGGTGCGTGCGGGCGGTTTGGCGCTGATCGCGCCGGGGAGAGAGGGCGCACGGCGAGGGGAAGAAGAATGTGCTGACGTGCGGGCCCGGGCGACAGTGAGGAAGAGAGGGGAGGAGGAAGTTGGGCCGGGGAGAGGGAAGTGGGCCGGGGTGGAGGAGAAGGTGCTGGGCTGATCTGGGGAGGGAGTAGAGGGGGTGCAAGTGAGCCTGTGAGAAAAGTTTGAGGAGCAAAAGTAGACTCGAGCTGAAACAACTTTTCTAGGACCCCAAACAAGGTGATTCAAATTTGAATTTAAATAAATTTAAATTCTCGTTTGAACCACAAGCAATACAAAAATAAATGCAGCAGCATGAATGTAACAAAAATATTTCTACAACTTATATTTGATTTAATATTCATAAATATTGTATTTAGCCTATATTAATTATGAACAAATTAAATAAAAGCCAATTAATTACTAAAAATTTTAAATAGGCAAATTTTTGGGTGTTACAAACCTCTCTCGAACATGTTGCACGAGCATGAATACGATGTTGCATTTTTGTCAACTGAAACAATGCGGACTCTACTTGAATTTGGATGTATTATATGGAAACATGAACCTTGATCATCTTCAGTGATGTTGCCCATTCTGAATTTTGTGGAGTCACGCAAAAGCTCCTGAAATTCGGAGAAGACATTGCCGGTGTAGAATCTGGCTGCTTGTTTTTCAAACTCATATCTACCCCCAAGAGGTGGATCTGAAATTTCCCCTTTGCAACCTTCCACATTCTCCTTCTCGGATCTAGTGTCCATTATGTAATGATATTGTGTCACAAACTGAAGAACTGAATCATGAGGGTGCACAACTCTCTTGAACAAGGCATTCATACTTTCTCTATCAATCATGGATGCATAGAAGAACGACGGACTCTCAGCTTGCAACTTACGAAAATATTCCAGTGTTGCATCCATGTCCCTGAACTGCATCCCACCTCTCAAGTGTGTCCTAATGTTTGAAACATCCTTGCTGTTAAATGAAAGGTTCTTGACTCCATCGTGGATATCACCAAGGATTCCCATTATCTGCGTTGTGCTAATGTTTCTATGATGGAGCGTCTTCAAAAACTAATAAGATATGCGCCGATGCGACCTTAGGTGCTTCCTCCTTCCAAGTCATTTCACCAAACCATGACTATGTTCTGCCTGCATTACAATGACTCTCCACCTCCCGCCACGCAGACGAACTACCATGTGAGCTTTGCAATCGAACTTTTTGATGGTGTTGCGCTTCATCGAAGCGGTGGTAAGGACAGCCGTTGCACTTTTCTTCTTTGAAACATTCTTTGTTGCAAAATCAGCGGTTGATGATGTGCTTGCTGAAGTGTTTTCATCATCCCCTTCTATATTTGCCTTCCTTGCATGCGAACATTCAAATTCTTTTCTTATGAGTTCCTTTGTGACACTGCTTGTCCTTGTTGATGCAACCCTTATGCTAAACCCCATTTTCCAGGCATAATCATTGTTCACCTTTCTTGCTTCCTCTACAGTATCAAATTCCATACCAACACACGGCACTACAGGTTGTGAACAAACAACATCATCATCCTCATGGTAGACCTCCTCTTCTGAAACAACCTCCACTTGCATATACTTAGTCGAGCCCGCTGACATGCTTCCACCGCCACCACCCTCCTTGCCCCTACATAGCAATTTTTTGCAACAATGTTACATCTTCATTTTTGAACCACATTTTAGTATCTTGATAAACATGCATTTATTACTTTTCTAAGCATTACTCACTTCTGTTGCAGTTTCATGTTGTATCCCAACATTATCCCGGTTCCCAATGTTGCTTGAGCTTGCTGCACTCTGCGGTTGGATGTAGGGACCACGCACCTGTCCATTACATGTTGCAAAAGGGTTAATTAGATGTTTCAAATGACAATGTAGGATGTTGCGGCTGTACAAACATGATTTTCAATCATCTATTTAAGCCCAAAGAATTGAACCTAGCCAAAATCCTAAAGAAAACCCAATACCATGAACACCCCTGCGAACAAAAGATCAAGATCCTAAACTTTTTTGGGCGCAAATCTGACCTGTGTTGCAAAGCTTGTTGGCGCGTCCATGGCCGAAGCTACTGTGCCCCATACACATTTAGCAACATGGCGAATCACTCCTTCAGCAACATGGCCCAAGCTCCCATGGTGGCTGTTCGATTCAGCGAAGCCAAAGAGGACGGGTGGAGGAACAAGATCTGTAGGGTTTGATGCAACAATTGGTGGTTGTTGATAGGCATATGGATGATCCTGCGGGAGAGATTCGATTCTATGGAGGATATGCGACATCTGGGCTGGCTCAAGGTTCTTCCCGATGGCGGATCGATGTTTCGGGGCGCCGCCTCGCCCTGGAGCTCACGCTCCCCCTGTCAGACCATGAGGGGGGGGAAGAAGAACACGTGAAAAACAGGGGGAAGAGAGGGAACAGTCATGTTGCATGCAACATATGGACATGTTGCGGTGGGAGTTTTGCTTTCCAAGTGAGCGTCTAATATTTGTGCCTAGATCGGACGTCTGGGTGCTAGTGCAACTGTAAACAATTAGGGGTGTGAACAACGTGCGTATATTGAGAAATAAGATCCCTAAACGAAACAAATCAATGGATTTGTTGTTTAAGAGCATATGGGTTTTGTAATATTTTTATGAAAAAGTTTATTTTACTATCTTAAATAGTTTGCTTTTGTCCACCTGGCCCCACAAGCCCCTGTGAATGCCTCCTTTTACACGACGACAATAAACACTTTTGTGGGTAAGCCGTGGGCATTAAGATTTGAATATGAGTAAAATATATGGACGGATTCTAAATTTTTCATGAGGTGTCATTTAGTTCTTTAAACTCTTAAAACACATTTCTATAAAAAAAACTCTCAAAATGCATTTCTACCAAAACAAACTTTAAAAATGTATTTTTGGATCTCCGAATTTGTCTAGGTGTACCGTATAGGTTTCCAATCTTTCAAAATTCATTTTTAAGTATTCGAACTTGCCCCAGCGTGTCATCCGGGTCCCTAAACTATTAGAATGTGGCGGGAAAGAGAGAGATCTGTGCAAGAATAAGTACAATTCTCATATTCTTACATATTTGAACCAGTGATGTTAGCTAGGACGAGTTTATGAAAATAGATTTTGGGAGTTTATGGACCTGGAATACATCCCCGTACAGGTTCAAGGATCTAAAAATGTGTTACAATAGTTTACTGACATAAAAATCCATTTTTTGAGAGTTCGGAAACCTAGATTGTGGGATACGGGTACTACTGGGCCCACCGTCAGAGGAGACTGGCGCCGACCTTGGCCCACGCCTGACAATGTTGTGGGGCGATGTAACAATCAAAACTAGCCTATTTAAAATTTTTAGTAATTTATTGGCTTGTATTTAAATTGTTCATAATTAATATAGGTTAAATAAATTATTTATGAATATTAAAATAAATATAAGTTATAGAAATATTTTTGTTGCATTCATGCTGCTGCACTGTGTTTTGTTTGATAGTAAGTTAAGTTGGTATTTAAATTATGTTTAAATTCGAATTTAATTTGCATTTGTTTGAATCCTAGAAAAGTTATTCTAAACCGAGTCCACTTTTGCTCCCTAGGATTTCTCTTCGGCTCACTTTCTCCCCCTCCACTTCCTCCCCCGAGCCGGCCCAACACCCTTCCCCTCGCCCCGGCCCACCCGCACGCTCGCCTCCCGCTCGGCCCAGCACTCCTCGCATCGGCCCAGCCCCGCAGCGCCTCCTCCCCCTCCCTCTCCCACTGGACAGCGGGCCCCGCCCGTCAGGCCTCTCCCTTATCTCTCGCCCGTGCAGAGCCGAGCCAAGCTCACCATTTGCCCGCGCCTAGCCCACCTAGGCCTGCCTCCTGCGCGCTTGTGGACCTCCGCGCGGCTTTCTCGAACCTTCCTCGTGCAACACTTTCCTTCTTCGCGCCGCTCCCCACTTGGAAATCCTCCCCCACTTGGAAGGTAGGATCGCCGGCGCCCGATCCACGCTATGCAGCCCGCACGCCAAGGCAAGCCCTAGGGGCTATAAAAGGAGGTTCGCCACACCCCCTAGAGCCTCATCCGACCCTCGACACAAGCTCCCCGAGCCCCAGCGCTTCTCGTTGCTTCTCACCGCCGCTTCGGCCCGCCACCATCGATCTTCGTCGCTGGCAGCAACCCCTCGACGAGAGCCCGCCCCAAAGCTTCACAGAGAGGTAATAAACCTGACCGAACCACCCACGACCTCCAATTCGCCTGTCTCTGCGCTTAATTCCTCACCGTAGTTACACACCGCCGCCATCCCCGCCTCGCCTCGACGTCCGCACTCCTCGCCGCACCATCATCGCCCTGGCCACCCTAGGTAAACTCGTCGTCTTCTCTCGAAGCCATAGGACCAAACCGCACGTTGAATGGTAGCTCCTAGCTTGAGATATGCTGAATTCCGGTGAGGCCTCGCCGCCGGCCGAGCGGCGACGCCGGACCCCCGTCCGCCGCCGGCGACCGAACTCCCCCCCCCCCAACGAACCCTAGCCATCAAATCCTGATCTAACGACCATCAGCACTCTAGCCCCGAGTCAAATACCCCTGATACCGGTCAACCCGGGCACTTTTGCAGAAGAGCCCCTCTACTTTTTAAATTAGAACCCGTAGACCACCGCAGTTCAAAAATAATTACGAATAGGTCATTTCTTTTATGGAAAACCCCTGAGCTTTTAAATATTAGAACCCGCGGTCTGAGTCAATAGCTTTTGCGTGTAAGCCCTCGGGTTTTAACACTTAATTATGCATAGGTCCCTGGTTTTCCACAAATAAGCCCCTGGAAACTTTTAAATCTTGCCAGCAGGTCCCTAGATCTTAGATTTGCCATATCTTTTCCGTTTTAACTCCGATTAGTGTGATTTTCACGCTCATGTGTTCGTAGTGAGGTGTAGATTATTTCTAAAAGCATTATTTGTACTGTTTCTATTGTTTGGTGTATTGTTCTAATAGATTATTATTTATTTGCATGTATTGGCTTGCGTGCATGTTTATGCGGTGATTTGTGTCCAGTTGGTGAGCCTTTCGCATTGGACTACGAGTACGATAAAAGGAGTGAAACAGATACTCAATTTAAAGTGAGTAAACAGAATTCCGAGGAGGACTTTCAGGGACAGGACTCACAGCAGCAGCAGCCGCCCTTTGAGGAAGGCAAGTTATAGCATGGACAATCCTTGCTACCTACTCACCTTGTATTAAATTATTTCATAAATGCATGCGTCTAATTTGATGTACCATTAAGGTTGTACCTAGTTTTGAATATCCTATCCTTGTTTACCTTGGGTTTATGCATGTGGGTAGATTTTGCTATGCGCAACTACTATCATAATTATTTAATTGTTAATATTGACTTAATGGTTCACTTCAACATAATGATAAAACTTGTTTTTTAGCAACTTGGTTTAGGGAACTAGAGCATGTGCTTCGTGCTTTGTTCTAGTGTCTCTCCATAAGGTTCGGTTCTTAAAGCGGCAACCCAGGAGCCTGTCGCCACCGCTAGAACTGTTATGGCTCTGGTCTTGGTTAAGTAGCTTGTACGTCTCTAGCTTGCTAGTGGTTACCGGTGGGGCCGACGGCGTTATGGGAAGCAAGGCACGGGGTGTTTCTTGACTCCACCAAGGACGGTAGCCCTGTCGGCTAGGTCTCGTTAGACCTAGTCCCGGGTTGGGAGTCCCTGCGATGGGGAACTCTGCACGTTGCGCATTGTTGGGTGCGATGCCTGTTGGCGGTCGTTACAACCCAACTTCGACCACCAATACTCGGGAATAAAAGAGGCTTTATGTAACATTCCATGTACTTAGGTTTTAGTTCTAATAAAGTTCCACGAGTTTTGGTGAGTGTTGCTTATGCAGGTACAATATCTACAAATACGTGCTATAGGGGTCGGAAATGACCAATTCGGCCGAACGACACGTTCGGCCGGTTACCCCCCTTAGCCGTACAGGCCAGCAGGAGCCGTCCACGTCAACCAAACGACAACACACGACACATGGACGACCGCCAACACATCCCGGAGCACCGACACGTCATCCTGGGCCGAATCAACTCAAACCCAAGCACCAGAGGCCAGCCCAAGGAATCCAGGAGCAAGAGGCGGTGCACGGGGGGCGTTCTGGGCTGAAAGCCCAGTTCGGCCGAACCCACCAGTTCGGCCGAACCGCCCCCAATGCACCAACCACCTCCAGGAGTGCATCCATGCCGTCCAGAGCCAGGGCGGTGGATCCAGGGGTTCGGCCGAACCGACCTGTTCAGCCAAACCCGGTCTCTTCGCCCGAATCAACAGGGAATATCCCCTGGATCCCTCGGCAGTTGCTCCACTCCAAACCGCCTTAGGACACCTATATAAGTAGTGGCATACACCTTGTATCACACACAACACAAGAGTAGAGTGAGCGTTGCCAAGTTCCGCCACTTGTATCAGTAGAATAGGGAGAGAGGAGAGGTGAGCGTCCCGGAGAGGAGCCGGAGTGTCGGCCCCTCTTCCCGCTGTACCTCTACGGATGCGGCTCTACTTCGAGTGACATCCGGGTCATGTCTGGTAACTCTTGTATCTCTTTCTGATTAATTGAGCATTCAGTTCTTACATCTATATACTTGTCTCGTTCTTCGTTCAATGCTTAGTTGATTGGTATAATTGTATACTGGTTTCTTAGCTTGGGTGCTTATCTTGCTATAGGAGATAAGTAGTTATTGACTAGTGTAGGAGTGGTTCCTAGACTTGCCAGTAACCTTAGTTTCTGCCCGTCGCAACAGAGGTGATAGCCGTAAGGTGGTGACATCCCTTTCGGTCTTCATAGTCCATCACGTTAGTTACGGTGTCCTAGGACCCAAGGTTCAGGGTAACCGGCACCCCTTCTCATCCCTTTCTGTGTGTCGGAGGCTCTGTAGTCCCGAAGCAAGTATCTATCTGTATCTTCTGCTCTGCTCAGTCAATCAGTAGAATACCCTTACAAGACCTGTGCCCTCTCTACCCTCCTACCTCTTCTCTTCTCTCCTTGTTGTCGTCATCCACCTCATCCATTTCATTCATCCACTCCATCTACCTAGGACAACTTAGTTTAGGATTAGTACACTTCTCGTTCCCCGTGGAAATCGATACCTTGGAATACTCCTGGGTGAAAGCTACATCGGTATCCGTCCGCTTGCGGATTTATCTGTAGGCCGTAAGGAGTGCCAACAAGCTTTCTGGCGCCGTTGCCGGGGAACGGTAGCTGTTCTGATTCTGAACCCAAGTTGTTCGTGTATCCCACCACCATCCATTATATGGATTCCACCCTCACCTTACGCCAACACTCGGCTCCAAAGGGCGATTATTTGGAGCCTCCACCATCATCACATCCCATATCCACACCCGGCTATGAGCTATGTCCCGGCTTCATAGCCATGGTTCGTGAGCAATCGTTCTCAGGAACGAAGGCCGAGAGTCCATACGCGCATTTGCGCGAGTTTGAGAAACGCTGCTCGTGCCTAACCATTGGGGGCATGACACAAGAGACACTCAAATGGAAGCTATTCCCGTTCTCATTAACGGGAGGAGCGAAGAAATGGTACTCTCTGGCTGTCAGTACTACGGAAGGGAGTTGGGAGACTCTTAGAGAAAAATTCTGTCTAAATTTCTTCCCAATCTCCAAGCTAGCTAGCCTCCGAATCGAAGTTCTTACCTTTAAGAAATTAGAGGGAGAGTCGTTAGGAGCTGCCTGGGCTCGTTTCAAGCAAATCTTGGCATCCGGACCAGACCTAGGCCTATCTGAACCTATCATTCTCCAACATTTCAGCCTTGGCCTCTGTCCCGTAGCCACCACTTTCTTGGACTCTGCTTCAAAAGGGTCATTTTTTCATTTGACTCCTAGTGAAGCGAGGATAGTCCTGGAGCGCATCCTGGACGACACTCCCTACACTGGAGTCTATGATGAACTCCCTGATGAAGAAGAGAAGCAGCCTAAACCTGAAGAGCCTGTACACCAACAATCCAAATCTATCAGCCCTTCCATTCCATCAGAACCCGATGCTCAATTCGAACCACAACCTTACTCTAGCCTGGACTACTATCCTCCACTCTACACCACTCCCTACGATTTTGACGATGGTCTATTTGATGACATCGACTGTGCCATACATTTCCCACGGGGACAATGTGTAGAGCAAAAGGATCCACCACCCGACAAGGAAGCACTAGAATATCAAAGAGAGTACTTAGGCCGTCTCTCTGCCATCAAAAGTCGGGAATGGCTAGATGAGGCAGAAGCCTCGACCGAGGTCGTTAAAATGCCCAAGAGAATCCGAACAATCTTTTGTGAAGTAATGGGCATAGACAAAGAAATCGGGCATGACCCGAGCATCGGAATAAACATAATCTCTAGCTCTTTGGTGTGAGCTCAACTCCCAGATGAACCATGGTCATCGTCTCAGAAACATCTAAGGTTCACATCGGGAAGGATCCTCAACTGTTTAGGGATCTTGCGGGTCATACCCGTTAAGATTAATGACCCTGAACTTTTCTTGGATTTCCATATCTTTGACTTACCTGAAAATTCCACTCAGTCCATCTTTATTGGTAGGCCAATCATGAAAATCCTAGAAAATTCACCAATAATCCAGCTAGAGCTTAGGATCGGAGAAGAACTCATCCCAGTCTCTTATTCTTATTCCTTGAATACCCCAATAGAGACAGATCCCGATCCTGATCCAATAGAGGAAGTCATGTCAACAACTCTGGCAGACTTAGAGCAACCTTTCCTAGAAGAAGATGCCCAATTCCTTATGGAGGAAGAAGACATTCATCCTCCAATCGAGCCTAAGCCTCTTCCCTCTGGATTGAAGTGTGCTTCCCTCTTTAAGGATGAACACACTCCAGTGACCATCAGTGACTAGCTCTCTGACATTGAAACCCAACAGACTTTCACGGTCCTAGAGGAAGATCGGTCAGTCTTTGGACACTCAATCCAAGACTTCAAAGGGATTACTCCTAACCTCCATACTCATCATATCCCTATCTCATCTTATCTTGGGGTCGTAAGGCAATTGTCACGGAGATTCGTCTTTGATCGGGGAAAGACTAGAATCAAAGCCTGGAGCCATCATCTTCCCTTGTCATACCCTCTAATACGACCCTATGCCTACACCTCCTATGAGTAAAGGGGATTCGTAGTTCCTTTGGCCACACCGGGCTTTATAGGTGTTTCATCGAAAATTTCTCTCAAATAGCCCGGTCGTTGACCAATCTCTTAGCCAAGGAAACCCCTCTCTTCTCTGATCAAGAGTTCTCTTTTACACCCTCAAGAAAGCACTCAGTTTCGCTCCCATCATCCAGTCCCACGACTAGAGCATTCCACTAGAAATCATGTGGGATGCGAGCGATTTTGCCATAGGAGCTGTTGTGGGCCAAATCAAGGACAAGAAGCATTATGCTCACTGGCCCCAGCTCAACTACGCAACCACAGAAAAGGAACTCTTAGCAACTATGTTTGTTATAGACAAATTCCGGTCCTACCAAGTTAGGGCAAAGGTCATAGTCTATTCCGACCATACTGCTCTGAAGTATCTTTTGACCAACAAGGATGCGAAACCAAGACACACGCTCCTTGAGATCACAACACTAGAGCTGTGGTACGCCACCATAGTTGACTTCATGGTGCAAGGGTACGTCCCATCAGGTGAAAATAGGAAAAGATTGGTTTATGAGAGCAGACTTCACCTATGGGACGATCCGTATCTCTTCTGGATACAAAATGGACTCAGACGATGCATGCCTGCACCTGAGGCACATAAAACCTGGGAGAGATATCATGGAGCACCTTCTGAAGGACATTATGGAGTGTTCAGAATAAAGGTCTGGCAATATGGAGAAGCTAAGAAAGTTAGCAAGAGATGCCCACACTTCCAGAAACATGGGAATATAAGAGACGCAAAGCCGCTTACCAGTAGTCTTCAAGTAGAAACCTTTGGTGTATGGGGAATAGACCCCATGGGTCATTTCCCTAACTCAGAGAACTACGAGTCTACACTGGTAGCCATAGATCCCGTCTCTAACTGGGTAGAAGCCAAGCCCTATCGAGCCGCAGCCACCAGGCACGCTAAGCAAATATCCCATGAAAACATCTTTCCTTGCTTTGGCGTCCTGGGCTAGTCGTAGAGGCTCCCATCTCATTGACTCCATCTCCCGGAAATATCTAAGCTTGGGGGAGCCGCATTTTATAGCCACACCTTCTCACCCCCAAACTAATGGTCAAGCAGAACATCGGCACTCACATCAAGAACATTCTGCAAAATCGTCAATGAGATGGGTGCAGTAGAGAGATAGGCTCACTGATGCACTCTGGGCATACTAGACCACTCTAGTTGGGCAAACTAGGACAATTCGGCCGAACCATGCTGGTTCGACCGAAGGACCCCTGTTTTGCCCTTGAGCATCCATTTGGACCCTAGATCCTATCTCTATCCCATCTTGTCTCAGAGTCGCTAGGAAAATGTTGGGAAAGTTGCTTGTCAATCACGAGTCAGAAACCATCCTCCATCACTTTGTCGAACACGACCAAGTGTTCACATTTCCCAGCCACCATCCTTGTCCAAAGACCTTTCCTCACCCAAGGGTTCTCTCTCCATAAGTATGACAAGTCCACTAACGAAGAAAGCCATGGAGGAGGGAGAAGAGAAACCCAAGGTTGAAGAGCCTGAAAAAGAACCGGCACAAATCAGCCAGAAGTTGAGCAACCGGGATGAGAAGGTCACAGAAGGCGAGCCTTGGCAGATGGACAAGAACAATGTCCTCTTCCAAGCATTCACAACCAAATTCAAGAGGCTCGCCAAAGCCACATGACATCTAGACCTTTACAATCCATCTATAGAGTAGAAGTCGTGTGGTTGTATCTTTTAGAGCACCATTAGTTTCAATTTATTTCCCAATTCAATTTCCCTTTGCTCAAATCATTGTTTAGGAGGTGCTCTAATTATTTCCCTTCCAACACATTTTGTTTCCAACCTTAGCTTGATGAATAAATAAAATTAGAGTTGAATGCAAAAAGAATAAAATTGTCGCTCCGGTTGGTGCATTTGAGCCAACCGGAGATTGCCCTGTTTAACAGAAAGATACATGAGTACAGGCATGGCACAGTGGATGAGCAGGACGAGAACGAGCAGGCCGACCAGCTGACTCAGTACCTTTCAAGGATTGAATCCCTACCAGTGAAGAGTCCAAGCTTGGGGGAGGACCCCCATCAGGTATGTTCCGAATTACTCAGCACTTTGGTCATTCAATTGAAAATACCAATTAACTGCCAACCAAGTATGGAATGAAACATATGCCTCTCACTTTGGAAATGATGAATAGTTGCTCTGTCACTAATTTTGCTAGTACTTTGTTGCAACTAGTTGCTTGACTATGCTTGAGTTATTTGGCATGAGTAGAAATGAACCTGAAAACCTTGTGGGAGCATATGCCTTATTCCAAGTCTCGGTTGTTGTGGGGATTGATATAGTGAGACTTCGGTTGAATTCTATTTCGGCTCTTAGTATGGTGAAAATCTCGGATGTTTATGTTTTCAAAAATAAAACAAAGTTCTCATTGGTCAAAAATTCCTACCAGAGCCATATGATAGGATTAGTTCTAAACTTTCTACCATATGCTGCTTGTCATCTTAGTGAGCCTTGTCAAATTGTTGTAACCTTTGAGGGATCTTTCATGCTTTCAAGATCGAGATTCACAAACACTCCACCTCTCACTTGCAATTCCTACACTGGGAGTTAGCAAAACCATGCCATCATCCATTCCACAAAAATAAACTTCATGTTCTCCGATTCCCTCTCCAAATATCTTTGAAGTAGAGGCATGGGCTATGCAAAAAGAAAAAGAAAAGCATGCCAAGTGGCATGGCAAAAATATGAGAAAAAGAAAAGCATGCCAAAAAGGCATGGCAAAAAAAAGGGAATAAAAGATAGCCCATGCTCTCGAAAAATAAATAAAGGAGAGGAAGAATCATTCCATGAAGTTCCACCAAATTCCACTCCACATATTCCACTCCGCATACTTCACACACTTGCACTTCTCGATCTAAGAGTGTGATTTGATTCTCCTAAGGTCCAGTCTTTGACTTAGCAAAATATAAGATGCTTGTATGCCTTCATCCTTTGTCCCTGAGCCACACAAAAAGCCAAATTAGATGTTAGGATAAAAAGAAGGCAAAGCCTTTGGTGAGGATTCAAATACACTTGAGCGATTGAGTGAACCAATGAGGAACAACTTATCTTTTCACAAAAGGGGTGAAAACTCCGAGATAGGATCCTGAAAAAAAATGTTGATGCAATTCAGCCGTGTCTAGCCTTATTTTGAGCCTTCATATACTCGTGCTATACTTGCTAAGTAATTGTTTACTTACACTTGCCATTTACTCAACAAAATCGCGGATGGGTAAACAGATTGGGCTGTGCATGAGACTGCTGCTGAGTTCCCTGAGGACCTGCCATACTTCTGAGTTGCGAGTTGAGAGTCCATGTGGACTACGACTCTAGTTGAGAGTTATAGACTTCCGCTGTAATAAACATTTATGTTATACTCTGATGTAAACTATTTTATTTCGAGCACTTGTACTCTATATATCATATTTGTTCGATGTATGTGTTCTGTGGACTTCCTGGGCACATATATGGCCGCATTCGGGTTTTTGTGAAAATCCGGGTGTGACAGATTGGTATTAGAGCCGTGTTGACTGTAGGATTGCAGCCGAGATAGAATGGTCGGTCGTAGTCAAGTCCCGTCATCACTATTTTACTTATAAAAGTGTTGAGTTTTGCAAAATAGTGTTTAATGTCTCCTCTACCCCAGTTCTTTGCAAAGTTTTTCTAAAATTTTTTCCCTTGTCTTCTCTCTGCAGTAGATGGCTCGCACGAAGTTGACCGCCCGCAAGTCCACCTGTGGCTACCTTCTGCCCCGTGTTCCGGAGATGGACTTTGGCGCCCCCTACCAGGATGCTTTCCAGGAGTGGGAAGAGATGCAGGAGGAGGAGTGCCTGAGGCAGGAAGAAGAAGAGGCAGAGCAGCAGCAGGGGGAGCCTAAGGACGAGGAGATGGAGCCCGCTGATGAGCCGGAGGAGCAGCCCGAGCCAGTTCAGCCAGGTGGTGGATATCCTGCCGGAGACCCAGATGGTGATGACAGTGATGATGATGATGAAGACGGTGGTGATGATCCGTCAGAGGGTGAGGGTGATGATCCTGAAGAGCCCCCAGCACCCCAGCCGCCTGCACCAGCACCAGCAGCACCGAGGTGGACTGTGTAGGACTTTGTTAGAGACGCTGGAGACAACTTCTACCACTGGCGCCTGAGGCAGATACTCCGCTCCCACTATGGCACTGGCAACGTGGGCATGGAGTATCACTGTGAGAGGTGGACGCACCCCCGCTTCCCCACCTTCTAGAGTACTACACTGCAGATCCGTACAGCTGACCGCGGAGCCAGAGCTGCTAGGACAAGGTCGATCCACTACGCCTCCAGTGAGAGATCCACCCAGGAGGCAGGGATAGCAGATGTTGCTCATCGTGCCTATTACTACTACAGAGACAGGTTCTGGGTAGAGATCCAGGATGGGCCAGAGAGGTGGTACCCCCGCAGGAGGAGTGGAGAGACAGCTTGCACCATCGCCCCCATCGGAGACATCGCCGATCCCCAGCTCGCTGCTACTGTGACACTTGTGGCTACCCTCAACACTGACCTGGAGGCAGCTACTGATGAGATCACCGCTCTGAGGGAGCAGCTGAGAGGGACCCAGCAGGAGTTGGAGCAGCCTGACCAGATGATGCGAGCACCACCGCCACGCAGCCCAGACTACCGTGCAGAGTCACCGCCTAGCAAGAGGCATTGCTTCGGATCTGCCACCGCCCGCACCACCATCCAGCAGGGTCCTTAGGAGTTTACCATGAGTCTGTAATAAGATCGAGTAGTCATCGTTTTCCTTTCAAGTCGAGTCAAAAACCAGTGAGTCGAGTCAGTGTGAACCTTGTCTTTCGATGTTTGGTTTGATTATCATTATGCTTATGTATGAGTTGTATTTTTGTAATGATTGTGATGGGCGTAGACACAAGTCTACCACCATCTAGATTTTGGATTAAGGCATAAGGATATTATTGAATACATAGAAGGGGTTATTTGTTTCGCTTGCTCTTTATCTATCTTATGCTTTATCTTAACCAGTTCAATCAATAATCTCAAGTACTTCTGTTCCAAATCTGAGTTACTTAGTTTTGTCCAATAAAATTTATGGGAATCTCTTGCTGATGATAGATGGTGAACACAAGGAGCAACGCCGGTGCCAGCGGACTGCCGCCACCACCCCCCATCATTGAGTAGATGATGCTCACACAGACCCAGCTGATGTAGCAGATGGCTCAGACGATGGCGATGATGTAGCAGAACCAGCAGAATCCACCGCAGCACAACATCCCGCCCCGTGACAAGAGGGGTGAATTTCTGAAGGGACGCCCGCCCACCTTCAGGAAAGCAACCGATCCCCTGCATGCAGTGGATTGACTCAAGGCAGTGGAGCGACAACTCGACATCGCTCAGTGCAACGACCGGGAGAAGGTGTTGTACGCAGGAGGACAGCTTGAAGGACTAGCCTTGGACTGGTGGGATTCCTATCAGTACGCTCACCCTGATCTTACTCAGATCACATGGCAGGAGTTCCATGACAGCTTCCACTCACACCATGTGCCTGAAGCCCTGCTGACTTTGAAGAAGAAGGAGTTCCTGGCACTGAAGCAGGAAGGGATGAGCGTCACAGCTTATCGTGACAAGTTCATTGAGCTCGCCCGCTATGCTCCAGAGGACGTGAACACAGACAAGAAGAAGCAGTCCCGGTTCCGCGATGGCTTGCAGGATGCCCTGCAGTACTAGCTGATGTGCACCAAGTTCCCCAACTTTCAGGAACTGGTGGACGGCGCCCTGATGCTAGAACACAAGCGCCGTGAGATGGAGGAGAAGAAGCGGAAGTTCCAGGGCCAGCAGACTGGGAGCAACAACTGCCCCCGCGTCACTAGTCCCCAAAGCCAGCAGATAGGGAGCCAGCAGCGCTTCCAGAGCCAGCCTAGCCCGCTCAACCGTTGCCAGTACCAGCAGCGCCCCCAGTACCCCCAGGCGCCAAAGCAGCAGTGTTTCCAGAACCAGCTGCAGAATGCCCCAGCTCAGTGCAACCAGGTGCAGCCAGTTCAGTGCCCCGCCCCAGCCAGCAATGCACTAGGGGGGCAGAAGTGCTTCCATTGCGGCGAGCCAGAACACTATGCCAACGCCTGTCCCCGCAGAGTCCAGAACGCCGCCGGCCAAAACAACAATCAGAGGGCTGGCCTACCGCAGAATCAGCAGTAGGGCCAGGCCAACCATGCTCCGCAGAACCCCGCCAGAGGAAAGCTCAACCACACTGGGACGGAGACCATTGAGGGAGCTACTGATGTGGTCGTGGGTACGTTCCCTGTCAACTCCACCCCTGTGACTATTTTGTTCGATTCCGGAGCTTCGCATGCTTTCATATCTGTTGCTTTTGTGAAAAACAACTTAGTGGCATTACTGCCCATGAAGAATGCTATGCTAGTTAGCTCACCAGGAGGGGAACAGTGCGCCACTTTACGTTGTCCCCGTGTTACTGTCACCATAAGGGGGGTAGATTTCAAGGCACGCCTGATAGTCCTGGAGTCTATTGGTTTTGACCTGATTCTAGGTATGAGCAGGCTAGCCAAATATGATGCAGTGATCCAGTGCGGCAAGAGGACTGTGCAACTGACGGCAGAGACCGGAGATAAGGTGGAGTACCAGGCAGCCAGTCCATTGGAGCATAATCCAGTCAATCAAGCTGATGGTGCAGCTCTGAAAGACATCCAGGTGGTGAGTGAGTTCCCGGATGTGTTTCCCGAGGAATTGCCAGGTATGCCCCCGGAACGCGAAGTTGAATTTGTTATTATACTAAAACCTGGCACTGCACCTATAGCTTAAAGTCCATATAGGATGGGAGTGAAGGAACTGGAGAAACTTAAGGAAGAATTAAGCTCTTTGCTAGAAAAAGGGTATATTCGTCCTAGTTCTTCACCATGGGGAGCACCAGTGTTTGTGGACAAGAAGGATGGCACACAAAGGATGTGCGTGCACTATCGAGCCCTCAATGAAGTGACTGTCAAGAACAAGTGTCCATTGCCAAGGATTGATGATTTGTTCGATCAATTGAAGGGAGCTTGTGTGTTCTCCAAGATAGATCTTCGATCGGGCTACCACCAGATGAGGATCCGACCATCTGACATACCCAAGATGGCCTTCACCACTCGGTATGGGCTATATTAGTTCACAGTCATGTCCTTTGGACTAACCAACGCTCCAGCATACTTCATATACCTGATGAATAGCATCTTCATGGACTACCTAGACAAGTTTGTGGTGGTGTTCATTGATGACATTCTGGTCTTCTCCAAGAATGAGGAAGAACACGAGAAGCACCTGCGGATGACAATGCAGCGACTCAGAGAGCATCAGCTATATGCTAAGCTGAGCAAGTGTGAGTTCTGGATGAAGGAAGTGGCATTCTTGGGTCATTTGTTGTCCAATGGAGGAGGAGCCGTGGATCCGAAAAAGGTCCAGGATGTACTCAGCTGGAATCCACCCAAGGATGTGAGTGAGATCAGGAGTTTCCTTGGTATGGCTGGATACTACAGATGGTTCATCGAAGGTTTCTCCAAGATTGCTAAGCCAATGACGGCCCTACAGGAGAAGAATGCCAAGTTCGTCTGGACAACAGAATGTCAAGTCAGCTTTGAGGAGTTGAAGAAGAGGTTGACTACAGCACCTGTGCTAGTGTTGCCTGACATCGCCAAGAGCTTCTCGATCTACTACGATGCATCTCGTCTATGATTGGGATGTGTGCTCATACAAGAGGGCAGAGTAGTGGCTTATACATCAAGGCAACTGAGGAAACATGAGCAGAACTACCCGACACACGACCTAGAGTTGGCAGTGGTGGTTCATGCCCTAAAGATCTGGAGACACTACCTGATCGGGCACAAGTGTGACATCTACACCGATCACAAGAGTCTCAAGTATGTCTTCACCCAGTCAGATCCGAATATGAGGCAACGCTGATGGTTGGAGTTGATCAAGGACTATGATCTGGAGATCTACTACCACCCCGGGAAGGCTAACTTGGTGGCAGATGCTCTGAGTAGGAGAAGCTATATGAACAAGATCAACGGATTGTCTGCCTGAAGAAGTCAGCGGGAATTTGAGAAGATGAGTCTGTGGTTCGTGACTAGCATCACAGAGATGATAGTAGAACCGACTCTTGAACAGGAGATCCGGAAAGGTCAGCTTGGTGATGAAAAGATCAAGGAGATTGTGGAGAATGTTGCCCTAGTAAAGGCCCCTGTATTCCGAGTTGATGAACAGGGAACCTTGTGGCACGGGAAGAGGATATGTGTGCCCGATATAGCGCAGATCAAGGACACGATACTAAGAGAAGCTCATGATTCGGCATACTCGATCCACCCAGGAAGCACCAAGATGTACCAAGACATCAAGGAAAGATTCTGGTGGTATGGATTGAAGCGTGTTGTGGCAACCTATGTAGCCCTATGTGACACTTGTCAGAGAGTTAAGGCTGAACATCAGAGGCCAGCCGGATTACTCCAGCCCTTGAAGACCGGAATGGAAATGGGAAGAAGTTGGTATGGACTTCATCACAGGTCTGCCCCGCACAGAGTGAGGATTTGACTCCATTTGGGTGATTGTGGATCGCTTAACCAAAGTGGCCCACTTTTTTCCAGTAAAGACCACCTACACGGGAGCTAGATTAGTAGAGCTATATATGGAAAGGATTGTGTGCTTGCATGGAGTGCCAAAACGGATAGTATCTGACCGAGGTACTCGGTTCACGTCAGACTTCTGGCAGAAGCTACATGAGTCTATGGACACTAAGCTGCATTTCAGCTCAGCCTATCACCCACAGACGGATGGACAGATCGAGCGAACCAACCAGATTCTGGAAGACATGTTGAGAGCATGTGCTCTGTAGTATGGTGTCAGTTGGGACAAAAGTTTGCCCTATGCGGAATTCTCGTATAACAACAGCTACCAGAAGAGTCCGCAGATGGCAGCATTCGAAGCTTTGTATGGTAGGAAGTGTAGGACTCCACTATTCTGGAACCAGACTGGAGAAAGTCAAGTTTTTGGGCCTGAGATACTAAGGAAGGCAGAGCAACAAGTGCAAGTGATCCGGCAAAACTTGAAAGTGGCACAGTCACGACAGAAAAGCTATGCCGACGTCAGAAGGAGGGATCTCACCTTCGAAGTCGACGACTTTGTGTATCTCAAGGTGTCACCTATGTGAGGCGTGAAAAGGTTCAATGTCAAAGGCAAGCTAGCACCTCGGTATATCGGGCCATTCAAAGTAGTGGAACGAATGGGTGAAGTGGCCTACCGGCTAGAACTACTTGAGAAACTGGCCGGAGTGCACGATGTGTTCCACGTGTCTCGGTTGAAGAAATGCTTGCGGGTACCTGAGGAGCAGATCCCGATAGAGGAGCTGAATGTACAAGAAGATCTCACCTATGATGAGTACCCCGTCAAGATTTTGGAAAGGTCGGAGAGAGTAACCAGAAACAAGGTCATCCGAATGTGCAAGGTACAATGGAACCGACACTCGGAGGATGAAGCAACTTGGGAAAGAGAAGAGGATCTCAAGACCGAATATCCAACACTCTTCGCTTCTACATCCGAATCTCGAGGATGAGATTCATCTTAAGGGGGGTAGGTTTGTAACACCCAAAAATGGCCATTTAAAAATTTTAGTAATTAATTTGCTTTTATTGAATTTCTCATATTTAATATAGCCTAAATAAACTATTTATGAACATTAAAATCAAATATAAGTTGTAGAAATATTTTTGTTGCATTCATGCTGCTGCACTGTTTTTTGTTTGATGGCAAGTTAAGTTGGAATTTAAATTCTATTTAAATTCGAATTTAATTTGCATTTGTTTGAGCCCTAGAAAAGTTAAATCAAGTCGAGTTTGCTTTTGCCCCCTTAACTCTTTCCCCGGGCCACTCCTACTCCCCCAACTCCTCTCCCGAGCGCAGCCCAACCCCCTTCCTTCTTTCCTCGGCCCAGCTTCCTTCCTCCCCTCTTCGTGGGCCGCATCATCGCTTGGCCCAGCTCGCGCCCGCTCGCCCCTCCCCTCTCTCCCTCTGGCTGACACCCCGACCCCACCTATCGGGTCCCTCTTCAACCTCCCGCCCGACGTGCCTCCCTCTCCGGCGCGATCCCCGCCGCCTCGGTCGGCCTTTCCAACCCCTTCCCACGCCTGTGGACCCTCGCAGCTCCTTCCCCGAGCCATCCCCGCGCATTCTTTCCCCCAATAGCCCTCACATGCAAGGCAATATCCTCCCCCGAAGGAAGCTCCCGATCGCCGGCCGCCGCCGCCCGATTCCCGCGCTCCCCTGCCCAATGTGACACCCCGGGGCTATTTAAGCAGCCCCTCCGCACCCCCTAAACCCCACCAAATCCCTCCCGAGCTCCCCAAGCCCCCAGCAGCTCCCCCGACGCTTTGCGCCGCCGCCCGAGCTCCGGCCGACGTCGATCCTCCGCCACAGCTCCGCCCCATGTCGGATTGGCCCACCAGGACCTTCACCCGTGGGTAAGGACCACACTGAGCCCCTCTTCTTCCCCACTCTCGCCCCTAGAGCTTCAACCACCTTCGCCGGAGACGCCCGACCGTCGGTCGCCGTCGTGCGCAGTCCACACCGCTCCTCCCGCGACTTGAGCCACTCAGGTGAGCTCGCCGTGCGCTCCTGAGCCCGTAGGGCCAAGCGCCACAGCGAATGGAGCTCCCTTGCTCCGGGAGGCCTCCGCTCTGGTGAAGCGCCGCCGTCTCCCCGCTCGCCGCTGACGACCAATCCCCCCCCCCCCAAGCCCTCCTGAGCCGTTCAGAGCTGATCCAACGGCCTGACACATCCCGCCCCCAGGTCAAACCGGCGCATACCAGTCAGCCCTGTGGTTTTGCTAAAGAGTCCTCCCCCTTTACCTTAATCAACCCGCGGTCCGCTTCAGTTCAAAAATAATTACACCTAGGTCCTGTTTTTAATGAAAAACCCCCTGTCCTTTTTAGTAATAGAACCCACATTCCTGTTTACGTAATTTCGCGAGTAAGCCCTCGGGTTTTTATACAAAATTATGTTTAGGTCCCTATTTTCTTTCAAATAAGCCCCTGGAAACTTTTAAAACTTGCCAACAGGTCCCTAGAACTTAGAAAACCCATATCTTTTTCGTTTTAGCTCCGATTAGATTGATTTTCGCGCTCATGTGTTCGTAGTGAAGCGTAGAATATTTTCAAAACCTTTTTATGTGCTGTTTCTACAGTTTGGTGTATTTTTCTAATATAATTATATTTGTTTGCATGTATTGGTATGCGTGTATGCTTGTGTAGTGCTTCGTGTCCAGTCGGTGAGCCGTTAGCTTTGGATTTCGAGTTCGCGGAGGACTTTCTGGAGCAGGACTCGCAGCAGCAGCACTTCGAGGAAGGCAAGTTATAGCACGGACAATCCTTGCTACCTAAACACACATTTTATATTCATTTACTTTCATATGCATGTATCTAAATTGATGTCCTACTAAGGTTGTACCTAGTTTGTATACTCCTATCCTTGTTACCTTGGGATTATTGCATATGGGTAGAATTTTTGCTATGCGCAGCTACTGTCACTATTATTTAACTGTCAATTTTGATTTAATTGTTCACTTCAACATTAATGATAAAACTTGCTTTTTAGCAACATGGTCTAGGGAACTGGGCATGTGTTGTGTGCTTTGCTCCAGTGTCTCTCCCTAAAGTCCGGTTCTTAAAGCGGCAACCCAGGAGTTTGTCGCCACCGCTAGAACTATTATGGCTCTAGTCTTGGTCAAGTAACTTGTACGTCTCTAGCTTGCCAGTGGTTACCGGAGTGGCCGACGGTGTTATGGGAAGTAAGGCACGGGGTGTTTCTTGATTCCACTGAGGACGGTAGCCCCGTCGGCTAGGTCTCGTTAGACCCAGTCCCATGTTGGGAGCCCCTGTGGTACGGGAGCTCCGCACGTTGCGCTCTTTATTTTTGTTGTTGGCATGAGTTGCCCGCGCTTGGACGCCATTGGCCCCCTCACGTTGCGCCCTGAGGGTCAGTCAATCTTGGTGCCTAGAGTCTCACCACCTTATTGTACCGTAGCAGCCACTGTCTTGTTAGGGTGTCTTGTGAAAAACCTCGTAGCGTCCCTATGCAGTCACACCTCGGAAGTGTTGATGTGTGTGGCTGGGTGCAAAGTTCCTTTGAACTTTTACGCGACTGGTGGGTAAAGGGCGAAACCTCTGCATAGTGTATAATCTATCATGATAGCCTTGCTCAGGGTCACGAGCGGCCTGGATCCTTTTTGATTAGAAGATGATGTTTAGTATTGTTTAATGTCACTCATACTTATTTAATTGGGTTGCAACTAGGTTTCATCCACCTGTAGTAATTTGGTTAATGATAAAATGAACCAACTAAAAATGCTGATGCAGTTCAGCCGTGTCTAGCCTTATTTTGAGCCTTCATATACCCGTGCTATACTTGCTAAGTAATTGTTTACTTACACTTGCCATTTACTCAACAAAATCTCGGATGGGTAAACAGATTGGGCTGTGCATGAGACTGTTGCTGAGTTCCCTGAGGACCTGCCATACTTCTGAGTTGCGCTCTCCCAGTCAAAGTCCCTGTGGACTACGGCTCCGCTCTAGTTGAGAGTTATAGACTTCCGCTGTAATAAACATTTATGTTATACTCTGATGTAAACTATTTTATTTCAAGCACTTGTACTCTGTTTATCATATTTGTTCGCTGTATGTATTCTGTGGACTTCCTGGGCACATATATGGCCGCATTCGGGTTTTTGTGAAAATCTGGGTGTGACATATTTTGAGCCTACATATACCGTGCTATACTTTCTAAGTAAATGTTTACTTACACTTGTCATTTATTCAACAAAATCCCGGATGGGTAAACAGATTGGGTTGGGCATGAGACTGCTGAGTTTCCAGAAGATTTGTCGTACTACTGAGTTGTGATCTCCCAGTCAGAGTCCCTGTGGATTGCGGCTCCATTAGTTTGAGAGTTTATTAGTCTTCCGCTGTATTTGGTTAGTTTATTTATGATGCACTCCGATGTAAAAATTTATTAAATCAAGAATTTATTCAAGCATATGTTCTCTGTTTATCGTATTTAGTCGCTATATGTGTACTTTGACTTCCTGGGCACACATATGGCCACATTTGGGTTTTTGTGAAAATCCGGGTGTGACGGATTAGTATCAGAGCCGTACTGACTGTAGGATCGCAGCATAGTTAGAACGGTTGATTAAACCTTAGGGGACTGCCATGATTATGTGTTATGGGTCGTCTAGTTTCACTTTTTCAAAACTCAAGTGCTGTCGAGTCTTGTGTGAATCATGTCTTTAGCTGCTTGACATGGTTTTCATTATGCTTATGTTTGATTTGGATTTTTATAATGATTGTGATGGGCGTAGATGTAGGACTAAGGTTTAAGGACAATAGTGATTACATAGAGGGGGTTATTCATTTCTCTTGATCTTTTCCTACCAAGTCCTCCACCCTAACAAGCTAGTAATCCTCTAAAGTCACTCGGCTATAACCAACGGAATTTTTATGAGGCTTATTTATTGATGATAGATGGTAAACACAAGGAGCAACGCCGGTGCCAGCGGAGTGCCACTGCCGCCACTACCTCCCACCATTGAGCAGATGATGCACACACAGACCCAGCTGATGCAGCAGATGGCCCCGATGATGGCGATGATGCAGCAGAACCAGCAGAATCCGCCACCTCAGCACAACATGCCGCCTTGGGACAAGAGGGGTGAATTCCTGAAGGGACATCCTCCCACCTTCAGCAAGGCCAGCGACCCCCTGCAGGCCGATGATTGGCTCAAGGCGGTGGAGAGACAGCTTGACATCACACAGTGCAACGACCGGGAGAAGGTGTGTACGCAGGAGGACATCTCCAAGGACCAGCATTGGAATGGTGGGACTCGTACCAATACGCTCATGTCGACCGTACTCAGATCACCTGCCAAGAGTTCCGTAGCAGCTTCCGCTCCCACCATGTGCCAGAAGCCCTGATGACTCTGAAGAAGGAGTTCCTGGCACTGAGGCAAGAAGGGATGAGTGTCACCGCTTATCGTCAAGAGTTCATCGAGCTCGCCCACTATGCTCTGGAGGATGTGGACACCGATAAGAAGAAGCAGAACAGGTTCCGCGATGGCTTACACGATGCACTGCAGTACCAGCTGATGTGCACCAGGTTCCCCAACTTATAGGAACTGGTGGACGGCGCTTTGATGCTGGAACACAAGCGCCATGAGATGGAAGAGAAGAAGAGGAAGTTCCTGGGCCAGCAGATCGGGAGCAGAAGCCGCCCCCGTTTCGTTCCTCCTCAAGGAAGTCACCAGATGGGGAGCCAGCAGCGTTTCCAGAGTTAACCCGGCTCGCTCAACCGTGGCTAGTACCAGCAGCGTTTCCAGAGTTAACCCGGCTCGCTCAACCGTGGCTAGTACCAGCAGCGCCCCCAGTATCCCCAGGCGCCACAGCAGCAGTGACTCTTGCAGAATGCTCCAGCTCAGCGCAACCAGGTGCAGCAAGGTCCTGTTCAACGCCCCAACCCCGTCAACAACACACCAGTGGGGCCTAAGGTGTGTTACCACTGTGGAGAGCAGGGGCACTTTGCCAATGTTTGCCCCAAGAAGACCCAGAACACTGCCGGCCAGAACAACAATTAGAGGGCTGGGCTACCGCAGAACCAGCAACAGGGCCAGGCAAACCGTGCTCCGCAGAACCTCGCCAAAGGCAAGCTCAACCACACTGGGGCGGAGACTGTTGAGGGAGCTACTGATGTGGTCGTGGGTACGTTCCCTGTCAATTCCACCCGTGCGACTATTTTGTTCGATTCCGGAGCTTCGCATGCTTTCATATCTGCTGCTTTTGTGAAAAAGAACTTAGTGGCATTACTGCCCATGAAGAATTCTATGCTAGTTAGCTCACCAGGAGGGGAATACGCACCACTTTACGTTGTCCCCATGTTACCATCACCATAAGGGGGGTAGACTACGAGGCGCGCCCAATAGTCCTGGAGTCTATTGGTTTCGACCTGATTCTGGGTATGAGCTGGCTAGCCAGATATGATGTCGTGATCCAGTTGTAACACCCAAAAATAGCCTATTTAAAAATTTTAGTAATTAATTGGCATTTATTTAATTTTATCATAATTAATACAGGTTAAATGAATTAATTATGAAATTAAAATCAAATATAAGTTGTAGAAACATTTTTGTTGCTTCATGCCGCTGCATTTAATTTTTGTATTGCTTGTGATTCAAATGAGAATTTAAATTTATTTAAATTCAAATTTGAATCACCTTATTTGGAGTCCTAGAAAAGTTTTTCCAGCCGAGTCTGTTTTAGCTCCCTAGGCTTTCTCCCCGGTCCACTCTTGCACCTCTAACTTTCCTCCAGCGTAGCCCAGCTCCCCCTCTTCCCTTTCCCCTGAGCCGGCCCACAGCCTCCTTTCCCCCGCTCGCCTCCCCCGCTTTTGGCCCAGCGTGGCCCAAACAGCCTTTCCCGCGCGCCCCACTCCCCCTTCCTTCTCTCTCGCCGACAGCCGGCCCCACACGTCGGAGTTTAACCCTTCCTCTCGCCCGCGCCCGCGCCAAGCTCGGCGCGATCGCCGCCGTGTCGGCCGGCCGTCCCGCCTCTCCCCCGCGGCCCTAGGACCCTTACGAAGCTTCCCCGAAGGTTCCCTGCCGCTCACCCTTCCTTTCCCGTGTGCCTCCACGTATGGGAAGCCCGCTCCCCGCTTGGAAGGCCCGGATCGCCGCCGTCGTCGCCGATCCTCTTGGCTCGCACGCCAAGGGCCCTCCTGGACCCTATAAAATCCCCACCGCAGCCTCTACAACCTGCACCAAGCCTCGCAGCAAGCTTCCACGCCTCCCAGCCCCTTCCCCCTCGCCTTGCGCCATCCCTCTCCGGCCGCCACTGACGAGAGACGCCACCACTGCCCTTCGCTCGACGAGAACCCAGCCCAGAGCTTCCACAGGAGGTAGGGAACCTGCCCGAGCAACCCCCGCCCTCTTTTTCCGCTTGGAGCACTGCCTAATCACTCGCCGGTCTTGCTCAGAGCCGCCGGAGTACCTCGCCTCGACGTCCGCACTCCCCGCCACCCGACCGACGCCGAGAGCCACTCTGGTGAGCTCGCCGTTCCACGCTGAGGCTGTAGGACCCGACCGCTCGCCTTTTGGAGCCCTGTAGCGCTGGGATGGCTTCGCTCCGGCGAGCCCCCGCCGCGAGCAGTGGCGGTGCCGCTGCGTTCCCTGTTCCCGCCGGCCGCCCCTCGCTTGAGCTGATCCGGACCGTCGGATCGAGATCCGACGGCCCACGCTCCTCCCCCGCCCGTGGTCAAACCGCGCATACCGGTCAGCCTTGGCATGTTTGCTTAAGAGCCCCTCGGTTTCTGTTAAATCAACCCGCGGTCCATGTTAGTATTAAAAATAATTGCATATAGCGCCTTTCTTCGCGTTTTAGCCCCTGAACTTTTAGAAAATAGAACCCGTGGTCCAGCTCCTACATTCTTACGCGTTAGCCCTCGGGTTTTAACGCGTAATTACATTTAGGTCCCTGGTTTTTCACAAACTAGCCCCTGGAACTTTTAAAACATTGCCAGCAGGTCCCTAGAACTTAGAAAACCCATATCTTTTTCGTTTTAGCTCCGATTAGCGTGATTTTCGCGCTCATGTGTTTATTTTCGCGCTCAAGCGTAGATCATTTCTAGAATCTTTATTTGTACTATTTCTACTATTTGGTGTATTGTTCTAATAGAATATTATTTGTTTGCTTGTATTGGTTTGCGTGCTCGCTTGTATGGTGATTCGTGTCCAGTCGGCGAGCCGTACGCTTTGGAGTTCGAGTACGTGGAGGACTTTCCGAAGCAGGACCCAGAGCAGCAGCAACAGTAGCAGCCGCCCTTCGAGGAAGGCAAGTTATAGCACGGACAATCCTTGCTACCTAAACACACTTTTTTATATACATTTACTTTCATATGCATGTGTCTAAATTGATGTCCTATTAAGGTTGTACCTAGTTTGTTGACTCCTATCTTTTGATTACCTTGGGTTTATGCATATGGGTAGATTTTGCTATGCGCAGCTACTGTCACCATTATTTAACTATTAATTTTGACTTAATGGTTCACTTCAATATTAATGATAAAACTTGCTTTTTAGCAACTTGGTTTAGTGTAACACCCTAAATTAGGCCTATTTAAAATTTTAGTAATTAATATGCTTTTTATTAAAGTTCCCATGCTCAACATAGGGTAAATAAATACTTTTTGGCAAAATAAAATCAAATATAAGGTTAGAAACATTTTTGTTGCATCCATGCTGCTGCATTGTGTTTTGGTTGCTTGTGAATTAGATTGGAATTTAAATCCTCTTTAAATTCGAATTTGATTCCCATTGTTTGGAGCTCTTGAAAAGTTGTTTCAGCCCGAGTTCGTTTTCCCTCCCTGAACTTCTCTCCCCGGCCGAGCTTGCCCCTCCTTCTTTTTCTTCCGCAGCGGCCCAGCTCCCCGTTTCCCTCTTCCGGCCCAGCTCGCGGCCAAGCGCACCCCGCCTTCGGCCCGCTCGCCTTCCCCGCTCTCGCAGCCCAGCGTCGCAGCCCAGCACACCCGCCTCCCCTCCAACGTGGCCCAACGCGGCCCAGCAGGCCAGCCCGCGCCTTCCCCGCTCCAGCCGCTGACGCGCGGAGCCCGCTCGTCAGCTCCGCTTTCCCCGCCGAGCCGGACTCGAGCTCGAGTCCGACCGGGGCAGGGCGCGCACGCCGAGGCCGCCCCCAAGCCGCTCCTCGGCCGCTCTATAAAAGCTGAGCCGCGCCGCCCCCGAAGCCCCGACCACCTGCCTCAAAAACCCTAGCCGCCGCCTCCACCCGAGCTTGCAGCGCCGCCGCCGTCGATCTGCCGCGTCACCGCCACTCCGGTCAATTTAACCGCCGGGAGAGCTTCGCTAGGAGGTAAGCTTGCTCCCGAGCTCCTCCCTGTCCTTTTTCCTACACCGGAGTGTCGCCGCCGCGTTGCGCCGCCGCGTTGCGCCGCCGCAGCCGAGCGCCGCCGCCGCCATTACTCGTCGCCCACCTCTGCCGCCGCGCCGTCGTCGACTGGAGCACCCCCGCTCGACTCGCCGCATCATCCCGCGTCCGTAGCACCCAGCTGCGCCCGAAGCCATGCCGTATAGCGCGAAAACGCGCTACATCGGCGAACCTCCGCCGCGCTCGCAAGCGGCGCCGCCGCAGCCCCTCCCCGCCGGTGACTTCTCCTCCCAGATCCAATCTGACCCGCTCGTGCTCGATCCAACGGCTCAGATTCAAACCAACCCGAGTCAATACCGGTCAACCATGGCCGTTTTGCTAATGAGCCCCTGCCCTTTTTGGAAATCAACCCGCGGTCCAAATCTATTCAAAAGTATTTACAGTTAGGTCCTGATTTTTACAGGAAACCCCCTGTCCTTTTTAGAAATAGCACCTGAGGTCCTGTCTTGGTTAATTTGTGATTAAACCCTCCTGTTTTAATATAAAATTCTATTTTAGCCCCTGAGTTTTTGCAAATAAGCCCCTGGAACTTTTAAAACTTTGCCAGCAAAACCCTGAACCATAGAAACGTCATAACTTCTCCGTTTTAGCTCCGATTTGAGTGATTTTCACGCTCACGTGCTCGTAGCGAAGCGTAGATTAGTTTCTAAGCCTTCTTTTGTTCTGTTTTTACTGTTTGGTGTACTGTTCTAATAGAATAATATTGATTGCATGTACTGGCTTGTGTGGATGCTTGTGTGTTGCTTCGTGAGTCCAGTCGGTGAGCCGTACGCGCTTGAGTTCGAGGGTTACGAGGAGCAGGACCAGCAGCAGCAGTTTGAGGAAGGCAAGTATAGCACGGACAATCCTTGCTACCTAAACACACCTCTTAAATTATTTACTGCATACGCATGTGTCTAAATTGTTACCCTTTTAAGGTTGTACCTAGCTTTGTTTATCCTATACCTTGATTACCTTGGGTTATTGCATTTGGGTAGAACTTTGCTAGGCGCAGCTACTATCACCTTTGCTTAACTATTAATCTTGACTTAATGGTTCACTTCAATGTTAATGGTAAAACTTGCTTTTTAGCAACATGGATCAGGGAGCTAGGGCGTACGCTTCGTGCTTGGCCCTAGTGTCTCTCCGTAAGGACTAGTTCTTAAAGCGGCAACCCAGGAGCCAGTCGCCACCGCTGGAACTATAATGGCTCTGGTCTTGGACAAGTAGCATGTATGGCTCTAGCTTGACAGTAGTTACCGACGGGCCGACGGCGTTATGGGAAGCATGGGTGAGAGTATGGTTTGATCCACCGAGGACGGGGTATCCGTCGGCTATGTCCCCGTGAGGCACAGTCCCGTGTTGGGAGCCACCGTATGGTGGGGGCTCCACACGTTGCACTATTTATTTTGTTGTTGATATTCTTTGCCGCGTTTGGACGCCATTGACCCCCTCGTGTCGCTACATGAGCGTTAGTCAATCTCGGTGCCTTGGGTCATGCTGCCTAGGTTGTACCATAACGGCTACTGTTTCGTTAGGGTGTCTTGTGAAAAGCCTCGTAGCGTCCCTGTGCGGTCACACCTCGGAAGTGTGATTTGTGAGGTCTGATCCACCTCCGCGTGGTTGGGTGCAAAGTTCCTTTGAACTTTTACGCGACTGGTGGGTAAAGGGCGAAACCTCTGCAGAGTGTATAATCTATCATGATAGCCTTGCTCAGGGTCACGAGCGGCCTGGATCCTTTATGATTAGAAGATGCTGTTATTTATTATCGTTTAATGTTCACTTCTACTATATTAATTGGGTTACAACTGGGATTCATGTAAATGTAGTGACTATGATGATGTTAAAATGAAACAACTAAAATTGCTAATGCAGTACAGCCGTGTCAAGCCTTTCTTTTAAGCCTTCATTATCCGTGTTGTACTTGCTAAGTAAGACATTTACTTACACTTGCTATTCAACAAAATCCCGGATGGGTAACAGATGGATTAGGTGGTACTGCTGCTGTTGAATTTCCTGAGGATCTGCCGTTCTACTAGCTATGCTCAACCAGTCGGTGTCCCCGTGGGTTGTCGGCTTCGTTTTCGTTTAGAGAGAATTAATAATGAGACTTCCGTTGTTTTATTCATTTATTTGAGTCAAACTCTGATGTAAAACCATTTATTTTATTCGAGCACTGTATTCTGTTATCATATTTGTTCGCTATATGTGTAATGACTTCCTGGGAACACATATGGCCGCATTTTGGGTTTCTGTGTAAATCCGGGTGTGACATTTAGGGAGCTAGAGCATGTGCTATGTGCTTTGCTCTAGTGTCTCTCCGTAAGGTTCGGTTCTTAAAGCAGCAACCCAGGAGCCTGTCGCCACCGCTAGAACTATTATGGCTCTGGTCTTGGTCAAGTAACTTGTACGGCTCTAGCTTGCCAGTGGCTACCATTGGGGCCAACGGCGTTTGTGGACACAAGGTGAAAGGGTGTTTCCGGATTCCACCGAGGACGGGCGATCCGTCAGCTAGGTCACGTTAGACCCAGTCCCGTGTTGGGAGTCCCTGCGATGGGGAACTCCACACGTTGCGCATGGATGGGTGCGATGCCCGCGCTCTGGACGCCATCGACCCCCCCTATGGTGTGACTCCATAGGAGTACGTCGATCTCGGTGCATATGGTCTCACCGCCTTATTAAACTAGCGGCTACTGTCTTGTAAAATCTATCATGATAGCCTTGCTCAGGGTCACGAGCGGCCTGGATCCTTTTTGATTAGAAGATGATGTTTCTTTATGTTTAATGTCACTTATACTTTACTAATTAGGGTACAACCAGGATTTATTCACTTGTAGTAATTTGGTTAATGTTAAAATGAACCAACTAAAAATGTTAATGCAGTTAAGTCGTGTTTAGCCTATTTTGAGCCTTCATACCCGTGTTATACTTGCTAAGTAATTGTTTACTTACACTTGCTATTTTATTCAACAAAATCCCGGATGGGTAAATAGATTGGGCTGGGCATGAGTCTGCTGCTGAGTTTCCAGAAGATTTACTGTACTATTGAGTTGTGATCTCCCAGTCAGAGTCCCTATGGATTGCGACTCCATTAGTTGAGAGTTTTATTAGTCTTCCGCTGTTAATGCTTAGATCATTTATGAAGCACTCTGATGTAAACACTTTATTTAATGAAGAATTTATTCCAGCATATGTTCTCTGTTTATCATATTTGTTCGCTATATGTGTATTATGACTTCCTGGGCACACATATGGCCGCATTCGGGTTTTTGTGAAAATCCGGGTGTGACAGATTGGTATCAGAGCCGTGCTGACTGTAGGATCGTAGCCTAGTTAGAACGGTTGACAAATCTTAGGAGACCACCATGATTATGTCTTATATGCCGTCTAGTTTCACTTTTTCAAAACTTAAATCTAGTCGAGTCTTGTGTGAATCATGTCTTTAGGTGCTTGAAATGTTTGTCATTATGCTTATGCTTGATTTGGATTTTTGTAATGATTGTGATGGGCGTAGACGCAAGTCTACTACCATCTAGATGTAGGACTAGGGTTTAAGGACTCTAGTGATTAAATAGAGGGGGTATTCATTTCTCTTGCTCTTTTTCTATTTAAGCCCTCCATCATGACAAATTGGTAAACCTCTGAAGCCATCGGATTGTTATGAGAATTATTTATTGATGATAGATAGTGAACACAAGGAGCAACCCCGGTGCTAGTGGACTGCCACCACCACCTCCCACCATTGAGCAGATGATGCTCACGCAGACCCAGCTGATGTAGCAGATGGCCCAGATGATGGCGATGATGCAGCAGAACCAGCAGAATCCGCCGCAGCACAACATGCCGCCCCGTGACAAGAGGGGTGAATTCCTGAAGGGGCGTCCTCCTACCTTCAGCAAGGCCACCGACCCCCTACAGGCTGATGATTGGCTCAAGGCGGTGGAGAGACAGCTCGACATCGCCCAGTGCAACGACCGGGAGAAGGTGCTGTACGCCGGAGGACAGCTCCAGGGACCGGCACTGGACTGGTGGGACTCATACCAGTACGCTCACATCGACCGTACTCAGATCACCTGGTAGGAGTTCCGCAGCAGCTTCCACTCCCACCATGTGCCAGAAGCCCTGATGACCCTGAAGAAGGAGTTCCTGGCATTGAAGCAAGAAGGGATGAGTGTCACTGCCTACCGTGACAAGTTCATCGACTTGGCCCGCTATGCTCCGGAAGACGTGGACACCGACAAGAAGAAGCAGTCTAGGTTCCGTGACGGCTTGCAAGATGAATTGCAGTACCAGCTGATGTGCACCAGGTTCCCCAACTTCCAGGAACTGTGGACGGTGCTTTGATGCTGGAACACAAGCGTCGTGAGATGGAGGAGAAGAAGAGGAAGTTCCAGGGCCAGCAGATCGGGAGCAGCAGTCGCCCCCGTTTCGTTCCTCCTCAGGGCAGTCAGCAGATGGGAAGCCAGCAGCGCTTCCAGAGTCAGCTGGGCCCGTTCAACTGTGGCCAGCACCAGTAGTGCCCCAAGTACCCCCAGGCGCCACAGCAGCAGCGTCCTCAGAACCAGCTGCAGAATGTCCCAGCTCAACGCCACCAGACGCAGCAGGGTCCCATTCAGCGCCCCAACCCCGTCAACAACACGCCCGTGGCCCCCATAGTGTGTTATCACTGTGGAGAGTAGGGTAACTATGCCAATGTCTGCCCCAAGAAGACCCAGAACACCGCAGGGCAGAACCAGCAGGCCGGACATCAGCCGGCGCAGGCAGGCCAAGGACAGCAGAACCCCGCAAGAGGCAAGATCAACCACATGGGCGCAGAGACTGCAGAAAGAGCTACTGACGTGGTTGTGGGTATGTTCCTCATCAACTCGACCCCCGCAACTGTTTTGTTCGATTCTGGAGCTTCGCATGCTTTCATATCTGCTGCTTTTGTGAAAAGGAACTTAATAGCCTTGAAACCCATGATGAGTGCTATGCTAGTAAGCTCACCAGGGGGGAACAGCGAGCCACTCTATGTTGCCCCCACATCACCATCACCATAAGGGGGTAGACTTCGAGGCAAGCCCGGTAGTCCTGGAAACTCTGGGGTTTGACCTAATCCTGGGTATGAGCTGGTTAGCCAGATAAGATGCAGTGATCCAGTGTGCCAAGATAGCAGTACAGCTGACAACAGGGTCCGGTGATAAGGTGGAATACCAAGCAGCCAGTCCCTTGGCGAAGATTCAAGTCAATCAAGCTGATGGTGAAGCTCCCGCCGACATCAGGGTGGTAAGCGAGTTCCCGGATGTGTTTCCTGAGGAATTGCCAGGTATGCCCCCGACACGTGAAGTTGAATTCATTATTGAACTTAAACCTGGCACTGCTCCTATAGCTAAAAGGCCATATAGAATGGGAGTGAAAGAACTGGAGAAACTGAAGGAGGAATTAAGCTCCTTGCTAGCCAAGGGGTATATTCGTCCTAGTGCTTCACCATGGGGAGCACCAGTACTGTTTACGTGGACAAGAAGGATGGGACATAGAGGATGTGTGTGGACTATCGAGCCCTCAACGAAGTGACCGTCAAGAACAAGTACCCGCGGCCAAGGATTGATGATTTGTTTGATCAGCTGAAGGGAGCTTGTGTGTTCTCCAAGATAGACCTTCGATCGGGTTATCACCAGATGAGGATCCGGTCATCGGACATACCCAAGACGGCTTTCACTACTCAGTACGGGTTGTACGAGTTCACGGTTATGTCCTTCGGACTCACCAATGCTCCTGCATACTTCATGTACATGATGAATAGTGTCTTCATGGACTACCTTGACAAGTTTGTGGTGGTGTTCATTGATGACATTCTGGTCTTCTCCAAGAATGAAGAGGAACATGAAGATCATTTGAGGATGGTGATGCAGAGACTCCGGGAACATCAGCTATATGCCAAGTTGAGCAAGTGTGAGTTCTGGTTGAAGGAAGTGGCATTCTTGGGACACGTGTTGTCAAATGGAGGAGTAGCAGTTGATCCGAAGAAGGTTAATGATGTGTAGAGCTGGAACCCGCCTCTGGATGTCAGCGAGATCAGGAGTTTCCTTGGAATAGCCGGATATTATCGGCGTTTCATTGAAGGATTCTCCAAGATTGCGAAACCCATGACGGCGTTATTGGAGAAAAATTCCAAGTTCATCTGGACAGAGGAGTGCCAAACCAGCTTTGAAGAGTTGAAGAAGAGGCTGACAACAGCACCTATACTAGTATTGCCCGACATAGCCAAGAGCTTCTCCATCTACTGCGATGCATCCTGTCTAGGACTGGGGTGTGTACTTATGCAGAAAGGGAGAGTCATGGCATACGCATCAAGACAGTTACGGAAGCATGAACAGAACTATCCGACACATGATTTGGAGTTGGCAGCTGTGGTGCATGCTCTGAAGATTTTGAGGCATTACCTGATTGGGCACAAGTGTGACATCTACACTAATCATAAGAGCCTGAAGTACGTCTTCACTCAGTCAGAGTTGAACATGAGGCAACGCCGATGGTTGGAGTTGATAAGGACTATGATCTGGAGATCCATTACCACCATGGCAAGGCTAACTTGGTGGCAGATACTCTGAGTAGGAGAAGCTATGTGAACAGGATCACCGGCCATTGTCTGCCTGAAGAACTCAGCCGAGAATTCCAGAAGATGAGTCTCGGGTTCGTGACCAGCATCACAGAGATGACGGTAGAACCGACTCCGGAACATGAGATCTGGAAAGGACAGCTTGGTGATGAAAAGATCAAGGAAATTGTGGAGAATGTTGCCCTAGGCAAGGCCCCTGGTTTCCAAGTGGATGAACAAGGAACCTTGTGGCACGAGAAGAGGATATGTGTGCCCGATATAGCACAGATAAAGGACACGATCCTAAGAGAAGCGCATGATTTGGCATACTCGATCCACCCAGGAAGCACCAAGATGTACCAAGACATCAAGGAAAGATTCTAGTGGTACGGGTTGAAGCGTGATGTGGCGACACATGTGGCACTATGTGACACATGTCAGAGAGTTAAGGTTGAACACCAGAGGCCAGCCGGATTACTCCAGCCCTTGAAGATACTAGAATGGAAATGGGAAGAAGTTGGCATGGACATCATCACTGGTCTACCCCGCACACAGCGAGGATTTGACTCCATCTGGGTGATTGTGTACTGGTTGACTAAAGTAGCCCACTTTCTTCCAGTGAAGACCACCTACACCAGAGCCCAATTGGCAGAGTTGTACATGGAGAGTATTGTGTGCTTGCATGGAGTGCCCAAGCGGATAGTGTCTGATCGTGGTACTCAGTTCACTTCACACTTCTGGCAGAAGCTACATGAGTCTATGGACACCAAGTTGCAGTTTAGTGCAGCTTATCACCCCAAGACAGATGGACAGACAGAGCGGACTAATCAGATTCTGGAGGACATGTTGAGGGCATGTGCACTGCAGTATGGTGTTAGCTGGGACAAGAGTTTACCTATGCGTAATTCTCGTACAACAACAGCTATTAGAAGAGTCTGCAGATGGCACCATTCGAGGCTTTGAATGGCAGGAAGTGCAGAACACCACTATTCTGGAATCAGACTGGAGAGAGTCAAGTCTTTGGGCCTAAGATACTCATAGATGCAGAACGCCAAGTGCAAGTGATCAGGCAGAATTTGAAGGTGGCACAGTCCAGGCAGAAAAATTATGCTGATGTCAGATGGAGGGATCTCAGTTTTGAGGTTGAAGATTTTGTGTACCTCAAGGTGTCTCCGATGAGGGGCGTGAAGAGGTTCAGTGTCAAGGGCAAGTTAGCACCTCGATACATCGGACCTTTCCAGATACTCGAAAGGAAAGGTGAAGTGGCATATCAGCTAGGACTACCCGAGAGATTGGCCGAAGTGCACGATGTGTTCCATGTGTCACAACAAAAGAAATGTTTGCGAGTGCCTGAAGAGCAAATCCCGATAGATGAGCTGAATGTGCAAGAGGACCTCACTTATGAGGAGTATCCGGTCAGAATTCTGGAGGTGTCTGAAAGGGTGGCAAGAAACAAGGTCATCCGGATGTGCAAGGTACAGTGGAGCCGACACTCACAGGATGATTCCACTTGCGAACGGGAAGAGGATCTCCAGACAGAGTACCCGCAGCTCTTCGCATCTACATCCGAATCTCGAGGACGAGATTCATCTTAAGGGGGTAGGTTTGTAACACCCAAAAATAGCCTATTTAAAATTTTTAGTAATTAATTGGCATTTATTTAATTTTATCATAATTAATATAGGTTAAATGAATTAATTATCAAAATTAAAATCAAATATAAGTTGTAGAAACATTTTTGTTGCATTCATGCCACTGCATTTAATTTTTGTATTGCTTGTGATTCAAATGAGAATTTAAATTTATTTAAATTCAAATTTGAATCACCTTGTTTGGAGTCCTAGAAACGTTTTTCCAGCCGAGTCTGTTTTAGCTCCCTAGGCTTTCTCCCCAATCCACTCTTGCACCTCTAACTTTCCTCCAGCGCAGCCCAGCTCCCCCTCTTCCCTTTCCCTGGAGCCGGCCCACAGCCTCCTTTCCCCCGCTCGCCTCCCCCGCTTTTGGCCCAGCGCGGCCCAAACAGCCTTCCCCGCGCGCCCCACTCCCCCTTCCTTCTCTCTCGCCGACAACCGGCCCCACACATCGGAGTTTTCCCCTTCCTCTCGCCCGCACCCGCTCCAAGCTCGGTGTGAACGCCGCCGTGTCGGCCGGCCGTCCCGCCTCTCCCCCGCTCCCCTAGGACCCGCACGAAGCTTCAACGAAGGTTCCCTGCCGCTCACCCTTCCTTTCTCGCACATGTGCACTACAGTATGGTGTTAGGTGGGACAAGAGTTTACCCTATGCGGAATTCTCGTACAACAACAGCTATCAGAAGAGTCTGCAGATGGCACCATTCGAGGCTTTGTATGGCAGGAAGTGCAGAACACCACTATTTTGGAATCAAACTGGAGAAAGTCAAGTCTTTGGGCCTGAGATACTTAGGGATGCAGAACGCCAAGTACAAGTGATCAGGTAGAACTTAAAGGTGGCACAGTCCAGGCAGAAGAGTTATGCTGATGTCAGACGGAGGGATCTCAGTTTTGCAGTTGGAGATTTTGTGTACCTCAAGGTGTCACCGATGAGGGGCGTGAAGAGGTTCAATGTCAAGGGCAAGGTAGCACCTCGATACATCCGACCTTTCCAGATACATGAAAGGAAAGGTGAAGTGGCATATCAGTTGGGACTACCCAAGAGATTGGCCGGAGTGCATGATGTGTTCCATGTGTCACAACTGAAGAAATGTTTGCGGGTGCCTGAAGAGCAAATCCCGATAGATGAGCTAAATGTGCAAGAGAACCTCACTTACGAGGAGTACCCGGTCAGGATTCCGGAGGTGTCTGGGAGGGTGACAAGAAACAAGGTCATCCGGATGTGCAAGCTACAGTGGAGCCGACACTCGGAAGATGAAGCCACTTGGGAACGGGAAGAAGATCTCAAGACCGAGTACCCACAGCTCTTCGCATCTACTTCCGAATCTCGAGGACGAGATTCATCTTAAGGGGGGTAGGTTTGTAACACCCAAAAATGGCCCATTTAAAATTTTTAGTAATTAATTGGCTTTTATTTTAATAGTTCATATTTAATATAGGTTAATTGAATTATTTATGAATATTAAAATCAAATATAAGTTATAGAAACAATTTTGTTGCATTCATGCTGCTCCACTGAGTTTTGATTGTTGGCAAATTAAGTTGGAATTTAAATTCTGTTTAAATTTGAATTTAATTTGTATTTGTTTCAGCCCTAGAAAAGTTAATTCAATCCGAGTTCACTTTTGCTCCCTAAGCTTCCTTCCCCGATTCACTTGAACTCCCGCTACTCTCCTCCCAGATCAGCCCAGCTCCTCTCCCGCGCGGCCCAGTCCCCCTCCCCGTCCTTTTCCCCACCCGCGGCCCAGCTCCCCAGCCGGCCCAGCAACAGGTCGCGCAAGCCTAGCCCGCCCGCGCCTTCCCCCTCCACATCCTCTTGCTGACACCAGGGACCCACCTGTCGGGCCTTCGTCTTCCCCCGCCCGAGCTTCCCCTCCCCCCGGCGCGAATCACGCCGCCCAGCCGGCCGCCTCTCCGCGACCTGTGGCCCTGAAGAAGCTTCGTGAAGCTCCTCCGCGCCTACCCCGCCATCTCCTTCCATTTTGGAGCGCCCCCACGCAAGGAAACTTGCTCCCCCGAAGGGAAGCTCGCCGCCGATCCCGCCACCGCCCAATCTTCGGGCTTGCCCACCAATGTACCCTCCCCGGGCTATAAAAGGCGCCCCCCCCCCCCCGACGCCCTCAACCCTCACCCATCCTCCACGGCGCTCCAATCCTCCCCAGCAACTCTCCCCGCACCTCGCCGCCGTCTTCTCCGAGTTCGACCGCCGGCCGACGACGAACTACCGCCACGGCGCCGCTCCGACCCAATTGGCTGCACTGGTGGACTCACCACGCGGTAAGGAACATCCCGAGCCTCTTCCCGCTCACTCTCGCGCCCCGATGCCCTGTCCCCGCTGATCACCGGCGTGAACCTCCGCCGCTCGTCGTCGCGCGCCGACCCCACTGCTCCCCCCCCCCCGACTTGGTCACCACCAGTGTGCTCGCCACTCTTCCCTGAGCTCATAGGGCCAAACACTGGGGCAAATGGAGCACCCTAGCTCGATCTAGGCCCTACTCCGGCGAGCCCAGCCTCGGGCGCGAGCGGCACCACCGCGGGCAGTCCACCGCCGGCGACCCAAACACCCCCACCCAACGCCGGCCGTTCGATCCTGATCCGGCGGCCCAGATCCAATCCACCCTGAGTCAATACCGGTCAGCGCAGGATTTTTTCTAAAAAGGTACCTACAAGTTTTGTATTATAACCCGCGATCCACTGCCTTTAGAAAATAATTACATTTAGGTCCTGGTTTTTATGGAAAACCACCTGCCCTTTTCAAAAATAGAACCCGCCGTCCTGTTTTAATATTTTCACGCATAGGCCCTCGTAGTAAATACGTATAGGTCCCTGGTTTCTTCAAAATAAGCCCCTGGAACCTCTTAAAAATTACCAGCAGGTCGCTAGAACTTAGAAAACCCATATCTTTTTCGTTTTAGCTCCGATTAGTGTGATTTTTGCGCTCATGTGTTCGTAGTGAAGCGTAGAATATTTCTAAAACCTTTATTTGTGTTGTTTCTACTGTTTGGTGTACTGTTCTAATAGAATATTATTTGTTTGCATGTATTGGTATGCGTGTATGCTTGTATGGTGCCTCGTGTCCAGTCGGTGAGCCGTTAGCTTTGGAGTTCGAGCTCGGTGAGGACTTTCCGGAGCAGGACTCGCAGCAGCAGCAGCACTTCGAAGAAGGCAAGTTATAGCACAGACAATCCTTGCTACCTAATCACACCCTTTACAATTATTTAATTTCATATGCATGTGTCTAATTTACTGTCCCATTAAGGTTGTACCTAGTTTTGTATATCCTGTTCGTTTGATAACCTTGGGTTTATGCATATGGGTAGATTTTAGCTATGCACAGCTACTGTCACCATTATTTAACTGTAAATTTTGACTTAATGGTTCACTTCAACATTAATGATAAAACTTGCTTTTTAGCAACTTAGTTTAGGGAGCTAGAGCATGTGCTGCGTGCTTTGCTCTAGTGTCTCTCCGTAAGGTCCGGTTCTTAAAGCGGCAACCCAGGAGCCTGTCGCCACCGCTAGAACTATTATGGCTCTGGTCTTGGTCAAGTAACTTGTACGGCTCTAGCTTGTCAGTGGCTACCATTGGGGCCAACGGCGTTTGTGGACACAAGGTGAAAGGGTGTTTCCGGATTCCACCGAGGTCAGGCGATCTGTCGGCTAGGTCACGTTAGACCCAATCCCGTGTTGGGAGTCCCTGCGATGGGGAACTCCACACGTTGCGCATGGATCGGTGCGATACCCGCGCTCTGGACGCCATCGACCCGCCTATGGTGTGACTCCGTAGGCGTACGTCGATCTCGGTGCCTATGGTCTCACCGCCTTATAGTACCCCAGCGGCTACTGTCTTGTTAGGGTGTATTGTGAAAAACCTCGTAGCGTCCCTATGCCGTCACACCTCGGAAGTGTTGATGTGCGTGGTTGGGTGCAAAGTTCCTTTGGACTTTTATGCGACTGGTGGGTAAAGGGCGAAACCTCTGCAGAGTGTAAAATCTATCATGATAGCCTTGCTCAGGGTCACGAGCGGCCTGGATCCTTTTTTATTAGAAGATGATGTTTATTTATGTTTAATGTCACTCATACTTTATTAATTGGGTTACAACTGGGTTTCATTCACTTGTAGTAATTTGGTTAATGTTAAAATGAACCAACTAAAAGTGCTAATGCAGTTAAGCCGTGTCTAGCCTATTTTGAGCCTTCATACCCGTGCTATACTTGCTAAGTATTTGTTTACTTACACTTGTCATTATTCAACAAAATCCCGGATGGGTAAACAGATTGGGCTGAGCATGAGACTGCTGTTGAGTTCCCTGAGGACCTGCCGTACTTCTGAGTTGCGCTCTCCCAGTCAGAGTCCCTGTGGACTGCGGCTCCGCTTTAGTTGAGAGTTATAGACTTCCGCTGTAATAAATATTATGATATACTCTGATGTAAACTATTTTATTTCGAGCATTTGTACTCTATTTATCATATTTGTTCGTTGTATGTGTTCTATGGACTTCCTGGGCACACATATGGCCGCATTCAGGTTTTGTGAAAATCCGGGTGTGACACAAAATCTCCAACTTCAAAACTGAGATCCCTCCGTTTGACATCAGCATAACTTCTACTACCATTCTATGATGCTAGCCACGAATCCCAGACTCATCTTCTCAAATTCCAGACTGAGCTCTTCCAGCAGACAATGTCCGGTGACCTTGTTCACATAGCTCCTCTTGCTCAGAGCATCTGCCACCAAGTTAGCCTTCCCTGGGTGGTAGTGATTCTCCAAGATTCGGGTTTTTGTGAAAATCCGGGTGTGACACCAGTGCGCCAGGAGGACCGTACAACTGACGGCAGAGTCCGGAGATAAGATAGAGTACCAGGCAGCCAGTCCATTGGAGCATAATCAAGTCAATCAAGCTGATGGTGCAGCTCATGAGGACATGAGGGTGGTGAGCGAGTTCTCGGATGTGTTCCCTGAGGAATTGCCAGGTATGCCCCCGGAACGCGAAGTTTAATTCATTATTGAACTAAAACCTGGCACTACACCTATAGCTAAAAGGCCATATAGAATGGGAGTGAAGGAGCTGGAAAAACTTAAGGAGGAATTAAGCTCATTGCTAGCCAAGGGGTATATTCGTCCTATTGCTTCACCATGGGGAGCACTAGTGTTATTCGTGGACAAGAAGGATGGGACAGAGAGGATGTGTGTGGACTATCGATCCCTCAACGAAGTGACCGTTAAGAACAAGTACCCGCTGCCAAGAATTGATGCTCTGTTTGATCAGCTGAAAGGAGCTTGTGTGTTCTCCAAGGTAGACCTTCGATCGGGTTATCATCAGATGAGAATCCGGTCGTCGGACATACCCAAGACTGCTTTCACGACTCGGTACGGGTTGTACGAGTTCACGATTATGTCCTTTGGACTGACCAATGCTCCTGCATACTTCATGTACTTTAAATTTTGAAAAAGTGAAACTAGACGGCATATAAGACATAATCATGGTGGTCTCCTAAGATTTGTCAACCGTTCTAACTAGGCTGCGATCCTACAGTCAGCACGGCTCTGATACCAATCTGTCACACCCGGATTTTCACAAAAACCCGAATGCGGCCATATGTGTGCCCAGGAAGTCATAGTACACATATAGCGAACAAATATGATAAACAGAGAACATATGCTGGAATAAATTCTTCATTAAATAAAGTGTTTACATCAGAGTGCTTCATAAATGATCTAAGCATTAACAGCGGAAGACTAATAAAACTCTCAACTAATGGAGCCGCAATCCACAGGGACTCTGAGTGGGAGATCACAACTCAATAGTACAGTAAATCTTCTGGAAACTCAGCAGCAGACTCATGCCCAGCCCAATCTGTTTACCCATCCGGGATTTTGTTGAATAAAATAGTAAGTGTAAGTAAACAATTACTTAGCAAGTATAACACGAGTATGAAGGCTCAAAATAGGCTAGACACGGCTTAACTGCATTAACATTTTTAGTTGGTTCATTTTAACATTAACCAAATTACTACAAGTGAATAAATCCCGGTTGTAACCTAATTAGTAAAGTATAAGTGACATTAAACATAAATAAACATCATCCTCTAATCAAAAAGGATCCAGGCCGCTCGTGACCCTGAGCAAGGCTATCATGATAGATTTTACACTCTGCAGAGGTTTCGCCCTTTACCCACCAGTCGTGTAAAAGCTCATACGAACTTTAAAACCAACCACGCGGAGGTGGATCAGACCTCACAAATCACACTACCGAGGTGTGACCGCATCGGGACGCTACGAGGTTTTTCACAAGACACCCTAACAAGACAGTAGCCGCTGGGGTACTATAAGGCGGTGAGACCATAGGCACCGAGATCGACGTACGCCTACGGAGTCACACCATAGGGGGGTCGATGGCGTCCAAAGCGCGGGTATCACACCCATCCATGCGCAACGTGTGGAGTTCCCCATCGCAGGGACTCCCAGCACGGGACTGGGTCTAACGTGACCTAGCCGACGGATCACCCGTCCTCGGTGGAATCCGAAAACACCCCGCACCTTGCCTCCTACAACGCCATCGGCCCGTCGGTAACCACTGGCAAGCTAGAGACCTACAAGTTACTTGACCAAGACCAGAGCCATAATAGTTCTAGCGGTGGCGACAGGCTCGTGGGTTGCCGCTTTAAGAACCGGACCTTACGGAGAGACACTAGAGCAAAACACACAGCACATGCTCTAGCTCCCTAAACCAAGTTGCTAAAAAGAAAGTTTTATCATTAATATTGAAGTGAACCATTAAGTCAAAATTAACAGTTAAATAATGGTGACAGTAGCTGCGCATAGCAAAATCTACTCATATGCATAAACCTAAGGTAATCAAAAGATAGGAGTAAACAAACTAGGTACAACCTTAATAGGACATCAATTTATACACATGCATATGAAAGTAAATGTATATAAAAAAGTGTGTTTAGGTAGCAAGGATTGTCCATGCTATAACTTTCCTTCCTCGAAGGGCGGCTGCTGCTGCTGCTGTGGGTCCTGCTTCAAAAAGTCCTCCACGTACTCGAACTCCAAAGCGTACAGCTCACCGACTGGACACGAATCACCATACAAGCGAGCACGTAAACCAATACAAGCAAACAAATAATATTCTATTAGAACATTACACCAAACAGTAGAAACAGTACAAATAAAGGTTCTAGAAATGATCTACACTTCATTATGAACACATGAGCACAAAAATCACACTAATCGGAGCTAAAACAAAAAAGATATGGGTTTTCTAAGTTCTAGGGACCCGCTGGCAATGTTTTAAAAGTTCCAGGGGCTAGTTTGTGAAAAACCAGGGACCTAAACATAATTACGCGTTAAAACCCAAGGGCTAACACGTAAGAATGTAGGAGCTGGACCGCGGGTTCTATTTTCTAAAAGTTCAGGGGCTAAAACACGAAGAAAGGAGCTATATGCAATTATTTTTAATACTAACATGGACCGCGGGTTGATTTAACATAAACCGAGGGGCTCTTAAGCAAACATGCCAAGGCTGACCGGTACGCGCGGTTTGACCGCGAGCGGGGGGGAGCGTGTGCCGTCGAATCTCGATCCGACAGTCCGGATCAGCTCAAGCGAGGGGCGACCGGCGGGAACAGGGAACGCGGCGGCGTCGCCACTGCTCGCGGCGGGGGCTCGCCGGAGCGAAGCCATCCCAGCGCTACAGGGTTCCAAAAGGTGAGCGGTCGGGTCCTACAGCCTCAGCGTGGAACAGTGAGCTCACCTGAGTGGCTCTCGGCGTTGATCGGGCGGCGGGGAGTGCGGACATCGAGGCGAGGTACTCCGGCGGCTCTGAGCAAGATCGGCGAGCGATTAGGCAGTGCTCCAAGCGGAAAAGAGGGCGGGGCTTGCTTGGGCAGGTTCCCTACCTCCTCTGGAAGCTCCGGGGTGGGTTCTCGTCGAGCGAAGGGCGGTGGTGGCGTCTCTCGTCGGTGGCGGCTGGAGAGGGATGGCGCAAGGCATGGGGGAAGGGGTTGGGAGGCGTGGAAGCTTGCTGCGAGGCTTGGTGCGGATTGTAGAGGCTGCGGTGGGGATTTTATAGGGTCGAGGAGGGCCCTTGGCGTGCGAGCCAAGATGATCGGCGATGACGACGGTGATCCGGGCCTTCCAAGCAGGGAGCGGGCTTCCCATACGCGCGTTCTGTCTGTCCATCTGTCTGTGGGTGATAAGCCGAACTGAAATGCAGCTTGGTGTCCATAGACTCATGTAGCTTCTACCAGAAGTGTGACGTGAACTGAGTACCTCGGTCAGACATTATCCGTTTTGGCACTCCATACAGGCACACAATCCTTTCCATATATAGCTCTGCTAGTCTGGCTTCCGTGTAGGTGGTCTTTACTGAAAGAAAGTGTGCCACTTTGGTCAAGCGGTCCACAATCACCCAAATGGAGTCAAATCCTCGCTGTGTGTGGGGTAGACCGGTTATGAAGTCCATACCAACTTCTTCCCATTTCCATTCAGGTATCTTCAAGGGCTAGAGTAATCCGGCTGGCCTCTGATGTTCAGCCTTAACTCTCTGACAAGTGTCACACAGAGCCACATGTGTCGCCACATCACACTTCAATCCATACCACCAGAATCTTTCTTTGATGTCTTGGTACATCTTGGTGCTCCCTGGGTGGATCGAGTATGCTGAATCATTCACTTCTCTTAGGATCGTGTCCTTGATCTGTGCAATATAGGGCACGCATATCCTCTTCCCGTGCCACAAGGTTCCATGTTCATCCACTTGGAATCCAGGTGCCTTTCCTAGGGCAACATTCTCCACAATCTCCTTGATCTTTTCATCACCAAGTTGACCTTTCCGGATCTCTTGTTCAAGAGTCGGTTCTACTGTCATCTCCGTGATGCTAATCACACATCCCAGACCCATCTTCTCAAATTCTCGGCTGAGCTCTTCAGGCAAACAATGGCCGGTGATCCTATTCACATAGCTTCTCCTACTCAGAGCATCTGCCACCAAGTTAGAATTGCCAGGGTGGTAATGGATCTCCATATCATAGTCCTTGATCAACTCCAACCATAGGTGTTGCCTCATATTCAGCTCTGACTGAGTGAAGGCATACTTCAGGCTCTTATGATCAGTGTAGATGTCACACTTGTGCCCAATCAGGTAATACCTCCAAATCTTCAAAGCATGCACGACAGCTGCCAACTCCAGATCATGTGTCGGATAGTTCTGTTCATGCTTCCGCAACTGTCTGGATGCATATGCCACGACTCTCCCTTCCTGCATAAGTACACACCCCAGTCCTAGACGGGATGCATCGCAGTAGATGGAGAAACTCTTGGCTATGTCGGGCAATACCAGTACAGGTGCCGTTGTCAGCCTCTTCTTCAACTCTTCGAAGCTAGTTTGGCATTCCTTTGTCCAGATGAACTTGGCATTTTTCTCCAATAACGTCGTCATGGGTTTAGCAATCTTGGAGAATCCTTCGATGAAACGCCGATAATATCCGGCCATTCCAAGGAAACTCCTGATCTCGCTGACATCCCGAGGCGGATTCCAGCTCAACACATCATTAACCTTCTTCGGGTCAACTGCCACTCCTCCATTGGACAGCACGTGGCCCAAGAATGCTACTTCCTTCAACCAGAACTCACACTTGCTCAACTTGGCATATAGCTGATGTTCCCGGAGTCTCTGCATGACCATCCTCAAATGCTCTTCATGTTCACCTTCATTCTTGGAAAAGACCAGTATGCCATCAATGAACACCACCACAAACTTGTCTAGGTAGTCCATGAATATGCTATTCATCAGGTACATGAAGTATCCTGGAGCATTGGTTAGTCCAAAGGACATGACGGTGAACTCATATAGCCCATACCGAGTAGTGAAAGCCGTCTTGGGTATATCGGATGGTCGGATCCTCATCTGGTGGTAGCCCGATCGAAGATCTATCTTGAAGAACACACAAGCTCCCTTCAATTGATCGAACAGATCATCAATCCTTGGCAGGGGATACTTGTTTTTGACCGTCACTTCATTGAGGGCTCGATAGTCCACGCACATCCTCTGCGTACCATCCTTCTTGTACACGAACAACACTGGTGCTCCCCATGGTGAAGAACTAGGACGAATATACCCTTTTTCTAGCAAAGAGCTTAATTCTTCCTTAAGTTTCTCCAGTTCCTTCACTCCCATCATATATGGCCTTTTAGCTATAGGTGCAGTGCCAGGTTTTAGTTCAATAACGAATTCAACTTCACGTTCCGGGGGCATACCTGGCAGTTCATCTGGGAACACATCCGGAAACTCGCACACCACTCTGATGTCCTCGGGAGCTGCTCCATCAGCTTGATTGACTTGACATTGCTCAGTGGCTTGGCTGCCTGGTACTCCACTTTTTCTCCAGTCGTGGCTGTCAACTGTATCATCCTTTCAGCGCACTTGATCACCCCGCCATAGTAGGCTAACCAGCTCATTCCCAGGATCAAGTCAAACCCAACGGAGTTCAGGACTATGGGGTATACTTCGAAGTCTACCCCCCTATTGTGATGAGGGTCCGGGTGCAATGTAGAGTGGCCCGTTGCTCCCCCCTGGTGAGCTAACTAGCATAGTATTCCCCATAGGTCGTAGGGCCAGCATATTCTTTTGAACAAATGCAGTAGAGATGAAAGCATGCGAAGCTCCAGAATCGAATAAAACAGTTGCAGGGGTCGAGTTGACGAGGAACGTACCCACGACCACGTCGGTAGCTTCCTCTGCGGTCTCAGCACCCATGTGGTTGACTTTGCCCCTGACGGGGTTCTAAGGACCTCTGCCTGCTTGTGCCTGTGGTTGGTTCCCATTCTGCCCAACTTTCTGGGGGTTGTTCTGGCCTGCAGTGTTCTGAGCCTTCTTGGGGCAGACATTGGCGTAGTGACCCTGCTCACCACAGTGGTAGCACGCCCTTGGGCCCATCAGTACATTGTTGGCGTTGTTGGGACGCTGGACAGGTCCTTGTTGCGCCTGGTTGCGCTGAGCTGGGGCATTCTGCAGCTGGTTCTGGAAGCACTATTGCTGCGGTGCTTGAGAGTACTGGGGGCGCTGCTGGTTCCGGCCACGGTTGAACGAGCCGGGCTGGCTTTGGAAGCGCTCCTGGCTCACCATCTGTTGACCTTGGGGAGCAGTGAAGCGGGGGCGGTTGTTGCTCCCAGTCTGCTGGCCCTGGAACTTCCGCTTCTTCTCCTCCATCTCTCGGCGCTTGTGTTCCAGCATCAAAGCACCGTCCATAAGTTCCTAGAAGTTGGGGAACTTGGCGCACATCAACTGGTACTGCAGGGCATCCTGCAAGCCATCGCGGAACCAGGAATGCTTCTTCCTGTCTGTGTCCATGTCCTCTGGAGCATAGCGGGCAAGCTCAATGAACTTGTCACGGTAAGTTGTGACGCTCATCCCTTCCTGCTTCAGTGACAGGAACTCCTTCTTCTTCAAAGTCATCAGGGCTTCAGGCACATGGTGTGAGCGGAAGCTGTCATGGAACTCTTGCCATGTGATCTGAGTACGATCAGGGTGAGCGTACTGGTACGAGTCCCACCGGACCAACGCTGGTCCTTGAAGCTGTCCTCCTGCGTACAGCACCTTCTCCCGGTCGTTGCACTGAGCGATGTCGAGTTGTCGCTCCACTGCCTTAAGCCAAACCACTGCATGCAGGGGATCAGTTGCTTTGCAGAAGGTGGGCGGGCGTCCCTTCATAAATTCGCCCCTCCTGTCACGGGGCAGCATGTTGTGCTGCGGCGGATTTTGCTGGTTCTGCTGCATCATGGCCATTGTTTGAGCCATCTGTTGCATCAGCTGGGTCTGTGTGAGCATCATCTGCTCAATGGTGGGGGTGGTGGTGGCAGTCCACTGGCACCGGCGTTGCTCCTTGTGTTCACCATCTATCATTAGCAAGAGATTCCCATAAGTTTTATTGGACAAAATGAACTCAGGTTTGGAACACAAGTACTTGAGAATATTGATTGAACTGGTTAAGATATAGCACAAGATAGATAAAGAGCAAGTGAAACAAATAACCCCTACTATGTATTCAATAACATCCTTAAGCCTTAATCCAAAATCTAGATGGTGGTAGACTTGCGTCTAAGCCCATCACAATCATTACAAAAATCCAACTCATACATAAGCATAATGATAATCAAACCAAGTATCAAAAGACAAGGTTCACACTGACTCGACTCACTGGTTTTTGACTCGACCAGAAAGAAAAGCGATGACTAATCGATCTTATTACAGACTCATGGTAAACTCCTAAGGACCCCGCTGGATGGTCATGCTGGCGGCGGCAGATCCGAAGCGGTGCCTCTTGCGAGGCGGTGACTCTGCACGGTAGTCTAGGCTGCGTGGCGGTGGTGCTCCCATCATCTGGTCCAGCTACTCTAACTCCTGCTGGGTCCCTCAGAGCGGCGATCTCATCAGTAGCTGCCTCCAGGTCAGTGTTGAGGGTGGCCACAAGTGCCACAGTAGCAGCGAGCTGGGGGTCGTCGATGTCTCCGATGGGGGAGATGGTGCAAGCTGTCTCCCCACTCCTCCTGCGGGGGTACCACCTCTCTGGCCCGTCCTGGATCTCTGTCCAGAACCTGTCCCTGTAGTAGTAGAAGGCACGGCAAACAACATCTGCTATCCCTGCCTCCTGAGTGGATCTCTCACTAGAGGCGTAGTGGATCGACCTCGTCCTTGCAGCTCTGGCTTCGTGGTCAGTTGTACGGATCCTCAGGGTAGTACTCCAGAAGGTGGGGAAGCGGGGGTGCGTCCACCTTTCACTGTGGTACTCCATGCCCACGTTGCCTGTGCCGTAGTGGTAGCGGAGTTGCCGGTGCTGGTGCAGGCTGCTGAGGTGCTGGGGGCTCCTCTGGGTCATCACCCTCGCCATCTGATGGATCATCACCATTGTCTTCATCATCATCATCATCATCATCATCATCATCATCATCATCATCATCATCATCATCATCGCTGTCATCACCATCTAGGTCTCCGGCAGCATTCCCACCACCTGGCTGAACTAGCTCGGGCTGCTCCTCTGCCTCTTCAGTGGGCTCCATCTCCTCGTCCTCGGGCTCTCCCTGCTGCTGCTCCGCCTCTTCTTCTTCCTGCCTCAGACGCTCCTCCTCTTGCACCTCTTCCCACTCCTGGAAAGCATCATGGTAGGGGGCGCCAAAGTCCATCTCCTGAACACGGGGCGGAAGGTAGCCACAGGTGGACTTGCGGGCGGTCAGCTTCGTGCGAGCCATCTACTGCAGAGAGAGACAAAGAAAAAGTTTAGAAAAACTTTGCAAAGGACTAGGATAGAGGAGACACTGAACACCATTTTGCAAAACTCAACACTTTTATAAGTAAAAATAGTGAAGACTGAACTTAGCTATGACCGACCGTTCTATCTAGGCTGCGATCCTATAGTCAGCATGGCTCTGATACCAATCTGTCACACCCGGATTTTCACAAAACCCGAATGCGGCCATATGTGTGCCCAGGAAGTCCATAGAACACATACAGCGAACAAATATGATAAACAGAGTACAAATGCTCGAAATAAAATAGTTTACATCAGAGTATATCATAATATTTATTACAGCGGAAGTCTATAACTCTCAACTAAAGCGGAGCCGCAGTCCATAGGGACTCTGACTGGGAGAGCGCAACTCAGAAGTACGGCAGGTCCTCAAGTAACTCAACAGCAGTCTCATGCTCAGCCCAATCTGTTTACCCATCCGGGATTTTGTTGTATAATGACAAATGTAAGTAAACAAATACTTAGCAAGTATAGCACGGGTATGAAGGCTCAAAATAGGCTAGACACGGCTTAACTGCATTAGCACTTTTAGTTGGTTCATTTTAACATTAACCAAATTACTACAAGTGAATGAAACCCAGTTGTAACCCAATTAATAAAGTATGAGTGACATTAAACATAAATAAACATCATCTTCTAATAAAAAAGGATCCAGGCCGCTCGTGACCCTGAGCAAGGCTATCATGATAGATTTTACACTCTACAGAGGTTTCGCCCTTTACCCACCAGTCGCACAAAAGTCCAAAGGAACTTTGCACCCAACCACGCACATCAACACTTCTGAGGTGTGACGGCATAGGGACGCTACGAGGTTTTTCACAAGACACCCTAACAAGACAGTAGCCGCTAGTTTAACAAGGCGGTGAGACCATATGCACCGAGATCGACGTACGCCTACGAAGTCACACCATACGGGGGTCGATGGCGTCCAGAGCGCGGGCATCGCACCCATCCATGCGCAACGTGTGGAGTTCCCCATCGCAGGGACTCCCAACACGGGATTGGGTCTAACGTGACCTAGCCGACGGATCGCCCGTCCTTGGTGGAATCCGGAAACACCCTTTCACCTTGTGTCCACAAACGCCGTTGGCCCCAATGGTAGCCACTAGCAAGCTAGAGTCGTACAAGTTACTTGACCAAGACCAGAGCCATAATAGTTCTAGCGGTGGTGACAGGCTCCTGGGTTGCCGCTTTAAGAACCGGACCTTACGGAGAGACACTAGAGCAAAGCACGCAGCACATGCTCTAGCTCCATAAACCAAGTTGCTAAAAAGCAAGTTTTATCATTAATGTTGAAGTGAACCATTAAGTCAAAATTTACAGTTAAATAATGGTGACAGTAGCTGTGCATAGCTAAAATCTACCCATATGCATAAACCCAAGGTTATCAAAGGAACAGGATATACAAAACTAGGTACAACCTTAATGGGACAATAAATTAGACACATGCATATGAAATTAAATAATTGTAAAGGGTGTGATTAGGTAGCAAGGATTGTCTGTGCTATAACTTGCCTTCCTCGAAGTGCTGCTGCTGCTGCGAGTCCTGCTCCAGAAAGTCCTCACCGAGCTCGAACTCCAAAGCTAACGGCTCACCGACTGGACACGAGGCACCATACAAGCATACACGCATACCAATACATGCAAACAAATAATATTCTATTAGAACAGTACACCAAACAGTAGAAACAACACAAGTAAAGGTTTTAGAAATATTCTACGCTTCACTACGAACACATGAGCGCGAAAATCACACTAATCGGAGCTAAAACGAAAAAGATATGGGTTTTCTAAGTTCTAGGGACCTGCTGGTAATTTTTAAGAGGTTCCAGGGGCTTATTTTGGAGAAACCAGGGACCTATACGTATTTACTACGAGGGCCTACGCGTGAAAATATTAAAACGGGACGGCGGGTTCTATTTTTAAAAAGGGCAGGGGGTTTTCTATAAAAACCAGGACCTAAATGTAATTATTTTCTAAAGGCAGTGGATCGTGGGTTCTAATACAAAACTTGTAGGTACCTTTTTAGAAAAAATCCTGCACTGACCGGTATTGACTCGGGGTGGATTGGATCTGGGCCGCCGGATCAGGATCGAACGGCCGGCGTTGGGTGGGGGTGTTTGGGTCGCCGGCGGTGGACTGCTCGCGGCGGTGCCGCTCGCGCCCAAGGCTGGGCTCGCCGGAGTAGGGCCTAGATCGAGATAGGGTGCTCCATTTGCCCCGGTGTTTGGCCCTACGGGCTCAGGGAAGAGTGGCGACCACACTGGTGGTGACCAAGTCGGGGGGGAGCAGTGGGGTCGGCGCGCGACGGCGAGCGGCGGAGGTTCACGCCGGTGATCAGCGGGGACAGGGCATCGGGGCGCGAGAGTGAGAGGGAAGAGGCTCGGGATGTTCCTTACCGCGTGGTGAGTCCACCAGTGCAGCCAATTGGGTCGGAGCGGCGCCGGGGCGGTAGTTCGTCGTCGGCCGGCGGTCGAGCTCAGAGAAGACGGCGGCGAGGTGCGGGGAGAGTTGCTGGGGAGGATTGGAGCTCGGTGGAAGATGGGTGAGGGTGTAGGGCGTCGGGGGCGCCTTTTATAGCCCGGGGAGGGCACATTAGCGGGCAAGCCCGAAGATTGGGCGGTGGCGGTATCGACGGCGAGCTTCCCTTCGGGGGAGCAAGTTTCCTTGTGTGGGGGCGCTCCAAAATGGAAGGAGATGGCGGGGTAGGCGCGGAGGAGCTTCGCGAAGCTTCGGCAGGGCCACAGGGCGCGGAGAGGTGGCTGGCCGGGCGGCGTTATTCGCGCCGGGGACGAGGGGAAGCTCGGGCGGGGGAAGACGAAGGCCCGACAGGTGGGTCCCTGGTGTCAGCGAGAGGATGGGGAGGGGGAAGGCGCGGGCGGGCTGGGCTGGCGCGACGCGCTGCTGGGCCGGCTGGGGAGCTGGGCCGCGGGCGGGGAAAAGGAGGGGGGACTGGGCCGCGCGGGAGAGGAGCTGGGCTGATCTGGAAGGAGAGTAGAGGGAGTTCAAGTGAATCGGGGAAGGAAGCTTAGGGAGCAAAAGTGAACTCGGATTGAATTAACTTTTCTAGGGCTCAAACAAATGCAAATTAAATTCGAATTTAAACAGAATTTAAATTCCAACTTAATTTGCCAACAATCAAAACTCAGTGCAGCAGCATGAATGCAACAAAATTGTTTCTACAACTTATATTTGATTTTAATATTTATAAATAATTCAATTAACCTATATTAAATATGAACTATTAAAATAAAAGCCAATTAATTTCTAAAAATTTTAAATGGGCCATTTTTGGGTGTTACATTTTGTGTACCTCAAGGTGTCACCGATGAGAGGCGTGAAGAGGTTTAATGTCAAGGGCAAACTAGCGTCTCGTTACATTGGACCTTTCCAAATACTTGAAAGGAAAGGTGAAGTGGCATATCAGTTGGGACTGCCCGAGAAATTGGCAAGAGTGCATGATGTGTTCCATGTGTCTCAGCTGAAGAAATGTTTGCGGGTGCCCAAAGAGCAGATCCCGATAGATGAGCTGAATGTGCAAGAAGATCTCACCTACGAGGAGTATCCAGTCAGGATTCTGGAGGTATCCGTGAGGGTGACAAGAAACAAGGTTATCCGGATGTGCAAGGTACAGTGGAGCCATCACTCGGAGGATGAAGCGACTTAGGAAAGGGAAGAAGATCTCAAGACCGAGTACCCACAGCTCTTCGCATCTACTTCCGAATCTCGAGGACGAGATTCATCTTAAGGGGGTAGGTTTGTAACACCCAAAACTAGCCTATTTAAAAATTTTAGTAATTTATTGGCTTTTATTTAAATTGTTCATAATTAACATAGGTTAAATAAATTATTTATTAATATTAAAATCAAATATAAGTTGTAGAAATATTTTTGTTGGATTCATGCTGCTGCACTGTGTTTTGTTTGATAGTAAGTTAAGTTGGAATTTAAATTCTGTTTAAATTCGAATTTAATTTGCATTTGTTTGAATCCTAAAAAAGTTATTCTAAGCCGAGTCCACTTTTGCTCCCTAGGCTTTCTCTTCGGCTCACTTTCTCCACCTCCACTTCCTCCCCCGAGCCGGCCCAGCACCCTTCCCCTCGCCCCGGCCCACCCGCACGCTCGCCTCCCGCTCGGCCCAGCCCCGCAGCGCCTCCTCCCTCTCCCTCTCTCACTGGCCAGCGGGCCCCGCCCGTCAGGCCTCTCCCTTACCTCTCGCCCGCGCAGAGCCGAACCAAGCTCGCCATTTGCCCGCGCCTAGCCCACCTAGGACCACCTCCCACGTGCTTGTGGACCTCCCCGCGGCTTCCCCGAACCTTCCCAGCACAACACTTTCCTTCTTCACGCCGTTCCCCACTTGGAAATCCTCCCCCGCTTGGAAGCTAGGATCGCCGGCGCCCGATCTGCGCTACGCAGCCCGCACGCAAGGGCAAGCCCTAAGGCTATAAAAGCAGGGCCGCCACACCCCCTAGAGCCTAATCCAACCCTCGACGCAAGCTCCCCGAGCCTTAGCTCTTCTCCTTGCTTCTCACCGCCGCTTCGGCCCGCCACCGTCGATCTTCATCGCTGGTAGCAACCCCTCGACGAGAGCCTGCCCCAAAGCTTCGCGGAGAGGTAATAAACCTGACCGAACCACCAACGACCTCCGATTCGCCTGTCTCTGCGCTTAATTCCTCAACGTAGTTACACACCGCCGCCATCCCCGCCTCGCCTCGACGTCCGCACTCCTCACCGCACCATCATCGCCCTGGCCACCCTAGGTGAACTCATCGTCTTCTCCCGAAGCCTCACATTGAATGGTAGCTCCTAGCTTGAGATATGCTCAATTCCGGCGAGGCCTCACCGCTGGCCGAGCGGCGCCGCCGGACCCCCGTCCGCCGCCGGCGACCGAACCCACCCCCCACCCCCCAACGAACCCTAGCCATCGGATCCTGATCTGACGGCCATCAGCACTCCAGCCCCGAGTCAAATACCCCTGATACCGGTCAACCCAGGCACTTTTGCAGAATAGCCCCTCTACTTTTTAAATTAGAACCCGCAGTCTACCGCGGTTTAAAAATAATTACGAATAGGTCCTTTCTTTTATGGAAAACCCCTTGAACTTTTAAATATTAGAACCCGCGGTCCAAGTCAGTAGATTTTGCACGTAAGCCCTCGGGTTTTAACGCTTAATTACGCATAGGTCCCTGGTTTTTTGCAAATAAGCCCCTAGAAACTTTTAAATCTTGCCAGCAGGTCCCAAGATCTTAGATTTGCCATATCTTTTCCGTTTTAACTCCGATTAGTGTGATTTTCACGCTCATGTGTTCGTAGTGAAGCGTAGATTATTTCTAAAGCTTTATTTGTATTGTTTCTATTGTTTGGTGTATTGTTCTAATAGATTATTATTTGTTTGCATGTATTGGCTTGCGTGCATGTTTGTGTGGTGATTCGTGTCCAGTCGGTGAGCCTTTCACGTTGGACTACGAGTACGAGGAGGACTTTCAGGGACAAGACTCACAGCAGCAGCAGCCGCCCTTTGAGGAAGGCAAGTTATAGCACGGACAATCCTTGCTACCTACTCACCTTGTATTAAATTATTTCATAAATGCATGCGTCTAATTTGATGTACCATTAAGGTTGTACCTAGTTTTGAATATCCTATCCTTGTTTACCTTGGGTTTATGCGTGTGGGTAGATTTTGCTATGCACGGATACTATCACCATTATTTAACTGTTAATATTGACTTAATGGTTCACTTCAACATAATGATAAAACTTGCTTTTTAACAACTTGGTTTAGGAAACTAGAGCATGTGCTTCATGCTTTGTTCTAGTGTCTCTCCATAAGGTCCGGTTCTTAAAGCGGCAACCCAGGAGTCTGTCGCCACCGCTAGAACTATTATGACTCTAGTCTTGGTTAAGTAGCTTGTACGTCTCTAGCTTGCCAGTCGTTACCAGTGGGGCCGACGGCGTTATGGGAAGCAAGGCACGGGGTGTTTCTTGATTCCACCGAGGACGGTAGCCCTGTCGGCTAGGTCTCGTTAGACCCCGTCCCGTGTTGGGAGTCCCTGCGATGGGGAACTCCGCACGTTGCGCATTGTTGGGTGCGATGCCCGTGCTCTGGATGCCATTGACCCCCTTATGGTATTACTCCGTAAGCGTAAGTCAATCTCGGTGCCTAGAATCTCACCATCTTGTTGTACCTTAGCGGCTACTGTCTTGTTAGGGTGTCTTGTGAAAAGCCTCGTAGCGTCCCTATGCAGTCATACCTCGGAAGTGTTGATGTGCGTGGTTGGATGCAAAGTTCTTTTGAACTTTTACGCGACTGGTGGGTAAAGGGCGAAACCTCTGCAGAGTATAAATCTATCATGATAGCCTTGCTCAGGGTCGCGAGCGGCCTGGATCCTTTTTTATTAGAAGATGATGTTTATTTATGTTTAATATCACTTATACTTTATTAATTGGGTTGCAACTGGGTTTCATTCACTTATAGTAACTTGGAAAATGTTAAAATGAACCAACTAAAAATGCTAATGCAGTTAAGTCATGTCTAGCCTTATTTTGAGCCTACATATACCATGCTATACTTGCTAAGTAAATTTTTACTTACACTTGTCATTTATTCAACAAAATTCTGGATGGGTAAACAGATTGGGTTGGGCATGAGACTGCTGCTGAGTTTCCAGAAGATTTGTCGTACTACTGAGTTGTGATCTCCCAGTCAGAGTCCCTATGGATTGCGGCTCCATTAGTTTGAGAGTTTATTAGCCTTCCGCTGTATTTGGTTAGTTTATTTATGATGCACTCTGATGTAAAACTTTATTAAATCAAGAATTTATTCAAGCATACGTTCTCTGTTTAACCTATTTGTTCGCTATATGTGTACTTTGACTTCTTGGGCACACATATGGCCACATTCGGATTTTTGTGAAAATCTGGGTGTAACAGCCGACCCCTAGGTGGGCCACAAGGAATTCCTGACTTTATGGACAAGTTTGGTGAAGGCGCGGCAGGCTGCACTCTGGATATTTCGGGATATCAACGGAAACCTAGTCGGATAAGATTCTGTGTTGTGATCTAGAAGGTTTAGATTCAAACCGACTTGTAAATTCTAGCTCATCACCCTATATAAAACGGTCTAGGGCAACCCCATTAGGGAGATCACCCATTCATCGTAATCGTACGCTCGCCCTGGCTTCCTGAAGCAATACAAACCACCACCGACACAGGACGTAGGGTATTATACCTCCGGGTAGCCCGAATTTGTCTAAATCGTGTTTCCTATATCACTATCAAGCTACTCAAATCGGCTTGCCGGGTTTAAGACCCGACATAGATAACACCTCAATACAAATTTAGGGATCGCCCATACATTTCAATCTTTGAATATTATTACGTACGCTAGTACATACAAACCTCTACCACCACACTAAGAATGGTTCTTACGAAGACAAACACCTTAAATTAGCTCTAGTTGTTTTTACGGCCAAATCTTACTTTAAAGAAGAGTTGTTTACTTGTTTTTAAGTAAATTCCATAAAATACGGGTTTCATAGCACTAGTGAGGCGAATGATACTTTGCATACAAGTTATTTGAATTTATGAATGTTCCGCTAAAAAAAAATGTTCTGTCCAAGTAAAACATAATTTTCCAATCAAATTTATGAATGTTGCACTCAAGAAAAAATGTCCCTCCTGAGAAAAAATGATATACCAAATGAATTTGTGAACTTTTGCTAAAAGAAATGTTCTAACTTCATGAGGGAAATATTCTAGAGGAATAAAAATGTTCTGCAAATTGATCTGAAATTTAAATGCAGATCTAATGGCAAAAAAGCTGACCAGTGGATAAGAAAAATATCACACGTAAAACATGGAGTTAAGCGACATGTGCCATGAAATACGGGAAGGTATTACACTAGGGTCCATAAAAACTGAGGTTTAGCATGTAAAGAGGATTATACGGTTTACTAGATATAAATTTATCTTTGTTCAAAACAACGCTCAATGTAGTAAAATTTATTTTTTTACACAGGAATTTGAATATTTTTTAGGGAAAACAAAATTTGACTACCCTTTCACTTTCACGGTCTCCATTTCAGCATTTGGTTGAGACCACCAAACCCCGGTGGCCTGCATAGCATTTGCCAGGGTTGTTGAGAGAGATAAGGCATCGAGGCCCAAACTTCGGCCCAAAGTTTGATGGGCTACAAACGAAAGAAATGATGATGGATCATGGATCAACATAGCATAACGAAATGGACGAACCCTAGGCCCGCCAAACTCACACACTGAACAGAGAGAGAGAGAGAGAGAGAGAGAGAGAGAGAGGAAAGAGGCGCAGATCGATGCGGCGGTGGTGGTGCGCCGCCGGCGGCCTCGGCCGCCGCGTCCTCTCGTCGTCATCCTCCGCCGTCGCCTCCCATGCCCGCCCGTTGCCGCGACCCCTGCCTCCCAAATCGCCCTCTTTCACCGTCCCTTTCTCCCTGTCCTGCCGCGGGCACCAATCCCTCCGCGCGCCTCTTCCCCAGGGGTTCTTCCACCCGGTCATCGCTTCCTCCTTCCGTCCTCCGGTGAACCCCCGTCTCCTCTCTTCTCGTCTCATTCACTTTGAAGGCCTCCTGCTTTGACGCTGATTTCCCCTCTGTGGATGGTGTCGCGCAGTCGGCGCATCAGCAGCAGGTGCGGCACTACGCCAAGAAGGAAACGAGGTCGCGTGCGCCGCTCACGCCCACCAAGTCCAAAGTCAAGAAATACAAGATGAAGGCCCCCTCGTAATCGCCTATTCGTTTTCCCTGTGCCCTTCTCACCTTCTCGGCAGGCACCTCAAGCAGCTGATTTTTGCTCTTGTTGCTAGGTCCATGAAGTTTAGATTCAGAACCATGAACGACGGGCAGATCCGTAGGTGGAGGGCGGGCAAGCGGCACAATGCGCACCTCAAGGTACATTCGGACTAAATTAGTGACCCTTTTCTTTGTCAATTGCAGCAACACTTCTAGCATGCTGTATTAACTTATATGGATTGTGATGTGCTGTGAACCAAACCAAACTGGACACTGTGATCGGCAATCCTTAGAGCCCATGAAACTATGTTTCTTGTCTGTACAGTTTGTTTAAGTAGAAGTGTAGAACCTTTTAGTGAGTGATATAGATTTTCAAATCCAGCACATATACTGCATTGTTAAACAATATATGCCCTGCTCTCGGACAGGTATTCCATACATCATAATTTCAAAATAGCCGTATGCCTGTATATGATGGAATTATTGAATATATATATTTACCCTAGTACTACCTCCATTTGTGAATGGTTGTTTCGTACAGGACTTTTGTACTGGAAATAGGCAAAACTTTTTGACCGTAGTGTCATTTAAAAAAGATCAGAGGGAGTACATAATATAGTATCATTGGTTCTAGCATAAATCAAGTTAATCATTTCAGGAAATGGCTTTGTCCTGCCCTGCAAGTTAGAAAGAGCAACATGCGAAAATGTTGGCAAAGTACACTAAACTACTTATGCTTTCATTCCTTTTCTCTCTCTGTCTCTTGTAGACTATTTAAAGTAGAAACGCAGTCTTGTGATTCTTCTTTCTAGCTGTGTGAAAATGATTGTCAGGCTCTTATGTTTTACAGACAGTTGGCGTTGCTTATAATCTCTTTTACCTGTGATGCATTTATACATTATAACATTGCTTGCGTGTGTTCTTATGAATTATGGAATTGCAGTCCAAGGAAGCAAAACGAAGACTTAGGAAGCCTGCATTGGTGCATTTAGCTTATGCTAAAGTTATAAAGAAGCTCAACTTCTGCGGGTAGGAAATGATGGCAGATATGGCGGAGTTCGTCATGGGAAACAAGTTAAGCGATACTGACTGCCAACCGCTGCATCCACATGCAGATTGTAAACGCTGGAGTCTCATTCGACTAGTTTGAATTCACACCTTTTGTCATTTGATGCTTTGTCTTCGGGTGTTGTGCTCTCATCTGTTCAGACACTACTGATGCAAAGCTGTTTGTTTTCTGCTAAATGATATAAAGATGTGCTGGATTCTGTTATGCACACAATCTCAAGAGAAATTTATCAGTCATGTCAAAACTTGCTTAGGAAAATAAAGAGCTCTGCAACATCCAGTGGCTATAATTTTTGGCTGCAGTTTTGATGTGGAAATTCAGTGTACAGATGTTAGTTTTCTGCAACAGATGTTATCATACAGATTTGTAGTAGTTTTGCAGTGTGTTACTGCAATCCTTTTGGTCTGGACTCTTGAGGCTTCTGGTGGGAGGTATAATGTTGGTTCTGGGTAGGAATTGGTGTGGAAGGTTATTAAGAGAGATGGGCTTGAAAAAAAAAGCTTTTTTGCATGTCCAGTCTCATCGGCAACTATGAGCAACAGCGATTGCATATTTGCAATGTGGTAAGAAGATTCTTGTTGTCGTGTGAGCTTTTTATCTCGGCATTCTGTCCTCAGGTTCTCCTTTCATCTGCTTCACTTTTCTTTTCCTTTTTACTTTATTTTTTGGGGTTGAACAGTGTCTTTGGACTTATCTTTGGCATTCAATCATTAGCAAGGCAGACTATGGAACTGGAAGTGACAGATCGAGATTCAGAAGCGAATATTATTCGATCTCTGCTTTTATCGCGTAGATAAGTTTACGAATTTGCAAATGTGATACCGCCACATGCTGACAATTGAAATTTGAAAGTGTTTCATCAGCTCCAGTAAGTTTGACATCGAAAGACTTTTTCCTTGGTAACTATGTTAATAGCTCATTAGTCTTTTCCGGTTGGAAATGAAAACTACACAACCAACAGAGATTATATGATTCAAAAGAGACTAGTAAAACTGTAAAAAAATATCGCTAGGATCTGTAGGCGCGCGCTTAATTTGCATTTGAAATTGGGCGGCCTGGCTAGCTAGCAGTATGGCAAATTACTAGGAATTTGCTTAATCAGTTCTAGTAGAGTATTTGACTGATGCTGGATAATCAGGCAGCAATCCATCTAATCTAACTGTAGCCGCCTTTATTTGCAGCCGCCTCTCCAACTCCAAACGAAGCGCCCACCCAGTCCAAGAAGCTGAAGCTGAACGGATCCCCCCGATCCAGCAGCAGCTGCTGCTTGTCTTCTTCCTCCTCCGGCAGCTTCTCCCAGTGATCAGCAGTAGCATGCTGTTCCTGCTTTTTCGAGTGGAAGGTGGTGGCGCACAGGGCGTTGAGGGCGCCGTCCACATCCGCAATCATGCCGCCCAGCAGGTCATGATCAGCAGCGTCGTCCTGGGCAGGCTTGGGGCTATCCATGTCGAGCACTTCCTGCTTGAGCAGCAGCTGGTGATGGATAGCATTATTATTGTCGGCGACGGCGACGTCGTCGGCGCGACGGTGATGGGGCGGTGCCGGGTCAGAGATGGCGGCAGCAAGCGCGGAGGCGTGACGCTGCTGCTGATGGTGATGGCTCTTGGCCGCCGCCGCCGCCGCCGAGGAGTAGGAGGAACTGGCAGCCGGCGGCCGGGTTGAGCCGGCGAGCGCGTTGCGGTGCGTGGGCCATGGGTGGTTGTGGTCGGAGGTGTAGGTGATTACGAGCATGGAGGGGTCGGTGCGGCTGCGCTCCACCTGCTTCCGGGCGGAGCAGCCCTTGGAGCTGCTGCACCGGTAGTAGCCCCTCGGGTACGGCGACCCCTTGATGGGCTTCTGCCCGTACTTCCTCCACGCCCACAGGTCCGACGGCACCACCTCGCCGCTCGTGCTCGCCCGCCCGCCGCCCGCCCCCGCCGGCGCCGCCACCGGCGCCGGGATGCACACCACCTTCTTCGTCTGGCTCTTCCTGCATGCAAAACATTATTTTTTACATATGTCGTCATGCATCTCATATATGATATATGCATGCATATATATATGCTCGATCATGCATGGAAATAGACAAAGTTGTGGTGATCCGAACCTCCGCTTGATAGACGACGGGGCATGAGGAGGGTGATGAGGGGCCATCGCCGCCATGTCCAGCTGCCCGAGCTCGTCCAGCACTACCGCCGGAGCGTTGGCCGCGTCGTCTTCCCTCTCGACGGCGAAGCTGGAACCACCGGAAGCGCGCAGCTGTGGCCGCCGCCCGGAGATGAGCTGGGGAATCATCAGTAGCCCCTCTGGCGCTGCTTCTTGATGGAGCTGCGGATACAGGGAGGCACGGTCACGGCCGCCGTTGCTGCCAACCATGAACCCCATGCCGCCATTGCCATGCGCTTGCAGCGGCAGCAGCGGCTCCTCCTCTTCCTCCGGCAGATGACGGGAGCCCAACGAGCCATGGCTGCACACTGTTGCGGTGGTGGCCGGCGGCAGCCGGTGGTGAGGCGGCGGCGTCTGCTGCTGCTGCAGGCTTGCCCGGACGACGTCCGAGAGGTCGCCTTGGTCCGCCGGCGACAGCCAGAAGAAGTCACACATGATACCTACTGCTACGATAATATTGTGGATCAATTGATTGATCAATCCTAATTCAGAGATGTGGAGTAAATGAAACGAATATTTGTCACTAGCTGGGCTACAAATTCAAGCAGAGGCGAAAGAGAGAGTTTTGCATGGGGACAAATGTTGGCAAGCAGGCCAAGATGGATGATCGATCGATCGAGAGCATGCATGGAGATGCAGAATTAAGCAATAACTGTCGTGGTCAGGGCTGACCGGCCGAGGCAGCACAGCGCAGAGATATATAATGGAAGCCACCGGACCTGTGGCGAGATATAGGACCTGCTGACCGGTACGATGCTGATTTATACCAAAAAAAAAATATTGGTGGCCGGTGCTGATTTAGCTACGAATAGGTGGTTCAGCTACTAGCCGATGATGAAATGACGTGCTACTGCCTAGAGCTACATATATATGCAATGTGTGCACGGCTGCAGGGTCCAAATCAACGGCACTATGCTGCCACTGACACGCTCAGTAACATCATCGAGTAGCATGCACGCCAATGGCAACATGACATACATATACATGCATACAGTACGTGATAATCGAGTAGCAGCGGCTACGTGCGTGCTAGTGACCTACGCCTACTCCTATATATCTAAGCTATGCTATCCGGTGTCTTTTGGTCTATCTTTTTTCTATGCTCTTCTTTTCCGGCCCGCAATACCCTTCTCCAATGGCTGTCTCTTGGGTTAGCTCATAAATTTTTTAATCTGTGAACAGTGTAAAAAACTAAGAGTCAGCTCTTGTTCAAGAGACAGTCTTGTACACGTATTTCGAGATTACGTGAGAATGATGTGTGGGGTCATTTATGTTGTGAGCTAGATGCTAAGAGCTAGATCATTGGATGAGCTGTCCCTTAGAGTGCTTAGAGCTGGCGTGCTAGCTCAACAGGCCTTAGTAGCTTATTGCTTGCTTGTTTTTCTTTTTTTCTTTTTGGAATATGGCTTGCTTGCTTGTTGGCCTGGGCTCCATCCGTCCGTCCGTCTCAGCTCCATCAGACGCGAGCGGTAGCCACCTTCCTTTGTGTCCGTCCACATCGATTGATCGATCCATCGATGGAGGATTGCCATTGCATTATATTGCATCAGGCTTTAATGTAGCATGCACATACATGTCTGTCCCGCCCCGGGCCACCATCTTTCATGAGATGTGCTATCTTCGATCCGTCTATTAATTTGCATATGCACTCCAAAAAGCTATACCACTTTGCCTTTTACAAACTGTTCTTTTTTTTCTTTTGTGATAATACAAACTGTTCATTCTCTCTCACTCTCTTTCTTTTGAAATGAGAACAGATATACGTACATATGCACCATGCATGAAAGTCGTTTCCTTTTTGAAAATTGGAACTAAACGAATTAAGATTGTGTTCGGTCAACTTTTTTCCAAAATTTTTTAAGTCCACGTGGTTGTCCATGATCTATAAGTAGGGATACAAGTTCAACTTCCTTTGGTTCATTGAGTCGACCTAAACTTTGCTTAAATAAACTTACAATGGCATATTGTGATTATGAACATTGATTAAGACAAACAACGGACAGGAAATAAGCCCATTATATTGCTCATAACCAACTATAGAACTAACCGCAAGAGAACATGATGTGTTGAGAATGCATCCTATCTAGCTAAGTCTTGTTTCATATATATATATATATATATATATATATATATATATATATATATATATATATATCTTTTTTCGTCAAACTTTGGACAACCAATGGACCCACAAGTCATTTAAATACTACCCCTCCTAGCGACCCCACATGTTAGGCCTTCTGCATCCCTTGTCCGTCCCTTTAGTATGGAATTGTCGAGTTCATAACCATCACGGTTTCTGACCAACTATATGTTATGTAATCTTATTTTATATTAAACGTGTGTGTCGTACATGCGCTCATGCTAGTAACCAACAGTTGTTGGTTATAAAACAAAGGAGCAATAATTTACTTTAATTAGGAATTGTCTATATGGCCAGGCACCGTTGTAATTGCTAATCAGTACGCACAAGAGTCTGCCTGACCAAGTTAGACCGTCAATCCTGTTACTTATGATGAACAAAGCTAACAACAAATGAGTGAACATGAATATATAATAGCTGAAGCAAAACAACAAGACATTAATTATAGAAATGAAGGCCAATTAATTGAGGTACCTATAGCCCGAGCGAGAGAACACGCCGTTAGTAAAACACATATATAGGTGTACGTGTTAATAAATAACATAACAATTTGCAACTTAGACACACATTGCATCCATAGGTAAAAACTGAGTGATGAACACAAGAAGTTTGGGTTTTTATCACAGAACATATTGCAACCTATATATTTTGTTGTGTTAAGGCATATAGGTGCAAATTGCCACAATTTAATAGCATGGCAATATGTCAATTATGTTCCAAATATTTTAAGTGTTACCATTTTTTTAGTTTTGTTTACAAGTGTTTTCTTGTATTGCAACCAAACTTCCAAATGAATAACTATATTTTTTATTTTATTGCAACTCCTTAAATTTTTTGTTCTAGTTTTTTCTTTCATGGCAATATATCGTTTTTTATTGCCATAATTTGTTTTGTTCAAGTAAATCTTGAGAAAAAGTTTGTAATATCAATGTGTATAAGTCCACCACAAGTGAATAATTACTGCAATAATATGCAAAAACTATTATCAAGATTTTAACTGCTGCCACTTTTTCTTTGAATGCCAACGCTGACTATTGAAACCTAACAAATATAATTTACATGATTTTATTGCTGAGTAAAAGATATCACTAAAATAATACTTCTATTGCCACGGTAAAATATCATGGTGATAAATATTTTTTTGCCACGCGATAATAGTTGTTGCAAGTGTATCCTATCATGAATTCATGATGCGAACTTGCACCACACACAACTAATCACCAGTTCACCACAGCTGACAACGATTTTGAAATTATTGCATCTGCATATGTTACCAAGATTTTGACCCCAATGTGACTATTTTTTATTTATGACAAAGGGAAAGGCTGGGGCGAAAGGCCCAGTTCCTTGTGTTTGTAGTGATGTGTGATGTGTCACGTTAATCTTCCCTCTCACACACATCGCCGTCATGCACACCAACTATATCACGAACTGAGAAACGAGTAACTAATAAGTTGGGCGCTGTACGATATTGCAAAACACAACAGTGACACGACGGTTTGCGCAGTTTTGACTGAAGGGCGTTGTGCAGATCGATCCGGATATGACTGGTAGCAGGTAGGATGTAAAACTTATAAGGTGCGCACGATCGTCGACGACGATGAGCAAGATGATGACGATGATGGCGAGGCGACATGTAATGTGATGGATGTAATGTAATGCGCGAAATGAATGGAATCGAGGATCAGCAACAGGTAGCTAGCTAGGCCGGATCGATGGATGGAAGAGACGATCAAGTGGAGATGGATTTGATTAGACTGATCGTGTGAAAGAAAGTATTATTGGGTGATATCTGATATGCCCCAGCTATAGGCCGGTAGCCGCATTTCCCTGCTTTGCACCCCACAAGTCCACCTAGGCCTTGTTTAGTTCTCCAACTTTACCCCCAAATTTCACTATGCAAAAAAAAAATTTGCATCACATTAAAATGCCGGCACATACATGAAGTACTAAATATAGATGGAACTAAAAACCAATTATACAGTTTTGTTGTACTTTACGAGACGAACATTTTAAGCCTAATTAATTAATGTTTGGACAATTATTCACAAAAATAAATGAAATGCTACAGTAGCACGTTGTAAACTAAACAAGGCCCTGGGAGGATCGGAGTGCATGCTTGAGTATAATCAGTGGCACTTTGAAATGTTTTCTTTTATCTCACCGGCCAGCCGCAGTCGGATTCCCATATGATCCATCCATCGGCGGCCGATCAAGTGCGCGCGCTAATCAATATAATTTCAGAATCTGATGATGCAGCTGCTGCTAGGAATTGAAGTAACTAGCTCCTAGAAGCATAGATAGATCGATAGACATCCAGCAAGTGATTGCTGCATGTCTACATCCCATTTCATGCTTCGATGAGTAGTGTCATGGTCTTTTTTTTTCCTTTCCCTTTTTCCTTTTCCTTTCCTCATTGGATGGATCATGGACGGATGGAAGGTGGACCATATCGGGAGATTCGGAACAAGTGGGCTCCTCGCGCCACTAGTTTGCCAACAACTTTCAGCTTCCCCTAATGGCGGGCCTCGGCAGTATCAACGAATTCATCATCATCATCGTCATCCTCAGTTCCAGGAGGAGGACAATCACTCCATCAACAACTCAGTCAGAACAACAACGACTAACGACGTCTGCATCTAACGATTCGGATGGAAGGATGGATGAAGCCCAGCCCAGCCCAGTCCATCACTACTTCTCTGGCTGGTTTCCTTTTGGAAAAAATCTGTTTTACCTCCCTGAACACTAAACCGAGTCCAGCATTCCTCCCTAGTAGAGTAGTTTGTTCATATATTAGAAGTTTTTATACGGTAGAGTAAGATTATGTTTGTGCATATGCTAAACATAATCCTATTATACCATATAAAAATATCTAATATGTAAAGAAAACAACTCTGATAGATGTACACACTCACCAGAGGCACACAGGAGTTGTATTTACTATTTTATAATTTTTCAAATATTTACTATGCATTTTACAAGATCTATGGCATATTTTCTTTCCTATTTTATTTCGACTAGAAAATAATAAAAAAATTAGATTTACCTTTTTATCATTTTTTTACGATTTATATGATTTTTTCAAAGTTTCAGCCATTTTAAGCACGCCATATCAGCGCATCACGTCAGCGAAACCGCCGCCATGTCAGCGAAACTGCCGTCGAAACCGTCGAGGGACGTAAAATGCATGGTTTTAAAGAGTTGGGATGCAAGATTCCTGGTTTTTCACGTTAAGGACGAAAAACGAACTTCTGTCGAACGTGAGGAAGTAAAATGGACTTTTTCCTTTCCTTTCCTTCCTTGCTCGTTCGATTCTACGGCAGGCTTGATGGGCCGGCCCACATGAAGAAGTGAAGAGCGTGCGTGAGAGCCCACACCTCATTGGGCCCTGCGTGCAATGCTATACCTATTCGTAAGCAGGCAGCCCGCGACGAGGAGCCGAGCCCGAACCGGACAGGCAGAATAGCGAAGCGACCAGACCAAGTTTCCACCACACCCCCTCTTCGCTCCGGTCCGGCGGGTGAGTGAGTCGCCTTGTCGCCGGCATCCATGGCGGCGGTGGTGCGCGGCGTGATGAGGGGCATCAAGGAGAAGGGCCTCACCAACTTCCTCCGCGAAGTCCGCGAAGAAGGATACATGTAACCCCTCCGTTTCCTTCAATCTTCCTCCCTGCACAGATCAGATGCCCCCGATTGCGATTGCGATTGCGATTCGATCCAGATCCCTCCGCTCTTCCCTTGCTTTGTTCGTTCGTTCACCGCTAGTATTCTCTGTTCGTTGCGGATCTAACGGACCAGTTTGACATAGGCCCGCTTTGCTCCCTTCGTTTATTAACTGTTTCGATTCGGTTTCCTGCGTTGTGCTCTGGGCACTGGGGAAAATCAAAATTAGGGTTCTTTGCTGAAATCGTACAATCATCACTACTTACCTTTCAAATCGCAGTTTCGTCCGTTGTTATAGTAGTGCCAATAATATTATCTAGCTCTGCCTTACCCGATACATCAACACAACATCTCATACTGCATATGCTGTACTGATCGATATACGAGCGTGGATTCAGTCCCGGCATAAATTGAATGAAGCATATAATTTCCTGAATGTTTCTACTTGTTAGATTGATTGATTCCACACCCACATGTAGTTATCTTTCTTTACAGCATATAGTATACAGCTCACATGCTTATCAAACTTTTATCAAGTTTAGTGAAGACCATATATGCATATGGAATAGGCATCTACCATTGTATAGCAAATTGTTTTGAGACTGTCGACAAACCTGTTGCCATGGTTTAAATCAATACCCTGTGTCGTATCTGAACTTCTGTAATTTCCGTTTTTGGCAACGGAAATGGGGATGAGCCTCGCGGCTAAAGAAAAACCCCCTGTGTCTTATGTTCTCCTGTGTTCTACAGCTTACATACATACACAGTCAGATCAAACTACTTGGGAAGACATCCTATATTAAGTTGCATCAGTCGTGAAAGCAGCCCGATCTGCTACTGTGCCAGTGGTAACTGTTACCAATCTTGATTGAATATAGTTTGGTCAATAATTATGATTACTGTTGCCACTTTCACCTGTCGTCCTTTAAAAGGACGCCACACTGCGTTCAATTCCATTGTCTAAATGCAAACGCTAGGTGCAGACTCTTGTCTGTCTTCTATTTGTGATTCTTATCTTTTATGCAAAGGATCTGATACTATGTAAATTGTTTGGTGTTTGCCTCGTTTATGTTTCCCCGTAAACTCTCTGTTTTATCATTTTGTGCTTTGCTTGATATGAGTCCTCAGTTTTGGAGATGCAGCTAAATTCTATATTTGTTGTATTTTTCATTTTTGTCATAATCTAACATGTTGCAATTTACAGCAATTGCCTTCTGGACGGGAACCTTTTGTAAGTGGCCACCTGCCTCTCCTTTCCTACATTTTGAAGGAATGGATGTATATATGTGTGTTAGCACAGCTAATCCCCCTTTTTTCAGGCAAACAAAAATTCATAATATTGGCGCAACACTTGTAGGGGTTGACAAGTTTGGAAACAAGTACTATGAGAAACTGCATGACACCCAATATGGTGAGTAATTCTCTATTGTGCTAGTTGATCTGCTACAGTTGTTTTTATTGTGGAATTCTTCTGTGTCCTTGCATTGGAATTTAGATCGTGAAGGTGATAGACTTTCTTTGTTAGAAACAACAAAGCCAAACTCTATAACTCTGACAGCGATTACATCTCGATACCTCACATCTTGTTTTCTTTCCTCCAGCCTATGAGATAGTTAACTTTGCTCAAGATCAAGCTTGGCTGATGTTCATATTTTTGGGACCAAAATTTCTCTTGTGCTGCTAGCCATTTCCCCTGAGTATACATTGGAATGTTGTCATCGTAAATTTTGCAGGAAGGCATAGGTGGGTAGAATATGCAGAGAAAGATCGCTACAATGCATCCCAAGTGCCTGCTGAGTGGCATGGATGGCTGCATCACATCACAGATAACACTGGAGATAAGGCAAGTCTCTCTCTGCTTGTTCGTTGTGTTAACTCCTAATTGCTGTTCAAGCTTAGTCTTCTGGCATGCTTACAGTAGTGTTTTGTCCCTTGTTTCTTTACCTTGATTATCTGTGGCGATTAAGCACCTGTATTGATGATGTGTGATTCGCCTCGCTCTGAAACATCTCATGCTTACTGCTTGGTCTGATAAACAATTGTTGTTGCCCATGTATATTTTTGCTGGTGGGGATGTGGGTGTCCTTCGTTTCCTTTGGACTTTGATATTGAAGGCTGTGATCTTACTGAGTCTTTGGACATGGAAACCGGTTGACTAATATGGATGTCCATTATTTGTTTTTCTCTGTGTGGCAGCTGCTGGCCCAGAAGACCGCTAGGTACCTTGTGGAGCACAAGCAGAACTACTCTGGTGAGGGTGAGGAGCTGATCTACCACTCCAAGGGGCACGCCCTGAACCCAGGGCAGAGGGACTGGACGAGGTACCAGCCCTGGGAGCCAAAGAAAGATCAAGCCTAGTAAAATGTTGTGTCCAATCGGGGAGGATCACCCTGTTTGTGTTTTCTTGCTTTCTTGCCCTGGGCTAGGTGTTGCTGAGCTGTATAATCAATCAGCGAGTGACTCCGGGAACCTTAGGTTATCAGAGCGACCCTGAATAATGTTGTACTGGACAACAATACTGTATAATTCGATCATCTTTGTTTGATTTTGGAAGGTTGTTGTTGTTACTTCTGTGTGAAAGCATACTTGTGGAATCTCCTGCGTCTTGGTGTCATGATGGTATGGTACTGTACGCGAGATCAACTTGTTCTTTATTTGTTGGCACGGGGGGGTTAACATTGTACCGAAGGCGCGGATCCGTGTGGCTGGCGATTCCTATGACCGATGCTGCGCGAACAGAGAATGTTCCACATAATCTGATCTGTCTCTTTCGCTCCACGTGAAATTGTGAATCAGACGGCTGTGTCGTGCCTCACGTGGCGGCTAGGCTGCTGCCCTTGCCTTCGGTGGTTGGTGTGTGCGATAAGTGCAGAGCCTTAGCAGCTGAGGGAGAGATAGCAACACTGCCGAGAGACGATTGATTCATTGAACACGTGCTTGGGAGTTGGGACCCGAAGCTGGGAAGCGGCAAACGTGCCCTGTTTCTTCACCAGTCTCTCCTGGGCGCAAGCGCAAGCGAGCAGGAGGAGCCGCAGCTACCTACCCGGCTACCCGCCCGCCCACGCGACTCACGCTCGCACACGCAGGTCCCCTCCGTGCTGGAGCTCAGACGAGACGTACCAAAGGGCGAGCCCCCCTCCATAAGACCTCAAAGTGTACGCGAGCGACCAAGAAGACCCCAAGCTCAGCTCTGCTCCTGCTCCAATGGCCTCCCATCCTCCTCCTTCCAGCTCAAACAAGGTACGGACGGATGGACGCGCCCTCCGGCCTCCAACCACGTCCCCCCGATAGTTAACTCGTTGAATTTCTTTTTCTTTTTGGTATCTTCCTATCGACTCTTGCACTGATCGATGATTTCATGCCCCCGTCGCCTCCGATTGGGCTTTGGCGTCAGCAGCAGGGGTGGGGCGAGGGCGAGGAGATCCGCGTCTCCTCCGGCGGCGTCCAGGCTTACACCGACGACGACGACTGCGAGAGCAGCAGGCGCCCCTTGCTGCTCGGGACCCCCGCCGCCGCCGAGTGCTACTCCGTCTCCGCCGCCGTCCTCCCGTACACTCCATTCTTCTTCTCTAGTAACAGCGCTACCCCTCATGATTCACGCCCGCGTCCTCCCCTGCGGGTCGGTCAGCCTGTAACCCAACTGTGCTCCAAATCCTGCTCTCGAAATTAGGTTTCGTCTGTCCATGGAATGGATTACGAATTTTCCTCCAACTGCTCGCTCAAAAGTCTCTCGTTTGTCTGTTATTGCACAAATTTTCAAAGACCGCGCTATTTTTCTTTAGCATATCACTTACAGAGTTACAGGTGCAATGCCTGACAACAGACCTTCAGTCTTACTGCACACGTCTACAGTTTACCTTACCAAGGATTTTTACTTTGGTGAATCTGTTGCAGGTTCTTCTTTCCAGCTTTGGGAGGCCTTCTCTATGGCTATGACATTGGGGCAACATCCGGCGCGACCATATCGCTCAAGGTAACTTTGTGCCTGGCTACTTCTCGGAAAAATGCTGCTTGACAACCGGCACATCAGTTGGGTCAACATTGCTAATGTATCTATCGCTAAATCTATTTTGCAGTCTTCTACATACAGCGGCACAACCTGGTACAATTTATCATCTGTGCAAACTGGCCTTGTGGTAATGCTTTACCTGCAATCATGTAAAAAATAGGTTTTGGCTTCACTAACTAGCGGCCTGTTGTTAAATGATCAAACCGTCCGTTGTGCCTGATGCAGGTCAGCGGCTCGCTGTATGGTGCTTTGATCGGCTCTGTCTTGGCATACACCATTGCAGACTTTTTAGGTCTTGCCATATGCTATCGCAGAGTCTTCTTTTCTATGCTACTGCTTATCTCCGGGACAATTTAGTCTGGTCTTCTCATGATTGTTTATTCTGGTTATTCCACAGGGCGACGCAAAGAGCTTATCCTCGCTTCTATATCATATTTGGTTGGAGCTCTTCTGACAGCAGCAGCACCCAACTTCCCTATCATGGTTGTTGGCCGCTTTTTATATGGCATAGGAATTGGATTGGTAATGAGGAACCTTTATGTACAGTTGACATCGCAAAACATATGACCATGCATATTTTCTAAGAAGCCTTATGTTTTGTTTCTGAAAAAAAGAGATATGATGCTTACATAAGCTGTTTTCATCAGGCTATGCATGCTGCTCCAATGTATATTGCAGAGACTGCGCCGAGTCAGATAAGAGGCATGCTCATTTCTTTGAAGGAGTTCTTTATTGTTCTTGGGATGCTTGTAAGTGTGTACTGGTTTTTATTTCTCTATATCATCCCTTCAGCAATCTTTTAGTCTTCTTATCGACTTGTATTTTGCAGCTTGGTTATATAGCAGGCAATCTCTATGTTGAAGTGGTTTCTGGTTGGCGTTATATGTATGCCACTAGTACACCATTATGTCTCATCATGGGAGTCGGAATGTGCTGGCTACCCTCGTCTCCTAGGTGGCTCCTGTTATGTGCCATACAAGGGAATGGGAATCTGCCGGAGACAAGAGAAATTGCTACCCGGTGCTTATGTCGATTGAGGGGTCAATCTTCGCCTGATTTGGTCTCAGAGCAGGTTAACTTGATTCTGGAGGAACTGTCGTATATTGATCAAGATAAGCAAGCTGGCTTCAGTGAGATCTTCCAAGGAAAATGTCTTAAAGCAATGATAATTGGGTGTGGTTTGGTGTTCTTTCAGCAGGTGATCTATTATACCTTTAATCTGGCATAAATTCCTATGGTTTACGGACAGCAGGCCTTCTTTTCTGAAAAATAAAATATTATGGTATTTCATCTGATCCTGCCTTATTTATATGTCAGGTCACTGGTCAACCCAGCGTGCTATATTATGCTGCTACGATCTTTCAGGTATTGATGCAATGTTGCTTTCCTATATGGAACTTCATATATTCAAGCATGTTCTCATATTCTGGAAACCTGTTCATGTCAGCAGGATCTTTTGAATCCCATCATTATTAACTTTCCCTCCTGTATTTATCATTTTTTGCAAGCAGAGCACATGTTCTCATATTCTGGAAACCTGTTCATGTCAGCAGGATCTTTTGAATCCCATCATTATTAACTTTCCCTCCTGTATTTATCATTTTTTGCAAGCAGAGCGCTGGATTCTCTGGGGCATCTGATGCCACTCGTGTGTCAATTCTTCTTGGCTTACTGAAGGTACATGCCAATACATTTGCTACTTCAATCTGATCTATTGTCGCCTCTGAAAAAGCTTCTAGCGGGCTATTTATGATTACATTATTACATTAGAAAGGAAGCATATTGTTCCTAATCTTATTCCAAACAATTGTGCCACTGTGTGTCTTCCTTTGCAAGGTTCCTCACTACCGCTAATGAAATTATGGTTTCTATACTGCAGTTGATCATGACCGGAGTAGCGGTCCTTGTGGTTGACAGACTTGGTAGAAGACCGTTACTCATTGGAGGTGTCAGTGGAATCGTAAGTCTTCCTTCGAGCAGATTGTCAATACGTTGACAATCTGTTTTAGATTTTTACTTATTAGTGGAACAGAAATATCTTCATGGAGGGTGTTCCTATGGTTACTGAACTTAGCTGTTGATTCTACAATGTGCAGACTGTTTCCTTGTTTTTGCTGTCCTCCTACTACACCTTACTGAAGGATGTCTCCTATGTAGCTGTGATAGCACTTCTACTGTATGTTGGTTGTTACCAGGTACTTTCTCCTCCTTGTACATTGCTCACATAACCATCTTACCTTATTTGAGAACTACGGTGAGGATTACTGTTGACTTGTGTCAGCTGGAGCAGTAGGCTTTGAGAAATAGTAGTTGAATCGCATGCCTAGCACCAAAGTTTATTAGTTGACTTATGCGTTGAATCGTTGAGTTTATATGCGACAATCTGTCTGCTGAAGAGAACTCCCTGTGCAGCTGTCATTTGGTCCTATTGGCTGGCTTATGATCTCGGAGGTTTTCCCATTGAAGCTGCGAGGCCGTGGACTGAGCATTGCCGTCCTTGTGAATTTCGCATCCAATGCGCTGGTCACCTTTGCTTTCTCTCCACTGGAGGTATGATCCTACCCTGCCCTTTTGTTATTTTGCCACGAGTGTTCCTGTGTATTATCTGCATTCTGCAAGAAGTTACTTTATATGAAATCAGCTGGCTGCTGAAGTGCTCATCATAACTGTGTGTTTGCATGGTGGTACAGGATTTGATTGGAACGGGGTTGCTCTTCTGTGGATTCGGGGTGATTGCAGTCGCGTCTCTCATCTTCATATTCTGGATCGTCCCGGAGACAAAGGGACTCACCCTGGAGGAGATTGAAGCGAGTCTGTAGTAGATTAATTCAGAAGAATGTTCGTTCGTCCTAGCTCCAGTTAACTGAAGGAACTGCTCACTGCTGGTATCGTTTTGCCGTCAGCCTTGTGCTGTAGCTAGCTTATTCAGATTTTCGGCAAGCGGTTATTGTAATAATTAATTTTCCTTGGTATAGACTGAAAATTGCTGTAAGATTAATTCATGAGGTGTACGATTAATTCATGATGTTGCCGTAAGGTTAATTCATGAGTGGTCAGCCAGGAGGTGTCGGGGCTCCTTCCATGCGCCGGATAAGCGACGCAGCTTAGGCCCAAGAGCGGCCCATCAACGTCCGATCTTCTTCTTCCTTGCGCCGCACGTCCGCCGCCCCTGCCCCTTCCGCCGCCGCGCCGCCAGCCCACCATCCACCCCTGCCGCGCCGTCCCGTCCTTCCTAATCCGTTCCTCCTCCCGCGCCGCCGGTCTCCGCCCACCGCATGTCCGGCACCGTCCGGCTGAGCGCCGCCTTGCCTCTGCCGCCGATTGAGCCGTCGCCGCCGCCACCGCCGTCGGACCTTCCTTCCACCCCCTCTTCTACCCATATGAGATCGTGCGGTCGATAGTGGCCGCACGAATCTCAAACACCGGAAGCCGCATCGCTTAACTGGCTTCCGGAAGCCATATGAGATTGTCGGGAGGTGTCTGCCTACCGTGTGGGCTACAAGGCTTGTAAATGGCCCAGTTTACTATGGGCCTTGTACTGTATGGGTGGACCTTCTTAGCCGGCCGTGATGGGCTTGTAAATTGGCATGATTGAATCTGAAGAAGTATCAGGGACGTGGGCCGATGAAACAGATGGTGGGTCGCACGTAAGGATAGAAAATACCAAATTGGTCTGTGCAATCCGCCGCCGCTTCGGTTGATAACTGATTTTGCATAAATGAATGTCTGTTTAAAAAAATTGCAAATCATACCTATATAACCGTAGCATCTCCAAGAGGCGCGGTACTGTGTTAGCTAAATATGGAGATTATAGTCCCTTTGTAAAAATAGAAAGTCATCTAATTCAATGGGTAATCCAACAGATTCTGTAAAGATGGTTAGTGAGGTAAGCTAGCTAAAAATAGCTAGCGAATGAGGTGAGATGGAGAGCCACTAAATTTGGATGGTCATTTACAGAGTCTGTTGGAAACGTTTTTTCTCTAACAATAACTAAATTTAACTTTAAAAAATGATTTGGCTAGCTCTTGAAGATGCTCTAACCGTTTCAAATGGCTATATAGCCAAATAAAACGGCTGTATGGTGCGTGAACCAAATATCATAAAACAAAATAGCAGCTTATTTATTTAAATATACTTATATATTATAAAAAGGGTATAAGTTCTATTGATACATTTGTTTGCGTCAAAAAGATTATAACGTACAGAATTTTAGATTGCACATGAAATAACGGGTGCGTACATGTAACGGGTTTGTAAAATCTTAATCTTCTGCAGTAAATTATGATTCTTAGTATGTGCTTAGAAATGCAGAAAATTATGTAAAGTTTTTCCAAAGTTTGTTAGTTTATACAGCATACTCTTTAACATGATTTGCTTTTTTTGTTTCTTTTTTTGCACAAGTGGAGTTTTGAATCAAATTTTATGGAGTGATAGACGGCATCGTAATTATCTCTTATGGATTGTTATCATTATTTTGATAGGATATTACGTATAATATTAAATTAACAAGAGTGATGTACAATTTTATGACAAAATAATAATAAATAATTTAAAATATATTTTTTTAAAATAATTTACGATGTTTACTCACATAACTGGAACTTAAAACTCCACGTGTTGATGACGAAGTGAAAAAAAGACAAAATTAATAAAAGGAGATCTCGGAGCAATTAACATTTTTTATTGCACCTATATTTTTTCTATTATTAAAGCTCTCAGGCTTGACGTCGCGAACTCGCTCGCGGCCCTCCCAGCACAGGTCCGGAGGAACGCGCGTGGCATGGCATGCCAATTCACCGTGTGCTGCTCCTGGTTCTCCTGCGTACACCGCACGAGATGAGACGAGAAACATCAATGTCACATGGGGCCCCTTTATCCATCCCCATGTGTGAACCACCACCATCACGAACGAAGGCACGAAGCCAAGGAAAAAAAAGACGCCAGCTCCCCACGATTTTGTGAGAATTTGAATTTGTATCCATCTTCCAATCCAAGGAGGAAATTGCTGCTCTCACCCCAGCCCGTCACCGTAGGCCGCCCTGCTCACTCCTTTAAGCTTTAATACAGAAGACAAGTGAAGACGTGCCCTCTCTTCTTGTTCGTCCTATGGTCAAAGAGTCATGTTCTTGTGTTTAGCGGAGCTGTTATGGTGCTGGTGCCTTTTTGTACAGGACAGCGCGCGGCGCGGCCTGACCGCGCGTGGTGTACAGATACTTCTTTTGCGACCCAAAAAACTACGTGGTGTACAGATACTGAAGCTGGTGGGAGCACATGGCAGCCGGTGAGCGTGCCTAACCGCCATTCCGTGTGGCATGGCAGCCGGCCGCATCTCCTGTTCCCTCGGCCTTTGTGTTGACTCTGCTACGCAAACGCAATGCAGCGTTGCAGTTCACGGGCATGTGGCGCGATTCCTCGTCGTCTTCTTCCCGTCAATCATTCCTTCCTTCCTTCCCTCGTCAGGATATGGATATACAGACCCAACCGCGTGATTACCGGCCACCCTGCCCGTGATCACAGATAACCTGGGCTGGCCGCTGCTGTTTTATCCGAGAGAGAGAGAGAGAGAGAGAGAGAGAGGCGTGAATTGAGGCACGGACATGCGACGCCGACGCACATGTGGGTTCCGTTGAGATACAAACGCCGGGGGGTTGGCTCGGGTCGTGTCGTGTCGTGTAGCACGGCCCGGTGCGGACTCACAGTGTCACAGGCGTGCGTGCGTGAGCAGGGGAACCCAACAAGCCACCACCGCCGGCTGTAACCAACTGGCGTGCACCGCGCCACTACAACTAGCGCCGGCGCCCGCCACCGCGTGCTCTCCCCTGCTGCCCGCGTGAATCCCTCCTTCCCTTCCCTTCCCTTCCGTTCCTCGCCGCACCGCCACCGATCCATCTCCCACTTCCCTCCCGGCCTCCTCCTCCCCTGCACCGCGACGGACACCAAACAACGCCGCGCCCGCCGCAGCTAGTGGGGCGGAATGGCGACGGTGGAGGACCTGGGCGTCTCCGCCTTCATCAACATCCTCAGCGCCTTCGTCTTCCTCATCCTCTTCGCCGTCCTCCGCATCCAGCCCGTCAACGACCGCGTCTACTTCCCCAAGCTCTACCTCGCCCACAAGCGCGCCCACGACCACTCCCGCTCCGCCGTCCGGCGCTTCGTCAACCTCAACCTCTGCACCTACATCACCTTCCTCAGCTGGGTGCCCGGCGCGCTCCGCATGTCCGAGCCCGACCTCATCGCGCACGCCGGACTCGACTCCGCCGTCTACCTCCGCATCTACACGCTCGGGTACGCGTACGCCGACGCATAATAACCCTCCCGCTTCTTCTTTCTCTTCTCCCACGAATTCTTTCTTACTGCTGGCTCTTCTAGATTGAGAATTGCAATTCTTCTTGCTCTTACTCGCTACCGGAATTTTAGTTCGTCGTTAAGGGCACGGTGTTTATCCATGTGTTACCGATGCAATCGCTTCACTTCCGAGTGAAATTGCAGTGCCATGCCACTAAAAATGCAGTGTTTCTCTTCACATTCCCCCTTATCTGAAGTTGTAGCTAGCGAATTTTCCTCTCCGTTCTTTTTTTTAACTTTCTTCCTTTCGCTGAATTGCTGCAAACGGCTGCGTAAATGACGGTTTCGGCCTCTGCCTGGCTGGACGCATATGCGGGTTTGCGTCTGAACACTGCATTCCTTCCACCAACTTGCTTCTTCTCCCATGTTTAACAATGCAAAACTTTCGGCCCCGCTTGCGCATGTTCCATCGTCTCACAGCAAAGAAAGATGGCTCCATCTTTTAGGTGCTTTCTAGAGATTGCCTGCTGAAACAAAGAAAAACAGCACATTTTGCCCCTTTCAAAAAGAATCGCGAGATCTTCTCCTTCCAGAAAGAACACTTTTTTTCCTTTCCGAAATTAAAAGGAATCACCCGTTTATTTCGGAGCAGTTCTTTGATCAATATGGCCCAGTTGGTTTTTTTAGTAATAACATAATATATGCTTGTCATTTCCATGCATAACGCTTTTATCACACAAGATACTCGGTGTTACCCGTTACTTGTCCATGTGAGAGAAATGCTCTGTGTTTTTTTTTTAATCTTTGGTTTGATAGGAATTGCTTGTGTTTTTTTCCTTTTGGTTGGGAATTGCTTGTGTCTGATGACAGAGAATGGTGAATGGTGATAGAGTTGCCCCACTCAGTCGGGGTCGTGGCGTTGAAAACGGTGTCCTCAAATAATCTTGATTTGATTTGATCCGCACGATTCCTGGCTTTCTTTCAGGACGGCACAAACTCCTGTGGTTTCATTATTGATTTTTTAGAGCCTAGTTGAACGGTTAACTCGTTAATGCGGTGCCAAATCTCTAGTCTAATCCTACTATTATATTGCTAGGTAGTGCTCGCCCACTACAGACCAACAATGCTTTCGCCTTCCAGGGCCCGGGCAAACTTTGTGCCGTTGTCACTGTGATTGTAGTGGCACCAACTGATGATTCTTATTCTTTCAGGGTGTGGGGACAGGTTCTTACAACTGGAGATGCTTTTCTTGTACTAGTTTGGAAAACTTTGGACGAAAATTCACTCGAAAGGTTTCCCTTTTGGGGTGCAATTGTGACCAGAGACGCCAAATTTCATTTCACCCCTGTCATCGTCAACTAGTATAGAGTGAACAGAGAATGACTCCACCACCGGCACGGCCTTGTGTTGTTCAATTGTTTAATTCTCAGCCTTCTGCTTCACGTTTAGCCTTACACATGGGCAATGCTTTGCATCTATACAAAATGTGTGTGGCTGCTAATTTCAACCTTAGTTTTAAATGATGAAATCTTGTGGCCTTTACCCCGTTTTCGCCTTACTGGAGGAATATTTGTAATTGTGTTCCAAGAGAATGGATCGGATAGCTGTGTTTGAGGTTACTTAAGTGACATCTAAAATTCAAAAAAAAGGAAAAGTTTCTCTCAATCCAATATGCTAACACAATTTTCTGTCTCCTTGGCAGCCTCAAGATATTTTTGCCCATTACAACTCTCGCACTGCTGGTTCTTATTCCAGTCAATGTATCTGGCGGCACATTACTTGATCTAAGAAAAGATATTGTTTTCAGTGATATTGATAAGCTTTCCATATCAAATGTAAGCCCTGGGTCCAACAGGTAAGAATCTTATGAACTCTAGCGTTTTTAGTTGTTCCTTTATACTGATACAATGTTCAGAACATTTTCCATGCCTACAGCCTACTAAAAGTTGTGGTTGTATGTTGTAGCTATTTGAAATTATCTGACCGTTGTCGTTGCAATTCATTTCAGATTCTTTATTCATCTCTTGATGGCATATGTGTTCACATTCTGGGTGTGCTTTATGCTGTACAAAGAATACAGCAATGTGGCATTTATGAGATTGCATTTCCTGGCTTCCCAGAAGCGTTGCGCTGAGCAGTTCACCGTAAGTACATCGACGAAGTATGACATGATATACTAGCCATATACATATGAACCATGCTCCACTGCATTTATGGTAGTTAACTAGGATTTGCTGAGCGGAACATACAACACAATTGTGCTACAACGTATTATATCCACGTTTAGAACCTAGATCCATCGTGCTTCTGTTGCATTTAATTTCTTTTTGTAATTCCAGGTGATTGTTAGAAACATTCCTCGCATATCAACCCATTCAACTTCTGAAACAGTGGACGAGTTCTTCCGAAGAAATCATCCAGACCACTATCTTGGTCAACAGGTACATGGGCATGTCCTTTGCTTACGCATCTCATTCACCTTGCAATTTGTCAGGCATGATTTTTTGTACATTCTACTTGATCTTTTAACCAATCACAAATTATGGCTTCCTTTTATTGTCAGCCTGTTTACAACGCAAATCGGTACGCTAAACTTGTGAAAAAAAAGGAGAGGCTTCAAAACTGGTTGGATTACTACCAGCTGAAGTTCGAAAGGCATCCTGAGAAAAGGCCAACTAGACGGGTAACTTTTCCAACATTTATTGTGTTCTTTCTTTCATGTGCTCGCGTATCAAGTTCTTCAACCATACTTTATCTTTTGTTTCCAAGAAATACCTGAGCATGTTGTTTTTTCCTGTGTTTCAGACAGGATGCCTTGGTTTCTGTGGCACGAAAGTGGATCAAATTGACTACTACCGGGCTAGAATCAGTGAGCTAGAGAGGAAGGTTAGTCTTCAGTTCTTGATGATATGGTTTGTCATCAATGATGTGGCCAATTCTTTAAATATGTGGAGTGAACTTCCGGATCTGGTGCATATGTAGTGGTTGTAAATCTCATCATTATCTAAGCAATTACTAAAATATCCTACTGAATACAACTAATATTGTACTATTAGTATTGTGTGTCGTGAAAGTCCTTATTATTTCCTTGCGTGTACAATTTTAAAAGTCTTTTAATTGTCTTCATATTTTCAGATGGCATCTGAGCGCCAGAAAGTTCTCAATGACCCAAAAGCTATTATGCCAGTTTCTTTTGTGACGTTTGACTCGAGATGGGGTGCTGCGGTGTGCGCACAGACACAACAGTCAAAGAACCCAACCCAATGGCTGACTGATTGGGCTCCTGAACCGCGGGATGTTTATTGGCAGAATCTTGCCATCCCATTTTTCTCTCTCAGTATTCGCAGGTTTCTGATATCCGTTGCGGTCTTTGCTTTGGTGTTTTTCTACATGATACCTATCGCATTTGTGCAATCACTTGCCAATCTTGAGGGTCTTGAAAAAGTTGCTCCTTTTCTGAAGCCAGTAATAGACTCGTAAGGCTTCTCTCTGTGTACAATCTTTCTTGTCCGATGCAAACAACTCTGGACTTCTACTTTGTGGGTCTACTCCATGTTTTTTTAATATGCTTTCTCGTTTGATATGCAGAAGCGTGGTGAAATCCTTCCTGCAGGGGTTTCTTCCTGGTCTGGCTCTGAAGATCTTTCTCTATATCCTCCCTACAGTTTTGCTGATCATGTCAAAAGTTGAAGGCTATGTCTCTTTATCATCACTGGAAAGAAGGACTGCTTCGAAATATTATTACTTCATGCTGGTGAATGTATTCCTTGGAAGCATAATCGCTGGCACGGCATTTGAACAGCTATATTCGTTTCTCCACCAGCCTCCATCAGAGTAAATCTCTTCAGTCTTCATTTTTTTCCCTGCATGCTTATGAACCTAGAAGTTCTTATTGCTTGTTATTCCATTTATGCCAAGCAAGTGAATTGCAGTACTGCTTCTGCTTGTTAACTTCTCAAAGCTGTGTAATGAAGAGTTTATGTTGGAATGCATAGTCATAACCTGTAACAAGGCATGCTCTTTATGCAGAATACCAAGGACCATCGGAGTAGCTATACCAATGAAGGCCACATTTTTCATGACGTACATAATGGTTGATGGCTGGGCTGGTATTGCTAACGAGATCCTTCGGGTGAAGCCTTTGGTGATATACCATCTGAAGAACATGTTTATTGTGAAGACGGAGAGGGACAGGGAGAGGGCAATGGACCCCGGAAGCATTGGACTTGGAGAAAACCTTCCATCCCTGCAGCTGTATTTCCTCCTTGGGCTTGTATATGCCGTCGTCACCCCCATTCTCCTGCCATTCATAATCGTCTTCTTTGCCTTTGCTTTCCTCGTCTACAGACACCAGGTCAGATACTCTTATTGGTGCCTTCTTTCAGCTTGAAATGCCAGTGACGTCGAATGTCACTAACCTCTTCTTCGTTGTTGTTGGTTTCAGATCATCAATGTGTACAATCAGGAGTACGAGAGTGCTGCTGCATTTTGGCCTCAGGTGCATTCCCGGATAATAGCGAGCCTGTTGATCTCTCATGTAACTCTATTTGGGTTGATGAGCACAAAGAAAGCTGCATTCTCCACCCCTCTGCTCATCTTCCTGCCACTTCTGACGATATGGTTCCACAAGTACTGCAAGAGCCGGTTTGAGCCTGCTTTCAGGAAGTATCCTCTAGAGGTGAGCCAGTTTTGCTGCAACAATCTTTCTCTCTCCTAGGAGATTGCTCTGAAACCCAGCTCTGACTATTCTGTTTTGGAACTCTGTCTTGATTTTTTAGGAAGCAATGGAGAAGGATAACATCGAGCATGCCTCGGAGCCTAACCTGAATCTGAAATCCTTCCTGGCCAACGCTTACCTGCACCCCATCTTCCATCTCTTCGAGGAATCGACGAAGGAGGAGGAGACGGTGGAGGTGAGGATCGACAAAGCTCAGAAGCAGCAGCAGCATCACCATCAGGAGGTCGAGACTCATGTGAGGAGCTCATCGCAGTACCATGAGGAGAGTCACTTCAGGAGCACGCACGAGACGCATTATCACCACGAGGAGACGCATGTGAGCAGGAGCAACCAGTACCATGAGGGGATCCACGAAAGGAGCGACATGGATTCGCCATCGCCTCCGCACTTTGTCTATCACTACGACATCCAGCCCTGAGTGATTCTGAAAAGAAGTGGTCTCTAACTTGATTTGTTTTTTCCTTGTCGACCTGTGAATGCTTCTCTTAGTTGCCTTACCTTAAAAGGATGCTGAATTGCTGATGATTGATGAATTGTCCGATGTACATGGGAGTGTGTAGTGTGGTAGTGGCTGTAAAACCCTGATGCGTGCCATGGGCCCTGAACATTCATTCCATGCGGCAAAATGATGAGGAGTCAGCTTTCGTGTTGCGTATTACATGAGTGTCTCTCGCGCCGAATTGTGATTCCAGCTGATGGCAGCCATCTTCTTCCTCGTGAGTCGTGACAGTGGCATGGATTCTGCTCCATTGTTTCGTGCGTTGGTGACAGCAATTCCACCCATCCCCCCCCCCCCCCCCCCCAAATCATACCCTAAAAATGTAAAATTGGGACTGACTTTATTTTTCGAGGGTCTAAGAAATTGTAAGCCTCCCTAAATGGGGGCCAAGTAAAAGACCAGGTGGAGCGAAACTTTTTTACTTGGTTCTCTAAATTTAGGATAGAGGCTTATTTAGAGGGTCTGATAAAGTTGCTCTTATGGCCAAGTAAGGTTGGGGGTCAGTTTGGATAGGCTAAGATTAAAAATTAGTCAGCTAGAATTTAGCTAGTTAAGAGCATATCCAAAACCCTATCTAAAATATACTCTTTAAATCATCATTTAGAGAGTTATTTGAGTAAAAAATATTTTCTATATCTTTATACTTTCCAACAGATTTTCTATATCTTGTGCGCAGTCTAGAGAGTCATCTCGCTCTCCATCTTTGGCTAGCGAGAAATCTGGAATAGAGGATATCTACATTTGGATATTCAATTGAAGAGGTTGTTGGAGGGTGTTTTTTCACTCAAAATCTCTATTTCTATAAGCTAAAAAAGATATAAAGAGTCTCTTGGAGTGCTCTAATAGTTGGTTGACTAAAATTAGTTATTTCCTGTTTGGATACATGGTTAATAGATGAGTTAATCATAGAGCCATATTTGCGGATTTGCCCCTAGTTGGTGTGAGTGGGAGATGTTAGCGAAAAAGGGATTGGTGGGAGGTTAAAAGCGACTTTGGAGCCTTTTTAGCCCAAATTAGCTCCTCACAACTATCTAATGGCTAACAACTAGTTGGACAGTTGGCTAAAAATTAGTCTGTCTTTTACCCCCTTTGGATGAGCTAGAGCTAACTTGTAGGTGGATAAAAATTAGCCATGGGATTCAAATGAGACCATAGAGTGCCAAATAAGTATATTGTCGTGTTGAACTTATAAATGAAGGTGTTTGATAGGGTATTCTTAACAATAAATATTTTAAAAATAAAACTAAGCAAGCACAAAAGAAAATAGAAGAGTCGCATTTCAATTCAATGATGATCAACACATTCGAGTTTGGGAATATAAGTGGATTGGAAACCAACCTTTAGCCACAATCCATGTTCTACAATATATTCAATTGAAATATAAACAACAATTGCATTAGTTCTTAGCATAGATCCCTAAACATATCATTTATTAGAACTTTAGTAGGCAAGAAGTTCAATAAATGACATAACCTAATAGCATACGTCTGCTAATAAATGAAAATAATGATATTTTCACATAGGAACTATAACAAAAACATACGCTTCATGGTAAAAACTATGGACAAAATCTTAATAAACAAAAGAGATTTGAAAAATAAAATTACCACTAAAAATTTAGGTTTTTATTTTAGGCATCTAAAGTTAAAAGCGATACTAAGAATTTGCATGAGAACCAATGCAACAATGTTGATGTTTTCCTTAAAAACAAAACAATTCTCTATCTTTTTCTTTAGTTTATGTTCATATTGCTCTTGATATTGAAACAAACAAAGATATACACAATCTTGTAAGTTTGACATTAAGGTCTGGGTCTAATATTTGATCACAAATATTGATTGGAGTAACTATTTTATGACTTATTAAGAATGATATCGATAGGTAACTACCCAAAACTATTTTGTGCCCTGTTCATCACGCCGATGCATTGGTTAACTAAAAAAAGCACCAAAAAAGTGTTGCATGATTTCGGCGCCAATGATTCACCTGTAATTGGCAAAAAAATGAACGTAGTATGCGCTAGAAAGCATCCGCGCACCAAACTTTGGCATCAAATCAAATGTACAACAAAGTTGTTTCAATGATCAAATTTTTGGTCGAATGTGTGTTGTTAGTAAACCAAACGTACGAGTATTCTATACGGGAACATATTACCTCCAATTTTAATTAAGGAGAATAAGGAGTCGGTAAGGAAGACTTTGGAAACCCTCAAATTTATGGTCATGTAGGTTTCTGTCTCTTGTGAATGAAGATTTGGTAATAAGATTTTCACGCATCCAATATGCAGTAGAGATACATATCTTTATATCAAGTGAAAATAGTTTAGTGATTTTCACTTAGTAATACAAATTATTACTAATTTTTTTGTATCTAGAAATTAGAGGTGTTTGGTTCTTTCATGGCTCGTTTGATTTCATCATGGCGTGATCCTCTTAATTTAGTGATAAGTTTAGTTGTCGGGGACAAACCCAGGGGTCCCCTAACCATCGGGTAACCACCCTCAAAAAACGTTAACCACGGAGGGCCGAATCACCAGCAGCCCGAAAGGGCCACCAAGGCAGCACGGCCCGTCACAGCTTATCACGGCCCAAAACAGCCGTCCGAGCTCGCCTGTCGAGGGGACCCAAGTGGCGACCCCCGTCTCCGCCTCGCTCGAGGGACCCGGACCCCCCGGGTCAGGCGCAGCGCCAACTCCGCCTCGCTCGAGGGCCGCGCACCCCCTCAAGCAGGCGAGCCAACTCCGCCTCGCTCGAGGCCACCCCTCTACTCGACGCGGCGCACCCCGGCGCCCCGCCCGACAACGGCATTTAATGCCCGCCCCATCGGGCGGGCGCCGAAGTCAAAGGGCGATCTCTCCCCACGCCGCGCCGCTGACACCGCAGAGCTCGCTGTTCTACCTGCTCCGATCACTATGCGTCCTCACCGCTACTGTGCGGACGCATGCGGCGCTGCGCAAGGCCCTGTGCAGACTTGCAGGCATCATTCCGCACCACTATTCTACCTGCTCCCGTCCTTCCCCCCTGGTGCAGCCCTCGAATGGGCGTGAAGAACCCTCGAATGAATATATGAGCAGCGACCGAGCACGGACTCCGGTCAGGCGCGGCCCGGTGATGACGAACGCCGGGTCAAATCCACCAACTCTCAGCCATTCCCCGGTAAACCGGGCACGTCGCGCACTGTGGTCAACAGCAACCACCATGCTGACCCCTGTGCCGCCAACTCCTCTCCTTCCCCACCTGCCACGCCCTCGAACCAACCAGCGGCGGACGGCTGGGCGCGGATTACGGCGGCACCGCCCCTCGAAACCACTCCAGGACAAGCACAGGGACGGCCGTGACACCCGCAGAAGCCGGAGCTCGCCATAAATCCCCTGCCAGGGTCAAGGACGACCGCACGCCCGGCGCCATGCTCTCCAGTGCGCGCCCCTGTAGCACACACTGTACTTGTACTTGTAGGCCCCCCCTCTCCTTGGCCTATAAAAGGAGGAAGGGGGCGAGAGAGAAAACAGACGAACACGCACACGATCACCGCCTTCCACGATATTGGCACTCTCCTCAATCACTTTCACACCCATTTTCAGGGACTTGGAGACTTCCTCTCCTTCCCCGCCGTGCTTGTAGCCCCCCCCACTGCAGGCACCTCGGTGCAAGATAGTATAGTGCCGCGAGCACAGTCTGCTGGACGTACGGCCCCGCGGCCGGAACCAGGATAAACTCTTGTGTCATCGTGCTAGCTCTTGCATCAACCGTCAGGGGACGGGACACAGCGCATTCTGTGTGGCGCTGAGGATGGGCGGCCAATCTAAGCACCGACAGTGGCACGCCAGGTAGGGGGTTGCGCTGTGATCAACCCACTTCACCCGATCAGTTCCCTTGACGGCAAGCCACGCCAAGGCCATGCCTCCACGATCCGCCACGGGGTCCCTCGGCCCGCTTCCGCAGGGGTACCGGATCACGTTTGGGAGCCTGGAGTTCGAAGCGACCGGTGAGGGCCTCCTCATGCGGCTCGCCTCCAGGACGCCCGACATGATGGCCATTACCCCGGCGCCGCCAACGACGCCCCAGCTCGGGAGACGTCGAAGACTGCACGAGCTGCAGATTCGCGTGGAACGGCGCGTTGCCCCACGCATCGTCCTCCCTGATTGGGACGCACACCTGATGCTCCGGCCCGCTGCCGCAGTACAGGGGAGCGCACCCCCACCAGCGGCTCCCGCGGAGGGAGCACGCTGGGAAAATGCGGCCGGGCCGGTGCAGCTCCCTTACGAAATGAGCAACGCGGCCGCAAGCTACTCCGCGGCAATCAGCGCCAACCTGAACGCGCAAGAGGATTCGCCGGGTCACCAGCTGGGTTCGATCCGCGACCTCAACATTTCCTCGCCCGGCGGGTCCCAGCCCGAGTCGGACGACGGGGAAAGTGTGCGCGGCCAGAAGCACTCAGGCCTGGACTACTCCGGGCTACACGACCGCGAAGGTCTTACCTCCTTCCAGGCCGCTGCGGACTTCTGCCTCACCTGTTCCGACGATTCCAGCGAAGGGGAATACGACCCCACGCGGGAATGCTTCATTCTCGACGTCGAAGTATAGTCCGTGGGAGAGGATGAAGAAACGCGCGACGAGGCCGGACACGACAAACCGCCACCAGCGCCCGCCGAGCCATCGGGCGAAGCCGCACTCGCACAGGCACAGCTCATGCAGGTACAAGAGCTAGAAGCTAGGCTCCGACAGGAGCGCCAGCAGGTACAGGAGCTACGCGCAGCTCTGGAAGTCCGGCAGCCCGAGCGCGGCGAACGTGCGCAAGCCGCCGGGCGCATCACTTGTTGGCACTTCTTACGATCCAATATCAGAATTGAGAATCCTGGTACTGGGGTAAGGAGTGTTTCAGTGGTTTTCCTTATGGCTTAGTAAAATATAGAAATATTCTGCAAGCGCACAGAATCACCGTTGTAGCACTTCACCTGGGAGTATTCCGAGGTATCATAATTTATATTTCCGCAGGGAAGCTTTGGCAAGATTACTAGTGAACAGATATTCGAAACTATCAGAGAAGGGTACACAACTAAACAAGACAGGGGATAACGGTATTGGATAGGAGTGGATATACCGGACACACAGCTCAAGGGATACTCAGGTAAGGGAGAGAAGAGATAGATAGCTGGGAGGACAACGAGAAGAGATAGAGGACTCCTGGATTCTTTATCTACCTATGTCACTCTAGCTTAGAGATACAGCGGCTACAGAACTAGTACTCGGAGATCTGGGATAACTCTAATGTCTTAGCTTCGGGACAAGGGAACCGGTGAACACACAGAAAGGGATGAGAAGGGGTGCCACTATTTTCCAACTGGGGAATCCTATGGACCGGAACTAACGTGATGGGCTACGAAGACCGAAAGGGCTGTCACCACCTCGCGGCTACCACCTCCGTTGCGACGGGAATAAACTAAGGCCACTAACTAGTCTAGGAACCACTCCTACACTAGGCAACGACTACTTACTCTGCTAGCAAGAGCAAGCAACCTTGTCAATACTCTTGGTGACAATTCACCTCCAGTATCAAGCAAGATCGAAGAACCAGTCAAGACAAAGACTTAAACAAGACTACAAGCACTAGAACTATAACTGACTATAGTCTAAACAAGATATATTTGCTACTAGAATAAAGTAGAAGCAAGATATAAATGTCAAAGGCAAAGTGATAAAGATAACTATATTGATACTCAATGTCTTACAAAAGGTAAAGTAAAAGATACAAGAGCTATTACCAGAGCTTCTGAAGACGACTCCGGAACCTCCGAGGCAAAGCTCGACTCAACTCTAACTCCCAACTAAACTATCCTAACTCTACTAGAATGAAAGTGGAAATGAGCTCCTTGGCTTGGTGTGTGTTTACAAGTGAAGTGCGACCCTCTATTTATAGCTCCAAAGGTCGGTTGTAGGCAGGGTAGTCGCCAAGGCAACCAGAGGCGGCAGAGAGGCGGTTCGGCCGAATTCCTCGGTTCGGCCGAACTACCCAGTTCGCCCGAACCGAGGGATGCACCGCCTCGGCCACCAAGGGCCAGGATGCAGCCCCAGGGTCGGTTTGGCAGCTGGGGGCGGTTCGGCCGAACCCTCCAGTTCGCCCGAACTGGGCCGGAGGCCCAGGCCCGCCCCCTGCACCGCCTCTGCTCTGTGGACTCCCTGGGCCGGCCTCTGGTGGTGTACTTCATGCTGTGTGGGCCCAGGTTGATGTGGCGGTGCTCCGGGATGAGTTGGTGTGATCCATGTATCGTTTGTCGTGTTCATTTGGTGCTCGTTGATGTGGACGACTCCCGGTGGCATGCACGGCTAAGGGGGATAACCGGCCGAACGGAGTCGTTCGGCCGATTCGGTCATTTTCGGCCCCAATAGCGCGTATTTGTCGTAGTTGTACCTGCGCAAGTGACACTCACCAAAACTCGTGGAACTTTATTAGAAATAAAACCTAAGTACATGGAATGTTGCATAAGACCTCATTTATTCCCGAGTATTGGTGGTCGGATTTGGGCTGTAACGACCGCCAACATCGCTCAAGCGCGCATCATGAATGATGGCAACGACGCCAGCCCTGCCATGCCGCAGCGGGCAAGCTAGAAGCTCGTCGCCACAGTAACTCTGATTCGGGCCATGCCCGAACCATCGACACCAGAGGCGCGCGACATGCGGCGCCAGGTGCAGGCCCTTGTCGAAGAAGCGGCCGTTCAACAAGCAGAAAGTTCCGCCTCCCGTATGCGCCACCAGGCCAGTTAAAGAGCCGGAGGAAGCAAGCGGGATAAGGAACAGTCTATCCATACCCCGCCTAGGGGCGCATGGACGCCTCACCGACCGACGAACGACGGGAAGGTGCTCATGACCGGCGACCGCGAAACGAGGAGGTCCGCGAAGGACCGACTCGTGGACACACGAGGCGCCATTTACGACGGTGACGCGCGCAACGTCCTGAACAAGAAGAGGCAGGACGCGGCACCTCCACGCAGTAGGCACCCCCGACGAGGGGGTCGCTACGACAGCGAGGAGGACAAAAGCCCGACGCCGAAACCCCCGGGAACCCCTGTGTTCAGCCGGAAGATCCGTTCGTCCGCCATCCCGCCGCGCTTTCATCAGCCGACCACCATTACCAAGTATTCAGGCGAGACGAAACCCGAGACGTGGCTCAATGACTACCGCCTGGCTTGCCAGTTGGGTGGGGCCACCGACGATGCTATGATCATCCGCAAGCTTCCGCTTCATCTCGCGGACTCGGCGCGGACATGGCTCGAACACCTACCCGCGAACCAGATCCACGACTGGGACGAGCTGGTCAGGATGTTTGTGGGTAACTTCCAGGGCACGTACGTGCGCCCCGGAAACTCCTGGGACCTGCGCGGGTGCCGGCAGGCGGCCGACGAACCGCTGAGAGACTTCATCCGCCGCTTCTCCAAGCGCTGCACCGAGCTCCCGAGCGTGGGTGACTCCGAAATCATCCACGCCTTCCTTGAAGGCACGACTTGTCGGGAGCTGGTGCGCGAGCTGGGGCGAAACCATCCCACCAGCGTCAACGCGCTATTCGACGTCGCTACCAACTTCGCCTCTGGAGAGGAGGCTGTTGGGGCAATTTTCGACGGCAAGACCAAGGGGAAGCGCGTGGAGGAGCTGCCCGCAGAGGACAGCAAGTCCAAGGGAAAGGCTAAAAAGCAGAAACGAGGTGGCAAAGGCAAGAAGCCTCGGCAAGCCGCGCAGGAGCAGCAGCAGGGCGAGGACTCTGACGAGGCCCTCGCGGTCAAGCGAGGCCACAAAGGCCCTCGAGGCCCTCCTCTGGGGGGAGGCCTGTTCGATGAGATGCTGAAGAAGCCATGCCCATACCATAAGGGCCCTGTCAGCCACACCCTTGAACAATGCGAGATGATCAGGGGTTACTACAAGCGCACCTCCGCGAAGGAGGATGGCCCGAAGAAGGGTACGGGTGATGGCGGCAACGACGAGTTCCCCCATGTGGAGAATGTCTTCTTCATCGTCGGGGGGCCCACAATGAACGTGACGTCCCGGGAGCAAAGACGTGAACGCCGAGAGGTCTTCTCCATTCACCCCGTGACGCCAACTTACCTCGCCTGGTCAGACGAGACCATCTCCTTCGGCCGCAAGGACCACCCGGACTATGTCCCGAATCCGGGGCGCTACCCACTTATCGTCGACCCCGTCATCGGCAACACACGATTCTCCAAGGTGCTGATGGACGGGGGCAGCAGCCTCAACATCCTCTACGTCCGCACCTTAGAGCTCATGGGCATCGGCACGAACCAGCTGAGGCCAAGCAAGGCGCCGTTCCACGGCATCGCACCGGGAAAATGGGTCCAACCCCTCGGGCAGATCGACCTACCCGTTTGCTTCGGCACTCCCGACAACTTTCGGAGGGAGACCCTCACCTTTGAGGTGGTGGGATTCCCAGGAGCGTACCACGCCATTCTCGGGCGTCCGTGCTACGCCAAGTTCATGGCGGTCCCCAACTACGCCTACCTCAAGATGAAGATGCCGGGGCCAAAGGGCGTCATCACCGTGGGACCGTCGTACAAGCATGCTTACGCGTGTGACGTCGAGTGCGTCGAGGGCACGGAGGCGCTCGCCTACAGCGAGACCCTGGTGGCGGACTTGGAAAAGATGGCGAACGAGGCCGTCGACTCCGCCAAAAGGCACGCGGGCACCTTCGAGGCTGCAGAGCACACCAAGGTGGTGCCCCTCGACCCCAATGCCCCCGACGGCAAGGCGTTGAGGGTCAGCACCACCCTCGACCCCAAATAGGAAGCAGTGCTCGTCGACTTTCTCCGCGCCAACACCGACATCTTTGCGTGGAGACCCTCGGACATGCCGGGTATTCCGAGGAAGGTCGGCGAGCACTGCCTTGACATCCAACCTCGCTCCAAGCCGGTGGTGCAGCGACTGCGGCGGTTCGACGAGGAAAAGCGCCGCGCCATCGGGGAGGAGGTGCACAAGCTTCTGCAGGCCGGGTTCATCAAGGAGGTATTTCACCCAACCTGGCTTGCTAATCCTGTTCTAGTTACGAAAAAAACGGAAAATGGCGTATGTGCGTAGATTATACCGGTTTAAACAAAGCATGCCCTAAGGTTCCATTCCCTTTGCCTCGAATAGATCAGATGGTAGACTCCACTGCTGGGTGCGAATTGCTATGCTTTCTTGATGCTTATTCCGGTTATCATCAGATTAAGATGAAAGAGTCCGACCAGCTCGCGACTTCTTTCATCACCCCGTTTGGCATGTTTTGCTACGTCACTATGCCGTTCGGCCTCCGAAATGCCGAAGCTACATACCAGCGATGTATGCAACACGTTTTCGGAAGCCACATCGGGCGGACCGTTGAGGCATATGTAGATGATATCGTTGTGAAAACCAGAAAGGCGGACGATCTGGTAAACGATTTGCAAATCGCATTCGGTTGCCTCCGGGCAAACGGGGTAAAGTTAAATCCGGAGAAATGCGTATTCGGGGTGCCGCGGGGCATGCTGTTGGGTTTCATTGTCTCCCAACGAGGCATCGAACCCAACCCCGAAAAAGTCTCGGCCCTGGAACGGATGGGGCCAATTCGGGACCTCAAGGGGGTGCAAAAGGTACTGGGCTGTCTCGCGGCTCTCAGCCGTTTCATCTCTCGACTTGGTGAAAAGGGCTTACCTTTGTACCGGCTCCTAAAAAAGCACAAACGCTTTTCATGGACCCCCGAAGCCCAAAAAGCCCTCGACGGGCTAAAAGCGTCACTCGTACGCGCACCAATCCTCACGCCGCCACAGAACGGCGAGCCCCTCTACCTATACGTGGCTGCGACAACGCAAGTTGTCAGCGCCATCATCGTCGTGGAAAGGACGGAGGAGGGACACGCTCTGCCGGTCCAGAGGCCGGTGTGCTACGTCAGTGAGGTGCTGACCGAGACCAAGGCGCGGTACCCACAGATTCAGAAGCTAATCTACGTTGTAGTGCTCGCGCGACGAAAGCTGCGACACTACTTCGAGGCCCACCCAGTCACCGTGGTCTCATCTTACCCTTTGGGGGAGATAGTCCGCAACCCGGACGTCTCGGGTAGGATAGCAAAGTGGTCGATGGAGCTCGTGGGAGAAACTATCTCCTACGCGCCACGAAAAGCGATAAAATCGCAAACCTTAGCGGATTTCGTCTCTGAGTGGACCGACGTCCAACTTCCACCGCCACAGATCCAAGCCAAGTGTTGGACCATGTACTTCGACGGGTCAGTGATGAAAGCTGGGGCAGGCGCGGGCCTCCTCTTCATTTCACCCCTCGTGGAGCACATCCGATACGTGGTTCGCTTGCACTTCCCGGCGTCGAACAACATGGCGGAGTATGAAGCCCTCCTCGCTGGGCTCCGCATCGCCGTTGACCTCGGCGTCAAACGCCTCGACGTCCGGGGAGATTCTCAGTTGGTCATCGACCAAGTCATGAAGAACGCAAGCTGCCGCGACGAAAAGATGGAGGCGTACTGCAACGAGGTTCGCCGCCTCGAGCTGAACCATATTGTGCGCAAATACAACGAGGAAGCGGATCAGCTGGCCAAGATCACGTCAGAGCGAGTCACCGTTCCTCCGAACGTCTTCGCCCACGACCTCGACCAACCCTCCGTCAACTTCGAACAAAGGGTCGGAGCCCTCAAGACGCCCTCAGGGGCTAAGGTGGTCGAGCCCATGGAAGAGGACCCCTCGAAAGAGGGGCTCGAAGCCCTCGACGTTGGAAATTCTTCGGCCGAGGCCATGGAAATCGACGTGGACACATGACCGTAAGACTGGCGCAGCCCATACCTCGCGTGGATCGACCGCGGGGGAGCTGCCCTCGGACCGGACCGAGGGGAGCCGCATCGCCAGAAGGGCCAAGACCTTTGTCTCGGTCGGCGGCGAGCTGTATAAACGCAGCGCCTCAGGAATTCTGCAGCGATGCATCCCCATCCCCAAGGGAAAGCAGTTGATCCGCGACATCCACGCCGGGGTGTGCGGACACCACGCGGCGCCGCGTACCCTCGTGGGTAACGCGTTCCGGCAAGGCTTTTACTGGCCTACCGCCGTAGCCGACGCGAACGAAGTCGTGCGCACCTGCGAAGGGTGCCAATTTTACGCACGAAAGACGCACCTCCCGGCGCACGCCCTACAGACCATCCCTGTAACATGGCCTTTTGCTGTGACGAACCGGATTCTCACCGACGAGAACCCGATTCCTGTACCCTTGAGATAGTCCCAGGAATAGCAGCTATCTCGTACAGAACTCATCTCAGTCGAATATCACATCCATACAACGATAAAAGATTCATTACATGACATATATAAAACATAGCGGTCTGGTACAAGCCCTCTGGGCTAAATCGACAATAAGAAACATCTGCGCAGCGGTAGCTAGACATCAGGGTCCACTCCTCCACAGGCATCCTTGAGCGTAGCGCGCACCCTTCAGTCGTACCACCCGTCCTGGTTGAACTCGTGGTCGGGATCTTCACCTGAGAACCCAAAGTCTGTCCCCAAGGAAATGGGACAGGTCCACGTCACCAACCATAATATGATGCAAGCTTTAAAGTGGCCTATTCTAGGGTATAGAAATAATCAAGGTTTGAGCCAGGGTTTTCTTATGCAAGCAGCAGCAATAACCCAAATTCATCTCATCACCAACTCCTTCTCACACACACACATCCACTCCCAAAACCACCCGTCAACCTCACGTTTTTTCCCATCGGGCTCGTCCTGCCACAGCAGGTTCCCGCAAAACATCATCCACCAACACCTTTCTCTCTCTAGTCGACTCGGTGAGCTCCCTCCCCACCTTGTCTCAACAGCCTCAGCTGGACCAATCTCTCATAACCCAAATCAAGGATGAGGTAAGAAAGCAGATTCCCATGCTAGTCGGGGCTTCTCAGAAATGGGTCGTCTGTAACCGTGGACACGGCTATACGTATAGTTTACACTCTGCAAAGGTGGCACTCCAGGAATCCATCCGGGCTGCAAGGCTAGTCCGCAACCAACCTGAGACACAGCCCACAGCAAAGACCCTAAACAGTAACGGCGCCAATCCTGTCTCCCTTGGCTCGGGAAACATCCGATCTAACATCTGCCCCAGGGTCGTGAAACCTTCCCACCGGGGCTAGTCGGGGGCCGTGGTAAATCAGGGAGATTACGCCGCAACGAATCCCCCCTACACATATCAAGCTCGATTCTCCTACAGTGTCGGCGCCGCACTAGAGTAGGCTTGCTGGAACCCTCCCCATACTGGGTAGATGGTGAGCACGGTAATCCCAAGACCAAAGTGGGGGCACGACTCGGTCCTTAATTTTCGGTGAAGCGAGTATCTGCGTCATAAGCGATCCGCCGCAACGGTCCGCAATCGGCACCCATAACAGGTATAGCCGCCCAAACTCTTCAAGTACTCCACGAGTACCAATATCCAAGAACCATGTACCCGCAATAGGTACTCCGTAGGGACTGCCCGAGTGCAGCCCCTCAGCACCTCGATCAACGATCGAGTTGTTATTACTCGCTTACACCGCCTAGCTGCACTACTCCTACCAAACCACCCACAACTCACGCCAAGAGGATCATATCACAACCATCCCAACACATGCATAGCATAGCATATTCATAAAGTGAGTAGTAGGTAGCAAGGTAACAGGATAATAACAAGGGCAGTGCAGGTTTATCATGCGAGTAAAGTAAAGCGCTAGCATACTAGTTTGCATGTCTAATAGGTATTTCAGATAATGGTCGGGCGTGAACCTGGGCAAAGGTCTTCGTCTTCGTCAAAGCAGTTGTCGTAGTGGTCCGGCTCCTCCTGACTCTCCGGAGCTCCTAAGGTCGCGGAAAGTAAAATAAGACGCGACTACTAGCAACGAAACACTTAAACAACGACGAAAGAAGATCCAAATAACACCAAACTCTACACTAACGTGTAGATCATGATTTTAGAAAAATATAGAAACTGGTTTCATATTTTTCTGAGCTACGGTTGATTTATTATTAATTTTTGAAGTTTAAATCATTTTCTGAAAATATTAAATAATTTCCGAAAAGAAAAACAGATAGTTAATTAGCCTGCTGACGTCAGCATGACGCCATGCTGACGTCAGCAGTAGGGTCCGCCTAGGATGACGTCAGCAGTGGGCCCTGCTGACGTCAGCGTTGACTGGTCAACGGGTCAGCGGTCAACGGTCAGCGGTCAGCTCTGGTCAGTGGGCCGAGTGTGTCAGTGACTCGCAGAGTATGACATGTGGACCTCATACGTCAGCGCGGTTAAAAGAAAAGAAAAAGATTAAACGATGGTTGGGCTAGAATTGGGCCGAAAGCGAACGGGCCAAGATAGTTTAGGGGTGTGAAACAGACTTAAACGCAAGATTCGGCCCACGAAGGGGCGCTGCTGGATCCGCTCTGGTGAACTAGGTCCACCGTGAACCGTGAGTGCGGTTCACGTGAGCCGGGTGTATGGGATCAGGTGTGGCCGACTCAGGATCGTTTGTGCGCGGCTGTGTGGCGACTTGGTGTGGTCGTTCGTGTGGCTCGGCCATGTCGCGACGCGGCGCGCGCGCGGCGCGCACCAGAACGCGCCGGCGGCGACGGTCGACGGCGAACTCGCCGGAAAAGGTTCGGCCGGGTCCAAGGATGGCCGGAAAGGCTTGGCTAGGGTTCCGCGAACACGAACGGGGTGAAAAAGGGCTCGGCTTGGCTTCGGCTCGGGCTTCCCGACGCGAACGGCGGCGACGCGGCCATGGCGCCGGCGAGCATCGACGGCGACACGGGATCCAAGTGCATCCGCGCACGGTTTGGGTTAGGCATGCGAGCGTGCGGCTCTAGCGACTGCTAGGACGCAGCTAGGTGCGCATGCGCGGGCTCGTGGTCGCCCACGGCCGCGACATGGCCTCGGCGTTCGCGCGCGCCGAGCCGAGCTTGGCCGCGGCGGCCTCGGCTGCAAGGCTCGGTCGACGGCGGGTTGCGCAAGGTTCAGCGGCGACGGGATCCTGCACAAGATGACGGCCACGACTCGAAGGTCGGGTCCCAGGGGGCTAGCAAGCGACGGCGGCGGCGATTGGCCGGAGACAGGGGAGAAGAAGGGGAAAGCGACAGCGCTCACCTAGGGGCTAGTAGTGGTTCGCTGCAGCTCGGGGTAGTGCTCGACGTGGCTTGGCGAAGCTCGTGCTCCTCCTCCCGTCCCTGGTCCGGCTTCTCCTCGGCGGCTCCACGGACGACGGCGTCGGCTTCGGCGGCGGCGACGCGGGGAAGACGCTCCGGCTCCTCTCCTTGCTCCTGCTCCCGCTCAACCTCTTCCCCACCTCTCCTCGCACCTCTCACCCCTCACGATTGGATCGGGAATACCCCAATGGGGCGGCGCGGCTTGGGGAAGAAGAAGGCCGGCGGCGGGTTTTATAGGGGATTGGCGCTAGGTTTCCTGGGCACGGACGGCGAGATTGGACGCGATGGGCGGCTTCGGACACGCGTCCGCATCGAGACGGGCCGCGGAGCTCGGGTGGTTGGAGGTCACGGGCGCGCGCGGCCGCGCGAGAGAGAGAGAAGCGACGCACGGGGGAAGATGACGCGAGGAAGGAGAAGGCTGCCAGGTGGGGTCCGCGCGTCAGAGAGAGAAGGTGCGACGCGGCGGTGACGCGGTGAGGGGAAGAAGGATGGGCCGCTGCTGGGCCGAATGGCCGGCTGGGTTGTTCGGTTCGCTGGCTCGGGAAGAAAGTTCAGGGTGGTTTCTCAGACTTTGGTTTCGGGAATTTGGCTCACGAACAGTTAGAAAGAATTGGAAATTAGCTTAAATAGTTAGAGTTTGAATTCAAATCTAGAATTTGAATTCAAACCAACCAAAAATCCAATTAAATCCAAATAAATCCAAATCACACTATTTCATCCTTAGCACTTCAAATTGATTTTAAATTTCAAATTTAAATTGCTTAAGAATTTGGGAAGTAATTAGAATTAATTTTAAACATGGGTTTGCTTGCACAACAATTCACCAAAAAATTTTAAATTCACATTTTTGCACTCAACAAATCCTATAGGGAATTTTAGGGTTGTTACATTTGCGGTCTGGGGGTTGGATCTCGTGGGACCTTTCCGCCCAGCGCCCGGGGGCTTCACCCACTTGTTGGTGGCCATCGACAAGTTCTCGAAGTGGGTCGAGGTCCGGGCCATCACCAGCATCAGATCTGAGCAGGCCGTGTTGTTTTTCACCGAAATCATCCACCGATTCGGGGTACCCAACTCGATCATCACCGACAACGGCACCCAGTTCACCGGCAAGAAATTCTTGGAGTTCTGCGATGACCATCACATTCGCGTAGATTGGTCGGCCGTAGCACATCCACAAACAAACGGCCAAGTAGAACGTGCCAACGACATGATACTACAAGGCCTGAAGCCAAGGATCTTCAACAAGCTAAACAAGTTTGGCCGGAAATGGGTAGCTGAGCTGCCATCGGTGATTTGGAGTCTCAGGACAACCCCAAGCAGGGCCACAGGCTTCAGCCCGTTCTTCCTCGTCTACGGCGCCGAGGCCGTCCTCCCAACAGACTTGGAGTACGGGTCTCCGAGGCTTAAGGCCTACCAAGAAGAACAAAACCAGCGGAACCGCGAGAATTCGCTGGACCAGGTAGATGAGGCTCGAGACGTGGCGTTGTTTCACTCGGCACGCTACCAGCAATCACTCCGGCGGTATCAAGCTCAGAAGGTGCAGCGTCGAGACCTTCACGAAGGAGACCTGGTGCTAAGGTTGCGCTAGGACAATCGAGAGCGCCACAAGCTCACTCCACCATGGGAAGGACCATTCATCATCGCCAAGGTCCTCAAGCCTGGCACTTACAAGCTGGCAAACGAGAAGGGCAAGATCTTCACCAATGCCTGGAACATCCAACAGCTACGTCGCTTCTATCCTTAAAATTCTCAGCATTCCTTGTAAATACTTCATGTTCTTATCCAACAACGATGAAAAGTTTGCGAAAAACATGGAAACATTGTTACTAACAGCATGAACAAGGGGGACTTGGTCCTATCCTCGACCTAGTCTCGATAGAGCCAAGCCCCCCTCGGGGGCTGCAGGGGGGTTTACCCCCCCTAATTGTCCCAATTTTAAAATTGTGCTAAAACTCAGATCGCTTAGAAAGATGCGGGGCGCGAGATAACTAAAGCCGGAGCCGGCTGAGCCGTGAGACCGCCTACACCCTCGAAGGGATACGACATCTCCCTCTCCACTCCACACCTTAATTACTCGCAGATTCAAAATACCCGGCCAAAATCTCTCCAAGCCAAGAATAGCACAATAGAACAATCAAACAAGTTCGAAGCGCACAATCGAAATTGAAACTTAGTTTATGTACAGAGCCAGTCTCCTAAAAACTAAGATACATCCGGATCTCTAAGCCTGAACCTTTCAGGCTTCACCTTCCTGCGGGGGCGCGGCGGCAGTGTCAAGACCCCCCAGGGCGGCGGCCTCGGCGGCGACAGTCGAAGGAACCGACGCGAGGAATGCCGAAGGTAAGTAATCCCCTCCCCATGCTTTCCTTTTTATAAGGGAGGGAGCGAGTTCATCCCCGCCGCGGCACACAAAACCATCGGCGACAGGCCCGGCGCGCGTGGCGCATCAATGACAACCAGGGCCCCCCTCCCCTTTCCCCGGAGAACGGCACGCGTGAGTGGCGGCATTTACTATGGCACAGTAAAATGAAACGACGCGGCAGTGGTGCCTGACCGCCCGTTGCCTCGCCTCTCCCCGGCGCACGCCAACTCCGCCTAAAAAGGTGCGCCCACTACACCCACCTCGCCCACTCCGTGCCACGTCAGCCACGACCACGCCCGCCAGCGGTCGCGCGTAGGCCCGCAAACCGAAACGTCAACAACCGAACGGAAGGGTTCCTTCCAAGGTAAGACAGCGACGCCCCCCCCCCCCCCCCCGAGGCGTGGGGTGCTACTAATCAGGGGCTCGAAGCCCAGACCTCGAAAGGGTTCGACGGGCGCTCCAGATTAAGCGATGCGAAGGCTGCAGGTCACGCTCGACCAACCCACTCTCGAGCCCGCGACTCGAGGGCGACCTGCACCTTTCGCAAGGCCCCACTGATCAGGAGTATGAAGCCTGGCCCGCGAAAGGGTTTGACAGGCGCTCCGGATCAACAGAGTCAGGGACGATTCGGGCGTGCTCAACGGACTTTACCCCGAACGCGAAGTTTGGGGATGCCCCTGTTGTGTTCAAGGCCAGACATGGGCAGCTAGACGAGGGATCCCATCGAGGGAGAGCTTCCGCGCCCTCGGCCTCCATCGAAGGGGGCCGAGCCCTACCTAGCAAACCTTTGCAAGCGCTCTTATGGACGAGTCTCCGGACCACGAGCCGACCCCTAGCGAACGGGGCACGGGCGTCCACTTGAACTACCCGCTAGCAGCTCGCCGAGGCATCAGTGTACGCGGCCCAATTCGAGGGTTACACGAATGACCTCACCCCTCTCCCCCGCGAAGGGAAAGCGAGGGTCGCAACTCAAAGACAAGAGCCCCCCTGATCGCCTCCGCTCGGGCCAGGGGCTTGGGGGCTCCTTGCAGCATATCCTCCTCCTCCTATGCGCGAAACACGTCGAAGCCGTGCAGGACCCGCCCCCCCCCCCCGAGTTCCGTATAAATCGGTATCATCCCCGCAATCCACCACGTAGAATGGGGAGCGACTAACACAACCCTCGGGAGTCAAAGCCCTTGCACGAGGGAACTCACTCCTCCAAAGGCTCGGGGGCTACACCCGCGGGTGCGCTCGCGCGCCCCCACAGAAGAACATACGTAATCAAGAAGGAGTAACCCCCGCAGAATGCCCGGGAACGATCCCGCAAACCATCAGCCTCTGCCCGACTGACCCTTAGTCCGGCAGAGGCTCGGGGGCTACTGTCGGGGACAGACCCAGGGGGTCCCCTAACCATCGGAGTAACCACCCTCAAAAAACGTTAACCACGGAGGGCCGAATCACCAGCAGCCCAAAAGGGCCACCAAGGCAGCGCGGCCCGTCACAGCTTATCACGGCCCAAAACAGTCGTCCGAGCTCGCCTGTCGAGGGGACCCAAGTGGCGACCCCCGTCTCCGCCTCGCTCGAGGGACCCGGACCCCCCGGGTCAGGCGCAACGCCAACTCTGCCTCGCTCGAGGGCCGCGCACCCCCTCAAGCAGGCGAGCCAACTCTGCCTCGCTCGAGGCCACCCCTCTACTCGACGCGGCGCGCCCCGGCGCCCCGCCCGACAACGGCATTTAATGCCCGCCCCATCGGGCGGGCGCCGAAGTCAAAGGACGATCTCTCCCCACGCCGCGCCGCTGACACCGCAGAGCTCGCTGTTCTACCTGCTCCGATCACTATGCGTCCTCACCGCTACTGTGCGGACGCATGCGGCGCTGCGCAAGGCCCTGTGCAGACTTGCAGGCGTCATTCCGCACCACTATTCTACCTCCTCCCGTCCTTCCCCCCCCCCCCGGTGCAGCCCTCGAATGAGCGTGAAGAACCCTCGAACGAATATATGAGCAGCGACCGAGCACAGACTCCGGTCAGGCGCGGCCCGGTGATGACGAACGCCGGGTCAAATCCACCAACTCTCGGCCATTCCCCGGTAAACCGGGCACGCCGTGCACTGTGGTCAACAACAACCACCATGCCGACCCCTGTGCCGCCAACTCCTGTCCTTCCCCACCTGCCACGCCCTCGAACCAACCAGCGGCGAACGGCTGGGCGCGGATTACGGTGGCACCGCCCCTCGAAACCACTCCAGGACAAGCACAGGGACGGTCGTGACACCCGCAGAAGCCGGAGCTCGCCATAAATCCCCTGCCAGGGTCAAGGACGACCGCACGCCCGGCGCCATGCTCTCCAGTGCGCGCCCCTATAGCACACACTGTACTTGTACTTGTAGCCCCCCTCTCCTTGGCCTATAAAAGGAGGAAGGGGGCGAGAGAGAAAACAGACGAACACGCACACGATCACCGCCTTCCACGATATTGGCACTCTCCTCAATCACTTTCACACCCATTTTCAGGGACTTGGAGACTTCCTCTCCTCTCCCGCCGTGCTTGTAGCCCCCCCCCCACTGCAGGCACCTCGGTGCAAGATAGTATAGTGCCGCGAGCACAGTCTGCTGGACGTACGGCCCCGCGGCCGGAACCAGGATAAACTCTTGTGTCATCGTGCTAGCTCTTGCATCAACCGTCAGGGGACGGGACACAGCGCATTCTGTGTGGCGCTGAGGTTGGGCGGCCAATCTCAGCACCGACATTAGTGATAAGTGTTAAAAATTTAAGAAGTTTACGGCATATTAGGATTCCAAAATATACTAGATAAACAATTATATTGTTTAGTACTCTTGTGATAAGACATGTCCACATATTCATATTTAAACAACTATTAAACATGAATAACACAAAAAACTACAGAATGTTCCGAATGTATCAAGAGACGAGGTATTGCTTGAGGCACCATATGCACCATTTCCAATTGAACTAGTCATACAAACTTTATTGTGTTGTTGATGTGGTTGATATTAAGTTGGTGCAGTGCAATTCTGCACCATGAAGTAGTCATACACGCCTTTAGAAAGCTAGCAGGAAGTGTTCGTTCATGGATAAGCAGTTGTGCAAGAGTGCACTCCCAAAGATCTAATCGGTTGCCTATCCCAAAGAGTGGTTTTGAAGGTTTTCTCTTGCTAGCTATGTGCGCGCAGCCATACGGTACTAATGCAATATTGTGCAACGACAACAAGAAGGGATGTGGAGTTGTATTCTCATTTCTCATGTCCAAACAGGAGGAGGGTGCTCTGTCTTATGTGCATAGGAAGAGAGAGCATATGATGATCTTATACAGAGAGCATATGATGATCTTATACATCATAAAAGGGTATGATAGGGTGAATTATAGTCATCAAACACATCCGTTATGGGTAATTATCGTCATTGAATAATGTTTGTTATGAATCATTGAACAACAATTAATCCCATTAACAGCAAAACAGACCTCACCGCAGCATGTCTGGTCCCACCCCACAGCCATGCCTGGCATGGCCGGCAGGCTTGACGAGGCGAGCTAGTACACGCGAGTATTTGGTAAGCCAATATCCTTTTCCAACTTCATTGACAATGCACTTAAGGTGTACCTATTAAGTTTGTTAGGATCCTCCCGATTTGTCAACAGGATCAACCTCTTTGTAACTCCCTAACATCTATAGTGGGTTTCTAGTTTATTGAATTAATCATAAATATAACCATAAAGCCAAATTTTGAGTCACACGAGAAAAGGTCTCAATTTCTTTGATGTTTTGATACACCAATATTTTGATGAGGATTGCTAAGTTGAACACCCGTCAATAGAGGTTGCCATCGGATAGCTGCTAAAACATCTTTGGATTTGGAGGGTATAAGTCACATTCTAAGCCTTTCATGAGCTTTTAGAGATAACCCGATTCCATAGACTATGATGAGTAGTTGGGCTCACATAGCCAATCTAATTCACGGTTTGAAGGGTATAAGTCAATTTCAACCAACTATCATCCTAGTTAATAGGATCTCTGCTCACATAGGATATTGATAAATCAATTTCAACCAATTATCAACCAATAACTCACTTGGATCTTAAGCCCAATTTCTTGGATATATTAGTTTGTGTATCACACTCCACAAAAAGACCATATGCAAATTTCGACATGGTTTTGATGACTTCATGTTATTTTTTAAACTTTTCACTTTGATAATTACAATTTCATTTGGACAACATAGCTCATCCAAGCCATGAACGGATCGTGACGAATATTCTTTTCCAACTTTACAGATGGTGCATTGAGAACCAACATATATTAAATAAGTTAGGGATATCCTCATCTTTGTAACTCCCTAACATTTATCATGAGCTTTAAAAATTATTGAATTAATTAGAAATAAAAAGAGCTAAGTCCATTAATTCTAACAATAAGGGCATGCTTGGCACAACTCCAGCTCCAAACCCCAGTCTAGATTTACACTTTCTATGCTAAATTAATATACTTTAAATGCTAATATTTAGTACAAGCTATAAAGAAAATGATTTATCTAAATACTCACTATGGAATCCCATCTCCAACTCCAGGATTTCTTGGAGCTCCTCATACCTACCTCCAAGAACTTCATATATTTTCTGAAGTTGGAGCTGTGCCAAACAGGGCCTAAGTTGGACTTGTGTCTCCTACTCTCCTATGGATGTTGATTTGGGATACTTTCATTTTCGTTAGAGTAAATTGCACCCATCATACAATAACTTGGCAGGTAGGTGCATATCGGTCCAACAATTTGTAAAATATCCAATTTAGTACAACAACTTGACAAGTGGGGGCAGATTGATCCAACAACTTGCAAAATACTCAATATAGTGCACAAACTTGATAAATTGATACATTCACAGTCCAAACATTACAATGACAACATATTTGCTAATGCGTCATGTGGCAATAAAGGTTATATCCACGTCAGAACACATTATTAAATATTATTTGGTCTTTGTTTTGTCTTCATATTAATTATTTTTTATATAGTGATTTGTTTTGATTAAGGATATTTAATTTCATATTCAATATTGAAAAGTTCGCTCTCTTTATTTTATGCATGTTTGATTATCTGCATTGTTTAGTTATAGAAAAAATAAACAACATTGCAAAGCATTTTAGAGCTATTTGAGTTCATCATATATAATCGGACGTCAATAATTAAATGACATTGCAATGGGTTTTCAGATTTTTTTGGGGTCAATAATTTAATTTTGTGAAGAAGTTGTTGATCGTGATTAGTTTGATGCTTCTCAATTGTTTTGTTGAAATTCAATCAAATTCTAAAATTACACAATTAGCATTACTAAAAGATTGAAATCTATAGGAGTGCTTTGGACCTTAGGTTGTTCTGCGCTTAATAATTTGTTCTAACGTAAATATAACCTTTACTGGAACCTGTCGCATTAGCAAATATGTTGCCGTAGTAACGTAGCACTAGTTATTGTACTATAAATTAAATATTTTATAAGTTATTGGATCAATTTGTACCCGTCTACTAAGTTATTGTACTAATTGATCATTTTACAAGTTATTGGACCAACTTGCCAAGTTATTATATGGTGGATGCAATTTACTTTTTTCGTTATGTGTTGATGCTAACTGTTGAGTAGATATTAGATATTGGCCATGTTTGTTGTAGCTTCTGGCTGATTTTAAATGCTCGATTTTGAAGAATCGAAAAATCAGATAACTCTTAGAATTCATAATCGAGAATCCAGATGAATTTAGATTCTCGATTATAGAAATTATCTAAATTTTAAATTTATCAAAATCGAGACCTAGAAATCGGCATAAGCTGAAAAAAGGTCCATTGTTTTCCTTGCCCGCGAATGCAGAATCGTTGAGATAGGCAGCACAGTCTAGCATAGCATCGGGTTCCTTAAAAGCCAACCCCTCCTCCTCGAGCGTTCTCGCACGCCCGCGTTTTGCGTGATCATTTTGCAGAAACACCCTTCATTTTGTGAGGAATCAACCCGCGGTCCAATTTTCCCAAGACCTCAGCCCCCAACCCTACCTGCCCCGACGCTCTCCTCTCCCAGTCCCCCACGCCGCCGCCCCCTTCGCTGGCTCCCCAGATCGGGCGGAGATCCCGTCGACCACGACGCCCGCCAACTCTTGCGCTTCATCAGCCCCACCCATCCCCGTCGGCTCTCCTCCGCCGCCGGCCGTGGCCGCCGGCATCCCTGCGAGCAGATCTCAACAACATGCGGGTCACAGGGCGCCTCACAGGCCGTGCTCTACGGCGTCGGCCTCACCGATGCCGACCTCTGCAAGCCATAGGTCGGGGTCTGCTCAGCGGCTCGACGCTGCGGCGACCGACTCCCCCTCGAGCCGGCGTCCATCCGGTTGCACGAGGAGGAAGTGCTTGTCCCTATCGTCGCCGCGGTCCTCCTCGCGTCCGGAGTGGGTGAGGGCAGGAAACAGAGGTGGAGATAGCTGCTCTCCCACGACATGAGTGAGCCCCACAGACCTTATCCCATCCCTCTCCCATTTTCATTCATCTCCTCTCCCTTTCACGGTCGATGCAGGCAGCAAAGGAAGGGCTGCAGCGATGAAGCCGCGGTGGCCAGACGGGGATGCCAGGGCTCTTCGGCGTGGCGGGCGGACGGCTCCCCTCGGCGTGGTGCAGCGCCCGAGGCCCCAGCAGCAATGGCGGCATGCACTCCTGTCTCACCTACTTCCTCCATCGCAAGAACAAGCAATCAAACTCCATCAGGTAGTTCTCCCCTTTCCACGAGATGCATAGCAGCAGTAGGTAGCCAGCCTTTGGTTAGTAAGCCTCCTGCCCGCGGCCTGTCGATCCTCTCGCTGTGCTTAGTGATGGGATCCGTGTAGCAAGGGAGATCCAAATTATCCGCTCGTGTGATGCCTGCTGTGTGATGATACTGATGGGCTTTACTCTGCTTGGTCAGGCATAGGGCTATAGGGAAGTGCGTGTATGCTGTTGCAGTTCACCGACAAACACTTCTAGCCTGTCTGATGTTGATGTTCTTGCCGTTGTTGGAGGAAAAGAACTAAAGAGGCCACCAACCAATCTCACTGATGTGAGACGATTTGTCTTTTGACCACTGCAGGTGCCTACCACACTCTTGTTTTCCTTTTGTGATCCGCTGCTCCAGCCCCTATTGCAAAATTACTGCTTTCAGTTTTTAATTTAGTGCTCCATTTGCTTATTTATTTATTGGCTCTAGCAGAAGAATCATGAAAGCAGCTCCAGTGATCAAAGTCTACATGGTGAAGTATTTTATCCGGTTAGCATCTTGGTCTTGAGCTTAACTAGGTAATTGACACTATTTATCCGGTTAGCATCAAGGTCTACTATGTCTATCTGAAGAAACTGTGTCTAATTTTACTTTTTTTGTTGCTTGGCTAATAATATATATATATATATATAGGGCAAACCATTGTCTTATATGTATTTTGTTGGATCCATGATTGCATTCACTAGCGCAGATAATCATCGACTAATTTGATCATAGCTTTAAATAAATCTAATGTACTTTCTATTTGTCTCCAGGACAGACAAGTTTTCTTGGTGCATGTTCTCTTGATCTCTTCTTATTAGTTTGTTTTCCCCTGTTTCTGTACGTACCTTTCCTGTCTCCGTTGTTCTTGATTTGTTAACGTTTGCTAAAATAATGTGCTTGTTTGATACCATAGAAAATGAACCTAATGATGTTTGAGCCACTGATAAAAAGTGTAAAAGGAAAAAAGATGTGTAACTCTAAAGCAGCCACCCAAATCTAACCTCACTGATTTTCCCCGGTTCTCTTAGCTAGAAATGAGGTTTTGTAATGTGTGTGTGTATGATGCATGTGCCATGGAATCGGTGTTGTGTAGGAAGTTGGAATTTTTAAATGAAAGAACAACACGAATGTCTATTTTTTGTTTATTTTGCTTCTGTAGTGATAACCTTACATTGAAATTAAATCTGATGGGACAAACTTCACCCAACTGAAATTACTTTGCTAGAATAATGACATTTATGTAGCAGATAAAAAAATACTCGATAGAGAGGTCAAACAGACCATGCTCTGCTCTCAAGTCTGATTACTTTAGCTGCATGGTGCTAATCTTTTTATTTGGCTGACAAGAAATTCAGGCATGAAGCCAAGCGCATGGCAATTGATCAGAACAATGGTGTCTTAATTCAGCTTCTGGATGTTCATTGGCTTGAATTCTTAGTTTTTGTAGGCCCATAGAACACATGAAACATGTAGAACAAGGTTCTAGGACAATCTTAATGATTCCATGTTCAGAGCTGAGGTGTCGATTTTGTTCTTGCAACCATATTCATCAGTATCTCAAGACCAATAAATTTTATTGTATATCGAGTAATTTTGGGCATCCCTGTTTTGTCCCGACCATATTGCTAATGTTTGTGCACTAGACCTTAGTTGAGGGTAAAATGAAAAAGTTGAAAGCCTATTTAATAAGCAGTTTGTGGCAGTGGAATGGTTAGAGTTTGTGACATATATGCACAATTAAATAGAATATTATAAATACATCTTTCTATCCAAATATTGTGTTGTGATTACGATAAATATTGCCTATGTTTATTACCCTATGTTGCTATATTACTGGGAGTATGTAACAATCACATTGTATCAGTTTTTTTTTGCCATGATTGATAGAGCGCGTGGTACTGTTGCCCCTTGGTTTACTGGTAAGACCTCTTTACATAACTCTGCCATTCTTTTTAATACTCTTGTGTTACCTTTTTGTATGTACTATTGCCACATCTTTTATATTGCAAGGGCATATTCTTGAGATGGTTGGATGAATAATACATTTGTGGCATGTTGCAACAGAAAGAAATACATGTGAATCATATCTGTGCATTAGAACATGATTCTTGGAATCTCAGTGATGACCAGGCATTTTTTTGGCGGGTAGGTGACCATGCAATGTTGGGTGTACATATGTTCTTATGGGAATATTGAGATTCTTAGGTATTATTCTGGCTGGTGAATAGAGTTGATAAGAAGAAATTGCCAGTAATGCTTCCAGACCACAAGTATGCTTGTTTCTCATCATGTTTTTGGCCCTCCTATGTTATGTTGCCTTTGCTACATATTAACAGATAAAAATCTAATTATATGCTTGGTTTCTTGTCACGGCGTTTATATCTATGCTCTGCACCCTATGGATCAATTGGCGCTAATCAGGCTGTGAACTAATATATTCATCAGAAAACTGCTACATGAAGACCTGACATGATGCTATCTCTGTTTAATGTCATATGCCACCATTGTCATTGAATAATTGGTATGTTTAGTATCATCTGAAAACTGTTATATTTATCTGCCATGCTGTTTTTAACTTTTGATGGAATATGACCTACAATGCTTGAGTATTGTTGTTTGCACTTCCAGGCACAATGTTGTTGTGACCATGCTCTGGATGCTATGCATCTAATAGGAGAGTGCTTTCTAGGGGGCTTGGATGGTTTGGCAAGAGCAAGGTATATCCATAAGAAAAGGTTTGCCTTTTATTTTGCTGCTCTGTTACCTTTTCCTAATATATTTACTACTTTGTTTTCAGAAAAAGCTATCACCCTAATAGTAGAAGTTATTTGCCACACAGTTACTGATTGTGCACCTCCTAGCATCCGAAAACTTGTGGTTGCTCATTCTGGTGACGTCTGGTTTCCTTTTTAGCAGGATCTGCTAGATATGCATTACTTCACTGTCGGCATATAACTTTATGTAGGTACGTTTGATTTTTCATATATTCTTTCTACTGGGCAATGCTTCAATGTCTCTGTATTAAATGGACGTTTTCTCTGTATTGCACCTTGCACTTTCATAGAGGTTTTTAATGGCCATTTTCTCTGTATTAGGTCGCGTGCTAAGAAGTGCAGATATGTTCAATCTGCCATGGACCGATCGAAGAGTGCATGCCTATATATTATGTTTATTAAAGCTCGCTAAGCTTAACTTACAAGTTTGTACATGTGGGTACCGTGGGCTGCTGCTAACAAGCTCATAGGATAATTGTAACAGTCTCTCTCATATTGCAAATTGTCAAGATTTTAGTTCACATTTATTTTCATTATTGGCTATTTATTTGTCTCTAATGTTGCTATGATAGGGCGTGCTTTGCGCGCTGAATGTTCTGGTACCAATAAAAAGAGCACCTTTTCTATCGCTATTCTGAGTTTCATTCTATCCGAATGTAACATAAATGATCACCTATCAAGAGTTCCAAGTTTTATCACTGTTCAGATAAACTTATGGGCATGTCTTTTGCTTTACTTTTTCAGGAGTGAAGCATGTGAAGAACCACAAGATAGGCACTACTGCTATTCAAGGAAGTGTGCTGAACTGCTGATATGTTGCTGTCTTATGAAGTTAATGATTGCTTGGTCAAAAAATAAAAGTAACTAGTAACGATATGTATGTGGGTAATGTGTATATAACTATATGTTGTAAGCAAATCAGCCGTTACGCTACAGAAATTAGCGTAAACAGTGATGTACAACTCTTGCTAATTATAAAATTTGAACTTAAATGCATCCACTGTTACTTTCTACAAAAATTCCTGTAACACAGGTGTCTCGCATAAACTCAGACAGGTCGGCAGTAGTGATAAATTGCAAATCTGAATCTATTCTTAAACAGTACATACATTAAGAACCGGACTACCACCACTAGTAGTGACTACTACCACTTGCACCGTAACCTGGTCCTGCGTGAAATGTCTTACAGAGCCAGAATCATTTTGATTCCCACCCCAAAAATCCGACCAACCCATTCAAATATTAAGTAAAACTTTGAGCAGTATCCTGATTCCTGAACGACTTCAGATATAAGTCGGAGACGTACTGATTCCAAGAATTCCAACCAAGGATTTTTTTTTTTTGAAAGAAGCCAAGGAAACAGTCTAATGCCTGATTTCGACACAACAGAATCAACAGCAGTGGGAACATAGAGTGTGAAATTCGAATCTACTAGAACAGGCACAAGGCGCATCAACTTCCACACCCACACCACCAAACAGGAGCTTAGAACAGCAGGTAGAAATACAAGCATCGCAAGTATTCTTGGCTTTCATACGCTATCAACAAGGGCGGCGCTGCGCTCGATCGCCGTCCCCACGCATTTGCAACGCACGGAGCCGGCCAGGCCTCGGGACCTCCGCCTGCCACAGTTCGCACAGGTACTATCGTAGCATGTAGCGGGGTGCGCTGTCATCTCCGGCGAGGCGGCGACTGGCCCCGGCCCTTCATTCGCCCTAGCTATTGAACTCGGCGGCGGGCGGCCGGCCGTGCCGGGGGACGAGGGGGAGCTCAGGCGGGTGGCGACGGATTCTGTACTGGGCCGAACACCCGCGTGTGCATTGGACTCGTGGTCGTGCCAGCCTAGCCCACAATTCCCACCACACTAGTGGGTTGAATTTGCCTTTCTGTCTTGTTTATATGCCAGTTTGGCACCTCTAAAGTTGGGAGTTGAGAAACCGAGACACACTGTAGCATTTCGTTCGTTTGTACGTGTAAAAAATTGTCTAAAAATTTATTAATTAGGCTCAAAATGTTCGTCTCGTAGAGTACAACAAAACTGTACAATTAGTTTTTGATTTCATCTACGTTTAGTACTCTATGCATACTATGACATTTTAATGTGATGAAAATCTTCTTTTTTATAGTGATATTTGGGGTAGAATTTGGGATCCAAACAAGACCGGCTCACTGGCATTACCTTACCCCACTGCCGTTAATCTGTTGCATGAAGCATAAGATCCTTTCCGACGCTTGAAGCCGTCGCCTTGATTGATCCACCGAAAGTGGCATCGCATCGCCTCACAGCCGCAGACTCGAGTCGTGTCTATTTATATACTCGTTCCCGCAGCGTATCAAAGAGTCCACGGCTGACACGAGTTGAGCAGGGCTGCAGGGGAGAGGAAACCAGCAGCGACAATGCAGGACGCCGTGGCGGCCCACGGCCCCAACCACGCCACCGCCAATGCCGCCGCCGCCCGCTTCTACTGCGCCGCCTCCGGCGTGTACGCCAGCACGCACCCTCCCGTGCGCCTCCCCGCCGACCCCGCCCTCTCCCTCGTCCCGCACATCTTCGCCCGCCTCCCCGCCGCCGCCGCCACCCGCCCCGACGCAGCCCCCGCGATCATCGACGCCGCCACGGGCGAGGCGGTCTCCCGCGCCGACCTCTGCCGCCTCGTCCCCGCCCTCCCCGCGGGCCTCCGCCGCCGCCTGGGCCTCCGCGCGGGCGACGTCGTGCTCCTCGCCCTCCCCAACTCCGTCGCCTTCCCCGTCGCGTTCCTCGCCGTCCTCGCCGCGGGCGGCGTCGCAACCACAATGAACCCGTCCAGCGCCCCCGCCGAGATCGCCGCCAGGGTGAGGGACACCAGCCCGGTCCTCGTGCTCGCCGCGCCCGAGAACGCCGGGAGGCTCCCGCCGCTGCGCGTCCCGGTCGTCCTCGTGCCCGAGACCTTCCGCGCCGCGGACGGCGGCGCCCCCGAGTTCGCGCCCTTCCGCGCGCTGCTGCTGCCCGATCTCGACGCGGCGGCAGCCCCCTCGGCGGGCCAGGACGACGCGGCCGCCATCCTCTACTCGTCGGGGACGGGCGGCCGGAGCAAGGGCGTCGTGCTCACGCACCGCAACCTCATCGCCACGGTGGAGCTCTTCGTGCGCTTCGAGGCCTCGCAGCACGCGGCACCTGCTTGTGACAATGTCTACCTGGCGGCGCTGCCCATGTTCCACGTCTACGGCCTCTCGCTCTTCGCCGTGGGCCTCCTCTCGCTCGGCTCCACCGTCGTGGTCATGAAGAGGTTCGACGTGGGCGAGGCCATCAAGGCCATCGACAGGTTCAGGATCACGCACTTCCCGCTCGTGCCGCCCATCATGGCGGCGTTGGTGCACGCGTCCGGGCCGCCGCCGCAATTGGGTTCCTTGGTGCAGGTGTCGACTGGTGCAGCGCCAACCAGCGGCAGGCTCATCAACGACTTCGTCAATGCATTCCCCCACGTCGATCTCATTCAGGTACCTTGCCTACCCACACCTTTTAGAGTTGAATGAAAAACACCCGGGTCCCGCATATATTCAGCAGGGCCAAAACATTCTTATCAATAGTTTACAGTGCATTGCATTGCATAACCGGCTCACACCCCACCTAGCCACACACACACACAATTCCTCCTCTCGCTCTCTACTCTCTAGAGTTCCAGCGACATCTGTCAGGCATCAAGCCAAGCTACAGTTTACCACCCCGGACAAACAGAAACCTTCAGCATGACTAACTACTATCTATACTACAAATCCACCAGAAATACATCAGCAAGGAACAACTATTCCACCTCCCCTTTTTCTTTTTAATGATGTACGGATAAGGTGTGATGCTAAGCCCTGTTACATGTTACACATCTGCCTACTCTACTCACAGTAGTTCATCCGTTCGCCCCTACCTACTGCTGAAGTGCTGATGCCTGATGGGGGCTCTGTTTTGGTACTGGTGTACCGAGCGCCACACAAATCTAGTAGGAGTCGGTTTTCTTTAGGAGAAAATGTCAATTTTAGCCACATTTGAGTTTTGACCATGCCCTGTTCTGAAATGTGGATATTAAAATTCAGCTTTTTATGTGAGCACAAATCTAGACCTGCTCGATTAGTTAGCCATGCAAAATATTCTTTCTTTCTTTCTTTTGAAGGAACCTTGCAAAATATTCTAAAAGTGCTGAAGGCAAGTGTCAAGTAGTCCTTTTGGCTCCGATTATCCAAACCAGTGTTATATGGACACTGACCCAGGACCCAGTGTCCGCCTCAGGTGCAGGTGTTCGATTTTTGGGGAACATGCCAAATACCACATGGAATCCTGAGTCCTGACACCTGGAAGCACTGAAGAGTAGTCAGACATGCAATATTCGAAGAGTGCTAGGCTCCCGTTTAGTTCCCAAATTTGGGAGCCAAACTTTGGCCTTTTGGTGTGCGTGCGCCACAGCATTTCGTTTGTATGCGTGAAAAATTATCCAAAAATTGATTAATTAGGCTTAAAATGTTCGTCTCGCAGAGTACAACAAAACTGTGCAATTAGTTTTTGATTTCATCTACATTTAGTACTGTCGATATTTTGATGTGATGGAAATCTTCTTTTTGCATAGTGAACTTTAGGGGTAAAATTTGGGATCTAAACAAGCCCAAACAAGCAGGAACTAGTCCTTTTGCTTCGATTATCCACACCAATGTTACATGGACATGGGGTTGGTGTCGGTGTTTATATATATATATATATGCGCGCGCTAGAGTCCGACATGGTTATGGAGTGTGTGACTTGGTAAAAGGACTAGGACATTGTTGTTTGGGTAACACCGATCAACACTAAAAAATATGATCTTGTGCCTTGTTCTGAATTTTAAAGTTGAGCTTCCCAGTTGGGCATACCTGATCACCTGTCACTGGGCACTTGGTGATCCATACTATTGAGTCTAGCAATGGGCTTTCAAAATTTTCACTTCTAGTAGAAAAAGAAAAGGATTTAACTCTTTCCTTGAAGAAAAATCCAAAAAAAGCAAAGATTTACTCCAAGAAAAGCAGACATGTGGCCATGTGGGGAATCCCTGGTTGTAGAAATAGATTGATTTCGGATCTTTATGCAATGTAGCCATTTTTTAATGGTGTTTACATTTGAAGAGCTGAAATGGCAGGCTGGGATCTGTATCTCATTTTCTGTGAATAAATACAAATTGTTGGAGTAATGGTTCTTTTTAAGCTTTGTTGCTGTCCTAGGAGATTTTCATTGTGTTGCTGCTGAGTTACAGAATCATATTTGTTCATTTCTCAGCACTTCGTTAAATTCTCTATAAGACTTCTTCACTTCTGTTCTTGAACCGAAAATGGGGGAACCCCATATTGAAAAAATTCTTACTTCATGCAACTTAATGTGTGAACAGGGTTACGGCATGACAGAATCTGCTGCTGTAGGAACTCGTGGCTTCAATACTTCGAAGCAGAAGTATGCTTCAGTAGGACTTCTGGCTCCAAACATGCATGCCAGAATTGTTGATTTGGAAACTGGTTGCTACCTGCCTCCAGGCTCTTGTGGGGAGCTGTGGCTCCATGGGCCAGCTATAATGAGAGGTACAGTTTCATGAGCTTAACTGTGATACTGTCACTTCATAGAGAAAATGTTTAGATGTAAGCTAACATTCAAAGGCTTGAGAATTATTTCAAAGGGATAGGTTGACAAATTGCTATGTATTTTTCTATAAAACTTGTCAGGCCTGATTGCACTCATATCTGCTGTGATCTGGTCGCTGAAATCATAATAAAATGTGTACTTTATCTCCTCTGTCTGCCACTTTGTTTAGGTCCTCGAGATAACATTAATCTTGTTTGCTGCAAATGTTCTGATTGTCTTTTATGTGGTCACACTTTATTTCCTTATACTAATGATGTCAATCTACAGCCCTCACTAACTGTTGCACTAGTAAGCACATCCAAGTAGATTTGCCTGCCTTTATCACGCACTGAATCTCGTATCGAGATTGATTGGACTGTTGGGTTAGCTTATGTACTTTGATTCTTCTCTTCATAAACTGAACCTACTCTCAGGCTATCATACCCAATCTATAACACTATGTTGTAGTAATATGCCGCATCAATTACTATTTGTAGTATTGAATACCTGTTTGCTTTGCTTATTTTCATTTGGATTATGAACAATTGTTTGTTTCTTCACAGGCTACTTGAATGATGAGGATGCACGTGCAATAAGTGATGGCTGGCTGCGAACTGGTGACATTGGTTACTTCGATTCAGATGGGTTCTTGTACATAGTGGGCCGCTTGAAGGAGGTGATCAAGTACAAAGGATTTCAGGTATGCAGGCTTCCTGTAGCAGAGTAGCAGGCCCAGCTGAAATGCTCTGCTTTTGCCATTGTTTTTTTTTTTGGTTTTTGTTTTGGATATTGTGTGAGAAAGCTTTAGTTGTAGTAACAAATTGTTGTTTTATTTTTCTGGTCATCAGATAGCTCCAGCTGACCTGGAAGCAGTTTTGGTTGAGCACCCTGAAATTCTTGACGTGGCTGTGACATCGTGAGTTTTAACCTAGTTCTTGGTGTAACTTCATCAGTTCATCTTGTGCCATGCGCTTGAACCTAGTTCTTAGAATTTTGTGGTTCAATTGACAGTGCTGAGGATGAAGAAGCTGGAGAGGTGCCAGTAGCTTTCGTGGTGAGGAAATCTGGAAGCAGCCTTTCATGTAGGCAATTGATGGAGTTTGTGGCAAAGCAGGTAAAGAAAAATACTGAACCACACACAAACTCTGTTGTTTCTTGTTCAACGTGTCATGCTGCCACATCATATCACGACATCCCTCTCAGGCTCTCACAGCAATCAAATCCTAGGCAAGCGGTTGTAACAAATCTACATACCTACAGATAACTGTTGCTTTCACCAAAAAAAGGACTGATAACTAATAAGGCAGATTTTAGCAATCACCAGAACCGTGGCCACACATGACCTGATGAGCATGAGGCTGGGGCGCCTTGCTTTGCGGTTGCCGTGCATGCTCCCCACCTGTACAGCATTGTTGTCCTATTGTTGCTAGAAGCTGCCATGGGCATGCATCACGCATGCGCTCTCGATCACTCTCAGGGTACCAGCACCCACCATCTGTCTGGATGGTAATATATAACTAACTGGTAGTGTGAGTGAGGACACAGATGGTTTTGGCAGTAGTAGGCTATCATACCGTCACATCCCCTGAAGGAACCTGGGATTTCTTGTATCCAAAGAATTATGCCACTAATTAACACGTCATCTAGTAAGTTCTATACTAACAGGTCGGGCTGGCATGCAATTGCACCCTCCTCCCTTTGTTGACTCTCGACTCCTTCAAGAATGGAGACGATGGGCTAGGTGTGCGAAATTCTATGGTGGACGAGAAAGGAATAGGTCCTAGCTGTTTCTTGGAGACCTTTTCTTTCTTTCAGAGAGAGTTCAGAGGGAAACCTAGGTTGCGTCAAGAATCCATCTATCCTGATTATGTCCGAGCAATGCCACCGTGGATGCATTTGATTATGCTGTCAACCTATAGGCTGTAGTTAATCGTATGACATAGTCAGATACATCCCGATACCTTGGCTGATGGGATTGGACTCGAATCACTCGCATGTAGACACTAGTATGGCGGCTTAATTTTGCTCTTCTTTTTACTGACGTTGGTGAGGTGGCGGTGACGGTGCAGGTGTCCCCGTACAAGAAGGTGCGGAAGGTGGTGTTCGTGGAGTCGATACCCAGGTCCCCTGCTGGAAAGGTTCTGAGGCGGCTTCTCAAGGACGCTCTTGCTGCCACCGCTGTTGCTGGTCCGACAAGTTATTCCAAGTCCAACTCCGAGCGCCATTCGAGACTGTAACCGCAGCCGCAGGCAGGAAGAGGGTCTCTCGATCAGGCTGCGGCAGCGCTTTCAGCCTTATTTTGAAGCTGCCGTCGCATGAATACGAACATGCATGCCTGTCGTCAGGGTATATCCGTAGACGAATAATCCATTCCACTAGCCAGCTAGTTAAGTTAAATCCATAGTGTCAGGTGGTGGTTTAATTTGGTCCGGTCGGTGAGCCAGTGGAACAAATGATGTTTTTCTTCTTATAACCCTTACGATCTTTTCTCTTCTTGTTGTTGTTATTCTTTTTAATTAGTTTCGTTCTGTGCCTCTGTCGAAGAATAGAATGTTTATGCATTGGTTTGAAACAGTCAAATTTTGTATATTTTGGTATAAAAGTAGTAACTTGCAGGTATACATTTTAGTGCACAAAAACTTGACACAGTCAGATTTATATATGTATATATAGGTGGTTTCACGTCTCTCACGTCATAGTGGTTTTTGTAGCTGTAAATCTCACAAGACATATTGTGAGAAAAGAAAATGATGGCCAGAATGGAACAGGCCTTGCATTCGTAAACGACGAGCTAGGAATGGAAGTTTCCTGAGTTAATTTGTTCACGGAATGGAAGCCCTAGTCATGCATGCTTCTTAATTACAGTACGATGGTAGCGTTGGAAGCCTTCTAGAGAAGGAATAGATGCCACAGGGCGCATATGGTGTGCGCTGCTGGGACACACACTACTTTTCTCGCGAAAGCTGGACGCTCTTTTTTGTGTGTGTGTGGGTTGGGGAAAAGCAATTCCAGTACACGACCGATTGACTGACTGACGGATTCACGAAACGAGGTCGACCGCGGAAGGAATATGCGGCCGGCGCTGCGAATATGTGCCGCCGGCCCTTCCTGTTCCTGTTGGCTGTTGCCCGAGTCAGAATGCAATGCAACGCGAGATCAAGGCTTGTGACGGAGAATAGGGGGTGGGGATTTAGGGGGTTTGGGATCACTTCATAATCATTGCGTCACTGTAACATTTCGTTTGTATGTGTGAAAAATTATCTAAAAATTGATTAATTAGGCTCAAAATGTTCGTCTCGCAGAGTACAACAAAACTGTATAATTAGTTTTTAATTTCATTTACATTTAGTACTCCATGCATGTTATGACATTTTAATGCGATGGAAATCTTCTTTTTACATAGCGAACTTTGGGTTGCTTTTTGAGACTGGGCAAGATATTTGCCGCGCGGGCGGGTGGGAAGCTGTTAGTTGGCCGCTGCACCGAGAGTCTCGTACAGTACGAGTATAATTATAATACGGTGCTGTGCTTCCTTTTCTTCTTGTTTTATTTTCATTTCGCGGCTATATGCCATGCTGTACCGGTGTCATTTAAATGGGTGAGTAATAGCTACAGTAGCACGGTAATTGACACAAATGATGAAATGAACTGCGTAATTGCGCTCACTCTTTCCTTATTTGGCCCATTGGCCATTATTAAGGCGGTTGGATGGGATCAAACCCGCCGCCGACCTGGTCAGGTCGGCATGCAAGGCAGGAGAGCGGGAGGCTCAACTAACATCGACCAACGCATTAACTTCCCGGTCTTAAGCTTGGTTTTGCAGATGCAAGCTGTGGCATGATGCCCGGAGCGCGTACAGTGCTAGTAGTACAGTACGTACGCTCCTTCGAGGAACTCCACACCCACGCCGCCGCGACAGGCGACGCCGCGGACGGGCGATCGGCAGGCATGCCGTGGCCCGACGCGGCAGAGGGATTAGGATAGGGCCCATGCCGTAGTGCGGGGCAGGCACACGTCTACAGACGCCGCGAGATGCTGCCAGCCCGGCGCATCCTACAGTGCTCGTATTTGCTGGCCTTGTGTGCAGTGATCGCGACGCAGGCGGACGTCCAGCTTCCTTCCGCCTGCCCGCCGGATCTCACGTCGTCACACCCAACCCCAACCAACGGGACGGGGCGGCACTACGTGTCGGATCCGTGGATCGAGTCTAGTTAGTAGGTGTCGGACCGTTAATCAGATGCTTATGCTTCTGAATAACTATCTTTACCGTTCCATGTGCTACTCCAATCCGATCCAGCGGAATCGAGCACAACTACATTGACCAGGGCCGGGTCCGAATGTCCGCGCGCACCGGGTAGTACGTGTGGACTCGGAGACCATCACCAAAGCGCACTGGGTAGTAGCTCCGACCCTCCTCCGAGTACGTGTGGACTCGGAGACCAAATGTCACCATCACCAAAGCGGCCTGGATACGGATACGACACGGAGACGGAGAGCACCCCTCGCCTCGTAGTCGCAGTCACGGAAAGCACACGCGGCCCGGCCCTTTTTATTGACGCGCCAGCGCGCGGCACGGCCTCCCCTTCCTGCGTCCGCGTGGGAAGGGAAAAAAAAAACCGGCAAGCAGCGAGCGACTCCCACCTTCCCCTTCTTCTTCGTCGCTGCCGTTACCTTACCAAAGAGAGAGAGAGTCTGAGATGGCGCGCGTCTCCAATGCCAGGAAGCGGCAGGGCGCGAGCAAGCCCGCGGCCACCGCCGCGCTGCCGCCCTCCTCCTCCTCCGCCGCCGCGGATCCCGCCCCCAACAGCAGCGCCAGCGCAAAGAGGAGCGCCGGCGACCGCCCCGTGCGCGTCTACGCCGACGGCATCTTCGACCTCTTCCACTTCGGCCACGCGCGCGCCCTCGAGCAGGCCAAGAAGCTGTACGTCCCGTCCTTCCTCTCCCCCTCCTCTGTCTCCTCTTTCCCTCTCCCTCTTTCTCTCTCTCTCTCCGCGCGGCGACGCGTAGATCCGTCCTTGTCATGTCCTTTGCGCCCTCACGCGCGCCCGTCGATTCGGCTGCCGCGGGCAGGCTCCGTTAGATCTGGGGCGCCACCGCTGCCGCGCGCCTGTGCTCGATCCCTCGCCCTCCCTTTCCCGTCTCGCGTCGCGCGTAATTGCGCGTGCGTGCCCGCCACACCACCCCACTTCCCACCGAAAGTTTGACATATCAACCTCACTCCGTCAACGGGATCTGGACGCAGTTTGTTCCATGCGTGCCATCTGCTCTTGCTCGATTCGCTTCATTTGCCCCTGATGATGCACCTGTTACCATCGTTAATGTTAATTAATAACGCCACGCTCTCCATTGCCTCTCGGCAGCACATAATAATCGGTATGTTTGTGACGACTCGCAGGTTCCCCAACACGTATCTGCTCGTCGGATGCTGCAACGACGAGCTCACCTACCGCTACAAGGGCAAGACTGTCATGACCCAGGAGGAGCGATACGAGTCCCTGCGCCACTGCAAGTCAGTAAATCCAGCCTTTTACTACCCTTGTTACAGCTAGCTGATTCGGTTCAGCAAACTACCATTTTTATGATGTCAATTGTAATTGTGCTCTCTGTAAATGTTGCTCATCACAATCCTGAGGAGTTCGTATTCATTTTTGCCCATTTGCTCTGAATGGTATCAAGATCCACCAGCAGGATAAGATGCAACACACCCATGTGTGTTCCAGATCTTTTAACCCAACACTCATATCATATCCCAACCTGTTATTTTTAATTAACTTGAAATTGAAGGCACTGTAAATTTGAGGCTACTGCATCCTACAGCTTGTTTTGTGCCTTGTTGTTGACCTCTTTACCACAGTTTGTTTAGACTGTTTTAAGCGCCTGAGACTTTGCTAAGCCTCTTCTGTTTAGCTAAAGATGATATATCTTCATAGATGATAGCAAAAACAAACTACTGCAAGGTTTTAAACTCTTCTATTTCACGAATAAAATTTAACCTTGCTCATTCCTTCTGTGCTGATTGTCTGAACATCTATCTACTGCTTATAGGTGGGTCGACGAGGTCATTCCCGATGCTCCATGGGTTCTCACACAGGAGTTCATTGATAAGCATAAGATTGACTATGTTGCTCATGATGCCCTCCCGTAAGTCCGGCCTGCACAAGACCTATTTCAGATGTTCCTGTTCCTCCCTCTAAACAGTTCAACTAACTATTATATATCTTTCTTGTTACTACAGTTATGCTGATACTAGCGGGGCTGCAAATGATGTCTATGAATTTGTAGGTCTCCTTTGTCATAGCCATGTAAATGTTGTATGCAGCTTTCTTTTGTACTCACACTGAAAACATTTCTGCTGGTTGTATATTAGGTTAAAAAGATCGGGAAATTCAAGGAAACAAAAAGGACAGATGGGGTTTCTACTTCGGACCTCATAATGAGGATCTTGAAGGACTACAATCAGTATGTCATGAGGAATTTAGCACGGGGCTACTCAAGAAAGGATCTAGGTGTGAGCTATGTCAAGGTTGGACACTTCTCTACTGAAGGAACAGAGGATTGTTTTTTTGTGGTTTTGCATGTACTAACATATTATCCTCTTATTATTTCCATCAGGAAAAACAACTGCAAGTTAATATGAAGATTAATAAACTGCGAGAGACTGTGAAGGCGCATCAGGAAAAGGTAACCGTGTTGCTATGAGACCGATCAGCACTTGTTTGGAACTAAATTTACTACTTCCCTTCACATGGAAGGCTATGGTACTTAGTTGCTTTAAGGCTTGCAGATTATGGCAACCAGTTTTACTGATATCTAGCTTTGTGTTCTCACAGCTGCAAACAGTGGCAAAGACTGCTGGGCTAAATCATGATGAGTGGCTTGCTAACGCTGACCGCTGGGTTGCTGGTTTCCTGGAGAAGTTTGAGCAACACTGCCACAACATGGTATTGTGTTTTCTAAGAATATAATCTTGGCAAAGCTAGCTAAATGGAATTTCAAACTAGTTAGATAAAAGTGACAAGTCAATACTTGTAACAATTGGGTAAATTTGCTGGCTCTTAGCTCAAACTGATGCCTTTCTATTGTTGTACTCAGGAAACAGCCATCAAGGACCGGATACAAGAGAGGCTGGGGAGACAGTTGAGCAAAGGAATGAGCACTGGTCTTGTCCAGCATCCTGTTGCTGCATAAGGTGTGTTGCTTGTTGCAGTGTAGATGAGACATCGCGGACCTGCTGTCTCAATCTAGAGTGAAATGGACCGCTGCTCAATTGCTCATCCTCCCCAGGCGGTGTGTGGTTTGATCACATGGAATGCGGATGCTTGTAGAGTGCAACGCGGTTGTTGAAGCGTTTTTAGTTTTGTGATACGAACGAAAGCCGTATACAAATGTCTATAGGAGAGGCGTTTGGTGTTTTGGCATCGTTATGGTTGTGTTCTCTTTGTACGTAAGGGGTTAGATTAACCTTTTCTGTTATATATATCGAGATTGGTGTTCTTAAGTCCCTATAATATATATATTCCATCCATAATGGGTAAAGACAACATTCAACATATGTGTTTCAGCTCTTGTTACCTGTAACGTGTCGTCGTTCTATGTTAATCTGGCTCTCTTAGGAAATCTGAAGACACTACGATTACAAGCGCAGGCCATTGACGACGTTGAGTGCTGAGTAATCTTCAACTAGTTCAATGCCGAAGATGCACGATCTTCAGTCTTCGTGTCAATCTTCGTGTGAGGATTAGCTGGAGAGTTGCTTTAAGGCTTGTAGATTATGGCAATCGGTCGGTCATACTGATATCTGAATCATAAAAGGTCTCTGGTTTCCTAGAGAAATTTGAGCAACACCGCCACAACGCACAAATGGTTACACATCTTCTCTTTTCGGAGGACGTGTAGGCTTGCCAGCCAATTGGTTATCCTCCCCAGGCGGTGGGATTACTAAGTGGTATGCTTATGTCATGGAAGTATGGCACTAACGGGATGCATGTACGAGGAGAGGGTGGTTGGTGAGGCGTTTTTTGTTGTGATGCGAGGCAGTGAGGTTCCCTGTACCGTCTATGGACTATGGGTATGTTACGGTGTGCAACAAACAAGACAAGTTGATGTTTGGCAATGCACACACAGCATACAATTGTTGAATTGTAGATTGTATTGATGAATAGTCTTTTGCACCCACCTAGACAGTTATCGTACCCCCGAATGCAATTTACTTTTTTTTTACACGAAATCGATGAAATGAACTTGTTGAGCCCAGCCCGCATCGGCAGGCCAGCAGCTGGCCGTAAGCGACGGCCGCCGAGCGCTACCACTGGGCCTGACTTTGCTTGAATGGGCTTGTTGCTTGTAGCCCGTAGCCGCCGCGACTGGCAAGGGGAACGGGTGGGACCGCATGACCGAGGGGGGAGCGCCGTCGCCGGTGATGCCGGCTGCCGGCGCAGCCACCTCCGTCGTCGTCGTCTTCCTTCAGCTCTCCTCTTGCGCGATCTCCGCCCCCGCCCCCGCCCCCGCCCTCTCCCCCGCCCCGTCGGCGCCGTGGCCGCCCACCGCGCCTCCACCTCCCCTGCCGCCGTCCCCATCCGGCCAGCGCCACCGGCCACCAGGACGGCGGCCACCCGCGGGAGAAATCAGGCCCCAGGGACAGGGGAAAGCGCGCGACATGTCAGGGATTACATATCACTAATTCCCATCCCTTTGCTTGGTACTCCGCTGCTGGCGTCGCTGTCGTCGAAAGAAGCGGACGAGGGGATCATCTGATCGGTCAGGTGCAGGTGAGGTCGTCTCGCAGCCCAACGATCTCAATCCCAACCCCATCCTCGCTAGCTGCCATACAGACAATTCCTGGCCACACTTCGGTCGCTACAGGCTATCTCGGCAGCTCCCTTCCCAACCCAACGCATCGAATCTCCCTGCTCCGCTCCGGGCGCGCGCGCGCGCGCGAGGGAGGAGGAGCGGGACATCAGCCAGCAGGAGGAAAGGCAACTCTGCCTCCTCTTCCTCTGCACTCCACTAACAGCGGTCTCCGACTCCATGGCAGCGGCCGCCATGATTGGGGTCACCACTTTACGCTGCCACCGCAGCGGGCTCTCCGCCGCCGCTTGCCCCAGCGCCACGTCGACTGCCCGCTCCTGCACGCTTCCTGCTGCTAGATGCCGCCGATGCGGATCGCCCACGCCGCATTCTTCTTGTTCCGCCTCCGCGCCCCATGGCCGCACTGGAGCAGCATTGAACCGCATCACTGCCTGCAGCACGAGCTTCATGGGTCCAGCCAACAATGGCGCCGCCACGCCTCAGCGATCGTCATCGTTCGACCTTCGCCGCCGCCTGATCGTCCCCAACTCCACCGCTGGAAATGCCAGCGCGACGTCCGGTTCATCCGGACTGCTGCCCACCGTGAGTATATGCTTGTTTTCATCTTTCCCTTTACGCTTTGATCCGACTTCTCTTCTAAAATTGATCCGATGCGTATGTTTTATCACTGTATGCATTCAGATTCTTGGCGTCGCGCACCTGCTCGTGTCGCTGGGCATCTTGGTCGCCACCGACAAGTACCTCAAGCAGGCGTTCGTCGCCGCGTCCATCAAGTTCCCGAGCGCCCTCTTCGGCATGTTCTGCGTCTTCTCCGTGCTCGTCGTCTTCGACACGTTCGTGCCCGCTGTCGCCAAGGGATTCATGGACTTCTTTGAGCCCGCCACATTGTTCATCCAGAGGTGGCTGCCCTTGTTCTACGTACCGTCGCTGGTCGTGCTGCCGCTGGCCGTCAGGGATGTCCCGGCGGCTTCAGGCCTCAAGATTTTAACAATCACCTGTATGTATCTTTCCCGATCATATCGTAGCACGCATTGTTTCTCTTCACAGAAAATTTTAATTTGTCGCTATCTATCTTGTACGATGAAGGATCGAAATGAATTAGTTCATGTCTGCAAAAGGCAGAGGAGGTTCTACTCATTTATGTAGGCTTGCAGAACGGCAACCACAAAGATACATCCTACCCTTACATTCTGTAACCTGGAACTAGTCACCATTCCTGCACTGCATATCATATTCCGGTAAATGTATTATTTCATGATCCAGTTGAGCAATCTGCAGCCCCTAGTAAATGACATTTTGAAAACTGTGAAGTACCTAGCCAGACCCACTGGTCAGATCCTCTTGGGTTATGGGGTTGCACATGAAACACATGCTAGAGAAGGAATTAGATCTGATTAAATCCATGCAAGACCTGGTTGATCTATCACTTTGCCCTTGCAGTCTATATTTCCATTTCTGAAAACAAAATTGGAACAGCTACACTGATATGGTTTTCATTTGGATTTCTTTAGTTGTTGGCTGGTTTGCTTCACTCGCGGTCGCAGGGTACACAGCTCTAGCTGTGAGAAAACTTGTGAAGACACAGCTTGTAGCGGCAGAGCCCATGAGCAAGCCATCACCTTTTTCGACAATGGAAACCTTGGCATGGGCTGCTATCTTTGTTGCATCATTTGGTGTTGCATATTTCAATCCCACAGCACTTGGTACCACAGCAAGAACATGCCTTCCTTTCCTGCTCGCTGCCACTGTACTGGGATACATGGTTGGTTCTGGGTAAATATGCTTATATAAACTCGATCAATAGGATCCAAACTATGCACACGGCTTATTCTTCCTTTCCTGACAGTCTGGATATTTTTCAGGTTACCTGCCGGTGTCAGGAAAGTATTGCATCCAATCATCTCCTGTGCACTTTCTGCGGATTTGGCAGCTGTAGCGTATGGGTACCTCTCCGGGTCTGGACTTGATGCTGTGCTAGGTTCATAACCTAAACCCTACCAGTCGTACAGTTAAACTGTGAATTCTTTAGTTTCAGAAGAGTTGCGTTGAAAGCATTTGAGCTGGAGTACCATAAAACACAAACGCAATATCATAGTGCTCTCAGAAATTAAAAGTGGTTGTCCAGGTGATTACCTCACAAAGGCGCCCTCTAATCCTGGAGCTGGGGACGTTCTCATGAGTTTCCTTGGTTCTGTGATCATATCATTTGCATTCTCAATGTTCAAGCAGAGAAAGGTACCACTGAACATGGCTATTCATTTTGTGACATCATTTCTGTTAAGCTCTATTTTCCTGCAAGTTCCTGTTGTCTGAATGCTATCTATTTCATTCTCCTGGCTTCAGCTTGCAAAGAGGCACGCTGCAGAGATCTTCACATCAATTGCCCTTGCATCGACGTTCTCTTTATACTCAACTGCTATCATAGGGCGCCTGATAGGGCTGGAGCCATCATTAACCATATCGATACTGCCCAGGTGTATCACTCTGGCGCTGGCTTTAAGCATAGTATCTTTCTTTGAAGGTAAACCTTGGCTTGCATTCTCTTGTGCATTTTCTATGTTCATATACTTGAGATAAGGAGATAAGAATGGGTTCCCTAGCTTGTATTTAAAGTCAAGTAAAATCCTAGGTTATGATGATAAGTTCCTAGCTTGTATTTACAGGCAAGTTAACAATGGGTCAATTAATTTACCTAAACCAGTAGTCGACTGACTCAGCCCTTCAAAAAGCGTAGAATCTTCCTATCATATATCCTTGCAGTAATTTGCTGACCGGCAGTGATGTTTCATGGGTTTTCTTGTTGTTCAGGTGTAAACGCTTCACTAACTGCTGCCGTGGTTGTCCTTACCGGGCTCATTGGCGCGAATTTTGTCCAAGCGGCTTTGGATAAACTTGGTCTGAACGACCCGATCGCCAGAGGAATAGGGACCGCGTCTAGGTAAATCTGTTCTAAATTCCTTCTTTTACTCTGTGAGCATGATCAGGATTCAGGCTCTGAAGGGCATATATAACCTTGTTTGGTTGATGATGCAGTGCTCATGGATTTGGAACAGCAGCACTGTCAGCCAACGAGCCTGAAGCGCTGCCTTTCTGCGCCATCGCTTATAGTCTTACGGGAATGTTTGGAGCGCTGATTTGCTCGGTTCCAGCAGTAAGGCAAAGCTTGATATTCATAGCAGGCTGAAACTCATGATGGCTCATGCCTGCCACTGTGGTTAGCAGATGCAGAGCATCTCTGGTTATTAATCTGAATTTGAGCAACTTGATTATTCAGAATTTTTTTCTGTTTCACAGAAAGCCATTTCAGATTTCAGAAGATGAGAAAGGAACGCCCCGTGTGAAATTTTTGGAAATAATGTATCAAGTATAGAGGCTTGAAAAAAAGGTGGAAAATATGTTTACTCACATTGCAATTCTCCGGTGTCATACTCGAGCCAGATGGACAGATATGAGTTCTTTCTCCTCTCAAATAGGAGATTCTTTTGTGCAGAAAAAAAGAGCGGTATGTTGGATAAAAGAATCTGAACAAGGTAGAGCCAAATCACATTACGCAATTTGACAAAAATTAATCCTTGGAGACGTGGAGTGATGAGGCTGAGGTTGACAGTCACTCTCACTCTGTATAGTGTAGTGTGTAGGTACCAGATCCAGCAGACAGAGGTCAATAGTAGTCTTTCACACTTCACAATCCACACTCTCCACTGCAGACCGCCGTAGCAATCCACCCCCAGATCCCACCCACATTCTCCTATCCGATCGTGCCGGCGATGAGGAAGACGGGGGTGACCGCCGCCTCCACAACCACCGCCACAGGAGGAGGCGCAGGCGCAGGCTGGCCGTGCGGCGGCGGCCTCAACCTCAGCGTGAAGCTCAACGTGGTGCTGCTGCTGTCGGTGGTGGCCACCAACCTGGTGTCCCTCTACCACCTCTCCCTACGCGCCGCCACCGCGCCGCCGCTTGACCTTCTCCAGCAGCACCAGCAGCAGGACGGCGGCCAGGAGGAGGTGGCCCTGATCCGGCAGCTGGACACCATCCGCGCGGGCGTGTCGCAGCTAAACCACCTCCGCTCCTCGTCCCCTCCGCCGCCGCCTCCCCCGCCGGAGCTGCTCCTCTACTCCCGCCTCGCCCCCGTCGCCTCCGCCTGCTCCGCCCACCCGGACCTCCTCCACCGCTACATGTCCTACACCCCCTTCGCGCCCTGCCCCGACGACGCCCTCTCCCTCGCCGAGCCCCTCCTCCTCCGCGGATGCCACCCGCTCCCGCGCCGCAGGTGCTTCTCCCCCACCGCGGCCGCCTCCGCGTCCAAGCTCCTCCCCACCGACCCCTTCTCCCCGCTCCCCGACGCCGCCGTCCGCTGGCCCGAGGACGGCAAGTGCAAATCCTTCTCCTGCCTGCCGCCGTCGCTGGGCTTCGACGTCGGGCGCACGGAGGCCGCCCGGTTCCTCCGCGCGCGGGGGCCCCTCGACCTGACGGCGCCGCAGCTGCTGCGGCTGGCGTCGCTGAGCCGCGCGGGGCCCATCCGGCTCGGGCTCGACGTCGGGGGCGGCACGGGCACGCTGGCGGCGCGGCTGAAGAAGCTCGCGAACGCCACGGTGGTGACGACGACCATGAACCTGGGCGCGCCCTACTCGGAGGCGGCGGCGGCGCGCGGGGTGGTGCCGCTGCACGCGCCGCTGCAGCAGCGGTTCCCGGTGGGGGACGGGACCATGGACGTGGTGCGGGCGGGGCACGCCGTTAACCGATGGATCCCGGAGGCGGCGCTGGAGTTCCTGTGGTACGACGCCGACAGGGTGCTGCGCCCCGGCGGGCTGCTCTGGGTGGATCACTTCTGGTGCCGGAGGAGCGACCTGGAGGGCGTCTACGCGGCCATGCTGCGGAGGCTCCGCTACAAGACCATCAAGTGGGCCGTCGCCTACAAGAGCGTCGCCGGCGGCGGCAACAGTGGCAAGGATGAGGTCTACCTCACCGCGCTGCTGCAGAAGCCCTTCAGCTAGGTGGCGCACGCTCTGAACTGGGGAAATTGACACGGGAGTTCATCGATCAATCAAGAGCGTCGCTGAAGCATTGCAGACGTGCATTGCAATCTTGCAGCAGTCAGCTTGTGCTACAGAGTAAATGCGTTGCAAACTGGGGAAATTGACACGGGAATTCATCGATCAATCGAGTATCTTTAGCGCTGAAGTCTGATGCAATGCAGACGTGCACTTCATTGTTGCAGTAGTCATCTTGTGCTATATGCGTGCAATTTCTGCAGCAATGTAGAACTGATGGGTGAAAAATAACTTGGCAAAATTCATAATTGTAAATGGGACTACTGTTATAATTGATTGCCATTCCTCTTGAGAAGTTCTTAGGCCTTGTCATATTATGGTATTTTGGTCCTTCATTTCTTGTTGCAAGTCAAGCTGCAACTGTAATAGAACAAATTATTTTGTTATAGATTCAACTGTCGAACAAAATAGAGCCGCAGTAGATGCTTCATCAGTTAAAAAAATGGTTTTGAAAGTTTGGGAAAATTTGTGCAAATTTATTGCAAATGTTTATGGGGACTGTCCGGTTTACCTCTGAATTTTGCTAGAATTTTGCTAGCGTATTTCAACGGGCTCCTATCTGGCTTGCGGAAGCCAGATAGGCGTCATGGCTTAGAGCCCATGACGGCCCATCAAGAGCTTCTTCCTCCTCGCGTCGACGCCTCCCCCGCCCGTTCCATCGCCGGCGGCCGCTGCGCCCACCGTCCACCGCCGTCCTACCTCCCCGTCCTTCCTAACCCGATGGTCGTCGCCACCCCCGCCGACAGCCACCGCCCGCTGGTTGTCCACCCCTACCCGGCCGGCGACGCTCCCGCGCCGCCGGTCCTTCGTCGCCCCCGTCCCCTTTCTTCTCGAAGTCCGGCGGCCATTGGAGCCCCCACCCCAACAACCCCGAAGCCCTATCCCCTAATCCCGCCGCCGGCCCGAGGCCGGCGGCGCCCTCGCCGCCGAGCTGCCACCGCCCGACTCCTACTCCTCCGCCCAGCTGCCGCTCCTCCAGCCTCGTCGTCCCGCCGGCGCTGGTGGCGTTCGAGCACCCGCCCATGAATGAAGACGATGGAGATCGTGCGGCCCAGATTGACCACACGAATCTCAAACATCAGAAGCCAACACAGCGAAAAAAAACTTCCGAAGCGATATAAGAACGCCGGATTTCGACTCCCTACGTTCACAGGGCAGGCTGGTCGTACAACAATAGCCTAGCGGGAGATGGATACCGGGCCCATGGGCCGAGTATGGGCGTGCTTCTGATGGGCCGCCGCACGCGCACACATTGGGGGCATTCCGCACCACAAGCCGTCGTCTCCGTGTTCTCTCCGTCGCACGCAGCCGTCGGGGCCTTCTCTTCCTTGCAGTGGAAGTCCAGGACTCCAGATAGATCTAATCGATCGATCCGGATCCTTCCCTTCCGTCTCACGGCAAGTCTCTCCCCCCCTCGCCCCTTCTCCCGCATCACCTCCGCAAGCGCTAGGGTTTTATTTTTACCATTGCTGTTGCTGGTGGTTGTGACCCTCCTCTCCCGTCGTCTCCCTCGCAGCCGCCGTCGCAGATCTCCACCGAAACCCTAGCGACCGCCAGCTCCTCGCTCGGGCCGGGGACCGGAGTTGGCGTTGGCGATGGCGCTGCAGTACGTGGAGGCGCAGCGGCAGGCGCGTCCGGACCTCGCCGAGTGGTACGCCTCGCTCGAGGACCTCTACCAGCGGAAGCTGTGGCACCAGCTCACCCTCAAGCTCGACCAGTTCCTACAGCTCCAGGCCGCACAGGTTCGGTTCCTCCTCGCTTCCTCCTCTTAGGGTTAGGGAAGGTTTTGCTCGTGGATTCCTGATTTGTTAGTTCATAGGGCGGATCTCGCCGCAATCCCAACCGGTCCCCTAGGTCTTCCTTCGCCAGTAAGATTTGAAGTTGTGTCTGGATAATTGTTGCTAGCCTAATCGTTTTCGAGATATGTATGTGGGGGAATTCCATACGACTTTGCTGTGCCCGTAATTGGGCAATTCTTTGTTGCCTCATGGTTTTTGTTTTACTTCCCTCATAATCTCAGTTTATGTCTTGGACCAATCAAACAGTATGCATGTTGTTCAGCATCCGGTTGCAGCCTCAGTTTGCTTTAGTCAAACAGAGTCTAAACAGATGAAATTGTCCAACACACAGAACCTCAGTTGAATGATAAAATTGATATTAATTGGACATAGGGCATGAGTTGCCGCTGAACTAGACTAAGAATAAAGAGTGCTGGTTACATGTACAAGTACTGAAGAATAATGATGTTTACTTGTCGCTAGCCTTGTTTAATATATGCATATTCTTTTCATCGATATCTCACATACCTGTTTATTTTATCACGAGTTTCTATGTTCTCCAGTGGATATATTGACCATTTTGGTTGTTTATAAGCGTTGTTTATTCTAGTTTGTTGTTTGACTACCTATGATGACTAGAATTTTTGTCAGCTATATATTGTTTCATGTTATTTCACCTGCTGCGGTTTTCAGACCCTCAGTTTCTTTTCTGACTAATGCCATGATTTCTTCCATAGACCGGAGACACTATCATTGAGCTCTACAACAATTTCATCACTGACTTCGAGACCAAGATTAATCTGCTGAAGCTTGCACATTTTGCGGTGATAGCTTCTCGCCAGTACCCTGATAAGGATGCTGCAATTACTTTCTTAGAGGGGGTGATCACAAAGCTGCGTGAGACAAGGGAGTCGCGGATTAATGAACCAATTCTCTATGTGAAGATGCAAATTGCAGCAATTAATCTTGAGAAAGGAAACCAAAAGGAGTGCAAGAATTTGTTGGAGGAAGGGAAAACCACTCTGGATAGTATGACTGATGTTGATCCAACAGTTCATGCTAGCTTTTACTGGATATCATCTCAGTACCACAAGGCTCGCCAGGAGTTTGCCGAGTTCTACAAGAACGCTCTTCTCTATCTGGCCTACACAACTGTGGAATCTCTCTCAGAGTCGTTCAAGCTGGTATGTTATCAAGTGGCATTGTGAATCATAAAACAATGATTCAGTTTCGAAGTTGAGCTAATTTGTCAACTATATTCTATCATGTCAGGACTTGGCTTTCGATCTTTCTCTAGCAGCCTTACTGGGTGATAACATTTACAACTTTGGGGAATTGTTGGCTCACCCGATTGTAAGTAATACTTTGCTTGTGCATGCTTATTTTTTTCATCCTACTTTTCATATATTGTAGTTTTCTTTTGGTGACATCCATTCGACTCGCCACTTCTTATGTGGCTTTAAGTTACCAGCAGCATAATTATTAAATTATCAGTGTCAAGTGATAAGTCTGTGTGCCCAGTTGTCACATGGACAATAACTCAAGTTGTAAGTGTACCACATTATAATGCCAAGTGATAGGTGCATTATAAAAACTTGACCTGCGGGGGGTAAGACAGCCCCCGGGCATTGCATTGAAGTTGGACTGGCTATAGCCACTTGTGTACGTGTGAAAGTGTACCACATTATAATGTCCAGATGCTATAGTAAATCGTCTGGAAAAAATTAATTTGGATTACTATATTCTATATTTCACTGTAGGACAAGCAAACTAATTCAACAGGAACATCATTTAATCAAAACTACAATATTTTTGCAAATTACCCGTTTGATTTGGTACTTCTTTGATCTAAACTTTATTTTTACCTGTACTCTCAGATCAATAGTCTTATTGGAACCAAGGTGGAGTGGGTCTATCATATGTTACAAGCGTTCAACACCGGCAACCTTGCTCTCTACCAAGAACTTTGCAGGGTTCACAATGCTGCTCTTACTGCGCAGCCAGCTTTGGTGCAGAATGAACGGAAGCTGCTTGAGAAGATCAATATTCTTTGTCTGATGGAGATAATCTTTAGGTAACATTTTGTTGAATATTTACTTTTCTAACCACAAACCTATATTTTCTTTTCCTTTGACATGGTATTGTTGTCATGTTGCAGCCGGCCATCAGAAGATAGAACTATCCCATTGAGTGTTATTGCTGAGCAGACTAAGCTTTCTATCAGTGAGGTGGAGTATCTTCTTATGAAGAGCCTCTCGGTAACTTCATTTTTTGTCTCCTATATTCTTTTTAGCATAAGATATTATTTTTCATTTTTATGGAGTTTTGTTGTGACGGGGTCTTCAGAGAATTTCACAACCTTCTCCGCTTGACGCCCCATTTCTTAAACTTATTTGTCATTGGAAACTCAATGCATGTTTACATGGTGGGTGTTTCTGAGACTGCAAAGAATTAACATGTGCTACACATCACTGTATTGTCCTCCCTTTTCACTTGTGCTATTATTGTTTGTTATTGTATTTTCAGTACATGTTTTCTGGAACTCCATTTTTTTTGACAAAGTTCATTTTTTGGAAGTTGACTAGTCCTGTGGGTGGCACATTTTCCGCTTGTATTTTTTAGTTGATTGAAATGTTTGTTGATCTCAACAGACCTTTTGTCCTTGTTTTAGGCTTACACTAGTTGCAGTGTTTCTCCAATGCATCAACTAGCCTTCGTGTTGAATTCCTCAGCTGTAGTAATATTTGATACTAGTTTCTGTAGTCTTAGCCTTCTATGTTGTTAGATTAGTTTTCATTTGAGTTACTGCTATAAGCTTGTTCTTGCAAAAGTGCAACCTGCCTTCAACTGTTGAAGTATTACTGGAGTCTTGAGTGTTGTATATCCAGTGTCTCATTTGGCTGCCATATGGTTGGCCATTCATTCATAATATTTCTGACTTTGTTTTCCGATGCAGGTTCATCTTATTGAGGGAATAATCGATGAAGTGGACAGTACAGTTCACGTCTCATGGGTCCAGCCCAGAGTACTTGGAATTCCACAGGTCAAGGCTTTGCGCGAGCGGCTGGATGCCTGGGTTGGAAAGGTGCACACCACATTGCTTTCAGTTGAGGCGGAAACCCCGGATCTTGTTGCTGCATGATTTCGTGGTTGTCCCACTCCTGCCAGAGGCTTGGTCAGCAAGGTCTCGTTGCAAAATGAGAGGTGCTCCGTGGAACGCTTGTAGTCATCTTCTGGATAATGAAACCTGCTGCCCTGAGCATTTTGCCTGCCTGCGTCCTACTGATCGGGGCCTGTAATTTCCTTTTTGTTATCCAATGAACATGGATGGTTAGAACTTCACGCAGTGTCACAGAGACGAGTCCAATGGATTGAAGATTTCATACAAGCAGGGTGTTACCGTAGTTTCCCGGTTGAATTTGATTTGTAACTGAGTTTATACTCGTCTGTTGGACATGGATGCAGGAAAATCTTGCTGAATCTTTCGATGTCTTTGAAGGATTGTTGTGGCTGACGTTTGCATATGTTTCATTGCGATTTACATTTGGTCTTTTATTCTTCGCGAATGTTTCATTCGGATTTGGTTTTGGCTTGTCCTTCGGGCTCTACGGATGGTACTGCAGGGTAGGCCATGAATATGCTATAGAACTTTCGCTATGTTGTGTAATTATAAGACAGATATTTCGCATACGACCCAAATTTTAGATTAGTGAAACAAAACGCTGCGAGTGGCCATGGGCTTAGGCTAGGCCGAGTGTTCATGTGCCGTTGCCAACTCTCATGTACTGCCTTCAAAGAAAAAAAAAATCTCGACTACTCGCCCGCCGCCACTAAAAGAAACGCCGCCGTGCGGCAGCCAACCGGCGGCGTTTGAGCGCCGCGACATTACCTGTTCCACCCTTCCCTCCCGCGCGTCGTCCGCGCTAGCAAGCAATGCTAGCGACGACGCCTCCGCCATCTTCCAGTTGCTTCCATGCTCCACGCCGCGCGCAGGTGGACGCCGCCGCTCCCTGCCGCGCTCGCCGCCGCCTTCTTCGCCTCCAAGCCCTCTTCCTTTGGTGCTCGCGCCGCCCCGGCTACTTCCACCCACCCTCCTTCGACCGCCTCCTCCCCGCTGCTAACCGCCTTGCCTCCCGCCTCGGCACCGCCCACGCGCTTCTCCGCGAGCTCAAGTGCCTCGGCTGCCCCATCAAGCCCCAGACATCCCTCCTCCTTCTCAGGCTCTACTGGCGCGGGGGCCTGTACCCTCTCGTGCTCGACCTGTTCGTTCAAATGCGCCTCTGGGGATTCCACCCCAACGCCTTCGCCTGGAACGTCGTCCTCGACGTCCTGCTCAGGAAAGGCCATCTCGACGCGGCGCGGCAAGCCTTGCAGCACTGCACGGCGCCCAACTACTTCACCTACGCCATCGTGCTCACCCATCTCTGCAGGGCGGGGAGCTGGCCAGGGGGTGCGGAGCTGCTTTATAGAAATGCTGCGGCAGGGATTTCTCCCGAGCGCTGCTTCTCTCACGGCCGTTTTTGCTTGCTGCAGTAAGGCCCGAACCATGTCTGAGCTTCTGCAGCTGCTTTCTTTAGCGCTTGTCTCGGGTTGCAAGCTCACCTCGGGCATGTGGACATGCTTGATCGCTCGTCTTTGTCGCGAGGGAAGACTAGAGGAGGCTTCTAGCGTGCTGGAAAAGATGGTTGATTCTGGTGCTGCTCCTTCCGTGGTCACTTACACGCCACTTGTCAGAGGATTCTTGAAAGCTGGTAGGCATGAAAAGGTCAGGGAGCTTTTGGGATCCATGGTGTCTGCCAGCTGCAGCCCAGACATTGTTCTGTATAATGTTCTGATGGATAGCATGGCGAAGGAGGGCAGATATGATGAGGCCCTAGACATTTACTGGCATATTATTCATGGCAGCCAGATAAAGCCGGATGCATACACTTTATCTACTTTAGCTCAGGTATTACGGTTCTCACGGAACATAGGTCTTCTTCGCAAGTTGATTCTACGCTTAGATACTTCTTTTGATCTTGTGTCCTTCAATTCTGTGCTGAGTGCTCTGTGCAAGTCAGGTTTTCCATCAGAAGCCATCCAGTTCTACATTGATAAAATCGGTTTGCCCATCAAGTCAGATAGCTACACTTATGTTGGGTTACTGGATAGTTTGTGTCAGTTGGGGAAGGTATACCATGCAATCAATGTCTACCGTGAGGTCATTGCAAGCGATCCTGAATCAAATGACTATGTTCACGCAGCAATTCTCTGTGGTCTTGTTAGACAGGGCCAGAACCTTTTGGCCTTAAGAATTTTAAGAGAGGCTGTACGTGAAAATTATGCTCTCGATTCTTTCTGCTACACTATTGTTTTACATGGTCTTTTCCGTGCCCATCTGGTGGAAGAGGCTTGCAGTCTGTTTGAACAGATGAAACATTCAGGAATAGCACCCAACACTTGTTCATACAATGTAATGCTTCGTGGAGTTTGTCGGACCAAGGATCTGCATGCTGTCAAACAGTTTCTAATAGAGATGGAATGTGCTGGCATTGAAGTGGACGGTATATCATTCAACACAGTCACTTTCCTAATTAAGTCGCAGCATATTGGTTCATTTGCTGCAATGATCGGAGTCATGCTTAATCTAGGCATGAAACCAAGTACCAAAACCTGTTCTTTACTTGCTCAGTCCATTAGCTATAAACTCATTCCGGAGGATAATACCGCTGCCACTGTTCAAATTGATGGGTCAGACCCGTCCAGTGATCTCCTTGTGTGCTCAGCTTGATAGGGCATATTATGTCAACTGAAGAAGTACATTGTTTCTCTCCAACTACAGTTGGTCATGCACAGCTGCATGAAGATATACAGTACTAAAGGATGATGAATCCTCAATGGTTTTCTCCTTGAGTAGGTACTATACTGTCCTAAAAAAAAGGTGTGCCATGCCATTTTTCTTCTGATATCCAACAACAGCTATCATAGTTCTTGAATACTCCTGTCCCCAAAAAAAACAAGTCATTTTGGCATTTTAGGACATATTAACAAGAAAGTAAAATGACCTTGATTGCCCCTATTTATTAGCCATATTTGGTTCTAAATGATTGCTGCATGCAGATGCACATACCAAATGGAGTAGAATGACTTTTGTCTGGGACAAAATTTGAATCCTAGAGTAACTTGTTTTTTGGGATGGAGGGAGTAGTTGTTTGCCTCAGAGATATGAGTTTCTTAAATGTACTACTGTCATGTCACTTTTCTCAATTTTAGCAAAAGCTATTTCATTTAATGTTTAGATGCAGAATATGCTTGACTTCTAGCAGCAGCTGCGGAACAACCTCTAGGCAGGGTGGTTTTAAAAAAGGTAAATATCCAATGAAGAAAGTACTTGACACCATGCTAGAAGCAGCTCTGGCTATATGATCATAAGATGGGGGTTCATGCTATGGCCATAAATATAACTGTTCTCGGAAACCAAAATGAAGGAAAATATACCAATAGATAGTTGATTATGCTATCCATTCTTGTTCCATTACACTTGCCAAGCCAAGCCAAGCCATGAAGAAAACATACAATTAAATCCCAATTTTTCTTTGTACTAATAACTCGACCATCGTGCCGTATGTACTTACCTGACAGTCCATCTATTATTTATTGTTCCCCGGGGGTCTAGTTTTTATTATTATTTATTGTTTTCATTTTTGTTCTTACTGTACCTGACAATCTATCTATTGATCACTTGTTTTTCTTTTTGGAACAACGGCTTCTAGGGTGAAGCGCTATCGACATGTATGCCTGTTATGGGTGGTCTGAGGCCAGCCCATCTATCCTTCATGTCGAGAGATAAGGATGAGGAAAGAGATTAGATCAGTTAGTTGGTTTATTAGGAACCAACCTAAAAGTTATCCTAGCAAACCAGCTACTAATTTAATATCTCTAATAATCCTTCTCTCTCAATGTGAAGGATAGATGAGGTCCTCTGACCACCAATAAAAATGCCAACTTCTAATAATTCAAGAACTGCACTTTAATTCTGCAGTCACGTGTAGAAAGCTTATTGTACTGGTTGTTTTTGTTCTTGTCGAAATACTTGGCTCTATAATAATGCAGTGCTGCACATGTTATCTCTTATCTTTTCTAGAGTAGTTCACATCCGTTTTATTAGTTCATGATCATTCAAATGGCAATAATGTGAATGTAACTGTTCTTGATCCTTTGGTTTACTCAGGATGGTGGACATACTGTGATGAAACAGAGTCATCTGAAAAGTATTACTTAGTGCAGGAAATGAAGTGGCCTAGTATTTGAATCTTTCTTTGGACTTGCACTCTAAATTAAGGGGTCATACATTTCAAATGATTTTGCAACATGGTGTTTCACTTGATCTGAGAGAATGTGAAGGTATGCTTTAGATATTGCTCAACTTTCAGTGAAACACTGTTACTGTGCAATAGTTTTTTATTATTGTTTCTTGAGATATTGGCAATTTTCTTTCCCCATTTTCGGTGTTAATTCTGCCTCAGATAACAAAAGATCATCACTGTATGTGATTGCTACTAGTAGTTGATGTTGCTAGCTATGCACTCTAAATTATATAATCATAATAGAAAAAAAAGCACAAATAGTGACATGGAACTCAACTGGGAAAAACTTTGTAGAGTAAAATTATTAACATGCTAACAACACTTTACACCCTTTTTTTAGGCATGTGAATCAATTGAGAACGATCTCCAAAGAAATAATAAAATCAGAAAGAACCAGAACAGTGGTTCCACCTTTTGATGTTCTAGAATAGATATGTTTCCTATATCCTCCACTTTGTAATGAGGCTGAGCTGCGAAGTAACCCATTGTCTAAACCACGGGGTATTCTTTAGGTCTGCTGCAAAATCTGAATGTCGTTTGGTTGCTTTCAGTAATTTCCTGTATCCATCCAGTAAGATCTTTTGGTTTCAACACATACTGGGTCAAGGGAAAGAAAATGACCCGCCCAACTGCGAGTTGGCAGCTTGTGAGGGAGGCTTGATCGCAATCCAGAGCAATGAGATGGTGATGGCAACAAGTCCAGACCAGACATACACAATAGTTGGTGTCCTTCCTCTCCTGCCCATGAGGCCCTTTGCAAATGGGTATAAATGAGCAAGCACCCAGAAGCTGAAAAACACTCCCCCCAGAAGCTTGCTCCATTGTGGGATTGTGCTGTAAATCGTTCGACTGAAGCCGACAGCAATGGCAACAAGGTTGATCATGATGATGGTGAGGGGTGGTATCATTAATGATGTCCATTTCACTATGTAGAGTTCTGCAAATTCATCCTCTACATCGTCACCCACTTGCTTTGAAGTCAGTGTAAATGAGATCTCAATCCCTGCAACCACTTTTAGAAGACCTTGCAGCACAGCAGCCAGATGGGCACTAGTTCCACCAATGAGCCAGAATTGTTCGTTTCGCCACCACTCCTCAAGTGCAATGCCTGACCACTTGATCTCCAACATGGCCAAGAGGCAAAGAGTGATGGTGATGATAAGTAGGTAAGTCAAGAAGGTGACATTGAGTGTTTGCACAATGAACTGTCCTGAGAAGAGGGACAGTGCTGGAAGGAAGCAGTAAACAATGAGGAAGATGGATGTGAAGGGATATATACCAACATTGAGGTATGCTATCCTTTGAAGAACCTGCGGACACAGAAAATTGGTCATTCATTTGGATGAAGAATCCACATGACATTTGTAAGATATTAATGCTTGAGGGGCATCTAGTGCAAACCTTCATCTTGGAGCTGGCGAACAATGCATTGTTACGGGAGAAGAAGATTTCAACAGAACCAGTGGCCCATCGAAGCACCTGATGAAGGCGGTCAGTAAGGTTGATAGGAGCAGTGCCACGGAAGGCGTCACGCTGTGTGACACAGTACACTGACTTCCATCCACGATTATGCATGCGGTAACCTGTCACAACATCCTCAGTGACAGACCCATAGATCCACCCCACCCGTATACCCCATTCTGTCTTCTCCTCGTACCAACATGAGATCACACTGATTGCTTCTGCTACTATGGATGCATCTAGCATTTCACGAGGGATTGTTAGAGCACCAGGTGGACGCCCATTCTTGACAGATGGATGGTCAGCCAAGGGTCTTCCCTGGAACTCTGCTACTGGAATGGAGTCAATCAGAAAGCTTGAATTTCCAAACTTCTTTGGGAACGTTGCGAGGTTCATGCTGTCACCATCAAAATCACCCATGCGAAGAGCCATTGTTTCCTCGGGGTTAGCATTGGAAGCCGATGCCTTACGGCGGCGAGGGAGGCAGCAACTACAGAATCCTGGGCTGTGCTCCTTCGAACGAGGTGGGTCAAAACCATAAAGGGCAATTCGACGGAAGAGGCATCCAGTACCAACGTACACTGGTCCTTGCAGACCATCAAGTGCACGCATGTTGACATCAAAGAAAACTGTATTGTGGTTGGCATAACGATCAGAAGGGTCGATACCTTCAAATCGCTGAGGGAACTGCACATAGCAGAGGCGGTCACCACCACGATCCATCATGAAGCACATCCCTTCCCTTAAGGCCTTTGAGTTGTAGATATAGTGATCACAGTCCAGATTAAGAATGAATGGACCATTGGACATGATTGCTGATGCACGGACCAGTGCGTTCATAGCACCTGCTTTTTTATTGTGATCATATCCTGGGCGCTTCTCTCTTGACACATACACCAGCATTGGAAGTCGTGTATCCACTCCTGCGAAGTCAAGAGGTGACTTTTCATTGATGTTCCCGTACATTGGCATGTCACTTGGTGGCTTCAGCATAACCTGAGGGACAGAAGAATGCATATATTAGTATATTTCTAGACCATATGGAGGTGATACATGATTGTGATTGAAGCAGCACCTGTATGATTCCTGCGTGATCACCTCGGGCATGGTCCTGTGAGGATTGGAGCCAGGTACCAGGCCAGTGAGTGCCATCAGCCATCCATGTTGCCTTGGGAATCTTCACCGGCTCAAATGGTTCATCACCTCCAGCCTTCATCTTTTCCCTCTGAAGGTTCATTGCTTGGATCTCTTCACGGGCATGATACGCATCAGAGCGTCGGCGGATGGCATCTGGCAAGCCATTAACACGGACCTTGAACTCATCATATTCACGCTTGATCCGTCTTCTGTCCTTGACGAAGTCCGGCTTCACCTTGTTCTTGAAGGGATCTCTCTTCAGGTTGAAGTAGCTGTCAGGGTTCCTGGGTTCGATGTCATGCTTCCTGCAGAATGGCACCCAGAGATTGGCAAAGCTTGCTGCTTCAGCCATCGCTTCGAAGGTGAGCAATGCCCCTCCATCATCTGACACATAACATGCAAGCTTCTCAACAGGGTATTCAGCTGCAAGGATGGAGAGAATTGTGTTTGCAGTGACCAGGACTGGCTCCTTCTCTGGATCAGCAGTTGACACAAATATGTCGATTCCAGGGAGATCAGATTTGCCTGTTGGATTGTTAGGTGTAGGCATCTCAAATTTCTCCTTCAGCACAGAGAGGTCTGTTGCGCGGTTGATAGGGCACAGCTTCGGGAGCTGGTCCAGTACCCATGAAAACGCAAACCATAGCTCACAGACAATTGACATTCCCCAAAGCCAAATGGCGTCATCATTTTGGTGCTTGATACGCCACATGAGGAAGAAGGCCAGTGCAACCAATCGGATTAAGACAAGGAGCCTGCATGGGAGGAACAATGTGAACAGCAAGACAAAGAAGAGGGTGCAACAAAGTGGCATTGTAGCAGCTGAAACCACCGTATGTTTTAAGTGCATCAATACAATTCAATATTAAGTACAGTGCAATTTCGTCAAAATTATTAAAGTATAATCATAGCTATATATAGGAATAACTAGTTTTTTTTAGTGCAATGAGAGTGCAAAGTTAGTGAGTGACATTGTATCCTGTAAATTCTGTCCAGCTTCATGCAAAATGGCTCAGCTGTTCTGTTTGTGGTAGATATGCATGCTACAGCACTTGCATTGTTCTATTCTTTGTTAAGAATTCATTGGTAACCGTGTAATGTATATACCATGTATTGTTTCAGGAAAATGGAACAGTTGTCCTGTGGGAGTAAAAATAAGAATGCAAAGATGATCAAGACGCACCTGTAAGGACTGATGACGGCTGCTGGAATCCTGAGCTTGCGGGTGAGCGGCCGCCATGGTTTTGTCAAGAGCTCCTTGGGGTGCCCATGCCCACCTGGGGCGCCACCATCCCCGTCATCGTCCACGCCATCCTGGGGCCAGATGGCGTTGCCATAGCCATAGGTGCCCTTGGTCTCGAAGAGCCAGCGGTTATGATCAAACTCGCCGGACTGGTTCGCGTTGCTCTGCTTGACCAGCGACATCCGCCTCTCCATCTTGTGGCCGTTGGCTGGCCCGCGTGGCAGCGAGAGCGCCCGCGTGACCTCGCCCCCGCCGCCGGCGAGGTCCTCCCACTCGGTGTTCTTGTAGGGCTCCTTGCACCCGGGGCAGGCGGCGCCGCCGGCCTTGACGGCGTCCGTGAAGCAGTCGACGCAGATCCTGAACTCGCACTCGCACGGGAGCACGACGTCGCCGCGGGCGTCGCGCATGGCCCTGGCGTCGCAGCCCTCCACCATGCAGGCGCTGGCGCCCTTGACGCCGCGGCGGCCGCCGGCGCCATCGTCGTGCTTGTCCATGACGTGCGCGCGGGTGACGCTGTTGAAGCCGCCGGTGAAGAGGGAGCCGGAGACGTACCGCTCCTCGGCCCTGGCGGCGCCGGCGCCGGCGCCGTCGTCGTCGTCCATGGGCTGGTTGTCGGGAGTCATGGGGATGTGGACGTGGTAGTCCTGGAAGTCGACGCTGCTGATCTCCGAGTCGAGGTCGTCGCGGGAGTAGCTGATGAAGCGGCCGGAGTCGGTCCGGCGGCCAAAGACGACGGTGGGCGCCGCGGCTGGCGCGGTCGGCGGCTTGCCGGCGCCCGGCGGCGGCATGCGGCTGGAGCCGCTGTTCTTGAGGATCCCCTTGGACGCCATAATGGCTTGGAATGCTTGCTTACTTCTTGGCCTCGTTCAAACTTCAAAGTGGTTTGGCCGTGCTGCTATGGCTGTCTGCTGAATCAACAAAGGATGGAAACTTTTGGCGTGAGTGAGGCCGTAGCACAGGCGGAATAGGCGTGTAATAAAAGGAGGGAATTTTACATGAAAATGAAAGTGGCGAAAGGTAATTGGCTCGTGATGAAAACTTGCTATGCATGGCGTGCGATGATGCAGGAGGAAAGCATGAAGCGGCCTGCCCCCCTTCTGGTGTGCGACAAAGGAAATGAAAAAATGGCAGAAACAGAAGGCGTTGCTGGTGTTGCACTAGCATAGTACTATCAGATTAGGAGAAGAAAACGCTGCAGAACAGGGCATTGTTGGTAGCTCTGTTTCTGAATTCGTTTGCAGAAACAAAAACGAGATCAGAGCAGCGCGATCCACCATGAGTACTTACGTCGGAGAAGTACATTCACATTAGTAACGAATATTAGCATACGCGTAGACGAAGAAAGAATGGAAGGGTGATGGTCGTGGCTTTACCTCTTGTTCAATCATCTGACGACTTGACGATCCAGACGGCGATTGATGTGGAGTTGCCGGTAGCAACTCGATCTTGCCGAGGGAGACCAAGTCGAAAACGAAGAAGAGATCAAAACAGAGCCGCACAAGGAAGCCGAAGCTTGAACCTGTCCAACGCAATGGAGGATGCAGCGGGTCGCTTCAGGCGTCGGTCAATACTGCAGCATGCTGCAGGCACAGGGCTCTCTCAGGTTGTTTGAGACGGACGGCGATGTGGCGCCCATGGCAAGCCAGCTGCCCCCTGGCATGGTTATTTGAACGCCCTGGAGGCTGGAGCTGGAACCCAAGGGCCTCCTGATTGGTCTGGTATGGTAGGTCGGGTGAGGAGAAGAGGACACTGGGTGGGACGCACGAACTCACACGCGCGCGCCAAGCCAACGACCGCTCCGCCTCTGCCCTCTGCTACCTGCCACTGCCATGTGGGGTCCGTTCCGGTCCCAGTCTGAATGTGTTGCTTTGCTCTGGTTCAGACTCTAGGCACTAGGCTCCTCGATTCACAACATATTAACATCGGCGTGTTGATTTATCTTGTCTTCATGTTGAAAAATCGTTTTTACCCTTCCTGGTTAGCTCACTGGCATGATCAATCAGTGGTCCAAAAGTCAAACGCTTGCCATCACCAGGAGGAGAAACGATGAGGAGACTCAGCAGTGAGGTCAGGCCGATGGGAATGTGAGGGACGATAACATCGTGCCTGCGACTCCTCCGAGTCCTCTCCTCCCTCCTCGCCCTGAGTGATGAGAACCCTGGCTGCCAATATAGTGTAGTGAGTCCGGGCGCCGAGATTTACAAAGTTGCAAATTTACAATTACCAGTTACTGTTACTTTTCCTAGTCTTTCGCTCTCGCCCAAGGAGAGAGGGAAGAAAACGAGACGCGCCTGACTTGACTGCTTCAAGGACAGGGACGGGACGCAGACATGCGCGCAAGAACTTTCAGCCGACCTTCCTTCATCTCGATGCAGAGGTCAACACACCACACGATGCAAAAGTTTCCGGCCAGTCCACGACGACGGAAAAGAAAAAACAGAGAGAGGCGTATCGATCATGCATGGCATCACTCCACATGTCTTGTGTTTGTGTGTGAGTTGCGCACACGATCGCGCTTGCATTGGTTTGTATATATACAAATATATATATGTATAGATTGATTCATTCTTTCTACGTGCCTACTTCTTGCTGACCACTGCGAAATATAATAAAAACATGCGAGCATGCATGAGATAGCCACGGTCCAAGATTGTTATATATATGCACCCTGCAGATAGGTTGCACGCTGCTTTAATATATTTATTTACTCTCTATTCTACTTTTTTTTGTTGGCAGCGCTCTGTTTTCGGCTTTCAAGTTGCAAACGAGGAAATGCTCAGAAAACTAACGGCAAAGGTTGGTTTAGCGGTGTTCCGGTTTGGCACCTACAATGAATTTATATCTGCAGAACAAGGATAAATTATGAAACAGGGTGCATCGGCTTTTATTATTCTTTCTTATTCATTAAAATTTCACTTGAGTTGTAGAAGCATATATTGAATCGTAATAGTACATGGCAATGAAAAAGATGATTTTTCAAAAGGGGGTTTATGTGTCGTTACATGCACAAAAATATTTCTCCTGGCTCAACTAATGCTACAAAAGAGGACTGGAAAGAATCGGCAATGTGCTCTGATACATATACCAAAAAATCAAAACCATCCAAAACCCTGAGATAACTAACAAAACTGACACACCCCACATAATCTTCCTCATTAGTTACTGATCGTGGATGCAATTTGGACAAACCTCCTCCCAGCTCTTCAATACATTCTCACTAAAACATATCCTAAAGATGTGAACTGATTGTAGTAGATCAGTTGGCAGGGTTGTTTTGGTGGAACCTGCGCATCTAGGTCCCTGTCCTCGAATCAGCATGGGTGTTTGCGTGCACATATTCATAGGAATGTGATGAGGACATAACACCCATACATATGTCCATGAGGGGTGCATGGGGTGGAGAAGAAGAAGACCAACGAGGTTTTCCAAGTCAAGAAGAAGGCTAAGGCTAATCCGATTCGAGTCCCCAAGGTGGAGGCCCAAAGAAACTCAAGTTCGAGTCCGCCTCGGAGTCCAGGAGCAGCCCTCACTAAATTCGTTTTCCAGGTCGCATACGGGCTCGGTTTTTGACGTTCTACATATGCTTGGAAAGCTAAGGAGATAAGCTTTCCAATGGCACTGGTCCCACATAAAATTCGTTCTGAGTCATCGGGAATCGTCGAAACAAGTGGACGTCCAGAATCTGCCAGGGTGCTGCGCCGCCATCTTTTGGGCTCTTGGCCCGTGTATCATGTTGGGGTCCATTGTGGACGTGGTTAGTGGGTTATGAACGCCCCAACCCTCATATAATCAGTAGCCGCCGCCACATTAGGGTTTGAGTTTTGCTTAGATTAATCTGTCGAGAACAGTTTCACCGTTATCGGTTTGTACAACCCCAACTTTTAATCTTAATCATACATCTGCAGTGTCACTTCCTTTGAGAGCTGCTTCTTTCGAGTTCTTGCTTGTGTTATTAGTTTCGCAGGCAGGGATTAGCCTTCTTGGCGAGGTCAACCGGGTTGTGACACGGTTGATAACCAGATGAGTCGTGGTGCTAAGATTGCAGGGTTCGAGTTTGCTGACTTGAAGCCGGATCGGTGTGTTGCGCTCCGCCCAAAACGAGTTATCCTTCACCTGAAGGAAGATCGGGAAACCCTAGTTGCCATCAAGTGGTATTCAGAGACAGGTTTACCGTCAAGTTCGTCCTTTCGCCTTTGTCCTATAGTCCAGAAAATAGCCCAAAAAAAATTCCGCTGTCCTAGTACCCCTTTTAGCCTTTCCAATTTCGTTTCAGTTCCACTTTGTTGAGTTTGTGTCCGTGGTCAAGTCTCGTTGCTGGTTTTAGTTGTGTTCGTGTCGTAGTTCAATCGCCCGTTACTGTGATTCGTTTGTTTCCGCTGCTATCCCATCCACGTTTAGCCATACAACAATTCGAGCGACCACATTACTCGATTTGCCTCGCTAGCCGCCTTGTGTGAACTCTTGTCGTGCAAGCCCTAGATAGGTTGCAAGCCGCTTTGATCGCTTTTGCATTGCATACTTGATCCTTGTTTCATCAGGCGAATACCTATTGCTTGCTGCCGCAGACACTAGGAGGAAGTTTACCCTAGCCGCTGTTGTTTTTCGTGCCTTTGGAAAACATAATTTGAGATACCTTCCATAAAACAGGCATAACTTTTCACTCGGTGCTCCGTTTGGCTCAAATTTTTACAGCGGATTCGTGACTCCATTCGGAGGTGACCCAAACTAGCCTTAGGCTTGTTTGGTCGAGTCAAAAAATTCAAAAAAAAATCAGGAAGATAAATAAAAAAATTGATCAAGTTGTTTCAGGGTTTTCAGATATTGTTCCTGAAATTCCCTAGGCCGCATCTCACCTCAAAAACGGATGCAAATTTTTATGGTTGGAGCTTTTGATATCCTTATTCAGAGAAAAATATAAAAACAATAGTTGAGAAAAATAAAACATCTTAATTCCTACTAGGCCTACAGAGAAATTGCTGAAAAGATTAAAAAGCAATTGCATAGAGTGTTGATTTGCTTGTTCTGTGAGCTTTATCCATCGTTTCTTGTTCGAACTTATTGTGCTACACCTAGGACACGTCTGAGCCAACAATTGTGACATGTGCTTTGGATACTTATTGAACTTTTCTATTCTGCATTCGTTATTTTCTACTCCTTGCTACATATTTGGTCTTCCGAGCTCCACAAACTATATACTTCAGGTCAGTGCAGTGAAGGACCCTTGCAATCTTGGTATTACTTCCTCACAGGTATCACGAACCAGCCACCGGTTGTACCATCCACTGTTTTGTTTTTGTAAGAACATTTGTAAGAACTTGGTGAAGCATGTGAGAGAGTGTTTCCACTGACACACATATAGTAGTTGATAGGGATAACCTTTTGTGTTTTCTCTTGTCTACATACTAACAATGGCAGGGAGCGATGAGATTGTTCAAGAAGTACTAAATTCTCAAATGGAGAAAGCGGAACAAAATCAATTCAACAATTTATTCCAGATTTTCTTTGTTGTGATGGAGAGACGTTGCCGAGTCATCATTGATGGTGAAAGTTGCAACAACCTTGCAAGCTTAGAGCTGGTTGAGAAGCTTGGTTTGACCACAAAGCCACATCCACATCCATACTACATGCAATGGGTAAATTCTTACGATAAGATAAAAGTAACTGAAATTGCACATATTGAATTTAGCATTGGTTCTTATAAGGATAGTGCTGATTTTGACATAGTACCTATGCAATCATGTCATTTGTTGCTAGGCACGCCTTGGATTAATATAAAAAATGCGGTACACAAAGGTTGTTAATAAATATTCATTCAAGTACAACGGTAGAAAAATTACACTTGTACCTTTGACTACTGCTGAAATTTTAGAAGCTGGTCTCCAAAGGGCGGAGAGAAGAAAAAATGAACCTTTTAGAAAAGAATGAGTTGTTTTCAATGACACAACAAATTCATCTAAATCTGAATTTTTACAAAATGATGATATTGTTTTGCCTATTGTTGGAACTGATACTTTACAGCATGTACATAATGAAGATGACCATACAAATGAACAGGCACATGTAAAATTTTCAGGTAAACGCTCTCTTGATGTGCTGAATTTGCCCTCCAATGATGCAAATAATGTTATACTAGAACCTTCTCTTGTATTACCTTTGTCACAAATAGAGAAGGAACATGATACTTTTGATTTGAAGCAATATACATGTGCTGAAAATAATATTATTATGCCGATTACTTGTGCACGTGACGAACTGAAATTATTATCTTCTTTATATACTTTGGGTTACGTTGAGTTTGATACTTTATGTGCTCTTAGTAGTTTGGAAGAGAAATTTAGATGTGCTGAGTTGCCATGGTTGTCTACTTATACATATCATTTTAGTTTTACTATAACGAATCGGGTTCACTTTCAAGAAGGGGAGCATTATTGGTTGTTACCTATGTGTGCTAGTGTTGATTTTTCTTGCATTGAACATATACTAGCGGTTATGCAACCATCTATGCCTGCATTGTGTTTGGTTAGTGCTAATCCTTTGCAGAATAGTGTTGAAAAAGATCGTGTGCGTTTTGATCAAGGAGCCTACGTATTTGCCGACAACTCTATAGGAGAAGATGCTTTGAGAGATTACAAATATGGTCGTGTCACTCCCCACAATATTCTTAGTTCCCATATTTTCCACAACCTTGTGTTTCTTCGTGTTGTGCAGGGCCATCTTAGAGCACACACGACGCCGAGGACGGCTTTTCGTCAAGAAGGGGAGGATGATGAGGATATGACACCCATACATATGTCCATGAGGGGTGCATGGGGTGGAGAAGAAGGAGACCAACAAGGTTTTCCAAGTCTAGAAGAAGGCCTAAGGCTAATCCGATTCGAGTCCCCAAGGTGGAGGCCCAAAGAAACTCAAGTTCGAGTCCGCCTCGGAGTCTAGGAGCAGCCCGCACTAAATTCGTTGCCCAAGTCGTATACGGGCTCGGTTTTTAACGTTCTACATATGCTTGGAAAGCTAAGGAGATAAGATTTCCAATGGCACTGGTCCCACATCAAAATTCGTTCTGAGTCATCAGGAATCGTTGAAACAAGTGGACGTCCAGAATCTGCCAGGGTGCTGCGCCGCCATCTTTTGGGCTGTTGGCCCGTGTATCATGTTGGGGTCCATTGTGGACGTGGTTAGGGGGTTATGCACGCCCCAACCCTCGTATAATCAGTAGCCGCCGCCACATTAGGGTTTGGGTTTTGCTTAGATTAATCTGTCGAGAACAGTTTCGCCGTTATCGGTTTGTAGAACCCCAACTTTTGATCTTAATCATACATCTGCAGTGTCACTTCCTTTGAGAGCTGCTTCTTTCGAGTTCTTGCTTGTGTTCTTCGTTTCGCAGGCAGGGATTAGCCTTCTTGGCGAGGTCAACCGGGTTGTGACACGGTTGATAACCAGAGGAGTCGTGGTGCTAAGATTACAGGGTTCGAGTTTGCTGACTTGAAGCCGGATCGGTGTGTTGGGCTCCGCCCAAAACGAGTTATCCTTCACCTGACGGAAGATCGGGAAACCCTAGTTGCCATTAGAATGAGTGTGCATTCATGTGAGCGTGTCCGTGTTCTAGTCGTCTGTAAAACCCTAAAACCCTAAGGCTTAAATTGGTTCTATCCCGTACCACTGTGGTGCCATATAAAACATGAGGAAAAGATCCTTATTAGATTACGGCCCGACTAATGCTACATTTAAAATCTACCTTCCTGAGATGATGATCACTACTACCATACTATCTTCTAATCCATATCCTGAGAAGCTGAGGTTCAGGTCTCTAAGGTTTGGAACCACTATATAATAACTAAGTTCTTGTCCCGAAGAATTTGGATTTTGGAGTTACCTCAAACTCTGTTGCTTCTGTCGCACCGTTGCTCGACGCGTGTGTGCGTTTTCTAAGGGCTCCTATATGACTCGTGGAAGCCGGCTTAGGGCCCATAATAACCCATTAGCCACCCCCGCCGCTGTCCCTTCTGCCGTCACCCCTTCCGGCGGCTGCCGCACCGCCCTGCCTCCCCACCCTTTCTAATCCGGTGATTCTCCTCGCTAGGGCTGAGCCAAAAGTTCGAAACTCACGAGCTGACTCGACTCGATCCTGGCTTGGCTCGATGTAATTTTTTTAACAAGCCGAACATCTGTTTTTGCTCGTTTTGTTAACGAGCTGGCTTGAAGCTGCCCGTGAGCCAAACAAGCCCTAATAGATTAATAAGTAAATTATTAATTAATAATAATATATGTATACTATATGCGTAGTTTTAGATGATGTTACGGTTATATTCTATTATTATACTATGATAGAGTAGATTTTGGAGGTATTAAGACCATATCAATACTATAATTTTATATATTATATATATAATTGTGGCAATTTTAAATTTATCTCTAACTCGCAAGCTTAACGAGCCAGCTTGCGAGCTTAATGAGCCGAGCCGAGCCAGAATTTTTGCTCGTTTTCTTAATAAGCTGAAGCAAGCTGGCTCGTTTGGCTAACGAGCTCAAACGAGCCAAGCCAAAACGAGCCGAGCAGGCTCGACATCCACCCCTACTCGTCGCCCCCGCCGCCAGTCCCTGCCCACCGCTTGTCTGCCCCCTCCTCGCCTCCGCCGCCCACACATTCTTCCCTATATCCGGCAGCCATTGTAGCCCCCTCCCTCACTGGAACCCAGAACCCTAACCCTAACCGTTGCCGCCGTCAACCACAACCCACGGCTGGCGGCGCCCTCGCCGCTCCCGCCTCCGCCTGCTGGTAGGCTCCCGCCCCTCCGTCGGTGGCGGCGTGCCCTCCCATGAACGGAGGCGGGGAGAACGGAGATCGTGCAACCTATATTGGCTGCACGAATCTAAAACAACGGAAGCTAAGAGTATCTCCAAGATATTAGCTAAAAAGACTAGTCAAATTTACTGATTTAGTTACTCTAAAAAATAGATTTAACTAACAAATAACAGAGTAATCCAATAGATTCTATAAAGATGGCTAGTCAAGTAGGCTAGCTAAAAATAGCTAGCGAATGAGGTGGGATGGAGAGCCACTAAATTTGGAGGGTCATTTACGTAGTCTGTTGGAAACGTTTTTTCTCTAACAATAGCTAAATTTAACTTTAAAAAATGATTTGGCTAGTCTCTTGAAGATGCTCTAGGTGGTAAAAAAAACTTCTAAAAGTCACGTAGGAATCCCACGTTTTTCTCCAGTTTCACTCGCATGGGTTTATGTTCTGCTTGCATTGCCTCCGTGCTTGGCTCATTCCTCGTGGTCGCTCTTCCTATTGTTGGGCTGGGCCGACCGTCGGCGTCGTCGCCGGAAAACCTATATGGCTTCCGGAAGTTTTTTTAGCTAGATGGCTTCCATTGTTTGAGATCCGTGTACATCATATGAATGAACAAAATTATCGTGGAACAAGAATCGACAACGGTGAGAGAGGTGCACGTGGACAGCTGGGGTGCGCGGCTGCTGCATGCATGAGCTGATCGGACGTGATTCCATTTAGGTTTCGATCTTTAAATTCAATTTTTTCTCAAACTGTAAATCATTTTTTAAATCTGTTTGAACCGTGGTATTCGTTAGAATTTATACGACAAAACAAGCTCCAATTTGAATATATTTCATATTTATTTATAGTTTTTTTAAAATCAACATTTGTTGGAAACTAGTTCAACATTTGTAAGGTACTATTTCAATATTTTTTAGAAAATGTTGAATTAGTTTTTTATAAATGTTGAACCAATATTATCAAAATGTTGAATTTGGTTGACAAAAATGTTGAATCTAGTATCATATTAAACCGTTGGATGCTAATAAAATTTTGTGCAAAAAAATATTCGAATACAGCTACGTGTGTGAATTTATTTTCAGTGGAATGAAAAAAGTCTCGTGAAGAATGCGCACGGATACCCATAGGTAGTACTAGTGTGTTGGGTTTAATTGGATCTCTAAGCCATGTTGGTTAACTAGCAAATGGAAGGCCCCGTCGTCGCTGCCTCCCCATGATTTCCATGCACTCCTGTTGGGCCACGCATTCCTCGGCGGAGCCGCCGATGTTGCCGAGGCTTATATGTCATCGGCCGGCGGCTCCTTTCGTCGGCGTCGCCTCGTGCCTCAGGCCACGACGTGTGGCCATGGCGGCATGCTGTGCTGGATGCATATCCTGCCGTCGCATGTCTCACGTGCTCGCCGCTTGCGCATGTCCGACCCGACACCGCCGGTTGCGTTGACCCCACGCAGCTCGATGTTGTGGCCCTTGGCGGCGTCCTTCACCGTGGAATGGATCGCTGATTTCTGCCTCGTCGCCTCGTCTTTGTCGCCGTCCCCACCGCCATATATTTACATATTTTTTAAATAAGACGAACGGTCTTATTTAGAACAACTATAATTTGTGGTAAAAAATATATTTAAACGAACTATATTTACACAATATGTTAAAACTTATTGTAAAAAAAATCAAACGAACTATAATTTAGAATGGATGTAGTATCTTTCTGTGATTTGACCTTTTCTGTTATATTAGCAACTCTCGGGCACATACTAGCTTATACTCTTTCGGTCAATACTGATTGGAGGCCAATGCTAACATTCTTTTTACCTATGCAATCTTACCTGGCTAGCTTTATGAAACTTATATGCCTACCTTTTCGTACGTATAATAATAGCTACTTTGTGGATTTCATCTATACTGATAGATGAAAACCATTTAGAATGGATGTAGTATCTTTTTATGATTTGACCTTTTCTGTTAGATTAGCAACTCTCAGGCACTTACTAGCTTATACTTCAACGAGAATCTTCACCTATGCAATCTTATCTGGCTAGCTTTATGAAACGTATATGCCTACCTTTTCGTACATATAATAATAGCTACTTTGTGGATTTCACCTGTACTGATAGATGAAAACCGGTTCCTTTTATTATATAGACGCATTATATGTATGAGCAGATGAGATATACTATGATTCGGCTTTGACCTTCTTCGCTCGGTCGCCCCCGCTCGGGCAACGGGGGCGGCGACACCTACCTCCGTCGAGCCACCACCTCCCTCCCCTCACCTCCCCTCCCCCGCCACCACCGGAGAGGCTTGCCGGAAGCCCGTGCGGACCTACATGACGGCGGTGGCAGGGCCACTTCGGCAGGCGGCGGAGCGGCGTGCTACGGCCCCACCGGCAATGGCGACAGCGACGGTGCGGGGTCACGGATCCGATGCCCCCGAGGCCGGATCCGGGCGTCCCGTGGTTGGATCTGCAGCGTGGGGGAGCTGCGGCGGTTTTGGGGCGGCGACGAATAGAGGCGGCACGGCAAGGGCAGCTGACGACGGCCGGCGGCGACGGGCCGGCGAGGGCTCATGGAGGCGCCGCAGGAGCTGCGCTTCCACAGCGTGGGTGGCGCGGCGGCCGGGTGTGTGGAACGGCGTGGCTCGAGGCGGCAGCAGAACGGCCGGCGGGCAACGCGCAGAGATGCTGGCGCGGGTGCATGAAGGCGTCGCGCTGGTGGTTGGCGACCGTAGCACTTGCGCGCGGTGGTGGCACGACGGCGGCAGCAACGGCCGGCCAGCGCGAGGAGGGTGCGGCCACCGTGCGACTGGGGCGCCATCGCGCGGCTAGTCGGCGTGGGCCGGGCGCGAGGATGCGGCGGCGCGAGGTGAAGGGGCGTGCGCGCGATGGCACCGAGTGCGGCGAGAGAGGCAGCGGCCGGGGCGAGAGGGCCGGCGGCGGAGTGCAGCCTGCCCTGGTGATGGTCGCGAGGGCTACGCAGAGTGATGGAGGAGCGAAGCTGCTGCAGCGGGGCTCGTGGGTTTGCGGCGGAGGCGTCACTTGGTCGGGATGGCCGTGGTGGTGGTGCCGATGTGCTGCGTCGTGCGCGTGTAGTTTGGATCGGATGCTCTGGGCGAAAGCCCTTACTAGTTTTGCTGGTGGATGGCGGCGGCGTCCTTGGACGTCTCTTTCCTCTTGGGGGCATCATTGTGGAGCTACAATACTGCTGCACGAGATCTCTGGGTGAAAACCCTATCCAGCTTTTGGACGAGCGACAGTGACAGCTTTGGCGTCATACCCTCCTTGGAGGCGTCGTCTCGAGAGATCACGCGCGATTGGTAGCATGGCGGTCCCGACTGGTGTTGGCAATCCCGTCGTGAGGCATGCACATGGGTGTTGGTTCCTCGCGCCGAGGCGTCTTCTCTTCTTGTTGGTGGCCAAGGGTTGCTGCTTGGTTGCCGTTCGGCTGCTCGCAGCGGACCACGGCGGCCGACGTTGCTTAGCAATCGTCGGTGCGGTGTGGGACTGCCCTCGGTGGACGACGCTTGCGGCAATGGACGACGACTCGGCTTGTAGCGGACCGTGGCGGGTTGCTCATCATGGCTGAATCTTCCCGGTGCGGTACAACGTCGAAAGACGGCACGGGCGACAACCTTGGTCTGCTGGTTCGAAGGCAGCGGCTTCGTGCGGGAGGAAGTAACGTGATGAAGTCGAACCACGGCGACGGTCGGGTTGTTTTGGTGAAGTTCCTTGAAGGCGGGGCGGCCATGCTCGCTATCTCGACAGCAACATAATGAACGAGTCCGGAGCATGGAGGTGGCGGATGTGGTGAGGCTCCCGCGCACGAGAGGCGTCCAACGGCGGATGTGGTGAGACCCCTGCGCGTTGTTTTGCTCGGACTCGGTGTTTTTTCATCCCGTCGGATAGGTCCTGCATTGTTGCAACGTCCAACGAAGGCGTCTGCCTCCTTTGTTCCTCTATCAGCGCCGGATCACGTCGGAGTTTTGATGACTGTATGGGTGCGGCATGTGGGCGGGAGCTGTGGTTTGGTTTTTCTCCATTGTGTAGGATTGCGGCCGTGTTGATGACTCAATCCGACCGGCCGGTGAGTGATTGTGAGTGGTATCCCACATTGATGTCTCAATCCAACCGGACGAGTATAGTCGTTTTTTCTTTCTTTTCTGTTTTCTTGCCTATGGCCTCCCAGAGTCGTAGACTTCTATTTTTCTGCTATATCAATTAAACACGCATTGTCTTGTGCGGTTCGTTCAAAAAAAAGATATATTATGATTCAAATACATTTCTTGGTGTCGGTCACCGAAGAAATGATGCCTACTGACTCTTTTTTACATGGTAGATGATTGTTTCATGTGTTTCAATTAGTCTAAAGTTACCGTTTCTGTATCTAGCTATGGCTCTCAAGATTTGCATACCTATGCATGCAAGAAGATGTTGCCTGATTCGCTATGTGTACTAATGCAGCAAGAGTGCAAGACATGGATGTGCATTTTTTGCAAGGGTGAGACATTCTGGTCCTTCCTGGTGAGAACTGCAATGTTATATTTCAATGCCGCTTTGTTATTCATTTGCAATGTCTCATGAATCTTAAGAATTGGGTGCTCATTTTTCCAGTTTTTAGGTTCATCTTCATAGGCAAACTAAACAAGATACTGAAAGTATGACACACATAATTATATATTTTCAGTAAATCTCGGTTATCATATATTTTCCCTTTCATAGAGAAATTGCCCTAAGATCATATTTGTCCATTGTAGATTGTTCATTTTATTGGAGGGTCTACTACTGACTAATCCATATTTATTTAGACTTCTATTCTGCTATCCACTATCTTTAATGTGTTCCACCTGTTGAGTTGATGGACTGTATAGTTCTTCTCTTTTTATTAATTGCCTTTTCTATACTTAACTTGCAAAGAGTCGTGTGCTCTACATGATTTGAACTTGAGGCCTTCATGTGATGGATGTGAATATGGTTGCAGGCAACAACAAAAAATGGGGTTAGATTGCATAATGTTGATACATACGGTTTGTTTCTTCTTTCTTCCATATGACATATGTTCTGATTTTTTTTTAAGGTTCCATTTACTCACTTGTTCCAATGACGCAAAATCAAGGCGTCTGGATGTAGAATTGTGCCTACGAGTTTGCCCTTCTGATTTTAATTATAACTGTTGCTGTCACTCGGTGCCTACAGTTGTGCGCAAGTGCTACAGCTAGAAAATGCGAAGTTATATTTGAGGTGCTAGCAGCAGAGCGGTGAGGATACTATTTTAGCAAATGGGATAATATAGCTTAAGTTTGGCGATTTTGTGGAATGTTACCTTCAATATTCATTCAGATGTAGTTGGCTTCACACGTTTGTTTTCAGTTTGCTCTACCTTTAATTGGTTTCACATGTTGTCAGAGTACGTTTAATCAACTTAGAAGATGTCCAGGGGAAGATTTTCTTTCATTTGTTCTATGGATTATTAGATTAAATGTAACCACATCAAGGCTGAGCTTCATTTTTTTCCTTCTCCTCTCATCTCCGTAAAGCAGGGTGTTTATCCAAAGAACAAACAATTCATTCCTTTACAGCCATATATATTTGAATATATACACGGTCTCTTTTTTCACGCATTCATCCTCTGAATACAAAGATGAACAGTACCTCTGCCTATCCATAGTGAAGGCCATATGCAGACACATCGTACTTAAGATACACAGTGCATTAGCGCATTATAAATGACTGAATCGGAGTATACCTCAGTTGTACGGGTTCCTTTCTCATACAAATCACACTGAAGGCCAGCTGGCCAAATGGGTTTGTTCTTTTGGGGATAATTAACTATTTGGCATCCTTACGAAAGTCACTCCTTCAAAAGCCACTTTTAAAATAACACCTACGTATTTGCCACCGCCCCGACAAGAAGGCAACGTATTTGCCATTTTTGCTGATGTGGCACACCACGCCCGCGCGCCAGCGTGGATGGAGCGCCTGAAACGACCAAAATACCCCTGTGTTTCTATGTGTTAACCATCCATTCTCCTCTCTTGCCACTGACATGTCGGCCCCGCATGTCGGGACCATCTTCGACCTCCCGCCGTCTCCTTTCTCACGCTCTCTGTCCGAGCCCCGTTGTCATCCAGCCACTGAGAACGAGTTCCCGAGGAAGAAGAATTTGTCTGAATCGTGTCTGCATTATTAATTTATTGGTATTACCGTGGAGGCATTCTTTCAGGCTCCTGTTCTCCATGTGATCGAACACCAGGAACCTGTGGGTGAGTGACATCCAGCGTCAGAATTCAGAAGAGCAAACCTGTTCAGTTGACAACACTGGCGAGTGTCTAAAGTGGAGGAGGAGGAGGAGGAAGAAGAAGAGGAGGTAAACGGCCGGACCTGGCGTCAGAGCAGAGAAGTGCGGCCGCTGCCAGCCGTCAGAGCTCTAGCCTGGTGCCTGCGGCTTCCAGAGCAGAGAAGTGCAGACGCAGAGGTGCAGGTAGCCGCCGCAGATTCGACGCGGATTGGATGGATGCCGGACGGGTGATGATGAGCGGACAGGACGGGGCGGCTGTTTTCTTGCTCTTGTTTATGGCGGAGCTCTGCGCTCTGGAGGGTACGGAGCAGGGACGATGAGCGGCTCTCTGTCTCCCGCATCGGGTAATGACTTGTTTTAACGAGCGGCCTGCCGAGGCTGGATGACAACGGGGCTCGGAAGCGTGAGAAAGGAGACGGCGGGAGGTTGAGGATGATCCCGACATGCGGGGCCGACATGTCAGTGGCAAGAGAGGAGAATGGATGGTTAACCCATAGAAACACAGGGGTATTTTGGTCGTTTCACGCGCTCCATCCACGCCGGACGTGGCGTGCCACATCAGCAAAAATGGCAAATGCGTTGCCTTCTCGTCGGGACGGTGGCAAATCTATAGGTGCTCTAAAAGTGGTTTTTGAAGGAGTGCCTTCCGTAAGGATGACAAATAGTTAATTTTTTTTTGTCCGTCAAAATTGTTTTTGCTCACAAACCCAGCGGCGCGAGGTAGGATGCAATGCAATGAAACCGGCAGCCACTCCTTGGTGGCCAGAGGTCTTCCCACACGTTGCACGGCGCCGGCTAGGTCGAAAGCGCAGAAGAGGTTGCTGCCCGTCCTGGCGGAGAGGCCCTCGTCCTCTGTCTCTCATGGCGGCGGCGGCGGCGTCCAAAGGAAAAGAAAGTCCCAACCAAAAAAAAAAGAACTCTCTGTGTTTGAGCTCAATTAGGCCATTTTTCTTCGTCGTGCTCCGTCCAGTGCTTATCAGTCCATTGGGACCTCTCTTCCTCCGCTGAGTGGTTGCAAATCTGTTGAATTCGATTTCTTCTTCATTGCTTCGCTTGAGCTGAATGTCCTTTATGGCTTCAGCTCCACAGAGCCTGAAACATCAACCGCTGATTCACTACTGATAAACTGAAAATGCAGATGATAAGGGCCTTGCTGCTACCGTTCCAGATCCAAGTTGAGACATTGGACACCATAAACAAAAGTTCCAGCTACAGATCTAATATATATAGCAGCAAAGGCCGTGGCTGCAGCTTCAGCATCCAAATCATCTACGAGCATATCAAAGATACAGCTTCTGAATCGAGTATAGAAGCTCATAAAGCAAGTATCTACCAGTATCACATTATGCAACCACTACATCCATTCATGTACAGCACGTGCACTCCGCATGTCCCAGTAACCAACCCCTAAAAAAGCACTGATAGAAACGCAAGCGTCACACATCTGCAACAACAGATGGAAATTAGGCAAAACCTCATAGCTTGTTACAGGTTTATAATATCTAGCGGTCAGAAGCTGATGAAATCATCCTTCTGGTCCTTTCTGGGAGTTGTGTCCCGCTGAGATGAGGTGGCGCCACCTTTCTTACCAAATATCATGTCATCAAGATCCTGGAGCAACTCATCCCCGCCAGGCCGATCTCCAGAACCTCCTGGTTTCTTTACATGGGTGTCTTGTTTACTCACAGCACAGGGGGATTCCTCAGGCTCCACGGTTACTGGAATCATCGCGGGCTCTGGCTCTGGCTCGACATGAACAGGTTCCTTGAGTTCTTCGTACTTGGCTAGGACCTTCTGCAGTTCCTCATGGATGCTCAATGCCTCAAAGAGTTGAGCCTCATTATCACCAGCAGTCTCAACTATTCTCTGGATTGTGTACTGACATTGTTGGCATTGTTGAACGAGGGTGGTTGTCAAGTCATCCTGCATTTTCAACACACAAGTGACGACAGAGCATTACAAGTTTTGCATTGACTTAGATATCTATAAGATAAACAGATAGGAAAAGATGGACCAAAATTCCCCATTCACCTACAGTCAGTTAAATTCCAGACATTGCCGTGGACATACGGCAATCAGGAAAGATGAGGATTTATTCATATATAATCCTACTTCAACACCAACACGTTGTGCTTTGGAAGGAATGCGCGCTACTAAATATTAATCAAGTCACCAAAGTCCAAGGATTTAATTAACGGAACCGAGAACAGACTAACCTGTAAAACCTCTTTTTGAGGAGAAGAAGATAGCACCGTGGAAAGAAACTCGACACTATTACGAGCCACCTCAAAAGCCTCATTTACTTGGACAGCAGGAACAGTGCGAGCTGGAGCAAAACTCTCATCTGGAATTTCTTGATACCCGTCCTGTGCTGCCTCAGAATATGGTTCTGCTGCAGGTACTGAACGGGGAGGAGTGAAAATTGGTGCTAGGCTCTCGTCATCACGCCCAGGGAAGCGTATTCCCCTAGATCTTAAGCTCTGCAAAGAATACCAAAAGGATAATAACTAGATGAGTTGAAGCAAAAGAAATCAACAGGCCTGACAATATGAAAAGTACTGATTACTGGAGGCATGGCATTATGTTATGAATGCATGGTAAACAATTAACAAGATAATGAAGCACAATAACATATCCAATGTCATTCATAACCGAAATAGTTTGACTTGCTTCTTTTCAAGTCAGCTGCAAACCACTGTTTCAGGTCAAATGCAGTAATCTGATTCGACAGCAGAGCATTACTTTGTATTTACCTTGTAAGTTTCTTCATACACTGGAAGGTAGCGGAGATCATCTCCAGATTCCCCCCATGCTTCAATGAGCATAAGAGCCTTGTTTCTATTGTTGACTATAGTCTGTGGATCATCAATCAGTTTCACCATTTCATCAAGCACTCGCTCAGCAGCAATCTCAGAGAAAGCCTTCTCACAGTTTTTAACAATGGTCTCAAGTAGGACGAGAGATAGATACTGCACCCGTGGATTCTTCAGCATAATCCTTCTCTTGACGGCGCGGATCACTTCAACACTGTTGATCCTCTCGGTATTGACCATGTCGCATATCTCAAGGTTGGTAGCCCAATCAGGCGTGTCCATGGTCTCCAACGTGGCTTCATCGACAATCTTGTCCGCCATGTTCTGGCCCTGGAAGAACTCCTTCATCTTGAAACTCATGTTGCTCACACCAACTGACATCTTCCGGCTGACTTCCGCCCCACCTATCTTGAGCCGCTCACCAAGGGCATTGACTTTATCCATCAGATTGTCACTCATCTTGTAAGAGTGCTTTGGCAGCCCAGATTAATCTAATTCTGCAGGTAACTAAAGTGTGATGTTAGTAACTTAGAATGGGAAAGCAAAAAAGACCGTTGTTAATTTACTGCAAAGATGAGAGATGATGAGAATCTGCTTTTAGCCTAGTACATGGGAAAAGTTGAGCAGACGAGCAGTAATAAGCAAGCGCATAGACAAGACTATACTAGCCCAAGATATTATTTTACATGCAGGTAGGAGCACATCAAAAACCAGAATTGTTCCTTGTAATACGATACAACTAGAGTAGTTTTCCATTGTACTTGAAGTAGTAGCACCGCACAGTGATACAAATTCTGGTCTTGGTACTGAGGAGATTTGGGTTGTAGCATAGTGGGGGTTATTTTTTGGAGAAACAAAATCCAAAGGATGTCCCCTTCGGTTAATCGTATTCATATTCGTAAAGAGGATACCTCAGCGAAACATCAATCTATGCTAAGATCGGATCCAGGAGTATTGGCGGGGCACAATCCCCTCCCTTTGCCTAGCCTTAGATCACAGCAGCCACCGCAGCAGTAGAGGGATATATATATTATTAAAGAAAAAGCTCTAATATTTCTCCGGTTGCCGGCGCCGGGCTTGGGGAAGAAACCACCTATCTAATCGCAGCAAGAGGGAGAGGAGGAAAGATGGAGGGGGTGGATCGCACCTGAGCGCCTGACGGCGGCGGCCCTGGATTGTTCTCCTCGTCCTCCTCAGGCACCGGCGCAAGCCGCCTTCTCCCTCCCTCGCGGTTTGTTTTCCTCTACTTTCCCTTTCTTCCTCTGTACCCTGTACCCCGTCCCCACAATGAAAGACGGATCCTTTCAATCCGCGTCGTGCTCGTGCCTTCTGCTTTTCAGTCTTCAGGCCTTGGTTCATCTCAAATTCTACCCCAAAGTTCAGTACGTAAAAAAAATTCTCATCGCATCAAAATATCATAGCATGCATGAAGTACTAAGTGTAGATAAAATCAAAAAATAATTGCACAATTTTGTTATACTCTTCGAGACGAACATTTTGAGCCTAATTAATCAATGTTTGGACAATTTTTCACGAATACAAACGAAATACTACAGTGACGCAATGATTACGAAGTGTCACCATACTCCCAAATTTGGCCTCCCAAATTTGGGATCTAAACAAGGCCTCAGTATACGAATCTTTCTCCCGTTTGCGAATCTCCATGCGCCATCTAGGGTCCAAAACCTCTCTGACTGATGCTCAGAGCATCTCCAAAAGTATCAAAAAATGAAGTTCCAAAAAATTGATTTTGGTATCTTGTCAAAAGCTATTGGGAGTAAAAAACATTCCTTCACCCAACAGTTTTCAAAAAATTAGCCCCAAAAATATTTAATTGCTGCCACATCATCCATAGGTGGGTCTAAAATCTGATTTTTTACATGGCGTGAACAGTAACTCGGCAGTTTTTTTCGTTCCGTCATTTTTTCGCGGGATTGAGAGTGTAGAAAGAAGGGATAAATTTAGCTCAAAATAGAGTCAATATTAGGCACGTGAAAAAATTAGGAACATTTTTTGGCAACGGTTGGAGCCTGTTTTTTCACTTTGTTTCCAATATTAATTATTAAGCGTGTTTATTAGGCACTCTTGGAGATGCTTTTGGCTACCTGAATTACCACAACCACCTGCGGATGTAAATATTAGCTGTCACTTTCTTCTTAGGCAGATTTTGCTGGGCATCGAACTTGGATGGAATTGGCTGTTTCACAAAGCAAAAAAAAAAACAATATTGACCAAGTATAAACCAATACAAAACATGGATCATTGATGATTAACATTGTATATATTAAAACAACATTTTTATTTTCTCTTTTTTCAGAAGAATAAGGTTTTCCCGAAACGTTTAACGCTAGTGTTATTCGTGGAAACGAAACAAACGTTGGAGAGAAGCCTGGACGAATAGAACATTTTTACCTCCGGTGCATGTAACACGTTTGGTTGAACACTTCAACCAAGCCAGACAACTCTACCCGGACCTTATCTTCTACATGGCGGGCGTAATCCTCTGCCTCTCTCTCTCTCTCTCTATTCCTTCGCTCCACTCCTGTGGGAAAAAAGTCTTTACCAATTCTCCTGACCATAACACATGTTTCAAAAAAAATAACATCAATTGCCACAAAGCTCGATTCCCATTGCAAGATACATTTGGAGTGTGATCTAATGACACGACATTATGTCATTATATACTATGTATCCATGTAATTTGATTATGTCCTCTGTTTTGCAACAGAAGAAGCAGTAATGGTACAGTACGTGTTGAATTTTTCAAGGGGTTTGACGTTGTGGCGTCGACTAGGGAAGATTTATTTTTTCAAGTTTGGATAGCAACTTCATTATCTTCAAGAAAAAAGAAAAGGACGGATGGCTGGCATCGTCAACAAAACGTTATAGCTGAAGGGGTCACAATGGTGGCAGGTCTTCTCCTTCGATGTGCCGCCGCTGTTTATTTTGAATAAACTTGCAACACTGCCAATGATCCTTCAGAATGTGCTGAGAAGCACACGAAAGAACGGCAAACTTTCTTCTCTGTCAATCCAATCCTTGCTGTTTCTACAACTTATGCTGTATTATATACACACCACCTCTCTCGGTCTGGAGGCATTCGGCTTCGACCGCGTGCTCTTGATGGCGACGCGCAATTGTTCCTTGTTTGACCTTGCACCAGCTCCACTCGCACAGGCATTGCGTTCCTACGCAAACACCACCTTCGTCACAGTGCCAGGAGCGTCTTCAAAGTTCAAGCTGCGAAAAAGAAATCAGTAGGCCACACAGTTGATAGCATCACGTAGAGCACGTCATCAGAACACTACACGGGATATGCTGTTTTTTTTAAATCGTCACTTCAAAGAGACAGGTTACATCCAAATATCCAAGGATACCAAAGGCAAAGGCAGAAAGCAAAGAGAACCAACTGTGCGCATTTTCTGCTTTTTATCTCCAAATGCGGAGCCAAAAGAATCAACAACTATATACACGAATCAGAGTTATGACAAAATTATGACTTCAACCACACAAATCCGCAAGCTCACCGACAGGCAGGTGCATGGGATGCACGCAGCCTGACAGATCCTTCGTTGTCCAACCACCAGCACATTATCGTGCAAACTGAGGCAACAATACATGCGCAACCATTGACCGCGTGCCACGGCTGCTGGGATTCATCTATGCAGAACCACTGATCACCCTTGACCCGCAAACAGTTGCAGACTTCTTATATAACTACAAAAACAAATCACACAAGCTTATAATCTAGTGAAGGGGCATTCAGAGAGGGCGTAAAAAATAATTCCCAGGCCTTAGAGCTTACAGAATCTGCAAGGACAGTAATGGGCTCCTCCATGATTAATAAAATGTGGTGATATCAAAGTTTAAGTTCAAGAACTTTCCCCCAGTCAAATTGCACAATGGCCATCCATCTGAGCTTCTGAAACGTAAGGTTACTTCACTATGGAATCTGGACCTGAAAATAGTAGCGAAATTGGTTTTGTTAGGACATCCATTTGATAAGTTCATGCCAATGAACATTTATTTGTAAATGGTGGACCAAATCAGTGGCTTCCAGAGGCCATAATGCTCAATTCACAATTATAACTTGCTAATTACAGAGCCAAATATAACATACAAAGATACATAATTTCAGTGTACTAATTCTCAACTTCAATGGACAAACAACACAATGTGTAAATGGATCGGTTAGCATAAACATAACTTAATGAAATGTACATACACTAGTCAATTACATGATGTAACAGTCAGGTGGGCAGCATGGTTCAATATAGAATATCAAATGACCAATAAATTAGAGTTCAAATGTCCAGTATAGGCAAAAAAAAACAACACAGAACAACAATTAAAAGAAGGGAAAATAAAATTTTCAAATCATACTTAATGGACCCTACCATACTATTTGTGAAGCAAATAGTAAAAGGACATACAGTTCAAGTCAGTGTTGGACAAAACTCAGAAAGCTAGCATTCATCGCCATGGTTGCGATAGCGAGATGGCAGTGTCTGATGCAGCCGCTCCATCATCTTTAAAGATAGCAGACTTGAGCAAGTCGTACTGATTAACAACTGAGTTGTACAAAGTATTTGAGAACAGCTCCCGTCCCTGCATGAAAAAGAGAAGAAAAGAAAAGAAAGAGGGGAGACATATTCACTAAAAATGTTTCCAAGGAGAAATAACAGTAGTAAACAAATAAAGGCAAGCTCAGTGAGGAACAAGCTGATAGTACCACGGAGAAGTTTTAACCACTATATTCGTATCATGTGTGCTTCTTACTAAGAAAACTTTGTCTCAAAGAACAAGGGATTAAAGGTAAACTCAGCATTGCTACAGGGAAATTCAACTACCAATTCCATGTATGACCGGTAGGGTTTGTGAATATCATATAAAATCAAAATAAAAACAAGCAGGAAGAAATTAAAATTGCCCAGTGATGCAAGAGAAGCTTGAATTCCATCTATAACTAAAATAAGAATGGGCCATTGTCTTACAAACTTTTTTTTTTCACGGCATGGCGAAAAGAGACATGAAACAGTGTTGATTCATCCTATAATCCTAAGAGGACGCGAGGGTACCTAAAAGAGATGCATTACCATGCCGGCCTACGAATTTCAATTTTGCTAACAGCATAAATATCCAGTTATTTCCACGAAATTAAATCAAGCATAGGACATTCGACAAAACTCATCGCGTAGTCAAGATTCTACCAAAACTTGTTAGTAAGAGGGCAATCAGAATCATGGAAGCTTATCTGCAGGTAACACTGAAAATCTATTGTTGACCTTACTGCCTGAAATATCTAGTAAATCTAGCCTAGCACAAAATCACAAGTAAGCCAGCTATTTACAGGCACGATAAGATCTTAAAAAAAAGTGTTGGCTCCTGCCAACAAATAGCCAATTACCACATAGAACTAGTAGCAGGAGCATCGAAGCTACCAAGAAGCTTGATAATGTATACAAATATTATTGAAAACATACCTCATCAGCATTCTTGGTATGAGCAGTAATATCCCCATACTTTATTTCTTCAGTTACTGATAATCCTACTCCATGGAAGGATATTACCCTTTGCTCACCAATCTCTTTCGCAACCTATTCAATTAGAAGCGAAGAAAATTTCAAAGAGGTGCCACAGAAAAATTATCTAAACTAGTATGATGAGCATTAATGAGGTAGCAGTACCTGTTGTGGTGGAGGCATAACCTCATAGCACAGCAATGATAATGGATATATGTGCCCAGGAACACCAGCATGCTCCAGAAGCCTCCTCATATTGTCCACTGATGATGAATCGAATGGCGCCTGCCCTTGTTTATGCAAGTAGCAGACAAAGTAAACATAAGGGAATGCACGCACAAAAGCTGTGAACTTTTCAAGCATTGCCTTTGGTAAAAAAAAAGATGGTTCTCGTCAGCCATGTCTACAACTGCCAGTGAACCATCTCATTTTCTATGCTTGTTAAAAATGCAATTACATTGAAACAAAAGATGTACAATGATGTATAGCAAAGTCAGAAAACATGAGGAGCTGGCCAAAATGGAATAACAAGACCAGCAGGCAAGAGAATATACCGGATACCATTCTCCTGTTGAAGGATCTGGTCGGTCTCTACCACCACTTGGTGCAATCCAAATTAGTTGTGAACCACCACTGCATAATATTGCGAGAAGATGCGTGAGATAAAGCCCAAGAAAACATTAAATACAGTTCCATACACAATGATTCAGACTGAGCATATTATTTTACCTCACAAAAGAACAACAAATAACTTAATAAAGGACTAATGGTTTACAAAACTTTAAAAAAGCTATAGTCATATAGTATTAAATATACAATCATTTGAGCATAGTAAGTAATCCCCACTGAAGAAGCATTGGATCATAAGTTTGATTGGTCACAGAAATATCATTTATAAATTTATGTGAACATGTACAGTTCTACACTTTTACTTGATAAATTTGTGTCACTAGGAACCAGCTTCAGGTACAAGGTATCAAGGTTAAACATCTGAGTCAACAAGAATTAATATCCATAGATGAAAAGGATTAAAAACTAACATGTTATTGTAAGGGAAGATACCGTAAAAGCAAGGCCATTTCCTTGAGACTTCGAGTATTTGATCTCCTCTTCATCTCAATTAGCTCAGGGTAATCATTCATATGCTTTTTTGAGTATACACAAATGAGGTTTCTGATGGTAGAAAATGCTTTGAGTTAGAAATTGATGGGAGTGAAAGAACGCAGAAACAACATTATCGCATATCACAAAATTTCTGGATGAAGAAAAATACCTCCCCATGCTAAATGGCTTGCAAAGCGGATCAATAACAACCCTATCGCCAGCAACATAAACCTACAGCAGGTGCGAAATTTGAACTGATTTGACTGGGTCATATAGTTCACTAGTAACTCAACAGTTTATCAACAAGAACAGCCTTACTATGTTTTCACTAATCCACGGATTGGTTTTTTCAAGCAGCAAGGAAATAATTGCTGGATCTGCTTCTGTCTGATGGTTAGACATCAAAACAACATTGTGGCCCTGCAATGACATACTTCAGTAACATTTTACATAAGAATTTTTTGTAACCATGGATTGCAAGAATGGGCATGTCAGGAAAGTACTGCAACAACCCCATACTGGTGCTTCAGGTTGTAACAGAACTAGATACATTAGTATGGTTTCTAAAGTATGATGTGTACTAATTGCCAGCATACTTTCTTCTCTCAAACTTGAGAATTTTGGGTCATGATGTCAAAATAAATAAATAAAACAGTATTTGCAATTTCACATCACTATATTTCAACATAGGAAAAAGTCTACTTCACCCCCTAACCTATGAGGGGTGGAACACATCACCCCCTAACCTATGAAAGTGGATTTTTTATCCCCTGAACTTTCTAAAACCGGACAAATCACCCCCTGAAGCAGTTTTGAAAAATCATAATAAATCATAGAAAAATCATAAAATGGAAAATCAAATTGTGTTGGACTCCAAATGAGTAGATCTACGCAGTGAACATATAATATGGTATGCTTTAGTACATTTTTTTACAGCTATGAAGAAAAGCATAGATCTAAAGTTACAGAAAAAAAATGTACTAAAGCATTCTGTATTATATGTTCACTGCGTAGAACTACTAATTTGAAGTCCAACACAATTTGATTTTTCATTTTATGATTTTTCTGTGATTTATTATGATTTTTCAAAACTGCTTTAGATGGTGATTTGTCCGGTTTTAGAAAGTTTAGGGGGTAAAAAATCCATTTTTATAGGTTGGGGAGTGATGTGTTCCACCCCTCATAGATTGGGGGGTGAAGTAGACTTTTTCCTTTCAACATATAACTCTGGAGAATACTGAAACAGAAGATACAAAGTATGGGTTCTAGTTCAGTCCTTAGAGAGTGATATCCATTTTATCTCCATTAAGAATGTTGATGGGCTTCAATACACAATTATGGTTTACATTATCCTCTTATTCTGAAAATACCTTGATTGTTTTAATTCACCGTACGGTTATAAGTTTTGGTGCTGAATAAACTAGTTACCGATGGTTACTGAAGGAAAAGTAAAGTATAGTGACAATTAGATGAATTGACCTGGCGGAGCTTCTCCTCCATATCATGGAAAACGGAAAAGTTGCCAACATAGGAGTTCCTGAGCATATGAAATGAGGTTAGCAAAACATAAGGAAACTATATCAGGTCATTTAGAATACACATGAATAGAGTAACTATGTTCCTTGGAAATAAAGTTTACAAGAACATGTCTGCAGATAGTCCTATCTGCGTTGATGGACGATTTCTCTCACTAAACAAATAGTTAAATGAACAAATAAGTGTTTGCGGCAAGAAAATGGTGACAAATAGGGCATGCTCCTGGAGATGGAAATTAAGGTTACATAAGATTACACAGATATTTATCACCTTCATTTATATTAGGCTCGACAAAATGTAACCCTCAACAGTCAACAACATGCTGAAAATATCTGCATAAAGCAATTTGATTTATGTGGAAATTACCAATCTACAGTTATGCTACAAGCTACAATAAGTTTTGCACGTCATGGAAACAAAGGAGCCTCAAAACTTAGTGCTCTAGATCATTAATTCACACCAAATGAAAAGGAGAATGGCGAACACAGATGATAAATCATGTTATCTACTCTATTCAAAAGGAATAACCTCCATAAGATGTTCAGATGACAGATGCTATCAGCAAGATTTTGTATTACCTAAAATCTACCAGTGGACGAATGTAATTCTGACCAAACATGTAATAGTCGAAAGGTTCTCTGACAGCTTTGTGATAAGGTGGAAAGGTAAATGGATTCTGCAAAAGGATGAAGCTCGATATGAGAGCCCATCTGGGAACATAAATTAAAATTGTCAGAAGATTGTGAGGGAAATCAGAATAGAAGGCAGGACCTGCACATCCAGTAGAACACGATCAAACAAAGCTGACATATTTGATACCACGATCTCATATGCATTAGGATCTCCATTTTGCAGGACCTGATAAAAGCAAATACTCGCAAGACGTGAGCCACAGGTATCTGATAATAGCACATTAAAAAATACTACAGATATCAAGCACAGCAGTTTCTACAGCGTTCTTGTAATTGTAATACAGCTCCTCCAGCCTGCTAGCAACATCTGCAGGCAGAATTCCCTCCTCCAGTTCCTTTCTGATGTGTAAAATGAGCTCTACACGTCACGAGCATGGGAAACAAAGAACCCATCAGTTTCTGTGTGAAAGTGACGAATACATATTAATGCGGCATACAGGATTCCTAGGTTCATTCTTCCTGAATGAATGCGACTACACAAGCAATTTGGCATACACTTCTACAAACAGATGGGGAGGGAGCGCTTACCATATTAATGCGGCATTCGGGATTCCTAGGTATCAATTTGGCATACACTTCTACCAACAGATGGGGAGCGTCTTTCTTTTTCTTTTGAAGGTTAACCGGGGCGCTTATATTGCCCCCGCGTCTTTTTTTATTGGCTAATAACTCCATTCGCGTCACTATCCGCTACGACTACTGATGGATTTATAGTCTAGTAAAAACTAGGCGCAGTTGCATTGGGAAGCGCATCAACAGCAACAGCAAACCAGACCTTCGTCGTCGAGCAGCGGCGATGGTCCTACCACCTCCTCGGCGCTGCCCATGTAGGAGGCGAGCACGGCGCCCTTGACCGGGACCCGCGGGCCCCATCCGCCTCCGGCCGCCCTCCACGCTGCCTTGGCTTCCAGCCGGAGCGCCCCGCGGCGGGACCGCAGGAGCCTCGCCGGCGCGGCGAGGATGGCGGCCCGGGGCGAGGCCAGCCAGGGCGGCGGCGTGGGGGAGGAGGATGATGCGGCGGCGGGGCAGGCGCCCCCGGCGAGCGCGACCAGCGGCGGGGCGTGCATGAGGTGGCGGCGGAATGTTCTAGAAACCTAATCCGAAAACCCTAGTGGGAGTGGCGGCGGGCCCTTGGGATTTGCGATTCTGAGCACGAGTCCAGCTGCGGGGGAAGGACGATGGACGGAGAGGGCGAAGAAGGCATCGACACGAGAAGAAGCCGCCTCGGCCCGCTCGCTCACCTGCGCATTTTTCTTCTTTTTCTAGTTTTGTTTTTTCTCCACAGAAAAATGATAATAAAAAGAGTGATGGTATTTATAGGGCGTTGTGTGTGGGCAGGATTTGTTGCGCAACCCCATTGGATGGCCCCGCACCGCACCTTCTCTTTCCGTTGGTCTTTTGCACACACTGACACACGTCATTTTCTATGGCCTATCGCTTCCACCGTAGGGTTCCCTCCGAGAGCTTGAAATACAGAAATCATATTTGGGGTATTGTTGTAAGAATAGTGGGTACGTATATTCGTTACTTTTTTTCTTGTCCAGGCCTTTTTTTGGAACACAGAATTTTTTCAGTTTTATACATTTTATTATGAAATTGAACTATTTCATGTGAAATTTGTGTGCTATACGTGTGAAATTTTTGCATCTCAAAGAAGGTCTTATTCTTTATCCAGCGGAGATGAAATATATGTCTAAGAAGGATACAGAAAATTAAAAGACACTATTGCTATGTATGGCTAATCGGTATGACATGTGGACCCCATGCTTCAAGTGCGCAATGTCTACGATAGGTGGGTCCTACTCTATAGGAAGGGGAATAGGATAACCATCAAATCTCTCGTTGTTTATAATATAGATAAATATATACAAAGTGTAATTTTACGGGCTAAGATATGAAATACTTATGTCTCGAATAGTCGAATGGCATGACAAAACAGAAGACATAAGTGTTTCATATATTGTCAATCCAAAAAAAAATAAGTGTTCCATATATTGCCGGAACTTGTCCACATATTCCATTATATAGGAAGTTGGGAACGTCTTGAATAACATGTCGGTAAGTTGTTATATGGAAATATCTGGGTAATTGTAAAAAAATATACGTTCTTTACATAGGATCACATAAAATCGACTAGATGTTAAATAACATGAAATAGAATGGGACCCTAGCAACCACGGATCAAACATCGGGTTTAGCATCTCATTCATTTGCTTCTTACCGGCAGAGTGCACGCGCGTGTATTACAAAACATAGTAAATAAGAATTAATTTAAGGGTGAGCTTAAGTCAATTTTTAACAAATTAACCGGTAACTTGGTAAAGATTAAACCGAGGTTAAAATAATTTAAGCTTATTTTTTTGTAATATCTTCAAATCCATCGACTTCAAACATCGATAAAAATATCACCTTGGTTAGAACCGAGACTAACATCCTTAGTGATGCCTCTAACGACAGAAAAAATAATAAGATAGACATAGCATGGTATAAAGCGTAAACATTAAAATCACTAATACATATAATATAGTCTACTTTCACAGTTTTACTGGCCAAGAAAACCACACCGCACTAATTTTCTAATGATTCCATGCATCTACAAGTCCAGATATGTAAATACAGTAACTTTGATAAAACTAATCGATCTACCGTAGTTTCGTGGTGGAGATCTACAAGCTCAGTCTGTCTCGTAAACTGATCAAAAAATATAATCCAGAACTAAGAAGACAACAATCATCCAATCCAAAAAACAGTGGGGATAAAAGGCCAGGCTGCAACTTAAACATTCAGAGGTATCACCTCTTCGGGGGATGATCTTAAGGGGTCCCCTGACCTAAGGATAATCACCCCGGAAAAAAAACACAAATATATCACAACCAAATCCCCGTGGGCCAAAGGAAGACCAGAATACGCCCAAGGCCCGCACCACCTGACGGCCCAACAGCCGCTCGGGCTCCTCCCATCGAAGGCCCGACGCGCGGACTTCATCTCCGCCTCGCTCGAGGGTCTCGGCCCCCTCGACCGAAACACTATACAAACTCCGCTTTGCTTGAGGGCATCGACCTCCCTCGAGCGGACACCCCGACTCCGCCTCGCTCGAGGCCATCCGTCCCAACAAAAGGCGTCCGAGCGACCGTCCACCTCGCCTAACAGAAGCATTGAATGCCCGGCGTCCCTGCGGGGCGCCCAAGTCAAAAGGCAAATCGCCTCCCATGCCGACGGACACGACCCGGGGCACTATGCGGCCAACTCCGACCACTGTGCGACCGACGCCGATCACTATGCGAGCACTGCAGCACCCTGTGCGGACAGGCGAGCGTCACCTCGACGCACGGTTCTGACCATCCTTGTCCATCCCCCATCACGAAACCCTCAAACGAGCAGGGTGTATGGGCGAAGACCGGGCGTAGGCGCTGATCGGTGCAGTCGCACGGACAATAAGGCTGGGTTCCATCTGCCAACTTCGGTCACTGCTCCGCCATCCCCGGCGCTGTGCGTGACCGCGCGACCCTGTACCACCAACTCCCCTCGCCACGCCGGCGTGCGAGGCCCATGCCTGACCAGTGCTGAAGGCCCGGGCGCTCCTGTGTCACCAACCCTGGTACGGATTCCGTGACAAGGCCCTCGAAGGACACAAGAGAACCCTCGAACAGGTGTGCGGGCGACGACCAAGCTTGAACACTGATCGATGTAACCCCTCGAAGACACTTCAGGACAAGCACAACGGCACGTACCTTCTACAGGAGCCGTCATGCCACCGTCTACGAAAGTTGGTAGAGGTTCAGCGATTTGCGCCGGGTCAAAGGATCCACAGGACAGCCTCCACGTCCGGCGCCATACTCACCAGTACCTAAAACTGTAGATCGTACTATACAATGCATGTAACTCTGCCCCTCCTTGAACTATAAAAGGGGAGGTAGACGCCTGGCCAAGGGCCGGTGAAAAACGGACGAACAACGAGCGCACACACACAGAGACGACTAGAGTTTTTAACACATCCACCGATCGCGCATGGGACTTGGAGGTCTCCACCTCCTCTCCCATCACGCTTGTAAACCCATACTACAAGCACCCCGGTGCAGAGTAATAAAGTGCAAGCACCTCCCTTTGCTGGACGTACGGCCCCGCGGCCAGAACCAGGATAAACCGGTGTCATTTGTGTTATCCTTCGTACCGACCATCGGGAGAGTGGGCGCAGCGCGTTCGTTCTAGTTAGTGTCGGGCAGCCAATCCGGACACCGACACCTCAGCTGCTGCACTCTTTGCCATCGCCATCACCTCAGCCCGGGAATTCAAGAACCTGTATTGCATATAGCAGTTGTCCAGGATCCTCAGCTAGTGCACATCCTCCTTCTTCCCCGCTGTCTTGTTGCTTCCCATCGCTGCTGGTGCCGCCCCCGTCTTGACCAGTGGCAGCATCTGTGTAGGCGGATTTTGAAGCGCGGTGAGCAAAGCTTGTGAAAGTGTTGTTTGGTTGGCAATCTGGCAGCGCCGAGTCGAGTGCGCGGAAGCAAAATGTCATCTGCAGCAATGAACGGACCTCTGAGCACGATCAAGAAGAAATAGAGAAGGCCATCATGAAGGCATCCTCACCAAGATGATAGAGCTGCAGATCGAGATGCAGGTCACCAAGATTATTGGTGGCGACCTAACAGCCAGCAATTGACCAGCGGCGGCGCTTCATCCGATCCAGTCTCCGAACAATGACAGAATGACACGAGATTGGCCAGACGAAGGCGGCGGACGGCTTCAAGCTCGACAATGGCGGTGCGCAAGCGCTAGCTAGGGCACAAGGTGCCGCAGCCTTTTACGGTATACTCGATGGCAGATTGGCATGCATGTTAGGGATTACGAGGTGCATGCAGAGTTTTTATCCGGCATACAGTACTTGTTGGGAAAATAAAAGATCCACACGCATGTAGGATATGGAAATAATTATATACAGATGATTTATGGCTGAATAAATATAGAATATTTATTCGATCCTGTAACGTGAGATGGATTTCGGCCTATAGCTGCGGCGAAGATTAGATCGAACGTAGTAGCGATGGTTTATTGTGAACGACACGTACGTTTAATAGAAAATAAGACTATATAATTGATAGTTGACCAGAGATTCATGTTGATTGTAAACTCGACGATGTCAGACTACAGAGAGCACGAGGAAGGCGGAGGGTCTGATGATAAAAATGCTTGACAATTGAGGTCGCTAGAACGGGTAATGTTTCAATGACTGGTGGGTCCGTCGGCTGTCAAAAATTTTGAGTGAACGCACGTGCGACACACACGTTTAATAAAAAGTAAGATTAAATAACAGATAGTTGGTTGGATATTGTGTTGGTTGCGAACTCGACGATGCCGTACAGATGAGGGGGACGGAGGGTTCGATGAAGAAAAAGTCTGACAGCTGGAGTCGCACGCTAGGAGGGGTAGTATTTGAATGACTGGTGGGTGCGTCAGTTGGCAAAAGTTTGAAGAAAAAAGTCTGTTTTAATGACTGGTCGGTTCGTCGGTTGTCAATTATTTTGGATCTTTATAGTATAGATTTGTTTTGTTTGAAAGGTGATGGCTATTACCTAATCATGTGTAATGTTTTTTTCATGGCGGTGGAGGATCTAGGATGTGATTGATCATGACATCAGTGTAACATTTTTGTTGAAAGTAACAGAGGATCATTACACAATCGTAAAATGTCTCAATATGCACACATGTGTAACTTTTTCTTAACCTTGATCTGTACATAAATGATGCGTACTTGATATTGATCTGTGCATAAATGATGCGTACTTGATATTTGTTGTAACGTACCTATGTTTTTAGCATGCATAGAGGCGTGACAGGTCTTCAGCATTTTTTGTTGAACGTTGTGGCCTGGTGGGTTGGTGTTTGCCACCGCCGCACGTGCATGGTCTACCTCCGTGTGGACGAAAGAAGGAAGGTACGGTTGACGAGGGATCGGATACGAGATACTACACGTGTTTTTTTTAAATCTTCATGCGCGATTAACTGAAACGGAGATTAGAGAGATTTTGTTTTTTTTCTGGATATTTCTAGCAAATATACCTTTATTTATGGGATTATTTTAGACTATTTGATTAGTGGGTACGTGGGGTGGGTAAAGAAATTTCATGGTGAGAAAAGTAATGTCTAAAATAGAAAAACCTCTCTAGAAACATCGTTTTTGAGAAACTTTTCACGTCGTTTCCATCATTGAACCCGACATGTGGGTCCTCCGTGAGGAGTGATTAGAAATTATTTTGGTGAGAAGTGTTTTCAGTTCTACTGGATCCTTATAGTATATATATATATATAGAAGATAGATATATAGATAGATATAGATTAAAGCAAGATTAATAATAGAGACAAGTAACAATACTCTATTACATATCTACACATTATTATTTTTTATTTTTTATCACTTTCTCTTTCCTATTCGTTCTCACATCTTTCCTTATCTGACCCTACCTCTACGTAGAAGGTCGTTCTTAGCTTGTTGTTTGCATGAGAGCAAGCTCTCTTCTCTCTCCTCTTTTCTCTTCACATAAGTAAAAATACTGATCAGTTTGGCTATTGTACTTGCTCTTACCGTAGAAGACGGGAGCGCTTATGATTTTTTTCTTCATGTAAGATGATGTGCTACAATAGGAGGCAAACCTACGGGCTCTAGGATAGTCAATGTGCTATAAGAGAGTTCAGGACGTTGACCATGGCGGGGCTTCACACACCATAGTTGGGAAGAAGACATTTTTGTAGTTCCGTGGATCTCTCCACGGAAGCGAGTGGTGAAGGAGACAAAATAAGGGGATGTTTGGATCCTCACGTCTAAAATTTAGTCCCGTCACATCAGATGGAAGGATATTAATTAGAAATATTAAATATAGATTAATTAAAAACCCTATTACATAAATGATGATTAATTTATGAGACGAATCTATTGAGCCTACTTAATCCATGATTAGACAATTTAACGCTATAGTAAATATGTGATAATTATAGAGTAATTATAGCTTAATTAGGCTTGTTAGATTCATCCCGTAAAATTGACATGACTTATGTAATTAGTTTTATAATTAATTTATGTTTAATATGTTTAATTATTATTTATTTAAGGGACTAAACTTTAATTTCTCGGATCCAAACACCCCCTATGTCATGTCAATTGCTTCGGTGAGAGAAATGACAAAGTTTACAATGGCAAAACGTTTTAGATCTGACACGCTATTCCGCGAGATCACCAACGAGGATATGAGTTGGATTCAAGCGGGATTGCTGACACTTGTAATTTGCTCAGTTTCATCTTTCTCTCTCTTGTTTTTTTATGAGTTCGTGTAGTTAACAATGCTATCACCTATCATTAGCATTGGGTTGCTTGTACTGTTATCTTTTTTTTTTCTCTTAATGAAACACATGTTTCGACATGTTCTAAACATGCACCCATTGGCAATATGAAACACGTACATTGACTTTTAGTTAAACTTGTTAGGCCATTCTTTCGTAGGTGTTCATGTAGACAGTGACGGAGCTACGGAGGGGCTCTAGCCTCCCTACCCATCTGTAACCCATGGAGCCTCCCTGAGTCCCCTCTATATTTTTTGTCGTGGAAGAAGGAGAGAAAGAAGAAAATAGAGAGATAGAGGAAAAGAAAGATCACCACATTAGGGGCAATCCTACCTCTGCCGCTGCATATAGAGAGATAGTGTCAGGCTGGCCATGCATCCTTTTTAGGAAAAATGCATGTGGCGCGACTCAGACGACACATCAGTGGCCGCCATGGCTGCAGTGCCGACATGACGACTCTGTTGCGCCATTGCATGTGGCGCGAATCAACAGGGAGTCGTGCCGCGTAGTGTGGCGCGTCCAAAAAGGCTATTCTTAGAATTTGAGTTGGACGGGGGTTATTTTTAAAATATTAGTTTTAAAGGGGCTAAAATAAAAAATTTCGGGATAAGAGGGGAAGGAGAGAAAAAAGAAGAAACGGAGGAAGGTGTTGAAAGAAGCAGATAACCCCTTGGTCCCTTCCACTTATCGACTTACTCGTGAGAACACTTTAGCTTCACCTACGAGTGTTATCTTTTGTAAATAGCTCAAAATAAGGATGTATAAGAGCATCTCCAACGGACTGGCTAAAACGTTTTGTATCGGTAAAAAAGAACACCGTCAATACCCTATCCAACAGACTCGCCATCTTCGTCACCGGCTCGGTATCGCGTCCGCGTCGCTAGGCATCTTTGCCGAGCGAAGGAGACTCGCCATCTCCCTCCCGGGCCACCGGTCGTCCATCCCTCGCACCAAACTCCAGCCCAGCGCGCCATCCTGCCGTCGCGCCAGAGCCGCTATAGCCCACGTCGTCGTCGCGCCAGAGCCGCTATAGCCCTGCGCCATCGCCATGCACAAGCCCACCACTTCTGACCGAGATCCCGATCATGACCCCAACCCCGAGGATTCCCGACCCCAACCGACCAGTGCTCCCTGAACCTCTCCCCTTCCGCGCTCCGCCGCGGCCGCCCACTGGCATGTCTCCGCGCTCGCGCTCCAGCTCGCCGGCTCCCCCGTCATGGCCGCCGCACCGCAGAGAGGGATGGATCGCTGGTGCTATACCTGTCTGTGGCCTCGGAGAAGCGTCGGTGCGGCTGGGGCTGGCACAAGACGTGGAGGTTGTCGTCAGGGCAGAACTCGGTGAGGAGGCAGGACCAACGGTCCCCCTCGGCGACGCCGTAGAGCTGCGACAGGAACAGGTTGGTCCACGGCCTCCAGGATCACGTGCTCCGTGCACGTGCGACCCTCCTTGTTCCCGCCCCTCCAGCTCCTTCCGGTCCAACACCTTCGCCGCCACCAGCACACCGGCGCTAGGGCCACCGGCTTGACCTCGACGAGGTACACGCTGCCGATGTCCCCCGCGCCGAGTCGGCGCAGAAAGCAGATGTCAGAGAGCGCCATGGATCCAAGGCGCGGGAGGCGGCACCGCGGAACGCGGCGGGAGAGGGAGGTGGAGGGGCCCCGAGGAGGAGGTGGAGTAGGAGGCGGTGGAGGCAGAGACGGTGGAGGCGGAGCGGGAGCGCGAGCGGACGGAGGAGGAGCAATGCGGTCGAGATGGTTTAGTATGGCTCAATTAGCAAGTCTGTTGGATATCTCACGGTATAGAAGGCTTTTTATTTTTCTACAGTGTTTGAAAAAAATCTAAATTTAGCTAGGATTATACCTAGGCTCTTGGAGATGATCTAAGACCAATGCCTACGGACTTTTGTGATCATACTAGCCAAGTTTATTTTTCTTACCATGACTTACAAGACTTGAAATCCCTGAAGTCAACTATTTTTAGGTAAACTATGACTTAGTCTAGCACCCATATATGCTTGTACAAGATCCGAGCTCTACAATTGCAGTCAAATGTAGTGACTAACGACCCAAAAGGGTCTGTTGAGTAAGTCACAACGCTCAAGCTACTAGAAGATCAGCAACACTCAAGAAAAGTCGATCAGGTGTCCCTTTCGGATGAAATTACAACAAGATGTTGATCGATTTGGTTTTGTTTTAAAGCTGCCTAGCATGAAGTATGAAATCACCTAGAAACATAGATGCGGTTAGATCCTAACTTCGCAATTCACGTTTGGAGCAACCCAACAAATCCCCGATGACACAAGCACAGTTTCTCCATAGATTCGTGAAACACGATGTACAATTCATCACTAAATATACAACTAGACTAGAAAGATAAACATGACGAACGAATTGAGCCTCGAAGCAAAATTAAAAACCACGGATCGGATGCGAAGGCGAATCTGAACTGTGGAAAACACTTGCAGACTCCATCATCATCCCGTTGCCTCTTCCCCAGTAACGCACGCAAACCAGAATTATTATTATATTATTATTATTATAAAAAATATACTAGAAAAAAAAATCTGCGATGTATGAACGGCCGTGATGCGGCTGCTACGAGCAGAGACCATTGACCGGCGGTGTGAACCGTCCGATGGGGAGGCGGGCGTCGCCATCACGGCGTCGCCATTTTGCTTACGGCCCAAGGAAGGAGGCGGGACAACTTGACAGCCAAGTTAGCGACAAGCGTACCCGCGCCCCGGTGGGTCCCGGGCCCACGCGTCGGCGAGCGCGTGGGGCTCGTAGGGCGGTGGGTAACAGCCAAATAATACTACCAAGTTGGGGGTGGGGGCAACGCATCGACACGGCAAAGGCGTGTGTGCGTGGACCTCGCCCTCATCCCGTCTCCTCCCTCCTCCAACCCAATAATTCCACCGCCGAGCAGCGCGTACCTTTCCTCTCGCCTTCGCCCCCCGCCGCCGCCGCCGATTCGCTCTGCTCTGACCTGACCTGACCTGACCAGTCCAATCTCGCCGGCGGGAGAACCAGCAGCAGAAGCAGAGGCGGAAGCAGCGAGCGCCCCCACCTCCGGCCATCGCCGGGGATAAAGTGGGGTCGGTAGGGGAGTCGTAGGGGGTGCAAAAGGGATCTGATCGGGAGAGATGAAGCTATCAAATTCTTCTTCGTCCGCCGTCGCTCCTAGTAACGCCGCCGCTACTAACCCTAGGTAAGCATCGTCGATCGGCGGATCTGCTCGTCTGACTGTCTGATTGCTCGGGGAGGAGGATCCCCTTGTATATATGTGTGTATGTTCGATCTCGTAAAGTTGATTTTTTTTGTCTCTGTAAATCCTGTTGCGGTTGATGTGAATTATATGTACGATCAAGGTGTGAATTGCTCTGGGTAAAGCGGATTTAAGATTCCCAATTCCATGTATTGTTTGACTCGTCGAAATTACATTTTTTTTTGGTCATGTGACCGCAATTCTGGTTAATTACTTGTCCACGTTTGTGGCTGACTTTTCATGAGTAGTTTTTTTTGAGAATTCCACTGAATTTTACCCTAATGCACCTTATGCCTCAATCATCTGCTATGCTATGGATATACAAGTTATCACGCTTGCTGTTCAGTTAAATCCATTATTAACTACTAATTTGGTCATGAAAGAGAATATTCGGTCCTTTGGTTAATATAATCGATCATTCAATGGATTACTTGATGTAATCTGTAGGTTAGTAGAGGCCTTATGTGTTCTCTCTTACTGCAATATAACCTCCTGTATTATTTTTTGATACCCTGAGAAGTTGCTGCTGCTCTATTTGTCAATATGCCTGCAGCACGCCCTTGCATGTTATCGGTCAATTTGTTGACTTATTTTGCATGCAAGGACATTCCTACACAACGACAATAAATCCACGCTTATCATCTGTTTGGCCATGCTTAATATAACAGCAAGCGTCATAGTTCTTCCTTTTCTGGTCTCATTGCATAATTAGTATCATGGTTCTTCCTTTTTCTGAGTGTAATCCTTGTATGTTTGAATGCAGCAACAATATATCTTACTAATGTATCCTTCGACTTTCCTTTCAGGATCATTCTGTCTTTTCTCATTTGTGATCCGACTCTTCTTGGTTTTAGCCCCGTTAACAATGAGGTTGAGCTTCTCCAGAAGCTTTTCTATTAGCTTAGTGTAAATAGTAGGCTTGTTCAGGTTTATCTTGGACTTGTTCGGGTTTAGTTTGGTTGGAAGAATTATTCTCTTGTTCGTGTTCATTTCTGCTAGCAATAATGGCTGCGATGAACGAAAAGGTATTGGGTAAATGTGGAAGGAACATAAATAGTCTCAAGAGAAAGTGGGAGAGCCTTGCTGCATATGATGCTGATGCTTGCCGCACCTCTGAATTGCATCAGCGTCCTGCCGATGAATCTGCTGTTAGGTTTCATGTTGATCAAGACCGCAAGGCAAAGATCGTGTGCCACTTCAACAAACAGGTTTTGCAGAGCTATAAGAACTTCATGACTAGCGCACCACCTAAGCGTATTCTACTTCGCCAAGGTGCTGACTGGAAAGACTTTCCAGAAAAGATTGTCAAATTGGCCCAAGCAGACTTCAGGTCAAAAAAGACAATCACAGAAACTGGATATCAAAACCATCTGTTTTTGCTGGATTTTGTGCATATGACATTCATAGATTCGAAGACAGGTCTTCAGAGGCCGATAGCTTGGATCGATGAAAATGGAGAAGGCTTTTTCCCGGAAACATTTCTGCAAGATCAGAAATTATTTATGAAGAAAGATTTTGGCAACGGAAATCATGAGTACATTAGTGTTGAGCCAAATGGGACACGAGAAACAAATGTCCAGCTCAAAACATCAGAAAGTTCTGCAGAAAGCTCAAACTTCAATTCAAGCACTGAAGATGTTTCCAGTACTAAGAGAGCTAGGGCCGAAAAGATTTCCATGGAAAAAAGTTATGGTGATTTGGGAGAAGCTATTGGAGAAAATGAGCCATGCACTTTGTTGCCTACACCCTGTAATCTTCTGCCACACCAACCTAATATGGGTGAGGTATCACGTGCTCAGTGCACTATGGAAGCTGTGGAGAAATTGCTGCTGCAGGGGTTGGGTTCTGTTATTGGATCCAAAGACATAATTGGAATCTACAGAACTCCAGTATTGGATGATTGCGGACAAGTCCGTTACCATCTCCACCAAAAGCAAGTACAGGTTACCGGATGTCACCGTGGAAATGCAAATGTCCGTTATGCATGGCTTGCTTGCTCCAAAAGCACTGTGCATGAAATGATGCTGAATGGTGTTTTGAAAGTTCATAAGCCCATCAAGTGCCCAACCTATGGAGAGGGCACCCTCCTTACACCAGCAAATCGTTCTGATACTTGGTATGTTCTTGATTTATAAATTGTTCCATAAGCTACACATTTATTGTTTGGATTCTCCTTTCCTTTTCCAAATAATTGCTGTCAGCTAACTCTTAGGAGTGATCTCTACATCTGTCTCTCAGCTGTTCACATGTTCTAATCTCATCATTTTTTTTACTAACATGTTGTTGGCATAGTTTTAGATGACATCAATTAATTACATCTTCAGTTTCTTATTCTTGTTCTTCACCAAAGTTTATTTTCTTTTACCTAACTGTTGCAAAATTCAATATTTGTATTACTTTCTGCAGCGTGAAATACTCAGATGATGAAAATGGCATTGTCCATATGATGTTGTGCCGTGTTATAATGGGGAACGTAGAAATAGTTCACCCTGGATCTAAGCAGCACCGACCTAGTAGTGACTATTTTGATAGCGGAGTAGATGACCTTAAAAACCCACAACATTACATTGTGTGGGATATGAATCTGAATAGGCACATCTATTCTGAGTTTGTAGTCACCATCAAAATGCCTTCCATAACAAAAGGTAACTAATCACGACTGCAGTGTCTTAAGTTTGTTTGCTCATTTTGATCTTGATCTGTGGCAATCCAAATTTTCTTACTGCTAAGCATTTTCTGTAGATTCCCTTGTCACGCAAGAAGATTGTCAGAATTCATCTGATGTGTCGCTGGTCTTGAATTCATCCGACTGTATATCAGAGGTAAGACGCTTTACATGGGGTATTAACAAGATAGTACTGTCACACTAGAGTCTACTTCTGTTGTCATACAGACAAGTTCCACTGTTGGAGCAGCAAGAGCGTGCAGTAATTCAGATTGCGTGACTTGAGTCAATTATTGAGACTCAATCATAAGTGACTTGTGATTGCATTATTGAGATTATAACTTGGAGCTGACTATATTCGTTATCTATGATAGAATTCTCCAAATATGATAAGTTTCCTTGTGAAACCATGTTATGTTAGTTTTGCTGTAGTTGAAGCACCAGTTAACTTCCTTTTATGCACAAAACAGGAGATGAACCTTGAGGCACCTCCAGCATCGGGAGGTGGATGCGCAGCCCCCATGCTAGGAGATTCCATGGAAAAGGCTCCAAGCTCACCTTGGATGCCTTTCTCCATGTTGTTTGCAGCGATTTCTACCAAAGTGTCTCCTGAGAATATGGACATGGTTATTGGTTGTTATGAAGAATTCAAGGTCTGATATCTAGTATTGTTTCTCGATTGAATTTGCTTTTCTTTTATGCACTATCACGGGTCACTTACGCTTCCATGTGTGTGTATTTACCAGAGCAAGAAAATAAGCCGAGCTGAACTAGTAAAGAAGCTGAGGCATTTAGTTGGTGATAGAGTGCTCATATCGACAATAATGCGGCTCCAAGATAAGGTTTGCATGCTTTGACTTTGGACTTTGTGGATTGATGTTCTCTTGGATTCATGCTGAACGTCTGAAACCCTGTTTAGCCATAAGGTGTGTCAGGCTGGGATGGACCGCCACGCACTGAAGGCCTCTATCTTGTGCAGTCACAAGCTTCTTTTGAAGAGCATCAGAACAGCAGTGGTTTGATGATCTGTTTGCCTACTGTTTTCTGAGCAAAAACTTTTTCTTTTTGTGTCTATTTGGCAGCAGTTACCTCCAGTGGTGAGGCGCGAGGCACCCGACACATCGGTGGCCAAGATGATGGCGAAACCGTGACGTGGGTCGGTCGGCGAGGAAGATAAAAAGGAGCAACCGGCCGACTTGACATAGAAAGGCAGCAGCGATGAAGCCTCATGCGTCCTTCTGTGTATGGCTGCTGTTTGTTAGTTTATGTTGGTGAAGAATCTGTATATTTTTTTTCGTCATTGCAAAAGGGAAACAATGATTTCAGCTATCTAGACATCCTGTACTTGTGAACCGATCGAGTGGTTTATCAGAGAGAAAAAAGGCCTCCTTGCTTGTCTTCCCGTTTACCCTTCGAGCTGGATATTGTTAACTAATGTTGGTCTTATGTAGTGATGCTATCTTTTGAGTTTGGTTCGTGCAATTAGAAAATGACTCGCTTGCACTTTCGTGTATAGCAAATGCCGGCCCTCGCTGCCCATCATGTCGTAGTGGCTTTAGCCGAGTTCGTCGTGCGCGTCTCGCACGTATATTAAGATTTACAATCTTCTAATAATAGTTTAATCAATAATTTTTATTTTTTATAGTATAAGTTTAGAATGATTAGATTTCTAATTTACAATATTATCAATGATAGTAAATTTATAATGATAAATAATATGATTTAAGATAAATGAATGGTCAGTGTAACTCACAAGACCGTGTAAATCAATCGCGCTTATCGAAGCAAATGGAGGGAGTACGATTTTGGTCAAAACAGACTCGCCCAATGCATTGATAAGAATTAAAGTGTTGAAGATAATTCTAGTGCAATATCATTATCTTATCATCCCTAGAATACCACTGTCGAGTATGATGATTCAGACGTTGGTTGGTGGGGCGTCTGATTCAGGGTCCCAGCCTGGAGGCTCGATGTTGGGCCAATCGCCTCTGCAACCTAGCCTGATGTAGAGGCTCTTCTTCCCTGTTCGTTCCCCATCAAGACACAAACAAACATGCCATCAGTACTCTTTAAGCTTGGTGTTGTTGATATGTTATCCAGCTAATCAGCAGTAATCTTTCGCAGCTAGGGACTATGGGAATGTTCAGGCGAAGCTACCAAAGATGAAACAAAGCTAAGCTGGTCTATGCAACGCAACAGCTAGCTGGTAAGGAACACGTACCTGCCAGCTTCTTGTCTGCTAATGTCAGCTGCTTGAGGGCAACGAGGCAGCCCTGCGCAACAGCTCGCGTGTACTCCGGGTCCCATCCGCCCAGCTTCACCACCACGTCCGCCTTAGCGTAAGCAACGCTTCCACTACTGACACTTCTTCGGGCTTCCTCTCTTGCGGTAGCTTCATCTGTTTGTTCAAACGAATGAACCTCCAGATCAACCAGTTACTAGCACACATTTGCATCGATCAAGAATGCACTGCTTGCTTACCGCTGGCATCTGACACCGACAGCCAAACCGTGAACCCGGAATGAAGGTACTGCCATCTGTCGAATCTGCTAGCTGCTCCTTGCTTGCCCCCAAGAGTCGCGACTACAGTGCGGACATGGCTGCAGTAGGCATATCCCTTTGTCAGAATCTTTGCAGAATGATCAGCTAGGGCTCAAGAAGGCAAACCTGCTAAGGCTTTCCAGGACAACAGATTCCGCTTCAGCTACAGAGTCCACTCCTTCCGAAGCCACCCCTACAAGTAATTGTATTTTGTTATTTCGCAGCAACAATGTGAACTTTAACATGAGTACATTCCTATTCGAATTTTCTCTCAGGCCTAAAACTGTAGATGCATGGCAGTTTTGTCAGTGAAAATGACGAGAGAAGGTTACATGTATCGATAGACTTTCCAGTAGCACTTTCCAACAGCTCACTTGTGCAAACCGGAAGATACCTGCAGTGTCATGATATAAAGAGACACATTTCAGAGGCTCTTATCTGCTAAAGGAGAACAATTGTGACAGTAAATTCACGAGTAGATCATCAAATTTACCAATTCACATGTTCTGTACTGACAACTTTTACTAATGGAGTAGAATGATCTAGTCCAAACCATAATGCAATATGCACAGCATGCTATCTAATTGCACTCTAGTTGAATCGAAGCGGTAGTATAGAAATAAGGAGCACTCACCCAATGCCCTCGGCGATCTCTTTCGCAACAGCCTCATTAATGTCTGTGGAATCACCAACAACATGAACGCTGATCCCTGTCAATAACTGGGTTATCCCAGAAGTGAGGGACTCCCAGGATTCGTCAATGTCAGGCCATTTCAACTCTTGCTCAACTTTCTTCAGATTTACCACCAATTGATCCTCATCGATAAACCTACGGCATCAAAGTAAGTAAATAATAGGTTCTTAAAAGTAAGGATGCAATACTAAATGATATACATACCATATGGTCTCAGAAGACTTAATCCTATCAAATAATGTTTGGACATTCATCAAAGTCCTCAGTGTCCCATCAGACTTAGCTCTGATCAATAGAGACGTATCATCAACATCAACAAAAACATCTTTTGAACTCTCAATGCCAAGCTTTTGAATATCCAGTCTGAGCTCCACTTCTCCATTTCCATCAGTGAACTGTACAGGTAATACCAGTTCATGTCTGTTAACAACATAGGGAGAATCATGTCCAATAGAGTTTCCTCTACATGATTAATTGAATTAACATCAGAAGTTATCTATAGCACATTCACCAAGACATATGCTTATAAATTGTTCTATTCTGTTCCCTCAGGTCTGAAACTTATTTATGCGTGCATGGAGGGACACACGATACTATAAATGAGGACGGCGAGAGCTTGCTCTCAACCTATTTAAGAATCACTGAAGCACGGTTAACTTCCATGTTGGTAACAATAATGATTGGCTAAGGGTTCCCATTCTTCAGCATTGTCATTTGGTCACTACTAGTTATACCAATTCCAATCAGTACATGTAATTCTTTCTTTTTTTGGTCATGGATAGAGTTGAATTTATTGGGATTAAGTTACCATTTTCTCAAGAGCTGGACTAATTGTGGCAATGGTAACGAGAGAAAACAGGTGCTAAGTGTTTGCAGACATTTAATTCGGTGCAAGAACAAATGAGCAATCGGAGTGCAGAGCGCTCGCCCAATCCTCACGGCCATGTGAGTAGATAAGGGTAGCAGGCAAACAAGTAAGCAATCCCCAAGAAGACACTAACTACAATTACACGGTGAGAAGAGCAGAGTGGCTTGCCTCGTAGTCCTTGGACGGGGCGGCCGACGCGGACACGGAGGCTCTGGGGCGGAGGCGGCTCGCCGGCGGGGAGGCAGCAAAATGGGAGCGGGACTGACGAAATGGCGAGGCGGGGAGGCGAAGCCGACGAGGGCTGGAGACGCGGCGGCTGCGCTGGTGGGGACTTGCCTTTCTGGTGAAGCGCAAGGGGATAGAGGAGCAGGCGGCCATGGCCGCTGCTGCTGGTGCCGCTGCCTCTATCATGGCTGACTCCCCGGGTGCAGTGCAGGCAGCCTCTGCCTACCTCTGAACCTGTCCAAGAAGATGATGGCATCAGATGTGTCTCTACTCTCTAGGTGGCAGTAGCATCACTGCATCAGTGTCTTGTTGGGCTGAACCCTGTATTGTTCACTTCTAGGGCTAAAATCTATCCTTCTCTTTTCATCGGCCTGGCCCAAACAACTGGCTGGGCCCAGAGAGCTTGTTGTCAAACAAGCCCACCGCACGAGGGACAAAGACGCTGGCGAACGCGCGGGGTTTTTTTTTTTCGCCGTTTGGATGTGGTCGCGTTTTCCCATGTCCAGCCTCACGAGGGCCGTAGTTACCGGCAATCCAACATGGCTTCCAAAATTTGTTTTAAGCTACCTGACTTTCGATACGCGAGATTCGTGCGTTTACGTTTGAACGGTGGAGAAGTCACGTGCGCGTGCATGCAGCATCATGTAGGGGTATGACTGGTAAGAGGACTCAGGCGGACACGCATTGTGAGTTGTGACACGAGTTAGAGATGGAAGAAAACTAAACCAGCTACAATTCAATCAATCTTTTCTTTTAAATTAGTAGAGTGCACGCGCGGCACGGGCGTGTATTAGAAAAACATAGTAAACAATAATTTTATCTTTTCAAATTGAATTGAATTGAATTTCACATTCTTACGTTAGAAATATTTCAAAATAGAGTATCCTAAGTATTTTAATGAGTTAAATTCTAAAAATTTCATAATTTCTTAAACTTTTAACGAAATATGACAGTAATTTAATGGATGAACGGTATAAAATAAAACAAACTTATAATTTATAGATCCAATACAAAGAAATATAGGCCACAGATTAGGATTTCTCAGTACATAGGTAAAATAAGAAAGAAAAAAATATCCTTCTATAAGTTGGACATTAGGAAAGCAAATGACACAACTCACCGATATCTACTCAAATATCAATCTTTTTATCTGGAAACTTTTAGAAACTAAAAAGACAGAGTGGAACTTCTTTACGCCTCTGACAGGTCGAACATCCTCAATGCTGTAGCCAAGAGGAGTTTCATACATCATGGAACAACTATTGCTAGACTACGACACACACGTTCAATAAAAAAAGAGGTCTCCAATAAAAAATAAGACTGCATAACATATTTAGAAGATTAATAAAATCTCACAATTACACAATAATTCTTTATGATTAGTAGTGTTGAAAGAAAATTACAATTGAAAGCTTGGTACGCAATATTAAAAATATTTTTTGTTTGTAACTGAAGTACACAATAGGTTATGTGGAATAGCTATGTGCAAATATATGATTATTTGTTCAAATTATTATAGATTGTTTTTAAAAGAAAATCAATTTAGGTATGAAGAAGTAAGTAGGTATTAAAGCATGCATGCAAAAGATGAAGCGGAGGGTTTATAAAGATTAGCATTGGCCTTAAATAAGCATGGACGATGTAAAAACTGCTAACCAATAACCATGGAACCTAACGATGTCCCTCCGGCACCAGCAGCATCTTGGGGCTCCAGAGGATTATCAATGTCCGTAGTGCCAACGTAAAACGGTAATTAAACCTAGATTATTTGCCCTCCAAATCTTCAATGAGTTTCCGATCTGCATGGTCATAATGATGGTATATTTGAATAAATATACCCGCGCGTCACGCACGGTACGTCACCGTTGTATCCCTAATCGAGCTCTCGCTTCGGCGAGCATGAACTCGGCGGAGACGAAGCCACGGTTTGCGACGTCGACGCCGTTGGGGTAGAAGAACAGCCGCCACTCGAGGCCGCGGCCGACAGGGAAGGCCCTCGACGTGACGGGATTGCCGGTCCTGACGTTCTTGTCAACGAGCGAGTAGTCTTCGATGCGGTGGAGGGGGCTGCCGGTGGCGTGGCGCTGGCGAGGCCGGGCGACGGAGCCGGAGGTGTAGAGATGGCGGCCGGCGCGGGCAAACAACGACGACACCATTGTTAGCTTCGGTCGAGGTGCACGATTCGGTGGAGCGCGGGATCATGAACAATATTGATCTTCAGATTGCGATTTTTGATGTTTCCTATCCGTAACAGGACGAGTATGTATGTATATATTAGGCTGGGTGCATTTATTTGGTGCTCACGTTGGTATGCCGTAAACATTGGTAGCTTTCCATGAGACTTATGCACACGTAGGTACACAGGACACCTATGTCAGAACGAACCGAAGTACGTACCAGATCAGGCAAAAAACTATTCGACTGGTAGACTCGTGTTAACATTGAAACTCGTATTAATTTGTCTCATGCGCAAATCGTATCGTAACTAATGAGTTTAGAAAGGTTATATATCGAGGCAGTTATATATGTTGTATCGTGTGCGATTTGGAGTCCTGGACGTGGGCTGTGTTTTTTTTCGGGCATGTATATTGTGGGTACGTGGGTGGGTAAAGAAATTCTATGGTAAGAAAAGTAATGTCTAAAACTACAAAAACTCTCTAGAAACATTATTTTTTTTAAAACTTTTCATGTCGTTTCCACCATTGGACCCGATATGTGGGTCCTCCGTGAGGGGTGGGTTGGATTTTTTTGGGTGAGAAGCGTTTTCAATTCTACTGGATCCTTATAGTATAGATTATGCATCCGATTTAAGATCCGTTTTAACCGGATATTTGTTAGAATTAATATAATCAAATGGGATCAAATATGTTATTATAAATTTTATTTTTACATTTCAACATTTCAACATATTAATTCAACATGTTTAATTTATTAGTCCAACACTTGTAATATACTATTTCAACATTTACTTAAAATGTTGAATTGTTTTTTTCCAAATGTTGAATCCATTTAACAAAAATATTGAATATGATATTACAGGGATTACGAGAAAGAATTATAGTAGAAAAACAAATAAAAATATAAGAAATATAAAAATAAAACATGCTCAGTGATTGATTCTCCTTCTCTACTTATGATAGGGCGGCAACAAACAATATAATTGCTTGTTTCCCATTACGCACGGCCACATCGCTGATGTGTGCTGCTGCTGTGTCATTCGTGGTGGTGGACCGTGTGCCTGTGGAATAATGGGTTGTGATGGGCCATGCGCTATATCGCTTATCTAGTTTGCGGAAGTTACATAGGAGCCCCCGTAGTTACAGCTATCTGTATTAGCTAATATAGCCTAGGTTTTGCATGGCAGGATATAGAAAAATTAGATGGATGAGCACAAGTGTACTTATGGTGCAAAATGAGATGGTTGGCTGAGTATACTTGGGCCTTCAAAAATCTGTCAAAGGAAGGGGGTCCGGAGCCCAGCTTTGCCTCCACAAGGTTCCGCCACTGGTTTTGCTCGTCGTCGGGATGACAACGGAGCTAGGGTTCCAGGAGGGGTGGTCATCATGGTGCTACTTCATCGGTGAATAAACTTCCCCACCGGTCAATATGGTGGATCTACTATGTTCTCCGCCAGAGCTTTTGATTTCTTCACCAGCGTCGCTGTCGGCTTTGCCATAGTGATGGTTCCTCCTGGGTTGGGACTCGTTTGTTCATCTTTCTTGAGGAGGGATTGGTACCTTGTGCTTTCCTCGTCGTTGGTCTCCATGCTGACGGCATTTGGAGTCCACCTTCCAGTCGTCGGTGTTTGCCGGTGACATCAAACTTCATGGCAATCTTCACTTGCAATGGAGATGACCGATGTGCTTGGGAGGCCATTAACTTAATTTCATCACCTAGTAGTAACTCCTCCTCTGAAGTCTCCACTTTGTGGACTTCATTGTTGGTGTAGATGACGTCTACAAGCTTCAGATTTCATTGCTTTCCTTTTATGGAGATTTCAGAATAGTAGAAGTCAGAAAAGAAGAAGATGAAGGACCTAGTGGTGTTCATGAATATAATTTTCTTTTTCTTTGGGGTCCATTTTGTAAAAGGGGTTATACTTTTCATGTTTTAATCCAATCCCTTTCCTAAAAAAATGGTGATCAGGTATGTATAGGATGACTTGCTTCATACTTTAATATTTTTTTTACAACTGAATCAATAATTAAAGAACCTTGGCTCTACATTCTACATATGCTAATACAATATTCTATGAGGGTTCCATATGCATATATGGTCGGTTTGGGTATGTATGGATGGACGGCCTACTCCATGAGAATCCACATGTTTCTCTAGAGACAAAACTCTAGGGAAATATTCAAAAACTCTAGGAAAATGCTTTCCCTAGGAAATGTGGAAATGTAGTAGGGAAAATGTTCTAGGGTAAATTCGACGGGAAATTAGATGTGATCTACGGTTCTGAGGGAAAACCCTAGGGAAACTTTTCCCTTGGAAAATTTGGACCCTAGGTAACCTGGCCAAAGACATTAAAAAAAAGAGCCACGACCCCACTCCCATGCCTGCTCCGACCACCGCCCTATGCGCCTCCTCTTGTCGGCCATGCTCCAATACCGTCCGCGCTCCGCTAGCCCCACCCACTCATCGCTACCTGCGCCGCCGCTAGCCGTGCCCACTTGCGGCCAGACTCGCGCACCGGCCGTGCCCACCCTCCACCGGCCTTGCGCGTTGCCAGCCTCGCCCGCTCGTCGCCGGCCTCACCCGTTGGCCCAGCCTGCTTGCCACTGGATGCACCTACCTACCCGCCGTCAGGCATGCCCCCTCACCACTGACCTTGCCTGCTTGATGCCGTGCTCGTGCTCTGGCCTTACCCGCCTGCTGTGGGCCTCGCCCGCTGTGGGACCAGGAACCCTAAGGCCACTCACTCACAGGATTAAACTACTCGGCTGCGGGAAGTTTGCCCGACTACTCCGAAGCAGTTGGCTATGGTATAAGACACGACATAGTTGATTGGGAGAACTAGTCGTGTATTGTTAGGAGACTCCCCAAAGTACCATGTTGTAGTACTCCTTGTTGTATACGACTAGGATCATGTTATCGACTTGTAACTCTGCTCCTCGTGCATATAAGGCGGAACAGGGACCCCACCGAAACAACTCAACTCATACATAAAGCAATATAGAACATGGGACTTAGGGTATTACGCACATTGCGTCCTAAACCTGTCTAAATCGTTGTCTTGTGTGTGCACCATCGTTCCTAAGAACTCGACAAGATCCACAAATACTATGTTTTGAGGTACCCTAGGCAGATGTCACACCCGGATTTTCACAAAACCCGAATGCGGCCATATGTGTGCCCAGGAAGTCATAGTACACAAACATAGAACATATGCTTGAATAAATTCTTGATTAAATAAAGGTTTACATCAGAGTGCATCATAAATAAACTAACCAAATACAGCGGAAGACTAATAAACTCTCAAACTAATGGAGCCGCAATCCACAGGGACTCTGACTAGGAGATCACAACTCAGTAGTACGACAAATCTTCTAGAAACTCAACAGTAGACTCATGCATAGCCCAATCTGTTTACCCATCCGGAATTTTGGTGAATAAATGACAAGTGTAAGTAAACAATTACTTAGCAAGTATAGCACGGTATATGAAGGCTCAAAATAAGGCTAGACACGGCTGAACTGCATTAGCACTTTTAGTTGGTTCATTTTATCATTAACCAAGTTACTACAAGTGGATGAAACCTAGTTGCAACCCAATTAATAAAGGATAAGTGACATTAAACATAAATAAGCATCATACTCTAATAAAAAATGATCCATGCCGCTCGTGACCCTGAGCAAGGCTATCATGATAGATTTTACACTCTGCAGAGGTTTCGCCCTTTACCCACTAGTCGCGTAAAAGTTCAAAAGAACTTTGCACCCAACCACGCACATCAACACTTCTGAGGTGTGATTGCATAGGGACGCTACGAGGTTTTTCACAAGACACCCTAACAAGACAGTAGCCACTAAGGTACAACAAGGTGGTGAGACTCTAGGCACCGAGATTGACTTACGCTTACGGAGTCACACCATAAGGGGGTCAATGCCATCCAGAGCGCGGGCGTCGCACCCAACAATGCACAACGTGTGGAGTTCCACATCGCAGGGACTCCCAACACGGGACTGGGTCTAACGAGACCTAGCCGACGGGGCTACCGTCCTCGGTGGAATCAAGAAACACCCCGTGCATTGCTTCCCATAACGCCGTCGGCCCCACCGGTAACCACTGGCAAGCTAGAGACGTACAAGCTACTTAACCAAGACCAGAGCCATAATAGTTCTAGCGGTGACGACAGGCTCCTGAGTTGCCGCTTTAACAACCGGACCTTAAGGAGTGACACTAGAGCAAAGCATGAAGCACATGCTCTAGTTCCCTAAACCAAGTTGCTAAAAAGCAAGTTTTATCATTAATGTTGAAGTGAACCTTTAAGTCAATATTAACAGTTAAATAATGGTGATAGTAGCTGCGCATAGCAAAAATCTACCCATATGCATAAACCCAAGGTAAACAAGGATAGGATATTCAAAACTAGGTACAACCTTAATGGTACATAAAATTAGACACATGTATTTATGAAATAATTTAATACAAGGTGAGTAGGTACCAAGGATTGTTCGTGCTATAACTTGCCTTCCTCAAAGGGCGGCAGCTGTTGCTGCTGCTGTGAGTCCTGTCCCTGAAAGTCCTCCTCGTACTCGAAGTCCAACGCGAAAGGTTCACCGACTGGACACGAATCACCACACAAACATCCACGCAAGCCAATACATGCAAACAAATAATAATCTATTAGAACAGTACACCAAACAATAGAAACAGTACAAATAAAGGTTTTAGAAATAATCTACGCTTCACTATGAACACATGACCGTGAAAATCACACTAATCGGAGCTAAAACGAAAAATATATAGCAAATCTAAGATCTAGGGACGTGCTAGCAAGTTTTAAAAGTTTCCAGGGGCTTATTTGTGAAAAAATGAGGACCTAAACATAATTATGCTTAAATCTTCGAGGGCTAGCGTGTAAAAAGACAGGGCAGGCCGTGGGTTCAATTATTTAAAAGCTCAGGGGGTTTTCCATAAAAGAAAAGGACCTATTCACAATTATTTTCTACGGGCAGTGGACGGCGGGTTCTATATTAAATCTTGCAGGGGTCTTTTTGAAAAAATGGTCTGGTTGACCGGTACGCGCCAGTCTGACTCGGGGTGGGGGCGTGGGATGGCCGTCGGATCATGATCCGACGGTCCAGATCGGTCGGGGGGGGGGGGGGGTGGGGGGGAGACTCGCCGGCGGCGTCGGGGACGGCGGCGCTGCTCGTCCGGCGGCAGGGGCTCGCTGGACTTGAGCCTAACTCGGGCTAGGAGGCTCCAAATGCCTCGGGGCTTGGCCCTATGGCATCGGGGGGAGAAGGCGATCATTTCTAGGGGGTTCAAGTCGACCAAAACGCGGCGGCGTGGGCAGACGACGGCGATCAGCGGCGGTGGTTCGCCGGCGAGGGTGGAACGCACGCTATGCCGCACGAGAGCGAGAGTGGGGTGGCTTGTGGGCTTCCTTACCTCCTGGCGATGCTCCTGGCGGGTCCGAATTGGCCGGGGTAGCGCCGAGGCGAAGGATCGACGACGGCCGGAGCTCGGGCGGCGGCGCAATGCGTGGAGGGAGGGCGTGGGAGCATTGAGAAGCTCGGGAGCGCTGGGGGAGGCTTGGGTGAGGTGTGGAGGTGGGGGAGGGACGCTTTTATAGGCTCGGGGGGGGATACATTGGCGTGCGTGCTAAGGGGATTGGATGGCGGCGGCCGGCGATCTCTTTCCATGCGGGGAGGGGCTTGCCTTGCGCGTGCGAGGCCAAAGATGGAAGGAGATCGCAGGCAGGGGCGGGGGAGGGCTCGGCAGGGCCCATGGGCGCGGGGGAGGGGCCAAGGTGGCCGGCCGGGGCGGCGAGATTCGCGCCAGGGAGAGAGGGCGCGCGGGCGAGAGGAAGGGGGAGGATCTGGGTCCGCCTGTCAGCGAGAGAAGATGGAGGGGGAGGGGGCGAGTGGGGAAGCGCTGGGCCGGCTGAGCGGGCCGATCGGGGGTGGGGGACTTCGGCTGGGCTGAGGGAGGAAAAGAGGAGAGGGGGCTAGGCCGGACCAGGGGAAAAGTGGAGGGGGAGAAAGTGAGCCTAAGAGAAAGTCCAGGGGAGCAAAAGTGGACTCGGCTTAGAATACCTTTTCTAGGATTCAAACAAATGCAAATTAAATTCGAATTTAAATATAATTTAAATTCCAATTTAATTTACTATCAAACAAAACACAGTGCAGCAGCATGAATGCAACAAAAATATTTCTACAACTTATATTTGATTTTAATATTAAAAAATAATTTAAGTAACCTATATTAATTATGAACAATTGAAATAAAAGCAAATAAATTACTAAAAATTTTAAATAGGCTAGTTTTGGGTGTTACAGTAGTTTGTCGGTCGTTAAACACTGACATTTGGCACCCACCGTGGGGCAACTCGCCGCAAGTTCACCGCTAGGTGCGATGGCATCAAGCTTCAACACCTGCGACATCGAGGAGGGTGCCAGCTTTGTCTTCGACACTTGGACCTTCATCGCCTTAGGCAAGGGAAAGTTTGCGATCCACCTTGCGGATTGCTCATGCCCGTACTCGATGACGGCGACTCCACCAGAGCCGCTTCGCGATCTCGTCGAGAACCAACTTCCGGCGACCACTTCGGTTTCGATCTCGACTTCGACCTCGACACGTACTTCGACTTCAATCTCGACTTCGACTCCGACCTCGACCCCGATCGGGACTCATCAAGTCGAGTCCTGGTACAACTCTTCCAATTATGGAAGGAGTAGGGGACTCCGAGCCGGCTACGCCATCGGACAACCACCTAGATCGACTCCCGTTCGGACTCTGCATCTTGGCGTCTGTATATCAATAGATGTACACCTTGGAGATCACAAGGACGACAAGTCAAGAATCCAACTCGACCGTGGACATTGCAAGGACTTTGAGCCGACTCATAAGACATCGGAGGACGACGACGAAGATGACTTCACGATCCTTTTGATTGACAACGCTACATATCAGCATTGCTACGCCTAGTTCAACACCAACTTTGAGCTTGAAGAACCACTCGTTCACCTCCCGTCAGGACTAGTCGTTACCAAGACACCAGGAGGACTTGTTTTTCACTGGCATGGTTCAATTCCTCTTGATACCTACCGGGATAACAAGTCGCGACTTGCCGTAGTCATCCTCGAAGAACTACCCTACCAAGACGGCAAGACAGCTCTGCTCACTCCCTCAACAGAGAGCTCAAGCGACAACTTCTCTTGCACTCAGATCTCGCTATTCTACGGGGTCCCTAACCCCAGTCGACAAGTCTTCATGGCTGGCACCATCAGAGTTGGCACCCAATACAACGCGACGATTGGCCGACATCTCTGGCGAGGAAGCCACCATCAACAGAGAAACTGAAGATCAAAAGACCAGCAGACAATCAAGAAACACGAAACACAAGGAGAGACACATACGTGCTGCCTTACATGCAGACGCAACTCACAATCTCGCAGGAGCATTCAACATGGTGGGAGACCAACCAGTCTTGCAAGAAGCACCACTCAACATCACCGCGACAGCAGAGCTCTTCAGAACTCCGCCCAGCACCCCCGCAAGCAGGCAAACGCTTGCACTACTCCAGACTACTTGGAACACCCTTGACCCGGTCAACCCTACACCAAGCGACAACTGAGCAGGAAGCAGACACACATAAACAGGAGCAGGCGGAGGAGGACGGCGTGAGGCACCCGAACTAGCAGCACCTGGTGTAGCTAGTGCAACTGTGTAACACCCTAAAAATGCCTATTTTAAAAATTTAGTAATTAAATTGTTTTTATCTAATTTTATGCTCATATTTATCTAGGAAAAATAAATTAATTATGAGAAATAAAATTAAATATAAGGTTAGAAACATTTTGTTGCATTCGTGCTGGCTGCATTGTGTTTTGTTTGTGTGTGGTTCAGTTGGAATTTAAATTATGTTTAAATTCGAATTTGAATCGCTTAGTTTGGAGCTCTAGAAAAGTTTCTGCGGCCCGAGTCCACTTTTCCTCCCTTAACTATTTCCCTCGGCTGAACTTGGCCCTCCTTCTTTTCTTTTCGCAGCGGCCCAGTTCCCCCCTGCTCCGCTTTTGGCCCGCTGCCGGCCTGCTCGCCCCCACTCCCCCCTGCTCCGCTTTCAGCCTGGCCCAGCGGCCTGCTTCGCCCCGCCGGCCTGCCCCTCTCTCACTGCCGCGCCAGCCCGCCTCCCCTCGCTCGCGGCCCACCACGCGGCCCAGATCCGCCTGTCGCGCAGCCCAGCCAGCCGGCCCGCCGCAACGCCCCGCCCCCCCTCTGCCGCTGACCGCGCGGACCCACGGGTCAGTCCCGTCCTCTACGTCTCGCCCGAGTCCCTCCCGGACACGGTGCCGGAGTCCCGACCGGCCACGGCACGGACGCCAAGGAGCCTGGACTCTCCTCGGGCGCCTTCAAATACCCGCCGCCCCGTCTCCCGAACTCCCTCAAACTCTAGCTATCCCACACGCGTTCCCCGCTCGGCCGCCGCCCTAACCGCCGCCGCCAAGATCTGCGCCGCCGCGGGCCCGTCGACTCGCCGCCGCTCGGGTCGAATTGACCGCCGGGGAAGTTTTCCCAGCAGGTAAGCTCGCCCCCAAGCCCGGTCTAGCCCTGTTTCGCGCGCTGCGCCATCCCCGCCACCGTTTCCCGAATGTCGCCGCCGCCATAGCTCGTCGCGAGCTCGCTCCGTCGCTCTCCGCTCGTCCACAACCCCGCTGCCGCACTCCTCGCGTCATCCCGCGTCCGTAGCACCCAGCTGCGCCTGAAGCCGTGCCCTATAGCGCGAAAACGCGTTTCGCCGGCGACCCTCCGCCGCGCGCGCAGGCGGCGCCGCCGCATTGACTCACTGCCGGCAACCCCCCTCCCCTGGATCTATTTCTAGCCGCTCGATCCGAAACCTGCGGCTCAGATTGAGTCAACCCCGGGTCAAACAAACCCATACCGGTCAACCCCCAGTCAGCCGTGCTAGTTTTTCAATAGAGTCCCTGCCCTTTTTCCAAATTAACTCGCAGTCCAGATCAATTAAAAAATAATTACAATTAAGTCCGGATTTTTACAGAAAACCCCCTGACTTATTTAAAAATAGTACCCGAGGTCCTGTTTTGGTTATTTTGCAAATAAACCCTCCTGTTTTTATATAAAATTATGTTTTAGCCCCTGAGTTTTTGCAAATAAGCCCCTGAAACTTTTAAAACTTTGCCAGCAAGCCCCTGAACCTTAGAAAAGCCATATCTTTCTCGTTTTAGCTCCGATTTGAGTGATTTTCGCGCTCACGTGTTCATAGCGAAGCGTAGATTAGTTTCAAAGCCTTCTTTTGATCTGTTTTTATTGTTTGGTGTACTGTTCTAATAGATTAATATTGTTTGCATGTACTGGCTTGTATGGATGCTTGTGTGTTGATGTTTGAGTCCAGTCGGTGAGCCGTACGCGTTTGAGTTCGAGGGTTACGAGGAGCAGGACCAACAGCAGCAGCAGGAGCAGCAGCAACAGTTGGACGAAGGCAAGTACAGCACGGACAATCCTTGCTACCTAAACACACCTTTACATTATTTACTGCATATGCATGTGTCTAAATTGTTCCTATTAAGGTTATACCTAGTCTTGTTTACCCTTTGCCTTGATTACCTAGGGTTATTGCATTTGGGTAGACCCTTGCTAAGCGCAGCTACTGTCACCAGTGTTTAACTGTTAATCTTGACCTAATGGTTCACTTCAATGTTAATGGTAAAACTTGCTTTTTAGCAACATGGAACAGGGAGCTAGGGCATATGCTTCATGCTTGGCCCTAGTGTCTCTCCGTAAGGACTGGTTCTTAAAGCGGCAACCCAGGAACCTGTCGCCACCGCTGGAACTATAATGGCTCTGGTCTTGGACAAGTAACATGTACGTCTCTAGCTTGACAGTAGTTACCGACGGGCCGACGGCGTTATGGGAAGCATGGGTGAGATTATGGTTTGATCCACCGAGGACGGAGTATCCGTTGGCTATGTCCCCGTGAGGCACAGTCCCGTGTGGGAGCTTCCGTATGGCGGGGGTTCCACACGTTGCGCTATTTATTTTGTTGTTGTTATTCTTTACCGCGCTTGGACGCCATTGACCCCCCTCGTGTTGCGACACGGGCGTCAGTCAATCTCGGTGCCTTGGGTCATGCTGCCTAGGTTGTACCATAACGGCTACTATTTTGTTAGGGTGTCTTGTGAAAAGCCTCGTAGCGTCCCTATGCAGTCACACCTCGGAAGTGTTGATGTGCGTGGTTGGGTGCAAAGTTCCTTTGAACTTTTACGCGACTGGTGGGTAAAGGGCGAAACCTCTGCAGAGTGTATAATCTATCATGATAGCCTTGCTCAGGGTCAAGAGCGGCCTGGATCCTTTTTGATTAGAAGTTGATGTTTATTATTGATTAATGTTCACCTCTACTTCATTAATTGGGAATTGCAACTGGGATTCACTTAATTGTAGTAATCTTGGTTTATGATAAAATGAAACAACTAAAATTGCTAATGCAGTACAGCCGTGTCAAGCCTTTCTTTTAAGCCTTCATTATCCGTGTTGTATTTGCTAAGTAAGACATTTACTTACACTTGCCATTCAACAAAATCCCGGATGGGTAACAGATGGATTAGATGGTACTGCTGCTATTGAATTTCCTGAAGATCTACCATTCTACTAGCTGTGCTCAACCAGTCGGTGTCCCTGTGGATTATGGTTTTCGGCTTCGTCTTCGTCTTCGTTTAGAGAGAGTTAATAGAGAGTCTTCCGCTGTTTTATTTAGTTATTTGAGTCAAACTCTGATGTAAAACCATTTTATTCGAGCATATGTACTCTGTTTATCATATTTGTTATCTATATGTGTTCTGTGGACTTCCTGGGCACACATATAGAAGCATTCGGGTTTCTGTGTAAATCCGGGTGTGACAGATTGGTATCAGAGCCGTGCTGACTGTAGGAACGCAGCCTAGTTAGAACGGTTGATAAATCATTAGGAGACCACCATGATTTTGTTTCAGATCATTTAGTTATGTTTCTTTCAAAACCAGTGCTGTCGAGTCTTGTGTGAATCATGTCTTTGGGTGCTTGATTTTGCTGTTATTATGCTTATGTTTGATTTGGATCTTTGTAATGATTGTGATGGTCATAGACGCAAGTCTATCTCCATCTAGATATAGGACTAAGGTTTAAGGAATATTAGTGAATAAATAGTTGGGTCATCTACCTCCTTTGCACTTCCTCTGTCTTACTCTCAATCATATCTTTCCAAGTACGGCTATCTTCTCATACACCATCTGCAAGCATGGGTTATCTAATACCAGTTGGCGGGAATACTGATGGGAGATCTCTTGATATGGTAGATGGTTAACACCAGAGGCAACCCCAGAGGCAGTGGAAGCATCCAGAACCAGAACCCACCACCTCCACCACCGCCACTCACCATGGAGCAGATGATGCAGATGCAACTCCAGCTGACACAGCAGATGGCGCAAACCATAGCACTGATGCAGCAGAATCAGCAGAACCCGCCCCAACAGCACTACGTGCAACCCCGAGATAAAAGGGGCGAGTTTATGAAGGGACGCCCTCCTACCTTCAACAAGTCTAGCGACCCAATGCAAGCAGAGGACTGGCTCAAGGCAGTGGAACGACAGCTGGACATCGCACAGTGCAACGACTGGGAGAAGGTGTTGTATGGAAGTGGACAGCTCCAGGGAGCAGCTTTGGATTGGTGGGATGCGTACCAGTATGCTCACCCTAATCGTGATCAGATCACTTGGCAGGAGTTCCGCGACAGCTTCCGTTCTCACCACGTGCCGGAAGCACTGATGACCTTGAAGAAGAAGGAGTTCGTGGCATTGAAGCAAGAAGGCATGAGTGTCACCGCTTATCGTGACAAGTTCATCGAGTTGGCCCGTTATGCTCCAGAGGACGTGAATACTGATAGGAAGAAGCAGACCCGATTCCGTGATGGCCTGCATGATACACTCCAGTACCAGCTCTTGTGCTCTAGGTTCGCCACTTTTCAAGAACTGGTGGATAGCGCACTACTGCTGGAGCACAAGCGCCGCGAGATGGAAGAAAAGAAGAGGAAGCTTCAAGGCACACCGTCAGGAAGCAACGTTCGCCCTCGCTTCAATCCTCAGCAAGGGAACCAACAGATGGTGACTCCACAGCGTTTCCAGGGACAGTCCGGTTTGATGAACCGCAACCAGTATCAGCAACGACCCCAGTACCAGCCACGTCCCCAGTACCCCTCAGCACTATCCCAGCAGCGTCCTCAGAACCAACCACAGAGTGGTCCTGTCCAACGCCCCAATCCAACCAACAATGCACCTACGGCTCCGAGGTGTTTTGGTTGTGGTGAGCTAGGACACTATGCCAGCGCTTGTCCTCGCAAGGCTCAGAACGCCGTTGGTCAGAACAGCAATCAGAGGGTTGGACAACCGCAGAACCAGAATGGGAATCAGCAGCAGAACCCAGTGAGAGGAAAGGTCAACCACATGGGTGCGGAAACCGCAGAAGGAGCAACGGATGTCGTTGTGGGTACGTTCCCTGTCAACTCGACTCTCGCAACTGTTTTGTTTGATACTGGAGCTTCGCATGCTTTCATATCTGCTGCTTTCGTGAAAAAGAACATGATGATCTTGCAACCTATGGGGAACCCCATGGTAGTTAGTTCACCCGGGGGAGAACAACGTGCCACATTACGTTGCCCCTGTATCACCATAACAATAAGGGGGGTAGACTTTGTGGTGAATCCAATAGTCCTAGAAACTCTTGGGTTTGACTTGATTCTGGGTATGAGCTGGTTAGCCAGATATGATGGGGTGATTCAATGCTCCAAAAGAACAGTGCAGCTGACAGCAAAGACTGGTGAGAAAGTGGAGTACCAAGCAGCTAGTCCCTTGGGACACAATCAGATCTACCAAGCCGAAGGTGTAGCACTGGAAGACATCAGAGTGGTGTGCGAATTCCCGGATGTGTTTCCAGATGAGTTACCAGGTATGCCCCCAGACCGCGAAGTTGAATTTGTTATTGATCTTAAGCCTGATACTGCACCTATAGCTAAGAGGCCATATAGAATGGGAGTGAAAGAACTAGAGAAACTTAAGGAGGAATTAAGGGCATTGTTAGCAAAAGGGTATATTCGTCCTAGTTCATCCCCTTGGGGAGCACCAGTTTTGTTTGTGGATAAGAAAGATGGGACCCAGAGATTGTGTGTGGATTATCGAGCTTTGAATGAAGTGACCATCAAGAACAAGTACCCGTTGCCAAGGATTGATGATCTCTTCGACCAGTTGAAAGGAGCGTGTGTGTTCTCTAAGATCAATCTCCGATCCGGTTACCATCAAATGAGGATACGAGTGACAGACATCCCCAAAACAGCCTTCACAACCCGATATGGTTTATATGAGTTCACAGTCATGTCTTTTGGTCTGACAAATGCACCGGCATACTTCATGTATTTGATGAACAGTGTGTTCATGGACTATCTTGACAAATTCGTAGTGGTGTTCATTGACGATATTCTAGTTTTCTCCAAGAATGAGGAAGAGCATGAAGAACATCTGAGGTTGGTGATGCAGAGACTTCGTGAGCATCAGTTGTATGCCAAGCTGAGCAAGTGTGAGTTTTGGTTAAAGGAAGTAGCATTCTTGGGTCACGTACTGTCCGATGGTGGAGTGGCCGTTGATCCGAAGAAGGTTAGTGATGTGTTGAGTTGGAATCCGCCTAAGGATGTGAGTGAAATCAGAAGTTTCCTTGGAATGGCCGGATAGTATCGGAGGTTTATTGAAGGATTCTCCAAGATTGCTAAACCCCTGACGGAGTTATTGGAGAAAAATGCCAAGTTTGTATGGACTGAGGAGTGTCAAGTTAGCTTTGAAGAATTGAAGAAGAGGTTGACAACAGCACCTGTGCTAGTGTTGCCGGATATAACCAAGAGCTTCTCTATCTATTGTGATGCATCTCGTCTAGGATTGGGATGTGTACTCATGCAGGAAGGCAGAGTAGTAGCTTATGCGTCGAGGCAGTTGAGGAAGCATGAGCAGAACTACCCAACACACGATCTGGAGTTAGCAGCTGTAGTACATGCTTTGAAGATTTGGAGGCATTACTTGATTGGTCATAAGTGTGATATTTACACTGACCACAAGAGTCTCAAGTATGTATTCACACAGTCAGATCTGAATATGAGACAACGTCGTTGGTTAGAACTGATCAAGGTCTACGACCTGGAAATTCATTATCATCCAGGGAAGGCCAATCTGGTGGCAGATGCTCTGAGTAGAAGGAGTTACGTGAATAAGATCACGGGACATTGCTTATCGGAGGAACTCAGTTTAGAGTTTGAAAGGATGAGTCTAGGATTTGTGACCAGCATCACCGAGATGGCAGTAGAACCGACCTTGGAACAAGAGATCCGAAAAGGACAGCTCACAGATGAGAAGATCAAGGAAATCGTGGAATTGGTGGCATTAGGAAAAGCCCCTGGTTTTCGAGTAGATGACCAAGGAACATTGTGGTACGAGAAGAGGATCTGTGTGCCAGATATAGTACAGATCAGGGATGCAATTCTAAGGGAAGCCCATGAATCGGCGTATTCAATACACCCAGGTAGTACCAAGATGTACCAAGATATCAAAGAGAGATTTTGGTGGTACGGATTGAAGAGAGATGTGGCCACATACGTAGCTCTATGTGACACATGTCAGAGAGTCAAGGCTGAACATCAGAGGCCAGCAGGTTTGCTCCAGCCCCTGAAGGTACCTGAATGGAAGTGGGAAGAAGTCGGTATGGATTTCATCACTGGCTTACCTCGCACTCAGAGGGGATTTGACTCAATCTGGGTAATCGTGGATCGTCTGACCAAGGTGGCGCATTTCCTTCCAGTAAAGACCACCTACTCGGGAGCCAGACTAGCAGAGTTGTATATGGAGAGGATTGTGTGTTTGCATGGGGTACCGAAAAGAATAGTGTCAGATCGAGGTACCCAGTTCACATCACACTTTTGGCGACAATTGCATGAGTCTATGGACACTAACCTACAGTTCAGTTCAGCTTACCATCCGCAGACAGATGGGCAGACAGAACGGACGAATCAGATATTGGAGGATATGCTGAGAGCATGTGCCTTACAATATGGTGCCAGTTGGGATAAGAGTTTACCGTACGCGGAATTCTCGTACAACAACAGCTATCAGAAGAGTTTGCAGATGTCACCATTCGAGGCTCTGTATGGCAGAAAGTGTAGGACACCACTATTCTGGAATCAGACGGGAGAAAGTCAGGTATTTGGACCTGAGATACTAAGAGAGGCAGAGCGACAGGTACAGATAATCAGACAGAATCTGAAAGTGGCACAATCCAGACAGAAGAGCTATGTAGATAACCGACGGAGAGATCTCAGCTTTGAAATTGGAGACTTCGTGTATCTCAAGGTGTCACCCATGAGAGGCGTGAAGAGGTTCAACGTCAAGGGCAAGTTAGCACCTTGATACATTGGACCGTTCAAGGTACTTGGTCAGAAAGGTGAGGTGGCATATCAGTTAGAGCTACCAGAGAAGTTAGCGGGAGTACATGATGTGTTTCATGTGTCTCAGTTGAAAAAGTGCTTGCGAGTACCTGAGGAAAAAATTCCGATTGATGAGCTGAATGTGGAGGAAGATCTTACCTACGCTGAGCACCCTGTCAGAATTTTGGAAGAGTCAGAGAGAGTCACCAGAAATAAAGTGATCCGGATGTGCAAGGTTCAGTGGAGTCGTCATTCAGTGGATGAAGCGACTTGGGAAAGAGAAGAAGACCTCAGAGCAGAGTATCCACAGTTATTCCCATCCACATCCGAATCTCGAGGACGAGATTCATCTTAAGGGGGGTAGGTTTGTAACACCCTAAAAATGCCTATTTTAAAAATTTAGTAATTAAATTGTTTTTATCTAATTTTATGCTCATATTTATCTAGGAAAAATAAATTAATTATGAGAAATAAAATTAAATATAAGGTTAGAAACATTTTGTTGCATTCATGCTGGCTGCATTGTGTTTTGTTTGTGTGTGGTTCAGTTGGAATTTAAATTATGTTTAAATTCGAATTTGAATCGCTTAGTTTGGAGCTCTAGAAAAGTTTCTGCGGCCCGAGTCCACTTTTCCTCCCTTAACTATTTCCCTCGGCTGAACTTGGCCCTCCTTCTTTTCTTTTCGCAGCGCCCCAGTTCCCCCCTGCTCCGCTTTTGCCCCGTTGCCGGCCTGCTCGCCCCCACTCCCCCTGCACCGCTTTCAGCCTGGCCCAGCGGCCTGCTTCGCCCCGCCGGCCTGCCCCTCTCTCACTGCCGCGCCAGCCCGCTTCCCCTCGCTCGCGGCCCACCACGCGGCCCAGCAGCCGCCTGTCGCGCAGCCCAGCCAGCCGGCCCGCCGCAACGCCCCGCCCCCCCCCTCTGCCGCTGACCGCGCGGACCCACGGGTCAGTCCCGTCCTCTACCTCTCGCCCGAGTCCCTCCCGGACACGGCGCCGGAGTCCCGACCGGCCACGGCACGGACGCCAAGGAGCCTGGACTCTCCTCGGGCGCCTTCAAATACCCGCCGCCCCGTCTCCCGAACTCCCTCAAACTCTAGCCATCCCACACGCGTTCCCCGCTCGGCCGCCGCCCTAACCGCCGCCGCCAAGATCTGCGCCGCCGCGGGCCCGTCGACTCGCCGCCGCTCGGGTCGAATTGACCGCCGGGGAAGTTTTCCCAGCAGGTAAGCTCGCCCCCAAGCCCGGTCTAGCCCCGTTTCGCACGCTGCGCCATCCCCGCCACCGTTTCCCGAATGCCGCCGCCGCCATAGCTCGTCGCGAGCTCGCTCCGTCGCTCTCCGCTCGTCCACAACCCCGCTGCCGCACTCGTCGCGTCATCCCGCGTCCGTAGCACCCAGCTGCGCCTGAAGCCGTGCCCTATAGCGCGAAAACGCGTTTCGCCGGCGACCCTCCGCCGCGCGCGCAGGCGGCGCCGCCGCATTGACTCACCGCCGGCAACCCCCCTCCCCTGGATCTATTTCTAGCCGCTCGATCCGAAACCTGCGGCTCAGATCGAGTCAACCCCGGGTCAAACAAACCCATACCGGTCAACCCCCAGTCAGCCGTGCTAGTTTTTCAAAAGAGTCCCTGCCCTTTTTCCAAATTAACCCGCAGTCCAGATCAATTAAAAAATAATTACAATTAAGTCCGGATTTTTACAGAAAACCCCCTGACTTATTTAAAAATAGTACCCGAGGTCCTGTTTTGGTTATTTTGCAAATAAACCCTCCTGTTTTTATATAAAATTATGTTTTAGCCCCTGAGTTTTTGCAAATAAGCCCCTGAAACTTTTAAAACTTTGCCAGCAAGCCCCTGAACCTTAGAAAAGCCATATCTTTCTCGTTTTAGCTCCGATTTGAGTGATTTTCGCGCTCACGTGTTCATAGCGAAGCGTAGATTAGTTTCAAAGCCTTCTTTTGATCTGTTTTTATTGTTTGGTGTACTGTTCTAATAGATTAATATTGTTTGCATGTACTGGCTTGTATGGATGCTTGTGTGTTGATGTTTGAGTCCAGTCGGTGAGCCGTACGCGTTTGAGTTCAAGGGTTACGAGGAGCAGGACCAACAGCAGCAGCAGGAGCAGCAGCAACAGTTGGACGAAGGCAAGTACAACACGGACAATCCTTGCTACCTAAACACACCTTTACATTATTTACTGCATATGCATGTGTCTAAATTGTTCCTATTAAGGTTATACCTAGTCTTGTTTACCCTTTGCCTTGATTACCTAGGGTTATTGCATTTGGGTAGACCCTTGCTAAGTGCAGCTACTGTCACCAGTGTTTAACTGTTAATCTTGACCTAATGGTTCACTTCAATGTTAACGGTAAAACTTGCTTTTTAGCAACATGGAACAGGGAGCTAGGGCATATGCTTCATGCTTGGCCCTAGTGTCTCTCCGTAAGGACTGGTTCTTAAAGCGGCAACCCAGGAACCTGTCGCCACCGCTGGAACTATAATGGCTCTGGTCTTGGACAAGTAACATGTACGTCTCTAGCTTGACAGTAGTTACCGACGGGCCGACGGCGTTATGGGAAGCATGGGTGAGAGTATGGTTTGATCCACCGAGGACGGAGTATCCGTTGGCTATGTCCCCGTGAGGCACAGTCCCGTGTGGGAGCTTCCGTATGGCGGGGGTTCCACACGTTGCGCTATTTATTTTGTTGTTGTTATTCTTTACCGCGCTTGGACGCCATTGACCCCCCTCGTGTTGCGACACGGGCGTCAGTCAATCTCGGTGCCTTGGGTCATGCTGCCTAGGTTGTACCATAACGGCTACTGTTTTGTTAGGGTGTCTTGTGAAAAGCCTCGTAGCGTCCCTATGCAGTCACACCTCAGAAGTGTTGATGTGCGTGGTTGGGTGCAAAGTTCCTTTGAACTTTTACGCGACTGGTGGGTAAAGGGCGAAACCTCTGCAGAGTGTATAATCTATCATGATAGCCTTGCTCAGGGTCAAGAGCGGCCTGGATCCTTTTTGATTAGAAGTTGATGTTTATTATTGATTAATGTTCACCTCTACTTCATTAATTGGGAATTGCAACTGGGATTCACTTAATTGTAGTAATCTTGGTTTATGATAAAATGAAACAACTAAAATTGCTAATGCAGTACAGCCGTGTCAAGCCTTTCTTTTAAGCCTTCATTATCCGTGTTGTATTTGCTAAGTAAGACATTTACTTACACTTGCCATTCAACAAAATCCCGGATGGGTAACAGATGGATTAGATGGTACTGCTGCTATTGAATTTCCTGAAGATCTACCATTCTACTAGCTGTGCTCAACCAGTCGGTGTCCCTGTGGATTATGGTTTTCGGCTTCGTCTTCGTCTTCGTTTAGAGAGAGTTAATAGAGAGTCTTCCGCTGTTTTATTTAGTTATTTGAGTCAAACTCTGATGTAAAACCATTTTATTCGAGCATATGTACTCTGTTTATCATATTTGTTATCTATATGTGTTCTGTGGACTTACTGGGCACACATATAGAAGCATTCGGGTTTCTGTGTAAATCCAGGTGTGACAAACTGGTGCTCTAGTTGTATAGGGCGAAGGCGCACGACAAGATGGAGGCAGGCCATGCAATGAAGCAACATGTTCACAAGATCTCCGCAATACAATCAATGCCAACCGCGATGCTCGTTCTGTAATCCATACGAGTAGACAACGTCGTGTTGATTCCGAACTACGTCGTTGTGAAGACTACGATCGTCGCTACGGTCCTCCACCTCGACACCATGATCCACCTCACCACTAAGATCCTTCTCGCCATCACGATCCACCCCACCACCAAGATCCTCCTTGCTAGGACAATCCACCGCGCCATAATGAGGGAATCGTATGAACGCAAGAAACAATACCAGTTCATATGGACTGAAGAGGCAAACTCTGCCTTTGAACAACTCAAGATGTATTTGTCTACCCCACCAGTACTCTCGGCACCGATGTTGGAGCCACTACACACGTGGTCAGTACAATAATTGTGGTTTGAGCCACAAGAATAAGGCCATGTATTCCTATGGGACCAGGATCCCTAGGACCACTCACTAATGAGATTAAACTACTCGGCTATGGGAAGTTTTACCCGACTACTCCGAAGCAGTCGGCTATGATACAAGACGATGTTGTGGATTGGGAGAACTAGTCGTGTACTGTTAGGAGACTTCCCAAAGTACCATGTTTTAGGAGACTCCCTTGCACTGCTCCAGACAGCTCGGAACACTGTTGATCCTACCAATCCTACACCAAGCAACAACCAAGCGGGAGGAAGCACGACATCAAGACGCACAGATTGAAGCCGACACGTACAAGGAGACGCAACAACTCCACTCGCACAGGGCGACCTTGTTGCACACAGTACTCCACAACAACCACTCGCTGGGGCGGCAGGAGACTGAGGGCGCGATCAAGACAAAGGTCGTAGGCGGGATCAAGATGAAGGTCGCGGCCCTGATCAAGACAGAGGCCGCGGGCGCGACCAGGACGTAAGCCGTCGATGGGAACAACACGGAGGCAGGCATCACAATGAAGCAGGGTGTTGGCGGTCGTTACGGCCTAATTCTGGCCGGTTTTTACCACCAATGTCTCGGTAAATAAAAGGCTTATAGACTTAGTTCCATGCATTATTAGACCTATACTAACTATTTCCACGAGTCTTGGTGTTTCCAAAGTAATTTATAGGAATATATCCAAAACCGGCATTAAATGAATGATTCATCGTTTGGGCTAGAAATGGACTCTAGATTATCATGATCACAAACAATATCATATGCCAAATTGGACTACGCCATAGCAAAGAGCTCGTTGAGATGATCCTCCAAAATATTTAGGTGTTAACGTCATCATGACGTCAGCACCAGACGTCAGCATCCCATGGGCCCTGGCGGACCCAGCAACCGAGGCGCCTCCCCTGGCGCGGGTCAACGCCGACAGCATGCTGCGCGCAACGTGCAGACGCGCGGGAGACAACAAGGGGCAGGCGGGACCCACCCGCATAGCAGAGCGCAGAGGCAGGCGGCTAGGCCTTGGGCCCTAGCCAGCATCGTGTGCAGCACGCGCCACACAACATAGCTACTATCCCCGCCACCAGCCAAGCAGAAGCAGCACGCGCACGCGACAGAGGAGTAGGCCAGGCCCACAACAAGGCAAAGGTGGTGCTGCAGTAGTCCAGGTTGCCCACGCGGCAGCGGCTCAGCGCTGCAGCTCACGTGGTGCCTCGCGCACGCACATGCAAAGTCGGTGCAAGCAAGGAGTATGTGGCCAGCGCTGGTTGGTCGGGAAGACTTTCACGCAGATCGGCAGGAGGGAAAAACACAGCGCATGTAGGAGGCGGTGGATCTAGTGACACGTGGCGCATTCCTGCTGGCTGGAGATTTCATCACGCGGATCAAGCCCATGGAAGAAGCACATCCACATGCAACCTTCTCCACAGCCCCAAGGCACCTCTACACTATAAATACACCTCATCTCCTCACTTGTAACACACACCACTTGGGAGCAAGTCTCCATTCTCCTCTTTTAAGATGTAGAGTTAGGATAGTGTTGGCACTCCTTACGGCCTACAGATAAATCCGCAAGCGGACGGATACCGATGTAGCTTTCACCCGGGAGTATTCCAAGGTATCGATTTACACGGAGAACGAGAAGTGTACTAATCCTAAACTAACTTGTCCTAGGTAGATGGTGTGGATGAAATGGAATGGATGACGACAACAAGGAGAGAAGAGAAGAGGTAAGAGGGTAGAGAGGGTACGGGTCTGATAAAGGTATACTACCGATTGATTGAGCAGATCAGAGGATACAGATAGATACTTGCTTCGGGACTACAAAGCCTCCGACACACAGAAAGGGGTGAGAAGGGGTGCCGGTTACCCTGAACCTTGGGTCCTAAGACACCGGAACTAACGTGATGGGCTACGAAGACCGAAAGGGTTGTCACCACCTTACGGCTACCACCTCCGTTGCGACGGGCAGAAACTAAGTTAGCATCAAGTATAGGCACCACGCCTACACTAGTTGACTAATACTTATCTACTGTAAACAGATAAGCACTCAAGCTAAGCAGCTAGTATACAATTATACTACACAACTAAGCATTGAACGAAGAACCAGCAAGCATATAAAAGTAAGAACTGAATGCTCAATTAATCAGAGAGAGATACAAGAGTTACCAGACAAGACTCGGATGTTACTCGAAGTGAAGTCGCATCCGTAGAGGTACAGCGGGAAAAGGGGCCGACACTTCGGCTCCTCTCCGGGACGCTCACCTCTCCTCTCTCCCTATCTCTACTGATACAAGTGGAGAACTAACAATGCTTCGCCTGCACTCTACTCTTGTGTTGTGTGTCTTGCAGGTGAAACCGGCCTCTATTTATAATGGCAAGGGTCGGTGGAGAAGTGGAGCAGCGGCCAAGCAACTGGAGGTCGGTGCCGAGCCGTTCGGGCGAAAATCCCGGTTCGGCCGAACTCCCCGGTTCGGCCGAACCGAGGGATGCACCGCCTCAGCAGCCAAAGGCCAGGATTGCACCCTGGAGGCGGTTCCCTGGTTCGGCCGAACCCACGTATTCGCCCGAACTGGGCTCGGCCCAGTGCTGCACCGCCTTGAGCTTGCACACGTGCTGGGCCAGCTCCTGGGGTCGGTTGGCAGGTCGGTTCACACCCTGGGCTGGGCCGGAGGCCTTCTGGTTGACTTCAGGGTCTTTGTCAGGTTGAGTTTGGGCCCAGGGTGATGTGGCGGAAGCCCGGGATGAGTTGGCGCTGACGTGGACGACTCCCGGTGGCTTGCACGGCTAAGGGAGGTAACCGGCCGAATCGTGTCGTTCGGTCGAATCGGTCATTTCCGACCCCTATAGCACACATTTCTCGTTGTTGTACGTGCACAAGCGGCACTCACCAAAACTCGTGGAACTCCATTAGAAATAAAACCTAAGTACATGGAATGTTGCATAGACTCTCATTTATTCCCGAGTATTGGTGGTCGAATTTGGGTTGTAACGACCGCCAACAAGCTCCCCCAAGCTTGGCTCTTTGCTCATCCTCGAGGAAAGATAAAAACTTAGGCTCGGTGGATCTGGAGTTGCTATAATGTCATTTCTCTTGTAGGTAACTTTATAAACAACTAGTACTCAAATTTACTTGAATTATTAGCAAGGTATTAATTCACCATTTTACCTATGGGGCTTATAGCAATCTCCTTATCTTGGGCGGTTGAAAGGATAAACAATTTAACTTAGTTTTATTCCACTCTACTCTTTTCAAGATCCTATCTCGGAGTTTTCACCCTTTTGTGAAAAGATAAATTGTTCCTCATTGGCTCACTCAATCGCTCAAGTGTATTTGAATCCTTACCAAAGGCTTTGCCTTCTTTTCATCCTAACATCTAATTTGGCTTTTTGTGTGGCTCAGGGACAAAGAATGAAGGCATACAAGCATCTTATATTTTGCTAAGTCAAAGACCGGATCTCTGAGGAAACAAATCATACCTTAAGATCGAGAAGTGCAAGTGTGTGGGATATATGGAGTGGAATATGGTGGGATGGAATATGGTGGAATGGAATATGGTGAAGCTCCTTAGGATGAATCTCCCTCTCCTTGATTTATTTTCGAGAACATGGGCTATCTTTTATTCTCATATTTTTGCCATTCCACTTGACATGCTTTTCTCTTTTTTTTTCTTTCTTTTTGCTATGCTTTTCTTTTTATTTTTTCCATGCTTCTTTGGCATGCTTTTCTTTTTGCATAGCCCATGTCTCTATCAAGAATATTTGGAGAGGGAAATCATGGAACATGAAGCATTTTATTTTTGTGGATGGATGATGGAAAATGTTTGCTAACTCCCAGTGTAGGAATTGCAAGTGAGAGGTGGTGTGTGTACGTGGATCTCGATCTCTAAGAATATGAAAGCTTCACTCAAAGGTCACAACAATTTGACAAAGCTCACTAAGATAACAAGCAACATATGAGTAGAAAGTTTGAAACTAATCCTATCATATGGCTCTGGTAGGAATGTTTGACCAATGAGGAACTTTGTTTTGAAAACATAAACATCCGAGATTTTCACCATACTAAGAGCAGAAATAGAATTCAACCAAAGTATCACTATATCAATCCCCACAACAACCTAGACTTGGAATAAGGCATATGCTCCCACAAGGTTTTCAGGTTCATTTCTACTCATGCCAAATAACTCAAGCATAGTCAAGCAACTAGTTGCAACAAAGTACTAACAAAATTAATGACAGAGCAACCATTCATCATTTCCAAAGTGAGAGGCATATGATTCATTCCATGCATGGTTGAGAGTTAATTTTATTCAAGGGAAGTATTTTCAATTGAATGACCAAAGTGCTGAGTAATTCGGAACGTACCTGATGGGGGTGCTCCCCCAAGCTTGGACTCTTCACTGGTAGGGATTCAACCTTGAAAGGTACTGAGTCAGCTGGTCGGCCTGCTCGTTCTCGTCCTGTTCCTCCACTGTGTCATGCCTGTACTCATGTATCTTTTCGTTAAACAGGGCAATCTCCGGTTGGTTCAAATGCACCAAGCGGAGCGACAATTTTATTCTTTTTGCATTCAACTCTAATTTTATTTATTCTTCGAACTAAAATTTGGAACAAATGATTGGAAGGGAAAATTCAGAGCACCCTAATCATGAATCTAAGGAAAATAAATGAATCACACAATTAACTAACACACCAAACTAAACTGAACTAAACGGTGCTCTATCTAAAGACGGACGGGGTTCAGAGTTCTATGAACTCGACGACATCTAATTCGTCGAGTGGCGGAGGTTCTGGTTCTAGGAAAACCTTCAACCACTGTCCGTTGACCTTAAAGGTGTTTCCGTCCTCGCTTTGCAAAGTGACGGCCCCATGAGATGCAGCATTGATTACTGTGAATGGGTCGTCCCACTTGCTCCTCAACTTCCCGTGACCGAAAAGTTTGACACGGGAGTTGAAAACGAGGACCTTATCTCCCGGCTTGAACGTCTTGACCTTGATTCTCTTATCATGCTATCTCTTGGTCCGTTCCTTATATAGCCGGGAGCTGTGGTAAGCTCGTTCCCTCATTTCATCTAATTCGGCCAATTGGATCTTCCGCTTGAGACCGGCAGCTGGAAGGTTCATACCCCACTTCCTAATGGCCCAGTGAGCTTTGAACTCCATCTCTACTGGTAAGTGGCAGGTCTTGCCATATACTAGCTGATATGGGGTCATGCCTATGAGCGTCTTATAGGCCGTACGATATGCCCAGAGTGCATCCGGGAGTTTATCCTTCCATTGCCTACCCATCTCATTTACGGTCTTCTGCAGAATATTTTTGATTTGTTTGTTTGATATTTCTGCTTGACCGCTAGTCTGAGGGTGATAGGGTGTAGCAACATTATGCTGCACCCCCAGACTTGAAAGATACTTACGGAAGGCTGAATCGATGAAATGGGATCCGCCATCACTAATGACTATCCTAGGAACGCCGAAACGCGGAAAGATGTACTCATGAAACATTCGTCTCGCGTTCCTAGAATCGGCGGCTACACAAGGTAGAGCTTCCACCCACTTAGAGACATAGTCTACTGCCACTAGGATGAACTGGCAACCCTCGGAAATTGGGAAGGGACCCATGAAGTCCACTCCCCAAACATCGAAAATTTCTACTTGGAGATTGCTAGTGAGTGGCATCGCGTCTCTAGTGTTAATGTTTTCGTGTTTCTGACAGCGGGGGCATCGCATGACGAATGCTCTTGCATCTTCGTACATGCTAGGCCAATAAAATCCGCTCTGCCAGACTTTAGCATTGGTCCGGAATGCACCGTAGTGTCCTCCGTACGGAGCTGCGTGGCACCTCTCTAGGATTTTATATGCCTCATGTGCAGGGATGCACCTTCTGAGGAGTCCGTCACTACATATCCGGAAGAGGTACGGGTCTTCCCAGAGATGGAGTCGGCTCTCATAAGCTAATCTCTTCTTATTTTCTCCAGGAGGGACATACCCCATGACCATGAAGTTTACTATGTTAGCGTACCACGGATCGCCAGTGGTGACCTTAAGGAGCGTGTCATCCCGCAAGTAATCGTCGATCGGAAGATCAGATGGTACTTCCATTCAGGACAGGTGGTCAGCCACTGAGTTCTCTACTCCCTTCTTATCTCTTATCTCGATGTCGAACTCCTGGAGTAGCAGAACCCAACGGATGAGTCTCGGCTTCGCATCCTTATTGGTCAGAAGGTACTTCAGAGCAGCGTGATCTGAATAGACTATGACCTTGGCCCCGACTAGGTAGGACCGGAATTTGTCTATAGCAAATACGACCGCTAAGAGTTCCTTTTCCGTGGTCGCGTAGTTGAGCTGAGGGCCGGTGAGCGTTTTGCTAGCGTATGAGATAGCATAGTGCTTCCTGTCCTTAGTTTGGCCCAGCACAGCTCCTACGGCATAGTCGCTCGCATCACACATGATTTCAAATGGGATGCTCCAGTCGGGAGGATGGATAATGGGAGCGGAAATGAGTGCCTTCTTGAGGGTGTGAAAAGTGGCGTAACACTCCTCATTGAAAATGAAGGGGGCATCTTTGGCTAAAAGATTGGTCAAGGGCCGAGATATCTGGGAAAAGTTTTTGATGAAGCGCCTATAGAATCCGGCATGACCAAGGAAGCTTCGGATTCCCTTAACGTTTGTGGGAGGTGGAAGTTGCTCAATCACTTCTATTTTTGCCCTGTCTACCTCGATTCCACGTTCCGACACCCGATGTCCTAAGACAATACCCTCTCGCACCATAAAATGGCACTTTTCCCAGTTCAAAATGAGGTGCTTCTCTCTACACCTATGGAGGACCTTGTCCAGATTTTTCAGATACTCGGTGAAGGTCCTTCCATAAACTGAGAAATCGTTCATGAACACTTCCATAATCTCCTCAATCATGTCAGAGAAGATGGACATCATGCAACGTTGGAAAGAGGTAGGTGCGTTACACAACCCAAAGGACATACGACGATAGGCATACGTCCCATAAGGGCATGTGAACGTGGTTTTACTCTGGTCTTCAGGATGGATTGGGATTTGGTCATATCCAGAGTAACCATCAAGGAAACAGAAGAAGGAGTGTTTGGCTAGCAGTTCAAGCATCTCGTCTATGAACGAAAGAGGGAAATGGTCTTTCTTGGTGGCTTTGTTGAGTTTACGATAATCTATGCACATACGCCACCCGGTAATAGTGCGCTGAGGAATGAGCTCATTCTTGTCATTGCGCACTACCATCATTCCTCCCTTCTTTGGAACGACTTGGACGGGACTAACCCACTCGCTATTGGGAACTGGGTAGATGATCCCAGCATGAAGGAGCTTGAGAACTTCCTTTTTCACGACCTCTCTCATGGCATTGTTCAGCTGTCTTTGAGGTTCCCGAGACGACATTGCTTGAGAATCGATCGGGATGCGATGAGTACAGAGATTTGGGCTAATCCCTTTCAGGTCTTGGAGAGAATATCCTAAGACCGATCGATTCTTCTCCAGGACAGTGATGAGTTGTTGGGTTTCTAGTTCGGAGAGCTTATCACTGATGATCACTGGAGTTTGCTTATCTCCAAAGAGGAAAGCATACCTAAGTCCAGGTGGAAGTGGTTTGAGCTCGATTGGGGATGGTTTTGGAGTTTCGTTTGTGTCAAGCTTAATCGGAGGATGGGTTTCCTCTTCTTCCGAGAAAAACGGGAGATCTTCTTCTGGAATAGGCTGCTCTAGGTCTAATAGGTGAGCTGACCTAACTTCCTCTAATGGGTCAGGATCGGGGTCTGCCTCTAATGGGGTGTTCAAGGATTGAGAATAGGAGACATGGATGAGTTCTTTGCCGATCCTGAGCTCAACTAGCTGATTTGTTGGTGCCTTTTCCAATATCTTCTGGATTGGTCTACCTATGAAGATGGGATGTGTGGTGTCGCTGGGTAGGTCGAAGATATGGAAATCCATGAAGAGTTCATGGTCGTTAATCTTAACGGGTGTTACCCGCAAGATCCCCAAACAATCCAGGATTCTTCCTGAAGTGAATTTTAGTCGTTTTTGAGAAAATAACCAAGGTACACCAGGGAGTTGGTCGTGCACCAACGAGCTAGAGATTATGTTGATCCCGAGGCTCGGGTCATACCCAATTTATCTGTCTTTGCCCAGGACCTCACAATATATCCTTTGAATCTTTCTGGGCATCTTGACGACCTCGGTTGAGGCTTCAACCTCTTCTAGCCACTCCCGATTCATGATAGCAGAGAGACGTCCAAGGTATTCTCTCTGGTATTTGAGTTCTTCCTTGTCGGGGGCTTGATCTATGGGATCTACACGGTGTTCTCGAGGGAAACTCGTTACACTCCCGATGTCATCGAATAGATCATCGTCAAAATCATAGGGAGTGGTGTAGAGTGAATCATAGTAGTCTGGGCTAGGATATGGTTGTGGTTCGAAATGAGCTTCAGGTTCTGATGGACTGGACGAGCTAATGGATTTGGATTAGACTGGTATTGGCTTTTTAGGTTCAGGTTCAGGCTGCTTCTCTTCTTCATAGATTCCAGTGTAGGGGGTGTTGTCTAGGATACGGTCCAGGACTACCCTCGCTTCACTAGGGACCAAATGAAAGAACGACCCTCCAGAAGCAGAGTCCAAGAAAGTGGTGGCTACGGGACAGAGGCCAAGGCTGAAGTGTTGTAAAACAACAGGTTCTGGTAGGCTTAGGTCCAGTCCTGAGACTAGTATTTGCTTGAAACGAGCCCAGACAGCTCCTAACGATTCTCCCTTTAATTGCTTAAAGTTAATGATTTCCGCTCAGAGACTGGCTACCTTGGAGACTGGCTACCTTGGAGACTAGGAAGAAGTTTAGGCAGAATTTTTCCTTGAGAACTTCCCAACTCTCGTCCATAGTACTGACAGCCAGAGAGTACCATTTCTTTGCTCCTCCCGCTAGTGAAAATGGGAATAGCTTCCATTTGAGTGTCTCTTGTGTCATGCCCGCAATGGTCAGGCATGAGCAGAGTTGCTCAAACTCGCGCAAATGCGCGTTTGGACTCTCGACCTTCGTTCCTGAGAATGATTGCTCACGAACCATGGCTATGAAGCCGGGACGTAGCTCATAGCCGGGTGTGGATATGGGATGTGATGATGGTGGTGGCTCCAAACAATCGCCCGTTGGAGCCGAGTGTTGGCGTAAGGTGAGGGTGGAATTCATATGGATGGTGGATGGTGGTGGGATACACGGACAACTTGGGTTCGGAATCAGAACAGCTATTGTTCCCCGGCAACGACGCCACAAAGCTTGTTGGCACTCCTTACGGCCTACAGATAAATCCGCAAGCGGACGGATACCGATGTAGCTTTCACCCGGGAGTATTCCAAGGTATCGATTTCCACGGAGAACGAGAAGTGTACTAATCCTAAACTAAGATGTCCTAAGTAGATGGTGTGGATGAAATGGAATGGATGAGATGGATGACGACAACAAGGAGAGAAGAGAAGAGGTAAGAGGGTAGAGAGGGTACGGGTCTGATAAAGGTATTCTACCGATTGATTGAGCAGATCAGAGGATACAGATAGATACTTGCTTCGGGACTACAGAACCTCCGACACACAGAAAGGGGTGAGAAGGGGTGCCGGTTACCCTGAACCTTGGGTCCTAAGACACCGGAACTAACGTGATGGGCTACGAAGACCGAAAGGGCTGTCACCACCTTACGGCTACCACCTCCGTTGCGACGGGCAGAAACTAAGTTAGCATCAAGTATAGGCACCACGCCTACACTAGTTGACTAATACTTATCTACTGCAGACAGATAAGCACTCAAGCTAAGCAGCTAGTATACAATTATACTACACAACTAAGCATTGAACGAAGAACCAGCAAGCATATAAAAGTAAGAACTGAATGCTCAATTAATCAGAGAGAGATACAAGAGTTACCAGACAAGACCCGGATGTTACTCGAAGTGAAGTCGCATCCATAGAGGTACAGCGGGAAGAGGGGCCGACACTTCGGCTCCTCTCCGGGACGCTCACCTCTCCTCTCTCCCTATCTCTACTGATACAAGTGGAGAACTAACAGTGCTTCGCCTGCACTCTACTCTTGTGTTGTGTGTCTTGCAGGTGAAACGGACCTCTATTTATAATGGCCAGGGTCGGTGGAGAAGTGGAGCAGCGGCTAAGCAACTGGAGGTCGGTGCCGAGCAACTCCCCGGTTCGGCCGAACCGAGGGATGCACCGCCTCAGCAGCCAAAGGCCAGGATTGCACCCTGGAGGCGGTTCCCTGGTTCGACCGAACCCACGTGTTCGCCCGGACTGGGCTCGGCCCAGTGCTGCAGCGCCTTGAGCTTGCACACGTGCTGGGCCAGCTCCTGGGGTCGGTTGGCAGGTCGGTTCACGCCCTGGGCTGGGCCGGAGGCCTTCTGGTTGACTTCGGGGTCTTTGTCAGGTTGAGTTTGGGCCCAGGGTGATGTGGCGGAAGCCCGGGATGAGTTGGCGCTGACGTGGACGACTCCCGGTGGCTTGCACGGCTAAGGGAGGTAACCGGACGAATCGTGTCGTTCGGCCGAATCGGTCATTTCCGACCCCTATAGCACACATTTCTCGTTGTTGTACCTGCACAAGCGACACTCACCAAAACTCATGGAACTCCATTAGAAATAAAACCTAAGTACATGGAATGTTGCATAGACTCTCATTTATTCCCGAGTATTGGTGGTCGAATTTGGGTTGTAACGACCGCCAACAGATAGTCCTGTTGGGAGTTAGAGTCAGGGTCGAGCTTCGCTCGGGGTTTCAGAGTCGTCTTCTGGAGTTCTGGTAAAGTTCTTGTATCTTTTCCTTTTCTTTATGCAAGACTCTGAGCACTCAATATATTACCTTCTGCATTTACTTGAGTTATTGGTTCTGTATTTATTTTAGGATAATTGTGGAATGTCTAGCCTGGGTTATAAGCTATTGTAATCTGGCTCTAGAAGTTCTCCCTAGTTCTTTATCTCGGTTGGTTCCTCGTTTTTGCTCAATACTTGCGGTGAATTGTCACTGGGTATTGACATGATTGCGTGCTCTTTCTAGGAGAGTAAGTAGTTATTGTCCAGTGTAGGTGTGGTGCCTAGACTAGATAGTAACCTTGGTTTGCGTCTGAGTCTACGGATGTGTGGTAGCCGTTAGGTGGTGACAGCTCTATACGGCTTACGTAATCCACCACGTTCGACTCAGAACCGTAGGAGCCTCCTGCGGTTGTTCACCAACACCCATTCTCATCCCTTTCTGAGTGTTGGGTGCTCCGCTTCCCGATGCTAGGATAATAGAAATAGGAAACAACCATAGATGCGTTTCTTCATGTAGCCATAACCTTTGCTAGAGATATCTCTAATTTATTAGAAGTATATAGGAATCATTTCCTGTCTCGCTGTTCTCCCACTAGCTAGACCGCTCTTCTATCTGTATCATTTATCCTGGACTTCTCCTTGTGTGTGCCAAATGCATATCACTCCTATCATATCCTTTACCCCCGTCTTGTTAGCCGGTACTTTAATTAGTATTTACATCCTTGTTAATAGTCAATACTCTTTATCCATTGCTTCCCTGAGGAAATAAATACGATACCTTGGAATAGTCCCGGGTGAAATGCTACATCGGTATCCGTGCGCTTACGGATTTATATCTGTGTCGTAAGAATACCAATAGACACTCCCTGCACTATTACCGGGATTGGCAATCCTGATAGTGGACCAGAAGAAGTGTCAACAAGCATTTCTGGCTCCGTCGCCGTTGAAGCAATTGGCGAAAGATATTGATGATTGACATTGGTGACTACTAATTTAATCTACCGCTAGCATTAGCAGGATTACCCCTATTGTTTGAGTGTGTTTCAAACAGGAGGATGCAGAGAGCCTAGGGTGCCCGATCGTGCATGATTTATCAATGTTTGCCCATGTCTACTGCGATGCGTACTGGACGCAAGTTTCAGAAGAAAAAAAATTCTCATAGGTATGTGTGTGTGTTTGTATATATATATAATCATCATAACCATGTGCAAAATAGAAGAAAGATAGTCGTCATGGAGGAAAAAGAAAATCAAATATGATGGACGAACGACGCTGCATCACTGTAATGCCATCTCAAATTATCGGTAATGGCGATGAAAAATCAAGATATGTGAGATAGTCCCACTCATAGACTTTAAATTTTGAGTACCTTCTAGGAGGTAGCCTAGCATTATCCTTTCATTTTTTTTGCATTATCCACAGCATGTTTGCTTTCAATCATTCAATTTCTATGCCTTCTTTTTGAATGGGCGGCTCCTCGACTTTGAACTGTATTCGGTCATTGTGCCTTGTCTAGATAGGTAGTAAAGTCCTTTTGCTGCCTATTTATTTGATGTTCTTAGTCCAACTCATCACAACCCCTATTTTGTGTCGGTGATTCCCAAGCGTGGTTGGTTCACCGTCTATAGGGTTAAACATGACTGACGTCGGACCACGCCTTTGGCAATGGATGACCAGTTTGCGCCATGAGAAACGCCAGGTTTAGAAATTCATGCATTCCATCACCCCATTTTTTTTCAAACCCACTCCATGTTTCCCATTCTTGCATTTGCATTCATTTGCCCCTCGTTTGCATTGAAAAAAAATATCCAACCGACCACCGGCTCTAGGCTAAGGTGTATGCATGTCTACGAGCCTTGATTGGAGGCTAGTGGCCAAACTTCAGCTTGCCTGGCCAGTTTTGCTCATCTTTGCGCTATTGCACAAGAGAGGAGACGTAGTCTACGCCTCCGCTCCCTTGACGCTCCACTAGATTGTTTTTGGGACCCATTGTTTCACCATATCACACACGAGCTAGTTCCGCGACATTCCACGAGTTGGCATATTTGAGTACCGAACCCTTTTGCCATACCCACGATCATGCATCCTTGCACGACAACACCAACATAGAGGTGGACTCAACAACTACGTGCAGCCATGTCGGCGTAGTGCCATCACCGTTGCATTAGTTACAAAAGACTTCATCATCAGATGACAACGGTGGGCACACTCAGGTACGTGAAAAGGTTTTTGCTTTTTACCTAAATTAAAGCAAGGTCCACCAATTTCCATATGCTTATCTCATGTGAATAATTCTTGATCTTTTCATGCCACCTTTATCTGTTTTGGTTTGCTTTGATCTGAATGTGATCGCGCAATTACATTCATAAGCTTGTTAAATTAAGCATGGTGCTTAGGTTAATTTGCTTGCTTTAATCAAATTAGACATGGCGTCAATTTTGATTAATTAACCTTTAGAGCAATAATTTTATAGATATTGGTTGTATGTGTGGACTAACCCCTGCAGAAAGATCATCAAATTTGAATGAGAAATCCCCAAATCTACTTCACATCAGAGATGAACCACGACCATGGAAACATTTGAAGCCTAGGGTGGAATAATGTTCCCAGGTATGCACACTTCCCGATACAATTACAAATAACCTGGAACAGGAAGTTGCATCGTCCGAAGCATCCTCTCCAGATCAGATGGTGACAAGAACAATCAAAGAAAGGAGGAGTGCCGCTCATGGACTTAAAACATGAGCTCTCACCGCGAGGTAAACCGGTATGTATCCCATATTTCCCTTTCCAAAATTTTGATTCCATCACTGCATTTGCATATTTCCCTTTCCAAATGTGATCCAACCTTGCATTAGAATTAAGAGAAAACAAAAAGGAAATCTCTTCGGGACAGCGGGTGGTTCAGCCGATCTCCAGAGTTCGGCCGAACCCACCTCTGTGTCCAAATGTGCACTGACCTGTAGGGTTATGCCAAGAAAGGATCATAGGAGTATAGAGCTTGCTGGACCAAAGTTCATTTCTGACAAATTTGGATTTGGCCGGAGGTCTGACCCTCGGTCGATCACGTCAACTCTCTCAAAACTTCACCTACATTTGTCATCATCAACTACCAGCCCTCTCCAGCTCAAAACTTCAGCCAGATACACCATTCACTTCCAAATCCTTTCAGTCTATGCCAAATGCTCCATTAGCAACATCCTTTCACCTAGCACTCAAAGCATGCACACCTATCCACCATCCAGAGCAAAATATCATGTGAACCCCAAACTTGGTCAGTTCGGCTGAGGGTTTCACCCTTGACTGATCCTGACCTGCACCTTCTACCATGAAATTTGCCCAACCAGCACAAAAGCATGGTCTCCACCACTCTACATAGTTGCACGCTTCATTCCATCACAATCATGGCAGCATGAGAGTGGTGTGATCACTTGATCCTTTGGTCGTATCATCCAAACATCATATCCACAAAATCCACCAAAGTTCCCATCCTGTAATGCTGGACAAAGCTCCGTGAGGCTTGCGAGAGGAGGCCAACAGGCTAAACACCGCAGGGGAGGTTGTTGGCGGTCGTTACGGTATGAATCCGACCACCAACTCTCGGGAATAAAAGAGGTTTTATGTAACATTTCATGCATTTAGGTTTTACTTCTAATAAAGTTCCATGAGTTTTGGTGAGTGTCTCATTTACAGGGACCGAGTCGGAAAAAGCCCGTTAAGGGGGGTAAAACTCCGGTTCGGCCGAAACCTTCCGGTTTCTGACCGAACCACCCCCCTTAACCATCATGCAAGCACACAAGGTGTCGTCCACGTCAGTGATGACGATGCAATGACCGTTCAAGCCACGTGGACTCCCGCCACGTCATTCCATGGGCCAAATTCACCAAAGAACACCATGACAAGCTAGCCAGGAGGCCCAGGAAGCAGAGGCGGTGCACGGGGGCGGGCCTGGGCCAGAAGCCCAGTTTGGCCGAACTGTAGGGCTTCGGCCGAACCGTCCCCAGCACCCAAAATCGCCTCCAGGGATGCATCAAGGCCGTAGAAGGTTAAGGCGGTTGAATCCGACGTTCGACCGAACTGGATGAGTTCGGCCGAACCCATCCAGTTCGGCCGAACTGGCCGGTAACCGCCACAACGTCCCGTGGCGGTTACTCCACTCAACCGCCCTTTGGTGCTATAAATGGAGGTGTCCATTCTCTTTTCAACACACACCAAGCCAAGGAGCTTTCATTTCCACTTCTCTCTAGTAGAGTTAGGATAGTTTAGTTGGGAGTTAGAGTCGAGTCGAGCTTTGCCTCGGAGGTTCCGGAGTCGTCTTCAGAAACTCTGGTATAAGCTCTTGTATCTTTTCCTTTTCCTTTTGCAAGACTTGAGTTATCAATATAATTATCTTTATCATCTTGCCTTTGTCATTTATAGCTTGCTTCTACTTTATTCTAGTTGCATCTATATCGTGTTTAGACTATAGTCGGTTCTAGTTCTAGTGCTTCTAGTTCTTGTTTAAGTCTTTGTCTTAGTTGGTTCTTCGACTTAGCTCAATATTTGCCGGTGAACTGTCACCGGGGGTATTGACGGGTTGCTTGCTTTTGCTAGTGAAGTAAGTAGTCGTTGGTTAGTGTGGGTGTGGTGCCCAGACTAGTCAGTGGCCTTGGTTTGCCCCCGATTCAATGAACGTGTGGTAGCCGTTAGGTGGTGACAGCCCTATACGGTCTTTGTAATCCACCTCGTTAGTCTCGGCCTGTAGGATCCCCCAGTGTGGAGCTGGTGGCACCCCTTCTCATCCCTTTTTGTGTGTCACTGGTGTTCATTGTCCTGATGCTAAGACATTAGATTTAACCCAGACCTTCCAGTGCTGGCTCTTTAGCCCTTGTATCTCTAAGCCCGAGTAACATAGACATATAAAGTCCATAGGAATCCTCTATCTCTTCTCGTTGTCCTCCCAGCTATCTATACCTTCTCTCTCTTACCCGAGCCTCCCTTGAGCTGTGTGTCACAGTATATCCACTCCTATCCAATATCGTTATCCCCTGTCTTGTTTAGTTGTGTACCTTTCTCTGATAGTCTTGAATACCTGTTTACTAGTACTCTTGCCAAAGCTTCCCTGCAAAAATATAAATTACGATACCTCGGGATACTCCCAGGTGAAGTGCTACAGTGGTGATTCTGTGTGCTTGCAGAATATTTATATATTTTACTAAGCCATAAGGAAAACCACTGAAACACTCCTCACCCCAGTACCAGGATTCTCAATCCTGATATTGGATCATAAGAAGTGCCAACTGTGGTTCGATCGAACCATGGTGTCCAGTCGACTTCCTCCTCCTCTCACTTGCCTATGGATGACACTCTGGATGCATGGAGGAAGCTTGCTCCAATCAGGTTTGAACTTGTCCAACTGCTGACTTCTTTTCTCCCTCAATTCTATGTAATGTTTGATTCACTTGCATGATTAAAAACATAAAAACACCAAAATATTTCCTTTGCCTTGATCATTATGCTGCTTCTTGAAAATGGTTTGTGGAGGTCCTAAAATACCCCACAAGAAGGTGATGCTGGGGCTTGCCCGATCTTCTCGTGTAGGATCGTGGGGGATAACTTGACCCGTGCAACCTGACGAACCGATGGCACCAACAGCTACTCGAACAGCCACCTGTGACAAATGATTTCGCCCAACCACACAATTTGGTCGATGCCTTACCTGAACCACGCAAAGGTAGAGGCGATGTTGTTGCAAATCACAAGGAAACACAAGAACAAATGGTAGAGAAAACTCTCAATCCTCAAGGGGGCAGCAATGGCACAACCTAAAGGATAAGAGCACTTGGCTTCTCTATTTTTCTGAGTTCAATTCGTGGTTAGCGTTTCCACCAGACATACAAGTGCTACTTATACTAGGAACATCCCTCCTAGTTGGGCTGGAGCCTTCCACAAAGGCCCAATGCGAAATGACGAGTTTCTAGAACAAAATCCGAACCTACCAGTTCGGACCAAGAGGAATCATTTCGGACCAGTCTAAACTGAACACTCAGAACAGTCTTCAGTAAATTTACCATAGTGCTTGATACCGAGCTCCGAATCATGATCCGTCAGTTGTGTTGGAAAGTAGACTTCAAGACGCTTCTAATGGTGTAAGATACACATGGTGAAGCTTTGTGGATTGATACATAATTAACCATGAATCTTGAAGTCTGAATCTGGAACAACAACACACCCTCTTCTAGTTGCTTTTCTTTGTATGCTGAGGGGCCAACTCATACCTTGCATAATATTAAAACCTGAGAACAAGTAACATGCCACTATTAGGTAGTAAATAATTCTTAGGGGTTGCATGCTCATAATCAGTAAGGAATGAGTTCACCTCATGTTGAAGTTGTTACGCTCTTGCCCGAGTCAATGGCTGCTCATAGGTGTAGTGGTGTCCTTGATGATCTTATTCATTATGAGAGAGGTCCTCATCATCCTCCCCTTCTTCAAAAAGAGACAACCTCGACTCTGATTTTTCATGACCATGGAACAGAGTCAAATCAGCAACGTTAAAAGTGTTGCTTGCTGCATATTCATATCCCGGAAGCTCAATTTTGTAGGCATTGTCATTTATTCTTGCAAGGACTTTGAATGGACCATCTCCTATGGGCAGCAGCTTGGACTTTCGCTTTTCAGGAAATCTGTCCTTCCGAAGGTGAACCCATACTAAGTTTCCGGGCTCAAAGATCACCTTCTTGCGGTTCTTGTTTGCTTTGGCAGCATAGTACTTCGACTTCTTCTCAATCTCTTGCTTGGTCTTCAAGTGTATTTTCTTCACATAATCAGCCCTCTGAGAGGCTTCCATATTTGCACTCTTGAAGTGGTAGGGGCAGCAAGTCAAGGGGTGTGATTGGTTTGAAACCATACACAACCTCGAATGGACATATTTGCTTTGTTGAGTGGACTTCCCTATTGTATGCAAGTTCAACATGTGGCAGGCAATCTTCCCACTCCTTCAGGTTCTTCTTAATCATTGTTCGCAGCAGCATGGAAAGGGTGCGATTAACCACCTCCGTTTGTCTGTCAGTTTGTGGGTGACAAGTTGTTGAAAACAACAACTTTGTCCCAAGCTTGGCCCACAAAGTCTTCCAAAAGTAGCTCATGAACTTCACATCACGGTCTGAAACAATAGTCTTTGGCACGCCATGTAGTCTCACAATTTTCCTGAAAAACAAGTCAGCTACATGCGACGCATCGTTGCTCTTATGACAGGGAATAAAATGTGCCATTTTAGAGAACATATCCACAACAACAAAAACTGAATCCCTCCCCTTCTTAGTTCTTGGTAACCCCAAAACAAAATCCATACTAATATCTTCCTAAGGTGAATTTGGGATAGGAAGTGGGGTGTACAAACCATGGGGGGTTCAATTTTGATTTGGCCTTGTGACAAGTAGTACATCGCTGCACCAACCTCTCCACATCACGTCTCATCTTCGGCCAATAGAAGTGGTCACTCAGCAGCAAGTAGGTCTTTTCTCTCCCAAAGTGACCCATCAATCCTCCCATGTGTGATTCCTGCAATAAGAGGAAACGAATGGACGACTCTGGAACACACAACTTGTTAGCTCGAAACAAGAAACCATCATGCACATGGTACTTGTCCCATCCTCTGCCTTCTTGACACTTCATGTATGGCTCTGCAAAATCATTGTCAGCTGCATATAATTCCTTCATGCTCTCTATCCCTGGAACCTTGACCTCTAAATGATTTAGCAAAACACTCTTCCTAGACAAGGCATCAGCAACAACATTTTCTTTCCCTTTCTTGTATTTGACAATATAGGGAAAAAACTCAATGAACTCAACCCACTTGGCATGCCTACGGTTCAGTTTTGCTTGGCATTTCAAGTATTGTAATGCCTCATGATCAGAATGGATGATAAATTCCTTAGGCCAAAGATAATGTTGCCAAGTTTCAAGCACACGAACTAAGGCATACAATTCCTTATCATAAACAGGATAATTCAGTTGAGCACCACCAAGTTTCTCACTAAAGTATGCTATGGGTTTTCCTTCTTGTATCAACACACCTCCTATGCCTATCCCACTAGCATCACATTCTATCTCAAAAGATTTATTAAAATCAGGCAAAATAAGCAATGGGGCAGAAGTTAAACAATTCTTTAGCTCTTGGAAAGCAGCTTCTTGTGACTTACCCCACACAAATTCAACACCCTTCTTGGTTAGCTCATTCAACGGGGCTGCAATGGTACTGAAATTCTTCACAAAGCGTCGATAGAAACTGGCAAGACCATGGAAACTTTTCACTTGGCTCACATTGATAGGGGTAGGCCAATTTTTGATAGCCTCAACCTTGGACTCATCCATCTCTACTCCCTGACCTGAAACAACAAAGCCCAAAAACACAACTTTGTCGGTGCAAAAGGTGCACTTTTCTACATTAGCATACAATTTTTCAGTTCTAAGCACCTCCAACACCATTTTTATATGTTCAACATGTTCTAACATGGTGCAGCTGTATATCAATATGTCATCAAAATAAACCACCACAAATTTTCCAGTGAAAGCCCTCAAGACATGATTCATTAAGCGCATGAAGTGTTGGGTGCATTAGTTAAGCCAAAACGCATCACTAACCACTCATACAGTCCAATTTTTGTTTTAAAGGCTGTTTTCCATTCACCTCCTTGCTTCATTCTAATCTGATGGTACCCACTACGTAGGTCAATTTTAGAGAAAATAACAGCACCACTAAGTTCATCAAGCATGTCATCAAGCCTAGGAATAGGATGACGATAACGGATAGTGATGTTGTTAATAGCCCTACAATCGACACACAATGTCCAAGTACCATCTTTCTTTGGAACAAGAATAATAGGGACAGCACAAGGGCTAAGACTTTCATGCACATACCCTTTGTCAAGTAGTTCTTGCACTTGTCGCTGAATTTTCTTGGTCTCTTTCGGATTGGTGCGATACGGTGGCCGATTTGGAAGTGAAGATCCCGGAATGAGATCAATTTGATGTTCTATCCCACAGAGCGGAGGTAGGCCATCATGTACCTCCTCTGGAAATACATCTTTTAATGCCAGCAACACATCAGAGACAACACTAGGAAGAGGCGTCATGTTGTTAGTAGCAAAAATTGCATCTTTGTACAACAGCACAAAATGCATCATATGGGGGTTGTCTCTCATTTCTCTCATTTCAGATTTGGTGGCTATCATGACCTCCCTTTTCCCTCAAGCTCTCTAGTTTTACCACTCAAATTTAGCTTGTGGTGCTCACTCACCGATTTGTGGACAGCACTAGAGTTTTTCTTTTCTCACTCACTCTCACTCATTTTCATTTGCATGTTGGCTGCTATGATTTCAATAGGAGTCATGGGCAGCAGCTTGACACCTTTCCCTTGCCACTTGAAAGCAAATGTGTTTGCATAACCATCATGTACAGCACACCTATCAAATTGCCACGGCCTTCCCAGCAGCAAGTGGCATACCGTCATGGGCACAACATCACACTCAACGGTGTCGGTCTAATCATGTATGCTGAAAGTAACTCTCACCATATGTTGCACCTTGACATCTCCACAATCACTGAACCACTGCACATGATAAGGGTGAGGATGCTTTATCATGGTCAATCCCAATTTCTCACACATTTCTTTGCTAGCAAGGTTATGGCAGCTACCACCATCAATTATTAGCTTGACCAATTTATTGTTTACCTTAGCTTGGGTCTAAAACTGGTTGAATCTTTGTGCATGTTCTTCATCTTTGATCTGAACATTTAATGTCTTGGTGACAACAATGGTATTACCGGCCTTGAAAGTGTAATTCCTGTAGCCATCATCACCAACTTCTTGTGTGTCATCACACTTTTCATTTTCAGCAAGTAGTTCACACTCATCTTCACTAGCTGAATCGTATTATCCCCCTTCTGTAACAATCACAACTCGATTGTTTGGACATTCCTTCATGACATGCCCTCGGCTCAAGCACTTAAAACATTGAATTCCACTACTCTTGGAGCTGGAACCCTCTGGAGCATTGTCCTTTGATGATGTCGGCCTAGCAGATTTCTCGATGTTTGGGGATGCATTTGACTTTTCAGCAACAGTGGGACGAGAATTATTGTTGGAGCTCGAACCGGATGAAAATATGCCTCATACCAAATCAAACCTTGCTGTTTTTGGAGTATTTGTTGCTGCTCTTGAGCTCAAACTTGATTGCTTGGTTGACTTAACATGATCATTCAATTGCCTCTCGGCCTTTTGGGCAATGTGCACTAGCTCCACTACATTGTGGTAGGTCTGAAATTCCACAACTCTCTTGATTGGCTTGTTCAGACCGGAGAGGAAACGTGCCATGGATTGTTCTTCATCCTCATGCACTCGAGCTCTAATCATAGCTTGCTCCATTTCCTTGTAATATTCTTCCACGGACTTACTTCCTTGCTTCAAATTTTGCAGCTTGTCAAAGAGGTCACGTTTATAATGCTTTGGAACAAAACATGCTCTCATTTCCCTCTTCATTTCAGCCCATGTTGACACTAAAAATTCACCATGCTCCTCTCTTTGATTCTGAATTTGTTCCCACCAAATGAGAGCATATCCATCAAAGTCAAGTGCAGCCATATGCACTTTCTTTTCCTCTGAATAATTGTGCATACGAAATATCTTCTCAACTTGCAACTCCCATGTGAGATATTCATCTGGATCAGATGTACCTTCAAATTTTGGCATGCTGAATTTCAGCTTTCCAAATTTCTCTTCATTGGGTTGATCATGTCCATTGCGAGGACGGCGTTGGAAATTATCATTGCGGTGCAACATAAATGTGTCTTCATTTTCATTGTCATGGGCAGCACCACCTGCACGCCCACGACCTCTTCCTTGACCAAAGACAGCACCACCTCTTCCTCCTCCACGCCCTAGCTTATGGGCATTCTTTCTTTCTTGGTCTTCCCGCTGCAACCGGCCTGCATATTCTTCATCGGTCTCATCTATTTCTTCTTCATGAGTACCCGCAGTACCTTGTGCCTTTAACGCCTTTACAACTTCAGCAACCATGTTTGATTGGAGAGTAGACATGTTCTCATTGAGTTGTGCATTGAAGTCTTGCACTAGCTTCTGCAGTTGCTCTTGTGTGACATAGCTCGGTTGCTCTCCTTCTCCACCTGCCATGGTTAGTGGGCAAAGAGCTAATTCAAGTTATGTGGCTTTGTGGAAATCACTCAACCTCACCTTCTCTTACCACTAAAGTTCTTATGCCTCCTTGCTGAATTGTGAGCTACACACACCTTGGTGGCAGTAGGCACGACAAAAGTGATAGATGAGGTGAAATCAGTCATAGTGCATCCTAATCATAGGCTTATTTGTGGAGCTTGGAAGGGTATGTATGTGGTGATACAATCTGAAAATTTTAAGCTATTGTAAGGTTAAGTAAAAATCCAACCAAGATACAAAGCCGAGTTGCTGATTTGAAAGAAAAAAAAAGAAAAGAAGAATTAGTAGATAACGTTTAGCAACTCACACACAAGGATAAGAGACTTGTTGCAGCAAAAAGGATTGAGCTAAGGTGGAATTTAGAGTTAAGAGCTAAGCTCAATGCTACACAAGTTAGAATGATATGCTAGACAATTGTTCCAAGATAACAGGATAGTAAGATAAATACTATCAAATTGAACCCAACAAACAATGTGGTGATCTCAGCACTTGTTCTTTCTCTCTTCTTCTTCTTTTGTTTTTTTGCCACTGAGATCAACACACTAGGATGCTCACCAAGTTTTTATTTTACTTAATTTTATTTTCAGATTAAACAAAGCACAAAGCTCATGAGCATCATCATGTATCTAGTCTTTATTTCAGCTGAGAAAAACTATGCTCATCTAGAACTGAAACATTCACGGATCTGAAACCATATCAAGATGATTGATTCACGAAATAATATCTGAAGATAAAAGATGCGTCTTGAAATAATATTTCCAACGAGTACAAGAACACAAAAAATGGATTTGAGATGTAAAAGTTATGTTTGTTTTGGTGTATTGTGCTCAAACTTCAAATCTGACCGCGAAAATGTTTTGTGATGAAAGTGGACTTGAACAAGAACACAAGAACGTGGGGGGGGGGGGGGGGCACAGATCTTGATGGGGAACAAATGGGGAAACAAATCAGAGGTAGAAAGTGAAGAAAAACACAAGGATTCATCAACTAAACTCGATCTATTGGACTAGAACTTAACTAAACTCACTAAAATTTCAGATTGGGTTGGGGGAAGTAGAAATTTTTGGTATTTTCAGTTTAGGGTAGTAAACAATAGGGGGGTAAAAATCCTACCGAGGAAACCGTAGCTCTGAATACCAAGATGATGCGGGGGCTTGCCTGATCTTCTTGTGTAGGATCGTGGGGGATAACTTGACCCGTGCAACCTGACGAACCGATGGCACCAACAGCTGCTCGAATAAACATCTGTGACAAATGATTTTGCCCAACCACACGATTTGGTTGATGCCTTACCTGAACCATGCAAAAGTAGAGGCGATGCTCTTGCAAATCACAAGGAAACATAAGAACAAATGGTAGAGAAAACTCCCAATCCTCAAGGGGGCAGCAATGACACAACCCTAAGGATAAGAGCACTTGGCTTCTCTATTTTTCTGAGTTCAATTCGTGGTTAGCATTTCCACCAGGCATACAAAGTGATACTTATACTAGGAACATCCCTCCTAGTTGGGCTGGAGCCTTCCACAAAGGCCCAATGCAAAATGACGAGTTTCTAGAATAAAATCCGAACCAACCAGTTCGGACCAGGAGGAACCCGAACTGAACACTCAGAACAGTCTTCAGTAAATTTACCATAGTGATTGCTACTAAGCTCCAAATCATGATCCGTCAGTTGCATTGGAAATTAGATTTCAAGATGCTTCCAATGGTGTAATATACACATGGTGAATCTTCATGGATTGATAAAGAATTAACCATGAATCTTGAAGTCCGAATCTGGAATAGCAACACACCCTCTTCTAGTTGCTTTTCTTTGTGTGCTAAGGGACCAACTCATACCTTGCATAATCTTCAAACCTGAGAACAAGTAACATGCCACTATTAGGTAGTAAATATTTTTTAGGTGTTGCATGTTCATAATCAGTAAGGAACGAGTTCACCTCATGTTGAAGTTGTTGCGCTCTTGCCCGAGTCAATGGCTTCTCGTAGGTGTAGTGGTGTCCTTGATGATCTTGTTCATTATGAGAGAGGTCCTCATCAGAAGGACTAACATTTTGGGAGGTTAAATCCCTGCAAGAACGACAAACCCCCGAACAACTAAATGCTCGTCTTATGATCCCATGATCCTTCGGGTATTGTCGTTCTCACATTTTGCAGGCATCATTCCGTGGTATCTATTCCTAAGGACGATCAAGCACATTCGGTACGAGTAGTGGTAAGGTTGGGGACAACTCCCCTACCTCATCACATGTCTCGGCACCGATGAAGGCCAACTTAGGGATCACTGACACCGATGTTCCAAGCCAAGCATGGGGGAGAGAACCCCCACGAGGTAAGTCCCAACCGTATCATTGCAAGCAGTATCTTTGATTTGGTTTTTCTTTTATTTTAGTTTGATTAATAAAAATACCAAATAAATATTTGCTTCCAAATAAATAACTCCCAACTATGCATGGAATGAATCATATGCCTCTCTCCTTGGAAATGATGAATAGTTGTTGTCTTGTATCTTACAAGTACCTTGTTCACAACTTGTTACTCTATTGGTGCTTGAGTTATTTGGCATGAGTGAAAAATGAACCTAAAAACCTTGTGGGATCACATGCTCTATTCCAAGTCTAAGTTGTTGTGAGGAATGATATAGTGAGACTATAGTTGAGTTCTTGCTTTTGCTCTAAGTACGGTGAAAATCTCAGATGCTTTTTGCTTTCAAAAATAAAATAAAGTTCCTCATTGTTTAGCAACCCCTACCAGATCCATATGCTAAGTTTAGTCAAAAACCTTACACTCATATATTGCTTGTCATCTTATTGAGCTTTGTGAAATTGTTGTGACCTTTGTGAGTAACCTTTCATGCTTTTAAGATCGAGATTCACGTACACACCACCATCACTTGCAATTACCATACTAGGAGTTAGCAAATATTGCCATCATCCATCCACAAAATAAAGGCTCCATGCTCCTTGATTCCCTCTCCAAATATCCTTAATAGAGATATGGGCTATGAAAAAATAAGAAAAATAAAAGCATGCCAAAGAGCATGGCAAAAATAAATGAAAAAAGCATGCCAAAGAGCATGGAAAAAATAAATGAAAAGAAAAAAAGCATGCCAAAGGCATGGCAAAAAGAAAAGATAGCCCATGTTCTCGAAAATAATTCAAGGAGAGGAAGAATCATCCCAAGGAGTTTCCACCATATGTCCACTCCACATATTCCACACACTTGCACTTCTCGATCTAAAGGTGTGATTTGACCTCCAAAGATCCGGTCTTTGACTTAGGAAAATATAAGATGCAAGTATGCCTTCATCCATTTCCCCTGAGCCACACAAAAAGCTTAGTAGATTTAGGATGAAAGAAGGCACAAGCCTTTGGTGAGGATACACATACCACTTGAGTGATTGAGTGTGCCAATTGAGGAACTAAATTTAAATTTTAAAAAGTTCTGGAAAACTCCGAGATGGGATCCTGAAGAAAGTAGGAGTGGAATGACACTAAGTCAAGTTGTTCAACCTTTCAACCGCCCAAGACAAGGAGATTGCTATACGCCCCATAGGTAAGAAGGTAAGTTATCACTTTTCCTATAAATCAAGTTACTATAGAATACTAGTTGTGCATATAGAGTACTTGTAAAGATACTGACATTGTAGCAACTCCTGATCCACCGAGCCTAAGTCTTTGGCTTTGCTCGAGGACGAGCAAAGGTCTAAGCTTGGGGGAGCTTGTTGGCGGTTGTTACGGCCTAATTCTGGCCGGTTTTTACCGCCTATGTCTCGGTAAATAAAAGGCTTATAGACTTAGTTCCATGCATTATTAGGCTTATACTAACTATTTCCACGAGTCTTGGTGTTTCCAAATTAATTTACAGGAATATATCCAAAATCGGCATTAAAAGAACGATTCATCGTTTGGGCTAGAAATGGACTCTGGATTATCATGATCGCAAACAATATCATATGCCAAATTGGACTACGCCATAGCAAAGAGCTCGTCGAGATATTGTTTGCACTATTCGGAGCTCGGGATATTAAACTGCAAAATATTCACATGCTAACGTCATCATGACGTCAGCACCTAACGTCAGCATCTTGCGGGCCCAGGCGGACCCAGCAACCGAGGTGCCTCTCCTGGCGCGGGTCAACGCCGACAGCGTGCTGCGCGCACCGTGCAGATGCGTGGGAGACAGCAAGGGGCAGGCGGGACCCACCCGCACAGCAGAGCGTAGAGGCAGGAGGCCGGGCCTTGGGCCCTGGGTAGCAACGAGCGCAGCACACGTAGCTAGAATGGGCGACGCAACGTAGCTGCTGTCCCCACCACCAGCCAAGTAGAAGCAGCACGCACACGTGAGAGGGGGGCAGGTCAGGCCCACAACAAGGCAAAGGCGGTGCTGCAGCAGGCTAGGGGGTCTAGGCGGCAGCGGCTCAGCGTTGCAGCTCATGCGGTGCCTCACGCACGTGCATGCAAAGGCGGTGCAAGCAAGGAGTACGTGGCCAGCGCTGGTTGGTCGGGGAGACTTTCACACGTTTCGGCAGGAGGGAAAAACACAGCGCATGCAGGAGGAAGTGGAGCCAGTGACACGTGGCGCATTCCTGCTGGCTGGAGACTCCATCACGCGGATCAAGCCCATGGAAGAAGCACATCCACATGCAACCTTCTCCACATCCCTAAGGCACCTCTCCACTATAAATACACCTCCTCTCCTCACTTGTAACACACACCACTTGGAAGCAAGTCTCCATCCTCCTCTTTTAAGATGTAGAGTTTGGATAGTCCTATTGGGAGTTAGAGTCAGGATCGAGCTTCGCTCGGGGTTTCGGAGTCGTCTTTTGGAGTTCTAGTAAAGCTCTTATATCTTTGCCTTTCCTTTATGCAAGACTCTGAGCATTCAATATATTATCTTCCGCATTTACTTGAGTTATTGGTTCTGCATTTATTCTGGGATAATTGTGGAATGTCTAGCCTTGGTTATAAGATGTTGTAGTCTGGCTCTAGAAGTTCTCCCTAGTTCTTTATTTCGGTTGGTTCCTCGTTTCTGCTCAATACTTGCGGTGAATTGTCACTGGGGTATTGATAGGATTGCTTGCTCTTTCTAGGAGAGTAAGTAGTTATTGTCTAGTGTAGGTGTGGTGCATAGACTAGATAGTAACCTTGGTTTACGTCTGAGTCTACGGATGTGTGGTAGCCGTTAGGTGGTGACAGCCCAATACGGTCTACGTAATCCACCACATTCAACTCGGTCCGTAAGAGCCTCCTGCGGTTGTTCACCAACACCCCTTCTCATCCCTTCCTGAGTGTTGGGTGCTCCGCTTCCCGATGCTAGGATAATAGAAATAGGAAAGAACCATAGATGCCTTTCTTCATGTAGTCGTAACCTTTGCTGGAGATATCTCTAAGTTATTGGAAGTATATAGGAATCATTTCCTGTCTCGTTGTTCTCCCACTAGCTAGACCACTCTTCTATTTGTATCATTTATCCTAGACTTCTCCTTGTGTGTGTGTCAAATGCATATCACTCCTATCATATCCTTTGCCCCCGCCTTGTTAGCCGGTACTTTAATTAGTAGTTACATCCTTGTTAATAGACAATACTCTTTATTCATTGCTTCCCTGAGGAAATAAATATGATACCTTGGAATACTCCCGGGTGAAATGCTACATCGGTATCTGTGCCCTTGCGGATTTATATCTATGTCATAAGAATACCAATAGACACTCCTTGCACCATTACCAGGATTGGCAATCCTAATAGTGGACCGTAAGAAGTGTCAACAAACATTTCTGGCGCTGTCACCATTGAAGCAATTGGCGAAAGATATTGATGATTGACATTGGTGACTACTAATTTAATCTACCGCTAGCATTTACAATAAAACTAGTCGAGTTGATGACTTACCAATAATGAATCACTCGGATTTTCAATCTCCACATGAATCTTTCATGGGCATCTCGAACCATTGGTCCTTCATCTTCTGGCGGAACTGAATACCTGCTCCACCAACTACTTTTGTGCTAAGTGAATTGGGTTGTGGCTTTATGTGATAAAGAGTTCAAAACAGAGCAAGACTACGTTCGATTCCAAGAAATGTCTCACAGGCGCGAACAAAGACAGATGTATGCAAAATCTCATTGGGATTGAGATGATGTAGCTGAAGTTTGTAGAAGTCGAGCAATGAGCGAAAGAAGGGAGAAATTGGAAGACCAACTCTGCGCTCACAAAAGGAGACACACAAAGGAATTTCATGAACTTGCTCAGTAGGAAATTGAGCATGGTAACAAGATTTCTACTCTAGAGTATCTTCAAAAAGAAGAAAACCTTGCACAACTAGGTTTTGCAGATCGGCAGTGGAGGCTGTGCAGTACTTCCATGCATAAGCCGATGATGGATGCGTCTTGCATTGGGTCTTAGCAGTTGGATCTACAAGGGATGGCTTTTTCCTAGCGGTCTTCCTCTCCGCTGGTTTGGATGTACCCTGATCTCCGTCTTTGTTCTTCACGGCACTTTTCTTCTGGCCAATGGTGGTTGAGCGTGTTAGGACCTTGGATTTCTCCTGCATTCACTAAGCAAAGGATGGATGCGCAGGCTCTTGGGCTGAACAAGCTCGAGGGGCTAAAGACTGATGGCTCGACGAGGAGAGAATGATGGCACATATAATAGATACGAATGAATGTTTTTCACCTGGATATTTATAATAAGCGGCTAGGGTTACTGTGCGACACAGTAATATCTCGTGGCACATCACATTCCGTTACTAGGGCCAGTTTTTAGGGTTAGAACCCCTATCTAACCACCGGTAACGGGAATTTTGGTTAACTCCAGATTTACGGTAGATTTTCGAAGATTCCTTTGATCTTTAAGCCAAAGATATTTACCTTAAAGATCGGGGGCTACTGGCGCATATTCGGGGATTTTATTTTTTTTTTGAGATTTATGACTACACTCAACCGAAGACCTTCGAATAGTTTTTACAAAACTACTGGAAGCTCGGGGGCTACACCCATTGGGTGCATCAAAGATGCACTCCAATGGAAACTACTCGACAATGCAGGAAAGAGCGTCTTGGGCTTAGCTCCAACTACTCAGATCATCAAGAGATGTGGCCTTGAAGATGTTAAATCAGATTCAAGACTTGAAGCAAAGGAGCAAGATGCTCGGGGGCTTGTGAGACCAGGAACCCTATGACAACTTACTCACGGGATTAAACTACTCGGCTACGGGAAGTTTGCTCGACTACTCTGAAGCAATGAGCTATGGTACAAGACAGCGTAGTTAATTGGGAGAACTAGTCGTGTACTGTTAGGAGACTCTACAAAGTACCCTGTTGTAGTTCCTAAGAACTCGACGAGACCCACACATACTACTTATTGAGGTACCCTAGGCAGGTACTCCGTCGTTAAACACAGACACCCGTCGACCCACCCGCCCACCACTGACCTCGCCTGTCTACTGCCCGCCTCATCCAATGGCCTGCCCACCCACCGCCGACCTTGCTCGTCTGGTGCCGTCCCCACCCACCAACCGCCGGCCCCGTCTTCTTGTCACTGGCCCCGCCAGCCAGTCGTGCTCGCCTGCCTGCTGTCGACCCTGCCCGCTGGTCGTTAGCCTTACACACCAGCCTGCACGCCGCCAGACCCGCCCTTCTATTGTAGATGGCTCCACTGCTGAGGAGAGAGAGAGGGGGGGAGAGAGAGAGAGGAAGTTTGTTGAGGAGGGGAGGAGAGAGGGAAGGGAGTTTGCGGATATGAGGATAAGAGAGAGGTAAGGAGACGTGTTTGAATACAAATGGTGGTCCGCGGTTTCCGTAGTGAAACTATAAAATCCCTCTTTCCCTAGGAACACGTTAGATTTCTAGGGAAAGAGTGATTCCCCTACGGATTGCAAAGAAAATGCTAGGGAAATGATTTTTCCCCTTGGAAACTTTAAAACCCCTAGGGAATGAAAAAACCCTAGGGAAACATGTTAATCCTATTTACTATAGCATGTATCTCATATGTTAAACAAAAGCTATATAAGGTAAACATTATGCTTACAGCTAATGCTCCTATCTAATGAATAATTATTTCATTATGCCAATGCCCCCCTCGACCCGCTAATTGTTTCATTCTGCCTAGGTCCCACGATTGTCTCACATTCATCGTGCTCGATCATTCATCATATCCTACTAATACCCATAATGACATTCATTAGGTAGGGACTGGACTGTCCCTACCTTATAACATTATATTTACGATTGTCAACAACAACGAGAAACAATACCACCAAAGCATTCCATTACATACCATAATATCAGGGACTAAAATAAAACGGAAAAATATAGTTTGCAACTGCACTTTTAAAATTTGACACAAATTTAAAGTGTTTTAGCGTGCTAAGGCATCAACATGGCGACATAAAAATGAACAAAATTTAGAATGCTTCAATTTTCTATATAAATAACTTTAAAATTTAAAATTATATAAATAATTTTGATATTTGAAACAAAGAATAATATGACTATGGAATAGCTAGTGATTAAACTAAACTTAGTCTGGGCATAATTAACCGAAACCGAGGAACCGAACCGAATATACCGAGACCGAAACCGAAAAATTTGGTCACAATTTCGGTCACCATTCCTACCGAACCAAAATTATTACGGTTAATTCAGTCTTGGGCCTTGGTTAACCGAAGTAACCGAACTATGGTTTGTCCAGCGGTACAAAGTAATATGTCATGTGGCCCATCAGACATTGTTCAGCTCAGCCCAACAGAAAGCCTTAACCTCCCTCTAGATCCGCCGCCACCCACCCTTGGAGACCTGCCCCCTACCGACCCGACTCCACGAGCGCGACGCAGTGTGTGAGAACTTGGCACCCACACTGTCGGCCCCCTCCGCCCTCCCCACCCGCAAGCCGCCAGTCCCCTCACCGTCCGCGGGCGCCGCCGACTGCCTCCGCCCTCCTCACCTGCAGCCGCTGGCCCCCTCCGCCCTCCCCACCCGCCGCTACAGCCTGCAGGGTTGCGTCAGGGGAGATGCGGCGCGCCTTGGACTCGTTGATCTGCCGGCAAAGATGGAGGTGGCAAGAAGCTGATGTTGTGTGTTGATTTTTGCTTCATTCTTTGTTGATATGTGATTATTTATGTTGGATCTGTTAGAGGAATGGTGATTTCGTGGATTTTTTTCTCTCGATTCGTCACCAACTAACCGTCACCAACTTGGTTAGTTCGGATGCAATCGAGACCGAACAGAACTGACCGAGACCGAATTTGATCAGTCTTCATAAATTTCAGTAATTGATCGGCTCCTAAATTTGAATAACCAAAATTTATGAAAACCCGAGGAACCGAACCGATTGGTTCAGTCTAACCGAACGCCCACCCTGAAACGAAACTAAACCCTTTTCACCATGTTGATCAAACTAAACTCCATTCCAAATTGATGTAGGTTCCAAAAAAACCTATGTGCAAATGAATTTTTCTAAGAAATCAAGTCATATATAAGTTGCCTTGGAAACCATGCCCCAATTTCACATGATTTTAAACAACTATAAAAAGTATCAAATGCATATATGAGTACTAAAAATCTTTTTACTCTAGATGAAATTATTTTTAGGACAAAATTTATTTTTTAAATGCATATTGATTTAAAAAATATAAATAGATTCAAATTGTAGATACCTCCATCAAAACTTATTAAAACGGAGGAAGTATCTAGTTAGCAAAAAATTCATACATGACATATTCTTCCATGTGCATAATACTATCATTTAATGTTGCCTAATAATATAACCAATGATAGAGATAGATATCATCAAGGTGAAAAGGAGCACAGGTCAACACAAATACCATACTCTATGTGATGGCATCAGCTAGGTATCTAATGGATGCCGGATGAGCGAAAAAGTCAACTAAGCGTGGGTGCTAAAAAGCATAGCTCAATGCGCATGTGTGGGAAATGAGAGCTGGTTGTGCATGTGGGGAAACCGCGTGTCTACACCTCACGCAAGGCTACGACCCTTCCTATAGTGCGCCAATTGAGAGAGGGACCGAGGGAGAGTGACAGAGGTGATAAGGGAATAAAAGAGGGTTGTGCCGACACATGGAATCTAGCTAGTGGCATTCCACCTCTATCCAACCTCTCACGCTCCTTCTACTCCGTCGATTCAAGGCGGCTCTTGATCCTCATATTGCTCCATGTCTTCCTCTGATTCACACATTTGGCCTCATGTTGATGCTCTCTAACATGTTTTTAACACCCCCCCCCATTTATCTCCAACATTATCATATAAATGACACCATTATTATCGTTCATACCTACTAAGGGACATAACTCGATGAAACCATGAGACATACATCACAAGGAGCAGAGAGCCGCTACAAGTCTTCAAGGTTGCCTAGGAGATGGCTTGGTGGAGTTCAGGAGCTGAGCCCTTGTATTCATTAGGGCTCATCCACATTCAAGATGGTGATGTCAATATTTACTTTGATCTACCATGATGTGAGTTTTATTCATTTATGTGTTTCAGAGCATGTATTGTGTATCTCATTAGTGGTAGATATAATCGTGGTGATTAGTCTATCTTTGTGGATATATCATATTAGCGTGCAGGAATATGGTGGGTGATGACCTTGTGTGGTGACAACCGGCAAAGGGAAATGGCTAGACGACTGCGTAATGGTGAAGTCCTTATGAAAATATGGATGTGGTAGAGGATCAGTTGGTTACCTTTGTAGATTTTTCTTACAATCACGAATAAATCCTCAAGCGCACGGATATAATATTGTAGTATTTCACCTAAAATTATTTAAGGCATTATTATTTATATTTCCCAATTCAAGACGATGGACAAAAGTAATATTTATTTTCATGATTATAACGTAACTGAGCATACAAAAGTACAAACAAGATAAGGTAATATAAGTAGTGTGGCACACATAAGCACCAACTCTACTAAAGGATAACTAGGTTAGTGGAGGAGGACAAAGATCAACTCTAGGGTTCATATGTACTTCTTATACAAAGCATGATTAGATATACAAACATATACAAAGCATTGGTTAGGACTTAGTTCTAGCACACCTAGGTACACGTGAGATGGATCTATGGGTTAGTATTCCTCCCCACTCTCCTTCTTAACCAATGCTTAAAAGGGTTATGACAAAGTCTTGAAAGGAAGAAAGGATGCAAGAGCCATACCCAAAGCTCCTAAGGGACTTGGAACCCTGAGGTAGATCTTCTCTAAGGCTAACTTCACTAACCCAACAACTACTGTTGTGCGTTACCACTACTTATATAGGTGCTTCGAGGTGGTTTGGCGTGGGAATATCTAGAGAATCGTCGTCCACTGCCTTAGGTATGTCGGTAAGTGACTCCACATGGCAGCCATCCACAAGGAGCCACTCCCCACTTGGCATCAAATTCCACCACCTTCTGGTGGGTGGCTGTCAGGTGGGTCCTCAAGCTTGTGCTCGGTGTTTCCAATGGAGTTGAGTAGGTTTTTGTTGGTTTGCTGGCCCTTGATCCATGCACTTGCCTCTGATTGGATATCAGTGTGTTTCCCCACCTTGGTGTGTGTTTTCTCCTCCATTTTGTAGTAAAACCTATGAAAGCAAATATCTGCTAGGGATAAGTGGTACTATGCTATTTAATTAAAATATGCGAGTAATAAATGTTAGTTCTCTTTTTATTTTTAAAAAATATTGACAGTCATTTTTGGTACTTAAGGACCATCAACATAAACATCTCTCAAACTCTCGATGCCAAGCTTTTGGATGTCCAGTCCGAGGTTTATTTCTCCATTTCCATCAAAGTAATACCAACTTTGATATGATAAACATACAGAGTACACATATATGTGCCCAGGAAGTCCACAGAACACATACAGCGAACAAATATGATAAACAGAGTACAAATGCTCGAAATAAAATAGTTTACATCAGAGTATATCATAAATGATTATTACAGTGGAAGTCTATAACTCTCAACTAGAGCGGAGCCGTAGTCCACAGGGACTCTGACTGGGAGAGCGCAACTCAGAAGTACGGGAGGTCCTTAGGGAACTCAGCAGCAGTCTCATGCACAGCCCAATCTGTTACCCATCCAGGATTTTTTGAATAATGGCAAGTGTAAGTAAAACATTTACTTAGCAATTATAGCACGGTATATGAAGGCTCAAAATAAGGCTAGACACGGCTTAACTGCGTCAGCACTTTTAGTTGGTTCATTTTAACATTAACCAAATTACTACAAGTGGATAAAACCCAGTTGCAACACAATTAATAAAGTATAGGTGACATTAAACATAAATAAACATCATCTTCTAATCAAAAAGGATCCAGGCCGCTCGTGACCCTGAGCAAGGCTATCATGATAGATTTTACACTCTGCAGAGGTTTCGCCCTTTACCCACCAGTCGCGTAAAAGTTCAAAGGAACTTTGCACCCAACCACGCACATCAACACTTCCGAGGTGTGACATCATAGGGACGCTACGAGGCTTTTCACAAGACACCCTAACAAGACAGTAGCCGCTGCGGTAATACAAGGTGGTGAGACCATAGGCACCGAGATCGACGTACGCCGACGGAGTCACACAATAACGGGGGGTCGATGGCGTCCAGAGCGCGGGCATCACACCCATCCATGTGCAACATGTGGAGTTCCCCATCGCAGGGACTCCCAGCACGGGACTGTGCCTAACGAGACATAGCCGACGGATCACCCGTCCTCGGTGGAATCCGGAAACACCCCGTACCTTGCCTCCCACAACGCCGTAGGCCCGTCGGTAACCACTGGCAAGCTAGAGACGTACAAGTTACTTGACCAAGACCAGAGCCATAATAGTTCTAGCGGTGGCGACAGGCTCCTGGGTGGCCGCTTTAAGAACCGGACCTTAGGGAGAGACACTGGAGCAAAGCACACAACACATGCTCTAGTTCCATAAACCATGTTGCTAGAAAGCAAGTTTTATCATTAACATCGAAGTGAACCATTAAGTCAATATTAACAATTAAATAATGGTGACAGTAGCTGCACTTAGCAAAGATTCTACCCATATGCATAAACCCGGGGTAATCAAAGGAACAGGGTATACAAGACTAGGTACAACCTTAATGGGACATCAATTTAGACACAAGCATATGAAAGTAAATAAATGTAAATGGTGGTGTTTAGGTAGCAAGGATTGTCCATGATACAACTTGCCTCCCTCGAAGTGCTGCTGCTGCTGCTGCAAGTCCTGCTCCAGAAAGTCCTCCGCGAACTCGAAATCCAAAGCTAACAGCTCACCGACTGGACACGAAGCACCACACAAGCATACACGCATACCAATACATGCAAACAAATATAATTTTATTAGAACAGTACACCAAACAGTAGAAACAGCACATAAAAAGGTTTTAGAAATATTCTACGCTTCACTACGAACACATGAGCGTGAGAATCACGCTAATCGGAGCTAAAACGAAAAAGATATGGGTTTTCTAAGTTCTAGGGACCTGCTGGAAAGTTTTAAAACTTTTCAGGGGCTTATTTGAAGAAAACCGAGGACATATACGTAATTATGCGTTAAACCCCGAGGGCTAACGCGCAAAATGGCTTGGCAGGACTGCGGATTCTAATTTTCAAAAGCTCAGGGGGTTTTCTGTTAAATTCAGGACCTAAGTGTAATTATTTTCAACATAGGGTGGACCGCGGGTTAATTTTAGATCTTGGAGGGGCTCTTTAGCGAAAAGGGGGCGGCTGGCTCAGTTGACCGGTATTGACTCAAGGAAAAGATGCTCGGGGACCGTTGGATCTGGATCTAACGATCCAGATCAGCCGGGCGAGGGAGGAGGTCGCCGGCAGCGTCGGGGACGGCGGCGCCACTCGTCCGACGGCGGGGCTCGCCGGAATCGAGCTTAGCTCGGTCTAGTGGGCCCCAAAAGCCATGGGGATTGGTCCTACGGCTACTGGAGGGGATGGCGAGCTCAATTAAGGGGTTCATGGCGAGGGATTTGCAGCGGGGGAAGCCAACGCCGGTGAGCCACGGCGGTGGGACTCCGGCGAGGCCGTCGGGGGTGCTAGGGAGGGAGGGAGGAGGCGGGAAGTGGCGGGGGAGCTTCCTTACCCTTGCGCGAGGCTCCTGGCGGGCCCAATTGAAGCAGAGCGGCGCCGGAGAGGGAGCTTCGACAGCGGCCGGAGCTCGGCGCGGCGGTGCTGTGCAGGGAGCTTGAGAGGGAGGCGTTGCGGTGTCTCAATGGCTCGGGGAGGGTCGGATGAGGTGTGGAGGCTCGGTGGGGCAGCTTATATAGCCCGGGGAGGGGCGATCTTTGGCAAGCAAGCCTGGAAATCGGGCGGCGGCGGCCGGCGATCGGGTTGCCATGCGGGGGCGCTTCCTTCCAAGCTGAGCGCACGCCAAGAAAGGAAGGAGGGGTGAGGAAGGTGCGGGGAAGCCGCTGGGGTGGCCCACGGGAGGGCGCTGGGCGGCCGGCCGGGGCGGCGGTGATTTCGCCGGGGGAGGAGGAGGCTCGGCCGCGGCGCGACGGAAGGAAAGGGGTGCAGCTGACGCGTGGGACCGGGCTATCGGCGAGAGAGGGAGAGAGGGGAAGGGTGAGCGGAGCTGGGCCGGCGCGGCTGTGCTGGGCCGAGAGGGGGAAAAAGGCCCGGGTGGAGGGGAGGTGTCGGGCTGGGCCGGGGAGAAAGTTGAGGGAGGGAATGTGAGCCGAGGAAGGAAGTTGGAGGTGCAAAACTGGACTCGGGTGAAATAAACTTTTCTAGGGAATCAAACAAAGTGATTCAAATTTGAATTTAAATAAATTTAAACTCTGGTTTTGAATCACAAGCAATACAAAAATAAATGCAGCAGTATGAATGCAACAAAAATGTTTCTACAACTTATATTTGACTTTAATATTCATAAATAATTTATTTAACCTATATTAAATATGAGAAAATTCAATAAAAGCAAATTAATTACTAAAAATTTTAAATGGGCCATTTTTGGGTGTTACATTAAGTCTTGTATGCCATCATTAAAGTAGTTAGGTCAACTTCTGGCTGGACAGCTATTGATCTGATGGAAGAATTAGGGTGTGTTTGGTTTCACAAGCAAACCTCGCCTTGCCTTGCCTGCACAAAAATCAGCGCAGAAGCAACGTTTGGTTCTCTTGCCGTGGTACATTGGAGCCTATGCAAGCAAGTTTTTCCTTGCTGAAGCGAGCGAGCCGAAATAGCTCTCCGCCGTCGGCAAGGCGAGACTAGGAAAGGGTGTCTTGAGAACCAAACGTGCCCTTAATGTCCAGACAAGGTCTTGATTTACTAGCTCTTGGCTGGATACATATAATTCCTTATATTTAGGGATGAATTTGAGTGTGGCTTATTTTGGTCCAAATACATGGAGATGGTTGCTAACCACTGATTAGTTTTATAGCACACCCTTGTCCTAATCATAGTTTAATTCTTATGTGTTTTTAGTTTTCATCATCTTACTATGCCACGTCAAATTAGATTGTTATAGAGTAAATTGTGTCTTGAGGTACTCTCAGTGTCTCATATAGTTATGTCTATTGTGGGCCAAGTGGGTTGAAGGACCAGATCATGTTTGCGTATTGAGCCTCCTAGCTATCAGTTACCCATCTCTGGCTTATGGCTTTCCACGTTTTCCTTATGTTATGCTATTATTGTTCCAAATATGAGGCTAATTGATCACAATATGTTAATGATACAATTGTTATATGCTGGCATATGGAAAGACTATGATACACACAGAATCCTTCTTATGGTAACTAGCAATGATCGTGACCTCCAAACCATTTACTATTCTCCAATCAACCAAATCAAAGCAAGGATTATTACCACTATATATATGAATAGGGAGAGGAACACCTAGTACCAATATCCATGTCACAACCACTCATCTTAAGTTTATTTGGCTATAAATATCTAATATGAGGGACAACAACATGATGGAGTATGCTAGGATCATACTCTTGTTTGTTGTGCTCTTTGTCTATCTAGCATCGCCCGCAGTGAGTAAGTTATATAAATCTGTGATGCATACATGTTACCATGCTTGATGTACTTGATGACAAATTATAGTTGCAGGTAGGCGGCAGCCATTGAAATCTAAAAGTACTGCTCATGCTACAACACTAGATGAAAGCAAAATCTACTTAATATTTTGTATACGCAGGGAATGCAATTCCTTCGGTCATGGCTGGTAGGTCTGCGTCTGCTGTGGAAATATATTACATAAAGAGAGTTGCCATCCAACGATGGAAGATTGTAGGGCCAAGTGCTCTCTTTGCAACCCTAGATGCTCGGTCTCTCCTCCTGTTAAGCCACCATTGGATAGACCAACACTTGCAACAATGAATTCTACCCTATACAATTAAAAGATCATGTGATCTTCCGGTTGTCGATACTGCACTGAATAATGTGGCATCTATTTGCGTTGGAGTATATATGTGCTTTGATTTATTTTTGTGTCCTTTGATATTCTGTTGTGATTAGTATTCAGATCTCCTTTAATATCCATTGCCAACTTCTTTGAGTTCTTTTTTTCTAGGTGTATAATAGCACATGTATGTGTACGTGCATACGCGCATGTGTCTCTTTCATGCTTTTTAAGGTGTCACCTTGGTGTAAACTAGAAGTCTCACTGCTTTTCAATTTTGGCTCCATGTTAGCCACGATCTTCCTACATATAGCATCGCCTCATGCGAAAATGCATCAACTAGGCATCAAACAGACACCACATCAGCGAAAATGGTAGTTGTGCGCGCTGGGAAAAATATGGCATGATGCGCACACACAGGAAATGAGAGGGCATTGTGCATTAGGGGATATTGCAGCACCTACACCTTGCATGAGGTCACGACCCATTCTGCAGCATGCCAATTCATAAGGGTGTAGGGAAGGGTGGTGAGAGGGGAAGAGAAGAAGGTGTCAGCAGCACTTGGAATCTAGTGGAGCGCTACCTCCATCTAACTGGTCCCACCCAATCTGCTCTGCCAATTTGGGGCTCCTACTCCATGGCTTCCACCAATTCACACCATTGCTTCATACCTTCAAACTCTGCTCTATCGATGCATGCCACTGGTTCACACCTTTGACCTTCACTCCAGCGATTTGCAAACCACCCAGAGTCCAACCGTCGCTTGTGGGTCCACACCTCCATTGTTGCCACATTGATTTGTGCATGCTTACTCAACTAAAGTTGATGCACATCCCCTTTTTATGCTCTACCTTCCTTCATGCACCCTCCCTTCACACCATCTCATAGTTACTTCTTCATCTCTCCACCCATTATTGTGACATATGTTGTTTAAGAAGCAAAAAGGAGGAGGATTGGTTATATATTGGCTCTATGATTGGCAGCAATGGTATGACTCAATGTTTGTTCCACTCCATTGTAGGTTAGGGTATATGGTATGGCATCGCCTTGCCGCATTCCTTATTCATCTAAGCATTTCTAAGGGGGTGAGTCGTTGTGCCTTATTGATTTATGGCCTTAGATCATGTTGACAGTTAGATCAAACAACATGTGAGCACTATGGCACATTAGGGCACCTTATGTGAAAACCATATGCTCTGATTTAAGAAACCGGGTGATATTGTTTCATCAAGTTTCACCAATAAACCAACTAACACTTGTCTAAGATGGATCCCAAGCACATTTTAGTTTCTATAGCATCAACGGCCAATTATGACATCATCAATCATCTTTGATATGAAGGAAGAATAGAACATTAGGGTTTGTATATGTTACGACATCGCCTTGCCGCATTCCTTATTCACCTAGGCATTTCTAAGGGGGTGAGTCATTTGCCTTGACTTATGGCCTTAGATCATGTTGACACTTAGATCAAACAGCATGTGAGCATTAGGGCACATTAGGGCACCTTATGTGAAAAACCATATGCTCCGATTTAAGAAACTGGGTGATCTTGTTTCATCAAGTTTCACCAATAGACCAACTAACACTTGTCTGAGAGGGATCCCAAGCACATTTGAGTTTCTATAGCATCAACGGCCAATTATGACATCATCAATCATCTTTGAGATGAAGGAAGAATAGAACATTAGGGTTTGGAAGGGAATTTAGAGTAAACATTCAAAACAAAGTAGTAAATGTGTTTCTGATTGATTGCATTCTTCAAACAGTTGCGAACCTTCATATTAGTAGAGTAGGGAGGCCTTGCCCTATCTAGAGTCTGAATACATCACAAAATATGCTTAAATAGACCAAACTAAAACACTATCTACCTAGTAAAAACCGTAAGTCCCCGTTTTCCATCTAGTGGAACCTCCTGGTCGCCTTAAATTTCTCATATAGAGCCCAATTGGATGATATAGATATGCATTTTGATTATCCCAATGAGAATGTTTTGCCCACTTAAGAAAGTGGTATGGCTGAAACCTTTTTGGGTGAGAATGGTGTGACAAGTTTACAAAGTGGATATACCAAAAGCTCTCTACACAAGAGTGTTGTGACCATTTTAGAAAGTGGTCAAACCAAAGGTTCTCAATACAAGAGTGGTGTGACCATTTTAGAAAGTGGTCAAACCATATGACAAATTTTCAACCACTGTAATTCTCAACTCATGAGAAGTTAGCCCTCTTATAAGCAATTCAAGTGTCATGGTGCATGAATGTGCATATCCTGCCCCCTCCCTAATAGTATGGCAATATATCTTATTAACCCGACCAATTTTTCATCTTTAATCACCTCATGACCAAATAAGGCCCTAATATTGATACATTTGACTTGAGCTTCCAGCAAATTTTCAACTAAACTATCACCATAGCATCCTTGCATATCCATGTAATCATTGGGACTAAGCTATCTAATTTCTCAAATAAAATTGTTAGTCCATAAAATAATATCATTAATTACCAAAAGCCAAATTAGGGGCCTAGATGCTTTCATATACTAACTTTATTATTTTTTGTCACATTATTTTCATTACTAATAATGGTATGTGTCAGTTGAGGTCAACTAGATTGTCACATTATTTTCGTACGCAAGGAATTACAGGAACTTTAATACAACTTGAACAGGGAGGAAAAGTCGTGTATGCCCCTCATTAGAGTAGTCAAGTCAACTTCTGATTGGGCAGCTCTATTAATGGCGGGACAATGTCCTGATTGACTAGCTGCAGGTTGGATACATAGAAATCCTAATATTGGCCGCGTTTCTTTGGATTTTGGAAAAAAAATTTAACACGTTTGACCAATAATTAAGGGTATTAAATAAAATCAGTTTACAAAACTATCTTCACAACCTCAGGTTAATTCACGAGACAAATCTAACGAGGCCTTTGACCATACGATTAGAGGATGGTTACTCTAACATTATTGTAGTAAATCATGAACTAATTAGGCTCATTAGATTCGTTACGTAAAGTTACGCTTATCCCTAAAAAGATTTTGTAAATAGACTTATTTAATATTCCATGCATGCAAGATTCCTTTAGAAAAAAATTTCCAAAAAAACAAAAAACACGGCCATTATAGGAAAATTTTCAGTGTGCATTATTTTGCTCCAAATATATAGGTGGTCGTCAACCACTAATAAATTGTATAACATCTCGCTTCTTGACCTAATCATAGTTTAATTCTTGTGTGTTTTTTAGTTTTCATAATTATATCTTAGTGTTAAACATCAAATTAGAATTGTGTTCTAGAGTAAATGGTGTCTTGAGGTGCTATGATAGTTGAGCGTACGGTGGGTCATGTGAGTGGAAGGGCCAGATTCCATTTGCATATTCAGTCCCTTGTTTTTTTAGCTTTCAATGTTTCCCTAAAGTTGTGACATTGTTGTTCCAAATGTGAGCCTAATTGATCACAGTGTGTTCATGATACAGTTGGATAGGCTGACGTATGGGAAGTCCATGATTGGTGTGCAATCATTCTTATGGTAATTAGTAATGATCGTGTCCTACAACCATTTACTACTTCAAATCAATCAAATAAATGAAGGGTTTACCCACAATATATATGCATGGGAGAGGAACACCTAGTTTCAGTATCTACATCCCAACCCCTCGTCTTAAATCTATATATAAATATTTCATATCAGGATCATACTCTTGATCATTATGCTCTTTGTCTATATAGTATCGCATGCAGTGGATAAGTTCTTTGAATTAATGATACACACATGCCATCAAGACACACTGATGACAAATTGTTGTAGCAGGTTGTCCACAACCACTAAAATCTAAAAGTATTACCGATGCTGCAACACTAGATGGAAGCAAGATCTACGTAATATTTTGTGACCGTGGATTGCGATTACTTCGGTCATGTCTTGCGAGACTACTTCTGCTATGGAAATGTGAGCTCATTTACGATATCTTATACCACTGATTGATGGTATATGGTACAAAGATTGGATAATATAGTAATTTGTATCTAAATATGTTAACTAAGCATCTTTTTTCTCGTTCTTGACAGCGGTGCGCATCGTCGATTCGAGATCCATGCCACTGGAGCGCCTTAACTACTGGCCCGAAACGCACGATCGAATGAAAAAAGTCTAAATTACAGTGATGTCATTTAGATTTTTTTCCAATAATATCATTATACTGCTATACTACTCACCATATACTACATATATCACTGACCAACGTTACACTAGTATACAATTATTCTTAACCGTCAGATATTTATATACTAGTTATTTAAATCAGTAGTATAAGGTACCGTAAAAGAGCTCAATATATCAGAAAGAGTTTCCATGCGACTTTAGAAGAGTGCAAGGCCAAGCTCCCCGTGTGCAACCCCAATTGCTCGCCGCTGCCTTCCATTCATTAACTAGTAGATAGACCAACAATTGCAACAACAAATCCTACCCTATATAATTAAGAGATTATGTGATGTTCAAGTTGTTGATACGGCACTAAATAATGTGGCGCATGTTTGCATTTCGGTATTTTTGCTTTGATTTTTTTTTTTTGCATCATCTGATGTTCTGTTGCATTAGGATTCACATCTCTACTAATATTCATTGCCATTTGCTTTGAGTTGTTTTTATCTTGGTGTGTCTATCTATCTATATGTATTAGATCATGCTCATAAATCGATGCGTCACCACATGATCACTAAGGTCACACCATTGCGTCTTCTGCAAAACCGGATGCCCTGGTTTTGTCATGTTGCAGTAGCAAATGTCCCATGTACAATCCGAACACATCATGAAATATGCTTAAAACAATCTAAACCCCTATCTACCTAGTCAAAACTGATGCCTTGGTTTCCATTTTGTCAAATCTCCCGAACGCCATAACGTTCTCGTATGAACTCCAAATTGGATGGTCCATATAAACATTTCGCTTGTCTTGATAAGAACTACAACAGTGGGTTCCATAGAATTCTCCTCTAGGTCACCCAATTATTTCAACACCTCCAACACCAATAATTGTCATATTAGTCTTTATAAGCTCAACGATAGACTTTCCCAGCTTCTTAAACATAAAGTAAGGCACCAAATTTTCGATAGGCCCACCATCAACAAGCATCCTAGAAATCAGAATATAGAATTTTTAGGTTCCAAATACAACCAGCCGACTTCTTCACGTTCATCAACGATAAAATATTTAGAAGGTAAATATATCATATTCATGTTCGTACCTTCATGCGCCGGTGATGTTGCTGAGTCTGGAGATACTGTCTGGTTTTTGTAACCGGAAGTTTTGGATTTAGCAGTTCGTACTGATCTTGGGTTTCCACCCCTGCTTCTCTAGTTTTTTTTTCTCTCTCTCTCTTCTCTTTAATGTTAAACTCCAGGTTTCCTATGTGATTCTGTACATTAGCTGAGTTTCTTTCTAGTCCTTTGCACAAATGTCTTCATATGACACCTTCAAGATTCACTAATTGTTGACTTGCGTCAATTTTAAGGTTGATGGTCTGCAGCAGCACGTGAAAAAATCTAGATGTTTGAGCTCTTTGGCCTAAAATTTTTTAGCATTTGCTTGCTCACATGGGTAACTCATAGCGGTACCAGGATTTTTTGTGGCTGGCGGCAAGGTGAAGTAGATGGAGGCGCTGATTGGGATGGTGCAGCGTTGCATTTGCCTGGAGGACCTCAAGAAGCGAGGAGCCGAGCCAGCCTCAAAGAAGATAGAGTAGCAGATGTGTCATTTGTGGCTTGGGCTAAGCAGATCCTTCACTTCATATTGTATTGGCCTTCTCGGCGCTACCGTTAGTAGCGATGCACCCACAATTTGACAACAAGTGAAGCAGCACCACAGTATAACAGGATACAAGCATTCGAAAAAGAAACAAGTCGCTATTGAATTGAATGTTAAAAAGCAGCTGGTTGAAGCAACAAAAGAATACAGTTAGCCAGTGTAGCAGCTAAGCTTGCTTACAAGAAATTCCAAAAGTAAACGGCAGTAGGTACAGCGGGGGAGACAGATATACAGCTAAGCTAGCTAAATGCTAAACATTTGCAGAGAAGAGAAATCAAAGTAGCGAGGTTCTCTTAAATCTGTCACCGACAGGCAAGGCATCAAAGAGCCAGCGTAGTGACCGAGAACCTCCAGCAACAAGAATATTATCACTTTCTTCTAAGCGTGCCCCAATAGGCCTCAAATTGGAGGCCCTGCTGCACAAAAGAATCGATTAGCCAGCCACTTCCTTTGCTGCCAATCCTAAAGTCAGTCTGCACCTGTGCTAATCAAATCAGCCTCCCCACCATCCACCACCAGATACTCCAATCCATCCCAGTCCTCTCTTCTGTTACCTCATGTGTAGTTAACAATGCACCTAAACAAAGAATTCGTCTGCTCAGTAGAGGTTAGCACCTGTGATTGCCCTAAAATGTACGTGGGCAACCAAGCGACAACTTGTCATCCCTTGCAAATCTCTGCCCAGAACTGCGCTGCTGCTCAAGCTGTCTACTGGCACTAGAAGGTAGCCGGATTTTCACTCGTTTTGGACGGAGCTCTGCTGTGGCATCTCTAGTTCTTTCCGCAAACTCTTCTCGGGAACTGCTGGAAGGCGGACACGACTGCGGTTTCACACCATGACTTGTATCATCAAGCTGAGTTCCTAACTGGCGTCGCTTTATCCTCCAAGAAATGGGAACCATGTCCTCTCTTTCATCATCAGAAGAGGCAGGATTTGAGCACTTCTGGCTCATACACACAGAACGAACTGAACAAGTATCAGATTCTTCTGGACGCTTAGTGGCCCGTTGCACTTCAGGATGCACCTTTTTCAACCGCCTCAAAACCTGATGACAGCAAATCAATATTATATTAGAAACAAATTTAACACTACACGAAAAGTAGAAAAGTGATATATTCCTATTCAAGTTTCAGTCCAAATTCCAAACTTGATTTGGGCTACTAACTTTGGACTTTTAAAAAGAACTAAGGTGTCCAGAACCTGCAGCGGGGAACTCAGCTAAATTATAATGTGGCCGAGACCATTATATACTATCCGAAAAAACTGGAAATGCCTGAAAACTTTAATCAACAGTTCATCATGCTAAGTGCACATACTTTTCCAAAGTGAACCTATAAACTAACTGGAAACTTTTACACTGCATGGTATAAATTAAGTGGCAACTGAAATTGGTTTCCTCTCCCATACAAATTCTGGACTCCAAAGGGTCAAAACATAGCATACCTGCTGTTCAGACAAGTTTGGTATCTTTGTGTCAGAAGTAGGTTTGTCAAAAGACGTAGATCTGCGCTTAACTCGGAAAATTTCAGATTCAGAATCAGAATTATCACTGCATTCCATGGCTGAAGCATTACATGAACCCAGTCCATTATAAGTATCATCCATGCTGCATGAAATCTCATCCACAGTGTAAGTTCCTTTGGTCATTGATGTGTTTATTGCCTGCTTCGAAATGGAGTAAATATGGTTAGTTTGTGTGGCATGGACCTAAAAGAGAGAGTAAATCTGGAAAAATGTTTCAATACAAGCCTAGTAGACCCACCCTTGCTTCTGAATGCCTGGGCACCTCATGATGCGCAGAAGATGTCAAAATTGATACCGCAGGAGAACTCTTTCCATCATCAGCAGTCACAAAGCCTGAAATGCCAGCTTTGTTGTTGCTAAAATCCAGTGTAGTCCCAAAACTTGGGACACGCTCAATATTTTCAGAGATCTCGGCCTCCTTAGATGAGCCAATGCAACTTCTTTCCTTATACAAGCAGATATCCTGCTCAAATTTTCTTGATATAGCCTCTAGCTCCAGTATGTCCTCTCTAACGTAAACAACACGGTTGGACTTGCAAGGGCAACTCCGCAGTTCTTGTTCTGCATCCCCAGTTAAAACAAAGAATTAGCCCCAAAAAAACTAAAGGAAAACTACAAAAGCAGCAGCTTCTTTTAGCATGAATTACCGTGATGTAGGCAGACAGGATCAAAGTTACATCCACACAGCACATGTGTGATGTAGCAATCACGCCGACACATGCTACAGGACAGATTTGGAAAAGTTTTCGGCTTATAGGATATTTGAGAACCCATTTTAGCAAGTAGGCCACGTGCACGTCGCTGGAATCGCATCAACCGCACAAAGCAGGATTTCACACAATATTGGGAATATGGATGTTCCAACTTATCCAAAGATCTCAGATCACAGTTCAACAGCCTTTGGGACAGAAGCACAGCAGAACGACAGAGTAGCTCCTCATGCGCAAGCAACGGAGTTCTGTTCAACAGTGCATAGCGCTTGCTAGCCAGAGAACCCAGAGGAAACCAATCACCAATAGCAAAGTTAACAGCCTCTCCACAATTGAAACCTGGGTAGTTCACAAATTTCTTAGAAAATATAGAGATACATAATGCAGCGAAGAAATATTTTTAGAAAAAAACAAGCATACCATGGCTGAAGCCCGCATGGTAAGAACGAGGGAAAGTAATAACAAACTCCCCAGGTCTTTGTACAGCTTTATATACAGGAACATTGTGATCTAGTAGAACATTTGGAGGGAACATTGTTGTCTTCCCCAGTAGAACATCAAATGCTGCATCCTCCCCGTCACCAATCATAATGTCCTTGTTATATACATACTGGCTAGCAACTCTTTCAAACCCAGGAGCTGCATCGCCTGGTATTCCATACCATGTCTTAAAAGCTCCACAGTGATGGTAATTTATGCTGATCAAATGATCAAAATGTCAGGATCCCCAGCCTTAAACAAGTATAGGTGATCATTCTCAACAAGAATCAAGATTTGTACCTGTACAAATAGTGGTCTTCCACATGCCATGCAAACATGCTGAAAAGCATCCCAATATAAAGCATTGGATCTGTTACCCCCTGTTTTGATCACGGTATTTGCAATCATGACATGTGCCACAGTAAACAATAAACAGCAAAAAATAGAACAGCTATATTACTTACAGGAATTGGTGCCTGAAGGAGTCTCAGAACAGAATTGGTGAGCCGTGAAAAATTCTATATAGACACATAAACAAACATCGATAAGGACCATGTAGCAAATATGACACACAACCACACCATGCAGTGAGCTAAAAAGAATATTCACCTTGAGGTTCCAGTTGCTTTTCCCAAGTTGATCATGAGGAGAAGAAGAGAAGGCACTCCCATCAACGTCGCAAGCATATTCTACGAAATCCATTTTGCCAAAAGCAATTTCACGCCAGAATTCCTCCTCCACATACCTAGCTGGGAGACAACTAGCGCTGGAATATTTCTTAGAGAACACTTTGTTGGCCATTCTCTCATAGTCTCGGAATGTGTACTTTCTGCATAGCCATGCCAATCATGATGAGGCAACGAAAACAAGCTATAACAGTAATGAGAATAGAGAGGGTGGACATACCTTCCACTCATGAAGAAAGTGACTGTATCATCTTCAGCCCATTCAGCAAGACGAAGGGGCTGAACTCTAGTCATGAACTTAAAATTGGGTTGTTCCTTCATCAAGACAACACCAGCAGGAACAGAAGCACTTACGGGGGCCACGATTTTGCAAATACCTGAAATAGAAGTACAGCAATGGTAATTATTAAAAAAGGTCCAGCAAAGCCATTGGATCATTGAGTCAGGCACATTGTTGTTCAACAATGATGCTAAAATGAACTGTACCATATTTTGCAGCCTCAGGCGAAATCTTCTGTATATAAGCTATGGGATCCTCAAATTCCTCCCTGGTGGGACAATACACAGGGCACTCTGGTATCTTGTCAATCCATTCAAGGTTGGACATATCAAACTTCTCCACCTTGCGCTTTGCAAAAGGATTCTTGTCCTGGACATTTCCAGGTAAACCTGTTCCATTGGTTGAATGCAGTCTGATCCCGCAGTTTGCAGGGCTCCGCAAGGCATCCCCGCCGCTTCTAGCAGCCACTGCAGGATTGTCGCCCACTTCGTTCTGTGCAGTCAGACGCATCCTCTCGAGCCTCCTCCGCTTCAGGGTCTCAAGGCCATTCCTGACCTCTGCAGGGAGATAACTCCTACCCTCCACCTGTGGCATAGGTAAACACGTCAATTTTGGATTTGAACTAGAGTACCATTTACTGCACTTCAGTATTGCAAGTAGGCATTGACCAACAGAGACAGCAGACTGAATCAGTATGCCACAAATTGGTTTCGGGTAGTACCAAAAGAGCAGCAACTCGCAACCAAGTCAAGAAAGCTGTAGGTATTGAAATCAAACACGGCACATTGATATTCTCGGGGTCGTTTCCCTACCACAGCCATAGTCACAATCAGTCAGCCATCTGGATTTTTGCAGCTATCCACTCTAGTTTTTAGAGCCAACTATTCATAACAGTTGCAGTTGCTTAATAACACGAAAAAATAACATGATTAAGTCGTGAACTAACTTTTTCACTAAAACTAGACAGCAGGCCAGCATAATGAGAACACATAAAAAAACGGCGTGTAGGCCCTTTGCCAAGAAAGAATAAGAAAAGAAAAGAAAGGACGAGAAGAGAAATCTTCCAGGCAGACGCGGTCAAAGGGAGCAATTACGCACATGCGTTAAGACCATGGTGGAGCTGACGGAGAAGAAATTCTGGAAAGGGGCGGTGGGAGGTGGCGCACAAACACGACGGGAACCCCACACGGCAAGAATAGGACAGCGCCCCGTAACTTAACTTGTACAACTAGTAATTCATCAGGAGGAGTATCTCCAACTCATATACTACCACAAACCCAAACGAAAAGAAAACGGAGAGAGAGACGGAGACCGATAGCCGTACGGGCGAACGGAGAGGCCGGGTGAAAAATCCATGTTACGACAGGTGGTGGCCAATGAAGGTAGGGTAAAAACTAGGAAGCTTCGAGTTGACCTGTTCGCCAGGGTCGCGTGAATCTGATGTAATCCTAGACGGAGGCCGGATTTGACGAGTCTTCCAGGAAAGGCAAAGGACTGCTACTTTTCCAGCACTGGAGGAGCGGGGAATTCACCGGGAGGCGGCAAACCAACGAGATTACCTAATCGGGTAGAAAAGGGAGCGATTCACGCGCGCAAATTCAAGGCTAGCCGTGAAAGTTTTTCCCCCACCGAATTGCTGCGATTGGAGGCGAAATCCACCGGCCGGGCCGTTGATTGACTCTAGAGGAGAGAATTTGGTTTGATTTCCCGCGGAACAGCAGTGCGAACAAAAACACATGTAAGAGAGAGGAGACGAATCAAACAGTAACCGAGCGCGAGGACGAGGCACGTGGCGGCAGCGGCGGCGGGCGGTTAATTACGGCGGCGACGGGTGCGAAAAGCGCGCGAGAGGACGAGCAGGCAGGCGGGGGCGAGAATTGGCGCAGATCTGCGCGGGGGAGGGGAGGAACTCACCATGTCGCGTCGCTGGGCGGCCGGCTCAAGAAGCTCCTAGCGGAATCCCCGGCGGCGCGGGTCCCACATTCCCCTCCGGGAGGTCCCCCGTCGAGCGGGAAGGCCGGGGATCTGGAGCGCCAGGAACAGGGAGGCGCCTCCTCCTCCTCTTCTCCCTCTCTCTCACTGCTTGGCCCTTCCTTCCTCGGGTCGGTTGGTTTTCCCGCGCGACGCCGGACAGGGAGGAGGCGGGGCGGGGAGGGCCAGCAATGGGGAGGGGGTGGGCCCCACCGGCGGGAGGCGGTGGCCGGCGAGGGGTCGGCCGCCGCCCGGGAGGGGATGCGAAGGGAGGGGGAGGCGAAGGGAGGGAGGGAGGAGTAAACGGGACGGAACGGGACGGGGGAGACGTGGGTGGTTGTTAGATTATTTGTTGTGCGGGAGGGGGAGTGGGAGAGGAGGGGAGGTTGGAGCAGCCGAACCGAACGACGAGGGCTGCAGCAGCAGCAGCAGCAGGGGCGTTATGGGAAGAAAAAAAAAGGCACAGGGCCGCAAAAGGGCACGGGAGAGGGCTGCGGAGGCAGATAGCAGATGACTTGTACCGTCCGCCCCCGCCGCGTGGCCGCACTCCCTTCCTCTCCCTGCCTGCGCTGCCCCCGTGCTTTTTTTCTCTCTCTCTCTTCTCACACGCAGAGAAGAGTCTTCTTGTGCTGTGCCTGTGGTGGTGGTTGTCGTTGCCGTCCGTCCGTCCGGGGCGGCAGGCGGGACGGACGACCAGAGGGGGGAGAGAGAGAGAGGGACGCTTGAGCGGAGTCCGGGGTTTGGTCCACCAAACGCCCACCGCTAACGGAACCGCGTTGTTTTCTCATATATATCCTTTCCTTCCATCCATCATCCAGTATAATGAATGAATATGATATGTGAATCCAATCCGTCCCTGCTCTGCCCTCCCCCATCCAATATATAATGAATGAATATGAATCCAATCCGTCCCTGCTCTGCTCTGCGCTCCCAACAGAACAACCGCTGTTTTTTCTGCTCTATCTGTAGCCATATTTGTTGTGTCAGATATTTTTTTTCATAAAACTTTTAAGAACGAGTCTAATAAACCTAATTAACCCATGAGTTACTATATTAATGTTGTAGTAACCATCATTTAATCATACGATTAGAAACTTCATTAGATATGTGTCGCGAATTAGCCTAGAAATTTCATAAGTAGTTTTATAAACTAACCTTATTTAATACCCTTAATATTAAGGCCGTGTTTAGATACCGAATCAACTAACCTTATTTAATACCCTTAATATTAAGGCCGTGTTTAGATGCCGAATCCGGCTGCCCGATTTGGACCTGCGGGGCACTGCGCCAACTGACGCGCGTCAGTCGGCGCACTGTAGCATTTCGTTTGTATGTGTGAAAAATTGTCCAAAAATTAATTAATTAGGCTCAAAATGTTCGTCTCGCAGAGTACAACCAAACGGTGTAATTAGTTTTTGATTTCATCTACATTTAGTACTCCATACATGTTATAATATTTTAATGTGACCGAGAATCTTATTTTTGCATAGTAAATTTGGGAGTTGCTTAAAACCAGGCCTAAGTAAATTTTCACCTCCAAATAAAGACGCTCATCGTCTCTTCCGCCCTTGCCCCTCTTGCCACTGTCAGGTTGGTTGCTCTTTACTATATTCCGTGCTACTAAAGCGGAGTATTTTTTGTAGAGAGGAGAGAGAGGGAGGGGAGGAGCACGGGCCGCTGCCACCTGCTTCCATGTGCACCAGTTTTTACAGCCTATTCTATCCACCTCCACCTGGCCACGCCACCGGGCAGGCAGTTGGCCTAAAAGCGCACTACCCTACACCGATCTGCTCTAGCTTCCTTCCTACTGCTGCTTCACCGGCACTCCGTATTTTGCTGCGTGCACACGCATGTTTGTCCTAACATTCTGCTACTGTACCACTAGCAGCAGGTTTCACCTGTATGGCTGATTGGCTGTGTTAGTAGGGGGGAAAAAGTCATAGGTGCCGCTTCGCATGGCCTTATTGGAAAAAATAAACTACAAATTACTGCACGTAAAGCAATTAGATAGCAACTGTCTACTTAAAGTTTTTGAAACGCCACATAAAATAGTGATATAGGCAACTCTATAATAAATTATGTATTGAACTGTTTGTTAATAACTATGTTAGTCAATAATTACCTATAGTTGAGAGCGCGAGACGTTAGAATATTATCTATAAAACATTATAAGTTGTGTGGGTCATCGCATTTTATGTCGAAACCGTCTCTTCAGTTTTGTTCTCTTCCCCCCTTCGTTTACTATCTGTCATGTAGCCACGTAGATTAAAAGAGTTTAATATTTAGTATCCTTGAACATGTAGATCCCATTCGGTAGCTTGAAATGTTTTCTGAGTTTAGCCAGAAACGCTAGAATCACAGCCAAATAAGAGAGCAAGAAACGTTTCCCTGGTGAATTAGTTGAATTGGTTCTCCTTTTTTGCGTGAGCACATGAAACGTCTGCAGGACGATCTCAAATGATTCCGTTTATGATCTCACCTAAAATGCTGAAATCGTCTCTTCAGTTTTGTTCTCTTCCCGCCTTCATTTACTTTTTGTCATGTAGCCGCGTAGATCAAACGAGTTTAATATTTATTATCCTTGAACATGTAGGCCTCTTTCAGTAGCTCAGAACGTTTTCTGAGTTTAACCATAAATGCTAGAATCAAAGCCGAATAAGAGAGCGAGAAAGTTTCCCTCGTGAATCAATTCAATTGGTTCTCCTTTTTTGCGTGAGCACATAAAACGCGCTGCAGGATGATCTCAATTGATTTCGTTTATGATCTCACCTAAAATACTGAAACTGTCTCTTCAGTTTTGTTCTCTTCCCGCCTTTATTTACTTTTTGTCATGTAGCCACGTAGATTAAAAGAGTTTAATATTTAGTATCCTTGAATGTGTAGGTCCCGTTTGGTAGCTCGAAACGTTTTCTGAGTTCAGCCAAAAACGCTAGAATCATAGCCAAATAAGAGAGCGAGAAATGTTTCCCTGGTGAATCAGTTGAATTAGTTCTCCTTTTTTGCGTGAGCACATAAAACGCCTGCAGGATGATCTCAATTGATTCCGTTTATGATCTCACCTAAAACGCTGAAACTGTCTCTTCAGTTTTGTTCTCTTCCCACCTTCATTTACTTTTTGTCATGTAGCCACGTAGATGAAAAGAGTTTAATACTTACTATCCTTGAACATGTAGGCCTCGTTCGGTAGCTCATAACGTTTTCTGAGTTTAGCCATAAATGCTAGAATCAAAGCCAAATAAGAGAGCGAGAAAGTTTTCCCCGGTGAATCAGTTGAATTGGTTCTCCTTTCGTGCGGCAGCACATGAAATGTCTATATGATGATTTCAATTTATTCCTTTTATGATCTCACATCTACTCTAGCAATCATATTTTTTAATCCTTTTAAGTGCAACAAGTTAAAATGGTTGTCATCTATCTCGTCCTCCATCCACAAAAAGGTTCAATATTTTTATGTAAAAGGTATCTATTTTTATGATTTTTCCATGTCAAACATTGTTAGCCTAATGATTCTACAAAGTGATTCAGATTAATTAGAGAAATGTTTCCGAAAAGACTATAGAGCCAAAAACAATGCTACAGGAATTTCCCTATCAAACAAACGCATCCATAGAGCCATACTCTTCTGGAATACAATGTGGTATTGCATTCCATAACAAAAATATTGAACCAAAGTTGTTGATTAGTAATTATGGGATTACTAAAAAAGTATGAAATATGCAAATAATTTAGCAGTACCCATGGAACATGTGTCATTTACCGATATGTAGGTCCAACAATGGAACACATGCCATTTACCTAACATAGTATAGTTGTTTAAGGTGTTTTATTGTGTTATAGACTCAAGTTATCACATGTTGAAGAAAAACTCTTAAATTCGTTATATTAAAAAAGTTGTGCTTGGAAATCCAAGTATAAGAAGTTGAGAGCATGGGGCAGGAGCACATCCAGGAAAGAGCAAAGGAAGTCGTAGGATTAAGCCGACAAGCTTAGAAAGTAAAGCTCGTCAAATTGGGAGGTAAGATTAATGAAAAAGTCTAAATTAATACCCTCAAATATGGACAAAGTCCGGATAACCCTCTAAAGTATGTTTTGGTTCGTTTTACACCTACAACTATCTCATTCGGCCCAGTCTACCCCTTTATAATATTTGTCTTTTTTATTTCTCCATGCACAAGTGGTGTTTCAAGTTAAAAGTTCATAGAATGATAGAGAGACACATATATTATTTTAAAAAATATAATACAAATTTTTCATCATTATTTCTCATGATTTTTTTATATGATTAATTTATTATTACATATCATAGCCTTTGAAAATAATGATGAAAAAATCATAATGTATTTTCATATATAATTTATGATCCACTCTGTTACACCACAAAATTTCAACTCAAAATAAAATATGTGCATGGAGAAACAAAAAAAAACACAAATCTTACGAAGGGGATAACGGTACCGATTGAGGTAGTTGGGGGTGTAAACTGGATTAAAACCAATTTAAGGGATTATTCTTACTTTGTCCATAATTAAGGGTAGTAATTTGAATTTTTTTATTTTTTCCAACCATTGTTGATACCACCTCTATTTTTTCATTCCCAGTCATAATTGCTTGAGAAGCCTGGTTTATCATTGGTTACCGATTGAATTTAGATGGGCAGCGGTAGAAAAAGGATTCAGGACCCAATCATTTCAAAGTGGTAACCTGATTCATATACATTGATGTGCACAACTTTGTTCACAGCAACATGTATATATGGAATGAGGCAAGGAGCATTTTTTTTTTGCGGGTACGCAAGGAGCATGTTGCAAAAGGCAAGGTGCCCAGAGGGTTGTCGCCTTGTCGGATATGGCTCATAAAGGATTAAATTTGCTCTTCTTGTGAAAAGGACTTCAACAAATTGAGATGATCTATATCCAAATATAAGCTCATAACAGTATCACAAAATGGGGAAAGATGAGCAGCAAAGGAGAAACAAAAATATATCAGAAAATGAAGGAAAACCACGACGAATGTTTACCACGAGCAATCACAAAGACACTTGTGCTTTTAATTTACCACGGCCAGAGCCGGTGATACGACGATGTCCCTCTGTGGCTCTGTGCCAAATGGCGTGTGCAGACTGATAAACATCGATTTAATTGTATTCTTTGCGGTTGGGCTAGCTGTTTTCTAGGACCAGGACACAAAATCGGAACCGGCTAAAAGGCTAATTAAAGGCATAGCGCTATCTTTTAGCAGCAGGTCAGACCAGTTGAGGCCTTGTTTAGATCCTAAATTCTACCCCAAAGTTTACTATGCAAAAAGAAGATTTCCATCACATCAAAATGTCATAGCATGCATGGAGTACTAAATGTAGATGAAATCAAAAACTAATTGCACAGTTTTGTTGTACTCTACGAGACGAACATTTTGAGCCTAATTAATCAATTTTTAGATAATTTTTCACACATACAAACGAAATGCTACAGTGCGTCTCGGTTTCTCAAATCCCAAATTTGGGGTGCCCAAATTGACATCTAAACAAGGCCCGAGTTACCCAACCACTTCTTCGATCCTGTGCAGGAAGCATGGGTTTGAATTGTATTGTATAGTGTAGTGGTAGCAGGCCAGGTAGTATTCGGTGGCAGTAAAGTATGCAAATACTGTACAAGGGAGGGCCAGGGACGTATGGTAGTCGTACTCTGGTCCAGTCCAGTGTACACAGCGCTTGCTATTGGGCGGCGGACTGTAGGGGAGGCAGGCATTTCACCTGATGGTCACGGCACCACCACCTGCAACAGTGCCGCTAGTCGATGCAGGGCTCCAGCCTAGCCGCTAGCCTGGTCGTCTCCGGCTCCACGCGAGGCGCAGGCGCGCACCCATTTATTTCGTTCACGGACGCAGCCAGGACTCGAGGTCGAGGAGCTCCTGGCTCCTGCTCCGTCCTTGGCTCCGTGTGGCTCTGCCGTGACGCGACGGGACGGGGCAGGAGGTGCCGGGGGGCCATGCGGCCGCGCGGCGTCCCGGGCCGTCCGATGGCAAGATGCCGGGGCAGCGGGATGCCGAAAGGTGTCCCGTACGGACGTGCGCGTTGCCATGGATGGCGCGCGGGGGGGAGTCCTGTTCCTGTCCAACAGTAGCATAGCAGTAGCGGGTACCGGAGCCCGTGGCTACGCGGCGAGACCGGCCGGAGGAGGGATCCGGGGCGTGTCGGCCGGGTCGGGGGCTCGAGCTGACTCGTCGTCGTCGTCGCCTGCGTCCTGGTCGCGCACGAGAGTCTACTACACGACCGGGAGAGCAAGAGCGCCCCCGCCTTCCCGCGGTTTTCTGGTTCCCTGCCGCGGTTTGCGGGGTAGCGAGCGACCGGTTGCCGTTGCTTTTGCTTCCCGATACGCTCTGCCGGCTTTGAAAGTAGGTAGTAACCCGGTTGCCAGGCAGCATGGGTTGGTCGTGGATCGATCGAGGCCGGTAATGCAAGTGATAAACGGAGCCGATCGATTATTCCGTTGGTTTTGTTGAATTTTGATCACCCGTTCGGCTGGGTCGTTGACCTGGACCGGTTTGCGTCGGTGGGGCCGCCATCTCGGAAAGCCTGGACGGCCGGGCGTGGTTGACCTTTCCTTTCTTGTTTCCGAGCGGGAGCAGGCTGGTAGTGGTATGGTATGAACAACAAGGCATATAGTATAACTTTCAAGTGCCGGTACGGTGTAGCCATCGCCCATTTATTTTTCGTCTCTGGTTCTTCTTTCCCCTCGTTTCAGCTGCTGAGACCGCTCCCGGCACGGGAGTTAGCGCTATCCATCATGCCAGATGCGGGGATCCTCACCTACCAGTACCTGTATAATCATCGTCATCGCCATCCATCCGTTCGGCGGCGGCGGCTGCAGCATGCATGACACGGACAGGGACCTGCCGGCGCAAAGCAGGTCTTGCGTCGGACGGGGAGGGAGCGTGCTTTGCATTCCTTTGACTACCATGCCGCGACGCGGCGCGGCGGGCAGTTCTGCCTCGTGCTCTCGTACACCCCCTGCAGCAGAAGCATTGCACGCGCCGCTCACTTCACTCACACCCGTGTCCGTGCACCCGAATCCTCCGTCCGTTCCCAATCCCCCACGAGTGTTCGTGCTTGTCAGGTAGGTTGTTGACACCCTCTGCTTCTAATAAGCCCTCGCTTTTTCTGCGCTTGGTTTGGTTTTTCCCGATTCGGGAGGGAAAGGAAAGAGCAGAGCACGGCAGGGGCAGCAGGTGAGCCAACAGGTAGGGCAGGGATGGCAACGCGGCAGCTGACGCGGGGGCCCCAGATGCCGCGCGCCCCCTCCGTATCTGCTCTGTTCCTCGCTCGCACTCGCACCGTGTCCGGTGCCTTTCCTTTTCTTTTCCCCCCTCTGTCCCTTCTTTCGGCAGGCTGGGTCGCAAAAGGCAGGCACACAGGCAGCACCCCTGCTCCGAATTTCCTATTGGTGGGTGAGTGGCGTGCAAGTGGACCACCGCGGCCGCTGCCACCCGGGCCACGTGCTCCACTTTGCCCTGCTCCCGCTCCCCTCGCTCACACTAGAACCTGTCGCATCTCGTCTCGTCTGTGGGCGGGAGGGATAGCCCTGATTAGCTTGCCGGGTTGCATTTCTACTCCGTACTTTTCTAGCACAGCGTGGAGAGAATTTAAACCACTGCCGCCACATGGGCACATCAGCTGGATCTAATGTAGCGTACAAAAACCCAGAAAGGAAGTGATAGTACCGGCTAGTGTTGCTGGTAACCTACAACACCCACCCCAAATGCTACGATCTGTTAGCAGTTGGCCGGGTTGACAGCTTTACATAGTCACTGTTTAGAGACTCGCCTTTGTTTATGTTAATTCTTATCCAACAGGAAAAGGAGATAAACTTGGAAATTCTAAGAAAAAAGATAGAAACATTTAACCATCAATTTGTTAGGCTAATGATAACCATCGGATATGTTTGTTTTAAAAATTAACCTAAATTTGTGTCTAGAGACGCAGAGAGTAACCTAACTCTACGTCTAAATCAGTTACCTATGCTGCTATGAAAAATCAAGACACTATACATGCTTTTATATTATCCACTTCCTCTGTTACTGTTAATATTTTGAAAAAAGCACATATCAAGGTGTACATGTATTGATTTCCATGGTATAGTAATGATGATTGATATTTTCTTAATAAGTAACATATCAATGACAATAATCATCCATATTAAATGGTAAATGTGTACTTATGCTAGTATAGTAACTAAGAACACACTCTACCTAGAGTCTATATTCTTAATAAAATCCAAACAGAGGATCTAGAGTTAGTGCCATAATAACTGATTTGAGCGGGAAAAAAACTTTCCTTGTAGCTCTAAGATCCGGGCTATGTTTAGATCCGTGAAAAGGGTCACATCGGACACTATAGCACGTTGTAGCATTTTTCGTTTGTTTGTGGTAATTGTTGTCTTACCATGACCTAACTAGGCTCAAAAGGTTCGTCTCATCGTGTACATCAAAACTATGCAATTAGTTTCTTTATTTACCTATATTTAATGCTCCATACATGCGTTATTTGCTATATTTAATGTTTCGATGTGATGAAAAGTTTGAAAAGTTGGGAGAAACTAAACACAGCCCCAGGAGAGGGAACCAAAATTGGATTCATAAAGTCAAGACAGTTGGACGACGACAAGAGTAACATATATAGGCCCTGTTTGTTTCCCGGACGCTAAACTTTAGCGCCGTCACATCGGATATAAATATATTAATTATGAGTATTAAATATAGATTAATTTAAAACCCCATTACATAAACGTGGAGTAATTTACGAGACGAATCTATCAAGCCTAATTACATCATGATTAGACAATGTAATGCTAAAGTAAACTATTAATTATAGCAAAATTAGGTTTGTTAGGTTCGTCTCCCGAAATAGACATGACTTATGTAATTAGTTTTATAATTAATCTATGTTTAATACATCTAATTATCACTTATTTAAAGCGCTAAACTTTAGCACCCGGATCCAAACACCACCATAGCAAGCTTGGGTTTTGACAAAACACGACAAACAATCAGTGAGGTGTGGTACGGTGCAAGTGCAATGAAAAAAATTACAATGGATCGAGTAATTGGTAACCAAAGTCCATCACAAGTTAATAAAAGACTAGTAGTGCTGAGCACCTGCATGAGTGCTGTGTTAGTAGTAGAGATAGTAAAGATAAACAACAATCTTAACGAGCTATGGACCCGGCCAATCAAGATGTACCCATCAACTCATAATCCACAATTAACTCCTTTTAAAAAATACACTAACGGCTAGCCCGTGCTTGAGCATCCGTTTACTCATATGCTCCGGCAGAAAGAGACGCGTAAGGCATCTGCTGCCTGCAAAACTATAAAAGACCCGACCAGCGCGTGGTCGACGCTGAATCGTTCATACCCAGATCGACCCAGGCGCGTATGAGCGCCGACCGAAAGGATGCGACGGCATATTGACACGGTCAGCAGTTCAGCACTTTACGGAGCTAGTCATCCGGCAGACCAGACAGCTCTGGGCGACGCTATGCGGCTGCTGCTGCTTGGCCCCTCGTGTGAGCCCCTTCCCTTTTCGACGGCCAAAGTGCGGTGCCTGCTTGCTTGCCTCCGGCCCGCCGTTCACATGAAGATACTGCGTACTATATATATGAACAGGAGTAGACGAGATATAGATTATAGATACCACAGGCGGCCAAAACTGTGGTCGTCGGCGACCTCTTCCATTTCTTTTGAATAACGCCAAGGCACGGAACGAGAGGAGGGGATTAGGGAATCTCCCGCCTTTTTTTTCTTCTCTTTTTTGGGCTAAGCATGGGGTTCGCGTAATGTCTCCATCATATCATTCCCGTGTGTAATGCCAATGCCTTTTCAACCGTGCCAACGGCAACTCAACCCATGCAGCTGGACGTGAGAGGAGTGGTGATCAAAGAGATACACTTATATATACTCCCTCCGTCCCGAAAAAAATACAATTCTAGAGTTTAAAAGTTGTCCCAAAAAACATGCAATTTTAGCATCTGTCAGCTAGCATGGGACCCACCAATGTTCGGCGCACTGCAGAAAGTCCGGCTGAGCGCGTTAGAAAAAAATAACACCTCGGAAGAAAAAATCTGCTTCTCTTTCTATCGTCGCCCACGACAAAACCGAAGCACCCAGACTTTGCCGTAAAAAAAACAAGAAGCGTCCAGACTTCTCCTTCCACATCCGAGAGCACAACAATTATTTCTCCTCCCTTCAATTTCCTCTGTCCCCATCCAGAGCACAGCACCATCGTTTCTCTTCCCCATCTAATTTCCCAGACTTTCGAATCCAGTGCTTTGCCTTCCATTGATCTAGGTCTGCGGCCAATGGGTGGAGGCTCCAGCAGCAAGTTATATGGAGGTGGAAATGCGGCTGGCAATGGGATCCGTCGATTCCGCGCGCGGATCCATGGATGCAGGGTGCTAGGAGGCGGCGACGGCATTGGGAAGGTGGGCAGCGGCGGCAGCAGGAAGTTGGGCGCGTGTGGAGGCCAGATCGAAGGGCACAAAGATCGATTCGAAGGGGATGAAGGCTGGATCCTTGTGCGCGGCCGCTGCATCGAGCGTGCTGGCTTGCGCATCAATAGCCAGGGCGAGGTTTACGCCCCTGACTCAGAGGATGAAGGGCCCGACATGGAGATGGAAGACGTGGCCGCGCAGAAGGCTGATGCCGTGATGGTGCCCGCGACGCGGTCTCCTACCATCGTGGTCGCTACGGACGTCGATCCTGCCACGGTGGTGGCCGAGGACGGGGCTTCAGGCATGGAGGTGGCCCCCGACGGTGCTCTGACAGCGGAGCTAGCCCCAGAGGTGCAGGCCCGACTCGACGTTGTGCTTGCTGACATCGATCCAGTGTACCATGTCATCTTCATCAACCTTTACAAGGTTATGGTGCCTGCTTTTTTCAAATCCAACTAGTTCTGTTGTTGTAGGTTCATATGTGATGATGTATTGAAGTTCATGTGGGGTGATGCATGCTTGTTTCTGATAATAGGGTGCTATTATGGGACAGCGAAGTGCTTTTGTGTATGATGTAGCTTTTGTGGGGTTATGTATAGCTTATGTGGGATGTTGTACCTCCTAGTGGATGATGTATAGCTTCTGTTGGATGATGTAGTGTTGGTGTGGGATGATGAACTGAATATGTGAAATGATCTAGTCCTTTCGCTTTCTAGACGATTAAGAGTTCTTTTGATTCCTAATGATTACTCAACTAAATTTTGTTTTGTCTGTCAATTGATCTTTCTTTGAACGTTTTATGAGCAGTATGCATGTCGGTTTCTATTTTTTTCAGTAGTTGTATTAAGGAAATCGTATACATTTACCAATGTACTCCCACTATTTATTTGTCATCTCTCTTTTCACTCGCAAAATGATCTGCCAACAAAAATAGTTCAAGGCCGCAACGACAGATGCACTTATGATCTAGACTGTACATGACAGTTTTTTTGGTTCAGTATCCATACTCTAGAGAACGTGGAAAGACTTTTAATCTAGGCAGTCAGAACTTAGGCACATGTAAATAGAGTTTGTTATTAGTACATATATAGATTGACCATCACAGTAGCATAACGACTTTATATAAACACGTGTTCAGGCCTCACAGACATAAGCAAAATGAGTCTGTACACACACATGTGTAGCAAAATGAGTTTATACACACATGTGTAGCAAAATGAGTCTAAACACACACATCCATAGCAAATTGAGTGTGTGTTCAAAACTTACATCACCTACGGTAGTTACACACCTAGGGACTCCTTCACACTCTTATATAGTTGAAGGTCACAATTTAGACATTTTGGAAGAACTCCCATGGCTTCCAACCTATCTTTGTTCATGTGAGGGATCTTATACTTGTTCCCTCCACCAGCCTTCATAACCTCAATCAAGCAACCCTGGAGTGTTAGGAAAACATTTCTCAAATTGTTTGGATCGTAGTTATGATATTCCTTCTCAACGTTTGCAATTAACTCATCCATATTTCTAGAGTTCGTCGTATATGTAAACGACTGAAGAGAAGCAAAGAACCCTAGGTCTAGGACATTCATATCCGGAGAATTAGCAGGCTGGTTCAGTAGGCGAATGTCAAGCCCGGTTTGGGCTACTGCACATGCAAATTGTTCATCGTCAACTGGAACATGAGTCCTTGCATTGTCCTGCTGAATCCAAATTGTTTTCCCTGCATCTTCTTTAGGCCAACGAGGTACAATAGCTGGCAGCACTTTCGTGATCATATATGACCGTATAGTATCTCTGTCAACCTTAATTGTCTTGGTGACTAGTGTGCCCCTTGCTCTGTTATCACTCCTCCTTTGTGCTGGTTCCTGCAAGGGTGGACAAATATGTTAGATTGAAAACTTAATAACATAAACTTATCATAGGAGCTGAAGCATATAGGATATGCTACCTTTCTGACAAAAGGCCATATGCCTATCTTGCCATCAAATGTGCAATTTCCTTCGTTGTCATATCTAGGCTTGGCTACTGCTGTTAAGAACATCACCTTTTCAATGCAATTTTTGTTGTGGACAGTCCTATATGGGTCCTCCTCTTGTGGAAGCAAGTAGTAAGTCTTATCTTTCTTTGTAGCGTAGAACCATTTCTCATCAAGGTGAATGATGTTTTCCATTTCAATAAACTTTGGTTCAGTTTGCAATGTACTCTGATCCAACATTGAAAGACACCACCATAACCTTTCTTTTTTATTTGCTTCCTTCAAATAAGGCTTTAATGTGCTTGAGTGTCGTCTTAGAAACCCATCTTTGAACAACCTATGCACTGTGGATTTTTTTATACCTGTAGCTTCAGCTAAAGATCTTATGGTACTTCTTTTTTGCAAGGGAATTTCTGCTACATGTGATAGGTCCACTTCAACTTTTTTGCGACCACTATTCTTGGGCTTTCTTGAGCTAATATCAACCGGTACACCATTTGCATGGCATTGCTTCACTCGTCGCCAAATACGCGATACTGCATGCCGATTGACATTGAACAATTCAGCAACCACTTTCGTAGTGTTTCTCCTGAGTTTTCCACGGTTACTTCTCTCAAGCAATGCTTCATATATCTGATGTCTTTGTGTGGCGGTAAGATCTTTTGACCTCCTTCTAGCACTTCCATTTGCATGTTCATGTTCTTCATCGGTTGAGTCTTGTAGCTCCTCTTCATCAAATGTGATGTCCAGATCCCCGGAATAGTCGCCATACGCATGCAGCTCATTGTCTGAGGCCTCAAAGTCACCATCATCGACTACAAAACAAGTGCACAGGTTAGCTGTTATGTAAACAGGCACATTAAGGTTGATACCTTACTGGTTTTTGTCAGCGATGCTAATTTAAAAAAAATGTTGAACCATCTGCATTAAGAACTAAAGTCATGAGTGTATTACCTAGGCTGATTCCTGGTTGTGCATCATGGAGTTGTAAAAAGTCTTGCTCATTTGCAGGCTGCTCATTGAGGTCGGGTAAGGCCTCTCCTCCCTCAACTGATTTATGTGGTTCGTCAGCAAAAAGCAAGAAACCAAGGTACTAATGTTAGAGGTTCAAGTAATAGTCTTGTTGTATTGATTGGTTAAGAGAAAGACTGAGGCATGAGATAATTACATGTACTGATAAGTTCTCGTTGCCCTGTAGCAAACTCGCCTCCATCAAGATCATGGTAAGTGCGCAAAAACTCTTCATCGTGTAGTGGTTTGTTCAGGTCTGGTAACACCTCATCCTCATCTGGTGGTTCATCAACAGAAGCAGAAGGCAAGGTACTAAGATTAGAGCTGTTCATGTACGGGGCTTCTTGCATTCATTAGTTAAAAGAAAGATTAAGGAGATGAGATAATTACCTATACTCATAAGTTGTATTTGCCCTCCAGCAAACTCGCCTCCATGATGTTGTTGCAAAAGCTCATCCTCGTCCAATGGTTGATTAAGGTCTGGTAAGAACTCGTCATGTGGTGTTGTGTTGAGATCTAATGCCATGGATGCTGTGTGGAAGAAGAAGAAGAAAAAGACGTTGCAAGATATGTCTAGCAACCTTTTACAGGCAAGGAAGAGGGAAACTGGCGGGAGTTTAAATTTTGGAAGGTTCCAGCTAAAAATTTCCAGTGACCTGTAGCGATGTGTTGTTGTTGCGAACGTGTGCCCCATTTAAATAAGTTATGTACTGTTTGCAACAGTTGGCTTGTAATCATTTCTCTTAGTTTCCTCTGACCAGTAATAGGGGTACATGCGTCTTTTTATATGGTTCTTGGTCTCTGTGAAGAACTCTAGAATTGCACGTTTTTTTCTAGGACAGAGGGAGTATATTCTAGTAACTCAGCACTAGCAGCAGCACGCGCGCGCATGGTTGGTAGGAAGTATATATAATTAAGCATGGCCCGTTATGTGCCATGGTTGTACATGTCTCAAATCCTGTCGTTCAAAGTGGAAAATCGAAGACGTGCTGACGATGGTTCAACAGTTCTTTTTAGAGGTCTTTTACGGTACCTTATACTACTAATTTAACGGACTAGTATATGAACATCCGACGGTTGAGAATAATTGTATACTAGTCTAACGTTGATCAGTGGTATAGGTAGTATACAATGAGTGGTATAGTAGTATAAGAGCATTATTGAAAAAAATCTAAATGACATCACTGTAATTTAGATATATTTTAATTTTTTTCATTCGATCATATGTCTCGGCCGACAGTCGAGGCACGTTAGTGGGATGGGTCTCGGGTCGGTGATGCACGCCGTCGATAAGAATGAAAAAAAAGTATGCTTAGTTAATATATTTATGTCCAAATTACTATATTACTCATTCTCTATACCATATACCACTTATTAGTGGTATAAGGCACTTATTAGTGGTATAAGGTACCGTAAAAGAGCTCTCTTTTTAACAAGGATTTTCTATGAGCACTAGCTAGTACGTACCACTACTCTACTGTAGGTAGCTAGTACTTGCATTGCACCAATTATTATTTTTTCCTTTCTTCTCCATATATATACAATAATAAATCCACAATTTCTGTTAGCGGTGGAGTAGCTAGCCTAGCGGTAGGAGCGTTGGAGTTGTTAACAGTCGGGTGACGGGTGGGTGTGGGTGGCGGAGTGTTGGGTTGCCACGCCAGTTGCCGAGTTGCGCATGCTCTAGCTGCACGCCACGCACGAGAGAAGAATTCCGTATCATTTCTTTCTCTTCTCCTCGTTATAGTCGGCAGTAGTGCGGTTGGAGTCGTGCTGCTGCATACATGCGTTGCTCATTTTCTGTTGGGAAGGAAAAATAGAACAGTACTGGCATATATACGAACTCGTGGTGCATTTCTTGGTGAGGAAGTGGGTGAGGACGGATGAGACAGAGCGAGCAGGGATGAGGGATGGATTGACAGCTGCAGGCAATGCTCATCGCTTCGTCATCAGTCTAAAAGCTCGGTGCGCCATGGATGGGAATGGGAATGGCATCTCCATCTCTCGCGAGGAGCACTACTTGGGCAGAAGCACAGAGCGGAGACACGAAAATCTCAGCCTTTATCGAGCTACCCACTCTGCAGCCCAATCGATCGGTCTGGCCTGCTGCCGCCATGCCTGTCTGCCAGTGCCATGCTCATCGCATCAGCTCCATTCCATGGATGGGATCCGCGCAGCTGCGGTGGGGAGCAAGATGGCCGGGCAGGCGGCGCGGACGTGTCCGCCATGCCGCGCGCGGTCTGACATGTGATCTGGCAGCGGCATGCAGCAGCCGGGTGCTCACTGCTGCTCAGCCTCAAGATTCAAAATCTATTCGGCCATCAAATTTTACCACTAAAGTTCATTATATAAAAAGAAAATTTTCATCACATCAAAATGTCATAGCATGTATGGAATACTAAATATAGATAAAATCAAAAACTAATTGCACAATTTTATTGTACTCTACAAAACGAACATTTTGAGCCTAATTAATTAATTTTTGGACAATTTTTTACACATACAAACGAAATGCTACAGTGCGACTTGGTTTCCCGACTTCTAAATTGGGGGTGCCAAATTGACATCTAAACAAGGCCTCAATCCTGCCTGCTGTTGCGGGGTTCAGGCGTTTAGATCCCAAATTCCACCCCAAATTTCACTATAAAAAAGAAGATTCCCCTCATATTAAATGTCGGAACATGTATGGAGTACTAAATATAGATGAAATCAAAAACTAATTACACAATTTTGTTGTACTTACGAGACGAACATTTTAAGAATAATTAATTAATATTTCGACAATTATTCACAAATACAAACGAAATAGTACAGTGGCACATTTATATCGTTTCGTAAAATTTGGACACCTAAATTTTACATTTTTTTAAAAGAACCAAATTTTACATTTAAACGAGGCCTCGGAGAGTTTGATTCTTCATCGGAGTTCAGAGGGAGGGAAACGGCGAAAAGCAGCAAACGCTCGCTCGGTGGTCAGTGCCACCCATGACTGAAATCGTTGAGATTTGAGCGTTTCGTTCAGGGGCACCGGCAAGAGAAACACGCTCAATCGGTCGATGCTGTGCTCACACACATGTTGTAATTAAGCACTATTATCCACACAGACAGATACCCGTGACTTTAGCATCGGAGAGGCAACGAAGAATCCAAGATTCCGGCACAAGGTACACGGGCCGCTCCTTTTGGATACCCGGCGCATGGCGCACAAGGTCGATGTGCTTCCGCTACATGCCTCTGGATCAATCGACTGGCTCTGTGTGACTGTGTGCTGCCGGCAATTGTCTCCGCCTGCGCGCTTGCTTCAGGTACGCAGAATGATGTCCGTATCAAGTTTGCCGAGTCCCGTGCTGGATATAGATTCTCCGCTGGACTGGTCCCATGCATTAATCATGGATGGGGTCTTCTTTCTCTTTCGTTCATGTTCATGAACCTAACAATAGAGAGTGTAATTAGACATCTCGATCATGTAATAACTTGATTAGCTAATAATCAGCAATGATTTGGTGTAACGATGCTCCGGAATCATCTATCGTGGCTATCCCACGTAACGATCGGTTAAATTAACATGATGGCATGATGCTGCCATTCTCAAAATCAAAATAGTAGTAATAAAAGAAGAGCAAAGACGCGTCAGCCTCCTCCCCATTCCCAAGTAGCCAACTGATCCTCTGGTACGGTGGTACCGCCGCTTTTAGTAGCTTTTCTCTTCGCTTTCCTTTCCATTTCTAGGCGCGGTGCTGCTGCTGACCAGGACAGGCGAGTGCAAGGAGGTCACTCACTCACTCCTTTGGTCTCGGCCTCCGAGGCGCGCGCACCACGCACACACATGCATGGCAATGTCTGAATGCCATGCCCCCAAAAGAAATGAAAGTTCAGAAAGGAAAGAAAGCCCCTCCATCAAACTCCAAAGTCCAAACCCTACCCAACCCGTGGTCGTGGTGGCAGTAGTACGTCCAGGCACCGCGACCACCACTCCAACCGGAATGATCGAATCCCAACCGGGGAGGCGCGGCTGCTTCAGGTTTTGATTCCCGATCTGATCGATACGATGCTGGTACTGGTAGATTCTTCCCATCGTCTCCGCGCAGCCAAGGTGGTGGCAACGCATATACGATGATTGGTGGGTGACTGGTGATATACCCATATATCTCCATCCATATCGTCCACACACCACGCATCGTGTGCCCCATACCATATACATATATAACATCTACGGTGCCGTGCTTTTTCCGTCCCCGGTGGATCGGCGAGGGGGGAGATTCTTCAGGCCAGGCAGCTACTACATACTACAGGGATCAAGATTCGCCGACCTGCATGCGCGAGAAAAACCGAAAAAGCATGGCAGCATCTGTGGTCACAGGTTCTGCTGCTGTGGATTGTGGGGTGGTGCTATCCCTGTGCTTTCTCTCCCTTTTTCTCTTCCTCTCGCCTCCGCGCGTGAGCTGAGGGTACAAACTAACTAGGCAGGCGGCGGGTGGACTGGCACCGATCAATTCCTGTCTGTTGCTCCGATCCTCACAAGGAGCACCTGATCTACCCACCGCATATCTGCCGCCTGTCTGGTACCACCTTCAAATATATAATGTTACAAGAACAAAATAAACATCATATTATATTTTAAAAGCAGAGAAACAATATTTCTCCTATCCTAACTAATAAGGATCGATGATGCTCATAGGAGTAGGATTTACGTAGGTATATGTGTATTTATAAGGGATAAGTGTGCGTACGCGTGGGTGTTTATGTTGTATGTCTTTTCAAAAAATATTGTATAAATACTCACATATGCGAATTTACAGGCACGAATATTACCATCTATAAAGTCATTCGAAAAGTTAGAAAAGCATAGGCTAACATGAGATAATTGGTTACAAGCATCTCATTGTCAATAATCACATCTGCAATTATTAGAAAAATACTTAGTTACAGAAGAAGCGCCAGCTCTCAAATCCATTTCAAAAATTGCCTGATCTGTATATGACGTGTATCCTATACCGATAGAGCTGCCACAATCGGTTGCATGCTTTCAAGCTGTGCTGCTCCATGCGTCATTCCGAGGCGCGATTGGGTCGGGTCGTTGCAGCTAGAACCTTGCGATCACTGTGCTTGTACGTACTAGCTACTGCAGCAGTAGGGGACCTCCGGTCAGTCGCTTGTCCGTGGCCGGTCGTCTGAATGGGGTTGGTTGGACTTGGGTGTGCAAGCTAGAGTATCATGCCAGAATACTGGCCACTAGCATATATATACATGCATGTTGTCACGCGTAAAATGCATGCGTTGTCCATTTTGTTATCTTTCCCTACCGGATCACACGTATGGCGTGCCCCGTTTGGCTTGCCGATCCATCCTGTCCAAATACGGCGTGTGCTAGCTACTCGCTATGTTTCACAAGTTTTATCTCAGTCATAGGCGCGCCAAAATCAGTCAAGATTCAGTACATATATGTAACATGTGGAGCAAGACACTAACAATTGACGGTATATAGTGTGGTAGGTAACTAAACGACTGTATAGTACGGTACTTCCTCCATTTTAAAGTATAGTTCGTTTAACTTTTTTGTCACAAGTTAGACCGCTCATCTTATTTAAAATTTTGTGCAAACTATCTTATTTTTTTGTGGTGGTTTGCTTTATTAATAAATATTCTTAAAAAATAACTTACATTTGACTGTATTTACATAAATTTTTTGAATAAGACGAGCGGTTAAATTTGTGGTAAAAAAATCAAATGACCTGTACGATTGTCTAAAAACAAAGGCATGGGTAAAGTTATGTGTAAACCAAACTCTTCTTCCTATCTTAAGAGAGAAACAGAAGCGAATATATTGCGAAAAGAACAAAAATAGAATTTGTTCGAGTCATACAAGTCACTGTACAATAATGGTCAATCAGCTTACCTGGTCTCCTCAGGTTCAGAACGAACCAACCATACTTTGGAAGGTTCTACTACCAGTACGTGGACTTGCAAAAGACTAGTCGTCGTAGACTATTAGTTAGTAGTAGTATGCATGACTGTATGAGCAGAGCAGGCAGCTCTGCATCACTAGCATCAGGTCGGTCGTGTAGACGGGTCGCCGACGCCCAGTCGTTGAACAAAGCATACCGCAGATCGCGGGAAGGAGAATGAAAGGATACGAGGACGGCGACGCCTACTCGCCTAATTTTCTGGGGTGGGAGATGGAGCGCGCTAGGCGCTAGCCCATCTGAGGACGCGGGCCGGCCGGCAGGATCCGATGCGCTGGCCGCTGGGCTTGCTCGATCTCCTTTTCGACACGGGCGGCGCCCCGTGCGTGCTTCACACAGCAGAGCAACGGGTAGTGCTGAAGCCTTTTCAACCAGATTTTGGAGTAGTTGGTGACGGATCATGTACTACTAGCATGGGCAGCCGCCCAATGTAATCTTGGACCTGTCGCAAACAAATATACTACCCACTCCGTCCGTCCTACAGTGTAAACATTCAAAGCATTTAAATATAAAAAATAGTAGAATTGGTAAAAAAACCTATATATCCCTTATTTTACACTAGCCACCACCCACCCACCAACCCATTTAGTTTGTCCTATCCCTAAAAATGCTTATATTTTGGTACAAAATTTGAACCCTATGAATGTTTATATATCGGGATGGAGGAAGTAGCAGCGATCTGACCCAGAAGGCATTGGCTGTCTGCTCAGCCCCTGGCAACAGATGGATGGTGGATCATGGATTCATGTCTGGATCAACAGTCAGCAGGTACAACAATTCAATGGAAAAGCTTCTCCCACTCGCGTCGCCCCCCGCGCGGGCGACCGAGCGGCTCCCAACCCTAGCCGTGCCGCGCCCTTCTCCCCGCCTCCTCCAGCCGCGCCGCCGCCAGAGCGGTCCGCCGGCTTCCCACGCAGCCGCGGTGAGGGCGGCGGCAGGCTCCTCCTCCACTTCTTATGGCGGCTATGGGCGGGTGCGGCCGTGCGGCGCCCGGAGCTCCTCTCATCGACGGCTATGGCGGCGGCAGAGGCCCAGGCCTCCAGATTCGGTGCCGCTCCGGCCGGATCTGGGGGACGCGCGACTGGGGCATGCAGCTGTGCGTGCGGGGCGGCGGCCGTCGCTGGGACGGAGGCGGCGACCGTGGCCGGCGCGGATGGCCCCGGCGGCGGTCGACGTGGTGGCGGCGATGGTGGCCGGTGTGGGGGCGCGCAAGATGGTGTGGCGGCCGGTGGCGGCTTGGGCTCGTGCGGTGGCGAAGGCGGCGGCCGGGGCCCACTAGCTCCTGTCTGATCCGGGCCTTCGCGGCCTGGAGATGGTGGGGCCCGCGGCGTCCGACGCGCGGGCAACGACGTTCGGCAAGATAGTGGTGCTCCTCTTCTCCTCCTCGACGGCGATGTTGGTCCGGAGCCGCCTTGGTGGCGGGGTCGGGGGTTGACAGGTGCTTGCTGGTGGCGCCGTGGTGGCGTCTTGGGCCGTGCCGGGCTTCTCCTGGTTGAGGTGTCGTGGTTGCAGTGGGGTGCAGCCCTGTCATTGGTCGAGAGTGTGCTGCATGAATGATGTTTCGGGCGTAAGCCTCCACTGTCGGTGGCAATGGTGGCGGCGCCCTCGTGGTGTCGCTTTCCCTGCTGAGGGCATCATTGAGGGCTACCATGTCCTTGCAGCACGGGGGATCTCAGGGTGAAACCCAATCCTCTGTGGACGTGCGACGACGGTGTCAGTGGCGTCGTGCCCTTTTTGGAGGCGCCGCATTCGGAGACCCATCTCGGCTTGTGGCAGTGGCGGTGGTCGGCTGGTGGTGTTGCCTTGTGCGTTGCGGCTGTGGTGGTGCGTTGGTCCGTGTTGGCAGGGAGATGCAGAGGGCCTATGGGGGTGTAGCCTCGGGTCGACGCGCTTGGTGGAGTGGTGATCTCGGTGCCGGCTGGGCGGAGGTGTTGCTCTAAGAGCAGGTTCAAGTATCCGAGTCCTTGGCAGAGGAGTGTGAGGCGTAGGATGAGGCGAGCCCCCCACGCAGAGTGGACAAGATCGGTGGTTCCATTGGTGATGCAATGAGAGTGTTCTACTGAAGCTATGTCGGAGCAGGGGGATCGACGACCGAGTGTGTGTGGCTTGATAGTGATAGCCCATGGTGGAGGAGTTCAGGTGGCCACTTGTGCTTGCAGCAGGTTACGGCTTCGGATTTAGCACAGCGTTGGTGATGACGGCGCGGTTGCAGTGGCTTTTTGTGGCTCTTCTCTCGGGTTGGGGTGGTGTAGTGTCTTGTTATGTGTGTTGTTCACGTGCGTTGTTTGTGTGTGGTGACGTTCGTTTTAGTGCGTGATGTACACCTGCTTCTTCTTTTTAAATGAATCGGCAGCGCTCTTGCCTTTGTTTCGAAAAAAAACAGTCAGCAGCCATGGTCAGCTTGGGAGCAAGATCGCCAGCAGCCCAGCCCAGCCCACTGCGGTCTGCCTGGTGCCGGCTGCTGCTTCGTTCTGCGGTCACCGGCTCTGCTGCTGCTGTGGCGCGGCTCCCTTGCAAACAACTAGCCGCGGGCCTGTTTGGTTACAAGGTTAAAAATAAAAATAAAATTTTAAAAAAATCTTAAATACTAAATAAAGTCTATTTACAAAATATTTTTACAGATGAGTGTAAGATAAATCTAATGAACCTAATTAATTCATGATTTATTAAGTAATGCTCTCTAATTATATGGTCAAATGTCTCATTAGATTTATAAGGTAGTTTTATAAATTATTTTTATTTAATATTCTTAATTAATAGTTAAACCTGTAAAGACTAAAATTTTACCGATTAACCAAACAGAGCCCGGCTTGTCAATCACGTGTACTCCTCACGGCCGGCCGCAGAGCAGAGAATCCTAGGCCTCGTTTGATCCCAATTTTGGAAGTCTAAAATTTAGACTTTACAATATGGCATTGTAGCATTTCGTTTGTATTTATAAAAAATTATCCAAACATTGATTAATTAAGCTCAAAATGTTCGTCTCGTAAAGTATAATAAAACTGTATAATTAATTTTTGATTTCATCTATATTTAGTACTTCATGTGCCGATATTTTGATGTGACGAGAATCATCTTTTTATACAGTGGAATTTGAAAGTGAAATTGGAAACTAAACTAGGCCTATGCCGATCGATTCCTACCTGTGCATGCAGCTGCATCGCGTCGTCACTCCGACGGACATGGGACCATCGGGGCCCGGTCGTTGCCGCTAGAACCTTCCAGGATCAGGACGCCGGTCAAGCAGCTGGTAACCCCCCCGGACATGTCAAGGTTGGTGCAAGGCCACCAGGGCCCAGCTGTCAGGAATCAGGATCATCGATATCTTGGATAATCTTCACTGGGCTTGCTGTCTTGTTCGAAAAACAGACGCGTTCGTTTACCTGGATTTTCCTTTTTTCCCAAATCAAAAAATGACGTCACACGTGCATTTTCCTTGCCACGTGTACTTTCCTTGCCCAAGCACCAAGTTTTCATTTCAAAAGAAAATAAAAGGGAAAAAGAAAAAAACAAATACTAAGTACGTAGGAGTACGTTCTACGGAGTACTCCGTAGCTCGGACCTTCGCTCTTGCCTGCGGTTTTTATTACTGGCCGAACGGCTGGGCTGTTAAGCCAGCTAAAAAAAGCCTAAATAAGTTAAAGCGAACACGCCATCAGTGTTTTTTTTAATTATCTGCTAGTGTGAGCTGAGCCAGCTAGCTAGAACTACTCCATGCGGCCCATGCCTAGCACCTAACCTGATTGTGAGCTAGGGAGCAAGATCGGCGGATGGACGTGTCCCCGCTGCGGTGTCCGCGCGCCATGCCGCGCGCCAGGAAGCTTGATCAGGACCAGCACATCACAGCACAGCGGCCTCTCCTGCCGCTGTTAACGAGGCATCAGTTCTGCTCTGCTCATCTGCTGCTGCAGCACTTTAGCATGCAGAGCGGTGTCAAGTCACTAGGGCTTGTTTGGGAGAGCATTTCGTTTGTATGTGTAAAAAATTATCTAAAAAATGATTAATTAGGCTTAAAATGTTCGTCTCGCGGAGTACAACAAAACTGTGTAATTAGTTTTTAATTTCATCTACATTTAGTACTCTATGCATGCTATGACATTTTGATGTGATGAGAATCTTCTTTTTACATAGTGAACTTTGTAGGTGAAATTTTGAATCGGCTGGGTCGCTAGAATGCTGGCCACGAAGCTACGGTACAAGTGTTTGGTTTGCAATCGATCGAGTAGACGCTCGGGTGGGACTGTTTGGTTTCTTCATTTGTTACGGGCCTCGTTTAGTTTCTAAATTTCACTCCAAATTCCACCTCAAATTTTACTATGCAAAAAGAAAATTCTCATCACATTAAAATGCCGACACATATATGGAGTAAATGTAGATAAAATAAAAAACTAATTGTACAATTTTGTTGCTTTGCGAGACGAATATTTGGAGCCTAATTTATCAATGTTTGGACAATTATTCACAAATGCAAACGAAATGCTACAGTGTCGTATTTATGGTAAAGTGCCAAATTTATCATCCCCGAATTGGGATCTAAACAAGGGCTTGATTGATTGGTCTATATATATTGTATATATACTCCCTCCGTATATGATTTAAAAGCCGTTTTGGATAACAACACGGTCTTTAAAATGTAACTTTAGTTTCTTATTTTTATAAAATTATTTATTAAAAAATAATATATATATATATTTTTTAAAACAATTTGTTCGTACGGTTTTCACATTTTCAAACTCAACTACTTAAAAGTTATTTGTGATTTATATTGTCAGACTAAAACATTATCCAAAACGACATCTAAATCCTATATGGAGTGAGTATTACTCGCCCATTAAAAAGAGAGATTGAGCTGGACAATCTAAAGAATACTTTAATCTTCTTCTCCTCCTAAGCTAAGAGATGGCACACTAGCTCCAAAATGTCTTTATAGTAGGTTTATTATAACTACTAGCATAGTGGCACGCACGGTTATAGAAAAAAAATTAAAGAATAACCAATCATTTAAAAAATATATATTATTAAAACCTTACTATTACTCTTGAAACTATTACTCTCTTCAAGTTGCGAGCGCTGTCGTCAGGGAACCAAACGTGTAGCCGTCCGGCCAGATGCATTTATGAAAACCATGGTGCGAAACCACCGCGCGGCCTCGCACGAACACCGATATCAGCGACGTGTAGCATGGCCGTGTTTGTTGCTTTCCGGAATTTTTTTTTTCAAAAAGAATCTTTCATGCATGCATCGAGTATTAAATAAAGTCTATTTACAAAACCTTGTTAGAGATGAGTGTAACTTTACGCGACAAATCTAATGAGCATAATTAGTTCATGGTTTACTACACTAATGCTACAGTAACCATCATCTAATCGTGTGATCAGGCCTCATTAGATTTATCTCGTGAATTAACCCGGGTTGTGAAGATAGTTTTATAAACTGACTTTATTTAATATTCTTAATTATTGGTCAAACGGGTGGAAAAAAATTCCACCATAAAGAAACATATCCCAATATCCCGTGCGGGGCGCACATTTCCTCGAGCCCCCTCCACGCGCCAGCCGGCGTGCCCGCGTGGTCGTACATGTCCAACAGCGCGCTCAACACGACCTCATCGTCATCGTACCCTCACGATGATGGTGCCGTGCACGCATGCGCCAGCGCTAAGGTCACGCAGCATGGCGCTCGCCTTGGAAACAGTGCAGAGCGCGTGCGTGCTGGGGCGACGTCCTCATCGGCACCGTAGCCACCGAAGGCCATGGTCCTGAGGTAAGGGAGCACACGGCGTGGGTGGTCCGTGCGGAGGAACGTGGCAAGGACGTCGAGTGCGCAACGACGTCACTGCGAGGCAGGTCGTCGAATGCCCTGAGCACGTGCGGCAGGTGGCCCGAGAGGTGGACATAGAAGCCTAGCAGCGCATTGGCGAGGTAGCAGTCCGCGAGGAGGCCCGAGCGCGCGGTGGGACTCAAGGAGGCGGAGGACGGCGACCCCGATGGCGCGACGTGGGGTGAGAGCGAGGGCATCGCGTCCTGGGGTGATAGGAGTAGAGTGCGGCGCGCCGGTGATCGGGAGTCATCACACTATGTTCGTTTCCTTGTGGGGGCACGGTTATGTTTGACTATTCGATCGGTTGGGAGCGCGGGTGGCTAAAGAAATTTTATGGTGAGAAAAACAATTGCAAAAGTCACAAACTCTCTAGAAACATCTTTTATTTTTTATTTGTAGAAACTTTCCATGCCTTTTTCACTATTAAACCTGACATGGGTCATATGTGCGGGGTAGTTAGGGATTTTTTAGGTGCGAAGTGTTTTCAAAATAACTGCAGACCCAGTATAAATCCGACCCCTCACGCGAACTGAAGGAGCCGTCCGCTCGCGTCGGTCGTTGGGCGACTCGGGCGGACACCTAGCGCCTCGCTCTGCCGTCCTCTTCCTCCAATCTTCTCCCTCACCGCCACCAGAGCGGCCCAACGGAAGTCTGTCCGGTCGCAAGGACGGTGGCGGTGGGGCCCTTTAAGCCTCCCTTTGTGCCAGCGAGGTTTGTGGCCACGGTAGCCGGCAGCCGGATCTGGTTTTTTCCAGCTCAGATCCGCTTCTCCCATAGTCCGATCTGCAACCTCCGGAGAGTTCGGATGGGTGGCGTACGTGGGCGCCATTGCTAGGTCGCGCCCAGTGGTGCTCTCTCTCTCACGCGGCGCAAGCGTGCTGGCGCATCCTCGCCTGGGGCTGCCTGATTTGTGAGAGAGTGCGTATGTGTGGCCTGTGTTGGATCTCCTCTTCGCGACAAGGCATGGCGGTTGCCGGCCGACCCTTGGGCGACGAATCCAATTGGAATGACTCGTCACGGTTGGATTCGGTTGTTGGCAGGCCTTCGCAGGCTTGTGAGACGAGTGTTGGGTCGTTGCACGCGGGCCACCTATGATGTGTGCAGCCGTCTGGGACTTAATCAATGTGCCTTGACGGTGCCCGGAGGCGGCGCATACGACACGCACGTTATCAGATCTGTTTTTTGGTCGGTAGCTTCTTTATTGGTTGCCTTGTCGGCAAGCGACTGGCGTAACTATGTAAGCCCCTTTGGCCAATGTATGGTGGATTTGAAACGCCTGTTGTATGCTCTGTTGCTTGTCGTCACTTCTCAACGGCGGTGACGCCTGCGGGCGCCACTTCTCCTCGCTGGAGACGTCGTTGCACCCCACAGTTCCGGATGGATCTCTCCCGGATGAAAACCCAAGATTGGTTTATCCAGTTGCACGATGACAACGTCGTTTGACGTTGTTTTCTTCCTGGTGACGTCACATTGGGAGGATCATTAAATTCCGGCTGCGGGAGGCTGTCTTCAACGTTTGTTGCTGCACTTTAGGGCTTGGTTGCCACTCCAGTATCCGGTGTCTCTAATAGCGGACGATGTCTTACGGAAGCACATTTTTTATGGGACGTGAGACCGTTATGGCGGTATATTCTCGGTTTGATGGTTAGAGTTCATTCGGGGGTTGAAGTTATTATTTTATCTTTGCTAGATTTGGTTCAAGCTCGGACATCACCTAACATGCCAGAATGCTGCACGACGACTATATGGGGTGTCTGTTAAAGTTTTTTAGTGATGGTAGGATATCTTAGCTATATATTTTTTTGGACGTGTGCTTTTCTTTGTTGGGGTGTTATCCGTTTGTAAAAATTGTGGACTGATGCATTCTTAGTTGAGGATGATTAAGGTCGAAAATAAACTTTTTTATTATTAAAAAAATTATAACTATTGTACATTCAATTTCGAACCATTGTAACCCCGCATATATGTAGAAAAAAATCAAGAGGATGTCGTGGTCCTGTTTCGATTCGATTCCATTCGATCAAAATATGATGCAAACCGATTGTGTAAATTCAAGGATATATAGGGGCTGGGCAAGTCCATCGTTGTCCTGGTTCGATTCGGTTCCATCCGCCGTCCATGCCCCTCTCTCGACCATTTTTGCATAAGAACCATCGAGCTTTCGCGAAATAGAGCCCGCCGTCCACGCCCCTCTCTAAGTCTTTTTTCAAGAAAAACCCTCGGGTTTTTGCGAAATAAGACCCGATGTTCGTCCCGCTCTCAGCCGTTTTTTAGAAGAACCCTCGAGCATTTGCAAAATAGAACCCGCCGTCCATGCATTCTCTCTCAGGCCATTTTTCAAAAAGACTCTCAAACTTTTACCCAATAGAACCACTTAATCAAACATAGTAGCCTCAAAAATATTGGTAGTTGATCATCAACTATGTTCAAAATTTGCAAGAACCTGCCGTCCACGCCCCTCTCTCAGCCTTGTTTTAAGAAAAACCCTCGGGCTTTTGCGAAATCAGACCCGCCGTCCGTCCCCCTCTCAGTCATTTTTGTAGAAGAACCCTCGAGCATTTACGAAATAGAACCCGCCGACCATGCATTCTCTCTCGGGCCATTTTTTAAAAAGACTCTCAAATATTTACCAAATAGAATCATCTAAGCAAACATAGTAGCCTAAAAAATATTGATAGTTGTTCATCAATTATGTTACAAATTTGCAAAAAAAATAGCATTTGTTTTGTATTTTCTAAATGCGTAGCACCAAGTCTAGAAAAATAGGTGAAATTTGAAATCTAAATTAACAAATGAGTATATAAAATTTACAAAAATAATAGCAATTTGTGTATTCTCTAAATCATGCGGCACTAAATATAGAAAACTACTTTAGATTTTAATTGTAAATTAAACGTACCCAAGTATTAATTTCTCATTCGTCAAAAACTACTTTAGATTTTAATTGTAAATTAAACGTAACCAAGTATTAATTTCTCATTCGTCCTACGCGGGTGTGGGCGCGCGCAAATCATTGGTGTTAGCTTTATGCATACATGCTGCTCCGGCAGGAGAAGGAACGAGATAATTTTAAACGAGGAAGGAAAGTGACTTTCTGCAGCAGGCATTTGAAGTGGCATTCCTTTCGGTTTAGAATACCGGGCGGCACGTGTCGTCGTGTCTGGCTACTGGCTTGCATAGCAGCTGCTGTACTCGGCTTCTTTCGGTGGCCTTGCAAATGCGGATGCGGCGAGTGCGTGGATGGACTGTGCTGCGACGCGAGAGGCTGCCTGCAATCAAGTGGCACATCTCCGATCCTCACAATTGTGCGTGCTACCTGTGCCGTGCGTCACGCTCACGTCTACAGTGAGTCTGCTAGCTGTTGGGCCGCAGCAGTATTAAATTGTATGGTGGGCTAGTTGATTGGGCTGAAATACATTCGACTGGGGTTGTGTTTCCTTTTCCGATCGGGTAGATGTTGTAGAGCTGGGCTTTAGAGTACATTGGCCCACGATACGCGAGCCCTCCTCCCCTCCATGCGAGACGACAAGCTCACGCACCTCGCCATCTCCCTCCCGTCAATTGTTGCACCGCAAAGACAAAGAGATCGATCCATTTTCCCTTCCATTCATAAAAGTCGGGAAGGCACGTTATGTATGTATCTATTTATGTACGTATGTACGTAAATGTAGCGGATGTATTTTGCATCCACCCACCCGATGTCCTTGGGTACATCTAGCCATCACGTGGGTGACAGCGGTACACTTATCGCCTGAAGAACCACGCGCTTTCGTATTGGGCCAAAAGTAAACCGATGGTTTGGTCCAGTAATAGATATCCACTTGGCGCATAAAGAGTGGAGCGGTAGAAACATGCATCAGCCTATGGACAGGGAAGAGATCGAGAAGAGATGCACTGATGTCACATACATGTGAGCAAAGTTTGGAGAGAAAAAAGTCATTGCTCTTAAACCAAGCATCCAAATCAAATTCCGATCGCACTATAATGCTTATTGCGATAAAATCTTCAAAACAAGATCTTACTTGACTATATCTAGATGATATTTTTTTGCGAATATTTTTTATCAAAGTAGAACAAATGAGTCTACGTTATGAAAAAATTGCTACGCATGGAGAACAGAAGAATCCACGTTGCGAATAAATTACTGCACATGGAGAACAAATCGATCCAAATTGCGAACAAATCACTACACATGGAGAACATGTAAGTCCACATTGCGAACAAATTACTGCACATGAAGAATAAATGAGTCCACGTTGCGAACAAATAGCTCCACATGGAGAACAGAAGAATCCATGTTGCAAATAAATTACTGCACATGGAGAACAAATCAGTCAACATTACGAACAAATTACTACACATGGAGAACGTATAAGTCCATATCGCGAATAACTTACTATACATAGCGAACAAATGAGTCTACGTTGCGAACAAATATATACACACGATGAACAAAGTAAGTATAAAAAAATATATAAATAATAAAATTAAATAATATAAAAAATAAAATAAAATAAGTAAGGAAAAATCAAAAATATAATAAGTAAGTATAAAAAAGAAAAACAAAAAATGTGTATAAATTAACAAATATAAAAAATGAATAAAAACCGAACAAAAATAAAAATAACAAGAAAATGCTAATATGTGATCTCTATTGGGTTGGTTATGTTTTTCTCGCACAACCCGAAACCTTCAGTGGACCGAATAAATACATACGGCAGCCCAAAATCCTACGCGGTCTAAAACCTCAAATGGACCGAACAAATAATACATCTGCGCAATCCAAAACTGCTTAACGGGCAAAACATACTATATGCAGCAGCCCAGTACCGCGGCTCCATGCGCGTGGACGACAAACGCGCGTGATGTATAGGCCCGCCGGATGTCCTTCCCCTGGATTGCGGAGGGTTCATCCCATCCGGGCCGTTACCACAGCCGTCGACATTACAGTATGTGAGGATGTGCAAGTACATAATTTTCTTTTAGACAGGTGGGCAGATTATGATGTACGTACAGGTATACACACAAGCGACAGACGCTGGGCATAGCCGCATATATACCTCTCGAGTGAAGAGGATCCATTGATCCATCAATGAGGTACAATTGTACAACTGGATGGTGTGGACTGTGGACCAAGAAAACGACTCTATCTAGGGCACAGCAGCAGCTTAGCGCGCTAGGTAGCTGCAGCCAGCTTGCAAAAGCTCCCTTGCTAGCTGAGGTACGTGTACACTGTATATGCGGACAAGCATCCGATGGGTACCGTACATCCCTTATCCACAACACGTACACTGCTCTCTGTTCGTGTGATGCCTGTGCCTTGAGGAGTCTGCTCGCTTCAACCCCCTGCCGCCCAACTAGTGTTCAGTTCAGACACATAATGCATACATTGCTTTGGGTGGTTTGGTTATGCAAATCTAATGATTCCAGAGAACATTCTGGCTGCATGGTTCTGTTCTGCAAATCTCCCTGCCTGCACTGTTTGGTTGGCAAACCCTGCCAACGTCGTGATATGATCGTGGGCCCAAGGTGCAGGTGCAGCCAAGAGATACATGCCGGTGAGGCAACAGCATCTTTGTCTGTCTCACTGCCTGTCTGTCTGTGCTGGAGTAGATAGCAGCGCTGATAAAAAAGGGATTTGGGCGCCGATGGCTCGTCGTCAGCAGAGAGCTGAGGAGGTGTCACGTCGGCAATATATGTGTGGACAGCCGATCAGTTCCTCCTGCCGTCCATGTCCCTTTTCCTGTTCGTTTCTTTTACTCCTACCATACTTTGATTACCAAAGATTGATTGATATCATGGTGTGGTGCATGCTCACGTGCTGCGGCTTCTGGAAACAAGCTAGATACTGATGAACCAACTGATGACGCTTCTGAATATCTGTAGCTAGCAGGGAGGGTGAAACATCGACATCAAGCACACGGACGACTAATTCACGGTGACACGAAAGAAAGTTACTTGTCACCACACCCTAACCCAAACGTATGCAAAAGGACTGGGTCGGTCGATCGGTCAGTCTTCAGAGAGCAAAATCGTACTACGTATTATATTACGCAGAGATGGAAAAAAAGAAGATCATGACGCTGACGAGATGGACGTGTAAGATTGAAATACATCTCATGAAGCTCTCGGCCTGGCCTTCATGCGGATTATATTTATTCATTCGTGTTTGAATTGTATGATGAATGGGGTGGTTATATTCAAACTGCCTTGCGTATATGTGTAGCCTCTTGACAGATGACACGAATCTGCATTGTCCCTATCTTGATGAGGTAAAAATTTGTGCTGAATTAGTCCCTTTTTTTTTCTCGATGGCAGTTTTGTGCTGATTTCATTGGAGGCGGCCGTCCATATCACGATAGATTTCCCGGCCCTTTCCTTCCATCCACAGAAGCCATTTTCCCCTAGCTATCTATCTATCTCAACATAGCCTTCTGGTATACTGCCGCGTACATACACATCATATATAAGAAACGAAGAGCACGAAAAATACAAAACAATTCAAGGTCTCTTGCGTGGCGGTGCGCTGCACATCTGTACAACACCAGCAGGCCGCCGGTGCAGCGCGCCCTAGCTTCTTCCGATCCCTATCTTTATATAGATTATGCAAGGCCTGTGTCATCATCAGGAGCTTCTGCATAGAACGCATTAGCAGTAGGTGTTGCAGGTAGCTTAATTAGCAGCCATGACAACAGGTGGAGCTCTTCTTGTTGCCCTGATGGTCAGCTGGGCGGCGGTTCTCTCCGCCGCCGCCGCCACGGCGTCGCTGGACACGTCGCCGTTGCCGTTCAAAGCCGGCTACATGCCGCTGTTCGGCGGCGACAACCTCGTCCGGTCGCCGGGCGGCCGCTCCGTCCGCCTCAAACTCGACGCACGCACCGGTAAGCAAGGATTCCATGCTTCTGCTTTTCTGCATCGCGTATTGTTTCATCCAATTCCTTATACATATATCTCTTCTTTCCTCTTTAATTTCTCGTTCTTAATAACTGATCGATATGATGATGATCATCGATCGATGATCAGGCTCTGGGTTCGTATCCAAGTCGGCGTACCACCATGGATACTTCAGTGCTTCCATCAAGCTGCCCGACGATCACACCGCCGGCGTCGTCGTCGCCTTCTATGTAAGTCAATTTCTCTCTCTCTCTCTCTCTCTCTCTCTCTCTCTCTCTCTCTCTCTCTCTGGTCTCTCTGGTCTCTCTTACTTCCAACGCGCCATGGCCTGGCCCCTGTTCCATTGATATCTCGATGTAGATGCGTGTAGTTGTTACTTGCTTAATAATCTTATTTCCCCCTTACGTTAAGAAAAATCTTATTTCCCTTTTTCTTTTCTTCATGCGTAGTATAGCCCAAATGGGGTAAGTTTTCTATGCAGCGATATGATGCTCATCAAAATTTAGGCTTTCTATTTATAAAATCGAGGCCCCACCTATCAATGTGTATCAAATTTATGTCCTATTCGTGTGGCTTGTCAGCCACAAGCCAGCAGTACTTTTCTATTAGAACAAATCAGCATCAGCCGCCAGTCAGTAGTATTTTTCTCTCAGCGTAAATCAGTAACACCTACCACCGGCCAGCCGAACAGTCCCACCCCGGCGACTTGCGTTTTCTTTCGGTCGTCTGCCCAGGAATTGGTCATCGTCAGGCCATCGAAATTTGCAATGCATGACACGGGTGCCTACACAAAGTTGGTTACCAGAAAGTAAAGTTGGTAGCTAGCTTAGCAACGGCATGCACGCATGGAAGAAAAGAGCCAGCGGTTCGAAATTAAAGGCCGGTTATCGGTTACTCGCTTTTAGACGTGTCGACGCATCATCCCAACGAATTCAAAGTGGCGCGTGGAGTGTACTAGACTAGACATATCTTCTTCGTTTTCTTTTGGCCACAAGTATTGGACTACAACTTTTTCTCTCGCAAAAGTGTTGTACTAGACAACGTTTAACTTTCGGGACACAAAGTATATGCATCCACTAGACATCTAGATTTGTTTACGCTTATATTTCTCTAAGAAGAAACTAAATGTACATGAAACATCTAAAATTAGCGATTTAACTTTTTATGAAACAGGTATTACCGAGTTTATTTTATAGAAAGCATATACTATCTCCGTCCCAAAATATAGCAACGTTTAAAGTTTTTCAAAGTCAAACATTTTCAATCTTGACTATAAATGGCAAAATAATTATGAAGACTAATAACATAAAAAATATGTTAGTAGATTTATTGTGAGACCAACTATTATAATATGTAATCTTTTCACTTTGAGATAATTTACTTTTAGAGATATTATTGGTCAGAGTTTAAAAAGTCTAACTTTGCAAAAAGCTAAGCGTCCTATATTCTGGGACAGAGGGAGTAGCTGTATTTGTGCTTAGCGATTAACTCTTTGTTAACCATGTATCTTAACTGGATAAATGTGTTGCATAAATGTGTTGTATGATTGATCGAGAGTTTAACGAAAAAGGATTATAGTGGTACAATTTCTAAGATTGTACGTACTCTTTATGCATTTTTGAAATGGTAGAATTGTAATTTTTGAGACGGAGGAAGTGTAACTGTCAACTAAGTTAAAAGTAGCGATTTAACTTTTAGTTATAACTATGTACCCTCTTTGATCTTCTCATTGAAACGAAGTTGTATAGATCCTCTTTGATCTTCTCATTGAAACGAAGTTGTATAGATCGATGTGCTGTATGATTAATCGAGAGTAATAATTCAAGAAGAAAAACTGCAGCGTAATGTTCCCATAGTCCGTGTGTCCTTTGTCTGACCATTGGTCTCACCGTGTACCTGCCCACCCAGCAATATGTAAAGGATAGATATGTATAGTTTTATTATGTCAACATGTCATCTACGATCTATATGTATATCTGATCTCATTCATCTACTACTTTGCTCGCCTGAAAAATTAGTAATCATTGGCTTAGTGGTTGTGACTCTGTGAGTGTGGTTGATAGATCTATGGTTGTTAGTTAAGAGTAGGTGCTCTAAGCAAAAACATCGATTGAATATGATGTCTATTACGCATTGGCCATCCATGATTACCCTATCCATGCTAGTGGATATGGTAGGAGACATGTACCTGTCGCACGTTCGCATGTACAGTAGTAGTTCAGAACCAAAGACGAAATGGGCGGCGCCAGCGGCTACAGAATTCTCCCCTCGCGTCGCCTTGTGTGGACACGCGTTGCATCTTTAAGCTATACCTACCAAATAGTACGTGTCAAGTCATTATATTGCTGATGAGCGTACTCTGCTATATATGCCTCGCAAGTGTCTTAGCATGCATCGTTCTTTCTTCCAAATCTCAAAAGGAGAAAATTAAGTGTCTAATTGTTCGTTTAATTTTAAACAGGCTTCAGCGCATTGTTGATGTTACACCGCACAAATCTTGATTAATTAATTGAACTGTGTCACTGCACGCAGCTGTCGAACGCCGACGAGTTCCCCCGCAACCACGACGAGGTGGACTTCGAGCTGCTGGGCAACCGGCGCGGGCACGAGTGGCGCGTCCAGACCAACGTCTACGGCAACGGCAGCACCTCCCGCGGCCGCGAGGAGCGCTATCTCCTCCCCTTCGACCCCACCCTCCGGCCGCACGCCTACGCCGTCGCCTGGACGCCCACGGCCATCGTCTTCTACGTCGACGGCACGCCCATCCGCGAGGTGGTCCGAGTGCCGGCCATGGGCGGCGACTTCCCGGCCAAGCCCATGTCCGTGTACGCCACCATCTGGGACGGCTCCGCCTGGGCCACCGACGGGGGGCGCTACAAGGTGGACTACGCCCACGCGCCCTTCGCCGCCGACTTCTCCGCGCTCGTCCTCACCGGCTGCCCCCGCGGCGGCGGCGCGGGGTGCCAGGTGGTGGTGATGACGGCGGAGTTCGCGGTGATGACCCCGGCCAAGCGCGCCGCCATGCGGCGGTTCCGGCGGCGGAACCTCCTCTACACCGTCTGCCACGACAGGTACCGGTACAACGGCACCGTCTTCCCTGAGTGCGACGGCGCCGACAGCGACGACTTCCACAAATGGGGCGAGTCCAAGCGCGCGTCGCCGGGCCGCAGAGGGTACAAGCAGCAGCAGCAGCCGCCGCGCGCGGAGGAGAAGGCCGCGGACGGCCGGCCCAGCACGTGGCCCGTCGGAACCCTACGTGCAGACTAAATACGAGAAGTCGCGATCGATCTGTGGAGCCATTAATTAGAAGACTTTATTGATGAATTATACGGAGCAGTGGAGTAGTTAGCGAGGTCGTGCTGCATTTTTCATTGCGCACAAAGATAGAGAGCAAGATACAGTGTACTGCCAGCATGCACTCGATCGATCGGTGGTTCCATATATACAGTTCTCTTTCAGTTTAACATGTCTTTATGCAAAGCTCATACCAACATCAATTCAAAGTTAATTTACTGGAAAAACAGAATATCAATATTGCATTGAAAATCAATGGTTTAAAAACTAACCACCCAGAAGTTCTGCGCTTAATGATTCAACAAAAAAGGGCACTTCAAGAGGACGTAGTTTTGCGCTTAATGATTCAACTAACTCCTAGTATAGGATGGACAAATGTATCCTAAATCCTCATAGAACAACGAGATCCAAAATCTTAAAATATAAACGAATAACTTCCAAATTCAATAAATTCAACTGATGCACATCTAGAAATGGTGATTAAAAAGGTCGATCCAAGAATAAATCATCAGGAAATAAAAGAAACTCGACGACACCTAAGAACGTTGAGATGTGAGACATACATATCGATGTCATGGTGTTAGGCTATCCGCACCGGGTACAGAGAGCGATACGTTACTGCACCCTGCAGTACCAATTTGCCGAAAAAAATGGCTGCACCGCGGGCCTCTAAATGTTACGCTAAATAAGTGTATGGCCTCCTGAACTCTATTTCCAGAGTTTATACGGCAGAACGCTACATGCCACGTCGCGCGCCATCCCAACCGTCTCGCGCTGCCCGCCCATCGCTGCTCTGGCCGCCGCTGCCCACCTCGCTTGGCCGCCGCCGCTCACCGCCCATCGCACGCATCTGCTGGCGGAGCTTGGCCTCGACGAAGAGCAGCTCTGTGAGGCCACGGAGGGGAGCGGCGAGAATGAGAGGAGCAGCGCGCGGGAGGAGCAGGAGGAGAAGAGTGATGCGGAGATGAGGAGAGAGGAGAGCAGGGCCGATGCGAGCAGCGGCGCCACCAAGCGCCGATCGCTGTGGATGTGCGTCGCCGCGCCGGCCACTCCGCCGCTCGGCGACGGCAGCTTCACCTCGAGTTTTGCCCCACCAGCGCAGAGAGCCGCCGCCCAATGCCGGCCATCCCATTGCCCCTTGATGCCCTCTACCGCAGGCCGCCCACCGCAGGCCACCCCGTGCGCCCCGCTGTCGCCCTCCGCCGCAAGCCACCCGTCGTCGCTCACCACGGTCCGCAAGCCACCCTGTCACCCGGCCATCGCCCTCCATCGCAGGCCACCCTCCCCGCTGCCCTGCCGATGCCCTCCGCCGCAGACCACCCCGCCGCCGCCCACCGCCGTTGAAGGCATCTAGGCCCCTAAATTGTGTTTTGGTAATTAATGACAACCTTTGTGGACTAACAATTTTTTTTGAGAATATGAGAATAAGTTAGTCTCGTGGGGTTGAAATGAGCTTCATGAGATGATGTGCAAATAGCATGGACGCTATGAATCATGGAAGCTCAAGGCAAAGGTAAAAGATAGGGCTTTTTGCTTTGACCAGTCATGAGGCGATTAGAGAATGAAAATGACCGGATTGATAGGCTAGATAGTCGTACTATCAAGAGGGATCAATGTTATTGGCTTGACGTGTCTATAGTGCCACTTTGATCATTGACTTGCATGTTGTGCATTTAGATGATCGGTAACTAACTTGAGAAAAGAGCATTGTTGAAAATTTATATAGAAAATCATTGAAAATTCTGTTCGGACCTTGTCCGAAATTTCATCGGACTGTCCGTGGTTTGTGGTCGGACTGTCCGTGACCTGTGCTGACAGGTGGGTCCATGTGCGCTGAATTGGCGAGCTGTGCGCTGACTGTCAGACAGTCCGTGGCTGAGACGGACAGTCCATATTAAATAGGCTCGATTTAGACAGAGACAGTTTTCAATGATCCGGGGGATCAGACCGTCCGTCCGCGCTGGTCGGACTGTCCGTGATGCGTCTCGGACAGTCTGTGAGTGGCGTTCGGACAGTCCGTCAGATCCCAACGGCTTTCTCTGACACACATTTGACTGCGCAATATGACCGTTATAGTTAAAGTCGGACAGTCCGAGGGGCAAGTCGGACAGTCCGTGAGGGCCGTTTTTCACGCGTATTGAACGTAACGGCTAGTTCTGAAGAGATGGTCTATATATACTTCACCCCCGCGAGTGTGTGAGGTCTCTTGCACTTTGAAAAGCTTTCTTGACATTTTAGAGCCATTGTTTTCCTCTCTCTCACTCACTTGCTTTGATATTGCAATTCTTTGTGAGATTGAGAGCATCTAGTGCATTGCATCAAGAATTTGATCATTGTGGCACTAGGGATTCATCAAGTGAGCGGGTTGATTTATTACTCTCGGAGGTTGCTGCCTACTAGACGGCTTGGAGCTCGTGATTTCATTGAGCACTTCAAGAAGATTGTGAAGATGTCTTGGAAGATTGGTGTGAGAGGTCATTGTGTATTAGGGGTGACCGGCAAGTCATCGATACCACAGGATAAAATTTGTCTCTTGTGATTGGTCATTTCCTTGCTCATTTCATTTCAAGCAAATTCATTTGAGCAATTTACTTTCTAGAGATTGAATTTTATCTTGTCACCCTAGGTTGCAAACCCACGACATAGGCTTAGAGTACCTAGAAATTTAATCATCTAAGTGTTTCTAATTAAATTTCTCCAGTGTTGTGATTTTAGTTTAAAACCGCATATTCACCCTCCTCTAGTCGGTAATCCTAGATCCAGTCCGCAAGCCACCCCGTCGTCGCCCTCCGTCGCAGGCCGCCCACTGCAGTCCGCAGGCCAACCCCCACCGTCGTCGCGCGCCGAGCCTAGGCCACCGCTCCCGCTTGCCACCCCGCCGCCGTTGCTCTGGGACACGCGGCCGGGGAGGCGGAGAGGGCGGCGGTTGGAGAGGGGAGAGGGTGGCGGAGAGGGGCGGCAGAGCGAGCCGGGAGGTGCGGGGGTAGAGGAGGGAGCGTGGAGAGGGCGACAGAGAGAGCCGAGGGAGGGTAGGAGAGGGGCGGGGGAGGGCAGGGGAGCGGGCGAAAGATGAGAGAGAGAGAGGAGGGAGGGAGTAAAAAAGAAAAAAAATGATGTGTGAGTCCCACCAGATGGTACTTGGTATAGATGATGAGAATAGAGTGTGCGGGAGAAATTTGTTATAGAGGATATAATCTCGATGATCAGGACATAATATATATATTAAGAATAAAAATAGAGTACGATGAGTGCGAATAGTCTTAGTGCTAGCTACTCACTACTGACATGACCTAATAAAACATGGAGTACCTAAGTATTAAAAAAATCGTAAGAGTACCTCAACCAAAGCTACTATAGGTTAGGGGTGCGCAGTAATTTCCCTTTCATTTTTTCGAAGCCATTGAGCAGTTTTTAGCACAAACTTTATTATCTTCCGGGGTTTATTGTTCCGACACGAACTGATCTTTCGTTGGCACACCACAACCGCGTGTGACGGGATTACATGGGCCTCTCCATTTGTTCAACAGTGGTCCACACAAAAGGCCACTCAGGCCCACAAACGAAGAAGCGGCCGTACATCATCACATCTTCAACTCTGACCCAACATGTTGGCCCACGAAAAGAACAGGAGCGCCGTTACCGTGCCACGGCCCAACCCAAGAGCAACGAACCCAACCAACGGCTAGTATTGGGGAGCAGCGGGCGGCGCCGGAGCCGCCTCCTCGCCTTCGCCGTCTCCGCGTCCGTCCCCTCCCCTCCGTCGGGACAACGGTCATATTACCGTTGTACTGCCACGACTCCCCCCAACCCTTTAAAGCTCCCTCCGCTTCCGTCCCCCATCTCTCTCGCGCACGCCGTCTCCTTCCTCGCGTCGCGCGCTTCACAGGCAAACGCGCGTGCGCCTCTCGAGTCTCCGCCTCGCCTCGCCAAGGAAAGCACCGATGGAGACGCCGCTGTCCACCAGGAGGATCACCCGCTCGCTCGCGGCCGCCGCCGCCGCATCAGCCCGTGAGTTCCTCTTCCCCCCGCATCGGTCTCTGTTTATTGATTCGCTTCTTGAATCTTGACGCGTTTCCTGACGACGCCCATCTCCGATTGCCCGCAGAGAAGAGCGCCGCCGCCGGGACGGACTCCGCGGCCCTGTTCCCCCGGGCTCAGACCAAGATCGCCGCGGCGGGGGAGCCGCGCGGCGCGCTGCACGACATCACCAACGACTCCCCCATCGTCGGCCTCGCCGCCGGCGGCCTCCACGGCGCCGACAAGACCCCCGCCTCCACCGCCGCCAAGACCCGCCGCAGGGCCCCGCGCCGCACTCCCGGATCCGGGGAGGCGCTCCTCCGCGGCCAGGTCAAGGCGCTCCTGCACAAGGTCGAGGAGGAGGGATGCGCCGTCCCCGCGGCTCTTGTGAGGCCAGCGCGCATCCAGGAGCTGCTCGGGGTCGCCAGGTCGCCGGCCCAGCTCCTCGCGCCCACGCCGGCCAACACCCCGCAGATCGGGCCCGTCTCCGCGGCCAGGGAAGGCCTCCTGGTGCCCGATGGCGTTCCCGTGGTGCCCTGCGTCCTCGAGGAGGAGGAACTGCTGCTTCCTAAGCTGCAGGTAATTTAATTGTCCATTCAGCAATCCCCAATGGATGAAATCGTGGTAGAGTTGCCATCCAAGATTTCTGTTCTGAGTAGTAGATTTCCAATTTCAATTGGGAATGGTCTATTTGTTGTTCTGAATCTGATGCAGAAGTTCGTGTAGCATCTTATCTTTAGGTTTCATGCTAGTGTATGTCCTGTTTCAATTCTGCATCACCTGGTTTATGACAATTTTGAAGCAAGGGTTGTTCCAACTTGCATTAGGGCTTCCTTGACACCTGCAATCGTTGGCTTGTAGCAGTATGTGGTACTCTTGATACAGGTGCATCTGCTGCAATATCAGGCCTCTGCATTGTTAGCTGAATCTAGCCCGTCCTGAATGTCATGCTAACTCTGTTCAGAACTGACTGTGATGCTGAAGGTTGTTCCAACTAGAAGTTTTTGTTCTGCTTTCGTTAGATCACAACGTGAGTTGTAATCATGAACATGCTGTATTTGCTACTGATCACTCTCAGACCTCTGCATTGTTAACTGAATCTAGCCAGTTCTGAATGTGATTCCAACCAGAACTGCAAATTCATTTCTATCCACTAACCAGCAGCACTTGAGCATTGAGTAGTTACTGTTGTACTTGTTTCTAAGCTGGGTTTCTCCCCTTCTTATGCAGGTCATTGCAGCTTCCCTGCCGCCACCACAGCCAGAGGAGAACCTGGGCGAGTGCCAGCTGAACCGTGCGCTGGTGTTCGACGACTCCCCTGAGAAGTCTGACGCATCCAATGGGTCGTCCATCTCTTTCCAGGAGAGCAGCACAGGCAGCAACATGGACAAGCCATCATCACCTGAAGACGACAGCTCCTCGGCCTGGTCCATTCAGGTCCATGCCAGCTCTGAAAAGGGAGACGAAGAAGAGCTGGACCTGGGAGAGTACACTGAAGAAGAGGATTGGGAAGAAGACAGCGACAATGACTGCTTCGATGATCTGTGCGAGGAGATGAACAGGATGACCGTGGTCGATGAGGAGGAGAGGAAGGCAGGGCTGCCACAGTTCGAGGGGAAGCACACCCGGTTCATCTACAACAGCGACGACGAGATCGAGCGGGAGGAAGTGGCGGACGCAGCTGAGGCGAGGGTGGAGCTCGGCGCTCTGATGCTCAGGGGCCTGCCAATGCCGGAGGGGAGGCACCTGCGCTTCCACGAGGACGACGAGGATGAGGAATAAAGCATACTATTCAGATTGGGTATCTGCAGTGGTTGTCATTCCCTGACACCAGCCAACATTCTTTTGGGGTCTCTATTTCTACATTCTGATTCTGTAATTCGATCGTGTCTCGGTTCTTCAGAGAACACAAACTGTCTTTCTTCTGAAATGCAATATATCCCCAGTTACCGAATAAATGTCTTTATGCCATTTTGTGCATGGGAAGTCTGTATGATGTTTCTAGTTGGAGCTCTTTTATGGAACCTTATACTACTAATTTAAATGACTAGTATATAAACATCCGACGGTTGAGAATAATTATATACTAGTCTAACGTTGATCAGTGGTATAGGTAGTATATAGTGAGTAGTATAGTAGTATAAGGGTATTATTGGAAAAAATCTAAACGGCATCACTGTAATTTAGATATATTTTAATTTTTTCATTCGATCATATGTCTCGGGCCGACAGTCAAGGCACGCCAATGGGATGGGTCTCGGGTCGGTAATGCACGCCGCCGTTAACAACGAGAAGAAGTATTCTTAGTTAATATATTTATATCCAAATTACTATATTACCCATTCTCTATACCATATACCACTAGTCAGTAGTATAAGGTACCGTAAAAGAGCTTCTCTTCTAGTTTGTTCCTATCAGTACTTAAGAGCATTAGTTCTGAATCGAACAAGTCATTGCCATTCTGTGCATCAGTGCATGGGAAGTCTGTGAAGTTGGTGAATCAAATATATCAGGGCATGCCTGCTGTACATTCCTGGGACTGTATCCATCTTGATGGTGCCGCTGTTTACCCAAAGAATTCGGGGGCCTGGGAGTTTTAAACAACGACAAATTTGCACGGGCACTACGCCTACAATGGCTCTGGCATGAGCGAAAATCGCCGGAAAAAGCATGGGTTGGAACGGAAGCCCCATGCACGGAGACGGACCGCCTACTCTTTCGCAACGTGCACGACAATAACACTAGGTGACGGGGCAAACACCAGCTTCTGGCACTCGGGATGTGTACGTGGCTGCAGACCAATGGACATGGCCCCAGCTCTGTTTAAGCTGGCCACCAACAACAAGAGGAAAACTGTAAAGGAAGCCTGACGAATGACGCATGGTTCAGAGATTTCAACTTAACGCCAGAGATTAACATTAATCACATCAGAGAGTTTGTGGCGCTCTGGACTTCAATTAGGCACATACGACTCAACCCAGAAAGGAGTGATGAGATAAAATGGAAATTCACGCCTGATGGCAACTATTCAGCGGCTACAGCTTACAAAGCCCAGTTCGTGGGCTGTGTCGAGTCACCTCAGAACACAATCATGTGGAGTACTTGGGCCCCACCCAAATGCAAATCCTTCGCTTGGCTCATCTTACAAAACAGGGTCTGGACATCAGACCGTTTGGCACGGCAGGGCTGGCCTCACACAAATCGTTGCGTCCTCTGCAGAAACACCTCGCCCAATGGCTTGCACAACTTGGCCTTCTACCGGAGAACTGGCAGCCAGGAGAAAATGTGAAAGCATGGTGGATCAACCTAGGGGTGGGCATAAATAACCGAAAACCGAGAACCGAACCGAAATAACCAAAATCGAAATTGAAATAACCGAAATCGAAACCGAAATAACCGAAACCGAAAAAAATCGGTTCTCTATTCGGTTCTAATAAGTATGGAACCGAAATAACCGAAGAAAATTCGGTTTTCACTGTCGGTTAACCGAATTAACCGAAATAACCGAATTACATGAAAAAAATACATTTTCAAGACTATATGTTAGGTTTATGTGCGGTGTGTCATATTTGAAGTGCTATGTATTTGTGCTAATATATTGCTATTACTTCCTTGTCAATTATTATTATCTAAAAAGAGTAAGTGTTGTCCAAATTTACTTAAAACTTCCATACTTTTTCGGTTGTCTTAGACTTCACTCATAAATTTTGGTTAATTCGGTTATAACCGAAACTGAACCGAAATAACCGAAAACCAAAATGCTCGGTTTCTATATTTTTTTAAACCGATCGGTTTCTATTTTTTAAAAATCGAATTTCGTCAAAAACCAAGAAACCGAACCGAAAACCGAATGCCCACCCTGAGATCAACCTCGCCAACACGGACGATGTCCCTCGGAAGGCTTTGCGAAGCCTCACGCTCCTAGTCATGTAGGAGATATGGAAGGAGCGAAACGTGCGAATTTTCAACCGCCAAGAATCCTCGTCCTTAGCGTTGATGGCAAGGATCAAAGCAGAAGCGTCGGCAAGGGTCATGGCAGGGGCCAAAGACTTAGCGTCCCTATTAGCGCGAGAATAATATGTTTTCCCATAATACCGGTTGCGCCGGATGTACTTTTGTTAAACTTCTCTATTTTAATGAAATTGGCACACCTTGTGCTGGTTGTTCAAAAAAAATCTTGATGGTGCCTTTTCTTCGTGTGATAAAGAAAAACATGGCCTTTTAATTATGTTTTTGTATGAGTAAATTACATTCATCATACAAAAACTTGTATTATTGTATCACTTTGGTCCAATAAGTAGCAACAGGTGCAAACAAATACATAAACTTGTTAGACGTGTGCACCTACGGTCATATGTATGCCACAAAGCGTATTCTACCACAATAAATATAGCAAATTGCACCTATCCTACAATAACTTGTATGGTTATATCACTTTGGTCCGACAAGTATTAAAATATGAAAATAGATGCATCAATTTGTCAAATATGTGCATGTCCGATTACATGTATGCCAACAATATAGTTGCCATGATATCAGACCATACGAGGACTTATGTAACACCATAAAATTACCCATTTAAAATTTCTAGTAATTAATTTAATTTTATTATTTATTCCTATAATTAATATAGGTTAAATGAATAATTTCTAAAAACTAAAATCAAATATAAGGAGTAGAAACATTTTTGTTGCATTCATACTGCTGCATTAAGTTTTGTATTGCTAGTGGTTCAAATAAGGATATAAATCTAGTTTAAATTCGAATTTGAATCATTTTGTTTTGAGCTCTAGAATAGTTATTTCAGCTGGAGTTCGCTTTCGTCCCCTGAACTTTTTCCTCGGTCCGCTCTTGCTCCCTCGTCTCTTTCCCGAGCACAGCCCAGCCCAGCCCCTCCCTCTCTCTTCCACGGCCCAGCAGCTCCCCCCTTCATTCTTACCCACGCTCGGCCCAGCGCGCCCCACCTTCGCTAGGCCCAACCAAGTACGCCGGCCCAAGATTGCTTCCACCGCTCCCCGCCTCCAGTTGCTGACGAGCGGGCCCCGCTGGCAGGGCCATCCCCTACCTCGCGACCGAGCCAGACAGGAGCTCGGTGACGCGCCGCTCAACCACACCTAGCCCTTTGGCCCACACCTAGCACAATCCCGCGCCCGCAGACCCCTCCTGGAACCTTCCCTGAAGGTTCTCTGCTGCCCCTTTCCTTCTTCACCACGCTCCCTGCATGGAAGGCGATCCCCCTGTAAAGGAAAGTGCCGCCGGCTGCCGCCTGCACGCCTAGGGCACTCCTCCCCAGCTATAAAAGCAGCACACCGGAGCCCCAACCCTCATCACGAGCCACCCCCGCGAGCTCCCTAGTACCGCAACACTCCCCTCCTCGCAGCGCCGCCATTCCTTCCCGAAGCCGAGCGCCGCCGCCGTTGGTCTCCCTACTCCGGCGCCGCCCCCACCAATTCAACCCCTCCAGAAGCTCCGCGTGAAGGTAAGCATTGCCCCCGTGCCCCGACACGGCGTCACCACTGCTCACCGACGCGCACGCTGCCATTCACCGCCGCCCGCACCCACCGCCGCAAATCCGCCGACTTGAACTCCCTAGGTGCACTCACCATTTCCCCTGGTGTCGTAGGGCCAGACCCCGTAGCAAATGGAGGCCCCTAGCTCAAGTTCGAGCTTACTCCGGCGAGCCCCGCCGCGACCATGGGCGGCGCCGCCGTCTCCCTGGCTGCCGCTGATGACCAACCTCCTCCAACCGTCCGATCCCGATCCAGCGGTCCGGATCCGCCTGTCCCTGGGTCAAACCGACCGCGTAACGGTCAGCGCCGGTCCACCCTGGCGTTTTTGCTTAAGAGCCCCTGCACTTTCTTGAAATCAACCCGCCATCCACCGCAGTTCAAAAATATTTGCGTATAGGTCCTATTTTCTTCGGATAGGCCCCTGTACTTTTGAATAATAGAACCCACCGTCCTGTTGGGTTAGTTTTAAGCGTAGGCCCTCGAGTTTTAATACATAATTATGTTTAGGTCCTTGGTTTTTCACAGATAAGCCCCTGGAACTTTTAAAAACTTGCAAGTAGGTCCCTGTAACTTAGAATTGCCATAACTTTTCAGTTTTAGCTCCGATTAGTGTGATTTTCATGCTCATATGTTCGTAGTAAAGCGTAGATTAACTCTAAAACATTTATTTGTACTGTTTCTACTGTATGGTGTAATTTTCTAATAGAATATTATTTGTTTGCATGTATTGGCTTGCGTGGATGTTTGTGTGGTGATTCGTGTCCAGTCGATGAGCCTTTCGCGTTGGACTTCGAGTACGAGGAGGATTTCCAGGGACAGGACTCACAGCAGCAGCCGCCGCCGCCTTTTGAGGAAGGCAAGTTATAGCACGGACAATTCTTGCTACCTACCCACTTTGTATTAAATTATTTCATAAATGCATGTGTCTAATTTGATGTACCATTAAGTCTGTACCTAGTTTTGTTTATCCTATCCTTGGTTACCTTGGGTTCTTGCATATGGGTACAATATTTGCTATGCGCGGCTACTATCACCACTGTTTAAATGTTAATCTTGACTTCATGGTTCACTTTAACGTTAATGATAAAACTTGCTTTTTAGCAACTTGGTTTAGGGAACTAGAGCATGTGCTCCGTGCCTTGTTCTAGTGTCCCTCCATAAGGTCCGGTTCTTAAAGCGGCAACCCAGGAGCATGTCGCCACCGCTAGAACTATTATGACTCTGGTCTTAGTCAAGTAGCATGTACGTCTCTAGCTTGTCAGTGGTTACCGGAGTGGCCGACGGCGTTATGGGAAGCAAGGCACGGGGTGTTACTTGATTCCACCGAGGACGGTAGCCCCGTTGGCTATGTCTCGTTAGGCACAGTCCCGTGTTGGGAGTCCCTGTGGTACAGGAACTCCGCACGCTGCGCTCTTTGTTTTTGTTGTTGGCATGTGTTGCCCGCGCTTCGGACGCCATTGACCCCCTCACGTTGCGCCCTTGTTGTACCTTAGCGGCCACTATCTTGTTAGGGTGTCTTGTGAAAAGCCTCATAGCATCCCTATGCAATCACACATTGGAAGTGTTGATGTGCGTGGTTGGGTGCAAAGTTCTTTTGAACTTTTACGTGACTGATGGGTAAAGGGTGAAACCTCTGCAGAGTGTAAATTTATCATGATAGCCTTGCTCAGGGTCACGAGTAGCCTAGATCCTTTTTTATTAGAAGATTATACTCCCTCCGTCCCAAAATATAAGACGCGGTCAAACTTGGCACAGTCTCCCATACTAACGTTTGACTCTTAATATCTCCAATACTATAATGATTGTAGCAACAAAATCATAGTTATATAAAAGTACATTTAAATACAAATCTAATGGTATTATTTTTGTTAGATAAAGTTTTTATTATGAAAGATTAACTATAGGTCAAAACTTTTAAAGTTTGATTCTTGAATTGCGTGCGCGCCTTATATTGTGGGACGGATGGAGTATTTATTTATGCTTAATGTCACTTATACTATATTAATTGGGTTGCAACTGGGTTTCATTCACTTGTAGTAATTTGGATAATGCTAAAACGAATCAACTAAAAGTGCTAATGCAGTTAAGCCGTGTCTAGCCTTATTTTGAGCCTTCACACACCCGTGCTATACTTGCTAAGTAAATGTTTACTTACACTTGTCATTTATTCAACAAAATCCTGGATGAGTAAACAGATTGGGCTGTGCATGAGTCTACTGCTGAGTGTCTAGAAGCTCTACCGTACTACTGAGTTGTGATCTCGTACTACTGAGTTGTGATCTCCCAGTCAGAGTCTCTGTGGATTGCGGCTCCGCTTAGTTTGAGAGTTATTAGTCTTCCGTTGTATTTGGTTAGTTTATTTATGATGCACTCTGATGTAAAACTCTTTTTATTCAAGAATTTATTCAAGCATATGTTCTCTGTTTATCATATTTGTTCGCTATATGTGTACTATGACTTCCTGGACACACATATGGCCACATTCAGGTTTTTGTGAAAATTTGGGTGTGATAACTTAGGTCTGAGATCATACATTTTTCATAGGTAGCAAAATATAGTTAGGTTAATTTTATGTTTTTTTTGCTTTCATATGTTTTAAATGAGCTTTGATGGTTATTTATAGTAGAAATAGTTTTACGAAAGAGGTGGTTTAGCTAGTTGATTATACACTCTTGAACATATTTGGACTCAATGCTAGGTGTAGTTTTTTCTTATATGAAAACATAAATATGCCTCCGATAAGTTTATGTATTCATTTGCACCTTTTGCTACTTGTTAGACCAAAGTGATATAATAATACAAATTATGGTATGATGGGCGTAATTTATTGTTTTTTATTATCGTGTAATCGAATGATAGTGTTCTGGGGTCAGCTTCACAGTGGTAGTGCCCGACTGCCCGTCCCTTTTAAGAAACCATCGAATAAAAGCAACATGAACAATACAGCTCATAATTTAGTTGATGAAAGAATTAACAGGCGCTGCAGGAAATCAAAGAAATGGATCGACAGATAGGACAGAAAGCGACATGGCCCGTTGACTCTCAGTTTGTTTTGATGTGCTTCTTTTCCTGGCATCGCGTTAAACTCACCCAATTATCTGACTTTTTCGTTGGTTGCATGCTCAGGCAGAGGAAGACACCCGTGTTTACGCGCTGCACTTCCCTGTTTAAAACGTTACCCTTCATTCCTGCGTACCTCACAGGACACAACATGTCATAATTTAAGTAATACTAGTAGAGATGCATGTACCCTCGACGTCGACGAGCTTTTAAAAGAGAAGAACGTATGACTACTTAGGTATGACATGTGGGTCCCATGCTGTAAGTGGCTAATGTCCATGATAAGTGGGCCCCATGCTACAGATGAGGGAGGACGGATCAAACACTAAATCTCTCGCTCTATATAGTATACTCCCTCCGTATCATAATTAGTTGACGTTTAAGACAGCAACACGGTCTCCAAAGCATAACTTTGACTCATATTTTCTATAAAAAATATTTATTAGAAAGTTATACATGTATAATTTTATAAAAGTAATTTTCAAGACAAATCTATTGATATGATTTTCACATTTCTAAACTCAATGGCTTAAAAGTTATTCATGATTTATATTCCCAAGGTTTGACCCAAACCTTGTCCAAAACGTCATCTAATTGTGATATGGAGGGAGTACATTATGATGTTATTTTAATAAGCTAAAATTATGTACTATAAAAATAAAAAATCGGCAAGTATAGTAAATTTCACTAGCACAATTACATTGAAGCTCACATAGCATAGATGCAACTAGGAATATGATTTTGCTATATTCCTCCAAAATAAAATATTTAAATATGTGTTCCGCAAAGACCCTTAGATCATGAAATAAAATTGCTCACATTAGTTTCCTAAAATTAAGTATTTTGTTCCTAAAAGACCCTAAAATCATGAAATGAAACTCTACAATAAAATGCTTGTAGTTCCTGCAAATAAAATTTTAGGATGCAAAGTGGGCATCAAAACCTAGAGAAATTAAAAAAATTGATTGCTGCTGATAAAACACTAAATCTCTCGCTCTTTATAGTATACATTATGATGTTATTTTAATAAGCTAAAATTGTGTACTATAAAAATAAAAAATGGCAAGAATAGCAAATTTCACTAGCACAATTACATTAAAGTTCACATAGCATAGATGCAACTAGGAATATGATTTTTCTATATTCCTCCCAAATAAAATATTTAAATATGTGTTCCGCAAAGACCCTTAGATCATGAAATAAAACTGGTCACATTGGTTTCCTAAATTAAGTATTTTGTTCCTAAAAGACTCCAAAATCATGAAATGAAACTCTACAATAAAATGCTTGTAGTTCCCGTAAATAAAATTTTAGGATGCAAAGTGGGCATCAAAACCTAGAGAAATTAAAAAAATTGATTGCTGTAGATAAAACACTAAATCTCTCGCTCTTTATAGTATACATTATGATGTTATTTTAATAAGCTAAAATTATGTACTATAAAAATAAAAAATGGCAAGTATAGCAAAATTCACTACCACAATTACATTAAAGTTCACATAGCATATATGCAACTAGGAATATGATTTTGCTATATTCCTCCAAAATAAAATATTTAAATATGTGTTCCGCAAAGACCCTTAGATCATGAAATAAAATTGCTCACATTGGTTTCCTAACATTAAGTATTTTGTTCCTAAAAGACCCTAAAATCATGAAATGAAACTCTACAATAAAATGCTTGTAGTTCCTGCAATAAAATTTTAGGATGCAAAGTGGGTGTCAAAACCTAGAGAAATTAAAAAAATTGACCTCTAACACTACCGACAAATTTTCAAACAAAACTGAATGAAACCATAGAAACAAAAACCATATATGGAAATGTTTTTGTTGTTTGTATAGAAAAAGTCCATTTTACTACCTTCACCCTTCTATTTTGTCCGCTTGACCCACTCAACACAATTTAGGCTCATTTACCCCCCCCTCCCCCCTTTAACTGTTTTATCTGGTCTAATCTACTCCATAATTCTCCGTGTATAAGTTGAGTTTTAAGTTCAAATTTTAAGAGATGACTTATAGCATGATGGCCTACGTTATAAAAAATACATTATAGAATTTTCATTATTATTTTTCATGCGTTTTTTGTATCCCTATGATCAATATCATATTAAATGTTCCGACTCTATGAAAATAACTATGAATTTTTTAAATATATTTTCTAACATAAAACATCAGATTTTATACCCCCTCACAAAAATTGAATATAAAACTCACCTTGTAGGCAGAGAAACAAAAGTGATAAGTCTTATTAGGGGTAGATTGGACCAATTGATGTAGTTTGGAAGAATAAATTGAGTCTAACATGTGCTGAGGGAGTTAAGTGAAAAAATGGATATAAGTAGATAGTAAAATTGACCTTTTTTTTCTTTTTTTATTAAAATATGCCTCCATTTTGGGAGTTTTAGCTTTAGTGAGCCATATGAAGGTCATGCCAAAAAGTTACAGTTCACATGGCACTGCTCAGTTGTCAGAATGCCATTCATATATGTGACCATGCCAAAATATACTATGTTACTCTATGAAAGCAAGTGTGGACCTGAAAAATGATGCCCCATCAACCATTTACACTAGTAATATATGGTAGTCAGAGTATCTCCAACGGTCACAATATTTGTTTCATTGTTATTAGAGGAGTTGTTTTAAAGGTTCCACTAATCTCATTTTGATCCAACTAATCTATTGGAAAAGTTCCCAATACTTTTTAGACTTTTAGGAAAAAATACCAAATTTTGGGAACTTTATTATAGGAAAAAATACATGTACAACAGAATGAAAAAACAATTTTACAATGTAATCAGAAAATATTTTTATACTTAATAGAAGACACTAATCTATAATAAAAGGATCGAGTTCTTTTGAAAACATTTGTTACCAACGGAAAATCCTCGTACCCCTTACAATGGGCCCACCTGGACCCACGATGCAGGAAAAAAAGGAAATATTACGGAAGTTTTTTTTGGTAGAGCGAAAAAACCCGTGTGAGTTCACCTCTAGCCTCACTTTTTTTTCACCGGTGTTTTTTGTACCCACCAATTTTTTTGGAAGGGAGCAACCTTGGAACCGAAAGGCATTTGTCACATAGAAAAAGAGACAAGTTGCCTACAGATTAACTAGCCTTTTTAAAAAAAATGCAGATGAGAGAGCACGCAGACTCCTGGTTGCCACAGGAATTAAAGATGCTTAGCATATAGCATAATCGCGTTAATTATAGTGAATATTTAGTCCGTCTCTTGACCATATTTCTTAGCACTAATGAAGGAGTACATGTGGTTCCAAATTCTTAGACACCTTCACACAACTACGATCGAGCAGCCAATCCACAGCCAGAAGAGATGCTAATTTGGATGCCCATCACTAAATATATAATTCTTTCTTCTCCAAGGTCACTGCTAATTTGTTTACTTCTTGTAGCTAGCTGGCCGAGGTCATCTAAATATGCTCCTCTACTACTCATCAGTCATCAGTCATGCCGAGTAGTAATTAACAAAAGTGTACGTAACTGAGTTAGAAGGATAAAATTGCTGACAAGAAAATATAATCCAATATCGGATGGCAAGGTTGCTGTTTGATCAGTGGCACGGCAGGTCTGTACCTCTTGGCAAACACGACGTACGCCAGCAGGTCCATGGCGTTGAGCGCCGCTGTGACAAAGAAGAAGCGAAAAATAATTCTTCTACCGCGAAACCTCTCCTAAGTTTTTTTAATCAACCGATACGTATGGTTTCTATAACCGAAACAAATTTAATTGTCATTGCTGAATATTAAAACAGGGAAAACATACGGTTATGACACTAATAAAAATAAAGTCCACGGCCAAGCAGAAGCAAGAAATAAGCACCAAATTTTCTCTTCGAAATTGCTAATCTGAGGAGACCAACACAAGTCGCACGAAGCACTAGAAAAAATGGAACAATTCAAGTGACACGGTTTAGTACCTACATGTCATCAATAAATGTGTGTACCACACGTGAGTTCTTACTTAGTGTTTATAGATATTGCTGGCTAAAAAGTATTATTATTGACCATGTCGGTGCTCTAACCGACTGGATAAGGCACTCCGTGTGTGTCCCTTTTCTGAGAAGGTAAGCTCAGGTATTCAGGTGGGAGGTGATATATGGATGCTTCCGTCAAGTAGGGACTAGCGAGGGAGGGCCCCAAGGTGCAGCAAATCAACCAGATGAGATGAGATGATTGCGCACTTGGGGGCGTCAAATGGAGTTGCCCTTCCTTCGCCGGCATGCAGACGCGCAGCTATCGCGTAGACACTCGCCGTCGAGGTCATAGAGAGAAGACACGCCGATTAGCTGAGGAATTAATCCAAATACTAATAATCTACGGGCTGGTTGGGGTTAGCTTGCTCGTACAGTCTCCTCGCGAGGCCCCACTTGCAGCATACTATATGCACCTATGAATGCGACGTGGGGCATGGCTTAGATAATTCAAGCGAATCAGTCAGCAACACCTCGGCGGGCAATCAGCACGCGGCAACGAAAGTATACAGTCATAGTGCTGGTAGTAACTAGCAAGCGTTCTCGCTCCTGTTTGTTGCTCATGGTTCATTAGGCCTCGTTTAGACGTAAAATTTCACCGCAAAATTTACTATATAAAACGAAGATTATCATCACATCAAAGTATCGATACATACATGAAGTACTAAATGTAGATGAAATCACAAACTAATTGTATAGTTTTGTTGTACTCGGCAAGACGAACATTTTGAGCCTAATTAATCAATTTTTGGATAATTTTTTAAAAAACAAACGAAATGCTACAGTGACGTATTTATGATGAAGTGTCATCTTTCCCTCAATTTCTCACCCCCAAATTTACATCTAAACAAGGCCCTCCATCACGGTCACCGCCATAACTGATGGCTGCTGCTGTAAATCACATCCACAGGTCACAGGTAATCAGGGCCTTGTTCAGGCCTTGTTTCCCATGCGCTAAACTTTAGCGTCGTCACATTAAATATAAATATATTAATTAAGAGTATTAAATATATATTAATTTAAAAACTTATTACATAAACGCAGAGTAATTTACTAGATGAATTTATTAAGACTAATTACATCATGATTAGACAATGTAATGCTACAATAAACATATGGTAATTATGTATTAATTATAGCAAAATTCATCTCGTAAAATAGACAAGACTTATGTAATTAGTTTTATAATTAGTTTATGTTTAATACATCTAATTATCACTTATTTAAAGCGCTAAACTTTAATACCTAGATCCAAACACCACCTAGTTCCCAAATTCCACCCTCAAATTCTACTATGCAAAAAGAAGATTTCTATCACATCAAAATGTCGGCACATGTATGGAGTACTAAATGTAGATGAAATCAAAAACTAATTACACAGTTTTGTTATACTTTGCGAGACGAATATTTTGAGCCTAATTAATCAATATTTAAACAATTATTCACAAATACAAACGAAATGCTACAATGTCGTATTTACGACGTTTTCTAAAGTTTAGGTGTCCAAACTTTGAAACTGGCCAGTACGGCAAGTTGGGTGAAGCAGTGGCGGAGACGAAAAATGCGTGTTGCTGGAGAGGAAACGGACTCTCAGACCTGTGGTGGTGAGTGATTACTGAGCAGCAGTGAGTTAACTGAGATGGCATGAGATTCCCCAATTTGGAGCGGCGGCCAGCAGCGGAGCACTGCCACTCGATCCATCCACTCCATACCATCGGCGCTGGCCTCCCAAGTCAATCAAGCGAGCCCCTCGGTCTCCCTCGCCCTCCGACCCGAAGTAACTCGCACTGCTCCTCCACTTGCTGGCTGCCGCTCCCGGCTCCTCCCCTCCCCTCTTCCGTGCGCGTCCCGTCCACCGCACCCTCCCCCGGTTCGCCCTCCCCTCCCCACCGCTTACGCCACCCCCAATCAACTCGCCGCCGCCGCCGCGCGCCCATGCGCTCCGCCCCCTGCTGCTCCTCCACCTCCCTGAATTGACCACCCGATCGGCGCTCGCCCCCATGGATCGCACCACCACCAGCAGCAGCAGCAGCACCGCAAGCCAGAACCCGCACCTGGGCGTCAACAAGCTCGGCCGCAACATCCGCAAGGCCACGCCGCCGCCCCCGCCGCAGCAGCCGCAGACCGCCGCCCGCCCGCCGCAGCCCCAGCCGCAGGTCTACAACATCAGCAAGAACCAGTTCCGTGACATCGTCCAGCAGCTCACCGCCGGCACCCCGTCCCCCCCACCGCCGCAGCAGCAGTACCACCACCGCCCGCCGCCGCCGCCGCTGCAGTCGCAGCCCAAGCCGCCCTCCATGCGCCTCCAGAGGATCCGCCCGCCCCCAATCGCCACCCCCGTCGCGCGGCCCCCGCCCGTCCATCCCAACCACCACGCCATGCCCCCCAACCCTAGCCACAACAACCCCGCCTTCCACCGCCCGCCGCCGCCGCAGCCCCAGCCCCCGCCGCAGCACATGCCCGCGCCCGGACCCGCCTGGGCCGACTCCCCGGTCTCCGCCTACATGCGCATCCTCGAAAATTCCCTCTTCAGCGCCACCCCGCCGGGCGCCGCGGCGGCGGCCGCCGCCGCAGCAGCTGCTGCGGCTGCGGGACAGGGGCCTCCGCCGCCGCACGCTCACCCGCAGCTTCCTCATCCTCACCCCCCTCCTCCGCCGCCCGTGCCGTCTCCCGGGATACTCCCTTCCCCGAGCGGCTTTCTCAACCTGCTCTCTCCAACGCCCAGATCGCCCTACCCGCTACTCTCGCCAGGGTATCAACACCCGCCGCCGCTCACGCCTAATTTCCCCGCGCTGTCGCCGCTCCCGGGGACGGGCATCCTTGGGCCAGGGCCCATGCCGCCGCCACCGTCGGGGCTCTGGTTCCCGCCGTCGCCGTCTGGGCTACTTTCTCCATCAGGGTTCTTGCCGATCCTCAGCCCAAGGTGGAGAGACATGTAGCAAGGGCGCCTTTCCTCGACAGCTGCCCCTGTGAAGCAAGGCGGCCGTGTAACATTTGACGGTAGGGACATAGTCACGGTGAGGTCAGTTGGGTCGTCGGCCGGAGTTGGCTGGAGGAAGATGCAGGTGGGTTGTGACTTGGGACACAGATATTTGTTGCTGTTACTTACTGCTTGTGAGATTGGTTAGTCAGTCTATCTATATGTAAGGTCTCGGTAAAGGAGATTGGTTATATATTTGTAATTGTATAACTGGGGAAGATTTCAATTCATTCACTTTTCTTAGCTACAAAATCTGGGCAGGTTAAACTGGCCATGTTCTAGTTTAGATTCTGGAGTGTTTAGGCTTGGAAACCTGTAGTTCACGAAAGATTAGCTCTTTCTGACAAACCTTGAACTGATGGTTGTTGTTGCTCTACCTATTAAGGCATAGAATGTTCCCCATACTCTTCTTTCTTTCTTTTTGATTTTGCTTAAGAAGATAAACTTCCTGGACACCATCTGCCCAGAAAATCATGATCAAACTAATGTAGTTATTCATATCACAATTCATGAACTAGTGGAAGGGCTTTGTCTTAAGTCTTACTCCCTCCGTCCCAAAAAAGAAGACATTCTAGAAATTTTAAGACAAATTAAGGAGAGAGTAAAATGACCTTGATTGCCCCTAATTATTAGCCATATTTAGCACTAATTGGTTGTTGCATGCACATGCACTTACTAAATATAGTAGAATGACTTGTTTTTTGGGACAAATTTTAAATCCTAGAGTGTCAACTTTTTTGGGACGGAGGGAGTAACTCTTAAGATTGACATGTTGATTACAAGTTAGTACTCTTAGGATCATGCTATTCTGTGCTAATTAGGCTCATCTGTGATACAAAGTTTGCTTTTTTGCTCATTTTGGCAGTGTTGGCAGTAGCAATTTCTGATCTCTGAACTGGTCATATGTAGCTCAACGTTGCAATAGAAATATAACCAGCATGTCTCAGCAGGTACCACATTGTATACCTTTGCTCTTTGGATTTAACATAGAAATTGTTGCCTAGGTTTGCACAGGACAAGAAAATATTGCCAGTGCCCATGCCAGGGTATAAAAGGAAATATATTCGTATTTGGCACAGACTTTGTATACATTACTAGCTTATCTTCCTTACCCACGATAGGCGGAGTACCCATATGGTTATGCAACATCATGATCCGAGACACATGCTCCTTATATAGCTTATCTTTGAAGTCTTCAATGCCAAATAATTGTCTGGATTGATTTTTCTTCAAGTGGTGTCCTCTGATGCACATTATGCTCGGAGTCCCCAAAGTTCATATCTCTTTCCTAGTGGGAACGCGCAGGTTGATTTGAATGGGTCTAGTAGGTTATGATGCATGAATCCCAGGAAAAAAAACAAGTGTAGTTCCAAGTGGGAATTCTTATGCTGTTTATTTGATTTTGTAGTTATATTACTGTGGCATGTTATAGTTTGTTTGTGTCCTCTGTTTAGAATTAATATATGACATATTCTGCTGGACCCCCTTGGTGTGCAATGCTAAAGAGGGAATAACTAAAGGATGGTCCTTATTGTTCTTCTGTAAGCAACCAGTGTTCTTTGTGCGCTGCATCTCTTTCCAAGTAGAGATTGTTTTTGTACAAATGTTCAATAAATTACTATTGTAGAAACCACACTGTTTTGTTTTGTAAATTGTCTGTGTGAATATATGCAAAGATTCTATGTACTAAGTCGGCTATTTTAGCTGTTTCTGGAATGCTTGAGGTATTCCCTCCTGCATCTGTAGAGGTTCAACTAGACTGGACAAATTATGGCTTGCTACTAGACTGGACAAATTATGGTTTGCTTGGTTCTGATGAACCTAGAGCGGCTACTAAACAAATCCTTCCATAATTGTGATACTTATTAAATGGCTACCTATAACAAGATTCAAGACTGAAGGTTTTGCATCTTTGTATATATGCTGATGACTTCTGTGCAAGTTCTTTTAGTCTTATTCGAATTATTTCTATGCTATTTTCTTGCACTAGGTCCCTTTTTCACAACATCTGCGTTCATGACGCGGCATCATCGAAAGAAACTATGCTCAAGTTTGCAAATCGTTATTGTGATTTGCACATGCTTTGTATTGTGGTGGCAGACGTCAGTCCTAAGATCTAATGTTTGGTGTTACACCACCTCACCATTCTGCCCACTGGAATGGAAAGTTATGTTATGCGCTTAGCTTAGCTTGGTCCAGAAAGAAAATACTACAAACTAGAGGGAAAAAATGCTATGCGTTTTCTACATGTCATCGCCGCTGATTTGTGCTTTCTTGTTGTGTCTGGTTTGTATTGGGGGCCTATGGATTAGGATAGTTTGCCAAAGGTGTTTTTTTTTCCGCTTTGCTGTGACGTGTGCTCGTCTGTCGGTAATATTTGCTAGTTTACATGTGTTTGAAGCCTGAACTTTCAAGGGATCGGATTTGCTGATTGGCAAGCATGTAGGCCATGTCTGTTATCTCTGTTGACTTAGAACCATTGATAATGGTACGGATATGTTTGAAGTGTTCTTCAGACTATTATTGATTAGCAATCAGCCATAAGCTTAAGCTGCATCATTTCCTTGTTTTATTCGGCTTGCAAGCTGTACCCTCTCATTAGAAAACAAAAAAAGAAGAAGAAAATGTGACAGAAAGGCATCTAGTAGCTTGCTGGATCATTTCAACGAAAATCCTGAATTGTTAGTGTATTCAGTGGCGTGCCGGCGTGTAGAACAAGCAAGTCAGCCAAAAAATTGGAGAAATAGGTGCACATCTCTACAGTCAAGCAAGGAACTTGTTAAGTGATGTGGCATATTCCGTTTAAATCCAGTGAAATTTCTTTTTGTCGGCCCCGCAGAGCGTTAACTTGGCAGGGGAGCCTGTCTGCCGGAGGGGTGGACTCGCTGTCTGCCGGACTGGATCTGGGTCGTTGGTCAATGAAATCTGAAGCCTATGGACCTCTGGTGTTTACTGACTGACAGAGGCCGGCAGATCTGTCTGTTGATCTGGGCCATTTGGCACTAACGCGAGTAAAGTAACTCCAGTGGCTGTCACGGTCTCATCATCACTCGCCTACTACTTGTTTACCGTAGCAGAGTATCCCGTCGCCTTTTTTTTTACTTTGTTCTTCGGTTGAAACCGGAGGGCACTTCCAAAGAGACCAGAGAATATCGTGAAAAAGAAAAGGCAACGGATTGGAGTGGGACGGCGACGTGCTTTGGTCCACACCACACACACATCCGCCCTTGTTTGGCCGAACCTGCGACAAATTGAGCACTGAATATGCGTATCAGTCCTAATCCATTTGATCTTTACTGATGATATATATGCATATATATTAATCTGGATTCGATAGGAATTGAGTGCCGCTGTCGACACCCTTGAGCTGCTTGGGAGCCCACAGGAAAATTGGTGCCTTAATTTCTCCCCTGCATCCATCCATCCATCCTTCTGATATCTTCGGTATCCAGCCGGTGTTTTTGCTGGAGATGGAGGACGGCGACGTGCCAGCCTTGGCGTCTCGTCTGTCTGGGGCGTCTCCAACCGAGCATGGTTATGAGAGTAATAAGTGATGGCTGCCATCTCAACTCCTCGATGGGCCCCGCCTGATTGCGACGCGGCAGGATGGAACGCAGAAATATTTGACGTGGGAACGTGATCACCGGAGCAAGCCAAGGGAAGCCGGCTGCCGCCCAGCTGCTCGTGACACCAGGCGCCAGAAGAACAGCGACAGGATGCAGCCATGCCCATGCATACTGTACAGCATACCGTGCCAGGCCCATGGTAACCCGTCACCTCTACCTTTCTTCCACCTATACTGGAGGAGTCCTTTAGTTCTGAGAATGGCTCTGGCTAATGACAAATGGCAATGGTTGTTAATCATACCAGCAAGTTATTAGCTGCATGATTCAGCAACGTTAGTTGGAACAGTAGTATTGATGTAGATAAGACCTTGGCATTCGTACGGATAGTAGCACTCCAGAGCACGATTCAGCAACGGCACGTACTCTCTGATAATTATTGATTGAGCTGATATTAACAATTATATAATATAATTGACGAAGAATGTGCAGCATATAGTAGTACAGAAGAAACTAATTGGTAGGAATGCAAGTAGCTTTCCTTGCATCTCCAGACAATACAGCTACTCACGATGCCTTTTCTTTTCGGTTCGCAACTGCAAAATCGTTCAAATCCAACAATCTTAATAACAAACTACTCATTACGAAAAATGGGACGTTAGGACCACAGAGCTAGCTAGGATCCTATGAGTGACTGCTCAGCTTGGTGAAGTGAGCTTTCTTCTTCAGCATGCTCCCGAATTTCCTCAGCAGAGCCTTCTTGTTCTTCTTGTGGACGTGCTGCTGCTGATCCTGGTTGAACGACGACGTCGGCCCATGGATCAGCAGCCCATTCATCTGATCCACGAGCCCATCCTCCCCCGGCGGTGACTCTGTGCCGTCGTCATCATCATCGTCATCTGACTCGGAATCTTTGCACAGATCATCCTCTATAATCTTGCTGTTCTCCAAACAGTTAGCATCCACCGCTGCTATGCTGCTGATCTCCTTGTCACGCCTCACCTGCCTGACCGTCTCCACCTCCACGTGCTTGATGTCCTCCGTTGGGATAATAACGCTCTCGCCATTGCTGTCCTCGTCTCCGACGACGCTGCGATGATGCATGGGCGAGCAGATCAGCTTCAGCAGCGCGCTCGGATGCTTCTCCGGGCTCCTGGCGACTGTCCCGTTCAAAGGCTGCTCCCCTCCTTTCCTCGCCGTGGCATCGGCGAGCAGCGCCGCGAGCTCGTCGATCCTCGCCTGCGCAGCGGCTTCTCGCGCACGCATCTCCTGCGCGATGCTCTCCAGCTCGTGCTCCTTGTCCTCCAGCGTCTCCTTCAGCCTCAGGCTGCTGATCTTTGCCTCCTCCGAGGTCAGGTTGGCCTCGGTGATCCTGGACTCGAGCAGCCTCTGCTTGCTCTGCAGCTGCGCCTTCTCGTCCTTCGCGGACTTGGCCTCGCACTCCGCGGCTTTGAGTGATTCTACCAGCTTCTCCATTTCGAGCTTGCTGAGCAGGGCCTTGGACTTATCAGTGTTTTCTTCTCCGGCTTTTCTGGCAGTGACATCTGCGAGCAGCTTCGAGAGCTCACTAGCTTTCTCTGACGCGGCTCGCTCCCTTAGCCGCAGCTCCGTGACTTCGTGGTTCAGAGCAAGGAGCTCCTTGTCCTTGAAGGAGACCAGGTCCTTGAGGTGTGAGCTCTCCGTCTTTGCTTCTTCAGCATTTGAGCTAGTGTTCATCGCCTGGAACTCAAATTCTTGCAGCTTGTTGAGCAGCTGGGCTTTCTCTGCCCTGAGCTCCTGCACTTCCTTCTCTGCAGCTCTCAGAGACTCCGTGACCCTGTTCATCTCTGTCTGGATCGAGCTCATCCCATCGTCCGATCTCTTGAGCATATCGACGAACCCAGCCTCTTTGGATATCCACTCGTCCTTGGAGCTCTTGGCCTCTAAACCCATCTTCTCAACTGCCTTCCTGAGGCAGGCGGTCTCGTAGTTGGATTCATCAAGCATCAGCTGGTGCCTGTCCTCTGCATTCTTCATCGCCGCCTTCAGCTCTGACACCTGAAGCTGCGCATTGTCCAGCTCAGCCTGCTTCGCGAGGACTCTCTCCTTGGCCTCCCTTGCCTCTGATGACACTTCGCGCAGCGCAGCCGCCAAGTCCTCCACAGCCTTCTTCACCTTATCCCTCTCATCTCTAGTGTCATCAAGCTCCCTGAGCAGTCTGTCCATGTCCTCGGTGAGCTTCCCCACCTGAGCCCTCGCTGTCTCCTCAGCAATAACAACTTGCCGATGCGCCTCGTGTAGGATCCGGTGCTCAGACCTCAGCCCATCAATGGCGGCCTGCAGCTCAGACGCCCCCTTCGTCGTGACCTCGAGGCGCCTGCTGGCTTCGAGGAGCCCTTCCCTGTGCTCGCTCGCTTCCTTCTCCATGGACGCAATCTTCTCCTCGAGCTGGATGACCTGTGACTGCTTGTCCTGGAGCATGGACGTGCAGTCCTCGAAGCTGCTGGTCAGCGACGCCAGCGACTCCTTGCTGCGTTTGTTCATCCGCGAGACCTCTTCAAGGCGAGCTTCCAGCGACTCCGCCTTGTTCTTCCACTCCTGCGCTGAGCGGGTGGCATCCACCTCGGCGCCCTTGGCGTAGGCGATGTCAACCCTGAGCCCTTGAAGCATCTCCTCCGCTCCGGCGAGCTTCTCCTCCGACGCCGCCTTCGCCTCCCGGAGCTCCGCTCGCAACGCGGAGGCTTCGGCTTCCAGCTTCCCGACGGCCTCCGCGGCTTCTTCTTCTTGGGCCTCCAGCTCGGCCTCGAGCCGGCCCACTTCGGCCGTCAGGGCCTCGGCCTTCCTGGCGTTGCCGTTGGCGAGCCTCTGGAGCTCGTCCGCCTGGCCCACGGCCGTGTCCCGGGCCGCCGCCGCCGCCGCCAGCTCGCCCTTAACGCCGTCGAGCTCCCTGGTGGCGGCGATGAGGGAGGCGACGTCCTCGGCGTGGCGCCTCTTGATGTTGTCGTGCTTGCGCCGCCACTCGTCGGCGGCCCTCTGCGCGAGGTCGACGGCCGACTGCTCGCGCTCCGTGGACTCGAACCTCTCCAGCTCCAGCGCCTCCTCGGCGCGCCGCCGCGCCTCCAGCGACTCCTCCAGCTTTCCGGCGGCGTCCGCGGCGACCCGCCGCGCGAGCGCCAGGTCCTCGAGGATCTGGGCCCTGTCGCTCTCCATGGCGGCCAGGCGCTCCCTCGCGTTCCTCAGGTCCTCCTGCACGAGGCTCAGCTGCGCCTGCAGCTCCGACGCCTTCGCGATCCTCTGCTGCTTCTGATCAATTAACCAAGACACCGAGGCAAATTAAGACGAGGAATTACAGGCACGCGTCGCCGATCGGGTGGTAGGCTCTGGGATTCGAGTCGCATTTGTCTTACATCTGTAGCGGCGGTCCGGGATGATGCCGCCGCCGGCGCCTTGAATGACCGGCGCTCTGCCGCCGCTGCTGCTCCGGGCGACGGCTTCGCCGGCAGGTCGATGGACGCCGAGGACCTGTCGAGGGAGATGCCGGCGGCATGGTGGTGGAGCGGGGAAGGGGCGCGGTCCGCCGGCCTGCTTGGGGCTCCGGCGGGTTTGGCTAGCCTGCTGACGCGAGGCGCCGACGTCGCCCTGCGGGGCTTGTGGTTGGAATTGGAACCTTCAGGGAGGCCGCTGCTTGAACTGCATTCAGATTCAGTAATAAATCCATTAGTTCAATTGTGCTTACAACTCGTGCAGTTGATTTCGCATGCATTTTCAGAAATGTTTCGTTTTCGCGGCATACGTGAAGAGGTAAGCAAAAGCTAGTTCTTGATCAGTAAAACGAGATTGGATGAAACATTGGTTTGGCTTATAATAAAGCAGAGAATAAATGTTAGTCGATGCGTAGAGATTCAGCGTGAGGACAAGTAGCAGCAGGAAGGAAAAATACAGGGTGTGACGCTTGCTTACTTGGGTTTGGAGGCCAGCATTATTGTCAGCTGGACCAGAGAGCAGAGGCAGTTTCTGAACTTGGTTCTTGTTCAGGATCCATCGTTTGGAAGCAAAGCAGACGGTGAGGTGGAGCAGAGAAGACTGAGATGATGGATGGTGATGAGGAGCCAGGAGGAAGAAGAAGAAACCATGGATGACTATGATGGTGGAGGAGTGGTGAGTGGAGGAGGTGAGGGGTGGTCGTGCAGCGCATGCTTCAGGCACACCAAGAAAATGTTGTGATAGGCAACGTGCGGGGCTGTTCAGTTGAGCATCATGGCACTGTGGAGATTCATGGCAGCCCACTACACATGACGAGTGAGTACATGAGCTTCAGGTTACTTCTGTCCCGAGAGAGTCGAGCAAAGCGCTCAAAACAGGCTTTACTTCCGATTATCCCATTAGTAGGGATTGCATTGGGCCCTCTTTTGTCCAAAAGACATAAAGAACTCCCCTCCAAAAGGAGAAAATGAAACCTTGTCCACAGACCACAGCTTTCAGGAAAGGCCGTAGCCAGCTTTATATATAAAGCATCCGAAAGATACTGAGATTATCAGTTTACAATAAAGCACACACTGCTCGAAGAACAACAACCAATAGACCCGCAACGGGACCTAGGCCGCGCGCCAGAGATAGGCAGAGACTACTTGCGACGAACAAACTAAAGGGCCAAAGAGACCATTACAGAATCAACTGGACCCGACCTTCCGCGGAGCCAACGACTCCACCACCCACGGCTACAGGAAAACCTCCAAACAACGCCTTCAGAAAGGCAAAGACGCAACGACGCCAGCATTTGGTTTTCACCACGAAGAGCTTCCACGAACCGCCGTCGAACGAGACCCTGCAGACAACACCCTCAAGAGGGAAAAGCAAACGCCGTTGCCCCAGAACAAAAAACTGAGCCGGGTCACCGATTGAACTGGAAAAACCGTGAACCGGCGACCTTGGTGGCTCGGTTCACGTAAAAGATCGGTTATAGGAAAAAACCGGAACCCCACGGCATATTCTACCATGTTGGGCTGCATTCTCAGCTTATTGGGCCGCAATTTGGTGGTTCTGGACGTATCTAGGCCGCAGTCTAAAGGCCCAAAGGTAAATGTGCGAAAATAGGAAGAAAAAGTGGAGGAAGAGGGGTTCGAACCCTGGCTGGCGCAATTAAACCTACCTACGCGGACCATCTCAGCTATGTTTCATGTGCAAAAATATAGACTATACGATGAATATGACAGTTATCGAACCGCGGTTCGACCGGCCGGCCCATCAGTTGAACCACCGAACCATCGAACCAACAGCTCTATCGGTTCAATGACCGGTCCGACTTTTCGTTCTTGGGCCGTTGCCCGACCCGACACTGGGTCGAAGATTACACTTAAGGACCTCCACCCGACGAGCCGAGAGCACCTAGACTGATCCCACTCGCTTCCATCCACTGCCCACAGTCGCCGCCGCCGAAGCTCGCCCACTAGGTTCCATGTACACCCGATGGCAACACCCGACACCTCGGAAAGGTTTGGGGTCCTCGATGAGCCCAAATCTTCTGACGTCCCCTCCATGGGACGGCACCGTGCTTCACAAAGTGAGAGAGAAATCATGAACCCAGCGGCGGAAACTTGACGGCGCTACGGGGGCGGCTTTGTTGACGACGCGAAAACAGAGGCGGTACCGCCGGCCATGGAGAAGTCGTAGGAATGAGCCAGGGCGCGGGCCAACGCCTCCCCAGACGCCGCCACCGTCAGAAAAACGCCGAAGCCAACCCTAACCCTGACTGGAGCCACGGGCACCAGCGAAGCTAGAGACATCGGACCGCCACCACGGCGGCTCCCGCCACCGCCGCTACCAGCCACACCAGTCAGCACCGGCGGGGTCCGGGACGCAAACCTAGGGGACGAGCCCCCCCCCCCCCCCGGAAGCACGAAGCCGATGGGGGGCAGGAGTGCAGCAGGGCCGCACCTGCCCTCGCCGCCGCAGGGCCGCCCGCGCCCGGCCCCACGCCGGCCGCTCGGCCACGCATCCCCGTGCGCGCCTCGGCCCGACCATCGCCGGTCGTTTGGCCGCTTAGCCGGCCGCGCGCGCGCGTCCCTGTCCGGCCACCACCGGCGTCGTCGCGGCCGCCCCCGCCCGCGCGCCCGGCTACTCCGCCTGCTCGCCTGGCCGCCGGCCCCTATGCACAGCCGCAGCGACGTCGTCGCCGTCCCACGCCTAGGGAGCCGTTGTCGCCAGATCCACGAGGCGCCGCCGGGGGAACGCCCTGCCGCCACCATCCCGGTGCCCGCCGGGCTTCCGGCGACGCCCTCTGGCGGCGGCGAGGAGGAGGGAGGGGAGGGAGGGTAGCGGCGGCGGGGCGGGTGAGCCGCCCAAGAGAGGGCGACGCGGGGGTGCGGGGATAGGATCCGTAACACCTCGACAGACCACAGCTGTAACGAGTTCTTTCCCTGTTGTCTTTTCCATATTATCGCTGTTCACTATTCACAATTTTTTTCTTTTTAGTACCTAGGCTTATGACTGCTTTTCAGATGTTCCTTTAGAATGGTTAAGTAGCCCCATTTGGTTATAGGGAAAGTCCCTGTCACATCAAATTTAATAATGCTAATTAAAATATTAAATATAGGTTAAATAAAAAATCCGTTACATAATTAAGAATCAATTCACAAGACGAATCTATTAAGCCTAAGACGAATCTATTAAGCCTAATTAGTTCATGATTTAATAATTTTTAGGGTTTAGATTTGACATTTTTCATAAACCCTAAATCTATTAGAGATACTAAACTCTAAATTTATTAATTACAAACCCTAATTTTTTTCTTAATCCCTAAACTTTTCAAACCCTAAATCTATCAAACATTTTTTTTTCTCGAACATGTATCTCTGTAATAAGAAGGGTATATTTGTATTGTTACAGGGGGAGGGAGATCATCTATCACACCACTAGCAAGATTGAAATGTTTTTACGTTTACCAAACATAAGGGTAAGTACGTATGAGTTTTGTAGTGCTACATGAGTGGTAATACCTAATACTCCCACTTTATTCTTCTTTTTAAAATGTTACATTTGCTCTGTCCTAAGTCAAATTTATCCAATTTTGACAAAATTTATAGAAAAAATTGGCACCCCCTCTTCCTTACAGCTCCAAGCAAGTTCATTTCTGTTGGTACGTATGTGATTCCGTTTGCGCTACTTTTGGCACCCCTCCCAATAGTTGCTGCTGCTATTGCTGATGGCAGTAAAACAATGGAAAAATTGGCAGAGAAGGGCGGTGCTGATTTTCTGCTCAGTAAGGGTGGATCATGGAAATGGCTTCAAGCTGCACAAGTTTTGCTCGTTATCTAACTTTGGACAGTTCTTGTTTCACTTCCAGCGTAGTCTTCATGGAACGACGAAAGATTGTGGCGGATCGTAGTTGGCTAAGGCTGGGTTTATTTTAATATGGTGGTATGAGCTCAGAAAGGAGGAAGATACAACATCGTGGAACCACATTTTGCAAGTTGATTCCTTGGCTCCGGAGAGAAATCTCTAGGTCTGACCTTAATTGATTGTATCTAGCAATGATCTTGTTGAATCGTTCTCTAAGGTGAGAACTGATGGTCTCTGTCCTTGACTGGTTGGACCATGGAAACGATGGTGCGTGTGCATGCCATTTTCTCGTTGAAGACGTTGATTTTTTAGAGAGACTTTTTCCGTAGTCTAGGTGTTTGATACGATAGTGTAAGGAATAGAAAATTAAGTCGTGTGTTGTTCCTTTTAGTGCCTAAATATATGCTGACATATCTATTTTTTTGGTTGTGTGCATCCTAGTTAGCAGAGGTCATGAATAGTTTTAACACATTTATATCATCTTGATGTATCTGTTTAAAATTAATAAAATTTTCTTTATCGAAAAAAATTACATTACTCAGATTTCTGATGCCACACCGATGCAAAGCGCGGATCTGGGCTATGCTTTCCATCGTCAAACTGATTGTCCTTTATGTCATGTTCAGCTCACCATACTTAGCTGGTGTAGTGGTGTTGGCTGTTAAGTGAAAACTTCTGTAAAAGCTACGATGGTCTCTTTCATCTCGATCGGCCTGGGGCTCATGTCAATCATAAATTTCGTCACTGCTCAGCTTGGGGCTCTGGTAGTGATTAGGCTAGTAGTGATCCCAATGTGGCAATGTGTTTCTTTTCTCGGCCCATGAGGGCATCTGGGATAAATTTCCTTCCTTGGACTGTGTATTGTTGGCTTCAAACATAACTCTTGCCGTGTTGGGTTTTCCTCCAGCTGCATTACTTGATTATTGAAGGGTTGTCCAAGGGATCGTGGACGGTAGACGTTGGAGATTTCTGGGTGCCGATGGAGTTCTTGTGGAAATGGAGCAGCGCAACGTATATATGTATCTTTTCCTTCTCCACCTCCCCTGCTGGTTTCTGTGCATCCATGTGTTGCTGCACGCCTGCACCCATGCCGCCCATCGGAATCGAAGATGAAACAGGAGTAGCTGTTTGATCTCTAGAATCCTTTTATTTTCCTTTTTGTAAGTGTAGACAGAGCGTATATGACATTTCTAATTTTTCACTTCTCGAGCCATTATTGTAACATTGAAAAAAAAGGTCGCCATCATATTGGTATCGATGACAGAAAACACTAATCTGCGGTAAAACACTGATCGTGAGCAATGACTGATTTCTTCGGCCACTCGATTGCAAATGCTTGGAAGGGAGTCTACCCCTTCCGACGGCAAAGCTTGCCCTCGACTCGGGCAGGTTTTCATAGCATTAATTAGGCTGCCACATAGGACTTTTTGCTTGTGTGACACTGTATTAAATAAGAGAGAATGGAAAGACGAAGAAACTGGGTCTCAAGTAAGACCCAGTGTCGACACAAGAACCTATATGCAGGACACTACCAAAATTTGCATTGAGATGTGCAGGACACTACCAAAATTTGCATTGGGAGAGGATAGTGTCTTCATGATAGAAAAAGAACAAGTATGATTGGTAGAGAGAAAAGATGCTGAATTTATTAATGATCCATCCTAAGAAATCATGGGTTGGAAAATGTAGTGTCTAAGGTGATGTCTTGCTAACATGGCAGCATGGACACTACCCATAAACAATGATGGGTTGGAACTGCCCTTAAAACGGAACTGGTTTTTTACTGCTCACGCGTGTCCCAAGGAAATGTACAAGTTACAAACAGGCTGTGCAAACACTGGAGTAGGAGACGTGCAAATGGTAATTTAATCCGTGCAGATACCATGATATCTTGCTCAAGGCAGGCTGCGGAATTGTACAATCTACCATGTCAACCTGGATTCCAGGAAAGGCACGTAAAGCTCCGAAGTCTTCCTACATAAAATGTATTGCAAACAACCAATACATTCGGAGGTACAAGTATCCTGATAACGAGAGTTCCGAACAAATCCTGAACTTTTGAGCAGGAGTCCCCAGAATTCTAGATCAGGCCTTGCCGCTGCAGGTCAGTGTAGGTCTTCTTGTTGTAGATGTTGCCTTCCTGATCTTCATACTCTTCTTCCAGGTCTGGTCGCCACTTGTTCAGCCCTTGCCGTGCTTGTATTTTCTCCCACAGACCTTTTGCCTCCTGACAGCACAAATTCAAAATTTAAAACACATACATAGAACAGACCATTGTTCAACAATCAGATTAAGAACAGACATGGAGGGGTGCATGCATTCACTCATATTTAGTATTATCCATGAAGGAAAGGCCAAGACGAAAAGGGCAAGCAAAACCAAATACCTAACTATTCTGTACTAGGTGTCTATGTATCAACAAGTACTCCAAGCAAGAAAATAATATCAATAAGACAATGGATGATGTACCTCGATGGATGTGATTTCATTGAAATTCTTTGTATTAGGAATACCAAGGCATCTCATCCCGTGCTGATGACGCCACTCCTTGAAATGACGCTCATAAGCTCTTCGCCCCCAGTAACTGTGGTTTCCACATATCTCACACTTAAATTCCTGATCAAATCATTACAGTTATCATGTCAATTGGACAGTACCAAATCTAATGGAGAGAGCTCAGCATAAAAGGGCAATGTTCAAGGCATTCTTGAAAGTGCAAAAATGCACTAACAAATGTGAACATGTGCGATCAGACAAAAACATAATTCAGCAGTATCACATAATAATAAATAAATTAGCATAAAACACACACACACACACACAATGTAAAGGTGGAAGAATTTATGAATGACATTACAAAGATTACTGGCAAAAACATTAGCTTGCTGGAAATTCAATAAATAGTTTATACTGGAAATTCAGGGTTAGTCGTTGAACAGAATGACTCATTATTAACAGTGGCATGTTTGGCATAAAAAATGATAAGTAATGAGTGATCTATTCATATAGGATAAACATCTTTACTGAAATGGCAATGTGAAAATGTGAATAGTCGATAAAGTGAACATTGTTGATACAAGCCAATCTCACCTAGAAAAGCTACAGTTAAAACAAAACACTAGCTGGGAGGTCACAAAATATGCATTGATGATACTAGTTTACCTGCCCAAGGCCATGTAGCTTGTATAGCCAATAGGGGATAGGCTTGCCATCCCAACCCATAGGTAATTTGAGAGGGTTGTAGATTTGTTGCTCTTCATCGTCACTCTCAGTGTCAGCCTGTACCTCCTCCTATAGAAAAATATAAGTCAAATAGTTAACAAATCTTTGGTTTTACTTCCATGAAAGAAAAGACACAATAAAAAAGTTCAACCAAGTCATAAGTTCATAAAGAACCACATTCTAACTGAAAACATTCACTCGCTTTTACAACATGCTACTACCAGGGCCCACAGAGATATAACATCGTGACAGAGTGCAGACTCACAATGATATGCAGTTTTAATCAGCAAAAAGGGCGTACCCAGTGCCGTAGGCTTCCCGCACCGTGCGGGGTCTGGGGAAGGGTTGTAATAGCGCCCAAACCTTACCCGCACAAATGTGCAGAGGCTCGGGCTTGAACCCGGGACCTTCCGGTTACAGACGGTAGGCTCTACCGCTGCACCAAGCCCGCCCTTCAGTTTTAATCAGCAATTAGTATTAAATTAGATAACAATATAATCAGCAAATCATTATGAAGCATACATAGTAATGATTCAAAAAATTATTCACTATAAACTATGAAATGTTTCAAAACAACAAACAGGACATACATGAAGCAGAGAAACCATTTAAGAATTATAAAATGAGGGGGTTACAACCAAGAAATGCAAAATTGTTTGAGTAAAGGAAAGAGATACTCCTAATTCCATGAATGATTTCTGTATATCTTCATAATCAATCAAAGAACCAAAAAAAAACATGACTGAATTTGAGAAACAGGGCAATAAGCAGGCTGTAATCAACGCCACATTATGAGCATGATGATTGTCTCAATCACTGCTCCAAATAGCACTGCGTTGATGACCTTAATGTATTCCACTACAAACGTGTTAGTAGTAATACCTTGAATATACATGCATAGCGGGTAAAATTTCAAAGTTTAGCAGACTTCGTAAAGTTGTAGTGGACTTTACAGTGGGCCAAAGGGGGAAAAACACTGTCTTTTACATGGCTCCATTGGGATTTCTTCCATCCTTCTAAATGAGCTTGTTGCAATTCGCTTGTTCAAAAACTTATTTGCATTCGAAAAAATATATGCTATATTACACTCAATGGTTTAGCTGTGTAATTTTTTATAATGTAGATTGCACTTGCATATATTAATAAATATATTTTTAAATCATTAAAACTGCTCCTGTGTTTTAAATAGTTTTTTGTCGAACACACAGGAGAGTTGTGCATATTTACATTATAGAGAGAAAAGAAGGGGTAAAGGGCAACCCCCGAAACTTCTCTAGGAGGTCAAAGAAGGTTGCAATACATTACAACAGGACTGAATACCACAATTTGTGAAACCAAGAATCACTTAAGCAGTAGCAGCTACCCTATTGAAAATAAAGCAGACATAGCACGTTCTAGACTACGGGCAAATAGGACCTCATAAGGCCACATCCATACAATGAACTCCAGAAAAATGCAAACATAATAAAGTTGTTTGGTAAGAGGTGAGTAATTACCTCTTCCCGTTCTGCTTCCATCTCTTCATATGTCAAAGTGAGTTTCTTCTCAGCATTTTCTTTTGTTCGTACAAAGACCTACATGAAGATGTCAAGAATACATCAGACTAACTTAAGCACAGACATAAAAAGGTGAATGCCAGTAGTCCTTGCAAAAAGGAGGCTTCATGTACAAAGAAAGTAGATTATGCTGGATTTGAGTCATTTTACAGTTTGTTCTTGGGTTTACAAACAACGGTATATGTGCCACATTAAAGCTTCCATGTGATGGTATCAGTGAGCTGTACATACACGGTGTTAACTTCTACTGTTCCTGGTAGGTAGGTGAAAATACCACAAAGCACTTTTAAGATATACACCATGGCGTGACGTACTAATCATTCTGTGAACTTTTTACAAACCATTCAAAAGCACTTTTACGAACTGACTGGATTGCATGCTATTGCATTTGTGCAAGGGTGAAATACACCATGCATCTATAATGACACGAGTAGGGAAGAGCAAACCTCATCTAACAGCTCACAAAGACGCCTCATCTTTACTTCCATCAGTGAGATTTCCTTCTTCAAATCATCCTTGGAATTGTTGCCATTGGAAGCTACGCTTGAAACATCTTTAGTACGTGGAACTTTAGCAAAATGCTTCCGGTCCAATTGTTCCAAAGGTGTATGCTGCAAAATATAATGAATAACAAGTTCAAAACAAACACTAAATGGCCTTCATCAGCTGAATATATAGTGGCAGCAGCATTTTTAAAATCACCTTCAACAAGAAAAGCCGTTCCGCGCGCTGTTGAACAGTACCGCCGCTCTTCAAACCTCGAGCAGCTAAAGCCTAACAGAAGTGCAAATGTATCAATAGAAATCATGCAGTTCAAGCTATCGATAAGATAATCTACAATAGAAGACAGCAAAAGAATGCTCGGTACAATATAATGTTGCAAGATCAAACCTGTTTCAACTTCTCCAGACCAAGCTCAACAAGTTCTTCAACAGTGCTGTAGTAATCAAGGTCTATTTCAGACTCTTGTGGCGCAGATTGTACTTCCCCATTGGCCCATCGTTCCTCAAATTCGCTTTCCAACTGCACAAGCATATACATGCCTTTAGCATGCTATATATACGTGGTAGATTATGTGCATGCAATAATGCTATGTTATTGAACAAAACTACTGCCAAACTCACAATAAGCAGCTACAAAATGTAAAGCAGATCAACATCATAGTGAAAAAGCAGTATAAAAGTAGAGGATAATTTCTCAAGTGAACACTACATCATCACTTTAGCCTGTGGATCACAAAGGGAATATAGGATAGCAAAAAGGTAACGTAAGACTGACCTTTGCAAAAATCTTCTCAGTATCTTGCAATGGCTCTGTACGATACAGAAATGACGTAAGATATTCCAGGATGTGTTCCAAGTATTCTCTGTATTGCCTGTCAAATTAAAGAAAGGAAAGATAAACAGTTTCATTATCCCAACTTGTAGGGAAACAACAGCAGAGGAAATCAATTCTAGGCAGGTTAAACAGTTGACCGATTCTTTTTACTAATCACATAATTGAACATGTATCACCCTATGATCCCAGCATTCTAAGTAACTTTCCTGCAGAGACCCTCACCCACAGACTACCACCAAATGAAAAGGGAAATCAACTGAAGGTGCACATGCCATGCATACTAGAAAAGCCCATTTCTAATATGTTTTTTTTAAATCGTTGACACACCTTGTAGCTTTATGACTCTGCGAGATCTTCTCCATCTGGGCAAAACTGCCAACGTAAGCCGAATATTCCATTGGTGTTCCAAACTTCAAATTTATGAACTCATTATAAAGCTCATGCAAGTCTAGGTAACGGCCAAAAGCTTCCTGCCAAATTGAAGGACCAGATCGTTAGCAGATGTAAATATAACTACTGTGAGAATAATAGAACATCAACACCAAGAATGTGGTGAACATGCAACAAGGTCTAGCAGTAATAGAACTACACAAAAGTGCAGGTCGTAACAGAAATAGAGCTTAAGATGATTGTCAAGTTATTGATCATGCTCCATGGCAGTTTCAATCGTTGCCTAAATCTTACCATCCACACCACGGAGATCCTACAAGAGGAATCAAACAATCCTGCAGAAATTAAAGTACACATATCACAACGCAGATACCCTCAACTTCAAGACTATTGTAGTGCAAGGGAAAAGGAAGGCACTAACGGACTCAAAAAGGTTTTCAAAAGATGAACTCTATCCATGAGTGATCTAACATGCATAGGTCAAAACAAAGACTATAACATGGTACTACCATTAGTTCAACTTTGTACAAAATAAAAAGAAGGATTCAGATAAATTGCAGCAGTTTTAAAGGCTGGAATAGCAAATATCAGCACAAATGAATGCAAATAACAAGTTATTAAGGTCAAACATCATATGGCTTATAATGTCAGGGTACAAAATTTTCAAGCAAAACTACACGCAAAAAAGAAAGGGCAATACCTCGCCAGTGAATTCAATAACTGGTTCCTCCTTTAGAAGCTCTTCGTAATCATCAGTTGTACTGACGAAACGGGCAGAAGGGTTCCGCCTATGATAATCACAGATCTGCAAGCAAGCAACAAAATATTACTTAAGAGAGAATTCATAAAAAAAAACTTATAAAGACTACAGAACAAAGATGAAAGGTTTGTTGGTGATGAATAATTTCTTATCTAACAGACTAGCACCAAATTAGTTTTTTTTGTGCATAGCATCTCCACCCAAGGGCCAATGGAACTGTGTGGTGCAAATCTCAAAATAAAACAGAAACTGAGCAGCGTGTGGCTAGCTTATTTTCCATGGCTTACTTGGGACAGCAAAAAAGACTGCCTACCCCAACTATCTTATCATTCTAATCAGATGCATGCAAGAAACCTAGTTTGCCGCCAATGCATTTCTGTTCTCCAATTGTCTACCTTTTGGACATTCATGTAAGTTATTTTGTCAAAAAAAACCCCATTGAAAAACAACACCACGTCCTTCTATGGATAGATGCAGTATCATGTGCTTCGGTGTCCAAGTTTCTGGCATCTATTTAACTTTTCGCACAATTAAGCAATCCATGCTAAGACGCTTACCTCTTTGAGCCTTTCATAGTACTTGCTAAACAGTACATTTTGTGCGGGCGCAGTAAGATGTGTGTTAATCTCATCCTTCCTAGCATTGTCCTTGTCCTCGTAGATTTCCAACTAAACAAGGTATAAGCAACATTAGCAAAAATTCGATCATCGCCGTACAAACCAAGCTCAATTTCTCAATGAGCAGTTATTCACTCGAACCTATGGAAAAAGTATGGTGAGCGACAACGCGTGCAAAACCTCCAGTGCAACAAACAAGGCTGTGCTGATGATAAAAAAAAATAACAACCAAAAACCCATCTACCCAGATCGAATTTGGAGATCCACGTGGTTTGATATGCAACAAAAAGATGAGAACAACGAATCCGTGAGAGCCCGGTCGAGCATCTCCAGCAGATTACTCATATGACATTACCAAAATATCTTTTCTCTCCCTTACCAATAGCTATTATTTCGTTTTTGGTGATCACTGCTGCAGCAGGCTACCAAAAACCATATGGGTAAGAGGAAGGCCGACATATGGGGTAAGAGGGAGGTGTGTTATGGTGATTACCAAAACTTTTTTTTGGTAATGGGGATGGAATTGGTAATCTGCTGGAGCATCTTCTATCCCTCAAATGGCAGTTTTTTGGTATTGGTGATGGGGATAAGTAATCTGCTGGGGATGCTCTAATTCCTCAGCCGCTCAGAAAACCCTAAGCATCACGATTCAATAGAAACAGCAAATATCGACCGTATCAAAACCTAGCCTAGCCAAGCGAATCACTGAAGTGGCCGAGCTCGTGTAGAGCTCTGGGGAACGTACGAGCTTGTCGGAGGTGGAGACGACGAGGTCGAGCATGTGGCGGACGCGATGCGACTGGAAGAGGCGGTCGCGCGCGTTGGCGGGGTCCCGCTGCAGCTCGCGCACCGCCAGCCGCTCCAGCCTCTCCAGGTCCTCGTGCGCCGCCCGCGTCGCCTCCAGCACCGTCGACGCCATCGCCCGCCCCGCTAGGCTACACCCTCCTCCGGCGCTTGCTAGCAGATGCCGCGTGTCACTCGCGCCGCGCTGTGTAGCTAGGGTTTTGGGGGATTCCGATTTCGCTTCGCGGTCGAGGGTCGAGAGACCGTGAGGACGGAGACGAGGCGACCGGGGGAGGAAGGGATCTGCCTTCGAGTCTCGCTGCAAGGTTGACGGTGAGATGGAGCGCTGCTCGCGTGTGTACGGTTCAGATGCGACCGGACGCTGGATAGGCGATATCGGGCCTTTGGGGTTGGGCTGTGGGTTGGGGAAAGACCCGGGCCGGCGCAACGTAGGAGTACGACCATTTTATGGCCCAGTACTCGTGCCATATCGCCAGCATGTCCCTGACTCCCTCTTCTGATCTGACTGTGGTCTGGAGAGGAAATGCATCGCAGATGAAGCAGTAAACAACGCAGGCTTCGTACTCGTTAATTCTCATCTATGATCTGATCCGATCTCATCTGAGAGACACGTTGCTAGGATTTGTTTGGATTCATCAATTAATTGTTAACTAACTAATTTTAGCAGAGATTGATTCAAAGGAATCAGCAAATTCTCAGCTAATACCTTTCTAACTAACTAAATACTAGCAACTATCCAGTTCAATTTCAGCTAACCATAAGTTTCAAAAAATAATCAGCTAACTAATTAATGGATTGGTCGGGTGATCCAAATTGGCCCTCTATTCGTGTTCCTCGAGCACGGCCGATGACAATTCATATGCCCACAGGACCCTCTAGTAGGTCCCTAGCTAGCTAGGTTAGTTGAGCTAGCACATGCTCTACGTCATACTCCCGCTTTAGTGCACATGGTCCCATGGCTCTTCGCCTTTCAGGGTTCAGCTAGTGAGCTACGGTATATTTTGTTTTTCACCTGTATGTGCATGCATTTAAGCAGTCTCATGTGTAGTAGTAATGTGCGGAGTATTATCCACTTCTAGATTCATATTAGCGGTGCACCCAACTCGTGTTTCAAGGGCTAAACACATAAAGCATAATGCTCCCTTCAACATTAGTAGTTGTATAGTGATCTACGGTCTACGCCTACAAAATCTCTCAATGTAGTGTGCGTCTATTGTGGTCAAAACTAGAACTATATAAGTCAGCGCGCTGGCTCTGTCTAGCTCACCCTGTTGTTGCGTTGTACGATCAGTATGTATCACCTAATCTACAGCCCAGATTCAGCCCCAACAAAAAGAAAAGGACAAAGGCAATCAAAGCAACCGGTCAAAAAGGCTGAAGCATGCACGACGTATGTTCTCCAAAGGGGGCAAAAGGATGCAATGCGCACAAAGGAAAGATACACATTACGTATGGTCAATGAGTGATGAGTGCATGTTACCAAACGAACCTAACCCTGCCTTACCTACTATGAAATTGCGAATGAAGGTTCAGTTTCAGAAATGGTCGTGCTGCCTTTTTTATTTGCATGTTAATGAGCAAGCGTAGGATCGATAGCATAGCATAGCATAGCATAGGATGGACATGGAATCCCGTCGGTTCCAGACTTTCAGCTGCTGCATTGGCATTGCTGTCGGCGGCGTCGTTGCGGTTGCTTCCCCAACTCCACCGCACGCAGACAGTGCAGCGGAGCAAGGCTCCAAATGCGGTTGATCAGTCGCATTATATTGGCTGGGCTGCTAGCTATCCTAATCCTAGTCCAAGCATTGTTGCATGCATGGCCCGCACGATTCATCTTTTGTTTTCTCCTTTGTTAGCTACCCTCCGAAACCCACTTGATGTCAATGTGGCACCTGACGACTGACGTCGACTAGACTACGTTGCTACTTATATATATACAAGCTACTGGTGCATGTACTGATGGTACATTATAAATTTGTACATATTAGTGGTCTAGGATGATTAGTTGGAGCTTTAGCTGAATTAGGCCTCGGGAGTGAGGAACTTACCTCTCTCCTGTAAAGGCAGAAGGAACCTTTGCAGCTGGAGGAGCACACCTGTCTGGCTGGTCTCTCTCTGCTCTTTCCGTAGGTGAACGGCTGAATCTACGTAGGAAAGTTCTTGTAAATCTATCCCGGCCGCCCCCCGGCATCACACAGCAACATCACTCACTATGAATATGAATGCTGCACCCAACTCCGGCAATACTGCAATAGTACGGTGCAGCAGGTAGGTGCTTACAATTATATACAGTACGTAGTGGTCACCCCACCACCACCCTGTTGTGTACCAGGGCACTGCAGTCGTAACGTACTCCGACTCTACGAGGTACTGTGAAGAATATATGAATACACTCCAGGGCCCAGGAGCAGGAGAGGCATGCAGCGATCTGATCCCCCACAAGTTTCGTCATCAAAATGGTTGGCGATGCCATTCAGACCGCAGGTCACCCCATCCTCCCGTACGGCTCATGCCATTGCGTTTGCGTCCACGGTGCCGCTGCCAGTGCCAGCGACGTCTCCGGCAGCAGCTCCCCAATCGGAAGGTTGCGACGTTGCTGTCGGGCGAGTCAGTCACAGGCCGCACGAGACGACGGGCGGGCACCATCACACCAATAGCCAGCCAGCCAGCCATAGGCTACGCGCCCGAGCAAACCAAAAGCCAAGCCGACGCCCATGACCCGACGTCTCCGACTCCAGCCATCCAGGCAGCGGGCACGAGAATTCACACGGCATTTGCGGTTGGAACAGCTCATATGCATGGTTGGAGAACCGACGAGCGACCCGGCGTCGGCGTGCGTCAGGACACGAACAAGCGCATAATGCATCCGACAAGAACACAAGGCCCGGAGGGGAATAAACAAGCGCAAAAAACCTGTGCCGCCAGAAATGATATGATATGATACTTCCTCCGCTGTCAGTGTGGTAAGAGCTGATAGATAACCCAACCTCCGGCGCATGCCTAATGATTCCAATCCGGTCACACCTGCTGCTGCACCTTTTATGCACCTGATCCTGATTTGATCGATGCGGTCTTCTTAAGCAAACCCAGCCCGGATTAGGAGCCTGCAACCACACAGAGACAATCATAAGCCAACTCATTTCGTATCACTTCATTGCAGGTGCTCAACATTATGATGGTGCAGTATATCAATATATCAGATGCATGCCGGCAACAGCATTCTAGTATGCTAGAAAAGACCTCACAGCACTAACATCATATCCATGTTAGGTTGCTGGCACATTACATTGCATTACATTACAATCAAGAAGCTTCACAGTTTTGGAAACGAATAGCCATTCTGATTAGGAGGAACTCCATTTACACACAGGGTAACTGCCACAAGCGTGGAGATAGCAGCCAGCACCATGGTCCAAGTTAAAAGAGGAGGGAGAAAAAATCACGACACCCACAAACTTTCTCCAATCACCACAAATACAGGAATTGGCAGTAAACGCATAGGAAGAACAACACGGCGTCAAACAAGCCAAAAAGAAAATAAAAAAAACACTAATAGTACAGGTGCTGTCCGGCTACTTGCTGTTTTTCTTTTTCAGTAAGCTCCCAAACTTCTTCAGCAGAGGCTTATTCTTTTTCTGCTGCGGCTGAGGTTTCGTCGGAGACATTGCTACTTTACTGGCAGCCGTATCTTCTGGTATGGCCGTGCCATTTGTGTTCTCCGTGCTGCTATCCTCCTTCTTGGAATACAATTCATCATTCAACAATTCAGTCTCCTGCTTTCTGTTCTCTGCCTGTGCATCCTTCTCGACAACAGCTTTGTCGCTATCTTGTACACTGTGCTTAATTTTCAGTTCCACATGTTCGACCTTGCTGTCATCTTTCTCTTCGTGATTCATGTCTCCGTTCGACTTCATGTCATCTGCATCGACTTCCAGATGCGGTTTTTTTTCATCATTTTCTTCTGTATCTTCATTTTCTGCAACAGAACGGGTAAATTCTTCATGCACAGAATTGTGTGCCTCATCCACGACCACTAGCTTCTCTTCCTCCTCAGGATGCTTCTTTGTCATCGCTTCAGCAAGAAGAGCAGACAGCTCCTCTATTTTCTTCATGGCATCAGCCTCTCGCATTCTGAACTCATCATTCTCCTGGGTTAGGTTCTGCAATGCATTCTCTTTGTCAAGTAACCTCTCCTTCAGCTGTGAACTCTCCGCCTTTGCTTCCTGCACAGCCTTCTCGGCTTCAGCAACTGCCGATTCTGTATCAATAAGCTTCTCTTGAAGCCTCTCCATCTGAGTCTTTGCTTCCTGCGCAGCCATGTTGGCCTCGGCAACCGCTGATTCCGTGTATGCAAGTTTTTCTTGAAGCTGCTCCTTCTCAGTCTCTGCCTCCTGCAAAGCCTTGTTGGCTTCAGCAACTGTTGCTTCCATGTTTGCCAGTTTCTCTTGAAGCCCATCTTTCTCTTCACTGATTGCTTCAATCTCATTCTCTGCACCTCGCAGTGATGCAGCTACCTGCTCCGTTTCTGCTTTAAGGGCAGAAATTTCTTGTTCAGACTGCTTGTTTGCTGTGATAAGGTCAAGCTCCTTAGATTCACATTCTTCTCTGTACTTGCTCACCTCAGCCTCAAGCTTCTCAACAGTCTCCCTTAGGTAAGTTGCGTCCTGGTTTGCCTCACCAAGCATTGATTCATAGCTCTCTTCGGTACTCTTTAGGGCCATCTTCAGATCACCTATCTGTGCAAGAGCATGCTCGTAATCATCTTCTTTCTTCTCAAACCTATCATGCGCTTCCTGTGCTTCGCAAGATGCCTTATCCAATGCCACAGTAAGATCCTCCACTGCCCTTTTCTCTCTCTCCTCTCTATCCCTAGCATCATCCAGCTCGCTAATTAGCTTGGTTTTCTCCTCAGTCAGGTCTTCAATCTTTGTGTTAGCAGTCTTCTCATTGTTCAAAGCCTCTGAAGCAGCTATTTCCGCAGCCTCAAGCTTGTTCCTCAGAACATCTATTGTCGTCTGCAGTCCAAACACCTCCTGCTGTGACGCATCCAAATGCTCATTGGAATCGTTTACTTCAGCTAAAAGCCTTGCCACCTCAATTTCCAAGGCGGTTGTCTTTCCTTTAAGAACTTCAATTTCTGATTCTCTATCTTGCAACATTGACTGGATCTTGTCCAGCTCTTCGGTCGTAGAGGCAAGGGAGTCACTTTTGAACTTCTCAGACAAAGTGACTTCCTCCAATTTCATCTCAAGCGATCCTGACTTCTCCTTCCATTCTTCTAACTGCTGACGGATGTCTGACTCGACCTTCTGTGCATCAGCTATCTGTGATTTGAGCTCTTCAATCGTTTTTTCTGCCTTGGCCAACCTCTCCTCAAGGACTTTTGCCTCCTCGATTTTGCCTTTCAGAGACGAAACCTCAGCCTCCAGATTCTTAACAAGAACCTCAGTTTCACGGTTTTTACTCTCTTCAGTTGCAGCAGTGGAATCAAGCAAACCTTTCAAGCGAACAACTTCATTTGAGAGGATCTCCACCTTCTCTGCATTGACCTCAGCGATCTTCATAGCATCATCTGCATGGCCAAGTGCAGCCTTCTTGGCCTCGTTCGCCATCGCAAGATCACGCCTTAGCCTCTCCAGCTCCTCCGTTGTGTTGACCAAACTCTCCAGGTCCGCGGCGTGCTGGCCACGCACGCACTCAATCTCCCTCTGCCACTCCTCCTCCCGCCTCTGCGCCTCGTCGATGCCAGCCTGCTCGAGCTCATCCGCCCGGAACTTCTCGATCTCAGTGGCTTCCTCAGCCCACCTCTTGGCCATGAGGGCATCCTGGAGCTTCTCATGGGTCTCATCAGCAACTCGCTTGGCCTCGTTGAGCTCCCCAACAAGACGGTCCCTCTCCCCGACGATGAATGCCAGTTGATCCTTGGCCTTCTTCAGGTCCTCCTGGGCGGACTCAAGCCGCCCCTGCAGTTCGGCCTCCCTCCGCAGCTGCTTCTGCAATCCCAGGGACAAAATCACAGTGATCAACCAACACAGTGTGCATCAAGGACGTCACAATGCAGCATCATTTCATTTCGGTGATTCAGTGAGTTTTTTTTTAAAGAACGGTGCAGTGAAGTGCAGTGCACTTACATCAGGGGGCGTGCCGATCTTGGGCACCCGGCGCTCGACCACGGGCTTGGAGTCGGCGGATCTCGGGGAGCGGTCGAACGAGAGGCGCGGCCTCGCGTTCTGCACGGCCGCCGACGGCGGCGAGTTGGGCTCGGACTTGAATGGCCCGCCACCGTTGGAGCGGGAGCGCGGCGTGGACGGCGTGCCGACGCTGCTCCTCCTGGTGCTCCCCGGCGTGGAGGGGCGGTGGTTGGAGGACGGCGTGGACGGGCGGTGGTTGGACGACGGCGTGCTCGGCCTGCCCCTGCTGCTGATGGGGGACTCATTCGGCCCAGATCTGCCAATGGCGACATCCATTAAAAACCCAACTCTTTTTTTTTCTCCTTGCTCTGTTGCCGAAATCGAGTGCGTAGTGAAATCACACGGTTTTGAAAGCACGCAGGCGCCCAATTTATCTCGTTGGGATCAAACAGAAACCAAAACTTGAAGACGCAGTTGCAAGGCCCAGCGGCTGTTACGAACGAAATTTGAGCATTTCCGGGGACAAAACTGCATCTGAAAAATGGCACGAGCGCGTGTGGCGGACACTACAGAAGACGCGTGTTGATCGAAAAAAAAAGGCACATATGGCGCGGCAAATCTGAATAAAACAAAGCGAGAAAATCCAGACGCTTCCAAAACAAACGAAGAAGGGGCGGTTCTAACCGTATAGATCTGCCATCCAGAAAAGCAAGATAGAACCGACACCCCACCCAAACAAGATACCCAGAATGCGAGAGCGCGGTAGTCACCTTGATCTGGAGGGCAGCATTGTGGACATTTATCTGGTGCGAGAACCGAGGCCGGGGTGACGGGGGAGAGTGCGCCCGGCCGAGCCGAGTGGAGAAGAAGAGAGTGGCGGGGAGAGACAGGGGAGGGAAGAAGGCGAGGTGGGGGAGAGTCCGTCACAGACAGGGAGGGGTAGGGGAGGGGAGGGGAGCAGCAAAAAGGCTGCAAAGGCAAAAGGCAAAGGCGGCCGAAAGGGGACCGAGACGAGCAAGGCAGGGGAGAGGCAGGTAAAGCGGCAGATGGAGATGCGGAGGAAGCGTCCCCGTCCCGTCCCTACTCCTCCTCTCCTCGCCGCCTCGTCTCTCTCGTCGCCGCGGCTGCCGTTCCCGTTCCCAGGCTCCCCGCCTCGTCAACCGCAGCAACTACTACTCCCATCTTTTTTTCCATCCCTCTCCTACCCTATCGGCTGCTCTGCGGCGGAGGTGCAGGGAGGCCGTTGCGGGGTATGGTACGTACACTGCTACTGCTGCTCTCGTTGTACGTCCTCGTGCGCGTTAACGGAAGGATCTGCTGCTTGCAGAAAAATTGCAATGAAGGCTTGTTATTCGCTACTTAAAAAGAAGATTTCATCGTATCAAAATATCGGCATAGGTATGAAGTACTGAATGTAGATAAAATCAAAAACTAGTCATACGATTTTATTGTACTTTACGAGACGAATATTTTGAGCTTAATTAATCAATATTTGACAATTATTTACAAATACAAACGAAATGCTACATTAATGCATTTACTGCAGAATACTAAATTTAACACCTCAAATTTGAAACTAAACAAGGTGAAGTCTTCTCTTGCCGCTCTTGGGCTTGAGAGGTGTGATTGGTGCGCCACACCTTCCATCAAACAAAAGAAAAACTTACGCCACACCTACTTACTGATTGCATTGCATCGCGGTGTGCGCTGCAAATTATGCATGCCACCGTGGCCAGCACATGGCTTTCTCACCTCCAGCGTACGTACCGGCCCCTTCTTCCCCTAATAAAAAAACCGAACCGTTCATTGGTTGGACCGAAAAAATCGTGAACCGGTGGCTGGACCGGTCCGGTTCAATTAAAAGATCGGTCATGTAATTGAATCGGTGTGAATCGGTGCGAACCGGACGAACTGATCGGTTTTGTGTCGAACCGATGAACCATAAACCGGTTTTTTCGTGAACCATTGATCGATTTGATGTTTGGATATTGGTTTTCAACTTTAAACAATTGACTATTATGATATAATTATGTTATATCATCTATTATGTTATATGTAATATTACTGGTAATAAAACTTACATATTATTTATATAAATCATGTGAAATAAATATTATATTAATAAATAATGAACCACTGGTTCGACCGATGAACCAGTAGTCTGACCGGTTCGATCTCCGGTCCGACTTTTCGTACTTGGCTTCTTCCACTGTTCTGGATATTACAGAACTCATTATAAAATTATAAATATTCCCGTATGAATAAAATTTAACCTGCGATATAATTAATGCTATCACCATGCGAGTTACGCTTGGACGAAAATAGAAAAAGAATGATTGTGCCAACCAACGCATCTGCGATGCATGGGGATATGAATTTTGGTGCGTGTGTGGGGAGATGCATTATATGGGGATATATCTATCCCTCCGTTGATGCATTATATGGCTAGAGCCGCGCCTGCGCGCGTCGTGCCGAGCCGCCTGTGCGTGCAATGCAACCGCAGGTACGGACGCGAGTTTATTAGTATCGGCGGCGACGCCACGCATGGTTTCAAAAGGCGCTAAAAACGATAGGTAGATCATACGTAGATAGATATATACGGCTGCTAGACGGACGGACGGATGGACGGGCAGGAGACAGATTGGCGCAAATTAAGAGCTAGGTACGTGCTGTGTACTGCCGCGCCTGCCTTGCACGTATCATCAGCTGCTGCTGCGCTCGCTCTGGATCGATATTATCGCTTGCACGCCTACTGCAATTAACCGGAGCTAGCTGATTGCTGCTCCTGACCGACCGATGACCATCACCCTTGATCGCTGCAGCAGCCTGCATGCCGATAATACATTTTCCCGGGCTCCAAATTAATTAACTCCAGGTGTGCGTGTGCCGGCCGGTGAACAGAGAACCGCGCCTATGCAATGGAGAGAGAGAGAGAGGGAGAGAGAGAGGAGCCAAGAGTACGCAAATCGATTTTTCCGGACATTACGCCTCCGCTCAGAGTTCAGACCCACGGCGGGTCCGGTGGGTAGGGACGGGTATCGCCGGCGACGGCGACACCGCCCTGCGACGGCGGTGGGCGAGAAGACGAGCTAGCCCGGGGCACTCCATTCCCGCCGCGCGGCGTCTCTGCCCTGCATGGGGCGGGCGGGGCGCGGCGCCGTGGAGCCTTTGGCCCTGCGTCGTTGCGTGCGTTGGACGGCGGCGCGGTGCGGCTCCATCGAGCGGTGGGGCCCGCGCGGGCGGGCGACCTCGCCTCTCTTTCCCAAAAGGCAGCGGCCGAAAACGGTGGCCCAACCAACAAATCTCGCCCTTTCGCGGCGTCTCTGTTGCACGGGACGCCACCCCACCCCGAACCTTCTTTAAGCCTGACGTGTGGTCCCAGCTTCGGCCGTGGCCCGCGTCGTCAGAGCCGTGATCACGTACCATCGCCGCCGGTTGGTGTAGTATGTCCGTGATGGGTTGGATGGAGCCAGCCGACACACCCGGCCGGATGGAACGGAATGGAGCGCCGGCCAGGCCGGTTGGGCGTCGAGGATCGACCCACCACGGCCCGCGGACCCCTCCAATTAGCCCGAGCAAGCTCATCACCATCGTTTGTTTCGTTAGAGAGAGATTGGCCATCACAAACTCACATTCTTAAGGGGCTGATTGGTTCCCTACATCATCGGTCATCCACGTCCGACGGATGCAGCACGTTTTGATCGGATGTCTGCACTAGAGGTTGGGTCCGGCCCGCTCGATGCAAAAGCTGTCGTCCGATCTGGCTCACGTCATGCGGGAAAATTTCGCGTTTCTCCGCGGTCAGGCTCGCGCGGTGCGCTGCAAGCGCGCTTGAGCGAGGTGACAACGAGAAAAGCCGAGTTGGCTGCTGCTGTGTGGGTAATTAATCACAATTCTAATTTGCTTTCTGTTCGGCTGGCGGGTGGCAGGTGAATGGTGCTGGTTTGTGCTGAGAGAAAAATAATACTGGTTGGCTGCTGATAAGCCGAACAGGACGTTGGCCTGAACATGCGTGTACATTACCAAACAAAAGGCTGTAGCATGTGGCAGATCTGGCCAGCACGGGCTGCATGCGTGGTGCGAGCCAGGCTGAGGTGATTCTCGAACCAATCACGCCCAAGGTGGCCCGGCCCGTTGAAGTTTTCTGACACGACAGGAGCCAACTGCTTTGAGATGGGCCTTCGGTCGGGCGCTGCCGCTCGATGTCGTCAAGTTTTCTTTTGTCCCCCATCCTCGCTTACATTCTTTTTCCTTTTTCCGGGAAAAGGTTTCCTCACCAATTCGTCTGTAATCATACTTGATTTTCCTCAATTTTGTATGCTTATTAATATTACGGTCTAAATTGTTGAGGATTCTACAAGACCAGCAGTATTTGGGACGGACTGACCACAGCCCCGATGCCCGATTGATCAAGAACGGTATATTTTACTCTCTCTGTTTGAAACCAAATGCTTATTTTGTTTAGCTAGGAAAAATATCTGACTAACAATTATGATTAATATATAATCTTTTATTATACAAAGTTGGACCCGTTAAATTATTACTGAAAAAATATTTTTCTGACTATATATATATATATATCATATAAATAAAATAGATAGATTGTTAGCCAAAGGTTTGTTCTAACAAAACAAAATACACCCTATAGAAAACAGACGAAGTAGTAGTAGGTGAGGAACGCGAGGAGCCTCTCCCGGATTGCACTAAAAAAAGAAATTGGTGATAACTCAACCGAAAAACAAAGAAGGAAGAAAGACACGCAGTTATGCACCTCGGGCCAACAATTTCAACAAGATGATCTAAGTTAACTCAAATTTGTGCAGGCTAGAACTGTTGTCGTGTGGAAATATGATCTGCATCTGGTCTGTTTCCAAACCTCAGCGGGATTCATTTTTATATTTTCTCCATTTACCTTTTGCGATGGATCTCTTGGTGTAAGCCTCGTTTAGATGCAAAATAGGGATGGAGAATTGGAAGAAAGATGTCACTTCACCGTAAATAGCATTTCGTTTATATTTTTAAAAAAATTGTCCAAAAATTGATTAATTAGGCTTAAAATGTTCGCCTCGTCGAGTACAACAAAACTGTACAATTAGTTTTAATTTTATCATCTATACATGTGCCGATATTTTAATGTGATGGAATTGTTTTTGTATAGTAAACTTTGGGGTTGCTATTTAAAAGCCGTGTAACATGCAAAGAGCAGAATTGTGCCCCTGGGCCCTGGCGCTCTGCTGAAAACTTTTCCGAGTGAGAGCTGAGAAGGAGAACAGAAGAGACCGAAATTCTTGCTTAGCGCTTAAGGTTTGAGAAGATTCCACCCGGCCGGACCCTCCATCGAAATTCAGAACACGTCTGGTCAGCCAGAGCCAGAGCCTAATCTAGCGGAGTGGAAGGCGAAACGAGGCAGAAATCGCCGGGCTGGAGGGAGCCGTGCAGCGGTGCCGTGCAGGTGAGGTTCCTGTGTCGAAGGAAGAGCAGACCTGAGATATCCCCTGACACCTGAGACATCTCGAAGGGAAGGAACGCCGTCGCAGGCGAAATCGAAACCACCACCCGCCGTCACCTCCATCACCTGAGATATCTCGAAGGGCGGCGGCGATGTGGGTGGAGATCCTCTGCGGTCTGGTGGCCTACAAGATCATCCGCTGCTGCTTCTTCTCCGACGGCGACGACGCTTCCTACCTCGCCGACCTCGACTCATCCCAATCCGACCTATGCTTCGCCGTCGCCGCCAGGTAGGGTACACCCCAATCCTCTCCATTCCTCGTAAATTCCCCACCGCCAGAATTAAGAGAAGAGAAACCCTAACGCACTCGTCGGTTCCGATCCTGTTCCAGGCTCGAGAAGCTCTACGCCGGCCTATGCTTCGTCGGCCTCCGCATCCCCGACCCCGACGCCGGCGAGCGCCAGCACATCGATGTCGTCCTCGTCACCAAGAGGTCAGCCTGCCGGCTAATAGTACTAGTCTACTAGTAGTTTTTAACCTCTCTGTACTCGTCTTCTGAATGTCCATGTGTGTTTGTGCCTACTATTTCCGCTAAAAAAAATCTTTCTTAGAGGTTAATGCATAACAGGATTTGGCCATTGCATTATGCAAGGTAGCAAGTAGCGAATATGTGTACCACTCTTCCTCAGATCACATAGATAATGTATTACAGGGTAAGAAAGTTAGTACCCGAAATTTGTAGCCTGCCTAATCTTTTAGTCCTGGATCTTCCTCTAGTCTTAAGGTCTTGCGAGGTCTTCTAGAACAATGTCTGGATGTGTCAATTCGCTGGCGCCTAGCACAACTAGATATATAATCAGGCAGGCTGGCTGCATAACTGGCAGCCTGTCTCCCGATGCTGGTGGAGAAACGTTTTTTTTACCGTTCTATAACTTCTATGTGTGATATTTCTTCAGCACTGTTGCAATATCTAAATTGCCTCTGAACCTTACCCAGTTTTGCTATGTACTCAACCTTGAATGTATGCCACCATTATACTGGGTTCGACTTCCTTGCACAATCTATCCTATGGCTAACTTATATTTGACTTTGGACTATTGTTTTGTCCAAACTGGGAAAAGCAAGGTTTTAATCTTCTACACTAACAGGGAGGTGATGGTGGTGGCGATCAAGAACTTCTCTGGCTTCGTTGAGGCTGACAAGGATGGAAATTGGTCTTGTCCAACAGACAAGAAGCGTAAGCAAGAGATAATTCCAAACCCGGTATGTGACTTGTGCACTATGAATATTCTTTGACAACTCCATGGCATTGCAGAGTGTTATTTAGTCACTCATGAGTTGTTATTAACTTTGCGCGGATGAGGTACCATTTCGGCATAATTGTGTGTTGCAGTGAGACGATAGATATGCTGCCACGATGGTTGATATCTTTCACTGGATATCTGCTCTATATCAGTATGAGTCATGAAATGCTCAATTTGTGTATTTATATTACTGCAAAGGGAAATTCTTTGTTCCAAATATTCTTGATAATAATCTTTATGTTCCATAATCCATTGTCCCTCTGGTCTCAGTTGTATTCCTGTCTATTGATTTGCTGCATTTTGTTCTTTAGGTTCTAGAAGTCAACAGACTAACTGCTAATCTTCAATCTTACTTGGAGCAAAGGGGAGCAAAACTGCCTGACGGGCATATAATCGGAAGAGTTGTTCTACCAAATCCCAACTGCAGGTTAGTTCTCTTTATGAGATTATATGTTTTGGGTTAATGTTTTGTTTGCTATGCTACTGTTGGATCCTTCTTTGATTTTCTCACTACTCTTGTTAGCCTCTTTCTATTTTGTAGTTTTAACCATTTAAGTTGCTCTGCACCAGGCCTTCGTATAATATAAGTATTCAACCAGAGGTTATGTTGTATGATCAATGGAAGGATCTTAAGACAGACTCAAAGAGTGGACTCTCAACATGGATTAAAGGTGCATTTACTGGAAGCAAAAGTGACATGCAAGGTTCAGTACTCCAGAATCTACATTCTATTCTCAGCACATCACCTATGTGGGACAGGTAAAATACTTCATTTCTTGTCGTCCATTTAAAAATCCAATTTCTGTGTTTCTATGGAAAAGAAAAGGAACAACCAGAATATGAACAATTTACGAGGAAATAGATAACAGACCCTTTTTTATTTTGTTGGAGAAATTACATTTTCTGGTATCCGCCTCAAGTATCCTACTTTATGCCTTCTCTATATTAATTTTAATGCAGCTTGATGTAGCTGAGAATAGTTATTGATATGTTGCAGTTCACTGCAAAAATGTAGAGATCAAGTTGACCTTTTCATAATTTATATATAGGTTGGAACTCAAAGGGGACAAAAATGTTCTTGGTGAATTCATTGAGTTCAAAGGCAGGCATGAGGATATTCAACTTCTCAAAAATCTTAAGAGGTCAAAAGTCAGTCGATTCATCATCCAGAAGTCTACTCTTTTTGGTGGTTTCGGTAAGAAATGAACCTTCTGTTCTTGTTGTTCTGTTTGCTAGTCACTATCTTCACCTGAACTATGTAATGTGATTGATTGTTCAACGTGAGAGCATAAGGGTGTCTCACTTTGGTCCTGTTTGGGAATGATTATAATCGGCTTATCCACGAAAATAAGCGAGGATCCCGTCAAACGCTCTGCTTATTTTCGCTTATTCTCGTTTCTGTGATAAGCCGCTTCAGAGATTTGTACTACAAAAAGCGATAAGCGAGAAAATCTTCGCTTATCTAAGAATCGAAGCGTGGCTGGAAGAAGCGTTCCCAAACAGGGCCAAATGCTGCTAGTCCAATGCATTTGATCATAGAGTTTTAGCAGCTTTGTTGTGCAAGGGACTCGGGAGGATAGAATAAGGTGGTTAACCCAAAGAAGTGTCACGTGTGCATGTCGTCTCGATAAAATTAAAGGAAATCTTTAATTGTTGGGTGATGGCCAGTTGGGTACTGCGTGAAAATCTTGTAGTTTCTTGCTGTTATAAGGGTTCTCTGCCTAAATGGTGTACATGATTTTCATGACTTAAATTTGTCTGGTTGGCTGTGTATGCAAATGCAGGTAGGTCACGAGTTCAAGTATTGTATTCTCCTCGTGATTATCGAGCTGAGGGGACTTCATCTTCAGAATGGAAAGAGATTTCTGTGAAGCAATACACAGAGATTGTTTTCCAGCCATTGCACTCCAAAAAAGTCCAGAAATTCAAGCTGTCAAGTGTTGTTTCTGTTACACTGAGTGCCTAGAAAGCAGAAATCTTAAGCTGCCTCTTTTCTCTTGGTATACTTTATACTTTCTTTTCATGTAACTGGCTGAAATTGTGCTTCTCTGTGTTTCCACCTGTAATTATGTGTGACGTGCGTGATAATGGGGAGGAAAGTGACTTGTAGTAACGCCTCACTGAATAAGCTTTTTATTGTTGCCTGATTCTGTGTACTCCGTACTCTGGTATGGGAAAATGGGGACCTGATTGATGATGAACAGGTTGGTTGCTGGTGGGGGTTTGTCGTCCCAGGCCCAGTTTGCTTTGTAGTACTCGTTGCCTTATCCTTTTGGGCTCGGATTTGAATGGTCGTTTTCTGTGGACCACATTATTGATGAACAAGATTGGCCTGAACGTGACTCAACGTTTGTTAGTCCTGATTCCTGAAAGCATCACCCAAACGCTGTTTGCAGGAGCATGAGTGTTTGTGATGGGCTTGATTGATACTCTGAAACACCTGTTTCCAGTACACGCTTCAACTTTACCTTGGATGGTTCAGTTGGGGGAAAAGGACATTTTGTGGGTGTTTACTGATTTTTTGTCACTCATTAAGTGTATCTGTCAAGTGCCTATGTGATTGCACTCTGGAAGTTTGTAAGCGTTTCGATATCATGTGACTCATGAAATGTAACGCCTTCTAGATACTAGAATGAAGGTTGAACATTTCTCCATTATATATACTGTACATTTTTATATTTCAAAAACAAGTATTTACTGTACACAGGCAGTAACAGAACTGCAAATTTATTTGCCCTTTTGATCAACCTACAGATATTTCCTTGGCAATGGATCACTCATCAAATGCTTTCCCCCCTGTAGGGCTGTATCAATACACGCGGCATGCTTCACATGCACATTTGGCCAACCAAAGCAATTTCCCCCTTTTGAAGGGAAAAAAGAATACAATACTACTACTAGATACAAAAGAATACAGCCCTAGTTGCATCTGTGGGGGAAATTAATTGATAATTGAACAAATGTAGGGAAGGAATCCCTAGTCCAGCTCCCCATATACCCCGCTGGCAAACTCCAGCATCAGCTTGTTGAGCTTCTTGTTCTGGATCCTCTGTGGGATCACCTTCAGCTCATCACTGCCAAAAAAAAAACCCCCATGCACATGTGACATGTCATTGTCAGTGAAAAAAAGGCTTCCCTGTCAATGCAAACACGTACGTAGAGGCCAGTAAACAAAGATGGATCGAGGAAGAAAGGTCGTGTACCTTGGCGGCGAGCGTGGCGCGGCCGGCGAGAGCATCTTCGCGAGCTTGACGGCTTCCTCGGGGCGGCAGACGGCGTTGTTGAAGCAGAGGTACCTGCCGTAGGCGGTGGGTGACTCGTAGGCGGCGACGTGCGCGTCGGCGAGGAAGTCGGCGTCGACGGTGACGAGGACGCCGGCGCCGTACATGTCGGGGGCGCCCTTGAGGTAGGGGTGCGCGGCGGTGAGCCCCGGGTCCGTGAGCAGGCCGGCGTTGATGGCCACCATGTCCACGCCCCGGTCCATGGCCAGCGCCCACGCCGTCTTCTCCGACAGCGTCTTGGCCAGGGCGTGCCACAGCTGCAAGCAGCGCAGAGAACAAACAGGTCAGATCATCTCTGACGGGTGGGTCAATCATGTAGCCATGTTGCTCCTAGCTCGCAGCATGTGTTCAGAGCAGTTGCAGAGGTGACTTGCCATGAGGCGAGATACCCGGGCGCAAGTGGTTTCGGAACAAAAGCAAAGCACAAGGAAAAGCCGTGGACAAGTGAAAAACAAACAAAATTAGTAGCATGTGTAGGTAATCATAGTGAGCCAATCATGGAAGGTTACGATAACCTGGATCGGTACTTAAATCAGAATAATAGATATATATCAAATCAAAGAAAGAACGACACTGTTCGTGCGCCTGATTGGAAGCGTGTGGTTTGTTTTCAAGTGCCTAGTTAACTCTCTTTCCGTGTCCTAATCCCGAGAGCCACAGACAGTTGAGAAGTCGGTCTCAGCAGTCTTCTTCTCGGCCTGAGCCTGATCCATTGTTTTGGAAATTTCAGCAGCCGTCTCGATCCGTCAAGACGGAACATGTGCTTGGACTTTTACAGCCGCGGCAGCGCTACCTAGACTCCTGAATTGGCCCCCCTTTGCGTTGTGTTGTGCCCAAGGGAAGGGAAGAGGTTGGTGACCAAGAACCCGGATTCTGAAGCACGCCCCATTTTTATTCATAAGACGGAAAAGACGAAGAAGAGTGCAGGCGTTTCTGTGCCGGCAGGATCGGACGGCGAACCCTCCGTGGCGTGTGGCACGGGACGGCACGTCCACGGAGAGCGACCAGGCTTGACCAGGGGGTTTGTTTCTTTCCGTGCTGGATTGTGGATTGGGTTTGGTAAAAAGCACCGGCAGTTTTGGCGTTGCTGATGCGACAGACCCAGACGGGAGGGAAGCCGGAGGGCTTCCGGCAGCGGCAGGCAATGGCCCCAGCCTGCTTTCGTGTGATTCGGCAATACTTTCGTCAGCGGCTTGTACTAGCGTTCAGCAGGCGATGGGATTTATACTACCTCCGTCCCCTAATATAAGCATTCGTTGACTTTCAGACGTCACGTTTGATCATCCGTCTTATTAAAAAAAAATTTATAAAAATATAAAACAAATAAGTCAGACTTGAAGTATATCTAATGATAAAACAAGTCATAGCAAAATAAATAATATATTCATAAAATTTTTGAATAAGACAGATGGTCAAATGTGATACACAAAAATCGAAAAATGCTTATATTGTGGGACGGATGGAGTATTTTTTAGTATACACGCAAGCAGCGGGCTACGGGTAGTACTCCGTATGTGTGTACTGACTGACTATCGAGTGACATCACGTACGACGAGTAGGCGGAGCACGTACCTTGAACTTCCGGCAGAAGGCGAGGTCGCTCCAGCACTTCTCGTCGGCGAGGGGGCGATGGTGGTGGTGGTGGTGCTCCTCGTCCTCGTCGTCGTCCTTGTGGCCGGCGGAGTCGCTGCCCCAGACGACGGCGGTGACGGAGGAGGTGAAGACGACCCGCTCCATGGTGTCCGTCTGCGCGCACGCCTCCAGCACGTTGTGCGCCGCGCGCACCTCCGTCTCCACAGCCACCTCCTGCACAGTTCATCAGTGAGTTCGTCAGTTCAGTCCCATGTCCATCGATCGCAGCAGCAGCAGCAGTGCGAGCAGGATTGGTCAGAAAAAGGCAGCTTGTTCGAGCTGGCGGGACGAGGACGACGACTCGACTGGAGCAGCTGCGGCCATGTGGCCGGGTTTAATGCGCGCGGGGATGATTGGGTTGCTCAGCTTTGCTGCAGGATGATTAGTGGTACTACAGCTTTGGCAGCTTGGAGGTTGTGGAGTTAATGCGCTAGGGCACTCGAACTGTACTGTGCTCCGGTAGGACAGGAGCAGGACCTCGTCGCACGCACCTGGAGCTGGATTGCGGTGGACGGAGGAAGAAGAAGAAAGGGGGTGGTGGCTGCTTCACTCATTCACAGCCACACATGAGCTGTGGCATTGATGGAGGGGCCCCAGCTCAGCTCTGGAACGAATTGAATGAACCAATCACCCTAACTTGCTTTCTTTCTTTCTTTCTATGGTGATTGTATTAATTCATTCATGGCAAGGGGGGAAGGAAGGGAATTAAAGAAAAAGGGAGGTCGGCTCAAATCGTCTCCGCGCTGCGCTGTTTATGGAGGCGTGCACACCACTTGCGGTGCGGCACTGGTACAGTAGAAGATGCCCGTCTAATTATATAATATATAATCACCATATCCGACTCTATGATGTTGCATATATGCCTTTTGCAAGATATATATACTACGAAATTTCATTTCTATTTAATAAAAATATAAAAGAAAGAACGAAACAGAGACAGAGAGAGGCTTGTGCGTCTGCCCTGTTTGTTTCTTTTTACTCACATCGCATTGGGCCTGGTCGTCGGGCGTGTTGAACATGCAGAAGACGCCGGCGCAGCCGCGGACGGCGTCGGCGATGGCGTGGTAGTCGAAGGGGTCGGCGCTGAACACCTTGAGGCGGTGCCCGTACGCTTCGCCGCCGCCGCCGCGCGACAGGTGCTTGAGCAGCGCGGCCCTCGCCGTCGCCGCCGCCGCCGAATCCTCCTGGCCGGCGCCGCCGCCGAACGTGGCGGCGTGGACGGTGTACCCCCGGCGGAGGAGTCGGTCGACGAGCGCGTGGCCCAGCGGCCCCGCCGCGTCCATCACGCACACGCTCTTGCCCGCCTCCACCGATCCCGGGCACATGCTTGATTTCCCCTTGAGCTCGTCGAGCAGGCCCGCAGGGGGAAGTCAGTCGGTTGTGCTGTGACCGGGAAGGCAGTGTAGCCGCTGCTGGGTGGTGGATTCGCGGGGCGAAGAGGGTGATTATGCGGCCTTGCAAAGAGGGGAAGGTGAGGCCGGGAGTATCTAAAAGGCTCGTCGGACGGAGAGGCGGGGCGTGGACTGGCCCTGGCCGGACGGGTCAGAGGCGTGCGCCGGCGCGGGAGGGCATTCAAAGGGCGTGCCGTGCCGTCTCGTCGTGTCCGTTTCCGTCTTGTACAGGTGGGATAGCATACGGTTGGATACGGATTACGGGTGGTTGGGAGGGCCGGCCAGCAGTTAGTTGGTAGCTGGCGCATGTGGTGTGGTCAGCGCAGCGGCGCCCCCTCGTGAAACTTCCAGGGCTGTGCGTCTGCGTCTGCGTGCGTGCAAAACTTCACACGAAACAAGGGAATGAAAGGGACGGAAACAAGGAACGGCCGGTCGAGAGGCTTGCAGATGGGGGGATGGGAGTCTGATGTCTGATCTGAGGAAGCTGGCTGTATCGATCAGAAGCGAGCAGCCAACTACCTGTACCTAGAATCCTACAAAAAAAACTACCTGTACCTAGCCAAACGTACATACGGACGGTGGATATGGCATATGGGAATCGGTCGAGATCCCAAACCTAGCCTGAATTAAGGGAGGCCGATGGATGGGGTTGGGTTTGGGTGAGAAAAACGAGCCAGATTTATATATTTCAAAAACACAATATAAATAAAAAGAAAGAGAGGAGTGATCGAGTGAAGCAGCGCGTCTGCGCGGGCGTGGCGCGGGCGTTGGCCACCGGTCGCACCTGCCTCCGCACCACAGAGCTTCAAGCTCGCCCTCAGCAGCCGCCAACCGATCGATTCCAAACACCTCCGGATCCATCTGCCTCGATCAACACCGCATGATTCAGTTCAGTTCAATCCTTTTCTCTCTCTCTTTTTCTTTCCTTTTGTATTTTGGATGAAGAGAAAAAAAAACAGCACACGGTTCGCATTAACATCATGCATTCCGCATGCTTGTCTCGCAGCCTATGTGCAAGCTTCGGAGGGATCTGAGCAGCCCGAGGGAACTGAACGAACGAATATTGAATAGTATTAACAGATCGACCGAGATGATATGATCCTATATATGTCAGAAACGAAGTACTGCAAGTGCATCACTTTTTTGAAAAATCGAACCTAGCTTCAAGCATACTCCGTATATATTAAGATCAAACCGTACCAGTACTCTGTGTTTCTTTGTTCCTCCAAAAAAATTTTCCCTGCTAATCTTGCATGCATGAAGTATTAAATAAAGTCTACGAAACTTTTTTAAGGATGAGTGTGATTTTACGCGACGAATCTAATGAGCCTAATTAACACATGGTTTACTACAGTAATGCTATAGTAATCATCCTCTAATCATATGGTCAATGGCCTCATTAGATAGGTCTCGCGAATTAACCTGGGATTCTGTACATAGTTTTGTAAATTGACTTTATTTAATATTCTTAATTAGTGGTCAAACGTGTGTGAAAAAAATTTCATCCCTAAAAATACACGGGATGTACCTCTCTGTCAGTAAATAAAAACCTCCGTCTAATCAATGGGAAGCCCTCATTTTTCTTCCCTTCCAGCTCATCTAGACCATACTGGTTAGTAAAGGTCCAAGCTCCATTATCCGTGTCTCCTCTCTTCATTCGCATGCTTGGGCTGCCGGTGACAGCCTGCTCCATCACTCTGTGCCTTAATCACTACATCACGTACTCTCGTAGCATATGTGGCAGATGGATCCGGTCCGTCCAAATACGATTTGTTTTTCATCCTAATTTCCCCGCGGTCTCGTCGGGAAACATGCACGTCTTGATGTGACGTGCACTTGCTAATGATCTTGCTTAATCACTTGGCGAGAGTATATTAGGGCCGGCCACGACGTCTAGTACTTGACTAATCCAGGTGCCACGTCGTCGTTACAGTTCCGCCGCTACCTCAGTCGTCGTAACAGAGTCAGAGACGTACGAGGATAGACTAGACAGCTGAGCACGACAGCTGAAGCATTCGTCGACGTGCAGGGCGGCTCCTGAGGGTAAATTAGGCTTTTTTTGGATTTAGGGAGCAAAGTTTAGTCCCTCGAATAAGTGAAAATTAGTAGCATTAAATATAAATTAATTATAGAACTAATTGTATAAGTCATATCTGACGAACCTAACAAGCCTAATTAACCTATAATTAGTATATAATCATCAAATTATTACTGTAGCATTATATTGTCTAATCATGGACTAATTAGGCTTAATAGATTCGTACCGTAAATTAATCCTTGCTTAGTAATGCATTTTGTAATTAATATATATTTAATACTTGTAATTAGCATTATTCTATTCGATGTGACGGGACTAAAATTTTAGTCCCGGGAACCAAACACCCCTTAATCTAATCCTCTGCTAAGGCTTAGTTTAGTTCCTAAAATTTCACTCCAAAATTCACTATACAAAAAGTCTCATCACATCACATCAAAATATCAACACATGTATGGAGCATTAAATGTAGGTAAATAAAAAAACTAATTGCATAGTTTTGATATACACGACGAGACGAATCTTTTGAGCCTAGTTAGATCATGGTAGGACAATAATTATCATAAACAAACGAAAAGTGCTACAATGCGCTACCGTGTTCGATGTGACTTTTCGACAACCTTTTTCATGGATCTAAACACGGGCTAAGTCCTTCCTTGCACAGTTACTGACTGGGCTATGCCATGGAGTTTTCAGACAATGATTTATTGCTCATCGTTTACTCCTGGCAATTTTACGTGTGCTTCATGTTTCCCGGCTCCTATACTATTATACATACATGCTAGCAAGCTGAACATATATTCTTTATTTGCATGATGTGACAAAGATATGTCCAGGGTGTGACGACAACCATGATGTTTTTGTTGATGACCTCAGCTCATGTATCATCTGAGGCACTATTTAATAACCCTAGAGGTGGTAATCTTAGTGGACGTGATTAAGACAGGACAACTCCTCACTCAGATAAGAAAATAAAACAGAGAACATGGCAGGCCATATTAGTTACGGTATGTGTTCTAAACTATACCTTTTAGTAAAAAAACCCATTAGTTTTAATTTTGTTTTGAGCCAAACTCCATTAATTTTAATCAAGTTTATTGGGAAAAAAATACACCAACACTAACAACATCATATTAGTTCTATTAAATCCCACTGCTGCAAAAACTCACGTCAGTACCGGTCGAAAAACCCCATTTAGTACCGGTTTCCCGAACGGTACTGGCTGCCCGGCAGCACTAAAGTGCCGTCAATTAGTACTGGGCAGGCTGCCCGGTACTAAAGGCGCCAGTTAGTACCATCTGGTAACCCCACAGTATCGCAAGATGCGCGGTTTAGTACCAGCTGGGGTTACCAGCCGATGCTAACGTGTTTTGCTTTTCCCTTTTTTGTTTCTTTCCTTTTTCCTTTTTTGTTTTAATGCTTATTTTATTCATACGTGTATACTCCGGTAAAGGAAGACGTTTAGGACAGCGATACGGTCTTCAAAACACAACTTTAACTTCTTATTTCTATAAAAATATTTATCAAAAAGTGATACATGTATACTTTTATGAAAGTATTTTTTTAAAATAAATCTATTCATATAACTTTTACAATTTCAAACTCAACAACTTAAAAGTTATTCATGATTTATATTCCCAAAAGTTTGACTCAAAACTTGTCCTAAACGACTTCTTTTACCAATACGGAGGGAGTATATATTATATTTCTATGCGTATACGGGTAACAGCACGTTATATGATATATAATCTATTCCTTAATATATATAAATATTATCACACATATAATATACACATTGGAATTGTTACAGGTACTTCAAAATATTCAAGATATTAAAATTAAGCGTCCTCTTCAGGGGCATCCCTATTAGGATCTAGTTGCGCCACACTTACATATGGATCGGCATAAAATTCTCCATTGTGATTTATGACTTCATCAAGCAGGAATCCACATAGTTGTTCTTGAATTGCCCTGACTTGTGTTGCTTCAATGAGATCTTCTTTCATGCTCCAAGTCTGCATATTTTAATATTAAAGCATGAGCAAAATGAAAAACAATGACTTAAAAATAATGAGCAGAACTGATTTTTGCTTACGTACCTTGAATGCGTCTGGCGTCATTTGCCCCCTAGCTTACATAATGATTTATACACGTGTCACTTGAGATTAAATGAAAAAAATCACTCTAATAATTTACCACATGCAAGAAATCCAATAAACGTTGTCCTTAATTAAAGTCATAGAGTTTATATATTACTAATTAATGTATAAATAAAAAAACTGTGTCACTTGAAGTAGTAATTTGGTCAAATAACAACTAGTAATTTGGAATGGAGGGAGTAATTAATAATAAATAAATTAAACTTTGTGCTATTAAAAGCTTACATAATGATTTATACACATGTCACTTGAGATTAATTGAAAAAATCACTCTAATAAATTGTCACATGCTCGCAATCCAATAAACATCGTCCTTAATTAAAGTCATCAAGTTTACATATGTCTAAATAAAAAAATCATGCCCATTCTCCCTATTTCTAAAAACTACAAATTCTCTAACTATAATGGATAAAACAAAGCACAAACAATATAAAAGAGAAGAGTATGAAGTTGCTAATCTTCTGACGCACTTAGATGAATAAAATTCCCCACAATTTTTGAGAAAAATAGGCAGCACCTCCCCTCTAACACGCCATGAAGGAAGAGAAGAGCTCGCATAATGTCTGTGTGCTTGAGTTCTCGGGGAGAAAGAAAGGCCCGGATATATAGGAGAATATTTACTATTTCTGGCCATTTAGTACCGCCTGGAGCCCTCAGCCGGTACTAAAGTGCCAACTAGCCGTTTGCGCGCAACGGCCTGGGAGCACTTTAGTACCTGCTGGTGGCTCCAGCCAGTACTAACTGCCCCCCACGGACACTGTGCTTACGAACCGGTACTAAATACGTGCATTAGTACCGGTCTCAATTCGTCTGGTACTAACGTATACGGACGAATGCGAGTTTTTGTAGTGGTGTCCAACATAAATATGTATTTATTTTATATTCTAGATCTTAATATATTTTTCTAAAATTGATCAAAATTACATAAGTTTGACTTATGATAAAAAATAAAATATCTTACATTTCGCATATGTCTTTTTCATATTTCTTTTCTCAAATAGTCAATGGATCTTTAAGTCTAATTAAGATATTTCTTGAGAGTCATTTACCAAATGGTTGTCAGTTTTTTCTAATAAGGACCGAGAGAAGCAGCGCGTTTGCGTGGGCGTGGCCTTGCGTTGGCCACCGGTTACACCTGCCTCCGCTAAGCTTTGGCTCAGCCTCAGTCAACCTCCGTCAAGGCGTCAAGCACATGTTTCCGCTGAGTCTTTTTTTTGTCTTGCTTCTTTTCTTTTTGAAGAAAGAAGAAGAAGAAAGCCACACGATTATCGTCACCATGTTAATTAACATGTATGTATGTGTGCACTGATCAACGTTTTTGTTTTTGATACTTACTCATCAACGTTCAACGCACGCATGCCAACCTAAGTGCATGTGCGAGACTTCACAAGCAAAAAAAAGGAGCCCAACAGAACTGAACGGACAAATGGGTATTCAGAACTGATAACCTAAGTCCAACACATGCTGTCAAAACGAAGTACCACGAGTGCACGTGTTCTGACATTGCTGCACAATTTACATGTACTGGTTTCCTTTTCCTCTCTTAACACTTTTATTAGTTCGCAAGTAGATCACTTTTTGAAAAGATCAAATCTATCGGCAAGCATACTTGCGTGTATATCAGGGGTCAAACCACGCCCGTGTACTGCTATCTGCTTTAATTTATCTCTGTGCCTCTCTCTCGCTTATAAAAACCCTATCTCTTATTAATTGGAAGCCCTTATTTTCTTCTCCCAGCTCATCTAGACCATACTAGCTTGAAAAGTAAGGTTCAAACTCCATCTGTGCCTAATTCGCATAAGCTAACTAGCTAGCGTCTCCTCTCCTGATTAGCATGCCTATCAGCTGCCCGTGACAGCCTGATCCATCGCCCTTACCACAACATGTACAACATCGAACAGGCAAGACGATTTGGCTTGGCCTTGTCCATCTGTAGTGCGTGCCTCTCGTCCCATCGCCCGTCTCGTCGGGAACATGTACGTCTTGATCTGACATCGTTTGCTAATCTTGCTTAACCACTTGAGCACTATCACTATATTAGGGCCGGCCGCTCTACGTCTTTGTCATGCTTAGTACGAAGTACTACCTTGAATTCGTTTTACTTATCCTTTCAGACAAGGAAACAGACTTGACTGCATGCCAAAAATTCTATCCGCGGTAAGTAAAACGAATCGGAGGTATAATATGCTTAGCAGATGCGCGGATACTTGTGAACGCTTGCGTATCAGATACTCATATTCTTTCAATACTTGTCTGACATTAATACTCTTCCGATACTTTTCGGACAAGTATTGAATAATTTTATAATTATTAAATAAATAAAATAAACATGATACTTTTCCAATGGCACCGGTCCCACCTCAAAATGCGTTCTGAGTCATCGGGAATCGTCGAAACAAGTGGACGTCCAGAATCTGCCAGGGTGCTGCGCCGCCATCTTTTGGGCTTTTGGCCCGTGTATCATGTTGGGGTCCATTATGGACGTGGTTAGGGGGTTATGCACGCCACAACCCTCATATAATCAGTAGCCGCCGCCACATTAGGGTTTGGGTTTTGCTTAGATTAATCTGTCGAGAACAGTTTCGCCGTTATCGGTTTGTAGAACCCCAACTTTTGATCTTAATCATACATCTGCAATGCCACTTCCTTTGAGAGCTGCTTCTTTCGAGTTCTTGCTTGTGTTCTTCGTTTCGCAGGCAGGGATTAGCCTTCTTGGCGAGGTCAACCGGGTTGTGACACGGTTGATAACCAAAGGAGTCGTGGTGCTAAGATTGCAGGGTTCGAGTTTGCTGACTTGAAGCCGGATCGGTGAGTTGCGCTCCGCCCAAAACGAGTTATCCTTCACCTGACGGAAGATCGGGAAACCCTAGTTCCCATCATGAGACCACCCTATGGAAATAACGAGGTTTGGATTTACCGAAGTAGGTTCCAAAAGAAGGCAAAGGTACATCTCTTGGCCGTTCTACCCTGATTCAAGCTAGAACATGATCTTGACCCCGTTCAATAGCTTGCCCTAGATCTCCATATTGTATAAACTTGCCCAAAAAGACATAAAAGAACATGTGCGTATTATAATTTCAGCCGAGCTCTTGATTAGCTTATGATCAAAGCAGGCTCTATTTCTGCATTTCCAAATGGCTCACCAAATAGCAGCCAACCCAATTTGATGTGTCCGATGATGATTGCTCGTTTTACATGGATGTATATAGAGTATAATATGAGTGTTTTGGGACTTGGGCCATATTTGGATTTAGGAGCTAAACTTTATTCAACTAAAGATTAACTCTAATTAATCCAAATAGGAGGACTAGACCTGAGCTGTATTAGCTAACCCTCAAATTTAAATTTAGACTATTATCTCTCCAAACCGACAAGTACAATTAATTAATAAGAACTCATTTCTAGCGGTGGATTGAAATGATCGAAATACCTCATGAAAATGTCAAATGCTGCTGCAAATTATAGAGCTGTGTTTTAGAAATTGGGGCCAGATTTTCAAAAATTTGGAGATGCCTTCTTAATTTCACTAAGGGCAGCAATTGGACCCAAAGGGAAGCACGCACTCGGACATAACTTTTTTTTTAAAAAAATCTATGTACGTGTACATGAGTAGTATGGGGCAATAAATATAGTGGGCGGTTGTTTAATCCAGCTACGCCTAATATAGGAGATAAGTGCACATTCTAGGCGTATTTGGAGTAAATTTGGCCGGGGCTTTATGCAAAGCCAGGCCAGGCCAGGGCAGGCTGGCCCTGACGGTCAGGCCGATCGATGGACCTGCACAAGCCAAAGAGATGGGTGGATGCACACTTGATACTCCCTAAGCACTACTGATGTCCTTAATCTTGAATTAAGAAACTTGCTAATCACTTCTAGTGCTTCTCTTGCTCTTAAGCTCAAATCAATGTCATGGACTTCCCGGGTGGCAAGAAAGCTCAACTTGAGGATATGAACAAGTATATATAGAGCACTCCCCAAGAGCTAGCCGTTGCTCTATTATTGGGTATTGGACGCCAATCACCGACTTATCTGATGATCCATTGAGGGCATCACTGTATCAATGAGTGATACACATACACTAGCATCCCATGTATCATCGCCTCATTTTTAGAGCATCACCGGATCATTCTATGATCTCTAGAAGGTTTTCAACATTGAAACTCCTATCACCGATTCATCCTCTGAATACGTCGTTGATCGTCGATTCATCCCTTGATTGCGTCGGTGATAGTAGTACGTGAACTAGTACTGATGCTGTTCACACTGACTCTTACTCTGAATAGGTCGGTGATCACTGATTCAATCGGTGAATAGGCCGGTGATGACCAATCCTTTGCAAAACTCGTCCAATTCAATTCCTTCGAGTTTTGACTTTGTTCTTTTGTATTCTTAGACTTCATTTGAGCTATCTAGTGCTAGAATTTCACAAGTGTGCACCACACCTTTACTCTAGGCTCATATAGGTCAAGCTACTAAACTTTGCCCCTCTTTATAGTACGACCAAAGGAAAAAAGACCTAAACTACACCTTGTGTCTCTCAACTCCAAACGACACAAGGCACTAGCTCATACTCAGTCTTCGCGCATATCCTTTGATCAAATACAATGAAAATTAATGATGGGGGCCAAGAATACCATGAAAGCTCATCATTGTGACCTAACTTTCAATTGCCTCTACAAAAACACGTTAGTCACAATAATTATGTCATCATTAACCACCGAAACCAAATTAGGGGCCTAGATGCTCTTTCATCACCAAACCGACAACTACAATTAATTAATAAGAACTCATTACTAGCAGTGGATTGAAATGATCAAAATACCTCATGAAAATGTCAAATGCTACTGCAAATTATAGAGCTGTGTTTTAGAAAAGGAAAAAGTCTATTTTACAACCTTCAACTATCACAAAAGTCTGATTTTCAACTTTGAACTACAAAACCGGATAATAAAGGCCATCCAACTGTCAAAACCGTCTAAATTTAGCCCTTAGGGTGGTTTCGAAGGTGGTTTTGTATTTTGTAAAAAAAATTAAAAATCCAATTAGATATAAAAAAATCAAAACTAATTCATCTTAAACCAGAAAAATATGAAACCAATATAATTTTTTTAAAAAATGTAACCTATCTATTATTTCTCTATTTGAATCTTAATTATTAAAAAATAATAGGCATAACTATACACAACCAAATACTATGAACATGAAAAAAATGGATCCGATTAACTGACAAATATAGTGACAATACATAGGTTACATTTTTAGAAAACTTTTGATACCAATTATATATTTTTTGACTTAAAATGAATTACTTATGAATTTTTTAGTTTAAATTTGAATATTTTTAATTTTAACAAAATGGAAAATCACCTTCAAAACCATCCAAAGGGCTAAATTTGCACGGTTTTGATAGTCAGATGGCCTTTGTTATCCGGTTTTGTAGTTCAAGGTTGAAAATCGGACTTTTGTGATAGTTGAAGGTTGTAAAATGGACTTTTCCCTTTAGAAAATGGGGCCAGATTTTTAGAAAGTTGGAGATGCCTTCTTTCACTAAGGGCAGTTGCAATTGGACCTGAAGGGAAGCACATACTCAGACATAACTTTTTTTAAAAAAACTACTCCCTCCATATCACAATTAGATGACGTTTAGGACAGCAACACGGTCTTTAAAGCATAACTTTGGCTCATATTTTCTATAAAAAATATTTATTAGAAAGTTATATATGTATACTTTTATGAAAGTAATTCTCAAGACAAATCTATTGATATGATTTTCACATTTCTAAACTCAATGGCTTAAAAGTTATTCATGATTTATATTTCCAAGGTTTGACCTAAACCTTGTCCAAAACGTCATCTAATTGTGATATGGAGGGAGTACGTAGTATGTACGTACGTGTACATGAGTAGTATGGGGCAATAAATATAGTGGCCGGTTGTTTAATCCAGCTACGCCTAATATAGGACATACCATGCACATTCTAGGCGTAGTTGGAGTAAATTTGGCCGGGGCTTTATGCACGGCCGGGCCAGGCCAGGGCAGGCAGGCTGGCCCTGCCGGTCAGGCCGATAGGTGGACCAGCCGCTAGATAGCTGTAGCTTGCCGGTGGTTGAGCCCGTATGGAGTGACACACCACCGTGTCGCCGTCGCCGCTTTAAATGCAAATGCCCGCCGTCTCGCTGGCCGGCCACGGCCCAACTACATTATCGGGATGCCATAGTATACGTACGTGTTGTACAGTAGCACGAACACCACCAAGTCAAATCATGTGTGCTCACTGCTCACGGCCCAGCTAGGATCTGCAGTCCTGCCATTTAATTTGGATGCCACGACCCCAGCTGTTTGAGTACATTTCAACGGCATACCGACGAGAGTTAAGGGTCTGAAAGACACATCCACGTCAGCCACCTAGCTACAACCTCTCTTCCCTGTAGGTTAATTTATTCGTTCCACAAGCACTCAATAATTAGTCCACACGATATACAAAGTACTGTCTTAGGTCTCGTTTGCCACGGTTTCAATTCCAGAAAATCCATAAAATTTTTGGAGCTGGATACGAGGAGCTCCAGAAAATTCTAGAGTTGGAGCTGAGATTACATAAAGAGTATTGAGATGAATCATTTTGTTTATAGCTTGTACTAAATATTAATATTTAAAATATATTAATTTAACATAGAAAGTGCAAATCTAGACTGGAGTTTAAAACTGAAGCTATGTGCCGTATATAACAAGCTATTTAGTTTAAAAATAACTAATTTATTTGCCTTAAATATCATATATTTAAGAGCAGAAAAAGTATAGATAGAGTAAAATGGTCTCCGGCTCAGGGCCGAAAGGGCATCGTAAGAGCATCACCATTGCCACTACAAGAGAAAAGACCTCCACTGTCTGAGTGTACGTTCCATTCCGTTCCAAACTCTCATCAGTGTTGGATTTAGATCCAGGAGTAGCCATCACATAGTGATATATAGTGGGTTGTTGTCCGTATTGCATCACCGGTGATAGAATCGACAATGATAGTATTTTCATTTTTCTTAAAAAAGAACAAATCAACAATCACAAATCATCTATATAGCTGTGGTCTGTGGACAACACACTGCTCCGTTGACCTTTGAAATCATAGATCCGAAGGAGACCATTGGCATTAAGTCACCGACGTTGACGGCATGGTCACATGGATTCAGATTTTGGAATTGGACAGGAGGGAGGGCGTTAGAGAAATATATTTCGTGGGTGCAGTTGTAGGCGGGAAAGGTCACGTTACTTTACAAAAATTGCAAAGGATAACACTATTGGTTCAGTAATACTAGCTTATAAGGACCAATCATTTCTTGCTATTGAGAGCAGCTGCCGCGTTGCATTTTTCTGGGTGCTAGAAAAATTCCTTGATTGCCTAACGACTAGAGCTTTGGATGCTAGAAAGCACTACCTTAGCCGTGGTGCTTTTTTTTTTTTGCACCCGGTCCTTCAAACAGATTGTTAATTTTTAGGAGCTGTTTGGTTCGGCATTTTCGCGACAGGACCTGTTTACAGGGCTATCGAGTACCGTTATTTTATGTTTGGTCACAGCGCTCCGTATCCGATAGCGCCGTAAAGAGATACCGATCTATAGAATACCGATACCGCTCCCAAGGCAGCGTTATCCGATCCCTCGTGGAAACCTCCCACGCGCTGGCTCTCTCCCTCGTCGCATCCACCTCGCGCACGCCGCCGCCGCCACACACGCCGCCGCCGCCGTACACGCCGCCGTCGACTCCCTCAGGATTTGCCGCATCTCGCTGGTGAGGATTCCCTGTCCTTCTCTCTCTCTTGCATCCCGCTCCTTCCAAACCTTTTCCCCAAACCCTAACCCCCGTGTTCTTGATTCTGACAGTGAAAAGAAATCTCTCTGAGAGGGCAGGGGAGAAGACGACGTGAATCGATTGGATCGGGAAGGAATCGGTATCAGGAAGGAGGATCTGTATCGGAAAGGAGGATTTGTAAGGTGTGTGTTTTCTTTCTTCCCCTCTGGAATCTTTTCTTGTTCTTGTTGTATTGCGTGATTGGATCTATTGCACTTGAATTGTCCTTCCTGAATCGCCCAGTAGTTGCTTGTAGTATGGGATTATGTACAGAAAAAAGAAACCAACCTCACTTTTGTGTGGCCTTGGCTTCATTATATTGGGATGGAAGCAATATTATCTGTTGTTTAGAAATTATGTGTGCTCTAAAAAAGAATGGAGTAGCAACTTATCTGATGTGATAGTACATAATCCTATCTTTTACTTTGAATGGCCTTCCCTTTTATGTCATTAAGAGCGGAGTAGCAAATTATCTGATGTGTTCTAGGTAAAAATTTTGATCAGCTTGCTTTAAGTGATGATTACTTATTCCTAAACTTCATGGTACGTGGTTTTTCAGTTCCATGCCATTGCTGGAGTGCTGGTAGATCATTGCTCTATGTATATACTGATCTATTTTGCATAGGTATTTAATTTAGTCAATATTTCTGGCCAAGTGTCTGTTTTCGGTTACAATGAATAAGCATATTTGATTTTAATTTATTTATGAGCTTCCCATGTACTATATTTGAACAACGCCATGTACTATCTTTACATATGTCCATGGTGTGCAGTGTACTGTCACTGTGTCACTGTGTCAGTAATAATAGTTATAATCTCTATGCTAACTTTCTGACCACAATTCATTTGATAAGCTTATGCAATGTCTGCAGCCAGTATGAAAAAAAGTCATGTGAACATGCTGGTTGGGAATAACCACATGATGCTATACAAAATACTTATGTTTAGGATAACCTTTGAACAGTACTGTACATATGCTTATTCTGTAGACAACTACTTCCATTGTACTATATTTGAATAAACTTAGAATATAGCGGTAGTTTTCCATTGTAATATATTTGAAAATTCTTTGGACAACGTTATATTATTCTCACTATTCTTTAGTTATGTAGCATTCTAATTTTTATTGTATTAACTTTGAAGAGCACTATGGCCCGTCTGCCATTAACTACACGAAAGCGGAAAAGAAATTTGGCCCTTAGGAATATGGCATCTGTCATTGTGATTATGTATTATTATATCTTGGCATTGTTAGTACTATTATATAAATGGAAGTGTTGGAAAATAGAAATGAGAATAAAAATTAGGGAGCTTAGAAGTGAACGTATGTATGATCTTATTCGTGCGAGTGATGTTAAGTGTATAAGTGAGCTTCGCATGGATAGGAGAACTTTGTTTACATTGTGTGAGATGTTTAGAGATGTTGGTGGATTCAGGGGCTCAAGAAATACACCATTGGAGGAGATAGTTGCAGCTTTTTTATATACATTGTCTCACCATTTGAAGAATAGAACAATTGGAAGTTTTTTCTTGCGAAGCGGTAAGACAGTTAGTAGAAACTTTAATTCATGCCTCCTAGCTATTCTCAAGCTTCACCAGTTGTTGCTTAAGGCACCAGAACCTATACCTGAGGACTTCACAGATTACATATGGAAACATTGTAAGGTACAGAACTTGTAACTAGAGAAGTTTCGCTTTAAACTAATGCAAATAGGTGTATATAACTGATATTATGTTTTGTTTGGATAGAACTGCTTGGGTGCATTGGATGGTACACATGTAAAAGTTATTGTTCCAACTAAGCTGAAGGGGAGGTATAGGTCAAGAAAAGTTACTGTTGTGACAAACGTTTTAGGTGTTTGTGCACCGGACATGCAATTTATATATGTGCTACCTGGTTGGGAGGGTTCTGCGCATGATGGCCGTGTGCTTCGAGATGCTATCTCAAGACCAAATGGTTTACGTGTCCCTCAAGGCGAGTTGGGCCCCTTCACTTTGAAAAAAATTATGTAGACACAATTATTTTCTATTTAAATTTATTGTTGTTCTTTTAGTGTTAAGGTTGCTACTATCTGGTTGATGCTGGCTACACAAACGCAAATGGCTTTCTAGCGCCGTATCGAGGTCAAATGTATCATTTAGGAGGTTTCACGGCTCAAAATCCACCACATAGTGCAGAGGAGTATTTTAACTTGTGCCATGCTAGAGCTAGGAATATTGTTGAGAGGGCTTTTGGAAGACTCAAAGGTCGTTGGACGATTTTGAGATCTGCGTCATATTTCCCGGTCAAGACTCAATGTCGAATTATAATGGCATGTGCATTGTTGCACAACTTAATTTTGCAAAAGATGCTATAGACCCCATGGAGAGTGAGAAACTAGAACCAGATATGCCGACATCGTTTGCAGTTATGGAAGGGGAAATCAGTGAACTGGAATTTATCACATCTGTATCAACATCTAATGAATGGACCAATTTCCGCAATAGTCTTGCTCAAGGAATGTATAATAGATATAGATCTTCTAGATCTAATTAAGGTGTGTAACTTTTCTAGGTGACTATTTATTGTTTGGAATGTTTGTTTCTGAATTTCTAAGTAGTTTTTTCAATAAGAATGATTTTCAAGCTAATTAGCATAATCACTTGTTACAATTATGAATCAATCTGGAAGCTCAACTGCTGCACGCGGAAGAGGAAAAAAATAAAAGGCTCTGGACCTATTTTGAGGACGATGAGTTGATCAAGGCACTATGTGAGCTATCTTTAGATCCAAAATGGAAAGGTAAAGGAGGATTTAAAAATGGTTATTGCTCTGTTCTGGAAAGTGTACTTGCTGAAAAAAGATACCAGGTTGTGGCTTTACTGCTATTCCACATATTGAGTCAAGGGTGAGACACTTTAGGACAAAGTATGATGCAATTGAGATCATGCTGACCAGAAGTGGATTTAACTGGGATGACAATAAAAAAATGTTGCAATGTGAGAAACAACAATATGATGCCCACTATAAGATAAATCACTTTCTGAGTGTGCTTGTTTGTGTTAAACTTTGAAATATGTCTGCATGTTTATTTGAACTATGAATCATATTGTGTGGTTTTAAGAATGGTTATTGCTCTGTTCTGGAAAGTGCTTTCTGAAGCGGATATTTTACTTACCATTATCATGCTCTTGTGCTCTTATAGGATAACCCAGATGCAAAAGGCCTCTATGGCATCACATTTCCATATTTTGATACCTTAGCTGCTATATATGGGAAGGACATAGCCACTGGAGAAGGAGCAGAGGGGCTTGGTGAGGCTGTTTCAAATATGGAGAAAGAAGTTGCTTTGGGAGGTAATCATGCTGAAGTTGAAGAAGACAGGATGTCTATGGAAACACCACGGCGAATTTTGGATAGTAGGAATTCAGTGGACTCGACTTCATCAAGCTCTAAGAGAAGGAAGAAACACAAAGACGCGAGTAAAGGAAATGAAGTCAACATGTCTAGTGACCCATTTTTGGATATGGTTGGTGGACTCCGCAGTAATCTTAATAATGCTTCACATCACTTCGGAAGGATGAGCTGACTAGGCTTGGTTTTACTGGTAGTGAACTTCTCAAAGCTGTAGCTGTTTTGTGAGGGTTCCAAATGAGATTACAATGCTATTTGCACTTCCAGAGACTCTTAGGATGGAGTTCATTCAGAACATGCTTGCTGGTAAGTCTACAGTTTACTTTATTTTCTAGTTAGCCTATAAAATGATATTAGCATTCTTGTTAGTGTATATTTTCCGTGTACCTTATTTGCTCTAGTTCTTGTTTCTGACATTTTAGGACAGTTTGTAGTTTGAATGTTCAACCTCTGCGCCTCTGATTATGTAAAGGTGTAGTGGATATTTTCAAATGCTTGCATGGACTGGGTGAGATAACTTGGTGTAGCTGTGACTTCTGGTCAGCCCCTGAATTGTTCTGTTAATGTCCAATGGATTGCCTAAAAAAAACCCCAATGGATTGGTCTGGTTAGGTGTGACTTCTAGTTAATTGTCTTTTCTATGAGAGAGGTTGTAGCATAGCTATGTAATTATTTTTTTTCAGCGATCAGTGAATCTACTGCTCAAAATTCCTTTTGATTATTTTCTGATGGTAGCTCAATCCAGTACCCTCTGCATGTAATTGTTTATGCCCATTTAATTTTTGTGAGAAGTTGCTTTCTTGCAACAGTGATCTTTTCATAGCTGCTCGAGGATATTTCTTGTTTATCTTTGTAGAGTTTATAGTTTGTACAGTTGAGAGCTGCTGAGAAACGTGCCATTTGAGTTTCTTATGTGGATTAATATTGTGTGTTCACGAGACAATCTGTCTTGCATTAAAAAGTTGTTTGTCTCATGCATTCTATTGGTTGGGATAAAAGAGTAGTGCAACTTCAAGTTTAGCTGTCATACTCATATTTGTATTTTTTTCCTTTCATTAGATATTCCCTTGCAGTTCAAAAGATATTCACGTTTGTAATTTTTTTCCTTTGATTAGATGAGGCTCAACGAAGATGTTAGCTGAAAGGAGTAAGTGATGCCTACTTGCTATTCAGAAGCACTTGAAGCTGGTAGAGATAATGCCTTCTGAGACCTGTCACAATTTCTAAAGCTGTGTCATCATGGATAATGTGTCATTTAGGAACCATCTTGTTGAGATTTTAATTTATTAAAGAATGAACACTATTTTTGTAAGCCGTATGTAACAGTCATAAATTTAGAGACCCTATATGCTTTGTTACATGTATGTGTTGGAGACCTGTATGCGCTGTTGTGTATGTGTTGCTGTGTACAGTAAGCGTTAGTCCTCAAATCAACATCTCGTACTCTGTTACCGTCGGTCTAGCCAAACGCACTAAAGGAAACAGATTGCGTTACCCAAGGAAACCAAACAAAATAAGGAAATCGTTACACGCTAACAGATAGCGGGGGACCTGATTACATGACCGTTACCGCTCTCAGCACCGAACCAAACACTGCCTTAGAGGTAGTCGTTGAAACTCGTTAACCGTTCGTGAGGAAGGAAACACGTGCTTGAGGAAATTTTTCAGATGGGCCCCACATCAAGGTGCTTCACACTGGACCGATTTAGAAACTAGAACACGTGTTGCAATGGAACATACGCTGCTGCTGCTCTGATAGAAACCAACAGTGTTATTTTCCTCACGAACTAGCAGTGATAATTAGTTTGTCCGATTTTGTACCAATGCTGAGCCAACTCTTATATGAGAGTCATTCTTTAAAACTCTATTACAGTGCTCTGTACAAATCATATCTTTTTTCTTCTTCTCATTATTAGGTCAATGTGTTGGCTCCTCTCCTCTTGACACAGCGGTATTGAAAGTGGGCTCAGCTGTACTTCGTACGGAGTACATGACCAGGCCCTTTCGTTTCCCTCTCACTAAAGTTTAACTCCGTCGCATCGGATGTAAATATGTTAATTACGAGTATTAAATATAGATTAATTAAAAAATCCATTACATAAATAAGGACTACTTTACGAGACGAATATATTAAGCCTAATTATAATGTAATGCTACAGTAAATATATTGTGCATTAATTATAGCTTAATTAAGTTTGTTAGGTTTGTCTCGCACAATAGTCATGACTTATATAATTAGTTTTATAATTAATTTATATTTAATACGTCTAATTATCACTTATTTAAAGTTCTAAACTTTAACACCTGAATCCAAACACCACCTTTGTTTCTCACCTATCTTCTCATCCCGCGTCACCTATCTTTATTGCAACGAACTCACTGTGCACCGACTGGGTTCCACTGTCCGGTTATTGAGAAGATAACGGATATTGAGAGGCGCTCCTCGTGTGTACGTACTATATGTTATGCTGGTTGTCCCTTGCCAAGCTGCCTGCTAGCTCATCACTCCATAAATGCTGGAAAGCAACCGTCAAACTGACATCCTCTTTCTCCTACTCCATCACTATTCACTAGTTGGTTGCAAGAGCTACCGTCGTCCCATGCTTTCCTTGCTCTCTTTTCTCTCTGAACTCCTTCCACTGCATCCTCCCCTTTTCTACATACTTCTAGATGCCACGTCCATGCCAGCCTGCTTGCTTTGCATGAGCTTAATTAATCATAAGCTAAATAGCCATTATTTCCCGCTTAAATTTTAACCGAGATTCAATTCCATGTCTCAACTATTAAAAGATGGTTTCCTCAAGATTCTAACTAAGGCCGGCTCATTTTCATCCTCCCTCCTGCATGTGTTGTCATGTAGGCATGTCTCGTTAGCTAGTATTATGCAGTTTGAGTACCCCCAATGCCTGGCACAAACATCATTTACATGATCTGTCACTTTGAACATGAAGATTTGAACGAACAAATATTTTTTTACGTGAGCCGCAGACATGATTATATTTCTCAGTATGTCACATTATCATCATATATTATAGTATTAAATAAATATTTTACAATAGAGAAACACAACACCAAGATGCAACTATGTTATTCAGTAACTGTTCATTTGATTTACAAATTTCTTTCCACACCCTCTATCATCATCATGCATGGTATCACATTATTCAGTGTAATGAACAAATTGACCAGTCAAGCTCTATTTCATAGATACTAGGTCTTCAATCACCCTTTTCTTTTGCTCCACCGACAAACTCCGGGTCTCCACGCATACTTTGTCCTGTTTGACACAGCTCTAATTCCAGAAAATCTATAGAGTTCTTGGAGCTGGGTATTATGAGCTCTAAGAAATTTTAGAGTTGGAGCTAGGGGTACATAGAGACCATTTAGATGAATCATTTTATTTATAGTTTGTACTAAAAATTAATATTTAAAGTATTATAATTTAGTATAGAAAATGTGAATCTAGTCTAGAGTTTGGAGTTGGAGCTGTGCTAGGATGCTAAAGCGGTGCGCCAATTGGCAAGACAGGTAGAAAGGACGAAATTGATCCGCACAGAGAAATATATGGATTCGAATGGTCGTTTTGTGTGGTAGTTAAACGATGAAATTGAGCTTTGCTTTAAAGTTCAGGAGGTAAAATATTCCACCTTAATCAGTTTACACCCTAAATGGGCCGATAAGAGATTTAAAACTCCTACAGGCCCAGGCCCAACTACCTACATCCATCAAAGCTCGTGATGAGTCCACGAAAGCCCAGACCAACAAGCCAAGCAGCTCTCAGCTGCTGCAGCCATGGCGACGACCACCGCCGCGCCGGGCCTCGCCGTCGCCGCAACCGATCCCATCCGCTCCTTCCTCTCCTCCTCCGCCGCATCGGGCGACCTCGACTCGTACCTCCGGGAGCTCGCGTCCGCGCTCTCCTCGGAGACTGCCGTCCCCTATCGCTCCCTCCGCGTCATCTGGTGCGCCGCCTCGCCAGACGCCCGCCCGACACTCCGCAGCCTCCTCCAGGGCGCCGACTTCGTGCTTCCCAGCCCCAAGCCTCGCGAGAAGGTTCTCTCTCGGTTCTTTAATCCTTCGTGGTGCTATCTGTCTCGATTGGTGCGAACCCGGCAAAGGTGTGGGTTTTCATTCTGATTCGGCTGGGTTTGCCACGCGGTTGGGTTGCAGAGCGATGAGCTCAAGGCGAGGCTGGAGAAGCTCCGGGAGATGCAGGAGAGGAAGGAGTATGCGGAGCTCGTCAGGGATGTTGCGCCGCCCAGCAGGGACGACAGCCCTGAGCCCTTCTCATCCTACAAGGATCAGATCGGATTCGGTACCTACCAACTGTCCTATTTTCACATCACTCTGCGCTGGTTAATTATTATTTTTCTAACAAGATTGCTCTTTGCACATTAGTCATGGCAATTTTCAGATTGTTTTTCTAACGAACTAGAGCTTTTCGTTAAAAGAAAAGATTTAGAGACTTCTTGGGCTCAATCTATGTGTCTGCAAAACTAGAGCTTATCTCATGTCGATCCCTAATACAAGAACTGCTCCTTCCGAATTAGGAACTTCTGAATTTACTGTGCTATTGTGGTAGTTTTGATGCAAAAGAATTTTGGTTATCTACAATGTAATGGCTAAAGGGTGATGTTTGATGGACCTACATTAATTTGTGCACATCGTCTATTTTCCTTTTGCTGTTGGCTATGGGTAATGAATGGGCTGGGAGCTGTTATTCCACTATCTGGATAATGGACGCCATATGTGGTTGTTGTGGAAACAAAGGCTTTTCAAGTGTAAACAAGTGCAAGGACTGCAAGCGAAACTTGCAATTAAGATTTTAGGATAGAATAGTCATGCATTTCAACAGTAGTGAAATCATACAAATGTGTTCCCATGATACACGATCTGGCATGTTTGCTACAATACGAGAATAGTTCCTTTTCGAATTCAGAACTTTTTAAGTCCAATAAGTAGTGCAAGTACTGGGGTTGCATGGTAGTGTTGGTAGGCATGGGGGCATCTACATCTCCGCATCTGTTCATGATGACTCGATGGGATTAGTGTTCTCTAGTAAATACCTTGTTTTTGGGGCAACCAATTGAGCATTTGGGTTATCTGCAATGTAATTAGCTAGGCATGGACCACTGAAGTTTGTTGGAATTGTAACTACTTCGATTTTCTTTCTTTATTATATTTTTGTTGTTGGTTATCTGCAATGTAATTAGCTAGGTCTTGGCAATGGAATCCTGGTATGGCTGTTATGGAAAATAGGACATTTTCAAGTTTAAACAAGTGCAGGTGAAGAAATTTGTAATCAAGTTTTCAGGAAAACTTAATGATAGAGGGGTAAATAAAATCCCACTTCAAAATTTGAGCAATTCTCCATGCCAATCGTAGTGAAATCGTGAACATGCATTCTTTACTAAAATGTACTACTTTATGCCAATGATTAGGATGGTGCACAAACAACAGATGGAAATAGTTGGTCAATTTAAATGTTTTTCACCTAAAAAACATAACTTTCTTTGCACCTCTAGAATCACTCTTGATAAATCCATAAGCATCAAGTACTTTTCTTTTTATTTACTGTTCTGCAAACATTCAAAGCACAATGATATTTAATTCTTTCTTTGTTTTTGATGTAGCAATCCAGTGTATGATCAATGATATATTCATATACCGTAACTAAAATTGAGCCACACTTATTGTTTCTGCGTGCTAAGTCACCATTTATAATTATATATATTTCATCCCAGTACACCGTATGTCTACATTTGAGCTTCTGCTAGGATTTTCTTTTATGGTTTTGACTGTTTAATTGATTGCCTCCTTTTCTTTCCAGGTTTGCATGTTGTAGTTATTATGTTCACAGGTTATTTGGTCGGATTTGCAACGTTCAAAGCTCTGTTCAACAATAGCCCTGTACTGGTAAGTCGATAAGAACACTGCATCTGGTGCTAAGACATGTAAATATGTAATTCTACAGCTCGCCTCTTGTTTTGTAGACACCGGTAACTGTGGTTATGGGTTTTATGCCTCGCTCTTCTTATTCAGATAAAAGATTTGTATTTTTTACTTTTTTTATGGAACCAGAGGGGGTAATAAAAGAGATAAAACATATTTACAGAGAAGCAAGAGGTTCTAGGGGAAAAACATCAAAGTTCTTAACCACAACTCATCGATTAGGGAGGTTGCATGATACAAACAGCATTGGATGGGAAATGAAATCATTTTTCCATCCTCTGTAGCTGCAAACCTCACACGGCGATCCTTGTTGTGGTTTTCTCAGAATGCTGCTGGAGGTATCTTAGGATTGGTATGTTGCATGTTGGTCGAGACCATCCTCTTCATCATCAGATCATCGAGTAAAGAGTTGGCCTCTTCTGTTCCAAGATCAAAGAAAGTTCAGTAGATGCTTGAAATGCTTTCCTTGCTTGGTGGTTGGAACGATGGGAGGCCTTACCTTCTGAAGCTTATGCAGTTGACATTCAGCTTGAGTTTGCATCAAGAAGTAATAGGACAGATGGATTTGATGTGACTGTTTTTAGTCGCCCAGGAGTTTGTACCTCACCCAGTGACTGGCTTGCTGATCATTAAAGAGCATGCTCCTATGTATCATATACGTAAATGTAGCCCAAATGTAAAAACTACATACAAGAGATTATCAATTGAAGAGTAGCACATAGCTGAACCCAGTTATCAATTGTATGTTAGGCTTCAGATGTTTGCAGCCACATCCCATTGTCATTGCCATGAAACTCTTAGGGTGCGTTTGGTATGGTTCCAGATTTTCGTAGAAATGTTTCAGATCCAGATTCTATCTAGAAATGTTTCTTTGATGAATCAGAATCACTTTGGAGAATCGTTTGGCTAATTGGCTAGATTCTGATTCCTGAAAGGGAGGTAAAAACATTTTTTATAGGAAAAAATTATATAAATAGATAGGATTTACAAAAAAAATTAGAACTTTTTGTGGGTGAAGAACAATTGAAATCCTACCCATTTTAACTTGTTACACATAAAAAGGATTAGCAAAAAACTAGTATGATGACTAGAGTATAGGGAAGGTGAGAAACAGAATCACTTGAAACCGCTCCGCAGCCGTTTCTACTCCGTAGGCAAAAAAAGAAGAATTGCTTTAAGTGTTTTATGGCTGAAATGATTCCCTTTTGCACCGTTTGGCATGGATTCTAGTGATTCTGATTCTAGGTAGAAACTGAAATGTTTCTGCTTGCCAAACGGGCCCTTAATAAGGTAGCAAATTGTGCCTATGATTGCACTGGAACATTAAACATGGCAAAATGTTTCTCGTACTTCTCCTTTCATATCCTAGATGATCTACCATCAAATTTTGGATTTCTAAACTCCCTGGTACCCTAGATTTCCTGGAACCAGTATTGCCCAATTCAAATTGTATTTTGGTAATATTCCTCACCCTTTGGTTGCTTATGCAAGGTTAGAGTCATGTCGATTTTGTCGTCTCAGCAAATCCAGAGGGCTTCAGCGATACTCGAATCTTACGGACGTATTCTCAATCGCCTATGTTTTGGGTGGCATGAACATGTACTTCCTTAATACAAGACAAACATTCAGGATAAGCTAATTTTTCAAAAAAAAATTATTTGTTCTAAACATTATATATTTTAAAACGGAGGAAATATTCAGCATGGTGCGCTCTCAGGCTTAATAGCAAAAAAAAAAGACAAACCAGATAAAAATCGCAGTGGAACGCTCGCAGACTTAATTCGCTTGATACACGAAGCACGAATTTCCCTCTTTTGTTTTCGGGATGCACTTTGTATTAGTGAGTTTACGCTATGGACATGTTTAGTAGAGCTCCACTGGACCTGATTCTATGAGAGTTGATTCTACAAGAGAAGTGATTAGGTAAGAGAAGTGATTATGTGGCTAAAAGTGATTCTGTTTGATTCTCTACCATAAATTTTTAAAATCAGGATGGAGAATCACTTCACTGAATCAAGAGAAAACTACTTTCAGCTCACAGCATCTTAGTTCATTTCAGATAATCACTTTACATAATCAGCAAAGAATCACTTCTGTGATAAACTATTTGGTAGAGCTACTTCTACGTTCACTAGAGAATCGCAAAACGGGGCATGTATATGATTCAGTATGGATGCCAACTATCCTGAATCTATATTTATCAAAAATGAGAAAATAGAACCTGTTCGTGTAGTACAGCAGGAGTACATACATTAATTATATACACACAGGTTACAAAGAATTTGTCGCATAGGGATGTGCGCTCCATATGCTATTTTCCCGCCATGCAACAGGGCTCGGTAAAATTAAGCAAAACGCAGTCGAAGAGCAGCAACACAACACCTGTAGCGCTCTGACTGTTGGGGCCGGCAGGTCATGAAGGCATGGGGGGTTAGTTACAATTGAATTAAACATGCCGCTGTCACAATGTTCTTGGCACAAGTGCTACTGTCTGGCTCGTTATGATCGAGATATATTTTTCTATGTCTCTATAGATCGCGAGGTTCTCTGAACAGGTAGGACGCAACATTGCGGAGAAACGCTCCAGGACGCCCGCTATGTTTCCAGGTGGATGCCGCCAGTCAGCAAGGCGCTGCATGGAACCGAATCGAACGAGGAATGTAGAATGAGACGGAAACCAAGGTAACTTTTATCTTCTCATCGACAAATGACAACGAATGCTTAAATGTTTTTGAGGAAAAAGAAGTCTGTAAATGTTTACCTTGATCGCAAGAACCGTGGCATTACAGTTCATAATCAGGTTTGATGGAAGCTGGGCATCACAAGTAGCAGCCCCAAGATCAGGGCTTATACCATTAGTTGCTTGATTCCCTGCGGCTGCCTCTTCATCTTGAGAATAGCTACCTCCAGAGGTTGCCTGCATAACACGATGACAAATTACCGAGTGCGACTACAAGAAATATAATTATACATGTGTAGTAGCAAGAGGGGGGGGGGGGGGGGGTCCAACCTGCGTGACTTCGTCTACCATCTCCCTGGCTTGTGATTGCAAGCTTTGGACAAAAGCAGAACAGCACAACTCTAGCTGATCAAAATGATGGTTGTAGTCGTTTGGCAAATCTATAGATTGTACAATGCCATCAGAAGTACTCTCATTTTGTGTCCTTTCACTGTCCAAAGAATGTTCAGCCTGCAAGGAAAAACATCAGTAAAGAATTGGCTCTGAGATGACAAGATCAGGAGTACTGCATTTTTAAACCTAAAGAAATGAATTTGGACAGAATCGAACCTCAAGTTGTTCGTCTGATGTAATGTCCAGACTGTTGGGCAGCTCAGGCATGGAAACTCCATGAACTATATGATCCCTGTTACCATTTGGTGAAAGCTTGGGAACGTGCTCCATCTCTAGTATGTTGTGCACATCATGTGAAACCAATGTGCTCCTGACATTATCAGGAAGATTATATAGCCAATTTACAGGCATACAATCAATGTCCTGAAAATAAATACGTTCAGTTGCATGTCTTGGTATAAAAAATAGCCTCGGACCATCACACTGAGATTCTCAACCACATTGATGAAAAAAAGCTGTACATTTTTAAAATATGTTTTCCAAGGTCAAAAGGCCAAGGGGAAATATGACCCAAAGTTATGATTTTCATTTCTCACGGCATGAATTATCCGGCCAAAAGTACATGAATCATCACAAGCCAAATTGCACACAAACTATTGGTATATACTCCCTCCACAAAAAATTACATGGAATATTTAAAGCAAAATGATTGCTATCCTCTATATACTCCTTTCCAGTATCTGTTTTTTTTTAGTTTGTATTGCTGAAAATTGAGGGAATAACAGCGCCTTACACATTATCAACATTGGTAGCTATACAACAAAACTACAATAGCTGACAATCTGGTTCTGAGTGGATTTTTCTTTGTGTATACTTGTTCACGGTTTGCACACGTGAAAGGCAAAATAAAAAAAACTAGAGCTGCATAATAAGGGATTAAAAAGATGATCTGCTGCCTGGAGTGAAAACTGATGATTGGATATAATTAAACGTCAAATTGTTTGCACAATGTAACAAGCATATTGATGATTTCTGAAAACAACAACATAGAAGAAATGTACCTTTACTAGATCAACACCAAGTTCAGGATTATCAAACAGGACCTTGCAACAATCCTGTTCCACCATCACCACTTTACGATCACAAATTTCCCTAGACCTTGGGTGACGAATGATGACTTGCTGACCTATTGAAAATGGCCGAGCTACATCTGCTGGTAGAGAATCTAGTGAACCATCACTTAGTTGAGCATAGTATTTCCTAACTTCTTGGCGATAATCCTCAAGTTGTTTTCTTTCCACCACCAGAAAATTATCAGAAAAGCATCGGGGCTTGCCACAATAGCTGCAGGAAAAAGTTGTTTTCAGTGTACCATTGAAACAAACAAAATAACAACAAAAACTAAGGATAAGAGACAAATTCTGTTACAAGGTTTGCTAACTAATACCTTCTTATTATGCTCCACTCAGATCTAGCCAGCCTCGAAATATGCCTCAAATATGGATGATTTAAGTACTTCGCAAATTCATTATCCATAAACCAAGGAAAATCAACTGCACTGTAGAACCATTCATATGTACACCATCTGCGAAGTGATTCAGATGACAAACAGTGCAGCAAATTTCTTGCCTGAAAACAGTCAGATTTAAGACTCCATGTGGGGACTAAATATCAATCTGCAACTTGTTAATTATGGCATAAATTGTACCTGTACATTATCTTAAACTTCATTGCATAGAACGTACTTTTTTTTTCTATGCATTTTGTTTTTCATTTTTCTTCTTCTTGACATACTTATTTCAGCGTTGATTTCCCTTGGTATATTAGGGTGCACTTCACAGGAAATATTTGCAGCTGATTCCGGTGAATCTCCTATTACTGCTGCAGAGTCAGAATTTGAGGAACCCTCAGGGATATCAATAGAATGTGCAGCATTTATTTCTTCAGCAGGCACCTGCAAGAAAGAAAGAATGAAGATGAGAATTATCATAAGAGTATCCAAAAATACTAACACTGTAACAAAGGAAAACACATCAGCGTTGACCAATAGTTAAGATGGCCTCAAATGATAAACGTGTAGATAGTGACACTGGGCGTATATTGATCAAAATAGATACCCGATCAGTATAAACGAGAAAAGATTTCCCAGTTCCCAAGGACGTCACCCAAGATTTTATGAACTTAGAAGGGCGTAATTGACACAGCTAAATATAAAAAATGCAAAACTAACAGCATTTTAATTGAAGAATGATTGTGAAAGGTCAAATGCTGACAACATCAGCACATTAATGCTAAATTGATTTGGCACAAGGTATTGTTCACTATAAAAAAAATATTACCGCTGCATCTAATAACTCGGTATGCTTTTTCTGCTTGGTCTTGGAAGCAATGCATTCATCAACTGGCTTCCCTTGTTTGGATATATCAACAGGATAATGCCCTTCATCCTTCTTCTCAGATAATGTAAGGTCACTTTTTCTCTGTGTACCTGGATCAGTGCATAAGAGAAACAGAAGTGTAGGCAATGAGTATTGAGTAACATGAATGAGATAGTATATAATGTCAAAAATAAAATAAAGTGGAAGCTTTAATGGAAGATAACCTGGACCGGAAGGCCCCGGGTTCAAGCCCCAGCCTCTGCACATTTGTGCGGGTAAGGTTTGGCCGCTATTACAACCCTTCCCCAGACCCCGCACAACGCGGGAAGCCTACGGCACTGGGTACGCCCTTTTTGACATCTTATCAGGTGTATTCACCATACTCTGCAACATGTCTAAGATCAACAAATCATCTGCAAACATAATAGAATAACAATAGTCAAATATTTCACTGCTTGCCAATCTTATAACGGTACCAAGATCACTAGTACTAATATTAGGAAAAACAATCTAGTAGTCCTCCTTTCAACAATCATAGAGCAGGAATCATAGAATCCTATGACGACGAAGTTCCACTGAACAGCAATCAAGTAGCAGAAAAAATAAACTTGATAACTGCTCGACATAGGAATAAAATATAGTGGACATGTTCTAACTTCTAAGGATGTAGCGAACGGGCCTGGGACCGGTTGGTCTCCAGAAGCCTCAGTAGCACCAGGCCTCAGTAGGACGTCCCAGGTTCGAACCCCTTCGGAAGCGGATTTCGGGGGGATTTTCCAGGAATTTTCCTGGACTTATGCAACCTCAACACGTGCTGGGAACTAGTGTCCGAGACCATCTCTTCAAGGCAGGCATGTGAGTGTGAGTGCAGGGGGTAGGATTTAGCTTGCGCATAGGTGTGTGAGCGTGGTGTTGGGTGTGTGTGGTGTGTGTCTATGTGTAAGTTCAGATGCTACAACTTGTGCTCTCATAAGCGAGGCTATCTCAAAAAAAAACTTCTGAGGAAGTATTTTATTGCCTACCTAATTGCTCTGTCATGACTTGGTGCCAGAGTTCCATTTTCATTCAAGGGTAGGCTGGATTGTCTTTGATTTGTTACATATAACTAGGAACAATGGTTTAGTCTACTTTATCTTATGTGATTATTAAGTAGCCACATAAATCAGTTCATAACAATTCCATATTGGAAAGGATATTAAAACTCACACAAGTCCGTACATGACTTTTATTCCTGAATTAAACATTCTTTTGCTGCAAAGGAAGAAAATTTGATATACTAAGGCCATGCTCGTGAGATAAAAGATACCATAAGCATATACACTTTGTGTGATCTATTAAAAGCTTAAAAGCTTTTCTCTTAATGCTCAGGCCCCTGCTAACGGGCTAATGGGATCTGCACACAGGCTCAGGGTTTCCCAATATGGCCTGATCAAAGAAAGCGGTCAAGTCTATCTGATGGACAAATTGTATATAATAACAATAGAGCATAGAAGTATCATCAACAGAAACTGATCTGTAAAGTGAATACTAAAATTTTCTCTAATAATGATTGTGGAAAGGAACAGGATCACTGCAGAAAAATACCTGCAGAAATGAGCATTCTAGCCATCTGTTGTACTTCGAGTAATCCAAATGGCTTATCCCCTTCTTCAACCTTCATCATGGTTTCGTGCCCAACTTTACTGGTCTGACCTCTCTCCATAGTTTGGTCCGTTCTTCTTTTTTTAAAAGGTTGCTGAGTCTGATATATCTCAGTGTCTCCAGTTCCTTTGTTTTTGGAGAAAGCCTGGTATTCAACAGCTTTAGTTGCTTCCATGATTCCGGATCTTCCATCAAGAGAGTACTCATTCATTGAAAACTTAGCACCATCATTATTAATTCTTTCATTACTCCTTTTTGTAGAACTGATGGTGTTTTTAAGTTCTGATTTGGAATCATCAGTAGCACTCCTGTCTGTAGGAACTATAACCGGTATCCGAGGGGTACGATTCCTAACAGAATGACTTTGACTGCTTCTAGCCAACTCTGAAAAAACAATGAAGATATCAAAACTATTTAGGCAACACAATTATCCAATGAAAATGCTGCCTAAATATTTTGTTCAACTAAGTCTTCCTTCTTGTTTGGCAATTTCCATCAAGAGACAGCCAGAAAGATCAGTAAGGAAAAGATAAAGATGACAACCATATTCCATACGTATACTTGCCTCCATAGTATCTTTTCTTAAAGGAAGGTGAAAATCCAGTAATTGTCCCTGCACGATAGGAGTCATGCGGTTGAGGTGCTTCATGTACTTTATGCTGAGTAGCTTCTCCATGTTTCTTTGCCTTCCCAGATGTTCTAATTGTCTGTCCATTTCTTCTATGACTTGGGGATAATTCCTACCATTTTAACCATAAAAATAAAACAATGTAAATTTTCAATCAACTTGATCTGTATAATTTAAACTTTACAGAGTAAGAAAAAAAAAGCAAAGGAGACAAAATAGTGTGCTAAGGATGCGACAAGGAAGTTCGCTTCAGAGGAAAACAGTTTTGCGTGCATAAAAAGATGAGAAGCAAGGGGCAGACTCTCCCCGTGCTTTTTAATTATGTAGAATGCAGGGCTCAAACCTGGGTCGACTACCTAAAGGGTGAACTCCAGTAGCCGGTGGCCCACGAGAGCACCTGTGTTTTAAGTGCTCCAGTCACCAAAAAGTGACCCCATTCCATTCGTATAATTATACTAGGACTAAGATGTACAAACTATAATGCAATATCCCAACTTCCCAAGCCTAACGTGGTGAAAAATGAAATTAATATGCAGCAGCATAACTGAACTCAGAAGAAGCATAACAATCGGGACTCCAGGAGTGTTCACCTTCATTACAATAAACTCTGCATGGTGGCTTCATATGGTATGCATGTTTACATGAGGAAATTGCTGACAATTTAGCTTACCCAGAAGTAAACAGTATGCGAACATCTACAAGAAGTCCTAAATCAAGCTTACCAAAGCATTGCGATGGCCAGTCACCAATGCAATAAATCCCATGGAAGTAGCTTGATGTTTTGGAAGAGATAAGAAAGTCTGCCAAAAGAAATAAAACATGTCAATGTACAATAAGTCTTAGTTTCAAACATGTGTCCAAGCTGCACTGTAGATTACAAATTATCAACACACATTGATGCATGAACCTCCAGATAAGTATCATTGTTCAAATAAAATGTACTTTTTATTAGCAAAATATCATCTTTATTTTGACAACCCCGTTAAACGGCAGTAAATGCAAAGAAAAAAAGGAGTACAGTTTGCAAAAAAAAACAAGGATACAATAACAGTAATATATGACTCACCCGATGCATACTGTAGAGAGATTTTACCATGTCTGGTGATTTAAGACCCACCGCTGCACTAATCTGTGTATTCATATTCACCAAACAGCATTTAGGCATTCAACAAATAGCTTTATCATTATGCCTCAACAGATACTTACAAAATAAGGAAAATCAAAGTGAAATGTACAGCCCAAACCTTTTTCCAGTCTTTTCCATGTCGATGGTAAGCTTTATGGAAGCACTTAAGCTCATCATCGGTCCATGTGGTGCCTAAATCTAAGATTTTCCTCTTCTACAAAATGGAAAGATTTTTATGAAGAAGAAAGCAGATGAATGCTAAATTATTGCAGATTCAAATGACATTGTAAAGCATATAATACTAAAGTTGCAGGCCACCATCTATACCTATCAATTGATAATCTTCATGAAACTTCAAAAATAAATATGTTTTCTTTTAGTTTATACCTTGGTTGAACTCGATACGTTCACATGCTGCTGTAGATCCTCATATCCTTTTATTCTGATCTTGGTAATTGTTGGAGAAACTTTTGCCGGACCCATTGAAACTGTCCTCAACTGTAGACTCAAGAAGTACTGCTGCAATAGACAAACGCAAGATCAGTATATGTAAGGCAGGAGGTAACAGAGCATACATAAGAATGTTGCTTACAAGAAGTATAATTTCCTCCAAAAATTGAAGTTTCATATAGTTGCTTTAAACTAAGTTAAGATGCAGTGAAAATGGTCGAATTAAAGAAATAAAAAAAACTTGTTTCACAGTCCATTTATGTACTAGTCACATTGATCAGAAATTCAGAATATTGTACTAACTGCAGTCGTACAATAGACATCTTGATCTCATCTCATACTTTGGTTTAGGTACAGATGCAGAGTCGATGACTTAGGGCCGTTCGTTAGAAACTTACAATGGCCGGCAGTATCAATGCGTGCCGCACATAGGAAGACAGACTGATCTGATACACATGGAGACACCCAAGACACATGACCATCCATGGCAGTGGAAAACCAAAAACCAAACTAAGAAGAGAACCCCTCACCCCTGATTTTTTCTGAAGCGAAGGAAGCACGCCTTTTCCAGCGCATCAATCCGCGCATAACACTAATCAGTCGCATCTCCAGTAATCGACATATAACTACAGCGATCTCCTAAGGATATACAGGCGATCGCTACATCCTACTGCAATGCTCCGCCTGCCGTCCTCCATGCTAACAAGGACAGAGGAACGGGAATCGGGATGTTACCTTCTCTGTCAGCCGGCGGGTCGAACTGGATGGAATTCGAGCCGTCGGCGTTCGCTTCCTCCCAGAGGCTGCGCGGCACGGCGGCTTGGGCGCTCGGCGGAGTCGGCCGCCCGCGCCGCCGGGCGAGGGGGTTGTAGGGACGGAACCGGCTGATCGACGGCGCTCGGCGGCGGGTGGCGGGACGGAGCGAGGGATTGATTTGCTGCTGCCGGAGGGAGGCGTGGGTTTTGGGAGAGAGGGAGGGGGCCGCGGTCTTGTCGGTCGATCGATCAGCGGCAAAACAAAAAATGTGGTAAATAAATAAGATTAAATAAATCCACGTGGCATGGTGGCAATCAAAGAGCAGAGGCAAAATAGAGCGCAGAGAGGAGGCGGGCTGACTTTAGGTTGGGCTTCGTGGTCCAGTTATTCGGCTTCCAACTTATTTTGGGCTCGACTGCAGCCGGGCTTCCGAGCCCAAATATTTTTTCGGCCGTTGACACCGGTGGGCCAACGAAAACGGATCGATAGCGTATATATACGGTATATATGAAAGCAAAGTGATGGATGGATACAGAGGAGAGAAGGCATTTGATGTGACCATGTGTATACCGGTCTGTACGTTTGAAAAATAATTTGGATCGCTTAACTACGTAGGCGGCGATCCAGGTTCAGAGGTCAACGTTTCCTCATAAGACGGAGATGGGTAGCTCTACCTGCATCTGTGAGCAAAATGAGAGTGCATGTGCAGATGTACGTAGTACTGTACTCGGTCTTGTCTACGGCTGAGAGGGATCTTTGCCACGTGGTACCTGTACCTTGTACGCGGACACGGGCCGGCTGCATACTTCCATGCAAATCGCGCATAAGATGGGGTATAAATTAATCTTGATGGGCGTGGGCGAGGGTCAGCGATTAGTTAATTTGTGCGGATAGTGCTGGAGCATGTAGTTATTGCTAATTAACGTTATCTATCAGCCAGTACCGACGTTCTTCATGTGATCTTCCTAGCTACTAGCTTGATCACGTGGCTTCATCATATATACAGACTTACAGAGTGCATTATTCATATACGCATACATTTTATCCAGGTGCAATTCATTTCTCCGTACCGGTTGGCATATATATCTGGTATAATATAATCTGGACGTACGGAGATTCCCTTTTGATGTAGGGATAAGACGGATTTGTTTCTTGCGAGAAATGATGAGATAAGGGAAGAAGATGGATTTATGTGCGCTAGCTATTCTGTCAATTTTGCTGGGGACATAGGCCCCACCAACTACTCTAGCTGATCACCACGTCATGCACGTACGTGTCCCGCATGCAATTTTCCCGTCCTAACCAAAGGGCTCGCACAGCTGTACGCACTACTAACGGTACGGGTTGGGTTCACTTGTGGTAGCTGCTACTGCTAGCGCCTTGCGGCACTGGGGCGGACAGCCGGAGTGCAGGTCAGTACTAGGCTACTAGCTGGCCCCTCTGGCTAGTTTGTCTGGTAAAGTCCGATGTTCACCCAGCCCATCATTTGCCTTCTCCGTGTAAAGTTTATTGATATATACGGTCCAGCAGCAGTTATATGCGAGTCGATCACTAGCCAAGTTTGCACGGCGACGGCGGTGCAATATATGAGAGCTTCGCCGCCCTATATGTATAATTGCGCATAGATGGATATCAATCCAGTAGACCAATGTACAGTATAATCGTCCTCGCCAATGGGTACGAGATGAACAAGTGCTTTGTCAGCTTGCGTCCAGGATAGATAGATGATGTACACATCTAGCTAAGCTACCTACCACTGGGTAGTATATTCTACGTGGGCCCGCATAGAGTACAGACCTATACATCATGCTGCCATATTCAGGCTATATGTTTAGATCCGTGTAAATAGAGTGAAAATGATCACATCATACACGCAGTATTTTTCATTTATTTATGATAATTATTATTCTTTTATGACCTAACTAGACTCAAAAGATTCGTCTCGTTGTGTACATTAAAACTATACAATTAATTTTTTTTATTTATCTATATGTAATACTCCATATATGTGTTATTTGTTATATTTAGTGTTTCGTGGAAAGTTTGGAAAGTTTGAGTAGCTTAAACACAGCCCTCCTCAGCGTCTCCGTCGATCGACTACTGGGTTCGGTGAACAGGGTCCAAGACGTCACCATGTGGTGGATCCATCCGGGGATTTGGACACCATCTGGAGCGCGCAAAGCCATGCATCCCCCCTCCCCTCTGGTTGGACGTTGATGCGCCGCAATTGCAAGCGCTCAGGGCCGTCCGTCCTTCCACAAATATTTGCGTTATATGTAAACACTGGGGCTCAATTATTTTCCCGGAATGCACATCATTTGTATTTGTATTTAACCCCGTCCCCGTGGATATGATTCTTTGTCGATGCATGGGCCGTGCTCCCATGCTCTGTACCGTGCCGCCCCCGTTTGCAACATACAGCTGGACATTATAATATTTTTTTTGTTTCTCGGGAAAAGCTAGAGAATAATCTTGGCGTGACGCGCAGTACATCGTAAGGAGGCAACTAGGCAAGGACCGTACGTGCACGCGCATACGGAGGTAGTGGTGCACAGTGCGCACGCATACGCAGCTAGTGGTGCACCTTGCACGGACGGACAGTCGCCCGTACGTTTTTCTGCGTTCCATATGATGGTGATTTTACGAAAAGAGGTCACTCACTTCCACGAAATTCCTGCGGGTTTGTCTGCTACCCGGCCATTTTTTGACGTCTTGCGTTCGAAACCGGGGGCTCGATCGGTCGGCACGGCCTGCTTGCGGAGGAGACCGCGTGCCGACTCACATACCAGCGGCGGCCCAGCCCAATACCATCTGCCGCGGCGTGACATGGCATGACGCCGTGCACCGCACCGCACCGCGCGGCCGCATAGCCTCTGGAGCCTGGAGCAGAGCAGCGTCATCCTCCTCGATCTCTCGTCGTGACTCGTGAGCCGTCCCCAACACGTGTCCCCCCGCTTCACGTGCTCCTCCGCTCCCTCTGCTGCTAGTGCTAGCCTCGCCTCGCCGTCCCACATGAGTCCCCCCCAGTCGCCGACGCCGTCACATGCCAAGCCTTCTTCCTTCCTTCCCCTCCTTCCTCCTGCTATAAAACAACGCAGCCAAAGAGGGATCAGGGAGAAGCCACCCCACCAATCGGCCGCCCCCCGACAATCTGACAAGCGATGGAAGCCGCCGCAGCCACCTCCTCCCCCCGCCTGACCCGCTCCGCCTCCCTCTCCGCCGCCCGCCTCGGCCGCTCCCGCACCGCCAGGTTCCCGCCGTCCCCGCACCTCCGCCCGCTCTCGTCTCCGCCGCGCGCACTCCCGCTCCGCCGAACCAGGTCCGACGCCGACCTCGCCTCGTTCGCGAGACCGGAAGTCCTCCTCCGCCACGCCCCGATACCGGCCATCCTCGAGGCCGACGAGGAGGAGGCCCCCCTCGCCGGCGCCGGCGGGGACGGCAGCATAGGCCACGGCGGGAGCGGAGGCCGCCGCGGCGGGAGCGGCGGCAGCCAGGGCAGCGGCTGCGGCATGGGCGAGTACTTCCGCCGCGTGCTGCGGCTGGACCCCGGGAACCCGCTGCTGCTCCGCAACTACGGCAGGTACCTGCACGAGGTGGAGGGCGACCTGGCGGGCGCCGAGGGGTGCTACGCGCGCGCGCTGCTGGCGTGCCCCGGCGACGCCGACCTGCTCAGCCTCTACGGCCGCGTCATCTGGGAGGCGCGCCAGGAGAAGGACCGCGCCGAGGACTACTTCCAGCGCGCCGTGCAGGCCGCGCCGGACGACTGGTGAGCACTGAGCACGCGTCGATCGATTGCCCGCGCGCGCAATGTGATGCTGCTTGTCGATCGAGCTCATTGATTCCATTATTAATCGGTATATATAATTCTGCAGCTACGTGTTGGGATCGTACGCGAGCTTCCTGTGGGACGCCGAAGAGGACGACGATGAGGCGCCGCCGGCGATCACCCCTGCGGCAGATGCGAAAGGGGAAATAAGCATGGTGGCAGCGACGCACGGCTCGCCAGCGTTGGTGCCCGCGTGCTGAGAGGAGGCGTGCGCCGGCGGTGGACCGGTGGTTGGCTCTGCTTCATCTACGGTTTTTGCTGCAGTGATATTGTACATATAGGACGACGCGAACCGGATCGGGCGGCGGCGGATGGTGTACCCGTGCATACACCGCCGACGATGGATGCGATCCGGGCAGAAATAACGAGCCTCCTGGCCGACGGGCAGTATAGCAGGGGATGTTTCCACATCGACGGCGACGTGAAATGAGACGATGGCGGCTGCCCGGAGCTGGGCGCGTCGAGCATCGCCAGTCAGGCCGTCAGCCGAGACGTCGACGAGAGCTTCGTTTCCCTTCAATTGTTTGTTACTACTGACATGTATAGAGCGACCTTTTGTACTTACTATCAGTATCTAGCTTTGATGAATAACAGAACTTACTGATGATCTAAAGTTGGCAGCAGTAAATTCGCTGTACTATTTCAGCGTTTTTAGTGTGACTGGATGATTGCTCTGCTGCTTCGATCGAGCTTAGCTTCCTCGATGGATTATTCTAGTGCTATAAGTGCGTGGTGTAGATCTGTACTCGTAGCACTGAATCACTGATTACCGTCTCTGGTCATGTGTTGTATCGCTTTGTCAATTTGATCGATGCATCTTGTGCTGCGTGTGTTTGTGTGTTTTTACAAGAGATGCATCTACGTGTCGGCAGGGCCCATCATCTGTCGGCAGGTACCTTACTAAAAAAAAGCAGGGCCCATCATCTGTCGGCAGCAAGCACATGAGCAAGTCAATGCGCCCGGGTAAGCGGGAGCCTGTGCATTTCCTCAGGCCCAATTTTTCGGGCTACTATACTGATTATTAGCTCTGCAACATGTGCAAGAAAAAGTTGCCAGCCAATGCAAGTAATTGTGTAATTCGCGACATGTAAGGGTGTGTTTGTGTGGATCCAGCACTCTTTCGCCGTGTGTGGTAGAACTCACTTCAATACAGTCATAGCTCTTCCGCATATTTGAGACTTGAGAGAACAAAATTTATCAACTAACAAATTCATGTATATATACCCACCTTTTGCAAAAAGAAAAAAAAAGAGTATACATACCAGTAACCCACAGCCCACTTCTCAGTCCTCACCATTTCTTTTCGTCATGGATGCTGCCGAGCGCACAAAGCTGTTAGTCCTACTATCAAGGCCCCAAAGCAAAGAAGACTTGGGCTTTACATGCAAGCAACGTCTCAACGGGCTATGCGCTTTGCTTGTCGAGAGCCCATGGGCTTTATTTTCAAAAACGACCTGATGGGCTTAGACCCTTCTCAAGTCGTCTTTTCCGTTCAATGGCGCATATGCTTTTTTAACAGTATGGTCCATATGTTAAGATGGCCCATGCGTGCGATATATCCTATCCTGGTCTCTGAAAAGCGGAATTCCTTCCTTCCTGGCGAGCAAAGGCAACTCACTCAGCAAGTCAGCATTATATATAAACTGATCCTGCCTCCCTCAAATAAATAAATAAATAAATAAACTGATCCTGCGCATGCTGACTAGATTTCAAAGGAATAGATGCAGTCAGCGCATCACAAAAGGTAAAAGAAAACGCATCAATTACTAGCGGCCTGCATGCAAGTTTGCTGGAATAATCGCATCAAAATTAAAGGAAGCAATTCTCGAGCACAACTGCACAAGCACCAGCAGCCGCGAAGAATGAAGAATCCGGCGGCCTCCATTTATCAACTTGCTCGAGATTCCCAGTCTTCCTCCAGGGCTGCCCTGCCTGCCCGTGCAGGTCCCATTCCCATCTTCTATTAATCAACCTATATATTCTTCAAAAAAAATAATCAACCTATTTATACTTTTGTTTATCAAAGGCCCATCAGGTCCGCCTTCACCAGATGATGCCGTCTCCTCCATTTTCTTTACATTTGAGGAGATTCCTCTCTGAATTAAAAACGATCCGAGGAGATTCTTTGATCGGGACTGTGTGAATGTGAACGAGCGATCCCTCGATAGAGAGAGAGAGAGAGAGAGAGAGAGAGGCTGGAGATTCCACGGGCCCCCGCGGGCAGGACGCAGGAGGAGGGCAAGCTGGCGTGGCCCATGGGCGTGGAGCACGTGCGCGTACCGACATGGCGGCGCGTGGAGGTGTGTGGCACCCGCACACGCGTGGCGGCCGGCGTTGGGTGGTGTGGGGGTGGCGCTCCATGCACGAGCCACGAGGAGAGGAGCGGGAGACGTGGCCTGTGGCCTAGTTGAGGAGGGAGGCGGCGGCCGCCCGTCCCGTTCCCGCTTCCGCGCAGGCGCAGAGAGAGGGCAGCCGTAGCGGGCACACGTGCCGGTGCGCCGGAGGGGACGACGCGACGCCGACGAGCGCGCGCGTCTCGGAGTCGCCGCAGGCCCGCAGCGGCCTCCTCAACTGGAGGCGCCAGGCCGCGGCGCACCCAGCAGCGTCCACCTGGTCCGGGACCACGTACGACAGACCGAGATGTATGTAGATGGACAAGGTCCACGCACATCCATCACTCGTGTGGCTTTGCTTACACTGACTGACCCCCAACTCCACTAATGAAAACACTTTTACATGCTCTTTCTCGGTCTAAAATTAAGAATCGATAATAACCATTCAACAACCGGCGCCACGTTCTTGATAAAATATTTGCCACTTGAGCAATTAAATCTCTTCCCGCCAGGGCGAAGCCAGAATTTAAACTTTGAGGGGCTGAATTCCTTCCTCTTCCTCATCTTTTTCTTGTTCTTCCTCATTGTTTTCTTCTTTCTCCTTTTCATCTATAGTTAAAAATTGTAAGGAGACTTAGGGAGCTTCATTGGTTGCAAGGGGTAGGGGGCTCCAGCCCCCTAGCCCCCCTCTGGCTCCGCCACTGCTTCCGGTCAACATAGTGGTAGAAAGCCAGCTTTCATGTCCTTCGCCTATTTCTTTATCTTGATGGTGAAAAGAAAAGGTTGCATGGTATTATTTCTAACTGTTGTTTATGTTTATGATTTTAAACATGTAAAACATTCTAAGTAAGTGACTAGAATTTAGTAATTAGCTATATTTTCATCTTTCACATGTTGTTTTTTAATTAGCTAGATTATGTTTAAGTTTGCAAAGCACCGGCATCCCATAGCATTGTTAAGCGTGTGTTCTTTTCTCGAACACCTCTATTGGCACGAGTATATTTGGATTGTAGTCGTTAAGCAATAAAGCTCTTAATTCAAAAAGAGTTTAGTTTAACAAAAGTCATGAGAACATAATAAATAAATAACATTTAAATAGATGCGCATTTAGATGTCTATTGTATGTTTGAGAGACACCACGTGTATAATGATTATCACGTCTTCTATTTTCACTCTACACCTGCTAACCTGCAATGGTTTAACCAGCTCATAGAATATTTACTTATACTTTAATCAAAGAGAGAAGAAATAAGAGAGAAGAGCTATTTCTTGATGAACCAAAAGATAGTCTATATACGTACTTCAAGATTTTATACAGATGACGTGTGGAGTCATTTATATTATGAGCTATGTGCTAATTAAGAGCCAGATTTTTAACAGAGCTATTTTTTTAGATTGTTTAGAGCTGGGCACCGTCTCATAGAGAAGGCTTTAGGTTCGTAGTTCACTGGAGAAGTAAGTAATAGGTGAACCCAGTCCACAGAGAACCCGGTCCACAGGGTGGCCGCAAAGCGAAAACCGAAAGTCGAGTGGCGTGGATTTACTTATAAAAGGCAAGGCATCACATCCGTGTCGCAGCTTGGCTCGCTTTAATCCTGCCCCTTTATCAACCGCGCCACCTAATTCCAACAAATTTCGATCTCCATCGATCGATTCCTCCCGAACCCGACCCGACCCGACCCCCATGGCCTCCGACGCCGCCGCCGCCGCTGCCACCGCCACCGAGCCCTCCTCCGGCGACTCCAATCCCCCGCGCTACGCCATCGGGTACGCGCTGGCGCCGAAGAAGCAGCAGAGCTTCATCCAGCCGTCGCTGGTGGCCCTGGCGGCGGCGCGGGGCATGGACCTCGTCCCCGTGGATGCGTCGCGGCCCCTGGCGGAGCAGGGCCCCTTCCACCTCCTCATCCACAAGCTCTACGGCGACGACTGGCGCGCCCAGCTCGAGGCCTTCGCCGCGCGCCACCCGGCCGTGCCCGTCGTCGACCCGCCCCACGCCATCGACCGCCTCCACAACCGCATCTCCATGCTCCAGGTCGTCTCTGACCTCGACCACGCCGCCGACCAGGACCGCACCTTCGGCATCCCCAGCCAGGTCGTCGTCTACGACGCCGCCGCGCTCACCGACTCCGGCCTCCTCGCCGCGCTCCGCTTCCCGCTCATCGCCAAGCCCCTCGTCGCCGACGGCACCGCCAAGTCACACAAGATGTCCCTCGTCTACCACCGCGAGGGCCTCGGAAAGCTCCGCCCTCCGCTCGTGCTCCAGGAGTTCGTCAACCACGGCGGCGTCATCTTCAAGGTCTACGTCGTCGGAGGCCACGTCACCTGCGTCAAGCGCCGCAGCCTGCCCGACGTGTCCCCCGGGGACGGCGCATCCGCCGAGGGATCCGTCTCCTTCTCCCAGGTCTCCAACCTCCCCAACGAGCGCACCGCGGAGGAGTACTACGGTGAAAAGAGTCTCGAGGACGCCCTCGTGCCGCCCGCCGCGTTCGTCAACCAGATCGCGGGTGGCCTCCGCCGCGCGCTAGGCCTACAGCTCTTCAACTTCGATATGATCAGGGACGTCCGCGCAGGTGACCGCTATCTCGTCATTGACATCAACTACTTCCCGGGCTACGCCAAGATGCCGGGATACGAGACTGTCCTCACCGATTTCTTCTGGGAGATGGTCCATAAGGACAACGGTGTGGTCCAGGAGGAGAAGGGGAGCAACCATGGCCCCGTGAAATAAGACGATGCCATGATTGCAAACCTGCAATTCTTGGATGTCTGGGGAATGCTGTTGGTTCTTGTTGCAGAATTTGATGAGGGGATTTAGTTGGGTTTCAACCGGCAGCACGCGGAGGACCTGCGCCCTGCTGTGTAAATCCTTTCTCCTAACTCTTTCCATACCAGTTGTTTAGATACCTTGCTGTTCTTCTTGGTAAGTCAGTTCATCTAGTTTAGTCTGTCAGAACAAAAGAGAGGGATATAACATAACTCAATCCGGAATTCTAATGAGAAGTGTGCTCTCTATATGCAAGCCTTCTGTTCTTGAGAATGGATGATTGGCAATCCAATGTCGCATCTTTTCCTGCAGCTCATGGAATGCAGGTAGCTTCTTTTAACAAATCCAATTCCCTCGTGCTTCTTGTGCTTAACTGGAATTTTGAAACATTTTTTTAGTTCAAAGCAAGAACCTAGAGAAATGCATCAGTATCACTCTGATCAAATGCCAACCCTGTTGTGACTATCTCAATCCTAGTGGTACTTCAGTGGTGATTATGCTCTCATTGTATAGTGGATGACCGTGAATTGTCTTGTGTCATCGAATGCCATGGATGATAGCTGATGCAACTGTTGTCCTTTTGGTGCAACTTTCTTTTTTTGCATGTGAAATTGCAAAGTAGAAGCTCTTTGTTATGGCACCAGTTTATCAACATCTATTGTTATATCATTGCCCACAAAGTTGAATGTGTGGCAAAGCCGCAAAGAATTACCTGTGCAACTTAAATGGGTTGTATATCAAAGAAAATATCATATCAATTCAAAAGAATTACACTGAGTGCACTTGTGCCACTTGTTTGAGTGTTTACCTCTATTGGAATCTTGGCCAATCAGCATGGAGCATTACTCGTCAATCTGCATGGGCCGTTACTTGTTATGGTACGAAAACTCATGTGACGACAATCTGCGCCTTCTTAGTCACTCTTCATAATGCAGATTGTTTTAAGCTGGTGCTTTTCTCCTATTCTGTCTTATCCGTATTTTGTCGACAAGCTGATTGCGTCATTCGTTCATATTCTGGCAAGCTGCATGGTTATATTTTCTTTATGGGGTCTGGTTGGAGTTGATCAACTAGTATTTTTGCAAGGGAGGATAGTTGGGAAGGGATTTGCAGCCACATTATGTCAACAATAAGTTCTGTTAGTTTCTTGCTCAATGGCAGCAGCTAGGTCCGCAAAATAAAAAATAAAAAAATCTAGATTGCCAAAGGGTTAGTGCAACTTTTTATTCGTTTTGTATTAAGTGTAATGCAAATATGTAATATGGAAACTATTTATAGGCCTTGACAATCCTGTATTTTCCTCTTGGAACACGGACTGTGATACTTGACATTTCTCTGGTTATTGGGATTTTGGACCATGAACTTAAGAGCTTCATCTAGGGGACTGTTATCCAATATGATATTAGCAAGCTAACATTATATATAATCCATTCCTGTGAACTCTAGTTTACCATATGTAGTTTGTAATCTTCCTGTGTGTCTTATCAGTTCATCTTTCTATCTTATTTCTGGACATAAGTCCATTCCTGCTCTCTTTTGCATTGTTTGTGCACCTAATTGCGTAAAAAAATGATGTAAGTGAATTTCTTGTTCCATTTTCAGAGCCATGAATTGGAGGACACATTTACATTAAATCGTCACTCTTCCAAGTTTAAGCATCGAGTTAAAAACATGAGGAAAAGGTCTTTGCTTGTATGTTGCCTTTGAATGGCCCAGAGAAAATTTACTTACAAACCTGGCAATTTGTCATGCTAATGCTGGACATCTTGCTAGCAACTGCCATAAAACTTGATCCCTATATTTTGGCCAGGAGAATGCATCTGAATTTGTTTGTGTCTAACTTGGCACTAGTTAGCTCATATTTTTATAGTTTTTTTTGAAATATCGCTCACATTATACAGTAGGATGCAATTTCAGGAGCTTTTTTTATGGAACAATTTCAGGAGCCTTGTTCCCCTGTATGGCTGAATTTCAGTTGCTTCTCTGTTGCTAGCAGTGTAGCCTGGTTGTCTGTCTGCCATATGCAGAGGCTCTTAGGTCCGTCTCAGTGTACAGTTTCACTACACGGTTACCTAGATCAGAAACTAGTTAACTGTGTCAAAGGAGTTTCATGATGATGAAACTCCTCTCACATCCCGTAAAACTCCTCTCACATCCCATAAAACTTTTCCCTCTCTCAGTTTCAAGGTGATGAAACTCCTCTCACGTTCCATGAAACTCCTCCCTCTCTCTCATGTCACGTCAGCCCATTTATTGCTATGAAACCCCCACTAAGGCCTTGTTTAGATGTTGAATTTGGAAGGCCGAATTTAGGAGTTTGACGACACTTCGTAATCATTACATCACTGTAGCATTTCGTTTGTATTTGTGAAAAATTGTCCAAAGATTGATTAATTAGGCTCAAAATGTTCGTCTCGCAGAGTACAGTAAAACTGTGCAATTAGTTTTTGATTTCATCTACATTTAGTACTCCATGCATGTTATGATATTTTGATGTGACGGGGAATTTTTTTTTATAGTAAATTTAGGAGTTGCTTTTGGGATCTAAACAAGCCTGAAACGGGCCTTAGTCGCTCTTAGTCCGTGACTGTCGCAGCTCAATGGTCGTTGCTGACATTGGGATGGATCCTCCGTTGCTGATGTATTATTATTTTTAAAATTTGGATTTTTTATGGTACACAATACTTCATTATTATTTGCTTGATAGTCATTGCCAAGCAATGCCTCAATGTGGAAGTTATTGGCGGCTTTCTGGGGTTTCATTTCGTTGAGAGTGAGTTTTTTTTTAGTCTAGGCCAACGAATTTGTCCTCTAATTCGGTGGTTTCAGGTCGTGACCTGAAACCCAAATTAATCTGTAACAAGCATTTCTTTCATGTTTTGCCCTTGTTACATGTCTAGCCAGTACAGTAGTAATGCACATCTGGTTTGTAATCCGCGATTGATTGGTAGCTTGCCGTCGATAGGGCTCTGTCATGTTCGAAAAGCATATGCCGTGTTATGTTTTAGTTGGTTCATCAGCTGTGCGCATGTCAACATGCTTTCAGTGCATAATTTTTCTCTTTTCTTTCTCGGAACCTTTCTTTTTTCATTTGGTTTTGTTGGATCAGAGTCCAGAGCGGTTTGCATCTCCTATCCCCTCAAATTGATCACCAAACTAACCAGATTGCGCATCTCTTGCCAGATTGTGCATGTAAGGAATGCGAGCTATCGCGCTGTGGTAGATTCTTCATTCTTGGGTACGCAACGGGACCTTGGGCCACGGTACTTTGTCTTTTATCTTGCTGTGAGAGTACTAGGACTCTACGAGCAGGGCCCCAGTACCAGGTGGTGCTCCGGCTCCCCTTCCCTCTAGCCCGGTTGTTGGCTTCCGACGCCCCCGTCCACACAGCGTGGATCTTCCCCGGGCGGCGCCAAGTTCTCGTTGCCAACGATAGCCGCCGCACCGTCCCGGACCCCACTTCGAGGCCATTCGCCTCCAACTCGAAGCTGGCCGCTTGCGCTCCCTGCCCGTTCCCCCGCCACCCCCGTTCGACGGCACGGCAGGCCCCATCCGTGGGGATACGGCCGTCAGGGGAGCTCGCTCTTTGTCGCAGGCGCGCGACCCGCGAGGAATAGGGCGCAAACTAGGTCCCGTTTGGAATACCGGCCCTTTTGTATAGTTTTTCAGATAATACGTATAAATATAAAAATAATATTTATTTGAGAAGTGAGTCTGAACTCGCTTCTACGTTTTAGTATAAATAAAAACAGTAGAGAGAAGCGTGATAAAAAAGCTGTAAAAAACATGCTATTTGGTTTCTAGTTGTAGTTTATTTTGACCTAGTTTGAAGCCTTCAACGGCTGACTGGTGACAGGTGCTAGTGTGTGCTGAGAGAAAAATACTACTACTCTATATATTCGTCCTGTTCATTTGGCTTATCAATAGCTAGTCAGTAGTATTTTTCTCTCTGCACAAACCAGCATCAGCCATAATATGTTTTATTCTCAGGTTCAGAAGAAGCAGGCTTATGTTTTAAGCTCAGCATCGATCAGTAAGTCGACAACTGTCTTTCGCATCCTTGCAGATAAAAGAAATGCAACGAAAAGTTAAAAAAGGCACCATTTGTATAAACGTAACATTAGCAATTGAAGAACAAAGCACGAAGGTTCAGTCGCCGATTTGCTCAATTTCACAACAGGACAAGAAAAGGTACAGGCACACAAATGTTTTCCTGGACAACATTATTGGAAGTCTATCAGCAACTTGAGATGTAAAAGAAGAACCGCAGCAGTTCCCTTTCAATTCAATGGCAGGATCAGATCACCTGCACAAGGATAACAAAAGATCGATGTAGTTATTCATGCCGTTCAGTACACAACACTTACTATCTTTGCTTGTCTATTCCATAGTTAAAATCCATAGATACACTAGGATTACCATGATAGATGGAACATAGCATCCAACATGTTAGAAGAATGATTACGTGTTCCCATGAAATTTGCAACAAAGTAAACAATCAAGAAAAAAATGTTTGGTTGAGAGATCCCATGAACATAGCAATAACAAATTATATCTGTACACGATAAACAACAAAGCTGCCTCAAATATTGCGCAACGGTTGTGAGGAATAGTAATATCTTCCTGTGGTAGAAGATGATGTGCGTATTAAAATTTCTAATTTCTTTCAGTCGATTTCCCCCTAATAGCAAACTTAAGGAATATGGTAAAAACAACATAAACAGATACAAAGATGCACTAGTGAGTAACTGGTATCTAGACTGCATGCGCGGACATTGGAGCTGTATGATGTTTTCCAGTCTTTTCAGCTCTTCACAAGTACTGTTGAATATTTTCAGCCATTTAATGTGTCCTTAGCTTTAGATCACCAGTTCAAAACAACCCAGAGTCTTTCATGTAATCATTGTCCTAGGATGAGTTAGCATGCCTCAGTACCACACCTTTTTTTTTGCGAAAAACCTCAGTACCACACTAATTCAGTTCACCACCTATTACAGTCAACAATCAGTACAGCAGGGATGTAACTTGGCTACATACTCCCTCCGTATCACAATTAGATGATGTTTTGGACAATGTTTGGGTCAAACCTTGGGAATATAAATCATGAATAACTTTTAAGCCGTTGAGTTTAGAAATGTGAAAATCATATCAATAGATTTGTCTTGAAAATTACTATCATAAAAGTATACATATATAACTTTCTAATAAATATTTTCTATAGAAAACAGGAGTCAAAGTTGTGCTTTGGAGACCGTGTTGTCCTAAACGTCGTCTAATTGTGATACGGAGGGAGTAATTCTATCCTTCTACCATGTTGCACTAGAGTCAAGATGTGTAGCTAAAACCAGCACAAACAGTGAAGGTCTAAATCTAAATGTCTCATGAAATTCTAGTGAAAGCATTTGATAAAAGTATTGGCACAGGCCCACTGAATTTATGGAATTAATAGTTGACTGCCTATCACTGTAAATGGGTACAGTCAAGAAATTTAGTTTAATCTCAGCTGTGTGACACATATCCTGTGTCCAGTCACGCAACACCTAACAAGCTAACAACACCGCTGCCACCTTCACAAGTATCCAGTTCCCTTCCCAATTCAAGTGTATGTAATACAGGGATTAGTGCAAACCATTTGCTAGAGGCATGAAGAATCATACTTTCAAAGGCCTAAATGGAAGGCAATTCACACAAACAGAAAACTGAAACTCTTCCTGCATTTATCCTTGCCAGTTTAGCATCCATTCTATCATACTCCATTCTACTTCCGGTTATCCCTTTCAGGTTATTACTACCAAAGAAAAATTGTATGCATGGAGAGTGATTGGGATGTAGTTTCCAGCAAATAACTTTGGATTCATTTCGTTTCCACCACACATATTACTGCATAACATTCATAGAGTAAACCATTTCATTTCAAGCTGCGTTCAGTTTCAGTAGGCCTCACCTCCTCCAATCCCAGGAACAGCAGCACGAGAAGCCACCGCAGCAGAGCCGCTACTCCGCGTCGACGACCTTCTTGGGCTCTGCGCACCGGAGAAGAAACAACCGAATCAACCAACCGATCAAACTCAACAGAGTAAACGAAAGGGAAAAGAAGAAACATGAAGGGGATTCGGACCGTGGAACTCGGGCGGGCGGGCGTCCTTGCCCCAGCCGACGCCGCGGGTGGACTCGAGGTACTGGTCGACGAGGTGGCGGCACTTCTGGTGGTGGTTTATGCCCTCGATCCGGTAGCACCAGCGGAGGCGCTCCCGGATGATCTTGGCGGTCTCGATCTGGATCCACTTCTCCCGCACCAGGTGCTCCCGGTACTCGAGCATGGCTACCGGATCCCCATACGGGTTTTTCGGGTCGAAGTTGTCCGGCGGCTGCTCATCGAACTCAACCTTCGCCTTCCGCACCATCTTGTCCGCTCGCCGCCGCTCGCTCTCGCTCCGCCTCTTGGGTGGGGAATGTGGGGTGGGGTGGGGGGGGGGGGGGGGATTGGTGTTCTCGTCTCGATCGGAGGGGAGACGAAGCCGAACGGGTCGATGAGCCCATTTTGCCGAATCAGGCCTGTGGGCTGGCACTGAGTAGAGCCGGCCCAGCAAAATCGAATCCGCCTCCTTCAGCAACGGCCTACTAAGCCCACCACGAAGATAGTGGAGTCGAAATCGGCTTGGTAACAGGAGCCGTTTGTCCAAATAATCAAACAAACAACCCCGCCGGCGCCAAGCTCATGTCCTACGCCCAGGCGAAGAAACCTCCTACACTTCTGGTATGCTCTCCAGGTTGCTCCGGCGTCTTCTCTACTATCCGGATCTGTCAAGGTATCCATGACTGCTTGAACTCTCACACTGGCCCTTGTGGGGCGAAGAGAAGAGCGGTTTCCCAGGTCCGGATAAGGGCACGTTCGGTTCCTACGGAATGATGGCCTGCAATGATTCCTAGCTGGATTGCTTACCTAATTCGTACTACTTTTAGTTAGCTGGAACTATTCCTGGTGGAATCCGGACTAATCGAACGAGCCCTAAAGGAGCCTTGTGGCTCGAAGCGACTGAAGGCCCTTCAGGATCCGGCGGCACTAGATCTCCTGCGTCGTTCCTCACAGATCCCTCCAATTTGGGGTGCCAAACGAGTACGCAGTGCGTTCGTCCGGCCTACGAGCGTCTCTACAAGATTAGCTAAAAATATTAGTTAAATTCATTGATTTAGCTACTATTAAAAATAGATTTGACTAACAAATTACAGGTAGACTAGCTAAAAATAGCTAGCAATGAGGTGGTATGAAGAGCCACTAAATTTGGAGGGTCATTTATAGAGTTGGTTGAAAACATTTTTTCTCTAACAATAGCTAAATTTAACTTTAGAAAACGATTTGTCTAGTCTTTTTTTTTTGAAAATAACCGGCAGGAGAGCTGCCAATTTATATTAAAAAGAAGGAGACCCAGAGGGGCGAAATGTACAAGAAATTTATAGAAGCTATGAAAGGCAGGCTCAAGGAGCCCGGAAAAGACAGATTACTATCTCAAGACCCTGCAATGATCAAGGTGAGGTGCTTTGCACCCGCAAGTATCCACGTTGATGCCTCGTCCTTAATTTTGTCAAAAACTCCTCGGAAAGACAGCTCCTTGTGCTCAAAAATTCTGGAGTTCCTTTCTAGCCACAACTCCCAAGAGACCAAAATGATGAGAGAGCGCAACCCTTTGCGTGAGCAATCCCCTGTGCTTGCTATGTTTGACCACCATTGCCAGACGGAATCATATTGTGGCCAGGAGGCCGGGTGTAGGTCAGGAATCCCAGTCCATACGGAGACACTTGTCCAAACTCGACGAGTGAATCTGCAATCCGCGAAGAGGTGTAATGCCGTTTCCATAGTTGAACAACACATGGGACAAACCGGGTGGTGGTCCCATCCTCTCTGCTGTAGTCTGTCTGAGGTCCAGAGTCTGTTTTGTACTGCTAACCAGCTGAACGTTTTACATTTGTTTGGCGCCCAGACCTTCCAAATTATTCCTTCAAAGTTTGTCTTTGTGGACCCCAAGAACTGCACGCAGATTTGGTTGAGAACTCGCCATTTGCCGTAAATTTCCATATGATTTCATCTGGGGCTTCTGGCTGTAGCTGTACCGCTCTAGTGACCCGCCATAGCATAACAAACTCCTCGAAGTGTTGTGCAGCGAAGGTGGGGTGCATTATGTTTATATCTGTAATCCAATTTTGGTTCTGCAGCGCTTCCTTGAGTGTTCTGTTCTTTTTTCTCGATATTGCGTATATGCCTGGTGCCATCTCAATTGGCCGCCGACCTTGTACCCATCCGCTGTGCCAGAAAGAGGTTTTGTTTCCGTCTCCAATGGAGATGGTAGTTGCCGCGGCAAAGAGTAACCTATCAATTCTATTACAGGGCACTTCGGATCCCACCCAAGGCTTGTCATCTTGCTTCCATTCCTGCCACAGCCACCTGAGCCTTAGAGCTCGTGCAAATTTATTTAGGTTGAGCACACCAAGTCCTCCTGAGTCCTTCGGTCTGGCAGAGCATATCCAGTTCACTTTGCATTTCCCCGCCAGTGATGGGCGCCGCCCCTGCCCAAAAGAAACTTTTTATTGCGCTGTCAAGTTCTTCCATGACCTCAACTGGAGCCTCCATTGCCGTGAGCAGGTAGACTGCTTGGGATGTTAGGACCGATTTTGCTAATGTTAGCCTCCCAGCTGAGTTTAAATTCCTGCCGTTCCAGACATTGAGCTTGCCGGCCGCCTTATCAATGAGCGGTTGAAAATCAAGTCTTCTCAGTCTTGTGGTGGAAAGTGGGAGGCCAAGGTATTTGACCGGGAAGTTTGTTCTCATTGCCAGCAGATCCTCGAGTGTGTCATCTAAGTCTATTCCGGCACATCTGATTGGCACGATACTTGTTTTTTCGAAGTTGGTGACGAGCCCTGACACTTCACCGAAGGTTTTTAGTAAATTTGTTAGAGCTGTGACATCCTCTTTTAGTGGGTTGAGAAAAATGGCCGTGTCGTCCGCGTACATAGAGACTCGAAGGTTTAGGTTTCGCCCTCTCAACTTGCTAATGAGGCCATTTTCCGTTGCTGATTCCATGAGTAACCGTAGTGGTTCAATGGCGATGACGAAGAGCAGTGGAGATAGGGGGTCGCCTTGACGAAGTCTGCGGCCATGGTGAATTGGTTGTGTGGGTATCCCATTTAGAAGAACCCGTGAGGACGAAGTTTGGAGCAACGCCGCTATCCAGTACCGCCAACGAGATGGGAAGCCCAGCCGCTGCATGAGCGTGAGTAGATAATCCCATCTTACCGAGTCGAAGGCCTTTGCTATGTCCAACCTGAGGAAGAGGGCTGGGGTTCTATTTTGATGAAAACGCCCTGCCATATTTCGGACCGTCATAAAGTTATCATGAATGCTCCTTCGTTTGATAAAAGGGCTCTGGGTCAAGGAGATGATGGATGTCATGTGCGGGGCTAGTCGGAGAGCTAGCACCTTGGTTATGATCTTGACAAAGGAATGGATCAAGCTGATTGGGTGGTACTCCCCAATGGCATCGACGTCCTATTTTTTGGGGATGAGTACAATGTTGGCTGTGTTAATGAGAGGCAGGTTGGAAATACGCAAGTTATGGAACGCATTTGCTGCTTCTGTCACATCCTCCTTTACAATCTCCCAGCAAGTCTTGAAAATTTTTCCTGTGAATCCGTCAGCCCTGGCGCTTTATCTGCCGGCATTTCCTTTAGTGCTCGTCTAATTTCTTCTTCTGTGATGGGCTCATCTAGAATGGAGAGGTCGTGAGTTGGGAGGTTTATCTTGTCCCAGTTTATATCCAACTGCCGAGGATCAGGGCGCCCCATCACTGCTGTGAAGTGATCAGAAATTACTTTGGCTTTGTGGTCATGCGAGATTGCCCAGGTGTTGTTCTGTTTGAGCCGAGTAATGTAGTTCTTGCGCCTTCATGCTTTGTCTAGTCTCCTGGAGATGCTATAATTGATACGTCTGGTTCGATTTCCGCCTATCTTTATTTTCAGCCAGTCTATATTCAAATCCAACGTGCTTGTTCGGTTTCCTCTTATCTTTCTATTCAAAAAATCCAACGTTATCTTTCTATTAAAAAAATCCAACGTGATTCTTCTCTTCTCCCCCATTAGGCTTTGTTTGGCAGGAGAGGAACAGTTCTAGAGTATGATTTATTCCATGCCGGGTTGAGTGGATCCCCTTGCTGCCACACAATCCCTATGGGGTTTAATTCCCTCTAATCCCCTGCCTCCATCAAGTTATTCGGTCGGACAGGGATCAAACTTGCTGCTTAGAAATACAAACACATAAAGAGTCTCTCGTACACTGTTCAAGATAAGGTACTATTGATTCATCATTACAGAACATTCCAAGACATTGTTTAGATCATTTGTACAACTACCAACAATGAACACCTGGTACTGAACGATTCATTGCATTGGTCTAAGCTAGAGCATATATGTCTGAAATAATCCAACTTTATAACTTGAGGTCAGTACACTAACCCTGGATTGATAGTCAGGAACAAATGATAAGTTCAGAACAATCATTGATCTTCAAAACAATCCGCGGCTTTGAAGTTAGAGAGAGAGTAACAAAGATCCAACACCCTTTCCGCATAGCCAAACAAACATTAGCCTGCAAGATTCAGAACAACAAGTATGAATAAAAAAAGAATATATCCAGAAACATACATATATAGAAAAGAAAGAAAAAGAACCACCAATACATATTCAGTTTATTGTATTAATAAGTTATTTGCTGAATGCAAAGCATAGAGGACTACTAATACATGACAGTTTCTATTGATACATATTCAGAACCATGCCGTTCACTTAATGCAGTTCATGTATAGAAAAGGACTACTAATGCATATGCATAAAAGATGTAACAAATCAATATAGTTGCTAAAACTAAACATTTGCTAAAACTGAATGCAATGTATGAAGTAATTTGTCATTTGAAGTTTTAGAGACCCTATGGGAATTGGGAAGACATTTCAGCTTCAATCTGTCATTAACTGAATATAGAGGACGACATGTGTACACACCACACTTCTTTCAGTCAGTAGTCTTTCCAATCAGATCCTAATAAGAATAGTAGTGCCCTTTTGAAATGTGATGGTTAGCACTAAACATAGTAATGAAGTCAGGGAACCCTGTTCGCTTGGCTGGTAGCTGGTGCTGATTTGTGCTGAGAGAAAAATACTGCTGCCTCGCTGGTGACAGGTGACAGGTGCTGATTTGTACTGAGAGAAAAATACCGCTGGCTGGTGCTGATAAGCCAAGTGAACACGACGAGTTACAGTTGCTTGTTTAGAGATAATCTCTGCATTTAATCCATTCAGAATCCCTGTAGTCCTAATCCTATCACAATATTACATAATATAGCATCTCCGCTCCGAATGAAGTAACCACAAAATTCACAGTATATCACTGTACTATCTAAAGAACAAGTTGTAGTTGCTAGTAGCATCACTTTCTGAAGAAACAAAATGTCCCTAGTCCCAGCTGAGAAGAGGAAAGGAGACTCACTGGCTAATTAATAAGCAGAGTCAGTGATGTTTTTTCTCAACATCATACTGCTAGGTACTCTTGCAGTTGCTTAGGGATCAAGAATGGTTCACGAACCAAACCAAATCCACACCCATTCATACTAATTCTAGCATATTTACAAACCAATCCAATCTCACCAGCATTCGAACCGAACCAATCCAAACCATTTACCTTTTCTCTCGTAACCAAACCAAAATAATTGATTTCAACTCAAATATTAAAACCGGTTTTCATTGACTACTCATAATAAGGATATGTCTTATGATGTGGGGCCCATATATTGATATAGCTCAACCAATTTGTACAGAGTAGCTAACTCTTATTCTGAGACATCTCTAACAAATTTCAGCCAAATTCGCTAAAATTTTATAGTGTGAACGTAAGGTTTTAGTTTTAGGGTCCGACTTTTGACGTGTGGCCCACATGTGGATCTCATAACATAATTTTGTACGAAGTAGCCTACCGTCGTTTGGAGTCATTTGCAACAAATTTCAGCCAAATTCGCTAAAATTTTATAGTGTGAACGTGATGTTTAAGTTTTAGGGTCCGGTTTTTAACGTGGGGCCCACAAGTGGATCTCATCACATAATTTTGCACAAAGTAGCCGACCGTTGTTTCGAGTCATTTGCAACAAATTTTAGCCAAATTCGCTAAAATTTTAAAGTGTGAACGCGAGGTTTAAGTTTTATGGTCCGGCTTTTGACGTGAGACTCACATGTCGATCTCATCATATAATTTTGTACAAAGTAGTCGACTGTTATTTTGAGTCACTTGCAACAAATTTCAATCAAATTCGCTAAAATTTCATAGTATGAACGCAAGGTTTAGTTTTAGTCAAACTAATTCCGAACTGATCCAAACTGGTTTATAAATCAAACCATTACATATCTCGACCCATTATGCACCAAACCAGTTAATCCAATTAGAAAACCAAACCACCAAAACCGGTTTCAATCCAAACCAATCTCAGCTTGACTTAGGGACACTAGGTGGCTAAAACAATTCTATTTTAACAAGCGGTCAAATGCATATTAGACTAAGAACAACCAATTCCTCATATAGCTAGTACTACTATTATTTTTTTTTCGCGATCACACATAGCTAGTACTATTGATGTTTTGGTAACAGAGACACCATCCATGCACTGATGTAATTAAGCAGGGTTTGTTGTTCAAGGTTCAGCACTAATGCAATTTCCTCACACCGGATAATTATATGCAGAGCTCTTTTTCTAGTGCATTCTGCACCAAGATGTCTACGTAAAATGATTTTCTGCACTCTCTACTGGACAATGATACGGAGAGCTTTTGTTATGCATTTGCAGTACCATAACACGAACGTAAACCTAGCTCACACGTTGGCGACGATTGCTAACACCAATCATCGCGGCTCGTCCAATCCAACACGAATCGGTATTTTTTCCTTTTTATTTTTCCATCCCTCTCTTTCCTTTCCATTTTCTCTTTCCTTATCCCCTTCCTGCCTCCACGTGCTCCTGCGTCCACTCCTCTCGCCCGCCGCCTCCTGCTGGCCGCGTTTCATGTCTGCATAATTATTGACGCGTTTCATGTGCATCTTCTCTCTAAACTAGGATTACTCCCTCCATTATGAAAAAACTGACGTTTAGAACAAGGTTTGAATCAAACATTGAGAATATAAATCATCAATAACTTTTAAGTTGTTGAGTTTGCAAATGTGAAAACTATATGAATAGATTTGTCTTGAAAAATACTTTCATAAAAGTATACATATATCACTCTTTGATAAATATTTTTATAATAACAATAGGTCAAAGTTGTGTTTTGGAGACCGTGTCGTTGTTCTAAACGTCAGTTTTTTCAGAATGGAGGGAGTATATAGCAAAAAAAACATCTTAGTAATTTTGTTTAACATTGTAGGATTAATGTTGTGCCCTTCCAGCATCTTTCTCCCTCCATGAGATGCTCGTATCTCACTCCTCTGTTGTCCCCTCATCCACCACATCCTTAATTTCTCCTTACCTCTCTCTCTCTACGAATTTAAAGTGAAGCAAAGAACAGTCGACAAAAAAAAATCCTATACGAGTTGGACGATTTATGGTCAATAGAAAAACTAGCATTGTATATTGATAAACTCATGCAGTAGTTGCCCAAAAAACTTTAAGTTCCGGTAAATATGTAAAACGTTAAAAAATATACCAATGGATTGACAGCATCCCAAAAGCATCCCAAACAGTGGAACAGTCAACTCATCGAGACCAACTCATCTCTATAGCAATGATATCATTTTTGGAAAAAGAGATGATCTCTTTTTATATACAAATCTCCGAGCATCATCCACTAATATCCCTAGTGCATGCATACACAAAGTTCTTGCGCCGTTCACTTGTCTCTATCTTGTATTTCTCCAGACTCCAGCGCTCATATCACCCAACTTGTACCCCCAATCTTCTCTCTCTTTCCTCTGCAAGACATCAACAAATTAATGTGACGAACGAGAATATTCATAATTTGTGACAAAAACAATGCTATGGACAAAGAAGTTCAATCATACTGTAAATGTTTCCAATAGACAGACCATGATTACTAGCCTGCCACCTAACCTAATTAAGGGACCAAGTTGGAAAAGCACTACAATAAACACTATTGATTCAGTTCCATAGATATTTCTCTACATGCAAAGTAAATAAGACATTCCTAACTTAACCTGCAAGATTTTTTGAAAGCAGCTTTCCTTTGATATAGAGATCTGAATATCTCATGTCTGAAACTAATAATGAGGGTGCATTAGAGAAAGAGAATTCTACTGATGATACTAAGAATTGTGGGACATGGGTGGTGATACGATGGAAGCTTGCTGCCGGGAGCTTTATTTGGCTCAGTGCTGATAGCTTCAAACCAGTTTATATGTTAACACAAACCATCTATTAAACTCAGTATGTTGTTGCATACTCACCTAAATTATACGACCACGGTACTCAGTATGTCAACCTGTATGTTCCCGTAACACACCGTAAAAGCAACCAGTTCCATGATTTTGGTTCTAGACGATTAGCCGAATCAACAGATATCAAGCATCTGAGTAATTACCGAAGCTTTGACATATGTGCTATGTCCATCACCAATTGCAAAAACTTGGAGACCCTGCCATGAGAGAAAAAAAGACTTAACGAAACAAGATAGAAAATAATTGGTTCAGCACCATAGTAGGCTTGCTATATATTTAAAAACTAAGAGCATCAAGGATCACATAATAGACTAATGTTACATAAATGGGAAACTAATAACTGTAGCTTGTAAATATTGGCTATAGTTTTGTTGTCACTAGGACACCACTGGACTATACTGGAAGAAGTTGGTCTATACTAGGATTATACTGGGACAAGAAATTGTTCTGTACTGGGACTATAGGTCTCTGCATATGAACAATGAAAACATTGATAACTAAAAAAGAATGCATATGACAGTTTTTTTGGTCTTTAGTAGGATGTCATGTTTCTAGCAAGTTGCTTATTATCTTATTGATAAAAAAAACACTTTGGACAAACAAGTAGTAGTGACAGCAGTTATTATCATATAGGCATAGGCTGAACCAATCAGATGTATAACTTACCGAATCAAACCCTGAAAGTGTCCACCTTCAACATTAGGAAATAGATCTTGCACATGATTCAGACACGCAAGAAAATGATTTGAGCTGAACCTACAACCACGCAAGAATGATTTGAGCAGAACCTACAACCCCAAAATGGACAGATGCCAAATAGATAAAAAAAAATTATTCAGCAGAGGCCAATGCACACTGCATGCTTACTGGTTAATAGTAGCAGACCAAAGCACTACGTTCCAGAAAAGATGATGCTACACTAAACATGCCTGGAAATCAATCTGTGAACTGAACTATCCAATCGCAGATGTGGCGGATCCAAGCAAAAGAAATCTAGAAGGGGAATGGACAGGGCATGAAAGAACAATAACAGCATGAGGGTGAAGAGGGAAGAGAAATACCATGGAGCGGCTGGCGAAGGGATTGAAAGGAGCGGCGGCAAGCGCGAGCGCGGCCGGCGGCTGGATTGAATGGAGCGGCGCCGAGCGCGAGCGCGTCCGGCGGCGGCGCGAGCTGGAGGCAGAATGAGAAAGAAGGAGCGGCGGCGACGTGAGAGCGAAGCGACGGCCGGCGGCGCGATGAGAACGGAGCGGCGGCGGAGACTGGCGAGGAAAAGAGAGAGAGAGAGAGAGAGGAGATAAGGTGGGACCCGCGAATAGGAATACTCCACCGAAAAACAGTATACCGTGGGAATACTGGAGACCGGAGGAGAGAAACACGAATGTTGGCGCACATCCGACGGTGGAGCTAACACGCGCTGAGCGGGCATGCGCTCTTTGTAATTTTCGGACCGGTGCAGCAGACCAGATGCCGCGGCTGGCCATCGCCGCCTATCTTAGCAGGCCATTTTCCAGGATAATGATGGACACTGTGCATCTCGTCGACAATGATGGCAAGCTCATGCTTGTGGACCGCCAATGCCATGGCAATAACAACAGAAAATACAAGGTTTATGGTGTGGACTTGGATGCAAGGAAGATGGTCCCGGTAAATGGGTTTGGTGGCCGTGCGGCGTTCATCGGAAGGGAACTGGCCCATTCTGTTTCACCTTTGGTGCTCCCGTCTATTAGTGCCGATGCAATCTACTTGGGATTTGAAAGTGTCATGACAGGCAGATTGGACAATAGCCCGATTCATCTATGGCTGGTACATCACATCCCCGTCAATTCAAAAGCAGCTGTGAGGGCATGCCAATTTATGGACCTTTGGGGATAGATGACTATCTATCCTGGCCTGGTGTGTCACGGACTATGGTGATCTTGGTGGCTAGTGTGATGATCCGCCGCTGTTTTGGCAATTTATAGTATGGCAGACTCTTGCACCAGTCTCAGTTTCCCTACTTAATTAATGTGTTTCCCGTTCAGAATTTGTACCATATGTGCTTCCACCAGTTCCAATTTCCCTACTTACTGTGTTTCCCGTTTTGAGTTTGTAACCAGGAGCTATATGTCTTTTCACTAATGTGTTTCACGGCCGTTTTGAATTTGTACGAGGAGCTATATGTGCCTCTCTTGACTTTTATTGTGGTTCCGTGTTATTTTATTAGTTAGGATAGTGACTTAAAAATTATTCTACCTGTGTTGTTTGCAAAAGAAAGTAGGGGTACAATTTAATTAGGCTTCGTTTGGCGGTTTAATCCGTTGCTTCAATTAATTATTTGGGATGACTTAGATTGGCATGCAGAGGTTCGTGATATCTAACACAACTAGATTTCTTAACGTACGGTCACATCAACTCAAAATGCCTACATGTACTGCCTCGACCAAACTACAAATGGACGACATATCAATGAGAAATATTATCCCAGTTGCACTACTAGAGTGCAGCGCAATGAGAAAGGAATATCATTTGCATATGATATTATCCCAGTTCAAAGCATTAGTGCCTGAACATATTAGTTGTACAATGTGGATGCTCTCAAAAATGCCCACAAAGGAGTTATTTCAAGCATAGTTATACCAAGTTAAAAATTTGATACAACTAATATTGCATTATGAGGAAAGAATCAATAGTTGAGGAGTACTTCACCACAATTATGAGCTGACCACAGCCACAACAGGAAGACTTGGAGACTTGGTACACCACAATTATGAGAAAAGAATCAATAGTTGAGGAATACTTCACCACAATTACGAGCCGACCACAGCCACAACAGGAAGACTTTGACTGGAACCTGCTCAACGTTCCGCAGTTCAACTTAGCTCATTTAGATGAACCGTTCTCTGAGGAAGAAATTCACCGAGCTGTATTGGCAATGCCGTCCGGGAAGGCACCAGGGCCTGATGGCTATACGACCGATTTCTTCAAAGCACGCTGGGATTTTATCAAGGCGGACATCAAAATCGCGGTGAATACAATCCATGACCTACGCTGCCTCAATCTGAATTTGCTCAATTCGGCTAACATCGTCCTTATTCCCAAAAAAGAGGGCGTCGAAAAGATAACAGATTACAGACCGATGAGCCTCATACATAGTGTTGCGAAGCTATTCTCCAAAATGTTAGCCATGAGGCTTGCGCCAGCAATGCATGACATTATCTCAAAGAGCCAGAGTGCATTCATACGAGGACGAAGCATCCATGACAACTTCATGTACGTCCGAAGCGCAGCGCGCCGTTTTCACCATAACAAAACACCGATGCTACTCGTGAAACTTGACATCACTAAAGCTTTCGACACAGCCCGTTGGGATTACATGCTTTCACTACTACAACATATGGGATTCCCGACGAGGTGGAGAGATTGGCTCTCGGCACTCTTCTCTACGGCTTCCTCTCAGGTGCTACTAAAATGGCATTCCAGGCTCACCCATCAGGCACGGGAGAGGTCTGCGGCAGGGGGACCCACTCTCCCCACTACTCTTCATCTTAGCAATCGACCCACTGCAGCGTCTGCTTAACTAGCCACTGAGGCAGGTATATTTAGCAAGGTTACCCGGAACCGAGCTAAACTGCAAGTCTCCATGTATGCGGACGACGCCATCATCTTCATCAAGCCACAGAAGGAGGAGCTGCTGGCGCTCAATGAATTGTTGCTCCACTTTGGCCGAGTCACTGGGCTACAAACAAACGTGGAGAAATCTTCGGTTGCCTCAATCAATTGCCACAGCCTTGACCTAGATGACATTCTAGCCGGCTTTCCTGCATCAAGAATGAGTTTCCCCATCAAGTACCTTGGGCTCCCTCTAGCACTCGGGCGGTTATGGAAAGTTGACTACCAGCCGCTCACAGACAAGGCCGCAGCTAGTCTTTCGAAATGGTGGGGCCGCCACCTCACACAGGCAGGGCGAGTCACTTTGACAAAATCAGTGCTTTCTTCATAACCGGTCTATCTGCTCTCAGCGTTGCGTGCAAACAAGGAGATACTAGAATTTATCGACAAATATAGAAAGAAGTTCTTATGGGCTGGAGATGCGACCCTCACAGGAGGGAAATGCAAAGTCAATTTGCAAACAGTTAACAGACCGACTCAGCTCGGTGGTTTAGGACAGCTGGATTTCGAAAAATTTGCGAGGGCATTACGAATACGGTGGTTATGGAAGGAATGGACAGCACCGGATAAGCCATGAGTTGGATTGGGACGCCATGTGATGATACAGATAAGCTCCTTTTCGCGGCGTCAACCACGATAACCATCAGAAATGGGGAAAAACTATCGTTCTGGCATTCTGCTTGGGCACAGGGTAACAGGCCAAAGGATCTAGCCCCGGAGGTGTTTGCTGCATGCGTCAAAAAAAAGAACCCTGCTGGACGCAATAACGGATGACAACTGGATTAGAGACATCAACCTCCAAGGCAATCTGACCGTACCCCTGCTGCAGCAATATGTGGCTCTTTGGACGCTGGTGCGAGATGTAAATCTAAACCCTACCATCTTGGACACAATAGCATGGAAGTGGACTGAGAGCGGTGAATACTCGGCGTCCTCAGCTTATCAGGCGCAGTTCAAGGGAAGTGTGGACTCAGTGCAGCGAGCTCTAATCTGGAAGCCGTGGGCGCCACAGAAATGCAAATTCTTTGCCTGGCTGGTCACTAAAAACAGGGTCCGGACATCCGATAGGTTGGCAAGAAGAGGGTGGCCACGGAATGAGGCCTGTCCGCTTTGCCGCTGGGAGCCCGAGACGGCGCACCATCTGCTCGTTGACTGTAGGGTTACCCGGAGATTATGGGGGGTTAATCTTGGATTGGATCGCATGGCCACAACTAAAACCGGAGACCTGGCCACAGAAGGCTCCGTCAAGGAATGGTGGCAAGTCATGGGAACTTTAGAGGGAACGCCAAAGAAGGCCGCATGGACCTTGATGCTCTTGGTAAATTGGGAAGTTTGGAATGAGCAGAACGCACGAACATTCAATGGCAAGGAACTGTCGGTCCTAGCTTTATTCAGCAAGATCAAAGAGGAAGCTAGAACCTTGTGCTTGGCGGGTGCGAAGAATTTGACTGCTTGTTTACCCCGGGGCGTGTAGTTTTGATCCTGTTCTTTTTTTTCATAAGTTTTCTTTTTTCCTTTCATACCTGTATTGGCCCTCCCAGGGGCCTTTGCTTGTAATTCTCCTATATTAATAGAAATGGTGCTCAGTCTGTGCACGTTCGTTCAAAAAAAAATCTTAGTACCACAAATGCTACCTCGATAAAGAACATAAACATCAAGAAAGTGGTCGCATATTGAATTGCTACTCATGTACTTAGTCACGGTCGAACACCGAAAAACTAAGTTGTCGCACAATGCCACATCCTGCAAAAAAAACAAATAGATAAAAAATCTGGTGCATAATGAAGTTGATTTATAATGATGTCTGAAATCCCAAGAGTGCCCTGATTGTCTTGAACCTAGTCATGAACTGAAAACAGGTACTGCAAACAGAAGAAGAAATGTGTATGCTTGCCCTTTGGTTTACATCCACCCATGTTTTTCGGAAAGGAGAGTGATATCAAATATCAAACTATTAAATATGACTTCTGAGACACCATGACAAATGCTTTGACTTTTTCACTGCATTGGCCAACATATACTCAACTGAACATGTTCTAATAATCACAACATCAACAACAGATTTGTCATTCTTCAGAGCATGACATGCCTAAGTACACACTAGTCAGCTGATTATTGGCACAAAACAGGGTATCAATTTAAGTAATTAAGGGGTTGGTTTGCACCAATTAAAACATTAGGGATGAAACTCACACTTCTGTAATTCTTGAGAGATGAAAAACATAATTTTCTTTTTTTCTATCCCGTCCTGTTATTTCTTTTTCTTCCCTAGACTTGAAGTGCGTGACTGGGTCATATTTTTTCTTCTTTGTGTTTGAATCCCTTTTCTGTTTCTTTCCATTCAATTGATTTCCCTTTCATTTTCCTTTCTAATCCTTTGAATATATATTTTCTTTTTCTCTATTTTCTTTCATTCTAAACGTCATTTCTTTGGATTGTAATTTGTATTTTTATTAATTCATAGTTTATATCATTAATTTTTATTTTTTTTGTATCATTGGATATTATTTACTTGGCTGCTCCTATAGTAAAACTATTTATTCACATTGGAAAATGATTCATGGTCAATCTATACAATTAACTTATTAGATAGTGATGTAAATGATTTATTTATTTTATATGCTAGCTTGTTCGCTACATGTACATAATTTGTTTGTCTGTAGGAATGAATAATCTGTTCACGATGTGGACGTGTTTGTTCTCCATATCGAATTATTTGACCAAGTGTTGTGCCATCTCATTTTCTTTGTAGACCACTTTGTTCGCAATGTTAACTTATTTGTTCATGTTGTAGATTTAATTGTTTAGCAATGTGAAATTATTTATTCATGAAATTTAGTTCTATTATTTGTCATATACTCCATATAATTTGATATTTTGTTCATCATGTTCAATTGTTTTGTTCGCAAAAAATAATCATTTGTTCCTGTTGTTTATTTATTTGTTTGCCATGGGAACATGATTGTTCTCTAAGTTGGATAATTTGTTCGTTCATCAATCCATCATGTTTGCTTTATAGACTAATTTGATTATGATGTTAAATTATTTATTCATTTTAGACCAAATGTTTAGTCATGTAGACTCTTTTGTTTGCAAGCACATTCAGTGCTCCAACCGGTTCATATATAGATGAAAAATAACAATTGATATAGTCACGTTTGTAGTTGTTGCGCAATGGTGGAGTGTGGAATCATTTGTGTTAACTTTTAGACCCTTTGCTTGAAACTTTTGTTTGGACATTATTTTCTTCCTATATTTATTTGATCTATCCAATTTAGCTTCCAACTTAGTGAGCGCGTCCTTGTGGCATGCTTAATAGGGATGGGTCCCGATGGTGGAGTAGTTGGTTGTGAGATTTGGAAAAGGTTCCATATTTGACCTTTGGGTGTCTATATGTTGTGTGGTTAGGCTTTTTCTTGCAAGATTTAAAATCAATTCGAATCGCCCATCTTTCATGGTATATGAAACTGCTTGTTTATTATGTCACATCATAGAAATAACTAAATGTAAAGATAATGATGAGAAGAATAAAGTTGTCTCTTGCTGAAATTTTATCGTTACTACCTTGTGTGATGTTGGATAGTTGCAAACATAGAGGATAGGTTGCTGAAATTTAATTAATCATGTGCTAAAATTTGAAAATAAGGATGAATTCTAGATGCTTTTGGCAAAACAAACCCCTCACCCACAAAGCCTTGCTATACCACTAGTCGGGTGAGCCTTGTTGAGTATTAGTATACTCAGACTTGATTGTGGCTTTATTTTCAGGTGATGCTACTATGACCAAGCATGTTGCTTCGCTTACTTGACCGACCACTCTCCTTGAGGGATGGTCCGTGGTGTTGGAGCTGTCCTTCCCGTGAGATGGCCACGATTGTTGATATCATGTGATGGGCTGCCATATGGTGTCCTTTGTATCATCGCTTAGAACTTGATGTTTTATTTTTGGTGTGCACTTGAACTTTGATGTAATAAATTAATATTTGGATCTTGTTTGTAATTCAATCAATGTGAACCTTGTGGTGTAAAATTTGTGTTCAATCGTATTTTTGCTCACGCATGGTTTCGATCATGAAAAAATGGTGGTTAATCAGGACCCTACCTGACAATTTCACGTTTGATTCGGTTGAAGTACTTGGTGACCCCTAGTGTTGTGGTTGTGACGCAGTCAAAAAAGTACTTGAGCCGAATTAATCACAGGGACTATCACAGGGATATCAAACTAAAGTGCACTCTGAATGATGAAGTGATGAAGGATTTTCATAAGCCACGAGAGGCTCTCAATGGTTTCTGCATGGATGTAGAATGATGTGATTAGGTTGAATGGTTTCTTGAGAAATATAAACAATTATTGATAAAATCTTTGGCAGATAAATAATAGGAAACTTCAAATAACTGAAGCTTTGAAGAAAAGAGGATGGGAGAATTCTTGTTGCTTGTGTTGCTTCTAATGTTCTTTTGCTAAATTTCTTTGCTTGTGTGTTGCTTGTGTTGCTTAAAATGTTCTTTAGCTAAATTTGTTTGGAGCTACCTTAGAGACATTTTTAAGTTGTATACTTGTCAAACTTTAAGACCGGGAATCCACAAGGGGTACCCGAATGGTAGATTTGTAGGCAAGAGGATCACAAAGTTAGTAAGTTTGAGGTAACACGAGGCGTAGGGTTTAGACAGGTTCAGGCTACCTGGTAGTATAATACCCTATGTTATGTGTTCTATGGTGTTAGTAAGCTATGTCAAACTTTGTGGTTACAATAGGGGCAACGATTCTTGTGTCCCATTGGGGATCTATTGGCAGTCGTTACGGTACGATTTTGACCACCATCTTCGGAATAAAAGAGGTCACATGAGTCATTTCATGCACTTAAGTTTATATTCTAATAAAGTTCCATGCGTTTTGGTGAACATATGATGTGCAGGTACATAATTGACAAATATGGACTGGGGGGAGGGGGGTGCAAAAGTGACCAATTCGGCCGAACCACCCCCCTTAGTCCATTCATATATGACACACTGCCACATAGGCAAACACACCTGAAGAAGGTCAAGTCCATGGATTCCATGTCAGCAGTGACTAGCGCGAGGTCACACGGATCGTTGACGTCATCAATCCGGAGCAAAGAAGCACAAACTGACCAAACCCAGCCGGTGGGAAGCAATCCTGAACGTCCACAAGATAGAGGCAGTGCAATGGAGGGCTCCAGGGCACTGGGCCCAGTTCGGATGAACATCCCAGTTCTACTGAAGCCCCCACGTGCACCAAACCGCCTCACAACCGCTTCCAGGGATCAATCCAAGCTGTAGGTGGTAAGGCAATGCTAGGTGGCACTTCGGCCGAACTGGCCGGGCACCTTTCCCCGAGGTGCCTTGGCCGGTGCTCCACCTGTAACATCCCGTATTTTTATACGGAATGTTATGGTGTAATTTTTGCGGATTTTCAAATTTTTTTGTGAATTGTTTGTGAATTAATAACTAGAAGAATGGCTTCATTTCCTTTCCTACAATTCCTAGAATAATTAAATATTAAATAAAAAATTAGGGTGTATTTTGTCTTAGTGTGATTTTGGGCTTTATTTGGTCTTCTTGGAGTTTAAATTGAGTGGGATTTAATTTGAATCTTCATTCAAATTCAAATGCAAATCTAAATTAAACCTAAAACTAACTATCCTAACTGGGCCTAAACTAACTACCCAAACCTTTCCCGGCCTGCTAACCCTTTGAAAGTGTATCTAGACATTTAATCAATTTTGGTGTAAGTCCTCATGAGAAACACACAAAGCCACATTCACAACTTTCTGCGTGGTCAGAACTTAGGTCGGAAGATCCGACCGGAAGTTCCGGCGTGCTCGGTTTTGAGTTTTTTTCCATCGAAAGATCTGGTCCTTGCATCGGAACTTCTATCAGAAGATCCTACACTATGTCGGATCTTCCGATAGTTTCAGACCTTGGGAGTGTTCCATGCAAGTTCTGGTCCATAGGCCAGAAGATCCGGCTTTGTCTTGAGTCTTTTCGAGCCGGATGATCCGGTGTGAGTCGGAAGATCCGAAGCTGGGAAGTTTTCTGAGGTTTTCTAAACCTGTTCTGTCACTTGCCGGAAGATCCGACCCTCGGTCCGAAGATCCGATACCCCTTCACAGAGCACATAACGGTCACATTTTGGGGGTTGGTATATATACCCCTTCACCCTCTCATTCTTTGCTGCTGGTTCTCACGACCTAACACAACACTTGAGCACTCATTTCACTCCTCTACTCCCTCCCAAGCTTGATTCTTGCAAGGATTCACCTAGGGTTTGAGTGTGAGAGAGGATTTCAGGTGTGAGACAAGAGCACCTTGGGAGCTTCCATTCATTCATCTCAAGAAGCATTTGAAGCAACTTTGACTTGTTGATTTGCGTTTGTTACTCTTGGAGCTTTGCTCCTAGATGGTTAGAGGTGCGAGTGAGCTCCCATTCCTTTGTTATTTGAGCCCCAGACGTTTTTATTACCCCACTCTTTGTGAGAGCCAATAGTAAGTAACTCAATCCTCCTTTGTGGTTGATTGAGGGAGACTTGGGGCTAGTGTGACAGCCCGGCTCTTTGTGAGCATCTCAACGGAGACGTAGCTCCTTTGTGGAGTGAACTTCAGAAGTAAATCCTTTGTCTCTATGTGCTCACTTGTATTTCTTGTTATTCTTGCTCTATTTTGACCCGATCTACTTGTAGGTTGTTATATGCTTGTGTTGATGATATTTAGAAGGTTATTTTCATCATTTATCAACTTTCTATTCAAGTAGAATCATCAAAAGGTCAATAGAATTCAAATCACGAAGTAAGTTTTATACCATGTCGGAAGATCCTACACAGTGTCGGATCTTCCTGGCCGGAAGATCCAAGACTGCGTCGGATCATCCGATATCTGACAGTTTGTCGAAGAACTTTTACAGAATTTTATAACAGGCATGTTCACCCCCCTACATGCCTACTATTGGTCCTTTCAATTGGTATCAAAGCCTAATCCCTTGATTAAGGCTTAACCGCTAAGGGAAAAACACTATGGCTACTCCGGGAGACAACTCCGATGTCGGTGCTTCCGCCATCAAAGAAGATCCTCCGTTGATCATTGACACAAGCTCCAGCGATGATGATCTTGCAATTAGTGATGTTGATGAAAGCTTGAATGAAGAATAAAAGAAGAAGAAGAGAAGAGAGAAGATAAAGAAGAAAATTCAAGAGGAAGCCGAGAAGAAGGCTCAAAAACTTGTCAAGAAGGAGTTGAAAGAGAAAGATGTTCTCGAAGGACTCCACTTTGTGTATCACACATATGAGACCTCATCTTCTCAAAAATCTTTCGACCCTTCCAACCTAGCTTTCACATCAGTTCCCATGGGCAAAGTCCCTCACTTCGATGGGAGTGACTATGGCCGGTGGAGTGATGATATGAAAATATACTTATATGGTCTTCATCCTTCTCTTTGGACTATTGTGATTGTAGGTGTTGAGAAAAGTGCCAAGCCAAGCCGTGAGCAAGAGCATGACTTCTTCCACAATGCTCAAGTGTAACACCCAAAAATGGCCCATTTAAAATTTTCAGTAATTAAATGGCTTTTATTTTAATTGTTCATATTTAATATAGGTTAATTGAATTATTTATGAATATTAAAATTAAATATAAGTTGTAGAAACATTTTTGTTGCATTCATGCTGCTGCACTGTGTTTTGTTTGTTGGCAAGTTAAATTGTAATTTAAATTCTGTTTAAATTCAAATTTGATTTGTTTTTGTTTGAGCCCTAGAAAAGTTAAACCATGACGAGTCCGCCTTTGCCCCCTCAACTCTTTTCCCAGGGCGCCCCTGCTCCCCCAACTCTTTCCCCGAGCGCAGCCCAAACCCCTCCAACCATTTCCCCGGCCCAGCCCGTTTTCCTCCTTCCCCGCGCGCCTCCCCTGCTTCTGGCCCAGCAGCGGCCCAGCCCGCACGCCCCACTTCTTCCCCCCTTCTCCCACTGCCCGAGCGGCCCCACGCGTCAGGTCCTTCCCTTCCCCCTCGCCCGGCGCCTCCTCCCTTCTCGGCGCTAATTCCGCCGCTCGTCCGGCCGTCCCGCCTCCCCCCGCGCCCCTGGGACCAGCACGAAGCTTCCCCGAAGCTTCCCGCTGCCCCCCTTTCGTTTTAGCGAGCTTCCTTCCTTGGCAAGCGTGCCCCGCATGGAAATCGAAGCTCCGGCCGCCGCCGCCCGATCCCCAGCTCGCCTTCCTAACGTGGCTCCCCGCGACCTATTTAAACACCCCCTCACACCCCCGATCCCCACCAACCCACCAGCGAGCACCACCGAGCCCCCAGTGCCCCTCTCGAGCTTGCTCAGCGCCGCCGCCGCCCGAAGGATCGCCGCCGTCGTCGAGCTTCCTCTTCCGGTGCTGATCCGCGCCAATTGGCCCCTGCCGGAGCTTCGCGCAACGGTAAGGACCGCCCCAAGCCGCTCCACGCCCTCCTTTGTGCCTCTCCGCGCCGCCACTGCTTCGTCGACGGCCGCCGGTCGCTGCTCGCCGTCGTCAGACACCCTCGCCGAGATTTGGTCGACTTGATCTGGCCAGTCGCGTTCGCCATGCTTCCGCGGTTCTGTAGAGCCTAGACTCGTCGCTAACCGTGCCTTGTAGCCGAGTTACGCCCAACTCCAGCGAACTTCCACCGCCGGCCGAGCTGCGCCGCCGTCGTGCACTTACTCGCCCGCGACCATCCAACCCTAGCCACTAGATCCCCATCCTACGGCCCAGATCCGCCCGCGCCTGAGTCAAACCCGGCGCGTACCGGTCAGCCGAGCCACAATTGCTAAAGGCCCCCCACTTTTTGGAAATCAACCCGCGGTCCGCCTCTGTTGAAGAATAATTACCAGTAGGTCCTGTTTTTAGCAAAAAAACCCCCCTGAGCTTTTAAATTTAGAACCCGCAGTCCTAGCTAGGTGTTTTTGCGCGTTAGACCTCGGGTTTTTATACAAAATTATGTTTAGGTCCCTGGTTTCTTCAAGATAAGCCCCTGGAACCTTATAAAAGTTGTCAGCAGGTCCGTGGAACTTAGAAAACCCATATCTTTTTTGTTTTAGCTCCGATTAGTGTGATTTTCGCGCTCAGGTGTTCGTAGTGAAGCGTAGAATATTTCTAAAACCTTTGTTTGTACTGTTTCTACTGTTTGGTGTACTGTTCTAATAGATTATTATTTGTTTGCATGTATTGGTTTGCGTGCTGTCTTGTTTGGTGCTTCGGGTCCAGTCGGTGAGCCGTTAGCTTTGGAGTTCGAGCTCGGTGATGACTTTCTGGAGCAGGACTCGCAGCAGCAGCACTTCGAGGAAGGCAAGTTATAGCATGGACAATCCTTGCTACCTAAACACCACCTTTTACATTTAATTACTTTCATATGCATGTGTCTAAATTGATGTCCCATTAAGGTTGTACCTAGTTTTGTATACCCTGTTCTTTTGATTACCCCGGGTTTAGGCATATGGGTAGCATCTTTGCTATGCGCAGCTACTGTCACCATTATTTAATTGTTAATGATGACTCAATGGTTCACTTCAATGTTAATGATAAAACTTGCTTTTTAGCAACATGGTTCAGGGAACTGGGGCATGTGCTGGGTGCTTTGCCCCAGTGTCTCTCCGTAAGGTCCGGTTCTTAAAGCGGCAACCCAGGAGCCTGTCGTCACTGCTAGAACTATTATGGATCTGGTCTTGGTCAAGTAACTTGTACGACTCTAGCTTGACAGTAGTTACCGACGGGGCCGACGACGCTATGGGAAGCACTCGTGAGAGTATGGTTTGATCCACCGAGGACGGGGGGTACCGTCGGCTATGTCTTGTCAGGCACAGTCCCGTGTTGGGAGTCCCTGTGGTATGGGAACTATGCACGTTGCTCTCTTTTACTTATTGGCATGCGTGCCCGCGCTCTGGACGCCATTGACCCTCTTATCACTGCGCCCTGAGAGTCAGTCAATCTCGGTGCCTTGGATCATGCTGCCTGTGTTGTACCATAGTGGCTACTGTTTTGTTAGGGTGTCTTGTGAAAAACCTCGTAGCGTCCCTATGCAGTCACACCTCGGAAGTGTTGATGTGCGTGGTTGGGTGCAAAGTTCCTTTGAACTTTTACGCGACTGGTGGGTAAAGGGCGAAACCTCTGCAGAGTGTAAAATCTATCATGATAGCCTTGCTCAGGGTCACGAGCGGCCTGGATCCTTTTTGATTAGAAGATGATGTTCATTCATGCTTATTGTTACTTATACTTATTTAGTTGGGTTACAACCGGGTTTCATTCACTTGTAGTAATTTGTTAAATGTTAAAATGAGCCAACTAAAAATGCTAAAGCAGTTAAACCGTGTCTAGCCTATTTTGAGCCTTCATACCCATGCTATACTTCCTAAGTAAATGTTTACTTACACTTGTCATTATTCAACAAAATTCCGGATGGGTAAACAGATTGTGCTGATTAGGAGACTGCTGCTGAGTTCCCTGAGGACCTACCGTACTTCTGAGTTGCGCTCTCCCAATCAGAGTCCCTGTGGACTGCGGCTCTGCTTTAGTTGAGAGTTATAGACTTCCACTGTAATAAATATTATTGTTATAGTCTGATGTAAACTATTTTATTTTGAGCATTTGTACTCTGTTTATCATATTTGTTCGCTGTATGTGTTCTGTGGACTTCCTGGGCACACATATGGCCGCATTCGGGTTTTGTGAAAATCCGGGTGTGATAAATTGGTATCAGAGCCGTGCTGACTGTAGGATCGCAACCTAGATAGAACGGTCGGTATTAGCCAAGTTCAGTCTCCACTATTTTACCTATAAAAGTGTTGAGTTTTGCAAAATAGTGTTCAGTGTCTCCTCTACCTCAGTTCTTTGCAAAGTTTTTCTAAAATTTTTCTTTGTCTTCTCTCTGCAGTAGATGGCTCACACGAAGCTGACCGCTCGCAAGTCCACCTGTGGCTACCTTCCGCCCCGTGTTCCGGAGATGGACTTTGGCGCCCCCTACCAGGATGCTTTCCAGGAGTGGGAAGTGATGTAAGAGGAGGAGCGCCTGAGGCAGGAAGAAGAAGAGGCGGAGCAGCAGCAGGGAGAGCCCGAGGACGAGGAGATGGAGCCCGCTGAAGAGCGAGAGGAGCAGCCCGAGCCAGTTCAGCCAGGTGGTGGAAATGCTGCCGGAGACCCAGATGGTGATGACAGCGATGGTGATGAGGAAGAAGAAGACAGAGGTGATGATCCGTCAGATGGCGAGGGTGATGATCCCGAGGAGCCCCCAGCACCCCAGCTACCTGCACCAGCAGAGAGGTGGACCGTGGAGGACTTTGTCAGAGACGCTGGAGACAACTTCTACCACTGGCGCCTGAGGCAGATACTTCGCTACCACTACGACACGGGCAACGTGGGCATGGAGTACCACGGTGAGAGGTGGACGCACCCCCGCTTCCCCACCTTCTGGAGCACCTCCCTGAGGATCCATACAGCTGACCACGAAGACAAACCTGCCAGGACGAGGTCGATCCACTACGCCTCCAGTGAGAGATCCACCCAGGAGGCAGGGATAGAAGATGTTGCTCGCCGTGCCCTCTACTACTACAGGGACAGGTTCTGGGCAGAGATCCAGGATGGGCCAGATAGGTGGTACCCCCGCAGGAGGAGTGGGAGAGACATCTTGCACCATCGCCCCCATCGGAGACATCGACGACCCCCGGCTTGCTGCTACTGTGGCACTGGTGGCCACCCTCAACACTGACCTGGAGGCAGCTACTGATGAGATCGCTGCTCTGAGGGAGCAGCTGAGAGGGACTCGATAGGAGATGGAGCAGCTGGACCAGATGATGGGAGCACCACCGCCATGCAGCCCAGACTACCGTGCAGAGTCACCGCCTCACAAGAGGCACCGCTTCGGATCTGCCGCCGCCAGCACCACCATCCAGCAGGGTCCTTAGGAGTCTACCATGAGTCTGTAATAAGATCGATTAGTCGTCGTTTTTCTTTCCAGTTGAGTCAAAAACCAGTGAGTCGAGTCAGTGTGAACCTTGTCTTTCGATGTTCGGTTTGATTATCATTATGCTTATGTTTGAGTTGGATTTTTGTAATGATTGTGATGGACGTAGACGCAAGTCTACCACCATCTAGATTTTGGATTAAGGCATAAGGATATTATTGAATACATAGAAGGGGTTAATTGCTTCACTTGCTCTTTATCAATCTTGTGCTCTATCTTAACCAGTTCAATCAATATTCTCAAGTACTTCTGTGCCAAACCCGAGTTACTTGGTTCGGTCCAATAAAACTTATGGGAATCTCTTGTTGATAATAGATGGTGAACACAAGGAGCAACGCCGGTGCCAGTGGACTGCCACCACCACCCCCACCATTGAGCAGATGATGCTCACACAGACCCAGCTGATGCAACAGATGGCTCAGACAATGGCCATGATGCAGCAGAACCAACAGAATCCGCCGCAGCACAACATGCCGCCCCGTGACAGGAGGGGCGAATTTTTGAAGGGACGCCCGCCCACCTTCAACAAAGCAACTGATCCCTTGCATGCAGTGGACTGGCTCAAGGCAGTGGAGCGACAACTCGACATCGCTCAATGCAACAACCGGGAGAAGGTGCTGTACGCAGGAGGACAGCTTCAAGGACCAGCCTTGGACTGGTTGGGCTTGTACCAGTATGCTCACCCTGATCGTACTCAGATCACATGGCAGGAGTTCCATGATAGCTTCCGCTTGCACCATGTGCTTGAAGCCCTGATGACGTTGAAGAAGAAGGAGTTCCTCTCATTGAAGCAGGAAGGGATGAGCGTCACAGCTTACCATGACAAGTTCATTGAGCTTGCCCGCTATGCTCCGGAAGATGTGGACACTGACAAGAAGAAGTAGTCCAGGTTCCGTGATGGCTTGCAGGATGCCCTGCAGTACCAGCTGATGTGCACCAGGTTCCCCAACTTCCAGGAACTGGTGGACGATGCTTTAATGTTGGAACACAAGCGCCGTGAGATGGAAGAGAAGAAGCGGAAGTTCCAGGGCCAGCAGTCTAGGAGCAACAACCGCCCCCGCTTCAGTGCTCCCCAAGGCCAACAGATGGTGAGCCAGCAACGCTTCCAGAGTCAGCTCGGCTCGTTCAACCATGGCCAGAACTAGCAGCGCCCCCAGTACTCTCTGGCACCGCAGCAACAGCGCTTCCAGAACCAGCTGCAGAACGCCCCAGCTCAGCGCAACCAGGTGCAGCAAGGGCCGGTCTAGCGCCCCACCAATGCCAACAATGTACCGGTGGGCCCTAGGGCATGCTTCCAATGTGGTGAGCCAGGGCACTATGCCAATGTCTGTCCCCGCAGAGTCCAGAATGCTGCAGGCCAGAACAACAACCAGAGGGTTGGACAGCAGCAAGAGCAGAATGGGAACCAACAGCAAGCTCAAGCAGGCCGAGGGCCACAGAACCCAGTCAGGGGCAAGGTCAACCACATGGGTGCCGAGCCCGCAGAAGGGGCCACTGACGTGGTCGTGGGTATGTTCCCTGTCAACTCGACTCCTGTGACTGTTTTGTTTGATTCTGGAGCTTCACATGCTTTTATATCTGCTGCATTTGTGAAAAAGAATATAATGGCTCTAAGACCCATGTCAAACACCATGCTAGTTAGCTCACAAGGAGGGGAACAACGAGCCACCTTACGTTGTCCCCATGTCACTATCACCATAAGGTGGGTAGACTTTGAGGTATACCCAATAGTCCTGGAATCCATCGGATTCGATCTGATTTTGGGAATGAGCTGGTTAGCCAGATACGATGCACTGATCCAGTGTGCCAAGAGAGCCGTGCAACTGACAGCGAAGTCCGGTGAGAAGGTGGAGTATCAAGCAACTAGTCCTTCAGAGCACAATCAAGCCAACCAAGCTGAGGGTGCAATCCCGGAGGACATCCGAGTGGTGTGCAAGTTTCCGGATGTGTTCCCAGATGAACTGCTAGGTATGCCCCCGGAACGCAAAGTTGAATTCGTTATTGAACTAAAACCTGGCACTGCACCTATAGTTGAATTCGTTATTGAACGCGAAGTTTCCGGATGTGTTCCCAGATGAACTGCCAGGTATGCCCCCGGAACGCAAAGTTGAATTCGTTATTGAACTAAAACCTGGCACTGCACCTATAGCTAAAAGGCCATATAGGATGTGAGTGAAAGAACTGGAGAAACTTAAGGAAGAATTAAGCTCTTTGTTAGAAAAAGGGTATATTCATCCTAGTTCTTCACCATGGGGAGCACCAGTGTTGTTCGTGGACAAGAAGGATGGTACGCAGAGGATGTGCGTGGACTATCGAGCCCTCAACGAAGTGACAGTCAAGAACAAGTATCCCCTGCCAAGGATTGATGATCTGTTCGATCAATTGAAGGGAGCTTGTGTGTTGTCCAAGATAGATCTTCGATCGGGCTACCACCAGATGAGGATCCGACCATCCGACATACCCAAGACGGCCTTCACTACTCGGTATGGGCTATATGAGTTCACAGTCATGCCCTTTGGACTAACCAATGCTCCGGCATACTTCATGTACCTGATGAATAGCGTCTTCATGGACTACCTGGACAAGTTTGTGGTGGTGTTCATCGATGACATTCTGGTCTTCTCCAAGAATGACGAGGAACATGAAGAACATTTGAGGATGGTGATGCAGAGACTCCGGGAACATCAGCTGTATGCCAAGTTGAGCAAGTGTGAGTTCTGGTTGAAGGAAGTGGCATTCTTGGGACACGTGCTGTCCAACGGAGGAGTGGCAGTTGACCCGAAAAAGGTTAATGATGTGTTGAGCTGGAACCCGCCTCGGGATGTCAGCGAGATCAGGAGTTTCCTTGGGATGGCCGGATATTATCGATGGTTCATCGAAGGATTCTCCAAGATTGCTAAACCCATGATGGCGTTATTGGAGAAAAATGCCAAGTTCATCTGGATAGAGGAGTGCCAAACCAGCTTCGAAGAGTTGAAGAAGAGGCTGACAACAACACCTGTACTGGTGTTGCCCGACATAGCCAAGAGCTTCTCTATCTACTGTGATGCATCCCGTCTAGGACTGGGGTGTGTACTTATGCAGGAAGGGAGAGTCGTGGCATACGCCTCAAGACAGCTGTGAAAGCATGAGTAGAACTATCCGACACATGACCTGGAGTTGGCAGCTGTGGTGCATGCTTTAAAGATTTGGAGGCATTACCTGATCGGGCACAAGTGTGACATCTACACTGATCATAAGAGCCTGAAGCATGTCTTCACTTAGTCAGAGCTGAATATGAGGCAATGCCGATGGTTAGAGTTGATCAAGGTCTATGATCTGGAGATCCATTACCACCCTGGAAAGGCTAAGTTGGTGGCAGATGCTCTGAGTAGGAGAAGCTATGTGAACAAGGTCACCGGACACTGTCTGCTGGAAGAACTCAACCGGGAATTTGAGAAGATGAGTCTGGGATTCGCAACTAGCATCACAGAGATGACGGTAGAACCGACTCTTGAATAGGAGATCCGGAGGGGTCAACCTGGTGATGAAAAGATCAAGGAGATTGTGGAAAATGTTGCCCTAGCAAAGGCCCCCGGTTTCCAAGTGGATGAACAAGGAACCTTGTGGCACGGGAAGAGGATATGCGTGCCCTATATTGCGCAGATCAAGGACACGATACTAAGAGAGGCACATGATTCAGCATACTCGATCCACCCAGGAAGCACCAAGATGTACCAAGACATCAAGGAAAGATTCTGGTGGTATGGGTTGAAGCGTGATGTGGCGACTCATGTGGCACTATGCGACACTTGTCAGAGAGTTAGGGCTGAACATTAGAGGCCAGCCGGATTACTCCAGCCCTTGAAGATACCGGAATGGAAATGGGAAGAAGTTGGTATGGATTTCATAACGGGTCTACCCCGCACACAGCGAGGATTTGACTCCATTTGGGTGATTGTGGACCGCTTGACCAAAGTGGCACACTTTCTTCCGGTAAAGACCACCTACACGGGAGCCAGGCTAGCAGAGCTATATATGGAAAGGATTGTGTGCTTGCATGGAGTGCCAAAGCGGATAGTGTCTGACCGAGGAACTCAGTTCACGTCACACTTCTGGAAGAAGCTACATGAGTCTATGGACACTAAGCTGCATTTCAGTTCGGCTTATCACCCGCAGACAGATGGACAGACAGAGCGAACCAATCAGATTCTGGAGGACATGTTGAGAGCATGTGCTCTGCAGTATGGTGTCAGTTGGGACAAGAGTTTGCCCTATGCGGAGTTCTCGTACAACAACAGCTATCAGAAGAGTCTGCAAATGGCACCGTTCGAGGCTTTGTATAATAGGAAGTGTAGGACTCCACTATTCTGGAATCAGACCGGAGAAAGTCAAGTTTTCGGTCCAGAGATACTGAGAGAAGCAGAGCGACAAGTACAAGTAATTCGGCAGAACCTGAAAGTGGCACAGTCACGGCAGAAAAGCTATGCCGATGTCAAAAGAAGGGATCTCACCTTCGAAGTCGACGACTTTGTGTATCTTAAGGTGTCACCAATGCGAGGCGTTAAAAGGTTCAATGTCAAAGGCAAACTAGCACCTCGGTACATCGGGCCTTTCCAGATACTTGAAAGGAAAGGTGAAGTGGCATACCAGTTGGGACTACCCGAGAGATTGGCCGGAGTGCATGATGTGTTCCATGTGTCACAACTGAAGAAATGTTTGCGGGTGCCTGAAGAGCAAATCCCGATAGATGAGCTGAATGTGCAAGAGGACCTCACTTACGAGGAGTACCCGGTCAGGATTCTGGAGGTGTTTGAGAGGGTCACAAGAAACAAGGTCATCTAGATGTGCAAGGTTCAGTGGAGCCGACACTCGGAAGATGAGGCCACTTGGGAACGGGAAGATGATCTCAAGACCGAGTACCCACAGCTCTTCGCATCTACTTCTGAATCTCGAGGACGGGATTCATCTTAAGAGGGGTAGGTTTGTAACACCCAAAAATGGCCCATTTAAAATTTTCAGTAATTAAATGGCTTTTATTTTAATTGTTCATATTTAATATAGGTTAATTGAATTATTTATGAATATTAAAATTAAATATAAGTTGTAGAAATATTTTTGTTGCATTCATGCTGCTGCGCTGTGTTTTGTTTGTTGGTAAGTTAAATTGGAATTTAAATTCTGTTTAAAGTCAAATTTGATTTGTTTTTGTTTGAGCCCTAGAAAAGTTAAACCATGATGAGTGCGCCTTTGCCCCCTCAACTCTTTTCCTGGGGCGCCCCTGCTCCCCCAACTCTTTCCCCGAGCGCAGCCCAAACCCCTCCAACCATTTCCCTGGCCCAGCCCATTTTCCTCCTTCCCCGCGCGCCTCCCCTGCTTCTGGCCCAGCAGCGGCCCAGCCCGTGCGCCCCACTTTTTCCCCCCTTCTCCCACTGCCCGAGCGGCCCCACTGCTTCGCCGACGGCCGCCGGCCGCTGCTCGCCGTCGTCAGACACCCTCGCCGAGATTTGGTCGACTTGATCCGGCCAATCGCGTTCGCCATGCTCCCGCAGTTCTGTAGAGCCTAGACTCGTCGCTAATCGTGCCCTGTAGCCGAGTTACGCCCAACTCCAGCGAACTTCCACCGCCGACCGAGCTGCGCCGCCTCGCGCACTTCCTCGCAGGCGACCATCCAACCCTAGCCACTAGATCCCCATCCTACGGCCCAGATCCGCCCGCGCCTGAGTTAAACCCGGCACGTACCGGTCAGCCGAGCCACAATTGCTAAAGGCCCCCCCCCACTTTTTGGAAATCAACCCGCGGTCCGCCTCTTTTGAAGAATAATTACCAGTAGGTCCTGTTTTTAGCAAAAAACCCCCTGAGCTTTTAAATTTAGAACCCACAGTCCTAGCTAGGTGTTTTTGCGCGCTAGCCCTCAGGTTTTTATACGAAACTATATTTAGGTCCCTAGTTTCTTCAAAATAAGCCCCTGGAACCTTTTAAAAGTTGCCAGCAGGTCCGTGGAACTTAGAAAACCCATATCTTTTTTGTTTTAACTCCGATTAGTGTGATTTTCGCGCTCAGGTGTTCGTAGTGAAGCGTAGAATATTTCTAAAACCTTTTTTTGTACTGTTTCTACTGTTTGGTGTACTGTTCTAATAGATTATTATTTGTTTGCATGTATTGGTTTGCGTGCTGACTTGTTTGGTGCTTCGGGTCCAGTCGGTGAGCCGTTAGCTTTGGAGTTCAAGCTCGGTGGTGACTTTCCGGAACAGGACTCGCAGCAGCAGCAGCAGCACTTCGAGGAAGGCAAGTTATAGCATGGACAATCCTTGCTACCTAAACACCACCTTTTACAATTAATTACTTTCATATGCATGTGTCTAAATTGATGTCCCATTAAGGTTGTACCTAGTTTTGTATACCCTGTTCTTTTGATTACCCCAGGTTTAGGCATATGGGTAGCATCTTTGCTATGCGCAGCTACTGTCACCATTATTTAATTGTTAATGATGACTCAATGGTTCACTTCAATGTTAATGATAAAACTTGCTTTTTAGCAACATGGTTCAGGGAACTGGGGCATGTGCTGGGTGCTTTGCTCCAGTGTCTCTCCATAAGGTCCGGTTCTTAAAGCGGCAACCTAGGAGCCTGTCGCCACCGCTAGAACTATTATGGCTCTGGTCTTGGTCAAGTAACTTGTACGACTCTAGCTTGACAGTAGTTACCGACGGGGCCGACGACGCTATGGGAAGCTCTCGTGAGAGTATGGTTTGATCCACCGAGGACGGGGGGTACCGTCGGCTATGTCTTGTCAGGCATAGTCTCGTGTTGGGAGTCCCTGTGGTATGGGAACTCCGCACGTCGCACTCTTTTACTTGCTGGCATGCGTGCCCGCGCTCTGGACGCCATTGACCCTCTTATCGCTGTGCCCTGAGAGTCAGTCAATCTCGGTGCCTTGGATCATGCTGCCTGTGTTGTACCATAGTGGCTACTGTTTTGTTAGGGTGTCTTGTGAAAAACCTCATAGCGTCCCTATGCAGTCACACCTCGGAAGTGTTGATGTGCGTGGTTGGGTGCAAAGTTCCTTTGAACTTTTACGCGACTGGTGGGTAAAGGGCGAAACCTCTGCAGAGTGTGAAATCTTTCATGATAGCCTTGCTCAGGGTCGCTAGTGGCCTGGATCCTTTTTGATTAGAAGATGATGTTCATTCATGCTTATTGTCACTTATACTTATTTAATTGGGTTACAACCGGGTTTCATTCACTTGTAGTAATTTGTTAAATGTTAAAATGAGCCAACTAAAAATGCTAAAGCAGTTAAACCGTGTCTAGCCTATTTTGAGCCTTCATGCCCGTGCTATACTTGCTAAGTAAATGTTTACTTACACTTGTCATTATTCAACAAAATCCCGGATGGGTAAACAGATTGGGCTGATTAGGAGACTGCTGCTGAGTTCCCTGAGGACCTGCCGTACTTCTGAGTTGCGCTCTCCCAGTCAGAGTCCCTGTGGACTGCGGCTCTGCTTTAGTTGAGAGTTATAGACTTCCGCTGTAATAAATATTATTGTTATACTCTGATGTAAACTATTTTATTTCAAGCATTTGTACTCTGTTTATCATATTTGTTCGCTATATGTGTTCTGTGGACTTCCTGGGCACACATATGGCCGCACTCGGGTTTTGTGAAAATCCGGGTGTGACATCAAGCCATAATGGTGCTTAGGAGCTCTTTAAGCCCCTATGAGTACAACAAGATAAGAGGGCTCGAATTTGCAAAGGATATTTGGGACACTCTCCAGTTATCTCATGAAGGAACAGATGTGGTCAAGGAAGAGAAGATTAATCTTCTTCAAGGAGAGGTAGAGGCTTTCGTCATGAAGAAGGATGGGACTTTTCAAGAGATGCATGATCGTTTAAAGGTTCTTGTGACCGAGATAAGAATGCTTGGTAGCAAGGATTGGGATGAACATAAGGTCACCAAGAAGATGGTTAGGGCATACGCCCCGAAGAACCCAATGCTAGCTACTATGATTAGGGACAAGAGTAAGTTCAAGAAAACGCTACCCATGGAATTGTTCAACATTTTGCAATATCATGAGATGAACAACATGGATGTAGCCAAGTCAATGGAGCCAACCGAGGTCAAGGCAATCGCTCTCAAAGCCGAACCAAGCAAGAAAATTGAGTCAAGTGAGAAGCCCTCTTATCTCAAGAAAATTGAGTCAAGTGAGAAGCCCTCCAAGCTCAAGTGACAATGATAGCACTGATGAAGAAACCACTATGACGGTGAAGAACTTCAAGAGGTTCATGAAGAGACGAAGTGACAGGAAACCCGTCTCTCAAAGAAGATGATATGAATGTGGGGGAAAAGGCCATTACATTGGCGATTTCCCTCACAAGAAGAATGACAAGGATGAAAAGAAGTCAAAAGAGAAATCCTATGTCAAAGAGAAGAAGTACAAGGAGAAGAATGAAAGTGCTCATGTTGGTCAAGGTTGGGGTTCTAGTGATGACTCCGACAATGAAGTGACAACTCTTGCCATACAAGTCCCTACTCCAACACCAAGGCTCTTCAACAACTATTATGAGAGTGATGATGAATCTCCCATGTGCCTCATGGCTCAAGGGACCATGGTATTAAATCCTTCCGCTCCTCCATCATCCACTCCCTCAATACCTAGTAATGTAGACAAAGACTTAGATGAAGAAGAAGTCGAACATGAGAGAAACATGATAAATAAGTTCGGTAAAAATGGTTATAAACAAATTAAAAAACTATTAGAGAAATTAGAGAAAAGAGAGGAATCTCTTGATAGGCAAGAAAAATTACTCATCCTTGAGGAGAGAAATCTTGCTCTTGAAGAGACTCTAGTTGAGGAGAAGGTTAAGGTTGAAAATTTGACATGTGACTTGTCACTTGCAAATGACTCACATGAGATGATGTCTAAGTAATTATCCTTGGCAAATGACTCTCTATTCAACCTAAAAAATGCACATAGTGAGCTTCAAGAAAGGCATTCAAGCCTAGAGATCAAGTACAAAGATCTAGAAGCTAACTTTGGCACTCTTTGGGAAAGCACCAAAACCAACTCCAAAACAACTGTTGATTCCAATGTCTCTACTAGTGTAGGTCACTCAAGATGTTATAAGATCGATGTAAATGCTTGTGCAACTAACCTTTCTAAGCTAGAAGAGAAAGTCAAAGATAAAGATGCTCAAATTCAAGAGTTGACCAAGGCAATTAGCAAAGACAAGGTCAAAGGTAAGATTGAGTTCGAGTCCCATCCGGCATATAAAGCTGAAAGATATCCTAGTATCAAGGATGGACTCAGATTCACTAGAGGTAGAAAGACTAATGGTATAAGGATGTTAAAAGGTCATGAAGTACCAATGTTCAACAAAGGAGCCAACCTTGGAAATTTGATGAACATTGCTCATGGTGTGTCAAAGGTAGACACCATTGGAGTGTCACACCCGAATTTACACAGAAACCCGAATGCTGTCATATGTGTGCCCAGGATGTCCACAGAACACATAAAACTTACAAGTATGGAAATCAGAGTACATATGCTCGAATAAAATAGTTTACATCAGAGTTTACCTAAATAAAACACAGCGGAAGTCTATGTATTAACTCTCTCGACAGGTAGAGCCTCAAGTCCACAGGGACACCGACTGGTTGACCACAGCTCAGAAGTATAGAAGATCCTCAAGAAACTCAGTAGCAGCAGACTCATTTACTCCATCTGTTACCCATCCAGGATTTTGTTGAATAATGACAAGTATAAGTAGAACATTTACTTAGCAAGTATAACACGGGTGTATGAAGGCTTAAAGTAAGGCTAGACATGGCTGAACTGCATTAGCACTTTTAGTTGGTTCGTTTTAACATTATCCAAGTTACTACAAGTGAATGAAACCCAGTTGCAACCCAATTAATGAAGTATAAGTGACATTAAGCATAAATAAACATCATCTTCTAATAAAAAAGGATCCAGGCCGCTCATGACCCTAAGCAAGGCTATCATGATAGCTTTACACTCTGTAGAGGTTTCGCCCTTTACCCACCAGTCGCGTAAAAGCTCAAAAGAACTTTAAACCCAACCATGCACATCAACACTTCCGAGGTGTGACTGCATAGGGACGCTACGAGGCTTTTCACAAGACACCCTAACCAGACAGTGGCTGCTAAGGTACAACAAGGTGGTGAGACTCTAGGCATCGAGATTGACTTACGCTTACGGAGTCACACAATAAGGGGGTCAATGGCATCCAGAGCGCGGGCATCGCACCCAATAATGTGCAACATGTAGAGTTTCCCATCGCAGGGACTCCCAACATGGGACTGGGTCTAACGAGACCTAGCCAACGGGGCTACCGTCCTCGGTGGAATCAAGAAACACCCCGCGCCTTGCTTCCCTTAACGCCGTCGGCCCCATCGGTAACCACCGGCAAGCTAGAGATGTACAAGCTAATTAACCAAGACCAGAGCCATAATAGTTCTAGCGGTGGCGACAGGCTCTTGGGTAGCCACTTTAAGAACCGGATCTTACGGAGAGACACTAGAACAAAGCACGAAGCACATGCTCTAGTTCCTTAAACCAAGTTGCTAAAAAGCAAGTTTTATCATCATGTTTGAAGTGAACCATTAAGTCAAAATTAACAGTTAAACAATGGTGATAGTAGCTGTGCATAGCAAAGATTCTACCCAAATGCATAAAACTAAGGTAATCAAAGGACAGGATAATCAAAACTAGGTACAACCTTAAAGGTACATCAATTTAGACACATGCATGTATGAAATAATAGATTACAACGTGGGTAGGTAGCAAGGATTGTCCGTGCTATAACTTGCCTTCCTCAAAGTGCTGTTGCTGCTGGTCATGCTCCTGGAAGTCCTCCTCGTACTCGAACTCCAACGCAAATGGCTCACTGACTGGACACGAATCACCACACAAGCATTCACACAAGCCAATACATGCAAACAAAAGTATTCTATTAGAATCGTACACTAAACAGTAGAGCAGAACAAAAGAAGGTTTTAAAACTAATCTACGCTTCGCTACGAACACATGAGCGCAAGAATCACACTAATCGGAGCTAAAACGAGAAAGTTACGGCCTTTCTAAGGTTCGAGGACTTGCTGGCAAGGTTTAAAAACTTCCAGGGACCTATTCGTGAAAAACCGAGGATCTATACGCAATTTCATATAAGAACCCGAGGGCTAACGCGCAAAAAGGCAGGGTCTTTTCTATGAAAGAGTATAGACTAAACAAATATGGTAGAAAATTATAAGATTCGCTGAGGGTCTTATTGAAAATCTTGAGGCCAAAAACGACGGAAGGCACGGCGCGACGACAAGATGAAGAACGGGCAATAGTGGAAGATATGGTGGAATAAGACTACCTTAGGGAATCCCAAACAAAGAGGTCTCCCTGTAAAGGAGTCGATGGTGTGCCTTTTCCAGAGGAGAGGTGGTTCGTATATATAGGGAGAAAACCTCTCACTTCGAGATTCATTAGCAACATGGGACTAAAGGTGGTTTGCCCCATTCCAATGCGAATGGGCTTTGAAATTTGGCCCAATAAAGTGATGGGATGGGTTTGGCCTAAAATTGGGTCAACTTTGGGCCAAGGCTGGTCTACTAAGATTTAGGGTGATTTTAATATTCGGAATAATTATTTTCCTGGTTATAAAATAATTCCAGATAAGTCCAGAATTGATATTAAAACCATGAAAAATATTCTAAAAATTCTAAAAACCCTAGGAAAAATTCCAGAGATAGAGTTGGACATAAGGAACCCAAATATTGTATTTGGAGCTCACGAAAAGGATCTTAACATGTTTCAAAAATTGGAATTTTCTCTAGGGAAAATAGGATTAATTTCCAGAAAAAATCTAGAAAATTCTCATTAGGATAATAAACGCATTTTTGAAAACTTTACACACATAAAAACACTAAATGCAACCGGCATGAATGCAAAGCACTCAATATTATAACCTATGTTATTTTATTTTGAATTATTTTTCTGTACTAAATTCCCTGTTAATTATATAAAGCTTGGAAAATTTTAGAAAATTGAAAAAATCATTGTATTAATTATGCTGACAAATCACATCCCAAAATCCAAAAATTTTGGGCAAGTCTATTGTTGAGGCATTTAGCAAGGGTGCTAAAGACTCAACCAAGGTCAAGAAGAATGAGAAGATCATTGAGCACAAACCATCCCCCAACGATATTGTTGATTACACGGTCATGTGGGATCACAATGAGAAGATAGTGGTCAAATATGTGGGTACTCATGTGAAGAAGATGATGAGAAGTGTTTGGGTGCCAAAGATTTCTAGAGCTAACATTCAAGGACCCAATCTCTTTTGGGTACCTAAATCTAAGGCTTAAACTTGTTTTGTAGGCATATTACTCCGGCGGACCTTCATGGTTGCTTGATAGTGGATGTTCAAATCATATGACCAGAGAGAAGAATGTGTTTGCCAAGTTGGAAGAATATGACTAACCCATTGAAAAGATTACATTAGGTGACAACAATCATGGTGATGTGGGAGGCCAAGGTGAAATTGCTATCTCAAATGATTCATCTCTTTCCAATGTTTATTTGGTTGATTCCTTGGGATACAATTTGTTGTCAGTCTCACATCTTTGTGAGAAAGGCTACAATTGTCTCTTTACTAATGAGGGTGTTAGCATTATTAGAAGAGAGGATTCCTTTATTGCTTTTACGGGTCAACTTAAGGGAAAGCTTTACTTGGTTGAGTTCACAACCACTAAAGTGGAACCGAAGACTTGTTTAATGGTAAAATCTAGCTTGGGTGGGCTTTGGCATCGCCAGCTAGCCCATGTTGGCATGAGGAACTTGGCCAAACTTCAAAAGAATGAACATATCCTAGGACTAACGAATGTTGTCTTTGAGAAAGATAGGTTATGTATAGGGATGACAATTCTACCCACAGGTATCGGTACCCATGGGTTTCGTACCCGATGGATGAGGGTATGGGCATAATTGTTTGCCCACGGGTGAGGGTACGGGCAAGAAATTCTACCCGCGGGTATGTCACGGGCAAGAAGACCCTCCCGTGGGTGCCAATCGGGCGACCCGCAATCCCTCCACAATTTTCTATTCCCTCCACATTTGTCCTTCCTTGATGCTATTCCTTGATGCTAGTACTTCGTAGCTCTTAACCTCCCTCATCCAATTTTCTACGTTTTTTCATTCTATCAAAGTACAAACTGGGTTGCTCCAAGTCTCTCCATTTTGTTTATTGTTAGGATGATCTCAAGTTCGATATAGTTGATCGTTAACTTTTGATTTTTTTATGGATGGCTGGGAAAACTGAGACTCTTAAGAACAATTGAACTTTATGATGTAATATTTGTTTGGTTGTGTTGGTGTGTGGTTGTTGGTTGTGATTGCGCATGTGTATTGTGCAAGTGCGAAACAACATATGTGTGTGAAAAATAGTTACCTGTATGTCTCCGTGTGACCAATATTTTTTTGGCTACTGTAATATGTGTGATTATGATTGTTTAAACAATATTTATTGTATAATGTTCTTGTGCAATAGAGCACTAAGCAAAATCCGATCACATATGTTGAGCACATGGATTTATTTGGTCCTATTACTTATATTAGTATTGGTGGAAACAAATACGGTCTTGTCATTGTGGATGATTTCTCTCGATATACTTGGGTATTTTTTCAACAAGATAAGAGTGAACTCAAGAGGTTATCAAGAAGTTCATTAGAAGAGCACAAAATGAATTTGAATTGAAAGTCAAGTATATGAGAAGTGACAATGGCACGGAGTTTAAGAATCTCAATGTTGAAAATTTTCTTGATGAAGAGGGGATCAAGCATGAGCTCTCCACTCCATATACACCTCAAGAAAATGGTATTGTTGAGAGGAAGAATAGAACTTTGATTGAAATGGCAAGAACCATGCTTGATGAGTACAAGACTCCGGATATCTTTTGGGCCGAGGCAATCAACACGGCTTGCCATGCCACAAACCACCTCTATCTTCAAAAGTACTTGGGCAAGACTCCGTACGAGATCCTCACCGGTAACAAACCAAAGGTGCTGTCGAAGATTTATCTCGAGTACATTTGTCTAGGGGTATCCCAGACAGTAGATTTGTGGGGATCGCCGGACTGGAACTTGATGGTTAATGCGAAGACACAACGCACAAGGATTTAGACAGGTTTGGGCCGCCAGAGTAGCGTAATACCCTACGTCCTATATGGGGGATTGTATATTGTATTCTTCTCGTTGGGTGGGTTTAGGCCTTGATCTCTAGTCTGCCGAGCTAGGGACCCCTACCCTCCTTTATATATCCCAGGGGGCAAGGCTACATGGATAGTCTCCTAGTCGGTTATAATATGAGAGTCCTAGTAGGAGTACACGAGTACTTCTACTTGGAGTAGGAGTTCTCCGAGTAGTTCTACTAGGACTCAGTCTTCTATCTTGAGGATACCCGGGGATGTATATCCCACAGGTGCACTACTTTAGAGTTTTTGGTTACAAATGTTACATTATTAACAAGAAAACCAAAAGCTCCAAGTTTACACCTAAGGTTGATGAAGGTTTTCTACTTGGTTATGGTACTAACGAACACGCCTATCGTGTCTTCAATAAGACCTCCGATTGTGTTGAGGTCATAGTAGATGTGAAATTTGATGAATCAAACGGCTCTCAAGTAGAGCAAGTTGAAAATGACCTTGTAGATAATGAAGAACCTCCAAGTCAATCCATCATGAGAATGAGACTAGGTGAAGTGAGACCTCATGAAGCTCAAGTTGAAGATAAAGAACAAGTACAAGTTTCGGAGATCAATTTTAGTATTGATCCATCATCATCAACAAGAGTTGATCCATCAAGATCTTCTCAAGGTCAAGATCAAGCTCATGGTGATGATCATGATCGTGGCAATGATCTAGGGGGAGCTCAAGGTGGTAATACTCAAGTTGAAGTCTCTCATGATGACGACGATGATGGTGGACCTATTCAACATCAATTAACATTTCCTCACCCAAGAGTCCATCAAAGTGTGCAACGGGATCTTCTCGTTGATAATATCCTAGGGAGCATCCGAAGAGGGGTAACTACTCGTTCACTTTTAGCAACTTTTTCTGAATGTTACTCATTTGTTTCCTCTTTGGAACCTCTCAAGGTTGAAGATGCTCTTGGTGATGTGGATTGGGTTATTTCTATGCAAGAAGAATTGAACAGCTTCACAAGAAATGAAGTTTGGAAGTTGGTCCCAAGGCCCAAGCAAAATGTGATTGGCACCAAGTGGGTCTTCTGAAATAAGCAAGATGAAAATGGCATTGTCACAAGAAACAAAGCTATATTGGTTGCTCAAGGTTTCACTCAAATTGAAGGACTAGACTTTGGTGAAACATATGCTCCGGTGGTAAGGCTTGAATCGATTCATCTTCTTTTGGCCCATGTTGCTCACCATGACTTCAAACTACATCAAATGGATGTGAAGAGTGCATTCTTGAATGGGCCACTTTCTAAGTTGGTATATGTGGAGCAACCACCGGGCTTTGAAGATCCCAAGCATCCCGATAATGTCTACAAACTCCATAAGGCTCTCTATGGGCTCAAGCAAGCTCCTAGAGCATGGTATGAATGCCTTAGGAAATTCCTTCTAAAAATGGCTTTGTGGTAGGAAAAGCCAATTCTACTCTCTTCACTCAAAAAGTAGACACATATTTGTTTGTATGTCAAATATATGTTGATGATATCATCTTTGGTTCTACTAATGCCAAGTTTTGTGAGGAGTTTATAGGATCACGACTAAAAGATTTGAGATGTCTATGATGGGAGAATTGAAATTCTTTCTTGGTTTTCAAATCAAGCAATTGAAGTATGTAACTTTCATATGTAAAACTAAATATACAAATGATATGCTCAAGAAGTTTGACATGGCCAATGCTAAGCCCATGAAGACTCCAATGCCAGTGAATGGACATCTCGATCTCAATGAAGATGGAAAACCGATCGATCAAAAGGTATACCACTCCATGATTGGTTCATTGCTTTACCTTTGTGCATCTAGGCCAAATATTATGCTTAGTGTGTGCATGTGTGAAAGATTTCAAGCCAATCCTAAGGAATATCACTTAATGGATGTTAAAAGAATCTTTAGATATTTAGTGCATACTCCAAACCTTGGCTTGTGGTATCCCAAGGGCTCCACTTTTGATTTACTTGGCTACTCTGATTCGGATTATGCCGGTTGCAAGGTAGATCGAAAGAGTACAACGGGGACTTGCCAATTTCTTGGTCGGTCCTTGGTGTCTTGGAGCTCTAAGAAACAAAATTCCATTGTGCTATCCACCGCCGAGGCCGAATATGTTGCGCCCGGTGCTTGTTGTGCTCAACTACTTTGGATGAGGCAAACCTTGACTGGCTTTGGATGTGAGTACAAAAATATCCCTCTCTTGTGTGACAATGAGAGTGCCATCAAACTAGCAAATAATCCCGTCCAACACTCAAGAACCAAACACATTGACATAAGACACCACTTTCTTAGAGACCATGAAGCCAAAGGAGATATCTCTCTAAGCCATGTAGGAACCAATAAACAACTAGCCGATATCTTCACCAAGCCTCTCGATGAGCAAACATTTTGTTCTTTGAGGAGTGAGCTCAATATCTTGGATTCTCGTAACTTGGCTTGGCTTGTTGCATTCACAATTGCTTGTTGCCTAGACTAGAAGAAAAAATGTTTTATCTTATTTTTGTGTGAGTTTTTCAAAATATTTGATCTTGTGATCATTCCTTGTCTCAAATTGATCATAGTTATGCGATGTCGTTTGTTGCTGATCAGTATTGAGACAAGTTTCTTACAAGTCCATATGCTATATCTTACAAAATCTTTCGTCGAATCTCGTCGTGAAAAATCCTAGAAAAAGCTTAAATCTGCTGCCCCGAATCTTCTGACACACCATCAAAACTTACCCCATGAAGTTCCGAGCGGCTCTATCACGAACCTCTCTCTCTGTTCTATCTTCGGATCTTCCGGGCCATCGGATCTTCCGACTATTCATCAGAACTTCCGGACCTGGGAGAGGTCGGAACTTCCGTTGAATCTTCTGTTCCTCTCCAGGGTCGGAACTTTCGACCATGTGTCGTATCTTTCGTCCTGTGCGTGACTATGTATATCTGGACTGAACCGTTACTCCTCCCATTCTCTCTTTCTCTTCATAAACACACTCTCTCATGAACTCTCTGTCTCGTGCGGCAATTTTGGAGTTCAACCAAAGGATTGTTAATCTTTGTGCTCCTTTTGATTCCCCAAGTCTTGGAGGCTTGATCCCTATCGGATCTTCTAGATTTCTCGCGGGAAAATCTCAAATGTATCTCATTCAAACTTCCCGTCGTTCGATCTATCAATGTAGGAGTCTCTAGTGGATTTCCTTTGGTGAATCACTTCATATACATGCTTAGAACACATCCCTAAAATCTCATACCTTTTGGTGGGCTAGAACTTCGATTCCTCAATTTCTAGGTCTTGCCCGAGTTCATTGGATCATCCAACTATGTGCTGGAAGATCTGACCGACCTGGGATCTGACCTTTTAATTGAACTTATTCTTCATGTTTCATCTATTGATCCTATGCTATTGTATCTATCCAGATGGATCGTACGAAGGTTTCTGAGAAGAAGAAGACCACTTTGCAAGCTTGACCAAGTTTTGTGAGAAATCTTGGTTCATTTTCTGACATAGAGACCAATTCGGATGAGGACATTAGTGAGATTGGAAAGGGAAAAAGGTCAAAGAAGCAATTAGATGCACGGTCTGTTAGGGAAGAGGCACAACAAGTGGACAAGGGCGAGGCAAGGAGATTCAATCATCTCCTCCACGCCGGACCAAGAGAGCAACCCAACAAGACATTACCGACACTCGGTATAATGATGACATTGATATATCCTTTCTTGCTCAGAACTTTATATCCACTGTCATTCCTTTTTGTCATCCCGATGATAGACCTTTTGTGAATTTCAAGTCCACAGCTAATACCATGAAACCACTTCGGTTTAGTGTGCATGAGGATCCTAGAACCCTCACCTTCAAGCAATTCAAGGGTGATCCTCGCTTTTTGCTCCCACATCAAGCGGATTGGTATGAGTCATTCATTCTTAAGATGGGTCGCCTATGCACTCCCATGTATTGGGTTAATTGGAAGTACTTGAAGGGCTTGCCTCCACTGCTCAAACCAGTTGTTGATGATTATGAGCGGTGTGTCGAGATGGATGTGGACAAGATCATGGCATTTGAGTGTCCATACAATGAAGAAGTCATCGCTTAGTTTTACACCACTTTGTGGATTGATGAGGAGAGGGATGAGATGCACTGGACTTTGTGTGGCAAGTGCTTATCCATCACCTTGCACGCCTTTGCGGGATTATTTGGACTAGCTGAGGAGACAGCCTACACTCACACTAGCAATGATCACAACAAGGTTGACCTTCACAGTGGACGTGAGCTAGAGGATGTTAAGCTAGCTTTCATGTATGATGGTGCTTATGGTCCTGTTGTGTTTGGGAAGTACAAGGGTCTCTCTCCCTTCTATAAGTTGCTAAATCAACTGTTTAGAGGGACTCTATATCCAAGGGGAGGAGATACAGACAACATTTCTAAGAGGGCCAAGAACCTGCTCTTTCAAATGGCTCCCGACAAGCCCAAGTTCAAGGTGTTCAATTTCATTTGGAATGAGATAATTCTATGCTCTGCTGACTCTTCTAGTGGATGTCACTATGCTCCATATATTTTTCATATGATCAAGCATGTGACTGGGGTGAACATTTTAACTGACAAATCTCACTTCCCATATCGCTCTCCCCAAGGCAAGATTGAGCAGCTTCTCAAGATCAAGTCCAAGGCTTATGCGGGTGTTCATGCTCCATCCACTACTCATGGTGCGTCATCTTCTCATGCCCCTCCTCCTTCATAAGGTCCATCTTCCTCCCATGGTCCTTCTCTTGGTTCAAAAGGCAAGAAGGGCAAGCTCGATTTCCTTGTACAAGGACTCTTTGCTTGTTTCACCGCATGCTCTTATCAAGTCAATAAATCTCATGAGCGTGACATACGCTTGTATGAAGAGCTGTGCAAGTTTGACAAGCAGCACAAATACCTTCGGGATAACTATCAATTGCCTCATTCTCTCGTTCGCCAGCCCTAAGAGTTCTCTCCTTCTTAGTTTTATAATTCTTGGGAGGACAATACTCAAGAATTTATCTTTGGACCCTCTCAAAATGTCGCTCATGATGAGGAAGAAGAGGAAGACACTGGCAAAGAGGGCTCCTATCATAGTGAGTCCAAAAATGGGGAAGATGACGGTGAGGACAATGACGATGGTGAGGACGATGACAACAATGATGATGATGACGATGACGACGCGACCGAGTAGCTCCTTTTTTGGTCTTTGATGACAAAGGGGAGTGAATTTGTCCATTTGAGACCCATCACTATCTATCTATCTTTTATTCTAGTTCTAGCTTGTGGACTTGTAAGAACTTGAATTTGTGTTATGCATGGTGTGCCAAGTGAGAACTTTATTTGTAAGACTTATTTATGGTTTATGCTAGTGTGATGTTGAACTCCTTATATTATTCTTTGTGATATGCTTGTGTTATGGTGATTTTTTATCTTCACTTTAATTGTTGTGTATATATGTCATATCATATGCATCATGGTTTTATAATCACACTTGAGCACATGGATGAAAGGTTAAATAGGGGAGTTTTGTTTAAACATGTGCATAGGCATTTCAGGCCATTTGAGTTGAACATGCACATGTTTGTGAAACCAAATTTGTATTGTCATCAATTACCAAAAAAGGGGGAGATTGAAAGTGCATCTAAGCATTAATCAATTTTGGTGATTAATGACAATAGAAATTTTGGATATAATGCTTTGAATAAGTTGTGCAGGAATAAAATGAAAAGAGAAGAAAAGAAATATGAAATGAAGGTCCCCAATTCTTTTTCATATGGTGGTGGATTCGATTCAAGATTTAAATTTGATTTTTGGTTTGAATTTGAGTATAGAACCACCATACTATCAAGGGGGACGTGTTTGATAAATCCTAGTTGTCAAAAGTGCTATGCTTGAGATGAAAGTCCTCATGAGAAACACACAAAGCCACATTAACAGCTTTCTGTGTGGTCAAAACTTAGGCCAGAAGATCCGACCGGAAGTTCCGACGTGCTCGGTTTTCAATTTCTGTTTCCCATTGGAAGATCTAGTCCTTGCATCAGAACTTCCATCAGGAGACCCTACACTATGTCAGATCTTCCGAGACTTAGCCGGTTTTCAGCCCTAGGGAGTTTTCCATGCAAGTTCCGGTCCATAGGCCGGAAGATCCGACAGGAAGTTCCGGCCGGCTCTGCCTTGAGTCTTTCCGAGCCGGATGATCTGGTGTGAGTTGGGAGATCCAACACTCTGTCAGAAGATCCGAAGCTGGGAAGTTTTCTGGGGTTTTCTAAACCTATTCTGTCTCTTGCCGGAAGATCCGACCCTCGGTCGGAAGATCCAATACCCCTTCGCGGAGCACATAACGGTCACATTTGGGGGGGGGGGTTTGGTATATATACCCCCTTCACCCCCTCATTCTTTGATGCTACTTCTCACGACCTAACACAACACTTGAGCATTCATTTCACACCTCTACTCCCTCCCAAGCTTGATTCTTGCAAGGATTCACCTAGGGTTTGAGTGTGAGAGAGGATTTCAGGTGTGAGACAAGAGCACCTTGTGAGTTTCCATTCATTCATCTCAAGAAGCATTTGAAGCAACTTTGACTTGTCGATTTGCGTTTGTTACTCTTGGAGCTTTGCTCCTAGACGGTTAGAGGTGCCGGTGAGCTCTCATTCCTTTGTGGTTTGAGCCCTGAAAGTTTGTATTACCCCTCTCTATGTGAGAGTAAATTGTAAGTAACTCAATCCTCCTTTGTGGTTGATTGAGGGAGACTTGGGGCTAGTGTGACAGCTCGGCTCTTTGTGAGCATCTCAACTGAGATGTAGCTCCTTTGTGGAGTGAACTTCGGAAGTAAATCCTTTGTCTCCGTGTGCTCACTTGTATTTCTTGTTATTCTTGCTCGATTTGACCTGATCTACTTGCTAGTTGTTATATGCTTGTTGATTATATTTAGAAAGTTATTTGCATCATTTTTGAACTTTCTATTCAAGTAAGGTCAGTAGAATTCAAATCACGAAGTAAGTTTTATACCCAGTCGGAAGATCCTACACAGTGTCAGATATTCTTGGCCAGAAGATCCGAGACTGCATCGGATCATCCGACATCTGACAGTTTGTCACACCCTGAAATTTTTGGATTTCAGGATGTGTTTTTAAAGAATAATTAAATAAATAATTTCTCATAATTTTAAAATTTTTCTCAACTTTATTTAAATTGCAGGGAATTTAGTATAAGGAAAACCATTTTTTTAAATTAAATTAAAACAACATAGGTTTAATGTTGAGTGCCTTGCATTCATACTGGCTTGCATTTAGTGGTTTTATGTGTGACAATTTCATAAAATGCGTCTAGAAGCCTATTTGGAATTTTCCAGAGTTTTCTAGGATTTATTCCTATTTTTCTTTAGCTAATTCTAATTTATGGAAGGTGCTAAAATCATTTTCATGAGCTCCAAATATTTTATTTGGGTTTGTCATGTCCAACTCTATCTCTGGAATGTTTGCTAGGATTTTTAGAGTTTTTAGAATATTTTTCATGGTTTTAATATCAATTCTGGACTTATCTGGAATTATTTTATAACCAGAAAATTAATTATTCCAAGAATTAAAATCACCCTAAATATTAGTAGACCAGCCTTGGCCCAAAGTTGGCCCAATTTTAGGCCAAATCCATCCCATCACTTCCCGTGAGGCACAGTCCCGTGCTGGGAGTCCCTGCGATGGGGAACTCCACACGTTGCGCATGGATGGGTGTGATGCCCGCGCGTTGGATGCCATTGACTCCCTCATGGTGTGACTCCGTGAGCGTACATCAATCCCGGTGCCTAGGGTCTCACCGCCTTGTTAAACTAGCGGCTACCGTCTTGTTAGGGTGTCTTGTGAAAAACCTCGTAGCGTCCCTATGCCATCACACCTCAGGAGTGTTGATGTGCGTGGCTGGGTGCAAAGTTCTTTTGAACTTTTACGCGACTGGTGGGTAAAGGGTGAAACCTCCGCAGAGTGTAAATCTATCATGATAGCCTTGCTTAGGGTCACGAGCGGCCTGGATCCTTTTTTATTAGAATATGATGTTTATTTACTAATTAATGTCACTTACACTTTATTAATTGGGTTGCAACTGGGACTCATTTAATGTAGTAACTTGGATAATGATAAAATGAACCAACTAAAAGTGCTAATGCAGTTAAGCCGTGTCTAGCCTTATTTTGAGCTTTCATACACCCGTGCTATACTTGCTAGGTAAATGTTTTACTTACACTTGCCATTATTCAACAAAATCCCGGATGGGTAACAGATGGATCAGTGGTTGAGATAGCTACTGAGTTTTCTGAAGATCTTCTGTACTTCTGAGTTGTGGTCAACCAGTCGGTGTCCCTGTAGACTTGAGGCTCTACCCGTCGAGAGAGTTAGACTTCCGCTGTACTTTATTTAGGTAAACTCTGATGTAAAATGTTTTATTCGAGCATATGTACTCTGATTTTCCATATTTGTAAGCTATATGTGTTCTATGGACTTCCTGGGCACACATATGGCAGCATTCGGGTTTCTGTGAAAACCTAGGTGTGACAGATTGGTATCAGAGCCGTGCTGACTGTAGGGCCGCAGCCTAGATAGTATTAGTCATTCTTTATTGGTTATTTTGCCATACAACCCTTGCTTTCTCTATCTTTGAGATTTTTATTCATAAAAAGTGCTATCCTTGAGCATTTTACCCTCATTGATGACTTATCTTTTGGTCATTATATCCTTGATTGTTTTATCCTCTCCTTGATAAATTTCTTCTCACCATTGACTTCTGATTATTTACCTACACCTTGGTTTGATAAACTGCTGATCTTAAATTCTTGTCTATTAAACTCCTCCTTGCTTATTGCTTTACCTTGGTCATTCATCCCCCTCCTTGAGATTTATGTTACTCTTGTGAGTATCCTTGTTTACTCAGTCGTTCCTTGACCGTAATTCTATTTCACTCCTCCTTGTTCTTCTGTCACTTTGGATTCTTTCCTTCGCCTTTGACCCCAAAGTGTCTTTTCCACTCTTCCTTTATCCTAAAACACTTAGATTGTCGGTATCGTCCCGATGCATTCCCAAGTCACTTGAAGAACAAAGATACTAGTCTACTACAAGAAGTTAAAGCCTGAGCGACTTCAGAGTACAAGACGACGTCGCACTCACTACCGCCACAACCAAGAAGTTGGACACCACACTAGACGAGTTTGAAGATGTAGGGTGAAGAACACTGAAGAGATAACCTTGCATAGGATGATTCCCTTGACATTATTGACAACGTTTAGAGTCGCTTCTATGCTTGTGTGTTTAACTTTGGTTGAGTGTGCTTGTAATGCCTGTTCTTATGCATTTGATTGAATTGCTTCTTTGCAATGATTGCCTAGTTGGGTTCTCTTTCCATTTTCCCTAGACATCCTTGTTTTTCTTGCTATCTTGTCCACGTAAATTAAATGAAGAACATCAAGGATGAAATCAGAAGGCAATCTCCGCAACGAAGAAACAAAGCAAAAGAAGGTTTGAAGTAGAAACTACGTAACTGCATCAACAACGAAGACGAAGAAGAGGGAACCAATTACATCAAGCGATACATCTTGTTATCATGTTTCCTCCCTTCCCGAATCCTGTTGTCTTGTTTTCTCCTCCTTGCTTCTCCTCTCTTAGAATCTCGGGACGAGATTCCTGTTAAGGGGGGTAGTTTGTCACACCCTGAAATTTTTGGATTTCAGGATGTGTTTTTAAAGAATAATTAAATAAAGAATTTCTCATAATTTTAAAATTTTTATCAACTTTATTTAAATTGCAGGGAATTTAGTATAAGGAAAACCTTTTTTTAATTAAATTAAAACAACATAGGTTTAATGTTGAGTGCCTTGCATTCATTCCGGCTTGCATTTAGTGGTTTTATGTGTGACAATTTCATAAAATGCCTATTGGGAATTTTCCAGAGTTTTCTGGGATTTATTCCTATTTTTCTTTAGCTAATTCTAATTTATGGAAGGTGCTAAAATCATTTTCATGAGCTCCAAATATTTTATTTGGGTTTCTCATGTCCAACTCTATCTCTGGAATATTTCCTAGGAGTTTTTGAATTTTCAGAATATATTTCATGGTTTTAATATCAATTCTGGACTTATCTGGAATTATTTTATAACCAGGAAATTAATTATTCCGAGAATTAAAATCACCCTGAATATTAGTAGACCAGCCTTGGCCCAAAGTTGACCCAATTTTAGGCCAAATCCATCCTATCACTTTATTGTCCAAATTTTAAATCTCATTCGCATTGGAATGGGGCAACCCACCTTTAGCCCATATTGCTAATGAACCTGGAAGTGAGAGGTTTTCTCCCTATATATATGAACCACCTCTCCTCTGGAAAAGGCACACCAACGACTCCTTTACGGGGAGGCCCCTTTGTTTGGGATTGCCTAAGGTAGTCTTCTTCCACCATATCTTCCACTGATGCCCATTCTTCGTCTCGTCGTCGCGCCGAGCCTTCCGTCGTTTTTGACCCCAAGATTTTCGGTAAGACCCTCAGCGAATCTTGTAATTTTCTACCATATTCGTTTAGTCTATACTCTTTCATAGAAAAGCCTTGCCTTTTGCGCGTTAGCCCTCAGGTTCTTATATAAAATTGCGTATAGGTCCTCAGTTTTTCACGAATAGGTCCATGGAAGTTTTTAAACCTTGCCAGCAAGTCCCCGAACCTTAGAAACGCCGTAACTTTCTCGTTTTAGCTCCGATTAGTGTGATTCTTGCGCTCACGTGTTCGTAGCGAAGCGTAGATTAGTTTTAAAACCTTCCTTTGTTCTGTTTCTACTGTTTGGTATACTATTCTTGGTTGTATATTATTTGCTTGCTTGTTTAGCTGCATGTTGTGCTCGTGTCGTTGATTGTTGCGGGTAGAGGAACATCATCAAGAGATTGCAAGAACAAGATTGAAGACTCTGAGTAGCGGTATCTTTGTTGGATAAAGGCAAGTTATAGCACGGACAATCCTTGCTACCTACTCACTATGTATTAAATTATTTCATACTTGCATGTGTCTAATTTGATGTACCATTAAGGTTATACCTAACCTTTGATTACCTTGTCCTTGTTACCTTGGGATTATTGCATATGGGTAGAATCTTTGCTATGCGCAGCTACTGCCACTATTATTTAATTGTTAGTTCTAACATAATGGTTCACTTCAATGTTAATGATAAAACTTGCTTTTTAGCAACATGGTTTAGGGAACTAGAGCATGTGCTGTGTGCTTTGCTCCAGTGTCTCTCCCTAAGGTCCGGTTCTTAAAGCGGCAATCCAGGAGCCTGTCGCCACCGCTAGAACTATTATGGCTCTGGTCTTGGTCAAGTAACTTGTACGTCTCTAGCTTGCCAGTGGTTACCATCGGGGCCAACGGCGTTAGTGGACACAAGGTGAAAGGGTGTTTCTTGATTCCACTAGGGACGAGTGATTTGTTGGCTATGCCCCCGTGAAGCACAGTCCCGTGCTGGGAGTCCCTGCGATGGGGAACTCCACACGTTTGAAAGCATCTAGGCCCCTAATTTATGTTTTGGTTCTAATTAAATTTCTCTAGTGTTGTGATTGAAATTTTTAAAACCGCCTATTCACCCCCCCTCTATTCGGTAATCCTAGATCCTACAAGTGGTATCAGAGCTAAGTACTCCCTAATCAAGGATTTAATCATCCCGGAGTAGGATTAAAATGGCTAGAAAGAACAAAATGAAGCAAAGAAAGATTCCTTACTTTGATGGGGAAAATTATGATTATTGGAAGACTAGGATGACAACCTATCTAAGGACAGCCGGAACAAAAGTTTGGGGGATTGTTGAGGAAGGGTTTGTCATCCTAGACAAAAATGTCAAGACCGAAAGAGATTTAGATAATGAGGACCTTAATGAGGAAGCATTGTGCATATTGTATGAAGGTCTATCTATTGATCAATTCAACCGTGTCAAGGGCATTACAAGTGCAAAAGATGTTTGGAACAAGCTAGCGGAAATCTATGAGGGAACATCCTCGGTTAAAGAAGCCAAGCTCTATGTGCTCCAAGGAAAATTCAATGAGTTTACAATGAAGAAGGATGAAGACATTTCAATCATGTTCAATTGGTTGAATGAAATTGTGAATGAGCTAAAATGCCTTGATTATGAGGTGCCGGATCGAGACTTCTCTCGCAATGTTAGTGAGAGAAGACTTGAAGAAATACACTCCTATAGAGGTGCTTGGTGAAGTGCTCACACATGACATCTTCAAGAAATCTCAAAAGGAAGCTCATGGTCAAACAACAAATGAAGAGAAGAAGAATATTGCTCTCAAGGCTAAAGCTATTCAAGAAGAAGAAACACATTGTGAAAATGATGAAGATTCGGATGAAGAAATGACTCTCATTGTTAGGGGGCTTCAAAAGGTTCTTGAGAAGAAGAGATTTGGCAAGAGAAATAGGTTCTCAAAGAAGAATCCATTTGAAGGCAAAGAGTGCTTTTCTTGTGGGGAGATTGGGCATATATCAATAAATTGCCCAAACAAGAAAGAGGGCAAAACAAGCAAGAACAAGTACAAGAAGAGTAAGAACAAGAAGAAGAAGTACTACAAGAAGGAGAAGAATGGGCAAGCCTACTTTGTTGAGTGGGACTCTGAGGCAAGCTCCGATGAGGAAGAAGAGGAAGTCAAGCCTTCGAAGAGTCTTGCCGGGGTTGCAATTAAGGAAGCCCCATCACTCTTCTCCAAGCCATATTGCCTTATGACCAAAGGTACATCAAAGGTAATAATCAATGATGAGGAGAGTGATAGTGATGATGATAATGATGATGATGAAAATGCTATATCCTATGAATATCTTGCTAATTTGGTTATAAAATCCGATGAAAAATTGCGCAAGGAAAAGGCTAAGTTGAGGGATTTAGAATTGAAGAATATTTCAATTAAAAAATCCTATGAGGAGCTAAAGATTTCTCATGCCAACCTAGAGGAATCTCATGACACTCTCAACAAATCATGGAGAATTGTCAAAGGAAAGCATGAGGAGCTTAAGGAAGCTTACAACTCCCTCCTTATGCAAGAGGCCAAAGGAAAACTTGTTGCTAACATCGATACTTGTAAAACATGTATATCTTGCTCAACTAACACCTCTTGTAGCACAAGCACAAGCTCTTGCACTAGTGGAAAATATTCAAGTGAAGCACCTTTCTTATTATTGGAGAATGAATCCTTGAAGAAAGAAGTGGAGTGTTTGTCCAAAGATCTTGGCAAATGGTTTGGAAGTCAAGTTAAATTCAATCATTGTTGGACAAGTCAAAAATTCACATTGAACAAGAATGACATTGGTTATTTTCCCAAGCAAGGGAAGTCGGCTTTCATTCCCAAGAAGATCACTTATGTGCCATAAAGTGTGACATTGCAAGAAGAAGCTAAATTCAAGAAATGCCACATTTGCAAGACAAAGGTAGATGTGAATCACAAGTGCAAGAGCAAGAAGACCGTATCATTTGATCCATCCTACATTCTTAAGAAAGATTCAAAGGGTGTTGTATGTGCTAAATTTGTTGGTCGCTCTATGGATAATACTAGATTGAAATCCATTTGGGTGCCTAAAGTTATGATCACTAACATTGAAGGACCCAAGAAAAGTTGGGTACCTAAAAGGAAGTGATTCTCTTGTGTAGGTAAATTACAAAGCAGGAGGAAGACATTGGGTAATTGATAGTGGTTGTACAAACCACATGACCGGTGAAAAGAAAATATTCTCATATCTTGATGAAGATATCTCCGACTTTGATAATATTACTTTTGGTGATGATAGCAAGGGAGGTGTTAAATGCATTGGTGACATTTTTATCTCTCAAGATTATAAATTATCAAATGTCTTGTTAGTTGATTCTTTAAATTTCAACTTGCTATCCATTGCTCAACTTTGTGATAATGGCTATAGATGTTCATTTACTAGTGATGAATTTGTTGTGACAACTCTTGATGAAAAGGAAACTATTTTCAAGGGCTTTCGTCATGATAGTTTATATCTTGTGGACTTTTCATCTAAAGAGGCAAATCTCTCAACTTGTTTATTCTCTAAAGCCTCAATGGGTTGGTTATGGCATAGAAGACTAGGTCATGTTGGCATGAGACAACTAAATAAATTGGTTAAGCATGATTTAGTCCTTGGCTTAAAAGATGTCAAATTTGAAAAGGACAAATTATGTAGCTCTTGTCAAGCCGACAAGCAAGTTGCAAACTCTCATCCAACCAAGAGTGTTATGTCCACCACAAGAATCTTTGAATTATTGCATATGGATTTATTTGGGCCTACAACATATAGAAGCATTGGTGGCAATAGTTATTGTCTTGTGATAGTGGATGACTTCTCAAGATTCACATGGGTATTTTTTCTTCATGACAAAGCCGATGCTTGTGATATATTCAAGAACTTTGTCACTAGAGCCAAAAATGAGTTTGAGCTCAAGTTGAAGAAAGTTAGGAGTGATAATGGTAGTGAATTCAAAAACACTCGTGTGGAGGAGTTTTGCAATGAGAAGGGGATCAAACATGAATTCTCAACCACATATACACCGGAACACAATGGGTTGGTTGAGAGAAAGAATAGGTCATTGATTGAAATGGCAAGATCAATGTTAGCCAAGTATAATGTTTCGGATTCTTTTTGGGTCGAGGCTATCAACAACGCTTGCCATTGTTCAAATAGGCTATATTGTCATGGGTTTTTCAACAAGACCCCCTATGAATTGCTTGTTGGAAGGAAGCCAAATATATCTTATTTTAGGGTCTTTGGATGCAAATGCTATATTTTGAGGAAAGGTTCTCGATTATCCAAGTTCCAAAGCAAATGTGATGAGGGATTCTTTCTCGGATATTCATCTAGTAGCAAAGCCTATAGAGTTTATAATAAATCCAAGGGTTTTGTTGAAGAAGCTTATGATGTTCAATTTGATGAAACTAATGGGTCACAAGATGAGAAAGACAACTTGGATGATGTGAGAGGTGATAGTTTAAAAGAAGTCATGAAGAATATGGATGTTGGGGACATTCTACCAAGAGAAGAAGAAGATGATGATGATGATGAAGAGCATATTATCTCTACTCAAGAAAATGCGTCATCATCTCAAGATCAAGGGATTGTCAACACAAATGAAAATGACTCACCTCAAGACAATGAGCAACTGGCCTCATCTACATCATCCTCTACATCCCCTCAAGACCAAGTTGTTCAACCAAGAACTCATGGTCAAGTCGCCAAAGATCACCCCATTGATCAAATTGTGGGCGACATTAGTAAGGGCATTCAAACTCGATCTAGCATTGCTTCATTTTGTCAACATTATTCTTTTGTATATTTTCTTGAACCTAAACGTGTAGATGAAGCTCTTGATTATCCGGATTGGGTGATGGCCATGCAAGAAGAATTAAATAACTTCACCCGGAACAAGGTTTGAAATTTGGTGGAAAGGCCCAAGAATTACAATGTCATTGGCACTAAATGGGTTTTTCGCAATAAAGAAAATGAAGATGGTATTGTTGTAAGAAACAAGGCAAGATTGATTGCTCAAGGCTACACTCAAGTCGACGGTTTGGACTTTGATGAAACCTTTGCTCCCGTAGCTAGACTTGAAGCAATTAGAATTTTACTAGCTTATGCGTGTTCTCACAACATAAAACTTTATCAAATGGATGTCAAAAGTGTTTTCTTAAATGGTGAAATTAGTGAACTAGTTTATGTTGAACAACCACCCGGTTTTGAAGATCCCAAAATGCCTAACCATGTTTTTAAGCTCTCTAAAGCTCTTTATGGATTGAAGCAAGCACCTCGTGCTTGGTATGAGAGGCTTAGGAATTTTCTCATCTCAAAGGGATTCAAAATTGGAAAGGTTGACACTACCTTGTTCACTAATAAAATTAGAAATGACATCTTCATTTGTCATTTCTATGTTGATGATATCATCTTTGGGTCCACAAATTAAGCCTATTGTGAAGAATTTGGTATAATGATGTCAAAGGAATTTGAAATGTCTATGATTGGTGAATTAAGCTATTTCCTTGGTCTTCAAATTAAACAATTGAAGGAAGGCACATTCGTTTGCCAATCTAAATATGTGAAGGACATCTTGAAGAAATTTGGTATGGAGGATGCAAAACCCATCAAGACTCCAATGGCTACAAATAGACATCTTGATCTTGATGAGGGAGGTAAATTTGTTGACACTAAGCTTTATAGGTCTATGATTGGTAGTTTGCTTTATCATACCGCATCTAGGCCCGATATTATGTTTAGTGTGTGCATGTGTGCTAGATTTGAAGCCGCTCCTAAGGAATGTCATTTGACCAACGTTAAAAGAATCTTAAGATACTTGAAATTTACTCCTAATATTGGTCTTTGGTATCCAAAGGGTGCTCAATTCGAATTGGTTGGCTATTCGGATTCGGATTATGTGGGTTGTAAAGTTGATAGGAAGAGCACTTCCGGTGGTTGTCAACTTCTTGGATGTTCTCTTGTATCATGGTCTTCAAAGAAGCAAAATTCTGTGGCTCTTTCTACCGCCGAAGCGGAATATATATCGGCGGGAAGTTGTTGTGCTCAATTACTATGGATGAAGCAAACACTTCTTGATTATGGTGTGAAATTCAATGGAATTCCTCTCTTATGTGATAATGAAAGTGCTATAAAGATTGCAAACAATCCGGTTCAATATTCTAGAACCAAGCACATTGATATTCGGCATCATTTTCTTAGGGATCATGTAAGCAAGGAAGATATCAAGATTGATGGAGTAAGCACAAATGATCAATTGGCGGATATATTCACAAAGCCTTTGGATGAATCAAGGTTTCGCAAATTGAGGAACGAGCTTAATGTCATTGACATATCAAATGTGGCTTGAAATTTAGAACATATGATTTGTTTACTTTCTTTCTAACCCTTTCATTTTCTTAGTCATGTCTCTATTTTGGTTGCATCATATTCTTCATATATCCATCCATGGTTCATGGTTCTATCTCTGAGAAATTGATGGTCACAATCTTCACATGGCATCAAGGGATTTTTGGAAATGAATATGGGCAGCAAAGTCAAAAGAAAGTGCAAAGAAAATGGTCTCAGGGGGTAGTTTTCTGGTCAGGCCGACCGTCCGCTCAGAGCAGTGGCGGACCGTCCGGGGGTCCCGGACAGTCCGGCCAGAGGATCGCGGACAGTCCGCGTGGGGCTGATTGCAATTGACAGAACCAAAAATCTGCAGAACTGATGGCGGACAGTCCGCGAGGCTCGGGTAAAGTGTGGACCCACTCTCCCGCGGCTGTATACATCAAAGGAAGACTCCTTCGCCCCCAAACAGATCAGGTCGCCTCTACCTCTCTTCTTTCTCCCATCTACATAAAGGAAGAAGCCATTGTTGAGGGGGAGCCCTTGGAACTTTGACGGACCGTCCGAAGCTCGTCCCCGGACTCTCCGTGACTTCCTCCGCCATGTTCTCTCGGTATTTCATTGATTCAACTATTGGTTTTCTCGGATTTCACTCCTAAGGCATGGTTAGGGTTTGAGATTGGATTTTGTTTTGGTCCATGGATTCATGCAAACAACTAGGGGAATATGTTTAGAGTATATGATGATGATTCGGTCAAGTTTCATGAGTTAAATACGTAGATCGATCCAAGTTTGTGTATGGTCGCTGGGCTGTTCGTACTGAACACCGCCGGCTGATGGCGGACAGTCCGCCAGTGCACTGTCAGTAGCGACAGCACCAGCAGCCTATCAAGCTTTGGATTGGTTTCTCATATATGATCTGTTGATGGTTATTGTTGAATTATTTTGGCAGTGCTAGTGGATCAGGCAGGAGGAGCAGAAAGACAACTGTCAAGAGGCCAAGGCTGCACGTTTCTGATGACAGTGATGATGATTATGAAATCAGTGAAGAGGAGAAATCACATGTTGCTAGTGAGATGGAGGCAGAAGAAAGTGAGGATGACTTGGTTGATGTGAATGCCAACAGGGGGAGTAGGCGTTGGACTCCTACCAACTATAGAGCTGATCATGCTGGAAATCAGTATGAGTTTGCCAGGGACACAAATGACTTATTCTTTCACACTCAGGTCGAGCAGGAGGTTTTCTATGGCCACATGTTGAAGAAAGTTGTATTCAAGCACCAAATGATCAACCTCTACTATATGGGTGAGAAGGTGGTTATGAGTGGTCTAGTGCCACAACTTGAGGCCCTGGGGCTTACTGATTTTCTAGAGCATAAGTGCGATTGGGACAACATAGTCGTCAGGAAGTTCTATGCTACAGTAGAGGTGGATATGATTGAGAACAGACTTGTGTGGATGACCGGGAAAAGGAGATATGAGGCCACATTTCCTGAGTTTGCGGAGGTAAATAAATTAGACTACACTTTTCTCACCATTGATCCCATATATGACATTCTTGATGAGAATCCATTGGAGGTGGATGAGATTGTGAGGTTCTATGAGCCAAACAGGATGGGCATCAACAGGGTGTATGAGAGGATCACTGGTCTCAGGCACCGTCCAGCAGTCCTGCTAAAGATTGCCAAGACCACAGTGCTCCCCAAGAGTGGCTACAAAGAGGCTTTTGTTGGATGGCACAGTTACTTTGTTAAGCATGTCATGGCCGGTGACAAAATTGATGTAGTCAACTTGATCATGGGTCAAATTCTGGACAAGAAGACTAACTTTGAGATAAATCTTTACTTTGCTCCATACATCATGTCTCTTATTATGGCAAAGACCAAGTTCAGGGGCCCTTGCAATGAAAAATATACACTCTACAGTCCTTTCAAGAATGACAGAGGGTTTCTTGAGAGAGATTTGACTGCCTACCTGCCTGGTGATGAAGACGAAGCATGGGGGGATGCAGGATATGAAGAAGAAGAGGAACCAGGGGGAGCAGGAGCAGCACATGCGCCCATGCCACCACCACCACCACCACCTGCAGCTCAGCCACAGGCAGCACCACAGTGGGCACCACCTCAGGCATATTTTGACCCCTACTTTGCCTCCATGCAACAGCACATGATCTCTCAGTTCTAGCAGATGCAGACTGGCTTTGAGGCTCACTTTGAGGCCTATGGGCAACAGATCAACAACTCTTTTCAAACTATGCAGTATGGCATGCAGCAGCAGCTTGATTCTATGAATGCTCGATTTGATCAGCTGGCCCTTTCTGAGCAGGACATCATGGCAAGACAGCAGCAGCTCGAGCAGGACTTAAATGATTTTAGTGGTCACTTCTACTCTATCTACCCTCGGCCTCCGCCACCGCCTCAGCAGGACTAGAGCTCCCTTTTTGAGTCATTTGATGACAAAGGGGGAGAAATTGAAGAAGTGATGAAGTGGAGCTCATTGAAGATCATGATCATGGATGGTGCATGAAAACATTTGCATTTGCATATTTACTTTTGGCATTGCATGAACCTTGGTGTGTAATAATTATTACTCTTTGTGTGGTTTGCTTGTGAACTATGGTTTATGATGCTTAATCTTATGGTGTGAACTATGATGTGTTGGCAAAATCTATGCTTGAAAATTTGAGGCTAATGCTATCTTGTTTTTGATAAGCTTTGTTATATTTATATATATATATATATATATGCGTGTGTGTGTGTGTGTTCTTGTGCCTCAATTTTCAGTTGTAGGGGAAATTCCGCCTTCTCCTATTCTTCGGGTTTTCAAAGTCATTCACTCTATCTATTCCTATGATCTCAAATGAAATGAGTAAGTGATTTCAAAACCCAAAACTTATCTCATATCACTTCTTAAAATGGTTGTCATCAATTACCAAAAAGGGGGAGATTGAAAGCATCTAGGCCCCTAATTTATGTTTTGGTAATTAATGACAATCAAAATGGACTAACAATTTCATTGAGATATGAGAATAGGTTAGTCCTTGGGATTAGACGAGCTCTTGCGGTATGTCATGATCATGATGGGTGTGATAAGGACCGAAAGGTGCTAAAGGCAAAGGTATAAAATAGGGTGTTCTATTTTACCGGTCAAGCGGTGTTTAGTGGATGAACATTAACCGGATTATAGGCTAGATAGCCGTACTATCAAGAGGGGTCAATCTCCTTGGCTTGATGAGTCCATGGTGTCATTTTGCTCAAACAATTGCATTGCATGCATGAGGACTAACAACGTTTGAGAAAGTGGGAAAAACAAGAAGCGAAAAAACTAACATGTGGAGGGCTCACTGCGTCCTGGCGGACTGTCCGCCTGGCCAGTGGCGGATTGTCTGGGGGTCCGGACAGTCCGCGGCCAGGTATGGCGGACGGTCCGCAGGCTTTTTCCGTGTGATAATTTTGTCTAAGCATGAAATGTGCTCGGCTGGAAAAATGTGAGGTGGACTGTCCGGCCATGAATGGCGGACTGTTCGCAGTTCAAAAGTTGTGTGGCAGACCGTTTTGGCGGACCATCAACACAGAAGCGTTTTCGAGCGTTCTAGAAGACTTTTGTGAGGCGGACGGTCCGCAGGCAAACTTGTGCGAGTTTCTCATGGCCTGGCGGACGGTCCGCGCCTATATGACGGACGGTCCGCAGGTCCGTAATGGCTAGTTCTGACACCGTCTGACACACGTTGTAGCCGTTGGTTTTGAAGGGCGGACGGTCCGCCAGGTGTGAGGCGGACAGTCCGCCAGTGCCCTGTTTTGAATGTAACGGCTAGATTTCGAGGGGTGAGTATATATACTCCACCCCCGGGGTTGGGAAGGCTCTCTTGGCCCTTTTGAAAGCTTCCTTGACACATTTGAGCATACCCCATCGTCTCTCTCACTCACTTGGTTTAGTGGTTGCATATTTGTGAGATTGAGAGGATCCTAGTGCATTGCATCAAGACTTTGAGCCTTGTGGCACTAGAGAGACTTCAAGCAAGGTCATTGATTTGTTACTCTTGGAGGTTGCCGCCTCCTAGACGGCTTGGAGCTGGTGATTCCATCGAACATTTCAAGAAGATTGTGAAGTTGCCGTGCAAGTTGATTGTGAGAGGTCATTGTGCTCACCTCGCCGGAGCGGTGAAGAGCAACTCTAGTGGAATCGAGATTTGGAGCGGTTTTTTGGTTCTAACTGGCTCATACATCAAGTGGAGACTTGATAGAGGAGCGGTTGAACATTGAATCCATCTCAACGTGGATTAGGGGAGACCGGCAAGTCATCGATACCACAGGATAAGTTCTTGTGTCACTTGTTCTTATTGCTTGCTTATTGTCTTGATTATTTACTCGAAGCAAGTTAATTTCATAGAGATTGATTCTTATCTTGTCACCCTAGGTTGCAAAACCATCAATATAGGCTTAGAGTAGCTACAGATTTAATTCCCCCTTTGGTTCTAATTAAATTTATCTAGTGTTGTGATTGAAGTTTTTAAAACCGCCTATTCACCCACCCTCTAGTGGGTAATCCTAGATCCTACAACGTTGCGCATGGATGGGTGTGATGCCCGCGCGTTGGATGCCATTGACCCCCACATGGTGTGACTCCGTGAGCGTACGTCAATCCCGGTGCCTAGGGTCTCACCGCCTTGTTAAACTAGCAGCTACGGACGTCTAACCCTAGCCATCCGTGCCCGCTCCCTACGACCCCGCGAACACTAGCACCGCGCTATTTATAGCCGTCGCCGCCGCACACCTGCCCCTAGCCGCCTATCGCACCTATGGGTTTTTCCCTCTCACAAACCGCCGCCGCCGTCACTGCTCGGGTGGAGAGGAGAAGTCGAGGAAGGTGAGCGGAAGGAGGAGGAGTGTCGTGAGCGCCGTCGGAGCCCAGAGCCATCATCGTCAACATCACCGCGCAAGGAGGAGGAGACACCGTCGGAGAAGCCGAGCCGCGACGACCATCATTCCCATGTCTTCATCGGGCCAACGGCGACTACATCGTCGACCCACGGTGAGTTGCTGCCGCCGCCACCACTCTACTTCCTCTGTTTCGCCGGTCCTTGAGCAACCGTTGAACATCGCCGCCACGTAAGCCTTTGTGGATCCGGCCTTCGTGCCGAGCCGTCTACTTTTGCAAAATTTTATAACAGGCCTATTCACCCCCCTTTAGGCCTAGTGTTGATCCTTTCACCCTTCCTATCCCACCAGCCCAGCTCACAACCGAGCCAGCCCAGCTCCCGCTGGCCCAACCCAGCTGAGCCGGCCCAACTCCCTACCGGCCAAGCGCACCCCCGCTGTCACACAAGGATTTACATAGAAACCCGAATGATACCATATGTGTGCCCAGGATGTCCACAGAATACATACAGCTTACAAATATGGAAATCAGAGTACATATGCTTGAATAAAATAATTTACATCAGAGTTTACCTAAACAAAACACAGCGGAAGTCTAACTCTCTCGACGGGTAGAGGCACAAGTCCACAGGGACACTGACTGGTTGACCATAGCTCAGAAGTATAGAAGATCCTCAAGAAACTCAGTAGCAGCAGACTCATTTACTCTATCTGTTACCCATCCGAGATTTTGTTGAATAATGACAAGTGTAAGTAAAACATTTACTTAGCAAGTATAGCACGGTATATGAAGGCTCAAAATAAGGCTAGACACGGCTTAACTGCATTAGCACTTTTAGTTGGTTCGTTTTAGCATTATCCAAGTTACTACAAATGAATGAAACCCAGTTGCAACCCATTTAATGAAGTATAAGTGATCTTAAGCACAAATAAACATCATCTTCTAATCAAAAAGGATCCAAGCCACTCATGACCCTGAGCAAGGCTATCATGATAGATTTTACACTCTGTAGAGGTTTCGCCCTTTACCCACCAGTCGCGTAAAAGTTCAAAAGAACTTTGCACCCAACCACGCATATCGACACTTCCGAGGTTTGATTGCATAGGGACGCTACGAGGCTTTTCACAAGACACCCTAACAAGACAGTAGTCGCTAAGATACAACAAGGTGGTGAGACTCTAGGCACCGAGATTCACTAACGCTTACGGAGTCACACCATAAGGGGGTCAATGGCATCCAGAGTGCGGGCATCGCACCCAACAATGCGCAACATGTGGAGTTCCCCATCACAGGGGCTCCCAACACGGGACTGGTCTAACGAGACCTAGCCGACGGGGCTACCGTCCTCGGTGGAATCAAGAAACACCTCGCGTCTTGCTTCCCATAACGCCGTTGGCACCACCGGTAACCACTGGTAAGCTAGAGACGTACAAGCTACTTAACCAAAACCAGAGCCATAATAGTTCTAGTGGTGGTGACAGGCTCCTGGGTTGCCGCTTTAAGAACCGGACCTTATGGAGAGACACTAGAACAAAGCACGAAGCACATGCTCTAGTTCCCCAAACCAAGTTGCTAAAAAGTAAATTTTATCATTAATGTTGAAGTGGACTATTAAGTCAATATTAACAGTTAAATAATGGTGATAGTAGCTGCGCATAGCAAAATCTACCCATATGCATAAACCCAAGGTAAACAAGGATAGGATATTCAAAACTAGGTACAACCTTAATGGTACATCAAATTAGACACATGCATTTATGAAATAATTTAATACAAGGTGAGTAGGTAGCAAGGATTGTCCGTGCTATAACTTGCCTTCCTCAAAAGGCGGCTGCTGCTGCTGTGAGTCCTGTCCCTGGAAGTCCTCCTCGTACTCGAACTCCAACGCAAACGGCTCACCGACTGAACACGAATCACCACACAAGCATCCACACAAGCCAATGCATGCAAACATAAGTGTTCTATTAGAACAGTACACCAAACAGTAGAAACAGAACAAAATAAGGTTTTAAAACTAAACTATGCTTCGCTAAGAAAACGTGAGCGCAAGAATCACACCAATCGGAGCTAAAACGAGAAAGTTACGATGTTTCTAAGGTTCGGGGACTTGCTGGCATACCTCTTCTGCCTGGACTGTGCCACCTTCAAGTTCTGCCTGATCACTTGCACTTGGCGCTCTGCCTCTCTGAGTATCTCAGGCCCAAAGACTTGACTCTCTCCAGTCTGATTCCAGAATAGTGGTGTTCTGCACTTCCTACCATACAAAGCCTCGAACGGTGCCATCAGCAAACTCTTCTAGTAGCTGTTGTTGTACGAGAATTCCGCATAGGGTAAAATCTTGTCCCAGCTAATACCATACTGCAGAGCACAAGCTCTCGGCATGTCCTCCAGAATCTAATTAGTCCGCTCCGTCTGTCAATCTGTCTGAGGTGGTAAGCTGAACTAAACTGCAACTTAGTGTCCATGGACTCATGCAGCTTCTGCCATAAGTGTGAAGTGAACTGAGTACCACGGTGAGACACTATCCGCTTTGGCACTCCATGCAAGCACACAATCCTCTCCATGTATAGCTCTACCAGTCTGGCTACGGTGTAAGTGGTCTGCACTGGAAGAAAGTGTGCCACTTTGGTCAAGCGATCATCAAGAAGCCAACAAGGTCAACCTAGGCCTCCTTATATAGGCTGATGACCTAGAGTTTACAATTCGATTGAGATTTAAACATGTCACATCAAGAAAACTAATCCAATAGGATTACAACAGATACTCTAAATATTCGGGCGCAATCCGCATGTCGGGTTGCGCGTCTTGTGGATCATGTCAGCATCAAGCTTGTCCAGTATGTCGACAGTTTCTTGTGGGCCACCTCAGGGTTGGCCCACAACCTCGTCAGAAGTGGGTCCAGGCCGACTATCACCCCAGTCGGTGTTGGGCCTAGAGGTATCCATATCCCATAATATTGTTCCTACCTATTGGTCTAACCTTCGTGGGAGTTGCCTGACCAAAAATCTAAGTATGCCTACGAGAATTAGTATTATGTTTGTTGCTTGTTTCTGTAGTTAACTCGCTAACTCACAAGATTTTATAAATTGAGTACTAAGTCCGAGAGTAAGTAGCTTGATGCTTCTCAAATTTCTATCGCTAAATACCCAAACCAAAGTTTGAAAGAGACCAATGCCGAAGAAGGAAAGAACGAGAGCATGACCTTATTTTCAAAACTATGCAATTTATTTATCAATGATTACTTGTGCATTTAAGTTTTCTAGGAATTTCTATGAAACCTTAGTATGCATGATCCATAGGTACCATGAGTATACTAGTATGTGTAGGTCGATAGAAATGTGTTGCTAATTAGGAGATGATACAAGTTGAGTGATTGGCTGTCGCTCATGAGATATAGGTTGTTTACAAGTTGTTTACACATATTTGTTGGAATAATCATAAGGACGATAGGCGGGGCTTTTTGCGATATTCTTGCATTGTGATGTTCACCTATCTAGATGAAATTTGTTAAGGCCAGTCAATTATTGCATTGATGGGCAAGTTTTTGAATGTAGTAACTGGAATTTGACTTTCTCCCTACTCCTTCTGGTGTCGAGAGAGATGTCGGTGTATTAGTGGCCACGGCACAGATTCGCCTGGAGTTCGTTGGGACTTTACACCCGATTGGAGTAGGCTCTGTGTAGATGTTTGGGGATTGATGGGAAAGAATGCCCCGGGAGGCTCGTGTGAGCGTTCGCATGGCGTGTGACTAGGTTTTCTCTTGCAAAGTTAAAAATCGACTCGAGCCATCCGCCTTTCATGGTTATTGAAACTAACTGCTTGTTCACTGTGTTTTCTAGTTAAGCATTTGCGTTTGGATCAATGCACCTCATAATATGTTAGTGTGCATACCAAGTTGTTCTTCTATGTTCCAATATGGAGTGTAGACCATTATTACACACATTGCGTCTTGTAAGACAGGGTACTATATTATGAACTTTAAAAGTTATGGTGTCATTATCAATTCTTTATCATCTGCCTCATAGATGAATTGTTTAAAAGTAGGTTTGCTTTTACACCTACTACAAGTTGAATGTTGCATTTTCATGATTGATAATCGGTTAGAGTTCTTTTAAAATTTTAAAGCTATGACTCACAGCAAGTAGTTTCATGTATAGGACTATAAGTATATTTAGTCACATCCTTCGTGCACATCTTCTCAAACGTAAAAGAGCACAAAATAGTATATTGAAATAAAATCCTTTATGGGTGAGATGCATTCACCTTACCATATTCTTATATTCTGAAGTATTACTCCCATTATTTGTGTTTATAAGGACGTTCTCAACAGGGGTGACTACGTAGCTAGCAATGATGGAGGAAAAAGAACGAAATATACACACAAGTATGCAGGACAAGCCAAGTTTAGAATGTTATGCAGTGAGAGAAGCGTCTTGGTAAGGGCGTGAGTATATCACTTCACTGGCCGCTAGTGTGCACCTTTCATTGATTAAAATTTTAAAATTAATTTTGCCGGCGACGTAGCTACTTGTTGGCTATGATTTAAAACGTGATCAAATTTAGCACGGTTTTCTAAATTATATTTAATTATTTGTTTATCATTTATCATATAATTTATAGTTATAAAACTTATGATAATTAAAGATTACGTCCAATTATATTAAATTTATTCTATACTATAAGGATCCAGTAGAATTGAAAACAGTTTTCACCCAAAAAAATTCTAACCACACCTTATAGAAGACCCACATGTTAGGTCTGAAGATGAAAAAGACGTGAAAAGTTTTTAGAAACAAGAAAAAAACTATGTTCCTAAGGTGTTTCTGCCCGTTTACCCGATCTTTTTTCACCGCCAACATCCTTTACCCTCCCGTGTTCCCACCCCTGAGGCCCTGACCCGGGCTCCGTCAATCGCGTGGCGTTTGTCCTCTATTCCTCGCAAGGAGGCAACTACCGAGAGAGGGCTCTCCCGATAAGCATTCCGCAAGAGCCCCCCCCCCCCCCCCCCCCCGTCCTTATCCTGCGCCGCCCGTAAAAAAAAAGAAACCGCATCGCCCCCACCGCCCGCGGGAACGCCGTGGGCTGGCGCCGCGCCGTTCTCGCCGACTCGCCCCCACCGCCCGCGCAGGCCCCGGTTCCGGCGCCGCCGCCGCCGCCTCCGCCACCGCCCAACCCTAATATCTCCGGTGTTAGCTTCTTCTCGAGATTTTCTTCTTCCCAGCATCTTCTCCAAGTCCGGTGGATCTCCCCCGCCGCTAGCTCCTCCCCGCCCGGCTCCGGCGGCGCAGCGCCGCCTCCACCGCCACCCTCCACCACCGCCCCACACTAATCTCTCCCATTGTTGCTTTCCCCGCGCTCCACCGCCCCCGCCACGAACCCTGGCCCAACCGCCGTCCACCGCCGCCGCGGCGGGCGCCGCCGCCGCCGCCGGTCCTCTCCCTCCACCCCAACCATCCTTCTAGATCCGATGACCATAAATCCCCTCCCCCAACCCCCAAACCCCGAAACCCTAACCCCAACTCTAAACACTAACCCAAATCGGAGCTCGCCGGAGTTGGATTCATCGTCGGAGAAGAGAAGGAGGTCACCGGACCTCCGGAGTCGATGGCTTGATTTTGTAACTTCTTCGGTTGGATTGTTACCTTCTCTGTTTTTTTCCTGTTTTTGGTCGTTGTTTGCTTCAAACATCTGATTCCCTTTCAAATTAAAAGGGCCGCCTTGTTCGTTTGACTTATCAGCAGCCAGCCAGCAGTATTTTTCTCTCTGCACAAACCAGCACCAGCCACCTGCCACCAGTCAGCCAGCAGTATTTTTCTCTCAGTACAAACCAGCACCAGTCAGCTGCCACCCGCCAGCCGAGCAGGGCGCAGTCTAAATGGAGAGGGCTCTCCATCTTGGATCCTCGCAATACCTCCCCGATCCGCAACACGTTTCTGTCCTCTCCCACCCCGTCGCATCTCATGGTTTCTTTCTCTCCCATCGCGCGGAGGGCTCCCCGGTCTGGTCTCTTCGTCTGCATGGCTGCAGCCGGGGCCGGCCACAACAACTTCGCCCAGCTATTGTCGCTTGGGATGCATGCGATGTTGGCCGGAACACGCACCCAGCTATTGTCTCCGATCTCCAATGTTCTCCCCACCGGCAATTTCTGCCCATACAACCGCGACGCTGGGGTGATGGCCGCACTCGCGCCCTAGCCGCAGTCGAGAGACCTGCACCGTACCATAGCGCATGGTCGCCTGCGCCTCACGTCAGGATCGAAGACCAGCACAACATTGGTCGCTGCCACGCCACCAAGCATGCACGTGCACCGCTGGATCTGAGGAAGAGGAGCTCGCTGTCGCAGGAGGGATGCACCGCTGCGTCCATAGCTACGCATGCAGACCTTGCCAAGTGCCCAAGAGCAGTGTGTGTTTGACCCTATGGACTAAAGTTTAGTCCTCAAATAAGTGACAATTAGAAGTATTAAACATAAATTAATTATAAAACTAATTGTATAAGTCATATCTACTCCCCGAGACGAACCTAACAAGCCTAATTAACCTATAATTAGTACATAATTATCAAATTATCACTGAGCATTATATTGTCTAATCATTGACTAATTATGCTTAATAGATTTATATCGTAAAATAATCCTTGCTTATGTAATGCGTTTTTAATTAATCTATATTTAATACTTTTAATTAGTATTCTTCCATTCAAAGCGACGGGCTGCAACTTTAGTCACCGGACTAGTCCAAGACACCCTGCTCTCTCTCCCTTGTCGACTTGATTTGCTGTACGGAGGAGCTCTTGGTGCTCTCCTACTTGGCTGGAGGCTGTGGCAATGTTGCATGGAGAAGGGCTTGTGCTTCCCGTGATAGAGGAGCCGTGGGTCAACACTGACTTCTTACCGTGAGCAGCCCGCATGGACCATGGCGGTCAACAGTGAGGATCATCGATCTTCTACAAAGGTTCAGAAGAAAGAGGCAAACGACAGATAAGGAAGAGAGAGAAGGTTCAACACTTTCTTTATTGGAAGGCAATATAGCTTCACTGCTTCCGTACTGTACAGCGTGGGTAAATAGATAGAACTAGCTGGTTGCAAGAAAATATAAACAAATTCTTGATCCACGAAAATACATATAAATAACAAATACATACATATAAATGTAGATATATAATTTATATGTATTATTTTCCGGCCGGCCGGAACATGTCATCCCATTGAGAAAAATCAGGGCCGTGTGTTCTTTGGGGTGGAAAAAATTTTCCACCCGTTTGATCAATAATTAAGGGTATTAAATAAAGTAAGTTTACAAAACTACCTTCACAACATCGAATTAATTCACGAGACAAATCTAATAAGACATTTAACCGCACAGTTAGAGGATGGTTACTGTAGCATTACTATAGTAAATCATGGACCAATTAGGCTCATTAGATTCGTCGCGCGAAGTTACACCCATCCCTAAAAGGTTTTTGCAAATAAATTTTATTTAATACTCCATGCATGTAAAATTTCCTTTGAAAATATATTTACAAAGGGAAAGAAACGCGCCCCAGAATGCTCACTGAGATGGTATTGACAAGCTTGGGAGCTGGTGCTTGGCAATGGATTGCTGCTTGAAAGAAAAGAGGGAGAAACAGAGAAGTTGGGAGGAGAAAGGGTGAGACATAAGTGTTCAGGCTCACCATCAGCTGGTTCCAGTCAGCCAGCACGAGCGAGAGTGCTCGCAAAGGTCAGGCAGTGCTGTGCAGCGGGCAGCGGCAGCCTGCAGGGTGCAGGCGCTCACAAGAAATTTCATTGCCTCCAGCAGTCCAGATGTCCTGGAAAGTACTGTAGTCCGGTTACACGAAGCACGAGTGGGTCAGTCAGCACGCAGCAGAGCAACCTAGAAAGGCCGGAGACACGCTACTAGCAAGCACCGAGTTCAAGTGGCCAAGGACAGCAAATCATACAATAATTCGCATTTGTGCGAGCTTCAGAGTAAGTGCCTTCAGGCATTTGTGCGAGCATGCATTGCGTTTTCCAGCAATCCCAGGTCCTGTCAAGAGTCAAGCCCTGAGCCTTTCAGCTTTGCTTTTTGCGATTTCACCTCATCGTGGCAATCCCATGCGTCACGGTTACAGGGTATACCCCATGGACCGATCCCAACAAGATGCTTTGACCACCTGTCGGACAACAAACTAGTACTACATGCACCTCTTCAAAATGGAGAGGCACCCATCCAGCAATAAAAGAAAAACAGAAGGCGGCAAGTTTAAATGGCAACGTCGGTGTCGGCCCCTAGCATGGCAATAACCACAGGCACCTCCCCAGTGCTAATGGACTCACCAGAACCTGCCTGCTTCACGAGATATACTCAGAATTCAGAAAGCATATTGCTCCAGATTATCCACCAACACCCGGCACTACACAAAAGGCCGCATATCCTGACGTGTCTCCCATTAGAAAGTACTACGGTGAAACAATATTGGTTCTCACACTACAAACATCAAACTGGAAACCAGCAATAGACCTCAGCAAGGTACAAATATCAGAAAATCAATAAACACACCTCAGCAACCATAGAACATCACTAGCACAGCAGGGGCCTCTACAAACAGATCTGCCGACACGCTAATGATCAATATCAGGCTGTCAGATAATATTAAGACATGCAAATCTTGATGTATTGAGGTATTTCTGTTATTAAATTTTTTTTGCCCCAATGATTACAAGAGACTACTGTAATAATTACATTACCTCCTAGCCTTTTAAGATTAGAAGTTTTGTTTTATTTATTAGAAGTTTTGTTTTATTTATTAGAAGTTTTGTTATTTGCTTCTTAGTCCATTTATGTAACAGCTTTGAGATCAGCAACAAGAATGTTATGCTAATAAAGAGGATGCGAATACAAAGAGTCAAAACAGGCAATGCACGTATGTGGACTAGACAGTGGATCTACAATTCACAATTATGTTACAATCTTATAGATAAAATCTAAAACAGAATGTCTGAAGAAAAACTATGTTGAGGAAAGGTGTGCCCAGGCAAAGGCTACAATAACTCAGTGTTTTTGCTATTTCAGGGGACAAGCAAAAGCATCAATACATCTATAAGTAAATTGATTACGTCCTACTTCCATGACAGACTAAACTGGAATTAGCATCATACAACTTGCCTGACATTATAGGCTACTATATTATATGAAACATCCACTAAAAAAGAAATAAGTGGTATGGTTTCTTGCAATGTGTTCACTACTGTATACTCATAGTGGCAATGGGCAAGTACATCCACTAAGTCAACCTCTGAGGCTCAACTTGAACATGGCTACTGACAACGAATATCACCTCAGGAAGAGATGGTGCAAAACCAACTTCTTTTGTAGGCACTAGCAAAAAGTTCCTTCCAAAAGTCTCAAACCATGGCCTTTACAAGAAAGCTATAGTGCATACTGTACTGGATAAACTATTCAAACCAATCCAAATGCCTACCATTTCAAAGTTCTGGGCCAGGGTATGAAGCTACTGATACTACTACAGTCTCCCCCAATGTTGTTCATAAGCATTGCCTGTGTCCAACACGGCATAGAGAGTGAACATAATGAGTTTGTTCACATTTCAAAAGAAGCAAATATCACATACAGACTAATCTAATTGTCAAGTGCCTTGTTTTCACTGGAGAACACATGGATGTTCTCAATCAAGCAAAATGATTTATAAAACCAATGGCACATAGCCCTATAAAATATCAGGACATTGCACATTTGTTATGAAACCCAACACAATATGTTGGGTAACAAAAATGTCCGTGCAACACAAAATTCTAAGCTCCAAAACAAACATCTAATAATTCAGAATCAAGCATGTGACACTGCCATATTAAAAAAGATGATCAGATTGAAAGAACAAATCTATGTTTCAATGTATTTATGCCTAGATGAATTTTTATATCGCAAGCTTTCAACCAAAAAACTGATTTGAGATATGTTATGTTGATGTATTGCAAAGCTGGTGATGGTGAGGACCAGAGACAGCAAAACTTAGTGTTCAATGATGGTTATCAACATTTTTGCTGTCTTCTATACCCCATGAAGAAAAATGTGTTACCAAAGTCAACTTCAAGTTCAAGTTGAAGCATCATTCTTCATCTTCAGGGATCATGGCTACTGACAATAAGCACTACCCCTGGAAGAAATGACCGGTGCAAAGCCAATTCCCTTTGTAGGTATTAGCTTTCCAATGCCTTAAAACATGGCATCTACAAGAAAGCTAAAGTGCAGACTGTACTGCATACATCATGGACACCAATCTGAATCCCTAGCATTTCTAACATATGGACATGGGTATCAAGCTACCAATACAGTTACGGTTGCCCCCAGTTTTATTCATATGCATTGTTCAACATGGTATATATGCACAGCAGCATTCATTCACATTTGCAAGAAAAAAAAAACAGAGTAAGAAACCATGGAAACCCAAGAAATGTCATACAGGCTAATCTAACTGTGAGTGCCTTTCTTTCAGTAAAGAACACACCAACATTGTCAATTAAATAAAACAATTTATAAAACCAATGGTACATAGCCCTAATAAAAACAGCAAGACACTGCACATTCATTGTCTTGTCAAGTCCAACACGGTATGTTGGGGTAACAGAAATGTTTGGGAAATGAAGTTTTTGTCTATGGTGTTTTGTTGTTGATAGGTGTGGTAGGTATAATCAAAGAGTAAGCAATCAGGTTAGCTAAATAATATGTGAAAACCAGGCATCCATCATATTAGAATCAGGAATGGGACAAAGTCATTATTAAACACAATCAAATTGAAAGAATTAATCCATGTTCAAATATTTTAATGCTCATGAATGAATTGTAATTGGAAAGCATTGAACTCGCAACTGATTAAAATCTGTTATGTAGGTGTATCGCAGTGCTGCTGTTCATCAGGCTGCTAGTCGAGGCCCTGAAGTCTAGCATCTAGACTGCATGGACCAGTGATTAGAACATCTAGACTACGACTAGTTGAGATTAGTCGCTAGTCATGGGGTGACCATCTGTCTAACATCTAGGGTAACACTATACTAGTGATGGTTGGGACTAAAGACAGAAAAACTTAGTGTTTATTCAATGAATGTGTTTATAAGTGTATTTGATGTCTCTCCTACAAAAGTGGCATATTGCACCTCTGAGATGTATCATGTATCTTGTTTCATTATAATTTTTGAAAATTGGAAAAATGTCGCTGTCAGTGACTGAGGTAGCCCCCACCTGTCAATGACACACCGATGGCATATTTCCAAACTGTGAAAATTATAATGGCATGGATCTAACTAGCCCTAAAAGAAAAAGGAGTGAATCATGAATGTGAGAGAAACAAGGGAACATTAGCATGCAAAAAATAGGAAAGGCACAGATCATGAACAGTGCCTGAAACTGAATTATCAGGAAGCAATTAGATAGTTTTAAGCCGGATGAAATCATCATTAGGTGGAGTCATCATGGAGTAGGCTTCTTGCAACAAAAAAAATGTATGTCCTAGAAGTTCCTTGTTTTCTTAGATGCTTGACCCAGTTCTGTGAGTTTCCCTTGTTGCTTGGGCAGGTAAGCACCTGAACACATACCCCATTGGGGAAACAAAAGAAACTTGTAAGTCATAACTGTGAACAGCCCCCAGGCATCACCTAGCAGCAGCACAATCAATCAGGCAATTGATCAGGAACATACAATGCTCACTGGCCAAGAACACTAAACCGTGCTACACTCAATTAGACCATAGACTAAATTCAAGAAACAAAACAGATCCCAACTGCAAACAATTTTTGGGGAGATGCCTTGCTACTTTTGTGTTCTTTATTAGTTCTTACCTGGCCTGGAAACGAGGTTGATGCGGGACCTCGGCGCGGCGAACATCCAGCTGTCGTCGTCGAGCGACCTCACCTCCCTCTGCAGCGCCTCCATCACCTCCGACCTGAGCTCTGCGCAGTGCGGCCAACCCAATCGGTTAGTCACTCGAGGCATGTAGCGCTAGGGCTTGCACGGGGGAGGGAGGCGTCTTACCTGCCACGGCCTCGTCCTTGCGGTAGAGTGCGTCGATGGAGTCAGCGACGTCTTCGGCGGCGGAGACGGCCCCTCCGCTCGCCGCCGATACAGTCGACCTCGCCGGGGAGCTCATCAACACCGGCTCCTCTCGGGACCGCCTGCTGTGACTGGTCAGAACAGCGCCGCTGCCTTCTCGCCGAACTCGTCAACGGGGGGAGCGGTCGGGTTGGACTCGTCGCTGCCTCGGCCGCCTGCCAAGAGAGAGAAGCGTCCGGCGAAAACGAACAGAGAGAAGGGTGTTAGTGTATGTATGGATTGGCCCATGAGGCCCATGTGTATGGCCCATCTAGAGGCCCATGTACCTAAACGGGGATCAGTTCCGAGTAGCTAATAATTTGTACTTTTATAATACTAGTAGCATAGATGCACGTGCATGTGTGTTTTTTAAAAATAAGAAATAAAAAAAGATATTAATATGGACATGCTATTTAGGCATAGATCAATTTCTTGAAGTGCAATTTTCTTTCACAATTCGCCGCATTGTAGCTCAAACTATGTTAGTAAAACAAGCAAAATCAAGATATATCCGATGTTGGGATCATGCCATCAAAGCTAGATCGAAGCTACTGTTAGGATCCATTCTACAGACAATGCACATAGCAATTTGCAAAACCAGAAGATTTAATTACAACAGTATGCATTCAACAATAAGTCGGGATGAACTGGATCCCGTACCTTCCTCACGCGGGCGGGCGGGTGCCTCTGCACGGCGTTGTCGTCGTCCTAGGCGGCGGAGGGCGCACACCACGGCACCCCAACTGTTTCACACCAATCCAGAAAAATTAGAATGGGCTATGTATCCAAGCATTGTATGCAAAAACTATGAAGGGAAGTGTAATTATCACAGCACGTATGCAAATTGGTACATGACATTACTTTGTACATGTTCTGTTTCCAGCACAACAAACATGATCTGTTTCTAGCGTCTTTTCCATTTACTCTAAACTGAAGTAACAAGGCATTCTGTCACTTTGAGAAAAGAAGGAAATGAAACGAAATTGTGCAAAAAAAAGTTTATCAATATATAGGACTGCACATTGCTAATAGCCTAATACAGGAGCTGTGGCTCGCATACTTCATTCTCTTTTGTTTAACAAACAAATCGCAATATTAGTAGAAACAATCTAAATTTTTATTTCATATATGTGTTTTTTTAAAAGTTCTCTGTGTTACTTACTCAATAGGGAAAATAGTTTGGTAGGGGGAAAGCTCCGTGAATATTGCAATTAAACGTTCTAACTGATGTGTTATTTCTTTCACGGGATATTGATGAAGACAAACCATATAATTTGCTGTTAATACTCCAAAAGATTGATAGTCAATCCCTCTTCCTCAGCTCATCACAATGGAATGCAACAAGGAAGAACCTTCAACCTGAGGGCGCGGCGGCCTGGGGTCGCCTGAGGGAGCGTCGGCCTCGCGGTCGCCTGAGGGCGCGGCGGCCTGGGGTCCCGGGCGCCTGGATGCGCGGCGGCCCGGGGGTCGCGGTCGCCTGGGGGCGCGGCCGCCCGGGGGGCGCGGCGTCCCAGCGCGGCCTGGGCAGGCGCAGAGGGAAGGGGGCGCGGGGCGGGGGCCTGGCCGGAGGCGGCGGGCCGGCGGCAGCGACGCAGGGGCAAGCGACGGGATAGAGGATGAGTAGGGTGCCGATCCGTTCTGAATAGAGGATAGGGCCTAGATCGGACCCGACATCAACCGGTCAGCCTACCGATGGCAGTCCCAACGGGCGCGTCTGGGTATCACCCGCGTGACGACGGACACAACTGTGGTCCGAAGAATGCACGCGCTTCAGATTTTTTTTATTGGAGTGATGGTGGACGATTATATTTTGGCGGTACATCTCTCACCTACTGAGTGGAGTTATGCACGTGATGTGTGAGGTCACTTGCTTGCCATTAGAAAAAAAACATTGCTCTTAAACCAAGCATCCAAATTTAATTCTGATTGCACCATAATGCTTATTATGATAAAATCTTCAAAACAAGATCTCACTTGACTATATTTAGATAAATTTTTTTGCAAATATTTTTTTATCAAACGAAAACAAATAAGTCCACGTTGCGAACAAATTGCTGCACATGGAGAACGGAAGAATCCACGTTCTGAACAAATTACTGCACACGAAGAACAAATTAGTCCACGGTGCGAACAAATTGTTGCACATGGAGAACAGAAGAATCCACATTGCGAACAAATTACTGCACATTGAGAATAAATCAGTCTGCATTGTGAACAAATTACTGCACATGGAGAACATGTAAGTCAACATTGTGAATAAATTCCTGCACATGGAGAACATGTAAGTCCACATTACGAACAAATTACTGCACATGGAGAACATGTAAGTCCACATTGCGAACAAATTACTGTACATGGAGAATAAATGAGTCCACATTGCGAACAAATTGCTCCACATGGAGAACAGAAGAATCAACATTGCGAACAAATTATTGCACATGGAGAACAAATGAGTACACATTGCGAACAAATTATTGCACATGGTAAAATAAAAAATAGAGCAGAAAAGAGATAAAATAATAAAAAATAGAAACGGTTGTGAAACAAAAAAGAGATAGTAAAGCAAATAGAAATAGAAAACATCCAAAATCGAGAACAAAATTATAAAAAACATAAAATAAAATAAGATAGTGAATGGAAAAATAAATAAGAAAATGAAATAGTAAAAAGAAATAGAATATAAACAAAAATGAAAATGAGAAATAAATAAAAAAGAAACCAAAGAAAAGCAAACAAAAAATCGAAAATAAGGTGCAAGCATGCATGCAACGGCCCAAAACAAATTAGCGTGCGGACCGTTGTGCAAGCAGCATGCGTGAGCAGACCATCAACATGCGATGGAGAGGAAGCTTTATTGGACTGGTATCTGTTGTTGGGCTGTAAACATGAAACGGCCCAAAACAAAATTAACCCGCGGGCCAATGCGCAAACACGTGGGTGACAGAGGCGTTAAAATCGCGCGGGCGATGTATAGTCGCCGCCGTCCCAACCATCATGAAGCCTTGTTAAGACGTTAGAATTGGGAGTTGAATTTGGAAGCAAGATGTCACTTCGTAATCATTGCGCTAATGTAACATTTCGTTTGTATTTATAAAAAATTATTCAAAAATTGATTAATTAGGCTCAAAATGTTCGTCTCGCAGAGTACAACAAAACTGTGCAATTAGTTTTTGATTTTATCTATATTTAGTACTCCATGCATGTTATGACATTTTGATGTGATAGGGAATCTTCTTTTTGCATAGTGTATCCAGGAGTTGCTTTTTAGAACTAAACAAGGCCAATAAATATTCACTAGACACTACATTGTCCAAGGCCCAGTGTCTACAGCAGTTTTTATAGCCAAAAAACATTAATTACCTTCACACATGTATAAGGATCATCTATGCCAATGTTGCTGTATAGTTTTCCCTTCCACACATCGACACAGAAAACATGTATGCAAGCAAAGTGTAGAATAGGCATACATATAAAACTTTAACGAGAAGGGCATGACTAACATAGGTAACATACGCGCAAACACAAAAAATATATTTTGGTCCATTACAGTAGATAATAATATATTTTGGTCCATTACAACAGATAATAGAGATATTTAATTGGGATAGTCTTTCATGAGAATACATAATAAAGTTTAGGTAGAAGTTTCTGGGTAATCTGTTGAACCGGATCACAGTAATAGGTAATCTGTTGAAAAGGCAACCGCAGCAATAGCCAATCACAAAAATAGACAATGTCTTCAACCAGATCACAGCAACAACAAAATAGGATGACTGCTAGGATTAATCTGCAAGAAAAATGACAGAATAATTCATGAGTAATTCTCGAAAACTAATATTCCTTGATATAGTTATTACCTCACTCAAAAGTTCACTGCTAAAGTTGACTTGATATTGAGAAACAATTGTAACAGATTACTTATCATTTTTAAAATATAATAGAACAAAAGATCGTACCTGCTAAGCCAATATCTTTAGACATGTCCCATAAAAAAGCTGCCAGATACAAACATCAATGGTCAGTTAAATAAAAAACTATAAAATCACAAAAGTTAATGTAACGTTATATATATAATACGTATATATATAATACATATATGTATACCTAATTAATTAGAATTCCCAAACTTCTGTCATATATGCTCAACTAAATCTGATTGAAGTTGTCTATGAGTAGTTCGATCGCGAATAATAGTATTTCTATTTCTTTCTATCACTTCTGCCATCTCTGGGTTAGGTTGTTGTGCGCGGATTGTAGCTTCTTTTACGGGGGCTTCATTCGAATCAAGAGGAATCTGTTCAATATCTTTCTCATCTTCAATTACCATGTTGTGAAGGATGATGCAAGCTAATATGATATTCTGAAGATCCCCTTGATCAAATAGACGTGCAGGACATTTCAAAATACTAAAGCGAGATTGCAAAATACTTATTGTTCATTATTTATTAATATAATACTTATTGTTCATTATTTATGTGAGTAATATGTAAGTTTTATTACTAAAACATATCACATATGACATAGAAGATGAGATTACGTAGAAATAACATAATAGTATATTGTCTAAGTTTCAAAACCAATGCCCAAATGCCAAATCGTTCACTGATTCATAAAAAACCGGTTCACTGGTTCGATGAAAAACCGACCGGTTTGACCGGTTCACACCGATCCAATTGCATGACCGATCTTTTCATTGAACCGAACCGGCTAGGTCACCGGTTCATGGTTTTTTGGTCCAACCAGTGAACCGGTTCGGTTTTTTGTTCTAGGGGATAGGGTTCAATCTCTGCTTCCTAATAAAAAAACTCAAGACTATCCGCACTCGTGGTATCCTATCTCCATCCTCTAATGGAAATATTTTGTCCTAATCATCGAAATTACATCCTTTATATCAATTTCTACTGCACCCATATTTATTTTTTTCATTTCTTTCGCTTCCTTCTGGTCGCTTCTCCTCCCCTGCTTTCTCTCTCTCCTATCTACCTCGCCCCCTCGGCGCACAGCTCCCCTCCCCGGCCCCTCCGCCTCCCTCGCGCCGCCGCTTCCTCTCCCGCGTGGCCGCCTCCGCCTCCCTCGCCCCCATCCCTACGCCTCCGCCTCCCCCGTCCCTCCTCTGCGCCGCTACCACCTCTCCCTCTCTTCCGCGCCAGCGGCGGCCACCCGCGCCGCCCCTCCCTACTCGCGCTGCCCCTCCCCGATCCCTCCGCTGCCGTCCCACCACCCCCTCCATCGCCCCTACCTCGGCCCCCCTCCGCCGCCGGCACCTCTCCCCCTCCCCTCTCCTCCCCCACCGGCCACCGCCGCCCCTCCCCTGCGGCCGGAGGCGAGGAGCCGCACGTCGAGGAGCTGCGCGTCTGGGGTGGCCAGCTGCGCGGCGGGCGGGCAAGCGGGCGGCCAGGAGCGCGTCCGGCGGATTGCACGGCGCCCCGCGGGTGGTGGGCGGCCATCGTGGCGGCCGCGGCTCTTGCGGCCTCCGAGTGGCCCTCGCGCCGGCAACGTGGTTCACCCGCCGGGCCGCGTCGTCGGCGAGGCTCCCCTCCAGCTGCCGCGCGGGGCTCCCTGGCCTGCTCCTCGCGGCGGCGGAGCTCCCTGGCCTACTCCCGTGCGGGCGGGCGGCGGCGCGGGGCCTACGCGAGGGGTGGCGATAGCGCTGGCCTGCGTGGCAGTGACCCGGCGGCGCGTGGGCTCCGTCCCTGGCTGTCTTCTCTCTCTCCTACGGCGGTGGCACGACGGTGCGAGCAGGAGGACGGCCCTCGCAGCGCCGAACCGGCTCGCGCGGCGGCAGCCCTGGACGAAGCGGCAGCGGTGGGGCAGCTGTGGGGCGGTTCGGCGCGCCATCGTGGCGGATAGCATCCGGCCGCCACACCGCCAGATCTGGGGCATGGCCTCACCTTGGGTGTTGTGCAGCACGATGCAGTCGTTTTTCACGCCAACGGGTACTGGCAGACGGGTTCCAGTACCCTAGTGCGCATGGCCTTAGGCTATCCGCACTCGTGGTACCCTATCTCCGTCCTCTAAAAGGAATATTTTGTCCTAGTCATCGAGATTACATCCTCTATATCAATTTCTTTTAGACCCATTATACTCCATAGTCATCCTCTATACCAACCAACAGCATGTGGGACCAACATCTCATTTATTATTTTCATTTCTTTCGCTTCCTTCCCGTAGCTTCTCCTCCCTCCCCCTCTTTCTCTCTCTCCTATCTATCCCGCCCCCTCCGCGTGCCGCTCCCCTCCCCGACCCCTCCGCCTCCCCCGCGCCGCCGCTACCTCTCCCGCGTTGCCGCCTCCGCCTCCCCCGCCCCCTTCCTTGTGCCGCAGCCTCCGCCTCCCCCGCCCCCTCCCCTACGCCGCTGCCTCCTCTCCCTTTCTTTCGCGCCAGCGATGGCCACCCACGCCGCCCCTACCTGCTCGCACCGCCCCTCCCCGGTCCCTCCGCTGCCGCCCCACCACCCCCACCACCGCCCCCACCTCGGTCCCTCCGCCGCCGACACCCCTCCCCCTCCCCTCCCCCACCGGCCACTGCAGCCCCTCCCCTGCGGCCGGAGGTGAGGAGCCGCAAGTCGAGGAGATCCGCACCCGCGACGGGGCCAACAGCGCGGCGGGGGGGGGGGGGAGGGGGAGGCGAGCGGGCGGCTAGCAGCGCGTCCGACGGCCAGCACGGCGCCCCGCGGGGGGGTGGGCAGCCATCGTGGCGGCCGCGGCTCTTGTGCCCTCCGAGTGGCCCTCGCGGCGGCTACCTGTTCACCCACCCGGCTGTGTCGTCAGCGAGGCTCCCCTCCAGCTGCCGCTGGGGCTCCCTGGCCTACTCCTCGCGGCGGCGGAGCTCCCTGGCCTACTCCCGTGCGGGTGGGCAACGCGGAGCCTGCGCGGCGGGCAGCGGCGGCCTGCGCGAGGGGTAGAGACAGCGCGGGGCCTGCGTGGTGGTGGCCCGGCGGCGCGTGGGCCCCATCCCCGGCCGTCTTCTCTCTCCCCAACGGCGGCGGCGCGACGGCGCGAGCAGGAGGACGGCCCTCGCAGCGGTGAACAGGCTCGCACGGTGGCGGCCCTGGACGGAGCGGTAGCAGTGGGGCAGCTACGGGGCGATTGGGCGCGCGAGATGGGGCAGCTGTGGGGCAGTTGGGTGCGCCACCGTGGCGGGTAGCATCCGGCTGCTACCCCACCAGATCTGGCAGACGGCCTCGCCTTGGGTGTGTGCAGCACGGGATACTGGACCCCGCTGCAGGCGTTTTTTACGCCAACGGGTACTAGCGGACGGGTTCTGGTACCCTAGTGTGGATAGCCTAAGGCGAACCATGTATGCAAAGGAACGCTCCTCCGCCTCTCTCCAATGGCGTTGACATGTGGGCCTGCGAGCATCCATCCTCCTCCTAGCGTCCCTCTGTCCACTGCTGGCGCCGCCATGTGGGCCCCCTCCTTCCTTCCGTCCGCTGCCCCCACACGACGCAGCAATTATCTCCAACCTCCCCACTTGTGGAGCCTGATCCGATTCACGGCGCCTATGGAGGATGACGGAAACGGGCGATGGTGGGCGAGGGGCCCTAGCAGAGCACGAAGCGACGACGCGGGAGGAGCGAAGCACGAAGTCGGGATGAGTCCTTGACTAGGTCTTGATCTTGCAGGACTAGCTTTCGAGTGGTTTCAGGTTGAACCGAGTAGTCGAGGTAGTCGTTCGTGTTGTACCCGAACTCAACTTGATGAACCCAAATCGGAGTCAAAGTCGAAGTCGAGGCTGGACTCGAAGTCAAAGTCGGAGTTGAAGCTGAATTTGAAGTCGAAGTCGAGGTCGCCGTCAAGAGTTGGTTCTTGTTGAGTAGATCGACGAGATCGCGAAGCGGCTCCGGTGGAGTCATCATCATCAAGGTAGGGCCTAGTTGGTCCGCGAGGTGGCTCGCGAACCTGTCTTTGCCTAGAGCGATGAAGATCCAAGCGCCGAAGACGGAGGTTGCGCCCTCCTCGATGTCGCGGGTGTTGAAGCTTGATCCCATCGCGCCTAATGGCGAGCTTGCGGTGAGTAGCCCCACGTTGGGCGCCGGATGTCGGTGTTTAACTACCGAGTACCTATCTAGGGTGCCTCAGAGAGTAGATTTCGTGGGTCTCGCCGAGTTCTAGGAACGATGGTGCACACACGACACAAAGATTTAGACAGGTTCAGACCGCAAATTGCATAATATCCTACGTCTTGTATGCTTGATTGTATTGCACGTGAGGTTGAGTTGAGTAGCCTATGCTCTTCTGCCGAACTAGGGACCCCTGCCCTCCTTTATATATCCCAGGAGGCAATGCTACATGGCAAGTCTCCTAATCGGTTATAATATGGAGTCCTAGTAGGAGTACATGAGTAGTTCTTCGAGTAGTTCTACTGGGACTCGGTCTTCTTTCTCGAGGGTACCCAGGGATCCATATCCCATGTGATGTTTGCCTTTTTCATTTAGAATTTTGGATACAAAGAAGAATTTTTCATGCATAAAACTGGCCATGCAGACATAACAAGATTAAAGGCCAAAAGAATTTGGTGCTTCTGTTTCTTATGATTTGCTTTTTGTGGAGCTTCTCTGTTTGCCTTAGTCTCTGTAAAGTGCTAAACTTATCATGGAAGAAACCTTACATTTTTCAAGTTAAGAGATGTTATGGTAGATATTATTTAATTGCATGTAGTGTCTAAACAAAAATCAGTGCAGCCGACTGCTATTACCTATGTTGGGTTCTTAACATATTTGGTAATGTGTACAATAGTAACAACAAAGTATGGACAAAGTCTAAATTATTACCCTCAAGTATGGACAAAGTCCAGATAACACCAAGTATGTTTTGGTTCATTTTACACCAACAACAATCTCAATCGGTCCAATCTACCCCTTCATAAGATTTATCTTTTTTTGTTTCTCCATGCACAAGTGATATTTAAAATAAAATTTTGTAGGATGATATATGACCACATAAAGTATTTTTAAAAAATATAAAATGAACTTTTCATCAGTATTTTGAAACACTATGATATGTGATAATACATTAATCATATTAATATAAAATTTTATGAGAAATAATGATAAAAATTTCATATTATATTAAAAAAATATTTTATATGACCCTCTATCATCCCACAAATTTTGAACTTAAAACACCACTTAGACATGGTGAAACAAAAAAGACAAATTTGGCGAAGGGGTAGATTGGACTGATTAAGATAGGTGTGGGTGTAAAATGAACCAAAACATACTTTAAGGGGTTATTCAAACTTTATCCATACTTGAGGGTGGTAATTTAGACTTTTTCTAAGCCTTTTTAACCCAGGCAGATGGGTATGCTGGAGACTAGAGATGAAATTGAACATGGTACACAAAACAAAAATGATAGAAAGTAAAATTTGTATTAGTAATAGCATTATTAATAGTAAAAGGATAATGCCCAAGATCTTGGCTCAAGCACGTGGATTGCGAACTTCCACATCTCACTCATATTCAAGGATGATTGTTTGCACACATTTGATTTCGTCAAGCCTCTTTGCCATGCTAGGTTCATCCGACCTTTTGCATTACCATGTCGTAGAATTCCACCCATATTCTGCAATGGCTAAAGCAAAAAATATTTTTTCTAGTAAATTATTTAGTAGTGCTTGTGAATGGTATGTTCTGTCAAATCATTTTCCCCCTTATGCTCTATATTCATGATAGAAGGGCCAGGACTCCTGTAGGATCCAGGATTACCGACTAGAGGAGGAGTGAACAGGCGGTTTCAAACTAAAATCACAACACTAGAGAAACTTAATTAGAAACACTTGGAGGATTAAATTTCTAGCTACTCTAAGCCAATGTTGAGGGTTTGCAACCTATGGTGACAAGATATAATTCAATCTCTAGAAAGTAAAATGCTCAAATGGAATTTCTTGAAATGAAATGAGCAAGGAAATGACCAAACACAAGAGACGAATTTTATCCCGTGGTATCGATGACTCGCCGGTCACCCCTAATAAACGTTGAGATGGATTTTATGTTCAACCGCTTCTCTATCGAGACTCCGCTTGATGTATAAGCCGGTTAGAACCAAATAACCACTCCAAATCTCGATTCCACTAGAGTTGCTCTTCACCACCCCGGTGAGGTGAGCACAAAGACCTCTCACACTAATCTTCCAAGACAACTTCATAATCTCCTTGAAGTGCTCAATGGAATCACGAGCTCCAAGCCGTCTAGGAGGCGACAACCCCCAAGAGTAACAAATCAACCCACTCGCTTGATGAATCCTAGTGTCACAATGATCAGAATCTTGATGCAATGCACCGGATGCTCTCAATCTCACAAAGAATGCAATCTCTAAGCAAGTGAGTGAGAGAGAGGAGAATGAGGGCTCAAGTATGTCAAGAAAGTTTCTCAAAGTGCCAAGAAACCTCACACACCCGCGGGGGTGGAGTATTTATAACCCCTCTCCTTGGAACTAGCCGTTACGCTCAAAACGCGTGAAAAATGGCTCTGGCGACCTGTCCGACCTGCCCCCTCGGACTGTTCGTGCTTGAATCTAATGGTCATATTCGCGCAGTCAAACGTGTGTCAGAGATGGCCGTTGGGGCCTGGCAGACTATCCGACCACCACCCGCCGATTGTCCGCGATGTACTGCGGACGGTCTGACCGGTGTGGACGGACAGTCTGAGCCCCTGCATCATTGAAAACCGTGTCTGTCTAAAACCGAGGCCATTTTACGGACTGTTTGAGACCAGTGCCGCGGAATGTCCCACCTTTATAACACTCGCACGGTGAGTTAGCACACGTGGGCCCACCTATCAATACAGGTCACGGACACTCCGACGAAAACCCCCGGACTGTCCGACAGACGTTCGGACAAGTCCGTCTGAACGGAATTTCCCAAAGAAATTCTAAATAAGTTTTAACTATTATTTCTCGGACTGTCCGAGCCAGTGCCGCGGACTGTCCGACCAGTCTCGACATAACTCGATTTTCACAAGATTTTCAACAACACTCTTTCTCAAGTTAGTTACCACTCATATAAATGCACAACATGCATGTCAATGATTAAAGTGGCACTATAGACACATCAAGCCAATGACGTTGATCCCTCTTGATAGTACGGCTATCTAACCTATCAATCCGGTCATTATTCATCCTCTAGTCACCTCATGACCGGTCAAAGCAAAAGCCCTATCTTATACCTTTGCCTTGAGCTTCCCATGATCCATGGCACACATGCCCTGCACTCATCATCTTTTGAAGCTCATTCAAACCATTGGGTACCTATTATCATATTCTCAAATAAAATTGTTAGTCCATAAAAGTTGTCATTAATTACCAAAACTCAATTAGGGGCCTAGATGCCTTCAATTCTTTGGTAGCACATTTCAAGTACCACAAGAAAGCAATTACATCTACTAAGTGGAGTCCATTTGAAGCATCAATGTTGGTTGTATCCTCTGAAAGACCATCAACTGACGTACCTCTTCTGGTCTTCTCTTGTTTAAGTTTTCAATCCCCCAATTCACAGAAATGTTCTAGAATTCACTGATACATCTCCTGGATCACGTGCCTTCGGAATCTGGGATCTTGCAGTGGAAATAGATGCAGAAGAGGAGGCCGAACTCAGAGCAAAGATGAAAAATCAGGCAAAAGCACTTGAAGATATACCCCCACTCAATCAATTTTTGAATTGGCGGATTCATTTTTCTACATAATTGTTGTTTGTAGGAGTTAATTAAATTAATATACGATGATGGCACTTGTTGTTTTTTTTTGAACATCTATGGCACTTGTTGTTTGTATGGGCGGGGCCAGAAACACTGGAAAGAAGTGCACTGGCACCCACAGATACGTGGGATGATCGTAGCGACGGGAATCGACGGCTTGGATGTGTTGATGCCTTGCAACATTGCTGAAACCTCCCATAGATCTGCTGGGCCGTAGATATGAATGGAAGCACCGTCCAACAAATTCTATACATCCTGTTTTGCCGTAATTTGTGCTGGATACTACGATAGATGCCTTTTCTGTTCCTTTGAATTATCAGAAACTTTGTTTGAGTGGCATTAAGATTTACTACATACGTCTTTTAATATTTTTTATTAAAATGAGAAACACGTACGTTTTGATGAGGACATACATATGCCACAAACAGGAGTTCCTCCTCTTCATTGCAAGGCACTGAACAACTCGGTTTTAACGCAATTCAGTATCGATCAGATATTCAGATTGTTGAGTGTTGTCTCTTCTTGCCACCGGCGTTGAATGACTTAAGAAGATTCATCTGGTCTCAGACAATTGAGGTGTATGTGTGGGTTCAAGTTCAAACTCCGGGTGATCTCTCGGCCTCCGGTGAAAGAACTGAATGCATTTGTTGATCAGCAGCACAATTGACCGGTGTGGGGGGATTTAAGCTGCTGTGGCCAATGGCGAGAGCCCTCGAAGACAGACACAGGCTGGGCCACACGGTGGGAGCCCTCAGAAAGACAACGGGGGAGTCTCATCGCAACGGCTACCCGTAACAAACTTTCCCGTCCCCGCATCCCCTTCTTCCCCTTCCCTGCCTTCGCCTATATAAACAACCGACCAATCCCACTTCCGCGCCGCAGGAAAGCAAGAAAACGAGCGCCATCGAAAGCAAGGAGAAGAGAATGGCCATGGAGACGGAGGCGGCCATGGAGGTGTGGACGCAGCGGCGACGGCACCGGAACGGTGGCTGCTGGTTGAGAGCGGAGATCGAGATGGACCGGGGCTCCTCCATTCCCAGGTACTAAGCATCAACAGCGATCGGATTCTTGCCGCATCGATCGTTCTTGTCTTCTTGATTCCTCTGATGATTCTCCCTCCCCTCTCTCTCCCCTGTCGCTCCGCCTTCTTCGTTCTGGATGCTTGTTCCTTTGGTTCCTTGGCCCAGAACGCTGAATTTGTCCTCGGCTCTTGTGTAGCAACAAGATCATTCTGTCTTTTCCTTGTCTGAAACTCTGAATTCGTCGTCTTTGGCTCGCTGCACTCTGCAGAGGCCCGCGATTTGGCTTCGCCGCCGCCGTGCGAGAGCCGCTGGTGAAGCTGCGGCGGCCCCAGTACGACTTCGAGGGCTGGGATTGGGACTACTTCGCCTGGCCTCATGACCAGCTCGATGGTAAGCAGCATGTTCAGGCTCTCCTGGCTGAACCTTAGAGGTCAATGAATCTGGACGGAACTGTTGACCAGGTTAATTGATACTACCTTTTGGCTGTTTTCCCGAAATGAGAAACTGGGGCTGCATCTGTTGGTTCTCGAACGAACCAAATAGAAATGAAATTTCAGTGCTAGTTAATAGATTAGTCGCCAAACATGTTCTGAATTTCTCGCGTTTCTGTTGATGTCTGCAAGAAATCGGTGTGGTGAAGAGTCATAGGAATATGTTCAGGACTGCTGATAGGATAGGTCAATGAACCTGAACAGGAAAGTGGCTTAAGTTAGCCTCTCGTTCAATTTACTTTCAGAAGCACACGGCAGATATACCACTGAACTTTCATGGTAAGAGTGTATAAAACTTCAATAATTCTGAAGATATTCGTCTAGAAGCACATTGTCTGTCAAGGAACTGAAAATGTGGTTTCATGCAGCAACAGCATAGCATTATACTGTACTAGTTATGTGCCTCTTAGTGTTGTCGGTTTGCTGAACTCCATTCATTCATTGCTAACTCCTTGTTGCTGCAGTACAATGTCTCACAAGAAACTGAACCTCTGATTTTACACAGCCAATCTTGAGATGAGAGACAGTGATCCAGAGGCGACACTTGAGGCGGATCGAAAGGCGAGCGAGTGCTTCCTGAACCAGAGCACGCTGCAGCTGGAGAACTATGAGATGTACCAGCACACGCAGCAGCAGCACACTGCAGCCTGGCCTTGCAACCATCTCGAAAGTAAGCATGCTCAAGCACTCAAGCTCCTTGTCGATGATATGTTTTGATCTCTATGAAGTTTTCTAGTTAGAGTGTATATGCTTCCACAGCCCACATCATGATGCAGTAGATTCATTGTTATCATTCAATGTTGCAAATTGCGGGCTATAGAATTTAGCGGAGTACTTCTAAAAAAAGCTATAGGGGCAACTATCCAAATTTAGCCCTGAACATTACCAATTTTGTGATTTCCAGCTCATATTTCGTAAGTACATGCAAACATTAGTGAATACATAAGGAAATGAGCCGCAATTCACAAGATATATCATAAATCATACCATGCTATTCATAAATCACAAGTATATAAGTTCATAAGTCAAACATAGCCGTGTTAGCGGAGCTAAGCTATTGAATTTAGCGGGGCTATTTCATGATATAGCCGAGTTAGCGGCATTAGCGGTAATATTTGCTATATCGTAGCGATATTTGTCTCAAAAAGCTATAGCGGAGCTATAGCGGGCTATTTGCAACCTTGTTAACACTTAATTTCCCTAATTGCATCTAAGCAAAGGGTCTGGCAAAAAAAAAGAACAAACCGTTCTGATAAAATTTGTCAACAAACACAATCTGATTAAAAACAGAAAATTATATGCCTGATTTCAAGAGTTCAACGAATCTGGATGGATGTGATTTGTTAAGTCTATCGCACGATTAGTCGCGCTCGCGCCGAAGCGCGTGACCCACGCGCGCCGCCGCCGCGAGCCGCCTCGCGCGCCGCTGCCGGCCGGGTTAGCGGCCCGGGGTTGCCGGGGTCGGAGCTCACCAGCGGCCCTAGATAAGTTGGCCGGCCCGGCGGTGGCAGCGGGCGACGGGCGGAGGGCCGGGCGGCGATGGCGCCGCAGGCCGGGGCGGTGGGCTAGCTCGGTGGGCGGTGCCAGCGGCGGGGGCGGAGGAGGCGACGAAGAAGACGACAACCGGCAGGTTAGCGTGGCGGTGGCGGTCGGCGGTGGCGGAGGCGGCGCGTGCGGAGGACTCGGCGGAGGAGTCGACGGCGATGGATTAGTGTTGGCCGCTGCAGTGGGTGGCGGCGGAGGCGGCGGGGCCGCCAGAGCCGGGGGAGGAGACGGCGGCGGGGGCTCGAAGCGGTGGGTCACGCGATAACGCGGCCGATGTGATTAGGTTAACTGAACTTTACTTTTTGTTCATTTCCAGAATGGGTAGCTGCGGCTGTATCTTTTGGTTTTCAGAGGAACAATGTACTACGTAGAAATAAAATTCCTGAACTAGTTAACAGATTAGTCGCCAAATCATATTAAGTGATGCTGTGACATACAGAGTAGCTGTTTATGACAGAGAACTGAATTTCTCGCATGTGTGCGTCATAAAAGAAGCATTAGGACTATAAGTTTTCAGGACTGAAGATAGGATAGTTTCAGAACCCCAAGCCGTATATAGCCAATGCACTTTCACAGTAAGAGCGTAGAAGCTTCCAGAATTGTCCGTATAGTTTCACCGCTTAATCAACACTCCTTGATTTTAGAAATGTCATTTTAATAGATTTGATATCTCAATTTCAGTACATTTCCTGAAGAAATTTATATAGAGGCACATTGACTGATAAGAAACTGAAAATTGGTAGTTTTTCATGCTGTAACAGCATAGCATGTAGTAGTTATGCGCTGGTTTCAGGGTGTTGTCGGGTATTTGTCATTTCTGTAGAGTTTGCTGGAAACCATGGAAGTAGGAATATATTGATTCGTAAGTAGTAATTTATGGTAGTGATTTCTATTTTTTTTGAAACGAACTTTTGAGTAATTTCTATGTTGCTGTAGTACAATGTTTGAAAAGAAATTGAACTTTTGATTCATGCAGCCAATCTGGAGATGAGGGACAGTGACCCGGAGGCGACACTTGAGGTAGACCGGAAGGAGAGTGAGAGGATGCTGCAGATGGAGAGCTATGAGACGTACCAGCACACGCAGCAGCAGCACGCTGCAGCTTGGCCTTGCAACAATCTAGAAAGTAAGCATGCTCAGGCTCCTAGTTGAAGTTTCGTAGTTAGAGTGTATATGCTTCCGCATCCCGCACCATGATGTGGTCGATTCATTGTGAGTACTTAATTTCCCTAATTGCATCTGAACACAGGTCTTAACAAAAATAAATTGAACAGACCGTTTTGATAAAATTTGTCAAGAAACAATGTCTGCCTAAAAACAGAAAAATTTTATGCTGATTTCAGGAGGTCAATGAATCTTGATGGAAATATTGACTAGGTTAACTGAACCTTCCATTTTTTTTCTTGGTTTCTAGAATTAGAAACTCTGGCTGTGTATTATCATTTAGTTTCCGAAGGAACCGTGTAGAAATGAAATTTTCTGTATTATTAAGCTTAGTTCTGCTCAAATGAGTGCAGGCAATCTGGAGATGAGGGACAGTGACCCGGAGGCAACACTTGAGGCAGACCGGAAGGCAAGCGAGATCTTCCTGAACCAGAGCATGCTGCAGCCAGAGAGCTATGAGATGTACCCACACAAGAAGGAACAGCACACTGCAGCCTTGCCTCGCGACCATCTCGAAGGTAAGCATGCTCAAGCTCCTAGTTCATATGTCAGTAAATTTTGATCTCTATGGGGTTTTCATGGTTACAGTTCATATACCTCTACCTTCCACACCATGATGGCATCTATTCATATTCAGTACCTAATTTCCGTATTGATACTTAAACGGAGTTTCTGACAGATTCGTCAAGAAACAGCTCCTGGCAAAATTTGGCAGTTTCTGACTAAAAACTGAAAATGTGCATAGAGTTACAGTAGTTATGTGTGGGCTTCAGTTTGTTGTTTGCGATTTATTTTCATGTCATGATTGCTTGGCTTTCTGTACCTGTGCAAAAGTCATTGCCTCCTTTGTTCTGAACTTGTGTTCCTCTGCCTAGGCTTTGAATGAGAACATGCTGTGATGGCATCATATGTGACAAGAAACATAGTTTCTTCCACGTTAGTTGTTTGTTTTTGCACAAAACCAACATGGTGATAAGTAAAAGGAAGATGCATAATTGGGGTAAAGTTTCATGGAAACTAGCCCAGCGACTAGGATTTCTGATCGATTCATCAGTAGAATTTAATTTGAGTAAAACTTTTTGAACTCAGGAAACACGGTTTCTGACGAAAAACTGAAAATATAGTTGCTGTAACAACACAGCGTTACAGTACTTATGTGCAGGCTTCGGGGTGTTGTCAGACAATAAACTGAACTTTTTATTCATGCAGTCAATCTTGAGATGAGGAACACTGACGCAGAGGCGAAGGTTCAGACTTATCGGAAGGCAAAGGAGCGAAGCAGGCGGCAGCTGAAGAGCTCTGAGAAGGATCGGCGCACGCACGAGCAGCGCAAGGACGGGAACCAACAACCCGAGGTGTTCCAGACACCCACGTCTGTGAACAAGAAGGCCGTAGGATCCAGATCGGCACGGCGTCGCCGTGTTTTCGCAGAAGCTAACCGGACCCTGGACGGTGGCAGAGCAAGGCCGATTACCTGGGCTTGTTAGTCACACGCACACACCCATCTGGTTGCGCCCATGGCTTGAGCTGCTTGCAAGTCTGATACGATGCGGGATGGAGTTCAGTACTGTACTGAAGATGCAGTACTTGACTAGGAGAGAGCAGGTTTGTGCGTTTGTATATAGTACAGTACAGTACACGGTAAAAGCATTCAATTGCAAGGTTCAGAACTAGGCTGATTTTTTTTTTCAGTTTTGAACTGTTTTCAGTTGACTCGTAGGAATATGTTCACGTCTTGTGAACCTGAGTTTCAGTCATTTGCCATTTACTCATTCGTGTTGTGGTGCTGTCTTCGTCTGTAATCCTGCACCTACTCTTAGTCGGATGATTGTTGTCGTCCTCCCTGCTTTGGTCAGCACTAAGCACTAAGCACTCCGAAATTTAAAACTCTCTAGCGCGTCATTCTGTGAGAAAATCTTTACTATTCCGTGACAGGGCTTCTGATGAGATCCCTAAAATAGTCAGAAAACGTTAAATGTGTGGTGGTAACTGGTAGCAGAAGTGGAGTAAACAAAATCAAACAAAATCGCGCAAGACCCGTGCTTGCTGGGTAGCCTGCAGGCGTACAGACACCAGAAGAGCAAGGCCGTGTCAAACTTGGACTTTACTATAAATACGCAGATATAGCATTTCGTTTTTATTTATTAATAATTGTTCATCGATTAATTATGCTTAAAATATTCATCTTGCAAAGTACAACAAAACCGTACAATTAATTTTTAATTTCATTTACATTTAGTACTCTATACATATGCCGACATTTTGATGTGATAGAATTTTTTTTTGGAATTTGAGTGGAATTTGGAAACTATAAAAAAAGGCCCAATGCGTACAGAGCAGTGGCAATGGCGATGACCTGAACTAGACACAGGTGACAGGACGGTCACGTCGTTTGAGCCTCCCCAATCGGTCGGGGAGGCGACGCGTGCCCTGGCGGGTCGCGTTTTCCCAATCAGTCAAGAGTTGGGAGTTTGCCTCTGTATTTGTCTTGCTTCTTGCATTAATGTTGGTGGGAACGGTACCCAAGTACAGGTATCCCTTCATTAGGATTGAACTGGTGGTACATCGACTGCCCCGTCTGCACCATCGATTGTTCATTGGATGGCTGAATCTCTGACTGAGAATTGACACCCCTGCTGACTTGATGTTGATTACTCAACTGCGGCTGACTCTGAACTGGTGAACCTTGTTGCGTATTCATCGCTGTGAAGCTTTAATAGTATTTTTGGGAACTAGGACTCCCCATCTGTTGTCCTTGCAGCGGAGAATCGGGAAATTGTACTATCGACTGTCCAAAACCCTGAGCATTAGGTGTAAAGAAACCTGGCTCCTGCGTGTTTTGAGCCGATCCGTTGAAAAAAGGAACCATAGGGTGAGGTGGCTGAGGAGGCTGTTGTGCCTGGTAGTTTTGCCCGCACTTGATTATTCTGCCCCCGGTTCATCGGCTGAGAAGCTTGTAGTTGGCCTTGCTGCCCCCGGTTCGTCTACATAGAACCCGTCTGCTGTGACACTAAAGCGTCCATCGGCTGTGAAGCCTGAGGAGTATGTACTTGTGCAGAACCGGATGGTGTCAAGAACTCCGGTGGCATACCAAACTCCGGCGTATACCCTTGTGGAAAAGTAAAACCAGCCATCGTTATGGTTAGCTTGGGTGGGGGCGTATGCATAGATGCGTTATGCATCGGAGCTGTCGCTTGGGGTGGAACTATCTCAGAACCTTATGCTCCCTGAGTTCCTTCCTCATTCATTATCCCCTTAGCCTTCAGAGTTGGATCAGTTGTTCCTGCCTAGAAATATGTTGGTCCTTTGAACTGCAGAGAATTTTCCTTCATAACTTTCATGAACGCATTTTGCACAGCATTAACCAGGACCTTTGATTGGTTGATCATGGCATGATTCATCGCTGAGTCAAACATCTCCCGAAACTGGCCGGCATCCTTGGTAATTGTGATTTCTCGAGGCTTTGGTAGCGGAGATGTTAAAACGGTGTTTCCTCTCTTGGTGACATGGTAACAATTGAGGAAAGCTTGCTTGTATTCACTCATCATTTTCTCTGTGGTTGCTTTATGTTCTGCATGAAGGTCATCTTCAGTAGTGGGGATGATATTGTCTTTGTGGACCTCGTTCTAATTTTTGTCACCGTCCATCGTCATGATGATAATTTGGCTTTTCTCGTCCCACCGGGCGTCCCAAAAATGTATTGACGCAAAAAATCAGTGATGACAATCTGAGTACGAAACACACGATCGGCCTCGGAGATTTGCTTCACTCCGATGATGAGCCGGTAATCTTGAGGTTCAGGATGTGCCAGTCAATTTGACATGTAATTGACAATGGAACAGATCGTGTAAAATTTACAGATCGGCTATGATTCCGACCCGCGTATCTTCATGTCAGATCAACTAAATTAGCCGATTTGATGGTTTAAAGTCCAAGGTCAAGATTAGATCAGCTTTACACTTAAAAGTTTGATAGCCGATTTAGATCTCGAAGGTGGACCGGATAAATTGGTGATAAATACTAAAACGTAACGGAAATAAGCATGTTAAATCTATTATGATCTAGCATATATCGATAACTTTGAACGTAACGGCAAAACAGAATAAAACAACCTAGATCGACTATTCTGATGGGCTAAACAGAAACACTCAATAACTTAGTGCAACAGTTAGATCTAGATAAAAGCAGAGCAGAACGCTCTGAGACTAAATCTAGCGGTTACGATAACTTGGTGAACAAACTAGATTAAGAAACCTAATCTCCTCGATAACTTTTAGGAGATCTAAACGAAACCACAGCGATACGCTCGGTAGTTAAAGCCTAGAGAGCACCAGATAAAAGCAGAACTTACAAGTAAAGCCAGAGAACACGGAGATCTAGCGGTCGTACGGAGTGTCAACAGGGTCGACCTACGCCGCCTTATATAGGCTGATGACCTAGAATTTATAATTTGGTTAAGATTTAAACATGTCACGTCAAGAAAACTAATCCAATAGGATTACAACATATACTATAAATATCCGGGCGCAATCCGCATGTCAGGTTGTGCGTCTTGTGGATCATGTCAGCATCAAGCTTGTCTAGTAAGTCGGCAGTTTCTTATGGGCCACCTCAGGGTTGGCCCACAACCTCATCAGAAGTGGGCCCAGGTCAACTATCACCCATGTCGGTGTTGGGCCCAGAGGTACCCATATCCCATGATACCATTCCTACCTTTTGGTCTAACCTTCGTGGGAGTTGGCTGACCAAAAATCTAAGAATGCCTACGGGAATCAGTATTATGTTTGTTGCTTGTTTCTGTAGATAACTCGCTAACCGACAGGATTTTATAAATTGATTACTAAGTCCGAAGTGAGTAGCTTGATGCTTCTCAAATTTCTATCGCTAAATACCCAAACCGAAGTTTGAAAGAGACCAATGCTGAAGAAGGAAAGAACCGGAGCATGACCTTATTTTTAAAACTATGCAATTATTTATCGATGATTACTTGTGCATTTAAGTTTTCTAGAAATTTCTATGAAATCTTAGTATGCATGATCCATAGGTACTATGACTATACTAGTATGTGTAGGTCTATAGAAATGTGTTGCTAATTAGGAGACGATACAAGTTGAGTGATTGGTTGTCACTCATGAGATATAGGTTGTTTACAAGTTGTTTACACATATTTGTTGGAATAATCATAAGGGCGATACGCGGGACTTTGTGCGATATTCCTGCATTGTGATGTTCACCCATCTAGATGAAATTTGTTAAGGCTAGTCAGTTATTGCATTGATGGGCAAGTTTTTGAATGCAGTAACTGGAATTTGACTTTCTCCCCACTCATTCCGGTGTCGAGAGAGATATTGGTGTATTAGTGGCCACGGCACAGATTCGTCTGGAGTTCGTTGGGACTTTACACCCGGTTGGAGTAGGCTATGTGTAGATATTTTGTTGGAGTAGGCTATGTGTAGATATTTTGTTGGAGTAGGCTCTGTGTAGATGTTTGGTTGGAGTAGGCTATGTGTAGGTGTTTGGGGATTGATGGAAAAGAATGACCCGGGAGGCTCGTGTGAGCGTTAGCGTATCATGGCGTGTGACTAGGTTTTCTCTTGCAAAGTTAAAAATCGACTCGAGTCATGGTTATTAAAACTAACTGCTTGTTCACTGTGTATTCTAGTTGAGCATTTGCGTTTGAATTATGCACCTCATAATATGTTAGTGTGTAGACCAATGTTGTTCTTTTATGTTCCAATATGGAGTGTAGACTATCATTAAAAAACACACATTCCGTCTTGTATGACCGGTACTATATTATGAACTTAAAAGTTATGGTGTCATTATCAATTCTTTATCATCTGCCTCAGAGATGAATTGTTTAAAAGTAGGTTTGCTTTTACACCTACTACATGTTGAATGATGCATTTTCATGATTGATAATTGGTTAGAGTTCTTTTAAAATTTTAAAGCCATGACTCACAACAAGTAGTTTCATGTATAGGACTATGAGTATATTTAGTCACATCCTTCGTACACATCTTCTCAAACGTAAAAGAGCATAAAAGAGTATATTGAAATAAAATCCTTTATGGGTGAGATGCATTCACCTTACCATATTCTGATATTCTTAAGTATTACTCCTATTATCTGTGTTTATAAGGACGTTCTCAACAGAGGTGACCACGTAGCTAGCAATGATGGAGGAAAAAGAACGAAATATGGCCTCCTCCAACGGTGATCTCCTAGTTAGCTCATGGATTTTGTTTAGTCCCCGAACGGTGCTGAAAATTTTTAGGGTGTGAAATTTCTTTCACACGCGTTTGACCATTAATTAAGGGTATTAAATAAAGTCAGTTTACAAAACTACATACAGAACCTCGGGTTAATTCACGAGACCTATCTAATGAGGCATCTACCGTATGATTAGAGGATGGTTAGGGCATGTACAGCCCGTCTATAACCCGCGTCTCTAGAGCAACACTTTTGCAAAATACCCCCGTCGTGGCCTACAGACGGGCCTCGCGTCGCCTCATCAGGCGACGCCCCTGTCCCGTTCTCCCAGGAGCAGACGACGGTCGTCCGCGCGCTGTACGGCGCCGTCGTCCCCAAGCGACGAGCCGCTGGGATCCCGAGCGCCCGAGCTCTCCTCCGCAGGCTTCCCGGGCGAGAGTTTCTCCCGCCAAATCTCCCAGCTGCAGCCCCGCCGGACGAAGACTCGCCGGCGCGCCCATGGCCACGACCCCGAGGAGGAAGCCTCGACCCGCCGCCAGCCGCCCAGCCACCCACCGCCTCGCCGCCGCCCGCCTGGCCCGCGCACGCTCCGGCCGCGCCGGGTCTGGCCGCTCGCCCAGGCCAGGGCCGACGTGCCGCAACCCGGCCGCTCCGCCGCGCGCCGCCTGCCTCCCCGCCGCACCTCCGGGCCACCCGCGCCACCGCAGCCCCAGCAGCTCGCAATCGAGGCCGCCCCGCGCCACCCAGCCACGCACGCGCCGCGCCGGGGCCGGCCGCGCCGCCCTGCCTCCCGCGCCGGAGTGGAGAGAGAGGAGGGAGGATGGGGCGCTGGCTGGTAGAGGGAGCTGCTCCGGCGGGCGATGCGGGCGGCGCGCGTCCACGCGGACGACCCGCACCGGCGCGCCGTGCTCGCGGCGTGGCTCCGGTACGACCATTGCGAGGACGAGCTCGACCTGGCGCCAGCGCCGGGAGGAGGAGGTTGCCATGGCCCTGCCGCCATCCGCTGCTCCCGCTGCCCGCAAAGCTGCTCTTTGTCCCGAGCTCGCCGCCTCTCTCATCAATCGGGGGAAGAGGAAGGTAGCGTGCTGAGTATGTGCTCCTCCCGGCGGTGACTCCATTTGCTAGCTGGTGCTTTTGCCGATGGTCACGAGGGAGAGAGAGAACATAGATGAGAGCTCGTGAGAGAGAGAACAGAGATGAGAGAGATGGCTGAAACTAACGAGAGCCACAAGCTGCTCATGGTCCGGTTCATGGCAGGGAAGAGATAAGATTTTTGAGGGCAATGTGGTCTTTTCTCTTGTTTTCCCCTTCTGCCTTATCTCCGTACCGCTGCTGCTGTGATGTTCGATTGTTGTATGGTTAGCCTTGGATCGTTTTTTACTAAACTGTTGGTGCCGCTGTGTTGAATTCTGAATGTGTTTATAGCGGCAAATATTGTAATCATGATTCTATTATTTATGCTTCATATTATTCAATCAAATAGCCACACAATGGTGTACACAAATGCATTTATAGTTGATCTAAACTCCATGCAAAGCATTAAACAGCTTACAGACAGCCTCCATGTCTATGGGCTGTATGTCTATACATATGTCTGTACGCGCAGTTCGAGGTTCTACAGACGGGTTGCTGTCTAAGGGCTGTACATGCCCTTAGTGTAGCATTACTGTAGTAAATTATGGGTTAATTAGGTTCATGAGATTCGTCGCGCAAAGTTACACTCATCGTTAATAAAGTTTTACAAATAGACTTCATTTAATACTCCATGTATGTAATATTTCCTTAAAAAAATTTTACCGCCGCAACCAAACACTGGCCATGATTCCTACTTTGACGCTACTGTTCCATCAGAATCTACTGCACCTATAAGCTACCAGCTGACTCTTTCGTTGGAGAAGGCATCAGTGCGGGAGCGACAAGTGCTCGTCTTCAAAATACACACGTCAGCTACACTCTCTCCTCATTTATTGCATGAGCTCAAAACAATCCAATATTCTCTCTCCCTGGACCCGCAGAGAGAGAGAGGAGAGAGTGGCTCCACATAGGCGAGCGTGCCGAGCTAGTCTGGCGCCAAGCAGCTCCCTCTCCTCCATTCTCTCCTCCACCTCATTTGAATCGCCGAAGTGTCCGACGTCAGCTACGGTTGTTAAACTTGCTCTTATGTGGCGAGAGAGAAGCGTCTTGGGAAGGGTGTGAGTATATCACTTCGCTCGCTGCTAGTGTGCACCTTTCATTGATTAAATTTTTAAAATTAATTTTGCCGGCGACGTAGCTACTTGTTGGCTATGATTTAAAACATGATCAAATTTAGCACGGTTTTATAAATTATATTTAACTATTTATTTATCGTATATCATGTTATTTGTACTTATAGAACTTATGATAATTAAAGACTATGTTCAATTATATCAAATTTATATTATAAAAGTATAAATTATTAGCTAAATTATTGATTAGATATTGTAGATTTCGAAGGGATTCTATTTCATCCGAAAAGCCCTCGGAACTGATCCCTTCTCTCCGTTAGAAAATTACAATTTTGTTACTCGAACGGTTGCCCTTCACGGTTTTGCCATTTCTAACATCCTCTTCATAAAAATGGGTCTTGAAATGTTGTACTCTTGTTTTCTACGCCATTAAATGTATTTCCCCTCTTTTCTAATCAAAATACGTGTATTTTCTACCTGAAAAGACAGTTTTGCTTCTATACTCTTTTTTTCTCATGCGAAACGTTGCCGGCCCTGTCTCATGTGATTGCCCATGGATGCATCCGCAGTTCGCGTTCATCTGCAGTTCTCGTGGACATCGAGTCCCTAGCCCGGCAGCTCAGGGAGGAGCTGGCCGTCGCAGAGGCACCAGCCTTACTAGCTACCCACTTTTGATTCGGATCCAGCTGCGACACGTGTTGGTGATATGCCCAAGAGCCCATCATTACAATACGGTTTAAAGACCCAAGATGATATTGATCCAAGAGAGATTAGGGTTACTAATGGGCCTATGAGATAGAAGCCCATTAGTACGCCATATATATACGAGGGAGGGGCTAGGGGGCAAGACGACCTAATAGCCGTGCCACCACCCTAGCCGCCGCCTCCTCCTCTCACTCGGCCGCCGCCCTTGCCGTGCGTGCGATGCTAGCATACCGACGCCCGACGTTCCATTCCTGTTCGTGTGGACTCCGTGGAGGTGCTGCTATGACTGCTGCGCTGATCGGCTGCTGAGATCAAGGACGAGGAGCTCGGTTCGTGGGACGTGATCGACTACTTCCTCTACATCGACACGTGACTTCTTCCGCTGCGTTGCGCGTCTAGTGGTAACGACCTATGATCTTCTACTCGCAAGTATCTTGGGTGTATGCGGTAGTGATGCTAGCGTAGCCTACCTGTTTCCCTTCAGTGGTACCAGAGCCATCTTGCGTAGTTTTTAGTCTGGATCATTAGCACATAGGTGATATGTTGTTGTAGTAGATTGGATCTATTACTTTTGCATGGTTTGATTAGATCAATTAGTCATAAGGGGTTAAAACCGGAGCGAGTTGATTGTGCGGCATGTGACCAAAAAGATTAGTTTGTGTTCTTTCTCTGGTGTGCATACGACATGTCCCTACCGGCTGGAATCACCATCAGGGACTGACTGTGTGCATAGTCAGCTGATTGAACCAACAGATCGAGGTCATGTGTAGATGCAGTCTTCTCAAGTGCAAAGGTTGCACAGTCAATGTGATTGATCTAGTGAAAATTGAGGCATTACGAATGGCTCGGATTTGTGGTGATGCGATCACTCCGATGAGATTTTCATAAGGATTCCATAGATGCGATCTGTGTAATTCTGTGAGGTTTTCAGGGCGCTTTTACATATGGTGGATGTTTTAATCATGATAGAATAGCTTCCCTCGGATAAAGTTGAGTTTTTTTATGCCTTTTACCAATAGGTACACCTATAAACTTTGATCGTTGCGTGGTATGTTTACCAAAGTAGAGTACCCTCAGCTATCTCTTTTGTATAGGGTGGATGTCGGACATTCACAAGCATAGTATTGGTTCACTCAGCAAAGCTATCAAAACAGTTTTGGGCTTTAAGGCATAGGGTTGGGGCCGGGGCATTGGATGTCACCCAACAAACAAGAGTCATATAGAGATATGATTAGCAATTTATTGCTTACCTGTATCACTACTTTTCTAGCCGTGATGCTAAAGCTCACTAGGATTTTAGTGATTATGGATCTTGAACCACTATATGTCAATAAAGGGAAGATGACTTAGATATAGTCGGTTGTCTTTTGTTAAATCAGTTAATGAAAGTCTTTACATAAACTTAGTGCTGGAATCTTGCCTTACTTTATTTTGTAGATCATGTCTGCCAGTAACAATTATGTTTTCAACTTGCGTTTTGTTTTTGAGAAAGAAAAGTTAAATGGAACAAACTTTATTGATTGGTACCGCAACCTGAGAATTGTTCTCAGGCAAGAGAAAAAGGAGTATGTTCTTGAGCAGCCATATCCTGATGATCTCCCTGACAATGCAAATGTTGCTGACCGCAGAGCTTATGAGAAGCACTGCAATGACTCACTTGATGCCAGCTGTCTGATGCTCGCCACCATGTCCCCTGATCTGCAGAAGCAGTATGAGCATACGGATGCTCACACCATGATCGAGGAGCTGCGTGGGATGTTTCAGATTCAAGCCAGGACTGAGAGGTTCAATATCTCAAAGTCCTTGTTTGTGTGCAAGCTGCCAGAAGGTAGCCCGGTCAGTCCTCATGTGATCAAAATGATTGGTTACATTGAGACTTTGGACAGACTTGGTTCTGAACTTCACCATGACTTGGCTACTGATGTTATTCTCCAGTCGGTCCCGGCGAGCTATGAGCCTTTTATCTTGAACTTTCAGATGAATGGCTTGGATAAAACACTGAGTGAGTTGCATGGGATGCTAAAGACAGCAGAGCATTAAGAAAAATCCCAATCATGTGATGACGATTCAGAAGGGGAACAAAAAGAGGAAGCGTTGGACGCCTCCCAAAGGTAACGGTAAGGAAAAGAGTTTCAGTGGTGAGTCCTCGGGCTCTAAGCTAAAGCCAGCACCTAAGGCCAAATCCGGCCCTACTTCTGAGGATGAATGCTTTCACTATCATGTAAAGGGACATCTGCAAGAAGTACTTGGAAGAAAAGAAGAAGAAGAAGAAGAAGGGAAGTGAGACTTCCACTTCAGGTATAATGTTATAGAAATAAATATTGCATTATCTTCTGGTGAGTCATGGATATTTGATACTGGATCGATGATTCACACTTGCAAATCGTTGCAGGGCCTAAGTGAGACTAGAAGATTTGCAAGAGGCGAGTTGGACGTTAGGACTCCAGGGAGGCGCGTTCCATCCCCGTACGTGTGGACTCCGTGGAGGCGCTGCTGCGACTGCTGCGCTGATCGGCTGCTGGGATCAAGGACGAGGAGCTCGGTTCGTGGGACGTGATCGACTACTTCCTCTACATCGACGCGCGACTTCTTCCGCTGCGCTGCGCGTCTAGTGGTAACGATCTATGATCTTCTACTCACAAGTATCTTGAGTATATGCGGTAGTGATGCTAGCGTAGCCTACCTGTTTCCCTTCAACACGAAGACGCAGTACGCTGTGATGTGGCTCCCCGCCGCCGCCGGGTTGCTCTGCTCCAGCGCCATCGCGTTGCGCAGCAGCCGCGGCGTCTCGGCGTCGACATTCAGGAGGGAGATCTCTAGCGCGCGGCTGTCCAGCCTCACGTCGAGGATGCAGCGGGCGTCCTTGTCGGCAAGGGCACCGGTCCTGGACCCCACGCCGGCGCAGTGGTACTCCGTAGCCGAGCGCCACCGGCAGAACCGTTGCTTGCCGCCGGTGGCTTTGCTGGCGCTGGTGCGTGGCGAGAGGAGTGTGGTGGGCGTCAGGTGCATGTGCAGCAAGTGCAGAAGGTTACGTGGCCCTGTCCTCGCCGGTGCCGCCACCGCCAGCGTGGCCACCGAGAGCTGCTGCCCGCAGGAGCTCCCGGGCGTACCTGGCGATCGCGTCCGCCGCGAAGACGCCGACGTCTGGGGCGGTGAGCTGGTGGATCCTGTCGACAACGAAGAACGAGATCAGGTTCTCCGCGAGGTAGAACACGTTGCGCACCACCACGATTGCCTCCATCACACCACCGCGTGGCAACGGCGCGCCACCGAACCGGACAAGCAGGTAGCAGGCATCGAGCAGCAGCATGCGCACGAACTCTGCACTGCCGATATGGTCGAACGCGCTCGCGTAGCAGCTCCTGGCGCGGCCCTTGAGGCCCACGACCTCAGCGAGGCATGCCTTGAGCGTCGCGCTGGCGGCGCTGGCCGCGGACAGGACGGCGGCGAGGCACATGGCCTTGTCTTCGTCCCTGGCGAGGTCCAGGTTCTTGGCGCGGTGGTACGGGCCGACGGCGACGTGGTGTGGGTTGTACTCCGCCGGGTCGACGTTGCAGGTGAGCGTGGGGACCTCGGCGATGACGACGTGGCAGCTGCTGGCAGGCCGCGCCGTCGGTGACTCCGCGGCGGCCAGCTCCTCCCTGAGCTGCCGGGCCAGGGACTCGATGTCCACGAGAACTGCAGATGAAGGCAAACCGCGGATTCATCCAATGGCAATCACATGAGACCCGAGTACAAAAAGTCGGACCGGCTACTGATTTACTGGTTTATCGGTCCAACCAGTGATTCACTTATCGAACCAGTGGTTCATCATTTATTAATATAATATTTATTTCTTATGATTTATATAAATAATATGTAAGTTTTATTAAAAAAGATATCACATATGAAATAATTGATTGTATAACATAATTATATCATAATATTCTATTGTTTCAAGTTCGAAACTAATATCCAAACATCAAATTGATCGATGGTTCACTGCCGGTTCCCGGTTCGAGACAAAACCGTCCGGTTCAACCGGTTCACACCGGTCCAATTGCATGACCGATTTTTTAATTAAACCGAATCAGTCCGACCACCGGTTCACGGTTTTTCCGGTTCAACCGGTGAACCGGTCCATTTTTTGTACTAGCATGAGATAGGGCCGGCAACGTTTCACATGAGAAAAAGAGCACAGGGGCAAAACCATCCTTTCAGATAGAAAATACATGTATTTTGATTAGAAAAGATGAAAAATATAGCTAATTGTATGGAAAATAAGAGTATGTTTCGAGACCTACGAAGACGATATTAGCTAATTGAAACGTTTCAACTGCCGAAACTACGTGTATTTTGGGCCTCGTTTAGATCCCAACTCGGAGAGTTTAAAGTTTAGACTTTATTATAAATACGGCACCGTAGTATTTCGTTTGTATTTGTGAATAATTATTCAAACATTAATTAGGCTCAAATTGTTCGTCTCGTAAAGTAAAAAAAACTGTGCAATTAGTTTTGATTTTATCTGTATTTAGTACTCCATACATGTGCCGACATTTTAATCTTCTTTTTATATAATGGAATTTGAGGGTGGTAGGAACTAACAAGGTAAAAAAATGAAAAATATAGCTAATTGTACGACAACTGCGAAACGCAACTTTCAACAGCCGAAACTGCAATTTTCTCCTCCTGGCAGGCGGCGCTGTTCCGACCAGTCGCAGCAGGCGGTCCCGAGAGGAGCCGGGGTCGATGAGTTCCCAGGCGAGGTCGACCGTATCGGCGGCGAGCGGAGGCGCCGTCTCCGCTGCCGAAGACGTCGCAGACTCCATCGACGCACTCTACCGCAAGGACGAGACCGTGGCAGAAGACGCCTCCCTCCCCCGTGCAAGCCCTAGCGCTACATGCCTCGAGTGACTAACCGATTGGGTCGGCCGCACCGCGCAGAGCTCAGGTCGGAGGTGATGGAGGCGCTGCAGAGGGAGGTGAGGTCGCTCGACGATGACAGCTGGATGTTCGCCGCGCCGAGCTCCCGCATCAATTTCGTTTCCAGGCCCGGTAAGAACTAATAAAAACACAAAAGTAGCAAGGCATTTCTGCAAAAATTGTTTGCAGTATGAGCATAGTATTGTGATCTGTTTTTGTTTCTTGAATTTGGCCTATCTTCTAATTGAGTGTAGCACGGTTTAGTGTTCTTAGTCAGTGAGCATTGTATGTTCCTGAATCAATTGCCTGATTGATTGTGCTGCTGCTAGGTGATGCCTGGGGCTGTTCACAGTTATGACTTACAAGTTTCTTTTGTTTCCCCAATGGGGTATGTGTTCAGGTGCTTACCTACCCAAGCAAAAAGGGAAACTCATGGAACTGGGTCAAGCATCTAAGAAAACAAGGAACTTCTAGGACATACAATTTTTTTGTTGCAAGAAGCCTACTCCATGATAATTAATGAAAGCTGAGACTCCACCTATCTTCTGTAGTATCAATGATGATTTCGTCCGGCTCAAAACCATTTAATTGCTTCCTGATAATTCAGTTTCAGGCACTATTCGTGATTGGTGCCTTAACTATTTTTTGCATGCTAAGGTTCCCTGATAATTGCTTCCTTTTTCTTTTAATATGAAACAATATACATGATACACCTCAGTGGTCCAATATGCCACTTTTGTGGGAGAGACATCAAATACACTTATAAACACATTCATTGAATGATTGAACAATAAGTTTTTCTGTCTTTAGTCCCAACCATCACTAGCATAGTGTTACCCTAGATGTTAGAAAGACGGTCACCCCATGACTAGCGACTACTCAATTAGTCGTAGTCTAGATGTTCTAATCACTGGTCCATGCAATCTAGATGCTAGACTTCAGGGCCTCGACTAGCAGGCTGATGAACAGCAGCACTGCAATACACCTACACAACAGATTTTAATCAGTCGTGAGTTCAAAGCTTTCCAATTACAATTCATTCCTGAGCATTAATAAAATATTAAAACATGAATTTATTCTTTCAATTTGATTGTGTTTAATAATGACTTTGTCCCATTCCTGATTCTAATATGATGGATGCTTGGTTTTCACATATTATTTAGCTATCCTGATTGCTTACTCTTTGACTATACCTTCCACACCTATCAACAACAAAGCACCATAGACAAAAACTTCATTTCCCAAACATTTCTGTTACCCCAACATACCGTGTTGGACTTGACAATGAATGTGCAGTGTCTTGCTGGTTTTATTAGGGCTATGTACCATTGGTTTTATAAATTGTTTTATTTGATTGACAAGTTGTGTTCTTTACTGAAAGAAAGGCACTTGTCAGTTAGATTAACATGTATGATATTTCTTGGGTTTCCCATGGTTTCTTACTCTCTCTCTCTCTCTTTTCTTGCAAATGTGAATGAATTCTGTTGTGCATATATACCATGTTGAACAATGCATATGAATAAAACCGGGGGCAACCGTAAGTGTATTGGTAGCTTAATACCCATGTCCATAAGTTAGAAATGCTAGGGATTCAGATTGGTGTCCTTGATGTATGCAGTACAGCCTGTACTTTAGCTTTCTTGTAGATGCCATGTTTTAAGGCATTGGAAAGCTAGTACCTACAAAGGGAATTGGCTTTGCACCGGTCATTTCTTCTAGGGGTAGTGCTTATTGTCAGTAGCCATTTTCCCTGAAGATGAAGAATGATTTTTTTTGAACGAACAACACTCGACGAGTGCGTTTCTATTAATATAGCAGAAAATACAAGACTACGGCCCTGGAAGGCCATAGGCAGGAAACCAAAAAAGAAACAAAAAAACAACAACAACTCACCCGGTTGGATTGGTACATCAACACGGGTTAACGCTCAACCACACTCACTGGCCGGTTGGATTGGGACCTCAACACGGCCACACACTACTCACAACGACGACAGAGGGGACAAAGCACAATCGCAGCTCCTACCTACAACCGCACACCTGTGGGTATCGACACCTCTTGAAGCGATCCAGCGCCGATAAAAGAGCCGAAGAGTGGACAACACCACACCTAGAGGGCCACCGCTGTGCAGGACCCACCGTCGTCGTGCCGCTGCACCCCAAACCAACTACCTGACGGCATGAAAACCACCAAGTCCGAAGCTACTCAATGCGCGGGGGCCTCGCCACATCCGCCGTCTCTCGCGTGCGCGGGGACCTCCAACCTGCCACTCAGCACGCCTCCTCGTGCGCGGAGGCCTCAACCCCGCCACACGGCTCCACGCTCTGGACTCATTTTAAGGGTTGCCGTGAAGGTAGCAAGAAGAGATGCCCTGCCCCCCGTGAACTATCTCAGACCTCCAGACCACCGCCGAGGTTCGAATCATCACGTTGCTTTTCCCCTCGCACAAGACACCGCCATCAGATCAGAAGACTGAAGATGTCACCCGCGCCGTCTTTCGACGTTGTACCGCACCAGGAGGGTTTAGCTGTGCTGACCACCCCGCCGCGATCCGCTGCAGGCCAAGTCGTCACCGGTTGTCGTTGCCGCGAGCGCTGTCCTTCAACGATGTCCCGCACCGCACTGGAGGTTGCCAAGCAACTCCAGGCACCGCGGGACGCTGCACGCAGCCGAGCAACACCCGAGTGAAGACCGTCGGCCACCAATCGGAGAGCAGGCGTCTTGACGTGAGGTATACAACCCCCGGTTCCCATTCCCTTCGACAGATTTGTCCCCACCGGCCGGGGCAATCGCGAGTAGTAGGTCGGCCGCGCCGCAGATCGAACGTGTCTCTAGAGACGACGCCTCCAAGGAGGTCACGACGCCCACAGGCACCGTCGCCGCTCATCCAGGAACTGGACCGGGTTTTCACCCAGAGACCTCGTGCAGCAGGGTTGCAACTCCCAAATGACGCCCTCAACAGGGAGAGCGACGCCCGAAGGCGCCGCCGTCATTCCGCCAGATGAATCTGGCAAGGGCTTTCGCCCGGAGCGTCGAATCCCCGCTGCACGCGTTCACCGCGGTAAGACCGCACTAGCACTGCGACCGTCCAAACCAGGGGGACGTCACTGACGCAATACCACTCAACCTGCCGCCGAAGCCCCGTCTCCCTGTCGTCGTCGTCCTCCCTGGTGGTGCGCCTCGCAGCACCGCGCTTGCGCGCCCTCGCACCGGCCGGCGCCGGCGCCTGTTGTCGGACGCGGCCGCCTCCAACCCGGGCACCCGGCCGTCGCCCACGCTCCTCCTCCGCCGCCATCACGTGCGCTCGGCCCGCCGGCCGTCGCCGCACGCACACGGGCGCCCTCATGCCGCGCGTCCGGGCTCGCAGCTCCACACCGCCGCCTCCAGACCGAGCGCCTCTGCGTCGCCCGCCTCCGCGAGCCTCCACGCGCGTGCCCGCCGGTCGCCGCATCACCACGACGAGGGGGCCGCGTCGCCGGATTTGGCCTCGCCACGTCGCCGGCCTCGCCCTAAGATCCGCCGCCACTGCGCCGCCATCCCCGTCATGCCGCCCGCCCTCGCCGGCCTCACGCCTCAGGCCCGGCCGCCGCCGGATCTCGTGCCGCCTCTCCCGTCGCTCCTCAGATCCGCGCGTGGGAGGGTTGGCGCGCCGAGAGAACCCCGCCGCCGCCGTCCTGGCAGCCGCGCGGGCTTCCGGCGGACCGCTCTGGCGGCGGCGAGGCTTGGGTGGGGGTGGGGAGGGGCGGCGGCAGCTAGGGTTCGGGTGCCGCCCGAGCAGCCCCTGAGGAGAGCGACGCGGGGGCTAACCAGTCAAGATGAAGAATGATGCTTCAACTTGAACTTGAAGTTGACTTTGGTAACGCATTTTTCTTCATGGGGTATAGAAGACAGCAAAAATGTTGATAACCATCATTGAACACTAAGTTTTGTTGTCCGTGGTCCTCACCGTCACCACTCACCAGCATTGTAATATGTCAACATAACAGATATCAAATCAGTTGTTCGGTTGAAAGCTTGAGATATATTGAACATAGATTTGTCACATGCCTGATTCTCATCTATTAGATGTTTGTTTTGGAGCTTATAATTTCGTGTTGCACGGACATTTTTGTTACCCAACATACCGTGTTGGGCTTCATAACAAATGTGCAATGTCCTGATATTTTATTAGGGCTATGTACGTGCCATTGATTTCATAAATCATTTTGCTTGGTTGAGAATGTCTATGTGTACTCCAGTGAAAATAAGGAGCTTGACAATTAGATTAGTCTGTATGTGATATTTGCTTCTTTTGAAATGTCAACAAACTCATAATGTTCACTCTCTATGCCGTGTTGGACACAGGCAATGCTTATGAACAACATTGCGGGAGACTAGTAGTATCAGTAGCTTCATACCCTGGCCCAGAACTTCGAAATGGTAGGCATTCGGATTGATTTGAATAATTTATACAGTACAGTATGCATTATAGCTTTGTTGTAAAGGCCATGGTTTGAGACTTTTGGAAGGAACTTTTTACTAGTGCCTGCAAAAGAAGTTGGTTTTGCACCAATCATCTCTTCCTGAGGTGATATTAATTGTCAGTAGCCATGTTCAAGTTGAGCCTCGGAGGTTGACATAGTGGATGTACTTGCCAATTGCCACCATGAGTACAGTAGTGAACACATTGCAAGAAACCATACCACTTATTTCTTTTTTAGTGGATTTTTCATATAATATAGTAGCCTATAATGTCAGGCTGGTTGTATGATGCTACTTCCAGTTTGGTCTGTCATGGAAGTAGGGCGTAATCAATTACTTATAGATGTATATTGATGCTTTTGCCTGTCCCCCGAAATAGAAAAAACACTGATTTTTTTATACATACAAAAAAACACTGAGTTATTGTAGCCTTTGCCTGGGCACACCTTTCCTCAACATAGGTTTTCTTCAGGCATTCTGTTTTAGATTTTATCTACAAGATTGTAACATAATTGTGAATTGTAGATCCACTGTTTAGTCCACATACATGGATTGCCCAATGGTTGTTTTGACTCTTTGTATTAGTTTATTTATTCAGGATCTATCTGTATTCACGTCCTCTTTATTAGCATAACATTATTGTTGCTGATCTCAAAGCTGTTACATAAATGGACTAAGAACAAAACTTCTAATTAATAAAACAAAACTTCTAATCTTAAAAGGCTAGAAGGTAATGTAATTATTACAGTAGTCTTTTGTAATTATTTGGGCAAAAAAAATAATAACAAAATACCTCAATCTCTAAAACACGAATTGCAGGTCATTCCCCGCCCGCACAGCGAGCCACGCCGCCCATTAACCCGAACACCGTCGGATCGGATGAGCAAGCGACTTTGGTCGTTTGATTGTGGGCGGCGTGGGCCTATCACCCGTTAAGCTACGAACCCGGGCGCTTCGCGAATCCTCTTGTACCTACCCGAGCAAGGACATTATCCTCTGTCCTGCCATGGCTCTCTGTCACACCTGCAAGGTGAAGGGGAAGACAGACATCCAGAGTACGCCTTCGATGTGTGTATGGTGTCGCGTGTGTGAGTTGGGTACCGCCTGTGGGCCCACTCGGTCAGTGAGAGAGTAGGGGGTAATATGATGTACTCGGGTGAGGTATGAGGAGTCAGGCAGAGTATGGATAATTTCCAGTAACAAGAACAGGGGAAAGGATGGCGTTCTTCCTCCCTGACCTCCGAGATCCAAATCCGCGTCTGTATCCTGTGATTTACTCACGTTCCCGGCTTGATCTCTCCGGCGAGCCTAAGGGTAGTTACAGTGGTATCAGAGACAGCGATTTTGGGTGTGGTTTCCGCCGTCGGGCCAGTTGATTTGGATTCAAGTTCCTCGGGAAGGATTCGGTGAGCGTGATTCGTCGCGGCCGGTCCCAACCTGGAGCGTGATCTGAATCAGCTACTCGATTCACCGTCCCACATCAGGTCCGCGTCTATCAGCGCAATCCACAGCCAAGCTTCCAGGTTCTGTCCGATCGGTGTGGTGAAACAAGGTTGTGGCTCACCCACTTAAAATCCCTAGTTTCACCCGAATATGGTTAGCACAACCCCAATTTTCCCCACATCGAGCAGCACTTCGATTCATGGCTAGGTTTGTAGAGCAGGTCTCTGTGTAAAATTCCGAGTGCCAGACGGTCGATTTCACCTGCGGAGGCGACTGTGGGCAGTGCTCTTTGGCCAGGGTTGCAAAGCAAGTCTCTGTGTAAAATTCCGCAGCCAAATCCACACTGCAGGCGCCGGGTTCGCGGTTCAGCGCACCTATATCGAGTGAGCAGAACCGCGTGGAAGAGATTTGGTTGGTGTGGGGAGTGGTACTTCTTCTTCGACAACAGAATCTTTCTCGTTCTTTCATCACGGATCCCCCGAAGCCGTCCGCGCAATCCAAGCTCATCATGGACGCCTTCAAGGAAGGACGACGCAAAGACGACGAGCGCTGGGAGCGCATGATGGACAACATTGATCTGTTGTTCGCAAGAGTTGAGGACATCAGCAATACTCAACAACAAATCCAAGCAAATCAGGATCTGCAAGCACGAGCAATGCAACAAGTGATCGATGACCAGACTTTTATGGCCAAGCAGGTGTTGGAAACTGGGAAGGCGGTGGCTAGTCTGCGGATGGAAAAGATGAGGGAAGAGGAGTCGGATGCTTGCTCTCTGCACACGGAGCGCAACCCGGAGCCACGTCGGCGTTCGGATCCACTCCAGCGTCCATTGAGAGGGGAGCCGCACCCTCACCGTTCGACAGGAGGTCACAATCGAGAATTTGAGAAGGAGCCACAGAACAATCGAAGGGATGCACCCAAGCTCAAGTTTCCACTCTTTACTGGGGAGAATCCACGGATCTGGCGTGCTAAGTGTGAAGATTATTTCAGGCTTTATAGTGTTCCAGAATCATTTCAAGTGATCACTACATCGATGAGTATGGAAGGGAATGCAGTGAAATGGGGTCAAGTTCAGAGGTATAAAGGTGGCTTTGGAAACTGGGAGCAATTCATGCAGAGAGTTGAAGATAAATTTGGTGCATATGACTATGTGAATGCACTAGGGGATTTGCTGGAACTGAAACAGCAGGGGACAGTGGAGGAATATGTTACTGATTTTGAAAATATGCAGTTTCAAGTTGAAATGCATAATGATGGGTATGACAAGATGTTTTTCATCACTCAGTTCACCAAAGGATTGAAGCCTGAAATTAGTGCTGCTGTGCAGTCTCAGGTGCCTCAAACTATGGAGAGACCGATCATGCAGCAAGAGTTCAGCAATAGCTAGGTGACAGAAACAGACTCAAGTTTCAGAGGTATTCCGGTAATACTAAGCAATCTGGTACTAGTGCCAAACAAGATCAGAAATTACAAGATCAGAAAACCTTTGTGGTGCCAAGTGCATTGAGTAAGGAAAGGCAGAAGTGGGACTACTGCAGAGCACACAATCTCTGTTTTTACTGTCAGGAACCTTTTGATTCCACTCATCTGAGCAAGTGCAAGAATAGGCCTAGAGCACATGCCAATGCTTTGGTAATGAATGATTTAGATGTTACATTAACTGATGAAATCTTGGAACAGCTGGCTATGGAAGATTCTTTGGCTCAAGAATTTTGTACACTGTCATTGAATGCAATAGCAGGCACTGATACAGGAGAGGCAATGAAGTTGAAAGCCCTGGTGCACAACAAGGTTATGTTGATATTGGTGGATAGTGGAAGTTCCCACAGTTTTGTCAGTTCTCAATTTCTGACCAAGTGTGGCATTCAACCAACATCTGTGACACCTAAGCAAGTCCAAGTGGCTAATGGAGAAGTATTGATCACTGACAAGCAAGTTTTCAGGATGGCATGGTGGATACAAGGCCATACTTTTCATACTGACATGAAAGTATTAGATCTGGGTCCATTTGATGCAATATTGGGTTATGATTGGTTGAAGCTTCATTGGGCGAATAGGACAATATCCTTTGAAGACAAAGGTCAGCCAGTGACTATTCAAGGTGTTCAGCCAGCTGACATTACACTTAAGCCTATATATGCTCAGCAACTGGTGAAATGGGTGGCAGGAAATGAAGTGGGAGCTTTTGCTATGGTAGAGGTAAGGGATGACACAAATTTTTCTCCTGAACCTTCAGCTGTGACTCAATTACTAGAAGAGTATTCTGATGTGTTTGAGGACCCACAAACCTTACCACCTCCTAGATTCCATGACCATCACATTCCATTATTGCCAAACTCTATTCCAATCAACTCTAAACCATATAGATATTCCCCCGCCCATAAAGATGAAATTGAGAGACAAGTCAAGTTGTTGCTGGCAGCTGGTTTGATTGAACCTAGTTCTAGTCCTTTTGCTTCACCTGTCTTGTTGGTTCAAAAGAAAGATGGCACATGGCGTTTTTGTGTTGATTATAGAAGACTGAATGATCTTACCATTAAAAAATAGGTTTCCTATGCCTATCATGGATGAAATTTTGGATGAATTAGCTGGTACTAAATACTTTGCTAAGCTGGATATGAGATCAGGGTATCATCAGGTTAGGATGAAACCTGGGGATGAACATAAAACTGCTTTTAAGACCCATCATGGCCATTATCAGTTTAGAGTAATGACTTTTGGGCTCACTAATGCCCCAGCAACATTTCAATGTATTATGAATGAAGTGCTGGAACCTTTTCTCAGAAAGTTTGTATTAGTCTTTTTGGATGATATCTTAATATACAGTCCTACTTTGGGGCTACATCTTGACCATATTAGACAAGTGTTGGACAAACTCAGAGAGCATAAATTATACATGAAGTTCAGTAAGTGCTTTTTTGCTCAGTCCAAGTTACATTATTTGGGGCATGTTATTTCTCAAGATGGAGTGGCCACAGATTCCAGCAAAATTGAGGCAATGTTACAGTGGCCAGTACCTACTTCAGTTACAGAGTTGAGGGGATTCCTAGGTTTGACAGGATACTATAGGAAATTTATCAAACACTATGGAATTATTGCTAAACCTCTCACTAATCTGTTGAAGAAAAAGCAGTTTGAGTGGTCAGAGTCCGCCCAACAGGCTTTTGAAACCCTGAAACAAGCCATGGTGACAGCTCCAGTTTTGGCCATTCCGGACTTCAACAAACCTTTTGTGGTTGAGACAGATACTTGTGACTTAGGAGTGGGAGCAGTACTAATGCAAGGATACCAGCCTGTTGCTTTCTTGTGTAAAGCTTTGGGGCCACACCATCAGAAACTGTCCATTTATGAGAAGGAATTTTTGGCACTCATTATGGCAGTGGAAAAATGGAGGCCATATTTGCAGCGTCAGGAATTTGAAATCAGGACTGACCACAAAAGCTTGTCATATTTAAGTGAACAGAACCTGCTTTCTGAATTACAGCGCAAAGCTATGACTAGACTCATGGTCTCCATTCAAAGTCATTTACAAGAAAGGCAAAGAGAACATAGCTGCTGATGCTTTGTCCAGAGTTAGCCATTTGCTGGCCATTCAAGCAGTTTCAGAAGTTCAACCAAAGTGGGTACAAGAGGTGGTTAATTCTTATGCTACAGATACCTTTGCACAAGAGCTGCTGACTAAATTGGCTATACATTCTCCTGATGAACATGGTTTTTCTTTGCATCAAGGTGTGATCAAATGCAAGGGCAAGGTTTGGATTGCTCACAATTCTGCCTTGCAAACCAAATTGTTGCAGCCTTGCATTCTAGTGCCATTGGTGGACATTCTGGGATAAAGGTGACCTATCAGAGGATCAAACAGTTGTTTAAGTGGAAAGGCATGAAGACAGATGTGGAGAATTTTGTAAAACAGTGTCAGATTTGCCAACAGGCTAAGCACCAGAATACTCATCCAGCAGGCCTTCTACAACCATTGCCCATTCCTCAAGGGGCTTGGCAAGATCTGACAATGGATTTCATCGAAGGTCTTCCTATGTCTGACAATGCCCAACACCATTTTGGTGGTTGTCGATAGGTACACCAAATACGCTCACTTCATTCCATTGAAGCACCCTTTTACTGCTCAAGGGGTGGCCAAGCTCATGCTCGACAATGTAGTGAAACTGCATAGTATTCCTAGGTCGATCCTGTCTGATAGAGATCGAGTGTTTACTAGTATCTTTTGGAAGGAGCTGTTCAATCTGTTTGACACCAAATTGTTGCGAAGTTCTGCTTATCATCCACAGACGGATGGACAGTCTGAGCGAGTCAATCAATGTCCAGAGATGTATTTGCGCTGTGCAGTTCATGACTCACCCAAGCGCTGGAAATCCTGGTTATCCTTGGCAGAACTATGGTATAATTCTTCTTTCCATTCTTCAATTGGATGTTCTCCTTTCAAAGCTATGTATGGCTATGAGAACAATGCGAAGATTTCTGTGTCGTTACCTACTGATGAGCAGTTTGAAGCCTTTATTATCCTCAAGGGGAGGGAGCTCCAGTTGGCCAGCCTGAAAGATCACCTCGCAAAAGCACAAAACCGTATGAAAACACAAGCTGATCGTTTCAGGGTGGATAGAAGTTTTCAGGTGGGGGATCTAGTGCTTTTGAAATTGCAACCATATACTCAACATTCAGTGGTTAACCGCCTATTTCCTAAACTGGCTTTCAAGTTCTTTGGTCCCTATCGTGTGACAGAAGTCATTGGAAGTGCGGCTTACAAATTGGACCTCCCAGAAGGAAGTCTTGTGCATCCTGTCTTTCATGTTTCACAACTAAAACCCTTTACTGCTAACTATACTCTAGTTTTCTCTGATCTCACAACACTGGTGGATCTCAGTGCTTGTGACTTAGCCCCAGAAGCAGTCTTGGATCGTCGCTTGGTGAAGAAAGGGAACCATGCCATCCCTCAAGTGCTGATAAAGTGGAGCAAGCTACCAGCCTCATCTTCAACAAGGGAGGACTCGTACGTGGTCAAGAAGCATTTCCCTGATGCGGTTGCTTGGGGGCAAGCAACTTCTGAAGCCGGGGGGAGCTGTCACGCCTGCAAGGTGAAGGGGAAGACAGACATCCAGAGTACGCCTTCGACGTGTGTATGGTGTCGCGTGTGTGAGTTGGGTACCGCCTGTGGGCCCACTCAGTCAGTGAGAGAGTAGGGGGTAATATGATGTACTCGGGTGAGGTATGAGGAATCAGGCAGAGTATGGATAATTTCTAGAAACAAGAACAGGGGAAAGGAAGGCGTTCTTCCTCCCTGACCTCCGAGATCCAAATCCGCGTCTGTATCCTGTGATTTACTCACGTTCCCGGCTTGATCTTTCCGGCGAGCCTAAGGGTAGTTACACGCTCGTCAGCGCCTCCCTCGTCCCGGCCGCGTCGTCCCTGCTCCGCCCCCGACACAAGGCAGCTGTGCCACTCTCGCGCCGCTACCGCCACTCGGTCGGTCTGTCGCGCCGTCCCCATTCCCCTTCGCCGATTAGTCCGTCCGTACCGCCTTGCTTGCAGCCGCGCCACCACCCGCCTCCTCCTCGCTTTCACGAAAAGTAGAGGGCCACTCCTGAATCTCAGTTCTTCCTCCTCTGGGCCAATCGCGGCAAGAGTGCACGGCCGATGGCAAAGCTCAGCGCCGCGATGTGCAGCGCAGGTTCAGGGGCACGGTGTTGCCGTGCTTGGCCTAGGCGCTAGGCTGCACCGCTCCATGTGGGCAGGGCACCGCCGCTGGCCTCTACGGCACTATGCTGCGCGGAGGCAGGGCACCCGTCGGATGGACTGCATGGAACGGCCGAACGGAAGTAGGGGCGAAAGGCGGCCTGAGCTGCACAGCACAAAGGCACAATGGCATGTGCAGGTCAGTTGTTCGACAGAATACCCCTGAAGTTGCAGAAATAAACCAACGAGTGTTTCTTCGGTGCGTGAAAATTTTTACCGACACGTTGGATCAATAATTTAAGATATTAAATAAAGTCAGTTTACAAAACTACATTCACAATCCTTAGGCTAATTCACAAGACCTATCTAATGAGGCCTATGACCGCACGATTAGAGGATGATTACATTAATGTAGTAAATCATGGGTTAATTAGGCTCATTAGATTCGTCGCGCAAAGTTACACTCATCCTTAAAAATGTTATACAAATAGACTTCATTTAATACTCCAAGATTCCCTAAAGTAAATTTTTCAAAAAAACAAAGAAACATGGTCATAATACTTCTGCCCTGCATGTCCCATCTGAAATGAAAGGTTGGTGTCATGGTGACAGGTTAATTAATTTCTCTGCTTGCTTGTTCCCTTCTGTTTTTGTTGATTAATCAAGCAATACATCGCTCTTCAGTATTCATAGTCATAAACAAAACTCATAAGTGCAAAAACTGAAACACTAAAATGCTCAGAGTAATGAATGGCAAGTAGGTGTATTTTCTTTTCCTTTTTGGTTCTTTACTCTTGCCCTCTCTCTCTCTCTCTCTCTCTCTCTCTCTCTCTCTTTTAATGTTAGAGGTACTTCCAATTGCGATGATGTAAGCATTGTTCTGTAGACATTTGAGATAGCAGGTCTTCACTGTGCGCTAAGAAATTGAATTGTATTATGAAAAATATATGATTATGCTAAGTTATGATAGCCATGGTGCTAACTACAAGAATAAAAAGAAAAAAGTAGTGGTTTATTAACAATATCATTGCAAGTTTGTAAATTGCAGGTGTTAAAGAAACCCGCTGAAAAAAAATCTCAATGCGGTAGAATAATTTAGTTAACATGTTTGTTTAATTCTATTATCCCTATTATTTTCTTTGAACTAACGAACCATTTTCCCTATTTGAGAGTTTGTTAACTTCTTTCAGAGGTTGTGCAGGACCCAAGGAAGATAAGTGTTGTTTTTCCTTCCAAAAAGTCCTTCGAAGACTGTTGCTGAATTTGCTAGCTATCTCACAATATGAGAAAAGGGCTGATGTGGTTGAGCTAACTGCAAAACTGATTTAGTAGCAAGAATAATGTTCTCCAACATCTGCCCCACCTTCAAGGAGATGCAAATGATACTTTCTATTGTACTTTGGTAGATTCATGTCAATTTTGCATGGAAGTGATTGATAACTTCATTGAAATACTTGATCAACAGGAGTGACATGCTGAAAGGTATGTTGCAGTCTATTGGTTTATCTACAAATTGAAGTTCACTCAAGGTGTTTAATTTGTTCTGTGTCTGTTCAATTTTGTTCGCTGATCATGCTTCATAGGCAGCAGGAGATGGTTATTCTGGCAACTCTTCTAACATTCCGTTCTAATTTGTAGACAGTTAGCTTGTTGAGGGTAGCAGATAGTCAGTTTCAAAGGTGATTTCAGAGGACTGTCTTGTACTGCTTGACTACTTGTTGCACTGCACTACAGAATTTTAGACTAGAGAGCGTTGTCTTCACATCAAAAAATTCCTTAGGGCAAATAGCAGTCTAAGGTCGCTGGTGCAAAAAGGGCTTGTTTGGAGAGCTCGAAGAGGAGGTTAGGAGGAATAGTAGTCTAAGGTTGCTGGTGCAAAAAGATTACTGGTTTGAAACTGTAACAGATCTACATTATTTAATACTTTGTATACAGAAAGTTTACTTTACTTATCTTTGGCATTTAAGAACCCCATTGTGCTATATGAAAATATCATGTTGGGAGCACAATAGTTTAAAAGGAAAAACTCCTGTCACGTGTATCGGTTCATCGTTATATGAATACTGATGGATATTTTGAACTCGCTAAAAAATATTTGAATTGCACAAGATTAATACTTCTTCAGGTATATATACCATTGCGAGTGACTTCATATTTTTGCATTACAAGGTTAAAAACCTACCCTACCGATAGCTAGGTACGATATGCATTATTATCCTTCCATGAAGAATTATCAGTTTTACTACCATTCTTCTACAACAAAAAAATAGCAAATCCTACACTGGCCTCCAAATCCAATGTACCCGCGGCAACGCCGCGCCCAGTTTCTAGTACATCAAGATTTGCATGTCTTAATATTAACTGACAGTCTGATATTGATCATTGGCGTGTCGGCAGATCTGTTTGTAGAGGCCCCTGCTGTGCTAGTGATGTTCTATGGTTGCTGAGGTGTGTTTATTTATTTTCCTGATATTTGTACCTTGGTGAGGTCTATTGTTGGTTTCCACTTTGATGTGTTGTTGTGCTGAGAATCCAATATTGTTCCACCATAGTACTTTCTAATGGGAGACACGTCAGGATATGAGGCCTTTTGTGTAATGCCGGGTGTCGGTGGATAATCTGAAGCAATATGCTTTCTGAATTCTGAGTATATCTCGTGAAGCAGGCAGGTTCTGTTGAGTCCATTACCACTGGGGAGGTGCCTGTGCTTATTGCCATGCTAGGAGCCGACACCGACGCTGCCATTTAAACTTGCCGCCTTCTGTTTTTTTTTTGGAAAAAAGTCAATTTTTGACCGTCCAACTCTGGCCTCAGTTTAGTTTTCACCATGAAACTTTAAAATCGGGTACTTTGACCATCCAACTATCAAAACCGTTCAAATTTGACCATCGAAACGGTTTTGATGGGTGATTTTAATTTTTTTATTTACAATTTAGTTCTTAGATCTTAAAATGATTATTGCTTTTTTTTGCTCGTACCTCCGATTTAAGTGATTCTTGTGGTCACATCTTCATAACAGTGAGCTTTATTTTTTAAAATAGTATTTATACTATTTTATCACTATTTAATATTTTTTTACGTTGTTGTGTAAAAACACTAATATAAGAAAAGTAAAACAAACGGTTAGAAAATAGTATGTCCATAACTTTAAAAGATAAAAGTCATCGTTACAAATGCACGACCACAAGAATCACTTAAATCGGATATAGAAAAAAATAGTAATCATTCTGATAGTATTTAGTTTTTGGATCTTCAGATGATTACTGTTTTTCTTTTATCGCTAGAAGGGCGCCTCTCCATTTTGAAGAGGTGCATGTAGTGCTGGTTTTCTTTTTATCGCTTCTTTGCTCCACTTGTCCGACAGGTGGTCAAAGCATCATGTTGGGATCGGTCCATGGCGTATACCCTGTAATCGTGACACATGGGATTGCCACGATGAGGTGAAATCGCAAAAGCAAAGCTGAAAGGCTCAGGGCTTGACTCTTGACAGGACCTGGGATTGCTGGAAAACGCAATGCATGCTCGCACAAAATGTGAATTACTCTCTTCATTTTTAAATATATGATGTTTAGGACAAATTAATTTATTTTTAAACTAAATAGTTGTCCTAAATGACATAAATAATTAGCTTATGATTTGCTGTCCTTGGCCACTTGAACTAGGTGCTTGCTGGTAGCATGGCCTTGTTTAGATCCAAATTTTGGATCTAACCTTTGGACCAAAGTTTGATATTGGTAATAAATACGTCACTGTAACATTTTGTTTGTATTTGTGAAAAAATATTCAAACATTGATTAATTAGGCTCAAAATGTTCGTCTCGCAAAGTACAACAAAAATGTGCAATTAGTTTTTGATTTCATCTACATTTAGTACTACATGCATGTGCCGACATTTTAATGCGATGAGATTTTTTTATAGTGAAATTTGGGACGCAAATTTTAGATCTAAGCCCTTGTTTTGATGCAAATTAGGGGGTGGGGAATTGGGGGAAAGATGTCACTTCGTCATAAATGCGCAACTGTAGCATTTCATTTGTATTTGTAAAAAATTGTCCAAAAATTGATTAATTAGTCTCAAAATGTTCGTCTCGCCAAGTACAACAAAACTGTGCAATTAGTTTTTGATTTCATTGACATTTAGTACTACATGCATGCGCCGATATTTTGATGTGATGGAGAATCTTCTTTTTACATAGTGAACTTTGTGGTTACTTTTTGGAACTAAACAAGGTCTTGTTTAGATGCAAAATAGGGGTGGAGATTTGAGGTCACTTCGTAATCATTACGCACTGTAGCATTTCGTTTGTATGTGTGAAAAATTGTCCAAAAATTGATTAATTAGGCTCAAAATATTCGTCTCGCAGAGTACTACAAAACTGTGCAGTTATTTTTTACAGTTAGTTTTTAATTTTATCTATATTTAGTACTCCATGCATGGACCGACATTTTGATAGGATGAGAATTTTCTTTTTACACAGTAAACTTTGGGTTTTTTATTCGGAAGGCTAGCCTCTGCCGTGTGCTGACTGACCCACTCGTGCTTCGTGTAACCGGAGTACAGTACTTTCCAGGACTGCTGTGAGCGCCTGCACCCTGCACGCTGCCGCTGCCCGCTGCACAACACTGCCTGACCCCTCTGCTGGCTGACTGGAACCAGCTCAGCTCACGCTCACCTCTGATCAGCTCACGGAAAATGATATGGCAACATCCACAGGACAAGCAATGGATTATCGATGGATAATGGTGTTCTAAGATACTGTATTAATTGAACGGCTAATTCCAAATGCATTTCCCGACCCAATCCCACCATCCAAACGGCCCTGAATTATCAGATCAGTGGCACTTGCAGGCCCAAAAGAAAAAGGATCAGCAGCAGAGAAAAATCGTACTACTCATCATCATCACAATAATACGCAGTGGAACAAAACTAAGGCGGAGTATGAACATATGATTCTGGCGATGATTTGGACAAACCATTCCTCTCTTTTTTTTGTTTCGCTCTTGGGCTTAATCCACAATCCTACACGGGATGACGAAGCCTGCACTACCACTCTCACTTTTCAGTGCCGCCGGAAAAGACAACCAGACAAAACAGAATGGCACGAGAAGGAAAAAGTAAAGTGGCGCTCCTCCCTCGCTGCGTCACCGGCGTCCAACGGCTAGCTTCGCGTCTCCTTCGCCGGCGTCACCGCGCCATCCCCAGCCTCCGCCCGCGGGACTGCTAGGGCCGCCGCACCGGGTCCTCCTTCAGCCGCCGGTACACGCCGCTGGACGCCGTCGTCGCGCCGGCTGCAACGCGAACAACCAAAACAGCGAGAGAAAAGGCATTAGCACCCGAGGTGACGAAATCCTCGCGTAAGCAGTGTCGTCGGCGGAGGAGATCCTCGGGCACGCACCTCGAACTCCGCCGGTGGCGGCGGTGGCGGCGGCGGCGTCGAGGGAGCGAGCGGTGACGGTGGCGGCCGCGGCCAGCACGGGCGAATCTGCACGCGCAACATCCCACCACGGGTCGATTGTTAGCGGGAGCGGAGCCGAAGCGCTAGCGTGGCGGGCTTGCGCGGCGGCGGAGACGGAGACGGAGACGTACCGGTGAGGGAGACGGCGGCGGGGTCGTGGGAGAGGAGGAAGAGGACGAGGAAGCACAGCAGCGTGAGGACGGGGACCAGGTGGATGGACCTGTCCGGCGCCGCCGGGCCCCTCGCCGCCTTCTCGCCCGCCGCTCCCGCCTCCTCCTCGGCCGCCGCGCTCACGCGGGACGGCCTCCCGGCCGGCGAGCCCAGGGAGAGGCGCTGCATTGCGGCGGCGGCGGGGTGTGGCGATTTTTTTTTTCGCTCTCTGCCTCTCGCTTTCTGTTGGGTTGGTGCGATGCGGGAGGAGAGGAGAGGTCCGAGAGGAGATAGCCAAGCCGAATAGGTGGGGCGCGGCCGTGCGCGTGCGGGGTTTAACGGAAGAAGGGAGCGTACATTTATCTCGCTCGTCGCACGAGGGAAGGTTTTTACTGCGCGAGGAAAGGTTAGCTGGAAATGCCAGCATGTCGGTCCCGCTTCGCGTGGCCCAAGAGGAGGACGGACCGGTGCGGGTGCACGTGCCAGCTGTAAATGTAAAATTGGGGAAGCTGTCACGTTTGGACGCGTAATTTCGTATAGTACGTATCGTGCATCCTTTGGATTGGCTGTATATGGATGGGATTTGCTCTTCTGATCAGGAGAAGCGTCACAAATCTCCTCAAGAAAGGCGAGGTGTAAACTTCTCCAAGCCCGTCTTTGACGTATCAAAATCTTGTTGAAATGAAGACTCTTGACGTTAATTGGCTTCAATGATTGATAGAATGATAGCTAGTACTCCAATCTTATTTATGGCACATCTTATTTGGGCCTTGTTTAGATGCCGATTCGAAGAAGATAAATTTGACATTTTGCCATAAATGCGACATTGTAGCATTACGTTTGTATTTGTGAATAATTGTCCAAACATTGATTAATTACGCTCAAAATATTCGTCTCGCAAAGCATAACAAAATTGTACAATTAGTTTTTGATTTCATCTACAGTTAGTATTCCATGCATGTACCGATATTTTGATGTGATGAAATTTTTTTTTACATAATAAAACTTAGAGTGAAATTTGGGAACTAAAGTCCTTAAAAAAATTTTACAAGACTCTTAGGAATTGCGCGTGATATAGTTGGATTGGACTCACACCTTCTGGAGCTCGTCCTGCCATACTAGTAGTCTAAAAAAAAAAGCTCGCCATACCATGAGGGCATCTCCAGCAACCAGAAGGGAGTAAAGAAGCGGTAAAAAGAAAACCCAAAATCTAAATGGAGCCCTATCCATTTAGGCTTAAATCGAGAGTCCTTCCAAAAAAGAAAAAAATAGAGAAAGTAACAATACAATCGAAAAACTAATAAAATCTACCCACGGATTCTGGCGACGAATCCAATTCCGGCGACGAATCCAATAACTTTGGCGAGTTCCAATTCAGATTAGTGTTTTGGGTTGGGATTGGGGTTTCGGGGTTTGGGGTTGGGGCCCCTTACTACCGAATCTAGAGGGATGACTGGGGGAGGATGGAGGACCAACGGTGGTGGCGAGCGTTGGGCAGGACGGCAACGGAGGAGGAGGACGATTGGGCTGGGTTGGGGGCTGGCGGGGCCTTCATGGATCCAACTAGAGGGGGAGGGGGAAGGGGTGGGAGGCAGGCGGTGCTCGCCAGCGGTGGAGGCGACGTCGGCGAGGGGGCGGATGGCGGTGGTGGCGGATCTAGCGGTGGTGGCGCGGCGGGAACAGGCCGTCATAGTGGTTAGGAAGGGCGGGGTGGAAGGGGAGGGGTGGGCGGCGGCGGCGGCAGACGTGGGAGGAGGTGGGAGCGGGGGGCAGCACGGTGACTTGAGGAAGGGGAGAGCCGAGAGGAAGAGGGAGAGAGAATGGGCGGGCGGGTGAGGGGGCCGTCTCTGTGCGTTTCGGGAAGGTTCTCCGCGACCCCTTTCCATGTAGGCCTTGTTTAGATGCAAAATAGGGGGTAGGGATTTGGGGGTTTTGGGTCACTTCGTAATATTGCGTCATTGTAGCATTTCATTTGTATGTGTGAAAAATTGTCCAAAAATTGATTAATTATGCTCAAAATGTTCGTCTCGCAGAGTACAACAAAACTGTGCAGATAGTTTTTTATTTCATCTATATTTAGTACTCCATGCATGGGCCGACATTTTGATATGATGAAAATTTTTGTTTTACATAGTAAACTTTGGGGTTGCTTTTTGGAACTAAACAATGCCCCGGTCGCCTCCAAAAGAAAAACCTGCAACGCTTGACTTCAAGAGCAGGAGAGAGAATGACCGAGAGTTCATTCGAAGAAGTGCAAGCATGTTGCTCAGCTGCGTGTGAATGAATCTTTTTTTTCTACCCTCTCTCCTCAGCGTCGGACCAAAGCCGTCGACTTCATCGACCGATGGAGGTGGCCTCAGAGTCGAAGACGCGAAGCAATGTGCACATATGGTGGAGGGGTTGCTAACACGAACAAGTCAACATTTTTGTAAAAACAAATTCACTCTACGCATCATTCTTCCAGGGTCCACCGGTCACCGTGTGCCGGTGTTTAACGATCGAGTACCTGCCTAGGGTATCTCAGAGTAAAAAAATTGTGGGTCTTACCGAGTTCTTAGGAACGATGATGCACATACAAGACAATGTTTTAGACAGGTTCGGGCAGCAATGTACTAATACCCTACATCATATATGATATATTGCTTTGTGTATGAGTTGAGTTGTTTTGAGTAGCTTCATTCGGTCTCTTCTGCCGAGCTAGGGACCCTTGTCCACCTTTATATATCCCAAGGGGCACGGTTACATGGTAAGTCTCACAGTCGATTACAATATGAGAGTCCTAGTAGGAGTACACGATTAGTTCTACTAGAACTCGGTCTTCTTTAGGGTATTCGGGGATCCATATCCCACGAGCCCCTGAGCGCTTCATAGCCGAATAGCAACCTCCTTTGAAGTCTTCTAGTCTTTCGTCGAGTGCTTGTGGTTACTGAGAGGTTGTGGAGAGCTTCGTAAATGTTTTGAATAAATATACTCACCGAAGGTGAAGCATATATGCTTAGCCGCCGAACATCGAGTTGGTCTCGAAAAAATCTTCGAGTCTTTGTCTTGAAATGATCAACAATCGGTAAAAAAATGTGTACCCCTTAGATATAGCCCCCGAGCCTCGAAGCGAACGGTTCATCATTCAGTCCGAGGATCAAAAAAACATAATTCTCGAAATAGCTTTCGTGTAGATATCCAATTACTGACGGGTGTCAGTACTCGGTTAGTTGTTGAGTCATCGTAATATGCGAGCACCTACTAGTTAAAGTACTCGGTTGGCGTTGTAGTGCCGCACCATTTGAGTATCGACTAGTTATAGTACTCGGCTTCAAGTTCTGACTTGTGTTCTGCAACCCTCGAGACTTAAGCGACTAGTTGGAGTACTCGACTGCCATATGGAGCCACATCATGTGAGGATCAACTAGTGTAAGTACTTCGGTGGCTTCGTGGCGCCATGGAGAGCAGAGGTGGTGCCAGGTCCCGACTGATGTGAGTACTTAGCTGGCCACACTAAAATTTAAATACATAGAATGAGTATTATCTGATCGAAACAATAATAACAAAATAAAATAATAACATATTATAATATATATTTAAGCTTTCTGCTCGTTAATCTCGTTAAACTCTTAACTAATCGAGTAGTAACCCTGTTACGTTTTAGCACTTGGTCCCGCTTAAACATAGTACGTGTTGCAAAGGAGCCGAAGTTTCACGAGTTAAGGTACATGCTACTGAGCGGTGTTGGTCATTAAAAGTGGAGAGAAATAATAAAGTAGTTGGTAAGGACTTTCTCATGTTGGAGAGATTGCGTCAGGGTTTGTACCCATCGGCAATGATTCTTGAATCCGTAGCTATAGGCTCCAAGAGTCCTACGTAATTTGATATACCAAGTTCACGAGCTAAGAATGATGAGGACATGACACCCATACATATGTCCATGAGGGGGTGCATGGGGTGGAGAAGAAGGAGACCAACAAGGTTTTTCAAGTCAGGAAGAAGGCCCAAGGCTAATCCGATTCGAGTCCCCAAAGTGGAGGCACAAAGAAACTCAAGTTCGAGTCCGCCTCGGAGTCCAGGAGCAGCCCACACTTAATTCGTCGCCCAGGTTGCATACAGGCTCGGTTTTTGACGTTCTACATATGCTTGGAAAGCTAAGGAGATAAGCTTTCCAATGGCACCGGTCCCACCTCAATATTCCTTCTGAGTCATCGGAAATCGTCGAAACAAGTGGACGTCTAGAATCTGTCAGGGTGCTGCTCCGCCATCTTTTGGGCTATTGGCCCGTGTATCGTGTTGGGTCCATTATGGACGTGGTTAGGGGGTTATGCACGCCCCAACCCTCATATAATCAATAGCTGCCACCATATTAGGGTTTGGGTTTTGCTTAGATTAATCTGTCGAGAACAGTTTCGCCGTCATCGGTTTGTAGAACCCCACCTATCGTGCTTAACCATACATCTGCAGTTTGTCACTTCCTGTTGAGTGCTGTGTTCTTTCGCGTTCTTGCTTGTGTTCTTTGTTTCGCATGCATGGATTAGCCTTCTTGGCGAGGTCAACCGGGTTGTGACACGGTTGATAACCAGAGGAGTCGTGGTGCTAAGATTGCAGGGGTCGGGTTTGCTGACTTGAAGCCGGATCGGTGTATCGTGCTCCGCCCAAAACGAGTTATCCTTCACCTGACAGAAGATCGGGAACCTGTCTCTCAATACCACTTGATGGAAACTGGGGTTCCCGATCTTCCATCAGGTGAAGGATAACTCGTTTTGGGCGGAGCACGACACACAAATCCGGCTTCAAGTCAGCAAACTCGAACCCTGCAATCTTAGCACCACGACTCCTTTGGTTATCAATCGTGTCACAACCCGGTTGACCTCGCCAAGAAGGCTAATCCCTGCCTGCAAAACGAAGAACACAAGCAAGAACTCGAAAGAACGCAACACTCAACAGGAAGTGACAAACTGCATATGTATGATTAAGCACGATAGGTAGGGTTCTACAAACTGATGACGGCGAAACTGTTCTCGACAGATTAATCTAAGCAAAACTCAAACCCTAATGTGGCGGCAGCTACTGATTATATGAGGGTTGGGGCGTGCATAACCCCCTAACCACGTCCATAATGGACCCCAACACGATACACGGACCAACAGCCCAAAAGATGACGGCGCAGCACCCTGACAGATTCTGGACGTCCACTTGTTTCGACTATTCCTGATGACTCAAAATGAATATTGAGGTGGGACCGGTTCCATTGGAAATATTATCTCCTTAGCTTTCCAAGCATATGTAGAACGTCAAAAACCAAGCCCGTATGCGACCTGGGCGATGAATTAAGTGTGGGCTGCTCCTGGACTCCGAGGCGGACTCGAACTTGAGTTTCTTTGTGCCTCCACCTTGGGGACTCGAATCGGATTAGCCTTGGGCCTTCTTCTTGACTTGGAAAACCTTGTTGGTCTCCTTCTTCTCCAACCCATGCACCCCTCATGGACATATGTATGGGTGTCATGTCCTCATCAAAGAACCCTACACAACTAAATGTACCAAGTTCGTGAGCCGAACCCTACATAAATCGCAGTACCAAGTTTGTGGGTTAAGCGCCCTGCGTAACTCGATTTACCAAATACATGGGCTAACGTGGCATACTCCATAGTTAGTGATGGTGTAGCCCTCGAGAACTATTGTTGTCGAGGGACGTACCCAAAAAAGTAGTCAACACACGGTCATGCATGTGTAAAACAAGATGAAAAAATTATTATGAAGAAAATAACTATTGAATATGACTTAGCTTGATTCATGTCATAGTCGAAGTAATCTTCGCGCGCGATGAGGTGATTGTCGATGAGGTCGACTAGTTGGGACGTGTCCCTGACTAGTTCCTGATCTTGTGAAACTCGCTCCCAAGTGGTTTCGGGTCGAGCCAACTACTTGGAGTTGGAGTCGTGGTTGAGGTCGAAGTCGAGGTTGGATTCAAAGTCGAAGTCGAGATCACCATCAAGAGTTGTGTCTCATTGAGTAGATCAACGAGATCGCAAAGCGGTTTTAGTGGAGTCGTCGTAATTGAGGTAGAACCTGGACGATCCACCAGGTATATTGCGAACCTGCCCTTGCCTAAGGCGATGGAGGTCCAGGCCCCGAAGACGAAGGTTGTGCCCTTCTCGATGTCGCAGGTGTTGTAGGTGGTTGATCCCATCGCGCCTGGTGTCGAGCTTGCGACAAGATGCGCCATGGTGGAGTGCCAGATGTCGGTGTTTAACGACTGAGTACCTGACTAGGGTATCTCAAAGTAAAGAAGTCGTGGGTCTCACCGAGTTCTTAGGAACGATGGTGCACACACAAGACAAGGTTTTAGACAGGTTCGGGCCGTAATGTGCGTAATACCCTACGTTCTGTATGATGTATTGCTTTTTGTATGAGTTGAGTTGTTTTAAGTAGCTTTGTCCCGTCTCTTCTACCGAGCTAGGGACCCCTGCCCACCTTTATATATCCCAGTGGCAAGTTTACATGGCAAGTCTTCTAGTCGGTTACAATATGGGAGTCCTAGTAGGAGTACACAAGTAGTTCTAGTAGGACTCGATCTTCTTTCTTGAGGGTATCCGGGGATCCATATCCCACACCGCCATAAGCGGGCCTTGCTGGGTCAGTTCTTTGATTAAAGGGGATATTTTTAGGTCATCCCCAATGCGTAGTGGCGTCGCCAGCGAAAATATATTTTACTTGGTAAGAAGAGCAAAAAGCGATGCGCTAGTTGGGCAAGGTAGGAGTGGGAGCTATGACAGCGGCGGCGGTGGCGGCAAAATGGACAGTATATGCCCCCTAGGGTATATGATCCCCGTTGCTCCCCCTCCAAGATCCATCTTCCCCAACCGCACCACCAAATTCGTTGTTCTCCCATCTCACTCCCTGGCTCCCCGCCTCCCGATCTCAACATGAGCAACGCCACTATGACCGCCATCCCCATTGGAGCCGGAGACCCTGTCGTGCTCAAGTCGCCGGCCTCCCCGTTGCCAAAGACCATGCTGGTCAGCCGAGGGGGAGGCATCTTAGTGGCAACGAGGAGCCATCCCTAACAACTGGATGCAGACGACAAAGAAATCTAAAAACATTTTTTTCTCAAACATGCAGGAGAGTTGTGTATCAATATATTAAGAAGAAAATGGTTTAAAGTAAACCAAGGTTACAGGACAGGTTTTTATTTTGGGTCAAAAAACCTGTACAGAAAAAGACCTTCCCACCAACAAGACCTAAACAAGACCAAGGACACCAGCTACACTTGTAAGGGCTCTAGGGCGAGGAGATGGGAAATTCCTCAAGCCCCAGCCATGCTCCATAGTAGCAGTTCCTCTGTAATCCCGTTAAGGACTCCATTAAGATCAGGTGGAATTCCATCGAATACACAACGGTTGCGATGATTCCAAACTAACCAAACACCTAGAATAATAGTTCAGCCCCTTCTTGACATGACCCGAAACTTTCTCACTTGTCGTGTCCCACCAATCATCAAAGGAGGTCTGATATAGTTGTGGTGCCAAAATTTGCAGGCCCACACTTAGGAGCAATCTGAACCAAACTTCCCGAGAGAAGACACATGAAACGAGCAAATGATTAATTGTTTCTTCCATTTGGTCACAGAGAGGGCAAGAGGTGAGTCGATCGGCTGTCCAGCGCCTATTTTGCGGAGCCAACCACATGAATAATTTGCATTTTCCGGGGGGGGGACAACTCTTCCATATCCTCTCCCAAGGCCTGAAGTGGGTTATGAACAATGTTTCGTAAGCAGATTTCGCTAAATAGTTTCCTGAAGCTAAAAATTTCCAAATGTGTAGATCATCCACTTCTGGCTGCAACACTACATCGGAGAGGAGCTCCCATAAGCCAAGATATTCAGAAAGAACAACTACAATTAATGCCCCTCTTATATATGAAACCCATTGCATATTACTGAGAGCCTCATAAACTGTTCTTTTTCTATCCCGACTAGCAATTGCTCCATAGAGGTGTGGCACCATTTGATCTAACCTCTGGCCATGCAACCATGTATCAGTCCAGAAAAAGGTGTTCCGGCCATTGCCAACTTCTAAAACAACCGCCACAGAAAATAGAGCTTTGACTGAGGAGTGGACCTGAATGGGGAAAAATGCCCATGGTTTCTCTGGTTTAGTTTTCTATAGCTAAAGCCATCTCATGCAGGGCCCATCCCAGATGCTGCAGATTAGAAATGCCAAGACCACCCAATTTAGGAGGCCGAGTGACTTTAGGCCAAGCTACCAGACAATGGTCTCCATTTACATTTTTTTCTTCCTCTCCAAAGAAAAGCTCTTCTAATCTTGTCAATTGATTTGAGTGCCCACGGTGGGAGGTCCAATGCCATGACCAAATAAATCAGCATTGATGTGAGCACAAACTGTACAAGTATTTTTCTCCCAGCCCTAGTGAGTAAATCAGCTTTCCAGCCCGGTAGTTGCTCTACAATTCTGTCAATAATTGGTTGTATTTGGGATCTTGTCAGTTTACGCAGAGACAAAGGTACCCCAAGATATTTGCAAGGAAACTCCAGCACCTGGCAGGGAAGGTATTCTTTTAAAACTTCCTTGTCCTCCTCTAAACACTGTATGGGTAACACACTGCTCTTTTGCACATTTGTTTTCAGGCCAGAGGCTTCTCCAAAAAGCTGTATAACGTCTAGTGTGACTCCAATGTCATTGGCAGAAGGTCGAAGGAAAACCACCACATCATCTACATATAGAGAAATATGGTGCCGCAACGCTCTTCTAGCAAGAGGCTGCAAAAGTTATTCCTTTGAAGCTTTTTTTACCATGAAGGAGAGGACATCCATCACCAAGATGAAGAGCATCAGAGACGGTGGGTCACCCTGCCGTAGCCCACTCCGATACAAAATTTTGTCACCTGGAGAGCCATTAAGCAGTACCTGAGTGGAGGATGAAGCCAGGAGGCCACTCAAGATGTCACACCATATACGGCCAAAACCCAATTTTTTCATGACTTCGATTAAAAAAGGCCATGACAGTGAATCAAAGGCCTTTGTAATATCCAGTTTCAGCAAGATACGAGCCTGCTTTTGTTGATGTAAGAACCGAGCAGTTTGCTGAACTAACATGAAATTATCTTGTATGAAGCGTCCTTTAATGAAGGCACTTTGATTGGGAGAAACCATCTGATTCAACCGGACTGCTAATCCGTTGGCTATAATTTTTGTGATGAGTTTGGCAAAGGAGTGGATCAAGCTTATTGGCCTGAAATCCTTGATGTTTGTGGCCTCGTCCTTTTTTGGCAAGAGGGTAATGTAGGCTGAATTTACCATTCCAAGGTTTGCCATCTTCCTGCTCCAAACAGCTGAGACAACTGCCATAACATCCACTTTAATGATCGGCCAACACACTTTGTAGATTTTTCCTGTGAAGCCGTCTCGCCCCGGAGCTTTATCTGATGGCAGGATCTTAATGGTTTTTTATACTTCTTCTTGAGAGAAGGGGATCTCTAAATCAGACAGATCAAAACTTGGAATGTCCAACTCATCTAAATTGATGGTGACATTCCTATCTGAACATTCTCCCAGTAAAGTACAGTAGAAGTCCAAAATAAGCTGCTCCTTTTCTTCGTGTTATGACTCCATCTTTAGAGATGAACTTGCTGATGAGATTGTGCCTCTTCCTATGTCTGGCCTGTTGATGAAACAAGGTTGTGTTGGCATCACCCTCACCGAGCCAGGTGATCCGGGAGCGGCTTCTTGCAATTGTCCGTTGTAGGGATGACAAGGCCAAGGAGTGCCTTTTAAGTTTATTGCGCAGCCAGGTTTCAAGATTGGAGAGTGGTCTGACATCCTGTGCAATTTCTAGCTGATGCAGAATCTCCCTTTGCAAACCCCAACTGAGAGTTGACATGCCCAATTTCCTTATGACTCCAGCTTTGTAGACCCTTCATAGTGGCCTTGAATTTTCTTGCCAGGGTGTCAAAAGGACAGGAGGATGCAGGTTCAGATAACCAAGCACTGTCAACTGTTTCCTAAAACCCTTCCAGTTTGGTCCAAAAAGATTTAAAATGGAAGCGGGCTTTTTCTAGTTTGATGTCATTCAGCCCAAGTAGTAGCTGTACTCTGCAGCAGACAGTTTGGGAAGAGTTGCTCCCAGTCAGTTGAACATAACATTCTATCCAATCTAACCAATGTGAGAGAGTCTTGTTGATTGGACCAAGTAAATTTTCGACCATGTAATGGCAAATCCTGCAGCCCTAGATCATTTATCAAATGACGGAATCTGCCCATCATTGCACGATTTAAATTTCCATTGTTCTTATCCTCATCACTGACTATGAGATTGAAATCACCAAGAACTAGCCATGGTCCTTGAAGGGTTGCTCTTACTTCCCTCAACTCTTGCAAGAACATAATTTTATTGTCATCCCCTTGAGGGCCATACACACATGTCAGCCACCAGGATTGCCCACTGCTCGGACTGAATTGAACCGATACACTAAAATTATCAACTCTGGTAGCTGTAGCAGGACCAAGGCTGTGGCGCAATGCCACCAGTAAACCCCCACTAGCGCCAACAGATGGCAGCTCAACTGAGTAGGAAAAATCAGACCCAAGCATGGGTAAGATGGTTCCCCGAGAAACCCCATCCATCTTGGTCTCGTGGATGCAGACTACATCTACTCTTGAGCTATTAACCAAAGTGCGAACAGAGTCCTGGCGCACTCTTAAATTGAGACCTCTAACATTCCAGCACAAAATATTCAAAGGATTCATGATTAATCAGAAAAAATATATCGACCTGGACAGGAGGAAGAGTGGATGAGAATCAGACTTCCACACCTTCGCCCCCAGTCCCTTCCAATTTAGACTCATCGGGCGTTGTCCAACTAAATAGGGTTGCCATCGCTTGAACATGCATAGGAACTAGAGTAGAGGATTCAGTGAACAATTTTGCATACTCATCTAAGGCATGCTGGTCGATGCCCTCGTTTTCCCTAATAATGTTCAGAGCCCGCATCACCTTCTTCTTGGTTCTTGTTTGTGCTGCTGCATCTCCCGGCACATCAGGCTCAACTCCGACAATGTGGCGGCTGCGGTGCGGAGGAGCAGCTGGAGTGCGAGCCCGCTGCCTTGTTCTGTTGCCGTGCGGGGTCGGGAGGATTCTTACAGTCTTCTTTGTAATCTTGGCCATGAACATGGCTTTCTTTCTTGCCGATGGGGATGGGGGATTGCGACCTGTACTGGAGGGGAGGTGTCGTTGCTACCGCCATCCGAGACAGCCACCGGTAGACGTTGGCGCCGTGAGTACACCTTTGCGTAGCTTTGAACCAGCGGAGAGGGGTGTGGCAACACTCTCGGCTATAAACAAATCAGAGTAAGTTCTTCTGCCAGTTCTGCAAGAGGTGTGCTTGGTGGCGACGCCGGAGCTTTCAGTTCATCAGATGACCACATTATTTCCAGCATGGGAGACCAAGTGCTAGTCTTGACCACACCGGACTAGCTAGACCTGTGTTCCACCGAGCCGCCGCCATTCGCCGGGTGAAGCACTAGTCTCGGGGGATTAATGGGACTTGGTGCTTTGAAGCCTGAGCCTTCCAGAGCAACCACTATTTCTTCGGACATCGAGTCCCTCACGCCAGCCTCGCCATCAATTCGCGGGAGAGCCGGGCAAGAGAGCGCCTCGAGAGAAACAGAGGCCGCTGGCTCATCAAGATCCGTTGCAGCAACCGAGACGACGCGCATGACCGCTGGCTCATCAAGGCCCACTGCAGGAACCGAGTCGACGTGCATGAGGGGAGTCGAGGCGGCGGCTTCTTCCTCCGTTGGGGCCACGTGGCTTATGGCTTCGGAACATGGGCCCAGCCGCGCATGCACCGGAGCACGGCGGCCCATGTCCGCTGTGACAGGATCGCGTGAGCTGTGTCGTCATTGTCGACAGCGGCGGTGCCTTGCCGTTCATCAGCCGGAGGTGGAGAAGGAGGATTCCCCAGCATCGCCATGAATAGCGCCACCGCTATTCTGATGGGGTAGACTGGGGTGCGCTTCACAGGGTGCTCCTCTGCGGCCGATGGTGGATCGGTGATCTCCGACTCCATCTCCAGTGGGATTTTGGCTGGATAGAGCACCAGGCCGCCACCTTAAAGACTTCTCGCTGATCAGATCTGTCCGGATGGATTCCACTAATCCAGCAATATTCATTGAGCAGTTGCTCCGCTGCCGAGAGTTCCCAGGCGTGAGCAGGATGCCACGGAGCTCAATCTCGACGACGGAAGACAAAACCGCCACCGTGGAATCCACGAGGCGTGTCTAGCGCATGACATGTAGACAAAGAGAGGGAGTGATGATCAGTTGGCCGCCATTGCGAACCCTTTCCATTGACTCAACATCCGGCAAGATCAAAAGGAATCTAGCTTGTCCAAAACGTTGGAGGATCAGCGAGGATTCCTCGATCTCAAACCGGTGAGCAATGGTGGTGATGATGGAATCAACCGAACCATCGATCAATGAGACGACCAGCGCGCAACCAAGATTGTCTTCCCGTTGAGAGATGCTGGCCGAGCGATCCAAAATTCATCCCGGGGGGGGGGGCTTTGGCGAACCTCAACCGAGACCGAGGACACGATGTTCACGACCGCGGGATCACCCGGCGCCCACGTCTTCGCCCGAGCTTGTAGCCGAAGTCTGGCCGGGGCCACGCCGACCTCTCCCTCACGGCTGGCGCTGCCACTTCCGTCCTTGAGCACCACCAGGAAGACCGCCACCTCCCTCCATGTCAGCCGGAAGTGGCATTGGCGTCGCCGGCTTGGAGACTGGCCGCCAGACCAGTTATTGTGGGCGAGGACCAGAGGGCGCGACGGGTGAGGACAAACGTGGCCGCGATGCCCCAAAGCTCGATAATGAAAGCAACGGGGTTCAGAGCGACACCCCCAAGCAGTTGAAGCAGCGACGTCGAAGGTCTGCCGGAACGGGACATGGGGGAAGCCGTTCCCTTCACCGACGGGCTTGCCGAGTGCGGTGGTTCTCCGCCACTTCCCAGCCTTCTTCGTCCGGTCCGCACGCCCTTCCTTTGTCTTGTCTTGCCGCACGTGGAGGTCCCTGTGCTGCAGCGGCCGAGGCAGCCTCATGAGAACCAAGAGTGCAAGGCCACCGGCGAGGGAGCCCCAGCGAGCAGAACGTCCTTGAAGGAGGAGCTCGTGGTGCCAAAGGACACACCAGAGGACGGGGAAGAGTCACACCACCTCTGGGTCTTCAAGCGCCCCACCGTGGAGAAGGATGGGGCTGGAGGTTACCAGGTGAGAGGGTTCTCTCGACGCCAGGGAGGAGGTGGAAGCCGGGCGAGGAACAGCCACGGCCGAGGGGGTGGCCGCCGGGCCTGGGGTAGGTGTCGGCGTGGGGCTGGTGGAGGGGAGGGCGCCGGGAGGGGAGGAGATGAGAGGGGGAGGACGCGAGCCATCTCAGCCCACCACATCAGCTACCATGGAAACTGAGAAGGATCGAAATATAAAAACATTGATTTCATTCCACCAAAAAATCGAGCAACAAACCAGAAATCACAAGTACATCTCCGTCGAGCCAAGATGGCATATCAAAGATCCGATGTCTCTCCTATCCTCTACAACAGTGGTTGCAAGTTCGGCTCGCCGGAGATGAATCTCATTGGCGAGTGGGTATTGTTGGGAGCAATACTTCGCTACCCAAAGTAGACCTGAATCGGCGGAGAATGGTATGGATAGAAGGCTTTTCGATATACGTGATTGCACCTTTTCGAAGGTCTCCGTTGTACTTTGGTCCTGCTGTAATGATTGGTGCAGGTCTCAAGAGGCCCAAAACTTCGCATATGCTCCGGAGAGAAGATACGAAGAGATGTGAAGACCTAAGGTGTACTTGTGCGATGATCATGGAAGAGGGCTAGAGAACTTCAGCAGATCCAGTTATCTCAAGCGAAGAAACTCGCCGCTCGAAATGTAGAACTGACGTGGAAAGTGATTAGGTTGTATGGTGAAGGTTTTCTTTTACTATAGTGCCTCGTATATTTTAAAAGGAAAAAGTCCAATTACTATCCTCAATAATGGACAAACTCCTTTTACAAATATAGTTGTTAATAGGGGTGGATGTCGAGCCAGCTCGGCTCGTTTTGGCTCGGTTCATTCGAGCTTGTTAGCCAAACGAGCGAGCTCGGCTCGGCTCGTTAAGGAAACGAGCAAAAATCTTGGCTCGGCTCGGCTCATTAAACTCGCGAGCTAAAGTTAAATTTAAAATTACCACAATAATATACATAATATAAAAATTTATAATATTTATGTAATCTTAATATCTTTAAAATCTATTATGTCACACTATAATAATAGAATATAACCATAACATCATCTAGAATAACACATATAATATACATATATTATTATTAATTAATAATTTACTCATTAGTCTATTAGGTCTTCTAGCTCGTTTGGCTCGCGAGCAGCTCACGAGCCAGCTCAAACTCGTTCGTTATACTAACGAGCAAAAACTATTGCTTTAGAAATATGCACCGAGCCGAGACGAGTCGAGTCGAGCCGGCTACTATCCGAGCGAGCTAACGAGCCTCGAGCATTTTATTTGACCCTAGTTGTTAAGGGGCCATATACAGAAAATGTGTAATTATAAGATCTTGGGCTTCCTATAAATAGCCGTGTAATCCCACTATATAATAGAGAAGTCGATAGAAGTTTTCACTTCGCTTACTACTGTTCTTGTTCGGGTCCAAGTAGAGTTTCGTGGTTTTCATTTTTAATTTCTTTCTTAGTCTTCGGTGTTCTCATTCGCTTTCGGACCCGAAGAGCAAGCTGTTTGACCACCTCTGTTCGTGGTCGGTTTTCTATCCGAAGAGAGTCAATTTTTAGCCAGTATAGCATCGCATGTTGACGTATCCGGTCAGAGTGAAAATTGTTACTACTGTAGTACTAAAAAGAATCGGTAATGCTATGTGTCCGACGTCCGATATATCGGACGCTTCCCGTCCATTCCGTCTCCCTCCCCAGCGTTATCATCACGCGCCCACCCACTAGCTTCTCCGCACGCGCCGCTCGCAGCGCGCCACACGCACCGCCCCTCCTCCGCGCGCCGTCGCTGCACCGCTTCTCTGCGCGCAGCCGCGACCCTGCTCCTCCGTCTGCGCCACCAACACCACATCCCCACGCCACCGTCACAACATCTCCTTCCCGCTCCTCTCCACATCGCCGCCATCGCCTCATTCCCACTCCTCTACACGACGCCACCACTTCCTCCTCCCGGCTCCTCCCCGCGCCGCCGTCGCCACCTTCCTCCGCGGCCCCGGGGCTCGCGCCGCCGCCGCCTGCGCAGGTCTCATCTCACCATGGCTACCGCCTGGAGCCTTTGGCCGGATGCACGCGCATGGCTGCCGCACCGGACCTCCTGGTCGCCATCCTCCTCTTCCTCCTCCGTCGATCTGTGTTGTTCTCCTCGTTTTGCTAGGTTTTGCTACATGTTGTAAGTATATGTTTCACGTGTTTCAGATGTTTCAGAAGAATGTTGCATTTGTTTTATGTGAATGTTACAAAAGTAGATCTGGATATGATGTGATGTTGCATATGTTTCGTACGCATGTACGCATGTTGCAAGTGTTTCATCCAGATGTTGCATTTTTATTGAGAGGTTTTTGACTGTGACCGTGCGTGGTTGAGAGTTGGAAGCGCATCGTTTTTTGTGTTGCAAACGATGACTATTTATGTTGCAAATACTATTGTTTAGTGTTGCATACGCTATTCTTGGATGCTGTAAAAATTTTATATGTTGCATGCAACATCGTACCCATGCTGCGGCGTGATTTTTTTCTGTGCTACGGTACCATCGGAGAGGAACACTTTGGCTGTGGTTGAGCCTCGTCACCGTCTGATTTTTTTTGTTTCCATCAACGTCCGGGCACCCAAAAAGAATAGCCAGAGCGTATGTATGCCGCAAAGCCGCTTCGAAATCGACGTGCCTGCCTCTACGGTTGCACTCCTCTTGCTTTGCTCCCATTCATATGAGTCCTGCCACGTCGACTGGCCGGCCATGTCCCGAGCTCCGGTGCGCGTGTGCCTTGTCACTTGTATTCGGTCGTACGCTGCGCGCGCCCTCTCAAATAGAGCAGGAGTACGTGCCTCTCCACTACTGATCCGACATTCCAGGGCGCCACCGCCACCTCCCCTAGCTCCAAGATCCGCCTTCTCCGGCCGCTCCACCCAATTCGTCGTCCTCCCCGTCCCCCCTCCCCGCCTCCCGATCGCGACATGAGCGACGCCACCACGGCCCCCGCCGGAGCCGGAGACCCCGTCGTCGTCGACGCCGCCGCGCACAAGCCGCCGGAGACCACGGTGGCCACCCGGCGGGGCGGCGGCGGCTCCGTGGCAGCCGCCATCAGCCAGGCGGCTCAGCAGCGGCAGCAGTCGCGGCTGGACGACGAGCAGCTGGCGGAGCTGCGCGAGATCTTCCGGTCCTTCGACCGCAACGCCGACGGCAGCCTGACGCAGCTGGAGCTGGGGTCCCTGCTCCGGTCCCTGGGCCTCACGCCCAGCTCCGACCAGCTCGACGCGCTCATCTCCCGCGCCGACACCAACTCCAACGGCCTCGTCGAGTTCTCCGAGTTCGTCGCGCTCGTGGCCCCCGACCTCCTCGCCGACCGGTCCCCCTACTCCGAGGACCAGCTCCGCAAGCTCTTCGCCATCTTCGACCGCGACGGCAACGGATTCATCACCGCGGCCGAGCTCGCGCACTCCATGGCCAGGCTCGGCCACGCGCTCACCGTCAAGGAGCTCACCGGGATGATCAAGGAGGCCGACACCGACGGCGACGGCCGCATCAACTTCCAGGAGTTCTCGCGCGCAATCACCGCAGCGGCGTTCGACAACATCTTCTCCTGACCGGTCGGCCGACAGGATCCGCATGCACGAGTGCCCATCGTCGATTCGATCATGCCGGTTTCCACTTTGTTCTTCTTTTTTGGGAGATTAATTTAGGAAGCTATAGATGAGGTGTGGTGTTCTTGTGAATAACAGAAAAAAAAAGAATCAATTTAGGGACAAATTACATGCATGATTGATTGTGCCGTCAGTATTTGCTTGCAGTCGTCATGGAGTGCATGACCTTGCATGTTTGCATGGTACAGATTATTAGCTCCCCTCAGGCCAAGTAGGAGAAAAGACGAAATTGGCATGATCGACCTGGTGTTGCAATCTGATTCGGCGTGCTCGTGCTCTCTGTCTGTGGATCACTCTGAACATATGTTCTCGCGTCGCGCTCTTGTTGCATCCTTCTTCCTGTCCTTCGTCCTTAATAATTGTCTTCTCGAATAGTTGAGTCTATGGTTGGCAATCACCACCCTTATTCTCTGCTTAAGTTATTGAGGCATTGACACTTTCTTAACAGAGAACATGAAGTATTGACACGCTCGCCGTCCTCGACTTTGCTGATGATGGAGTTTGTTATTAGCTTTGGACAACCAGGGAAGCAATCTTGCGTGAGGATGTGTTGGTCAGAATCCAATTGGGAAGCTAAAGTCTCGAGTCTGAACTTTGCGAATATCAAATGAAATGTTCAAACGTTTTGCAGAGTCTCAAGACGTACTGAGCTTTGATCTGGTAAGGGAAGGTATGCCAGACGGTGCTTTCTTCTGTTTTGACCTGCAGGCGGCAACTTTGATCTGATTAGGAATATGCGATGCGTTATTTAAAGGTGAATCTCCGGCTGTTTCATTTGGATGTAAAAGATCACTGAGCAAGAATTATCACATATTGTTTTTAGGCGTTACAGGCTGGGCAATCTGAGGTTTGTCTTTTTTTTTATCACCACCTGTTGCCGGCTGCACGTAAACTACAAAATGAATTGTGAGAGTTCATATTTCTGCATTGTTCTTATCGACGAGATTCGAGCGACCATGATTGAATCAGTGTGGAACTACAACTACCAGTCTACCACACTATCTCCACTTATCGAGGCACGGAGTACTTGGCATGCATGTTTATCTTGGAGTTTTGGACACTGACTCTGCACAAATAAGGTTAGCAAAAAAAAAAGTGAATTAGATCAGAAAAGTTCCAACAGGGTGATAATCTAACGAAAATAAGTTCCAACAGGGGCGTTCAAACACAGGAGAGATAAGCTGACTGCTAGTGCACTTCCATGTCTGGTTCATGTATTTTTGTTATTTACGTGTCTCATATACGTGACATTGGGATCGCCACAGTTTACGCCACCTTCGTCTTCCCTTTTTTTTCTTTCCGAGTAAATTTTCTGGTTGCCATCGAAAAATAGGACCCATCCCCCTATGCCATTAGAAATTGAGTTATCCTTCGTTGCCATCGTTTATATTTTTCTGTTCCCACGTTGTCACCGCTGTTAACTTGTCACGCAAACGGACCTTAAAACCGTAAAATAACGATTCGCCTCTGTTAGGCTACGCGCACTAGGGTGCCGTAACCCGTGCTGCAGTACGCTGATGGCTTTTTTTTTTGCTACAGCGGGGTACTGCATCCCGTGCGGCACCAAAGCCGAGGTGGGAGAGTACGCCACATTTGGCGCGATAGCGGCTGTCCGTCATGGCGCGACGTGGTGTGGGGCCCGCCTTCGGCCGTTGCTCCCCCGCCTCCTCCCGCTCGACTCCTCCTGCCTCCTCCCGCCCCGCTCGTCTGCCGCCGCCGCTGCCCATCCGCTGCTCCCCTAGATCCGCCGCCGCCCGGCGAAGCCGTTCGCCGCTCGCCCAGATCTGCAGCCGCCCGCAAGGCCCCCACGCCCACGGCCAGGGCCACCACGCCCCGCCCGCGCGCTGGCCACGCGCCGGCCGACCGACGCCTCCTCTTCCGCGTGGGCGGCTCCCTCCTGCTGCTGCGTGCGGAGGGGAGGGGCAGGGCGAGGCCTACCTCGGCCGCCCGCCGCCGCGCCGAGCGCCGCCCAACGGCCGCGCCACCACTGGAGAAAGGGAGAGGGGCGGCCGGTGGTCTCCACAAATCTACTCTCTGGGATACCCCTAGACAGACGTACTCGAGATAAATATTCGACATTTAGCGTCCACCGTGGGGCAGATCGCAACGATCAATGGAAGAGCTTGATGGACCGAAATCATCATCATAATCAATCTACTCATGATGTGGTGTATTTGTGGTTCAACGTCGGCTAACCAGCAACTCGCCGCATCGCGCGTCGACTCAAGCAACCAATGTACAAAACTACGTCAAGTCCAAGTTGGAAGAGTCCTATCAGAGCAGGTTCCAGTCGGATTGCAATTCTATTGGAGCAAGAGGGTGTTTAGATCCCTCAAAAACCCAAACTTTTCATCACATCCACATCACATCGATATTACATCAAAACATGAAATATAGCAAATGACGCATGCATGGAACACTAAACATGGGTAAATAAAAAAACTAATTGCATAGTTTTGATGTACACGACGAGACGAATCTTTTGAGCCTAGTTAGGTCATGGTAGGACAACGATTACCACAAACAAACGAAAAGTACTACAGTGCACTACAGTGTCTGATGTGACTTTTTCACCCAACTTTCACGGATCTAAACACACCCCAAGTTGCAGTTGGCAACTGCATATTGCCGAGATCGAGTTGGATGCGGAGTCCAAGAAATTTGTTTCCTCGTACAAAAGCTGCGGGAGGGGAACCAACGGCGGCTGCAGGGGGAGGTTCGAGTAAGGCCTTGTTTAGATCCCAAATTCTACCCCCAAAGTTCACTATACAAAAGAAGATTCCCATCACATCAAAATATCATAGCATGCATGGAATATTAAATGTAGATAAAATCAAAAACTAATTACACAGTTTTGTTGTACTCTACTAGAAGAACATTTTGAGCCTAATTAATCAATTTTTGGACAATTTTTTACACATACAAACGAAATGCTACAGTAGCACACGTACTTTAAAAGAGCCGAATTTGACTCCCAATTATTATTCTTGGATTTTGCTACAAGCACACGGAGGATTACCGGGAGCTTCAAGTTCTTCGCTTGCCGCACACAAGAGATGTACGTGAGTACTACTACCTCAACGTCCGGTCGCATCCACTCGTGTACGACTACTCCGACTACCGATCTCGACTAGTTTTGAAACTAGTTGAGATCGGCTACCGCGCCATCAACTAGTCGGATCCGACTCCGACTAGTCGACTTCAACAAAAACCGTCGCGGTTCCATCGCCGACCGCCATAGCTTCGTCGACAATCATCTGCGAATTAAGCGAAGTCTTATTTAATAATTATTTTGTTTATAATAATTTTATCAGCTTGTTTAAAAACATGCTTGGCCATGAGCCGACTACTCTGAAAGAGTACTTCGCTCGACAACAAAAGTTCTCGAGGACCATACTATCGCCGACTATGGAGCATGCCACGTTAGACCATGTATTTGGTAAATCAAGTTACGTAGGGCAAGCCCGCAAACTTGGTGCATCGAACTACGTAGGGCTCTCGGAGGCTATATCTACAGATTCAAGATTCTTCGTCAATGGGTTACAAACCCTCGCCTGACCTTTCGCCAACGGGTTACAAACCCTTGCGCGGCCTCTCCTACAGGAGAAAAGTCCTAACGGACTGCTTTATTATTTCTCTCAACTCTTAACGACCAAACCACTCAATAGCATGCACCTTAATTCATGAAACTTCGGTTCCGTCGCAACACCTATACACCTTAAAAGGACTGGTTAAGCGAGACCAAGTGTTTAAACGTAACAGGACTACTACTCGAGTGGTTACGAGTCTAACAAGAGCAACGAGCGGAAAACCTTTTGATGGGAACCCGCTAGGGTTTATGCCCGATCTTTCGATGAGAGGTATGGGGGATAACTCAATTGGAGGAGACGACGTTGACGGCCCGACTACAGCCTTCCAAAGACCGCGCCTTAGCAACTGATACACCACCTCCTATGGATGTCGTGATCTTGTGGAAGCACGTCACCCGGTCCTTTCCTGCAAGCAATCGAAGAACTAGCAAGAACAAGTATCGAACAAGTACTGAAATTACTAGATGGGAATGAAGTGTTCAATCTCAAACTCAATCACAAACGAAGTGGGGTTCTGAAATCTCGAAGATGGGCGGCTGGACCAGCACGCGCGCTTACAAGCAAGTAGCAATGGCTAAACTTGATCTAAACAAAATCTAAATGTTCTTGGCGGCAGCTAAGGGGTATAAAACAAGGAAGGACGACCACAGGGGTGCTGGGGTCGTGCTCCAACCCTAGGATGCGTCCATAATGGACTCTACGTGATACACGACCCATTGGGCCAAAATAAGATGGCGCAACATCATAGGCAGAAAACATCTCGGAGCAAATAGACGATTCTGGACGACTCCGAAGAGATATTGACGTGCGGTCGGATCCGTTGGAAAGTAGACTTTATAATCTTTCCGTGAAGTACTTCAACGCCCCAATCCGAGTCCGTATGCGACCGTGGTGTCCATCACAAGTTGGTTTTTTTTCTGCAGTCCGAATCCAGCCCACGTGAATCCTTTTCGTTCTCGATCCTCTCCATGATTCCTAAGCAACACAAGAGTGCACGGGTCTCCACAGTCTAAATATGATGAACATGAACTCAGGAGTGAACTCACCTGATGATTAAGTTGTCTAGCACGAGCACGGGTAATAGGATCGGCAATGATAGGAGAAGTTGGTGTGGCTGTATCGTTGGCGGTGATGTCCTCATCATCCTCCCCTTCTTTCATTTGAGTCGTCCTCGACTCAAGCTCATCTTCCTCTCCCAAATATGGCTTCAAATCTACAATGTTAAATGTGGGACTAACCCCAAAATCTGCAGGCAACTCGAGCTTGTATGCATTATCATTAATCTTCTCTAATACTTTAAAGGGACCATCTGCTCGAGGCAACAACTTAGATTTTCACAATTCAGGAAAATGATCCTTTCTCAAATGCAACCAAACTAAATCTCCAGGTTCAAATTTTAATTCCTTTCTACCTTTATCACCAGCAAGCTTGTATTTAGCATTCATGCGCTCTATGTTTGCTTTAGTTGTTTCATGCATTTTCAACATCAATTCGGCACGTGTAGTAGCATCAAAATCCAATTTTTCAGATGATGGAAAAGGCATTAAATCAATAGGAGCACGAGGCAAGAAACCATACACAATCTGAAATGGGCACATCTTTGTGGTAGAATGCATCGAACGATTATATGCAAACTCAATATGAGGCAAACAATCTTCCCACATCTTAATGTTTTTCTTTAAAACAACTCTTAACATAGTAGACAAAGTTCTATTCACAACCTCAGTTTGACCATCAGTTTGGGGATGACATGTAGTAGAAAACAAAAGCTTAGTCCCCCAATTTAGCCCACAATGTCTTCCAAAAATAACTAAGAAATTTAGCATCCCGATCAGACACAATAGTATTAGACACACCATGCAAACAAACAATTTCCCGAAAGAACAAATCAGCAACATGAGAAGCATCATTAGTCTTATGACATGGTATAAAGTGTGCCATCTTAGAAAACCTATCAACAACCACAAACACACTATCACGGCCCTTCCTAGTTCTTGGCAAACCCATCACAAAATCCATAGAAATATCTTCCCAAGGAGCACTAGGAACGGGTAAAGGCAAATACAAACCGTGTGGATTTAACCTTGACTTAGCCTTTTGACATGTAGTGCAACGAGCAACGAATCTCTCCACATCTCTTCTCATCTTTGTCCAAAAGAAATGACCAGCAAGTATATCTTCCGTCTTTTGGCTCCAAAATGCCCCATCAAGCCACCTCCATGCGCTTCCTGCAACAACAACAAGCGAACAGAGCTAGCTGGAATGCATAGCTTGTTAGCTCTAAATATAAACCCATCACTAACGATGAATTTGTTCCATCCTTTTCCATCTTTACAATGCAGCAACACCTCTTTAAAATCAGCATCATTAGCATATAGGTCTTTAATTGTTTCTAATCCAAAGATTTTGTAATCAAGTTGGTTCAGCAATGTATATCTCCTAGACAAGGCATCAGCAATAACATTTTCTTTCCCTTTCTTGTGCTTAATAACATAAGGAAAAGATTCAATAAATTCAACCCACTTAGCATGCCTACAGTTCAGTTTTCCTTGACTATGAATATGTTTCAATGATTCATGATCAGAATGAATAACAAACTCTTTGGGCCACAAATAATGATGCCAAGTTTCCAATATGCGAACAAGAGCATACAATTCTTTGTCATAAGTGGAATAATTCAGAACAGGCCCGCTCAATTTTTCACTAAAATATGCAACTGGTTTTCCCTCTTGCAGCAAAACACCACCCAATCCAATTCCACTAACATCACATTCAAGCTCAAAAGTTTTATTAAAATCAGGAAGTTAGAGGAGAGGTGCATGTGTTAACTTATCTTTCAACATGTTGAAAGCATTCTCTTGCTCTTTGTTCCAACGAAAAGGTACTCCCTTCTTTGTAAGCTCATTCAACGGTGCAGCAATGGTGCTGAAATTCTGCACAAAGCGTCGATAGAAACCAGCAAGTCCTAGAAAACTCCGCACTTGTGTAATAGTCTTTAGTATAGGCCATCCCTGTATGGCTTCAACCTTGGCTTGATCAACCTCAATTCCCTGTGGAGTCACAACATAGCCAAGAAAAGACACTCGATCGGTGCAAAAGGTGCACTTCTCAAGATTACCAAACAAACGTGCATCTCGTAACACATTAAAAACAGCACACAAGTGATCAAGATGTTCAACCATGGATTTGCTGTAGATCAAAATATCATCAATGTATACTACAACAAATTTCCCAATGAAAGCACGCAAAACCTCGTTCATTAATCTCATGAAAGTACTAGGTGCATTAGTTAACCCAAAAGGCATGACTAACGACTCATATAGACCGAACTTAGTTTTGAAAGCAGTTTTCCATTCATCTCCCAATTTCATACGAATCTGGTGGTACCCACTACGCAAATCAACTTTAGAAAACACAACAACACCACTCAACTCATCAAGCATATCATCTAAACTTGGAATAGGGTGTCGATATCGAATGGTGATATTATTAATAGCTCTACAATCAACACACATACGCCATGTTCCATCTTTCTTAGGCACCAAAATAACCGGAACAGCACAAGAACTAAGAGACTCACACACATAACCTTTGTGGAGTAGCTCCTGCACTTGCCGCTGAATTTCTTTTGTTTCCTCCGGATTTGTTCTGTATGGTGCACGGTTAGGCAAAGACGCACCAGGAATCAGATCAATTTGGTGCTCAATCCCTCGCATTGGTGGCAGCCCCGCTGGTATCTCACTTGGAAACACATCCGAATACTCCTGCAAAATGTTAGCAACAACAGGGGGCAAAGATTGCTGCATATCGTGAAGTGAAATCAAAGCATCCTTGCACACCAACGCATATGCAACAGAAGTAGAAGCAACCAATTCATTTATATCAGATTTAGTAGTAAGCAAGCAATGCCCTTTTAATCTTATCTCATCTTTCTTACTTTCAGCAGATTTGGCAATTTTAGTGTTCTCAGTTTTATCTTTTACAGCTTTAGCAATATCATCACGCACAATAGCCTCAGGAGACATGGGAAGCAAAACAAGTTTCTTATCATTGTGTATGAGAGAATATTGATTTGATCTACCATGATGTATACAATCTGTATCAAATTGCCATGACCTACCTAGCAGAATATGACAAGCTTCCATAGGCACAACATCACATTCAACAACATGATGATATGAACCAATATCAAAAGTAATTCGAACCGGCTTGGTTACCTTTACCTTACCGTTGTTGTTCAGCCATCGAATGTGGTATGAATGTGGATGTGGTTTTGTTGTTAGTGAAAGTCTCTCCACCATGTCGCTACTAGCCAAGTTGTTGCAGCTGCCTCCATCAGTGATCAAGCGGCAGGAACGCTCTTTAATTACACACTTTGTTTGGAACAATGTATGCCGCTGATTTTGCTCCGCCTTCTCCATTTGTGCACTAAGCACACGCTGCACGATGAGGCTCTCATAATGCTCCGCATCTTCCGCACCAATCTGTTCATCTAGTGGCTCCTCACTACCTGCATCGTCAGCCGCAAGCAAAGCAAGTGTTTGTTCATCGAAATCACTAGCAGAGGAATACCCACCATCATTGTTAACCACCAAAACACGCTTGTTTGGGCAATCACGCTGACATGCCCATAACCCTTGCACCGGTGACACGGGATATCTCTTGTTCTACCTGTGGAGGCAACTGAGGAAGTACTAACGACTGGTTTTGGGGCAAATTTTGTTGCTGAATTTGCGGGAACAACACATGTCTTGTCACTAGAAGGAGGCGGTGGTGCTGAACGACTTGGCAACGGAGTTGGGGGAGGTGCACGCCCGGTCAAGGAAGTAGTCGTGCGCTGCTGCCATGGTGCTGATTTTCCTGCAGAAACATTAGACCTTGCACCTGCACGTCGTCCCTGCACTTACTCTCTCAGCTTTACAAGCAATATGAAAACACTTTGTTATGCTGTTATAATCTTTATATTCAACGATGTCCCGAATTTCTCTATTCAGCCCTCCCACAAATCTAGCAATAGCAGGCTCCTCACCCTCCTCTATTTGACAACGTAACATACCCATTTGTAATTCTTGATAATATTCTTCTACACTTTTAGCACCCTGTCTCAATTGATGCAACTTATGTAATAGATCACGTGCATAATAGGAAGGAACAATTCTAGCCTGCATGACCCGTTTCAAAGCATCCTAGGTTTATGGCATGTTATTAGGATGTTTCTTGCCATGTTCTATCCACCAAACAGAAGCAAAATCTGTAAACTCACTAGTAGCAGCCCTAACACGCGTAGCTTCAGAAAATTCATGGCATGCAAATTTTTGATCAACAGCAATCTCCCAAGTAATGTAAGCATCAGGATCATATCTACCATCAAAAAGAGGTATCTTAAATTTAATTTTACTAAAAGCATCATCATTACCATGTACCTCGCGTCGACGATGACCACCCATACCTCGGCGATTATGACGTAGCCGGCGGCGAGCAGGATCTTGGTCATCGACTTCAGTATCCGCACTGTATGCATTGTCGTCAAAACTTTCTTCCTTCTTATCAGTCTTGCTGCCGTCCTTCTTGTCATCTCCATCACTCCCGCTAGTGGTTTTAGCATACATCTCATCAAATCGCCTCAAAAGTGCGGTAAGACTCTTATCCATACGAGTCACTGACGCCTCCATCTTTGTAAGCTTGTTATTGGTCGCGATCTGTGAGGCCTCCAATTGCCCCATCTTCTCATTCGTCACCAGCAAGTCATTATCAATCCCCTCGTTGTGCTTCTTCACCAACCTTTCAAAATGTTGTATGATGCCCTTGGTGCGAGGAGACTGTGAGATCTTGTTACTGGGAGACCCATCACCATCACCTTTTGATCCTGTCATGGTTAAACAAACAGAGGCAACAAGAGAAATAGGTTAAGAAATAAAAGCCCTACAGCTAATAGGATGTAGCTATTTGTAAGGCGCTCACTCTTACCAATTCTTACCTTGCTCGCCAGGAGGGCACGACTACCAACAAGTCTGCAAACCTGGAATGAAGTGTATCGGTGCCGCAGGAACAAGACCTGTAAAGCTGTAGTCGGATATGTGGAGCTATAGGTGGGCTGAAAACAAGGAATAGCTGCATGAGACCGTCTATTAGACGACACCAATATACCTGCCCTTAGTGTCTTTTAACAGTAATGGTATTGAGGGGATTAATGGCACACAGAAAAAGACCTAATTTTTAATGGCACACGAGGAATGACATGTCGTGTTTCTTTTCTTTCTGAAAAAAAATTCCAAAGAGAATCTTGCATGCATGGAATATTAAATAATTTCTATTTGTAAAACCTTTTTAGGGATGAGTGTAATTTTGCGCGACGAATCTAACGAGTCTAATTAGTCCATGATTTACTACAGTAAGGCTACAGTAACAATCCTTTAATCATGTGGTCAAAGACCTCATTAAATTTGTCTCGTGAATTAATCCGGAGTCGTGAAGATAATTCCGTAAACATGACTTTATTTAATACCCTTAATTATTAATTAAACGAGGTGGAAAAATTTTTGTACCGCAAAAACACTGCCTATATTTTCCAATGGACTCTTCCTTTCCTGCTGCCTCCTCGTCGCGGCTTGACGCTTCCAGAAAAACCCATGTCGTCTCCGCTGGACCGCTCGACACGCTTGAACCCTCGTGACCCGCGGCGACTCGAAGCCGGCAAGCGCAACGAACGAAGCGATCCCACAGCTCTGCTCCTCTCACCGTCGCCGCCGATTCAGATGGAGATGGAGGCGGCGGCGGCCTCCGACGAAACCCTAGCCGCCGTCTTCGCCCAGCTCAAGCCCCACACCATCGCTCTCCTCGACCTCCTCCGCAGCCGCCGCGCCGACTCCAGCTCCGCCTCCTCCCTCCGCGAAATGGCCGCCTTCCTCGGCTCCGCCCCCACCCCCGCACTGCAGCTCTGCTTCGAGTAATTTTCGGCAGCACCTCTTTTTTTTTTGGATTTTTGTTTTGGCTTGACCGTTTGAGCCTGCTATTTTGTGGTTATCCCCCCTCCCTTCAGCTACACAGTGTTTCCGCTGCTGCTGCTCCTGGATGCGGCGGTGCAGTGCAGGAAGCAAAGCAATGCGTCGGGGCAGGGTGCTGGAGACATCGACATCACTGATGCCGTCGCCGAAGCTGGGGTGGCCTGCCTTGAAGTGCTGCTCACCAAGTGCCGCCTCACCTCGGTCAATCAGGTCAGTCGCTTAATTGTGATCTAGCCTAGCCTCATCTCATGGGATCCCTTGGCTACAACTTTCCAACTAGCTGCTTTACTGAAACGGTGAAACCTGGCAAGTGTCAACTGTGCAGTGTAATAAGAATTATTATTTGATTAAGCAGTCCATTTTTGGACAATCGAGTATCATATGAAATGAATTAGGCACACAAGTGTTTTCCCCTTTTCCTAGATGGTTGCGATGCTGAAAAAGTTGACATCTGGGGCTATGCTTTCGCCTTTGGAGGCTTCAGAGGAATTCCGCAGTGGAATCATAAGATGCTTCAGAGCCATGGTTTTGCAGTTACAACCATGCTTGACACGGTCTTGTTCTTGCAAGCAAGCAGCAGTGTTGCCTACAACCTCAAGCAATACAAGCTTGGAAGCTGGGAGTGTAGTTCACTCAAAGCTGTCTGCACAGCCAGAGGAGTGCTTGATTGCATTCCTACGGTCGCAAAATGCTTCAGCTGCCGTGGGACACTGGCTCTCACTTCTTCTACAGGTATGACATCCATTCCAGAATATAATGTGTATATTCTTTTCTTCCTGGTGACTTGCTTCAGTTCTAATTTATGTTCGTTTTTATATGAAGGCATCAGAACTTGAGGCATCAAGAGGGCACCGTGGAAGTGCAGATGTTAGAAAGGAAGCATTGCACGCTTTGCGCATTCTTATTGCCAAGGTGAGAAGATCCGTAGATGCTCTTGTGATTCATCCTGGCAGAAAATGCTTAAGCATAATCATATCATTGGTTACCACTTGCCTTGCTAGTATTTCTTCCCCAGCAATACCTGACGCAACATAGAAGCATGAAATAAACTGGGTACACAAAATTAGATGATTGGCATATCAATCTCACAAATTTCCCTCGTTTTTAAAAACAAAACAGTGAATAAGATATATTTCAACTCATGTTATGTATACCTACTTTCATATTTGTGATACCAATTTCCTTGCATTAGTAGAGAATCAACCTTGTAGTTGTGAATGGCATGCCCTAGTACCTTTCCTGTGCACAAGATTTCTCGTTGCATGAAGGCAATACTCAATGGTTGTTATCTATTACAAGCATAATTCCTCCTCCTGAGACTAGTCTCTGCCCACCATGCAAATATAATTCATTTACCTGTTTTTCTTGTTAGGTAGGTTCTGCTGATGCGCTTGCCTTTTTCCTTCCGGGAATTGTCAGTCGCCTTGGAAAGGTTCTCTACACATCTAAGACTATGATTAGTGGTGCTGCTGGGAGTTCTTTGAGCATTGAGCAAGCTATTCTTGGATTGACTGAGGCTTTGATGATAGTCCTAAATGACAAGGAAAATTTTAGTGCACTTGATATGGCTATGAATGAGGATTATGCCCATTCTTCTTCTGGCGGTGGTGGTTCAACTGAGCATGTACTGCAGATGCTTCGCCAATTACCATCAAAAAGTCTATCTGAACAGATAGGCCATGATGAAACTACAGATGACTCTACCTCTGATGCCAATAATTCTTCTGCTGATAGAATGGCACTACATGTAAAGCGGACCAAAAAATGGCTTCAGGAAACAACTAGTAATGTTGACAAATTGCTTTCTGCCACATTCCCACATGTATGTTTTCCTTTCTTTGTTATCGTATAGTTGAAAATAAGGTATAACTCTCTTAAGTAGACTTAATATTGTGCCAATTTCTTGCAGCTTTCTATTCATCCATCAGAGAAGGTTAGGAGGTCAGTGGTTAGTGGTGTAAGGGGGCTTTTGTCTAGCTGTGGTTCTATATTAAAAGGAAGCAAGATGCTACTTGTGGTATGTGAACTGTAATATTTTTGTCACTGTGAGAGCATGACAGTATTGAATCTTTAATTATGCTCACATATTTTTCAACTGTGTCATTCGTATCTTTGCTTTTGCTAGCATTCTCAGACTCCTAGTTCTTGACTCAAAGCTGTATTTGTTTTTTTAACTTCACAAATGCAATATTGCAGGAATGCTTATGTGTTCTCGCATGTGATGATGCTGCAGCTGTTTCTGAGGCCGCACAAGATGCTCTCCTTTATCTTTTCAACCAGGGTTACAATTTTATTACAGAAAATGAGATTTCTGATATTTTCACCAGGTGCTGTTTCCCCCCCTTAAATGACCACAGTTGATGGTGGCCTGTGAGAGCAAGGTTCTAACTGTTTTTCATGTTAAGCAGGCTAGTCGAAAGGTTGCCGCAAGTGGTACTTGGAAGCGAGGAGACAACTGCGCTGTCACATGCTAGGAGGCTGTTGGCTCTGACATTTTATGCAGGCCCTCAGTTTCTGATAAATCATCTTCACCGTTCTCCTGTGAGCCCCCCATCCCCACCCACCACTCCTCTGGGCTTGGAAGTTCAGACGTTTCTTATGTGGATGCATGGTTCTTCTATTGACTTTGAAATGGATTCCCCTGGCAGGTTAACGCTGCTCGTTTCTTTGATTCTTTGGGTTTATCCATAAGTCATAGTTCACAGTTTTCTGGTTCAATGGACAAGTTAATTGTATCAAAGCCACTATCCGTTGGGTATCTCTATTCAGTTGCCGAGTTGAAGAGTGGTGCTTATTCTAAAGATACGTCTAATAGTTCTGTGCATGCCAAATATACCTCTGCAGCCTCCAAAATATCTGTTATCCATGATAATGATATGTCAAATGCAATACTTGGTACAGTTGAATATGGGTTGCCCCATGTGCCTCCATGGTTTGTTGATGCTGGCAGTCAGAAACTTTACTTGGTTCTTGCTGGAATACTTAGACTTGTTGGCCTATCAACAGTGTCAGGTACCTTGCGAATTACTACTCTAATTATGACTCACGGGCTTTTCCATTTTATGAATGAAGCCATTTTATGCTGTAATCACGGCTCATCATATTTATTTGCTTAATGATGCTAGGGAAAGAAACCGCTGCATCCTTGTCTCCTTTTGTCGATATTCTACTCGATCACTTCAGGAGGTTGAGCACTGAGCTGCGAGCCAAAGATATTTACGTAGATGGTGTGAATAGGTGGTACATGAAAAGTGAAGCTGGACATGCACTACGCCAGGCAAGTTCAGCTGTTTGCATGCTCAGTGAGCTCATATATGGTTTGTCAGATCGATCCCTTGGTATGTTTTTACAACTGTTTGAGAAGAGATCAGCACAGATGATAAGGACACCTTGTCAGAATGATCAACTGATTGCTTCTACTGAACATAATGGAGCTACTAATGAAAGAGAAGTCTGGGGATTTAATGAACAAAAGGACACGAAAGACAACATTATTCATTGCATCGGCAGTATTCTGCATGAATACGTGTCTCCAGAAGTGTGGGACCTTCCAACAGAGAAGGATGCTGAACTAGGCCAAACAGAGTTGAACCTGCCATTGCATTTCTACCGTGATACTACTGCACTGCACACGGTAATAATGAATAATCGTTATTCATAAATTGGAGTTGTTTCACTTTTTTTTTGCTTTTATATCTAGATAATATCTATTTGGAAAATATTGCCTTTTCTCAAGTTTTTTAGTTCGTGGTTTCAGGTGACGCTTGAAGGAATTGGGGTCTTGGGTGCTGTTCTTGGTCAAGATTTTGCACGTAGTGGATTCATGCACTCTTCCATTTATCTTCTGCTCCGTGAACTTATCAGCTCAAGTGCTCAGATAAGAATTGCATCAGATGCTGTCTTAAGAGCACTTGCTGCTGCTAGTGGTCATTGTTCGGTAATAGATTGCCTTATCTCATACCGTTATTTGTTTAATTATCATTGATATTCTATTTAAGATTTATCTTCCTTTACAGGTTGGCCAATTTGTTGTCGTGAATGCAGATTACATCGTTGACTCTGTTTGTAGACAGCTGCGGCACTTGGACCTGAATCCCCATGTCCCCGATGTTCTTGCTTCCATGCTGTGTTACATTGGTGCTTCTCATGATATTTTACCATTCTTGGAAGAACCGGTATGATGTAGGGCGGCTATAGATCTCAAGAGTCCAATTTATGTTTCTTCGATGATTTTGCCTTAAATAAAAAATAAACTAATTTTGCAAGCTAGTTTCATCCCCTGTGATTTCATCATGGTGTATGCAAATTTGTACAGATGCGAGCAGTTTCTTCCGAGCTGGAGGTACTTGGCAGGCATGACCACCCACATCTAACTGTTCCATTTCTGAAGGTATTATTGTATGCACGGTATTGCAGTTTCTATTTTCTACTAAAAGGGTAATTGTTTGAGCTTATCTATGGTTACGGCCTGTACCTACTTAACATTTAGCTCTAACATGAGCCACCAAGTTTAGTACCTTCTCCCAGTTGGGATGCCATTATGTGGAGGCTTTTGTAATATTTGGTGTGTGGTAGTACAGTAACACGGGGACTTCAGACAAAGCTTTCCAACAAAATGGCTAGTTATGGTTATTTGTCTCTTAATTAAATAATTACATGTGAAGTCCACATTTTTTCATTATTATATCACAATTCTATGCAAAGTCAAATGTATATTAATTGATGGTAGTATCGTTCCTCATTGATATGTGCAAGATCATATTTCTAGCACTACACGGGTACTTGTTTTCATCATCTTTTTTTAGAGTGCGCCTTTGCATTACTGATGATTCATGTTTCATTTTAGTAATTTGTTTTCATGTTCCTTTGTGGTTTATCTAGGCGGTGTCTGAGATTGCCAAGGCATGCAAACATGAATCTACTAGTTTGCCAGATGAGGCACGATCATTTTATGTGAAGGTCAGTTCAGAAGGTCAAGAAGTAAAAAATATGATCGAGAAGAGAATGGAATCCAGTGCAATGTCTGGTAATAGCTTGACAGGCAAGTTCTTATTTATCATCATGTTCTACAGCAGCTAACTTGGGTTATAGTTCATCAAAATAATAGACAAATGATCAATAACAATAAGGATATAAGCTCTAGCAGTCATCATGGGAATTTGTTTTCCGTTCTTTTGAATTATCTGCTGATATTTGATAATACATGGTGAGCTAATATTACTTCACTAACTGTTGAAGATTGATCTCGGTTGCTGCTATTCAGGACAATAGCAGCTGACCATCCCTGGTTAACCATAGGCTTAATAGGATGACCATAGCTTTATTGTTGTGAATCCCTAGCTGTCTCCTTAGCTGTACACTAATGGTTAGGTGTGTAATCTTGCCACCTGTTACCCAGGGAAGATCAGCTGCTATTGTCCTGAATAGCAGCAACCAAGATTAATATTGGAAAAAGTCTATATAACTCCTCGAACTATCGAAGGTGGAATACTTCACCCCCTGAACTGCAAAACTGGATGTTTAACCCCCTCAAGTATACAATACCGTTTAAATAACCCCCTGAAGCGGTTTTAGAGGTTGTTTTAGCCACATGGTGACTGACAACTGACATGGATGATGACGTGGCGGAAAAGCCTACATAACCTCCTAAACTACCGAATGTAGAATACTTGACCCCTTGAACTACAAAATCATAAGTTTACACCCCCGCCCTCCCCCCCCCCCCCCCCACCCCCGTCAAGTATTTAATATCATTTAAAATAACTTGCTAAAGCAGTTTTAGAGGTGGTTTCCGCACATAGCTACTGACTTGGAGGACGATGTGGCAATGGGCCACATGTCAGGCACACCACCTTCTTTTCTCCTTCCCTCTCTTTAGTACACCCGAGATGCCATGCATGGGATGGCCCACCATGGAAGGTTGACAGCGGAATTTGAGTCCAGGTGTTGCCAGTTTCGGCAGCCTGCGCTCCCTCCCCATCCCTGTGTACCAAGCATGGTCTCTCAGGTATAGTAAAGGAAGGGGAAGAAGAAAGAAGATGGTGTGCCTGACATGTGGACAATTGCCATGTCGTAGTTCAGGTCAGCAGCCATGTGGCAGAAACCACCACCTTGTCCATTTACTACATTACAGAGGAAAGAGAACCAGCAGCACTTACCAAGCACACAATGTTATGCAGCCTTTTTCCTTTTGTGCTCTAAAAAATCCTCTCTAAATGAATGTTACGACCCTCCCCTCCCTCTTTCTGTATATGTTTTTGGCACATTGAGTTTTTTTATTTAATTTGTTTAACACACTGTAGTGACACTAATGCTCTGCCTTCTTTATTGCATCAGAAAGAATGAATGTTGATGATCAAACTGATTTTATGAGCTTGGAATATTGGGAGGATTTAATTTGTAAGCTAAATGAGATGAGAAGATATAGGAGAATAGTTGGATCACTTACAGGCTCTTGCTTGTCAGCTGCCACTCCACTTCTCTCTTCAACTAAGGAAACAGCTTGTCTTGTGGCCCTTGATGTTGTGGAGGTATTTTCTTTTCCTGTTAATAACGCATTGCAAGAAGTTCTAATTCTGGAATTTTCAGTCGTCGAATTGGAATTTTCATGTGTTTCCATGTTTTATTTGCTATTCTTTTCAGCTATTATTTTTAATGATATTCCAAGTAACTTGGTTTATATATGTCACTCTTCATGTCAGAATGTCTAGCTTAACTGTGTGCTTATACAGTATTGATGGGACAACTATGTATGAGTCATTTGTTTTTCCAATTTCGATATCAATGGGATAGCACTGTTAGTTTATCACCCGCCTGCTTTTGTAATCTTGCTACCTGGTGCCATAGTTCTCATATCATAATTTCTTTTGTCATTTCTATTAAATATTGGCGATTTTTCTTTTGCTGCAGCGTTACATTCACAGCTAGCATATACCTGTAATTTTCATGTTTCACCCCTGTGAAGTTATTTCTGACAGATGTGGCGATAATAATAATTTTGTCTGATGTCTCCAGAATGCTATTATATCTATCGCCAAGGTTGAGGAAGCTTACAAGTGTGAAAATCAAAGCAAAGGAGTTATTGAGGAGGCCATCCGGTTTCTGTCATTTGATGAACTTCTTGATGGTACAGATGCCACTGAAGATGTTGATGAGAATCGATTACTCCCAGCTATGAACAAACTATGGCCTTACATGGTTATCTGTCTAAGGAACAAGATCTCAGTGGTATATTTTTTTCACATCTGATTGTTTTCCATTGTGTAAGTTGTCTGTTTTCAGTTGCCTTGCTTGTTTCTTTATTTTCACCATAAACAATCATAGATAACTTATAAAACAGTCAGACGAACTTACAATATTTCTTATATCAGCCTGTGACCTTGATTACTGCCCTCATACATTGAGATCATTCATCAATGTTAGTTTGCATGTTTTTTCAAAAAAAAAGAATGTTAGTTTTCATGTTATCCTCACGAATTGACGGTTGAGGGCCTTTAATCTACAAGAACATGTTGCATGTCCAACTGATAAGCCACTAATCTGTTTGACTTTGGGCCAGCGGCCAGACATGTGGTGTAGAGGCCTCCTCTCGTTCTCATTTCCCTTGGTTTGTGGGGCTTCCCATTATGTTGGTGCACGGAATTTAGGTGGTTACACACCTGAATTTGGTACATCACATGGTGTTGTGCGCTTCATATCTTCCATCATATTTTGTTGAAGGTTCAGTTCATTTGTATTCTTATATTTGTATTCTTATATTCAGGGAAGAAGTGTCTTCCAGCTAAATAAAACATGATATTCTCTGTCACACTCCAGGAATTTTATTTCCTGATTAAGTAGAACTAATCTATATGCTTGAGGTTGTATCAGGAATTTGCAGTGGTCAGTCAGGACATCTAATGATTTTTTTGACACATTATGTGCTTATTTTCTACAACTGCTGAACTTTCTTTTGTTTGTTGCTTTGTTGTATGTATCTGGTTTTGCTCTAATTTCAGCCTGTATCTTCCTTCTATGTAATTTCTGTGCTTACCAGACTGTTGTTTTGCAGCCGGTTGTTAGAAAGTGTACCAAAGTATTGAGTAGAGCAATTGGTATGTCTGGTGGTGATTTTTATGTACGCCGCTTTCATAAGGATGGACCTATTGTTTGGAGGTTGCTGGCATTATCTCCATTCCGAAGAAATAGAATGTCAATGATGGATGAAAAAGCAATCATTTTACCATATAGGAATACCTCGGTTACCTCAGAGGAACCCATGGCTGAGATCTCCAGTCAAAAAATTCAGATTGCAGTCCTGGATATGATCGCCGCAATATCTTCCGACAAGAGAAGTGCGATTGCGTTAGAAAGTGTACTAAAGAAGGTCTGCGGCCTTGTGGTTGGTATCGCCTACAGTAGTTTGACAAGTTTGCAAGATGCTGCAATAAGAGCATTGACAGGCCTTGCCTGTATGGATGCTGACCTTGTCTGGCTTCTCTTGGCGGACGTTTATTACTCACTAAACCAAAGGAATATACCTTTACCGCCCCACCAAGATGTGCCGGAGATATCAGATCTTTTGCCGCCACCAATGTCTTCGAGGGAATACCTCTTTGTACAGCACGGAGGGGAGGGTGTCAGATGTGATGTACATCCTTCATCTGTTCATGAGGTGTTCAAAAGGATGCAGGATGTGATCCTAACATGAAAACCAGGTGAACTCCACAGCTTTCTCCTTCCAAGCTATGCTAACAGGTTTTCTATTGCCACATCTAATTATTTGAGAATTCCACTTTGTTTTTCAGGTTTCTGACCCTCTCTGTATGTAACTTTGCTGAGGGGGTTCCGCATCCATCACATATTTTGCCTGCACCGGAAAATGGTAAACTTTTTTGTTTTTTCTAGCTTTGCAAAATAGTAGTTTCAAGTTTCAACCCATAAGACGATGAAAATGGAAGAAACCTGCCTGAAAAGGAGAAGGAAATAAACAAAGCTAATTAATGTGCTACAGTTTATGATGTGGATATCTTTGTATAACCAAGTAATTGAACCTGCCACTATTATTTGGTTCAATTTTTGTATCTGCATGTCTTGTTTCATGTAGCAGTACTTCAGATTTCAGGAGCACACTAATGGCAAGTCTTTCATTATTCATTCCAGTCATCTGTTACTCATTTCTGTAGCATTTCAAGGTAGGAATGGAGTGCTTTCTTCATGATGCATATCTATTGTTAACTGAATATACATCTTGTTTACTGCAAGCGTTATTTATTTATTTATTTTTATGACAAAACTATGGTGTAACCTTGAGTAACCCTGATTTTTTTATCTCTTAAAACATCAGGCATGATGATGAAGGATGAACTGGAGTTACCAGGGAACATCTTTGTGGTGTGGTGATTGGATACGTCATTGGCGTTATGCTTCATTGCTGGAATCAGGGAAGAAAACGATATCTTTGTATCAAGCAATTGCCTGGAATGCGTGTAACTCATGGACATTGTTCTCCACAAATCTGAGTAAGGAGCAGGAACTCCTTGGAGGGGCCTCTTACAAATCACAGACACAAGTTGGGATGCAAGTGGACACCCAATTATGTTTTTTGGATTGGCAAATTCATGATATGTCATCGCAGTTGATTTTTTACCAAATTTTGGATTGGTCCAATTACTTAAAAGGCACGGGTATTGCATCCCTAAACACAAGGCAAAGGACAGGGTAGTCTTCTGATAGGAATTGCTTGTGTAATTATATCGAGCAAACGTGTATCTTATGGTGCAGTTTATTCTCATGTAACCATATATCTGTTCATACCCCCCCCCCCCCCCCCCCCCCCCCCCCCACCCACACACACACACACACAACAAAGTCTATCTTTCTGAAGCGTTTTTCTGTCCTGGGATGATTTGAAGTCTAATGGCTGTCGGATTTCGTCCGTCAGGAAGCGAAGCATCTTGCTAAAACAAAAGGTGAGATCTCGTGCGTTACCACTACTGCCGGACCCTTGCCTCTGAGGGTCATGTATGGAACATGGATGTTCCTTTGGTTAACCCTTGGTAGTCGCTGTAACGATTAACGAAAGGTGAAATCCCGACTGTGAGTATTATATCTGCGACGAACAGCCTGTCTTCGTAGTTTAAATCATCTTTCAACTTTTCTCAAAATAGAAAACAAAAGAGGTCCAGATCGCTCCATAAGTATGGAAGTCTGTATGACTCCTGAACTATTTTTTAGTGCAAATTATTCCTAGAACTATGCCCGTTAATTCAATTTATCAACAATCTCTCTTTTTACCTCAAAACAACAATATTTCTCTTATCCATGTGTAGATAAGTTATTTTTTTGTGGGGGTGAGAGCGCGTGTCAAAATGAATTTTTGAAATTATTTTGATAGGCTAGGACATCTAATATATTAGTTTGAGATACAAAACTATCTGAAAATAACGATAAAAATCACAAGGTATTTCTTTTCACATTATGATGCCCACTAGCACCCTACCAAATTTTAACTTGAAACTCTACTCCTACTTTGCATGAAGGAAAAAAAAAATCTAAATCTCAATAGAGATAAAACGATGGATTATGGATTGATATAGTTGGTGGGTTAATGTGTCATATGGACTTTACTTGGGGTAATTTAAACTTAAATTGCTTCCCTCAAATTACATATCCTAACTTTTAAAACACTTTTTTAACAATTTCTTCCTTCATTGTCCTATTAAACAAATACGGATATTATCATTCCAACTTCCCGTTTTCTAATATGGATATTTAATCAACTTTTTAAAATCCGTATACACAACTCTAGACCATCACATTTTGAATTGGAGGGAACATCTCAGAAGCGAGCAAGCAGGCAAAATGTAACCGTTATTGTTGATTAATATTGTCCAAGCGGTGTTGCCGTGGTCGACGCATGGTTTTTCAGACGCCATACATTAAATATCGTCCCAATAGAACTCAACATCGAAGTGTAAAGTATTCTTGGTTTTTTGGATCCGTCTGAGTAACAAGGTAGATGATTCAATAATCATTACTTTGAATCATTACTCGTTACTCAGTCTCAGATCTCATAGCAATGCATATCTCTTAGGCCTTGTTTAGATCCCAAATTCTACCCTCAAAGTTCACTATGCAAAAAGAAGATTCCCATCACATCAAAATGTCATAGCGGATAGTACCTGTCAGTCCCGAATCGGCACCACCCGATTCGGGAACTAAACAAGGCCTTAAGCTTGTTTGATAAGCAGAGGTAAAGAATGTAGCAGTGTCTTCTATTAAGTTTTGTGCGGTTCTGAACAATGATACCTTTCCATTCTCACCGTGACCTATTACAGATTTACAATTGATCTAGCAAAGGGCTCCCCTCTTTCGCAAGAATGAACAAGCCTCCGTCGCCTCTTGAGATCCTGAAGTCTTTGTCCAGGTAGGTGGTCAGGAGCCACGACCGGCCTCTATTGTTGCCCGGAATTGGTACCTTGAGGGGTGGTTGCCCAGAAATGGACCCTGCAATGCTTGCAAATGCTTGCTGCAAAGGGTTCAGCACCTGCTGGACTGGCCCCAAGCTTATTTTCTGCCCGAATATATCAACCTGTTCAGGTAGATCCACTGATGATGATATTGCCGGAGGCTGGAAGCTCCCTTCCTTGAACTGGACCTGCATTAAATAGATCACTACCATGTAAGTTCAACTTTGTAAACATTATCACAAGACAGCTAAAATGGAAAAGGATGAAGCTAGCAAGTAGTGACTGATCAATAATCAGAGGAAACATTAGCATGTCTTTGCACTAAAGCATCAACTGAGAAGCAAATCTTACTTATGGTAGCATCATAATCTAGCAATGAAAGTAAAACAAGATTATGGTAGCAATCGTACTGCTAATGCATCATTCCACATTTCCAGGCAGTTAGGGGACAAAAGTTTGCAAATTAGCTTAGTGACTTATTGGAATAATTGTAATCAGTGTGTTTTTTTATGGAATTCCTCCCAGCCTTGATGGAATCCTAGTTACAATTAGGGATGAACTACACCTCTGGAGTTTGGCTGGAGCTAGAGGAGTTTCCCATCTCCTCGCTCTAGAGCCAACCATTGAATGAGTTCTTCTTGATAATGGTCTAGGGTCAAGTTTTGTGTTAAGAGCAAGAGATAGTTCTCTAAAGTGTAGTGGGATGTGGGTGTGGTGTTGTACGAGGTTCTATACCCCTTCTTTTATTCTTCATATAATGATACGCAGCTCTCCCGCGTGTTTGAGAGAAAAAAAAAAGCTTAGTGACTTAAATAATACAATAGGCCAGTATTGCAATCTAATTTTCAAGCAAGTGAATCAACAGTTATTGATGACTTATAGAGTAAATGAATACCAAATACAAATAGAATAGCATGACATTTGATGGCTATCAATTCTGTACCTCTATCCTTGATGGACTTTGAACTTCGAAAGAGGCAATTGCACTGAAGGAAAATGAAGCGAATGGAGTCGTAAGGGTTGAAGCATTGACTATCGTCATGCTTTGAGAGTCAATTTCTTGGGATATCTGCTTTACTTTGACAAGAGGTGTTGCCCCAGCAGCTAGAATAGGCAGAAGCTCAGAATATGCTGTATAACTGCAGGTCAAGGATGAAACATGATAAGACAACCATTCCACCTTGAGATAACTTTATTGCATCAAGAAACTACCAAAATAAAGCACCAAAAATCTCGATGATCAGAATCAGAACATGTCTAAATTATTATCTAACAGTTCATTAGATACATCCTTGAACAAGATGCTGTTACCCCTACTTCATTTAAGATAACATGACAATGGTGCATCTAACGGTTACAACTTACAAGCATCTCAACCAAAGCAATAAATAGGTACAAGCACCAAACAGAATTCTAGTGGACCCATGGTTTCTCACATCCAATAGAAGGCCTAATTTTCTGTTGTGACACTTAAGTCAGATCTCTTTAACTCTCACTGAACCTTAGATGTATTCATGTACATGTCACATGGCTAAGCAAGTTTTTAGCACAGTCGACAATCAAATTGTGCAGGTGCATTGGAAAACAAATGGTTCGCCCCCAATCATTACATATTTCAGTCCACCTCCAATCATTTGAAGGACGTACCCTTGATGATTACTAGCAGCAGCAACACAGCTCATCGCCCCCAAATCATCGACCGATCAACATCAGCAACTTGCTAGAGCAGAACAATGATTATAGAAAGAACTCACATCAGGATCCAGTTGCCGTCGAGGAGATCCGGCGCCTCCACGGGTGCGGGCGTGGGGTTGGCCGCCTCGAGCTGGGTGACTAGCTCGACGACCTCCCCCCTAACCTCCGTGGACGCCCGGAACCCGAGCTCCGAGCCGTACACTGAGTCCACAAGGCACCGCTTGAGCTCCTCCCTCCTCTCCGCCTGCTCGTCCACCTCCTCCTCCACGGCCGGCGCCGGCGCTCCCGGCTCCTTCCCCCACTCGTCGTCGGCTGCTGGGCTAGGCGGGTCCGCGGCGGAGGGCGGCTCGGGCCCTGGCACCCCGGGCTCGCCCCACTCGTCGACGACGATGGGGCGGGAGTTGCCATCGGCGGCGTCGCTGCCCCACTCGTCGTCGTCGATGGGCGGGTCGGACTGCGCGGGGGGCTCGGGGGCCCCCGGCGGAGAGCGCTCGCCCCACTCGTCGGGGACGCTCCCGCGGCCGCGTCCGACGGCCCCCGGGGCGCCGCGGAGGCGGAGGCTCGAGCTCGAGGTGCGCGGCCTGAGGGTACCGCGGACCAGGCGCGCGGTGGCGGGGTCGGGGGAGAAGAGGGGGAGGACGGAGGCGTGGGACGCGCCGGCGAAGAGGGGCGCCATTTCGCTTGCCTGCCTGGCTCTTCTCTTCTGGCTGTCGATTTCAGCGGCCGGCCGGCCGCTTCGTTTTGGTTTGCCTGGGCGTGGCAGGTCTCCGACACAGGCAGCCGAGCCCGTCAAGCAACAAGTGAAGAGACGCGTAACCGGCGCCACGTGTTTGTTGGGGGATATTATTTGGGGTTTGGTTGGGCCTGCCCCAGCGTCCTCTAGTACTCTCTGCTGCTGCTGCTGCTGGGGTGGTGGGACAAAGGAATTCCACGCCATTTTGGCCCAGGATGATGGAGGCCTTGTTTAGATCGTAAAAGCAACTTCCAAATTTACTATGTAAAAAGAAGATTCTCCGTCACATCAAAATGTCATAACATGCATGGAGTACTAAATTTAGATGAAATCAAAAACTAATTACACAGTTTTGTTGTGCTACGTGAGACGAACATTTTGAACCTAATTAATCAATTTTTGGACAATTTTTCACAAATACAAACGAAATGCTACAGTGACGCAATGATTACGAAGTGACATCAAACTCCCAAATTCGATCGCCCAAATTCGACATCTAAACAAGGCCGGAGTGTTCGATGGGCTTCCACAAAGGCCCTTTCCACACGCTAAACTTTAGCGCCGTCACCTCAGATATAAATATGTTAATTAGGAGTATTAAATATAGATTAATTTAAAAACTCATTACATAAACGAGGAGTAATTTACGAGACGAATCTATTAAGCCTAATTACACCATGATTAGATAATGTAATGCTACAGTAAACGTGTGGTAATTATGTATTAATTATAGCGAAATTAGGCTTGTTAGGTTCATCTCGCGAAATAGATATGACTTATGTAATTAGTTTTATAATTAGTTTATATTTAATACATCTAATTATCACTTATTTAAAGTGCAAAACTTTAGCACCTCGATCCAAACACCACCAAAGTGGTCGTGGTTCATAACGATAGTGCTGTGCAGTTTGATGGGTGGCACATTGCTTCTATTGCGGCCGGGTCCAACTCTAAAGTTTTTTTACACGAACCCTATCAAATGGTTGGGTTTAGATCAGAGTGTTCTTGGCTGGGATAACTTGTGGAGGAATTAGCACACTCTCACACCCCGCATCCTCACTCTCACACACATTCTCTGAGCCAAGCCCACGACTATCAGGAAGAGGGAATTGACTATGAGGAGACATTTGATCCCGTAGCCCGTTCGGAGGCAATTCGAATCCTTCTAGCATTTGCCGTTGCTAAAGGGTTCAAGTTGCACCAAATGGATGTGAAGAGTGCCTTTCTAAATAGGGTGATAGAGGAAGAAGTGTATGTGAGGCAACCACCGGGGTTTGAGAGAGAGAGAGAGATACCCACATCGAGTGTACAAACTCCACCGAGCACTGTATGGCCTAAAACAAGCACCCAGAGCGTGGTATAATAGGCCGAGAGAGTTCCTGTTGAGTAAGGGGTTTGTGATGGGCACCGTTGATAAGACATTGTTCTTGCTTCGTGCTGGCAATGACATCTTGATCGTGCAGATTTACGTGGATGACATTATCTTTGGTGGCTCATCTAATGCTCTTGTTGCAAAGTTTTCTGAAGATATGAGCAGGGAATTCGAGATGTCGATGATGGGAGAGTTGCAGTTCTTTCTCGGACTGTAGATCAAGCAAGTCAAGAACGGGACATTTGTGCATCAGGCGAAGTACACGAAGGACATGCTGAAGAAGTTTGACATGAACGACTCCAAGCCGATGTCGACGCCAATGAGTACAACTACGGCTTTGGATGCTGATGAAGATGGTGACCCTGTGGACCAGAAGGAGTACCGGAGCATGATCGGCTCCCTCCTCTACTTGACGGCGACGAGGCCAGACATACAGTTTAGTGTGTGTCTGTGTGCTCGTTTTCAGGCTTCACCGATGACTTCACATCGGCAGACCGTCAAGAGGATATTCAGGTACTTGAAATACACTCCTGATTTGAGTCTTTGATATTCTGCCTCCTCGATACTCAATCTTCACAGATTTTTCAATGTTGATTTTGCTTGGTGTCATTTGGACCGCAAGTCTACCTTGGGTCAGTGTCAGTTTTTTGGGTCTTCTTTGGTTTCGTGGTCTTCTCGCAAGCAGTCGAGTGTTGCACAACCCACCACTGAAGCTGAGTATGTTGCTGCTACTAGTTGTTGCTCCCAGGTCCTTTGGATCATGCACACTATGAGTGACTTTGGCTTGAGCTTTTCTCGAGTTCCACTTCTATGTGATAGCACCAGTGCCATAAGCGTAGCAAAAAATCTTGTGCTTCATTCCAAAACCAAACACATAGAAGTGAGGTATCATTTTCTGAGGGATCATGTTGAGAAAGGAAACATAGAGCTATCCCATGTCTCCACCTAAAACCAGCTAGCCGATATTTTCACTAAACCACTTGACCAAGCAACCTTTGCTCGCTTGCGAGGAGAGCTTGGAGTGTGTTGTCCTCTTTGAGTTGGTTTTTGGGGCTCTTTGTAGCATATGTATAGCTTTCTTGTATCATATGTATATCTTGTACATTTTGCATTTTGCACTTGTATGATATGTCTTGCATTTGTCATATAGATTGCATTGTGATATATCTAGGGCTTGTTGATGTACATATCTAATTTTGGTATATGGAGTGATTACTATAACTTGCTACATTTGAGCTTGTGGATATGCTAATAGTTATTTGTGGTGATTAGCTAGCTCTTGATGCCATTGGTGTATATACATGTCGAGCTTGCTAATTTTTGGAAAGGAAACGAAAAAGATCTCACCCATGAGTAGATGAGTTTCCATGCCTTGTTCTAGCCTAGATGCTTTTTCATGCTTAGGTTGTACTTGGAAATCTATGTCTTGCAAATTGGGTCAAAGATATCATTACAAATGTTTAGCCCATGAACTATCTTGTGGAGAGGCAAAAACTTCTTTTTGCCGCAAGGCATTTCATGTACCATGTATAAAATCTGAAAGAGAAATGCCTATGCTTGTACAAATATGCTAATCATATCAGCTGTGCTATGTTGAATATTTTGGGTGCTAAACCGTTGCATGTTGTCTACCAAAGAGAAGTCTCTAAATTAGAAGTAGACACATGGCTCGGTGGCTTTCACATGACATGAGTTAGTTTTTTGTGTGTTTACAATTATCTTTTTGTAACACCCTAAAAATGCCCATTTAAAATTTCTAGCAATTAACTTAATTTTATTATTTATGTCCATAATTAATATAGGTTAAATAAATAATTTCTACGAATTAAAATCAAATATAAGGTTGTACCTACCCACTTTGTAATATAGGTTAAATAGCAGCAACAGCATTTTGAGGAAGGCAAGTTATAGCACGGACAATCCTTGCTACCTACCCACTTTATAATAAATTATTTCATACATGCATTTGTCTAAATTGATGTACCTTTAAGGCTGTACCTAGTCTTGATTATCCTGTCCTTGTTTACCTTGGGTTATTGCATTTGGGTAGAATCTTTGCTATGCGCAGCTACTATCACCATTGTTTAACTGTTAATTTTGACTTAATGGTTCACTTCAAACGTGATGATAAAACTTGTTTTTTAGCAACTTGGTTTAGGGAACTAGAGCATGTGCTTCGTGCTTTGTTCTAGTGTCTGTCCATAAGGTCCGGTTCTTAAAGCGGTAACCCAGGAGCCTGTCGCCACCGCTAGAACTATTATGGCTCTAGTCTTGGTTAAGTAGCTTGTACGTCTCTAGCTTGCCAGTGGTTACCGGTGGGGCCGACGACGTTATGGGAAGCAAGGCACGGGGTGTTTCTTGATTCCACCAAGGACGGTAGCCCCGTCGGCTAGGTCTCGATAGACCCAGTCCCGTGCTGGCAGTCCCTGTGATAGGGAACTCCACACATTGTGCATTGTTGGGTGCGATGCCCGCGCTCTGGATGCCATTGACCCCCTTATGGTATTACTCCGTAAGCGTAAGTCAATCTCGGTGCCTATAGTCTCACCACCTTGTTGTACCTTAGCGGCCACTATCTTGTCAGGGTGTCTTGTGAAAAACCTCGTAGCGTCCCTATGCAATCACACCTCAAAAGTGTTGATGTGCGTGGTTGGGTGCAAAGTTCTTTGAACTGTTACGCGACTGGTGGATAAAGGGCGATCTGCAGAGTGTAAATCTATCATGATAGCCTTGCTCAGGGTCACGAGCGGCCTGGATCATTTTTTATTAGAAGATGATGTTTATTTATGCTTAATGTCACTTATACTTTATTAATTGGGTTGCAACTGGGTTCTATTCACTTGTAGTAACTTGGATAATGTTAAAATTAACTAACTAAAAATGCTAACGTAGTTCAGCCGTGTCTAGCCTTACTTTGAGCCTTCATACATCCGTGCTATACTTGGTAAGTAAATGTTTTACTTACACTTGCTATTATTCAACAAAATCCTGGATGGGTAAATAGATTTGGTTGTGCAAGAGTCTGCTACTGAGTTTCCAGAAGATCTGCCGTACGACTGAGTTGTGTTCTCCCAGTCAGAGTCCCTGTGGATTGCAGCTCCGCTTAGTTTGAGAGTTATTAGTCTTCCGTTGTATTGGTTAGTTTATTTATGTTGCACTCTGATGTAAAACTATATTTAATCAAGCATTTATTTAAGCATATGTTCTATGTTTATCATATTTATTTGCTATATGTGTACTATGACTTCCTGGGCACACATATGACCGCATTTAGGTTTTCTGTGTAAATCTGGGTGTGACAGATTGGTATCAGAGCCGTGCTGACTGTAGGATCACAGCCCAGTTAGAACGGTTGATTAAACCTTAGGACACCACCATGATTATGTGATATGAATCGACTAGTTACACTTTTTAAAAAAACTGTGCTGTCAAGTCTTATGTGAATCATGTCCTTTGGTCCTTGATATGATTGCTAAACCCCGGATGGCGTTATTGGAGAAAAATGCTAAGTTTGTCTGAACAGAGGAGTGCCAAACCAGCTTCGAGGAGTTGAAGAAGAGGCTGACAATAGCACATGTGCTGATTTTGCCCGACATAGCCAAGAGCTTCTCTATCTACTGCGATGCATCCCATCTAGGATTGGGGTGTGTACTCATGCAGGAGGGAAAAGTTGTGGCTTATGCATCAAGGCAGTTGAGGAAACATGAGCAGAACTACCCGACGCATGATCTGGAGTTGGCAGCGGTGGTACATGCTCTGAAGATTTGAGGCAGTACTTGATTGGACACAAGTGTGATATCTACACCGATCACAAGAGCCTCAAGTACATCTTCACTCAGTCAGATCTGAATATGAGGCAATGCCGATGGCTGGAGTTGATCAAGGACTATGATCTAGAGATTCACTATCACCCAGGGAAGGCTAACTTGATGGCAGATGCTCTAAGTAGAAGGAGCTATGTGAATAAGGTCACTGTACATTGTCCGCCAGAAGAGCTCAGTCTGGAGTTTGAGAAGATGAGTCTAGGGTTCGTGGCTAGCATCACAGAGATGGTAGTGGAACCGACTCTGGAACAGGAAATCCTGAAGGTTTAGCTTGAGGATGAAAAGATCAAGGAGATTGTGAAGCATGTTGCCCTAGGAAAGGCCCCTGGTTTTTGAGTGGATGAACAGGGAACCTTGTGGCACGGGAAGAGGATATGTGTACCCGACATGGCGCAGATCAAGGACACGATCCTAAGAGAAGCGCATGATTCGGCATACTCGATCCACCCGGGAAGTACGAAGATGTACCAAGACATCAAAGAAAGATTATGGTGGTACGGGTTGAAGCGTGATGTGGAAACATATGTGGCCCTATGTGACACATGTCAGAGGGTCAAAGCTGAACATCAGAGACCAGCAGGTTTACCCCAGCCCTTGAAGATACCCGAATGGAAGTGGGAGGAAGTCGGAATGGATTTCATCACTGGTCTACCTCGCACTCAGAGAGGATTTGACTCCATCTGGGTAATCGTGGATCGCTTGACCAAAGTGGCACACTTTCTTCCAGTGAAGACCACTTACACAGGTGCTAGATTAGCAGAGCTATATATGAAGAGAATTGTATGCTTGCATGGAGTGCCGAAACGGATAGTGTCTGATCACGACACTCAGTTCGCATCACACTTCTGGCAGAAGCTGCATGAGTCTATGGACACTAAGCTGCATTTTAGTTTAGCTTACCACCCACAGACGAATGGACAGACAGAGCGGATCAATCAGATTTTGGAGGACACGCTGAGGGCATGTGCTCTGCAGTATGGTGTCAGCTGGGACAAGAGTTTACCCTATGCAGAATTCTCGTACAATAACAACTTCTAGAAGAGTCTGCAGATGGCACCATTCGAGGCTCTGTATGGCAGAAAGTGCAGGACACCACTGTTCTGGAATCACACTGGAGAAAGCTAATTTGTTGGGCCTGAGATACTAAGAGAGGCATAACGTCAAGTGCAAGTAATCAGGCAGAATTTGAAGGTGGCACAATCCCGACAGAAGAGTTATGCTGATGTTAGACGACGGGATCTCAGCTTCGAAGTTGGAGACTTTGTGTACCTCAAGGTGTCACCAATTTGAGGCGTGAAGAGATTTAATGTCAAGGGAAAGCTAGCAACTTGTTGCATTGGACCTTTTTGGGTACTTGAACGGAAAGGCGAGGTGGCATATCAGTTGGAGCTGCCCGAGAAACTGGCAGGAGTGCACGATGTGTTCCACGTGTCTCAGCTGAAGAAATGTTTGCGGGTGCCCGAGGAGCAGATCCCGATAGATGAGCTGATCTCACCTACGAGGAGTATCCAGTCAAGATTTTGGAGGTATCTGAGAGGGTGACAAGAAACAAGGTCATCCGGATGTGCAAGGTACAATTGTTGGTGTTAAGAAATCGTGATCCCGACACCAACCAGAAATGCGCTGATGGTTGATGCAGAAGGTAATGCAAGACACGGATTTATCATGGTTCCGGTCGCAAGACCGTACTTCCAGCGAGATGATGCGTGCAATGTATTATCATGCACCGAACTACGAGTAGTAGGGGATACAAGCAGATTGGGAGAAGAGGCTAGACCTCCAAGTCCCAATTGATTGAGGCAAAGTGCCAATATCATGGAGTGCGAGTGTTGTTTCTTGTTCTGTCTTTCTTCGATTGATCGGTCCTCTCCCCTTCGTTCGGGATCCCCTCTCCTTTTATAGGCCAAGGAGGAGGGGTTACAGGCGTGCGTCGCTATGCAGGCACAGTTGTTGCACAGCGGTAGGAGTGACGCTGGGCATGGCTCTTTGTCCTTGGCCACTGTTACGCGGTGTTGCGGTCCCTGTGATCGATTCTTGTACTGGTGATGATGCCAGGGAGTGGTTTCGAGGATCTGAGCTGACCTGCGTGCGGTAATGACCTGCCCGTATGCTAGTTCGAGGGTCTCCCATGCCTGTGCACAGCCCATTCTTTGGGAAATCACTATGGGAGTTGGTAGCACAGGGAGTCAGAGTGACCCGGCCCTGTTCGTATAGTGGCGACATGTCCGCACAGCGCCATGGATGGTCGCATAGTGCTCGGGATGGCCCGCCATGCCTCCGCCGTCCTCTCTTCTTCTCCTGCTGCGTGCTCGAGGGTCTCTCCCGCCCGATCGAGGGCTTCAGGTCGTCGGAGTTGGCAGCACAGGAGCTCGAAGTGACGTGCTCTGTTCGCACAACGCCGGCCTGTCCGCACAGAGCCTCGGTTGGCAGCATAGTGACGGGAGTTGGCGGATGAGACGGGGGGGGGGGGGAGGGTCGTGGCTGTCAGAGCGGCGTGGTGAGAGATTTGTCTTTTGACTTTCGATGCACGGCGGCGGTGAGCGTCATTAATTGTTTTGTTGGAGCGGAGGTCTCGACCGAGGCGGAGCTCTCTCCATTTCGTGGGTTGCTCGAGGCTCGACCCTCAGGCCTCGACCGAGGTGGAGTTTTCCGATTCGCTCGAGGGGTCGGTTCCCTCGAGCGAAGCGGGGATTGAGGTGCGCGTCGAGGCGCCCCGCGGGGTGTCTTGACTGGGCCTTTGTCTTTTGCTAGTATGTGCATGAGTTTAATGTTTAATAAGGGTGATTATCCCATAGGTTTGGGTACCCCTAATGATTGCCCCCAACAGTAGCCCCCCGAGCCTTTGTTGGAGTAGTTTTAATCCGACAAAGGCTTTTCGTCGTGGGTGCTTCGGATAAGGTTTTCCTTGAAGAATTCCGCTGGTTGCGCGCTAGCGCACCCGCGGGTGTAGCCCCCGAGGCCTTAGAGGAGTGGATATACTCCTGCAAGGGCTGTCAGTGTTTCACGCTTTCACGAGCTACAACATATTTTGTCTTCAAGGAATTTGATCTTGTGATGCGAGGAGCCCCCGAGCCCTGGCCCTAGCAAGGTCGATCAGGGGCGGTCCTCGACTTTGAGTTACGACCCTCGTCGCCCCGTTCGTGGGGAGGAGGGGTGACGCAATCCATGCTTCCCTCGAGCGGGCCGCGAGTCATGGATGCCTCTGTGAGCTGTTAGCGGGTAATTCAAGTGGACGTCCATGCCTCGTTCGATAGAGGCCGGCTCGTGGTCCGGTGACACGTCTCATAAAAGCACTTGTGAAGGTTTGCTAGGCAGGGCTCGGCCCCGTTCGATAGGGGTCGAGGGCTCATTGCTCTCCCTCGGTGGGATCCCTCGACTAGCTGCATCCATCTAGCCTTGAATACAACATGTGGGGTGTCCTCGAACTTCGCGTTCGAGGATAGGCTCGACTGCGGGCGCCGCCGGTTGTCCCTGACTCTATTTGATCTGGGGTGCCTGTCGAACCCTCGAGGGGCCAGGGCTTCGAACCCCTGATCAGTAGGGCCTCGAGGAGAGGTGGCTTACCTTGGAAGCTTTCTTGCTAGCCTCGAGCGTTTATTTAGGGAATCGTGGCTGACGTGGCACGGAGCATGTGAAGCGGGCGCGCCTTTTCAGGCGGAGTGGCAGAGGCGTGGGCAGTTATGATGGGACGTGGCGTCTACGACGCCTGGGTTCTCGCGCGTAGTGGTTATCCCAACCGGTGGGGTCCGGCCATCAGTGACAGCGGTACCAACCGCACTGAATACGGATTCTACACGGATGGGATGCCCGTTGCGCTTCATATGAGACTATAAATAAAGAGGCAGGGGGAAAGGTTTGGCTGACCAAGCCCTTGCCTTCAGATTGCATCTACTACTTCCAAGCGCCGCCGCCCGTATCTTTCGTCTTCCCTGCATGAACTCCTCTTTTCACCGCCGCCCTTTGCCATGGTGACCATCATTGACCCTGCTCCGTGGAGCCCCTCCATCGCCACCTATGACTACCTCACCGGGCTGGTGGAGGCCGGGGTGCTGCCGGCGAACAGCAACCCAGAGGAGCCCATGTGGATCGCGCCGCCATCCAACCACCACGAGCCTTCTCCGCCGGAGGGCTTCGTGGTGAGTCTAGCGAGGCTGCAGAGCGGGGGTTTGGAATCCCCGTTTCACCATTCTTCCACGGGTTGTGCCTCCACTACGACGTGGAGCTCCACAACTTCGCCCCCAAAGCCATCTCGCATCGTCGGTCTTCGTCGCCGTTTGTGAGGGGTACTTGGGTATTGAGGCCCACTGGGACCTATGGGTTCACCTCTTCCGGGGTGAGCTGCATACGGCCGCCGGTGAGTCTCGAGGGGTCCGCCGAGCGGTTTGCGTCGGGGGCCTCACCCTGCAAGTCCGGGGGCAGCGGAGTGGGCTGTACATCCCAGCGACCATGAGCTCCAACAACGCCGACTGGGACAAGGGGTGGTTCTACCTCCGCAACGTCGACAACAAGCTCCCGGCGTACACCGCCATGGTGCTGCGGGAGCGGCCGGAGCCGTGGAGCTATGCATCTCCACCGCCGATCGCCAGGAGCGGCTGAAGGTCTTCACCGACGCCTTCAGCGCACTGTCGAGGGCCGGATTGACCGCGGCGGGATTAATAGCCAACTTCAATCAGCGGCATGTCTTGCCGCTGATGGAGAGGGCTTTGCACCTTGACCAGCTCTGGGCGGATTCATCGCCCTGGCAGGGCTCGAAGATGAAGGAGGGCACCCTCCTCCTCGAGCACTGCATGCACCGAGCGCGACGGGCTGTGGAGGTGTCCAAGCTCGACTTCAAGGAGGCGGCCCTATTTGCCGTCAAGATGTGCCCCGATGCGGGGTACATACAATTTGTAAGTTTCTTAAGTTCGATTTAGATTCGATCTGATTTTTTACCCTCGAGGGTTACTGACTGCTAATCCTCAATTTCTCTCGAGGGCTTATCTCACAAGGGGTATCGCTCTGCCCCTCCTCTTCGCGAGATCTGTGAAGCCAATCGTATTTCTGCCGAGAGGCAAAAGCGTGGAACGATGCGGCCAAGAAGAAAAAAGAGCAGAGGTGCCAGCGGAAAGCGGCGCACGAGAATGAGTGCCGCCGCCGGGCAAGGGAGGGGCTCTCCCCCCTGTGACCCCCGAGAGGAGCCCAGAGGCGTCTTTCTCAGACGACCTCGAGGAGATTCTGCCACCTGCACCGGTGTCGGCCGAAGCGACCGCGTCCCCGAGGGGGTGAAGCCAGGAGACCTCGGCGTCATCGCGGGGTAGGGGGGCCTCGAGCGGCTCGGCGCCCTCGGTGGCGCGAGCCGCCGCCCCCCCAAGTATCGTGGTGACTGCCCCGGGGGCTCGAGCATGAAGCCCGCCCGCGCCTGGGGCAGACAAGGGAGCCGCTGCCCAAGGGGCCACGAGGGCACAAAGCCATGCACCCGCGGGCTCGAGGCCCGTGAGTGGGTCCCCACCGCCGAGGGGTCGGGGTCGTTCGGGGGCCCGCCAGCCCCCGAGCGGCAAGAAGCGTAAGCTGAGCGGCCTCCTTCGGGTTAGGTAAGTTTCATTCTCCTTTCTCGGTCGTAGATCATTGGCATTTTTAATCTAATTCTTTTGATTTGATTATCTGTTAGCCAACTCGGACCGCCGGCATCGCTCCCGCTGGCGCCCACCAAGGCGCTGAAGGTATCGACGCGTGCCACGCCGCGTTCGGCGGCGCCGCCCCCGTCCGGAGCGCCCCAGGCGACGGAGATCATCGCCCGGTATCAGGCGGCCCTGGCGCGAGGGGTCGCCCGATCGAGGGGGTAGGTGGTGGCCGCGGAAGCACCGGCGGCTGCGGGCTATGACCGGGCCTGGGAGACGACCCCGACCCTCCTTGTGGAGGAGGCGGCCCCCACCATTGCAGGGGTGAGTGAGACCTCTGTGCCGGCCGAGGGCGCGGAGGAACCAGAAGGTGCGGGCCGCACCGGAGACGCGGATCAGACCGTGGCCGGGGGCAGCGGCACGGCGGTGGCGGAGGAAGGGCCGGGGGCGGGCACCGCAATGGTGACCCTCCCAGCCACCGTCGAGGGCGGCCAAGAGGAGGCGGAGGATGCTCCGGGTTTCCAAGAAGGGACCTGGAGCCCTTGGGAGGAGCGGATGGTGGACGCCCTGCCTGGCAACCCGGCCTTCGAGGCCTGGCGCAATCAGGGGCTCGGACGGCGTGGCGTCCCCCCTGGCCTGGCAGAGGCCGCTAAAGCGGAGCGTCTCCTCTGGGAGGAGCAGCAGGCCCTGGGGACTACAGTCCAGGAGGCCCTAAATTCGTTGCGTGTTTTCTGTCTTCCTCTTTTTCTTACCTTTGTCTGTTCACGCGCCAATGGCAGATTTTGAGGGAGATGGCCGGCCGAAAGGTCGCCGAGCTCGCTGATGCGCACGTCGAGGTGCGTCGATTGAGGGAGGCTTTGGCCCATGTTGAGTGGGAGCGCGACCGCGAGAGGGCCCTCGCTGTGGAGACAGCTGACGAGGTCCTCCGGCAGGGGGATGAGCTCCATTGGTGGATCCAGGCGCTGGCTGCACTTGAGGGTGAACTTCAACAGGAGTGCGCTGCCCTCACCGAAGCTCGGGGGTAGAGCTGCAACTGTGGGATTCGGCTCTCGCAGCGGCTGAGGCCCATTTGAAGACCCAGGGCGAAGCTATCGACCTGCTCACCGTGACGGTGGCGGAGGGAGATGTTACCATCACTAAGCTGTAGGCCTTAGTCGAGGCCCAGCAAGGCGAGATGTCAACACTCCAGCAGGAGGTCAGCGCCGTCCTGGAGGATCTCGCTCAGAAGGAGAAGCGGACAGAAGGTAAGTTTAGTACAAACTCATCCTTAATTTGAATTCTGGTTTTCAAAACTTATCTGATTTTGCTTTTGGGTTTTCAGAGCTGCGGAAGGTGGCGGAGGAGACTTCCTCGCAAGCGGAGTCACTCCAGGTGGCCTATTCGAAGGCCCAGGAGGACCTCGGGTGTTACGGGATGTAGCCCTCGCCGTCTGCAAGGAGGTCGAGGGGCCAGAAGCCCCCGAGTCCCAATCGGGCAGCTCGGTGGCCAGTTGCCTAAGGGCCTTGGGCGGCTGTGTCACTGAGCGCTTGAAGGGGGCCCTCCGCCTTGGCGTGCAGAAGACCCTCGGGGTTATCTCGACACATTTCGTCATAGACCTCGAGGCATTGAGCGCCGGGTACGTGGTGGCGGACGATCTCAATGATGATGCTGTGCTGGCCGTCGTGGAGAGCGCCGATACTGGCGCCTCTGCTCCTGCTGCCGCCTTGGCGCAAATCTTCGAGAGCGACCTCCTCCCCGACGCCGAAGACGAAGAGGACGCCACCCCCGAAGGCCCCGAAGACCCTGCTCCCTAAATAGTTAGGAATATTTATGTAATAAGTAGTTTTGTGGATTGGAATCTGAACAATTTAATGTTTAAGCGCACATTCGAATTTTATCTGAATTATGGTTTTCTTTATCACGTTTTTCTCACTGAATTTGCAAGGGACTTGTCGAGGAAGACGTCGTTCATAGACTAACTTTAGCGTATTGTGGCGAGGGGGATGACGTATCCTTTTGAAGGCGTAGGCGGTCCCTCGACTCGGCCGGCCCTTGGCCTTAGTCAATCTATGCCTCGAACTGCCTTTTGGCAATTACTGGAGATGAATGTGATGAAAGAATTTTGAAAAAAAATTAAAATTGGGACAATTTTAGGAGGGGGTGCCCCCCGAATTAGCCCCAAAGTGAGACTTGGCTTTTTTCGAGGGTAAGTCGAGTCTTACTCATTTAAAATCTTTCTATATTTATTTATTAAAATAAGTACAAATGTACATGAATGCTTGGAAGCTTAAGGGTAGAAGCGACGTAGCTGTTGGATGTTCCAAGCGTTGGCAAAAACTTCACCTTTCTCGTTCGCGAGCTTGTATGTTCCTGGTTTGAGGACCTCGGCAACGATGTAGAGTCCTTCCCATGGCGGCGTGAGCTTGTGGCGTCCTCGATTGTCTTGTCGCAGCCTTAGCACCAGGTCTCCCTTGTTGAGGTCTCGACGTCGAACCTTTTGGGCTTGATATTTTCCGAGGGACTGCTGGTACCGTGCTGAATGTAAGATCACCACGTCTCGAGTCTCATCCGCTTGATCGAGTGAGTCCTCAGGAGCTTGCTTGTTTTGTTCTTCTTGGTAGGTTCTAAGCCTTGGGGACCCATATTCCAAGTCTGTGGGGAGGATAGCCTCGGCGCCATAGACGAGGAAAAACGGGGTGAAGCCCGTGGCTCTGCTCGGGGTTGTTCTAAGGCTCCAAATTACCGAGGGTAGCTCTGACACCCATTTTCCACCGAATCTATTCAGCTTGTTGAATATTCTTGGCTTGAGGCCTTGTAAAATCATGCCGTTGGCACGTTCTACTTGGTCGTTTGTGCTACGGCTGACCAATCCATGCGGATATGGTGGTCATCACAAAATTCCAAGAATTTCTTGCCTGTAAAATGGGTGCCATTGTCAGTAATTATCGAATTAGGGACCCCGAACCTGTGAATTATATCCGTGAATAGGGGTGGATATCGAGCCAGCTTGGCTTGGCTCGGTTTAGCTTGAGCTGGCTTGTTAAGATAACGAGCTAGCTTGGCTCGGGTCGTTATCTTAAAGAGCTAAAGGTTCAGCTTGGCTCGGCTCGTTTAGCTCATGAGCTAGCTCGATAAAAAATGAGTGTAAGGTAAAATTAACGTAAAAAAATCCAAGATTTATAAATCAGGAATAATATTAAGGGTAATTAGTTCTCCACAACCCCTTCAAAATTACGGATCATAAACTATCAATTTTATCCCATCATATCCAAATCTTGCTCATAGGAGTAATATAAGCAAAGAAAAGGGAGTAATGGAGAGAATAAACGAAAAACTCCTACATAACTACATCATCACGTACACTGTTGACTTCATTGGTGAGCAGGAGAATATCAGGAAGAGATGCAAGTACAGAACGAGAAGTGAAGATGTAGGGTAATGGATGGACATTGGTGTTGTGCTGTATGGTTAGGGTTTGAGTTGGTTGTTTATACTTTAGGTATTCTTAAATTTTGCGATTGCTAGATGGTCTGGGACGCTGGACTGTTGTGGCTCATTTTGGCTCACGAGCGGCTCATGAGCCAGCTCGAGCTGGCTTGTTATACTATCGAGCTAAAACATTGGCTCAGCTTGATATAATTTTCCAACAAGCTGAGCCGAGTCGAGCGAGTTAACGAGCCGCAAGTTTTTTGTCCAGCCCTATCCGTGAAGAACTGTACGGCTTGTTCAGATCTGATGCTGCTAATGGGTCGAGCCTCGATCCATTTCGAGAACTTGTCGATGGCCACCAGCAGATGCGTGAAGCCCCCGGGTGTTGCTCGCATTGGCCCGACGAGGTCGAGCCCCCACACAGCGAATGGCCATGTGATAGGGATGGTTTGCAAGACATGGGCCGGGAGATGAGATTTGCGTGCATAGAATTGACACCCTTCGCAGGTGCGCACGATTTCGTTGGCGTCGGCGACATCCGTGAGCCAATAGAAGCCTTGGAGAAACACGTTGCCCACGAGTGTACGAGGCGCCGCGAGGTGGCCGCAGACGTCGGCGTGGATGTCTCGAATGAGCTCCCTTCCCTCAGGAATTGGAATGCATCGCTGCAAAATTCCGGAGGGGCTGCGCTTATACAATTCCCTGTCAATAATGACGAACGACTTGGCCCTTCTCGCAATGCGTTGAGCCTTGGTTCGATCCGAGGGTAGCTCCTCTCGGCCAATCCAGGCGATATACTGATCGCGCCAATCGCGAGATGGTGGGGCCTCGTCGATCTCTTTAACTTCACCCTCGCCCGCCGAGGATATCTCCTGACTCGAGGCTTCGGGTTCCTCTTTCGAGGGACCCTCGTCCATGGACTCGACGCCCACAGCCCCCGAGGGTTCGGTCTTCGAGGGAGCGTCAGGAGCTCTGGGAGTTGGCTTGAGGTTGATGCTTGGCTCTGCTAAGTCGCGGGCGAATCCGTTTGGTGGAATGTTGATCCTTCCTGACGCGATTTTGGCCAATTCATCGGCCTCTTCGTTGTATTTCCACGCAATGTGGTTGAGCTCGAGGCCTTGGAATTTGTCCTCGAGCCGGCGTACCGCGTTGCAGTACACTTGCATTTTGTCGTCGTGGCAGCTTGCCTCCTTCATAACCTGATCGATGACCAGTTGCGAATCTCCCCGGATGTCGAGGCGTTTGACTCCCAACTCTATAGCTATACGAAGCTTGGCGAGAAGGGCCTCGTATTCGGCCATATTGTTGGACGCCGGAAAGTGTAAGCATACCACGAGTCTTATGTGTTCTCCGAGGGGTGAGACGAAGAGCAGGCCCGCGCCTGCACCGGTTTTCATCACCGACCCATCGAAGTACATGATCCAACATTCTACTTGGATCTGGGGTGGGGGCAGCTGTGTGTCGGTCCACTCTGCCACGAAATCGGCCAAAATCTGCGATTTGATTGCCTTTCGAGTTGCATAGGCGAGGGCTTCACCCATCAATTCCACGGACCATTTGGCTACTCTACCCGAGACATCCTGGTTGCGGAGTATCTCCCCTAGGGGGAAAGATGAGACCACGGTGACAGGATGAGCTTCGAAGTAGTGGCGCAGCTTGCACCGTGCTAGCACTACTGCGTATAGCAGCTTCTAGATTTGTGGATATCGCGTCTTGGTTTCAGTCAATACCTCGCTGATGTAATATACCAGCCTTTGGACAGGCAGAGCGTGCCCTTCCTCAGTTCTTTCTACGACAATGACCCCGCTGACTACTTGAGTCATTGCGGCTACGTAGAGGTAGAGGCGCTCGTCCTCCTTAGGTGGCGTTAGAATTGGCGTTCGCGCGAGAGATGCTTTTAGCCCGTCTAGGGCTTTCTGGGCCTCAGGGGTCCAAGAAAAATGCTCGTTCTTTTTTAGGAGTCGGTACAGGGGCAAGCCTTTCTCGCCGAGACGCGAGATGAACCGGCTCAGTGTGGCAGAACCATTCAGCTTAAATTGGTTCAGGTGCACTAATCACCGTCCGAAGTCGGGTTAGGACTTAATGCATATGAAACAGTGTAAACCAGGTATGTGTCAGGTGTCCGAAGATGCCCGAAACACCACATTCAAGAACAAATCTATGCATACAGGATCGTTCACATAGGAAGCTCTCAATAGGCATTACATTCTTTACAAAAATACTTAGGGATACGAGTTATTACAGATCATAAAGCATAAAACTTAGATGCAAGTTAACATCGCTAAGAGTTTTGGAAATCAAACAGGTCGTTCTGGTAGTTAAATTATACCGGTCATGTTTGAAATAAAAGTTTTGTCATCAAGAGATCACGTAGACCCTTCGTGTCTCTTGGCCTTCGCGAGCCTTAAACTTTCTCCAGCTTCTCTTCTGCAGCAATTAGAATCTTGAGTACAAGGGTACTCAGCAAGACTTACCCGTCCAATCATTAAAATAAATGAAGACACAGATATGCAAGGCTATTTATTGGACTGGTATACTTCAGGTTTTGCAAAAATGCTTACTAATTATTGGTCCTTATATTTTATGTCTTTTACTCATTTTATAGTTGATCCTGTAGACGTAAGGTGACATGAAATAACGTTTTTCAAGAAAGCTTTCCATGATAACCAATATCATACTATCCATTAACCATCATTACTTTACTAAGTTGTTCATCAGTGATCAAGCGGTATTCATATTGAGAAGTGCGACGATCATGACCAATTTTACATCCTGCAGGGTAAAACCTAATCACACGGCACGTGCGCGTTCCGGATAACCGCACGCGGCAACCTTTCACTCACATCACTTCTAGCGATCGAAACTATTCTTGCCAGGGTCCAGGAGTGCATACCCATAAGCGGCTCCACGTCTGGCCTGACCCACTTATGAGTTTCAGACTACACTCCCGCCTACTGCCTCTCTCTGACTGGGCAAGCCATAATTCCAATCCTGGGGTGACTGAGTTACGTCGGTTTACTGGTCCCATTCACCCAATATGTGATTAGTACGTTCAAAACTTGATCTTAGGTCAACAACTACGGAATCCTTATTCAATTTCAAAAGTTAGACGAGGCTATCCAACAAACCTATTCACAGTCAAATCTTTCAAGTCCTCGTCCAACTTACCAAGCAAATCTCCATATTTGCAAGTCTCCATATTTTATGCGTTGTTATCATAGAGATGAGTATGACAAGTATCTGGTAGGTAACTACTAAGCTTACTAAGCAGGGTTTCATCATATCTATAAAGAGGTGTCAAAGATGTCCTTAGTCAAGGATGTCATGCATTCAAAGGGTTCCATAACAATTCCTAAACCTAATGCATATACTGAAATAGTTTGGATGCATGAAATAATAAGTAAAATAGTAGGTAGAGATGCTCCGGTGCTTGCCTGGATTAGCAACGAGATTAAGGTTGTTAGCAACAACTTCAGGCTTTGGATTCTCCGATTACTTCCTCGCATTCCTGGGATTCCTTCGGCTGAACTTGATGTATTTCCGATTCCACAGATTCGATATCTATATGCCATGAATGCAATATGCAAGTTTAGAAAACCTAGTTCTACAACTTTTCTTCACGATAAAGTTGCAAGCCAACAATAAAAACTCTCATTTAAACCTTATTAGTATATTTCCTATATTTAAAACCATTTAAAAGCATTTTTAAAACTCATAAAGAATTACTTAAATTATTTTTGTACTAGAATTAATATTATTCAAATTATTATAAAGTATTTTTAATTTAATAGTCTTTTATCACATTTTTATTTATTTAGGAGCTCTATTACTTATTTCAAAGCTTTAAAGAAAAGCATGCTTAATGTAACACCCAAAAATTGCCTATTTAAAATTTTTAGTAATTAATTGGCATTTATTTAATTTGTTCATAATTAATATAGGTTAAATGAATTATTTATGAATATTAAAATCAAATATAAGTTGTAGAAATATTTTTGTTGCATTCATGCTGCTGCATTTAATTTTTGTATTGCTTGTGATTCAAACAAGAGTTTAAATTTATTTAAATTCGAATTTGAATCACCTTGTTTGGAGTCCTGGAGAAGTTATTTGAGCCCGAGTTCACTTCTGCCCCCTCTATTCTTTCTCGAGCGCAACTTAACTCCCTCCACGTTTTCCCCCGTCCAAACAAACCCCCTTTCTTTTCCCTCCCCGTCCCAGCTCGACCCGCTCTGGTTTTCCCCCGCCTCCGGCCCACTCCCCTAGCCGGCCCAGCTACCTCCCCCTCCCTTTCCTCCCGCTGACAGACGGGGCCCGCCTTTCAGGCGCTCCCCCTACCTCTCGCCAGCGCCTCCCCCCTCCCCGGCGCGATCCCCGCCGCCCCGGTCGGTCGTTTCCGCCGCTCCTCGCTCCCCTGGACCCACCCAGCGCCTTCCTGGAAGCTTCCCTCCAACCCCCTTCCCCTTTTGCGCGCACGCATGCATGGCAAGACCCCTCCCCGATGGAAACCCCCGGATCACCGCCGGCCGTCGACGATCCCCGGGCTCGCACGCCGATACGCCCCCCGAGCTATAAAACCCCCCACAAGTGCCCCCTTAACCCTCACCAGCCTTCACCCACGCCTCCCGAGCCCCAGCGCCCTCTCCACCTCGCTCCGAGCCATCGCGGACCCTCTCTGACCGCCTCCGCCGTCGACCACCCTCGTCCGGCGCCGTTCTGTCCAAATTGGCTGGCCGGGAGGACCCGCCACGTGGTAAGGTCCTTCCCCGCCCAGTTCACGTACCAAATTCGGCCCCAATTGGACTAACCCGTCACGCCGGTCGACCTGCAGTGCGCCGCCAACGCCCGAAGCTCCACGGTCGTCGTCGATCCGACGATTCGCCATCGCTTCGACCTCCCCGAGCCCCGTAGCAGTTTCGCCAAGTGGTGAGAACCCTCCCCAGACCCTCTCTCGCTCCCTTCCCGCTCCGACGCACTCGCCCCACCGCGCCAACAACGGCCGGCCGCCGGTTCGCGCCGCCCGGCCACTGTTTCGCTCCCTCCTCGACTTGAGGTACTCAGGAAGACTCGCCATAGCCCCCTGGTCTCCTAGGTCCAAGCGACGTCGCAAATGGCGGCCGGGAGCTCGAGATTGCCTCGGCTCCGGCGATGCGCCGCCGCGCGGGAGAGCGGCACCACCGCGTCCCCCTGTTCCCGCCAGTCGCCCTCACCCGAGCCGATCCGGACCATCAGATTGAGATACGACGGCCTACGCTCCTCTCCCGCCCGCGGTCAAACCAGCGTACCGGTCAGCCTTGCACTCTTGCAAAAGAACCCCTCCAATATTTGATTTAGAACCCGCAGTCCACCTCCATTCAAAAGAAATTACCAGTAGGTCCTGTTTTTAACAAAAAAATCCCTGAACTTTTAAGAATTAGAACCCGCGGTCCAGCCCCTGCTCTTTTGCGCGTTAGACCTTCGGTTTTTAAGCGTATTTACGTATAGGTCCCTGGTTTCTCCAAATTAAGCCCCTAGAAACTTTTAAAAATTGCCAGCAGATCCCTAAATCTTAGAAAACCCATATCTTTTTCGTTTTAGCTCCGATCAGTGTGATTTTCGCGCTCATGTGTTCGTATTGAAGCGTAGAATATTTCTAAAACCTTTATTTGTACTGTTTCTACTGTTTGGTGTACTGTTCTAATAGAATATTATTTGTTTGCATGTATTGGTATGCGTGTATGCTTGTGTGGTGCTTCGTGTCGAGTCGGTGAGCCGTTAGCTTTGGAGTTTGAGCTCGGTGAGGACTTTCCGGAGCAGGACTCGCAGCAGCAGCAGCACTTCGAGGAAGGCAAGTTATAGCACGGACAATCCTTGCTACCTAAACACACCTTTTATATTCATTTACTTTCATATGCATGTGTCTAATTTGATGTCCCATTAAGGTTGTACCTAGTTTTGTATATCCTGTACCTTGATAACCTTGGGCTTATGCATATGGGTAGAATCTTTGCTATGCGCAGCTACTTTCATCATTATTGTACTGTTAATCATGACTTAATGGTGCACTTTAACTTAATGATAAAACTTGCTTTTTAGCAACATGGTTTAGGGAACTGGGCATGTGCACAGCTTTGCTCCAGTGTCTCTCCCTAAGGTCCGATTCTTAAAGGGGTAACCCAGGAGCCTGTCGCCACCGCTAGAACTATTATGGCTCTGGTGTTGGTCAAGTAACTTGTACGGCTCTAGCTTGACAATAGTTACCGACGGGGCCGACGGCGCTATGGGAAGCACTCGTGAGAGTATGGTTTGATCCACTGAGGATGGGGGTACCGTCGGCTATGTCTTGTCAGGCACAGTCCCGTGTTGGGGGTCCCTGTGGTATGGGAACTCCGCACGTCGCGCTCTTTTACTTGTTGGCATGCGTGCCTGCGCTCCGGACGCCATTGACCCTCTTATCGCTGCGCCCTGAGAGTCAGTCAATCTCGGTGCCTTGGATCATGCTGCCTGTGTTGTACCATAGTGGCTTCTGTTTTGTTAGGGTGTCTTGTGAAAAACCTCATAGCGTCCCTATGTAGTCACACCTCGAAAGTGTTGATGTGCGTGGTTGGGTGCAAAGTTCCTTTGAACTTTTACGCGACTGGTGGGTAAAGGGCGAAACCTCTGCAGAGTGTACAATCTATCATGATAGCCTTGCTCAGGGTCACGAGCAGCCTGGATCCTTTTTGATTAGAAGATGGTGTTTATTTATGTTTAATGTCACTTATACTTTATTAATTGGGTCACAACTGGGATTAATTAACTTGTAGTAATTTGGTTAATGTTAAAAAGAACCAACTAAAAATGCTAATGCAGTTAAGCCGTGTCTAGCCTACTTTTGAGCCTTCATACCCATGCTATACTTGCTAAGTAATTGTTTACTTACACTTGGCATTATTCAACAAAATCCCGGATGGGTAAACAGATTGGGCTGAGCATGAGACTGCTGCTGAGTTCCCTAAGGACCTGCCGTACTTCTGAGTTGCGCTCTCCCAGTGAGAGTCCCTGTGGACTACGGCTCCGCTCTAGTTGAGAGTTATAGACTTTCGCTGTAATAAATATTTATGTTATACTCTTATGCAAACTATTTTATTTCGAGCATTTGTACTCTGTTTATCATATTTGTTCGCTGTATGTGTTCTGTGGACTTCTTGGTCACACATATGGCCGCATTCGGGTTTTGTGAAAATCTGGGTGTGACAGATTGGTATCAGAGTCGTGCTGACTGTAGGATCGCAGCCTAGATAGAATGGTCGGTCATAGCTAAGTTCAGTCTTCACTATTTTTACTTATAAAAGTGTTGAGTTTTGCAAAATGGTTTTCAACGTCTCCTCTATCCTGGTCCTTTGCAAAGTTTTTCTAAAATTTTTCTTTGTCTTCTCTCTGCAGTAGATGGCTCGCACGAAGCTGACCGCCCGCAAGTCCACCTGTGGCAACCTTCTGCCCCGTGTTCCGGAGATGGACTTTGGCGCCCCCTACCAGGATGCTTTCCAGGAGTGGGAAGAGATGCAAGAGGAGGAGTGTCTGAGGCAGGAAGAAGAAGAGGCTGAGCAGCAGCAGGGAGAACCTGAGGACGAGGAGATGGAGCCCACTGATGAGCTAGAGGAGCAGTCCGAGCCAGTTTAGCCAGGTGGTGGGAATGCTGCCGGAGACCCAGATGGTGATGACAGCGATGATGATGATGATGATGATGATGATGATGAAGACGGTGGTTATGATCTGCCAGATGGCGAGGCTGATGACCCTGAGGAGCCCCCAGCACCCCAGCCGCCTACACCAGCACTGGCAGCACCGAGGTGGACCATGGAAGACTTTGTCAGAGATGCTGGAGACAACTTCTACCACTGGCGCCTGAGCCAGATACTCCGCTACCACTACGGCACAGGCAACGTGGGCATGGAGTACCGCAGTGAGAGGTGGACGCACCCCCGCTTCCCCACCTTCTGGAGTACTACCCTGAGGATCCGTACAGCTGACCACGAAGCCAGAGCTGCCAGGACGAGGTCGATCCACTATGCCTCCAGTGATAGGTGGATGCACCCCCGCTTCCCCACCTTCTGGAGTACTACCCTGAGGATCCGTACAGCTGACCACGAATCCAGAGCTGCCAGGACGAGGTCGATCCACTACGCCTCCAGTGAGAGATCCACCCAGGAGGCAGGGATAGTAGATGTTGCTCGCCGTGCCTTCTACTACTACAGGGACAGGTTCTGGGCAGAGATCCAGGATGGGTCAGAGAGGTGGTACCCCACAGGAGGAGTGGGGAGACAGTTTGCACCATCGCCCCCATCGGAGACATCGACGACCCGAGCTCGCTGCTACTGTGGCACTTGTGGCTACCCTCAACACTGACCTGGAGGCAGCTACTGATGAGATCGCCGCCCTGAGGGAGCAGCTTAGAGGGACCCAGCAGGAGTTGGAGCAGCTGGACCAGATGATGGGAGCACCACCGCCACGCAGCCCAGACTACCATGCAGAGTCACCGCCTCGCAAGAGGCACCACTTCGGATCTGCCGCCGCTAGCACCACCATCCAGCAGGGTCCTTAGGAGTTTACCATGAGTTTGTAATAAGATCGATTAGTCATCGTATTTCTTTCTAGTCGGGTCAAAAACCAGTGAGTCGAGTCAGTGTGAACCTTGTCTTTCGATGTTTGGTTTGATTATCATTATGCTTATGTATGAGTTGGATTTTTGTAATGATTGTGATGGGCGTGGACGCAAGTCTACTACCATCTAGATTTTGGATTAAGGCATAAGGATATTATTGAATACATAGAAGGGGTTATTTGCTTCACTTGCTCTTTATCTACCTTATGCTCTATCATAACTAGTTCAATGTTCTCAAGTACTTCTGTTCCAAACCTAAGTTACTTGGTTTTGTCCAATAAAATTTACGGGATCTCTTGTTTATGATAGATGGTGAACACAAGGAGCAACGCCAGTGCCAGTGGACTGCCACCACCACCCCCACCATTGAGTAGATGATGCTCACACAGACTCAGCTAATGCAACAGATGGCTCAAACAATGGCCATGATGCAGCAGAACCAGCAGAATCCGCCGCAGCACAACATGCTGCCCCGTGACAGGAGGGGTGAATTTCTGAAGGGACGCCCGCCTACCTTCAGCAAAGCAACCGATCCCCTGCATGCAGTGGATTGGCTCAAGGCAGTGGAGCGACAACTCGACATCGCTCAGTGCAACGACCGGGAGAAGGTGCTGTACGCAGGAGGACAGCTTCAAGGGCCATCCTTGGACTGGTGGGACTCGTACCAGTACGCTCACCCTGATCATACTCAGATCACATGGCAGGAGTTCCATGACAGATTCCGCTCACACCATGTGCCTGAAGCCCTGATAACTTTGAAGAAGAAGGAGTTCCTGGCACTGAAGCAGGAAGAGATGAGCATCACAGCTTATCGTGACAAGTTCATTGAGCTTGCCCGCTATGCTCTAGAAGACGTGAACACGGACAGGAAGAAGCAGTCCCGGTTCCGTGATGGCTTGCAGGATGCTCTGCAGTACCAGCTGACGTGCACCAAGTTCCCCAACTTTCAAGAACTGGTGGACGGTGCCCTGATGCTAGAACACAAGCGCTGTGAGATGGAGGAGAAGAAGTTGAAGTTCCAGGGCCAACAGACTGGGAGTAACAACCGCCCCCGCTTCACTGCTCCCCAAGGCCAACAGATGGTGAGCCAGCAGCGCTTCCAGAATCAGCCCGGCTCGTTCAACCGTAGCCAGAACCAGCAGCACCCCCAGTACCCTCAAGCACCGCAACAACAACGCTTCCAGAACCAGCTGCAGAATGCACCAGCTCAGCGCAACAAGGTGCAACAAGGGCCTGTTCAGCGCCCCAACCCCGTCAACAACGCACTAGTGGGGCCGAGAGTGTGCTTCCAATGTGGTGAGCCAGGGCACTATGCCAATGCCTGTCCCCGCAGAGTCCAGAATGCTGCAGGCCAGAACAACAACCAGAGGGTTGGACAGCAGCAAGGGCAGAATGGGAACCAGCAGCATGCACAAGCAGGCCGAGGGCCATAGAACCCAGTTAGGGGCAAGGTCAACCACATGGGTGCCGAGACCGCAGAAGGGGCCACTTACGTGGTCATTGGTATGTTCCCTGTCAACTCGACTCCTGCGTCTGTTTTGTTTGATTCTAGAGCTTCACATGCTTTTATATCTGCTGCATTTGTGAAAAAGAACATAATGGCTCTAAGACCCATGTGGAATACCATGCTAGTTAGCTCACCAGGTGGGGAACAATGAGCCACCTTACGTTGTCCCCATGTCACTATCACCATAAGGGGGGGGGTAGACTTTGAGGTATATCCAATAGTCCTGGAATCCATCGGATTCGATCTGATTTTGCGAATGAGCTGGTTAGCCAGATACGATGCACTGATCCAGTCTGCCAAGAGAGCCGTGCAACTGACAACGAAGTCCGGTGAGAAGGTGGAGTATCAAGCAACCAGTCCTGCAGAGCACAATCAAGTCAACCAAGCTGAGGGTGCAATCCCGGAGGACATCCGAGTGGTGTGCGAGTTTCCGGATGTGTTCCCAGAGGAATTGCCAGGTATGCCCCTGGAACGCGAAGTTGAATTTGTTATTGAACTAAAACCTGGCACTGCACCTATAGCTAAGAGGCCGTATAGGATGGGAGTGAAGGAACTGGAGAAACAGAAGGAAGAATTAAGCTCTTTGCTACAAAAAGGGTATATTCATCCTAGTTCTTCACCATGGGGAGCACAGTGTTCTTCGTGGACAAGAAGGATGGTACACAGAGGATGTGTGTGGATTCTGTCACACCCGGATTTACACAGAAACCCGAATGCTGCCATATGTGTGCCTAGGATGTCCACAGAACACATACAGCTTACAAAAATGGAAAAAAGCAGAGTGCATATGCTCGAATAAAACATTTTACATCAGAGTTTACCTAAATAAAGCACAGCGGAAGTCTATCTCTCTCGACAGGTAGAGCCTCAAGTCCACGGGGATACCGACTGGTTGACCACAGCTCAGAAGTAATGGAAAATCCTCAGGAAACTCAGTAGCTGTCTCAATCACTGATCCATCTGTTACCTGTCCGGGATTTTGTTGAATAATGGCAAGTGTAAGTAAAACATTTACTTAGCAAGTATAGCACGGGTATGAAGGCTCAAAATAGGCTAGACACGGCTTAACTGCATTAGCATTTTTAGTTGGTTCATTTTAACATTAACCAAATTACTACAAGTGAATGAATCCTAGTTGTAACCCAATTAATAAAGTATAAGTGACATTAATCATAAATAAACATCATCTTCTAATCAAAAAGGATCCAGGCCGCTCGTGACCCTGAGCAAGGCTATCATGATAGATTTTACACTCTGCAGAGGTTTCGCCCTTTACCCACCAGTCACGTAAAAGTTCAAAAGAACTTTGCACCCAACCACGCACATCAACACTTCCGAGGTGTGACTGCATAGGGACGCTACGAGGTTTTTTCACAAGACACCCTAACAAGACAGTAGCTGCTAGTTTAACAAGGCGGTGAGACCCTAGGCACCGGGATTGACGTACGCTCACGGAGTCACACCATGAGGGGGTCAATGGCATCCAACGCGCGGGCATCACACCCATCCATGCGCAACGTGTGGAGTTCCCCATCGCAGGGACTCCCAGCACGGGACTGTTCCTCACCGGGGCATAGCCGACAGATCACCCGTCCCCGGTGGAATCAAGAAGCACCCTTTCACCTTGTGTCCACTAACGCCGTTGGCCCCAATGGTAACCACTGGCAAGCTAGAGACATACAAGTTACTTGACCAAGACCAGAGCCATAATAGTTCTAGCAGTGGCGACAGGCTCCTGGGTTGCCGCTTTAAGAACCGGACCTTAGGGAGAGACACTGGAGCAAAGCACACAGCACATGCCCCAGTTCCCTAAACCATGTTGCTCAAAAGCAAGTTTTATAATTAACAATGATGTGAACCATTAAGTCATAATTAAGAAATACATAATGGTGACAGTAGCTGCGCATGACAAGGATTCTACCCATATGCAATAATCCCAAGGTAGCAAGGACATGAGTATACAAACTAGGTACAACCTTAATAGGATATCAATTTAGACACATGCATATGAAAGTAAATGTATGTAAAAAGTGTGTTTAGGTAGCAAGGATTGTCCGTGCTATAACTTGCCTCAAATCCATTATAATTACTCATAGTTTTCAAATCTTGAGCTCCAAACTCTTCTTCTTGAAATCTCTCGATGACGTTCCTCTACTCGCAGTAATCATCGAGCACAACATGCAGCTAAACAAGCAAGCAAAAAATATACAACTAAGAACAGTACACCAATTAAAATAAAAGCTTTAAAAGAGCGCACTAAAGGATGGTGCTCGAGGCTAAGGTCACGCGAGCGCAAGAATCGCTGAAAACGGAGGTACGGTTGGAAAGATACGACTATCGGAAGATTTATATTATAAAAGAAAGTAAAAGACTATATGCTTGATTAATTTTAATTAAATAAATAATATAAGAGATATTTCAGAGAAACATCTTATGTTGGAATTAATTCAGTTCTATTTGAATTTTGTAAAAGCCGGGATAAAACTAATCATATTTTATTTATAACTCTTTACGTAGAATTTATACAATTAAACATTTAAGTTTAAGTAATAAAATATGTGAGAGCATCTAATCGAATAATAAGATATTTCGTGTTTAACTAGCCAATGTTATATTTAAAACAAATTAATGTTGACTTTATCCAAATTAATTTAATTATGAAAACTCGAAGTGAAACTCTAATTTTGCTTTTAATTGGAAAAGCTAGTTATCATATACATTAAGCATATTAATGTTAGTTTATGAAAATCGAGATATAACCTAGTCATCTTTTATTTATAAATCTAATTGAATAAATATTAGTCAATTTTATGTTAACATTTATAAGCCGAGTATAAATCTTAATTAGATTTTAGTATAGAAAACATAGTTAAATAATCTTTAGCCAAATTAATATTTAAATAAAATTCAGAAATAAACAACATGGTAAATGTCAGTGCTAACGCGTAGCTCATGTCAATATGAATCTAACGCAAATTAAACGGGTCAAAACGGAGTTAGAACATGAAAACTATGATTAAAACGAGTTTTGGGGGCTTATTTGTGAAAGACCGAGGGCCTAAACATAATTTGGTATAAAAACCGAAGGGCTAATGCGCGAAATGGCTTGGCAGGACTGCAGGTTCAAATTTTCAAAAGCGCAGGGGGACTAAACGAGTAAATAAGGACCTCTTTGTAAATATTTTTAAATAGCATGGGATGGCGGGTTGATTTCTTAAAACTTCAGGGGGTCTTTAACAAACATGGCTCGGTTGACCGGTAAGGGAGGAATTGACTCGGGGGCGGGGCGCATGGTGGCCGTTGGATCGGGATCCTAGGGTACGGATCGGATCAGGGGGAGGTAGCCGGCGGAAACAGTGGAGGACGGCGGCGCCGCCATGCCAAGCGGTGGGGGCTCGCCGGAGCAGCCCTAATCTGGTGATGCTGGGCCCCATTGACGACGGGAGGTGGTCGGGAGGGGAGCTGGGGCCATGGGGAGTCTGCCCACGTGCTTCTCGACGACGGTGGGGCGGCGGGGTGGCCGGGCGACGGCGGTCCGAGGCCGGCGAGCGGCGGCGCGGCGGTGCGCGGCCCACGGAGCGCGAGAGAGGGAGAGGAGAGGGCCGGGGTAGAGCTTACCTCAGCGCGGAGCTCCTCGGGTGGCTCAAGTGAAGCAGCGGGCGGCGACGACGAGGGTCGTCGGCGTGGCCGAAGCTTGCGCGGCGGCGCTAGCTCGCGCGGCGGCGAGGGGAGGCGAAGCTGGCGCTAGGGCAGAGGGCTTGCTCGGGCGGCGCGTGGTTAAATAGGCACATAGGTGGGGGGGAGGCCGGGGCCTCGGTGGCGCGCTTGCCTAAGCGCGTCGCGGCCGGCCGCCATTAGCGGCGAGGCGAAGGAGGGAAGGTGGAGGGGGAGACCGACAAGTGGGGGCGGGCGGCCAGTGAGAGGAGGAGAGGGAGGGTTGGCGGGCCGGTGGGGCGCAGGGGGAGGCGCTGGGCCGGGCGTTGGGCTGAGCGGAGGTGGGGGGCGCGAGCTGGGCCGGCGGCAAGTTGCGGGCCAGGGGAAGAAGAAGATAAAGGGGCCAAGCTGAGCCGGGAGAAAGCTTCAGGGGGCACAAACGAACTAGGCCGGATTGAGAGGGAGAGGGGTTAGGGTTGGGCTGGGTATCAGCCCGGTTAGGTTTTAGGTTTATTTTTTTTATTTTCAGAATACATTTTCCCGGGGCAAGAATAAATCTAGAAAATTCTAGATAATTCGTTTAAGCCACGAAAAATACTCTGAAAATTCCAACAATCTTGGGAAAAATCCCAGAGGTAGAGTTGGACACGAGGAACCCAAATAAAATATTTCGAGCTCATGAAAAAGATTTTAGCACCTTCCAAAAATTGGAATTAGCTAAAGGAAAATTGGAATAAATCCGAGAAGAATCTGTAAAATTCCTATGAGGCTCTTAAACGCATTTTAGAAACTTTACACGCATAAAACCACTAAATGCAACCGGCATGAATGCATAGCACACAATGTTAAACTTGCATTGTTATATTTTAGTTTATGAAAATTTGTTTTTCCTGTACTAAATTCCCTGTTAATTATATAAAGCTTGGAAAATTTTTAGAAAATTGAGAAAATCATTGTATTAATTATGCTAACAAAACACATCCCAAAATCCAAAAATTTTGGGGTGTGACAACTATCGAGCCCTCAACGAGGTGACTGTCAAGAACAAGTATCCACTACCAAGGATTGATGATCTGTTCGATCAATTGAAGGGAGCTTGTGTGTTCTCCAAGATAGACCTTCGATCGGGTTATCATCAGATGAGGATCCGGTCATCAGACATACCCAAGACGGCTTTCACTACTCGGTACGGGTTGTACGAGTTCACGGTTATGTCCTTTGGACTGACCAATGCTCCTCCATACTTCATGTACTTGATGAATAGTGTCTTCATGGACTACCTCGACAAGTTTGTGGTAGTGTTCATTGATGACATTCTGGTCTTCTCCAAGAATGAAGAGGAACATGAAGATCATTTGAGGATGGTGATGCAGAGACTCCAGGAACATCAGCTATATGCCAAGTTGAGCAAGTCTGAGTTCTGGCTGAAGGAAGTGGCATTCTTGGGACATGTGCTGTCCAATGGAGGAGTAGCAGTTGATCCGAAGAAGATTAATGATGTGTTGAGCTGGAACCCGCCTCGGGATGTCAGCGAGATTAGGAGTTTCCTTGGAATGGCCGGATATTATCGGCGTTTCATTGAAGGATTCTCCAAGATTGCTAAACCCATGACGGCGTTATTGGAGAAAAATGCAAAGTTCATCTGGACAGAAGAGTGCCAAACCAGCTTCAAAGAGTTGAAGAAGAGGCTGACAACGGCACCTGTACTGGTATTGCCCGACATAGCCAAGAGCTTCTCCATCTACTGCGATGCGTCTCGTCTAGACTGGGGTGTGTACTTATGCAGGTAGGAAGGGTCGTGGCATATGCATCAAGACAGTTGCGGAAGCATGAGCAGAACTATCCGACACATGATTTGGAGTTGGCAGCTGTGGTGCATGCTTTGAAGATTTGGAGGCATTACCTGATTGGGCACAAGTGTGACATCTACACTGATCACAAGAGCCTGAAGTATGTCTTCACTCAGTCAGAGCTGAATATGAGGCAACGCCGATGGTTGGAGTTGATCAAGGACTATGATATGGAGATCTATTACCACCCTGGCAAAACTAACTTGGTGGCAGATGCTCTGAGTAGGAGAAGCTATGTGAACAGGACCACCGACCATTGTCTGCTTGAAAAACTCAGTCGGGAATTTGAAAAGATGAGTCTGGGGTTCGTGACCAGCATCACAGAGATGACGATAGAACCAACTCTTGAGCAGGAGATTCGGAAAGGGCAACTTGGTGATGAAAAGATCAAGGAGATTGTGGAGAATGTTGCCCTAGGAAAGGCCCTTGGTTTACGAGTGGATGATCAAGGAACCTTGTGGCACAGGAAGATGATATGTGTGCCCGATATAGCGCAAATCATGGACACGATCCTAAGAGAAGCGCATGATTTGGCATACTCGATCCACCCAAGAAGCACCAAGATGTACCAAGACATCAAGGAAAGATTTTGGTGGTACGGATTGAAGCGTGATGTGGCGACACATGTGGCACTATGTGACACTTGCCAGAGAGTTAATGCTGAGCATCAGAGTCCAGCCGGATTACTCCAGCCCTTGAAGATACTGGAATGGAAATGGGAAGAAGTTGGCATGGACTTCATCACTGGTTTACCCCGCACACAGCGAGGATTTGACTCAATTTGGGTGATTGTGGATTGCTTAACCAAAGTGGCCCACTTTCTTCCAGTGAAGACCACCTACACCGGAGCCAGACTGACAGAGCTATACATGGAGAGGATTGTATGCTTACATGGAGTGCCAAAGCGGATAGTGTCTGACTGTGGTACTCAGTTCACTTCACACTACTGGCAGAAGCTGCATGAGTCTATGGACACCAAGTTGCAGTTTAGCTCAGCTTATCACCCTCAGACAGATGGGCATATAGAGCGGACTAATCAGATTCTGGAGGACATGTTGAGGGCATGTGCACTGCAGTATGGTGTTAGCTGGGACAAGAGTTTACCCTATGCAGAATTCTCGTACAACAACATCTATCAGAAGAGTCTGCAGATGGCACCATTCGAGGCTTTGTATGGCAGGAAGTGCAGAACACCACTGTTCTGGAATCAGACTGGAGAGAGTCAAGTCTTTGGGCCTGAGATACTCAGAGATGCAGAACGCCAAGTGCAAGTAATCAGGCAGAATTTGAAGGTGGCACAGTCCAGGCAGAAGAGTTATGCTGATGTCAGACGGAGGGATCTCAGTTTTGCAGTTGGAGATTTTGTGTACCTCAAGGTGTCTCCAATGAGGGGCGTGAAGAGGTTTAATGTCAAGGGCAAGCTAGCACCTCGATACATCAGACCCTTCCAGATACTTGAAAGGTGAAGTAGCATATCAGTTGGGACTACCCGAGACATTGGCCGGAGTGCACGATGTGTTCCATGTGTCACAGCTGAAGAAATGTTTGCGGGTGCCTGAAGAGATAATCCCGATAGATGAGCTGAATGTGCAAGAGGACCTCACTTATGAGGAGTATCCGGTCAGAATTCTGGAGGTGTCTGAGAGGGTGACAAGGAACAAAGTTATCCAGATGTGCAAGGTACAGTGGAGCCGACACTCGGACGATGAAGCCACATGGGAACGGGACGAAGAACTCAAGACCGAGTACCCACAGCTCTTCGCCTCTACTTCCGAATCTCGAGGACGAGATTCATCTTAAGGGGGTAGGTTTGTAACACCCAAAAATTGCATATTTAAAATTTTTAGTAATTAATTGGCATTTATTTAATTTGTTCATAATTAATATAGGTAAATGAATTATTTATGAATATTAAAATCAAATATAAGTTGTAGAAATATTTTTGTTGCATTCATGCTGCTGCATTTAATTTTTGTATTGCTTGTGATTCAAACAAGAGTTTAAATTTATTTAAATTCGAATTTGAATCACCTTGTTTGGAGTCCTAGAGAAGTTATTTGAGCCCGAGTTCACTTCTGCCCCCTCAATTTTTCCCGAGCGCAACTTAACTCCCTCCACTTTTTCCCCCGTCCAGCCCAACCCCCTTTCTTTTCCCTCCCCGGCCTAGCTCGACCCGCTCCGCTTTTCCCCCGCCTCCGGCCCACTCCGCCAGCCGGCCCAGCTACCTCCCCCTCCCTTTCCTCCCTCCGACAGACGGGGCCCGCCTGTCAGGCGCTCCCCCTACCTCTCGCCAGCGCCTCCCCCCTCCCCGGCGTGATCCCCGCCGCCCCGGCCGGTCGTTTCCGCCGCTACCAGCGCCCCTGGACCCACCTAGCGCCTTCCTGGAAGCTTCCCCGCGACCCCCTTCCCCTTTTGCGCGCACGCATGCACGGCAAGACCCCTCCCCAATGGAAACCCCCGGATCACCGCCAGCCGTCGACGATCCCCGGGCTCGCACGCCGATACGCCCCCCCCGAGCTATAAACCCCCCCCCCCCACCAGTGCCCCCTTAACCCTCACCAGCCTTCGCCCACGCCTCCCGAGCCCCAGCGCCCTCTCCACCTCGCTCCGAGCCATCGTGGACCCTCTCCAACCGCCTCCGCCGTCGACCACCCTTGTTCGGCGCCGTTCTGTCCAAATTGGCCGGCCGGGAGGACTCACCACGTGGTAAGGTCCTTCCCCGCCCAGTTCACATACCAAATTCGGACCCAATTGGACTAACCCGCCACGCCGGTCGACCTGCAGTGCGCCGCCGCCGCCCGAAGCTCCACGGTCGTCATCGATCCGACGATTCGCCGTCGCTCCGACCTCCCCGAGCCCCATAGCAGCTTCGCCAAGTGGTGAGAACCCTCCCCAGACCCTCTCTCGCTCTCTTCCCGCTCCGACGCACTCGCCCCACCGCGCCAACAACGGCCAGCCGCTGGTTCGCGCCGCCCGTCCACTGTTTCGCTCCCTCCTCGACTTGAGGTACTCAGGAAGACTCGCCATAGCCCCCAGGTCCCCTAGGTCCAAGCCACGTCGCAAATGGCGGCCGAGAGCTCGAGATTGCCTCGGCTCCGGTGATGCGCCGCCGCGCGGGAGAGCGGCGCCGCCGCGTCCCCCTGTTCCCGCCAGTCGCCCTCACCCGAGCCGATCCGGACCATCAGATCGAGATCCGACGGCCCACGCTCCTCCCCCGCCCGCGGTGAAACCGCGCGTACCGGTCAGCCTTGCACTCTTGCAAAAGAACCCCTCCAATATTTGATTTAGAACCCACAGTCCACCTCCATTCAAAAGAAATTACCAGTAGGTCCTGTTTTGAACAAAAAAACCCCTGAACTTTTAAGAAATAGAACCCGCGGTCCAGCCCCTGCCCTTTTGCGCGTTAGACCTTCGGTTTTTAAGCGTATTTACGTATAGGTGTTGACGTAAAATCCGCACCCCACGCCAAGCACACAGCAAGCCGAATTAGCTGGCTTCACACGCAGCACGAGCGTTTGAATCCGAAAGCGTGCCAGTCAATTTTCCTGAAACTGACAAAGGGAGAAAAGATGTTTAGATAACACCTGGAACGTACCGGGCAATACCAGTCAGTTCCATATTTGCGGCTACGGAGCCAGTTTCGAACGACACATAGCTACAGAGAAGCTATCTGTCGGCAGTTAAAGCCTCATTCGGCAATCGGCAAGGCACGCAAGGAGCGCACTGCCGAATGCGTGACGTAAGCATGACGAAAGATCGGCTTTCAGCCGAATGAACATTGTAACGCATACTCATAGCCGATTAACGAGAAACAAAGCATGATAGATGAATAAAAGGGCGAAAGCATGACCATAATTTCGTAATAAACAAGAATGCATAGATTAAAAGCACTAGTCTACCGCATGTCTAGGTACTTTCCAACCCGTCAGGCATGAAAACAAACAAGTTAATCCACCGCATGATACGACTTGCTTGGAATCACACCACCAACCAAGAATAGGACAATCCACCGCATGATACGCCCTAAACATGGAAGGCTAAAAGCATTCTTTATTTTAAAACAAAACCGTGGACGTGTTTCACTCGTGACGGTGCTGCCGAATTCAGCTATATAGCCGAATCGGGTTCCGTGGAGAAGGAACATGCTTCGTCGATGATGATAGATCTATCAGATCGAATCGAATTCTAATCCACCGGATGATTAGCTCTAAGACGACCCAAAAACCTGCATCTACCGCATGATACCTGGTTCTGTCAAGATCTACGCAAGACCAACGAGCCTGAACCCGCAACACGTGGCAGTCTAGATTGACTTCGAATTCGGCTATGAAAAGCAGAGCATCGTGAGCTGGAGCCGATTCTAATCAACCTAGACTGGGCAAAGGAGTGTTGTAATGAATCGAACACGAAGGTAAAATCCAGAGCAACACATGGTAACTTAATGAATCTATCAGATCTTGCCAAAATCCAATAGAGCCGATAACTTGTTCCAAGCTAAAACTTAGCCCACCGCATGGCTCATGATCTAGCAATAGAACCTTCCTGAACCAAGGCCTAAATCCACCGCATGATACTAGGCATGATACAGGGTTGCCGGTACTTACGGAGGTCGACGGATCGATGACTCCTCTCGAAGAACTCGACGACTCGACTAAAGGACTCGATGTTGGCACGGGGCCGGTTTGTTGTATGATTGATTGGATTCGATTGTTTTTTTATTACAGTTGCCATGGGTTTATATTTATACCCAGGTCTTGATACAACTCCTAGTCGAACACGACTACAATACTTGTTTCTAAAAATAAATGACGAATCTTCGTGCCCATATTGCGTTCCTTGTTCGAACCGGCCTTTTCCTTATGTTTTTCCACGTCATCACGCCTTCCCGAATGCTACCGCTTTCACCTGCGGAACTATGCCTCTGCCGAATGACGACGCGTTCCCGACCGCAGAGCGTTATTGCCGAATACTTCAGAGAAAGCCCCTTAGCCGAATGGAATCCTTCCATCAAATCCGGCCCACACGTCAGCCTCTTCCTGGTGCTAAATTTTGGTGTTAACACATGCCCCTTCAAATTCGGGATAAAAGATGCTTTTATCTCGGAATTGACCAGGAATCCCCAACATCTCCAGGCTGAATCCGCTTTTGATATCCGTTTTCCGCTTCCAAATCCTCAGAGTGCGTTTCCAAACTCAAAACCCTAGTTCGTCGAATCTCTCAAGCTCCAATCTTCAAATGGCAAACCAGGATCAAATTCTTCAAGTAAGTTTTGTTTCCCTCAATCACATTCGGCATTACTCTTTTCGAGACCTCACGAATGGCAAGATGCATTCAAGAACTGGCCTCTGCCCCCAATCGCTGGCTGGAGAAACTGGTACAAAAGGATTCTTGAAGATAAAAGTCCTCAGACACAGAATTGGGACAGTCTTCGTATTTCTCACTGCTTGGAGCTATCTCTAGCCGAAACACCCAAGAATGAAAATCTCCTGATTGCAGCTTGTCACTTCTGGTCCAATGGCATGAATGCTTTTCTCTTTGGTCACGGACCAATGACTCCAACCCTGGCCGATGTCTACATGATAACCGGCCTGAACATCACAGGGATTACACACCCATACAGGTACAAAGGTTCTTCCAAACAGACAGGGGTGAAGACTGGAGTCGGCTATAAGAAATACATCCAGACTTACATGCATGATGGTCCTCTGACTGACGTTGAATACAGGGCCTTTCTGAATATGTGGCTGTGCAGATTTGCTTTCTGTGGTAAAGCCAATGAGCCAACTCTGAATCACATAGTAATGGCCGAAGACCTGGCTGCAGGCACACTTATCCCTCTCAGGAAATATCTCCTGGGAAGTGTCTATCACATGCTCCATCAGACCATTTATCAGATGCACACCAACAAGAAAATTTCCTGCGTTAATGGTCCCTGGTGGTTCGTTCAGATGTGGCTGCAATTGTACATGCACCAAATTGTCTCCATTGACCTCAACAGCCGACATTTCCCCTCGGTCAATTACCAGGAAGCAGAAGCCCAGAGCACCAAAGGCTGTCAAACCTATGGGGAAGCAGCCTCCACTATTGCTATCAACAAGAGCATTGGAGAACTGTTTGAACTTTTCTTCAAAGGCTTTGCCAATCCCCTCTGGTTCCCATACATGGACAATGACAATCTCACTTTCCCTTGTGAATTCAGCTTCGAGACTGGATGCATAGATGCAGAGTCCACAGCAATTTTTAACGCTTTCATTCGGCCTTGCATCTTACCAACCGAATTTTGCGGAGGAAGGCTGGTTCAAAGTTCATATGAATATTATCAGCCGAACATAGTTGCCAGGCAACTAGGGTGTGGCCAAGTGCCCCCAAGATTATTTCTCCATGAATTCCTCAAGCCGAGGCAGATCATCAAAGACTCCACAGAAACAAGAAGGGTCTTTGATTACAAGTGCTGTGCAGCCATCTATCAACTCGATTCCTTTGTGCCAACAGCACTCATTCATCCTTCCTTCACCCTTTGGTGGCACGAATTCCATGATCATATCTTCAACACACCAGTTCACCCTCTTTGCCTTGAGTTAATGCCTGGTTATCAGCCGAATTCAGAGGTAAACATGCTTATAATCCATCTGTTTTTCCAATAACACCCTCTTTCATCGACTTTTGATTCTGTCATTCTGCAGGACACAGTCCCTGCCCCTCTGGCTAGAGCAATTGTATATAACATCGCTGGCCCAATATCTATTCTGGGGCATCTCTCTCCTTCTTTGGCTCAAATAATGTCCAGGCCTGCCAGTCTGGATCCAACTCTTGCTGCACCACCTTCTACCAAGAGAAAGATTTCTTTTCTAACTGCCCCTTCAGCTATAAAGAAGAAAAGAACAAGCAGCAAAAGAATTACACAGGTCAAATTTCTCCTTCCTCGAGTAAAAATGCTAATTTCATTCTGCTCATTTCTGTTCCTTTATGATTTCAGGCCAAATCACAGCAATTGGCCATTAGCACAGAACCTGCCGATGCTTCAGTGATTAGTAAAATTTCTCACCATCTTGTCCTTTAAAACTCTTTTTCATCGGCACTAACTTTCTTTCAGTCACAGAGCAAGCTTCAATGGATCCAATTTCAGAGAGCTCCTCTTTTTATCAAGAACCAACTTCAGCTCTACCTGATGTACCTCAGCCAGAAGCCTCATCTCCACCAAAGAACCTTCCAAGCTCTCCTCAGCATGACATACAAGAATCTTTGCCTGAGCTTGAGCTGCCCTCTCTCCCCATCCAAGAGGTCAGGAATGAGGTAGAGATGATTACCCAGTTCTCCCAGCTTTTATCCAATAGACCATCATTAATTCGGCAACAATTCTTTTCCAGGATAAAACAATTTCGTCACCCAACTATTCATTTGCTTTGGACGATCTTGTTGCCGAACAAGGAGAAGAAACTTCCTCTGGTCAAGCCTTATCAGAGGAGAACCAAGCAAAACTGAAGGAAATCCTCTCCTTTCTGCATAAGGACACTCGAGATCAAGTCAACAATGCTGATCTCTTAAGAGACTTGCTTGAATCATTTGATCAAGATCTTCCTGCCGATATCAAGATTTCTTTAGATCCAGTTTCTAGATTGGACGATCATTTTATTGCAGTGAAGCAAGCTCTGAAGAATCAATCTGCTCAACCAGCCTTGGAGCAAAGAAGAACATTGGCCAAGCAATCTGTAAAAGATTTGCACTCTAGAACTCAAAGCAATAAGGAACTGTTAGCTGGCCTACAGGCTGCACTTAAATCAAAAGAGACCAGAAAAGCCGAATTAGAGGCTGAATTGAAAAACCTATCGGCTGAAATTGAAGCTGATAAAAAGAAGATAGCCGAAATTCCTGGTCTGACAGAAAAGTTGCGCAAGGAGGCTTCAGCAGCTCTGAATGAAGAGAAGCAACACAAAGCCAAACTTTCTGCCCTGGCCAAAACTCAAGAAGCTGACAAGCAGCTATTAGAGAATATCAGCAACATGATCTTGAACGCCAAAAATGTAATTTCAAAGTACTTGGGTGTGTAAATTGTGTCAAATAGTTTGATAACCGAATGCCTGATCAATTCTACATTTTCCATCATCTTTATTCCGGCTTTGTTTCGTGGTGCATAACTTATTCGGCAACGTTGGCTTCTGCAGTATTAATCTCGAAAAGCTTAGTATAGCCGAATGTGACATCAGCATGAATTCCAAACGACACCGAAACCGTTCGGTTTTGAGAATCCTTTCCACCTTCCGAATTTTCGGGATACGCACCACGATCTTTGGCCATGATTTCCTCTGCGGGTTCTACAAATAAACATACCGAGTGCCGCTATCTCCTCACCAAGTCTTTTGCCTTCCTCAAACTCTTCTTTTTCCCAAGCACAGTAAACTCAAAAAAAAACCCCAATGACGAATGGAAGGCGACCGGCTGCCGACGAGCCCGAAGGAAGTCGCGCCGGCGCTCGCCGCAGGTGATTGGCTGCTTGCTTCTCTCTGTTCTTCTCGAGATTTGCCCTCTCCTTGACGAATCTCTTTGTTTTTTCAGGGTAATCCAATGGATTGTCGCCGCTGGTGCGCCAGTTGCGGCTCCAGCCGCTGCTCCTGCGGCGTCCAGCTCTTCGAGTTCGTCCAATCGGACTCTCTCATCGGATGACTCCCGCTACTCAGACGACGATGCTCGCCGATTCAAGGCGGAGCGCGACGACTCTTGTCGCGAACTGGAGGTCATTTCCAAGCAAGCCGGGATTGCGGACCTCGAATGGCAGGCCGAGCGCAAGCAACTGCTCGAAGTCATCGATGGTAATTTCCATAACTTGTTCAATCCTAATCCCATCTCTAGTCATTATTGATCTACCTCCATTTTGTAATCTTGCAGAACGCGATGACGAGCTCAATCGGCTGAAGGCGCTGGTGGATGAGCTGGCGAACAAAGTGAACGCCCAAGGAGACATACCCGAGGCTCGCCTTGGCGCGGTGGCAGGCCGCGTCGACGAGGTGGCTCTCCATGGCGTTCGCCTAGGCGTCGCTGTGGGTCTCGTTGCCATGTCGACACACACCGGCACTGACTATTCCAGGATGCCGGTTGGTTTCGCCAACAGCAACCCAGAAGACATCGATGACATTGACGCCTCCATTGATCGTTTCGACGGCCATGGTGCTGCCATTGCCGATTCCATTCATCCCCAGTCTGTTTTGAACAGGCTCTTCCAGTAGTTTGTACTAGGGATTCGGCAATAAAACTTATCTTTTGTGATCTTGTATGAACTCCTGATGCAATATATTTTGTGCTAAGGGCAATACACTCTGGTATTGGCCATTTCTTCTTCTGTCAATATTTGTCCTGAAGACGGCTCCTTCCCGAATGCCGGCTGTCTCGATTGTTCTGACATTGAATACTTCAATCAACGATCAATCTCAACACTAGGATAATATTTCTTCAAGTATCTCCCATTGATGGCAGCAGTAAACTCTTCTCCTAGCAAAGTTTTCAGGATATATGCATTTCCAGGCACGCATCTGATCACTCTGAAAGGGCCTTCCCAGTTTGGAGACCACTTACCGAATGCACTGTATTTAGTCCCAATCGGCAATATTGCTTTCCAAACCAAATCTCCTTCTGCAAATTGCTTGACTTTCACCTTCTTGTTGTAATATTTAGCAACTCGCATTTTATTTTTTTCAACATTTTCCAAGGCCCTGAGACGAATCATATGCAAATCTTCTAATTCGTCCATCATCAAATCACTATAATCTTTGGAACTTAAATCTTTTTGCAACTTTATCCTCCTTGAGTCTAATTGTATCTCCCATGGCAAGATAGCATGATGTCCATATACCAACACATAAGGAGATGTCTGTGTAGCCCCATGTGGAGCCATTCGGTAAGCCCATAAAGCCTCATTGAGTACCGAATGCCACTTCCTCGGCTTCTGATCAATCTTCTTCTGTATGATTTTGATCATAATCTTGTTAGAAGCCTCTGCCTGACCATTAGCCTGGGCATAATAAGGAGAAGAATTCAACAATTTGATGCCCATACTTTCAGCAAAATCTCTGAACTCTGAAGATGTAAATTGAGTCCCTTGATCTGTGATGATTGTTTGAGGAACTCCAAATCTGTAAATGATATGTTCTTTAACAAATTCAACCATATTCTCCGATGTCACCTTCTTTAATGGAATTGCCTCAACCCATTTGGTAAAATAATCGGTTGCCAAGAGCACAAACTTATGCCCCTTGCTAGATGGAGGATTTATTTGGCCAATCAAATCTATTCCCCATCCTCTGAATGGCCATGGCTTGATAATAGGATTCAGAACTGATGCTGGAACTCTCTGAATGTTTCCAAATCTCTGGCAATCTTGGCATCCCTTATAATATTCAAAGCAGTCTTCTAGCATTGTAGGCCAATAGTACCCAGATCTCCTAATAACCCATTTCATTCGGTAGGCCGATTGATGTGCTCCACACAACCCATCATGTACTTCACTCATCAGCCTTTTTGCTTCTTCATGATTTAAGCAATGTAACAGCACCCCATCCAAGGATTTATAATATAAATTATCATCAAGAAGAACAAACTTTAAAGCTTTATACCTGAGCTTTCTAGAAACCTTTCGGGATGGATTCTCCAGATAATCAACAATTTCTTTTCTCCAATCATCTTCTGCCAGATCACTCCCGAAAGCATATACATCATTAGCAAAAACTTCTCGAAGCTCTTTATAACCCGAAGCACCTTGAGCTAATCTGTTTGCCTCTTCATTGTCTCTCCTAGGAATATGCTGCAGAATTACTGACTGAAATTCCTTTAAGATTTGCTTGCATTCCTCATAGTAATTCCTCAAGACATCATTTCTGCACTCATACTCGCCATTTAGTTGCCTTATGACTAATTCTGAATCTCCAAAAATTTCAACTGCAATGGCCTTTGCTTCTCTCAAGTATTGAAGTCCTCTGAGCAACGCTTCATACTCAGCTTGATTATTAGTGACGGTAGGTTGAATAGGAATAGCAAATTCAAATACCTCTCCTCTTGGTGAAATTAACAAAATACCTACTCCACCACCTTTGTCACATGAAGAGCCATCGAAGAATAATACCCAAGGAGCAATTTCAAGCGAATTAACTGATAAATCGCGATGCTCAGTAATGAAATCAGCAATAATCTGTCCTTTAACAGCCTTTGCCGATTCAAACCTTAACTCAAATTCAGACAAAGCTAGAATCCATTTGCCAATCCTTCCGTTCAAAATCGGCATAGACAACATGTGTTTTATCACATCAAACTTTGAATACACAACGCATTCGGCATGTAGTAAGTAGTGCCGAAATTTTGTACAGGAGTAGTAAACACATAAACAAAGCTTCTCAGTAGCCGAATACCTCGTTTCGGGATCAAGCAACTTTCGGCTAAGGTATGCAACTACCCTTTCCTTTCCCTCGAATTCTTGTATGAGGGCCGATCCAATAGTTTGGGCATCGGCCGCCACGTACAACTTAAAAGGCTTGTTTAGCTGTGGAGGTACCAATACTAGTGGTTCTTTCATGTATTCCTTGATCTCATCGAAAGCCTTCTGTTGTTCGTCGCCCCATACAAACTTCTGATTCTTCTTGACCTTTAACAGTGAAGAGAAAGGCAACATCTTTTGTGATAAGTTTGATATGAATCTTCTTACGAAATTGATCTTACCAAGCAGTGACTGTAATTCCTTAAGATTAGTTGGAGGAACAACTTCATCAATGGCTTTCATACTTTTCCTGCCAACTCCTATTCCTCCTTCATGCACCAGAAATCCCAGAAATTCTCCTGCCGAAACTCCAAAAGCACATTTATTTGGGTTCATTTTGAGCCCATGTTTCCTAGTGCATTCTAGAGTTTTCCTTATGTCGGCAAAATGTGCTTCATGATCCAATGACTTAATCACGATATCATCGATATATATCTCCACAATCTTGCCGATCAACTCATGAAAAATATAATTCATAGCTCTCTGATAAGTTGCACCAGCATTCTTCAAACCAAACGTCATGACAACCCATTCAAACAACCCTATATGTCCTGGACATCTGAAAGCCGTTTTCGCTATATCTTCCAATGCCATAAAAATTTGATTGTACCCTGCATTACCATCCATGAAACTAATCACTTTATATCCAGCAGCGGCATCAACCAACGAGTCAGCAACAGGCATTGGATATCCATCCATGGGTGTAGCTCTGTTCAGATCTCTAAAATCTATGCAAACTCTCATCTTCCCATTTTTCTTGTACACAGGAACAATATTAGAGATCCATTCTGCATATCTGCATGGCCGAATAAAATTTGCTGCTATTAATCTTTCCACTTCCTTCTTCACATCGGCCAACACTTCATCTTTGTAGATTTTCCGGGGTGGTTGCTTGTAAGGTTTATAACCAGGCTTAATCGGCAATCGATGCTCAACAATGGAACGATCTAAACCAGGCATCTCCGAATAACCCCAAGCAAAGCAATCTTTGTATTCTTTTAACAACTCAATCAACTTTTCTCTGAAAACTGAATCTAAGCTAGCACTGATGAATATCGGCCTTGGTTTGTCACCGTCTCCAATGTCTACTTCTTCTAATTTATCAGCCGACACAAATCCTCGTCCTAGCTTCCCATCGGTCCCATCGATTGGATTATCCATTAAAAATTACTAAAAGAGCCGACTGCTTTGATCGGCTGTTGATCACTGCTGACTGGCTCAACAGGACCTTCTCCCCAGTCCTTACCTGAGAAGCAATCTATGCCTTGATATTCCCAGAAGGCCGGTTCCACATTAGCCACGCTAATTGAATCATCTGCTGGGACAATTTCCACTTCATCATCTATCCACTGAATAAGCTGTTGATGCATAGTAGATGGAATACAGCAATTCGCATGAATCCAATCCCTTCCAAGTAGCAAGCTATATGCCCCTTTGCCTTCAATAACAAAGAAGGTTGTAAGCAGAATCTTGGACCCAATCATCAGATCTACATGTACACATCCTTTGGTGTGCGAAGGATTTCCAGCAAAATCATTCAACACTATGCTTGTTGGCGTTAAATCTCCAGGGCTCATGCCAAGTTTCCTGAATGTATTGTATGGCATCACATTAACAGCAGCTCCACCATCAACAAACATCTTCGTTAGTGGCTTCCCGTTGACATATCCTCTTAAGTATAGTGGCTTCATGTGCCGATTCTGGACTGGCTTCTCGAAAATAGCTTGTTTATTCAATACCAATTGTGCCATTAACCCATATTGTTCGGCTTCATCCACTTCTGACAATATCTCTTCCTGTACAATTTGATTAGCTGGAGCCATGAATTCATTCGGCAAGAAACATACCATGCATGTAGGAGCCGAATGACCCGATTCGTCAGGCCTGTCTTTTGGACGCCATATCGATTTCATCCTGGTTCCTGCTTGCTTCAATTCTTGATTCCTCAGGCGTTGGACTCTTCTCTTCTGGCTCCTTCTTAAACCAGGTGGACACCACTGTCCTTTCTGCCAAACACACTCACGATCTTCTTCCTCATGATCAATCCATCTATAATCAGCACGTCTTTTCATTGATTGATCATCATTCTTATATATTTTTAGATGCCGATCATCACTAGGATGTACCCTTCCAATTCTTTCGTGGACGGATCGGCGAATGGCAACATTTTGCCTATGTTCGACATATCCATTATTGCATTCAGGACAGTTATTCCACGTAGGCAGCTTTAAACCCTCGTTCCAACAGTGTCTGAAGAAAACACAATCCCAATGTGCACGTTCTTGTTCTCGGACATATTCTTCTTGTTCTTCCTCAAACCTTTCTTCTTCGCGCCTTCTTTTCTCCTCCTCGTATTCACGTCTCTGGTAGCGCTCTTTTTCTTGCTGACGCTGCCACTTATTGAGGAGAATACGCGATGTGACTCTGGGTTTAGAAGAATTCCCAATTTCAAATTGGCTATTCGGGAAGCGAGGTCTCTCCTCGCGAATCTGTTCGATCGTGATTTGCCGATTAGGATCTACTGAGCCACTCTGCTTCGCTTTCTTTGACGTCAGGACTCTCATTTTTTTCTTTTCTCCAGACTCGGCAGTACTCACCATATTGATTGAGAACCCAACCATGTTCTGAGGAAACGGGTTACTGTCCAACTTCATCTTATTGTCGAATTTCAAATGCCCTTCTTGGATAGCTTTCTGAATCCTCACTCTAAAAACCCTGCATTCATTGATAGAATGAGAATTTCTATCATGGAATCCACAGTACCTCTTATCTTTCACTCCATCAGGCCGAAGCATAGAATGCCCCTCTGGTAGCTTGATTCGGCCTTCCTTTACAAGATAATCAAATAATTTATCTGCCTTAGTTACATCAAAATCATAGGTGCCCTTATTCTGTTTAATCCACCTCTGATTCACCATGACTGGTTCTTTACTCCACACTATCTCTGCTGCGGCTATCTCCTCGCTATCTTCATACTCATCTTCTTGATCTGCTCTTTCAAGGAATTGGTTATAGATGTCAGCTACATCATTATTTTTAGCAAATCTGGCATCTTTCTTGAAACCATATGCCTGGTTACTCATCAAGGCCAATCTGTGTGACAACTGGCCCAGATCATCAAACTCCATCCCGAATAGCTTTTCCCGAATGGCAGGCAGCATGCCAGCTACAGCCATACCAGCTAGCTGGTCATCAGGTATGTTCAGAGAAAAGCACATGCTCTTTGTTCCCCTAAATCTCCTGAGGAACTCCGTAGGTGTTTCATTATTCCTCTGCCTTAAGCTGGTCAAATCAACCAACTTTTTCTCGGTACTGCCAATGTAGTAATGAGCATGGAATTTCTGCTCCAGGTCTTTCCAAGTACAAATCGACTGAGCAGGCAAAGAAGCAAACCATGTAAAAGCTGGACCCGTCAGTGACAAAGGAAAGTATCTGATTATGAAAGCCTCATCTGCCGAAGCTTCTCCAAGCTGCATCAGATATCGAGCTATATGCTCCACAGTGCTAGTATCATCTTGTCCTGAGAATTTAGTAAACTCTGTAGGCACCTTGACTCTATTCGGCAATGATACCCTTTGGTACCATTCTGGGAAAGGAGACGAGTACATGTACCCCTGATTTTTAGGCTTCAGAACGAATTGATTTTGCAATACATCGGTCATTTTTTGCACCATGAGGTCAATACTGGTATCTTGATTCCCTGGCCTTCCAGCAAGCATGCCTGCAGTACCAACATACCCAGGATTCGGGAGAGCGTCGATAGCATTGTAATCCATAAACTCTGAATATCCGTTTCCATACATGTCCCTTTGCAGCCTGTTGTTCAGAGGGGATATCTTATAAGCAGAAGCAGGTGGATTTCCCGTGGTGCCGAATGCCATATCACCATATGTACGAGGTTTCGGCAATGCATGCTGAAGCTCTTGCTGAATCGGCTGTCCATTCGCGTCTTTGGTTCCAGAAGCTTCAGTTTCTTCAGTACCTTTACCATGACGTTTCGGAACCGATGCTTGAACATTGAAATATGTTGGTCCACCAAGTTGCCCATGCACTTGCTCAAAAGGCTTATCCACGTGCTGACCAAAGATGTTGACCAGTATGAGCCGAAAACTGTTCAGGAATGCAGCATTATGATTGGTCATTGTTTCTCCCAAAGCCTTGTACAACAAGCTAGAAAGCTTCTCCCTTTCTTCATCTTCAGCAAGATCAGATTGTCCCGGCAAAAGAACTCTTGGCAGATCTGACTTGAGAAACGGCGCACCACTCCTGTTCTTAGCAAAAGACAGCAAGCACTTCTTGATGAACTGATCTGCAGCAATCTTCACCATCTGTTGATGTTCATCAGATAATTCTTCGAAAGTGACATCCAGAATGTCTTTTAATTCAGGCATCTTCGAAACTTGTCGGGTCCCACCGGGCGTGCCAAAAAGTGTGTTGACGTAAAATCCGCACCCCACGCCAAGCACACAGCAAGCCGAATTAGCTGGCTTCACACGCAGCACGAGCGTTTGAATCCGAAAGCGTGCCAGTCAATTTTCCTGAAACTGACAAAGGGAGAAAAGATGTTTAGATAACACCTGGAACGTACCGGGCAATACCAGTCAGTTCCATATTTGCGGCTACGGAGCCAGTTTCGAACGACACATAGCTACAGAGAAGCTATCTGTCGGCAGTTAAAGCCTCATTCGGCAATCGGCAAGGCACGCAAGGAGCGCACTGCCGAATGCGTGACGTAAGCATGACGAAAGATCGGCTTTCAGCCGAATGAACATTGTAACGCATACTCATAGCCGATTAACGAGAAACAAAGCATGATAGATGAATAAAAGGGCGAAAGCATGACCATAATTTCGTAATAAACAAGAATGCATAGATTAAAAGCACTAGTCTACCGCATGTCTAGGTACTTTCCAACCCGTCAGGCATGAAAACAAACAAGTTAATCCACCGCATGATACGACTTGCTTGGAATCACACCACCAACCAAGAATAGGACAATCCACCGCATGATACGCCCTAAACATGGAAGGCTAAAAGCATTCTTTATTTTAAAACAAAACCGTGGACGTGTTTCACTCGTGACGGTGCTGCCGAATTCAGCTATATAGCCGAATCGGGTTCCGTGGAGAAGGAACATGCTTCGTCGATGATGATAGATCTATCAGATCGAATCGAATTCTAATCCACCGGATGATTAGCTCTAAGACGACCCAAAAACCTGCATCTACCGCATGATACCTGGTTCTGTCAAGATCTACGCAAGACCAACGAGCCTGAACCCGCAACACGTGGCAGTCTAGATTGACTTCGAATTCGGCTATGAAAAGCAGAGCATCGTGAGCTGGAGCCGATTCTAATCAACCTAGACTGGGCAAAGGAGTGTTGTAATGAATCGAACACGAAGGTAAAATCCAGAGCAACACATGGTAACTTAATGAATCTATCAGATCTTGCCAAAATCCAATAGAGCCGATAACTTGTTCCAAGCTAAAACTTAGCCCACCGCATGGCTCATGATCTAGCAATAGAACCTTCCTGAACCAAGGCCTAAATCCACCGCATGATACTAGGCATGATACAGGGTTGCCGGTACTTACGGAGGTCGACGGATCGATGACTCCTCTCGAAGAACTCGACGACTCGACTAAAGGACTCGATGTTGGCACGGGGCCGGTTTGTTGTATGATTGATTGGATTCGATTGTTTTTTTATTACAGTTGCCATGGGTTTATATTTATACCCAGGTCTTGATACAACTCCTAGTCGAACACGACTACAATACTTGTTTCTAAAAATAAATGACGAATCTTCGTGCCCATATTGCGTTCCTTGTTCGAACCGGCCTTTTCCTTATGTTTTTCCACGTCATCACGCCTTCCCGAATGCTACCGCTTTCACCTGCGGAACTATGCCTCTGCCGAATGACGACGCGTTCCCGACCGCAGAGCGTTATTGCCGAATACTTCAGAGAAAGCCCCTTAGCCGAATGGAATCCTTCCATCAAATCCGGCCCACACGTCAGCCTCTTCTTGGTGCTAAATTTTGGTGTTAACAATAGGTCCCTGGTTTCTCCAAATTAAGCCCCTGGAAACTTTTAAAAATTGCCAGCAGGTCCCTAGATCTTAGAAAACCCATATCTTTTTCGTTTTAGCTCCGATTAGTGTGATTTTCGTGCTCATGTGTTTGTAGTGAAGCGTAGAATATTTCTAAAACCTTTATTTATACTATTTGGTGTACTGTTCTAATAGAATATTATTTGTTTGCATGTATTGGTATGCGTGTATGCTTCTGTGGTGCTTCGTGTCCAGTCGGTGAGCCGTTAGCTTTGGAGTTCGAGCTCGGTGAGGACTTTCCGGAGCAGGACTCGAAGCAGCAGCAGCACTTCGAGGAAGGCAAGTTATAGTACGGACAACTCTTGCTACCTAAACACACTTTTTCCATACATTTACTTTCATATGCATGTGTCTAAATTGATGTCCCATTAAGGTTGTACCTAGTTTTGTATACCCTGTACCTTTGATAACCTTGGGTTTATGCATATGGGTAGATCCTTGCTATGCGCAGCTACTGTCATCATTATTTAACTGCAAATTTTGACTTAATGATTCACTTCAACATTTTTGATAAAACTTGCTTTTTAGCAACTTGGTTTAGGGAGCTAGAGCATGTGGTGTGTGCTTTGCTCTAGTGTCTCTCCGTAGGGTCCGGTTCTTAAAGCGGCAACCCAGGAGCCTGTCGCCACCACTAGAACTATTATGGCTCTGGTCTTGGTCAAGTAACTTGTACGGCTCTAGCTTGACAGTAGTTACCGACGGGGCCGACGGCGCTATGGGAAGCACTCGTGAGAGTATGGTTTGATCCATCGAGGATGGGGGTACCGTCGGCTATGTCTTGTCAGGCACAGTCCCGTGTCGGGAGTCCCGGTGGTATGGGAACTCCGCACGTCGCGCTCTTGTACTTGTTGGCATGCGTGCCCACGCTCCGGACGCCATTGACCCTCTTATCGCTGCGCCCTGAGAGTCAGTCAATCTCGGTGCCTTGGATCATGCTGCCTGTGTTGTACCATAGTGGCTACTTTTTTGTTAGGGTGTCTTGTGAAAAACCTCGTAGCGTCCCTATGCAGTCACACCTCGGAAGTGTTGATGTGCGTGGTTGGGTGCAAAGTTCCTTTGAACTTTTACGCGACTGGTGGGTAAAGGGCGAAATCTCTGCAGAGTGTACAATCTATCATGATAACCTTGCTCAGGGTCATGAGCGGCCTGGATCCTTTTTTATTAGAAGATGGTGTTTATTTATGTTTAATGTCACTTATACTTTATTAATTGGGTCACAACTGGGATTAATTAACTTGTAGTAATTTGGTTAATGTTAAAAAGAACCAACTAAAACTGCTAATGCAGTTAAGCCGTGTCTAGCCTACTTTGAGCCTTCATACCCGTGCTATACTTGCTAAGTAATTATTTATTTACACTTGTCATTATTCAACAAAATCCCGGATGGGTAAACAGATTGGGCTGAGCATGAGACTGCTGTTGAGTTCCATGAGGACCTGCCGTACTTCTGAGTTGCGCTCTCCCAGTCAGAGTTCCTGTGGACTACGGCTCCGCTCTAGTTGAGAGTTATAGACTTCTGCTGTAATAAATATTTATGCTATACTCTGATGTAAACTATTTTATTTCGAGCATTTGTACTATGTTTATCATATTTGTTCGTTGTATGTGTTCTGTGGACTTCCTGGGCACACATATGACCGCATTTGGGTTTTGTGAAAATCCGGGTGTGACACTAAATAACTTAAATTTTTATTTAAACTTTTGTAAAGTTCATCATTTTTAATGTATAGAGAAAAATCTAACAAGGCTAACAAAATTAGTTTCACTAATTTTGGACACTTCTACTAATTTTGATGATTAAAACAAGATTTTAGCATTTAAAAACATAAATGAAATAACGTAAACAAAAGCGTTTTGCAAAAGAACCCCTGAAAAAATTAAACCTTCGCAAACCGGTCCTCCCGCGCTCTCATAAGCCATCTTGCTGATAACCCCCTGAAGCTTTTTATTTCTTCGCAATTGGGTCCTCCCGGCCGAATCTTAAATTGGCGGCGGTCGGCCGGCGGTGATCTCCCCGACGGCGAGGTCTCCGGCGACGGCAAGTGTCCCAACAGCTTCAGCTCTTCACGACGAGCACTCCCATGGTTGAACCCCGAGCAACGATGATCGGACGGCGATGCGCGACGACGGTGGTGGCGGCGCTCCGCAGGAGCTCGTCGGTCGGCTAAACGACGGCGACTTCAGCGACTTGAATTGGCGCAAAAGCTTCACCACGACCTCCTCTACTCGGAGCATTAGCAGCAAGTCGAGTTCCAAGGCCGGAGCATAGCTCCCCTCGACGGCCTGCCATGGTGTGGAGGTGCTTGACGGCGGCGCTCGCATTCCGGTGAGCAGGAGCTATCACCCAGGTCGTGGGCTAGCTTAAGAGCATCACCAGTGCCTTGGGAACCCTGCAACAAGCCTAACTCGACAGCAAAGACACACTGACCCATCTCCGCTCGAGAGCTTACCTGGAGATGGTCAGCGGCGGCCGGAGGTTGAAGATGGCGGCGTGGCAGCGACGGTGAGGCTTTAGGCCGAGCTTGAGCGTGTCGAGGGCGTAGCTGGGTAGGTAAATGTGTTGTGGGCGAGAGGAGTTGGGCGGTGGTGCAAGGACGGCGGTGAATTGCTGGCGGGCAGAGGCGGCGGCGTTGGCGAGCGCAGAAGCGACGAAGAAGATAACTCCGGTTTGGTTTATATGAAAGCTTCACCGTGATCAATTTGGCCTTCTCGTGCTCGCCTTGCTGTGCTGATCGGCATGCTCACTGGCGCGTGGCAGTGGGTTTCTCACCGTCGGTTAAGGCGGCGCAAACCAACGGCGAGCTGCCGTGACTGCTCTGCTCTCCTCTTCTTCTCTTCTTTCACTTTGTTTTTCCTACTCTGAATCCCTCTCCTTTTTCTCCATATTTCATATGCCAAGCTACCTCAAGTCCTAAAGAAAATTTGTAGTCTATACATGCAGCTCTAACTTTGATATAACACGTGGGATCTAATTCTCTATAGTTTGAGAGATTCTGTGCCCCGAACATAGGCATTTTAACTGAACTTTGATTCAGTTCGTCAGTAATCCTTGCGGGTCAAAACAGTTCAACTTTCAATCTTTAGTCCTTTAATTAAATTAGCATATAATCTTTTCTTTGATCATGAAGTACTCCATATGGTAGTACAAAGTTTCTAGTTCCCATTTTACCAATTCTTGACCATACTTTATTTATAAAAATCTCTCCAAATCTTAGCTCCAAAATGGCATTTAATCATTATTTATCCAAAAATTTCATATCCTGAATTTTAATCAAATGCCCTCAAATGTTGAACTTGACCACACTTTTATAGTCCAACAACCTTCCTATACTCTCAAACTAGCACCTCCTTTGAATTTGGCACATTTTCACTTGTTTTCCATATTTTTGCCAAATTTATACCAAATTTATATTTCAAATTTGAATTTCTCCAAATTTGTCTTTACTTGAAAACTTGAGCTTACTACCTTCTAAACCATCATTTGAATTTAGGTTTGGGCTAATCCATGTTTAAAAGTATTAATCCATAGGATGTCACACTCAAGGCTGCTAAGCATCCCAATACCCTTTGTACCCCCTTTAGGACTCGGATCGGTCCCATCTGTTCGAGGGCCGAGACTTTTTCAGGGTTGGGCTCAATGCCTCGCTGAGAGACTATAAAACCTAAGAGCATGCCTCGAGGCACCCCAAAAACGCATTTCTCCGGATTTAGTTTTACCCCGTTGGCCCGGAGACAATGAAACGCAATGCGCAAATCGTTTACCAGGTCGTCCACCTTCCTGGATTTGACAACGATATCGTCAACATATGCCTCTATGGTTCGCCCGATATGATGCCCAAAAACACGAATCATACACCGTTGGTATGTGGCTCCGGCATTTCGAAGACCAAATGGCATCGTGACATAGCAAAAAATGCCAAAAGGCGTGATAAAAGAGGTTGCGAGTTGGTCAGAGATTTTCATTTTAATTTGGTGGAAACCAGAATAAGCATCAACGAAACATAATAGCTCACAGCCCGCAGTTGAATCCACAATCTGATCGATACGTGGCAAGGGAAAAGGGACTTTTGGACATGCTTTATTTAAACAAGTATAATCTATGCACATCCTCCATTTCCCATTCTTTTCTTAACTAAAATAGGATTAGCGAGCTAGTTAGGGTGAAATACCTCCTTGATGAATCCAGCCTCGAGGAGCTTGCGCAGCTCTTCGCCAATGGCCCGGCGCTTTTGCTCGTCGAAGCGTCGCATGCGTTGGGCCACCGGCTTGGAGTGGGGCAGGATGTCAAGGGAGTGCTCGGCGACCTCGCTCGGTATGACCGGCATATCTGAGGGGCTCCACGCGAAGATGTCGGCGTTAGCGTGGAGAAAGTCGACGAGTACCACCTCCTATTTGTTGTCGAGGGTCGAACAAACCCTCACCGTCTTCTCGCCTGGGATGCTGGGGTCGAGGGGCACAACCTTGGTGTGCTCAGTGGGTTCAAAACTGCCTGCATGCTTTGAAGTGGAGGGGATGGTTTCGTTCACCATATTCTCCAGGTCCGCGACGAGAGCCTCATCCTCGGCAGGCGCCTCGGCGCTCTCGACGCATTCCACGTCGCATATGTAGGCATGCTCGAACGTTGGGGCCACCGTGATGACGCCCTTTGGCCCCGGCATCTTCAGCTTGAGGTATGTGTAGTTCGGGATGGACATGAACTTGGCGTAGCACGGGCGGCCCAGGATGGCGTGGTAGGCGCCTCGAAATCCCACCACTTCGAAGGTCAGGATCTCCGTGCAGAAGTTGTCGGGTGTGCCGAAGCAAACAGGCAGATCGATCTGCCCAAGGGGCTGGACTCACTTTCCCGGCGCGACGCCATGGAATGGAGCCTTGCTGGGGCGTAGCTTGTCCCTCCCGATGCCCATGAGCTCCAAAGTCGAGACGTACATGATGTTGAGGCTGCTGCCTCCATCCATGAGTACCTTGGTGAACCGAGTATTGCCTATGATAGGGTCAACGATGAGCGGGTACTGCCCTGGGTTTGTGTTGTAGTTGGGATGATCCTCTCGACTGAAGGAGATAGTCTCCTCAGACCAGTCGAGGTAGGATAGCCCGACCTTGTGTATGGAGAACACCTCTCGGCGCTCGCGCTTGCGCTGTCGAGGCGTCATGTTCGCCGTTGGCCCCCCGAAGATGAAGAAGACGTTCTCCACCTCCGGGAAGCCTTGGCCTGCCCCGTCGCCCGCGTCCTTTTTCCCCCCTTCATCCTTCGAAGCGATGCAATTGAAGTATTTCTTGAGCATTCCGCATTGCTCGAGGGTGTGGGTCACGATGCCCTTGTGGTAAGGGCAAGGTTTCTTGAGCATGTCATCGAAGATGCCACCTCCTCGAGGGGGGCCTCGAGGAGCTTTGGGTGCAGGGTTGACTGCGAGAATTTTGTCGGGGTCCTCAGTCCCCTCTTGTCGGCACGAGGCTTTTTGGGGCTTCTTCCCCTTCTTGCCTTGCTTCTATTTATTTGCAGAGCCTTTGGACTTGCTGCCCTCCGTGGGCGTTTTCTCCGTCTGTTTCCCTCTCCTACCATCAAAGATGGCTCCAACCGCCTCCTCGCCAGAGGTAAAGTTGGTGGCGACATCGAACAACTCGTTGACGCTGGTAGGAGGACTTCGTCACAATTCACGCACCAAGTCCCGACAGGTTGTGCCCTCGAGGAATAAGTGGAGGACTTCGGAATCACCCACGCTTGCGAGCTCGGTGCATCACTTGGAGAAGCGGCGGATGAAATCACGAAGGGACTCATTGGATGTTTGGCGACACCCTCGAAGGTCCCACGAATTTCCAGGGCGGACGTAAGTGCCCTGGAAATTTCCCACGAATGTCTTGACGAGGTCGTTCCAATCGTAAATTTGGTTCGCGGGTTGGTGCTCGAGCCATGTCTGCGCAGAATCCGCCAAATGGAGCAGCAAGTTGCGGATGATCATGGCGTCGTCGATCGTGCCACCCAGTGGGCAGGCGAGGCAATAGTCGTTGAGCCACACCTTTAGATCCGTCTCCCCCGAGTACTTGGTGATGGTCGTCGGTTGCCGGAATCGTGCGGGAATCGGGACCGCGCGAATCTCTTGGCCAAACACCCGGGTCGTAGCGGCCTCCACGACGGGGGTGGAAACCGTGAGATGTACCATCCCGCCTCTTTCTGTTGAGGATGTTGCCAGCGTCATCGTCGCTGGTGTCACCGCGTGTATCTAGGATTCGCTCCTTGAGAGGCTTCCTCCCGATGCGTTCGTGCACCGAGGGTGCCTTTCCCTTGTTTGATGACGGGGGTAGCATCAGATCGTCCCTTTGCGGGGTTTGCGTTGATGCCTCGTGCTCCCGCATACCTCCACCGGTTTTTGGGCCGACAGAGTTGCGTATACGGGAGGCCGAGCTTTCGGCTTGCTGGACAGCTGCTTGCTCGATGAGGAGTTGTGCCTCTCGGCGTAGGTTCCGGCCTTCGGGCGTTGAGGGCTCTAGCATGGCTCGAATTAAGGTCGCCGCAGCGATAAGCTTTTGGCTTGTTCTGGCTAATGGGAGTGGGTCGTCCACATCGTCATCAACCTCGATGCGGGCTCGAGCTACGCGCCCGGCATCCCTGGCGCGCGCGCCGCACACTCCCATTAGCCAGGGCGGTTGTCCTCGAGTGTTGCCCGGAGCTTCCGGACCTGTTGGCGTTCTTCCTCGAGCTTGGCCTCAAGTTCGCGGACCTGGGCTAGTTGTGCTTCTGCAAGCGCAGCGTTGTCGGGCGCCTGCTCGTTTTCTTTGACTCCCGCTGGTTCTTCTGCCCCGCCATCTTCGTCGCCCCTTCCTGGGAGGACGACGAAGCACTCCCTGGAGGGATCGTAATACCCCTCGCTAGAGTCGTCGGAGCAGGTTAGGCAATAATCTGCCGCAGCCTGGAATGATAAAAAGGCCTCACGATCGCGGAGCCCTGAGCAGTCCCGTTCGGGGGCCTCGTGGCCGCTCTCGTGTGCCTCGCTGCCAGAGTCGGGGTAGTCATTGTCTGGCAATGTTGCTATGAGGTTGCGAATTGAGAGCAGATGGTGCCCCGGCAGATCCTCATACGCCGTCATGTCCGTGTCAACTGACGAGGAGTTGGTCACGGTTGTGGTGCGCGTCTCACCGGGCATTTGCGACGGGTCGGCCGCACTACCCCCGTCAGAGTGCGACGTTGTGGCGAGTTTCTTTGCCATTGTCGCAAGGTTTTGTGTGTCGGTCTTAGCCCGTTCGGGGGGGACGGCGTGGGCCGCTCTACGTCGCTCCGCGTGCGTTCGCCGCGCGCGTTGACGCGAACGCTTTCTATGTGGCGGTGGTGGTGACGGGAGTGGTGCTGGCGTGTCCATGCTGGCACTCCTCGTGAGGAGCTGCATGTTGTAGCAATCGCCAGTCGCCCTGAACTCGAGACTCCCAAACCGGATTTCGAATCCAGCGGGAAGCGGGTCCGATGTCCCCATCGGAAGAAGATTGTCGCGTATGACACGGGCTGCCATCAAGGGAGATGGTGGATGGTGTGGTCAATCATAGCGTGAAACCCCTACTTGGCATGCCACTGTCGGTGTTAAGAAATCGTGGTCCCGACACCAACCAGAAATGCGTTATGTTCCCTCCCCTGATGGTTGATGCAGAAGATAATTCAAGACACGGATTTATCCTGGTTCCGATCGCAAGACCGTACTTCCAACGAGATGATGCGTGCAATGTATTATCCTGCACCGGACTGTGAGTAGTAGGGGATACAAGTAGGTTGGGAGAAGAGGCTAGACCTCCAAGTCCCAGATGATTGGGGCAAAGTGCCAATATCGTGGGGGCGAGTGTTGTTTCTTGTTCTGTCTTTCATCGATTGATCGGTCCTCTCCCCTTCGTTCGGGATCCCCTCTCCTTTTATAGGCCAAGGAGGAGGGGTTACAGGTGTGTGTCGCTATGCAGGCATAGTTGTTGCACAGCGGTAGGAGTGGCGCCGGGCGTGGCTCTTTGTCCTTGGCCACTGTTACGCGGTGTTGCGGTCCCTGTGATCGATTCTTGTACTGGTGATGACACCAGGGAGTGGTTTCGAGGATCCGAGCTGACCTGCGTGCGGTAATGACCCGCACGTACGCCAGTTCGAGGGCCTCCCATGCCCGTGCACAGCCCATTCTGTGGGAAATAACTGTGGGAGTTGGTAGCACAGGGAGTCGGACTGACCCGTCCCTGTTCGTACAGTGGCGACATGTCCGCACAGCGCCAGGGATGGTCGCATAGTGCTCGAGATGGCCCACCATGCCTCTGTCGTCCTCTCTTCTTCTCCTACTGCGTGCTCGAGGGTCTCTCCCGCCCGATCGAGGGCTTCGGGTCGTCGGAGTTGGCAGCACAGGAGCTCTGAGTGACGTGCTCTATTCGCACAGCGCCGGCCTGTCCGCATAGAGCCTCAGTTGGCAGCATAGTGATGGAGTTGGCGGATGCGACGCGGGGCGGGGGGTCGTGGCTGTCAGAGCGGCGTGGCGAGAGATTTGTCTTTTGACTTCGGATGCACGACGATGGTGAGCGTCATTAATTGTTTTGTCAGAGCGAAGGTCTCGACCGAGGCGGAGCTCTCCCCATTTCGTGGGTTGCTCGAGGCTCGACCCTCAGGCATCTACTGAGGCGGAGTTTTCCGATTCGCTCGAGGGGTCGGTTCCCTCGAGCGAAGCGGAGATTGAGGTGCGCGTCGAGGCGCCCCACGGGGTGTCTTGACTGTGCCTTTGTTTTTTGCTGGGCCTTTGTCTTTTGCTGGTATGTGCATGAGTTTATTGTTTAACAAGGATGATTATCCCATAGGTTTGCGTACCCCTAATGATCGCCCCCAACAACAGTGGAGCCGTCACTCAGAGGAGGATGCGACTTGGGAAAGAGAACAAGACCTCAAGGCTGAGTACCCACAACTCTTCGCATCCACATCCGAATCTCGAGGATGAGATTCATCTTAAGGGGGGTAGGTTTGTAACACCATAAAAATTCTTATTTAAAATTTCTAGCAATTAACTTAATTTTATTATTTATGTCCATAATTAATATAGGTTAAATAAATAATTTCTAGGAATTAAAATCAAATATAAGGTGTAGAAACATTTGTGTTGCATTCATACTGGTTGCATTGAGTTTTGGTTGTGTGCAATTCAAATAGAAATTTAAATAAAGTTTAAATTTGAATTTGAAATGCATTTGTTTGATCTTTAGAAAAGTTGTTTCCTGCCGAGTTCACTTTTGCTCCCTGGCCTTCTTCCTCGGTCCACTTCCGCCCCCTCCACTTTTCCCCCAGCCCAGCCCAACACCCTCCCTCTCTTTCCCGAGCCAGCCCAATTCCCCCCCCCTTCCGCTCCGCAGTCCCAGCCAGCCAGCCCAACTCCCCTTCCCCAACGCCAACCAAGGCCGCGGACGCCTTCCCCCTCCCCTCTCTCGCTGCCCTGCTGGCCCCACCCGTCAGCTTCTTCTCCCACCTCCGGCCACACCCGAGCCGAGCCCAACTCGCCGCCGACCGCGCCTAACCCACCCTAGCCGCCATCCCCCGTGCCTGTGGACCCCGCCGAAGGTTCCACGAAGCTTCCCCGCCCTCGCCTTCCTTCCTTAACCCCGCGCATGCATAGCAAGCCATCCCCTCCATTTGGAAACCTCGATCCGCCACCGCCCACCGTCGGGATTCGTGGCACGCATGCCAAGGGCACTCCCTAGGCTATAAAAGCCGAGCCCCGCGTCCCCAACGCCTCACCCCGCCCTCGCCTCGAGCTCCCGAACCCCAGCGCCTCCCCTCCACGCTGCGCCGCCGTCCCCCCCCCCCCTCCGCCCCCAAGCCGAGTGCCGCCGCCGACGAACTCCCCACTCCGGTGTCGCTCACTCCAATTCAGCCATCCCAGGAGCTTCGTGCGAAGGTAAGGAAGCCCCCGAGCCTCCCCACACTCGCTCTCGTGCACCGTAGCGCGTGATCCACCCTCGCCGGTGAGTCTCGATGCGGTTCACCGCCGCCTAGCCACTACGCCACCTCCCGTCTGACGGGAACCCCCTGGGCGTACTCCCCGAGCCACCAGCTCTCTCCCCATCAAGTGGGACTAGGGCCGGATAAAATGCTCGAAGTTCGTTAGCTCGCTCAGATCATAGCCGGCTCGGCTCGACTCGGTGCATATTTCTAACGAGCCGAGCAAAAATTTTTTTCTCGTTAGTATAACAGGTGGGTTCGAGCTGGCTCGCGAGCCGTTCGCGAGCCAAACGAGCTAGAAGACCTAATAGACTAATAAGCAAATTATTAATTAATAATAATAATATATGTATACTATATGCGTAGTTTTAGATGATGTTATGGTTATATTCTATTATTATAGTATGACATAGTAGATTTTGAAGATATTAAGAACCTATAAATACTATAATTTTTATATTATATATATTATTGTGACAATTTTATATTTAACTCTAGCTCGCGAGCTTAACGAGCCAGCTCGCGAGCTTAATAAGCCGAGCCATACCAAGATTTTTACTCATTTCCTTAACGAGCCGAGCCGAGCCGAGCCGAGCTGGCTCATTTGGCTAACGAGCTCGAATGAATCGAGCCAAAATGAGCCGAGCGGGCTCGACATCCGTGTAATCTCACTCCGTGTGCTTGGTCTTGTAATCTCTCCTTGAAAAAATGGAAATGTTCAGATCGGTTTCGTTAGCGGCCCCCTGTCGTCCCTTCGAAAAATTGACATGAACGAAATTCTCCTGAAATCATATTTATGAATCGCACAATAAACAAACAGTCCCGAAATATATGGGGCGCAGGAAGAAGAAGGTCGGTCGGGCCCGCGAGCGAGCAGGAGGTGGCTGGAGGGGACCACATATAATGCGTCCGTACGGGCCGGCGTGCTCTGCTCGGCTGGCGGGTGGCAGGTGGCTGGTACCGGTTTGTGCTGAGAGAAAAATACTGCTGGCTGACTGGTGGCAGGTGGCTGGTGTTGATTTATGCAGAGAGAAAAACAATGTTGGCTGGCTGCTGAGAAGCCAAACGAACAGGGGTAAATGTGTTTTACAGTTAAGAGTTAAAGAAAGGGACGGCGATAACGCGTGTAGCCGCAAGTCCCCCGCCATCTCCTCTTTCGGCTCCGGTGGCATCCGCCGCCTCCGCTGCCGCCCACCATCATGGTCTACGCTAACCCATCAGCCGCGTTCGTCGTCGCCCCCGCCGCCCGCACCGTCGCAAGCTCTGGCGGCCTCCGTCGCATCCGCCGCGGCCGTGCTAACCTCATCGGCCGCCGTTTCTTCTCCACCTTCTTCGCCCCTACCGCCCGCACCACCCACCGGGGTCCTTCACCGTCCGGCCGACGGTGCCATCATCGTCCGGCTCCTCCAACCCCCCTCTAGGTCCGTCGGCGACCGAAGACCCCTCAGGAAACCTCAGAACCCTAACAGCGCGTTGTAGACTTAGCGTAAAGAAAGGCGTCGTCGTCGCTCGTAAGCCCGTACTACCAGGCAGCATCAGTCTCTCGCACTAGCACTACGCTACGCTGCTAGCTAGCCTCACTGTGCGTCAACATGGAGGCCATTCAGTACTCGAGATCGATCAGCACCAGCAGCGTGCATGTCCGTCCTACTAGCTCCTACGTGACACGATCTCCGGCATTCAATTCAATCCCAGCTCATCCATCTTTCTATGCATCAGCCCCATAACAGCATTACCCCACCCGGTAGCGTGCTTATACGAGTATATGGTATATACATATCCTTTTTAGCATGCCGGTAAAAACATCAGAAATCTCGAAAATCTATGTGGAAACAACGATATTAAGGCCACGTTTCTTTGTATCCGTAAATTTTATTTTCCGGGTAATCTTGCATTCATGAAGTATTAAATAAAATCTATTTTTAAACATTTTTAAGGATGAGTGTAACTTTACGCGACGAATCTAACGAGCCTAATTAATCCATGATTTACTGCAGTAATGCTGCAGTAATCATCCTCTAATCATACGGTCAGACGCCTCATTAGATAGGTCTCACGAATTAATTCGGAGGATTTGTACGTAGTTTTGTAAACTGACTTTATTTAATACCCTTAATTAGTGGTCAAACGTGTGTGTAAAAAATTTTACCCCCAAAGAAACATGGTCTAATCAGTTTAGTGTATTTTTCTGTGTCAATGGCACTATTGATTAATTTGTCAAGTCAATGCAAGATGGACGTACGTTCGAAGTAGAGATTTTTGTCCATAAACCCACACCAGTTCTTTCTACCATATCCTCTCTTTCTCCCCCGGTCTCCGTTATTGTAGTGTATACTCATGCTTAACATGTCATTATCAAATTTACTTGACAAATTGCGGCACATACTCTGTTCTAAACCATTCTGTTCTCATCGAGGATTCGAGGTTTTATTACATTTGTTGCATTGCCATGGTCTCCACACCACCTTTGTTGCTTCTCCCTTCACCACTCCCTCTATATAACACTTCTTCCTTGCAACACGTACTCCCAACCTTGAATGGAGGGACAGGGACACATATATATGCCAATGTACACTAGCTTCAAGACAATATATATAAACCTCTCCACTGGCCGAAGAAAAGGAAAACATAACATCAAATTTGTTGTGTCCGCACAAAGGCTTACAAAATTGCTTCGAAAATCCATACTAATCTCATTTCTTTAAACACCACTGCAATGAAGAGGTAGAATTAACTCCGTGGCTCGGCAACAATGCCTGTAAAGAGAACAGCAACATTAGCCATGAGTCCATGACATATTGTCTAATCTAGAAGAAACCAATTCAGTTGTCACACTAGTACTCTTCAAGAAATTGGACGGAGTACTAAGGACTGGAATGGATCCTATAACGATAACGTTGTCTGGTCCCGTAGGAAACGAAGAAACGGGGAGGAATGAAGCACATTACGCGAGCTGGGTCAGATGTTTGTGGAGAAGATCGATGATGATATGTTCTTCTAGCGATCATTTGCGGGTGTCTGAATGAATTGGTTAGCCATGCAGTTAAGCCTACATGTCTTAGAACAATCCAATGTTGCTAGCTGGAGTAATATATATCCTTAAGGTTTATTGTATTAACCCACCCTTTATTTCTCCTTCATAATGTGGACGCTTATATTAGATAGTATACATAAAGAGAAAGAAAAGTAAATCATTTACACATACGGGTGTCTTGACCTACAATAGAATCTTGAATCATATGCTGCAATGGATAAGCTTTCACACTGAATCCCGCTCCAAGCGTGGGCCAAGTTTCGTGAAGCAACGTAGAGTACCACTTCTCTTTTGTTTTTGCGTGAATGCTTAAGCATGAACGTGTACTCACTCTTCCGAGCTAACTGCAGGCCGCTGGCCCACTGCTACACCTATTTTCCATTCAAAGAGAAAAAAGAATAAAGAGACAATGCTGATGAATGAATATGATATCCCCGCTGATCTCGGCCGCTGCCTACCGGCGACGAAGGGAATAGAAGAGGAGATTTGGTGTGATCCGGGCGCATTGGTTGCTTATTAGGCGCAGCGGGCTCTTTCGCAGTACGGGCTTGATCCTCCCCTGCCGCCATTACTGTGCCAAATCTGCGCGGCACACGTACGCATGCATGCGTTTCCTGTTCCTGCGATGGCGCGCGACGCGACACACATGCGTGGATGCCTGCTCGTACACCACACCACCACGCAGGAGGAGAGAGAGAGTGTGTGTGGAGGCCGGCCGGGGCACGGACAGGGCCTAGACGGCCGCCACGGTCCACGGCCTAGCCCAGCAGCGCAGACCACGCACATGCGGGCGCCCCGCCGTAACGCGGTTTCGCCACGGGAACGGGCCCGATCCCGCGCCGGCCCACATCGGACGGACAGCGACGCGCCCGTCCTACGAGGCCGCCGGACACAGCCAGGTGGGCAGAGGTGTGTTGACTTTTGTTGACGTCGTCAGGCTGTGTGGCGCTTCTGGCTTGGCTAGTCAAGCACGCAACGCAAGGCGACGGCGCACCCCCGGGAGACTGGGAGAGCCGGTCGCCGGCGACGGGCACGCGGCGGTGGCCCGGCCGCGGGGACTGCCACCGGGCCGCGCCCTGTTACCGTGGCGCGCAGCAGTTATGGCGCGGCAACGCATGCATTTATTACCGCCTGTCGTTCACCTTCACCGCTACCCCACCCCGGCGCGCGCTGTAATCCGGCCCCTAATTACCCGCATTTATTTGTACCACCCGCCCACGATACGCTCTCTCTCTCTGGGCCCTCTGCCTCTGCCTCCTCCTCACTCCTCCCTGACCCTCTCTCTCTCTCCGCCTACGGGTGTGCGAGTGACACGCGGGGCCCGCACCTGAGTCGCTGCGTCCACGTGGTGGAGCCCGGGGCAGCGTCGCCGCCACGTGGGGCCGCGCGGCGGGTGGGGCAGCGAAGTCAGCGAGGCGCGTCGCCGTCACGCGGAAGGAAAGGCGCAACGAAAGAGGTCAAAGTCGGGAGGGGGGAGTCGCGTCACACAACAGTGCACAGCAACAAGTAACCGGCGGCGTCTCCTTCGCCTCAGCCCTCGCTTTCCCTGTCGTCGTCTCCCTCTCGCTGCGCCTGCTTCTTCTGTGCCAGCTAGCTGCGAGGGCAAGACGAGAGACGAGAGCACAGCTAGCGGCAGGCAGGGGGGAAGGAGAAGGCGGTCTCGACTCGACGACCTCGCCTGCTTTCGTCTTCGATCAACCTCGCGTACGTCGTCGTCGTGTTCAGTGCTTTAGGTGTGAGCAGCCGAACAAGCAGAGAGGGGAGGAGGAGGAGGCAGGGGGTACGCCGAGGCACAGAACAACCGACAGGGTATTTACTGCCGCCATTTACTCCGCCCGCCCTTGTCTCGCGCACCCCATCCCCGTCGCCCCTTTCACTTCCAATCGGCTCGTCTCGTCTCGTCTCCGTCCCCCCCCCCCCCCCCCCCCCCCCCCACCATTTCTCTCCCTCCCCCCTCTCTCCCTTCCGCGGAAGGTTTCTTTCCCTTTCCTGCACCCCGCGCTAAATCCTCCCCCTCTCCCCCCGTCCTCGCCCTGCCATGCCTCGCCTCGGATTTTATTAATTGCTTTGCTTCATTTCTGTGTTTGGGATCGACGCGAAATCGCCAGCAGGACGCGCGCACGACGGGATTCTACATTTCCTCCTGCATCGGTTCATCCGTCTGTCGAGGGAGGAAGGAAGGATGTTTGGGGACTGCCAGGTGCTCTCCTCGATGGCGGCCATGGCCGGGGCATCCTCCTCGGCGGACGCGCTCTTCATCCCCAACCCCGGCGCGCTCGCCGGCTTCATGTCCTCCTCCGCCGCCGCCGTCATGCCGTTCCACCACTTTGCCACCACCACACCCTCCCTAATACCTGTAAGTTCCCTACTCCTCCCTCCGTCAGTCCCCTAGCTTGCCAGCCGCTGCTCTCTGGTGCTCTCAGTCTGAAATAATGGCGTGCGCTGCAGAAGGAGGAGGGCGGCGGCATCAACATGATGGGCGCGCGCCATGTGGCCAAGGACGAGGAAATGGACCTGGAGATGGACATGGAGCTCAGCGGCGGCTCCGGCAGCGGCCACCTCGACGGCCTCCTCAGCTTCGCCGATGTCGACGACGACCGGCCCGAGCAGAAGCCGCAGCACAGCGGCCTCGAGCTCCAGACCGTCGACGCCGCGCAGCAGCAGCTCGCCACCACCAACAACAACGGCAAGAAGAAGCGCTACCACCGCCACACCGCGCACCAGATCCAGCAGATGGAGTCGTAAGAGACTGCTCTTCACCGCCATGCATCTTCTTCCCCGACACCGAACGAATCAATCTCTCTAACATGATATATAATTATTATATATGCGTGCGGCCGGCATTGCAGGCTGTTCAAGGAGTGCCCCCACCCCGACGACAAGCAGCGCCTGAAGCTGAGCCAGGAGTTAGGTCTCAAGCCCCGGCAGGTGAAGTTCTGGTTCCAGAACCGGCGCACCCAGATGAAGGCGCAGCAGGACCGCGCCGACAACGTGCTCCTCCGCGCCGAGAACGAGAACCTCAAGAGCGACAACTACCGCCTCCAGGCCGCCATCCGCAACGTCGTCTGCCCCAACTGCGGCCACGCCGCCGTCCTCGGCGACATGTCCTACGAGGAGCAGCAGCTCCGCATCGAGAACGCCAGGCTCAAGGACGAGGTCGGTTGGTGCTAGCTGCCCGCTTAAACCCTAAGAAGACGAGCAAAGTGTACTTTATTTTTGTTTAGTATTATTGTTTTCGATTCGGTTCGGACCAACAGCTACCACTGTTCACCCATTGCCCGTGCAGCTCGACCGCCTGGCGTGCATCGCGACCCGGTACGGCGGCGGCCGCCAGCCGAGCATGTCGTCGGCGCTGGGCTGCCTGTCGGCGCCGCCGCCGGTGCTCATGCCGCCGCCGCTCGACCTCGACATGGCCGTCTACTCCCGCCATTTCGCCGACCAGGCCTCCGTCATGGGCTGCGGCGACCTCATCCAGTCCGTCCTCGCGCCGCCGCAGCAGATCGCCGGCGGCGGCGAGCACCACGCCACGCCGTCGTACATGGGCGCCATGGCGCCCGTCCAGGAGCAGGAGAGGCAGCTGGTCCTCGACCTGGCCGCCACGGCTGCGGACACCCTCGCCAAGATGTGCCGCGCCGGCGAGCCACTCTGGGTGCGCTGCCGCGGCGCGAGCTCCGAGGCCATGGTGGCCGATGAGCACGCGCGGATGTTCAGCTGGCCGGTCGACGGAGGGAAGCAGGGTGGAGGCGGCTCCGCGGCTGCAGCGGCCAGGACTGAGGGTTCAAGGGACAGCGCCGTGGTCATCATGAACAGCATCACGCTGGTGGATGCCTTCTTGGATGCAGTGAGTTTCGAATCCATTTAATCCCCAATCAACCGAATTTATGGAAAAATAATCATTATTGGCACCCTATATATTTTTTTGTTCTGTCAAATTCTTGAAACAATTTTAATGCATTTATAAACTTTTGTAATTACCAAATTCTGTTTGGCAGAACAAGTGGATGGAGCTGTTCCCTTCGATCGTGTCCAAGGCAAGAACCATTCAGGTCTTAAACCATGGAGCTGCTTCTGGCCATTTGGGCAGTGGATCTCTCCTCTTGGTAATTACCTCTCACGTTTACCTGATGATCTCTTTATACTTGTTAATGTAAAATGTTATGGATCAAATTGGGATTGAATGGAATGGATGAACAGATGCAGGCGGAGGTGCAGTTCCCTTCTCCTCTTGTGCCAGCACGGGAGGTCGTGTTCTTCCGCTACTGTGTGCATAACAGTGATGAGGGAACCTGGTCTGTTGTCGACTTTCCTGCAGAGGGCTTCCAGCTGGAGGCGCTGCAGACCTCGTCAGTGGTCAAGTGCAGGAAGCGCCCCTCTGGCTGCATCATCCAGGACATGCCCAATGGCTACTCAAGGGTAAGCATGGCACTTGTACATGGACACATGGCATGTGTGGTTATGCGTTTAGTTAGCACTGGGAATTGACACGACTCTGCATACAGGTGGTGTGGGTGGAGCACACGGAGATGGTTGGGGAGGAGAAGCCGCTGCACCAGGTGTTCAAGGACTATGTTGCCAATGGTACTGCCTTTGGTGCCACACGCTGGGTCTCCCTGCTCCAGCGCCAGTGTGAGCGCCTTGCCAGTGAGCTGGCCCGCAACATTGCTGACCTCGGAGGTATACTTCACTATCTCTGACTCCAAGCATACTACTAGATTGCATACTACTTCACTATCGCTGGTTCTAAATTGCACATTGTTCCACATGATTTGCTCATACTGCTTGTTTGCTGCATGGGACCTGTAAGCTCCAATCTTTAGTTTGCAAAAACCATATATTATGCCATCTGTTTGTAGTATTCTGATCTTGTAGTTGTTGTCTCCACCACGTTGCCTACCTTTTGCCTTCACTTACTCATTTCAACAAAATGTCGGTTTCTGTCATCATCACCATCTGTTTTGGGAGGAAATGTGTGCCATTTAGAACATTTGTCTGCTATGTTGACTGCGGACATTTCATGTTATTTCTGATCAACAGCATTCATCCAACCTGACAAAGTCTAACGATCATGTTCTTTTCATTTTTTTCTTACCTTTAAATTCCCAGTGATCCGCACCCCAGAGGCAAGAACAAATATGATGAAGCTGTCACAACGGATGATCACCACTTTCTGTGCCAACATCAGTGCTTCTGGGAGTCAATCTTGGACAGCACTCTCAGAGTCTACAGAGGACACGATCAGGGTTACTACTCGGAAGAACACTGATCCAGGGCAGCCCAGCGGTGTCATCCTGACTGCTGTCTCCACAAGTTGGCTTCCATTCAGCCATCAGCAGGTCTTCGAGCTTCTGGCTGATGAACAACAACGCTGTCAGGTAGTCTGTATTTACGATTTCAATCATGCAAGGTTATTGTTTGCATTCATGGTTTTAGTTGCATCTGATTGTTATTTAACTTTATTTATTAGTGTCTTGATGATGACTTACTTTTGCAGCTTGAGATTTTGTCAAATGGAGGCTCACTTCATGAAGTGGCACACATTGCAAATGGATCACACCCAAGAAATTGCATTTCTCTTCTTCGAATTAATGTGAGTATCTCATTTCTGCCCCTGTTTGGTTGGAGTTGTTACTTGTTACTCATAATCCTCATATTTGAACAATATAGAATTCTGTGAATACAGATGTTATGTAGCTAAAATTTCCTGCTTCAAGAGCATAATTACATTAGGTTGGCTCTTTTATTGTGCTTAATAGTTCTCATTACTAGTACTTAATATTGGAAGAACATTGTAGCAATGAAGTAGCTATTATTTTAGATTAGTAATTTAGGCCTATCTCTGAAGGATGGGAATTATACATTCTTAACTTCTAGGATATGAACATGCAATATTGCCCTTGGAAGAATTGGGCGCGAATATACAGGTGTGCCTTTTTTTGTGCGGCTAAAACAGAAAAAGTTAAGAATGTAAAATTTTGCAATTGCTCACTGGTACTGACTTACTGCAGTAACTGTACTCTGGTGTAGAACTGTTGATCATTTTAATAGTTCTACAAGCACTTTACTATTTGCTACCAATGCCAAGGACAAGAAATTAACAGCGGCTACTTGAGCTGTACAGTACTCAAGATGGCACAATAAATGAGATTTGATCTATCTACTCTGGGTCTTAGCACACGGATCACGGGCAATTTTGAAATCATTTAGTTCCATTTTCTGTTAAAACTTAAAATTTCACCTGAAAAGAAATGGAAATATTGTGCCTCGTATTGTTGCATGAAGCAAATCTTTTAAGTCTAGAGGACCTCTCTTTGTGTTACGGCCCATGCAAATCGACCATATGCTGATTTGAGGCATTTATGATCTCTACCATCTGGACATTTCATTTGACAGTTAGTACATACTGATAGTCATATACAACATAAAATGTTTGTTGATGATGGTTTCCATTCATCTTTCTTGTGTTCGTGTTTATTTGTTTATATATAATCCCTGAAATACCTTTTATTTTGGCATTTAAGTAGGTATTGCCATGAGTTTTAGAGAGCTGACAATTTTGCAACTGATGAAATCACAGGCTGCAAGCAACTCATCACAGAATGTGGAGCTCCTGCTCCAGGAGAGCAGCACCCACCCTGATGGAGGGAGTCTTGTGGTGTTTGCAACTGTGGATGTGGACGCCATCCAAGTGACGATGAGCGGCGAGGACCCTTCCTACATCCCTCTCCTCCCACTGGGCTTTGCCATCTTCCCAGCAATGAATCCGTCTCCTGCAGCAACCAGCACAAGCTCTGGCAATGGTGAAAGCAGCCCAGGTAACCCAGATGAGCCTGTCAGTGGCTGCCTCCTCACCGTCGGCATGCAGGTGCTAGCCAGTGCAGTGCCCTCAGCCAAGCTGAACCTCTCAAGTGTCACCGCAATCAACAGCCATGTCTGCAATGCCATCCACCAGATTACGACAGCGCTGAAGGGTGGTGGAGCGAGCCGGGCTGAGCCGGCAGCTGTGGGGGGCTCCGACTAGTTGCAAGGTGATGGGGGAATGGAGGAGCGCAGATGGACGCAGACCAAAATGCCTTCCAAGAATACATCAGGTTTTTCCATTGTGCAGGTGCAAGGGAGGATTTGACAAGAGCCCAAAACTAACACATGAAAATTCAAAACTCCTCTTTCCCGCCATGTGCCTCTCAAAATGACAAAAATACCCCCGACCAAACAAACAGTGTGGGGGCATTTTGATCATTTTGGGAAGCTAGTGCTATCTACAACTACTAGAAAGGGTCTTGTCAAGCTCTCGCTTGCACCGGCTGAACCAATCAGGCACAGGAATCCGGGCATTTTGGTGATGCTGTTATTTCTGCTCTCGGTCTGTTCCCTTGCTCAGAAACCAGAACTGTGGAGGTTAGCTTCAATCGGTATGCTTCTTATTTTTGTAATAATAAGATGGAAGATTTACCTAAATAGTTTGTTCGGAATGGTTGTCGTCGGTCGTAGAGCTGTATAACTCTGTTAGAGATTCAAGACTATTGTGTAGGAGAGGAGCTAGAAAAAGTGTGAGAGGAGGAGTCAAGAGCGAACCAAACCAGTTGTGACCCTTGGATTGGATCCCAGGTCATCAGGGAAGAAGGGTCTTGGTTCGGGAATTGACTTGTTCCCTCTCTGCACTGCCCTTTGTCGATCTGTAACCTGCTTGCTTGTGTTACTCGGGTCGTTAGATTACATTGCTCGATTATCATGCATGTTTGCAGCTCTTGCTCTTGCTCTCTGATTGTAAGGTGGTTGTTGAATGGGAGTGAATGGGTGTGGTGCCCTTTTGTTTCTTGCGTCGACCTAATCTGTGGAAGGCAGTGCAGGGACTTGAATGCCCTGCATTTCTGCTGCACACCACTGCCCCTGCATTGCATTGGATCCTGTGTGGCTTTGCCTGGCGCTCTGCCACTGTAGAGTGTAGAGGGCCAGGCCCAGGCCCAGGTCAGCCAGCCAATTTTTGAGGTGCACAAGGCAATAGCAAGCATCAGCTGCTGTTGATGGTTATTTATTCCTGTGTACTATGCATGAAGATGCTGTGTCTGACGATCAATCTGATGGGTGGTTGGGGAGATGCCCCCTCATAAATAGCTTATACCAGGGTTGGGGGACCGGCCAGCTCTGTTGGCCCAGCTCTCTCTCACAACTCACACAGGAGCTCACGATGAGGAAAGAGGCTAACTGATGAACACAGAAGCACTCACGCACAAGCACCAGATACACACACGAGAGCTTTTGCAGCACTGCACACCAGTGCTCTTGTTTTTTTCTCTTCACTTCACCGCACAAACTAACGCTGATTACAAAGATTATATAAGCACACACGCACAGGCTAAGTCACGTCTTGCCGCACAGCCCGGCAAGCACCTCGTGGCTTATCCTCTAATCACCTCCTACATGCAAGACACGTCTTGCTGCATGTAGAGCACCACTAATAACACACACACGCTAACGACTTATTCCAGCAGCATGCTCTGATCCAGTCCCACGGCCATGCATGCGCCCATGCAAACAGACTGATCTTTTCTTCTTGCTCTGAACTAGTGCCGTCACGACTCAACTGACCAAGAATCTGGCCGCACACACACCTCCAAGTGACACACGTGCACACAACGTGATGGCTGCCGATGATCTGCTTGCACTTGCAAATCTTGGCCACCGCTATGCTGCACAGCACGCACGAACACAACTAACATGAACTTAATAATGCTAAATTAAACTGACACACACCCAACAAGATTATGTCTAACAAGCTCCTCTTCGACTCTTCTCCCCAGTTCCATTGCTTCCGGTTCTGCCATCGAGTATTACGGAAGGCTATAAGGGCAGTCCGAACCCAATGACTAGGATGGTGTCCATAGAATTAAATGAGGTGCCATCTAGGATAAAAAATGATGTGGCAAGTAATTAAATGAAGAAAGAGAAGGAAACTGGATCTTGCATGAAACATGGTTTCTACACGGCATCCAAGACAAGATGTGAGATGAGTAGCATTAAATTGAAATATGAAATGGTGGTGTTTGCATTGAGAGTGTAGTGTCTACCTGTAGTTTCTTGATAATGTGGAGTCTATAGTTTCTTGATGATGTGGAGTCTATGGACATCGCTATTGGTGTCTTGGGTTGGAACTGGCCTAAGGTCATCCCTAATCCTCCTAGTCAGCAGAAATACTACGTGACAGAAGAGTTAAGGAGGAGAGAGAAGAAAAAACATGGAAACCGGATCACATACAGGAAACATTAGAGTGAATGGACTAGAAAATTAATCAAGGGCCCACGAGAAGACACTATGGGTTGCGTACCATAGTTTATAAATCTGATGTATATGGCAACATAGACACCACTTATGGACATATGGACATTTTGGGTTAGGATTGGCCTAATAAGGCTAAATGACGAGGTGAAGGAGAGAGAAGAGGAGAGAGGAGGTATGCTGTAAGTTTATAGTCAGATTGAGCACAGAACCAATAAACTTTGTGAAAGAGACAAGTGGGCCATATATTAATGATAAAGAGCTGAATCACTGTACTACTGAGCTGAGAGATGAGCTGTAAAGATGCTTATAGCCTGCTGCTGGCTAAATCGTTAGCCTCGCTCTTATGTGATGAAAATAGTAGCATGTTTTGTTTGAGCTGGATCAGGAATCCCGACCCTTTCTCTCTCTCTGTTTAGCTAGAGAGGGTTTATGGAGCTCTGACAGTGACCGGGGGTAAGGGAGCAAGCTGCATTTGCTACCTGCTAACTGTTGAGGCAGAAAGCCATGCTTTGCTTTGGACATTAGTTCCAGGTGTTAGGAAGGTGCAACTCAAGATCTATCGCTATGCCTTCAACGGATGATATACAAGAATGATGTACAATGTGCAACAAAAGCCCTAAACAAGTGGGTAAATACATAGCACAATCCACAAATCTATTACACGTCACCCCATACCCGTTCCCCTGAAAAATTATGGTTTGATCACAGCGAGGAAAAGTCATGTTCCGTCCATGTTCGTACTTAGAAGTCGGTTCATAGAACTATAGAAGCTCTAAAGATACACAATGAAGATTCAGATCATGGCCTTGTTTAGATGCAAAATAGGGGGTGGGGATTTGGGTCACTTCGTAATCATTTCGTCACTGTAGCATTTCGTTTGTATGTATGAAAAATTATCCAAAAATTGATTAATTAGGCTCAAAATGTTCGTCTCGCAGAGTACAACAAAACTGTGTAGTTAGTTTTTGATTTCATCTAGACGGGTTGGTGCCGTCCCTTTGCCGGCGGAACCTTGCTCCGGGTGGCGTTGTTCGTCGACGGCGGCCGGAATGCGTCTTGTCTTGCGGTGGCGGCGTCCTGTACGAAGATGCTGGTGTCCTTCCGGTGTGGGCGACCTCTTCGTTGGCCGGGCACAGTGGTGACGGTGGTGGCGGCGATTTGGGAGAAATCTTTGTCTGGCATGTTTTGCCGGACCGGCGGCGGTGAAGTGTCCGTGACACACACCTTGTTGAAGGCGCTGCATAAGTCGTTGGTCAGACCGTTCCCTATTGCGTCCGTGGTTGATCAATAACTGGGTGAAAACCTAGCTTGGTTTCTCCAGGCCGGCGGCGGCAGTGCAGGCGCGTCGTCGAAGTTCTTGTTCGCCATGGTCGGGCAGTTCTCCCGTGTGGATACTATGTTCGGTATTCAGCTCAGGGCGGAGGAGGCATTGGATTGCGTAACAGTTCGAATGTTGGTTGGCAGTATCTGCACCAAGTCTTCGTGCTGTTGCCTTGGAAAAAGCATCAATGGTGGTTGGTGTCCAGCGTTTTCAGTTCTTCGTAAGGTCTGACAAACGTGTATAGCGATCTTGGTGGTCGCGTAGGACTACTAGAGCCCCTTGATGGGACGTAATTTTCTTGTTTTTTGGTTGGCCTTAGCCATTTTGGTCAAGGCCGGATAATATATTATCCATTATCTAAAAATATATGTGCCGACATTTTGATGTGATGTGAATCTTATTTTTGTATAGTGAACTTTAGGATTGTTTTTTTAACTAAACGAGGGCCATGTTCATGCACTGCACCTGCGATGTCTTGTAGGAAGCACCAACACTTAAGGTCCGCATCACACCGACGCTTTTATATTAGAGGACCAATAACAACCATCGCACTGAAATCGTCTAGCAGTAGCCATTGACGCCTGGTTTGCGCAATTGTCAACGTTGTCATAGCTCACAAGTCAGCCTCAACGTAACAGTCCAGGCGACATTGGTTTGCGCAAGGTCTTTCAGGCAATTAAAGATGACCCAAGGAAGGCAGGTAGGAAGCGATGGTCAAACTTCAAAGCGCCAGATCGCATCAGACTGCGCCTAAAAGATGGAGTGAAGGGCTGTCTTTAGATCCGTGAAAAATAGTGAAAAGAGTCACATCGGACATTGTAGCGTACTGTAGCAATTTTTATTTGTTCGTGGTAATTGTTGTCCTACCATGACCTTACTGGGCTCAAAAGATTCGTCTCGTCGTGTACATCAAAACTATGCAATTAGTTTTTTTATTTACCTACATTTAATGCTCCATGCATACGTCATTTGTTATATTTAATGTTTCGATGCGATGTCGATGTGATGGAAAGTTTAAAAAGTTAGGAGGAACTAAACAAACCCAAGGAAGAAAAGACGACGAGAAAGGGTACTAACTGATGCTGCGGAACAGTGTATAGGACAGAGAAGGCAGGTGTACCAAGGAAAACGAGGAGGCTATGCTAGCACATACAAAAATTCGTTTATCCCAAAACAGGAACAACAACGGTTATAGATCACAGATCGTTACCATTAGACGCGCAGGTGCAGCAGAAGCCGTCTCGATGTAGACGAACGCGTCGAAGTGGCAGTGCCGTGCAGGTGCTCACGTCCGTTTGGTCCTGCACGTGCGGTTCATCCTTGTGCTCTAAGCGCAGCACCTCCGAGGTATCCACGCGTACGAGGATGGAACGCCAAACGTAGATGTATTAGCACCTCACGAATGACCGCGATCTGCAGGATATGGATAGAGGTGGGCCTGCAGGAATTATTGTAGCGCGCGGCTACTGTTCACCCGCGGTACTGTAGTGGCGGCTACTGCTCACGCGCGGGTACTGTAGCCAATTAGGTTTTTCCCTCCCTCCACCCAGTACATATTGAGGTCACTAATGGGCTTTCAATATTTGTGGCCCATCAAGACTCTATTATATTAATGGATCAAATCCATCAAAACCCATTATTGGATCCAATCCAATTTGGCTCTAGAGCATGTATCCAATAGTCTCCCATTTGCACTAGAGACAATCACATAGGCAAGATTTTCAATATTCCAAACCCATTAAGGGCTCGTTCGGTGCACAGGGATCAAATCCCAAGGCTGAACCGTTCCACTCCGGGAATGGATGAATCCATGTGGTCTCACTCGTTCCTGTTCAGGTTTAATTCTGTGTCCGGTTTAATTCCTGTCCACATAAACATTGTTCGGTTGAACCTATTCAGACAAGGATTTAACAAACTATGCTAAACTCAAGCATGCATAATGTTGATCACTGTGTTGCTGTCATGTTTCAGACTCAAGTCAACGCATAATTTATACGGGTTGAACAAATCAACACATGCTAATGAACAAAATCGACAGGTTTTCACGCACATACAACCAGGAGCAGAGTATCTGAACATTCAGTAACACATTCTTATTACAGTGACAGACTATTATTGCCATGGTAGCTATAGCAAAAATAGAAAACGATGAAAGAACACAATATGATCTACTGCCTTCCTTAGCCCATTGACGATTCCACGGTTCTGAACTGCAGACTTTCCATCATGCCCTTAGCTCAATATAGGAATCTGAGATCCCTGCAAGTAGCAACAATTACGATGAGTAAGGAGTCCTGAATATATGTAAATTCATTCACTAGCTTCCTGAAAAAACAAGCGAAGAATGCTTATAAAACTGCTTATTAACTGATTATAAAACAAATTTCATGGCAGTACATGCACTAGAATGAACTCTGACGGAATTATTAGCTTGATGCAAGCAGTTCAAGAGTACTGGCTAGAAATCTTAACTGCATCTTTGTACAAGCAGAACTGCAATGGTTGAGCAAGTACTACATACCAGCACTTGGATGGAATTCAACAGCACGACCTGTACATGCACTTCTAATCATCTCATGCAGCAATAATACTAGCTAGAACATCGGACAGATCAAACCTAACCTACAGGAAGTTCTTCAGTAGAAACTATGTTGTTCTTCAATAGCAACTAACTAGTAGTTCGTCAGTTCTTTATTATTGAGCAATGCTAATCAAACCAAACCAATGGAACAGATTCCATATACAAGGCACTGAGCTACATTGTTTTTCCACCAAAATTTTACTGTCCATAAAGTGTGAAAGGCAAATAGTACAGAAATAATACATCACATGTTAACCCTGAAATCAGATAGCATTGCAGGTTGCAGCATATGGACTGCAGAGCCGCAGATACCGAAAGTCAACATCAGGATCATTTGTGTACAAGAACAAGAGATGTACACGACAGGTTGAAATCTGAGCAGTCTAGCATCCAGATTAACAAGAAAATAACACGTCTGCTACACATAGAAGCACCCAAAAGTTTGCCATCAGCAACGATACAAAGCACATCAAAACTTAGTCATGGGCCCTTGCTTCCTAATCTCAGCAACAATAAAAAGCACAGCAGAAACACATAGATACTACCCCAAATTCTAACACGTCTACTAAACAGAGTTAACGGAAGCAGTAGTATAGGCATCCAAATAGAATTAAAATGTGGATCCAGTGCCATAATAATTCGATCTCCAGCCCATTTCTACTACTGTTTCCCTACATGCTCCAGAATAGAATTAAAATGTGTGGATCCAGAGCCAAGAAACATTAAGATTTTAAATCCATGGATTTCTTTTGTTTGTACAGAGGTACCATTCAAACTTTTGCTCTATGCAAACAGTTACAACAGATAACAGTAATAATGTCCCACGGTGCCGATTTCCTACTTTTAATTTTGTCACTGCCCTGGATGTCGCTTATATTCAAATTGCACACTTCAGCAACTCATCAGTAAAAACATGTTACAGCGACACCAAAACATTTTCAGTCCCAAGCAAGTTGGGTAAAATAAATTAAAAAAAGAGGCATAAATTGCTATTTTTTATTCCCCTAGTATTTGTATCTAATAGTTACATTGTTCTAACTTATAGAGCGAAATAACAAATAAATGCTAACTAATGCAATACAGAACTGGATAGAGGGACAATAATCCAAGTGAAACAATGAAAGACCATGAAACCATGGAAGAGAAACATACCATTTCAGACCTTAGCCAAATCATAGCAACTTCTGGGTCCTTGATGCAAGAACTCAGAAAAATCTCCCTGTTATCTGGATTCTTGAAGACAGTGTACGCTCTTGCTTTTTCGACTTTTGTCACTTCCATTGTATCCAGAACTGAAATACACCTCGTGATAGAAAAATCAGGACCTTGAGCACATTCCTTTTCTCTGGCTGTGTCCTTTTCTCTGATAGCTTCATCCTCTACTTGTCTGGTCCTCATTTCGCAATATTTCTCCATCATACTTACTATTTTTGATGTCCTTGTCCTTTTTGGTTCTTTTTCTTCACTGTGTCTTGGTATGGCAGCAACTCTTTTTTGATGTGCAGTCATATGCTCTTCATCCTTGTGCTCCTCAGCCCTATCCTCTTGTGTCTCTTCAGCTTCTAGATCATGAATTTGCCGAAGGGATTCCTCATCTTCCACATAATGAATCTGCCTAAGTTGTTCCTTATCTTCCAGATCATGAATTTGCTGAAGGGGTTCCTCATCTCCAAGAGAAGTGACATTGTAAGTCCCTTCTGCAAGATGACCTGCACACAAACAAGGAAATAATATATAAAACAATGGGAAAGTAGCCTTGGCATAATGATCTACAGAACATAATGACCTACACAAGAACGTACCATCATACAGCTCTCCTAAAGCATCAAACAGTGGGAAAGAAGCCTTGGCATTGCAAAACTTCTTGATTTTTGGAAATGTCTGCACATTCAAACAAAACTTTTGATCAAATGGATGCATATTGTAATTAACAACAGAATTAAGTAATGTCCAAGAAATTAACTTACGACTATCAGGTTCTCCCATAAAGCTGGTCCTCCTTCTATCATACACCTATTCTTATTCCAGTGACATCCACTCTGTTTTTTCGCCTCTTTCAACATCTTGTAGTCTCTTTTGAGCTGACCTTCCTTCTCTTGAATCTGGCCTTTGCTGAAGGAGACATACTTGTTCCTTTCATGAAACACCTTCACCATATTGTTCCAACCTTCGGAGCTCCACCCATTGTCCCCTCTAAAACCACTGTCTTTGTACTCATGGAGGATATCGACAAGTGACTTCTCGAGTAATGGGTTCCAATAGGCCCTTTGGATGACTACATAAACAGTGATCAAGCATCAAGACATGTAACAAGATATGAAGTGTACAATATGAAAAATATTGATAAAGCATGAAAGAACAATAAAGGTCATACCTTTTGGAGAAGTGTTCTTTGCCCGACTACATTTAGGAGAACACCTCTTTTTGGAAGAACTTGCCACAAGCCTTGCACTCAACTTTGGCGAGCCCCTTGCAATCATAGTGAGTTTTGGCGAACCTTTTCCAACCATTGCTGCCAAAATATGCATGACATAACTTATTACAAGCCCATTCAATACAAAAGCTTGTTCACTTATTACAAACCTTATTCATTTAATACAAGCTTATTCATGACAAAAGCATAGTCGCTTATAACAACACATGAGAAAAGAAACTATCCATTGACTAATTTATTCATTACATAACTATTGATTGACTAATTTACATGTTGTTGGTACTGCTCCCACATTTCTTGAGCAATGGTGTCCCTTAAAGTATTGCCTTGCACAGTGGAATGATCATTGTTCTGGTCACCATTTGGTAAAGCTACAAAGTTTGTAGGATTGATATTATCTGGTTGGTCATCTAACCACTCATCTCCATTGAGTGACCGAATTAGATTGTGGAATATAGCAGCAGCTATGGGTATCCTCACTTGATTTTCAATCATGTGATGTGTGGGAACTTTCAGAATTGGGAAGCGCTTCTTGAGCACTCCCAAAGCCCTTTCCACATGATTTCTCAGTAATGCGTGGCGGTGGTTAAACAACTCTTTTGGGTTTTGCGGCCTCTGATGTCCAGTCCCAAACTCTTTCAAGTGATACCAGACTCCTCGGTATGGCGCGAGGAAAGATGGAGTGTTTGCATACCCACCATCAACAAGGTAGAATTTGCTAGGAGGTACACGAAAACCCTTGCTAACAGCAGACCTAAGCACTCTGGAATCTGTAGCCGAACCCTCCCAACCAGTAGAAACATAGGTGATGTTCAGGTCAAAATCACAAGCTATCATCACATTGATGCTAAGTGCACCCTTCCTGTTTCTAAAAGGTGCGGCTTTCTCGGAGGATATGGTTATAGGAATATGTGTTCCATCAATAGCACCAAGACAATTCTTGAAAAAAGGATAGAATCTTGGGTTGCCTTCAATTTGTGGATGCACTTGATTGGGATTGGGAGTTATGAGGAAATGGCGACTGAGTCTAGGGATGACTGTTTTGAAGAAATGATTGATGTGATGATGGAAGGTATCATTGCTATGCCCAAATTCTACTTGAAGATCCTCATACGAGGCATTGTGACTCAGCATGTATAACAAGAACCCTAGCTTCTCCTCCACCTTGATCCTCGTATCACGTACAAGCCTTGTCCTTCTGAGGTAATTGGCCATAGCTCTGAAGCTTCGGGGCTCCATTCTGAATGTTGTGAGGCAGTTCTTGATATGTCCTTGGAGCAGCCGTTGAACCTTAATCTCGCCAGTTTCTGGCGATGTGTGGCGCTTCTTCTTTTCTCCAACTCCACTAGAACCCAAAAGATATAGGGCATGAAAAAACAACATCATCATGTCATCGTCCTCTTCCTCCCTCCTTTCTAATACGATCTCTCAACGGCGTAGTCATTATGGAGCTACAAATATATTATAATCAGCTAGAATTAGACATGAACAAAGTACTCACATAAACTAACCAAAGTTTATCCTGATCTCATTTAACATAACATGACAGGGCCAAGTTAACATTATTCAGGAACAAAAGTTTATCCTATGGCAAACTTTAAATTATAAACAAAATACAAGTTTGTTTTCTGTTACTCAATCAGCACAAATAGTTTCAGACTCATGCATCACAACTAAAAATATAAGCTAAAAGCAAGCATTACCAGGTACAGAGCATGGCCAAAAAGCAATTTCATTACCAGAGCATTACCAGAGTAAAGCAAACATGAGAGTTTCATTGACAAAAATAAAAGATGCAGAATATAAAATAATTGGGGTAGGTACCTTTTGGGGTGGTACAGGATCCCACGATGGTGGTGGTTCGTCCTCTCCAATCCTACCAAGGGCCGGGATAATCTGAAATAAAACATGAGCTAAGTCATAAATCAAACATAGTTATAAAAAATTGGTTGAGAGTGCAGACTTGCACTTCAGAAAAATGCAAGAACATTAAAACAGAATATTCTGTACATGGGAGAGGACAATAAAATGCTCAGAGTCAAGCAAGCATTCCCAATGGAAGAGACACTAAAACACTGGAGAAAAGAGACATACAGTGTAGGTCTATATTGTTTCTGTTGGCATATAACCCAAAGAATGCTCAACTAAATTTGTTATTCAGTAATATGTTAGTGCATATGGCAGCATGTTCAGTGATCAATTGAACCAACAGACCAACAATGTGCCTGTGGTCAACAGAACAACCATAGCTAGCTCAATGTAGTATCTACCAATTAGACATGCAGGTCAACCATCAATCTATCTATCTAACAAGGACTGACAGAAAACATGTAAATCAATTCGGATCAGAACTGAAGTGCTCTCATGTGCAGAGAAATCCAGGACTAATTTCAATCACTAATCTACAACAAGTGATACAATTAAGTGCAATTTAACCCATAAAATGGATAAGCTAATATAACCATCTGACACTCTACTGCCTCAAGCATCTCCCATGTCCCAACTAAGACATCAGTAATGCTAAATTTAGCCAAGAACCACACTATCCACACAGAGTCAAAGACCAATTTCACTCATGCCTCTAGGTCCTGTCCTGGTCAGCAAGCACAAACAACTTGCCTGCATGTGGCCATCCATGGACATGGCAGATACACTCTTCAGAATATTTTAGCATAATCTTCTGAGTACTAGTCTGGATTGAATGCTGAAAGTTCCAATCATCAGATGGAGTGTATATAAACCAGCAGCTGCACTCTCCCCTCTCATCGACAGGTCAAACAACAAAAGAACGCCTGACCAACAAGAAACCCACCACCCATGGCGTCAAGGGCTCAAGGCCCATCCTCTCCTCGGCCACCTCCCGACGTTCCTCAAGAACTGCCGCTGCCTCAAGAACTAGTGCGCACCAGCCGAGAGGGTAAGAAAGGATGGGTGGGGCTTACCGGGGAGAAGAAGACCCTCGTCGCCAGAGATATTGGAGCGGTCGTCGCCGTGCCGTCGCCGCCGCACCGCTGCCGTCGCCACGCCGCCGCCGCCTCTCCAACCGCGTGACGCGGAACCCTTCCTGGAAGGGGAGCACCAGGGTTCGATCCGACAGATATTGGGGCAGAATGGGCTCGTTCCTGGGCCTTATTCATTCCGATCTGCCCAACCGAATGGCCATTCCAGGTCCAGCCCGACTCGAAACCAGGCCGGACCAAACCAGCCAGAACGGGCCACGTTCCAGGCCCGGAATGGGCTAACCGAACGAGCCCTAAGTGTGTGACCCTATGGGTTCACGCATAGACATGTCCCGAGTACTCCTACTCGGTCCAATAGTTAACAACGGCCTCTAGCAAGACATGTCAACTCCCATGCGAACGTAAAGATCATATCAGACGAACCACCACAACATCACGTACAAGCTATTCCCTTTGCCTCACGATATTTGGTCTAACTCCAAGTCGACCTCTCTTTCTCGAACCTGTGAGTTGGATCCTTCAAAAGGTTAACACTTAACTTAGCACGGCCATGCATTTCTTGATCAGATCACTCGAGGGTCCAGAGATATCTCTCGTATAGAGAGGGGCAAATCCCATCTTGATTGACCATGCCTCACAACATGCTTCATGACAAACCCAAAAACTACCTTTATGACTATCCACTTACGGAGTAGCGTTTGTTAGTCCCTAACTAGGTCAATTTACATCTTGAGTACATGCGACAATCTCAGGTCTTAGGACAAAGCATACGCGTTGTGTAAAGAGAGAACTATATAACAAAATCTCATGTTGGGTCAGTCCAGCCCCATGTCATACGTGTGCCCACATTATTAGTTTGACATCTCTATGTCCATGACTTGTGAAACATAGTCATCATCCAATACATGTGCTAATCAGATTAGGGACAATCATTAGAATAACCATACAAGTAAAGAGTTTCACAAACAATTCACATAATTGCATATCATATACAAGTTGCATTTCATGGATATTCAATAATTGCTAATCTAGATGATATCTGATACCCATAGCTCTCATATGTGACTCACGCTTAGGCTATGGAAGAGCCTTTGTCAAGGGATCAACAACATTCAAATTCGTGTGTATTTTGCATATCTTTATCTCACCCCGTTTAACGAACTCTCGAATGAGGTGAAACTTCCACAACACGTGTTTGTTTTTCTGGTGATTCCTAGGCTCCTTAGCTTGCGTAATTGCTCCATTGTTGTCACAGTAGAGTTCCAATGGGCCAGATGCATTAGGAAACACACCAAGCTCAATGAGGAACTTTCTCATCCAAACACCTTCCTTCGCTGCTTCAGAAGCTGCGATGTACTCGACTTCCGTCGTAGAATCAGCCACCGTATCCTGCTCAAAACTTTTCCAGCTAACAACACCACCGTTTATCATGAACACAAATCCTGATTGCGACTTTGAATCGTCTGGATCAGTTTGGAAACTAGCATCAGTGTAATCTGTTACAATGAGCTCCTCCTCGCCTCCATAGACTAGGAACACATCTTTAGTCCTTCTAAAGTACTTAAGAATGCTTTTCATCGTTGTCCAGTGACCTTCACCTGGATTAGACTGGTGTCTTCTCGTAACACTTAGAGCATATGAGACATATTGACGAGTACTTATCATGGCATACATGATAGACCCAATTGCCGAAGCATAGGGGATCTTACTCATGCGCTCCCGCGCCATCGAAGGACACTAAGTCTTGATGAGGTGTACGCCATGTGACATAGGCAAGAACCCTTTTTTCTTGGACTGTTCCATGTTGAACCATTTCAACACCTTGTCAATGTAAGTATCCTGACTTAATCCTATAAGTCCTCCTTGATCTATCTCTATATATCCTTATGCCCAAAATGTATGCAGCTTCCCTTAAGTCCTTCATAGAAAAACTATTTTTCAGTGAAGTCTTTACAGATTCTAGCATAGGAATATCATTCCCAATCAACAATATGTCATTCACATACAAGATTAGAAATGCAACAGAGCTCCCACTTTCCTTCTTGTAAACACAAGCCTCTTCCTCATTCTGACGGAAGCCAAATCCTTTGACTACCTCATCAAAATGAAGGTTCCAAGTCCGAGATGCTTGCTTTAACCCATATATGAATTTCTGGAAGCTTGAATATTTTTTCAGCATTAGTTGGATCGACAAAACCTTCGGGTTGTATCATATATACATCCTCATCCAGGTTCCCATTTAGGAAAGTTGTTTTGACATCCATCTGCCATATCTCATAATCGAAATATGCAACTATTGCTAGAATGATCCGAATAGATTTAAGTACACCGCCCATCCTCCGCGCGACGCTCGCTGCCCCTCCTCTGCGTTGTAAATTCGGCAGCAGCGGCAGGCATCATCCTCACACCGGCGGTTGCATAGAACCTCTCTGCAGGGAAATCCGGCGGTGGTGCACCTCTTGTGCATGGCAGCCCCGCCCTGGTACGCGTCGACCCACAGCGGATTCTTGCTCAAGGAGCTCCCTTCCCCAGAGAATGAGTTCCACCCCCCCTCCGCCGGCACGGAGGAGCTGGTTCCTACCGGCCACCGCTCCTCATCTTCCGGCAGGATCTTGTAGCGCCCGCCATGGATCTCATGGTTGGCACCGGGCATGTTGCCACAAAGGACATCGTCGAGGAGGCCACGACCCCAGACACCGGTGCCCTTTCCATCGCCTTCGCCGCAGGTCTCCTCGACGCTGAGTGCTGCTTCCCGCGCGCCCTCCCCAGCGTTGGAGAAGGGGGTGTCGGGATCCAAAGAGAGGGGTGCGTTGAGGGGGGCGGCGGTGGCGGGGGTGACAAGAGGAGCGAGGGGGCATCGGCGGAGGAGGGGGTAGGGATCCATGTCGAGGGGGGGCAGTAATTAGAGGAGAGGAGTGAGAGGTAGGGTTTGCTCTGGGAGGGGGGGTTGGACCACGGGTTGAATTCTAAATAAGTGGAGGGTGTTTTGCAAAACAGCCACGCAATGCTTCGCTGCTCGACACGCGTCTCATTTTGGCCGTGGAGCAAGGAGAGGAGAGCAAAGGGGAGGAGTAGCTTTTAATAACTTTCATGTCCAGAGAATCTTCAGTTTTCCTTGGTATGCTAATTCTTCCAAGGGGCTATTGTGTTCTTACCCCTACACTACCGGAAACCCTGTAGTTGTCGAGTGCTTGTGGCTTTGCCGAGAGTATTCTATCGGGCACTCGGCAAAGCCTGGCTTTGCCGAGTGTCTACACAAATACACTCAGCAAAGCTCAGACACTCGGCAAACACAAGGTTTGCCGAGTGCCTAGGCGGAGGCACTCGGCAGGCAAACCCACATTTTGCCGAGTGCCAAATAGCGGACACTCGGCAAAGAGCACGCACATGTGCGTCACGTGCACCAGCCATTGGCGCTGTTACGTCGTCAGCCCATTGCCAAGTGTCAACGGTTTGGCACTTGGCAAAGTGCCTATTTGCCGAGTGCCTATGGCGGACAATCGGCAAAGTCAACTGTTTTTCGAGTGTCTAGATCTAGACACTCTACAAATCAGGTATCTTTTAATTTCTTGATTTTTCCTGCCCTCAATACTTTGAAAATTTGAAATTTAAACTCACATATGTTGAAATTTTGAAATTCAAACTCACGTACTTTGAAAATTTGAAATTTAAACTCACAAAATTTGAAAATTTGAAATTTAAACTCACAAAATTTAAAGATTTGAAATTTAAACTCACACACTTTGAAAATTTGAAATTTAAATTCACTAAATTTGAAATTTAAACTCATACAATTTGAAATTTTGAAATTTAAACTCATAAAATTAGAAATTTTGAAATTTGAACTCGCAAAATTTGAAGATTTGAACTTTAACATCTCTGGCCGGGCATGGCCCGCCATCGGCCTGACGCGGCCAGCCGTGGCTGGTCCGAGGCTTTGCCGAGTGTTTTGGGCCGGTGGCACTTGGCCAGCCGCGGCCACCTTTGGCTAGCTGGCTGACCCGAGCCTTTGCCAAATGCCAGGCTGGAGGCACTCGGCAAAGAGCTACTTTGATGAGTGTTTTGGGTCAGGCACTCGGCAAAGCAGCTCCTTTGCCGGGTGTTTCCCTTTGGCACTCGGCAAAGTTTTTTTATGTATTCTGTCCTCGAAACTTTTTGTTTTGTCCACATACTATATGGGGGTACTCTATGTTAAAATTTGGTATATTTCTCGATCCGGTTGCTATATTTAATTAATTAATTTCATTAAAAGTATTATTTTGAGATTCGAAGAATTTGAACCGGAAGAGATTCGAATAATGGAAAACAATGAATGAAAAAATGATACTCATGTTATTTAGGCCAATGCAAGGCCTTATCCAGAAATTGAAACGAAATTTCAAACATCTAGTTCACGAAACATGACCACGAATGTGTGGCTGAATTGCTTTAAAATTCTATAAAAAGCAAATCAAGTCTGAAAATCATGAGATTTGTCATGACATCATTATATCATACGTAGTCTATGGTAAAAAATTGAGAACATTTCGGATAAGTTATCACGTACGTTGCTTGTAAATCTCCGAACAAGTTTAAGAGAGTTGAGAAGTACTCGTTAAGATTTGGAATCAAAGTGACGATTGAATTGAGAATTTACTTGTCAAATTTTTGCATAGGCAACATACATCGTAGATTGTTTCATGTTAAATTTTGGTTATTTTTTTATTTCGTTTGATAATTTTTATTTTTTTCGGTGTTAAATCTAAACATGATATAAATTGAATTTGAGCTATTACACATAAAATAATAAGTTATTTTTCGTGAAAGCAAGTAATGTGATTAGTTTAGTAAAACTCACATTCCATTTTCAAAGTAAAGTGAAAAAAATTATAAAAACTCTAAATAACAAAAAAGAAATTGATTTTGTCGAGTGGCCCTTGATAAGGCACTCGACAAACAAGGGGTAAGTCTTCCTTGCACTACATTGCCCAACACATCACATTTATTGAACATTCTTGAAATAATGATCGGATAAATCGCGTTTATATGCAGGATTTTTACGGATGCAATCCGGGATTCGAGCAGAAGGCGGCTCTTGTGGCACATACAACATGTGTCAAGCTCGTGAAGGACATGCACTACGAGGCGCTCGTCCAGGTCATTGTTGATTACTATTCTACAATTAATGTGAAGGTCACGAAACCTGTGGGATATACATCCCCGGGTACCCTCAAGATAGAAGACCGAGTCCTAGTAGAACTACTCATGTAATCCAACTAGGACTCACATATTGTAACCGACTAGGAAACTTACCATGTAACCCTGCCCCCTGGGATATATAAAGGAGGGCAGGGGTCCCTAGCTCGGCAGAGACAATACAACTCAACTCACGTGCAATACAATCAAGCACACAGGACGTAGGGTATTACGCTACTCGCGGTCCGAACCTGTCTAAATCTTTGTGTTGTTCGTGCACTATCGTTCCTAGAACTCGGCGAGACCCACAAATCTACTTCCTGGGGTATCCCCTAGCAGACGTGCTCGACATAAATCGTCGACACTTGGTGCCCACCGTGGGGCCTACTCGCCGAAGCTCAACATTAGGCGTGATGGGATCCAACTTCAACATCAACAGCAGATCACAGGATCATTGAAAGAACTTGATGGACCTATCATCTACAACTTTGAAGCCGTGCAATAGTTGCCAAGTCATCATGGATGCAGCTTGCTCTGCGGTGCAACAATAAGCTGCGGCGTTACGGGACAATTTACTCGACAAGCAATAGCCCGATGAATCAGCATGTGTCGATTTTCTTCGGTGCAAATTTGCAATCTGCGAAGGAACCCGGATTGGTCTTGTACACGTCAAATCGAACCCCTCAATGAATCAATTCCGATGTCCAGTCCAATGCGTACTCGGCTTTGCTTTAGGGAGTCCGATGTGCAAAAGGCTGGCCAGCTGCTGCACCGCTACAGAAGAATTAGCAGATTATTCTACCACGGGGCTTTGGCTACTAGCTATCACCGAGAAAAAAAAAGGCTACAGGCAGCGCATGCATTAAAGGTGGACGATTATTGCTGTTGTCTCCTGGTGCATGCATGTCCTGCGTACAAGATTATTAAGGAGGAATTCTCCTATGCGCATACGCGAGGCTACCAAGGAGACCTCGAGATCGTCGCTTGCCGCACACGGGAAGATGCACGCGAGTACGACTATATTGACGTCTGACTGCATTAGCTCGTCGTCGACTACTTCAACTACTCGAGTACACCAGCATCAACTCGCCGGCGACAACCTCGACTACTTCGACTACTTATCTCGACTAGTTATAAACTAGTCGAGATCGACTACCGCGTCATCAACAACTAGTCGGGGCCGACCTCGACTAGTCGACTTCAACAACAACCGTCGGGGTTTCATCGCCGACCGCCACGACTTCGTCGATAATCATCCGCGAATTAAGCTAAGTCTTATTTAATAATTATTTTTTGCATAATAATTTTATCTGCTTGTTTACAAATATGCTTGGCCATGAGCCAACTACTCTAAAAGAGTACTTCACTTGACATCTCGCCAACGGGTTACAAACCCTCGCGCGGTCTCTCCTACAGGAGAAAAGTCCTAATCGACTGCTTTATTATTTCTCTGCACTCTTAACGACCAAACCGCTCAGTAGCATGCACCTTAATTCGTGAAACTTCGGTTCCTTTGTAACACCTATGCACCTTAAAAGGACTGGTTAAGCGAGACCAAGTGTTTAAACGTAACAGGGCTACTACTCGAGTGGTTACGAGTCTAACAAGAGCAATGAGCTTAAACAGTTTAAACATGCATTACCACATGCTTTATATGCTATTATAATAATTTTATCAGTTTATTTAAAAAATATGCTTTACATGCATTACCACATGCAACAAGTTTAAACATGCATTACAAATGTTATTATTTACTTTTTCTAGATCGGATACTACTCATCCTATATATTTAAATTCCAGGGTTACCAGTTGAATATTCATAATACGACCACTGAGCCACTTGAGTACTTTTACTAGTCGGTGCTCACATGCTGAGTACTTCAACCAGTCGCTTGAAGCTTGGGGGCTGCACAGTACAAGCCAAGACATGAAGACAAGTACTAGAGCTAGTCGGTACTCAAACGGCGCGGCCTTACAATGGCAGCCGAGTACTTTAAACTACTCGGTGCTTGCATATTACAACAACTCGAATACTATGTTCTTGACCCTTGGACCGAATGTAAACCATTCGTTTCAAGGCTCGGGGGCTACACTCAAGGGGTACACATTTTTTGTGCCTATTGTTGATCCATTCAAGATCTTCGACTAGTTTTAACAAAACCACTCGAAGCTCAGGGGCTATACCCAATGGCTGCACCTACTCGGTGCACACCATTGAACTAATCAAGATGAAGATAGAAGACTGCTTTTGAACCTCTGATTACTTAAAAAAGTAGTTGGAGGCTCGGGGGCTACACCCATTGGGTGCATCTAAAGATGCACTCCAATGTAAACTACTCTACAGAGAAGACTTGAGCGTCTTGGACTTAGCTCCAACTACTCGAAGATGTTAAAGCAGATTCAAGACTTGAAGCAAATGTGCAAAATGCTCGGGGGCTTGTGGGATATACATCCCCGGGTACCCTCAAGATAGAAGACCGAGTCCTAGTAGAACTACTCATGTAATCCAACTAGGACTCACATATTGTAACTGACTAGGAAACTTACCATGTAACCCTGCCCCCTGGGATATATGAAGGAGGGTAGGGGTCCCTAGCTCGGCAGAGACAATACAACTCAACTCACGTGCACTACAATCAAGCACACAGGACGTAGGGTATTACGCTACTCGCAGCCCGAACCTATCTAAATCTTTGTGTTGTTCGTGCACTATCGTTCCTAGAACTCGGCGAGACCCACAAATCTACTTCCTGGGGTATCCCCTAGCAGACATGCTCAACATAAATCGTCGACAAAACCGCACGCAAGAAACATGAGACTGACTTAGGAGCAATACTTGGCGGTAAATCTAGAACATCGATTATAATTTTTTTTGAGATTAAGTACTTTTAATTTGATGTTGTTATATGCCGTATACTTGATGGCTTTTAGGCGATTCCGTGGTGGTGCGTCTTGCATCCCCAGTGCTGGGAGGCGATAGTGGACAAGTGGTGCAACCCCGAGTGGCAGGAGATGCACAACGCTTGCCGGGAGCAGCGTTTGCTGATGCCAGGTGTAGCACACCATTAGGGTAGCCTTAACCTCGACGATTATGCCGAAAGATGGGTACACCAAGTCATTTCTTTATTCGCACACTCAATTCAGTATAAATACTAATCTTATTGTTTATTTCCTCAGTCGACGTCACATGATGGCAAGCCTTGCCCCCGGTTCAAGGCACATGCTTTGGACCACAAGGGCAAGGCGACCTCCGACGCCCAGTACAACCCGGAGGACCCGACCTCGGCATACAACAACACCACCGTCCATAGTTGCCTCACTGCATAGGTATAGGTGGCGAAGGAGGTCCATGGGCTAGACATCGGTCCGACAGCTCACGACCTTGATGGAGAAGTGGTCTTGAGGGTGGGAGGAGGCAAGAAGAATGGGCGGTACTATATCGGCGACAACACCCTCAACACGGCCAGTACTCCCACACTCTCCCAGATTCAAGCCATGAGCACGAGCGCTGATCCGGCCATACGTCCACGTCCGACCGCTGCACTGTTCGAGATGCATTCACTTTAGGTTATTTCTATTTTATTCATCATTCGTTCACTTTTACTTATGTTCGCTTTGTATTGTACCATTGTGATTGAATATTGCAGACCCAGCTGGAAGATGAGAAGAGACGGGAGGAGCTGGAGTTGACGGTGCAGCAGATGCAGCAGATGGAGGCCGAGAAACAGAGGCAGATTGAGGAGCTCGAGCGCCAGAGCCAGCAGCAGATGGAGGAGCTCGAGCGCCAGAGCCGGCAGTAGATGGAGCAGATGTATGCCTACATGCAGAATCTTGGTGCGCGTATGGGTGAAGCTCCACCGCCGATGCTATTCCCTCCACCACGTCCTCTCATTTATCCCGTGAGTCACTTGAGAATCTTATAATTTCATTTGACAACTTATTCGATTACCTTAGACAACTTAGACAACTTAGTTGTAATGTTTACTCTCGCCAAAACACTCGGCAAAGGCTCTGGCCAGCCACCGGCCAGAGCTGGCCGTTGTCTGGCCTGAGCCTTTCCAAATGTTTTGGCGAGAGTTTGTTACTTAGAGCACTTGTTTCTGTCATAAATCTTGTATCACACATGCAAAATGTTCTTTGTGCAGAATCTTGCATCAGCAGCGCCGAATGATGGGCCTCATGACCAAGATCCATCGCATCCGTCTCGCGTGCTGTTCTCAGCCCCTTCTCAGTGACTTGCGAATGTGATTTTGATTTGTGGTTGTGATTTGTGGATGTTTAGTGAGTATTTGTGGTTGTGAACGAATTTACTTATGGATTTATGTGTTGTCGAACTTCCTATGATGTTTATTGCGGAATTATGGTTGCGGTAGGTTATTGTCATATATATGAACTGTCTGTGATGCTTCTACTTATTGTCATATATATATATATATATATATATATGTATATATATATATGTATATATATATCAACTGTCGGTGATGTTTGTTTGAGTGGGTACGTTATACGCGACTAAGCAATAGAAAGTGGGGCTAAATTGCCACTTTGCCGAGTGTTACACTCGGCAAAGGGGTGTTGGTTGAGTGTTTTTACCTCGGCAAAGAGTGTGTTTATGTCATTTCTAGAAAGGTTTTTGCCGAGTGCCCCATGTTTGCCGAGTGTTTTGGCAAAAACACTCGACCAAAACACTCGGCAAACACTCAAGCTTTGCCGAGTGTAACACTCGGCAAACCCTCCGTTAAAATTTCTCACCGTCCACCGTCGTCTTCTCGCCGTCCGTTAACACTTTTTAATGCCGAGTGTCGGCCTTGCACTCGGCCAAATATTTGTTGAGTGCCCAAAAAAAAAACACTCGACAAAGAGGTCTTTGCCGACACCCTATTTGCCGAGGGCCCTTTCCCGTAGTGGTACTTCGTACTTCAATTGTGATTTTATCCTTGTTTTTGTCCACTTTGTGATTATACCGCAACTTTTTTAATATGAAGACTCAATTTTCCTACTCCGTGAATAGCCCACGACGGTGTTAACTCAACTGCAAAAATACATATATAACCTTGTGAATACGCCCCCTGTTTTGTTCATAACCTTGTGATTTTGTCCCTATTTGACATCAATTAGTTGGACAACATTTGAACAGTTTTAAAAATAAATTCTGAACTAAATTCATTAAAAAACATACTTTACAAATCTAAGCAAAAAATGACAAATTTTGTTAAAATTTTGACAATATCATGACACAAAAGTATATCCAACCACATGCATATATAGATACAAAAGCAACGGAAGGGAGTAACAAACACCACCTGGGCACATCCAACATACATATCCAACAAAAGCAACACATAGTAGAGATACATTATATGTCTAGTGGCAATGCATCACAATCATGCATCCATTCCTAACAATACGGCCAATCTCCCTCCTCTTCCCCCTCTTCCATTTCCTCCCCCCTCTTCCTCAAGCAACTCCTATTTTACTTGCCCTTCCCCTTCCCATTCCTTCTCCAGCACCTCAACGACAATAGGGATGTTTGGATCCAAGGGGCTAAAGTTTAGTCCTTTAAATAAATGACAATTAGACGTAGTAAACATAAATTAATTATAAAACTAATTATATAAGTCATGTCTACTTCTCGAGACGAACCTAATAAGCCTAATTAACCTATAATTAGTACATAATTATCACATAATTACTGTAGCATTATATTGTCTAATCATGGTGCACTTAGGCTTAATAGATTCGTCTCGCAAATTAGCCATCGTTTATGTAATTAATTTTTTAATTATCTATATTTAATACTTTTAATTAACATCTTTACATCCAATATGACGGGACTAAAGTTTAGTCGGAGGGAACCAAACACCCTCATCCCCACCTCTAAAATTTAGTCCCGTCACATCGGATGAAAGGATGTTAATTAGAAGTATTAAATATAGATCAATTAAAAAACCCATTACATAAATGAGAACTAATTTACAAGACGAATCTATTGAGCCTATTTAGTTCATAATTAGACAATGTAATGCTACAGTAAATATGTGATAATTATATACTAATTATAGCTTAATTAGACTTGTTAGGTTCGTCTCGTGAAATAGATATGACTTATACAATTAGTTTTATAATTAGATTATATTTAATATGTCTAATTACCATTTATCTAAGGGACTAAACTTTAGCATTGGGATTCAAACACCCCCTAAGAAGATGGAAATTTACCTACTCTTCACTGGTGTTCAACGCCATGGCCTGGGCGCTACAGGCCGCCGCGCACTGCGCTTGGCCATAGGCCCGTGGCTGGCGCCTGGTCCCTGCCTTCCATGCTCACGTGTCGGGTGCCTAGTCCCCGCCCGCTACAGGCTCTCGCACGCCTGCCCATTCCACCTGCTACCGCGTTGCACGCCTACACTGCAGGCTACTCGACTTGTTCGGTAGGCTGGACGTGGCTGGGCTGGAATGGCTGCTGGCAACCAGCGAGTAGCAGCCAACCAGCATCCTAACCAGCCGTTAAACCAGTTTCAGCAAAAACCAGCCACTTTCAAATTCAAACGCCAGTAAATAATAAGCAGTTGTCACCACTTTTTTTTGGCGCCAAACCCCACATCATGTAAATACAATACCACTTCATACACACACAAATCACAATCCGCATCAACATAAATCACATCAAAATCATAGGAACCATTGTACGGCCGTACAAACAGCGGACAGACCAATTTAACTCCACAAACTACACAACAAATATGACCATAATCAGTTAAAGTTCAATATACAAGCTCCAAAATCATTACATTTCTGCTACCAATGTACTACCAGTTCATCTGAACATCGAGCTCATTCAACAATCGACTCCAATTCCACAACACATCATTGAAGATATTGAACCAGGGGCCGTGGATGCAATGATTTAAACAAACTCCACAGCCCAGTCTAAAATTATCAGGCCGCACATTTGCAGCCTGGAAAGCACTCACCACAATACAAATCACCATCCAGTCCTCCGCTGCCCAGTGCGCACAATATCCTGTAACAATTTGATTGTCCAACCAATCAATCATTTTTTGTAAACCCAATTGTATAATGGATCTCCAAATCTCTAGTTTAGAAAGGCAAAAGCTGCATGTACATGATACCTACATTTACTAATGAAGCAACCACATTTTATGATTTCCATCACCTTAACTTCCTACTTCAGACTAACTAACAGAATGCTAAATCTACTCCATGAGTCATTGTTTTTTACTAAGGCACCAGAGATGACTTTGCTAAATATACCACCAAAATGAAGTTGCCTAGTTATCCTACCTCCAATCACTGTAACTACACACTTACCACATGACCTCCGCATCCTCCCTTGGCCACCTTCCCCCATGGCCTGCAAAAGTTCACCAACATATCAAAGCATCAGAAGAAAGTAGAAGACTTGATATCAAGTTCACTCCCGATGACTTGATCCTAGAATCTGAAACTGAACATCAGGGGCAGATATTAAGCCAGCAAATTAAGCATGGCTCATTTCATGAGTACTGTTCTCATGTCCTACGAATCAACATCAATTCATGAGTTTTATTAATCAAATACTAAAGTACAACTACTAAAAGAAACTTGAATTCTATAGGTTTCAATGCAACTGTAATGCAAGTTCAAAATGATTCTGGCGTTGTCCAATAACTACAAATGGCTGACTGTTCAATCCAACTAATCAACAAATTGTTGTTGCTCATCATATCCAGACAGATGAAGAAAGTGTTTTATAAATTTTAGATTAAGTTAAAAATATGGGGATGTTATAGACCACATTTCTAACCCCAAAAAACCAAAGTAATGATAAAACACCACAGTAGCAAAACTTTTGCTCGGCTCAACACGACAGGACCTACACCACACAATTAGAGCATGTGAAACATGGCCTACTGGAATAGGAGCAACATTTTCTGATAAATCTTATGTTCCTACCATTTTACACATCAAATGCTGTAGCACACAAATAAACTCAGCATAGCAGCAGTTCATTCAACACATAATAGTTCACTTGTATTGAAAGTAATATTTCAACAAGATAGGACCTGGTTCTGTATAGCCAAGATACTAGTAATATTTCAACAAGATATGTATGAACAACAACATAAACATATTTGGTAGGATTCAACTTGTAGTTAAATCAGACAGATCAACTGGTAGTTTTACAAATTTTAGTTCAATATCAAAATATGGGTATGTTCAATTTAATTCTATTTACAAAATTGAACTTCATTTTTTGTTCAATTTACACACATACAGTACCTAGCGGACATACAGTACCATAATCTCTAAACTAAATCCTAGAGGACTAAACTGATCTTCAATTTCTATATCAAAGACCAAACAGAGGAATACTAACAGGACATACCTACTGACGTACCTACTCCTGTGGTGGAGGATTCCACACATGCCACGATACCAACTCCCTCAGTCCCGACGTGGACATGTCCTTGTTCAGCTCCACCCAGTGCGAGAGAGGATACCTCTGACCAACTCCATGACGTCGGCGGTACAGATGGTTATCCATAGCTAAGCAGGAAATTATCATCCATGCTTGCTTAACCAGGTCCATCTTTGGCATCCTTGTTAATATGTGCCACCGCTCTTTGAGGGTTCCGAACCTCCTCTCAATTATATTGCGCAGGCTGCTATGACAATAGTTGAACCACTCCTCCCTACCAAGTGTGTTGGGATCTACTCCCTCAAAATGATCTCGGTGGTACCTGTTTCTGGGGAATGGAACCATGAATCCATCTTGGTCGGCATATCCTGCATCCGCCAAGTAGTACCTTCCTGCATCAATTCATACAATGTCAAAAGATTAGTTCTACCATGTACCAAACAGAAGATAATGCTCCTGCGTAAACAAGGGTGACAACTGATTCATACCTGCAGGAGGAGTCGGGAACCTCATATGTTGCATACATGTTCTTAGAACTGCCATGTCATGGCATCAGCCTGCCATCCCCGCGCCAACATATGTAAACAATCCATGCATGTCCACGACTGCGCAAACATTTACAGACACAACATATTTCCTATTCATGTGGTCAAGTTTTGAAGACGATTTGACCTCAACAGGGATGTGACAGCCATCTGTAGCCCCTATGCATCCATCGAACCAGGGGGCAAACCTACTTAGTTCCACCGAGGCTTCCCTATACTCAGGATCAATTGGAGCTAAGCTTGATTGCGCCCAATTATATACTATCTGAGCCACATGCGAGGTTTTTCGACTAATTGTATCCCCCGACTGTTTGAATCTGTCTTTGCATTCCTTAACAGCAACTCCGTGCGCACATTTCCAAATAAAGATAGCCAACGCTTCCCTAGATTCACACTTGCTTGTACTTTCTAACCCATAACCCTCAACTAAGATGGCATGCAAGTGTAAAAAAGCATCCGGACTCATACGTAGAGTTTCCTTGCATCTTATGGGATTACGTAGGTTTAGTTCCAACCACTGTGCACCAGTGAGTTTGGGAATTGGACAAGGAGGATTTACCGGCGGACCCTGCTGCTCCTGCATTTGCTTCAGCATGTGCAGCATCGTAAGCCCCATTGCCATTTGGCCCACCTCCTTGTCAGTGGAGCTATCACTGTTCTCTACGTCCGAGCTACTATCCATCTTCGGATTTCTGGTGTCGCCGCTGCACCCTGCAACATTTGCACTGTCAATGATGATATTGCCTCCAACCCGGTCGATGAAAAAAAAAATCAGAAATGCCACTTCGAACAGCAACATCAACATGACCGGTACATGAACAAAAGATGTAGCAATGCAGAGAACATGTACATCAACATAACAGAATATAATGCCTCAAACAGGAACATGAACAAAAATGAACAGATACATAACATGTCTTGAATCGTATTACAAAGTGTAGAAATGACATAACATAACATAATATCACCATTGTTCTCAACACATACATCCCAATGCATATCAAACATGAGAGGAAAACCGCAACAGAATAATTGTTTGTACAAATACAATGCACTGGCAGAGGAAAACTTCAAACCGGCTTTATTACAACCATACAAAGCTTAGTGAAAAAATGAGACGAAAACTGATTGCAAAGAGGTCACAGAAATACATGTCAACACCGACATCAACTAGTGCCACTTTGAACGTCACTTCGGTTGCCACCCTAGCTGCATGGCTAACTGGACGTACTTGTGCCGGCCTTCTGCGCTTGTCAGCTGTAGGAAATTCTTGTGTTGCGCCTGATCGGAGCAAAGAAGCAGGGCTTGGTGGAAAAATACATCGCTCTCACTATACCCATCCTCCCGCAACAGTTACTCAACTGTTGCGGTCTCATCAGACTGCTGACCATCCCTTTTCTTACGCACCCTAGTCTCTTTAAGCCATGTATGAAATTCAGATAGGCAGTCATCATATGAGGGTGTGTTGCTACTCTTCTTTTTTACGGGGCTTTCAACAGTGTACTCTCTGACGGGCCGTTTTGAGGACTGGCCAGGATTGTGGGAGGGTGTTGGGTCCATACTCATGTCCGGAGGAGGAGTGTGGGGGCTGGTATCAGTTGGGGTTTCCTCAGGTACATGACCTCCGGCATCTACTAATTCCCCCCGATCCTGTGGTTCGCGGCCAAGGATGCTAACCAATTGCTCACAGCATGGTGGACATCTGATTTTGGAACCATCTATGGCAACATATTCCTACCGCGGGCATAGTGTAGGTATTAGTACGGAGGTAGTGGTGACGTATGTTGTGAACTAACTTGAAGGACAAGTGTGGAAGTTAGGACCAACCCTGGTGATAGCGGCATGCAAAAGTGGGTCATATGTCAAGTCACCGGTATGAGGGTCACGACCAACACCTGACTTTAGGACTCCATGGCGCCAATTAAAGTACTGTCGTTTGAGGTCGTGCCACTTGTTTGACATCTGTTTCTTCGTATAGTCAAAACCAACAGCACGCAACTCAGTGTGGATGGTTTTCCACCCTGCGGAAGTAGGAGCTCTATGTGCCCAGTGCCTAAGGTTTTTCTGTTGTTCAATTAGGTGAAGGAGCAAATATGTTGACTGGGCATCCCAGGTAGCACGATCACGGGACATCTGTAGCATATCATGCCAGTCATATGTATGATAATAAGCAAACAATGTAATTGATTGGAAGCAGTAGGTGTAAAAGCGAAATTGTAATCAAGAGGGAAGGGGGGTGCTTGCCTTGCGACAGAAGCGACACGGTTTGGACCGGAGGTTCGAAAGCCCGGCAGCAGGGGAAGGGGACGAAGGTACGGACTCAGCTGGGAATGGTTGGAGCAGATTGTTGGGGGTCCTGTGCAAAAAAAAATATCCTGTAATCAGAAAAAAAAAGTTCACAGAATCAAGTTTGCATAAGTTGATTAGACCAATACCACGCACGCATGCTTCAAAATTAGGCTTATGGACCAAAACAACACATTGCACATGGTACATAGCAGAAAATTTTGTAATGCAAGCACATTATCAAATTACACTATAGCATACATCACAGATGTTGCACGTACAGAGACACCATCAATCATAATGTACTAACATAGACACCAGAAAGGCAACAATATTTCATTGAAACAAAATAGAGAATGAAATAGGCCCTACAATTCCTGATAAAACTAGGGAACGGCTAGTGAAGACAATATTGTACCTCAATTCCAAGTTTACACCATTTACGAATTCCATCATGTATGCAGAGAAATCCAGGACTGATGTCAATGACAAATCAACACCAAGTAATATAACTAAGCGCAATTTAACCCACAAAATGGATAAGCTACTATCACCATCCATATATTGCAGTTCAAATAGATAAAAAAATCTGCAGGAGTACTTTTATAAGTGCTCACTGAATGTTAACAGTGAATATGATTGATAATCATTTAGTGTTGGAGATTGAAAAAAGAAAATCAGCTTTAAAACCCTAAGTGCTCATTGAATGTTAACAGTGAATATGATTCATAATCATTTAGTGTTGGAGATTGAAAAAATAAAATCAGTAACATATAGACATGGAGCTCTCTTAATAATCTCTAAACTAATTCCTAGAGGACTAAACAACCTACCATCTACCAAAAGCAGCAGAATAACATGAACAATGAACAAAGATTACAAACTGTAAATGAAGTCAATTTGCAACCATATAAACCTAAATGGACCGAAACACTAATAAAGTCATTAACTAGTAAATGCTTAGAAATTAGTAACATATTACTGATTACAATCAGTACCTAGTGACAATAGACATCCTGGCATTTGAAGAGGGAGTGGAGGGAGTTAGCGATACCTTAATGATCTATGAAGGGATGGTGCTGACGTGTACCCTGAGCTCCGGATGCCTCGACGGAGTTCTTGTTCGGCAGGACGGAGATCTAGGACGGCTAGCCGGAGATCTTGAACGGCAGACGGGAGATCTTGAACTGTAGGACGGAGATCTTGGACGCCACGAGGGAGATGTTGACCTACAGGTTCTTGGACGGGTTGCCGGAGATCTTGGACGCCTGGTTGCCGACTGGATCTGCGTCGTGGGGAGGGTGTCGGGTCGGCGGCCAGATGACGAGACACAGCGTCGTCAAGATCTGGATGCGCCCCTCCGGCTTGCCATGAGTGGGGAGGCTCAAGACGACGGCCACTGGATGGCCGGCTTTGTGCCATCCATGCCAGCAGCCGGATCTATGGCCTGCGGGTCAGCCCCGGGAAGTGGAGAGGAGCCAACCCTAGGTCCGCCACCATGGAGGCGGATTCCTCCAACTGCGAGGCGGCGGCGACGTGGGGGAAAGGGCTACGGGCGGGACTTCAAGGCGCGGGCGCTGGTGGGGAATGGGGGACAGGGCGACGGCGAGTAGAGCACGCGACGGCGGCGGAGCGACAGTCGCGAGGCGGCGGAGAGGGAGGGAGACCGGGGGGCAAGGTGACGGCGCTCGTAGGCAATGGGAGGGGGCTAGGGCACCGGGACGTGTTTTATCCTCCCAGCCGTCCCGAACGCCTGGACCCAGCCCAGCCAAACGGATGGGCTGATCAGCCCATGCGGATTCCAGCCCATCCGCTGGTTCCATCCCAGCCGAACAAGTCGTACATGCGCATACCTACCGGACCCCGCGCGCCAAGCTGCTGCCGCCGCTGCCCACCGACCGCTATTGGCCGCCGCGAGCTGCGCGCCAGGTCGACACCCCCATTGCCCACTGCCCACTGCCGCTAGGGTTCGGGGTCTTGATCAGGACTGAAAGGGGATCGATCTGGATCAGGGCAAACGGAGTATTCGTATCCAAAAGATAGAGGTATAATCATAAAGTGGACAAAAACGATGATCAAATTATAATTGAAAAATACAAAGTAAAGACAATAACACAATAGCCCCCGCCCCCTCGTGAAGCAAATAGAAGTGTGGGCTCGGAAGCGAAGGCCTCGATGAAGCGCTCCTACAAGGCTGCAAAAGCCATCAGAGGCAGAGGCCCTTGGCATGATCATTATCCAAGCAGAACAACCATAGAGCGAAAGGGTCAAGCGCAACACCAAGTCAAGGAAGAGCCATGCTAACTGATAGCTCAAGGGAAGATGAGCTAGGACGTGACATTATCTCTCTGCAACAGCTCATCATTATGACGTGTTGAGTTTTGCTCCCTATGATCCTTTAAATAAGGCAGAATAGCTATTTTTGTCCCCCAACTGTAGTCCAAAGCTCAAATTCATCCCCCAACTAATAAAGTGGTCATTCTAGTCCTCCAACTTTATTTTTAAGCTCAGTTCCATCACTCATGTGATGTGGCATGCCATGTTTTATGCCCAGTCAGCACACTCAGGGATTAATCCTTTCAGGTGAGGCATTAATTATATCATACATATGAAATGCCCTTTTAGATGACAGAGCAACCCTTATTAGAAAAAAAATAAAAACAGCTAGTGGCAACTGACATCAGATGAGATGAGCATAAATATATTTTGCATTAAACATTTTCATGACCTCTCATATGTGCCCACTGCCCACTTCACTTTTAATGGGAGCTTGTATGAACAACTGCTTTTGGTAGTCACAAAGTTCCGGGGTCGATTGGGTCGAGGAACGGGATCGAGGGTCGATGGTCGATGCTTTATGAAATTGTGGTACGGAGGGGGTATACCTCTTTGAGACGAATATTCACAACATGGTACGTGAACCAAGGAGTGTCGGGTCGATGACCCCGGAACGAGGTATAGAAGAGTCAATGAAAACAAAGGAAAGGAAGAAAAGGATGAAAGAAAAGGGCTAGATGGGCTGCCAATTACTATGCTTTACATCATGTTGGAGCTACCAATTACTGTGCTTTACATCTATGCTGCAACATCGTGCCTACCTCATGTTGGAGCTTCTCCATGGCGACCTCCAGGACCTTGATCTAGAGTTCATGACCCTACGGAGTGGGGACGATGATCCAGCGAAAATTGGGACGATGACCCATGGTGACCCCGACCCACGAATTGGGACGATGTTCCCGGGTCGAGGAACGTGCCACCGACCCCGTTTCCTGTTACTATGTGTCAGACAATATAAGAAATGGTTATATTTGTCACTCAATTATTTTACGTTAAACAAACATTTACAATATTAGCCGCATGAATGATTGCAACAAAAACAGCAATGTAGACACTATTAATGGATTTGATGCGGTTTCAAGGCTACATATGCAGCATAGAGAAACATATAAGGGACATTTTGTATATGCAATAAATGGCAACTTCAAAATCTTAGTGACTTGCAGCTGACTAGGAATGACACATGGCATGCCACATCATAGGAGGGACGAAACTGAGACTAAAATTTAAGTTGGGGGACTGAAATGTTCAGTTTGATAGGTGAGGGACGACTTTGAGCTTCAAAACAAAGTTAAAGGATGAAATTAGCTATTATGCCTTTAAATAACATTGTGCTCCTGGATAGGCTTAGGCCATGTTTGTTTCCCACACGCTAAACTTTAGCGCCGTCACATCGGATATAAATATGTTAATTAAGAGTATTAAATATAGATTAATTTAAAAATCCATTACATAAACGAGGAGTAATTTACGAGACGAATCTATTAAGCCTAATTACACCATGATTAGACAATGTAATGCTACAGTAAATGTATGGTAATTATGTATTAATTATAGCGAAATTAGGCTTGTTAGGTTCGTCTCGTGAAATAGACATGACTTATGTAATTAGTTTTATAATTAGTTTATGTTTACATCTAATTATCACTTATTTAAAGCGCTAAACTTTAGCACCCGGATCCAAACACCACCTTATAATATAGTTGTTGGATGGAAAGACAAGTACTTTGGCAGGGCTGGCCTCCCTATTAATAAAGAGGCACAGAGACGTGTAAATAATTCATAAGTGGACCTTATGCCAACTCTTTTGCTCTTTCTCTCTGATCTAAACTCCGTTAAATTATCTTGAAATCCCAACACCTGTAGTCCTACTTTCACAATGTATTGTATCATGTTGTAGTGCATATACATCCAATCCTGCAAGTTTATGTGTCTATAAAATTGATGCATCCATTTTAGTGACCACTGTGCTGAAATTATTTCACTGACCGTATATCTATAAATTCATATCATTGCAGAAATTTGCATGTGGATTTGTTTTACATTCTGAACAGTTAACTCTATTCCAATAATGTACAAATGCGATTCGTTCAACTAGTGTTTATCTACGAGTGTAGTTCGAATAATGATAGTTCAAATTGCATTGGTTCGCCATGTTGTCAAAAGTCTTTTTACCAAGTAAAGTGTGTTTTCTAATATTCGCCATGTCCGAATAATGTAGTTCGAATAATATTCTCACCTAAAATTTTTCTATCCACCCCTCACAAAGGATCCACATGTCGAGTCTGTGGGGTAAAATGCGTTGATGAATTTGCAACGTCAAACGAAAACGAATACTTAGGGTTTGGATGCTACTTTTTTGACCGGTCAAAAAAACTTACCCATGTTGCGTACATACATGCCCTACCTACCCAGCTATGACCTTCCTAATCTGATTTAATTTTTGGACGTTGACATTCCTATTTCATTTGACTGCATGTTAGTGAGTTTCAGTTAGTTATTTATATTTTTATATTAATTAGTTTTTTCTTAATTTCTAGAAAATAAAGGATCATATTTAAAACCACCCAAAAGACCAAATTTGCATGGTTTTGATAGCTGATGAGTGATTCTCACACCTCAGTATCCAGTTTTCTAGTTTAAGGTTGAAAATAAAAACTTTATGATAGTTTTATGGTGTAAATTGGATTTTTTCCCTTTATTTTCTAATTAGTTTGTCATCACTGAAACCCAAGAAATACTACGGAGTAGTAGTACAATAGCATTGTCCGCATAAAAAAACAAATGGTCAGAGTTCGTATACATGCTGCCGTAACTTATCAGCTTTTGTTTTTCATAAATTGGGCCATGAACATATAGCTCACCCGCGCGCTTGGAGTTCGTTTTGCGTATGCAACTAGATGCTACACCAATCAAAATTGAAGATGCAGTAAAAGAAAAAACGGCGTCAAGACTTCAAACAAAGAACAATTGTCGATACACAGAGCTCCTTGTCACGAGACATATATGCTAGTATCAGGCCGGAAAAGATAGGTTCAACAATTATTGTGCAACGTGGACGCCGTTGATGTTGTCGAGACAACAACAACGACGATGTTGATGTTGCCGAGAGACAACCTTGTCACGAGAATAACAGCAAGCAATGCAGCTCGTACATTGTATAAGTACGTAACACGTACGTAGTAGCTGCCTAGGCTGCGTTGATTAGCCAGATATAGCAGGCTGAATGAAACCGACATATGGGCACTGCTGGCGCCCTTGCGGCGGCGCCATGTAGCTCATCCTCCCGCGCCTGGCGAGTTCAAGCTCCCCGCTAGGCAACCGCCTCACCTCCACCACCAAGAAGCAGCTGCCGTCGTACGTGATCGCAGGGGCGTAGGTGTTGGGCTCCGTCGTGCTCGTGGGCCTGCAGATGCAGAACCTGCCCTTGCCAAGGTACGCCAGGCTGGGCAAGTCCCTCGGCCTCGACGCCGGCCGCCAGCCGTCGACCCCAACACCGCACTCCTCCCACGGCAACGGGAGCGTCTCCCTCCACACGTGCCGCACCACCGGCGGCGTCCCGGCCTCGACGTCGCACGCGCACAAGATCCCGGTCTTCGCCGTGAGGCCGATGACACAACCGAGCTCCGGAACGTGCAGAGTGCGGCCCTGGAAGGGCAGCTGCCAGGTCCCCTCCACCCGCCACGCCGTCCCTTCCTCTTGGGTGTCCAGTGAGAAGGTGCCCCTGTCGGCCACCGAGATCCACACGCGCGTGCCCAGAGCCAGGTATGCCGAGACCAAGGCGATCTCGTCCTCGGCCAGGTGCCCTATGGGCGGCTTCGGCAGAGGGGCGGTGTACCAGCCGCCGCCGCCGCCACCGCGGCCGGGGTCGAGCTGGCGGCGGAGCGTCTCGAAGCCATAGATACCATCGAAGAGGATCCTGTCCATTCTGACCACGGTGCGGCCATGCTCCCCCGGCGCCTCCTCGTAGCCGGTGCCTAAGTAGGGCGGCATGTCGAACTCGCGGCCCATGGGCCACCACCGGACGAGGCGTCCCTCCGCGTCGCGCATCCGTGGGCTGGGCTGCCTCTCCCAGAAGTCGTAGCCGCCGACCCGCATCACCATGTCGTGGAAGACCGTGTCGTCCAAGAAGTTGTAGGGCGCGCCCAGGATGCTGCCGCCGGAGACGGCGAAGGCGCGGCAGCCGAGCGGCGAGGGGAAGCGTGCACGGGGCGCGGGAAACAGGCTAGCGTTTCGGCCTCACCGTCGAGGAGGAGGAGAAGGTCGTAGACGAGGTGGCCCTCTTCCTCGTCGTGCACCACCAGAAGCGGCCGGTCGGGGGCCATATCGGTCTGTATGTCACAGGCGGTTGCTGATGTATGCGTGGATCCTTCGCTCTCGCAGAAGCAGGGGTTCAACCGCACGCGTTTGGTGTGGTCGTGTGCAGTGGATCAAATCTGAGCCAGGGTATGCTAGTTGCCATTGGTATAAGGGTGTCCATTGACCTAGTCGGAATTTGGTATCTCTGTTTTGACATGCTACGATATTCCACTCGGATCGGCCTGGAAACCTTCGCCTCAGACCGATGGCTGATCCGATTAATCTTAACTGAATTTTGTTCATTCATCATTATTATTGTCGATAATTACTACCTCCGTTCCAAATTACTATTCGTTGTTGATTTTTTCGTTTAACGTTTGATCATTCGTCTTATTTAAAAAAATTCACAAGTATCATTTATTTTGTATGTGACTTGCTTTATCATCGTATATACTTCTTGGTTTGTATATTTAGACAAATTTTTTGAATAAGACGAATGGTCAAAGATCATGGAAAAAAAGTTAACAACGAATAGTAATCTGGAACGGAGGTAGTACTATTTTTTAACGTAAACGACCCAGACTTTTCTTTTTTGAAGTGCACATATCGGGCTCGGTTTCTTTGATTCGGTTTCCAGTTCCATCTATTTATTTCGACCGTAGAAGCAACTGCGGATATGTGGCTAGGTTAGGTGGCCGCCATACCTAAAATAAATACAAAAAACAGAATATATGTATTATATACATACACATGCATGATATACGTCTACTTAGACAATAACCAATTAGTCAATATGTAAGTCTACTTGACTGCTTTGGCAGTTTGGTGTCTGCCTATTTTACATAGTTTATAGTTGCATTATACATATTTGTCATTTACAAACCCGCCACACCTAGAAAATATTCCTGCATCTGCGACTGCGTAGAAGAGAGGGAGATCAGCCATCGTAGATATAAGGGAATTCTGCGTTCAATTTTATATCCATAGTGATATATATATATATATATACATACATAAATACAAGATACTCTATGTACTATAACAGTATAACATCTTCTGCAATGGACGCTAAAACAGGGCTACTATAGTAAAGGCTAGGCTTACGCCTTACTCCAGAGCTCTTAAATTTTGCCTCCAACTTCTTTTCTGTTTTCACATAACCAGTGGAGATATGCGTATGGCATATGCTAAAAGAAATTTAAAATTTGTAGAGATCAAGTAAACAATAAAAATCTGTAGAGATGATCAAGTAAATAATAATTTTATATTTGTAGGAGATGGTAAGAATGTATTGGATGTTTAGTCAATGCACCACACCCTTGAGGGGAGGGGTGATCTTTCATATATATCATTGTACAAGGAGAGCCGAATAGGCTGCAGTTACAAGAAGAGCTGAATATGCTGCAGTTACAAGGAAGCCAAATAGTTTGCAGTTACAAAGGAAATACAACTATTTATATCTAATACCCGCCCGCAATCATAGGGGAGCTTGGCGGACACCAAGACTGGACCTAAACTCGGCAAACAACTGTACCGGAAGCCTCTTAGTCATGATGTCAGCGTAATGATGCGAGGAAGGAACATGAAGAACATGGATTTCTCCCAAGGCAACCTTCTCGCGGACGAAGTGGATGTCAATCTCAATATGCTTTGTTCGTCGATGATGAATAGGGTTGGCTGTCATACAGACAGCGCTAACATTGTCACAATAAACGAGTGTAGCCTTGGAGATAGGATCATGAAGCTTGTGCAGAAGCTGTTGCATTCAACAACATTCTGCCACCGTGCCTGCCGCTTTGAAGACCAGGAGACTAGAGTGTCACCAAGATAAACACAATAGCCAGAAGTAGAACGCCGTGAATCAGGACAACCAGCCCAATCTGTGTCAGAATATGATATGACAGTATCCACGGGGCTGGTGCCAATGTGAAGACCAAAGGACAGCGTGCCCTTGACATAGCAGAGGATGCGTTTGACAAGCGCAAGATGAGGCTCGCGAGGATCATGCATAAACAGGTAAACTTGCTGAACAGCATAGGCGAGATCAGGCCGAGTCAGAGTAAGATACTGCAGAGCACCAGCAAGACTTCAATACTCGGATGGATCTGTGACAGGAGGTCAGTCTGTAGCGGAAATCTTGGACTTACTATCCATTGGTGTTGACGTAGAGTGGCACTCACTCATACCAGCATGCTGGAGAAGATCCAAAGCATACTGTCGCTGGGACAGAAACAGTCCATCAGAAGACCGTGTGACCGAAATCCCTAAGAAATGATGAAGCACCCCGAGATCTGTCATAGCAAACTCTGTGTGAAGTCGACGAATGATATCCTGAAGTAAGGCTGGTCTCGAAGCAGTGAGAACAATGTCATCGACATACAACAAGAGGTATGCAATGTTGTGCCATCCTTGTAGATGAACAAGGAGGTGTCGGAAGCCGAAGAACAAAACCCAACTGTCGTATATAAGTGGCAAATCGCTGGTACCAAGCACGTGGAGCCTGCTTCAGTCCATAGAGCGACTTCTACAGGAGACAGACATGATCGAGATGAGCTGGATCCACAAAACCAAGAGGCTGCTGGCAGTACACTATCTCATCAAGATGATCATAAAAGAAATCATTTTTCACATCCAGCTGATGAATCAGCCAGTTACGAGAGGCTGCAATACTTAGAACAGTTCGGATGGTTCCAGGTTTGACCATCGGGCTGAAGGTCTCATCGTAGCCAATACCATGCTGTTGTGAAAAAAAACCCCGAACAACCCAACCGGCCTTGTGACGAGCAAGAGAACCATTTGAGCGGAATTTATGCTTGTATATCCACTTCTCGGTCACCACATTCGCATGAGGGGGCCGAGGGACAAGGCACCAACTGCCATTGTCGACAAGAGCCTTAAACTCACCGGCCATAGCAGCTCGTCAATTGGGATCGACAAGCGCACTGCGATAGTTGGATGGCACTGTAGAGGCAACCAAATGCCGAGCTGACAAGTTCTTGTAGTTGACGGGATGGATAGTGCCAGTGTGCAGCCTCGTTGCTGGGTGAGACGGGGGCGGAGTCGGCTGTAGCCCAGGCGAAGGAGCTGGTGCTGGAAATGGTGGTGCCGGGGAGAGGTGCTGCTGGCGGCTGAACAGCAGCAGGCGTGGCACCACCTACTGGTGGCTGAACAGTAGCAGCTAAAGATGCTGCTGCTGGCTAAACAGCAGTAGCCAAAGCACCACCTGGTGGTGGCTGAACGGTAGCAGCTAAAGATGTTGCTACCGGTTGAACAGCAGCAGCTGAAGCACCACCTGCAGGTGGCTGAGTGCCGGGGGATCCTGGTAGGGGTACGAGACCACATCCGCCCAGACTGGAAGAGGTCGATGGCAGCACGTGCTCGTCGTCAGTAGGGGACAACGGAGCAGTCGGCGCTGGTGGCGGCGCTGCAGGGTTAGTAGGACACTAGCACAATTCCGAATCATCATCTAAGAGGAAATCAAAGGAGTTGTCGGGGACAGGGGACTCGCGAGCGAAGGGGAAGGAGAACTCATCAAAAATGACATGACAAGATATGATAATGTGGCGAGTAGTGAGATCAAGACAACCATAGCCTTTATGAGAAGACGGATACCCCAAAAACACACAAGTTGTGGACCGAGGAGCCAACTTATGAGAAGTGGCCTACAGATTTGGGTAGCAAAGACACCCAAAAACTCAAAGGTGCTCATAGGTAGGTAGAGTTTGGTACAGGCGTGTGTACGGAACTTCATGGCCAATAGAGGATGAAGTACGGTGGTTTGATTAAGTATGTGGCTGCTGAAAGAGCTTCAGCCCAATAGGGCGGCTGCATGGAAGCATGGATAAGCAGTGTGTGCACTGAGTTATTAATGGTGTGAATCATACGCTCAACCTTGACATTTTGAGGCGATGTATAAGGACAAGGAGTCGGAGACAGAGCCGTACAGCCAGCTATGAATGCAGCGGTCCTCTTGTCCCCAAGTAGCATCGATGGGATCGGGAGGAGGAGTCCCGTTGATGTGCCTCATGAAGCCAAACTTGCCGCACATGGCCTTGAAGAAAGAACTCCATTTTCTGTAGTTGGGGGCGAAGTTCCAACGTCATGGGGACGTGGGACTTGACAGAGATGGTGGCGTAGGGGCTCACTGCATTAGCCATGGCAGTAGCAGAGTCTCCAGAAGAATTGGCAGTAGCAAATTCTTTAGAAGAGTCACTAGTAATGGATGACATAAACAACCAGGAGCAGTTGAGGGAAGAGGAGTGGAGGAGGTGCCTTGTGGGAAACGAGGAGGACGTCTGGGCAGCGGAGAAGGAGAGGGAGTACACGGCCAGCTTAGAGAGGTGCCTAGACTCGTGATACCATATTGGATGTTTAGGCAATGCACCACACCCTTGAGAGGAGGGGTGTCCTTTCATATATATAGTTGTACAAGGGGAGCCGAATAGGCTGCAGTTATAAGAAGAGTCGAATAGGCTGTAGTTACAGTTATAAGGGAACCGAATAGGCTGCAGTTACAAAGGAAGTACAACTATTTATGTCTAATAGAATGTATTTTCAAATAACTTAGTATATAATTATTTTTATATTCACTAACCAACAGTTTAGGATCACAAATATTAAATGTATTCAGTAACCACACTAAGGCCACATTCTCAATTGATTTCCATGCACAAAGGGAGTGATTGTTTACATGGATTAAGGGTCTAGCCATGCTTCCATAGTGCATCCTCAACTTGTTTGGATGTCTGGATTAGACTTTAGCTAGGCTCTGGCTGGTCAAAATGTGTGTAAACACGAGAGAGCTGCATTTCCAGCTTATGCAGCCTGCACAAGGCCTTGATCGGCCACGTGATGGTTTGGCTCAGCTCCGGTGCTCCTGATGGGCACAAGCGAGCACGAACAGCATGCGGCCGAGAGTGCGGTGGGTGCCATACCAGCGCGGGGTCGCACCGGCGGCGCCGCAGAAGAGCGTGGGCACGGGGCTGCGCTGACCCCACCATGGAGGAGCGCGGGAGCTGCACCGCGGTGCCGCGGAGGAGCATCGGGTGCTAGCTCGAGGCGCCGATTGCACCACATGCTCCATGTCTGACCCATGATTGGGGAGGTGAGGGGATCTATTTCCTCATCTTGGCCGCAAGCTAGAAGAGTGGCAGTGTTTGCGGCTGGGACACACCGGGCCAGCGTGCACAGGGCAGCAAGTTGGAAGGGAAGCAGGAGGCCACGATGATGATGAGGGACCTCAACGGCCAGCCATGGTCTACCCAGATGGAAAGGAATTGAAAGATTGGAGCGGCCATGGTCAGCGAGATTGATTCCATGCAAAATATTATCGCACAGTGGCTTTCATTTGTTCTTACTCTACTTTGCCTTAGTGCCTCGTGTTTGCGGGATATTTCTGGTTACTGCTTGATTGTTCTTATTAGTGTTCTGTTTGTGACGGATTTGCAGTTTTGGTCAAGTTCTTCGAGTTTTAGACAGATTGATACTTTTATTGTTCCCTGGTTAACATTGAACTGAAGTGATTGATCTTGTAAAATTTTCTCTATGGAGGCTGTGATTTGATCAGGATCTATGGAGGAAAAAGAGACCTCTCTTGATGCACTATGACAACTCCAAGAACGCGCGAGTCAAAGAGCCAGGTGATGCAGAGGACCAGATGAGGTGAACTGACCTCATGAAAGAGGAGGTAATGACACTCAAGCAAGGCAGGTAACCAAACAAATGAAAACTAAAGCATGCCAATGCAGCAAACCAAACACGAGCCTATTGCATTGGGCTAGCCAGGCTAAGGCTGGTGTGGTTTAGTTTCTAGCCAGGCTATGTCTAAGCCACACAACCAATCACCCCCAAAGCATCCAGTATATCTACAAATTGTGCCAATTTGAAATTTCCAAAGGAGCTAGAAGAGAAACGAGTGATAATTTTTTGACAACCTTATTGTGCGGAATTAGGAGTGATCCATGTCTCCTATCAACAGAAACATAAGTTACGTAGAACAATTACCACGCATATCTCTGTCATCCTCATCCTCTCACGAACGGAAAGAGCGTGTGACAAGGAGTTCTGTGTATCGACAATTGTTCTTTGAAGTCTTTTTTTGCGAGGAATGTTCTTTGAAGTCTTGACGCCATCTTTTTTCTGGATTTTGAATTTTGATTGGTGTAGCATCTAGAGTGATAAATCCAAGCGCTTTATGGACACAAAGGCTGTGTTTAGATCCGTGAAAAGGGGTGAAAAGGGTTACATCGGACACTGTAACGCACTGTAGCATTTTTCGTTTGTTTGTGGTAATTGTTGTCCTATCATGACCTAACTAGGCTCAAAAGTTTCATCTCGTCGTGTACATCAAAACTATATAATTAGTTTTTTATTTACCTACATTTAATGCTCCATACATGTGTCATTTGCTATACTAGCTAATGCACATGTATGAAAAAATCACGCATAGCATACATATTATAAACATCCAAAATAAAACTTAGGAACATCACAATACTTCATGAGTTGATACATTGCAAAAAAACAATACCTCTCATAGGAGACAATTGTTGCTTCGAGCTCTTCATGATTCTTATAGACAACTCACATGTTGCAATAGGCCTCAGCATACAATAGTCTCTCCAATTCTGCTTTCTCATAACAAGCAAGGCCATATCAAATTGCATCATTTCTGAATAAACCACTCTAAGGAGTGGTTGTAGTAAGCGGGCTGCATCAGTTAGATGAAGGCATCATCACGAAATAAAGTTGTCCATAGAAAGACAATAATACCAATGCAGATAGCCGGTGTGATGATGGTACCGCATAGTGGTTGTCTACTTCAAGAGTTTCACAATAATTTTGAATTTCTTCCTTTGTATTACCCACAAGCTTCAAGCTACTTTCAAGATCAGTCAACACAATATCAAGAAATTACGAAGCAGGTTTGTAGAAAGGATCTGTTGTCCGAGCTTTTTGATACGCCTGTTCCAATTTTTTATTTTCTAGTACGACATTTAGCAAGTTAATAGAAGAGGCACTGAATATAATGACAACAATAAATTCACAATTTTTGGTAACATACTAATGATAAATCACAGAGTCAAGGTACAAACAAGATAATCCGTGCAAGACGGACTGGTGAAGAAATCACGCGGCCAGTGATCGGCCGATCCCAGCCAGGCACGACCGGGCCAGAGCCGGCCAGCCGTGGCCAGGCCATCGGCAGCGGCCAGTGATCAGCCAGCCTTGGCCATGCCACAACCGACGGTCATCAGCCAGCCATGGCCAGGCCATAGCCAGCCGGCCAGGCCAAAAGCGGTCACGGCCGAAAAACTATAAAATTTGATACATTATGTCTTATGTCCGCATGGACAATGTTTTTGGACACATCCGCCTGCTAGATTCACCTCACGTTGGCCATCCGCGTTGAACAGATCGAACCAAACACCTAAACAATTTACAGTGACAAAACAAAAACAAACAAACAAACAACGCCAAGAGGCTGGTATAGTAACCTCCCTTGCGCCGCCATCGGTGCCGCACACATTCGATGATGAGAAGGGGGTGGCACAGTGAAACAACTATCATGTGGATTCAGATGGGGCCGGCGTGATCATCAACCCGTGCATCTATACGAGCTAAAGATTTTTACTAATACTTATATTTCTTTTTCAATAGGTCATGAACGTATTAGTCTATCAATATGGTTATATATAGAATATATATCTCAAAATTTAGTGACTTGGAAGCAATCTAAAAGTAGCCTCTAATAGTAACACTTTATAAGAGAAGTACATATGTGAAGTGTGCACTAAAATGTGAATAGATTCAACATGCCTTTTCTAAATGGAAAACAAAATGTTGACTCACAATTGGATGCAAAGGTTGCTCGAGTATAGGAATGTTCTTACTTGCGCTTGGGTTGATCAGTTCCGTTGTAGAAGTAGATTTAGTCTTTGTCCCCGAATATACTAAGTAACCACACAGTCCATGTTTCGTAACTCGAGTTAGAATACAAGACCAACTATCTCTATTGATCATATGTACATGTACATAAAGTATCATTGCACTTGTTTTTACATTTTTTTCTTGCATGATATTTTGAAATTGAAAATGGTGGTCCAATTTATAACGTGTAAATTAATAATTAATTTAGTAGAACAAATATCACGCATATAATCATATTTTCAATTAAATCATTTTTTGTAATTTTGACCCACTAAAACAGATTGACTATATTATTCTCTGTATCCAGTTTTCTATATTTTTAATATAGTGAATTCATACAGAAAGAAACCGTTCTAAAATAAACTCACTTATATACTCACTTCTGGTCCCACCACTGGCTGGACGGTTGGTAATTCTGCAAAAGTGTTTCTTCCTAGGTTATTTAAGTAATCACGGCTTATGAACAACTCATAGTCCGCATCTCCTTTTTCTTTCACCAGTGAGAAAGTGGGGAAATTTAAATTGATTGGAAGTAGAGAAAATTGGGTCCGATACCTTAATGAGAGGTGCCTCGTGTAACCCCGTTGCAGGTGAAGCATGACGATATTGTGCTCAAGCTCTTGAAAATATTGCATAATAAGCTTCATCTAGTTCTCATGGTCTTCCTACAGATCAGCAACCCATATGCTACCTTGGATGAGGAACACAAACAAAAAAGATCATGGGGTTTGTTATTTAATAGTAGAGATCTATATAGGAGAGGCCACAAGATATTAAATTTGGCCACGGTCAGCTTGCACTTAGCAGTGCTATATCCCATATGCCCTGTTCTCCTCTGTTTTCATGTTTGGCTTTCTCGCTCGCCATCATATCTTGGAGGGGAAGCGGAGATGCAAATTCAAGATCAAGCGTACCAATTTAAGCAATGGTTTTTACAGCGGAGAAAATAAAGAACATACCCAAAGGGTCATGCAAGAGGCAACAATTTTTTTGCTGGCCTCATCAAAGTCAACGCATGCATGTAAGCATGGTGACTGCTGGCCTCGTGACGCCCTTGCAGACCCTTCCACATCACATATTAGCATCCGTCAGCCCGGCGCCGGGGAGCATGGCTTCGCCACTACATGGCCTTCCTGCACCACATGCATGCATTACCCGATCTTGTGCTACACTCACTTGCATCCGTCGTCAAGATGGGTTTGTCAAGCAGCCGCACGCAGACGATACCGACACCGTCGCACTCGTGCCGATGCCAATTGGCTTCTATTCGGACTCAATAGCAAGGTGCAGGTTCTCCGTGCTCATCGATCTCCTACATGAATCTCCGATCCCCGTCTGCATAGCTAGCAAACTCTCATACCCGATTGCAGCAAGATGGATATATATACGCTATATAGCTTTCGGATTTCTCCCGCACCACCATTTTTCTCCCGTGCACTGCAGCGTCGAACGATGAACCTACCTGAACGCCCAGGCACCACGGTGTTAACATGGTCATTGTGCCCTGAAGTCACTGCATTGGCAAAGCGGAACGCCGGGAGAAGGACTGGAGTTCTCTAGAGAGACTATAACAGCGGCGCGCTTTGGGTTTTAGGTTATAGATAGATGGGTTTCCGGGAAGCTATGCAAGGAGGAAGAAAAATTATATGAATTATTATTTCCGTGAATTTTCACAGACTATCCAAAAATGAAATGGACAGAGGAGAAACTATCCAAAAAAATGTACGGAGAATAAAATGGTCCCTCGTCAAACTTGCTTGATCCACAGTTTCGTTACGAGAGAATATCCAAAAATAAAATGGATAGAGGAGATGGACGGAGAGATGGAGGAAAAATTCCTCGGGTACAAAATATATGGGTGAGAAAAAAAAGGGAGATGTGAACTCACATGTATTTTTTCGCTGTCAATTTGAAACTGCTGTCATGTGGGGTCAAGTGGGACCGATGTGAGGGGTATAGGGGATTTTTGTTGGTAGATGTCGACGTGAGAAAAAGTTTGGAAAGTTGAAAGGAAGTAGCTGATAATTGACGGCAGCAGTATAGAAACTCTGATCATTTGATTCCTTTTTACGGTGGACCATGCTACTGCAGTAGTTATTGGGTTTCAGCGATGACCAATTCATCGGAAAACAAATAAAGCCATTGAGAAAAGATGAGAACGTTACAGTATAGGTTAATGTGTGTGTGAAAAATTCAGTATACCGTGCTTTTCGCTCCTTTATTCTTGTAGGGAGAAATCCAGCAGCTTCTGCGACTCTGCGAACACACGAGACAAGAGCTTCCCGGTCCATCTCTCTTCCAAACTTACACGGTTACACCCACTGAGTGCTGACCCACCGGTCAGGAGCACAAGGAATGGCTCTGCTCATCTGCTGCATGCACGAAACGGGTAGGCTCAAAGCTACTAGCAGCAGTAACTGCCACCCTCTCGATCGGGCTGCTAGCTCGCTGCGCGGCCTTCCTTCCCGCCACCATCCTCTCTCGCGCCCCCGGCCGCTAACCACCCACCCACCGCCCCCAACGAGAAATATCCCGCCATGCGTTGATGCGCCTCCGCCTTCCCATCCGGCCTTCTGCTATTTATACACACGCGCCCCTCGATCCCCCCCTCTCCCGTCCAGGCCACCCTCCATTGGCAGCCACCCACTGGCCAACTGCCCCATGAGCCCCACGTCGCCGCGGCAGCCCGGCGCCGGCGGGGCGCGGCACGCCGCGTTCAAGGTCCACAGGGACTCCCACAGCATCCACAAGGCCACGTCGCCGCCCTCCTCGTCGTCGACTAACTCCTCCGTGTCGTCGTCGTCCAACGCCGCCATCACCAGTAACACCCACCGGCCGCCGCCGCCGCCGCCGAGGCAGAAGCAGCCGCCGCAGCAGCAGCAGCAGCCGGTGATCATCTATACGCACTCGCCCAAGGTGATCCGCACCAACCCGCGCGACTTCATGTCCATCGTGCAGAAGCTCACCGGCCTAGACAGCCCCGGCGGGCCCGCCCGTGGCGGCGCACCCCCGGCGGCGCGCGTCGGCGCGGGCCCTGTCGCCTCCGCCGCCGCCGCCGCGCAGGACGAGTCGTCGTCCTCCTCGTCGGAGAGCTGCGCCAACGCCCACGCCGCGGGGCCGCCGCCGCCTCCGTACGCGGCGGACTCGCAGCTGATGCCACCGCCGGCCAGGCCGCTGGACGCGCACTTCATGGCGCCCGACATCCCGCTGTTCCCGGACGCGCCGGAGCTGCAGCAGCTCTGCGCGCCGAGGGGGCTCTACGGCCATCAGTTCCCGCCGGTCGACGGCGCGGCGCTCGGTCCGGCGATGGCGACGAACGTGAGCAGCGCCGCCGGCAACGGTGGGGCCGCGTTCTCCCCGTCGATGGTGGAGGCGATGCGAGCGTTTCCGGACTATAATTAGGCAGGCTTGATCTAGACCGGCCGGGCATGGATCAGGCGATGATGCGGTGATGCATGAGCCGTTGCCATGCCATGTGCAATAATCGGAAGTTGCTTTTTGCTTGATCTTTTATTCTCGTCATGGTTGATAATACTACTTGGCCGTGAACGTGTAGGGAAACCAGAGAAGAGGAAGAAGAGTTACACATCTCCTTGTCCATTTTTTTTATTTTAGGAACTGAAGTTAGTGACCACTTGGTTCTATTGCATTAAATCCTTGTTCTTTTTCTGTTATGAATTTTGCAGTGTAAATAAATAGGTTGGGGAACTTTGGGTGACACCACATGTGTATATATCTATGTTTTTTCATTTTGTTCTGTTAGGAAATGAAGTTAGTGATCACTTTATTCTATTGCATTGAATCCTTTGTTTTTCCCTGTAATCAATTTTGCAGTCTAAATAAATAGATTGGAGAATTTTGTGTTGCACATATATCTATGTTATTTTTTATGGGATATATCTATGTTCTTTACTTGAACAGGACGGGTCCGTTCTTGTGTTGATGTACGGTGACAAAACTGGAGTACAGCTGCTCATTGCGTGCAGACTGTGAGCTGGGCCTTGTGTCCGAATAGCTAGGAGAACGGCCCATGTCGAAATTCAGGAGCATTTCATATTGCTAGGCCCATCTTAATTTTTTTTCTCTGTTTCTAGTCCCTACTGAAAATTTCATATTGCTGAAACCATCATTTCTACTCACTTTTAGAGAAGTTCATTCCCATTCTGCAAAGGCCCTGGCTACATATCAGTAATGTATCGTAGACGGTTGTTCATGTGGTTATGGTGCTACACTAAGCCACTAATCGTGTGTGCCAAGTGTGTTTCGGCATTTCGCAAGGCATCATTTCCTCAGAGCACCCATTCCTTTGACATAGTCTTTGTCAGACAAAGGGATCGAGTGAATTCGTAAACACTCTAAACAGTAAACACATCCTGCCATGCCTTCTTCCCGTTTTGCTACCGGTTCAAAGGCAACTGCTAGATGTTGCATGCACGGTTCAGAGATCTAGACCTTTACCTTTTCATGCTCAGATTATGGACAGTAATGTTAGCATATGGAGGATTCCTCTGATGGGGATGCCAGTACTCTACATACTACGATCCAGGTTGTTGCAGGATGTCTAGATGAGCCAACTCTGAACACAAATTTCAGGAAAGCTTGGGTTCAAACTAGTTCAGAATCAAGTACAAAATATGTACTCTTCACACTAGAGGCAATCCATATTCCATACCGTCGCAGATGACAGACTAGAGAGAGCAGCAAAGACAATCGAAACTTCAGGGATGCTGACTACAACAGCTTCTGGTAGCCTGGTATAATAGCCAATAATGTCGTATTTAGATCGCATGAGACAGAATTATTGGACAAGACGATAACGGAGTCCTACTCCTACAGTGGGGGGCCACATTTGATGTTGCTGTTTTATTGGTTTTTGGTGAACTGACAGAAGCAGACCGGGCCTGCCGCTCCATCTCCTGTCCTATTTTGTCACACGGGGGACTGCGGGCGGACCCACGAGAAGCAGCAAATTACCATTAACACCCGGGTAGTAACACAAAGTGCCTTCTCTCATCTCTGCACGTGAAAAGATTTATATAAAGGTTAACCAACAAAATCCCGTTAAAAGAATGATTAACCAAAAATCCTTTTTTAAGAAAATTAACCAAAAATCTCAAGTATTAATCCCTTTAGCCTTGGACAATCAAGCAATTCATCTCATCCCTCTTGGAGCTTGGATTACAAAAGGATTTGGACTTCATATCTCATTTGGTTTATTATCTAGGGTTGTCATTTTTTTTTCTAACCTGCCAAATCGAAGTCACAGCTAAAATTGCTTCAATGGAACCTGTTCTAATGTCATTCATATTTATAATATTCTCGAACAGGCCATAAAACCGGAGTAAGAAATTATTTGTATGTTTAACTTGTGGTTAAGAACATTGGTTAGTTAGCCGAGCTCGAATACGGTAGATGTGGCAAAATAGAGCAATATGTGATTTTTAACATTTTCGTTTAAACAATTAATAATATCCAAACTATCATTAGTTAAAATACAAGCAAATAGCTATATTGTAACAAACTGGGCGCATCGACAAAACACCCTTAAACACTCATATTATTGTATAGTCATATAGATCTAGTGGACTTTGGGCTTAACATGAAAACAATCGTGGAAATGTGACAATCACGAGTTCAAAGCTGTCTCACAGCCCCTTGTAATTAGGTTTAAACTTCTAAATGAGTAAACCAGCTATATACATAAACGTTACATCCTAGAAGAAGAAAAACGTTACATTTGCATTTGCACACCATGCACACCATCTAGTACGGAAATCGATATTTGCTATCACTTCATACTTGGAATATATTATAAAGTAAAGCATAAATTTACAAGATCGGAAATATTGAAAGACAAATTTAACGTAGTAAGCTAATACTTTTTATTTATAGGGGGTACTTTTTAAAATATTATAGTTAAACATACTGGCTCATCAGCATCAGACAACAATATTTTTCTTTCACAACGAATCAGCATCAGCCAGACAGCAGTATTTTTCTCTCAGTATAAATTTGCACCAGCCACCAGCCAGCCGAAGAGGTTAAATGTCCTTTTTCTAAGCTTAAAGTGCATCGAGAGGTTTACTTTTGGTTCGTGTTCGAATATTTACGGCGTTTTGGGACCAGAAAACAGACAGTAGTGGTTCTATCTGTTTGATTATATATATATTTTTCTCAAAAGGACAAATAACGCAAGCTCACTCGTGCTGAAGCCAAACACGGAAGCCAAGTCCTCCCTCCTCCGCCGGAGTCCGATCCCTCTCCCCACGAGCGATGCCTCGATTATTAAGGCCACGTCCACGTAGACACGGGAGATAATAAAATCGAGATCATAAGCTAGAAACAGCTTGGAAAACGCAAAGAAAAATTCAATAAAACATCTAGGAAAAGGAGCCAACCAACTGATCGATCAATCAATCGAGGTGCCACGAATCCTTGCGCAACGCAAAATCTCGACAACGATTTCCCGGCCGCAGCGCCGGTGAGCACCCTCCTCCGGCGACCGGCGAGGCAGCAGCAGGGGGATCTCGTCTCCCTTCGAGATCGGTCGTCGCGCTGGGGGCGACTCACTCGCGCCACTCCCCCCCTCTCCTACCCTGGTGGCGGAACCCTAATGCCGGCCCGAGCCTAGCCACCATGGACTTCGCCAGCCGCCACGCCGCAGCAGAGGCGGCCACCTCGGCCGCGGCCTCCGCCGCCGCCCCCGCCGGGGCCCCCGAGGAGCCCGAGTACCTCGCCCGGTACCTCGTTGTCAAGCACTCGTGGAGGGGAAGGTACCGCCGGATCCTGTGCATCGCCTCCTCCGGCGTCGTCACACTCGACCCCACCACGCTCAACCTCACCAACTCCTACGACGCCGGCGCCGAGTTCGACCACGCCGAGGCCCTCACCGCCACCGACGAGTTCACGCTCGCCGTCCGCACCGATGCCCGCAGCAAGTTCAAGCCCATGCGCTTCTCGTCCCCGCTCCGCCCGGGGATCCTCACCGAGCTCCATCGCCTCCGCCCGGTCCGCCCCGCTCTCGACTTCCCCGTCCTCCACCTCCGCCGACGCACCCACGAGTGGGCCCCCTTCGTAAGTTCGCCCCCTTCCTGAATCCCCCTTGCCATCAACTTGGCATCCCGCTACTGTCTACTATGTTGTGCCACTGTGAACAACAAACTAACAATGCAAGACTGAATTTCTGCAAGTAATTTTATGGTACAACTCTTTGGTGATCAATTGATGCTTCCATGCCCAATCTCATCTAGTACTTAACCCTATATTGCTGATTGAATCTGTTCCCTCCTTCAGATTCTCACGTAGCACCTCACCTAGTTTAGGAGGCTACCAGTTCAAGCAGAACAGCTCCTGAAGATAATCCACATATTTGTGCAATCATAATCCTTGCTCATTTGTTTTTTGTGATCTCTCTGACTGTAGGACAAATTAGAAAACTGAATGCTACTATTCAGTTTGTGACACAATGTGCTAAGAAATAGATGGTTGTAGTGCATCAGTTCAATGGTGTAGATACCTAGCTGATTGCAGAGCACATCTTCTATGATGTACTCACAAAAATGTTGTAATGAAGAGATATATTGTTGTATAATCATCACAATTTTTGTATCTGATACTTTAGTTGATGCATGTGAACATTCTGTAGAAACTTAAGGTCACTTCGGTGGGTGTTGAGCTCCTTGAGGCTTCTCGTGATATGCGCTGGTGCCTGGACTTCAGAGATATGAATTCACCGGCTATCGTGTTCTTGGGGGATAGCTATGGGAGGAAGACTACTGAAGGTGGAGGGTTTGTGCTATGCCCCCTTTATGGTAGAAAGTCAAAAGCTTTTATGGCTGCTTCAGGCACTACAAACACTGCGATTATATCTCATTTGGTACACCCTTCTGTCCTCATCATTTTTTTTGTTCCACCCCATGTTGCCTAATGAATAATGATACAGATTTTTTGTAATTCTATGCAACCAACTTCTTGATGTTCACTATCTTTTTTTCAGACAAAAACAGCCAAATCAGTGATTGGATTATCACTATCTGTGGACAATTCACAGTCAATGAAAGCGTCCGACTTTATAGCAAAAAGAGGTAATATCTCCAGTGATGGTGAACTTACATGTACTGTATTTTATTGGGGGAATCTGTTTAGATATTGAGATGACTGCCTTTAACAAGTATGAAGGTGCATGTACAGTATTTTGTTTTTTTTTTCTATCTTATGTTCTCTTGGCATTATATGCCAATAGTGTCTCGTTTCCAATTTTCCATCCATATGTTTGTTAGCTATACACCATCTCAATTTCTTGGAAAATAAAATGAACTGAATCTGGTAAAATACCACCTTCAAGCATTAGATTGATTAACAAAATCTGTAGTAAAGTACCACCTTTAAGCATCAGATTGATCAACAAAATCTGCAGTGAAATACCACATTTATCGCATGGTTTAGCTATACATTTATCTATGTTGCTCATATAATGAAAGGATTGAAAACTCTCACTCATAGTTTGTTTATTATTGTTTATTATCTGCGAGCCTGTGATCTTTTCTGGTTTTTAATTGCCTGTGAACTTCTTTCCCAGCTATGGAGGCAGTTGGAGCTGCTGAAACTCGACATGGAGAATGGTCAGTGACAAGATTACGTTCCGCTGCACATGGCACTGCTAGTATTGAGAGCTTAGGTTTGGGTGTTGGACCAAGGGGTGGGCTTGGAGAACAGGGTGATTCCGTTTCTCGTCTGCTTGTTCTTACAAACACTTCACTTGTTGAAAGGCGTCCAGAGAACTACGAGGTAGACATTTTTTCCTTGTTTTTGTAGGAATCGTTGAACTTTTTTTTGTTACATATGGACATCTTACATCCTCTAGCCATTGCCAATCCAAGAAATGGAAGTTAGTTTTGAGCGCTAAGGGTTTGCGCATCATTGTTTCTATCTTTCCAGGCTGTCATCGTCCGACCTCTCTCAGCAGTGAATGCCCTTGTTCGATTTGCAGAAGAGCCGCAGATGTTTGCATTTGAATTCAATGATGGCTGTCCAATTCATGTAAGTATGCATGCAGGTCTTATCTAAGTACAAGGAATACCATCTAATTCCTCTATGTTTTCTCTCAGGTATATGCAAGCACTTCCCGTGATAATCTGCTTGCAACAGTTCTTGATGTTCTACAAACCCAGGTATCATTTGCTTTTTTTTCTCAATTAAATTATGCCCCACTTGAGGTCATACTACCTTGGTAACCCAAATTTAATGATCAACAGGCAGCTGTACTTTACGTCTTTGCACAACTAAGCCATGCATTTTAACCAAAAAAAGGCATACAACCTGGTTGGGTGTGCAGTGTGGCATAGACCTCTAAACTTGTGTGGGCGTGTCACATGGTACCCAAACTTAAGAATTCACATTTAGGTGAACAAAACCACATTAGCAAGTAATGATCATTTGGTACTTTAATTTCTTTTAAACCACAAAAACCTTGTTTAAAAGTTGTCCAGTTCTATGAAAGCTTAAAATCCAAAGCCATTTTCCTAGCAGTTTCAAGTAGCATGTCTGTGCTGGACTTTGACTGGGATTCAGTTACACTTAAAGAACTTGTGATACAAATGTATGTCTGATACCTAAAGCAACTCATTATTTGCAAACACCAATATGTTCACTAAGCTCCATGAGTACAATGACCAAAATACCAGGAGAAGGACCACATGTTCCCATTATAATGTGTACTGTACTTCTGTAGAGCATTGCCATTTCACATAATCACATCTTCTGTATATATTACACCTGTATAATAAACTCAAATTGTAAATCAGTGGTGAAATATTGACCTGCTATGGCAAATCAGTATAAACTCAGCTCCATTTTAGTATTTGAATTGATCTTCCTTGTGTTGGACTCAAGCATAGAGTAGGTGAGGCGCAGATGAGTGCAGAGTCCTAACTCTATGCTCATGGAGTCATGGTGCATGTGTTTCCCATCATGCTCACCGGTCTTTGTGCCTCATATTTCCTTTTATTCTCTTTGTTGTTTTCTTCAGAGACAGTGTGCAATTCCAGTGCTACCAAGGTTAACGATGCCTGGGCATCGGATAGATCCACCTTGTGGGGTAGCCCATTATCAGATGCCCCATCATGGTAATGTTGATATGGAGACTGCTATCATGCACATAAAACATTTAGCCGCAGTTGCTAAAGAGGCTGTAGCATCATCAGACACTGTTCCTGGAGCAAAAATCAGACTGTGGCGTAGAATAAGGGAGTTTAATGCATGTATACCATACACTGGAGTACCTGTCAATATCGAAGTACCTGAAGTGGTCTTAATGGCCTTAATCAGTCTTCTTCCGAACCCACAACATGGCGCTGCTCCCACTGATGCTTTTCCTCTGCCGCCTCCATCCCCAAAAGCAGCAGCAACTATAATGGGTTTTGTTGCATGCTTACGCAGGCTACTTGCATCAAGAAGTGTGGCATCACATGTGATGGCATTTCCTGCTGCTGTTGTGAGAATAATGGGTTTGCTTAGGAATGGTTCAGAGGGAGTGGCAGCTGAAGCTTCTGGACTTGTGGCTATGCTAATCGGTGGTGGTCCTGGTGATGCATCCATGTTAGCAGATACAAGGGGAGAAACCCATGCCACCTACATGCATGCAAAATCTGTACTGTTCTCACAGCCAATTTATGTTCCGATCCTTGTTAACAGGCTGAAGCCAATATCAGTTTCACCATTACTATCTCTGTCTGTTGTGGAAGTCCTTGAAGCTATGCTTTGTGAACCACATGGTGAAACAACCCAACATGCTACATTTGTTGAGCTACTGCGTCAAGTTGCTGGTTTGCGCCGTCGTTTGTTTGCATTATTTGCACATCCAGCTGAAAGTGTGCGAGAGACTATTTCTGTTATTATGCGTACGATTGCTGAGGAAGATGCCATAGCAGCAGAGTCCATGCGTGATGCTGCCTTGAAGGATGGTGCTCTTCTGAGGCATTTGTTAAATGCCTTTTTCTTTCCTGCTGGTGAACGACGTGATGTTAGTCAGCAACTTGTTGCTCTTTGGGCCGATTCTTACCAACCTGCACTTGATTTGCTGTCAAGAATACTTCCTCCTGGACTTGTTGCTTATCTTCATACAAGATCAGATGAAGATTCACAGAGCCAGTATGATGAAGCACCATTAAGCAGAAGGCAGAGACGGATACTTCAGCAGAGGAGGGCTCGTGGTACTAAAAGTATGGCACCACAAGAACAGGGGATACCCCCCAATGGTGTTGATGATGGGGAACTCTTCAGGCACGCCAGTGCGGGTACTTATGGAGGACCAGATGTCTATCAAAGGCATGTTGGTCAGTACTCTTCCGCCCATTCCCCTTTGGCAGGTACAAACATTGATCCTTCTCATGCAGTTTCAGTTCAACATGGAGTACCTGAGGCCCTTTCTGAAAATCATCAAATCGGGGCATCGCAGCTGGATTCACATGTTTATTCAGTGGATCCCAATGCTAATGGCAATCTTGTCAGCTCATCGCATTCAGATTTTTCAGTTCCTGCACAAGTTGTGGTGGAAAACACTCCTGTGGGATCTGGCAGGCTCCTGTGCAATTGGTACGGATTTTGGAGGGCTTTCAGTCTAGATCACAATAGAGCAGATCTGATATGGAATGAACGCACCAGACAGGAATTGAAGGAAGCATTGCAAGCTGAAGTTCATAACCTTGACGTTGAAAAAGAAAGAACTGATGACATTGTCCCTGGAGGTTCAGTCACCGAGGATGCTGGTAGTAGTGACAACTTACCTCGAATTTCTTGGAACTATGCTGAATTTTCAGTTCGCTACCCAAGCTTATCTAAAGAACTCTGTGTGGGGCAATACTATTTGCGGCTGCTGCTTGAAAGTGGGAGCAACTATCGAGCACAGGATTTTCCTCTGCGTGATCCTGTTGCCTTTTTCAGAGCTCTGTACCATCGTTTTTTGTGTGACGCAGATATTGGTCTTACTGTGGATGGTGCAGTTCCTGATGAGCTAGGTTCATCTGATGATTGGTGTGACATGGGAAGATTAGATGGGTTTGGTGGAGGTGGAGGGTCTTCTGTGAGAGAACTTTGTTCAAGGGCAATGGCTATAGTTTACGACCAACATTATAAAGTTATTGGACCTTTTGATGGCACTGCACATATTACTGTTCTCTTAGACAGAACAGATGATAGGGCGTTGAGGCATCGTTTGCTACTACTTTTAAAGGTTGGTTGCTCTGTATTGTCATTTCCACACTTATTTTATATTAAGGTGAAATAAGATATGCTAGACATGTAAACATCAACATGGCGTTCTCTTTGGACTGTATTTTCAAGGACAAATTACTAATATGGCTTTGCTGACGTTACATACCCTTGAAAGCTGAGAAATCTTCTCCCTCTATTTTCCTTGTTTTTGTAGGCCTTGATGAATGACCTTTCAAATGTTGAAGCATGTGTTTTGGTTGGAGGCTGTGTTTTGGCTGCTGATTTGCTTACAGTTGCGCATGAAACATCTGAGCGGACAGCTATTCCTTTGCAATCTAATCTCATTGCAGCAACTGCATTTATGGAACCTTCAAAAGAGTGGATGTACATTGATAAAGATGGCACACAAGTCGGGCCACTTGAAAAGGATGCAATAAGAAGGATGTGGTCAAAGAAATCAATTGATTGGACAACAAGATGTTGGGCTTCTGGTATGTCGGACTGGAAAAGGTTACGTGACATACGGGAACTACGTTGGGCACTTTCTGTAAGAGTACCTGTCCTGACTCCTACTCAGGTATTGAATCTGCCTCTTATAACCAGACACATACACGTGTGCGCCACATTGTGCTCCTATTTTGGTTTTATTACTTTTCAGCAGTCAGCTAATCAACAGGCTCAAATTTTCTTCTCTTATGTATTTATTTTTTTACAGATTGGGGAGGCTGCATTGTCTATATTACACAGTATGGTGTCAGCACACTCTGATCTTGATGACGCAGGTGAAATAGTAACTCCAACTCCTAGGGTGAAGCGTATATTGTCAAGTCCAAGATGCCTTCCTCATGTGGCCCAGGTTTTCTCTAGTTTCAAGTGTTTGATTTCTATTTTTATCATCAGTGGATAATGGAAACTAGATAAACACAACATAAAAGTGATAGTAACTAATATATTCATATACAGATAGGTAAATGAAATGCATAGTTCTGCTTATTTCCTCAAAATATATAGACTTTGAATTGTAACTCCCTAGTAAACCTGCTAGTATAGCCACAGGACTATAATGCTTACTGTTATCAGTTGCCTTTATGATAAGCTATTATTCATACTAATAAAATTCATGCTTTAATTTTCTACTAATTTATTCAGCTCTTCAATGGTCTTTTTCAACATTTGAGATATTCTTTCCAATAATTCCATTGACCAAGCACTGAAGAAAAAGAAAACTTCTATCATCAGTTTGTAATTGAGATTAGATAAACACATCATTAAAGTGTCAGTAACTAACACACTTATATACGGATAGGTGAATGGGATGCAGCCATTAAGCTCTGCTGGTAAAGTAGCATTTCCTCAAAATATATGGAGTTACTAAATTGTAACTCCATACATGGTAAACCTGTTAGTATGTCCATCACCAATAGAATACATACAGTTATCAGTTGTCTTTATGATAAGCTAAAGTCAGTGCTTTAGTTTGTGGTAAATTTACTCAGCTCTTCAGTGTTCTTTTTAAATTTTTCACATATATTTTTCTCTTTCTTTCCAATAATTTCATTGGCACTGACAAAAATGCAATTTCAAACTGTATAGGTTATACTTACTGGGGAACCAAGCATTGTTGAAGCAGCTGCCTCATTGCTTAAGGCTATTGTTACAAGAAACCCAAAAGCTATGATTCGACTATATAGTACTGGTGCCTTTTACTTTGCATTAGCGTATCCTGGTTCAAATCTCCTATCAATTGCACAGCTGTTTTCAGCCACACATACTCATCAAGCTTTCCACGGTGGTGAAGAGGCAGCAGTATCTTCATCTCTGCCTTTGGCAAAGCGTAGTGTACTAGGTGGACTGCTCCCAGAATCTTTGCTGTATGTCTTGGAACGAAGTGGCCCTTCTGCCTTTGCGGGTGCAATGGTGTCTGATTCTGACACACCAGAAATTATATGGACCCACAAGATGCGGGCAGAAAACCTTATTCATCAGGTCTTTGACCTATATACCCCTTATTGTTATTTGTTATAAAACATTCGCTTTCAAGTCTTGAGATTTTAATCCCCTAGTTATGTTGTTCATCTGATTTGGTTTTGCAGGTCCTGCAGCATCTTGGTGATTTTCCTCAGAAATTGGCACAACATTGCCATTCATTGTATGATTACGCTCCTATGCCACCTGTAACTTACCCGAATCTGAAAGATGAGATGTGGTGCCACCGTTACTACCTTCGTAATCTGTGTGATGAGATTAGATTTCCTAACTGGCCCATTGTTGAACACGTGGAGTTTTTGCAGTCGTTGTTGCTAATGTGGCGTGAAGAGTTAACTCGTCGTCCAATGGATTTGTCTGAAGAAGAAGCCTGTAATATACTGGAGATTTCTCTTGATGATCTTGTGCTTGGTGAGAATGGTAGTAGCAAGCAGTCATCTGAGTTAAGTTCGGCAAATTCTGGAAATAAAATTGAAAACATCGATGAGGAGAAGCTTAAGCGCCAATACAGGAAGCTAGCAATAAAATATCATCCAGACAAGAACCCTGAGGGTAGAGAGAAGTTTGTTGCTGTGCAAAAGGCTTATGAGCGATTGCAGGTGCTCCTTTGTTCATATGACCAATTATTAACCATTGATGCATGCTACATTTCCATGGTGTTGCTTACACTGTTTATTTGATTCATTTGTCATTGAAATATCTGGCAAAAATATTTTTTTATTCTACTCACCTTTTGAACACCCTTTTTCTACAAATTGATAGTGGAATACATGCAAAATAGTGAGTCCCATTAAGGCACTTTCACATTGTTGACTATTTAAAGTGAATCTATCATCTATACATGCAGGCAAGTATGCAGGGATTGCAGGGACCACAGGTCTGGAGACTGCTACTCTTGCTCAAGGCACAGTGCATCTTGTACAAGAGATATGGACATGTCCTGGAACCATTTAAATATGCCGGTTATCCTATGTTGCTAAATGCTGTTACTGTAGATAAGGATGACAGCAATTTTCTTTCATCTGATAGGGCCCCTCTTCTGATAGCTGCTTCGGAGCTAATTTGGCTGACGTAAGCTAATACAGACTTAATTTATGATGTTTATACCTTTTCTTAGAAACTGCTCACTTGGATCGGATATCCATTATCTGATGTTCTTGTTGTAATGTTCTGTTAGATGCGCATCGTCTTCATTAAATGGTGAAGAACTTATACGAGATGGTGGTATTCCTTTGTTGGCAACACTTCTTTCTCGCTGTATGTGCATTGTTCAGCCCACAACACTGGCAAATGAACCAGCTGCAAGAATAGTCACCAACATAATGCATACCTTCTCCGTTCTCAGCCAGTTTGAATCAGGAAGAGTTGAGATTCTTAAGTTTGGTGGCCTTGTTGAGGACATTGTACACTGTACAGAACTTGAATTTGTTCCCTCAGCTGTGGATGCTGCACTGCTGACGGCTGCTAATATTTCAGTGTCATCTGAGTTGCAAGATGCCCTTCTAAGGGCTGGATTTTTATGGTACTTGTCTGCCATTCTTATTGCTTCTACATTTAATGTCGAAATTAGATACTAAATTGAAATATGATATACATTAGGAGATAAACACGTGTCTCTGTATCTAATTGAAATATACTCGCAGGTATGTGCTACCTCTTCTGCTTCAGTATGATTCAACAGCAGAAGAGAACGAGACAAGCGAGGCACATGGTGTCGGGGCAAGGGTGCAGATTGCTAAAAACTTGCATGCTGTTCGTGCAATTCAGGCTTTGTCTAGGCTTTGTGGTCTCAGTAGTGATGAGATATCGTGCCCGTCTAACAAACCTGCATGTGATGCACTGAAGGCACTTCTTACTCCAAAGCTTGCTGACATGCTGAGAAACCACCCGCCTAAAGAGCTATTATCAAATCTAAATTCAACTTTGGAGTCACCTGAGGTAAGGGATTCTATTTTAATTGTATTATATACCCGAATATTGTGATAATTTCTTTTTTTTCTTGAACACGCAGGATTGTGATAATTTTGTAATAAATAAAATACTAATTTACTCCCCGTCACAAATTATTGGTCGCTTTTGCTTTTGTAGGTACACATAGCTTACGCTATGTCTAGAACTTTACTATGTATCTAGAAAAGCCAAAATGACCTATTATTTGGAACGGACGGAGTGTCATGTAAATTCGTGTTCATGCATTAGTCGTCTGCATGATCTGCAATAAGTTAGCAACTTGCTAGTACACATGCACTCATGTGCAAGCTACTTAAGTGTGAGTGGTCATGCACACTAAGTTTAGAATTATAATTAGCTTGTATATGTATTTAATTATTTTCTAATACATGTGCACTCATGCGCATGCGGCCTAAGATTGTGTGGTAATGCGCACTAAGTCAATTTAGGGAGTTGTAATCAGAGTGGATATAGTTAATTATTTCCAGCTTGAAAAATGTGGCAAGTGCAGTTTCATAGTCATGTTCTCCCTACTTATTTAACAGTAAGCCTGACAGATAAGTCTGTTTTCAAATAAATAGTAAGCCTGACAGACTGGCAGATCATTTTCATATATGAATGCACATATAAGAGTAGCCCAACATTTGCTTCATCAATTTGTATCATGTCATAGAGCAACTACTCTGTTCTATGTGGCACAACTTATGCAAGTATTTTGCTACAATCTACTTCTGTTTGGCCATGTACATGTGTATATAATTCTTCAATACATGCTGTGTATAGCCTCATGGTTGCAATTAAAACTGTTTTCTGTCTTCTACTAATGAGAAAATCATTTCACAAAATCCACTACTCTTAGGTTGTATTTGTACCGAATCAGATAATTTTGAGCTAAAAGAACATTCCTTTTGTTGCAGATCATATGGAATTCTTCCACTAGAGGGGAGCTTCTCAAATTTGTAGACCAGCAGCGTGCTAGTCAAGGCCCCGATGGTTCATACGATCTGACAGAATCACAATATTTCACATATGAAGCTCTATCAAAAGAATTAAATGTTGGCAATGTTTACTTGAGAGTTTACAACAATCAGCCGGATTTTGAAATAAGTGACCAGGAAGAATTTTGCATTGCTCTGCTTAAGTTTATAGCAGAGTTAGTACAAAAGTGTAATTCCATTAATTTGGAGGAAAGTACGAGGCATAAACATGTTTCACTTGTTGATACAGCTACTTCTGAAAATGACGAAGTCTGTGATTCAACCGATGAAGGAAAAATGGATGATTCATCAGGAAAACAAAGTACAGGGACTGATGGAGATTCTAAAGTTATCGCAAACCTCCAAAGTGGGCTAACGTCACTTCAGGTTTGACAGAGTTACTTTCTTAACCATTTCTGTGTGAGGCACATTTTCTGAATTGCATGCCATCTCTTTCTTTTATTGCAGAATCTTTTGACAAGTAATCCAGGCTTGGCTGCTGTTTTTACTTCAAAGGAGCGGCTGATTCCTCTTTTTGAATGCCTTGCACTGCATGTCCCTCCAGAAAGCAGCATCCCACAAATCTGTTTAAGTGTTCTTTCTCTGTTGACAAAGCATGCTCCTTGTTTGGAGGCCATGGTTGCAGAAAGGATGAGCCTCATTTTGCTATTTCAGATACTCCACTGCAATCCCCATTGCAGGGATGGAGCACTTGCTGTATTGTATTCTTTAGCCAGCACACCAGAGCTTGCCTGGGCTGCTGCCAAGCATGGTGGTGTTGTTTACATTCTCGAACTTATGTTGCCACTTCAAGGTTTGATATTTACTTGAATCTATTTATTGTTACTATAGTTAGAGCAGATGTTTGTTTATAACTATTATTTTGCATAATTCACATGATACTAGCAGTCATGCTGTAATTGCATGTAAATCTTTAGCTAAAATTACTTATGCTTATCAACCTCCGTTTAAGTTCTAATGTTTTTAAACTTTGCTTCGCTTAACTGCTGTACACATGGTTTTATTTGTACATGTTTAACTTGTTACAGTGACTTTATAGGACTAATTATGTACATCATATTAATTACTTAAATTGTTTTATGTAGAGGAAATCCCTATGCAACAAAGAGCTTCAGCTGCTTCCTTATTGGGCAAACTTGTTGGGCAACCAATGCATGGTCCCAGGGTGGCGATCACGCTTGCTAGATTCTTGCCTGATGGTTTGGTTTCTGCCATTAAAGATGGACCTGGTGAAGCTGTTGTTTCATCTCTTGAACAGACAACTGAAACTCCTGAACTAGTATGGACGCCTGCAATGGCAGCTTCTCTTTCTGCACAGTTGGCAACCATGGCATCAGACCTCTACCAAGAGCAGATGAAAGGACGTGTTGTTGATTGGGATGTCCCTGAACAAGCATCTGGCCAACATGTAATGAAGGATGAACCACAGGTAATTTGTTTTCCAGAACCATTGTTTTCTGCATAATGTGTTTCTGTAACTTTGGCTAAAATCTTGTCATTTATGCACTTTCAGGTTGGTGGAATTTATGTTAGACTTTTCCTAAAGGACCCCAAGTTTCCACTGAGAAACCCTAAAAGATTCCTTGAAGGGCTGCTAGATCAGTATGTCTCCTCTGTTGCTGCTACACATTATGAGGCAAATGCTGTTGATCCAGAACTTCCTTTGCTGCTGTCCGCAGCATTAGTCTCCTTGCTACGAGTTCATCCGGCACTTGCAGACCATGTTGGTTACCTAGGTTATGTTCCAAAGCTTGTTGCTGCGATGGCATATGAGGGAAGAAGGGAAACCATGGCATCTGGGCAGGCCACAAGTGGATCGCAGGCAGAACCTAAGGAACATGACAATTCAGGTCACTCTGAGGCCAATGTGCAGACTCCACAAGAACGTGTCCGCCTTAGTTGTTTGCGTGCACTACATCAGCTTGCATCTAGCACAACTTGTGCAGAAGCTATGGCAGCAACAAGTGCAGGAACTCCTCAGGTATTGAATTACAACTCCTTTATGTTGTTGCAATCCTTTATGGGTGAGGCATGTTCTATCTTTTGCAGAGCGTTTTTTTTAATTTTGTTGATACAACAGTGTGGCTGCTTTTGTGACCCGATTTCCTCGTAAAAAGTTTCCCATGATAGTGTTTTAAAATACTAGAATCAGTGATCTGAAAAGTAAATATATCTAGAGCCTGTGGTGTTCCGAATCCAGATTGAAATTTAAACCTGTTAATGTGATTATTTGATTTTGGCATCTTATATCAGTTCTACTGCAGACAACTTGACTTGCACAGTAACTATTCCACCGCTGTTTCAGAAACTGGTTGTCTTGCATACCTAGGCGCTACGACCCTGCCGCTTAGTGATTTTAGAAAACTACTTACCTCTTTTGTTTTAAATATTCTTGACTTGACATCTGGAAATCCCTAAATTCTCTACTATTTGGTGGGAGGAACTAAATAAGAATCTAGTATGATCATTTCCTAGCACACTGTTTCATGTGTGGCATCCCATCCTAATCATTTCTTGCTTGAACTATCATGCAGGTTGTACCACTGCTTATGAAAGCAATTGGATGGCAAGGTGGAAGTATACTGGCATTGGAGACACTAAAGCGTGTAGTCAGTGCTGGTAATCGAGCTCGTGATGCACTTGTTGCACAGGGGCTAAAGTAAGCTGCTCCAAAATTCTATCTAGCTAAACATTCTGTCAAATACGTTTTGGAAACTAGGATTTTGAATTTGCCTGAAAAGAAGTTTAACGGCTGTAAGTGATGGCACATTATATAGCGATACAAAAGATGCACATGAAGTTAAACTATCAAAATTGTGCATAACACTACGTTTACCCGGTTTTGTTTGACATATGCATATAATTGAAGTGTTCTGTGGTATCTCAGGTCATGCTTATTTTTGCTTGATTATAAAATTACTTAATTGATCCATTTTGTTGATTTTATTTCCTGCTGACATGGTAAAAGTATTAACCTCTTCTTTATATGAGTAACAAATCAGTTCGTGCTATTTTTAAGCCTTTTTATAAGTAAATGAAATTGTATCCAATAGTCCTAAAGCCTGCTTCACCTTGCCACTAGTTGCCAAACAATATTATTTGTTAAGATGTTACCATATATTGACTCAACCTAGTCTTTCTTGGAATCAAGTCTTGCAACGTCTAATCTTGATTATGTATTTCATAATGAAACAAAACAGGGTTGGTCTTGTTGAAGTGCTCCTTGGTATTCTTGATTGGCGTGCTGGTGGAAGACAGGGACTCTGTAATCAAATGAAGTGGAACGAATCAGAGGCTTCAATTGGGCGTGTTTTGGCAGTGGAGGTAACTGTTAGCTTATTTCTTCTTTGAGATGGCATTAAGCCTTTTCAGTTCAATTCCCCATTAGTATATTACCCTAAGTTTGTTTTTATGGGTTGACCTTCACATGAGATCAATGCAATAAAATGGAATTGGACCTCCCTTTTTGCTCGTGACGTAGGCAGATGCTATAACCAGCAGTGACGGATATCCTTTTCGCTTGTTTTGGGTATCTATATTAACTTGTAAATAATTGTACATCCAGCATTTTTTTTCTTAGCCTGGAACGTTTTAAACTTAAAAAATTGATAAAGTATTCAGACAAGAATTGGACGGGCACATTTCCTGTGAGTAGGCACTGTATATTTTAAAAATTAAACAGAAGCATCTCCAGAACATATGAGTGTTTGATTGTGCCAGTTTTTTTTATTGTTGATGCACTTAATTTTACCCATCACATTTCTGTACATGCTTGGATGATCTCACCAATATGGGCTTGTACTTTTTTTCTGTTTGCTTTACACAGGTGCTTCATGCTTTTGCAACAGAAGGTGCGCACTGTGCTAGAGTTCGCGAAGTTCTGAATTCCTCTGATGTAAGTAACTCCCTGCTGCAGCGGAATTAAATGAAAATTCTTATGGAATTGGAAAACTACATTTGTGATCATGACAGGAATTGGAAAACTACATTTGTGATCATGACATGTGATAGAGCAATCAGAATGACAACGCAAATAGTGAGCTGAATAACAATTTTCCCATTTGTGTAGGTATGGGGTGCTTACAAGGACCAGAAGCACGATCTATTCCTCCCATCGAACGCACAATCCTCTGCTGCTGGAGTTGCTGGGCTCATCGAGAGTTCGTCATCAAGACTCACCTACGCCTTTACAGCTCCTCCACCTCAACCAACATTGGTCCGGCTACCATCTTCAGCGCCCTCACCCCCATCAGCTCCTGCAAATCCTAGCGGACGGCACTCTTATCATCATTCATAGCATGGAAAACAAAATACGTTAATCACAGCTCCTTTTGAGATATGATTATTTGAAGTCGGTATGTTTCGTAGAGTGAAGCCACCGTGACTGGGCTTTGTTACAGCAGCAAAAATATAGTTCGTGCCTCCATACCCCCACCAAAGAGCAGCTTATCAGTGGCTGCTTTTCAGTACATAGCATGTACAGTTTTCCATTACATAGGGGTCGGTTTTGCGTTTGTTGTTTCTTGTACACATGTAAAGCATATGCTCTTTTTTCTGTAACATAGATGTCCATAGAATACTCGAGCTGGAAATGTGTATTGATTCATTGCTGGGTGGGTTGATACCTTCCCTTTTTCGGATTACATTACGCCTTGTCTATTGAGATTGAGACGACAAGAGTGAAATGGATGCATTTTGTCTACAGTGTTGTGTTTGTGTGGCTTGTTAACACTATTAACAGTTCTACTCCATATTTCAGATCACGACACGAAACCGTGGACTTACTTTATTGAACTTCTAAACGTTAATTCGAAGTTAAAATGTGAACTCTGAAAGTTAGTGTGGTGGACGCAACATTGTTTTTACAGTCGACCGTACGTCCCGTACTGTCGATTTTCTTTTGGTAAGACGCGTTCCGCGCGTCCCTTCTGCAACTCCTATGTGCGCGGGTCCTACGACTGCTCCCCAATTTTCTTTCCTTCTATTCTCTTTCCTCGCGTCCCCATCTCCCTCTCAGATCCCCAACGCCCCAACCGGCATCGGCAGAGCTCCCTTCCCGGCGCGCGGCCGGTGGTGGAGGAGCTCACCCAGGTGCGCATGACCGGTGGCGGAGCGCCCCTCCCGACGCGCGGCCAACGGTGGCGGAGCTCGCCCAGGCGCGTGCGGCCGGCGGCGGCGTAGCTCCCCTCCCGGCGCGCAGGACCGGCGGTGAAGGAGCTTCCCCCACGCATGGCCGGCGGAGGAGCTCCCCCAGGCACGCGGGACCGGTGGACGAGCTCCCCCAGGCGCGCTGGACGGGCGGAGCTCCCCCGCACCACCACAGCTTGTTTTTTCCTTTTCTATATTTTTTATAATATTTTACGTATATTTTTTTGTTTCCATAATTTTTGTTCATGAACTTTTTATTTTCGACCTCTTTTGGATTCCAGATTTTTGTGAATAATATTTTCCTTTTAAGGATTTTGTTCAAAACTTTTTTCTGTTTTCTTTTGTTATCTTTTAATTTTTGTCAAACTTTTGTTTCTGTTTCTTTTTTTATATATTTTGTTTGAAAATTTTGTTGTAAAGTATGTCTTCATTTTCAAAGTTTTGGTCGAAATATTTGTTCTTGAATTTTGTTTCTTCATAAATTTTGTTTCAATTTTTTTGGCTCTTTGTTTTTTATTTAAAGAAACTTTTGCTTCTTTAATGTTTAAATATTTTATGCATAACTTTTTTAAAAAATGTTTGTTTCAAACATTTTGGGTTTTTTGAAATTTTTTATCTGTTTCTTTTATTAGCTTGTTGTTTGCTAACTATTTTTTAAAATATTTTATTTTTTAAAGCTTTCATGAAAATGTTTGTTCTCTTTTTTTTCTTATTTTGATTTTTGACAGGGGACAATGTCTGACGGCGTGGTAGAATGTGCGGTGAGAATGGAGCGTGGGGGCCACAGTGATGTATGTTGAATGAATGTAAGCAGTCTGTCATGGCCTGACCGCATTGGTAGTATTTTTGCTTTTGGGTTGTCCGAATCGACCTCACGGAAGGGCTCCGTGCGGTCGACCGCAAATTAGGGGGCCCACGGAGTTCGTTATATTACTCGTAAATTGCTGCAAAACAATAGCTTTAAAACAGTTTGTTGAGTATAATGTGAACTCCGAAAGTTGTGTGGTGGAGTTCGTTAATTATTTGTAAATTGCTGCAAAACATTAGCTTTAAAACAGTTTGTTGAAAAAAAAAACTACTCTACAAGTCCACCGAAACAAAGAAAAAAATTGCACCAGCCGGGAATCGAACCCGGGTCTGTACCGTGGCAGGGTACTATTCTTCCACTAGACCACTGGTGCTTTGTGTTTAAAATTTCGAGGTTATTCTATAGTAACGAAATGGTGTTTCAAATATGTTAATATGTTACTGTATATTAGCGTTTTGAGGATATAATGACATATCCGTATACTTAAACCAGGAAAATTCGATTGATTCTCGGATGTGGTGCTCTGGAGAAAAATATATTCTTGTCTTTTCACTTCACAACTCTGATATATTCATTTAGAACGGTTGGACCTTCTGCACAAGCTAGTAAGCAAAAATGGAGCCAGCTCGATAGCTCGTAATCCTTGGAGTGCGCGGCAGTGGATGAGGAGGTGCATGTGGAGACGGACTTGGGGAGGCAAGCAAACAGCAGAGCTCCTTTTCTTCGCCACTGATGGCCGGGCCGGGCTGGTGTTAGTTAAAGTCACATGCGCGATCGCCACTCTTGTCCCCTCTAAAAACATGTCTTGCCGACTCGGAAGAAATTTAAAACATCTCGAAAGAAAACTATCGGTAGCACTAAAAAGGATATATTTTATTTTATATATAATAAAAGGACATGTAATATGGTCTGCTACAGCAATAATATCTCTCGTGACGTTTAATAGGCAGTGCCGCAGTGGTTGTCTGGCCACTGATCGTGGTTATGAAAGTCAAGGCCCCGTTCTCAAATAGGCCAAGCAATATCTCTTAAAATACCTTTCTTAATTCACGCGAAGACCGTGGTGCTCCATGTGAAATTTCTGCAAGTTCAGGGGCCAAGCAAGTTGCTTATCCACACTTTTTATTTTAGAGGGAAAAAAGTTGCTTCTCCTTCGCACGCCTAACTCCCGTTCATCCCTAGTGCTTGCACGTGCTTGATGGTGAAGTCTACCCAACTCACATGCCCCACTACTCCCATGGTGTGGCCATCATGTCATGTGCAAATCCTACTGTCTCTCGTGTTAAACTCAGGCACGCTCTATCAGGTGACAGGACCGGAACCGGAACTTTCGGCTCGTCAAATGGTAACAGAAACACAGCGACTAAGATCAATCGATCAGTCAGGATACAATACAACGACATCCATCCACCACCAATCACAACGACACGTGTTTTTGTGAGATCAAAAAAGCTGATTCCATTTCCGTTTCAGGCGAGATCCTGCTGTAAAATACATACATCAGGGCATCGCGCGCCCGGTACAACGACGATCAATCCATCCTATATACAGCTTCTGATTCAACCAACGCTAGCGTCGATCGATCCATCATCACAGCTCATAACAATATAGTAGGTAATTAATTAACAACGACGGATGGACGCCTGCTGATTGTTCAATCCTGCTAATTAACACGCTACTAGCAAAAACACAGTGAAGACGATGAACAGCAGCAGCTAAGTATCACCATCCATCCTCCCTTCTAAAGTTTACAGCAACACCGGCGTCATCGTCTTCTTCCTCCTCCTGAATCTCTCGGACTACTGTATTGTGAGTTGTGACCATGGAGGTGACATGACGACGACGACAATCCGGTGGTGGTAACGGTAACTGTATCGTCCCTATCTGGCAGCCACAGGTGAGCTGAGCTCGCCTTGATTACCTGCCCATGGCGGCGCCGGGCTCCGCGAGGCGGCTGTAGAGGGCGGCGTTGAGCTGATCCTGCGTGTATACGCGGCTGGCCATCTTCACCGCGACCTGCTGGATCATGAGGTCCTTGACGACGGAGACGCTGGCGTGGTAGACGTCCAGGTCCAGCTCGCGCAGCGCCGTCATCAGCCTCGCCGACGGGTGGTTGCGCTTGTGGCACTGCACGCGGATCATGGCCTCCAGCCCCAGGATCTTGGCGTCGATCTCCACCGCGTGGCACCGCGGCCCGGCGTCGTGCCCGCCCAGCCCAGCGCCGGCGTGCGGCGCCGGCCGCGCGTCGCGCTCCTTCTTGAGCGCCTCGATCTGGGCGTGCAGCGTGTCCTTGTCCGACTCCAGCGCCGTCAGCTTGCCCCGGAGCTCGTTGATGTAGGAGATGGCGTCGCCGAGCAGCGACGCCTTGTCCATCTTGGACACGTTGGGCACCACGGCGCGCAGCGCGTAGAAGCGCTGGTTCAGCTTCTCGCGCCGCTGCCGCTCCGCCTCCACGTGGTTCAGCGGCTCCTCGCGCCCGTTCGCCGGCTTCCGACCGCGCTTGCGCGGCCGCTTCTCGGCCTCCGGCGGCGGCGCCACCACGCGGCTGCTCTCCACCTCGCGCACCGACGCGTCAAGGTCCGAGTGGTCCGACTCCGACTTGGCCGGCGCGCCCGTGCCCGTCGACGGCCGCGTCGTCGGCGCCGACGAGAAGGACAGCATGCCCTCGTTGGCCGTGGCCGCCGGGTGGGGGTTGGTGTTGCTGGCGCGGGAGGTGGCCTCCATCGAGCGCTTGTTGTTGTTCTTGGCGTCGTTCGCCGCGGCGGCCGTCAGGGTCGCCGTGTGCTGCGAGAAGAGGCTCCCGGGCGCGGTGGTGAGGCTGGCCGTGGCGGCGGGCGGCGCCGGCGACGGGTTCCTCCGGCCGTTGCTGTCGGCGCCGAAGCTGAGGATCTCGCCGGACTCGGGCTTGAAGAACGGTGGGGCCGCCGCCATCGAGGGATTGGAAGCGAAGTCCGAGAAGTTGAGCTCCCGGCGGAAGGGGCCCTGGTTGTGCTGGTGCTGGTGCTGCCTCTGAGGTGGCGCCGCAGCCGGCGCCGGCGGGGGAGGGGGCGCGTGCACGGAGGGGCTGGGGTTCTCCGTGAGGGTGCTCGTGCTCCCGTTCTCGAAGTGGATCTGCGGCGGAGGCGGCGGCTTGGTGACGGAGATCTCGGCCGCCGGGTGCGAGAGGGAATCCTTGATGTCCATGACCGGCGCGTCGGCGAGCCAGAGCACGGAGGGGTCCGTCTCCGCCTGGTCCGCCCCGGCCGCGGGCTGCTGCGGCGGCGGCGGCGGCGGCGCCTGGGGCTGCACGGGCGGCCACGAGCCGCTCCCTGCTCCGCCCCCGAAGAGCGAGCGGATCTTAGCCATGCTCTCGGCGGTCTGGAAGACTACGTCGGTGGAGCCGAGCTCGAGCACCCCCGTGCCGACGGGGACGCAGACCATGGTGCGGAGGCCGAAGGTGTAGGCCTGTCGCGCGCGCTCGCACGGCGCGGCGGAGAGGCCGGAGGCGATCCAGGTGGGCTGCCCGGCGAAGAGCGCCTGGCCCGGGAGCCCCGAGCCGTTGAGGAAGGACTGCGTCATGGAGACGAGGAAGAACCACTCCGTGTCGGTGACCTCCTCCTCGACGGCCTCGTCGGGGGCCGCGGCGGCGCCGGAGATGAGCGAGTTGAGCTCGCGGAGCACGCGCTTGCGGTGCTCCTGCTCGGCCTGCGCGGCGGGGGTGAGAGGTCTCTGCTTGCGCTTGTCGTCGTCGCAGCCCTTGTAGTAGCCGTCGCCCCAGCCGAGCAGCGAGGCGCCGGTGCCGGCGTCCACGGAGGACTGCCAGAATATGGCGTAGGTCCAGGTCTCCCTGGAGCCCTCAATCATGGCCTGCAGGCGCTGCTGGAGCGTGTCCTGGTTGAACCCCGGCGCCATCGCCGCCGGCGGCATCTGCGGCGGCGGCGGCGTGGCGGCGGCCGACGAGGGCCCCCCAGCCGGCGCCCCCCAGGGGAAGGTGGGGAGGTCGGCGGAGGCCATGAAGGCCTCCATCATGGAGGCGTTGTCGTCCGTCCACAGGTTCATGGGCAGCCGAGCCGAGCCGAGCCGAGGCGAGGCGGAGGAGGAGAACGAGGGCGACGAGGTCAGGTGGAGACGGGAGGGAGGCCAAGAGGAGGAGGAGAAAATGGTGGGTGGAGAATGGAGGAGGGCGAGGGGGGGAAGCGAAAGAAATGGTTTAGAATGCGGAATCCATGGGATTATCATGGCGCAAGCCCGAAAACGCCCGTGGCAAGGGCCCCGCCTCCTGCTCGGCCGCCGAGGGCAAATCCGGAAACATCCTGCGCTGCGCGGCGCCAGCCCAATAGTAAAAATGGGGAATTCGCCAAATAGGAGGGTGAGCCTACAATTCAGGGGCGTGCGCGTTTGTGTAACCGCCGGGTTTGTAGGCGAGGTGGGCTACTTTGTCAGTGGGTGCTTAGTGCTTACGATGGTGCCGCAGGGCTTGGCCCGCGCTGGGACCCACCTGTCAACGACGGCTAGTTTTGTTCCCGTGGGCTATTGTAAATTTTTTATTATTATTTGGTTTTATCACAATTCTTTTTATTTATATCCTTGCGTTCGAGGGGAGGGCTTTTTAGTTTTTATAAACGTGAGGACATGTGGATGGGAGAGAGGCGCGTAATGGATGGATCTCGTTGCTAATTTTCGACATAAGAATAATATAATGTTAGCTGGAAGTCAATACACTGGATACTGATATCTTTGAGATTATTTCTCAAAAAATATATATCTCTGGGATTAAAAGCTGACGATTTGTTATGCATGGAACAGTGGGCTATATTTTCCCTCCTAGTATGTCTTATTATTATTTTCGGATCCCGATCCTGGTATTTTAGAGGGACCAAGTGCCTAATTTCTACGTGGGAATACGGTGGGTCACCAGCTATATATATGTGGACGGGAGCAAAGGGATGGGTGGAGCATGCATGCGTATCTACTGTATCGCATTGCCACCTCTCCGCATAAAAAAATGTTGAGCTTTGACGATATGGTAGATCTTGGTCTTGTTATATCCATAGAGGTAATGCATAATGAATTGGAGGAAATGCTCTAGATACATAAGAATCACAAACATATCGTTATAGATATTTTCAAGGTGTCACTGGCTCATTGCTGCGGAATCTAAATTGTATATGGAATAATCACCGTTCTACGATTTATATATCGTGCTATTTGAATAGTATAAGAGCAGCAATCTAAAATGGTGCTCATGCCATTTTTAATATTTAACCGTCGCTCTTGTTTTCTGTTGGCATATGTTTTTTGAATGTGTTATCAAGGGGTTAGACGTTTTTCACGTGATACTGTACTGGGGCATAAGGGTGTGGGAGGACGTAGGACATGCATGCGGATGTGCTGGATCACATGCATTGCAATTTTTGCACATACAAAAAAGTGAGTAGTACCCACATTATGAAGATGGTGATTAATAATTATATTATATCATTGGTAATACAATCTCACTCTACGATAATGATTAATTATATGCATAGGAAAATGTAGAAATTTACTAGCTTTGTGCTAGAGTATTTCTTATTACTCGTATATTTGATGTAGAAGACCATGACGAAAGCCAGAAGACACATGTATAGGATTAATTTGCTTGCAAGGATTTTTGTTGATTTTAGGGGCATTGCCACCAATTCACCATGGACGCGTTCCATATAAGTCAATTGCACGCCGGTTTCTCCTTTATGAGCCCTACTAGGAGTACCAAAATTGGTACGACGAAGAGGAGACCGATCACCTAATGCCATTACTTTTGTGAGAGCTACATTTTTTAAGGGCATTTAGCTCCCCTGTTGCATGGGAGATCATGACCCAAACCTAGCTGGACCGAGTTCTCTAACTTAGCTTTTCTATAACCTAGCTTTTCTCCGTAGCCTGATCCGTAATCCTTTTCTATAACTTAGAACCCAACGAATTTATCCGTAGATAATTGCCAATGTGTATTTTTATAAACACATCACATATATCACATGCCCCAAATGGAGCATTACAAGCTTTTCTTTTAAAAGATATTTCACGTGCGCAAGCCGCATGTGGCACGGGGGAGAAGGGCGAGTGAGCTTGAGGACGAGGCCGCCGAGCCAACCGAACGAGGCGTTAGCGAGCCACACGGCCTTTGAGCTCGACTGCCAGTGAGTGAGAGATCCCGGCAATCCAGCCGGCTTTGGTTGACCGTTGACTGGACCCGTAGGCCCATTTCGCCGTTCCGGTGGAAGCGAGAGTGAGCTGGCCCACGTGCAGGGAGAGGGACAGGAGGTAGGAGGAAAGTCCTCCATCGGCGGGCCCAGGCCGCAGACAAGCGAATAAATAAGGCCCAGCGCCAGCGGTGAGGGAGGAAAGCGACCGGCTGGGCGATCTTATCGTTTAAAACCTGTCGCAAAATCTGAGCCGTCCGTCCGCCTTCACGTGTTTAGCGAGCCCGGCATCGTGCGCCCGTGCTTTGCTTGTGCTTAGTTTACTGCGCGAAACGGATGCGTGTGCTATATATTTTTTTAGCGCGATTCGGAGGTTAGTGTTGAATAACATTGCGGGCCAGCTGTGTGCGAGGCAGGTGGCCGCCGGGTCCTTGTCGCGGCCCACGATTACTCTAATCTACTCGCGCAACTTGACCACCGGATGCGCCACTAGCCATTCTCAATTCATGCACTTTTGGATTCCCTGCACAAATGCTACGCTCACCCTAGATTGAAGAGGCATTTGTAGTCATTTTGGATTGCAGCAAAATAACTCACGACAGAAGCTTCGGCCCTAGTAGATTAAAAAAAATTATTTCTAAGTTTTCATTCACTAATTGAAGAAAAGGTAGCCAAATAAGCAAGGATAGGATGACTGCACCATACACTTTCCAGCAGTTATTTATTAAAATACATGTAAAGTCATCAGATTCACATGTTCTGACAGTTAATTAATGCTATAGTCTCTCTTAAGACGATTTGAGGTTAGAGCAAGAGGCATGTAGAGCATGGTGATGCATATATAGGCATTAGACAACATGTATATTATCATACCACCTCCACACTTTTGTTGGTGATCATATACTCCTAACGTGACTTGCTCTCACCCTATATCAGCCACTGCCAATTGGACCCACGTTAAAACCATGCACGTAAAACAACCATGTTACCACCATCTCGCTACGAACAATGGTGCGGGAATTAAGGATACATTTGGCACTGAAAATCGATGATCATAGAATATACTCTATACAACAATGATGGGCAATTCAAGTCTGATCTTTGTATTACCATAAAGAGTCAATGTTATCCCAAATAGATGTGTGTGGCTCTTTATAGCGCTTGCAGGCCTAATTGGGTCACGACCATAGGACTCCAATGTCATGTCACAATGCTCCCTTGGCTTGTTGTCATTGACCAACAGCATGCCATACCGACATTTGGACGTGAAACTGAAGCAACCATGCAACACATTAATGCATTACATGATAGATTTGGCTCACCTTGGTTTCACTCTATAGAGCGAAGCATCGATCAATAGTAGATGTAAGACAACCATGCTCCCAAAAATGACTTGCCTTGTATCATCTACCATCAATTGTATTCATGTAAAAACCATGCATATAAGACTACCATACCATGTTAGCACCATGTCCATTGCAAATAAAGGTTTGGGAATCGAGGGGCATTTTGGCACTGAATTTGGTGGTCATTGAGTATAATCCCTCTATCCAACAATGATGAGCACATAAGCAAATGGAAGAAATCCAAGTTTGATCATCATATTGGTGTCGAGCCAATTTTGTGCCAGGGCGAACATTTCTATCTCTCCGTAGGATATGCGGACTTAATTATGTCACAATTGTAACCGTCCCTTGGTTTGTTGTCATTGGATAAAAGCATGTCACGCCGTTATCTGGGCTTATGACCAAAGTGACAACATGACACGAATTTAATGCATTGCATGGTAGATTTATCTCATTATTACGGTTGTCAGAGGCTATAAACAGATTAAGAATGGACAAAATTTTTTAACTCCCGTAGGATATGCGGACTTAATTACGTCATAATTGCTTGTCATTGGACAAAAGCATGTCAAACCGTTATTTGGGTAGGACTGAAGTGATAATGTGACGCGAATTTAATGCATCGCACGGAAGATTTATCTTGTCGTTTCTTTTGTCTAGAGGTAAAACACAGATTAAGAATGGACAAAAGAAATAAAATAAAAAGCCTTAAACATATTTTGTTTGTTCTTGGTATTAAATGCCCACTCCTCCCAAAAACATAATGTGCACCGGCCGATGGTGTTCAAGTACCTTCACGAAATTCCAATGATTTTTGCTAGTTGTAAGCGAGTGGATCGAGGAAGAGAGGGAAAAAAAATGCAGCGTTGCGTGTACGCGTAGCGTGGCGGGATGCTTGAGATAAGTTAACCGCGTCCATTTCCACGAGGGAGGATGATGAGAAAGAAAGGGGAGAGCGGAAGCTTCACGGCACCGGGGGCGGGCCGGAGCTGAGCACGTTTTGCTCGCGTGGTGGGCCGCCCCCGCCCGAATGCAATGTTTTCGGCCTCTCCATAGTTGTCGTCACGTGGTGGCGGGGCCTGCCAAGCATGTGATGTGTGTGAGGCATCACGCTTTCCTCCTGCTTTCCCATTTCCCTTTCTTCACGCACAGTTGTGGGAGTCTTCTTGGATGAAGGAGTTTATTTTTTATTACCTGTCGCTATTGTGTTTCCCTGACTCTGGGCCCATTCGCGCATTGGACCTGCAGCCCTTGGCTTTTTTTTTTGGTACAACCACCGGTCATGATGTATCTTTCATCCGAGCTAGACACATAAGGCCTTGTTTAGATGCAAAATTTGCACCCTAAATTTGACGCATTGTAGTGCGTGCGCCACTGTAGTATTTCGTTTGTATGTGTAAAAAATTGTTCAGAAATTGATTAATTAGGCTCAAAATGTTCGTCTCGTAGAGTACAACAAAACTGTGTAATTAGTTTTTGATTTCATTTACGTTTAGTACTTCATGCATGCTATGACATTTTGATGTGATGGGAATCTTCTTTTTGCATAGTAAATTTTGGGGGTAGAATTTGGGATCTGCCTAATATTGATGTCGTAGGCAAAAACAAAAAAATGCTGCCATGGTCTGAACTAGCAGTAGCCCTGAATTAGTATGGTCAGTGGGTGCATGGAAATTAGAGCGAAGTTGAGGGAATGTTTGGAAAGGAGAAGAATGGTCCTCTTGCAACTTGCAAATGGCCCCAAGCAAGATGAATAGCTGATTGGCTGCATTCTTCGGTTATTTATTTCCTTGTTGTCGTTAAATACAGGGAGCGTTGAATGGACAGCGGTGTTTAGATCATGTGCTAAAGTTTAGCGTTTTAAATAAGTGATAATTAGATGTATTAAATATAAACTAATTATAAAACTAATTATATAAGTCATGTCTATTTCGGAACCTAACAAGCCTAATTTTGTTATAATTAATACAAAATTACCATATAATTACTGTAGCATTACATTGTCTAATCATGGTGTAATTAGACTTAATAGATTCGTCTCATAAATTACTCCGTTTATATAATGAGTTTTTAAATTAATCTATATTTAATACTCTAATTAATATATTTATATCCGATATCGTCGGCCGACCCACCCACCGAGACAGCGGTCCATACGTGCATCACTCGCAGTGGACGTGGGTCGATCGATTAATCCGATTATCGATCGTTAAGTCGTTTATTCTTCCAGTTAGTCACCATTCAGAATTCAAGCAAACGGTGACAAATCTAGAGGCAAACGTTTAGAGGCCTTATTTTCTTCTTCGGCGCCCGGACCGTTCGATCCGGGCGTAAATATCGGACGGATGACGTGGACCAATAACAGCCAAGCATTTACATACACAAGGAATTAGAATAGAGAGGAAAAAAGAGGGTGACGTTGGCGCAACCACAGCCAAGTATTCATAACCGACGATACTGTAGCATGCACAAAAAAAATCCCGCCGCACCATGGCATGATGTTGCATGTAACATATAAATTTTTTTGCAACATCCAAAAATAGCGTATGTAACATCAAACAATAGTATCTGCAACATGAATAGTCAACGTTTGCAACATTAAAACGGCGTGCTCACAACACTCAGCCACGCACGACAGCAGACAAAAATTCCAAATAAAAATGCAACATCCGAATGAAACACTTGCAACACTCATGCGAAACATATGCAACATCGCAACATCCCATATCTATTTTTACAACATTCACATCAAACAGTTGCAACATTCTTCTAGAACATCCGAAACACGTGAAACATGCTGTTGCAACATGGAGCGAAACCCTAGAACATTCCAGATCTAGTTTTGCAAAATTCTCATCAAATTGTTGCAACATTCATCTTGAACATCCGAAACACACGAAATATGCTCTTGCAACATGGAGCAAGTCCCTGGCAAACAAATGAGAACTGGAGGAGGAGGAGAAGGATGGCGAGCAGGTGGCGCCGGCACGGATGAGATGGCCGCCGCCGCCGACGGCGTCCACGGAGGATGGCTGGTGCGCCACCCCCTCCCCTACCTCGCGCACGCGTCATCCATGAAGCGGCGGAGGAGCTCCGCGTGCTCGCCGGCGCCGCATCCGCCACATCCACGGCCGCTCGGGCCGGCGGCAGCAGGAGAAGCTGGTTGTGGTGGCCATGGAGCCCCACGACCCTCTCCCTTCCTCCTCCAGCGGGCATGGCGGCGCCGGCTTCTCCACGGAGGAACGGGACGACGATGGCGCGTGAAGGGGCAGGACGACGGCACGCGGAGCAGTGGCGACAGCGGCGCGCGGAGAGGCGGGGCGACGGCACATGGAGCGGCGGCGGCGCGGGAGTGAGGAGGAATCGGCGACGACGGCGCGCGAGTGGAGATCCAGCAGCGACGATTTTTTTGGAAACTACGATGCGGGATGCGGAATGGGGAGACGGCAGCCGCGTGCGGGCCTATGTAGCGTCCGACGGGAGCCGCGCGTCCGGACGTCTCCTTTGGAGCATTGCCGTTTCTTCTTTCGTTTTCTCTTCTTCTTATTCTCTCTTTTCTTTCTCCTCCTCTTTATTTATGACCGAAATATGCAGAGGCAGCGGCGGAGGACGGAATGAAATTAAGGTATGACGGAATTATATAGTAAGATTTAAATTCAAAGTATAATATAAATATGAAAGATGTAATGATCTGTCTAGTATAAAACATAAAAGTATATATACATATAAATAGAGATATCTAATATTATAGAAAAAACAAGTTGGACTTCTGGTTTTCTGAACGATGATGCCGTGGCGGCCGTTGCACACCATGGGAAAAATAAGAAATCCTAGAGACACTTGTGGCAAAAACAAGATATGGCTAGCGTCACACCCTGCCATCACGGTCCTCTGCACGTGTGTAGAGGGGTTTAGGGAGCTCTATAGAGTATAGATGAGACCGTGAGACTGTGATTATTAGTCGACCAGATTATTACTATCATCTTGCTGCTTCAATCTATTTGCACCATCAATCCACCTACACACATAGGCCGGCTGCAGATATCTAGTACAGTAGCCGTCTAGAGTATCACTGTAGTAGCTAGCACTAGTACATTTCCGGTATGTTTCTGTTCGCACCCAAAATTGACACTAAGTGCAAACCGGTCAGACCGGTTCTAGGAAGCGGTCAGACCGGTTTCCCTGTAGTTGATCTAGCAACAGCCAAACCGGTCTGACCGGTTTGTCAAAGCGGTCTGACCGGTTCTATTCCGAGTTGGAGTAGAATTAGGAGTCCTAGTTGTTTCCAAATTGTAAAAGGATTCCTTGCGGGGCAAGACCTCCCCACCCTATAAATATAAAGGGCCGTGGCCGGTTGAGACATCATCCAATCGATCAAACATTATCTTTTCTATTTTTATCTCCAAACCCTAGCTTTTCCAATCCCTTTGCTTTCCTTGTTTGTCTCGACGGCGTTCAAGGAGGTTCTGAGTGGCCTGACCGATCTCAGAGCAACCCTAAGGCGCGCCATCTCCGACGGGGTCCCTCCCGAGGTGGTGATCTTAGGTTCATCCCGAAGCTCCCAAGGGAAACCGGTCTGTCCGGATCCCTAAACCGGTCTGACCGGTTTGGGTGGAGCTGCGGCGAGTTCATCGTTTCTTCGTTTGCGCGATTCGGCGCTCGCGTGTGTTGGCCATAAAAAGCGTCAACACACTTTTGGCGACTCCGCTGGGGAATATAGAAGATCTGGTTGTCAAAGACCGTTCGATCTAAGCTCCAGACAAGATGGGATCTCGATGTGATCTTGATGCGGATAACATCATCGCGGCTTCATTGGAAGATCTTACTCCGGAGGAGCAGAAGAATTTTGAGGCGCTACAAGAGTTCATGAAGATGCAATTTTTGGCTGGCGTCAAGAAAGATCGTCATGGCAAGGTGGCAAGAGTGCAAGAATTTGAGCTACCGGCGATCAAGTTAAATGACAATCGAGTTGAGGTAATACCCGCTGTAAGTAAATCACAAAACACTCCTTCTACTGCTATTCCTAAAAATAGTGTAGAAAGTGATGAATTGCTTGCCTCATATATTGCTCATTTAGAAAGATTAGAGGATCTCGAGAAAGATAGGACTACTACTTGCTTTAACAATAATGAAACTAGTAGTAGCGCTCCTAAAATTAATTCTAGTAGGGGAGTTTTTCCTAGCTTGGCACCCGTACCTACTGTTAATACTGAAAAATATATGTATGGTATGCCACCTGAATTCGCCATTGGTCAATCCCTGCCATTCCAACCGACCGGGCCAAACATGGCCAAACCGGTCAGACCGGATCAGGGAACCGGTCAGACCGGTCTCACCAGTGCGCTTGAATTAGTGCATGAGCAACCTATACCGCTTTCTGTTTCACCTGATTCGATGGTTTATGCTCACACTAATGCTTTAGGTACTGCTAGACCTCAATTTAGTACAACGGTTAATACATCTGCTCAAAGAAACGTTATACCTGATGATGTGTTTGAAAGTTATAGGCTAGCTCAAGCTAAGATTGCTCCCTACTTAAATAAGATGAATTTGGAGAATAATGTGCAACCACAACAACCAAATAATCCTAACTGGGTTGAATTTAATAAATTTAGGGAAGATTTGGCTAATGTGGTAAAAACTAAACTTGGTGTTGATATCGGTAATACAAATTTGTATCAAAAGCCATATGATGCTGAGTTTGATAATTTTCCTCTTCCACGTGGTTGGCGTATGCCTGATTTAATTAAATTTAGTGGGGATGATGACCGAACCACGTGGGAGCATATTAGTCAATATATAGCTCAACTGGGGGAAGCGGGTGCTTATAATGCTCTTAAAGTACGTTTATTTTCTTTATCATTGACTGGCACCGCTTTTGCTTGGTTTTCTTCACTTGCTCCCGGTTCTATTATATCTTGGGATATGTTAGAACGTAAATTTCATGATCACTTTTATAGCGGGAGTTTGCAATTAAAATTGACAGATTTAACATCGGTTAGGCAAAGTAGAGATGAAACTGTTTCTGCTTATATTAAAAGGTTTAAAGAAACTAAAAACCGTTGTTTCAATTTGTCAATTACTGATATGGACCTTGCTGATATTTGCTTAAAGGGTTTAAGGTCATCCATAAGAGATAGAATAGAGGGTTCTGATTTTCTTTCGGTTGCACAAGTTCAAATTAGAGCTTTAGTTGTTGAAAACCGAATGAATAAAGAAAAAGAGAGAGATACTTCTAGATCACGTCGTTCTAATGTTCATATGATTGACTATGAATCTGATGATTCAAGTGATAGTGATAAAGAAGTACTTGCTGCTGAATTTGTGTGGCCCTCTAAAGAAAAAACTTATTCTTGTACATCACTTAAGCCGGTCAACAAAGGTCGGCAAGAAGAAGTTAAATTTACGTTTGATGTTTCCAAGTGTGATCGCATTTTTGATGAATTACTTAAATCTGGAAATATTAAATTATCTCATAAATTGCCTCCACTTGAAGAATTGAAGAGACGTGCATATTGCAAGTTTCATTATACTTATTCTCATGCCACTAATGATTGCAATGTGTTTCGTCGACGGGTTCAATCGGCCATAAATGAAGGTCGTTTGACATTCCATGAGATGCAAGTGGACAAAGCTCCTTTCCTTGTCAACACTATGGATTTACAACAGCCTAAGGTCTTGGTTCGGCCGCATCAAGCCGAAGCAACCAAAGGAAAGAATGTTGTGATTGGTGAAGCGAAAACCGATTTGAGGGGAAAAGAGTTAATTCGAGAAGTTGCATGTGAGATAACTTCAGATGGCAGGGAGACATTCAAGGTCACTGTGAGAGCCTCTGAAAATGGGGGGCAAGGGTCGACCGTTCCAGCCGAGCAGAGACCGTTTGAGCCTGTACAGGCCAAACCGGTCAGACCGGTTAGGGAAAGCGGTCAGACCGGTTTTCCCCCAGGTCGTCCAAAGATGATTAAACCGAGCCGTCCGGAGATTGGAAACTGGAAACTCAATATTGCAAAGAATCAGGGGAGTACTATTAGGTCAAAGGTCACCTTTGATATGTTATTTGACAAGTACTCCAATCAAAAGGCTGTTACAAGTGATCGGCCGTTAAAAAAGAGATTGAGAGTGCCTCCATATCAAGAAGAATGTCCTCAGCCAAAGAGGAATTTTGTTCAACAATGGGAGGCACCGAGTTCATGTCCACCCCGTCCAGTTTATGATGATAATGGAGTGATGTGGGTACCATATCAACAATCTTTTCAACATGGATGGGGAGGACCGCGAAGGCCAGCATTAGACAGGATCTCAAGACCTGGACAAGACCGTTTGGTACCTTGCCAATCCGGTCAGGGTCGCCAGACCCAACCGGTCAGACCGGTTCGACAAACCGGTCAGACCGGTTTCCTTGGGAAATCGGCAAAACCTCCTATGAAGCAAGTTTACAAGCCAAAACAGCGTGAGGAGGTGCATAAGATGGATATTGACCCAGAGAGAACTACAAATCAAGATATTATTCAGATTGGGTTGATAAACGTTCCCCTTGGAAACGGTGGCAAAGGACCGATTGTCACGGACAATCAGGTTAAGACACCTATTCAGAAGGATTCTGTTGCCAACGATAAAGCCAGTTGGAGTGGTTCTAACTCCAAATACTTTTTGCCAAGATGGTGTCCTCCTGGTTTATCTCGTACTCAAAGGAGGAAGCTTCAGCGCTTGAGGTTTCAGGAGATGAAGGAGAAAGAGCTAGAGAAGCAGAGGGACGAAGCATTCAACAAGTACAGGCCCATGATTCCACAAGGAAAAGAATGGAAAGCTAAGATCAGCTCTCAGGCAGAACCGGTCAGACCGGTTCAGGAGTCGGTCAGACCGGTTGAACCGGTCAGACCGGTTGACGAAAGCGGTCAGACCGCTTTGCCCGACGCGCCACCCGGTTTTTCTTCTCCTTCTCCTATGATTTGTGATGGCAAGCTATCATCGGTATCTACTTCAGAGGACGATGAAGAGCTTGTTGATTATGGTTTTTCTTCTGAACATACAAATTTTGAGCTTAACGTAATTCATATGTCTATGGATGGTTATGTATTGTCAGAAGAAAGCGTTGCTCAACTTGATTTTGGTCCAAAGGAGGCTATTTTCCAGAAGCCCGAAGCTGATGAGAGTCATCTGAAGGCTTTATACATGAAGGGCCATATTAATGGGAAACCTATCTCTCGCATGCTAGTGGATGGAGGGGCAATAGTTAACTTGATGCCATACTCTCTATTCAAGAAGCTGGGAGGTTCAGATGAAGAGTTGATCAAGACCAACATGACCATCAGCGGCGTTGGAGGAGGTGAACCTATGGGCGCCAAGGGAGTTGCTTCTATTGAGCTTACTATTGGAAGCAAGACTTTGGCTACCGCGTTCTTCGTCGCTGAGACACAAGGTAACTACAGTTTAATCCTTGGTCGTGATTGGATTCATGCAAACCAATGTGTGCCTTCTACTTTGCATCAATTTTTAATTCAATGGATAGATGATGAAGTAGAAATAGTTCATGGAGATACATCGGCTTGTGTTGCAGTGGCCGATAGTTCTTCTTTGGATGATCATGAAAATCTTAAGTGTTTATCTGGTTTAGATTTATCTGATTGTGAGATCATTGGTTGCACCAAGGATGGCTTTGCTACTGCTGTTATGAGGCCGATCGAAGGTCTGGCCATACCATCTCTTATGATTTGATGGATCCGAATCTAGAGTGGTTACAGTAGAGGCGTGAGCACTATCGGGCGCATAAGAACAATATGTGTGAGGCCATTGAGGATTTTGATGATTTAAGCAAGTTAGGACAAGGGTTTACATCGGTTGATCCTCTAGAGGAGGTAGATATTGGTGATGGTACTGTACCTAGGCCGACATTTGTAAACAAGAATCTTGATCCTTTGTTTAAATCTGAGTTAATAAAGTTATTAAAGGAGTATGTTGATTGTTTTGCATGGAGTTACAATGAAATGCCTGGTTTAAGTAGTGATTTAGTTGAGCATCGTTTACCCATTAAACCTGGTTTTAGACCTTTTAAACAATCTCGTAGAAACTTTAATCCTGATATTTATGACCGAGTGAAAGAAGAAATCAATCTGTTACTAGATGCTAAATTTATTAGGCCTTGTCGATATGCTAATTGGATCTCTAATATTGTGCCTGTTGAAAAGAAAGGAACAAAAAAGCTTCGTGTTTGCATTGATTTTAGAGATCTTAATAGAGCTACTCCTAAAGATGAATATCCTATGCCTATAGCCGATTTTCTTGTTAATGCTGCATCTGGACATAGAATTCTTAGCTTTCTTGATGGTAATGCTGGTTATAATCAAATATTTATGGCCGAAGAGGATATAGCCAAAACGGCCTTTCTATGTCCAGGTTTTGTTGGTTTATTTGAGTGGGTAGTGATGACTTTTGGTTTAAAGAATGCTGGTGCCACATATCAAAGGGCTATGAATTTGATTTTTCATGATTTGCTTGGCATTATAGTAGAAGTTTATATCGATGATATTGTTGTCAAATCGGCTGGAGTAGATTCTCATTTGGCTGATTTAAGACTTGCATTTGAAAGAATGCGTCGATATAAATTGAAAATGAATCCACTCAAATGTGCTTTTGGTGTATCGGCTGGGAAGTTCTTAGGATTTATTGTGCATGAAAAGGGGATAGAGATAGATCCTAAAAAGATTGAAGCTATTAATAATGTAAAGGCTCCTACTTGTAAGAAAGATTTGCAAAGATTCTTGGGCAAGGTAAATTACTTGAGGAGATTTATTTGTAATTTGTCCGGGAAGGTGAATGCCTTTACTCCTTTACTTCAGTTGAAGAATGACATTAATTTTACTTGGGGGGCAAAACAACAAGAGGCATTTGATGAGATCAAGCAATATTTATCTTCGCCACCCGTTCTTCAAACGCCTAAGAGTGGGATTCCATTCAAGTTGTATGTGGCGGCGGAGGAAAATGTCATTGGAGGTGTTTTGACTCAAGAAACCGAAGGAAGGGAAAATGTGGTTGCATATGAGAGTAGAAGATTATTGGATGCCGAAACAAGGTACACTTTTATTGAAAAGTTATGTTTATCATTATATCATACTTGTACCAAGTTGAGGCATTATGTTTTACTAAGTACTTGTATAGTAGCATGTCAAACCGACATAATTAAATACATGTTGCACAAACCAATCTTAAGTGGTAGAGTCGGCAAATGGGCTTATGCTTTAGTTGAATATGACTTGCATTGTGAACCATTAACTTCAATGAAAGGTCAAATAGTAGCCGACTTTATTGTTGGACATAGAGTAGATAAGCAACTTGATTTAAATGTCGGTTATGTTACTTTTACTCCATGGAAGTTGCATTTTGATGGATCGGTTTGTAAAAGTGGTTGTGGTATTGGAATTGTTATTACTTCTCCACATGGGGCTGTTTTTGAAGCACTTAACCGATTAGATCATAAATGTACTAATAACCAAGTCGAGTATGAAGCTATTCTATTCGGATTGGGGATTTTGCATGACATGGGAGTGAAGCATGTAGAAGCTTATGGTGATTCTTTACTGGTGGTACAACAAGTTTCTAAGGTATGTCAATGTTTAGATGGATTTTTAAACGCATATCTCGATAGATGCTTCGATATTATATCTTGCTTCGATGAGTTTGTGATTCATCATATACCACGAGAAAGAAATCCAAAGGCGAACGCTCTGGCTCAGCAAGCATCTGGTTATAACGTTCAGAAAAGAAATTTTCAAGAACAAAGACCGATGTTTTTGGAAGCCGAGTGTTCTGTTCTGGAGGAACCGGTCGCACCGTTTCCTCAAACCGGTCTGACCGGTTCAACCGGTCTGACCGCTTTACAGAACCGGTCTGACCGGTTGCCTGGTGAAAATACTACTTCGGCTGTTGTTTGCAATCAAGACGAAGTGGATGATTGGAGAAGACCTTTGGTTGATTATTTGCAAAATCCTAGCAGTACAGTTGACAGAAAAATCCGACGATGGGCTCTCAAGTTTGTTTTAGATGATGATGAGTTGTATCGTCGGACTATTGATGGTTTGCTTTTAAAATGTTTGGGTCCTGACCAAGCTAGGTTAGCTATGACAGAAGTTTATGAAGGAATTTGTGGTACTCATCAATCGGCTCCCAAGATGAAGTGGCTCCTTAAGCGAGCTTGTTTTTATTGGCCCAATATGATAGCCGATTGTTTTAAATATTACAAAGGATGTGAGGAGTGTCAGAAACATGGAGATATTCAGTTGGTACCTGCAGCATTGATGCATCCAATTATTAAGCCTTGGCCTTTCCGAGGATGGGGTTTAGATTTTGTTGGCAAGATTCATCCTCCTTCGACAAAAGGTCATTGTTTTGTAATTGTGGCAACTGATTATTTTACGAAGTGTACGGAAGCACTTCCTTTGAAGCATATGACGCATATAGAGGTGATTGAGTTTATTAGAGAAAATATCATACATGGTTTGGTATTCCTCAGACTTTAACTACGGATCAAGGGACTTCATTTATATCCAAAGAGGTGCGTGAATTTGTTAATTCCTATGGTATTAAACTTCTCAATTCATCTCCGTATTATGCTCAAGCCAATGGTCAAGCGAAATCTAGCAACAAGACCTTGATAAAGCTCATCAAGAAGAAGGTAGAAGATCATCCTAAAAGGTGGCATGAGGTATTATCTGAAGCTTTATGGGCTCATCGTATTTCTAAACATGGTGCTACTAAAGTTACTCCATTTGAGTTTGTGTATGGTCAAGAGGCCGTTTTGCCCGTGGAGGTGAATCTTGGCGCATATAGACTTGCAAAGCAAAATAATCTTGATGTTGATACATATTATGCTTTGATGATGGACAATATTGATGAAGTGACTGACAAGCGTTTGGAAGCTTTAGAAGAAATTGAAAAGGATAAGAGACGAGTGGCGAGAGCATACAACAAGAAAGTGAAATTCAAGTCCTTTCAAGTAGGTGATTTGGTTTGGAAAACAATTTTGCCCATTAGATCAAAAAGCAACAAGTTTGGCAAGTGGTCTCCAAGTTGGGAAGGTCCTTTCAAGATTGTGAAGGTTTGTTCAGGAAATTCTTACATGGTAGAGACATTGCAAGGACAACAATTGCCTAGAGCTCTCAACGGGAGGTATTTGAAAAAATTTTATCCAAGTGTTTGGCAAAGTGCTTGATAGAAACATGGCCGATTTATGTTAAAAATCGCCCTTAGGATTAAAATAGCCAGTAAGTTTGTAATATTGGCTTTGGCATGTTTTCTAGTGCATAAAATTTACTAGAAAATAGGGGGGCATGTGTTCGCACCCAAAATTGACACTAAGTGCAAACCGGTCAGACCGGTTCTAGGAAGCGGTCAGACCGGTTTCCCTGTAGTTGATCTGGCAACAGCCAAACCGGTCTGACCGGTTTGTCAAAGCGGTCTGACCGGTTCTATTCCGAGTTGGAGTAGAATTAGGAGTCCTAGTTGTTTCCAAATTGTAAAAGGATTCCTTGCGGGGCAAGACCTCCCCACCCTATAAATATAAAGGGCCGTGGCCGGTTGAGACATCATCCAATCGATCAAACATTATCTTTTCTATTTTTATCTCCAAACCCTAGCTTTTCCAATCCCTTTGCTTTCCTTGTTTGTCTCGACGGCGTTCAAGGAGGTTCTGAGTGGCCTGACCGATCTCAGAGCAACCCTAAGGCGCGCCATCTCCGACGGGGTCCCTCCCGAGGTGGTGATCTTAGGTTCATCCCGAAGCTCCCAAGGGAAACCGGTCTGACCGGATCCCTAAACCGGTCTGACCGGTTTGGGTGGAGCTGCGGCGAGTTCATCGTTTCTTCGTTTGCGCGATTCGGCGCTCGCGTGTGTTGGCCATAAAAAGCGTCAACAGTTTCATCTCCACCGTACCAATCCCGTCCCAGTCGGTCAACATTTCTATTATTTGATTATTGTCTTCTCTAGCTGCACTTGCACCACGTGTTTCTTAAGCTGCCGTCTAGAGTGTTTGATTTTGACGCAAATCAATCATGAACCTCGCCGCCGTTTCTTCGCTATTTACATTCCAGTTGAAAAATAAAATGGGTACAAGAAAGAAACAGCGACCAATTGACGACGATCCATATATAACGATGTGTACATAGCCTCGCTCTCCTGCAACATGCCAAAGCACTGGTATATACAAAACGCTTCGTTGATCGATGGTTACCGTGCTGTCCTGACGCATGGTGATCCGAAAGCAACAACCTTTTATAGAGGGGTTTCAACTCCTTCATAGAGGACTAGAGGTGAGGTGCGTGCTAAATATCACTAGACTCGGCTTTGTATCGATTACTATATAAAACTGGTTTACTAATTGATTAAGGTGCTAACCTTGGCTTATGTTTTTGAGAAAGATCAGCAGAGACTATTAGAGTATATTTTGTAATTATAGATATATATTGTATACTATCGTATGTATTTGAGGGATGTCAGCTTGCTCCCGTAAGAATCTGTACTCTATATATACTGGCTCTATATATACTGGCTGAGAGTCTCAATACAATACAGTTCACTTAATAAATTATATTCTTCTACATGGTATCATGATAGGTTCTAATCCAAAACCTAGTTTTCCGCTGCCCGACGCGTCCCTGTTGTTCATGCGCCACCGACTCCTCCACGGCACGCATCCAGAGCGCCGCCTCGACGGTCTCATAGCGTGCCCCCGGAGAGGTCGCCCATGTCGATCTCTTCTAGGGACCGCGCCCTCCCCTGTCTCTATGGCAGACTCATCTGATCTGCCCTCCTCCAGCATCAAGCACCAACACAACAGATCGAAGAATACCCCGCCATCCGCCACGAACGTTGTAGACGATGCCCTTGTCTGCACTGCCGTGGTGGTAGTTGTGACCTCTCCGCGGTGCCCGCGACTATGCTCTGATGTCGTTGTCGCAGCAGGGACATCTGTGCCACACCTTTCTCAGTTGCCGATGGCGCCCGCTCCGTGCCAAGCACCGGATTCGCCCTGCCCAGACGCTCGCTGCCGGATCTGGCAGCCACCAGACGGGATCCTCCTCCGACCAGCCCGAGTGTCGCCGCAGCCGCAACCCGTTAGGACTCACACTGTGTGTCATCTGGAAATGGGTAACCCCCCTCCCCCGGGATTCACCTCCGGCCCGCAAGGGTTCTCAACGCCAGCCAGGCACCTCTAAGCACGAGAACTAAGGGTCATAGCGAAAAACAATATTGTACTATACACAATCTGGGCTCGGAAAAATCCTATATGACTAAGTCTGATAATCATAGAAGAGGTCCTCACAAAGAGAAATTTCCAAATTTTTTGGTAGTTGTTGAGGGTATGGTGTGTTAGTGGAGACTAACGTATGGAGCAGTTGAGAACATACCCAAAATTAGAAATACAACCGCTCGCATTAATTGGAAATTTCCAATTTTTTTGTTAGTTGTTGAGGGTATGGTGTGTGTCACCATTCATAATTCAGCAAACACCGCCGAATCTAGAGCCAAAGGTTTGGAGGGATTTATCTTCTTCTTTCTTCTCCTATTCTTCTCTTTCTCTTCTTCTTCCCTTTTTTTCTTTATCCTCCTCTTTATTCATAGCTGAAATACGTAGAGAAATTTAGGGGGCTCTGTAAAGTTTATGGGATGGGGGGGGGGGGGGGGGGTGGGTGGGGGCAGGAGACCCCCTCTGTCTCAAGTTGGATCCGCCCTGCAAGCAGATGGACAGATAGTAGTAATAATAAGGTAATATGTGAGCCTGAGACCGTGATCATTAGGCCAGTCTTAGTAGTGGTTTTATGAGAGTTTCATGACATTAAATTTGCTGACGTGACAAAGGAGAGAGAACGTGGAGTTTCATGGCATGTGAGAGGAGTTTCATCACCATGAAACTCTTCTGGCATGATTATCTAGTTTTTAGTCCAGATAACTGTAAACTGTGTAGTGAAACTATGCACTAAAAGTGGCCTTAGTCGACCAGATTATTACTACCATCGTTGCTGCTTCAATCTATTTGCACCATCCATTCACCTATGTGCGTAGGCTGCCCGCAGATATCCAGTACTCTAGCCGTTTAGAGTAGTACTGTAGTAGCTGGCACTAGTACATTTCCGATATGTTTCTTCACCTCCACCGTACCAATCCTATCCCACCAGTCGGTCAACATTTCTATTTGATTATTTTCTTCTCTAGCTGCACTTGCACCATGTGTTTCTTAAGCTCCTGATAGGTAGAGCAGGCGGCAACGCAAATCAATCATGAACCTCTGAAAAGGACCAACACTCGGCCTAGAGGGGGTGAATAGACCCTGTAAAAAATTTACAAATATTTCTTCAAAAACTATCAGATGTCGGATGATCCGACGGAGTCTCGGATCTTCCGGCCAGAAAGATCCGACACTGTGTAGGATCTTCCGACAGGGTATAAACTTTACTTCGTGATTTGAATTCTATTGACCTTTTGATGAATCTACTTGAATACAAAGTTGATAAATGATGTATATAGCCTACTAGATACGATCAACATAAGAGTATAACCACTAGCAAGTAGATCGGGTTAAATCGAGCGAATATAGCAATAAAAACAAGTGAGCACACAGAGACAAAGAATTTATTTCCAAAGTTCACTCCACAAAGGAGCTACGTCTCCGTTGATATGCTCACAAAGAGTCGGGCTGTCACACTAGCCCCAAGTCTCCCTCAATCAACCACAAAGATGGATCGAGTTACTTACTATTGGCTCTCACAATGAGAGGGTTAATACAAACTTCTAGGGCTCAAACCACAAAGGAATGGGAGCTCACCGGCACCTATAACCGTCTAGGAGCAAAGCTCCAAGAGTAACAAACGCGAATCAACAAGTCAAAGTTGCTTCAAGTGCTTGAGAGATGAACAAGTGAGGGCTGAAGGAAAACACAAGTGTTGCACCGCCAATCTTCTCTCCCACTCAAACCCTAGGTGAATCCACTCAAAGATTTAGCTGAAGAAGGGTGAGGGAGAGAGTATTGAATTCTATAGAGAGTGCTTGTCTCGAGTTAGGTCAGCAGCAAATGAAGAGAGGGGGTGAAGGGGTATAGATACCAACCCCACAAAATATGACTGTTATGTGTTCTGCGAAGGGGTATCGAACTTCCGACCATGTGTCGGATCTTCCGAAAAATGATAGATCAGTGTTAGAAACCCCAAAAAACTTCCAGGCATCGAATCTTTTGGAAAATGACAGATCAGTGTTAGAAAACCCCATACATGTTCCACGCATCGGATCTTCTGACAGAGTGTCAGATCTTTCGATGGGCGTCGGATCTTATACTCAAATTCAAACCGAAAATCAAATTTAAATTTTCAATCGAATCCACCACCATATAAAAACAAATTGGGGACCTTCATTTCATATTTCTTTCTTCTCTTTTCATTTTATTCGTGCACAACTATTCAAAGCATTATATCCAAAATTTCTATTATCATTAATAGCCAAAATTGATTAAATGCCTAGATGCACTTTCAATCTCCCTCTTTTTGGTGATTGATGATAATACAAATTTGGTTTCACAATATAGGAATAAAATTTATGTTTAGCACCAAATAAAGTTCTAGAGAAGTTCCCCCTAAACATGTGCATGTTCAACTCAAATGGCCTCAAATGCCTATGCACATGTTTAATCAAAACTCCCCTATTTAACCTTTCATCTATGTGCTCAAGTGTGATTATAAAACCGTGATGCATATGACATATATACACAACAATTAAAGTCAAAAATAACATTTCACCAATTCACACATGCATCACAAAAAAGAATAATATAAGGAGTTCAATCATCACACTAGCATAAACCATAAATAAGTCCTACAAATAAAGTTTTCACTTGGCACACCATGCATAACACAAATTCAAATTCTTACAAGTCCACAAGCTAGAACATGAATAAAAGATAGATAGATAGTGATGGTCTCAAATGGACAAATTCACTCCCCTTTGTCATCAAAGAACAAAAAGGGAGCTACTCGGTCGCGTCGTCATCATCATCATCATTGTTGTCATCGTCCTCGCCATCGTCATCGTCCTCGCCATCGCAATTGTCCTCACCGCCATCTTCCTCATTTTTAGACTCACTATGATAGGAGCCCTCTTCTTCAGTGTCTTCCCCTTCTTCCTCATCATGAGAGACATTTTGAGAAGGTCCAAAGACAAATTTTTGAGTATTGTCCTCCCAAGGATTATAAAACTAAGGAGGAGGAGAAAACTCTCTAGGCTGACGAACGGGGGAATGTGGCAACTGATAGTGATCCAGAAGGTTTTTGTGCTGCTTGCCAAGCTTGCACATCTCTTCATCCAAGTGAATGTTACGCTCATGAGATTTCTTGACTTGATAAGAGCATGCGGTGAAACAAGCAAAGAGTCCTTGCACAAGGAAATCGAGCTTGCCTTTTTGCCTTTGGAACCAATAGAAGGATCACGAGAGGAAGATGAACCTTGTGAAGGAGGAGGGGCACGAGAAGATGATGCACCATGAGCAGTGGATGGAGCATGAACACCCGTAAGCCTTGGACTTGATCTTGAGAAGCTGCTCAATCTTGCCTTGGGGAGAGCGATATAGGAAGTGAAGCTTGTCAGTTAAAATGTTCACCCCAGTCACATGCTTGATCATATGAAAAATATAGGGAGCATAGTGATAGCCACTAGAAGATTCAAAAGAGCATAGGATTATCCCATTCCAAATGAAGTTGAACACCTTGAACTTGGGCTTGCCGGGGGCCATTTGAAATAGCAAGTTCTTGACTCTCTTTGAGATATTATCTGCATCTCCTGCCCTAGGATACAAGGTTCCTTTGAAGAGTTGGTTGAGCAACTTGTAAAAAGGAGAAATACCCTTGTACTTCCCGAAGACAACTTCTCCATAAGCCCCATCATACGTGAATGCAAGCTTCACATCATCAATTTCACGCTCATGGTGAAGGTCTACCTTGCTGTGGTCATTTCTAGTGCGAGCATATGCTGTCTCTTCATCTAGTCCAAACAGCCCCGCAAAGGCGTGCAAGGTGATAGATAGACATTTATCACAAAGGGTCCAATGCATCTCATCCCCCTCCTCATCAATCCACAACGTGGCATAAAACTGAGCAATGACTTCCTCGTTGTATGGACACTCAAATGCCATGATCTTGTCCATATCCATCTTGACACATCGCTCATAAATATCATCAACAACTGGTTTGAGCGGTGGAGGCAATCCCATCAAGTACTTCCAATCAACCCAATACATGGGAGTGCATATGCGACCCATCTTGAGAATGACTGACTCATACCAATCCGCTTGATGCGGAAGCCAAAAGCGAGGATCACCCTTGAATTGCTTGAAGGTGAGGGATCTAGGATCCTCATGCACACTAAATTGAAGTGGTTTCATGCTATTCACTACGAACTTGAAATTCACCAAAGGTCTATCATCGGAATGACGAAAAGGAATGGCAGTGGATATAAAGTTTTGAGCAAGAAATGATATGTCAATGTCATCATTGTACCGAGTGTCGGTAATGTCTCGTTGGGTTGCTCTCTTGGTCCTTGGGCGTGGAGGAGATGATTGAATCTCCTTGCCTCGCCCTTGTCCACTTGTTGTGCCCCTTCCCCCAACTGACCGTGCATCAGACTGCTTCTTTGACCGTTGTCCTTTCCTAACCTCTCTTAACTCCCGTCACTATGCTGCCAATCGAGGCTCTGTGCGGACATGCTGCCGCTGTGCGAACAGAGCACATCACTCCGAGCTCCTGTGCTACCAACTCCGGTGACCCGAAGCCCTCGATCGGGCAGGAGAGACCCTCGAGCAAATAATAGGCTAAGGAGGAAGGACAACAGAGGCATGGTGGGGCATCCCGAGTACTGTGCGACCATCCCCGGCGCTGTGCGAACACGCCGCCACTACGTGAACAGGGCCGGATCATTCCTACTCCCTGTGCTACCAACTCCTGCAGTAATTTTCCATGGAAAGGGTTGTGCACAGGCATGGGGGACCCTCGAATTGGCATACGGATGAGTCACTACGGCACGCTGGTCAGCTCAGACCCCCGAAACCATTCCATGGCGTCACCACCAGTACAAGAATCCATCACAGGGACGGCAACACCGCGCAACAGTGGCCAAGGACAAGGAGCCACGCCCGGCGCCACGCCAACGACTGTGCAACAACTGTATCTGCATGTTGACACACACATGTAACCCCTCCTCCTTGATCTATAAAAGGAGAGGCGCACGCTTATGCAGGGGGGACAGGATGACGAATAATCAATTGATCGAACACAGAACAAGAGACAACCCTCGCACTCCACACTCCACGATATTGGCACTCTGCCTCAATCATCATCGTCATCTGGGACTTGGAGGCATAGCCTCTTCTCCCAACCTGCTTGTATCCCCTATTACTCGCAGTCCGGTGCAGGATAATACATCGCACACACCTTCTTTGCTGGATGTACGGTCTTGCGACCAGAACCAAGATAATTTTGTTTCATTGCATTACCTTCTGCATCAACCATCAAGGGTGGGAACACAACGCATTTCTGGTTGGTGTCGGGACCACGATTTCTAAACACCGATAGTGGCGCGCCAGGTAGGGGCTAGCGTTGTGATCGACCACATCATCCACTATCTCCCTTGATGGCAACCCGCGTCGTACGCGACAATCCTTTTTCGATGGGGACTTCGGACCCACTTCCCGCCGGATTCGAAATCCGGTTCGGGAGCCTCGAGTTCAGGGCGACTATGCAGCTCCTTACAAGGAGCGCCGGTGTGGGCACGCCAGCGCCACTCCCATCACCACCACCACCACGGAGGAAGCGTTCGCGCCAACGCGCGCGGTGAACACGCGCGGAACGACGCAGAGCGGCCAGCGCCGGCTCCCCCGAGTGGGTTGACGCCAGCGCACCAAACCCTGCGACAACGGCAAAGAATATGCAGCCAGCAACATTAGGCACAACGTTGCACTGTCCCAGGGATAGCACGGCTGACCCGTCGCAGGTCCCCGGCGAGATGCACACCACAACAATGACCAACTCCTCGTTAGTTGGCATGGACATGACGACGTATGGGGATCTATCGGTGCACCATCTGCTCTCAATTCGCAACCTTATCGTAACTTCGCCGGATGATGACTACCCCGACTCTGACAGCGAGGCACATGAGAGCGGCGACAGGGTCCCCGAACGGGACTACTCAGGGTTTCGCGATCGTGAGGTGAAGCGTCCCCTCATCAGAGAAGACTAAATGTGACACAAACATCAGTCCCAGGAGGCTGATTCACATTTATTACAACAGATAGTTCATTACCGAACAAGCCTTCGCGGTAGTGGGCACTCGAGAGCCACCATCACAAGGGCTAGAACTAGAGCTACAAACCAAACGAAGATACAAACTACATCATCATCAGAGAGTTGCGTCATGCGGGTCTCCAAGCGGGTGTCCCTAACTCACAGGCAAGGTTGGGTGCAGAACGAACCCCTACTCAACGTCCTCGGGAACGAACTCTGGGTCTTCCTCTGTACAGGATTAAGCAAGAGTGAGTACATACGTACTCAGCAAGTTCACACACACCCACGGATGGGTTATAACAGAAGCATGCACAAGATAATTCAAGGTAAAAGCTAAGGTTTATTTTGCAAGAAAAGCTAGTAGGTTCACATGCAAGGGTTCATTTCCAAAAGAGCTTTTGCAAACATTTTATTTGATCCAATGATAGTAAGTAAGGTTGATTTGATCCAGACAGGATCCAAGTTTTAACGCTACCGGACTTCCCATCCGTCGTAGCCTCTGGCACAACTGCTGATATTTTTCAAAACAACTCACGCCACAAAACACCCAAAAAGGATTTGTGAAATGACCAAGCCGCAACTCGCCCAATACCGTGGACACGGCTGTCCGGATAGGTTTTAACTCTGCAGAGGTGTACACAACCACAAGTAGGGTACCGCAACACGAACACCTTAGCGCCAGTGGAGATCCTATCAAAGCCATTACCCACCATAGCTAAACTGACTAGTTATCACAGAAACAGCCAGGGGGGTTAGCAACTTACCAACGAGGTTCTACCCAGGGGCATAACTCACAAAGATCATATCCCCGTCTCCATGACCTTCTGTTGCTCACCAGCACACCTGATAGCTAACAGTTTAAGTAGAGGGATTTATGCTAAGCCGTTGCCACATACAACGGTCGAGTGGGGGTACTGAAATTGGGTTAGGCAAGATGACACATCAACTCATCCTTCATTTTAATAAAAATGGGCATCTCCCACCTTGCTCAACCACATAGGTACGAGCCCACCTCGGTATTTCACACAGAAACACCGTCTGCCCCAATACATAGTTCTTTCTTATTTTCCCCAAACCCACTTTTCTTTTTAAAACACACACACAGTTATTTTTATAAACACATTTGTGATTATAATACTGAGTGTAGTAGTAACCAATTCCTAAGCGTTGCTAGCAGCAATTAATGTTTAAACAGAGCAATGTCCTATTTAAACATTAATCTAGGTGGTCAAGGAAACTGTCATAAAGATCAAGGGGTGGCTATCCAATCAGGGTTTAGCAATAAAATATGCGAGTTTTATTAAACAGGCCCATGGGTTGTGGTTATAAAATTAGGATAGAAATATGCATCAAAGGGTGCGATGGAACTTGCCGTTTTCAAAACCCTCGGGGAGTTCCTGCCCGGGGTACTGGCCTTTGGGCTTCTGCTCATAACGCTTCTCGTCCTCGGGCTCCTCCTCGATCACTCCGTGGTCTATGGTACGCACAACAAGCATACAAAAACACACAATAAAATGAGCTCAAATGGAGACAAGAATAATTGGAATGTGTAGCTTATGTTTCTAGATGAATTTAGGAAAAAGAATCAAGAAAATCGGAGTCCGAATGAGTGAGATATTGATGTACAAAGGTTGGTGGACTAAATAATTTTGAAAATGGAATATTTAGGAGCTGTACGGGGCCTTTGCTTCTGCGGGATTGGTTGGGTGGGTTTTGGGCCTTGCGTAATGTGCTTGGGCTGTAGCCTTCTGTGTATTTGTGGATGGCGTGCTGGGTAGAATAAAGAGAGGAGGGGGGGGGGGTACCAAACAGAACAGAGAGAACGAGGACTTTGCCCCCGGTGGCGTGGCCGTGCGTAGCGACGGAGCTCATCGGAGCTCCACCGGCGCAGTGATTTCGGCCCCTGTTTTCAAATCCAAGGGTATGGGGAGGGAGATGAGAGTGAGGGGATTTCGTTCTGGAGGTTCTTGTTGTGAGGAATAGGGTGGAAGGAGGTCGCCCATGGACAGCCATGGATGCGGCACTGTAGCTCGTGGGCAGCTCTGTACAGACAGGGAAGGAGAGGGGCGAGGCCTGGGGAAGGTGGAGAATGGCGTGGTGATGCTAAGAAGCTGCTTACCTCGGCGGGGAACAGCTCCAGGGAGGAGATCGACCGGCGGCCGATGCTCTGTTCGCGAAGCAGAGTGGGACTGGAGGGAGGGAGGAAGAAGCTGGCGGAGCTTGGGCGGGTCGGCGAGCTTGGGATGGCGATGGAGGGCTGCTCAACCTTGCCTTTTATAGGCACGGGGGAGTGCGGCCAGTGAACTTCGCCGGCCGTTTTAATGGAGAGGCGTGGTCGTGGCAGTGCGCAAGGATGAGCCGGCATCGGTGACGTGCGTGCTCAGCTCGGGTAAGTAGTGTTGTGGCAGCGCGGCATCAACATGAACAACGGCGAGCTTGTAGCTGAGGCGACAGAGGGGTTGACGACTCACCGGTGAGGCAGGGCGACGTGTGTGCCTGCGGCGGTGTGCAGCAGCGTCGAGCCAAGCCGGCGAGGACGGCTGCAGCGCCGTGGGCGAAGTGGAGACACAATGAAGGGGCGGCACGACGAGGTGCTGGGCGGCAGAGAAAGGTCGTGTGCGGGGCCGTGCTGTCGCGCATGCGCGTGCTGCTGCTATCCGTTGTGCAAGGGCCTGGGGGCCTGGTCAGGTGAGTGCACTGCTGCTGCTGCGTGCAAGAGCCGTGTGCTGCAGAGCATCCGAGGCAAGGTGAGCGGCAAGGCAGTGGCTTGCGTGCTGCTTGTGTTGAACGCGCGGAAGAAATGGTAGGAGCTGGTGCTGTTCTGCTGTGCGCTGATTGTTGTGTGCAAGTATTGTGTTTGCTTGTTGTAATTCCGGGTTGCATGTACGTGAGTGCATGGATGGGAGGTATTAGCGTGTTGGTGACCTGGGAATAGAGAAAGGTGTTAAGTGATAATAGCTGATTAGATAGAGGGAAACACATTGATGGTTATTGGGCCTGAGAGATAGACTTTGGTTCGGAAGCAACTGAGCTCGAGAAAAATTTTGCAAAAGATTTTTAAAAGCATTTTTAGCGAGTGATTTAACTTGGTAAATTTTACGGATGTCACATGAGGCCTTTATGTCATTCCAGGCTGCAACAAACTATTGCCTAACCTGCTCCAACGACTCTAGCGAGGGGGATTACATTCCCTCCAGGGAGTGCTTCGTCGTCCTCCCAGGAAGGGGTGACGAAGATGACGGGGCAGGAGAACCAGTGGGAGCCAAGAATAACGAGCAGGCACCCGACAACGCTGCATTTGCGCAAGCCCAGCTAGCCCAAGTCCGCGAACTTGAGGCCAAGCTCGAAGAAGAGCGCCAACAAGTCCAGAAGCTTCGGGCAACGCTTGAGGACAACCGCCCTGTGCGCGGTGCACGTGCCAGGGAGGCCGAACGCGTAGCCTGAGCCCGCATTGAGGCTGATGACGATGTGGACGACCCACTCGCGTTAGCAAGGGTAAGCCAAAAGCTCATTGCTGCGGCAACCCTGATCCGGGCCATGCCGGAGCCCTCGACGCCTGAAGGCCGAAACCTGCGCCGAGAGGCACAGCTCCTCATCGAGCAAGTAGCTGTGCAGCAAGCCGAAAGCTCAGCTTCCCGCAGACGCAGCTCAGCCGGCCTGAAAATCTGTGGAGGTATGCGGGAGCATGAAGGATCGGCACGAACCCCGCGAAGGGACGATGTGGTGCCACCCCTGTCATCAAATAAGGGGAAGGCACCCTCGGTGCACGAACGCATCGGGAAGAAGCCTCTCAAGGAGCGAATCCTTGATACACGTAGAGATACCAGTGACGATGATGCCCACAAGATCCTCAACAGAAAGAAGCGGGATGGCATATCTCGCGGCTTCCACCCTCGACTTGGAGGCCGCTACGACAGCAATGAAGACAAGAGCCCAATACCGGAACCCTCGGGAACCCGGGTGTTTGGCCGGGAGATTCGTGCGACCCCGATTCCCGCACGATTCCGGAAACCAACGACCATCACCAATTACTCGGGGGAAACAGATCCCAAGTTGTGGCTCAACGACTACCGCATCGCCTGTCTACTGGGCGGCGCGACCGACGACGCCATGATCATCCGCAACTTGCCGCTTCATTTGATGGATTCTGTGCGGACATGGCTCGAGCACCTACCCGCAAACCAAATTCACGATTGGAATGACCTCGTGAAAATGTTCGTGGGTAATTTCCAGGGTACGTACGTGCGCCCTAGAAATTCATGGGACCTTCGAGGGTGTCGCCAAACATCCAATGAGTCCCTTCATGATTTCATCCGCCGCTTCTCCAAGCGCTGCACCGAGCTCCCAAGCGTGGGTGACTCCGAGGTCATCCATGCCTTCCTCGAGGGCACAACCTGCCGGGACTTGGTGCGTGAATTGGGACGAAGCCCTCCTATCAGCGTCAACGAGTTGTTCGATGTCGCCACCAACTTTTCCTCTGGCGAGGAGGCGGTTGGAGCCATCTGCAATGGCAGGAGGGGGAAACTGACGGAAGAAACGCCGCGGAGGGCAGTAAGTCCAAAGTCCCCGCAAAGAAATAGAAGTAAGGCAAGAAGGGTAAGAAGCCCCAAAAAGCCTCGCACCGACAAGAGCGGACTGAGGACCCCGACGAAATCTTCGCAGTCGACCCTGCGCCCAAAGCTCCTCGAGTCCCCCCTCGTGGAGGCGGCGTCTTCGATGACATGCTCAAGAAACCTTGCCCTTATCACAAGGGCGTTGTAACCCACACCCTCGAGCAATGCGGAATGCTAAAGAAAGATTTCAATCGCGCCACTTCGAAGGAAGATGCGGGCAAAAAGGACACGGGCGACGGGGGCGGCCAAGGCTTCCCGGAGGTGGAGAACGTCTTCTTCATTTTCGGGGGGCCAACGGCAAACATGACGCCTCGACAGCGCAAGCGCGAGCGCCGAGAGGTATTCTCCATACACAAGGCTGGGCCATCCTACCTCGACTGGTCTGAGGAGACCATCTCCTTTAGTCGAGAGGATCACCCCAACTACATCCCAAACCCGGGGCAGTACCCGCTCGTCGTTGATCCCATGATCGGCAACACGCGGTTCTCCAAGGTACTCATGGATGGAGGCAGCAGCCTCAACATCTTGTACGTCTCGACTTTGGAGCTCATGGGCATCAGGAGGGACAAGCTACGCCCCAGCAAAGCGCCATTCCATGGCGTTGTGCCAGGAAAGCGAGTTCAGCCCCTTGGGCAGATCGATGTGCCAGTTTGCTTCGGCACGCCTGACAACTTCCGCAGGGAGACCCTGACCTTTGAAGTGGTGGGATTTCGAGGTGCCTACCACGCCATCCTTGGTCGTCCATGCTACGCCAAGTTCATGGCCACCCCGAACTACACATACCTCAAATTGAAGATGCCGGGGCCGAAGGGTGTCATCACGGTGGCCCCATCATTCGAGCATGCCTACATATGCGACGTGGAATGCGTCGAGAGCGCCGAGGCACTTGCCGAGGACGAGGCTCTCGTCGCGCACCTAGAGAAGATGGCGAACGATACCATTGCCTCCACTTCGAAGCATGCATGCAGTTTCGAGCCCGCAGAGCAGACCAAGGCTGTGCCCCTTGACCCCAGCGTCCCCAACGACAAGAAAGTGAGGGTCAGTTCGACCCTCGACGGCAAATAGGAGGTGGTGCTCGTCGACATTCTCCGTGCCAACGCCGACATCTTCGCGTGGAGCCCCTCGAATATGCCAGGCATACCGAGGGAGGTCGCCGAGCACTCCCTTGACATCCTGCCCCACTCCAAGCCAGTGGTTCAACGCCTGCGACGCTTCAACGAGCAAAGGCGTCGGGCCATTGGTGAAGAGCTGCGCAAGCTCCTCGAGGCTGGATTCATCAAGGAGGTATTTCACCCTAATTGGCTCGTTAATCCTGTTTTAGTTAAGAAAAAGAATGGGAAGTGGAGGATGTGTATAGATTATACTGGTTTAAATAAAGCATGTGCAAAAGTTCCTTTTCCTTTACCACATATCGATCAAATTGTGGATTCAACTGCAAGATCTGAGCTATTATGTTTCCTTGATGCTTATTCTGGTTTCCACCAAATTAAGATGAAAGTTTGTGACCAGCTCGCAACTTCTTTTATCACGCCTTTTGGCATTTTTTGCTATGTCACGATGCCATTTGGTCTTCGAAACGCCAGAGCCACATACCAACGGTGTATGCTTCGTGTTTTCACGGATCATATCGGGCGGACCATAGAGGCATATGTTGATGATATCGTTGTAAAGTCCTGGAAGGTGGACGACTTGGTAAACGATTTGTGTATTGCGTTTGATTGTCTCCTGGCTAACGAGGTAAAACTAAACCCGGAGAAATGCGTCTTTGGGGTGCCTCGAAGCATGCTATTGGGTTTCATAGTCTCTCAGCGAGGCGTTGAGCCCAACCCTAAAAAAGTCTCGGCCCTCGAGCACATGGGACCGATCCGAGACCTAAAGGGGGTATAAAGGTTGTTGGGATGCCTTGCAGCACTAAGCCGGTTCATCTCGCGTCTCGACGAGAAAGGCTTGCCCTGTACCGACTCCTAAAAAAGAACGAGCATTTTTCTTGGACCCCCGAGGCCCAGAAAGCCCTCGACGGGCTAAAGGCATCTCTCGCACGAGCACCAATTTTAACGCCACCTAAGGAGGGCGAGCGCCTCTACCTCTACGTAGCCGCAACGACTCAAGTAGTCAGTGGAGTCATTGTCGTAGAGAGAATCGAGGAGGGACACACTCTGCCTCTCCAAAGGCCGGTGTATTACATCAGCGAAGTATTGACTGAAACCAAGACGTGATATCCACAAATCCAGAAGCTGCTCTACGCAGTAGTGCTAGCACGGCGCAAGCTGCGCCACTACTTCGAGGCGCATCCTGTCACCGTGGTCTCATCTTTCCCCCTGGGGGAGATACTCCGCAACCAGGATGTCTCGGGTAGAATAGTCAAATGGTCCGTGGAATTGATGGGCGAAATCATCACTTATGACCCTCGAAAGGCAATCAAATCACAGATCTTGGTGGATTTCGTGGCAGAGTGGACGGACACACAGCTGCACCCACCCCAGATCCAAGCAGAATGTTGGATCATGTACTTCGATGGGTCGGTGATGAAAACCGGGGCAGGTGCGGGCCTGCTCTTTGTCTCACCCCTCGGAGAACACATAAGACACGTGGTGCGCTTGCACTTTTCGGCGTCCAACAATATGGCCGAGTACGAGGCTCTGCTCGCTGGGCTTCGTATAGCTATAGAGTTGGGTGTCAAACGCCTCGACATCCGAGGAGATTCACAACTGGTCATTGATCAGGTTATGAAGGAGACAAGCTGCCACGACGAGAAAATGCAAGCGTACTGCAACGCGGTACGCCAGCTCGAGGACAAATTCCATGGCCTCGAGCTCAACCACATTGCGTGAAAATACAATGAGGAAGCTGATGAATTGGCCAAAATCGTGTCAGGTCGGATCACTGTTTCACCGAACGTGTTCACCTGCAACTTAGCAGAGCCGAGCATCAACCTCAGGCCAACTCCCAAAGCTCCTGACGCTCCCTCGAAGACCGAACCCTCGGGGGCTGCGGGCATCGAGCCCATGGACGAGGATCCCTCGAGAGAGGAACCCGAAGCCTCGAGTCAGGAGATATCCTCGGCAGACGAGGGTGAAATTATGGAGATCGACGAGGCCGCATCATCTCAAGATTGGCGCGATCAGTATATCGCCTGGATCGACCGAGGGGAGCTACCCTCGGATCGAACTGAGGCTCGGCGCATCGCGAGAAGGGCCAAGTCGTTCATCATTATCAACGAGGAATTGTATAAGCGTAGCCCCTCGGGAATTTTGCAGCGATCCTGAGGGAAGGGAGCTCATTCGAGACATCCACGCCGACATATGCGGCCACCACGCGGCGCCCCGTACCCTCGTGGGCAATGCGTTTCGCCAGGGCTTCTATTGGCCCATGGCTGTGTCACACCCGGATTTTTACAAAAACCCAAATGCTGCCATATGTGTGCCCAGGATGTCCACAAAACACATACAACTTACAAATATGGAAATCAGAGTACATATGCTCGAATAAAATAGTTTACATCAGAGTTTACCTAAATAAAACACAGTGGAAGTCTAACTCTCTCGACGGGTAGAGCCTCAAGTCCACAGGGACACCGACTGGTTGACCACAGCTCAGTAGTATTGAAATCCCAGAAAACTCAGTAGTTGTCTCAATCACTGATCCATCTGTTACCCATCCGGGATTTTGTTGAATAATGGCAAGTGTAAGTAAAACATTTACTTAGCAAGTATAGCACGCGTATATGAAGGCTCAAAGTAAGGCTAGACATGGCTGAACCGCGTTAGAATTTTTAGTTGGTTCGTTTTAACATGGTCCAAGTTACTACAAGAGAAAGGAACCCAGTTGCAACCCAATTAATAAAGTATAAGTGTCATTAAGCATAAATAAACATCATCTTCTAATTAAAAAGGATCCAGGCCGCTCGTGACCCTGAGCAAGGCTATCATGATAGATTTTACACTCTGCAGAGGTTTCGCCCTTTACCCACCAGTCGCGTAAAAGTTCGAAAGAACTTTGCACCCAACCACGCACATCAACACTTCCAAGGTGTGATTGCATAGGGATGCTACGAGGTTTTTCACAAGACACCCTAACAAGACAGTAGCCGCTAAGGTACAATAAGGTGGTGAGACTCTAGGCATCGAGATTGGCTTACGCTTACGGAGTCACACCATAAGAGGGTCAATGGCATCCAGAGCGTGGGCATCGCACCCAACAATGCGCAACGTGCGGAGTTCCCCATCGCAGGGACTCCCAACATGGGGCTGGGTCTAACGAGACCTAGCCGACGGGGCTACCGTCCTCGGTGGAATCAAGAAACACCCCGTGCCTTACTTCCCATAACGCCGTCAGCCCCACCGGTAACCACTGGCAAGCTAGAGACGTACAAGTTACTTGACCAAGACCAGAGACATAATAGTTCTAGCGGTGGCGACAGGCTCCTGGGTTGCCGCTTTAAGAACCGGACCTTAGGGAGAGACACTGGAGCAAAGCACACAGCACATGCCCCGGTTCCCTAAACCATGTTGCTAAAAAGCAAGTTTTATCATTAATGTTGAAGTGGACCATTAAGTCAATATTAACAGTTAAATAATGGTGACAGTAGTTGCGCTTAGCAAAGATTCTACCCATATGCATGAACCCAAGGTAAACAAGGACATGATATACAAACTAAGTACAACCTTAATAGGACATCAATTTAGACACATGCTTATGAAAGTAAATAAATGTAAAAGGTATGTTTAGGTAGGAAGGATTGTCCGTGCTATAACTTGCCTCAAATCCATTATAATTACTCATAGTCTTCAAATCTTGATCTTCCAACTCTTCTGCTTGGAATCTCTCGATGACGTTCCTCTAATTGCAGCAATCATCGAGCACACAAGTAGCTAAACAAGCAAACAAACAATATACAACTAAGAATAGTACACCAATCAAAATAAAAGCTTTAAAAGAGCGCGCTAAAGGTTAGGGCTCGAGGCTACGGTCACGAGAGCACAAGAATCGCTGAAAACGGAGCTATGGTTGAGAAGATACAACTATCGGAAGATTAGGATTATAAAAGAAAATAAAATACTAAATGCTTGATTAATTTTAATTAAATAAATAATATAAAAGATATTTCAGAGAAACATCTTATGTTGGAATTACCTTAATTCTATTTGAATTTGTAAAATGAGATAAAACTAATCATATTTTATTTATAAATGTTTATGTAGAATTTATACAATTTAATATTTAACTTTAGTAAAACAGGCATGTGAGAGCGAGTAATCGAATAATAAGATACTTCGTGTTGAACTAGTAAACATTATAATAAAAATATATTCATGTTGATATTAATCAATATTGATGAAAACTCGGAGTTTAACTCTAAGTAGATTTTAATTAGAGAAGATAGCTTTAAATAAACATTAATCAAATTAAAATTCATATATGAAAAACCGAGATATAACCTAGTCAACTTTTATTTATAAATCTAATTGAATAAATATTAATCAAATTTATTTTAGCATTTAAAAGCCGAGTATAAATCTTAATTAGATTTTAATTAGATTTTAGTATAGCATTTAATCAACTTAGTATTCAAATAAAAATTCATAAATATGTCACATGGTGAACAACAGTACTAGATTGAAGTTTGGGTTGATACGAGTCTAACGCATCAAGAATGGATTGAATCGGATCTAAAACGTGATTCTATGCGATTAACAAGGCTGCAGGGACCTGGACGTGATTAACCATATACCTGAGGGGGTAGCTAGGAAGTTTCCCGAGACACATCAAAAAGTGGCCGCGAAACTCCAGAAGTGTAGGGTTAGATCTGTAAAAGGGGCTCGGGTTGGACTTATGTGCAGAGAGTGGGATTCTCTAGGGGTTTTTCTGCAAAAGTCGCATGACACAAGTTGTATCACGAAAATTACAGGATTCCCAGGGGGCCTTCTTGCAAAAGCTTCATCTCCCTCATTTACACAGGCAGGGGAGTTGGGCGTGGAGCTCACCGGTGCTAAGGTGGACGGGGGACACAGGCGACGCGCTCAAGAGGGAGAGGAAGTTGAGGGGGGTCTGTAGGGGTGCTCACCACCGGATGAGATGGCGGGGACCTCGCCCACGGCGGAAAGGATGACCATTGGCGAAGGGATCTCGCGGAGGGGAAGGAAGCGGCTCGGCGACAGGGTGCTCGTAGCGGCGGCTGCTTGCTCCTAGGGCAACGGGGCTTGGCGAATCCTCGGCAATGGCACCGGCGGCGGCGCTGTGCGCAGAGAGGAGAGGGCGGCGGCGGTGAGGAGGTGCTGAGGGACGGCGTCGGTGGTAGCTTACATAGGGCTGAGGGGAGGGGCTCGGGGCTCGGGCGTCGAGGTGGTGCAAACGCCCTGGTCGGGCGCGACACGCACGACGGGGAGGCGGCGGCGCTGCTCCGCGTCGGGCGGCCAGCTCGCGGCAACATGTTGGGCCACTGGGTCGCCTAGGGCAGGTGGGCTGAAATCGGGAGAGTGGGCCGGGCGGAACGACTCGGCTGGAGCGGCCTTGCGGGGGCGGGGTGAGGAGATGGGCCGCGGTGCTTGGGCCACGTGGGGGCGCGCTGGGGAGGGGGAAAAGGCGGGGTGGGCCGCATTAGCGAGTTGGGTTGCGCGGGGGAGGGGAGGAGTGGTGGGCCGCGCGCTGGGAAGGAGTAGAGGGAGGGGAAACAAACCTCTGCGGGAGCTGGGCCGGACCGAGCGAGTGAGAGAGAGCAGGCCGGGGGAGAGGGAATTGGGGCTGGGTTTTGCTGGGCTCGGCCCAATAGGGTTTTGGGGGTTTTTGTTTTTCTTTTTGTTTTCAGAAAGTATTTCCATGGCATGAATAAATCGAGATAATTATAGATAATTCGTTTAAGCCACGAAAAATTCTCTGAAAATTCCAACAATCTCGGGAAAAATCCCAGAGGTAGAATTGGACATGAGGAACCCAAATAAAATATTTGGAGCTCATGAAAAGGATCTTAGCATGTTTCAAAAATTGGAATTTTCTCTAGGGAAAATAGGATTGATTTCCAGAAAAAATCTAGAAAATTCTCATTAGGCTTCTAAACGCGTTTTTGAAAACATTACACACATAAAACCACTAAATGCAACCGGCATGAATGCAAAGCACTCAATATTAAACCTATGTTGTTTTAATTTAACTCAGAAAACAAAATTTTCCTATACTAAATTCCCTGTTAATTTTTTAAAGGTTGGACATTTTTAGAAAATTGAGAAAACCATTGTATTAATTATGCTATCAATTCACATCCCAAAATCCAAAAATTTTGGGGTGTGATAGCTGTCGTTGATGCCAACAAAATCGTGCGCACCTGTGAAGGGTGTCAATTCTACGCACGCAAATCTCATCTCCCGGCCCATGTCTTGCAAACCGTCCCTATCACATGGCCATTTGCTGTGTGGGGGCTCGACCTCGTCGGGACAATGCGAGCAGTGCCCGGAGGCTTCACACATCTACTGGTGGCCATCGACAAGTTCTCGAAATGGATCGAGGCTTGACCCATCAGCAGTATCAGATCTGAATAGGCCGTGCAGTTCTTTACAGATATAATTCACAGGTTCGGGATCCCTAATTCGATAATTACTAACAATGGCACCCAGTTTACAGGCAAGAAATTCTTAGAATTTTGTGACGACCATCATATCCGCGTGGATTGGTCGGTCGTGGCACATCCAGAGATGAATGGCCAAGTAGAACATGCCAACAACATGATTTTACAAGGCCTCAAGCCAAGAATATTCAACAAGCTGAACAAATTCGGTGGAAAATGGGTGTCGGAATTACCCTCGGTAATCTGGAGCCTCAGAATGACCCCGAGCAGAGCCACGGGTTTCACCCCATTTTTCTTCGTCTATGACGCCGAGGCTATCCTCCCCACGGACTTGGAATATGGGTCCCCGAGGCTTAGAACCTACCAAGAAGAGCAGAACAAGCAAGCTCGTGAAGACTCACTCGATCAAGTGGACGAGGCTCAAGACGTGGCGCTCCTACATTCAGCATGGTACCAGCAGTCCCTGCGAAAATATCAAGCACAGACGGTTCGACATCGAGACCTCAACAAGGAGGACTTGGTGCTAAGGCTGCGACAAGATAATCGAGGACGTCACAAGCTCACGCCGCGATGGGTAGGGCCCTATATCGTCGCCGAGGTCCTCAAACCAGGCACATACAAGCTCACGAACGAGAAAGGCGAAGTTTTCGCCAACGCTTGGAACATTCAACAGCTACGTCACATCTACCCTTAAGTTTCCAAGCATTCATGTACATTTGTACTTATATCAATAAATGAATAAAGAAAGATCTTAAATGAGTGAGACTTGGCTTACCCTCGAAAAAGCCAAGTCACACTCAGGGGCTAATTCGGGGGGCACCCCCTCCTAAAATTGTCCCAATTTTAAGGTTTTTTCTTTCAAAATTCTTTCATCATGTTCGTCTCCAGTAAATGCCAAAGGGCAATTCGAGGCATAGAACTACTGAGGCCAAGGGCCGGACGAGTCGAGGGACCTCCTACGCCTTCGAAAGGATACGACATCCCCCTCGCCACCCTACGCTAAAGTTAATCTATGAACGAAACCTTCCTCGGCGAGCCCTTTGCAAATTCAGCGAGAAAACGTGATAAAGAAAATGACATTCAGTAAAACTCAAAGTGCATACTTAAAACATTAAATTGTTTGACAGGCATATCACTCCGAAACACAAATCTAACTATTACATAAATGTTCCTAGCTACTCAGGGAGCGGGGTCTTCGGGGCCTTCGGGGGCGGCGGCTTCCTCGTCTTTGGCGTCGGGGAGGAGGTCGCCCTATAAGATCTGTGACAAGGCGGCGGCGTGAATAGCGGCACCAGCGTCGGCGCTCTCCACGATGGCCAACGCAGCGTCGTCGTCGAGGTCGTCCGCCACCACGTACCCGGCGCTCACTGCCTCGAGGTCTACGACGAAGTGTGTCAAAATAATGCCGAGGGTCTTCTGCACGCCGTGGCGGAGAGCCCCCTTCAGGCGCTCGGTGACGCAGCCGCCCAAGGATCTTAGGCGGCTGGCCACCGCGCAGCCCGATTGGGACTCGGGGGCTTCTGGCCCCTCGACCTCCCTGCAGACGGCGAGGGCTACATCCCGTAGCGCCTCGAGGTCCTCCTGGACCTTCGAATAGGCCACGTGGAGAGACTCCGCCTGCGAGGAAGTCTCCTCCGCCACCTTCCACAGCTCTGAAAACCCAAAAGAGAATTCAGATAAGTTTCAAAAAACTAAATTTGAATCAAGGATATGCTTCTCTTTCTACGCCAGATCCTCCCGCGCGGCATTGGCCTCCTGCCGGAGCGTAGCCATCTCGCCTTGCTGGGCCTCGACAGAGGCCCGTAGCTCGGTGATGACTATGTCTCCCTCCGCCACCGTCAAGGTGAGCAGGTCGACGGCCTCGCCCTGGGTCTTCAGCTAGGCCTCGGCCGCTGTGAGGGCCGTGTCCCGCTGCTGCTGCTGCCCCCGGGCTTCGGCAAGGGCGGCACGCTCCAGCTGAAGCTCGCCCTCGAGCGCCGCCAGCACCTCGGTCCGCCGGTGGAGCTCATCCCCCTGCCGGAGGACCTCGTCAGCCGTCTTCACGGCTAGAGTCCTCTCGCGGTCGCGCTCCCGCTCGGCATGGGCCCGAGACTCCCTCAGCTGGTGCAGCTCGGTGTGCACATCAGCGAGTTCGGCGACCCTCCGGCCGGCCATCTACCTCAAGCTCTTCCATTGGCGCATCGACAGATAAGAATAAGAGAAAGGGGAAGACATAGAGAACGCAATGAAGTTAACAATCAGGGCACTTACCAGGTGGACGTCGAAGCCTCGGCCCAGGTGGAGGTCTAGGACTTTGTTGAGGGCTTGCTGGATTGTGGTCCCAGACCCTGCTGCTCCTCATAGAGCCCCTTATTGCGCTCGCCAAGCCGGGTAGGATGCCACGCCGGCCGAGCCCCTTATTGCGCTAGGCCTCGAAGGCCGGGATGCGAGGCAGGGGCTCCACCGTCCTCTCTTCCCATCGGTCGGCGCGGGGGTCTCGCTCGCCCCCCTCCCCCCAACGACGGGGGCCGCCTCCTCCGCATGGGGGGCTGGGGTCACCTTCCCGGTCCGGTCCTCGCCCGCTGCGGCCAGAGCTCCCCCGGCCACCGCCTACTCCCTTTACCTGGTATCGGGTGACGATCTCCGTCGGTCGAGGCACTCCCGACGGGGGCGGCGACGCCGAACGCGGCGTGGAGCGCGCTGACGCCTTCAGCGCCTTGGTGGGCGCAAGCGGGAGTGATGGCGGCGGCCCGGGTTGGCTGACATATGATCAAATTAAAAGAATTAGTTTAAAAACACCGACAAATTACGAGCAAGAGAAGAAGACGAAACTCACCGAACCCGAAGGAGGCCGCTCAACTTGCGCTTCTTGTTGCTCGGGGGCTACGAAGCCCCCGAACGACCTCGTCCCCTCGGCGGTGGGGACTCGCTCGCGGGTCTCGTGGTCACCGGTGCAGGGCTTCGCGCCCTCGTGGCCCCTGGGGCCGCGGCCCCCTTGTCCGCCCCAGGCGCGGGCGGGCCTCGAGCCTGAACCCCCGGGGTGGTCGCCACGGCGCTTGGGGGTGGCTCGCGCCGTCGAGGGCGCCGAGCTGCTCGAGGCCCCCCTACCCCACGATGACGCTGGGGTCTCTTGTCTTCGCCCCCTCGGGGGCATGGTCACTTCCACCGCCACCGGTGCAGGTGGCGGGATCTCCACGAGGTCGTCCGAGGAGGACTCCTTCGGGCTGCTCTCCGGTTCGTGGGGGGAGGAGAGACCCTCTCTGGCCCATCGGTGACGCTCTTTTCTCATGTGCCGCTTTGTGCTGGCACTTCTGCTCCTTCTTCTTCGTTGCCGCATCCTTCCGCACTTTCTGCCTCTCGGCGGAGAGGCGATTCGCCTCGCGGACTTCGGGAAGAGGGGGGGTGGAGCGATACCCCTTGTGGGATAACCCCTGGGGAAAAAAGTTGCGGATTAGCGATTAGTAACCCTCGAGGGTAAAAACTAGATTGAATCTAAATCAAAACCAAAACTTACAAATTGTTGGTGCCCCGCATCGGGGCGCATCTTGACGGCGAACAGGGCCGCCTCCTTACAATCGAGCTTGGACACCTCCACCGCTCGCCGCGCTCAGTGGATGCAGTGCTCGACGAGGAGGCTTCCCTCCTTCATCTTCGAGCCCTCCCAGGGCACTTCTGCCTTGAGCTGGTCGAGGCGCAATGCCCTCTCCATCAGCGGCAGGACATGCCACTGATTAAAGTCAGCCCGGCCCGCGACAGCGCGGCAAAGGCGTCGGTGAAGACCTTCAACCGCTCCTGGCGGTCGGCGGGGGAGATGCCGTAGCTCCAGGCTCCGGCCGCTCCCACAACACCTTGGCGGTGTATGTCGGGAGTTTGTTGTCGATGTTGCACAGGTAGAACCACCCCTTGTCCCAATCGGCGTTGATAGACGTCATGGTAACCGGGATGTAGAGCCCGCTGCGCTGCCCCTGGACTTGGAGAGTGAGGTCCCCGGCGCGCACCGCCCAGCGGACCCCTCGAGACTCACCGGTGGCCGTATGGAGCTCACCACGAAAGAGGTGAACCCATAGGTCCCAGTGGGCCGTGATGCCCAAGAACCCCTCGCAAACGACGATGAAGACCGCCGCTTGCGAGATGGCGTTGGGGGCAAAGTTGTGGAGCTCCACACCATACTAAAGGCACAACCCGCGGAAGAACGCCGAAGCGGGGATTCCGAACCAACGCTCGTGCAGCCTCGCCAGGCTGACGACGAAGCCCTCCAGCGGAGCAGGCTCATGGTGGGAGGATGACGGCGCAATCCACATGGGCTCCGCCAAGTCGCTGTTCACCGGCAGAACCCCAGCCTCCACGAGCCCGGCGAGGTAGTCATCGGTGGCGATGGACGGACTACAGAGAGCGGGGTCGGTGATGGTCACTATGGTGAATGTTGGCGGCGGACGAGTGGAGCTTGTGCGGGAAGGGCGAAGAACTAGGCAGCGGCGCTTGGAAAATAGCAGATGCAATCTGAAGGCAAGGGCTTGGTAAGCCAAACCTTTCCCCTGTCTCTTCCTTTTATAGTCTCATACGAAGCGCAACCGGCGTCGCAGCCGCGTGGAATCCGCATTCAATGCGGTTGGTGCCGCTGTCACTGACGGCCGGACCCCACCGGTTAGGATAACCACCACGCGCGAAAACCCAGGCGTCGCAGACGCCACGTCCCGTCGTAACTGCCCCCGCCTCTACCGCTTTGCCTAAAAAGGCGCGCCCGCTTCGCATGCCCCGCGCCACGTCGGCCACGATTCCCTAAATAAACGCTCGATGCTCGCAGGAAAGCTTCTAAGGTAAGCCACCTCTCCTCGAGGCCCTACTGATCAGGGGTTCGAAGCCCTGGCCCGTCGAGGGTTTGAAAGACACCCCAGATCAACAGAGTCAGGGACAATCGGGGCGCGCGCAATTGAGCCTATCCTTGAACGCGGAGTTCGAGGGCACCCCCCAGGTTGTATCCAAGGCCAGATGGAGGCAGCTAGTTGAGGGATCCCATCGAGGGAGAGCAACGAGCCCTCGACACCTATCGAACGGGGTCGAGCCCTACCTAGCAAACCTATACAAGTGCTCTTATGAGATGTGTCTCCGGACCACGAGCCGACCTCTATAGAACGAGGCACAGACGTCCACTGGAATTACCCGCTAATAGCTCACAGAAGCATCCATGACTCACAGCCCGCTCGAGGGAAGCATGGATTGCATCACCCCTCCTCCCCACAAACGGGGCGACGAGGGTCGTAACTTGAAGTCAAGGATCGCCCCTGATCGACCTTGCTAGGGCCAGGGCTCGGGGGCTCCTCGCGCCACAAGATTGAGTTCCTTGAAGACGAAATATATTGTAACTCACGAGGGCGAGAAACGCTGGCAGCCCTTGCAGGAGTATATCCACTCCTCCAAGGCCTCAGGGGCTACACCCGCGGGTGCGCTAGCGCGCACCCAGCGGAATTCTTCAAGAAAACCCTGATCGGAAGCACCCACGAGGAAAGCCTTTGCCGGATTAAACTTACTCCAACAAAGGCTCAGGGGCTACTATTGGGGCGATCATTAGGGGTACCCAAACCTATGGGATAATCACCCTTGTTAAAACACTAACTATTGCCAAACTCATGCACGTATCAGAAAAGAGGAAAGCAAATAAAGGCCCACGGCCCAACAACAGTCAAAGGCCCAGTCGAGGCACCTCGCTGGGGGCCTCGACGCGCACCTAAATCTCCGCTTCGCTCGAGGGAAGCGACCCCTCGACCGAATCGGAAAACTCTGTCTCGATCGAGGCTTGAGGGTCGAGCCTCGAGCAACCCACGAAATGGGAAAAGCTCCGCCTCGGTCGAGACCTCCGCCCCGACACACAATTAATGACGCTCGTCGCCGCCGTGCATCCAAAGTCAAAAAGGCAAATCTCTCGCCATGCCGCTCTAACAGCCACGACCCCCCGTCGCATCTGCCAACTCCCATCACTATACTGCCAACTGAGGCTCTGTGCGGACATGCTGGCGTTGTACGAACAGAGCACATCACTCCGAGCTCCTGTGCTACCAACTCCGGCGACCCGAAGCCCTCGATCGGGCAGGAGAGACCCTGGTGCAAATAACAGGATACGGAGGAAGGACGGAGGAGGCATGGCGGGCCATCCCGAGTACTGTGCGACCATCCCCGGCACTGTGCGAACACGCTGCCACTACGCGAACAGGGCCGGGTCATTCCTACTCCCTATGCCAACTCCCGCAGTAATTTTCCACGAAAAGGGTTGTGCATAGGCATGGGGGACCCTCGAATTGGCGTACGGACGAGTCATTACGGCACGCTGGTCAGCTCAGACCCTCGAAACCATTTCGTGGCGTCACCACCAGTACAAGAATCCATCACAGGGACGGCAACGCCGCGCAACAATGGCCAAGGACAAGGAGCCATGCCCGGTGCCACGCCAACGACTGTGCAACAACTGTATCTGCACGTTGACACACACTTGTAACCTCTCCTTCTTGGTCTATAAAAGGAGAGGCGCACGCTCATGCAGGGGGGACGGGATGACGAACAATCAATCGATCGAACACAGAACAAGAGACAACCCACGCACTCCACACTCCACGATATTGGCACTCTGCCTCAATCATCATCATCATCTGGGACTTGGAGGCCTAGCCTGTTCTCCCAACCTACTTGTATCCCCTACTACTCGCAGTCCGGTGCAGGATAATACATCGCACAGACCTTCTTTGCTTGACGTACGGTCTTGCGACCAGAACCAGGATAATCTTGTGTCATTGCATTACCTTCTGAAAAAACAATCAAGGGTGGGAACACAACGCATTTCTGGTTGGTGTCGGGACCACGATTTTCAAACACCGACACGGAGGAATATGCCTACAAAATAAGTTTAAGCCTTGGATTTAGGTACCCAAAAGACATTGGGTCCTTGAATGTTAGCTCTAGAAATCTTTGGCACTCAAACACTTCTCATCATCTTCTTCACATGAACACCCACATATTTAACCACCATCTTCCCATTGTGATCTCATATGACCGTGTAATCAACGGTATAGTTGGAAGATGGTTTGTGCTCAATGATCTTCTCATCCTTCTTGATCTTGGTTGAGTCTTTAGCACCCAAGCTAAATGCCTCAACAATAGACTTGGCTCCAATGGTGTCTACCTTTGACACACCATGAGCAATGTTCATCAAATCTCTAAGGTTGGCTCGTTTGTTGAACAATGGTACTTCATGACCTTTTAAAATCCTTGTACAATGGTACTTACTATTGGCTCTCACAAAGAGAGGGGTAATACAAACTCCCGGGGCTCAAACCACAAAGGAATGGGAGCTCATCGACACCTCTAACCGTCTAGGAGAAAAGCTCCAAGAGTAACAAACGCGAATCAACAAGTCGAAGTTGCTTCAAGTGCTTGAGAGATGAACAAGTGAGGGCTCAAAGAAAACACAAGTGTTGCACCGCCAATCTTCTCTCTCACTCAAACCCTAGGTGAATCCACTCAAAGATTTAGCTCAAGAAGGGTGAGGGAGAGAGTATTGAATGCTCTAGAGAGTGCTTGTCTCGAGTTAGGTCAGCAGCAAATGAAGAGGGGGGTGAAGGGGTATATATACCAACCCCCAAAATATGACTGTTGTCCTGCCAAGGGGTATCGGATCTTCCGACCATGTGTCGGATCTTCCGGAAAATGACAGATCAGTGTTAGAAACCCTAGAAAACTTCCATGCATCGGATCTTCCGACAGAGTGTCAGATCTTTTGGAAAATGACAGATCATTGTTAGAAAATCCCAGATAAGTTCCAGGCTTCGGACCTTCTGACAGAGTGTCGGATCTTCCAATGGGTGTCGGATCTCCCGGCCCAGAATAAATCAATGCTGAGCCGGCCGGAACTTCCGGCCTAGGGTCGAAACATGCATATAACACATTAACACCTCCCAAGGGCTAAAATCAACTAAGTCATGGATCTTCCAATGGTACGATCGGATCTTCCGATGGAGAAAAACGCGAAACCGAGCGGGCCAGAACTTCCGGTCAGATCTTCCGACCTAAGTTCCGACCATATAGAAAACTGTAAATGTGGCTTTGTGTGTTTCTCATGAGGACTTTCATCTCAAGCATAGCACTTTGACAACTAGGATTTATCGAACTCGTCTCCCTTGATAGTACTATGGTCCTATACTCAAATTCAAACCGAAAATCAAATTTAAATCTTTAATCGAATCCACCACCATATAAAAATGAATTGGGGACCTTCATTTCATATTTCTTTTCTTATCTTTTCATTTTATTCCTGCACAACTTATTCAAAGTATTATATCCAAAATTTCAGTTATCATTAATCACCAAAATTGATTAAATAGCTAGATGCACTTTCAACCTCGCCGTCTTTTATTCGCTATTTACATTCCTTTCGAAAAATCAAATGGGTACAGGAAAGAAACAATGACCAATTGACGACTATCCATATATAAGGATGTGTACATGGCCTCGCTCTCCTGCAACAAAGCAGCGGTATATACAAAACGCTTCGTTGATCGATGGTTACCGTGCTATCCCAACGCATGGTGATCCGAAAGCAACAACCTTTTATAGAGGGGTTTCAACTCCTCCTTCGTAGAGGACAGTGTGCTGAATATCACTAGACTCGGCTATGTATTGCTTGCTATATAAAACTGGTTTACTAATTAAGGTGCTTAACCTTAGCTTATAAGAGTTATATGTGTAGATTTCGGACACCATTCTTCCTAGGGACAAATATGCTACAAGGAGCGGTGATTCCACGAGAACTCAGGGTCAGAACGAAAAAACAATATTGTATTATACCCAAACTAGACTCTGAAAAATCTTATATGATGACTAAGTCTGATAATCATAGAAGAGGTCCTCACAAAGAGAAATTTCCCTAGATTTTGGTAGGTGTTTAGGGTATGGTGTGTTAGTTGAGACTAACATGAACGGGCCCTAGCTTAGTGATCAAGCACTTTAGAACATATCCAAAATTGGAGACGCAATCTCTTACATTGATTTTTAACATTTCTCCCATAAGGAGTTCTGTACAAAAAAATCAGCTTTAGAGAAAATGATTGTAATTAGTGGGGTTGACTTGCATAAATATTATTGATTTGTAGTGCAATTATTCCCTGTGTGCTATTAAAATATACTTCTTCATTTTGAATTACCGTTCAGTGTTGATTTTTTCTCACAATATATAACCATTTGTTTTAACTTTTGATAATGAAATAAGGTCACAAACAAAATAAATTGTAATTGTACAATTTTTGAATAAAACGAATGGTTAAAAGTTGTGAATTAAAATCAACGACTAATAGTAATTTGGGATTGAAGTAGTATAAAGTTTTTGATAATATATTCAAAAATAGAGTTTTTTTTAAATAGATGAAATACTTGACATGATGTCCTTTTCTAGCGGATCGGATAACAAATGGATAGCTCAATTTTGTTTTGAACCAATAACTCAAGGATGTACACATCATAAATAAGGATGCTTATATACATTTACTACGTACCTACTACCACATCAAGACGGGGATGGTTCGGTTCGAACAACGGTTTGTCAAACTGACGCAAAGAAATGACCCTAATGGGCTCCTTTTTCCAACCATGAAAGGGCTTTGGTTATGTTCCAAAGGGCTTTGGTTCTAAACAGAACCGATAACCAGAGGATCAAGAGGTTTGACCCACACCTTTCAACAGGGCTTCGTCAGCTCCTTCCGGTCTCTCAATAGGGAACAGAGCTGGAAGGCTTCTTTCTATCGCGTGCAAGGTCTCCGCTGCGAACCTTACTCCTCTCGATCCTAAATCAATGAAAGTTGCTGCTTCCTAAATCTGCCGGAACTTGCCACAGTTTGCTGAGTATGTACAGTTGTGATAAGCTTGCCGTAGTATGTACGGGGTACTGGCTAGAGCTTGCCGAGTACTTCGGCTGATGCCGCAGCTAGCTAGTAGCCTCAAGGAATGGATCGATCCATCCATAATGGAGCATCGGGTCAAATAGAAAAGTACACGTGGATAAAGCGGTGCCCCGTAATATCTTGTATGGTTGGTGGAGCGCATCCGGTTCGCTTCATGGATCGACCATCCCCGTCTTGACTACCACAATGTTAGGGGATGAAAAAGAAAACCACGAACAGGCAGACAGCTAATAATAATCACACGGTAGTAGTGGCCTTGTTTCTTTGGATGGGCAAAGTTTTGCAGTTCTTGACCAATAATTAAGGGTATTAAATAAAGTCAGTTACAAAACTACATTCACAACATTGGATTATTTCACGAGACTTATCTAATGAGGTCTTTGACCGCACGATTAGAGGATGATTACTGTAGCAAAATATGGATTAATTAGGCTCATTAGATTTATCGCGCAAAGTTACACTCATCCCTAAAAAAAATTTATAAATAGACTTCATTTAGTACTTTATGTAGAAAATATTTATTTTGAAAATTTTGGACGGGAAGGCAAAGAAATAGCTCGTGGATCACGCACGTGTTTATATGCCCCTTCTTCGGCTCATGGTCATGGAAGCGATCGGCTGCTACGTGCGGGATTCATGCACCTCCAGATTCCAATTCCATCCACCCATGCATATCGCGTCACATCAGCTGAGAGCTGAGTGAAGCAGCGCTGGAGCCCTGCTCGAGTGGTGGGGGACATCGCATCGCATTCGCATCTAGGCGTTCCTGCTGCTAGGGCGGCATATCGCAATCCGCAACGCTAGCTACTACCTACCCTTCTACTCGACCATCGACAGGTAGCTAGCTAGGTCTCGGTTGTTAGTTGCAGGAAGCAATAATCACGTGCTTAATCTCAAGCTCTTGTCCTTGATCATGGGACTACTTTATTTTGTTTCTATATAGTATATAGCTATATATAGATAGCTCATGCTTGCTTGCTTGATCTTTTTTTTTCTTCCATTTATTACTTTCCATGTTGTCTCATTCCCGCTTTGATACGATGGTTGTGTTTAGTTCCTCCTAACTTTCTAAATTTTTTATCGCATCGACATCACGTCGAAACATTAAATATAACAAATGACGCATGTATGAAGCATTAAATGTAGTTAAATAAAAAAACTAATTGTATAGTTTTGATGTACACGACGAAACAAATGTTTTGAGACTAGTTAAGTTATGGTAGGACAACAATTACCACAAACAAATGAAAAATACTACAGGCGCTACAGTGTTCGATGTGATTATTTTCACACCTTCAGCCGATCTCACTTTTGACGAGATGTCAGACAAAGGCATCACGAGCCGCTTTGATGCCTGCAGGTGCCGGCCGGCCTACAACTACATTCATGCACTGATCAAAGCGCTTTGGTCACTTCATACCATCACCGAAAGCAACTCGACAACGCACTACACATCATATGCTCATTACTGTAAATAGCCTGTAACCTCAGCTCGCTCGTCTTCTCGGTAAGTCATTGTACGTGTACTACAAATATACAATTGCATAGAACGTGGTGTGTATGTCAAGAGACATGTTAGGTAGCTGCCTGACGTGCACTGTACAAACACGTTGGAAATGAATTAAAGCAATCCGGCGACCCAGACCACACTGGGCTTCCTTATTTGCCTACATACCTGGAGGGCCCTGAACATTCATAAAGGACGGACCGAATCACACTGAATTGAAAATATATCAGATGGGAACGCTGGATAGACGGGCGGCGCCGAACAAAGCATTGCCTACTAGTAATAGATAGGAGCCCATTCCATTAGAGACACCAACACACGTATCAACTGTAACGGCACGCGTGACATGTGTTGGCCGCGCATGGTGTTGTCGCCAACGCAGAGAACTTTTCCTCATCAATCATACGAATGTTCGGTACGGTACGCAGATGGCTTGTCGCCTGCAGTTGCATCGGCTACGCACGACAGCAAAGCTCCCAAAAGCAAGTCGCCGACCTAGCTAATCGATCGATCTGAGCTATGTTTTTTTTAAAAAAAAAGATGTATCGGAGACTAGCACGCCAACTACGGGAAACAACTAATAATCTTGTGGGATCTACTAATCTTTCATCTATCTCCTCTACTGTATCTGACCCAGCAGTTGCAAACAACTACGGGCCCGGCCCAGCTTTTGACTCATGGGTGCCCATCAGGGCCCAACAATTATAACCTTTGCAATTAAAGATTGGAAACAAAACACACCGGCACCAACGGAATTCTCATTGTGCGCTGTCCTTTTAGTGCGGATGCGATCACATATGAAAAAGTTATACAACTTAGTTGAACAGTTATTCTAAAGAAAGAGTTCTTCGATTTTTAGTGAAACATTTGAACAACTGTCACGAAGAACTTATGTTTGATAATTATACGAAAACGCTTCCAAAAAAAAGTAGCAGAGGAAGAAAGTTAAAAACGGGAAAGTTGGTAGCAGGCCCCCAAAACCAGTCACGGTACAACTGTGCAGAGGAGCTTGCAAAAATAATCTCTTAGGGCAGGTACATTGCTACACATTAGCGGTCTGATAGGTCGTTGTTGACGCTCCTTAAGGCATAGATATAAATCCGCAAGCGTGATACATTGTAGCATTTGATCCAGGAGTATTTCACTATATCGTATTTATTTTCTCAGGGAAGCGATGAATAAAGGATATTGACTATAAACAAGGACGTAACTATCGATTAAAACACCGACTAACAAGGCGGGGTAAAAGATATGATAGGACTGATATGTAGTTGACACACACAAGGAGAAATGTAGGATAAATGATATAGATAGAAGAGCGGTCTAGGTAGTGGGAGGACAACGAGACAGGAAATGATTCTTATATACTTCCAATGACTTAGAGATATCTCCAGCAAAGATAACGGCTAGCATAAAGAATGACATCTATGGTTCTTTTCTATTTCTATTATCTCAGCGTCGGGACACGGAGCACGCAACACAGAGAAAGGGATGAGAAGGGATGCTGCTAACAACCATGGGAGGCTCCTACTGGCCAAGACTAACGTGGTGGACTACGTAGGCCGTATAAAGCTGCCACCACTTAACGACTACCACACGTCCGTTGAATCGGATGCAAACCAAGGTTACTATTTAGTCTAGGCACCACGCCTACACTAGACAATAACTACTTACTCTCCTAGAAAGAGCAAGCAACATTGTCAATATCCTGGTGATAATTCACCGCAAGTATTGAGCACAATCGAGGAACCGGCTGAGATAAAAAATTAGGAGAGAACTTCTAGAGCCATACTACAACAACTATAACCAAGGCTAGACATTCTACACTTACTCACGATATAAATGCAGAACAAATAACTCAAGTAAATGCAGAAGATAATATATTGAATACTCAGAATCTTACATAAAGAAAAGGAGAAGATACAAGAGCTTTACCAGACCTCCAGAAGACGACTCCAGAACCCCGAGCGAAGCTCAACCCCGACTAGACTAGCCTAACTCTACATCTTGAAAGAGGGTGATTAGATACTTGCTCCCAAGTGGTGTGTGCTACAAGTGAGAAGAGCACTTCTGTTTATAGGTGCGAGATGCGGTTAAGGTGGAGCACCGGGCAAGGCACCGAGGGGTGTGCCCCAGCCAGTTCGGACGAAGGTTTGGCAGAACTGGCAAGTTCGGCTGAACCGTCCAGATGCACTGCCTTCACTTCCAACACTTAGAATTGCTTCTGGGAGGCGGTTTTGAGGCCGTTTCCTAGTTCGGCCGAACTGGACCCTTTGGCCAAACTGGGCCAGTGCCCGATTGTCCTCCGATGCACCGCCTCTGCCTTAGAGATGTCCAGGATTGTTTCCACCCAGCTAGGTTTGGTCAGAATGTGTTCTTTGCCCCTAGATTGATGATGTTAGCGATCCATGTGTCCTGTAAGTGTGTTTTCTCATGTGGTGGTGTGTCGCATATGAATGGGATAAGGGGGTTGTTCAGTCAAACCAGGTGGTTTGGCCCAATTAGCCACTTTTATCCCCCCTCCCCCTAGTCTATGTTTGTTCAATTGTGTACCTGGACATCATATATTCCCCAAAACTTGTGAAACTTTATTAAAACATAGATATAAGTGCATGAAATGATGCATATGACCTCAATTATTCCCGAGAATTGGCGGTCAAAATCGTGCCGTAACGACCGCCAACAATCGTCTTATGCAGTGCCACGTAAGATTTTTGCTGATGTAGAGGAGAGAGAGCGATGTGAGAGAATAAGGTCCTCATGAGCTAAATTTTAGGACTATGAGACAACTCTCCACCATTGTATGAGTTTTGGTGACATGCGACCAATAATATTTCTTTATTTCCCCACGAATTAAGGGATATTATATTTTTACGACACAACTAAAACAACAAGCTATTGTATACGTTGTCAGATAAGTCGTCTCAAGATTATGTGTCATGGTATGAGATCACCTATTAGACAACACCAATGTAATTATATTGATTCCAATTTTTTTACGTGAAACCATAGTCTCACGACAAGGTAGGTGTTGTATTGTTCAGTTGTGATGAGCTATAACGTGGCTCGCTCCAAAACAGGTTGTGTTGCATATATGGAGTGGAAGGAAAGCGTGTGGGCCTGCTCGTGGCGTCGTGGCGATTCTACGTTAGAGATATGCAACCAGATCCACTGAATAGTGAGGTGTTATTGTATAAATGAAAAGTGGCCTTCAGAGAACGGGCGCCTAGCCCAGTGGCAAGCGGCTCGGTGGGAGCGCTGTCCGCCCGGCTTCGATCCCTGGATCGAACTCCGGGTGTCTCACTGGGGATTTATTCCCCTAATTTGTTTCGTGCAGGTTCTCGACACTCGCGTGGCGCCACAATAGGATTACGACGTGCTCGTCGTCTACGGAGCTCGTGGAGCTTTGGTGATCTCCGGAAGGACGTTTAAGGTATATAGGTTGTAGGTTCTAGAGGTGTGCGCGTGTGTGGTGGTGTGAGTGTGTTGTGTAGAGTACAGATACTACAGCTTGTATACTAGGTGTCCAGGCTCGAAAAAAAAAGAAAAGTGGCCTTCATGTTGTGGTATGGATGCAAATCCCCCAAAAAAGAGACCCGAGACTGTACTTGCTCATGAACTATATGCTGGAGTAGGTAATAATTGAGGTGTTCGATGGGTAGGATATGAGTTGCTAATCAAATGGTGGAGAATGTAACGATTGTAATAAGGCGGAATAGCCAAAATCGTTCTCCGACTATTGTCAGAAGCTTATTTTTATCCCTTAAGTATGAAAACGGCCATTCTCGTCCTCACACTTTCGCAAGCGGCTCATTTTCGTCCTTGGGCTGGCATAGAGCGCAACGCTGTCTTCCTCGTCATCGTCCCAGTCACCTCATTCGCTACGATTATGAAATTCCATTTATACCCTTACCCATTGTCCCCTCAACTACAAAAATGGCCATATTGACAAGTTTCTGGAATTCCCTATGCATGTGTTGCCCTGTTCAAGATCACTGAAGAGCCAAACAAATATGTGCATAAGTGTTTTTCTATTGAGTCATATAAGAGGACATATCAATATGTTCTGCAACGAGTAGAACATGAGTAAGAGATGGGCCAATGGGTAAGGGTAGAAATGTAATTTTATAACGATAGCGAATGAGATGCTGACTGGGATAATGATGAGGAAGACAATGTGGCGTTCTATGTCAGTCTAGGGACGAAAATGAGCCGGTTACGAAAGTTTAAGGACGAGAATGACTATTTTCGTAGTTGAGGGACGAAAATGAGCTTTCGATAATCGTTATTGACGGTCTTTTTTTCCGTGAAAGAAAGAAGTGGGTGTGCCAAGTAGGTGGCAGAGTGAGAGGGCAGTGATGTTGGAAATGGAGAGAGAAAAAAAAACTTTCACTCGGAAATATATGCCGATCTAGGTTTAAGCTAATTCAAACTTTTTTACCATTAATTATAATATGTAATTTTTATCTTCATTGACAACACAAGATTGATATTATTATATTTATTGTTTCAAACTTTATATATTTTCATGAAGTGTCACGTTCGATCCTATTATACTTACTCCGTATACTCCATCTGCATATGTGACCATGTTTTTTTTTAATAACATGTGACACCATGTTGCAATCGCTGACCAATGGGCAATGACACTGCTGCTTCTGGCCAGGGTCAAGGAAGGGGAAGCCTGGGACGGGGGGAGTTCACGGCGAGCGCGCCGGGAGCCGGAGGATAACTGCCAGTGCCAGTGCCAATGTCAATGGCACAAACACCACGCGAACCGAGGACGGACAGAGCTGGATGAGTCTATGAGGCCGTTTGGACCCGTGAAACTCTACTCTATCATCTAAAAGAGAATATTCTATCCTGATCGTTGAGATTCTTCGCTCTATATCACTTTCTTCTGCATTCGTTCGTACTCTATCTCCACTCTCTCTACCAACTAACACTATGTGAGGACCATCATTAAATTTTTTTTACCTCCCTCTCTCCTCTCTCCCCTCTTCTCTCCCCTGCTACCTCTTGCCCGCTCCGCCTCCCCCGCTCCGGCTCCACCGCCGCCCTACCTTCCCGCGCCTCCCCCGCTCGCTCCGCCTCCACCGTGCCTTCCCCGCCTCGCCGCCTCCCCGCACCTCCCCCGCCACGCCCGCTCCGCCCGCTCTGGCTCCACCGCCGCCCCACCTTCCCATGCCTCCCCCGCTCGCTCCGCCTCCACCGCGCCTCCCCCGTCCCACCCGCTCTACCTTCTCCCCTCCTCCCTGCGCCCTCCGCCCTGGCCAGATCCGCACGCGGCGGCGGAGGCCATGGCGCGGCTGCTCCGCCCTGACCGGATCCGCACGCGGCGCCTCCTCCCCCGGCCTCCATCGCCACCGCCCCGTCCCTTGCCCTCCATCTTCTCCCCTGCGCGTGACGGACGGCCGGCGCCTCCTCCCCCGACCTCCATCGCCACCGCCCCGTCCCTCGCCCTCCATCTCCTCCCCTGCACGCGACGGACGGTCGGGCGGAGTGCGAGGCGGTGACGGCGTGCTGCAGCGGCGGCGGGCAGGCGTGTACAGGGGAGCGGAGTGCGAGGTGTGCGGAGGGAGCAGCTGCGGCATCGTCGGGCAGTGGGCGATGCGGGCGGAGTGCGACGCGGCGACGCCTGGCTGCAGCGCGTGGGCGGAGGGAGCAGGTGCGGATCGATGGGCGACGCGTGGGGCTCCGGTCCTCCTCTTCCTCCTCCGGTCTTGCTCCGGCGGTGGGGGCGCGAGGTGGTTGGGAGGGCGCGCGGGCCCCGCGCCGACGTTGCGCGTAGCGTGTGCCCACGGCGCCCTCCATGCATGGCGTGCCCGGGGAGCGGTACAATACCGCGGCTTTACCGGCCCCCGCTGCAGGCCGCAAACCGGTACCCCGTACGGCATGCATGCGATGTGGCTTATAGCATGCGGATTACCGGTCCCCAATGCGGGCAGCCTGACGATGAGAGGCAGTGGGCCAGTGGCACAGTATCTAGTGGACGTGATGATCAAAATATGCTCGTGAAACACGTTTTTTTCCTGCTTTCTTTCTTTCTTGGAAAAAGTCTAGATAGCCCGTAATGTATCTATTCTCGACTACTTAACCCTCCAAAGTACAAAACAAGGTATTGTGCACCTTAAACTAACTAAAACCAGTTAAATCACCCCCTAAGGTTGTTTTGCAGCCTGGTTTTGCCATCCTGGCGTGCCACTCTGGAGCCTTCTCCACTCCCACATGAAAGTGGTGTTATGGGCATTAACCACATGCAGATTCAGCAGCTGTGCAAAGCCAATTAACCGTCCATACAGATTCAGTAGTTGGGCAAAGCCATTATCTATTCAAGATGCACTATATTTAGTAAACCATAAGCAAATTCAGTAGATGTGGTAGCCATTAACCATCCATATAGGTTCAAGGTGTCGCATAGACCACAAACATACTCAGTAGTTGTGCTAGGCATTGACCATCAGCATCTAGTACATGATATACCATTCATGTTCACCTATCACCATATTATATTACAAACAATATCCATGTTTATAGCCAAACTAAAAGGAGTCATTCAACACAGAAGCACTTCAGTACTTGTCTCCAAACAGCAGGTATGACAGTCTAGAAGCATTCTGTCCTGTAGGCCTATTCCTTGGTTGCTGGTTGTGAACCGCTCCACCCCTTGGTGCTTGAGATCTGGTAGTCTGTGGATTGTGAAGAGTTGAAGCACCTGTTTGTCGGGTGTTGTTGCTTTGCCAGGCTTGAGAGGTGCTACTCTGCTGTGTGCCCATTGCCAGGCTTGCCATCATGGAGCCGCACCTGCTTTGCCAGGGGAGAGACGAGAGAGGGAAAGACGAGCGGAGGGAGAGATACGAGGCGTGAACAGAACCGACAGAGGAGTGGCGCGGAGGGCAGGAGATGTGTTGCTTCCTCTCCAGAACACCTCTTACAAAGTGGGCCAGCTATACAGCGTGGAGGAGGCTCAGTGTGGCGCGCCAACATGGCAAAACTAGGCCGCAAAACAACCTTAGGGGTGATTTAACCGGTTTCAATTAGTTTAAGGTGCACAATATGTGGGTTTGTACTTTAGGGGGTTAGGTAGTCGAGGGTTGATAGGTTAGAGGGTATCTAGACTTTTTCCTTCTTTCTTTAATGATACGGATACGACAGACTGCCTGGGTAAATACAACACGACCACCAGCCGCTGCTGACTGCTGTGACGAAGAAAAAGAAAGACACAAGCAGCTAGCTGCACCGTGTTGGATTAGTTGGATTAGACTTATTTATTTTAATTAATGAAATAAAAATTATAAAATCCACTAGTTAATATTAGAGAGTTATAAACCATAAAATTCTACTGTCTATACAAAGATGGAGAGCCAAAAATAATCCTAATCACTTTATTAAATGAACTATTTGTGTACTGTTTAGTGGCGTGTCAAGCGTGCGTTCGCTAGCTGGGCCGGACCAGGCCGTGGATGTGGCCATGTCAAGTTAAAAAAGACGTGAGCACCGCAGGGCCTATGTAATAGGCGACCATCCCCTAGTTACAATACATCTTACACTCTCACATACTCTTGTTTAGAAGACATCTCCCTTCTTCCCCCATTTGTTCTTTCTCTGTTACTGCAACACACTCTCATGTTATCATATTAGGTTTAGTTCTATATCGGAAATTAATAGTAGGGGAACACAATATATAAGGCGGGGGCAACCCTCACCTATCGGACTATTTTGGGTTGAGTTAGGACTGGACCTTGGTTGATTGTGGCTCCGGTGGACCTGGGCTTGTTGGGGCGCCGGCTCATGGGTATAGTGGGCCGCGCCGGACTCCGCTGCGTACTCTAACAAGTGATATTAGAGCCGAAGGTCAGGAAACCTGTAACATTTCAGGGGTCACATGGTGATTGAGGGGTGGGGGGGCTAAACGTCTCCGAAGGGTCACATGGGGGTGTTGTCATTGGAGAGTTGGACTCGGGGCATGAGATAACATCTTCTGGGAGATCACATGGGTTGTATGTGATGGAAAAGTTGGGACCGATGTGTGATGGGAGAGATTGTTAGGTTTAGTCCCACATCGAAAATTGATGGTGGGGGAGCAAAGCATATAAGGCAAGGACAGGCCTCACCTACCAGACTAGTCTTTTCGGGTTGAGTTAGGCGCTTTGGTGGTTGTGGCTCCGGTGAATCTAGGCTTGTTGAGGCGCCGGCTCATGGGTATAGCAGGCCGGGCTGAAATCCATTGCGCCACTCTAACATCTCACGTAACCTCTACGCGTACAATGCTCACGTAAGCGGGCCTCAAAACCTTCCTACCTTATGATCTTGCTCTCGTCTGCACCACTCACTCGTGTCTAACTTGACGTAGGAGATGGCACACGCATGAGAACGAAACGGGTTTACCTGCTCCCGTCGATTTGAAGGAATCAAATCCACCCACATCATCTGGGAGTTGGCATATACCCTCTTGGGACGGGCTCGACCTACGTGAACCCCATCAAAACGCAAGTTAATCTAGTACAACCTATCCCAACCAACTTCAAACTCTGAACCAAACACATGCTACATCATATGTACACCATCTCTAAAGTACTCTTAAGGCACCATAATTTAGGTGTTCGAGTCACCAAAACGCTCGAGTGAGCTGAGATTGAACTTTTATTTGTCTTGTTTGAACTGTTGAGCCCAATTGAACTATGTTGTATTCATCCTGAACGAAGTAAGAAAATGGTGGTAGCTGTATGCTCTCTTTCTCACACACTCATCAGTTGCAAAGTTTTGGCGACGCGCTCGAGCAAAGTCACCAGCCCCCTGCCGCGTCCCCTTCGTCATGTACTCATCATGTATCGTTTCATCTAGAATGGATTTGTAGATATTGACCGCCACACTCACTTCCTTGCATTGCTGCTCGCCGTTTGTGTAGGAAAGGTCGAAAGGAAATCTCCTCCGCGTACAGGATCGGATCGGAGGTCTTTGGGCCTGCTGGGGCTACCTCTGAAATTCTGAATCGAAAGCTGGCCGGACCGAGCTGGGCCCGTGAGGTGGAAAGTAACAGCCCAAGCTCGTCAAAACACTTCATTCCTTTTGCTCTGCACATTTGGGCCGAATTTGTCACCAACGCGACCAAAGAGAAGAATGCTGAATAGGCCCAGTACTCTCTCTCTCTCTCTCTAAGCATTCGTTACGGCCCGACGAAACAGACGGCCCAAGAAAGGACGTGAGATGGGGAAGTCCACTGCTCCACTGGGTCGCTTTGCTTTCCATTGCATTGAGCAGAGGAGACGCAAAGGCGGAGGCGGAGAAGGGGGCAGGGGCAGCACCGTCCACCTCCTCCATTTCTTCCTCTTCCTCCTCGCCTCCACCCCTTCCATCCCCCTCCCACCTCTCGCCCTCTCTCTCCCGCGCCGATCGATCGGCCCCATCCATCGATCGAGTACGGGGAACAGGCTCCCAATCCGGACCGGCTCCTCCCGTTCGATTCGATCGGGCTGGTTGATTGCTGCTGGTTTGGGTCGGCGCCATGGCGGCAACGGAGGCCTCCGCAGATAAGAACGCCATCTTCCGAAAGCTCCGAGCCAAATCGGACAACAAGGTAGGATATTATTTTTTGGGGGTAATTGATTCGATTGGGAATTCGGGATTGATCGCGCGCTTTCTCTCGCTCTGTGTGAGTGCCGTCCGTGTCTGTGTGTGTGTGAATTTCATTTCTTTTCCCCTCTGCGCAATTTCCGGCTCTGACGGTGGTGCGCGCGTGCAGATGTGCTTCGATTGCAACGCTAAGAACCCGACGTGGGCATCCGTCACCTATGGCGTCTTCCTCTGCATCGACTGCTCGGCGGTGCACCGCAGCCTCGGCGTCCACGTCTCCTTCGTCAGGTCAGATCACCTTACCTCTGCTTACCCTCTCTTCTCACGCCTGTCCACGTACGTGGGCGCGTGGCCAATCCTCCGTGCATAAGAGTAATAGTAATCTGCTGCAGTGGGTGACTGATCGACCACGTGTGCATAAGTACAACTACACGCTTTTTTTATATAATAATAGATAAGATTACATGAATGCAGAATCTGAATTTGGTTCTGCCTGATGTAACTTTTTTTAAACAAATGTCTCTGTTTGAATTTCTTGCGTTCTGGTTTGCCTGATGTGCATTTAGATTTCATGTAATCTGTAGTCCAGAACTCTGGTGATATGGTGTCCCATATGCAGATTAATACGCAGTTTGTGCTGTGAATGGGGCAAAGGTCCAGATTTTGTGTTAGTTGTTTGACCGGGTAATCTCTGCCCTGTAACTAGAACTGTCTGGTGCAAGATGCATTTGTAGGGTTCCTGTATCATAATCCTGAGTACCGTGACTATCACAGACTTAGCATTATTGGCGTCTGACTTTGAGTAGATAACAATCAATATGAGCTAGTCCAAGTTGACTTCTTTCTCTGAATGTAATTATTTGTCACATAGGCGTTACATCTTGGCATGTGACTTCCTTCTGGTCCTGAACACCAAACACCATTTCCTTTTGTAACTTTAACATTATTTCTTATTGCTGCTTTATCCAATTGCACATCTTACGACTGAATCAACACTGAAAAAACTCTGTGGTTGCAGGTCAACAAATTTGGATTCATGGACTCCAGAACAGTTGAAAATGATGGTTTATGGAGGAAACAACCGTGCACAAGTTTTCTTTAAGCAGCATGGTTGGACAGATGGTGGGAAAATTGAAGCCAAGTATACTTCAAGAGCTGCTGACTTGTACCGGCAGTTGCTTGCTAAAGAGGTTGCTAAAAGCTCCACCGAAGATGGCAACAATAGTTGGCCATCTTCCCCAGTTTCAGCTTCCCAGGCTTCAAATCAAACTGCTGCGTTTCCAGATCTCAAACTGACAGAGGCAGCAAAAGAAAGTGCAAGTGCAAAAACAGAGCCTGAGATTGTCCGTTCACCTAGAGCTCCAACTCATTCTTTCAAGAAGCCAATTGGTGCGAAGAAGCCTGGAAATAAGACTGGTGGACTTGGGGCACGGAAGCTTACATCAAAGGTATTATTTATGCAGTGTACAATGGAGTGTGAACTTCATTATCTTGAGAGCTTGTTGCGCCATTTTGGTCTTGATTCTCTTCTTCGTACTAGCAAAATTGTTTATGCGGGCACTACAAACAAAGAAGTATCGATGCTGTTAGAGGAGATTGGGGTTAGGGATGCAATTGGCTTGTGTTCAGTCACCAGTCAATGGCAGGGGTGGGTAAATAAAGTGAAATATAGGTGTAGAGTGGTGGTGATGGCAGGCACACTACCACCACCAACTCCATTGTTTTAAGTAATACCAAGTCCTATGTTTCTGTATCATTATCCAGTAACAATATATGTTTTCCTATGTTGCGTCAAAGGATTGAGAAAAGGGAGAGTAGCTATATATAACTCGTTCATTTTATCGTTTCACTAAATTTCAAAGACCAACTTCTCTTTTATGATTTTATCTTGTCTGTTTAAGTAAATTGGGGTTTCCACTCCAACAATTTCTGTTTTTGCTGTAGCCAAATGAAAGCCTCTATGAGCAGAAGCCTGAGGAACCAGTTCCTGTCTTGCCAACGGTGACTGAGAGTACTACAACTAGGAGCAAATCCTATACTTCAAGATTTGAATATGTGGAAAATGCACCTGCTGCTAGGACTGGGAGCAGTTTAGAAGATAACCAGATGAGTGGACATGTTGCACCCCCAAAGTCTTCGAACTTCTTTGCTGAATTTGGGATGGACAGTGGATATCACAAAAAATCTACATTCAGTTCCTCCAAAGTGCAGGTAACTGTTATTATCCATTCAAACACGGTGAATCATGAATATACGAATGCCGTTATGTTTTCGTGGTCCCCAGTTGTTTTAGTTTTGAGTATGTCTGTACTGTCAGAACTACAATTGCATTTTGTTCCACCTTACCACTTAATTTGAGATCCTTGGGGAAGTATTTGGAGATTGATGCACTACTACTAGTTCTTTTTGGAGTGTTCAATCCCACTGTTAGGTAATCAAACTCTGGCATGGTGCTATGGGATAGTTAGTTTGTCGCTAAGGACATTGACATGTCCATGTTGAATCCTTATCTGTGAGTAACATGATAGTATGAACGATCTAATTTTTGTAGGGGGTGGTAAATACTCGTATTGATTGGGTGTACACATTTGAAGCTGAATACACTGTTTTGAATTCTCTTATTAGAATATTTGTTCTCCATGTTGTATATAAATACTTCGACGTTTGACCTTTCGGCTTAGTTATCTGGTAGAAAGTGATCCACGACCATATTTCATTGGGCGAGTTTGGTACCAATGCATTTAAACATGTAGCTAAGCCTAAAATATTTCAGCTTGTTCTAGTTATGCCTTTAATTATCAGCTCGTAATTTCCGTAGTTCATATATGCATATCAAATTGTGTGTCAACATTCTTGAAATGAAGAACCTTGTTTAACTTCCAAGTACTCTTTTCCCCCCTTTGAGATGACTTGCAAGTAGTCTGAAATAATTGGTTCCAATGATGTCCAGGTTGAGGAAAGTAGTGAAGCAAGACAGAAATTCTCGAATGCGAAATCAATTTCATCCTCTCAGTTTTTCGGCGACCAGGCCAGTTTTGAAAAGGAGGCCGTTTCTCTACAAAAGTTTTCTGTAAGTACCGTTGCCTTGCTATTCTGAAGTCATGATATTGATCGGTACTTCTGGTACTGCATTGAATCTTACACTCCCCCGACTTTGCCGCTTTGCAGGGTTCCTCTTCCATATCAAGTGCTGACTTATTTGGCCATCCGGCGAACAATTCCAGTGTGGATCTTAGTGCTTCAGATTTGATCAACAGAATCTCATTCCAGGTAAAAGCACTCCGGTTGCATATGATAGTTTTTGGTTCCTTAGGACCCATGTTACCGCATTTTGTGTTGTCTTGGCAGGCCACTCAGGACCTGTCATCGCTGAAGAACATGGCGGGCGAAACGGGGAAGAAGTTGACATCTATGGCGTCCAACATCATCACCGATCTTCAGGACCGGATCCTCTAAGCTTAACTTACAGTGGAGTCTCCTTCACTTTGCTTCAGTGGCTGGCTTCACCCGTCAACTGGGTGGCAAACTGGCCGGCCCGGCAGATCTGTCTAGGAGTTCGTAGGCGTCTGAAAACTTGTGGAACTGAGAAAAGGTAAAGAACTGTACTGGCTAAAGTCATGTAAGCATCTGGAGCTGTAACAGAAATGTTTTTTGCCGCTGGTTTTGTTTCTGTTTCAGAGGGAAATATATATACATTATACTTTGCTTTGTAATGGCCGATTGCGAAGTGCCCGTTTTACTCCGTCAGTGTTGATACAGATCGCAAACCGTTTAGAGGTATTTCCGTTTCACTCTGTCGGTGTTAAGACAGATCGCGAGCTGTTTACGACTGAGGTTCTGATTTGAGGCAAACAGTATTTGCAAACCATGATCCTACGTTCATGGGATGCATGGACCTCAGGTAAAAACGATGATGTCACGTAGACGCTCTTTGCTGATGGGCTCGAGAGAGAAGTAATATTCTACTGATTCTGTCAGGTACGCAGAATCACTTCCACAGAGAATCGACAGACCAAACATGTCCATAGGCCATAGCACCACTAGTAGTCAAAATATAAGCAAGTGCCAGTCAAAGTAAAAGGCCTATTGGTTCGTCCTGTATCATGTATCTTAGCGGAGTATAGCGCGCTGACTATATTTGTGTACAGGTGAGGGAAGGGAGCGGCCAGCTTCCGAGCCCCGTTAGTTGCTGTCGTCACTCCTGTTCCATTTTCCCTCCTGCAGCCGCCCAAGCTCTCCGCCTAGCCCAAACTCTCCGCCTACACAGATCAAAGTACCTTGCTACGTCGCGTTGCTTCCCCCGCTTCATTGATGCTTTGGATTCGCAGTCACCGCCATCTGCATCCGCGGACGAGGGTCTCTTCCGCTTTTCACTCGTGGCTTCCTCCCAGCCAACTGCAAGACACAGAGTGAAATAATGTTTTAGAAAATACAAATAGTTTGTCAAGGAAGCTAAAACAAAGGTCATGGCAAATTGACCATAAAACTCAGACGTGTTTCTGGGGAGAGAAAAAACACTCTTCGGAGCTTGTGTAAAACAAAAGGGCCATTAACCATATAAACTCATAGTGCAAGAATATAAAGTTCATGGTAAATTGATGGCATATGTAAGTTCATGGTAAATTGATGGCATATGTAAGTTCATGGTAAATTGATGGCATATGTAAGTTCATGGTAAATTGATGGTAGCAATTCAGTTTCACCTGGATGGTGCTTCCTATCTATTGTGTACTTGAGAATAGAAAAACAAAAAACCACCAGGGTACATGCAGCAGTGAGTGGCTGAATTGAAAAAAAAACACCAGGATGTTTCCATGCCACAACTCTATATGAATGGACTCGGCTAACTCACTAGAGTTGTTTGCAATTGCCCTTACTAGCTCCGTCCGTGCTGTCCCTGAACTCGTGGTTGGACTTGGACTCTACTGTTTCATTATCTGAGGTGCACATACCCATTGATGGTGCTCCAGAACAATCCCCGCGTCTTCTATAAAAACAAAAGGATAAGACCAGTTAGTCTACCATATCACAACCTTTTTTCAAGAAAGTAACAACCAGCCTTACTACTGCGGGCACCCGGTATTAGCATAAGTATCAAAGCAATTTTCTGTTGAGGGAGTAACATGATCATACTTACCCAGTGAGGAAAAATTCCTGCAATGGCAGTTGTCGCCATATTTATGTGACGGTTCGAGAAAGCTGCAGATGTTCTCACTCTTTGGCGGCGAACCTCCTTGTGTGACTGCAGGATCAACTTCTGACAATCCATGTGTGCTTGGGTTTATTTCCTTCGTGTCCAGTGATCCCTTTGGACTGACATCATTCTCCCATGGCTCCAAAAACCCATCAACATGGCCATTCTCATCACCTGACCCAGTAACACAGCTCAGTTCTTGTGTTCCTCCTGACATTCCACCCAAGAAGCAACCTTCTTCTAGTTTATCTGCTGCATCCGACATGGTATTGCCATTTCCATTCTGTTGTATGTCCTGGGAGATGTCCAGCAAACTAGGCCCATTTCCATTCTCCTCTGCTGGTCCAACCAAGCAATAACCTGAATTATCTTGCCCATGAGAGGACGACTCTTCTTTGTTGTTGACAAGAGCAACTTCACTGGTACCTTGTTCTGCCAAACTTAATGAACCATCCAGTGGAAACTTGTCTTCTTTCTCAAGCAAGGTAGAGAACCATGGGTATGAACCTTGCTTCACATAGAAAAGAAGATATGCTGTACTGTCCAAAACGTTAGCCTCAGAATATCTGCATATCTGCACAGCTGAAAGGTCAGAACCATGCAAGTAAAACAACAACTCAGAAAAGAAAACAATCTGTTGCTAACAAAGACGGAATTTTCTTGCCTTATCATCATTGAATTTGTACCAATCATCTACAGATGACCGGATATAACAAACATAGTGACCCCTGCCATATATGCCAAGGTGTACTACAACTCCATATAGATCATATTTTTGTGGTGTCTGCAACGACACAGCAGTACATGAGCCAAATGGTTGGGGACTAAAGTAAAATTACAAGAAACAGGAACTCACATCATCCGAGGAGATCATGAAGGAGTTTATATCCAGCTCTAATGGGTACTTGACCTTGTCCCAAATCTTACCCCCAGAATTAGTGAACCTCTTCAGATGTATTACAAGAACTTCAGGCGCCTGCTCTACCTTTAAGTGCTTTTCCATGTTCACACGAGACTTGCATCCATCACACTTGAAGTCTTCAATCAACTCAACTTTTGTAAAAGATTGCAATGCATCCATCAGACTCTCCACCATGGTAACTTCCAAGCTAAGATCAAGGAAAGGCTCGGATTTATCTGAGCAACGCTTGCACTCTGGGCAACGCAGCTGAGTAAAAAGCAAAAGGGGAAATAACAGTAAGGCATTGGAAATCACCAGAATCAATAAGTGGCAAAAATAAGAGTCTTTACCTGGCTTTTTAGGCAGCCTCTAAATATTTCTTTTGCAATGCCCCCTTCTTCAGTTGAAGAGGGTTCCTCTAACGAGGACCTGGGAACGACAGAGGCCTCATCCAATTTTTCAAGCAAGTCGCAGAGGAACTCCTGCGCATCTTGCTGCACTCCACTCTCAAAATTTGACGAAATTGCTACAGATAACATGTATAGAACTATGCTCAGTTCAAACCATCATTACTCCCATTGTAGTACCATCAAGTCATGCATTTCAAGTAGTTCAGGCAAAGCAACCAGCAATGCTATATAAAGCAGGGAAGTATATGCGAAGCAAAGTTGAAAGTTTGGTAGAACAAACATTCATTTCAGGTGATTTACAAAACTCTCAGGATAGAATGCACTTCCAGAAAGTCTGATAGACTCATCAGCATGCAGTTTTAGGGAGCAGAAACAACAGAATCCAATAGCAGCACCTACAGAATCCCAGTTAAGATTACAAAAACAGGTAAGAATGGAGAGAAAATGATGCAGAACAATGTCACAGTGATTGAACTAGATTCCTTACGAGGACATGGATCTGGGTGATCAGCTTCCCGAAGCTTTAACACGAGGGGCACAGTGTGCACCATACATTGTAGGATGCAATTAAGAAAACATGTCCACCAACGAGGATTGGATAGCCCAGCACCCTGTACAAGCAACAGAAATAAGCACAGAAACTTACTTGAACTTGGTTTCAAGAGGCATAACTGCATTACACATAAAACAGCAGCATAAGTCTAGCTTACCACACTGTATCTTTTCTTCCAACAATCTGGTTCTGGAGAGGACCAACGGCTCAAACGTCCAGTATCAGCAGAAGTCTAGGAAGAAAAACAAAAGTGGAAGATATCAGCACCTGATAGGCTGATATTCAAAAGGGAAAGAAACAACTAGCATATCAAAGGGTCACAAGTATAAACAATGAAATTTGCAATGCCTGTCAAACTGATTCGATCATGACTTCAAAAAAACAGAATTAAAGTGCGACTTGTCCAGTTTACCACATTGTATCTTTTCTTTCCATGTTCCGGTTCATGAGCAGACCAATGACTCCAAGGCTCAGTATCATGAGAAGCCTAGGGCAGAAGACAGAAGTGAAGATATGGAAATCAAATGATCCAAAAGGTTAAAAACAGCTAGGGTATCAAAGCGTAACAAATAATCTGAAGTTGGAAGGCTGCAAATAGACATGAAGGTTTAAATCACAAATTGAAACTACAATGTACTCTGAGATGCTAAAATAATGAAGGGAACAAAGAGGATTACCATAGGATTGCATGGATTTGCAAAATCAGAGACACATGGATAGTCACCATGCCAATGGTTTCTTCCAGCATTACAAACACACGAATACCCACAATTTCTTCTCCCTCTTCTATGAAAATATTGATAATATGGGTCATGGATAAATCGATAATAGGGGTCATAGGAACGATTTATTAGACCATAATAGGAGCCACCATCATTGTGATCACTATCATCATTGGAGTTCCTTGTAGGGGAATCATCAGAAAGGTTGTCAGTGTCCTGCAGGACAAATGGAAAAGAATATAACACTTCACATCTGGTACTGGCTTGTGCAAATGTTCGTGCAGATGCAGGTGGTGTGTACCCTTGCCCTAGAAAGTTAATAATAAGTATGAACCATGGAGCTCGATATGATCACTGCAACAAAGAGATCAACTAGTTCAACGGATGGTTCTTCCATATATAACCATGGTTGACAATGCTGAGACTAATCCCTCTTTGTAACCATGGTCATTGCGAGTGAAATAATTTATGAGTGCAAGCAACAAAATCATATCATTGCCCATTAAAAGTAATCATACAGCTTAGTTCAAATGGAATATGACTTAGTATGACAGGGCTGACGCAACAAAAGTCCAGTTGACAAGGAAATCAAGCAAATAATGAAATTTTGAGAAAAGAATTAAAACAGGATCAGTTCTACGAAGCAGTAGATTTTTTAACCATGTCCACAAAGATACCAAGGGTGATGCATCAAGTTTGACCATGAAAGCATAGCATAAATAGGAGCTGAGACAAGTGCAGGTATGTCGACTAAAGTATTGCTATAAAGACTTTAGGCAGCAAAAGTGCACTAAGGCACCACGGTGGAATGTTTGGCTAATGCATAATTATGATGCAACTCAAGGAAAAAACATTGAGAATTGTCATTACCAGCTCCTAATGTAAACTAAAATCTGGTAGAGTTATAGCCTATAAACCAGAATAATTCCAAACAACATGAAAAATCATTGTGATGTTTACTGTATGTACACACCGAAAAGTTAGTAGACGACGGCAGGTGGTTGTTTAATGAAACCATAGTGGAACTCATAGGAGAAATGTCCTGGCTTTCTTCGTTTCCAGCACAGCCTAACTGAGTACCAAAATATATACAATATATAGGGGTTAAAGAACATAACATGCTTGAGAAGGTAAAAGTGCAATATTTGAGAAATAAGTTGCACAGAAATGACCATCACCATAGGTTTCTGCTGTTCGTCTGAAGGACATGGTTGTGTTGGTACTTGGTTCTCACTTTCCTTGTTGTAGTTGTCAGAAACAATCTAGGTAATGAAGCAAAGAAAACAAAAAATACGAATGTAAATGGATAATAAGTTTACAGAGGAGTCAAATGTAGATGGATGTGGTTGTGACTTGTAACATTTAGAAGGGATGACATATGATAATCTCATGTACCATGGCTGGCTGTTCCTCCATCAGTAAATGGACCAAATGCTGAACAGTTTCCTCTGGCAGCTTCTGAATGGTCTAAATAACAAATGAAAATGTTGACAATATCAGAGGTAAACTAGGGAACCAGAACTTGAATATACCACAGAAATAATTTTGAAAAAAAAATACTGTAGGATAGGATGCACTATCTCTTGAAGGGCAATGGTTTGTTTCATTTTCCTTCATATCAGTGACATAAGCATTGAGGAACCAAATAATCCGGCAAATGCTGCATGTAAGTCATTATCTAATCCTAATAACTACAGAAATAGGCATGATTTTCAAAATTCCCAATTCAATAGCATGCCAAATGGAGCACTCTGTCTTATCAATGCTTTGTAACCCATATCACAAGCAATTTTACAGATGATACAGAAACTTTGGTAGTAAATAAAATTATTCTGTTAAAAAATGCAATCATCATTCACGATAAGGTTCATCACCACAGAACACTGTTCTGTCACAAACAAACATAGCAAGAAATGGAAAAAAAAGAATTTTAATCAAGTTCGGAGACAACTCGCTCAACCTCTAGATCCCAAGTAAACTAAAGTGTTTCTGCAAGCAACACATAACATGATACAGCCAATGTACACAACAAAATGGCAAATCTGAGAAATTCATTCACAAATTGACCATTAGCCACACATACGCAGAGCTAGAAACCACTGAGTACAGTTTACCATGTCGCAGGGCTTCCAATCATTAGCAAGAGAACAGCCCTGACGCTCAATGCTTTCAATAACCTGTGAGGAGTACGGAACCAGTCAATTAATCAAATTAGCAACGAACCAACTCAATTAGCAACATGAAGAGGTTTTAATTGATCGATCACACGCAATGCTATGGATAATAGAGTTATACCTTGTGGATTTCACTTGGAAAAGGCTCTTCTCCACCATTCATCACAGATTGAAACTATAATGAACATTACCTCAGGAAGGTGAGGTCAATGAACTGTACGGCAACATACGGGGACACAACAACAGAGCAAGCTACATTGCTGCGCATAGTTAAAGGAATAAAGGCAGTACAATGCATTCAAAGTTGGTGGCTCTAACAGGTTCGGATTCTAGTATCAAAGCAAACCACCAAAATCAAGAGTTTGAACAAACTATAGCACCGACCATTCTAACTTAGAAGAGCTGAACGAAAACAAACACTCGAGTAAATGAGAGGTCGCTGCGGCACCTGACGATCTACGGAATCCAGAGGGGAAATAGTAGTACAAATAGTAAAACAATCTAAACTAAACGCTTGACGCATAGCTAGGACGGCAACAACCCCAGCAAGGTAACACGAATCTCTAAACTACTCCAATAACCAACCAGGTTCACCTCCTAGCAAGAATACAGCGCGTCCTCTATTAAACGCTAGTGATATGAACTTATAAAGTGACCCTAGAGTAAGGGCGAACCGATACGAACCAAGGGTGACCCAGCAATGTGCGCACTAAACACGCACAGCAAAATAGCCTAATACTCCAGCGATCGCACACAAGATTAACACATGCAAACACGATCGAGGACTACTAGGGTCAAGGAGCTGGGGGAGCAAAGCGCGGGGGTCACTACCTTTTGCTCCGGCGGAGGAACGACCGGCATCGGCGCGGCGGCGGCCTCCGCGTCGTCCTCGGCTGCAGGCGGCGGCGTGCCGACGGTCTCCACCGCGTCCGCGGCATTCGGCGGCGGCGGCGGCGGGACGACCGCGTCCGCGACAATCGGCGGCGGCTCGACCGGCATTTGCGCGACGACGGCCTCGGCGGCGTCCGCGGGGGCCATGGGTGGGCGTTTTGGGATCGCGAGCGGGTTTAGGCGATGGGGAGGAGGGGATTGGGGCGGCGGGGAGTCATGTGAGTCCAACTCCAACTCGCGTCGCGGGATTCGGGACGCACGGCACGGGATGGGAGGAGGGGGCGGAGGAAGGGGAGGCGAGGCGGCGGGGCGTGCTGGCTTATATACGCTGAACTCGGGGTGCGGTACGAGCCGCCCCGGCGCCGCGGCCACCCGGCAGGTGGATGGGTCGGGTCGGGTGGGTCTCCTTCCTTTCCACAGTTCCACCTTGGCGTGAACAATGGCGCCGTCCAAAAACGCAATCCCTTCTTTAAAGGTTTATTAAGCATGAAATTCTTTTGAAAAAAGAGCCAAAATACAAAACTACGGGTGCGTTGCCTGGGTGCACCGTCTCGTTGGCTTTGCTCCAGGTGCCTTTTCCATCTGTGATGAAAACCATTCAGATGGCGTGGATCATTGGGAGAGCACGATTCACGCAGCGTGCATAAATTATCATACACACACATACTTCCTCCGGATTTAGTATTTCTTAATTTCAAAGTGATTTCCAATTTTATCGATTTTTTAGACGGGCTTTAGTAACCATGAGAAACAAAATGCACGAATTATACATATGTGAAGCCATATTGAATTGAATACGGATCGGTCTATCTTCCCCTGCTTCTTTTTCTCCGCTACTGCATGCGGACATGCAACACAGGCTGGAGAAACGCCGCATCAATTACTTCCTCCGCATCTTATGCACAAATTATACATACATGAAGCCATATTGAATTGAATATGGATCGTTGTATCTTCTCCTGTTTCTTTTTCTCCACTTGCATGCTGTCATGCAAACATACGGCACAGCAAGCTGGAGAAACGGCGCATCAATTACTTCATCCGTATCTTTTCCTCTCATATCTTGAGCATCGTTTGGATATCTTGCCCGCTCGCCTAGCCTCGCCTCGCTAGGCCAGGCTAGCCTTGCCAGCAGAGGAGAACCGAATCGGCTCACTCCCTAAAGCGATTAAAAATCTTGACAGCACAGGTAACAAGGCAGCTAGCGGAAGATCCAAGTACAAATAACTTTGCTCTAGCACAGCAAGGGCTGGCAAGTGAACCAAACAGCATCTTAGTCTCTAGAGTATCTTTGGCTTTGTCTTCTCTGCTACTGTATGACACCAGACAAACATTTTGCGACGTGGCATGAGCTGGAGAAATAACGTGGTAACTATTTCCTTCATATCTTTGCTTTCATGCTTTGGTTTCTAGAGTACTCCATATGTCTAAGAAACACGCCTAGACAGAGAGTAGATATATGGACTTATTTGAATAGGTTAGTGAATTTTGCATATGGTTTAATTATTCTTCTTAGCTTATTTCGTTGTCATCATTATCATCGTCGTCGTCGTTGTTTCTACTTCTAGGCTCTCAAGATAATCTATCATCTTCATGTTTTTCTATGGTTGTACATGGCAAACTGTTCAAACATCAATCATTCTGAAAGCACAATTCACGCAATGTGCATGCTATATAGGTAAATGGACTTATCCAAGTATAACAATAAATTTTTATGCATGGTAAAATGTTAGTTTTTTGTTTGTTATTATTGTTTCTACTTCTATATTATTAAGGGTAGTTAGTTGACTACTAATTCTTTTTATAAAATGTAGTAGAGATGTAAATGCTTATATACACAACACAAACATTCACCACATGAACAAAAGCGATTACATCTAGTCGAACATGCATATGATTGTAAGTTGTTTGATATTCAACTTATGATATTAATACTTTACTATATTATCATATCTATTCATACAACCAAACAAGAGCCATTATTGAGCACTTTCGAGACTAAGAGTTTCATCTATACATATGTATAACTTATTAATATTTAATTCAAACCATGTATTTACTTATTGCAAAACTATTTTGGATCTTTTAACTTTGCTATGATGAGCATGTTTGTACATGAGATTGGCTTTGTGAGACAATGCTAGAGTAAAGACTCATTTATCACAAACCATTTTAAACTTATTTATATGTACCTTTAAAGTATGCTTGTGTAGAGTCATGTAGCGATGCTTAGCAATACTTAGAGTTAGTAGAAGTTGGCAGTGGTGAGAAATGCCTCACAAGCAGTAGGAATAGTTGCACAAGTACAATTATAACTATGAGAAAAAATGATTGTTGATTTTAAGGTGAGTCATGAGTGAGCATGGTAGGTGTAGGTTTGAAAGACCATATTATTATCATCATGGCTCTTGAGCACATCTCCGTATGAACCATGTGAGTACCATAATAATTATGAAGTGTGCACCTATCCATTTTGATCGTTCGTTTAGCTTTAGATAGGTGTATGCAAAATCTTGATACGTGAAACATTACCTATGTACCAATGGATTACATATCCTCTGGTTTCATGATGTGTGGATATTCTTGTGCAACGCTACAAGAGACCAACCAATTGAAATACACAGTCTTGGTTATAAGTAAGCTCTTGACTATTAGGTTTTAATGTAGATTTTTATGAAAAGGGGCTACAAAAGATAAGCTAGCAATCATGATTTATGTTACCATAATGTTTATCTTTGATTTACATATCATAGATTATGTATCTTTTGCTATTCACATCACAAAACACTTGGTCCATACTTACATGCCCTTCATTGTTGATCCATGCATCCACCAAATGTATAGTATTTTAAACAAGTGCTGCAAAAGTATGAAATACATTTGTGGTGTTACCAGTAAATTGTTTTGCAGGTGTATTCGCTATTTTTTGTGGCCACTAGTACGCATCATGCATGAAGACAAGGAATGAAGATTTTATTATATTTATTTATGTGATATATGACACTTATTATACACATGTGGTAGCGAGAGAGAAGACACATATGATGATGTTGAACTTTCCACTATCTCAACTCTAAGACAAACTTTATTTTGTATCAGTACCTAACATGTCGTCGTTATCTCTTTCTTGATCTGTACTAATTTCACCATCATTAGAGCAACTCCAACAATAGTCCTCAAATTTGGCCCTCCAAATATTAAATGGGGGCTGACTCTATTTTTTTAGGGCCTCATAATTTGTTCGAACTCTAGCAATAGCCCCTAAGAATGGAGGGCTCCCTATAGACCTCCCAGGAATGGAGGGTGAGGGGATAAATTTGGAGGCCTCCTCAAAATAGGGGGGGTCAAGTAGAGGGCTTGCTGGAGTGCAATTTTTTTGTTTGACCCTCTAAATTTGGGTTGGAGGCTTGTTTAGAGGGTCTGCTGGAGTTGCTCGTAGACATAAACCATAAAAAAACTTTAATAGCTCTAGATCCCTAAAATCAACAAAATCTAATGAGATAGAGTGGAGAAATTATCCACTCCCCTTTTGAATTTAGGTAGAATAGGAAAAATCTATAGCGAGAGAAGAGAGGCGTGAGGTGGAAGAAAAGATATACCAAAGAAAATCATTAGATATGTTATAATAAATTTAATATCATGTTGGTAAAGATATGTTATAATAAACTTAATATGGTGTGGTTATCATAGTGATTTGTGCCACCGATGATGTCAAAATCATGCCTAATTAATTAAACTACTTTTCCAATTACAATTATGACACAACTCTACACTAAAATAATAGTTTTTTTCTCGCACTACTACCACCGTTCGCGAATGGTTGTTGTTCCGGACAGAATTGTTATATTGGAGATAGGCAAAATATGTTGGTCGGAACGTCATCTAAAAAAAAGGGAGTAGTTTTTTTTCTTTGGCTTACCATCAGAATTTCGTAGGGAGTGATTGGTTGGCTGCACTATGTAACTAGGCTAAATCAATGCAAGGTGGTCGTGATTGGTTGAGTGGCTTAAGATGGCCTGCACTATCTAAGATGTTGATTGATTGGACGCATGGAGCCATACACTTACCTTGCACCGATGGAATACGAAGTTACCATTTCACTTTCCTTCCTACCCATCTTCTTTCTCTCTTAGACCGTACGCCACCTCCTTCCCCCAAATTCTCCTGCCCATTGCTCCTGTGAGGAGGCTGCCGCGAGCCTGGTCCCCGGCTCCGGCGCTTACCGTGCGTCGGTTTCAACGGCGGCGGCGACCCCACGCGACGCGCCACCCCCACCTCTGTCGCGCGCCGCCCCGACTCTGCCGCACGCCACCGCCCGACGCGCCACCCCCAACTCCGTCGCGCGCCACCCACCTGCCGATCCCTCTCCTCCCCTCCTGCTCCACACACGCGCTCCCATGCCGCAACCGCCGCCAGCGCCGCGCCGGCACCATGTCTTCCTCTCGCGCGGTGGCGCCCCATGGAGGCGGCAGGGCCAAGCGGGTCTACTCCGGCCCGCCGCTTCGTGTGCTGGCCTCCGGCGACTACCGCGTCTGCGACGTGATGGAGGCCGAGGACCTCCACTGCTGGCGGTGGCGCGGACTTAGCATCCTCACGGGGCTCCGCTTCGTCGCCGCCCCCGTCGAGGACGGCTTCGTCTGTGGCATCAGGGCTTGATGCCTCCTTGCTCCTACTTTGGAACCCAATCCTCGTCAGTTCTCGATGCCTCCTCTTTCTGCTCATGCTTTGCCTCAATGGTGACCATGGGATCATGAGTGTTGGCGACGAGCGGCGGCCATAGGAGCAGCGGACGATAGGGGGCATCGCGCGAGCGGAGCGGGCAGTGCGCGTTTGGACGGTGAGGCGATTCCTTCACATGAGCCAACGAGAGCCAGTGCAGCCTGCATAAGCCGGAAACGCAGCCTCATCGTGTTCCCCGTTATGCAGACCGCACGAGGCTTTTTGGCCCGTTCGAGTTTGGCTATCAGCTAAGCCAGACATTCAAAGAATCGGAGGTTGCAGGAGCCTGGTTCTTAGGCAGCCAACCAATCACGCCAACTTTCAAGAATTGTAGGGGGTGATTGGTTGCCCTGATGAGACCATCTGAACCCCCATCCAGCACAGAATGGTGCGCTGATGGGTTGTCTGGCTGCCCTGCCCGTATGTTTTTCCTGCATCCACTCATTCACTTCAGCTCCTCCGTTCAGGCTCCCCTCATACGCGAAGTTTGGGCTTCCCTTGCGAGCCGGGATGGCTTGATGCCCTCACCGTGCAGGGGTCCATGTGTTAGTGACTAGAACTTGAGTACTTGAGTACCTACCATGCATCCAAACAAGAGCCCGTCCTATACGCTACTGTCAGTAAAAACAACCAAACACAATCACTCGTATGAGCTCGTCCAGGATGTTTTGAGCTTGCATTGCTCCACCATCCTAGTCCGCTGTGTGCACCGCAACCAATCATGCCCGTAATGTTACGGATCCAAATAACCTTCAAAGAATCGGAGGTTGCAAGAGCCTGGGTAGGTTCTTAGCCAGCCAACCAATCGCGCCCGTAGTCACATAGCTCGATAATCTGCCTGTGTGCCACAGTGCTACCACTCGAGTCGTCGACCTTCAGCGCGCAGCACCCGCTACCGCTGCGCGGCCGGCGAGAAGCGCCGCGGCACGGGAAGAGGAACGGAGTGGGCTCCGTCGTCGTCCTTGACCACCACGTGTCGCCCGTCCACCGGCGCTCCCTCCGGGCCCCGGCTCTGGCCTTCCGCACCGCGCAAGCAACCTCTGCCGCGCTTCTCCGCCGCACCCCACCCACCCCTCCCCGTCTCGACGCGCCTCTCGCTGCCTGTGGCTCCCACCAGCCTGCTGGGCCACCCATGTCATGGAGCGCGGCCACACGGCGGCGCGTGAAGCTTGCAGGAGGAGAAAGAAGAAGGCCTGGCCGGGGGCCTCTCGCCCTGACGTGCGAGTGTGACGTCCTCCGCCCGTCCGGCGCAGACGCTCTCCATGCACCCGGCGTTGGTGCGCCAAGGAGTAAGCGCGCGCGCCTGCCGCCGCGGCTGGCTCACCAACACCCGGTCCACCTCCGCCAAAAGCGAAGCGGGGCAGCTGGCCCTGGCCGGCCAGGACACACGAGAGGAGCGGCAAAAACCCCACTCCCCCCGCGGCGCAGGGGGTTTTCTCCGTCTCCTTCCTCACGAAGCTTCGCTTGCTCCTCCTCACCGGGCGAGCGCGAGGGAGAGAGAGCGGGGGCGAGATTGCCGAGGCGAGGTGAGCCATGGCGGCGCCCTTCGTGTACCGCAGCTTCTCCGGCGACGGCAGCAGTACGCCCGTGCTTAACCTTCCCTTCATTCCCTCTTGCCTCTGATCTCTCGCCATGTGAGTGGGAGAGACTGCGATCTGCAATGTTTGACGGCGAACCCTCTCGTTCTTGCGCGCGTGTGTGTGCAGGTGAGGCCGCTCTCCTCAAGGCCGCCCTCGACGGCGACCTTGGCCGCATCAAAGGTACAGCATTGGTCCATCCCGTTTGCCCCTTTGAATGCTCAAGCGCTTAATTTACCTCATCGCTGCCTATTGTGACGCTTAGAAAAAACAAAGCGAGCAACAAAAGAACTCTTGATTATTATTTCGCAAAAGAAAGAAAAGCTCTTGATTATTTTGTTGATGGGAGTTCAAAAAAAGGGAAAAAAGGTTTATGTTGATGGTAGGAGTTATGCCCACTTATCGTGGCGATTGTGTGAATCTAGACGTTGTCTCTAGGGGAAAATTAGATAGATGTCTCATAGGTAGCATCCAAGCCTACCCGTATGCTTCTTTCTTTCTTTTGAGACCAACCCAAATGATTTGCTGCAATTTTTCGTTTTGGCACCATTTTAGTGGAAAATTGATGGGGGATAACCCCTTCCCACTTTGTAAAATGTGTCTACTCCATAGTGTCTATGGAAATTAATCTTTTTTCAGTGTCCCTGTAAATAGCTGCTCTGATTTGATCGTGCATTGAGGCCTGCCTTCTCAAGGGGTTTGGATTAGCGGTGTAGGTCCAAGTAATTTGTTTACCTAGTTCTGATTGCAAGATTGCTTGCTTTGTTACTTCATCTTCACCTTGAGAAATTGACATCATATGTTTGCATTAGATACTCTATTCATATTGTTGTCAAGTGTTTACGATATATTCGATGCAAGTTGAGTGTTTGTTGCACCTACCTTCTGCTGTTCACTTTGCATTAGTGAGGCTGTTGTTTGTGATTGTGCATAATGGATATCCTATTCCTCTGCCTCAATCTGTTTTGTTTTGGTGTTTGTGTTGGGCCACAAGGTATTGTGAGAAGCCTTGGCATACGAAACAGCGACCGAGCATCAGTCTTTTCTTTTACCAAGGGCGGTTTTGGGGTGCTGCACTATGCGGCATGTCAAGGTCATTTAGAGGTCTGCAAGTACCTGGTTGAGGAACTAGGGGGTGATCCAAATATGACTGGAGGTGAAGGCGGTCAAGATCCACTTGAAGGTCGTTCTCTGTCATTTATGAGAACCTTTGGCACCTTGCAATATGGGATATCTAAATTGTGCTACTACAATTTGCATTTCAGGTGCGACACCCTTTATGATCTCTGCTCAATCTGGAGATATTTCCACTGTGAAGTATTTACTTGATCATGGCGGTGATCTACTGAAAGCAGATGCAAAAGGGCGTACAGTTCTACACTATGCTGTGTGTTCAGGTTGCTCTTCTGCCACTGACTGAAGCACCCACTTATGTTTGTATACCAATAGTATCATGGAAGTACTTTCGACTAGAGATCTGTTGATGACATTTTTCATTTGTCCTGTGGCTTTTCTTGTTACTTTTGTTTTTGATACATCACTTTCCAAAGTTAGATAATGCCACTCTTTTATATGATGCTTACTTGTAGTGCAGCAATTTGGTGATTAATTTTTTTATTATGTACTCCGTGTATCTTACTGGTCATGACTTATGGACTTCTCATTTACCGCAGGAAGCACTACGGTAACAGAGTTCCTGCTTTCAAAAGGAATACCTGTTGACATAGACTATGGCCATGGGACACCACTTTATCATGCCTCTATCAATGAGCAGGATAAGACCGTGAAGATTTTGTTGAACCACCATGCAAATGTACCCAACCGCGCTGTTTGTTATTTTGTCTCCTTTTCTTTTCCAAAGTTAATACGGATAGACAGAGATTCGCTAAACTTGACCAACTACTTGATGATGTGTTCAAACGGGATTGTTTTGGTTGCCTGATCGACATATCCTTTATACGGTAGCTCTTCTACCTTTTTTGTTTATATCTTTTGATAGGTCAATATCTATGTGATGTCATCTTAGAGAAACAGAAAGAATATTTATCATGTTACTCAACTGAGTTGTTTAGACTTTAGACGATACTATTCGAGATCATACATTGTAGGATGGTCTCTTCTGGCAACCCTTTTGGATACCCCTATAATCTAGAGTGTACTAGATGATTTCAGTGGCTCTTACGGAAAGTGGTCTGAACATTTGCATCTGATTAGATTTTTCGCTTAAAAGGATTCTGGTATAAAGTTTCATTCAAACTGGATTTAATTTTATTTTTCCTTTTATTCCATATCTAAAATGTATTTTCGAACACTCATGCATTTTTAATCAGATGTTCCATTGAGTACTTGTTCGACAAACTAAGCAAGACAGTGAAATATATACTCAGATTGTACTGTCTCAACCCTTCATTATTGTATATTTACTACCCGATGACAACTGTCTCTTCATCATTCTATACTTACCATCTGATGTCAACTTTTGTGTGCATCGCGGCCCTTAAACACAACTGAACTACTAGTTTTCTTGTAATATATCTACGGAACATAGGAAAATTATGTTATTATAAAGTAAGTTTTGAGTCAAATCTTATTGTATGATTTTCGAATATCCAAATTCAACTCATTAGAAGTAATTTGCAAATTGTAGCCAAAGTTTGGAATAGTTGACTACATGCAGCCCAAAACTTAATTTATTTGTGACTAGAGGGAGTATCTTATCACTTCCTTTTGCACTGTGTTTACATAACTGAATCTCCCTGTTCATCAAGTTACTGAGGGGACATTTTGTTTCAGCCCAACACCATATTCTGCGGCATTGGCACTCCACTGAATGGTGCTCTTATATACCGTTCAGTGAAGTGCATGAAGCTACTTATTAAGGCCAGTATTTTTCTTGACCCTTTCTGTTCAACTACCGCTATGCAGTTATTTTTATTTTCCTTGCTGAAACCATCTGTGCCATTTTTTCCTTATTTAAATTCTATTGCACAATCCTTCCACAGGCTGGTGCCGATGTTAACGGCAAAGGTTCTGTTGCGTCTCCTCTAGTGTTCGCTACAGGGTATGGAGGATATACCAACTTCATTGGCTTACTGTTAAAGGCTGGAGCTGACCCTAATATTCCAGATGATGTATGTATTAGATGTTCTCCTGATTCTGGTATCCAATATTTCACTCTGTTTTCTTTAAGGTTCCGAGTTCCAACGACACTGATTCAACTTCTCTGTTGAGTTGGGGAGCTGTTTTAGCAGTGTGTTTGGCTGCGTTACAAGTACAATTAGGCTGAGGCAGTAGAGATAGTTTTTGTTAACCTTCCATTCTATTGGTTTATTTTTTACCTTCCTTTTAGGCCTTCATCCTATTCATTTATATCAGTAAATGATTGTTGGGTGTTGATTGTGAGCTTGAATTCTGCAGAAGCTTTTGTGCAAATAATACTCTTTCATATTTCTATGCAAGATTATATATATACACTACTCAGAAAGGTTGTGAGATGCACATACTAGGGTTCACTGTATAGTTTACAGGTGTGCTAGCTACAAGAACGCTACAACCTCAGTGTGTTCTGTTTGTGAGTTTATGTGTGCTTGTTCTTTTCCTCCAGGTGTGTTCATTTTCGGTCTGAATTCTTCTCTCAATACAAATATACAAAATTATTTTACGCGTTAAAAAACATTTTTCTGTAAGGATTGTAATTGTAACTCATTGATAGTGTTAACAGAAGTGACCATTTGCTCCCCTTTTTTGCAGTTGGGTAATTTGCCAATAGAGCTTTCTGCGGCACGTGATTGCAGAGAAGAAGTTGAAATGCTGTTTCCCTTGACCTCACCAATTCCAAATGTCCAAAACTGGAGTATTGATGGAATAATCTCTCATGCAAAATCAGAGAATGCAAAGCCAATGGTATGCTATGTGTAGCTGGAATGGTAATGCTTTAGTCATATGAAATATTGGAACAAAGGGGGCCTTTTTTCTGCCTCAATTTTGTGTTTTCAAACCTTCAATTTTGTATATTCCCTTTTGGATCTATATTGCTCAAGTGTGGTGCCTTATAAGACCTTGACTTTCAACTGTATTTCAAGCAGAAATAGAACCCCCACTATGTGCCCTTCCTGCCAATTTGTCAGATTTAAAACAGTTTATTTTGGAATGTCAGTACTTTCCTCCCTCCCTAATATCACTATCGCTTCGTTTGGATGTAGATATTGGAGGGCTTGGCATTGAATTGGACTCAATACCAAATCAGCCTAGTTTTGGAAATGGGTACAATACCAAAGTCATTGTTTGGATGTAGATGAATTTGATAGATAGAATTCAACTGTGTGGCGAATGCTGATTCATGTTTGGTTGTGCATACCGTCGAATTGGTAGCTGACCCATATTCATCTCCATCGCCATGTGCAAGAGACCTCCGAGACACCATCTCTATCTTCTTCTCCCCTGCGGAGGTGGAGCTCGACAGATCTGAGCGGACTCGCTGAGGAAGCAGGACCAGAGGAGGGCGCCATGGAGGAGGGCAACGACGGAGGAGCGCAGGAGAGTGGCGCCGTGGATGAGGGCCGCGGCAGAGCAGCGTCCACCTCGACAGCGAATGGCCGCGCCGCACACTGGGTGAGGGGAGCGGCGCGATGGAGCATCCAGATCGACGGGTGGAGGGGCGCTGTGCTGCGGAGGAGGGCCAGGCACATCGACGCAGGGGAGCGGCGCCGCGGAGAGGAAGGCGAGAGAGAGACGGATAGATGCGGGAGGGCGGAAGCTCTCAATTCATGCGAATACGGAGGTGGAGGGGTCCGAATCGTGGGGAAGGGTGCGGCAGTAGCCCCAATACCGCTTGGTATTAGAGTCCGTTTCCAATACCAATTCCTCAACCATCCAAACAACTGGTATTACCTGTACCCAATGCCAATTCTGAATTCTGGGGTCTAATATCTACATCCAAACGGGGTGTATTGGATTTCTGTGGCTTTGAGCCCTCAAAATATCAGATGTGCACTTGCATTGCTGCAAAAGCATGTGGAAGAGATCCAACTAGCAACCAATCTATTAATGATGTTAAGTTTCTTTTTTTGCCTTGTGGAAATCATGCTGAACAGAAGTTTTGTTCAAGAATTCAGATGTTTTATATGGATTGCATTCAACTATTTTTTATTTAATTGTTTAGAAGGAAGAACATGTCAAAGTAAGAAAAGCTACGCTCAAGTCACTGGCAGAAAAGGCATTCAGGCGGAAGGAATATGACGTGGCATCAAAGATTTATACCCATGTTAGTTTTTGCACCTTCGCAACAATGACTTAGAAGGTAGCCTATTCTATTTACAAGGGTACCAACAAATGTTATTGGTTCTCTAAAAGCATTGGAAAAAACATTATCTTGGTCAGCAACTAGTTTTTTCCTCTAATCTCCATCAATAAAACAATAGACTATGTTCTAGTAACTCAATAGTGAAGATGATGCGGGAGTTTAATCTATTTTTAAGTGGTTTTGTGTTTTGACACAGTTATGAGTAGATCTGGTAATAGATAGGCTAAAATCAAATGCCATCATATGGCTCCTTTTCTAATTAAGATGATCAGTAAGATGCACATTTAACTATTTGAAGTAGAACGACTGCAATTTCACCTTGAGTCCATGTAGATTGTAGGGGGGAGTGTCATATTGATCTCTCTGGCAAGCATCAGTTAGCAGATCAGAATATGAACAAGTCATATTGCGCCTTTGGAGTGTCATATTGTTCTCTCTGGCAAGACAAGTTTATAGAACATGTTATAGACCAGAACTTGTCATCATCTTTTTAAAAGGCAGCAATGTACCATGCCACACAATATCGGTTAGTCCAAAAAGTTTTTAGACAAATTTCTATCTGTCTATGTAATAATGTGGGAAGTCTGCAGTCTACAGATAATCGTTAAAATCTAGTCTCCATTTGTTACCATGTAAGGTTGAGAAATGTTTTTGTATAACATGTCATGCTTGACCGTAGGTGATAGATCATGGTGGACCAAACGCGCTGATGTATTCCAACAGGAGCCTCTGCAAACTTAAAATGGGTGATGGCGAAGGTGCCCTGTCAGATGCTTACCAGTGCAGGAAGATGCGACCTGACTGGGCAAAGGCTTGCTATCGTCAGGCTACAGCTCACATGCTACTCAAGGTGAGATACACTTTTGAGCTCACCGATCCGTTCATTTACTTAACAGGCTAGCTGAGGTGTGGTTATATCTTAACTATCCGCCTGGATGTGCTATGTTCAGGAGTACAAGCAAGCATGTGACGCTCTCCTGGATGCACAAAAATTGGATCCTGGAAATGAGGAGATTGAGAGAGAGCTTAGGTAACCAGTAACCTGCTGCCTTTTGTTTCTCTTTTGAACATCGGTTCCCCATGGTAATCAAATCTTATGATAATCAGAAGGACTCGAAATGACTGACAACACGAGTTCACACAATCAGACAATGATTTCCTTCTCAGTAGTTTCTCATGACATTCTTGTGGTTCATTGGTTTTCTGCAGTAAGGCACTGGAATTGATGAAGATCTCCCCTGATCGATGAAGATGAGGATGAAGCATGGCCGTCTGAATTGAGTAGCGACCAGCTGCATAACTCGTAATGGTTAAGCTTTAGTTGATCAGTGACCAAACTTGTTGCCTATTTAGTTAGCACTCTGTCAATGTCTGATGAACCGCAAGTTCGGGAGTTCGTTTTGTTCGGAGCATGGCCAGTTGACGTGGAAGTCTGGCACTTTTCTTTGTTGAGCTAGTCTATCTGTCTATGAGAGGACAAAACATGCGCTCGATAAGACATGAAAGTTTCTGTGAACTTATCTCCAAGTCATCGGAAATTCATGTGAGCTTACAGTAGTTGATTAGGGCCTTGTTTAGATGTCAATTTGGCACCCCCAAAGTTGGGAGTGGAAACCGAGGCGCACTGTAGCATTTCGTCTGTATGTGTGAAAAATTGTTCAAAAATTGATTAATTAGGCTCAAAATGTTCGTCTCGTAGAGTACAATAAAAAACTGTGTAATTAGTTTTTGATTTCATCTACATTTAGTACTCCATACATGCTATGACATTTTGATGTGATAGGAATTTTTTTTTTTTGCATAGTGAATTTTGGGGGTAGAATTTGGGATAGCTTAGGTATCGAAGAAACATTGCTGCCTGGTTAGCAAGTAGCATCGTGTCAGGTGTCAGATGAGAGCTAACTGTAAGAAGGCGCCTTTATTTTCAACTCTATATTTTGGTCGCAGCAGGTCAAGTGATGGTATGAGTCTGGAAAGTTGAAGCGTGCTTCTTTCTTGAGGCTGGAAGAGTGACGACGGGACAAAACCTGCGCTCGCTAAGGCATGGAAGTTTCTGTGAACTTATCGCCGAGTCATTGGAAATTCCTGTGAACTTGCAATTGCTGCCAACGGACGCATGGTGCGAAATTGCCTGGTCGGTGCACCGTGCTTGTTTGTCAGTTGTTGTTTTGCCTTTTGGTCTCTGCCAGGTTCTTCTCCTGTGCCCAACAGTTCTATTTCTCAGATGCTGAAGAACCTGAAGTAGGACTAGGACCTTTGGTAAGTTTGCAGCATCATCATAATGTCGATTGTTCTGGACAAGGATTAATCCAAGCTGGGTAGTAACAAACTTCGCCACAATAGAACATTGCATTGCATATGTTTGCATGACATGCATGGCTTCATAAGGAACTGCCGTCCATGCTGCAATATGCAGCGACAGGATGAAACAAAGCGAACAAACCAAAGCCAGGACCTATGCGATCCCAAGGCAAGGGTAGGTGCACGGCACAACAGGTGTGTGCGCCCATAAAAAGCCAGGAACAAGAATTTCCACTCCGTTCCCATCTAGCTTTTGGCCTGAGCCCCAGGCAGGCATTGTCCGGATTCCAATTCTTCTTCTTCAGCGAATGGATTTCTCTGGCAGGCGACGACATTCCTCTCCTTTTTTTTTGTTTTTTGCGAACTACTACTACTAGTAACCCCTACCATCAATCCATCGTCATCGCACATAAGAAAAAAAACCAGCTGCCCATTGGCCAGCCACAGATGCTCTTTAGTTAATCGGTCACAGGCAGAGCAGGGCAGAATAGATTAGAGCGAATTAATTACGCGTCCATCCATATATATATATTCGATGGGCCGCATCAACGTCAGCGACGGCAGACAGCCCAACCGACGGCCAGGAATGATTCCCTCTTTTCTCAGCTCAATGTGCACGCCGCCCGTTTCTTCTTATCCTCACCTAGCCGCTGACAGAGAAACGCATGCTCTAAGATTAGCTTACGACCTACAGCATTCTACCTGTGCCTGACCGATAGAACGGTGGTTAGCAGAAGAGTTCAGCTGAGAGAGGCAACCATTGTGCGTAGAAGTCAGGGTTCACAAAAGTCAAAAGGGGAAAAGGACCCTCTGAAGCCTGAGGCATTTCAATGTTCCCCAGACCATACGGCAAGGCAAGGTAGTTTGTTTTCAGTGTTGCATCCACTTTCTGCATGTAAGCAGCCAGGCAACTGTGTGTAAAGTACTCTATTAGCGTATCATTATAGTTCTAGTGTATTGCTAGCAGAACTGCTAACCAGCTGGATTTAGCGACTAAACAAAGTTTTTTTTTTGCGAAAGTACTAAACAAAGTTGGTAAGCCGCCGATTGGCGGTTGCATTGCAGCCTGCATCCATCGATCTTGGCGAAGCCACGGCCTTTGTTATGTCGCTCGCATGAATAGATACTCTATAGTTGTACTCAAGATGCTCTTGCCGCGGCAGTTGGCCGTTGTTTTCTTAGCCGTAATGCGGATTCGTCCTTTCACTGTTCCCCCATTGCTCTTTCGAAGTGTCAGCAGAAGTACTATGAATATGAATAATTCATCCGAGCAGGACTGAAATGCAGACATCATTTCCTTGTGCCCTCGGCATCAGGAAGGAATTTACTGCTTATTGACCCAAAGCAAAGCTGCGCTTTCCTGATCGATAAACCCCCAATCACAACTTGGACATGACTTGAAGATTCTGAACTTCCATCCAATTGCTAACCAACACCCAGAGTCCTAGAGAGAGAGACCGGCAACAGGGTTGAGGCTGTCCCTTTCCTGTGTTGATATTTCCATTGATTGCAGGATACTTGTTTCCTTTTTCTTTTCTTTTCTACCCAGTCGCTTTCAGAGATTCCAACAGCGCGTATGATATAGCACAAGGTTTATAAAAATGCAGTCACATTTCCAAAAACAAAAAAGAAAGGACAAAACTTTACTTGGAAAGTGGCACTAAACATAATGGTGATCCCATCGTTGGCAACTGGATAGACAATTTTCCTTGCAAGTTACACAGATTGTCTTCAGATGAATGAAACCAGCTGACATGTGAAAAGTATTCTATCGCCCTAGTTGGACTTGGACCCAGCAGTCGTTGGAAAAGGAAATGAACCAATCCCTTGCTCCCTCCTTGCACAACTCGTTCACCGTCAGAGTCAGTCAGTCAACCCTGCTCACATTTCATATCCACGTTGTCCGAAAACTTCTCGCATTTCAGTTTCTGTCCCTTCTCTTCGCGGATTCATGCGTTCTAGCCTTTCTGCCAGCTCTTAAACTGCCTGAAATGCGTGGCTAAAGCTTCAAATTCAGACTTTTTGATCTCTGCAGATTACAAGTAGAAGGACTGATTCGATACAATTTCAGAGGAAGGAAGCGGCCTGAATCATGGCTGCCTGGTGCCCTGGTCCATAGCCCACCCAACACACCATTCCAGGCATCGTTTTCTTGTGCCGGTTCCCGTCCACGCTCGGCAACATATATCTCTCGAGCAAGTTACCGATGGATGGCAGCGACGCGCCTTGTAAATGCCAAGACAAGTAGTGGCCGCTGCTTTTCTTCCTCCTGATCCGTGCGTAAAAAGGCCGGACTTGTCAATGCACGCTACGCATATCTCCAATTCCATGGCGTCGTTTTCGATTTCAGGCCTGTTGTTCATCGGTGGCAACTGGCAATGCATACACACTGGACTTGGGTCGACAGGAAAATCTCGAGACTTTCTGGACACACCCCGTGTATCGAGTGAACGCAGCAGGGTCCCTCTTCCCTTCCACTGCGGTGAAAGTGAAGCCAAGAGACCGAGCGTGTTCAAAGCTCAATCCACTGTGCAAGTGGCAGCAGGGTTTGCATGACTGGACTGATCTATCAGGAGACAGGAGTGCAGAGCACACTGACCTGCTGAAATGGAACGGGCGATTCCTTTCGAGAGGAGGGCAAGATGTCCTGCAAATCACGCTATTAAAAGAGCATTACTGACGTACTAGTACTAACAAGATTTTGAAAGCAAGCATTGCATTGGCTGCACTGCAACTGAACATTTCTGGAGCTGCAAGTAGCATGGAGAACATGTGCCGCGCGAGCTGAGCTGACCCCGCATTCCTGGGCTCCGCCTCCTCATGTTTGCCTGCCCTACTTTAATTAGTACGGGTACCAGTTTGGCAGATATCTTCAGGTAATGGATTAGTTAGCCGAGGGTCCCACCAGTTTGTTTATATACAAAAACAAGCGGACAGAAGAATCAGAGGCATGTGAAGAAAGAAGGGCATCTGAAAGCAGGGCCGCAGATGGTAGGGCGATGAGGAATCTGACGGTCCCTCTCTAGTATCCATATATATGTATATATATAATATATATGCTCAGTTCAGGCTCAGGCTCAGGCTCAGCTACGGATGGTGGAACCGGAAAGCGCCTTTGGGAGGAGACAGAATCTTTTTCAAAATTCAAACTTTGTCTGTGCCTTGCCAGCCTCACCGTGCTGATGCCCTCTGTATTTCCTTTGTGGTATGCCACCATCTTTGGTCCATGGAAAAACTGCAAAAGATTAGCGAAACACAGCAGATAAAGCTGTTTTTTTCTAGCTGGGACAGGTGTGATGATGAGACCGAGAGTTCTAACAAAAACCAATAATTGGAAGGTTAGTTAGAGAGAGAGTGAAGATTAGGGAGAGAAAAGCTGCATTATCAGTAGACTAGCGTAGCGGGAGAAATTTTCCCCCTTTGTTTTCTTTTGAAAGAAAGAAAGTAGCAGCAGCATTATTGGAGGCAGGAAATAAAAGGAAGGGAGAAACGAAAACAATGAGGCAGCTGGGGTCTGCGACGCAAGCGAAACCGACGATGAATAATGATGGCCACCGAACCATTTGTATATATCCAGCAGCAACAGCAAACAAAGACGCGGGCATAATAGGAAGGAACAGTTGGAGGTAGGGCACCAATTACGACTCCAGTGATTCGAGGCATCAGGATTAGTAAACAAACAAAGCCCTAGCTGTAAACAATTCATACAAAGCCGATGCTGATCGCTTGGATTAATAAAAAAACGATCCAAAGCCTAGCTCGGACTACCTACCATTCTACTGTACTAGTTGTAGCTACACGAACACGAGAAAACTAGCACCACTTCTTCTTCTTGGGCCTTGTTTAGATGTCAATTTGGCACCCTAAATTTGGGAGTGCTGAAATCGAGGCGCACTGTAGCATTTCGTTTGTATGTGTGAAAATTGTTCAAAAATTGATTAATTAGGCTTAAAATGTTCGTCTCGTAGAATACAACAAAACTGTGCAATTAGTTTTTGATTTCATCTACATTTAGTACTCCATACATGCTATGACATTTTGATGCGATGGAAATCTTCTTTTTGCATAGTGAACTTTAGGGGTAGAATTTGGGATCTAAAGCCTTATACGACATAGCAGCTGCTCCCGCTTCCTTAAAAAAAAAGAAACTAGCAACGTCAGTGAAAGAGAATGTGAATCAATCAACGATGCTGTCCAGCCTGAGCTACTACTGCTGCTGTGAAACTGTGTACGTACTTCTAGCTAGCACTGCTTAGTGCTTACTACTCTGGGCTGATGGAGTGATCCATGTCCATTGCAGCCGACCAACTTGAGCGCCAAGTAAAAGCCAAAGGCCCGCCTGGCTGGCGATTCAAACAAAGGAACCGGGGCGGAACACGTGCCGGCCGCCGACGTCAAGTCCCGTCCCGTCCTACCTGCCTTCCCTTCCCTGCAACGCAGAGCAGGCACAGCCACGGAAAGCAAAGCCGAGGCTGCCGTCTCCTTTCCATTCCACGCGCGGGCGCAATTGGACAGGGAGTGCGTCTCCGGTGATGTGGTGGACAGTGGCGTGGCGGTGTGCAGCGCGCCGGGCGGTTCTCGCCGCGGATGGTCACCCAACAGGATAGCGGTGGCGTACGTGGCCGAGTATTTATTTAATTTCGATTTCAATGGATCCAAGGGAGAAGATATATTAATTATTAATAAGGTATAGTATGGCTGGCTCTGTTGCTCCGGCTTTCAAATCCATAAACTAATGGCACCCCCTCCTGGCCTCCACCTTGCCAATAACGCATCTGCTGGCGGCGGCTGCTTCGGTTTCGAATCCATTTGAAATGGATGGGTCGGTGCAATTTGATACTACTAGTAGATCTTTAATTTATTTGAAAAATTGAGTGTTTGGAGGGGGTGGGCCCGGCGGGAGACGAGACCCGAGTGTGGCTGACCTAGGCGACCCGGTGAGCAAAGGGATAAGAACGGCGACTCCTCCGTCGCCGCCGCCCGCCGCTACCTTCTGGTGCCCTTCTTCTCCCAAGTCCCAACAGTAGCAGACAGCGACCCCGTTGCTATTCCTTCCTCCGAATCCCCCCAACCCAACCCCCCCTCGAGCCGCGTGGGCGGGCATATAAGCCCAGTCCCCAGCCCATTTCCCCTTTGCTTGCTCCACCTGCCCACATTTTCTCCCTTCTTCCCTGCCGTCGCCTCGCCGCCTCCCTCCGCACACGCAGCCCAGCGCAACGCGCCGCAGCAGAGAGGGAGCCACCTGCTCCTCCGCCTTCTCCCTTTGCGTGCGAGAGGAAAGAGAAGAAGGAGAAGGAGAAACTTCTTGGGAAGAGGAGAGATGGCGATCGACCACGAGTCCCCGTTCAAGGAGCTCCGCCTCAAGAACCGCAGGATCATGGTGAGTCCGCCGCCCTCTTCTTCTCTCCTGTATTCTGTAGGCACGGGGCCCTGCCAATGCTTGCGATTCATCGCCTTCTGCGCTGGGTGTCTTCTTGGTAGTCAAAGGCGGGGGACGGTTTCTTGATTCGTCTTCTTTCTGTTACTGTTGGATGGAAGGGTTCGGGGTTGGGATTGAATGCGGGCTTTGGGCAATGGAGATGCGAAAGATTGGATTCGTCTCCGGCATCTCGCCCCTTTTTCTTGGTTTTGGCTTTGGGTTCTCCGCATTGGTTCCCTGATAGCTGCGTTTCATTCTGATTTTTATTGTTTCTGCAATCAAATCCGTTGTGTGCCTCAAGGTAAGCAACCGAATTTCTCGGCGATGGTTCCAAGGAGAGAAATTTTGTTCATTTCGTTATAGAAGACTAATCTGATTGGAGCGTCAATCCTTGAGCTTTTCTTGGCCATTGAGCAAAGTGGCTAGTCAACTGACCAATCCGCCCGTCTGTGTTCTGTTTGTTCCTGCAGGGAGGCGGCGGCCCCGAGCCGGAGGAGGATGCCGCCACGGCGGCGTACGCGGAGCAGTGGCCGCGCTGGCTGCAGCCGCTGCTCTCGGCGCGCTTCTTCGCGCATTGCAAGACGCACAGCGACTCCCACCGCAGCGGCGAGTGCAACATGTTCTGCCTCGACTGCTCCGCCGCCGCGGGGGCCGGCGCCGGCGCGCTCTGCTCCCTCTGCCTCGCGCACGACCACCGCGACCACCACACCATCCAGATCCGCCGCTCCTCCTACCACGACGTCATCCGGGTCTCCGACATCCAGCGCTTCATGGACATCACCGGCGTTCAGACCTACGTCATCAACAGCGCCCGCGTCGTCTTCCTCAACGAGCGGCCCCAGCAGCAGAAGCCCGGGTGCGGCGGCAAGGCCGCATCCGCCTCCGCCAACCTCTGCGAGGTCTGCGCCCGCAGCCTCCTCGACAACTTCCGCTTCTGCTCCCTCGGCTGCAAGGTCGTCGGCTGCTCCCCCGACGCCGCCAAGGCCAGGAACTGGCTCCTCCGGGCCGCCGCCGCCGCCTCCCCCGACGGCAACACCTCCTCCTCCGCCGCCCTGCGGAATGCCGACAGGAAGCAGAGCTTCACGCCGCCCACGCCGCCAACGAAGCGGCGCAAGGGCATCCCGCACCGCGCGCCGTTCGGCAGCCTCATCGTCGAGTACTAGGCCCCGGCGGCGGCATTGGCATTTACACACGCGCGCGATAAAGTAAAAGCACCCTTCAGCCAACGGAATCGCACAGTGAGTCACTGAATCCGTGCACGAATCAGTCCGCCATTACGGCAATGGGATGGCCACCACTTCGGTGGCCGCCTTCCTTTGCCATGGCACTTTGGGTTGGGTTGGTGGTGCTTCTCGAGGTGGATGCCATTTGCTCTCGCTGGCTTTGCTTTCCACAAAGGGAGAGGGAAAGAAAGGTGGAGAAGAAGAAAGGAGGGTGCTTGCTGCTGCAATGTCAATCAAAAAACTACTACTAGCTTTTTTTCCATTAAGAGTTAATTACTGTTGTTAGGACAGAAAGATATATATTTCTGATAGAAATATATGTACATGTTTAGTCATGTTTCTGTTTCATATCGTCATAGTGGGGCAGTATAGCTAGCTTCTGTGAGGCTCTTACTAGATTAATTAGATGTCTGAAGAATGTCAGTCAGGAGATAATCAGTCAGTGCTAATAAGCAATGCAGGTGGCTCTGCTTCCTTGCATTCTCTTTCAGAGGTTTTTTGTGATGACCTGTGGTGCTTGATTGGTGTCAGTCACAACTTTATAAATAGTGCAATGGGATGATAGATTCTCGAACATGTTCATATGTTTGTCCATGGATAATGTGGTACTGTTCGTCGGTTTTTGATAGACTTTGCATCTTCAACATCAGGAAGCAATGAAATGCCGTCACGTTACTGCCCAGCAAAGTTGCGTTGATAGAAAGCCACTAGGAATGCGATTGCCTCGCTATGTATGATTTGAGCCCCCGGATTACATAAACAATTAGCATCGTTCTTGTTCATCTGATCCTGGGTTATTAAACAAAGTCCCCGGTGACATAATGCTGATACCTGAATAGTCAGTGACGGCATCGATGAAGCCATTGAAACAAGCCTGAATTTTTCCTTTTAGTTTAGGCCAAAGTCCAAAGAGGGGCACGGGCACACGGCCAATTCGCGACCTACCCTACTACAATAAGCAGAAGGAACGAAACGGGCGGCTTCGCGAGTAACGCCATGAAAACGACCTGGAACAGAAGCATCTATTGCAGAGGAGAGAATTGGGAGGGAGGGGCACACCGGGGCAGCATCAGCTTTGGGAGGAGCGGCAGCAGCTGAAACACATTCTTTCTGGCTTCCACGCAACTTTGCGAGGCGAATCGGCTTCGCTTTTGGGGCTTCCCTTTCCTCGAGGGGATGCCACAGTGGTAGTGACATGAAAAGGGGGCAAATAAAGTGGGGGTGTGACATTTCCCAAAGGGACAGGGTGGTTTTATTTGTAAATAGAAATTCAAAGTGGTGGGCGATGTCGACATGGATGTGGATTGGAATTCCTGGTGGTTTGGCCGCGCGAGATGATGCCATGCTATCTTGGCTCGATTGGAGTGGGCGTGTCTTGCTTCTCTTGGTTCGTGCTGCCAGGAGTGCCGTCTCCATTTGGTGATGGCATCTTTCTTGAGGGGGAGGAGGAGGTTGGGCGATTAGTTTTGGTCTTTTGTGGCCTCTTACCTTGGTCACGGATGGATCATGCCATCTTTTGCGGACGAATGCATTTTTGATTCCGGACGATGACGGTGATGCTTAGGCGTTAAGTTACCTCACACAAACAAGTGATGGATAGATCATGTATAAGTGTATTCTTTTATATGAATGCTTAGGCGGGATGGCATCATATATAGTAGGTCATTGTACATTTGTACTAATCTAATGGTCAAATATAGACGGACATTTAAGTTTGGGTAGAGCCTAGTATGAGCTACTACTAATCGCTAGTTCATTCTTTTTTTTGAAGAAAAAGAAAAGAGATCGCCCTTCGTGTATCGTTGAAGCGTGTGGCAAATCCTGTCAGTATTGGAGCAGGCACAACACAAATCACCAGGGAGGGCAGGGCAGGGGCACGCCAACGCAACCCGGAGTGCCCGTAGCAGCGGCAGGTCGAAAGGTTTTCCCCGTGCGGAAGCCGCCGCGGCTTCCCTGGGCCCCACGCACGCGGCCGGGCCCCAGCATCCCCCCGTCCGTCGCGAGTCAATGCGCTAGTCGCTCCCCGTGGTCCACACGTGTCGCCTTCCCATTTGCCGCGCCCCGTACCGAGATGCTCGGCCCGTGTGCGTGTGGGCCGCGCCGCCCCATTGCAAAGAAAGATCGCCGCAGCCGCCGCCGCCGCCTTTCCTTGACCCACTATTTCCTCGTGCGGGAGCTGGGCAGGCCGGCTTGGGCCCGTCCGATCACGCTCCGACGGCGGAGATGCCGGCGTAGCCCTCACGCGCGGGTAGGCGGGGGCCGTGGGTCCCGCGGGTGACGTCACTCGGTGCGTGGGGATGATGCAGGGGCGCAGGTGGTGTTTCCGGCTCGAACCGAGGCGTGTCTGGCTGGCAGGCAGGGCGGGGACCGGAGGATTGGATGGAACTTTCTAGAAACAGGCAGAGGCAGGGGCAGCCGATGGGAAGCCAAGCTACTACTACGGCATGGGGCATGGAGGGAGGGATCGCAGCGGCATGCCGCCGCCAACACAGGCGCACAGCCAGCTCGCAATGTTTTATACTCGCTTCGCATCATACGCTAATTAACATCCTGGCCGGACCCTTGCCGGCCGGACCACGACGACGACCATCAAGCGGCTGCCTTCCTTTGAATTGATTGATGCATGCAAAGCCCGCGGGAGTGGGGAGTGCCGACCAGCCGGCGGCCCGGCCGTGATGATATATACAAAGCTCAGCCTCGATCGTTTGGTCGATAATACGTGTTCTTGTCCCTGCATACTCTAGTCATTGCTGGTCGATCGTCTCGGTCACGATGATATACTCCATTCGTATCACGTTTAGAAGTCATTTTAGACAAAATTTTAATCAAATATTGAAAATATAAATTATGAATAACCTTTAAGTAGTTGGGTTTGGAAGTGTAAAAATTATATGAATAGATTTGTCTTAAAAATATTTTTATAAAAGTATACATATATTATTTTTTTAATAAATATTTTTTTTAAATAGAAAGTTAAAGTTACATTTTGAAAATCGTATCGTTGTTCAAAGCGACTTTTAAATGTGATACGGAGGGAGTATAGGCGGCCCGCCATCCTTTGAATTGATGCATGCAAAACCCGCCCGAGTGGGAGTACCGACCAACCGGCGGCCCGGCCGGGTTGTTGTTGGGACGTCGGCGTGTCGCTCACCGATTGGTCCCAACCCCGTGCTGGCCTGGGCCGCCTTCTTCACACACACTCGCCCGCTGCCGTCGTATTTTCCTTGGCCCAGCCAGCGAGCGGGCCCCCACCACAGGACGACCGTACTTATTTACCCCTTTCGTTCTCCCTCCACGTTTGGAAAAGAGTGCCGCGTGCCCGAGCTGGGAGGGGTCCAGGTCCGTCCGATCGGATTCGGACGGAAAATCAGATGGAAGTAAGGAAGGCGCGTCTCCTCATGGGCGGCCTGTGTGGATACTCGCATCGTCTCTCTCGCATCCGTCTACAGCTTTTCCTCCATGCGTTGGTAGCCCTAGCTACTCAGTATGTCTGCAGTTTAGGAGGGTGGGAGATGTCTGCAGTTTAGGTCAGTCTTAATGAAAGTTTCGTGGACACAATTACCTAGAGTGACACGTCATGTAAAAGTGTTTGAAATTAGGATGAAACACTCCCTCTCAATGCATAGTTTCATCAATTGTTGTTTCCTAGGTCACATGCAAGATACAAAGCTGTCTAGGTAAATGTGTATATGGAGTTTCATCACCATAAACTCATTTCACCTCTCTCTTAATTAATATAGTGACACATCATAAAAAATACAGCCATGAGGGCAGTCCCAACCCATCATGTCTATGGGTAGTGTCCATGCTGCCATGTTAGCAAGACATCACCTTAGACACTACATTCTCCAACCCATGATTTTTTAGGATGGATCATTAATAAATTCATCGTATTTTCTCTCTACCAATCATACTTGTTCTTTTTCTATCATGAAGACACTATCCTCTCCCAATGCAAACTTTGGTAGCGTCCTATGTATAGGTTCTCGTGTCGACACTGGGTCTTGCATGAGACCCAGTTTCCTCCTCTTTCCACTCTCTCTTATTTAATACAGTGCCACACAAGCAAAAAGTCCTATGTGGCAGCATAATTAATGCTATGGAAACCATCTTATATGGAGGGTTGGGACTGCCCTGACAGTCAATTTATTGTCCATAAAACTCCCACGGAGACCGAGGGTGGCAAGTTTTGAAAAGAGCCGGACAACAGGTGGCAGGTTTGGTCGGGAAGAGAAATGAAAAGAAAATGGAGCGTAGCTACGTGATGTGGCGTCACTGCGTCAAGAACGCATTAGGCATGATTGTTAGTGCTATATATATAATGGTGTAGGACGGGTGCGTGTGTGGTTCGTTGGAACGATCAATGCTGGGATTATACTCCCTCCGGTATCATATTAGAAGTCCTTTACGACAGCGACACGGTCATCAAAGCACAACTCGACTCCACTTTTCTATAAAAATATTTTTTGAAAAGTTATATATGTATATTTTTATGAAAGTAATTTTCAAGACCAATCTATTTATATGATTTTCACATTTTCAAACTCAATGATTTAAATGTTATTCATGATTTATATTTCCAATGTTTGACTCAAACATTGTCCAAAATGACTTCTAATATGACTAGAAATGAAATGGAGTGTATGTAATCATGCGGTGGTTCGGCTTAATCATGCGTGATTTGGCATCCCAATCATCATCGAAGGCACGGTGTCTAACTTTGCTAGCTAAGCGGCCTAATTAAGCTGCTCGGTTCGTCCCAATCATCGTATTCGTCGCGTATGCATGGGGGGACGCTGACGGATAGAGATGTAACGTACGCACTCAGCGGCAAAAAAGAAGAGGAGCAAGGGGTGCTCAGGGCATCCACAGTGTACAGCACCTTATATGGGGTTAAGATGAGACTCAAGCGAAAGGTGCTAGCTTAGTAGAATCTGCTCCAACGTTTGGCGCTTATGTGGGACCCACAGAACCAAGTATTAAAATCAAAAACTATTTGTCTCTGCCACCCGTCCCTCGGTTCTTGCATAGCCTTTTCTAGCTGCATCATATTAGCACACGCGGAAGATAAGGTAGAATATTTTTTAGTCCTTTGCACCGGGTGCTCGCACCGGGTGTTAGCTTAGCACATCTTCAAGCTTTGCTCCAAGGTATTGCACCGCGCTCATCTGTTTCTCTCTCTTCTTGGCACCCAGAGAAAAGACACACCGGAGCTGCCCTCATGCTCTTCATTCGTTGGAGTGCACGATGATGGTAGGTGCTCCATCCGGCCAAATCACTCAGTCAAGGTCAGGAGTCAAATTCTCAGAAAAACAAAACAACGGTCAGGGTCAGAGATATGGTTGGACCGGACGGACGACTTCATCAGAGTCTTTGGAGTTGGGCGGCACTTTTGAAGCTGTGATCGAAGGCACGCAGCTCGTGTTGGTGCTCTGTTGTCAGGAGAGAGAAAGGCAGGCAGGATGAAGAGAAAAGTACAGGGCAAAGGCCTTGTTTAGATGCCAATCTGTACTTTGCCGTTGTATCATTTTATTTGTATTTATAAATAATTGTCCAAACACTAATTAATTAGGTTTAAAATATTCGTTTCGTAAAGTACAATAAAATCGTACAATTAGTTTTTGATTTCATCTACATTTAGTACTCCATGCATGTACCGACGTTTTGATGTGATGAGAATCTTCTTTTTACGTAGTGAAATTTAGAGGTAGAATTTGAAAACTAAACAATGCCAAAGGCTCCTGGAGACTGGGCCCTTGTTTAGTTCCCAAAAAGCAACCCCAAAGTTCACTATGTAAAAAGAAGATTCCCATCACATTAAAATGTCGGCCCATGCATGGAGTACTAAATGTAGATGAAATCAAAAACTAACGGCAAAGTTTTGTTGTACTCTGCGAGACGAACATTTTAAGCCTAATTAATCAATTTTTGGACAATTTTTTACACATACAAACGAAATGGTACAGTGACGCAATGATTACGAAGTGACCCCAAACCCCAAATTCACCACCCCTATTTTAGATCTAAACAAGGCCTGGAGTGGACTGGCCACTGTGCTTGTCAATGTAAAGTCTAGCTGTGCTTTGTCAACGAAGGGCAGTCGGAAGGCACATCCATTGCAGTTGCAGAAAGAGCTCCGTAGTAGCATGGCAGGGTAGGATTAGGCACATCCATGCCAGATGCCTGCTGGCCGTGGCCGCCCGGCGACCGACCCAGCCTCTCGGGTCATTGGGCCACACGGGACGCAGCGCACTGACCCTGACGGCCTGACCTTGACTTGAACCCCGGCCAGCTCTGATCTTGTTGCGTCGGTACCCCTAGCGATGTCGCGAGCTCGCGACTCGCAACACCCCTCCTCCCTCGACCCTTTCCGATCGATTCAGCCAGCAGTCACCATCGGATTATTGGCGTAAGTGAATTCTCTTAGGTCATGATCATGGTGTGAGATGAATTAGGCACTACGAGTCAAAAAGAACTACGGCACACGGTACGCAAGGCTGCAAATCATAATTTCGCTTTTTCTCTTTTGAAAAGCAAATCACAGTTTCCATTGTCACGACCTTCAAAGTACATTTGATTCCATCGACTATGACAATGATTTGAAACAGAAATTAGAACACATACGGAGAACATCTGTGAGCATATGAGTGTATGCAAGTTTTTTTCTCTGATAAGTGTGATGAGCTGAACACCTTTGCAAGTCAGTATCATGTCCATCTTGCCCTCCAGCTCGCTACTGATCAAACTGAATAATCAGCTTTGCTCCAATTTGTTGGAGTTGTGTCGAATATTGTGTACTAGTTGGTTACGCGTTGGACTTGGAGTTGTATTAGCGGTAGGATGTAGAGTTTGTGTCGGACTCTTGTAATCCGGGCTCCTCATAAATATGAGAGGAGAACCGCTGTTGTAACCATGACGACATAGCGACAGGCTCGCAGGGGGGAGGCGGCACATTGCCGGGACCCCGGAGCGACCAGTGTTGCGGTTTGGGGAGGAGCGCCCGTAGTCATGCCCCGGGGATGTAGGCCTTGCGGCTGAACCTCGTCAACAAATATCGTGTCTCCGGTGTCGTCTATGATCTCGCATACATCGTCTTGATAGATCAATCGTTGCTTCCGTGCGCTAGTTCTCTAACAAGTGGTATCAAGAGCCATGGTTAGATTGGATCTACAGATGGTATGGAGATCATCATGGAGGTACGAGGATTATGCTCGACAGGTATCGCGGAACTGCTCGATGCGGTGCAAGGTGGAGCATGGCGGCGATCGACGATTCGATCGGTGGTGTTGGACACTCCGAGCAGGAGGCTTGGACCGTCTGACGGGCTGCGGTTGGTAAGGATCGGCCAGGCGTGGTGATCGGACCAACAGTGTGGCCGTTGAAGACGACGCGAATAGGGCGGCGGCTTCGGCTTGCGATCAGACCGACGACCAGACGCAGGTGACAGTCGGATAGATCGGAGCGTGGGAGCATCACGATGAAGGGTGGTGTGACTGGTGTTGTACAAAGGCGGCATTGCGGCACGGCGAGCAGATTGTGTCAGCAATGAGCCATGGTATGACATGTTCATGCACGGGCGGTGCGTGATGGCGCGTCTGTTGTAGCAGGGCCGGCGTGAGGAGCATGTGCGGTGGAGCACGACAGTAGAGCGCAAACAACTAAGTCGATGAGATGGTACGGCGTTGTGGGTGGCGAGGTAAGTGCACAAGCTCGTTACAGATAGAGGTGCAGGTCGGGCTACAAGATAGCGTGGTACAGTAGGGGACTTGGACTGGAGTTCTGGTAGCATACTTGAAATATGCGTGCAGCTGGATCGAGACCAGGCAGCTGTCGGACATGCAGGGATCTTGAGAGCCTAGATATACCACGTACAGGTTGTGGCCGCAAGTCAGGAAGAAGGACTTATATACACTTACTCCTCTATGCGTGGTTTGCATTGCATGCATGCATGCGTGATAGCATAAGTGCATGCAACATTTATTTTCTAATTTTGTTTTGTGCATGGTTTGGAAAGGAATACGGACAGAGGTGCACAAGTCCTTGTGGGACTCGGTACGTGTCCCAGGCAGAAGTGCAGTTTTGTGCAGGTTGGACTAGGACACGACGTGTGGGCACTAGGAGCAATGCAATTACGTGCGACTCGGAAACAAAGCGACGCTAGCATCATGCACATAAAAGCAGGCGTAGGGGACCCGGGAAGCATATCGACTACTCAAGTAAATTCAAGTGCAGAAACACAAGCAGAGCTCAAGGCGAGGTGTTTCAGCTGAGGGATTACGCATAGGAGTTGGTCTCAATAGAGCTTCAGAGGACCGCGCAGAGAAGGTTTTGTGGTGTGCAGGTGATCGACGAAAGTGTTTTCAACACAGTCTGGTCAGGAACGGCTGGATCAAGGAACAGGACGATCTGTTCGGTGAACCGGACCAGAAGCCTGAAGGTTTGGGCGGTGTTTCCGGCGACAAAGGGTCGATTAAGCCGCGTGTCGACGAGATGTCGACGGCGACCAGATTTAAGGTGGTGAAGTTTGATGGCACTGGCAACTTCGGATTATGGCAAATAAGGGTTAAGGATCTGTTGGTTCAACAGGGAATCATGGCGGGCCTAAAGGAGAAGAAGCCAGAAAAGATGGAGGATGACGAGTGGGAGGAGAAACAGGCGCAAGCGGCCGCAACCATGCGGCTATGTCTGTCTGACTAGGTCATGCACCATGTCATAGCACTAAAGACACCGAAAGAAATCTGGGAGAAGCTGGAAAGTCAATTCATGTCAAAAACTGTGACGACCAAGTTGTATCTGAAGCAGAAGTTGTATGGGCTGAGGATGCAGGAGGGGTCGGATCTCGCAGAACACATCAATGTTTTCAGTCAGATGGTCACGGATCTGGAACAACTGGGTGTGACGGTTGATGATGAAGACAAGGCAATTATTCTTCTGTGTTCATTGCCATCGTCTTATGAGCATGTGGTCACGACTTTGACGTACGACAAGGAAAGCATCAAAATTGAGGATATTACTGCAGCGTTATTGGCTCGAGAACAGAGGAGAAAGAACACTGCAGTGGAGGGGCCTCTTGGTGATGCACTGCTGGTCAAAGGTGAGCTTAAGAAGGAGAAGGCGGTGAAGAGAAAGAAAAAGTTGCGGTGCTATGACTGCGGGGAGTTAGGACATGTGAGGAGGGATTGTCCAGAAAAGAAGGAGGCAAGTGCTAATGCTGCAATTCATAATGACTCGGACAGTGATTGTGATGTTCTCTCAGTATCAGACAGGGTGCAGTCAACTGAAGCGTGGATGTTAGATTCAGCAAGCTCTTTTCATGTGACGCATAAGAAGGAGTGGTTCACTTCGTACAAGTCTGGTGATTTTGGCTTAGCCTATTTGGGCGATAACACGGGTTACCGTGCTATTGGAGTAGGCGACATCAAGATCAAGATGCAAGACGGAGTTGAGCAGGTGCTTCGGGGTGTTAGGCATGTGCCGGGGCTGCAGAGGAATCTAATTTCGCTTGGAGCTCTACATGGTAGTGGTTTATTATTCCGAGCTGAGCCGGATGGGAAGACCATGAAGATCATGAAGGGCGATGAGACTGTGATGATAGGAGAGAAGTCAGAATCACATCTGTACAAGCTGCAAGGGTGCACAGTTGCAGGTGGAGTCATCAAGGATGAAGTTGCAATGATAGTAGTGTCTTCTGAAGGCGGTGGGTCTGAGGTTAGGTCAGACTCATCGGGTGGCTCTCCGTGAGCTACAAAGTCAACAACCCAAGTCCAGTGTACATGAAGGTTCGCACGTAACGGCTTCATGGTGGTGAAATATTCGCCAAGGTGGAGTTTGTTGGAGTTGTGTCGAATATTGTGTACTAGTTGGTTACGCGTTGGACTTGGAGTTGTATTAGCGGTAGGATGTAGAGTTTGTGTCGGACTCTTGTAATCCGGGCTCCTCATAAATATGAGAGGAGAACCGCTGTTGTAACCATGACGACATAGCGACAGGCTCGCAGGGGGAGGCGGCACATTGCCGGGACCCCGGAGCGACCAGTGTTGCGGTTTGGGGAGGAGCGCCCGTAGTCATGCCCCGGGGATGTAGGCCTTGCGGCTGAACCTCGTCAACAAATATCGTGTCTCCGGTGTCGTCTATGATCTCGCATACATCGTCTTGATAGATCAATCGTTGCTTCCGCGCGCTAGTTCTCTAACACAATTTACCTGTATCAACTGCTAGAATTTTGCTCTCCTGGTAGTTGGTGAATGAGTAACACCAACAGTCGGCATGGCTGTGAAATCACGGTGATAAAAAATCAGCACGCTTTAGGGAAACCAGAAAAATATTTCTAAACGAGAAACCAGAAATGAAAATGGAGTTCAAACTGAATCACAATCAAATTCTAGTAAAACAAAATTACAAATTCTATTTTTAATGGTCAAATCCAAATCTTGCGATCTAATCGTGGTGTAAAATTCTTGCCATTCAAAATCTAACACCAAGACATCTGCGGTTGGGCTTTGTGGTTCTAAAGCCTCATAAAGCCCAAATAGGCCACTCATCTCAGTAAGCCGAACAGACAGAGAAGGTAGCTCACGGCTCGTCCACATCGCCGGCGAATGCGACGGCACCAACCGTCGCCGCCGCATCTTCTTCGCTTACGCCGCCGACTTCATACACAAGGTCTGCACTATCTCCCTCCCCTTCCTAGATGTCTACATGATGTCTCTGTTCATCTTATGTCTACAAAGGTCTGCACTCTCTCCCCCTCCCCTTCGCACCTGAACCCTAGCAGCCTAGCTTCCCTTTTACTTGGCCGATTTTGCATTCTGCGTCTTTAGTTCAGATCTATCCCGGAAACGTGCTGTGTCTGTGCAGTTGTCATCGGAGATTTCGATCGAGTTGCTACTTTTTGTTTTTTTTCACTAGATTTTGGTGCAACTTGTCAAATAGTGTATTTGTTTTAGATGATGTCAAATAGTGTATATTAACAGATATCAATTAATCAATGCTAGAACCAAAATCTCACCTTTTATCTTAGGCGGTTGTTTAGGAGAGGAATCTTAATGTTTTCCGTGAGTCACGGAAATGATCTGCAAATGGAAAAAGGCATCAAAATATAAGTTACTTCTTCTGCCACCCAAAAAACAAGGGCAACTTATTGATTTTGCACTTGATTAGGCATTTTTTCCATATTGGATTAATTCATTAATACCTTTTGTTCCATGTGTCGATTACTTGATTATGTCATGTGTAACAGGCTAACAGCCAATAGAACCAAATGACTTTAATCTTGCGTTCATATTTAAAGATGGATTTAAGCAATTTTACAATGAAAAGTCTGAACTGGAAAATGCATCCGGGGCAAGAAATGTGCTCTGTTCTATGTGTATCTTACTGTCTTTTTGTGAACAATAAGCTTGTCCTGTCCCATGGGGTTTGTTATTTTTATCGTTTATAACAAATGTTCTTAGATGTCTGCGGGATATCTCTCTGAATGGTGACCATATTTCTTGCAATTTATCCACTTATTTCCCATTTGTGATCCAATCCATACTTCCAACCTGTTTGAATTATATCATACTTTTACAGAGAGCCTGTCATCATGCAAAGCCCCAGCAGGATCATCGATGCCTCGGCATCCATAACCTCTTCAGTGTTTGTAGGGTGGGAAGATCTCCCAGAAGGTCTGCTCCACTCCATCATCACTCTGCTGGGCTCCTTCCGCGACATCCTGGCATTGTCCAGCACCTGCCACACTTGGCGCACTGCCTTCTCCAATTATCCATCCAAGTCTACATTCTGTGCCTTATTCCCGCCTCTCCTCGTGTGGCCCAATGTCCGTGTCCGTGGTTGTTATGTCCCTTCAAGCCACGACGGCCACAAGCTGTACAAATGCCAGGCCATCGATCCAGCTAACCCGAAAACTGCTCTTCACTGCCAGATTCCTGAAAAGATGCGTTTCTTAGGCTCTTCCTATGGACAGCTGATCTGCGGCCGTGGTCTGGGCTGCCTTATTGTCGATGTGTTTACAGGTGCCAGAATTTCACCACCATATCTCCCAATGACTGATGACACCGATTTTTATTGCGGCATGCTGACAGTTCCCCTTACATCACCAAATTCACACCTCCTTGTTTGTGCTGGATGTGACAGCCTGTATGGCACTCAGTACTACCTACTTGATTGGATGGTTGGAAGTCAAGTTTGGTCACAGTATCAGCTTGGTGGTGCATGTATTAGTCAGATTGTGGACTTCAATGGCAAGCTCATTGCAATGGATCAGCATCAGAGGCTCTATACTGTAACCTTGGCCCCCCAGCTTGGTCTGCAGGAGATAAACATTGTACGGTGCTCGTCTGTCAGGCCGTGGCTTGTGGTGTGCGGTGACATGCTTCTAATGGTTGACCTCATGAACAGGTTATTTGGGGATTTTGTCAAATGCAAAGTCTACCGCCTTCACATGTTGACCAAGCCTGCAACATGGGTGGAGGTGGAGAAGCTGGAGAATTACTCACTCTTTGTTGGGGGTGCTGTCAGGAGACTATTCTCTTGCATGAACCCTCAACGGTGGGGAGGGAGGAGCAACTGCTTGTACTATACCCATCGCTCCCTGCCTTGGAGCTTGGTTGGGATAGGTGATGATGGGAATGCTGAATGGGATGATTCCACCAACTTTGAGAGGGACCATGACAGCCAGCTGCATGCGTTCTGGGTATACCCGATCATGTTCTACTCTGATGGCCGGTGATCTGCACCTGCTGAAATTTCCAATTTGAGAGCAGATGAGATTTGCATAACGGAATTAGCATCAAGCACTTGGAAACTAAACTCGATCTTCTTTGGTAGAAGAATGGAAGACAATGTCAAATTCCCCCTAAAACTGAATGTTGCATCCAATTTCTCCTTGAATGATGCATCAACGAGCAAAAGCCCAGGGATGTACTCTGGGGTGCAAAGTTTCAGTTCAAGTTAACAAACAAAACCAACAGTGAATGGGCAGGAGTGGGCGAAGAACGGGCAGGAGTAGGGAAAATACCTTTGGTGTAGCTGAATGACCTTTGCTTCGAAGATCCTTAATTTTATAGCCAACCTTCTCACCAGTCAAATGAATATATCCGGGGTTTTTTCCGAAGATCTTATTCATTTCCGCTGCAAGATAACGACAAAAATAGGCATTGCCAAAATGCTGGTTCGCCACATCTTTCTCAATAAGCTCCGGCAGACGTTGTTCTTCCTCTTCCGTCCATTTATGGTTAGACATATTTGCTACATACCTCTATAGCAAAACCAGAGTCAGTATTAGAGGCAATGCATACAATTTGTTTTCTTTTAGCAGAAAAAACAGAAAAGAAATTGGCGAGTCAATATCTGCTTGATGAAAACTTCCATGAAGGGGCTTAAAATCTTGTGCATCTAGGGATCCAAACATGTGTTCCTCATCCAGTCAATGGCCAAAATGTTAAGTTCAAAAAAGGAACAAATCTTCGTCAGTTGAACGAGGCAACTGGAAGAAGAGGTTGCGCTCGTACTCGGCCGAAGCTCTTGCTTCACCTGCAACCATGAAGAGCCTTTTCTTCAAATACCAAGAAAGGACTTCTCGTCCTGTGGTGGTGGAGGAGGTGGCCGAGGATAGACACTGTAGAAGTGACCACTGAAGTCGGTGAAGGCCGTGTTGAACGTAGCAAATGAGTTCTCTAGCTGAGTCTGACGATCAACAACATGCTGGTACTGCTCAGAAGTGGCCAACCCATCAAATCTAGCAGTCAAGTCATTTATGTCAGTTTGGTAACTCTGCTGCATGCCCTGAAGCTGGGTCATGATAGGCTGAAGATACCGAGTGTTCATCTGCTGCTCATATGCACTGAACCTATCATCAAATCGCTGCTGGAGACCCTGCTGCATAGTCTCAAAACCAGTAGCCATCTGTGCCCCAAAGGACTGAGCCATGCCATCAAAATATGGAGTGAAATATCCATCTGGAGGAACCCAATAGCCCTGTGGCTGCATAGGAGGAGGAGGTGGAGCCATCTCAGGAAGACCCATGTCAACATCTGCATCTGCTGCTGTCCCAACATCATGAGCACCCATATCACCACCAATGTTCTCATATGGAGTTGATGGCTTGATGAGAAACTCTTTTGCATTTACAAATGGCTGAAACCACCCATGGAGAATCTCACACGGACCGTCATATCCACTTTTGACTTTGATCGATGACATGATGTATGGAGCAAAGTACATGTTCCCGGCCAAGGACAACTTCTTTTCATGCATTTGCTCAAATATTATTTTAATCACATTGAATCTAGTACCTGTCATGATATAGTGAATCACATTCCAATAATAATCTCTGATTTTGTCCTTGTTTCCACTCTTACTCCCTCCGTCCCAAAAAAGATGACACTTTAGAATTCAAAATTTGTCCCACAAAAGAAGTCATTCTACTATATTTAGTAAGTGCATGCGCATGCAATAACTAATTAGTGCCAAATATGGCTAATAATTAGGGGCAATCAAGGTCATTTTACTTTCTCGTTAATCTGTCCTAAAATTTCTAGAGTGTCATCTTTTTTTGGGACGGAGGGAGTAGGCATGAAGGTGCATCTTATGATTTTGTTGATAGCAGCTGGATGATGTCTAAGTCCTGTAGGTGTACCATATTTGATTGGAATACCAAGATTTGCAGGCTCATAGAAGGTTTGAGAATTTTCATGAATATTTTCTTAGTAACCACTGAGACTAGCATCATCATAAAAATAAGCATAGTCTAGATGATTAGCTGCAGCAAAATCCTCAAAGGTGGCAGTGTACCTCCTTTGTCCTGTCATCCACTCTAGACTTTGTGCCTCAACATCAAGCTTATAGGTGGCATAGAATTGTCTAATGAGAATTTCATTTCAATCACACCCATGTTCCATGAACTCCCTAAGTCTAAGCCTTTCAAGCATGATAGCGACATCAGTTAACACATTTTTGCTAGCAAGATAACCAAAATCAATTCTCTTATGTGCCATGACTGTGCAGCTAAGCAAGTGACCAAAGAAGGCATCTTCTTGTACTAGGGTGTGAAAGAAAAGATTATTTGTGTCACGACGTTGAGTAAAGGCATTGACATTCCTTACCCTGGCATACTCTCTTTGTGACCAGACTTTCTTTAGAGCTGTGTGAGAGTGAATATCAAGGAGATCCGCATGAAAGCCAGCTCCCCCTTGATGCAATCCCGCATCCTCATGAACTACAAAATCCGACTGTTGTCCCATAGATGACTCGACCTCAGTGTCAGCCACATAATCACTGTCATTGGAGTCATCACTGCTTGAGCTATCATTGACTCGTCGTCGCTTGGATGACTCATCATCTCCTTTTCGCTTGACCCCACTTTTCTTGATTCGGCCGGCCAAAGTCTTGGCAAGCTTACGAACACTGTGAGAGACCAAGTAGTCGAGTCAATTATACCAATATATGTGAACAATATATGATGAGTGAAGCAATCCTTAAATACCCTGCCCAAGTTCATCATTGTCAGTGCCTGGCGGACTGTCCGAAAGGGTTCCGCGGACAGTCCAACATGCATGGTCGGACAGTCCGCGCTGCCCGTGCGGACAGTCCACGGAGCACTGTAGCGGCGACGAACATGAACAGCGATCCCCAAAATTTTAGATCCTCATATCTCAATATATATCCAATAATCTTCAACCAAATTTTTGCCATGTCATCACAAGATCATACCCAACATATTTCCCAAGACAAATCCCAAACTTCATGGCCAGATTTCAGATCAGGTCATCAAACCCTAACCAAGTTCATCCTCAGATTCAACCAAAATAATAAGTGAATCAACAAAAGTACCCGGATGACATGATGGAGAATCCTGTAGAGATTTCGTAGATGCCTTCGGACCGTCCGGGAAGTGCTCCAATCAAGAGATCGAGAGAGAGCACCTTTTCTTGGTCAAGAGCAAAGAAAGGGAATGTGGATGAGAGTGACTCGCGTATGAAGAAGAAGGGTGCACCCCAAACCTTTTAGATCCCGTCGGGGGGGGGGGGGTGGACCCACGCGCTCAGGCGCATCGCGGACAGTCTGCGGTATCATGGCGGACAGTCCGACCCTCTATAAAATGAAGTCCCGTAGCCACTGTGTAAACTCGAGAAATTACGGACAGTCCGCGGACCACTGGCGGACAGTCCGCTCCCCTCGGACGGTCTGCGGTCCACTGGCGGACAGTCGGCCTGTACTAATTTTTCAGCCCGAGTCGCATTCTCTTTGTCACTTGTTGTGATGGATCCATGGGGTTCATTTCTTCACAAGATGATGCACATTTTCACAAGTGTAACAAAAATGATATGCCAAACATTTAAAAAAAACTGAAATTATATGGATGCAATAAAAAATAGATATGCACACACACATATATGCTAGAGCTCAAGCCACATTTGAGAAGTCAATGACATTCAATTCATTTCTTAACTTACAAAACCGAGATTCATCCAAAGGTTTTGTGAATATATCAGCCAATTGATCATCCGTGCTTACTCCATCGATCTTGATATCACCCTTACTCACATGATCCCTAAGAAAATGATGCCGGATATCAATGTGTTTGGTTCTGGAATGTTGAACCGGATTGTTTGCAATTTTGATAACACTTTCATTGTCACACAAGAGAGGAATTCCATTGAATTTTACACCATAATCAAGAAGTGTTTGCTTCATCCATAGCAATTGAGCACAACAACTTCCCGCCGTGATATATTCCGCTTTGGCGGTTGAGAGAGCAACCTAATTTTGCTTCTTTGAACACCATGATACAAGTGAACACCCAAGAAGTTGACAACCACCGGAAGTGCTCTTCCTATCAACTTTGCAACCGATATAGTCTGAATCCGAATATCCAACCAATTCAAATTGAGCACCTTTTGGATACCAGAGACCAATATTTGGAGTGAATTTCAAATATCTCATTATTCTGTTCACGGCGGTCAAATGACATTCTTTTGGTGCGGCTTGAAATCTAGCACACATGCATACACTAAACATGATATCGGGCCTAGATGCGGTAAGATAAAGCAAACTACCTATCATGGATCTATAAAGCTTAACATCAACCGGTTTACCTCCCTCATCAAGATCAAGATGTCCATTTATAGCCATTGGTGTCTTGATTGGTTTTGAGTCTTCCATACCAAAATTTTTCAATATATCCTTCACATATTTAGATTGGCAAACAAATGTGCCTTCCTTAAGTTGCTTGATTTGAAGGTCAAGAAAGAAATTCACCAATCATAGACATCTCAAATTCTTTTAACATCATTTCACCAAATTCTTCACAAAAAGATTCATTAGTGGATCCAAAAATGATATCAACATAGATTTGACAAATAAAAATGTCATTTCCAATTTTCTTAGGGAATAGAGTAGTGTCAATTTTTCCAATTTTGAATCCCTTTGATATAAGAAAATTTCTAAGCTTTTCATACCAAGTACGAGGTGCTTCCTTCAATCCATAAAGAGCTTTAGAGAGTTTATAAACATGATTTGGCAACTTATGATCTTCAAAACCGGGAGGTTGCTCAACATACACTAGTTCACTAATTTTACCATTTAAGAAGGCACTTTTGACATCCATTTGATAGAGTTTTATATTGTGGGAACAGTCATATGCAAGTAAAATTCTAATTGCTTCAAGTCTAGCTACGAGAGCAAATGTTTCATCAAAATCCAAACATTCAACTTGAGTGTAGCCTTGAGCAACCAACCTTGCCTTGTTTCTTATCACAATACCATCTTCATTTTCTTTGTTGCGAAAGACCCATTTACTACCAATGACATTATAGTTCTTGGGCCTCTCGACCAATTCCTAAACTTTGTTCTGGGTGAAATTATTTAATTCTTCTTGCATGGCCATCACCCAATCCGGATCATCAAGAGCTTCATCTACACGTTTAGGTTCAAGAGAGGATACAAAAGAATGATGTTGACAAAATGAAGCAATACGAGAGCGAGTTTGAACACCCTTACTCATTTCACCCATAATTTTATCAATGGGGTGATCTTTGGCGACTTGACCATGAATTCTTGGTTGAACAATTTGGTCTTGAGAAGATGTGGATGGCGATGTAGTAGAGATCAATTGCTCATTGTCTTGAGAAGAATCATTAATGTTTGAATCACCATTTTCTTGATCTTGAGGTGATGATACATTTACTTGAGTTGAGATACTCTGTTCTTCATCAACATCTTCTTCTTCTTCTTCTTCTTCCTCTTCTTATTCTTCTTCTTCTCTTGGTCGAATATCACCAATATCCATATTCTTCATGGCTTCCTTTAGACCATCACCTCTCACATCATCCAAGTTATCCTTTTCATCTTAAGAGCCATTTGTTTCGTCAAATTGAACATCATAAGCTTCTTCAACAAATCCCTTGGATTTATTGTAAACTCTATAGGCCTTGCTACAAGATGAATACACAAGGAAGAACCCTTCATCACACTTGCTTTGGAATTTGGATAATCGAGAACCTTTTCTCAAGATATAACATTTACACCCAAACACCCAAAAATATGAGATATTTGGCTTTCTTTCAACAAACAATTCATACGGGGTCTTGTTGAAGAACCCATGACAATATAATCTATTTGAAGAATGACAAGCGGTGTTGATAGCCTCAGCCCAAAAAGAATCCGACACATTATATTCGGCTAGCATTGATCTAGCCATTTCAATCAATGTCCTATTTTTTTGTCTCAACCAATCCATTTTGCTCCGGTGTATATGTGGTTGAGAATTCATGTTTGATTCCCCTTTCATTGCAAAACTCTTCCATACGAGTATTCTTGAATTCACTACCATTGTCACTTCTAACTTTTTTTAATTTTTGCTCAAATTCATTTTCCCCTCTAGTGACAAAGTTCTTAAATATATCATAAACATCGGCCTTATCATGAAGAAAGAATACCCATGTGAATCTTGAGAAGTCATCCACAATCACAAGACAATAACTATTGCTACCAATACTTCTATATGTTGTGGGCCCAAATAAGTCCATGTGCAATAATTCAAACGATCATGTGGTGGACATACCACTCTTGGTTGGATTAGAGTTGGCTACTTGTTTTCCGGCTTGATGAGCACTACACAATTTATCCTTTTCAAATTTAACATCTTTCAACCCAAAAACTAGATCATGCTTAATCAATCGATTGAGTTGTCTCATTCCAACGTGACCTAGCCTTCTATGCCATAACAAACCCATAGACACTTTAGAGAATAAGCAAGTGGAAAGATTCGCCTCTTTAGATGAGTAATCCACTAGATATAAGCTATCATATCGAAATCCCTTGAAAATTGTTTCTTTTTCATCAAGAGAGGTTACTATAAATTCATTGCTCGTGAAGGAGCATCTATATCCATTATCACAAAGTTGAGCAATAGATAATAGGTTGAAATTTAATGAATCAACTAGTAAGACATTGGATAGCTTATAATCATGAGAGATAGATACATCATCAATGCCTTTAACACTTCCCTTGCTATCATCTCCAAAAGTGATATTATCAAAGTCGGAGATATCTTCATCAAGACATGAGAATATCTTCTTTTCACCGGTCATGTGGTTTGTGCAACCACTATCAATTACCCAATGTCTTCCTCCGGCTTTGTAATTCACCTTCGAAGTACCCTTGGCCATGAGGCAATATGGATTGGAGAAGAGCGATGGAACTTCCTTGATTGCAACTCCGGCAAGACTCTTTGAGGGCTTGACTTCATCTTCGTCCTCATCGGAACTTGCATCGGAATCCCATTCAACAAAGTAGGCTTGCCCATTCTTCCCCCTCTTGTAGTACTTCTTTTTTCTTGTTCGTGTTCTTGCTAAATTTGCCTTCTTTTTTGTTTGGACAATTTATTGATATATGTCCAATTTCTCCACAAGTGAAGCATTCTTTTCCTTCATATGGATTCTTCTTTGAAAATTGATTTTTCTTCCCAAATTTCTTTTTCTCAAGGACCTTCTTGAGCCCTCTAACAATGAGAGCCATCTCCTCGTTCGAGTCTTCATCCATTTATTCACGATTGTCCTCTTCTTGAGTGGCTTTGGCCTTGAGAGCAATATTATTCTTTTCTTCACTTGTTGATTGATTATGAGCTTCTTTTTGAGATTGCTTGAATATATCATGTGTGAGCACTTCACCAAGCACCTAAGTGGGAGTCAAGGTCTTCAAGTCTTCTCTCACAAGCAATGTGACTATTGTCTCATATTTCTCCGGGAGACATCTAAGAAATCTGTGAGAGAAGTCTTGATCCGGCACATCAAAATCAACACACTTGAGCCCATTCACAATATCATTCAACCGGTTGAACATGGTTGAAATGTCTTCATCCTTCTTCATTGTGAACTTGTTGAATTTGCTCTTGAACACATAGAGCTTTGCTTCCTTGACCGATGATTTTCCTTCATATATTTCCGCAAGCTTGTACCATACATCCTTGGCAATAGTGAGACCCTTGACACGGATGAATTGATCAAGTGATAAGCCCTCATATAAGATGCACAAAGCTTCCTCATTTAGATCTTCATTTTCTAGATCGGTTGGCGTTTTGATATTCTTGTCTAGAATGACAAAACCATGTTCCACAATATTCCAAATCTTTCTCCCGGCTGTTTTTAAATAGGTAGTCATTCTAGTTTTCCAATAATCATAGTTTTCCCCATCAAAGTAAGGTGTCTTCCTTTGCTTCATTTTGTTCTCTCTAGCCATTTAATCCCACTCCAAGATGGTTAAATCCCTCAATTAAGGAGTTGATGAGGACATCACATGCTCGGATATGACCATACACCATGATGTGTGTTCAATGTCATTTTCAGAAATATATAGCTGGATCAAAAAGAGTGTTAAACATAAATGGAAGGCATAGAGGACCAAAGAAGTTGATTGGGGACCAATTCTAAGTATTTTCACGTTTCCATTCAGGCTGCCATGTCACATTGGCCCAAGGAAGGAAAGAGACCAAATCCAACACGTTTTGGAAAGTCTGGATTCGGACTGCAGGAAAGTGCTGAGTTGTGACGGCCGCCACGACTTCATCCGGACTCCGTTTCGGGTGTTTAAGTACTTGATGGAAAGCTAATCAAGTGTACTTTCAGATGGATCCGGATTCACCTTCGTATCTCTTCGGATGCGGTCGCAATCATCGATTTACCACAGAGATCTTTTCTGTCCACAATGCTGCGTCACATGAATTTGGGCCGATGGGCCGTGTATCAAGTGGGGCCCAATAGGGGCGCGTCCTAGGGTTGTGGGACGACCATAACCATGTCCTGGTCATCCTCCACCCATTTTATACTTCCACAGCCGCCACAAATAGATCGGGTTTTGTTTAGATGAAAATTTAGCCATTGCTACTTGCTTGTAAGCGCGCGTGCTGGTCCAGCCGCCCGTCTTCGAGTCTACGGAACCCCACATCTGTGTTTTCAGATTGGTTATTAACTCCATATTAGCAATTGAGTTGCTTGTTTTACTTGTTCTTGCTTGTTCTTCGATTGCTTGCAGGAATTACCTTAGTGGTTTGGTTTATCGTGCTCCACAAGATCATGGCGACCGCTGGAGTTGGTGTATCGGTTGCTAAGGCGCAGCGTCCTTGGACGGTTGTAGTCGGTCCGTGAACGTCTCTCCAGTCTAAATCGAAGTTATCCCCCTCTCATTGAAAGATTGGGCGCAAACCCTAGCGGGTTCACATCAGGAGTACTTAGCTCTGATGCCACTTGTAGGATCTAGAATTACCGACTAGAGAGGGGTGAATAGGCGGTTTCAAACTTCAAACACAACACTAGAAAAATTTAATTAGAACCACAATGAGAAATAATTCTCTAGGTATTCTAAGCCTATGTTGAGGGGTTTGTAACCTAGGATGACAAGCCCGCGGGGTGTGAGTATTTATAGTCCCCTCCTCAAAACTAGCCGTTACGTGCAAACTCAGTTCAGAAACGTGTACCGTGAATTGTCCGCCTGACAGTCGCGGACCGTCCGCGTTCAAATCTCAACGGCTATTACCGCAGTCAAACATGTGTCAGAGATGACCGTTGGGTCGGTCGGATTGTCCGTCCGACACCCGTGGACTGTCCGAGCTCCCCTCGGACGGTCTGCCAGGCCTCGGTCGGATGGTCTAACCCCCTGGTATCGTGAAAACGCTCTCTGTGTAAACTTAGGCTAATTTACGGACGGTCCGTGCAACACCCTCGGACTGTCCGCGTGAACACTTAGCACCAGCTCAAGTCAACGCACGTGGGCCCACAAGTCAGCATCCACCGCGGACAGTCCGGCCATAGCCCGCGGACTGTCCGTGGTCAGTTCGCACAGCTCCGAACGGATTTTCCACAGATTTTATAAAATAAAATATATTTCTATTTTGCGGACTGTCTGCCCGAAGGGCTCGGACAGTCCGCCAGCCACGACATGGCAGGTTTTCCAGCAGATTTTCAACGTGCCCAAACCACAAAAACTAAATGCACTACATGCCATTCAAGGACCAATGTGGCACTAATAATTCATCAAACCAATGAAGTTGATCCCTCTTGATAGTACGGCTATCTAGCCTATGAACCCGGTCATATTTCATCCTCTAATCACCTCACGACTGGTCAAATTTAAAAGCCCTATCATATACCTTTGCCTTGAGCTTCCCATGATCCAGAGCACACACATGCTATTGACACATCACCTCTTGAAGCTCATTCCAACTCTCAGGACTAACTTATTCTCATTATCTCAAATGAAATTGTTAGTCCACAGGAGTTGTCATTAATTACCAAAACTCAATTAGGGGCCGAGATGCCTTCGCTCGCCAATTTCTTTACTATTTTTTCTGCTAAAAGAAAACAAATTGTATGCATTGCCTCTAATAACTGACTCTGGTTTTGCTATAGAGGTATGTAGCAAATATGTCTAACCATAAACGGACGGAAGAGGAAGAACAACTATGCTGGAGCTTACTGTGAAAGATGTGGCGAACCAGCATTTTAGCAATGCCTATTTTTGTCGTTATCTTGCAGCGGAAATGAATACGATCTTCGGAAAAAACCCCGAATATATTCATTTGATTGGTGAGAAGGTTAGCTATAACATTAAGGATCTTCGAAGCAAAGGCCATTCAGCTATACCAAATGTATTTGCCCTACTCCTGCCCGTTCTTTGCCCACTCCTGCCCGTTCACTGTTGGTTTTGTTTGTTAACTTGAACTGAAACTTTGCACCCCCAGAGTACATCCCCGGGCTTTTTCTCGTTGATGCATTAGTCAAGGAGAAATTGGATGCAACATTCAGTTTTTGGGAATCCACAAAGTCAGGCTCAAAGGGTGTGCGGGAAAAGAAGCATTCAGTACCCAAAGACTTTAAATCTGCAATAGACTTTCTGAATGAATTTGACTTGCCAAGTGTTGAGCTTGTTGAATATATAAGTTTACTGCATAAGCAAGTTCTCAATGTTTTTTTTAAGTAAGAAGACCGCTGCTCAACGGATAGATTTTCTCAGTGAGTTGTGGGTAAGCAGTAAAGGCCTGTTCGGAAAATACAGTACTTATGAAGCCTATAATTTTCCTTGATATGAACATTGCGTTTCTCATCTTTGTTAGGCCCGATGTGCCAGTGGTTTATAATGTGCCAAGGGTTACTGTAGTAAATCTAGGGTTAATTAGGATCATTAGATTCGTCGCACAAAGCTACACTCATCTTTAAAAAGGTTTTGCAAATATTCTTTATTTAATACTTCATGCATGCAAGATTTCTCGGGGAAAAAAATTTGCTCACACCAGAAACATGCCCTATGATGCACATTGTGTTGTTTCTGCTCAAGTAGTTTCTGCACAATAAAGTAGAAACTCCTAACGTTACTCTTGCAATTGAAGCTCCAGGCGCAGTTCCGACAATTGAAGCCTTGGAGGGTCCATCAAGGAGCAGCACCTCTTCATCTGATGACAAGGGCGGCGACAAGCCCTCAGTAGGGCACACACAACATTTTTCGTAGTGATGGCTGATGCCGCCGGAGCAGAAAAAACGAGGTCGGCGATCTCCTCGTCTGGCTGTGGACCGGCATTATTCTCGCTATGACTGCCGCTGGCGACGATGAGGACGCTAACGCTGCGACCACCCTCGCCTTCCACGCCCACCGGCGCTTCGCGGGCGTCATAACCACCGCGCTCCGGGAGGAGCCAGCCAACCACCAGCATCGCCAGCAATACTTCTTGCTGCTCCACTTTGGCGAGTGGAGATGGGTAGGCCTCCGGGACGCCATGTCGCTGCCCACTTCACCGGTGCCGGGAGGAGGGAGTGGCAGCGGCACGGGGAGGGCGGCGGCGTGTTCGGCTGGCCGGCCGTGGAGGACCTGCTTAGAGGCGGCGCGCGCGTTCGGGAGGTTCCTGAGGGAGTCCGGCGTCGTGACGAGGAGAGTGGAGGATGTCGCGAAGGATGGGGCCTGCGTGGCCGTCACGCTCGGGGTCGTCGCCGGCAGGTACGAGAGTCGAGAGGAGGGAGAGGTTCTTGGCCGCCAAGAACGAGGAGATAGCCAGGGCGGTCCAGAGGATGGAGTCATGGAGGAGGAGAACAGCTATCTCCACGATGTGCTCAAAGGTTAATCCATGGATACATCCAAATAAACTGCATTTAGAAGAAAAAAAGAGATGCCATACAATTTTGCAAGATAAAGTTGGAGCTACCGGTAGGTAATACAACTTTTAATGACAGGTCCTGCGAACGAGGCAAATCTGTTCGAGGTTTTGGGTGGTAGTTGTTAATTCTTTTTGTGCTGTTTATTTGTTGTACATGTTCAATATAACTGGCTTGAAATTAATGAAGCCATTCATGTTGCAGGACAATTTGACCATAATACTAACCTATATTATTATTATACTATAAGGATCTAGTTAAATTGAAGCATTCGTTATCCGCAAATCAATCCCTTTACCCCTCATCCCGGTCCCGTCTGTCGTAACCTAATCGTGGGCCTAGGGGTGAGGAACCAAAAAAACTCGATGATAGAGAATGATTCTGCCATATTTTTAATTTTTTTGTTACCCCGCTCGCATATACCCACCCTTGTGTACCCGCTGTTACCATAAAATTCCTGCTGCACCATCACGGCGAGGTCTATGATCATTTCCTTTTTTTAATTCCTTGTTGCCGCACCATCACAATCATGGCAAGGTCTATGGTTAATCACGGCAAGGTCTATGGTCATTTCCTTTTGTAATCCTTGCTGCCGCACCATCAAGTTTTTTTGCTGTATTTTTTAATCGTTAGTAGTATGCAAGGGAATTTATTTTATCGTGAGTGGTATGGAAGGCAACTCATCTCGTGCGGTTTCTTTCAAAGGTTTGATTGGAACTTGGAAGGCAACTCATCTTGTGTGGTTCCTGATATATGTTGTCTAGCTCAGTTGCAATTGTTGCTGATAATCCTTGTCATCTCTTTGACCCTCATGCGTCATGGCCAAGCCCATTGCTGTCGAAGATGCGACTAAAACGTTCAGCAGTGCTATTGGTCGAGGCTTGAAGAGGCCAATAATTGATCCAGACGCATTAACAGTTTTGGGTGAAGTTCAAGGTAATTCCTCATTCAATTTTGTTGTTCATTCAATTTTTTATTTCGATATCTTCATTGTTCTCATCTGCATCTACCCAGATGTTGTTGCTTCGGTGGATCAAATTTTAGATCCTGCAGCGCAAAAACGTCAAAGGGCTAGGGAAATCTACAATCAAAATCAAGATAAAATGACTCTTGCGGACAAGGAGAAACAGAAGGAAAAAAGAAGGGCAAAATATCAATTACGAAAATATGGGTATCATGCTGCTCCGACAACACCAGGTAATACCACAAATTCATGTCAAATGATTTCATATCATGTCTCTGTGTCCTGACAGATGTAATTTTCAGACTTTGGTGATCCACTCTTGGTGGATGAAATTCCCATTGGAAATCATGACGAATTTACTGGTTAGTTTCTGAACTAAAATAGTTTCTGGAGTTTTTTTGTAAAATGTTTAAATTTGATATATTCATGTGTGGAGAAAATGACATTCAGGTGCTGCTTGTGATCTGTCTTCTGGTGAACTAAAAAGAGAAAGGGAGTGAAAACGATATGCTGGCATGGATTCTGAATAAAAAAAGAAAAGGTGATGCGTAATCGATTGGCTCGTGCTCAAAAGTTGTCACACACAAACATGGTGCATGATGAGAACGACAAACATGGTTTGTTATCTTATGCCAAAAATACTTTATTGCTGAAAACAAATTTTCACATGATAGTATTTTTTTCTATTTCAAAATCACAGGTTATTTTCTGCAGACTCCACTATCAATAATATCTTCAAATTCTTATGTAACTGACAATGTGTCTGTTTAGAATAATTTATTTTTTAACACACCAAATAATGATCTTCTATGTGCAAGAGGTTAGTTATAATTGTTCTCTCTCCTTTACTTTCCCCTAACAACTTTTTGATGAAATCTATATTTAAACAGTTTGCTTACATAGTAATTATATATTTAAACCTTTTACTTACATAGGAAATACTATGCACAAGCCAACATCTCAATCCGCAAAGTCTTCATTAATGGATCAAATGACTCGTCATGTAACTAGAAGCTTTACAAGATCTAACGAAATTGGATTGCGAACATCGTGTCGCATTCCTGGTTCTGGTGTGCAAATTTCCAATTCTACTGAGCCAAATACTTTACAATGGAGGTGATGTCATAAAACCTCACTTCTATATTTTAAAAAATAACAGAAAAAATAAAGTAGCTTGACAAAGGAATGTTCATATTTTCATAATTAGGTTCCCCAGCTACTAAAACTCGCAGTTTGGGTCGCCGGCTACTGAAATAATTGATGTTTTGAGTGTATCCCGTACTACAAGTGCCAACAAGGGTATGTTGTGCTTCTAAATGAAACATTATTTTGTGTATTCAAGTTTTTGTTCGTTTCATAGCTAGCATGTTTTTATTGTCAACAACAGATGTTCACGCACATTTTGACTTAGGAATCTGGGAGCCAGATAATCCAGAATTTGGAGCATATGGTAATCAATATTGTTGTTTGTGTATTCACATTATATATAAAACGCCTAATATTTGTTGAATATTTTGTAGAGGAGGATTTGGGTTGCAATGAGCCCGAACAATGCATTCCAGATATCTATGAAGATGAGGAAGCTAGGGTTTACAATAACCGAGGTTACTTAAACTAACTTTGTATTTAAATTTGAGTAAAGTGTACGGCCGGTCCCTAAACTATCGTGGGTGTGTCATCCCGGTCGCTAAACTCTCAAATTGATCGTTTAGGTCCTCAAACTTGTTCTGTTGTGTCATTTCGGTCGCTAAACTTGCAAATCATCCGTTCAAGTTCTCAAACTTGTTCGGTTGTAACACATCGGTCCTCAAACTTAGTTTTGAATCTCATCTAGGCCAACACGGGGTGATCTAAAAACTTTATATCAAAAAATAATTCATACTTTTTTCATACGAGCTCGAATGAAGACAAACTTTATATCAAAATTGTAGCCCTCAACGCGATCTACAACTTTGTAGTTGAAAAGTTTTTGAATGTAAACTGTTTAGGTGCCAAAATATTGTTGTATATTTATATCATTTGAAATTTACAATTTAAAATTAAATTTTGGGACATTAAACGACTTCAAATAAAAAAATTTCAACTACAAAGTTGTAGATCGCATTGAGGAATATAATTTTGATATAAAATTTGTCTTCATTCGAGTTTGTATGAAAAAAGTATGAATTGTTTTTGATATAAAGTTTTTAGATCACCCTGTGTTGGCCCAGATGAGACTCAAAATCAAGTTTGAGGACCGATGTGATACAATCAAACAAGTTTGAGAACTTGAACGGATGATTTGCAAGTTTAGGGACCGAAATGACACAGCCGAACAAGTTTGAGGACCTAAATGGTCAATTTGAGAGTTTAGGGACCGAGATGACACACCCGCAATAGTTTAGGGACCGGCCTTACAGTTTACTCTTAAATTTTACTCATTTACATGTCGGCATTATTTGTAATTGAACCCGATTTTTTTAAATATAGATGTACGCTACAAGACATACAAAGACCCTGATGTTCCCATCATCATAGATGACCCATATGACATTGTATATAAGGATCTGCCAACTGCACACCATGTGTTGAGAAAGGTCCCTAATTGTGAATTTTGTGGAGCTATTAGGTTTCCTGGCGAAGGCGATGCATTCTATTGTAGGAAGGGAAGAGTAAATATATTCATCCCCGAAGTGCCGGCACATCCCAGGGAATTGTTTAGCAGCCATACAGACAAAAATGCCTTGTACTTTAGAAAAAAAATATTCGGTATTTCAATTCTCGCTTCTCATTCACCAGCTTTGGTGCCAATATTGATCGACGTCTGGATACCGCAGCAGGTAATTTTTAAAGAAAATTGTTTTGTTCAAAGTAATCCTATGATTTTAAAGCACTTAATAATCATATGTATTGATTAGGAACGAGTGTGTATACATTCAAAGTGCATGGTCAGATATATCGCAAACTGGATCATCTGGTGTGATAGGAACCGGGGGTTGGCTCCTGATCGTTCGAAGGTTGTAGGGGTGTGAGACCGGTGGGCGAGGTCTGTACCGCGAGGAACGGCGGACAGGCGCCGTGGCTGCTCGCGATGGACAGAGGAGGCGATTAGGGCTTGGGGCGCTGGCTCCCTGAGGAAGCCGGAAACAATAGATTGTTTCTGCTTAAAATGATTACAAGTTCCTGGTCTCATTAAATAGAGCGGCCGAACTCTCAACTCATCACATCTAAGGACTCTTCCTCATATTTCCTAAACAGAATCTAAATAAACTTGGAAATAAATCCCAACTACCATTGTCGCCTCACTGGCCCCGGCGTACGCGTCGCGCATATTGTATGCCGGTCATAACATCTCTCCCCGCCTGCGCAAACAGCTCGTCCTCGAGCTGGAAGTCAGGGTAGTGAACGCGGAAGTCCTCGAGTTGCTCCCACGTCGCGTCCTCCTCTGACAGGCCGCGCCACTTGATCCGGACGAACCACTCGCCGCGGCGCTGCTGTGCTTGAAGCGCCTTCTCTGGCTCGGGAAGGATGCGCCCGTCCAGGAGAGGTGGCAGCGCGTCGGCGGATGCCGGAGGTTCGCCGCGGTGAGGCTTTAGCAGCCCCACATGGAAGACGTCATGGATCCGTGCGCCCTCTGGAAGCTGTAGGCGATATGCCACGGAGTCGACACGATCCCGCACCTGAAATGGCCTGACGTAGCAAGGACCCAGCTTGCGCTTCGCCCTGGGATCCAATGACTGCGTCGTCCTATGGAGGAGGCGCAGCCAGACCCAATCGCGGACAACAAACTCCAGGTCACGATGGCCGGCATCGTAGTACTTCTTGGATAGCTGCTGCGCCTGCAGAAGACGCTGACGCACCTCCGCGAGCATCTCGTCCCGACTGCGGAGCAAGACATCGTCCGCCTCAGTCCGCACCGACCCCAGCGCGTATGACAAGAGGGGCTGCGGCGGCTGTCCGTAGACCACCTCAAAAGGCGTAGCACGAAGGGCGGTGTGAAAAGATGTGTTGTAGCAGTACTCCGCCCACGAAAGCCAGTCCACCCAAGCACGTGGAGGATCTCCAGTGACGCAGCGCAAGTACATGGCAATCACTTTGTTGACTACCTCAGACTGGCCGTCTGTCTGAGGGTGAAACGCCGTGCTCATATGCAGCTTGACTCCAGCCATGCCAAACAAGTCACGCCACACATTGGGATCCCGATCGTTGACAATGGAGGCTGGGAACCCGTGTAAGCGCACGATGCCGTCGAAGAACGCCCGGGCCACCGATGCCGCTGTGTACGGATGGCTGAGCGGAATGAAGTGCGTGTATTTGGAGAAACGGTCGACCACTATCAGAATGACCGACTTGCCCGCCACCTTGGGCAGGCCCTCGATGAAGTCCATGGAGATGTCCATCCACACCTGTGACGGCACGTCCAGCGGCTGTAGCAACCCTGCTGGCTGTAGAGTCTCTGTCTTGTTAAGCTGGCAAGTTGTGCAAGAATGCACCCAATCCTGCACCAGCACACGATCGCCCGAGATGTAGAAGTCAGCTCGGAGGCGATGCGGCGTCTTCTGGACACCCTCGTGCCCCGCCGAGTGCGCCAGGAGGAGGAATTGGTAGCGCAGGTTATCCTCATCCGGCACGAAAATGCGGTTGCCATGGAGCAGCAGCCCATCGTCGAAGCACCACGGTGCATGTAGCTCGCCGGCGCCTAAATGCCGCAGCATGTCCTACGCGTCGGGCGTCCGTGCCATGGCGCGCCTGATGTCGTCGATGAAGACAAACGTCGGGCCAGCGCGGATGCACATGGCGCCCGACCCAGAAGCGTGGTCGGTCGCCTGCTCTCTGTCTCGGCGAGAGAGGGCATCGGCAACTGAATTGAGTCGCCCTGGATGGTATTCGACCGTGAGATCGAACCCGAACAGCTTGCTGATACATTGGTGCTGGGGAACGGTGGAGAGCCGCTGGTCCAGCAGGTACTTCAAGCTGTAGTGGTCCGTATCAACCAGGAACTGGCGCCCCCACAAGTACGGCCGCCATTGATGCACCGCCTGGACCAAGCCGATCAGCTCCCTCTCCTATGCTGCCAGCTTCAAGTGACGGGCGGCGAACGACCAACTGAAGAAGGCGACGGGTCCGGCGCCCTGGTGGAGAACGGTTCCAAACCCCACGCACGACGCGTCGCAGTTGACGATGAACAGCTTGTCAAAGTCCGGCATCTGGAGAACGGGCCCCGTTGTGAGGGCGCGTTTAAGCGCCCGAACGCATCATCCGCGTTCGCGTCCCAAGCGAAAGCATCACGGCGAAGGAGGCGTGTCATGGGCGCCGCGAGGAGCCCGAAGTCCCGGATGAACTTCCTGTAGTACCCGGCCAGCCCCAGGAAGCCCCTGAGGCCGCGGCCGGAACGCGGCGGCGGCCATGCCTCGACCGCTGCTATCTTGTCCGCATCCATGGTGACGCCGTTTGCCGAGATGACTTGGCCCAAGTAAGCCACCGACGGTGCCGCGAATGAGCACTTCGAGCGCTTGAGGTGCAGACAATGCACCTGAAGCTCGTCAAGGACAACGGCGATGTGCTGGAGGTGCTCCGCCCACGATGAACTGCAGATGAGAATGTCATAAAAAAACCAGCACAAACCTCCTCAAGTAGGGTCGCAAGACGTCGTTCATCAGGGCCTGGAACGTCACCGGAGCATTGGAGAGCCCGAACGGCATGACGAGGAACTCGTAGTGGCCGTGGTGGGTGCGGAAGGCCGTCTTGGCGACGTCGTCTGGGTGCATGCACACCTGGTGGTAGCCCGAATGCAGGTCCAGCTTGGTGAAGAAGCGAGCCCCATGGAGCTCGTCGACCACCGGGATCGGGAACTTGTCCTTGGATGTCCTGGCGTTGAGGGCGCGGTAGTCGATGCAGAAACGCCAGGAGCCGTCGGGCTTGCAGACGAGGAGGACCGGAGCGGAGAAAGGTGATGTGCTCAGTCAGATGATGCCCTAGGCGAGCATGGCCGCGCACTAACGTTCCAACTCATCCTTCTGCTGCTGCGGGTACCTGTACGGACGAACTGCGACAGGAGCGGTGCCCGACAATAGGTGAATGTGGTGGTCGTATGGCCGAGCCGGTGGAAGCCCCTATGGCTCCTCAAACCGCATGCTGCTGGGGCAGGCGGTCCTGCAGCGGCCGGCTGGAGTCGGCCGCCACAGCTGCCGCGGTCGAGGGAGGCGCCGGCGGAGGGGGCGCGGACACCGCGCGCCAGAGAACTTCGCACCCATCGCGCCGGAAAGCAAACGTCAGGGCCTCAAAGTCCCACGTGACAGGCCCCAACGTTCGCAAGAAGTCGACGCCGAGGATGAAGTCGAAGCAGCCCAAGTCGATGCCGACGCAAGTGATGGCGAAAGACTCCCCTGCAATGATCATTGGCACGTTGCGGGCGACACCCGCGCAGCGGAGGCGGTCGCCATTGGCGACCGTGACGCGTAGCTGCTCCCCCACCGGAGGGTGCCAAATCCAGCATGCGCATGGTCTCTCCTCGCAGAAAGTTATGAGTGGAGCCCGTGTCGAGTAGCGCCAGGAGCTGCTGTCCTTTTATAGTGGCGCGTACCACCATGGTGTTGTCCGTCCTAATGCCCGCCAACGCGTGGAGGGAGACGACCAACGCATTAGCCAATGCGTCGACTGTCACGGCTGAGCCATCAGGAGTCTCCGCATCGCCCAATCCATCGGAGTCATCCACATAATCGCTCGACTCTAAGTAAAAGAGCCACTTGTACTGGTGGCCACGGACGAACGGCTCGTCGCAGTTGTAGCAGAGTCCCTGGCGGCGACGTTCCAGTTGCTCGGCTGGCGTGAGACAGTGAAACTGGCGGATCGGCAGCGGTGCCGCCACAGCTGCTGGTGGGGCGTTGCCGGCTGGCGGCGGCGGTAGCTGCAGCGCTGGGCGCGCGGCCGGCAGCGGAAGACGCTGCTGGTGTGGGTGTCCTGAACGTTGGACGTCTGGCGGGCGCAATGTGGACATTGCCGAGGCCCGGAGCTCGAACGACCGTGGCAAGTGCACCGCTGTCTGGAGATCGCGGGGGGCACGCAAATCGACGTCGACCCGAATATGGTCCGGCGGGCCCCCCATGAACAACTCGGCCTTCTGCAAGCTGGTGAGGTTCCGCGTATGGCAGAGTATCGCGGTGAAGCGCTTGGTGTAGTCCTGCACCGTTGTCGAGAACTGGATGCGCCCGAGTTCTGCCAAGCGGGAGCTCCGCACGGGCGGTCCGTACTGCTAGTGGCAAAGCTCCTTGAAGCGATCCCACGTTGGCCGCCGCTCATCTTGCCAGGTGTAGTCCGCGATCCGAGCAAAATACCACGTCCGAGCGGAACCACGGAGGTGGTATGCGACGAGCCAGGTGTAGTCCGCGATCGGCGTGTTCTGGCCATGGAAAAACTGCTCACAGTGGTTGAGCCAGTTGAGCGGGTCTTCGGATCCATCGTAGGTTGGGAATGTGAGCTTGTAGAAACTTGGGGTGGTTTGTCCTTGGACAATCGGTGGTCGGCCCGCACTAGATGAAGAGGAACCCGCAGCAGCGATGGGGGCGATCATAGATGGGAACAGTGGCCCACCCACTCCGCCGTACAGGACGTCCCGCGCGCTAGGGCTCCCATGCGAGGGAAACAACGGCGACGACAGGGGCACAGACATCGTCCGGCCCGGCGGCGAGGAGAGGACGGCCCCCTGTGTGGTAGCCAGCACCCACGGTGGGATGGGGGATGGCGATGGTGGGAACGACAGCTGATGGAGCGGCACTGCCGTCGTCAGCAGCGTCGTAGTCGTCGGAGCGGACGACGCCGGGAGCACTGGCGGCGACGTAACTGACACGGTCTAATGGCCTGGTGGTGACAGGGTGGCCGTCACGAACGCGCGGAAGTCCCGGAACTCTGCGCGCATCTCCTCAATGGCTACCGATTGAGCCGATTGGCCAAAGGAAAGGTGGACCAACGCCTCCATGAGCTGTTCCCGCGACATAGTCGCCAGGGTTGTGGATGGCCCGGATAGTGATGCCAGAACCCCGGCGGTGGTCGTCTGCAGCGCTGATGTGGTTGACGGAGGTGGTGCTGTGGTGGCGGGCAGCAGCGGCGCGGTCGTGATGACCGACACTGGTGCGTTCGGCGACACGGAGGCGGGTGGTGGTGGTCCTAATATCTCTGATACCAGGTTGATAGGAACCGGGGGTTGGCTCCTGATCGATCGAAGGTTGTAGCGGTGTGAGACCGGTGGGCGAGGTCTGTACCGCGAGGAACGGCGGACAAGCGTCGTGGCTGCTCACATCTAAGGACTCTTACTCATATTTCCTAAATAGAATATAAATAAACTTAGAAATAAATCCCAACTACCATTGTCGCCTCACTGGCCCCGGCGTACGCGTTGCGCATATTGTATGCCGGTGATAACATGGTGTCTGGCGCAAAGGGTCCTCGGCATATGTAGTTGTATTTCTATGATACTGATGATCACATTGCTCATCGAACAAAGAGATCGTCACACCTTAATGCAAATTTGATTAGAGAGGTACTTGGTATACTGTTACAAAATAATAATCCTTATGTTTTGACGCTCGGAGCACTAGGTGAACTGAAGAATCTGGATAACTATAATATTGAGCTCAGTACGAGTATCTCTGTCGATCAGAGGAGGTACAATGCACCTGCAATAGAGCAGGTTGCTGCTATTTGGTTAGATGATAATGATGAAACTCGAAGATTCACCGGCAAGTCCGGGTAGGCTCACTATATACGGGTGTATCATGGTTGTTTCGATCCATTGGCCTATCCTCTTTTCTACCCAAGTGGTGAGACTGGTTGGGAGGATAAGAAAATATTGTTAGAGGACACACCCATTAGCCGTTTCCCTAGACAAAAAAAAGTACACGAAGCGAAAAAATAAGGTCTTTTCCTGATCCAACATGCAGGTAATATCAAGTCGCGTTTGCACGTCAGTGCTCATGAATATTATTGTTACCTTATGCAGATACGTAATGGCGTATTTGTAATATTTTGCTATGAGGGACGGCTCTTCCAACAATGGATCCTTGATATATATGTTAAAGTTGAATCAATGCGTTTGGATAGGCATTCTAGACCAAAAAATCAAGCAACTATCCGAGCGGACCTATGCCAGGTATTGTGTTTCTTGAGACAGTAGCAGTCGGCCAAAAGAATCATCCAATATTGCAAGTCAACCACAAAATCATCCAATTTTAACGTTTATGTCATGTACTTTTGATGAGATTTAACGTCAAACCATCAACAAAAAATAATTTCATCTTTTTTCTAAATTTCACCCACAATTTTCTAAAAATATATAATAACAATTATAAATGCAACATAAATTTTAGTTGACTAAATATTTCTTATTCACTTAGTTTCTTAATCATAATCAATTATTAATTACATGTGTTAGGTTAGATGTGCCTTTTACTATACATGCGTGCCGCACGTGCACTCTACTCGTTCTTGTATGATTTGCTTTCAGATTTGTTCCTGATGTATCTATTCGTGGTAGAAGTTTCTTTCCCTGCGCATGTGTTTCTTTGCGTGGCAAGATGTATCTATTCGTGGTAGAAAATGTATCTTTTGGCGGAAGAAGTTTCTTTTCGTGTATTTTTGTTTTTTTGTGCAAATTTGTTTCACTCCCATGTGGTCATTTGCTCGTGTGCGTCATTTGACAGTGGTGCATCATTTCGTCGTGGGGCGTCATTTCAATGATTTGATTTGCAACGTCCGCCATTTCTTTTCAAAAAAGTTCAATTAGAAAATGATAACTGATTTGCTGAACCTGCAGCTTGCAGGTATCAGCTGGCAATGGCACCATAACATAGCTTTGGACATGCATGCTTAATCAGGCCTTGTTTAGTTGGGAGCACGGGTCTCTTCGTAATCATTGTGCCACTGTAGCATTTCGTTTGTATGTGCGAAAAATTGTCCAAAAATTGATTAATTAGGCTCAAAATGTTCGTCTCGCAGAGTACAACAAAACTGTGCAATTAGTTTTTGATTTCATCTACATTTAGTACTCCATGCATATTATGACATTTTGATGTGATGGAGAATCTTTTTTTACATAGTAAATTTGGGAGTTGCTTTTTGGAACTAAACAAGGCCTCGGTTCTTATTTTCTAATTGAACCTTTTTGAAAGAGATGGTAGACGTTGCAAATCAAATCATTGAAGCAAAGCTACTTATTTATCTATGGTCCACTCGACTAAACATCACGCCTCTGGAAAATAGCATTTGCTGGCTAGTCAGTTTCAGTCTGAACGTGTACACTGTTATCTTCCTATCTTGTTGGCTGTGTAATTGTTGAGTTGTTGAAAGTGTGCTGGAAGGGTGGAACGTACTCCTAGTGCTGTCAAGCATTTGAGCAGTTTTAAGCCTGTCACGTACCTTTGTCGATGAGTTCTAGGAACGTTTGTAACTCTTCGTTTTGTTTCCTTTCACTGCAAAAATGTGGAGGCGTGATGTTGTTGTGCTTATATATATATATGCGTGCGTCAGATTTGTTTGCCATATGTCCATCCCGTTTGTCATTGTTCGGCACGGTTGGGGAAATAATTCCTGTTTTGAGCATCTGCAAGCGCAGCAGTGTCCGCGTGGTTTGTGCCTTCTTTTGTCTGAAGAAATCAGGAGATCCAGAATGACGAAATGGGATGTCCGGGGGGCGATCGTCATTCTCATTTACCGTCTTATCTGAAAGCCGTCCGATCCACTGCATCCGACGATCCCGATTCAGTAGGAGACACCCAATGCAAATTATGGGTATTTGGATCAAGCCGCTAAAGTTTAGTCATTTAAATAAATAATAATTAGAAGTATTAACATAAACTAATTATAAAACTAATTATATAAGTCATGACTATTTTGCGAGATGAATCTAACAAACCTAATTAACCATATAATTATCATATTTACTATAGCATTATATTATTTAATTATAGACTAATTAGGTTTAATAGACTCATCTCGTAAATTAGTCTTTGTTTATATAATGAGTTTGTAATTGTTCTATATTTAATATCTCTAATTACTATTTTTATATTTAATGTGACGGACTTAACTTTAGTGTGGAGGATCAAACACCTCTTAAACGCAAAAATGACGGCAGGATGCGGCGTGGGGACAGGAGAAGCAACTGCCGACGCTGCAGGTGGGGCCCTCACCCGGTCACCTCCACGACCTCCTCCGTTGTCGGGCCTGTTTGTTTGTTTAGTAAATTCCCTCGTTGCCGTTAGATTTTATAAGACTTTCCTCATTGCCATCCAAATTCTCCGATTCCCTTCATCGCCACTTTTTCAAAATTCTATTTCCTTTACTGCCATTTACGTTACTTGACCGTTAAGTTGCTGTTATCTTGAGAAAAAAAAAGACGATTTTGCTCCCATCAAGAGAATAGAATGAAATATTCTTATATTCCTTGCATACCATTGAAGAGCTCGGTGATGTTTTTATAGATTGAAGTTGCACAAACAACAAGCAACATATTATAACGTCCGTAAAATTTACCCTAATTAAATCACGCGTCAAAAATTATTTTCAAAATCTTTTTACCGCCGAGCTCCCGGAAATCCAGGCCGAATCCTTCCCCTCCCCGGTTTTCCGCCGACCCAGCCCGGACCCGTCGTGCCTAACCTTTTCGCCGCCCCGTCACTTCCGCACTGACCGTTCTCGGTGCATGTGCCCGCGACCGACTGTCGCCGGCGTCGCCGCCGGGAATCCCGCCTCGGATCCCCTCTTTCCCTCCCCTTTTCTTCTTTCTCCATTTTCTTTTTTCTTTTCCTTTTTCCTTCTTCTCTTTTCTTCTTCCTTCTTTCCTCTCTTCTTCTCCCCGGCCGAGCCACCTCCCCCCGGCGCCAATCCTGCTCCCGGCTGCGCCACCACCTTACCGACCCACTCGTTCCGCCGCTGACACGTCGCCCTCGCACCGGCCCACGTGCACCCCTCCCCCGCACGCGCACGCACACCTGGGTCGCCTCGCCGCGCGCCCCGCCACTGCGCCGCGCACACGCGCTCTGCCTCGATGCGCCGAGCGCCGGCTCACTCGTGCTTCACCGCCGGCCGGACCCGCACCACGTGCCAGGTGCTGCCGCACTCCACGCGCACGCGCACGTCACGCACAGCGCCGCCCGAGTCCGCCGCTGCTGCTCGCCCGCACTGCCCGCTAGAGCGCACCGCTCCGCCACAGCACGCCGCGGGCACGCCACGCCGCGACACGCACTACGCGACGGAGCACAGCACCACCACGGCCCACACCCAACGCCGCTCTCGCCGCCGAACCATCACTTCATCGGCCGCAAATTCCGCCGGCGCCATTACTCCCTTTCCGCCGGCCGCCGAGCCCTCCCCGTCGGTCCACCGCCTTAATCCCCTATAAATCGAGCACCCTGGAACCTCCTCCACTCCCCAAGCCCCCACAGCTCCGTTCGTCCCCCTCTCACCTGCTGCCGGCGCCGCCCCACCTTCATCGCCGCTGTCGCTCGCCCCTCCCGTGGGCAGCCCCTCGCACCGCCCAAGGTAAGAGTGGGAATGGCTTTCCCTCTCGCCCCACTCGCCCTTCCCCCTCTCCATCGCTGCCTCCTTGCCCATGGCCGCCGGCAAGGCCACCGCCGTCGTCGGTCGGTTCCCTTTCCCCCCTTCTCTGTTTCGCGTGGAGAAGAAGGGCAATCTTGCCCCTAGCCCCCTAGCCTTTTTCGTTTTAAGACCCACGGTCCAACCCCTTTCACTCTCTCTGATAAGTTAGTTGGACACCCCTGCCCTTCAAAAATAAACCCCTCTAACACCTTATCACCCTCCCAAATATAATCCTAGGACCTTTCAATTAAATTTCGGTACCTTCGGTAACTTCCCGAACGAGTCCCTTCCTCCGTTAACCACCGATCGACGCGTCATTTTATGCGCCGATTTAACCCGGAATGACCCCAAACTTCACCATCCACTTTTCCGCTATACCCTCCGCCAAACCAAGCGCCACTTTCCCAAATGTGACCTTCCCCCCTTCGTTCTCCGTTTAGCTTCCGTTCTTTCTTTCTGCGAGCTCGGCAAAGAAAACTTTTCTCTATTTTATTCTTTTCTTTTATTTATTGTGTGTATGCTTGTTGTGTGCACCGTAGATCAAGTTGAGGAAGCACCCGAAGGAGAGCAGTGCTACGATCAGGAGCCCGAAGGCCAGTACCCCGAGCAGGAACTCCCGGAAGGCTTCGAGAACGGCAAGTTCAATCTTACCCTTCGATGCATATTTATCCCAGTCTTATAAATGCAACCCACTGGCCTGTTTTATAAAACTTGCATGTTTGTTGCTAAACCATTTTTTTTGTGTGAGTCGTTCCTTGATTACTATAAATATTCCTTGATAACCTAGATTAATTTTTGAATATTTTAGTTGGGAATTAATCACTGTTAAAATGCCGCTTAGGACAAAGTAACCGTTTGAAAATAAATACTATCCATTAAATATCTAGTAAAATATGAGAATGGTGCTTTTAAAAGAAATGGGTTTAAATGATAATAATTAGGGGATAAGCCGGACGGTGTTTCCTGTGTGAAATACTAAGGTGGGCTCCTGCCGGTGTGGCTGAGCATGGTGGGAAAAGTCCGACTTGTCATAAGAAGGATGAGTTGATGTGTCATCTTGCCTAACCCAAATATCAGTACCTCCGCTCGACCGTTGTATGTGGCAACGACTTGGCATAAATCCCACTAGTTGAACTGGTAGTTATCGGGTGTGCTGGTGAGCAACAGAGGACCATGGGGATGGGTATAGGATCTTGGTGAGTTATACCCTGGGTAGAACCTTGTGGGTAGGTTGCTGACCCCCTGGTTGCTTCTGTGGTGACTTGCCAGTTTAGCTATGGTGGGTAATGGCCTCGATAGGATCTGCACTGACACTAAGGTGTTCATGTTGTGGTACCCTACTTGTGGTTGTGTACACCTCTGCAGAGTTGAAACCTATCCAGATAGCCATGTCCACGGTATTGGACGAGTTACGGCATGGTCACTTCACAAGTCCTTTAACTTGGTTGGTTTTGGTAATAAGCAGTGTCTACTGGTGTAAGTTGTTTCGGGAAGTGTTGGTAGTGCCTACGACGGACGGGGAGTCCGGTAGCACTGGGTGGTGTTTTACAATCTACTTTATTTACAATGATTTTAATTATTAGACTGTTTGTAGAACTTTTATTAAATGAACCCTTGCATATGGCATTTCCGCAAATAAACCAATAGCCCATCCTTGATTATTACCCTTGCATTCCTCTGTTGTAACCCCTCCGTGGGTTTGGTTGGACATGCTGAGTACGTATGTGCTCTCCCTTGCCTATTTTTCAGAAGAGGACCCGGACTTCGTTCCCGAAGACGTCGAGTAGGAGTTACGTTCTGCACTCAACCTCGCATGTGTGTTAGGGCCGTCCGCTTGAAGAACCGCATGGCGCAGCTCTCTGATGATGCCATGATTAGTTGTACCGTTTGGTTCCTAGTTTTTATCCTCGCGTTAGTGGCGCGTTTGTGCCCACTACCGCGTAGGTGTGTTCGGTAATGGACCATATGTTGTAATAAATGTGAATCAGCCTCCTGGGACTGACGTTTGTATCACATTTAAGTCTTCTCATTTGAGGGGACGCTTCAGGTGGTATCAGAGCCGATAGGTTGGCCGTAGGGCGTGACCCCTAGGATCGAGACCCTTTCCCCAACTTTTCGTTAGATAAGCCATCCCTCGTTTAAGCCATATTTACCACACCAACACTCACCAATGGTTTTGACCTGTCCAGATGGCTGACGATGGATGGAGTGAGGGGATCTGCCCTACAGATCCTGGCCTCCCTAAGTTGTTGCTACTCAGCCTGGAGCGCGTCGGAGTCACGAACCCACCAGAGTACTCCTACCGAGTGTATGACTCCCGAGGCACCCATCGGTGTGAAATGATGATCTTCGTGGGAAAAAGCACACTTCACCCCGAGGTCGAGCCCTAGTTCGTCAAGACTACTGGCTTTGGCTTACCAGACACCTACCATAAGGCCGCCAGAAAAGCCCTAATATGCCTGCGCTTGCTCTACAAGCGACACCTCCAAGAAACACCTATGGGATTCTTTTCGCCTACTAGAGGACGAGGACGCGCATGGATTGCCTAGATGAGGAGCCTTGGAAGGGATGATGAACTGGAGGACATTGTTTCTCATCTGGCCATCTACCTCAACGGTGTGGACCGGTTGTACCGCGACCAGGCGGTTCAGCTGAAGCACTAAGTCCACAGAGCAGAAAAGGCGGAACAAGAAATGGAGAAGCAGCGGATAAGAGCCGAACGAGCTGAGAACTCTCTAGCTGCCCTCCAAGCCAAATGGCAATACTACGCCGAAGAGATAGAGCAGATTGAGGCCCACCGAAGGAAAGCTGGGTTACTGGAAGGAGAACCTGAAGAGACACACCGAGACATGGGTACCCAGACCGAAGAAGAGCCTTATCTCCCACCCAAGAAGCGCCTTAATTGGATCATTAAGAGGGCCCCCAGGGGTGAGGAGTAGTATGTGTAGGCTTGAGTTGTTGTCTAAATAAAAATGTACCCATCCATGATGAAGTAATAAAACCATCACCCACCAATGTGCTTATTATCCTAGCAATTGGTCTGCCCTATCTTTGTTTTCACATGGCTGCGGAAGGATGGACCCAGGGCACTTGCCTCGCCGCACCTGGATTTCCCAGCCTTTTGATCGACTCCCTGGCGCGGCTCGGTGTGACTGAGCGCCCAAGGTACTACAGCAGGGAGTACGAACACCATGGCACCCTTCGCTGTAAGGTGGTCATCATCGTCGCCAGAAGCAACCGCCACCCCGCAATTGAACCTTGGCGAGTGACCGCCACAAGGTTCAGGCACCAGGACACCTATACCGTGGCCATCAGAAAGGCGCTCCGCTATCTGTGCCGGATTTATGAAGGACATCTCGTCCCCACGCCAATGAGGTTCTTTCCCCCGATCGTCCGAACTCCGGTCTGGCGAGCCCGGATAAGAAACCTGGAACATCACCGTCAAGAGGAAGGACCTTTGTACCAAGTGGTCACCTACCTCTCTACTTTGGACCAACTCTTTGACGCGCAGGCCAATTTCCTGAATGAACAGATCAACCGGGCCAAGCAAGCCGAACGCGCAGTACGGATGAACCAAATCCAGGTGGCCCAAGCTAAGGCCAGAGCCACAGCAGTCGTCAGCCGCGAAGCCCTTGCCTAGGAAAGTCTCAGGCAGGCCCAGGACCAGCGTATGCAAGATTGGACCAGGAGTGAAACACCTGTCCCTGGCATAGGAGAAACCCAAGTCCTACTGGGAACACCCGTCATCGGGTGGGGAACACTCTTTGGGACCCCACAAGCCCCACCCGAAAGCCCCGCATGAACGGAGGAAGCCGCAGAAGAGGAAGCGGCCGAGTAGCCCTCGGAAAATGGAAACGTCGAAGAGGACGAGCCGCTCAACCCACAGGAGGCACACCCCGCTCCAGAAGAAGGCTCGTCCCGCGAGTAGAAGCCATCAAGCTGAAGCCCCTAGGCCCGTTAGCGTTGTACCCTTCCGTGTTGTACCCCTGAGTTCAGCCGCGTAGCCGCGTTGTATCCCCGCGTGTTGTACCCCCCCGGTCGTTGGAATAAAGTCGCTTGTGTTTGTCTGCTTGTTTGTTTGTTGAGTGTTTCGGCAGGGTGAACCTTGCCTTTTTGAAAATCACGAATTAAACAACTTGAACATCACCTAAGATTGTCTTCCCCACCTCAATCTGCAGATGGTTAACACGCGCACGAGGCCCTCCTAGAACCGCACCCCTCCCAGCGGTGCAGGTCAGCAGGGAGAAGAGGGACACGGCCCAGTGATGGAGGAGCAGGAAGTAAGCCAACCAAGAGTGGGGAACCAGGGTAAAGAGCAGCAAATACCACCCCCACCACCACCCGGCAGCTTGGTGCAGGCAATACATAACCAGACTATTGCTTTGCAAACCATGCTAGAAGCTTTCCTTCGTCGTGAGACACGTCAACAGAACCTTAATGACAAGCTGTCACACTTCCTAAGGACCAGGCCACCCACCTTTGGAGGATCCAGCAACCCACTGGAGGCAGACGATTGGTTGCGGGCTATTAAGAGGAAGCTTGAGCCATTCGACTGTCAAGACCGTGACAAGGTTCTCCTGGCAACCCACCAACTCACCAGAACCGCACTTGCATGGTGGGAAAATTAATGTGAGGCTGCCGATGATGAGACCTCCATCACCTGGAATGAATTTGTGAGAGAGTTCCGCCGCTACCATATCCCTGCAGCCACCATGAAACGGAAGGCGGATGAGTTCTGGGCACTGCAGCAAGGGACCAAGTTGGTGGAAGAATACACCCACCAGTTCATAGAACTTGCTCTCTATGCACCAGAAGAAGTGGACACAGAGGAGAAGAAGCAAGACATGTTTAAGAAAGGCTTGACCCCAGAACTCAGAACCTTGCTTACCCCTCAGATATACCCGGATTTCAACACCCTGATGAACATGGCTATTCTCACGGAGAGAGCCAAGGCAGAAGAAAGGAAGGAGAATAAGCGCAAGTTCCTGGAAAACAAGAACCGCCAACAGGACCGATTCCAGAAACCAAGGAGCTCCAACTATACTGCACCAAGAACTCATGCCCCAATGTAGTATAGGACCCAGTCCCAGCGAACAGGCTCCCAGCCCCAAAGCACCCAGTACAAGAGCCAGAACACCACGAAGCCTGCACAGAGCAATGCCAGCCAAGTTACCAACAACGACAACAATGGTAGAGCTTGCTTCAACTGCCGTGAGATGGGGCATTATATTGCCAACTGCCCCTATGCCAAGAACAAGCCTGCTACATCAACCTATTCCAACTTAGTGAATGGGCCCAAGCCGCCAGTCACCGGAGCAAACCGAGTTCCAGTCCACAACAACAACACCACCACCACCACCAACAACAACCAGCAGTCCTATGGACGAGCCCGCGTCAACCACATCGATGCGCAGGAGGCTCAAGGAGCACAAGGAGTAGTACTCGGTGAGTTCCTAGTCAGCTCAGTCTTGGCAACAGTACTATTTGATTCTGGAGCATCACATTCTTTTATATCGTCAAGTTTTGTGGAAAAGAACAACATACCTACAGTACTACTAAAAACACCCCTGATAACCCGAACACCTGGAGGTGACCTAAAGTGCCGACTAGGCTGTTTACGAGCAAGGATCATTTTAAGTGGGGTAGAATTCTTAGCTGACTTAGTAGTACTTAAGTCCAAGGGAATAGATGTAATCCTTGGAATGGACTGGTTAAGCCTACACAACGGACTCATAGGTTGTGCCGACAAAATAGTACATCTAACCAACCCAGAGGGAATACAAGTAACCTGCCACACTCGTGGAATTGGACCAGACCCGATGGTTTTCAGTATGGATGTGAGACCTCTAGAAGAAGTCCCAGTTGTCAACGAGTACCCTGACGTATTCCCCGAGGAGCTTCCTGGAATGCCACCAGATAGGGACATAGAATTTTCCATCGACCTTGTCCCAGGGACCTCACCCATAGCCAAGAGACCCTATAGGATGGCAGCCCCTGAACTAGCAGAACTCAAGAGACAGCTGGAAGAACTACAACGGCTCGGCTTCATCAGACCCAGCTCATCCCCGTGGGGAGCCCCAGTGCTCTTTGTTAAAAAGAAAGATGGAAGCATGAGAATGTGTATGGATTACCGTGCACTAAATGAGGTCACCATTAAGAACAAGTACCCTCTCCCTAGGATAGATGACCTCTTTGACCAACTGAGAGGAGGCAGGTATTTTTCAAAAATCGACTTGAGATCAGGATACCATCAGCTGAAAATAAAAAAGGAAGACATCCCAAAGACAACCTTTGTTACCCGCTACGGACAATTTGAGTTCACAGTAGTGTCCTTTGGACTCACCAACGCACCCACATATTTCATGAATCTCATGAACAAGGTATTCATGGATGAGTTGGATAAGTTTGTCGTAGTCTTCGTTGACGACATACTCATCTACTCCAAGACCGCCCAGGAGCATGAACAACATCTACAAGTGGCTCTGAAAAGGTTGAGAGCGCACAAGCTCTATGCCAAATTCAGCAAGTGTGAATTTTGGCTTGAACAAGTAGATTTTCTGGGTCACGTTTTGACCGCAGAAGGAATAACAGTGGACCCTGGAAAGGTCGAGGCTGTTTCCAATTGGCAGCAACCGACCAACATAAGTGAGATTAGGAGCTTTTTGGGCTTAGCCGGCTATTACCGAAGATTTATCGAAGGATTTTCCAAGATAGCCCGTCCCCTGACAGAGCTGCTCAAAAAGGAAAAGAAATTTGCTTGCACAGAGTCTTGTGAGAAGAGCTTCCAAGAGTTGAAGCGTAGGCTGACAACTGCTCCAGTCCTAACCCTACCGGACATCCACCGGGATTTCGTCATTTATTGTGATGCATCCCGATATGGTTTGGGATGTGTGCTCATGCAAGACGGAAAGGTAGTGGCATACGCTTCCCGACAGCTTAAGCCCCATGAATTGAACTACCCAACCCATGATCTGGAGCTTGCAGCCATAGTGCATGCCCTAAAGATTTGGAGGCACTATTTAATCGGAAAAAGTGTGAGATATACACGGATCACAAGAGCCTGAAGTATATTTTCACCCAACCGGATCTGAACCTAAGACAGAGAAGATGGTTGGAACTTGTTAAGGATTATAATATGGATATCCATTACCACCCTGGCAAAGCCAATGTTGTAGCAGACGCCTTGAGCTGGAAATCTTATGGGCCCAGGAATGGCCACCTACATGAGGAAATGGCACGGTTAAACGTGCACATTGTTCCCCGAAATTTTAGTCAGAAATTAAGTATTCAACCCACTCTGGAAGATGAGATCAGGAGAGCCCAGAGCTCAGATAAGGACTTAGTGAAGATTCACCGGCACACCGGAGAAAACAAAGCACCAGACTTCCGAGTTGACGACAAGGGAACCTTGTGGTATAAGCAGAGGATCTGTGTACCCTGTGATGGAGATTTTTGACAGAAAATCATGGACGAGGCCCATAACACGCCATATTCCATCCACCCAGGATCCACCAAGATGTATCTGGATTTAAAGCAGAATTATTGGTGGAACGGAATGAAAGCAGATATTGCCAAGTTTGTCGCTCACTGTGACACTTGCCAAAGAATAAAAGCCGAACACCAGAAACCGGCAGGATTACTACAACCCTTGCCCATCCCGGTTTGGAAATGGGATGAGATAGGAATGGACTTCGTAGTTGGTCTACCCAGGACACAGATTGGACATGATTCTATATCGGTAATAGTGGATCGACTCACCAAAGTCGCTCACTTCCTGCCTATATGGACCAACTATGGTGGAGAGAAGCTAGCCAAACTTTATGTAGAAAATATAGTAAAGCTACACGGAGTGCCTAGCAGGATTGTTTCGGATCGAGGAACCCAGTTCACCTCTTGATTCTGGAAAAGCTTGCACAAGGCCATGGGCACTAAGTTGGACTTTAGCTCTGCCTATCACCCACAGACCGATGGTCAGACCGAGAGAGTAAACCAGATCATGGAAGATATGCTGAGAGCGTGTGTCCTTACCTACGGTAAAGATTGGGAGCAGAGTTTACCGTACGCCGAGTTCTCATACAATAATGGCTACCAGGCAAGTGATGAGGACATCACTCCTATGGATACTCACAACAATCCTCCATTGATCGTTCAAGGTCCAATCACTAGAGCTCGTGCGCGACAATTGAATTTAGAGGTGAGCTCGTTCCTAAGTACTTCTCTATGTGATTATGAGAATAGATTGCTACCTAATGATTATATTGTAATTAGGAACCATGGAGAGTACCAGAGGATTGTTGGAGAAGGGCTTCAAGGTGGAGAGCACCAGCAAGGGCATGCAAGTCAAGATAGAGGCCCAAATCAATTCGACTTCGAGTCCACCTCGGAGTCCAGGAGCAGTCAGTGCTAAATCGAACGCCCAGGTCGCATACGGGCTCGGATTTGGACGTTCTTTATATGCTTGGAAAGCTAAGAAGATAATCTTTGCAATTGGACTGGTCTAATATCAAAATTCGTCCGGAGTCATCGGGAATCAACGAAACAAGTTGACGTCCAGAATCTATTTCGGCGCTGCGTCGTCGTATTTTGGTCTTTGGGCCGTGTATCGTGTTGAGCCCAATAGGGGCACGTCCAGGGGGTCGACCATGACCCTAGACTCTTTCAAACAGTAGCCGCCGCCCAAGTTAGGGTTTGGGTTTTGCTTAGATCAATTCTGTCAAGAACAGTGTCGCCGCTCATCGGTTTGTGAGACCCCAACTTTGTGAGTTTAATCATACATCGGCAATTGTGTTGCAATCTTTCTCGTTCTTGCTTGTGTTCTTCGATTCGCAGGCAAGGATTAGCGTTCTGGGCGAGGTCAACCGTGCAACGCTGGTTGATAACCTGAGGAGACGTGGTGCTGCGATTGCAGGGTTCGAAACGTGTGGTTCGGAAGCCGGATTGATTTGAGTCACGACTCCACCAAATCAAGAGTTATCAGAACCTTTCGGAAGATCGGGAAACCCTAGTTCCCATCAGCAAGCCTGGGCATGTCGCCCTTTGAAGCCCTCTATGGAAGAAAGTGCAGAACACCACTAATGTGGTCAGAGGTTGGAGAGCGTACCCTAGCGGGGCCCGCGCTCATAAAAGAAGCCGAATTAAAAGTAGCCGAGATCAGAGAGAAGTTGAAAGCGGCCCAGTCCCGGCAGAAAAGCTACGCAGACAAGAGAAGACGAGAGCTAAGCTTTAACCCCGGAGACTTTGTTTATCTCAAGGTCTCGCCCATTCGGGGAACTCACAGATTTCAAGTTTATGGAAAATTAGCACCTCGATATATTGGGCCATATGAGGTACTAAAGAAAGTTGGAAAGGTAGCCTACCGGTTGGAACTACCAGAAGCAATGTCGGACATACACCCAGTATTTCATGTCTCACAACTGAGGAAATGCTTGAGAGTACCCGAAGCCGAGCATGTGCCGGTAGAGACACTAGATCTACAGCCAGATCTGCGGTACCAGGAAGTGCCAGTCAAAATTTTAGACACCGTCACGAAAAGGACGAGGAGCTCCGAAGTACGAATCTGAAGAGTGCGGTGGAGCAGACACGGAATAGAAGAAGCTACGTGGGAACGTGAAGACGCTCTAAAGAAGGAGTTTCCCCATCTGTTTGGGAGCCAGTCGAATCTCGAGGACGAGATTCCTTTTAAGTGGGGTAGGTTTGTAACGTCCGTAAAATTTACCCTAGTTAAATCACACGTCAAAAATCATTTTCAAAATCTTTTTACCGCCGAGCTCCCGGAAATCTAGGCCGAATCCTTCCCCTCCCCGGTTTTCCACCGACCCAGCCCGGACCCGTCGTGCCTAACCTTTTCGCCGCCCCGTCACTTCCGCACTGACCGTTCTCGGTGCATGTGCCCGCGACCGACTGTCGCCGGCGTCGCCGCCGGGAATCCCGCCTCGGATCCCCTCTTTCCTTCCCCTTTTCTTCTTTCTCCATTTTCTTTTCTCTTTTCCTTTTTCCTTCTTCTCTTTTCTTCTTCCTTCTTTCCTCTCTTCTTCTCCCCGGCCGAGCCACCTCTCCCCGGCGCCAATCCTGCTCCCTGGGTAGAACCTCGTGGGTAGGTTGCTGTCGGTGCTGGGATCGGTCGGCCAATCCCCAGCGCCAAACAGAATGCGCTGTGTCCCGTCCCTTGACGGTTGATGCAAGAGCTAGCACGATGAGACAAGCGTTTATCCTAGTTCCGACCGTGAGGTCGTACGTCCAGCAGGGTGCGCTTGGGGCGCTGTACTATCTTGCACCGGAGTGCTTGCAGAGGGGGACTACAAGCAAGGCGGGAGAGGAGGAGGAGTCTCCAAGTCCCTGAAAGCGAGTGTGATTGAGGCGAGTGCCAATATCGTGTGTGACGGTGTGTGTGATTATTTTTCCTCCCCCCCTCCTCTCTCGCCCCCTCCCTCCTTTTATAGGCTAAGGAGAGAAGGGGGGAGGGGCTTACAAGTACAGATACAGTGTGTGCTACAGAGGTGTGTACTGGAGAGCGTGACGCTGGGCGTGCGGCCGTCCTTGACCCAGGCGGGGGATTTATAGCGAGCTCCGGCTTCCGCGGGCGTCATGGCCGTCCCTGTGCTTGTCCTAGAGTGATTTCGAGGGGTGGCGCTGCCGTAATCCGCACCCAACTGCCCGCCGCTGGTTGACTTCGAGGGCGGGGCAGGTGACGAAGGACGAGAGTTGGCGGCACAGGGGCCGGCATGGCGCTTGCTGTTGACCACAGTGCGCGGCATGCCCGGTTTGCTGGGGAATGGCCGAGAGTTGGCGGATTTGACCCGGCGTTCATCATCACCGGACCACGCCTGACCGGAGTCCGTACTCGGTTGCTGCTCGTATATTCGTTCGAGGGTCCTTCGCGCCCATTCGAGGGCTGCGCCGGGGGGGGGAAAGGACGGGAGCGGGTGGAATAGTGGTGCGGATTGACGCCTGCAAGTCCGCACAGGGCCTCGCGCAGCGCCGCACGCATCCTCACAGTGGTGGTGAGGACGCATAGTGACCGGAGCAGTTGAAACAGCGAGCTTTGTGGTGTCAGCGGCGCGGCGTGGGGAGAGATTGCCTTCTTGACTTCGGCGCCCGCCTGATGGGGCGGGCATTAAATGCCGTTGTCGGGCGGGGCGCCAGAGTGTGCCGCGTTATGTAGAGGCGTAGCCTCGAGCGAGGCGGAGATGGCCCGCCCGCTCGAGGGGGTGCGCGGCCCTCGAGCGAGGCGGGGTTTGCGTTGCGCCTGCTCGAGGGCGCGCGGCCCTCGAGCGAGGCGGAGACGGGGGTAGCGACTCGGGTTCCCTCGATAGGCGAGCTCGGACGTCCGTTCTTGGGCCGCGATAGGCCGTGACGGGCCGAGCTGCCTTGGCGGCCCCTCTTGGCTGTCGGTGATTCGGCCTTTCGTGGCATATCGTTTTTTGAGGGTGATTTGCCCCGATGATTAGGGGACCCCCGGGGTTTGTCCCCGACAGTAGCCCCCGAGTCTCTGCCGGACTAAGGATCAGTCGGGCAGAGGCTGATGGTTCGCGGGATCGTTCCCGGGCATTTTGCGGGGATTACTCCTTTTTGATTATGCACGTTCTTCCGTGGGGGCGCGCGAGCGCACCCACGGGTGTAGCCCCCGAGCCCTTGGAGGAGTGAATTCACTCGTGCAAGGGCTTTGACTTTCGAGGGTTGTGTCAGTCGCTCCCCTTTCGACGTGGTGGGGGTGAGACCGAGTTACACGGAATTCGGGGGGCGGACCCTGCACGGCTTCGACGTGTTTTGTGCATAAGAGGAGGAGGACATGCTGCAAGGAGACCCCGAGCTCCTGGCCCGAGCGGAGTCGATCGGAGGGGCTTCTTGTCTTTGAGTTGTGACCCTCGCTTCCCCTTCGCGGGGGAGAGGGGTGAGGTCATTCGTGCAACCCTCGAATCGGGCAGCGTACACGGATGCCTCGGTGAGCTGTTAGTGGGTAGTTCAAGTGGACGCCCGTGCCCCGTTCGCTAGGGGTCAGCTTGTGGTCCGGAGACGCGTCCATGTAGCGCTTGCAAAGGTTTGCTAGGTGGGGCTCGGTCCCCTTCGCAGAGACCGAGGGCGCGAAAGCTCTCCCTCGTTGGGATCCCCCCACTAGCTGCCTTTGTCCGGCCTTGAACACAACAGGGGCGTCCCCAAACTTCGCGTTCGGGGTAAAGTCCGTTGGACACGCCCGAATCATCCCTGACTCTGTTGATCTGGAGCGCCTGTCGAACCCTTTCGCGGGCCAAGCTTCGTACTCCTGATCAGTAGGGCCTTGCGAAAGGTGCAGGTCACCCTCAAGCAGCGGGCTCGAGGGTTGCTCGAGCGTGACCGGCAGCCTTCGCATCGCTTAATCTGGGGCGCCCGTCGAACCTTTTCGAGGCCCGGGTTTCGAGCCCCTGATCAGTAGCACCCTGCGCCTCGAGGCGGAGGGGGGTCGTTGTCTTACCTGGGAAGGAATCCAACGGTTAGGTCGTTTCGGTTTTGCGGGCCCGCGCACGACCACTGGCGGGCGTGGTCGTGGCTGATGTGGCATGGAGTGGGCGAGATGGGCGTAGTGGGCGCGCCTTTTTAGGCGGAGTTGGCGTGCGCCGGGGAGAGGCGAGGCGACGGGCGGTCAGGCGCCGCTGCCGCGCCGTTTCGTTTTACCGTGCCGCAGTAAATGCCGCCGCTCACGCGTGCCGTTCCGCGGGAAAAAAGGGGAGGGGTCCCCGGTTGTCAGCGACGTGCCATGCGTGCGTTCGGCCCATTGCCAGTGGGTTGGCGTGTCGCGGCAGGGACGAGCCCGCTCCCTTATAAAAGGAAAGCGCGGGAGGAAGGGGATTTTTTACCTTCACCATTCCTCGCACCAGCTCTCGCCTCTGCCTTTCGCTTGCTTCTGAGCCCGCTAGTCGCACTCTGTTCGTCCTTCACGCCTTCGTCGCCTTTGCTCCGTGCTCCCTGCTCCGCCGTCCGCCATGGTGATCATCGAAGGCGTCACGGAGTGGACTCCGTCCACCGCTACCGAGCACCTCCTGGAGGGCTTGGTGAACGGCGGGCAGCTTTCGCCCCGGGGCGATTCGGCGCGGCCGGCGTGGATTGTCCCGGCGCTGGTGGCCAGGGTGCCGAACCCGCCGGTGGGGTACGTGGTGAGCTTCATCCGCTTCCACGAGCGGGGCTTCAACGCGCCTGCCAGCCAGTTCATGCGGGGCCTCTGCCACTACTACGGCGTGGAGCTCCACAACTTCTCCCCCAACGCCATCTCGCAGGCGGCGGCCTTCGTCGGCGTCTGCGAGGCTGTGCTGGGGATCGAGGCGCACTGGGACCTGTGGGTCCACCTCTTCCGCGCCGAGCTCAGCACGTCCGGCGCGGGGAGGGGGGTGCGCCGTTCTTCGTGCGCCGGCGGTCTTACGCTCGCGCCGGTCGAGTCCAGGAAGCACCTCTACCCGGCCTGCAGGATGACTACCAACAACAGCGGCTGGGGCAAGGGATGGTTTTACTTGCGCAACGACGGCCTGGGGTTGCCAGTGTACACCGGCAAGGTCTTGACGGAGAAGGCCGACTCCTGGAGCTACGGCGTTTCCGGCGAAGGTCAGCGGAAGAGGCTCCGCCCTGTCGTCGACGCCCTTCGTACCTTGGAGGGGTCGGGCCTGACCGTGGCGCACGTGCTCGCGCACTGTCATCGCCGCCGGGTGGTTCCCCTCATGGAGAGGCAGCTCCCTCTGTTCCGGATGACGGAGGGCGCCGACCCGGCGGTACTGGCGGCTTCGCGCATGTTGTCGGAGCCGCTGCTTGAAGAGTACGTCGTTACGAGGGTGCGAACGGCGGTGCATCCCGACACCATGCCGAGCGACCTCCGGTCGTTCCGGCTGCGCCCCGACGAGGGCCATGTTTTGTCGGTGAGTCGTCATTCTCCCTCTCCGGGCTGTTGGATTGATTAATTTAGAATTTCCTTCCTCAATTCATCGTGATTTCATGAGGTGAACTGCGGCCTCTACCGCTCCCTCGCGCCGACTCTGGAGGTGCGTGCTTCGAACCGCGCCCGCCGTGACCGCGAGAGGGACGCGAAGGAGGCGAAGAGAGCCAGCAGTCGGAGGAGGCAAGCCCGGCAGGACGCGCACCAGGCGGCGCTTCGCCGGTGGAGGAGGGACGGCGGGGCGCCGCCGTCGTCCCCCGAGGACTCCCCGGACCTTCCCAGCGAGGGGGAGGATGAGGAGGAGATCGATGCCGGCGGGGTTCTGCCCGCCGGCGAGGAGGAGGTGATGGCCGCGCTGCTGCCCGGGGCGGGTGTGGTGGCCCCGGGCGATACTGCGCCGGTGGCGGCGCGGACGGCGGTCGCGCCTGCTTGACCCGCAGTGCCGCGGGCGCGAGCGACTTCTTCCCCTGCTGCGGGCGGGCCGCGCCGCAGCGGATTGAGTGCCGAGGGCTCGGGGGTGCGCAGCCCCCGAGCGGTTTGAGGGGGTCCTCGAGTTCGAGGAGGGCTCCCTCAACGGGCGGCTCGAAGCGGAAGCTGCAGGTGCTGCAGGATTGCGTCCGGTAAGTTTTGCCTCGAACTTTTTCGTAGCTTTCCATCCTTGTTTGGTTTTTCGTCTCGTGATTTCCGCTCTTTCTTTTTGATTCAGCACGCGGGGTGCCGCCAAGGCCGACCCCAGCCTCGCGCCTAAGAAGGCGTTGAAGGTTGGGGCGTCGGATTCCCCTCACGCCGGGGGATCACGTTCGCGCGGGACCTTGCGTCCCGCAGCGATGTCCGCAGCGATGCCGGTGGAGCCGGCGCCGGGGGCGCGAGATTCCGGGTCGGCGGAGGAGGAGCGGGAGGGGACGCCCCTGGTGGCGGAGCCGGGGCAGGACGCCCCGGTGGTGGAGGTGGAGCCGGGGCACGGCGCCCCGGCGACGGAAGTGGGCGAGCAGGAGGGCCACACCACCGCCGCGGCCCCTACTGGAAGGAGGCAGGAGGCGGTCGTGCCGGTCGGCGGCACGGTCATCCTGCCGGCTTTGGGCCGCGCACAAGGCGTGGCCCAGGGTGGCGATGGCGGGCGCGTTCCCCCCGCTGGGGTGACTGCGGCCGAGGTGTCGGCGGCGCGCTTCTTGTCTCAGGGGCCGCCGCAGATGCCCGTGGCCGGGGGAGCGGCTGAGTGGGATGCGGCCGAGGTGGCGCTGCTCCAGGGTCGTCGCGGCCCGAGCGCATGGCCAGAGGAGCCTGGCGTCTCCGCCCGGGTTTGGCAGGGCATGGCGGAGGAGAACGAGCTATGGGCTCGGGCCGAACGGGTCGGGACGGACCTAGAGCGGGCCATCTCTGCCGCCGCCGATCTTCATTCCAGGCAGGCGCTGGAGCTCTTCGAGGTATCCCCGTGCTCTTCTTAGCACATCGTGATTGTTTTCAGTTTGTGTCTTATTCTTGATGGCTCTTCGTGCAGCTTCTGCGGCAGGAGGCGGCAGACAAGACCTCGTGCATCGCGGACTTGTACGCCGATCTTCGCCGGTTCCGCTAGGCGAACGCGGACCTGGGCACAGAAGTGACCCAGCTCACCGTCTGGGTGAGGGAGGCGGAGACGGACGCCCGCGCACACGAAGAAGCCAAGGCTCGCGCGGAGCGGGAGCGCGACGCTGAGAGAGGCACGGCGGAGCGGGAGGCCCGAGCTTCGGCCGCGGCGTTGGAGCGGCTCGAGCTCGAGCGCAAGGCGCGCGAGGCCGCGCAGTCCCAGCTCGCGGAGGCGGCGGCCCGGGCAGGGCAAAAGGCCCAGGAGGCCGAGCAGCTGGGCCGCGCGCTTCGAGAGAAGGAGGGTGCGCTGGCGACCGCGGAGGGCCTGCTCCAGCGAGAACGCACAGCGCTTACCGAGACCAGGGCCTTGGTGGACGGTATGGCTTTACGCTTTCCTGGCTTTCTGTGTTGGAGTTAGTCTTGACGTGCTTGAGCTTTGTCAGGGCTGCGGAGGGCCGAGGCGGAGAAGGCGGACGAGGTGATGGCTGTTCAGGCCGCCTACTCCGAGGCCCAAGGGGAGCTCGAGGCGCTGAAGGTCGCCGCCGATGCGGCATGCCGGGACGTCCAGTGCGTCGACGTGCAGTCGGGGTCGTCGTTGCCCAGCCGCCTGAGGTCTCTGAAGAGCTGCGTGGCGGAGCGCCTCGAGAGCGCGCTTCACCTTGGAGTGAAGAAGGCACTCGGCGTGGTGTCGACGCATTACAACATCGACCTCGCGGCGGTGGCGCGCGGCTACTTCATCGACGCAGACCTGGACGACGACGCCGCCCTTGCTGCTCTCGACGAGGCCGATGACGGCGCCGAGGATGCTGCCACGGCGCTTGCCGCCAAGTTCGGGCGCGATCTTTTCCCCGAGGAGGATGAAGATGCGTGCGCCGACGTTGGGCCTGAGGCTGCGACCGCCACCGAAGCCGAGGTTGATCCTAAGGCCGACGCCGTGGCGTCCCTTGAGGAGGACATCGCCTCGATGTGCCGCGATGACGATGGTCCTGGGGCGCTTGCATCGGTTCCCTCGACCGTTGCCGCCGAGGCCACCGCGCCCCCGCGGGAAGGTGGAGCCTGAAGGGTTCAGGCTTAGTATCTAGGTGTATCTTAGTTTTTAGGAGACTAGCTCTTTACATAAACTAAGATTGAAAGTCGGTTGTGCATTTCAAACTTGTTCGATTGTTCTATTGTGCTACTCTTGGCTTGGAAAGATTTTGGCCGGGTATTTCGAATCCGCGAGTAATTAAGGCGTGGAGTGGAGGGAGAGTTGCCGTATCCCTTCGCGGGCATAGGCGGTCTCACGGCTCAACCGGCTCCAGCTTTAGCTGGCTCGCGCCCCGCATCTCTCTAAGCGCCTCGAGTTTTAGCGCAATTTTTGAAAATTGGGACGATTAGGGGGGTAAACCCCCCTGCAGCCCCCGAGGGGGGCTTGGCTCTATTGAGAATAGGACCAAGTCCCCCTTGTTCATGTTGTTAGTAACAATGTTTTCATGTTTTTCGCAAACTTTTCATTATTGTTAACTAAGAACATGAAGTATTTACAAGAAATACTGAGAGTTTTAAGGATAGAAGCGACGTAGCTGTTGGATGTTCCAGGCGTTGGTGAAGACCTCGCCCTTCTCGTTCGCCAGCTTGTAAGTGCCAGGTTTGAGGACCTTGGCGATGATGAATGGTCCTTCCCATGGCGGAGTGCGCTTGTGGCGCTCTCGATTGTCCTGGTGCAGCCTTAGCACCAGGTCCCCTTCGTGGAGGTCTCGACGCCGCACCTTCTGAGCTTGGTATCGCCGGAGCGATTGTTGGTAGCGTGCTGAGTGAAGCAACGCTACGTCGCGAGCCTCGTCCACCTGGTCCAGCGAATTCTCGTGGTCCCGCTGGTTCTGGTCTTCCTGGTAGGTCTTGAGCCTCGGAGACCCGTACTCCAAGTCTGTTGGGAGGACGGCTTCGGCGCCATAGACGAGGAAGAACGGGCTGAAGCCTGTGGCCCTGCTTGGGGTTGTCCTGAGACTCCAGATCACCGATGGCAGCTCAGCAACCCACTTCCAGCCAAACTTGTTCAGCTTGTTGAAGATTCTTGGCCTCAGGCCTTGTAGTATCATGCCGTTGGCACGTTCTACTTGGCCGTTCGTTTGTGGATGTGCCACGGCCGACCAATCAACGCGAATGTGATGGTCGTCGCAGAACCCCAAGAACTTCTTGCCGGTGAATTGGGTGCCGTTGTCAGTGATGATTGAGTTGGGTACCCCGAATCGGTGGATGATGTCGGTGAAGAACAACACGGCCTGCTCAGATCTGATGCTGGTGATGGCCCGGACCTCGATCCACTTTGAGAACTTGTCTATGGCTACCAACAAGTGGGTGAATCCCCCGGGCGCTGGGCGGAAGGGCCCCACGAGATCCAACCCCCAGACCGCGAAAGGCCATGTTACAGGGATGGTCTGCAGGGCGTGCACCGGGAGATGCGTCTTTCGTGCGTAGAATTGGCACCCTTCGCAGGTGCGCACGACCTCGTTCGCGTCGGACACAGCGGTGGGCCAGTAAAAGTCTTGCCGGAATGCGTTACCCACGAGGGTACGCGGCGCTGCGTGGTGTCCGCACGCCCCGGCGTGGATGTCGCGGATCAACTGCCTTCCCTCGGGGATGGGGATGCATCGCTGCAAGATCCCCGAGGCGCTGCGCTTGTACAGCTCGCCGCCGACCGAGACAAAGGTCTTGGCCCTTCTGGCGATGCGGCGCCCCTCGGTTCGGTCTGAGGGCAGCTCCCCGCGGTCGATCCACGCGAGGTACGGATCACGCCAGTCTTGTGGTCGCGTGTCTACGTCGATTTCCATGGCCTCGGCCGAAGAGATTTCAACGTCGAGGGCTTCGAGCCCCTCTTTCGAGGGGTCCTCTTCCATGGGCTCGACCCCCGCAGCCCCCGAGGGTGTCTTGAGGGTTCCGGCCCTTCGCTCGAAGTTGACAGAGGGTTGATCGAGGTCGCGGACGAAGACGTTCGGAGGAACGGTGATTCGCTCTGACGCGATCTTGGCCAGCTGATCCGCTTCCTCGTTGTATTTGCGTACGATGTGGTTCAGCTCGAGGCCATAGAATTTGTCCTCGAGACGACGAACCTCGTTGCAATACGCCTCCATCTTTTCGTCGCGGCAGCTTGCGTTCTTCATCACTTGGTCGATGACCAACTGAGAATCCCCCCGGACATCGAGGCGTTTGACGCCGAGGTCGATGGCGATGCGGAGCCCAGCGAGGAGGGCTTCGTACTCCGCCATGTTGTTCGACGCTGGGAAGTGCAAGCGAACCACGTACCGGATATGTTCTCCGAGGGGTGAGACGAAGAGGAGGCCCGCGCCTGCCCCGGTTTTCATCACCGACCCGTCGAAGTACATGGTCCAGCATTCGGCTTGGATCTGCGGCGGTGGAAGTTGGACGTCGGTCCACTCAGTGACGAAATCCGCTAAGGTTTGCGATTTTATCGCCTTTCGCGGTGCGTAGGAGAGAGTCTCCCCTACGAGCTCCATAGACCACTTCGCTATTCTACCCGAGACGTCCGGGTTGCGGATTATCTCCCCCAAAGGGAAAGATGAGACCACGGTGACCGGGTGGGCCTCGAAGTAGTGTCGCAGCTTTCAACGCGCGAGCACTACAGCGTAGATTAGCTTCTGGATCTGTGGATACCGCATCTTGGTTTTGGTCAGCACCTCGCTGACATAGTACACCGGCCTCTGGACTGGCAGAGCGTGGCCCTCCTCTATCTTTTCCACAATGATGACGGTGCTGACAACTTGCGTTGTCGCAGCCACATATAGGTAGAGGGGCTCGCCGTTCTGCGGCGGCGTGAGGATGGGTGCGCGCGCGAGCGACGCTTTTAGCCCGTCGAGGGCTTTTTGGGCTTCGGGGGTCCACGAAAAGCGTTCGTGCTTTTTTAGGAGCCGGTACAAAGGTAAGCCCTTTTCACCAAGTCGAGAGATGAAGCGGCTGAGAGCTGCGAGGCAGCCCAGTACCCTTTGCACCCCCTTGAGGTCCCGAATTGGCCCCATTCGTTCCAGGGCCGAGACTTTTTCGGGGTTGGGTTCGATGCCTCGTTGGGAGACGATGAAACCCAATAGCATGCCTCGCGGCACCCCGAATACGCATTTTTCCGGATTCAACTTTACCCCGTTCGCCCGGAGGCAACCGAATGTGATTTGCAAATCGTTGACCAGATCGTTCACCTTTCTGGTTCTTACAACGATATCGTCAACATATGCCTCAACGGTCCGCCCGATGTGGCTTCCGAAAACGTGTTGCATACATCGCTGGTATGTAGCTCCAGCGTTTCAGAGGCCGAACGACATAGTGACGTAGCAAAACATGCCAAACGGGGTGATGAAAGAAGTCGCGAGCCGGTCAAACTCTTTCATCTTGATTTGATGATAACCGGAATAAGCATCAAGAAAGCATAGCAATTCACACCCAGCGGTGGAGTCTACTATCTGATCTATTCTAGGCAGAGGAAATGGAACCATAGGGCATGCTTTGTTCAAACCGGTATAATCTACGCACATGCGCCATTTTCCGTTTTTCTTCTTAACTAGAACAGGATTGGCAAGCCAGGTCGGGTGAAATACCTCTTTGATGAATCCGGCTTGCAGGAGCTTGCGCACCTCCTCCCCGATGGCGCGGCGCTTTTCCTCGTCGAACCGCCGCAGTCGTTGTACCACCGGCTTGGAGTGAGGCTTGATGTCGAGGCTGTGCTCGGTGACCTCCCTCGGGATCCCTGGCATGTCTGAGGGCTTCCACGCGAAGATGCCGGCGTTGGCGCGGAGGAAGTCGATGAGCACAGCTTCCTATTTGGGGTCGAGGGTGGTGCTGACCCTCAACGCCTTGCCTTCGAGGGCATTGGGGTCGAGGGGCACCGCCTTGGAGTGCTCGGCAGCCTCGAAGGTGCCCGCGTGCCTTTTGGTGGAGTCGACGGCCTCGTTCGCCATCTTCTCCAAGTCCGCCACCAGGGTCTCGCTGTAGGCGAGTGCTTCCGCGCCCTCGACGCACTCGACGTCGCACGTGTAAGCGTGCTCGTACGACGATCCCACGGTGATGACGCCCTTTGGCCCTGGCATCTTCATCCTGAGGTAGGCGTAGTAGGGGACTGCCATGAACTTGGCATAACATGGTCGCCCGAAAATAGCGTGGTACGCTCCTGGGAATCCCACCACCTCGAAGGTGAGGGTCTCCCTCCGAAAGTTATCGGGAGTACCGAAGCAAACGTGCAGGTCGATCTGCCCGAGGGGTTCGACCCGTTTTCCCGGCGCGATGCCGTGGAACGGCGCCTTGCTTGGCCTCAGCTGGTTTGTGCCGATGCCCATGAGCTCTAAGGTGTGGACGTAGAGGATGTTGAGGCTGCTGCCCCCGTCCATCAGCACCTTGGAGAATCGCATGTTGCCGATGACGGGGTCGACGACAAGCGGATAGCGCCCCGGATTCGGGACATAGTCCGGATGGTCCGCGCGGCCGAAGGAGATGGTCTCGTCCGACCAGGCGAGGTAAGTTGGCGTCGCGGGGTGAACGGAGAAGACCTCTCGACGTTCACGTCTTTGTTCCCGAGACGTCGCGTTCACTGTGGGCCCTCCTACGATGAAGAATACATTCTCCACATGGGGGAACTCGTCGTTGCCGCCATCGCCCGTATCCTTCTTCGGGCTATCCTCCTTCGCGGAGGTGCTCCTGAAGTAACCCTTGATCATCCCACACTGTTCGAGGGTGTGGGTGACAGGGCCCTTATGGTACGGGCATGGTTTCTTCAGCATCTCGTCGAACAGGCCTCCCCCCTGAGGGGGGCCTCGAGGGCCTTTGCGGCCTCGCTCGACCACGAGGGCGTCGTCAGAGTCCTCGCCCTGCTGCTGCTGCTGCTGCGCGGCTTGCCGAGGCTTCTTGCCTTTACTGCCTCGTTTCTGCTTTTTTGCCTTTGCCTTGGGTTTGCTGCCCTCCGCGGGCAGCTCCTCCACGCGTTTCCCCTTGGTCTTGCCGTCGAAGATCGCCCCGACAGCCTCCTCTCCAGAGGCGAAGTTGGTGGCAATGTCGAACAGAGCGTTGACGCTGGTGGGATGGTTTCGCCCCAGCTCGCGCACCAGCTCCCGACAGGTCGTGCCTTCGAGGAAGGCGTGGATGATTTCGGAGTCACCCACGCTCGGGAGCTCGGTGCAGCGCTTGGAGAAGCGGCGGATGAAGTCCCTCAGCGGCTCGTCGGCCGCCTGCCGGCACCCGCGTAGGTCCCAGGAGTTTCCGGGGCGCACGTATGTGCCCTGGAAGTTACCCACGAACATCTTGACCAGGTCGTCCCAGTCGTGGATTTGGTTCGCGGGTAGGTGTTCGAGCCATGTTCGCGCCGAGTCCGCGAGATGAAGCGGAAGGTTGCGGATGATCATGGCATCGTCGGTGGCCCCGCCCAACTGGCAAGCCAGGCGATAGTCGTTAAGCCACGTCTCGGGTTTCGTCTCACCCGAATACTTGGTGATGGTGGTCGGCTGACGAAAGCGCGGCGGGATGGCGGCTGAACGGATCTTCCGGCTGAACATAGGGGTTCCCAGGGGTTCCGGTGTCGGACTTCTGTCCTCCTCGCTGTCATAGCGACCTCCCCGTCGGGGGTGCCTGCTGCGAGGAGGCGCCGCGTCCGGCCTCTTCTTGTTCAGGACGTTGCGCGCATCGCCATCGTCGACGGCGCCCCGCGTGTCCACGAGTCGGTCCTTCGCGGACCTCCTCGTTTCGCGGTCGCCGGTCACGAGCGCCCTTCCGTCGTTCGTTGGACGGTGAGGCGTCCACGCGCCCCTGGGTGGGGTATGGATGGATTGTTCCTTATCCCACTTGCTGCCTCCGGCCCTCGAACTGGCCTGGTGGCGCATGCGGGAGGCGGAACTTTCCGCTTGTTGAACGGCCGCTTCTTTGACAAGGGCCTGCACCTGGCGCCGCATGCTACGCGCTTCTGGTGTTGATGGTTCGGGCATGGCCCGAATCAGGGTTGCTGCGGCGACGAGCTTCTGGCTTGCTCGTGGCGGCATGGTAGGGCCGGCGTCGTCGCCGTCACCCATGATGCGCGCTTGAGCAATACGCCCGGCAGCTCGTGCGCGTTCGCCGCGTTTGGGCTGCCGGGCTTCCAGGGCTGCGCGCAGCTCCTGTACCTGCTAGCGCTCCTGTTGGAGCTTGGCTTCCAGCTCTTGCACCTGCGCAAGCTGTGCCTGCGCGAGTGCGGCTTCGCTCGCTGGCTCGGCGGGCGCCGGTGGCGGTTCGTCGTGTCCGGCCCCGTCGCGCGTTTCTTCATCCTCTCCCACGGACTCTACTTCGCCGTCGAGGACGAAGCATTCCCGCGTGGGGTCGTATTCCCCCTCGCTGGAATCGTCGGAGCAGGTGAGGCAGAAGTCCGCGACGGCCTGGAAGGACATAAGGCCTTCGCGGTCACGCAACCTGGAGTAGTCCAAGTTTGGGTGCTCCTGCCCGCGCACACTCTCTCCGTCATCCGACTCGGACTGGGGCCCGCCGGGCGAGGAAACGCTGAGGCCGCGGATCGAACCCAGCTGGTGACCCGGCGAATCCTCGTGCGCGTTCGGGTTGGCGCTGATTGCCGCGGAGTAGCTTGCGGTCGCGTTGTTCATCCCGTGGGGGAGTTGCGCCGGCCCGGCCACATTTTCTCAGCGCGCTCCCTCCGCGGGAGCCGCCGGCGGGGGTCCGCCCCCCTGTAATGTGGCAGCGGGCTGGAGCAGCAGGTGTGCGTCCCAGTCAGGGAGGACGATGCGCAGAGTAACGCGCCGCTCCGCGCGAATCTGCAGCTCGCGCAGTCTTCGTCGTCTCCTTAGCTGGGCCGGCGTCGGCGGTGTCGGGGTAACGGGCATCATGTTGGGCGGCCTGGAGGCGAGCCGCATGAGGAGGCCCTCACCGGTCGCTTCGAACTCCAGGCTCCCAAACGTGATCCGGTACCCGCGCGGAAGCGGGCCGGGGGACCCCGTGGCGGATCGTGGTGGCATGGTCTTGGCGCGGCCTGCCGTCAAGGGAACTGATCGGGTGTGATTGACCACAGCGCAACCCCCTACCTGGCGCGCCACTGTCGGTGCTGGGATCGGTCGGCCAATCCCCAGCGCCAAACAGAATGCGCTGTGTCCCGTCCCTTGACGGTTGATGCAAGAGCTAGCACGATGAGACAAGCGTTTATCCTGGTTCCGACCGTGAGGTCGTACGTCCAGCAGGGTGCGCTCGGGGCGCTGTACTATCTTGCACCGGAGTGCTTGCAGAGGGGGACTACAAGCAAGGCGGGAGAGGAGGAGGAGTCTCCAAGTCCCTGAAAGCGAGTGTGATTGAGGCGAGTGCCAATATCGTGTGTGACGGTGTGTGTGATTGTTTTTCCTCCCCCCCCCCCTCCTCTCTCGCCCCCTCCCTCCTTTTATAGGCTAAGGAGAGAAGGGGGGAGGGGCTTACAAGTACAGATACAGTGTGTGCTACAAAGGTGTGTACTGGAGAGCGTGGCACTGGGCGTGCGGCCGTCCTTGACCCAGGCGGGGGATTTATAGCGAGCTCCGGCTTCCGCGGGCATCATGGCCGTCCCTGTGCTTGTCCTAGAGTGATTTCGAGGGGTGGCGCTGCCGTAATCCGCACCCAACTGCCCGCCGCTGGTTGACTTCGAGGGCGGGGCAGGTGACGAAGGACGAGAGTTGGCGGCACAGGGGCCGGCATGGCGCTTGCTGTTGACCACAGTGCGCGGCATGCCCGGTTTGCCGGGGAATGGCCGAGAGTTGGCGGATTTGACCCGGCGTTCGTCATCACCGGACCATGCCTGACCGGAGTCCGTACTCGGTTGCTGCTCGTATATTCGTTCGAGGGTCCTTCGCGCCCATTCGAGGGCTGCGCCGGGGGGGGAAAGGACGGGAGCGGGTGGAATAGTGGTGCGGATTGACGCCTGCAAGTCCACACAGGGCCTCGCGCAGCGCCGCACGCGTCCTCACAGTGGTGGTGAGGACGCATAGTGACCGGAGCAGTTGAAACAGCGAGCTTTGTGGTGTCAGCGGCGCGGCGTGGGGAGAGATTGCTTTTTTGACTTCGGCGCCCGCCTGATGGGGCGGGCATTAAATGCCGTTGTCGGGCGGGGCGCCAGAGTGTGCCGCGTTATGTAGAGGGGTAGCCTCGAGCGAGGCGGAGACGGCCCGCCCGCTCGAGGGGGTGCGCGGCCCTCGAGCGAGGCGGGGTTTGCGTTGCGCCTGCTCGAGGGTGCGCGGTCCTCGAGCGAGGCGGAGACGGGGGTAGCGACTCGGGTCCCCTCGATAGGCGAGCTCGGACGTCCGTTCTTGGGCCGCGATAGGCCGTGACGGGCCGAGCTGCCTTGGCGGCCCCTCTTGGCTGTCGGTGATTCGGCCTTTCGTGGCATATCGTTTTTTGAGGGTGATTTGCCCCGATGATTAGGGGACCCCCGGGGTTTGTCCCCGACAGTGGCTGACCCCCTGGTTGCTTCTGTGGTGACTTGCCAGTTTAGCTATGGTGGGTAATGGCCTCGATAGGATCTACACTGACACTAAAAGGTGTTCATGTTGTGGTACCCTACTTGTGGTTGTGTACACCTCTGCAGAGTTGAAACCTATCCGGATAGCCGTGTCCACGGTATTGGACGAGTTACGGCATGGTCACTTCACAAGTCCTTTAACTTGGTTGGTTTTGGTAATAAGCAGTGTCTACTGGTGTAAGTTGTTTCGGGAAGTGTTGGTAGTGCCTACGACGGACGGGGAGTCCGGTAGCACTGGGTGGTGTTTTACAATCTACTTTATTTACAATGATTTTAATTATTAGACTATTTGTAGAACTTTTATTAAATGAACCCTTGCATATGGCATTTCCGCAAATAAACCAATAGCCCATCCTTGATTATTACCCTTGCATGCCTCTGTTGTAACCCCTCTGTGGGTTTGGTTGGACTTGCTGAGTACGTATGTGCTCGCCCTTGCCTATTTTTCAGAAGAGGACCCGGACTTCGTTCCCGAAGACGTCGAGTAGGAGTTACGTTCTGCACCCAACATCGCATGTGTGTTAGGGCCGTCCGCTTGAAGAACCGCATGGCGCAGCTCTCTGATGATGCCATGATTAGTTGTACCGTTTGGTTCCTAGTTTTTATCCTCGCGTTAGTGACGCGTCTGTGCCCACTACCGCGTATGTGTGTTCGGTAATGGACCATCTGTTGTAATAAATGTGAATCAGCCTCCTGGGACTGACGTTTGTATCACATTTAAGTCTTCTCATTTGAGGGGACGCTTCACATATCATATTTTTCATGATGAAAAAATTAAAAACAAGTTCCACGGCCAGCTACATGTATACTAACACAAATACAATATACATTATTTGCACAGGAAGAGATGAAAATAAGTAAGACATTCAAACACTCAAGTTCAGGCATAACTTGAGCCATTATCGTTGGTTTTCTGGATCTGAAGAAACGTCACCCCGTGTGCCGTTTCTCCTCCCCCAGGCAGACAACATCCTACGAGGCTACAACTCCTATCCGTCTGTGCGTGCTGCTGCGAGTGCCCAAGCCACCTACTCGCCCTGGGCCTCCACGCTCGCACGATTGGCCCAGCCCCGCTACCTCTCCGCATCCTCATGCTCGTCCTGCACGCTGGCAATTCCCTCCCACGAATCGATTTGGGGAAACTAGTGCTGGCCTGTGCGCTTGGCTAAGAGCTAAGGTGGGGATCAGGTTGTCAGAAGGCAAATTTAGTCAGTGACTGTGGGGTCCATTAGTCGGTGGGTAATGATTTAACAGCTATTGACGGCAATGGCAATCACAGGAATAGAAATTGTAAATAGTGGCAGTGAAGGAAACAAAGAAATTTGAATGGCGGAGAGAAGTGTTCAGAATTCTAATGGCAACTAGAGAATTTACTCTTGTTTTTTAGGTAAAATTTTAGCCTTTATGCGACGAATCTAATGAGCCTAATTAATCTATGATTTGCTACAGTAACTATCTTCTAATCGTGCGGTTAAAGGCTCATTAGATTTATCTTATGAATTAGCTCTAGGATTGTGGAGGTAGTTTTGTAAATTATTTTTATTTAATACTTTAATTAGCGGTAAACCAAACAGGCATTGAAGGGTTGACATGACGTGACGAGTTCATCCCAATGTTTGGTTGGACGAGTTCATTTACCAAGAATATTATCTTAGGTCTTGTTTACTTTCCCAACTTTATACCCAAATTTCGGAAACAAATTGGGTGCGCACGGTGCGCCACGGTGCGCACCCCTTTCCTGTGTGCCTTGCGATGTGGACCCGAGTGAGGGAGGGATCACGAGGTACAGGGACCACGGACGCGGGGGTCATAGAAGGAAGGGCACATAAATCACGGAGCGCAGGGATCATTGAGCGTAGGATCAAGGGCATCGCGAGGGGGTGCGCACCGTGCGCACCCTATTTTTCCCCAAATTTCACTATAAAAAAAGAAGATTCTCGTCACATCAAAATATCAGCACATGTATGGAGTACTAAATGTAGATGGAATCAAAAATTAATTGTACAGTTTTATTGTACTTTGTGAGACAAATGTTTTAAGTCTAATTAATTAATGTTTCGATAATTATTCACAAATACAAACGAAATACTGCTTAAAATGAGGGATGGCGTGACCAACTCGTCCCTTCTTTTTTTTAAATAATGGATAATATATTACCCAGCCTTGACCAAAATGGTTACGGCCAACCAAAAAAATAAGAAAATTACATCCCATCAAGGGGCTCTAGTAGTCCTACGAGACCACCAAGATCGCTATACACGTTTGTCAGATCTTACGAAGAACTGAAAACGCTGGACACCAACCACCATTGATGCTTCTTCCAAGGCAACAGCACGAAGACTTGGTGCAAATACTTCCAACCAATATCCAAACTGTTACACCATCCAATGTCTCCTCCGCGCTGAGCTGAATACCAAACATAGTGTCCACACGGGAGAACTGCTCGGCCATGGCGAACAAGAACTTCGACGACGCACCTGCACTGCCGCCGCCGGCCTGGAGAAACCAAGCTAGGTTTTCATCCAGTTATTGATCAACCACGGACGCAACAAGGAACGGTCTGACCAACGACTTCTGCAGCGCCTTCAACAAGGTGTGTGTCACGGACACTTCACCGCCGCTGGTCCAGCAAAACATGCCAGACAAGGATTTCTCCCAAATCGTCGCCACCACTGTCACCACTGTGCCCGGCCAATGAAGAGGTCGCCCACACCGGAAGGACACCAGCATCTTCGTACAGGACACTGCCACCGCAAGACAAGACGCATTCCGGCCGCCGTCGACGAACACCGTCACCCGGAGCAAGGTTCCGCCGGCAAAGGGACGGCATCAACCCGTGTGGAAGGCGGCTGCACGACAACTAGCGAAATCCGCCCATATTGCCCCCATGGGGGCGACACGGAGCGATGAAGGCGTTGGATCTGTTACCCTCCGAGCTGAGGGATCGCCGCGCGACGACCGCATCACCGCCGGCCTCGCGTGCAGGCCGCCGCCTGCCTCGTCGGCCGGACGCACGCCGGCCGCACACCCATTGTGCTCCTCGCTGGCCGCGCCCGCCGGCCGAGCGCGCGCCTCCGCTGCCTCGCCGGCCCACGCGCCGCCGCCCGCCCGCGACCTCCTCCACCGGCCGCAGTCATCACCGCGCGCCGGGCGACGGGATCGGCCAAGGGTGACCCGGATCCAGCCGCGCGCGCCGCCGTCGACGAGAGCTGGCCACCGGCGGCGTCCACCCTCCAATGACGTCCGCGCCCACCAAAGGAAAGGGGAAAGAAAGGGATGGTCCCCGCCGCCGCCATCCCGGGGTCCGGCTGGACTTCCGGCGTCGCCCTCCGGCGGCGGCGAGGAGAGGAGGGGAGAAGGGGGCGGCGGCGGGCGGGGGTGCGAGTCGCCGCCCGAGCCGCCCCTACGCGGAGGACGGCGCGAGGGCTCTCGGGTCCTCCGTCCCTATGTAATACCAACTCGTCCCTTCTGAACGGCGTCAACCAGGACGGCGGCAACGGCGTGACCATGGGAGGCGGAGCGGTGCGCGACAGGAGAGCGGTGGTGCGGTGGCGCGGCAGCCTCGTGGTGCGGGTGGCAGTGTGGCCGGCGCGGCGGCCTCGCGGGGCGGGCAGCGGTGCGGCGTCCTGGCGGGCCGGCAGCGATGCAGCCCAGCGCGGCAGCCTCGCGGGCGGGCGGCGGCGCGGCGGAGTGGCCCAGCGCGGCAGCCTCGTGGGAGCCGGCAGTGCGGCCCAGCAGCACGACGGCCTGGCGGGGCGAGCGGCGGTGCGGCCGGCGCGGCTGTCGTGTTCGTGCGATGGGAAACTGATGCATGGCCCCACATGTTTGTTTCGCTGATGCATGGACCTTTGTAGCTAATGGCACACAAACACCGGCCATTTCATCCGTCCTCGATCCCTCCAACCAAATATTTAACTGGGGCCATCCTTCCCTCTGATCAAACACTCCGTAGGATTATCCTATCCCAAAAACGAGGAATAACTCTGACCTATACCCATGGCTCCCAATCAAACACACCCTTCAAGTGCGGCGTGCGGGGGCATACTCGGTACACTGCCTCATCGAGTCATCATCAAGGAACCGGTAGAGTATTTGGGTGTCCTGAAACTACTGTTCACTGAAGCCAACGATCATCAGAGTTCACATAGGCCAGCAGGGATTTGCACAAGCCAACACAGGCCGGCTCATGATATCGGCATGTTGCTAGATGAAAGGTCCCTCCAACTGGGCATCCGAGGGCTTCTCCAACAACTAACGATTTCGCTAGCTGAACTCGCATCTAGTCGTATGTGAAGGACAAAGAAGAGGAAAATACATCGCGCCAACGAATATAAAATCAATTAGCTCGCACGTTTATTGAAAAATCTACTGTCACTGGCTATGTGGTCCACCGTGCAGCGCAGATTAAGGCCCGTTTGACAGGGCTCCCAGAGCTAATGCTAGCGATTATGCTAGAGAATTAAAGAGAATCACTTTCAGCTACAAAATCACTTCTCTCGAAAAATCAGCTCTCATAGAGAATCAGAATCAAATAAAGCTCTACCAAACAGGCCCTAAAGTGGCTCAGAATTTTTAATTTTTTATCTTCTCTGCTTTCATTCACTTGAGCCGTCCATTTAGACACGTTGATGGAGACGCCCTGATAAATATTCTCAACTGATGCCTTTCCTTGTGGGGTTGGATTGGAACAACCAGCCTCTCCCACGTTTCATGCGGCCATTGGAGTATGGGCGAAACGTCCTAGATAATTTTGCTTCAAATTAAAAGAAGAACATGAGTACTCAGATGACATTGCCACTGGCCACCTGATGAATTCGCGGCATATTCTGCTGCTGCTATGCGGCATCACCTGTTTCATCTCATTAAACATGATATATGAATTGGAGCCGTCGACATCTGCTGAGCCTTTGACGTTTTGGTCGCTGACACATGGTCCCGTATGATAGCGGCACAGAGGAATATTTGAATTGTAACGTCACCCCCAAAATCTGGCGTCGCCATCTGAAGCGCTAAGGCTAAGCTTGCCGGCCTTTGGCCGCGGGTGTCGAGAGGAGAAAGAACAATTCGCGAATGATTCCGGCAGAATCCGGCGTGCTAACTGGCTCCAGTCCCCGTCGTCCCTGCCACCCCTCCCCAGCAGAGCACAATCGCCGGCCTACCAGGTCGCCGTTGTTCTCTTCCTCTCGCGTTGATCGCCCCGTCACCGTCCTTGCCCTTGCCGCCGCGCATCGGTGCTGTCTCCTCCAAATTCGCGCCGCGCCGCGCCACGCGATGCCTCACACGCACACCGCCGCGTCCACCTCCCGCTCCGGCTCCGGGGACCAGCATGGACACGAAAGCCGCCGCCTCGCCTTCGCCCGCGCCGCCGCCGTCGCCGGGCGCCACGCTCTCCGCCGTGATCGCCGAGGACCGCCGCCGCGACGCCCGCCGCCACCGCCGCCCGGGGGGTGTCGGGCAGGGCGGCCTCCTCCCGCTCCTCGTCCCGGCGTGCGGGCGCCCGGCCGGGCACGCTGGCGGCAGGCCGCCGCACTCGCAGCTCATGCTCCGAATCCACCGCTGGGGCGCCTCGTTCCTGCCCAAGGGCGGCGGCGCCGTCTCGGGCCAGCTCGAGGCCAGGCGCCGCGCACCGAGCCCGTCGTCGCTCGCTGCGGCCCAGACGGTGCCGCCGCCGCCGCGCCACGAGAACGAGGCGCCCGCCGCGAGCGTCAGTGTCCCCGAGAGGAGGCCTTTGAGGGAGAGAGAGGAGCCCGCGGCCGGCGCGCCGGTGGCGGGATCCGAAGCCATTGCCGAAGCGGACGCGTCCGCCGGCGGCGAGAGCGTGGGGAGCAGCGAGCGCGCCACGCCGGTCACTCCCGTCGGGAGAGGAGGGGGCACCTGGCTCAAGGTTTCGTCGCCGAACGCCAGTGATGAGTTCCCTCAGCCCCTCGTCGACGATCCCTCGGCGGCGGCGGAGACGGAGGACAAGTTCGTGTGGGCGGACAAGTACCGGCCCAGTGTCCTCAACGAGTTCATCTGCAACAAGGCCGTCGCCGCCGAGCTTTACCAGCTGGTGATCACACACACAGTCACATTGCAAACGTTCCTTTCTTGCTTTGGAGTCAAAAAACAAGCATTCACTCCGATATGTAGATGTTACAAGGTCACCTTGTCAACCAGCTGAGCTGGCTTGCAATCTATAATTTCGTCTTAGAACAGGTTTTAGTATCGGTGGTGATGAAGGGACCTCTCAGTTTGTCATCTGGAGTCGACTGTTGCACTCATGTTAAAGCCAAATATTGGCGCACACATGACTAATCACTCTTCTACTCAATTTTTTGCATGTAGGTTGTCGCACAGCAATGCAAACATTTCATATTTGAAGGGCCGCCGGCAGTTGGGAAGAGAAGCATGGTGCTGGCACTTTAAGGGACGGTTTTGGCCCTCATGATCTCAAGGTCACCATTACAAACTTTGTTAGAAGCTAAACCTCGGTTTTCACAAATTTTATGTTTTGTCCATCATGTCATCTCACATATTGTTATCTTTTGTTCATCCTGTCATCTCACAGATAGAGGAACAGACAAAGAGATTTGAGTTGAAGGTACCATACACAAACCTGTTTTTTCCACTATATTAATTTCCTTGCCACTTTCACAGTTTCTCGCTAAAGTGACCAAGTTCGAGACCGAGCGCTAGCTCGGATGGCAAAGGCTTGCGGTGCGCAATCAGCCCACCAGTGTTCGAACCCAGGTTCGGCTGGTGCTCATGGAGTAAAAAAAAAGGCCACTCGCCGTGCTATATTTAAACAGAGTTATGCGTGGTCCACTGACGGTTGCAGCGTGATACGTGGCCGCAGGCGCGTCCTCACCATCAGTGACACGTCTTAGGTAGCCGGAGTTTGTGGCCTTTTCTTGACCCCACGGAAGAGAAAAAAACTTCTATCTTTCGTGTCAAACCTCGGGGGAGGTCATTCCTCCGGGGGTCGAGTGTTTTTTTAAGTGACCGAGTTCCCTTTTTCTTCTTAAAATGGCAAACCTGTTGCTATTTTTGTGAAACCATAAAATGCAATCTATTCTAGAATCATACTGCCTAGTGATATATTGACTGATTCGACATTGTAGGGAGAAATTAAAAAGCACATCGATGTCAGAGTGAAGATTTCAGGACATCATGTGGAGGTAAACTTGGCTGATTTACATGGGTATGAGAAGTATGTCATAACCACTTTGTTGAATGAATCCATCCCATCACCAAACTCGGTTTGTGACCATACTAACTGCAGAGGTAACTTGAAATACTTTATTAATGAAACTTGGATTTTCAAATTACTGCATGTTCAACATTGATTAGTAGGTGATATTTTTACATGATTTGTTCAAGCATCGGTGGTTTATACATGTGCAGTGATTGTTATCCATGACGCTGATAAGATCTCGTCCGATCTTCAACATTATATCGGTTGGTTTTTGGGGAGGTATGCAGGGTGTAACAAAATCATTTTCTGCTGCTCTGCTGCTTCTAACCTTGAAGCTGTCAAACATCTCTGCAAGGTCGTGACTCTTCAGCCGCCTTCATTTGACGAGGTACTTAGCTACAAAACTTGTTGATTAGTGTTATGTGTACGATATTTTTCACTTGTGCCGGACAGTCTTCTGAAAGATGATTTTCTTTTAGATAACAAAGGTTCTTGAGTACATTGCTATGCAAGAGAGCATTGATTTGCCTCGTGATCTTGCAAGGAGAATAACAGTCAGTGCAGGTAGTAATCTCCGACAAGCAATACGCTCTTTTGAAGCTACTTGGAAGGCAAAGTAAGTACTTTCAACAAGATCATTTCTCTTCCATTTTACACAAAAGAACCTAAAATTTCATATCTGGATAGTAGGAGTTGTCATAATAATATCAGTTCACATATATGTTTTAGATGAAGTATATCTTCCAGACTCTGCACCAACTAGGATGCACATAGCAATTAAACTCCCAGGATTTAAATATGTGCGCTGATACCACTATGTGAATAAAAAACGAATGCACAATACAATGTGATTTAACTCTGTTTTCTGAACATTGCAAGTGGTATGCCATTATTTTGAATGGAAGTTACTAATCTTTCATAGGTCAAGGTGTATGTATTCTTTAATTTCTCATCCTTGAGATGATTCCTTTGTGGAACATTTTTTTCATATTTCTGAAATGAAGTGGCTTATTGCATACCCACTTGCACAAGCGACCGCAGTGCCTATTGCTTTACATTCCCATTGGTCGCTTTATTGTCGCATGCAGTAAAAGCTGCCGCATGGCCCACCTTGATCAAACCTTTCACTTCCACCTCAGCATCTTTCATAGGTCCCAATGTTGCATGGCTGATCTAGGACGTTGGATAGGCACCGTGTCGCTTGTATATGTGGTTTTTTCCATCTGGGCTATCGGTTGAACTTCAGCATATATCAATAACTCTGCTTACAAATGCAGCTACCCGTTCGTAGAAGGCCAAGTTATTTTGACAGGATGGGAAGAGGAAATCTCTAATGTTGCCAGAAACATCATGGAGGAGCCAAGTTCAAAGCAGTAAGCTATCCCTTGCGTCCTGATGCTCCATAGCTCAGCAAATGTGAGCTTCTTTAAATGTCTGAAGATAGATATTTTGTTTTGCTGTGTGTACAGACTCTTTGTTATCCGGGGAAAGATCAGAAAATTGATCGAACATAATGTGTCTCCTCATTTCATTTTCTCAGTAAGCTCTGCTTTGCTAATGTTTCCGTGATTTCTACGTTCAAGTCAGAGTCTGCTTTTGGCAGATTTTATAACTGTTCATTCTCTATTTCTGTTTTCCTTTTCCCTTGGTATGTAGCACTTGGTCGCTGAATTGAAAAGGGACAAGGATGAAGAGTTTCAGCACAGTATTGATGAACTGGCCTTGGGCGTGAACCATGTACGCATCGATGGCATCTCCTGTGATTGTTAGCTTTTCATTGTCAGCTACAAGCCTACAATCAGTGTACCATGACTTATATACATTTGCTCTGTTTGGTCCCCTCTGGCTAGTGTAAAGAATGCAAGCATCTAAAAGAGCATTGCAAACGATGCAAATCTCGGGAGGTGGATTTGAAAATGAGAAATATGAACATAGAAGGTTTTACCGAGAAGGTTCCTGACCATGGAGAAAGCATCCAATGCTTTATAAAGATTGAAGGTACTAGCTGTTATTTTTTTTCAGTTTGCTTCTGAAGTCTAGTCCAGGGAGGCACTAATTGATGTTGTAATAATCCTCACAGAATTCACTGTGAGGTTCCTGAGCTTCTACAAATCCTTAATAGCAAAGAAGTCAAATAGTGGCAGTGTTCAAGCTCAATGAAGAATGACTCATCGCTTCAGTCGGCAAATCCCCTCGTGGAAGATATGTCGTACTGCTGGTACCTAAATAAGATACGATGCGTCTTTGGATGATCAAAGCACCTCAGGAATGATGTTGTGGTCTTATGTCTACATCCTGTAAAATTGACCTGCATATGATCTCGTTTCTATGCATTTATACTGCATACAACTTTACATATATTATATTGCTACCAATCTACCATCATACAATAATATCAATACAAAAGATGGTGCCTAATAGCTGCTAAGGGGTAACACTGCAAATGGATGCTCATATAAAGGATCGTCGACCAATAGCAAGAACTGAATGTATATTGTAAATTATTAATTAAAATTCTACATCTGTATGAACAATGTTTTCCATTATAGCTAGGAAAATTCTTCTGTGTTTTTGGAACACATGGCTAGGCATTTTTCCATAGCAGTTTAAGTTCTCTGCTGAAACCGAACAGTCTCAGGTCAGGTGTTACTATTGTGTCTTGTGTGAACTGTGAAGCAATATTTGTTTGGAGCCACCAATGCAACTAGCATCCGGAATGAGGTTCAAAATTAGTGTTGTCCTAACTTTAGAACAGCCTTGTTTATGCATGGCTGCCAACCATTCGAGTCCCTGGTTCGTCTGTCTCCTGTCCATTGCTGAAATTCAGAAACAAAGTGCAGTTCCGATTTTTCTGATCACAATGCAAACGAACAATATCTACATATGCTGATACATATGCATGAATGTTGTGCGTTATCACGCCTGTATTTATCTATAACTGTGTATGTACATGTAGTACAGTTCGTTCATTCATTGAGCAGATACAGAAAAATCACATTTCTGGTATCACCATGGATGCAAGCAAGATCCTGGCAGCTAGCTAGCTATCCTCAAACCCAACACACCTAAAAAATCCTCAACAAAAGTACATACAAAACAGAAAAAAAGGGAAATCTAGACAACTCGGCGGTGGCCTGGCACTCGGCGGCGCCTGGCCACCATGTTCGTCACGGGTCAGGTTGCTATCGCGCTCTCCGGGTCTGACGTGGTCTGGTCGGCGTCCGCCACCGCCGCGCCGGCTCGCTGGCCGTCGACCACGATCGCGACGCGGCCACCTTCGCCGTCGCCTGGCGTGGGCGGCGGCGCGCCGAGCTCGGAGCGGCAGACGGGGCAGGTGGTGTGCGCGGCGAGCCAGGAGTCGATGCACGCCGTGTGGAACGCGTGGTGGCAGACGGTGAGCAGGCGGACGGCGTCGCCCGCGGCGAACTCGGACAGGCAGACCGCGCACTCGGCGCGCGCCAACGCCGCGGGCCGCGGCGGCGCCTCCTCGACCCACCGGACCGTGGGGAACGTGGCGAGTACCGCGGGGTCCAGCCCGGCCGGCTTGCGCGGCGCGTTCGCGTCCGCGTCCGAGTCCGGCGCGGAGGCGCCGGCGCCGGGACCAGACGCGGAGTCCGCGTCGCGCCGGCGCCGGCGGCGGAGCCAGAGGGAGAAGAAGTGAAGGAGGTCGCGCAGGAGGAAGATGGAGAGGAAGCATAGGAGGAGCACGAAGAGGATGAACACGGGCAGCAGCATCGGGAACGGCTCCCGCGTCGCCGGCTCCGGGGCCCGCGCGGCGGCACCGGCACCCGGCCTCGGGGAAGGCCCGCCGCCGCCGCCGCCGCCGCGGCGGGCGCGGGGGTCGTCGTGGCTGGCATTGGCGAGGAGGCGGCGCGCGGCCGTGGCCACGACCGTGTCCATGGGCGCATGGGGGATGGAGCCACGATTCTTCCTATGCTTTTAGGCGCGCGCGCGCGCGCGCGTGGCTCATGGCGCGCGCGGTTGGGCGGGCGTTGGTTGGGCCGAGCGTCGTCGGTGTCCCGGACGGGTGGGAGCCGTGAGCTTTACGGGGAGGCGAAGGCGACGCCGGGGCGGCACGACACCGACATGCACCTGCAGGCGCGCGCACGGGCACGGCCACGACCGCATGGCTCCCCTCCGCCGGCCGGCTCAGACGTGACGTGACGCGACGCGGGAGGAGGTCGGCGGGGGCGCAGCGCAGGGCGAGCTGAGGTAGCCGCGCGTCACGGTTGGTGTCATGGCGTATGGTGGGCGCGCGGCCGCGCGCGCGCTGCTGTATTTGAGCAGCGTTTTCGCCTCCGACAGCAGGCAGCAGCCGCGTCCGCGTCTGAGAGCGACGGCTAGCGAGCTCCAACAGCGCAGGGTGGGAGCCATGTCGGGCCTTCTTTAGTACTCCCTCCATTCTGAAAAAACAGACGTTTAGGACAAGGTTTGGGTCAAACATTAGGAATATAAATCATCAATAACTTTTAAGTTGTTGAGTTTGCAAATGTGAAAACTATATGAATAGATTTGTCTTGAAAAATACTCTCATAAAAATATACATATATCACTCTTTGATAAATATTTTTATAATAACAAGAGGTCAAAGTTGTGTTTTGGAGACCGTGTCACTGTCCTAAACGTTAGTTTTTTTCAGAACGGATGGAGTAGGTTTTATTTAGTTCCAAATTTAGGCCAAATTTGGGAGGAATGTGTCGCTTCGTACTCATTGCGTCACTGTAGCATTTTGTTTGTATGTGCGAAAAATTATCCAAAAATTGATTAATTAGGCTCAAAATGTTCGTCTCGCGAGTAGAACAAAACTGTGCAATTAGTTTTTGATTTCATCTACATTTAGTACTCCATACATGTTATGACATTTTGATGTGACGAAGAATTTGCATAGTAAATTTTGGCGTTGCTTTTGGGATTTGTTTCTTTTTTCCTCTGGCGAGGTCAGAGATTTTGTCACGGACACGAGGTAATCGCCGGTGATGGTCACGTCTCAGAACACCTTTCTGCTACGTTGTTCCATCCGGGGTCATGGCCTATGTAGAAGCTCATGCCTCCTCCTTCGCTGCTGTAGTCCTGTCGAGTGAAACCTGTGTACTTAATTTACATCATCCCAAATGCTGAGATTATATGTCCCTTATAGACATTACGTACTAGTTTTTCAAGTGAATCATAAACTTTTTTTTAATAATCTGAGACTCTGGGTTGATTGAGCTTGTACTTGACGGAGACCCAAAAGTCAACTAATCCCATACACACCGAGGCCCGTAACGGAAGAGGAGAGAGAAACAGCCCAGACGTACCAAAATTAAGCCCAGATGTACCAAAATTAAGCCCAGACATTACATCAAAAAAAAACCACGAGTTCTTCCCCTTGCGCCGCCGGTCTCCTCGATACCTCGTCGGCGACCTTCCGGGCCGAACAGGGAAGGCGCCGCGGCGTAAAAGGGGAATCGCCGGGTTCTAGCTGGAGGAGATCCATGTTCACGAACGCGCAGCGCCAGGTCGAGCGCACCGGCCGCTCCGGCACACCGCGACAGCAGTACCTTCAGGTCGGTCCCTATTACTTGTTTCCTCGCTTGCTTCCTTCGTTCCCGAGGGATTGGTTATGGTGAGTCTTCTTCCTGTAATCCACCCTGAAGATCCATCTCTCGCTGATTAATCCGTTCCGCTTGATTGCTCATGGCCAGGATCTTGTGACCCAGTTTCAGAACGCCGCGGATGAAGGTTTGTGGCTACTTGCTGTAATCCTCTAGCATATTAAGTTCCAGTTTAGGGCGTATTATCGGGAGAAACGGGTTTCAGCCTGGATTTTACCAGTAACTTGTGTGAACATAGGTGATGCTTTGTTGCTACTGCTTTGATTGTTTCATTAGGAGGGGATCCACTACATGGATTGGTTCGGGTGGAGAAGCATTTTACTATTGAACTGCGGAGTTCATTGTACTATTGAATATGTTAGACTGTTAGAGTAGCATATTGTATCTGCATTGAAGGTCTAGAGGGCAAAATGAAGATATTCAGTGCAAACTAACTTGGTGCAAAGATCTAGTGGTCAACATGAAAATATGTAGCGCAAACTAGTTCTAACAAGGAGAAAAGTTCTGTACCTTGCATAGCTATATGCATGCTATCAGGATACTTTGTTCAGACTTCAGATAGATGTGCGTCAAAAAACTATTCCGGGTGGTCAATTTATAAATGAGAAGCTTATGGAGATGGCATGTTCTTTTTGTTGGACTCAGTCCCATCCTATTATAAATTTGTGCACTTAGTTCATCTGTCTTTTTTCAGAATCCAAGGAGAAGATAGTTGCAAACTTGGCAAATTTTGCTTATGACCCTTTTAACTATGCCTTCATGCGTCAGGTAGTCGATTCCACTAAACTTTCTTTTGGAAAACTTATTACAGATTTTCTGTAAAGACAAAGTGAATTAGGTTTACTGTTAAATAACTCTTTTTATTTTCTCAGCTGAATGTTCTTGAGTTATTCTTGGACTCTATTACAGAGCCAAATGAAAGGCTTGTTGAGTTTGGTGTTGGTGGAATATGTAACTCATGTGTTGGTGAGCGACATAATACCTTGAACTGTTTGATTTTTATTATTTATATGGGAATTCAGTGAAGTACTCACACTTTGTATATCCACCTATCTATATGCAGATCCTACAAATGCTTCAGTCATTGTTCAGTGTGGTGGAATTCCACTGGTTGTACAATGCTTATCGAGCCCAGTGCGTAATACTGTGAGTATTTCTGAAGCTAACAGCATCATTAATATCAATACTGCAAAATCATAGGCTTGTTCTCTCGGCAGCCTATATCTTCTCTCATGCTTTTCAGTATTTTTTTTCTCATATCAGCAATTTTTCTTTTGATGATGACATGATAGGTGATCTATGCACTTGGGGCTTTGTATTATCTATGCAACCCTTCGACAAAGAGAGAGATTTTGAAACCAGATGCAGTTAGGATTATAAGAGAGTATGCTGCAGCTGGTGCTGTTAATTCCAGCTTCAGCAACCTGGCTAATGCTTTCTTGGAGAAGCATGTTGATTCGTGATCTCCACTGAGAAACTTAGCTTTGCAACTTGTTGTCTGCTTGTGCTGCTTTCATTTATGTAGCTATGTATGAACAGAAGAAAAGAAACCATGGGGCAGAGTTCACCCGGTTTCATTGTGTCTGTGTACATAGAAATGATCAAATGTGCATTCTGAAGGAGTAAAAAAACAGGTCATCGCTACTGAGGTGTGGAAATTATCTCTTCAGCCTAGCCCTGGGCCTCGTTCTCTCATCAAGAGACAAGCTAGTTGCATGAATAAGCATCTCATCTTATGGGATGCATAGCATAGCAGGTTTCATGCCATCGATTGAAATCAGGTGAATTTATGGTGCATCAATGGTGCATCGATTGAATTTATGCCGACTAACCAGGTGAAGGAAGGCATCGCGGCGTTGAAGGGGAAACCACCGGGTTCTGGCGAGACCAGTACCTTGAGGTCGGTCCCTATGCCTTCTTTTCTCGCTTGCTTCCTTCATTTCCCAGGGATTGGTCCTGGTGAGTCATCTTTCTGGAATCCAACCTGAATAAAAATTCGCCTCTTGCTGACTAACCCATTCCACTTGATTGCACATGGCCAGGATCTTGTCACCCAGTTCCAGAATGCCACGGATGAAGGTTTGTGGCTGCATCATAGTTGTTCTTTTACAGGCTGCTGCGCAGCTCATTTTCTATGTAATTATCTAGAAACTTGAGTGTCAGTTTTAGGAGCAGTCTCGACATCAGCTAGTTTTAGTCTGAATCGTAATACTAATTTGTACCATCAGAAGTTCAGAACTTTAGCTTGTTTTACCATAACATAGGCTCCATCATATAAATTTGATTCTGTGTTTCTACTGTTTGCTTGTTTTCTTGGAATAGAATCTAGTAGATGGATTGGTGAGAAGCATCTTACTAATGAATTACATGTTACTATTGAATATGTTAGAAAGTTAGAGTAACAAATTGCACCTGCATTGAAGATCTAGTTAGCCTAACGAAGATATACAGCAGTTGCAAAGATCTAGGGGGTAACATGAAAAATATGCAGCACAAAAATTGAACCAAAACAACAGGGAGAAAATATGGTTCGGCAAACAGTAGATTCTATTCCAACAAAACAAGCAAACAATACTGTCTTCCGTTCATGATGGTGTTAAAACAAGCAAACACAACAAAAGTAATCCTAACTACATCAGGTTTTTCAACAGCTTTGCTCAGCACTTAGAGCCACCATTCCCAAAAGAGACAATGTTGGCACTTCAAGATTTGGTGGAGTTTGGGCCTCCAAAAAAGAAGAAAGGTTAAAAGAGGGTAGTACCTGAAGGCTAAGGAACTTCTATATCTCCATTTTCATGATGGTGTGGAGTCATCTGACACAATAGGTGCTGTGAGTTCTGTTTTTGAAAGTTGTTATGCTAATGCTGGAATGAAGACTTGTCGTGACATGTGAAGAGCTGTTGTGAGTTGCTACTATGATTTTAAGGGCTTGTTCTCGCCGTACCAGGGAAGCTTCAACGTGTTGATCTTTCGTACTGTACGGTCACTTGTGTTAAGCAGATGGAATTCCATTTTAAGCTATAGTAATCAGGGAGTGTTTTAGAAGCAGTAGGCCTGTTGGTTTAGTAGTTTGGTTTTTCGGTGGTAGCTGTTTGTCAGTTGGGAGCTTTCTTTAACCTTATTGTTGGTAGTTGCTGGCTTAATTTCTTTCTGGTGCAGTCTTCTGTGGCAGATGTTGTGCTCTCTTAGTCTTGTTTAGTGGTCTTTTGAGTTGCTGCTTGATAGGGCGTGCTTAGTTTTGTTTTAGTGGTTGGTTGGTACATGTCAGTTGTAAGGTTTTCGGGCCTGGTTTTCCCTTAAAAACTGGGCCGATTCTTTTTCTTCTAATAAAACCTTGGCAAAGCTTTTGCCATCCTTTAAAAAAAATGCTTCGGTGCGTAGGCTATACTCTGCTTTCTGGATACTATGTTTAGACTTAAGATAGACATCGATAAAAAAACTATACCGGGTGGCCAATTTATAAAGGAGAAGCTTATGGAGATGATGTGTTCCTTTTGTTGCGATCTATAAATTCCATGCTTTTACAAATTGTACACTCACTTAGTTCATATGTCTTGTCTCAGAGTCTAAGGATAGTTGCAAACTTGGCAAATTTCGCGTATGACCCTTTTAACTATGCGTTCATGTGTCAGGTTGTTGATTCTCCTAAACCCTTTTTTTGAAACACTTGTTGCACATTTTCTGTAAAAAGACAATCTTGAGTTAGCTTTATTGTTCGACAGCTCTGTTTTTATTTTCTCAGCTGAATGTTCTCAAAGTATTCTTGGACTGCATTACTGAGCCAAATGAAAGGCTTGTCGAGTTCGGTATTGGTGGAATATGTAACTCATGTGTTGGTGAGAAACACAAAACATTGGAGGCTTGGACTCTATGATTTCTTATTTGATGGGAATTCAGTGAAACGACTCACACTTTTGTTTCCATATATGTACATGCAGATCCTTAAGTCATTATTCCTGGGTGAAATCCTGTTGGTTATACAATGCTTATCAAGCCCAGTGCGAAACAATGAGTATTTCTGAAGCTGACAAAAAGAGGTTTTGTTCTTAGGGCCGGATATATTTCTGATGATTCCATGCTTTTCAGTACCCTTTGCTCATGTCCGCAGTTCTCCTCTCTTGGTTACACAACAGGTGACTTATGCACTTGGGGCTTTGTATTATCTACTATGCAACCCTTCAACAAAGAAGCACTTGGGGCTTTGTATTATCTATCTACTATGCAACCCTTCAACAAAGAATCCTTAAACCTGATGTAGTTAGGATTATAAGAGGATATGCTGCAGCTGGAGCTGTTAATACAAGCTTCAGCAACATGGCTAATGCTTTCCTGGAGAAGCATGCTGAATCATGACATTCTCTGAGAGGGTAAAACTTACAGCATGCACTCTCCTTACTGTTTTAGCAGTTCTCATTTGAACTGAAGAAACTAAAAATTCACCTGATTTCATTTTTGTGGACAGGGTGCCATGCAAAGGTGCCTTGATGTCATGTAATTAGAAATGAGCATTATGAAAGGGGGAGTAAAATGGAAGAAGGCTTCCAGCCCAGGATTGAAAGCCAATGCGTGCATATCTGATGCTTATCCAAGCAGCCAGCTTGTTCCTTGATGAGAGAATGACGCCCATGAGCCCTGGCTGAACCAAGGATCCCCACTCTTCAGCAAGAACATCTCCCTGAATTTCAATACTTTATCATAGTTCTGTTATCTGTTCAAGTAATTTGGAGATTACCACCAGTCTTGCTGCTTCTGTTCTTGGATCGCCAGCTTGATACATGCGCTAGCAATTGCTAGTGAATGAATACTCTCAAGTCAATGTAGCGGCATGAGTTCATTTTTTGCTTTTGGATGTCTGATAGAACCTATATAATTTAAATACTGCAATGTACCGTCAATGAGATCATTTTTCCTTTTCCACGTCTAAACGTAAAGATTGTGTAGGATCGGATGGGACACAGTGATCTTGCTTGTATGCACTTGTGAAAGGGGAGTTTTCTTTCTTCCCTCGCCGTTTAACTTCGTGAATGGATTTTCTTGTGATCTTTTTAGAAATTCAGCTCATGCTCTATGTATGTTTGGTACGTATTAGATTGCTGAATGAGAGAATCCTGTTAGCATCAGGATTTCCGTTATCTGGTAGCATATGAATTAAGGTATTGAAAAAGAACAGGAGTGATATTAGTTTGCTGACAGAGAATCGTGTTAGCATCAGGATTTTTGTTATCAGCACAAATTTTTGACTATATGTTTGTCTACCAAACAAAATCGTTTTCTATTCCTTGAATTATACAGTCCAACAAACTGAAAAGGCCCAAAAGCCCACAAACATCCGGAGGCCCTCCGCAGCGCATTCTTAACCGCAAGCCCACGCGCCGTGGACTCCGTAATCGCATTCGTCACCACCACCACCACCGCCTCCCCGCCGCCGCCGCCTCTTCTCCCCCCTTCCTCTCCTCCTCCTGCCGCAACTACAAAACCCTAGCAAAATTCTCCACCACTCCATCCTATCCCCCCAACCGATTGCTCGTTGATTCAATCGACGAATCCAATCAGGATGATGCCCGGATCGGCGCCGGCGGCGGGGGGCGCCGGTATGTTCGTGCCGGCGGCGACGGCGGGCACGGTGCTCTGCTGCATGTGCGGCGTGTCGATGCAGCCCAATCCGGCCAACATGTGCGCGCGCTGCCTCCGCGCCCGCGTCGACATCACCGAGGGCGTCCCGCGCCACGCCGCCGTGGTCTACTGCCCCGACTGCTCCGCCTACCTCCAGCCGCCGCGCTCCTGGCTGCGCGCGACCCCGGAGTCCCCCGAGCTCATGCAGATCCTGCTGCGCCGCATCAACCGGCCGCTGGCCCGGCTCCGCGTCTCGCTCTCCGGCGCCGAGTTCGTCTTCTCCGAGCCCCACTCCAAGCGCCTCCGCCTCAAGCTCCGCCTCCGCCGCGAGGTGCTCCACGGCGTCGTCCTCGAGCAGACGCACCCCGTCGAGTTCGTCGTCCACGACCGCCTCTGCGACTCCTGCTCCCGCGCGCAGGCCAACCCCGACCAGTGGGTCGCCGTCGTCCAGCTCCGCCAGCACGTGCCCCACCGCCGCACCTTCCTCTACCTCGAGCAGCTCCTCCTCAAGCACGGTCAGGCTTCTCTCGCGATCCGCGTCGCCTCGGCCCCCGGCGGCCTCGACTTCTTCTTCGGCTCGCGCTCCCATGCCGCCCGCCTGGTCGACTTCCTCGCCACCGTCGCTCCTATCCAAACTCAGACAGCTAAGCAGCTCGTCTCTCACGACACCAAGAGCAGCGTCTACAACTACAAGTACACTTTTTCGGTCGAGATCTGCCCCATCTGCCGCGAGGACCTCATCGCGCTCAGCCCCCAGGCCTCCCGTGACATGGGTGGCCTTGGCCCGCTAGTCCTCTGTGTCAAGGTCACAAATGCCATTGCTCTGCTTGATCCTCTCACGCTGCGAGTGCACCACCTGGAGGAGAAAAAGTACAGGGTGTATAACTTCAAAGCGGCTCTGACTAGCAAGCAGCTCGTGGAGTACATTGTGCTGGACATTGAGCAAGAATCGCCAGAAATTTCCATTGATGGATCTCGTTATCAATTGGCTTATGCACAGGTTGCCCGGGTGTCGGATTTTGGGAAGAACGACACCATCTTTACGGTGAGGACACATCTTGGGCACCTGCTGAACCCTGGTGATCATGCCCTTGGTTATGATCTCTATGGTGCAAACCTGAATGATGATGACATGGACACTGCTATGACGCGGTACAGCTTACCTGAGGTGGTTCTTGTCAAGAAGAGCTATGAGAAGAGGCCACGCACACGGCGATGGAAGCTGAAGAGGTTGCCTGTTGAGGAAGATGCTGCAAACAAGGCCAAGGGTGAGGAAGAGAGGAGGCTAGATGAGTACGAGGCTTTCCTCAAGGATTTGGAGCAGGATGCAGATATGAGGTTTAGAATAAATCTGTATAAGAATGAGGACTATAGGTCAGAGATGGCATCAACTGCTGGTGATGATGTCCCTACGGTGCCAATTGAGGAGCTGATTGAGGACCTGACCCTTGGTGATGATGAGGAGGATGAAGGGGAAGAAGCCAGCACTCATGCTGGAATGGTGGAATGAGCTATATTGTCTACTAGTTTCTGCATTGCTCACAGGGTTGGTGCTCACATCAGGCCATAGATCCGATTGCATCAGTTCAGTTATCATATATGTTATTTTCCCCAGTTACTGATATATGATAGAATTCTGGTGGTGCTGCTTAAGATACATAAGTTTTGAATTCTGGTTTTTTGTTTGAATCGACATTGTTTGAACCATTCCCGAGTTTACATTAAAATCATTTTCTATGTAGTATGTGATCTGCTGTTTCCTAGTCATACTGTTGGGCGCCACAGCACTTTATAAGTTTTCAGTTTTACATACAATTTATTTTGCTGACAGTCTCAAGTTTCAGCAATTTTCTTCTGAGTGTCATGATTGTCTCAAGAAAAAACTGCCATGATTGTCTTAAATAATGTTTTTTTATCAATTATGCCGCTTGTTACTCCTTTACTGGCTAATCATCCTATAGCTGAACCTCAAAATGTAGGCCTGAACTGGATTATTTTACAATGTATATTTTTCTTTTTTTTCTGCTATAAGTAAAGTTTTGATGTAGTTGTTTAAAGGTATGTTTGAACTTCCCCTGATTGTTAATCCTGTATTGAGCTGTAATAATCATGTTAAGTTAAATCCTTTGTGATGATAGGCTTAGTTTTGTGATGTGCTGTTTGCTTGAGGAACAGATAGTGTCGCCCTCTCCATTGCTTCTAAGATTTTGATTTTACAGTTTCTTGTGATGACATTCTACTTAAGTTTCAACAATTATTATCCTATATATCTCCGGGTGGGATGCTTGTGTTTAAGTAATTCTATCTGTTATTAATTTTTTGTGTTCGCATTTGTGAGTAATTGATTATTCTCTAGTTGATCCTATTTAAGTGGCATGTAGTATCTGATTTTCTGAACATCACTTAGCTGCTTACTTTCAGTACATGTTTATCTAGCTATCATTCTTTTTTTTTCTGAGAGAGGATATATAGCTCTGTTAACATGCCTTTTACTCGATCTTGTAAGTTCCATTCCACCACATACAATTGACTCCAATTCTCCACCCAGAGCTGGTTAATACTGGACTTTTTTTTTATCCGGTTAATACTGGCCTTGGTAGTCTTGATTCTTGAAAAAAAAACACTGTCCGTAGTACCCTCCAAAAAAAAACACTGCCCGTAGTACCCTCCAAAAAAAAACACTGCCCGTAGTACCCTCCTTTGAAACTGGGCCAGCCCAAATACCATGCTCCGAGCCTATATCATCACATGAGCCCTGCCCCCAACTTAACTGATTCCTCCTCCGTCCTCGACTCGGTGGCACAACCGCACAAGCTCCGACGGATCTGTTGCTCAAGTGCTTGGTACTTCCAATCAGCTAGTTGATTGCTAGTGTCTATTTTGGATAGATTATGGCTGCACCTTCATACTCAAGCAGGAACCATCACCTTCTGTGATACCTCCGGCATGGTCATAGGACCCTGCTTGGTCACATGCCAAGGTTGTGCTTGGAGAATAACTAGCACGGTTTTGTTTTCCCCATGGCAAGAAAATTGGTGGTGTTATAACTCAATTAAATTGCCACCTTTGCTGGTAAAATGACCACTTGAAGCTAGAACGTGCCAGATGACCTCTAATGGCAAATGAATCGATTGCTGAGAACAAAGAGGGGATAAAGAAGACTAAACATGAGATTGAATCCATTGGATGTGCTAATTCGCAAGATGGTTAAACTTGTTATTCAGAAACCAGGGGAAGGCTTTCTAATTCCTACAGTCGGATCTTCTCCATTAGCTACATGGCCGGGTTTTTTTTCTTTCTAAGCTGTGTATCTTTGTATTATTAGATAAATAGAAATTCGGAACCAACTTAGAGCGAGATCTTTTGTATCCGGTTAAAGGGGGTCGATAAAAATGATTTTTTAAATTATTGGGAAGAAGTTGCTCCAGCAGATCCGCTTCTATCCATACTCACACGCGGGTCCTACATATCAGTGAAGAAATGTTTTCTCCTTCTCCATCTCTCCCTCTCTTTCTTTGCTCCCTCACATGTACAAGAGCCCAAGGGCAGGGTGCGGCGCGGCTGGCCGCTCGCTGGCGCAGGGCGATGCGCAGCCAGAGGTAGGGCACAGTGCGGCGCGGCGTAACTGGCGGCCTGGGGCGGCTTGCTGCTCAGATCTTGTTGATGATGGATTATCAACTTTACAATACACGGATGATACTTTCATTTTTATGGAGGATAATGTCGATCAAGCAAAGAACATGAAGCTTCTGCTTTGTGCCTTTGAACAATTGTTTGGTCTTAAAGTAAACTTTCATAAGAGTGAAATATTTTGCTATGGAAACGCAAGTGATAGGGAGAGTGAATACATGCAGATTTTTTGTTGTGATATCAGGTTATTACCTTTTTGATACTTAGGCATACCAATGCATCATAAAAGACTAAGAAATGGACTAGAAACACGTGGAGGAACGCTTTCAGAAGAGGCTCACTTGTTGGCGAAGCAAGATGTTGTCTGTAGGTGGGCGCCTCATTCTAATAAACTCGGTTCTCAATAGTTTACCTATGTTTATACTTTCGTTCTTTGAGATCCCTTAGGATGTTCTTAAAAAGTTAGATTTTTTTATTACGGTTTCTCTGGTAGGCGGAGGAGCATAAAAAGAAATATAGGCTGACATAGTGGTCTGTGGTGTGCACCCAAAGGACCAGGGAGGGCTGAGGGTTTTGAATTTGGATGTCAAGAATAGGTGTCTCCTCCGTAAATGGTTATATAAAAAATAAATGGAGACGGGTTCTGGCAACGACTCATCTGAAGAAATATTTACAAAAGAGAATCATCACCCAGGTACAACACATGTCGGGGGATTCACACTTTTGGGCTGGCCTTATAAAGGTAATAGACGAGTTTCTATAGTTGGGTAGATTTACGTTGGGGATGGCTCACAAGTGAGGTTTTGAGAGGATGCTTGGATTCAAGCACGATCACTCAAATATTTGTTTCCATCGATCTATAACATTATGCGGAAAAAGAGTGCGACTGTACGCATAGGTTTGTCATCTAGACCACTTAACATGGCTTTTAGAAGGTCCCTGGTTGGGGTTAATTTGCATAAATGGCATCAGGTGGTTGCTATGGTACAAGGCGTGCAATTAATTGGTCAGCGGGATCGCATTACGTGGAGGTTGCATCAAACCGGAACCTTCTCAATAAGATCGATGTATAGAGCCTGGTTGAACTCACAAGCACTCCCTTTCAACAACTTAGTTTGAAAATTGAAATTGCCTCTAAAGATAATGGTTTTTATGTGGTACTTAATCAAGGGTGTGATCTTAACAAAAGACAATTTAGCTAGGCAGCAATGATAAGAGGACAAGAAATATTGCTGTTGTGCTAACAACGAATCAATTCAACATTTGCTCTTTAATTGTCATATTGCTAAATTTATTTGGAGAGTTGCTTTTGTTTCTTGTAATTTAAGACCTTATACCAGTATTTACCATATGTTTAATAACTGGCTGACAGTGGTGGACAAGAAACTTAAATTTCAAGTTCTCGTTGGGACAAGCGTGATAAGTTGAGCAATTAGGCTTAGTTCAATGAGTTGGTTTTTGACGGGGCCAACGCCTCATCTTTACAGGTAATCTTCAATGGAATGCATTGGACTAGATTCTGGTCCCGACTTCAAAAGGAGGAGGATCGCACAGCTATAAAGGTAGCATGTAGCCAAATTGAGGCAACGGCAATAGAGGTCTTCGCCAGATTCGGCTGGCGATTTAGCAACAGAATTTCAGATTTATTTTTTCTTTTTGTTTATCAATGATAGTTTATAAGAACTTTGTCTTTATTATCCCTTGGTGCGCTGAACTTTGTTTTGGTTTGTAACGAGATACAGTTTCATGTATTAGTCGATGCATCGGCCGGATTATTAATATATTCTTTTTCTAAAAAGAATGTTGAGCTAATGAAAGGTGCCGGGTTTAAAAGTTAACCTGTGTACTTCTTGATGAAAAATGGGGGACCAGTGCCCCTTGGGTCTCGTTTTTTAGTTACGTTGGGCAACAAAGAAAATGCTCATGTTGTAGGGCGTGTTTGGTACTTTTGACGGATACTGTTTTGCTTTGCCTGGCAAGACTAGGCGTTTGGTAGGGCAGCAAAAACTTGCTTTGCCCGTCAAACTCACTCGGTCTGGCAAGGAAATCCTTGCTCGCCTGGGAGAGCCAAATCAACTCTCCGGCATGGGCAAAGCTCGTTGTCCACGCTGACGAGGAGCACTGCACGCCTTCGGATTGACGAGCTCACGTGCAGGCAGCAAAACCAAACGCTATAAGTTTTCTTGCTTTGCTTTGCTAGGCAAGGCTAGCTGGCAAGGCGAGTGTTGGCAAGGGTTCCAAACAGACCCTACATTGCCACCGTTTCGCTCATGTATTGCAATCTGGCGGAACTTGGTTGTCCTAAATCCTAATGTTTCGAATCAATTTGCAGCAAAAGGGGAAAAAATATGCGGCATGTAGCGTTGAGTGTTTGGTGGCTGTGTGTTGCGGCGGTGGGTGACTCGGTGCGCACCGTCTGATACTATGATCGAGTTGTTGTGTGCACATCTCTTTTCTGCCTAAAGTGTGCGTCAGCACTAGGTTAGTTGCAGCTGATACTTTGGTAAACTAAAGATGATGTGATATGGTTTGGTTTTGGCTAGTGGTTGCAGTCTGGCGTGTTGCTTGCCACACTTGTATAATCTAAAGGTCGATCGTATATCTTTCTGTCTAATTGGCCGGGCAGCATTTTGGCGCGTGTTGATACTTGATCGGTCAGGTTAGTTTCCCTTGCATTAGTTCTGTTCTGTTAATTATCCTCTCCCTTCCCCCATATCTCCTCCAATCCGAAATTAACCGAACAAAGCACAGTAGCAGCACTCAAAAAGCGGGAGCTCAAATTGTCTCGCTCGTTTCCATGTCGTGGCCAGTTTACAACTTCTCCTTATTTTTTAATCCCAAGTTTTTCTAGAATCCTGATTCCTATATACAGACTGAATAGTAGTAATTGGTAGCAACTAGCAATTGGTGGTCCGTGCAGCGGCCGGCCGGGGCATGCGTAGTGTGTCTCGCGTGGCATGCACCGTGCACAAAAGGGAAAAAAAGGCATGCTGATTATTTTTTTGAGATTAAAAGGCATGCTGATTTTTTTTTGAGATTAAAAGGCATGCTGATTAAAGGCACACCAAGCTCCACCATTTGGGGACGGATCGCATTAGGATTATCATCATGATACGAGTGGATTACTGACCTGGTGCAGTGGACTATCCGGCTGGACTGGCAAGACGCGCTGAACCTGTGGTGACGCCCGCCCAACTCAACTTAGGCCATGTTTAGTTTTCAAAAAACAACTCCTAATTTACTATAAAAAAAGAAGATTTTCCGTCGCATCAAAATATTGCATAGAGTACTAAATATAGATGAAATCAAAAACTAATTGCACAGTTTTGTTGTACTCCGCGAGACGAACATTTTGAGCCTAATTAATCAATTTTTAGACAATTTTTCGCGCATACAAACGAAATGCTACAGCGTGTCAGTCGGCGCAGTGCCCGCAGACCCAAATCGGGCAGCCGGATTCGGCATCTAAACAAGGCGTTAACGAAACACAAGCATGAGGCGATGAAAATCAGTGTCCAAAAGAAAGAAGGAAAATCGGGCACTGATTACTGCACACGTTATCTTCTTTGGACGCGGCTAGTCGCTGTTCCTACTTCCTACACATGTGCAGCGATCTGCTCGGATTGGCTCGCGTGTCTAGTACGACTGGGGGCGTTGGTCGGTAAACCAGAGCAGATGACGAGTTGCTCTTGGCTTGGCTCACTGGTTGTGGGGAGCCAGTCGGCACTGTAGAGGCAGAGACGCGAGAGCTTCTTCTTCTTCTTTTTTAGGCAGGCAGAGACGTGAGAGCTTGTCTGGTGAAAGAATCCGGATGGACAGAGAGCCCAGGTTGACAGGTTCAATGCTTTGGACGCCCGTGCAAGTGAAGGTGTATACTCTTCTGCTCCGGGCCGGCCACCCCACCCAAACAAAGGTGCGCGTGTGGTGCGAACCCAGCGGAGGCAGCGGACCCCCCTTGAAGTTGAGGCTGGACCGACCAACCAAGTGGTCCCACGCACCCGAGCGACCACCTCCCCCCTCCATATCTCGGGCTGTTTCCTTGGCTTGGCTTGGCCTGGCCCGGCGATTCGAATCGAATCGGATCAACCCACCACGCAGGCAGGCAGGCAGGAGTCACCCCAGGCGGCTGCGGGAGCGGCGGCGGCGGCGGCGCCCGTCTCCACGGCTCCACTCCCGGGCACCAAGGTGAGCCCGCTCCTCCTCCGCCGCCGCCGCCGCCCGCCCAGCGTCTCGCCTCTCACCGCATTGCTCGTCGGATCGGCTTGGTTAGGTCCCCTCCTCATCTCCCCGGCCTGCGACTGCGACCCGGGGGCCTGAACACTACGAGCCTTGGTTGCGAGGTGGGTGGTTAGGCCGGCGAGCGAGCGCGACGACCGAGACAGGGTTGGATTGTTGTTGGATCTCGACTTCCACAACTCTGCCTTTCGTTTTCAAGCACGGCACTTGGGATTGGCCTCAACCCTGATGGCTCACCAACGCTTCTTTTTTTCACCTTCTTCAGGGAGGGTTCTGTGCCCCCTGTGCTGTAAAAAGGGGCAATCATGTCATGGTGCAATTCGTTTTTGACATCTCAATTTGCGACCTGCCACCCTGACCTTTGATCACACTGTAAATTTCTCAACTTTGATCACCAAAGCATTGCACCTACTTCAGAAAGGTTCATGTACCCTGTTATGTAAAAAGTGGCAATCATTCCATGGTGTAATCCTTTTTGACATCTCAATTTAACACCTGCTGCACTGACCTTTGATCACACTGTAAATTTCTCAACTATGATCCACCTGACCTGTTCTCTTTTGTTTTGTTTTGTTTCTTATGAAAGCCATGCTGACATGTTTTGTGAAAGAGTTAACAATGCCAGTGTGGATTTCTTCGGTCCATTTATTGTTATTTTGCCTTTGTCATCTTCCCTGACTCCATGCAAAATTCTTCCATGGATCTGTACTTGTGCGACCAAAATAAGTCGTTTAAAGTTTTTCCCAATATTCATGGCAAACAGAACTAAATTGAACTGACTTTTGTTGCATTTAGCAGATGGGGGATGTTGCGAAGGACTTGATAGCCGGGACAGTAGGAGGGGCTGCCAACCTGGTTGTCGGGCACCCCTTCGATACCATCAAGGTGAAGCTCCAGAGCCAGCCCACTCCTGCTCCTGGACAGCTCCCCAAATATGCTGGCGCCATCGATGCAGTTAAGCAGACGGTTGCGGCTGAAGGGCCAAGGGGTTTGTACAAGGGGATGGGGGCACCACTAGCCACTGTCGCAGCTTTCAATGCTGTCTTATTCAGTGTGAGGGGGCAGATGGAGGCTCTCCTGAGGTCAGAACCTGGGGTGCCGCTGACTGTGAAGCAGCAGGTTGTCGCGGGTGCTGGTGCTGGATTTGCAGTCTCGTTCTTGGCATGTCCAACCGAACTGATCAAGTGCAGGTTAGTGGAGCCAGGGCAATTTGTTTCCTGCTTTGTTGTCCGCTTGAATGGTGAATGTGTCACTAGGTTTGGTTTTACATGTTAACTTGGAATTCTTGTGTTGTGGTGAAGATAGCTGCCCTTTTGTGAAATTCACTTTCCTGCATATGTTAGATGCTGTACACGTAAGATACTGAATATCCATGCATCCCGGTTCGTCCCACTTGGCACTTGCATCACATGGCATTAGGTTTATGCTGCAACATCCTCCATTTTTTTTGAGGGAAATGCAACATCCTCCATTTAAGCAAAGTCTATAAGAATTACCTATGCAGCTTAAGATTGAACAAGTGAAGAATATATGTGTGTTTGTATGAGCTTGGCTTATGCTATTCAGCTTTCAAATGAAGTTGCTGCAAAATAATCTCATGTAGAATACAAGATAATATGATATTTGTCCTTCTATGTAATGCACATTCTTGTGGATGTTAGACTACTCATGTCAGAAACTAAATTGCTATGCACCCAGTGTTTCTCAGCTTATCCCACTTGCATCATATCGTGGCCTCATGGCTTCTTGCATTAGCATAAACATCTGCCATGGATAATTCTCTAATTTATAGGCCTGATTGGGCCACTGAAAGAACTATCAATTTCTAGTGTTCAACGCATGCTAAAAATTGTTTATGTGCTTATTTTCAGCTTGCAAATAGAGTACCTGCTAGTTTGGCTCATGTAGTACATGGTAATTCAAATTACGTTCAGGGGCTGTGCTGTCACCTGTGTGCATGTTATGTCTCCTCAAATCTTTTCAGCAAAGGGAGTTCTAGACATAGTCATGCAGAATTGATTGTGATCCAAATCACATGCAGGGTTTGTGCTACCACCTGTTGTGCATCTTACATTCTTTGAGGAATCTTTCAGAAGGGGCAGTGTTTCTCTGTTCATCCTGCTTGCATCATACCATGTTAGCCATCTTTTCATTTCTTTTCGTCACTTAAATGCTCAATTGGAATTGATACGGTAAAGTGCTATTGTTCATTCTTTATGGAATGAGCATTCCTTGGAATGTTAGAAATCATACATTCCATACTATTTGCAATGCCTTCCAGTGATTCTCAGTTCACCTTACTTGCATCATATCATGCCCCTGCATTAGATTAGTTGTAGGTATGTTAGTGTTAATTTCCTTCATGGCTTTACGAAAGGTCATCAAAGTGGACTACTGGAAACTTATTTTGTGTCAATACAAACAGCTTTATGTTTGCAAATGAGTTCATGCAAGCCATACTAATGTAGAACAGTGAATATACGTTGGTTAATTCAAGGGTTGTGCAGTTATCTATTGTGCATTTTATGTTCCCTGCAGCTTTATGTTTGCAAATGAGTTGCTGAAATCTTTTGTTGAAGGAAATGTTAACGAAGAAATTCATACCTTTGGCCATGGCATTTTACTGTTGCAGGTTGCAAGCCCAGAGTTCCATGGCGGAGGCAGCCGCTGCTTCCGGCGTGGCTCTACCCAAAGGCCCGATCGACGTGGCTAAGCACGTCGTCCGGGACGCCGGCACGAAAGGCCTCTTCAAGGGCCTGGTCCCGACGATGGGCCGTGAGGTCCCCGGTAACGCGGTGATGTTTGGCGTGTATGAAGCCACGAAGCAGTACCTCGCCGGCGGCCCCGACACGTCGAACCTCGGCAGGGGCTCCCAGATCGTGGCCGGTGGTCTTGCCGGTGCCGTCTTCTGGCTGTCCGTGTACCCGACCGACGTGGTGAAGAGCGTGATCCAGGTGGACGACTACAAGAACCCCAGGTACTCCGGGTCCCTCGACGCGCTGAGGAAGATCGTGGCCGCCGACGGTGTGAAGGGCCTGTACAAGGGGTTCGGACCCGCCATGGCGAGAAGCGTTCCGGCCAATGCCGCAACGTTCGTGGCCTACGAGATAACGAGATCGGCGCTTGGTTGATTGCCTATGCCTGCCATTGCCATCTCTCCTGTTGGCACGGTTGGAACTGCTACATCTTGTACGACAACTCAGGTGCAATATATCACATTTGCGAGATTTTTTTAGGGTGAACAAAAAGATGAACTTTTCCTCTGCGATGGAGTAATAAGCAAGCTTAATAAAGATGTTGATGGGTGGAGCTTTGAGCGAGTGGTAACTGATAGATAGATAGATATTCCTGGCCTTGTCGTAATGGTTGGCCTGGAGCGGATTGCCCCCATCCTACGGTGATCCGATGGCCTGGGAGTGTGGTGATGGCGAGACGGTGGTGGGCTGGTTGCCCTTTGCGTTGTTGGGTTTTGGCGTTTGGTGGCCACTGGCCTTCGTGGTCAGCTCTTCTCGCTTTGCCCCCAGCCCGGCCTTGACAGTTGACACCTCTTTACTTCGTGACCTGAATTTCTATTCCCTATTTTCTGCATATTCATGTGCGTGCCGTGTATATTTTAGTAGTGCGCGGCGGTTGGTGAGGTGAGGAGGAGCCGCTTGCTGGGTTGTACACAGTCGAGTCGAGTCGTTGGGTTAGGAGGAGAGGAGACACCCATCCGCCTCCATTGCCGGGGACACCTTCGCCGCCGCCGCCGCCGATCCTCTCCTTGCACAAGTACTCCCTCCGGTGCCATATTAGAAGTCTTTTTGACAAGATTTGAGTCAAACATTGAGAATATAAATTATGAATAATATTTAAGTCGTTGAGTTTGAAAATGTGAAAATCATATAAATAGATTGGTCTTGAAAATTACTTTCATAAAAATATACATATGTAACTTTTCAAGAAATATTTTTATAGAAAAGAGAAGTCAAAGTTGTACTTTGGTGACCGTGTCGCTGTCCTAAAGGATTTCTAATATGACACCGGAGGGAGTATGTATTGTTTTCTTGCAGATTACCTTGTTCGTTTTCAGGCCAGCATGTGTATCTGATTGCGCATGGGGCATTGCTCCCGCTCTCTGTGTTGATCCTTTGTTCTTAATTTGGGGTTCGTCTATCGGATTGAACCACTGCGGTTCTGCAGATTTACCAGAGCAGTGTTTTTCCTTCGGGTAAGTGGGCGTACTGCTCAGTTACAATGCCTGAACATCTACGTGTTCCCCTTTGTCTCTTCTCTTCATCATAACAGACTGCGTAGATTAGCAGCGAAGACAGTCTACGTGACTGCATACAGCAAAGTATGTCTGCGCCGTGCTCTCCATTACATGAAAAGTTCATCTTCTTGTTAGGTTCGGCCGCTCGGGCGAAAGAGGACAGAGAAAAAGAGAGAGAGAGAGAGAGAGCGAGAGAGAGAGAGAGTTCGTCCTGGTCTCAAAATGTTTAGTTTACAAAAGCAGTTGCGAATGCGTTTACTTAACCTAGACACGTGAAATGGAGGAAACTGACGCACTAAAGAAAACCACGGAGCACGAGCACCGAGTACATACAAAGCTGGCATTCAGATTCAGAGAGGCAGCACAGCAGCCAGCCAGCGCCCACTGAAACTTGCAACCCGTGTGCTGCCGCAGATGGGTGACGTCGCCAAGGACCTGGCCGCCGGCACGGTGGGCGGCGCGGCGCAGCTGTTGGTGGGCCACCCGTTCGACACCATCAAGGTGAAGCTGCAGAGCCAGCCCACGCCGCCGCCCGGCCAGCCGCCCCGCTACGCCGGCGCCGCCGACGCCGTCAGGCAGACGCTGGCCGCCGAGGGGCCCCGGGGGCTCTACAAGGGCATGGGAGCGCCGCTCGCCACCGTCGCCGCCTTCAACGCCCTCCTCTTCACCGTCTGGGGCCAGATGGAGGCCGTGCTGCGCACCGAGCCGGGGACGCCGCTCACCGTCGGCCAGCAGGTCATCGCCGGCGTGGGCGCCGGGGTCGCCGTCTCGTTCCTGGCGTGCCCCACCGAGCTCATCAAGTGCAGGTCAGTTCTGATACATATTGCTGGCTGTTTCTGCCTTTATGGTTTCTGAAGATGAGTGCTGTGTCACATATTTCTGTCATCTGAAAGCAACTAGTGCATACATAAAAATTCCATCTCATTCCAGAAACTTGAATGCCCATGTACTTGGGGGTTCTGAAGATGAATGTTGGATCACAAGTTTCAGTAATCTGAATGCAACCAAACATACATGATGCCATCTCATTCCATAAACGCGCATAATGTCAGATAGAAATGAAAAGACCCATTACTTTTTCAGAGGATCATTTTCCTATAGCATGTCGCTATCCAAATGCTCTAATAGAATACAGGAATAGTATTTATGTTCCATTTTCCATTCAAACAACCCATGGCTTTTCTCGTAGCACTGATTCAAGGTGTTAGTAAGTTGCTAATCAGGAATGGTATCTGTCAGTGGTATGCTTGTTTTCTCAGACTTTTGGGCATTGCCAGAAAAAGAATAAACTTGTTTCTCAGCGGCAAAAAGGACGCGAATTGTGCTGATATAATGATATATGCCATTCATTTGCATCTGCAAATATACTCTGGTGTAATGCAACTCGCTCATGGATTATTCTGTCTCATAATCCAGTACTGAATTTTCGATCAGCTAGTCCATTTATACATCAGAAATTCAGAAGGCACAACACATCTCTTGCTGCTGCTCGTTGAAAGTTTGTTTGACAAACGACAGTATAGAAATATCCATGAGTTTCAGATCAAGCGGAGCAATGATCTTTCTATGTTCCAATCATGGCAGGCTTCAAGCCCAGAGCGTCTTGGCATCGGCTGCCCCCGCTCCTGCCGCCGCCGCCGCTGCAGGCGTAGGAGGCGCTGTCGCCGCCCCTGCCGCGTACGGCGGCCCGATGGACGTGGCGAGGCACGTGCTGAGATCGGAGGGCGGCACGCGCGGGCTCTTCAAGGGTCTCTTCCCGACGCTGGCGCGCGAGGTCCCCGGCAACGCCATCATGTTCGGCATGTACGAGGCGACCAAGCAGTTCCTCGCCGGCGGGCAGGACACGTCGCAGCTGGGCCGGGGCTCCCTGATCATGGCCGGCGCGGTCGCCGGCGCCTCCTTCTGGGGCCCCGTGTACCCGACCGACGTGGTCAAGAGCGTGCTCCAGGTTGACGACTACAGGAACCCCAAGTACTCGGGCTCCATGGACGCCTTCAGGAAGATCCTCGCCGCCGACGGCGTCAGGGGCCTCTACAAGGGGTTCGGCCCCGCCATGGCGCGCAGCGTGCCGGCCAACGGCGCCTGCTTCCTGGCGTACGAGGTCACCAGGTCCGCGCTAGGGTGATCGATGGATCCCGTCTGGCCTAGACTGCTCGCACCGCCTCAGTTGCTTCCGTTTTTTCTTCACCGCTTCTACTGACCGGCCATGTCATGATGGCGACGATGATCATGTAGAAAGTGTAATTCGTCTGGGAAAGAAAGTTTATTTATGAAATCGGCACTAATTTCACTTGGATGGGAGCTCTGCCCATGCCTCGCTATGGCGCCACCGGATTTATTAAGCTGAGGCTTGCCTTTCAAATTTAATGGACCTGGTAAGGGTCCTGCTGAATGCTGATGCGCGCATTGGACGACTTTGCGTTGGCAGTGACGTCACTCTGCGTATGTCCCAAATCTTAGGTGCTCGTGATGCTGACCTCTCACGGCTACGCTGTCATCGGTTGACAAATTTGTGATGCTTACTTCGTGATTGTGATTTGTGAAGTCCTGTTTTTTCTCTGGTTGCCAAGGGTTTTAACATGTCGAGAATATTTTAGTCATATAATTAGCATCTTAGAAGATTCCACCAAGGGGTGGTGGCGCAGTTGGCTAGCGCGTAGGTCTCATAGCTAAACGTGAGTGATCCTGAGGTCGAGAGTTCGAGCCTCTCTCACCCCAGCTTTTTTGTTTTTGTATTTCCCTAAATTTTGAAAAAAAAATTCCCGTTGATGTTCCTAAATTTTGAAGTATGGATTTTCCTAAATTTTGTAGATTTTTTACCCACCCCCCCCCTCCCGGTTGATGGATTTGGTACTTTTGTTTATGTATTTTCCTAAATTTTGAAGGTTTTTCCCCGTAAATGGATTTTCCTAAAATTTGAAGATTTTTTACCCCCCGTTGATGGATTTTCCTAAATTTTGAAGATTTTTTCCCCGTTGATGGATTTGGTGGTCAGTGGTCGCTAGATGTTGGACTTTCTTGAAAAATTTAATCGTGCGAGCCGAGCTTGACATGATGGTATCCTGGCCAGCTGAGCGCCTCAGCCTTTGCCCGGAGCACAAGAGTCTTTTCTTGCTTTGATTATTAGGGCAAGTTGAGCAAGTTGACGAGGCGAGGTCAGTGTCCCAAAGACAGCGCCATGTGAGAGTGCAGCTGCCTCCCAGGCTTTTAATTCTCTCTCCCATCGTATCCAACGGCACGGCAGCCACCGGTACAACTGCTTAAGGCCTCGTCTAATCCCAAATTTTACCCGCAAAGTTCACTGTGTAAAAAGAAGATTATGATCACATCAAAATATCATAGCATGCATGAAGTACTAAACGTAGATGAAATCAAAAAATAAATGCACAATTTTGTTGTAATCTACGATACGAACATTTTGAGCCTAATTAATCAATTTTTGGACAATTTTTCACACATACAAACGAAATGCTACAGTGACGCACGCACTACAATGCGCTAAATTTGGAGCGCAAATTTTGCATCTAAACAAGGCCTAAGAAAAAGTGATTATGCTGCATTGAAGATTGGAAGTGCACGATTTGTGTTTGGCTTTCGACAGAGGGAGTGTTTGGTTCATCTCCACTGAAGCTTATTAGTTTATGATTAGATAATGTATGCTACAGTAAACATATAATAATTATGTACTAATTATAGCTTAATTAAATTTGTTAGATTCGTCTTATCAAATAGACATGACTTATATAATTAGTTTTATAATTAATTTATATTTAATACTTCTAATTATCATTTGTTTAAGGAATTAAACTTTAGCCTTAGATCAGGTGAACTTGTGGTTAGAAAGAAATAGCTACTGTTCAGAATCAGCCGAAGAAGACTCCGACAAGGATCTCAACTTTTGTTTTTCAAGAAATGCATGTGATTGTATGGGACTATCAGAATGTGGCCTGAACTCTTTCAGGCTTCGTTTCGTTTGGACAAGCCAAGATCGATCTCATTCAGATCTGATGAGTTTTTTTTTAATAATCTGATGAGAATTGGAAGCCAATTTGAGTGCCGGGACGCCAGGTTTGTTGTTGCTGATCCAGGGACCACTTTGTTCTTTTCTTTTTGGAACATTAACATATGGTCGGTGGCTATTAATATTATTCAGGGATATGTGAATTTTCCACCAGCTTTTATTTCAGTTGTGGCTGCAAAGCATAAGGAATCTAAACCAGTTGGTGATGGGATTGAATTGGCAAGAAAGATGGGCGAAAGGCTATGAGAAGACACTGCTGATTGCTCATAACCTTTTGGTGATGCCGAATTGCTGATGAAGCCAAGGGGATTGGTGAGCTGGAAGTGGAGCACCTAAATACTACATATACTCATTATTCCAAAGAGCCCTAGGCTTTATTTCCAGTCACTTGAGCAGTGACATCGCTCCCGGAATCTCTTGATTTTTCACTTGTGACAAGTACCTCTGATATGGTCTTGTGTGGACGAATAGAAAAGGAAACGCCCATTGGTTTTGTGAGCATCTTACATTCCTCCCCCTTCACTGTCTGAATCTTCCATCGCTTTTCGAAGGCAATGCAAGATATAGTTTCTCGAAGGTGCGGCGGCCTTCGGAAGGCAAGAATCTTACAAGAAACAGTTCTAGCACTTTACAAGAAACAATTCGATTTTCAGCCGAGTCCTAAACCCTTTGGAACGAAAGAACAATACAAAAAAAAGGGGTCGAACATCATGTCATTCATTCAAACAAGAAACAATTGAACGATTGTTCAAACGGGCCCAGAAAAGTGTAAGCTTACAATTATTATTACTATTTTTTTCTTTTAAAACTAGAATACCAACCCAATCGGCACTAGTCCGTGAACATGCCAAGCGCACAAGAAAATGTGTACAAGATGGATATACATTCACCAAATTACAGTGATCTGATACAAATAAAAACTACTTCTTAACTGCAACAGAAAAAGGGTGGTATACTGATATCCATTCCGTGAAAAAACAAAATAACGGTCGCCATAGCACGTCTGCCGCTTGTTCCAAAACACTGGCCTTGGAGGGAGTACACTGTACACGTAGCAAGAAAATACTTATGGCAAGAAGAGACAAACATTCTGCCAGCAATAGTACTTAAACGAGCATCTCAAGGCAAATTATCAAATATAGTACCAGTACAATTTAAGGAATCGACGACACTTGCTATTTGCTCATGTACTGCTAAGTGTTCCCTGCTAAGCTGGAGCAACCTGAGATTACTCAAATATATGATGCATATAGTACGGTACCCCTACAAGGCAAACAAAACTCCAGCCCAAAGGTGCCTGCACAGAATACAGAACCAGGCCGCCAGTTCATCTAGAACCTTGGCAAAAAAATAAAATAAAATTGAAAATTAGAGTGATTCATGCATTCTCAAACAATGCAAATAACTCAGTTGCAACCACAGCATGTAACCATGCATAGTCATCATCAGCCAACAAATGCTAAGATATGAATGGAACTAAATAATGAAATACAACTTAGTAGTTCAGTAGTGCTAGCAATAGCTGGCTTCTCTTGGGCGAGTACTTCGCCAATCTGAGAATCAAACTATGCTTCGATCACACTGATGAAGATACCTAGCCACATGCAAATATGCAAGACCATAGAACATACAGTGAAAATATGCAATGCAACTATGCAAGGACATAGGAGAAGCAGCAATTCCTAAGAACCATTCCAATCACATAAAGCTGAAATTAACCAAATTCCGCAAGAAGCAAAGAAGACGGAAGGAATCCAGCAGGAGAAAGAGAGATTATTACAGGTAGCAGCACCCTTGCAATGACACCTAATTCAAGCTGACCCCTCCTTGTCCAGTCCAAGCCCGTCCACGATCAGATTCAATTCAGAGAAACCCTTCCCAATGAAGCGAAATTACAGAAACTCCCAAAACTTGCTGTTGCTTTCTCCCCTTGCCCATTCCGGCCGCCGCTACTCCGCCGGCTCCGGCGGAGGGGCGGCGTTGTTGTTGTTGGCGGCGGCGGCGTTGGCCTCGGCGACGGACTTGAGCTTCTGGAGGTTGAGCCTGATGACGGTGTCGGCGAAGAGGCGGGTGTCGTCCTCGGTGTTGCCGTCGGGGACGTCGACGACGTAGGACTCGAGCACGACGGTGCAGATCCCGGGGCCGGCGAGCTCGTTGACGGTGGTGACGGAGCGGTAGTTGCGGAGGCGGTGCTCGCCGCCGGTGATGGAGAAGCCGAAGACCCTGGCGGCGTCGTCGAGGAGGTCGAGGCGCTCGGTGCTGGTGCTGGCGGGGAGGCCGGAGATGACGCTGACCTCGCGGAGGCGGCCGGGGCGGAGGGCGGGTCGCCGGCTTCGGAGTCCGGGCGGAGCGCGCAGCTTCGGATGAAGTGCTTGTACACCTGCGGGCAGTCGAAGCGGCGGACGATGGCCCAGACGGCGGCCGGCGGCGCGTGGATGCGCTGCGCCAGCAGGGAGGAGCTATGCCCGCCCCGACGGCGTAGCGGTGGTGGGCTTCCACCGTCGACCGCAGCTGCTCGTACTCCGCTGCCGTCAGCCCAAGCCCCGCCGGCACCTCGGCGTCCGCGCCCGCAGCCGGCTGGTCCATCGCCTTGGCCTCGATTTGGATTCGCTGGGGTGATTTGGGAAAGGGAAGGGAAGGGAAGGGAGAGGGGAGAACCAGTGAGCTGGAGCGCGAGTATATTTAATACACAGCAAGTGAGATGGGGAATTGGGATTTGGGCTTTCTACCTCTTGCTTTACCTCCCTCGCCCTTCCTCTCTTTGCTTGCCCTCACTTCAGAGTTCAGAGTTCACACACGCACACTCCTCTCTTTCTCACCCCGCTTTTGGGGGTGTCGAATTCTTCTCCGATTCTACCACCCTCCCACTCCGGGGTTTGCCTTTTATAGTAGAGTTATCTTTTTGCTGTATTATATGTTTTGTTGTTCTCCTTTTGGATTGTGGATGCTTGTTCTTTTGAATTGGCTAGTCTTCTTTTGTAATCTACCGGAGATTTTGTAGTTTCTATTCTTTTATTGGCTCAAGAATAAGAGATTTTGTTCAAGTCGCGGCCTCTGCAACCGCAATAGTCAGCTGTTCTTTTAAGCGGTATAAAATGTTGGGCTTTGCTACAGTACTCCAATTACCTATGAGGAGGTAAGAGCTCAAAAAGATCACAACCGTCGATTTGTGAAACTGCTCAAACATTTTTTTAAAATAAAATAATCAGAAAAAGAAAAGAAAAACACAGAAATCAGTTACGGAACAACCAAGCGCATCATCTCGATGATTCCTCACACACGGAGAGAAAAATAAATTGCCGATCTAAAATGTGGCTACCATGAGAGAAAAATATTGTACCCATGTCACGTTATTTTGTTTAACAAGTCACGTCAAGATTAAAGAGACACAATATTAACCGGCCGGTCATACATGTTCTTCTTTTTCTTTTAACGAATCTGTGTGAACACACGTGAGAGGAAAATAAAATAAAATTAGATCTAATATAACCATGCATGGAGGTTAGAGCTACAGGGAGATATTTTCCCTATTTTTAGATTTAAAAATATTAAAACTATTACCTTATGGGAGGTAATATGTTATTAGATCTACGGTCCACGGTCACTTGGGAGTACCTTAGCGGTGAGCCACTTTTGAGTTGTAAAGGGTAACTACTAAGTTTGTTGAGTGTATTATTCATGTTTTGTTTGAACAAATGAATTATACGAGTGGAGGAGCCAAATAATAAAGTCCATTTTAGCAAATGCTTCTACCGTTGTCATAATTATGGGAGAGAAATTATGAGTTGTCAATTAGGAAAGCTAGCGAGTTTTATTTAAGACTATCGTCTTTTTCGATGCAGAACATTGCTACTACTACTGGGTTTCTTCGCATACGGTCGTGTGGTTGTCAAAGCAATGACTCTTTTAGTTGTGACTATTGTTTGTTTCTAGTATAAAAGACATGAGTTTGGTTTATTCTTTTAGCTACTGAGTTTCTTGCACACGGGCTGTCTGTTTATCCAAGCAGTAGAGGGGCTCTTTCAGTTGCGACTATAATTTAATTTGTGTCTACTATATAAAAAATATGGATTTGTTAAAGGAATTATCTTTTCTTAGCCATGAACTTAGGCCCAACTGCTCGTCTGGGTTCGAGTAACCGACTCATCAAAGGTACTCACATTTTACTAGATTTATTACGTGATTTAATGGCGCTATTGTTTCAGTAGTAATGAAATGATAAAGTTATGTGCATGTATTTATGGAGAATATAGTATGAGTGAACGTCCATGTCTTATTGTATTTGAAAAAGTTCCGTTTTTTCTTAGCCGTAACGATATGAGTTTTTAGCTATAATGAACACGGCGGTACTAGTCTTTTGAGTTGTACCATCGCTATAGTTTGCTAATAACGAAATAGGAAAGTTCATTTTAGCAATAGCATTCACAATAGTTGTATGCATTGCGAGTTATCAGCTCTCAGAAAACGAGTACGTTAACAGTGTGTGTATATATATATATAGGGAAGGTATACTCTGTGGCCGGCCATAGAATAGTTATTCTGTAGCCACATCTTTTTACTGTAGTTTTATGTAGTAATTTACTATAATTTCAATATATATTTATAGTAATTGGGTTACTATAACACACATGGAGATATTTACCATTATATTATAGTAAATTACTTAGTAAGAAGTTACTAAAAGCTCATGAATTACTATAGTAATTATAGTAACTCAAAGTGGCTATAGAATAGTTATTCTATGGCCGGCCATAGACTATAGGTTATATATATATATACATATATATACACCTCTCCTATTTGGCTCCCTCGATGCTAAATAATATTTAGCACCCCGGCGGAGCGCCGCCGGTCCGGCAGCCAACCAGCGAAACAGCAAAAACAAAATCCCACCACCGTAAAAACTTCATCAAACCGTAAAAATTACTATGCCGTTTTTACTATTAAAGGGGCCTAATCAATGTGCAATTTATTTCCTTCCTGCTGCTTCTCCCTAATGGCCAGCAGCATGCAAAATTTCCTTCACAGATCGACAATGATGCTGACGGCGCACGTACGAAGAAATACCGGGCGACATGAGCGATGAGCCTCTCTTGGTCGAATTCTCGTCAGGCCTTGTGGCAACACAGGTAGCGGCGGCGGCACCGTACGGCCGCCAAACCGCTGGTCCCGGCCCTTCCCTTCTCATGCATGGGCGCATGGTACACGGTGGCCAATCTGCTGGAGCCATCCATCTGGGTACCGGCGGAGTGATCCATCGTCAACACCAATGACCGTATCCGCGGACGAGGAGTATCGGCCGATGGAATTTCTGGTAAGGTACTCCGCGCTATGTAGATCAATTAGCTTCAATTCTTTGGGCTGCATGCAGATCGGAGGCCCCATGGTTACTGCAGTCTGATTTTGCCCGCTGATTTGATGAGGACGCCATGGCACGATCATCCTTCTGGTTCCGATTCGTTTGGAGCTCCTCCCGGAGGCAGCGGTAAGGACGTACGGTCTTTTGCCGTAACTATATTATGCATTTTTGTGTGTTTTTGATAATGTGTTACAATTTGGTAAAGCAACACAATTTCTTATTTTGTTGGTTAGTTTCTCATATTTTTAAGCAGACAGTCCCGTTTTTATTTTCGTTGCTTCACGTTGTGGCAGAGCATTGTACAGAATCCTCCGTCCAGGTGATGAGCGCTGGAACCATTCCAATGGAGTAAGAAATGAATTTTAATGATTGAAAAATGAATTTCATCATGATCTGGGTAGCATCAAGCCGTTGATCGATGTCCATTGCATTGCTCATTTTGTTCAAGTCTGGAGCCTAGCTTGCAGCAATATCTATGGTACAAAACACAATGAGCAGCCGCATCAGTGCTTGATGGCTCCTTGTATGCGCTTGTGAAGATTGAAGAAGCTAGTAATTTTGTTTGTGTCTATCCCTATACTCAAGCACGCCACTCTCCTCAATTGAATAATACTCCTGATATTTGACAAAATACTTCCGATAAGTTGAAAATGGTACTCCTCTTGTCAATCGAAAAAAGTCTAATATCAGTTCAAAAATACTCCTCCACTCAATCAAAAATACTCCTGACATTTGAAATAAAAATACTACTGTCATTTGAAATAAAAAAAATACTTCTAACATTTATTCCTCTACTCAGTTGAAAATACTCTTTTGACGTTTGAAAAATACTCCTTCCCAGTTGGGAAATACTGAAAAAATACTCATGATAAGTGGGGACAAAATAATCCTCTTGTCCATTAAAAAATACTCCTAGTATTTGTAAAAGATACTCCTACCGGGATTTAACATATGCTAGCTAGCTAATAACAATTACTTTCTATATGAGAAATCACAAATCCAATAGAAACTTTAGTTCTAAAATAAACTGAAAATACTTTCGAAACTAACTTGGTGGTGAAACGTGAAGAAGTGTCTACGATATTACTTATCATGAGTTCGAATTCATAAAAGAGTACCACATCTCTCGTTATTTATCTGCACCGTAAAATCATGTTTCAACATTTGCAAGGGACGAATATATGCGAATATTGCTCCCGGAAAAAGTGTCGTTCTCTCCTAAACATGTACTCCATGTATATGGCTGCGCGCGTATTATCCTGCAATTAATGACGACAGTTATGGCGCGCTCTCTCGCTATTTCTCTTAAATACGCATGCATGCGTATATTTAGTCCAGAAATCTTGAAACCGTGCAAAAATCAGAATGACGTAGCCTCGTTGCATGTCCGGATACACCCAGATGGTTCTGTTAACGATATTTGCGATGCATGGCCTTGCATGCATCTTAGTCACACGTAGCCTAGCAATCCGGGCATTCGACTCGTGTTTGTATATGGAAACAGGCGTCCAAACTTGACTAACCATGCACCAAATATATGCCGTCGTACCGAAGCCGTAGATTTCTCAATGCACGCAGTTAATTTCATTCCAATCCATGATATCTTGCACGCATGCAACATTCAATGTACCTTAAGTATAAAGAAAAAGTTCCCCACTCCCTGCTGTCCCTCATGCATGGCTGCTCGTCTAGAATCATTCCACTACAAAGATATTACGGTTCAGTTGAACATATCGTCTCCACAATTCGATTTCCACACAATAGTAGCAACCTGGCTAGGAGACGACGCATTCCGCCATGCCAAAAGACGATGGCTAGAGAAACTTCGCCACCGTGCACCGGACGTCCATGGCCCCATCCTCCGTGCCGCACCTGGACGGATGTTACGCCCGGGTTGCATGAAAAACCAACATCCAACCAATTTATACGGTCGGGGATATATTTACGGGCATGAAATCTCACTAGCGAGAGAAGTAATTAACGACATTAAAAAACAGCCGCGTGGAACGATTTTTACGGTTGTAGTTCGATTTTTACTACTGCGGCACCTCATCGGTGCTCCGGCAGCCTGGACCGCTAAACCACCGCACGTGTTAAATAGTTATTCAGCACCCAGCGAGCTAAATAATCAGGTCTTATATATATATATATATATATATATATATATATATATATATATATATCCCTTTTATATAGGACGTAAAGACTTATCAGTTTCATCCAGCAAAATTCAGGAACACTACCGCGTCAGCTGCTTGATTTGGAATCAGATAAGACCAACCTTAAGATTTTGTTTGGAAAATAGAGCGTTGAAAAGTATTGAGGGGAGATTGGAAGGGACTAAGGAAGTGATTTTAACTTGTACAGAAAATTACTTCACTCCAAACGTCCCTGGTCCATTTCAATTCTCTTACACCCAAACAAAGCCTAACCGAAAATTTTATATCTATCGGGATCTAGAGAATTTTAAAGGATGAAATTCTTTTTTTAAATAAAGGCAGGAGCACTGCCACGTCATATAAGAAAAAGCATTGGTACATAACGCGTCGAAGCGAACACCACCACCACATAAACAATGCACACGATAAAACACTACACCACCACAATCGGAGAGAGGAGCCAAAAGAAGCCACCCGTGATCCGCGCCGTCGTCGTCAACACTGAACCACGCCAAAAGACGCGGCCCGCTGCAGGCCAGAGCGGCAGCTCGAACCCCTTCACCATGGGACTATCCACCTCAAGTCGCGCACACACGATCGTCAATCCCCCTGTCCCAGCTGAGCTTCAGTAGAACACCCCTGTCGCGGGGCCGATGAAAACCACTGATCATGACCACTCTGCGTAGGGGCATCGTCTCTCACACCACCTCGCACATCTATGCCAAGGACTCAGATATCTGAGACCGCTGTGAGAGTGACACCTCCGCACATTCGACACTGGAGTCACAAACACACCAAGCACACCAACTCAAGACCTCCAGCACTCATGGGCCCTTCGCACCTTCTTGCTAGCACGTACCAAGCGCACATCCACTTCCGCAACGCACGAGCAACACCGTTGACCAAACACCACTACTGTCTAGCCAAGGCGGTTCTCCAAATGCGACACCTCCAAAAAGGGCACGACACCAGTGGCGTCGTCGTCGCACGCCCATAAATAGATGAGGCTTTCGTCGTAGAGAAACCTCGTGCAGAAAGACATGATGCATCACAATGATGCCCTCAACATGGAAAACGCTGCCACTAGGGCGCCGCCACCATTGCCATCGACAAGACCATCGGTGAAGGCTTTCGCCCGACTCGGCACCATGTCATCCGTACACATTTTGACAAGACGGTAGCACTGCCCTCCTCACCTCCGCAACGCCTGCTGGAAAAGGCCCGGCACAACCTGAAGCACAACCACAATGCCACCAGCAAGCGCTCGCCAACCCCGACCCCGCCACCAAGGCGACGCCGGACCAAACACGCCAACAGAGGGAAAACAAGAGGAGCACCACCTCCGAAACACAGACCCCGTCGCCCGTGCGAGACCGAAAAAGGGGCAGCGACGCCTGACTAGAGAGCACCGGCCGCTACCACCCTACCGACGGCCACCGCCGCCAACCACCGGCCGCGTCCGCCGTCGTCGTCAACCGGCCGCATGCGCCGCCTCCCAGCGCCCCCATGCATTGGCCAATGGCCACCGCAACGCGCCGCCGCGTAGCCCACCAACCGTCGCCGTCATCGGCCGCCGCCGGGCCGCCCAGCGTCGTCCGCAACCTCGCCCCCGACGTGGGGACCTCGGATCTGACCGTGGCACTGCCAGATCTTGGTCCCCCGGCCGCCGCCGCCGCAAAGAAGGATGTGCCGGTGGCAGACCGCCTCCGCCGGACCAGACGCCCGCGCCCGCCAAGTTCGCCGGAAAGAGGGGTGGGGAGCCCCGCCGCCGCCCACCCCGCAGACTGCACGGGCATCCGACGGCAGTGCGGCGGTCCAAGGCAAATGTTGGCGGCTAGTGTTTCTTTGGGGAGCGCTCGGTCGCCTCGCGGGGAGCGACGCGAGCGTAGAAAGTTAACTAGTTTTGTTTTGTCTTTACCTAAAGGACGAAATTCATTGGACTCGTTATCAAGTTCTCTGTTTTAATAATAAAGCCTTTGTTTAGATGTAAATTTTGCACCCCAATTTTGGTCCTTCGTAGTGCGTGCGCCACTGTAGTATTTTGTTTGTATTTTTGAAAAAATATCCTAAAACTGATTAATTAGGCTCAAAATATTTGTCTCGCAGAGTACAACAAAACTGTGTAATTAGTTTTTGATTTCATCTATATTTAATACTTTATGTATGTGCCGATATTTTAATGTGATGATAATCTTTTTTTACAGGGAACTTTGGAGGTAGATTTTGGGATCTAGGCCAAAGTCACGAGAGTAAGCAGTGAGCAGCAGCCGTAAGACAGTCGAGTGGGGCCGGGAGGAGAGATGTTTCCGTTTCGAAGGCGAGCATGTGGGCCCGGCGTGCTCTCCAATGAGTGTGCCGTGAGTTCTGGGGTTTAGGCTCGCAGCTCAGGGCCCGCGATGAGAGCAAGGAGCCAGGAGGCAGGGACAGTTGCGATTTGGGCGCCAAGGCGGAGAGGAGAGCGGAGCATATCTGATCGCGCATTCAGATCGTGACGTCGTCGCCTCTTTTTTTCAGCCAACTTGAGCTTGGCCAGGGTATCTCAAATTTTATCTCTAAAGTTCAATATGCAAAAAAAGATTATCATCAATCATAATGTTATAGCATGCATGGAGTACTAAATATACATAAAATCAAAAACTAATTGTACAGTTTTATTGTACTCTACGAGACGAACATTTTGAGCCTAATTAATTAATGTTTGGACAATTTTTTACAAATATAAACGAAATGCTACAGTGACGCAATGATTACGAAGTGACATCGTACTTCTAAATTTAACTTTCTAAATTTGGGATCTAAATAAGGCCAAAGAGACGATGACGATGCTCGCTTTCCTTGTTTCTCCCACGGCTCAGCGTGAAATGTCAACAGTAATAGAGAGAACCAGCGTGAGAAACCAGTTCGACTCCAGTGCATCAGCTACTGCTAATACATGTTTTCATGCAGACGAGCATGTAGCTCGGTGGTAGGGCTCGAGAGCTGGGAGCCTACCGGCCAGGGCTCGAACCTTGATCCTACGTGCCTTCAAGCAAAGGCTGGGATTCGGGGGTTTGAAGTCACTTCGTAATCATTGCATCACTGTAGCATTTCGTTTGTACGTGTGAAAATTTATTCAAAAATTGATTAATTAGACTCAAAATGTTCGTCTCACAGAGTACAACAAAACTGCGCATCTAAGGCATTGTTTAGATCCCAAATTGGGGGGGGGGGCAAATTTAGGAGTACGGTGTCGCTTCGTAATTATTGCGTCACCGTAACATTTCGCTGGTATGTGTGAAAAATTATCCAAAAATTATTTAATTAGGCTTAAAATGTTCGTCTCGTAGAGTACAACAAAACCATGCCATTAGTTTTTGATTTCATCTATATTTAGTACTCCATGCATGCTATGACATTTTGATGTGATGAGAATCTTCTTTTTGCATAGTGAACTTTGGGAGATGCATATCTAGGGGTTTGGTCACTGTAGCATTTCATTTATATATGTGAAAAATTGCCCAAAAATTAATTAATTAGGCTCAAAATATTCGTCTCGCAGAGTACAACAAAACTGAGCAATTAGTTTTTAATTTCATCTACATTTAGTACTTCATACATGGACTGATATTTTGATGTGACGATGATCTTGTTTTTACATAGTAAACTTTGATATTGCTTTTTGAACTAAACAAGGCTAAACGAGGCCCGAGCCTGTCTGACTGTTGCGTATGTGTCATCCACCAATCGATCTGACTGTGGACGATGTACACGTACCCGAGACTGGCACGGCAGGACTCGTATCCTGCTCTGTCCTCGCTGCGCTCTGTGTGGGTGGTGGGTACGCTTTGCTGCTGCTGCTGCTGCTGCTGAGGCAACCTGAGCTGACCTTTTGGAGGTAGGCAGAGCCCCGCCGTCAAATACCGGGGGCCTTTCCCACTGTTTTGCCCTCCCATGCTTCCTTTGCCCATACATACCCATCTCCATACATACCCTTCTCCCCCTCCAAGAAACATCCAAGGGTAAAGGGTAGCCAGAGTTGATCGAGAGGTGCCTGTCGAACCCGCCTTATTAAACAAGTTCTCGACCCGAGGTTAAAGTTGATATTTTATTATTATAGCGTCACTGTAGCATTTTGTTTGTATTTATGTATAATTGTCCAAACATTGATTAATTAGACTCAAAATGTTCGTCTCGCAAAGTACAACAAAACTGTGCAATTAATTTTTGATTTCATCTACATTTAGTACTCCATGTATGTGTCGGCATTTTGATGCGATGAGAATCTTTTTTATAGTAGATTTGGGGGGCAAACTTTGGGAATTAAACAAGGGTCGTGTTTCTTTGTCGTAGAAATTTTTTTTCACCCTGTTTGACCAATTAAGGGTATTAAATAAAGTCAGTTTACAAAACTATCTTCACAACCTTGGGTTAATTCACGAGACAAATCTAACGAGGTCTCTGACCGCACGATTAGAGGATGGGTACTGTAGCATTGATGTAGCAAATCATGGACTAATTAGGCTCATTAGATTCGTCGTGTAAAGTTACACTCATCCCTAAAAAATTTTTGCAAATAGACTTTATTTAATACTCCATGCATGCAAGATTCTCTTTGAAAAAAATTTCCGGGGAGCAAAGAAACACGGCCGAGGCCTAGATGATTTGGATGATAGAGAATAATAAAAAGGGCACGGCCAGTCCGTAGATATTAGAAGTCAGATAACAGATTTGGCCTGTGCTTGCTAGCGCGTCCAGTTTTACCATTTTCTGCCGTCTAAATTTGGAAAAACCGACATAAGCGATTTAGATTAACATACAATAAGATAAGATTAATGGTGTGTTTGGTTGAGCCGTGGCTGTAAAAAAAAGCTGATGTGGGTTATGGCTGTAAAAAAAAGCTGATGTGGGTTATGGCTGTAGAAAAAGCTGTTATAGGATATGAGCTGTGAGAAAGCTGAAAACCGTTTGGTAAAACAGCTGTGACTTTTTGGATAGACCCTACTTGTCATGTATATATACATATATATACGTATATATATGGTATATATATACACGTATACGTGTATATATACTTGTCGGGGACAAACCCAGGGGGTCCCCTAACCATCGGAGTAATCACCCTGTAAAAACATAAAAACGCACTAACCGCGAAAGAACCGCGTCATCACCCAAACTCCGCCTCGCTCGAGGGAAGCGAGCCCCCTCGAGCGGGCGAAAACAAACTCCGCCTCGCTCGAGGGTCGCGAGCCCCATCGAGCGGGCGAAACAAGCTCCGCCTCGCTCGGGGGTAGCGAACCCCCTCGAGCGGGCAAGGCAGCCTCCGCCCGATACACTCCGGCGCGCCACCCGACGAAGGCGATTAATGCCCGCCCCATCAGCCAAGCGCCGAAGTCAAAAGGCAATCTTCCCCCATACCGCGCCGGACATCAACAGTGCCCACTGTTCCACCTGCTCCGGTCGCCATCCGCCCTCACCGCCACTGTGAAAACGCACGCGGCGGTACAGAGCACTGTGCGGACTCTCAGGGGTCAATCCGCGCCCCTGTTCCACCAACTCCCGGTCAGGTGATGGCAAGCGACAGGTCGAGTCCACCAACTCTCGGCCATCCCCTGACGAACGAAGCACGCCGCGCGCTGTGGCCGACGACGACGACCAAGCCGGGCCTTGTGCTGCCGACTCTCGTCCTTCCTCCACCTACTCTACCCTCGAGGTCAATCAGCGATGGGCAGTTGGACATGGACTACGACGGCAACACCCCTCGAAGCCGCTCCAGGACAAGCACAGAGATAGCCACGACGCCCGCAGAGGCCAGGGATCGCCATGAGTCGCCTGCCAGGGTCAAGGACGATGGCAGGCCCGACGCCATACTCTCCAGTACACCCCACTGTGGCACACCTCACGCATGTACTTGTAAACGCCTCCCCCCCTTTCTCTCCTTGGTCTATAAAAGGAGGAGGGGACCGACCAGAAAGGAGAGAGGACGACACACGGGACAGACATTCGACTACATCCCAACACTCGCTCTCAGGGACTTGGAGAAATCTCCTCTCCCGCATTGCTTGTAGCCCCCCTTCTGCAAGCACTCCGGTGCAAGATAGTACAGCGCCCTTGAGCGTCCTCGCTGGACGTACGACCCCCGCGGTCGGAACCAGGATAAACACCGCCTCATTGTACTGAGCTCTTGCATCAACCGTCAAGGGACGGGACACAACGCATTCTGTTTAGGCGCCGGGGATTGGCCGACCAATTCCGGCACCGACAATACTATACATACGTAATATACTATATATATAGTATATATATATGTATATATACTATATTTATCTATTTATTTATATACATATATATAATATATAATATAAGATATATATATATAAATTGATAAATATATATACATATACATATGAATAATATATATATATCTTATACATATAACATATATATAAGATACACATTTAAATAAATAAACACATAATATATATATATAATATATCTTATACATGTATACATATATATATATACTTATACACGTATACATATATATATCTATATATAAGATATATGAATATAAATAAATACTATATTATATATATTATGTATATATATACACATATATGTATATACGTATGTCGGTAATTTCTCCAAACTTGTGAAAGCCAAAGCCAAAAAAGCACCTCTATACGTATTTTCAGAAATGAACTATCAAAAAGCTGATTTTGACTTTGGCTTTTATTGATAGCCAACCCCTTTAATTGGGCTACTGACTTTTTTGAAAAGCTAAAGCCAGAAAAAGCCCAACCAAACCCACCTAAGACCTAACATATACTTGTACTTCCATCACGCATTATTAGTATACCAGCGTTAAGTATGTACTCCGTAACTTAGCTACTACCATTTATGGTTTTTTAGGGCCATTTACGGTTTATTAATCTTTCTATGCTAGTGCCACCTCTATCAACAAAATATCTATGGTTATTTTACCAACTTTTAAATCATTTGGCTAATTTCTGATAGCTTCGAAGAGTTTGCATGTATTTATATTTACGTGTGCCGTGCTTAGTAAAATTGAATTTTAGCCTTTGTTTTAAAAAGAGGAGCTAGGAAACGACTAAGAATGTGTTTGGTTGATCACTGAACCACGCCATAACTTGAACACTACAACCATGATAAACTAAGAGCATCTCCAATAGTGTCCAAGAAATAAAGGGATTTTTGGACATGCGAAAAATTATTGGGAAGAACAAAAGACCCTCCTCTCCAACTGTTACCAATAATTAGTGTCAAAAAATTTAAAACCGGCCACCTCATTCATGGGCCCAGCATTTTGCCGTTTCATCCTTCATGGGCCGCTGTATACCACCCAATACCCACCAACAGATTTTATGCTTAGTTTGTTTTTATGGTGGCTCTAGATTTTATCAGGCCAAAATTTCGTTGCATGTAGGAACATAAAGTACATTAAAAAAATCACGGAGCAGATCAACCATTTTTTAGTTCCATCCAGCGTCGAGTATCCATGCAAATAGATTGCTCGCTGTTCCCAGACAACCTGCTGCACGTGGACGGGAGCAGAGCGGCACGATTCTCCCTGAGAAAAATAACACGTGTGGGAAGTCTACATGGGAGGAAAAAACGCACGGAATGCAACCAAAAAAATGATGGGATCGATGGATTGGGAGTACAGAAGAGAGGTTTATATTTGGCCCAAAATAGTTTTAGTTTTGGGTACGTCCAAATATTAGATATAGGAAAGGATCATTATTGGAGCACTTTTTTGTTTTATACTTAAAACTAATTATTGAGAGTATTTTTAGGAACTATTGAAGATGCTCTAATGGGCGTCATCTATTTGACGCCGTGCGTTCGGTGCGGGGCAATCGGGCCCGGTCCATTCCGTTCCCCTAGGGCCTAGGCCCAAAAATTTACCCGAGCTTGCCCGGTAGGCCCAACCACTGCATGGGTCCCGCCAGTCAGAGTGCGGCCACCGCGGCCCCGTGCCCCCGTGCTCCCAGGACCCACGCGGCAGTGAGACCCGCCGCCATTCGGTTCGAATCGCGAAACTCAAAACCCTCCCTCTTCTTCCTCTCCGTCTCCGCCCGCCCGCCCGCCGAATCCAACGTTCTCCACCCCGATCGCAACCGCCCCCGCCGTCTAGGGTTTCGGACCCGAGCCTTCCCTCCCCATGGCGAAGGTCAAGCGGCCGGCGTCCGCCCCCGCGCCTGCGGCCCGGGCCCCGGCGGCGACCGTGACGGCCGCCAAGGCCAGGAAGTCGGCGTCCGCGGGGGCGACGGGTACGGCTGCGAAGGGCCCCGCGGCGGCGGTGTCGCCGGCGCCGATTGTGATCGACATCCCGTCGTCCCCAGACCCCTCCGTGGGGGTCGGCTCCAAGGGGAGCAACGGCTCGATGAAGAAGGCGCAGAAGAGGCCCGCGCCGACGCCGTTCGTCATCGACGACGAGATCGAAATGTGGACCCCGCGGCAGAAGCAGCGCCTCGACGACGACTGCGAGATCCTCGCTGGAGATCCCCTCTCGGCCACCAAAGAGGTGGCACCCTCCCCCGCCGCCGCCAATGACGAAATCGCGGTCGTCGCCGAGCGGGGCAAGGTACGCGCGCGACCAGGCTCCAGAACATGGGCTCTGTTTTCGTTTTGTCCTGTGGCGCGGTTGAAAGTGCGAGGTGTCGATCTCAAATGTGTGGTCTTTCTGATTTTGTGTTGAAAGGTTCATCCGTCGATCTGAATTGTACGGTCTCTGATGTGGTATTGCACTGCAGGTGGCGTGCAGAGATTACCCACATCCGAGGTCCGCTTGCGCCAAGAATCCATTCAGCACTACGCCTCATGAGCGTCACTGTGACAAGGTACTGCCGTGCCGAGACTACCGCTTTTTTTTAAGAACAGGAGGAGCAAGCCCCTACTGAATATATATTAAAAGAGCAAAAAGGAAACTATCTACATGAGCAAACCAAATCAAAAGAAAGGAAAATTTACAAAACATTTAGCCAATCTTTCATAGCCTGAACTAGGGATGGCTTAGCTTTAAGGATAACTAGTTGGAATTCCACCATTAATATACATTGTACTGAGCTCTTGCATCAACCGTCAAGGGACGGGACACAGCGCATTCTGTTTAGGCGCCGGGGATTGGCCGACCAATTCCGGCACCGACAGTGGCGCGCCAGGTAGGGGGGCGCGCTGTGATCGATCACACCCGACAAGTTCCCTTGACGGCAAGTCGCGACGAGACCATGCCACCTCGATCCGCCACGGGGTCCCCCGGTCCGCTTCCGCGCGGATACCGGATCACGTTTGGGAGCCTGGAGTTCGAAGCGACCGGTGAGGGCCTCCTCATGCGGCTCGTCTCCAGGCCACCCAGCGTGACGCCCGACACCCCGACATCGCCAACGCCAGTCCAGCTCAGGCGACGGCAGAGACTTCGCGAGCTTCAGATTAATACGGAGCAGCGCGTCGCTCCGCGCGTCGTCCTCCCCGATTGGGACGCCCACCTGCTGCTTCAGCCCGCGGCCACATTGCAGGGGGGCGGACTCCCGCTGGCAGTTCCCGCGGAGGGAACGCACCGGGAAAATGTGGCCAGGCTAGCGCGCCTCCCGTTCGGGATGAGCAACGCGGCCGTAAGCCATTCCACGGCGATCAGCACCATCCTGGGCGCGCGTGGAAACTCGCCAAGACATCGGCGGGCCCCAATCCGCGACCTCGGCGCTTCTTCGCCCGGTGGGCTCCACTCCGAGTCAGCGGACGAAGAAGATGTGCGCGGCCAGGAACACCCGGACCTGGATTACACCGAGTTGCGCAACCGCGAAAGCCTCATCGCCTTCCCGGCCGTCGCGGACTTCTGCCTCACCTGCTCCGACGACTCCAGCGACGGGGAATATGACCCCACGCGGGAATGCTTCGTTCTCGACGGCGAAGTAGAGTCCGTGGGAGAGGACGAAGAGACGCGCGACGGGGCCGGACACGCCGAACCACCACCGGCGCCCGCCGAGCCAGTGAGCGATGCCGCACTCGCGCAGGCACAGCTTGCGCAGGTGCAAGAGCTGGAAGCCAAGCTCCAACAGGAGCGCCAACAGGTACAGGAGCTGCGCGCAGCCCTGGAAGCCCAGCAGCCCAAACGCGGCGAACGCGCGCGAGCTGCCGGGCGTATTGCTCAAGCGCGCATCATGGGCGACGGCGACGACGCCAGTCCTGCCATGCCACCACGAGCAAGCCAGAAGCTCGTCGCCGCAGCAACCTTGATTCGGGCCATGCCCGAACCATCGACACCGGAAGCGCGCAACATGCGGCGCCAGGTGCAGGCCCTTGTCGAAGAAGCGGCCGTGCAACAAGCGGAAAGTTCCGCCTCCCGCATGCGCCACCAGAACAGTTCAAGAGCTGGAGGCGGCAAGTGGGATAAGGAGCAATCCATCCACACCCCGCCCAGGGGCGCGTGGACGCCTCACCGTCCAACGAACGACGGAAGGGCGCTCGTGGCCGGCGATGGCGAAACAAGGAGGTCCGCGAAGGACCGACTTGTGGACACGCGGGGCGCCGTCGACGATGGCGACGCGCGCAACGTCCTGAACAGGAAGAGGCAGGACGCGGCGCCTCCCCGCAGCAGGCACCCCCGACGGGGAGGCCGCTATGACAGCGAGGAGGACAGAAGCCCGACGCCGGAACCCCCGGGAACCCCGGTGTTCAGCCGAAGGATCCGTTCGGCCGCCATCCCGCCGCGTTTTCGCCAGCCAACCACCATCACCAAGTATTCGGGTGAGACGAAACCCGAGACGTGGCTCAACGACTATCGCCTAGCCTGCCAGTTGGGCGGGGCCACCGACGATGCCATGATCATCCGCAACCTTCCGCTTCATCTCGCGGACTCGGCGCGGACGTTGCTCGAACACCTACCCGCAAACCAAATCCACGACTGGGACGACCTGGTCAAGATGTTCGTGGGTAACTTTCAGGGCACATACGTGCGCCCCGGAAACTCCTGGGACCTGCGCGGGTGCCGGCAGGCGGCCGGCGAGCCGCTGAGGGACTTCATCCGCCGTTTCTCCAAGCGCTGCACCGAGCTCCCGAGCGTGGGTGACTCCGAAATCATCCACGCCTTCCTCGAAGGCACGACCTGTCGAGAGCTGGTGCGCGAGCTGGGGCGAAACCATCCCACCAGTGTCAACGCTCTGTTCGACATCGCCACCAACTTTGCCTCTGGAGAGGAGGCTGTCGGGGCGATCTTCTACGGCAAAACCAAGGGGAAGCGCGCGGAGGAGCTGCCCGCGGAGGGCAGCAAACCCAAGGCCAAGACGAAGAAGCAGAAACGGGGCAATAAAGGCAAGGGGCCCCGGCAAGCCGCGCAGCAGCAGCGGCAGGGCGAAGACTCTGACGACGCCCTCGTGGTCGAGCGAGGCCGCAAAGGCCCTCGGGGGCCCCCTCAGGGGGGAGGCCTGTTCGACGAGATGTTGAAGAAGCCGTGTCCTTACCACAAGGGCCCTGTCACCCACACCCTCGAACAATGTGGGATGATCAAGGGTTACTTCAGGCGCACCTCCGCGAAGGAGGATGGCCCGAAGAAGGACGCGGGCGACGGCGGCAACGACGAGTTCCCCCATGTGGAGAACGTCTTCTTCATCATAGGGGGGCCCGCGGCGAACGCAACGCCCCGGGAACAGAAGCGTGAACGCCGAGAGGTCTTCTCCGTTCACCCCGCAACGCCGGCTTACCTCGCCTGGTCGGGAGAGACCATCTCTTTCAGCCGCGAGGATCACCCAGACTACGTCCCGAACCCGGGGCGGTATCCGCTTGTCGTCGACCCCGTCATCGGCAACACGCGATTCTCCAAGGTGCTGATGGACGGGGGCAGCAGCCTCAACATCCTCTACGTCCACACCCTAGAGCTCATGGGCATCGGCACGAACCAGCTGAGGCCAAGCAAGGCATCGTTCCACGGCATCGCGCCGGGAAAGCGGGTCCAACCCCTCGGGCAGATCGACCTGCCCGTTTGCTTCGGTACTCCCGAGAACTTCCGGAGGGAGACCCTCACCTTCGAGGTGGTGGGATTCCCAGGAGCGTACCACGCTATTTTCGGGCGACCGTGGTATGCCAAGTTCATGGCAGTCCCCAACTACGCCTACCTCAAGATGAAGATGCCAGGGCCAAAGGGCGTCATCACCGTGGGATCGTCGTACGAGCACGCCTATACGTGCGACGTCGAGTGCGTCGAGGGCGCGGAAGCGCTCGCCTACAGCGAGACCCTGGTGGCGGATTTGGAGAAGATGGCGAACGAGGCCATCGACTCCACCAAAAGGCACACGGGCACCTTCGAGGCTGCGGAACACACCAAAGCGGTGCCCCTCGACCCCGCTGCCCCCGAGGGCAAGGCGTTGAGGGTCAGCACCACCCTCGACCCCAAATAGGAAGCAGTGCTCGTCGACTTTCTCCGCGCCAACGCCGACATTTTCGCGTGGAGACCCTCGGACATGCCGGGGATCCCGAGGGAGGTCGCCGAGCACAGCCTCGACATCAAGCCACACTCCAAGCCGGTGGTACAGCGACTGCGGCGGTTCGACGAGGAAAGGCGCCGCGCCATCGGGGAGGAGGTGCACAAACTCCTGCAAGCCGGATTCATCAAAGAGGTATTTCACCCAACCTGGCTTGCTAATCCTGTTCTAGTTAAGAAGAAAAACGGAAAATGGCGCATGTGTGTAGATTACACCGGTTTAAACAAGGCATGCCCTAAGGTTCCATTTCCTCTGCCTAGAATAGATCAGATAATAGATTCCACCGCTGGATGTGAATTGCTATGCTTTCTTGATGCTTATTCCGGTTATCATCAAATCAAGATGAAAGAGTCCGACCAGCTCGCGACTTCTTTCATCACCCCGTTTGGCATGTTTTGCTACGTCACTATGCCGTTCGGCCTCCGAAACGCTGGAGCTACATACCAGCGATGTATGCAACACGTTTTCGGAAGCCACATCGGGCGGACCGTTGAGGCATATGTCGACGATATCGTTGTGAAAACCAGAGAGGCGAACGATCTGGTCAACGATTTGCAAATCACGTTCGGTTGCCTCCGGGCGAACGGGGTAAAATTGAATCCGGAAAAATGCGTATTCGGGGTGCCGCGAGGCATGCTATTGGGTTTCATCGTCTCCCAGCGAGGCATCGAACCCAACCCCGAAAAAGTCTCGGCCCTGGAACGAATGGGGCCAATTCGGGACCTCAAGGGGGTGCAAAGGGTACTGGGCTGCCTTGCAGCTCTCAGCCGCTTCATCTCTCGACTTGGTGAAAAGGGCTTACCTTTGTACCGGCTCCTAAAAAAGCACGAACGCTTTTCATGGACCCCCGAAGCCCAAAAAGCCCTCGACGGGCTAAAAGCGTCGCTCACACGCGCACCCATCCTCACGCCGCCGCGGAACGGTGAGCCTCTCTACCTATATGTGGCTGCGACAATGCAAGTTGTCAGCGCCGTCGTCATTGTGGAAAGGATAGAGGAGGGCCACGCTCTGCCGGTCCAGAGGCCGGTGTACTATGTCAGCGAGGTGCTGACCGAAACCAAGATGCGGTATCCACAGATCCAAAAGCTAATCTACGCTGTAGTGCTCGCGCGTCGAAAGCTGCGACACTGCTTCGAGGCCCACCCGGTCACCGTGGTCTCATCTTTCCCTTTGGGGGAGATAATCCGCAACCCGGACGTCTCGGGTAGAATAGCGAAGTGGTCTATGGAGCTCGTGGGGGAAACTCTCTCCTACGCACCACGAAGGGCGATAAAGTCGCAAACCTTGGCTGACTTCGTCACCGAGTGGACCGACGTCCAACTTCCGCCGCCGCAGATTCAAGCCGAATGCTGGACCATGTACTTCGACGGGTCGGTGATGAAAACCGGAGCAGGCGCAGGTCTCCTCTTCGTCTCGCCCCTCGGAGAACATGTCCGGTACGTGGTTCGCTTGCACTTTCCGGCATCAAACAACATGGCGGAGTACGAAGCCCTCCTCGCTGGGCTCCGCATCGCCATCGACCTCGGCGTCAAACGCCTCGATGTCCGGGGAGATTCTCAGTTGGTCATCGACCAAGTGATGAAGAACGCAAGCTGCCGCGACGAAAAGATGGAGGCATATTGCAACGAGGTTCGTCGTCTCGAGGACAAATTCTGTGGCCTCGAGCTGAACCATATCGTGCGCAAATACAACGAGGAAGCGGATCAGCTGGCCAAGATCGCGTCAGAGCGAATCACCGTTCCTCCGAACGTCTTCGCCCGCGACCTCGACCGCCCCTCCGTCAGCTTCGAATCAAAGGCCGGAGCCCACGGGATACCCTCGAAAGAGGGGCTCGAAGCCCTCGACGCTGAAATCTCTTCGGCCGAGGCCATGGAAATCGACGAAGACACGCGACCGCGAGACTGGCGTGATCCGTACCTCGCGTGGATCGACCGCGGGGAGCTGCCCTCGGACCGAACCGAGGGGCGCCGCATCGCCAGAAGGGCCAAGACCTTCGTCTCGGTCGGCGGCGAGCTGTACAGGCGCAGCGCCTCAGGGATCTTGCAGCGATGCATCCCCATCCCCGAGGGAAGACAGTTGATCCGCGACATCCACGCCGGGGCGTGCGGACACCACGCAGCGCCGCGCACCCTCGTGGGTAACGCATTCCGGCAAGGCTTTTACTGGCCCACCGCCATGTCCGACGCGAACGAGGTCGTGCGCACCTGCGAAGGGTGCCAGTTCTACGCACGAAAGACGCATCTCCTGGCGCACGCCCTGCAGACCATCCCTGTAACATGGCCTTTCGCGGTCTGGGGGTTGGATCTCGTGGGGCCCTTCCGCCCAGCGCCCGGGGGATTCACCCACTTGTTGGTTGCCATCGACAAGTTCTCGAAGTGGATCGAGGTCCGGGCCATCACCAGCATCAGATCCGAGCAGGCCGTGATGTTCTTCACCGACATCATCCACCGATTCGGGATACCCAACTCAATCATCACGGACAACGGCACCCAATTCACCGGCAAGAAGTTCTTGGAGTTCTGCGACGACCATCACATTCGCGTTGATTGGTCGGCCGTGGCACATCCGCAAACGAACGGCCAAGTAGAACGTGCCAACGGCATGATACTACAAGGCCTGAAGCCAAGAATCTTCAACAAGCTGAACAAGTTTGGCCGGAAGTGGGTTGCTGAGCTGCCATCAGTGATCTGGAGTCTCAGGACAACCCCAAGCAGGGCTACGGGCTTCAGCCCGTTCTTCCTCGTCTATGGCGCCGAAGCCGTCCTCCCAACAGACTTGGAGTACGGGTCTCCAAGGCTTAAGGCCTACCAGGAAGACCGAAACCAGCGGGACCGCGAGAACTCGCTGAACCAGGTGGACGAGGCTCGCGACGTAGCGTTGCTTCACTCAGCACGCTACCAACAATCGCTTCGGCGATGCCAAGCTCGGAAGGTACGGCGTCGGGACCTCCACGAAGGGGACCTGGTGCTAAGACTACGCCAGGACAACCGAGAGCGCCACAAGCTCACTCCGCCATGGGAAGGACCGTTCATCATCGCCAAGGTCCTCAAACCCGGCACTTACAAGCTGGCGAACGAGAAGGGCGAAGTCTTCACCAACGCCTGGAACATTCAACAGCTACGTCGCTTCTACCCTTAAAACTCTCGATATTTCTTGCAAATAATTCATGTTCTTAGTTAACAATAATAAAAAGTCCAGAAAACTCGGAAACATTGTTGCTAAAAACATGATCAGGGGTGTTTTGAGGACAAACACCCCTCGGGAGACACTCGGGGGCTTTACCCCCACCCCCCAATCATCCTGTTTTCGCTTCCGTTGCACTGAAACTCGAGGCACCCGAGAAAAATACGGGGCGCAAGCCAATTAAGGCTGGAGCCGGTTGAGTCGTGGGACCGCCTACGCCCGCGAAGGGATACGGCACCTCCCTCTCCACTCCACGCGTTAGTTGCTCGCGAACTCGAAATACCCGGCCAGAATCTCTCTAAAGCCAAGAGCAGCACAACGGAGTGGAAACAGGGTGCCAAGCTTTTCCTCCTTAAATCAAGAAAGGTGAAAGCAGGGCACAAGTCTACTGCGGCCAAGAGGCGGCAGAATCGTGGGACCGCCTACGCCCGCGAAGGGCTATGGTATCCCCCTCACCACTCGGCGCCAAAGTTACTAGTGTCCATCTGCCGAAACAAATCTCGAGTTAAGGGGAAAGCGCGGCACGCCGAACAAACGAAACCTCCCCTTGGCCCGACCAATCCGTGTTAGTGGTCACCCTGCAGCCCAGGTACAGACGCCCCCTGGACCGGACCGGCGCGAAATGTCCGCGCCGCCACGAGAAAGGCCGTTCGTCATCGCCAAGGACCCCGAGCCCGGCGACTACGAGCGGGCGAGCGAAAGGGGCGAAGCCTTCGACAGCACCCGAAACGGCAAACAGCTACGTTATTCCTATCCCTAAATCCCTTAGTGTTCTTTCTCGTAGATACTTCATGTTCTTAGTTAACAATAAGGAGAAGTTTCCGAAATAAAATTCGGAAACATTGTTGCTAACAACATAAGTAAGGGGACCTTGGTTTTATTTTTAATAAAGCCAAGCCCCCCTCGGGGGCTCCAGGGGGGTTAACCCCCCTAATCGTCCCGGCTAATCGTCCCGGTTTTTTCGAAAGTTGTGTTAAAACTCGAAACGCTTAGAGAGAGGCGGGGCGTGAGCTAGTCAAAGCTGGAGCCGATCGAGTCGTGAGACTGCTTATGCCCGCGAAAGGCTACAGCGCCTCCCTCACCACCCCACGCTTTAATTACTCACGAATCCGAAGTACCCGGCCACAATCTTTCGAAGAGCTAAGAGTAGCACATCAGAACAACCAAACAAGTGCGAAACAGGCAATCGACTTTTAAATTTAGTTTTTATATATGTATATAAGATACATTTGAAGCCCGAATTCTTCAGGCTCCATCCCCCTGCGAGGGCTCGATGGACTCGGCAGCAAGGGTCGAGGGGACAGACGAAAGCGCCCCGGGACCACTCTCCTCGCCGCTCACCGAAGCAATGTCGTTCTCGAGGGCCGCCACGGCGTCGGCCTCCGGGTCGGCCTCGACTTCAGCAGCGGTCGCGGTCCCTGGCTCGGCGTCGGCAGGCGCATCTTCCTCCTCCTCGGGGAAAAGATCGCACCGGAACTTGAGGGTCAAGGCCGTTGCGGCGCTCTCGGCACCGTCATCAGCCTCCTCGAGGGCGGCGAGGGCGGCGTCATCATCCAGGTCGGCGTCGATGAAGTACCCGCGCCCCACCACCGCGAGGTCGATGTCGTAGTGCGTCGACACCACCCCAAGTGCCTTCTTCACCCCGAGGTGAAGCGCGTTTTCGAGACGCTCCGCCACGCAGCCCTTCAGGGAGCTCAGGCGGCTGGACAGCGACGACCCCGACTGCACGTCGACGCACTGGACGTCTCGGCACGCCATGACGGCCGCAGCCTTCAGCGCCTCGAGCTCCCCCTGGGCCGCGGAGTAAGCAGCCTGGAGGGCCGTCACCTCGTCCGCCTTCTGGGCCTCGGCCCTCCGCAACCCTGACAAAAGCTCGGGCACGTCAGAGAGCAGTTTTTGACACAAGGAAAAGCCGAAGGAAACATGAAGTCTTACCGTCCACCAGGGCTCTCGCCTCGTTGAGCAGGCCGTCCGCGGTCGCCAGCGCGGCTTCCTTCTCGCGGAGCGCGCGGCTCAGCTGCTCGGCCTCCCGGGCCTTCTGCCCCGCCTGAGCCGTCGCCTCCGCGAGCTGGGACTGCGCGGCCTCACGAGCCCGGCGCTCGAGCTCAAGCCGCTCCAACGCCGCGGACGAGGTCCGGGCCTCCCGCTCCGTCGCGGCGTCGCGCTCCCTCTCCGCGCGCGCTTTGGCCTCCTCGTGCGCTCGGGCCGCCGCCTCCGCCTCTCTGGCTCGGACGGTGAGCCGGGTCACGTCCGTGCCCAAATCGGCATTCGCCTGACGGAGCCGGCGGAGGTCGGTGTGCAAGCCCGCAATGCATGCGGTCTTGTCCGCCGCCTCTTGCCGAAGGACCTACCCGAAAAATCACCAAGATCAAGCCATGAAACCGAAAGCGTCTCGAAATGCTAAAGATGAAAGCGAGAATACCTCGAAAACCTCCAGCGCTTGCCTAGAGTGGAGGTCGGCGGCGGCCGAGATAGCCCGCTCCAGATCCGTCCCGATCCGCTCGGCCTGGGCCCATATCTCGTTTTCCTCGGCCGCGCTTCGCCAGACCTGAGCAGGGACGCCGGGCCCCCTCGGCCACTCGCTCGACATGCGCCGATCCTGGAGCTGCGCCGCCTCGGCAGCATCCCACTCGGGCGTCCCTCTGTCCACGGGCATCTGCGGCGGCCCCTGAGACAGGAACCGCGCCGGCGACGCCTCGGCAGCAGAGGCCCCGATGAGGGAAGCGCGCTGGCTACCGCCTGAAGTTGGCGGGGCGACCGCCTCCTGCCCTCGACCGGCAGGAACCGAAGCGGCGGCACGGCCTCCACGATCGCCTACCTCCGCCGCCGGGGTGCCATGCCTCGGCCCCGCCTCGACAACCGGGGCACCTTGCCCCGGCTCCATCGTTGGAGGCGTCCTCTCCTCCCCCGCCGGCCCGGAGCCTCGCGCCCCCGGCGCCGGTTCTGCCGGCGTCACCTCGAGCGCCGCTGCGAGACGCGGAGCCCCGCGCGAACGCGCCCCCCCGGCATGAGGGGAATCTGACCCCCCAACCTTCAGCGCCTTCTTAGGCGCAAGATTAGGGGAAGCCTTGGTGACGTCCCGAGCGCTGGGCCAAGAAAAGGGAAACATAGGTCAAAAGAGAAATCGTATGGAAAAACGAAATCGAAAGAGATTCGAGGAAGAGCTCACCGGACGCAGTCTCGCAGCTTCCGCTTCGAGCCACTTGAAGAAGGGGCCCTCCTCGAACTCGAGGTCCCCCTCGGATCACTCGGGGGCTGCGAACCCCCCGAACCCTCGACGCTCGGGCGCGACGCCGCGTGCTGAGCCGGCGCGACCATCGCCCGCATCGCCGCCGACGCGACGTTGCTGGGGACCGCCACAGCCGCATCCGGCAGCGGCACGGCCACCTCTATTGCCTCGACGGCGGGTCCCCCCCCCCGCCGCCGGCAATCTCCTCCTCGCTTTCCTCCTCGCCCTCCTCCCCGCTCGGAGAGTCCTCGGGGGTCGACGGCGTCTCCCCGCCGTCCCTCCTCCACCGGCGGAGCGCCGCTTGGTGCGCGTCCCGCCGGGCCTGCCTCCTACGACTGCTGGCCCTTTTCGCCTCCTTCGCCTCCCTCTCGCGGTCGCGGCGGGCGCGATTCGCGGCCCGCACCTCCGGAGTTGGCGCTACGGAGCGGTAGAGGCCGCAGTTCACCCCCTGAAATCACGACAAAATCAAAAAGAAGCTCCAAAAAAGATGACAAGGAGGAAAAAGGAGGACTCACCGACAGGATGTGGCCCTCGTCGAGGCGTAGCCGGAACGACCGAAGGTCGTTCGGCATGGTATCAGGGTGGACCGCCGTCCGCACCTGCGTGACGACGTACTCCTCGAGGAGCGGCTCCGCCAGCATGCGCGACGCCGCTAGCGCCGCCGGGTCCGCTCCCTCCGTCATCTTGAACAGAGGGAGTGGCCTCTCCATGAGGGGGACCACGCGGCGGCGGTGGCAGTGCGCAAGCACATGCGCCACGGTCAATCCTGACCCCTCCAGGGAGCGGAGGACGTCGACGACCGGGCGGAGCCTCTGCCGCTGGGCGTCGCCAGAGACGCCGTAGCCCCAGGAGTCGGCCTTCTCCGTCAGGACCTTGCCGGTGTACTCCGGCAGCCCCAGGCCGTCATTGCGCAGGTAGAACCACCCTTTGGCCCACCCGCTGTTGTTGGTTGTCATCTTGCAGCCCGGGTAAATGCGCTTCCTGGACTCCACCGGCGCAAGCGTGAGGCCGCCCGCGCACGAAGAACGGCGCACCCCCCTCCCCGCGCCGGACGTGCTGAGCTCGGCGCGGAAGAGGTGGACCCATAGGTCCCAGTGCGCCTCGACCCCCAGGACGGCCTCGCAGACGCCGACGAACGCCGCCGCTTGCGAGATTGCGTTGGGGGAGAAGTTGTGGAGCTCCACGCCGTAGTAATGGCAGAGCCCCCGCATGAACTGGCTTGCGGGCGCGTTGAAGCCCCGCTCGTGGAAGCGAATAAAGCTCACCACGTAGCCCGCCGGCGGATTCGGCGCCCTGGCCGCCAGCGCCGGAACGATCCACGCCGGCCGCGCTGAATCGCCCCGGGGCGACAGTTGCCCGCCATTCACCAAGACCTCCAGGAGGTGCTCGGTGGCGGTCGATGGAGTCCACTCCGTGGCGCCCTCAAGGACAACCATGGCGAGAAGAGGAGCTTAGGCGCGGGGCGAAAGTGGCGAGATGCGAGCGGAGCACGACGCGCAGGCTGGAGGCAAGCACTAGGCACGGGCGAAAGCTGGAGCGAGAGATGGCAAAGGTAAAAAATCCCCTTCCACTGCTCCCCTTTTATAAGGGACAGGCTCTCCCCGGCCGCGCCACGCCAGCCCGCGCGTGCCGCCACCGAGCCCGCGCGCTAAGCGCGGCGGCATGTGGAGAGTCACTGACACCCGGGCCAGGCGCACGACGAGGATCACCAACAACCGGCGCGCGTGGGCGGCAGCATTCACTGCGGCACGGTAAGCGGAAGCGGCGCGCCTGCGATGCATTAACTACACGTCGCCTCGCCTCTCCCATGCGTGCGCCGAGTCCGCCTAAAAAGGCGCGCCCACTACGCCCATCTCGCCCACTCCGCGGCGCGTCAGCCACGCCCACGCCCGCCAGCGGTTGTGCGCGGGCCCGCGGAGCCGAAACGACCCAACCATTGGGTTCCCCCCAGGTAAAGCTGCAACGCTCCTCCTTCCCGAGGCACGGACGCAACTAATCAGGGATTCGAAGCCCGAACCTCGAAAAGGTTCAAAGGGTGTCCCAGACCGAATAATGCGAAGGCCGCCGATCGCGTTCGGCCAAGCCTCGAGCCCGCCGCTCGGGAGCAACCCGCATCTTACGCGAGGCCCTACTGATCAGGAGTACGAAGCCTGGCCCTCGAAAGGGTTCGACAGGCGCTCCAGATCAACAGAGTCAGGGACGATTCGGGCGTGTCGAACGGACTTTACCCCGAACGCGAAGTTTGGGGACGCTCCTGTCGTGTTCAAGGCCAGACAAAGGCAGCTAGTCGGGGGGATCCCAACGAGGGAGAGCTTTCGCGCCCTCGATCCCTACGAAAGGGACCGAGCCCCACCTAGCAAACCTTTGCAAGCGCTACATGGACGTGTCCCCGGACCACGAGCCGACCCCTAGCGAACGGGGCACGGACGTCCACTTGAACTACCCGCTAACAGCTCACTGAGGTATCCGCGTACGTTGCCCAATTCGAGGGCTGCACGGATGACCTCACCCCTCTCCCCCGCGAAAGGGGTAGCGAGGGTCGAAAATCAAAGACAGGAAGCCCCTCTGATCGCCTCCACACGGGCCAGGAGCTCGGGGGCTCCCTGCAACATATCCTCCTATGCGCAAAACGCTTCGAAACCGTACAGGGTCCGCCCCTCGAATTCGGCATAGCTCGGTCTCATCCCCCCCCACGTTGGAAGTGGAGCGACCGACACAAAGTAAAGCCCTTGCACGAGTGAATCCACTCCTCCAAGGGCTCGGGGGCTACACCCGCGGGTGCGCTCGCGCGCCCCCACGGAAGAACGTGCATAATCAGAAAGGAATAAATCCCCACATGAGGCCCGGGAACGACCCTGCGAAACCATCAGCCTCTGCCCGACTGAACCTCAGTCCGCCAGAGGCTCGGGGGCTACTGTCGGGGACAAACCCAGGGGGTCCCCTAACCATCGGAGTAATCACCCTGTAAAAACATAAAAACGCACTAACCGCGAAAGAACCGCGTCATCACCCAAACTCCGCCTCGCTCGAGGGAAGCGAGCCCCCTCGAGCAGGCGAAAACAAACTCCGCCTCGCTCGAGGGTCGCGAGCCCCCTCGAGCGGGCGAAACAAGCTCCGCCTCGCTCGGGGGTAGCGAACCCCCTCGAGCGGGCAAGGCAGCCTCCGCCCGATACACTCCGGCGCGCCACCCGACGAAGGCGATTAATGCCCGCCCCATCAGCCAAGCGCCGAAGTCAAAAGGCAATCTTCCCCCATACCGCGCCGGACATCAACAGTGCCCACTGTTCCACCTGCTCCGGTCGCCATCCGCCCTCACCGCCACTGTGAAAACGCACGCGGCGGTACAGAGCACTGTGCGGACTCTCAGGGGTCAATCCGCGCCCCTGTTCCACCAACTCCCGGTCAGGTGATGGCAAGCGACAGGTCGAGTCCGCCAACTCTCGGCCATCCCCTGACGAACGAAGCACGCCGCGCGCTGTGGCCGACGACGACGACCAAGCCGGGCCCTGTGCTGCCGACTCTCGTCCTTCCTCCACCTACTCTACCCTCGAGGTCAATCAGCGATGGGCAGTTGGACATGGACTACGACGGCAACACCCCTCGAAGCCGCTCCAGGACAAGCACAGAGATAGCCACGACGCCCGCAGAGGCCAGGGATCGCCATGAGTCGCCTGCCAGGGTCAAGGACGATGGCAGGCCCGACGCCATACTCTCCAGTACACCCCACTGTGGCACACCTCACGCATGTACTTGTAAACGCCTCCCCCCCTTTCTCTCCTTGGTCTATAAAAGGAGGAGGGGACCGACCAGAAAGGAGAGAGGACGACACACGGGACAGACATTCGACTACATCCCAACACTCGCTCTCAGGGACTTGGAGAAATCTCCTCTCCCGCATTGCTTGTAGCCCCCCTTCTGCAAGCACTCCGGTGCAAGATAGTACAGCGCCCTTGAGCGTCCTCGCTGGACGTACGACCCCCGCGGTCGGAACCAGGATAAACACCGCCTCATTGTACTGAGCTCTTGCATCAACCGTCAAGGGACGGGACACAACGCATTCTGTTTAGGCGCCGGGGATTGGCCGACCAATTCCGGCACCGACAATACTATACATACGTAATATACTATATATATAGTATATATATATGTATATATACTATATTTATCTATTTATTTATATACATATATATAATATATAATATAAGATATATATATATAAATTGATAAATATATATACATATACATATGAATAATATATATATATCTTATACATATAACATATATATAAGATACACATTTAAATAAATAAACACATAATATATATATATAATATATCTTATACATGTATACATATATATATATACTTATACACGTATACATATATATATCTATATATAAGATATATGAATATAAATAAATACTATATTATATATATTATGTATATATATACACATATATGTATATACGTATGTCGGTAATTTCTCCAAACTTGTGAAAGCCAAAGCCAAAAAAGCACCTCTATACGTATTTTCAGAAATGAACTATCAAAAAGCTGATTTTGACTTTGGCTTTTATTGATAGCCAACCCCTTTAATTGGGCTACTGACTTTTTTGAAAAGCTAAAGCCAGAAAAAGCCCAACCAAACCCACCTAAGACCTAACATATACTTGTACTTCCATCACGCATTATTAGTATACCAGCGTTAAGTATGTACTCCGTAACTTAGCTACTACCATTTATGGTTTTTTAGGGCCATTTACGGTTTATTAATCTTTCTATGCTAGTGCCACCTCTATCAACAAAATATCTATGGTTATTTTACCAACTTTTAAATCATTTGGCTAATTTCTGATAGCTTCGAAGAGTTTGCATGTATTTATATTTACGTGTGCCGTGCTTAGTAAAATTGAATTTTAGCCTTTGTTTTAAAAAGAGGAGCTAGGAAACGACTAAGAATGTGTTTGGTTGATCACTGAACCACGCCATAACTTGAACACTACAACCATGATAAACTAAGAGCATCTCCAATAGTGTCCAAGAAATAAAGGGATTTTTGGACATGCGAAAAATTATTGGGAAGAACAAAAGACCCTCCTCTCCAACTGTTACCAATAATTAGTGTCAAAAAATTTAAAACCGGCCACCTCATTCATGGGCCCAGCATTTTGCCGTTTCATCCTTCATGGGCCGCTGTATACCACCCAATACCCACCAACAGATTTTATGCTTAGTTTGTTTTTATGGTGGCTCTAGATTTTATCAGGCCAAAATTTCGTTGCATGTAGGAACATAAAGTACATTAAAAAAATCACGGAGCAGATCAACCATTTTTTAGTTCCATCCAGCGTCGAGTATCCATGCAAATAGATTGCTCGCTGTTCCCAGACAACCTGCTGCACGTGGACGGGAGCAGAGCGGCACGATTCTCCCTGAGAAAAATAACACGTGTGGGAAGTCTACATGGGAGGAAAAAACGCACGGAATGCAACCAAAAAAATGATGGGATCGATGGATTGGGAGTACAGAAGAGAGGTTTATATTTGGCCCAAAATAGTTTTAGTTTTGGGTACGTCCAAATATTAGATATAGGAAAGGATCATTATTGGAGCACTTTTTTGTTTTATACTTAAAACTAATTATTGAGAGTATTTTTAGGAACTATTGAAGATGCTCTAATGGGCGTCATCTATTTGACGCCGTGCGTTCGGTGCGGGGCAATCGGGCCCGGTCCATTCCGTTCCCCTAGGGCCTAGGCCCAAAAATTTACCCGAGCTTGCCCGGTAGGCCCAACCACTGCATGGGTCCCGCCAGTCAGAGTGCGGCCACCGCGGCCCCGTGCCCCCGTGCTCCCAGGACCCACGCGGCAGTGAGACCCGCCGCCATTCGGTTCGAATCGCGAAACTCAAAACCCTCCCTCTTCTTCCTCTCCGTCTCCGCCCGCCCGCCCGCCGAATCCAACGTTCTCCACCCCGATCGCAACCGCCCCCGCCGTCTAGGGTTTCGGACCCGAGCCTTCCCTCCCCATGGCGAAGGTCAAGCGGCCGGCGTCCGCCCCCGCGCCTGCGGCCCGGGCCCCGGCGGCGACCGTGACGGCCGCCAAGGCCAGGAAGTCGGCGTCCGCGGGGGCGACGGGTACGGCTGCGAAGGGCCCCGCGGCGGCGGTGTCGCCGGCGCCGATTGTGATCGACATCCCGTCGTCCCCAGACCCCTCCGTGGGGGTCGGCTCCAAGGGGAGCAACGGCTCGATGAAGAAGGCGCAGAAGAGGCCCGCGCCGACGCCGTTCGTCATCGACGACGAGATCGAAATGTGGACCCCGCGGCAGAAGCAGCGCCTCGACGACGACTGCGAGATCCTCGCTGGAGATCCCCTCTCGGCCACCAAAGAGGTGGCACCCTCCCCCGCCGCCGCCAATGACGAAATCGCGGTCGTCGCCGAGCGGGGCAAGGTACGCGCGCGACCAGGCTCCAGAACATGGGCTCTGTTTTCGTTTTGTCCTGTGGCGCGGTTGAAAGTGCGAGGTGTCGATCTCAAATGTGTGGTCTTTCTGATTTTGTGTTGAAAGGTTCATCCGTCGATCTGAATTGTACGGTCTCTGATGTGGTATTGCACTGCAGGTGGCGTGCAGAGATTACCCACATCCGAGGTCCGCTTGCGCCAAGAATCCATTCAGCACTACGCCTCATGAGCGTCACTGTGACAAGGTACTGCCGTGCCGAGACTACCGCTTTTTTTTAAGAACAGGAGGAGCAAGCCCCTACTGAATATATATTAAAAGAGCAAAAAGGAAACTATCTACATGAGCAAACCAAATCAAAAGAAAGGAAAATTTACAAAACATTTAGCCAATCTTTCATAGCCTGAACTAGGGATGGCTTAGCTTTAAGGATAACTAGTTGGAATTCCACCATTAAATTCCTTGTACAATCTTCCACAAGGGGATTAATGTTATTGAATATCCAATCATTCCTAGTCTTCCAAATGCTCCAAGACATTAGGATAATTATTTCCATGTAGAAAGGAACTGCCAGTCTTTCCTTGATCTGCCTGAAGATCTGCAGGGTTGTTCTTCTGGTGACAGCCGTGATTCCAATTGAAGCCCAACATGGTTTGGCAAACTTGCATCTTAAGAAGAGGTGGGGAATGTTCTCATGTCTTTGCAAAGGTCACCGGTGTAAGAGTCGAGGTGCATGTTTCTTCTTCCGAGGAGGTCTCTGGTGCTCAATCCCTCGTTGAGTACAAGGCTGCCACCCTTGATCGTAATATTTTACAGACAGACTAGGCTTATCGTGTCCATTGTTCATTTAAGTCCGGGGATGTAAAATGAAGCTTTTTGATTATATCATACCATGAATAACTGTTTGGCAATGCAAATTAGGTGCTCAAGTTGCTAAGTACTCCCTCCGCTCCAAATTACTATTAAATCTTGATTTTTTTCTTATAGCATTTGACCATTCGTCTTATTCAAAAAGGTATATTTGATGATGATAAAGCAAATCACAAACAAAACAAATGATATTTGTATAATTTTTTGAATAAGACGAATGGTCAAACGTTATTAAAAAAAGTCAACAGTGAATAGTAATTTTGAACGGAGGTAGTATAACACAGATTTATGGTCTTTATTTCAATATGGTGGTTGGTTGCAAAGAACTGGCTATTTCATCTTCATGTCAAATGGCACCCATTTATCATGTTTGCTAGTCTCATTGCAGGCTTGTTCGCTTTATATAACTATTTGGATTGTGGTATGCATAAATTTCCGTGCTACTAGGGTACATCACCTCACCATTTAAACCTGTCAGTTTGTTTAGTTTCCAATTCCCAAATGATAAATAAATTGTTGCTTGCTACTGGATGCTCCACAATTTACAATGCATTTACATATCAGAATGCCACCAAATTGTCGTTATCTTGTGTGGCAGAGTTCCTGCTTTATCATTATTGTCCGATGTGTGCTTTTGAAGAGTACTATCGTGCTTCAAACAAGGAAATAAAGTGGAATGCTATGAGATCATCAAGGATCTCGTGATCTTTACCACATAATACTAACTTAGCAATAACGAAAATGAAGCCATTTGCAAATCCTTGTCTGCCATAAAAGTTAGATCGGTCACTATTGTTATGGCACTTCAGCACAGTTCTATTTTATATGTATTAATGCAGTTTCGTTTAGGTTCAAGGAAGAAAGTTGAAGACTTGTGTGAATGTCGTATCACAGGCAGTTATTTGCTATATTGTGATCAGTTATTTGCTATATTGTGATCAGTTAATTAGTTTCCCAAGTGGCAATGTGTAACCCATACCTGTTGGTTGCCATGCAAATAACAGTGTTCTAGAATTGATGCTTCGAGTGGCATGGTTGAATGGACTAGACTAACGTGCTTCTTTAGGCACAGGCAGTTATGGTTTTTTAATTTGGTTATTTATCTGCCTTGTTTAGTACTTCAACTTGATGTGCTATTGTGGAAAGGTAACTTTGCCCTGTTTCCAGAACAAAAATGGCAATAAGGTAGCTTTGCACTGCTCCCAGAACTCAAAATGGTATTAAGGTTTTTTATTGCTATCGGAAAACCCCACAATGTTATAGTTGCATTACTGCCGTCGCATAACAGATTTGGCTGAAATTGTGTTCTTGTTTGCAGTGTTTCTGCTATGTGTGCGACATTGCTGCCCCATGTGTGTCCTGGTGGGGTCATGGAGGGCACTGCCACGCTTCAGATAAGGACAAGAAGTGGAAGACCATGAGATTGAAGCAACGCGTAAAGCCTAGCTAAATTGATCCTGACTCTAGGTCTGGCAATCGGCATTTTGCAAGCACTTGTCAGCTTGTTCTAATAAGGAAGGTTATTTTGCAGTAATTTGTACAGAGGGTTAGTACAGGTGATAGGTTGTCCCAATGCTTGTTGCGTCTGTGTGTCGCCTACCTATCACAAAACTGAATGATACTCCTGTATAAACAAAACACCTTTGGAGTAGCATCAGTCTTGTACTATATTTATACCAGCATATATGCATCTCCTGGTTTCTGAATTGTCCCCTCCAATTCCAGTTCGTTTACTCTAACCCTTTGGGACCTGCAAATTCATCTAGATTATGCAGTGCCCATTGTTGTTTTAAATGGTTTGCATTTATGAGTATCTGTGCGCCCCTTGGGTTCTCACGGGTGGCTCCTCGTTGCCTGTTATGCCATTTCGAATTCTGCAATCAGTTTTATTGGAGAGATAAATGAGTTTTGCTGTCCTCTGCTTATATAAACGGGCATGCTGTGTGGTAGTCTTCCCATCAAAGGAAACGGGAAAGACCTGCCAGGAAAAATGGTAAAGATAGTGGATGTTGAAGAACAGCCTGATGTTAGCCGTGATGATGACTGCATTGAGATAGATCCGTCCGAGTTCGCCAAGAAGGTGAATCTGAAGGAAACTGATGATGTCATTCTTGTCGCCTCAAAAGGGAAGGTTAGCCCTTTCTAATCCTTTGCTCCTTTTCTGCTCCATCATTTTCACTGGAGGTTAAAATTTGTAGAACAATTATACATATTGCTTATAAGTCGTAAGCATCCCTTTGGAGTAAACGCTGCTTTATTTTCTTAACTTCCTAGCTGCATATCAATTGGTGGCACTTTGGAAATTTTAAAACCGATATCTGTGGAAATTTTTGCACTCTGAATAAAAGACCTGAAGTCATCTGTGATCCAATCATAAACTGCCACAACATCTCTGTTATGATCTGTAGACCGTTAAGGTGGAAGTGGATGAACCGGATGGCTTCGCAAAAGCTCTTTATTGCTGTGGCAGTGAGGCCAACTATAAACATGTTGCTGCTGGTGATTGCATCGGCAACCCATTTAAGATCGGTGAAGATGAAATGAGTCTACTTAAGGTCCAGATTGATGAGGACAGGTTTGTGCTTGAAAAGCCTTATGCCAAACTCCATGGCGATGATCACAGCGACGGCCATATCTTTTCTGGAGACAAAGATGAGCTTGCCTGCAACACTGTCAACATCGTTCATGGCAAGGTGGTCGTGAAGCTCGAACCAGTTGACTGCATCGGCGTCGAAGTCATTCCTGACAAGCCCGTGGTGAAGAGCGAACCTGTCGGTGACAATTGCGTCGAAGGTTCTGAAGATGGCTCATATGACTACTGCCTTGAGATGTCCCCTAAGAGAAAGATATTTGACGAGGAAGACGACGAGGATGTCGTTGTAGTCTGAGATAGTTTCCAGCGTTCCACCCGTGAGGTGTTGATCTCTTGCATGAGTCTACTAGATCCTCCCTATGTACTCAATATTAAGCATGTTCCCAATGTGAAAAATCGACGTGTTAAACTATCTAATTGAATTAATACCGATGCGAGATATTATAATTTGTGATTGTTTCATCTTCCATAAATTGATTGAAAAAAATCGACGTGATAAACTATCTAATGTTTTTCAAATTAATATAGATGCAAGAGATTCTTGTGATTGCTTCATCTTCCATGATTTAACTGCAAATACACGGCATACTTAGTCTTTGAACTTAGTCTTTGACATCTGCTTGGTAACGACGATTACACAGGTGGCACTGAGAGACTTTCCTCATCCACGGCACCTATGTGCTAATTTCCCCTTTGATGAGACTCCTCATGAGAGCATTTGCAGCAAGGTAATATGATCAGTCATCCCATACATCTTTCCTAAAACTCTTGGTAGATATATATAACATTCTTATGTACACCAACTGCTCTGCGCGATACAGTGCTACTGTTCTTCGTGTGATGTGCCTGCTTCCACATGCTTGAACTGGAAAGGAATGGGAGGACATTGCCATGCCACCCACCGGCATGCATGACCAGGCTGTAAGTTGCTTCTGATTTACATCCCTCCTTGTAATTGATGCAATATCAGATTAAAAAACTATTAACTAAGGCAAACTACTACTCCATCCTAAATCATAGATCATTTTTGCATGTTTACATACATTACTTTTAATATGCATCTAGATGTATGACAGTCTAGATATATAGTAAAAACTATGTATAAAAAACCAAAATAATCTATAATTTGGAACAAAATACATATTAATAAGAATGACCAACTCGAATCTATTGATTTCACCAGATAATTTGCACTTGTTGAAGCACATAAAGTATTCCAAGGTTCATGAGCATCATCTATAACAGAAGACATTATTCTGGGGACTAGTTGGTATGCCCCCCCCCCCCCCCCCCCTTTCCTCCGAATGAGATGGTGCTAGATCAATGAGCTGTGAGGGGTGGGAACTCTTCAAACAAATTCCCACCCCCAATTGCTCCTAGATAAATTATAGACAGTTCTTTCAGCTTTTGCAATACAGATAAATCAATGGCCTGGCTTGAAGCCATTAACCACCCCGTTAATTGCGGGGGCTGCACCTCTATTCTTCTTGACATATGCAACGTATTCACCATAGTGCATGGTGTACAGGGTGCTCTGGTAGCGGGTGACACGGATTTTCTTCCTCAAGGACTCAGTGATGGCACCATTGTAACCCGCCTTCCTCATCAGCGTGTCAATAGTCTCTACATGTCCCCATCCTGACAGAAATCACCAATATCAAATTACCGATTGTCTTATATAGATGGGTAATGTACTCATCAATTGACTTTTAATCTAATCTTCATTGATCATTAGATTGTATTGCAGCCATATGGATCCGAAAGATGGTGAAAACTCATGTGCTTAACAAAATTCAACTCATAATTATCCCTTGTAGAAGTTTCAGAAACTAAAGAATTCTATATAAAATGAAAAATGAGTGCATTAGATAAATGAAAAATAAAGCATTCACCTTCATGGCTGGCAACCTCAGGTAAATATGTTGCACTGCGTCTTATGTTATAGTCTGGATCTGTAAATTCAATAATTAAACCATGCTTTCCAACCTGCATTCACAAGAAAGAAATTGTTTTTTAGTAAAGTTGGTGAAACAATAATACCTAATGGTGAGTGAGAACATCTGAACATGCAGAGAGATCTGAGAACAGTGTGTGGAAGTAAACCTCCCAATCGAGGTAGCCCTCTGCAGCTTCGTAATCAGTCAGTATAGAAACTGTGCACACCAAGGTTGGCAGTTCCTTTGATTGTATCGGGGGAAAGCGTCGGTCCCTCAGGGCACTGAAAGAGGATACCAAGCTTACCATATGCCTAAACATTATCCAATACAGAACACACAGTTGCTTTTCTTACTAGCACAAGTCCACCAAATGTTTCGAGCACTGAGCAGACAATTCAGTATGAAAACCAGACAGGATTACAATGCTGAAACAATAGTTACCTAGTTAGTGCATAGTCCTTAAAGCCACTGACAATCTGACAGGGCTCCAAGGTTCCTATGCATCCTCGGAGGCGTGGTTCCGAACCATTGGTAGCCTTCTTCCAGGTCACAAACAATGGGCTGAAGTTACAAAAGTGACCAAATGAGTTCATCCACCGTATGGTAGAACAGTAATACCTTTATTTGAGAGTAAAATATAAGTATATAACAGTCGGACGACATTGATACGCACTACATGGTTAAAAAGAAATAAAAATCAACATTCCGAATCCTAGACTGGGAATTAAGATGCATTAGAGGATCATAGTTGAACACACAAAGCCATCCTATTTCTCACAAGTTTTGAAGGAATATGAATGACTTATGATTAAATTGTTTCTCCTTAAATTATAATATCAGGTGTGCCTCCTTGTCCTCCCTTACAATTGGAGGGCAATCACAAGAGGCAATAAACCCGCACTCTACTGAAAGGGGAGGCACGTAGTGTAGCTATTTTGCTTCCCCTTCGCATGCAATTGAAACTAACGGCACCCGATATGATCAGATACTGCAATCTCTGGGACCAGCGACCGACCAATCAAATCAGATTGCGAACCAGTTACAGCAAGACCCGAGCCGAACCAAATCTACCAAGGCGCGGCCTTTGCCCAAATCTACCACGAATTGACCAAAATCACACACCGGAATCGCCGTAAAACCCCTGCTCACGACCGGGGCAGCGCGGCCGCGCTCGATCGCGGAGATAGGAAGCTTACTGGTTGCCGTCCTCGAAGGTGGGGGCCGGCGGCTGGTCGCCGGTGTAGTGGGCGACGAGGGTGTCGAAGCAGTAGACCGCCATTTCCTCCGTGGCCACCACCATCCTGCCGATCGCCGGGGGAGCCTGCCGCGGCGGGCTACGTCGTCTCCCGCTCGGGTGGCGCACGGCGGGGGCGGCGGCGACCGCCTCGGGAATCGGGCGGTGTGGGGGCGAGGAGGCTGGGAGGAGGAAGCGAGCGATGCGTCTGTTTCTTCTTTCCCTCAATCTCTTTGCCATGGGCTTTTGCCTTTGCGGGGTTTCCTTCTTTTTATGGACGATTTTGCCCCCGAGAGGTGTGGGTATCTACAACGTCCGCAGTCCTTTTTGCTGTTCGTTTGCATTTTATTACTGAAATGAAATTTTGCTCGTGTTTGTCTCCAACTCGGTTTCAGCAGGGAGAAAATTTGAGAGAACTTAGTCGACGCAACAGCCTTATTACTTGTAGATTAAGAGAAATCACGACGCTTTCGTATGGGTTCATTGGTAGATAAGAACTGACGACACGTTTCTTTAGATTTTGATATGGATGGATGGATAGCAGCGTTTGATCTGACTCCGATTCAATCGCCAAACGCACATGACTCCGACACGTCAACGATTTTGGAATTACATTTTTTTTCTGATGATTCCCCAGATATTGTTGCTTCGATTCTCTGAGATAGAAAACGTTGAGATCGGACGCCGAATATCAACCGTTCCCCAACTTTTCTTTCCGTCGAAAATGCAAGGCTTTCGATCATGACATGTTGCGTAGCTTCCTTGCTCTCTTGATTCTTTAGTCCTTCCACTCTTATTCAGGGTCAAAGACCGCGTATGCTGCAAGCAGCATCTCCACTGATTCCATGTTAATCCATAATAAACTTGATTGATAGAAACAAAGATAGAGCATCCCTCAGGGAGGGAGGATTTGCTGCTTCAGGTGAATCAACCAGTGCCAAATATACTATAGAGTAGGTGCAACAACAACTTATCAAGTAGGTGTAAATTGATACAACAACTTATAAAATGCTCTATTTAATACGTAAACTTGACATGTGGGTGTAAATTAGTCCGAAAACTTGTAAAATGCACAGGTTGGCACAATAACTTGATATGTGGGTGCAAATTAGTCCAACAACTTATAAAAATACTTAATTTAGTATAATAATTTGACAAATCCACTTCAAACTTTACAACAATGTATTAAGCATAGTAGATTGACCTATGAATATTTTTTATATTTTTTCTATTAGATTGTTGCTTCTCAACTATGTATAACTTATTTATTCATTAGTCCAAATGCAATCATATTATAAAATAACACCATTAGAATTATAGAAAGACTGAAGTACATTAGAGAAACTTTGTAACCTTTATTTTTTAAGGCTTCGTCTCATTTATTCAACACTTCTGTAGAAAGCAAGTTTGTTTATGTCCTTTTAGATCTTTTCCCTTTCTAAATAGATATAGGAGACTTTAAAAATATTTATGCCAACATCATACTAATGTATCAGCATATTGTTTTTTTAGTTGAACAATGCATATAATCAAATAAGTAGTAAACAACATGGGTGAACTCATCAATATTGAATATGAAATTAAATATTATTAATCAAAATTAAATCATTGTATTAAAATAATTAATTTGAGGATATAATATTGATTTCCTAAACATCGAAGGTTCTTATTTTAGATAAATACATTGTCACCGTAACGCGGATATCAATGGCCAAATAATGCGTAATAATTTGTTTCAACGTGAAATACTTTCTATAATAACCCCAAAATACGTTGTTGATGTAACACTTGGACTTTGGATGTGCCAATTTACCAAATTATTGCACTAAAATGAGTATTTTACGATTTATTGGACTAATTTGCACTCACATGTCAAGTTATTGTACTAAATTAAGCATTTTATAAGATGTTAGATCAATTTACACCCACCTACTAAGTTGTTGCATGGTGGGTGTAATTTACTCTATATTATATATTGCAACCTTTCGTGTGCGACAGTGATGTTTGATCCAACAAGGCCGGAGTGCCGGATTGCGCCACTGCAATTCCATAGTCTCTCTCACTGCAGGTTCTGCGCACCGCAGATTGTTGCTTATGTTTCACCAAAAGGTCAACATAGCATTCATCTAATCCATTTGAACAAAAGAAAAACATGAACTATACCACTGCTTTTCCATATCCAATGAAATCTGTTTAATTCCAATTATGGGCAACAATGAGGACGGTAAGGAAACATCAAATGGGTTGAAAAGCTTTATCCACCTTGGCTGCCTGCCCTTAACAAATGTACTATTATACCTACTAAAAAGGAAAGAAACTGTATGTACAGCCAGATGTCTAGGGTTTGGGCTAAACCAGAAACAATCAGATGTTTGCAATGTCGTCCATTCAAACATCTGAACAGAACTCCAAGCTATCCAGGTGATGGGCGAATGATTCAGCCAGTCTGTCTGCATCCTGGACCCGCAAGCGGGTACCTTGCTGCCCGACAACAACAGCAGCTACCCGTGAGGCGAGCAGGCCGATGCCTTTCAGGTCCGAAGCACCCCGGAGGATGCCATACAAAATCCCAGAAGTGTATGCATCACCAGCGCCACAGGTGTCCACAGGTAAGCAGGGTGGTGGAGGGATGTATATTGCTTCACCTTTCACCCCAATGTAGGAGCCGTGCACACCATCAGTCACGGATACTAGGGGAACAGAGTGGCTTAAGTATCTTGTGGCTGACATGGGGCTGTCTGTTGAGGGTAGCTCGCAGAACGCCCTTGCTTCATTGGCATTGGCGAACAGTATGTCTGCATAGTTTCCTACAATATCCCTGAAAATGGTTCAGTTGTGGTCATTAGTGTTATAAAATGATGTAAGAAGTATGGATGCATTAGACTAAAAAAATAATAAGTTCTGGAAGCATAAACAGCACTGGATTTAATGGTACTAGTCGATGAACAGTTATGCCCTAAGACTCTATTGATACTTTCAGTGATATGACCAGATATAAGGTCACTTTTGTGTAGCCCATTAAGGCGACTTTAGATGTTTGGCACTTGTCTTTTTAGAGTGGACATGCACTACCAATGGAAGCAATTTAATGATTACTCATGGAGATTTGGAAATGTGTGTAATTGGGCCCAGATGGTCGCAATCTGTGATACCGACAGAAATCTTTTGAAAGGAGACTAGTCTCACCAAAAATCATTGTAGCAGCGCTTTATGCAAGATACATCTGATGCTGTAACAGCTATGAGTGCACCATTCTTGTGAGCATCTTCACACGCTAGCTTGATAGCTTCAATTGTGTGAGGCAGCTCAAATAGATAGCCTTCCACAATTAGGACATTTGATTTGGACACTAAATCGGCCAAGTCTGAATCATAATTCAGAGTTGACGAAGTACCCTGCAAAGTCAGAAAGTGCATGGTGTTGTTAAAGCATATATTCATTGCAGGTGTAGCAGCATATCTAGATGATTGGCTAATGAATTATACTTGACCAAAATACATGCTGACTAAAGGATGTATCATTAAATCTCATGGTAATTCATGATTTCATACTACAAACAGTATCACAAAAAAAAACTAAATATATCCTGGAAATTTCACTTTATGCATTCCACATCAATATGTATATGGTTTAGATACGAGAGACGCATAAGCAGCCAGATAGTGAACTGCTTAATTTCCAGACACAAGTTGCTACCCTGAGGTATCTAAGGAAAGTAATGTGGGATGACAAGTCATAGCATAAGCAAATAAGGGTAAATTGGAGCAATATCTACCAAGTTCAGAAATAGTGTAACAGTCAGCAAAGGAACTGACCTGGTATGCAAGCATAGTTCGTTGCGCATCCGGCGTTGTTAGAACAATCACAGTTCCAGTAGTCCCATCTTTGACCGGCTTAGACAAGAAATGCACATTAGCACGACGTAATTTCGCCCTAATATCGTGATTGAGCAAAAAGCATGATGTCAGCCAAGGCTTTGTGCAGAAATAGGACATGGGGATCCGCTGCAACAGAAATAGTGCGGAATTAGTGAATTACCTGTAGAAACTACCTAGTGGGTCGCTGCCCACACTGCCAGCCATCGCAATTTTAAGTTCAGGGTACCCAGCAGACTGGCTACTTCCAAGCCTTGCAAGTGCCACAAGTGAGTTGGACAGGGAGCCTCCGGCTGCAGCCTTGTAGCTGCAACCATCCATGGCACGCAAGACCCGTCCCCTCTCCTCATGGTTTACAACCTTCCTTGTGCCCTTCTCTATGCCCAATCTCTCGAGGAACTCATCGTCCACCATCCCCGAGAAATCGACCTGTTTTCCCCCAACAAACCAGTCACAAATCAGCATTGATCTCAATAGCGCATCCATACAGACAGAATGTTGAACTACAGTTTAGACGTTCTAATAAGTAGTATATCTGGCAGATAAAATACTGATGAAGAACCACTGAATGCTGCACACTGAGTCGTTATTGTCAACAAAGCATAGCAGTCATAACTTAAGTGGCAAGTACCAAACAGCCACGACAGCTTATTCAAAGCGGTTCATATTCTAGATTTCTACTGTGTAAGCACTCAGGTAGTCAAGTTTGATTTGGGCGCAGCTACTTGCTTTTTGCAATTGATTTTGCTAATTCCGTAATCGAACCAACACGAAACAATTACAGGACGCGCAGATAGATGGAGAAGGGGAGGGAGATGCGCGCACCATGGCCTGGCCGAGGCCGAGCACGTCCCACCGCTCGGGCCCAGCGGCCGCCGCGGCGGGCTCGGCGGCGTCCTCGTCATCGCCCTCGCCCTCCCGGTGGCCCCCTCGCAGGGCGTCGTCGTCCTCGTCGTCGCTCTCGCTGGCGCCGGCGTCCGAGAATCCCCCTAGGAGCGCCCGCGCCCTGCCCTTCCACCGCACCACGAGCCGACGGTAGCTGCAAGCGCGCGGGGAATTCCTGGCCCCGTGGCGCGCGGCGAGGGGGAGGAGCGAGGAAGGCGGTGCGGAAGGAGAGAGGCGGCGGATGGCGCCGGAGGGAGAGGAGGCCGTCGCGGAGGCAGTGGCGGAGGCGAGCGCCATCGGGGTAGGGCGCCGCGCCGGTGCCGTGCCGTGCCGTGGCGACGTGGCCTGCCGTATTTGAGGTGGAAACGGATTGGGGTGTGGAGGGGGAAGGGAGGAGTCTGGAGAGACAAGGGTTCGTGGCCGGCCAGAGCTGCCGCCTCGCTGCCTCGCTCCCTGTCACCAAAAATGCCAGGGAAGATTTTTTTTGTAAAGGATTAATAATGAAAAAACAAGTAAATGTATATATATAAATATTTAACTTCTTCTCCCTGAACAAGTCCCGGCCCATCCGGCGCTCGGCACGTCCTTCGTCGCCGCGTGGTGTCTGAGTCGTGCTGGCGCCGATCGTACCGCCGTCGCATGCTGCCTGCCGACGCTTGCTCGCCGCGTGGAGGTGTCATGCCCGAAGAAAAGGGACGCCGGCGGAGGCCTCTGCCTGTGCTCCACTGCCTTCGTGCCACCTAGCTAAGCTGACCCCATATATTGATTGTCTTTGCACGGTGAATAAAATTGTTACTCCGTAGGTGTGTGCGGCGACGGTCACAATTTAGCCACGTAGGTCGTGGGCGGCGGCGTTGTCTCTCGGAGAAATCAAGCGGCTCCGCGCACGCTTCATCGCCGCGTGTCTTCTCTTCTCTATTGACTGCACCTCGCCTCCTCCGCTTCATCCTCGCCGGCATCCTCGACACCGTCGCTCCAACCCCGCAGCCCTCCTCCTTCGTCGACCGCGAAGAAGATAGCTCTCCACCACCCCCTGACGGAGCTCTCCTCCAACGGGTGCCCCTCGCCGTTGAGCAGTTGCGGCTGGTGCCCGAACACACCTTGCCCCTCTAGCTGCTGCCCATGCCCCAAGGGTACCCCGGGATGCCTAGCTCCCGCGCCGTGCATGCCCGGCGCCAGCGCGACGGCGGCGAGGCTCCGAGGGGCAGCTGGTGCCCGTGCGGGTGCGGCGTGCCGGCAGGCGAGCCTGGTTCGCCGGGCGGAGTGGCGGTGCCTGGAAGTGACGACGAGCCGCCGGTCGGTGGGGCGGCGAGCGGCACGCCGAAAGGTGGCACTCGCGTTTCAGGGCTGAAGGTAGTCGGAGCGGGAGGCGGCGACGAGTGCAACGGCATGTCGGCTGGCGGGGGTGGGAGGAGTGGCTGGTCTAGCGAGTCGGGAGACGTCTAGGCTGGTGGCGGTGGCAGCGGCAGGTCCGACAAGTCGGTCGACGCGGCGGCGCCAGTGGCTGCTCGGGCGCCATGTCGACTGGCGGCTGGGCCGGCAGGTCAGGCAACGTGTCCACTGGCAGCGGCGCTGGCAGGTCCCCGAAAGAAAAGTCCGTGCTCCCTGCACCGACAAGTGTCGCTGACGGCGGCGTCACGAGTTTCGCAGCGACGGCCGACGGCGGTTGGAGCACGCTGTCCACCGAAGGTGCGGAGGACACCAGCGGGTGGTGCTATCCTCGTGCCACACCTCCCACGCGCGCCGACGCCACCCCCGCCACCACAGAACCGGGTGCCCATCGTGCGCGTGGCCGCCGTGCCAGGCATGCGACCACGTGGTGGGGGCGCTCTGCGGCCTCACGCTGCACAAAGGCAACCGCGCGGCGATCGGCGTGCTCGGCGTCGTGCCGCCGCTCATCGCCGTCCTCTCCGACGGCGACCACGACCCGCGCTGCACGCCCGCACCACCTCTCCCTCGCCGCCGTGAACCAGTCCAAGCTCGCGCGCCCTGGCGCGTGGCCAGGAGCCTACTCTCCGTCGCGTCCAACGCCGACGAGCCGGCGCCCATCCGCAGGTTGCCGCTCATGGTGGTCTGCAACATGGCCGCCTGCATCGAGGGTCGCGCCGTGCTGATGGATGCCGGCACCATGGTGGCGGCGGCGTCCGCGGTCAGCCATCCTCTCCGGTGATGGACCGCGCAACTCGGAACTGCAGGAATGGTGCGTTACAGCAGTGTACGCCATGAGCAGGGCATCCCGCGGTTCCGGGAGCTCGCCAAAGCGGCCAGCGCCGCGCCGCCCGCTGATGCACATCGCCGAATAGGCGAGGCCCGGCGTTAACGAGGACACGGCACAGACGGCGCTGCGCACAATTCTCACCCTGGCAGACAACAGCGACGATTGAAACTTCCGTGTATATGTAAACAAACATGACGGCAACGACAAGGGGAGGTACACCAGGGCTTTTGCCCAAGTCGCCTGCTTGGATGCGAGCCATCCGCAAGGTGCCTGTCGAAGTGCCGATGGTGCAGCGTCCTTGCCACCACGGCTGCCATGTGCCATCTCCTCTGATTTCCTCCATGACGTAAGTGCGGTGCCATCTGCCGGAACTACGGGTAGGTGGCCGAGTCGCTAAAAGCCGCCCTGGTCTCTTTCTATCATTTACATCTGCCTGTTCTGGCTGCTGTCCGGTGCTTGGTGACCTCAAAACATTTACCACTACCAGACCAAACCAGAGCAGAAATAAAACTTTATACGGGCGCGGCGTAGCGCGCCATTCGTTCTAGTAATATAAGGGGTTGCAGAAGGCTTCTCCCTCTGAAACGTGGGGCTCACTCTGCAGTGTCTGCCACGGGGGATTAGGCGTCACTGGCTCACTGTCACTGATTTTTAAGGGCATCCTGTCGTCCCTCCGTCTTTAGACTTCATTAATTGATGGATGGGCTCGAACTCGTGTCCTTTTGCTGGGCCGACATCCATATGGAATGGCCCATCGTCGGTTAATTCGGCAGCCCAAACCTATATGGATTCCGAAAGTTGTTTTACCGACTTTCATGGTTAAAAATTCGTGTAACGGGTAGGATTTGGGTTCACAACGCGTGGGTGGAGAGTTGACAGACAAGTGTCAGCAGTCAAGTGCAAGGACGGACGCAAATCTAATCTGAGTTCTAAAATTTAAATATGATTTTCTCCTAAATCGTTAATCCTTTTTTTAAATCCGTTTAAACCACCGTGTTATTTAAAATTAATGCAACAAAATAAAATCGAATATGAGTATATTTTTATTTTCTATGTTTATATTTTATAATCAATATTTCTAATATCTTATTTCAATATTTTGAATAACTATCAAAACATCATAGAAGGAGTGTTTCAACATTTTCACACAAAATGTTGATATATAGTTTATCCGAATTAGTGAATTAAGTTTGCGAAAATGTTGAACTTAGTATTTAAAATTGTTGACTGCATTCAACACTTTGAGCATGCTAATTTAATTTTTATGTGACAAATGCTAGAATGGTATAATTGGAATAATGAATCGTTGTTTTTGGAATGTTGACTGCAAATATTATACATCTTATTAGTACATATTGAAGGGACCGTGACACCCTAAGAGGGGGTGAATTGGGTGTTTAAAAAAACTAAGGCTCCAAGCACATATTGAAAGGACCTTGATGTCACCTAGAGGGGGAATAGGTGATTCTGCAAATTTCCAACACTTAAAACAATTTGTCAGCACAAACTCCGGAGACTCCGAGGATATGTCCGGATACTCCGCAACAATCTCCGGATACTCCGGAACCTATTTGCTGGAAATTAACAAACTGTCATGGGCAAAATCGGTCAGACCGGTTTCTGACTGAGAACCATAACAAAGTAAATTAACCCCTCTACAAGTTATAGCACAAACCAAACTTTATGAGCTGATTCTGTAGATGATTTCTAGCAGGTTCACCAAGTCCCTGCACACAAGAGAAGCACACATAAGTAGATCGAAGCGGAAGCAAATGTAAATGCTAGAATTGAACAATGTGAGGCAAACCAAATGAGAGACGCCAAGAATTGTTTCCCGAAGTTCAGATTCACCAAAGTGAATCCTACGTCTTCGTTGAGGAAGCCCCTAATAACCCAAAGGTCGAGCTCTTTCCTCGGTCCACTAACTTGTGACCTTTTCCCCAAAGGAGGCAAGATCGCGCCTTCACAAACTGTCTGTGGCACACCACAACCTTGGTGGCTCACCGGCGACGCCTAGCCATCTAGGAGGCTGTTGGCACTCCTTACGGCCTACAGATAAATCCGCAAGCAGACGGATACCGATGTAGCTTTCACCCGGGAGTATTTCAAGGTATCGATTTCCACGGAGAACGAGATGTGGACTGATTCTAAACTAAGTTGTCCTAGGTAGATGGAATGGAGTGACTGGTATGGATGAGGTGGATGACAACAACAACGAGAAGAGGAGTGATAGGAGGGTAGAGAGGGTACGAGTCTGGTAGAGGTATTCTACTGATTGATCGAGCAGATCAGAGGATACAGATAGATACTTGCTTCGGGACAAGGGAACCGGTGGACACACAGAAAGGGATGAGAAGGGGTGCCACTATTTCCCAACTGGGGAATCCTACGGACCGGAACTAACGTGATGGGCTACAAGAGTTACCAGACACAACCCGGATGTTACTCGAAGTGAAGCCGCATCCGTAGAGGTACAGCGGGAAGAGGGGCCGACACTTCGGCTCCTCTCCGGGACGCTCACCTCTCCTCTCTCCCTATCTCTACTGATACAAGTGGAGAACTAACAGTGCTTCGCCTGCACTCTACTCTTGTGTTGTGTCTTTTGCAGGTGAAACCGAGCCTCTATTTATAGCAGGGAAGGACGGTGGAGGCAGAGTAGCAGCCAAGGCAGCTGGGAGGCGGTGCCGGGCCGTTCGGGCGAAATCCCCGGTTCGGCCGAACTGCCCAGTTCGCCCGAACCGGTGGATCCACCGCCTCAGCAGCCAAAGGCCAGGATTGCACCCTGGAGGCGGTTCCTGCCTTCGGCCGAACAGGCCACTTCGGCCGAAGTGGGCCCGGCCCAGTACTGCACCGCCTCTGCTTTGCACACGTGTTAGTCCAGCTCCTGAGGTCGGTTGGCAGGTCAGTTCGAGTCTTGGGCTGGCCTGGAGGGTCTCCGGTGGACTCGTGGGCTCCGTCGGGTTGGATATGGGCCACCGGTCTTCTAGATATGGGTTGAGCCGACCCAGAGTGGCGTGGTCGTGGTCCACAAGTCTTGCCCAGCTAGGGGGCAACCGGCCGAACGGAGTCGTTCGGCCGAAACGGTCATTTCTGACCCTTATAGCACGTGTTTCTCCATTTTGTACCTGCACAGAGGACAATCACCAAAACTTGTGGAAATAGTCAGTGATAAGCCCTATAGCTATGGTGTGTGTCCCCATTGTGTTTGTTTTATACTCGGTTGGAGGTCGGAAATCAGTCTGTAACGACCGCCAACAAGCTCCCCCAAACTTAGATCTTTGCTCGTCCCGAGTAAAGAATTTAAAACATGAGCAAGACTAAAGTAAGGGTTCTTTTATAATCATGAATACTTGCTTATTGAATATTCAAACCTTTCTCATACCTGTGAATTTGTAGTGGCTACTTCCCGGATCTTGGGCGGTTGATGAATGGAACGACTCTTACAACAAGGTCCTCTTGCTCATCCTGCATTCGGGGTTTTCTGGTTTTCGCAATTAAATGGCTCGCCTCCCTTCATCCCTGACACTCAGCTCTCTGGAGTTCTCTCCCCTCACTCACTCTCTTTTGTATTTCTCTTTGTCTCTTAGGTGGTGGCCTTGTCATGTCGAGTATTTCGGTCAAGCCAAGATTGGCTCCTGGAGCTTCTCATCACTGCCCTTGGTCACGTTGCAAGTTAATGATAGAGAGTTCATGTTGTTCCTCAGCCTTTTTGACCCCTTTTTCTTTTCTTTTCCCCTTTTGGGATATTTTTTTTCTTGGACTTTCATGAGTCCTTTATTTCTCTTTCTCTTTTTTTTCAGGGTATCATCGAGGCATGAGGGCTTCTACTACACTCTGATGATAGATTTGCTTGCAACAGACCTCAGACAATGTGATCCATTCCAAGAACACAACTTTCAACAAGACTTCATACAGAATATGACAGGTTTCAGGAGTAAACTCTCAAGCATATGTGGTATTTGTGGACAGGATGAAGGGATAGAGAAGGATTTTCATCTTTTCATAAATTAAATTCTCCCGAATGTTGGTGTGAACAAGTGGTTCATTTTATCGAGTCATATCACAAACATCAACAACTTAGGTCAGGGGGGTCCTATCATGATGAATTTTTCACAAGTACTAGATACTGAGTTTGAAATAAACAACAGGCAGCAATCATGATATAAAAGAGAGACTGAGTTCGTTTCGTTTATGTGAGGCATGCATTTTCAATTTTTCGAAACGAGACAACACAGGAAAGTAAACAGGGGGGAAGAAGGTGCAAACCCACGTGCAGGTGCGCGAGAGGGGGCAGCCGGGCTGGTTCGGCCGAACCGGTCAGTTCGCCCGAACTGGCCAGTTCGCCCGAACTGCCTGGTTCGGCCGAACTGGCCCCCGGGGCTCGGTCCGTCGTGCCATGCGTTCCTGTGTCGTTCCTGTACTCGTGCAACTCTCTGTTAGACAGGGCATTCTCCGGTCGGCTCAAATGCACCGACCGGAGCGACAATTTTATCTTCTTTCTTACAAACAATTCAAACTTTATTTATTCAACGAATTAAGATTGGAAACAAATATTTGGAAGGGAAATTTCAGAGCACCCTAAACATTGGTCTAAACAAATAAATGAATCAAGCAACTAGCAAACCAAACTAAACTAACGGTGCTCTATCTAAAAACGGGACGACCGTGGGACACTACTCTGAAGGCGGTCCATAGAGATCTTCATGTCCCGTGGCCTTGAAGAGCCTCTTGAGCTTTGCGCGCAGGGCCTTGCGGAGGAGTTCCATCTTGTCCTCCCATTCCATACGTGCGAGCTCGCCCTCCGCCACCTTCTCATCCAGGTGGTTGATTCTCTGCTTCGCCAGTGCCAGTTCCTCCTTCAGGCTCTCCACGGTGGGCGGCTTCTCTTTCTCTTCTTCATTGTCCTCCTCATCGGAGAACGCCATGTCCCCGGGTAGCCCTTTGATGGATGGGGGCTGCCTGTGGCGCCGGACTCTGGGGTGGCGCCGTGGCGGAGAGGATTGGGATGAGTTTGCCAGCCCCAGCTCGTTCCGGTTGAGCGGCGGAACGAGGACTTTTCCGTACCCTCCTCCCGGGATGCGTTCTCCCTTGATGACGAAACGCGGTGGGCTTTCCGGCGTGTAGTCCGGTTCCTCTCCGGCCTTCTCCTTGGGCAGCAACAACGCCAGATCCGACACCCTCGAGGAGGATATTGACCTTGGGCGTAGCTGTCCTTCGTTCGGCCTTGGTGATGGCGAACGAGGCGGTTTCTTGATCCCTTTTAGTGGGGCGAGGAGCTCGTTGAGTGCTGAGCGGTGAGGGGAGTTGCCGCGCCTCACCGGGCTACGTCCCGGCGTCCTCCCCCGGTGCACGTCTCCCGCTGCGTCGACGTCGGAGATGCGGAAGGCGTGCTCCTGCCGGGAGGAGTTGCCGTTCCGGCTACTGCTGCTCGAGCCCTGAGCTGATGTTGTGCCCTTGGAGGAAAAGGAGGCCATGGTGGCTGTGTTCTATGGGATGGAGTTGGCTTAGATGAGATGGGAAACGACGACAGAGAGTCTCTGTTTTTATCGGGGATTTCAGATCGGAAAAACGGAGTTTCCCAACGATTCCCTCGCGACTCTCGGGATATTTTTAACTGCAGATGTATCTGGGCGAGCATATCTGTCCCTGGGGCCTAGGAGGCCAATTCGCCCAAACCAGCTGGTTCGGCCGAACTGGGCCTGTTCGCCCGAACAGGTCCCTGGGCCCCCAGGTGCGTGGCCCGTGTCGTGGTTTGAGGTTTTGGTCATGGGAGGTTCGGGTCGAGGAGGTTTTCAAGGTTCAGGAGGTTTTGACCCAGAAGGATTTGAAGATGACGGATTCGGGCCGGGGTTCCACGGACGGGGTTCAGAGTTCTATGAACTCGACGACGTCTAATTCGTCGAGTGTCGGAGGTTCTGGTTCTAGGAAAATCTTCAACCACTGTCCGTTAACCTTGAAGGTGTTTCCGTCCTCGCTTTGCAAAGTGACGGCCCCATGAGATGCAGCATTGATTACTGTGAATGGGCCGTCCCACTTGCTCCTCAACTTCCCGTGACCGAAAAGTTTGACACTGGAGTTGAAGACGAGAACCTTGTCTCCCGGCTCGAACGTTTTGACCTTGATTCTCTTATCATGCCATCTCTTGGTCCGTTCTTTGTATAGCCGGGAGCTGTGGTATGCTCTCTCCCTCATCTCATCTAGCTCGGCCAGCTGGATCTTCCGTTTGAGGCCGGCAGCTAGAAGGTCCATACCCCACTTCCTAATGGCCCAGTGAGCTCTAAACTCCATTTCTATAGGTAGATGACAGGTTTTGCCATAGACTAGTTGATATGGGGTCATGCCTATGGGCGTCTTATAGGCCGTGCGGTAAGCCCAGAGTGCATCGGAAAGTTTATCCTTCCATTGCTTGCCCATCTCATTTACGGTCTTTTGCAGAATGTTTTTGATTTGCGTATTGGAAGTTTCTGCTTGACCGCTAGTTTGGGGGTGATAGGGTGTGGCTACGTTATGCTGCACCCCCAAACTTGAGAGATACTTACGGAAGGCTGAATCTATGAAGTGGGAGCCGCCATCACTAATGACTATTCTAGGAACGCCAAAACGGGGGAATATAACCTCATGAAACATTCGTCTCGCGTTCTTAGAGTCAGCAGCTAAGCAAGACAAGGCTTCTACCCACTTAGAGACGTAGTCCACTTCTACTAGGATGAATTGACAACCCTCGGAGTTTGGGAAGGGACCCATGAAGTCTACTCCCCAGACATCAAAGATTTCTACTTGAAGATTGCTAGTGAGTGACATTGCGTCTCTAGTATTGATGTTCCCGTGTTTCTGGCAGCAGGGGCACCGCATGACAAATGCTCTCGCATCCTCATACATGCTGGGCCAGTAAAAACCACACTGCCAGACTTTAGCATTGGTCCGGAATGCACCGTAGTGTCCTCCGTACGGGGCTGCATGGCATCTCTCCAGGATTTTATAAGCCTCATGTGCGGGTACGCACCTTCTGAGGAGTCCGTCGCTACAAATCCTAAAGAGGTACGGGTCGTCCCAAAGGTGAAGTCGGCTCTCATAGGCTAGCCGTTTCCTATTCTCTCCAGGGGGGACATAACCCATTACCATGTAGTTTACTATGTTGGCATACCACGGATCACCAGTGGCGACCTTAAGGAGGGTGTCATCCCGTAAGTAGTCGTCGATTGGGAGATCGGACGGGACTTGTATCCGGGACAAATGGTCAGCCACTGAGTTTTCTACTCCTTTCTTATCTTTTATCTCAATATCAAATTCTTGGAGTAGAAGAATCCAGCGGATGAGTCTCGGTTTTGCATCCTTTTTGGTCAGAAGGTACTTCAGAGCAGCGTGATCTGAATAGACTATAACTTGGCCCCAACTAGGTAGGACCGGAATTTGTCTATAGCAAATACGACTGCTAAGAGCTCCTTCTCCGTGGTTGCGTAGTTGAGCTGAGGGCCAGTGAGCGTTTTGCTAGCATATGAGATAGCATAATGCTTCTTGTCCTTAGTTTGGCCCAACACAGCTCCTACAGCATAGTCGCTCGCATCGCACATGATTTCGAATGGGATGCTCCAGTCGGGAGGCTGGATGATGGGAGCGGAGATGAGTGCCTTTTTGAGGGTGTGAAATGCGGTATAGCACTCCTCATCGAAAACGAAGGGGGCATCTTTGGCTAAGAGATTGGTCAAGGGACGAGATATCTGGGAGAAGTTTTTGATGAAACGCCTATAGAATCCGGCATGGCCAAGGAAGCTGCGGATCCCCTTAACGTTTGTGGGAGGTGGAAGTTGCTCGATCACTTCTATGTTCGCTTTGTCTACCTCGATCCCACGTTCTGACACCCTATGTCCTAGGACAATCCCCTCTCGCACCATAAAATGACACTTTTCCCAGTTCAAAACAAGGTGTTTCTCTTCACACCTCTGGAGGACCTTGTCCAGATTTTTCAGACATCCGGTAAAGGTCTTTCCGTAAACTGAGAAATCGTCCATGAACACTTCCATAATCTCCTCAATCATATCGGAGAAGATAGACATCATGCAATGTTGAAAAGAGCCAGGTGCGTTACATAACCCGAAGGACATTCGCCGGTAGGCGTACGTCCCATAGGGGCATGTGAACGTGGTTTTACTCTGGTCTTCCGGGTGGATAGGAATTTGGTGGTACCCAGAGTAACCGTCAAGGAAGCAGAAGAAAGAGTGTTTGGCTAACCGTTCAAGCATTTCGTCTATGAACGGAAGGGGGAAATGGTCTTTCTTGGTGGCCTTATTGAGTCGACGATAGTCGATGCACATACGCCAACCAGTAACAGTGCGCTGAGGGATGAGCTCATTTTTGTCATTGCGCACTACCGTCATTCCTCCCTTCTTAGGAACGACTTGAACGGGACTAACCCATTCACTGTTGGGAACAGGGTAGATGATCCCCGCGTGAAGGAGTTTGAGAACTTCCTTTTTCACGACCTCTCTCATGGCATTGTTTAACCGTCGTTGAGGTTCCCGAGACGGTGTTGCTTCAGAATCGATCGGGATGCGATGAGTGCAAAGATTTGGGCTAATCCCTTTCAGGTCTTAGAGGGAATATCCTAAGACCGATCGATTTTTCTCCAGGATAGTGATGAGTTGCTGGGTTTCTACCTCGAAGAGTTTATCACTAATGATCACTGGAGTTTGCTTATCCCCAAAGAGGAAAGCATACCTAAGTCCAGGCGGAAGAGGTTTGAGCTCGATTGGAGATGGTTTTGGAGTTTCGTTTGTATCAAGCTCAATCGGAGGATGAGTTTCCTCCTCCTCCGTAAAGAATGGAATATCCTCTTCTGGAATAGGTTGCTCGAGGTCTAGCAAAGAAGCTGACCTGACTTCCTCTAACGGGTCAGGATCGGGGTCTGCCTCTATTGGAGTATTCAAAGATTGGGCATAGGAGACAGGGATAAGTTCTTTACCGATCCTAAGCTCTACTAGCTGGTTTATTGGTGCTTTTTCCAGAATCTTCAAGATTGGCCTGCCTATGAAGATGGGATGTGTGGTAGTGCTAGGTAGGTCGAAGATGTGAAAATCCATGAAGAGTTCAGGATCGTTGACCTTAACGGGTGTGACCCGTAAGATCCCCAAACAGTCCAGGATTCTTCCTGAAGTAAACTTAAGTCGTTTTTGAGAAAACGACCATGAGTTATCAGGGAATTCGGTTCGCACCAAAGAGCTAGAGATTATGTTGATTCCGAGGCTCGGGTCGTACCCAATTTCTCGGTCAAGGCCCATGATCTCACAGAATATCCTTTTGGTTTTTCTGGGCATCTTGACCACCTCGGTCGAGGCTTCGGCCTCATCTAGCCACTCCCGACTCATGATAGCAGAGAGACGTCCCAGGTACTCCCGCTGGTATTCCAATTCTTCTTTGTCGGAGGCCTGATCCTTTTGCTCTACACATCGTTCCCGTGGGAAACTTGTTGCACTCCCGATGTCTTCGAATAGATCATCGTCAAAATCATAAAGAGTGGTGTAGAGTGAATCATGATGGTCTGGGCTAGAATATGGTTGTGGTTCGAAATGAGCTTCAGGTTCTGATGGACTGGAAGAGCTAATGGATTTGGATTGGACTAGTATTGGCTCTTTAGGTTCAGGTTCAGGCTGCTTCTCTTCTTCATCGGGGAGTTCATCATAGATTCCAGTGTAGGGGGTGTTGTCTAGGATACGGTCCAGGACTACCCTCGCTTCACTAGGAACCAAATGAAAGAACGACCCTCCAGAAGCAGAGTCCAAGAAAGTGGTGGCTACGGGACAGAGGCCAAGGCTGAAGTGTTGTAAAACAACAGGTTCTGGTAGGCTTAGGTCCGGTCCTGAGGCCAGTATTTGCTTGAAACGAGCCCAGGCAGCTCCTAACGATTCTCCCTTTAATTGCTTAAAGTTAATGATTTCCGCTCGGAGACTGGCTACCTTGGAGACTGGGAAGAAGTTTAGGCAGAATTTTTCCTTGAGAACTTCCCAGCTCCCGTCCATAGTACTGACAGCCAGAGAGTACCATTTCTTTGCTCCTCCCGCTAGTGAAAACGGGAATAGCTTCCATTTGAGTGTCTCTTGTGTCATGCCCACAATGGTCAGGCACGAGCAGAGTTGCTCAAACTCGCGCAAATGCGCGTATGGACTCTCGGCCTTCGTTCCTGAGAACGATTGCTCACGAACCATGGCTATGAAGCCGGGACGTAGCTCATAGCCGGGTGTGGATATGGGATGTGATGATAGTGGTGGCTCCAAACAGTCGCCCTTTGGAGCCGAGTGTTGGCGTAAGGTGAGAGTGGAATCCATGTGGTTGGTGGATGGTGGTGGGATACACGGACAACTTGGGTTCGGAATCAGAACAGCTACCGTTCCCCGGCAACGGCGCCAGAAAGCTTGTTGGCACTCCTTACGGCCTACAGATAAATCCGCAAGCGGACGGATACCGATGTAGCTTTCATCCGGGAGTATTCCAAGGTATCGATTTCCACGGAGAACGAGAAGTGGACTGATTCTAAACTAAGTTGTCCTAGGTAGATGGAATGGAGTGACTGGTATGGATGAGGTGGATGACAACAACAAAGAGAAGAGGAGTGATAGGAGGGTAGAGAGGGTACGAGTCTGGTAGAGGTATTCTACTGATTGATCGAGCAGATCAGAGGATACAGATAGATACTTGCTTCGGGACAAGGGAACCGGTGGACACACAGAAAGGGATGAGAAGGGGTGCCACTATTTCCCAACTGGGGAATCCTACGGACCGGAACTAACGTGATGGGCTACAAAGACCGGAAGGGCTGTCACCACCTTACGGCTACCACCTCCGTTGCGACGGGAATAAACTAAGTTAGTCTCAAGTATAGGCACCACGCCTACACTAGTCAACTAATACTTATCTCCTATAGAAAGATAAGCACCCAAGCTAAGCAACCAGTATACAATTATACCAATCAACTAAGCATTGAACGAAGAACCAGCAAGCATATAAAAGTAAGAACTGAATGCTCAATTAATCAGAGAGAGATACAAGAGTTACCAGACACAACCCGGATGTTACTCGAAGTGAAGCCGCATCCGTAGAGGTACAACGGGAAGAGGGGCCGACACTTCGGCTCCTCTCCGGGACGCTCACCTCTCCTCTCTCCCTATCTCTACTGATACAAGTGGAGAACTAACAGTGCTTCGCCTGCACTCTACTCTTGTGTTGTGTCTTTTGCAGGTGAAACCGAGCCTCTATTTATAGCAGGGAAGGACGGTCTCCGGTGGACTCGTGGGCACCGTCGGGTTGGATATGGGCCACCGGTCTTCTGGATATGGGTTGAGCCGGCCCAGAGTGGCGTGGTCGTGGTCCACAAGTCTTTCCCAGCTAGGGGGGCAACCGGCCGAACGGAGTCGTTCGGCCGAAACGGTCATTTCTGACCCTTATAGCACGTGTTTCTCCATTTTGTACCTGCACAGAGGACAATCACCAAAACTTGTGGAAATAGTCAGTGATAAGCCCTATAGCTATGGTGTGTGTCCCCATTGTGTTTGTTTTATACTCGGTTGGAGGTCGGAAATCGGTCTGTAACGACCGCCAACAGAGGCTTCACCTCCAAAAGTAACAAATGCTTCAATTGATGCTACACTTCAACCAAGAGTGCTCAAGCTATGGATTCACTCTTCACTAAGTTAGCTAGCTCTCTCTAGTTTTCTATAGCTCACACACAATCACTTTCTCAACCCAATCCCAAGGATATGAACAATTTCAACCAATCTCACAAAGAGATGCTTGGGGAGAGCTTGCTGGTGCTCCAAGTCTTTCTGGACGCTGAAGAAGCCAAGTGAACCAGTAGTTCTCAAAGGAGTAGGTCAAGTGGTATAAATACACCACTCTCTAAAAACTAGCCGTTATGTCAGTGGAAAATCGGTCAGACTGGTTTCTCAAATCGGTCACACTAATTTTCAAACAAAGCTAGTCGTTAACACTCCGAGCACCAAAGTCGGTCAGACCGGTTTTGGACCAGTCAACACACTAAGTCTCAAAAGACTTCTCTCTCAAGGCTTTCTCACATTGCATCTATGAGCACTTTTGGTGTCGTCAAACAACTAATGTCGCATTCCTCTTGATAGTACAACATACCTATACTCAAGATTACAAATAATAAACAAAAACTACACTTGAGCTTCTATGTCTTTATTGGTGTCGTATTTGATCAATCTCAACTTGAGGCCTCACAACATTTCAATTCTTGCTGAGCAAATCCAACTTGAGACAATGGCTTTAGAATTTTCAAGTGTATGGTCAAGAATCCACTACAAATTCATAAGCCATCTCAATACTTGATTCAATAATGATTGCTGCATTTCTTCACTAGATAAGGCTTGATTAATGCCTAGAGACCAAACCACGATAGTAGATTCTTCACCCTAGCAAAGTTCCTCGGTGCAAGACTATCTTGCCCTTCTCTATGCTTAGTACCGCGTCACTAGCCATATAGCTTGATCCCTTGCACCCTATCTTGCCACTTTAAGTTAAGCTTTGCACTGCATCACCATGAATACCACATTTAAATCCATGTCCAAAGAAATCCTGATTTCTCCAAGTAAACCATCCCAATATCTTTTGATAAGCCTCTTCTAAATGAGACCAACCAATATGCATAAATCATTGTCTCATTTGTCATTTAAATTTATTTGTCATTGTCTACCTTAGTAACATGGGATCACATGCACTTGTTTGCTTTTATATCATTTAGAACCAATTGAGAGTGTATATTCTTATCAACAAATACATTACACGAATTTCCATAAGAATAAACATTGCTCATATACTCAAACAAACAAGTTAGTTTAGAAATCATGTTATCATACAAATCACCAAAACACATAAGTGCCTAGATGCACTTTCACATATAAAAACCTATTTCAGTTTCAAAAGTTTTCTATCTCTACCGCTCAAAAGTTTTGCACCCTAGGTTCCAATCCTATCAACTACACATGCAATTCTAGGAAAGGTAAATGCAGAAAGTAGTGCAAGAAATATTGCGAAAGGTAAATGGTAGATAATGCAAACTCCGGCACGGCGATTTATCCTGAGGTATCGAAAAGCAATGCTTTCCCCTAGTACTCGTTGTTGGAGCCCATCTCAAGGGAATGCCCTCGCAAGGGCCTGGCTCCCCGGTCAAGTAACTCTATGGATAGTTGACGGACTCTTCTCACACTCGAGCGGGTCACCACCTTGCCTCTCCCGGATGCTCCTTGCTGCTTCCACTTGGTAGAGCTTTCAACAATTCACCGGGGGCCGCTCCTCCCACTGACAATCATCGGCGGCCACTCCACAAACTCAGTTGGTGGGTCTCGCAAGTCTTACAAGCCCCGGATATACAACACAAGGTGCATGCAAGCACCAACAGCAAAGAGGTGTGCAAACCCCGCCTAACTCTAGGCTAATCCCTAAAGCAATGCGCTAATAGGCCAACTAGCACTAATCAAGACATAAGCCTGGTTGCTAATTGCCCTAATCTTTCCGTAATCACTTTAGTGGTTAGAGCACTCAATTTTATGTACAAGACACACCAGCAACTTATCCAAGCTCTAGTGTCCATGAAATGGACGAGTGGAGGGGTATTTATAGCCCAAACCAAAGAAACTAGTCGTTGCTCCAACGAGCAAAAAATCTGCGAGCACCGATTGATTCGGTGCTCCCAAATAGTGCACACCGAAAAATCTGCCAGCACACCGATTCGGTGTCACTATTGTAGATAGCTGTTGGGCGGCTTCCACCCGGGCCCCACGTGCTACACTGATTGATTTGATGTCGCGTGCATGGACATGACCGAATGAATCGGTCATTACAGAGCCAAAATTCTCGTAGCCTTTGCAGCACTGATTGATTCAGTGTCCACGCCGAAAGATACTCTCTTCTTAATATTGCAACACCGATTCAATCCGTCATTCTAGTAGCTTCTTGCTGAAGCACCGATTGATTCGATGTGCCTCTAAATTCTCCCGCGAAGTTGCTGAGCACCGATTGAATCGGTCTAAATTCTCCCGCGAAGTTGCTGAAGCACCGATTAATTCAGTGTCCTAAAAAACTCACACCGAATGAGCCGGTCTAATAAGTCGGTGTTCAATCTTGTCCCAAATCTTTGCGAGTCTTCGTTCCAATTCATCTTGTTTGATCCTTAGTCACACGGAACATGGAACGATGTAGCGTTCCGTGTTCCCGGAACTTCGTCCCCGGACGAGGGATGTGAACGACGCGGGACGAAGCGCGGTTCGCGGGTGGAACGGCGCTTGGGTCGTCGTCTGGAATGAAGATGGAACGTGATCCTCGAACCTTGCCCTTCATCACTGGAACGCCGTGCACGCTCCACGGCGGCGCGGCCTCAGCCGCTCGGCGCCTTGCTGCTTGCCGGTCTTCACTACCAAGAAGGGGTCAAGCCGCTGACCCCGTCGCCCGCTGGAGCCAGCATGAGCACAAATACGACGCCTTCACCGCCATCTCCACCGGACTCATCATGGCCCTCCCCGGCAGCGAATGGCGCGCCAACCCCCCGCCAAACCCGCCCGTCGCGGCGACTGCTCCGGGCTCCTCCACTACCAGTTCGTCTCGGCCTACGCCCAAGCTGCCAAGGCCCAAGGGCAGGTTGGCAGGTGGAGCTGCGGAGGGACCGAGGGAGTCAAAAGTACAATGACGGCCCAATCATGGATTATAATAATCAAGAAGATGAAAGAAACAGCCATGGGGAACAAGAAAATTAAACTACAGTGGGCCCATACTTTTCCTAACTTTTTGAGTACTGGCTGTAACAAAAATTCTGGAGAAGTTGAAAGGTTTCCCTCGAGAGATGAAACAACCATTTATTATAAAATACAATTATAACAAATATATTCTTTTACGAAAATGTCAAGTGAAATATTTTGTTTTGGGAACGTGATCCTCGTCCCAGCTTTAGTGTCCCATCATTTCGTTCCAATTTATTATGGATCGTGTCCCTCAACAATTGGGAACATGACGATGAGGTATACCCCTCTCGTTCTATGTTTGTGAAAATCAGCGTACCACGTTCCTCGTTCCGGTTCCTCGATCCCATCAACCCGGGAATTGGTGACTAAGGTTTGATCTTGCCATCATTTAGAAGCCTTAGAAACAAACCTTTGAACCTATAAATGGGCATCTTAACAAACACATGTCTCAATGATCATGTTGTCACTCAATCACTAAAATCATAAACAGTGGCACATTAGGCCATTTTCCTTACACATACTTAGCTAGTGATAATCAGAAAAATGAAGCAAAAAATCCACGACGGTACTTCCACGCCAGACATCTGATTTAACGGAATGAAGACGGAAAAATCTGTGGCGGAGCAGTGACTTTTTTATTTCCCATCACCGTGGTGCGGCTCTATTATTGGGCCATGTTGGGCCTCTAAGCCATATTTCTTAACTGGTGCACGGAAGTTATATAGGAGCCCCTTTTCAGATTGCAGTTCCATCTGTGTCATATAGAGCACTTGGTAAATACGGAAAGAATATTTTGGATGTTATCTCAAAAAAAATTATATGAATACGTTTTTCTCCATTTTTTTACTGTGGCTTTCTTCTGTCTCCAAGCTCCAGCCATAGCTCGATGTTCTTCTATCTCTAGAGCTCGGTATGCTTCCTGAGTCCCTCGTGATTTCCGCAATAATAAGCATCTCCACATGTTACAGTTTTACCCCCCACCTTTGCTTTTTATTCGTCTTCGATGACTCCTTGCTGCTTGCTGGTAGATCATCCAAGCGAGCTAAAACTGACAAGACACCATGCCATTTCGCGACCGGTGGGTATCTAGTACCACCTTGTTACCCCTTCCCATTAAGATTGCGAAACTCTGGTGAAACCCATATTATAACCTCGTTGAACTCAATGAAGACAGCTAGGGCTTCAACCATGGTGCAAATCATGGTAATGGAGCTTGAATCAAACGCCGAAAACAAAATGCTTGGAAATATAGATGCTAAGTGTAACAACCCAAAATTTTGTAGGAAAATGTTGAATGCAAAAATGCGGATTTAAAAATTTTTGGTGAATTTTGTCCAAGACAACAAACATATAAGAGTGTCTTCTATTTGCTCCCTTTATTCCTAGGCAATTTAAAATTAAATTTAAAATTTATTTGAAGTGCCAAGGACCAAATAGCGTGATTTGAATTTTATTTGGCTTTATTGGATTTTGGTTGGTTTGAATTCAAATCTTAAATTTGAATTCAAACACTAATTCAAACCCCTACTAACTTCCTTGGGCCAAATCTCAAACCAAGTATGGAAAACCACCCTGAGCGCCTGATCGCAGCCCAGCAAGCCGAGCCAAGCCGGCCTGCTTTTCCCCGCTCGCAGCCCAGCAGGCCCAGCAACCCGCGGCCCACTAACGGCCGCTGCCCAGCAGCTGACCGCATCGCCTCCGTGTTTCCCCTTTCTCTCTCGCTGACAGGCGGGGCCCGCCTGTCATCATTTTCCCCTGTTCCTCTTCTCCCTCGCGGCAGGCGCCCCACTACTTTAGCTCTGCCCCGCCGCCGTTGAGCCAATCCCGTGACGCGCACCGCGGCCCATCCGATGCGCGCCACGTGGAAAGGCACGGACGCCGAGCTCTCCTCGCCGTCCGCACCCAACAAACCCTAACGGCCGCCGCACTATAAGACCCCACAGCGGCCGTTTCCCCTATTCAAGCCGCCACACCCCGCTGGGGTTTTCTTCACCAGCAAGAAGAAGGGAAATGGAGAGGAGAGAAGCCAGGAGGAAGGAAGAGCCGCAAGGGAAAGGCGGAGGGAAGCCAAGCCCTCTCCACCGCGCCGTCGCCAAACCAAGGACGCCGCCGCCCGTGGAGCCGACGAGCAGGAGCCGGACCGGGGACGCCGACGAGCTATCGCCGTACCGCACGCCTACTCCGAGCTGCTGTGAACCTCTACTCGACCCAAGGTGAGCCGGCACCGCCGCTCCCCTTTCTTCCCCTGACTCCGGCCATGTCGCCGCCGCTTCGCTTGCTAGCCCCTTTTCTGGGACCCGGTCTTCGAGCCGTGGCCATCATCTTGTGCAGGATCTTGTCGCGCCGCTGTCGCACCCGCAAACCGCCGTCGCTCCTACCGTCCTTGGCCGCCGTGGCCGCCGCACGCCGGGGATGCCCGTGTCGCGCGTGCGCGCCATGGCCGAGCCGCGGGCAAGCCGAGAGCTTACCCCGCGTGCGCGAGAGCCACAAGCCGCGGCCGAGGCTTGGCCTTGTGTCCGAAAGTGCCAGCAAGCCGCTCTCCGCGCCAACTCGTGTGATCTTCGTTTGATTGCTCGAGCGCCGCCGGCCACCGTGGTGCCATGGCCGCGCCGCCGCCGCTCACGTCGGGGGAGTCGTCTCTTCGAGCCAAGCCCCACTTCTTCTTGCCGTTGGTGCTCGCCAAACCCTAGCCGAACCAAAGTCGACGACCCCGAGCCTCGCCGGCTTCTCTATCCGTCGGTCGCCGTGGTGGCGTCGCCGCCGGCCGTGCGCTGGAGCGCACCGCGCGCGTCCGTGTCGCGCCGTGGACAAGTCACACCTAGGGCCACACCACTTCAAGCCGTGCACAACCACAAAAGATCCTGAGTCGGCCACAACCTGATCTCGTGCACCCGGCTCACGTGAACCGTTCTCACGGTGCACCGTGGACTTGGTCCACAGCGCCGAGCCGGGCAGCCTACCCTTCTTGGGCTTAAAGTTAAACTTTAAGTCCAGTTTACCCCCCCGAACTTTTCCGGCCCAAGCCTTTCGGCCCAGTTTCAGCCCAGCGTTGTTTAATCTTTTCCTCTTAACTGCACTGATGTATGGGGTCCACATGTCATACACTGCGTGTCACTGACCGCTGGGGCCCACCGACCGGAGCTGACCGTTGACCAGTCAACGCTGACGTCAGCAGGGTCCACTGCTGACGTCATCCTAGGCGGACCCCACTGTTGACGTCAGCATGACGTCATGCTGACGACAGCAGGCTATTTTCTGTCTGTTTTCTTTTTTCGGAAATTATTTAATATTTTCAGAAAATGATTTAAACTTGTAAAATTCATAATAAATCAACCGTAGCTCAGAAAAATATGAAACCAGTTTCTATATTTTTCTAAAATCATGACCTACGCGTTAGTGTAGAGTTTGGTGTTCTTTGGGACTTCTTTCATCGCTGTCTTGGTGTTTCTTTGCTAGTAGTCGCGTCTTATTTTATTTTCCGCAACCCTAGGAGTTCCGGAGAGCCAGGAGGAGCCAGACCACTACGACAACTGCTTTGACGAAGACGAAGACTTTTGCCCAGGTTCACGCCCGACCAATTTCTGAAATACCTATTAGACATGCAACTAGTATGCTAGCGCTTTACTTTACTCGCATGGTAAACCTGCACTGCCTTTGTTAATATCCTGCTACCTTGCTACCTACTACTCACTTTATGAAATATGCTATGCTATGCATGTGTTGGGATGGTTGTGATTTGAACCTCTTAGCGTGACGAGCCCGATGTGAATGTGAGGCTGATGGGTGGATCTGGGGAGAGGATGTGCTTGTGAGGGAAGGAGTTGATGATGAGATGAATTTGGGTTATTGCTGCTGCTCGCATAAGAAAACCCTGGCTCAAACCTTGATTATTTCTATACCTTAGAGTAGGCCACTTTAAAGCTTGATTCATATTATGGTTGGTGACGTGAACCTGTCCCATTTCCTTGGGGACAGACTTTGGGTTCTCAGGTGAAGACCCCGACAACGAGTTCAACCAGGACGGGTGGTACGATTGAAGGGTGCGCGCTATGCTCAAGGATGCCTGCGGGAAGTGGACCCAGAAGATTTAGCTACCGCTTCGTAGCTGTTTCTTATTGTCGATCTAGCCCAGAGGGCTTGTACCAGACCGCTATGTTTTATATATGTCATGTATTGGATCTTTTATCGTTGTATGGATGTGATATTCGACTGAGATGAGTTCTGTACGAGATAGCTGCTATTCCTGGGACTATCTCGAGGGTACAGGGAGTCGGATTCTCGTCGTTGAGAATTTTGTTCGTTTCAGTTGGTATCAGAGCCATACTTGACTGTAGCGCGTAACCCTTAGATCGGAAACTTAGGACAGAAGCTCTAACTGAGTCCTCTACTGTATATGAAACCCATTGGACTATTTGAAAACTATATATATGTACATCTCAACTATTACAAAATTTTTACCCTTACCTTACCTTACTAACTTGCTAACTTACTAACAACCCACTAACTGTCTGGCAGATGGAAGCAAGAAGACCAGCCGATGAACGACGGGAGATCAGGACCACTGGTGCAGACTGTGGAGGTTTGGCAGTGCTACTGAGGGAGGTGCTGCGTACAGTGGGGATAGACGTGGACAACGTCTTCTACGAGGGCTGGACCTACGGCCCTGGCAAGGGAGTGCACACCCGGTTGCAGATGGAAGTACCCAATATCCCTGGACGGCCAAGGTCACTGATGCTACGGGCAGCAACCAGCGAGAGCACCTTCAGTCAGGCAGTGCAGTCTATTGCCATGAGGATACTCCGACTTGCCACACTTGTGTACCAGAACCAGCTCAGCCACACCCGTTTCCGGTACCTGCCGCGGGCTCTTGAAGATCCAGCTGACAGAGACGCAGTCAGCTTGCAGGCTCACGCAGCTGACCGAGAGCGGAACGTGACCCTGCGGACCTCAGTTCAGTGCATGATCGAGCAGGAGTACTTAAACATTGGCCTAGAAGAGAAAGTTGCCAAGTTAAGAGAGAAGGTATGGAAGCAAGACATCCAGCTGCTGAAGAAGGACAACAGGATCGCCTTACTTGAGGAGCGCCTCGAAGCTAAGGCAAGGGAAGTCAGAGCCCTGGAGTACGAAGCTTGCAACAACAGGCAGTTGGCAGGGCTGATCCGAGCAACTCACCATGCTCGAGATCTCCGTCTGGAAGATCAACTCACAGAAAAAGACAAAGCACTGGCAGCCAAGGAAGAAGAGATAGAAGAACTGAAGGAAGAAGTGTATTGGTTGGACAGCCGCAACTCAGAACTTCAAGAAGAGGTGGATAGCTACAAGGAGAAGAGTGGGCGAAACTACCAGCTGATGAAGCACTTGAGTCTTCAACAGATTATGGCAAAGGATGAAGCTCGAAGGACCCTTAGTAGTTGGGTGAGGTCAGACAGGAAGAGGGTGGCAGAGGTGATCACAGTGAATCAAGGACTTCCAGAGGAACGCAGAGTTGAACCCAGAACAGAGCACTACAGGGTCTCACCAAGCCAGGTTGAGCCGATACCACTACCTGAGGCTCGAACCCTTACCCCCGAGATGACAAGACTGAGACAAGAACTGGCACCCCTAGAGAAGCAGTTGGCAAGACCTGAGGTGGACACAGTGAGGTTGGCAGCGCGCCTCACGGGCACTCTCCACGACGACAGGCAGTGATCAAGCAGCAGATAGAGACTGAGGCTATGAGGTTGGCAGCGCGCCTCACAGGCACTTCCAGCAGCATGAGATGGATGCAGTAGGCAGTATCAGCAGATGTCAGCAGTAGTGATGAGACTTGTATCTATCTTCATGAGTAGATGTTTAGACTTGGTAGATCATGACCACCTTTTGGCTCAGCCACGATGTAGCATCCGCTTAGATGTACTAATCCTCAAGGTTCCAGGAGCTGGCCTCGGGATAGTACTCATGTCTAGGGTGTAATGATGTTATGAATGATCGGTCTTTGTGGCTGTTCTTGCAGTTTTATTGATGTTCATCTTGAGTGTACTCTAGTGTTGAGTCTATTTCATGTGTGCAGCTCCTACTCTAGTTTACGCTAACCTAACCATTACCGACCGCCACTATACCTGCTCTATGAAAAATACAGCAAGATGTCAATCCGAAGATCCAACCGACTGCTTGCACGTTTTGAGGAAGCTGAGCAAGAAGAGGCAGCAGTGGCAGCTAGGGGCAGAGGACGTGGCAGAGGTCATGGTCGCGGAAGAGCAACAGCTGCAGTTGGAGGCAGGGGCCGTGGACGCGCAGCAGGCGTGCTCCAGCCCGAGGACAACGCACCAGGTGGAGGACAGGAAGTGGAGATGGAAGAGACAGCAGTGGAGCCTCAGCAGAACCAGCAGAACGACCAGCAACCACCGCCACCGCCTAACTTGGTAGAGGTAATGACTACTCAAACACAGCTGATGCAACAGATGGCACAGGCCAACACTCAGATGATGCAAGCTATGCAACAGATCCAGGGAAACCAGAACCAGAACCGTTAGGGACACCGTGAGGAAGACCTACAAAGGAAGATTGAAAGGTTCATCAAGCTGAAAGCACCCACCTTCGACTACTCGGACGAGCCACTCGACGCGCACGACTGGCTGCGTACCATCGAGACGAAGCTGGACCTGACAGACTACACTGAAGAGGAATGTGTGGCCCTTGCGGCGCACCAGCTTGAAGGCGCAGCGAAGGCGTGGTGGGAGAGCTACTGTGACTCTCACGCGAACCCTGCTCAGATCACCTGGCTAGAGTTTTGTGAAGCTTTCAAAGAGTACCACATCCCAGAACAAGTCATGGTGCACAAGGCAATGGAGTTCAGGACAATGACCCAAGGTGGTTTGTGTGTAGCTGAGTACGCTCGACACTTTGCTAAGATGTCAAGGTACGCTCCTGAAGACGTTAACACTGAAAAGAAGACGCAGTTTTGGTTCCAGCGTGGCTTGCACAGAGGTCTGAGGACAGCACTCGCAGCGAGTTCACACAGGTCACTCAGAGAGCTGATCGACAGGGCTATCGCAGTTGAGAAGGAAAGAGTGGGTCTTGAAGATACTTGGCGAAAGAAGAAAAGAAAGGCTGAACAGTTGCACAACCACAGACTGAGTCAGAGACCGAGGAGTGGCCAGAGCAACATGCTCAGGAGAGGCTTTCAGCAGAGCAACAACCAAGGAAGCTCAGGGTTCAACAGAAATAATCACCAGGGTAACCGAGGCAGCTACAGCAACAGCTTTGGCAGCAGAGGCAACTACTACAGCAGTTTTGGCAACAGAAACAACAGTTACTCAGGTCAGGGAAACCCCAACTGGAAGCCAAACAACACGCCCAGAGTTGGTGGAGGGACCTCAGTAGTCTGCTTTGCTTGTGGGAAGCCCGGTCACAAGTCCTTTGACTGTCCGGAGAAGAAGAACAAACAAACCCCAGCCAAGGCACCGGCACCTGGAGGACAAGACAGGCAGCCAGCTTCAGCGCAGAGGGGACGCCTCAACCACCTGACAGAGGAAGAAGCCGAGGACGCTCCCGACGTTGTGCTCGGTGAGTTTTTAGTAAATGGTATTCCAGCTTTGATAATGTTCGACTCTGGTGCAACTGGATCTTATATCTCGACAAAGTTTGTGAAAGAGCAGTCACCCCCGACAATACCTAAGGCTAGACCTATAGTCACTACTTCTCCCTTAGGAGAGCTTAGGTGCACCTTAGAGTGCCCAGCAGTTAGTCTGATGATAGGTGGGCAGGAGTTCGCAGGAGACCTGACAGTCCTGAAGTCAGACGGAATTGACGTGATACTGGGAATGGATTGGCTTACAGAGCACAAAGGGGTAATCAGTTGCTCGCCCAGAACAGTTGAGTTGACACACCCTAGCGGAGTCAAAGTAACAGTAGAGCCACAAAGAAGAAGAACAGGGAAGGAGTCCAGAACATGTATTCTAAGACAGTTGGTATACTCTATCGAGAAAAAGACGATCGAAGAAGTGCCTGTTGTGTGTGAGTACCGTGACGTGTTTCCCGAAGAGCTACCAGGATTACCACCTGACCGAGACGTAGAGTTCATAATCGAGCTGCAACCAGGCACATGGCCTATTGCCAAGAGACCGTACAGAATGTCAGTGGAAGAGCTGGAGGAACTCAAGAAGCAGCTGAAAGAGATGCTTGAAAGCGGGGTGATTCGACCAAGTGCATCCCCATGGGGATCGCCAGTGTTGTTTGTGAAGAAGAAAGATGGGTCAATGCGCATGTGCGTAGACTATCGATCCCTGAACGCGGTGACGATCAAGAACAAGTACCCATTACCGCGGATTGATGACTTGCTAGATCAGTTGAAGAAAGCCAAGTACTTCAGTAAGATTGATCTGAGATCGGGATACCACCAGATGAAGATTAGAGAGGGCGACATTCCCAAGACAGCCTTTGTGACTCGGTACGGGCAGTACGAGTTCACCGTTGTGTCCTTCGGTTTGACCAACGCACCCGCATACTTCATGAACATGATGAACAAGGTATTCATGGAGGAACTAGACAAGTTCGTGGTGGTGTTCATTGACGACATACTGATCTACTCAGAAACAGCCGAAGAACATGAGGAGCATTTAAGGATTGTGCTAGAGAAGCTGAGGCAGCACCAACTCTATGGAAAGTTCAGCAAGTGTGAATTTTAGTTGGAGAAAGTAGCCTTTTTGGGTCACGTGCTGACAGTTGAGGGTGTAGCAGTAGACCCAGAAAAGATTGAGGCAGTAGCAGAATGGAAACAGCCGACGAGTGTCACGGAAATCCGAAGCTTTCTGGGTTTGGCAGGTTACTACAGAAGGTTCATTGAGAACTTCTCCAAGATTGCCAAGCCAATGACCGAACTACTCAAGAACAATGTCCCGTTCGAGTGGACAGACAAGTGTGAAAGAAGTTTCCAAGAGCTCAAGCACAAACTCACTACAACGCCAGTATTGACCCTGCCAGATATTCGCAAGGATTTCGTAGTCTATTGCGATACTTCGAGACAAGGTTTGGGATGTGTTCTAATGCAAGAGGGCAAGGTTGTTTCTTATGCATCAAGGCAGCTGAGGAAACATGAGGAAAACTACCCCACACATGATTTGGAACTGGCAGCAGTGGTACATGCATTGAAGATCTGGAGGCACTACCTGATTGGCAACAAGTGCGATATCTACACGGATCACAAAAGCTTGAAGTATTTCTTCACCCAATCTGAACTGAACATGAGGCAGAGAAGGTGGTTAGAACTGATCGAAGATTACGATTTGGAGATACACTACCATCCTGGCAAAGCCAACGTAGTGGCAGATGCCTTGAGCCGAAAGAGTTATTGCAACAACTTGATGATAGAAGAAAGTCAGCCAGAACTAGCAAAGGAATTGTACATGCTGAAACTCGAGCTAGTAGAAGAAGGAAAACCCCAGGAAATGAGGGTGAAGTACAACCTAGAAGACCGAATCAAAGAAGCTCAAGGAAAGTGTCCATAAATCCAAGAAGTAAAAGAGGATATCCAGCGAGGAGTGGCACCTGACTTCCGGGTAGATGAAGCAGGGACAGTATGGCTGAAAGACCGTATTTGTGTACCGCAGGACAAGGAGATCAGGGGAACAATTCTCTCAGAGGCTCACGAGTCCAAGTACTCGATACACTCAGGATGCACCAAGATGTATCAAGACCTGAAGGATAAGTTCTGGTGGAAGAAAATGAGAGAGGACATAGCAGAGTATGTAGCCAAGTGCGACTCTTGTCGAAGAATCAAAGCAGAACATCAAAGGCTAGCAGGACTGCTGAAACCACTGGAAATTCCAATGTGGAAGTGGGAAGATATCAGCATGGACTTCATGGTTGGCCTACCTCGCACTCAGAAAGGGAATGATGCCGTTTGGGTCATAGTTGATCGGCTGACAAAGGTAGCCCACTTCATACCAGTTAAAGGCACATACCTAGTGAGCAAACTAGCAGAGCTATATATAGACAACATTCTCAAGCTGCATGGGGCACCAAAAAGTATTGTGTCAGACAGAGGACCACAATTCACAGCTCAGTTTTGGAAAAGCCTACATCAAGCCATCGGGACAACCTTGGAGTATAGCATAGCTTACCACCCTCAGACAGACGGGCAGACCAAAAGAGTGAACCAGATTCTTGAAGACTTGTTGAGGGTATGTGTTCTGGCTTACAGCACAGATTGGGAGAAGAGTCTATCTTATGCAGAATTTTCCTACAACAACAGCTACCAGGCCAGCCTGCAAATGTCCCCCTATGAGGCACTATATGGCAGAAAATGCAGAACGCCTCTAATGTGGTCAGAGGTAGGAGAACGAACATTCTTTGGACCTGATATGATTGTAGAGGCAGAAGAAAATGTGGCCAAGATCCGAGAGCACCTGAAGGCAGCTCAGAGCCGACAAAAGAGCTACGCGGATAAAAGGAGACGAGATCTAGAGTTCGAAGTAGGGGACTTCGTCTACCTAAAAGTGTCACCCCTCAGAGGGCATGAGAGATTCCAAGTGAAAGGGAAGCTAGCACCCCGTTTTGTGGGACCGTATCAGATACTGGAGAGAATAGGAAAGCTAGCCTACAGGCTAGACCTACCAGAGGACCTAGCTGGAGTACACCCAGTGTTCCATGTATCTCAGCTGAGGAAGTGTCTAAGAGTACCAGAACATGAGGTCAAGACAAAGGCATTAGACCTACAAGACACCTTGGAGTACCTAGAGTAGCCAGAGAGGATATTAGACAGAGCAGTCAAAGAGACCAGAAACACAACTATTCCGTTTTGCAAAGTGCAGTGGAGCAATCATTCCGAAAGGGAGGCTACTTGGGAGAAGGAGTCAGTACTAAAAGAGAGATACCCCCACTTGTTTAAACCATAGGTAACCACAAATCTCGAGGACGAGATTCTTGTAAGGGGGGGAGACTGTAACAACCCAAAATTTCGTAGGAAAATGTTGAATGCAAAAATGCGGATTTAAAAAATTTTAGTGAATTTTGTGCAAGACAACAAACATATAAGAGTGTCTTCTATTTGCTCCCTTAATTCCTAGGCAATTTAAAATTAAATTTAAAATTTATTTGAAGTGCCAAGGACCAAATAGCGTGATTTGAATTTTATTTGGCTTTATTGGATTTTGGTTGGTTTGAATTCAAATCTTAAATTTGAATTCAAACACTAATTCAAACCCCTACTAACTTCCTTGGGCCGAATCTCAAACCAAGTCTGGAAAACCACCCTGAGCGCCTGATCGCAGCCCAGCAAGCCGAGCCAAGTCGGCCTGCTTTTCCCCGCTCGCAGCCCAGCAGGCCCAGCAACCCGCGGCCCGCTAACGGCCGCAGCCCAGCAGCTCACCGCGTCGCCCCCGCGTTTCCCCTTTCTCTCTCGCTAACAGGCGGGGCCCACCTGTCATCTTTTCCCCTGTTCCTCTTCTCCCTCGCGGCCGACGCCCCACTGCTTTAGCTCTGCCCCGCCGCCGCTGAGCCAATCCCGTGATGCGCACCGCGGCCCATCCGATGCGCGCCACGTGGAAAGGCACGGACGCCGAGCTCTCCTCGCCGTCCGCACCCAACAAACCCTAACGGACGCCGCACTATAAGACCTCACAGCAGCCGTTTCCCCTGTTCAAGCCGCCACACCCCGCTGGGGTTTTCTTCGCCAGCAAGAAGAAGGGAAAGGGAGAGGAGAGAAGCCAGGAGGAAGGAGGAGCCGCAAGGGAAAGGCGGAGGGAAGCCAAGCCCTCTCCACCGCGCCGTCGCCAAACCAAGGACGCCGCCGCCCGTGGAGCCGACGAGCAGGAGCCGGACCGGGGACGCCGACGAGCTATCGCCGTACCGCACGCCTATTCCGAGCTGCTGCGAACCTCTACTCGACCCAAGGTGAGCCGGCACCGCCGCTCCCCTTTCTTCCCCTGACTCCGGCCATGTCGCCGCCGCTCCGCTTGCTAGCCCCTTTTCTGGGACCCGGTCTTCGAGCCGTGGCCATCATCTTGTGCAGGATCTTGTCGCGCCGCTGTCGCACCCACAAACCGCCGTCGCTCCTACCGTCCTTGGCCGCCGTGGCCACCGCACGCCGGGGATGCCCGTGTCGCGCGTGCGCGCCATGGCCGAGCCGCGAGCAAGCCGAGAGCTTACCCCGCGTGCGCGAGAGCCACAAGCCGCGGCCGAGGCTTGGCCTTGTGTCCGAAAGTGCCAGCAAGCCGCTCGCCGCGCCAACTCGTATGATCTTCGTTTGATTGCTCGAGCGCCGCCGACCGCCGTGGTGCCATGGCCGCGCCGCCGCCGCTCGCGTCGGGGGAGCCGTCTCTTCGAGCCAAGGCCCACTTCTTCTTGCCGTTGGTGCTCGCCAAACCCTAGCCGAACCAAAGTCGACGACCCCGAGCCTCGCCGGCTTCTCTATCCGTCGGTCGCCGTGGTGGCGTCGCCGCCGGCCGTGCGCTGGAGCGCACCGCGCGCGTCCGCGTCGCGCCGTGGACAAGTCACACCTAGGGCCACACCACTTCGAGCCGTGCACAACCACAAAAGATCCCGAGTCGGCCACAACCTAATCCCGTGCACCCGGCTCACGTGAACCGTTCTCACGGTGCACCGTGGACTTGGTCCACAGCGCCGAGCCGGGCAGCCTACCCTTCTTGGGCCTAAAGTTAAACTTTAAGTCCAGTTTACCCCCCCCGCCCCCCCCCCCCCCGAACTTTTCCGGCCCAAGCCTTTCGGCCCAGTTTCAGCCCGGCGTTGTTTAATCTTTTCCTCTTAACTGCGCTGACGTATGGGGCCCACATGTCATACACTGCGTGTCACTGACCGCTGGGGCCCACCGACCGGAGCTGACCGTTGACCGTTGACCAGTCAACGCTGACGTCAGCAGGGCCCACTGCTGACGTCATCCTAGGCAGACCCCACTGTTGACGTCATGCTGACGTTAGCAGGCTAATTTCTGTCTATTTTCTTTTTTCGGAAATTATTTAATATTTTCAGAAAATGATTTAAACTTGTAAAATTCATAATAAATCAACCGTAGCTCAGAAAAATATGAAACCAGTTTCTATATTTTTCTAAAATCATGACCTACGCGTTAGTGTAGAGTTTGGTGTTCTTTGGGACTTCTTTCATCACTGTCTTGGTGTTTCTTTGCTAGTAGTCGCGTCTTATTTTATTTTCCGCAACCCTAGGAGTTCCGGAGAGCCAGGAGGAGCCAGACCACTACGATAACTGCTTTGACGAAGACGAAGAGTTTTGCTCAGGTTCACACCCAACCAATTTCTGAAATACCTATTATACATGCAACTAGTATGCTAGCGCTTTACTTTACTCGCATGGTAAACCTGCACTGCCTTTGTTAATATCCTGCTACCTTGCTACCTACTACTCACTTTATGAAATATGCTATGCTATGCATGTGTTGGGATGGTTGTGATTTGAACCTCTTGGCGTGAGTTGTGGGTGGTATGGGAGGTGTAGTGCAGCTAGGCGGTGTAAGCGAGTAATAACAACTCGATCGTTTGATCAGGGTGCTTGGGGACTGCACTCGGGCAACCCTACGGAGTACCTGTTGCGGGTACATGGTTCTTGGATATTGGTTACTTTAGGAGTTTGGGCGGCTATACCTGTTATGGGTGCCGATTGCGGACCGTTGCGGCGGATCGCTTAAGACGCTGATACTCGCTTTACCGACAATTAAGGACCGAGTCGAGTTCCACCTTTGGACGTGGGAATACCGTGCTCACCATCTACCCAGTATGAGGAGGGTTCCAGCAAGCCTACTCTAGTGCGGTGCCGAGACTGTAGGAGATTCGAGCTTGATATGTGTAAGGGGGACTCGTTGCGGCGTACTCTCCCTGATTTACCACGGCCCCCGACTGGCCCCGGTGGGAAGGTTTCACATCCCTGGGGCAGATGTTAGATCAGATGTTTCCCGAGCCCAGGGAGACAGGATTGGCGCCGTTACTGTTTAGGGTCTTTGCTGTGGGTTGTGTCTCAGGTTGGTTGCGGACTAGCCTTGCAGCCCGGATGGATTCCTGGAGTGCCACCTCTGCAGAGTGTAAACTATACGTATAGTCGTGTCCACGGTTACGGACGACCCGCTTCTGATAAGTTCCGACTAGCATGAGAATCTGCTTTCTTACCTCATCCTTTGATTTGGGTTATGAGAGATTGGTCCAGCGTTGCTGATGAGACAAGGTGGGGAGGGAGCTCACCGAGTCGACTAGTGAGCGAAAGGTGTTGGTGGAAGATGTTTGCGGGAACCTGCTGTGGCAGGACGAGCCCGATGTGAATGTGAGGCCGATGGGTGGATCTGGGGAGAGGATGTGCTTGTGAGGGAAGGAGTTGGTGATGAGATGAATTTGGGTTATTGCTGCTGCTCGCATAAGAAAACCCTGGCTCAAACCTTGATTATTCCTATACCTTAGAATAGGCCACTTTAAAGCTTGCTTCATATTATGGTTGGTGACGTGAACCTGTCCCATTTCCTTGGTGACAGACTTTGGGTTCTCAGGTGAAGACCCCGACCACGAGTTCAACCAGGACGGGTGGTACGATTGAAGGGTGCGCGCTATGCTCAAGGATGCCTGCGGGAAGTGGACCCAGAAGTGTTGACGTAAAATCCACACCTCACGCCAAGCACACAGCAAGCCGAATTAGCTGGCTTCACACGTAGCCCGAGCGTTTGAATCCGAGAGCGTGCCAGTCAATTTTCCTGAAAACTGACAAAGGGAGAAAAGATGTTTAGATAACACCTGGAACGTACCGGGTGATACCAGTCAGTCCCATATTTGTGGCTACGGAGCCAGTCTCGAACGACATATAGCTACGGGGAAGCTATCTGTCGGCAGTTAAAGCATCATTTGGCAATCGGCAAAGCACGCAGGAAGCGCACTGCCGAATGGCAATTAAAGCATCATTCGGCAATCGGCAAAGCACGCAGGAAGCGCACTGCCGAATGCGTGACGTAAGCATGACGAAAGATCGGTATTTGACTGAATAAACATTGTAACGCATATTCACAACCGATTAACGAGAAACAGAGCATGATACATAAATAAAAGGGCGAAGACATGACCATAATTTCATAATAAACAAGAATGCATAGATTAAAAGCACTAGTCTACCGCATGTCTAGGTACTTTCCAATCCGTCGAGCATGAAACAAGCAAGTTAATCCACCGCATGATACGACTTGCTTGGAATCACACCACCAACCAAGAATAGATCAATCCACCGCATGATACACTCTAATCTTGGAAGGCTAAAAGCATTCTTTACTTAAAACAAAACCATGAACACGTTTCACTCGTGACGATACTGCCGAATACAGCTATATAGCCGAATCGGGTTCCATGAAGAAGGAACACGCTTCGTTGATGATGATAGATCTATCAGATCGAATCGAATTCTAATCCACCGGATGATTAGCTCTAAGACGACCCAAAAACCTGCATCCACCGCATGATACCCGGTTCTGTCAAGATCTACACAAGACCAACGAGCTTGGACCCGCAACACGTGGCAATCTAGATTGACTTCGAATTCGGCTATGGAAACGCAGTGCATTACGAGCTAGAACCGAATCTAATCAACCTAGACTGGGCAAAAGAGTGTTGTAATGAATTAAACATAAAAGTAAAATCCAAAGCAACACATGGTAACTTAATGAATTTATCAGATCTTGCCAAAATCCAATAGAGCCGATAACTTGTTCCAATCTAAAACTTAGCCCACCGCATGGCTCATGATCTAACCATGGAACCTTCCCGAACCAAAGCCTAAATCCACCGCATGATACTAGGCATGGCGCAGGGTTGCCGGTACTTACGGAGGTAGACGGATCGATGATTCCTCTCGAAGAACTCGACGACTCGACTAAAGGACTCGATGTTGGCACGGGGCCGGTTTGTTGTATGATTGATTGAACGATGCTCTTTACAATTACCATGGGTTTATATTTATACCCAGGTTTCGACACGACTCCTAATCGATTACGATTACATTTATTTATTTCCTAAAAAGATAAACGCCGGGGCACCGTATCCGTCTTGCATTCCAAGTTAAACCAGCCTTTTCCTTATACTTGATCCGCGTCAGTACGCATTCCCGAATGCCTCCTGCGGAACAGTTCTCTTACCGAATGACGATACGTTCCCGACCGCAGAACGTCCTTACCGAATGCTCTGGGAAAAAACTCCTTTGCCGAATGATATCTCCTCAACGAATCCGGCCCACATGTCAGCCTCTTCCTGGTGCCAATTTTTGGTGTCAACACATGCCCCTTCAATTTCGGGATAAAAGGTAATTTTATCTCGGAATTGACCAGAAGCACTCGACATTCCCAAACTAGTTCTGCTCGACACCCGCTTCTCCTTTTGAATCTTTAGAGCTCTCATCCAGATCCGAACCCTAGGTTATCGACTTCCAAGATTCAATCTTCAAATGGCGGGCCAAGATTTTGCCCTCCAGGTAAACTTCAATCCCCTCAAGCACATTCGGTATTCTTCTTTCGATTTGCATCTTAAATTTCTTCTCATCTTTTTCCATCCTTGATAGGCCCTAGCTGCCGAAATCCTTATCCCCGTTGAGGAAAAAGCTCCATCCTATTTCCTCGGCCCCGCAGGGGATTCAGATCCTTCCGAACTCATTGCGGCCGAATCTCAGAGGGTTCCTTTCAAGACTTCATTGACAAAACCTCATGAGTGGCAGGACGCCTTCAAGAACTGGCCTTTGCCCCCAATTGCCGGCTGGAGAAATTGGTACAAAAGGATATCTGATGACAAAAGCCCCCAAACACAGAACTGGGACCATCTACGCATTTCTCATTGCCTGGAGCTGTCACTAGCTGAAACACCAAAGAACGAGAACCTTCTGATTGCAGCTTGCCACTTTTGGTCCAATGGTGCAAATGCTTTTCTCTTCGGTCATGGCCCAATGTCTCCCACTTTGGCCGATGTCTACATGATGACCGGCCTGAGCGTTACAGGAACTGTATATCCATATGACCACAAAGGTTCCTCCAAACAGACAGGAGTGAAAACAGGGGTTGGATACAAGAGATACATCCAGAACCATATGTCTGATGGTCCTCTGACTGATGTTGAATACAGAGCCTTCCTGAATATGTGGCTATGCAGATCAGTCTTCTGTGGCAAAGCCAATGAGCCAACCCTGAATCATATCGTGATGGCTGAAGAGCTGGCTGCTGGAAAACTTATTCCACTTGGGAAATACCTCCTGGGAAGTGTCTACCATATGCTCAATCAAACCACCCACCTGATGCATACCGGCAAGAAAATCCCCTGTGTCAATGGTCCCTGGTGGTTTGTCCAAATGTGGCTGCAGTTGTACATGCATCAAATTGTCGCTATTGATCTCAATAGCTGAGACTTTCCTTCAATTAATTACAAAGAAGGAGAAACCCGAAGAACCAAAGGTTGTCAAACCTACGGAGAAGCTGCCTCCACTGTATCTATCAACAAGAACATCGGTGAACTATTTGAGCTCTTCTTCAGAGGCTTTGCTCATCCTCTTTGGTTCCCATATTTGGACAATGACAACCTCACTCTCCCTTGTGAATTCAGCTTTGAAACTGGATGCACTGATATACAATCCATAGCGATCTTCAATGCTTTCATCCAGCCCTGCATCCTGCCAGCCGAATTCTGTGGGGGAAGGCTGGTTCAAAGCACTTATGAATACTATCAGCCAAACATGATGGCTAGACAGTTGGGATGTGGCCAAGTGCCCCCTAGGCTATTTCTTCATGAATTTCTCAAGCCTAGGGAGATTGTCAAGGATTCCACAGAGACAAGAAGGATCTTTTCTTATAAATGTTGTGGAACTATCTATGCACCTAAACCTTTTGTGCCAATAATATCTGCCCATCCTTCTTTCACCCTCTGGTGGCAAGAACTCCATGATCATATTTTCAACATGCCAATCCATCCCTTCTGTGTCGAGTTAATGCTTGATTATCAGCCAACTTCAGAGGTAATATGCTCATCCCTCATTTGTCTCAATAATATTAACCCCAATTGATTCTGATTCTGTCATCTTGCAGGATATAACACCTGCCCCTCTTGCCAGGGCGATCTCATACAAAGCTGCAGGCCCAATATCTGCTTTGGGGCACCAATCTCCTACCTTGGCTCAACTGATGGCTAGACAGGCTTCTCTAGATCCAATACTTACTAGACCATCATCTGTTAAGAGAAAAACTCTTTCTTTAGCTGCTCCATCAGTTGTAAAGAAGAAAAGAACAAGCAGCAAAGAAGTTATCAAGGTCAGAGCCTTCTTCCTTTGACCATAATGCCATTGGTATTTTGCTCAGCTTTATCTCTTCTTGGTTCCAGGCCAGAGCATAGCAACTAGCAATCAGTGCAGATCTTGTCGATGCTTCATTGACTGGTAAAATTCTAACACTTCATCATCTTAACTTCTTTTTCATCGGCATTCATCCCTCGTTAACTGCAGAACAATCCTCAATGGATCCAATTTTGGAGAGCTCTTCTCCTCATCACGATTCATCTTTAGCTTTGCAACTTCTTCCTCAATCAGAAGCATTATCTTCACCAAGAAATCTTCCAGCTTCTCCTCAGCAAGATACACAGAATCTTTCCATTGAGCCTGAGAGGCTTCCTTCCCCCATTCAGGAAGTCAGGAACGAGGTAAACATAATTATTCCCCTTTTCTACTCTTTTATTCAGCAGATTATTACTAATTCGGCAAGACCTTCTTTCAGGAGAAATCCATTTCATCATCCGGCTATTCTTTTGCTGTGGATGACTTGGTTGCCGAACAAGGGGAAGAAACATCTTCTGGCCAAACTCTGTCAGAAGAAACTCAAACAAAGCTAAAAGATATCCTTGCTTTGCTGCACAAGAGCATCCAAGATCAAGTCAAAGATGCTGATCTCTTAAGGGATGTACTGGAATCCATTGACCAAGAGCTTCCTGATGATATCAAAATCTCTTTGGAACCAGTTTCTCATTTGGATCAACAATACATTGCAGTAAAGCAGGCTCTGAAAAACCAATCTTCTCAACCAGCTCTGAAACAGAGGAGATTCACAGCCAAACAATCTGTGAAAGACCTGCATACTCAAGCTCAGAACAGCAAAGAATTACTGACCAAATTGGAATCTGAACTTGAAAATAAGAAGGTCAGAAAAGCTGCACTTGAAGCCGAATTGAGAGATCTATCGGCCGAAATTGAAGCTGATGAAAATAAGATAGCTGAGCTTCCCAAATTAACAGAGAAGATGCGAAGGGAAGCTTCAGCAGCTCTGAACGAAGAAAAACAACTCAAGGCAAAGCTCGCTGCTCTGGCTAGAACCCAAGAAGCTGACAAAAACTTATTAGAGAGCATTAGCAATATGATATCAGATGCTAAAAATGTAATCTCAAAGTACTTGGGTTTGTAATTGTAACAAACAGTCAATAGCCGAATGCTTTATCAATCTTGTAATCTTGTCATTTCTTAACTCTGTTTTCCTCCATTGTGGATAACTCATTCGGCAAAGCTGGCTATAACAGTGTCAGACCCGAAAACGCTTCAAACACGACATAGCCGAATCTCATTCAGTCAAAACCGAATACGACTCGGCAAGAATCCCAAACGACATGGAAACCGATCGGTTGGAAAATCCTTTCCACCTTCCGAACTCCTTGGAATATGCACCACAATTTCCGGTCACGATCTCTTCGTTAGTTCCATAAATAAGAACCTTGAGCACTCCTAATCTCCCACCAAATCTTTCAACTCGAGCTCTCTGCTAGCCTGACTCTCTTCCTCTTCCAGCACAGTAACCTCCAAGAAACCCTGATGTCCAACAACAGAAGACGCCCGGCCGTCGACGAAGCCGAGGGGAGTCGCGCCGGCGCTCGTCGGAGGTGATGACTGTCCGCCTCTCCTTATTCTTTCCTCCAGATTTTGCCTTACTCTCAACTTTCTTTGTATTTTCAGGCTCATCCAATGGAACCCCGCTACTGCCTTGACTGCGGCTCCGGCTGCAGCGGGTGACTTTTCGGAGTCATCTAGCCGATCCCCCAGGCCCAACTGGGATCTGCCCTACTCAGACAGCGATGCCCGCCGATTCAAGCAGGAACGTGACGACACTCGGCGTGAGCTGGAGGTCATCTCCAAACAAGCCGGGATCGCAGATCTAGAGTGGCAACACCAGCGCAAGCAGCTGCTCGAGACCATCGACGGTAATTTCTGCAGTTCGCTTAGCTTTAATCAGATCTTGGACTAAACCGCCGTTGCTTCGTAACCCTACAGCTCGCGACGCCGAACTCGATCAGCTGAAGACATTGGTTGAGTCTTTGGCAAACAAGGTGAATGCTCCTGGGAACACGCCAGAAGCTCGCCTCGGCGCAGTAGCAGGCCGCATCGATGAGGTGGTCTCACACGGCATCCGTCTGGGCACTGCCGCAGGCCTAGTCGCCATGTCGACGCACACTGGCGCTGACTATTCCAGGCTACCGCCCGGCTTTGCCAATGGCAATCCGGAGGAGATCGACGACATTGAGGCCTCCATAGATCACCTTGATGCTCATGGCGTCGCCATTGCCGATTCCATTCATCCCCAGTCTGTTCTGAACAGGTTGTTCCATTAGTTTGTACTAGGGATTATGGAATTTCGGCAATAAAACTTATCTTTTGCAGTCTTTTTTGCGATAACTTGGTCAAACTCATTTTTTGTAATATATTTGCACTAAGGGCAATACGCACTGGTATTGGCCATTTCTTCTTCTGTCAATATTTTGTTCTGAAGACGGCTCCTTCCCGAATACCGGCTATTTCAGTCGTTCTGACATTAAATATTTCAATCAGCGATCAATCTCAATACTAGGATAATATTTCTTCAAGTATCTCCCATTGATAGCAGCAGTAAACTCCTCTCCTAGTAAAGTTTTCAGGATATATGCATTTCCCGGCACGCATCTGACCACTCTGAAAGGACCTTCCCAGTTTGGAGACCACTTACCGAATGCACAGTATTTAGTTCCAATCGGCAATATTGCTTTCCAAACCAAATCTCCTTCTGCAAATTGCTTGACTCTCACCTTCTTGTTGTAATATTTAGCAACTCGCATTTTATTTTTCTCAACATTTTCCAAGGCCCTGAGACGAATCATATGCAAATCTTCTAATTCGTCCATCATTAAATCATTATAATCTTTAGAACTTAAATCCTTTTGCAACTTTATTCTCCTTGAGTCTGACTGCATCTCCCATGGCAAGATAGCATGATGTCCATATACCAATTCATAAGGAGACGTCTGTGTAGCCCCATGTGGAGCCATTCGGTAAGCCCATAACGCCTCATTGAGTACCGAATGCCACTTTCTTGGCTTCTGATCAATCTTCTTCTGTATAATCTTAATCATAATCTTGTTAGAAGCTTCTGCCTGACCATTAGCTTGGGCATAATAAGGAGAAGAATTCAACAATTTGACGCCCATACTTTCAGCAAAATTTCTGAACTCTGAAGATGTAAACTGAGTTCCTTGATCTGTGGTGATTGTTTGAGGAATTCCAAATCTGTAAATGATATGTTCTTTAACAAATTCAACCATATTCTCTGATGTCACCTTCTTTAATGGAATCGCCTCAACCCACTTAGTAAAATAATCAGTTGCTAAAAGCACAAACTTATGCCCCTTGCTAGATGGAGGATTTATTTGGCCAATCAAATCTATTCCCCATCCTCTGAATGGCCATGGCTTGATAATAGGATTCAGGACCGATGCTGGAACTCTTTGAATGTTTCCAAATCTCTGGCAATCTAGGCATCCTTTGTAATATTCAAAGCAGTCTTCTAGCATTGTGGGCCAATAGTACCCAGTTCTCCTAATAACCCATTTCATTCGGTAAGCCGATTGATGTGCTCCACACAGCCCATCATGCACTTCGCTTATTAGCCCTTTTGCTTCTTCTTGACTTAAGCAATGTAACAGCACCCCATCCAAGGATTTATAATATAAATTGTCATCAAGAAGAACAAACTTTAAAGCTTTATACCTGAGCTTTCTAGAAACCTTTCGGGATGGATTTTCCAGATAATCAACAATTTCTTTTCTCCAATCATCTTCTGCCAGGTCACTCCCGAAAGCATATACATTATTAGCAAAAACTTCTTGAAGCTCTTTATAACCCGAAGCACTTTGAGCCAATCTGTTTGCTTCTTCATTGTCTTTCCTAGGAATATGCTGCAGAATTACCGACTGAAACTCCTTTAAGATTTGCTTGCATTCCTCATAGTAATTTCTTAAGATATCGTTTCTGCACTCATATTCGCCATTTAGTTGCCTTATGACTAACTCTGAATCTCCAAAGATTTCAACTGCAATGGCCTTTGCTTCTCTCAAGTATTGAAGTCCTCTGAGCAACGCTTCATACTCGGCTTGATTATTAGTGACAGTAGGTTGAATAGGAATAGCAAATTCAAATACCTCTCCTTTTGGCGAAATTAACAAAATACCTACTCCACCACCTTTGTCACATGAAGATCCATCGAAGAATAATACCCAAGGAGTAATTTCAAGCAAATTAGTCGATGAACCGTGATGTTCAGTAATGAAGTCGGCAATAATCTGTCCTTTAACAGCTTTTGCCGATTCAAACTTTAGCTCAAACTCAGACAAAGCTAAAATCCATTTGCCAATCCTTCCATTCAAAATTGGCATAGACAACATGTGCTTTATCACATCAAATTTTGAATATACAATGCATTCGGCATGTAGCAAGTAGTGCCGAAATTTTGTACAGGAGTAGAAAACACATAAACAAAGTTTCTCGGTAGCCGAATACCTCGTTTCGGGATCAAGCAATTTTCGGCTAAGGTATGCAACTACCCTTTCCTTTCCCTCAAATTCTTGTATGAGGGCCGATCCAATAGTTTGGGCATCGGCCGCCACGTACAACTTGAAAGGCTTGTTTAGCTGTGGAGGTACCAATACTGGTGGTTCTCTCATGTATTCCTTGATCTCATCGAAAGCCTTTTGTTGTTCATCACCCCCATACAAACTTCTGATCCTTCTTGACTTTTAGCAGTGAAGAGAAAGGCAACACTTTTTGTGATAAGTTTGATATGAATCTTCTTACGAAATTGATCTTACCAAGTAATGACTGTAATTCCTTAAGATTAGTTGGAGGAACAACTTCATCAATGGTTTTCATACTTTTCTTGCCAACTCCTATTCCTCCTTCATGCACCAAAAATCCCAGAAATTCTCCTGCCGAAACTCCAAAAGCACATTTATTCGGGTTCATCTTGAGCCCATGTTTCCTAGTGCATTCTAGAGTTTTCCTTATGTCGGCCAAATGCACTTCATGATCCAATGACTTAATCACAATATCATCGATATATATTTCCACAATCTTGCCGATCAACTCATGAAAAATATAATTCATGGCTCTCTGATAAGTTGCACCAGCATTCTTTAAACCAAACGTCATGACAACCCATTCAAACAACCCTATATGTCCTGGACATCTGAAAGCTGTTTTCGCTATATCTTCCAATGCCATAAAAATTTGATTGTACCCTGCATTACCATCCATGAAACTAATCACTTTATATCCAGCAGCAGCATCAACCAACGAGTCAGCAATAGGCATTGGATATCCATCCATGGGTGTAGCTCTGTTCAGATCTCTAAAATCTATGCAAACTCTCATCTTCCCATTTTTCTTGTACACAGGAACAATATTAGAGATCCATTCTGCATATCTGCATGGCCGAATAAAATTTGCCGCTATTAATCTTTCCACTTCTTTCTTTACATCGGCCAACACTTCATCTTTGTAGATTTTCCGGGGTGGTTGCTTGTAAGGTTTATAACCAGGCTTGATCGGCAATCGATGCTCAACAATGGAACGATCTAAACCAGGCATGCAAAGCAATCTTTGTATTCTTTTAACAACTCAATCAACTTTTCTCTGAAAACTGAATCCAAGCTAGCACTGATGAATATCGGCCTTGGTTTGTCACCATCTCCAATGTCTACTTCTTCTAATTTATCAGCCGACACAAATCCATGTCCTAGCTTCCCGTCAGTCCCATCGATTGGATTACCCATTAAAAATTACTAAAAGAGCCGACTGCTTTGATCGGCTGTTGATTACTGCTGACTGGCTCAACAGGACCTTCTCCCCAGTCCTTACCTGAGAAACAATCTATGCCTTGATATTCCCAGAAGGCTGGTTCCACATTAGCCACGCTAATTGAATCATCTGCCGGGACAATTTCCACTTCATCATCTATCCACTGAATAAGTTGCTGATGCATAGTAGATGGAATACAGCAATTCGCATGGATCCAATCCCTTCCAAGTAGCAAGCTGTATGCCCCTTTGCCTTCAATAACAAAGAAGGTTGTAAGCAGAACCTTAGATCCAATCATCAGATCCACATGTACACATCCTTTGGTGTCCGAAGGATTTCCAGCAAAATCATTCAAAACTATGCTTGTTGGCGTTAAATCCCCAGGGTTCATGCCAAGTTTTCTGAATGTATTGTATGGCATCACATTAACAGCAGCTCCACCATCAACAAACATCTTCGTCAGTGGCTTTCCGTTGACATATCCTCTTAAGTACAATGGCTTCATGTGCCGATTCTGGACTGGCTTCTCGAAAATAGCTTGCTTATTCAATACCAATTGTGCCATTAACCCACATTGCTCGGCTTCATCCACTTCTGACAATATCTCTTCCTGTACAATTTGATTAGCTGGAGCCATGAATTCATTCGGCAAGAAACATACCATGCATGTAGGAGCCGAATGACTCGATTCGTCGGGTTTATCTTTCGGACGCCATATCGATCTCAACCTGGTTCCTGCCCGCTTCAACTCTTGATTCCTCAGGCGTTGGCCTCTTCTCTTCTGGCTCTTTCTTAAACCAGGTGGACACCACTGTCCTTTCTGCCATACATACTCATGATCTTCTTCTTCATGATCAATCCATCTATGATCAGCATGTCTTTTCCTTGGTTGATCGTCATTCTTATATATTTTTAGACGTCGATCATCACTAGGATGTATCCTTCCAATTCTTTCGTGGACGGATCGGCGACTGGCACCATTTTGCCTATATTTGATAGATCCATTATTGCATTCAGGACAGTTATTCCATGTAGGCAGCTTTAAACCCTCGTTCCAACAGTCTGAAGAAGGCACAATCCCAATGTGCACGTTCTCGTTCTCGGACATATTCCTCTTGTTCTTCCTCATACCTTTTTTCTTCGCACCTCCTCTGCTCCTCCTCGTGTTCACGTCTCTGATAGCGTTCTTTTTCTTGCTGACGCTGCCACTTATTGAGGAGAATGCGCGATGTGACTCTGGGTTTATAAGATTCAAATCGGCTATTCGGGAAGCGAGGCCTTTCCTCGCGAATCTGCTCGATCGTGATTTGCCGATTAGGATCGACTGAGCCATTCTGCTTCGCTTCCTTCGACGTCAGGACTCTCATCTTTCCCTTTTCTCCAGATTCGGCAACATTCACCATATTGATTGAGAACCCAATCATATTCTGAGGAAACGGGTTATTGTCCAACTTCATCTTATTGTCGAATTTCAGATGCCCTTCTTGGATAGCTTTCTGAATCCTCACTCTAAAAACCCTGCATTCATTGATAGAATGAGAATTTCTATCATGGAATCCACAGTACCTTTTATCTTTCACTCCATCAGGCCGAAGCATAGAATGCCCCTCTGGTAGCTTGATCCGGCCTTCTTTTACAAGATAGTCAAACAATTTATCTGCCTTAGTCACATCAAAATCATAGGTGCCCTTATTCTGTTTAATCCACCTCTGATTCACCATGACTGGTTCTTTGCCCCACACTATCTCTGCTGCAGCTATCTCCTCACTATCTTCATACTCATCCTCTTGATCTGCTCTTTCAAGGAATTGGTTATAGATATCAGCTACATCATTATGCTTAGCAAATCTGGCATCTTTCTTGAAACTATATGCCTGGTTACTCATTAAGGCCAATCTGTGTGACAACTGGCCCAGATCATCAAATTCCATCCCGAATAGCTTTTCCCGAATAGCAGGCAGCATGCCAGCTACAGCCATACCAGCTAGCTGGTCATCAGGTATGTTCAGAGAAAAGCACATGCTCTTTGTTTCCCTAAATCTCCTGAGGAACTCCGTAGGTGTCTCATTATTCCTCTGCCTTAAGCTGGTCAAATCAACCAGCTTTTTCTCGGTACTGCCAATGTAGTAATGAGCGTGGAATTTCTGCTCCAGGTCCTTCCAGGTGCAAATTGACTGAGCAGGCAAAGAAGCAAACCATGTAAAAGCTGGACCCGTCAATGACAAAGGAAAGTATCTGATTCTGAAAGCCTCATCCGCCGAAGCTTCTCCGAGCTGCATCAGATATCGAGCTATATGTTCCACAGTGCTAGTATCGTCTTGTCCTGAGAACTTAGTAAACTCTGTAGGCACTTTGACTCTATTCGGCAATGATACCCTTTGGTACCATTCTGGGAAAGGAGACGAGTACATGTACCCCTGATTTTTAGGCTTCAGACCGAATTGATTTTGCAATACATCGGTCATTTTTTGCACCATGAGGTCAATATTGGTATCTTGATTCCCTGGTCTTCCAGCAGGTATCCCTGTAGTACCAACATACCCGGGATTCGGGAGAGCATCGATGGTATTGTAGTCCATAAACTCTGAATATCCGTTCCCATACATATCCCTTTGTAGCCTGTTGTTCAGAGGGGATATCTTGTAAGCAGAAGCAGGTGGATTTCCCGTGGTGCCGAATGCCATATCACCATATGTACGAGGTTTCGGCAATGCATGCTGAAGCTCTTGCTGAATCGGCTGTCCATTCGCGTCTTTGGTTCCAGAAGTTTCAGTTTCTTCAGTACCTTTACCATGACGTTTTGGGACCGATGCTTGAATATTGAAATATGTTGGTCCACCAAGTTGTCCATGCGCTTGCTCAAAAGGTTTATCCACGTGTTGACCAAAGATGTTGACCAGTATGAGCCGAAAACTGTTCAGGAATGCAGCATTATGATTGGTCATTGTTTCTCCTAAAGCCTTGTACAACAAGCTAGAGAACTTCTCCCTTTCTTCATCTTCAGTAAGATCAGATTGTCCAGGCAAAAGAACTCTTGGCAGATCTGACTTGAGAAACGGTGCACCACTCCTGTTCTTAGCAAAAGACAGTAAGCATTTCTTGATGAACTGATCTGCAGCAGTCTTCACCATTTGTTGGTGTTCATCAGACAATTCTTCAAAAGTGACATCCAGAATGTCTTTTAATTCAGGCATCTTCGAAGCTTGGTGTCCCACCGGGCGTGCCAAAAAGTGTGTTGACGTAAAATCCGCACCTCACGCCAAGCACACAGCAAGCCGAATTAGCTGGCTTCACACGTAGCCCGAGCGTTTGAATCCGAGAGCGTGCCAGTCAATTTTCCTGAAAACTGACAAAGGGAGAAAAGATGTTTAGATAACACCTGGAACGTACCGGGTGATACCAGTCAGTCCCATATTTGTGGCTACGGAGCCAGTCTCGAACGACATATAGCTACGGGGAAGCTATCTGTCGGCAGTTAAAGCATCATTTGGCAATCGGCAAAGCACGCAGGAAGCGCACTGCCGAATGGCAATTAAAGCATCATTCGGCAATCGGCAAAGCACACAGGAAGCGCACTGCCGAATGCGTGACGTAAGCATGACGAAAGATCGGTATTTGACTGAATAAACATTGTAACGCATATTCACAACCGATTAACGAGAAACAGAGCATGATACATAAATAAAAGGGCGAAGACATGACCATAATTTCATAATAAACAAGAATGCATAGATTAAAAGCACTAGTCTACCGCATGTCTAGGTACTTTCCAATCCATCGAGCATGAAACAAGCAAGTTAATCCACCGCATGATACGACTTGCTTGGAATCACACCACCAACCAAGAATAGATCAATCCACCGCATGATACACTCTAATCTTGGAAGGCTAAAAGCATTCTTTACTTAAAACAAAACCATGAACACGTTTCACTCGTGACGATACTGCCGAATACAGCTATATAGCCGAATCGGGTTCCATGAAGAAGGAACACGCTTCGTTGATGATGATAGATCTATCAGATCGAATCGAATTCTAATCCACCGGATGATTAGCTCTAAGACGACCCAAAAACCTGCATCCACCGCATGATACCCGGTTCTGTCAAGATCTACACAAGACCAACGAGCTTGGACCCGCAACACGTGGCAATCTAGATTGACTTCGAATTCGGCTATGGAAACGCAGTGCATTACGAGCTAGAACCGAATCTAATCAACCTAGACTGGGCAAAAGAGTGTTGTAATGAATTAAACATAAAAGTAAAATCCAAAGCAACACATGGTAACTTAATGAATCTATCAGATCTTGCCAAAATCCAATAGAGCCGATAACTTGTTCCAAGCTAAAACTTAGCCCACCGCATGGCTCATGATCTAACCATGGAACCTTCCCGAACCAAAGCCTAAATCCACCGCATGATACTAGGCATGGCGCAGGGTTGCCGGTACTTACGGAGGTCGACGGATCGATGATTCCTCTCGAAGAACTCGACGACTCGACTAAAGGACTCGATGTTGGCACGAGGCCGGTTTGTTGTATGATTGATTGAACGATGCTCTTTACAATTACCATGGGTTTATATTTATACCCAGGTTTCGACACGACTCCTAATCGATTACGATTACATTTATTTATTTCCTAAAAAGATAAACGCCGGGGCACCGTATCCGTCTTGCATTCCAAGTTAAACCAGCCTTTTCCTTATACTTGATCCGCGTCAGTACGCATTCCCGAATGCCTCCTGCGGAACAGTTCTCTTACCGAATGACGATACGTTCCCGACCGCAGAACGTCCTTACCGAATGCTCTGGGAAAAAACTCCTTTGCCGAATGATATCTCCTCAACGAATCCGGCCCACATGTCAGCCTCTTCCTGGTGCCAATTTTTGGTGTCAACAAGAAGATTTAGCTACCGCTTCGTAGCTGTTTCTTATTGTCGATCTAGCCCAGAGGGCTTGTACCAGACCGCTATGTTTTATATATGTCATGTATTGGATCTTTTATCGTTGTATGGATGTGATATTCGACTGAGATGAGTTTTGTACGAGATAGCTGCTATTCCCGGGACTATCTCGAGGGGTACAGGGAGTCGGATTCTCGTCGTTGAGAATTCGGTTCGTTTCACTAAGAAGCTACGGAACACTTGATCGTTTGTTAGTTAGATCCTTCCCCCAAAAGGGCATGTTTTCTTCTTTTTGACGATGTTTTTTCTCACTCAACTCCTCCCTTAAGCTATTCCTAGTGCCTTATCTCAAAAAAGATTGCAAGGGTTTTTTCTTTGTCACGAAAAGATTACGGATCGTTTATGTTGAACGCTAACTTGAACTCAACCATAAACTTTTAGTGTCCCCGTAAAAGTTGTATAAGTGACAAAGCTGCATCCGAGTTGTTCCTTATGCCCTCATCATAAGGCAGTACGAAACATATATTTTTTAAAAAATTCATACTGATACCAAAGTACAAAGACTAATTGAACTAATAATACCTCCAGATTACCAAATCATAAAGGTAATTAATTAGGTACCTTGACACTTTTACCTCAGTCCAAAAATATCATTGGACAAAATCTTCTTATCCAGATTTTCAATAGCTCCCATGTGAACTCGTCAATATATTCATTCAAAGCTGAAAATTCACTTGAATATGGATATTGTTATAGAGTCATATCACATAACTAATTGCTCGGTATTATAGTTTTAATTTCTGAGTAATTGCTAGAACCTCTTGTTTTTGTGAGACCCACCAAAAATCACACAACCACTTTCTAACAATTAGTGCAAAATTATGTAATTTGACTCATTTTATTTCTATGGTAGTGTTTGGTCCGTGGTTTGTAACCTAAATGGATTACATAGGTTAAGTGATTGCATTACGTGTTTGGTTTAGCTGCCCCTTGATATGTTGCCAGTAATGGTCCATTGCAATTTGTTATCGCTGCTCGCTAGCTATAATTAGATCACGAACCTTTCGTTTCGTCTTCCCCTTTGGCTATTGCTCTGCTTAGCAGCTCTAACATCTATTTGCGTTTTTATTGTTGAACCAAACAAAACCAGGGATTTGATCCATCCGTTACCATCAACACGGTACCATATTCCATTTTTGTCTCCATCGCTATATTTCAGTTACTAACTCTTTTTTCAAATCGTGGTTTATATAACGTAAATAGATTATAGATGGTAGACGATTGCATTACATGTGTTTGGTTTAGCTTGACCCGTAAATTGCCTTATTATTAGATAACAACCCATTCAAAGTTGTTACCACTGCTCACTGGCAATGATCGGATCACGGACCTCGCTCAAAACATATATTTGCGTTCGTGGTGTTGAATCAAACAAAACCAGAGATTTGGTCCATCCGTTACCGTTAGCGGCTACATTCTATTTCCGTTTACATTTATAACGCGCAACAAAATGATATCTATATTTCCATTTTCGAACCACTTTTGATCACGCCATCCTAAACGGATAATAAGTCACGCACGATAAAGTAAATACATCATCATGACATATTTTATTCCCCGTATTTGGGTCCTGTTCGTTTAGCTAGTGGTTGGTGGCTGATGCTGATTTATTCTGAGAGAAAAGTACTGATGACTTGTGACTGATTTGTTCTGAGAGAAAAATAGTGCTGGCTGGTGGCTGATAAGCCAAACGGACATGGCACATCCTTTTGCTTACACGACAAGATCGTATTTCTAGAAAAAATAGGTGCAGCGAGAGTAGTATTTGTCACCCCTAAATGACATTGTGACCAAAATAGCTAGTTTGTGGAAATACATTCCAACATGGGTTAAAATTAAAATATTTCAAATAAAAAAGGCCCCCCAACTAGTGTCAAATCACAAGCCGTGTTCGATATGCCGCCTTGACTTTCGCATAGCGTGATGTAAATGTGCACGGACTTCACATGTGGGAACGTCGCCCCCCGCAGCACGCACCGCAGGCAGACGACCCGCACAGAAGACAGCCTGCGCTGCGGGTCACTGTGCATGGTCGAATTTGCCCCTCCTCGCTTTCCTCTCCCCTCTCTGCAAGGACGGGACGAGACGCGACATCATCTCCTCTCTCTCTCTCTCTCCCCCCACCTCTCGACCCGACCTCCCTCGCTCGCCGTCTCTGCTGCGCTCTCTGCCCCTGCCCCCCTCCCTCCTGCCGCTCTCTCTCTCTCCTCCCACGAATCGCCCGAAATTTCTCTCTCCTCCTCCGCCCCACCTCGGATCGAGTCCAACCCTCCCTCCCCACCCAGCCCACTCCGCTGACCCAGCCCCGGAATCCCCAAATCGCCCCAATCGAGCCCGACCGGAGCCCGACGATTCCGCCGGATTCAAGACCCCGCCGGTGAGGCGGTCCGCCTGAATCGGCCGATTGGACGCGAATTCGGTTGTCCCGGATGCGCGCGGAGCGGAGGCCCGCGGATCTAGGGTTTCGGAGGGCCTAGGGTTGCCGCCGGTGATCTGGTGATGGTGGCGCGGCGCGGCGCCGGAGCTCGGCGAGGAGGAGGGATCGGCGGCGCCGCTGGGGAAGATGCAGCGAGCCGGATATGCATGGGTGGCGCGGCGCTGAGGGGTGCGACGGCAGCAGGCGGCGTCTCGTTCGGCTCATGTGGCCAGCCGCTCGCGTAGAGGCAGAAGCTCCACCACCACCACCTACTTTGTATCACCTCGATGTATTCAACTGAAAATTAATAAAGCATCCCTTTTCCAAAAAAACCACCACCTACTTCTCCTTCCAGTTCATCTGTTCCCCCGTCTCGGACAACTTCTTATCCGCCGGAATCGGCGGCGCTGAAGCAGGATTGCGTCGATTCGCCCCGCCCGGTGTCACCCGACTCCTTTATAAAGGTGCGTTTTTGTTCGGTTAGCTTTGGAACTTGCTTGCCTTCACGGTCACGGGTATAGTTCAACTGAGAATGCTAACCTTATCAAATCATTTTCTTTCCCTTTTTTTTTGTTTCCACTTGGACAATATAGGACAATATACTTGCTATATGAACTATATGCACACTAGATTTTCCTGTCTATGTGTCGGTAAGGAGCGAGGACATGTCATGAAGTTCTGTGTTGAGTAAACTATTGAGTTTTGATGTCCTACAAGCAACTGCAAACATGCTCATATGTACATAATTAAATGGATTTCCTTTTAGCATGATTGTATTGAATTCTGCGAATTACTATCAAATTGACAATTTTGGCATACCGTACACATGGATCTCCTTGCTTTAACGCTTGCAAAAAAAGTTTTTTCCACATATCATTTGCCTACTGGTGTGAGGATTGGTAAATAATATTTAATTTTTTGAGTGAATTTCATCAGCAGTCCGTAAACTTGTCACGCGTTCTTATCAGCTTCACAAACTCCCAAATTTGCATACTGTGACTTTAAAACTATCCCACGTTTTCAGGTAGGTCCAAACCCGTCCAATCAACCTCGGCTGCCTACGTGGCATGCTACCCTGCGTGGCTTTGTGGTCATGCGAATCCTACATGCATCTAGTATGTAACTGTCGAATCATAACCCTTTCGGCTGCACTCGTAAAGCTGTAGTCTGCCGAGCTTAGCCCAGCTACTTTTATCTTGTCTCCCATTTCCATATGGCGTAGGCTGCAACAACTTATGTAAGCTGTTCTGGCTGCTTGCAGTTGCAGGCAGCTCTACCGAGCAGGCTTCTTTTTTTTTTTGCTGTTCATAGACAAAGTTCAAAATATTTGGCTTAGGATAAACTTAAAAGTAGCTATATTCTGAGGCCGAGGGAGTATTTTCTAGTAGAAAGTAACATTTAAGGAATTCATTGAGAATGACCCAAGTATTAGGGGCCATCTTCTCTAAATGCTAATCATCTGCATTAGAGTTGAGACTTCCATGCAGGCACCATGGTGGGCAGGTGGCACATCACATAGGCATCTGGGGCTGATCTGGACAAGTTGGGTCCCGAATATGCAATTTGGGGGTTTGTTAACTGGATGAGAATGCAGGGGAAGTTCAAGGACCGCTGATGGAATTCACTTTTTTGTTGGGAAAGTATTATCCAGTGAATATGGGGGTGCTTGGTTTGCTGCCACACCCAGCCACGCCTCAAGTGTGGCAGTTTCTCAGAATTTGTGGCTCTGCTTGGTTCAGGGCAAAGCTGTGGCTGCCACAGTGTTTCCCATTGATTTTAGCGCCACAAGTTAGGCGTCGTTTTTTGGCTCCGCAAGTGAGGCGTTGCCACATCTGCGGCGTGGCGTGTTATGGCTGGGAGCCAAACGCGCCCTATGTGTGTAAGGGGTAACATGTTATTTAGTTTCATGTTATAGGGGTATCGTTACTTGCTGCAAATGATGCAAGACATACCTTTGCTGTGCTGATCCTCATTGCAATTACACAGTTTACTGTTGTTTGTTCACTGCTCATTTAAATGCTAATGTAATTCGCACATGGAGGTTGTAATTGTTAAACTTGTACACCAAACTAACAAGAGAATGGAGCAACATGATCGATGTTTTGTGATGGTCAAACTGGTATTTAATTAATGTTTGATTTTCAGGACGGGCGTGAGATTCGAGTTGGCGACTGTGCTCTTTTTCGGGCTGTTGATGTTCCTCCATTCATTGGATTGATACGTTGGATTGAAAAAAAAGAAGAAGGCTATCCCAAATTACGCGTTAGTTGGCTTTATAGACCTGCCGACCTGAAGCTTAACAAGGGCATTCAACTCAACGCTGCTCCAAACGAGATCTTCTACTCTTTCCACCAGGACGAAGCATCTGCTGTTTCCCTGCTGCATCCTTGCAAGGTTGCCTTTCTGCGTAAAGGCGTTGAGCTACCAGCTGGAATTTCTTCATTTGTATGTTGGCGTGTATACGATATCGACAACAAGTGCTTATGGTGGCTTACTGATCAGGACTATATTAATGTATGTTCATTAATTCTCTCATGTTTTTGCCTGTTATATATTTATATTTTTTTTATATACTGCTTCACACATTTTATTTATGACCAGGAACGGCAGGAAGAAGTAAATCGGCTTCTACACAGAACAAGGCTAGAAATGCGTGCCGCAGTGCAGTCAGGTGGACGCTCTCCAAAGCGGTTAAATGGTCCATCTGCTTCCCAACAACTGAAGACCGCTCCGGATGGTACGCAGAATGGTGGTTTGTCTAAAGGGAAGAAGAGAGATAGAGGTGAACAAGGAATTGATTCAGCTAAGCGTGATCGTGTCGTTAAGGTCGACGACAATGAGCCTGGAAATTTTAATTTGGAAGATATAAAGTCCGAAATAGCAAAGATAACAGAAAAAGGTGGACTTCCAAATGCAGAAGCAGTTGAAAAGCTTGTACATCTGATGCAACTTGATCGAACTGAGCAAAAGATAGACCTTGCTGGCCGGGTTATACTTGCTGATGTTATTGCTGCTACTGAGAGTACTGATTGCCTTGGCAGATTTGTGCAATCGAGAGGGCTTCCCGTGTTGGACAGTTGGCTTCAAGAGGCCCACAAAGGGAAGTCTGGTGATGGGAGTAGTCCTAAAGAAGCAGATAAACCTATTGACGATCTTCTCTTGGCCCTGCTTCGCGCACTAGCTAAATTGCCTATTAATCTCAGTGCATTGCAAAGTTGTAGTATTGGGAAATCTGTCAATCATTTGCGCAGCCATAAAAATCTGGACATTCAGAAGAAAGCTAAATGTCTTGTTGAGAACTGGAAAAAGCGTGTAGATGCTGAAATGAAGTCAAATGATGCAAAGCCTTTAGTCTCAGGTCAATCTGTTTCCTGGTCAGGAAAAGCAGGTTTCCAAGAAATTTCAAATTCTGGAAACAAACGAGGTGGCTCAAGTGAGAACAGTCCAAAAAATCCAGTGCCCACTGTTTCATCCTCAAAAGTTTTAGCTGATAAACCTGGGGGCACAGATGCTGCTGTAAAGTTAAATCCTGTGGTATCTGCCTCGTCAAAATTACAACAAGCGCAGCCAACAAATGCTGCCACCAACTTGAAGGACCAGCCCTGCAAATCAACTGGTGGGACTTGTGGTTCTGAGCTGCCTACTGTGAAAGAGGAGAAAAGCAGCAGCTCAAGCCAATCGCCAAACAATAGCCAGTCATGCTCGAGTGAGCCATCGAAGGATGCGAGAAGTTCAACTGCCGCGTCTGTTGGTGCTAGTAAACCTTCTGGAAGTTCTTCACGGAGCCATCGAAGGGCAAACAACGGTCTTGTTTCAGGGAACCTGAAGGAAGCTTCTGTGGGAAGATCTGTCTCCCTTGATCGATCTTTGCTGCAGGATAAATCATCTCAAACTGGAACAGCTTCTGAAAAAGGAGTTGATATGCCATCTGATCATGGAAACAATCATAAATTGATTGTTCAGTTTCCAAATCCTGGTCGTAGTCCTGCTAGAAGTGCAAGTGGAGGGTCTTTTGAGGACCCATCTGTTACTGGGGGTAGAGCTTCATCTCCTGTCGTTGCAGATAGGCATGAGCAGACTGATCGCAGAGTGAAAATGAAGACTGAAAGTTCCCGGACTCATTTAGCTTCTGATGCTAATGCAGAGTCTTGGCACAGCAATGATATCAAAGGAGCTGCAGGTTCGGAGGAAGGTGACAAATCGCCATGTGCTATGTTAGATGATGATAACAGCAGGACACCCGATGATACTGTGAAGGATGCACCTGTATCACGAGTTCCGTGTTCATCTATGAATGAAAAAGGTGTCTGCTCAAGTGAAACCAGGGTGGGAAACTCATTCAGTCCAATGAATGCTCTTATTGAAATCAAGTACTCTGAAGCTAGTCATTCCTTGCAAGCTAGAGATGACACGGCTATGAATCTTCTTGCTAGTGTGGCTGGAGAAATATCTAAATCCGAATTGGTTTCCCCATCTTCTCCCAGAAGTTCATCTGCAAAGAAATTGGTTCGTGAGGGTGACAGTACTGGAAAATTTAAAGTAGAAAGTGATGTGGGTCCATCACAAGATCCAGGGCCAGCAGATACTAAGAAAGTTGTCGTGGGGAAGGAAGTGAAAAATGAAGCTTGTTTGGTTGCAAAGGAGGAACAACGCCAAACTGTGCCATCTCCTGAGCTAGCAGATTCTAAGGCAGTTGGATCTTCAGTGAAAGTTGAAATCCATGAAGGGCGTGCAAACAAATGTAACTCTCAACCTGCTTCAGTGGATTCCAAAGGTGAGCATGATCAGAACTCCAATTTGTACCCCTCAGCTAATACTAAGGTTGTCAATATGTCTAACATGGAGTCATCTGCAGGTGAAAATCTGGATGCCTGTACTGTCCATGGGAAAGTTGAAGATGGTTGTACAGAAAAGGATGGTGCTGTTGAATCTGCATTGGGTAGCCAATGTGGATTGGCTCTTTCCAACAGAAATTCAAGATTGATCCTTGCCGGGGAATCTTCATTGTCTGCTGCTGATAAACAAGCCCAGGGTTCGTTAAAATCAACTAATCATAAGCAACTTCTGGTTGCATCGGACTACCCAGGAGCATTTGATAGACGTGACAGCATGGCTGGCAAATTAGATTTGATGGCTGCAGAGGTGAAAAAAGATGATGCTGTTGGAGATAGTAGCACAGTGCATAATGAGGATGAGAAGAAGGAACATGCTACTTCCTCTTTAACTGATGTTCCCAAACCAGCTGTAGCAGCTGAGTCCCCACTTGGTGTGGTAAATATGATTAAGGAGACGAAAGAATCAAAAGACAGCTCCAGTGAATCCAATAGTCATGTAAAATCTGAAGGCCTCAATTCCCAGCAAAGTGAACATAGTGCAAAGCAGAGTTCAAAGAAATCCAGTGATGGTGTGAGTGGAAAAGAGGACGGTAAAGAAGACCTTGTTTCATCAGATGAGGGTTCTTCTCTAGCTGCCCACACAAAGTCAAATGCTACGGCCAAGCTTGACTTTGACTTGAATGAAGGCATACCTGGAGATGATGGGCATCAGTCTGAGCCAACTATCGCACCTATTATGTGCTCCTCAGCGATCCATTTGCCTGGGCTTTCGCCATTCACTTCGCCTATTACAACTGGGCAGCCAGCTCCAATAACAGTAGCTGCTCCAGCTAAAGGACCCTTTGTTCCCCCTGAAAACCTACTAAGAGCAAAGCCTGAGATCGGCTGGAAAGGTTCAGCAGCTACAAGTGCGTTTCGTCCTGCTGAACCTAGGAAGGTTTTGGAGATGCCTGTCACCACACGTGACAATCCAGTATCTCATGCTGCTGGGAAGCAGTCTCGCCCCACCCTTGGTTTTGATTTGAATGTTGCAGATGACCAAGTTCTTGAGGAAGATGTCCCACAGAGTTCTGCACAGACTACTTGTTCTGAATCTGGAAATACTAGAAGTCGTGATGGCTCTTCACGAAGTGCTGGCATTGAGCTTGATCTAAACAGAGCTGATGAAGTTACAGATAATGGCCAATTTTTACCAAATGCTTCACACAGAGTTGAGGTCCCATTGTTACCAGCAAGATCATTACCTGGAGTCTTCTCTAATGCTGGCATGAATAGCTCGAGGGACTTTGATCTTAATAGTGGACCAGGCCTTGATGATGCTGGTACTGAACCTGCACCAAAGAACCTACCTGGTAAAAATACAGGCAGTCTTCAATTCCTACCACAAGCTCCTGGTGTTAGGATGAATAATGCTGCTATGAGCAATATATCTCCATGGTTTGCATCTGCAAACCCTTGTGGTCCAGTAGCAATACAATCGTTTTTGCCTTCTAGAGGGGAACAGCCTTACCCAATTGAGGCAGCACCTGGAACCCAGAGGATTATTGCGCCCACAACTGATGGTGGCCAATTTGGAGGTGATCCCAGCAGGGCTCCAGTTATTTCATCATCTCCGACGATGGTTTTTCATCAGCCTGCATATCCGTATGCAGGATTCCCTTTTCCTCCCAGTGTTCACCTCCAAACACCGGCATTTTCAATTGGATCAGCAACATTTGCTAACTCTACACCTGCAGGAGTTCCGTATTTTCCAACCATTTCACCATCTCTTGTTGGGCCAACAGGTGCATTACCTGCCCAGCATTCAAGGCAGTACGCAATAAATCTTGCTGAGGGCAGCAGCAGCAGTGGACGGGACAGTAACCGTAAATGGGAAAGTCAGGGCCTTGATCTTAACTCGGGCCCTGGTAGTATAGATCTAGAAGGAAAGGATGAACGGGCACCTTTACCGATTAGACAAAATTTTATCACACCTCCACATGGCTTTGCAGAAGAGCAAGGAAGAATGTACCAAATGCCAGTTGTAGGAACAAAGAGAAAGGAACATGATGGCAGTTGGGACACAGAAAGGTCAACATATAAGCAATTATCATGGCAATGAGGGCTCTGAAGGAGGTCACTTAGCAGCGGCTTGTCTGCGGTGAGCATGTAAGTAATTTGATTATGACTTTGGAGGTCTGTTTCATTTCTTAGTGTCAGTTGCTAATCATGTGAAATTTTGTGGAATTGTGCATTTCCCTACAGAGGTACCCGCAACATAGAAGGAACTTGGGCAGGGTGTTCTTCTGTCACTGGACTATACTCATATGGATTCATCCCAATGATGACGATGCGGAGTTGTGAGAGGAAACAAAAACTTGCTGTAATTGTTGTAGATTTTTCTTAGCTGTTAGGCTTTTGGTTCTAATTTACTCAGGAGGGTATGGCTTTGGAGGTGGAATCTTTGTGATCCTGAGCTCTCGAGCCACTGTAATTAGACCGTCCGCTCTGTTTGTTGGTGATAAACTGTTGAGCACATGCTGCAGCTTTACATAAGAATTTAGATGTGACTTTGTACTTCCCTTGGTTACTTCAGCTGACCATATAGACACTGGTGCAACGACTAGCATGACGGCTTGCACCGTCAAATGTATCTTGTGTTGCCGTGCAGCTGTATGTATAAGAATTCCAGCAGATCAGCAAGTTATAATTTGTTGCTGTTTCGTTGACGCCGACTCTATCGACACCAATTTTGCGCTTGTTTCTCGTGGCTCGTACAAGTGACGTGCATATGCCCAATGTCTGTTGCCCATCAGTTGGTTGGAGCGATGCAAGGTTCTTGTGCCAACTACAGATAATTAAATCTGTGTGTCGTTCTCAAGATTTTTGTGACATGACCCGGTCTTATGGTGATGCTTCCCGTGGATTGCTATGGCACCGATGTTGGCAGCGGTGTGCTTCTCTGATGTTGCTCGGCTGCTACGAGAGTCGACACCTCACCCGCACGTGCTACTCTTTCAGTTCAGCTGCTTTCATTATCTTTTAATCTTGCTCATTTATTTGGGTTATCTATTTTTCGTCACTAAATATTTACAGGTTACTTTTAAACGTTACATCTGTGCAAAACACTGGAGCTATCAGAAAACCAATTTCAGCTAGGACAGCCATACAAACGAACTATGCTTTTCTTCTCTCTAAACTCGCAGGGTAATTTTTATTTCTAGTTGGCCGCGGCACTATTTGCCGCAGCACTCTTGGTTCATTTGACATCAATTGCTTTTATTTTGCAGGCCTGTTCCTCGAGCTCATGTTTAGATTTCTCTGGGTTGATCTTGCAGGCAGTATTTTTAGGCGTTCTTATCCATTTCTATTTCTATTCATACTTACTTCATCAAGCTGATAGGCAAACATGATTAGGTTTTAACAAAGTTTCGTACATTTCTTTCATGCTAATCACACACCGGAAATTATTTGGCCCTTGGACATATCATATATGTCTACCTATTCTGCTACTTGCTTCATGCAATTGTTTTGAACAATAAATTATAAATGAAAATTGCATATTTGAATAAGACGACGGCCAAACGTTCTGATAAATAGTAATTCGGAAGAGAGGAAGTATACATTTTGAATCTTTTCCAAGTAGATTAGTCAAAATATAAAATATGGCCCAAACTGCCTTGTACCATTAGACGCTGGCCACTGCTATTTTGGCAACTTCGTTAAAAAATGCTATTTTGGTAATGTTTCAACATAGGGTTATGGCTGATGGTTGCAGGTTTTTTAAATATGAAATGGGTTTTTAGACCTAGCATCTGTTTTATCTTTTCCCATGTAGGTTAGATAAATATATTAAATATAAATGAGTTGTAGACATGTTTTCGTCACTTACAAAGTATACAATTAAGACTTTTTTTTACTAAACCTACTATTTACTTCAGTAATATTATGGCTTGTAGTTTCAAATTAATCCTAAACTGGTGCTGCTTGTACCAAAAGTTCCCCGGGCCTATAATTCCTTATTGAATTGTTTGTTGCACTACCCCATTTGTAGATACTAGTACCCATTAAAAACAATCTTGTTTGTTTCTTACCTTAAATTTTACATTGGAATCACTACCAACATCAAAATTAAAAGTTAAGAGATTAGCTCCAACTAACATGCCATCAGATGTGCCATGTGTCCTTCGCAGTGCCATAATTTTTTTCCCGCCACACATGTTTCTAAGTAAATTTATGAGAAATCGTTATATGTAGCAGGCGATTTATAGTTGTCCCGCCACCCAGTGGCGGAACCGGGGGGGGGGGGGGGGGGGGGGGGGGGCGGCAGGGGCCATGGCCCCCCAACAAAAATGACAAATTTTAATACCCCCTAATCTAATTGCCTAGTAGCATGCAGAGCTGCATAGACACAACGTAAAGCCCAGGCGCAGTCGCGCAACCCAACAGGAGCCTGCACTGTTTGGGCCCCTTGTTCCTTAAAAAAATAGCAGGAAGTGGATTAGGAGCCTTCGACGCATGTACTTTTTTTGTTTTTTACTTGTAGATTGATTCACCTTGTTCTTACTTTACCAGTTTCAACTGTGCAATGAAACTTGTTAAGACTAGGCTACGAACCAAAATGGAAGGTGGATTTTTAAGAGATTGCTTAGTACCCTATATTGAGAGAGAGATTGCAATGAAGATTACCACGAATTCAATTATTGATGATTTCAATACAGTGGAAAACCGTACGGTGAAATTGAAATGAACATGTAAGATATATTGACGAGATTTTTAAACTATTTCCGTATTTTTTCTTTTATGTATTGCTACTGCATGTGTAATTAATTATTAAATGATCATAGTCATGGCTAACTAGTATATAATTTGTTAGATTTTTGAGTTGGTAAATAATTGTGTGAAGGGCTGGCCCCTCTTAAATTTATCTTCAGTTCAGCCGTTGCCGCCACCAGACACCAAAGCCATGATCTATCGTTACTGTCAATCTGGTTCGAGGGCAAATAAAACTGGTTATACTTTGATGTGACCTACAAGGCCATTATTTACACGTCATTTTCTTTAGCTTTGTCTGAATAATATATAAGCAGGCGTCGTTTTCTTTGTTGTTTTTCCCACCGCCCGAGTGAACAAGCGTCGTTTTCTTGAATTTCATTCATGCGCTCGCTCTCACGCGACGGGACGGTGGTAAGCTGCCGTGAAATGCATCTGGCCCATGGTCTTTAAATTGAGTTGGGCTGAGCCCACTATTGTAAACGGATAAATACTTGTGGCTGCTGCTGTGGCCATCAACGAAGAAATAGACAAAGCTACACCTCTACCTCTCGTGTTCTTCCTCCTTCCGCGAGCGAGACCCCAAATTCTGCTCCAATTCGTGTGATTTGACCTCTAATTCGCTGCTGAGTTTTCAGAATCGGGTTAGGATCTTTACACCCCTCCTCCACCCCCACCTCGGATCGAGAGCAAACCCCTCCTCGCCCAGACCACTCCGCTGACCGCAACCCCTAAATCCCCCAATCCCCAATCGAGCCCGCCCGCGGCCGGAGCCCGTCGATTCCACCGGATTAGAGCTCCCGCCGCTGAGGCGGTTCGCCCGCACCGGCTGATTCGATGCGAATTCGCGTGTTCCGGATGCGCGTAGAGCAGAGGCCGGCGGATCTAGGGTTGCTCCCGGCGATCTGGTGATGGTGGTGCATCGCGGCGCCGGAGCTCGGCGAGGGGGAGGGATCGGCAGCGGCAGCGTGGAAGATGCAGCGAGCCGGCTATGCATGGGTGGCGTAGCGGTGAGGGGTGCGACGGCAGGAGGCGGCGTCTCGTTCGGCTCATGTGGCCATCGGCACGCGTAGAGGCAGAAGCTCCACCGTCACCGGCACGAGGACCAGCTACTTCTCCTTCCCGTTTATCTGTTCCCCCGCCTCGGACGACTTCCTATCCGCCAGCGGCTGCGGCGGCAGCGCGGGAGCAGGAGTGCGTCGATTCTCCCCGCCCAGAGTCACCTGGCTCATTTATAAAGGTCCGTTGCTTCTGGAAATCGCTTTTGAATTTGCCTGTTAACCTTGATGAGGATTTGAGCGTGCCGTTGTTGTCAAATTGCTATTCTCTTCCGTTTATGTTTGGTCAATAACTGCTCTATGAATTATAACTAGACTCGATTTCACTGCATCGTTGATGTTGCTAACATGCTAATATAGATATACTCCCTCCGGTTTGAACTAATTGACTTGTTCTAAAAGGCACATATTTGAAAACGGGAGTATTTAAATGGACTTCGTTTTGTATCACTTGATTGAAGTTTGGTCATCTCACCCTCAACTTTGACAATTTTGGTGCACTAGACATCAGTTGCCTGTTAGATTGAGGAGTGCAAGCAGCATTCAGTCAATATTCGTGTAAGGCGTAACAAATTACTACCTCCGTTTTTAAATATATGTCGTTTAGGACAACCTATTTAGTTCAAAAATGAACTAATTTGCTTGTCCTAAACGTCATATACTTAAGAACGGAGGGAGTACTTAGTTTAGTGTGAATGCAGTGATATCATTGCTTGCAGCAAATGGTGTAAGCCATACCTTGCCCCTGCTGGTCTTCATTCAAATTACACGCTTCACTATTGTTTGTTCATTCCTTGTTTGATTACAAATGCAATTCACTCAAACTAATACGAGCATGACATTACATAAGGATGTTTTGTGCTCCTTGAGCAAATAATAAGTTGTGTTTATTTTTCAGGACGGGCGTGAGATTCAAGTTGGTGATTGCGCTCTTTTTCGGGCTGTTGATGTTCCTCCGTTCATTGGATTGATACGTTGGATTGAGAAAAAAGAAGAAGGCTATCCCAAACTACGCGTTAGTTGGCTTTATAGACCTGCTGACGTTAAGCTTAACAAGGGCATTCAACTCAACGCTGCACCAAACGAGATCTTCTACTCTTTCCACCAGGACGAGGCTTCTGCCGTGTCCCTGCTGCATCCATGCAAAGTTGCCTTTTTGCGTAAAGGTGTTGAGCTCCCAGCTGGAATTTCTTCATTTGTATGTTGGCGCGTATACGATATTGACAACAAGTGTTTATGGTGGCTTACCGACCGGGATTATATTAATGTAGGTTCCTTATTTCTTTCCTGTTTTGTCTATATATATATATATATATATATATATATATATATATATTTATGATCTGTTCCATGTTTGAATTTCTTACCAGGAGCGGCAGGAAGAAGTAAATCGTCTTCTATACAGAACAAGGCTAGAAATGCATGCTGCGGTGCAGTCTGGTGGACGGTCTCCAAAGCGGCTAAATGGTCCATCAGCATCCCAGCAGCTGAAGACCACTCCGGATGGTACACAGAATTGTGGTTTATCTAAAGGAAAGAAGAGAGAGAGAGGTGAGCAAGGAATTGATCCAGCTAAGCGGGATCGAGATCGTCTGCATCTCGATGACAGTGAGTCTGGAAGCAAGCTGGACGATATGAAGTCGGAGATAGCAAAGATTGAAAAAGGCGGACTTCCAAATGCCGAAGCAGTTGAAAAGCTTGTGCATCTTATGCAACTTGATCAGACTGAACAGAGGATAGACTTTGCTGGTCGGATTTTGCTTGCTGATGTTATTGCAGCTGCAGAGAGCCCTGATTGTCTTGACAGATTTGTGCAATCGAAGGGCCTTCCTGTGCTGGATAGTTGGCTTCAAGAGGCTCATAAAGGGAAGTCTGGCGATGGGAACAGTTCTAAAGAAGCAGATAAGCCTATTGATGACCTTCTCTTGGCCCTGCTTCGTGCACTAGCTAAATTGCCTATTAATCTCAGTGCACTTCAAAGTTGTAGTATTGGAAAATCTGTCAATCATCTGCGCAGCCATAAAAATTTGGAGATTCAGAAGAAAGCTAAGTGTCTTGTTGAGAACTGGAAGAAGCGTGTTGATGCTGAAATGAAGTCAAATGATGCGAAACCTTTAGTGTCTAGTCAATCTGCTTCCTGGCCAGGAAAAGCAGGTTTCCAAGAAATTTCAAATGCTGGAAACAAACGTGGTGGCTCAAGTGAGCATAGCCCGAAAAATCCAGCATCCACAGTTTCATCACCAAAGGTTTTAACTGATAAACCTGGGGGTGCAGATGTCATTGTGAAGTTGAACCATCTAGTTTCTGTATCTTCAAAAGTACAACATATGCAACCAGGAAATGTTGCTGCCAACTCGAAAGACCAGCCATGCAAATCATCTGGTGGTTCTGAGCTGCCAACTGTGAAAGAGGAGAAAAGCAGTAGCTCAAGCCAATCTCCGAACAATAGCCAGTCATGTTCCAGTGAGCCATCAAAGGATGCGAGAAGTTCAACTGCTGCTTCTGGTGGCGCTAGTAAAACTTCTGGGAGCCATCGAAGGGCAAGCAATGGTCTTGTTTCAGGGAACCTGAAGGAAGCTTCTGCGGCAAGATCTGTCTCCCTTGATCGATCTTTGCTACCGGATAAATCATCTCAAACTGGAACAGCTTCTGAAAAGGGAGACATACCATCTGATCTTGGAAATAATCATAGATTAATTGTTCGGTTTCCGAATCCTGGGCGTAGTCCTGCTAGAAGTGCAAGTGGAGGATCTTTCGAGGACCCATCTGTTACTGGTGGTACAGCTTCATCTCCTGTGGTTGCAGATAGACATGAGCAGAATGATCGCAGAGTGAAAATGAAGACTGAAAGTTCTCGAGCTCATCTAGCTTCTGATGCTAATACAGAGTCTTGGCACAGCAATGATATGAAAGGAGCTGCTGGTTCTGAGGAAGGTGATAAATCACCATGTGCTATGTTGGATGATGACAATAGCAGGACACCTGATGATTCTGGTAAGGATGCACATGGATCACGAGCTGCATGTTCGTCATATATGAACGAAAAAGGTGTCTGCTCAAGTGAAACCAGGGTGGCGGGAAGCTCATTCAGCCCAATGAATGCTCTGATTGAAATCAAGTACTCGGAAGCTAGTCATTCCTTGCAAGCTGGGGATGACACCGCTATGAATCTCCTTGCTAGTGTTGCGGGAGAAATATCTAAATCTGAATTGGTTTCCCCATCTTCCCCCCTCAGAAGTTCGTCTGCAAAGAAATTAGTCTCTGAGGGTGACAATACTGGAAAGTGTAAAGTAGAAAGTGATGTGGGCCCTTCACAGGATCCAGGGCCAACAGATATTAAGAAAGCCATTGCGGGGAAGGAAGTGAAACATGGTGCATTCTTGGCTGCAAAGGAGGAAGAACACCAGAATGTTCCATCTCCTGAGCTAGCAGATTCTAAAGCAGTTGGATCTTCAGCCAAGATTGAAATCCATGAAGCTAATACAAAAGTCGCAAATAAATGTTCTTCTCAACCTGCTTCAGCTGATTCCAAAGGTGAAGATGATCAGAACTCCAATTTGTACGACTCAGCTAATACTAAAGTTGTCACGAAGTCTAATGTATATTCATCTGCAGGTGAAAATCAAGATGTCAGTGCTATCAACGGGAAAATCAGCGATCGCTGTACAGACAAGGACAGTGCCGTTGAATCTACATTAGGCGGACATTGCGGCTCGGTTGGTCCCAATCGAAATTCAAGATTGATCCTCCTTACTGGGGAATCCTCATTATCTGCTGCTGATAAACAAACCCAGGGTTTGTTAAAGCCAACTAGTCGCAAGCAGCTTCTGGGTGTATTGGATGAGCCAGGAGCTTTTGATCGACATGACACTAGGGCTGCTACATTAGATTTGATGGATGCAGCTGCAAAGGTAAAAAAGGCTGATGCTGTGGGAGATGGTAGCACAGAAAAGAAGGGGCATGCTTCTTCCTCTCTGGCTGATGTTCCCAAACTAGATTTAGCAGCAGCATCCCCACTTGGTGTGGCAAATGTGATTAAGGAGACGAAAGAAGCAAAAGACAGTTCCAGTGAATCCAATAGTCATGTAAAATCTGAAGGTATCGATTCTCAGCAAAGTGAGCATAGCACAAAGCAGTGTTCCAAAAAATCCTCTGATGGTGTGAGTGGAAAAGAAGAACTCGAACTCGTACCATCAGACGAGGGTTCTTCTCTGGTCCCTCACGCCAAGTCAAGTGCTACAACCAAGCTTGACTTCGACTTGAATGAAGGGATACCTGGAGATGATGGGCATCAGTCTGAGCCAACTATCTCACCTGTTATATGTTCCTCGGCAATCCATGTACATGGTATTTCACCATTCACTTCGCCTGTTACATGTGGTCTGCAGCCAGCTCCAATAACAGTAGCTGCTCCAGTTAAAGGACCCTTCGTTCCTCCTGAAAACCTACTAAAAGCGAAGCCTGAGATCGGGTGGAAAGGCTCAGCAGCTACTAGTGCATTTCGTCCTGCTGAACCAAGGATGATCTTGGGGGTGCCTCTCACCACACGCGACACTCCAGGATCTGATGCGGCAGGGAAGCAGTCTCGCCCCGCACTTGGCTTTGATTTAAATGTTGCTGATGACCAAGCTCTTGAGGATGATGTCCCGCAGAATTCTGCGCAGACAACTTGTTCCGAATCTGGAAACAACAGAAGTCGTGGTGGCTCTTCACGAAGTGCTGGCATTGAGCTTGATTTGAACAGAGCTGATGAAGTTGCTGAGAATGGTCAATTTGCACCAAATACTAACCACAGAGTGGAAGTCTCTCTTTTACCGGCAAGACCGTTACCTGGAATTTTTTCTAATACTGTCGTGAGTAGCTCCAGGGACTTCGATCTCAATAATGGACCAGGCCTTGATGAAGTTGGTACTGAACCTGCACCAAAGAATCCACCAGCTAAAAGTACAAGCAGTATACAGCTCTTACCGCAAGTTCCTGGTGTTAGGATGAATAATGCTACCATGAGTAATATATCACCATGGTTTGCCTCTGCCAACCCTTGTGGTCCTGTGGCTATACAACCATTTTTGCCTGTTAGAGGAGAACAACCTTACCCAATTGAGCTGACAGCTGGAACCCAGAGGATTGTTGCACCTACTGATGGCAGCCAATTTGGCGGCGATCCCAGCAGGGCTCCCGTCATGTCTACATCACCAACGGTGGTTTTTCACACACCTGCATATCCATATGCAGGATTCCCTTTTCCTCCCAGTGTTCACCTTCAAACACCGGGATTTTCAATTGGATCAACAACATTCACCAATTCTGTTCCAGCAGGAGTACCATATTTTCCTACCATTCCTTCATCACTTGTTGGGCCATCTGGTGTATTACCTGCCCAGCATTCAAGGCAGTATGCAATAAATCTTGCCGAAGGTAGCAGCAGCAGTGGACGGGACAGTAATCGTAAATGGGATAGTCAGGTCCTAGATCTTAATTCTGGTCCTGGAAGCATAGATATAGAAGGGAAGGATGAGCGGCTACCTTTACCGGTCAGACAAAATTTGATCACACCCCCACATGCCTTTGCAGACGAGCAAGGAAGATTTTACCAAATGCCAGGTGTAGGTACAAAGAGAAAGGAACCTGATGGCAGCTGGGACACAGAAAGATCTACATACAAGCAATTATCGTGGCAATGAGATATAAATTTCATGCTGACTTGTGTCTCCTGTGAGCATGTACGTGCTTTGGTTTGGACTTGAAAGACCTGTTTTACTTTGTTTCTTCAATTTTATTTGTGGTATTTAAGGAATGTGCTTTTATTTGCAGAGGTAGCTGGACGTATAACTTGGGTGGTGTATTCTTTCCCTTGTTGGAATATACTCACATGGTGGATTCATCCCGATGATGATGCAGGATCGTGTGAGGAAACAAAACTCTGCTGTAATTGTTGTAAATGTTCATCACATTTCATGCTATCATTTAAACAATTTTCCTCAACTTGAGCGTTGCTTTGCTAGCTTTTTCTTTAGCTGTTAGGCTTTTGGTTCTAATTTACTCAGGAGGGTGTGGCTTTGGAGGTGGAATCTTTGTGACCCTGAGCCCAGCCCAGCCTCTTCAAAGATCTGGGAGCCACTGTAATTAGCCCGCTCTGTTTATTCTTGATAAAAGTGTTGAGCACACCCATCAGCTTTACATAAGAACTTAGAGGTGACCTTGCATTAGCTGACAGTGTAACACTATGGAGCAACAAGTAGCATATCGCTGCGTCGTCATGTATCTTGTGTTGCCGTGCAGCTGTATGTATAAGAACTCAAATCAGATCAGCAAGTTATAATATGTCACGGTTTCTTTGTTATCAGGTCTATATAAGCATCTGGTTTCCATCCTCCTCAACATTTTCAGTCTCTGACAACGTTGTTTCAATATGGCATCATCGTGTTTGTTGCTGCTGCCTGATGGTATTTTCATCTATTGATGGAGCTTATAATCCTTTGAATTCCGTATGGTTGGCTTTATTTTCCACATCTAGATGTATGAAAAGGCCGTGTTTCTTTACGTATTTATTTTTTTTCTTTGGGTAATCTTGCATGAATGAAGTATTAAATAAAGTTTATTTGTAAAATCTTTTAAGGACGAGTGTAACTTTGCGTGACGAATCTAATGAACGTAATTAACCCATGATTTACTACAGTAATGCTGTTGTAACCATTCTCTAATCATACGGTCAAAGGCCTCGTTAGATAGGTCCCGCGAATTAACTGAGTGTTTTGTACATAGTTATTAGTGGTCAAACATGTGCGTAAATTTTTTACCCTCTAAAAAAACATGACCAGTAACTGCATGAGCTGTTGTATTGGTAATAGCGATGAAAACAAAATGAGACTTCTGAGCGGGTGGGTTTAGATACGCAATCTTGTTTTTGCGGTCGATCGCACGTACGTCTACGAGCGGTCGATGGACGCACGCTCCCGCTCCCCACGTCTGTGGCCCCCACCATTTCGCTGTCTCCTTCATTTTCTTTCCTTTTTCGGTTTCCTGTTCACCCGTGAGATCTGCTCCTCCCCACCTCTCCCATTCTCTCTCATATTCCAACATCTCCCCCGACGAGCGTCACATGTCCCGGCGGCCGCGCGGCCGACAACGGAGCTACCCCTCCTTCTAGGGCGGCTGCGGCGGAGGAGAAATCCATGGCGCACGGGGCTTCAGCGGAGTTCCCGTGTGGTGATGGTGGCGCGGTACTAGGCGCGGAGGCGGCGTTGCCATGCGGGCAGCGATGTCAGCGTGTTGCGTCGGCGGACTTCAGACCACGCCCAGGCTCCAGATCCGCGCCAGCGGTGGAGGAACCCACCTCTGCGGCATCAGATCCGGGCTGGAGTCGCGGAGGCCCCCGTGCGGCAGCGACTGGATTTTGGCGCGCCTACCCCCCCCCCCCCCCCCCTCCCCTCTTCACCTCCTTCGCGTGCTGCGGACAGGGAGCTCGCCACCGGGCGGCTCAAGCTCTACACCGACACGCTCTGCCGCGGGGATGAGGATTCGATGATCCATCGCGGCTGCTCGCATCCATGGCGATCTCTCTCATGAGGGAAGCCTGCGGCCGGCTGCTCGCACCCACGGCGATCTCTCTCTCGTGAGGGAAGGGTGCGGTGCGCTGCGGCCGGAAGAGAGGCACCGTGGCTCTTCCTCTCCCTCTGTCATGCATGGCCAGCTTCGTACGTTCCCATGGGCAAGCATTCAGTAAGGTATTAGACTATGTCTGTGGCCATGTCGTGCGTCATGATACTTGATGAATTTCTAATCACCGTACGAAAAGAAGCACTTATCAGTTATCACTGATTTAAGCTAGGTAGCATATTTTACATAGTTCTTGATGGTCTACCTTATTCCTAGACCATCTAGATCAATAATAATCAATGCAATACCGATGGCACATGAGTAGGTTGGTTTATCAACTTCTTGTTTCTTTGCAACCAACATCATTCGGAAGTGGCATATATCCATAGCTAGTTTTGTTAATATACATAAGGTAAGTATTCTGTCGATATATACATCTATCTTGTTTTTGAATTACTCTATCAACCATTACGTTGTAGCCTCTCCCGGTCTCTCCCAGTGATTTTGTACTTTGTTTGCTCGTTGTCATTAATAAAACTTATTGCACTGGTCTTGGCATTTGACTAGTGATGAATGGTCAAGATGGCCTACTTATGAAATTTTTTTTGTATCAGATGTTTAGATCGATAATGTATGGTTTACTTGTAGGACATTTAAATTGGTAACTCTTTTGTTGTCAGGCAAATGTACCGTTATATTTGACTAACTACCAACTTAAATCGGTTATTCGTAGGAAGCGATGGTATTAAATTAGCACACATAATTACTTATGCCATAAACTATTTAGGCATACAACAGTTCTTCAAAAGAAATAAAATCTGATTATACATCGAAGTTATTTTTGTCTCAAACTCGAAACAGTTCACAACTTAAACACTGTGGTTCAAGCTACTGGTTCTTGACTTGTTAGACAAATTAAATTGAGAACCCCTATGTTCTGATAGAACAATGATGCTGAAAGGATCTTGATGTCGCCTAGAGGGGGTGTGAATAGGCGATTGCTAAAAAATTTAGCACAACTTGCAGCGGAATCAGTTTACCGGAAATTTCTATCGGAAATTTCCGGTGGTTATCGGAAATTTCCGGTGCTACAGTAATTTCAGACAATCTCGAAAACAAACTTTGATCTAGAAGCTCCTATGCAATTCTAATCAAAACGATGAGTTGCAAGAGGTTACTTGGGATATGTAGAAGCTTTTGAACCAACCACCTGCAACCAAAAGCTCACAAGAAGATAGATCGGGTCGAATTGCTCAAAATCAACAAGAACAACAATATGAACGTGAAGAACACAAGTATACAAGGAGACACAAGATTTAATCCGAAGTTCAGATTCACTGCTTGCTACACAAGCTGCCACAAAGACACAATGAATCCTACGTCTCCGTTGAGGGCCTACGAAAGGCGGGCTTATACACCAAGCCACTTTCCTCCACTTAGTCACCACAAAGGAGCTAAGCGTACTTACTAGCAAATCCACGAAGGATGGGGTGATACAAACTTTCGAGGCGAATCCACAAGCAAGGCTTGGATGCTCTCGGTGACGCCTAGTCGTCTAGGGAACAAATCCCCAAGAGTAACAAACACTTCGAAGATTACTTGCTATGAACTCAAGTGCTCGAGGATGGAATAAAGCTCTCAAGTCTTCAAACACTTCTCTCAACCCTAACTCGCTTATCTTCTCAAATCTCAAGCAAATAGAGAGAGGGGAGAGCAAATATTGGCTGTGGAATGTGTTCTTCGTGAGTGGAACCACCCCCTCCAACCGAAAGGGGTGTGGGGTATATATAGATGACCCCCAAAAACTAGCCGTTGTGTCTCAGGTCAGTATGGACCGGAAATTTCCGCCCAGACCGGAAATTTCCGTCGCATTTGTCGTTAATATCCATCCAGTAACTGAAAAATCCGCCCGTACCGGAAATTTCCACCGTCACCGGAAATTTCCGCCGCCCGGGGTCGGAAATTTCCGCCAATCCAGAAATTCCAGAAAGTGCCCAACTAAAAAGGTCATAACTTTTTACTCCGATGTCCGATTTCGGTGATCTTGGACTCTACGGAAAGCTTATTCAGAGGGCTATCCATCCCATCTGAAATTAAGCTCCAAAACCACCTAGTGCAAGTGTTGTGATAGGATTTTATCTTATGTTAGCACTTGGTTAGATCACTTTGAGCACCGAGACATAGACAAAGCTATCAACGTTGCATCCCTCTTGATAGTATGACATAACTATACTCAAGATCAAAGATAAAATCTAGTTCAACCACTTGAGATTGAATAACTTGAACCTTGCCACTTTTCTTCAATTCTCGCTTCATGAGGGTGCAACCTTTCTTATCGCTTCATGGTGATTGATGACAACACAATTAAAGCTTACAAATGATTGATAAAAATAAGATTTTGAATCCTATAATATAGTTAGCTCCCCCTTAATATATGCATTGAATGAATTTCAATCTTTTGGCATCAAAATTCCAAATGCACATATTCAAGGAAAGGTGTGGAACACCCCTATATCATAATATCCGTGGGGTGCAAAGTGTCAACATGATAGCCGTGATGCACATGACATGACATTTCACCCAATGAACTAAGGAACAACATTACACCATTCAAGACATGAATACCACACACTATCATAAGGAAACCTTATAAAAAATACCAAATTAAAAACTAAAATCTATCCTTGCACACAACACACAAATGAAAAATCTTATATGCCTCCCCTTACACCATAAAATTCTTCAAGTAACAAACTCTCCCCCTTACTCTTCTCCCCAAATCTCTCCCCCTTTGGCATCAATCTCCAAAAAGATCTTTCCACCTCAAAGGAAGACATTATGGTAGAGAAGTAAGGAAAGAGTGATGCAATGGTTTAGCACATAGTTTTTTTATTTGCTCTAGCAAAGAAAGTATGCAACACTATAGTCATGATTTTGAGAAATTAGCATATTTAGCTCATACCTCACATAGATGACATTTCAAAATGAGACAAACTCATTGCATCACCATCACAAGAGGTATCAACCAAATATCTAAAAATTCTCTAATCCACACCAAAAGACAAACTAATGGTGTGACACAAAGTTTTGCATACACATGTGCACACTAATCATAATATCTGGCCTAGATGCACAAAGGTAAAGCAAAGAGCCAATCATGGAGCGATATACCTTTTGATCGATCGATTTTCCATCTTCATTGAGATCGAGAAGACCATTCACCGGCATTAGAGTCTTGATGGGCTTAGCATTGGCCATGTCAAACTTCTTGAGCATATCATTTGTATATTTAGTTTGACATATGAAAGTCTCATGCTTCAATTGCTTGATTTGTAAACCAAGAAAGAATTTCAATTCACCCATCATGGACATTTCAAATCTCTTGGTCATGATCCTACTAAATTCTTCACAAAATTTGTCGTTAGTAGAACCAAAAAAGATGTCATCAACATATATTTGACACACAAATAAATCCTTGTCTATTTGTTTTGAGTAAAGAGAGTAGAATCGGCTTTTCCCACCACAAAGCCATTTTTTGAGAAGAAATTCCCTAAGGCATTCATACCATGCTCTAGGAGCTTATTTAAGCCCATAGAGTGCCTTGTGGAGTTTGTAGACGTGATCGGCATGCTTGGGATCTTCAAAGCCCGGTGGTTGCTCCACATATACCAACGAAAGGACCTTGATGAACCAATTGAATGGTCCCTTGATATGGTTGATTTGACATATGAGTTACGTGATTTGAAATCCAAGAAGATATTTCAACTCTCCCATCAATGACATTTTAAGTTGTTTTCATTATTGGCCCATCTTCTATGCATTTTCTAAAACCAATAATCATGACCATGATATCATCAATGGACATTTTATTCATCTTGATCTTTCCTAGACTTGTGCTCAATTAATTTGAATTCACATTGCTAGTTCTTGTTGTCATCGCCTTGATGCACTCACAAAGACAAGAAATAACATTAAATTGCACAAGCTCTAATTTCACATCTAGTGACCTTTGAATGTGGAAGCCAAATGGGTCACTAAATTGTGAAACCTCATAACATAGACTAAATTCCCCCTTTTTGATAGTGCATAAATGTGTATGTGGATGGAAAGTATATATGCACTTGTTGGTCATTTAAGTCCAAACAAGGAAATTTAAGCTATATTATGGAGATCAGCTATACAAGAGTTTAAAATTGCAATCCAATTGAAAGTGAGAGATACTTTTATTAATTTGGATTGAGTTGAGATAGCATACTCTTGAGAAATTCATTCCAACTAAAGGTACTATACATTAATATTTCAAGAAAATGCTAGTCTCAAGGACACGAGACATAGGATAGACCCCCCCCCCTTAATATATGCAACAAGTACTTGAATTACTTGTGACATGCATTTGTACTATTAAGGACTTTGGAGGAGTTTACCCTATATCTTGGTCAAGGCATAGGAAATTTGCAATGATAGAATCATGCTAAGGAATACATACCACTATGAAGGTACATAGATTACCATATAAAATTATGTTTATTTGACAACCAACTCATGGATGCCATGCATAATTGAATACCCATTTATTTGAATGACCATAACTCTTCTTGATGTCTCTTGGTGGAGTTGAGCTCTTATCCTCCCTTTCTCCAACTCTCTCAACTCCAATTCCACAATAGAAACCAAATCATCCAAACTACACACCTTTCACTATGAGACTTTAATGTCCTTTTTTTCAACAAGTGAGACTATACAAGGCAATCTTGAATGAAATCATTAGTCTCACAAGATATAGAATAAACTCCCCCACAAGGTGTGCATACAAGAACATTCAAGGTATACTTATGCAAATTTTCAAGAGTGAGATCAAGAGAGAAGTTTACACTATATCGTGGTTCAAAAAAAACTTTACCAAAAAAATAAACATAAGGACTAAGAGGGTAAAGCTTGAACATATGAACCTCAAATGACATAATGATGGTGGTTACTTAGCTTTATACTTCTTCATCCTCATTGTTTGGTTTTCATGAAAGATCAACCCTCACTTGATCCATTATCATCTCTCTTCTTCTTTTGACTTCATCCAACCCATTGATCTTGTTCTTCTTTGATATTTACTAGCTTTGGTCCCAATAATTTCAATTGACATAATGCCAATTTGAATATGATACAATAGAATATGATCACACTTTAGAGATCTTGACTCAAATAAGAGATCTTGAAGTCAACATAAGAAGAGCTTAGATGGACCTTGTTGTAACACATAGAAAAGAGAAACCACTAAAAGCACGAGTGAGAGTTTCACAAACAATGATCCTTTGTATGTGGAGGGCAAAGGGATCACTTGTTCATGAAACCTCATAACATAGACTAAAGTCCTCCCAAGAGTTAGAACACACTTATGGTTGAAGGCAAGATTGTGTGCGCTACTTGACATTTAAGTCACAAGAGAAATTTAATCTATATTATGGAAGGTAGATAGATAATCATGAGATATCAAACCAATTGAAAGATGTTCTCATACCAATTGAAAGAGAGGGAAGCATATCATACCTTCAAAGATGTTCTCACTTATCTTGAGACTAAAAGTAAATACTACTTGAAAACAAGTTAGTCTCAATAATCACAAAGCATAGGACAATCTCCCCCTAAAAGCGTGCATCCAAGTTTTTTGAGTTACTAGATACATGCACAAGTTTATTTAAGACTCAAGAGGAGTACATCCTATATTTTGGGTTAAGACAAAATAAATTTGTAAAGGAGGAATATTTGTGCCAAAAGATACTCACAACCATGGTACCATGTATATTGTTATCTAGATGAGAATGATGACTTTGCAATATACCATATGCAAGCTTTTTGTGTGAAGGCTTTTAGAATATGAATGATCAATGACTCCACTAGAATTGAGCTTGATTCTTCATGCTTGGCTTCTTGAAATCCACTAGTATCTTCATATGTGAGCCAAGTCTTCAAGTCCTTCAAACCAATTCTTTATACACTATGTATAGCCAAAGAATGGATCCACTTTGACTTGCTAGGTTTGAAGTTAACAAAGGAAACCCAATTCAACAATATAGCTTGTAGTAAGAGACCCATTTGAAAACAACTATATTTATCATATGGTCTTTCCCAATAAAGATCACACTCCTTGTATGTTCAATACCCAATCCGGGTCATCAAGTGCTTCCTCAACCTAGAGAGGCTCCAAAGAAGAAACAAATGAGTAAAATCCACAAAGGTTTATAATGAGAACGAGTGGTTACCTCTATTTGGATACTCCCAAGTATGTTATCTATAGTATGATCCTATAGAATACTCTGATGTACTCATGGATGAGAAACTTGTTCTTGATGTTGTATGGAGCCATCTTTATCATCAACATCTTGTGGTGACATATCTTGAGCCACTACATCTTGATATTCACCTTGACTTTGATCTTGATCATGATCGTCACCATGATTTTGACCTTGGTCTCGGTCAAGTAGAATTCTTGGTGGCTCAACTCTAGTTGATGAAGACGGTTACCCATGTTGGACTTCAACATCTTCATCAATCTTGGATATTCCTAATTTCCAAGAAATCATTTCTTTGGGATTGATCCCTTATTGCTTCATCTACATGGTTAGTATTCATATAGCATATATACAAATAACAACATATGGAAGCAACATGTAAATGAGGTTGGACATCCTTACTAACAACACCCAAGATTTGATCAATGGGGTGTTTGTCACCAATGGAATGAGCTTTTGACTAGGACTAGAAATTACATTTAGGAAATTTCCAAGAAAGATTGAAAATTCCAATATATGCATTTTTCTAGCATCAATGAATGCTTGATTTATCCAAATTGCAAATCCTTCTATCCATCGTCAAGCATTTATCACCTACATTCATAAAAACAATATGCTCTACTAGAGAGCCATTAAATGTATCACATGGTATAAAACATGAAATTTTGCTCAAATTAAACTAGCCACATTCAAGTGCTCACAATTACAAAAATTGTGACCAACTACCACCCACACAAGACTAAGTGGCTAGATTACATATGGTAGGATACTTGTTACCGAGATGTCATTGAAGGTTGAGATATGTCAAGATTTTCCACACTTGGCACTTGTTTCAATTTACCATGAGAAAACCTAACTATATAGACTCTTGAGATGATATATACGATAGGGTTTCTCTCAACCAAGCCAAGTTCCTCAATACATCTCCAAGTACCTATTTAGATTATCAAGCACATTTTGATATCCAAACCATGTTGGATCCATGAAGGTTAGTCATGCAAGATTTACATGTCCAAATGGCATTTATGCTAGCGAGAGACAAACCATTGCTCTTCTAGAGAGCCGTTAAAAGCATCACATGGCATATATTGACTAATATTCAAGAGAATAGTCTAAGTCACTATCAAGTATTTCAAGAGTTGACGCTTAGAAACACTTGATCCTACAAAAGGCATAAGTGACCGAAACTTAATCAAATTGAGCTCAAAGTTACCGAGATGACATTGGGTAAAGAGTATAGAGAGGAAGCAACTTTTCTTGACTTGCTACTTGATCATGAATGATTGTACCCAAGCCAAGCTTCCAATGCATCTCTTGGTTCCTACTATCTCATCAAGCATGCTTTGGTACCCAACTTATGTTGGGTCCGACAATGTTAGTCACAAGTTGCTTAGGAACCCAAATAGCTTTTGTGCCCTTTGGTGAGATGACCACCTTAGATGCACAAGAGAGATTTTGGATGTTCCCAAACTTCACATGATTAGTATGAACTCGACTCGATTTAGGAATTTTACTATTAGGACAATCATTACCAAGGTGTCCTTTTTCCCAACATGAAAAACATGTCTTGTGCTTGATATTTGTTGTATTTTTCTTGGGTTGCTTGGTAGCCACTTCTTCCTTATATCTTGTTTGGGCATTAAGAAATCCTTTATTTAGCTTGAGGTGGGGTTTCACTATCGAAATCGGAATATCCGGCTTTGAAGAGCTAGAACTTTCGGATTTCCCTAAGTAAGGTCCCATCTTGCTTGGACATGATGCAATCTTGTGTCCTTTCTCAAGGCAACCGAAGCATCTTCTTTTCTCCATATTTCTTTGTCTTTTGGAGAGTGTTGGCTTGCCTTCCTCCTTGATGGAGCACTTGATGTGAGCCAATTTCCCTCTTTCGGCTTGCTCTTGGCTTGAGTTGGACTTGACTTGATTTATGCAAGAGCTTTGCACAGTTGATCCCTTCTCAAGCTTCTTCACCATGATCTCACGATTATCTTGAGAAGGTTGTGCATTGCTCTTGCCTTTGAGAGTTGTAAAGTTCTTTGTAAGTCTTTCCACCTCTTGCTTGAGTTCTTCATTTTCTTTTGCAATGAGGTCATCACATGACTCTACAAGCACTTCATCATACCAAGAGCGTTTTGCTTGAGAGCAACATGGGTTAGCACATGATAAATTGTATTGAATTTGAGAGCACGTGCATTTGTGAGATTGAGGTTCAAATGATTTTACCGAAACTACCATAACCTCATGAGCTATATCTAGCATGGCATGGTATTCTACAAGCTCTTCATGAGAACACTTAAGTTCATCATGCTTTGCTTGTAGTTTCTCATACTTGCTAGTTAGCAAACCGAATTGTTGCTTGAGCACTTGGTTTTCTTTCTTCAAGGAGGCTACACATGAAAGAGAGTCAGCGGCACACGCATAATCTTCAACCATGGCATCAAACTTACAGACCAAGGAGGCGTTTATGAGTTTGACTTTCTCAAGCTCTTCGATGAGAGCTTGAATAGTTGCATCCTTTGCATCCTCGTCATTCTTGTCATCTTTGTCCATGAAGCAATGAGACACCTCATCATTGGAGGACATCATTGCTTTTGTGCTCGAGATTTTTCTTGCACGGCGTCGACCACCCTTCTTGCTGCTGGCTCTATTTCATCTGCCCAAACCGGTCAGACCGGTTTTGGAAATCGGTTGGACCGGTTGTGGCAGTGAGATGGCAGTTGTGCCTTCTTGATCTTGTGGCTCCTCGGTGGTGGTCACATGAGGCTCGGTGCATGATTTTGCTGATGTAGAGCTCTCCTCATGTGACTTGGCTCTTGTATGCACTTGTTTATCGCTTTTGATGTTGGCATATAACTTCTCAATCCGAGCCCAAACGAGATGAGCATCGAATAGAGTTGCTTCATCTTCTAGGATTATATCCTTCACTTCCTTGCTTACAACATCAAACAAGAAGTTAGCGACACGAGCGTTGAGTTGTAGGCAATCCATCTCATCTTCGGTTGGATTGGACACGTTCCAATCAACACTAGGACGATGGATGCCTTCAACTACAACCCGCTCAAGAATAGGACCCATGGTCCTAATATCATTAAGTACATGAGCAGACCAAGTGTCATAATTTGAGCCGTCACTAGCTAGTGGCTCAATGGGTACCTCACATGAAGTCGACATCTTTCCTCACGGCGGTTAAGCTTGGATGTGAGGCCAAGCTCTGATACCAATTGAAAGGACCTTGATGTCGCCTAGAGGGGGGGTGAATAGGCGATTGCTGAAAAAATTTAGCACAACTTCCAGCGGAATCAGTTTACCGGAAATTTCTGATAGAAATTTCCGGTGATTATCGGACAATCTCGAAAACAAACTTTGATCTAGAGGCTCCTATGCAATTCTAATCAAAACGATGAGTTCCAAGAGGTTACTTGGGATATGTAGAAGCTTTTGAACCAACCACCTGCAACCAAAAGCTCACAAGAAGATAGATCGGGTCGAATTGCTCAAAATCAACAAGAACAACAATATGAACGTGAAGAACACAAGTATACAAGGAGACACAAGATTTAATCCGAAGTTCAGATTCACTGCTTGCTACACAAGCTGCCACAAAGACACAATGAATCCTACGTCTCCGTTGAGGGCCTACGAAAGGCGGGCTTATACACCAAGCCACTTTCCTCCACTTAGTCACCACAAAGGAGTTAAGCGTACTTACTAGCAAATCCACGAAGGATGGGGTGATACAAACTTTCGAGGCGAATCCACAAGCAAGGCTTGGATGCTCTCGGTGATGCCTAGTCGTCTAGGGAACAAATCCCCAAGAGTAACAAACACTTCAAAGATTACTTGCTATGAACTCAAGTGCTCAAGGATGGAATGAAGCTCTCAAGTCTTCAAACACTTCTCTCAACCCTAACTCACTTCTCTTCTCAAATATCAAGCAAATAGAGAGAGGAGAGAGCAAATATTGGCTGTGGAATGTGTTCTTCGTGAGTGGAACCTGTAACAACCCAAAATTTCCTATAGGTTTTGTTGAGTGCAAAAATTCGAATTTAAAAATTTTTGGTGAATTGTGTGCATGCAAACAAACATATAAGAGTGTCTTCTATTTTGCTCCCTAAATTCTTAGGCAATTTAAATTCAAATTTAAAATCAATTTGAAGTGCTAAGGATGAAATAGTGTGATTTGGATTTATTTGGTTTTATTTGGATTTTTGGTTGGTTTGAATTCAAATTCTAGATTTGAATTCAAACTCTAATTGACTAAACTAATTTCCAATCCTTCTAACTGTTCGTGGGCCGAATTCTCGAGCTCAAGTCCATCAAACCCCCTTCAACTCTTTCCCGAGCCAGCAACCCGAGCAGCCCAGCCGGCCATTCGGCCCGTCAGCGGCCCAACACTTCTCCCCGCCGCGTCGACACCGCGTCGCTCTCTCTCTCTCACTGACGCCGGGACCCCACCTGTCAGCCTTTTCGTCTCCCCCGCGTCATCGTCTTCCTCCCGCGCGCCGCTCTCTCTCTCTCTTCCGCGCGCGCCCGTGACTCCCAACTGCCCGAGCTCCGTGCGGCCCGACGCGATTGCGCCGCGTGTCCGCTAGCGCTCGAGCTCCCCATCCGTCCGTCGAACCCCGGGAAACCCTAGCTCCTATCGCCTATTTAACCCGCCGCCGGCCGTCTTCTTCTCCAAGCCGCGCCGCCCCATTGGGGTTTCCTAGATCCAATTCGAGTGGGGGAGAGGGAGGAGGAGAACCAGAGGAGGGTCCGAGGAGGAGAAGAGGGAGGGAAGAGAAGCCGAGGCTCCGTCCCCGCAGCGCCGCCGCCGAAGTCGCCGCCGCCGCTCGTGGACCGCCATCTCCAGGCCGAACCAAGGAGCGAGAGGAGGAGCACGAGGACCGCCAGACTGCGCCGAGCCTACCCCGAGCTGCAGCGTACCTCGACGAGACCCGAGGTGAGCTAACCGCGGAGCCCTCCTTCTTCCCCAACTCCGGCCGATTTCCGCCGCCGTGCGAGCTCGTTGAGCCTAGCCTTTCTCTGTGAGCCAGCCTTCGAGCTGTGCATGTCTTCTGTAGGATCCTAAGCCGCTAAACCCTTTGCAACCCACCGTCGCTTGTTCCCCGCAGCCGAGGCCCGCCGCGGCCGAGCTCTGCTCGCCGCGCGCGCGAACGCCGAGGCCACGCGCGGCCGTGGGTGACCACGTGCTCGCGCGTGTGCACCCAGGTGCGTCCCAGCCGCTGCTGGAGCCGCACGCGCACTCGCTTAACCCCTTTCCGAGCGCCTTTGAACCAAAACCCGAGCCGCCGTCGTGCTCGCCGGCGTTCATGGCCGTGCCATCGCCGTCGCACGTCGGGAGCCCAAGCCAAACCCTAATCCGAGCCCTTTTCATCCTATCCGTGACCACCGAGCCCTAGTGAAGCTAACCCGGCCGATCTAGCCCCGAGCCGAGCCTTCTCCGGCCAGTTCCGCCGCGGACCGTCGCCGCCGGCGTGCTCCAGAGCGCGTCGCGCGCGCGTCGCGTCGCGCCGTGGCGAAGCCACACCGTAGACCACACCAAGTCGCCACACGCGCACGCACAGAAGATCCCAGTTCGGCCACACCTAGATCCCATGCACCCGGCTCACGTGGACCTATCTCACGGTTCACCGTGGACTCAGTCCACCAGTGCAAATCCAACAGCCACCCCTTCGTGGGCCTAATTCCCGCGTTTAAGTCTGGTTTACACCCTTGAACTCTTCCGGCCCATTCGCTTTCGGCCCAATTCCAGCCCAGCCATCGTTTATTCTTTTTCTTTCCTTTTTAACGGCGCTGTCGTATGGGACCCACCTGTCATACTCTGTGAGTCACTGACACATGGGGCCCACTGACCAGAGTTGACCCGCTGACCGTTGACCCCGTTGACCGTTGACCGGTCAACGCTGACGTCAGCAGGGCCCACTACTGACGTCATCCTAGGCGGACCCCACTGCTGACGTCAGCATGACGTCATGCTGACGTCAGCGGGCTAATTTCTGTCTGTTTTCTTTTTCGGAAATTATTTAATATTTTCAGAAAATGATTTAAACTTCGAAAATTAATAATAAATTAACCGTAGCTCAGAAAAATATGAAACCAGTTTCTATATTTTTCTAAAATCATGATCTACGCGTTAGTGTAGAGTTTGGTGTTATTTGGGTCTTCTTTTGTCGCTGTCTTAGTGTTTCTTTGCTAGTAGCCACGTCTTATTTTATTTCTCGCGCAACCCTAGGAGCTCCGGAGAGTCAGGAGGAGCCGGACTACTGCAACAACTGCTTCGACGAGGACGAAGACCCTTGCCCAGGTTCACGCCCGACCATCTCTGAAATACCTATTAGACATGCAAACTAGTATGCTAGCGCTTTACTTTACTCGCATGATAAACCTGCACTGCCTTTGTTATTATCCTGTTACCTTGCTACCTACTACTCACTTTATAAGTATGCTATGCTATGCATGTGTTGGGACGGTTGTGATTGATCCTCTTGGCGTGAGTTGTGGGTGGTTTGGGAGGAGTAGTGCAGCTAGGCGGTGTAAGCGAGTAATAACAACTCGATCGTTGATCGAGGTGCTGAGGGGCTGCACTCGGGCAGTCCCTATGGGGTACCTGTTGCGGGTACATGGTTACTGGTTACTTGGGGATTGGTACTCGGTGAGTACCTGAGGTGTTTGGGCGGCAATACCTGTTATGGGTGCCGATTGCGGACCGTTGCGGCGGATCGCTTGTGATGCAGATACTCGCTTTACCGAACAATTAAGGACCGAGTCGTGCCCCCACTTCGGACTTGGGAAATACCGTGCTCACCATCTACCCAGTATGGGGAGGGTTCCAGCAAGCCTATTCTAGTGCGGCGCCGAGACTGTAGGAGAATCGAGTTTGATATGTGTAGGGGGGATTCGTTGCGGCGTAATCTCCCTGATTTACCACGGCCCCCGACTGGCCCCGGTGGGAAGGTTTCACAACCCTGGGGCAGATGTTAGATCGGATGTTTCCCGAGCCCAGGGAGACAGGATTGGCGCCGCTACTGTTTAGGGTCTTTGCTGTGGGCTGCGTCTCAGGTTGGTTGCGGACTAGCCTTGCAGCCCGGATGGATTCCTGGAGTGCCACCTCTGTAGAGTGTAAACTATATGTATAGCCGTGTCCACGGTTACGGACGACCCATTTCTGAGAAGCCCCGGCTAGCATGGGAATCTGCTTTCTTACCTCATCCTTGAATCGGGTTATGAGAGATTGGTCCAGCTGAGGCTGTTGAGACGAGGTGGGGAGGGAGCTCACCAAGTCGACTAGTGAGTGAAAGGTGTTGGTGGTTAATGTTTTGCGGGAACCTGCCGTGGCAGGACGAGCCCGATGGGAAATGTGAGGTTGACGGTTGGTTTTTGGAGTGTGGATGTGTGGGTGTGAGCAGGAGTTGGTGATGAGATGAAATTGGGTTGCTGCTGCTGCTTGCATTAAGAAACCCTGGCTTAAACCTTGTTTATTTCTATATCCTTAGAATAGGCCACCTTTAAAGCTTGCATCATATTATGGTTGGTGACGTGGACCTGTCCCACTTCCTTGGGGACAGACTTTGGGTTCTCAGGTGAAGACCCCGACCACGAGTTCAACCAGGACGGGTGGTACGATTGAAGGGTGTGCGCTACGCTCAAGGGTGCCTGTGGAGGAGTGGTCCCTGTTGTTCTAGCTACCGCTGCGCAGATGTTTCCTATTGTCGTTTTAGCCCAGAGGGCTTGTATCAGACGCTTTGTCTTTATATGAGTCATGTAATGAATCTTTTATCGTTGTATGGATGTGATATTCGACTGAGATGAGTTCTGTATGAGATAGCTGCTATTCCTGGGACTATCTCAAGGGTACAGGGAGTCGGGTTCTCGTCGGTGAGAATCCGGTTCGTCACAGTTGGTATCAGAGCCATACTTGACCGTAGCGCGTAACCCTTAGAACGGAAACTTAGGCAGAAGCTCTAACTGAGTCCTCTATTTTATATGAAACCCCTTGGACTATTTGAAAACTATATATAAGTACATCTCAACTATTTACAAAACTTTTACCCTTACCTTACCTTACTAACTTGCTAACTTACTAACAACCCACTGACTGTCTGGCAGATGGAAGGAAGATCAGCAGGTGAACGACGGGAGATCAGGACCACAGGAGCAGACTGTGGAGGTTTGGCAGTGCTACTGAGGGAGGTGCTGCGTACAGTGGGGATAGATGTAGACAACGTTTTCTACGAGGGCTGGACCTACGGACCTGGTGAGGGAGTACACACCCGGTTGCAGATGGTTGTACCCAATATCCCTGGACGACCAAGGTCACTGATGCTACGGGCAGCTACCAGCGAGAGCACTTTCAGTCGGGCAGTGCAGACTATAGCTATGAGGATACTCCGACTTGCCACACTTGTGTACCAGAGTCAGCTCAGCCACACTCGTTTCCGGTACCTACCGCGAGCTCTTGAAGATCCGACAGACAGAGACGCAGTCAGCTTGCAGGCTCACGCAGCAGACCAGGAGCGGAACGTGACTCTGCGGACCTCAGTTCAGTGCATGATTGAGCAGGAATACTTGAACATTGGCCTAGAAGAGAAAGTTGCCAAGCTGAAAGAGAGGGTATGGAAGCAGGATATCCAGCTGATGGAGAAGGACAACAGGATCGCTTTACTTGAGGAGCAACTCAGAGCTAAAACAAGGGAAGTCAGAATCTTGAACTACGAAGCTCGAAACAACAGGCAGTTGGCAGGACTGATCCGAGCAACTCACCATGCTCGAGATGTCCGCCTGGAAGATCAACTCACAGAAAAAGACAAAGAACTGGCAGCCAAGGAAGAAGAGATAGAAGGTCTGAAGGAAGAAGTATGCTGGTTGGACAGTCTCAACTCAGAACTCCAGGAGGAAGTGGATAGCTACAAAGAGAAGAGTGGACGAAACTACCAGCTGATGAAGTACCTGAGTCTTCAACAGATTATGGCAAAGGATGAAGCTCGAAGGACCCTTAATAGTTGGGTAAGATCAGACAGGAAGAGGGTAGCAGAAATGATCGCAGTGAACCAAGGACTACCAGAAGAACGCAGAGTTGAACCCAGGACAGAGAACTACAGAGTCTCACCAAGCCGAGTTGAGCCGATACCACCACCTGAGGCTCGAACCCTTACTCTCGAGATGACAAGACTGAGGCAAGAACTGGCACACTTAGAGAAGCAATTGACAGAACCTGAGATGGACATAGTGAGGTTGGCAGCGCGCCTCACGGACACCCATCAAGACAACAGGCAGTGATCAAGCAGCAGACAGAGACTGAGGCTGTGAGGTTGGCAGCGCGCCTCACAAGCACTTTCAGCAGTAAGAGACAGATGCAGTAGGCAGTATCAGCAGATGTCAGCAGTGGTGATGAGACTTGTATCTATCTTCTTGAGTAGATGTTTAGACTTAGTAGATCATGACCACCTTTTGGATCAGCCACGATGTAGCATTCGCTTAGATGTACTAATCCTCAAGGTTCCAGGAGCTGACCTCGGGATAGTACACATGTCTAGGGTGTAATGCTGTAATGAATGATCGATCTTATTGGCTGTTCTTGCAGTTTTATTGATGTTCATCTTGAGTGTACTTTAGTGTTGAGTCTAATTCATGTGTGCAGCTCCTACTCTAGTTACGCTAACCTAACCATTACCGACCGCCACTAAATCTGCTTTATGGGAAATACAGCGTGATGTCGATCCGAAGATCCAATCGACTGCTTGCACGTTTTGAGGAAGCCGAGCAAGAAGAGGCAGCAATGGCTGATAGAGGCAGAGGACGTGTCAGAGGTCGTGGTCGTGGAAGAGCAGCAGTTGCAGTTAGAGGCAGGGGTCGTGGACGCACAGCAGACGTGCTCCAGCCCGAGAACAACGCACCAGGAGAAGAACGAGAAGTGGAAATGGAAGAACCAGCAGTGGAACCTCAGCAGAACCAGCAGAACAACCAGCAACCACCGCCACCGCCTAACTTGGCAGAAGTGATGACTACTCAGACACAGCTGATGCAACAGATGGCACAGGCCAGCACACAGATGATGCAAGCTATGCAACAGATGCAGGGAAATCAGAACCAGAACCGTCAGGGACACCGTGAGGAAGACCTACAAAAGAAGATTGAAAGATTCATCAGGCTGAAAGCACCCACCTTCGACTACTCGGACGAACCACTCGACGCACACGACTGGTTGCGTACCATCGAGACGAAGCTGGACCTGACAGACTACACCGAAGAGGAATGTGTGGCCCTTGCGGCGCACCAACTTGAAGGAGCAGCAAAAGCGTGGTGGGAGAGCTACTGTGACTCTCACGCGAACCCAGCTCAGATCACCTGGCTAGAGTTTTGTGAAGCTTTCAAGGAGTACCACATCCCAGAACAAGTCATGGTGCATAAAGCAATGGAATTCAGGACAATGACCCAAGGAAGTTTGTCTGTAGCTGAGTACGCTCGACACTTTGCTAAGATGTCAAGGTACGCTCCTGAAGACGTCAACACTGAGAAGAAGAAGCAGTTTTGGTTCCAGCGTGGTTTGCACAGAGGTCTGAGGACAGCACTCGCAGCGAGTTCACACAGGTCACTTAGAGAGCTGATTGACAGGGCTATCGCAGTTGAGAAGGAAAGAGTGGGACTTGAAGATACCTGGCGAGAGAAGAAAAGAAAGGCTGAACAGTTGCACAACCACAGACTAAGTCAGAGACCGAGGAGTGGCCAGAGCAACATGCTCAGGAGAAGCTTTCAGCAGAGCAACAGCCAAGGAAGCTCAGGGTTTAACAGAAACAGCTACCAGGGTAGCCGAGGCAGTAACAGCAACAGTTTTGGCAGCAGAGGTAACAACTACAACAGCTTTGGTAACAGAAACAACAGCTACTCAAGTCAGGGAAACCCCAACTGGAAGCCGAACAACACACCCAGAATTGGTGGAGGGACCACAGTGGTCTGTTTTGCTTGTGGGAAGCCCGGTCACAAGTCCTTTGACTGTCCGGAGAAGAAGAACAAACAAACCCCAGCCAAGGCATCGGCACCTGGAGGACAGGACAGACAGCCAGCAACAGCGTAGAGAGGACGCCTCAACCACTTGACAGAGGAAGAAGCCGAGGATGCTCCCGACGTTGTGCTCGGTGAGTTTTTAGTAAATGGCATTCCAGCTTTGATATTGTTTGACTCTGGAGCAACTGGATCTTATATCTCGACAAAGTTTGTGAGGGAGCAGTCACCCCCGACAATGCCTAAAGCTAGACCTATAGTCACTACTTCTCCCTTAGGAGAGCTTAGGTGCACTTTAGAGTGCCCCGCAGTTAGACTGATGATAGGAGGCCAGGAGTTCGAAGGAAACTTGACAGTCCTGGAATCGGATGGAATTGACGTGATACTAGGAATGGATTGGCTTACAGAGCATAAAGGAATAATCAGTTGCTCACCCAGAACAGTTGAGTTGACACACCCTAGCGGAGTCAAAGTAACAGCAGAGCCACAAAGAAGAACAGGGAAGAGATCCAGAACATGTATTCTGAAACAGTTGGTATACTCCATTGAGAAACAGACGATCGAAGAAGTACCTGTAGTATGTGAGTACCCGGACGTGTTTCCCGAGGAACTACCAGGACTACCACCTGACCGAGACGTGGAGTTCATAATCGAATTGCAACCAGGCACAGGGCCTATTGCCAAGAGACCGTACAGAATGTCAGTGGAAGAGCTAGAGGAACTCAAGAAGCAACTGAAAGAGATGCTTGAAAACGGTGTGATTCGACCAAGTGCATCCCCATGGGGATCGCCAGTGTTGTTTGTGAAGAAGAAAGACGGATCAATGCGCATGTGCGTAGACTATCGATCCCTGAACGCAGTGACGATCAAGAACAAGTACCCATTACCTCGAATTGATGATTTGCTAGATCAGTTGAAGAAAGCCAAATACTTCAGTAAGATTGATCTGAGATCGGGATACCACCAAATGAAGATTAGAGAAGGTGACATTCCCAAGACAGCTTTTGTGACTCGGTACGGGCAGTACGAGTTCACCGTTGTGTCCTTTGGATTGACCAACGCACCTGCTTACTTCATGAACATGATGAACAAGGTATTCATGGAGGAACTAGACAAGTTCGTAGTAGTGTTCATTGACGACATACTAGTTTACTCGGAAACAGCCGAAGAACATGAGAAGCATCTGAGGATTGTACTAGAGAGGCTGAGGCAGCATCAACTCTATGGGAAGTTCAGCAAGTGTGAATTTTGGTTAGAGAAAGTAGACTTTTTGGGTCACGTGTTGACAGCTGAGGGCGTAGCAGTCGACCCAGAAAAGATTGAGGCAGTAGCAGAATGGAAGCAGCCGAAGAGTGTCACGGAGATCCGGAGCTTTCTAGGATTGGCAGGATACTATAGAAGATTCATTGAGAACTTCTCCAAGATTGCCAAGCCAATGACCGAACTACTCAAAAACAATGTCCCATTCGAGTGGACGGACAAATGTGAAAGAAGTTTCCAAGAACTCAAGCACAAACTCACTACAACTCCAGTATTGACCCTGCCAGATATTCGCAAAGATTTCGTAGTCTACTGCGATGCTTCAAGACAAGGTTTGGGATGTGTTCTGATGCAAGAGGGCAAGGTTGTTGCCTATGCATCGAGGCAGCTGAGGAAACATGAGGAAAACTATCCCACGCACGACTTGGAACTGGCAGCAGTGGTACATGCATTGAAGATCTGGAGGCACTATCTGATTGGCAACAAGTGCGATATCTACACAGATCACAAAAGTTTGAAGTATTTCTTCACCCAATCTGAACTGAACATGAGACAAAGAAGATGGTTAGAACTGATCAAAGATTACGATTTGGAGATACACTACCATCCTGGCAAAGCTAATGTCGTGGCAGATGCCTTAAGTCGAAAGAGTTATTGCAACAACATGATGATAGAAGAAAGTCAGCCAGAACTAGCGAAAGAGTTGTACATGATGAAACTCAAGCTAGTAGAAGAAGGAAAACCCCGGGAAATGAGAGTGAAGTACAACCTGGAAGACCGGATCAAAGAAGCACAAGGAAAGTGTCCAGAAATCCAAGAAGTAAAAGAGGATATCCAACGAGGAGTAGCACCTGACTTCCGGATAGATGAAGCAGGGACAGTACGGCTGAAAGACCGTATCTGTGTACCACAGGATGAGGAAATCAGGAGAACAATTCTCTCAGAAGCTCACGAGTCCAAGTACTCGATACACCCAGGATGCACTAAGATGTATCAGGATCTGAAGGATAAGTTCTGGTGGAAGAAAATGAGAGAGGACATAGCAGAGTATGTAGCCAAGTGCGACTCTTGTCGAAGAATCAAAGCAGAACATCAAAGACCAGCAGGACTGCTGAAACCACTGGAAATTCCAATGTGGAAGTGGGAAGATATCAGCATGGACTTCGTGGTTGGCCTACCCCGCACTCAGAAAGGGAATGATGCCATTTGGGTCATAGTTGATCGATTGACAAAAGTAGCTCACTTCATACCTGTCAAAAGCACACACTCAGTAAGCAGACTAGCAGAGCTATATATAGACAACATTCTCAAGTTGCATGGGGCACCAAAAAGTATTGTGTCAGACAGAGGACCCCAATTCACAGCTCAATTCTGGCAAAGCCTACATCAAGCCATCGGGACAACCTTGGAGTATAGCACAGCTTACCACCCTCAGACAGATGGGCAGACTGAAAGAGTGAACCAAGTTCTTGAAGATTTGTTGAGGGCATGTGTTCTGGCATATAGCACAGACTGGGAGAAGAGTCTATCTTATGCAGAATTCTCCTACAACAATAGTTACCAGGCCAGCCTACAGATGTCACCCTTTGAAGCATTATATGGCAGAAAATGCAGAACACCTCTAATGTGGTCAGAGGTGGGAGAACGAACATTCTTTGGGCCTGACATGATTGTAGAGGCAGAAGAAAATGTGGCCAAGATCCGAGAGCACCTGAAGGCAGCTCAGAGCCGACAAAAGAGCTATGCAGATAAAAGGAGACGAGATCTGAAGTTCGAAGTAGGAGACTTCGTCTATCTGAAAGTGTCACCCCTCAGAGGGCATAGGAGATTCCAAGTGAAAGGGAAGCTAGCACCCCGTTTTGTTGGACCATACCAGATACTGGAGAGAGTAGGAAAGCTAGCCTACAAGCTAGACCTACCAGAGGAACTAGCGGGAGTACACCCAGTGTTCCATGTATCTCAGCTGAGAAAGTGTCTGAGAGTACCAGAACATGAGATCAAGACAGAGGCATTAGACCTACAGGACACCTTGGAGTATCTAGAGTACCCAGAGAGGATACTAGATAGAGCAGTCAAAGAGACCAGAAGCACAACTATCCCGTTTTGCAAAGTACAGTGGAGCAACCACTCAGAAAGGGAAGCCACTTGGGAGAAGGAGTCAGTACTGAAAGAGAAATACCCCCACTTGTTTGAACCATAGGTAATCACAAATCTCGAGGACGAGATTCTTGTGAGGGGGGAGACTGTAACAACCCAAAATTTCCTATAGGTTTTGTTGAGTGCAAAAATTCGAATTTAAAAATTTTTGGTGAATTGTGTGCATGCAAACAAACATATAAGAGTGTCTTCTATTTTGCTCCCTAAATTCTTAGGCAATTTAAATTCAAATTTAAAATCAATTTGAAGTGCTAAGGATGAAATAGTGTGATTTGGATTTATTTGGTTTTATTTGGATTTTTGGTTGGTTTGAATTCAAATTCTAGATTTGAATTCAAACTCTAATTGACTAAACTAATTTCCAATCCTTCTAACTGTTCGTGGGCCGAATTCTCGAGCTCAAGTCCATCAAACCCCCTTCAACTCTTTCCCGAGCCAGCAACCCGAGCAGCCCAGCCGGCCATTCGGCCCGTCAGCGGCCCAACACTTCTCCCCGCCGCGTCGACACCGCGTCGCTCTCTCTCTCTCACTGACGCCGGGACCCCACCTGTCAGCCTTTTCGTCTCCCCCGCGTCATCGTCTTCCTCCCGCGCGCCGCTCTCTCTCTCTCTTCCGCGCGCGCCCGTGACTCCCAACTGCCCGAGCTCCGTGCGGCCCGACGCGATTGCGCCGCGTGTCCGCTAGCGCTCGAGCTCCCCATCCGTCCGTCGAACCCCGGGAAACCCTAGCTCCTATCGCCTATTTAACCCGCCGCCGGCCGTCTTCTTCTCCAAGCCGCGCCGCCCCATTGGGGTTTCCTAGATCCAATTCGAGTGGGGGAGAGGGAGGAGGAGAACCAGAGGAGGGTCCGAGGAGGAGAAGAGGGAGGGAAGAGAAGCCGAGGCTCCGTCCCCGCAGCGCCGCCGCCGAAGTCGCCGCCGCCGCTCGTGGACCGCCATCTCCAGGCCGAACCAAGGAGCGAGAGGAGGAGCACGAGGACCGCCAGACTGCGCCGAGCCTACCCCGAGCTGCAGCGTACCTCGACGAGACCCGAGGTGAGCTAACCGCGGAGCCCTCCTTCTTCCCCAACTCCGGCCGATTTCCGCCGCCGTGCGAGCTCGTTGAGCCTAGCCTTTCTCTGTGAGCCAGCCTTCGAGCTGTGCATGTCTTCTGTAGGATCCTAAGCCGCTAAACCCTTTGCAACCCGCCGTCGCTTGTTCCCCGTAGCCGAGGCCCGCCGCGGCCGAGCTCTGCTCGCCGCGCGCGCGAACGCCGAGGCCACGCGCGGCCGTGGGTGACCACGTGCTCGCGCGTGTGCACCCAGGTGCGTCCCAGCCGCTGCTGGAGCCGCACGCGCACTCGCTTAACCCCTTTCCGAGCGCCTTTGAACCAAAACCCGAGCCGCCGTCGTGCTCGCCGGCGTTCATGGCCGTGCCATCGCCGTCGCACGTCGGGAGCCCAAGCCAAACCCTAATCCGAGCCCTTTTCATCCTATCCGTGACCACCGAGCCCTAGTGAAGCTAACCCGGCCGATCTAGCCCCGAGCCGAGCCTTCTCCGGCCAGTTCCGCCGCGGACCGTCGCCGCCGGCGTGCTCCAGAGCGCGTCGCGCGCGCGTCGCATCGCGCCGTGGCGAAGCCACACCGTAGACCACACCAAGTCACCACACGCGCACGCACAGAAGATCCCAGTTCGGCCACACCTAGATCCCATGCACCCGGCTCACGTGGACCTATCTCACGGTTCACCGTGGACTCAGTCCACCAGTGCAAATCCAACAGCCACCCCTTCGTGGGCCTAATTCCCGCGTTTAAGTCTGGTTTACACCCTTGAACTCTTCCGGCCCATTCGCTTTCGGCCCAATTCCAGCCCAGCCATCGTTTATTCTTTTTCTTTTCTTTTTAACGGCGCTGTCGTATGGGACCCACCTGTCATACTCTGTGAGTCACTGACACATGGGGCCCACTGACCAGAGTTGACCCGCTGACCGTTGACCGTTGACCCCGTTGACCGTTGACCGGTCAACGCTGGCGTCAGCAGGGCCCACTGCTGACGTCATCCTAGGCGGACCCCACTGCTGACGTCAGCATGACGTCATGCTGACGTCAGCGGGCTAATTTCTGTCTGTTTTCTTTTTCGGAAATTATTTAATATTTTCAGAAAATGATTTAAACTTCGAAAATTAATAATAAATTAACCGTAGCTCAGAAAAATATGAAACCAGTTTCTATATTTTTCTAAAATCATGATCTACGCGTTAGTGTAGAGTTTGGTGTTATTTGGGTCTTCTTTTGTCACTGTCTTAGTGTTTCTTTGCTAGTAGCCACGTCTTATTTTATTTCTCGCGCAACCCTAGGAGCTTCGGAGAGTCAGGAGGAGCCGGACTACTGCAACAACTGCTTCGACGAGGACGAAGACCCTTGCCCAGGTTCACGCCCGACCATCTCTGAAATACCTATTAGACATGCAAACTAGTATGCTAGCGCTTTACTTTACTCGCATGATAAACCTGCACTGCCTTTGTTATTATCCTGTTACCTTGCTACCTACTACTCACTTTATAAGTATGCTATGCTATGCATGTGTTGGGACGGTTGTGATTGATCCTCTTGGCGTGAGTTGTGGGTGGTTTGGGAGGAGTAGTGCAGCTAGGCGGTGTAAGCGAGTAATAACAACTCGATCGTTGATCGAGGTGCTGAGGGGCTGCACTCGGGCAGTCCCTATGGGGTACCTGTTGCGGGTACATGGTTACTGGTTACTTGGGGATTGGTACTCGGTGAGTACCTGAGGTGTTTGGGCGGCAATACCTGTTATGGGTGCCGATTGCGGACCGTTGCGGCGGATCGCTTGTGATGCAGATACTCGCTTTACCGAACAATTAAGGACCGAGTCGTGCCCCCACTTCGGACTTGGGAAATACCGTGCTCACCATCTACCCAGTATGGGGAGGGTTCCAGCAAGCCTATTCTAGTGCGGCGCCGAGACTGTAGGAGAATCGAGTTTGATATGTGTAGGGGGGATTCGTTGCGGCGTAATCTCCCTGATTTACCACGGCCCCCGACTGGCCCCGGTGGGAAGGTTTCACAACCCTGGGGCAGATGTTAGATCGGATGTTTCCCGAGCCCAGGGAGACAGGATTGGCGCCGCTACTGTTTAGGGTCTTTGCTGTGGGCTGCGTCTCAGGTTGGTTGCGGACTAGCCTTGCAGCCCGGATGGATTCCTGGAGTGCCACCTCTGTAGAGTGTAAACTATATGTATAGCCGTGTCCACGGTTACGGACGACCCATTTCTGAGAAGCCCCGGCTAGCATGGGAATCTGCTTTCTTACCTCATCCTTGAATCGGGTTATGAGAGATTGGTCCAGCTGAGGCTGTTGAGACGAGGTGGGGAGGGAGCTCACCAAGTCGACTAGTGAGTGAAAGGTGTTGGTGGTTAATGTTTTGCGGGAACCTGCCGTGGCAGGACGAGCCCGATGGGAAATGTGAGGTTGACGGTTGGTTTTTGGAGTGTGGATGTGTGGGTGTGAGCAGGAGTTGGTGATGAGATGAAATTGGGTTGCTGCTGCTGCTTGCATTAAGAAACCCTGGCTTAAACCTTGTTTATTTCTATATCCTTAGAATAGGCCACCTTTAAAGCTTGCATCATATTATGGTTGGTGACGTGGACCTGTCCCACTTCCTTGGGGACAGACTTTGGGTTCTCAGGTGAAGACCCCGACCACGAGTTCAACCAGGACGGGTGGTACGATTGAAGGGTGTGCGCTACGCTCAAGGGTGCCTGTGGAGGAGTGGTCCCTGTTGTTCTAGCTACCGCTGCGCAGATGTTTCCTATTGTCGTTTTAGCCCAGAGGGCTTGTATCAGACGCTTTGTCTTTATATGAGTCATGTAATGAATCTTTTATCGTTGTATGGATGTGATATTCGACTGAGATGAGTTCTGTACGAGATAGCTGCTATTCCTGGGACTATCTCAAGGGTACAGGGAGTCGGGTTCTCGTCGGTGAGAATCCGGTTCGTCACAGTTGGTATCAGAGCCATACTTGACCGTAGCGCGTAACCCTTAGAACGGAAACTTAGGCAGAAGCTCTAACTGAGTCCTCTATTTTATATGAAACCCCTTGGACTATTTGAAAACTATATATAAGTACATCTCAACTATTTACAAAACTTTTACCCTTACCTTACCTTACTAACTTGCTAACTTACTAACAACCCACTGACTGTCTGGCAGATGGAAGGAAGATCAGCAGGTGAACGACGGGAGATCAGGACCACAGGAGCAGACTGTGGAGGTTTGGCAGTGCTACTGAGGGAGGTGCTGCGTACAGTGGGGATAGATGTAGACAACGTGCTTATTCAGATGTCCGATTTCGGTGATCTTGGACTCTACGGAAAGCTTATTCAGAGGGCTATCCATCCCACCTGAAATTAAGCTCCAAAACCACCTAGTGCAAGTGTTGTGATAGGAGTTTATCTTATGTTAGCACTTGGTTAGATCACTTTGAGCACCGAGACATAGACAAAGCTATCAACATTGCATCCCTCTTGATAGTACGACATACCTATACTCAAGATCAAAGATAAAATCTAGTTCAACCACTTGAGATTGAATAACTTGAACCTTGCCACTTTTCTTCAATTCTCGCTTCAGGAGGGTGCAACCTTTCTTATCTCTTGAGCACATCCAACTTGAGCTAGTGGCTTAGAATATCCAAGTGTTATGATCAAGAATCCATTACTCATTCATAAGCCACTTTATCATAAGATTAAACAATGATTAGATGCATTGCATTGCTTCACTAGATAAGGCTTGATTAATACATAGAAATCAAACCATGATGCTAGACTTCACTCCAACAAAGTCCCTCGGCTACAAGACCAACTTGCCCTTCTCTTTGCTTAGTACCTCATCACTCGCCATCTAGCTTGATCCTTTCATCCTATCTTGCCACTTTAAGTTTAGCTTTGCTTTGCATCATCATGAATACCACTTTGAAATCCATGTCTTCAATTTAAGCCGATGATATGTCCAATATGATCTTCTATGTCATTGATACCATATGACTTGTTCATAAGCCTTTAGCCATATGAGATCACTTGCTAGCTATAAGCTTATGTCTCATTCTCTATGCAAGTATAGCTATGGACCGAGTCCAAAGAAATCCTAATTTCTTCAAATAAATTGTCCCAATATCTTTTGACAAGCTTCTTCTAGATGAGACCAATCAATACACATGAATTTTTATCTTCTTTGTCGTTCTCATGCACTTGTCATTGTCACCTTTTGTATCATGGGATCACATTCACTTTTCTTTGATTAAGCAAGCAACCAACCAATGAGACCTTACAATTACAATACATCTTTGTCTCTTTTGCTTACTTCAACATTTACTTGTCGTATCTTTACTTTTGCGTGCTTTGTATGACATAAGCTTGACTTTATCATTTACAATAATATCTATCCAAAGCTCAACAAGTTCATTAGACCTTTAATTGTTTAAGTCAATCAACCACCAAAACCCACAAGGGACCTAGATGCACTTTCCGACGCAAAAGATAATATGGTTTTTAGAAAGCAGTATGCTCTTGAACATAAGAAGGAACTAGTGCGCTTACATAACTTACATTCTGAAATTTTGTAATGCATTTTTTTCTAAAACTTGTGTATATTTACTTTGTTACATAACTTTGTTCTGAAATATTGTTACATAATTTTTGTTTTACATAATCTTGAATTGTTTGTATAATTGTTGTAGAAGGTTCTTGCCGTAGAAGTTCTTTATAGGTTATTGCAAACCAAAGTTATTTAATTTTTCTGTAAAAAGTTTTGAAGTGGTAAGTTGCGTAAGATATTACTAACAAAGGTTTTTTGCTTTATAGTCTCAAAACTATTTTCTATAAAAAGTTCTTATATAAATTTTTTCAAGCAAATCATTGACAAAAAAATTGTGTTAATAATTTAAGATTTATAGAAAAGCTTTTATCATAAATTTTGCTATGTATTTTTTTCTAAAACTTGTGTATGTTACTTTGTTACATAACCTTGTTCTGAAATATTGTTACATAAGTTTTTTTACATAATCTTGTATATTGAATGGTTTATATAATTATTGTAGAAGTTATATAGATTACATATATTTTGCAAAGGTTCTTACCGTAGAAGTTCTTTATAAGTTTTTGCAAACCAAAGTAATTTAGTTTTTCTGTAAAAAGTTTTGAAGGGATGAGATCTGTAAGTATTACTAAAAAAGGTTTTTTTGCTTTATAGTCACAAAACTATTTTGTATAAAAAGTTCTTATATAACTATTTCCAAGCAAATCATTGACCAAAAAATTGTTTTAATAAGTTAAGATTTATGGAAAAGTTTTTATCATAAAAGCTATGTATAAAAATGTTTTCTTTTCAGAAACATTTCTATAGTAAAGTTATGTGGATAAAATTTTGTACAGAAGTTATTGAAAAAGTTACGTGTCAAGTGTTATGTTTTTAGAATTATATTTATATTGAAGTTATATGGATAAAGTTTTCTATAAAAGTTATCTTAAAATGTTATATACGAATGTGAAGTTATCTAAAAAAACTTTCTTTATAATAATTCTATAGAAAAGTTGTCAATTGTGTAGAAAAGTTATACAAAACAGTTTCACATAAAACTTTTGTATAAATGTTTTTTATTGAAGTTGAGCAGACAAGTTTCAGTAGTAATTTCTGAATAAAAGGTTGTATAAAAGGTTATTGCAACTTTTATCAAAAATTAATTTTACAAAACTTTTATTGAAAAAAACTTTTTTCAAAACGTATAAGTTGGATTAAGGCACTAAAAAGGAGGTCATAGAAAATTTGTACTCAAGCTCATGTGTCAAAGTTGTTCATGAAGTTATCTAGACAATGATTTGTACAAAAAGTTAAATACGTAATATATTTATATATGTTGCTAGAAAAGTTTATGAAAAAGTTCTCCAAAAAGATGTTGTAGGGAAGTTTTCGATACAAATGTTTCACATGCACATGTTTGTAGAAAAAATTATGTACAATATTTATATGCAAAAAGTTTTAGATAGCAAAATATTGCGTTGGATGGTCCTCTAGAATTTTTTTTTCTTTCTTTTTTCCTATATTTTTTGTTTTTGTATTGTCTTCATAAAAACTGAATTGTATATATATATATATATGACTCACTGGTCCTCTCTGTTTGTTCATTTTTTGCCAGGATAAGAAAAAAAGGACCAGAGGAAAAAGAAACAACAATGCCTTTCATTCCTGCATTACTTATTAGAAGATACATTGGTTTCAATGAATTTTTTTCTTATTTTTTTCATAGTTTGAAACTATCTTTTATTTGTATTCCCCACCCATTTCTATCCCTTAGTTTCCACGGTCCCGAATGATTCTAAAAGAGAAGGATAATGCTTTTTGAAATTAGAAGAGAAGAATGATGCTAAATAAAAAAGTATTACATCAAAAGAGAATGGGTCTGTCCAATAGAAAAGGTGAATCAGACGGTGGCAGGATGCCCACCGTTTATGGGGTGATAGGTGAACCGATTAGCTGGCGTGAATAAAAAAATTCAAAAAGAGGATGACAGGAAACATAATTTATTGGTGCGGATTCCAAAAAGGGAATGAACCGGGACGCACGGAGGGAAATTTGCTTTTCCGGCTGTCCATGAGTCGACGACAAAGTTTCTTCCGTGCAGTCACCTGCAAACAAGATGCGCCCGTTTAGATATGAATAGTTGAAGGCTCTATCGGAGTTGATTTCGACTTTTAAGTGGGTGGGTTTAGATATTACTTGAAGGTGTTATCAAAGTGGAGAAGAATCATCTCGTCATCTACGAGGAGAAGGGTTTCGAGATTAGTAGTTGGAGACGTTATCGGAGCGTCATGCACACAACGAGAGGAAGACCACCGGGGTTAGAGTTTTCAGATTAGTGATTGGAGGCACATGATTTATCATTGATGCTATTGTAGCGCCATGGGGACGAAAAGAAGGGACAGCAGGAACAGGTTTAGGGTTTTGAAGATGTTTTCTTTTAAATGAGGGTTTTAAAATGAGCCACTGTTTAGAATGATCCAGCAGCCGCCTCCAACACCCGGAACGGCTATTCATCGCTCGCGCTACAATTTTTCACTTGTCGCTTGCGTCGTTCCGCGGTCCGCGCTAGTCTTTCTGCCTTATCGACGTGTGCGTTGTTCCGCTTTGGGGTTAGCCGGGCACTTTGGCCCATATGAAGTCCATGATCCAAGTTTTTCTTTTCTTTTTCTTTCTGCTTCGTCGTATCTGCAAGTGAGGTTAGTGGCTATAAAGTTAATTCTCTTTTGTTTTTTGTTTCATTTTTCCGTATTTCCTTTCTTTCATTTCTTTTTTCTATCTGTTTTCCTACGGTGTATGTTATTTTTGATTTTTTTTTCTCTTCCTTCTTTTACATGGTAATTTTATTTTTGGATTTTATTTGCTAATTTTCTTTTTAAATTATATGGGATATAGGTGAGCCAATAGTAAATAATTTTTCTTCTTCTAATAAAAAGCTGAAAGCTCATTGAACCTTTTTTTTAGCGAATCAACAGGGGAGGCCCCTACCTTTCTTTTTTTCTATCATTGAACCTTTTCTTTTCTTCTTTGTGTTTATTTTTATCTGTATTATATTATTTTTAAATTGTATATTATTTTCTTTTTTCTAATCCTCTGTGTACTACACTAAATTGTTTGCAATGCTAAATAATCTTTGTTTTGTATTAATATTTTTTACCAATAATAATTATTGATAAAAAATATTAATGTTTGTTCGTAATATTGACTCATTTGTTCTCCATGTGCAGTAATTTGTTCGTAATATTGACTCATTTGTTCTATTTGTGCACTAATTTGTTTGCAACATAAATTTATCTGTTCTACATGTGCGGTAATTTGTTTGCAACGTGTACTCATTTGTTCTCCATATGCAATAATTTGTTCGCGATATGAACTCATTTATTCTCCATGTGCAGTAATTTGTTCGTAATGTTGACTCACTTGTTCTCCATATGTAGTAATTTGTTCGCAACGTGGATTTATCTGTTCTTTATGTGCAGTAATTTATTCACAACGTGGACTCATTTGTTCTTCATGTCCAACAATTTATTCACAATGTGGACTCATTTATTTTGTATGTGTAATCTATTCGTAAGGTAAAATCATTTGTTTTTCGTGTGCGTGGAACAATTTGTTTATTTCATTATAGCTAATTTGGTCATATTAAATTATTTGTTTACTTTGTAAACTATTTTTTTGGATCGTAAAGATGCTGTCTAAAAATACAGTGATGTAATAAAAAATTAATTTGGATACTCTGATTGTTTGGGTATGATAAATGGTTCTAAAATTTTTATAAAAACAATTACTAAATAAAAATTAATTTTGATATCAACCGCATGAGCGTATGTCTCTGTCTAGGCCATGGTTTGATTAAACAATCGCAAACTTTGACGGAACGGACCGGCGGCCATGCGCCCGCCGATGGGCCGGCGAAGTGCTCGGCCTGTTAGTTCGCTGCACGCACTTCAGGCGATCAAAAATAAGAAAAAGTCCATTTTGTCTCCTCCAACTATTACTAAAGTCTAATTTTTCTCCATCATTTACAATACCGGTCAACCAGTACCCATAACTCTTCAAAATCGGGCACAAGACCTCCCTGCCTGTTCTGTAGTGGTTTTGTCTCGTGTACCAGTGATTTTGCAGCGATTCTAATGTAATCAGTCACATCACTATTTTCTTCGAAAGCAAAAATGGTCCTAGCACGAGCAACACACCATTATGTTATTGTCCAGCTTTTGAAGCTCTTTACCCACCGCCCACTGCCAAAGCTACCATATACAATCACTTAACAACGTAAGCTCATATTGAAGCCAAATGGTACAGACTGCAGCCAGCTTCCTGCGTAAAATACATAGACAACAGGGCTTGTTAAGCAATAGCCTCCAGGTGGGGCAGGTGGGAAAATGAATAAGCTATATTTTTCATTATATAATTTGTACGGAGTATTGTCAAAATCAGTCAAAATTACTGCTATTGACATTGTCAACCAAGCCCATATGATTGCCACCTAGGACTAAAACTACTTAGATTGGGTTGAGGAGGTATTTTGTCTGGTTTTGATGAGTTGAAGGTGTGTTATATCTGGTTTTGTATTTGAGGAAGATAAATCAGACTTTAACGATAGTTGAGGGAGTCAGAATAAACTTTTTCCTAAAAAATATTTTGTCGCGTTCATGATAGGTAACCGCGCCCTCCAACACCTCCGGCATACAAGTGTCTCTCTCTTCTACGAGCACAAGTTTTATCCGCAAGCCACATGGGCCAAGTTAATGCCACGCCCAATCTAGGCCCAAGTACTTAGTGTTGGGCTTTGATCATCCCGACCACTCTTCCTACCGTAGGTTAAGCTGCTAATATCCAAATCGATTTCTCTTTTTCAGAAAAGGCTCGTCAGGGTAGCATCCATCAATCAGCTGAGTATAAAGCGCAGCTGGTAGAAAACCTAAGGGACGGTGTATATCGTGATTTTTGTTGGGCTGTTGTTGGCGACGTGTAAGCTTCTTATTACGGGCCCGGCCGGCGGCGGCGGGGCAGCTGGCTCTGCTAACTCGACTTGCCTCCTGACCTCCTCGCCTGATCACACGACGATCGACTCTTTTAACTACGCTCGAGTATTATATTATTAGTATATAAAACGATTACCTTCGCCTCGCATGACTGAGCTCTGCATACGATTCGAATTACCAAACTGCAATAACAAGCTACGGTAGCCGTCTTACTCGTGCACAGTATAGTACCGTACGTCGTGAACTGAAGGTTAGCCGCAGCCATCGCAGCGGAGCAGAGCAGACCCAGGCGCCGTATGCACATGCGTTCAAGCGTACGCGCCGGCAGCATGTATGCAATGAGGCAGGAAGGCCCTACATGCATACGGAGGACGTACCACCCCGCGCTGTGTACATGCATCCAGATGCCATGCGCTGACGGCTGATCCGTATCGCATTGTACCGGGCACAAAGAGGCAGGGCATTTACGCCCGGGCAGGCGGGCGGGGACATCAGCATGCACCCGCGCGCATTCACGCATGTGGCGTGAATAAAAACGATTGAGGAGGCCGGGAGACACACGCATTTACGCTGCCTAGCTGCTTGCCCGCGTACGTACCGCGTCGGCGCGTACGCGTACGTACGCTGTATTTGTATAGTACTCCGTATAGTAGTAGTAGTGTGTCTTCTATCTTGTGCTAGCCCAAACAGTGGAACAGAACGGTAAGAGCTCGAGATCAGGTACGGCCGCGGATCGATGGAGTTAACCCGTCCAAATCTTGGGCATAAAACCTAGGATCAGCTGCGCAAAGTACTCTCTGCTCCACGTAATCACCACCTTAATTTCTCGACCGTGAGATGGTGTTGCTACTGGGTTTGAAATGCTGCTGATGACTAATGTGTGGCAGTCACAACCCTCTATGTAGGATGGTTTCCATATCATTAATTAGGCTGTCACGTATGACTTTTTGCTTGTGTGGCACTGTATTAAATAAGAGAGAGAATGAAAAGAGGAAGAAACTGGGTCTCATGCAAGACCCAGTGTCGACACGAGGACCTATGCATAGGACACTACCAAAGTTTGCATTGGAAGATGATAGTGTCTTCATGATAGAAAAACAACAAGTATGATTGGTAGAGAGAAAAAAGACGATGAATTTATTACTGATCCATCCTAAAAAATCATGGGTTGAAGAATGTAGTGTCTAAGGTGATGTCTTGCTAACATGGCAGCATGGGCACTACCCATAGACATGATGGGTTGGGACTGCCCTAAGCGTATGACGTAGAGTAAATTCCTTATTTGACACCAAAACAAATATCCGTTCCTTTTTTATCTCGAAAAAATTTTCATGCTCTATTTAACACTGACTTTTAACATCATTCTTTATTTGACATTTTGATCACAGCTTTCAGTTAAATTAAGCGAAATAACCTTTCAAATTCATAAAAATTTTTATAATAATATAACATATCGATATAAACATATTTTTTTTAAAAGGACACACGTGTTTTTATGGTTTTAAAATTAAAATCTACTAAACTTGACTATCTTTAAAACAAATATGAATTATAAGGCACCAAAATACTTTCAAAAAATTATGACAAAAAAACTATTATTCACCATATGTAATGTGGTAGTTTATAAAATTATTTTTCATTATAAGTTACATATAGAATTGGGAAGAACATAGTATTTTAGTAATTTTAGATGGAACTCATAATTATCTATTTAATATATGATGGAAAATAATTTCATACGCTATTGTATCACATGTGACAAATATTAGTTATTTTTATTAATTTTTTGAAAGCATTTTAGTGAGATAAAATTCAGATAAGATTTCAAAACTATATAGTTTGTTGAATTTTAAGTCTAAAAATATAAAAGTGCATGTATTGTTTTGAATGACATATGTTCATGTCTATTTATTATATTGATAGAAAAAATTCGATGAATTTTGGAGGTGATTTGGAGTACGTTTTGTCCGACTTAACTTTTGAAGGTAACAAAAATGTCAAATAAGAAATAAATTTAAAAGTCAGTGTCAAATAGAGAACGAAAAAATTTTCAATGCCACGAAAGGAGTCGGTATTTGTTTTGGAGTCAAATAAGAAATTTACTCCATGATGTACTCCAAATCTACAATACAAGGAGCTGCTATGCTAAATTAACTCGGTCTCTCCGCATGGTCATCGTCTGTTGATCCATAAGGGCATGTACAACCCACATACAGCAGCTGTCTTTTTGTTGCCACATAGATCAAATGAGTTGATGTGGCTATCATTTAATGAGGAAAGAGAGTGTTGTTGTCTACTATCTCGTCTACTGCTTTGACTCGTGCTCCCATGCAAAACATCATAAACCAGAGTGCGTATTTATTATCACACAGACAGCTAAATAGACAGCAGTTGTCTAAACTATTATAGAGCTGACTATTTAACTGTCTGTATATGTTAAATAGACAGCAGCTGTCTAAACTGTTGTACATGCCCTAGTGACCCAAACGAAAGCTTGCACTGCTGTCATCCAGGATGGTGAGCCGTGGGCCCAAAGTGTGCACTGAAAAGTCATAATTTCTCGAGGGCGGGTGTGACCGGCACATTTTTCATTAAAAAGAAAATATATAGTGATATAAAGATGGAACTAACATATAACGCCGCACAAACCGATTGATGAGGAACAAGAAATACTCTCCAGCACAAATATTTATCGAGAGGCAAGGTTATTTTGAAAACCCGTGTCTTGTTGAAATGTAAATTCTTTTACTAGCGTAGCGCGGTGTGTAAGATCTATTCGGGCCACGAATTCGCTTGTAGTCCAATGGTAGGACGTTCAGTGGGATGCTACCCATCAGGGTTCAAATCCTAGTGCTCGCATCTTTTCGTGGGATTTTTCTAGGATTTACCGGCGTTATGCGTTAAGTGGTAAGTGGCGTTCCCGTCGACAACGAAGCGCCAATGGTGATTTCGGGAATCTCCAGATCTATCGGGTGCTCAGTCCTTCGGAGGTGCTCATAGGGGTAGGGTTTGCGTACGTGTATTCATAGGGGTGAGTGTGCATGCGTGTGTGAGTGTCTGCGTTGTACTGTGTAATTTTCAAAAAAAGATCTTTTTGGGCCTTCGGAGGTGCTCATAGGGGTAGGGTTTGCGTACGTGTATTCATAGGGGTGAGTGTGCGTGCGTGTGTGAGCGTCGGCGTTGTACTATGTAATTCTAAAAAAAAGATCTATTTGGGCCTTTAGAGAGGTTGCCACACACCAACATGCATCTATACTGGATTGGGCTACTATAAAACTGGCTGAGACCATTGGAAGAAAGTCATATTTTCACGAGGGCGGGTGTGAACCGGCACATTTTTCATTAAAAAGAAAATACGATAATGCTTCTGTCAAGATGTCCGATAGATCGGACTATTCCTCGTCTTGATGTCCGGTAGATCGGACTATTCCTCGTCTTTTTTTTTCACAAGCCGTCACCGTGGTCTCCCAATTCTCCGCGCCTCTTATTCCTCCGTACGCCTTCGCCCCCCCCCCCCCCCCCCCCCCCCCGTTCCTGTGCACCTCGCCGCTGCCTCCCCACCATCGCCTTTGATCCGTGTGCCGCTGTCTCCCTATCACAGTCCTCCGATCTAAGCGTCGCCGCCGCCTCTCATCTCCGCTCCTCTGCGGCACTGCTACTACCTCCCCTTCCCGTTCCTTCGTGCGCCGCCGTCGCCTTCCTCCACATGCCGCCGCCTCCCCGTGCGTTACCTGCTGGATGTTAGATGTTGCAAAAAGTGATTTATGATGTTGCAATTTGGTTTTTTTATGGTTGCATTGCGGATGTTGCATATTTTTCATAAATTATGATGTTGCAATCATGATTTTTATGATTTTGTAACTATGATTTCGTGATGTTGCATTAGTTATTCTCAGATGTTTCAATATCTGGATTTCAAAGTCCTAGCTAGTTATTTCTAGAGAAAAATGGGATCTCGGTCGGTTGTTGCTGAAAACATCACCATTTGCTTCGGTAGGAATTTCTTTTTTATGAGAATCTCATGAGATCGGGATCTGATGCTGATATTTTTGATGTATAAGTCTGATGTTGCAATATGTAATTTTTGATGTCACATCTTCCTATTTCTAATGTTGCAACAAACCATCCGATGAGAAATTTTCTATCGGATGTCTAGGCGCTAGTATGACCGAAGAAAATATAGTGATATAAAGATGAAACTAACATATAACGCGCGCCGCACAAACCGGCAAAACATACGGTACGATGCCAAGAAGCAAAGAGTAAATCACGCGTGACTTATAAACTTGATGAGGAACAAGAAACACTCTTCGGCACGAATATTTACTGAGAGACAAGGTCATTTTGAAAACCCGTGTCTCGTTGAAGTGTAAATTCTTTTACTAGCGTTAGCGTAGTAGTGTGTAAGATCTATTTAGACCTTAATTAGAGAGGTTACCACACACCAATATGCATCTATACTGGATTGGGCTACTATAACTCTTGTTGAGGATAGTAATAACAATCCATAAACCTTTTTACTCGCAAGTATTTTGGTTAAACACGGTAAAAAAATAAATATTATAGGCAGCATAGCCTATCCATTTCCCTGCACTGCCACCAAGAAAGAGAAGATGAGGATTGGAGAAGAAGAAAAAGAGAGTGAACACAACCTACACGGTGGAGGTAGCGCTCTATTGAAACTATTACGGGGGAGATTTGGGTGGCGGATAGAGACCTTTCATACCACCTCGTTGGAGGACATCGGGTGGGAGTTTTTTTTTGCTTGTTGAACCTGATCGTTAGAGTGGAGCTTGGGCTCACACAAAAAATATATTGTTGTTCTTATAGAACCCATAAAACATTAGACCAAATTACAGTCTAAGCATCAAATAACCACCCATAGCTTGCGTAGTCATGGTTTTTGAATTAGTGGCTCCCTCTTTTATCTTCAGCTCAAACTGCTCTGTTAGTCTGCATTGTGATGTTACAATAGTTCTACATAGAGATGTAAATTTATCTTTTCCTTATTTATGGGGTCGATTCTCATTACAAATTAACTAGTCACAATGGCGTGTAAAAGATGTCGACACAAAATACCGATGAAGAAAGAAAAAAAATCAAGAGCCATAAGCAAGCATTTTATTTAAGAAACAAATTGAAAAGTTAGTTACAATATCACGGTGTAACGGTAAAATGTAGGAAAAATCAAAATCATAAGCTGCCCCATCACAATATTTAGTTATAATATCATAGTATAATATTCATATCAAAATAATCGAGAACCATAAGCTAGCACATCCGCTAGTAGAAATTAAGAAATAGAAAAAGGTGAGTGAACAGTATATATCGTAGTCACCACAAGCCACATTTTCTAGAAAACAAACGCTGATTAAACACACTCCTAGCTCATAGATGCAACAGTAGAAAAACAAACAGTAGCACTGTAGTAGCTATTCAGTAATAAATGATACCTAGCGTCGACCCTGGGGACTCAATGGTTCGAGAAAGTTCAAACGTTTTTTTAACAACAGCCTATAGTACCGAAGAAAAATCTACCACGTCCATATATATGGTAACTGACAGAACCCCTGCACAGTAGCACTATCCCCTGAAATTGCAGCAAATCCTGGAGCTTTAGTAGCTATCAATCATCATTTCAGCCCTTGTTTAGATCTCAAATTGAAAGCTGCATTTAATACTCCATGCATCTTTTAATATTTTGGTGTGATGAAAATCTTTTTTATAGTGAAATTTGACGGTGGAATTTGAGAACTAAATAAGACCGAGACCGTGACTACCCTTTCTCAGCATCGCCAGACGTGGCAGGCCTTCCTCGCGAGCCATGAGATCGATCGGCTGACAACTTCAATGAATTACTGTGTTAAAGCTTGTGAGGTTTTGAGGACTGAGCTCGTACACGTACGGACTATGGACTCATCTGTTCGACGTGTTTGCCCTAGCTCCCAAATTTGGGAGCCAATATTTGACTTTTGCGGTGCATGCGTCACTGTAGCATTTCGTTTGTATCTGTGAAAAATTATCTAAAAATTAATTAATTAGGCTCAAAATGTTCGTCTCGCAAAGTACAACAAAACTGTACAATTAGTTTTTAATGATTTCATCTACATTTAGTACTTCATGTATGTGCCGACATTTTGATGTGATGAGAATCTTCTTTTTACATAGTGAACTTTGAGGGTGGAATTTGGGATCTAAACAAACAAACAAGGCCTTTGTTGCTCGAAGCCGAGTGCCGTACCTCTGTAATGAGAAAACTGATGAGAAGAGATCCATCTCTAGATGCATGCCAAACACACCAAGGCCTTGTTTAGTTCCCGAAATTGGGAGTTAAATTTGGGTTTTTTAGAGTGCGTGCGCTACTGTAGCATTTCGTTTGTATGTGTGAAAAATTGTTCAAAAATTGATTAATTAGGCTTAAAATGTTCGTCTCGTAGAGTACAATAAAACTGTGCAATTAGTTTTTGATTTTATCTACGTTTAATACTCCATACATGCTATGACATTTTGATGTGATGAAAATCTTCTTTTTGTACAGTGAACTTTTGGGATAAAATTTAGGATCCAAACAGGGCAAGAGGGATGAGAAGAGAGAAAAACTAACACGTGGGCAGTGAGACGGCATGCGCGTATCTGTAATTCTGTATGATTGCAGCCTTGCAGGGTAGACTTCCAAAGGAAGGAACGGAATGCATGCAGGAGCCCGAGATACCATTTTGCCATGCCATCCACCGTCCGTCCGTGTTCTCGTCGAGTCGGAGTTGTTGGCCGGGTTGCTGGGTCCCGACCCCTCCGAGTCCGATTCCGACCAACCACCACGCAGCCCCGGCGTTGGACTTCCTCGTCCCTCCAACCCCGCCGGACTCCTCCTCCTCCTCCTAGGTCATGGTCAACACGTGCAGCGAGGCCGAGGTGGGGCTCGCCTGGCTTTCGCCCTCGCCCAGCTCCGAGTTCCGACCAGCATGCGTACTGTACGTGCTAGGGGAGATCTCGACACGCAGAGTGCACGTCCTGTCTGCGACTCTGCACGGGATCCACCGTTGGGACGGGCTCGCAGCTTCGGTTCCGTCGTCGTCTTCTAGTCCACTACTACTCCAGTGTCCACAACCCGGTCCCTTCTTCTCCCTGCTCCATCCACACATAACATATCCCAGCCAAAAAGCGGCCCGACGATCCGTATCAAAAGGTATAGGAGTGAGTAGTACTAGTCCGTAACAAATCCTGTCCCGATCACAATGATACGCCTACTCAGTAAGTACGTCCCCTCCCTGTCGCTCCACTCTGGAAAACGACAACGGCATCTCGCGCCCAGGCCACGCTGGACTGATGTGCTGGAGGTCACCTGCTGGCTAGCTGCAACCGAATGATCGTGTCGTGTGCCGGGATGGATCACATTCACCGCCGAGGAATTTGGGAGTCTCCCAGCATACTGTACGTGTGATGGATCAGAATCAGCATCGGCTAGAGAGGCCTGGAGCTTGTGAGCTCCAGATCACATGTCGGCTCGTGCAGCAGGCATTGCAAAGGATCCCGGTGACACCAGCGCTGGACGTGGATGTGGATCCGTTCCTTCTCCTCTCCCATACGTCATCAGTGATTTTCAATGCTCCTGTGCCGTGGCGTCCTGCCGTACTAGTACTGGTGAGGATATTTTGCCGTTGGATGGAGATCTTTGAACGGCGCACTCACTCACTCACTGGCGTCGTCTGGCATGGCCAGGCCAGTGCCAATCCACACGCACAAATCCCCGATCACAATCAATTCCCCCCGAGCCCGGCGGGATGTGGCGGGCCCCACCTGCAGTGTTAAAGGCCCGGGCTCCCCCCTGCATCCTCGGAAACCGCACCCGGCAGCGGGGCCCGCACATGTTCCTCGGCGGACGGGACGCTCACGTGACAGGCCCTGGAATCCTGGCCTTGGCCTCGCTCGGGCATCACCGGGGCCCACATGCCAGCCAGCCACCCTCTCTCTCTGAGTGTGCTCCCTCTGACCACATCGCGCTCTGACTCTGACCACCCACCGATGCATGCGCGCCAGCCTCCCTCCAGCGCCCTCCTCCGCCACCCCGCCCGCGCCTACCCGCGCGCTTCGCACCTCCCTGACGCGCGGGCCCGGAGCGGGTCCACCTCCGGCCGCCTGCCGAATGGCCGCGCTGGTACGCGTCCGTCCAAAGTACGCCACCCTTTTCTTTCTTTCCTTTTTTTTTCTCCCTCCCTCGCTCTCTCTCTCTCTCTCGTGCGCGCGCGGGAAATAAAAACTGGCGACGGGAGAAAAAAGAGGCGAGGTGGCGGGAGTGAGAAAAGGAAAGCTGAAAGCCCGCAAGGAAAAAAGCAAAAGAAAACGCGAGAAAACAATTTGGCCCCCCGTCCGATTGATTCCTTCCCCGGTAGCACGCCAAAAAAGACAGGCCCTTTTTTTTAATCGCCTGCCGATAATACTAACAGCTGGATTAGCGGTAAACAATTGGGTTTGGGCCTCACTAATTTGCGGCCACCACGCGGCGTCCGTTTGGTGCCGTTGGATTGACGTGCCGGGGTTTGTGCTGCTGGGGAGGAAAACAAAAGGCAAATGGTTTTTTTTTGCCAACGGAAAATTAGCATTCATGGAGGACCCCACTGACTGGCCAAGTCTAGCCGTATGCGAGTTGTATCTTGTATGGCCGGGGGAGCCTATAGCAAGATTAGTATGGAGAAATTTCTTAGGATGATTATTGTATTATTATACACAAGAGCAAGAACGGATTGAACTTCAAGAGTTTCTATGTATATGATTGGCTAGTTTTATACGAATTTTGGAGGATCTATGGCATTTTTATGTCTACTTGCCTCCTTCTAATTGTGGTGTGTTCCATCAAAATGAAAATTCGTACCGGTTTTATGTGATTTTTCATTGCCAGGGATTCAAGGTAATAGTGCATTTTGCTCGGCTTATGTTTGGATAATACCTTATTCCGAAAGAGCCTTTATTTTTTTTACTAATAAGTGGAACACAACAAGACCAATTGGGAGATTGTGACAGCTTGTTGCTAATTGTTCGTCATTTCGAATTGTTGTACCTATAAAAAACACTTTTGTCTTATAGGTAGTGATCATCTGCAGTAGCCACGTTTTGCTAATTTATTGCCACAGATAATGTCCATCTAATTGCCAGCGTTTGTCCCTCGACGTCGTAGACATATTTATGTGGCCATCTTTGGCCAAAAAATAAGCAAGAACAACTTGTCTCGTTAAGAACTACTCAAAATAGAAGAAATCTAAGAAAATAAATTGGACCGGTTGATTCAATCCTTCCCATTATATACATAAAAAGAGCAAACTCTTTTGTGAATACTTCCAGTGTTGGTATCAAACCAATGGCTTTGCTGATTTTATGAACACTAACATCATCTTTTGGAGGATAGCTTATTGTCATATTGGCATTACGTGATATATTGCTGTCATCTCGTAAGGCGTATGCTAACTTATGCATTAATACATTGTCTTGTTTTTCTAGTTTCTGCGCAGGCTTAGTTCTCTATTAAATGCATATAATGTATAACTCCCATTCTCATATTTGGCGGTAGATAGACGTTGGATCTTACGTGTACGCCATTCACACACCGGTTGTTCGGAACCTCTATTGTCCTCTCTTAGAGTAACTGTCCTTCTCTAGGCGGCTATCCTCTTCACTACCTCTTTATATTCTCTGCTAACTTTGTTAAACATTCAAGCTTTCCTCATCGGCAGATCGAGAGCATCGTCGAGGTATGTTCTCCTTCCTCTCCACTTCACATCTCTATTTTCCTGCCTAAGGGTATTCGAGTTTGTTATGCCATAGTTGTGGCAATGTTACTATCGACTAGTTACTTAGAGCGTCATTGCACTATTCTTTTTCAATCTATTACTGAAAAGTTTCGCAAAAATAAAGTTCGTGTTTGGCAGTGCTCCAAATCAGTTCACTCCTTGCTCTTAGGTAATCCTGCACCCGCTGCATGAAAAATCCGTCTACCGATGCTCTGATGCGGCTCCCGCCGCAGGCGGTGATGAAGCTCGGCGTCAGTGGACGCGGATCGAGCTCCGACGCCGTGAATCAACCTCTAGTAGTGCGAGTTGAACTCCATCGCCTATAGTGTGGGCGCCTCGAGTAGCGGTGTGGCCACGAATCCGGAGGATAGGCGGTTGCAAATCGCTCTCCGGCCGAGCTCCGGTGGCCGCTAGATAGACGGGTAGGCGGGGATAAGTAGATTGCCAACAGACGAAAATCCAGAATCAGGGGGGAATTGGGGGAGGGGGAGCATGTTTTTCCGCTCTCTTCTTGGTATGAAAGTTGAAGGAGCGCTTCAAACCGATTTTTTCAAAAATTAGATCGTAAAAATAACATAACACTTGGTAGAGCTCCGTCGAGTCTTATGCGTAGCGGAACGTCGGGAGGGCTACCACGTTTGACCCACTGTTTTAAGGCCTATGTTCTTATTTTTTGATAAAAAAATTACAATTTTACCTACTGTTTCACCATATTTAATATTTGAAAGCCATACGAAATTCCTTCTTAGAACTGCCGTACCATCATTTGGAAGTTAGGGTTTGAGAGATGTGAATCAGACTATGGGTTGTTCTGGTGCCGTTAGTAAGAACAGGCCCCGTTGCCCACATGGTAAGGACAAGGAGGAGCATCATGGTACACGTAACTTGGAGCGCTAGCTGGTAGGAGGAGTATAAACAACTGGTGTTTTGCATCTTTTTAGTTTTCTTTTCAAAATGGCGCTTTGAATTTGGGGTAGGAGCTGGTAGCGGCTTTTGTTTGTGTGTGTGTTTGCGGTGGAATGGTGGTGGATGGAGGAGTAAAAAGGTGGGAAAGCGTAGTTATGACTTGTCTCCCTTTCTCACGAACTCCGAGCCAAAAAGCGTCCCCACACCCTCCACCTCCGTCTTTATTGCTACCTTGCTGATACTAGCAGTAGTCATCGGCAGCTGGGCTGGGAAGGTGCTCTCTCTACACGAGTCCATGCGTGTGTGTACGCGTAGCAAATTTCTTTCTTGCTTGCTCACTCCCTTTCTTTATTAGCCTCGCTTTTATTAATTCCCATTTACCGTAATTTCCTCCTCCTTTTCCTACCTTGCTTCCTCTCCTCGCTTTGCTCCCTCTCTCTCTCTCTCTCTCTCTCTCACGCACAGCACAACCCTAGGCAGCAGCGAGGCTAGGCTCTCGCTCTCCCATCCATCTCGTCCCATTGCATGCGAAACAAGCAAGCGAGTGGCGTTTGGTGTGAAGTGAGGAGCTGACGACGACGAAGCGAGAGAGAAGAGAGAGAGCGAGCGAGCGAGAGAGTCATGGCATGGTGATGGACCTGCTGCTCCCTGCCGATCTATAATCACTTTGCCTCTAGGTACCGTACAGGCGTGCGCGCAGGCATCAGTCACCTCCCCCTCCTAACTCTCACCTAATCTCCCCTCCTCCTCTGCTTTCTCCTCCCTCCCCCGGCTTCTCTCTCCCTCCCTAGCTGCTTTCTTGATTTTTTATCCGTCTCCTAGCTCCAGATTTTTTTAAAATTATCTCTGGCGAGCAACCTAGCTCACTACAAGCTGAGACCGGGGCGGTGCTTTCTCGCTTAATTTCCATGTTACCGCTAGTGCTCTAGTCTAAGCTAAGCCTTGCTGAGAGTGCCTTGCAGTGCTGGGAGGAGAAGGACAAGGTCTCTGATCAGCTGAGCTTGTCTGGTCAAAGCATAGAGCTTTGCTGTGCCGCGAGTCCAACCAAGCTCGACAGGACCACTGCCACTGTGAAGCACAGCGGCAGCGGCGACAAGACGAGGAGGCGGAAGCCGCCAAGCGGATAGATCTACGCAAATGGAGACCAAGGACGTGGCCCCGCTCCCCGCCACCACCCCCGCCGGCGCCGCCGCGCCCGTGACTGCACCGGCCTCTCAGCCGCCGCCGTCTTCCATGGCGCCGCCGCCGCAGCACCAGCAGCCACCGCCACCGCCGTTCGCGCAGCAGCAGGCGGCCCCGGCGCCGTCCCCTGCGGCACCCATGCCCGGCGGCATGCGCCTGTCGTTCGACCAGATGGCGGGGAAGGCGCCCGGGGAGCAGCACCACCACGCGGCGCCCATGCTGTACGCGCCGCCGCCGCAGTCAGCCGCGGGCGCGGAAGCGGCAGGTTCGCCGGGCGGCAATGTGCTGGGCATGGGCGAGCTGATGCGCAAGAAGCGCGGCCGGCCGCGCAAGTACGCGCCCGACGGCAGCATGGCCCTGGCGCTGGCCCCCATCTCCTCCGCCTCCGCCGGCGGCGCCGGGGGCCCCGGCCAGCAGCAGCACGGCGGGTTCTCCATCAGCAGCCCCCCGTCCGACCCCAACGCCAAGCGCCGCGGCAGGCCCCCGGGCTCCGGCAAGAAGAAGCAGTTCGAAGCCTTGGGTACGTGTTCTTCACTGCTCCCGTGCTCAGTTTCCTACCATGCCGCTGCTTCTTGTGCACGCCACGGTGGTCGAATCTCACCAGCGCTGTGCTCGTGCCTTCTCCCGTGCAGGTTCTTGGGGCATCGCCTTCACCCCTCACATCCTCACCGTCAAGGCCGGCGAGGTAAGATTCACAGATCTCGTTCAACTTTCAAACATTTTGCTGCATCTTGGTCGTCGTATATGGTGTATTGGTGTAGATCTGCGAGTCCGCGCATCTCCTTGTGTGCGGGCCTGTGTGGCCTTCTTGCCAGAATGCCAAGTCACTGGTGTTGTGACCTTTGTGCTCTGTTCTGCCATGCCGTTGAGAAGCCCGGCAGGTTGCGAGCTCGCGTGGGTGTCCTTAAGATTCCCAGCATGGCTGTCAGTTGACCGGCCCCACGGTCAGCGGCAGCAGGCTGGTACTAGTGGGTGATGCCCTCCTGATCCTGACTGATAGTCCAGTGCTAGCAGTAGGAACCTCTCAATCTGTGGTGTACGGTGAGGGGCTGCAAGCAGGCCAGACCTTTTGAGCGAGAGAGTGGACTGTGCATGGTATATCTGGGTGAAACAAATGCTCATACTGATCATTTTTTTTATACTTCATACTGATCAAATTGGCCAAGCACAGTGGCAAATGGCTTATAACATCATGTATTTGTAAATCATGATATCTGACCAAGATTTCGTAGACATGGATGCTGCAAGCACTACAGACCCTTGTTTGCTAACCTGGTCCATCATAATTTGATAGATCTTGAGTATTTACCTGCATTTACTTGTACTGTTCAAATGGAGTAATTGTGTGTATCCTCAACATTTACCTTGAGCAAGCTGAGCTGTTAGCGAATTGTATTGCATAGTGCAAGTCCAGGCCATGATTTTTTCCCCTCCCCTTTTGGAGTCGGTTGGACTTTCTATGTACCAACTTTTTCTTTATGAGTATCAATCTATTTCTTCATTTATTATCAGTTGCTTAAGACTTGCATTTATGTTCTGTAAAATGTCTGCTTCTTGGCAGGATGTTGCTTCCAAAATAATGACATTCTCGCAGCAAGGCCCTCGCACAGTCTGCATCCTTTCTGCTAATGGTGCAATTAGCAATGTAACTCTTCGGCAGCCAGCTACATCTGGTGGATTAGTGACTTATGAGGTATTGTGTTATACCACTCTTGAGCTAGCAGAAATTATGACATTCTGGAGTACTAAATAATGAATTCAATACTGGTTTCTTTGTTATGACTTTTATTTATTGGAAAAATATGGTACTTTTATTGCGCTTCAGAACAGTACCTGAGTCTCACAAGGCCTTCGCCAACGTTCTGTAGAATATCACTGGTCCATATTGCACTTTGTACTTCAACTAACAATTTGGCAGGTAGATGAGAATGCTACCTGGTTGGTGGGAAATAAGGTCTTTCTGATTTTCGGTTAAAGCATATATTATTGTTGGCTCCTTTGTCCTGTCTTAGGTCATCTGAAATTAGGAAATCACAAGCACATCAATCTGCCTTTGGATTTACCCAGTTGTTTTTCCCCACGTGTGTTTGGGTTTTGACTTGGCTGGAACTTTGGAACTTTGATGTGGATACAAATGGTGTATTGCAATAGGCCTAGTTGGTGCATGTGTAGCATGCAACTTTACAAAGCTATGGAGTCTCTGTAGCAAACGGAGTTACCTTGAGCAATTAACTGAAAAAGTTATGCATGATATTCATTACTCCACTTGACAATGGTTTGTTTTCATCTTCTGATGGTGTACAATTTCTTGTGCAGGGCCGCTTTGAGATCATCTCACTATCTGGTTCTTTCCTGCTTGCGGAGGATGGTGACACTCGCAGCAGGACTGGTGGTTTAAGTGTTGCACTTGCAGGATCAGATGGACGAGTTCTTGGAGGATGTGTTGCTGGAATGCTCATGGCCGCAACTCCTGTTCAGGTTTGATCAACTTTGTACTTCCTCCCAGTTGACATTTCTTCTATTGCTTAATATCGCTGACCACTTTGTACTTGTACCTGTGTTTGATTGGTCATCAGGTTGTGGTTGCCAGTTTCATCGCGGAGGGCAAGAAATCAAAGCCAGCTGAGGCACGGAAGGTCGAACCAATGTCTGCTCCTCCACCACAGATGGCTACCTTTGTGCCAGCTCCGGTGGCCACCAGCCCCCCATCGGAGGGCACATCCAGCGCATCATCTGATGACTCTGGCAGCCCGATCAACCACAACGCTATGCCCTTCAACCACTCCGGCCAGCACCAGCACCAGCATCAGCATCAGCACCCTCACCAGCACCAGCACATGCCGCCTGCCTATGCATCCGGCGGCTGGTCCCTCTCTGCACACCAGCAGAACAGGCATGACTCTGACATGAAGATGATGTCGAACTAACTGTGCTCAAGCCTTGGTGCCCCATTTCTTGGTTGGGCTGGAGAGGAAGCTGCTGATGGTTGGTTGGTACTGCTACTATGGATTATCCTTTTGCGTCGTCTGCTCTGATTGGTGACGGTGTATCTGCTATAGCTAAGCTAGCTAGGAGAGTTAGGGTTCATGGTCTCACCTGCTGTCGTTCCCCGAGTAAAATTAATTTAATTTGAATTAGCCGCTGTTGTAATGCTATAGCGTTGTCCTAAAGTCTGTCAGTCAGTCCCTAACGCGAGCTGTGATGGATGCCTGATGAGATCTTCACCTCCTAGGCTAGTTAAAATACCATTCTGTAGTATTATGGATCATGGATTTACTTGGATGCTTTGGTTTAATTCGGGAACTTGATCGTATCCTGTTTTGCTTTTTTCTAGTCTGCTGCTTATCATGTGTGCATTTTTATCGGACGATTCCAGTGTGGGATGTGAGTGTCTGCCATGAGGCAATTTGTGATTCTGCTACGTCAAAATGAGATGTTTTAGGAGCTTTAGAAGTTGGCTGAAGTGTACTGCAGTTTTGCCGGAATGCGATCTGCCCGACGCCCGACGGGTGTATAACTATATATATAGAGAGAGAGAGATTGCTCGACTGCCAGTTTGCAGATAGTGTTCTGTTTATTTCGGTTTTAGAGGATTTTAAGTAATGGAGGATAATGTTTGGTTTTGGGGGTTGGAGCAGGGGAATTGGGGATTAGGAGCAGATAGATAGTAGATCTTGAAGATATGCACATGCACTGCAATTCGAACCCATTCGGTCAGTCATCTAGTAAGTATTTTTACCTGCCGATTTTCCGAGTAGGCACATCTCGTTTTGGAGTTCAAAGGGAACACTTGAACAATTCACCACACTTTTCATCCATTTCGGAGAGCAGAGAAAGACAACACAAGGCGCGGGATCCGCCCATCATGGCCCGTGGGCCGTCGGTTGCGACGACGTGGCTTTCGCATCCTATGGCCCACCAGTCAGAGACACCCGGCCGTTCGTCGTGATCCCGTGCAGAGTTTTCCTTACTCCACTTGTGTTTTAACTTGGTGACTCGTGAGACTCCAGCACGCACCAGTCTTCTCGTCTTCCTCCTCCGCGTGCCGTCCCGTCCCATTCGGGAGCAGGCCTCCACCGCCGTGCTCCGGCCGCTTGCCTGCTCCGCCGAAGAGAAGGAATGGCTCCGCTGCCTCCCGGCGGCTCCGACTCCGACCAGGTCCGGGCCCCCCTTCCTCGCTCGAGTCCCCGATTCGTTCACCCGGCAGCTTATCGCCGTGCGCCCATGCGATCGAGTCGCCTTCGCCTCGCAGTTCGCGCTTCGGGTTGGCGTACTAGACCATCTGAACGGATGAGGATGGGGAACCACCCGAATACCCGTCTCACCTAGCCTAACGCCGCTTCGTTCGCCTCTGCATCTGCTCCCTGCCACTCTAGCTCTCTCTCTCTGCCGGTTCGGCGGGGTTCCGTTGATTTTGCTTGCTTGCTTAACGTTTACGACACCAAGTGTCTTGTGTTAGTCCGAGGATGCATGATTCTCGGCTACCTTGGCGCATGTGTTAGTCCAAGGCTAGGATTGGTTTCTGCTGATCGATCGATTTCGCTAGTTGTAGGATTGTTGCCTGCTGCCGGTTCCGTCGAATTAGTAATTCAGGGATGGCTAGTTCAGCACTTCAGCGTTCGTTGAAGGATTTAGAAAATCATGCTGGGATGACTGTAGCCATTACACAGAGGGTCATATTGTAATTTGGGTGCTAATTGACTTGACTCTTTGACCCGTCCATATTACTAGGTCTGACCATCCGAGATCCAATCAGGTTGGTGAGGTTTCAGGAAATAATCAATCATGGGGTGTTGCTCTGTTACTTGTGATGATGATCTGATTTTACAACAGTTCACTCATGCTTTTGCGATTTGCATCGTTTCTGTATTCTGTGTGTTGTTCTCATCTCAACTTACTGTAACAATCAGTTGATGGTCGTTTCTACCAGAAAAGTAAAAGCTGTTTTTCTATCCTCTATTTGCCAGCTTTTGGTAGAAGCAAATGGCTCTACACGAACACTGATTTTGAACAGGCCAAAGCAGCTGAATGCACTTGCATCCGCAATGGTATGTTAAAGAGTCCACCAGTACTTCGGTACCTGGATTTTCTGTTCGAATAGTAGTCACAGGATGATTTTTCTTCCATGTTGCAGATTATGGGACTCTTGAGGTGTTTCACTGCTTATGAGAAAGATGATGGAGTTAAATTGTTGATTATGAAGGTGTTTGATGTCACCGTGTTTCTTTTATCATTTTATGTTTGATGTGGTGTAACTTGGAATATGGATATATGCCCTTTTTTTCTGCTCTTGTTATTGAGTCCACTTCTTGGGTGCGCTGTCTAAGTGAATGCATGGTAATTGAAAATAACCAAGTAATAAGGTAGTAGCAGGGAACTTGAAAACCTAATTATTTCTCTGAAATCAAATCAAGAACACAGAGTCTGATGTGGTTATTCTGTCCTGGAACATGTTATTCTGTTCGATTTGAAGTGCACGATTCTTAGAAAACTTATGTGACAAATGATTTTTGTTGCCCTAAGCCTTGAAAAAGGTTATTTGTAAAGGCAACTGCTTTTCCTTTTTTTGATTAAGAGCCTAGCTTCTTAAAACCCCTTCACCACTTCGTACCCAGAGCTTACTTTGTCTTGCTTGTTTTGCATCTTATTTCTCATTTCTTTCTCTTAGATTGATATAATCATCATTCATCACCATCTCTTCATTTCCTTGATGCATTCTATTGGTACTGGTGTTTGCTATTCTATCCAATCATCATTGTTTTCAGGGGCAAGGAAGAGCATTTTGCGCTGGAGGTGACGTTGCTGCAGTTGTTCGGTCTATAAACAATGGTACTTACATATTAAGCTTGTCTCTGTGATATAACATATCTAGAAGGGATTGCTTTCCATGTTTTTCACTGTCTTCTGTTACCTTGCGTGATGCCTACTGCATTGTATCATGCAGCATATGGATTTAATCTTGTTCCATGTGTTTGGTTGACTGTATTGTGTATCTGATTCATAAATTAGGCAGCTGGAAGTATGGTGCTGATTTCTTCCGAAATGAATTTTTGTTAAACTACATCATTGCAACTTATAGCAAACCTCAGGTGAGCCACGCTCTTTCAAATTTATTCTCCACGCAATCATTCATTGCTGTGCTCCTTGCCTCAAAGGGCTAACCATTAAATTGCAGGTTTCTCTTCTTGCTGGAATTGTTATGGGTGGAGGCGCTGGCGTTTCTTTACATGGAAGGTTTCGCATTGCGACCGAGAACACGGTATATTACTATTAATCAAACTTAAGTGACATTTTTTCTTTAAGTGACATTTTTTCTTCCTTTGTGACATGTTACTTATATCTTCTAAGATGGGCTGTACCGTGCACAAAAAGTTTGCATGTCATGATGCAGCTTTAGATAATCCAGATTACTATGCTAATATTCAGAGTGCATGCTCACATTCTAAACTACACATGGGTCCTAGTTGTTACATGACAGTGGAATGTTGGATACCAAGTTCTGGAGGCTAGGTTTCTTGTTGGCTTATATGTAATTGATGGTATAATTAGTTCCTGGAGAAGAGCAATGCTTTATAATTAAAACATGACAGGAGAACTGCCTTTCACTTAGAAAAAAAAACTTTACAGCTTTTAACCCCAAACATACTTACTGAGGCCTTAGATTCATAAAAAGTGGAAAGGGAAAAGAAATAGCTTTTGACAAAAGAGACCCAACTTGCTAATATATGGTAGAAGAACAATTGTTCTGCGTGTGGGTTCTTATGGATTTACCCAGCACACAATTTTGTACTTATTTTGATGATGTAGGCCTGAGTTTTTTCATAATCAGGTTTTGGTTGTCGTACGGGTTTTCCTTTTTATGAGCTTGATCTATGCTAGTGGTTTTATTCATTTGGAACATGTAGAATCTAGCTTGATTTCTTTATAACCAGAATACCTTCAAAGTTTTAAGTGCTGAAATTTGATATTCATGCAGGTTTTTGCAATGCCAGAGACGGCATTGGGACTCTTTCCAGATATAGGGGCTTCTTATTTTTTGTCTCGGCTTCCTGGTTTCTATGGTTGTCCTTTTTTCTCTTCTTTATTCAGTTGAAGTGCATGTAACCGTATCATCGTGATCTGTGGTGTTGCTTGATATTATTCACAACCCTGAACTGTCATGCCTCCCCATATTCACCTTTGTAGTTTTAGAATGGTCATGTGCTTATTTGATTTTGAGCAGTAGTGCCTATGCAATTGATCATGGAGCCATGAAAGTGAATGTGGATACATAATGTAGAAAGGAACAAAAATGTCCAAGTTTCTGATTGTCTATTTAGGTTTATTGGTTCTACAAGATTAATTAGTTGAATTGAGTCAAAGCAATTTTTGCCTCTTTTTTTGTTGATGCAAAGATATCTTTCTTGAGATTTTATTCCTTAACTTTTATCATGTCTTTCTCCAGGAGAGTATGTTGCTCTTGCTGGTGCAAGATTGGATGGTGCGGAAATGCTCGCATGTGGTCTGGCAACTCATTTTGTCCAGTTAAATGTAGGTTCACTTGTAATTTAAATTTTAACTCATGGCATCATCATGGCTCCTTTTGTCTTACAGTCTAGTATTAACAGAAGTTGAACACTGTAGCTGTCAACATTTCCCCGAAAGAAAACGTAGCTGTCAACTTTTTCTTTAAATATTGATATTTTCTGTTCCTACTGTGGTTTTACTATTTCTTATATCATGCAATGTGCATCCTGACCTCATTGATCTAGCTATCGCATCCTCTCAATTATCCTCTGTTATGGCCAACGCCGGCAACTCGATTAGCACGATGGTAACGTCGCCGGCGGCGACCAAGCAAGGGACGAGAGAGTAGAGAACTTGAGGAGAGGAAACTAGATTGGTTTAATTGTGCTTGATCTCTATTGATTTACTCGGCTAGTATATATAGCCGGGGTTACAAGACTCAATCGTAACAAACTAGGAAAGTAAATTGAGATATAAACAATCCTAATCAAACTCTACTACTAAACCGACTCACACACAACCTCAACTCCTCCCTCCTAACGCCTCCTCCTTTGGTAGTGCAAACCGACCATAACATCTCTCCCCTCCTTCGGAAAGAGCTCGTCCTCGAGCTCAAAAGCTGGATAACGCTGCTTGAAGTCCTCAACATCTTCCCAGGTCGCCTCACTAGCGAGCTGGCCTTCCCAACGCACGAGCACTTGCCACTTACCGCGGACCAGACGACTGCAAACAACCCCTGTCGGTGTTGGAACAGCCCGGCCATTAATCAAAGGAGGCAGCGGAGGAAGACCAGATGGTGCCTGACCATGAAAGGCTTTGAGCACGCCCACATGAAACACATTATGAATCTTTGCACCGGCTGGTAACTGAAGTTTGTAAGCGACATCTCCGATGCGTTCCAACACCTGGTACGGCCCATAGAAACGGGGTGCGAGCTTTCCCTTGGTCTGAGATGGAAGAGATGCCACTGGACGATGCAGGAGCTTAACCCAGACCCAATCACCAACTCCAAAAGCCACGGCTGTATGCTTGGCATCGTAAAAAAGTTTGGCCTGCTCCTGAGCTTGTAACAGACGTTCACGGGCAGCGTGCAGGAACTCATCACGCTCCAGCAACATCTGTTCAACCGCAGGCGCGCGTGCATCCCCGCGTTCAAAGGCCGCCAATGATGGTGGATCACGACCATAGACCAAGCGAAACGGAGTCGTCTGAAGAGCAGAGTGATAGGCCGTGTTGAAGCAGTATTCGGCCCATGGCAACCAACGGAGCCATTGCTTGGGACGATCTCCAGTGAGGCAGCGTAAATACATGACAATCACTTTGTTAGCCGCCTCGGACTGACCGTCGCTCTGTGGATGAAAGGCCGAGCTCATGTGCAACTTGGTGCCTGACAGACGAAAGAGCTCGCGCCAAAGATTGCTTGTAAACACTGGATCTCGATCACTGACAATGGAGGCAGGAAACCCGTGCAAACGAACCACCTCATCAAAGAATGCACGCGCAACAGTAGTGGCTGTGTAAGGATGTCCCAAAGGAATAAAATGTGCTGCCTTGGACAGACGATCCACCACCGTGAAGATAACGGTTTTGTTGTTAACGCGTGGGAGAGCCTCAATGAAATCCATGGCAATATCATTCCAAATCAATGTGGGCACAGGCAATGGTTGAAGAAGGCCAGCGGGATGCAAATGGCCAGTCTTATTGCGCTGGCAAGAACCACAGTCACGAACGAAAGCCTGAACCAACTGCTTGTCGCCCTGAACGCGAAAATCTGAACGAAGGCGATGTAGGGTGCGCTGAACCCCTTCATGACCAGCCTCATGCGCTGCTGCTATCAGACGGAAAATAATGGGAGCAGCTGCTGGAACAAACACACGACGATCCTTGATAATCAAGCCATCCACCAAACTCCACTGCGGCCCCTTGCGACCAGCCAAGACTTCATGCTTCAGTGCTTGATAATCTTCCAGCGCGCCGAACTGTAAGCGTAACTCGTCCCAAAGAGCAAATGACGGCAAGGACAAGGCGAGAACAGTAGCGGCCTCTGCATCACGCCGGGACAATGCATCAGCCACAATATTAGCTCGACCAGGCTTGTACTCAACAGTGAAGTCGAAGCCCATGAGTTTGCTAATCCACCGGTGCTGCGGTATCGTAGACAGGCGTTGATCCAATAGGAACTTGAGGCTATAATGATCTGTTCTTACCACGAACGCTCGCCCCCAAAGGTACGGCCGCCAATGCTTGACTGCTTGCGCTAGTGCGATCAATTCGCGTTCATATGCTGCCAAACCGGTATGACGAGGAGCCATCGTCCGACTGAAGAAAGCGACTGGACCGAACCCTTGATGCAAGACGGCACCCATGCCTGAACCAGAAGCGTCGCACTCCACAATGAACGAAAGATTGAAATTGGGCAGCTGGAGAACTGGTGCTGTTGATAACGCGCGCTTGAGTTGCTGAAAAGCCGCGTCCGCCTCCTCAGACCAAGCGAAACCGTCTTTAGTAAGCAGGCGAGTAAGGGGTGTTGCAATGGCGCCATAGTCCTTGATGAATCGGCGATAGTATCCGGCGAGACCCAAAAACCCGCGTAACGCGCGAACCGTTCGTGGCCGCGCCCAATCCGCCACGGCCTGGACCTTCTGACTATCCATTGCTACGCCGTCCGCCGAGACAACATGGCCCAAATAAGACACTGTGGACACGCCGAACTCGCACTTGGCACGCTTGAGGCGAAGCTGGTGGCGGCGAAGGGTGTCGAGGACGAGACGAACATGACGAAGGTGATCCGTCCAAGTAGAGCTGTATATCAAAATATCATCAAAGAAGACTAGAACAAAATTACGCAGAAACGGACCCAGAATGTCGTTCATGAGAGCTTGGAAAGTTGCTGGCGCGTTGGTCAACCCGAATGGCATCACAAGGAATTCGAAGTGCCCGTGATGTGTCCGGAATGCTGTCTTCGTGATATCAGCCATGTGCATGCGGACTTGATGATATCCAGATCGTAAGTCGAGCTTGGAGAAAAATCGGGCGCCATGGAGTTCATCAAGCAGCTCCTCCACCGCTGGAATGGGAAATTTGTCCTTGATTGTAATAGCATTGAGGGCACGGTAATCAACACAAAAGCGCCAGGAACCATCATGCTTCCGTACCAAGAGCACCGGTGATGAGAAAGCTGAAGTACTGAGGCGTATAATCCCTTGGCGGAGCATCTCGGCACATTGCCTTTCCAATTCATCCTTCTGAAGCTGAGGATACCGGTAAGGTCGCACGGCCACCTTCTTAGCTTCACTCTCCAAGTGGATATGATGATCATGAACGCGCGCTGGTGGCAGTCCCGTAGGCTCAGCAAATAGGTCCTCAAATTCGTCCAGAAGATGTTGCAGAAGCTCCTCTGCTTGTAGCTGATTACATGCTGACGATGTGCGGCCAGGCTCCCCATGCCATGTCACGCGCCGGCCGTGAACAGAGCATGTCATGGAGAGCACGGAGAAGTCCCACAAGATCGGCCCTAGCGTCCGCGGCCATGATGTGCCAAGGATGACATCGTAGCCCCCGAGTGCCAAGGAGAAGAACTCCAGCTGGAACGGCTCCTTTCCCACCTCCACGTCCAACGTCTGGCAGACCCCGGAACACGGCAGCCGATCACCGTTAGCGACAATGACGTTGAGGCCCATGCGGACCGGCTTCAGGGGCACGCCCAGGCGTAGCGCAACCTCGTCACGGATGAAGTTGTGCGACGATCCAGAGTCCACGAGCGCCAGCAGCTCCACCCCCATGATGTAAACGCGGAGGCGAACGGTGTCAGTGACATGAACTCCAGCCACTGCGTACAGAGAAATCCGGGGGTCGTCGTCAGGAGCGGCAACATCCTCGTCCTCAGCGTCAGTCGTTTCGTCGATGTAGTCGACGAGGAACAGTCGGGCGCACTTGTGACCGCGCACAAATTTCTCATCGCAATTGAAGCACAGGCCTTGGCGGCGGCGCTCCGCCATCTCTGCTGGGGTCAATCGGCGAATTGTGCGTGGTGTGCCTGGTTCCGGCGGCGGCGATGGCGACGCAGATGCTGGGGACGCGCGAGGTTGCTGGAACGCACGCGGCGCGGTCGAGCGCCCGGCTGTCGTAGTCGTCTTCTTCTCGTAAGCTCGTGCCAAGGCGCAGGCCTCCTCCAGATCCTGGGGACCATGAAGCTCGACATCAACGCGAATATCGGTTGACAATCCAGAAGTGAACAGCTGTTGCTCTTGCCGATCAGTCATCGGGTCGGCGCGACTCAGGAGGGCCAAGAATCTACTTTGGTACTCTGCTACCGTTCCCGTTTGACACAGCGAACGCAGCTCGCCCAATGGGTTGTTCCGGATTGGAGGTCCGAAGCGCGAATTGCACAGATCGCGGAAGGAATCCCAGGTTGGCGTGCCGCGGCCGCGCTCTAGGTGCGCGTACCAGTGGAACGCATCGCCATCGAGGTGGTACGTCGCAAGCCAGATCTTCTGATGCTCTTCGGTGCGCTGTGCGCGGAAGTATTGCTCGCAGCGGCTCAGCCATGGCAGTGGATCCTCCGATCCGTCGTAGCGCTGGAAATCCAGCTTGAAGTACCGGGGCACCATGGTGTCCATGGGAGCTTCGCCGGTCCTGGAGCCGGACGCCGAGAACTTGGGCAGCACGACCTCGTCGAAAGTCCGCTTAGGCACCAGATCGGAACCATGCTGTAGAGTGTTCCCGTGGTTCAAGATACCACGCCCGGATAGCTTTGGGGCTGGCAGAGGCGGCGGTTGGGAAGCCGGGTTGGGTGAGGCCGACGGCCCTTTGGCGGGTGGAGCGACGGAAGATGCTGACGTGGTGTCTTTGGCAGGTTCCAGCTTCTCCAAGCGGGTCATGATGTCTTGCAGGATCGTGCCAAGCGACGCATCATCGGATGTCTGCTTGGTGCGGCTGTCGTTGAACTCTTGGCGCAGAAGCTTGAGGCTATCGCTGGTTTCCTTGATTGCTGCCGCTTGATCTTCCAGGAGTTTCTTCACTTGATCCAATTCAGATGGAGAGCCCATGGATGAAGTACTGGATGCTGATACCAAGTTGTTATGGCCAACGCCGGCAACTCGATTAGCACGATGGTAACGTCGCCGGCGGCGACCAAGCAAGGGACGAGAGAGTAGAGAACTTGAGGAGAGGAAACTAGATTGGTTTAATTGTGCTTGATCTCTATTGATTTACTCGGCTAGTATATATAGCCGGGGTTACAAGACTCAATCGTAACAAACTAGGAAAGTAAATTGAGATATAAACAATCCTAATCAAACTCTACTACTAAACCGACTCACACACAACCTCAACTCCTCCCTCCTAACGCCTCCTCCTTTGGTAGTGCAAACCGACCATAACATCCTCAGTCTGTTTATGTGTTATATCTATAATCCTTAGAAAATACTCCTTTTTTCCCCAGAGTCTGTCATCACTGGAGGAATCACTTAAAAAGGTGGACACCTCTAATCCTTTTGCTGTGTGTGGTATTGTCGACCAATTTGCTCAACAGCCATCACTGAAAGAAAAAAGTTCTCTCAATAGGTAAGGGTGCTCTGATTGAACGACTGATTTATGCCTTAATTCATTTATTTGTTAATCCTAAAATTTTCAGCGTTCCACAGGCTGGAAATCATCAACAAATGCTTTTCCAAAAGAACAGTTGAAGAAATCATATCTGCACTTGTGAGTTGTGTTACAGTTTCCCTTTTTGAGGGAAGAGTTGTGTTATAGTTGACTGCATCTTTTATGGGTTCACCTGTTCACCCCTGCTAAATTAGTATTTAATTTATCAGGAACAAGAAAAAACAAATTCGAGTGATGAATGGGTTGCTGCTACACTCCAGACCTTGAAAAAGGCCTCTCCTACCAGTCTGAAAATCTCCCTGAGATCGGTATCCCTCAGAAACTACCAATCTTTAAGACTGTATTAATCTACCATCTTAGTGTGCCCATGAGAGTATAGTTGTTTCATTGTTCTGCAACTCTGGTTTTAGATAAGAGAAGGGAGAACACAAACAGTTGGGGAGTGCTTGCGTCGGGAATATAGAATGGTTTGCCATGTCATGCGTGGTGACTTCAGCCGTGACTTCTTTGAGGTAAATAGACTCCCTCAACACCTTTCATGCTCATTCAAGATCTCTATACTTTCTCTTCTTTGTGGGGCAAGATATCTATACTTAAGATCCAATTCCTGTTGCAGGGATGCAGGGCTATACTGGTAGATAAAGATCGAAACCCAAAGGTACAGATATTTCACATATTTGTCAGAATCTGTTACATATAGTTAATTTCATCTGAGATAACCTTTGAATTCTGGTGATTTTGGGGATAATTGCAGTGGATGCCTCCAAGGTTGGAACAAGTGCATGATGAAGCTGTCGAACACTATTTCTCCAGAATCGATGATCCACAGTGGGAAGATTTGAACCTACCTGACAGACGTTCCCATGGAAGAAATATTGAGTCCAAGCTTTGATTGGAAATATTTTTTTGAAGAACTTTTGATTGGAAATATTAGGCGAAGAGTTGAACTTGAACGGAGCCTCTTTGGCGGTCCAGAATGACGCATCGTCCAGTGTAATGGGCCAGTGCCTACAACTACTGATAAAAATAAAGCTGAACATGTCTTATAGGTCAAAATTTTATTATAGAAGAAACTTGTTGTTTATTGAATATAAAGCTGTGCCTATTTTAGAATCAGTGGAAGACTTCTCTCGTACTCTGATCTTGCTTAATCTTGTGCGTTACGCTGCATCGGCTTATCGCTGCTGTGATCTTTCTACACTGCCCACGTCAGTTGGGCGTGGAGGCCTGTGGAGTTGGCCCATGTACGGCCCACGATACTTGAATTTCCTTTGTAGGGCTAGCTGTACCCCTGGAGCTAACACATTTATAGGCTACTGTTGGTGTAGGTAACACAGGTTGAGAAATCATTCATTCATGGAACCCAAGAGCCGATCTCTATCCAGTACAGTACAGGGCCATCACTTTCTCGGCTGCTTTTAACCGCACCGTAGCGACCACTCCTTTTTTCCCCGGTCTATCCAAACAGCACCGGCAAATTAGCAAAACCGACCACCTAGTCATGTCGTATCAAATTTGCACCTATGCTGCATGCTTGTATAAAAGTATAAAACCAGTCAAGACTCAAAGGTCACGAGCTCATAAAAATTCTACTCTTGCTTTCCCCCTCGGCGTGTAGCCCTCCTCCCATCCGCGCTTTTCTCTTAGCCGTCGGCATCCCCGGTGGATTCTTTTATCTTTCTCTTTTTACCTTTTTTTCAAAGAAAGAAAAAAACGTTTCCCTTTATTTACTGTGGCTCTCCGAGATTCAGATTCTTTATTCTGGTCCCATGATCTCGTCCTATTCTTTTTTTTCCTCTAACTTTGCTTCTTGTGTTCTGCCGTGCATTTTTAACGAAACACCAATACAAGCGTAGATAGTTACTTATCTCTATGAATACGTGTACGCAAACACTTTCTTTATAAGCATAATCGAGAGACTGGACTGACAGTATTATCCTAAATGTTAAGATAGTGTTTGGTTGGACTATGCAAACGTAAACGACATCGTTATCTAAATACAACGGAAAGGGAGCGGTAACGAGTGATAGCGCTTTTTGTTTGGTTGGTGCATGCAACGGTAACACATTGCTATGGTGCTCGGAAGACTCGGCAGCGCCGTATTGTTTCTGATTACGGAGGAGGATGAGGGGTATCAGAGTTTGCATAGACCTAGATCTGATTAGGCTGTTAATTAATTGCAGACTGTTCAAAACAAACGGCTGTATTATTATCTCTTACCGCAAGTAATTGAATTATGTTACGTTTCATCGAACCAAACATCACCTAAATGATAAATAGTGGGTCACCTATCGTTTAGCCGATAATCGGACTAAGAAATGTTATCCTAAATGCTAAATGATAAAAACGCTCTAAACAACTTATTAAATGGCCTAAATGGTTGATTAATCATAAACCATTAACTGTATGTAGCGTTTAAAGGCTATTTAAATGGGCTAAATGATTGTTTAAGCGAACAATGTTGGTAGGTGTTGAGATTGACGAACTCACCATAGGTGCCCGCTGTAGACGGCATATGCCCTACCGCTATAAAAATTGAGCCGATTAATCTTTAAATAAATCAAGAAAGTATGAACTCTCATAGTGTGTCAAGAACTCTGACCCAGATAGGTAAGTTCTCCAAAAAAGCTTATCAACTGACCTTTGCCTTCCACTTGAGATGTAGATAGACCATATGGTTACTGTACATATGCGTTTATAGAAACTTACTACATTGGTACTCCTTTTTAACTTAGGTTATTTTGAATTTTCTACTATATATTTAGATATAATATATATTTCAATGCATAGTAAAATCTATATATTAAAAATTTCCAAACCGCATTTATATAGATATAGATATATTTAAATATACAGCAAAATCTGTAAAACCCAAACACAGAGGGAGTACTGTCGAAGGTTTCGATAGAAGTGGATGACTATGTAATGGAATAGTAGTTGAACATATATAAATTAACCAGATCGATCTGCTAACCACAAACAAAACCATGAAACCGAAACACATCTCAACGATTGAATCAAATTAAATCCTGGGCGGTCCCAACCGCTAGCTGGACCACCCGGCACCAACTAATTCGTTCAGTTAAGCATTGCTTCCCCTTAGCCTGCTGCACCAAGAACGGCTAGCTTGTGATATTTCCCTTTCATTAATCGTTCAGGTCCTTTCTATTCTGTTGCTCTTGCCTCTCTGCATTTATATATCTCCACTGTTCCTCCACGGTTGGGATTGGAAAGTTATGCATTTTTCTTGTTCATGGATGTGAAAATTGCGTGCCAAAATTGTGCTGCCCTGCTCGGCTGGCGGGTGGCAGGTGGCCGGTGCTGGTTTATGTTGAGAGAAAAATCCTGCTGGTTGACTGGTGGCAGGTGGCTGGTGCTGATTTGTTCTGAGAGAAAAGTACTACTGGCTGGTGGCGGATAAGCCAGACGAACAGGGCAGCCCGGTTTAGTTCTAAAAAGCAACCCCAAAGTTCACTATACAAAAAGAAGATTCCCGTCACATCAAAATGTCGGCCCATGCATGGAGTACTAAATATAGATGAAACAAAAAACTAACTGCACAATTTTGTTGTACTCTGCGAGACGAACATTTTGAGCCTAATTAATCAATTTTTGGACAATTTTTCACACATATAAATGAAATGCTACAGTGCCGCAATGATTACGAAGTGACCCCAAACCCCAAATTCTCACCCCTATTTTGCATCTAAGGCCTTGTTTAGATGGAGAATAGGGGTGGGGATTTGGGGGTTTGGGGCCACTTCGTAATCATTGCGCCACTGTAGCATTTCGTTTGTATGTGTGAAAAATTATTCAAAAATTGATTAATTAGGCTCAAAATGTTCGTCTCGCAGAGTACAACAAAAATGTGCAGTTAGTTTTTGATTTCATCTACATTTAGTACTCCATGCATGGACCGATATTTTGATGTGATGGAAATCTTCTTTACTTTGGGATTGATTTAGTGAATAATACCGATGTACTCCACTACTGTAGGGTGGTTCAGGTCACGGAGCTTAGCTAAGCACGGCTAGGAACACCCAGCTGAAGACTTTCAGCTGGTTACCTCACCACACCAAGTCAGAAACGACTTGCAAAACTATTGTTTTTATGCTCGCAAAAATCTTTCAGTTTCAAAAGATAGGATCTTTTTTATAGCGAAAAAAGGTAGCAATTTTGTGAAGCGTGTAAATGTTATATATATATGTGTGCCCATCACTCATGGAGCTAGTCATGGAGCGTCACCTTTTATTTTCTTTTTGTGATGGTTGGAGGCGTGATCGGAGAAACTTCAAGCAGTCGAATATGTACAAGCAGCTACTATCATTACTTGATATAATCTGCCAGATCTTCCTGACCTGTCCGCCATGCTTGTTTAGGAACTGACTCGATATATTTGATACCATAGCTCACTACTGCCGAGCCGCACCAACATCTTTCGGCAGTATTATACAGAAGTGGAGATGTGTATATATATTGAGCACGAAAGCTTGCATGCGCATTTTTTTAAGGAAAACAAAATTGTTTCTTTGCACGTCACAAGTACGAACTTCGAAATGGGTTGTACCAAGGCATAGAAAAATATATATATATATACACTAAGTTTTTTCAGAAAATAATATTTATATTTATCTGCTTTCCCTTTCATTTAGAGTTACTTTGAATATTTTCACATTTAGTCCCCAACATGGAATGCATATGGAGAGAACACCAAGAGAATTTTCACGATTTTTTTCGTGTCTATTTGGTACATACTAAATCAAATGCTTAATTCTTTTTTCTTTCAAAAGAACGTATTACTCAAACTATGCAACTAATTAATGATTTAATGAGTAACCTGTAAATTAGCTGGGCACAGAAGTAGTTCGTGCATTTATATATAGTGTATAGCGTTCTCGAGGTGTTCACGTATATATAGAAGTACTTCATGCACGTATCGAATTTTGGTACCGTATATGCATCCAAGTCAGTGTTCGATATGAGTACGGTATACACATATTTTACATTTTGTAAAGATAATTTTACAAGTAAATTGTGAATATATTTAAATTATTTTAGGACAAAAGGCAAAATTCTATATTGCCTTTCTATTATTGTTGTTTCTGAAATAAAGTATCCTACACTCAGAATAAAACAAGAGCTGGTGTAATAAAAATAAATCGAAGTCAATATTAATTTACAGTTAAATCCATGTATGAAATTCATTATCATGCCTAACAAAGGCTAAAATTTCGACATTCAACAACAATTATCTGGCCCATAGCCACTTGTGTCACTTTCTAGTTTCTACCGTGACCCACACCTACCTTAGTTATGTTTTCCTTGTCAAACTAACCTAACATCATGCCATTTCTCGATGACCACCGCTTGACCGTACATATATATATATATATATATATATATATATATATATATATATATATATATATATAAGCGCGGTTTGCAAAAAAAAAGACAGTCAATTTTCTTCAACATTGCCGAAGGCCTTTACCTATTTTTTTCTTAGCACAAAAATTAATTGTTATTGAGTATTATACGAATAAGATCTTGAAATTGTTTATTTGGTTGACGTTGTAGTAGCAGCCGCAAGCCATGAAATTTCGGACGCGTGTGACGCACTCTCGTACGTGATCGTCACATCGAGAACAGGAATTATGCTGGAGATCTACCGGTGAGAGTACGTGCCTACCCTCGTTGTCAAAAGGTTTTTGATTGCTTTCACACTTGCAGAGGCAGCTAGCGGCAGACAACTTTGACGAATTCCGTGCGCTGCAACTCTCTTCAAATGCCACCTACATACGTACTGTACGTGCATCGCAAGATCATCGCATTATTAGTGGACGGAACCAGTTTTCTGGTAAATCAACGGAGTTTAGATCAAGATTAAGGATAATATGTTTAGATCAAGCACTACCGGATCAAGAGGCACGTTTGCCGTGTGTCATGCGTTTGTCGTGTACCGTTTCTGTGGCACACGGCAAACACAATGTGCCCGATATAATGCACGTGGTAAAGGTTTCAGTATATGTCATATAGCTGGTTTGGTTTCGTAGCGAAGATTAAAGACCAAATCTTGTATGAGATATGTTTTATATAACATCCAAAATAAGACGAAGGAGAATAGACAATACTGATATTTACTTTGTAAGGGCAGTGTTTTTTTGGAAAGGCGCAGTGTTTAGTACTAATTTCTTAACTGCATGCTACGGTGTTTTAGGTTAGAACCGGCGGCTAAGTTTCTCCGATCACGCGATCTAAGTTTCTCCGATCTACGCGGTCTGCTTAACCACAGGTTAGTTGAAGTCTTCATTCCATACCCGCATGCAGAGTATTCTCTAGCAGCCACTGCCTTTGCTGACCTGTCACTGTTTTGTTTTTATCGTCGGTCAGTGCCGGTCTTAATTATATTAGAAGACCTAGCTTTCCCTTTCTTGTGCAGAACTGCAACCCATTTTTTTTACTATTATAAGGACGGTCTCAACCCTCCAATAAATATAGTTTTTAACATTAAATAGGTTGTCGTATAAAATTATTTGCTTATATGACACTATATTAAATAGAAGAGAGAAGAAAAAAGCAAGAAACTAGATCTTATACAAAACATAGTTTCAACACTGATACGCAGGACACTACCAATTTTAGGTTGGGAGATAATGATGTCTTCATGATAGATAAAAAACAATACATGATTGGTGGAGATGAGAGAGATGATGAATTTATCGAGGACTCACGCTAAGAAATCATGGGTTGGAAAACATAATTTCTAAAATAGTATCTTGCTAGCATGACACCATAGACACTATCATAGAAACTATGGGCTGAAACTGTCCAACTCGACACATCTAGTTAAGTTAAACAATACTATGTCCCTTCAAAATACACATCTCTTTTAGGACGTCGATACGGTTTAATGGCGTATAAAGTAAAACTTAATTTAATCTGATCAATCCGTATCCTTCATGGTGAACCTATATATCTTAGCTACATTATTATCTATCTTTATAATTTTGTATATATTGATGGTTTGAAGTTCAGTTTAAAGATTTTAGTGGGCGAAAATCCTCAACATGCATGTACTACTGTATTTTGAGGTCGAGGGCGTACTAGCGTGACAGAGATTGGCTACCGTATCGTTTGTTCCATACGCCAGTTGTGATAAGCTAGCTGTAGCTATAGCCTGTGTAGGACTGTAGGTAGCTATATCTTCCAACTAAATAATAGCGTTGCATGTGGAAAATATTTTTGCCTTAGGCCGTCCCCAATGATCCTAACTAAATCGCTATCTCTTGTAGATGAGAGAGAAGATAAAAAACTGAAAAAACACAAGCTGCATGGTAGAGGGACAGGAGTCAGAGACTGTGAATTTATTGGGAACTGTGTGAGCTTAGCTCTTATCATCTCGCTAGCGAGTTCATTTTCGCCGTTCTCTCTCCTCCACGTTCTCTTCGAGCTAGCGATCTCGACCGCCTTTGGAGAAGGCCTTACAGTAGTCTCACGTCTAGTAAGTTATATTTATTGTTTGATTTTATATATAATGCCCACCCTGACCCAGCTCACATATATAAATAAATTATTAAGACATTTACATATACGTTAACAAGGTGCGACACCGTCAGTTTCTATTAAAACGTATAAAAATATACGTTATAGTTGTTTTTCATGTTAAAATATCATGCAAAAATATTTGGAGTTTTAGCTATGTTGATGGTTAAAGCTAAAAATAGTTTGACTTACAAAAAAACCTAAAATTACTTAGAGATGCAATCAAAGGTACTATGTATTACAATATAGGAGATAATGATCGAAGAGATGGTAAGCCGACATGTAAATAAAACTAATCTGGGAGAGATGCACTACAACAAATTTAAAATTACTACTTCTACCTACAAAGCTATGTCAGTCTCAGTGTATAGTTTATTACACCATTACCAAGACTAGAAACCAGATAACCGAGCCAGATGAGTTTTATCTCATATGCCATGAAACTCTCTCTTCTCTTCTCTATCGTATCAACAAATTTAATGCCATAAAACTCTCGTTCAAATTGGCCTAATTGCATAAAACCATCTACTATATATGTTTCTCATCTAGCTCTATTGTCTGGCAAAGCACATGGCCGGCTATTTTGCCAGCAGGACTTCGTGTGGTCAGAAATAAGTAAACGTTTTAGGTTGGATGCGACCAACCATTTTAAACTTTAGTTACAAGTTATATATATTTATGTGCTGATCTAATTTGGATGTTTATATGCAACGAGTATAATTGTCTCAAAGAACAGTTAAAGAGTGCTTTGCTACGAGTACATATATTTAACAGTTATTGCAGTAAAGGTAGTAGTCTAAGTTTTTATTTTCAAAACAGTTTTGCCGATATCACAAACATCACTTATTTGTGATTGCAGAGATTATTAGTTAGGATCGTGCATGCCATATGGGTAAATTTAAAAGGATTTGTACCAATTGAATCATGTGTCAAATTAACTAATTAAGTGGACAATAGTAACATCGCACGCACGACTTTCGTACATGTGAGAACTACGACTCTCCATCTTGTCATCAGCATCTGTTGTTTTTAATTTTGTAACGATCACAGTTGTTGTTAATTAGCTCGCAGTGTAGCGATCTGTCATAATTTATTATCTAACTGCAACGTTACTGTAATCCCCTGTCCCAAACGCTTCTTGTATATTTGTCGACTTGTCGTTGCGCGTTGCTATTATTATTATACCCACACGGGCACACACCTTAGCTGTAGTAATATGTTTAAGACCACAAAAAAAAGCCATGTAAGATAGAGTATATCAACAACTCCGAAAAAAAGAAAAAAGACGAACAGGTTGAGCTAGGTGTTGCACGCAACACACATGCTCATGTGTTGATAAGATAAGAATGGACACTATAACCTACGGCACTCGATCGGTCATTTTTTTTCGCGAGAAAAGAAGAAGCACTGAAAGAGAAGACGCGCGATCGACGTTGCGCGCGCGCTGCAACAGATTATAGACTTTGCTTTGTATTGTTGGAATTGGAAAGCTATCAGGCGGCTCTTGTCGCCGTAGTATATTACGCATAGCAGATCTGGACCAAATTAAAGCCTGCATAGGCACACATCTTATGATCGATGATGGCTGCCGATCGACGGCCGGCCCCGGCCCGGCCCCGGCCATTGCTATAACACGTCGTACGTGTAGCTCTTAATATATAGAAAGCAGGTGTAGACTGCTAGTCAAAATACAGGAGAGGACTGAGGAGGCGCGCAATCCCAAGATTTTAGCTTACTATAGGAGGTAGCCTCACTCAGTTATACATATTCCCTCCATATTGATAAATAATGACGTTTTGGATAAGATTATAGTCAGACATTGGGAATATAAATCATGAATAACTTTTAAGCCATTGAGTTTAGAAATGTGAAAACCATATGGATAGATTTGTCTTCAAAAATACTTTTATAAAAGCATACATATATTATTTTTTAATAAATATTTTTGTAAGAATAAGAAGTCAAAGTTACGTTTTGGAGACCGTGTCGTTGTCCTAAACGTCATTATTTACCGGTATGGAGGGAGTACACAGTACACGCCGGTAGCTAGCCTCTCCAACGTACTCCCTCCGATTTGATAAAAGAAGTCGTTTAGGACAGCGACACGGTCACCAAAGCATAACTTTGACTTCTCTTTTCTATAAAAATATTTTTTGAAAAGTTATATATGTACTATACTTCTATGAAAGTAATTTTCAAGACTAATCTATTTATATAATTTTCACATTTCTAAACTCAACAACTTAAATGTTATTCATGATTTATATTCCCAATGTTTGACTCAAACCTTGTTCAAAACGACTTCTTTTACCAAACTGGAGGGAGTACTAAGTAGATCGCAGGTAATGGAAGGTGTCGCTGGCTGCCAAAATGATGGTGCTACGCCGGTAGCCTCTCCATGCGCTAGGGTCGTCGTCGTCGAGGACGGACGGCGCCCGTGCATGCGATGCGCGCGCCATTATTTACTTCTCCCTCTCCCGTACGTCGTCGGTGCGTGCGTGCATGCATGCAAAAGGCACGCCCCCGCAACCCCGCGCGCGTGCGCCACCTGCATGCATGCATGCGCGAGGAGGCGAGGCCGTTGCTGGCTGGTCCCACCACGCACACGGCAGGGCAGACGACGGACGGTGAGCACGAGCACCGCTGTTCCGCGCGCCGCAGCGGATCCCATCCCACCCGTCCCCATCCCCATCGGAGGCGTGCCCGGCACGGCCGCGCCCTGCCTATGCGCGCCCGTTGCGTGGGGCCGGCGGGAAGCTTCGGGAAGAAGGGGGACCGTCGGATCTCTTTGGATTTTGGGAGGCGAGGCGACCGCCCCGGTCGGGTCGCGGGACTGGCTGGGCCGCTGGCCGGTGCGCCGTGACTGTCTCAGCTGCGTGGCGGGCGACCCTCCCAAGTGGCCACGGCGCGCTGGCCCCGCCAACGTGTCATTCCCGGGAACCTCGTAGCCTGCAGAGTAGCTAGCTGGGGGCCGGCCCGGCCGTGACGCCCCAGAGCAATACCCAAGGTTCCCTATGTAAAAAAAGATTCACGTTTTTCTTCTTTAACCATAAATCAAAAAAAAAATTCTACCTCCTTTCTTTTTCATGTATTTTTCTGATCAGGAAAAATAAAAAAATATGTCAGTTATTTTGAAGTTATTCTAATCTCGTACACACAAAAATTTGCAATTATTCATCTACTGCTGGAATCTGGAATTTGGATTTATTTTATCGATGCAAATTGGATTCGTCAAAAATGTCATAGCATGCATGGAGTACTAAATGTAGATAAAATAAAAAACTAATTGCACAGTTTTGTTGTACTCTACGAGACGAACATTTTGAGCATAATTAATCAATTTTTAGACAATTTTTCACACATATAAACGAAATGCTACGGTGCACCTCGGTTTTAAAACTTCCAAATTGGGAGGTGATAAATTGACATCTAAATAAGGCCTAGGTCAGCAACTGCTACGTGCACTCCTTGATAAAAAAAGTGGGTGGTGCTGCACCGAGCGGCCGGCGGTGGAGGTGGTCAATGCGTGACAGATGACACTTCCTGACGAAGCTCTTTCAGCTACTTCTTCGGCCATTAGCTAGCCTTCCTCGTACAACAACTACAACATCCGGCTCTCGTTTAGATGCAAATTTAGGGTGCAAACTTGAGGTACGAGGTCACTTCGCCATAAATGCGTCACTGTAGCATTTTTGTTTGTATGTGTAAAAAATTATCCAAAAATTGATTAATTAAGCTCGATATGTTCGTCTCGCAGACAAAACTGTGCAATTAGTTTTTGATTTCATCTACATTTGAACGTTTTGATGTGATGAGAATCTTCTTTTTACATAGTGAACTTTGACGGCGTCAATTTTGCATCTAAACAAGGCCCTGTATCATATCGGTACTCAATAAGAACATATATATAGGCCGCGTTTCTTTGGGAATGAAAATTTTTACACACATGTTTGACCACTAATTAAGGATATTAAATAAAGTCAGTTTACAAAACTATGTACAAAACCTCTGGATTAATTCACGAGACCTATCTAATGAGGTCTCTGATCGTATAATTAGATGATGATTACTACAACATTACTGTAGTAAATTATGGGTTAATTAGACTCATTGGATTCATCGCGTAAAGTTACACTCATCCTTAAAAATGTTTTGTAAATAGACTTCATTTAATACTTCATGCATGTAAGATTTTCTGGGAAAGAAATTGATGACGCAAAGAAACATGGCCATACTAGTACTGAGTATTGGAGTACACGATGGTAATAATAGTTCGATAGTTATCGCTATCCGTGTGTATCCAGCGAGTAAAATGCCTTCAATAAGTCTGTGACGCGCATAAGAATTTGAGAATTCCAAAACGATGATGCACAAGTAAGGGATATAATGCATGTACTATGTACGTTTACCGAAAAAGAAATCTACTACTGCATTAGCCGCCTCCTCTTTTTATACTATAAGCCAAGAATAAGTTTAGTTAATACATACCAAAGCAACTTGAGTTAAAATACAGATTACTAGTAACGCTAAATGATACGTTTTCAAACACAAAACTACTAATAAATAATATAAGGAGCCAATATCACGCACAAGAGAAAAGACCTCTTCTCAGGGAATGGCTAGTAACCGTCCTATTTCCATCTAGCGGCTTAGTATCCTCTTTCAATCCATGACATTTTCTGTTCGATGGCTTCTTACGACACATTGGACTCGTTATCGAGCTACTTGCTCATTCCCCCACCGCTCCGCCCTGTTCGCTTGGCTTATCAACAGCCAGCTAGCAGTATTTTTCTCTCTGTACAAACCAGTATCAACCACCAGTCAGCAGTATTTTTCTCTCAGTAGACCATCATCAGCCCCCTGTCACCGTTCTCCTGCCACTCACGGTAGTAGAACTCACCTACTACCAGCGCCACCCAGCCACCTTCCACACAATCTGTCACCATCCTAATCACTATATGTTTTGAACTCCCCTACAACCAGCGCCACCCACGGCTAATGGCGCCCTACCTCACCACTCCGTCCACACCTGCCTGCTCTGTTGGTCCAGCACTCTTCACAAGGCTCTTTATATATAGTCCTGACAGCATATATCGGCTTCAAGCAGTTGCCACTGTTCTTCATGTCACACCTAAATGATAATTCTTTTCTTTCATGATTTTAGGCATTGCAAGAGAACGTGTGACAAACATATACTACCTTCATTTTTCTTTATTTGACGCTGGTCATTGGAAACTTAGCCTCATTAGCACCAGAGCTACGATTATAATCGTCATATAAACAAGAATGGAAGGTAGTATCCGTAAATCTGAGGCCGTCAAATTTTTAGGGGCCTGGCCGAGCCTGCTATGCATTCGATGAGTAGACTATAGACCTGCTCGCTTCTACTTTTTTGCGGCCGCTGTGGGCCGCGGCTTCACAGCCTCTACAATAACTACAGCTACCTTACAGTAACTATAGTTAAGCCCTTATTTAGATTCTAAATTTAGCTCCTAAATTACATTATGCTTCAAAAAGAAGATTTTCATCACATCAAAATATCGGCACATGCATGAAATACTAAATGTAGATGAAATCAAAAACTAATTGCATAGTTTTGTTGTACTTTGCGAGAACAATATTTTAAGTCTAATTAATCAATATTTGGAGAATTTTTTAGAAATACAAACAAAATACTACAGTGACACATTTATTACAAAGGCCAAACCATCAGATTTTGAATCTAAACAAGGCCTAACTATTTTTCGCTGTCCTCTTGCTGTACTGCAGCTGGAGCGGTAGCCGAGCGGCTGTACGGCTGAAGCTCCGGCAAGAAGGTCAGCCGAACAAGCTGTATATACTCCTATGACGCTACTTGCAACTCTCGCTCGTTTATGGTGCACTGTTCGCGCGCCCCAAGCTTTTAAGCAGAGCTGCCCGGCCTGGCCAAGTCCGTGCACTCCAACCGCCCCCGCAAATATCTACTCTTGCCGCAACCGACCAAGTGTCGCACACCGCGTTGTCCTTGTGTGAGATCTGTGCCACGGAATACCTTGTCAAACACGTACTGTATGAGCCCTCGCTCTCTTGTCCCCAGTAGTAATTTTCTATACGCAACATGTGGAAGCCGGCTGATGACACGTACACAGACCAGACGGGGTGTGGGGATACCTATCACTGACATGCGGGCCGCCGAACGTCGTAGGGCCCAGAACGTCAGCGAGGACAACAACAGTAGCTGTATGTACCCACTATCGAATAGTAATAACTATACCAATGCTCTGATAAAGATCATGTTTCTAGTTCGGGAATGCCGTGCTCGAGCTAGAAAGCATCGAATTTTCGACTTTTTCACGCAAATATATAAATACATTCTCGATCTCAGGAAGGAAAAAAGAGGTAATTTTCTGCTTTTTTCCCCTTTTACACAAGGATGGATAGATGGCGATGAAAGATGCCTTCTTGCAAGGTATATATACTAGAACAGGATCTGATAAAAAGTGACCCCCCTAACGTGTAATTTCGTACGTGTCACGTGTAACCTTGCATGTGACATGATGGCATCACTTTTACGTATGGCTCCTCTTCTTCTGCCATGAGAGTAGAAAAAATGGCTAGCCATTAGTACGCGTGCTTTGTACTTTGCGTAGGCCTTGTTTACTGATCGACACAGCTATATAATAGCATCTACGCGTAATTTCATGGACATGTATAAACTTTTATTTTCTTAACCATGCACCAAGTCCATAGAGTACATACTCTCATATATTTGGTGGTCATGGCTATGTTTTTACGCGTACTAAGTATGCAGTACGTGTTAGATTAAGCTACCTCGTTTCATGGCTTTTTAAAGGTTAAACTCGTGAACCTATGCAACGACGAGTTGAACGATCGGCCAGCTATTTATGTGATGAAGCGTGTCGCGTGTATATATGAACAACGTTTGGACCAAAAAAGAATGAGAAATATATATAGAGAGGAAGTTTTGAGTCTTTATATGACGCGTTTGCTTTTGATTTGCTGCATACACACCTTCTCGTCAACTTTCAAACCGTACCACATCACGTATGCATCATGTTTTGGAAAGATCGTACACTCCACACGTCTCAACAACCAATCAAAACTACTAGCTGTAGCATGGATGCGTGCCAGTTAATTAGTTGCATACTTTACATGCGATGGTAGGCATTTTTGGCACCGAAAATAAAACTGCACACATGTCATTGGCTATGTGATGTGATAATGCGATCCATGCATCTAAAATAGTCCGATTTTATATCATTATAAATCGCCTAATGACGAATGATCTAGTGCGTCGATCATTTAGACAGTATCGCGGCGGCCTCAACGATGACATCTATAAAATACATTCTCAACCACTGTTCCTTACGTACTAGAACAGTTTACATGCTTGAAGACTTACAAAGTTATATATACTGTATGTGCTATTAATTAGGAAACCAGGCCAATTCTTGGAAAAAAATCTACTAATACTTTCTAATTAAGACAAATCCACCAATACAATTTTGTGTGACCAATGGATAATTTATAAAGGTGTTGTTGGTAGAATTTATGTGGTTGCACATACCCCACAATGACAGGTAGCTAGTTAATTTAAACACAAGAAGTTGTTCACATGATTTAAAAGTACAGTATCATAGATAGAGATATATTGCTTTCTTCTCCTATCAGGGAATGAAAGCTATGTTATCATTCAGACTGCAAAACTATAAGACACGCTGAAAATTATCTGGATTGTGTGAAGATAATGTACAACAGTGTAAGGGGACCTCAAAGAAGTCAGACTCCTGGTTAGTCAAAGGCTACATAAGCACTTGCATTACATTATGTTGCTGGTCAAACCCAAATTAAACCAGTCCAATTTCATGAATTTTTAGGCTTGATTTATTTTTGTCTAGAAGGAATCCTATACACCATTGTGATATTTTGCTAGCTAGGAGGGGTACGTACTTACACAACTCAAAGGTGTGTCCCACACACCTACGAACTCCAGGAAAAACCTAACAATAGAAGAGCAAGCACGCAAGCAACTTGCCTCTCTCTCTTGGTTATCTCTCTTAACTTCCACATCATTGTTAGATATCTTTATAGGGACTACAATGTACGTTCCTTGTGATTTTCGCAACTTTTATTCTCCCATGCACATCATGAAAAATATTCAGATTACCCTTTCGGAGAAAACAACACGTACAATAATAATGGTGGTGTAATTGCCTTCGGCATTTCTGTTGTTTAGAGTGCTTGAGTTGTCGCTACGCAAGAGAAGCTTTGCATGTGTAAAAGTTTTTTTTTGAAGAAATCATCATCAACAACAACAACCACACTTTATTTTTGAAGAAATCAACAACAACAATAACAACAAGGAAAGAAAATCACTCACTGGAGCTAGCTAGCACACTATCTACTCCATATACGGCTATAAAGAGGCGCCAAACAAAATGAATCCGGTCGCAAGAGATGTACGTAGGCCAGTAGTACTCACCAAAATATTGAGCAACCCATAAATTGCAGCCAAAAGAATGGCCAATGGAATCAGGGATGGATTAACACCATTTATTACATGCATATCTATCTTCAATTCTTGCAGATCCAGTACATGCGTAGGAGTATCCCAGCATGACCAGTAACTCACCAGCTGTCCACAATTACCACCGGGCAGCCATTTTAAGCACCCAGCCGCAGCCGGTGAAGCTAATGCTGACCTGTGTGGCTCCGCGAACCCGAGTGGGCCCCGGCAGTCAGCGAGCCCTAGTCACGACCCCGTCTCGCGCGCTCCGTTCCATTCCGTTCCCATCTCGCCCGTCTCCCGTCGCGTCACGCCCCCCGGAGTCCAAATTTCTAAAGCACCACCAGTACCAGTCTCTCTCTCTTCCTCTCCTCTCCTCTGTCTCCCCCCTTCCTCTGCTCTCCTCCGCGGCGCTGCTGCTTCCTCGCCACGCCAGAGCTCAGCGAACCCCACCCAATCCAATCCCTCTCGTCTGGGCTCCCTCCTCCGCGCCGGACCCCGCCGCTCACCGAGCCATAGGATGGAGGAAGAGCCGCTCGCCGCCCGAGCCGGGAGCTAGAGGCGGGGGCGCGGCCGATCGGCGGGGGTGGGAGGGAGGGGAATGAGGGCGCCGCAGGAGCGCACCATGAGGGATCTCTACGATCGCACGCGGCACAAGGATCTGGAAGCCGCCGAGGTGCGTCGTGCCGCATCCACCGCCACTCTACCGCTTACGCGTTCTATTTGCGGTGGTTGTTGAGTTTCCCCATAGGATGAGATGGGGATTGGCTTGGATTGGGGGCGTTGGGGTCTCGGGATTCGAGGTTTTGCAACCTTACATGTGCGCGCGCGGCCATGCGATTGTGGTTACTTGCGTTGGGAGGTGATGCGGTCGCGTAAGGAGGCGAATCGAATTTGATAGAATACGTCGATTCCATTTCTCCTGTTTGATTTGGTTGTTATTTTCGCGTGGATTCACTCGTCAATCCAAAAGATTTGGCGTATTTTTATGCGATTTTTCTGCAGATATTGCGGTTCCCAAGTTTTGTCGATTAACGCGTTTTTGTTTCGTTCAGCAACCAGCGGAAGGGCGCGGCGGAGGAGGCGCGGAGGGGTCGGGGCACAGCGAACTCGTCGCTAACATGGAGGTGAGTATTAGAGGCGTGTGGTTTCCCTGCATATGCATGGAAATATTCTGCCCCTTATTGTTTTTTAGATTAAGGAAAAAACATCCGGCCTCCGCTAATTCTGCCCCTTATTTAGAATATAATTAGAATGCGTCCTGTTCGGCAGATCATAAGATGCTCAGAAGCAGTTCATTATAGATTGTTCTTGTTTTACTGGATGCCTCCAGTTTAGTGGTGGTATAGATGCTTGGACTGTGATTCTGATCCCATCATGCTATAGATAAAGTGTATATATCAACGCATGAATATTGCATGCCCTGTTTTTTGCTGGAGCTATCCTCACTTTGGAGATGAATGCTATTTTGATGCCGTTCATTGCATGTTTGTTTGATATGATATTACGGCACATTGACGTTTTTCAAGTAAACCTAGTATGTTGTAAATTGTATTCAACACCAGTTTGTTGTCTTGCCTAGAATTTTGGTGGACCACTCTGTTATCCATTGTCAAAATTTAAACAGACAATGTAATAGCTTATATAGTTGTAGGGCAGCGTGGCAATTAGAAGGAAATACTGTGATGGTCAAACCCTAGAAATGCTTATGGTAGCATGTCAGTCCTTTTATTGGTTTAAGCGGTGATCTATGCAGTTTATATCCCATGCTCTCTTCCTGTTGTATCCATGTCTTGACAGACATGATGTAAGCTAAGAGTGCTACTTGTGCCTTTTAGGGCTTCATGCTTGTTTCTGTTGTTGCACGAGTAATGATTTTAAGACTGATATTGTTTTATTTGTAGGACAAGGCTGCTGTAAGGAAAAGATTGGTATCAAGCAACAGCACTCGTGTGAAGGCAGAGTCCGGCACCTGTAATCTCTGCTACGCTCCTTGCTCCTCCTGCCTACACCGAAGGCTTGCCGTTGAGGATTCAAATGCTGAATGTGCATCATCTCAAACATGCTCCACAAGGTCAGAAGTAAGAAACAGTTCACTTGTTCGCAGTGAGAAAGGGCTCCGCAATAAAGGAGGAGAAAACGATGATGAATTTAGTGCAACCTCAGGTCATGTTTCCTACTCTGTAACTGGTGGAAATAATAAAGTGTTTGCAAGGTCGTCCATTGCAGATGACTCTTCAGAGGTTGACATGCCAGCAAAACGTAGGAGGCTATTAAATCAAGATACGAGACTATCTAAAGCCGAACACCATGATGACAGCAAATCTTGTGTTACTGGTACTTCAGCAGAAGGCAAGCTTCACATGGATAAGAAAAAACTCTCGACTTCTGCATCCAGTCGAGATTTGACCACTAATGATTGTAAAGACAACAGCATGGCTAGCCAGAGCAGATTAAGAAATCATTGTCTTGATGAATCTAAGAAAAGATCTGATGTTCGTGATATGCATCCTAGCTCATCTGGTAGATTGTTTCCCGCAGATTCTCCTTCTATTTCAACAAAAAAGCTGCTGCGAACCCAGTCTTCTGTAAGTGCATCGAGCAGATTATCTCCTAAGAAGCAAGCTCATGAGTTTGAGAAATCCCAAGATAATTTACCTCACCAACCTTGTCAAAAGGCTTCTCTTTCAAAGAATAACACGGAACAACCACAAGGTGGAAAATCGAACCCTTATGTAGCTGATGGTAACAATCATGGCATACTGGCGGGTTATAGTAACAGAAATGCAAACAAAGTCGGTTTCTCATCGAAGGATCTTGACAATAGCACCTCATGCTCAAAAGATGAAATTCAAGAACATGCTGACATCCAATCTAATGATGGTGTTACAAGGAATGAGGGTGACAAACAAGATTTGGATCAAGATTGTTCAATGGATATATCTAGTGACGAAAAGTTGAATATACAACATGACGTGACAACAGACTGTGGGAATTCAGAAGGCTTGATAGATGTAAGTAACTCCCTTATCACTTCTCATGGCTTCCCTATAGATGCAATGCTTTCTACTGTTCCAGCGGCTAGTATTGAAACGAACCTTAATTGACATTGGGTTTGATGTCTAGACAAAAGAAGGAAAAGGATCTGTTATTTGTTTTAGTGTTCTTAAACATGGCATTGGCAGAGTTCTTGAATATCATCTAGCACTATCCATTGGCAGAGTTTTACATGGAATCCACCTATGTGAATCTTGTGAATTTCAAATTGTCACTACCATGCTTTTAATTTTACGCACTATTAAGTCATTACCAATATTTAGAACGATGCAGAGTTTTACCAATATTTGTTATATGAATTTTTCTTGTTTTTGATAATTGTGTGGGATTCTAACGATCTTTTCATTACTCAAAATTGGAGTTTGCTGCACTTCGTTGAATATTGTTATTATCTAGGAAACACAAGTATAGTCATTTTTGTTAACCTCATTGCTGTCATGCTGAGTGGTAACCTGTCTATTACTCTCAGTTACTGGTTGCAATTTCAAAAACCAACTATTGGTAACTGAAACTTGCTTATATTCATTAGGTGCATGTCTTTCCGATTATTGATTTAGGAGAAGTTAATGAACTAATAGGTCTACTTCTCTCTAATCGATATAAAATTGTTAGTATCAAGCTGTGAGAATTCTTTCATTAACTCTTTACTCTTGCAACTATCAAGTAATAAATGGGGGACCAACTCAACAGTCTACTTAATTGTTCGTGTCTCTTGTAGATAATAACATGACTCTACTTTGCATGGTTTCATTGCATTTGGTGTAGTTATGTTTTCAAGGAGTTATTATCCATGAAATATAATGCATGGTATTTTCTCTTATATTTGAGAGAGATATTCAATACTTCAAAACATGGCTACATTTATTATTTGGCCATGAACTCCTCCTGCTTATTTTTTTGATCAAGGTCCACCCTGAAAAAAGACTCCATTTGCAATTAGCTTGGTATTTGCATATATACGACGAAAATAGTTTTTTTTTCTTTTTATCTGCCTTTATGTCACATTTGTTGTTTAATGATGTCTATGTGGTTGATTTTTAATGACCACATTGTTTTAAGCACATTTTTGCCATTTGTAATCAACATATTCTTTTTATCTACTTGTATGCTATATTTGTTACATAACATTGATGTGTCTTGTTTGCATTGACCCCAGGTTAACGTTTGTGATATATGTGGAGATGTTGGTAGGGAGTATCTTCTAGCTACATGTACTCGATGCCTTGAGGGGGCGGAGCATACGTAAGTTATATTCTGTTTTGACTCGGTTTGTAGTATCTGTCAGAACTACTGTAGGCTGTGTCCAGTCGTTTGTTTGGCTAAGAAGCCATTCAACAATTAAAGTCATATTGACTTTACTTACCAGCAGTTTTCTTAGGTACCAAATGAGGCCTTTGAGTAATTTATTTAAACTGGACCTTTACCCACAGTAATAATCTGCTTAGGTCCCAGCAAATGCACCAAACTATTGATTTATATGCAAAAGTTAATTTCCTTTCCATGGTGGTTACATTATGTTTTTAGGTCCATTAGGGTGTATTTGTTGAAGCAAAAAAAAAAATTGTTGGTTATTTAGACTAGTCTAGTGGTTGTGTCATAATTTCTTAGGTGCATTACTTAAGGTAAAGTGCATATGCAACATCCATTTTTCACATGGATATGTTAGTGTTAACTGTTAATTTATTTTTTACTAGTTACTGCATGCGAGTGAAGTTGGATAAAGTTCCAGATGGTGAATGGTTATGTGAAGAATGCCAGCTTAGGGAAGATCAGAACAATATAAGTAAAGATGGTGCCACAACGGTTAATATGTCTGAAGGAAAGAACCAAACTTCAGAAAGTCGAAGCAAGCCTAAGGCATTGCAAATTGTTGTGCCTGATATGGATGCTCCACAAATCACATGTAGCAAACCAACAGCTGATCAGTGTGATGGTAAGAATAAAAAGTTACATTTAGCTTCAGCTGATAAACAAACACGGCAAGTAAAGGTTACCGCCCCCACTTCTGAAAGGCTGGACGTGAAGGGTAAAAAGTTATCAAGCATTCCAAACCGTAACAAGCTGCAAGTTCGTACATCTGATTTGGATACATGGCCACACACTTATGGGACACCAACGGCTGGAGGCTCAAACAAGAAGAGTCAAAGTTCAGAATTTTTGTTAAACCGCAAGAAGTTGCGAGTTTCTACTGATATGGAGTCACCATTGTCAAGTGAAGGCCTACGGAGTCCACCTATATCATGTAAGAGACATGCAGAGAATACACCGTCTCCTAAGCCTAGGCTCTTCAAAACGGACAGCCTTAGAAAACCTGATGTCATCTCTCGTGAGAATTCGTTTAAGAAACCTAACAAGGGAGGTTTAACTTCAGTTGATAATGTTCCAGTGAGAACTACTCAGGCCGTCAAAAGTTCTCAGGCCTTGTCACGGTCATATTCCTTGGGAAACATGGTGAATGCTAAAACACCAGTTCCTTCGCCAAGAGGTTTGACCAAATTCTTTTATTGTTTTTTTTCGCAAAGTATTCTTTGTTTTCTTTATTATTACTTTTGATCTGGACTGTTCTGTCAACCTCCTAAATATTTTCAACAGGCCTTTTATCAAAGCAACTGTCTTTCAACGGCACCAACAATGGACCAAAGGTCAAGCAGTTGGCTGAAGGCGTGGCTAGCAAGTTGAGACCTGCGAAACATTCCCCAAGAGATCTTAGAGATAAGGGACCCATAAAAAAGCTTGCACAATCTGGATCTTTCAAACGCGAGGGTTCAGTTTGCATAGATGTTGGCTCATCAAAACAAAAGCAAGCATTTCATTCGTCTCAAGATGAAAAACCAGGAATATTGAAGCCAGTGAAGGAAAAGAGTTTAATAGAAAGAAAGGGTTCCTTTAGTTTTAAAAAACCAAATATTCCTTCATCTCCAAGGCCTGACAGTTGTATGAAATTAGGGGAAAGAAAAGTTGACCAGGATATTTCAAGGTCTGGACCAAGCATACTTAAAAGTAGCAAAAGACCTGGTAAGCTCTTCATTTACTTAATTCTTTCTAGGGAAATGCGAAATCTTAGTTTTAATTTTACCCCCTTTTGATGACATTTCCTTATGGTTTACTCGAATCAGGAAATGTTGAAAAGCAGAGCTCTGATTTGTCTAAAAGTGACAATGACAAGCAAGATGTTACTTTGCATCCAAAGCAAATGGAAGTTGTTTCTAGTAAAGATGTTCATGCAATAAAGATATCTTATCCACCAGTTCCATCCCAATGTGTCAAAAGGGATAGCTCAAATGATGTTGGGGATGAGGATTTGTCTGTTTCAGTGAAAAATAGTAACAGAATGCCAAATGAGTCTGCTGAGGCAGTTCCGACAATATCTACTGCCATAACTTGCGAATCAGATTTGCGAGATGTGCCAATAGCAAGCACCTCCGAAGATTCAGCTCCTAAAGTGGTATGCTTCCAACAAAAGCTCTTGGAAATTACAGGAGATGACTCCTGTAAAAGTGTAGAGGTGGCTCAAGCTTCAGGAGATATATTGAACGAGATACCACATGTTCAGATGGCACACAATCTATACCCCCTTGACAATAAATTGGATAAACCTGATTTGAAGCAGGAAGCTTTTGTTGATCAGCCTTCAGCTCTTGAAAATCCTTCAAGAGATTTAGTTATTCCAGAGCAGTCGTACATCTGGCAGTATGACTTCTTCTCTTCTACTCCCTCTGTCATGAAATGTAGGTCGTTTTGGCCTTTCTAGATACATAGCTTTACACAGTGTATGTCTAGGTGCATAGCAAAAGCTATGTATCTAGAAAAGCCAAAAGGACCTACATTTCAGGGCGGAGGGAGTACATTTACTCCCTTTAACCAGTTAAGACTTTCAAGAGTTTAAGAGTTTATTCCTTTTATTTCAGGGGTAGCTTTGAGGTTTCAAGACATGGAAACTCCCCTGAAATGTTTGACGGCTTCCAGGCTTACTTGTCTACTTGTGCCTCATCCAAAGCACGTGAAGTAGGTGAACTGTTACCTGACAAAATTAGGCTAGCAGAAGTCCCGCGACATTCCTCATGGCCTCGGCAATTTAAAGAAGTAAATCCAACTGAAGATAATATTGCTCTTTTTTTCTTTGCTAAAGATATTGAAAGGTACCACTTTCCTCTTAACATTTCACTATTTTATGAGTTTCAATTCTCTGTATACTAGCTGAGGTCTCTGGTCTCTTTGAACAGCTACGAAAGGGCATATGGTAAACTCTTGGAAAACATGCTTTTTGGCGATTTATCCCTAACAGCAAATATTAGCGGCATTGAACTTCTCATTTTTCCGTCTGATAAATTGCCAGAGAGGATTCAACGTAAGTTTATCATTTCTAGTGTTTTTGTCTCTGGGCAGGATTGTTCATTGCCTCATTTACTGGATTCCGTCTGACATTTTGCAGGTTGGAATGGTTTACTTTTCTTTTGGGGCATTTTTTATGCCCGGAAAGCAAGTAGCCCACTAGAACTTCCTCTGACAGAGACAAATAATTGTCCATTAGAACAATTTGCTGGACCTGTTATCCGTCATGATATGGGTTCCCCTAAGGCACTTCAGTCTTTGGGTATAGATTTGAACGAGTGCCCCGATGATGATGTATCTGAGCCAGTTATTTCGCTTGGATCAGAGAGTGAGAAGTCTGGTGCATCTGTAGATCATAATATTTTTTTAGAGTCCAAACATGAGGATAGGAAGCTGAATGCAAGTGAAATACATCATGAGGAAACTGCAGGCACAAGACAAATTGTACCGGGGCATCCCACTGCAGCTCCATATGGAGCTCATCCTCCCACAATATCAACAGGAGAAGGTCATGACATGATTCGGGATTATCCAATTGCTGCAAAAGGTGGTGGTACCTTTCATGTGACAGAAGCGACATATCAATTCTTGATTTATCCTTGATTGCTGTTTTATATTCTTCTTATATTATTCATTGCAGGTAGCACAGGAACAGTAGGTAGAAACAAAGTGGAGGAAGATCAAAATGAAGCTCTCTTGTGTGGTGCACAGAAATCAGATGCAATTGGATTATTCTCAGATGAGATAAAACCTAAGAAACACTGTCTTCTGCCTTCCACAGAAGTATCACACCACTTCAGTGGATCAAAGATATGTGATGGTCCAAGGAAATCAATTCCAAATTCAGATATGGGTTCTTTGGATCCTGACATCACCTGCAAAAGGCAGAAGACTTCTTATGGAAAACACTCTACTTGTAGTTTTGGAGATGAAATGCCACCTAGCAAATGCTTGTCGAAGATACACCCCTTACCGATTGGACAGCATAATCCATTTGATGATCTGCAGTACAGTTATAAGGGTCCCTCAGATCTTGGCTCCTTTAAAAAACCTGTACCTGATAATATCATCCATGTTCTTTCATCTGATGATGAAGATTTCCCGGAACCTAGTACTAGATTCAATAAGGCATCACTGAAGGCAGATGAGAGCTCCTCCCCTTTATTGTCACTTTCCCTGTCTACGGTGGCAACGAAGCGTAATCTTTCTGGTTCAGATATTGTAAATGATGAACCACTGTCTCTATCTCTTGGGCTCCCCAGTGTTGTTGAAGGGAGTCGGGTGCTGGAGATGAAGCAATTTCTGCCAGAGAAGCCAGGCATAAACACTTAGTGTTTCTTTAGGTTTGCGGGTGTACAGTTTTGTGCCATGTTTAGCTGTATGGAGTTTAGACAGGGTAGAAGTATGGTATAGCTTTTAAATTATGAACATTTTTGCCTTTTCTTTTCACTGTTATATGCATCTGCTGCTGTTGATAGTGATGTTATTGTCTGCTGTATTTTATGTGATATATGGTGTTAGTTTCTCATGAACTCTATTGCTATGACATAAAAGGATATATCAGAATGTGAATGTTTATAAATTCAATTTTGCGTGGTTGAGCTTACACTTTCTAGCCCGAGGTAATTCTTAGGTGTGTCCCAACTTACATGTTTCTTGAGTGATGATGAGAAACGTATTTATGCGCAAGTCACCTTTGCCAATCATTACAACATGGACATATTTTTTATTTGGTATATTCTGCATTTTGTTATGCCATGTTGGAATTATCAATTTGCTTTCCATCAGGGTTGAAGATTATTTCTATGATAATGTATGGTATGTTTCTTTTTCCTCTCTATAGCATCTATGGAATGTTTGCTTGCAGATGGCAATCCACTAACTGCATTCATTACTTTTTTATTTGAAAGGTTTACTGGACGAACTGAACATTTGGATAAGTACAGAGGGATCTGATCTTCGGAATTTAATTCAAGTTTCCCCACCCCACCCCCTAAAATTTCATCGGAGGTAAATGAGCATACAGTGTGTTTTTTTGGTGGGTATGGCGAGCTGCGAAGGCAACTTACCATGCCTTCTAATTATGACAGGTTGATTGTTGGTATTTGCTTGCTTGATATAACTTGCTTGCTCGGATGAAGCTTTGTTGCTAGCCTCCACTAGACACAACCTGATGAACGATGCAACAAAAAAACTAATGCTAAACCTGTATGCTTATTCTATATTGATGGTTTATGCATCACCAAATTGCTTCCATCTCTTTGGTTAGTTGCTAGCATTGATTGATTGATCCTAAGCTCTGAAAAATAAAATATTAGTAATCTCACCTTCACCACTTGTGTCCTTGAAAATGCTAAAACTCCTCCCAACACAATAATTGGTATTAATGGAGGTAATAGTAATTTGATTCAACTTTTGTATCAATCACTCAAATTCAAATTTGAGGACGGTGCATCTGAAGCTGTTTCATCTGGATATCTACATTTCTTGAATTACGTGGCAACTTCATAGCAAACCTGTGTTGCTCCCCATCCTTTTCAAATTAATAATGTTCGGTGTAGTTTCCACTACCGAGTTCAACAAAATGTTAAGGGATATGCTGCTGTTTTACACATTGCATTCTGAGGTGTGCTATAATGAAATCGCACTTCACCACCAATGCTCAAAAAATATTCCAGATTAAGATTTAGTAAGTTGGTACAGAGTGCTTAGGAATTTGACACCTCACTGTGTAGGTGTTTTCGGCTCAGCCCATGCTCAGCCAAAGTTCAAGTATGCCTGAAAATCTGTGGATTCCTTTCCTTTCTATTTTTCACTTTCTGTTTTACCCATTGTGCTGATTCAAATTAATTGAGCAAGGTCAGCCTTTTTTGCATCAGCGGCTGAATGTATGCATACATTGGAGTTACACGGTTTATAATGGAGCTTTTAAATTTTGTAAAATCATAGGATCGCATTATTGTACATGTAGAGACCAACTTGTGGTAGATTTCATTGGTTTGGATTATTTACATCTGCCTAGGAAAGGAAATGCTATCCTGCACTCTTGCACATATTCACTCGTCTGTCCTACCTTTTTTTACCCCCATGGCCATGCTTGATTAGCCAAACAAATATGCACAATTTGTACATTATGATAACCAGTAGCAAACTCACGAAGTTCACAGGTGACACACTTCCTTTTTGAAGTTAGCTTGATATCTTAATTCATCGGTTTTTATCATTTCAATCCAGCAATCTTGTTGCAACTATTTTTGAGTTGGCTTATATTTTGTGGGACAAGGAGTAGTTGTAGTTCTTAATGGTGATGCCATGTAAAGGGAGTTGGTAGCAAATGCTGATGTTTGTTGATAGGGACCCGTCCCTGTTCCGCCGAGTTAAAATGTTTGTGTTTGATGGATGATTTGGTTCAGTTGCCGCATGAAATGCATTGTTCATGTAATGTAATATGTCTGTACGTCCTCTGCAGCGCGCATGGAGCAAAGCTGGACATCTCTATCCTGCTTGAGAAGTTTCGTCCACGTCAGGGGAGTTTCCGTCCTATTCGGCTGGCCGGTGGCTGGTGGCTGGTGCTGGTTTGTGCTGAGAGAAAAATACTGATGGATGGCTGGTGCTGATTTGTTAAGAAAAGTACCGGTGGCTGTCCACGTCAGGGGAGTTTCCGTCCTATTCGGCTGGCCGGTGGCAGGTGGCTGGTGCTGGTTTGTGCTGAGAGAAAAATACTGATGGATGGCTGGTGCTGATTTGTTAAGAAAAGTACCGGTGGCTGGTGGCTGATAAGACAAACGAACGTGGCGTCAGTATCTCTGGCAGCGTAGCACGATGATATTGATAATACCCTGCTAATGGCGAGACCTTTCTAGTGCTGCTTTGCGCGTCTCACCTTAGATACGCTTAGATTTCCCATCCCTATAGGACATGCTTGCACTTCCCTGGTGATGCACATCGAACGTGTTTGTTGCCTACTGTCGGTGTACAGGTCCAATCTGATCAATCGTGTTTACATGGACCCACTGAAACAGATCCCACTGCCCAGTTGGCGTGCAAAGCAAAAGATACTGAAATTTGCTGGACTTCATGTGCCAAAATTATGGCCGTGGTTACTGAAGTTGTCCGGTTCGTCATCGCAATTTTGACACTAGAGTTGTAGGCTCTAGCTGCTACGATTCAATTCTTAGCCAAACACTGGCCCACGTTTGTAAAAGTAAGCCAAAAGATTGTTTGGTAAGTTGCAGTTAACTTTTATGGGACAAATGCAAATTTGCCACCGCTTTGAACCATTAGTGCAAGCTTGCCACTAAATTACCACCATAACTGTCATTCATGGATATTCTTACAAAAATAAAAATAAAAATAAAAATGGTGCAAAGTTCATCAAAAGTTGCAATGATTAAGATGAACCGTCAAAGACAAAAGCAAGTAAAACTTATTAACATAGAGAATACTTTTCCATAGACCTGCACGTAGACTAGTGCCTGATCTTCAACTCAAATACACAGATTTTTATGTACACATATTTAATTGATCATGATAGTCCTAGACCATGATTATCAAAGGCAACAATACGGTTTGGTCTGTTGCCAGACACAATTCAATTGAGCTGAAAGACAATATTTTTATTGGCAGACAAAGGTTAAACGACGGTCTTATCAGGAATAACACTGGAAATCATCCGCCTTTCATGGCACAACAACTCTCTGCAACACAGTTTATCATCTCTAGATAAGTTCCAGAAGCTCAGATGGAAATCATCAGTCTTAAATCCCTGTCAATCAAATCCCCCACGTATTCAACATAATTGACCTTTTTAGTCAAACTAATTGCCCATTCCACAGTAACCATGATGGCATCCCGATCAAGAAAATATCTCAAGTGGTGGGCTAATCACGGAAGTCATAGACTAAGGGCGGGTACATTGCTACATATCAATAGTCTTCGTCTGTCATGTCGATTTTTTTTGCTGATATAGAGGAGAGAGAGAGTGAGGCGAGAGAAATATGTCATTATTTCGCGTCCCGTGATCTAAATTTTAAGACTATGAGACCACTAGTCTACCATTGTATAAGTTTTCGTTGCCATACACCTCACAAAATTCATTTGTTTCATCTATAAATTAATAGATATGGTATTACTATGAGACAAATAAAACGACAATCTATTGTACGGGTTGTCTGATAAATTATTTTAAGATTACCTGTCACTATATAAGACCGGCACCAATGTACTTACCCTAATACAACAGGAAAATTACAAAAGGCATGTAGCTACTGAGAAGAAAATTGGATGAGCAGATAAGTATGGAAACAAACCTAACAACTACTAGATAAGCATGGAAACAAACCTAATAACTACTTGCCCTACAGGGAGCTATTGTTTATTCAAAATTCAAACTATCTTACTCCTGTATCTGCCAATTCTCCATCTGTTGTCAGAAAACAAAACGGAACTGAATCAGACGTCGACCATATATTTGATCCACATGAAACACACAAAGAAAACGATTTTATGTGGAACCATTATGCAATATAACTACTGCGATAAACTGGTTAATAGAAGAAGTCTAGTTGTATATCTTACCATGTCGTAGAAGGATCAAGACTTATGTAGCTTCATGTTTGACACTAACAGATATCTGATATTAGAATCAGGTACATGTGCGTGCTTATCTGTCACTTCAAAGACAGTTAAGAACTGCTCAAATGACAGTTGATATGTAATATTAATCGGTACTACTAACGTCCGGACATCCGATGAAAATCTTTTGTCGGACGCTCCGTTGCAACATTTAAAATTAAGTGACGTAACATTAGAAACCAAAATAGAAAATTCCCACAGCAATATAATACAATGTTTTATGCAACATACACCGAGAATGCCAACATGTACGATGATTATGTACGATATTAATTCTAGGACAGTGAACGAGCATGATTATTATGAGTCAACAGCTTGCCTCGGCGCAAATTTGAAAAATTTAAAAGTAACGATGGAGAGCTCGTGTTTCATTGAATGGATAGTTGCATGATAATGCATCAGGTATCATCATACAGATGAACTTACACACAGATGAACCTTATGTACAAGAATGCACGAATCCTTCGTACAAACACAAGCGGAATAAAATTAATTATCCATGTCTCATCTCGTTGCTGACCTGAGAGATGGACCAACACTGAACAATTCATGACAATACATACAGAAGAAATGCTTAGCTAAGCTGGAGCTGATACCGATCCTTGATCCTTTTTGCAACAACCGATCAGCGAGCGGAGCCATGCCCAGAAGCTCCTTTTATCTGTTTCCTTCTGGCTTGCTCCCCTTGCAGCAACCATACTCTTCATATAATTAACGACCTCCTGACATGCAGAAGAAACATCATTCAGCCAGTGAAGAACATATAATATAGTAAATGTGGGAGAACAGCGCAGCAATGCATACCTGAGCTCCTAATTTTATAACTTCTCTAGGTGGTACTTCGAGTGGAGTTTCATCAGCATGAAATGTACGTAGCTTTGAGAGGTTTCCAAACGAGTCTGGCAGTACTCGTATCTGGTTACTACTGATGTCCAACTCCTCCAGCATCTCAAGTTCCCCTATTGATCTTGGTAGTGCTCTTAGGTCGGCAAAGTTCCGGCTGACATTCAACTTTACAAGGCTCGCTGCAAAGCAAATGTTCTCAGGGATCATTTCAACTTCATTAAAACTGACATCCAGCTCTCTCAATCTGGTAAGCTGGCCGATTGTTGTAGGAAGGCCTTTGATTCTGTTGTAGTGTAATGTGAGGATCTCCAGCTTTTCTAACTTCCCAATGGCTTCTGGAAGGGCTTTTAGCTGATTAAAATCCAATCTAAGCTCCACAAGAGAGGCACAAGATCCAATAGTATAGGGTAGCTCCTCAAGTTCGTTTGTCTCAGCAATTAACCTTCTCAAGTTCGTCAGCTTTCCTAAACAATCAGGAAGGACCTTCAACAAATTCGAGCTCAGGTCAAGATTCGCCAGGCTTGTTAGATTTCCAAATGATGCTGGAAGAGATTTAAGCTGGTTTGCATGCAAGTCAAGATCAATCAGACTGGAAAGTTCCCCAAAGGTATCAGGCAGATTGATCAGCTGGTTTGCGTGGAGGTCAAGCTTTGTCAAGTATCTAAGGCTACCGACTGTTGATGGCAATGCCATGATCCTATTCTCGGATAGATCGAGCTCAGTAACGTCTTGTAATTTCCCAAGCGAGACAGGGAGCCACTCAACTTGGTCCACCAGCTTACCTCGGAGATTGAGCTCTGTCGTCCCCTTCTTTGCTGATGATTCTATAAGACTTGCCACCTGGATAAGACCCATCTTTTCTTTGTCATTATCTGAAAAAAGGGACAAGTTAAACTTTAGGATAATGCAAACAAACACTGATTTTGTCTGATGTTACTGTACAAAAAGGTGGTCTCTACGAAGTATGGCTAGGCCTAGACAAGAAAATACCTTAAATAATGTGGCTAACTGTTTATCTACTCCAATTCGTCAACTGAAACCATTAGTTTAACTAAAGACATCAGGATTGCCCCAACCCGCTGCCTGCCCCTTCTGTGATCAGGCTGAGGAAACAATTCAGCATTCCTTATTCTCTTGTGTTTTCAGTCGGCAGGTCTGGTTCCTTACACTTTGACTACATTTCGTTTCTCTAGTTGGTGGGGAAGCTCTATCAGAGAAGTACCAAAGGAGTTGAGAAAAGGTCTCAGTTCCCTTATCATTCTTGTGTTCTGGGAGATCTGGAAACATAGGGATTCTTGCGTGTTTGAAGGTTCTTCACCGAACATGCAAACACTTCTCCAGGCAGTGGAAGATGAAAGCACCTTGTGGTGCATGGCAGGAGCCTCTAAACTCCAAAGGCTCCTTGCTGGGTTGCTGATGCCTTTTGATCAGTCGTTAGGTAACCCTGGGTCAGGTCTTGTTCTAGTTCTAATAGCATTGTGGCACGGATGTAATCTAGGGGGTGAGGTGTTGGGATGCATATGTGTGTGTTTTTGTACCCAGATTGGGTTGTTAGTCTGACTTGTTGTACTTGTGTTTTTTTTTCCCTCTCTTAATGAAGATATGTAGTCCTGTGTTGTTCGAGAAAAAAAGATTAACTAAAGACAGCCCAAAGAAAAAAAGGATAGGCCTACACTAGAAAGGACCTCAAAAGTCAATAAAATCAATTGACTATCAGTTCACCATCCATATCTTGGTAAGATAAATCACAACGTCTCCTATATCTATTAAAACTAAGCAAGTAGGCACCATCAGATTTAGTAAGACATGCCACTGAATATTGGTACAAGTAGCCAAAACTACACCCTTCCTAATAGTGGGTCCTGTGGCGACCAACGAAGGATAGTTCCCAGGTACTTTCGAAGTAATTAACATCACGAAAATAGGTGCAACGTCATTTATGTCATGACAACTTGCTGTGCAATTCATCAAACAATCGCCAATGGCTAAAGGTCAGTGGAGAAATTACCTATATACAAATAAAAAAGAGTTGCAATTTTATACTCCTATTATCACAATTTGCAGTCTGTGCCTCACATTCCAGTTACTACCAGTATTGAAGCATCCTATGAATAATGAATAGAACCTTTACAACCAAATAGCGATGGGGCTAAGATATTACGTCACTGTAGATGCAGAATAAAAATATCTGCAGAAACAATTTTATCGACTGGCTGTGAAATTGAATTAGCTATTTGGTTCTGGTAAAGTTTTCCATAAACAGGCCCATGCCTCATAGTGTCCAAATATTTGCAGTAATTATTTGAGTTGCATGCACCAACCAGCTCAACCCAAAAGTTTAAGCTGATAGGAAAATATGGACAATTTACCTAAATGCTTCGATATCAATGAACTAGTACCCCATCCTGAAATAAAAGGGATTTTGGTTATGCACATGCACAAGTACTGACAAGGAGGGAGGGCATTTTTGGCTATGGCTGTGTTTCTTTGGTTGTAGAAAATTTTTACAATACGTTTGACTAATAATTAAGGATATTAAATAAAATCAGTTTCAAAACTACCTTCACAACTCCGGGTTAATTCACGAGACAAATCTAATGACGCCTCTGACCGCATGATTAGAGGATGGTTACTGTAGCATTACTGTAGTAAATCATGAGCTACTTAGTCTCATTAGATTCGTCGCGTAAAATTACACTCATCTCTAAAAAAGGTTTTGCAAATAGACTTCATTTAATACTCTATGCATACAAGATTCCCTTTAAATTTTTTTTTGCAAAGTCCAACTAAACACGGCCTATGCACTTGTATTTCCGGAGGGAAGGAAGTGTGGTTATTATAACTGGTATATAATGGCATACTCGAATAAGTCAACTGTATACGAACTACCATGGGTCGAATTTAATGAACTAGTTGATATGGAACTAGTGACTCAAAATATGGAGGACAGAAACATAAAATTGAGTAACAAGAAAAATTCACAGAACAAAATCCAGACCAGTCAACAGAAATTCGAACAATTAACATATGTTTCGAGTTTGTGGCAATTAACATGAGGCGTAATACCTGTAGAAGCAGCCCAACGTAACGACGAGACGGACTTGGGTTCCAAACCCAATCCGCCCTTGCTTCCGCGGTCTATCTCTGTTGCGGCGGCGGCCACCGCCGCCGCCAGCTCCGGCCTCCGCTTCGCCTCCATCTCCACGACCTCTTCGATGACGACGCTCCCACCCCCTCCTCCCCCACCTCCATCACCGCCAGGGGACAGCACGCGCGACGCCCTCTGGATGAGGTCGTCGAAGACCTTGAACCACCTCTCGAGCTCGACGACGTGCGCGGCCTCCTTCCGCTGCTGCAGCGAGCGGAGCCTGACGGCGTTGCGCTTGGCCTCCCGCAGCACGTCGAGGAGCTCGGCGGGCACGCCCGGCCGCGCCCGCGCCCGCGCTGCCGCCTCCTCCCCGTCGATCTCGGCGAGGCGCGCCTCCTCCTCCGCGTCCGCCGACGCCAGCACCGCCGCCGCCGCCTCCACCTCCTCCACGGCCGGCCGCGGCGGCAGCTCGCGGTACAGCCGCGTGAGCTCCTCCACCGCCTCCGCCGTCGCCGGCGTCATCCCCGCCTCCGCCACCACCATCTCTGCACCCCCCGCAAGCTTCCCCAGCAAGAGAGAGAGACTGAGAGCAAGAGGAGCTGCCAATAATGGCTCGGCGGCGACGGGAGCAAGCGTGTATAAAAAGTGGAAATAGGAGGGCTTAATTGCGAAGCCAAGTGCTTTGAAAAGCCAACGGGGGGATTGGGTGCAGGGTGGGGTTGGGACTGAAAGTTAGTGCGAGGGGCTCACGCGCAAAACGGAGGGTGGCGGCCGGCGCGGGACGTGGGGCCCCGCGCTTAGCTGTCAGAGGACCGGGACGTGTCCGGTAGGATCTGGAACGAGGAGACCGGTTTTTCCACCGTGCTGTGGCCCCTGCTGTGTCCGATTGCTCGAAGCAAGCCAAGCCAAGCCAAGCGAAGTAGTGACTTTTGCAACGACAATTGCGATTGATTTACAATACTGTGACAAAGATTTGACATTTACCGCCGCTGTGATTTGTTTCAGTACCGGTGATTACATCCATAGCAAGTACTTTGCGAGGTGTCATCTTTTTTATATTCATATATAACTGGATTAGATTCGTTAGATAGCAAAGAAGGCTAGTAAACAAATAAACAATCCGTTAATTAAAGAGGCATCTGATGGGATCATGCATGGGAGCTCCGGCGTCGTGGTCGTTGCGAACCTGCGGCACGCTCTTTCTTTCTTTCTTTCTTTCTTGTTTCAGCACTTGTTTTATGGGAAGCAGCATGGGTTACAGCTTAGCCTGGCAGGGGCGACAGGCAATCCGCGCTAGATTATTTGGCTTGCCATCGGTGCAATCGACGTGCACGGCAACAAATCTTCAACGGACAAAACGGGGGGACGCCGCGCCGGTTTTGGACGTACCCGGACTGCCGGCCGGCTGACGGGGAATATTAGTCTGAGCTACTTCACCGGTCAAACCGACCGCTGCCACTGTTCAAAACTAGATAATCACATCAGATAAGTTTTACGACGATGAAACTTCTCTATTTCTTTCATGTCCTATAAAACTTTTTATTCCCTCTTCTCTTTCGCGTCAGCAAATTTAATGTCATAAAGCTCGTATAAAACCCTACTGAGATTGGCCAGAGGAGAGAAGAGGAATCTGGCGATCGACGGTGCTGTCCGAGGAGAAAATTGCAGTGGCAGATGGTGCGTTTTCTCCTCGAAGGCGTTTTTCTCGTTTCGTCGAGATGAAACTGAGCTCACGCTGTCTTTTCCAACGGCTGCAGTAGACTTGCTTATTATCGGATCTATCTACTACATGGTTGAAGAACTCTTGAGAGAGACCGGAGCGTGATGCTCTTGAGCTCTAAAAGGAGTCTCTTATATTCTAAGAGAGAAAAGGAGTAATGGAACAACAATAGATACTGGAGAAAATAAAGTGCAAAAAAAAAACAGAGAGAAGCAGTAGTGGAACAACAATAGATACTGGAGAAAATAAAGTGCAAAACCAAAAAAAACAGAAAAATATGGAGATGCGGGGGATCGAACCCCGTGCCTCTCGCATGCAAAGCGAGCGCTCTACCATTTGAGCTACATCCCCTTCTTGATATTTCTCCTAATATTATTTGTAATATTATGATGTTCGATGACATGAGCCCGAGACCCATTCGCTGGTTGACAAAGTTGTACTTGGTATATACACAGGCACAGTGAGATAGTTACGCCTTCTTTGTTCTTCTTTGATGATAAAATAATATATGCTTCGTTTAATCAATCAAAGCAACGCGCATCCAAAACTAACGGTGAGTCGGTAGCCAATACGTTATGCAACCAGTAACAGCACATGTGCCGAACCTTTTGGCATGTCACCCGTGCGAGGCAGGCTGGGTAATCCCATTGCCGTACATGCCAGCAGCCTACGTTTCTAAGACAAAATGTGCTGCAGCGTAGACGATAGAGGAAGCTAATTAATTGGAGTCTTGATCGAGCTCTATTTGCTCCTCTTTAATTGGTTCACTACTCACGCATCTATATTTTCATAAAGGAATAAGATCATCATTTTTTTTTTTAAAGTTAGCAGGAGTCCTGTCATATCATTAAAGAATAAACTCATCATTTTGTGGTACTAGAATCTTAATGGTATTTAGATTAGATAGTAATATTTTGGAAGAAGTTCATTTTTTTATCATTAAACTATTGCTGGAGTCTGGTTTTAGCCATCAAACTTCAAAACCGGTTATTTTGATCATCGAACTATGAAAATCGGACAACTTTGCCCCCCTAGTTGGTTTCAGAGGTGGTTTTGACAATATATGTATTTTATAAAAATAATAACATATGATTTAATCTCTAAAAATTCATAACTAATTTATTTTAAATTAAAAAATATGAAACCAACACCAACTTTTTTTAAAAAAATAGCCAATCTATTGGTACACTGTTTAAAATTACTTGGATCTTATTTATTCATTTTCTAGTGTTTTATTGCTCATAGTCATGACATGTACTTATTTAAATTATCATTTTGTGCTTTACTTTATGTTTATTACATGATTAATTAATTGCATAATGCTTAAGAAACTCCTTTTGTCTGAAACATATTACCTAGTTACATAGTCAAAATAAACTAAATAATTAGCCATGCAATATCTAAATAGAATCTATATATGGTGGATCATAGGGTTTGTGGTGTTGGTATTGCCTTCGGAGCTGTTATATATAACCGAAGTTTGCTGGATCATTTTGGTCAATATCTTGCCAAATATATAAAAAAGATGATTTTAATAAATAATGTGCATGCCCACAAGAAGTAAAACAGTACCAAAAGGAAAAATAAGATCCAAATAGATTTAAATACCTTGCTAATGATAGATTATATTTTTAAAGATTGTTTGGTGTTTGTTTCATATTTTTCTGATTTAGAACGAATTAGTTATGCATTTTTTGATATTAAACCAAATTTTATTTTTTTTGAAAAATACATATATTGACAAAACCACATTCGAAACCAGCTAGAGGGTCAAAGTTGTCGGTTTTCATAGTTCGATGGTAAAAAATATCCGGTTTTGGAGTTCGATGCCCAAAATCAAACTTCAACGATAGTTTGATGGTCAAAAATAGACTTCTTTCTAATATTTTTCATGAATAAATTAGTGTTGCTTGACTATAACCCAGATAATTTGATAGTTGCATCCATGCATGTTTCTGAAGCCATCCGGCTGCTATTAAGAGAGAAGACCATCCGGGCATCATTAGGCTAATGCCTTCATCGTCCATTAACTCAGAAACAACTACTGTAAATTGTAAATTCTCTCTGTAGATTAAAGTTATGCTTCCTTTTATAATTCAAAAATTAGTCAAGCTAACATATTCATAGTTGGACAAACATGTTCGTAAAGAACGCCATTCAGAGCCGGTAGCCACCGGTAGAGAAATGACCTTCCATCCACCTATATTTATCCCGGTTAGATTTGGGCCCGAGATTAATACCTTTAGTCTTGGCTGGAGTCTCCAACCGGGACTAAATGGCCCTTTAGTCCCGGTTGGAGGCTCCAACCGAGACTAAAAGGTCTCAACCTTTAGTCCCGGGTGGTGGTTTCACCCGAGACTAAAAGTGTGACTTTTAGTCCCGGTTGGTGGCTCCAACTGGGACTATAGAGTCTTTAGTCCCGAGTGAAACCACCACCTGGGACTAAAGGGTGTTTCACGGATTACAATAAAAAGAAAACATCACACTTTGCATTATAAGTACTACATGGGTGGAGTGGCTACGTGGCTGTACGTGAGACCATATAAGAGGTTATGGGTTTGAATGTCACTAGCCGCAAATATTTTTAAGCGTCAGGACTTCTAGTCCCGAGCGCCCCACCACGTGAGGCGAAATACGAGCCCTCTACCTCGACGCAACGTGAGGCGAAATATATCATCGGGTAGAAGCAGTGAAAATAGACCTGTAGCAATATATATTGTTTTCCTTATCAAACACCTACTTTTATCAGCAGTAAACTAGCATAATAGTACATTGCATGACTCCAGAAGCAAGCACTGACATCGACTGACCATGCATGCATTCTGAAAACTTGGCTGCTGATAAGAAAAAGGCCCAATAATCAAGCTACAAAGTGCTGGTTTTGATTGGAATTGGAAGAGAATGGAGGCGAGCAGCCTGAGGCGCGTGCTCGCGCTTCGCCCTGCATCCTCGAGCTGTGCTAGTGCATGCGCTTGGAGTTAGCGAGGGCGCAGTGGGGAGCCGAGCGTGTGGGTGCCAAGCGCTACGTACCTTGCTAGGCCACGCGTAGGAACTGGGACTGAGATGATCACCAGTGGCGCGAATGCCGAGCAGGACTGATGCACCATGTGCCTTAATTTTACACCCGGGCCGCATCAAATTCTTTTCCAGCAAGAGGACAGGCCCTGCACAGCCGACTCGATCACTATATGTTCGGGCTGGCTACACTTTGCCCTACAGTACTGCATCACTAGACCTGACTTAGATCCTAGTAGTGTCGACCGATTTATCCGCGAAATCTGCCGTCGTTTGTGTACGATCATCTCTCCTGATGCCACTCATTCCGACCCCAATGCATGCAGTGCATATGCGACATATATATCCCCAAACAGGCCAGCTCCAAATCTGCAGGCAGACAGAGGCACGCACGCTATATATATATTTGGCTAGCTAGAGGCAATAATATATATTGTGCATTTTGGCCCGTGTCATGGGCATGTTGTGGAACGTATATATAGTATATAAAGGGTCTAGTACGTAGGGGTGACTACACAACAAACACATATCGGTCAGTAGAAGAACCACTCATTGCAGGTTATTAATTACTGCAGGTTATATATATATCCGTCGGCAAAGTTAACCCTCCATATTTTCATAAAGGAATGAGCTAATCATTTTTTATACTTTGGGTATGCAATCAAAGTTCTACCTGGTTGGCCGATTTGGTTCATGACCAGAACTAGCTAGCCAGATGTACATTCGTGCTCAAATGTACAGTTTCCTTCTGCATCTTGTTTGTCATGGAAAGCGCCAATCAGAAGCAGGAGCTAGCCATTGCAAGTCACGACGAGCTGATGATCGAGCCTCTACGGCTCTAAACGACACGACGTGAGGCGACTGACGAGAAACGGAGAAAGATGTTACCATATGCTTGAGTTGCGATCGATCGGACCAGGGAGACGCAGTTGTTTGGTCAGTGCCACGTCAGGGGACAGTGGGTACTGTCGTACCCGCGAGAGCTTATGGATTGCACGGTAGCTAAACTATTCTGGGAGAATAAGAGGACCCTCGCTGGGGTTGCACTACCGAGGTTGCATCCAGAAACATGGGGTTAAACTACTCATGGGTGAAATTTGTTCTACGAAGGAAGCTGCGGTGATTATCCGTGGGATGTGGGCTCTCCGGATGGCAAGGAACAGACGGCGCCATGGTGAGCAATCAGTTCCAATGAGACATGCAGCCATCTGGTCGCGTGAGAGAGGTAAAATGGAAACCACCTGACATAGATTGGGTTAAGTGCAACTGATGGAGCATAGCATATTACCCACGGGATGGATATGGAGCAACTGGAATGGTACATTGTGACCATGAAGGGCAATTCTTGGGGGCCTGTGCGAGATGGAAGAACCAATATGCTTGGATGCTCCGACCATGGAAGCACTGGCGTGCAAGGAAGGTCTGGAATATAGACAACGAAAGGGAGTCCAGAAAGTGTGTGTGGCAACGAAAGGAAGGTCAGGAGCTAGTGAATCTTTGGAAGCTGGGGAATGAATCGCCAACGCTCGATAGTGTCTAGAGCTTTGAGAGTCGTTTGTGTAATAAAGTGGTACATGAGTGTGCAAAATTAGTCTCTATAAGTGTTTTGACGGGGGAGTGGCAGCAACCGCCGTCAAGCCTACTTGCTGTTCTCTCAGCTGATTGTAGTTCTCATTCTTACGAATGAATAAAAGCTCCGGTTCTACTAATTTTTTTTACAAATCTTCGAGCATTCATTGCATTCATTCCACCTATCTACTCTGACTCATTTAGGAACCCAAGCGGTATACGTACGTAGCAAACGAGCATGTATATTTGTAGTAGTTTTAACCCATAATGTCTATAGTAGTGTCCATATTGTCATGTTAGCAAAGACATTACCTTAGGTTCTGTTTGGTTCCCACGTGCTAAACTTTAGCACCGTCACATTGAATATAAATATGTTAATTAGGAGTATTAAATATAGATTAATTTAAAAATTCATTAGAGGAGTAATTTACAAGACGAATTTATTAAGCCTGATTACACCATGATTAGACAATGTAATGCTACAATAAACGTATGGTAATTATGTATTAATTATAGCGCAATTAGGCTTGTTAAGTTCGTCTCGCGAAATAGACATGACTTATATAATTAGTTTTATAATTAATTTATGTTTAATACATCTAATTAACACTTATTTAAAGCGCTAAACTTTAGCACCTTGATCAAAACACCACCTTAGACACTGCATTCTCAAACCCATGATTTCTTAACATGGATCCTTAATAAATTCATCATCTTTCCTCTCTACCAATCACATTTATTCTTTATCTATTACGAAGACTATCCTCTCTCAATGCAAACTTTGGTAGTGTCCTGTGAATAGGTTCTCATGTTGAAACTGGGTCTTGCATGAGACACAATTTCTTCCTCTTTTCATTCTCTCTTATTTAATACAGTGCCACCTAAGCAAAGAGTCCTATGTAGCAGCCTAATTAATGCTATGAAAATCATCCTACGTGAAGAGTTGGGACTGACCTAAGTAAATATTTTTTATCAATTAATGTTGTTTGAATAACTATAGCCCATGTAATAATCAATTAAAGTGTGCCTGCGTATTGAAGTTATGATTCTCTTTGTAATAATTGTAAGAGTAGTCAACCTTAACATGTGAAATGAATCCTTTTACGTAATCTATGGGTTTAGATCTAGACTAGCGGGGTTGGATGAAGAAGATTGTCCGTCCATCGTTAGCGCCACGAGCTTGGTGACGACGGTGGTTGTGGCGGCATCGGGCGTCGATGGTGTGGCGGTGGCGTCCTTCCCGTCACTGGCTGCACCACCCTCGAGATCGGCTAGAGTTTGAATGTGGGTGGGGCTAGTGGCAGTGACGAACATCGTACATTGTGCCACGCGGCCCCCACCCCTATTTATTATGGCGCAGTGTGACAGGGGTCCACCAACCATATGAGCTAGGCGCCCCTGATTAGGGCGCGGTCAAGGGCCTGTTGGATCGTTGGGCCCAAAACGGTGGAGATCAACTCTAACATTCTCCCCCTTGATCTCAACTATTACTTTCAACCCTTTTCTATTTCATCACATATTAACGCACAGAGCATGTTTCATCGTCACAGTCAATCACCGATGGATTTAACAACTACTGCACACCTCTGTTCAGAAGCAGGTACTTTATACTTTAACTTTTGGGCCTAATAGTCTAGAATCATAAGGCTTCCCTTAAACCCATGCCGGCTACATGTTCCTTACAAGTTGGGTGGTAGGCCTTTCATTAGCGGATCCACGATCATCTTCTCTGTTCTTATATGCTCGAGACTGATTGTGTGATCCCAGACTTTATCTTTCACAACATAGTACTTTATGTCAATGTGTTTGACAGCACCACTTGACTGATTGCTATGAGTGTACATTACTGCAGGTTCATTATTGCAGTATAACTTCAGTGGTTTCTCAATACTGTGAACTTCTTTAGCCAATTCACATGCCCCGTGGCCTCATAACATGCTATAAATTTGGCATACATTGTAGACCCTGCAGTGATAGTCTGTTTAGAGCTTTTCCCTCAAACAGCTCCCCTGCAAGAGTGAACACGTATCCTGATGTTGACTTTTTATTATCTTTGGCAAAACTAGAATTTGAATACCCCACTACTTGGAGTAAATTAGATCTTCTTTATGTCAACACGAGGCCTTTCATTCCTTGCAAATATCGCAAGACTTTCTTTATCAATTTCCAGTGCTCTGGGCCTGGATTGCTTTGAAATCTGCCAAGTAACCCGGTGACAAAAGCTAAGTCAGGGCATATACACACTTGTGCATACTGTAAGCTTCCTACAGCCAAAGCATATGGCTTCGTTTTCATTTCATCGAGTTTGTATTTATTTCTGGAGCACTATCATTCCCCATATTTTTCGCCCTTTTACTATAGGAGCAGGTGTAGCACTGCATTTATTGAGGCAATCCCAATGCATATTTTCTTCTATCTCGGTGAATATCTATGCCCAAGACATATGATGCTTCACCAAGATCTTTCATATCAAAATTTGAGTATAAAAACTTCTTTGTTTCCTATAGTAGACTGACATCACTACTATCTAGTAGAATGTCATCCACATACAGGATTAGAAAAATAAATTTCCCATTCTTAAACTTTGTATAAATGCAGTTGTCCTCAACATTCTCTAGAAACCCAAATTTCTTTATCGTTCCGTCAAACTTCAAATACCACTATCTCGACATCCCATATTATCTTTTTCTTATACGAAAAATCTTTCGGTTGCCATATAGACTCTTTCTTCTAAATCTCTATTTAGAAATGTCGTTTTTACATCATCTGATGTAATTCCAAATCATAATGTGCCACCAGTGTCACTATTATTCTGAAGGAACGTTTACCAGAGACCGGAGAAAATGTCTCGTTGTAATCAATACCTTCTCTTTGAGTGAAGCCTTTTGCCACAAGTCGCGCTTTAAACTTTTATATATTCCCTCTGGAGTCATATTTGGTTTTGTAGACCCATTTATAGCCTACTATTTTGGCTCTGTCAGGAATTTCTTCTAAATCCCAAGTTGAGTTTCATGGATTTAATTTTGTCTTCCATGGCTTCCAACTATTTAGATGAGTGAGCGCTTCTCATGGCCTCTTCATATGAGGTGGGATCATCCTCCATATGAGATTCTTCTGTATTATAAACTTGTTAGTTATCACGGATATCCGATCTTCTGACTCTTTCAGACCTTCCAGGGGCCTCTTCAATTAGCACATTCTCTTTCTGAGGCTCTTGTGGAACCTCCTGATTTGGCACATTTTCTATTTGAGGCTGTTGTAACTTCTCCTCATGTGTGGCAGTGGATTCTGTTAGATCCTGAAGGACAGATTCCTCGTTTTCATTCATTATTGCCACAGGAGGGGTAACAACAGGTGCTGGAACTGCAAAGTCAGGCATTGCAGGTGCAATATCAGCAGGTAGAGAGAAGAAAGGCTCCTGAATCGTTGAAGTGGGCACACACACCCGCTTCCCCTCAAGATCAATCATTCGATCTGCCATGCTCCCCCTGACCATTTATTCTTCCAAGAAGACTGCATGAGGATGCACGTAGAGCACGGTTGGCTTCGCCCGGCAAGGTCTCGCGTTGCTCTTGGAGGAGAGCCGCCACGCCGTCATGAGCAGTATGCCATCCTTGTTCTCAAGCCAGAGCCTGTCCAAGAGCAGATTTGAGATATCATTGATGAAGTTTCTGAGATGTTGGAGCACGACTTCCCGGTGAGAGTGGTCACTGCCTTTCCCTCGCCCCTTGGTTTGGCTGTGTTTGAATTTGAGAGCACTGTCTAGCGTCGTACTCTTTTAAATGCATATCCAATTCTCTTTGATCATGGTCAGATTATTGTTCATAGGCATGATGAGGCTAGGAATTTTAGGGCCTGCAATTATCAAAGACAATGTTGGGTTATGTTCCTTACTTTCCCGCTTGATTATCAGACTGATGCCTATATCAATGCTGTTGTTGCACCGTTTGGGCGTCTGTTGCACTGATTTAAAGGGACCAACAAAACAAGGATTCTCACACAATGTCTAGTGCTTAATCCAAAAAGAATTCGCCATAGTGTGGTAGTGTCTCAAGGATCAGTGTTGGGAGGCAATGGACGCTCTTGGTCTGTCCCAGATATTTTGGATGGGCACTTCCCTGATGCTTTCCCACCTGATGAAGATCCAGTGCCACAAAATGGAAATCCACACCCTGTACATGAGGTGCCGGTTCTGAACCCCAATGCAGAGCAACACTGGCATCATGACATGGCTGGAGCAGCACAACATGTCCATATGGAGGTTGGAATTAATGATCATCAAATGCAAGATGCCCAGGATGATCTAGTTGACCCACAAGACAATGAGGGAGATGGTTGGCCTCATGAGTTGGATGTTCATGATCGGCAAGAGGAACAACAAGAAAATGCCAACAATGGTCAACATGGTAACATTGGTCAGCACGGCTTTCCAGTCCCACAGCATCCAGAGCATCCACAAGATACAGTTTCCTTTGATCAATCTGGCTCAACTGCTCAGTATCTTCGGGCAACAGGACCAGATTATGTGCTCGGGTTGGAAGATGTTCTGGCTGGTAACTATGGCTCTATTACTTCATCATCTCCCTCAGGTTCATCAGATTCATAGGTGCAGAGTCCTCCATGTGTGGATTTTCAAGTGGTTGAACAACAAGCATTTAAAATTCTAAAGGCTCGTCTCATCCATCGTCCAGTTTTTACACTTCCAGTGTACTTGCCATCTCTGCCTGTGCTAGAGGTTTGTGACCAGAGACTAGCCATTGTGCCATACTCTCCTAGTCTGCATGCTGTGTTGATCCGAATCTGGGCTGAAGCTGTTACAAACCTGGAGAATGGTGAATCTCCTTCAGATTCTGCTCATGAGTTAGTACAACACAAAGAGCAGTAGTCTGTTTTACCAAGGACTCTAGCACTTCCTACAGTGGTGTCATACAACAACCCCAAAGCATTCCTTGAAGATTCAAGTTGTCGCCGAAGCACCAGACAGAGTATTAACAGGGATGGTTTTAGTCACATCCAGTTAGAAGACCATCCCCATAAGCGTCATTGTGCCTGGACTGAGGTACCTATTAGAGCTTCTGATGCTGATCAGTTACTGGAGAACCCACCAAAGCCAGATGATAAGACCATTCCAGGACAGATTCCGAATGAAATGCTGAAGAATTGGGGAATTGTTTGTGGTGTTGATCCTGAGGACCTCACTGAAAATGCTCTTGATCAAGAGCCCTTGGCAGTTGTTCCTCATGAAGATACAACCATATGAAGATCAGATTCAAAAATCTGCTAGCGCTACCCGCCTTCTGCTGCTTTTGTGGATCTTAATAATTGTCGTTTTAGCTACTCCTTTTAATATCATGATGGGCTTGATGTTAAACTATTTCAATGCTTGCTTTACTCTGGAACCTTATATTTCCATTATTAGTGACAATGATATGTTATACCCCTATTTGCTCTGTCATTATGGTTTTGGTCTGGTCCTTCCAGGACACTCTACCAGATTTCCCATCTGCATCGGATGCATGATGTCTGTTTCGCTCGTGCAATGGTTTATAAATGAATAGGTCCTGGAATATTCTTTGTTGGAATGTAAGGGGTATTAACAGTGATAATAAATGGGATGCTATCAGAAATAAGATTGATGAAAGTGCATGTGCCATTTTCTATTTACAAGAGACCAAACATGATTTCTTTGATAGTCAATATCTAAAAAAGTTTGCTCCTAGAAGATTTGACAAGTTTGATTATGTACCCTCAGTGGCTGCCTCGGGGGGGGGGGGGGGGGGGGTATTCTAGTGGCTTGGGTTAGCTCAGTTTTTGATGGTGTTACTGTTGAAAAGCAAAGCTAATGCTATTACAATTTCTTTTACATCGAGACATAATGGAGATAACTGGTTTATGACTTCAGTTTATGGGCCATGTCTAGAGCCTCTGAGATCAGAGTTTCCTATGTGGTTTAAAGATCTAAACATCTAGGATGATAATAATTGGTTAATTATGGGTGATTTCAACTTCTATCGATCTTTGGAAGATAGAAATAGGCCTGGGGGACATCCAAGATACTTTTCATTTCAATGAGGCAATCGGGCATTTAGGACTGACAGAAATTCCTATTAAAGGGCTTGCCTATACGTGGAGTAATATGCAGCAAGACCCCCTTCTTGAGCAATTGGATTGGTTCTTCACATCAGTTAACTGGACTACTATGTTTCCTAATACACTGGTCTTGCCTTTGGCTAAACCAGTCTCAGACCACATACCATGCCAAGTAATCATTGGTACTAGCATACCTAGGTCTAATATTTTCAGATTTGAAAACTCTTGGCCTGAGCACCCTGGGTTTATGGATGCTGTCACAGATTCATGGCTCTCTGATGCATCCTATATACAAAGCAATACCAAAAGTATCTCTCAAAAATTCAAGAATCTGAGGCATTCTCTTAGACATTGGAGCAAGGGTCTTTCAAATCTTGGTAATCTCATAGCTGAATGCAACAAGATTATTTTTTTATGGATGCCTTGGAAGAGTGCAGGTTTTTATACCAAAATGAATGAAATTTTAGAATAATCATCAGGAATCAGTTGCTAAGGGCATTGAGATACAAGAATACTTACTGGAGAAAAAGGCACACGGTTAATCGTATCAAGTTGGGTGATGAATGTACAAAATATTTTCATGCCATGGCTACAATCTCATATAGGAGGAATGTTATAACACAGCTGCAAGATAGCTCGGTAATCTGGTGACTGATCATGAATCCAAAGCAGCTCTGATTTCGACTGCCTTCAAGAACAGAATGGGTATAACTTCAGAACCAGTAATGTATTTTGATCTAGCTGATCTGATCACCCCTCAGGAGTTGGACAGCTTAGTCCAGCCTTTCACTAAAGAAGAAATTGACTTGGTAATTAAACACCTCCCTACAGATAAATCACCTGGCCCTGATGGGTTTAATGGCATGTTTATTAAGAAGTGCTGGACCATTATCAGAGAAGATTTTTATGCTCTATGTCAGGATTTTTATGCGGGGACTATTGATCTTGAGCCCATAAATAGTTCATACATAACACTGGTTCCAAAGAACAATGACCCATAAGGGGTTAATGTTATAGACCTATCTCTCTTCTAAATTGCAGCATAAAACTCATAACTAAGCTTCTTGCAGAAAGGCTCCAATTGGTCATTTTGCAATTGGTACATGTTAACCAATATGGTTTCATCACGTCTAGAACAATACAGGATAGTTTAGCTTGGAGCTTTGAATATATTCATCAATGTCACCAGTCTAAGAGAGAAATTATCATTCTCAAATTGGATTTTGCCAAAGCTTTTGATACTGTAGAGTATCCGGCAATGATGGCGATTATGGAAAATATGGGATTCCCAAGGAAAGGCTTCAGTGGATGAATATGATCTTCTCCTCAGGAAACTCAACAGTTCTACTTAATGGGGTGCCTGGAAAACAATTTAAGTGCAAGAGAGGGGTCAGACAAGGAGACCCTTTATCTCCTTTGCTTTTTGTGCTAGCTGCTGAGCTCTTGCAAATAATCATTAACCGTGCCTTTATTGATGGCCTTTTCAAAGCACCATTGCCACAAGCACATGCTGATTTCCCAATTGTACAATATGCTGATGACACACTCTTGATCATGGAAGCAGATGCAACACAGATTATGTGTCTCAAGGCATTGCTAAATACTTTTGCAGATTCAACAGGCCTTCGAGTTAATTATAGCAAATCTCAGATGATACCTATTAACATGTCTGCTGAAAGGGCTGAGGCTTTCGCTCTCACTTTTGGATGTCAATTAGGATCAATGCCCTTCACATATCTTGGTCTTCCTATGGGCACCGCCAAACCAAAAATTGAAGATTTGTCACCTATCATTGATAGAGTGGAGAGAAGGTTATCTTCCCGTTCTTCTCTCCTAACATTGTCTGGTAGGTTGCAGATGGTTAACTCCATAATCACACCCATCACTACTTATGTCATGTGTACTATTAAGCTGCACAAAGGGGTAATTGAGAACATTGACTGAGCAAGGAAACAATGTATATGGAGAGGTAGTGATAGAACTAAAAATGGCGGGCACCTAGCTGCATGGCCACTGATGATAAAACCTAAAGACAAGGGAGGTCTGGGCATCATCAATTTATACTTGTAGAATGATACTTTGTTGCTCAAACACTTGCATAAGTTTTACTTCAAACAAGATATTCCCTGGGTGACTTTGATTTGGTCTACATATTATGTTGATAAAGTCCCTCATGCAACAAGGGAAATAGGCTCCATTTGGTGGAAGGATGTCTTCAGGTTAAACGCTCTGTACAAAGGGGTTGCTCGCTGTGTTATTGGGGATGGGTCCACTGTGTTATTCTGGGAAGATCTTTGGTCACAAGAGGTCCTGTCGAGCAGCTTTCCTCGGTTGTTTTCTTTTGCTCTTTCTGATCAAACTTCTGTCAAGCACATTATGGAAGCACATGACCTTGAATCGATTTTTCATTTGCCACTTACCCAAGAAGCCCATCAGGAAATGTCAGAATTGCAAAACACTTTGCAAACCATACCATATCAAGAAAATGAGAAAGATCAATGGACATTCATATGGGAGAATGCTACTTATGCATCAAGCCGGATGTACAAGCATGTTTTTGCTAGTTTACAGGTGCCACAAACTTTCAAGCAGCTTTGGTCGGCCAAGTGCATGCCAAGAATTAAATTTTTTGGCTGGCTGCTCATTATGGACAGACTGAATACTAAAGATATGTTGCAGAGACGAAACAACAATGTCCAATCTGGAGTTAACTATGTTTTGTGCCAGGGTAATTGCAGGGAAACAAGAGATCACCTTTTCTTTGACTGCAACTTTGTTCAACATTGCTGGCTCTTAATAAACATCATCTGGTCTCAAACGTTAAACATACATGAGAAGATATTGGAGGCTAAGCAACTGTCGGAGCTCACATTCTTTACGGACATTTTCCTTATTGCGGCATGGGAGATCTGGAAACTCCGTAATGCTATCATCTTTAATGGAGAACAACGCTCTCATCACATTTGGATTCGGCGTTTTCGAGAGCAAGTTAATCTTCAATCCTACCGTTTTACGGAGGATAAGCGTTTACTTTTTATTCAGTGGCTAGATACGGTTTTATAGTGTTATTTGTATATCTCCTCCTCCATTCCTCCCTCTCCCCCCTGTTATGCTTGTTTATATCTCCTTTACTTTTAATATAAATGGAAAATGAGGTGTTGTGGGAAACTCCCCCACAGTTTGCCCTTAAAAAAAAGAAGACTGCATGTCTCGTTTCTACAAACTTTGTATAACTGCTTAGACAATAGAAACGATAACTTTTCGATCTTTCAGGATAACCAATAAAATGACAACTGACTGTTTTGGGATCTAATTTTTCAAGGCTTGGGTTAAATACTTTGGCCTCCTCAGGACTCCCCACACATGGAGGTGAGCTAGCGAGGGTACTCTTTCTGTCCATAACTCATATTGTGTTTTGGGCACCAATTTGCTAGGTACTTTGTTGAGAATATGAATGACGGTTTTTAACGCCTCCATCCATAAACCCAATGGTAGGGTGGAGTAGCTCATCATGCTGTGCACCATATCCATCAAGGTACGGTTACGCCTTTTAGCTACCCCATTCTGTTGTGGCTGGCCCGGTGTAGAATACTGGACAACTATGCCATTCTCTAGCAAGAACCTTGCAAAGGGTCCAGGGACTAGTCCATAAGGCGTGTGCCGACCATAGTACTCCCCGATCGATCGGATCTTACTATTTTAATCTTTATAAATCATGCTGATTTTCAACTTCAGCTTTGAATATCTTAAATTTATCCATCATTTAAAAAGTGAATGTAATACTAGATTTGGCACCGAATAAAATGAGTATCTTCATTTCAAACTACTATTCGTTGTTAACTTTTCTCATAAAGTTTGACCATTTGTCTTATTCAAAAAATTATAAATATTATTTATTTTATTTGTAACTTATTTATCATCTAAGATATTGTGATCCTGACTTATTATTTCGTATATTTAGACTAAACTTTTGAATAAGACGAATGGTCAAATGTTATAAAAAAATCAACAATAAATAGTAATTTAAAACGGAGGGAATATTTACACATCAGTGCTATAGAACAAAGATAATAAACACAAAATTTTTCTTCACTATGGCCTGCACATGCTACTTGTTCCGGCAAAGAAAATCTTGGACACAAAACGATACCAGTTATTCCCTTGCTCCTACAGACGCTAAAAAACAAGCCAAGTAAACCGCAGGTCACTTTTTTGTTTTACAGCCTAGCCTCAAGGAGACTTTGCCTTAGCATTGAACACAGAGCTATGCATGGCTCAACTCTGAAGTGCTTTTGGTCAATCGTGGGCATCCCAGGTTCCGTGGTACCGTTGTTCTGTGGTGTCCTTGGTCAAAACTCATAGGCTATTAGTTTCTTTTTCTGTTTTGTATTATCTCAGTACTCCTATTGAGAGGCTTCATCCTCATATATGGGCATTCCTGATTACATTCATTCTAAAAAGCGTGAATATACATCACGGGCGCGTTTGAATGCTGATCTGCGCTGGCTGTAGCAAACTAGTGCTGTTTGGTGTCCTTGTCACAACTCACGAATTACTTACTGCTTTTGTTCTATCCGTTTTTTACTTCTTTTTTTTTCATATATGTGAAGTGCTGGATGGCTCTCTCAACAGCTGCAGGTGAACAATATATAAAGGTTTGGTAGATGAACATTATGACTTTTCATTGCAGGTGAATAAATTTGGTCCATTGAGTGACATGGTGAAATTAGGTTGAATGCAAATTTGGTTGTGAATGGTTGTGGTCGTACGGATTATGATATACTGATATGTAGTCGAATTTATTACCTTAGATATTAGTATCTTTATGAAGATTTGGAAACATAATATCATGCAGCATCCTCATGTTGTGAAACATATTGTATATTAAAAAACATGGCGGGCCTGATTAACATTATTAGTTACAAGTAAAGCGATCCATATACTATACTCGATCCAACACGAGTGGTTGCTGAAGCAAAATAAAATTTCCAAACTCCACGCAGTCTGTTGCTACTGAAGCTTCTACTCCTAACCATGCCCCCGTGTCGCTCTCCTCGGAGTGACACGGGCGGCTACAACCCTAGCGCCGCCACCGCCCCTTCCAACCCCCACGCCGCCTCGCCGCCGTCGGAGCTCGCTGCCGGAAGCCCGTGAGGCAGCTAGGATGGCGGCGGCCAGGTCATTCGACCCATTTTCGGCCCGCTCGTGAGCGGATCTGGAGCCGGGAGGCACCGACGGCAAGTGACGGTGGCCGGGGTTGGCGGCGGCCGGGGTGCGAGACGCGAGGCGTGAGGGCCACGCGGGAGGAGGCCGCACGAGGATCTGGAGGTGGCGGCGGCAGGCCTGCAGCGGCGTGCAGCAGCGGCGGCTGGTCTACGGCGGCACGCGGGAGGAGGCTGGGCGCGAGGAAGCGCGGGCGCGTGCGGTAGCGGCATCCCGCGGCGCGCGGCACGGGCGCGTGGGCAGCGGCGGTAGGTTTGCAGCCGAGGCGCGGGGCGCGCAAGGTGCTAGGGCCGCACGAGAGGCCGCGCGCGTGAGGACCATGGGCGCGTGGTGAAGTTGAACCACGACGGCGGTTTAGTTGTTTGGTAAAGTTCTTTGGAGGCGGGGCAGCCATGCATGCTATCTTGACGGCAACACAAGAAACGAGTCCGGGGCATGGAGTTTATGGCGGAAGTGGCGATGCCCCCGCGCACGAGAGAGGAGGCGTCCAACGGCGGATGAGGCAAGGCCCCCGCGCGATGTGGTTGCTCGAATTCGGTGTTTTTCACCCGTGCAATGTGGTTGCTCGGATTTGGTGTTTTTCATTCCGTCAGACGGTTTGCATTGCTGCAGCGGCACTACGGCAAAATGTCTTGCATAGCGGCGGCCTTCTTGGTGTGGTGGCTTCTGTCCCTCTTGATTCTCTATCGGCGGTGGATCACGTCGGAGGTTTCGATGATTGCAAGGGTACGGAAGATGGGTGGGAGCTGCTGTTGTGCTCTTCTCCGTTGTCGTCCTCGTGTGGAGTGGCACAGTCGTGTTGATGTCCCAATCCAACCGGTCGGTGAATGGTTTTAAGTGGTTCTCCACGTTGATGTCCCAATCCAACCGGTCGGTGAATGGTTTTAAGTGGTTCCCCACGTTGATGTCCCAATCCAACCGGGTGAGTATAATTGTTTTTTCTTTTTTTGTTTCCTGTCTATGGCCTCCCAGGGCAGTAGACTTGTATTTTTCTGCTATATCAATAGAAGCACACTCGTCGAGTGCAGTTCGTTTAAAAAATATCGCGCAACTATTGCTACTGACGCTTCTGTTCGGAGCGGCATTCAGACTACAAATTTGCCCAACACGGATAACGTCAAAGCCGTTGTGCCACTAGATTTCTGACATTTACCTCGAGCAACTTCAGCAAGACCTCTACTCAAATCCCAACTCAAAAGGTAGGGACCATGGGCCAAAAAACACAATTCAGCAGAGACCTAGAGTAGGCCGGCCCCTTCTCCACGCGTGCCAAGGGGACCCCTACTTTCTTTTTTTCTCTGTCATGCCTCCCTTCCTCCACGCGCGCGAGACGGGCTCCTTCCCGTGCGGCGGCCCTCCTCTCACAGGGGCGGTCCGTGGGCGGTGCGGGGCTGCGGCGGCTCGACACAGGGGCGACGCAGCGACGCGACGTGAGGTGCGGGCGGCGGCCGCCGCGTGTGGGCAGGGTGACGGCGACGCGCAGGTGGCGGCATCAGCGCGCGGGAGGCGGTGGCTCGCGGGCGGCGCGGTGTGAGGCGGCTCGACGCAGGGACGGAGCAACGGCACGACGCGCAGCTTCAGCGCTCGGGAGGCAGAGCGGTACGGCGCGGCGGCCCGCGGACTACAGCAGCGCGGGTGCCAGGTCCCACATGTCATGTAAGAGGTGGGTTTAGAGTAGGGGCTATTGTTAGAGTTAGACACAAAATTAGAGTCACAGCGAATTACCCGTGCTCAAGGAAGTAAAGACAGTCCCAACCCTTCAGGTGAGACAGTTTCTGGTGCAATCTAAGCAAAATATTGATATGGCAACAGATTTAACGAGGAAAGAGATTAAAAATCATGGAAACGGTTTCTCAGAGAGAAACGGTGTTGGCTCTCGTTCCAATACGCGTAGACACCGCCACTTCTGCGTTGGACGCCGGAAAAGTTTCCTCACAAGTACGCGTTTTAGTGGGCCCACACCAGTTCGACCAGTGCTTTCCTCGTCGTCGCCGTCCTGGCCCTCGTTGCACGCTGTCCATAGCCGGCGCCCGGCGACGGGCATGGCCAACTCTCGCGGACTCGTGGTCTCCGTCGCGGATGCCGGCCCCATTGCTGGGCGTTAGCAAGCCGCTCGGATCTGGCTGCCGCCCGCGTGTGGCCTGCCTCGCCGGGCCTCCTGGACCTGCGGCCACGGCGCCGCGCTCCACCTTGCCCACAAGAGCTCCTCCAGCCCCCGCTTACTCTCCTCGGCGACCGACCACGCGGCCGCTGCCCTGCACGCGAGCGCCTTTCGCGGCAGCCGCTCATGGTGTTGAGCAATCGGTCCCTGATGCTGTTGTTGCGTGCAAAAGCATAAAAAACAATTAGTCCATTCTGGTGCTTGGGATTTCAATAGAAAGAAAACGGAGGGAGAAAGCTAGAGGCTTGATTAGAAATTGTTTAGATCCTGAATTTCATCATCAAAGTTCACTATGTAAAAATAAGATTTCCATCACATTAAAATGTCGGTACATTGCATGGAGTACTAAATGCAGATGAAATCAAAAATTAATTGTACAGTTTTGTTGTACTTTGCGAGACGAACATTTTGAGCCTAATTAATCAATTTTTGGACAATTTTTCACACGTATAAACGAAATACTACGGTAGCGCACGCGCCACGAAAAGCCAAAGTTTGGCTCCAAATTTGGGAACTAAACAAGGGCTCAGAGATAGAGGGAGATGAACAGAGAATTTGAAGCAGACATGTGCTCGATAGGCTCAATGGGCTAAAGTTTGGTCAGTTAAATAAACGATAATTAGAAGTATTAAATATAAATTAATTATAAAACTAATTGTATAAATCATGTCTACTTTGTAAGACGATCCTAACGAGTCTAATTAAGGTATAATTAGTATATAATTAGCATATATTTACTGTAGCATTACATTATCTAATCATAGACTAATTAGACTTAATGGATTCGTCTTATAAATTATCGTTTATGTAATGGTTTTTTAATTAATCTATATTTAATACCACTAATTAACATCCCTTTGATGTGACGGGACTAAACTTTAGTCCATGATATCCAAACACCCCCTAAAACATGGATCTCCAATAGATCTACTCAGGTACAAACTTTGAATAATAAAAGATGTGTTCTTGATCCTAGATCTACAACACTGGGTGTGTTTAGTTCCTGAAAAGAGGGTGAAAAGGGGGTGAAAAAGTCACATCGGACACTGTAACGCACTGTAGCACTTTTCGTTTGTTTGTGGTAAACATTGTCCTACCATGACCTAACTAGGCTAAAAAGATTAGTCTCGTTGTGTACATCAAAACCATGCAACTAGTTTTTTTATTTACCCACGTTTAGTGCTCCATGCATGAGGAGAGAGATTTGATGTGATAGGTGAATAGTGAAGTTTGGGAACTAAACACAGCCACTAGCACCACTACAACACGAACACTAACACTAACACTAACAGAGAGTTGGAGTCACTAACCATCGGTGGTGGCAGGTGCGGGTGCAGGTGGCGCCGCCATCGGGTCGGTCGGCGGCGCAGGGGCGTTGTCGGCTTGCTGTAGAGGTAGCAGAGGGTCCGCCTGCTCGGTGACGGCGGCGGTGCGAGGTTGTCGGAGATCGGGGCGGTGACACCTCGTACGGGCGATGATGTTCCAGTGCTCCCTCGGTCGGTTAGGGTTTATAGGTGGGGTGTGTGGCGGCGCGATCAAGCTCATACTGTGTGCCGTGGCCCCACCTCCTTTCTATAGCACCGTGCGACGGAGGCCCATCAACCATGGTTAGGATTAGGCGCCCCCGACTAGGACGCGGGGTCGAGCCCGTTACGACCTTTGGGTTGTAACGGTGTAGAGATCGAACTTTGTTTTCCAAATTTCACTATGAAAAAAAAAATTTTATCACATCAAAATATCGGCACACTAAATGTAGATGAAATCAAAAACTAATTGCACAATTTTGTTGTACTTTGTGAGACGAATATTTTAAGCTAATTAATCAATATTTGGATAATTATTCACAAATACAAACGAAGCCCTGTTTGGCTGGCTGGTGGCTGGTGCTGGTTTGTACTGAGAGAAAAATACTGCTGGCCGGCTAGTGGCTGGTGCTTGCAGAGAGAAAAATACAGCTAGCTGCTGATAAGCCAAACGAACAAGCCGAAAATGGTACAGTGACGTATTAATGGTAAAATGTTAAGTTTGACATGCCAAACTTTGAAACTAAACAAGGCCCAGGGAAGAAGCCAAAAAAGAGGTGAGAGAATTTATTATGGATTCATGCCAAGAAACTATGGGTTAGAGAGCATAGTTTCTACAAAGATGTTTTGGTGACATGATAACGTAGACACTATCTAATCTATAGGTTGGGACTGCCCTAAGGGCTTGAACTAGGGACTGTTGCTGGAGTTGGCTCTCGTGTTTGGCATTTAGCGGACTTACCGACACTGCATTCACATTCCTCATTTCCACATCCATCAAGCCATCGAGCCTACACGAGCCATAATAGTGATCCTGGCCATCGATGACAAGATGGGCCACGCTAGCTGGGTGTGTCCAAATCAGAGGATTTCAGACATTGCCAGGCATACTATGCAAGCTGGGAACCAAGTATAATTATGTGACATACATTAGGCAATTCCATTATGCAACAACATTTTCTTTTCTTTTCTTTTTTGGATAGAACAATGCATAATTATGCAACAATGTCTTGCCTAACATGGTCTAAGGTATAACGGCCAAGCCTTCCAGTTCGATAGAGATTGAGTAGTTTCAAAGCTACATGTTTACAAATATCCTCACTTGATTCAGTGGAAACTTTGAAAGCCTCCCGCAAGGATACAAATTGGCATTCTATCAATCTTCTCAATTCATCTTCCTTTCCAAGATCACCCTTAAAGGATGATATAGTGTCAACAAGCACTTGGCGCACAGCCTTCACGATGAAATCCTGCAAAATAGCAATAAAAGCAGTGCATACTTTGATGTTAAAGAATGACTCACTGCTACAATTTTAAATATTTAGAACAACACCAACTTGGGGTCCCAAGCAAGTTAGGGCAGGATGCAAAATTGCTTGGGACTAAACAATTTAAATCTTTCTGTGAAAAATCTAGACATGAGAAATATGACAAGTTGCTTGTATCAGCAGCAAGAAATTGCAGAAACATTATTACTAGGCTGCAACTTACAGTGCATTGAACTCTAAACTCTTTGGCACACTCACCTGAGTATGATCTGAAACATATTGCCTTTTCTTATTGTGGCTCCAGGAGGTATTTGCATTACCACTAGAAAACCCATCCCCTGCTTGATTCAGGTTCTCCCAATTCCTATATTCCTCTCTCGAGTTCACAACTGCAAGAAGAAACTGTGCGATATCATACTCTTCTAACAAGGATCCTTTGATTGCTCCTGCAAAAGAGTGTGCATGCATCAGACAATAATAACATGTACTATGAAGTGAACCCAGAAGCTTTGAAGTAATTCGTACCTGTCAAAGCTAGTCTGGGACCAGAATCATCATTCGCAAATCTTGGCGACAGAACACCAGGAGTGTCTAATGCATATATATTCGGGTGGCTAGCAACCTTGTAGATCAATAATGCTTGTAAGAATGTAAATGTCATTGACTATCAGATTGACAGTTACTAAGCCAAAAAAATGTTGAACTAGCGGCTTCTAACGCACACTGGAAACAGAAGAAGCAGATACACTGTTGTCATTTCTGACAACCACTCTTCAATTTCATTGTCCTTTTCCAAGATAAATTGGACTATGCAAACAGTACTGCAGTTCATATTAACTTGTAATAGTGTTATCTATTACCATCTGGAAAATCAGCACTCTAATTTTACGCATCCTACAACATACTACATCAGCTGTTCAAATAACCTTGTATCCACTTATGTCTCTAGTTTCCCCAGGATGGCTTCTCACAATCGCATGCTTGAGCTTTCCCTTCTCTGGACAGACAACAATCATTGGGATTATCACAATCAGAACCAAACCAAAGCAGATGCAACACAAATAACAGAGCAGCACAGCAACAGCTAATCCGCATATATGACCTGCTGCCGCAATCCTCCCAATTTGATGCATTGCGTTAACGATGGACGACTTCCCAACGTTAGGTATTCCGACCAGGAGGACTGTTCCCGTGCAATCTGTCTCGCCACGCTTGATCTCCCTGATCCTCAATCGCAAAGCACTCAATAGCTGCAAAAGAGAAAAAAAATGGTAGCGCAATCAGACACAGACATCTGCGGCAGCATTGAATCGAAACCAACCCAAATGTTCTATTTATTATACGGAGATAAAGATAGCTGTACAAGTGACACTGCCTAGTGCCTACCTCCTTGATGCTTTCCCTGTTGTGCGAATTCACAGCGATGCACTTGCAGTTCATCTGCTTCTTCATGTACGCCATCCATTCCTGAATCAACACGATTACACGAGCAACTCTCGCACATCAGAATTCAGAACCAACCGTCAAATTTCCACGACAGGCAGCCGCAGGGGCGGGCTTGATTTACCTCCGTCTCGGACGGGTCAGCAAGGTCGGCCTTGTTGAGCACGACGACCCGGCGGCCGTAGGGCTCTAGGGGCCCGCGGCGGTGGAGGGGCTCGAACGCCGATGAGGAGGGCACGCGCGCGTCGCGGACCTCGAGGACGAGGTCGACGAGGGGGAGCCGTGTGCGGATGGCGCGCTCAGCTGCGGCCATGTGGCGCCCGTACCACGCGCCGGAGAGCTCACGCACAGCCGCGCCCAGGCGGCGCGACACGGCGGCCTCCGCCGCGGCCGCCGCCATCGGTGACGGCGGGGGCGCGGGCGTGGGCGCGGGGCGGGAGTCGATGCGTGGGAGGAGCCCTCGTCGGGTGGATGGGCTGGCCGGCCCAAAGTGCTGTATGGCTAGCCTGCAGGCCCATTTGGCTTATAATCTTCGAGATTACGTCTTCAGAGACACGGGTTCGCTCCCCGTAGTAGATTCCTTTTCAGCTTACGAATGATTGTCGATTATGAATTATGCGAGTCGTCTCACTTTTGAATTTTTCAAAATCAAACCTTAAAAATCGGTCATAAGCTGAAATAAACGCGTGGTACGTTCAACAAAGAAGCTGCAAACCAGGTGGATTTCGAATGAAATCAATTTGAAAGCTAGACTAATAATGAGCTGCTTCTTGTTCAAATCGCAGTATCAGGTGGTCTTACATGAAATCGAAATGCAAAATGATAGTAAGTGTCAACTGTAAAGCAGTTTCCTGGTTGCCCGTGCTCCACTGTCAATCTGCAATCTGCAGACGACTGAAAAAAGGGAGAGCGCACTCGGTATTCAAATGCCTCGAAAATAACAAGCTGGCGACCACGGCCGGCTCGCCGTCCTCTCCTTTCGCCGTCAGATTCTTGGAATGACGGTGACCTGTTCTATTTCCCATTGCTAATATTCTCCCCCCTTTCTGTCGTGAATAATGCTCTTCTCCATCACCGTGTTGTGTTGGTGTTGTTTTCTTTTCCCTCCTCGTTGCTGTCTAGCTAGCTATAGCTAGCTGCCTGCCTTTCCTGGCCGGTCGGCAAAGCACTATGCTATGCTTGAGAAATCCATGCGAAGATTCAGTTGTTTCGTGAGGTGAATGTTCAGCTGGCTGTTAGTCCTTGGCTCCGAAGTCATTCCTTCCCTTTTCACCAGCTGAAGAAACTATCTCAGCTAGGTTAGCATCCCTAGCAAACACAGTAGTTTATTTTTTTCTATCCTCTTTTATGGCTTGTTTGTTTCCGACACGCTAAACTTTAGCGCCGTTACATCGGATATAAATATGTTACTTAAGAGTATTAAATATAGATTAATTTAAAAACCCATTACATAAACGAGGAGTAATTTACGAGACGAATCTATTAAGCCTAATTACACCATGATTAGACAGTGTAAGGCTACAGTAAACGTATGATAATTATATATTAATTATAGTAAAATTAGTTTTGTTAGGTTCGCCTCGCGAAATAGACCTGACTTATGTAATTAGTTTACGTTTAATACATCTAATTATCACTTATTTAAAGCGCTAAACTTTAGCATCTGGATCCAAACACCACCTTAGTCTTTACTTCGGTTTTCCCACAAGCACTTTTGCAGGCAGTAACTTCATGCAACATCTTTTCATGTGCAGATATGCTGTTGTTTTCGGTTTTCAGTATAGTGAAGATCGATCAGTTCAGTTCACGACACATCACAAAACAACACATCTTTGTTTGCAAATACAGAGCCGGTAGCTGGAGAATTTTAATATATATATATATATAATATTATAATATTATATTATATATATACACACATACACATACACCAAAGGGTTGTATTACAACATGCTGCGAAGTTAATAAGGCTAACAAAGCACTGCAATATTGCATTGTAGTACTATCTCGGTTGTACATAGGACAGGCCAAGCACAATGGTACATAAAGAAAGGATCCACACATTAGAAAGAAGAAAGTGACACGTCGCACAGCACGACCATGCTACAGAGAAGACTACTAAAAAAGATGCCATCTGTAGCCAATAATGCCCCCAATTACATAGCCTTTTTTACTTATAAAAGGCATATAGAGATTATGTATATATGTATATATACGCTATGTATCTCCCGTGCCGTGGCTGAAAATATACCGCCGCGTTTCTGGGAGCAAAGGTCACTGGAAAGCCTTGTTTTACCACAGTTAACAGTAACACACATGCCACCACATCTTCAGGAGCATGCCGATACGATCAAATCAGGCGCGTTATTGCTAGCTGTGTCCCCTGAGCTCAGAAGACGATCCTGTTCTCCTCCGGGAAGGAGAAGAAGAACGCCGCCAGGTCGTCGACGCCGCCGCCGCCGCCGCCGTCGCTCGCCTGCCTGCACAACATCGTCGTCGGGCTCGCCGCCGTGTTCCATGGCTCGGCGCCTGCACACACGTTCACACCCCACTCCGTCATTCACAAACATATATCGTGTACACTGACCAGGAACAGTTAGCACATATATAGATAGATGTCACGATCAAGTGACTGAGAAGAGCAGCAAGTTGTTTACCGTTCGAGAAAGTGTTTGGGCAGGCGAAGCTGTCCCATCTGAGCTCGTTCTCCGCGAGGCCCATCCCCATGTCGCCGCCGGCGAAGAACGGCGGCGCGCCCGCGGCGGCGGCGGGGAAGTCGTCGCCGATGAAGAACGTGGCGTCGTGCGGGGGCGAGTGGCTGCTGCTGGGCACGAACAGCGGCGGGGGCAGCGGGCTCGCCGGCAGGCCCGTGGTGGCCATCGCCGTCGCGTCGCCGTACGCGAAGGGGCTCTGCAGAGTCAGCGTGCAATTCGTTTCAGACGACCGCGTTAAGACATGCTCCTCTGACGACTGACATGGAAAGCAATGGAACAGTACCTAACACAAAGCAAGGAATGAAAATGTTCTTCTTTTTCTTTTTCGTTTGTTCTGCAAGTGGAAAGCAATTGATTGTACCTGGAACGCGTTGCCGGCAGATTCAGCGATGGTGCACATTCCCCGGCTGATGATGTCCAGAGCGGGAGGAGGCGAGCTGGAGTTGGTGGGTGTGAAGGCGCTGAGCTGCTCGCTGCTGACGAGGGACGAGCTGCTGGAGACCTTGCTCATCTGCCCTCTGGCGCTGGTGTTGACGCCTCCTTTGGCCTTGGAGCCCGGGTCGCCCTGCAGCAGCCCGGCCTCGTGTCTCTTGATCACGCGGCACAGCGCGTAAGCCCCCTGCAAGATCAAACAACACGTACCAATCCCATTATTCAGGTCAGGTCAGCAATTAATTAATGGCAGCTGGCTGATCGATGAGAACGAACGATGGCATGGAGGAAGAAGAGTGCGTACGATGAAGTTGCAGGCGCCGTGGGCGAGGTCCTGGCAGAGGCGGTACTCGTGCATGACCCAGTCGGTGCGCTCGCCGCCGGGGGCGCGGCCGCGGTAGAAGACGAGGGTCTTGCGGAGGCCGTAGACGCCGCCGTCGCAGGCGATGCGGCGGTCCTTGCCGGTGGCCTTCCAGTAGCCGGTGGCGGTGGCGCGGTTGGTGCGAGACCCGTTGGGGTACTTGCGGTCGCGAGGGCAGAAGAAGAACCACTCCAGGTCGCGCTTCGGAAGGAACGACTTCTCTGCAAATCAAAACACCAATCCATCGATCATCATATCAGCTAGCTATATATATATTGCCAATAACTTACTAATTAATTTGGATCAACACGACGATCATGCATTGCATGCAGTCTCTGATGATGATTCTCATGTCCATCGAGCTACTAATTATCAATTGTTACGTTGTCGGGCTAAGGGAATGAGAACATGCTTCTTTTGAAAAGGACTACTTATCTGCAACCGGCCTAGGGAGAAAAAGGGCAGATGCCCGGGGAAAAACAATAAAAAGGGGGGCCGCTGTACTTTCTGGTAGCTAGCATCGATCCCTAGCAACTGAAATTCATGTTCCTTTTATTTTCCACTCTCATTCGGGAATTAACAACAGCTAAAAGGCTAGTAAGTCAATGGGTTTGTCTTTGTCTCCAAAATTTCCAGGCAAAAAGTTCACCATTATGACATTCGGTAAAATTCAACTCAACTCCAAAGGAAGAAGTAGTACAACTGATCGATGATTGATGCACTAGAGACGCACCTGGTAGCTCCCATGGCTCGGACTTGTAGAGGTCGATGACGGGGATGACCTCGAGCTCGATCTTGAGGTTGTCGACCTTGCGCTTGAGGTAGTAGCCGACGAGCTCGTCATCGGTGGGGTGGAAGCGGAACCCGGGCGGCAGAGTCATGGTGCCCATCGCTTGATGAAATTGCGGCAATATGAATGTGCACTTGCAGGCTATTCAAATATCTCCGGCAAGAGCGAATTAAGCTAAAAGAGGACAGGAATTGAAGAAGCAAATGGAATGGATCGAATGCTACAGCTGGAACGAACACTGCTAGCTGCAATAATGCCAACTGCCAAGTAAATATTTCAGGCAGAGGAGCTAGCAAGCACGTATATATATTTGTAGGAGTAGTAGTGGTGCGAGATATGAGGACTAGCTGCTGCTAGGTAGCGTCAATGAACAAGGAGGAAGTATGTATTTAAGATGTGGAAGATCCAGAAATAGAAGCTCTTCCTCGTGTGGAGACCCAGCCGGCAGACGACGGTGCTGAAGAATTCCAAGAATGAGCTGCCGGAGTCCAAGATCATTGCCAGATCAGGCTACCAACTTCCAGGTTATTACGGTCTACGCTACGAGCTAAACAATCGAACAGGTGATTCAGGCTTCACTTAATGATCTGCTGAATCAGAAAGCTAGCGATCGATCAGGAGCGATGGCCGATGGAGGCTAGGCTACGGAAGCGCAAGAGCAAGTGCTGATCGAGAATTGTTTGTGAAGGCCGGTGAGAGAGAGAGAGAGAAGGTAGAGAGGGTGTGAGAAGCGGCGGGGTGATGGCGTTTTTATAGAGGTTTAGGCAGCCGTGGCGCAGGGGAGAGAGAGAGAGAGGGGAAAGCGATGGAGGCTCGGGCGGCGCGGCAGCGGCTGGGCGGACGCGGTCGGCCGTAGGAGATGGAGGAGCGAAGCGATTCCAAGCGTCTGCCGCGCCCCCGCGCCGTTGTCCCGCCCCCACGCTGCCGCCGGGAGCCGCATGACTGTTTCACACGTTTAATTTGTTCGTGTGGTGTGGCCGGTCGCTCTGCAAGCAAAACCGCCTGTGCTCTTGTTCCCTGCAAGGCTATGGGCTCGCGATCTCGTTCAGTTAACCAGCAAGGAGCAAGGCCAACGTAGTATACGTGTCGACCTGCCCTGACCCCTGGCCTCTATCAATTCACTGACATGGACTGGTAGCATATACGGAGTACAACTTAACTGTACAAGTACTACGTGTGATTCTTGACCGACCATGAATGAATGAGGCCAAAGAAAAAGCATGCTTGCGTTGCGCGTGTGTGCTACAGTCGTCGTCTTTCTTTCTACAGCAACCAGTGAATGAATCTTTGTGGCGACATTTTATTGGGTTTACCATTCCGGGAAAGGGCTTTGCCCGTGGTTTGTCTCGCGGCTGCCGCCGGCCGGGCGCCCCCGCCCCCGCTGAAAAGCGCCGGTTTGTCGATCTGTTCATATAAACTTGGGTTAATTTGATTTATGCCATTACAAATGTCACGGATCGGAGAAATGCCATTACAATTCACCTATTCGGAAGGCTGCCATTACAATTCTTACTCCCTTTGAAATATGCCATTATATACGTCTTTGAAGCCTTTGGGCCCAGCTGCAGCGTACCGGACGCACAAGTATTTTCGTATGGACAATGTTACCCTCACCTACTCTTCTCGTACTAGTCACTGATGAATGGGGCCCACTTGTCATCCCCTTCCTGACGTTCCCCCTCCCCTCCACCCTTCCTCTGTTCGTGGAGCTCTCTCGCCTCCCCCGCCGGTCGCCGCGTGCGCCGTCGCGGCCATGCTCCCACGGCCCCGGTCCGACCCTGCGCATGTGCTGCCACCACCGAAACGGACGTGGCCGCCGCCAAATCGAAGCGCCGGAGCCGAGCTGGAGCTGGCGCTTGTGGAGCTGCGCGGAGTTCTCATCCCCGGCGGCGGTGGCGGCTGCAGCGGCGTAGTACCGCGCTCCTACCATGGGGCCACGGAGGCGCATCCTCGAGGCCGCCGCCGCTCCACCCATCGCCTCCCGACGGCCAGTGGAGAAGCGCAGCCTCGCGGGTCGCGCGCGAGAGCTCCGCCGCCGCCGCCGGCCCGAGGACCGCCGCCCCTGCCGTCTCCGCGCTCACCGCTATATCAACGACGTGCTCGCCGACGCGCCACAGCCGTTCCCGTCCACGGCTTTCGCCGCCGCGGGGCCCAGGCCCAAGGGGAGGGGAGGGCGGAGGAGTCCCGGAGCTCAAAGACGCCGCCGCCCGGAGCTCGAAGCCGCCGCCGCCCGGAGCTCGAAGACGCCGCCGCCGAAACCGAGCACAGACGCAGGCGAAGAGCCGGCCGAGGACGCGGATGACGCCGTGGGCGCCCCGCCCATGGCCCCGCCGACCACGCCGCCGACCCACCAAGCGAGCCGCGTCGCCTCGTCGGGGGAGGGGAGAGAGCTGCGGCGACCGGCAGGGGAGGGGAGAGAGCTGCGGCGGCCGGCTGGGGAGGGGAGAGAGCTGTGGCGACCGGCAGGGGAGGGGAGAGAGCTCCAACAGAGGAAGGGCGGAGGGGAGGGGGAACGTGAGGAGGGGATGACAAGTGGGCCCCATTCATCAGTGACTAGTACTAGAAGAGTAGGTGAGGATAATATTGTCCATACGAAAATACTTGTGCGCCCGGTACGCTGCAGCTGGGCCAAAGGCTTCAAAGACGTATATAATGGCATATTTCAAAGGGAGTAAGAATTGTAATGGCAGTCTTCCGAATAGGTGAATTGTAATGGTATTTCTCCGATCCGTGACATTTGTAATGGCATAAATCAAATTAACCCTATAAACTTTAGGTTTGTCTATGAATTTATTCCGCGTCAGGTAAGATCCGCGCTTAGCCCGTCGTAGATACATCGGCGATCAAAGTCGGTAGATAACACGCCCGGCCCAGTGATGGGATAAGTTTCGTGCCCAGCCGTTTCACTTGCTTTGCTTTTTTGCTTCGTTTTTCACGGCGCGTGTTCAGACCTAATTAAGTAAGTACCGCGTCCGATTGATTTTCGGCACGATTATCGCACTCTGTTTTTACCGCTCGGGTATCATATGCGCCTTCATTATAACCTTAATTTTGCCTTTGGATAGTTATATAAGAAATCATAAATCAGAACTTTTATCTCCATATAAATATACTTATTTGTTTTTATCAATATATGCACCAATTTTGATGAGGTTATCCTACTTACTTGTTGGGTTTTATCTACAAACTAATTAATGGGAATAGTCCTAGTTGTGACCTACTTTAAACCGGTCCGCTCTGATTATTTGGAAGATATAGTTAGTGCTAATTAGAAAAAAACCATAAAGACACACAACTAAAGTGAGGTCAGCTTTATTGTTTTCGTTATGTATACATAATGACCGTATTTCATATGCAACTCGGCCTTACCTGTATTCAGGTTGCTCGTTCCGTTCAGATCACGAGCTCGTGCAGAATACTAATTCATCTGCACCATCGAGATCATTGCGCACAGTTGATCTAAGCAAGGCATCAGTAAATAAATCTATTTTTTCCTTTTCTCGTAAGCGGGGTGCACCATAGAGCGATGGAATTAAACCTGACGACAATTAGGAAAACAAATCCTTGTTGAGCAGTCAGCTGCGTGCCTATACAGAAACATGAGGCATTCAAGATGCACTTTAATTCCACGCATCCAACCTAAGCTGATTGGGCAAGCTAAGGAACTGGAACATACTGGCATATGAACATGAATCGAAACCTAAGCCAGCAATCAAATATCCAAACAGGAAAATTACGCGATGGTTCGATCGTACCGTGTGTACGTGGACGTCCACAAGTTTGAGGCTAAGGCGAGAGGCGGCATCTCGGCGACCAGATCAATCGCCCTGTGAAAATCCTGATGCGCCACCTCCGGCCCCACGACTCCTACGCCTCGTTCAGATTACATCTGATCAACTGGAAAATGATTTTTTAGGAAAAGTACGTGGAGAAGGAATTACGTATTTTTTTACTTATATATAATATAATGGGCACATGTTTGTGGGTTAGAAACAAAAATTTGCTACATCAAGTTATTATTTTCCTAATGGCAGTGGTGGGTAATTTAGATACTGGTTTAGGGGGTTACTTTATATTATATTAATAATGGCAAAGGTGGGTAATTTTTTAGAACATATAATAGATCCGATGGCTACTATTATTAATGATGATTATAATCTATCTCATTAATGGTGAGATGTTTCTGATTTTTGTAGGAATTTCTAGAATTTATCTATTTTCCTAGCGCTTCTGGTGAGGATTAACGTGGAGGCTCCAAAAGGAGCCTTCAATTAGTAATAGTAAGATATTTTCCTTTTTCAGAAAGAAAACTTGTGCTGCTACCTAGGGATGAAAACGGATCGGATCGGAGCGGATAATATCTTTACCATATCCTCATCCACCTTTTTTCGTCGGATGCGGAGCGGAGCGGATATTACCCGAATACGGTTATGGATACGGATTTTGTCGGATATCGGAGATGGTACGGAAGCGGATCGGAGTCGGTGCGGAAGCGGATTAAAATAGACGGATAATACATACTTTTGTGTAACTTTTTATGATGGTGAATATTTTCTAACGAAAACCACAATAAAATAATATAACATGAAAAATACTCCCCTTTTGTAGTTTACGACACAACTAAAGTAACCTTAACAGTTGACAGTGGTACTTCACACTTCACCGGTGTATTTTTGTGTGATAAATATACCTGAGGGTTTGTGGGCTATAAAATATTATGTATATATGTGGGTTGGGCTTAAATTTTATTATAGTAGGTTCACAAAAGTAGTCGGATATCCTATTATAAGCTTCGGATAATCTGCAATCAATTATCGGATAATCCATATCCATCGGATTTCACTAAAACCATATCCTACTCCGCATCCACACAGAATCGGATTCGGATTATCCATATCCGCGCGGATATCCAAAACTCTTCTCCATATCATTAAAATTCGGTTTCGGATCGGATCGGACGCGGAAACTATCCACACCACTTTCATCCCTACTGCTACCTACTCCCTCCGTCTCTAAATATAAGTATCCGTTGACTTTTTTTATTCACGTATGTCATAACAAAATAAATAATATTTTTATAATTTTTTGAATAAGACGAACGGTAAAATGTGAGCCACAGAAATAAAGAAATGCTATTCAGGGGCGGTATTCCCCCGGCCCTGCCCTGCATGCTTGCGCTTGACCTCACGTGGCTGTTCTGTTCTGAATTGACCCCCTGATAGATCCATCCTAGTATTCTCCTGCTGCTGCATGATACACGCCCGCTTGCTTCTTGGCTCTTCGCTACCACCGAACCTGTGTGACCGAACGTGAAGCAGAAATGGCATATGTACGTGAATCGCTGTTAAAAACTGGAACAATATATATTTTCTGCGCTTGTTCGTGCTGAAATATCAAAAAATATGGGGTGCACCGGACGGCATACGTCCACCCTCTAACATCGTTCGTCCTGTTCGTTTGACTTATCAGTAGCCAGCCAGCAGTATTTTCCTCTCTACACAAACCAACGCCAGCCGCCACCTAGCCAGCAGTATTTTTCTCTCAGCACAAACCAACATCAACCACCAGCTAGCAGCCTAGCAGCCGTAGAGAGAGAAAGTGGGTCCCAGGAACTAAAAAAATCTTCCCATCATTCATCTTCTGTTATGCCCACTGTTCCGAGGAACAATTTCACATGGGGGTAACACCCAGCCAAACAATCTGAGATAAAACAAAATAAGAACACAAAGAACAATAGCAATTCCCTTAAAAAATAAATTGACAAAATCTGCAAAAATAACTCCGCAAAAGGCTAGAATCTGCAAAATCTGCAAAAGGCTACAATATATTTATGCAAGAACAGAACACTTTCATTTCTGTAAAAATAAATTGATAATATCTGTAAAAATAAATTTGCAAAAGGCTAGAATCTGCAAAATTTGCAAAAGGCTACAATATATTCCTGCAAGAACAGAACACATTCATTTCTATAAGAACAGAACACCGCGTCTACAAGAAAAGAAAAGGCACCACATGGACCGGGACACTTGCGTGGGCCGCATGCACTCTCTGTGGCCTCCAGGCTCCCCGTGGCCTCCTGCAAATACGAGCTGGTGCGAGGCCTCGGGGAGCGGCTGCTCGACGACAACATCCAGCAGTATTTTTTTCTACACAAACAAGCATCAGCCACCAGTCACCAGCCAACCAGCAGTATTTTTCTCTCAGCACAAACCAGCATCAGTCATCTGTCACCCGCCAACCGAACAGGGTTAAGCTAGGATTTTTAGGATGCATAGATGCTCTTCATATTACACATTCAATACGGAGAATAACTAAAAGGCGCTTATGAGTCATGCGTGACAAGCCATTGCGCGTATCAGGGTGCGGAAATGCATGTGAATCCTAGTCAGACAGCTGATTCTGGTACAGCTAGTAACTATATATATGCTCACAAGTCCACCGGAAATGTGTTTTAAAATATATGCCCAAACTGTACAGTTAATAGTTGATTCAGCCGTACGTACACCAGCTTTCAAACGGCTTTGGCTCGTGCAGAGCTTATATATTTTCAGTCCCGTTCAGCTGTATGACCTGAATCTTGAAACTTGTCCTGCCGACACCCAAGCTGAAAGAAACACGTACAGAAGTAACCCAGCAATACATGCATGCATCTATAAACTTCTAAAGAAACAACTTTGTAGCTGCTTGCGAATTTCTCACATTCGCCTACAAATTCGTAGATGTTCTCCGGAACTTGTACTTCAAGCTTTTGCAGTTTCAGTATTACTGAGTTGTCATTACTCGCTAGAGACAAGATTAGTTCATAAGTTACTAATCGAGCGTTGTCTTTTGCTACAAATTAAGGCCCAGTTTATTTCCTCGCTAAACTTTAGCACCGTCACATCGGATGTAAATATATTAATTAGGAGTATTAAATATAGATTAATTTAAAAACCCATTACATAAACGAGGAGTAATTTACGAGACGAATCTATTAAGCCTAATTACATCATGATTAGATAATGTAATGCTACAGTAAACGTATGATAATTATGTATTAATTATAGTAAAATTAGACTTGTTAGGTTCATCTCGCGAAATAGACGTGACTTATGTAATTTATTTTATAATTAGTTTATGTTTAATATGTCTAATTATCACTTATTTAAAGTGCTAAACTTTAGCTCCCAGATCCAAACACCCTAAGACAGTGAAGTTAGCATTAGCTGCTCACGCACTCACAAGTTACATCAAGTGCTGCTGCGGGACAATGATGTGACGACTGATCTTTTGACGAAAACATCTTTTGTGGCCATGCCACATATATAGCTTTGGCATTCAACGAACCCTCGCAACCCTCCAGTGACATCAACCTAGAGTGCCGCACTGTACTCTACCCTGTCCTTTGTGATTCATCACTTTCTTCCTAGCTAGCATGCACTTTAGTAAGAGCAATTTTTTTAATTTGCTCCAACATGAGCAAACCCTGGTCCATATGGGGCCCAAATGTACTTCTCAGCTGCTAGTCTCCACCAAACGCCAAATCTCCCAACGCAAGGCCACGATTCAGTGCTTCAGTCAAAATCAAAAACTGTCTCCATCTTATCATCAACTGCTTTGTCACTGTCAGGATCGTAGTTGGTGCTCAACTATCTACACCTCTCTCTTGGGTCTTGACGAAATGCGGGTGCTTTACCGCGGTGGTTTAGATCCAAACATGGAACGGAAGAAAAACAGAGCTCCCATGGTCACTTTCTGACTAGGCTTGAGTGTTTAACTGCTTAAGCACAATACGAGGATAATCATTGTTCCTGTACCCTGCGTTTGTTTCTACTCAGGGCAAATTAGTCCAGTTAGTCGAGTTCTGAATTCCAAGAGTTGTTAGTTTTATTTTACCGGTTGACAAGATAAAAAGCACAGCTCACAGAATCAGAACAAAAATCTTTCAAATATTTTTCAGAATCTTTAGCTAGTTCTATTTTTTTAAAAAAAATCACAGAGTTTTGGTTACTTGACTAGATCGCTGTCAGGCGCTCCTAACGACGATATGTCGTCCATGATAAACATGATGCACAAAGAAACAATTGTTGCCTTTCTACTACGGAATGCACGCACGGATGGCACACTGATAATAATACAATAATATCAAGTAAAGCAACGAGCTTTCCTGAGTTAGTAGTACTCGTGTCAATGCCAGGAGTGGTTTAAGAGCAGATGACGCAGGCGAGGAGCCCACTCTAATTTCCTAGCCGTTTCCGGGTATGAACGCGGATGAGTACCTCCCGAAGACCAGAAGTGCTTTGTGTTATGAACCGCCTGACTTTGGGCAGGCCCCCCGGGCCCGGCTGCATGACCAAGAATGCTTTCGGAGGCATCTGCACCGTCAGATCCCCATCGGCATGGCACTAAGGCTGGCCGCCTCCTGTGTAGCTAGGCCTACTGCTTTTCTGATCTGAAATTATCCTGCAATTGTTAAATCAGTTCAAATCTAGAAAAATATGGCCTGACAGGACATCAGCGTTTGAATTCCAAGGGCTTAGTAGCCTATCAGGTATGAAAACCCACTTTTAACATCATCCTCCGCCATGATGATTTTCCATGCTAGATTATTATCATAACTTAATTGCAGTTGCAAAGGAGATGGAATGATATGGTATGATCAGACAGGGCAGTGTCAGCAGCATTGGGATAATGCAAGTGCTGGTCCTAGCTAGTTTAAAGGTGCCTTAGCCCTAGCAAGTGAGCTTGCATATGATTGGAGGTTCAAGAGGTTAGTAGAACTTAGAAGTGACGAGGGCGTCATCTTATCTTGACTTCAAGTCTCCTTACGGCCTTTAACTGCTGCTACCCAAAGGATCTCTCCTGTTTGCACTCAGTGCTGGTCTAAAGAGGGAAGCAGCTATAAACATGGTGGGGTCATACACACACACATCCACAGGACACAGGCAACAGAGGCCAAACATCAGTAGTACCCTTTGGTTGATCCCACAATGATTCTGCTGCTAGTTTATGAACACCCTCTTCTGGTCTGAAGATTCTGCACAACAGTGGATATGAAACAGCACTTTATCTGACCAGCTACCTCCTGACACGCTCTGGTTGGAAAAGTATGGTGCAGTGGTGTGTTTTGTTTGAGGTAGCTTCCTTGGTGCAGCTTGGGGCAAAATTAAAGGCCAGTGCCTAGAGATAATGTATAGAAGGATGTCATGGCTAGAAAGAAGGCTAGAACACGAACAATTTAGAGGTACATCCTAATCAGCAAAGCCAACACTTTGTTACAAAAAACAGAAGAAACTAAAATAAATATAGAAAAGTATATGTAGTCGGTGGGAGAACCTTCTTCCTATGTGCTGAACATATACAGATGCCAACAGTCAGCACAAAGGCAATTATATTGCAAGTAACGAAAGAGAATCGATCACTATATATAATGCAAGGGACGGGGAATGAAGCATGTAGTTACAAGATATACCTTTCCTGGCCTATACTGGAATCCACACTAGTGTGTTGGCATATTAAACAATAAAAAGGGAATGTTTGTGCGCGCGGTATAATAACTGGGCAATCAGGGAAGAGATTCAAAGCTTATGGCGCAAGAGACCAAAAAAATAAAAGAGATTCATAGCTTCGAAAGGGCCACTCAGGGAAGGAATCGCTAAAGAAAGTAAGTTGTGGCCATTTGCTTGGTTGCTTGCCAATAATTTCAGCAGAGGAAAGACGTACTATATTTCATTCGTTTCTAGTCCTGACTCCTGCGTCCATTCTTTCTTTCTTTTTTTCTCGTTTTCTTGGGCATATAGCGACAAGGTCATCAATAAAATACATGCTAGCCCAACAAAAGTAGGAGAGAGCCCTTAAAAAGAAGTAGGAGAGAATGAAGGTTACAACATAACTCCATCTTGCGACCTATCATGCACCATAGACATTAGACAAACACTAGGGATATATAGACCTCTGACTGAAGGAATGGGCGATGAAATTACCCTAAATCAGATTCACGCGCCAGTAGTATTTTTTCCCATAACATGACTGAAAAGCTTTGTTGTAGCATATTATTAGAAGAAAATAATTAACCACACTAGTAGTATTCATCAGGGCTTTCTATTTGTGACAAATATTTTACCATCACAAATAGACGAATTTTTCCTCTGTCGTCAGATGACGCAATTGCTGCCCTGATAGTAGCAAACATCACACACAACTCACGTGGCCGGTACAAGGACATGAAGAGGTGGCGTCAGTCTGCAGATCGAGAGCGAGCTAGTTGTACATACGATTGCTGCTTGTGCATGTGGTGCGAGTCGCTGTTGCAGATGGCAGCAGCAGGTCTTGGATCGTTGGAGATGGTCGGCAAGAGATAGAATGTCCGGCCGGGCCGGGCCTCTCAAAAGTCATCGCCGGCGGATGGCGATCGATCGTGAAGGTAGGGCAGTGGAATGGGATCGCCGTTCCTCGTTCAGCCGCTGAGGGGCGCATCGTCCTCTCTCATCACCAGCTAGCATGTCTCGTCGGCGTGCATGTCGTCCTCACCGGACACACGGGCGTGCGTGTGATTCCAAACTAAGTAAACGTGAAACCGCCCCCCGGCCTGATGTCTATGTACATGGGCGTCGTTTTCGACGGTTTGGGTGCCCTCATCAGATACTCACCTTTTAGAGAACTTTTTGGTTCCTCTTGTTGGATGTATCATGCAAAAAAAGAAAAAACTGAAACTGCTACAGTGAAAACTTAACGTTTTTGTTTCCGGCACATTATTGAACGTTCGGACGGCGACGAGAAGCCTCATGCGGCGGGAGGCCAGCAGGCTCTCCTGGCTCACTTGGTGAAAGGAGAAGACGCAAAGAGCTAGCGCGCGCGGAGAAGGCGAGATGAGCACTCGCGCATCGCATCCTCACGTGTCCACATCTGCTGCATATGGGCGTGAAGGCAGCTCAGCTGATGCCAATCGCTGAACGAAAGCAAGGGTTGGTTTCACATTCGGTAGCGCTTATATCGTCAGCACCTCTCATGCCGCTCTAGTAGGTGGGGTCCCCTTGTTAGATAAAACGGGTCACTAGTCACAGATCTAGATGGGACAACTTAAAACTAGACAGTAAAACATGATGGACAATAACAAGAATAAGATGAACAACGTGTAGGTTATACCTTCGCCTCCGGCGGAGGAAGCCATCTCAGGTTCGGTCGGTGACGGTCTCCGCAAGGCAGCGACACGCAGTGCCAGTGTAGTCGGTCGCGGTCGTAGATCCCGCCGGCCCTCTGGTCGCCAACGGCTTTGGCCTGGAACGGCGGTAGACGACGGCGCCGACGTCGTCGCGGCGGTGGCGGAGCTTCCCGTCACTGGCTGCGCTAACCCTAGATCGGATTGGTATGTCGGTGGGCCTGACGACTCGAGTTCAACCTCGTGAGTAGAGCCAGCGGCCCCCACCTCTCCTTATAGCGCAGGGTGACAGGGGCCCACCAACCATGGGTTGGGTTGGGCGCCCCCGGTCAGGGCGTGGATCAAGGCCCACGGCCTTTGGGCCGTGTGGGCTGAGAGATCAACCTAACAATCTCCCCTTTGATCTCACATTCACTTTTCTTTTACTTTTACTATTTCCTTATTTCATCCTAGATTTGTGTATAGAGCATATCTCATCGTCACGATCAATTGTCGATAGAATCAATAGTTACAATACACGCCTCTATTCAAAAATAGATTCTTTAATCTTTTGGGCCATTATAATCCAGAGATCACAGGCTATACCTCATTCCCATGCCGGCTACGTGTTCCTTGAACACGTTGGGTGGTAAGCCTTTCGTTAGCGGATCCGCGAGCATCTCTTCTGTTCTTATGTGCTCGAGACTTATGGTGTGATCCTGGATTCTATCTTTCACAGAATAAAACCTTATCTTTATCGACTTGGTAGCCGTACTTTTCTTATTATTGTGAGCATAGAATATTGCTGGCTGGTTATCGCAGTACATCTTTAGTGGTCTTTCAATGCTGTCTATCACTTTCAATCCTGGTATGAATTTCTTTAGCCACTCCACTTGACAGGAGGCCTCATAACATGCTATAAATTCAGCATACATCATTGATGTTGCTGTTAATGATTGCTTTGAGCTTTTCCACGATATAGCTCCTCCTGCGAGGACGAAGATGTAACCTGTCGTGGACTTACTGTCATCTCCATCTCCCGCAAAATCTGAATCTGAATACCCTTTTATCTCTAGGGAATCAGTTCTTCTATATGTTAGCATGAGACCTTTTGTACCTTCCACATAGCGTAAATCTTTCTTTACAAGTTTCCAGTGCTCTAGTCCTGGATCTTTCTGATATCTGCCAAGTACATTAGTGACAAAAGCTAAATCAGGGCGTGTGCACACTTGTGCATACTGTAAGCTTCCGACAGCTGAAGCATACGGAACTGCTTTTATTTGTTCCTTCTCATACTTGTTTTGGGGACTCTGAAAATCTCCAAATCTATCGCCCTTGACTATTGGAGCAGGAGTAGGCTTACTCGCATGCATACAATACTTTTCTAAGACCTTTTCTAGGTATGTCTGCTGTGACAATCCCAATACCCCATTTCTTCTATCTCGGAGAATCTCAATTCCCAAAACGAATGAGGCTTCCCCAAGGTCTTTCATATCGAAGTTTGAGGACAAGAACTTCTTCGTTTCCAATAATAAGTTGATATCACTACTTGCCAGTAGAATATCATCCACATAGAGGAGAAGGAAAATATATTTTCCTTTCTTAAACTTTGCATTGATGCAATTGTCCTCAACATTCTCATTAAACCCAAACCTCTTTATCGTTTCGTTAAACTTCAAGTGCCATTGCCTTGAAGCTTGCTTTAATCCATAGATGGATTTCTTTAGATGGCATCCCATATGTTCTTTTCCTTCCACAACAAAACTCTTGGGTTGTGCCATGTAAACTTTTTCTTCCAGATCCCCGTTAAGGAATGCCGTCTTTACGTCCATTTGGTGCAATTCAAGATCGAAATGTGCCACCAATGCCATTACTATTCTAAAAGAATCTTTACAAGAGACCGGAGAAAAGGTCTCATTGTAATCTATTCCTTCCTTTTGTGTAAAACCTTTTGCCACAAGACGCGCTTTGAATCTTTCTACATTCCTTTTGGAGTCACGTTTCGTCTTGTAGACCCATTTGCAGCCTACTGTTTTGGCTCCTTTAGGAATTTCCTCTAGGTCCCAAACATGGTTGGTACTCATTGATCTCATTTCATCTTCCATGGCCTCAAGCCACTTGGATGAATTCTCGCTTCTCATGGCTTGTTCGAATGAAATAGGATCATCCTCCATTCGAAATTCTTCTGTGTTATACACTACATAATCATCGGGAATGGCCAACATTCTTTCTCTTTGAGACCTTCGAGGGGCCTCTTCATTTAGAACATTTTCTGTTGGAGGATGTTGATGCTCCCCCTGACCTGCAGCAACATTATCTATAGGATCCTGAAGGACAGGTTCCACGTTTTCATTCATTGTTGCCACAGGAGGGACCACCACAGGAGTTGGCACCGTAGTGTCTCGCACTGCCGGCGTAGCTTCAGCAGGTAGTGAGAAAAATGGCTCCTGAATCATCGGATTGGGTGCGTACACCCGCTTCTCCTCAAGATCAATCTTTCGAACTACCACGCTCCCCGTATCATTTCTTCTTCAAGGAAGGTAGCATGTCTCGTTTCCACAAACTTTGTGAATCTGTCTGGACAATAGAAACGATATCCCTTTGATTTCTCTGTGTAGCCAATAAAATGGCAACTTACTATTTTGGGATCTAGTTTTCCAATAGTTGGGTTAAATATCTTTGCCTCAGCAGTACTCCCCCACACCCGTAGGTGATTCAATGAAGGAACTCTGCCTGTCCACAGCTCATACGTTGTTTTTGGCACCGCTTTACTGGGAACTATATTGAGGATATAGATAGCGGTTTTTAACGCCTCCATCCATAAACTCACTGGAAGTGTGGAATAGCTTATCATACTTCGCACCATATCCAAGAGGGTACGGTTGCGTCTTTCAGCTACTCCGTTCTGCTGAAGGTCGCCCGACATTGAATATTGGGCTTCTATACCTTGTTCCATTAGGAACCTTGCAAAAGGTCCTGGAACTTGGCCATATGGGGTGTGTCAACCATAGTATTCCCCTCCATGGTCGGAACGTACTATTTTAATCTTTAAATTGAGTTGATTTTCAACTTTAGCCTTGAATATTTTAAATTTATCCAACGCTTCTGACTTTTCTTTTATTGGATAAATGTATCCATAACGGGAATAATCGTCTGTGAAAGTAATGAATGAATCATAACCATCTATACTTTTAACTGAGAACAGGCCACAGATGTCTGTGTGAATCAGCTCTAAAACACCTGCGCTATGTTCAACAGTTTTCTTTGTAGTCTTTATATATTTTCCTTTTATGCAATCAATACATTTATCTAGATCTGAGAACTCTAGAGGAGGAAGTATTTCATTTTTAACTAGCCTTTCTATTCTCCCCCTCAAAATATGGCCTAAGCGACAATGCCATAATTTCGACGACGTGTCTTGAGTTCTCTTTCGTTTTCTATTTTGAGCTGTAGGTGGGGATACAAGTGCATTAACATCACATACGGAATTCACACTTTCACGTAGTGATAACAAATAAAGATCATTTCTCTTAAAAGCAATAGAGGCAACTGTATCATTATGATCTATTACACACATGCCATTTCCAAAATGGCATCCATAACCATCATCATCTAGACGAGACACACTTATTAAGTTTCTCTGTAAAGTAGGAACATAAAAAACATCGCTAAGAAATAAATCAAATCCAGTGTCGAGCTCCAAGAGAAGGTCTCCCACCGCCTCCACTTTTGCCTCGACTCCATTCACGACTTTAATGTGCCTTTCGTTTCTTTGAGTGGTTCTCGTCGAACGGAATCCCTGTAAAGAATTTGCAACATGAATTGTTGCACCTGAGTCAATCCACCAAGTAGATTTCGAATAATCTATATACAGAGATTCATTTACAAATGAGATAATGTTCTCACCTTTCTTTTCCATGATCATCTTTAAGTAGGTGGGACAATCTTTCTTGTAGTGTCCCCTATCTTTGCAGTAGAGACACTGGTCTTTCTCCACTGTGAAGCGCCCATCCTTAGGCCTGTGCTGCTGGGGTTGTTGAATTCCTTTTCCCTTAGAGGAGGCGAGATTTCCTTTTGCGTTGTTAGACGCATTGTTATTCTTTTTCTTTTGCACATAGTTGATAGAACCACCACGTGCTACCTTAATCCTTTCCTCCTCTTGAGCCAACATCGCAATAGTCTTTTCTGTATCCCATTTATCGGGATTGACGTTGTAGTTAACAACGAAGTTCTCAAACTCGTTAGGCAATGAAGCAACGACCAAGTGGAGGATAGTACTCTCTTTCAAGTCCTCATCCATCGGCTTAAGCTTATTGTTTATGTGAATCATGCGATGTATGTGCTCTATGATCCCTCCGCCTGAGTACTTTTCTGTGAACAGTTGCTTAATCAACTGAGTAGCATAAGTCTTTGTAGAACCAGTATACTGGTTCTTTAGTTTCTCAAGGTACTCAACGACAGTGTGACAATCTGTGATTGCCCCCAAAATGGCAGGCTCTATTGTATTCTTTATTACTGCCAAGCATTTCTTGTTGGCAGTGATCCATTTGGCGTTATTAGTGTCAAACTTCTGTTTGCTTGCCGTATAGGCACGCTCTGTTTGCTGCCAAGCAGCATCTTCAACATCTGCCCCTCTCACCGGTTTCGCAGGCTCTGTGGGAACCGGTGCAGAGAGTACCCAGTCTAGCTCTGTCATGGTGAAGAAGAAATCTAGCTTCTTGTACCATTCATTGTAGTTGTCTCCTTTTAAAAGCGGAATGTCCTTGATGGAAACCATTATGGCACTCCCCGCTGAAATTAAACAGATCAAGTGAGAACAATATAACAAAATAACATACAATGCCTTTTACATTAAAACTTCAACACCTTTGGGCAGAAAAAGTAATAATGCAATGATAAACATCTATAAGATTATAATATTGTTACTATCAACCTTGGTCAGAAAATAACAATATTACAATTAATCTGAAATTTTATCGTTGACTTGAAATTAAACTACCCCTTTGGTTCAAATTTAAATACAAGTCAAAATAATAATCTATGCAGCGGAAACATTAAATCATTACACATGAACAGTAGCAAAATACTCTTATTGACTCTTCTGAAAAAATTATCCCTTTGGTTCAAATTTTAAACAGAGGTAAAATTCTCTCAAATTCTATTCAAATATTATGAAAACAATTAAAACAAATGTAAAATGCTACTGTTCGTATTCTTTGTTCGGTTGAACTGCAACTGGGCCAACGGACCAATTCTGTTCACGGAGCCTAGCGATGCGGCAGCTCGCGTAGAATAGAGAGAGAAAAAAAACGCTCGGCCTGCTGACTTACGCAGCCCACTCTGTCGCGTGCGCGGCCTGGCGGCCTGCTCGCACGGCTCTGCCCAGCCGCTCTCACGTGCTCGCGCACTCGACCAGCGACGCGGCCGCTAACTTACTCGCGCTCGCATGCACAGCCTGCTCGCTCCCCGCCTGGCTCGCTTGGGCCTTTAGCCCGGCAGCCAATGGCTGGGCTGCCAAATCGGCCCAGCGTGCAGCGTGCCCTCGTCCCCGCGTCGATCCGAGCCGTTGGATTGATCGAACGGACGAGCGTGCAGATCAGAGTAATAAAAGCCCCTCCCGCCGGCGCCGGGTAACCCTAGCCCTCATTTTTCTTTTCCCTTCGCGCAGCAGCCGCGGCTGCTCCAGCAGCTCACGCGCTTGCGCGCACACGGCCGGTGGCCTTTCTCCGCCGCGCCGCTCTCTTGCCGCCGGTGCCATGGCCGGCTGCCTCCTCTCTTTCTCTCCTACAGCCACTAAAGCACTCTGGTCGCCAACGGCTTTGGCCTGGAACGGCGGTAGATGACGGCGCCGACGTCGTCGCGGCGGTGGCGGAGCTTCCCGTCACTGGCTGCGCTAACCCTAGATCGGATTGGTATGTCGGTGGGCCTGACGACTCGAGTTCAACCTCGTGAGTAGAGCCGGCGGCCCCCACCTCTCTTTATAGCGCAGGGTGACAGGGGCCCACCAACCATGGGTTGGGTTGGGCGCCCCCGATCAGGGCGCGGATCAAGGCCCACGGCCTTTGGGCCGTGTGGGCTAAGAGATCAACCTAACACCCCTTGCTCCTTCCTCCCGAGCCCCCGACCCCCGCGTCGCCCGACCGCCGAACCACCGGCGCTCCTTCCTCCTCCCAATCCATCTCGCTGCCGCCGGAGTGCCTCACTGGAAGCTTGGGCGGGCGCGGGGATGACGGCAGCGAGGCCCATTATTTCTTCATCTATGGCTTCCTACGGCAGCGACGCCGTGCACTGTGACGGCGGCGGCGGTCCAGGGCTGTTGATCTGGCGCTGTGGTGGCGGCAACCTTAGGACCGGATCTGAGTGGACATCAGCTAGCCCGGCGCATCCATGTCCATCTTAGTCGATTCGGTGGCAGTATTTGTACATCTATATCTTACGACAAAATCTTCATTCATAACTAATACACTCTTTACAATTTCAGAGATTAGTCATCTTGGTTTCGACCCACGGATCTTTTACTCCGCTGATGCTTCCCATCAATTGATGGATCTTGCGGACGTTGTGCGTGTGCCTATTGGTTACTTCGTGGTAAAGTCATCATGGGATAGCGTGAGTTAATGGCCGATCGTTGTTGGTCAAGATTGGGTAGTATGGGGGTATTGGCTCAGTAAGATAGTGGAAGTAGCATTGATGGGCGTCGAATTGGTGATACCTTTTTTGGTTCAGATTTCTCGACTCCAGGGAGAAATCCTCAGGTCTATCCTTAGTTGGTTGTACCTGACAATGGTCTTGGTAAAGTATTGTTTAGAGCTCGATGAATTGCTCCCTACGGTGAAAATCGATTATCTAATCTTAACTGATTGGATCATGGCAACGATGTCTCGTTCGCGTGTTGTTTCCTTGTTGGAGGCGTTGTTTCTAGAAAGCCTTTCTCGTAGTCTATATCCTGCTTTGTTATGGTATGAAATCGAAGGTTAAGTCGTATGAGTAGTCTGCTTTGATATAATTTTTTTATGTCTTGTCGTTTATGTTCTCTTTTATTTTCTCTTAGACTGGTAGCTATGCAGATACCGGAGATAATCTTGATGTATTTGTATCTTCTCGATGTAATTGACTAAGATTAATAAAGTTTCCCTTATCGAAAAAGAACGCCGCTCTATTTCATTCATGCCATGCCATATGTCTTCATCAAATCAAGATTGAAAGCACTGTAAGTACGTGCACACCACTATTATAGAATAGATTTGTAGGTGTGTCTTGATTTTTTTGAAGGCATCCCAAAAGTTAACCCGCTCCTACAAAAGGAGGGGTTACTATAGCGTAATTACATCCCACCCTTGAAGAAGCATTTAAAAAACCAGGCTATAGGTTGAGCGGCCTCTCTAAACAGGTGACATGCTTCTGAAATTGATTATATCGAGGGACGAGTCATCCAATCGTCCGCCCCTAGAAATAGCGGCCATTTTTAGGAGCAGCACGGGCTTCCAAAAATTATTTCTAAGAGGGTACACATGAGTCCTAAGGTAAGTGGACATCTGTCCCACATCACGCTATTTGTTGCCGCCGCCAAATATAGAAGGGATGCAGCGAGGGCGCACATATATAGTAGTCTAACATAAGCTTAGCAGTTAAGCACAACTTAGGTAAATCATCTTTTTTTTCCCACGGAACACGTGTTTGCGAGGTGATTTCGCTTTGAGATCTTCGAAAGCCAGACGAAAATTAGAAAACACCTCTATGTGTGGTATACTGGTATGTTGAAAGAAAATTGAGATATAAGGTAGGCAGAAACAGAGTGATACAAATATAGCATTCCTGGAGCTATGTCTAACAAGAAATCATCTCTAACTTTTGAATTGCAAAAGCAACACCGGGCTGTACCTACAAAATAATAGTGGCATATGGCAGCATCCATTCGACTCTTGTGTGGTATATATCAACACGGAAAATAACTAGGCCCTGGACGAAAATAAAACACAGGCTGGTTTTATGTTTCAAATGTTTCCGACAATATGTATTTTTATGAGAATGTATCATATAAAAGTGTAGTTCAAAGACACGTGTTGTTACATGTAAAAAACAAATGGTTATAATGGAGTTACATATAGGATATACATGAGCTGTTATGTGTAAACAAAATGTTTCAAATTTAATGGTTGTAACATAGTTGTACAGATTGCCCTAAAAAATATAGTTGCACATATCTATGAAGTGATTCCCTTTTGATGCCTTGGAGCTTGAATAATAGTAAGTTAAGTTAACTAAAGGCATGTTTGGTTGCTAGCCACACACATTGCCATAGCTAACCTCAGAAAAAATATAACAGCTATAGAAAGTCTGGCTAACAAATTGGGGGCCATATTTGTGGCAAAGTTTGGCAAGAAAGTCTTTTTATTACACGAGGTGTAGAGTTAAGAAAGTGTGGTGGCAAGTTGTGGGTACAAACAAATCATAATACCCTAATTTTAGACTTCTACTCCCTCCGTTGCTTTAGGTCATTTTGGTTTTTCTAAATATATATCTAAAGAAAGTCAAAAACTATAATTTGGGACAAAGTACTATTTTAGACTTGTACTATTTATCTATATTTAAAAATTAGTAGCCTGTGAGGATGCACGGGTTGATGGACTAGTAATGTTGTAATCATTGTCGGTGTGTTTTCATGAAATATATTTGGCTGTATATTCTATAATCTAAACTTGTAAGGTTGTCTGCATTCTTTGTTTTCTGTAGCATTTCTTATTCAAAAAATGAACCTAGTACACTTTTCAAACCAGCTCGCACATGTTTTGATAATACCTTAGCATAGTACTACCTCCATCTCAAATTACAAGTTATTTTGGCTTTTCTAGTGTAGATTTTGCTATGCATTTACATGTACAGTATGGCTAGATACATGACAAAACCTATATATATTTAGAAAAGACAAAACAATTGTATTTGGATCGGAGGGAGTAGTAGTAGGGTAGGGTACTGTGCCTTTTAAAGTCATGAAAAATGAGATGCAACAATATGTCAACTCAAGCCAATGTTTTAACTAAACACAGATTGCACAGACATGAAGGTGCTATATGCTAAGGAAAAAACAATTGGGGTATGCAAAAAACATATAGAATAATCGGTAATCAAAGTCCAAACAAGAGATTGTAAAGCAATTGATTATCTGTGATCCTAAATTTATTTAAGAATTTTGAATAGTTATGTCACTTAAAATCGCTGACCCGTTGGCCGTAGAGCACGAAGGATTTAATGGTACTTGTGCTTTTCTGTCTTGTTTGTTTTTTATTTAAACCTAGCAGAGCATCTCACTGTTATTAGACCAGAAATATGTATGACAGATGCTCGTAGACCCTAGTCTTCAAGTGAGGGTAGATAGAAAAAAAATACAAAAAATCTCACTCTTTATACTTCCTCCAATTTAATACAAAAAACCCGGAGGAGCCTATGTGGATCGCGCCGCCATCCAACCACCACGAGCCTTCTCCGCCGGAGGGCTTCGTGGTCAGCCTGGCGAGGCTACACGAGCGGGGGTTCGGAATCCCCGCTTCAGTGTTTTTCTGCGGGTTGTGTCTTCACTACGGTGTGGAGCTCCACAACTTCGCCCCCAATGCTATTTCGCAAACGGCGGTCTTCGTCGCCGTTTGCGAGGGGTTCTTGGGGATAGAGGCCCACTGGGACCTATGGGTTCACCTCTTCCGGGGTGAGCTTCATACGGTCGCCGGTGAGTCTCGAGGGGTCCGCTGAGCGGTTCGCGCCGGGGGCCTCACCCTGCAAGTCTGGGGGCAGCGCAACAGGCTGTACATCCCGGCTACCATGACCTTCAACAACGCCGACTGGGACAAGGGGTGGTTCTTCCTCCACAACGTCGACAACAAGCTCCCTGCGTACACCGCCAAGGTGCTGCGGGAGCGGCCGGAGTCATGGAGCTACGGCGTCTCCCCCGCCGACCGCCGGGAGAGACTGAAGGTCTTCAGCGACGCCTTCGCCGCACTGTCGAGGGCCAGACTGACTGCGGCGGGGGTAATAGCCAACTTCAATCAGCGGCATGTCTTGCCGCTGATGGAGAGGGCTTTGCGCCTCGACCAGCTCAGGGCGGATTCGCCCTGGCAGGGCTCAAAGATGAAGGAGGGAGCCCTCCTCCTCGAGCACTACATGCACCGAGCGCAGTGGGCTGTGGAGGTGTCCAAGCTCGACTGCAAGGAGGCAACCCTATTTGCCGTCAAGATGCGCCCCGATGCGGGGTACTTACAATTTGTAAGTTTGTTAAGTTTGATTTAGATTCAATCGATTTTTCACCCTCGAGGGTTACTGATTGCTAATCCTCAATCTTTCTCTCCAGGGCTTATCTCACAAGGGGTATCGCTCCGCCCCTCCTCTTCACGAGGTCCGTGAAGCCAATCGCCTTAGCGCGGAAGGACGCGGCCAAGAAGAAAAAGGAGCACAGGCGCCAGCGAAAAGCGGCGCATGAGAAAGAGTGCCACCGATGGGCAAGGGAGGGGCTCTCGCCCCCTGTGACCCCTGAGAGCAGCCCAGAGGCGTCCTCCTCGGATGACCTCATGGAGATACCCCCATCTGCGCCGGTGGCGGCTGAAGCGACCGCGCTCCCGAGGGGGCGAAGCCAGGAGACCCGGCGTCATCATGGGGTAGGGGGCCCCGAGCAGCTTGGCGCCCTCGACGGCGCGAGCCACCCCCAAGCACCCGGTGACCGCCCCGGGGGTTCGAGCTCGAAGCCCACCCGCGCCCGGGGCGGACAAGGGGGCCGCGGTCCCAGGGGTCACGAGGGGACAAAGCCCTGCACCCGCGGCCTCGAGTCCCGCGAGCGGATCCCCACTGTCGAGGGGCCTGGGTCGTTCGGGGGCCCGGCAGCCCCCGAGCGGCAAGAAGCGTAAGCAGAGCGGCCTCCTTCGGGTTAGGTAAGTTTCGTTCTCTTTTCTCGGTCGTAGATCGTCGGTGTTTTTAATCTAATTCTTTCGATTTGATTATCTTTTGCCAACCCGGACCGCCGGCATCACTCCCGCTGGCGCCCACCAAGGCGCTAAAGGTGCCGACGCGCGCCACGCCGCATTCGGCGGCGCGGCCCCTGTCTGGAGTGCCCCAGGCGACGGAGATCGTCGCCCGGTATCAGGCGGACCTGGCGCGAAGGGTCGCCCGATCGAGGGGGTAGGCGGTGGCAGAGGAAGCATCGGCGGCTGCGGGCGAGGACCGAGCCGGGGAAGCGACCCCGGCCCCCCTTGTGGAGGAGGCGGCCCCCGCCATTGCGGGGTCGAGTGAGACTTCTGTGCCGGCCGAGGGCGCGGGGGAACCAGAAGGTGCGGGCGGCGCCAGAGACGCGGGTCAGACCGCGGCCGGGGGAGCGGCACGGCGGAGGCGAAGGAAGCGCCGGGGGCGGGCACCGCAATGGCGACCCTCCCGGCCACCCTCGAGGGCGGCCAAGATGAGGAGGAGGAGGGTGCTCCGGGTTTCCAGGAAGGGACCTGGAGCCCTTGGGAGGAGAGGACGGTAGATGCCCTGCCTGGCATCCCGACCTTCGAGGCCTGGCGCAATCAGGGGCTCGAACGGCGTGGCGTCCCCCCTGGCCTGGCAGGGGCCACTGAAGCTGAGCGTCTCATCTGGGAGGAGCAGCAGGGCCTGGGGACCATGATCCAGCAGGCCCTGAAGCAGGTCCTCGAGCTCCACCTCGGCCGAGGCTTGGACCTCCACCTGGTAAGTGTTCTCACGGCTAAGTTATTGTATGCTTTCTGTCTTCCTCTTTTTCTTATTTTTGTCTGTTGACGCACCAACGGCAGAATTTGAGGGAGATGGCCGGCCGAAAGGTCGCCGAGCTCGCTGATGCGCACGTCGAGGTGCATCAGCTGAGTGATGCTCTGGCCCATGCCGGGCGGGAGTGCGACCACGAGAGGGCCTCACCGTGGAGACTGCTGACGAGGTCCTCCGGCAGGGGGATGAGCTCCATTGGCGGACCCAGGCGCTGACCGCACTTGAGGGTGAACTTCAACAAGAGCGTGCCGCCCTCGCCGAAGCCCGGGGGCAGCTGCAGCTGCGGGATTCGGCTCTCACAGCGGCTGAGGCCCAGTTGAAGACCCAGGGCGAAGCTGTCGACCTGCTCACCGTGACGGTGGCGGAGGGAAACGTTTTCATCACCGAGCTGCAGGCCTCAGTCGAGGCCCAGCAAGGCGAGATGGCAACACTCCGGCAGGAGGTCAGCGCCATCCGGGAGGATCTCGCCCAGAAGGAGAAGCTGACAGAAGGTAAGTTTAGTACAAACTCATCCTTAATTCGAATTTTGGTTTTTGAAACTTATCTGATTTTGCTTTTGGGTTTTCAGAGCTGCGGAAGGTGGCGGAGGAGACTTCCTCGCAGGCGGAGTCACTCCAGGTGGCCTATTCGTAGGCCCAGGAGGACCTCGAGGCACTACGGGATGTAGCCCTCGCCGTCTGCAAGGAGGTCGAGGGGCCAGAAGCCCCCGAGTCCCAATCGGGCAGCTCGGTGGCCAATCGCCTAAGGGCCTTGGGCGGCTGCGTCGCTGAGCGCTTGAAGGGGGCCCACCGCCTCGGCGTGCAGAAGACCCTCGGGGTTATCTCGACGCACTTCGTCGTAGACCTCGAGGCGGTGAGCGCCGGCTACGTGGTGGCGGACGATCTCGACGACGACGCTACGCTGGCCGTCGTGGAGAGCGCCGACGCCGGCGCCTCTGCTCCTGCTGCCGCCTTGGCACAAATCTTCGAGAGTGACCTCCTCCCCGACGCCGAAGACAAAGAGGACGCCACCCCCGAAAGGGCCCGAAGACCCTGCTCCCTGAATAATTAGGAACATTTATGTAATAAGTAGTTTTGTGGCTTGGAATTTAAACAATTTAATGTCTAAGCATACATTCAAATTTTATTTGAATTATGGTTTTCTTGATCACGTTTTTCTCACTGAATTTGCAAGGGGCTTGTCGAGGAAGATGTCGTTCATAGACTAACTTTAGCGTAGGGTGGCGAGGGGGATGCCTTATCCTTTCGAAGGCGTAGGCGGTCCCTCGACTCGGCCGGCCCTTGGCCTTAGTCAATCTATGCCTCGAACTGCCTTTTGGCAATTACTAGAGATGAACATGATGAAAGAATTTTGAAGAAAAAACCTTAAAATTGGGACAATTTCAGGCGGGGGTGCCCCCCGAATTAGCCCCCGAGTGAGACTTGGCTTTTTTCGAGGGTAAGCCAAGTCTCACTCATTTAAGATCTTTCTTTATTCATTTATTGAAATACATACAAATGTACATGAATGCTTGGAAACTTAAGGGTAGAAGCGACGTAGCTGTTGGATGTTCCAAGCGTTGGCGAAAATTTCGCCTTTCTCGTTTGCGAGCTTGTATGTGCCTGGTTTGAGGACCTCGGCAACGATGTAGGGCCCTTCCCATGGCAGCGTGAGCTTGTGGCGTCCTCGATTGTCTTGTCGCAGCCTTAGCACCAGGTCCCCCCTTGTTGAGGTCTCGACGTTGAACCTTTTGGGCTTGATATTTTTGGAGGGACTGCTGGTACTGTGCTAAATGTAAGATCGCCACGTCTCGAGCCTCGTCCGCTTGATCGAGTGAGTCTTCACGAGCTTGCTTGTTCTACTCTTCTTGGTAGGTTCTAAGCCTCGGGGATCTATATTCCAAGTCTGTGGGGGGATAGCCTCAGTGCCATAGACGAGGAAAAACGGGGTGAAGCCCGTGGCTCTGCTCGGGGTCGTTCTAAGGCTCCAAATTATCGAGGGTAGCTCTGACACCCATTTTCCACCGAATCTATTCAGCTTGTTGAATATTCTTGGCTTGAGGCCTTATAAAATCATGTCGTTGGCACGTTCTACTTGGCCATTTGTTTGTGGATGTGCTACGGCCCACCAATCCACGTGGATATGGTGGTCGTTACAGAATTCCAAGAATTTCTTGCCTGTAAATTGGGTGCCATTGTTAGTAATTATTGAATTAGGGACCCCGAACCTGTGAATTATATCCGTGAAGAACTGCATGGCTTGTTCAGATCTGATGCTGCTGATGGGTCGAGCCTCGATCCATTTCGAGAACTTGTCGATGGCCACCAGCAGATGCGTGAAGCCCCCGGGCGCTGCTCGCATTGGCCCGACGAGGTCGAGTCCCCACACAGCGAATGGCCATGTGATAGGGATGGTTTGCAAGATATGGGCCGGGAGATGATATTTGCGTGCGTAAAATTGACACCCTTTGCAGGTGCGCACGATTTCATTGGCGTCGGCGACAGCCATGGGCCAATAGAAGCCCTGGCGAAACGCGTTGCCCACGAGGGTACGGGGCGCTGCGTGGTGGCCACAGACGCCGGCGTGGATGTCTCGAATGAGCTCCCTTCCCTCAGGAATTGGAATGCATCGCTGCAAAATTCCGGAGAGGCTGCGCTTATACAATTCTCTGTCGATAATGACGAACGACTTGGCCCTTCTCGCGACGCGTCGAGCCTCGGTTCGATCCAAGGGTAGCTCCCCTCGGTCAATCCAGGCGATATACTGATCGCGCCAATCCCGAGATGGTGGAGCCTCGACGATCTCCATAATTTCACCCTCGTCCGCCGAGGATATCTCCTGACTCGAGGCTTCGGGTTCCTCTTTCAAGGGATCCTCGTCCATGGGCTCGACGCCCGCAGCCCCCGAGGGTTCGGCCTTCGAGGGAATGTCAGGAGCTCTGGGAGTTGGCTTGAGGTTGATGCTCGGCTCTACTAAGTCGCGGGCGAATACGTTTGGTGGAACGGTGATCCGTCTTGACGCAATTTTGGCCAACTCATCGGCATCCTCATTGTATTTTCGCGCGATGTGGTTGAGCTTGAGGCCATGGAATTTGTCCTCGAGCCGGCGTACCACGTTGCAGAACGCTTGCATTTTGTCGTCGTGGAACCTTGCCTCCTTCATAACCTTATCGATGACCAGTTGCGAATCTCCCTGGATGTCGAGGCGTTTGACACCCAACTCTATAGCTATACGAAGCCCGGCTAGCAGAGCCTCGTATTCGGCCATATTGTTGGACGCCGGAAAGTGCAAGCATACCACGTGTCTTATGTGTTCTCCGAGGGGTGAGACGAAGAGCAGGCCCGCGCCTGCACCGGTTTTCATCACCGACCCATCGAAGTACATGATCCAATATTCTGCTTGGATCTGGGGTGGGCAGCTGTGTGTCGGTCCACTCTGCCATGAAATCGAACAAGATGTGTGATTTGATTACCTTTCGAGGGGCATAAGTGAGGGCCTTGCCCATCAATTCCATGGACCATTTGGCTATTCTATCCGAGACATCCTGGTTGCGGAGTATCTCCCCTAGGGGGAAAAATGAGACCACGGTGACAGGATGAGCCTCGAAGTAGTGGCGCAGCTTGCGCTGTGCTAGCACTACTGCGTATAGCAGCTTCTGGATTTGCGGATATCGCGTCTTGGTTTCGGTCAATACTTCGCTGATGTAATATATTGGCCTCTGGACGGGCAGAGCGTGTCCCTCCTCAGTTCTTTATACAACAATGACTCCACTGACTACTTGAGTCCTTGCGGCTACGTAGAGGTAGAGGCGCTTGCCTCCTTAGGTGGCGTTAAAATTGGCTTTCGCGCGAGAGATGCTTTAGCCTGTTGAGGGCTTTCTGGGCCTCAGGGGTCCAAGAAAAATGCTCGTTCTTTTTAGGAGTCGGTACAGGGGCAAGCCTTTCTCGCCGAGACGCGAGATGAACCGGCTCAGGGCTGCTAAGCATCCCAATACCCTTTGTACCCCCTTTAGGTCTCGGATCGGACCCATCTGCTCGAGGGCCGAGACTTTTTTAGTGTTGGGCTCAATGCCTCGCTGAGAGACTATGAAACCCAAGAGCATGCCTCGAGGCACCCCAAAAACACATTTCTCCGGATTTAGTTTTACCCCGTTGGCCCGGAGACAATCAAATGCAATGCGCAAATCGTTTACCAGGTCGTCCACCTTCCTGGATTTTACAACGATATCATCAACGTATGCCTCTACGGTCCGTCCGATATGATCCCCGAAAACACGAAGCATACACCGTTGGTATGTGGCTCCGGCATTTCGAAGACCAGTTGGCATCGTGACATAGCAAAAAATGCCAAAAGGCGTGATAAAAGAGGTTGCGAGCTGGTCAGAATTTTTCATCTTAATTTGGTGGAAACCAGAATAAGCATCAAGGAAACATAATAGCTCACATCCCGCAGTTGAATCCACAATTTGATCGATACGTGGTAAAGAAAAATGGACTTTTGCACATGCTTTATTTAAACCAGTATAATCTATGCACATCCATCATTTCCCATTCTTTTTCTTAACTAAAAAAGGATTAGCGAGCCAGTTAGGGTGAAATACCTCCTTGATGAATCCAGCCTCGAGGAGCTTGCGCAGCTCTTTGCCAATGGCCTGGCGCTTTTGCTCGTCGAAGCGTCGCAGGCATTGAACCACCGGCTTGGAGTGGGGTAGGATGTCAAGAGAGTGCTCGGCGACCTCCCTCGGTATGCCCGGCATATCCGAGGGGCTCAACGCGAAGATGTCGACGTTGGCGCGGAGAAAATCGACGAGCACCACCTCCTATTTGCTGTCAAGGGTCGAGCTGACCCTCACCGTCTTGTCGGTGGGGATGCTGGGGTCGAGGGGCACAACCTTGGTGTGCTCCGCAGGTTCGAAACTGCCTGCATGCTTCGAAGTGGAGGCGAGAGTTTCGTTCGTCATCTTCTCCAGGTCCGCGATGAGAGCCTCGTCCTCGGCAAGCACCTCGGCACTCTCGACGCATCCCACGTCGCATATGTAGGCATGCTCGAACGATGGGGCCACCGTGATGACGCCTTTTGGCCCCGGCATCTTCAGCTTGAGGTATGTGTAGTTCGGGATGTCCATGAACTTGGCGTAGCATGGGCGGAAAAGGATGGCGTGGTAGGCACCTCGAAATCCTACCACTTCGAAGGTCAGGGTCTCCCTATGGAAGTTGTCGGGCATGCCGCAGCAAACAGGCCGATCGATCTGCCCAAGGGGCTGAACTCGCTTTCCCGGCGCAACGCCATGGAATGGCGCCTTGCTGGGGCATAGCTTGTCCCTCCCGATGCCCATGAGCTCCAAAGCCGAGATGTACATGATGTTGAGGCTGCTGACTCCATCCATGCGTACCTTGGAGAACCGGGTATTGCCTATGATAGGATCAATGACGAGCGGGTACTGCCCTGGGTTTGGGATGTAGTTGGGGTGATCTTCTCGACTGAAGGAGATGGTCTCCTTAGAGCAGTCAAGGTAGGATGGCCCGGCCTTGTGTATGGAGAACACCTCTCAGCGCTCGCGCTGTCGAGGCGTCATGTTCGCCGTTGGCCCCCCGAAGATGAAGAAGACGTTCTCCACCTCTGGGAAGCCTTGGCCTCCCCGTCGCCCGCGTCCTTCCCCCCCCCCCCTTCATCCTTCGAAGCGGCGCGGTTGAAGTATTTCTTTAGCATTCCGCATCGCTCGAGGGTGTGGGTCACGACGCCCTTGTGGTAAGGGCAAGGTTTCTTGAGCATGTCATCAAAGATGCCACCTCCTCGAGGGGGGCCTCGAGGAGCTTTGGGCGTAGGGTCGACTGCGAGAATTTCGTCGGGGTCCTCGGTCCTCTCTTGTCGGCGCGAGGCTTTTTGGGGTTTCTTCCCCTTCTTGCCTTGCTTCTGTTTCTTTGCGGAGCCTTTGGACTTGCTGCCCTCCGCGGGCGTTTCCTCCGTCTGTTTCCCTCTACTACCATCAAAGATGGCTCCAACTGCCTCCTCGGCAGAGGCAAAGCTGATGGCGACATCGAACAACTCATTGACGCTGGTAGGAGGACTTCGTCCCAACTCACGCACGAAGTCCCGGCAGGTTGTGCCCTCGAGGAAGGCGTGGATGACTTCGGAATCACCCACGCTTGGGAGCTCGGTGCAGCGCTTGGAGAAGCGGTGGATGAAATCACGAAGGGACTCATTGGATGTTTGGCGACACCCTCGAATGTCCCACGAATTTCCAGGGTGGACGTAAGTGCCCTGGAAATTACCCACGAATGTCTTCACGAGGTCATTCCAATCATGAATTTGGTTCGCGGGTAGGTGCTCAAGTCATGTCCGCACAGAATCCGCCAAATGGAGCGGCAAGTTGCGGATGATCATGGCATCGTCGGTCGCACCGCCCAGTAGACAGGCGAGGCGATAGTCGTTGAGCCACACCTTTGGATCCATTTCCCCCCAGTACTTGGTGATGGTCGTCGGTTGCTGGAATCGTGCGGGAATCGGGGCCGCGCGAATCTCCCGGCCAAACACCCGGGTTCCCAGGGGTTCCGGTGTTGGGCTCTTGTCTTCGTCGCTGTCGTAGCGGCCTCCATGATGGGGGTGGAAACCGCGAGATGTGCCATCCCGCCTCTTTCTGTTGAGGATGTTGCGAGCATCATCGTCGCTGGTGTCACCGTGTGTATCAAGGATTCGCTCCTTGAGAGGCTTCCTCCCGATGTGTTCGTGCACCGAGGGTGCCTTCCCCTTATTTGATGACGGGGGTGGCATCAGATCGTCCCTTCGTGGGGTTTGCGCCAATGCCTTGTGCTCCCGCATTCCTCCACCGGTTTTCGGGCCGGCAGATTTGCGTATGCGGGAGGCCGAGCTTTCAGCTTGCTGCACAGCTGCTTGCTCGATGAGGAGCTGCGCCTCTCAGCGCAGGTTTCGGCCTTCAGGCATTGAGGGCTCTGGCATGGCTCGAATTAAGGTCGCCACAGCGATGAGCTTTTGGCTTGCTCTGGCTAACGTGAGTGGGTCGTCCACATCGTCATCAACCTCGATGCGGGCTCAAGCTACGCGCCCGGCCTCCCTGGCACGCGCGCCGCGCACAGGGCGGTTGTCCTCGAGCGTTGCCCAGAGCTTCCGAACCTGTTGGCGTTCTTCCTCGAGCTTGGCCTCAAGTTCGTGGACCTGGGCTAGTTGTGCTTGCGCAAACGCAGCATTGTCGGGCGCCTGCTCGTTATCCTTGGCTCCCACTAGTTCTCCTACCCCGCCATCTTCGCCACCCCTTCCCGGGAGGACGACGAAGCACTCCCTGGAGGGATCGTAATCCCCCTCGCTAGAGTCGTCGGAGCAGGTTAGGCAATAATCTGATGCAGCCTGTAATGATAAAAAGGCCTCACGATCGTGAAGCCCTGAGTAGTCCCATTCAGGGACCCATGGCCGCTCTCGTGTACCTCGCTGCCAGAGTCGGGGTAGTCGTCGTCTAGCGAAGTTGCTATGAGGTTGCGAATTGAGAGCAGATGGTGCCCCGACAGATCCTCATACGTCGTCATGTCTGTGTCAACTGATGAGGAGTTGGTCACGGTTGTGGTGCGCGTCTCACCGGGGATTTTGCGACGGGTCGTCCGTGCTACCCCCGGCAGAGTGCAACGTTGTGCCGATGTTCTTTGCCATTGTTGCAGGGTTTAGTGTGCCGGTCTCAACCCGTTCGGGGGAGCCGGCGTGGGCCGCTCTACGTCGCTCCACGCGTGTTCGCCGCGCGCGTTGACGCGGACGCTTTCTGCGTGGCAGTGGTGGTGACGGGAGTGGCACTATCATGTCCACGCTGGCGCTCCTCGTGAGGAGCTGCATGTTGTAGCCATCGCCAGTTTCCCTGAACTCGAGACTCCCGAACCGGATTTCAAATCCGGCGGGAAGTGGGTCTGATGTCCCCATCGGAAGAAGATCGTCACGTACGACTCGGGTTTCCATCAAGGGAGATAGTGGATTGTGTGTTCGATCACAGCGCGAGGCCCCTACCTGGCGCGCCACTGTCGGTGTTAAGAAATCGTGGTCCCGACACCAACCAGAAATGCGTTGTGTTCCCTCCCCTGATGGTTGATGCAGAAGGTAATGCAATGACACGAGTTTATCCTGGTTCCGGTCGCAAGACCGTACTTCCAGCTAGATGGTGCGTGCAATGTATTATCCTGCACCGGGCTGCGAGTAGTAGGGGATACAAGCAGGTTGGGAGAAGAGGCTAGGCCTCCAAGTCCCAGATGATTGAGGCAGAGTGCCAATATCGTGGAGTGTGGAGTGTATGTGAGTGTTGTTTCTTTTTCTATATTCGATCGATCCTTCTTCCCTTTTTCGGGGTCCCCTCTCCTTTTATAGGCCAACGAGGAGGGGTTACAGGCGTGCGTCGCTATGCAGGCACAGTTGTTGCACAGCGGTAGGAGTGGCGCCGGGCGTGGCTCTTTGTCCTTGGCCACTGTTACGCGGTGTTGCGGTCCCTGTGATCGATTCTTGTACTGGTGATGACGCCAGGGAATGGTTTCGAGGATCTGAGCTGACCTGAGTGCTGTAATCAGGAGCTGGGTGCTCGAGGGTCTCTCCTGCCCGATCGAGGGCTTCGGGTCGTCGGAGTTGGTAGCACAGGAGCTCGGAGTGATGTGCTATGTTCGCACAGCGCCGGCCTGTCCGCACAGAGCCTCGGTTGGCAGCATAGTGACGGGAGTTGGCGGATGCGACGGGGGGTCGTGGCTGTCAGAGCGGCGTGGCGAGAGATTTGCCTTTTGACTTTGGATGCACGGCGGCTGTGAGCGTCATTAATTGTTTGTCGGAGCGGAGGTCTCGACCGAGGCGGAGCTTTCCCCGTTTCGTGGGTTGCTCGAGGCTCGATCCTCATGCCTCGACCGAGGCAGAGTTTTCCGATTCGCTCGAGGGGTCGGATCCCTCGAGCGAAGCGGAGATTAATGTGCGCATCGAGGCGCCCCGCGAGATGCCTTGACTGGGCCTTTGCCCGTTGTTGGGCCGTGGGCCCTAATTTGCTTTTCTTTTTTCTGGTATGTGCATGAGTTTAGTGTTTAACAAGGGTGATTATCCCATAGGTTTGGGTACCCCTAATGATCGCCCCCAACACATAGATAGGACATTCTTTTGCAACTCTTTTTAAAAACGAAATATGTCATCTAAAAACAAACAGAGGGAGTAACATAAAGATAGATTTTCATATGAGTTGGATTAAATGAATGATACTACTCTACCTGCTCTAGCAAGACAACACGTAAAAAATAGAATTAAATACCCAGAAAAGTATGATCTACATCAAACACGATTTCCCCCCAAGTTTTGGATTCAGATTTCCTATGCATGTGTGGCTATAGGACATAGGAGTAGGACGTACATGCTGATTGATGGTGGCTAGCTTATGTTGAATTAGCTTGTGCGTGCGTGGATCGATGACTACGTGGAGGCTGTTTCGGCTTAGGGTTTAGGATTATTAGGGTTTAGAAAGCTTCTGTGTGCCATCTATATGAACATGAATTAAGATGACATAGCACTCTTGAAAATAATAAAATGAAACTCCCCATTAATTCTAAGGGCTCCAGAATAGGTATAATAGATCTAAACTGCTGATTACCAATAGGTCAATTGATACAAAGAACCATCTCAGTGTTGATTATAAACAAAGTCAACCATCATCAGACATCAGCAAATCAATTAAGATGGAAAGCACCGCAAGGTACGTACTCCCTCTTCTATACCCATAGTCAGTGCTCTTTTAGAAAATTTCAGACAGAATAATGAGGATGAAAAAAGTCTTACATACCCCTAATTAATCTATTTAATTGGTTTTGGTAGTTGTATTGGGCGCATTGATTCCTGTGTATGTTCAATTATGCATACGAGTAATAACTCATTATCCAAATCTATAGAAGGCTTTGACTCATGAATTGAGCTACAACTAATAAATGAACCATTTTCTATGGTCTTAAACTTACAAGAACACTTTTTTGTGGGGCAAGATTCAAACTCTGAAAGAGCCTCTTTGCGGGACAAAGCGAATACACATTAGTACAGTCATATAACTATCTCTCTTCCATGCATGTGATTAGCACCTAGCATCTAAGGTACCGTAGCATTAACGGCATTAACCTCCAGCATTTACTGTCAACCCTACACATCAAGCATGTTTTTCCCATATATATATTCATATTATATATGGAACATACCACGCCGAGTCACCGACTCAACTTCATCAATCTCTTCGAGTCTGCATACATTTGTCTTCACTTCATGCCACTGGCCAACATTTTGGCCCCACTGCACACCGTTAAAAGGATGAAACTGTAGAATGAGACAGGAGAGGACGACCAACATTTTTTTTAGAATGGGAGGCATCAGGAGAAAGACTCCAAGCATTCAGGAATTCAGTGGTAGTAATCCATATGAAGGTGTCTCTACGAAAAGAAACTGCTTTGTGGATGATGGTAGACGTACTACTTCCTCGGGAATGGTAAGTTTGTCTTGCTGTGTCATCCTTAAGAACCATTGCCTATGTTGTTTTGCCTACCTTGAGTGTTGCACGGTTGTCCTCCATAGTCATGTGCGCTACAAGACTACGCGTATCCACACCAAGTTGACTTTGTTGCGTGCTTTAAAGTCGCCGAAAAGAAAGAATTGGTTTTTGGTTAATTGTCTGAATCCCTTTTTACAAGCCCGCAAGGCTACTATTTATACCTTACGCTAAAAACTCTTTGTCGACATTACAAAACTTGACTAAAAAATAAGAATACCTAAAATAACACAGCTCGAACACAATTCAAACTCCGTAAAACCCTCGACTGACATAACATGTCAGCCACAAATTCTGCTCCATCAGCTACCATGTCACACCGACTTAATGCTACATCGGACACCTGCTCTTTCTTCCATCGGCTCTTCCTCTTCTCAATCCATCAACTAACCATGTGCAAAAAATGACGTCAACACTAGCTCCGCAATTGTTTTCTTTTTTCATTTAACCCTTCTTATTTAGTTTGTTTCTAATTTTTCCCTATAATTGTTTTAGATTTTTTGCGTCATAAATTTTGTACTATTTTGTTTCTAAACTTTTGTTATTTCAACTTTTGCGCCATAATTGTTTTGTTTGAAGTATCTGTTCAAAAAAATTTTGTGTCAAGTTCTTTATTGTTGATTTTTGTCGTGAGTTTTTCTTTTTAGAATTTTTGTCTCTCAAAACCTTTTGTTCTGTGTTGTATCCAATCTTTAAGGTTTATAAATTTTTGTTTAAACTTTTGTTTTTAGAAATGTTGTGTTCTGAACTTTTTTTATATAATTTTTGTCGATACATTTTTGTATGAAGTTTTCTTTCAAAGTTTTATTTAAAAACTTTGCTTTTAATTTTTTCTGTGTTTGGATTTTTTTATGCTCTCATTTGTCCAGAAATATTTTTCCCGTAACTTTATTTTTAGGTGTTCTAAACTTTTGTGTGTATTATTTTTTGTTGGTCCTTTCTTTAGTCAAGGGATGTGGGGACCATGATAACGTGGCCACGCTCGTGGGAACCAACACCGGAGGAGCGGTGGGGAATTAACACCGGTGACTATGAGATCGATGAAGTTGAGTCGGTGACTAAGCGTGGGATATATATCTCATTGAGTCTGCATACATTTGTCTTCGCTTCATGCTAGTGGCCAAAATTTTGGTTCCACCGCACACCGTTGAAAGGATAAAATAATAGAATGAGGCAGAAGACAGGATGACCAACATTTTTTTTAGAATGGGAGGCGTTGGGAGAAAGACTAGAATTATTCACCAAGTCAGTGGTAGTCCTAATCCATATGAAGGTGTCTCTTTGGAAAGAAACTTCTTCGCGGATGATGGTAGACGTACTACCTCTTTAGGAATGGTAAGTTTGTCTTGGTGTGTCATCCTTACAAACCATTACCTAGGTTGTTTTGCCTACCTTGAGTGTTGCATGGTTGCCCTCCATAGTCATGTGCGCTACAGGACTACACGCATCCACACCAAGTTGACTTTGTTGTGTGCTCTTGCATCTGTTTTGTCACGCTTGTAGCGTGAGTACGAGCTGAAAAAAAAAGCGGTGTGCTCCTAATCCTTTTTGAGCTAATTTGTGTAGCAAATAAATGTGGATGACAAATAACAAAAAATGAAAAATAAAGACGGATTGGGCGAGATGGTTTGTATGGCTTGTTCGATTGTTAGCTTTGGGCATCGATATGATCTCTTAATGATCGCGAAGATGGTGTGTTGCATCCCCAGGGCAACGGCCGTGCAACATATGTCCTCAATATATGTTTTCAATACACTCTTATTTGCTTAACTACACCTACACTTTCTAGAGAAGAAAGTGTTTCCAAATTTGATTGAAGTGAAAAACAGTTAAGTTCATCATGGCAGATGGACAATGAAGGTGTGGCATCATGGCAGGGACATTAACTTCCGAAGATGATATCATTAAGATTATTAGGATCCAATTCAAATCAATTTTTCATATTATGATCATGTTAAGTCAAAGCAGTTTTGGTCCTACTGTATATTCTAAATTTTATAATCTTCATATCCTACATGAAAGTTCTATACAATCCAACAAGGCCAGTAGGATCCCAATCCTAGTATCGTATTAATTGATATGTATGAATTTTTAAGTGACTATGCCGTGATAAATATTACTTAGACATAAGATGTATCGAAAATAATGTGAATATATGCACTCAAGATTTAAAAATGCAATTAAATTAAACAAAATGGACTTTATATTTTTACAGTATCTTATGAATCCCATATAATATATATATATATATATAGATATTGAAAACCTGATAGTATCCTGATAAAACTTTGTGACACGTTATTAAAAATGCATATAAAAATTTATATTATAAATCTTATACAAATGCAAAAAAAAACTCAGAGCGAGTGCATGAAAACTTTTTTAACATCTGCACCGCAAGGTAGACTGTACATACTACATACCTGTACAGTCATCAAGGCATATCACTATCTGCCACCTATGTGATTAGAACGTGGCATCTAGCTTCCGTAACATTAACATCTACCTCATCCTGATGCATTGCCAACCCTGTTCATCCAGCATGTTGGCACCATATATAGGAGTACAACATATACCACGCCGTCTCGACTTCATGTGTTATTGGCTCCCGAGTCCCCATATATATGTGCTCCATGCTAATAGCTGGCCGTGCCCAACAGTTTACTCCCACTTTACAGAATTGAGATGGATGAAATATAGTAGAATAATGAGGCTAGAGAGACGACCAACAGTTTCTTTTTGAGATGAGAGGTGTCAGGAAAAAAGCCTCAATGCTACTGAGACACCCATTGTAGTCCTAGTCTCCTAGATCCAAATCAAGGGAACCATCATGTAAGTTCTTGCCTACCTCGAGTGTAGGACGGTTATCCTCTCTATAGCCGTCAGGACGATGGAGACATGCATCCACACCAGAAAGGATATTACGAAGACAACAAAACGCATGCGAGACTCCAACCGCATATATAGCAACAGAACAATCGGACGATGCATGGGTTTAGTTGCACACTCTTGCACCCCTGCAATCAGCCCCTGTCACGCTTTTTAGCGAGTACGTGCTGGCTAGAGCTACTGGTCATAAAGACATAAACGTAACGCTCTTCTCAATTGTATTCACTGAAGTTTGCACATTTTTGTGTTCGTAGTCATACATAATTTTCATGCATATGGCAATCGCAGATTAAATAGTGCTCAAGGTTTTTCAACATCAAACCGTACTTTTCACTCAACATTTGAGAGCAACCGTATACGATATATCACTAGTACCACCTGGTGCACCCTACACGAGCGAATATTCATGACCATAGGGTCTGTCATTCGTCATGCGACACATATCCTTGTAGGCTACAGCTCTCAGATAATTAACAGTTTTACTCATGCCGGTGATATCTTGTTCATCCATCAATTACCAAAAATTATACTAGAAAATAAATTTTATAGGGATCGAATTTAGGATTAGAGTTTGAGGTTTGGGATATCTGAGGCCACTGAGCTTAGGGGGAGTCATTGGAGAGGTCATAAACTGGCAGTGGTAGTGTTGGACAAGCGGCACACTCCGAAAAAATATTTTTTGTAGTACTCTAAAGAAATATAACCTCTCTCAGGCCAACAAAACGGTGGGGGCACCGCCCACTATATGGTGGTGGAGTTGACGGTGGTTGGGGCACCGCTCGCCATTCTCCATCCATTCTCAAATGTACTATGTTTTAGTTTTATGCCAAGCGAAATTTCTCTAATTTTGATCTAAGGCTTCGTTTGAATGTAAATATTGGAGACCTTAGCATTGAATCGGTCTAGAATACCAATGCTAAGGGGAATTGAAAGTGGCCTCAAATACCAATGCCATTGTTTGGATGTGCAAGTAGTTGACAGCTGGAATCAAATGAAAAAGAACCAATTCCAATTCATGTTTGGATGTATAAACATGACATTGTAGTGTGGGTTGTCTACAATGGTGTAAAAACATTGCAATCTATATTTCACAACTTGCATATTTGTTGGATGTTTATATATATTACTTTACACAAAAAACATGATAATATTAAAAAATAATAGAAGAAACTGCAATAATATGATTTAAAAGAGGAAAAATTGTCACTATATAATAGCATGGTTTAAACTACAATCATTCTCTTCTTTCTTCTTTTATTTTTTTCAGTTATATAAGAAACCAATTCGAGATCCGACATACTGTAGCTACAATGCACGCACCCCTCATTCATAAACATCATGGCATACAAGGATGAGAGACACATCCATGCTTCACATACCTTCAATCGGAGAAAGCAATCTTCGATCGAAGAAAGCAGCAACCCAATTGGAGAAATGAGTGTTCAACCTGACAAATCCAAGCAACATATTAGGGTTTCAACCAAGATGCTGCACAGTGAGAAGGGAAAAGAGGGAGGCGGACCTGTGGAGGCGTCACCTACGTCCGAGGTGCAGGAGGCGGGGGCGGTCGCAGGTGGAGGCGACCTCCCTGTAGGCCTGTCTTCTCCCGACCAGGGGAGCAAGATGGTGCCCTTGAGAAGGAGAAAAAGGAGGAGGCGGGGATGGAGACGGTGAAGGCCTACCTGTGGCGGAGATGGGGGCGGCAGAGACGAGGAAGGCGGGGGACGGGCGGCGGCGGAGGCGAGGAAGGCGGGCAGCGGTCGACGGCGCCTTCTCCCGCCCGCACTCGACGCTTCTTTTTTTTCTCGAGGACTGGAGCGCTGAAGGGGTACGCGGCCGATTCAGTTGAAAACGGAGGGGGAGCCTCTGAATTGGAGGCGGGCTGCTGCAACGGGGCTGAATACTGTGGGGCTACTCGCCACCGATTCCGGCTGGAATGCCAAACACATCCAAACATCTGCATTGATCAATTCCAATACCAATTTCTAGTCCTCAATACCAACTTCCAAACGGGGGCTAAGGTTATAAAAAATTAGTAGCATTTACAACATCAAATTGGTTTAATAATCAAATCCACTATAAAACATTTCTTAGTTGGTGTACTTATTCTATATTATAGATATTAACATACTATTTTTTGTAATATTGAAATTAGATATATTTAACTTTCAACAAAACCAACAAGTCTAACCTAGCAGTGGAGCAGACGCATTGTCATCAGCTCATAAACATCCGTTGCCAACCCTGTCTAAGAGATATGGCATGTACTATTCATTCTACATGTGAGTAGTCTGATATGTCATTTTATGTCGTCTCACGTCAGATTTTTGCTAATGTGGAGGAGAGAATGTGGTTATCAGATTGTGTCACTGCATGAGACCGCCTATCAGACGGTGGCAATATACTTGCCATGTAGCTCGTATATTTTGATGCCCATATAGCCATATACAGGACTTGGCTCGAAGCCCGAGTTTCATCTCACTTTACGTTTTAGTCTACGTATACCCCACGCTGCTGTTTTTTTTCTTAAACGGCCGGAGTTGCCGAATTTTTGTTAGAAGAGAGTTTCTTAAACGGCCGGAGCTGTCGAGTTTTTGTTAGAAGATAGAAGAAAAGATAAAAAAACAAAAACACGTCTCGGTGCTCTGTTTTCAGTCCTGCTAAACACACCTAAAGATAATGGCAGAACAGAGTGGGGTAGAAGAGGACGGATAGATATTATTTGAGAATTAAAGGCATAGTGAAGAAGCTTTAGACCATTGTCAATGATCCTAGTAGTCTATACCCGTGTCCTGTTCGTTTGGCTTATCAGCAGCCAGTTAGCAGTATTTTTCTCTCTGTACGGACCAGCACCAGCCAGCCAGAGTATTTTTCTCTTAGCACAAACCAGCATCAACCACCGGCCAGCCAAATAGGTCTCCCAAATGTTGTTGCGGCTTGTAACGGGGCGTGTGAATATTGGTTCATCATCTCTCTCGACCAGAGAAAGAGAGAGCGTACGTCCTACCGGAGCATATGTCGGCGGCACCAGCAGCGATATATATATGTCTGGCCAGATCGAAGACATCTCGTCCGTACCAGCTGCACGCAAAGCCATTTGGTTTAGCACAGGAGCGTACTCCTCTAAAATGCTGCGAATCTGAGCTAAAGACACAGAATCGCAAAGCCACTTGGGCTAGCAGGAATGCTACTACTCTAAAATGGTCTAGCCCAAATCCGAGAGGAACTATATGTTGGGCCAAATGTTAATTTAGGTGCATCTCTTAGGGTGTGTTTGGTTAGGGAGCCGATCAGAATGGAGTCATTCCATGTCGTGTTTGTTCCGCGGACGTGGGAGCGGAGCCATCCTCGGGAGAGAATATTCCCTCAATATGCCAGACCAACCCGCTCGACCAAAAAGCTCGAACCCGCTCGCTCCCGTCTCTCTCCAACGTCGTCTCTCTCTCCCCGTCTCACCTTCTTCCTCCCCACACCGGCCGGGGCGGAGCTCGGGCCAAGGCAGAGCATGGCGCAGAGGCGGAGCTCGGGCCGAGGCGGCTCGGGCCGGCATGAAGAACAACGCGGAAGAGCGCGGGCCGGGGCGGATCTCGGCGCGGCGATAGGGCCGGGGCAGATCATGGCGGTGGAGGCGGAGGCCGAGGCGGAGCTCAGGCCGGCGTGGAGCATGGCGTGGAGGCCGTGCACCGGCCAGGGCGGAGCTCGGGCCGAGGCAGAACATGGCGTGGAGGCGGAGCTCGGGCCGGCGCGAAGAACAACGCGGAGGAGGGCGGGCCGGGGCAGATCTCGGCGCGGCGATAGGCGGCGGTGGCACCCTGCGGCGGCCGGCGACAAGTGTGGGCACCACACTTTGCTCCAGCCGCGGCGGCCGGCGACAGGCGGCGGCGGGCCACGGCCACGCCCCAGCGGATGGCGGCCGCCCCTACCCGAGCCCCGACGACCGGCGAGAGGGGGCGTAGGGCCTCGGCTACGCCCCAGCGGACGGCGGCCGCCCCCTGCCCGAGCCCCGGCGGCCGGCGACCGCCCCTGGTGGCGAGGACGAGCAACGGGATGTGTGGGGATGTGTGGCGCGCGAGCAGAAGCTCAAGGAGGAAGACGCCTTACGAGTGGGACCCACTAACGGAGGCGGACAGATCTAAATTTTCTGTTATTTCATCCCTCCAAACCAAACAAAAAATGAAACCACTCCATTCATTCAACCAAACAGCTCTTACCAGAACCTCTCCATCCGGAAAAATAAGAATGGAACCACTCTATCCCACTCGCTCTCCAACCAAACACACCCTTAAGTTCAACCAAAAACTAGATCTGAGCAGGCGTCGTCCCTGCCTATGTCAATCGCAAAGCACTGTACAGAATACTTTAAGTACTATGAGACTTGAGGCCCCGAGTGAGGTGTTCAGTCTGTCCACAATCCACATCAAGCCGCTGCCCGTTGCTGCTGGAAAGGAAAGTTTCACATCCGCGAATCGCCGCAACACTCGCATCGCGCACGCCCGAATCAACAGGCGAACCTGTCTTTTTTCATGCGTGTGCTAAGTTCGTTTGATCGATATCCTTCTTGCCGCCTCAGAATCGCATCATTTGATTCGGTCATAATCTGAAGTCTCCCAACTCAATTTTGGCTGCTCATATGGTATAAATGGCGGCCCAAATAAGTTCAGATTCAGATGGCAAGTGGCATGAGTTGGGGAAAAGAACGCACGGGGTCGATCTATATTATTATATTGAGGAAATAAAGGACCAAGAGTTTGAGAATGGAAGGAATCGTGAGAAATCCTCGAACAATTATTCTCAAGGTGTTTGCCTTCCTAAAAGATCTCCAGCGTGATGTTGTTGTCCACAGATCAACCGTGAATGTGTAGCTCGCCGAATGTATGTATGTATGTGTGTGTATATATATATATATATATATATATATATATATATATATATATATATATATATATATATATATATATATATGTTGTAATCACTGTTGTGTGTTTTGCTATATGACACCAAGCCATATTGCTATCATCTACTACCTCCGTATCGAAATATTTGTCGCCGTTGACTTTTTCTTACAACTTTGACCATTCGTCTTATTCAAAAAATTATCACAAATATGTAAAAGGGTAAGTCAAGCTTAAAATAGCTACAATAGTAAAGCATGTGGCAAACAAAATGGATGGTACTTGCATAATATTTTGAATAAGACGAATGGTCAAAGTTGTAGAAAAAAGTCAATGGCGACAAATATTTCGATACGGAGGGAGTATGTGATTAATAATTAGAACCTGGCATCTACCCACCATGGCATTAACGCCTGCCTCCTGCGTTTGTTGCCAACACTACACGTATACCAGGCCGTCAGCCGTCTCAATTTCATTTCATTGCGCCTGACGTTGGTTGAGTCCGCCGAGTCCGCCGTCCGCGTATGTGCTCCACCTCCACGATACTGGCCAACGGTTTAGGTTTAGCCCAAGTATACATATACAAAGTCAAAGGATGAAAATGATTGAATGAAACAGCGGGATGAGAGGCAAGAGAGACTTCTTCTTTTCTTTTGAGAATGGGAGGCGTCAGGAGAAAGCCTCAAAGCTTTTGCCGAGTCTTTAGCAGTAAGAACCCAAGGCTCCGTGAGGTGTTGTTTCTTAGAGAAAAACAGAATCGATAATACACGTACAGTCGATTTGGTTCGAGAAATAGCATAGTTCATCATCTTCTCTTGCCTTTTTGTTTAGTTTGATGAATGAAATAAGTTGATCACAGATAAATAGCTAGCTTAATAACGAGAAGTGGTTCATCCCGCTAAAATTTATGCGGTCGACCTTATAAATAGACCATTTCATTCACTTTTTAATAGTGAAGCATTCTATTTTATATGAGATGATTATTCAAACTAAATGTTAAATTATTAGAGTGCACTTCGCGGCGGTGGAGGAGGCCGACAAGGTACATGTATGTTGTTGGGTCGGCTGCCGCTAGAGGGCGGCGGAGGAGGCCGACAGGGTACACGTGTGTTGTTGGGTCAGCTGCCGCTAGAGTTTGAGTTGTGCGGTAGTGTTGTGAGGCTAAGTGGGATATGATGCGGATGTGGTTGCTTGGTGTTGGTTGTTATTATTGTCTGTGTTTTTTTATCTGGTGTATTAATTTGGTTTTATTTCTGTTTTTTAATAATCAGTACACAACTACTTGGTCTGTTTAATAAATATCCAATTACTACCTTTTTTAGAATAGGGAATATATTAGAAATATTCCAGCCGCTGCATCGATCGATGCATGAAGCCGTTCATTATTACAACTTTGATGAATAAACTAAGAGTCAAAACAACCAAGGTATCTCAAACACGAAGTTTTGTAGGGAAAAGACTAAAAGGACTCGTTTTGCCATGACTTAAGATTTAAAGAGCAATTCTATTGCTGAATCTCCAGCCATTTCGGGCGAAAATCTCCATGGTTGTTGTTTCAAGCATGCGGCATCCATTCTTCATTGGAAGGCAATCCCCCTCCTTCTGAAGCAAAGTCCAAAACCGCACCCAATGCGTCGCCCTGAAGATCACCGGCATATATGAAGGTACTGGAGCCATGTCAAAAATCACATCGTTCCGACTTAACCAGATAGTCCAACATACAGCAGTAGCTCCAACCAAAGTTAATAATTTGAGTTTTCTTGTCATCCCCCCCCAACCAGTCCCCCAACATATGATGAACATTTAAAGGTGGTGGAATACCAAAAGTAACATGCAAAATTCTCCAAATAAATTTTGCAAGGTGGCAATCAAAAAATAAATGTTGTATTGATTCACTTAGATTACAAAAACATCTTAAACTTCCTTGCCACCATCGTCTAGCTAAGTTATCTTTGGTTAGAGTTACACTTTTATATAAGTACCATAGAAAAACTTTTATTTTCATCGTAACTTTCAGCTTCCAAATCTGCATGGTAAACGGTATGGCCTGTTGTACTAACATCGCCGTATAGAATGACTTCACCGAGAGAGACCCATTCCGATGAAGCCCCCAAACAAACACATCTCTTTGACTATTTAGCTGAACATTCATCACCATGGCCACAATGCTATGCCAATCCTGTAGGTTTGCACCTACCAAAGATCTCCTGAACGCAACATTCAGGGGTGCAGTTGATAGGACCGTCCTTACCGTTGCATTCTTCTTCCTAACAATATTGTAAACATTTGGAAAGATCTGTCTGAGAGCATGGTTACCCAACCAAACATCTTCCCAAAATCTGACTTGTGTGCCATCCCCCAACCTAAAAGTTCCGAGACTCAAAAAGTCCTTTTTAACTCCCATCAGACTAGCCCAAAAATGAGAATCGTCCGGCATGTGCTCCACCTGTGTTAGCGTCTTATCTCTCAAGTACTTCCGTCGTAGAAGCTGTTGCCATACCCCATCTTCATTAGTAAGCTTACAAAGCCACTTGCTAAGTAAACCTCTGTTTTGGACCTCTAGATTTAACACCCCCAAGCCCCCTTGATCTTTGGGGGTACACACAACCCCCCATTTAGTTAATCTATATTTCTTTTTGTGTTCATCGCTCTGCCAGAAGAACCTAGATCTAAAGTACTCAAGCTTCTTGAGGACGCCTCTAGGAATCTCAAAAAATGACAACATAAACATTGGCAAGCTGCTAAGCACTGAGTTAATTAAGACTAAGCGTCCCCTAGTTGACAACATCTTACTTCTCCAGCAACTCAACCTTTTCTGAAAACGATCCTCTATATGTCGCTTGTCACTATTCCTGAGTTTCCTATGGTGCATAGGAATTCCCAGGTACCGAAAGGGAAAGGCGCCAACCTCACACCCAAAGATCTGCGAATATTCTATCTGCCTTTCCTTAGCAGCCCCATAACAAAACATCTCGCTCTTATGGAAATTATTTTTAAGCCCAGAAAGTTGTTCAAAAGCACACAATAATAGTTTCAAGTTCTTTGCCTGGTCAAGGTCATTATCCATGAGAATTATTGTGTCATCAGCGTATTGTAGGATGGACAGACCATCGTCCACTAAATGTGGAACCACACCCCTAAATTGATCATTTTCTTTCCCCCGGGCAATGAGAATAGCAAGCATGTCCACCACAATGTTGAACAAAATCGGTGAGAGGGGGTCTCCCTGTCTTACTCCTTTCCTTGTCTGAAAATAGTGGCCAATGTCGTCATTTACTTTAATGGCAACACTACCCCTAGACATAATTTTTTCTATCCATTCGCACCACTTAGGTGAGAATCCCTTCATATGAAGGACTTGCTAAATGAAAGGCCAGTTCACATTATCGTATGCTTTCTCAAAATCTAGTTTTAAAATGACCCCATCTTTCTTTTTTCTATGCATCTCATGAATCGTTTCATGCAAAATGCCACCCCTTCCATGATAAAACGCCAGGCATAAATGCAGTTTGGGATGGACTTATTATCTTTTCTTCTACATGCAAAATCCTATTATTCAACACTTTTGTGAAAATCTTGAAGCTTACATTCAACAAGCAGATAGGTCTATATTGTTGAATCCTTGTTGCCTCCACCTTTTTTGGAAGCAACGTGATGACTCTAAAGTTTAGACTACGAACACGAAGGCTACCAGAATGGAACTCTTTAAACATGGTTAAGAGATCCGATTTGATCACTACCCAAAAAAATTGATAAAATTCAGCCGGGAACCCATCTGGACCCGGCGCCTTGTTATGTTCCATTTGAAAAATTGCCTCCCTCACCTCTTGCTCAGAAAAAGGGGCCGTCAACATTTCATTCTCCTCCTGCGATAATTGTGGGATATCATCCCTCATTGTCTCGTCTAAAGTAAAATGGTTCTCCTCATGAGAACCAAATAATTTCTTATAATAGTTTGTTATGTAAGCTTTAAGATTTTCGTCCCCCACAATCGTACCTTCATCTTGCTCTAGTTGTAAAATTCTTGTTTTCCTATGTCTCCCGTTTGCCACTAACTGGAAATACTTTGTGTTTTCATCCCCACACAACAGTTTTGTTGCTTTGGAGCGTTGGAGCCAATAAATCTCCTCTTCCCGCAGCAACCTTGTTAACTCCGCTTAAGGCTATTTTTTTGCTCTACCTCATGTGGATTCAGGACAACATATTCAGGTTTTTTTTCGAGTATGTCAATCTGTTCTAACAAGAGATGCTTTCTCTTCTTATCCGCGTTTACTCTATTCCTTGCCCACCCCCTCAAAAAACTTCTGAGCCTTCCAATTTTGTTTTGCCATTTCTCTATAGGAGTTCGACCTTTAGTTTCAGATTCCCATACACTTTTAACCAACTCGAAAAAACCATCCTTGGTGAGCCATCCAAGCTCAAACTTAAAGGGCCTCGAATTACCTCTATGAGTCGGGTCACCCGAGCTAAGCAAAAGAGGAGTATGGTCTGAAATCTCTCTAGTCAAAGCTTGCACTGTTGCAAGCGGATACTTAAGTTCCCATTCCGTGGAAACTAAAATCCGGTCCAATTTTTCAAAAGTTGGGACCTCCGCATAGTTGGCCCATGTGTACTTTCTACCGGACATTTCTATTTCCCTCAAGTTCATTGTTTCAATTATTGCATTAAAAAGCATAGGCCACCTATTACTGAACCTATCATTGCTTTTTTCAGTTGGACTCCTAAGGATATTAAAGTCACCCCCAACCATCAGGGGCATATCATCACAACTGCTGCAAGCTCTCACCAACTCCGAAAGGAATACATCTTTGTGTTCTTCTTGTGCAGCCCCATAGACTGCCATAAGAACCCAACGAAAACCATCAATTTTTGTTGTTAAATGTAACTTAATGTGATAATCACCACTTTCAACTTTGTCAACCACATAGGTTGACAAATTTACACCTAACAAAATCCCCCCTGACATTCCTCTAGGTGGATTACAATACCAAAAAAAATCTGCACCTGCACAAAAGTTATCTAGGCACTCAGCCGAGAATTTACCTCTACAAGTTTCTAGCAAAGCAATGAAATCCAAATGATTGTCTCTGGACATATCACGTAAGAAAGAGTGTTTTGCCAGGTCTCGTAGACCTCTGCAATTCTAGAAAATTCCTTTCATTGAAAAATTATTTTCTTTTTGGCTGCAACAGAAGTCCTACTTAATTTCTTCTTCCCTTTTCTTTTAGCCATCTGGACTGGGATGTCCACTAACGTCCCATTCCCATTAACACTAAAATCATCCATGACTTCTTCTGTTAAATCGCCACATAGGCGTCCGAGAGTCGTGGCATCAACATCAAAATCATTTTCTTCCTCATCCTGTACATTTTCATCATGTACTGGTTTCACTGGTGATAACAAGAAACGATCCTTCTCTATGTTCTTAATCAAAGAAATTGAAGATGACACAAACCTAGGACTTCCCATAGCTACGCCCACTTCCTTAAGGTTATTTGTTATGTGATTGTCAGAAAAATTAACAACTGAATTAAACATTTCCATACCTTCGGGGATGTCCAAATTCCTGATAGCTGCTCGCTTTGTTGCCTTCTCCAAGGAGTCTACATCAGCCAGTGCCGCACCACGCCTGGTGTTGTCGCTGCCAAGGGCGTCGTCCCGGCCATACCTTGTGGTGCTGCCGGGATAGATTGGTTCATAGTGCCATTGTTTCCAGCAGCCCGGTTTGATGCGCCACGCAGCGGCAGCGGCCTAACTTGATTGTCCATCTGGTTCACAGACGCAGCTCGTTGTGGTCGTGGTTGAAAACTAGTGGCCCCCCGCCCCTGTGGTCGCGGACCCGACTGGCGTCCCCGAGCAGCATAGCGGCCATGGCCACCATGGTTCCAACCCCAGCCAAGGCCGTATCTCGGTGGGTATCTCCCAAAGTTGGGAATAAACCCAGCGCCTCCGAAGCCTCCACCCTCGCCGTAGTCGTAGCCATGGCCGACGCCATTAAACCTCTGCCTGCTTACACCACGGCCGCTGCCACCGCCAGTCCGTCCACCTCCACGTCCACCAGCCAGACCACGTCCGCCACCAATGGTGCCACCGTTGGCGCCGCCAAGGCCAGCAGCCCCTCCAGCGCCATTGCCACCAGCTGCACCTGTTCCTGCCATGCCCCTGCGCACAACGTCGACAAAGGAACAAGAACGAAACGAGGAAGTGGCGGCTAGGGTTAGGTGTGTGTGTAATTCAGCGTTGAAATTTCCTGTTCTGAAACGCTCTGGGAGAGACCCACGACGTGAAAGGATACGGCCCACACCCTGACACATACATTGTTGCCTGCGTCGAACCCCACGGAGAGGTCCACTGTCCAGGTCAACCTGCAAGTCTTCCGTCAATGACGCACGGAGATCCCGCTCCCGATCCGAGATCGTCGTTGCCATCAATCGATTGGATTCGAACTTCCCTTGTTCAAATTCGAAACCCCACTTGGGTCGTTGTTGATCTGTCCTCTCCGAAGCGGCCGCTGTCGGCCGTGCAGACGCCAGCGAGCTCCGACCACTGTCAGCTAATGGGCTTGGAGGCAAGTCTCTTAACTTGCACTTGACTGCCTGAGAACAGGATCGCACGTCAGACACCAAGCAGTCACCAAACGTGATCGTCGGCGACATGCGAGGCCGTGGTAGAGGGCCCGACCATGGCCGCGCTGCCGAGTCTCGTTTGTCCACCAAGGACTTGATAATTTGATGCGCCAACGCTGCCGGACGGTCACCAGTGTCCGGCGACACCGACGCCATCACTTTTCGTCTCAACGATGAGCTTTCCAGAGCACATTCTGCATCCATAAGGTCTTGCCTTGAGAAGCCATGAACCGACGCCACCCTGACTAGATTTGGTGTCATCGGCTCAGACTCTACCACCGACGACGAGTCCTCGTCGGACTCCGCTTCACCGTCGAGCAGCCAGAACCTTGACTTCGAACCCACCAGACGGACGTCGGCCAGCGGATCTGCGCTATGCCGACAGCCACTGACGACCATCCGCTAGCCATCTTCTTCTTCCTCCTCCGCTGCTCATACACATAAATGATAATACAGCTATTAATTGCATGTACGTGCATCCATACGATTGATTAACATCTACTAGCACTTATTGTCAACTACATACCAATTATCTTCCCTCCCTTGCATGCAGTTTTCATCTATATAAAGGGTCTCTATGGTAGGGCTTTCTGCAACTTCAGCTCGTGTCACAGGGAGTTGGAGCCGGTGAAGCTAAAATTAGTGGCTTCATCGGCTCTACATTTTTTGTGACCTTGTCTGAGCACGTATTTCATTAAGAGGAAATAAATAATTACAACGTCCTTACCTCTAGAAGCAGAGGGTCCTGGAGGCATATATGAACCAATGTTGCGCTATTACATAACTATGGTTTGGCTACCCGTACGACCACTACTACTATCATCTGCTGCCTGAACAACATCTGCCAATTCAGTGTAACCGGCTTTAGTCCAACTCCGCGCCTCCTCTAGAATCATGCTCACCAGATGTCCAATTGTCACAAGCACAAAATTGAAAGTTCACGAGTTGTGTTCTGCGAGATATGGAACCCCAGGTACCGTCAAGAAACAAAACCGAGTCCTAGTAGAACTACTCGCGTAATCCTACTAGGACTCCCACATTGTAACCGGCTAGGAGACTAGCCATGTAACCTTGCCCCTGGATATATAAAGGAGGGTAGGGGTCCCTAGTTCGGTAGGCGAAGAAGAGACTACAACTCACCTCATACACAAAGCAATCACATGACGTAGGGTATTACACACATTGTGGCTCGAACCTGTCTAAATCGTTGTTTTGTGTGTGCACCATCGTTCCTTAGAACTCGGTGAGACCCACAAATACTACTATCTGAGGTACTCCAGACAGGTACTCGGTCGTTAAACACCGACATCTGGCGCCCACCGTGGGGCAACTCGCTGCAAGCTCGACGACAGGCGCGATGGGATCAACCATCCTCACCTGCGGCATCGAGGAAGGCGTGACTTTCGTCTTCGGTACAAGGACCTTCATCGCCCTAGACAAGGGCAGGTTTGCAAGCTACCAGGCGGATTACTCAGGCCCAATCTCGATGACGGCGACTTCACCGGAGCCGCTTCACGATCTGATCGTGAACCAGCTCTCGACGAGTACTACGGCCTCGACTTCCACATCAACTTTGACTCTGTCCTCAACTTCGACTCCGATTCGAGTTCATCAACTACGGCCACGACTTGCAGTTCGACTCGGACTCCAAACGTGTACTTCTACGCTAGCACACCGACAACTTCAGCAACCACTCCTCTACGACCACGAACTAGTTGGATACTGGTCTCGACTAGTCGGCTTCATCGACAACCACTTCATAGCGCACGACGACTACTTTGACTACACTGAGCTGCATCGACTCGCTATACGGCTACTTGAAAGGATCAACACTAGGCCTAGAGGGGGGTGAATAGGTGAATTGAAAATTACCACAACAAACTTGACGAAATGTTAGATATGCCGGAATATCCAGTAGCCACCAAAAATTTCCGTCAAATTACCGGAAATTTCCGCCTACTACCAGAGATTTCTGGTGACAGGCGAGAATGATGAATCACAAGATAAATACAAGCAACCACAACAATTTATATGAATCCATATGTTGTTCTAGATGTCAATAGCCATATTGATCCTTCACCTGCAGCAAGAACTTCACAAATATATAGATCGAGACGAAATAGTAAAGTTGCTTGCAAGAACTATATGAACTCGAAGAACACGAAGAACACAAACGACAACGGAGACACAAGATTTATCCCGAAGTTAACCTCCACACAAGAGGCTACGTCTCCATTGAGGGCCTACGAAAGGTGGGCTTATATACTCCAAGCCACTATCCTCCATTTAGTCACCACAAAGGAGCTAATATACTTACTAGTAAATCCATGAAGGATGGGTGATACAAACTTCCGAGGCGAATCCACAAGCTTGGCTTGGATGCTCTTGAAGACGCCTAACCATCTAGGGGATGAATCCCCAAAAGTAACAAACAAGATCACCGGAGACCATGAACTTGATGCTCAAGAGAGGGAGAGGATGAAACTTGAATCACTTTGCTCAAATCCCTCACCAACACACCACCATACACTAGGAAATCGAAGTAAGGGGTGTTGGAAGAGATCTAAAGCGCTTAGGGTTCGTCAAGAGTGCCAAGTAAGCTGTTATGTGGAGTGCAAGTGGGTATATATAGCTCGCTCATAAATGTGACTGTTGGGGCGAGTAATACCAGAAATTTCCGACGAAGATCACCGGAAATTTCCGTCGCATTTGTCGGAGAATTCCGTCAATTACCGAAAATTTCCGGTGGAAGGTCAACACGTTCAATGGCTCGGAGATGTACGGTGTTTATCGGAAATCTCTAATGATTGTCAGAAATTTCCGGTGCATACCGGAAATGTCCGGCAGCAAAGCTGCAAAGGCTAGATGTGTATGTATTTGTGTGCAAAGTCACGTGATTTCACGATTACCTGTCCCTCTTGATAGTACGGTGGTCATATACTCAAATTCAAACCAAAATGGAATTTAAATCCTTCAATAGCATTCACCACCATAAAGACAAGAATTGGGCACCTTCCTTTCACATTTCTTTTCTTTCCTTTTTGTTTTATTCCTACACATCTCATTCAAAGCATTATATCTAAATTTATATTATCATTAATCACCAAAATTGATTAAATGCCTAGATGCACTTTCACTACTTCGTCTACTCATCTCCACTAGAAAACTAGTCGAGATCGGCTTCCGCGTCATTAACAACTAGTCGGAACCGACTTCGACTAGGTGACTTCAACAACAACCGTCGCGGCTTCATTGCCGACCGCCACGGATTCGTCGATGCTCGTCCGCGAATCAAGCTAAGTCTCATTTAATAATCATTTTCTTCATAATAAATTGATACGTCCCTCGACAACAATAGTTCTTGGGGGTTACACCATCGCCCACTACATCTAGAGCATTCCACATTAGCCCACGTATTTGGACGCTTAGCCCGCAGACTTGGTGCATCAAATTACGTAGGGCTCTTGGAGGCTATATTAACGGATTCAAGAATCTTCGCCAACAGGTTACAAACCCTCACATGACCTCTCGCCGACAGGTTACAAACCCTTGCGCGACCTCTCCAACAGGAGAAAAGTCCTAAGCGACTACTTTATTATCTCTCTCCACTCTTAACGATCAATGCCGCTCGGTAGCATGCACCTTAATTCGTGAAACTTCGGTTACTTCGCAACACCTACGCACATATTATGGACTGGTTAAGCAGGACTAAGTGTTTAAACGTAACAGGGCTACTACTCGAGTGGTTAAAAGTCTAACGATAGCAACGAGCTAAAAGCTTAAACTTGTATTATCATATGCTATTATTTTCTTTTATTATTATTTTTGATCGGATACTACTCATTCTATGTATTTAAATTGCAGGGTGGTCAGCTGAGTACTCACATCAGTCGGGACCTGGCACCACCTCTGCTCTCCACGGCGTCACAAAACCTCCTGAGTACTTACACTAGTCGGTGCTCACATGATGCGACTCCAAAATAATCAGTCGAGTACTCCACCTAGTTGCTTGAAGCTCGGGGGCTACATAGCGCAAGCCAATACATGAAGACAAGTACTAGAACTAGTCGGTACTCAAACGGCGCGGCACTACAACGTTAGCTGAGGCTTTAACTGGTCGGTGCTTGCATATTACTTGTATATCTACACGGAAGCTACTTTGAAGATTATGTTCTTTACCCTCAGACCGAATGGAGAACCGTTCGCTTCGAGGCTCGGGGGCTATACCTAAGGGGTACATATTTTTTTTATCATTTCAAGACTAAGACTCGAAGATTTTTCAAGACCCTCGACCTGGTTATTCTAATCAAATCGAGGCTCGAGGGCTAAGCATATATGCTTCACTTTCGGTGAGCATATTTATTCAAGACATTCATGAAGCTCTCCACAGTCTCTTAATAACCACAAGCACTCGACGAAAGACTAGAAGACTTTGAAGAATGGTTGTTGTTTGACTATGAAGTGCTCGGGGGCTTGTGAGATATGGAACCCCAGGTACCCTTAAGAAACAAGACCGAGTCCTAGTAGAACTACTCGTGTAATCCTACTAGGACTCCCACATTGTAACTGACTAGGAGATTAGCCATGTAACCTTGTCCCCTGGAATATATATATAAAGCAGGGCAGGGGTCCCTAGTTCGGTAGGCGAAGAAGAGACTACAACTCACCTCATACACAAAGCAATACAGAACACAGGACATAGGGTATTACACACATTACGGCCCGAACCTGTCTAAATCGTTGTCTTGTGTGTGCACCATCGTTCCTTAGAACTCAGCGAGACCCACAAAGGCTACTCTCTGAGGTACCCTAGACAGATACTCGATCGTTAAATACTGACACGTTCATTCCATATAAGCCACACCGTGAGCAGGACCAGGAGTCGAAGCATCGTCGCCTAGAGCGCGGTAACCTCTCCCGAACGGTAGCCACCAGTTCGCTAGCGACGATTCATCCATTTGTGGGCAGAGGTGTTGCCAATTCAATAATCGTAGCACCTGAAACCAGACTGCTCGTGAGAAGGAGCAGCCAACTAGTAGATGTGTTATAGTTTCGCTCTCCTGATCACGTAGAGCACATGAATCATCGTCTTGAAAGTGGTGTCGCTTACGCCTGTCCGCCGTTCAACACCTGCCATGTAGGACCAACCATAGAATTTGCATCGGTTTGGCGCCTTGGTTTTCCAGAGAACCTTAGCCCCATGTAATTGAGTCCGACCAATGAAGAATGCCCTATATGGTGACGAAGAGGAGAAGACTTGGTCTGCTGTCCAACGCCAAATCAACTGATCTGGTGTGTCTTCATGGATGTGGACTTCAGTTAACCAATCCCATAGATCCAGGTAATCCAAGATGACCTGAACTGTTAAAGCTCGAGTGATGTCCCTGATCCATCTCCTACCCTGCATGGCCTCCGCCACAGTTCTCATTCTTTGGATTCGAGCCTTACTGCACTGATGAGGCATGGTGCTATCTGTTGCAGTGACTGCCCACCAATCCACTTGTCCCTCCAGAATCGTGTCGATCTTCCATCTCCCACAAGCATGTAGGTGGAGGCAGCAAACATTTCTTCAACAATCGGTTCATGGGAGTCAGGGAGAAGTGACCACATTTTGTTAACGCCCGTCTTTGCCTCCCACAACCAACGCATTCTCAGTGTGTATCCCCACCACGTTGATTTTTGCAACAGAGAAAAACATAAAGTTCTTTGGTGTGAACAGTTCATGTGCAGACGGAGGCGGAGCTGCTTGAAGCCACACTATAAACTAGCTGAAACACGACTCTTTCCACTGTTGTCTCACGATAATATCCTTCAATTTGATCCGAAGTCTTTTAAGTCCACAATTTTGGCTGCTCATAGTAAGTGGTCCAAATAAGTTCAGATTGGGATGGTGAGTTATACGAGTTGGGAGAAAAATGCACGGGTCATATGAAGGACCAAGAGTTAAAGAATGGAAGTCAAAAAAGGCATCGTGAGAAATCCTAGAACAATTCACAAAAATCATGAGCCAAACTGCAAGCCCTTCTTGGAAAAGAAATTGTCCCCAACGTGGTATTCGCTGTACAGATCAACCGTGAATGTGTAGGTCGCTCGATTCTACCACTATAATATTGTAGTAATAATTGTTGGCATGTTTTGCCATAATATATTTGGTCGTATATTGGTATATGTTATAATCCAAACTTATTGTAGGACGTTTGCATTCGTAATTCTTTGTTGTCTATAATGGAGAGAACAAATCCTTTGTGTACCATTTCTTATTCGAAAATGAACCTGCTGCTCTTTTCAAACCAGCTCGTTCATTATTGGCAACACGCTATAGCAATAGTAGGGTGGGCTACTATACCTTCAAAAAATAAAAATGCGGTAACATTACATTTGTACGTGAACTGAACATTTTTATACGACATTACTGTGATTCTTCCACGCAAGAAGTGACTGCAAGTATAAGCTAGACTCGTTCTGATAGGGCACAAAGTCTTTGATCAGCCACTAATGGTCGGTGGACAAGTCTGCAAAAGTTACATGTCATGAGCAGCCAAACGCCAAGGAAAAGTTTTTTTCTAGCGGATCTGAAAATAGAGTAGGTCACTTTCTGGTGCTACACTTTCGGCAAAACATACCTTTCTGAAATGTTTTCTTCGTTACTTGGTGCCAGTTAGTGCACCAAACAAACAAAAAAAAAGTCTTGCAGGAACAATCGAGCTGACTTGTGAGGGACGGGGACCCATGCATCTCTCTCGATCACTTCTTTTTTCTGACCCTTCTTTTGTACTTTTCCAGGCCAAGTGACGACAAACAGTTTATTTTCCTGTAGGGAACCAGGCTGTTCTTCAAGAAGAAATGAAACAGCACGATTTGTTGCACTACTAATTCTCTGTTGAGCTGTAATTCTAAATTATCAATCTTGTGTGATCCCATACTGATCACTGTGTCAGGATAGAACCTCAAGATTTTGACATACAACTCAAAAAGAAATCTGCAGCAGGTTCCTATGGATGGCAACCGGCACTCCAGATGTGACACCACATCATAATTGCAAGCGTGTGTTACCTTGAAACGATAAACAGCTCAACAAGCCCAGAGAACGCAAACAACCAACGAACTGACTGATGAGATTGATCAAGAAATAAACGGCACTTCATCACATCTCACGAAGAAAAAGCAGCACATCAATGGTAGAATTGAATGGAATTCAGATGGCTCTAGTTTATTCTCCTTAGCTAATCACAAGGTACCCGCCTTTTTTCACACCACTCGTGTCCTCTGGGCCCCAAAGATTCCAATGGAAACGAAAAGGAGAAGAAATTGTTAGAAAGCATCCCCTTAATTACAACAATCTTCTCTCGAGAGGAGCACTGCAATCGCAATGATCAGCAGATCCTGCTGCCATCACTCACACAACAAAGTGCAACTCACAGAAGAGTATACATTCCATGCCCCTGCCTTTATCTTCCACTCCGCGTCACAACGCCACTCACTATCAACATTCGGGCGGAGATTGCACGATAAAACAGTGCATTTCAATCCCATTCCTAGTAGTGCAACAGACGTCCAACAATTCAGGACAGCCACCATTGTACCTTTTTGTTTTGAAAGGCATTGGTATGAAGAAGCCACAACTTTGATTCTTAAGTGCGCCAGCTGTTTTGCTTCTTGGCCTCAAATGTGGCTCCATCGTTGAGCATGTCCTGTGCATCAGTTTCCATTCCGAGCTTTGACAGAGCAATGGCTTGGAGGTAGAATGCTGTAGGCCACTCGGGCATGCAAACCTGGGCCTGCATAGCGTCCCGGAGAGCAAGTTCTGCTTGCTCATTCATCAAGTAGGAAAAACTGCGCCTAGCAAAAACTGTAGCTGAAGGTGCTGACATCATTGCTACTAGCTGCAATAGCAAAAGGGCTTGTCATACCTCAGGAGATCCAGATGCAGAAAAGCATGTATAAGTTATAAACACAATGTTTAGGGAGTTATTGAGTAAGGAGGTAAAATTATGTCATATGTGTCGCTAAAAACTTGAGCTAACAGGCCGAGGACTGAACCACTTGGGAATATTGAATTGCGACCAGTTTGGCAATCACATGAGAACAGGGATGTTGATACCTTTGAGTAGTAGTCAATTGCAGTCTTAAAATCCTTATCTCTAAATGCAATGTCACCAAACTTCTTTGTGTTCAGCATCTCTTGAACTTGCTGGGTCCATTCTTGAAAGGATAACTTCAGTTTTTACACATGCACCAGATAAGGTAGGCTTATCTTATTAAAAAGCAAACAGGTAGGACTTCACAATTCCAAAATACTTGTGCAAGTGCAAACACCAAGAAAAAAAATCTTAAAGTACACATCAGCATTTGTAGACAAAATGAAATGCGAAAGTTAAGTCAAAAGTCTAGCCAACAGTACAATCTCCTAAATACTGATAAAAAGTGTGGTTATCCATGCAAAAATATTTGCCTTTTGGACTAAAGCAAGCTATGATACATTTTATATAAGTCAACTTCTCTATATAACCAAGAGAAACAGAAACACCTACATATTTCACATTCTGCATGCAAACAATGAGCTACAATCTTTTCTTCTTTATTCTAACCTAGCAATGCTGCAAATCTCTAAGTGGAAAGAACATTGAGTTTACAACAACAAAAATATTCGAAAAATAAACCTTGATGAGCAATTTGTCAATTAAGTCAAGAGGAAACATAAAGCAAAGTCGAAGAGGAACAAATTGATAGCTGTAGCCAGATGCATCATTAATTTGACTGTGTTACCTCGTTTTCTGCACCTTCATCATCTTTATACCCTGTTTTGAGCAATATATCATGCACCGCCGTAAGATCCATAACAGAACAGGCCTTCCCAAGCGGAGAAAGAATAGCTGGCAATACTGATGTGGCTTTTGTAATACCCATTAACACATGTGATGCTACCTAAATTTGGATTCATAACAGGAACAGATGATGCATGTTACTAGAAGACAATGAAGGGGAAGAACACCAGGAAAAGATTTTGCTCTAGCTACTCACCTCCTTTTGCTTCTGTAGAGGCCCAACAGAAGACAAGAGATACTTTATGTTTGGTCTATCCCTAGCTTCAAATTGCAGACACTTTGATGCAAGATCAACCAATTTTGAAGCATCTTCATTGGCATACTGCCCTTCTAAAGAGGAATCCATCAGCAACAGTATATTCTTTCCCCTGATCAAATCTAGCGCCTGGAATTCCCCAAAAAAAAAGAGAAATTCATTGTCATAACAGTACTGATATATAGCAAAAGAACACCTAAAAAGTTTCTATCATCCGATCATGTCATATGAATAGCACTTGTTTAGTGATGCTGTGGTCATTGTATGTTACGGAAACTAAGCGCCTAGCAATAACTGCCAATTGATGGTTCAAAGCTTTATCAATTCAAACATTGTACCGAAAAGAATGTGATGCCAGAGAATCGCTAAAAGATACTGCAGAAATATATTTTTCTTGAGACAATGGAAGTGAAGCATACATGACTAGGAGGAATGTGTTTCCCGCTCAAAAGATCCAACAGGACAGTTCCATAACTATATATCACACTCTCGGGAATTACTCTGCCTGTCATTCAAGCACAGATTATTCAGTGCAGTCCAAAATAGCGTACTGTAAACAGCAGTTATGAGTATGAAAGATAAGCAGCAAACAATTTACCATGACCCAAAAGCATGTATTTAATGACAATCAGGAAAAAAACGTTTTACAGTTGTATTCTTAACTTCATCTAGCTTTTACTGATTAAGCTTACAATTAAAATTAACTCACATGATCTGCACAAGGCACCAACAGCAATATCAGCTAATCAGGAATGTAACAGCAACTAGTAGCCAAGGTAGTTTTTACCGGTTCGTAGAAACTCTGGTGGAGTGTAAGCCAGGTTGGTACTATAACTTTTCCCATCACGGCTGTTCTTCATTAGTCCAAAACTTGACAAGCGAGGATCACCTTCCTAAAAAGGAAACAGAAATTTATTACAACAGGTGAAGAATTCCTTAGGTAGGTACGGAAATCAATTACATTAGGTGAAAAATACCATATGCAGCTACAGAAGACAGTGAAATTTTCAAAATAAACCACACAGATCAAATTTGTTTTTCACAGTAGGATAAAACGTAGTTAGAGTGAAAAGGCCAGCAGAAAAAGAAAATGTAGTTGAAACTAGAAGCTGCCAGCAAACTTGTGTGTACCTCATCAAAAAGTACTCTATAAGCATTCAAGTCATGATAGATTTTCCTGTTCTCAGCATTGCAATGGTCGAGTGCTTGCGCGATGAAATATGCTACCCTCAACCGCATTTCCCATGGCAATGGCTGCTTATCCCCTGCACAAAAGGGCAGCGCACAGCACAGTTAATCAAGGGAGAAAAGGCACACAGGACACAACCACCTAGTCCGGGCAAACCACTTTTTTTTGCATGATCTGCACAGGTCAAATGCAGCAATGGTGAAGGGTATAAGGTGCATTAAGTCATTGAGTTAATGCACAGGAGAATGAGATTCACGGTTGGTGCAATCCACCCTCAAGGATCATCATGAAGTACGTGACCACAGAAAACACTCAACACCACATCACACCAGGGCGCAAGCCCCGCAACAGGAAAGGCTGGAGTACCAATAGGCGATAGCAAGTGCACATGGATATGGATACGGGGAGATTGGGGGAGAGCACGTACAGTGGAAGAGATGCTTGGAGAGGGTGTCGTTTGGCATGTACTCGGCGACGAGCAGCCTCTCGTCACCCTCGGCGCAACATCCAATGAGGTTGACGAGGCGCTTGTGCCGCACCTTCCCCACGCCCCCCGCCTCCGCCTGCAACAGCAGCCACACCGCATCACAATGCGAGATCCGGGCGGGGATCAAATCAAGCGAAGCAAGCAATGCAAATCCGTACGAGGAACTGCTGCGGGTCGGGCCAGGAGAGGCGCGAGAAGCGCTTGACAGCGATGAGGCGGCCGCCGTCGAGGCGCCCGCGGTAGACGACGTTGGGCGCCTTCTCGCCGCTCTCGGAGACGATGAGGTCGGCGCTGAAGCCCTTGGTGGCGGCGCGCAGCTCGGCCAGCGCGAACTCCCTGAACACCGGCACCGCGCGCTTCGCCGCCTCCTTGTCGTCGGCGGCGTCGCTGCCATCCGCGCCGCCGTTCGCCGCCTCTGCCATTTCGAACGGACGCAGATTAGACAGGGATTCGAGGGGGTTAGGGTTTATGCGGCGGCGGCGGAGGCCGTGGGGGGACGTGTCGCTTACCGGGATCTGCGGGCTTGTCGGCGGGGAGCGCGGCGGCGTCGTTGGGCGGCAGGGGCCCCGCCACCTTGGACTGGAAGCACCCCATGGGAGATCTAGGCTTTGCTTAGCGAGAAGCGAGGGCGATGTGGTCGGTGGGAATGCGAGTGCGGGAGCGTGCTGTGCGCTCAACTCGACTCCACTGCGGGGGAGTGCGGAGTGGAGCAGAGAGGCAGAGCGAGAAGCTCTCGTGAAGGTGGGGAGGCAGGGCTCCGAGAGAAGCGCGGCAGCACACTGGGGTGGTGGGGGATCCGGTAGGTGCGCCCGCAACACCAAGCATCCCTACCTTCGGTGTTTTTAAAAAAACCACAAATCTAGTGGTACTTTTTTGAAAAACAAATACTAGTACTGGTACAATTCGTATAATTTAAGGTGGTGTTTTCTTTTCTTTTCTTTTCTTTTCTTTGGAATAGAATGGGAAATCACGGAAGCTGTAATGCAAACGGGAGCAGCGGGGGAGGATATCCAAGGGACGCATGCAGCTTCTGGACACATATAATTTAAGAGTGAAAGTAGTAATAGATTCTGATATTACAGATGGATTCAGCTTTTATAACTCTTCTACAACTATAAACTCACTTGGTTCGCCTACCAGTACCACAAGTCAAGCGAATGGTTTATGGAGATGAATCCATCTAATCAAACCAAGTGAACTTGTTCCGAACACAATGTGGAGGCAACCAGGGCGCGGAGAGCCTTGGGAAATTGTTCCGAGATACAAAATATTTTTTTTTGAAAAACAGATACAAAATATTCTATGAATCTATGGTGCACGACTGCACGTGCACTAGCAAAGTTCCGAACCTGACCTGCTTTCTTTTCCCCGGAGAAGGAAACCTGCCCGCGTTAACAATCGGCAGCAAGCAAAGCAAAGCTTGCAAAACCTGCAAGTCTGCAACAGTGAGCACAGCACACGAGCGAGTCCCCGGCACCGGCAGGGGCGCAGCGCGGCAGGGAGGCAGCCTGCAGGGGGGGCGGCCAGAGTGGTGGTGATCGCCTCCATGACTGCCCCCAGCCCGCGCGTCCGGGTTCGGCAGCCAGCCATTGCCAGCCACCGATCGCGCATCCTGGGGCCGCCACGCCATGGACCACGCCGCCGTAGACGTCGCGGTCGCAGGCTCGACACGTGGGCTTGCTGGCTCGCCGCGCTGTTCCTCTGCTCCGACCGGGCCCACCGCCGCGGCCTGCCTCCGCTCCCTTCCCTACCTCTAGTCTGGCTCCGGCAGGGCGGCCTATCCGGGCCCACCAGTCAGGGGGGCGACGTGACGCCACCAAGGCGGGCCCCACGGCCTGCGCCATGCGGCTGCCGCGCCACCACATTCAAGTCAACTCCATGTCCACACACACAGACACACTAGCACCATCACCACTGGGTCGGCTCTGATACACTGTCTCGCTGGTCCCCTCGGTCGCTAGCTCTAGCTTGGAGTCACAGCCCTCGTCAGGCCTTCTCCAGTAGTGGCCACGTTTCTTTAAGTGAAAAATTTTCACGCACGATCATTAATTAAAATATTAAATAAAATCACTTTATAAAATTACGTATAAAACCTCTGAATTAATACATAAGATCCATCTAATGAAGCATCCGACGTACGATTAGAGGATGGTTACTTATGTACATTAGATTTATAGCGTAAAGTTACCCTCATTCTTTAAAAGATTTTATAAATATACTTTATTTAATACTTCATGCATGCAAGATTCACCAGGAAAAAAAATTGCTGACACAAAGAAATATGGATAGTACACGCCACTACCCAGCTTATATTAGGCTCTAAGCACTATAAGAAAACTTTTTCAACGAACTACTCGCTCCGTTTCAAATTACATTTTGTTTGACTTTTTTGCTATAAATTTGACCGCTCGTTTAATTAAAAAATTTATGTAAATATAGTCAAATTTAAAGTATTTTAAAGATTTTATTAATAAAGCAAGACACCATAAAAATATGATAATTTGCATAAAATTTTGATTAAGACGAGTGGTCAAACTAAAGTAAAAAAAGTCAAACAAGCTATAATTTAAAACGGAGGGGCAGCTCTTAGCACATAGCTCATATTATAAATGACTCCATGCACCATCCTCATATAATCTCGAAGTACGTGCAGGAGACTATATATTTGATCAGGAGATAGTTCTTCTCTCTTCTATTAAATATGAGAAAATATTCTATAAATTAAGAGTACACCATTATAGAAGGCACGAGGGAGTACCGTTGTATTAGGTAGACCTACGCGGCCTATTTCACTGGGATTCAGTTTGATTATCGTTGGCTAAGTACCGGGTACTAATGCCTCACTGATTGTGGTTCCGGGTTTTTATGATCGAGTATATGATTTGGTCAAGGTTGGGGCCCGTTTTGATTCCCAACTTTTGGCCAAGGCTGGATTTATTTTATTGAATTTACGTGGAAATCATATATTGTACTAGTTTGTTTAGAACTTCTACTTTCAAAAGGTACCGTTGATAGAGCTTTAGTGACCCATTTCAAATTGCTCTGATTGTAAAGTTAGTTTTAGCTCCCCTCATTGAACTCACCAGAAGTTATGTGTTAAACATACAAGATATAATAAATAAGAATAAGTCAATTTAGAAAAGCTCGGGAAACAAAGTTAAAATAGTTGTTATCCAATTTCGTCTCATAAATTTACTACCATTGGAGTTATTAGTCTTGGAGACAAAAATGGCACGAGGTTATCAAGCACAGTGAGTTTGTGACCACGTAAGTATTACTGACAGTGGTACCTCTCCTTTTTTTAATTTGTCGCTGGCTTCAGAATAATACCAAGGCCAAGTTTGCAGCCTTGCAGGGGATCCTATGAGATAGCGTCAGCGTAGCAGCTCGTACTACATCAAGGTTCATGCACTTTGCGAATGGTGATGATACGAGCTACAGCAGGAGGGTCCCGTGCCCAATCAGCTGGGGCACCACATCCGCTGCCATGGTTATCACCTCGACATGATGCGCGGCAGCAAAGGCTAGCAGGTATCATGCCACAACAATGACCAGTTCAGGCTCCTGGCCCATGGATGAATTGTCTTGCACGATATCATGACAGCACTTTTTAACTCGACCAGTTCTGAGAGTAAAAAGAGCCTCCGTTTCGTTTTACGGATTTACCGTAACCAACCCTGTTAGCTCCTTTGAACAAGAAACTAAAATCAAGGTTCACAGGAAAGGAAAAGCAGTAAAAGGCTAACGTAGAACACTAAGGTGTGAAGAAACATTTGAAAAATTAACGAACATAGTCGGTCTACATGTGAATTCGATACAAAATATAACTTGACGTAGCAATCTCCTCGTAAAACATTAAAAATTACTCGTAGCATGATGATAACACTTCTGGGCAGCGCTATCAAAATTTCACAAGGACCAATCCCTACAGGGGCACATCAGTCCTGAACTTTCCTCACTTGGATGTGGTGAGTCGATTCCTCTCTCCAGATTGAAGTCACTCCGCTCTGGACAAGGGTGACATAGTCCCCCTTCTTCACATGTTGTGCTTTCTGTTCAACATTTAAATCATGAATCAGCAAAACAAAAAGGAAAGGATATAACAAATACAATGTGTGTGTGGTGAATTAACCACAGAAGATCAACAATGAAGCTTCTTAGCACATGGCCTTACCAACAAGCTGCTAATTGCTCTGGAGAAAGTTTCTTCTGCGTCGTCAGAGAACTGCATGTGAATAGGAATGACCCCCTGATAGAGTGCCAGCCGTTGCTTCACTCGTTCCCTGCAATAATGGTTTCCTCCTGTCAGTGTACTCGGGAGCATCTTTGTCTCCTTCGATAATTTGGTTCACGAAGGCTATGGATTGGATTCCACACACAGCATGCTCCAAAGGTCTCATTAAAGTAAAGATCGTGGCATGGCATGAAGGGGAAAGGGGAATCAAAAAACAACTTACTCGTTTGTAAATGCAAATATCGTAGATGAGGGGCGATAGTGGCTCAGAAGGACAGCCATGGAGCCTGTCTGTGTAAATACAATGATTGGTGTACGAAGGGTGTTCGCCATCATGGTTGAATGCGACCCAAACATTTTACTTAGCTGGCTTGGGGAAAACTCCTCGCAGTGTAGAGCCTGCCAAAGTCATAACACATAAGAAAACATGAAATCAAAATAAAAGGATATAAATTTTGAAAACAAAATAGGAACAAAAGCAGATTTGATTTTTGAAAAAATAAAAGCAGATGGTGCCTTCGCCTTAAAAAAGCTAGCTAGCCGACTGAGCAGTGAGCATTGAGCAATGCCAAGGTCAGCATGTAGTGAATTTAAAGGCAGAAGGACGGGAATAAAAAAGGACCGGACCATACCTGTGAAGGTGCAACAAGACCAGGGGAGGTAGTTGGGTCATAAAGGCTGGATTCTGTTCTAAGTGCCACAGTGTGCATCACCTTGACTGCCTTTAGTGGGTACCTACACTCCGAAATATGCACAAACCAACTGAGTTGCAACGGGCATGAACAAGCTAATGCAGGCTGAAGCCAGAGAAATCTGGGTCTTCTAAAAGGGTGTAAAGAAATGAATTGCCTGCATGACACTATGAAAATACAACTAGAAGGGCATTTAAAATGCAACACGTGCTGAAACCTACTTTCCATGTGCAGTTTCGCCAGATAACATGATGGCATCAGCACCTTCCCGAACTGCAATAGCTATGTCAGAAACTTCTGCCCTAGTTGGAGTAGGATGGTTAATCATGCTTTCCAACATATTTGTAGCGACAATGACTGGTTTCTCCATGCTTCGACACGTTTGGACAATCTCTGCCTGAAAAATGCAAAACAGTCACAATTTAGATAATGTGTCTGCTTGGTTGCATTTTTACACAGAATAAATGGCCGATTTATTCATCCCAAAACTGTACATGCAATATAATCTCACTTGTAGCAAAGGAACATCCTCAATAGGAAGTTCAGCACCAAGGTCTCCACGAGCCACCATTGCCTGAAAATATTTCAAGAAGTTCAGTGCCCAGCAGACTAGCAATATAGTTAATCAGTACTTGACAGCGGGTATTTTTGTCCTTCTTATTTATCAAACTCAGACCTAGCAGGTATTACATACAGTATACATGAAGCCAGAGAAGAGTAGTTCTTTTATGCTACATAGAAACACATCAAGAAAAAAAAGAGGCAAGAACCATGCAGATCAAAACAAGTTTCTCAATACAGATTGCTTCATTCGCTCATCATGAGTTCATGGCAGCTGTCAAAATTCCAAAGTACATTTACATTTTGCTGATTTACAAGTCCTTTCTCTTGCAGTCAATTTACTTCATTTTATATCAAAGGATTACACAGCCGATGTCAATGGTCTTACCCCGTCTGAAGCAGCAATAATGGACTGCAGATTTGGTATTGAATCAGCACTTTCAATTTTTGGAATGACATGAACATCCGCATTAGCACCTGGATATGGTAAGAGAACAAAAACATCGATTAGGTTCCTGTTACCCAGCATAGATAGCCACGATTGGATGACATAATGCACATTACCTTTAAGGTAGTCCTTTAATTCATGAATAACTTTGGCATCTTTCACAAAGGAAACTGCATAGAAATCAACACCGTTTTCGACGCCGAATTTTATGTCATCCCAATCCTTTTCTGTTGGGACAGAAGCACATTAGGATTTTGGATGCAACTATGTGATAGCTAGACCAGTCAGGGGATAAACTAACCAGTGATAGATGGCAAAGTGGCACTCTTTCCACGGACATTTAGGTGGCGCCTTGATTTCAATTCTCCACCATCAACTACTACACACTTAACTGTGTCAGCTGATTTAGACTTCACAGCAAGCGACATCATTCCTCCTGTAGCACACATACAGTAGAATGAATGATCAGCCAATGAAACATAATATCATAGAAAATGTTTTAACTGCAAACAAGTGAATCAATTTATAGAAGAAAACCAAAGAATCTAACAATATCATTGGACCTTAGTAATACAAAATCAACACAAATCAAAACACTGAAAAGAAGAAATAAGAGAGATTGCACAAGAAACGTAATTGTAGGGATAACTTGAAAGCATATCACATATTAGTGACCGCAGCATGAACAAGATTTTGTTGGCAACAAGGAACTCATCATTCAGGCACATTCTAATTAGAATATGACAATTGAGAGTTTAGCTCACCATCGACTAACAGGATGTCGCCAGCTTCAACATCATTAATGAAGTCATCATAATTCACACTGACGATGTCTTCAGTGCTCACCCCTCTTTTAATCGTGAAGTTGAACTCTTGACCTTCCTTGAGCATGATTGGTTCTGGAACATCGCCACTTCTAACTTCAGGACCCTGCACCCCTCAAATTCAGTCATAAGAACTTATGTTCCTATCGCATTTGAATTTAGCATATTCAGCCAAGATGTACCTTGGTGTCCAGCATGATGGCGATAACATTGCCATCAGTGTTCTGTGCATTGTACTCCTTGACCAAATCAATAACCTTCTGGTGTGACTGATGGTCACCATGGGACATATTAAGGCGTGCAACATTCATTCCAGTCTCTGCAAGCTTCCAGATCATCTCACGAGTGTTGGTTGAGGGGCCTATGGTGCACACTATTTTTGTCTTCCTCCTAGAATTCGCAGTGACTGCCTGTGAAGTGATTTCACCAGTAGCCTCACTATTCATCTGCATCAGAAATGATAGATTTGTCACCAGATGCACTAACTACTTTAAAGAGATCAACTATCCCATCATTCGTACCAAAAGCAATTTGATTTCTAAGTCTAAATTAAGCTAAACAATGGTTACAAACTTCAGATAGAGGTAGAAATAGCACCGAAATCTGAAACAATCTGTATGGAGTCAGGTACTCAACATCAGGGAGCAGGCACGGGCACCAAATCAGATCAAGTAAAATGAACGAATAATTATACATCTAATGCGCACGCTGCAGCTGTTTTCACTATTGAAATGAAAACAATCAAATCTCTGAGCCTGGTGCTCGGGATCAGACGATCAACAGCTATTCACTGACGAGCTTGCAGCAACGACCACATTAAGATCACCAACGGCGAATCACAGCACTCGGATCCAATCGCCAAACACAAAAGTACAGAAAAAGGGAAAACAGTGCGCAGTGACTACTCCAATGCAAGCCCGAACTGACCAAAGCAATACCTGTTACTAATCTCCTCTGAAATCAATCGGTCACCACTAATCTCCTCTGAACACAATTACACACTCAGAAATAGAAAGTAGCAGTACACCAGTAGCGCCAAGCGCCCAAACATGCGAGGAGAAGGAAGGGATGCCACTCACATGAGCATGCACCGCGCCGTTGGTCGCGCTGGCGAGATCCGCCGTCAGCGTCTCGGCGGCGGCCGTCCGCAGCGAGCGCGCCGCCACCGCCCTCCTGGGCTGCGGTGGCGCCGCCGCCGCCGGGGCGGGGGCCGCAGCCGGCCTGAGCGCCGGCGCCGCCATTCTCGCCGCCGCCGTGAAACCCCCGATCTCCGCCGCCGCCGCCATTTGATGACCCCGTGCTCCGCCGACGCGCTCGAGAGAGTAGCACACGAGCACCACGACTCGTGGAAGCGGCTGCGGCGCGCGCGTGTGTGTGAGGGGGAGAGCTCTCCGCCGCAAGGGTTTTCGTATGATATTCCGGCGAGGGTGTGAGGCGCTGTCCGTGGGCCGCGTCTTTATACGCCGCAGAGGGAGAGGAGAGGAGAGGAGAGGAGAGGAGGGGAGGAAGGAGGCGGGCCCGCGCGCCAGGTGTACGGGGGGCGCGGTCCACACGATGGCTCCAATCCTCGGTTCCAACGCCCGAGAGAACCGGAGCTTGGAAGGAGTTGATAGCTGGCAGAGGCTGGCACGACGAACCGGGAGTAGTAGTAGTTTACAGGTGGGCCTTTGTCCCGTGGGGCCCAAGCGTCGGTCGCTGTGTGTTAAATCTTGGGCCCAAACCGTCAGGAGGCAGATTCTTGCATCTCTGGGTTCCTAAAAAAGATTTTGTATTTCTGGCTGGGTTCGAGAGGAATATGCCAGGTCGAGGAGGAGAACGGGAGATGGTGATGCCAAGTGGAGACGACCGGGGCGCTCACTGACATGTGGAGCCGGGCAGCAGTGGCTGATCGGCGGAGATGGCGAGGCGGGGGGGCATAGGTGTTGACGTTTGTGTCGAGGCGACAAGGCGAAAGCGATGCTCTCCGTCTTTCTCCAGCGTGCCAGAAAAAAGCTCTCAGGCTTGGGCCGCCGTGTGCGTCTGGTGTTTTGCCGTTAAGATCGCGTCACGTCACGTGCGATTTTATTATTTCGTCGTCGTCGTCTGGGCCATGTCTACCCAAGCTGCTGAACGAATCTTCGTCGTCTGGGGCATGAAATGGGCTGTCCGTTCTAATCAGGACGACCAAAACAGCAGGCAAATACAAACCGGGTCCTCGCCAGAATGCTGCATGTGCGACGATGTTGTTGTCACCGTCCAAGTTGATGAGAAACAAGTGCTTAAATACATTGTACCCTCAGCCACTAAAAGCTGAGTCTCTGCTTCTAGGAACTAGGAAACTAGCAAGAGAAACAAACTTTAGTTTCGACGTGATACATGGCTTCCAAGAACAGCACGAACAAAACAAAGTACTGTGACAGGAACCACCACCATTATTTTGGTGTATACCGTGTGAATATTCTGTTGGTCCACGATTACAAAGAGAACAATATGCTACAAAACCTTTCCTAGACACCAAAACAGCATTGTCGATCCTAGAGACAGATACACGACATTTCAGTTCATTCGGTTATCGATCAGGAGGAGAAAACGCCTGCTCAACTGGTACAAAGTAAAACATTAACAAGTGACTCCATATGGAAGGACTGCAGCTGCCACCGGTCTGCCCTCCTCGTTCAGGATATTATATGTAGAAGCCGCATTCCTCTGCAAACAATGGAAGCATTGGATTACATATAAGCAGAGGAACAGCAGAAGTTTCCTTCCTCTTTGAATTTTTAACCATTGTTCTTGGAAAATAAGATGATAACACAGGGCAAAAGAGGGGCAGCTGGTCACCAGAACGCATACCGAATCAACGGCTTCCAGTTTCATTCCAGTCGACCGAATGAATTTCCGCAGTTCAGGACTGACATGATGGATGTGTCTTCCACAACCAAGAATCAAGATCTCTGGATAAGAATGGCATATCAAATGGTGTCAGCCACATAAATTTCTGCACATGGCAGGGGTGAAATATACACATAAAAGCTTAAAGTAGGATTTAGAGCACTATCTTGAGCCCCACCATGAGATGTGTTTGCACATCAGCAGGTGAATAACTAAGGACTGTCCATTGGCTAAACAAATGTAAACATGAAATCTCTGACCATGAAAAATCATGAATGTTTTTTATAGCATTTCTAATTGGGCGTCACCAACACCATTTGTAAAAATGAAGGAATAAGCCAAATGCAAAACATGGTATGATGACATTATCAAAAAACTGTGAAGATTAACTGAGTATCCGCCAAATCAAGTTACCTGGGATAGGGTGCACAACTTTGAAGATAGATAAACTGCATTATTGAATCAAGGAAAAGTGTCACTAAATAACATATAAAGTAGGAATATTATCACCACCATGAATACAAACAAAAAGTAACAGGCACAGGAGTTTTAAAGTATCAAAGCATCAATGTTCATGTATACAATAGAGTATACAACACTTGCACCAAACTCTAACTTCAAGTGTGAGTCCTACCTTTCAGAAGTTATCTCTGAGAATGTTTTGGGTGCCCATGCCAATATCTTGTTCTCTACAATCAATAAGCTGCCCTCATATGTTACATTGTTAATCTTGAATCCAGTGTCATCATACCTGCAAACAGAAAAAGAGACATGATTCAATGTTCCAGTCCAAACTGAAGCACATAACAAAGTGGAGTACAGCATAGGCTTTTCTTATAATTTAAAAAAGAAAAGAAAAGCACAACACTGAAAACATAACATGAGAACTGCAAGCCTACAAGATATGGCGAAATTCAAGCACATTCCAGCCACTAGGTTTTCGTATTTGTGTGTTACTCTTACGAATGACATATCAGTGAGGATGACAAGTTGATCAAGGAAATACCACAAAAATTTGCAAATCAAATGTAGGGAATATGAGAAATTCAGTACATTTTGCCCTACACAGCACGCATGCCTGTAGTAGCAAATGGATTTTTTTAGAGGAACGGGGAACATGAGAAATTCAGAACATTTTGTTAGAGGAACAGCCAGAGATCTTCTAGTGTCTTACTGACACTAAATGCAGTTTGATACACAATGGTTATCTTAATGCCCCTATTATATGTCTAGAAAAAATTACTTCGGCTTATTAATGGAGGGTTTCTTGATTGCTAGTTGGTGCATTTGGAAGCAAAAAGTTTTTTATTTTTCAATCGTAAGCTGCACTCCCATGCAAAGGTGGAAAAGACAACTTAAGGAGAAGATTATCCTACATTCACATAGGATTGTAAACTGGTGTACATCCAAATGTTCTTTGATTTGATGCCCTTTTTGTAAAATCTAGTATCTATCATTTCTTACTCTCGGGGCTGTTGTATTTCTGTAGCATCCCCTCAGGGATATTTTTTTCCCGTTCTTCTTCACTTGTATATATTTTTCCATTCCATTTTATTAGAAAGTCACTGAATTAAACACCGAAAGAATAACAGAACTCTAAACCTCCAACATATGGAAAAAATCAAGCATGTATGCTCAGTAGATTTTTCCATTTGTGTTACTCTTGCAAATTGCATACCAATGAGGCTGACAGGTTGACTCCAAGGAAGGAGCAACAAAATTAGCGAAGCAAATAGAGAATAGAAATTCAATACACTTAGTTCTACATCTCACTCATGCCGGTAGTGCAAAACAATTCTTTTCGGGGAACAGGCAAGGATCTCCCTATGTCTTATCAAAACGAGAAGCAGTTCGGTACAATGGTTATATCAAGAGCCAGCAGCTTAACAGGGAAAACAGATGCAATATTTAATCTACTATGCCAACCCTCTCGATCACCAATACATTACAATAAGGGTGCTCAGAATCAATGAAAGCTCTGAGGCATGCAGTACCCAATGGACAAACCCTCTAAAACAGAGAAAAAAACCACTCCTTGTTTTTCAAGGAAGCAATATTGAGGGCCAACCAACCATATAATTTCCAACTTGCCTAGATGGTTTCATTCTTTTCCTTATCATTCCAGAACAACTGAATCCTAGGTTTATCTAGTTTTCCAAATATCAATTGAATCAAAACCATATTAGCAAGGTAAACATATTTCACAGATAACGCTGACTCATTGCAAAATAATTGCAAGAATAGAAAAATTGAATCATTACCACAGAAGAAAGAGGCAACGTTGGACATGTTATGAATTCCAAGACCAACGTGAACAGAAAAAATACAGTAAAACAAAACATCATGAAGCCCCCCCCCCCACCCCCAATGTAGTGATGTGTACTGTATAAATTGTAAATCTACTACTAGCAGCCATTTCCTATTTGTTCAGCCTGAAAAGAATCAGTTACCTAATTTTAAAATTAGTTATCGACAAATGTACTAAAATTTAGTTTCAATTCATCTCCTAGGAACTAAAGGATCATGACATTGGCTTCGGAGATAAAGTGAAAAAGGGCAGATGGCCTCATGGCTGAATTAATACTAGTTTCAAAACAGGCTCCATCACAGGCTCACAGGCATTTATTTGCTAACAAAAGATCATAAGGTAATATACCCTCCCTATTCTAATATGTGGTAGATAAATGCCATAAATCTGTGACTAGAAGAGAATATAACACACAACCAATAAATATTTTCATACGGAAAACAGAACAGGACAACAAAAGCAAAGATATTTGCCCATACATGTTTCCTTCCTCTACGTTCAACCAGAAAGGAATTGGTTCACTTTTGTCAATGTCAATTATGTTCATAGAGATTCAAGTTCAAATGCATGTCCCTAGAAGCTTATCATGACATTGATTTGACAATAAAAATGAAAAGGGACAGAAGATCTGCATGGCTTAATCCTTTATTACAAGTTCTAAAAAATGCTGCAGGCTCCACAATCTATGTGCGAGCAATATGACAAATTTCTGAGCTTCTAGCTTATATTGAGGTGACCACTTCTCACCAAATCACACATGTTCGAACACAAATAATTTGTCCAAAAATAAAATCCAGTTTCTACATTTCTGTATCATGCATAATGGTTCTTCCAAAATCCATCAATCCCAAGTCTCAACACAAAGCAGATTACACGCATTGCATATACATAGACAATCATATCTCAACATCAGGAAATAGGGAGTACACCCTAACCCTTAAAAACTCTTGAAGTTGAGCAGCAACAAAAACGAAAATAATGAAGCGAAAGGATGCAAGGAAAAATTGCGTACGACTGGAATCGGAGTTGGTCTTCCGGGACGCTGTCGATGAGGTTGATCTGGTCGTACAGAGAGAAGGTCCTCCTGCTTCCGCATCCCAGTCAAATCAGATCCAATCAAGCACCAACAAGCACACGGGAAGAACAACAGCAACAACATGCATTTCCTCGGTCCAGCAGGAAGCCCCCCGCGTACCTGAGAGAAGGGAGGCACCGGAGCCGTGCGCCGCCGGAGACGGGCTCGCTTCGCAGCGACTTCACCAGCTGCGGCAGCGCCCCCAGCACCTTCTGCCCCCGCGCCGCCCCTGCCATCGCCTCCCTTCCGCTTCGCCGGCCGGTGGGTCGCTCGTTCTAGAGGGGTCTGGATTTTGCATCTAGAACCTTGTGAATTGCTATGAAATTGAAACGAGTCCCCACTTGACGCTGGACGATTTGGAGGACACAGGATTTGGCCCATGTTGCTATAAGGTGGGCTGGGCTTGGGTTATTTGCATATTGTAACAGCCCCGGGCTTAGTGCGACGGCGAGCTGCCGACGTGGCGGGGATGGCTGCGGCGGCCGGTGGCGGAGCGAAAGCGGCGGTGGCAGAGCAGATAGCGCAGGCGGTGCGGTCCACCTCCAACCTCCTCCAGCTCATGGAGCAGTCCTCCCCCGCGCAGGTCTCAGGAACCCCGTCCCCATCTCCTCCCTTCAACCTTGGTCTTAGAACAAGTAAAAATACAATTTGCTCGTGATTTGATGGATATATGGACCATTTGTGTGATTTATTTCTTCATTCAGAAGTAACGAGGTTAGAATCTTATGATGGATTTGCTAATTGTTGAACTTATTTGCGCTTAGGGCTTGGTTCTGAATTGATCGCCCAATTCTTATGAATAAGGGGTTGAATGCTACCATTCTGCATCTTATTACATCCTGAGTTTCTAACATTCAACTGGCATCAAATGAGTCAAGTGCTTTGGTTGGCACTGAGAAAACGCTGCTCTGAACTGTCCATTCAGATGAAGCATTGTATGTAGTGATAGAAAGTTCAATTGCTTTCCTTATGATCCATCCACCATGAAGTAAAACCACTAGTCCACTTAATCCAGAATCATTTCAGAGTTCTTCCGAACTCTGGTCGTCTTGTATACCAACATATCAGTTATAAGGAAAAGAAATCTGGCTACAAGCCTATAATTACCAACATGTCAATTCACTGAATTCAAGAGCATGGATAAATTTATGAAACTGCATCCAGTATGAATATTGTAGTGCTATAATGATCCCATTGCTATCAAGGTACAAGCAACGAGTTTCTCAAGCGGGATGATTATCACTAATAGAGGTGTCATTTATGTCTCAGGCTCACTTGGCAAAACTTCCCAAGAATCTCTTATCAAAAGCATCTTTTGCAAAGAACACCGAGCAGGTAAGAAGTAAGTGTAGCATTGGATGCCAAACTACTTGTAACTAACATTTCTGTTCTGTTCTAGGTTCTACACCAACTACCTCAAGTAATTTCTTCCTTGGATGCTTATATGGATAGGAGTTTGCAGAGGTGAGCTTCCCCATTTAATGCCTTATGCATATTATTGATTCTCTGCTCATTAGAAATTTCACAATTTTCTCTAAAATTAGTCATGGAGCTTTTATAACTGTATTTTGTCATGTACAGAGTCCAACCAAGTTGAAGTTTATTTTCTTCCTCTTTGTTCAGCCATAAAGGGGTCACTTCACTTTGTTCATAGCAACACAAGTTCCAAATCATGCCCCTTGAAGCTCAATGATCATGCATTGAGAATAGATATTAGAAGGACAAATGGTCCTTATGTCTCAATTCTTTACCACTTTTTTATAAAATAAAATGCTGGAAGACAGGATGACCAATTTATTTGCGAATAAGAAGATCAATTGCCAAACTTCCAGCTTGCATCGAAATGAGCACACCAAGACACATTGGTCTAGGACACATCCCTCAGAAAATTAAAATCCAGTTTGTACATTTCTGTAACACAGATAACGGTTCTTCCAGTATCCATCAATCTAAGCCTGAACTACAAAAAAGAGTTACACACATTGTTCAGATTCCAACCAACTAGGTTGAAATTTATTTTGTTTGATATCACCTCTGACAAACTCCTCCATTGTTTTTTTTTAAAAAATGCAGTGCCTCTCAAATTAAGACTGTAACACAGCTCTTGTCGAACATGGAGAACACTCAGCTGAGATCCATCTCGCCTTCCTCTCAACTGAAGGAAGATCTTAAGAATACTGAACCTGAAGAACACAGGGTTGAATGATGTGTTCACTGAGACGTATTGGAAGGCTTGGTTTTCTCGGTCATGTGCTGAAGAAGTTTGAGTGCCATTGTTCAGGAGGCAGGAGTTAGAAGGAACTGGAAAAAGGATCCATCGTTGCTTACCTTTTTGTTGCGCATCTACTCGCTGGGCAGTGCTATAACTACTCTTCAGGTGCACGTGCGTGTTGGTTGCTACACCTTTACGGATCGTAACAACCATGTTTTCATGTAATTGTGTTGATTGGTTTCAGCAGAAAATCTAGGAATAAATTAAACTCCCCTGCTGGCATTAAGAAATTAAACGACGGATCGCACCAGTTCGGTAGAAGGTTTCCCGAATTTCTATTGGAGTCAAATGTGTATCTTGCCTACGTGCCTTTGATTGGCATTCATTGGGAAGTATGCAAGTTGATGCTTTCAAGCGTCCTACACAAAATTGATGAAGATAAATATGAACGTGGGACAATAGCAATTTTTGTGATATATTGACGAGAGGAATGGTTGACTTTGGATAGCAGGAGCAACATGCTTGAGTGCTCCAGTTCTTAAGATAATCAGTTTGCTCATCGTCTTTTCCAGTCCTGGCGTCCTGCTGATTATCACATTTCAAAAGTTTTTTTTACTTGGTTAGCGCATTAGTGAGGTCGGAAGCAATTTGGAGGAAAATGAACAGATCGAGTGCATTTGGCGGTGATCGCGTGGCTGGGATTCAGAAACTGTCGAGCTTATATGCGAATTTCTTACAAATGCCAAACGTTAATTACCACTCCAAGTGACATGGAATTGGCTCACTCACTGCTAAACCAGACACCAATATCGTTATGAGCCATGTTGACTTTGCCTGGGCATTATCTTAAATTTCTAGTAGCGCGATGTCTAACAATGTTTTGCTGAACTGGCTCCACAGATCGTTGATGTGTGTATCGTTCATACTAACTCGTAACTACTAACGACTAAGAAGCTTAGAGCATTCGTTACTCCCCACCGTCACATCGATTCATAGTAAACGCAAAAAGAAATTATCTGGAAGAATTTCTTCTGCAAATTTTGGAATGGTTGGTGCCTCATTACTGTTATTGTCGTCTTTTCATCAGAAGTAAGGAGCTGAACCATCTTGCCATATGCCAGGCGGTTTTACTTTACATATGGCAGTATGGCACCTCTAATCAATGAATTGGGCTCTACTGGATGTCTTCTGCTGAAGAAACAGGAAAAGACCGAAGAAGTTTAAGCACAGCGCAACATGCACATTTTATGATGATGGGGCTCAGCAACAGGCTAGGCTTGGTGCTGCTCAGTTACTGTTGCTCCAAAAATAAGAGTTCTTAGCTTGCATCAGATACTCAGATGAACAATTTCATGCTCTCAGATTGTTTCAGAATCCTCAGGTTATATATCTTTTCAAATGAGATGGTGTAGCGCCTTCCTTGTCCCGGGATATCTTCTTTTCCTAAAGTACCCCTGTTGTTTCTAGCAACGTTTACACTTGACTTTGGGTTGGTATTCAACAATGAACTATTGGTGCGTAAGATTTGCTGAAGAGCCTCGTGATGACCACGCACGTTTCCACGAAGCATCCAAACGGCGATGAGAGAGGGGGAGTGAACGGGAGCCGATAAATTTTTTTTCTCAAAACTCGATCTATGTCCCAAAATCATTATCCAAGGGTTCATCGTAAGTTTGTCAAGGTAGCGTAGTCACAACAGACCTACCAACCCTAGGAACAAGCTACAATGAGATACAAAGCAGAAGCGCAACTCAAGAGACAAAACCAACTGCTGTCTGCTTGGGCCCCGACGGACTGTCCGCACAGAGTTCGCGGACTGTCCGGGAGTGGCGGACGGTCCGACTGAAACTGGGCGGATAGTCCGTGAACTCCGACGGACAAACAGAACGAACTGCTACAGAAACCCGCGAGCAAGCCCTCTCAAATCCATCACCGGATCTCCCAAACGGTTAGAGCTCTTGAGACGAAACTTTGGGGAGATAGAAAGCACTCTAAGGAGATGCCATGCCCCAAAAATCTCAGCCTCTAACTCTCTACAACACGAGGAATCGCAGATCACAAAGAAGAACACCACCACCGCAAGTTCATCCGAAAATCATCGAATCGAGACCGATTCCTGGCGTTTGAGGGGGCAAGATCATCCACAAAGATGCGCAAGGCACTCACCCATGATCCCCTCAAACAAATCCAGAGCCAAACGATCTAGAAATGAAGAATCGAGCCAAGCACGAAAATAGCAAAAAAGAACTCGGAAAAGAACAAAGAGATTCAACTAGCACAAGAAATCTTCCATACAAGCAGAAGTCATATTCTATACAAGGCTAGCAACCTCCGAACAACCACCCACTCAAATCAGCATGAAGCACGGGCTAGCCTAGAGAAAACAAGAAAGAAATAAACTAGGGTTCAAAGAGATTAACTTGTCATCCCCTCCACCTCCTATTTATATTGAGTCTCCTGGTGGGGGTAAATGACCATACTACCCTTACACTCTAAACCTAAGATACACACCCCTCAGGGGCAATTTTGGAATGTGGAGATATTTCCTCCGGCTGGGCACGCCGTCCATCCGGCCTTGCTTCCCTCCGACGCAAGCTCCAGGATCCTGCCGCGTGTCCCCCGCTTTGAAGCTTCCCGAACGCGTCCGGATCACCGTTTCCATCACATTGTGCCTTCGGGCTCGGTTTTGAGCCCAAACGGAGAAACCTTCATCCGATGGTTTTGTGGCCCAACCATCAAACCCCGTGTACAAGCTTCGGTTGTTAGCCGCTACCTTGCACCGGCTCAGTCCATGACCTCGTCTTGCTCTTCTTGCACCATGCCGACCGCACTCGATCCCGTCTGACCACCGGGTCCCTCGAACCAAGCCTACTTGTCTCTCCACTCCTCGGAGGCCACTCTGGCTAAGACCTTTCGCGCTTGTTCTTCACCTGCACCAACGCAAATCAGGTCACATCGAACACCTGCAATACTAGGCCAAGAGTCAGTCCACACAACGTTGTCAATCACTCGTCACACTGAGAAGCAACCATCCATCGGTCCTCGGACACACTTGGTCCTCGTTCCACATTCACAGGCAAAGCTCCATCGCTTTTCTTTTCTTTCTCTATAAAAGCAAGGGCGGCTGGACCATGCCTCCATTAACATCCATTTAGGAATCGCTAGTCCAAGTCGATCTCCATTCATCTCTCTCCCCATGTCCGTATCTCTAAGGAACATGCACAGGTGGTGGGAATGGGTGGCGTCGAGAAGGAAGCAGCAGCTAACCTGATCTAATCCATAGCCTAAGCGCATCAGTAAAGAATTGTCTCTCTCCGTGGAGACGCGTATGGCACAAGGCGAGGATTTGCCGAAAGCCTGGGATGCGGGTGTCTCCCTTCTACTTAACTTGTTTCCATGCGAGGTCGTGCATGATTAGGGCATGAATTAGGCGTTGACAAACTATATATATCGGCGGTACAGGTCTCATTGTTTTCTTACGGTTGGTTCCGCACCTCCTGGGGTAAAAAGAACCACTATTGTAGGCCTTCCAAATTCTGCTCATCTTGTGTACCAATATATTAATAAAAAATTCATTTTTTCTGGCCACGGTTCATAGAATTTTGTAGCATTAATCAACTTATGTGATTGCACCCACTAGGAATAATTGTTATGTTATCGTGTTATAAAGCAACCAACTTATGGTTAATGAGTTTCCGAATCCGTTTGATCGATTTCTGGTTGTTATCATATTCTGATCGCAGATTCGCGGGGGGAAATTTTCCAAGAACCTCCTTAGGGAAAGCATCTTGTGCAAAGAACTTAGAGCAATTATGAAGATGTAACGTAGATGTCAGATTACTTGTCATGAAGTCTCTACTAACATTTTTTGGTGCTAAATATAAGCATACCTAGTGTAACTTTTGCATGAATGCTTACATGGACAATACTTTGCAAAACCAACTTCGCTTCAATAACACATATCCACTATTTTTCACTCCAATAACTTTTGTTGTTTTATTTCTTTTTCCTTCTTATAAAAATTCAGGAAAACTTTTTTTGTCCATAAAAAAAACGTTTCTCTATAGCCTTGCCACAAACCTTTTTTAGGAAATATCACCTCTGAGAACTTCCAAAAGAACAAAATATGCTGTGCCTCTCAGGTTAAATCTGTCATAAATCTCTTTTCAAACATGGAGAACAGTTGAGGTCCATCTGGCCTTCCTCTCAACTGCAGAAAGATCAAAAGAATACTGAACCTGATCTGAAGAACTCACTGTCGAATGATGTGTTTGCAGAGAATTAATGGAGGAATTGGTATTTTTCGTGACTTCATTTGTGCTGAAGAAGTTTGAGTACATCGATTCTGGAGGTGGCTGGCTAAGGATCCATCGTTGCTAGCTTACTCAACGAGGTTGGGGCGTGTTTAGAGGTATCATCACACTACTAGGGAACCACATCCGCCCTCCTCATATGCCTCGACGCCATCAAAATTCGATGTTAATGCTACATTAGCACCAGGTGCAAAATTCACGAGCCATCGGGGACCCTTTAGCACTGGTTGGTAATAACAACTGGTGCACCTTTAGCAACGGTTGGTTGCTAATGCTTCTCGAATCTTTAGCATCGGATTGTAACATCAACGATGCTAATGTTACGATCCGGTGCTAAATGTCTTTTAGCACCGGTTGGTAATATGAATCTGGTGCTAGGGGGGTCACATGCTGATTCAAAAAGAATCATCTTTTACCTATTCACGTGCGCTGTTTAGGTGAGATGGAAAGGAGGGTACGCGCGAGCTAAGAGATCCCGAGTTTGAATCCCAGCAGCATACATATTTTTTAGGGACCGTCCACCTCCGATTATTTGACCCCGTGCTAAAGATGCGGTTATTTGACCCTGGTTCTAGAGGGTTCCCAACCGGTGCAAAAGCTGTTTTTTCTACTAGTGTCAGGTCGGCCTTACGAGTTCCTGAGCCTGTATCATGAGGCGAACATGCATATTGCATAATATGAAGTATGTTCCATAATCAATCTAGCTCATGTTGTGTACCTATACACCTTTTGTAGTTACTGATAATTAAAGTTAAAAGGATCTGACTTAGGACAGAGAGCTAAATAGACCTATGTTTGGGATGGGAGGAACTATATGTTTAGACATTTAAAGAGGGACTGGATCAGCTGGTGAAGCACAATGCAACCGCTAAACTCTGTATCTGAGATGCGCTCTTACAGATTTCATGGAAGACAACCTTTCAATCATGGCACCCCGTACCACAGTCCTATGCTTGGAAGAAGTTCTGACAAAAGGTTGCTCAACAGAAGGCGAGCAGTCCATGATTTCCTTCTCTTTCGATCCCTTAAGACTGGTGGGTAATGGACTAATTCAAATATGTATCACAGACCTTCTTAAATGAATTAGCAGGGCTACTGCTTCTTTTCCAAAAAAAAAGTACCACAGTATCAGTCGGACCACTGAGCACAGATATCGCAAGGGCGATGTTTTGGGTGCCTTAGAGCCTCGTCATTGGGCAAACATGAACATACGCTTCTCTGCGTGTGTAAATCTTTTGCTCTCTTGTAATTTGAACTTCCGTTTCAGGATTATATATAGCAAGAAGTTACAAAGCGCTGTTTAATTTCTCTTTAGATGAGAGCAAACTAGGGTTATGGTGGCATCACCCTCTGTATGCAGCTCGATCTAGCCCATCTGCACATGTGTGTACATGCGAGCGAGGCAGGCACCGAGCTTTCGCCAGCGCACCAGGGCCTAGCGTACTCAGTTAAGGGATGACAGTACCATCTGAATATGATTCCAGTAGGCAACAAGGTGTCAAAATGGCATGCCTTTTTCTTCCTACGGCATGCAAGATTTTTGGGTTAATTGGATATATACCATTGCAACTTTTCAACTTCGGAGAAATACCATTATAATTTGTCTATTTGTATTCATGTCATTATAATTCTGGGTCTAGCAGAGATGTGCCATTTTATATGTATTTGATGCTCTTGGGCCCACGTATATGCCATTGTTCAGCTTTATTAATTTCGTATGGACTAGAATGCCCCTGACTATCTCTACTCTCTCTCTCCATTCAGCTCTCTCTCTGTTTCTTTCTTTTTGGGCGTGCGCATAGCCTTGCTTCTCACTAGGTCGGAGCTAGCCCGAGTGCATGGAGGCGGACGCGCGCTGGCCGGAGTGCGCGGCGGCGGACGCGCGCTGCACCTAGCTGGAGTGCGCGGCGCGCGCGGGACCTGGTCTGAGGGCGCGGCGACCGACGCCCGCGGGGCCTTGCCGGAGTGCGCGGCGGCGGACGAGCGCGGGGCCTGGCCCGATTGCGCGGCGCGGACGAGTGCGGGACCTGGTCCGAGGGCGCGGCAACAAACGCGCGCGGGACCTGGCCCGAGCCCTCGGCGGACGCACGTGGAGCCTGGGCGGAGCCACGGAGCTCGGCTGCGGCAGACGCGCTTGCGGCTTGGGCGGAGCCGCGGAGCTCGGCTGCGGCAGACGCGTGTGGGGCCTGGGCTCGGCTGCGGCGGACGCATGGGACAAGGCCGGAACGCATGCGGCGGCGGATGCGCGTTGGCCAGCCCGCGAGGGCCAAGCCGAAGCTCTTCGGCCGGAGCTCGACGACGGCAGACGAGTGCGGACCAGGCCGGAGATCGACGGTGGCGTATGCGTGCGAGCGTGGCCGGAGATCCACGGCGGCGGACACGTGCGAGCGGGACCGAAGATCCACAGCGGCGGACACATGCGAGCGGGGCTGGAGGATCCACGGCGTCCGCCCGTGCGAGCGGGGCCGGAGATCCACGGCGGCGGACACATGCGAGCGGCGCTGGAGATCCACGGCGGCGGACGCGTATGGACCCGGAGAGAGCTCGGCAACCGCACATGGGGGCTGGTGTTAGATTAATTGGGCCTCGCCCATTTAAGTCTCGATTAATCACAAAATTAAAGATCCACTAATAAATGCTAGAGAATTAAACCCCGGATGGAGAGTCAACGGGAATCCTAACCAACTTAAATAGTGGACCAACTGTGGACCACTTGTGAGTTGGTAAAAGGAGAAGGGTGTGCCACACGCGTACTCGCTCGCCTCACCGAGCTGTGGCCGGGCCGTCTCGAGACGAGACGTGCCGCTCTGCGTGTGCTGTGTGATGAACCTTTTGCCATAAATGACATGGATTGAGTCTTAAATGTTACCAATAACTGCCGATTTGATGGCTGAGAGTAACTGATGACGTTTAATGGCATTATTGGGCTGACCAGTAACTGACATCATTATAGCCATAAATGACATTGATTGAGTCTTAAACGTTACCAGTAACTGCCGATTTGATATTGATGGCTGAGAGTAACTGATGACGTTTAATGGCATTATTGGGCTGACCAGTAACTGACATCATTATGGCCATAAATGACATTGATTGAGTCTTAAACGTTACCAGTAACTGCCGATTTGATGGTTGAGAGTAACTGATGACGTTTAATGGCATTATTGGGCTGACCAGTAACTGACATCATTATGGCCATGGCTGCCTCCTAGCAGTGTCCAGGTTCATCCCCCTCCTCCTCTGGTAGACTATATAAGAGGGGCTTTCTCCCATAGCCAGAACATAAGCAGACTCTCCCTCTATGGTACTCCTTTCAGGAGACCTCTCTCCTCCCTGTTTTTGCTGCTCTCTTGCATTCCCAACGCATGCTTTGCGCGCACTCTGCTTGCGTGATCAGTTGCCTCCGAACCTCCCTGTCTAGTGATCCTGCTCGGGATAGGCGGGCAATAAGGTTTTTGGGGAGCGTACGAGTACGCGCCTGCTCGCTGCTGTGAACGACTACTTCCCGGCGAGTAACTTCATCATCCGTACGACTACTTCCTGTTGGCCAACTTCGTCAACCCGAACAACTACTTCCTGGTGGCCAACTTCGTCAACCCAAACAACTACTTCCTGGTGGCCGTCTTCCTCACGTGAACGACTACGTTCCGGTGACCGTTCGAGGGATTCCAGTGCATCGACTCGCCACTGCACCGAATTAGATCGACTACTTCGAGCAAGGCCAGTCGAGGATGGTTAACACTATTCCTCTAGCTGGTGACGGCGCATCCGGTGCCTCCGGTACCGGCCCCGCCTCTGGGTACATCCTGAACATCTTTTTGTTCTTGTTTTGGTTTCTCATGTTGTTCATGTTATTTAGGAGAATTAACTTGAACACTGGCACATGTTATGTTACCACTGGATCACTCACTGTCGTCATGAATTTGTTGCTAATTTCTGGAATTAAAATATACCGAATGATGCCTAAATTTCTAACAATCCAAAAACCTTATGTTAATAATAGGCTTTCGGTAGTTGGTTTTGCCGCATCAATCAAACCAAATATTTTCGATGGGTCTAATTACAAACGTTGGCGCGAGAGGGTCACGCTGTGGTTGACAACAATGAACATCATGCATGTCATACAGGGAAAGCCCGAACAGTTCACTCCAGAGGAGGTGCAGGCTTTCGTGGCGACTGATAACCTGTTTAGAGGTGTCATCATGAGTGTTCTCGCTGAAAGCATCGTGGACACGTACCTCTTGCTGCCGAGTGGCAAAGATGTTTGGGATGCGCTTGAGGCTAAGTTTGGGGTCTCCGATGCTGGTGGCGAGCTGTATGTCATGGAACAGCTCTTTGACTACAAGATGGTTGAAGACCGTCCTGTGGTAGAGCAGGCCCATGAGATCCAGGCACTGGCTAGAGATCCTGAGAACTATAGCAAGGATGCTCCATGTCGGTTGCCTGACAAGTTTGTGGCTGGAGGTATTATCTCCAAGTTGCCACCTTCTTGGAAGGATTTTGCGATTTCTCTGAAACACAAGAGACAAGAGTTTACTATTGTCGATCTCATCGGCACTCTTGATGTGGAAGAGAAGGCGAGGGCAAAAGACCAACGTGGTAAAGGGATTGCTGGATCTTCTAGTGCCAACTTGGTGCAAAAGAAGAACTTCAATGCATCCAACAAAAAGAAGAACAAGCCGTAACAGAATCAGACAAAGGCTAATCAGACGGCTCAGTTCAAGAAGAAGAAGAAACCGCCGACGGGGCATTGTTATTGTTGTGGTAGCCCGGACCACTTTGCTGCAAAGTGTCCGCACCGCAAGGACAAGAACAATGGCGGCAATGATGACAGTGTCAACATGGTTGTTAGTGAGACTGGTGGAACATCGGGGTACGGTAATCTTTTACCTACAGTTCTTTCAGTATGTCATTCACCCGATTGGTGGATTGACACTGGTGCTAATATTCATGTTTGTGCTGACATTTCCTTGTTTGCTTCTTACCAGGCAGGCGGGTCTTCCTCCGTGTTGATGGGGAACAGATCACATGCGCGTGTTCTTGGTGCTGGTTCGGTCGATCTGAAGCTTACTTCGGGAAAGACCGTTCTACTGAAGAACGTGCAGCATGTCCCCACCATCAAAAAGAACTTAGTCAGCGGGTCTCTTCTGTGTAGAGACGGCTATAAATGTGTAATCTCTAAATTTGGAAGTTTTATTTGAAAAGGTTATGATAGCGGAGGCTTGTTCGCTTTTCTTTGTCAGACAATTGTAATAAAGTTGTGAACCATGCTGCAAACGTTAATACTGAATCTAATGTTTGGCATTCGCGACTCTGTCATGTTAATTTTGGTTGTATGATGCGTCTTGCAAACCTGAGCTTAATTCCGAGATTCACCTTAGTCAAAAATTCTAAGTGTCATGTGTGTGTTGAATCAAAACAACCTCGCAAGCCTCATTTCGCGGCTGAGGCGAGGAACTTGGCACCTCTAGACTTAATTCATTCCGATCTGTGCGAGATGAATGGTGTGTTGACAAAAGGTGGTAAAAATCACTTCATGACTTTAATAGATGATTCTACTAGATTTTGCTACATTTATTTGTTGAAGTCTAAAGATGAAGCGTTACAGTATTTTAAAATCTATAAAGCTGAGGTAGAAAATCAACTTGAGAGAAAGATCAAAAGAGTTAGGTCTGATCGCGGTGGAGAGTATTTTTCTAATGTATTCACTGCGTTCTGTGAGGAACATGGAATAGTTCATGAGAGGACACCTCCCTACTCACCTCAGTCAAATGGGGTAGCCGAAAGAAAGAACCGCACTCTGACTGACTTGGTTAATGCCATGTTGGATACAGCGGGACTTTCCAAGGAATGGTGGGGTGAGGCTATATTGACTGCATGTCATGTCCTGAATCATGTTCCTATGAAGAACAAAGAGATAACACCATTCGAGGAATGGGAAAAGAAAAAGCTAACCCTTTCATACTTACGGACTTGGGGATGTTTGGCCAAAGTGAATGTGCTCATAACCAAGAAACATAAATTGGGACCTAAGACTATTGATTGTGTCTTTCTTGGTTATGCTTTCCACAGTGTAGGTTATAGATTTTTAATAGTAAAATCTGGAGTACCTGACATGCATGTTGGTACAATTATGGAGTCCAAAGACGCTACATTCTTTGAGGACATTTTTCCTATGAAAGAGGAAGCTAGCACGTCTAGTCATGAACTGTCTATTAATAAAGAACCTAGAGAACCTGCTGTTTCGATAGAAAACAATGAACACACACATGTGAAAAATTCTGAGGAGGATGACAGTGAAGCTCTCAGAAGGAGCAAGAGACAGAGGACTGCAAAGTCCTTTGGTGATGATTTCATTGTGTACCTCGTGGATGACACCCCTAAAACCATTGAAGAGGCATATTCCTCTCCAGACGCTGACTATTGGAAGGAAGCAGTTAGGAGTGAGATGGACTCTATTATGTCTAATGGTACTTGGGAAGTCGTGGAACGTCCATATGGGTGCAAACCTGTAGGATGCAAGTGGGTGTTCAAGAAAAAGCTTAGGCCTGATGGTACTGTTGAGAAGTACAAGGCAAGGCTAGTGGCTAAGGGATATACTCAGAAAGAAGAAGAGGACTTCTTTGACACTTACTCGTCGGTTGCCCGATTGACCACCATTCGAGTACTGCTCTCTCTGGCAGCTTTCCATGGTCTTCTCGTTCATCAGATGGACATTAAGACAGTTTTCCTAAATGGAGAGTTGGAGGAAGAGATCTGCATGGATCAGCCAGAAGGTTTTGTAGTGGAAGGTCAAGAAGGAATGGTGTGTAAGTTGATAAAGTCTTTGTATGGCCTTAAGCAAGCTCCTAAGCAGTGGCATGAGAAGTTCGTCAGAACTTTAACGTCAGTTGGCTTTGTTGTGAACGAAGCCGACAAGTGTGTGTACTATCGCTATGGTGGGGGCGAAGGAGTGATCTTGTGTCTGTATGTAGATGACATACTGATATTTGGGACAAGCCTTAATGTGATTAAGGAAGTCAAAGAGTTTTTGTCTCAGAGTTTTGAGATGAAAGATTTGGGAAAGGCTGATGTGATCCTAAATATTAAGCTAATGAGAGAAGGTGATGGTGGGGTTGTTCTCACACAATCCCACTATGTGGAGAAGGTCTTGAGTCGTTTCGGATATAATGACTACAAGCCAGCTCCAACACCTTATGATGCTTGTAAAATATTACAGAAGAACAAAAGAATAATGAGAGATCAGCTGAGATACTCCCAGATCATTGGTTCACTGATGTACCTAGCCAGCGCTACTAGACCCTATATCGCGTTCGCTGTGAGCAAACTGAGCCGGTTTGTGTCAAATCCGGGAGATGCTCATTGGGAAGCTCTTGAACATGTAATGCACTTTCTGAAAGGTACTGTGGACTATGGAATTCACTATACCGGGTACCCTAGAGTACTGGAGGGTTACAGTGATTCAAACTGGATATCCGATGCAGATGAGATTAAAGTCACAAGTGGATATGTGTTCTGTCACACCCGGTTTTAGAAAATGAACCAAGTGTACACTGTATGTATGCCAGGATCAAGTTTCATACATACAGTAAACCATTAGTGAATAAAAGATGCAGTATCACGTATAATAAACTATATAAATGACTTACGAGTCTATCAGAGTATACAGCGTATCCTGGAAACGAAGGCTCCAAACTTCACAGGCAGTCGACTGGGGGTTGCGTACGCCTAGAACTGAGCACCATCTTCAATCAGCTTCATACAAGTTCTTCTTCTGAGCAGCGGTTAGCAAGGGTGAGTACACTTATGGTTGGTACTCAGTAAGGCCACAAGAAATAACCAGAGATCAGATTAATAACATGTTTAAGTATATTACTCATGTGAGGATCCAGGCCGCTCTTAACCGTGAGCACGGCTGTTATAACAGTTTTACACTCTGCAGAGGTTGTACACTTTCACCATAAGCCGCGTAAAAGTTCAAAGAACTTTAAACCCAACCATGCCGAGGGGGCCAATCCTCTTAAATCACACTACCGAGGTGTGACCGCATAGGGACGCTACGAGGCCTTTACAAAGATCCCTTAGTAAATAGTAACCCGCTAAGGTTTCCGGTTCAGAAGCAAAGCATAACCCTCCCTAATGAGGTCTGTCTCTTACCAAAGCCCACAGCTCAAAAGGACCGAGCTATACCCCGTCAACCGCCGCACCTCTTGCCCCTTTCGGGTAAGGTCACCATCCACTAAAGTCTCTAATTAATTAGCCAAGACCAGAGCCATATAGTACTTATGGTTGCACTGTTTTCCTGGGTGGTTCTCCATGTTCTGATTAAAACATCTTGATATTATAAATAAAGCATAGGTAGAAGGATGGTTAGGGACACTTGCCTTTCTCCAAAGTGTAGCTGCTCAAAATATCTTCAAAAGTCTTCTTCAGTTGAACAACGTTCCGTCTACTCGTAGCAATCATCGAACACAAGCATGCAAGCATAAAACTATACAAGCAAACAAACAAGTACAACTAAGATCAATACACCAATCAAAAGAAAAGCTTTAAAAGAGCGTACTAACGGATAGGGCTCGTTACTATGGTTACGAGAACCTAAGGACCACGAAGATCAGAGAGAGAAAGAAAGATACGAAGGTTCCAAGGCAGAGCTTTAATTGGCACAAGGAATATCACATGTACAGAGGATTTATGAATACGAGGATCTCAAACAATAATATATTACTTTAATAATTTAATTTTATATTACAATCCAATGACATAGTAACTCACACCATATCATTGAAGCAATATAAAGTTAAAAATTAAAATAATATTGATTTGCAGAGAAACCACAACGTAAGAAAAGATCTATACTCAAACTTAGTGATATGGCTCAGAAAAGATGGACTAGCGACAGGATTGCAGAAAAGAGTGCTGCGGTCATTGGAACACTGGCCGATGAATTTATAGGATGCGATAAATATTGGAGACAGTTGATTGGCAAAACAGAATAGGGACTAAGTGAGAAACGTAAGGTGCACTAACAGGATTGGGTTTAGAGGCATAGAAAAGGCTGAGAACAGAACTACGATTGAAAACTTAAAACTAACGGAAGACTTTAGATTATAAAAGGAAACACTATACGCTTTATAAATTTTAATTTGATAAAATCATATATAAGAGACTATTTCCTGGAAATTGATTGAATTATATTTAAATATGTGAAACCAAGAATGTATTTTATTTATAACTATTTTTTTGTAGACATTATGTAATTAAACACATAACTTTAGTATTAAAAAACAGATGCGGGCATCTAATTGATTAACTTTTACTGACCATGTTGAACTAATCAATATTATTGATAAAACACATTTATGTTGACATTCACACAAATTAATACTCATTTAAGAAAGCATTAAGTTTGACGCTAATCACCTTTTAGTTTGAAATCTAGTTTAATACTCATTAATCAATTTTACATAAGCTTATTAAAATCCGAAATATAACTTAATCATATTTTATAGAGAAAACTTAATAGATAGATAATTAATAAGCAAAACGAGAACACTAGAACAAAGTCACATTGAAGGTTTATTAATCAAATTACTTGGAAGTGAAACTTCTAAGTTGGCTTTAATTAGAAACACTAGTTAATAACCATTTAAACCAAGTAACAGTGATCTATGAAAACATATGAAATCTAAATATAACCTTAATCCAAGTTACAACAAAGTTATACCTAGGTTTCCAATATTATAACTTGTTCAACTATCACTTTTAAAACTTATAATCTATTAACCACATTAATCATTAATAAGAAAACCAAAATATAATTCTTAATTGGCTTTTAATTAAAGGAACATGTTTATCAAATCAAATAACTTTATATCTCTAGTTAAACTAGTCATATTGTCATTAAAACAGATTTGTGTTAATATTAATCAAGATTGATAATTATTTATGAACACTCGAAGTTTAACTCTAATTAGCTTTTAATTAGAGAACTAGTGATTATAAACATCAATCAAGTTAACATAATTTTATGAAGAAACAAGATAGAGCCTAATCAAATTTTAGTTAGAAAGATTATAAAATTATTAATCAAGTTAACATCCATTTATAAAAAAACTCGAAGTATAGCTCTAATTTGGTTTTAAATTAGAAAAACTAGTTATCAAAAACATTAGTCATGTTAATATTATTTATGAAAATCAAGATATAACCTTAGCCAACTTTTATTTACAAAACACATGGAATAAATATTAATCAATTTAATATTTAACAAGAAAAACCGATGTGTCAAACTTAATTAGATTTTATTTAAGAAAGCACATGTAATTAGCCTTTAATCAAATTAATAATAAATAAATTTCAGAAATAAAATATGGTGTAAATAACAGTACTAACGCGTAGTTTAAGTTGATACGAAGCTAACACAACAAGAACGGATTAAAACGGAGTTAAAACGTGAAAGATATGATTTTTCTAAGGTCTAGGGACTTGCTGGCAAAGTTTTAAAAGTTCTAGGGGCTTAACTGCGAAAATCCGAGGGCTAAAACATAATTTTGTATAAAAACTCGAGGGCTTACGGGTAAAAAGACCAAAACAGGACCTCGGGCATAATTTTAAATCTTGCAGGGGTTAAAATAGAAGAAAACATGACATATTCGTAATTATTTTTGAACTAGATTGGACTGCGGGTTGATTTCCAAAAACTACAGGGGCTCTTTAGCAATTTCGCCACTGTTGACCGGTACGGGTCTGTTTGACTCGGGGCTGAAGCGATCCTTGGCCGTTGGATTGAGATCGGACGGTCAGGGGTTTAGTTTCGCCGGCGGTGACGACGAACGCGGCGGCGCTGCAACGTCCGCGGCGGCGCATCGCCGGACTGGGATCAATCTCGGACTACACAGCTCTATTCACGACGGGACTTGGTCCTTTGGACTCGTGAGACCACGACGAGTCCATCTAAGGTGGATTGGGTGGCTGGGATGGCGCACTGACGACGAACCACGACGGCGGCGCCATGGGCGGCGGCGGAGCTCTCGGGCGCGACGCGAACGCGAGGATAGGGGCTGCAATTCGCGACAAGAACAAGACAGGAGGGATGAGAAGGCGATGACGGACTCGCTGGGCTAGGTCTCGACGAGGGAAGGGCGACGACGGCGGCCGGCGACGAGCAACGGCGGCGGCGGCACTGTTAGAACGGCGACGAGCGATTAAACGCGGAACGCTGCCAAACTCCGAGCAAGAACACGAAGGGGAGGTGCGGATTAACGAGGCGAACCTCCTAGGGTGCTTCTTGGCGAAGGAACGGCGGCGATGACGAGAATCGAAGACGGCGGCGCTCGGCTCGGCGATGGCGGCGGCTTGGGCGGTGGTGAACTCGACGCTACGGCCTACTAAACACGACGAGAGGTAGACGGGAAGATGGAGCAGGCAACGGCGAACTCACCGGTGGCGATCTCGTCGAGGGAAAGCTCACGTCGGCGGCGGTCAACGGCGAACCGACGCGACGGCGGATCTCGAGCAGTGGCGCGGCACGAGGACGAGAGTTGCGGCTCGATTTGTTTGGGGAAAAGGACGACGAGGTTCGGCCGCTTAAATAGGTCGGGGAGAAAAGAGTCCGGACGGTCTAGGCGTCCGTGCCCGAGTTGAATACGGCGGCGCGGCAGAGACGGACTCGGGGAAGAGTCCGTCCTGGGGAAGACGAACCCTGACAGGGGGGGGGTCCCACCCATCAGCGATACTGAGAGAGAGCAGCGGGGGAGAAGGACGGGCCGGCGCTGGGCCTAAAGCGGGAAAGGCCGGGCGGGGAGAAAGGAAATCGGCCCGGGAAGAAAAAGCGAGTGGGAGAAAAAGTCCAGGGGGCAAACTTGGACTGGGCCAAGAGTTTAAGGGGCGAAAACGAACTCAGCTATTTAAACTTTTCTAAAACTCGAACAAAAGCAAATCAAATTCGAATTTAAACAAAATTTAAATTCCAATTTAATTTACTAGCAACCAAAAATCAATGCAACAGCATGAATACAACAAAAACTTATTTTGACTAAAATAATTGTTTAATGTGATATTTAAATTGATATAAGGGCTAGAAACTCCAATTAATTACTAGAAAATTTATTTAAGCCTTAATAAATCCTAGAAAATTCATAGGGTTGCTACAATTTAATTGTGATGAATTTTAGGGAGTTATAAACATATGTTGTTTTGAAATTAGAATACATATATATATATTTTATATATATTTTATATATATTATATATATATATATCACATTCCCTGTTAATTATTTGAACCTTTAAATTTTATAAATTAGAAAAAAAATCATTGTATTTATTTATATTATTTATTCACATCCCAAATTTAGAAAATTTGGGGTGTGACAAGACTACCCCCCTTAAACAGAATCTCGTCCCGAGATTCGCAAAAACTAGGGATCAAGGAGGAGAACAGTACAATAGATTTTTGGGGAAGAAAGATCTTCTGGAGTTGGTTCACTAGACTTCATCTTCTTTGTTGATGAAGTTGCAAAGTCTTCACTCCTAATCTTCTTTAGCTTCATTTTTTTTTCACCATGGGATCAACTTTTTCTTTTTCTCCGATGTTCTTTATCGACTTGTGACGAAGAGATAGCAAGAAAGCAAGGATGTACAGGAAAAAGAGGGAGAACCCAACTATACAATCAATGCCAAGAAGCAGATCAACAATGGCATAATAACAGGCATTACAAGCACACTCAACTAAGGTTAATCACACAAACATATAATGGTACTAAACGCTGTTAGTCAAGGTTTAGGGAATCCTCCTAAATATGGGCATATGGCACATCTTCAAATGTCTTGAAGCTGACTTCTTGATTGTAACTTTGGTAGGCTTGATGCAGTCTTCCATTGTTCCGGTTGGACTTCTTGTAATATACGCATATCTTCATTCTTCAAGGTGATTTGGGCTTGCATTAAACGATACATACATGCTATATTTTTTTAAAATAAATGAAGAGTAGAGGACACTTTGGGATCAAAACCAAGGAAGAAATCCAAAGTGACATAAAAGCACGGAGGGTGAAATGAGGCAACAGGAGTAAATTGACTAATATCAGGATGTGTGTGAGTAAACAAGGATACTCACAGACATAATATCAACTTCAAGGAGAGAGGTTAATGGTCAAGGTAAAGTACTTCAAAAGGAGAAGTGAGATGGTCAAAGATGCTAGATCAGCAATTTATTAAACCAAGGTGGAGGTGAATAATCAGAAGTCTATGGTGAGAAATAAGTGATCAAGGCGAAGGTGGAATATTCAAGGATGTAATGACCAGAAAGATAAATCATCAAGGGGGTAAAATGCTCAAGGATAGCATTTTTTTTACAAAAATACCAAGGATAGTGGAAGCAAGGATTATATAGCAAATTGGACCTTAATAAACGACCAGTTCTATCTAGGCTTACGTCCTACAGTCGATACAGCTCTGATACCACTTCTGTCACACCCGGTTTTAGAAAATGAACCAAGTGTACACTGTATGTATGCCAGGATCAAGTTTCATACATACAGTAAACCAGTAGTGAATAAAAGATGCAGTATCACGTATAATAAACTATATAAATGACTTACGAGTCTATCAGAGTATACAGCGTATCCTGGAAACGAAGGCTCCAAACTTCACAGGCAGTCGACTGGGGGTTGCGTACGCCTAGAACTGAGCACCATCTTCAATCAGCTTCATACAAGTTCTTCTTCTGAGCAGCGTTTAGCAAGGGTGAGTACACTTATGGTTGGTACTCAGTAAGGCCACAAGAAATAACCAGAGATCAGATTAATAACATGTTTAAGTATATTACTCATGTGAGGATCCAGGCCGCTCTTAACCGTGAGCACGGCTGTTATAACAGTTTTACACTCTGCAGAGGTTGTACACTTTCACCATAAGCCGCGTAAAAGTTCAAAGAACTTTAAACCCAACCATGCCGAGGGGGCCAATCCTCTTAAATCACACTACCGAGGTATGACCGCATAGGGACGCTACGAGGCCTTTACAAAGATCCCTTAGTAAATAGTAACCCGCTAAGGTTTCCGGTTCAGAAGCAAAGCATAACCCTCCCTAATGAGGTCTGTCTCTTACCAAAGCCCACAGCTCAAAAGGACCGAGCTATACCCCGTCAACCGCCGCACCTCTTGCCCCTTTCGGGTAAGGTCACCATCCACTAAAGTCTCTAATTAATTAGCCAAGACCAGAGCCATATAGTACTTATGGTTGCACTGTTTTCCTGGGTGGTTCTCCATGTTCTGATTAAAACATCTTGATATTATAAATAAAGCATAGGTAGAAGGATGGTTAGGGACACTTGCCTTTCTCCAAAGTGTAGCTGCTCAAAATATCTTCAAAAGTCTTCTTCAGTTGAACAACGTTCCGTCTACTCGTAGCAATCATCGAACACAAGCATGCAAGCATAAAACTATACAAGCAAACAAACAAGTACAACTAAGATCAATACACCAATCAAAAGAAAAGCTTTAAAAGAGCGTACTAACGGATAGGGCTCGTTACTATGGTTACGAGAACCTAAGGACCACGAAGATCAGAGAGAGAAAGAAAGATACGAAGGTTCCAAGGCAGAGCTTTAATTGGCACAAGGAATATCACATGTACAGAGGATTTATGAATACGAGGATCTCAAACAATAATATATTACTTTAATAATTTAATTTTATATTACAATCCAATGACATAGTAACTCACACCATATCATTGAAGCAATATAAAGTTAAAAATTAAAATAATATTGATTTGCAGAGAAACCACAACGTAAGAAAAGATCTATACTCAAACTTAGTGATATGGCTCAGAAAAGATGGACTAGCGACAGGATTGCAGAAAAGAGTGCTGCGGTCATTGGAACACTGGCCGATGAATTTATAGGATGCGATAAATATTGGAGACAGTTGATTGGCAAAACAGAATAGGGACTAAGTGAGAAACGTAAGGTGCACTAACAGGATTGGGTTTAGAGGCATAGAAAAGGCTGAGAACAGAACTACGATTGAAAACTTAAAACTAACGGAAGACTTTAGATTATAAAAGGAAACACTATACGCTTTATAAATTTTAATTTGATAAAATCATATATAAGAGACTATTTCCTGGAAATTGATTGAATTATATTTAAATATGTGAAACCAAGAATGTATTTTATTTATAACTATTTTTTTGTAGACATTATGTAATTAAACACATAACTTTAGTATTAAAAAACAGATGCGGGCATCTAATTGATTAACTTTTACTGACCATGTTGAACTAATCAATATTATTGATAAAACACATTTATGTTGACATTCACACAAATTAATACTCATTTAAGAAAGCATTAAGTTTGACGCTAATCACCTTTTAGTTTGAAATCTAGTTTAATACTCATTAATCAATTTTACATAAGCTTATTAAAATCCGAAATATAACTTAATCATATTTTATAGAGAAAACTTAATAGATAGATAATTAATAAGCAAAACGAGAACACTAGAACAAAGTCACATTGAAGGTTTATTAATCAAATTACTTGGAAGTGAAACTTCTAAGTTGGCTTTAATTAGAAACACTAGTTAGTAACCATTTAAACCAAGTAACAGTGATCTATGAAAACATATGAAATCTAAATATAACCTTAATCCAAGTTACAACAAAGTTATACCTAGGTTTCCAATATTATAACTTGTTCAACTATCACTTTTAAAACTTATAATCTATTAACCACATTAATCATTAATAAGAAAACCAAAATATAATTCTTAATTGGCTTTTAATTAAAGGAACATGTTTATCAAATCAAATAACTTTATATCTCTAGTTAAACTAGTCATATTGTCATTAAAACAGATTTGTTTTAATATTAATCAAGATTGATAATTATTTATGAACACTCGAAGTTTAACTCTAATTAGCTTTTAATTAGAGAACTAGTGATTATAAACATCAATCAAGTTAACATAATTTTATGAAGAAACAAGATAGAGCCTAATCAAATTTTAGTTAGAAAGATTATAAAATTATTAATCAAGTTAACATCCATTTATAAAAAACTCGAAGTATAGCTCTAATTTGGTTTTAAATTAGAAAAACTAGTTATCAAAAACATTAGTCATGTTAATATTATTTATGAAAATCAAGATATAACCTTAGCCAACTTTTATTTACAAAACACATGGAATAAATATTAATCAATTTAATATTTAACAAGAAAAACCGATGTGTCAAACTTAATTAGATTTTATTTAAGAAAGCACATGTAATTAGCCTTTAATCAAATTAATAATAAATAAATTTCAGAAATAAAATATGGTGTAAATAACAGTACTAACGCGTAGTTTAAGTTGATACGAAGCTAACACAACAAGAACGGATTAAAACGGAGTTAAAACGTGAAAGATATGATTTTTCTAAGGTCTAGGGACTTGCTGGCAAAGTTTTAAAAGTTCTAGGGGCTTAACTGCGAAAATCCGAGGGCTAAAACATAATTTTGTATAAAAACTCGAGGGCTTACGGGTAAAAAGACCAAAACAGGACCTCGGGCATAATTTTAAATCTTGCAGGGGTTAAAATAGAAGAAAACATGACATATTCGTAATTATTTTTGAACTAGATTGGACTGCGGGTTGATTTCCAAAAACTACAGGGGCTCTTTAGCAATTTCGCCACTGTTGACCGGTACGGGTCTGTTTGACTCGGGGCTGAAGCGATCCTTGGCCGTTGGATTGAGATCGGACGGTCAGGGGTTTAGTTTCGCCGGCGGTGACGACGAACGCGGCGGCGCTGCAACGTCCGCGGCGGCGCATCGCCGGACTGGGATCGATCTCGGACTACACAGCTCTATTCACGACGGGACTTGGTCCTTTGGACTCGTGAGACCACGACGAGTCCATCTAAGGTGGATTGGGTGGCTGGGATGGCGCACCGACGACGAACCACGACGGCGGCGCCATGGGCGGCGGCGGAGCTCTCGGGCGCGACGCGAACGCGAGGATAGGGGCTGCAATTCGCGACAAGAACAAGACAGGAGGGATGAGAAGGCGATGACGGACTCGCTGGGCTAGGTCTCGACGAAGGAAGGGCGACGACGGCGGCCAGCGACGAGCAACGGCGGCGGCGGCACTGTTAGAACGGCGACGAGCGATTAAACGCGGAACGCTGCCAAACTCCGAGCAAGAACACGAAGGGGAGGTGCGGATTAACGAGGCGAACCTCCTAGGGTGCTTCTTGGCGAAGGAACGGCGGCGATGACGAGAATCGAAGACGGCGGCGCTCGGCTCGGCGATGGCGGCGGCTTGGGCGGTGGTGAACTCGACGCTACGGCCTACTAAACACGACGAGAGGTAGACGGGAAGATGGAGCAGGCAACGGCGAACTCACCGGTGGCGATCTCGTCGAGGGAAAGCTCACGTCGGCGGCGGTCGATGGCGAACCGACGCGACGGCGGATCTCGAGCAGTGGCGCGGCACGAGGACGAGAGTTGCGGCTCGATTTGTTTGGGGAAAAGGACGACGAGGTTCGGCCGCTTAAATAGGTCGGGGAGAAAAGAGTCCGGACGGTCTAGGCGTCCGTGCCCGAGTTGAATACGGCGGCGCGGCAGAGACGGACTCGGGGAAGAGTCCGTCCTGGGGAAGACGAACCCTGACAGGGGGGGGGTCCCAGCCATCAGCGATACTGAGAGAGAGCAGCGGGGGAGAAGGACGGGCCGGCGCTGGGCCTAAAGCGGGAAAGGCCGGGCGGGGAGAAAGGAAATCGGCCCGGGAAGAAAAAGCGAGTGGGAGAAAAAGTCCAGGGGGCAAACTTGGACTGGGCCAAGAGTTTAAGGGGCGAAAACGAACTCAGCTATTTAAACTTTTCTAAAACTCGAACAAAAGCAAATCAAATTCGAATTTAAACAAAATTTAAATTCCAATTTAATTTACTAGCAACCAAAAATCAATGCAACAGCATGAATACAACAAAAACTTATTTTGACTAAAATAATTGTTTAATGTGATATTTAAATTGATATAAGGGCTAGAAACTCCAATTAATTACTAGAAAATTTATTTAAGCCTTAATAAATCCTAGAAAATTCATAGGGTTGCTACAATTTAATTGTGATGAATTTTAGGGAGTTATAAACATATGTTGTTTTGAAATTAGAATACATATATATATATATATTTTATATATATTATATATATATATTATATATATTATATATATATATTATATATATTACATTCCCTGTTAATTATTTGAACCTTTAAATTTTATAAATTAGAAAAAAAATCATTGTATTTATTTATATTATTTATTCACATCCCAAATTTAGAAAATTTGGGGTGTGACATGTTCACACTTGGAGGTGGCGCTGTCTCCTGGAAGTCTTGCAAGCAGACCATCCTAACGAGGTCAACTATGGAGGCAGAACTCACTGCATTGGACACCGCCACTATTGAGGCCGAATGGCTTCGTGATCTCCTTATGGATTTACCGGTAGTTGAGAAACCGATACTGGCTATCCTCATGAACTGTGATAATCAAACTATGATTGTCAAGGTGAACAGTTCAAAGGATAACATGAAGTCCTCTAGGCATGTAAAGAGGCGGCTGAAATCTGTCAGGAAAATGAGAAACTCCGGAGTGATAGTCTTGGACTACATCCAAACGGCTAAGAACCTGGCAGATCAATTCACAAATGGTCTTTCATGTAACGTGATAGACAATGCATCCAGAGAATTGGGCTTGAGACCCATGTGTGTTACTCAGTAGTGGTAACCTGTCCTATGTGATCGGAGATCCCGTGAATTAGGATGGTGAAACAAGCTACTGTTTTAACTGAGAGAAGGGAACCTTTGAAAAGGGCTCATTCTAATGGAGGTACATTTCTCTTCTACGTCTGTATGGCAGGTTGGTGAAAACCTTAATGTGATCCGAGTGGCTCAATGAGGGCAAAGATGTTGACCTACAGGATATCTCAAAGGATTACACCTATATGGGTTCGATTGCTAGTCATAATCTATGAGATAGGGTGATCTCTAGATACCCATGAAAGGCACGGAGTATGACTTATATGCTCCAACCCGAAGGGACGCTTATAGCAGCCTAGTACTGGCAAAGGGACTCTAGTCAAGCTTGTTTGCACAAAACTGTCAATTCAAGGCATAATCCATTGGTCAATTGTGAACAAGTGTAGCTCTTGCCCCAGGTGGATGTTCAACTTAACAGTCCCCGCCATGAGGCCAGTATATCAAAACAACAGTTGAGTCGAGAGTATTTTCTTGTGTAACTTGAAATTCTTGGTGGCGATTGTCCGATTAATTGGGCCTTGGCCCATTTAAGTCTCAATTAATCAAAGAATTAAAGGTCCACTAATAAATGCTAGGGAATTAAATCCCGGATGGAGAGTCAACGGGAATCCTAACCAACTTAAATAGTGGACCAACTGTGGACCACTTGTGAAGTTGGTAAAAGGAGAAGGGCGTGCCACACGCGCGCGCGCTCGCTCGCCTCGCCGAGCCGGGCCGTGGCCGAGGCCGTGGCCGTGGCGTGCCGTGTTGAGTCGAGTCGAGACGTGACGTGACGTGACATGCCGAGCCGCTCTGCGTGTGCTGTGTGATGAACCTTTTGCCACAAATGACATTGATTGAGTCTTAAACATTACCAGTAACTGCCGATTTGATGGCTGAGAGTAACTGATGATGTTTTATGGCATTATTGGGTTGACCAGTAACTGACGTCATTATGGTCATGGCTGCCTCCTAGCAGTGTCCAGGTTCATCCCCCCTCCTCCTATGGTAGCCTATATAAGAGGGGCTCTCTCCCATAGCCAGAACATAAGCAGACTCTCCCTCTCTGGTACTCCTTTGAGGAGACCTCTCTCTTCTCCCTGTTTTTGTTGCTCTCTTGCATTCCCAACGCAAGCTTTGCGCGCACTCTGCTTGCGTGAGCAGTTGCCTCCGAACCTCCCTGTCTAGTGATCCTGCTCGGGATAGGCGGGCGATAAGGTTTTTGGGGAGCGTACGAGTACGCACCTGCTCGCTGCTGTGAACGACTACTTCCCGGTGAGTAACTTCATCATCCGTACGACTACTTCATGTTGGCCAACTTCATCAACCCGAACAACTACTTCCTGGTGGCCAACTTCGTCAACACGAACGACTACTTCCTGGTGGCCGTCTTCCTCACGTGAACGACTACGTCCCGGTGACCGTTCGAGGGATTCCAGTGTATCGACTCGCCACTGCACCGAATTAGATCGACTACTTCGAGCAAGACCAGTCGAGGATGGTTAACACTATTCCTCTAGCTAGTGACGGCGCATCCGGTGCCTCCGGTACCGGCCCCGCCTCTGGGTACATCCTGAACATCTTTTTATTCTTGTTTCGGTTTCTCATGTTGTTCATGTTATTTAGGAGAATTAACTTGAACACTGTCACATGTTATGTTACCACTGGATCACTCATTGTCGTCATGAATTTGTTGCTAATTTCTGGAATTAAAATATACCGAATGATGCCTAAATTTCTAATAGGTGGCCGGAACCGGAGCTTGCGCCATGGCGGAGGACGTGTGGACCCTCGCTAGAGCTCGCTGTCGGCACGACGAATGGGGAACAAACAGAGGAAGAAGATAAACAGAGGAAGAAGATAAACAGAGGAAGAAGATGCTCATATGTCATCGAGTGGAGGATAAGGTATATCAAGGGCACTTTTGTCTATACGGAGATAACATAGTTTGCGTGTGAGCCCAAGAGCATCAAAGACGTATAAAATGGCACATCTCTGCTACAACCAGAATTGTAACGTCATGAATCTAAATAGTTGAATTGTAATGGTATTTCTCTGAAGTTGAAAAGTTACAATGACATATATCTAACTAACCTAAGATTTTTAGCCTGATTGAAACTCCAACGAAAACTAAGATACTCGTGGAACCCAACCGTAAAGAAAATGGTCGGTTGTTGCAAAAATTAATTCAACTGTACTAGAGCCGTGATCAATGTAAAGTCTATAAAAGCAAGGGCCTAAGGGCAAAGGCCGCCAGGTCTCTGTCCCTTGACCATCGTTTTCTTCGGGTAGGAACGAAAACAGACAATGATGTCTGATGCGTATGATGACTAAGAACAAAAACACGTACGACGACTGGGAGTTCGAGGCCTCAAGGAAAGAGTGGCTACTTCTGAACAAAAGCTCCTTAAAGTTTCTATGCACTGGCCTTGATTGAGTGGTAGTCCTAAATTCTAACAAGCTGGATGTGGTGGAACTAGCACAATCCACGGGCGTTCAACCTGTCGGCTGAGTTCTATTCAGCTGTTGTTGTTCACAGAACTGAGGAGGAAGGGCATGAACGTTCTGAAGCTGAGTATAGCATGTTACCATTATTCATTTATGTTCACTAATTTCATTATTCTTCAGTTTTGGTCACTAGGTCGAGACACGCAAGATTGGTTTTGTAGTGACCTTAGTTGGTCGCCTCAAACTATTTGCCTCTTAAGAAAATACATGCTCATAAGTGTTCTCAAGAAACAAACGTGCTTGTTTTGAATAACTCCATACGAGCTTTGGTGGAATTATTGATTCTAATTCTTAGTGTAAGCATAACATAAACATAATCTTTGCTTAACCTAATTCATGATCAATCAATGCGGAAAGCATTACGGTGTAACTCGTACTAGTGTTAATAGCTGTCCGTCACAGGTGCTTTTGCCATAGAGGAAGTAGTCGAACTTGTCGATGTAGGCGTAATGCATAGCGCTGAATCAAGAACAGCCCATGTTCTTGATCACCAACAGGTACTTCGGGCTTCTGCTCTCCTCTAGCTCTCTTAGCAATCGGTGTTGAGGATGTTGGGCAAATTACTAATTGTTGGCTTGAAAAAATAAGCCTAAACCCCTCATTATATAGTCCAGAGCTGTGGAGGTAAGGCCGAGTCCTAATACAATACGTTAGACCATTTCCGCCGATCACGAAATGATGTTCCTCCGTGAGATGTAAAACATGGAGTCCAATTTTCTTATAGAATTAACAGTGAAAATCACGTTTTAAACTAATATCCAACATGAATGATTCCTTTGGAGGGCAAAAAAATGAGAGAAGAGATAGGTTACAAAAAGGAGGCAACTAGAGGGAGGGCCCTCTCCCGATTAACATACATCGAGTCGCTGTCGACGATTTATATCGAGCACTGTCGATGATTTATATCGAGCACTGTCGATGATTTATATCGAGCACGTCTGCCTGGGGGTACCCCAGAGAGTAGATTGGTGGGTCTCGCCGTGTTCTAGAAATGATAGTACACGAATAACACAAAGATTTAGATAGGTTCGGGCCGCGAGTAGCGTAATACCCTACGTCATGTGGGTTTGATTGTATTGTACGTGTGGTTGAGTTGTATGGTCTTGCATGTAGGCTTCTGCCTTTAGGCCTCTGCCTTTAGGCCTACCGAGCTAGGGACCCCTGCCCTCCTTTATATATCCCAGGGGGCAAGGTTACATGGCAAGTATCCTAGTCGGTTAGAATATGTGAGTCCTAGTTGGATTACACGAGTAGTTCTACTAGGACTCGGTCTTCTATCTTGAGGGTACCCGGGGATGTATATCCGACAAGCCCCCGAACATCTTGCACCTTTGCTTCAAGTCTTGAATCTGCTTTAACATCTTCGAGTAGTTGGAGCTAAGTCCAAGACGCTCAAGCCTTCTCTAACGAGTAGTTTACATTGGAGTGCATCCTTAGATGCACCCAATGGGTGTAGCCCCCGAGCCTCTGACTACTTTTTAAGTAATCGGAGGTTCAAAAACAGTCTTCTATCTTCATCTCGAGTAGTTCAATGGCATACACCGAGTAGGTGCACCCATTGGGTGTAGCTCCTAAGCTTCGAGTAGTTCTGTTAAAACTAGTCAAAGATCTTGAATGGATCAACAATAGGCACAAAAAATATGTACCCCTTGAGTGTAGCCCCCGAGCCTTGAAGCGAATGGTTTGCATTCGGTCCAAGGGTCAAGAACATAGTCTTCGAGTTGTTGTAATATGCAAGCACCGACTAGTTTAAAGTACTCGGCTGGCATTGTAAGGCCGCGCCGTTTGAGTACCGACTAGCTCCAGTACTTGTCTTCATGTTTTGGCTTGTACTGTGTAGCCTCCAAGCTTCAAGCGACTATTTGAAGCACCCAGCATGTGAGCACCGAAAAAGTACTCAAGTGGCTCCGTGGTCGTGTTATGAATATCCAACTGGTAACCCTGTAATTTAAATATATAGGATGAGTAGTATCCGATCAAGAAATATCCACGAAAGATAATAATAGCATTTGTAATGCATGTTTTAAACTTGTTGCTCGTTACTCTTGTTAGACTCGTAACCACTCGAGTAGTAGCCCTGTTACATTTAAACACTTGGTTCCGCTTAACCAGTCCTTTAAGGTGCATAGGTGCTGCGAATTACCGAAGTTTCACGGATTAAGGTGCATGCTATCGAGCGGCATTGGTCATTAAGAATGTAGAGAAATAATAAAGTAGTCGGTTAGGACTTTTCTCCTGTACGAGAGGTCGCGCGAGGGATTGTAACCCGTCGGCGAGAGGTCATGTGAGGGTGTAGCCCTCGAGAATTATTGTTTATTGAGGGATGTACTCTGTTAGAGTACTCAGCTCATGGCCAAGCATGTTTTTAAACAAGCTGATTAATATATTATAAAGAAAATAATTATTAAATAAGACTTTGCTTGATTTACGGACGATCATCGACGAAACCGTGGCGGTCGGTGATGGAGCCGCGACGGCTGTCGTTGAAATCGACTAGTCGAGATCGGTCTCGACTAGTTGTTGAAGACGCGGCAGCCGATCTCGACTAGTTTTTAACTAGTCGAGACGAGTATTCGAGGTAATCGACGGTGAGTTGGCATTTGTCGAGCGTCGATATAGTTGCACTCGAGTAGTCAAAGTAACCAACGGCGAGTTGGCATTGCGAGCGTTGATGTAGTTGTACTCGAGTAGTTGAAGTAGTCGACGACGAGTTGGCGTTGCCGAGCGTTGATGTAGTTGTACTCGAGTAGTTGAAGTAGTCGACGACGAGTTGGCGTTGCCGAGCGTCGATGTAGTTGTACTCGATTAGTTGAAGTAGTCGACGACGAGTTGGCATTGCCGAGCGTCGATGTAGTTGTACTCGAGTAGTTGAAGTAGTCGACGATGAGTTGGCGTTGCCAATCTCGACTAGTTTTAACTAGTCGTAATCGAAGTAGTCGTACGACGAGTCGATGCAGCCGATCTCGACTAGTTTTAACTAGCCGTAGTCGAAGTAGTTGAGACAAGTAGTCGAAGTGGTCGTACGCCGAGTCAATGCAGTCGTTGCCGATGAAGCCGACTAGTCGGGATTAATCCCTGGCCAGTTCTTGATGGCGTGGTGAAGTAGTCGTTGATGAAGCTGACTAGTCGGGGCATGCCCCTGACTAGCTCCTGAGCTTAAAAGACTCGTCTCCGAGTGGTTTCGGGTCGAGCCGAGTAGTCCAGGCTATCATTCAAGATGTATCCGGACTCAATTTGATGAACCCAAATCGGAGTCGAAGTTGAAGTCGGAGTAGAAGTCGGGGTCAAAGTCGAGATCAAAGTCGAGGTACGTGTCGAGGTCGAAGTCGAAGCCGAAAAGGTCGTCGAGAGTTGGTTCTTGACGAGATCGCGGAGCGGCTCCGGTGGAGTCGTCGTCATCAAGTATGGGCCCGGGCGATCCGCAAGGTGGCTTGCAGACTTGCCGTTGCCTAAGGCGATGAAGATCAGGCGCCGAAGACGATGGTCACGCCCTCCTCGATGCCGCAGGTGTTGAAGCTTGATCCCATCGCACCTAATGGCGAGCTTGCGGCGAGTAGCCCCACGGTGGGCGCCAAGTGTTGATGATTTATATCGAGCACGTCTGCCTGGGGGTACCCCAGAGAGTAGATTGGTAGGTCTCGTCGAGTTCTAGGAACGACAGTACACGAATAACACAAAGATTTAGACAGGTTCGGGCCGCGAGTAGCGTAATACCCTACGTCTTGTGTGTTTGATTGTATTGTACGTGTGGTTGAGTTGTATGGTCTTGCATGTAGGCTTCTGCCGAGCTAGGGACCCCTGCCCTCCTTTATATATCCCAGGGGGCAAGGTTACATGGCAAGTATCCTACTCGGTTAGAATATGTGAGTCCTAATGGCGAGCTTGAGGTGAGTGTATCCGACAAGCACGTCTATTAGGGGATACCCAAGGAAGTAGATTTGTGGGTCTCACCGAGTTCTAGAAACGATAGTGCACGAACAACACAAAGATTTAGACAGGTTCGGGCCGCGAGTAGCGTAATACCCTACGTCCTGTGTGCTTGATTGTATTGCACGTGAGTTGAGTTGTATGATCTTGCATGTAGGCTTCTACAGAGCTAGGGACCCCTGCCCTCCTTTATATATCCCAGGGGGCAGGGTTACATGCTAAGTTTCCTAGTCGGTTACCATATGTGAGTACTAGTTGGATTACACGAGTAGTTCTATTAGAATTCGGTCTTCTATCTTGAGGGTACCCGGGGATGTATATCCCACAAGCCCCCGAGCATCTTGCACCTTTGCTTCAAGTCTTGAATCTACTTTAACATCTTCGAGTAGTTGGAGCTAAGTCCAAGACGCTCAAGCCTTCTCTGTAGAGTAGTTTACATTTGAGTGCATCTTTAGATGCACCCAATGGGTGTAGCCCCCGAGCCTCCGACTACTTTTTAATTAATCGGAGGTTCAAAAGTAGTCTTCTATCTTCATCTTGAGTAGTTTAGTGGCATGCACCGAGTAGGTGCACCCATTGGGTATAGCCCCTGAGCTTCGAGTGGTTTTGTTAAAACTAGTCGAAAATCTTGAATGGATCAACAATAGGCACAAAAAATGTGTACCCCTTGAGTGTAGCCCCCGAGCCTTGAAGCGAATGGTTTGTATTCGGTCCAAGGGTCAAGAACATAGTCTTCGAGTTGTAATATGCAAGCATCAACTAGTTTAAAGTACTCGGCTTGCATTGTAAGGCCGCGCCGTTTGAGTACCTACTAGCTCCGGTACTTGTCTTCATGTCTTGGCTTGTACTATGTAGCCCCCAAGCTTTCAAGCGACTGATTTAAGTATTCATCATGTGAGCACCGACTAGTAAAAATACTCAAGTGGCTTCATGGTCGTGTTATAAATATTCAACTGGTAATCCTACAATTTAAATATATAGAATGAGTAGTATCCGGTCCAGAAAAAGTAAATAATAACATTTGTAATGCATGTTTAAACTTGTTGCATGTGGTAATGAATGTAAAACATATTTTTTAAATAAGCTAATAAAATTATTATAATAGCATATAAAGCATGTTTAAACTGTTTAAGCTCATTACTCTTGTTAGACTCGTAACCACTCGAGTAGTAGCCATGTTACGTTTAAACAATTGGTCTCGCTTAACCAGTCCTTTTAAGGTGCATAGGTGTTACGAAGGAACCAAAGTTTCACGAATTAAGGTGCATGCTACTGAGCGGTTTGGTCGTTAAGAGTGTAGAGAAATAATAAAGCAGTCGGTTAGGACTTTTCTCCTGTAAGAGAGACCGCGCGAGGGTTTGTAACCCGTTGGCGAGATGTCAAGCGAGGTATTCTTTTAGAATATTCGGCTCATAGCCAAGTATGTTTTTAAACAAGCTGATAAAATTAATATAAAGAAAATAATTATTAAATAAGACTTAGCTTGATGCGTGCACGATTGTCGACGAAACCGTGGCGGTCGTTGTTGAAATCGACTAGTCGAAGTTAATTTCGACTGGTTGCTGATAGCGCGGTAGCCAATCTCGACTAGTTTTAACTAGTCGAGACGAGTAGTCGAAGTAGCCGATCTCGACTAGTTTTAACTAGTCGGGATGAGTAGTCGAATTAGTCGTACGATGAGTCGATGCAGCCGATCTCGACTAGTTTTAACTAGTCAAAACGAGTAGTCAAAGTAGTCGTACGCCGAGTCGATGCAGCCGGACGTTGATGTAGTCGTATGCCGAGTTGATGCAGCCGGACATCGATGTAGTCATACTTGCGTATATCTTCTCGTGTGCGGCAAGCAAAGAATCTTGAGATCACCTTCTGCATCTCCGCGTGCGTCAAGCAAAAACCATGCCAAGAGTTTTTCTCGTACGCAAACATGCGGCCTCGAATGCATGCGGATCTTTATTGCTTCAGAATAATCACGCTCTGTTGTCTACCTGACGCCTGTGCTTGGATATGAATTACTTTCCAGATCAGAATCCAGCAAGAAATCAGACTCGGACCAGTCGACGCATCGGACAGTGCGTATCCTGAAACGAATCGGAGTTGCTGCTACACTGTCGTGATTTATTTCATTTCGATTTCAACAGCCGCCTGCCGCTGGTTGTCTCGAGTGGAAGTCGAAGTTTCTTGATCAGAGTGAATTGCACCTTGGAACAGACACGTTGTGCTTGATTGTTGATTGATCAGAACGCGCGGCGTCGAGTAGTTTGATCTTGATGATTGTTGGTCCATCAAACCCAATGATCCCTGCGATCTGCTCCTAATGTTTGAGGTTGGATCCCATCGCGCCTAATGTCGATCTTCGGCGAGTAGGCCCCATGGTGGGCGCCAAGTGTCGACGATTTATGTCGCGCACGTCTGCTAGGGGATACCTCAGGAAGTAGATTTGCGGGTCTAGCCAAGTTCTAGGAACGATAGTGCACGAACAACACAAAGATTTAGACAGGTTTGGGCCGCGAGTAGCGTAATACCCTACGTCCTGTGTGCTTGATTGTATTGCACGTGAGTTGAGTTGTATGATCTTGCATGTAGGCTTCTGCCGAGCTAGGGACCCCTGCCCTCCTTTATATATCCCAGGGGGCAGAGTTACATGCTAAGTTTACTAGTCAGTTACAGTATGTGAGTCCTAGTTGGATTACACGAGTAGTTCTATTAGGACTCGATCTTCTATCTTGAGGGTACCCGGGGATGTATATCCCATAGTCGCCGCCCGCGCTTTCTCGCCCACACCGCCTCCAGCTCCAGCGGCGCCCACGCCGCCTCCACTGCCGCCGCCACCCACACTAACCTTTCCCACCCCTTTCCACTTCCCTCTCCCGCACCCTTCTCATCTCCCTCGATTCGGATCCACAAGCTCCCCCGCCGCCCCTCCCGGCTCCAGCGGCACCACCGCCGTCAGATCCGCCGCCCACTCGACCACCGTCGGCGCTAACCACTTCGGCCATGATGCCCCCACCACCCCGATCTGGCCCAACCGCCCTCCTCCACCACCGCGGCAGCAGACGCCGCCACCACCTCGCCGTCCAGTCCAGCGCCCGCTGCCACCGCCTGTCCTCCATCGTCCCCAGGCCATCCCTCTTGATTCGGCAAACATAGATCCGCTCCACAGTCCGAAACCCTAACCCCAACCCCAAACCCGGCCCTAACCCGATTTCGAGCTCGCTGGAAAAGAGGTGTCCGTCGAAGAACAAGAAGATGAGATCACCAGAGGTGGAGGTCTTCTGATCCGGCGAGTTACTTTTTCGATTTGATTGTTACCTTCTCCGTTTTTCCTTTTTTGTCTCCTTTTTATTTCGGACATACTTTTTACTTTTTCGATTTGATTGTTACCTTCTCCGTTTTTTCCTTTCTTGTCTCCTTTTCGTTTGGGACATACTTTTCTTTTCCAAATCTGGAGATGTCTCAGGTTAAGCTACTAAACCGAGAGGACTCTCCGTCTAGATTTTGGGTTACAAAAATGCTTGCACCTTCTTATCCCGACTCCCGAGTGTCCCGTCGTGTGATTTGAGCATTGAGGTCAACCTGCTCATCGATGAAAAATCAACGTGCCGCTCTACACTGAGAGATTCATGGCACTGAGCATGTCCCGTCGTGTGATTTTAACATTGAGGATGAGATACAGGTTGCGAGTACTGATGTGAATGGGCAAAGCTCTTGCCATCTTTGTTCAGAAAAGATAATCCAATCTTTTGCACATACTTGAACTTCGCATCCAGTAAGGTAAGGGACTACAGAGTACGACCTAGTATTGCTCCTCCAGCCTTAAATTAAGTGCAAACGCCAAACGGCATCTCAATTGGGAGGTTACTAATTTTGAGATCCACGTGGAAGACTACAGACATGGTCGGTTGTTTGAATTCAAGAAGCAGATGATACATACAAGCCTGGACCTTTGACATCCATAAAAGCAAGGGCGCCACAGGAATCGCTGCTCCAAAAATAATACTTCTACATTGAGAAAGAAAATGGAAGATGATATACTGAAGAACTTAGCATCGAAGGTTTAACGGGTTGTGGGAATTGGCGGCATCAGGAAAGAAAATGCCCGGTGCTTACATATGATCGGGACAGCTCATCTTTGGCTTGCATGGAAGGTCTGTCATGTGGCGAGGCTGTTTGTTGTCATAGTTCATCAATTCTAGACATCTGTTTGACGTACAGGCGAGTGCTCTTGAGCTCTGGATGAGATCTGAAGCGTCCCCTCGAAAGAGAGAACTTAATGTGATACAAATACCAGTCCCAGGATGCTGGTTCACATTAATACAACAGATAGTTCAGTACATAAACGACATTACGGAAGACGGTGGCACTGCAGGGCCACGACAAACATAACTAACGCTAGACTCCAGATAAAAAGGTTGATAACATAGAGGTCTTCATCAGAGTGGATATCCATGCAGCTTCAAGCGGGTGACCCTAACACACAGGCAAAGGTTGGGTGCAGAACGAACCCCTCTAAACGACGTCCTCAGGCACGAAGTCCGGGTCAGCCTCTGTAACAAATTAAGCAAGGGTGAGTACATATGTACTCAGCAAGCACAATCACAGTCATGGAGAGGATACAACAGAAGTATGCAAAGGATAATAAACAAGGATGGCTCATGGTTTATTTGGCAGCAAAGCTAATTTTTACACATGCAAAGGGTTGATTTTTGCAACGGGTTTTCACAAGCGTTTCTTTTAATTGCATCGAAAGAACATGATTATTTTGCTCACGAGATTTTAAAGCTACCAGATTTCCCATCTGTCGTAGCCCAGGCCAACATCTTTTCTCAACTCAACATTCACCAAGCACCTTCTTACACCAAAACCAGGGGACTAGTGAAGTGACCAAGCCGTAACTCGCCTAATACCGTAGACACGGCTATCCGGATAGGTTTTAACTCTGCAGAGGTGTACACAACCACAAGTAGGCTACCACAACATGAACACCTTAGTGCCAGTGCAGCTCCTATCAAAGCCATTACCCACCATAGCTAAACTGACAAGTTATCACAGACGCGACCAGGGGGGTTAGCAACCTACCAACGAGGTTCTACCCAGGGGCATACCTCACATAGATCGTATCCCCGGCTCCATGGCCTTCTGTTGCTCACCAGCACACCACATAACCAACAGCTTAACTAGTGGGATTTATGCTAGGCCGTTGCCACATACAACGGTCGAGTGGTAGTACAATAAAATGGGTTAGGCTAGATGACACATCAACATCATCCCAAAATTGTGATAGGATAGACAACTCCCACCATGCTCAACCACACAGGTTCGAGCTCACCTCGGCATTTCACACAAGAAATACCGTCTGTCTCATCCCACACGGATACTCATTTTATTCATAAAATCCATCTCTTTTATTTTAAAGCACGCACACGGTTGCTTTTGTAAACACCAAGTGATTGTAATGGGGTGTATAACAGTAAAATATTCCTAAGCATTTCTAGTAGTGACTAACATTCAAACAGAGCATTGTCATATTCAAACATTAATCTAGGTTGTCGAGGAAGCAGTCATAGCAATCAAGGAATGGCTATCCAACCGGGTTTAGCAGTAAAACATGCAAGTTTTGTAAAACAGGCCATGGGTTGTGGTTATAAAAACTAGGACAAAATATGCATCAAAGGATGGAATTGCACTTGTCGTTCTCCCAACCCTCGGGGGATTCCTGCCCGGGGTCTTGGTCTCCAAGCTCCTGCTCGTAACCCTGCTCCTCCTCGAGTCCTTCCTCGTCAACAGCAGAGTCTACGGCACACACGAACAAGCATACAATAAATAAAGGGAAATAAAGTTTTTGCTGAGCTCCGAAGGAAAGGACAGAGAATGAGAGTGATGGTGGTGACATGATTAATTTTGAATATGGACTGAATGGATTGGCGAAAATATACTAGTGGTCATTGTGGTGAAGTTTGGGGTCAAACGGGATTAATTTGGCGCATGAAATGACGAGTTTAGTGGGGTTTTAGGGCTGTTTTTAAAGAAAAGGACCTTTCTGTAAATACCGAAAAGGTCAGGGGTCCCTGGCGAAACTGAGAGAGAGAGGGAATAGTGGCTGTGGACTGCGGGTTGATTCGGCCAAAGTTCAGGGGGTTATGTGCAAATGCTCCAGAGAGAGGGGGGTTTATGTTTTTGGACTGCGGGTTAGAATAGGGGAAAGTGCAGGGGGTTATGGGCAAAATGTCCTTCTTCCTCGCGGAACAGTGCAGAGGGAGAGAGAGCGACGGCGACCGACGGCGGCGGAATCGCCGGCGATTGCGGCGGTGAAGGGTCAAATTGACCAGGGGGAAAGAGGGATGAGGGCATGGCAAGTTCACCCATGGCCTTACCACGGGCGGAGACGGAGTGAGGTGGCCGGCCCACGAGAGCAGGCGGCGGCGGCAATGGCGGGTGGGCGGTGGTGCTGTGGCGGCGGGGAAGGCGAATGCGGTGGTGGGTGAGTGCGAGGAGGTGAAGGAGATGCTCGCTGGCCCTTTTATAGGCGCGGAGGGGTGGTGAGGAGGCGGGCCGATGAGACGGGGGTAGGCGGTGGTCTTGGCGGTCGGCGGCGAAGTTAAGGCGGCCGGGATTCGCGGCCGTGATTGGTACGGCGGTGTTGTGCGTGTCGCGTTGTGGCGTGCGCGCGGTGAGGCGATGGCGCGTCAGCGGTGGCGCGTCGAAGTGGCTGCGGCGGAGCCGGGCGGTGGCGTGCAGGCGAGTGCGGCGGTCGGCGGTGCGTCCAGTGGCGGGCCGGGGTGTGGCGTGGCCGAGCGGTGCACGGACGTGGTACGGCCGTGGTGGGCGGCCCGGCAGCAGTGAAGCGGTAGCGGCCGGCGCAGGGAGGCAGTGGCGTGGGCGGCGTGGCACGTCGGCGCGACGAGGTCGGTCCGGGAGCACGTGCACGCACGAGCACGTGGGACGGCGGCGGTGCGGCCCAGTGGCGCAGGCAGCTCAGCGGCGGGGTCGATGTGGTGGTGGACACGGCGACGGTGGTGTTGCAGCGGGGCCGGTGCAGAGAGGCGGTGTGCGCGGCGAGCCCGACGGCGGTGGGGCCACAGCGAGGGGCGGCACGGCGGCGATGGCGTGCGCGAGGGCAGCTGCCGCAGTGTGGCGATGGCGTGGCCGCGGTCGGCACGGCAACGACGGTGGCCGGCGTGGGGAGGTGAAGCGGGCGGTGGGGTCACGGAGGAGGGGCGGCACGGCGCCGGCGAGCAGAGCAGCAGTGCCGGCGTCGGGTGAAAGCAGAGGAAGCAGAGGAGGGGGAGAAGGAAAAAGAAGGAGAAAAGAGAGGAAAGAAAAGGAGGAAGAAAAGAAGAAGAAAAAGAAAAAGAAAAGGAAGGGGAAAGAGAAAAGGAGGGAAGAAGGGGGAAAAGATGGCGGGATTCGCGGCCGAAAGCCGGCAGGTGGTCGACGGCGGTCGGCCAGGGACGGTCGGGCCCGGCGGACGACCCGAGAGCGGGTGACGCGGGACGGGACGGAAAAGAGAGGGCGAGGCGGTGATAACAAGGCGGGGTTTTGGGCGGAAGCGGGAGCTTGGCGGTAGAAAGATTTTGAAAACTTTTTCACCGGGTGATTTATTTAGTGATTTTTCCCCGAGAGAAAAACACGGGCGTTACAAGATCAGAGCATCGATCAATCTTCTTACAAAATTTAATGCATGTACAATTGTGCATATGCACAATGCCGAAATTAAAAGCTGAAAAAGGCGCTCGTTGGCCCGTCGGGGTGGGTCGTCGCGCGGCGGCGCTCTTCCTCGGTGCGGTGGCCGGCCTTGTGGGGGTTCCACCCCCCCCCCCCCCCCCCCCCGGATCCGGGCCGTCAGCCCCTCCTTCTGCTCCTCCCCGTCGGGTTGGGAAGCCGGCCGGCAGCCGGGGGAGGGTGGCGGTGGCGCGGCCCTGGTGGCTCCTTGGCGGAGCTCCGGTGATGGGGCCGTGTTCGGCCTACGACGCCAAGTTCTTCTGTGGGGCGGCCGGGGCTCCGGTCCTCCGGCGGAGGTGTGGTCTGGCGTCGCCGGGCCTGTGTGGGGCCCACTGCTTCCCTGCCCTTGCACTCTTCGTCTGCTCTGCCCCGATGGGTGGAGGGATTCGAGGGAGGTAGGAGTTCCAGCCTGTGGCTTCGTCTTGCTGTGGGGTGCCGCCTCTAATATGCATGTCGCCCGACGAAGCCGCCGCGCTTGTGGTACCAAGTTCACTCCTTTAGATTCATGATAATTTCAGGCCCTGTTTGGCAGAGCTCCGAGAGCTGATTCTCTGGTGAATCCAGGAGGAGCTCTGTCAAACAGTTTTCCAGCGAGAAGTGATTCTCTGAAATGAACTAAGGGGTTGGGAGCTAAAAAAAGTAGCTTCTCCTAATTCTGTGAAGTGATTCTCTATTCTGATTTTGATAGTTTATGCTAGAGAATTAAAGAGGATCACTTTCAGCCACAGAATCACTTCTCTCAGAGAATCAGCTCCCACAGAGAATCAGAATCAGATGGAGCTCTATCAAACATGCCCTCAGTCTCAACATGTTCAGTCCGGTGCCGTCCCATTGAGGGGGCGACACAATATTTGGTGTATCATAGAGAGAACCAAATCTCCTCGATGCGTCGGGTGGTGCGGTCGGTTGCATATGGAGCCTAGTGGAAAGCTTCGGTGGCTGCGAGGTGTCGGTGGTGGATGACGTGAGTGGGGTTGGTACTTGTGCCCTTGGTTCGTCGGGCGTGATCCTCAAGCGTAAGCTTTGATCCAGCTTCGAGTCGGGCAACAATGTTTGCACTCCCCTCTTGAGGGTGTTGCCTTTTGGTTCGCGTTCGACGGCGATCCATGGAAGCTCTCCGAAGTGAAAACCTAACGTTAGCGCTGGTGCACCTTTGCCTTCCTGAAGGCGTTGTTTGGAGCACTTCCTGTGGTCGTTGTGGTGGAGCAATAGGCTCCGCTGAAGGTCTGGGCCAGCTTGGTGTTGTAATGGTTTAATTTCTTGGCCTTTTAGTTTCTCTGGCTAGAGTAGTCTCTACCTGTCTCTGCCGCGTGGCCTAGAGGGTCCTATTACAGATCGGCTTGGTGTTAGGTCTATTAGCGGTTTGGGCTTCATTGTAAACCGGTAACAATCTTAGTATTTGACTTTACTTCATTTATAAGGCTGGCTACGGCCTATTTTTCATATATCTGAATATTCAAAGTCGAAATGGGTACCTTTTCTTTTCCAAGTGAGAAATAAATGTTGTTACATGGAATGTGATTTTTGGATAACAGAAGAAACAAGAAATGGAGATTGGGTTAAGAAGTTGGACAAAGTGATGCCTTGTAGGCGATCGATGGACGACCAGCGGCATTTTTGTTGACGCCTGTGCGAATGGTGTAGACTGCAGAGGTTCGCCTACTTTGTCATTTGTGCTCTGTGTACGCGAGTTATCGTATCCGTGTCTATATTGTGACGTACGAAAACTGTGTTACAACTAATTGCGCAGCGCTTACAAATTGTACCTGCCACATGCTGTCTGACCTATGGGAGCAGGTTGATTGGTGGGGTCATGCAGTTTTCTTTTTGAGGTCGGTGGGGTCATGCAATTGGGAACACTACCAGAGACATTCACATCCACACCAGTTGAGAACGGATTTTAGCACCGGATTCACAACCGGTGCAAACCTTCCGGTGCTAAAGGGTGACACCTTCGTTAAAAAAATATGTGCGTCTTGGCTCGCGCGTACCCACCTAACCATCTCACCTACGCAGCGCATGTAATAGGATAGATGTTAGATTAATTGGGCATTGGCCCATTTAAGTCTCAATTAATCAAAGAATTAAAGGTCCACTAATAAGTGCTAGGGAATTAAATTCCGGATGGAGAGTCAACGGGAATCCTAACCAACTTAAATAGTGGACCAACTGTGGACCACCTGTGAAGTTGGTAAAAGAAGAAGGGCGTGCCACACGCGATCGCCTCGCCGAGCCGTGGTCGTGGCCGAGCCGCTCAGCGTGTGCTGTGTGATGAACCTTTTGCCACAAATGACATTGATTGAGTCTTAACCGTTACCAATAATTGCCGATTTGATGGCTGATAGTAACTGCCGATTTGATGGCTGAGAGTAACTGCCGATTTGATGGCTGAGAGTAACTGACAAGTTAATGGCATTATGGCTGCTTAATAGTGTCCAGGTTCATCCTCCCTCTCCTACCCTGTGGGCCTATAAAAGGAGGTGTCTCTCCCAGGCAAACACACAGAAGCAGACTCTCCCTCTCTGGTACTCCTTTCAGGAGACCTCTCTCTTCTCCCTGTTTTTGCTGCTCTCTTGCATTCCCAACGCAAGCTTTACGCGCACTCTGCTTGCGTGAGCAGTTGCCTCCGAACCTCCCTGCCAAGTGATTCTGCTCGGGATAGGCGGGCGTAAGGTTTTTGGGGAGCGTACCAGTACGTGCCTGCCCGCTGATGTGGACGACTACTTCCCAGCGGCTAACTTCATCACCCGTACGACTACTTCCTGGTGGTCGGTTTCGTCAACCTGTACTACTACTTCCTGGTGGCCAACTTCATCAACTCGAACGACTACTTCCTGTTGGCCGTCTTCCTCACGTGAACGACTACGTCCCGGTGACTGTTCGAGGGACTCCACTGCATCGACTCGCCACTGCACCGAATCAGATCGACTACTTCGAGCAAGGCCAATCGAGGATGGTTAACACTATTCCTCCAGCCGGTGACGGCGCATCCGGTGCCTCCGGTACCGGCCCCGCCTCTGGGTACATCCTTAACATCGTTTTGTTCTGGTTCGGTTTCTCATGTTGTTCATGTTATTTAGGAGATTTAACTTGAACACTCGCACATGTTATGTTGCCACTGGAGTACTCATTGTTGTCATGAATTTGTTGCTAATTTCTGGAATAAAAATATACCGAATGATGCCTACATTTCTAACAATAGAAGATGCACTCCTTTTGAAGTAGCATGCGACATCCCCTTTAGCACCGGGTCGTATTTACCAAGCGGTGCTAAAAGGCCTTTACCCACGACCCGGTGCTAAAGGTGACTTTACCCACCAACCGGTGCTAAATAGTCTTCGGGGGCACCCTAATTTTGCACCCGACGCTAATGTTGTATTAGCATAAGATTTTGAATGCACCAAGACATATGAGATGGGCGGATGTATATATGTATGTATATATATATATGAGTGGAGATCATCTTCCTCCGACTCCTCCAAAGAGACTCCAACGTGTGTACCTCTAGCTGCTCGCCCCAGTGCTGATTCCAATGCAAGTTCAGTCGAGCAGGATCACTACTGGTCCCAGACCATCGTTTCAGCTTGACTGGTGAAGAAAAGGGCCATGTTGTTTGATGGTAGAGGTGATCAGGAGCACGAAAAACGTGACAGGTGGGAGTTGGAGGCATTCAGGAAGCAGCGGCCGATGAAGTTCAATAGAAAAGCCAAGGGAACCTAAGTTGCGTGTGTACCACCCTACATCAAAGTGGAGGATTGGGCTTGATCTGCGTAGGGGGATGCCCTCTTCACACGCGTGGCCCATTTGTGAGAGATTTTATACTTTTTTCTATTATGTTTCGCTATAACGTTTCGTTTCATTTTTATTTGTTTCATTCCGGTCGTCCTCTATTTTCTCTCTCTTATGCTTCGTAATCTTCATTTGTTGAGTGTAAACAGATGCTGCCCTATAATTTATTTATAGGATATAAACACTAAGTCCGTCCATTATTATATCTATAAAGATCCATAACTTTGGACAACCGATAGATCCACCAATCACTGAAACACTACCCCCAGCGATGGCTCAATGTTAGCCGGTGTATGGCCCAGGATCGCATGATGTTTATGGTGTGTTTGGTTGCCTGGCTAACTCCTAGCCAGGCTTCCATAAGCCAAGCGGGCCTTATTTGGTTGCCTGTATAAGGCCCGTAGCCAGGCCCCAACAATGCAACCCCCTCCCCCTAGCCAGGCTCCATGAAAACGCAGCCCATGGGCATAGAAGCTTGGCCTGACTCCGATTAAGCGGTCGTACAATGCAACCCGTGCGCCCCGCAATGCAACCCGCGCCTCCGCTGGCCACCAAATATATACCGGACTCACCTCTAGGGTTACCGCTTGGCTTGTACTGTTCACTCCCCCGCCGCCACACAGCTCTCGCTCTCTCGCTCTCGTTCTCGCTCCCCTCTCCGCCTCCGCCGCTGCGTCTAGGGTTTCGGCGAGACCGGAGGTAAAGCGAGCGGATCCCCTCTCCCTGCTCCGTCGAGCAGATCCTCTCTCTCCCTTCTCCCTCGTGCGGATCCCCTCTCCCTTCCCCCTCATGCAGATCCCCTCTCCCTTCTCCCTCGCGCGGATCCCCTCTCCCTTCTCCCTCGTGCTGGTTTATTGGATTGATTTTTCTTGGACGGCCTCGTTTCTTATCAGATTTTGCGCCAGTTACAGTATGCTTTAGTAGATCTGCCCGATGTTGTTCGAATGGCTTGCTTGTTAATCATGTAGCACTGTTTTAGATTTGTGCCTGGATATGCCATGAAGTTGTTTACTTTGTCCAAATCTGTTCGTTCAAGTATATTTACCTTCGATTTCTAAGATTTGTGCATTGGTCCGTGATGGGAAATTACACTGGGAGGCGCATCGATTTGATGTCGTAGCCGTGTAATAGTTTTTACTTATGATTGAATTTGTAGTATCGTGCACCACTAATTATGCCATTCTACTTGACATTCTAAATATGGATCCTGCTGTTAGGCAACGTGGAATTTTGTGCCATGGGTCATCGAGCAAGTTTTATTCAAGATGCTGGCAAGGATACTAATGTGCATGATGAAGCAAAGAACAAGTCGCCAGCTGAGGGACCATTTGCAAGATACAACTGGAAGGACTTGCTAATATGTTTTCAGTTTTTTGCATTTGTTGCACTTTGTTGTATTTGGGCAATGTGGCCAACTATGTAGTACAACCTATGTTTCTGATTAGACTATTGTAGCACATGTTGAGTTGTATCAGACAATTTGGGTTTAGCCAAGAATGACAATGTGGCCAACTATGATTGAGAATGTGCTACAATTTAACCAAGACTTGTATCAGACATCAAGTTTCAACAACACCAAAGATGCTAGTTCCAACCATTATTTGCCAAGTAGACATCAAGTTACACAGCAGCACCATGACAAAAGAGTTCTAGTTGCCAGGAGTTCTGGTTTCACCCACAAAGTTGCTAGGAGTTCTTGTTTCACCCACAAAAGACTAAGCCCACCAACACAGCTCTTCATTTGAGCTTGATTACAACAACAAAGATGAAGGCAACAAGACAACCCACCAAAGAAATGACAACCAACTAGATCCTCTTCTTCTCTTGCACTTCATTCCTCACATTCATCTGCATGGCTTGGCACAGGCCCTGAGCAAACCTCCACCTCATGTGCACGTCCTGATTGTCATTGCGCATACGCTCCCTCTCCATAAGCAGTGATTGCTTCTCCCTTTCCCAGTCTTCCTTCTCTTCCATCGGTGCATGGTTTTCTTCAACAGTCTCATTCCTCATTGCGCACTCTGCCATGTAATCCACTTGATTCTCGTCAGCAACGTTGATGTAGTAGCGGATCATCCCCCAAAGCGTGGTCATGACCTTCTGTGCCCTCGGATGCCATTCTCATTCCAGCCATTGCACAAACCCACACCTCTTGGACTTGTCCTGTGACAATGAAATTGTTTGCATCAAAGTACAATCACTAAACATGGTTTTCACATTTCTATTTGCATTAAACCAAAGAATAATCTATCTCATTTGTACCTTCAAATGGCAGCCCAGGAACCGACGACCAGTATTCTTCCCTTCCCAATAGAACAACCGCCTTGGGGGCTTACCATGAGAACACTGAAACACTGAATCCACGTCTACCGCTCCCCACGAACTATCTTCAGTGCCATCAGGAACAGAACTAATAGATGACTGCAATTTGTAAAACAATGGGATCAGAAGCAAATGCTAAGGACTGGATCCAACCATGACAGACTGTACGAAAGTTCAGAACACATACCTGACCAAACCAGGATTGAAAAGAGGAATTTTCAGATTCACCATGGCTTGAAGAGGAACCGCTGCTTCGACGCCTCGCCGGGGAAGACTTCGAATCCATCGATGCGGTACGAGACGAGGTGGAGGAGGACTTCTTGGAGTCCATCGATGCCTGGCGAGACGTGGCGTAGGAGGACTTCTTGGAGTCCATCGATGCCTGGCGAGACGTCGCGGAGGAGGACTTCTTGGAGTCCCCCGATTCGGTGCGCACTTGCCTCACCGGAGATACCTTGTCCTCGCCCGATCCAGCGGCTCCATTACCTCCCCCCGCCTATGGAAGCACCTCGAGGTGGATCCGAAGAAGAAGCCACCAACCGCCGGTACTCGACGCACGCGGAGCAGAAGTGGCCCTCCTCGGCGACACCTCGCCGGTATGGGAAGGGGAACTCACCTCAAAGGAACCTGAGGGGCTTCGGTTGCGGCTGACCCTAGCGCGTGCACCCGCATGGTGCATCCTCACTTCGCCGCCGCCGCCAGGCATCGCCTCCGTCGTCGCGAGATTGGGGATAGAGAAGACAGGGGGTCAGGCGAAGGTGAATGTACCGCGTTAGGGTATGGCACTCGACGGGAGAGGCACCTAAGCATCGAACCGGTATGTTCACCGATTTTAGATAAGCCAAGCCCAACCAAACAATAGCCCTTGGCTTCAACTATGCAGCCCAACACCTTATGCAGGCCACCAAATGCCGTCTTAGCCAAGCCAGGCCCAACTTATATAGGCAACCAAATGCGAGCGGGTTGGACTGTTTTACATAGGCTTGGGCTGGCCTGGCTAAAATTGCTATCTAGGCTAGACTAAGCCCACCAACCAAACACACCCTTAGATACAATATTTGTCCAGCAGCCCATATACGTACAAGAGGTTTTGGACATGTATTTATGATGGCATGATGAAAGTTTATTACTATTATATATTTTGTATTTTTGAATTAACATATTTGATTGCTTATTGCCCATTTTCTACTCCATTTGGACCACTATATTCTTGATAGCCAATACAATAGGACCCATACTGCACTTGTTCTCTATACAACATAATTTGATACACAAATCGAAATATATGTTGATACATATCATAAAATTCTCTCTTCTCTCTTCTATGTCACGTCAACATATTTAATGTCATGAAACTCTTACTGACACTGGCCTTAGGAATCGACTCATCCCCGTCCGCCGTTGTGCCCAGCGTCCATTACCAAAGGCAAAGGGTAGGCGAGGACATGCAGGATGGCAAATGGGAAACAATGGATGACAGTAAGATGCTCGGCTGGCACAGGAATGGGCGGCGTCGAGGAAGAAGCATATGCATCCCGAGGAGAAGCCGCAGCTCGACATCATCGTCATCGGCTTCCCACCCCCGTCACAACGAAATGCGGCGAGTCCTCCGATTCGGTCCGTAAAATGTTCCTGCGTGTACGCAGCCGAACTGGTGGATGTAGTAACGCGTTGGGCCTTTTGGGCCTGGCCCACCTAGTGCTCCTTTTTGGGCTGGGCCTTAAAGCCCATGTCATCTAGGGTTTGGTTTCCCACCGTTTCGGTCTATAAAACGAAGGGCGCAATGCGACCCCTCCCCCCACCGCCGTCAGCCACGCAAATCGCCTCTTCTCTTCTTCATTCTCGTTCTCCTGTTTTCTTTTGTCTTCGTTTCTCTGTTGTTTCTGTTCGGTTTTACTAGATTTGAGCTGATAGGGGTGAGATGGTAGGTATTGTGGCCATGAGGAAACAAATCCGTGTGCCGGAGGCATCCGCTGGACGCCGGTGTCGGTTCCACAAATCCTCTAAGAAGTTCTGAGCCGCTTGTTTTGCCCTTCATCTTCTCCTCAGATCTGGATTTGCCTCCTCGTCTTCGTCCCCTCTCTTTCGATTCTTGCTATCGATCCAATTTGTTTAATTTTCGATCCAATTTGTTTAATTTTTGAGGTCTTGATACTCTGTGTTCTGTGTGTTCCCAGTAGCGTTCTTTGTGTTCAATGCTGACGCGAGGTGATGATGCATGTATGAAAGTCTGTCAATCCCCTGATGTCACAAAGTGATGACTCCTCATACATCCCGACAGGCTCTGATCGCATTTGCTTGCACTCTCTTCCTGGGTTTGTGTTGAATCTGGATCTGATTCATTCATTCGCTGTTTATTTCTCTTGCTTTCCAAATAATCATACGTTTGACGCTTAAATTTTATTTGATTTTACTAATTTATGCGATCGCTGTTTAAATTTCCTACTTACTCGGATGACCATAATTTTGGCTTAAATTTCCTACTTAAAGATTAATAAGATTAACAAGCTCCAAAGAATCCGTCCCCATGATTATCGGTCCTGATGTCACTCAACGTATAATTTGTACACCTGTACGTAGAGCTTCAGCATCCGAAGAAAGAGCAGATGCTACTGCCGTGAGCCGCCTAGTGATGGCCGTCAGGAATTCACCCCTATCAGCTCCCACAATAATAGCGTTACATGCTGCTACAAAAGCACCATCAACATTGACCTTCACACAGTTTGTAGGAGATTATTGCTAGGTTTGTACTACTTGCTCCCGCGGTCTGCTACTTCCTCGTGACCAGGAATGAGTTGAAAACAGGTGTCTAAAGCCCAATTAATCGCTACCTTCGTCTCAATAGGGGACTTGTTGTGTAGATGGTCATATCTCGATCGCCAAATGGACCACGTCCCACATAATATGATTGCTCTGTCCATCTCCTTCAACATTGAAGCCCATGTATCAGGGTGCAGATCTAGGAGCTTGACACGAGATAGCTCGCGCAGCATGTTCCAAAACATCTTGCATAGGTGCACTGAAACAAAGCATGGAAGGTCGTCTTAGCACTAGCTCCACAAGTTACGCAGATATTAACCAAATCAATATGCCTTCGATGGAGATTAGCCCTACTAGAAATATAATCATTAATAAGGTGCCACCAGAACACTTTGATCTTTGGAGGAATCTTGCACTTCTACAGCTTCTTCCATCTAGGATCACTGGAGTTTTTTTTGGGATGCATTCCCTCTTGTACACGCATGCTGTTGGGCTTCCGCTGCCGCCAGCAACCTGTATCCTGACTCGCCTGTGTACATGTCGTGACATTCCTCAGACCGTGCCCACGTGTCTTTGTCAATATCACTATATGCTTTTCGATGTTAAAAAGCTTAGGTCCTCTGCAGTAATGCCTTTTATGTAAGAGGGACGTGAATACGAGAGCACCATCGGACGGTATGCATCCAGCAATCGAGAAACAAACGGGAGAAACATCAATTGATGAAGAGAGGAGCCCGACACAGCCCGGTCGACCCGGTGCTAGACGCGGGGAAAACAGAGTACAGTTTCCCGGTGCGGGCGAGGGTGGAGCAGGTCCCCACCTCGAGGAAGCCTACTCACGGCCCTCACGCAGTCACGCACCACAGCCGTGCCCATGCTCAACCCTGTCGAGGCGCTCTTCGCTGGCGCCGCGAGCACTACCATGTGCAACAGCACCGACCATTCTGATGATGGGTTGATCTTTGCCTTTTTCATTGTTCCTTGGCTTCTTGCCACTATGGTAATGGATCGATTTTTTTGGTTGTTGTGTGTATAGTGCTGAGTGCTTTGACTGCTTGCTGTTGAATGCTGTTGCGGATGAGGGAGCTTGAGAAGCACCTTTACATCACCACGAACATGGAGGGCCTCGACAGCAATAGATAAGCAGAGGTTAGTAGGAGTGGAAGTATTTTGGCTTGTTGAATTGAAATTGTAAATTGCTATGTATTGACAGAAGATGTTGGTTTCAATTTGAGACACTGGCTATTGACTATTGTGTCAATTTGAGAATGGGAGGATACCTGTTGGGTAATTTCTTGATGTCAATTCAGTTTGGCAAAAGAGATTGAGACTTCAGTATATCAACAGAATGTGAGCCTGATGTCTGAACATGACTTCAATATGTTGTTGAAGTATTGGCTTGAGGCTCGGACAGAGAGCATGCATACAGAATTGCCCAAGGAAAACTGAGCCTGCACTCAGAACTGAATCTAGCAACTCATCGTAAGAAATTTGGCCATGCTGTAGTGCTGCACTACCTTTACACCATTGAGTCAATTTGATACTACAAACAGAAAACAAAGCTGCTAAACAGAAATAAAGAAAAATATAACAACCAAGCTAAACGGATGTCGAACTTGTCCAAGCTCCCTCACCTGCATCGCGGCTACCGGTTGTTACTGCTGCGTCTATACGCTGTGCCGGCGACAGCGAAGAAGCCGAAGACCACCTCGACGGGGTTGAAACTTTGCGCGGCGGTGGTGCTTGAGGTCTGTGAGCAGGCTTCCTCGGGGACCTGCTCCACCCTCGCCTGTGCGAAAGCGGAAGCGAGCGGTCGGCGGCCATGGACGCTCCTTTCCTCGCCGCTGGATGGATACCGTCCGATGGCCGATCTATGGTGCCCCGTATTCATGTCCCTCTTTACATAAAATGCATTACTGCAGAGGATCTGGTTCGAAGCTGGGACCCCCATGTTCTCCATTAGTCTCAAAATGAACACTGCAAACAACTAATAGATGCTAGTACTTCAAAATAATTCACTTGGTGGATGATTATAAAACCAAAAGGATTTAGTATCTCATGGTGAGCAGGTGAATGGTGAAAGTGAAATTCTCCCTTGTACTTTGAATTTGAAGAAACTCTGAAACATTAATCAGTTCAACGGTGGTCTCGTTGGTTTTGTTGGAGGTATATGGATGCAAAAACTCAGATCAAACATGTTCCCATTATTGCTGAGGCTAGGTAGCATAAGGAAAAAAATGTTCATTAATCTTAGGCTCTTAGCTAGGAAGATTCAGTATCCTCTGCCTCCCCATCACGCATTTTGATCTCTGGTTTCCAATCATTTGTAGACCATTCTGAGTTCCACTAAAAAATTGCGATTCTGAATGTGTTTTATGCTAACCACTTATACTTCCATTTCTTTAGAGCAAGTATAATAATGTGATGTAGGTGGGTTGCATGAGGTTTCATGTCAGATTTGTGCTGAGTTGGATGGGATGAGAGAAGAAAAATGGACTGCAAGTTTACATAAATGGGTCTGTAAGAAAATTCTATAGGCTTTCGGCAGTGACTCATGACTCTGCATAAATGAGGCCAAATGTGCAGTTTTTCCAATACATTATGTTGGCATTGATCTGACGGATATTATGTTGGCATTGATATGACGGATATCTGGGATTGCTGCTCCACTTCAGACAATTAAGAAGAGTGGATGTGCAACCTTTCAGGTTGTGGCAAGACTGCCAATGTGGAAGGGCCGTTTTTGAATAAGTCTGGCTTCTGTACCCGTGCACTCCCTGACGGTATTTTCACTGAAGAAGTGGGCATTCAAGAAACTTGACAAGATAAGGCGAGGTTTTTTGTGCAAAGGTGCAACCGAGCCAATGGTCGCCACTGTCTTGTTCGTTGGACGAAGGTAAGCAGACCTAGGACGCGGATAACGCGCGCGACCCATCGCGCATTAGGCAACCGCGCGATCGCCGCCGTCGCTGCAGCCGCAATCCCCCGTCTTGTCCTCCGGCTCCGGTGGCCTCCACCGCTTCCGCCGCCGCCCACCACCGTGGCCGATGCCGCGTTCGCCGCCTCCTCCTTCGCCCGCACCTCCCCGGCTCCGGTGGCCTCCGCCGCCGCCTACTACCGCAGCCGCGCTAACTTCATCGGCCGTTGTTTCTCCTCCGCCTTCTCCGCCCCCGCCCGCCACACCATCCACCGGGGGTCCTCCACCGCCCGGCCGGCGGCGCCATCGTCGCCCGACTTCCATCGCCGCCGCCGGGCAGACCGCCTCCCCCAACCCCTTCTAGGTTCGCCGGCGACCGATGGCCCCCAGGAAACCCCGGAACCCTAACCCGGCGCCGCCCTAATCTTCCGGCAGCTGCGCGCGGCGGCGCGAGTGGGTCACGCGCAAGCGCGTCCGTGTGACCCAGCGCGTTCTAGACTTACCGCAATAAGTTCGGGGGATTGGGCATTCTTGATCTTGATCATTTCACTCGTGCGCTCCACTTGAGGTAGTTGTGGCTAGACTGGGTTGATCCGGACAGGCCGTGGTCTGGCTTTGAGAATTTGAGGTGCCTTGCAATATGTGGATAAACAACTTTTTCGTACAAGCACCGTGGTCTTGCTTGGAGATGGGCGTAAAGCTTCCTTTTTTTTCTGAAGTGCTTTCTGCTCATTTTTTATTTATCAGATGGAGGGGTCAGTGTGATCACGACCCACCAGAGAGATTACAAAACTGGGGAGGGGATGATTCCAAAAGCTTGGATTATTCGGATCCCGAGCTAAGCCTGAACAAGCTGACTCGTGCACACACTGGTTACAAGAACGTGCACGCCCGACAGGGCAAAAATGAAGTCTAGCGGATCACGTGCTTCACGGAAGATGACTCCCCCTGGCGCCTGATCCCAGGAACTTGACTGAAGCACTGAGACCAAGTTTGCAGAGTCACTCTGGATGATAACATGAGAGATCCCCCTGTCCATGGCCGCATGAAGAGCAGCAAGAAAGGCTTCCCCCTTGGCTGATAGCGCGTCAGACACCACCGCCAGGTGACCTGAACCGGCTAGAACACCACGGCCATCACTATCCCTGATTATGAAACCCCATGCTCCATCTTGTCCTTTGCTCTGAAAGCTCCATCTATGTTGATTTTGAGCGCATCACGTGGTGGAGGGAGCCATGCTTGCTGCTCACGTCTTTGCACGGTGGGAGCACCTATTGGTGCCTGATGCAAACGCTCATAGTTGGAAATCAATTCCCTGGGACTATGTATCACTTCCTTAGTCAACAACATTTTCTCCTTTGCATTTGCCTTGCTTCTAGCATCCCACCATACCCATAGAAAACTTGTAACTAGTATTTTTTTCCTTCTCCTTCATCTGCAGAATATGATTCACGACGTCTTGTGCAGACTTCATGGTTAGGATCCTAGTGCAGACAGCCTCTAAATCCATAGCCAACCAGATGGGCTAAGGGGGTGGTTCGACCGAACCAAGTGGTTTGGTCGAATTGGCCAATTTTTCCCCTTAGTCCATGTTTGCTCAGTTATGTACCATCACATCACATATTCACCAAAACTCGTTAAACTTTATTAGAAATAAACCCAAGTGTTTGAATTGAACCATATATCCTCATTTATTCCTGAGAATTGGTGGTCGAATCATGTCATAACGACCACCAACATGTTCTGCAAACACGCAAAAACAACTGCAAGTGTAGGTTAATGTCCTCCTACCCAGTGAAGAGGGCATACTGAACCATCTTGATTGTTCAAGTCTTGATCTTGAACGGGTTGGCGATGCCATCAAACTCCTGGAGTGAAAGATCATTGATGTTTGAGATGCACAGTTCCCCAATCTTGTGCTTGACTGACCCGTTTCCCATTGCTGGCGGTGGCTAAGTTGTGTGTGGGCTTCCTAGTGGAGATGATTTCGGAGTTGTTGGCATAGTTTCTTCCTTCTTCATAGACGATTGTCCCTTTACCAACCTCTGGATTGTTGTTGCTCGCTTTCTTTGCCTAAAGAGTTTTTCGGGATCACCCACAAAATTATTCAGTTTGTTGGATATGTTACGTCCATCTCCTATTAGTTTTAGTGAAAAAACAAATATATGTGCAAGCTAACCAGGAGTAACCGAAGAAAAAATAAAATAAAATACAAAACATAAAAAATCACTAAAAACATGAACGTCATCCATAAGTGCAAGAACTAAAGTTAATCTGAGCTTATAGCTAGTTTTCTTGGCAACAACGCCAGAAAAGCTTGTTGGTGCCGGCTAACGACATCGAGCGTTAGACCGGAAGTGCATGGATCTGTTCTAGCTTTTCCCTTAGAAGTATTCCCCCCAAGGTTTAACAATCCATGGAAACTAGCACTAAGAACCGAACATAAATCTCAATGAGTTATCAATAGGCATGGTTTTGTATAGATGAATATAAAAGTAGATCATATATGCATTGAAAGATGATAGGAAACAGAGAGATTTGAGATAACAATTCTAGGGCAGCCTAGACTTTGCATTTGTTGTAGTTCTGATAGCAAGGTAGCAAATAGATCGTAGTTCTTATTCAAATCATCTTTAAATCACCACCTCCGGTCTGACACAGTAATGACCGCCCTACGAGGCCCATATCGTGTCATGATCCTACTGTTCTACGTGAGATGTTGAAAGAGAATGCATACAAGATACACGTCTAACTACTATGATAGATCATAGATGCAAATCTAGTCACCGCGTATTAACACCAAAATTTGGCATGCGCTAAGATGAACCCGATGTCTATACGGAGGGTGAAACAGATGCCGATACAGATGGAGAAGCCGATGCTTATATAGAAGAAGAAGCCCATGCTGATTAAGAAATATAAAGCTAGTGGAAGCGGTGGAACATAAGGAACTAATGGAGTCGGTGTTGAAAATTCCCTTGATGGAACGATGATGTCATACAAGACTGGGTCATATTTTATTCTTTTTTTGTAAATATAGTATTTTATTTCTTTTGCGTCAAGATTGTAATAAGTTGTAATCGACTAGGAGTCTTCATCTAGGGTATAAATATGTACCGGGTGGAGACGGAAAAACTGTACACACGCCAATCAATACAAGTTCTTTTTCTCGGCATCACGCCAAAACTTTGGGAGTAGGAGTAACGTACCTTTTCTGGGCAAGTTTTTCAAACAAATAGGTTGTATCATCTTTGACCTTTGGTTTGCTTGTAAGTACCATTACTTATAGAATAAGTTAGATTCAATCCGTGGCTTATGCTTATATTTGGATCGCTTTTGTTCAAAGTTATCGGATATTGTTTCGTATTGCTTGTAAGGCAGCATCTTTTCATCTCTTGCTGGTATTTGTTAACAAAATTCACCCATTATCGAGCTTTCGATTTGAAACGTACCGGCCTAAAGTATTCATCATGGAAATCATCTTAAATGAGGTAAAATATGTTAAAATCAATATAGTTTGATAAGTTTTAAATCATAGTGTTTGCCTAGATTTCTATTGATATTTAGATTGATTTCGTGTTTAGATTCATCGGCTCAATGTCTATTAACCTATCGCCATGTTGTTATTGTTGTCTTGGTTAGGTCCGATCCGATAATAGTGACAATAGTTTAACTCTCATTGCTTTAATGAAATTATTTTATAAAAGACATTAAAATTTTGATAGAAGCAAGATGGAATCGATTATCATTAGCCCATGAAGCCATATTATTCTTTTTAATTTCTAATCTTCACGATTCAAAAATTAGAACGATGGTAAATCTGTATCAGGACATTTCAGAAAACTAGCCAGTGTGAGCCTGCAAAAAATTACTGATTAAATTTCTTTCCTTGTCAATTACATTTCAATTGACGGGAACGCCATGAACCTTAAAGATTGAATAGGTCCTGCAACGTAGTGAAGCAAATCTCCCGGGCCTATAGTGTGTCTCGTTGCATAAAGATCATTATTTTTGTGTCAATGCCGCGACTACAACAACACCCTAAGCAATCTACATTGATCATAGATTGCAATAAGAAAAAGTATAACAGTAGATAGCATAAAAGAAAACATATGGACCATTAGGGAACTGGACACATTAACTTGTATTGCTATATATGAATGATTATACATCACCATAATCACCGCCAGCATAGTACCTTTGATCCTGTGACTTCTAGATTAGAACTCCAGTAAAGGTTTGTCCACACGAGCTAAACTCTAGACAATTGCATGGCCCTCAGCTCCCCAGATGGTGTCCCTCAGGCCTTCTCTGCTTCTTTGCTGTGAATTCAGATGGATGATTGTGAAAACCTTCAGGGGATGGGGTATTTATACCTTGGGGAGGTCATGCTTCAAATGGGAGGTGAAACCAAGCAAGGAAGGCATATACGACATTCAACAATCAGATACACAAATACGAGCAAAAGTAACCCATTTAGAAAAAAAAACCCTAGACTATGCTTGTGTTGCAATTATGATATGAAACAAGATTATGGTTCTCATTCCAAACTTCCTTAAATCACCACCTCCAGTCTAACCCTTGAATACCGACCAACCTGTCACGTTCCTAAATTTTGTGCGAGAGGATCTAAGATCATGCACAGGAATCATCATGTCATACTATTGTAAGAGATCTGGTATGGCAACCTAGCTACCACGACTATACGAACACGTTGAGAAATCTACAACGGTGATAGATTGGGAATTAAATATTTGCAACAATAGAAAACATAAAAGGAGGCATGTGGATCGCTTAAGAATCAGAACACATAATTAACTTTGCTGAGATAGAATATTCATCATTGGACCTCCACCAAGATCATACCTTGACCCAATGAACCTAGCTCTAGATCTCAGATTGTGATTCTTCCTCACAGGGTGACCATGTCGGCTAGAGTTTAGCGTACGCTAATCCTTAGGCAATTATCCAGCCCACAGCTCTCTAGAATGGTGTCCCTCAAGCTCCTATATGCTTCTCTCCTGTGAATTCATCGAATTGATCTATGTGAAATGGCCATGGAGGAGGTGTACTTATACTTGAGGAGGACTAGTTCAGATTGGAAGACGACTGTGGCCAGGAAATGCCCAGGCCCATAGGCTTAGTGGGTCCTAGCCAATCGGCCTAGCCTTCCTTTTGTCCACCTCATTGTTTTCTTCGTCGCCAAGTCACCAATGATGATATCTTGTGCATTTTGTGACTTGCATATGGGCCTGACACGCTGAAATCTATGGGATAAGAATGAATTTTGACGACCTTCCAAAGTCCTGCTTAATTCACCTTGATCCCAAGATCAACTTGATAAATATTCATGAATTAGCTTCCAAGTCTTCTAGAATGTTAATACATGAGATCTTAGCATCATTGGGCCTCAAACTGTGTTAGGTTAACCGGCCAATGGCCCCAAGACGACTGACCCATCCATTTATGAGCTCCTCCGGTTGACGTCTTCCATGGGCTTATCCTTGGTTTTGAATCTTGTTGATTTATGCTCCAAATTGGGTTTAATTGATGCGAAAACAACGTTCACGAGGGAAATTCTCTTGTTTACACATTAATGAGCTATGACATCCTACATCATTTTTGTTTGCGGATTAGAGGAAGAAAACAAGGAAAGATAAAATCAACTATCGTTTTTTAGAAATTATATCAACAAAACTTGAAGATAGGCATCACAATATTACATGTAAATTTAGGAGGTGGCGTGGGCCGATCTTGGTTCTTTCGAATCGAAAGTTGCTTCAGTAAAGGCTATTGTTATGAGGCCTACTTCCCCAGGTGCTCACCTCGATGTTCGTAGACACGAGATCTCCAGGGCTACCCCCTTATGGGTTGAACCAATGGCTACCCCCAAGTGCGTGTTTCTGAGTGACAGAAGTTTTTGAGTGTGTCTTTTGCTAATCTATCTAATCTGTCCTGAAATATCTAGGATAAATTGTATTTCAAAATGGAGGGGGGGTAACTAGTAATTAGTTGATGGATCTAACCTAAGAGCAACTTCAACAATAGCCCTCAAATTAAACCTTGTAGATATAAAATGGGGGTTGTATCTATTTTAATAGTTTTAGAACTTGTTCTAACTCCGGCTATATCGCTCATGAATAATAGAGGCCTCCAAAAGACCCCAAGAATGGAGGGTGGATGAGTAGATTTGGAGGTCTTCATAAAATAAGGAGCCAAGAAGAGAATCTACTGAAGTATAATTTTTTTGTTTGGCCCTTTAAACTTGAGCGAGGAATGGTCGAGTTGCTGTCAAGAACTGATCGCTGCCTTGGCCTGTTCTAGCATGCGAGACCAAGGGTCCAAGGCTTTAACCCTGAGATCCAACCTATAGAGCGTGAGAGAATATGAACACCCTCGACAACAACCACCCCTCTTATAGTAAAGGTCACACTAGCCAGAGGAGCATCATATTCATATCATTAATAACTGAAAAGTCAATAGGGGTCAATGCAGAATATAAAAAGAGGAGATGAATACTTCAAGCTAGCGTATCTCACTGTCACGTACACGTACAGAGGCGGAGGAAATACTGCTGCTTCCACTGTAGCAGGATACCATGCATGCTGCGGGCGGCAGCTGGTTCAAGGCGACTTGGAATAAGAAACTGGCCTGATCTTCCGTGAGGCCGAAGATTCCAGAGCAGAGCTGCACGAAACGGGAGCCCGTCGGCGTCCCGGGGAGGGGGCAAAGCCCTCTCGGGATGCACTCTCCCCTGCTTTCTCATAGGCTGGCCGACGCTCTCTCCAAGGTGCTCATTTGACCTAACTCATTGGCCTTAATTAAGCTCGCATCTGAATAACCGAGAGATGCATTTCTTGTATACTAATTTCTCTTTTTATTGAAACATTTTAATTAGTTTGCATATTTCTCTCTCAAAATAATTTCTCCTTTTATTGAAGCACCAAACATTTCTCCTTTTGAAAATCCTAATATAGACTAGTGATGTATATGCCCTTTCTGGGAAAAAAGAAAGACAAGCTAGTGTACTGTTACATCATGCATGGAACGTTTATTTTTATACGAGCCACGTACAAAAGAATCAAAAAGTACACAGGCGAAAAAAATGGAAAATTATCCTTGTACTACTCCAGTAAATTGAATCTTTACTCAATTAACTATGGTAAAACCATATGCTATCACTGACAGTAATGCTCTCAATCGTTCTGTGGGTCGTCGCCGCCATGTATGCATGCCCTTCTTCTCTTGTTTCTTTCTCTGTTTCTTGCAGCAGCTGCCTGTCAAAAGCCAGCCAGCTAGCTCCACGCGTAATTATAACCTAGTTTTGTTGTACGTGTATATAGTTTGCCAGAGATATGATGGATCGATCATATCAGTTGGTCCTCCTGCAGTTTTTCCTGATCTCTCCGGCGGTGCCTGTCAAGACGTCGAGCGCGGCGAGCTTGTTGAGCGCGTAGCTGAACATGGAGGGGAAGAAGTCGGTGGTGGCGAGGAAGTTGACCATCCAGGCGGTGGAGCTGTGGTCGCCCAGCGCCTGGTCGACGGCGAGCACGCCGTGGCGCTTCATGATCTGGGCGTAGTAGCTCTTGTCGACGAGGAGGATGCTGGAGGGGTCGTCCAGGTAGACGATGTTGTCGAAGGCCTGGCCCTTGGGGCACGCGAACGTCGTCAGGATCCAAACGTACAGCGGGTCCATGGACGGGTCCGGCCGCCCCGTCCCGTTGAAGTCGTACAGCCGGTTGTGGATCACAGAGCAGTGTGTCACGCCCACCGTGTGCGCGCCTGCAATACAATGAGAAAGCAGAAACCTTTTTACTACTAGCTATATAGCAGAGTTGCATTGTGACTGCGCTGCATGCCTAGCAGCTTGTGTACGTGTTGATCTTGATTATTATTAGCGTGGTTCTTACTCGTCCCTCTTACCAAATGTGTTACAGTTTGAGATCTCTATCGACCTGATTTAGCGCATATATATAAATATAAGAATCTGGCTGATCAGCATGATGATGGTACATTGGAAGGGGCGAAACTTAATAAATATGGTATATATGCAGTACTAGTATAACGTTAAGGGCAGGCCTGCAAGTAGCTCAATTATCTAAATATACTAAACTGATATTCTATATATGCCAACACTGGTGTACGCGACATTCCATGTGTTGATCCTCTTAATCTATGCACATTGAGTCAATAAGCTTAGCTGTATTCTAGGTCAAAAGAGGCTAACTTAGTAAAACCGCAGTCTTGTTGTAGCCCAAGAGGACACATGGGTCATGGTAAAACTTCCAGCAGCATGCAGTAATATTATTACTGGTCGGTAAAACCAGTAATGGTTTTCCTCTAAATTTTTCAAGTAGTCTGGTTTAAGAAATGGTAGCAGCGTTGCGTAGGCGGCGGCGGCGACATACCCATGAGGATGGCCATGTCGAAGCTGTTGAGGCCCTTCTTGGAGAATAGATTGATGGCGGTGGGGATGTCGACGTTGGGGCCTGGCAGAATGCTCGCCATGGACGCTTGTGACACCACGCCGTCCCTTCTTCCAAGTTGCACTTGGTAGCTCGGCCCTCCGCACTGGACGTTGCACACACAGACTAGTACATTAATAATTGTTCGCAAATCACTTCTCAAGATAGAAGCAAAACATAATAATGCAAATAATAAGGTAATACAGCATATAGTAATGGTTAGGATGGCAGTCAAATTGTCTGCTTCTTAGCGAAAAAACACATCTGCAACAATGAGTGACAACTAGCTGCCAGGACAGCAAATTAAAAATGAAAGGCAAATGGCAAGGAGAAAATGAATTGAAGTCAGCATTCGGCATTGCTATTCCTCTTCAAAAAGGAAATCAATCGGCATTGCTTGCTCACAGCTCAGCTAGCACACAATGAGTGACTCACCATGGCAACGGCGTCCCTTGTTGCGGCGATGATGATGTCGGCGCAGGAGACGACGCCGGGGCACACATTCTCGAGCGCCGTCTTGACGTCGTCGATGAAGTCGTAGCCGAAGATGCCGCTGTTCTCCACCGCCGTCTTCTCCGTATTGGGCCCGTCCAGCAGGATCGACGCGTCGCACCCCTTCATTATTAGCCAATCCCAATAAATCAGCAACAATTTAATCATACGAATCTAGAAGAAGAAATCTAGCAGGCGGTGGTGTCGTGCGTACGGCGACGAAGCAGTCATGGAACTGCAGGTGGAGGAGGCCGGCGACCATCCTCTTGTCCCAGGCGAGGCGGGCCTTGACGGCGTCGTGGATGATGGCCTCCACGCTGGCGTTGCCGCACTTGCCGGCGTAGTAGTTGTTGGCCAGCTGGCCGCGGCAGCTCACCGCGGCCGAGGCCAGCACGACGACGAAGGCGGCGACCAGCGCGGCGGAGCGCCCCGGCTGCTGCATCTCCGGTCGGCCGATATCGGTGGCTACACTATACTACTACTGCGAGCTGCTGGAGGAGTACTCGATCTTGACTGTACTTGAAAGAATTAATGGAACTGTGTATGTATCGTTGCCAGCACAGCACAGTAGTGCATGTGCAGCCTTCAGCACTAGTTAGCCTTATTCAGGCCTTGGGCAGAGGGAGATCGATTATTGGTGGGCGACGCGACTCTCTCCTCTCCTCTCCTCTCTTCTCTTTCGATCTCAAGTCTCTTCACTCTCTCCTCTGCGTCTCTATGTGAGGTGAGGAGAGGTGATGAGGTCTCAAGAAGCCGCACGCAGAATGGTGGTGGGCTATATACGTCGAGGACTAGCTCAGACCAGAGGATCTGGCATACTGCAGAGAAGAAGCTGGCATGGCATGGCATAGAGATCGCGGACCGGGGAGCAGAGTAGTCAGTGAGATTGCGTGGTGAGTCGTGCGGCGTCGTTCGGATCTTGTGCGGCTGGCAGTATAGGTATAGGGGCTCAGTGCGTTGCGCTTGAGTAGCCGTGCCGCCACACGTGCCTGCAGTCCGGCCGGTGCTCGATCAACCAGCGCAGCTCAGCTAACTGCTTGGTACTAGAACCTACTATTAGCTGTAATACTATATATACCACTCTCAATATGACATACAGAGTACTCCTTTGTCCCAAAAACAAGTGTTCATTTGGAAAATTTAAAACAGATTATTACTGGTCATGACAAATGACCCTTTTATTCCTCGTTGAAGCTATAAAGATAGCATTAACTAGCTATTTGATTGACTCTATACGTTTCTCTATGCACTTTTGTATTGATGTGTGCATCGATCCCTAGAAGCTAGACGAATACTCTTTGTGGGACAAAATTTAAATGATATATGAACACTCGTTTTGGGACTGAGAGAGTATATGTTGTCCGGGTTAGTTTAAAAATGTGTTCTTTATGTCCACAGATATAAGAAATTGTAGGTATGTCATTATAAGCCAAATCTAAAACTTTTTTTGAAAGGAAAAAATCTAAAAATTTAACCAGGCCAATAATATTCATACAATATATTATTTTAAATAGAAAAGAGTTTCATACTATGATAGTTATTGGTTTCACGAGATGGATCTAGTTACATTTTTTTGTGCTAATTTTTTACTATTAGTAGTTAGAGTTAATAAAGTTTAAGACAAATCTAAAGGTATTTATAGTAGTGGATGGAGGGAGTATATAGTCTAACAATTTGTCAGACCAGTGTAAACACGGCACACTGTACTGCTAGTAATACCTGCTGAAGAAGGCGGCAATAACAGGCACCAAAAGAAGCAATACTGCATATGAACTGGAGAACTAGTGTGTAGTTGTGGATATTGCACGTACTGTTATAAGAACAAATGGACAATGGCGTTCGAATCATGTTCGCCTAATTTTTTCCTACTGGTTGATCGATGCTCTTGCATTGACCTATTTCTCTCCATTTCACTGGTGCTCTTTCCCCGGCCAGATGCACTTTCCAGGCACCTCATTGGACACCAACCTCAGCATGCATGAATATATATGATGCACAAATCACCTAACAATCATTTGACCCATGTACTACGCATAAGATCCGCGAATGAAGGAACAAATGATAATCGATCGATCAATCATGCGTGTACGCGCTATCTAGCTAATCCCTGCTGCATAGCATATGCATTATATTCCCATCACCACCGTAGCCAGATCTCAGCAAGATAAAAACCACATGATGCAACTATGCAAGTAGCTAATGCATCTAATTAAGTACTTGAGCAAAAAATCTCTAGCTTATTGCTAATGCATATGCATATGCTTCACTAGTTATGGAATTATTTAATTATTTAGCAAAAGGCACTTAAAATATCTGTATAGTCAAATGGTTACATATGGATTCCGCATTCATCGAAGAGAGGCCTCGCTCGCTCGTAGTAAGCACGAAACATGTGATGATCAAGTGGCTCCATTGGTTGGGCATGTGCTCAGATTCAAGGCATGGACCGACCCTATCGATGCGCTGGCGCATACAATATGCAGTTCCCAAAGAGAGAGGGTGCAGTGTGGCCTCTTTTGTGTCTGCGATTGTTTCGCGGGTGACTTGTGAGTCTACAAACCCTCATCGTATTCTGCAGCAGTTCAAGGTTTGGTCACGTTTACCGCCTAGATTGCCGCGAGTCTCTAGGATAGAATCATCGCATGCTAGCTGTAGCACTGTAAAGCGTGTCCTTTTCTGACTTCTCAATCTTTCAGAAAGCCTGCTTGTGATTCTTTAAACAGGAAGTTGCTGAAAATCTTGCTTCAGTCGGACCTCCAGCATTTCCTTTTCATAACGAGTCGACAGCGCTTTGCCGGCCGGTTGATGTTGGGCACCGTGCGCAGCAGGAAAATTCATCCAAATCTGCCTGTAGGACTTTCAGCTAGCTAGAATAAGTGACTACTAGTATGTTTTGGTACTTTTCCTTCTAAAAGAACATGGCTCTAGACCTTGGTTGATCTGAGAATCCTCTCCATTATTAAGAACGAACATGCTTTCAAGATTTGAGCAAAACACATCACACCTTCTGCGTGATCCAGAGTAGTCTACTACTTTTAATTTCCACGTGAACTCGAACATGACTGTCTCTCCATTTCAAATTATTAGTCACTTTAGTTTTATTCTAAGTTATATTTTTTCTAATTTTAACTAAGTTTATAGAGAGAAAAAGATCGATATATCTACAATGTCAAATTGGTATCATTGAATCCACCTAAAAATATATTTTGGTGGTGCATTTATATGGTACCGTAGATGCTAATATTTTATTTTAAACTTGTTCAAAATTAGAAAAAAAGATATTTTTTTCTAACTTTACTAAATTTATAGAGAAAGAAACATCGATATCTGCAACGCCAAATTAGTATAATTGAATCCACCTTGAAATATATTTTGATGGTGTATTTATTTGGTTTCGTAGATGCTAATATATTTTCTTTTAACTTGTCCAAAAATTAGAAAAAAGATTGACTTAGTATAAAAACTAAAGTGACCGGTAATTAAAACGTGTGGAGTATCTCAAAGTGAAGATGGGCATATGGTCTGTTGATAAAAGCAAGCGGCAAAACTGCATGTTTCGCGGGCTCTCTCCAAACTTAGATATACAATCGAAATCAACTGCAGGCACGTTACAAGATGAGTAGAACGGCAGGCATGTTCCCGTCGTTGTGATTTGTGAACATGCATGAAGTGATACCTCCTCCACTAGCTACCGTTCCCATTTGAAGCTTGCTTCAATTCATATGTTATCTAGTCTACAAAAGTTATTCTCCCATATCCTATGGCTCTATATATCAACCTACCCTTGATCTGATTTGACCTGAAGAATGCAGGCTGTGAGAAAAGTTTTCTGCAGTTGAAGCAACCAGACATTCAGTTGATGTGGACATACAAACCCGAGCCATCAGCTGCATACTCTCTCCGTCCCTTTTCGTTTACGGTTCCCGAGAAACAACTTTGTTTGAATATAAAAAATATATATTAATATTTATAGTACACAATAAATATCATTAGATAGATATTTGAATCTAGTTTTTTAACAAATTTTTTTGGAGATTAAAATATTACACATATTTTCTAAAAATCGAATCTAAATCGTGGCACGGAAACCGACAGCGACAAATAATAAGGGACAGAGGGAGTACATATATTCTCATGTGATGGACCTATTCAAGCCTCTGATCTACTAGCTACCTACATAGCAGCTGGACAGGTCGATCAAAGAGCATTGCAGGTTAAGCAACAGTGTCATGTGCCACAGAGCCACCAAGCCAAACGGGCACCCAAAGTAATCAGTTCCCATGCATCAATCAACGCGGACTGGCACTCTGGCAGGCAGAGGGGAAAAACTTGGCCTTGTTTAGATACAAAGTTTGGGTGTCCAAACTTTACAAACAGACATAAATGCGTTATTGTAGCATTTCGTTTGTATTTATGAATAATTATCCAAACATTGATTAATTAGGCTCAAAATGTTGCAATTAGTTTTTGATTTCATCTACATTTAGTATTCCATGCATGTGCCGACATTTTGATGTGACGGAAATCTTCTTTTTGCATAGTGAAATTTGGGTGTGGAAATTGGAATTTGCATAGTGGAATTTAGGGATTGAAATGGACTGGACCGGATAGTAGGTGCCTCAGTGACTTAAAGGCCCGTTTGACCGGATGGCCGATATAGGCTGGAGTCTGCCCATACCTTAAACAAACCTAAGAGTGTGGGCCGATATAAGGCGCTTAGGAGCGCGAACAGAGCCCATTAGAGCGAGCGAGACAAAGAAAGAAAAAAGTCCTCTAGGCATCCTTCAATTATTGCCTAAGTCTAGCTTTTATCCCTCATCTCTAAAACCGGATGTTCGTGGTCCCTTAACTTTGAAAACCAGTTGTTTTTCATCCTCGTTGGTTTTGAGGGTGGTTTTGGAGGGAGTAAATTGAGTTTTGGTTGAAATTTTGAGTACGTAAAATGGCCTTTTGAAAAAAAATATTATGCACATATTTTTTCTAACAAATATTATAAAAAAATTTAAAGTCGGGTTTGATTTATAAATTTCAAAGAAAAAAGTTTTAGATAATAAAAATATGAGACTAGTTTTATATTTTCCCCGAAATCATGTTTTTCAGGCCATGGTATACTTAGAAACTAGTATGGTCCAAACTAGTCATCAAAAGAAAAACATGATTTTAGGGAAAATTAAAATATTTTTATATTTTTCTGGTCTAAAACAAATTTTCTAAAAATTTGTAAGATTAAACGATATTTTAGAATTTTTTTATATTTTTTCTAAAAAGAAAAAATAATTGCATAATTTTTTCCAAAAACACAATTTTACACCTTTGAATTGTCAACAAAAGTCCAATTTACCCCTCCAATACCACCCTCAAAACCGGTGAGGATGAAAAGCAACCGATTTTTAAAGTTAAGGGACCACAAATATCCGGTTTTAGACATTAGAGAAGGAAGTCAGACTTAGGCAATAGTTGAGGGAAGGTAAAAGGACTTTTTCCACAAAGAAACAGACGCCTATTGGGCCTCAGTCTCTTATAGGCCTATGCGCGCGACGCTCACGACTATATGGTGTGAGGCAGCGAGCTGAGGCTCTCTTTCACCAAGCAGCAAGAGAATGGTGAACATGTTTTGTGGCATGATGGATTAGCGGCGGGATCCGGTGGGCACCGATGGAGTGAAAGGAGCTTGGGGCAGTGGGCGGCGAAGCCAGAGGTGTTTATCCGGGATCAGCTAGCTGACCCGATGAAGTTCAGCAAATTCAGTGTTAAATCACTGTTCTGGCACTCTAAATCCGTTCCTATGGAGATGGTCCCGATGGTTAGGTCAGCTAGCTCCGCCGCCCCTGGCAGTGGCAACTGGCAAGCTAGGCAGCCATGGAGCCTAGAGGCAAGAGGTGCGCTTGTAGTTGCGGTAGGTAGTGGGCTGGCGAGGTGATGGGTGTGGCGTGGTCGAGCTGTGAGTGTCAGCTCGTGTCCGGTTTGGGACCCTCATCTCCACCGCCACGCCCTATCACCATTGATCAAATCCCAACCGATCCAGGGGCGACCCCCCCCACCCCCGCCGCACCTCGACTCCCTCCTCCTTCGACCTCACCGCTGCCGGAGTGGGCTGCCGGAAATCCGTGCACCCCGCGAGGAAGGCGGCGGTTGGGACTTCTTCCTCCCAGATTTAGCGTGGATATGGCTCTCTGGCGTATGCTCTCTCCGACGAGCTCCCACCGGATCCTCGCCGGGGATGGCCGGATCTGCGCAGGGGGCAACCGGATCCGGGTGTGGAGCAGCTAGATCGGGTGTCCGGTGGCGGTGATACGGCGCGGTGGCCTACCGCGGCGGTGGGCGAACCGTTCGGGGCGAACGGGCCTGCAGTGGCGCGGCGCACCACGACGCGGCCCAGCGGTGGGGCCGACCGGCATGGCGCGGGAGCCTAGGCGTGCTGCAGGCGGCCTAGGGCTGCGCGGCGCGACAGCAGCCTCGTGCCACGACCGGGGCGACGTGGGGCTTTGGCTGTCGGGTCCCTGCGTGGTTCATCTCTCTTATTGCTATGGTGGCGGTGGCCCTATCTCTGGTATTGTGCACAGCGGGGCTCTGATGCGCCCCGGCTTGGTGTCACGCCGGCGAGAGGATGGCGCGGCCCTGGGGCACTTACCTTGGTGCGGCGGCGGCCATTGCAGATGCATGTTACCTAGCTGGATGCTTACAACATGTCTCAATGGGTGCGAGTACTGCCGGAGCAAATGGCGTTACTTAGGCTCTTGGCAGATCCTTTGGGCGAAAGCTATACTCGATCTTGGATCGGCCGACGACGGCGTAGGTAATGCATCGCTTCCCTTTCTGAAGGCGTCGTTGGAAGGATATTGTCGTCTCCTTCTCTAGGTGAGAAGCTTTGAACTACGTGGTGGTTCCGGCGGTGGCGGTGGTGATATTGTGTCGTCGTTTCTCCCATGGGGGCGTCGTCATGGAGTTGTTGAGTCCTAAGGCGTCGTGGTGAAGATCGTTTATATTTTGTGGCAGTAACAATTCTTTCATTAATTGTTTCTAAGTAAAGGAGAGATTACGACGGATTATTGTTGCCTGTGAAGAACTCAAGCTGAAGCAAAGACGTGGAGGAAGATTGAAGCTTAGAGCATCTCCAAGAGCTTCTTCAAATCATACTAGCCAAATTCACATTTAGCTAGTCATTTAGCTAACTCTTTAGCTTTTTAATAGTGAGAAAACCAACAGACTAGCTAATTTTTTCTCTCAATATCCAACTCTCCTCTTTCCTACTCACAAAATTACTCTCCTCCTCCTGCTGCTGCCCGCCCATGCCGGCAGACCTCCGCCTCCTGCTTTCCACGGGATCGCGATACCTCCGCCTCCTGCTTTCCAGTACCTCGGCGGCGGCGGCAGCTTTGCCTCGCCGTCCACGGGATCCAGACGTGGCGCCGTCGGCTGCTGCGCCCCTCCACCGCCGGGATCCAGACACGCCGCCGCCGGCTGCTATGCACCGCCGAGGTCGCGTCCGCCGTCCATGGCCGCCGTCCGTGGCCGTCGCGAGCCCCGCGCTGGCCGCCTACCACGCAGGCCGCGCGCGGAGGGAGAAGGAGGGGCTCGCTTACCCGGCCGCCATCGATGCCCTGACCCCACCGTTGTCCGCCCCGGCGCCCGAGCCGCATCCGGCGCCACGCCGCTCCTCGCCGAGCCAACGCACCGTCGCGCCTGGAGGCCCCCTGGTGCCGCGGCGGCGGCCAACGGCAACATCAACGACGGCGCGTCGGGTCCAGTCATGGCTGCGCGCGCGGCCACACCGGCGAACCTCCTCCTTGTCGTCGGCGCCGAGGCCGTTGTCGTTGAAGGGGAGGTACTGGCGCCCGGGTGCTGCGGGGTGACCGTCGACGACTGCACGGGAAGGAGAGGCACGACCGCGGGAACAGTGAAATCTCCGCGGGAAGATGCGATACCGAGCGGGCGACGCTCGGGAAAAATACCGAGCGAGAACGGGAGAATAGCGAGTCCGGAAAAATAGCCACTTAGATAGCTAGTCTATTGGATGTCATTTTTTCTCTGTTTTCTCTATTTTTAGCTAAGAAAAACTAAATAGAGAGTATCTTGGAGATGCTCTTAGTCTTAGTTTTCTTGTTTTATCTTTAGTTTTCTTTATTTTGAGGATAGTGTGCAGAGTTGGAGTCTAAGGGGGTGATTGGATGCCTGAATATGGCCCGGCCAGTTCGGCCAGATACAAAGTTGACATGATTGGTTGCCCGAACCAGCTGCTGGGCCTGGCTAGTTGGATGCAAAAGGTGGCACCTAGCCTGGCTCGTGGGATACGGATTTAATCTGCGTTTCTGCCGAGCCTGGCTGCAGCGATGCAAACTGTTTGTGTGGCAGTGAGACATGGGTGCGGGAACCAAGAATAGTCTGACAACCTAACGGACGCACTGAGGGGCCAGCATGCATGCATACATGCACCAATCAGGATGGTGTTGCGTGCACGCGTCGAGGCCAGGGAGAGCCTGGTCCACTGGTGCGCTGCAGGCTGGAACCGCCCACCAATCCAATCACGCCCTAAGGTCCTTTGGTTGGGCTTTTCAATCTTGTTTTACTTTTATAAAAGCCAAAAGCCAACCAAAAGATCTAAATCTAAGCAATTTTTATTGTAGTATAAATCTAAGCATCTATCCCCTATTTTCACTTATTTTTGAGACAAATATTTATCCAGGAAAAAACGGTTGCTTTTTTTCTCCCGTCGCCCCCGACGGCCGTTGCCCACCACCGTCGCTGCCCCCGTGCCCGACGGCCGCCGCCGCCCCGTGCCTGCCGCCCGCCGCCCAGTGCCCGCCTCCGTCGTTTGCTCGCCGCCGCCTAGTGCCGGCTGCCGCCGCTGCCCCCGCGAGGGGGGTTCTGCTGGACCGGCGCGGAAGCTGTGGGCCGAGCCGGGGGAAAGGTGCCTGACCGAGGGAAGAAAGGAGAGGGGGTGGTTGGGCTGGCTCGGGCAGGGAGCAGGAGTGGGCTGGGGAGAAAGAACAGGGAGCTAGAGTGAACCAAGGAAAGAGTCTAGGGGGCAAAAGCGAACTATGGACCTAACAACTTTTCTACGGCTCAAAAAACAAGGTGATTCAAATTCAAATTTAAATAAATTTAAACTCTCGTTTGAATCACAGGCAATACAAAAATAAATGCAGCAGCATGAATACAACAAAAAATGTTTCTACACTTATATTTGATTTTAATATTAAAAAATAATTCATTTAGCCTATAATAATTATGAACAAATTAAATAAAAGCCAATTAATTACTAAAAATTTTAAATAGGCCATTTTTGGGTGTTACAACACATCTGATTTCTTCCTCCTCTAGCCAGATCTCGGCGTCGGTCCTGCTCCGGGTACGGGACAGCCGGCCTGGCAGAGCTGCTCTGCGCGGCGCTGCGGCGGGACGGGTCCACCAAGGGCAGCTCCAACCCCAAGGCATCTGCCGAGGCCGAGGCGGCGACGCGCAAGCAGCAGGGCGGCGTGGCGGGCGGGATGACGGGCGATGCGGCGGGCGGGCGGCGCGGGCAGGCGGGACGGCGAGCAGGTGCGGTGGGGCGGCTAGCAGGGCGGTGCGGTAGGCGGGACGACGAGTAGGCGCGGTGGGGCGGCTAGCAGGGCGGTGCGGCAGGCGGGGCGGTGAGCAGGCGCGGTGGGGTGGCTAGCAGGGCGGCGCGGCGGCGAACAGGGCGCCGCGGCGGGCGGGACGGCGATCAAGCGCGGCGATGCGGAGGGAAGATGCAGCGGCGAGCAGGGCGGCGGGCAGCACGAAGGGCGGCCGCGAGCATGACGGCGGCAAGCAGGACGACGGCGGACGCCGGGCGACTGTGAAGGCGGCGACCGGCGGGGGCGACAAGGAAGCGTGGACGCGAAAAAAAAGAAAGAAGTGGACCGTTTTTTATAACCAGTGGCAGGTGAGTAATTTTGTGACCCAAAAGCAGGTGAAAGTAGGATATGAGCTGTTTTCAAATTTATATTAGACAAAAGCTGTTTTTGGCCGTAACTTTAAATGACAGCCAACCCTTTTAGTTAGGCTTTTGGCTTTTTTGAGCAAAAGCAGGATGAAAGCCTAACTAAAGAGAACCTAAAAACATCTTATCTCCCGTTTTCACTGGTGGTTTTTTAGTAAATATTTACCCACCTCCCACACTAATTATGGGAAAAAACGGTAGCTTTTTTTTTCTCCCGTCGCCCCCGACGGCCGTTGCCCACCACCGTCGCCGCCCCGTGCCTGCCGCCCGCCGCCCAGTGCCCGCCTCCGTCGTCAGCTCGCCGCCGCCTAGTGCCTGCTGCCGCCGCTGCCCCCGTGCCCGACGGCCGCCGCCGCCCCCGCGCGAGGGAGCGCCCAGCTCCGGCTCCGGCGTCAGCTCGTCCAACTCCCGCGCCACCAGGCCGCCCACCGACGCCGTAACCTTCAGTGCTGCCACAATCTGCTCCGCCGGAGCCGTCGATATGAACTGCGCCGCTGCCGCCGGATGGTGCTGCGGCTCCGTGCCGCCCCCTTCGCCGTCCTCGAACAGGTCCAACAGATGCGACGGCGCCGACCCGCACGACGTCATCCGGCAGACCTACCTTATCAACTGCTTGGCGGCGGCGGCGGCGCTGCTCCCCGCGTCTTCTGCCTCCGTGCTCTTGTGCCGCTCTACTAGACGCCCAGATGGCCGCAGCGCCACTGCCTAGTTGCGTCCTGGTGAGACAGGGACAGGACTTTGGTCCAGCCGGTCAGGCAATGGCCAAGTCTCCATGTAGGAATTTTGCTCTAATGTGCTCACGAGGAATTATAAATTGATTTTTAAGTTTAATCTACGAACGTGATTCATTGCCCTACGCTTTGATAATCCATTGATTGTATTGGACATCGATTAGCTATAAGATAATATCATATAGCCTCATCCTCACCGGCAGCTGCTCTAACCAAACGGTCTTCTGTTTTTTCCATAGCCGTTTTTTCATAGTCCACAGCTGCTTTTCTAAAAGCTACGTCCAACCAAACATACCCTAAGTACTCTTATATATTTTGGCTATATATATCCATCATGATATAGAGGCCATATATATCCATCATGATATAGAGGCCGTAATCTAGAAAGAGCGGAGAAGACATGGCGACCAGTCACAGTGCTGCAACGCATCCCCTTAACTCCGTGCCCTTTTTCATTGGAAAGTCACAAGATGATAAATCACTCAAACATTTTCAAATAAAAAAACTGAAACTCAAACATTGTCCAACAGGTGAGAAGATATGCAACAAACTATGCAACTTGTGCTTGATTATCCAGATTGAATGGTTCGGATTGTTGTTGGGTTGAACATGAATATAAACCAGTATCGTTTTTCTCCTCATACATCAACTAGAACACGGCTTTGACCTCACCTCTGATATTACAATATATATTTTCGTAACAGAAAGATTAATTTCCTCGGAATAATTTAAAGGGACGACGAAAAAAAATATACGGAGTAAAGTTCATGCTGTCAACTACTTGTTTCCCCTCATATGCTTGCATTGTTCACTCAGAAAGAATGTTTGGAAACTCGGTGACACAATGATATACTATTCAGCATCCTGTACGTGTGAGCGGGTTTGTGCAAACCCACTATGCAGTATCTATCCGGCTTGCACATATTCTAGTCAATTGACATCGAAGAGCGAGCGCAAATTAAAAACCTGAATTCTAGACTGGCCAGTTCAACAAAACACACCCAGGGACGATCATGCTGCATCTTTTCTGGCACAGCTAGCACTAACGTTCTAATTTCTTTCTTGAAAAAAAAAGAAGAACCGAAGAAGGACCGAGGCCGCGAGTGTTGTACGTGATCTCCACGACCATGAAAACAATAAACAACTAAGGTCGCATACCCCTGTCCTATGTCAATCACCTTCAATTCCCAACGATCACATATATATAAATAGGCTAGCCATGCTCCATTCCCTTCTCACCAGCATACTGATCTTGGCTGGACTCAGAATAGCAAATAGGCTAACTAGTCAAGCTAGGATCGGTATGGCGGCCTCAGCAGCGCGCAATGGTTCGGCGGCGGCGGCGCTAATGGTGGCTGTGGCGGTGCTGGCACTGGCCGCCGGCGGCAGCGCTCAGCTGCAGCACGGGTTCTACAAGGGCAAGTGCAACGGCACCGACGTGGAGGCTGTGGTCCAGAGAATCGTCAGGGACCGGTTCGCGCGCGAGAACCCCATCGTCGCCTACCTCCTCCGCATGCAGTTCCACGAGTGCGTCATCAACGTACGTACCAGCGAGCCAGCGATCTAGCTAGCCGCCTCGAGTCCATGTCCATGTCCATGTCATGTCGCACGGGTGTGTGTGTGTGTGTGTGTATATATATATATATATATATATATATTAACCTGACACCTGGGTTAGTTATGCATGTAATTATTCTATATATGCAGGGCTGCGACGGTGGCCTGCTGATCGACGGCCCCGGCACGGAGAAGACTTCGCTGCCGAACCTGAGCGTGAAGGGCTACGACGTGATCGCGGCCATCAAGGCGGAGCTGGAGCGCCGGTGCCCCGGCGTCGTGTCCTGCGCCGACATCCAGATCCTCGCCACCCGTGACGCCGTCGCGCTGGGCGGCGGCGCGGCGTACGCGGTGCGCACGGGGCGCAGGGACCGCCGCCGGTCGCTGGCCTCCGACGTCAAGCTCCCGGCGCCCGACTTCACGGCGGCGCAGACGACGGCGTACTACGGCCGGCTGGGCCTGAGCGCGTTCGACACGGTGCTGCTGCTGGGCGCGCACACCGTGGGCGTCACGCACTGCAGCTTGATCAAGAGCAGCCGGCTCTACTCGTACGGCGGCAGGGCCGGCGCGACAGACCCCGGCCTGGACCCGGTCTACGCGTTCGTGTACAAGAGGTACGTGTGCCCGAACGTGGCGGCGTCGGACAACAACGTCGTGTTCCTGGACGACCAGTGGAGCGCGCTCAAGGTGGACAACCACTACTACAAGAACCTGCAGCTCCGGCGCGGCGTGCTCCCGTGCGACCAGAACCTGTACAACGACGGGTCCACGCGATGGATCGTGGACCTGCTCGCCAACAACAGCGGACTCTTCACGTCGCTCTTCCCGCAGGCGCTCATCAAGCTCAGCGAGGTCAACGTGCTCACCGGCACGCAGGGGGAGATCCGCAAGGTCTGCAACAAGTTCAACTGATCGGTCCATCCGCCATTCAGCTTGAGCTTATCCCTCTTCAATTCATTCGTCGTCTTCATCATTCTAGCCTGATTTCCTGCCTGGGTCTATATCCTTTCCATTTGCTTGATCATAGTGAGCACATCTGTACGCCAAGTTTGATTCATTCTTTTCTGTACCATGTCGATTTCTTCATTGTAATAACGTACTACGTTACGGATCAATGTACCCCGTGTATGCTTGATATCGATAACTCAGGTGAAAAAATCATAATTGAGTACATCGTGGAAGACCGGAAGTCAGCGCGTTTCCATTTCCCAGTGCAATGCATGGTTTCTACGTGGTTTCCGTGTGCTAGATAAGCAAGATAGTTTAAACCCTAATAAAGTTCAAAAATAGATTCCTACTAGCCCTCACAACAGCGTCAAAATATATTGTTAACCCACCTTTTCCGTTTCTATTCTGTTAACATCGAAGGTGGCCCACAGCAACGAGCGCGACAGGAGGCAACGATTCTGGACAGCTTCCAAAATAATCGAGCAAAACCCTCCAAACGGCGCACTTATATGACTCCACGTTTGGCGTATTTCCAGCTCCAAACTCTAGTCCAGATTTGCACTTTCTATGCTAAATTAATATACTTTAAATATTAATATTTAGTACAAGCTATAAACAAAATGATTCATCTCGATAGTCTCTATGTAATTTCAGCTCTAGCTCCAGGATTTTTTGGAGCTTCTCGTATCTGGCTCCAAAAACTCCATAAATTTTCTAGAGTTGCTGTGCCAAATAGGGCCTTAACAGCGAGAAATGTAATGCCCACGGTAATGGCCCTCCAACGCTTGGGGGAGAATCCCGCCGATTCTAGCAATGGGTTTACAGAATTACCCCATATGTTGGTACGAAACTACCCGCCTCACATGCCACCTTATAAACACAGTATTTTCGGGCCGCATTCCTCACCCACGTGCTCCACCCTGATATTTAACTTGTTACCATCATAACGGATGGCGCCTTCTCAGATCTCACCTTAACGAATGGCGCTACCTTTTTACCACGTAAAGAAGAAACGTGCTACAAAAACACCAAATTTGCATTCGTGGCACGTCAAGTCAGTTGTCCACGCTGGATCCGACGCATGCGGGGGTGGCAAATGACCTCTGATGCCCCTTGGTGCCCGGTATACCGCTGGATCCACTCTCCTCTCCGTCTCCATCTTCTCTTTTCTTGAACCAGAGTGGGCGCGGCGGAGCAGGAGGAGCAGCAGCAACGAGGCCGGGGGCGGCAGCGGGGACGGCGGCGCAAGACCGGCCAGGGTGAAAGGACCTCGATGTCATCTAGAGGGGGAGTGAATAGTTAAATCTGTAAATTACAAAACTTTCTCACACTGTCGGTACCAAAACCGGTCAGACCGATTTCAGACGGAGAAACTCAACAATGCAAATTAACCCCCTCTACGAGTTCTAGCACAAACCAAACTTGGTGGGACGCTTCACTAGATGATTTCTAGAAGGTTCACCAAGTCCCTGCACACAAGTAAAGCACAACCAAGTAGATCGAAGCGGAAACAAATATAAATGCTAGAATTTAACAAGTGAGGCAAACCAAATGAGAGACACAATGATTTGTTTCCCGAAGTTCGGATTCACTACTTGCTACACAAGCTGCCACTAAGGCACAATGAATCATACATCTCCGTTGAGGACCTACGAAAGGCGGGCTTATACACACCGAGCCACTTTTCTCGGTTCCACTAACTTGTGACATTTTCTCACGAAGGAGGCAAGATCGCAGCCTTCACAAACTGTCTGTGGCTCACCACAAACTCGGTAGCTCACCGGCGACGCCTAGCCATCTAGGAGGCTTCACCTCCAAGAGTAACAAATGCTCCACGAGTTGCTAGACTTCAACCGAAAGTGCTCAAGCTAAGGAAATGCTCTTCACTGCTGTTACTAGCTCTCTCAAGCTTTCTACCACTCACACACAATCACTCTCTCAACCCAAATCCAAAGATATGAATAATTACAACCAATCTCACAAAGAGATGCTTGGGGAGAGCTAGCTGGTGCTCAAGGAGGCTCTGGACGCACAAGAATAGCAAGGGAACCAGCAGCCCTCAAATGAGAGGGCCAAGGGGTATAAATACCCCACTCCTAAAAACTAGCCATTACTGTTAGTGGCAAACCGGTCAGACCGGTTTTTCAAACCAACTAGCCGTTAGACACTCTGAGCACCCAAACCGGTCAAACCTCTTTGCAAAACCGGTCAGATCAGTTTTGGACCAGTCAACACACTAAGTCTGAAAAGACCTCTCAGAAGGCTATCTCACATGGGTTGGCCTATGAGCACTTTGGGTATTGTCAATCAACTAATATTGCATCTCTCTCGATAGTACGACATACCTATACTCAAGAGTACATATGATAAATAAAATCTCCTTTTGAGCTTCTATGTCTTCATTGATGCCATACTTGATCACGTTTAACTTGAGGGCTCACAACATTTCTTTCTTGCTGAGCAAATCCACCTTGAGCCAATGACTTAGAATATCCAAGTGTTACGATCGAGAATCCATCACTCATTCATAAACCACTTTATCATATGATTAAACAATGATTAGATGCATTACATTGCTTCACTAGATAAGGCTTGATTAATGTCTAGATATCAACCCAAGATGCTAGACTTTTCACCCTAACAAAGTCCCTCGACTACATGACCAACTTGTCATTCTCTTTGCTTGGTGCCTCGTCACTCCCATCTAGCTTGATCCTTTCATCCTATCTTGTCACTTTAAATTTAGCTTTGACTTGCATCACCATAAATACCACTTTGAATTCTATGTCTTCAACCAAACCAATGAGATGTCCAATATGATCTTCTATGTCATTTATACCATATAACTTGTCCATAAGATTTTCACCCTCATAAGACCATTTGCTAACCATGGATTCACGTCTCTTTCTCTTGCAATCATAGCTCAAAGACCAAGTTCAAAGAGATCCCAATTTCTTCAATTAAATTATCTCAATAACCTTTGACAAACTTCTTCTAGATGAGACCAATAAATATGCATAAGTCCTTGTCTCATTTGTCATTTTCATCCACTTGTCATTGTCTACCTTTTGTATCATGGGATCACATATACTTGCTTGCTCTTATGTCATCATAAAATCAATAGAGAACACATATTCTTGTCAACAAATATATTAAACGAATATCCATAAGGCCAGTCTCAGTGTAGAGTTTCACTACACGGTTACCTAGACCAGAAACTAGGTAACTGTGCCAAAGAAGTTTCATGGTGATGAAACTCCTCTCACATCCCATGAAACTCTTCCTTCTCTCTCCTATGCCACATCAGCACATTTAATGCCATAAAACTCCCCATGAAACCCCACTGAGATAGGGATGGCAATGGGTCGGGTCGGGTGCGGGTGGAGCAAAACCCAACCCATTACGAGACCCATCACATTATGAGACCCACGGGTGAATTTCAGCACCCGCACCCGCACCCGCGGGGCACCCGCAAGGTGGCGGGTGCCCATTGGGTTCTCTACGTGACAAATAAAAATAACATATACCGACACATAACCAAGTAAAATAAGTTCCAGATATTCACATCATATTAATTAGAGTTGCAAACTTGCAGTTCCACAAAAGAACACACCCATTACATTTTTATAGATCAACAACACAACCACACAAGTAGCAATCATCAATCAACAGAAGTACAAAACCATATTCAAGTTGCAGGTTCTATCCATTCATCCATGCTCCAGCTTGTCATCCAGTCTCCAGCCACCCATACATAGCAAATTAGAGAGCTGGGCTGATTTCATGATGCATATGGTTATGGACCTCTTAAGAAAACTAGAAAACTCTTGTTATTTTGGGGCCCATGGGTCACCCACGGGTGAAATTCTACACCCGCACTCGCACCCGCTTCAGTACGGGTCGGGTCGGGTGTAGACCCATGGGTGAGATTTTGCACCCACACCCACACCCAATGGGTGCGAAACCCGTGGGCACCCGCACCCGTGGGTCTGACTGCCATCCCTACACTGAGACTGGCCTAAGAATAAATCCCTGCTCATGTGCTTAAGCAAACAAATTCATTTACAAATCATGTTGTCATACAAATCACCAAAATACATAAGTGCCTAGATGCACTTTCATAGGGTGTCCTTGTCGCGGACCCAGCTTTTGCTGGCGGACGCGCGACCCGACGACGCGGGGGTAGCGGGGAGCGAGACAAGCAGCAAATCGACGGCGCGAGGGACATGGCTGAGGGGACGAAGCGGCCGATGGATGGCGCGGGGGAAGCCGGAGATGGGATGAGACGGCGGAACGACGGTGGGGTGGGGAGCAAAGCGGGTGAACACGTTTTGGGAGGGGGTGGGAAGAAGCGGTGGAGCAGCCGCGGCGGAGATGGTCGAGCCGACTATGACGGCGGTGCGAACAAAACGACGAAACCGCTTATGGAGTCGTCGACGCCCGCTGTCGCGTGCATTTCCGCGTTGGCCACGCCGTGCCAGGCGAAGTGGTGGAGGTCTACGGTGGCGCCGCCGTGGCGGCGCTGGTCCAGACCCCGTTCCGCGCCGACGAGCGCGCGCGTCAAGGCCTGTGGCGCGGGGGTCATGTCCGTCAAGCAGATGGAGGGCGCTGTGGGTGATGGCGGAGGAGGTGAGACAGGTCGTGGCAGGGATAACGGATGGAGGTTGAACGTGACTTGACATATGGGTCCCACGTGTAAGTGTCTGTAGAGAGAAGAGAGGAAGGGGGCAAAAGAGCACGAGGGACATTTTATACGCACGGGTGCCCTCAATGCGACGTGGACAGCTGTGCTGTCCTGCCACGCAAGTGAAAGTGATTAATTCCTCTCGTGCCGTTAAAAGTGAGATCGAGGAGACGCCGTTAGTTATAACGGTAAAAAGTTAAATCTCCCCCAGGCGAGGCCTTCTCCCCCTTCTCCCCTCCACGCGCTCCCCTCCCCTCCGACTACCGCCGCCCCCCTCGCATCCGACCGCCGCCGCCCAGGGCGCGCCGCCCCTCCCATCTGACCGCTACTTCCCAGGGCCGCGGCTGCCCCTCCCCTCCGACCGCCGCCGCCTAGGGGGCGCGGCCTCCCCTCCGACGTTACCCAACCCGAGGCCGCCTCAAGCATTGCCGGCTTTGGATCGATCTGTCGCCGGCACTGATCTAGCAACAAGCAGACCTCGGCTCGCCCCTCCCTTCTGCAAGGTAATCAATCAGTACCTACTCCTTTATTCTGCAATATTTGTTATCTTGATGAATGAATGGGATGCCAATGATTCACAGTAAATACTCTAGCATTGTGGTTACTGTATATCTTTTAGCAAGCGGGTCAATTAAATGATCTGTACATATAAAATTGATGCATTGAACTGTAGTTTTTTATTATTTTGGAGAGGAACTAATTGGAAATTATGATTTTATTTAAAGTATCAGTATGCAATGTGAGTTTTTATGGAATGTATTACTAATTATTTATCAAAATTTATGTTTGCAATCTTCAAAATATTATCGAAATCACATGCTGCTCATTCTCACGAATCAAATGATCTATCATTAACCTCAGGGGCATACAGGTCATTTTACGCTCAGGACAGACAATCACACCACATAATCAGGGTGGCCAAACTCCCAACTTATCCAGCTAGCAGATTCTCAGCAAATCCAGATTTTAGGACAATCGATTATCAGAACAGTTGAAACAAACAGGCCCCTAATCCGCCGACATATAAAAAAAAACCTAATCCGCCGACGACGGATGACTGATGTTACCATGACAAAATTTAAACGTGGCACTCTCTGGTCTGGGCCTCCGCAAACGGGAGCAAACTCGCCGTCGCCTCTTGCGTGTTGCACGGCCTACGCTTCACCGCCGCCGCATTCCGCCCCGAGCGCCATCTCAAGCTCTCTCCCCTTCCCGCCGGCACTGCCACGCGGCTCGCGTCGCCCGGGACCGGGGAGCCTAGGCGTGTGTCGCAGCGGGTGAGGCCGCGAGGCAGCCTTGCGGGCCACCGGGGTTGCACGCTTGTGCCCGAGCGGCTGAGACCCTCCGCCCCCTGCGCCGGCAGGCGCTACCGCCGGCAGCTGGCTGCGGGAATTCGGCACCACCGATCTGGCGAGCAGGGCAGTAGGTGATTGGGATTTTGGTGAGGAGCGAGTGGCCAATTTCAGCATTTCTGATTTCATAGGAAGATTGGATTTATGATCTGTAGCATGTGTGGCTGTGGCGTCGTGCGGGGCGGCCGCGGAAGAAGAAGAACAGATATTTGATGGGCTAGCAAAGGATATCAATCTGTTGGCGCATGGTCCAATAGATATACCCGCTTGCAGCCCAACAAGACAACAAGCCCAAAGGCCCGAAGTTAAGCTCCTCGGTCTCTCTCGGGAAACCTATGTGGCTTCCGGAAGTTCTTTTACCAACATGGCTTCCACTGTTGGAGATTCGTGCAATGGCTAGGATTACATATTTATTCAGGTTCGCAGCGCACGGGTGCGCCGCGCCGGCGGCAAGCTCCCTTCCTCTATTCATGAGTTTCAACCTTGCATCCTTCCGCTACTCGTGATTGGATTTTGGGAATAGAATGCATGATTGATCTCATTTTCCATTGGCTACAAATGATTTGTTTCCTGGATTGGTATGCAAGTTTGGTTGGATTTGACTACCTATTATGTACTATGCATGCAAGGTGTTCGGGGTTTTGCCTAGGTGAAACATTTACCAATGTTCACTTGATATATTGCTTCTACCACACTAGTACACCACATACTCTCTTTTTTCTTTGTAAAAGAGCACAATAAGTGTTACTACAATGAGGTGGCCGAATGAGCGTTGTCAATGGCCAAGTATGAGCATGGTATTATCAGTAGTTGCCGTTGCCAGCTAAGAAAGAGGTAAGGCCTGCCCCACCTAAACTTTTAGGTGAGCTGGGCCCCTGGTAATTGCCAATGAATATCGAATCCAGAACCTTACAAAAGAATTCATACAAATGTAGCTGGTGATCCTATAGGGTTGCATTCGAGATGCATGATATGTTTATAGTAGTGGGGGAAACCTTGTAGCTTCAGATGTAGTTCTTCACTTATGAAAGATGGGGATCAATACTTGAATGATTGCTTGGTCATACTTAATTGAGTGTGGGTTATTTTTGCAAGTCAAGGACACTGATATTCATCAACTGCTTCCAGGCCATGAAGGAACTCAAAAGTTAATATTAGATTGTAATTTTCTTTAAATATTTTACAATTTTCATTTATTTCACGAATATCTAAGATACGAAGAACTTTAACCTTTAATTGTCATTGTGTGTGAACCTTTTTTTTGTACTTTTGGTCTTGACTCTTTTTGTTGGGAATACTCAAATTTGAAATCTTGGATCAGCCACTGCCAAGAAGCTGTTGGGGACGAGGGGAGCCAGGCAAGTGAAAGAACAACTAGATGGAGGCAGTGGTGCGGAAGGTGCAGCAGCGGGTGAGGAAGGTGCGGGAGGAGATGGACCTCTGGGACGACCTCAACTCCCGCCTCCTCACTAACTTCAACAGGGCCGCCGTTGTCATCTCTCGCCTTCCGGTACTTCCTGGATCATCCTCTTGAGCAACTAATTGGAGAGTTTTTATTTCCATAATTGTCATGCAGCATTTTTCTTGATTGAGATTGCAACAGCAAATTTTAGGGTTCTGTAGAATCCATAGTGATTCTGTCTACTAATGATGGTCTGCAATTTTGTGAGAAAACTACGAGTCACTAGTGTGGATGGAAATTCCGTGGAAAATGTATAACTTTCAGTGACATGCAGTTGTGTTACCATGCTAGTGTCCCAACTATCTGGAGTAACTAAAATATGATTCCTTGCATCATTTGATGAAAGGTGCTTGAAGAGGACAAGAATTATGGTGCCTTGCGTGGTGTGACTAACATCCGGGAGGACCTCATGGGGAAGCAGATTGAGAGTCTGGAGCTCCTTTTCATTTCTCTGAGGGAGACACTGTAAGCTGCTTCACTTATGTTGCAATTCCCTTCAGTTTTGGTGTGAAAAAGCAAAGTGATTTTTTTTAATGCAACTAGGTCTGACAACAATGCTGCCAATTTCTTAGGGAGAAGTTAAATGACATTGTGAAAGCTCTAAGTAAGGCTGTGCGTGATACCAACCAGATGGTGAGAGGTGGATCGGCACTCACAGCGAAACAGATGCAGCTACAAGTGGGTATTTTGCCAACTATTGCAGAATGCTTGGATGGGCTTCAAACAGTATGCGAGATGCATCAGGCTGAGTAAGAAAGGAATTCTGCTTAGGCCCCTTCTGCACTTGCCAAATTAACTATGTGTAGCTTGCATTTTCTCCTACGATGACAACGCTGTATGTTGGTGCATCTTGCCTTGTGTTTTCATAAGATCATTTTTCCGGCCCTGATTCCTTATGACCCATTCCGTGCATAGTAGTAATAATGATGACAAACAAGTTCAGTTCGTGCTGATTTGTCCATTCAGTTGATACAGAGCTACTTCCAACTTCAAAGTTTGGTTTGGCAACCCACCGATTCAGACATAATTTATATTCTTTCACTGTAATTATATGTTAAGATGTCATAGACATATGCCCTGCAGCTACTATCACAATCCATGTAATCTTAATTTTCCTGCAGTAGATTCTGCTGCCCTTTTATTTTCCTATGAACTTATCCTAATTGCCATTTGACAGGTTTGCACTAAAATCATCAGTTATCTCCTTGTTGACGTGGAAGAGCAGGCAAGATCCATGGATTCAGCTTACAGTATTCAACTCATAGATTTGTTCACTCTGAAATTCATCATCTCTTTAGTTTCTTGTAAATAATAGTGACGCTTCTTTCTTAATTTAGTGTTTAAGACACCTGCAATTTAGACATGAGTAAATTGCATCCACCATACAACAACTTAGCAAATTGGTGCAAATTGGTACAACAACTTGTAAAATGCTCAATTTAGTACACAAACTTGACAAGTGGGTGCAAATTGGTCCAAAGATTTATAAAATGCTCAAGTTAGTACAATAACTTGATAGGTGGGTGCAAATTAGCCCAACAACTTATAAAAGTGCTTAATTTAGTATAACAATTAGGCAAATCAGCTCATTTACAATCCAAACTTTACAACGGCAATTTATTAAGCATAGTAGATGGACCTATGAATATTTTTTATAATTTTTTTCTATTAGGTTGTTGCTTCTCAACTATGTAAAACTTATTTATTTATTAGTCCAAATTCAATCAAATTATAGAATAACACCATTAGAATTATCGAAAGACTGAAGTCCCTGAGAGAAACTTTGGAAGTTTTTTTTTGCACTTCTGCTCGTGTATTCAACAGTTCTATAGAAAGAAAGATTGTTTCGTTTTAGGGTCTTTTTCCCTTTCTAACTAAGTATAGGAGGCTTTAAAAATATTTATGCCTGGTTACTAAAACATACTATTAGGATGTATTAGCATATTGGTTTCTTTTTTTAGTTAAGCAATGCATATAATCAAATATGTAGGAGACAACATGGCTGAACCCAACAATATTGAATATAAAATTAAATATTCATAATCAAATTAAATCGCTGTCAAAATAAATAATTTGAAGACATGACATTAATTTTCTAAACATTGAATATTCTTGTTTTAGCCAAATACATTGTCATCGCAACGCGAATATCAATGGCCAAAGAATCGTAATAATTTGTTTCGACATGAATATACTTTCTATTATGACCGGCGTTAGAAAATATGTTGTTGATGTAACATTTGGACCGTGAATGCACCAATGTACCAAGTTATTGCACTAAAATAAACATTTTATAAGTTGTTGGACCAATTTACACCCATCTGACAAGTTATTGCACTAAACTAAGCATTTCACAAAATGTTGGACCAATTTGCACCCACCTGCCAAGTTGTTGTATGGTGGGTGCAATTTACTCTTTGTACATTTTCATTGGAACTTGATTAACTAGAGCAACAGTGGTGTTCATTGATTTGCAGTTCCAGTGACGTTGCTGCACTCCGGCAACTCTTAGTAGACCAGCCAAACATACCAAAAGATGAAGGTAAGGAATGAATAAATAGAATAAAAATAGATTATCCTGTTATACTTTCAGTTATGCCATTACAAGTATCCAAATACACAACTGACTGTTACAATACGTTTTCCTCATTTTGCAGTTCAATCCATATTCGACATTATATTTGCAGATGAAATTTGTTAACCAGCTCGTATTTGAGTTGTTGAAGCTTTGGGCCCCATGTTCTAGCTGCTTGCTTAGATGATGCCTGACTCACTCTGAAATATCATGATCGATGAACCTGATTGTCGAAGCAGTGCGACCAAGACATGTCTTTGTTTCCATCAGCAACAGTGATTGAAGACCTAGAAACGATGTCTTTGTTTCCAGCAGCAACAGAGGTGGAAGATCTGGAGCTGCCAGAGATAGTTCTGAAGCATAGGAAGTCAATCTTCAATATAGTTTAGCCTATTGCAAATGACCCCTTATGTCTCTTGATTCTTGGTATGGTGTCGCATTTCAGGATCTCAGCGAAATACGGTGATAGTCTGGTAAACCTGCTGCAGGTACAAACACATGTGAAATAGAGTAGTTGCCTGAAATTTGCAAACCAGCACTGACAAAGAACAAGCATTGTTTCGCAACTAATCTTTTTCTCATTCACCCATTTACCATATATTGATTTCTTTGTTTGCATTGGGAATGTTCGCGGTTTCTTTTGTAATTCACCTCTGTAAGTTATTAGAAAGGCACGTCCGATTTTTCTGTGAAGTTAATCATACCTTAGAGGAGAATGTAACCCAAGGACAGTAAGTAGCTTTGAACCTGTTTTGTCCTGGCACTGCTGCCTCACATTATGCAGCCAGAATTTGTCATTTGAAAAGTGGTACGAATATACTGCGCAAGCCAGGGTTAATCATGGGCAGGGTTGATTGCAGCCTGGTGGAAACGATATGGACCGTCCCGTTCGTTTGGCTTATCAGCAGTCAGCTAGTATTTTTCTCTCTACACGAACCAGGTAGTCAGCAGTATTTTTCTCTCAGCACGAACCAGTGCCCGCCAGCCGAACAGGGCCCTGCAATGCAAAACGCAAAGGCATTCTTTTTTTAAATAATTTAAAGGCATTCTTTAAAAAAAATTTAAAGGCATTCTTTCCTTCCCCTACAGCAGTATTTTGGAGGGATGACTACTGAGGCCACATGCTCCATCGCAGCCGTCCGTTTTTGAATTGGAGGGCCCACGTTCGCGGTAGCCAGCCAAGAGCCAACGAGAGCATCTGCACGGCAACCCGGGCGCTCTCGCCGCCATCGTGCGAGCTCCAGTTGGCTTCCCATTGACCATTCCCCACCAATGCCCGTCCCCGGCAAGCCGCCGCCTCCGGCCGCGCCACCGCGGTACTCCGGCCTCCTCGGCGCGCTCCAACACTGTATATCGGGCGGCAACGCCCACGCCGCCGTCGCCCTCCTGCCCACCCTCGCTCGCGCCGGCCTGCGCGCGCCGTTCCCGCTCCTTTCCTCCCTCGCGGGCCTCCTCCTGCTCCGCCCAGCCGCGCCGTCCTTCCCCTCCCTCGCCGGCCGCCTCCTCCTCTACGTCCGCCTCGCCGGTCTCAAGCGCCTCGTCCCCTGCTCCACTCAGCTGGCAGACCGCCTCCTGTCGCTGCACTTCCTCCTGGACCGCCCGCGCGACGCCCGCCGGCTGTTCGCCAGAATGCCCCGACCCAGCATGCACTCTTACAACGCCATGCTCGCCGGGTACGCGCGCCTGGCGCTCGCGGCGCCCGCTGCCGAGGTCTTTGCCGCCATGCCGCACCGGGAGCTCGTCTCCTACAATTCTGTTACGCTTGCGCTCGGGCGTGGTGGCGAAGCGTGGGGAGCCGTGGAGCTGTACTCCGAGCTCCGGAACATGTACCCTTCCCTTGGGTACAACCGCCACACCTTCTTCGCGCTCCTTGTGGCCTGCTCCGAGCTCATGGACGGGGAGCTTGTCAGGCAATTCCATGGCCATTTGGTGGTTCTTGGGTTCTTGTCTGATGTGAACATTGCCAGCTCTCTTCTTGATGTGTACAGCAAATGCGGTTACGTTGATGATGCTAGGAAGCTGTTTGACGAAATGCCTATCAAAGATGTGCATATGTGGACAACTATACTTTGTGCCTGTGCTGAAGATGGCCAATTGACTATTGCTTGTCAGCTTTTTGATCAGATGCCAGAGCAGAATGTATTTTCAGTGAATGCCCTCATCAAGGCATATGTTTGCCATGGAAAGCCAGTGGATGCACTGAATATGTTTCTACACTTGATGAGGGAAGGTTTGCAGCCAGATCAATTCACCTTCGGTAGTTGTCTGAGTGCTTGTGCAGCTAAACAATCACTGAAACTTGGGCAGCAGATCCATGGAATATTGCTTAGAAGTGGTTTTGATCAAAGTATAGCGATCGTCACGTCACTCATTGACATGTATTCAAAATGCAGCCATTTGGCTGGTGCCAGAGAGGTGTTCAGCCTAACAGGTAGGGAAAGGAAGGGTCCAGTGTTGTGGAATGGCATGCTGTCTGCTCTGTGTCATCACGGGCTTGCACATGATGCAATTGGATTGTTTGTTCAGATGGTTCGTGAGAGACAGAAGCCTGATGCTAGTACATTCTTCTTGGTTTTGACGGCTTGCTGCCATTTCAGCCTAGTTGAAGAAGGGATGAAATTCTTTGATTTGATGAATGAGAGATACAGGATTGTGCCAGGACAAGACCATTGTTTGTGTTTGGTGGATTTGGTTAGCCACTCATCATCCGATGATAAAGTAGTTGAATGGATAAAAAACTCACCGTTTAGTTTTAACGAAAGAGTTTGGGAAATTCTGGTTAGGAGTTGCACCATACATGGGAACAGTGAATTGTTGATTAAGGTAGAGAAGCAACTGGTTGAATTGGATGATTCGGAGTAAATGGATGGTTGTCTTAGTTTGGTCTGTGAGGTTGAAAGATTGCCATGCTTACGATTAACTTTGGCATGGTGAAACTGCTTTTTCGTTGCACAGGAGCCATTCATTTGAATAAAGCAGAGATAAGGCAGCTGCATCCCTGCACAAGTCCATGACTGCATCCGAAACTGAAAGGAATGGTGAGGGGTCAAGTGGACATTGGAATTATGATCTGTTTGACACAATAGAAGGAATAGATCATTGTAAGCATTGTTCAAGGAATATTCTCAAGTGAATGTTGTTGGATTTGAAAGTTTTGTTAAGCGAGCAATGTGCTGTCATATCACATGCCAATGGGAACAGGAAACAGGAAATTTGTGCTGTCTTTCAACTAATATTCTTAAGAATGATGCGGGCATTTCATTATTTTATTCAACGATTTCATATACTTGTTGCAGCTGTATGTATTCCAAAACTCCTGTTCAGTAATGCTGTACAGATTCTCAATTTCTCACACTACAGCAAGAAAATATAATTCTTATGTTGTGGACGATGGAACAAATGACCACTTTGATTGCAAATTATCGTATGATATACTTCTGGGGTCTGGCCATTTGCATAAAACTTTTGTTTGAATAAGGGAAGATGTGAGAAAGGTACTCTTTATTGTTCTTTTCTTTGACAGATTACTGATGATACATTATAAATAGCGTCCTGCAATTTGGCGTGTCAGTTGGCTCAGGAATCCGATAACAGCATGCAGATTGTTGATCACCAATATTTTCCTGCAGCATGCTGATGAATCATAGGAAAAGGGAAGCTCAAATTAAGAGCCAAAACAATTAATTTTTATACCCTTCTGAGATAACTACATGTGCATTTTCGAATCTTTTTCCACAGTATCCATACTGGATTTGGAGTTTGTAAGATAAAATAAAGTGATGTAAGCATGTTTTAATTCAAAATAATAACTAAATTGCTTAACCAAATACCTTTAATAAATCCACAGCTCCAGCATATGATGTATCAGTGCTGTGGGAAACTAAGGAATGGCCTGTCTTTTCAGAATCATCTCTGGAAGGATGTATCAGTTCTGCTACATTTGTTTATTGGCTGAACTAGAGCTCAAGGTAGAAAAGTTGGAGTTTTGGGCAAATCAACCTGGAAGGTTGGCGATATAGCAGGAGAACAGAAAGAGGAGCTGTTCCATTTCCTGATGTCTCATGGCGCGAGCGAGAGCACTATTTCAGATGGAGGGATCTGATGTTTTCGCACCTTGGCGGCATTGTATAGGGCCAGAATGCTTATCTCGCTGTAAAGGCGTTCAGATACTAAGGGGTGCGTTTGGTTCCCCTAAAGCCAGAACCAGGCTCACGAGATGCAGGAGGTTGCCTCGTTCACCATTTCAGCCAAGCTGGATACGTGCAAAAAAGCCCCTCAAGCCAGGCTTCACACATACGTGAGATAACTGAACACGAGTATGTTGCATGCATTGGATCTGTCCCATGAGGCGTCCGGCTCCAAGATACAAGCCAGGCTGAGCTCCTACACAAACCAAACGCGCCGTAAGGTTGCTCGCACTGGGGAGTGGTACCCCGTGCGGCAGTACGTGGTGGCGTACGAAACCGCTGCAGCGGGGTCCCCTATCCCGTGCTGCACGGCCGCCGAGGCGAGCGCGTCCGCCAATCGAGCATACCAGCGGACGCGCGCTACCCCGCCATGGTGGCGTGGGAGCCGGCGGAGAGCAAGGGAGGCACCGCGCTGGCCGTACGCGGGAGCTGCTGAGCTGGCGAAGACGAAGACCGGCGGGGGAGACGAAGACCCCGCGCAGCCGCCGGCCGCCGGCGCTCGCCGCGCTTCACCGCCTACCTGCCCCTCCACAGCCGCCCGCCGCCTTGGCCCTCCGCCCGTCCCGCCCCCGGGCTTCCCCGCCGTGGCCGCCCCCATCCGCCGCCGCGCCCGCCGCGGAGGGGAGGGTAAGGGCGCTGAGGCCGCCGCGCGCCGCCTGCCCGTGGCCGCCGGGCCGCTCGCCCATGGCCACCGCAGCGACTCCCGCTCCCATTTGCCGTCGGCCCACGTGCCACGCCGCCCGCCGCACTGGCCCACGCGCCGCCGGCCACGCGCGCCTCCGCCTACCGGCCGACACGCCCCGCCCACCGCCCGACATGCTGCCCGCGGCCGCCCGATGCGAGTGGGGGAGGGAGAGGAGGCGACGGGGAAGAGGAGGTGGAAGGGATGGGGCGACAGCGCTAGGGGGGAGGGAGAAGCGGGGGCGGCGGCGGGGGAGGTGCGCCGTGGACTGGAGAGAGAGAGGGGGGAATGGTGGCCGGCAGGTGGGACCAGATGGGAAAGAGAGAGGAGGTAGGGAGGATCGAGAATGAGCGGGAACGACGGGGAAAAGGTAAATAAATATGACACGTGGGACCTTGATATAGAGAATGAGATATAGAGTATTACGAGTGCAGAGAAACTGACGTTGTACCGTAGAATCTCGATGACTAGGATGAAATATTTCATTTAGAGGATGAGTTTAGAGCACGACGAGCGTGCATAGCAGCGGGCTGCAAAACTGTTGCTACGATCTTTTGCTACGCAGTAAGGGTGTCTCCAGCGACCGTATTAAATCGCTGGCTGAGATGGAGCTAAGAACTAATTAAAAAAACTCTGCAACGCTTTATCTAAGGAGGATGAGAGAGAGTGAATCAAAGTTATTAAAAACAGCTCCCCTTTAGCCCCTCCACAGTGATTCCCACTAAAAAACAGACACGCGTCACCCAACGGAGTCATCGCCGCGTTGGACGCTCGTGGTGCGCGTGCTGAGCGCTCGCGGTGCGCGCGTGCAGGAGGCGCACTTGAGGCGGCTTCTCGGGACGGTGGCCCGCGACGGCCCATGAAGTGTTGTGGTGCGGCCCATGAAGCAGATCGGAGTCCCTAAAAAAAAGAAACAGATCGGAGGGCCTGCTGTGTGCGGCGCGGTGGGAGGCAGGCGAGCGCTCCGCGGTAGCTAGCGCGCCGCGCCGCCGTTCCCCCTGCGGCGGTTGCCGAGCGGTGGCCCCATCACCAACGGCTGCGTGCGTTCCTGTGCAGAGGATGAGGCGCGACATGGGGAGAAGGAGAGGAGATAGACTTGGATTCGCTGCTGGCCCTACACAGTTCCCATCGGAACAGTGCGCAGCGGCGCTGCGCGGCGCCGTTCGGCACCCATACGCGCATGTGCTCTCCCCCTCTCTCTGCGCCGATGCCGAGGTCGTCACATCCGCGTGGCGCCTGTCCTGTGACCTCCCCCACCTCTCTGCCGATGCCGAGGCCCTCTCGTCGGGGCGGATAGGCATCCCCTCCCATCGGAGCAGGAGGCCCCGGACCTACGCCGACGTCGTTTCCGAGATAAGTCCCGCGCTCCTCCTCCATAATCCCTTATATCTATGCGTTGCGCCTCCACTTTCTCCTCCCTCTCCCTCTGGTTTGAAACCCTAGCAGCCTCTGTGATCCCCTCTTTTTCTCCATCTTCTTGGTTCCCCTCCCCTGGAACACGACGTGTATGTTTGTGGGCTCCGGCCTTTCCCTATGCCTTTCTCCGTTTCTTTTGCCTTGGAGCTACTATTCTAGGGCCTGATCTGCAGTTCTTTGGTGTGTGGATGGGGATGGCGTCGGTGACATGAGGGGGGAGCTTCTGGTTGACAGAGAAGGTGATGTGGCTGGTGACTCCTGCCTGATCTCGCTAGGTTCTTACTTGTGAGCAGTGTGTTAGGTTCTTCGAAGTGCCAGAAAATTTGATATTAGTTTACGCTTTCATGGTTTATGATACTCTATGTTGTGTGATGTTGCTTAACTTGTAGAGTATTTAGAAAAGAGATGCTTTGAAAAGCAAGAAACAGATCAAGAGTTTCTATCTCCTCTATCCCTGCCCTTGTGGTGTGGCCGCCGGGCTTCGTCATGGTCACGCTGCTTGGGTTCAGGGCCATCTGAAGTATGCACATAACATATCTGTTGTTTGGTTCAGAGATGCTATCTAGACATTGCTTTATAGCAGTGTTTTTATGGTGCACCATGAAACATCGTTGATACTTGTGTGATGCCTTCTTATGGGTATTCTTGTGTATGACATAAAGATAAAACGGTTTGGTGTGGTTTTGAAGAGTAGAAATGATTTCTTTTCGTGGTGCCTTCCTCTCTTCATGATGCAAGTTTTTCTGAAATTACTCATATTTCTTGTGTCTGCAGGTGATGCTGTGGATTGGATAGGCAGGGGGTTCGGGGTGGGTTTGTCCCTTCTCTGAACATTTTCTATTTATATGTGATGATGCTTACCTCTGTCATGTGTTGGGTGTTGGGATTCTCTGTTATCATGTGTTTGCCCCTTTACTGTGAGATCAGGAAGAAGAAAACCCTCCTTTCCTTTGCTTGTGAGCAGTGGGTTCATGATTTATCATGACGCCTCGCTAATAACTGTACAGTAGAAAAAGATGTTTTTTCTTAGGATTAGGTGTTACTTATCGATAACTACATGTACTCTGGATCTTGGTACACATTGCTACTCACTGCAACATGACAACAGATTTGTTTTTATGACTGTGTATAGCACCTAGATCATATGACACTCTTAGCAGTAGTGGTACACACTTTTTCTGATAAGATACATCTTGGCTGGGAATTTATATGCCAGTATAGATACTTTTCTATACAGGTAGTAGTGGGTTGCTATTTTGTTTTAGTACTGACATAAAGAATCATGCATAGGAAATCATTTAGAAAGAACATACAACATATTATTTCAGAGCATAGGTCATGTGAGGCAGTGGGGGAGGAGGCATACATTAGTTAGTACATTAGTAGCCCTTGTGTTTTAAATTCAGTAATTTTTGGCTTTATAGTGCTGGTAACTTGCTCCATTTCTATAGGCCACTTTCAGCCTGCTTTTGTACATTGATATGTTATATATTGTAGCCATTTGATCTATATATCAGTTGAGAATGATATGTATCTTTTGATGTCTCTGTTTATTGATATATGTTATGAGATGGTAAACCTTTACCCAACACATGACTGCCAACTGTAGTAGTGCCATTGAAATCATGGTTTATGATCATGTGTGATGTATTGCTTAATATGTACGGTAGCTAGAAAAATATATTTTTTCATGGTGCTTTCCTCTCTTCATGATGCAAGTTTTTCTGAAATTACTCCTCTTTCTTGTGTCTGCAGTTCAGGTTGTGGGAATATACATGTTCAGTGTTTGTTCCTTGATTAAGCCGGGGTAGTATTGATGGTTGGCTTGGTAATCTTTGCCTGTGTTCTGCTTTGTTCTGGACATCTCAATACTAGAGAATGGTAATATGTACTTTATGTGTACATTGTAGATTAGCTTGAATTGGACTAAATAATGTAGGGTATAGACTTGATTCTATGCCAAAGGTTAAGAAATATAGTAATGTTTTCAAATATTTGACCAATGCATTGTAGTTAAGTTGAATGTTATATTTTGTTACTGGTCTCCCTGGGCCAGTTAGAGTTTGCAAGATACAACACATATGGACCTTTCTGAATCATCTGTCCAAGCAATGCTCACTTCAGTTTAGCTCTTTGTGAATAATCTGATACTTGACAGCCTTTGCTGTTTCCTGTTGGTAGCCATAGTCTTCATGATCTAAATGATTTCTTCTCTTACAGATGGAGCTCCCAGAGTGGGTTTACATTGATTTTCTGTTACAGTGCTCATCACCTTCCAGGGAAGGCGAGATCTCGACCAAGTTGCTGGACGGGTTACTGTTGAACCCTGAGCATGTGTTTATCCTGTGAATTACGTTGGCCGAAAGAATTCTATGTAGGATGCATCAAGTTATACCTCTGCAATATTTGATGAACTAAGTTAACTATCTGTTATGCTTATGTTCATGAATTTTAGGAATGATTAGTGCTGTCATTGGTTATGGAAGTTTGCAATATAATTGACACCAGACCTGTTGATAAGTTAATTATCTGTTATGCCTATGTTTATGAATTCTATGATCGTCGGGGCTGTTGTTGATTATTGGAAATCTGCAATATGATTCACATCAGTCTTGCCCACTTAATATATGGAAGTCTACATCAGTTCTTGTGATATGGTTGTTTGTTTAGAGCAGTTAGTGCGTTGGACATTTTGTGTGTTTGACCGCTTCCCTAATAGAATGTGCTATGATATAGTGTTCATTTATGCTATTTTTTTTCTATAGAATCAACTCAGACAGTAGTGTAGAAAGGTTGATGATGATATTGTGTTCTGATTGTTTAGATGATAGGGTGCGCGAAGCGCGCCGGATGGTCTAGTAAAGTTTACAGGGAAGAGTGCGAGCTTGCTGCTTGCCTCCGCGCCAGCGAGCCTATTTTTTTCAGCATCTCTCCTCCACGCCGGTCGAAAGCTGTCAACGTCGTCGACTGATGGAGGCGCCCAGCATCTGCAAGAGTTTCCAAAATATTAAGTCTAAAAAATTAATCTTAGAACCTTACCAAAAGCTAGTGAGAGTAAAAAATATCACTTCACCAACAGTTTTCAAAAAATTAGCCCCAAAAATATTTAATCATGTTTTTTTCCTCCCATCATTTTTTCGTAGGATTGGCAGTGCACAAATGACGGGTAAATTTAGCTCAAGATGTAGTCAATGTTGAGCACACGGAAAAACTGGGAATAACTCTAGATAACTGTCGGAGCCTTGTTTTTTCACTTCGTTCTCAGAATTAATTATTAGGAGTGTTTAATAGGCACTCTTAGAGAGGCTCCCTTTTAAGGTCCTAAAACTCTGAAACCCACAGCTCGAGCTCCAGGAGCTTCTGAAGCTAGGGGTGAGCAGCTCATAAATTTTTGGAGCTCCAAACAGCCCCTGTTGTTATTCCCAAGCATGTATTGAACATCACAAAAACAACATAACTCTTGACTCAGGTCAAAATAAAACATAACTCTGCATTCAGTAATGTTTCTTTTCGCAAGAGTACATGGCGCCGTCGAAAATAAAACTGCCGTTGAAAATAAAACTTTTCTGCTAATAAATTAAATAGTTAATAGGTCTTTACCTAGAAGAAGACATGTCCGGATGTAATGCATTTACATGGCAGCATGAGAACACAATTGGAGCTACCACACTAATGGACGCACCATATATTGTACCAGATGTCACACAATAATGGTACAGTTTTGTTCATAGATACCAGATTTACACATTTTGAACATACATATGCTCCATTCTCCAAGTCAAAAATGAATGTGTAATAACGAACAGCTATATGCATTAATTGATGCAGCGGCTGGGATATTAATATATATTCCCTTTAAAAAAAATCTCCAAGTCAAAAAATGTTCCACGCCACTACATGAATTCTACTGGTAAAGCTGGACTCTTTTTTCCTAGCCAGGTATTCACTGTGGTTCTAATCTATTCTCCACACATTTATGCAGCTAAACTGCATATTTGGTCCTGTTTCTCTCCCATAGCCATGAGCCTTCGAGCTCTTGGCTTCATACCTCGTACTTTAGTTTAGGTTTTGACATGTTTTCAAAATTTCCATGGCATATTTGAGCCATCAGCTAATATGTTGGATCCGGAAGTTGTCAAAGGTCACCCATAATGCTTTTCCCAAACTGGCACAGAGTATATTAGAGTTCCCAGCACAAAAGAGAGCAAGAAGGTGGATGCAGCATAAACAAAGGCCCTCGCTATCTGCCCGCTTCTTCTCATGGTGTAGACTTCAGCAGCAAAAGTAGAAACTGTGCTCAAGCAACTAAGAAAGCCAAGCTGTATGCCACTAAGAATAGTTGTTGATCTCTTTGTATGTACCTGCAAGAAAAATCAAACGAATCAGATGCCCCATTTCTTCCATGATGTAATACAAAATTGTTTGGCCATACCTCTTTGGATGTTACTGCAAGTGCTGCCATGATGCCTGCAGCAAGAACATTGGCTGCAAGGGTCCCAATAGGAAGCCATTTGAAGGATTGCTGCTTGCCAATTCCCTGGCCATTCAGCCTTGCCAGGTACCAGCGTAGCCAAACACCTGGAGGCGCTACTGAGCAGCCAATCCAGAGTACAGCACCATCAGCAAGACTACGCACCTTTACTACAGCCAACACAATGCTCAGAACCCATAAGAAAGACATGAGAATCATCATTGCTGACAGAAGCACAGACTGCCTAGTCCTGGTATCTACCCTCCAGCGCTCCCAGTCATATTTGTGGCCTATTGAACTCCTCTCCCTGATGTATTTCAGGATCAAACTTCGTAGGCGCTCGCCCGTCTCAGCACCAACCGTGATGGACTCATTGACAATGAACATTCCTGAATTAATGTTGTTAACCATCAGAACGATGGTTTTTGTTCTGTTTTTGGTTAGATAGAATCTAGCTTATGACATTTAGCACTTTATCATAAAAAAGATGATGAGATACCTAGTATTATGCCTGCTATAGCATATACCCAGTGGCCTTTGGAAGACAAGGCAACCATTTTCTGGTTCCACCCACTGAAAGTGGTAAGGCTTCCCATGTAGCCAGTTGTGATTCCAATGATAAGATGATCAGATATGTGACGTATATCAGCCTTGAAGATGATCCCAAACCAGCCCATCAGGAAAGATCCAAGCTGGCCCATGCAATTTATCAATCAAAATGTGTTAGTATACACAGATAACGTCTCCTGTGGTTTTATCTATCTCCACAAGAATTCAGAATTCCTTGGCTCGATGTAGTGTTGTAACTTAAGCGATAAAAGGATAGCACATACCATATTAGATGGAAGATCAAGGTATAGCGGGCTTTGGTCTGAGGTGAGTGCCAAGCAGTCTGGGCCAAACAACTTTTGGAGTCCATACCTTGTGAATACCTGATCAGTTCAAAAGTATAATTACTCCAAGGGAATTGTGAACAATAGTACTCTTGCCAGATCCTTTGGCCTAAACAACCACACATCAAAACTTGGCGCTGGCAGACACCTAAGTTGGAACAACTTGATCTAGTAAATATCAAAGTAAATTTCACGGAACATCAATGGTCCAGGTCCTCCATGAGTAATAATAGTATAAAACGGCAAGTATTGCTATATTTCATTAGATAATCATCAGTTAATTAACAGTTACCAAAAAACGACCTCACGCAAGATCTTGGAAAGTTACCCCGAAAAATCCAAAGACAGCTAAATGGATCATGTAAGCAGCATAGTCGAGCTTCAGAGAAAGCTTATACGGCTCAACCTACAGGAAAACCAATGCATTTTCATGTCAGCACCTTTAACAAAAAATACAAACTTTAAACAGTGCGTCAACAGAGCAATCATTTGTTTGAGAACAAGTAACTCAACTCAACTATTATCTTTACCTTGGTACATGAATCTGCTGGAGCATTAGAAACAGTATCTTTTGTTTCAACTGAAGATAAAGGTGCTGCTGCAACTTTGCCGTTGTTCCACATATCTGGAAGCGGACCAACCTTATGATGCTCGGTATTTACTATATCCTCATCAGCATCAACTTCGGGTACTAAAACTCGACCACTTTCAATAAGCTGAGCCAGAACCGAGCTATCAACGTCTTCTAGCAATTGATCCGCTGACTGAAGTGAATGCCTCATTGAGTTCAGTATGGAGTCCCCCATTTCGCGGGAGAGGCTGATAGATCCCCTTGAGCCCTGTCTGCTACTTCTCCTACATAACATTGAGCCAGATCTAGCAGCTAAAGGAGGACCTGCTGAATCCATGGATGCGCTTCTTGTATAACCCAAGCGGTTCTCCACAGAAGCGTTGCTCCTAGCTGAGGAGCTCTCCATTCTGTTGAAGGGTTGTTTCTTCAGCTACAAAGCCTGGTAACAACCCATCAACAAAAAGTCAGGAAGTCTTATTTATGACATCAGTAAGTATGACTCCATGCCTCATAAAATGTCCTCTTCATATAAAAATCTCATGCCATATAAAATCGGGAAGCATGCGAACCAAACAATGAGTAGGACAAATATATAAGATTTGGTGAGTTTTTGTGGACTGTATCTGGACAAATCACATCACAGCTCAGCTCAATACAAGGCTGCGGAGACTGGAGAGCTGTGTTCAAAATCTACAGATAACTTTTTTCCCCTCCAGTCAGCATCAATTAGTTCATAGACTCATAGTACATCACTACTCTCCTCCACATACCAAAACAGAACAATTCTACAAGTAGTACATCACTACTCTCCTCCACATACCAAAACAGAACAATTCTACAAGTAATAAAAGCTTCATTTTGATGTTCTCTCCGAACATCAAAATGGAGCTTTTATTGGAAAAAGTTCAAATTACTACCCCTTACTACCCTCAAGTACGGACAAAGTCCGGATAACCCCATAAAATATGTTTTGGTTCATTTTACACCCACAACAATCTCAATCGGTCCAATCTACCCCTTCGTAAGATTTTTCTTTTTTGTTTCTCCATGCACGAGTGATATTTTAAGTGATATTTTTAATTAAAATTCTGTAGGATGATAGATGACTGCATAAAATATTTTTTAAAAATATATAATGAATTTTCATCATTGTTTTGGAAGGCTATAATATGTAATAATAAATTAACCATATTGATATAATTTTTATGAGAAATAATGATGAAAATTTCATATTATATTTTTCAAAATTACTTTATGTGGCTCTCTATCATCCCACAAAATTTGAACTTAAAACACCAATTATGCATGGAGAAACAAAAAAGACAAATTTTTCAAAGGGGTAGATTAGACTGATTAAGATAGTTGTGGGTATAAAATGAACCAAAATATACTGGGGTTATTCGGACTTTGTCCATACTTGAGGGTAGTAATTTATATTTTTTTCCGTTTTTATTAAAGAACGAAAATTGGGGACCGTCCAGAGTTCCGGGAAGGACAGGAAACTTTTCCCGGGACACACATATGGCACGAGCAAAAAACTTTACAGGTGAGAAATAAAAAACGTAAACGAAGACCAGAAACAGCTACTTGTTGGATCGAAAGTAGCGGGGGCAAGGGGAAAAACGAACACGTCTGGAACAGTGACAGCGCCGGTGAGATGAGGGAAACAAGTGGCGTCTGCTGATTAGGCTGCTACTGAATAAACAATAAGAAAGGTATCGATCGCGTGAAAGGTGCCGGGCCTTTGACATCTCGATACTGATTGTTACTAATCACTTTAGTCTATCACCGACACCAATTCTTAATTAATCAGTAGCATAGTCTAATCAAATAATCAATCTCCGTTCCGTGGTCAAGAAAGGTGGGAGGAAGATCAGCGGAACGGACGGACACGGACCCCACGATTACTACCAGCTTCGATGCATGCATCTCTGTGTCTCTCTCCTCTCGCTGTTCATACATGCACGGAGAGCGAGAGAGATGGGGCCAGAGGGGGAGAAGATCTGTGAGATCGACGGAGCTGCTGGAAGGAGAGAGAGAGAGAGAGAGAGAGAGAGAGAGAGAGAGAGAGAGAGACACGAGGGACATGAGTTACCTTGGCTGCGGATTCGGAGAGGAGGGAGGGGGCGACGGCGAAGGTGGGCGGCGCGCGCGGCCGGTGAGGCCAAACCGCGAAAGAGGAGTTGGTTGCTTTCCTTGTCTCCTCGCCACTCGTCTTGAGCAGTTGAGAGACCCCCGTTTTTTTTACACGGAGCAGTTGAGAGTTGAGAGGCCTTGTCCAGGGCGGGTTGTCACTCATCAAAGGCAGGGCAGCACTTTATACTGATGCTTCTTTTCTTCTCTCTGATTAAAAAAAGGAGTATTCCTGGTCGTACTGTAATGATTCGCCAACCTGTATGGCAAGTAGAATCTTGGTTTGTTTTGTGCTTGTTTCGTTTGGGGCATGCTTTTGGTTTGGTGCACATGGCATGGCAACACAAATTAAATGGTGGCCCTAGTCAAAAGAAAAGGGACTCAAGTTACTTATATACTATGACTTTAGAGTTCTGTGTATGTTTTGGCCGGTTTGGCAACGGTTTTCACTGGAACGAAAAAAATCGATGAGTTGTCAAATTGTTACACTCTATCTAGTATCAGATAGCTTTCACGAACCATGGCATCAGTGCTAAAGGATGGGTAGCTTTCTTTTTGGTGAGTCGCTGCCGCTCGTGAAACGTGTACGTGGAATCAATGGCTAGAGCGCCAACAGGAACGTACGACGCCAGAATTGACTCGAGGAAACGTGTAACCACCCACCCTTTTCCTCCCGTGGACATCTGGATCTTCTCGCCTCACCGTCGAGTGAAAAACCAACAAATCGAACGGCAATGGGCCTGCGTCAGATGCATTCATGTCACATCTGGGCCTATTAAAAATTGGAAATATAGGTCTAATATATACATTAACTAACTAGATCTCAAAGGGGATGTAGCTCAGATGGTAGAGCGCTCGCTTAGCATGCGAGAGGTACGGGGATCGATACCCCGCATCTCCAATTTATTTATTTTTTGATTTTTTGAAAACATTTTCCATGAGCGTACGTGAGCGTGTTCTCTCGTGCTCCTTTTTATCTGGACATGATACAAAACTCTGCCCTTAAATAAAAATAGAACACAAAACCCCAAAGCAAACCTAATACTTTTAACTATTGCGTGCTGTGTTAACTCCGAAACAATCACCCTTTCTTTTTTTAACCATAGCTTGGCATCACCCTTTCTTTTTTAACCATAGCCTGGCACTGATCTAGTATTTTTGCTAACTAAATGAACTGAAATACTGGAACTACGGTGGTTTACAATCTGTTAAGCCGGAACTAGTTTCGAACTTCACAAATCCACGCACCGTTACCCACATTCACGTGTGGAATTTACATCCCATCGGTATCGCATGCGCCTATATGGGTTAGATTACCACCCGTAAACAAAATGTCAAGAAGCATTTATCGTTCCAATGAATAACCAAACAACCTGTCTATACCATCTCATACACATTATTTGCACTATCCCATTCTGAATCATTTCATTTAGATAAAATATCCTACACATGTTCGACTCCATTCAAGCAGCCAAATACCTGTACATGCGGTGAAAAATGTCCATTAGCGTACAATTTTTTAACAATATTGGCATCGCACGCGTGAGGTTGGGTTCTATTTTATAAAATTACTAAACTCATACTTTCGCAACAACTTTTAAGCTTCGCAATGGCAAGCTAGCATTTCTATTCTCTTTGTAAAAAAATCTATTCTCTTTGTAAAAAAAAAAGACAAAAGACATCACTATTCGTCCGATCTGACGAACAGGAGCAGCCCAACCCCGAACCAACGGCTCCAGATCTTTTCCTCTCCACCCCCTTCAGTCATCACCGAGGAAGAAACCGTTAACGGCCCATCCTCAGTTCATCGCCCGAGCCGACGCGCCGAAAGGGGGCAGGCAAACCCTCACCCGCGACCCCTGGGCGCGATGGCGGCGCCGGAATCGGAATGCGGCCGGATCGACGGCGGCTACGGAGACCTCCGCGACGTGAGCGTCGAGCTTGACCCGGCAACGGGCCGAGGCGGCGGGGGAGGAGGCTTCACCGTCTGCTTCTGGCTCTACCTGTCCAGCTCCGCGAGGCCGTCCTCGGTGATCCTCCACCAGGTTTGGATGGACTCTTCTGTCCCCACGAAAAGTTTTGGGTGATTTCTAGGCGATGGCTTCTGTAGGAATTGCTTTCTTTCCCCGATGGGTACAAGGAGAAAGCAGCGGTGTGCTGCTTTCGTTGTCTGAATTGCTGTGCTGAGTGTTACATTTCTGAGGTGTTGAGTGCGGTTACATCCTCAAAATCACTCAGTTGATATTGGAGCTAGGCTGTCCTTTCTGCAGCACACTATGGATAGCAAAATCTTGATCAGGAGCCGGTATTGTATTTTTCCATTATGTGTTAGGTTGAGGAAATCTCATGTTTACAGTTTCAGTGGATTTTTTTTTCTTTGGGAAAATTGAAAGGGTATTCTGGATTTTCTTGTGAAGTTTGAATTCCTCAATCGGTTCTAAATTGGTTGGGTTTCTTGATTCTGCAGGTCACCATGGGCGATGACAATAAGTTGCCATTTCTTGCATTAGGCGAAGGGAATAAACTGCTTCTCTTCCCATTAATGAGGCTGCACAGAGAAGCTCCTGCTCCTGCTAGTTCCTATCCATGGACGGACATGACCAATCTATCATCTACAAGTGAATGCCCTCTTCAGAAATGGTTCCACATTGGGTGTGAGGTATGATCAACAACCTAGACTTTCCCCCTTATCACCTTTGCATTTGTAGCCCTAGATGAAAACACACAAGAATCGACAACACAGGGGCAGAGCCATAAACTCGACCTTTTCTTGTTAGGGGGGCAATAGTGCTAAAACTGCCCCTCCTTGCCTCTGCCCCTGTGACAACACAGTCAATATTTTCTCTTGCTCTTATTTCTTGTATGACTGCATTTATTGCAAAATTTTTACATGCAACATGTGTCGAGATTTCTTTCCTGCTGTATCCAAAGGTTAGTCTTTCCTCTTCCTTTTCAGAACGGTGGTTTATTTAACATTGCTTTGTATCTATTTGTGCCAGGTTACTGAAAATGCTATGCGCCTTCACATCAATGGCAACCTAATGGCTGAGACTCGTCTTTGTTCCCTATCTGGTGAGCCAGACCATCAGGATGATGCAAACAAAATTAGCTTAGTTGGAAACGATAGCAAGCTCGAAGGCTATATCTATAATATTGAGGTGTCATCTGTACTAGGAACTGTACAAGGACAATATGCAAAGGTGATTCATCTAAGAAAATACCATAACCAATATTTTTACCTGCGAAGGTGCTGATTTGTGATATTTTCCTTTGAATTGCAGAACCCACCATTTAAGCTATCTATTGACTACTCATGCTGTGATGGAATCGAAGAGGGTGATGATGGAATTTGGAACATTGTGGGTGGGAAGGTAAGGAAGATACCGATCATTCATTTCGTGATGGTAACTGCTTGTCTCTGTTTGTTTTAATTATTTTACACAAATCAAGAAAATTCTCTGCGTTTCAGTAAAATATGCCATGTAAAAAACAACCTGAGAAAGCTCACTTGAGTTGGAGGAAATAACACTGAAAAAGTCTGTTGGTGCAGGCATCTTGCAGGAGAAACTTCATATTGGAAGTAGTGGTAATCAATGCTTTTGGTGAACCTGTGAAGGATAAAGAGGTTCTTTGTTTGCTTAATAATTTTACAATCTATTGAGCATACTGCTTTATTTCTCTGTCTATCGTTCTTATGAATTCATACATCTTCTAGGTTGTTGCTTCACTAGTCTATGCTGACAATGGAGCAACAGTTGAAAAAACTAGGGATGATTCAGAGCCTCCCTTGATTATTACCTGTGAAGGAGTTGAATACCCAGCTATAAGCAGGCCTCTACCAATTATTCACGGACATGCACTGTTTAAACTCAAGATATCACAGGTGGGTTCTCCGGATGTAAAATTTCTTCAGTACATGTATATAGCTGTCTTCGGTTTGCGTTGAACACAGTACTTTGATCGTCTGCCCGACCCCCCCCCCCCCCCCCCCCCCCCCCCCCCGGTGGAGTTATTTGTCTTTTCTATCTTGCCATTGGAAGCAGAGTTTTGATTTTTGAATGGTGCTCTTCAAAGGTGCTACAGCCTAGTAGAGGCTGCAGCTAGTATGCTTTTTCTATGGTGGCCTGTACATGCAAAGCAAACCGTTGTAATTGCTTATGGCATGTGGAAATAATGCCTTATTCTGTATGGATGCATTAGATGTTTGGGCCAGTTTCAGGCTGTCCAATTAATGACTTTCCTAGCTTTCGTTTTTGGGGTCATGTGGGTGGAGGTTAATAGATGATTGGGTGTATCATAATTGTTGGATGGTATATCTCATGCTTTTATTAATTCATGCTGATATCTTTAATGTTTTGAGAAAATATATGTATATATATCTGGACTGTGTGGCTGGATATTTAGGGTGAGGGCTGTGAGTAAGTTAACCCGCAAACCCACCTATCTGCCATTTTGATTGGGTTGATGGAAGCCCACTTAAAATGGCCTATATGTGTGTTCACGAGTAAGTCCAGTTGTTTCCCTAAGGGTGAGACTGCAATTGCTAGAAATAGCTACAAAATGACAGTTGCATACGAAGAAATTCTTATCCCTTTTAAATAAAATGTACTGTGTAGGTGAGTCATTGCGGCAAACCACTTAAAATGGCTTATATGTGGGTTCACGGATCAGTCCACTGGCATCCCTAAGGTTGAGACTGCAATTGCTAGAAATAGCTACTGAACGTTGCATATGGAAAAACGCCTACCAGTTTCAATAAATTGTAGCAGTGTGTTATTTGAGGCCCTTATTTCTTTTTGAGGTGTCAAAGGAGGATTTCTCCCTCCTAAAATTTGTGAGCAGCTGGATTTGAGCCTGGGTGGGTGGGTGGGCGCTCACCCAGGAGCCTCTACCAACTGCTCTATGACAGTTATTGTTGTCCGTGCTCTAAAAAAAACTCGACCACGGTGGGAGACTCCCACCAGGCTTTGTTCTAAGAAGGTGCTGTGCTTCGAACCTGGGTCGGGACGGAAGTTTCAATGATTCCCAGAGTTCAACACTCTAGCTGGTCCAACCGCGAGAAGCTTGGCCTGTTGCCCGTGTTTCATGTCTGTGTTGTTGCCCATGTTTCATGTCTGTGTTAAATGACCGCCCTAACCATTCGTGAAACCAGTCTTCAACCCACACTATGGATTCCATTCTTGTCCGTGGTCGCTAAAAGTTACCTATTTCCAAACAAGGTTCTCTACTCTCTATTGCTTTTTTCTGTTCTCCATTCCGTAGGAGCAAAGGGGTGTCAATAGATCCATTATAGTGGGTATGCAATGCTAAATTTATAGAAAATAATAAAATAAAACAACACAGCCTATTACTATATGTGTGAATTGTGATCATTGATATGGTTTAGACCATTACAGCACAGGTGCATCTGTTGGACCGTTAGCATTGAGCAGAGAGAAAAAGTCGTTGGCAGGTGACAGGATAAAACGGATTGTGATATGTCATACCCAGTATGGCACACTAACACTACATATCAACTACTTAAAAGTTCAGTTTGAGGTGCAATGGAAAACATTTCAAATCTCAAATATGAAATCTGACTGCCAAAGAAGCTTAAATGTTTTTACAGTAGCAGTTCCTGCACTCAGCCCAGCAGTTGCCCATACCCATGACATCATCCAAAATTTACAAGTGATACTCGTTTGCAAAAAAGTTGAGCTGATAGCCTGCCATCTAAACGCGTGTACCATTGATTGTTTTTAAGTAATGATATTAGTTGCTTGATTTTGTCTGACGTAGTGTCTGATTGTTCCAGCTCTCCTCCAAATGTGACAATAAGCTTTTCCGTATTCAATTCTCTACACTTCACATGCGGAGATATCCTTTTCTGGAGGCATATTCCAAGCCAATTCGTTGTATATCTCGAAACCGCACCATCCGCCCATTGGGTTCGGGAAAACGGGCGAGTTCTGCAACCGCAGATGAAACTGACTTGCTCAATAATGGCCAAGGTTTTGTTAATACTGGCAGAGTAAATGGTTGCTTACATTCTCATTGCCAAAGTTCAGTAATGCGTTTCGAAACGCCCAAGTTTTCCAAGATAGAAGATGATGGAATAGCAAAGGTAGTAGAGACAAACAAAATATTATCACAGGTAATGCATCAGTTAGATTGGAGTACTTGTCAAGTTATGCTTAGTTTATGATTTCTTGTTTTGATAATTATTATCGGTTTACAGAATAAGCACACCATAAAGACAGTGGTAAGCAAAGAATCCCAGAATGACTCTTCAACAGCCAGCTATGACAGCTTTGATTCAGGGAGTTCTTGGAGTGGATCAGATGGAGATGATGTTGAAACCTTTTCAGATGCTGTAGTTTTCAGATACTGTCTAGATAGCACATATGACCGGTCAAAGTTTCTTAGAGGTGCAGCTCCTACTGTCAACAAAGATGACTTGATAAAACTTGCAGATCAAGTCTCACTGTATAGTGGATGCTCCCACCACAGGTAACTAAACTATTGTGCCCTATATTTTGTTAAAATTTTCTTCTCCTTATATCGTTGACATTAATTTTTATTTTCTGCTCATCCAGAAACCAAATATTAATGTCTAAGCGATTGCTTAGAGAGGGTGCTGATACTTGGAGTATGATCTCAAAGAACAATGAGCGTGCTCTTTGGTCATCTGCCATTCCTGGGATCATAACAAAATTTATGGATACTGCCCATTCTGTGAATAGGGTTTTGTCAGAACAGGTAGAACTTTACTTCTACACATGGGCTCTGTACCTCTACTCTCTGAGGGTGGTGCTTTTGTAATTAGTGCAAGAAGGAAATATTTAATTTGCCTACCATTCACTGCTTCAGGACCTGGAGGTCTTAAGAGGAATTGCTGGTTGTGGTGAGGATATTGGAAGGGACGAATTTGATCGGCTATGGTACTGGCTATACCCAGTGGCTACTTCGTTGTCGAGAGACAAAATTAAGAAGCTGTGGGATTGCACATCACCTAGATGGATAGAGGGATTGATTACAATACAGGAAGCTGAGAATGCACTACGAAGTTCCAGGGAGCTGTTGAAGGAGCCAGGAACATTTGTTCTCAGATTTCCTACCACCCGAAGGTGGCCGCATCCAGATGCTGGAAACCTGGTTGTCACCTACATCGGCTCGGATAACTCAATTCATCATAGACTGCTCTCTCTTGATTCCAGGTGTGTGATGATTGACATGTTTCCCTGTCCTCTAGATTATATTGACAGTGAAGTTGCTGAATCTTACTCTTTTCTACTGGACACAGTGTTGGTAGGGCTGAGAACCTGCAAGATTTGCTGCTGCAGGAACCTGAACTATCCCAGTTGGGCAGGTAAAGCATTATAAACTCTGAATTGCAGGCGCTATTCCTTCCAGTATTTGCAAAATGGTTAAAGGTGTTCTCATTCCAACTGCATTCAAACGCAGGGTTGATCGGCTCCCAACCGCCATCCCGAGATGATCCAAGAACCTTTTTCTGGATGCTATAAAGCGACGAGAGAGTTGTTAGTCTAAAGAGCATAGTACATAACATCTGTTGCCTGTTGTTACCCGTACAAGTTGTAAATCTGTCCCCTTCGTTGAAAGAGAGGATGTTGTCATATTGGTGAGATGTAGTCTAGTTGCTTCAGAAATCCTCAAAACTGGAGGATTTTATGTCCACTTTCTTATACATGTGCATAAGCTGGCGATTCATAGAATTCTCTGAAGCCTTTAATCCTTCTGTTTAGGAGCATAACGTCATTTGGCATTCCATTATTTTAGGGCAAAGCCAATTGGGCTGCCACCTTCCAAAGCCCTCCCGCGGCCTCTCCAGCGGCTCGGCCCAGCCCAGCTTCCGCCGCCGCCGCAAGCCCGCGCGACTCAGCCGCGCTGCCGCCGCCGTCGCCGTGCTCGCACTACACTTCGGCACTTCCCCTTTCCCACCGGATCAGCAAGGCCAAAACCCCACCACGCCGCCGCCCGCGGCCACCGCAAGGGTTTTAGCCGCCTCCGATGCCGCCGCCTCGCCGCGCGCTGCTCACCTCTCTCCTTCGCCTCCGCGCCTTCTCCTCCATCGCTTCTCCCCATCCACATCCCCACCCCCACCCGCCCGCTCCCCCGCGGCGCCACCAGTTCGTCGCCGAACCCACCACCTCCACAAGCCGGAGCATCGTCGGGGCCATCGGCGGCGGGAGCGGGAACCCCTTGGACCCGACGCAGCTCCTCCGCGACGACCCGGTGGCAATCACCGCCTCCCTCTGGGTCTCCTCCTTCCGCGCCGCCGCCGCGGCCTCGGACTCCGCCTCGTCCACCCCCGCGCCGCCGCAGTCACTCACCCCCTTCCTCTCGCGCCTCGAGCTGTGGGTGCTCGCCTACCAGAAGGCCTACGCCGACGAGACGGGCTCCTACCTGCCGCGCTCCTCCATCCCGGCCCCCACGCTCGCCTCCCTCCTCTCGCTCCGCAACGCCGTCCTCGACGCCCGCTTCCGCTTCGGCAACCGCCTCACCCCCTTCCTCCAGTCCCCGCGCGCCGCCAACGCGCCGGACCCCGCGACCCTCTCCAAGCGTAAGCTCCGCGCCCTCCTCACAACCCCCGGCCCGCCGCCTTTCCAGGACCGCGTCGTGCAGGAGCTGCTCCTGCTCCTGCTCGAGCCCGTCTACGAGGCCAGGTTCTCCCCAAAGTCCTTCGCCTTCCGCCCCGGTCGATCCCCGCACGGCGCGATCCGCACCATCCGCCGCAGCTTCGCGCCATACCTCTGGTATATCAAGGGCGACGTCTCCCCACTACTGCACTCACCTGATCCTGCACTTGTGGTCGGTGCGCTTATCCGTGATGTTCGTGATAAGAAGGTGGTGGATTTGATCCGCTCGGCCCTGCTCACCCCGGTGGTGACTGCAAGTGATGATGCTGCAGTAAAGAAGAAGAAGATCAAGAGGAAGTACCAGAAGAAGAAGGTGCTGCCAGAGGGGGAACCAAAGCCTGACCCTTACTGGTTGCAGACATTCTTCGGGTTTGCACCAGAGGAGGCACTGACACAGCCTGATTGGGGACATTGTGGGGTGCTGAGCCCATTGCTTGCCAATGTGTGCCTGGATGAGCTTGATAAGTGGATGGAAGAGAAGATTAAGGAGTTTTACAAGCCATCCAAATCGGATGTTGTGGGAGGGGATGATGGTATTGAGCAAGGTAATACATCATGGCCAGAGTTTGTTCCCACAAGTGGACCTGATAAGACAAGGAAAGTGGACTACATTCGATACGGTGGTCATTTCTTGATTGGTGTGAGGGGGCCAAGAGCCGATGCAGCGGTGCTCAGGAAGCAGCTAGTTGAATTTTGTGATCAGCGGTTCCGGATCAAACTTGATAACGAAAGCCTCCCTATTGAGCACATCACTAAAGGCATCATGTTCCTTGACCATGTTCTGTGCCGTCGAGTTGTGTACCCAACGCTGCGTTACACAGCTACGGGAGGCAAGATCATAAGTGAGAAAGGAGTTGGTACACTGCTATCGGTTACAGCTAGTCTGAAGCAGTGCATAAAACAGTTCCGGAAGCTCGAGTTTTTAAAAGGAGACCGGGAACCAGACCCGCAACCATGCTTCCGTATGTTCCATGCCACACAAGCTCACACAAATTCTCAGATGAATAAGCTTTTACTGACAATGGCAGAGTGGTACCGCTACGCCGATAACCGCAAGAAAGTGGTCAACTTCTGCTCTTATATCATAAGGGGGTCTTTGGCAAAGTTGTATGCTGCCAAGTACAAGCTGCGGTCAAGGGCAAAGGTCTATAAGATTGCATCAAGGAACCTTAGTCGGCCATTGAAGGATAAGAAAGGGCAGTCACCAGAGTATCACAATTTGCTGAGAATGGGCCTTGTGGACTCAATTGATGGTCTTCAGTATACAAGGATGTCGATGGTTCCTGATCCTGATTACACACCGTTACCAAGTGGATGGCGGCCAGACCATGAGAAGATTTTGCTGGAGTATATAAAGCTCACAGATCAACAGACGTTGGAGGAGCAGCGAACCTGCATTAGAGAGGAGGGGCTTATAACACCACAGGATTATATTTCAATGCTTGTATGGGGCTACAAGAAAAATGCAGTTTTACTTCCTTCTTCAAAAGAGAGTGATGCCCAAGAATCCACAGAAGACCTAGGTTCTGATACAGATGAATTAGATGAAAAAGAGCTTGGAAATGAGGGTCGTCAGGGTTTCCCAAAATTGGCTGCGATGTCATGAGTATTGGTGTTCTCTGTAAACCTTCCAAGAATCAATTGACTGGATGGTTGGTTTTTGACAATGAAATTACACGAGCCTAAGCCCTTGTTTAGTTCCCAGATTTGGGGACAAACTTGGGCCTTTTGGGGTGCGTGCGCCACTGTAGCATTTCGTTTGTATGTGTGAAAAATTATTCAAAAATTGATTAATTAGGCTCAAAATGTTCGTCTCGTAGAGTACAATAAAACTGTGCAATTAGTTTTTGATTTCATCTACGTTTAGTACTCCATGTATGCTATGACATTTTGATGTGATGTGAATCGTTTTTTTGTATAGTGAACTTTGGGGTAAAATTTGGGATCTAAACAAGGCCTAAATGCTTCACTGCTTCATGCTGAAGGAGATGACAGGCGGCAGCTGCATCAGCCTAGTCCATTGATGATCTCTTTGCTGACCAGTTCATGGTGGCATAGTTAGCTGGCGGCTTCCTGCTCAAGGAGATGACAGTTGTGCAGCTGCATCGGTTAAGCCCATTCCTTAATGCTGATGATCTCTTTGGTGCTCAAACATTAACCCAGCAACAAATCCATGTCAACTAGTGGAGATCACATTTTGGTGCCAAACTGTGTGGTGTGTGCCACATGCAGAAATAGATGCTCATATATTAATGTCAAACTGTGTGTTGTGTGCCACATGCCCATATATCAATCCAGATGTTTAGAGTAAGATTTTACCAAGCCTATTTATGCATTAAAATAGCATAGGAAAAAAAAACATTGTGTACACATTCTATCCAAGTGTCCTGCTCTTGCAAATTGTTGTCTGTGTATTTTTTATCAGAAGCAGACCTTGCAAATAAAGAGTTACAGAAACCTGATGTCCATTGCATTTGTGAAACTTAAGATGTATTCAGACTTCAGAACCCCTAATTGTTCATATCTGCTTGGATCCTGTTCCCTTGTGCATTATTATTGTCAGTTGTTTGTGTTTAGCTGAAATGCTTTAGTCAACAGTAAGCTGTTTGCAGTTTATTTAACTATTAATTTGCCATTGAACTATTAATTTTCTTTACTTTCAAGTCTACTGTTTTCTGAATGGTTCGGTAAATAGTACTGTTCCAAGGTTATGCCTGTTAGCAGCCATATTTCAATTTGCTGAACATGTTTTTATGACCAACAAAATTTGTTGGGACGAGCAATTCTATCTTTTTCTAATTTTTTCATAAAAGGAGCAAGAAACATATATGATATATAAGTTACATAAGTCATAATTAATGCAGTCAATATTATTTGTTCTAATTCCTTTTCATCAATTACTTATAATGCACATAATGGCTTGTTACTGTAATGTCTCACTAAGAAGAATTCACCTCGTTATGTGCTGGTTGTAACTGAAAATTTACTCTTTGGAGCAAGCATTGCTCGCATAATTTTGCAATCGTGTTCCTTTTGCTTTTACCATCGAATCGAATCATCAGTTTTCAGGGAAAAGTTTGTGTTATTGTTAGTATATCTTGCAATCAGAGCTATGAACTGACCCTTGTTTCAACTGTATTCTGAAAAGTTGCTAGGAAGAACAAAAGAACTGAACAGGATGTTGCACAGCTGATACTGATTCTGACTTTGCAATGTGTACTGTTTTATGGAAACATTGTTGAGGATTGGATCATTGCATGATGACACCGGTCTAATATTATAGGTGGGAGCCTGCCCAAACTGGCCTGCAAGATAGCAGTGAAGAACATGTATCAGCAATGTTCAGTGTTCATTAATGTTTATTTGATATAGTGATATATGTGAACAACATTTGTCATTTGCTTACTGTTGTTTCAGTGACCGGAGTACAAAATAATGTTCTCTTCCTTTGGTGAATTCTGATAAATCCTTGGAGTCGTACTTTACTTATCTTCAGGGTTTTGTTATCCGTCTTGTGTGCAAAAGTAGCTTGCAGTATTATTCTGGTAATGTATATCTGGTGGCAAACATATCTTTAGACTTTTGTAGCTCAGATAGGTGTCTTGGATCCAAGTTATACCAATCTGTAGTGTTCAGAAATCATTCTGGATCATCAAAGTTCATAGTTTAACAATTCCCTTTTTGTTGTCTTCTGTGTTATACACTAGAGGCTGGCACAGTGTTGCCCCCATGCTGTAGTTTGTGCTTCTTTTTACTGTTTGGTATTTATTTCTGGGCTCTTTTGTGCCATGATATCTTACTGCTGTATCAATCTGATGCTAACATCCACTCTCAGATCTAAATGGCAGTATGGATTTTGATGCGAAACTTGGGTCCCATGGAGCACATTGAGGTATGCCAATCATCCACCTTTACTAGTCTTCTGTTGTGCCAATCGATATGGTGGTCGACATGAAGGCTCCCAACTGTTGCCATGATATTGTTTCCCACTATAGATTGATGTGAGGCACTTGTGAATCCAGAGTCTTTAGAGATGTCCAATGTTATGCTTTTTTGTGACTTTTTATTTAGTTCCTAGAAAACCTCTTATCGGTCATAGTCATAAGTTTCCTGATATAACAAAACATGGTGTGGTTGTTTAACAAATTCTAAGCTCACGAGGTAACCCTGCGTATAAAAAACATGGAAAAGCTTATCTCCTTGGTATTTTACATTTTCAGAAGATTCTTTAGTTTAGACAAATAGAGGTGGGCCCTCACAGATTTATTCTCTATAGAGCCTTGTTTAGATGTAAAATTGGCACCCCAAAGTTTACTATGCAAAAAGAAAATTCTCATCACATCAAAATGTCGGCCCATGCATAGAGTACTAAATGTAGATGAAATTAAAAACTAATTGCATAGTTTTATTGTACTCTGCGAGACGAACATTTTGAGCCTAATTAATTAATTTTTGGACAATTTTTCACACGTACAAACGAAAATGTTACAATGGTGTTTTTATGATGAAGTGATCCCGTATCTCCAAGTTTGTACCCCAAATTTACATCTAAACAAGGGCTAGATCAGCGGGAATCAAATTTCCATCCTAACAAAGGGGGTTAGTGCTCCTGTATCACCTTGACTACCTAAACTATGATTCTCAATAGAGCTTTCGACAGTTGGACCATCCGATTGCTTGATCAATCTAGTGCCGTCACTCCCAGAGTCTCAGGCTGGCACTGATGGATTGCTCCCCTGCAAGTTTGGTATCTGACCAGCACCAACTGGCTAGGAAATCAGGCTTTTTCGCCTGGCACTTTCGCGTGAGGAGGAAGGGTGGTTACTTATGTGGAAAGACGGCAATCTGCCACTAATATTCCCTTTGACAAGACGCTCCCACTCATTGGTTGTTTCAGGATTTATATATAATGTTTTGGTTTCATATTTTCGCGGTTGGTGGATGGGAGCAAGTAGATGTTGGATCACGGAGCTGCTCCCCCAGCTTTTTTTTTCCAGCATGCCATCGAGCACTAACCACTACCCGTTGTTCACAGCAGGCTTCATCCTGCTATATCGAAGTTTCTTTCAACGCCTAAAAGCTGAGCGTCTTGGCTGTTGCTTGGCCCCAGTGCACACTGCACAGTTGACTTGTGCCGTACATCACTAATGTGAGAGCAAACCGCAGGACATTTCACATTCATTTTTTTATTTTCTTTCGTGGACAAATGATAGAAAAGGCATTTGCTACGTGTTACTCCGTCATATAATATAATCATTTAAAGTATTCAAATACAAAAATAACGCAACTGCTAAAACACCTCTATACCTCTCGAACGGCTAAAAACCTCTATACCCCTCATTTTACACTCTCCACCTACCTATCAACCCATTTAGTTTTATTCTATCCCTAGAAATGCTTACATTTTGGTAAAAAATTTAAACACTATGAATACTTATATACCGGAACGGAGGGAGTATTGTTTTTTTCCGACGAGGAAAGTTTTTATTAAGTTTCAAGCACCTTACATCGAGTTGATACAAAGGACTTGAAGCCTCCCGGCTTCTGCATCACTAGGATACACACAGACTTACAAAAGAAAAAAAAAATCAAGAGCGGAGCATACTAATGACATCCAATACGGCGACAAGACTACCACCCATGTGTCTGGGTAAAAAACTCATTGGTCACCTACGCCAACTGTCCAGATGCCGCAACAACCAAAGCTTGGGAAGCAGGCTTATGTAGGATAGCCATGCACGTGGCCAATGTATAACCGAGTAGATAACCTACAAAGGGTTAGAAATAGATTTTTTTTTCAAATTGTTGGGGACGATCATTAGGGGTACCCAAACCTATGGGATAATCACCCTTGTTAAAACGCTAACTATTGCCAAACTCATGGCATATCAGAAAAAGAGGAAAGCAAACAAAGGCCCACGGCCCAGCAACAGAGGCCCATTCGAGGCACCTCACTGGGCGCCTCGACACGCACCTCAAATCTTCGCTTCGCTCGAGGGAAGCGACCCCTCGAGCGAATCGAAAAACTCCGTCTCGATCGAGGCTTGAGGGTCGAGCCTCGAGCAACCCACGAATGGGAAAAGCTTCGCCTCGGTCGAGACCTCCGCCCAGACACGCAGTTAATGGCGCTCGTCGCCGCCTGGCGTCCAAAGTCAAACAGGCAAATCTCTCGCCATGCCGCTCTGACAGCCACGACCCCGCGTCGCATCTGCCAACCCCCGTCACCATGCTGCCAACCGAGGCTCTGTGCGGACAGGCCGGCGCTGTGCGAACAGAGCACGTCACTCTGAGCTCCTGTGCTACCAACTCCGACGACCCGAAGTCCTCGATCGGGCGGGAGAGACCCTCGAGCACGCAGCAGAATAAGGAGGAAGGACGGCGGAAGCATGGCGGGCCATTCCGAGTACTGTGCGACGTACTGTGCGACCATCCCCGGCGCTGTGCGAACATGCCGCCACTACGCGGACAAGGCCGAGTCATTCCTACTCCCTGTGTTGCCGACTCCCGCAGTAATTTTCCACGAAAAGGGCTGTGCACAGGCATGGGGGACCCTCGAATTGGCGTACGGACGAGTCACTACGGCACGTTGTTCAGCTCAGACCCTCGAAACCATTTCGTGGCGTCATCACAGTACAAAATTCCATCACAAGGACGTCAACGCCGCGCAACGGTGGCTAAGGACAAGGAGCCACGCCCGGCGCCACGCCTACGACTATGCAAAAACTGTATCTGCACATTGATACAGGCCAGTAACCTCCTCCTCCTTGGTCTATAGAAGGAGAGGCGCACGCTCAAGAGGAGGACCGAGCGATCATATAGATATACAGAACAAGAGACAACCCACGCATTACACACTCCACGATATTGGCACTCTGCCTCAATCATCATCATCTGGGACTTGGAGGCCTTGCCTCTTCTCCCACCTGCTTGTATCCCCTACTACTTGCAGTCCGGTACAGGATAATACATTGTACGCACCATCTTTGCTGGACGTACGGTCTTGCGACCGGAACCAGGGTAATTTCGTGTCATTGTATTACCTTCTGCATCAATCATCAGGGGTGGGAACACAGCGCATTTCTGGTTGGTGTCGGGACCACGATTTCCAAACACCGACAGTGATGCGCCAGGTAGGGGTAGCGCTGTGATCGACCACATCATCCACGATCTCCCTTGATGGCAACCCGTGTCGCACGTGAAAATCCTTTTCCGATGGGGACTTCGGACCCACTTCCCGCCGGATTCGAAATCCGGTTCGGGAGTCTCGAGTTCAGGGCGACTGGCAATGGCTACCACATGCAGCTCCTTACGAGGAGCGCCAGTGTGGGCACGCCAGTACCACTCCCGTCACCACCACCGCCGCGCAGGAAGCGTTTGCGTCAACGTGCGCGGCGAACGTGCGCGGAACGACGCGGAGCGGCCCGCGCCGGCTTCCCCGAGCGGGTTGAGGCCGGCACGCCAAACCCTGCGACAGTGGCAAAGAATATCCTGCCAGCGACACTTGGCACAACATCGCACTCTGCCGGGGATAGCACGGCCGACCCGTCGCAAATCCCCAGCGAGATGCACACCACAACCATGACCAATTCCTCGTCAGTTGGCATGGACATGACAACATATGAGGATCTGCCGGGGCACCATCTGCTCTCAATTCGCAACCTCATCGCAACTTCGCCGGACGATGACTACCCCGACTCTGACAGCGAGGCACACGAGAGCGGCCACAGGGTCCCCGAATGGGACTACTCAGGGCTTCGTGATCGTGAGGCCTTTATATCATTCCAGGCTGCAGCAGATTATTGCCTAACCTGCTCCGACGACTCTAGCGATGGGGATTACGATCCCTCCAGGGAGTGCTTCATCGTCCTCCCAGGAAGGGGTGATGAAGATGACGGGGCAGGAGAACCAGTGGGAGCCAAGAATAACGAGCAGGCGCCTGACAACGCTGCATTTGCGCAAGCGCAACTAGCCCAAGTCCGCAAACTTGAGGCCAAGCTCGAAGAAGAACGCCAACAGGTCCGGAAGCTTCAGGCAACGCTTGAGGACAACCGCCCTGTGCGCAGCGCACGTGCCAGGGAGGCCGGGCGCGTAGCCCGAGCCCGCATCAAGGCTGATGACGATGTGGACGACCTACTCGCGTTAGCCAGGGTGAGCCAAAAGCTCATCGCTGCGGCGACATTAATCCGAGCCATGCCGGAGCCCTCAACGCCTGAAGACCGAAACCTGCGTCAAGAGGCGCAGCTCCTCATCGAGCAAGTAGCTGTGCAGCAAGCCGAAAGCTCAGCCTCCCGCATACGCAACTCTGCCGGCCCAAAAACCGGTGGAGGAATGCGGGAGCACGAGGCATCGGCGCAAATCCCGCGAAGGGACGATGTGTTGCCACCCCCATCATCAAATAAGGGGAAGGCACCCTCAGTGCACGAACGCATCGAGAGGAAGCCTCTCAAGGAGCGAATCCTTGATACACGCGGAGACACCAGTGACGACGATGCCCGCAACATTCTCAACAGAAAGAGGCGGGATGGCACATCTCACGGTTTCCACCCTCACCGTGGAGGCCGCTACGACAACGACGAAGACAAGAGCCCAACACCGGAACCCCCGGGAACCCGAGTGTTTGGTCGGGAGATTCGCGCGGCCCCGATTCCCGTACGATTCCGGCAACCAACGACCATCACCAAGTACTCGGGGGAAACGGATCCCAAGGTGTGGCTCAACGACTATTGCCTCGCGTGTCTACTAGGCGGCGCGACCGACGATGCCATGATCATCCGCAACTTGCCGCTCCATTTGGCGGATTCTGCGCGGACATGGCTCGAGCACCTACTCGCGAACCAGATTCACGATTGGAACGACCTCATGAAGACGTTCGTGGGTAATTTCCAGGGTACTTACGTGCGCCCTGGAAATTCGTGGGACCTTGGAGGGTGTCGCCAAACATCCAACGAGTCCCTTCGTGATTTCATCCACCGCTTCTCCAAGCGCTGCACCGAGCTCTCAAGCGTGGGTGACTCCGAAGTCATCCACGCCTTCCTCGAGGGCACAACCTATCGGGACTTGGTGCGTGAGTTGGGACGAAGCTCTCCTACCAGCGTCAACGAGTTGTTCGATGTCGCCACCAACTTTGCCTCAGGTGAGGAGGCGGTTGGAGCCATCTTTGATGGCAGGAGGGGGAAACGGACGGAGCAAATGCCCACGGAGGGTAGCAAGTCCAAAGGCTCCGCAAAGAAACAGAAGCAAGGCAAGAAGGGGAAGAAGCCCCAAAAAGCCTCGCGCCAACAAGAGCGGACCGTGGACCCCGACGAAATCCTCGCAGTCGACCCTACGCCCAAAGCTCCTCGAGGCCACCCTCTAGGAGGTGGCATCTTCGATGACATGCTCAAGAAACCTTGCCCTTATCACAAGGGCGTCGTAACCCACACCCTCGAGCAATGCGGAATGCTAAATAAATACTTCAATCGCGCCGCTTCGAAGGATGATGGGGCGAAAAAGGACGCGGGCGACGGGGGAGGCCAAGGCTTCCCGGAGGTGGAGAACGTCTTCTTCATCTTCGGGGGGCCAACAGCGAACATGACGCCTCGACAGCGCAAGCGCGAGCGCCGAGAGGTGTTCTCCATGCACAAGGCCGAGCCATCCTACCTCGACTGGTCTGAGGAGACCATCTCCTTCAGTCGAGAGGATCACCCCAACTACATCCCAAACCCGAGGCAGTACCCGCTCGTCGTCAATCCCATCATCGGCAACACCCGGTTCTCTAAGGCACTCATGGATGGAGGCAGCAACCTCAACATCATGTACGTCTCGACTTTGGAGCTCATGGGCATCGGGAGGGACAAGCTACGCCCCAGCAAGGCGTCATTCCATGGCGTTGCGCCGGGAAAGCGAGTTCAGCCCCTTGGGCAGATCGATCTGCTTGTTTGCTTCGGCACGCCCGACAACTTTCGCAGGGAGACCTTGATCTTCGAAGTGGTGGGATTTCGAGTTGCCTACCACGCCATCCTTGGTCGTCCATGCTACGCCAAGTTCATGGCCATCCCGAACTACACATACCTCAAGCTGAAGATGCCGGGGCCGAAGGGCGTCATCACGGTGGCCCCATCGTTCGAGCATGCCTACATATGCGATGTGGAATGCGTTGAGAGCGCCGAGGCGCTTGCCGAGGACGAGGCATTGAGCCCAACCCTTAAAAAGTCTCGGCCCTCGAGCAGATGGGACCGATCCGAGACCTAAAGGGGGTACAAAGGGTATTGGGATGCCTAGCAGCCCTGAGCCGGTCCATCTCACATCTCGGCGAGAAAGGCTTGTCCATGTACCGACTCCTAAAAAAGAACGAGCATTTTCTTGGACCCCCGAGGCCCAGAAAGCCCTCGACGGGCTAAAAGCATCTCTCGTACGAGCACCAATTTTAACGCCACCTATGGAGGGCGAGCGCCTCTACCTCTACGTAGCCGCGACGTCTCAGGTAGTTAGCGGAGTCATCGTCGTAGAGAGAACTGAGGAGGGACACGCTCTACCTGTCTAGAGGCCGGTGTATTACATCAGCGAAGTATTGATCGAAACCAAGACGCGATATCCACAAATCCAGAAGCTGCTCTACGCAGTAGTACTAGCACGGCGCAAGCTACGCCACTACTTCGAGGCTCATCCTGTCACCGTGGTCTCATCTTTCCCCCTGGGGGAGATACTCCGCAACCAGGATGTCTCGGGTAGAATAGCCAAATGGTCCATGGAATTGATGGGCAAAACCCTCACTTATGCCCCTTGAAAGGCAATCAAATCGCAGATCTTGGCCAATTTCATGGCAGAGTGGACGGACACACAGATGCCCCCCACCCCGGATCCAAGAAGAATGTTGGATCATGTACTTCGATGGGTCGGTGATGAAAACCGGTGCAGGCGCGGGCCTTCTCTTCGTCTCACCCCTCGGAGAACACATAAGACACGTGGTACGCTTGCACTTTCTGGCGTCCAACAATATGGCCGAATACAAGGCTCTGCTCGCCGGGCTTCGTATAACTATAGAGTTGTGTGTCAAACGCCTTGACATTCGAGGAGATTCGCAACTGGTCATCGACCAGGTTATGAAGGAGGCAAGCTGTCACGACGACAAAATGCAAGCGTACTGCAACGCGGTACGTCGGCTCGAGGATAAATTTCATGGCCTCGAGCTCAACCACATTGCGCTAAAATACAACGAGGAGGCCGATGAATTGGCAAAAATCGTGTCAGGTCGGATCACCGTTCCACCGAACGTGTTCGCCCGCGACTTAGTAGAGCCGAGCATCAACCTCAAGCCAACTCTCAAAGCTCCTGATGCTCCCCCAAAGGCCGAACCCTCGGGGGCTGCGGGCGTCGAGCCCATGGACTAGGATCCCTCGAGAGAGGAACCCGAAACATCGAGTTAGGAGATATCCTCGGCGGACGAGGGTGAAATTATGGAGATCGACGAGGCCCCATTATCTCGAGATTGGCGTGATTAGTATATCGCCTGGATCGACCGAGGGGAGTTACCCTCGGATCGAACCGAGGCTCGGCGCATCGCAAGAAGGGCAAAGTCGTTCATCATTATCGACAGGGAATTGTATAAGCGCGGCCCCTCGGGAATTTTGCAGCGATGCATTCCCATTCCTGAGGGAAGGGAGCTCATTCGAGACATCCACGCCGGCATATGCGGCCACCACGCGGCGCCCCGTACCCTCGTGGGCAATGCGTTTTGCCAGGGCTTCTATTGGCCCACGGCTGTCGCTGATGCCAACGAAATCGTGCGCACCTGCGAAGGGTGTCACTTTTACGCACGCAAATCTCATCTCCCGGCCCATGTCTTGCAAACCGTCCCTATCACATGGTCATTCACTGTGTGGGGGCTCGACCTTATCGGGCCAATGCGAGCAACGCCCAGGGGCTTCACACATCTGGTGGTGGCCATCGACAAGTTCTCGAAATGGATCGAGGCTCGACCCATCAGCGGCATCAGATCTGAACAAGCCGTGCAGTTCTTCACGGATATAATTCACAGGTTCGGGGTCCCTAATTCTATAATTACTGACAATGGCACCCAGTTTACAGGCAAGAAATTCTTAGAATTCTGTGACGACCACCATATCCGTGTGGATTGGTCGGCCGTAGCACATCCACAGACGAATGACCAAGTAGAACGTGCCAACGGCATGATTTTACAAGGCCTCAAGCCAAGAATATTCAACAAGCTGAGCAGATTCGGTGGAAAATGGGTGTCGGAACTACCCTCGGTAATTTGGAGCCTTAGAACGACCCCGAGCAGAGCCACGGGCTTCACCCCGTTTTTCCTCGTCTATGACGCCAAGGCTATCCTCCCCACGGACTTGGAATATGGGTCCCGAGGCTTAGAACCTACCAAGAAGAGCAGAATAAGCAAGCTCGTGAAAACTCACTTGATCAAGTGGACGAGGCTCGAGACGTGGCGCTCCTACACTCAGCACGGTACCAGCAGTCCCTCCGAAAATATCAAGCCCAGAAGGTTCGACGTCGCGAACTCAACAAGGGGGACCTGGTGCTAAGGCTGCAACAAGATAATCGAGGACGCCACAAGCTCACGCCGCCATGAGAAGGGCCCTACATCGTCGCCGAGTTCCTCAAACCAGACACATACAAGCTCGCGAACGAGAAATGCGAAGTTTTCGCCAACGCTTGGAACATTCAACAACTACGTCGCTTCTATCCTTAAGTTTCCAAGCATTCATGTACATTTGTACTTATATCAATAAATGAATAAAGAAAGACCTTAAATGAGTGAGACTCGGCTTACCCTCGAAAAAGCCAAGTCACACTCGGGGGGCACCCCCGCCTGAAATTGTCCCAATTTTAAGGTTTTTTCTTCAAAATTCTTTCATCATGTTCATCTTTAGTAATTGCCAAAAGGCAGTTCGAGGCATAGATTGACTAAGGCCAAGGGCCGGCCGAGTCGAGGGACCGCCTACGCCTTCGAAAGGATAAGGCATCCCCCTCGCCACCCTACGCTAAAGGAGCAGGGTCTTCAGGGTCTTCGGGGGCTTCCCTCCTTCATCTTCGAGCCCTGCCAGGGCGCTTCTGCCTTGAGCTGGTCAAAGTGCAATGCCCTCTCCATCAGCGGCAGCACATGCCGCTGATTGAAGTTGGCGACTACGCCCGCCGCAGTCAGCCCGGCCTGCGACAGCGCGGCGAAGGCGTCGGTGAAGACCTTCAACCGCTCCTGGCGGTCAGCGGGTGAGACGTCGTAGCTCCAGGACTCCGGCCGCTCCCGCAGCACCTTGGCGGTATACGCCGGGAGTTTGTTGTCGATGTTGCGCGGGTAGAACTGTTAACACCAAAATTTAGCACCAGGAAGAGGCTGACGTGTGGGCCGGATTTGATGGAAGGATACCATTCGGCTAAAAGGCTTTCTCTAAAGTATTCGGCAATAACGCTCTGCGGTCGGGAACGCGTCGTCATTCGGCAGAGGCATAGTTCCGCAGGTAAAAGCGGTAGCATTCGGGAAGACGTGATGACGTGGATCAAGTGTAAGGGAAAGGCTGGTTTGATTTGGAATGCAAGGCGGATACGGTGCCCCGGCGTTTATCTTTTTTAGGAAACAAATAATGTAATCGTAATCGATTAGGGGTCGTGTCGAAACCAGGGTATAAATATAAACCCATGGTCATTGTAAAAGAGAATACAATCAACCATACAACAAATCGGCCCCGTGCCAACTTCGAGTCCCTTAGTCGAGTCGTCGAGTTCTTCGAGAGGAATCATCGATCCGTCGACCTCCGTAAGTACCGGCAACCCTGCACCATGCCTAGTATCATGCGGTGGATTTAGGCTCTGGTTCAGGAAGGTTCCACCGTTAGAGCATGAGCCATGCGGTGGGCTAAGTTCTAGCTTGGAACAAGTTATCGGCTCTATTGGATTTTGGCAAGATCTGATAGATTCATTAAGTTATCATGTGTTGCTCTGTATTTTACCTTTACGTTTAATTCATTACAACACTCTTTTGCCCAGTCTAGATTGATTAGGTTCGGTTCCAGTTCATAATGCTCTGCGTTTCCATAGCCGAATTCGAAGTCTATCTAGACTGCCACGTGTTGCGGGTTCAGGCTCGTTGGTCTTGTATAGATCTTGACAGAACCGGGTATCATGCGGTAGATGCAGGTTTTTGGGTCGTCTTAGAGCTAATCATCCGGTGGATTAGAATTCGATTCGATCTGATAGATCTATCATCATCAGCGAAGCGTGTTCCTTCTTCATGGAACCCGATTCGGCTATATAGCTGTATTCGGCAGTATCGTCACGAGCGAAAGGTGTTCACGGTTTTGTTTTAAATAAAGAATGCTTTTAGCCTTCCACGTTTAGGGTGTATCATGCGGTGGATTGCCCTTTTCTTGGTTGGTGGCGTGATCCTAAGCAAGTCGTATCATGCGGTGGATTAACTTGTTTTGTTTCATGCCCGACGGGTTGGAAAGTACCTAGACATGCGGTAGACTAGTGCTTTTGATCTATGCATTCTTGTTTATTATGAAATTATGGTCATGTTTTCGCCCTTTTATTTATCTATCATGTTATGTTCTTCGTTAATCGGTCATGAATACGTGTTATAATGTTCATTCAGTCAAAGGCCGATCTTTCGTCATGCTTACGTCACGCATTCGGCAGTGCGCTTTCTGCGTGTTTTTGCCGATTGCCGAATGATGCTTTAACTGCCGACAGATAGCTTCTTTGTAGCTATATGTCGTTCGAAGTTGGCTCCGTAGCCGCAAATATGGAACTGACTGGTATTGCCCGGTACGTTCCAGGTGTTATCTAAGAACCTTTTATCTCTTTGTCAGTTTCAGGAAAATTGACTGGCACGCTTCCGGATTCAAAAGCTCGGGCCACGTGTGAAGCCAGCTAATTCGGCTTGCTGTGTGCTTGGCGTAAGGTGCGGATTTTACGTCAACACACTTTTTGGCACGCCCGGTGGGACCCAAGCTTCGAAGATGCCTGAATTAAAAGACATTCTGGATGTCACTTTCAAAGAATTGTCTGATGAGCATCAACAAATGGTGAAAACTGCTGCAGATCAATTCATCAAGAAATGCTTGCTGTCTTTTGCTAAGAACAGGAGTGGTGCACCGTTTCTCAAGTCAGATCTGCCAAGAGTTCTTCTGCCTGGACAATCTGATCTTACTGAAGAAGAAGAAAGGGAAAAGTTCTCTAGCTTGTTGTACAAGGCTTTGGGAGAAACAATGACCAATCATAATGCTGCATTCCTGAACAGTTTTCGGCTCATATTGGTCAACATCTTTGGTCAACACGTGGATAAACCTTTTGAACAAGCGCACGGACAACTTGGTGGACCAACATATTTCAATATTCAACAATCGGTCCCAAAACGTCATGGTAAAGGTATTGAAGAAACTGAAGTTTCTGGAACCAAAGACACGAATGGACAGCCGATTCAGCAAGAACTTCAGCAAGCATTGCCGAAACCTCGTACATATGGTGATGTGGCATTCGGCACCACGGGAAATCCACCTGCTTCTGCTTATAAAATATCTCCTCTGAACAACAGGCTGCAAAGAGATGTATATGGAAACGGATATTCAGAGTTCATGGAATACTATGCTCTTGACGCTCTCCCGAATCCCGGGTATGGTGGTACTACAGGAGTACCTGCTGGAAGACCAGGGAATCAAGATACCAATATTGATCTCATGGTGCAAAAAATGACCGATGTATTGCAAAATCAATTCGGTTTGAAGCCTAAAAACCAGGGGTACATGTACTCGTCTCCTTTCCCAGAATGGTACCAGAGGGTATCATTGCCGAATAGAGTCAAGGTGCCTACAGAGTTTACTAAGTTCTCAGGACAAGATGATACTAGCACTGTGGAACATATAGCTCGATATCTGATACAGCTTGGAGAAGCTTCAGCGGACGAGGCTTTTAGAATCAGATACTTTCCTTTGTCACTGACGGGTCCAGCTTTTACATGGTTTGCATCTTTGCCTGCTCAGTCAATTTGTACTTGGAAAGACCTGGAGCAAAAATTCCATGCTCATTACTACATCGGCAGTACCGAGAAAAAGTTGGTTGATTTGACCAGCTTAAGGCAGAGGAATAATGAAACACCTACGGAGTTCCTCAGAAGGTTTAGGGAAACAAAGAGCATGTGCTTTTCTCTGAACATACCTGATGACCAGCTAGCTGGTATGGCTGTAGCTGGCATGTTGCCTGCCATTCGGGAAAAACTATTCGGGATGGAATTCGATGATCTGGGCCAGTTGTCACACAGATTGGCTTTAATGAGTAACCAGGCATATGGTTTCAAGAAAGATGCCAGATTTACTAAGAATAATGATGTAGCTGACATATATAACCAATTTCTTGAAAAAGCAGATCAAGGGGATGAGTATGAAGATACTGAGGAGATAGCTGCAGCAGAGATAGTGTGGGGCAAAGAACCGGTCATGGTGAATCAGAGGTGGATTAAACAGAATAAGGGTACCTATGATTTTGATGTAACTAAGGCAGATAAATTGTTTGACTATCTTGTAAAAGAAGGCCGGATCAAGCTACCAGAAGGGCATTCTATGCTTCGGCCTGATGGAGTGAAAGATAAAAGGTACTGTGGATTCCATGATAGAAATTCTCATTCCATAAATGAATGCAGGGTTTTTAGAATGAGGATTCAGAGAGCTATCCAAGAAGGGCATCTGAAATTCGACAATAAGATGAAGTTGGACAATAACCCGTTTCCTCAGAACATGATTGGGTTCTCAATCAATATGATGAATATTGCCGAATCTGGAGGAAAAGGAAAGATGAGAGTCCTGACGTCGAAAGAAGCGAAACAAAACGGCTCAGTCGATCCTAATCGGCAAGTCACGATCGAACAGATTCGGCAGGAAAAGCCTCGCTTCCCGGATAGTCGATTTGAAATTGGAAGACCTTCTAAAACCAGAATCACATCGCGCATTCTCCTCAATAAATGGCAGCGTCAACAAGAAAAAGAATGCTATCAGAGACGTGAGTATGAGGAAGAGAAGAGGAGGTGCGAAGAAGAAAGGTATAAGGAAGAACAAGAGAAATATTTCCAAGGACAAGAACGTGCACATTGGGATTGTGCCTTCTTCAGGCACTGCTGGAACGAAGGTTTAAAGCTGCCTACATGGAATAACTGTCCTGAATGCAATAATGGATTTATTGAATATAGGCAAAGTGGTACCAGTCGCCGATCCGTCCATGAAAGAATTGGAAGGATACATCCTGGTGATGATTGGCGTTTTAAAATATATGAGAACGATGATCAGCTAAGGAAGAGGCATGCTGAAGAAGAGGATCGTGAGTATGTCTGGCAAAAAGGACAGTGGTGTCCACCTGGTTTAAGAAGGAGCCAGAAGAGAAGAGTTCAGCGCCTGAGGAATCAAGAGTTGAAACGAGCAGGAACTAGGTTGAGATCGATATGGCGTCCAAAAGACAAACCTGATGAATCGGGTCATTCGGCTCCTACATGCATGGTATGTTTCTTGCCGAATGAATTCATGGCTCCAGCTAATCAAATTGTACAGAAGGAGATATTGTCAGAAATGGATGAAGACGAGCAATATGAATTAATGGCACAATTGGTATTGAATAAACAAGCTATTTTCGAGAAGCCAGTCCAGAATCGGCACATGAAGCCACTGTACTTAAGAGGATATGTCAACGGAAAGCCACTAACGAAGATGTTTGTTGATGGTGGAGCTGCTGTTAATGTGATGCCATATAACACATTCAGGAAACTTGGCATGAGCCCTGGAGATTTAACACCGACGAGTATCGTTTTGAATGATTTTGCTGGAAATCCGTCGGACACCAAAGGATGTGTACATGTGGATCTGATGATTGGGTCTAAGATTCTGCTTACAACCTTCTTTGTTATTGAAGGCAAAGGGGCATACAGCTTGCTACTTGGAAGGGATTGGATCCATGCGAATTGCTGTATTCCGTCTACTATGCATCAACAGCTTATTCAGTGGATAGATGATGAAGTGGAAATTGTCCCTGCAGATGATTCAATTAGCGTGGCTAATGTAGAACCAGCCTTCTGGGAATATCAAGGCATAGATTGTTTCTCAGGCAAGGACTGGGGAGAAGGTCCTGTTGAGCCAATCAGCAGTGATCAACAGCCGATCAAAGCAGTCGGTTCTTTTAATAATTTTTAATGGATAACCCAATCGATGGAACTGACGGGAAGCTAGGACATGGATTTGTATCGGCTGACAAATTAGAAGAAGTAAACATTGGAGATGGTGACAAACCAAGGCCGATATTCATCAGTGCTAGCCTGGATTCAGTTTTCAGAGAAAAGTTGATTGAGTTGTTAAAAGAATACAAAGATTGCTTTGCCTGGGATTATTCAGAGATGCCTGGTTTAGATCGCTCCATTGTTGAGCATCAATTGCCGATCAAGCCTGGTTATAAACCTTACAAGCAACCACCCCGGAAAATATACAAAGATGAGGTGTTGGCCGATGTAAAGAAGGAAGTGGAAAGATTAATAGCAGCAAATTTTATTCGGCCATGCAGATATGCAGAATGGATCTCTAATATTGTACCTGTGTACAAGAAAAATGGGAAGATGAGAGTTTGCATAGACTTTAGAGATCTGAACAGAGCTACACCCATGGATGGATATCCAATGCCTATTGCTGACTCGTTGGTTGATGCTGCTGCTGGTTATAAAGTGATTAGTTTCATGGATGGTAATGCAGGGTACAATCAAATTTTTATGGCATTGGAAGATATAGCGAAGACAGCTTTCAGGTGTCCAGGACATATAGGGTTGTTTGAATGGGTTGTCATGACATTTGGTTTGAAGAATGCTGGTGCAACTTATCAAAGAGCCATGAATTATATTTTTCATGAGTTGATCGGCAAGATTGTGGAAATATATATTGATGATGTTGTGATTAAGTCATTAGATCATGAAGCACATTTGGCCGACATAAGGAAAACTCTAGAGTGCACTAGGAAACATGGGCTCAAGATGAACCCGAGTAAATGTGCTTTTGGGGTTTCAGCAGGAGAGTTTCTGGGATTTTTGGTGCATGAAGGAGGGATAGGAGTTGGCAAGAAAAGTATGAAAGCCATTGATGAAATTGTTCCTCCAACTAATCTTAAGGAATTGCAGTCATTACTTGGTAAGATCAATTTCGTAAGAAGATTCATATCGAATTTATCACAAAAAGTGTTACCTTTCTCTTCACTGCTAAAAGCCAAGAAGGATCAGAAATTTGTATGGGGTGACGAACAACAAAAGGCTTTCGATGAGATCAAAGAATACATGAAAGAACCACCAGTATTGGTACCTCCACAGTTGAACAAGCCTTTTAAGTTGTACGTGGCGGCCGATGCCCAAACTATTGGATCGGCCCTCATACAAGAATTTGGGGGAAAGGAAAGAGTGGTTGCATACCTTAGCCGAAAATTGCTTGATCCCGAAACGAGGTATTCGGCTACTGAGAAACTTTGTTTATGTGTTTACTACTCCTGTACAAAATTTCGGCACTACTTGTTGCATGCCGAATGCATTGTATATTCGAAATTTGATGTGATAAAGCACATGTTGTCTATGCCAATTTTGAACGGAAGGATTGGCAAGTGGATTTTAGCTTTGTCTGAATTTGAGTTAAGGTTTGAATCGGCAAAGGCTGTTAAGGGACAGATTATTGCTGACTTCATTACTGAACATCGCGATTCATCAATTAATTTACTTGCAATTACTCCTTGGGTATTATTCTTCGATGGATCTTCATGTGACAAAGGTGGTGGAATAGGTGTTTTGTTAATTTCGCCAAGAGGAGAGGTATTTGAATTTGCTATTCCTATTCAACCTATTGTCACTAATAATCAAGCCGAGTATGAAGCGTTGCTCAGAGGACTTCAATACTTGAGAGAAGCAAAGGCCATCGCAGTTGAAATTTTTGGAGATTCAGAATTAGTCATAAGGCAACTGAATGGCGAATACGAGTGCAGAAACGATGTCTTAAGGAATTACTATGAAGAATGCAAGCAAATCTTAAAGGAGTTTCAGTCGGTAATTCTGCGGCATATTCCTAGGAAAGACAATGAAGGGGCAAACAGATTGGCTCAAGGTGCTTCGGGTTATAAAGAGCTTCGAGAAGTTTTTGCTAATGATGTACATGCTTTCGGGAGTAATCTGGCAGAAGATGATTGGAGAAAAGAAATTGTTGATTATCTGGAGAATCCATCCCGAAAGGTTTCTAGAAAGCTCAGGTATAAAGCTTTAAAGTTTGTTCTTCTTGATGATAATTTATATTATAAATCCTTGGATGGAGTGCTGTTACATTGCTTAAATCAAGAAGAAGCAAAAAGGCTGATGAGTGAAGTGCATGATGGGCTGTGTAGAGCACATCAATCGGCTTACCGAATGAAATGGGTTATTAGGAGGACTGGGTACTATTGGCCCACAATACTAGAAGACTGCTTTGAATATTACAAAGGGTGTCAAGATTGCCAGAAGTTTGGAAACATTCAAAGAGTTCCAGCATCGGTCCTGAATCCTATTATCAAGCCATGGCCATTCAGAGGATGGGGAATAGATTTGATTGGCCAAATAAATCCTCCATCTAGCAAGGGGCATAAGTTTGTGCTTTTAGCGACCGATTATTTTACTAAATGGGTTGAGGCAATTCCATTAAAGAAGGTGACATCGGAGAATATGGTTGAATTTGTTAAAGAACATATCATTTACAGATTCGGAATTCCTCAAACAATCACCACAGATCAAGGAACTCAGTTTACATCTTCAGAGTTCAAAAGTTTTGCTGAAAGTATGGGCATCAAGTTGTTGAATTCTTCTCCTTACTATGCCCAAGCTAATGGTCAAGCAGAGGCTTCTAACAAGATTATGATTAGAATTATACAGAAAAAGATTGATCAGAAGCCGAGAAAGTGGCATTCGACACTCAAAGAGGCTTTATGGGCTTACCGAATGGCTCCACATGGGGCTACACAGACGTCTCCTTATGAATTGGTATATGGACATCATGCTATCTTGCCATGGGAGATGCAGTCGGATTCGAGGAGAATAAAGTTGCAAAAAGATTTAAGTTCTAAAGATTATAATGATTTAATGATGGACGAATTAGAAGATTTGCATATGATTCGTCTCAGGGCCTCGGAAAATGTTGAGAAAAATAAAATGCGAGTTGCTAAATATTACAACAAGAAGGTGAAAGTCAAGCAATTTGCAGAAGGAGATTTGGTTTGGAAAGCAATATTGCCGATTGGGACTAAATACAGTGCATTCGGCAAGTGGTCTCCAAACTGGGAAGGTCCTTTTAGAGTGGCCAAATACGTGCCTGGAAATGCATATATCCTGAAAACTTTACTAGGAGAAAGGTTTAATGCTGCTATCAATGGGAGATACTTGAAGAAATATTATCCTAGTATTGAGATTGATCGGTGATTGATATATTAAATAGCCGAACAGCCGATATTCGGGAAGAAATCGTCTTTGGAAGGAAATTGACAGAGACATTGGGGGAAAAGAAAAATGGCCAGTACTGAATGTATTGCCCTTAGCACAAAATATATTGCATCAGGAGTTCATACAAGATCACAAAAGATAAGTTTTATTGCCGAATCCCTAGTACAAACTACTGGAAGAGCCTGTTCAAAACAGACTGGGGATCAATGGAATCGGCAATGGCAGCACCATGGCCGTCGAGACGATCAATGGAGGCGTCAATGTCATCGATGTCTTCTGGGTTGCTGTTGGCGAAACCAACCGGCATCCTGGAATAGTCAGTGCCGGTGTGTGTCGACATGGCAACGAGACCCACAGCGACGCCTAGGCGAACGCCATGGAGAGCCACCTCGTCAACGCGGCCTGCCACCGCGCCAAGGCGAGCCTCGGGTATGTCTTCTTGGGCGTTCACTTTGTTCGCCAGCTCATCCACTAGCGCCTTCAGCCGATTGAGCTCGTCATCGCGTTCTGCAAGATTACAAAATGGAGGTAGATCAATGATGACTAGAGATGGGATTAGGATTGAACAAGTTATGGAAATTACCATCGATGACTTCGAGCAGTTGCTTGCGCTCGGCCTGCCATTCGAGGTCCGCAATCCCGGCTTGCTTGGAAATGACCTCCAGTTCGCGACGAGAGTCGTCGCGCTCCGCCTTGAATCGGCGAGCATCACCGTCTGAATAGCGGAGGTCGTCCGATGAGAGAGTCCGATTGGACGAACTCGAAGAGCTGGACGCCGCAGGAGCAGCGGCTGGAGCCGCAACTGGCGCACCAGCGGCGACAATCCATTGGATTACCCTAAAAAAAACAAAGAGATTCGTCAAGGAGAGGGCAAATCTCGAGAAGAACAGAGAGAAGCAAGCAGCCAATCACCTACGGCGAGCGCCGGCGCGACTTCCTTCGGGCTCGTCGGCAGCCGGTCGCCTTCCATTCGTCATTGGGGTTTTCTTGAGTTACTGTGCTTGGGAAAAAGAAGAGTTCGAGGAAGGCAAAAGACTTGGTGAGGAGATAGCGGCACTCGGTATGTTTATTTATAGAACCCGCAGAGGAAATCATGGCCAAAGTTCGTGGCGCGTATCCCGAAAATTCGGAAGGTGGAAAGGATTCTCAAAACCGAACGGTTTCGGTGTCGTTTGGGATTCATGCTGATGTCACATTCGGCTATACTGAGCTTTTCGAGATTGATACTACAGAAGCCAACATTGCCGAATAAGTTATGCACCACGAAACAAAGCCGGAATAAAGATGATGGAAAATGTAGAATTGATCAGGCATTCGGCTATCAAACTATTTGACACAATTTACACACCCAAGTACTTTGAAATTACGTTTTTGGCATTCAAGATCATGTTGCTGATATTCTCTAATAGCTGCTTGTCAGCTTCTTGAGTTTTGGCCAGGGCAGAAAGTTTGGCTTTGAGTTGCTTCTCTTCATTCAGAGCTGCTGAAGCCTCCTTGCGCAACTTTTCTGTCAGACCAGGAATTTCGGCTATCTTCTTTTTATCAGCTTCAATTTCAGCCGATAAATTTTTCAATTCAGCCTCTAATTCGGCTTTTCTGGTCTCTTTTGATTTAAGTGCAGCCTGTAGGCCAGCTAACAGTTCCTTATTGCTCTGAGTTCTAGAGTGCAAATCTTTTACAGATTGCTTGGCCAATGTTCTTCTTTGCTCCAAGGCTGGTTGAGCAGATTGATTCTTCAGAGCTTGCTTCACTGCAATAAAATGATCGTCCAATCTAGAAACTGGATCTAAAGAAATCTTGATATCGGCAGGAAGATCTTGATCAAATGATTCAAGCAAGTCTCTTAAGAGATCAGCATTGTTGACTTGATCTCGAGTGTCCTTATGCAGAAAGGAGAGGATTTCCTTCAGTTTTGCTTGGTTCTCCTCTGATAAGGCTTGACCAGAGGAAGTTTCTTCTCCTTGTTCGGCAACAAGATCGTCCAAAGCAAATGAGTAGCTGGGTGATGAAGTTGTTTTATCCTGGAAAAGAATTGTTGCCGAATTAATGATGATCTATTGGATAAAAGCTGGGAGAACTGGGTAATCATCTCTACCTCATTCCTGACCTCTTGGATGGAGAGAGAGGGCAGCTCAAGCTCAGGCAAAGATTCTTGTATGTCATGCTGAGGAGAGCTTGGAAGGTTCTTTGGTGGAGATGAGGCTTCTGGCTGAGATACATCAGGTAGAGCTGAAGCTGGTTCTTGATGAAAAGAGGAGCTCTCCGAAATTGGATCCATTGAAGCTTGCTCTGTGACTGAAAGAAAGTTAGTGCCGATGAAAAAGAATTTTAAAGGACAAGATGGTGAGAAATTTTACTAATCACTGAAGCATCGGCAGGTTCTGTGCTAATGGCCAATTGCTGTGATTTGGCCTGAAATCATAAAGGAACAGAAATGAGCAGAATGAAATTAGCATTTTTACTCGAGGAAGGAGAAATTTGACCTGTGCAATTCTTTTGCTGCTTGTTCTTTTCTTCTTTATAGCTGAAGGGGCAGTTAGAGAAGAAATCTTTCTCTTGGTAGAAGGTGGTGCAGCAAGAGTTGGATCCAGACTGGCAGGCCTGGACATTATTTGAGCCAAAGAAGGAGAGAGATGCCCCAGAATAGATATTGGGCCAGTGATGTTATATACAATTGCTCTAGCCAGAGGGGCAGGGACTGTGTCCTGCAGAATAACAGAATCAAAAGTCGATGAAAGAGGATGTTATTGGAAAAAACAGATGGATTATAAGCATGTTTACCTCTGAATTCGGCTGATAACCAGGCATTAACTCAAGGCAAAGAGGGTGAACTGGTGTATTGAAGATATGATCATGGAATTCTTGCCACCAAAGGGTGAAGGAAGGATGAATGAGTACTGTTGGCACAAAGGGATCGAGTTGATAGATGGCTGCACAGCACTTGTAATCAAAGACCCTTCTTGTTTCTGTGGAGTCTTTGATGATCTGCCTCGGCTTGAGGAATTCATGGAGAAATAATCTTGGGGGCACTTGGCCACACCCTAATTGCCTGGCAACTATGTTCGGCTGATAATATTCATATGAACTTTGAACCAGCCTTCCTCCGCAAAATTCGGTTGGTAAGATGCAAGGCCGAATGAAAGCGTTAAAAATTGTTGTGGACTCTGCATCTATGCATCCAGTCTCGAAGCTGAATTCACAAGGGAAAGTGAGATTGTCATTGTCCATGTATGGGAACCAGAGGGGATTGGCAAAGCCTTTGAAGAAAAGTTCAAATAGTTCTCCAATGCTCTTGTTGATAGCAATAGTGGAGGCTGCTTCCCCATAGGTTTGACAGCCTTTGGTGCTCTGGGCTTCTGCTTCCTGGTAATTGACCGAGGGGAAATGTCGGCTGTTGAGGTCAATGGAGACAATTTGGTGCATGTACAATTGCAGCCACATCTGGACGAACCACCAGGGACCATTAACGCAGGAAATTTTCTTGTTGGTGTGCATCTGATAAATGGTCTGATGGAGCATGTGATAGACACTTCCCAGGAGATATTTCCCGAGGGGGATAAGTGTGCCTGCAGCCAGGTCTTCGGCCATTACTATGTGATTCAGAGTTGGCTCATTGGCTTTACCACAGAAAACAAATCTGCACAGCCACATATTCAGAAAGGCCCTGTATTCAACATCAGTCAGAGGACCATCATGCATGTAAGTCTGGATGTATCTCTTATAGCCGACTCCAGTCTTCACCCCTGTCTGTTTGGAAGAACCTTTGTACCTGTATGGGTGTGTAATCCCTGTGATGTTCAGGCCGGTTATCATGTAGACATCGGCCAGGGTTGGAGTCATTGGTCCGTGACCTAAGAGAAAAGCATTTATGCCATTGGACCAGAAGTGACAAGCTGCAATCAGGAGATTTTCATTCTTAGGTGTTTCGGCTAGAGATAGCTCCAAGCAGTGAGAAATACGAAGACTGTCCCAATTCTGTGTCTGAGGACTTTTATCTTCAAGAATCCTTTTGTACCAGTTTCTCCAGCCAGCGATTGGGGGCAGAGGCCAGTTCTTGAATGCATCTTGCCATTCGTGAGGTCTCATCAGAGAAGTTTTGAAAGGAATCCTCTGAGACTCGGCCGCAATAATTTCGGAGGGATCTGGATTCCCTGAGGGGCCGAGGAAGAAAGATGCGGATTGTTCTTCAGTGGGGGTCAAGATTTCGGTGGCCAGAGCCTATCAAGGGCAGAGGAAGAGCAAATCGGAGATTCAAAATGCAGCTCGAAGAGAGTAATGCCGAATGTGATTGAGGGAAACAAAACTTACTTGAAGAATTTGATCCTGGTTCGCCATTTGAAGATTGGAGTTTGAGAGATTCGACGAACTAGGGTTTTGAGTTTGGAAACGCACTCTGAGGATTTGGAAGCGGAAAACGGATATCAAAGCGGATTCAGCCTGGAGATGTTGGGGATTCCTGGTCAATTCTGAGATAAAAGCATCTTTTATCCCGAAATTGAAGGGGCATGTGTTAACACCAAAATTTAGCACCAGGAAGAGGCTGACGTGTGGGCCGGATTTGATGGAAGGATACCATTCGGCTAAAAGGCTTTCTCTAAAGTATTCGGCAATAACGCTCTGCGGTCGGGAACGCGTCGTCATTCGGCAGAGGCATAGTTCCGCAGGTAAAAGCGGTAGCATTCGGGAAGGCGTGATGACGTGGATCAAGTGTAAGGGAAAGGCTGGTTTGATTTGGAATGCAAGGCGGATACGGTGCCCCGGCGTTTATCTTTTTTAGGAAACAAATAATGTAATCGTAATCGATTAGGGGTCGTGTCGAAACCAGGGTATAAATATAAACCCATGGTCATTGTAAAAGAGAATACAATCAACCATACAACAAATCGGCCCCGTGCCAACTTCGAGTCCCTTAGTCGAGTCGTCGAGTTCTTCGAGAGGAATCATCGATCCGTCGACCTCCGTAAGTACCGGCAACCCTGCACCATGCCTAGTATCATGCGGTGGATTTAGGCTCTGGTTCAGGAAGGTTCCACCGTTAGAGCATGAGCCATGCGGTGGGCTAAGTTCTAGCTTGGAACAAGTTATCGGCTCTATTGGATTTTGGCAAGATCTGATAGATTCATTAAGTTATCATGTGTTGCTCTGTATTTTACCTTTACGTTTAATTCATTACAACACTCTTTTGCCCAGTCTAGATTGATTAGGTTCGGTTCCAGTTCATAATGCTCTGCGTTTCCATAGCCGAATTCGAAGTCTATCTAGACTGCCACGTGTTGCGGGTTCAGGCTCGTTGGTCTTGTATAGATCTTGACAGAACCGGGTATCATGCGGTAGATGCAGGTTTTTGGGTCGTCTTAGAGCTAATCATCCGGTGGATTAGAATTCGATTCGATCTGATAGATCTATCATCATCAGCGAAGCGTGTTCCTTCTTCATGGAACCCGATTCGGCTATATAGCTGTATTCGGCAGTATCGTCACGAGCGAAAGGTGTTCACGGTTTTGTTTTAAATAAAGAATGCTTTTAGCCTTCCACGTTTAGGGTGTATCATGCGGTGGATTGCCCTTTTCTTGGTTGGTGGCGTGATCCTAAGCAAGTCGTATCATGCGGTGGATTAACTTGTTTTGTTTCATGCCCGACGGGTTGGAAAGTACCTAGACATGCGGTAGACTAGTGCTTTTGATCTATGCATTCTTGTTTATTATGAAATTATGGTCATGTTTTCGCCCTTTTATTTATCTATCATGTTATGTTCTTCGTTAATCGGTCATGAATACGTGTTATAATGTTCATTCAGTCAAAGGCCGATCTTTCGTCATGCTTACGTCACGCATTCGGCAGTGCGCTTTCTGCGTGTTTTTGCCGATTGCCGAATGATGCTTTAACTGCCGACAGATAGCTTCTTTGTAGCTATATGTCGTTCGAAGTTGGCTCCGTAGCCGCAAATATGGAACTGACTGGTATTGCCCGGTACGTTCCAGGTGTTATCTAAGAACCTTTTATCTCTTTGTCAGTTTCAGGAAAATTGACTGGCACGCTTCCGGATTCAAAAGCTCGGGCTACGTGTGAAGCCAGCTAATTCGGCTTGCTGTGTGCTTGGCGTAAGGTGCGGATTTTACGTCAACAAGAACCACCTGTTGTCCCAGTCGGCGTTGTTGGACGTCATGGTGGCCGGGATGTAGATCCCGCTGCGCTGCCTCCGGACTTGGATAGTGAGGCCCCCGGCGCGCACCGCTCGGCGGACCCCTCGAGACTCACCAGCGGCCGTATGGAGCTCACCCCGAAAGAGATGAACCCATAGGTCCCAGTGGGCCTTGATGCCCAAGAACCCCTCGCAAACGGCGACGAAGACCGCCACTTGCGAGATGGCATTAGGGGCGAAGTTGTGGAGCTCCACACCATAGTGGAGGCACAACCCGCGGAAGAACGCCAAAGCGGGGATTCTGAACCCCCGCTCGTGCAGCCTCGCCAGGCTGACCACGAAGCCCTCCGGTGGAGAAGGCTCAAGGTGGGAGGATGGCGGCGCGATCCACAAGGGCTCCGTCGGGTCGCTGTTCGCCGACAAATCCTCGGCCTCCACCAGCCCGGTGAGGTAGTCATCGGTGGCGATGGAAGGACTCCATGGAGTGGGGTCGGTGATGGTCACCATGGTGAATGTTGGCGGCGAGAAGTGGATCTTGTGCGGGAAGGGCGAAAGGCAAGAGCGACGACGCTTGGAAATAACAGATGCAATCTGAAGGCAAGGGCTTGGTAAGCCGAACCTTTCCCCTGCCTCTTCATTTATAGTCTCATACGAAGTGCAACTGGCATCGCAGTTGCGTGGAATCCGCATTCAATGCGGTTGGTGCCGCTGTCACTGACGGCCAGACCTCACCAGTTGGGATAACCACCACGCACGAGAACCAAGGCGTCGTAGACGCCACATCCCGTCGTAACTGCCCACGCCTCTGCCGCTCCGCCTAAAAAGGCGTGCCCGCTTCGCATGCTCCGCGTCACGTCGGCCATGATTCCCTAAATAAACGCTCGAGGCTCGCAGGAAAGCTTCTAAGGTAAGCCACCTCTACTCGAGGCCCTACTGATCAGGGGTTTGAAGCCCTGGCCCGTCGAGGGTTCGACAGGCACCCCAGATCAACAGAGTCAGGGACAATCGGGCACGCGCGCAATCGAGTCTATCCTCGAACACGGAGTTTGAGGGCACCCCCCATGTTGTATTCAAGGCCAGATGGAGGCAGCTAGTCGAGGGATCCCACCGAGGGAGAGCAACGAGCCCTTGACCCCTATCGAACGGGGTCGAGCCCTACCTAGCAAACATCCACAAGTGCTCTTATGAGACGTGTCTCCGGACCACGAGCCGACCTCTATCGAACGAGGCATGGACGTCCACTTGAATTACCCGCTAACAGCTCACAGAGGCATCCATGACTCGTAGCCCGCTCGAGGGAAGCATGGATTGCGTCACCCCTCCTCCCCACGAACGGGGCGACGAGGGTCATAACTCGAAGTCGGGGATCACCCCTGATCGACCTTGCTAGGGCCAGGGCTCGGGGGCTCCTCGCGCCATAAGATCAAGTTCCTTGAAGACGAAATATGCTGTAGCTCACGAAGGCGAGAAACGCTGATAGCCTTTGTAGGAGTATATCCACTCCTCCAAGGCCTCGGGGGCTACACCCGCGGGTGCAGCGGAATTCTTCAAGGAAACCCTAATCGGAAGCACCCACGACGAGAGCCTTTGCCGGATTAAACCTACTCCAAAAAAGGCTCGAGGGCTACTGTTGGGGGGCGATCATTAGGGGTACCCAAACCTATGGGATAATCACCCTTGTTAAAACGCTAACTATTACCAAACTCATGCGCGTATCAGAAAAAGAGGAAAGCAAACAAAGGCCCACGGCCCAGCAACAGTCAGAGGGAAGCGACCCCTCGACGTGCCTCGACTGGGCGCCTCGACGTGCCTCGAGGGAAGCGACCCCTCGAGCGAATCGGAAAACTCCGTCTCGGTCGAGGCTTGAGGGTCGAGCCTCGAGCAACCCACGAATGGGAAAAGCTCCGCCTCGGTCGAGACCTCCGCCCAGACACGCAGTTAATGGCGCTCGTCGCCGCCTGGCGTCCAAAGTCAAAAAGGCAAATCTCTCGCCCTGCCGCTCTGACAGCCACGACCCCCCGTCGCATCTGCCAACCCCCGTGCCAACTGAGGCTCTGTGCGAACAGGCCGGCGCTGTGCGAACAGAGCACGTCACTCCGAGCTCCTGTGCTACCAACTCCGACGACCCGAAGTCCTCGATCGGGCGGGAGAGACCCTCGAGCACGCAGCAGGATAAGGAGGAAGGATGGCGGAAGCATGGCGGGTCATTCCGAGTACTGTGCGACGTACTGTGCGACCATCCCCGACGCTGTGCGAACACGTCGCCACTACGTGAACAGGGCCGGGTCATTCCTACTCCCTGTGGTGCCGACTCCCGCAGTAATTTTCCATAGAAAGGGATGTGCACAGGCATGTGGGACCCTTGAATTGGCATACAGACGAGTCACTACGGCATGCTGGCCAGCTGAGACCCTCGAAACCATTCCGTGGTGTCATCGCCAGTACAAAATTCCATCACAGGGATGGCAACGCCGCGCAACAGTGGCCAAGGACAAGGAGCCACGCCCGGCGCCGCGCCTACGACTATGCAACAACTGTATATGCACATTGATACATGCCAGTAACCTCCTCCTCCTTGGTCTATAAAAGGAGAGGCGCACGCTCAAGAGAAGGAGGACCGAGCGATCATATAGATATACAGAACAAGAGACAACCCACGCATTACACACTCCACGATATTGGCACTCTGCCTCAATCATCATCATCTGGGACTTGGAGGCCTAGCTTCTTCTCCCAACCTGCTTGTATCCCCTACTACTTGCAGTCCGGTGTAGGATAATACATTGCACGCACCATCTTTGCTGGACGTACGGTCTTGCGACCGGAACTAGGATAATTTCGTGTCATTGCATTACATTCTGCATCAACTATCAGGGGTGGGAACACAGCGTATTTCGGGTTGGTTGCGGGACCACGATTTCCAAACACCAACACAAATGCAATATCATTTTGGCTTAACCAAATAGCCCAACATGTGGCAGCGCCCCTGTCAGAACTAGAGATTTTAGATCTTTATTAATTCTTTGAAGCCAAGTCCCAAACATGTTTGACACACTACGAGGTTGATAAAGACCTAAAGCAGCACGTATAATTGCCCACACGGAAAGAGCAAGACGGCAATCAAAAAATAGATGCTTAATTGTCTCGTCTTTGTGACAAAAGGAATATTGTTTGTTTCCTTGTCATTTGGTTTAGCGAGATTATCTTTCGTTAGCATGACACCCTTCTGAAGGTAGCATTGGAAAATTTTGATTTATAAAAGGGTTTTTAGTTTTCAAAGTCTCCTATTAATATTAGGGACGTGCTATTGTATTGGATTTGTTTTGGAATCTTGCGTTCGCCAATGAGAAGCTTTTTAATATGAAATGACGGGGCTGGGATTGCACCTCCATGATGTACGACTACGTCTCCTTTTACTGGACCTACCGCCCGGCTACGATCGCCATCAACGACGGCGTGCTCGACGGGCTGCTATATATGCCTCCGTCCCAGAAACTTTGCAGAAAGTCTGGTGCCGCTTAAAATTTGTTTACATTTGCATGGGATGTCTCTGTCTGTGTGTGCGCAGGCTGCTGCTTTTTGGCATGGGTGATCCGGCAACCGGTGAAAAGCGGTGGAAACGGCGAGGGCACTGGCCGGAGCGGGCGGTTTTAATTGACCAGGTGTTGTATAAACTGTGTTGGTAATGGAGGAGGTATTGCTACTATGCTGTGCATGCAACAAGCTCGAGTCGGAGTCGTCTTCGTCTGGCTCTGCAGCCTCTCATTTGAGAAAGCAAGACTCCTTGGGCAGTTCGGCAAGGGCAAGTCGGCACATATTACAGTGATAATAAAAAGCGACGCTGAGAAATTAAAGAGCCCTTGTCGTGTCGTGTGACCGTGACCGAAAAAAAGCGAGGTCTCCTCGTGTGTTCTGCAGCGTGATCCGGAGACTGGAAGGGAATCGAATCGAATCGACTGGCACCGAAACGATTGCGACGTAGTAGTAGCTGGGAACGGAACCTGATGCTGTTGTATGTGCCCTCGGCACTGACCGGCTGGCTGATCCGACGCAGACGCCGGGGCGGCCGGGCGAGCTGTCGCCCAGGCCCTGGTGCGTTTTTCCTTCCCTCCTGGGCCTTTCCGGTAACGGGGCGGGCGGATCATGATGCCATCGGCCGCTAGCCGTCATGATACGCGCGCGCGGCAGGCGTGCGGCGCTTTCCATCATCCCCCGTCTCGCATTCCCATGGCGCTGCTAAATGCTGTGCTATCCTATCCTACACTACACCGCGAGAGCAATCGCCAGAAAGCCTCGGCTCCTCGCTGCTGCTGCTCTCGCGGCATCTGCGTAAAAACATCCATCTGACAGCAGCAACAATGTTGCAGCGCAACCAAACACCCTGGCTGATGCACAGTCATGGGCCGAAGAGGCTGATGTACGGAAAATATTGCCATCTTTGCAGCACGTTTTGCGCCAGCTATGAGAGCTACCCACGGTGCGCGCACGCGTAGTTAAGGAAACACGACGAGCTCCTCTGCACACCCACACATGCTGCTACAGGCAGGCTGCGGCCACAGTAGCAGGTCAGGTAAATGTTCCAAATCCAGGCCCTGATCGAACTGTCCCAAGAGCCATTGAAGAGACGAAGAGTACCCTGCTGATGGAAGACGAAGGATCCAACGGAGGCCAGCGTCGCAACAGACAACCACCACCGGCACCGCGAGTGAATGGGCCGGCTAACAACTCGCTCGCAACCGAATTACTGAACCCACACAGCACAGCACAGCACAGCAGCGGACAAAATTGGAGTCGCGGGTCGGAGGTCAGAGCTGATACCACCCAAGTCGCCGCAATGGACGTCTTCCGCCCAAACAAATTTCAAAGCTCGCAGGAAATGGTTTACCAAGATTCTAAATCACCTACCATACCTTTTTAAATGATATAGCAGAGCTCCTGCTAATTATTAAAAAACAATCGCCTCCGATATTTTACCTGTTCAAGCTAATCCGGTGTCCTGAGCTAATAATGTGCTACTAGTACTGACAAACTTAGCTACAAACCAAAACAAATCCCCCCAAATTGACATTGAATTTTTCCAATTTGCTTTTGCTCTCATGCCAACACCTAGCAGCTAGCGCTAACATCTTACATCATCATATCATCCTCGAAATTAACAAAAGGCCGGAATTTTAATTTGTAGCCAAGGAGAAAAGAAGATCAGAGAAACCAAAAATAAATAAAAGGAGGAATTTGACCGGCCGGCCGGTGCGGCCGCGTCATCGGAACCTACCCATATCGGCGAGCTTCCGCGAGGTGTTGCGCCCGAACGACGCGGCGCCCCCGGCCGACGCGTGGCGCCGGTGGCTTTCTACCAGGGTGGAGGACGGGTCCGGCGGCTGGCACCGACGTCGGCCGCCGGAGGAGCTGGGCCGGACCAGTGGGCTCAGGCACACCGCGAACCCCGAGATCCCGTCGCCGCTGGCGCCCGCACCGCGGCGGCGGTGCTGCTGCCTGGCCGGCGACGGGGAGGGGAACCACCAGCTGTTGCTGCTGCCGCCGGGGGACTCGGGCTCCTCGTCCAGGTGCGCCGGCGGCGCGGGGAAGGACGCCGCGGCGGACAGGTCGACCGGCCTCCGCTTGCGGCGGATGATCGCGGAGAGCCACGAGGTGGACCGCCGGGGAGGATCCTTCCTGCCGCGCTCTTCCCGGCTGTGCCGTCTGCCGCCGCCGCCGAAGATCGCCGACAGGAAGGACCGCTTCTGCGCGGCCTTCTTCCTGCCGCCGCTGGCGCCCTCCTCCGCCGGCTCATCGGCGCGGAAGGCAGTGGGGCCGACCTGCGGCGTGCGGAAGAAAAGAAGGTTGGGCTGCTGCGACGACGAGGAGGTCCCGTAAGCGCAGGCGTCGGAGCGGCGGTGCGCGGCGTACGGCGAGACGGAGCGCGGGAACCCCTCCGCCGCGTGGCCGTGGCCGTGCTGGTGGTGGTGGTGCCGCCGCGCGGGCAGCGGCGGGGGCGAGCCGCCGCAGCTGCTGCTCCCGCAGCCGCCGTCGCTGCCGGCCTCGGCGGCCTGCGCGCGCTCTGCGGCGAGCGCGAGGAGGCGGTCGCGGAGGCAGGGCGCGCAGACGCCCACGGCGTTGGCGTAGGGGTGGAGCTTGCACCTCATCTCCCCGCGCTCATCACGCCGGCCAGCCGCCGCGCCGCGCGCCGAGGAGAAGGAAGGCAGATCGCGAGGCACACCGGACAGGAGCGGCGCGGTTGGTTGGTTGGGTTTGGATTTTGGCGTGGCCTTGTATAGCAGCAGCGTTGTACCACGGCGCTGTGCAGGTTGGATTTTCCTTGGCCCTTCCCGGCCGTTCCTCTCTATGCTCCGCTGTGTGAAGGGGAGAGTGGTGGTTGAGCTGGGCGATGGCGCCGTAATGGCAGGGATTTATTCGGAGAGGGGAGGACGAGGACGGGGTGCGGGTGACACTAGCAAACGGTGTGCGGTGGGGCCCCGGCGCAGGCTAGCCTTGTTTCGTTCTCCTCCGCCCCACTATTTTTGTTATTACCGTTTAATTATAATAATAAAGAAGAAAAATATATAAAACTCGGGGTCTTCTTCCTCTGAAAAATCTCGGCTCAAAGTAGATTTACCTGGCCCCTTCCGACCACATTCGTTGATGAGAAATCACGCTGTTTTGAGTGGAAATTACTACGCGTAAAACCAGACCTGAATGCATGCCACAATTCGAATACCGCTAAACGGGAAACCCTTCAAAACAGAGTTATTGCTTTCGGGGACGTCCAGACGCACGGGATTTATTGCCCCCGTTCTCACCGAACGAAAGGACGGATTCAATGCGCGGAGAGCACACACCACATACTGTATGCTCGCTCGGTGATCAAGGGGCAACGGTTTTATCATCCCCTCTCGCTGTCCATCGGCGGGTTTGTTTCGGGATCGAATTCATGTCCTGCACCGCACAGATAGGGTGGTGGCATCATCCCGTTCCCGTCACCCCTGCATGCTACACACTTTCTAGGTAGAGTCCTAGGTCGATTTTGGGCTCAAGTCAACCGTCAAAGTAATGGTACACGAAACGAAACGGCCGCGCGTGCCATCAGGGCACGTACAACGCCCGCTGCGAGCCGTCGCCATGCAGTAATTTTTTTGCAAAAAGCCCCTCCGAGAGCTGCAGCCGGCGAGGGTCGTCGCCTCGTTCGTCTACGGCATCGCTGCGTGCTCCAATACAAATCGCCGACGTCAGGCACGCGTTGTACGATTCCGGTCGATGGCAGCAGGATCCCTTGCGCACACGCAGCCGTGCAGGTGCAGATTCTTTCGGCGGTAGCAGCTTGCATGTGCCTTGTAGCCGCGCAGGCCCAGCTTCCTTTTGCAGCAGCAGCGCGCCTGCAAGCAGCAGCAGCTTTTGCATGTGCTTTTTTCTCTCATGGCTCTTTTTCTCTCATGGGATGTGTTGTTCCAAAAAAAAAAAGTTGACAAAATTTAGCAAAAATATCCCATCGGACATTGCGGCACACTGTAACATTTTTTGTTTGTTTGTGGTAATCGTTGTCCTACCAGGATAAAACTAGGCTCAAAAGATTCGTCTCGTCGTGTACATCAAAACTATGTACTTAGTTTTTTTATTTACCCACGTTTAGTGTTTCATGCATGAGGAGAGAGATTAAATGTGATAGGTGAATACTGAAGTTTGGAGAGAGTATTTTGAAAAGTTTGGTAAAAGTGAACACAACCATGGCTACAAAGATCAATTGAGCACTAGATCAACATGAGTTTATGTGTCACATGATGAATTAATTACCATGCAGACAGCCAAACAGACAGCTTATTGTACAAGCTGTCTGTTTAGCTGTCTATTTGTATCAAAAGAATAGCAGCTGTCTCCACCGTTGTACTTGCCCTTAACACGCTGCCGGTACAGTGGTACCAGTAAGGTTGCTGGAGAGCGAATTAGTTGCTCCCCCCCCCCCCCCCCCCCCCCCCGAAACGAAGCCATTTTCCGTATATTTTCGCTATGCATTTTTCCAACTTCCGTAGGATATAGGATTTTTTTAAAAAAAGGTTGCAGGAGCTCTGCTATTTCAATTAAGGAGGGGAATGTATATAGTAGGATAATACGAGTACAGATACCATACACTGCTGTACTGTCTCAGGGTCTCCGTGAATAGTGTTGCCAAATGCTCGAGAGAGAGACGGGCCGATGGCCGGACGTGACACGCACAGAAGCTTCTTCCTACGCGCGTACCCCCTCCATCTGGTTTGCGTCACTGGCCCGTGCGTACAGGAACAACGCTTGTCCGGGCGTGACGGTAGATAACAACAGGAGCTGACGCAGAGGAGCAAGCAATTCCGATTCCGAGGAGAGCAGCGGCGGCAGATGACCGGGGGACGCCGACAGGTAACCTCCCCCCTGCGCGCACGACACGGGAGCAAGCAAGAACAACAAGCGATGCCCCGCCCGTCCGCGGCGGAGGCATCACCAATTCACCATATCATTTGTTCGCCGGGGGGAGGGGCCGTCGCAATCATGCCGCGATCGATCGGGTCCGTCCCGTGCCCGGCATGTGGCGAGCAGGCGCGCCGCGGGATTACATTTCTATATAACAAACGGGGCGGCCTGCAAGGCCAACCAAGATGGCCACATCACCGGCGATTTCCGGCCGTCTATCCGAACTTTGGTAATTTTGCAGAAAGATCCTTGACGTTTTGTGAAATAGAACCCGCCGTCTAATCTCATCTCTCAGCCGTTTTTTCAGAAAAAACCTCGACGTTTTGTGAAATAGAACTCGCCGTCCAATCCCATCTCTCAGCCGTTTTTGCAGAACAAACCTCAAAGTTGTGCGAAATAGAACCCGCCGTCCAAGCCCCTCTCTCAGCCGTTTTCGCACAAAAAACCTCAGAGTTTTGTGTAATAAAACCCGCCGTCCGCGCCCCTCTCTCAGCCGTTTTTTAGAAAAACCTCAGAGTTTTGTGAAATAGAATCCGCCGTCTACGCCCCTCTCTCAGCTACTTTTTTTAGGAGAACTCTCAACTTTTTGCAAAATAGAACCCGTCGTCCATGTCCTTCTCTCGGCTATTTTTTATAGAAGTGGCTCGAACTTTTTGTGAAATAGAACCCACCGTCCAAATTAACAATTAAGTAGCATTAAGTCTAAAAATTTACGTCAAATTTCATATCTAAATTAAATATACCCGTTCCGCCGGCGCATGGGACGAACTTGATGCTAAGCGAACTTTAGTCCTTAAATGTACCTTTCTGTGAATTTTTGTGATGTCATGTCTGTAGCCTGAACAAGATAATAGAAGAATGTTTCTATGCCATCCGATATCAAATTCTCATATACCGCGCGCTGGGCGCGCGTCAATCACTAGTGTGCAATCAACTCTAGTTTAAGGCGTGGTCTCGGGCGAGCAGTGGACGGACAACAGACAAAGCTGGAAGAGGAAGGCCTGCACGAGAATTATAAGCGCTACTACGGCTAGCAACCACGGCGGCGTGGAGCATCGAGGAGTATACTATGCTATTGCCACGTAATGGCCAACAACTACTATACCGGCCCGTGATGCACCTTAAATTAGTAGACAAAAATAAAAAAAAGAGAGGGGAAAACTAGCAGTATGTTGTTCTTGTCTGTGCTTCTATAAAGTCCAAGGTGCGGCCTTGGATTTTGCTCAGGCATTGGCATCACGACCGTGACAGATAGCATAAGCTATTAGATCTGCCTATTACTACCATCAATCAATGTTGGTCGGAAAATTTTGTGCTGCTATTACGCACGGGTACAATGGATACGGGAGCGATGTCAGTTTTGTGCTGCTATTACGCACGGGTACTATGGATACGGGAGCGATGTCAGTTTTGTGCTGCTATTACGCACGGGTACTATGGATACGGGAGCGATGTCAGTTTCAAATGTGGACAGCCGGAGCAACAAACACATCCATGCCGACCTGCTCTTCTTGATAATGGCCTAAAAGAGCCTACTAACAAAAAACTATTATTGGAGTTATTCGGTAATGGAAGAAGACGGCTCAAAGCCTGATTCAAGGGAGCACATTTCTTCTGACCAGCATGGCAAGAACTTCGCTGGAAATTCTAGGATATGACGTGTACGGTTCGCAGTTTGTTGTTCTTAGCGTGACTATTTCTAGTCAGCTGAAGGCGCGTGAACTTGTCAAAATCCGGACAGCACGTCATGCGTTCTGCATTTCTGTTCCGGAGGACCTGTTCTATATATGCGGGTAACTCATGGAAGGTCACACGGCGCGAAAAAACGCCGTCTAGAAAGCGTGAATCCATGGCCAACGGGCGAGGAATTCCCGGACGAACCAAGGGTCAGATCAACGGAGCTGCACAGCTAACCAGAAAAGAACGCGCGACTGGATTTGTATGGCACCATCGAGAAACTGACCCAGGCTTGTGCGGGAGCGTACTGACCTGATCGTTGTTTGGATGATTCTGCTCCTGTTTCCCGGAAGTGGAAAATGTCGGCAATAGTAACAAATAAGGTAGACGGCAGACGGGTCTTGCAGGCCAAGAATGTTCGGATGCAATGCCCAGTACGGCAGTATTATTTATCGGAGCTTTTATCCAATCCCTACTAGTTTATGTTAGGATGGACTGCCCCAAATAAATTCCCTGATTCAGTTGCATGGTAGTGCTCGCAGCCAACAGTGCGGATTTGTTATCTATGTTTGACTGGCGGCAAGTTGCATAAAACAATATTGAATCCGCACCAAAATACCGTTATCTGAAAGTCCAAATTCTGCAGTCCACACCTACTGAATGGCAAGACTAGGGCACAAGAATCAACATGTGCATCCTACAGAATCTAGGTATCGCGTACAAACTCCATTCTCATTCGTGCATACAAGTCTGCACATGGGTCACGGAAGACTATTAGACTTGTATTCTAAGCACGGCTGAGAGCTGAGACATAGATATAACACAAGCACACAACTGATATTAACAGGCTAATATACAAGACAATGATCAGTCTAATAAGATTTCACAACAAAAATGCAGAATAGCTGAAAGTTAATTCTGCATTTTTTGAATCACAACACATCTAAAAAGGCGAATAACAAGCATGTCATAAGTTACCTTCATCGTGTCCATGCCACGGCATCAATCTCATCACGCGCAGACTTGTACAGCTCAAGCCTCTTGAAGCATTGCAGCCTGCGCTCCATGAGGGCAGGGTCCTCATCAAGGAGTACTGCAAGTTGCTTAGCCTGCAAAAACAATTTTTATCACCGGAATGATTGGTAAGAGGAGAAATGTATAAATCTAGAATACAGAAAAAGTTACTTACATCTTTCCTGCCCACTTGAGTATAGAAATGGTTAAGCAGGTTACGCTTAGCTTCACGGACTTGACAGTGAACAACAGACTTGGGGATAGTATTCTTCAGTGTTTCAGATACCATGCCAATGTATGAGGACACGTTAGAAGCAATCCTCCTGAAGTGTGGATCAGTGTATCGATCATCTGAAGGAGTTGGAGGGGGGTTTGCAGTTCTAGGATTTCCAGTTCCGATCTTTTCAACTTCCTGTGGAAGCTTGCGGAAGAACTCCACCGTCAAATATGCCGATTCCATATCAACCAACCGTAGAGTAGTTTTGCGGCCATCTTCACGGAATTTTTCAAGGGCCTGATAGCATGCAGCAGCAAGCTCCGCTTGAAGAGTTGGAAATCTTTTCAACTCCTAAAGATAACAGTGACTTTTGTAACTGAGTATAGGGGGGAAAAGGGTGTAATTGATACTTTGTTATCTATATAAGAAGACAAGGACAAACCTGGGTCTCCCCAATGGATATCCTCACCAACTCTTTCAAAACAAAATGCACCTGCAGTGGTGGTAAGAGGATCTTCGGTTGATGAATGCAATCACCTTTGTTTGTTGGGGGGGGGGGGGGGGTATTGTATCTCTTCTCTTCTATTAATGCAATCAAATGAAAAAAACAAATGCAATCAGCACGGGAAGAAGATTTCTTACAGCATCTACAGAAGCTTCAGCTGGCCCTCTAAAATAATTGAGAGCTGATTCAATCAGTCGACGATATCCTTGCTCAGGAGCAATTAAATGAGGCTGATAACCATCTGCTTGTGATACAACCCGCTTTACATTTTGTACAGAGAGGTGACGGTCAAATGGAAGCTTCCGGAGAGCAGAAGGGAGCTGGTTATCAAAAACCCCGTAGATTCGATCACCACCAGGTCGTCTGCAACATTCACATTTCAGATTGTCTAGATTTTTTTTAAAAAAAAATGAAATAACTTATATGGGACTTACCCTCCATCAAGATGTTCTTTAAATATTTTGTCAAATGCACGGCAAAGCTCCAAGATGAGGTACAATTGTGCCTGCAATAGGAAATGCATGGTGTTTCTTTATCCATTGACTCAAAATGCAACCTAGCTCAAATGTTCGGTACCATTACCCCAGCATCAGAAGCAATAGGTCTACCAAGGTGATCCATCTCAGATTCGAGTTCATCAATTGTTTTGTTTATCAAAGATGTTATGCTTGGAATGCGTGCTCGGATCACAGCCTCTAATTCCTGAAAGATGGAAACAGCACTGCATCATTCCACCATTTTTAGCTCATAAACGATAGAACTGACAATTGCAGAAAAAAATTATTGAACCTGCGAAAGAAGTTTAGCAAGATATTCTGAACCCATCCTGCTGGCTAGATGGGAATATTCAGGACTAGAAGCAAAAAACTCTTGCTCTTTTCGCCTAGCAATGATCATGTCAACATTCTTATTGATATCTGCTTGTGAACGGTTTACAATTCCAACCCAGGGATGCTGCAGTCTGTAAGCTCTTCCTTCAAGAACCTAAAATGAGAAGAAAGAAACATGGTGGTTACAGATTCCAAAGACAATATAGGCTTCAAATTATGTCCAAATTCACACAGAACAAGAGAGCAACAACCACGTACATCAAGTGCATTTGTTCCCTTGTCCATCAAATCAAGCTTAGTCAACACACCAAATGTCCTTTCACCTGAAGAAATTTAAGACAACCTCTCAGGTAAGAAATAACTAGGTTGACTTGATCTTGAGAAATAAGAAACAGTAACAGTAGCCATTGGGCTGAATCTACATGGCTGGAGGCTTACATCAGCCACAAAGTCACTGACACTCCAAAAGGCTCCTGAATAATTCTACTTCACTCTTATGTCCTACCAAAAGCCCCACCATCCAAACTGACCTAGCAGCACATGAGTACGCAGTCTCTTATTCTAATGGTGTTTCTGACCTTTATGTTCCTAGCTGACCTTTACAAGTAGCCTGAACAATAAATTCTGAACGTTCTGGATTTATAGACATGAAGGCAACAATTATACTGCAGATGGGGGTTAATTAGCAAGTTGTCCCATTTTTCTAGTGCACATTCGGTAGGGAAGAGGATGGTGTTCATTTAGACACTGCTAGGAGGAAGGGAAGTATAAAATAAATTAGTAAGGTAAAAAGTTTTCCCCATTCCTAAGCTAGGACACAGTTTGCTTCAAAATAGGGAAATGCTCAGCACTAAAACACTTCAGGTTCTACACAACACACTGCATGGCAGACAGGGTTGCTCCTCAAATATGTGCATGCAAATCACTATTGCTGAATATAGATGATGTGGAAAAGTTTCTATCTCGCATGCAACCTTCCTCAGGCCTCAAACGTGGAAAATAATTATTTTATCTAGTTGTGTCTCTCAAGATTGAACTTGAGACCTGACCAGTTCAACCCAAAAGTCTAAGCTGCTGAGGAATATTGACAATTTACTTATACTCCAATACTCCCCTCATGTGAAGGCTCCCCTCAGGCAACTCGAGACCTTCAACCCAAAAGCTTAAGCTGATGGAGAAAGGTGGGAAATTAAGTTATACTTGAATAGTTTCATGCAAATTAGCAAACAAAAGGTTTTATTAGGCATATGCAAAAAGAAGTATTCAACCTCACAATTGAAGCAAGTATCGTCAGGCCATCAGCTAATAGCAATAATATATTGCAGTAAATAAAGTGTATGGTGTTGATCTGTACCAGTTGGATCAACGTCCCGAGCAAGCTTGATGGCATCTGATGTTGCTATATCTTGGTTTGCAGGAGATATAGCAAGAATAATACAATTCGGCTACAATAGAAAATACGAAAATATAACCACATAAATAAACAAATATTTAGAAACCTTTTTATGTTACCTAGAGCATAGCATTCTGCAATATGCAAGCTAAACATAGGACATACATAGCAAAGGAACCGAAATCAAGAGAAAGTGAGCATAAGTGATGTCCATGCAGGAGGAACTACGTATAAAACTAGAGGAAAAATCAAAGGGTTGCAAAACATGTATTCCCTAAACACGCAATGATTTACATGCCATTTTAAAAATCTGGGATGAAGTGCCAAGTGTCTGGTCTTTTTTCTCGAACTATGCAGGAGAGCTGCGTGTCATTTCATTAAGGTAGAAGAAATAAAAGAAACAAGTTCACGGGCAGTCGGCATGCAGATGAAAGGACTCGGGCGGCTGCCCTAGCCGCCACCGCCACCTCCCTCCCTCTCCCTTCTCTCCACCTCGCCGCCGTCGGAGGGCCTCAACGGAAGTCCGATGGGCCTCGTGATGGCGGCGGCGGGGCGTTCCCCCGGCGGTTGCGAGCGGATCTGGCGGCGGAACAGCTGTGACGCGTGGCCGGCGGCGGCGCCGCGGTGGCGGCGCGCAGCTCGTCGATGGCCGGCCGTGCGGGCGGGAGCGGCCAGATCTGCAGGCGCGCGGGCCGGCGGAGCTCGGGCAGACGCGTGCGGCGGCGCACGGGCGGCGGCCGGACGCTGCACGTGTCGGGCCGGCGCTGCGCGGCATGCGGTGGCCGGGCGCCGGCGAGGGGCCTGGCGCGAGCTGGCGGTGGCTGGTCGGCGACGCGTCGGGCGAGCGGCGCTCGTTGTGGCGCCTGCGGCCCGTTCGTCGATTTGGTCCTGGCCCGATGCCGGTTCGGTGGCCTGGCGTGCGTGCTTGCGGCGGCCTGCGGCCGGACATGTGGGCAGCGGCCAGCGAGGGCTGACCCCGGGAGGAGATTGCGGAGGTGGCGGCGACGGCCAGTGACAACGGCGTCTTCTGGATCTGACGTCGGCTTGGCCTCCAATGGTGACTCCTCTCCGGCAGATGCGCCAGACTTTACAACTACATCTGGTGATGACATCTTCACTTTCGCCTTTACTTTTCATATAGATCAAGAGGCATGAGTCACCTTGGCTTCGGTTGCGGATTCTCTTACTCGAAGATGGATTTCATCTGTAATTTATTCCTGGTGGATTATGCACGGGTACCCAGTGGCTACTTTGTAGCATAGTATCTCAGGTTACGAATTCAGATGGTCTGCCGGATTTGAAGTAATCGTGGCCGTTAAAAGTGGGTCAGGGCTGGTCTATATGGAAGCATTGGCCTGGTAAGAAGGGGGAAGCAACACGAGTGACTTGGTCGTGGTGGTAATTGCTACTAATTCATTGGTCCGGGAAGAAATTCCTAGGTCTGACCTTAATTGGTTGAACCTGGCAGTGACCTTGTTGAAGGCATTGTTTGGATTAAGATGAATTACTCCCTCGTGAAAACATTTGATCTGGTCTTAGTTGGTTGGGTCATTACAATGTCGGCACGTGCGCGTGCCGTTTCCTCGTTGGAGGCGTTGTGTTGGGAGCCTACTTCAAAGTCCAAGAGTTGCTTTGGTTTGTGAAGCGGATGAAGATGAAGGCGCTTGTGGTAGTTGGTTAGGTCATGGTGCTCTCATTTTTATTTCTTTTTTATTTTTCATGGGCTGTGTGCATCTTAGTTATGCAGAGGCCGGGTTGGATCTTATATAATTGTATCATCTCGATGTAATTGTCTAAGATCAATAAAGCTTCCCTTTTCCAAAAAAAAAAGTTCACGGGCAGAACCACACCCCCACACCTACTCTAAAAAAGACGCGCCACAACAAAAAATAGAGCAAGTGTCTGGTCTTGTACACTCAGTAGATTGCCTGGGAAATCAAGTGTTGTATTGTAGCTAGATGCTCTTGAATATGCTACAAAGAGGAATTCACCGACTATTATCAACTATAAACACCTCATATACAGAAGTGCTTTTAAATCTATTCTTAGTAGCCCTTCCAGCATGAAGTTGTAGTAAGACAGAGGTGTGACATAAGATAAATTGGGAACTACGGGATTGGATGTCAAAGCTGAAGCATTGGCACATATATTGGTAAGACAACCAAAGGTGTGCAGTAACCAATGATGTAAGCATTACATCATTTATATTAAAACACATCACACAAAATAAGTCAAGTCATAGCTACTTCTTTAGATCTGTGCATCGTTCATACCTTGTCAACATATGAGCGCACCATATTTTCAATATCCTGCACAATACTTTCAGGTTGCCCCTCTGAATAAGACAACACGGGTGAAACATTCGTGAGAAACATTGCCTAGATTTAAGAACACAAACAAAAGCAATTTAGGCATACATACCTACAGCAACTTTTGTTAGACCCGGAAGATCAATCAATGTTAAGTTGACCACTGCAATAATCGACTAAACTGAGTAAATATTCATTAGGCAGATTCAGGTCAGTTGTAGTCAACAAGATGCTTCTACTAGCATCAATATCGATGATCGAAATACGGCTATGAAAATAAAATAGAAAAATACAATGCTACTTTGGTTAAACAGGAAAGATATTGATGCTAGTAGAACTGACATTTAAATTTATCAACTAAACGGCAGCACATTCACCTTCAAAAACAAAATTCAAAAAAGGGTAGCAACCAGGGCCTAAATACCATGTGGAGAATATATGCTGAGATGAATTGGAACTGGAGATATTTGCTTTGTCTTTCCCGTCAACCTGTCAGTTTCATCTTGGATTTCCTTCCGCACAATAGCTGCAGGAAACAATCAATGTCAGCATCTCTTGTAAGTATATGTTAGTCTTCAGTCATTCCTATGTACTGAAAAAATACAAAATCCATTCTGAGATCACTGGTGACAAATGCTTTCTAAGTATCGTGTATGCTACCTTTTACACCGTCTTTATTGGCGATTGACATCTAGCCTACCCCAACTTGTTTCGGAGTAAAAGGTTTTGTAGTTATTCTTGACATGTTGTATGCTACACTTGGATACATGTTTTCGAAAGTCTTATCAGGAGCACATAATATCTGGACTAGCATCGCAACATGGGGAACATAATGTTGATAATGTAATTTATACCAGACTCAGATTAAAAAAAGCAATCCTCCTAGACCCTATATATGGCGGCAAAGGAAGATGCAATACAGCATGCCAGCTAAGCACACATTGAGGTAAGAAGGTGTTATCCTCATTTTTTAGATAATGGAAACAAAGTTCCAGCCAGGTGTTATCCTCATGGAGTAGAAATTAGAAGAAAACTTAAATCAGTATTCAGTGCAATACAACTGCACACGGCACTATCAGAACTTAAACTAAATGATATAGGCTGCACAGCACATTTTCTGCAGGCATAAATACTAATACACAACCATTTCACTGTTCCTAGAAATGGTACAGCTAGTGATAGTAAAAATAGGAAATCAAGCATTCTGCTATAGCAATCTAGTTACCAATAAACCAAATTCACAACAGCACTGGCCCAGAATAACCCCCAACAAATCACTAAGGACGAGAAAGAGTTCTCACAGAAATCAGTGAAGCGGCGCTTGGGCATGTGCATGAACTCGGCATACTCCTGCGCCCCGTCCTCCGTTTTGTGCAGCTGTAGCACCAGTGGCCTCCGCGTCACGATTCCTTTCGCCCAAAACACAAAAACCAAAACCATAAAAAATCCACCAGAAAAAAAATGACAAAAATCAGTGGCGAACCCAAACTTCACTGCCTACCTGATCCTCGAGGCAGGAAGTCTCGTCCAACGATGCTCTCCAGCACCGATGATTTCCCCGAACTCTGTACGTCGGTCACCGCGTAATTAAGCTAAGGAACGAAACCCTAGGTGGTCAAGCGCCAGGAGGTTGTAGGAAGCGGACCTGGCCACCGACGACGGCGACGGAAGGGAGCGCTTCCCAGAGGGTGGGGAGCGAGGCGGCGCCGTCCCCGCCGCCGTGGTCGCCAAGGACGGTGCAGGCGCGCTGGATGCGGTTCACGAGCACGATGACGTTCTCCATGGTCGCCATCTCGGCGAGGGAGGAGGAGGAAGCGCTGGGCCGCGACGGGCGGACTGGGGATGGAAGGTTCTAGAAGGAAGCGGAAGAATCGAGGGGGGAGCGCACTAGTGTGCGAGCACCGAGCAGATAGAGCCAGAGCCCAGAGGCGTCACTGCTACGATGGTAACTGCCTCCCTTTTCTTTCTCTTCCGGTTTTGCCCCCGCCATTTTCCAAATCGTCGGGCGGGAACTGCTTGGAAATAACTATTTTTCGAAATAAATATTGCACTCATGGAGCCCTGGTGGCGCATGCAGCCATTGCTCGGTTTATCTTACGATTATACTCCCACCGTCCCTCAATATAGGTCGTTTTCGCTTTTCGAGAACATTTTTGACCGAATATATATATTAATATTTATGGTATATAATAAATATCATTAGATAGATATTTGAATCTAGTTTTTTAATAAAATTTTTTAGAGATTAAAATGTTGCACGTATTTTCTACAAATCGAAGCAAAGTCGTGGCACGGAAATCAACGGCGACAGTTATTTAGAGATGGAGGGAGTACGAAGTAAGGAAAATTAACACATAAAAATGATCTCTTGCATGATGTAAAACTAGTACTACTGTTTCTAGATTGAAGTCACGGATATTTTTTAAAGTCGCAAGGATATTTTCGGAATCAAAAGTCACGTAGGCCGGCGGATAAGGTATGTGGGCCCGGCCCAGAGGATAGACAGAGACAGAACGGTCGGTTCGATTATCTTTCCGGAATTCAAATCCTTTTTATTAGTGGATGGACGGTACGCCACCCTCTACTGATAGTGGGCTAAGTTGGACCGAAAGGAAACAAGCATGATGCTTTCATTTCAGGCCCAAATACGTACACCACTGGAGCAGATTGGGCTACAAAGGGGCCTTTATATAGCTGTCCGGCCCTACATGTCCTTATTGCTTCCCGCACTTCCTTCTTCCACTTCGTTTTGTTCGATTCTCATCCATTTCGTTCTGCGTGCGTGCGTGCGTGTGCTTATTTTCCTTCGTGAACGCAGGTCTACAGTCGTCTGCAAGTGTTCTTTGTTTGTTCAAACAATAGGCTCTTTTTGTCTGAGAAGATGTGCCTTTTTCGTAATGTAAACAGAGGGGGAAAATTAAGAAATCCCCACGTGATGGATTCCTGTTTAAGAGCATCGGATGCAGACTGCCAGTCGAAGGATGGTCTTAGAGCAGATACGATGTGCTTGATACAATCCCTAGTAAATGCAAGCCATAACAGTAGTTCTCTCCAATTCTACAGCAGGTTCTTCACTCTTTTACGGACTTTAATTCACTCCCATGTGCATATACATATACATCGACACATAAGAAAGAACGGCTATTCTCCAAATCTACTCGATCAAGTACGTAGAAAATAATGTAGAAAGATCCGTACAGCTACTATTGATGCGTGCTCGATTGTTCGTGTGCCCAATCAGTCCAATCGAGTTCAGTTTCTATCGCGCTTTAGCTTCTGCTCAGCCAGCATGCCCTCGATGGCGGCCTTCCAGACCTTGCAGTGCGTCTGGTGCTCGAACAGCAGCTGCACCGTCGCCCCCTCCTCCGACGTGACCAGCACCACGGGGTACGCCGGCCGCCCCTCCACCGCCACCTCGCTGCCACCCTCTCCGACCGCCAAGACCGCATCTGAAAAATCATCGTCGCCATCACCAAACGGCAAATCCATCAGTCAGTCGGTCAATGAGGCCGCCGGTACCAACAAAGTGTGCGGCCAAGCAGCTTGGAGCCAAAATCACAACAGCGACGCCAGTACAAAGGTAGTACTAGAAAACAGAACAACGTGATTGATCGTGCGTGGTTGATCATTGGGTCGGCATGCCGTGATTGATCATTGGGTCGTTAGAGACAAGCGTGTCGGCCGGGGAAACCGGCCAAACGGCCCAGATGCTACGGTGCAGTGCCGCTTGCCGCTGGCGGCACGGGCGAGCGCCTCGTCGTCTTCCCCGGCGAGCCGGGGGGCGAGGGGACAAACAGCGTGCGCACCCACGCGCGCGCCACGGCGACGCAGAGGTGGAATAGCTAGCGTTACGAGATTATGACTGTGCGTGCACGAGGTGTTACTTACAGTCCTTGTGGGTGGCGAACGCGCCGTGCAGGCGCTTCTTCCCCAGCCTCAGAGCCACCGCGCCGCCACGCTGAGGGAAGACGGACACCGTCCTCACCCGCACCCTCCCTGCACATATGCAACCAATCGTCAGTTTCAGTGTCAACCTGCACGCGCAAAGATGCACTGCAACTGCAAGTACTATACGATTGGTGTCTCTTACCACAAGGCAGGCAGACTCTGAGAGCCGTGCCCTTCTGGATGCCAGCGCTGATGCTCATGGCCATGGCGTTGCTGCTGGTGCTTCTGCCGATGCCCCTGAGGTCGGCTGCCCTCTGCTTCAGCGTTGCAGCTCCCCTCAGACCTGACGGAAGCATCAAGACAAGAACATGCGGTTAAGACCAATGAATCATTTGTAGTTTCATTCATGTTAAGTTCTCATTGTTCTATCTAGCAGTGGCTTGCAGTTACTACATGTGGCAGCGGTGGCCGTGAGGGTGAGCAGCTCCGCCGAGGAGCGGCTCTCGAGGCCGGTCCTCACGGCGGACGTGACGCGGCCGCTGTTGGCGCCTGCGGTCTCCGCGGCCTCCGCGCACACGGTGGCCACCAGCGCCGCGGCGGACGCGAGCACCGTGCCTAGCCTCTTGTCGCCAGCGCTGGCCGGCCTCAGGTCGCACACCGACACGATGCCTGCCACCGCCGCGGCTAGCTGCGCCACCGACACGGCAGCGTGCGCCTGCGCCGAGTGCAGCCGGAGCTCGTCCCTCCGCCTCCTCCGCCGGCTTCCGGTGACTGGCACGCTGTCCAGTAGGAACCCTCGCAGCATCGCCTTCATGTTCCCAACGTTGAGCTGCATTTTTTTAGCCATTGGAATCAGACAAAGCAATCACTGTACCAGTTCCGACAAGATACCAACTGTGATATAACTGTTCTGTTAGTGCAGTTACAATTAACTGTACTATTTCAGTGTGCTACTCTGTGCTATATGGAACAGTTTGGGACGTGAGAAATCCCCGGATTCCAACTGAAACGTCAGAATTGATTGTTTATCTCTGTCCTTTCTTACCCAGGCAGGTTGGGCTAGCTTGTGCCAACGCTGTCCAGAGCTAGGCTTTCCACTTGCTATTACTCTCTGTCAGGCAAAGAAGGAAGTGATTATTCATACTGGCACAAAACTTCTGTAGTTAATTGCTGAGACGTGAGCCCAATGGCTGACTCACCCATGTCTGATTGAACAATTGGTTTGTTCCTCTGTCAAAATGGACCGTGTCGATACGCTTTTCTTCGCCTTCATCTCCGTCTCCTCCATCTCCTCTTGCTTCTTCTCGCTCAGAGTCCTCCGTTGATGATCCCAAGCTCTTGATTAGCACAAAAAACAACAGTTATCAGAATATTATGGAAGATGCATACACCTAATAGATAAAGCTGAAGTGAAGTAGTACTGTATTTTGTATGTGGATTTGAAAAAATAATGGAGTGGCTTGAGAGATAGATGTCGACGCTCAGTTGGTGGAAATTGAAAAGAAATTGAAGCTGCGGTCCCAGTACATAAACATAAGCATAAACATACACTGGGGGAGAGTATTTGGAAGAGATCCGAGGAGGAGGGGCTCCATGTTCGAGAAAGGAACTCCATGGCCTGCTCAGGGATGACCGGCATGTCTTCTGGGTGGGAGCACTTCGAACGCCGTGGCTTCTCTTTACAGCTGATCCCCGATTTCTGTGCATCGATCGGTGCACTATCTGCCTGTTTGAACATTCAGCAACGGCAATATGTTCAGACCCAATGCAAGGGACCCAAAACAAAGCTAAGAGATATATATATGATGTAGCATGTTGCAAAAGTCTGCGGAGACCACACTGATGAGACCAAACAGTTGAGCTTTTCTCTGAAGTTGTCACAAGATGCAGAGAAGCCAAACGCATAAGCAGTGTTAAAACTTAAACTAATCTTATTATTGGTAGACCTAGCTAGCATCTACGGTTGGTTTATCCTCTGTATGCAAAATTGACAATATGCAAAATATGTACTGATGCAAAGGATTTGCATGATCACCATTTGGCAGGACATTGAATGGCACCTCTGGAAGGAGGCCATCCCAAACTCAACCCCTCTCCTGAAATGTTCCATCAGGGCTGCTCAAATCAGGCTTCCCACAGCGCTGCGCGAAACAACAGAACTGGATCAGTGAGGAAGTAGCGATGAGAAAAGATCAACCCTGATACCGTCTATTTATAGTTGGTATTTGAGGGGGCAAGTTCATATCGTCCACTAAATGTGACACCAAAGTCCTACCTGCAGTATAACTCCTTCACTGTTTCGCGATTCGCATTCGTTACTCTGGACAATCCGCTAGGAAACAACCAGTACACAACAATGGCAATTATTGAATCGAAAAATCATTGCCTAGCTAATTAAGTTTAGAGCTTTGCCATGTTAAAATGGACTGGAGGAAGCTAAAAGGAACTGTTTCCAGCAGCTTCATTCATGCGTTGCTGACCACTGAAACTATGCAAGCTTATAATAACTACAAAAGGCATACTGTTCAATCGATTTAACGGTAATATCTTGGGTGCTAGACTAATTTTGCAAGGAAACAAAAAGGCAATCGAAGTGGAGGAGCAAATAAGGACAAAGAGTAGTACAGTAGCAGGCAGATGAAGGTAGCCTGAAGATAAGTACTCCAGAGAGGGAAGGGAGGAGAGAGGAGCTTACCTTAGTAGGAAGCCCTGGATGCACTGATCTTGTGACACCTGCATGGTTCAAGTCTTTATATTGGGAGAACATACCCCAAAAAGCAGAAGCATGCGGCGTTCACAATGCACCGGGAGTCAGCAAGGATTCAGTGTTATAATTAGCATCCCCACAAAATCTTTTCTTATCGTTCCGATATCCATCCGGGGCAAGTGTTTCCCCTTTGAGAACTCGTGCTGCACTAGTAGAGTAGTAAACGGCAGTAATGAACCCAAAGCACATTGCTTGTTTTGGAATGGACCTTGGCAAAACTAACGAATTATAACTAAAATAATGTGGATGGATCAACGAAATGGTCCTGCTGATGGCAATTTGCCATGGCACATGATTACCACTTATAGCAAATGAGTATACAAAATATATAACACCCCGTTCGCGTGCCTGAGAGAAAATAAAATACGGTACGTGGAAATGGGTCCAGAAGTTCTAACAGTAACTTAACGTAGAGGAATTTACAAGACGGGGATAATGATTGTGATGCCGAATGGAGAATGATGGATTAGCAGTGATTGTAAATGAGTGTGCAGCCAAAAGGCGAAGAGAGGGCCATAACGATAGCTTTCCCAGAAAGCAATTAACTATTGACCTCCACTGTACTGCAGAGATAATCCATGATCCAACCCAAGTGGAGAAAAGAAGAAGAGAAAAAAAGAATAAAACGTACCGTCAATCTGGCATGACATGCATGTATCACCAGTGCAGCAGTGCTGATCTTGTCAAAGCTTCGAAGCTTCCAACTATGCGGAAAAGAAGTATGATCAGTTGCGACCGTGTCAGTTGCAGCCTGGAAGAGTACCCAAACCTAGGGAGGCGAATCGTTTTCTAAAGACTGTATAGGTCTGTAGCAGTGGTGTCGAGGGAGCTCATTGGATGAGCGACTCGTGATCCAGCGATTAAGGGCGAAAATCACATGCCCCCGCGCCCTAATCGACGAGTCTCGTGGAGATCAGCGGATGGATCATCCTGCCTGCTGCTCCCTAATCTTTCCCCCCCGGCTCTTAATTTGCGGGTCAGGAAAGAAACGAAGGCGGCGTGAGGAATCAAAGAGGGGATGGGCACAGCACACTGACCTTTCTTCTCCGTTTCGAGCGGATCACGTGTTCAGACGAGGGACGCCCTCCCTCCGAGAATCTCTGCTGGTGTGGTGCTGGGCTGGCTGTTGGGACTTGGAACGGACGAAGTGACGAAGGCATAGCACCAGGCAGCGCGCGGTTATACCCTTGTAAAACCAAAAACTAGTATTAATTTCTAATCGTTGCCGTAATCGCGGATTTCAGGGCGCGAAATCGTGTGGCCGTTTTGAGAGAGGTTCAGAAAAGATACGTGGGCCCGGTGCATGACTGACTGACTGACTGACCGGGTGTGCTGTCCTCTACTACTGCAGCTATCACCTGGATCAAGACCGTGGTCAAAATCTATTCTACACGGGAAATCAAAAGCAGTCATGCTCGTTCGGGGTGTGAACAGAGCAGGAACAGGAATGGGCACGAGCTGTAGCAGAACTGTATGTAGCTCTGAAGAAGGAACAAATGAACTAGCTAGCAGCAGGAAAATCTTTCAGCAGCAGTAGCAGAACCTCCTCCCCTAGTTTTCTCAAAGAAGCAGTGCTCTTTCTTTCTTTCTTTCCATCACATCCGGCTCTGTTTTTCCGACGCGTGAGAGCATCGACACCGATCCCGTTCGATGCGCGTGTTTCCATATGGAGCAGAGAGTACGTGAGCGTCCAAGGTTTTGGACTGCCGATACGTACTACCAGAAAGACGGCTATGAGCACGAGCACCTGCGCCGCGGGACGGACGTACGCGACGGTAGCACGGTAGCATGCAAATTGAGTAGAGCCATTCACAGCTGACGCGTAAACAAAAGTGAGCGTTCCAGAGCCTATCCTTCATCTGTAAGCCTTGTTTAGTTCCTAAAAAACAACCCCAAAGTTCACTATGCAAAAATAAGATTCTCATCACATCAAAATGTCATAACATGCATGGAATACTAAATGTATATGAAATCAAAAACTAATTGCATAGTTTTGTTGTACTCTGCGAGACGAACATTTTGAGCCTAATTAATCAATTTTTGGATATTTTTTCACACATACAAACGAAATGCTACAGTGGCGCAATGATTACGAAGTGACCCCAAACCCCAAATCCCCACCCCCCATATTCTCCGTCTAAACAAGGCCTAAGATACGTAATGAGCATTTGTCTTCCAGAGGACAGGCTCAAGTTTGAGCTCTTCAAATTCAGGAATGGTGCGCGGATGACAAATTTGGGTCCTTTATCAGCAACTTCGCTCCGTTAACATTCAGCAGCAAGCATGACTGATCCTATTCCGGTGCTCCCAATTCAAGGGCGCCCAACATCTGAAACAGCCATCTTAAAAAAAAACTGAAACAGCCTGCAGCAACGAGTTCGGCACGCCGAATTTCGTACAGCTTTAGCTTGAATCCGCAAAATCAGTGCACAGGAATACAGCCATGCATGAAAAGACGCAGCAATTTACAATTTGATGACATAGTTTTTACCCTTTGAATATCACAAAAATCTGATCCTTTACAAAGCCGGACATTGAGGGCTAAAATATTGTACAATCAATTAATCCTACGACAAACGTAAAGTAGAGGGAAAAACAATAATTTAAATAAATAACAGGTGTGATTAGAAATAATAATACAAAAAGGAATAGGAATAAATATGATCAAAATAATTCCAACTAAAGCACCAAAAGAAGATCTACATTTTTCGCAAAAGTTTGGTACCATTTTCATATTTTGCTGATTTACAATGAATTAGTTACGAATTTTTAGATTAAACAAAAAATAAAATGGGAAAGTATCATTAAAGCCGTCCAAAGGTCTAAATTTACCCGGTTTTGATAGTTGGATTGTTCTCGCTATCTGATTTTATAGTTAAGGGTTGAAAATTAGACTTACGTGATATTTGGAGGATGAAAATTATTTTTTTCCTAGAAAAAAACTGAACATTACATACATGTGTATTCTGGATATTGCTAAGAGGACGACCTGTTCAGTCTAATATGTGGGGCTTTCAGAAAAAAAAAAACTGTACCAATATGCACATCTCTCTTTTTGCTAGAGAAAATATAGCAATATGTGAAATAACCAAGCATAATAACGAAGAAGAGCATCAGGACATGGGCTGACGAAAATAAATTTCCAGATTCCTTGAGGAATTATTTCATGCTCCAAATAGGGCATTACTGTTGGGTACATGAAGTTTCCTTTAAATTACATTAGATGATATATAAATCAATACATTATTTAAAAAATGGTTACAAAGCTGATAGGATGGAGGAGCAGGAGCTTCACCAGAATGCCAGTTGCATGCTAGCGCTAAGAAGTAAGAACCACTCCAGCAGGCACCAGCTTCTGCACGGATCCATGCCCTGAATTATTCTGCAGTGCAATGCAATTGTCCAGCATGACATTTTTTAGACTGTGATGACCGATCAGGCTTGCCCGTTTGCCGTCGCTGGCTTGATCTCTTCCAGCACGGACAGCAGCTCCGGGTCCTGGAAATCTTTGATCAGCAAGCTCGCTCCTGCATCGCTCAGCGCCTTCCCAGGGTTCCTAGTCGTCAGGCCAACCACAGGCACGCCTGCAGCCACACCAGCTCGGATCCCTGACGCAGAGTCCTTGGCAAAACCAAACAAATCAACACAGCTTTGTTATTATAAATTATTCTCTATCTAACTGGCTAGGTTGATGATGCAAAATGTTCAAAGATTGTTTTCTGAAACCACAAAAACGAAACATTCGTACTTCAAATATGAAGGTGTGGTCAGGCGATGCGCCGATGAGCTCGAGGGCCTTGAGGTAGGGGTCCGGGAACGGCTTGGCCCGGTCGCACTCGCCTCCGATGACGAGCACCGGGAAGAATTCGGTGAGCCCGAGCAGCGACAGCATCAGCTCGGCGTTCGCCCTCGGAGCGTTCGTCACCGCCGCGCGCTTCAGGTTGCGGCCTTCGATCCATCTGCAGAGGTCGTGCAGCCCATCCACGGCCTTCAACTGCCCTGGAGCCAACCTGCGTTGTTTTCAGCTTCAGGTTAGCATTCAACAGGCATCCAAGTAGAAAAAGATCGATGTCAACTTTGTTGGCGTTGACATGATCATGTTCAGTACTTGTGCAGTAAAAAAAATAGCAACATTGATGCCTCTTCGTACTAATGGAACGTTGGGCTTGTGCCAAAACACGAGAGATTGTACTTGGGTCTGTATGCATTCAGAGATTCAGACAATTTAATGCACTACTATGGGTTAAGATATAGAAAACCAAGATACCTCTGGGAAAGATAAAAGTCTAAAGAAAACTAAACCTGCAACCTAAAATTCTGAGAAAATCTTCATTATAATTTCGAAAAAATTAAACACGCCAACTAAAATTCTGAAAAAGAATCTGCATATTAGGATTCTGAATAAAATTAAACCTGCAAACAATTCAGTAAAGACGTTTGATTTGCTCAACCACCGATTCAGCTTAATTTTCAGCAGTGCAGGAATTCTATACAGGATTCTTCAGGCTATGCTTATGAAAGAAGATATCGGAGAGAGTAGCACTGGGGGTAATAAGACGAGTGGCCTACTTTCTGAACAACGCTTCCTTGTCGTCCATGAACTGCATAGCCTTCTCGTGATCCATGTCCGGGAACAGAGACCGGGCGAGATCGTCGTTGTGCCCGCCGCTGATGTTGGCGCTGTAGAACTCCTCGGTGATGGGAACACCGTCGTTGAAACCGATCTGCATCCAGACCGGAGGCGCTTGGGTCAGGCACACCGCACATTCAACTCCTTGAGCTAGCCAGAACAACAACACCTGTGAAGTGACGGTGCATGTACCTGCTGCAGGAGCTCGCGGAAGGCGCGGAAGTGGATGGGGTCGGAGTCGCAGAGCGTGCCGTCGATGTCGAACAGGATGGCCTCCAGCGGGGCCAGCTTCGCCAGGGCGCTGCCGCTTCAGAGTTCAGACGGAGAGCGAAACATAAGACCATCAGGGTCCCGCGAGAGGTCGCCACGGGAGGGTACGGTAGGGATGAAGCCGGAGGTGCTCCGGGGGCTCACCTGTCGGTCGCCATGCCCGCCGGAGTACCTGCGCTCGCCGTCCAAGAAACGCGGCCGCGCTTCTCCTCTCCTCTGCTGCAGCTGATACCGTTGCCGCTGCTGTTGCTGTTGCGACGCCGATTCTGCCTGGAGAGGGGCGCTTGATATAGAGAGGCGGCGGCGGCGGCGGCGAGGAAGTGGGACAACCGGCGGACAGGTGCTCGCAGAGGCAGCATTCGATACGATGCGATGGGAGAATTGAATTCGTCGGTCCGCCAGCGATACACTGGGATTGACGAGTCGCTTTCTCCCTCTCGATGGCAGCAGTTCAACGACGGGCGGCCCAGCTCGGACGGAGATGAGCTAACGGAAACGGGACGCGTGAGGCTGCGTGCCACGACCAGAACCGCGAGAAGGCGTCGGCGGCTTGTCTTGTCCTCCTCCCGCCTTGTGGCAGCGGAGTGGTCTCTCTGCTGCTACCTGGCTTGACTGCCACGGTATTGAATCCACTTCCCGAGATGGCAGAGGGTACCACGGCAGCCGCCAGGGTATATGCTCTCACCCCCTCTCCAACTACCTGCAACAGTCAAATGATCACGCTTCCACGCAATCTCATGCCAACATTTCGCCTGCTAAAACTTTCCGTGCGTGATACCTGCTCTGGCACAAAGACAAACTTTTAGAATAGACATGATATTCACCTCTTCTACCGTGGTAATGAGAATTGGTTTCGTGCAAGATTTTAGGTCCTTGTAAATTGTTGCCATGCGACAACTCACTCCGTCAGGCAGATATGTAGGCTAAATTCTGGGCCACACGAGGAGCCCAACGAATGAGGCTCATCAGCCCACACACGACTAGAGAGACCGAGAAGAATAGGCCCAACAAGTGGCCCCCCACACAGCCCACGAACCGAGCAACCCCATCCGCACGAAAATCTCGCGACTTGCCCCCTTCACACACTCGCATTCGCACCCGCGCCGGCATGGCGACGCTCGCGCGGTGGCTTCCAGCCCCACCGGCCGCTGGGCTCGCTGGCTCTCCTGCCGCCCGCCCCCTCGCTCGCCGGCGGATCCCGCGCCGGGCCGCTACGGTGGTCTGCCCGCGCGCGTTCGGCAGCGGGGACTTCGACGGCTTCGTGCGGCGCGCGTGGCGGGGCGCCAACGCGGGTGCCGAGCGGCTCGCCTTCGAGGCCCGGCAGGCCGCGCAGCGCCTGGACGGGAGGTTCTCGATCTCCCGGAGGCTCGCGGAGGCCTCCCGCGCCGCCCGCGAGCGCGCTGTCGAGATCGACGCCGAGCTCGGCATCGGCCGGCGGTGGCGCTCCTTCTCCGTCGACTTCTCCCGCAACTGGCCCAGGGTTCCGATTCTCTACGCTCCCTAGACGTTTCGAGCTGTGTATTCCGTCATCTCGCTCTAATCTGTGTTTAATTTTGGTTTCTGGTGTGCAGTATCGGAGGGAGATCAATGACTTCATGGCAACTCCCATCGGGAGAGCGTTAGCTGTGAGTTGACTGATAGCTCAAATTTACTCCGATTAGCTTGCTAATAACACGTAGCTCAAGTTTGGTTTCTTATTACTTGATCAGAGGTCATAGCTTAGATTCTTGTGCCTTGTGGCGTTTATGATAGAGTACTGCTTATTAACCAATTTCACGTCTCCCATCTGATGAAGCATACACATTTCTTTGCGAGTTCCTTTGTAGGTTTAGTTTTGTTTATGAATAATTGTTACCATGGTATGTTTGCTAGCAATGATGGACAATGATATTACAGCCTAGCAATGATTAGTCTGACTGAGGGTTACTGGTATCTATCTTAGGAGCCCTAAATTTCTTCTCTAAATTTAAAAGCCTTGGGTAAATTGTAACGGAATCATAAGAACGTGAGGAATCTATGTGTTTCAATGTGGCATCAGGGAATGCATTGTGATGGGCTACTGATGTTGAATTGTTCTTTTGTGTGTGTGTGCGCGCACGCGCATGTGCGTGTGTGCTTTGTAAATGAAAAACATCACAGAAGAGGGTTATAAACTTTTAATTGATATAAAAAGCTGTGACAAATTTGCCTTAACACAGATGTGAACCCTTCCAGCTGTCTTGGAAATGAAACCATGTAACTCTGGTGCATAAAGTCAAATATTGCTTTAACTAACATATACTTGTACTGTTCTGTTTACGATTAGAAAGTCAGTTACCATAGTACAATTTTGTTTCAAGAAGAACATACTGTTATGTTTCATGGTTCTATATTGACGATTCTGCTGCAAATAATAGTAAATCATTTTCACTATATCTGACGTGTTTTAATTTTCCCTTTTATGCAGACACTCTTTTTCCTATGGCTTGCACTGTCAGGGTGGCTATTCAGAATTTTCATTTTTGGTACTTTTGTGCTGCCTTTGGCTGCCCCTCTTCTCCTTGGGACATTTGCTAACAGGGTTGCCATTGAGGTAAGATTGTAACAACACACCTGCCTTTCTAAATTTGATATGTAGTTGACTTATTCTGCACTTTTTACTTGCCTACTCGGAGTCATGGCAGGATTTAGTGTGAATGATCATGGTTTACATGCTTTACTGAAGAAATCTTGAAAAAAAAAATCTCCAATCAACTTGCATTATTTATTTTATTTTATTTTGTCCTTTGCATGCTCTTAGGTCCCATTAGCTTATTTTTGTCTCTACTTGACAACTAATTGAGCTAGAGTTCTGATATTTGAATCTGGTTTCTGGCTTCTGTGGCGTTTAAGAAAGCTGTTTTTTTTAATCCCGAGTACTTTAAGAAAGCTGCTGAAGTTGAATGCAAATTGTCTAGTATGATTAGCCACTTGATGTGTTGCATAGAGTTCAATGTTGATGATCACAGTTCACTCTTAGTTTTTGGGCTTGTTGTGTGGTCTTTTTCGATGGTTGAAGTAACCATCTCAGCATCTATCGTCATGCTGCAGAATGGCTACACCAGTCTTCGATCTCCATATCCTTTGGTAGTAGTCAACTAGAAGTTGAGTATGATTTGAACACACTAGCTGTTCCTAGTTACTGATGTAGCTGGTTTCATTTGCAGGGAACATGCCCAGCATGCAAAAGGCGGTTTGTGGGCTACCGCAACCAAGTGATCCGGTGCATGAACTGCCAAAACATTGTATGGCAACCAAATAACAGCTCCTCTGGAGGTGCTAGAAATTCACGGAGGTCAGAACCTGATGTAATTGATGTGGAGTACGAGGAGAAGTAAGAACATTTTGTCACACCCTGCACCAAAATCAGGTGGGTGAAAGAAGAGGCAAGGCTTGGACACAGGCTGCACGTTTCTTAGCTGTTTGTAGATGTGGTTGTTTCAGTATTTGTGTCGTACATTAGGTGCTCCTTCGGAATAAAACGGTCGGTGTTGTGCGTTATGAGATGATATTTTTCGTGTCTCGCCATTCTACTTTAGGTTCAGGCGTATCCATAGCTGCTGTAGCATCGAGACCAGTAACTATTTGGGTCCTTTACCTCTATACCATTAAGAAAGATGGTACTATCCCTATGCCACTAAAAAGTTTGGTCGCACCTGTATGTCTTGCACCCAATTTTTTTTTTTTGACCTTCACGCCATTTTAGATGGAAAGCTGCCTATTAAATTTGACTGTAAAAGACCGTTTTGCCCTTATATTTAAATAAATGGTAAAAATAAGTTTAAAATCATAAAAAATATGGAAAATCAGTAAATAATTTAGAAAATGATAGAAATAATTTTAAATCAGGAAATAATTCGTAAATCAATTATAAAATCATGAAAATACGTAAATAAATTATAAAAACAGAAAAAACTGTAAATAAATTATAAAAATTCAGAATAATCACAAAAATCAGAATAATTCAGAAAAAAAACATTCAACCATGGCATAAGTGCCAAAAGTATGGGAATATAGGAATATCATCAACATTCAACCAAATGGATCATATCATCAACATTCATGCAAATATGGGACCATGCTCCTGGTATAACGACCATTCAAACATGACATGACACATCATTTGGCATAACCACCATTCGTCCCTTCCCATCTTTGCCACTTGTTTGATTACCAGTACTACACGAGTTCACGCGTACGTATCATTTCAACAATCCAAATCACAACAATGCAGCATGAACGAACACATTTACACATCTGGCCCATCAGCTATCGCTGCGTCACAGCGATCCATGCGAGCGAGGCGAAGGCAGCTAGCACCTAGCAGTGTGGCTTGTCGACCATGCTCCTGACGAAGGCGTACCGGAACCTGGCGGCGTACGGCAGCCACTCGACGGTCTGCGCAGCCTTGTTGCGCCGGCTCCCCGCGCCCCGGTGGACGGCGTCCTGCAAAGGCTGCGGCCGGCCATCGGCGCCGGCGACGACGCCCCCCTCGCGCTGCGCCCACGGGAGGACGTCGTCGGGGCCCAGGCACACCTCTCTGGCGTACCGCTCGACGAGGCGCGGCAACAGCGCACAGCAGCAGGCGGCCTGGGGACCGTGCGCGCTGCAGGCGCCCTCCGTGGACCGTGGGCGCAGCAAGTGGCGGCCTGGGGGCGCGCGCGGCAGGGGCCTGCGGCGGCCTGGCGTGCGGCGCCCTGGCGCGGGGGCGCGCGGGTCGAGGGGGGCGGGGCCGGCGAGGAGCGGCGGGCCGGGGTGGGGCGCGGACCGGCGACGGGAAGGATTCGATGCGTTCTGAACTGATGACAAAGGATAGGGTTCAATACGTTCACCGGGGTAAGATGGTCATTTTACTAGGTAGGACCCACATGTAAGAGCCTGCAGACTAACAGATCTTGGACGGAATGGCACAGGGGTCAAAGAAAGTTGGGTGTAGGACATATAGTTGTGATCGAACTTTTTAGTGGCATAGGGGTCAATACAATCTTTCTTAATGGTACAGAGGTAAATGACTCTAACTATTTTGAGCACGCATGTATGAGACAGTGAAGAAACTCAAGAGATGCTTTGTACACTGCGCGATGCCAATCTGCCAACCGGTCTCTAAGGATATGGCTACCTTAGTTATTGACTGCTGTATAGACCGGTTTCACAATGGTTACAAGTATCTTTACGATGTCATATGGATCACTTTTACACACATTGCTGGTGCCCTTAATGTTGTTGATAAATCTATATAGGCTAAATTGCCCGAAAAAATCTATATAGGCTAACTTAAATACTGGTTGCCATCGGTCCAGCCAGGGCGGGGCAGTCAGAAATGAATGGGACCGAAGGACCACAGTATCGAAATTTGTGGATTCTAAAATTCAGCAACTATCATTTGCTTTCATGTAATTTATGTTCTGTAGATCGATCGATCAATCAATTTCAGACCTTTGATTGACTAAAAGATTGCAACACTGGTGAACCAGACAAAGATTAGTAATCCAGCAGCAAAATTTGATATCAGAGTACATGATACGCAAATTCAAGCAGCAAGTGTACAAACAAGCAAGACGATCAGCAAATTGTGCCCTTGATCACTGTGCCTATTATGCGAAGCCCCGACAGTAAACTAAAAAACAACTCAACAGATTCTATCATAAGCCTTTCACTCCTGATCCAGGTCAAATGCGAGAACTTCTTCAGTGACATCCACCACTTCCTCCACCTCAACCTCCTTGGCCTCGTACTCTTCCTCCTCATCACTGGCCTCCCCATCCCTTAGCTCCCTCCTGTATGCGCGCTCCTCATCGTGTATCTGCTTCCACTTGGCAACCCACGAGTCCCATTCTTCCTGTAGTTGCGTCCGCCTCTTGCGGTCCTGCTCGCTCAGCTGGTTGAATGCATCCTGGTCTTCTTGCTCGTACTTCTTGCTGTACTTCTTCAGGTTCTTCGAGATCTCCTCTTCCTTCTCGGGAGTCAAAAGTGATGGTGGTCTCGGGCGCCAAATAAACTGTACCATTCAGTCCATGTATAAGACAAACATTACAAAGCACAGTCTACATCACAAAAATGCGTCCAAAAGGAGAAAAAAATATCTGAACAAAATTACCTGATAGAAATGATCCTTTGACACCTTGTAAAGGTGCTTGCCGTTGAAGGACCATATTTGAAATCCGTTCTCCATTTCATGGACTGAGGTGACTGCAGTTGCAAGATATCTGAACGAAAGGAGTTGCAAAACCATTTCAGTTTATTTAAGTTCTTAGGGTCAACCCAAAAGCAGTATAACGACTGATTGTTTGGCCAAAATTTAGAAACAGAACTTCATGCATACAATCCTAACATGCATGGAATTTAGAATTGACAAATTTTAATGATTTCTCCATTTAACATGCAAGGTGATCCGTGGATGTAAAAAACTTAACTACATTTCTACTTTTTCAACAATAATACCAATACCAGTGTCAAAAGACAAAACAGCAAATTTCTAAAGAGTGATTATCACCTTCCAGTAGGATCCCACATTATGTCCGTGGCCATAAAATGCTCTCCTGTTGCCATTGTTTCAAGCTCATCAACATTGTAGAATTCAAGCTGCCCATTGAATCCCTTCAGCCCAGCAAGAACAATGAAGCGCCCAGCAGGAGACCAGTATAATGCGTTGGCTTGCTTGGCCTTGAGAGTTGTTAGCTTAGACACGCGGCTAGAGTTATTGGCTGTCCGCATGGTATAGAAGCTAACATCAGGCCTAGGGCCATCACCATGAACGATAGCAAAGCGATGGCCTTTAGGCTCCCAAGCAAATGCAATGATCTTGTCATTCTTGTTCTCAAGTTCAAGGACCTCAATTGGGATGTCTCTCTCCTTAATTCTAAACAGTTCAAACCCAGTGTAGGTGCTCTTCTTTGTTTTTGTGTATCTATCAACCTGGACAGCAAGATATTCACCATTGTTCTGCCAATACATCTTGCAGTCACTGACACTGAAAAGGTTTTTCTGCCGCAGCTCCTCTTTGCCTGGAATTTGCACAAGGCTCACCTTCAAACACAAAGAACATTTTAGCCTTCACTATCAAATATTGGACATGTTATATGAAGTTTGGTGCAGAAATTTCTCCTCACCCGCGCAGGTTGATTTCCACCACCCATTTCAGGCACAAAGAGGGATATGATTGGATCAGTGGGTGACCAGCTGAAGTCCACCACATTTTCAACCTTCAAGGACTTCTTGTCAAGAAGGGAGAACGTATCGGTTTCATAGACAGATATCACATTCTTCCCAAGCCTTGCAAAATATTTATCATCCTTTCCACCACCCCACCTTCGAACACATAAAATATAGTTAGCATCTACTAGGACAACTTAACAAAAGATTTATGCGTCATTTTTGTGCTTTCACCTGAAAATGGGCCATGAAACACCAGAAACGCCAATATTCCCGCCAGTAGTAAATTCATCAGCGCTTCCCTTGAAATCTCGCATCACTTTTCCGGTCCTTACATCAAAGATATTTAGGACAACCCTCTACAAGATTAAGAATTATAGCCATCAGAAAGGAAAAGCCATTTCTCTAAATTCTATGATCAAAGTTATAAATCTGTGACAATCTCTTACATGTGTGTCTCTAGGATTGCTGGGCTCATGGCTGCTGTAGGTGACCAAATATCTCTCGCCAGGAGAGAAGTCAATCAGTTTCACCTGGTGGAAGCCACTGTTAGCTATAGAACATGGAATATTTGATAGAATTTAGTGTGGTGGTGCAAACCAAGTACCATTGGATGAGCAAAACGCATCAATCGCTCGAAACCATTTTCACCACCCCAAACCTGTGATCCCTGCCTATGAACCGTTGCCAAGTATGTTCCAAGAGGGGACCACTGAATGAAACTATCTGTCCAGTACTGGAAAGAATATGAAGCAACAGAGTATCAATATGGATTTATTTTTCCTTACATGGAAGTAGAAGATCATTTACTTGAATATTAATCAACTGTAACAGGAAGTAAATAAAGTACCTGCTTTTGAAACACAAGTTCAGTTGCCAGCTTCCTAGCATCATTCCAGTAAACTTCTGTCAATGTACCAGCACGGATGACAAATTGATCCCGGGCCTTTTCATCAGTTAGCCACTTCAGAAGATTTTCCTGCAATGCAAAACAAAGATATCAATTGTTCATAACATAAATTTAGCTGCTTCAAAAATGTTAGCACTAAAAAGTAGGTTTCCAGGGAGTAAAGAAGCAATAGAGACTTACTCCAGGAGTGTACGGCTTTATTTCTGCAGGTGTCCATGTGTCAGGAACCTTCATGTACTTCTCAAAGTCATCAAGCATATTAACTGCAAAGATGTGAGACTTATCAAGCTTGTACCCATTGGTTTTTTCCCTTGCAAGCTCAGCTTCCTGGCAATATGTCAAACAAAGATAAATATAATTAACTTAATGCCTTTAAATGAAGAAGGCTTTGATGTGTCAGACGTCTAACAGAGGCAATGCATATTTTACTCAAGTGGTTAAAGAGGTGGGCTGAAACGAAAATGATGAGGAAAGACAATGTAATTCAGATTACCAGAACATTTTCTTAAAGGTTATACAGCATTACAAAAGAATATGCACCACCACAGATGCAGGGAGTGCAAAAATGTTCCAGTATAAAAAAAAAGTCCACTTTTTTGGATAAAAAATAACCATCACTAAGACATCACTCAAACTTAGAGAATCATTTGTGCCGATAAGAGAAATGCAACTAACAAAAAGTAAAACCACCTGGGGGGTATTATACTCAATGAAACAGTAGCCATATGTCTTCTTTGTCTCTGGGTTTACTGGCATCCATAAACCATTTTCTTTTATCACGCCAATTTGGCTGTAGATCTTGCGAATGACATTCTCGAGCTTCTCAAACTTCTCTGGAGGAACAACTGGCAGGTTGTCCACCAGAATAATATTGGATAAACCCATTTCAAGTTCAGGAGGGTCCTCATTCCGAAGTACCTCCTCGTCATCACTGCATATTGTAAGAAAATTTAAGCAATCAGCAACATGAAAACAAAACAGATTAAGGAGTGCTGTGACTCAGAAAAGGCAAGAACAAGTAATCCAAACCAATTTGCATATCTCACAATGCTACAGATTCACTTTCTTGCCTGGGTAGCAAGCAAAGGCACAATATTACTATCATCTGAATAACCTTTATCATATCTATGCATATATCAAATTAAAACTACACAGTTGGACAAGATATCAGATTCTTTTAGCATTAGCCAGACCCAAGTATACGTATACGTCATGTGGACGCTGAACAGATTAGCACCAGAAAACTAAATCTAAAAGCATATTCTGTTAACAGTTCAACAGCAGTAGAAGCATATCAATCCCGACGGGGAAAAATCGCTCAAATCTGAGCTGCACCCAACTGGCTATCGGAACCTACGACACAGAAACAATCGGATTGCATGAAATCTAAAAGATCCCACCGCAGATGCTCGCATCTGGATGAAGCTAAATTAGGGCAACCAAGGCCACCACATGGTACAAGCGATGAGCAAGTGTTTCTGACGGATGGAGATACAGCGTGAGGCGGCGCGTGCTTATACCTGAGGATGCCGAAGTCCTCGCCGGCCGGGAGGGTGACGGAGTCCAGATCGACGGCGGAGAGGTCCACCCCGAGCTCCCGCGCCCGCGCCTCGATGCCTTCCATGGAGATTGCCAGCGCCATCTTCTCCTACATACGACGCCTGAAACCCTCTGCGAGAACGAGAGAGAAGGTGGGGGTGCTCGCGCTGTGTGGCGGCGGCGGCGGCGGCGGCGTGGGGGAAGAGGAGGTTGGGAGGCCTGGATGGATGGAGGGTTTTGGTTGGAGCCGCGAGGCTCTTCTTATGAATCTAAGCTGACAGGTGGGCCATGCAGAGGATCCCCCTCTTTTTTTTGAAAATTTCGTAAAACCCCTTGCACTATTTGTATTTAGCACATGAGAAAATTGGTGATGTTTTACTCACTTCTAGTACTGTATAATTTGCGTCTTTCTTTTAACAATCTGATCTATGAATTTCACTGACGGTCCAATTCAATTCTTTACTGACTGCAGTCATGTTTGTCACAACTTCATTTCATGAATGGGATCGTAGTATCGGACAGTGTGTGACGTAGGATGAAACAGAAAGTTAATTGTACTCCCCGATAGTAGAAAAAACATGTGATTAGTACTACCGATATGTTAATTGTTGACTAGTTGGTATGCACGTGGCACCTACACGTGTTTTAAAAAGGGCATGGAAAAAATCTTGAATTAAATAGAAAGTTGATTGTAATTTAAAGAAAATGTTCAATTTGCAAGACACACAATACAAGTCTATAAACTTTATGCTCAACGCTTCTTCTCTTTTTGCGAATTCACAAATTGGAATCACAAACTCACAAATATTCGCTTGGACCTCACCTTTCAGTGGCTCAGTAATCAACTGTTTCAGCACTACGTCAAATCAGAGAAACCGATAAGAGAGAATAATGGACAAAATATCGAACTCAAGTGTATACTATAATATATAAATATAAGTAAATATTGCAAAGGTAAATAAGTAAATAATCGAGACCGAAATGTTCCAAACGACAATATAAAATAGAGACTAAACGTGCAATTGGCACATCTACTCTAACTCATAGACTTCCGGAGGAGGAGGTACCATTGTGTGATGAAGATCCAAATAACTATTTAGAAATAGGTGAAAATAATCATATCTACAGAACTTACCATATTGTACACTGCAAAAATGGAAAGGAAATGTAAAATTATTGTACTTAATTCCGAACATAATCATCAACTATCATCTACTTGAAAACTTTGTCAGATTATACATATTAAATATGGCAACATAAAGGGTGCGGCATCGCAAGCAGAACTTACCGTATTGTACACTACAAAAATAAAAAGAAAATATAAAATTATTGGACTTTAATCTAAACGTAATCATATACGCCAGTTTTGCAAGTATACTGGCAAATTCCTTTTGACCATGATGTATATATGACAGCATACATACTGTATATATGTTCAGAAATGAAGTATGAGCTGCCGAAAAAAAAACACATCCAAACAGTGCCGTAAATCACGTAAACATACGGATCTAACATCTAATTAAATCAATTCGATTGCATGTGCCGCGGTCGACGCAATAAGTTCATCTTATCAACAAGTTCATCAAACTATCTAGTCTAGTATCCCATGATACCGTGGCCGACGCAGGAGAACCTGACATGGCCGACGTGCGGCACCAACTTCGACTCACCCATACCATTGCAAACAACCCCACCATCTGCTTGCACGCCACCAGGTAGTACCTCTCGCACCGGCTCAACGCCGCCGCCGCAGGGCTCTTCATCACGTCGACCATGGCGAAGCTGCTAGTTCTGACCTCGTCGTCCTCCTCGTCCGACGTTGTTGTATCGCTGTCGACGGCGCCGGCGTTCTTGCCTCTGCCCATCATGCACGACCCCCTTTAGTACGGCCTCCGACGCTGGAGACGCTCCAGCGTGCAGGTGCATATATGTGTTGAGCCGACGGCCGCAGGTGATGGCAGAGCGGCGGATCTCTCTGCTGGGGATTTATGGAACAACCACATGTCGATGGGGATAATGAGAAGTGACGGCTGGTTGGCGTGATTTATATAAGTCCTAGTTAGTCTAGTATGGTAATTATGACTTCAATTTGGACACAATCATCAACTAAGGAAACCTATCATATGTTTGAAAACCTCCTCAGATTGTATATATTAAATTTGGATAGTCTAGTATGGTAATTATTAGATTTCAATCCGGACACAATCATCAACTAAGGAAACATATCATATGTTTGAAAACTTGCTCAGATAGTACATATTAACTATGGCACACATTGGACTTAAATCCAAACGTAATCATCAACTACTATCTATCTGAAAACTTGCTCAGATTATACATATTAATTATGGTAACAGATTGGACTTAAATCCAAACATAATCATCAACTACCATCTATTTGAAAACTTGCTAAGATTATACATATTAAATATGGCAACATGAAGGGCACGTGGGTAGATTTAGATGAACCCGATTTAGGTGAAAAAGTTATGGGTTTTGTGGGGAATTCTCTTCCGAAGGGCGACAAAATGGGTCCCCCCTCCTATTTCGTAGTTCTTTTTTCATGACAGATGGGTCCTTTATGAGGTGGGGTGGGCCTAATCTTAGTGAGAAGTGTTTTCAAATCTAATTCTCTTTATAGTATATTTCAGAAAGTTTGTTCGAGAAAATTGCTTTTTGAGGATTTTTTCAAGAAAATTTGTTGGATAGAAAGTAGCAACATAATAGCCACTAAATGTCCACGTGTTGGGCCGTTGGCCGGCTGGGCTGCTGGCCCATTCAGCCTAATTAAAGACCTAAGCGTAAGCCCCTCTACTTCTGAATTTGGATTACATCTATCTATCTATATCTAAATCTAGACCTAAATCTTCACGCGTTTTGCCTTTGGTCCGTCGTTTCCAGCAGTATTTTTGGTCCGTCACCAGACCTCCTGTCCCGGTTCAAATCTTGATCAAGAAACAAATCTTTAATGCTTGAGAGAAGGAATCCGAACCGAAAAGGAAAAAAACATGTTATCAAAACATTGCTCAACTAGAGCATCGATCGACCTCAATTGACCTTAATCTCTATCTATATCTCTATCTCTCTATCTCTATCTAATACTAAAGCAAGGATTGATTCTACGGTAGTCTTAAATTTACAAAGAACCCCTTGATATTTTGTATTTTTTCATCCTTCGCCGAACTGGACTCCCTCTCGGACGCCTTTGGCAAAAATAGACCTCCGTATAAGATCGTCATACGGTTTGTATCTCGTTCCTATGTGCCGTCTCTGTTCCGGCCCTCCAACATATATACCATCGCCCAGGTGTCCACCCCGCAGGGCCGCACTGGCATGGCAATGGTGCGAAGCCCTCACAGCCTGACGTACGTCCGGTATGTTGTTAAAAGGGAAGGTGCGTGTATCCACTGCCTGGAGCCTTTGTTGTTGCTTGTTGGTCACCGCACGACATGCTAGATAAGGTGGTCCGACGGCCGTAGCCGCCCACACCAGGTCTGACGGCTTGCTCTGGATGTTACTTTGTGCTACTAGCTGCAGTGTGCCTATCTAATAATTTGCTTGCTCGGTGGTGTGTTAGCTCTTGCTGAGATGCTGCTAGTTGGTTAGTGCCGCTACTGCATACACTTTAGCGTACATTGCTCGATGAAATGTACATTCAAGCTTATGCATGACTTTACTTTTTGCTTTGGGCTAGGATGTGCCAGCTGCAATTAATAAGGTGGTGGCGTTAATTAGATGATGTGGTCTTTCTAAAACAAACAAGAGGTGCAATTTATTTTGTTGTATGAACTAAGTGGTATGGATTCATTTTGACCTTTAAAATAATAACCCTTTGAATATATATAGTATATTGACTATAGAAATAGTATATACATTGGAATTTAAAAAAACATAGCTGATTTGATTTGATGAGTTCGATGGAGTGCGTAGAAATACAGAGAAGAAATCTTATGACCTGGATAGTCAAATACAGATATTATGAATCTAATTTGGCGAGCTGGGTGAGCTTTTGGTTTTCTGTAGTACTCCTACACCCTCAAATGGATTATTGATCCAACTAGCTAATAGTTGTATTAATTGCAAATGGCTCATCCTACATCCAAAGAATTAAGCAGTAAGCTAGCAAAGGGTGCAAAGCGACCCGCTTATCAAATAGATCCAGTCCTGGAATCAACATATAGTTTGAAGCAGGCTGACCCAAAAAGCTAGAGGGGCAAGGTTCATAACCCATTCCACCCCAAGAAACTCTCGGATCGATCCCTGTCGCTTCCACTCCTTTCGCCTCCACGCCACATGGTCCATCTTCTCTTGACGTCGGCGCCTCACCCCTATCTAATCAAATTTATTGCATGTCCGAGAAACATCTCAGCCAACCCAAAACGGCGTCGAAGATCGCTGTCGTCTAATCTCTGAGAACTTTCTCAACAACCGAACACTACCTCGCCTGCAGTGGTATGGGTGACTTCGTTGATAGATGAGCATCAACTTACCTGGATTGTATGAACGGTGGGCCAAGAAAGCTCATTTGATTTATGCGGATGAGTAGCCAGCACTGCAAGTGGATCACAACAGTATGAGTACGAAGTTCGACCCCGAGCAACCCTCGCATCAAACCTATGCTACTCACGGATCAGCCGTGCCAACGAAGCCATATTTGATCCACAATCCTATGTCCCTGCCAACATTAATAGTTTATCATATTCTATACTTTGTTTTATCATTATGGTAAGATAATCTACATGTATAGATTTCATCCTTTGTTTATCATTATGGTAAGATAATCTATATATAGATTTTATCCGTAGCAACGAACGGACATTTCTGCTAGTCTAATACTAAAGCAAGAACCAATCCTCGTGTTTGCTGCCTTTTAAAACTTTCGTACGTCGCGGCCGCCCTAACCACCGTCGGGTTTTACTTTTTCTGCCTCGGTACTCTAATTTTCTTCATCCGTCGTCTCGTGACCGACTCACGCACGGTAATTTCCATCTCTGACGCAGACAACGCCAGCTGCGATCGTGATGTGCACTTAAATCTTCACCTCGAGCGTGCGAGCTGTGGCATAGTATGTCGACGAGCCATTGTCGAGTTTCCTTGAGGTCGTTGATACTTGATAGAAGCCAGCAGCTTTGCCTCTGCGGTAATCATGTAGACCTTCCTCCTCTCACCTGTGCAGCTGCCTCCTTTCCCATCGTGAGCGAGAGGCCAACCCTGATGGCTCGCGTTGCAGCATCTCACGAACAAAAATAGATCTCTGATTCGCCATAGTAGGCTACTAGAGGTTCTTTGTTGATACCCTGTGTTGCCACAGGACATCAACTCGTCATCAAGCAACGGCCGATGGATGGCCATAGATGCCGGAGGGCCACGTACACAACAACGCGAAGATCGATCTACATGTATATCTTCGCTAGGCTGGAGTCTATTGGATAGGACCTTGAAAGGCCTGCCGGAGTATCGTGGGATACGAGTATATGATAGAGAAGAAGGCCTGCCCAAAATCATGCTCATCTGGGAGATCCTTTGTTTGTCTGCGTGATGCATGCGTGCAGTTATTCGATTGCATGCGCATAAGTTGCAAAATACAGGTACGTTGACGATGGAAACATGCATTATTCTTTATGCACCGTTTACCCCATATGCATTATTGATTGAATTTTCTTTCTTCTCATTGAGTTACATAATAGATAATCAATATGTGTTCTCACAGCCAGAGAACCGATAATATGCGTTTTCAAATATTATAAGAGATGCAAGTAGATTTGTGTGGTGGCATCTGAATTAGAAGATATAATATGTATGCACTCATCGTTCAGTACTAGAGCTCTCAATTCTTTAGGCAAAAAGAGTTGTGGACCTAGGAATTTTGTTGATAAAATAAAAAGAAATATCTATCAGTGAGTAATTGAATAAATGGAAATATATTGGATTCTTGTACTAAACATGCATAGATCAGTAGGGTTCAACTGAAATAATTATAGCAGAAATAAGTACGAGTTTTAGAAGACAATAACACAATTAGAATAAGATAATATCCGAGGTGTTATCTAGATACTTCTGTGTTTCTATTTTTCCACAGAGAATAATAATGACTTTGCTAGCTTCCTATAAAGGCAGCAATACAAAATACAATACAAAATTCTATACGAATTATTAAAAGAAACATTATCACACAATCTCACTATAATATAGTCGGCATCCTATGATGGTTTAGTCTCATATTTTAAGAGTTATTCATACCAATGCAATCACTCGTAGCAACGCACGGGCATATTTGCTAGTCTAATACTAAAGCAAGGATTGATCCAGCGGTACGTCATAATTTTACGAAAAAACCCCTAATATATTTATAAATTATGCACTTTTCTATCTAATATTAAAGCAATGATTGATTCAGCGGTATGTCATAATTTTATAAAAAATCCTAATATTTATTAAATTTAACGTGCTACCCCTCCACGTAAAGGATTGCTTCTGCCGTTATTCTGTCAGAGTTCAATTCGAATTGTACCTCATGTATATACGAGTCAGGCACTACCTCATATATATACGAGTCAGGTACTAGAGATAAAACAAGATACATTATGCCTGAGCAGCCCAATATATATCAATCGCCAAGCTTCGTCGAGATCAACTTGGATGACCCGCTTGCTCCTCCGCGCTAAGCTTCGTCGCGAGATCATCTACTCCACGCTGCCCGACCATATGTGCCCCAATGGCCAGGTGTGACTCAACCGTGTTGTGCGGACCAATATCCATGGTGACGACGACATTGAAACTGACAATTGTGTCCTTGTCGACCAGGACATGGCCATGTTAAGACTTCTACAACAGCGAAGACCCAGTCAGGCACAAGGATGAAGAGCGGCTCAACGGCCATTATGGCTATGACGATGTGGGCGGCATCCGCAAGCACATCGAGATGCCGCTGCAACACCCCAAGCTGCTCTAGATGTTTGGCATCAAAGCAGCGGATCCTTGGAATTCATTGCCCACTTCGTGGTTGTTATCGGCCCAGTGATCGTGTCCATGATGACCGGCGAGAGGAGGGCTAAATCGTGCTTCTTCTATTCTTCATGGACAAGATCGATGCCATTGCCCCAAATGGCCAACGTAATTTCGCAGCTGCTACAGCACGCTTAGGGCATGGTCCTAACAGCCAGGGGCGGAATCAAGGCCCGGCGAGCCAGGCTCCTGCTGAGCGGTAGAGTGGACCTTCATAGGTCAGCTCGGGCACATGAACTTGGCTAGTATCTTCTTTGTAGTATTGAAATTTTTGTTGGCAGATTCTTAGTGAACAATTTATCCAGTGTCATAATGAGATAATTTCTGTCATATCTTCATTTTCTTAGTGTATGCATATTCGCATGTCTACTGAACAATGATTTTAGTTCTAAAACTACGGTGTTTATGAACTATGCTTATGTTGATGATGGATATAATTGTGTGAACTTTTCATGGCCTCCTGGGTTGCTATGTTTCGCCCAGGCTCCAGAAAATTTCTGGGTCCGCCACTGCTAACAGCCTCGATGTCGGTGGATTTGTTTGTGCCAGTGATGTGTTTAGGGCTTCTGGCGTGTTAGCTAGAGGATGCAGACGCCAAGGCACCGCGGCTCCCACGACAAGAGATGATGAGACGAAGGTTGGAATCAATGAAGGGGTCAAGGGGGCAATTGTGGCTGACCTACCAGCATGTTGGCATCAACAAGGACCGGCGAGTGTCTAGCTCTCTATGCCCCTGCTGCTGTATTCGATTAATTCTCGAGAAGCCAACAGCAAACAAAGAAAAAACAATGTGTGAACGAGAGAGCTGGAGACAGATGAGATCTGGGGAGATGAGCTTGGCCACGCCACCGGCACTCAACAAGTTGTTCTGCTCCTATCGACATGCAAAGCAATAGAGCAAAGGTCTGACAGAGGCAGGGAGTTTAGAGAGGAGCAGCTAGCCGTTGTGGAAGTGCATGAAAAATCAAGTCATTTACCTTCATTCATCACTCAAATTTAATCAGCTAAAGTAGTCCAAATTTATCCGTACTTGGCAAACGTGATATAGGACATGTATATATTCATATTGGTGAGAGACACAAGGTTGTTAGTGCGATCTCTTCCCATTACGGCCTTTGGGCCTTTCTCTACGCCCTAGTCGTAACGGGCCTTTCTCTACGCTCTAGTCGGGGCGCCCAACCCTAATCATGGTTGGTGGGCCCCCGTCGCACAGTGCTATAAAGAGGAGGTGTGGTCACAACGCTTAGTACGAGGTTCACCAAGCCGTCACAAACCCCACCTACAACCCCTAATCCGACCCGAGAGAGCACTAGAGCGGCGGGAAGCTTCACCTACACCACTGTCCTGCTACATCGCCCGCTGCCGGTGCCATCGACCCGATCTACGTCGCCAATCCCGCATCGCCGACCCCAAGCCGGCGACCCAAGACATGGCGGCTCCGGCACCCACTGCGCCCACTACCACCGACGGTCTCCCTTCCTGTTTTCTTTGTTAGTAGTGTTAGTGCTATTGTAGTCGAATAGGAACAAGAACTTCTCTTTTATTATCAAAGTTAATGCAACCGAGGTAGATCTACTACTAGAGATTCAATATTTAATTCTAACAATGGTATCAGTCGCCTACTAGTTAGTAGATCTAAATTTTTCGGGTCAGTACGGTGAGTTTCAAGAGGAAACGGTCCCAGGTCAAAGGACTAGGGGGAGAAATCACCACAAATCGATCGGTTTTAAAGTAAATCGACGAAAACGTGCAAAGATTCAAGCGAATCGAACACAAATCGAGTCAAGATTCAAATCGAAACCCTAACCCCAACCCTAACCCTTACCTCGTGGCCGTCGCCACGCGAGCAGCACCACCTAGGGACCCATCGACGGCGGCGCGCGCACTCTATGGTGCACGCGCTCGCCGGCGAGGGTGCCCGCGGCGGCGCCATGTCCTCCGGATCTAGCAAAGAGCAGTAAGGAGAACAGGACAGGAAAGGGGGGGTCGGCCGCGCGCACTCAGGGTCACCGACCATGGCGCGGCGGTGCTGCACAGTGGGGCGGCGGGGCGGCACACAGCAGGGAGAGAGAAGAAGTGGCTCGACGGCGGCGCAAGGCCGCCGGCCATGGCGCGCGGTGGCGCGGCGCAAGGGCGCCGGCGCTCGGGCGGTGCTCACGAGAGAGAAAGCGAGCGGCTGCGCGAGGAGGAGAGAAATGGCTAGGGTTTGGGGTGCAGCCGGCGCGCCTGGGTTTTATACCCGCGAAATCACCGCTCGACCATCGGATTGGATCGACGGCTGCGATCAAGGCGGGCGGGGGAGACGCGGCGCGCGCGGGCTGATTCGGCGGCCCGCTCGTTGGCTGCTGGGCTCAAGGCCCAGCCAGCCGAAGCGCGCGCGCAAGCAGGCCGTGTCGCGCGGCGAGTGGGCCAAGCAGCTGCGCGCTGGGCCGAGGGTTGAGCACGTTGGTTGGGCCGCGCAAGCGCGTGAGCGCGCTGAAGAGGCGTTGCGCGCGCTGCCGGGCCGAACGGGCCAAGAGTGTTCGCAGGCCAAAATTCAAGTTTAAGCACACGATAGCGTTTGACAATTATTTAAATTGTTTTTAGTGATTTTCAAGTGAATTTGAGTCAAATTTGCCCCTGTTTGAATTTGAACCAAAGTGATAATTTTTCAGAGGGTAAATTAGAGAAGTTTTGCTACTGTTTTATGTGCATTTTATAAGTTTTTCCGCTGCAAAGTTATTTCTCTATTTAAATTGAACCAAAGGGATATTTACTTAGAGAAACAGAATGAAGATAAGTGTTTTTTATGATATTGTTATTTTCTGGCGAAAGTTGATTATTGCAATATTATAAACAGATTATTTTAAAGTTTTTTATGCATTAATTCTATTTTTCTGCCCAAAGGTGATATAGAATTGACGTAGAGAGTTATCTGTATTGATTTTGATCAAAGTTAAATTAATACATGCAACAATTATAGTGTTTTATGTTCTCACCATATTTTTTATTATCAATTTCAGGACCTGGCTACATTGGCTCCATCCCTGAACTAGTTGGAAGCAACTATAAGGCATGGCGCAATTTGCTAGAGTGTGCTCTATTGCGGCTTGAGATCGACTCGGTGTTAACTACACCGTGTCCCCCTATCATCGAGCAAGTCGTGAGAGCTGAGAATGAGGATGCTGCAGTCTTCCAGGTGCGATAGCGCGCCAATGCTGACGCCATCGCTGCACGGGACCTAGAGAGGGCCAAGTGGCAGCTGATGAACAATAAGTGCCTAAAGATAATGCAGACAAAGATGTCTGAGGCGGTCAGGGCATCCATTCCAGAGAAGGATGCGAATGGTAATGTACACACTACTGCCCAGTCTCTGGCGATAGTGGAGCGACAACACCACACACATTCGAAGGCTTATGGTAGCACCATGATCGAGAAGCTCCTCTCCATTAAGTATGGAGGAGGTGGCATGAAAGATCACATTCTCAAGATGAGCAACATGAACGGTAAACTTACCGCCATGGATCTGGGTTTCCTCGAGCAGTTCTTAGTGCACTTGGTGTTCAGGTCGATGCCCCCTGAGTTTGGTGTGTTGGTATGCAACTACAACACCCAGAATGAGAATTGGGACCTGCACAAGCTTATGTCCATGTGTCAGCAAGAAGAGGAAAGACTGAAGGCACATAATGGAGGCTCCATCTCTTTTGTGCAGCATAACAACACCAAGAAAAGAAGCTTTGGTAGCAAGGGCTACAAAGCGAAGCACTAGCATGAGAGTGGTCCTTCCAATGCTACTGCTAAGCCTCATGGGAAAGGTTCCGCTCAGAACGATCAGTCCAAGAAAGTCAGCAAGAATCAATGCATGTGGTGCAAGGAAGAAGGCCACTGGCAGAAAGAGTGTCCCAAGTGGCTCAAGCATATGCTGGCTAATGGTGAGGATGTAATCACATTTGTAGATGAATCCTTGTATTTAAGTTTTTCGAGGTCCACATGGTGGATTGGCTCAGGTGCAACTATTCATGTTGCTAATTCTATGCAGGGATTCCGTTCGAGTCAGACCCTAGCAAGAGGCGCAAGAAGCATTAGAGTTGCTAATGACGTCGAAGCTGAAGTGGAGGCTATAGGAGAACTCCCCATCAAGTTAAAGAATGGCTTCACTCTTCAGCCACATGATGTCCTATTTGTGCCTTCATTAAATAGAAGTTTGATTTTAGTATCACGTTTAGCAGACATTGGCTTTAAGTGTCATTTTGATGAGATACAATGTATTCTTGAGTACAATAAAGTTTGTGTGGGTCTTGCCATCCAACAAGACCAACTCTATATGTTGTCAATGCGTGATTCTGTGAATGTTTGCAACTCAAATGAGTGTGAGACAGAGATTGTATCCACATCTACAAATAGAAAGCGAAAAAGAATTGATAACGTCTCTTCGAAATTGTGGCACTGTCGTTTAGGCCAAATTTCGAGGGGAAGGATAGAACGCTTAGTAAAAGAATCAATTCTACCGCCCTTAGAGTTTTCAGACTTAGATTAGTGCATAGATTGCATTAAAGGCAAGTTTGCTAAGCAAATAAAGAAAGGCGCGAAGCATAGCACAAGTGTGTTATAAATAATTCACACAGACATTTGTGGTCGGTTTAATGTAATGTTTGTGGATGGTTTTGAGTACTTCATCACATTCACAAATGATTACTCGTGCTATGGTTACATCTATCCAATGAAAGAAAAGTCAGAAGCGTTGGATAAGTTTAAGATATTCAAGGCTGAAGTAGAAAATCGGCACAACTTAAAGATTAAGTTAGTAAGATCCGACCGTGGAGGGGAGTACTACGGTCGTCACACCCCATTTGGTCAAGTGCCCGGACCTTTTGCAAAGTATTTGCAGGAGAATGGCATAGTTGCCCAATATAGTACACCGGGTGAGCCTCGGCAGAATGGAGTAGCTGAAAGAAGAAACCGTACCTTAATGGATATGGTTAGAAGCATGCTAAGTTACTCCACTTTTCCAGTTAATTTGTGGATGGAGGCATTGAAGACCGCCATTCACATTTTAAACAAAGTTCCCTCTAAGTCAGTACCTAAGACACCATATGAGTTATGGACGGGTAGAGAACCCTCTTTAAGATACATGCGTGTCTGGGGAAGTCCAACGGCGGCTAAAGTATTTAACCCAAATATTGGGAGGTTAGATCCCAAGACAGTCAGTTTCCACTTCATTGGCTACACAGAGAAATCAAAAGGTTATCGTTTCTATTGTCCTGACAGACACACGAAGTTCATGGAAACGAGACATTCCATCTTTCTAGAGAGCGAGATGATTAGAGGGAGCATGGCGCGTAGAGAGATTGACCTTGAAGAGAAGCAGGTATATGTGCCCACTCCAATGATTCAGGAGCCGGTCTTCCTACCATATGTTGTTCCGACACCAGCAGTGCAGCCCACTGTGGTGCCAGAACCTGTTGCTAGTCCTCCGGTGCATGCAATGTATAATCAGGAACTTGTCCCTCTGGAGCCTGAGGATCCGGTTGTCGCGCAGGAAGAACCTGAACAGCCCCAAGAGCCAGAGGCGCCAGCCATTGAGGCACCGAGAATATCTCAAAGAACCTGAAGATCTGCTATCCCAGATGACTATGAAGTCTATAATAGTGAAGAAGTTCACATAGAGGGTCCTGATGCATCAAAGTGGCAAGAAGCCATGGAGGATGAGATGAGGTCTATGAGTGCCAATAAAGTTTGGGACTTAGAAGAAATTCCTAAATGAGCCAAACTAGTAGGCTGTAAGTGGGTCTACAAGATTAAATATGACTCTCAAGGGAATGTTGAGAAATATAAGGGGTGACTTGTGGCCAAGGGCTTCACTCAAAGGGAAGGGATAGACTACCATGAGACGTTTTCTTTAGTCTCTTGTAAGGATTCTTTCAGAATCATAATGGCTCTAGTAGCGCACTTTGATTTAGAGTTACATCAGATGGATGTAAAGACGGCATTCCTAAATGGAGATCTGTATGAGAATGTCTACATGACTCAACCTAAAGGTTTTGTTGTGGAAGGCAAAGAGCGTATGGGATGTTGCCTAAAGAAATCTATTTATGGCTTAAAGCAAGCCTCAAGACAATGGAACATCAAGTTTGATGAGACTGTTAAGAAATTTGGGTTTGAAGCGAATGTTGAGGATAATTGTGTATATGTAAAGTTTAAGAAAGGGAAATTCATTTTTCTCATACTATACGTGGATGACATCTTGCTTGCTTGCAATGATGTTAGATTACTACAGGAGACAAAGGGTTTTCTGTCCTCAAACTTCGATATGAAAGATCTTGGTGAAGCCTGGTATGTTTTGGGGATTCAGATTCATCGAGATAGAAGAAATGGGGTTTTAGGCTTATCTCAAAAGTCATATATGGAGAAGATCCTAAAGAAATATAGTATGCACACGTGTAAAGCCACACCTGCTCCTATTCAGAAGGGCGATAAGTATGGACTATTTCAGTGTCCAAGGAACCAATACGAGATCGATCAAATGAAAGCGGTTGCATATGCTTCAGCAGTCGGTAGCCTACTGTATGCACAAGTGTGCACTCGCCCTGACTTAGGGTTCGTAACAGGAGTACTCGGAAGATATTAGTCTAACCCTGGTAAAGAACACTGGAAGATGATAAAGAAAGCATTACGCTATGTGCAAGGCACAAAAGACCTCATGCTAACATACAAAAGGTCTGATGTCCTAGAGATAAGAGGATATTTAGATGCAGATTATGCGGGAGACAGAGATGATAGAAAGTCTACATCTGGATACGTGTTCACTCTTGCAGGAGGAGCTATCTCATGGAGAAGCTCTAGCAAGAGCTAGTTGCAACATCCACGATGTATGCAGAGTTTGTTGCATGCAATGAGGCAACATGACAGGTGATGTGACTAAAGAAATTCATACTGAATTGAAAATAGTGGACTGTATAGACAGACCATTAAAGTTATACTGTGATAATGCACAAGCAGTATATTATGCTCACAACAATAGGTCGAGCAATGCTACCAAACCCATAGAGATAAAGTTCTATATGGTGAAAAATAAAGTCCAGGATCAAGCTATAAGTCTGGAGCATATTGGTACCAAAGAAATGCTTGCAGATCCGCTCACTAAAGGTTTACCACCTAGTATGTTTAGAGAACACATTACCGGTATGGGTTTAAGGGAAAGCCTGTGATTCCTGGACAGGGCCTAGTCAGATCCTTCAGAATGGATGAGTGTATTGTGGCTGGTTAATCTGGTTGTTATTATGATTAAGATGACCCATGCTCGGTATGGTTGTCTGTAATGGAGTGGATACACAACGAGAGGCTGAGATGCAAGTTTTAAGAAGAGATCGAGAGGGAGATTGTTAGTGCGGCCTTGCCGTAACGGGCCTTTCTCTACGCCCTAGTCGGGGGCGCCCAACCCTAACCATGGTTGGTGGGCCCCATCGCACAGTGCTATAAAGAGGAGGTGGGGCCACAACTCTTAGTACAAGGTTCACCAAGCCATCACAAACCCCACCTATAAACCCTAATCCAACCCGAGGGAGCACTGGAGCGGCAGGAAGCTTCACCTACACCGTCGTCCTGCTACATCGCCCGCCGCATGTGCCATCGACCTGATCTACGTCGCCAATCCCGCATCACCGACCCCAAGCCGGCGACCCAAGACATGGCGGCTCCGGCACCCACTACGCCCACTACCACCGACGGTCTGCCTTCCTATTTTCTTCTTAGTAGTGTTAGTGCTATTGTAGTCGAATAGGAACAAGAACTTCTCTTTTATTATCGAAGTTAATGCACCTGAGGTAGATCTACTACTAGAGATTCAATCTTTAATTCTATCAAAGTTAAGGTTCTATTAGTTTTGACGTATCCAATTTCAAAACAACAGCTCAATAAGTATTTGAGAATTTCAGCAATAATCAATAAATACCCAAGCCACCACTGTTCATGTAGTCGTGTCCCCGAGTCATTCCATGGCGCTTCACTTGTGGCTGCTGTCGACGAATTATGTCGAGCACGTCTGCTAGGGGATACCCCAGGAAGTAGATTTGTGGGTCTCTCCGAGTTCTAGGAACGATAGTGCACGAACAACACAAAGATTTAGACAGGTTCGGGCCGCGAGTAGCGTAATATCCTACGTCATGTGTGCTTGATTGTATTGCACGTGAGTTGAGTTGTTTTGAGGGGTCCCTGCTCCTCCTTATATATCCGGGGAGCAGAGTTACAAGTCAGCTACACAATCTACTCGTATACAGCAAGGATGATTACAATAAGGTAATCTATCATGTATCCTATTCGAATACGAGTAGTTCCATTAATTGACTACACCGTCCTATACCCTAACCGGCTAGTCCGAAGTAGTCGGATCAAAACTCTCCATATCGAGTAGTTTAATACCTTGGATGAGTGGCCCTAGGGATCCTGGCCCCACATGGATCTACCAAGGATACCGCTATTTTGTTTGGATAGACACTTTTGTATGGCTCGTTGATATGTGGCGCCTGCGTTCTTCAGTCCGAAAGACATAGTCGTATAGCAGTAAGCACCGAAAGGGGTGATGAAGGATGTCTTGATCTGATCTTCTTTCTTTAATGCTATCTGATGGTATCCTGAGTAGCAGTCCAGGAAACAGAGTAGTGCGCATCCCGCGGTGGAGTCCACGACTTGATCAATGCGTGGGAGTCCCATGGGGTCTTTTGGACAATGCTTGTTCAGGTCTGTGTAGTCGACACACATCCGCCATTTATTGTTGTTCTTCTTCTGAACTAACACTAGATTAGCTAACCACTCTGGATGGAAGACTTCTTTGATGATGCCTGCGGCGAGTAGTTTGGCGAGTTCGTCTTTGATTGCTTCACGTCTATCTTGTGCGAATCGTCGGAGGCGCTATTTTTTGGGTTTTGCGTTCTTGTCAACGTTTAATTTGTGCTCGACAAGTTCCCTAGGAACACCAGGCATATCAAATGGTTTCCAAGCAAATATATCTTTATTATCATGGAGGAACTTGACGAGCGCGTCTTCCTATTTACAGTCTAAATCTGCCCCTATAAGGGCAGTTTTGGACGGGTCGCCCATCCCAAGATCTACAGTTTTGAGCTGTACTTCTTCGGAGGGCTTGAAGCTGGTACTTGCCAACTTCTTGCTGGGCACTTCTAAGTCGTCTTCCTTCGACTTCTTGGCCAAGGCGAGTACTTCCAGCATCTGAGTAGGGACTTGTGAGGTGGCGGCGAATTCTACTGCTTCAACGTCGCAATCGTACGAGATCTTTAGGTCTCCCTTTAGGGAAAGTACTCCTTTAGGAGCTGGCATCTTGAGAACCAGGTATACGTAATGCGGAATCGCCATAAATTTGGTGAGGGCTGGTCGCCCAAGGATCGCGTGATATGAAGTCTCGAAGTCTGCCACCTCGAACTTGATGTACTCGGTCCTGAAGTTTGCTTCCGTCCTGAAGGTGACTTGGAGAGTGACTTGGCCCAGAGGGATTGCTGCATTGCCTAGAACAATGCCATAGAATGGGGAATCTGTAGGCTTGAGGTATTTCGTAATGTCTAGTCCAATCTTCTTGAACGTGTTTGCGAAGATGACGTTGAGCCCACTTCCACCGTCGATGAGTACTTTGGTCAATCTGGCTTGCGGCACGATTGGATTCAGGACTAGGGGATATCTCCCAGGATTTGCAAAGTTGGTCCATCGATCCGTTCTAGAAAACGTGATGGAACTTCTGACCACTTCAAGTATGTTGTAGTAGCAGGCTCTATTGCCATGATCTCTCGCAGGGTTAGCTTCTTGGCGCGCTTCGACTGGTTCAATGTTTCTGAACTGAATAGCACGGCTACGACGTTCTCGATGTTTGGGAAGTCATTGCCGGGTTCTTTATCATCTTTATGTTCCTTTTTCTTGTCAATTTTGGGCGCTTCTGGTGTTTGCTCGTCAAACTCCTGCTTCAGGTGGAAACATTTTGCCATTGTGTGCTTGCCATTAGGGTGGTATGGGCAAGGGCCGTTCATGACATTTGCCGCTGAACGAGTCTTGCGACTAGGGCACTGGACTGTCGCGACTGTGTTGTTTGGCTTGCGCTTCCTATTATCGCGGTTGAAATCCCGGTTGTTTGAGCGATCATTACGTCGGTCGTTGTTGTCTTTGTTGTGGTTGTTGGTGTTGTTGTCGCGATGCCTATCAAAGCGTTCCCGTTCGTGGTCGTCTTGGTCTGCCCACTCAGCGACGATGCGTCGTAGTTCGCTGATGTTCTCAGGGCGGCGTCGGCCGAACTCGCGGTGTAATTCCCGGGTGTAGACGCCGTCGTGAAAGCAGTCGATTACTTCTCTATCGGAGATATCCACGATTGTAGCTCTTTTATCAAAGAATCTCTTGATGTACTTGTGCAGTCTCCCCTTTTTCTTGCTTACAAGCTGCCAGTTCATAACGGGTTCCGGGCCGAGCCCAGGTTCCCTGGAAGTTGGCAGTGAATTTCCTGGTGAGATCATCCCAGGAGTCGATGGACCCGGGGCGGAGGCCCTCGAGCCATGTCAGGGGCATGGTATCTAACATGACGGGGAAGTAACTGACTTTTATGTCGTTGGATCCCCCAGCCATCTGAATGGCGGTAGAGTAGATTCTAAGCCATTGTTCGGGGTCTTGCTTGCCTGTGAACTTTTCAATTCCAGTAGGTTTGAACTTGCTTGGCCACTGGATTTCTTTTATACGCCTGGAGAAGGCTGGAAATCCTTCGTACTTGTCGCTAGGTGAACGATCGCTCTGGTGGCTGGAGGTGCTGTGATCAGAGTCGTATTGTCGTCCACGGTTGTGATTCTAGCGTGGTCGATCGTCATGATTTGATGACTCTTGGTGACGGTGGCGATCGTTGCCGCGCTCTTGATGCCGGTCACGATGGCATTCTTGATCGCGTGGTCGGTTTCTATAGTTATGATGGGGAGGAGGCCCGTAGTTGTGGTCATATTCTACGCGACGATGGAGCTCTGATTCCACGCGAAGCTGTCGGCTCGACTGGATTATAGAGCGAGCATCGCGGTTGTCATTAATGGTGTTGCGAAGGTCTCGATCTTGTGGCCTTGCACCATCTTGGTTGTGACCGCGCCCTCTCCCCTGCTGGTGGCCGCGATCGATACCCCGGTCGCGCCTGTGTCCTCCCGTAGTAGCAGTTGAAGCTTCGTGTGGGGGAGGCCTCCCAGCACCGGAGCGCCTGGTACCCGATGTGTGGTGGCTAGGATTTGCTTGGTTTGTAGCCTTGTGAGCTGTGTTGAGGAGCGTGAGTACTTGTCTGACGGCAGGAGTGTCGGGCATGGCCCTGACAAGTTCCGCCGCGACGGAGATGTTCAGTGGCGCGTCCCGAGATACTAGCTGGTCCCCAACCATGTCGAAATCCTATGTAAGGTTTTGGATGGCGTTGGCACGTATAGCGGTGTTGATGCGCCTCTGCTTGCGCTTGGCGTTCCTTGCTTGGCGCGAAGTCTTTTGCTCCTCTGTTTCTCCGTCAACAATGTGTTCCTCTTCTGATATGTCGGTGATCAGTTCGCGATCATATTGGGTGCCTTGGTCCTCGTTGCCAGCCATGAACACTTGAGGACCTGGGTCTTGCTCGCTGAGGGAGAGGATGATCTGGGTGGCTGAGAAGTTGTCGCTCGAGCTTTCAGTTGAAGTGGTGAGTGACGCAGTCTTTCTATCTTGGAAGGGTAGTTCTTCTAGGATGACTGCGGCAAGTCTTGACTCGTTGTCCTGGCAGGTGTCGGCCGGGATCGCTCCAGGCCAGTGAACGGCGAGTCCCCCTGGTGCTCTGGTTACGACTAGTCCGGACGGGAGGCGAACGAGTGGTTCTTCCAACACGAATTTGGTGTTGAAGTGGGCGTGATGGCGTAGGCGCACGACGTTGTCAGGAGCGTCACTTAGCAGGATGGTGAAATCATCGTCGTTGTCCATCGATGGTGTTGGTGCCAACTCGAGGTTGTTGAGACAATCTACCTTCGAGTGAAGCTCCTGGCTCGTCCTTCCTCCTTCTTTCGTGGTCTGCGTCTGTTTATATGGAGGCGCCACGTTGGAGAGTTCGAGCGGGAGTCGATTTGGGGGGTTGTCCGATGGCGTGGCCAACTCGGAGTTCACTGCCCTTTCCATATTTGGAGTCGAGTTCTATCCGGACTCGACTTGGAGAATCCCGGGCGAACTTGGAGTTAGGATCGAACTCGGAGTTGGGACCGAGATCGAATTGGGAAATAGTCATCGAGTAGGGACCGGGGTTATTCGCAAGGTGGCTCGTGAACCTGCCATTGCTTAAGGCGACGAAGGTCCATGCACCGAAAACGAAGGTGGCTCCTTCCTCGATGTCGGTGATCTTGAAGGCGGTTGATCCCATCGTCCCTGATGGTGAGCTTTCGGCGAGTAGCCCCACGGTGGGCGCCAAGTGTCGATGAATTATGTTGAGCACGTATGCTAGGGGATACCCCAGGAAGTAGATTTGTGGGCTCTCCGAGTTCTAGGAACGATAGTGCACGAACAACACAAAGATTTAGACAGGTTCGGGCCGCGAGTAGCGCAATACCCTACGTCATGTGTGCTTGATTGTATTGCACGTGAGTTGAGTTGTTTTGAGGGGGTCCCTGCTCCTTCTTATATATCCGGGGAGCAGAGTTATAAGTCGGCTACACAAACTACTCGTATACAACAAGGATGATTACAATAAGGTAATCTATCATGTATCCTATTCAAATACGAGTAGTTTGATTAATCGACTACACCGTCCTATACCCTAACCGGCTAGTCCGAAGTAGTCGGATCAAAACTCTCCATATCGAGTAGTTTAATTCCTTGGATGAGTGACTCTAGGGATCCTGGCCCCACAGCTGCTCATGTACTCCTTCCCCGTGGGCAATCACATCCAAGAAGAAAAATCTTTTGGGAGGTGCGGTGGCTGACGGGGCTGAGGAGGAGGGGAGCAGCAGGGATCCAACGAAGATGGAGGTGGACTCATCCTCGGCCGCAACTGTGTTACTGGTTCCGGTGGCCCTTTTGGTCATGCCGGCGCTGGCGCTAATGATGCAGATACAGTGGTGCGAGCCCATGACACCAAGGGAGGAGGGGTCTGGGCGTCTGGCGCCTTACGCGTCCAACGAACGAGGAGTCCAAGTTGGACAGCTGGTGGATCGGAGCAGGAGCGTGTGCAGTCATATACTCCGTATTGAACTGTTCCTAGCGTGATGGAGGCCACGGAAGTGCCCCCAAGGAGCCGGAGGCCCCGCTGGTGGTGGTCGTGGCTCTAGGTCCTGCGCCTGTCTGGCGTTGCCCTCCGTGCCTCACCCTGTGCCGCCGCCGCCTCCCTGTCTCAGCCTTGTCACAAAGGTATGCCTTCTGACCTGGTCCTACCCCTCCAATGAAATTATCTCTGATGATTCGTGATGCTTTTGTAATTGTTTGCATAAATCCATAATTCTTGAATTTTTAGTTCTCAAACCCAGGATATTGGAAAAGTAGGCTACAAGCAGTGAGTATGGCACTCAAGAGGGAGCTAATGTCATAATTGCTTATCTCATTTATTCCATACAAGTAACAGCTAAAAATGATTGGTCTGTGGTTTCTTGCACTCCAACAACAAGAACTAAAACCCAGTCAATGAAAATGCTATAGTGTACCTACCGCAGCTCACAACGCCCCTTCACCCCGTAGCAATGCACAGACACTCATGCTGGTTGATCTAATATTTATGCACTTGGATTCTTTATACCTCCGTCCGTCTTTTATTCTTCGTGTGTCTGTCCGTCCGAGCGAAATCCCACGCCTTGAGTTGCTGACCCCCGGGGGCTTTCGATCAGTTTGCCTGGACTCGAGCTGGACTCTTTTTTGGACAATTCGAGCTGGACTCGAACACGTTGGCTGAGATAGCGCACAAGCAAGCACGTGGGCCGGCAGGTGTGACGGTCATCCCCCAGCAGCGTGCGTCAGGTGCCCAAGCAGTTGGACGTGCAAGCTGCCGACCATATGTGGACTCATTCGCCATGCCACCAGGATTAACACTCTGCTTTGACGAATTTGTGGCACTAGCAGAACAAACAACATGCATGCAAGTCCAACGCGAGTGTTGGGCTCTGTAGAGATGATTTATTTATATCTGATTGAGTATATTTTTATGTATATGAATACTACATGTCTACTACCTTTTAAAGAGGAAGTTGGTATGTTTCTAAACTTTTGATCTCATTGTCTAACTCGTGCTCAAAATTCATTATCGATACAAAATGTTCGATCGATTAATTTAGAATTTCTATTGTGTCCCTAGATCATTTTATATATGCATATATTGTGAGGAGAGATGCTTACGATCTTCTCGATGATTTAACACGTCATACTTTATTTGAGTATAATTATCTAGACTCCAGAGATCGTAAGCTCTTTATTTTAAGGCAAAATTTGCTACATGACATGTAAAGTGAAGCGTGTTTGCTGAGATACACCGTTGACCGCGTTATATGCTGTTCGACACTGTATTCTTGTGCAATTCTGCTGAAACACACATCAGCTAATAAAATATCATTTTTCACTCAAGTTGGAGAGAGAAATGTGATGAAATGTCGATTTTGCCCCTGGCCCATCGGTGAGATTATTCCCCTTCCCCACCGGTTGTGACTTGGCAACTCCAGCCCCATGCCCGTCGCAAAGCGACGAGCACCACTAGCGCCGCCTCGATGACGTCGCCCTGCTTCCCACCGGCGTCGGCCCCCTTCCCCTCGTTGCGCGCCGCGGCCGCCTTCTCCCCCGTGTTGCACGCCGTGGCCGCCGCCACCTTCTCAGCATCCTCCCTCGTGGCCATGCCCCTGATCCTCACTGTCTTCCCCCCGCTACCTGCTTCTCCAGGTTCGTCTCCGCGGCCCGCTGCTCCGCGGCCGCCACGTCGCCGGGGACGGTCCGGCTCAGCGCCGTCGTGCGCATCTTCGTGCCCCTGGCCCATCGCTGAGATTCTTCCCCTTCCCCACTGGTCGTGACCGCCTTGATGACGTCGCCCTGCTTCCCACCGGCGTCGGCCCACTTCCCCTCGTTGCGCGCCGCGGCCGCCTCCTTCCCCGCGTTGCACGCCGCGGCCGCCGCCACCCTCTCAGCATCCTCCCTCGTGGCCATGCCCCTGATCCTTACTGTCTTCCCCTCGCTACTTGCTTCGCCAGGTTCGTCTCCGCGGCCCGCTGCTCCGCGGCCGCCACGTCGCCGGGGACGGTCCCGCCCAGCGTCGTCGCGCGCATCATCGTGCCCTGCACCGCCGCCGCGTCAGTGGGGCCCACCAACCTGTCGCCCGCCGAGATCTACGCCGCCGCTTCCAGGGCCTCGCCCATGGTGACCGCGACCGTGGCCTCCGCGACGTTCTAGTCCAGCACCGGCATGAGAGAGAGGAGGACCGAATGTCAGTGCCTTAATTTTTTGCCCCCGCGTACCTGGCCGCCGGCGCTGGCGGTGACCATGTGTTTGCCGGTGGGGAGGTATGTCTCCGTGACCTGCAGGCCGCCACCGCGCTCCTCATGACCTTTCCCGGTGACCTTGTCTCACTCGTGGCGTGCCTCCTGGCCGGCGACAGACGCCGGGTACACGCCACCGACGCGGACGGCTGGGCTTGACTCATGGCGCCGTGCGTTCTTCTGTTTGGCTAGCTCGCTCGCGCAGGTAAGGAGAAGAATATGACAAGTGGGGTCAGGGGTAAAACCAACATTTCGTCACGTTTCTCTCTCTTACTTGGCTGGAAAATGACATTTTTATTGGTTGCGGTGTGTTCCAGCAAAATTGCGCAAAAATACAATGTCTAACAGCATATAACGCGGTCAACGGTGTGTCTTAGCAAACACGCTCCACTTTACATGTACTGTAGCAAATTTTGCCTTATTTTAATGTACCTTCTAGCATAATCTAAATTTTTATAGGAAATAACTCAAGGAAGCCAATAAATTTCAGTAGTGTATGGGCACCGTCCAATAGTGAACCCTGCTTCCCGTGTTGCGACACATCACCACCATACAGACCACCTTCCACATAGGCTAAGTGTGGGTGGTGGCGTGGAGATTTCAGCATCGAAGGTGAGCAATGGCATAGATAAGCATGCATGTGATGGCATTGACGAGCTAGACAGGCTAGAGTGCATATATGAGTATAGGTGCGCTGAGGGCATCATCATCAAGAGCACCAACAAATCATCGAGGAGGGGAGGAAAACAAAATCTAGCGGTCCTTTTTCTCGTAGGGGAAGCACACTTGCTATCAGAGACATTAACGAACTAAGAGCGGATAAATACCCGTAGGAACGTACGAGCATTTCTGCTAATGTATACTATAAAGATCTAAAACTTTCGACAACTGACGGACCCACTAGTCATTGATACATTATCCCTTCTGCGATCTCACCGGCCAGGCTCTTTTTTTCGTCAAACCACGCTTGGTGACATACACTATGAAGTATGAACCCAGTACTGCTCATCGTCAAAACAACAGTGTCGTGATTACCGGCATAATGAAGGTAGGCATGCGTGGGCATATTTTCTAGTAGGAAAAACGATGATACATAAAGTTTGAGCTGTCCTTTACTTAGATATTGCACTCATACCACTAAATCTCCCTATATACTCAGTTAATACTTGTTGCCCTGGCCTATTGTAGAGTTCTCAATTTGTTGTGTAGTGTTAGGCCGTGTTTGGTTTTTTGCCCAAAAATGCCCTGCCAATCTATGTGAAAGAGGTGTTCACCAATTCTTTGGCACTACGCGCGGGGCGTTAGGGGCGCACTGTTCTCTGGTTTCGATCGAAAAATGCTCACCTATGGATCATCAACGACCAAATTAATCGGTTGAGTATCTGTTGGAAGCAACCAAACAGCCTCTTGGGGTCTAATTGGTTTACTTCCCCGGTAGCCTGGCTTGTACCCAGACATCCAGATTCCCCTTGGCTAGGCTCATCAGGTGCAGCAGGTTTAGATTGATTGTTGCTTTTCTCTAGTTAGCCGAGTTGAACATGGTGTTTGGTTGTCTAGTCGAAACAACATCTTCCTTTTTTTCTCTACGCATGCTCCCTAACATGCTCATGACCGATCTCCGGCCAGGCTGCGGAAAAATAGGGAAAAATTACTACGAGTATGTTTGGATGGAGGGACGGGACGGGACGGGATGAGATGTGACAAAGTCATCCCATATTTTGCGGCATTTGGTATAAAGACGGGGACAAACTCACCCCTCATATGTTGTTAAGATGCGGGAATAATTCATCCAGCCAAAATGGTCGGATCATCTCATCCCCAGGAGATGGCGTCAACGTGTCGTCAGCGACCCGCACGGGGCGGCGAGCAGAGCGAGCGGCGCCCCTGCACGGTGGTGCACGACCATGTGAGCCAAGAGTCATGGCCCCAGTAGCGGTGCACGAGTCGCGGAAGCAAGCGTCACAGCCACGAGCGACCCGCAGCTGGGCGGCGGCACACAACCTCGCTCACGTGGCCCCAAGCTGTGGCGTGTGGCCGCAAGACGGGTGGTAGGCCCGGGTGGCAGCGCGAGGACGCGGGAGGCCGGCAGTGCAGCCCCAACTGGCGACGCGTGGCCGCAGGACGTCCCGGGCACCGACGCATGGGTGCAAGACACCGACAGCATGGCATCGGTGACATAGCTGTAGGACACGATGAGGAAGGCGAGCGGCTCCGACGACCGAAGGAACTGGGAAGAAGAAGGGATTTTTTTGTCAAAGCAAGTACAAGATACCGACACTTGGGACCCACAAAGAGAGGCTCGGGGAGAGCTTGCTGGTCCTCTAAGTGTTTCTAGACGCTAAGAAGCCAAATGAACTAGCATCCCTCAAAGGAGAAGGCCAAGGGGTATAAATATCCCTCTCTCTAAAAACTAGCCGTTATGTTAGTGGAAAACCGGCCAGACCGGTTTCCCAAACCTTTTAATCCGGTTTCCCAACCCGGTCACACCGGTTTTCAAACAAAACTAGCCGTTAGTACTCTGAGCACCCAAACCGGTCAGACCTCTTTCCAAAACCAGTTTTGGACCAGCCAACACACGAAGTCTCAAAAGGACTTCTTCTCTCAAGGCTATCTCACATGGGTTGACCTATGAACACTTTTTTGGTGTGTTGCCAAACAACTAATTTTGCATCCCTCTTAATAGTACGACACTCGTATACTCAAGATTACAAATAATAAATAAAACCTCCACTTGAGCTTTTATGTCTTCATTGATGACATACTAGATCAATCTCAACTTGAGGGCTCACAACATCCTTTCTTACTGAGCAAATCCAACTTGAGCCAATGGCTTAGAATATCCAAGTGTATGATCAAGAATTCATCACCAATTCATAAGCCACTTCATCGTATGATTCAACAATGATTGAATGCATTGCATTGCTTCACTAGATAAGGCTTGATTAATGCCTAGAGACCAAAGCACGATACTAGATTCTTCACCCTAGCAAAGTTCCTTGGCACAAGAGTATTTTGCCCTTCTCTTTGCTTAGTACCTCGTCACTAGCCATCTAGCTTGGTCCCTTTCATCCTACCTTGCCACTTTAAGTTAAGCTTTGCTTTACATTACCATGAATACATATTTAAATCAATTCCAAAGAAATCCCAATCTCTTCAAATAAATCATTCCAATATCTCATGACAAGCTTCTTCTAAATGAGACCGACCAATATACATAAATGCTTGTCTCATTTGTCATTGGCTACCTTAATAACATGGGATCACATGCACTTGTTTGCTTTTATATCATTTAGAACCAATGGAGAGCATATATTCTTATCAACAAATGTATTACACGAATTTCCATAAGAATAACCCTGCTCATATACTCAAACAAACAAGTTAGATCATGTTGTCATACAAATCACCAAAACATATAAGTGCCTAGATGCACTTTCAGGCAGGCGGTAGAGCCTTTTTTGCACCGATCACCCATGACCCATCTAGTTTTGCACCAATCAAGGAGGAAACCAGTGGGCGTGGTTAGTGACGCGTGGTTGGACGGGAATCATACCATCAATCAACCCTTGGCCTATTTGGAACAAAGGGTTGCAAAACAGAGGAATAGGAAACTGAGAGGAAGGGAAAACTAGAAAACGGCAGGATTCTAAAACAGAGGAATGGAAAGTCTGAGCTATTTGGATACCGGATATAAATTGCATCATTACATGTGTATAAGAAGCAAAACACTTTAATCTTTAGGAGAAAATGTATTTTTATATTTATTATGTTTCTTTAGTGATAATTAATTGGTCATTTGATTTGCCTAAAAAAATAGTCATTTGATAGTTATTCTTTTGTAGTGGTATCTACTCAAGTTATAAATTATATACATAGCATGGGGTCTACAATGTAGTTATCTCCAAGACTCCCAGGCAGCGCATACACACATGGATCGTTTTCTTCTATTCCCTCCGTCTAGAAAGAATGCAAGTCTGGGTGTAGTCGAAGTCAAAGTGCCTCAACTTTGACTACATTTGTAAAAATAGTATAAACATTTATAATTTCAAATAGATGCTATATGAAACTATATTACATGACGAAAGTAATAATATATAATAAGTACGATAAATATTATTATTTTTAATACAAATTTGGTCAAAGTTAGGAGAATTTAACCGAACATGATACTAGAGTTGCATTCTTTTTGACGGAGGTAGTACCTTTTTCATGTGAGACATTCCTCGTGCTCCTCTCTCTCCTGTACAGCAACATGCCGGTCAAATCCTTGGCATCCGGCCATATTCTCTATAGCGGGTGGTTAAAATGGAATGCCCTCCACTGTCTCCATTGTATCCATTGACTTGATTGCAGTATAATTGCCCAAATCAAAAGTTTCAGGATCAGGTAGATCTATGGGAAATGTGAGCAATTGAGTAAAAATTTCTACAGTGCTCAAGGCATGGTGCGAGGGAGGGGACGGGAACAGAAGCGAGCAACAGCATGAGGGAGAGCAAGCGAAGATGCATCCCCTTGGACCAGAGTAGATATTTCCTATGTTTTGCTCATCGAGTGTTTCCTTTCCTCCGGAACGGAACTCAGCTTTCCTTCGTTCCAAACGCCTGCATATCATTCTTTTCCTCCCAAACATATTCCTCCGAATTTCCTGTGAAATTTCTTTGACCCGAACGGGGCCGTGTGCCTTCCAAAGTAGTAGCCGCTGGTGCTTCATTTGGCTGTCCTTGGCATAATTCGTATTTATAGGCCCTGCATATGACGCGATATTCCAACAATATGCAGGAGCGGTGGGTCGCCAACTACATCGAAAAACTACGGGCCTCTTTGGTTACCTGACGCCCAGCCAGGCTTAGCTAATGCAGGTTCAGTCCGTTTGGTTACCTGCGCAGGCCTGCTAGCCAGGCAAAACGTACGCAGAAATCTGTACTAGCTAAGCCACCCTTATACAAGTCAAGTTGGCCTACACGGAAAAAAGATCTGCTCACCTCCCGTGCGATTTTCTCCACTCCGCCGCCACCAAGCTCGTCCACTGAGCGCCGCCCCTCGCCGCCCACCGGCCGTCCGTCAGCACGGGGATCGATGACTTGGCGCCGGCGGGCGGCTACCTCCTCCGCTGGTGCGGAGGTCGAGGACCTACCCCTAAAGTGCCCGTGGCTGCCGCCGCTCCGGCGATGCGTCCTACGCAGCTGCCAACCGGCCACCGCTCCGGCGATGCATCCTGCGCAGCTGCCGATGGTACGACGTGCATCAACGAGACCTGTCTTTGATGCAGGTGATGATGCAGCACAGCTATGAAACCTGTTGGAGGTGATGCTGCAGCAGATGTAGGTGCTCGTCGGCGCTGGATGGCGCATTGCACATCATGCGGAGCCTCGTCGGTGTCACACTGGAGATGAGTTTGATACTTGATAGAGGAGGCAAGATCTATGCAGCTTCGGTGGGTAAGATTCGATCTTTGGATCGTGAATTTTGTGGGGATAAATGATAATCGAGTTATTGCCTTAATATCAGAGTTCTTGATTTGTAGCTCTTGTTTCTCCTCTACGGGAGGATTGAATTAGTAGAGAGCGCCTGCCCTGAGTGTTTCAGAAGGGGAAGGAGGAGGAGATCGATTCACCGCAACTCTTTTGAAAGGCCCGCTCAATCCGGCTGTGGCAGGGCACGATTCGCCGCAGCTCCCCTGATCCAGGTTGTGGGGGAGCTCGGCTTCGGGCTAACACCGCTGCGAAGGGAGAGGAGGGAGAGATGGGTGGCGGGGGCACGGGCCGGCAGGGCGGAAACCGGAGGAGGAGCGAGCGCGGGCAGGGGTGGGGCGGTTGCTTGAGGACGACGAGGTAAACTCACCTTGCGAGGAGAAGGTGATTTCAGACAAAACAATGCAACCAACCAAACACACTCACATACTGATCAGGCTTAGTGAAGTCAGCCAACCAAACATGCCTAGTTGCATCAGCTAATCCTGGCTCCGACTAGCCTGGCTTCAGATTCTAGCCAGGTTAGAATTAGCCGAGCAACCAAACAGACCCTACGTCGCCAGACGAACTCAAAAGGTGGTTTTTGCGGGGGTGTCGTTTCTAGCTACCGCATATCCTTCCCCCACCGTCTAATCCTGAGCTCCCAGTGTGCAAAGAAAGGCTCAGATCTTCATAGGCTTACATTTCGACGCCCAAACACGGCAGATGGAGTAGATGACTGACATATCTGTGACTTTTTTCTGATGGTTCCGTTCCGTGTGCCGCTCTGGGACAGCACCGCCTCCGCGAGGCAGAGGTGCGTGCGCAAGTGACCTGGAAGACACGTCTGAAGCCAGCCGATTCCAGCGCCCGACCGCGCCGGCGCGGCCGGCCAGCGGGACGAGGCCACAGACACGCCAAGCGCGACCGGCTCGCCTCTTCATTCCCGCCGCGTCCGCCTCCTCTCTTCCTCGATTCGTTTCGTACCCCTCGCCCTTTGCTTTTGTCTCGGAGAGGAGCCACCCCGCACCACACGCTCCATGACGCCACGCTGCTGCCGCAATAGAAAGTCAAAGTCGCAGTCCCCCGGCCGCGACCAACCCCACCAAATCCCCAGCCCAACCCCCGGGCCCTCTCCGCCGCCCGCAGCGCCGGCAGCTTGAAGCCGTCCCCACCGTCGCCGAGGCGAACTTGAAGCTGCCCCCGCGCGCCGCGGCGGCGGCGACTTCGAGCTCGACCCGTGCCGGCCCCGCTCAACCGCGCCCCGCCCCCTGAACTTGAAGCTGAAGAGCGAGAGGTTTGCTCCCTCCTGCGCCGCTCGGTTTGAATTCGATCCGGTCCGTTGCTTATGCGATCCACCTTGTTTTGGTTCGGTTGTTCGTTTGATCCGCCGCTACGGAATCGTGTCGGAATCACGAGGCCGAGGAGCGCGTCGTGCGTTGCGTGCGCTTGGGGACGGTATTGGTAGCTTAGTCGCTTAGGCCTCGCCGTAGTTGAGGAGCTGCTGCAGCCGTGCTGTTGCCGCCGTTTCAATCGGGGCTGTGTTGGGATCGATCACCTGCCAAGCAATCATCGGCAGTTTGTGGTTGTTTACCTCCGATTGGAATTTCATGGATCATCGGCGGGTAGATTAGTCCATGGCTTTGTGCTCTGACGTCTGATAGAAGCTCAGGACGGACTGGACTGCAAACTGCTAGCTTCAGGTTCAGGGCTATACAAGGGATCCGGAATGGTTAGGCGTAGTCACATGGTTGATGTGGTTGCACATGTCAGATCCCCAAACATGGTGCTCAGAACTAGTGTGCTGGCCTTGCTGACTAGATTATCATTTATTGTTATATCCCTGGAAGCTTCTCTCACGCCTCACATAAGATCCAGATCTAGTACTAAGTTCATCTTTCATTTCATTTGTATGCCAATTGTCCTTTTGAAATCTATTTTATCAGATATTGATGTCCCGTTCATAGGATCATTGTTTACCACAAATGCCAACTTCATTTGAAGTGAGTGCCTATTATTGTGATAATATCTGATTTATGAGGGGCTCGACACCAACAGTCAAATTCACTAGTTTATTATTGGCCATAACCTGCCGCTGTAGGAACACTTGTGTTTTTGACATCTCATTTGTTGATGTGAGTATCCTTGTTATAGTCACTTTATACCACAAGTGGCCCGATTCATTTAAAGTGATACTTAATGTTTTTTGCTGTTGATGATTCAGATTCATGAGGGGCTCAAGAATGAATCCAGGTGACCGAAGAACGCGGAGCACGATGACGATAGTTATTGTGATGGGTTTGTGCTGCTTCTTTTACATATTAGGTGCTTGGCAGAAAAGTGGGACGGGAAGGGGTGATAGTATAGCTTTGATGGTTAACAAAGTAACTGAAGACGCCGACTGTACTATCTTGCCAAATTTGCACTTTGAGACCCATCATAGCCTAAGTGGTGCCAATCCATTGATCATGACAAATAAAGTGATTGAGCCATGCCACATCCGATACAGTGACCATACTCCTTGTCAAGACCAGAACCGAGCAATGGCCTTTCCTAGAGAAAATATGACATACAGAGAAAGGCATTGCCCTGCAGAGAATGAGAAACTGCACTGTCTAATCCCAGCACCAAAAGGCTACGTCACCCCTTTCCCTTGGCCCAAGAGCCGTGACTATGTTCCATATGCGAATGCTCCATACAAGAGCCTGACAGTTGAGAAAGCTGTTCAGAACTGGATCCAATTTCAGGGAGATGTGTTCAAATTTCCAGGAGGAGGGACAATGTTTCCCAATGGAGCAAGTGCTTACCTTGATGAACTTGCATCCATCATCCCACTTGCTGATGGCACCATCAGAACGGCACTTGATACTGGATGCGGGGTATGCCCTCTAACCAAATCATTGTTATCATTTACTCCCTTGACAATGTGCTCGTATACAGCTAATATACTTCATAGTTCCAAACCAATTAGGTGTTAGCCTTCTTAGCAAGACTTCTCTGCATCTTCACATAAATTTACCTTAATGTCTTGATACCCTCCATAGCTGTGACTAACATTTCTGACCACATACAGGTTGCAAGCTTTGGAGCTTACCTAATGGATAGAAATATATTAACCATGTCATTTGCACCCCGAGACTCACATGAAGCTCAGGTCCAATTTGTTTTGGAGCGAGGTGTTCCTGCAGTAATTGGAGTACTTGGAACTATAAAGCTCCCATACCCCTCTAGATCTTTTGATATGGCCCATTGCTCACGCTGCTTGATCCCGTGGGAGTCAAATGGTGAGTAGTATCAAATATTGATGTTCATAATACTGCAATATTTGTGCTGGCCTTTTCGTTTATATATGTAGTGACTAATGAGCTATATTATTTTCCTTCCTGCAGGAGGGATGTACATGATGGAAGTAGACCGGGTTCTGAGGCCTGGGGGTTATTGGATACTTTCTGGACCTCCCATCAATTGGAATAAATACCACCAAACGTGGAAAAAGTCTAAACAGGATGCGGAGGAAGATCAGCGTAGAATTGAAAACATAGCTGAAATGCTTTGCTGGGATAAAATCCATGAGAAGGAGGATATTGCTATTTGGCAGAAAAAAGCAGATTCACATTCGTGTCATCAAATGAATGGTCATGCCAGCAAGATGTGCAAAGTTCAAGATGCAGATGATGTCTGGTATGCCCTCTGTTTATACAAAATTATGCACTCCTTAAGTTATCCAAAAGCTTTATTTGCATGTTTGCAACTTCTATTGACATGTGAATTTGACTGAACCATAATCATACACAGCTACAAAAATCATCATAAGAAAATTCATACTTATAACAGCTAATGTTTTGACACATTGAATGAAAAAGTATAGGGTCAAGAATTGATTTCCTTTTGTTGGGCAAGTTGACATGAGTAGTGATTGCATATTATAGCCGTTGTTTCTGATACATGCAAAATGATCTTCATAGAGGAAGCGGCACGATGCTTTTCAGGAGTCACTTTTAGATTTGATCAGTTTTCTATACTATTATACACCAGTTCTGACTGTGTCTATGTTTGGTCTATTATGTTAGGTATAAGAAAATGGAATCTTGTATTACACCTTCCAGAGAGGCAGCACAGTTAAAGAAGTTTCCAGAGAGACTATCCGCGTTCCCTCCCAGAATTCTGGAGGGCCATGCTCCAGGTGTTACAGAAGAAGACTATGAGGAGGATAATAAGTTGTGGAGGAAGCATGTCAATACTTACAAGAGGGTGAACAAACTAATTGGTTCTTCAAGGTATAGGAATATTATGGACATGAATGCAGGCCTTGGAAGTTTTGCTGCAGCGCTTGATTCTCCCAGGTCCTGGGTAATGAACGTTGTGCCCACAATATCAGAGAGGAACACTCTTGGTATCATCTATGAGCGAGGTCTGATTGGCATATACCATGATTGGTGAGTTTTTATGCTTTATGTTCTGGAATTCACTGTCAAATGAGATGCTGATGCATGTTGTGGAAACTGATCCTGTGTTTTTTGTGATGTTGCGTTGTTGGCAGGTGCGAAGCCTTCTCTTCGTACCCTAGGACATACGACCTGATACATGGCTATGGCATATTCAGTTTATATCAGAACAAGTAGGTGTTATCTGCCCTTTAACCATCTTGGTAATACAAAGGCAAATCGTGTCATCCGCTGATTGTTTATGTCAAAATCGGCAGGTGTGCCATGGAAGACATTCTTCTGGAGATGGATAGGATTTTACGGCCCGAGGGTGCAGTCATATTGCGGGACAGTGTTGATGTACTGAACAAGGTTAGAAGCACGGTGGCGGGAATGCGGTGGAAGTCCAAGTTGCTTGATCATGAAGATGGCCCTCAGGTTCCTGAGAAGATTTTAATTTCAGTGAAACAATATTGGGTTGGCAGCGAAGAGAACAGCTCATAGATGCAGAACCAAGGCGATAATTGATGACAGCATCTTTCCCTGTGATGCGAACCCCTGACGCCGTTAGCGGTGAATAGATTTTGTTTATACTCCATGCGATATAGTTTTACAGAGTACAGACACAGACCTCGCCATTTGCCCCATAGACGATCAGGATTCGGGCATCTTAGATTATTTTTGCTGTGCATATATAGTACCAGAGCATTAACGGAAACGTTGGCGATTTGCCAATTCATGCTGTAGGCAAACGACAATACTTACTCGCTGCTTTGTGCGGAGATTCGTTTTATGTATACAGAAAGAATCTTTGGACTGTTTCTGCTCACCTCTGTTGATAATGATGTTGATAATGAGATAATTTTGAATGTCCATTTGCAGCGTTTTTTCTGCTTGAGCTGATAAGATGTTACAAAGACTGATACTGCTTGAGATTCTTCTTCTTGTTTTTTTGGAACCTGAATACTGCTTGAGCTGATGATGTATCTTGGGCACTTCTGCTTAGGCCTTGTTTAGATGCCGATTCGGGAGGCCTGAATTCAGCACTGTGCGTGACTGTAGCATTAAATTACTATGTAGCATTTCGTTTGTATGTGTGAAAAATTATCTAAAAATTAATTAATTAGGCTCAAAATGTTCGTCTCGCAGAGTACAACAAAACTGTGTAATTAGTTTTTGATTTTATCTACATTTAGTACTCTATGCATACTATGACATTTTGATGTGATGGGAATCTCCTTTTCACATAATGAACTTTGGGGATAGAATTTGAGATCTAAACAGGCCTTAGCTGGACCTGCCACGCTGTCAGTACACATGACTCTTGACAACCCAAAATCCAGAAGTTTAGACGATCCCCAAAAGATGCCCGGGTAGTGGAGAGACAATGTCTGTTTTTTGCACAGGAAGCGAAACTTCAAAAATCAAATCAGCTGTGTGTTGATCAGCTGATCCCATATATGACGGATCATGCTTAGTGGATTCTGTTGCGAGTCTGGAGCTAGTCACGCTCACGCCCCCCATTGTTGACCGATGAGGGTGACAACAACAGCGTCGCTCTCCTAGATCATTTTGAATGCCCGTTTGCAGCGTTTTTTCTGTGTGAGCTGATAAGATGCTGCAAAGACTGAATTCTGCTTGAGCTGATGACGTATATTGGGCAGTTCTTCACTTGTTAGCTAGATTGCCCAGCTGCAAATGACTCTTGACAACCCAAAATTCAGAAAATCAGACGATCCCCAAAAGTTGCCGGGTACGTGTGGCGAAACATTGAAACAATGTCTGGTTTTGCATACGAGCGAAACTAAAAAAAAAATCAAATCAGTTATTTTGATCAGTTGATCCCATATACGGATATACTCCTATGGTGGATCATGCAGTAGTGGATGCTGCCGCGAGTCTGCAGCTAGTCACGCCCCCCAGTATTGACCGATGAGGGTGACAACAACAGCGTCGCTCTCCGGGGACCGGGGTTGACTCAGGGTCCACGCCTCTGACGTTGGCGCAGCGTGTCTCATCTCATTCTGTGCTCTCTCTTCTATATAAAGGCTCGAAGGAGGAGTACGCTTCATCCTGCAGAGCAGCGTCTCCATCGAGAGAAGGAAGAAAATCAGAGGAGATGGGGAAGCAGCAGCAGCAGCAGCAGCAGCAGCAGCTTTGCATGGTGTTTCTGATGGCGTTCCTCGTCGTCTCTGCCATGAACGCTGTCCAAGTGGATGCAGGTATGGCGCATCTTAATTATTATGCTCCCTCCAGCCACACGCTAGCTAGCTGCGAAAGTTTTATGCCGGCAACGATTCGTCAACAAACTGCTTACTCTCTTCATCTCGCTGTAAGTTGTAACTGCAACTAAACTAACTGACCAAGTGTGATGACGCGCACAGGGAGGGCGCTGGCGCAGGTGAGCTACGGAGCCCTGATACCCGGCCGCACGCCTTCCGTGCCTCGTGGCCGGCCATACACTGGCCGCGGATGCTCACGTGCCTACAAATGTGATCCACCTTCTGCTGGAGCGCCATGATCAACGTATCAACATAATTTCCCGTGCGGATCAAGACGCTTACGCGGGCGAGGAGTCAAAATAAATTGAAAAAAAACTACGCAATAATTACATGGTGGCTATGCGCATGTGGACGGTGATGCACTGATGTACACGCGTGTGCATCTAGATCCTGGGATGTTAAGACATATGTTCACTAGTGGTTGTCTGATACGATGCTATTATGAATAAGATGAATCGTGCCATTCGATTTCTCAAAATTTTGGACTTGTTCCGTGCTCCATGTGACAGCATGCCTAGAACTTCGAACAATTCACCTTAAATAATATTTTGGACATGTACAATGACCCCAGTATAATGTTTAAAAGTAATTTCTCGATGTAAATCTACGCACAACTGCTTCCATTATTCCATATATATGGCTGTTGTTAAATGAATTATTTATAAATATTAAAATCAAATATAAGTTGTAGAAACACTTTTGTTGTATTCATGCTGTTGCACTGAGTTTTGTTTGATAGCAAGTTAAGTTGAAATTTAAATATGTTTAAATTCGAATTTAATTTGCCTTTGTTTGAATCCTTAGAATAGTTTTTCCAGCTGAGTCCACTCTTGCCCCTCAAACTTTCTTCCTGGATCGCTTCAGCCCCTCCCCTCTCTTCTCCACGAGCCGGCCCATGATCTTCCCCGCCTGGGCCCCAGCCAGCCGAGCCGGCCCAACATCTCCCCCGCTCGCCCGGCCCACGCGCTCCCTCAGCCCATCTCCTCCCGGGCCCGATCCACCTTTCCCCCCGCTTGGCCCAGCTGCGCGCTGCCGCGGCCCGCTCCGCCCTTCCCCCGTTCGGCCCGCGACGCAACACCACGCAGCGCGCGCTGCTCCGCCCCGCAGTCGCCGCCGCCTCCTCGGCGTGCGCGCCCGGCCTGGGCATTTGCGCCACCCCGCTTCCTGAGTCCCGCAGCGCCTCCCCCGACTCCATTTAAGGAGGCCGCCCCACCATCCCACAGCACCAGCACCACCGCCCCCACAGCGCCTCCTCCTCACCCGAGCGCCGCCGCCGAGAGCCTGTTGCCGCTTCCGCTCGTCGCCGGGCCAATCCAAGGCCACCCCGAGCACCCCCTCGCCAGGACGAAGCTTCCCAGCTCGTCCACTTCGCCGGAGGTCCACCGGAACGCCTCCGCCCCCGTGAAGCTTCATCGCCGGCCCCTGTCTCCGTCGAGGGCACAAGTCCGGCCGCCCACGCCGTCGGTGAGCACCTCCCCCGGGGTCCCCACACTCCCTCTCCCTTTTGCGCTACTTCGCCGGGGCCCTAGGCCGAAGGAACGCCGGCGAGCCCGACGGTCCCGAACGCCGGCGAGCTCCCTGCCTGTGCTGCCGGAGGAGATGGCCCCTGTAGAACCCGATAAATATTAGATACATTCTTGTGTCTTGGCGATTTTGCGGAAAACCGCCTTGAAGAATTCCCTTCCTACACATAAACCCAGTCGAGCCCTTTTTACAGATCTAACCATGAGGTTTTCCCTATTCCTAGCTACTGTTCACTGAGTCACTGCAGACTTCCAAGCTACCCCCTGGAATCTACGGATAATTATGATTAGGTCCCTGCAATCTTGTTTAAGCTCTAGTTTCCACGTTTTAACTCTGTTTCGACCCGTTCTCGTCGCGTTAGCTTCGTATCAACTTTATCTATGCGTTAGTACTCATATCCAATACGTCATGTGTTTCTGAATTTTATTTAACATTAATTTCGACTAAAGGTTATCTAAATATCTTTTCCTAATTAAAATCTAATTAAGGTTCCTACCCGGTTTTCATGATAATATTAATTTAACTAATATCTATTCAATTAATTCTATAAATAAAAGATAATTAGGTTATATCTCGGTTTTGGTAACCTAATGTTAACTAACCTAATAAATTATTTCAACTTTCTAATTAAAAGCAAATTAGAGGTTTACCCTGAGTTTCATAATCAAATATTGAATTGGATAAAATACTCCGCTGAATTATCCTTTATACAATTTATTTAATTAAAATTTGTCAAGCGTATAGTCCTTTGTTGTCTTTATCCAAATCTTCCGATAGCGGTACCTTTTCAACCGTTGCTCCATTTTCAGCGATTCTTGCGCTCATGTGTTCGTAGTGAAGCGTAGATTATTACTAGAACCTTTATTTGCACTGTTTCTATTGTTTGGTGTACTGTTCTAATAGATTATTATTTGTTTGCATGTATTGGTTTGCGTGCATGTTTGCGTGGTGATTCGTTTCCAGTCGATGAGCCTTTCGCTTTGGACTTCGAGTACAAGGACTTTCCGGAGCAGGACTCGCAGCAGCCGCAGCAGCCTTTTGAGGAAGGCAAGTTATAGCACGAACAATCCTTGCTACCTACCAACTTGTATTAAATTAATTCATAAATGCATGTGTCTAATTTGATGTACCATTAAGGTTGTACCTAGTTTGATTATCCTGTCCTTTGATTACCTTGGGTTTATGCATATGGGTAGAGTCTTTGCTATGCGCAGCTACTGTCACTATTATTTAAATGTTAATTTTGACTTAATGGTTCACTTCAACATTAATAATAAGACTTGCTTTTTAGCAACATGGTTTAGGGAACTGGGGCATGTGCTGTGTGCTTTGCTCCAGAGTCTCTCCCATAAGGTCCAGTTCTTAAAGCGGCAACCCGGGAGCCTGTCGCCACCGCTAGAACTATTATGGCTCTGGTCTTGGTCAAGTAGCTTGTACGTCTCTAGCTTGTCAGTGGTTACCGGAGTGGCCGACGGTGCTATGAGAACCACTCGTGAGTGTATGGTTTGATCCACCGAGGACGGGTGATCCGTCGGCTATGCCCCCGTGAGGCACAGTCCCGTGCTGGGAGTCCCTGCGACGGGGAACTCCACACGTTGCGCATTGTTGGGTGTGATGCCCGCGCTTTGGACGCCATCGACCCCCTTATGGTGTGACTCCGTAGGCGTAAGTCGATTTCGGTGCCTTGGGCCATACTACCTGTGTTGTACCATAGCGGCCACTGTCTTGTTAGAGTGTCTTGTGAAAAGCCTCGTAGCGTCCCTATGCGGTCACACCTCAGAAGTGTGATTTGTGAGGTCTGATCTACCTCCGCGTGGTTGGGTTTAAAGTTCGTTTGAGCTTTTACGCGACTGGTGGGTAAAGGGCGAAATCTCTGCAGAGTGTAAAATCTATCATGATAGCCTTGCTCAGGGTCACGAGCGGCCTGGATCCTTTTTTATTAGAAGATGATGTTTATTTATGCTTAATGACACTTATACTTATTTAATTGGGTTGCAACTGGGTTTCATTTACTTGTAGTAACTTGGTTAATGTTAAAATGAACCAACTAAAAATGCTAATGCAGTTAAGCCGTGTCTAGCCTATTTTGAGCCTTCATACTCGTGCTATACTTGCTAAGTAATTGTTTACTTACACTTGTCATTTTATTCAACAAAATCCCGGATAGGTAAACAGATTGGGCTGGGCATGAGTTTGCTGCTGAGTTTCCCGAAGATTTACCGTACTACTGAGTTGTGGTCTCCTAGTCAGAGTCCCTGTGGATTGCGGCTCCATTAGTTTGAGGGTTTATTAGACTTCCGATGTATTTGGTTAGTATATTTATGATGCATTCTGATGTAAAACTTTATTTAATGAAGAATTTATTCAAGCATATGTTCTCTGTTTATCATATTTGTTCGCTATATGTGTACTATGACTTTCTGGGCACACATATGGCCGCATTCGGGTTTTTGTGAAAATCCGGGTGTGACAGTTCAAGAGATAACCTTCCTTGGACGGAGGCTGGTTGCCACCTTGGGTGTCAACGTGGTGCCCGGCAGGCGTCTGAAGCGGTTCTGCCTGAGGGACCCGCACGCCTTAAATGTTGTCGATATCTAGGGGTGCCACCTGTATCTCGAGATGTCTCCGCGTCGTCCCGGGCTGTCTCCGGTGCAGCCTAGGACCCCGGGGTCACCTGCCCACGAGTCCACGACTGACGAAGTGTCAGGCGCCTTACGAGGCGGGCTCTTCTGGGCCTTTCGTTTGAACGGGCCGATGGGACGGGTCGGGGCCCGTATCGAGGCGCTGCCACGGCCGCCTGCCGCACGCCTCTCCATAATCATGTTGATTTACGGGGAAGTCAATGGTCTCACCGGACACTGTATCACCGGACGGACCTGAGGCTCTATTAGGTGATCTCAACGTTCTCACCAGACAGTGTATCACCAGACGGACCTGAGGCTCTATCCGGTGATCTCAACGGTCTCATCGGTGAAAGCTAACAAGATCTACTAGCGTGGCAGCACAATAGGAGTGCAACAACAAGCACAACAGCCGAGACTAAGTAGAAGACGCATTAGAGCATTTCCATTTACAGTTCATACACTTATTTTGAAAGATTTCAGTAACAAATTACAGTCGGCCATGAGCCGTTTACAAGAACAAATGTACAAACTGCCTAGTTGGCAGTTCGGGGGTATCCACAACATGGTATATGCTACAAGTTCAACCAACTTTGTCCACATGAACTCGTCGCAAGTTTTCTTGTAGCATCATGCCGGCTGAAGATACTTACGCGGTTGAAGCGGAGGTGAGGAGGAGCATTCAGGTTTCCCTCGGCGCTGAGACTTGACCCTGTTCACCATGATCGACCTCTGTCCTGCCATTGTCGATCTCAATCCCGTCCTTTTTCCAAAAATCCTGATGCTGCTCTCGCCCATCATCTACTTCGTCGCTTGCAAGTTTTCTTCTAGCATCAATAGAACATATCCTTATGCTCTTCTACCCATATGCTACTACTGTTGAAGCACTCGTCACGAGGGTGGATTTTGTTGCACCACATGTTTGGTGTCTGAAAGGATTTTGAGTGCTTAGTATGCTGAACACCCAACACATTTATAGGCGTGTAGAAGCCGGCTACTGTTGGCATGTCAACGATGGTCGGCAGCGGTCAGGAATAGATCACGTTTGTCTCTCCTTGGCACGGATGTACTGTTCGTCGACAGACATGTCATTCCATTGGCACAGGCTGTTGGATGCACCTGTATGCAGGTTCACGTATGTATTATGCATTGGATTTTTGTCGGGACTCATCTTCCGCATTATCTCAGCAACATGGTTGATTCCCTCTCAGTCTTCAGTTGTACTCTCACCTGCTTGAGATCTCCATTTTCCTCCTGAACTCGCTCAATCTGCTCCTCCTCCTCTGCTTTCTTCCTCAGCTGCCAAACAACATCACGAAGATCACACAACAAAATCCGCTCATACTGGGTGGCCTCACGATCAATCCACACCTAATAGCTGCAATCCCCGGGCTTCTACACTAAAATTGAACAGCGAATCAGAAAATCAATCGCAGAACGGACCAAATCCAAGGGAAAACCTAAAGAAAGGCTTACCAATCGTGAAGGGCATCTGTAGTATCTTCGGCCTGGGTTCTTGTCGCTCCTTGATGTCCAGCAAGGCGCCGTCCTATTGCACTTCACCGGCGGGGAGTAGTCAGTCGGACCTACTCAGTACAGCACCGGCGCCGTCAACATCTCCATCTCCCCGCCTCCTCTTCCTCTCGACGACGATGCAGACCACCGTGGCGAGCGCAAGCTTGACGACGCCATGGCGGCAGCTTCCCTCCCGCGTCGCCTTACCACGCCTCCTCGTTGGCAGGAACCCTAGGCCCACCACGAAACCTAGGTCCGACCTACGGATCCGAGCAACCTTACTAGGCTCAAACTATATTAGATCAACCATTCAATCCAAACTATACTACCAAAACGTTATTCCAATCATTGTGGATTGACTACTTTACCCTTAGTGCAAAAACTTAATCCCGAAATGACAATTATCCCGCACTCTTTTTTTATGCGGGCCCTACCAAAACAACCATCTAGTATGCACCGGGTGCATACTAGGTACCTCTAGGTACCTCCTCTGCTCACAGCCGTTGGATCGAGCGACGTGAGCCATCCAATTTTTCTTTCACTGGAAAATGATTCATAAAATATATACATAGATAGATTATACTTAGTTTGGCCTAACCTAAATCGGAAACTGAGCAATTTGATTCAAAATCTAACAGTACGTATTAGAAAAGAAACATTAATAATTGATATTAGAAGCCTAACAAACTGAATCACGACTTCAAGTATTCACCTTAGTATATATACATATAAATTTAATTATTCATTTGTACGCTCACTGATATAACACGTGTATGATACATATATTAAATAGTATGCATGTGAGTATGTGACACGGAAGTTGTTTGGCTTTTTAGAGTGGCCCATTGTCCTCAGCTTAAGCCTGCTTGAAGGCCTTGAGTTTGTACGGGCAATTCATGTGGATCATAAATCGTGATGCAAATTCTTGCATCTGGAGAGTATCCGACTGGATACCGTTCTTTCAGTCATACACAAATATTTGACTTTAACTACCACGTTATATATCGATCGTCACGGAGACATGCGAACCCAAGTTCTAACCAAGAACCATTGATGACAATCAACTGAATGCCGAGCATACGCGCATACAGAAATTGCAGGAGCATGTGTCAGTCATCATCATCATCATCCAAGATATTAATTGAGCTCGTCCAAAGATAATCTGAGTGTTTCCGCTCCGTCAAGACAGCAATTGCCGCACCAGAAACTGGTACCAAGGCCTTTTGCCTTTTTCTTTTGCCAGAGTCGGCCAAGGGCATGTGGGGAAAGAGAGGGGGCGTCGAGTCCTAGCCGGCCACGGGACATGCGCGTGCTATTTTTATTATGGTTATTTTTAGACTATTTGATTGGTGGGTACAGGGGTGGGTAAAAAAATTCTATGGTGAGAAAAGTAATGTCCAAAACGATAAAAACTCTTTAGAAACATCATTTTTAAAAAAAACTTTCCACGTCGTTTCCACCGTTGGACTTAGACACGTGGTTCCTCCGTGAGGGGTGGATTGGATTTTTGGGTGAGAAACGTTTTCAATTCTATTGGAACCTTATAGTATAGATAGATAGACTAAGACATAACTCCTCCATTTCAAATTACAGTTCGTTTGACATTTTTGACTATAAGTTTGACCGCTCGTTTTATTCAAAATTTTATGCAAATTATTATTTTTTTGTGATGGCTTGCTTATTAATAATTTTTTTAAAAAAATGTCTTAAATTTGACTATATTTGTATAAATTTTTGAATAAAACGAGCGGCCGAACTTGTGGTAAAATATCAAACGAACTGTAATTTAGAACGGATGCGATACTTCTTCGGTCAACGTGAAATAAGCTCGGCAACCGTAGCACGCGCGCTATCTCTCCCCTCCCCTAGAAATTACCATATATATTCTAAACCAATTCAAATCTTAAATCTTGATTATAAAAACGATGACTTTGTTCTTTATATTTATTTCAGTGTGCATCTAATGACAAACGAAAACGAATTGCACACATGGAGTATAAATATGCAAGTCATCTCTCAAATAAACTAGTAGAGTGCACGCGCGCGGCACACCGCGCGCGTGTATTAGAAAAACATAGTAAAATTGAATTGAATTTCATATTCTTACATTAGAAATATTTCAAAATAGAGTATTCTAAGTATTTTAAATGAGTTAAATTCTAAAAATTTCATAGTTTCTTAAACTTTTAACGAAATATGACAGTAATTTAATGGATGAATAGTATGAAACAAAACAAACTTGTAATTTATAGATCCGATACAAAGAAATATAGGCCACAAATTAGGATTGCTCAGTACATAGGTAAAATAAGAAAGAAAAAAAATATCCTTCGCTATAAGTTGGATATTAGGAAAGCAAATGACACAACTCACCGATATCAACTCAAATAGCAAGATGTTTGGTGGTGGTAGTTGGACAGGTGACCCGATGGCGGGCTAGCAATGTTTTTATCTGAAAACTTTTAGATACTAAAAAGACAGAGTGGAACTTCTTTACGCCTCCGGCAGGTTGAACGTCCTCAATGCTGTAGCCAAAGGGAGTTTCATACATCATGGAATGACTACTGCTAGACTGAGACACGCACGTTCAATAAAAAGAGGTCTCCAATAAAAAATAAGACTGCATAACATATTTAGAAGATAAAAAATCTCACAATTACACAATAATGCTTTATGATTAGTAGTGTTGAAAGAAAATTACAATTGTAAGCTTGGTACGCAGTGTTGAAAATATTTTTTTGTTTGTAACTGAAGTACACAATAGGTTATGTGGAATAGCTATGCAATATATGATTATTTGTTCAAATTACTATAGATTATTTTTAAAAGAAAATCAATTTAGATATGAAGAAGTAAGTAGGTATAAAAGCATGCATGCAAAAGATGAAGCGGAGGGTTTCTAAAGATTAGCATTGGCCTTAAATAAGAAAGAACGATGTAAAAACTACTAACCAATAACCATGGAACCTAACGACGTCCCTCCAGCACCAACAGCATCTTGGGGCTCTAGAGGATTATCAATGTCCTTAGCGCCACCATAAAACGGTAATTAAACCTAGATTATTTTCCCTCCAAATCTCCAATGGGTTTCCGATCGGCATGGTCATGATGATGGCATCAGGATTCAGTCGATCTAATCCCGTTGATCTATCAGTATTGTCAAATTGTTTGTAATAAAAAGGAAATTATATGCAGCTGCGAGCTACATGTGCAACCGGACGTGAGACTCCAAAGGCGTTGCCCATGGTTAATTTACGCGAAGCATGGGACCTTGCGGCCTTAGACTGCAGGCGAGGCTAACCGGGAGTGATTTGATCGAGAAAGCATAGCCTTTGTCAAGGTAGTTCAGGCCGTAAGGCATTTGATTCCTGGCCGGTGCCGATCGTCGCCTTGTGCAGACTCGTATTCGTGCCGGTGCGTCAAATGTATAATTATTAAGTAATTCTTGCACTTGCAGAACTCACGAGGCCTATAAGTGGCGGCAATTGTAGAACTCACGAGGCCTACCAGTGAAAATGATTCTCTCCAACAACTCGACGAGTTTGTCATTACGCACTGTTTTGAAAAATTAAAATAGAAATTATTTTTAAAAAATAATTAGATGTATATGGTATTGCATTCATTATTTACATCTCTATCAATAATATATCTCCCAATCTGTATTTTTTTATTCTCTTTAAAATTTCATCTAATTTAATATTTTGTTCATCTAATTTGACTTTAGTCGAAGAAGTAATTTCAATGTAAATACCCGTAACACTATGAGGCGTTTCATTCTTTGCTACGGATGACATTTAATTCTAATCAAATCATTTAAGTGTGTTGCTTCCTTTGCTTGAGAATAACTTAGACATTATCTTATTCTAATTTCTGTTGTTTCCTGTTAGAACTCGAAACTTTTTTATTTCTGCCATTATTATTTCTATTCCACTCAATGGATTTTTGCATGTTTGCTATGAAACCTATATATTTTCTTTTATTCCAGTACTCACTGGATCTCTATATTTTTTTTATTTTAGCATGAAAATTCATCAGATCAGATCCAGCAAGTGTTTATTGTGAGGGCTCTAGTGCCAGACTACACTGACCCTTTCCAGCAAATAAACCGTATCCAATCAGCAGTGCTTACATATATCTTCCAATTTAGCTGTCACCACACAAATCCGCATACATCTCTGATATATTTTTGAAATATTTTTGAAAGCACTATCAGTTGTATAGCGTGTGAGATTATGTTGGTGGTCAATAAATGCAACTCAATGAGAAGAAAAAGACTCAATCAAGAATGCACAGTTTCACATCAGGCAAGCCAGCGCCGCACATAAAAGGAAATGATGTTTCCACCGTGCCGTCATGTATCAGCAATAATTATTCTGTCTAAAATTTAAAAATGGTATAATTAAGAGGCTATAAGAAACAAAACTAACAAAATTTTCACTAAGGACTTGAGCTAGCATAGGCCTCTGATTATGATCACATAATTGATAGGTATGCCTAACAAACAAACAAAAAAAATCTTTTTCCCCCTAAATCACAAAGAGCTCGCACACCTAGGCACAGGACAAGTCCTCATTACTGTTGAGTGCTGAAAGTTTAGTACGACATGTACACATCCAAGAACATTGAAATTGCAACTTGCAAGAAACATATCGTCGAGAGCACCGCCAGCAAGACAGAAGGCTGGCCGGGAGGAGAGCAATGGGAGCGAGACGGAGAATATCAACAGGCTACTGGGCGAGGCGGGGCTTCTCTCTACTCGCCGCCGATCTGCCGCACCTCGAGATCCCGTCGACGTTGCAGACGGGCGACGCCAAGGGGTCAGACTGGCTCATGGAGCGCAAGCATGACGATACATCCTGCGACCTGACATGGACGCGGCCCATCTTCGCATTGGCATTCGGCATGCTAGTGGCGGCTTCCATAGACGAGCGGTAGGAGTCTTGGACGCTGGACACCCGTGACGCAGAGTGCACAATGAGTTGGGCGATCAATTCATTGAGTGGACAGATTGTCTTGTGCGGTCTCATCCTCAGAAATTTATATGCAGGGCGGCTGTATCCTTGAAGTCCCGTTCCATCACGCTAGTGAAAGCGTGTCCGATCAACGCACGGAGATTCAGTGCCCTCGGACGGGAAACAAGATGACAGACGATAAAAACCTTTAAAATTTTGCGTCGACGGACGAAAACTTAATATATTAGAAGAGAATATTTAATTGGTGGGTATACAAGGTGGGTAAAGAAATTCTATGGTGAAAAAAGTAATGCCTAAAACAGTAAAAACTCTTTAGAAACATCGTTTTTTAAAACTTTCCACGTCATTTCCACCGTTGGACCCAACACGTGGGTCCTCCGTGAGGGGTGGGTAGGATTTTTTTGGGTGAGAAGCGTTTTCAATTCTACTGGATCCTTGTAGTATAGATAGATAGATTTTAAGTTCCTATTCTAAGTATGTAAGTCGTCTTCAAAATAAATTTTAAATTACTATTCAAACAAGATAAGATAGTACACTATCACAGACGATCTTGTTGCCGCTTTTCAACTTGACCGTGGTGAATTACCGACCCATAAGCCTCGTATATATTTAAAATAAGGATACAGTAGAATTGAAAACATTTCTCATTAAAATAATTTCTATTCATCCCTCACGGAGGACCCACATATCGGGTCCAACAATAGAAACGACGTGAAAAGTTTTAAAAAATGGCGTTTCTAGAGAGTTTTTGTCGTTTTAGACATTACTTTTCTCACCATAAAACTTCTTTACCCATCCCACGTACCCACTAAATAAATAATATAAAATAACCCAATAATATTCTATCTCCCAGTATAATATCCAAACCATATACGATGTGATCGGCCGGTGTATCTCCGATATCCAAGTTACATTGTTGTTTTACCCAATCATGAGTTCACACGGCTTCATGCTAACAATTGACAAGTGGGCCAGCTTCTAGAGCAACTAACTCAATTAAATCTGGCCGTGACATGTACACGTACTTGATCAGGGCTCAATGACGTGAAGCTAGCCATCATTTCTATCTTTCCTTTTCTCTTCTAGAAGTCATATCTTTACTTTCTAATTCAAAATAAACTGAAATATCCGGTGTTGTCACGTTGAAGCAAGAAGAGTTTGATCCAATACCTCTAGAGTCATGGACAAGTAGGGCCCACACATCAAGGACCATAGTTAAATTCAAAACTATGTGCATGCATATAAAATAATACATATCATATATATGGCTTTTTGCCTGTCTCATTTTATTTTTTGTAAAAATTATCATCAAACACCATCGTGCGTCCCGAAGGTAGCGCCGCCGTCAGTGATGTTGTTCATCCCGATGTCATTCCTCGCGTTGGCTCGTAATGCCTGATCGAAACACCTCGCAGATACGCCATGCACATATACTGTGTGGCAAGACATATGCTTTTTAATTCTTGGTGTGTGGGCCTCGTGTTCCGCATACGTCATTATTGAGATGTTTAGCTCTGTATGTGTAGCTGCTATATGTTGTGTATGTGTGTATATACAAATCATGTTTGTGTGTATTGTATGTACGTCATTGTTTGTATAATTATATCTGTGGACATGTTGCAGAATTGTCGAATTCTAACATGTAGATATTTTAGGCTCACAAAAGAGGAATTGTCGAATCAAAAGGCTCAAAAGAATAAAAAAGCCCCCTAACAGGATGAGACAAGAATAAAAATGGCTCAAAATGACTTAGAAAAACAAACACATAAATGGCACTAAATATATTGACTAGCCCTACAACTATCGTAACGTTTACTTTAAGTATAACTTGCTCTTTTGTATACTTGGACTAAATTTTTGAATAAGATGAATGATTAAATGTTGTGCAAAAAAGTCACCAACGAATAGTAATTTGAAACGGAGGTAGTACTTATGACGTCAAACAGTACCAAGATGCTAACCACATGTTCATTTGCTAGCACGAGAGACAAATTCAAATGGTACCCAGATGATAACCATTCAAAAGCTACGTGGATATTGGCAGTAGTTTTTGTGTACTGACTCTGCATTGGTTGCAATTGACAACGTCTAGAGGAACAATATTTTTCTCTACACATTTCTAGATTAATTATTACTTGAAGGAGGTACATCCACTGAAGGAGGCACATCCATAGAAACCGGTGTAGATGGCAAAGACAAACTAAAAGCTGATATACAAAATTCTTTTGGTTTATTAAAGTTGGAAGGGGATAAAAATAATTATTATATGGGCTGTGAGTTTTGATTATTGGTTTATTTTGATGTGTATGATATTAAATTATTAGTTACTGAATCTAAAATAAATCTTTACTGTATGTGTATTTTGCTATAAATAAAAAATTATTTAGATTTTTTATGAATATATAATTTGATTTACTATATTTCTAAAATCACTATATTTCTAAAAGCACGTCGCGCATGACTACTATATTCCAAAAAGTTCCTTCGAAGTCCTGATAAACAAAAAGTTGTATCAAGATAACTTCCACTGCAGATGAAAACATTTATATACAACAAACATCGCCCGTCGATTTCGGGAAGTGAAAATACCATCCCTTTTCCTTGGACATTCACAAAAGGTTTTCAATAGTTTAACATCATAAAGTGCAGTCAGCTTCACTGCTTCAGGTCAAGATGGCGTTTTTTTATCGAATAAACAGAAAAGCTGCTACGTATTTTCGTATTAAGAAAAATAAAGTTACTACACGACGCGATGTGATTCCACACCCGCACAGACCTTGTTTCTTTGGCTGTATTACACAACTATAACATAAAACGTATTATGTCCTAGACAATGTTTGCCGAAAGAAATTATACATGGCCGAGATCGCGTGAGTGGACTTATGTCCTGTTCGGCGCAAGTAATACTGTCCATATAGGAATATAAAAATTTGCAGATTGGCAGAACAGGACTCGTAATCATCTTTGCGAATGGGACATTGCAGCACCCAGATTCCATCCAGTTTCTCCTATCCATATCCGATCGAGTTCCCGGGCACAAACAAACTGCACAAAGGCCAAAGCCAAACCAAGCCGCCGCCGTTTCAGCGTCAAACCAAGCCCTTCCTAACCGAGCCTGTGTTTAGATGGGAAAATTAGAGAAAAGACGTCACTTCGCTATAAATACGTTATTGTAGCATTTCGTATGTATTTGTAAAAAAATATTCAAAAATTGATTAATTAGGTTCAAAATATTCGTCTCTCCGAGTACAACAAAACTACGTAATTAGTTTTTGATTTCATCTACATTTAGTACTCCATGTATGTGTCGATATTTTAATGTGATGATAATCTTTTTTTATCTAGTGAACTTTGTAGTTGTTTTTTGGAACTAAACAAGGCCCAAACCACTAATCAGCCTCCCAAACATGCCGTCATCATTCATCCCCTCCAACTTATTTAATTATCCTGACCTGTGCCCAGGTTGACTGACCGGCTCAACGAACAAACCACCGGGGGGCAGTTCGGACCTTTCCCGTGCCCCCGACCGCCAGCGCATATCCTCTGAGCACGGGGGATAATGGCGGGCACTAGCCGCCAGCGCACCCGTCCCCGCGTACAGCGTCAGCACGGCCGCCGATGCTATAAAAAAATTTCGAACCGGAATTCCTAATCCAGCAGGCCGAACAGATCCGGGGCGTCCATCTCGGCCGCCGACGGCCCTCCTCGCGCCACTTGGTGGGTCCCACGTCCACTCCACCCCACCGCCTCCTTTCCCCCAATCCACCCGAATAATTTTATTCACGCGCAAGAAAACGAAAAAAGAATTAGAAACGGAAGAAGAACTGGAGCCGAAGCATCGCCAGGTAATCACCTCCTCCTCTTGTCTACCCCCTCCTCCCTCCTCATCCGCCGCCCGGAAATTCGGCGCGATTCGGGCGGGATTCGTTGGGACTCCCCTGAGAATCGGAGTTTTTTCTGACTGGTAGATTGGTATTGGTCGATCGGGTTGTTGATCGGAGGAAGGGGGAGGAGGAGGAGGAGGCGGGGAGATGGCGGCGTGCCGGGGCTTCTTCGAGTGCCTGCTCAGGCTGCTCAACTTCGTCCTCACCGTCGCCGGCCTCGCCATGGTCGGGTACGGGATCTACCTGCTCGTCGAGTGGATGAAGATATCGGAGGGCGGCGGCGGCGGATCGTCGTCGGAGGTGCTCGTCCTCGGCCGGCCGTTGCTCGGGGCCGTCGCGCTCGGTGACAGCTTCCTCGACAAGCTACCCAAAGCATGGTAAGATGGTTGCATGCGCATGAACCTTTTCTTGTTCTGTTTTTTTATGTGTCTGATAAATCGACGTTACTGTTCGTCTCGTCCCTGTGATTATCCTAGTGATTATTATTTAGGATTGAGAGAAACTGTAGGGTTTGTTCTTTGTTGGGTATGAGCAGCAATCGGGATTGTAGATGGGGCAAGCGTTACTCTGATTTCCTGTTTGATGGATTATCTGAGACGTGAATGTGAAACGGCATGCCATGACAGACAAAATTCACAGTTCAAAACTGCAGTTTCATGAAGTATTTGTTGCACACTGTTAGATTGACGAGCCTGGGAGGCAGGGGGTGAATTCTTTCTGAATTAGAAACTAGAATCATCTCATCTGGAACAGTTTAGCTTGCAAAAATCATGGGTATGTTTTTTTGTCTATTTTTACTGCCAAGACAAGTGTGTTTGACATGGAATCACCTCTGTTCCCTGCAGGTTTATTTATTTATTCATTGGTATTGGCGCTATTGTCTTCCTTGTGTCTCTGTTTGGCTGCATCGGAGCAGGGACAAGAAACACCTGCTGCTTGTGTTTCGTATCCTTTTTATTGTGCATCTTAGACATCACTCTGGTCTCCTTTTCGAAGAAGATGCCAATTGCTATGCACAAGATACTAAAAAACACTTGGAATTATGTTCAACATCAAATTCGTCACGAGATATTAGTCATCGAACATGCTAAACCAACAAATTTTATTTCTGTACTACTCTGAACACCAAACTTATAAAACTGTATTAGTAGTAGGCTTTAAGTTTTTTAATTATTTCTGCAGCCTATGATGTTTTATCCAAGGCAGTAACTTTCCCATTTATACTTATAGGGTCATAGGAATCAGTAATTCAATATTCTTGTTTCCTTTGACTTCTGAAAAGTACGCTTTCTTGGTCTTATTGTTGATCCTTGCTGAGGGTGGAGCTGCAGCGTTCATTTTCTTTGACCATAGCTGGAAAGATGTGAGTATTATGCTCGGGTGCTAGTTTGGGAACTATACTACATTACTACTACAATGCAACTGTCTTATCATTTGATGATTGAGTCGCTGTAATTATCCATAAACTCCTTGTGCAGGTAATTCCAGTGGACAAGACACATAACTTCGATGTTATGTATGACTTTCTGAAGGAAAACTGGGAGATTGCAAGATGGGTTGCTCTTGGTGTTGTTGTTTTTGAGGTGGGGGATGAGACCAATCTTTTGTCTTTTTTGATCTTAAGTAAATTTAAAAGATGCTCATATGTCCTTTACTTTTTTCCAATGCTGCTAGGTATTTGTTATTTTGTTTCTTGAACTTTTAATCCGTATAAGCTGTCATTCTAATATTCATGTAAATGCTTTCCACCTCTAAACTTTTCCTCCCTTTCTATTTTCTCATCGTCCCAAACTCTATGTTTAAATCAACCTGGTAATAGAGTATGCTTTGTCTTCGATGCTTAGATGTTTGTCGAATGAAGATCTGTTCTACCTTTGAGTTTGTTAATTAGTTGATTATGTACAAATTATAGCCAATTCTAAAATAAGCATGATAATTAATGGGCTGGGCCAGAAACTATTGACAACTTAATTCTGTATTGCCTTAGAAATGATTGTCTTTTCTGACAGTAATTAAAACTGATGCCGACTGATATGCAACAGGCACTGCTTTTCCTGTTAGCTCTGGTCGTCAGGGCAATGAACAAACCCGCTGAGTATGACAGCGATGACGAAATCATTGCAATTGGCCGAAGCCCTACCATGCGGCAGCCATTGATCCATTCACAAAATGTTCCTGCCACTGGTGTTCCTGTCCCAACACTTGATCAACGTGCTAGCAGAAACGATGCATGGAGCCAAAGGATGCGAGAGAAGGTACATTGCTTGTTGGATTGTCTACAGCATCATTGGTCAATGTGTGCTATCCTTGGTCTATTATCATGATAATCATTATATTTGTGCCTAATGCAGTATGGTCTGGACACGAGCCAGTTCACCTACAACCCTTCAGATGCAAGCAGGTATCAGCAGAACGGAGCTCCTCAGGCTGAAGAAAGGAGTCGTTGCACCATAATGTGAAGAATTCTTCATCAGGTCTTCTGAGATATGGATTTTCTTGAATGCAACGGGCTATGCAGCTTCTGTAATTTGGTGTTACAGTGTTGGCTAGAGTGGTGTATGTGATAGTGTCGCTACCATAATGTTTATCCTGCCTGATAGGTCTTCTCCACAAATGCTCTACGCACTGTAATTTTCTTGTGAATGAGGAACTGTTAGCCATTGACATCTCCTTATTGTTTTGTTTGTTGTTTGCATTTAGTCCCATTTCACACTTGCAAATCAGGAACCAGTTCCTCTGCAGTTAAGCCACCTGAAGTTGAGTCACTGACAGATCAGGCCCACGTGTTAGTGAGTCAACTGCAGAGACTCAACTGCAGAGGAGACTCATCCGCAGATCCATTCCCAGATTGTTGAGCAGCTCTGTTTAATTTAGCTGCTGTACTCGGGTTTGTAAGATTTAGTTGTGCTATATGAGGAACGTGGACTAGAAGGAATCTTAAGAGTATTTGGGAAATGAGTCCAATTCGTTCTCATTGTCGTTTAGCTATTGAAGCGATTAATTGTGGGTTTTTGGATCTTCAGAAATAGGTTTGGTTTTAATGAAACAAGTTTCCAGAGGATTAAAGGAAAACAAGTTTCAGTTTACTGTTTTGCTAAATCCCGCTTTGAAAAACTTCGTTGTGTTTGGGTCACACATTGTAAAAACTAGCGTTTTATATTTTCCTCGTCTTAAGCTCAATATGTTCCTCTCTATGCCTCCCAACATAACAGTTTTATATTTTCCTCGTCTCAAGCTCAATATGTTCCTCTCTATGCCTCCCAACATAACAGGGATACAGAGACTCTTTGAGGTGTTCTTTGTCTGGTTCTGGTTCTCTCCTGCATTGCATGCTTAATGGCCTAACGGGCTTCCGCCATTAGCATCTTATCCCCTTCATAGTGCACCTCAAGAAGAACTAAGCTTAGCTATATGATCTTCCTAGGCGCCTCCCATTCCCAACAACCCCCAACATTAACCTTTTGCCATTGCTGTCTGCGTAGTACCTAGTATTTGACTTGGACTGCGGAATATGGCGAAGCAGATGATGGATGTGTTGTTCGATACCATGGATGGATAAGTAGGGATATATATGTGTAGGTTAGTTGGGAAATTTATGTTCCTAGTTGCTCGGTGCTACTATAAAAGAGTATCTTTTTGGTGAGCATGGTTGCATTTTTTAAACATTGTTTACTCATATCTTTCTAGTATTTCTTGAACGTGCAGAAAGATGTTGGAATGAATTTGGTACTGGCACCAATTTTTTTATTGTACATCTTTACTAGCAAAAATGCACGTGCCACACACACGTTTATTTAATAGAAAATAAGATTGCATAATAGATAGCGGGCTGAAGAACGTGTTGGTTACGAAGTCGACGATTCCATACTACAGAAAAGAATGAGGAAGTCGAAGGGTTTGATGAAAAAAGGCCTGACGGCTAGGGTCGCTAGGAGCAGTGTTTCAATGATTGGTGGGTCCGTCGGTTGTCAAAAGTTTGATAAAAAAAGGCGTGACGAGTGGGGTTGTTAGGAGAGTAGTGTTTCAATGACTGGTGGGGTGGGTTCATCGATTGTTAAAAGTTTTGGATCTTTATAGTATAGATTATGTTTCAAGTTGGAACCCAAAATACAATATGTTCGGTAATTATTACTACGTGCTTATTGCATTTCAACTACTACTGTGCTATTGATGTAGTATCAAACATAGAACGTCGCTTCAAGACTAGAGTTTCTACCTGAGTTCGATGCAAGAGTAGAGCTCGTTGTCCTAGCGTTTTGAGAATGGAAAAAAATGGAGAGGAGAAATCTAGAACGTGTGAACATGCACAAGAACCTCGCTGATACCGCGAGGAATGTACATTCAGTTGGTTGCAGTCTGTTGGGCTTTATGCATCTGTCGCACTATAATAACCATATATGCAGTCCGTGTGTTATTCTTGTTGAGGAGCGAGATCGGAGTTCAAAATTTGATCATTTCATATGCTAGAAACCAAACCTGTGGGTGAACTCTTCTATTTTTGTTGTTGTTGTCGATGTTGTTTGTAATAATATGTCCTCACTCAAGCTTCCAAGACGAACTTCATTCAGCTCGAATTTGGATCTACAAGTCAAAACAACGGATCTAAGTTCTTATAGCTCTAATAATCTGTCTTCAGCTAATACGGTGGATGCTCTTATGCAAATACTGAGAATCCTGAGACTGGTTGCTTGACGCCGCCCATTCCCGCCACATGTTTTACTACTACTTATCTTCATATATTTTTCCCTCACAATTGCAGCTACATATTGCTGATATGAACGTACGGTGGAATTCGTTGTGAAATGGTCTGTTCGTCTTAACATGCCTTTTCACTCCAATGAAATGAGAGCTCGAACCGACAGGATCAACACACGTATGATGGGGAACTCGATATAGGGAATGCAATTGAAGCCTGTTTAATCTGAACATCGGGGCCGTTTCTCCAGCGAGAAATGGAAAACAAATGTTTATTAACATTTCCCGGGCTGCTCATGAGATCAAGATCAGCAACTTCCACTGCAAGAGATCTTCACATCCGCCCCTCTCGTATGCCTCGGTGCAATCAAGATCCGGTGCTAATGTAATATTAGCGTTGGGTGTAAAATTAGGGTGCCTCCGGGACTAAAAGTTATCGGTTGGTGTTACCAACCGGTGCTAAAGGTGCCCCTCCTTTAGCCCCGGGTTTAGCACCGGGTGGTGTTACCACCCGGTGCTAAAGGCCTTTTAGCACCGGTTGGTGTTATGAACCTGGTGCTAAAGGGAGTGTTGCATGCTACTTTAAAAGGAAAGCATATTCTATTCCATCACATGTGCTATGTAGTTGATGGTTAAGTGGGTACGTGCGAGCCAATAGGTCATGAGTTTGAATCCCTGCAACAAGGCACATATTTTTTAGGTGCTAAAGGGTGGGAAAACCGGAGCTAAAGGTCCTTCCCAATGCATCCAGATGAATTCATCCAAAATTAACAATCAGCTTTATGGTTCCCTCAACCCACATGATCTTCTCCCGTCTCCCGATGCTTCCCAAACGTAAACCTATTTGTTGCTAGTACCATCATGTTTTTATTTTTGCCATCGCTATCTGTTTAGTATTGGTATGGACAACCGTTAGCTTGTATATATGGCGACTTAGTGAGACGTGTGTATCAACAGGGTTAGTTGCGTTCATTCATGACCACTCGCTATAAAAAAAGATACTGATTGTCAGGGAGGTGTACGACCATGTGTTTTGATTGAGCTTAACATAAAGTCTTTGAGATTTGACTGCATCAGTACTTCGTGAGATACTCGTGTAACTGAATCGAATGCTGGAAGGAAAATGGCCTTATTTTATTATTTGCAATTTTGGTAATTAAGTGATAATATAATTATTGTGACTAATGTATTTGTCAAGCTGTATATTTATAGGTTTTATAGGTTCGAAGCTTTGATTCCAAGCCATTAAAATGATGGTAACTTCAAAGAAAATTAATTAGAACAAAAACCCACGAAGAAATAAATTAAAAACAACAAAGATTCATAACCAACGCATTTGATAGATTCAATCGGTGATAGCAGAGTATCAATCATTGCTATTGATTATATATGATAATAACTACTGAAATGACAGATTGAATCGGCGGTGCTATACTAAGTTGAGAGTAACCATCAGTGCTATCAGAGTATCAGTCGGTGTTAGTAGAGTATCAACCAGTGTTACTGTTCATGAAGGATAATAGCTACTGAATTGACAGATTGATTCGGTGCTGCTATACTAAGTTGAGAGTATCAATTGGTGCTTCTGTTCATGAATGACAATAGCTACTAGAAGGACACTGATTGAATCAGTGCTGCTACACTAAGTTGAGAGTATCAATCGGTGCTACTATTCATGAAAGAAAGCATTCACTAGAAGGGCACACATTGATTCAGTGCTACTGTTTCTGGTGATCAAATGAGTTGGTTGTCGACAATTTATGTCGAGCACGTCTGCCTCGAGATACCCCAGAGAGTAGATTCGTGGATGTCGCCGAGTTCTAGGAACGACAGTGCACAAACAACACAAATATTTAGATAGGTTCGGGCCGCAAATTGCGTAATACACTACGTCATGTGTGCTTGATTGTATTGCACGTGAGTTGAGTTGTTTTGAGGGGGTCCCTGCTCCGCCTTATATACCCGGGGAGCAGAGTTACAAGTCGGTTACATGATCCTAGTCATATACAATAGGGAGTACTACAACAGGGTACTTTGGGGAGCCTTCTAACAGTACACGACTAGTCTTTCCAATCAACTACGCCGTCTTGCACCATAGCCGACTGGTTTAAAGTAGTCGGGTTAAACCTTCCCTATTGAGTAGTTTAATCCCGTGGATGAGTGGACCTAGGGATCCTGGTCCCACAAGCCCCCGAGCATCTTGCGCCTTTGCTTCAAGTCTTGAATCTGCTTCAACATCTTCAAGGCATCATCTGTAGACGATTCGAGTAGTTGGAGTTAAGCCCAAGACGCTCAAGCCTTCTCTGTAGAGTAGTTTACATTGGAGTGCATCTTTAGATGCACCCAATGGGTGTAGACCCTGAGCCTTCGAGTATTTTTTAAGTAGTCGGAGGTTCAAAAGCAGTTTTTTATATTTATCTCGAGTAGTTCAATGGCGTCCACCGAGTAAGTGCACCCATTGGGTATAGCCCCCGAGCTTCGAGTAGTTTTGTTAAAACTAGTCGAAGATCTTCGCATGAATTAAGCCAAAAATTTCAGAAAATAAAATCCCGGATATTCCGATAGCAGCCCCCCCCCCCCGAGATTTAAAGCAAATATCTTTGGTTTAAAGATCAAGGAAATCTTCAAAAACCTGCCAAAATCCAGAATCTCCGAGTATTCCGCCACTGGTGGTTAGTTAGGAAGGTTATCCCTAAAGAACCGACCCAAGTAACGGAATGTGAGACGCCAAAGTATTGTATCAAACAGTAACCCTAGCTACGGTTATAAATTTTGAAGCGATAAGCCTTGTTTCATTCTACATCAGTAAGCCTTGCAGCCGCCATCGACCTCTCAGAGCTTGATCTCGAGCCCCCGAGCTTCAGCCCCCGAGGTTTCGCAACCCTAGTACACTTCACCACCCATTTTTCTCGCAGCGTCACCATGGGCAGGAAGCAAGGAGCAGTGAAGAAAACCGATGATGCTGGATCCGCCCAGCCGTCGGAGAAGAAATCTACAAGGAAAATGGTGTCATTGATAGATCCGAATACCAGGGTCGACTTCAAAGATCCTCCTTGCCCTGCTAACGCTTGGAAGAAATGTACAACCTTCACCGACGATCTCAACAATCTGGTGGAACAAGGTTTGCTCCTTTCTCAAGAGACTTTGGAGTGGAAATTGTTGGATAAGCCTTGTACTATTGGTCTTTGTGGGGTTGTTTGTGTGGGGCTACTGGTCCTGTGGTAGGACAGCAGTTGGTCTTTCTGGGGCTGCTGCTGGTCCTGGTGTTAGGACAGCAGTTAGCATCTTTTGTATAGCTGGTCTTGTTGGTCCTTGTAGGGCTGCAACACATGGTGGTCTTGCTGCCCCTAAGGACAACATCTTAGACTAGTTCTAGAACAGCACATGCTGGTGGTTTTTGCTTCCCATTTGGACAACATCTTGGACTAGCATATTAGAATATGTCGGGCTGGTTGGCAGTCTATAAGTATGTATCCCCAACCCCTTGGGTTGGCATCGCATTGAGAAGAGGAAAAAACAAGAAAATTGCCCCAACTCTCCTAGTGTGATCCTCTCCATGAGAGTAACCATTCAGCTACTAACAACTGGTATCCGATTCGTTCTTTCTTATAGCCTAAACATCTCTTGTTCAACTCCCTCTCCAGTCCACAAACAATCCCAAACAGTGGCAGCAACACCTGTTGCCCCTGACCAGTCCCCTCCATTTGAGCTGGCGGGCAGCAGCTCGTCTGATGGAGGTTCCACCTGATGCAGCAGCAGTTCCCATGCAGTGCGCCATGTCCGCAGGGCATTCTCAGCCCTCGGTCGCCTCGAGTGTGCAGCGCCGGTAGCTGGCCGAGCTCGCTGCAGCAGAGGAGCACAAGCGAGCGGCGGCGGCGGCAAGGGCGTCGAGGCTGGCAGCGGCGAAGCTGGCAGTAGCCAGGGCAGAGGTGGAAGCAGCGGCAACAGCCGATGTAGCGCGTGCGGTGGCGGCAGAGGTCGAGTTGTTGTGCAGCAGCGTCGCCAGCTCCGTCTCGACTGACGGCAGCGCCGATGCAGACCTCGAGGTGCTGGCGGGTGGCACAACGCGAGAGCGGGTGGCGCGGTGGATAGCCGCGCACGACGGCAGCGCTCCTGCAGGACGCGCGCCCAACGGCGGCACTCCGGCAGGAGGCGCGCTCGACAGCAGCGCCCCGGTAGGAGGCGCGCCCGTCGGTGGCACTCCCATGGGAGGCGCGCCCGGTGGCGGCACTCCCGTGGGAGGCGCGCCCGGCGGTGCCGGGCCCTATGGGGCTCGTACGGTGGTCAGGGACGCCGGTCCCGGTGTTGGGTGGTCCACCACCAAGTGGCCTACCCTCACCAACACCAACTACGTCGAGTGGGCTGCACTCATGAAGATCAAGCTTCAAGTGCGGCACATGTGGGAGGCGGTCCAGTCCGGCGACGTCGACTACAATGAGGATTGACGGGCGCCGGAAGCTCTCATCACCGCAGTCCCGCCCGAGATGCAGTTCTCGCTTTCCCACAAGGAGACAGCCAAGGAGGTTTGGGACGCCATTGCGGCGGCTCACATCGGCAGCGATCGCGGCCGCAAGTCCACCTTGCAGGCACTCCGCAAGGACTGGGAGAACCTAGCTTTCAAGCCAGGTGAGGATGCTGATGACTTTGCTCCGACTCTCTGTAGCAGAAGATTCTGCAGTACGGTGACGACTCCTATAGCGAGGAGAGAGCTGTCGAGAAGCTCTTCCGCTGCATCTCGGAGAAGTACCGGCAGATCACTCGCTCGATCGAGTCTTTGCTGGACCTCAAGGTCATCGACATCGACGAGTCACAGGTTCCCTCGGGGCTCGTCACCATTGGCGGGAAGCTTCACCTCACTCGGGAGCAGTGGGAGGCCTACCAAGGTGACTCAACATGATAAATAGCAATTTTTTGCAAAGTAGGGTGACTAGACCTATAGGTGGGCCCCACATCAGGAGTTAGACCCTTAAACTAAAACATTGCCTTCACACTATAAAATTTTAGGAAAATTGACTGAAACTTTTGGAGATAGCTCGGTATGATAAGTAGCAACTTTGTGCAAAGTAGTGTGATTAGACCTACAGATGGCCCCACGTCCGAAATCGGACCCTAAAACTAAAACATTGCATTCACACTATAAAATTTTAACAAAATTGGCTAAAAATTATTGGAGATGACTCGATACGATAAGCAGCAACTTTATGTAAAATAGCATGGATAGACGTATAGGTAGGCCCCACGCTAGGAGTTGGACCTTAAACTAAAATCTCGCATTCACACTATAAAATTTTAGCCTAATGAACTAAAATTTGGTCAGGGGGCAGAGCTTTGTCTGATGGAAGCGTTTTGATGAAGTTCTTCTGATTCCTGGACCAAGTGTGCATGTGGAAGAAAGTTGTGTGTTGGCATCCGCTTCTGCAACCACCCGATGGAGCTACATACCCAGGCAATGGTATGCTCTAGAGACGCCAGTGCGGAGCAGTGGTGCTAAAGGCACCGACGCAGTCACGATTCAACAAGCGACTTCATGCAGTACCGCACGATCTCCAACTGGTGAAGCAGCTCCCGAGCCAAGTGCAGTTGGGAGTTTCAAAGTCAGCAATTGAAGTTAAAGTAGATATTGAAATACAAGGCAACATTTGGGACCCAATTACATAGCATAAATATGAATAACACCTCGGACTTATAATTGTATGGTACTAATGGAAAGATGGACTCAGAGAGGGAGGAAAAAAGCTCTCTTTTTGCAAACTGGGGTGGATATTATTATGTCTTCATTCAATTGTAATCAGCACAAACAAGTTGCTCAATTATTACATTTGTAGAGTATGTCTAATCCAAACCGTGGAAGCATCTCTTTACAAGCATTGTGAGCTAAATGATGAGCTACCGTGTTTTGATCTCTTCTACAATAATTCAAAATTAAACCACCTCTTGAGGCATACTCCTCTACGAGCATGACCTCCTGCGGCAGAAAAACGAGCAGTCCAATGCATATGGTCTGGCAATTCATCTCTAGGATTTCCCTCTTTGTACTGTATGCTTTGGGCTGTGAGTGTTAGTCAGTATCAAGCTCACTCAAATGTGTCTCGGTTTTAGTTTGTTCTTTGTTCTTTCTTTGGTAGAGTTGTCTTGAGTTCAGTCTGGCATGAGCTTACAGTTGTGTGTTCAGCCGTGACCATTAGGTGTGTAGGATCATTCAATGGCCGAGACTAGCTCACGTCGGATAGAGTCTGAACGACGCGGTTTTGCTGCTCGACGTGGTCTGGGAGAAACGGTGTGCGTAGGATGATGCATACGTTGCGGATCATGGAGAGAATGACAGGCGTATGCGCTCGCTTCTCTGAGTCCTCAGCATCTGTAACAAACCAGGGAATAAAACGGATGCATAGAGTCAGAAAAGCTGTAACATGTTGGCAACACAAAAATTGTCCAAGTGATCGCCGGAGTTGCAGCTAACATTTGGTATCAGAGCGAGAAGGACGCCGGGGTCGATCGCGGTGAGGTACCACCACTGGTATCGTGATCCGATAGTCTGTTGTGCGTTCATGATGTCTAGGTCAAAGACCAGCGAGAAGACTCCCCCCGGCTCTCCCGGCAAGCGTAGTCCTAGGGTGGGCGATGGCGCCGGTGGCAGTGGCAAGGGGTAGGTGCGTGTCATCCGCGACTTCGGGGCTCCACCAACTGGCCGATGCTCAAGAAGTCGAACTACACTGAGTGGTCGCTGCTAATGAAGATCAAGATGCAGGCAAGGAATCTCTAGGACGCCATCGAGCCTAGGAACGTCACCCTGCAGGAGGATCGACTCGCGTTGGACACAATCACTAGTGTGGTGCCGCCGGAGATGGTGGCCTCGCTTGCTGTGAAGGAGTCAGTGCTGGAGGCATGGAAGCTGTCAAGTCCATGGGGATGGGCAACGACACGGTGAGGAAGACGAAGGTGCAACGTCTCCGGCGAGAATTTGAGTCGATCCGATTCAAGTAGGGTGAGTCAGTTGATGATTTTGTAATTCTTCTCTCAAATCTCGGTGTGGAGCTCAGTATTGTCAATGAGATCATCAATGAGAGCAAGTTGGCGAAGAAGTTGCTATGTGTCGTACCCAAGCACCTCTCCACGGTCGTCGTCGCCATTGAGGTCATCGCTGATCTCTCGAAGGTGACACTCGAGGATGTTGGCGAGCGACTGCGCGCGGCGGAGGATGACGAACCAGCTCCAGCGCGTGCTGATGAGAAGCTATACATCACTAAGCAGCAGTAGGCAGCTAATGTCAAGCAGCGCGAGCATGGTGATGGACACGACGGCGGGAGCGGTGGCGGCCAGGGCAAGCGTCGTCCGCGCGGACGGCACGGGAGTGGCACCGGGAAGAAGGACGGTGGATCTGGGCCGTCGTTCATGGGCAGCCATAATGTTGGGCCAGACCAGTGTCGTCGGTGAGGGAAGACTGGACACTCGGATCGTGAATGTCCAACCAAGCCCAAGCATGCAGAGGCCCATGTTTTCCAAGGAGAAGAGAATAAGGGGTTGTATGTCTTCTTCCTCCCGGCGGCGGTCAACATCGATCCCCCGCCGCCGCCGATGGGATTCGTTCACCATGTGGAAGAGAAGGTCTTCGTGCAGCTCAACGGTGGAGGTAGAAGCTATGCAGGGCTTTGGTATTTGGATACCGAGGCCACGAATCACATGACCGGCACATGTGAGGTCTTCGGCGAGCTCAACACCGACGTGCAAGGTACAGTCATATTTGGGGACAGGTCCGTGGTCACGATTGAGGGTCACAGGTCCATCCTGTTTGATGCGTAGACCGGTGAACATCAGCGCCTCTCAGAGGTGTACTACATCCCGTGGCTCACGGCTAACATCGTGAGCCTCGGACAACTCAACGAGCCAGGCTGCAAGGTAGACATCGGCAATGGCATTCTCCACGTTTGGGACTAGAGCTGGCGGCTGGTGGCGTGTGTCAAGCGGTCTCCAGCGCGCCTGTACCTGCTACGGATGACGGTCGTGAAGCTGGTGTGCATACTGGCACAACACGGGGATGAGGCATGACGCTGGCATGAGAGGTACGGGCACCTTCATTTCGATGCACTGCAGAAGCCGGCACGCGACGACATGGTTTGTGGCCTTCCCATCATCAAGCATGTGGAGCAACTGTGTGACTGTTGTGTTGCCATGAAGCAGTGGCACACCTCATTTTTGGCAACGTCGAAGTACCGGGCGCACGGGTTGCTGGACCTGGTCCATGGCGACTTGTGCGCCCTCATCATGCCGGCAACACCAGGAGGGCGGCGCCACTTCCTACTGCTCATCGACGATCACTCACGATACATGTGGGTGAGGCTGTGTCACACCCGGATTTACATAGAAACCCGAAAGCTGTCATATGTGTGCCCAGGATGTCCACAGAACACATACAACTTACAAATATGGAAATCAGAGTACATATGCTCGAATAAAATAGTATATATCAGAGTTTACCTAAATAAAATACAGCGGAAGTCTAACTCTCTCGACGGGTAGAGCCACAAGTCCACAGGGACACCGACTGGTTGACCACAGCTCAGAAGTATAGAAGATCCTCAAGAAACTCAGTAGCAACAGAGTCATTTACTCCATCTGTTATCCATCTGGGATTTTGTTGAATAATGACAAGTGTAAGTAAAACATTTACTTAGCAAGTATAGCACGGGTGTATGAAGGCTCAAAATAAGGCTAGACACGGCTTACCTGTATTAGCACTTTTAGTTGGTTTGTTTTAGCATTATCCAAGTTACTACAAGTGAATGAACCCCAGTTGCAACCCAATTATTAAAGTATAAGTGACATTAAACATAAATAAACATCATATTCTAATCAAAAAGGATCCAGGCCGCTCGTGATCCTGAGCAAAGCTATCATGATAGATTTTACACTCTGCAGAGGTTTCGCCCTTTACCCACCAGTCGCGTAAAAGCTCAAACAAACTTTAAACCCAACCATGTGGAGGTGGATCAGACCTCACAAATCACACTGCCGAGGTGTGACCGTATAGGGACGCTACGAGGTTTTTCGCAAGACACCCTAACAAGACAGTGGCCGATTATGGTACAGCACAGGAAGAATGGCCCAGGCACCAAGATTGACGTACGCCTATGGAGTCACACCATAGGGGGGTCAATGGTGTCCAGAGCGCGGGCATCACAACCAACAATGCGCAACGTGTGGAGTTCCCCGTTGTAGGGACTCCCAGCACGGGACTGTGCCTCACGGGGGCATAGCCGACGGATCACCCGTCCTCGGTGGATCAAAACATACTCTCACCCATGTTTCCCATAACGCCGTCGGCCACTCCGGTAACCACTGGCAAGCTAGAGACATATAAGTTACTTGACCAAGATCAGAGCCATAATAGTTCTAGCGGTGGCGACAGGCTCCTGTGTTGCCGCTTTAAGAACTGGACCTTATGGTAGAAAATTTTGTAAAATTTTGTTTGGGATTCCCTAAGGTAGTCTTCTTCCACCATATCTTCCACTACTGCACATTCTTCATCTCGTCGCCGCGCCGAGCCTTCCGTCGTTTTTTGCCTCAAGATTTTCGGTAAGACCCTCAGCGAATCTTGTAATTTTCTACCATATTCGTTTAGACTATACTCTTTCGTAGAAAAGCCCCTGCCTTTTGCGCGTTAGCCCTCAGGTTCTTATATAAAATTGCGTATAGGTCCTCGGTTTTTCACGAATAGGTCCCCGGAAGTTTTTAAACCTTGCCAGCAAGTCCCCGAACCTTAGAAACGTCGTAACTTTCTCGTTTTAGCTCCGATTAGTGTGATTCTTGTGCTCACGTGTTCGTAGAGAAGCGTAGATTATTTTGTTCTATTTCTACTATTTGGTGTACTGTTCTTAATTGTATATTGTTTGCTTGCTTGTTTAGCTGCATGTTGTGCTCGTGTCGCGGGCAGAGGAACGCCATCAAGAGATTGCAAGAACAAGATTGAAGACTCTGAGTAGCGGTATCTTTGTTGGATAAAGGCAAGTTATAGCACGGACAATCCTTGCTACCTAAACTCACTCTTTACACTTATTTAATCTCATATGCATGTGCCTAAATTGTTGTCCCATTAAGGTTGTACCTAGCTTTATTTAATCCTGTCCTTGTTTACCTTGGGATTATTGCATATGGGTAGAATCTTTGTTATATTGTTAATCATGACTTAATGGTTCACTTTAACTTAATGATAAAACTTTCTTTTTAGCAACATGGTTTAGGGAACTGGGCATGTGCTGTGTGCTTTGCTCAAGTGTCTCTCCCTAAGGTCCGGTTCTTAAAGCGGCAACCTAGGAGCCTGTCGCCACCGCTAGAACTATTATGGCTCTAGTCTTGGTCAAGTAACTTGTACGGCTCTAGCTTGACAGTAGTTACCGACGGGGCCGACAACGCTATGGGAAGCACTCATGAGAGTATGGTTTGATCCACCGAGGACGGGGGTACCATCGGCTATGTCTTGTCAGGCACAGTCCCGTGTTGGGAGTCCCTGTGGTATGGGAACTCCGCACGTCGCGCTCTTTTACTTGTTGGCATGCGTGCCCGCGCTCTGGACGCCATTGACCCTCTTATCGCTGCGCCCTGAGAGTCAGTCAATCTCGGTGCCTTGGATCATGCTGCCTGTGTTGTACCATAGTGGCTACTGTTTTGTTAGGGTGTCGTGTGAAAAACCTCGTAGCGTCCCTATGCAGTCACACCTCGGAAGTGTTGACGTGCGTGGTTGGGTGCAAAGTCCTTTGAACTTTTACGCGACTGGTGGGTAAAGGGCGAAACCTCTGCAGAGTGTATAATCTATCATGATAGCCTTGCTCAGGGTCACGAGCGGCCTTGATCCTTTTTTTATTAGAATATGATGTTTATTTATGTCTAATGTCACATATACTTTATTAATCGGGTTGCAACTGAGACTTCATTCACTTGTAGTAACTTGGTTAATGCTAAAATGAATCAACTAAAAGTGCTAATGCAGTTTAGCCGCGTCAAGCCTTCTTTTGAGCCTTCATACACCGTGCTATACTTGCTAAGTAAATGTTCTACTTACACTTGCCATTATTCAACAAAATCCCGGACAGGTAACAGATGGATGAGTGATTGAGACAGCTACTGAGTTTCCTGAGGATTTTCCATTACTTCTGAGCTGTGGTCAACCAGTCGGTGTCCCTGTGGACTTGAGGCTCTACCTGTCGAGAGAGTTAATATATAGACTTCCGCTGTGCTTTATTTAGGTAAACTCTGATGTAAAATGTTTTATTCGAGCATATGTACTCTACTTTTCCATTTTTGTAAGCTGTATGTGTTCTGTGGACATCCTGGGCATACATATGGCAGCATTCGGAATCGATGGTGTGCCTTTTTCAGAGGAGATGTGGTTCGTATATATAGGGAGAAAACCTCTCACTTCCAGGTTCATTAGCAATATGGGACTAAATATGGTTTGCCCCCATTCTAATGCGAATGGGCTTTGAAATCGGGCCCAATAAAGTGATGGGATGGATTTGGCCTAAAATTGGGTGAACTTTGGGCCAAGCCTGGTCTACTAAGATTTAGGGTGATTTTAATTTTTGGAACATTTATTTTTCTGGTTATAAAATAATTCCAGATAAGTCCAGAATTGATATTAAAACCATGAAAAATATTCTAAAAATTCTAAAAATCTTAGGAAAAATTCCAGAGATAGAGTTGGATATGAGGAACCCAAATAAAATATCTGGAGCTCATGAAAAAGATTTTAGCACATCCCAAAAATTAGAATATGCTCTAGGAAATTAGGAATAAATTTCAGAAAAATCTGAAAAAATTCCCATTAGGCTTGTAGACGCATTTATGAAAGCTTAACACACATAAAGCCACTAAATGCAACCTGCATGAATGCAAAGCACTCAATATTGTAACCTATGTTATTTTATTTTGAATTATTTTTCTATACTAAATTCCCTGTTAATTATATAAAGCTTAGAAAATTTTAGAAAATTGAGAAAATCATTGTATTAATTATGCTGACAAATCACATCCAAAAATTTTGGGGTGTGACAGGCTGCTGAGCACCAAGGATGAGGTGTCGGTGGCGATCAAGAAGTGGAAGGCACTCGTGGAAGCAGAAACTAGGCGGGTGCTGCGTGTGTTGCACACCAACCACAGGGGTGAGCTCACGTCAATTGAATTTGGTGAATGGTGTGTAGATCGAGGGGTCAGACATCACTTGTCGGCTCCATACTCACTGCAACAAAATGGCATGGTGGAACACCGCAACCAGACTGTTGTGGCAATGGCAAGAAGCTTGCTGAAGGGAAGAAGTGTGCCTGCGGAGTTTTGGGGAGAAGCGGTCGTCACCGCCGTGTACATGCTCAACCACGCGCCAACGAATAGTTTGTCTAGGAGGATGCCATACGAGGCATGGCATGGTGAGAAGCCGACGGTCGCTCATCCGAGGACGCTTGGGTGCGTGGCGCATGTGAAGAACGTGAAGCTGCATTTGAACAAACTAGATGATTAGAGCACGAAGATGGTGCTACTCGGCTATGAACCAGGGGTGAAGGCATACAGGTTCTACGATCCTCTGGCGTGGCACATTCATGCGTTCTGCGATGTCGTGTTCGACGAGGACATGGCATGGACATGGGGCAATGACAACCACGACTTTAGCGTCACCGGCCTCCACCACAGCGACGACATCGATGGGTGCACACAGAGCCAGGGGACACTAGCTCATGGGTTGCCAGCGCCTTTGGGGTCACCGGGGACGCCGACGACGGTCCGGAGTGGTGGCTCCAGTGAAGCTCCAGGTGTGGTGACACCTGCAGCTTCGTCAAACCATTCCATGACACCGAGTACACCTACACCGACCCTCTCCAGCGCGCCCACGACTTCGAACGGTACAGTGCTGGAGAGACGGAACCTCGACGTGGACCACAACAGTAGCTGTCCACTGTGGGTCCGGGGATTGGATGACCTTCTGGGTATGCAGAGGGTCCTGGCCTCGTGAAGCGCGAGCTGGAGTATGACAAGCTCCTCCTGGTTGAAGGAGAGGAGCCCACGACATTCACCGTGGTGAAGCATGAGGACCATGTGTGCCTGAGGGACAGAGTGGATGGTCACTTTCCTTGTGATGAGTGATTGACAACGTGGTGTGGATTGACGTTCGCATTGGCTCAAGTATTGCAGGTGTAGGATGAGGCTTGTTTTGCACTGGTGTAGGTGAAGAACATGCGCGAAAGGTCTTAGCCGGAGCGGCCTCCCAGGAGCGGAGAAACAAGTAGGCTTGGTTTGAGGGACCCGGTGGCCAGTGGGATCAAGTGCGGTTCACATGGTGCAAGAACAAGCAAGGCAACGTGGATGAAGGGTTCGAGCCGATACATTGGGCGTGGCCGAGTCGAGGAACGAGGCAAGACCGAGTAGACCGTCCGGAAGCCGGAGGTGAAAGGCTTGGCGTGCTCGAGGCTTGGCGTGGAGGCCGGACCAAGTGTGTGGGGTTTACTGGTTCATCACAAAACCAGAGGAGGATGGTTTCTTGGTTTGGGCCACAAAACCAAGACCGAAGGACCTGGCGAGCCAAGACTGATCTGACCGGTCTGCAGAACCGGTCTGACCGGTTGAAGTGGTATGACCAGTTTGCAGAACCGGTCTGACCGGTTGAAGCGGTATGACTAGTTTGCAGAACAGGTCTGACCGGTTTCAGTCTGGTCGTCGGGAAGCTTTGAAGCGGAGGACACGCGACGTGATCTCAGAGGTTGCGTCGGAGGGAAGCAACTCCAGATGGATGCGTGCCTAGCCGGAGGAAAATATCTGCAGCTTTACCGTTTTGCCCTTGAGGGCGTGTATCTTAGGTTTAAGTTGTTGGGGTAGTTTAGTCTTTCGGCGACGGCTATATATACTCACATTGGTGGGAGTTGGCAGCGAACTCTTGGAACCCTAGTTTATTTGCTCTTTGTTTTCCTAGGCTAGCTATGAGCTTCATGTGAGAGGAGAAGAGAGATAGGAGAGGGTGATTGCTCTTTGTTTCGATTCTCCCACAAGAGAGGGAGGATGTGGGTGGCTTCCTAGTCTTGTATAGATGTTGTCATCACGAATCAATGGAAGAAGTTCTTCAAATCTTGTGTGCTCTTTGTTTTTCTTTTTCGTGATTTTTGGAGCTCTTTTTAGTGAATTTTTGTTCTTTGTGATTCGAGACGAAATCCGTGCAATTTGTTAGGGGATTATGTTGCTGGGATCTTTGTGAGCATCTTTGACTTGTTTCCCCCACAAATCTCTTTTGGATTGAGTGTGAATTCGAAGATTTTTCCCATCTCTGATTCTGTGTTGATGGTTAGACCGGTTTGAAAGAGGTCAGACCGGTTTGGAGACCAGTTTTAGAACTTGCTTATTTTGGGGATATCTTCTGTAGAAACACTCAAGACATTCCAACAAACCTCCAGGTCAAATCTCATAATTTTTGGAAGTCGTTTGGTCGAGTTTTGGTGTATCTCTTCAAATCTCTTTTTGGCTGCCAGCGAAAAGAGGTCAGACCGGTTTCGCAAAGAGGTCTGACCGGTTTTGGTCTGTGTGCTGCTCCAAGCTTCAAGTTGTGATTTCTGCTGTGCGTTGTTAGTTGAGTTGCTTGAAGACTTATTCCTAGGTCCAGAAGCACTTCAGTGGCTTCGTGGATTTGGCAATGAAGTGAGTGGATCGCGATTGGAATTGATTTTGGGATATAGGCTGGAGTTGCTCTTTTGAGAGAAATTTTTATCGGCTCTCATTCATCCCCCCCTCTTTGGTCGCCATTTCAATCCTTCAAAGTAGGACAAGGCATGGCAGGATGCCATGCTGGAGGAGATGGCGGCCATTGAGAGGAACAAGACATGGCGCCTCACCAACCTTCCCTCCAGTCACCGCCCGATTGGACTCAAGTGGGTGTACAAGCTCAAGAAGGACGGGCACGGAAATGTGATCAAGCACAAGGCGAGGTTGGTCGCGAAAGGATATGTCCAGAAGCAGGGGGTGGATTTTGATGAAGTGTTCACTCCCATTGCTAGGCTCGAGTCTGTGCGGTTGCTGCTCAGGAAGGTTGGGTTGTTCATCACATGGACGTAAAGTCAGCATTTCTCAATGGGGAACTGAGTGAGGAGGTGTATGTGGCTCAACCTCCTGGTTTTGTGAAGGAAGGGGAGGAGGATAAAGTGTTGCGGCTCTACAAGGCGTTGTACGGGCCGCGCCAAGCTTCCTGGGCCTGGAACATCAAACTGGACAAAAGTCTCTGTGACATTGGTTTCAAGCAGAGCAAGAATGAGCATGGAGTCTATGCACGTGGGAGTGGTGACTCAAGGCTCTTGGTGGGAGTGTATGTTGATGATCTCATTATCACTGGCAGCGATGTAGAGGAGATTGGGAGGTTCAATGCAGAGATGGCACAACTGTTCCGGATGAGTGATATGATCTTGGTCCCCTGGGTTTCTATCTGGGGATTGAGGTGAAGCAGAGTGCTGAAGGAATCTCTCTCAACCAGAGCACATACGCGGAGAGGATCATCAAGAAGGCAGGACTGACAGCTTGCAATCCTGTGCACAGTCCGATGGAGCCACGATTCAAGATGAGCAAGAACAGTTCTACACCGGCAACAGACGCCACGGAGTACTAGAATCTCGTGGGCTGCCTGCGCTACCTCTACAGCATGCGCCCTGATCTTGCATACTCGGTGGGGTATGTGAGTCGCTTCATGGAGAAGCCCACCACAGAGCATCTGGTGGCTGTCAAGCGATTGCTTCGCTACGTCACTGGGACCATCAACTTCGGGGGTCTGATTGGCTAGTGCGACAGCGATATGGCCAGCGACGTCGACACCCGAAAGATTACATCCGGTGTCCTCTTTCTACTTGGCCGGAATGTGATCAGCTGGCAGTCACAGAAACAGCGAGTCGTGGCACTAAGCTCTTGTGAGGCAGAGTACATAGCGGCCACGATGGCGGCTTGTCAGGGAGTGTGGCTGGTGAAGTTGATGAGCGACCTGAGGAAGGAAGAGGTCCGGTCGTTTGCACTGAAGATCGACAATCAGTCTGCCATAGCTCTTGTAAAGAATCCGGTGTTCCATGACAGGAGTGAGCACATCGAAACTCACTTTCACTATATTCGCGAGTGCTCAGATGCAGGGAAACTGAAGGTGGAGTACATTGGAACAAAACAGCAGCTGGAGGACATATTAACCAAGCCCTTGGTGCGCAATCAGTTCATTGAGCAGCAACCGAAGCTTGGAGTAATCGAGCTCAAGTGAGCAAGGCTTGAGGGGGTGAATTTTTAGTCAATATCAAGCTCGCTCAAATGTGTCTCGGTTTTGGTTTGTTCTTTTTTCAGTAGAGTTGTCTTGATTTCAGAGTGCGGCAAGAGCTCACGGTCTTGTGTGCAGCCGTGACCATTAGGTGTGTAGGACCATTCGATGGCCGAGACTAGCTCGCGTCAGATAGAGTCTGAACGACGCGGTCTTGCCGCTCGACGTGGTCCGGGAGAAACCATGTGCGTGGGATGGCGCGTACACCACGGATCATGTAGATAATGGCGCGCGTGCGCTCGCTTCTCCGAGTCCTCAGCAGTGTTTCTTTGATTTTTTTGAAAAAAATTCAAAAGAAAATCTTGCATGCATTAAGTATTAAATGAAGTCTATTTATAAAACATTTTTAAGGATAAGTGTAACTTTGCGCGACAAATCTAATGAGCCTAATTAACCTATGATTTACTACAGTAACGCTACAGTAACCATCTTCTAATCGTACGGTCAGATGCCTCATTAGATAGGTCTTGTGAATTAGCCTAAGAGTTGTGAATGTAGTTTTATAAACTGACTTTATTTAATACCCTTAATTATTGGTCAAACGTGTCTATAAAAATTTTCACCCACCAAACAAACACAATCAAACCAGGGAATAAAACGGATGCGTAAAGTCAAAAAAGCTGCAACATGTTGCCAGCACAAAAATTGTCCAAGTGTTCGCGCGTGTGTGTGAGCTCCTGCCGGTGGTGATCGCCGGAGTTGCAGCTAACATTGAGCTCGTTTAAGGAGTGGAGCAAGCACAGGTTCAGTTTTTACAACACAAGTTCAAAAATAAGAATGAAGCCTCGCTAGGAAAACGATGACACTACTAACAGTTCTAGCACTCATGGTAACAAAAGAAAAGTCAGGGCTGCCGTATGCTAGTTTGCGCATTCTCATTTCTGCCATAGGTTCTTAAACTACTTGCGCCGGGTCCATAGATTGAGGGTTCTTCGATTTCTCTCTTTCCATAAGTTCGAGGCACTTACATGAGCACCGCTGCTTTGAGCCGACGTTCATTCTTTGGCAGATTGCCTAGAGCTGCACCCACCACTCCTCGACGTCCACCTCTGGTTGCACCCCATCTTCCTTTTCGGTGATGTTCTTGGCGGTGTGCATGCCGAGCTAGTGGCTCTCGCCTAGTGGACCATTCGAAACTCCATGTTCCGCCATCCCTCAATATTCCATAAAGCTTGGGTTGATATGGGTCAGGTGGGTCTGATTCGTTGCTCAAACCATGCACAGCCCTACTTGTAATGTGCTGCTTCCCGTACGCCTTCCATACCCATACTCACACCCAACCCATACAATACACCCATGTTCCTCCACCTGGCTAAGACATGGCCATCTGACCCCATTTTTCTAAAATTGCCTGGTTTCAAAAAGACATTTTAAAATAATTGTCCTATATTCATTTGTTACAATTTGACACTTGTAACATTTTTTTCTATTAAATGACGGAGTGGAGAGAGGTCAAGTTGCTCAACTGTACGTGGTACTAGCGTGCACATATATATGGAGGCACGGGTGGATTTGATGGCCATATATTGACTTATATGTTCCACGTTACTCTATGCTACGGATCGGGAAGTGAGCAGAGTAAGGTCGATCTGCATTCACTGATGGAGTGATTGATCAGAGAAATATGTGGTAGCCTTTATATGCAACGCACCTGATGGCCATGTGTACGGCGAACTTTTAATTCTGATTGATCCAAACATTCAGTCGGTGAAAAAAAAAAGGTTAATGAGTAATGATATTAGTAGCACGTGAAATCTTCTTATCATCTACTTCAAAGCATTTGTTTCCACCAATAACATATGTAATTAAGTTTTTTTCTAGAAAATTGATAATAGAAGTTTTGCTACGTGTACGGTAACTGCAATTCTGCTTTTCGATTACATAGCCCATGAAGATGTGGTGTTATTGATTTTGTCAAGAAGACTGAGATCTGATCAGTCTCCACCTGACTACCTCGTCATCGGACTAGCCCATGAACATTCGAATGTCACCGGCCTAACAGCGTTCTGTCCATATTCCATCCAGTGCATAATCATCATAATGTGGGTTTTAGTCATCCTAATCTTTGAATGCATCAGTGCAACTGTTCACCATTCGGGATACTATAGTTAGCGTTCATAATCAGCCTTCTTCAGTTGTTATATACAAATGTTCTAATATGCCTCAATTCGATTATAAACAGCCACCTGTATATACATACGATGGGTCACATAATCCAAATCCAAAACGCAATTTTCTGATCTAAGTAGTGAGTGAATGCGACCCAACAGAGACATACTAATGCTGATGTTACCTTACGTGTACCTTCCACTTCTTCCAAAAAGCCCCTACGACAAGATACAAACTTGTCTTTCCATTCATTAAGACAGATCGATGCTTTCCCGTCACCTGGGCCTGGAGATACTAACTTTAGCGTTGTATACTTCTATCCAAAACTAGAACCAGAGAGACTATAGTTTGCTCCCAGGATAGGCTAACAGAAGTTGAGCTCTTTTACGGTGTTCCATACTAGTAGGTGGTAGTATATAGTATAAACTACATATTAGCAGGGGTATTATGGTAACATAAAAAAATTATTTTTGTCCCTGGCCGTCGGACCCTGTGCTGTCATACAAATGAAAATAAGGTAAAGTAGGAGAGATAGAAATAATGAAATTAAAAATTAAAGATATGTCATAATTACATATCTGTCATTCCAAAAATAAAGATATGTCAAAATTACATATTTGTCATTCTGTTTTTCCCATAATACCCCTATACTACTTACTTCATACTATCTATACTACTAAATACGGTTACACTAGTATACAATTAATCTGGTCCGTCCGATTTTTATATACTAGTCCTTTTTAAGGCTAGTACGGCGCACTGTAAAAGGGCTCTAGAAGTTTGCTTCTTTCCCTGCCAATTATAGCGGGATGCCGTTTGCTTCTTTCCATGTGCTTTTCATTCCCATGATGTGATGAGTAGTATTCCATGTGTGTCTGTTATCACTAGTACATGGAGTAGTACTCCGTATTTGGTATTGGTATGAATAATATATGTTTAGTTTTGTTGGTTATTTGTATGGAGTATGAACGATACACTTTAGTATAATTACACGTACATTGCCAAATAGGTTGAACCGATGATGACTACATTGCTTCCTAATGTAAGTTGTTGGGACATTAAATGGTAGTTACTCGATGTTATAAAAGAGTGATGTTTTAATTGAACTTTTTTTAAAATATTGTTAAGAGATTTGACTTCGTCTGCCTTATTTCAGCATAAACAGAATGGAAGACGTTTCATCTACCAGAAGATAGTTTGGGCCGTGACTGACTTTTAATTTATAATCTTTCATTGGCGCCAGGGGCATTTATAATCTTTCAGCCGCATCAGGGACCTGATTATGAATCAAAATTACTCTTTTTAAGAATAGCTTCTGTAAAAAAACCATTTGCGAAACAAGCGATTAGAGATCTTAAATAAATGTCCACCTGCTGTTAAGGTTTTTTTTTGCGAGTACACCTGCTGCTAAATTAAAGCACTTTCTTCACTGTTAGCTAATTTAACTGAGTTAAAATTAAACTAGCTACAAACAAGTATACTTTTTGAATCAAACTTTACATGTAAAATTTGGTTGCAGCTCTGCAGAGACGGCACTATGCCACTATGGGGAAAATCAGAATGATATATATGCAGTTCAATCACAGCATTTGCATTTTGCAACAGCAAAGTGAGACCGTGGATCCAATTCAATCCCCATTCATATTCATAAACCGTGAAAACTTGGCATGTTATCCAGGAAGAACTGTACTTAAATCAAGAATTTTGATGGATGGATGGATATAAAAGCCTTTTTACAAGGTTAGATCCATTGACAACAGAAAATGGCAGTTATATTTGAAAATTAAGAGTGGAGGATGCTTTATTTGTACAACCTTTCTCATGGAGATGGAAAAACGATGTTCGATCCACTAAGAGCAAGGCTAATAGAGGTAGGCTACACCATTACTAACTGATTCACCTCTCCCTCTCTTATTCTCTTATCAAATTTATTGGAGTCCGTGTTGCAGCCGGCTGAGAGCGAGCCATAACTTTTTTTTTAATCAGGCAGGAGGGTTGCCAATTCATTTAAGTAAGGAAAGAATGCGGGTTCTTACATAATTGATATTATAGAGGATGAAAAACTCAGTCTCAAATGCATAAGACTAATCATAGAAAACTAGGTCCTCCCATTGATGCCTGATGCAAGGCAACGTCTTCCTTGATGAACCAGAAAAATTGCTGGGGAGTTACAGATTTCCCATCAAAAGTTCTTCATTTTCGTTCCTTCCACAAATTCCATGCAGTGTACATCAGAATCACTATAACATTTCTCCTCTGAACTCTCGGTAAATGATGAAGCGATTCTCTCCACCAAAGCTCAATGTATGAACCCGGCACATGTACACAAATCAGACCTTCAGACCAATTGCTAACAAGAATCCATACATCCTTCATAAATACAGACTCAAGCACATGTGCGCAGTTGTTTCCAGTTCTCGTTCACAAAGAGTGCATGTGAAGTTACAAGGCCAAGCCTGTTTGATTAATTTATCTGCAGTTAGGATTTTAATTTGGACCAAAAACCATGCAAAGAACTTATGTTTCCCCTCCGCTTGGGCAGACCAAATTGAGTTGGCATCAAAATAGCAGTAGGGCCCATTGAAATGTGCTAGATATGCCGATTTGGATGTGTAAGTACCATTAGCCGTCCATCGCCATAGAATTTCATCAGGTCGATCAGTGAGCACATCATGTTGTACCAGATCCTAGAGCAACACAAACTGGGCCATCTCGTCCACTGTGGGCATATGCCATAAACCGCGTGTCCAGATCTAGTTTTGCAGTTCCTTCCTCCATGCAAGCTTGAATGGGTCCGGTTCAAGGTCCATTGGCGCTTGGCCTTACAGCCAGGAGCCCAGGATGTCTGCCAGAAATAAGAACTGTTCTAACCAGAGTCTCAGACCTCATTGATCCACAGTCGCAATCCTGGGACAAGGAATTGGTGAAAGATATTTTTTGGGAGGAGGACGTGCAACAAATACTTGTCATTCCCATCAAGCAAGGACGAGAGGACACCATTGCTTGGCACTATGATGCGAAGGGTATGTTCTCTGTAAAGTCGGCCTACCATGTACTGGAAGATGGCCGGGAGCATCAGCAACCAAAGCAGGCGGGCTCATCGAGCTCCCCAGCAAACCCGAAGGAATCCCCCCAATGGCTAAATCTCTGGAATTTCCAATTCCTACCAAAAGTGAAGCATTTCATGTGGTGGCTGCCTGGCTGGCACACAACAGCTTGCCCCTGAGAATGAATATTGAACGCAGATGCGTCAGGGAAGTTGACACAAGGTGCCCTGTATGCCGGCGTCTGGACGAGGATGGAGGCCATTGTTTCCTCAAGTGTAAGCTCATGAAGAAATTCATATGTGGCACATGCCCATGTAGATAAACAACCTCAGGGAAGGTCCAATGCATTGATTCCGCGTCAACATGATCAAGTGGTGACTAGAAACTGACCCATCCATGTGTAGGAACTGACCCGCAATCGCCATCCAAAAGCAATCCAGGCCCTTGGTGAAGAGACAATGGAAGATGGACGGTTCGATCGAACTGGTTGGTTCGGCTGGTTCGGCCGAACCTATCTAGTTTGGTCGAAATGGCCAGGCACCGACCCTCGGTGCCTTGGCTGCTGCTCCATCTCCATTGCCATCTCCACCTATAAATAGAGGTGTTCTCCCGCCATTTCAAGACACACCAAGCCAAGGATCTCTCTAGTTCACTCTCTTTAGTAGAATTAGGATAGTTTAGTTGGCAGTTAGAGTCGAGTCGAGCTTTGCTTGAGGTGCCGGAGTCATCTTTAGAAACTCTAGTATGAGCTCTTGTATCTTTTACTTTTCCTTTTGTAAGACTTGGGGTTATCAATATATTATCTCTATCTTATCCTTCAAGTTATTTATATTCAACATCTACTTTATCCTAGTTGTAATATATTGTGTTTAGAGTATAGTAGTTGTGGCCCTTGCTCTATTAGTTCTTGCTCAACTCTTTGTCTCAGCCGGTCTCTTTGATCCTGGTCAACTGTTTTGGTGAATTGTCACCTTGGGCACTGACAGGGTTGCTTGCTCTTTCTAGGGAAGTAAGTAGAACCTTACTAGTGTAGGCGTGGTGCCTATACTTGAGGGTGAGCTTAGAGTGCACCCGAAAGGATCACAAGAGGCCTAGAGGGGGGTGAATAGGCCTGTATCTAAAAATCATCAGTAGTGGAAATTAAAAATTTTTAGACCTTCCGATATGGCACCGGGTCGGAAGTTCTGAAGGCTTATCGGAAGCTCCAACAGAGCACGAACTTTGCTTAAGATTCAAATACAAACTTGATTCTTCATAATCCCTTTGAATCAAAAGATGTGTTGTGATTCCTGCAATAAGAACTTCATGAGCACATAGACCGGGCTAGAGCAAGCTCTATATTTAGTTGAAACACTATGAACTCAAGAACGAAATCAAGCACACAAGACAAAGGATTTGTTTACCGAAGTTCACTTCCCAAAATAAGCTAATCACTGTTGAGGTATCTCCTAAGAGACGGGTTGAGCCACCAACCCTATCCTCCCCCAGGGTCCAAATGCCAAGTTAGGGTTACTTACTATGAATCCCCAAAGGGAATGTCAACACAAACTTGACGGGAGCTGCCGACATGAGCCGGGAGCTCCCCGACGACGTCTAGCCGTCTAGGAGCAAAAACTCCAAGAATAACAAATGAGAATCGATTAATGGATATGCTGCAAGTGCTCAACCAATGGAAGTCAATGTTCTCGCACCCACCAACAATCTCTCACACTCCTCCAAAGCGCGACCCGTCGTGGGTTAACGTGGTCCAATTAAATGTCTTCCTCATCCTTCTTTATATGCATACGGTTTTGGCCTGATCTTTTAGTTTCCTACAGCCAGTAAGCCAATTACAATTTTATCCACGGAAGGAAAGTTCATTGTACACTATGTGATTGATCATTAAAAAATTAGAGTACTCCCTCCATATTGGTATTAGATGACGTTTAGGACAACGACACGGTCTTCAAAACGTAACTTTGACTTCTTTTTTTACAAAAATATTTATTTAAAATAATATATGTATACTTTTATAAAAAAAATTAAGACAAATCTATTCATATAGTTTTCACATTTCCAAACTCAACGACTTAAAAGTTATTCATGATTTATATTCCCAATGTTTGACTAAAATCTTGTCCAAAACGTTATCTAATACCAATATAGAGGGAGTATTATACCATTGCTTTCCAATCTGAAAAATATGTTTGTAGTGTGCTTTCTATGCGCTTAGCATCCCGACAAATGTAAATCAAACAAATTAATTATGAGCAACCGTGACATCAGTGGTTTGAGATAACTAAAACATCAAAGAAAATAATTAGGTATATTATGCCAAACTCTAAACTCTCTGAAGAGTACCGCTAGTTGGTGCAAACCCAATAACGTAGAACCACTCTTGCACATATATAGTAACATCAAGGAGCTAGCTTCTAGATTATAACCCAATAAATTTTCCCAAGTCAATCCCACAAAAAGAAAACCAACCAATCTATCATCATTCAGGCACAGCTAGCGAAGTCTTTTTATTTATTAAATGACACTTGTTTTATCCAATTGATTTCCATTATCAAAATCCCGTTGGAAAACTACTATTTTAGGTAAGCTGATTTTTCTTTTTGCGAAATAAACTCACACAGGCACGCACAGTCTCATAGATTTTGTGCTGGCAAATATCGATACTGACAGTCACCACAAGCATCTTGTTGTAGACAGCCACGTCGCCTACCGCTGAAAGAAAAGCGTGGGTTAAATTTTAAAATAAATATTAGAAAATAGGACATCCGTGCTCAGTTAGTGGGCAGGTTTACCCACAACAAACTTAATAACTGATCTTTGCGTGAGCGCATTTTTTCTATGCATAAAGCAGTTGTGTTGTGTCAATTATTGAGCTTGACACGCTCAAACTGCTGTTGGATTGGATATACTATTTTAAATTAGTTAAATGTTTTCCTCATCCTTCTATATGCTCACGGTTGTGGCCTGACCTTTCAGTTTCCTACATCCAGTAAGCCAATCACAATTAGGTTAAAGCAGTTTTATGCACAAAAGGAAAGTTCACTGTACATTATGTGATTCATCATAAGAATAGAGTATTATGACAGCTTTTCCTGCCTACTGTGCTTTCTATGCGCTTAACATGCCAGCGAATGCAAATCAAACAAATTAATTAAGAGCAACCATCTGAACAGACATAATTAAAGCATGAAGGAAGAATTAGGAATTATGCCAAACTCCAAACTCTGAACAATATCGCTAGCTGGTGCAAATAGTGCAAGCCCACTAGCTGTAGAACCATTCCTGCACATATATTGGTCAAATGTTCTTATAGTAACATCAAGGAGCTAGCCTCTAGATTATAATCCTAAATTCTGCCATGTTGATCCAACAAAAAGAAAACCAATGAAAAACTGTCAATGTATCATCCACCATTCAGGCACAGCTAGCGAAGTCTTTTTTATTGAACAACTTGAATCGCTCCGAGCGAAGTCTTTTCTATGCTAGCGAAGTCATTCAGAAAAAGAAAAAAAACAGCTTGAACTGCCATACTGTTTAATTTCCTTCGGGCACAGCTAGGTGCGCTGAAGTCTTTTTTATTTCTTGAAACAGGAAGAGAAGCATCCAGAGAATGGCCGCGTACGTGATCTCCATAAACCACGATGATGCTTCTTTCTTTTTCAAGAAACAACTGAACTCGCATTATTACTCATATATGTCATATATATATATCATCATCTCCCAAGGATCACACCTATAAATAGGCTTGACATGGTGCCATCTGATTCTCACCCCCACACTGATCTCTGACGTTCAAGAGCTAAAGCTAACCATTAGAAGCTAGCAAGTCAGGGATCAATGGCCACATCAGCAGCGCGCATGGGGGCGGCGGCGCTAATGGTGGTTCTTGCGTTGTTGTCCCTGGCCGCCAGCGGCAGCGCGCAGCTGCGGTACGGTTTCTACAAGGGCAAGTGCAACTCCAGCGACGTGGATGCAGTGGTGCAGGGCATCGTTAAGGCGCGCTTCGCCCGTGAGGCCCCCATCGTCGCCTACCTTCTCCGTTTGCAATTCCACGAGTGCGCCGTCAATGTACGTTCCACCAACTAACTAAGCAAGCCAATAGTGCATTCCATGCACACGTGTGTTGCACCGACTGTTACCAATTAAGAGGCCATTGATTAACTAACATTGCAAGAGATTATTATGCTTGCAGGGGTGCGACGGCGGCCTGCTGATCGACGGCCCCGGCACGGAGAAGACGGCGCCGCCGAACCTGAGCGTCAAGGGCTACGACCTCATCGCAGCCATCAAGGCGGAGCTGGAGCGGAGGTGCCCCGGCGCCGTGTCCTGCTCCGACATCGAGATCCTCGCCACCCGGGACGCGGTCGCTCTGGCCGGCGGGCCGGCGTACGCGGTGCGCACGGGGCGGAGGGACCGCCGCCGGTCAGTGGCCTCCGACGTCAGGCTCCCCGGCGCCGGCTACACGGCGGCGCAGACGGTCTCCTATTTCTCCGGGCTCGGGATGAGCGCGTACGACACGGTGGTGCTCCTGGGCGCGCACACCGTCGGCGCCACGCACTGCAGCGTGATCAAGGGCAGCCGCCTGTACTTGTACGGCGGCAGGCCCGGCGCGACGGACCCCGCCATGGACCCGGTGCTGGCGTCGGTGTACAAGAAGTACGTGTGCCCGAACGTGGCGTCGGCGGACGGGAACGCCGTGTTCCTGGACGACCAGTGGAGCGCGCTCAAGGTGGACAACCACTACTACAGGAACCTGCAGCTCCGCCGCGGCGTGCTCTCGTGCGACCAGAACCTGTACAATGATGCCTCCACGAAGCGGATCATCGATCAGCTGGCCAGCAACAATGGTCTCTTCCAGTCGGCGTTCGGGCAGGCTCTCGTGAAGCTCAGCGAGGTCAACGTGCTCACTGGCGGACAGGGTGAAATCCGCAAGGTCTGCAACAAGTTCAACTGACGTCGTATCTCATCATTACATCTCCTCGCTTCGTTTATGAGTCATCTAAAATGTTGTCTTCCTTTTTAATTTGGTCTGATCAAACTCATTAGTTGATCTTGATGTGATTTTTCAATTCATTTCATTTTTTCTACCTTTTTTAAATAATAACACGCAGTACATGTTGTGTATGAGCAAGCTTTGTAATAAGAAAAATAATTAAGGTCATGATTATTGAGTGCATTATACCATATCAGATTAGCGTGCTGCGCTCGTGAGTGCTATCATTTTCCTTTCTTCTTCTATGCTACTTGTGCTCGTAAATGCATGATGTGATAAATTATAAAGAATAACTCTGATTCACTTTTGCATAAGAAGACGTTAGTTTTTCCACTTTCTTTTTTTGTTCTTGTTTTATCACATCATGCATTTACATTTCCATTTCCATTTCCATGCTTCTCTTTTTACCCAAAATCTAGATGGAGAGCCATCTCCATTTAGCATTAGCAAGAGAGACCTCCCAATCTAGAAAGTTTTATGCATGTGGGGAATTAAGTGCTGCTAGAAAAGGAAAGACCAAAGAGAGAAGAAAAGTAACAGAGGAGGAGAAGAAGTAGCTCCGGCGATGGGCGGTGCTCCGGCGAGGTTAGGGTTAGGGTTCGGGGTTGGGGGTTACTTGTGCCCCAGACCTAGACGGGCTCCAGCGGACCGTTTGTAACACCCAAAATACTCAAATTTAAAAATTTTGGCAATTAATTAATTATTTAATGCTTTCACCTATTTTATAAAGACTAAATAATAATTTTCACAAATTTAAAATCAAATATAGGTGATAGAAACATTTATTGTTGCATTCATGCTGCTGCATTTATTTTTGTATTGCTTGTGATTCAAACAAGAATTTAAATATATTTAAATTCAAATTTGAATCACTCTGTTTGGAGCCTTAGAATAGTTGTTAGGCCCGAAGTTCGTTTTTGCTCCCTGGTCTTAATTCCAAAACCCACTATGCGCCCCTCAACTTTCCTCGCGGCCCAGCCCACCTCCCCTTCCCCCTCTCTCCCCTCACTGACTCGCGGGGCCCACCAGTCATCCCCCTCCCTCCCCTTTCCTTTCTTCCCCGCCCGCTAATGGCGCGGCCGACGCGCGCGATCGCCTGCGCCGCGGATCACGCACGCCGAGGCCCACCAGTACCCCCCCTCGCCTTCTTAACTCGGCCGAGCGCCGCACCCCGCACCCATCCCCCTCCCACCAGCAACCCTAGCGCCGCCACAGCCCCCAATCGTGCCGCTCCCGGCGCCACCGAGCCGTACTCCGCCGCTCGCCGTCGTCCTCGCGTTCCGGAGCCCCTCCACCCCGACCGAGCCACGGAGCAGCACCAACGCGCTGTCAGGAGCACGCCGAGCCACTCCAAGCTCGCCCTCGTGCGGCGCAGCTCCATCACCGACACGACCCTGACGACGAGCTCCGCCCCTCTCCGTCGACCCACTCCGTCGACGATCTCTCCTCGTCATCTTCTACGCAGGTAGCGAACCCGTCCCCTGCTGGTCCTTTAGCCACGTGAATCACCCGAAACCGAGCCCCGACGAGCGCGCAATGCCTCGCCGGAGTCGGGCGGGCCTCGGTCGCCGCCGTGCGCCCCCCTAGGCCCACACGCGCACGTCAAGAATACCCCCAGTGGTCTCGCCATGCTCTCCTGAGCACGTAGCACCCAACCCCGCCCCAATTGGTGGCCTGTAGCTTGAATTTCACCCAACTCCGGCGATCCCCGCCGCGGGAGTCGGCGGCGCCGCCGCACTGTCATCTTCCCCGGCGAGCCGATCTGTCCTGGGCCGCCCGATCAAAATCCTACGGCCCACGTTGCGCCACGTCGCAAGTCAACCCGGCGCGTACCGGTCAGGGCTGTAAATTTTGCTAAAGAGTCCCTGGACTTTCGGGAAATTAACCCGCGGTCCATTTTAATTCAAAAATAATTACAAATAGGTCCTGTTTTATTCGTTTAGGCCCCTGGAAATTTTAAAACTTTGCCAGCAAGCCCCCGAATCTTAGAAACGCTATAACTTTCACGTTTTAGCTCCGATTTGCGTGATTTTCGCGCTCATGTGTTCGTAGCGACGCGTAGAATATTTTCTAGCTCCTATTTTTGTACTGTTTTTACTGTTTGGTGTACTGTTCTAATAGAATTACTTTTGCTTGCATGTGATGAATGTTTCGGAATGCGTGCGTGATGTTCGTGTCCAGTCGGTGAGCCCGTAGCGTTGGACTTCTAGTACGTTGAGGACGTGCCGGAGCAGGAGTTTCAGCAGCAGTCTTACTCCGAGGAAGGCAAGTTATAGCACGGACAATCCTTGCTACCTATCTCACATTTAATACACTGTTCATTACATACACATGTGTCTAATATTGTTTACCATTAAGGTTATTTCCTAGCATTTATTTCCCTGTCCTTGTATTCCTATGGGTTTATGCATATGGGTAGTATTTTGCTAGGTGCAATTACTGTCACCTTTACTTAATTGTTAATATTGACTTAATGGTCCACTTCAACATTAATGATAAAACTTGCTTTTTAGCAACTTGGACTAGGGGGCTAGAGCATGTGCTGTGTGCTTTGCTCTACTGTCTCCCTATAAGGACCGGTTCTTAAAGCGGCAACCCAGGAGCCTGTCGCCACCGCCGGAACTATATGGGCTCTGGTCTTGGTTGAGTAGCTTGTACGTCTCTAGCTTGGCAGTGGTTACCGAGTGGCCTACGGCGTTGTGGGAGGCAAAGCACGGGGTGATTTCGGATTCCACCGAGGACGGTAGCCCCGTCGGCTAGGTCCCGTTAGACCCAGTCCCGTGTTGGGAGCCCCCGTGAGTGCGGGAGCTCCGCACGTTGCACCATTTACTTTCTTGTTGGCATGATTTGCCGGTGCGTGGATGCCATTGACCCCCTCACGTTGCGCCCCGAGGGTCAGTCAATCTCGGTGCCTAGGTTCTCACCACTTTGTAGTACTCCAGCGGCTACTGCCTTGTTAGGGTGTCTTTTGAAAGCCTCGTAGCGTCCCTATGCAGTCACACCTCGGTAGTGTTGATGTGCGTGGTTGGGTGCAAAGTTCTTTTGAACTTTTACGCAACTGGTGGGTAAAGGGCGAAACCTCTGCAGAGTGTACGATCTATCATGATAGCCTTGCTCAGGGTCACGAGCGGCCTGGATCCTTTTTGATTAGAATATGGTATTTATTACTGCTTAATGACACTTACACTGTTAATTGGGCTACAACCGGGTTCTCCTTCACTTGTAGTAACTTGGATAAAGTTAAAACGAACCAACTAAAAGTGCTAATGCAGTTAAGCCAGTGTCTAGCCTTTTTGAGCCTTCATAACCCGTGCTATACTTGCTAAGTAATTTCCATTACTTACACTTGCTATTATTATCATTTTGGGCAAAATCCCGGACGGGTAACAGATTGGAGTCAGGCTAACCATGAGGTGGAGTTTCCGGAGGATTTGCCGTACTTCTGAGTTGGCGTTCTCCCAGTCAGAGTCCCTGTGGGATTGCGGCTACGCTTAGAGAGATGTATTAGTCTTCCTCTGTCCATGTATTTCATTTATGCAAACTCTGATGTAATCGCTACTTTATGATGAGAATAAAGCATTGTACTCTGATTTTTACCATATTTGTTTGCTATATGTGTCGGTGGACTTCCTGGGCACACATATGGCCACATTCGGGTTTTGTGTAAATCCGGGCGTGACAGGCCAGCCCTGCGGCGGTGGCGGATCAAGGGCGGTGAGGCCGGGCAGCGATGGCGCCGCCGGCCGGTGCCGCCGGGGATAACCGGTGGGCGGGGTCGGCGCAGGGGAGCTCGCCGGAGACGAAAAAGGTGACCACGGTGACGGCGACGTCATCTTCTTGTATCCTGGAAAAGGGGAGGTGAGGGGAGGAGGAGGGGGAAAGGGGCGGGAGGCGGGCGATCCTGGGCGGCGTTGGAAGCGACGCCGGCGTGGGGGCGGATGGCCGTGGGGGAGGATCCGGCGGTGGTGGACGGCGGGGGCGAGATATCATATCATATTGATTAGTGAAGAGCGGGGTGGAAGGGGAGGGGTAGGCGGCGGTGCACCGTTGAGGGTCGCCGCCGGCCGTGGGGTGTGGTGGGAGGCCGGCGGCGGCGAGGCAGCATGGCGAGACGGCGCCGTGGAGTAGGGATAAAAATGGTACGGATATTTCCCGATCGACTGACTGAAGGAGTTTGGATAGTGATTTGGATATATTTTTCGGATATCCGGATGTTTTTCGGATATCGGATTTGAAAATAGGAAGGTCATTATCCATCGTATATAGGATTTCCGGTTGGATAAGCCGGATAGTCTAGCCGGATATTTGATTCGGATAATTGTATATTAATAGAAATTAGATTTAATCCCTAAAATTGATAACTAATTCATATTAAATCAAAAAAATATGAAATTAGCACCAAATTTTTTAAAAAAATATAATCTATTCATTGGTGCTCCATTTGGAGTTATTTGAATTTTATTTATTTATATTATTTTAATAAAACCATACAATGATGTGAGTTGTGGTTTTTTCCAAAGAATTTTCTATATAATCTAATATTTAGATTCACATTTTTTAGTTAAATATCCTTTAATATAGTTGAGTGTAGATTATTTGTTGATTTGTATCCCTTGCATGCCACTTGGTGTTTTATTCAATTACCAAATATATGTTAGACATGTGTTAATGAGTTAGGCTTGTGGAGTGAACAAACAATTACAACAAATGAGGTATATATGATTATTGTTTTTCAATATCCAAGAAAATATCCGTGACCGATGTTGTCCGCATCTGACTCATCTCGTATTTGATACATATTTATCTGTATTCATAATCGAGACCATCTGTATTCGTATCTATATCCGACAGATATCCGTGTCCGATACCGACTCCAAAAGAAAATGTGAAAACAAATACAATATTAGTGATAGTGATATCCGATCCGTTTACATCCCTACCGTGGAGGAAGGGAGATGGAAAGGAGCTGCGGGCTGGGAGGGGGGTTCTCCGCGAAACGTTATCCGGAGACCCCTCTCCGTGTAGTCGGGTCCCTCTTTTTATCTCATTTTCCTTTCCCTTTCTTACTTAGTTCTTTTGTTTATTTCTTCATCTTTAGTTGACTGCTATTATAGGATGTTTTTAGAACATTTTTATGTATGATGTTTTTATTTTTTTCGTAATTTGTGTTAGTCTTTCTATTTTATATCTGTCATATTGTAAGAAAGGTCTTTTATTTTCATACACTTCTATAGTTCTATACTATTTGTTTTTATCATATTAGTCATGACGTGTATTTGGAGTGGTCCTATAATATTCTAGTATTCTATTTCTCATAAAACAATGCCCATATAATATTTACAAAATATTTCATGGTGTATTTTAAACTATTCATTAAAGTTGTGTTTCACGGGTATTCATAATTTATGTTATGTGTAATTTTTCATGAGTTCTAACATATTTATTTATCTATACAATTATTTGTTCCATGTGTATTTTTCAGTATCACCGCCGCTCTCCCTCCATGCAGCGGCGACTGCATTAGCTGCATGCGGAACGTGCACCCCGCCGGTTGTGTCGCCGGCGCTCTAATGGCCTGCGGAGTTAAAAGTAAACGTTGACGGCCTCCGGTCCGGGTGCGAGCGGTGAACCTGCAGCTAAACAACATACGATAGTTCTCGGAGACCTGCTTTACTTCAATGAGCCTATAAATTGGAGTCCTATAAAATTTACAAGACGGCTATAATTTCGAACTGTCCGGGTATCGGTTTAAATCAGCCAATGTGTAGTTTAAAGTCTAAATCCCCATCTAGATCGGTTATGCGTTTAAAAGCTTGAAGCCGACAAAGAGCTTGTAAATAGACTGGATAAATTGTGATAAAAGCTAAAACTTAACAAAATTAAATAAATAATCTATTAAGGACTAGCAATTATCGATAACTGTGAACCTAAACAGAAACAAACCAGAGAAGCCTACAGCGACAACCCTAGATCGATACTATTGTACGTTCGATAAATTGGTGAATAAACTAGATCAAAGACCTAATTTACTCGATAACTCTTAGGAGATCTAGACGAAACCACAGCGATACGCCCGGTAGTTAAAGCCTAGATGGCACCATGTAAAAGTTGACAAAAGAACTTACTAGCAAGCCGAAGGTCAAGCGATGCAGCCCTACTTGGATCGAAGTATTTGCCGAGAGAAAGAAAAATCTACTGCAACTAAGGCGAAGTCACCGGTACCAAAAAGTAAATGTACGTGAGAAAGTAATTGTTTTGATTGATCGAGGGATAAAAACTTTAACAATGGACGGGGTACATATTTATACCCTAGACTAATGACCCCTACCCGGTCACGGCACACCAAACTTGCTAAGAAAAAATATCTAAATAAAATAATATTGAGATACATGGACTCTAATTTTCCTTCTATAGAATCCTCCTCGATTGAGCTCCCTGTCGATCCATCCGTACAAATATAAATCAATCTGCATAATTATCTGGATTTCTTGCTCATGCGGCAACTCTGTTTTCTTTATTCTAATGATTCTCATATGCATGCATGTGATGGCTTATCTCTTCTACATACACTTTTTTTAAATATATTTTATTGCCGACCAATCACACGAAGCATTACTTCATGCACCTTATCAACTTCATCGGCTGATTTATTTTGATCACTTCTGAGTTCTCACATGCATGTGCTAGCCGATGTCTTGCCCCTTTGTTTGTTTTATATGCTAATCACTTAATTATTCGGTCAAATTAACTCAAATAATTATTGCACCATTTGCTCCTCCAGCCGATCAGGACATGCACATGTAAGTACCGACTCCATTTGCTCAATTTTATTATCATCAATAAAATAATCCGGTCATGATACTAATCATGTTGGTTTAATCATGTTGGTTTGCTTTTTCTTCCCACGTGACTTCACTAACTAGCTTGATCACGATTCCTGCCGATACAGACCAACTGCCGATTACTTCGTAATTCAAATTACATCGGATTTACTGATAAAATCCGATGTCAACACTCAACAATAGTTTTACTACACGTTTATCTACATCTAGACCAGAAACTAGATAGACGAGCCGAGCCAAGGAGTTTTATGGTGTCACGTACCATAAAACTCTTATTTCTCACTGGTCAGCACGTTTCATCGCTGCCGCCCGTGGCCTCAGCCTGCGCGCGCCTCCTTCGCTTGGGATCGGAGAGCGGCACCGCCGCCTCTAGTGCAGCCGCCGTCTTGGCCGCTGGCGCTGCAGAGAGGGAGAGCGGCGGTGATACTGAAAAATACACATGGAACAGGGGCCGTCAGCAGCGCCGGGGGGTTGAGCGGCAAGGGACAGGGGGCGCAGCAGAATACGGGCCATCGCTGAGCTCCTCGAGCCCTCGAGGAAGGCCCCAGCACTCGCCCGAGCTACCAGCGCAATCCCATGGCGGAGCTCGACAAGGATGCTCGATCGAATGAAGCGGACGACGAACGACACATCGCATTCCTCTTGCCTGTCGGGTGTAATGGATTTTGAACTACGCCGGTATGCCTCACATAGGAACTGATAACAGAGAGCACCAACCAAACACGAAGTAATGAAATCCATTTGCGGCTGCAACCTGATTGCGTTACAGAAGGCTCAACCAAACACTAGCACATATTTAGAGTATATATTATTGAGAAAGTATTTTGATACGTTCATAGAAACTCAATTTCATTACCCAGATCCAATTGAGTAGTCCGAGTTAGGGTGGGTGTTCCTGAGGATGATATCGAGGGGCCGTTTGGGAGAGCTCCGCTCCACGTTTTCTAGCTCCGCTCCAAAATCCTGCAGGCTGTTCTAAAAACTCCAGCTTCATAAAAAAATTGAGGTCAACTTCAAGTTTTTTTCTGGAGCTCCTCAAGGGGTGCTCTCGAAATACCAGTTTCACACCTCTTACAGAGTTGGCAGAAAATTATCACCACCGCCACCGGTTACACAGTACCGGTTCATAAAAAAAGAAAAAAGAAAAGTCCGACTGCTTCTCTACCGCGGCCTCCTCCCTCATGATCTTCCCTTTACCACCGCCCTTCTGCTGCGGACGAGCGCACGAGCAGGGTCCGGAACCGCAGTGTGCGATGACAACACATCGCTCATCTCGATCTCCTCGATCACGTCCAGCGACGCCGTCGGGATCTTGGCGGCCCACAGAATTTCCAGCACGCAGCTCTGCATCTTGGCCATGCATCTGTCCATTGTGACGCGGCGGCCGCTCAGTGCCAAGGTAGTCCACTACCGTATCAAAAGAAGAACAAAAAACTAGTCCACTACTACACAAGCAAGTACGTGAACTAAGCAAGCTACATGCTTACTTGCCAAGTACATGAACTAAGCAGGCTACAACTACATGCTTACTTGTGTGCTGATTCATAAACATGTGATTCTCTCTCATTGAAATTCAGAGTCTCAGCTACATTCCGCATGAACATATGCTTGTTGCATTTGTTTCAGTAACTAATGATTCTCTTGGAGTATAGTTTAGCTGGGCGCACACATATAAATAATGATTCTCTTTGAGTATCTTACTATTACTAATTGTAGGCTCCTTTTAAAGCCTTCACGTTAATTCTCATGAGATGCGCTACAAAAAAAAGATAAATCCCAGAAATTCTCATAAAAAACAGAAATATCCAGCCATCCGTTTAGTAGACTAAATTGTAGTAGTCATTGGATCAAACTTGCGTATAAATTACCCACCTCTGTCATTATGTAAAATATTATAAAATAACACCTTAATTTTACAACTAAATTACACAGGCCTGCCATTCCAAAAATTTACCTAATTAATACTCCCAGTATCCTCGGCCGGCCAGATCTATTCCAATACATGAAAAAGAAAAACGATATATTCCTCTGTTGCGGCTAAGACGGCGGCTCATCCTGCATTCTATGCCATCCACGACAGCACAGTGAAGTTGATCGTTCAAGGCCCTGTTTAGTTCCTTGAAAAGCTAAAGAGACAAAAATTCTCTCTCCAAACTTTACTATTCACCTATCACATCAAATCACATCAAATCTCTCTCCTCATGCATGGAATACTAAACGTGGGTAAATAAAAAAACTAAGTACATGGTTTTGATGTACACGACGAGACGAATCTTTTTAGCCTAGTTAGGTCATGGTAGGACAATGATTACCACAAACAAACGAAAAGTGCTACAGTGCGCTACAGTGTCGGATGTGATATTTTCACCAAACTTCACATTCCCTTTTCGGGAACTAAACACAGCCCAAGAATCGACAGGGGTGTTTCCCATCATATTATATTCCCATGAAGAGATCACAAGAACTACGTGGAGACCTCATGTTGGCCACGGATGAAATCAGCAACGCCAAGTTTGCCGCCCCAAGCATAGCAAGAAGCTATCAGAATAATGCGTGCGTGCATATATCTCCAATCAATCTATTATGCATTATTTTTCGTTCATTCAAAATGTTAATCTATATTATGCCTTATTTTATCCTTTTAGGCCATTGCAGTGGGAATCAGAATCGATTCTGTTTGCACAGTTGAACTGACGATGCCTGCGCCATTCTGCCAAGGTGAGTAGTCAAATCCACCATCTTTATCCTTATAAGATTGATATAAGGAGGCCAGCAGGGTGCATAAAGTATTACCGTATCAGTCATACTTTGTCCTTTTAAGACATCAATGGTTTCAACAACGATTGATGAGAGCTAATAGAATGTTATTTACAACCCAAGTATACAAGACAAAATAAACAAATATGGCATTGTTTTTTTGCTCAGTGCACTGCCACTTTTTCACGAGGTAAATTAACCCTGTCTGGGTTGACAATTGACAAGGAGGTTTGACACATGTCAAAATTTATTTTTCATTTTTTTGCTTGAAGTTAGGTTAAAGAGTATAAATTGTAGGAAATATTTTGCTAAAACTTATTTTACATAGCGCTTATATTACTGTATGACATTAAAGTAGCACTATGATATGCAATAGTCAAGGCTAATTGGCAAGCTACTGTCTTTTGAGTTTGCTTGAAAAGTAGAGAAGTATTAAAAAAGTTGCACGAAAAGAAAAAAAACATTTGACCATAACTTTTTGGTAAGTTGTAATTATTATTGACAACAATAATTATTGGATCTTACTATTTCTAAATTGTCCATGTTTGCCATTACAAAAAGTTCACCCAAATTATTCCACCATCGGCTTCAAAATTACCTAAGTGTACCATAACGAAAAAGTAACATAAAATTGTTTAGTATGTACCTATAAATTACGCATCTCCATCTGTAAGAAACAAATCCAGTAAACCCAAGTATCCACTCTCAAGTTATTCTCATCTGCCATTTTTCTTGCAAAATTAAACTAAAATATTACTATCCTGCACCATTACACATGTTTACCGTTTAAAAAACTAATTTAGGTATTTTTTTTCCCGACTGCACAGTACATTCCAGAGACCAAACTATAGAAAATAAAAGAAAAAAATTATTCCATGTATGGCCGCACATACATAAGGTAAAGGAATATTGTAAATGTTAAGAAAAGTCCCCAAAAAATTGTGCGCAAAGTTTTGGTTAATAGAGGAATATACTAAAGAGACAGGCAAAAATGCTCATCATATATAAATTATGAATAATTGATATATCATAATGTTCTATATTATCCATATAATTTATAAAATATTGCTAGCCCGTGTAGGTGCACGGGTTGATGGACTAGTTGTAGCAGAATGGGAAAATGAAAAAGTGTAAAAAAGAACTAACCAAGGGCAAGAAAGACAATTCCCACTAAATCCTACAATTTTTGGAGCTGGAGTCACGTTGGTAGCCAAACATGTTGGTAGCTCCATATTTTTCTGGAGTCGGTGAAGTGGAGCTAGAAAAGGTGGAGTTTCTGAAGCAGAGCTGTTTTTTTTTTGGAGCGTGAGCTCTTCCAAACAGGCCCTGAATTACACATGGGCACTTGAAACTTCCTCGTCTGTATATACAACATATATAGCAGTACGTAGTCATGGTGTGGAACTCCTTGCCACAAAGTTCTGGCAAACAGGTGAATCGGAGGATGATCAGTCAATCGAGGAGGACATCGGCGCAGACAAGGAGATGGAACGTACTGTCGACGCCGGAGTTCATCACTGAGGCGAGGAGAACTGGAATTTCGATGAAGGACCTTCAGTTGGGTGAGGAGCTAGCCAGAGGCACTTCTCCGACTTTAAGCCAAGGTACGTCTTCTGCTCAAGAGGCAAAGCCAAGCGATCCATGAGACATTCAACCAAACGAACAGAGACAGCAAACGGCCTATCGTCGGTGATCTCTGGAGATGGCCGGACACACAAACGGCTTGTAGTTGGTGTGGGCGGCGTACAAAATTCAAATTTCGAATCCAGGTTAATTCATTCGACGACTGGGGAGGCGACATCACATCTAGGAGTAAAATAAACGAGGTTCAAAAATTCCAAACAGGGAGAGGAGCATGCGGGCCATGATAAAGTGCTAATTGGGCCAGGGAGGTGATTTAGGCCTACACCCGGCCTGGTAATGCTATTATCTAGAACCGGCACAAAACGAATACCCAAACACAGTGCTGCCTGATAACGCTGCTTGTACTTTATAAGCAAGGTCATCTTCTCAAAAATTAAAAAAAAAAAGCAGTGCACCATCAACGGAAAAAAAAAGCCACGGTCGTACGCCAACGTTGTACTGTATGCGAGGGCGGCGGGCGATAGGGCAAAGGAGTTTCCTGGCAGTGCTTTGCAGGGTGGGTTGAGTATGCACGCCGCGCCTCTCGGGGTGGACACGCCCCATGTGGCTGGAGGATTCGAACTGGGGTTTAACCAAGCTAAGTTGCAAGCGGGGCGGGTTGCGGCTGCCCGCCCCGCGCCCGCACGAGCCGCAACTCTGGCGCGGGCGTATGCGGCAGCCCGCATGCCGTCGCTTATATCCTGAAGATGTAAATTGTTCTTGCACAAACCGGTCCTGGATGAGGTGCTCAATGAAATCGGCCTGCACACCCAAGCATCTTGCTGCTTGCATCTTTTTTAAACAAAGTACAAAACGTACAAGAATCTGGGAAACGACACAACACAAAGCCCATGATAAAAATCTGGGAAACGTAAAAGAATCATGTCACATAAATTATACATAAGAAAGCTACGACATCCAGGATCATACTTATACAAATTGACATTTAAAATTACACACGAAAATAGAAAAGCGTGCATGGAAGTGGAGAACAAGTGCTGCTTCTAGGACAAACGGAGACGCTGAATCAATCAACAGCTACCAAATCTTCCCGAATTGGAGAAAAAAGAAGTGTTGTGACTATCCATGATAAATAGCTTCATCCTCACCTGATGAAAAAACATTCATTAGCAGAGCTTCAGATACACAAAGAAATGCAACTTCATAGCTAAAATGCATGATGTACATATATGTAGATGCGAGATATAAGTTATAAGGGGCAGCACTGCTAAATCTGTGATGCTTAGCAGTGCTCTTCCTAGAGCTTCTCTGTACTGTAACTGAAATGAACAACGCATGGTCACAACAGAAAAAGGGGTATCTCATGATGTATAATGATCAGAGACATCATAGGAACACAGATTCAATACCTTGAAGTGGAGCTCCTGGCTGTACACGAGAAAAGAGCAGGGTATCTCATGTATAAAGGTAATGCGTCAGATACAAATGATTCATACATCACCTTTACTGGCTGCTGAATAATAATGACGTCTAACATATGTCAGCATGAACACCTTACAGAAATGCCTCAAATGTGAGTTGTCTGTAACATCATCCTTTGATAGTTCCTTCTCTTCCTAGCTGAAGATTAAACAGGCATGTTACAATTTAAAGCCATGACTAGCATGATTTAATAGCATATCTGGGTGGCTTCATTATGTCCAGCGGAACCATGAAGCTGGGAACGGTCTCCTGCAAAAATAGGAAATTTAACTGGACCATAACATTAGGAAATGGCAAATAAACGTGAAGACACTTCAGGAGAGAATCTGAAAGTGTAACTTATCAGAGTCTGAAAGAAGATCGAGATGGTCATTGTCTAGGAAATTGAGAAACTATTAACTGATGATGAGATTTTTCTAGCTTCCAATCAATATATAACAAATAATAAGCAAAAGTCTGACATTAGTTTAGTTACCACTTTTTCCCACACCTTTTCCCGTCATAAAGGGAGGGGAATAATAAGTAAGAGCTTCTTGACTATCAAGGGGGGTGACACTCAGCAAGGAAGGCTAAGTGATGTTATACAAATAAAATGAAGTGGGAGTGGGTCATTCAACACAAGATACTGCAGTGCTGTTTAAAATGTAGACATTATCTACTTAAACATGTATTTCTTTAATACAGCTTACTATAGATTTATATGACATCTGCCCCCTTTTTCAAAACATAAAGATTGCTGGAGTTATGACTATGGTTACTGGGTAGCCACCCAATCATTTATATAGCGCTTAAAACGTTGTTATGTGATATCATGAACAACCTAGATAGGCAATAATAATGGACTGAATTGAAGCCTTTTGCTATTCCAACAAACTAGTGCATGTGCGTATGTGTACTTAGTTTCTTTTCAAGAACAGTGAGATCTGAGGACCATGCCACTTCGTCAGTAAAAATTTGTGTGTCGACGCTTCAAGAAGCCTATTAATCATCTTTCACCGAACACTGGCAAGGCAAGTAATCAATTAGCAAAATACAACAGTTAGTAGTGGCTACATGGAAATAGCTAAACTAAGACACAAATTCTTTTAAAGAGAACTATATGTGCATGCCCGTCATTACCCATAATTCGTGATTACCTGCCTTGTCATAAAGCAAACTTTTGTATACCACTTATACTCTTGAATCCCATGACAGCCTGAAAGACATCAAAGTTACTAATGTTAGGAATAAGTTATAACCAGCAAAAAGGGCAGCTGTGGGACACTTCTACTTGATGAGTAGTAAGCTTGATTGTTTGTGCACTTGAGACATGATGATGCTACTGCCGGCTTTGATAAGGAAATGGAAATCGCCTCGCTCTTCAACCAGTCCCCTCATAGGAAACGGAATTTCACACCTCCCTGCAAACTGCCGCTCGTCAGTGCTCACTCTTCGACTAGCCTGAACAAACTGTTGCAGTTGACATCAGCAGCGGAGCATACGGAGCGAATCCGAAAGCGATGGCGCCAAATCAGGCTACATGCCTACATGGTGGAACCCAAATCAGCTCACCTACACAGCACGGTCGAACCCAAATCAGCAGCCGTACCAGGCTACCGCAGGCAAGTCCGCCACGCGCACGTCGGGGACAGGGCAGCGCGTCCGTCGCTGGGGTCGCCGTCGCCGGAGCCCCAGGGCGCGCCGCCCTCCCCTCTCTTCCCGATCCCCGCCGTGAGATCCCGATCCCCTTTCTTTCTTTTTTTTGCGGGCTGCGGCGCCGACGGCTCTCGCGGGCCGTCCGCATAGGTTGGCATCACTAACGCGGGCCGATTTGCGGCCCACTGCGGATATGCGGCGCGGGCTTGTCCAGCGGGCTTGCGGCAAAACCCGCCCCGCTTGTAATTTGAACCAAGCTACAATGACGCAAAAGGCTATGGGGGGAGGTGGGGAACGGCAGCGGCCGGGGCCGGCACAGCCTTGGCAGCTACGGCGGAGGTCGGGCCAAGGCGACCACCTCGGTTGGCCGCAACAGCGGTCCTAGAACTTCTATGAAGCCTAGACAATCCTCATTATGTTTAAACATTTAGTTAAAAAAATATCATATTTACTCTGTGTATGAAAGAAAGATCATTGTCGTGTTTTGTCAAGGAGCCCGGACGACCGCCTAGGCTCGTCGGGCGGTGGATCCGCCACTGGTTGGCCGCGGCTTAGAAGGCCATGAGTTGGAGCATGGAGGAAATGCCACTGCAAAAGGGAAGGAGCAGCAAGATTAGAGATAGGATGGAAATATGGGTTACTGTTCCTCTTCTGGCAGGCTAGCGTTGTGCCTGTTGGAGAAGGTAAAGACATGCATCGTGAGAGTGACTCTGTGACAGGGAGCACAAGCAATCAGCTATGCAAGGACATTGGCTTATGAACCCCATCACATTCCAAAAACAAGCGCAAATATATAAAAATGTAAATACCCACGGAGAATTTAAGTACATTTATGTTTCAAGCTTAGCACTATAACTATTACACCATTAGTCATGAAGGCTTAGAAAAAACGATGCATGTCTGTGAATCTCAAATCTAACAACAGAGATATTGGTACGCATATCTTGACGAGATACTCTCGTGCGTGTTGTACCGTCGTTGTGTGCTGTCTTCTAGGCCTCGACACACATGACATGTGTGAAATGAAGTCCTCATTAACTTAGATCAGATACTATTAGAATTAGAGACAATATCGTGTTCTATAATAATAATGTGGTTGTACCTATTTGTCTTAAGAAACTCTTGTTAAAATAAAAACAGGTAGAGATGTAATGAGTACTTGAATAGAAGTCAAATTTTATGGGTTTCTAGCAAACATATAGGATCCATTTAATTAATGAAAATATAATGTTAGATCCAAGAAAATCTCTATGAGTTTCAAAAAAATTAATGTAATGAGTAATTTAACCGTAGTTATGCACGGGTAATCTACCAGTACTATATTACTTCAACTGTTTGGATTGGTAACGTGTAAATAGTATCATTGGATTTGTCATGATCTTTTCTTATTATAGTAATTGTAAAAGTTTTAATTATCATGTTTATATAAAAAGTTGAAATCAAAGTGGGATATTGGAGACCATGTCAATATCCACATCATCATGCGTTTAGAAGTTATCATTATCAACTTATTGTTACCAATGTGGACAGCATATACAGTTATCTTATTTTTTAGATGATGAAAAGTTTATTTCCCGCTTCAGTCATCATCAATTGAGAATGCATCACTCCACAATTCTTACAAACGGATGCCACCACAACAAAGAAAAGCACAAATCCAAAAGAACATATAGCTAAGACATCCTATAGTCATTAATTAAAAATTCTAACAGACAGATCATGTAGTCGTTCTGCAGCATTTCAGCTTGTTACGTTATGTCGGCTGCAAAAGGACCAGCTTCGCCACATGCGGGTGAACGCAGAATCAGAGTTTGAGTCAAATCCAGCAAAGATGAAATAATAACTTCAACCACCGAACGAACTCTGACAACCAAGCCGAGAATATACCACTGTAACGGTCTCACCTCCCACCAACAAAAGTGATTTTATAAGACATTGTCCGCCGTTGGAGACACCGGATAATGAAGTGGCAACCAAGCCCTAAAGTGCAGCAACCAACGTTGAAGATACTGACCTCCTACAGCCGGCATTTAGTGATCCTCCCAATGTGACATCTCCAGGAAGAAAACAACATCAAACGACGCTGTCATCGTACGACTGGATAAACCAATCTTTGGCTTTCGTCTGGGAGAAATCCATCCAGAATTGTAGGATGCAACGACGCCTCCAGTGAGGAGAAGTGGTGCACGCAGGCGTCACCGCCGTCAAGTAGTGGCGACAAGCAACGGAGCATACCGCAGTTGTTCCAAATCCACCGCCCATTGGCCAAAGGGACTTACATAGTTACGATAGGCGCTTGCCGACGGGGCCACCAATAAGGAAGCTGCCAGCCAATGAGCAGATCCGATCATGTGCGTACCGTATGCACCGCCTCCGGCCGCCGCCGATCTAGGCCTAGACGACTGGGTCATGAGCAACTCGTGTGCAACAACCCACCGCTGGTCTCCCAAGCTTGCGAAGGCCCGTTGACGACCGAGTCTGACCAAGGCGAGTCATTCCAACTAGATTCATCGCCCTAAAGCTGATCGGCCGCCGCCATGCCTTTCGCGAAGAAGAGATCCAACGCAGGCCATGTACACGAACTCCCTTGAAAATCAGGCGGCCCGCGAGGTTGCGTTAGCAGCAGTGGCCTCGCCACGACGCCCACGCTTGCCACTCATTCGAACTCCTCATGAGGTGATAGATCAGAACAGAAGAACAGCGGATCTGAACCCCGAAAAACCGATCTGACCGCCGGTCACCGCGACCACAGATCTCACCGGCCAGTGGCGTAGGACGGATTAAAATTAAGGTGTGGCGTAGCTAAACTTATAGAGTTTGATGTCTCAATTTATAGCGCGGTACTAAGAAATATATACGAGGGAGTCAGAATAGAAAGAAGAGAAAATGTTTCTAAAAAAACAAGGTATGGCAGATGCCACACCTTGCCATATTAAGTCCTCCATCACTGTCACCGGCGTGAGGGGTGACGAGGGATGCTGAAAGAAAGCCCCACCGCTAGCTTCCTTGCAGCAGGACGGGCTTCCGGTTAGCTGCTCTGGCGGCGGCGGCGGCGAGGGATAGGAGCGAAGGGAGAGGCGGCGGCGCGGGCGGCCGCGTCCGTCCGCGAGAGCATCCGAGGGCCGGCGTCCGTTATTCTTCTTGACACGGGTTTCATGACCCTCATTCCTGTGCTTATCAGAATTGCCGTTAAAAAATGTGAACTGTATGTGCCAGCTTATGCTAGCCCTAAAAGAATCCATGGTTGGTAGGTATGAATATGATAAGACTCAAAACATACAGCAGTTCATTGGCATAGAACGGTACGGTGACCAATTCAGGCAAGAAAAATTCTTTACACTGTACTTTGGTTAACTAATGTAAGAACATGAGTTATCAAGAAAATAGCAGGAGAAATAAAAACTGCATTGCAATGGGTTAGATGATACTTTTACATATGACCTGTGGGCGGCCATCGATAGGCCGAACCTCGACCCATATCCCCATCGTTTCCCTCCACGCTCGCAAGCAACTCCGCATGGGACCCCACCACCTTAGGCCCAAACCTCAACCCAAAAACTTATGGAACCGAGGGAGTGTTTGATACGTGAGCTAAAGTTTAGTCTCTTAAATAAATAATAATTACATATATTAAATATAAACTAATTATAAAACTAATTACATAAGTCATGTCTACTTCACGAGACGAACCTAACAAGCCTAATTAAACTATGATTAATACATAATTATCACATGATTACTATAGCATTACGTTATATAATTATAAATTAATTAGGCTTAATAGATTCGACTCGCGAATTAGTGGTAATGAGTTTTTTAATTAATCTATATTTAATACTTCTAATTAGTATATTTACGTTCGATGTGACGGGACTAAATTTTAGTGGGTGGAATCCAAACACCCCCTAAATCTAACCCATTGCAATACTTTTATAGTTTACTAAAAAATTGTATGTAACTCAGTTTTAGTAACTTTTTAGCCCCCATATATATGTATCAAAATGCTCGCCATGGAACTACAATTTAAATTAAACCAATTTTTAGAAAATAAATACTTCACACAGTTGTGTTGATGCATAATATGGCACAACTTGTGTTAATCATTGCATCTTGAATCGCTGGACCTTTGCTGGGTTGACCAAATGATCTGTATGACTAATTAGTAGAGTGTTCTCATTCCCTAACTGGACCGAGAAGAGTAAAAGCTGAAGATTTTTTTTATGCATGGATCGGAAAAGATGGATCCTTGTATCGAAATATATGGTCGTTGGTGTTGCCCTAAAAAATTAAATTTAAAGATTACAGCTACATGCAGCACTATAAGTGTTACAAATAATATAGTTTGTATATTATAGTGATCAATATGTTAGTTATAGTTTCACCAAAGGGCCTCTCCCAAGGGGCATGTCTTTTGGGGTGGCAACCCCCATGCCCATTGGGCTTATATGTATGTATGTGTGTGTGTGTCTATATATATATATATGTGTGTGTAAACACTAGTCCTCCATCAATGAGAATCCATTCATTTGTTTCCTTTCACTTCCTGTTCTCTGACATTCACAACACGTTATCAGTACTTTGCTCTACATTGGGTTCAAGTACAGGAAGGGGAACACAAGGCCTCGTGCACAGAAGTAAGCCATGGAACTACTGTTCATTGAACTTGAAGTTGTTTTTCTTGTTCTTCCCCCCATGGCTTTTCATTCTTCGAATTGGACGATATTTTTCCTCGTTCTTCCCCTTCATTGCCATCGACATTGGAGGCATGGATGCACTTGGTGCATCTTCCGACGATGGAACTTCTCCCCACACCATGGACAACGTCCTACACGACGTCATGGCCGTCACGGTCATGGCCGTCATGTTCATCGCTTCAGCGATTGGCTTGGAGAACACCTTCTCGACAACCGGCAACTTGCATCTTTGATGCCTGCACAAGATGCAATGCCACAAAAATAAGAACAGTACCAAGATGAGTACTGGTCGTCCACAGATGAACATCTCTATGGAAGGACCTCACCTTCTCTGTTCACGGTCACGATGATGACAGAGGCAACAACCGGTAACACCGGTTTTGGCCTTCTCGCCAATCCTCCAACTGGCAGCCCTCCGGACTTGGCCGCATCCGCGGCAGCCGTCACTCCAACGGTGGTGGCGCTTCTACCACCAGGAAACCTTGGTTGCGTCGCAACCAAGGAAGGCCCCTCGGGCCTATACACGCCGTGGGTGGCGCACTCATTAGGGGCATCTGCAACACCAGATCACTGGCAATGCCGGACCCTTCAAAGGCGAGGGCCCTTCGGGCTCGGCCGCACCAACACCGGCGCGAGCAGTGGCGCGAGGCGCATCAGTGCCCCGACGCGCACCGTCCACGCGCCAACTCGCCGTTGGGCCATGCGCCGATTCGTCGCTGGGCTCGCTGTGGGCTGGAGAAAGAAAACAAATCAGCCATTAGGCCATATTACTCCCCGTTTTTTCTTCAATTTTATTTAGAAGTCCCCCAAACTTCTAATTATCTATCTATTTGGAATATTTCTATTCTAAATATTTAGATTGTTGTATTGTTCAGTACATATTTGTATGTGTCATCTTGTAATATCCTCAGATATTGGAACCAATATATTATTGCCGCTATGATTACCTCAGTAATTTGGAGATTCTTGATCCTCAGATCTTGTATTGGTTCGACACATTTTATTTTCAGAACATGTTTTTCTTATGCCATAATTTTATATTTTTGGCATTAACTCTACGAGTTCAATTATACAAAATACTAATTAAGGAATATTAAATATGATATTTGGATCAAACACAAGGTGATGCGACCTAGGCACTGGTTGCGATAAGTTCTTTTGAACTTATTTGCCCTAAGATCCAGGCTTTTAGGCTGCAATTTTTGCTCACCACTGCGAGGTCTACATCTTTTGATGATTACCTTCATCGTGTATATCCAAGATTTCATATAAATGGACATATGACTATCAAGTCGAATTTTTTTCCATCAGGAATTAAAATAATCTTCTTAAGCAGTTTCACTGCACAATGTCCTTTACCTTAATTTTATTTGTAAGACACATCTTACATTCAATATTTTTGCATACATACAACACAATTCAATTTACATCAGTAAATTAATTCCACACATGACTCCTCATGTAGAAAAATGGCTCAACTAGCAAAGAAAGATTTCACTAAACTTGCAGCAGATAGTAGCAACTATCTGACTTGGGCTATGGATGTCAAAATCCTACTCAGAGCCAAAGGTTTCATTGCCGCAATCAATGAACCAGATGCGAAAGCACCTGTTGCTGAAGACACTAAAAATGCAACCTTGTATTTTCTAAGGCATCACATCCATCCCGATCTCAAAATCGAATACATGATGGAAGCGAGTCCTAGGAATCTTTGGGTTTCACTCAAAGAATGCTATGACCAACAACAAGCCTTAATTCTGCCAGAAGCAAGACGCGAGTAGTCAATGCTCCGTCTAATGGATTTCAAATCTGTTGCAGAATATAACTCTGTCGTTCATAAGATTTGTTCCAAGCTTCAATTCTGCAACAAACCCTTAGAGGATGCAGAAAAGATAGAAAAGACTCTATCTACATTTCTCCCTACTAACAGGATATTGCAACAGCAATACCGTCGCCACAACTATGCTAAATATTCTGACTTAATACATGATTTACTTCAGGCTAAAAAACATGATGAACTCTTAACAAAGAATCATCACATGCGCCCTGTAGGCGCAGCTCCTGTTCCTGAAGTTCATTTCAATGTTCAGAATAAAAAACAGAAATTTGGTGACAAGAAATTCAAAAAGAATTTCAAGGGAAAATGGCAGAAGAAGAATTTTAAGAAAAACAAGGGTGCAAACAAGAGAAAGGGCACTTTCAAAAACAACCGTAATGACAACTCTCAAGTTTGTCAAAGGTGTGGTTGTCACAACCACAGTGCCAGAAAATGCCGCATCCCCAAGCATTTGGTAGACTTATACCAGAAATCTCCTGGCAAGCAAGTTCATGGGGACAAGTATGAAGCTCACTTCACTACTAAACCTGACGAAGCCAGTTGTTCTACTACTGTTCCCGCGGAACATGACAATAAGGCGATCCCACCTCAGTTGGACGACCTATTCAGCACCGACGACATGATTGTGGCATTCGAATCCAACGACATGTTTGGAGACACTGTCTAGTCTCCATCGTCCCCGAAAAGACTTAGTTCTCTAAGTTATCTTTATGAAATCTTGTATTGTGTTGTAGTATTTGTTGTCATAAGTATCGTAAACCATATGATACTTAATTAATATAGTATGTGTATTTATATATATAATCTATTGAGTCAAATTCTTCAGATATTTGATTTACTCATTTTAGTTTATACTACGGGAACAATCCATTTGGAGAAGGAAATTTATTTAGTGGATAATGGTACCACTAATACAATACTCAGGAGAATTAAAATTTTCTAAATTCTCATCAAGAGTAAAGGAAATGTCACAACTATCGCCGGTCGCGATTATGTGATGGTCGGCTCAGGTCGAGCCACATTAATTCTCCCTATGGATACTAAACTGGAAGTTGAAGATGTACTCATGTATCATGATTCCACTCGTACCATATTGAGTTATAAAAATATCCGTCATAATGGCTCCCATGTTGAAACTCATAATGACAACAAGGATGAATATCAATTCATCATCGAAAATGACGGATATAACAAGCAACAGCTTGAGAAAGTTCCTTCATTATCCTCTGGATTGTATTACACATACATCAAACCCGTACAACATGTTGCATATAAGATAATTTTTCAAAATCTCGATGTCTTCAAGACTTGGCATGATCGCCTAGGTCATCCCGGAGTTGGGATGATGCGAAAAATTATCGGCAATTCCATTGGTCATAAAATGCATATATCAAAAATTTCCGCAAATCTTCAGATTTTGTTTGCACCACATATGCAACAGGAAAATTCATCTTAAGACCCTCTTATCTTAAGATCAGGGCTAAACCACTACAATTTCTTGAACACATTCAAGGTAATATTTGCGGTCTTATTCATCCATTAACTGGGCTATTCAGGTACTTCTTGGTACTTATTGATGCATCTACTAGATGGTCCTATGTGTAATTGTTGTCCACAAGAAACCATGCCTCTGCAAGGTTTATTGCTCAAATTATAAAATTAAGAGCAACTTATCCGGAAAGTCCAATAAAATCCATCAGGATGGACAATGCCACTGAGTTTTTCATCAAAAATTCTTTTAATGACAATTGCATGTCTTTAGCATTAATGTGGAACATTTTGTACCTTATGTACATACACAAAATGTATTAGCCCAATCTCTTATCAAGAGAATGAAATTAATTGCTAGACCATTATTATAGAATTGCAAATTACCAACATCATGTTGGAGTCATGCGGAATTACACGCCGCTGACTTGATTCAAATCAGACCTACTGCATATCATACAGCTTCCCCGTTGCAGTTAGTACATGGAAATCAAACAAGTATTTTCCATCTGCGAAAATTCGGTTGCGCTCAATTCGCACCAATTTCACCACCGTAGTGTACATCAATGGGCCCTCATGAACACATGGGGATATATGTGGGGTATAAATCACCGTTAATCATAAAATACCTCGAGCCTCCTACAGAGGACGTATATACTGCCCGGTATCCTGATTGCATCATCGATGCGGACGATTTCCAGGCATAAGGGGGAGATAATATGTACCATACAAAATGCCAGGAAATAAATTGAAATGCCATCGGCATTCAGTCCAATCATCCACGTACTACATAATCTGAACATTAAGTTCAAATGATTATACATTTGTAAAGTATTGCAAATAATCTGCCAGAAGCATTTACTGACTATAAAGGTGTCACTAATCCTACAGTTAAAAGTACCACGAAGAGTAACAACTCTTACTTAAAATCTCCCAAATCAAAATAAGAGGGGGAGAGGTACAACTGTAAAGGATATCCGCGGAAAATGGAAGCTCGCTTCCAAAGCAGTAAATGCAAATCAACATCATGTTGATAGACACCAATTGGATATTGTAAATCCAAATAATATGGATGATCAACAGATACATCACATACCCAGCACAAAGTGCGCACAAAAATACTGGTGCTGGGACATCGGAAGACCCTGACTCTACTGTATTGGGAAATCACGAAAGGTCGGAAAGGGTAAATAAAATTTCCACTAATTATATTGATTCTGGAGAATCATTCAAAGACTACAATTGTCGACACTATCCATTCAAGATTGTAAATGGCCTTCAACTGATCCAAACATAAGACCATGGCAGTGCATCCGCACTTCGAATGGATCAAACAGAAGGAAGCAATCAGGGTAGAATTGCACTCGCTCAAACCGAGAGGTATTCGGCTCAGCGATACCTACTCCTCAAAATATTTTCCTGTGGGATCAAAACGAAGTGGTGAATAATAAAGCGAGGCTTGTAGCACAAGGGTTCACGCAGAAACCCGTCATCGATTTCGATGAAACATACTCTCTAAGTATGGGTGGTATAACATTCCAATATTTAATATCATTGGCAGAACATGAAGGTCTATCCATGCATCACATGGATGTGGTGACTATATATCTTTATGTGTCACTTAATTCGGATATCTATATGAACGTTCCTGAAGAGCTTGATATTCCGAACAAGAATCATTCACGCAACATGTACAGTGTAAAGCTTCAAAAGTCACGACATAGCTTGAAGTAGTCGGAAAAGAATATGGTACAACCGACTAAGAGAATTCCTTCCACAGAAGGGTTATTCTAATAACGATGACTGCCACATGTGTTTTCATCAAGAAATCCTCGACTGGATTTTGTATTATATCTGTGTGTGTTGATTATCTCAATATCGTTGGGAATACACAAGATATAGATGAAACATGCAACCATCTTAAGACGGATTTGGGTAAAACCAAAACCTATAGTTTGAGCATCTCCCTACAGGGATTCTAATACATCAGTCTGCATATATCCAGAAATTCAATATGGATAAATCATATCCATCAACTAGAGATTCCATGTCTCAAGTGTCATTGGAGCGTTGTATATCGCAAACAAGTATTCAACTGGATATACCGATACTGGCTATTTATCTGATCCCCATAATGCCATATCTCAGACATGCTTTGTATTCTTATATGGTGGAATGGCTATATCATTAAAGTCATCAAAACAGACTTTTGTAGGCACATCCACAAATTATTCTGAAATAATTGTATTATATGAAGCATCACATGAATGTTGATGACTTCACAGAATGATAAATCACATACAACAGTCATGTGGTTTTGGTTCGATCATAAAACCAACAATTATCTATGAAGATAATTCTGCTTGTATTGCATAAATGAATATAGGTTAAATCTTGCAAACCAAGTCATGTGATAATCTTTCAGATTTATTCACAAAGTTTATGCCAACTTTTTTATTCCAGAAATATACTTTTGGAATAGGTATAAGATGACTTAAAGATTTGCAAGTATCAGGGGGAGTAAATTCTCTGATATAACCTATACATAATCTTCTGATTATGGATACTGCACTCTTTTCGTAATGAGTTTTCCTATCAAGGTTTTTCTCATACATAGGTTTTTAATGAGGCAATATGCATTAACAAGCAATCATATATGTCATATAACATTTTCTCCTATATTTTCCCTCAGGAGTTTTTAAAGGAGTTTTTCCTATGACATATCCATATTTCTCCTCATATTTTTCCCATCGGGTTTTGGGGGAGTTTATTCCAATATGATCCACAGATCATACTATTGTTCCACTAAGGTTTTTCTCATATTAGTTTGTTATGTTACAATATGCTACATCATTTCTCCTTATATTTTCCCACTGGATTTTGAAGGAGTTTTCGTGGCATATCAATACATAATATGGTTTCTCCTCAAATTTTACCCACTGGGTTTTTGGAGGAGTTTTTCCCATACGATGGTCATCCATCAAATATCATGTGGTTTCTCCTCGTATTTTCCTACAAGGTTTTAGAGGAGTTTTTCCCACGCTACAATATATGGAGGACATTTACATAAAGCAATTGATCAATGGGGAGTGTTACAAATAATATAGTTTGTATATTATAGTGATCAATATGTTAGTTATGGTTTCACCAAGGGGCCTCTCCCAATGGGCATGTCCCTTGGGGTGGCAACCCCCCGTGCCCCTTGGGCTTGTGTGTGTGTATATATATATATATAAACACTGGTCCTCCATCAATGAGAATCCATTCATTTGTTTCCTTTCACTTCCTGTTCTCTTACATTCACAATAATAAGCAATATATATGGTCGTTGGTGTTGGCAAGTGGATTGGTGCAAACCCACTAGCGCATAACCATTCTAGCTTGTCAATAGAACAAAAAGAATGCCAACAATCATATATACTCCGAGGAATATATGCCTTTCCTTTCTGTCACAGCTAGCATAGCAAGCTAGCAAAAGCCTTTCCTCTCTTGAAAAAAAAAAGAAAGAATGAAAGACAAGACTGCGACTGCGAGCCTACGTGAGCACCATAACCGGTAAACAACTCAGCTTGATCATTCCGATGTCATCCTCCAATCACCTATATAATTATAAATAGGCTTAGCATGCACCGTTTGTAACTCACCGCGACAATCTCATAGAGCTAGCATTAGTTACCTAGTTCTAGTATTAGCTAGCAAGCCAAGCAATATCGCATTGCTAGTATGGCCTCAGCAGCGCGCATGAGTGCGCCGGCGCTAATGATGACCTTGGCCGTGCTGGCACTCGTCACCGGCGGCCGTGCCCAGCTGCAGTACGGGTTCTACAAGAGCAAGTGCAACGCCACCGACGTGGAGGCGGTGGTGCAGCGCCTCGTCGATGCCCGCTTCACCCGCGACGCCCCCATCGTCGCCTACCTCCTCCGTTTGCAGTTCCACGAGTGCGCCGTCAATGTACGTATTACCACCTACACGTCTGTGTGGTCTGTGTTTCACGGACTGTTACGAAGAGATTCGTCGATTAATTAACATATAGGGCAAGAGATTAATTATACGTGATTGCAGGGGTGCGACGGCGGTCTGCTGATCGACGGCCCCGGCACGGAGAAGACGGCGCCGCCGAACCTGAGCGTCAAGGGCTACGACCTCATCGCCACCATCAAGACGGAGCTGGAGAAGAGGTGCCCCGGCGTGGTCTCCTGCTCCGACATCGAGATCCTCGCCACCCGGGACGCGGTCGCGCTCGCCGGCGGGGCGGCGTACCCGGTGCGCACGGGGCGGAGGGACCGCCGCCGGTCACTGGCCTCCGACGTCAAGCTCCCCGGCGCCGACTACACGGCGGCGCAGGCCGTCGCCTACTACGCCAGGCTCGGGATGAGCGCGTTCGAGACGGTGGTGCTCCTGGGCGCGCACACCGTCGGCGCCACGCACTGCAGCGTGATCAAGAGCAGCCGCCTGTACTCGTACGGCGGCAGGCCCGGCGCGACGGACCCCGCCATGGACCCGGTGCTGGCGTCGGTGTACAAGAAGTACGTGTGCCCGAACGTGGCGTCGTCGGACGGGAGCGCCGTGTTCCTGGACGACCGGGGGGACGCGCTCAAGGTGGACAACCACTACTACCGGAACCTGCAGCTCCGACGCGGCGTGCTCTCTGTTGACCAGAATCTCTACAGAGACAACACCACGAAGGGATTCGTTGACCAGCTCGCCAACAATGCTGGACAATTCCAGTCGCAGTTCGCCAGGGTGCTCGCCAAGCTCAGCGAGGTCAACGTGCTCACCGGCACGCAGGGAGAGATCCGCAAGGTCTGCAACAAGTTCAACTGACCATCTGATCGTCAAGGTCTCCACGTCTATTGATCCGGTTAACTTCGCTCTTGGTTTGATTATCTGAAATGTTGTCATCTTCTCGTCTTGTTCCTTTTGGTTTGATCTGAGTTGCTTAATTTTGACCTGATAAGTGTTTGATTCATTATTTCATTTGAATTCAACGGTTTTTGTAATAATATAAGCAGTAATGACATATCTGATTGATGAATAAAACAAAATAGTTGATGGTCTGAATGTTTCCAATATTATTGTTCCTTTTGGTTTCATCAAAATTGGATTTTGTAATATGTATAATAGCATACATGGTGGATGAATGTACCATGTGTATGATGAAGTAGCAACATATGATATGGACGAATGTATCATGCATCTCTGTGATGAATTTCTGTAAGGAGAAAATTGAGGTCGCAAAGCCATGGTAGTATGCCATGCCCGAGCGGTGGCGGAGCATAATTGGAGCCAATGTGGTAGGAATTCAGACTGTTGCATCAGACATCAGTCATCACGCCGACTCAAAACGCAAACTGTTGTAACCCACCCCTGCCCGGCGCGAGCGTTTTGACATACCCTCGCTTGGGGTGTGTTTAGTTGGTCGGATGGAGTTTTGTAGACCTGCATCGTATATTCTGGATGAGGGGATGCAGACTGCGGGGTGCAAAATCTTAAAAAAGTAGGTGTTTGGTGAGCTTGTATGAGCGCGTGCAAAGAATATTGAGATTGTGTTTAGTTGGATGCATGAGTAGATGCAAAATTGTTAGCCTTAGAGACTGACGTGTGGGGCCGCTGTCCCCTGCCTGCATCCGTCGGGCCAGGCTGAGCAGAGATGCTCAAATCGGGCTTCACTCCCTAGCCAGGATCCAACCGTATATTATCTACATGTGCGGATGCAAGTTGGAACAGTGGACGCAGCCAAGCAAACATAGCTTCGGTGGAGATTATACGCTTGCGCTGAGCCAGGACGAAGGAACCAGGAGTCCAGGGGCACGTTTGGATTTTGCCCAGCCCTACCCTGCCAATCGTTGGCGCACCAAATATTTGGCGGACGTTTCAGCCGCCCGCGCTTCACCAACGCTCGGGCGAGAAAATGAACGGGGCGTCCTCACGAGCTAGCTTTGTGGGCTTGGCGAGACAAAAAATCGGCGTCATTCCAAACAGCCACCAATGGAGCATGGGCAAGACAATATTTGGTTGGGCAAAGATTGGTTATAAACCAAACGTGCCCAAACACGCCCTTGGATTCTTCCCTCACTCGCTTCCTTCACTGCTCCCTAAACTACTGCCTCCGTTTCAAATTATCTTTCCTTGTAATTTTTTGTAATGACGTTGATGAATACTCAACGGTTATATATAATCAACAGTGCATAATAATTTAGAAGAAAAAATAATAAATTAGTGATTCCCATGCTTCGAGGAAAAGATGTCTCCCTAACGACATCTGAGCCAAGCTTAGACCATACATTGGGCCACGTCGCCTGCAAAAAATAGTCGTAAGATGCAACTTCAACGACTCTGATTCGTCGAGAGCAGTTCATTCTACAGAGGCAAGGCTCATCCAGAAACACCGAGGCCCATAAACCCCCTCAGCCTTCCATGCCGCTCGCAAAATTCCAAGCCGTCCACCTGTTCTTCGCGGGTGCGTGTCTTCTCCCTCCTTCCGGTTCCAGGAGCTCGGCTGCACCAGGAGCTCCTCCTCCCACGCCGCGGCACAGTTCCTGACGATCTCTCCTCCAACCCCGGCGCCCGGAGGGTTATCTCCATCAAGCACTCCGGCAACCCGCTCGTCGCCGCTGCTCTACGCGCCTTCGTCCATGTCGTCTCCTGCAGTGTCACACCCGGTTTTATAAGGACAAAACCGAGTGCTTTCCACATGTATGCCAGGATCAGTTTATTCATACATGCAGCGACTTCATCATTGTATCATTACAGCATCCTAAATAAACGTAACTTTAATACAAAATGACCCTTAGGTCTAAAGAAAAGATACACCGTATAATTCTAGCGGAGCGGTTCTTCCATCAATCCACAGGCAGTCGTCCGGGGGCACGCCAGCCTAGTCCAATGCATCGTCCTCCTGGTTCTCTACTTCTTCTCCATCTGAGCAGCAGCGGGTATATACACAGCAGGGGTTGAAAGGGAGAAGGGTGAGTACATCTAGATGTACTCCGCAAGTGTAGGAAAAATATGACATGAGGTCAAAACAAGGAAAGGCTTACTCTGGTTATAAAGCGCCTAAGCAACTCATCCTAAACCTTAATTACCTTAGCACCTATTTACTAGATGTGATTACCACCAACACCATAAAGATCAACCCCTCAGATTCCATCCAAGCTCCAAAATCAACCACCGGATTCCATCCAGCTTCCAAACCACACCAGGGTACCACCACCTGGTCACCAAACCAACAATCCACCTCCACCACTAATCACGAAGAAGTCCAAGCCGCTCTTGACCGTGAGCACGGCCGATATATCAGTTTTACACTCTGCAGAGATTGCACACTTTCATCATGAGTCGTGCTTCCCATTATGCATCACACTTCCAAGGTGATCAGCCAAGGTCACACTACAAGGCCTTTCAAAAGTCGTAGGTTCCCACTTGTGTACACCCACTAAGATTTCGCCCCGTTACAATAAGGTCAGCGACCCCGGTAGCCCCCCTTTGTGCCACTCAAACCGCCGACAATGCAACAAGTGGGACAACAATTTAGTCGGCCAGGGCTAGAGCCATATAGCTCTCATGGTTGCGCTGTTAAGCTAGGTTACAGGCTCCATGAACCGGTCCTTCGAATCCAGAGCAGGTACTAGCACCAACCCACGTGTCAAACGACACAAACCAAATAAAACCATCAAAACAGAACCATCCACCGGTTCCGTCCATCCTGCTCAGATTCCCTAATTCTCCATGTTGCTATTAGGACATTACCAATCAGTTTCCATTGTATAAATAATTATTCAGGTTTAACTTTATAATCCCAACCATCCCAACCGAGACAGCAAGCTAAGCATGAATCTACCCATAACCACCCAACCGAGGCTTCAAGGAATAATAAAGGAATAGCTAGTAAACCCTAACATGGGATTCAAATTTATGACACAGCATGCAACTAGACTTAACTACTCTAGTAAAATAAAATAAATATAGGATCAAATATGAGCAAGGACACTTGCCTTCGGTCGTAGAATGATCAACAGCTTCTGACTCAAGACTCGAAGATTCACGAACACGCTTCCTAGACGCGCAAACAATCACAAACAACACACAATAAATAAAAACAGTACACCAAACAGATATAAAACATGATATAAAGGTTACTAACATGTAGTACTCGTCGCTACGAACACGTGAGCGCAAGAATCACTAAAATCGGATTTACGGTTAAGAAGATATAAGAGTTTCAAGATGCAGGGACCTATTCGTAACACTATAAATAAATTATGGGGACTAAACAGTAAAACGCGAACTGGGCAGTGAACAGTAACTGAACATTAGTGAAATATCAAAGGTTTTATGTGTAAAAGCACATGGGTTTGGGCTGGAATAAAAATTACCAAAGTATTCAGGGGTTATGACGCATGAGTGGCTGACTTGGAGTAATCTTGTCGTGATTACCTATAAGGACAGGGGCTGAAACAGAAAAGGTGGTGAGGTGGCGGTACTGTACGGTGGACTGGGTCTATGGGTTTTGTGGACCGGAGAACCAGAAATATGGTCCACCATGCACCAGGTCCATACGAAGGGTTATAAAATTGATCTAATCTTAGCCCTTGATTTAAGATCTAAAGGCCAACACTTCATCTTCCACCTTCAGCTCCTATGAGCACGTCAACGGAACAGGGGGCCATGCACGAGCTCCCGTTCAAGGTTTGCAAGCTACTGATGCACCTCTAACTTCGCCTATGGTGCACGAAATTCAACAGGACAAGGAAAAACGGAAAGCCCACGGGACGGGGAGCTCACCTAGGGCATTTCTACGAGCTGCGATGGCGCGGTTCGAGGTCTGGCCGGAGGAAGACGTGACGCTAGGGCTTCTGTAGCGGAGGAAAAATGACGACGATGAGTGGCGGAGGCCCTCCTTGGTGGTCCTTCGGTGCGGCCAAGACGAACCAAATGAGAAACGAGTTGTAAAGACAGAGGGAGAAGGTGCACAACACTCACGGGAAAGACTGAGATGCTTCCTCTGGTTCACACCGACGGCGCACTGGAGAACAGGGAGGTCCTCCTCGCACCCCGCACAGGCCGATGAGAACGGCGATGGCGTCGGTTCCGGCGGCAGTGAAGGATGTGGTGGCTGTAGATGCGAAAGTGAGCGGACGGGGCTGCGGCTTCGCATTTTATAGAGCAGGGAAGGCACCCAGGGGCTATCGTAGCTGCCTCCGAAGATAGCGCGGCTTGCGGCGAAGCTCAGCGGCGCTAGTTACGCCAAGTTGTTGCGGCGGCGGCGGCGCTGCACGGCATAGAGCTGGAGAGCAATGGGTCTGCTGGGCTTGGCCCAATAGGCATACGTGAATGGATCAGCTAGGAAAGAAATGAAAGAAGGTAAGGAATGAAGGAAACAGTGGACTAAGCCCAAAGAGATAAGTTGATCTATTTTGAAACGCATTCAAACGAATTTGAACTATATCGAATTTTGAAATACATTTTTCATATCATAAAGACCTAATGCAAACTATTCGGTATGAATGCACCAATAAAAATTCATATAGCCTATATTGATTGTTTGTTTAGAAAATATATTTTCCTATAATTAAAGGGTTTTTTAAAGACTATTTGTTGAAACTTTTAAAAATATACAAAATTCTATAAATTTATTAGTGTAAATTCTTCACAACCCAAAATAGGAATTTTGGGGTGTGACATGCAGCACCAAGGGGAGAAGGGCGAGTAGAGTGTATCCCGGCGGAGCCCGATGCCGCGTCCCATCCACGAGCGCCGTTGACGGGGGAACTTGCAATCGCGGAGGCCGCTGCGCCCCAGCAGCGACTTCAGTGGCCGCGGCTGTCATTGGATGCAGACTCGATCTGGAGCGCGGCGCCTGCGATGACAGTACCTCGCCCACGGCTCCTCCCGCGCAAGCGCTTCCGCATAAAACCTCGCAGGTGAGCTTCACGGGCAGCTTCCTCGGCCACGGAGACATTGGGCCTTCCTGCACAGCACATAGCATAGCATATATGCTTAACGCTGCCGTAGGCGCCGTAGCTATATGAGGCATGCCGCACGCATCTTTGTCCAGAGATTTTGTGGACACTGGCCTTATGAATTGCTTAGAAGCAGCTGCTTCATGAGTTTAGTGCATTGCACATTTTTACCTTAATTTGATGCTCATACTCAATAACATCATGTACACGCAGACAGGCATACAGTGTGTTCATATCTTGTGTGCCATATATTCTCTCTCTCTCTCTCTCTTCAATACAAAAATTTCAGTTTCGCAGAGTTTATTTGTTTAACCTGCATGCAGTGTCCTGACTGGACTTTCAGTGGTTGCCCTAAATTTCAGAGTTTGCTAGCCTAGCGCGGCAAGAGCTAGGCCATCAACTCCTACAACTGTTCTCTTTTCTCTGTTCTTAGTACATCATTATCCTCTGTGTTGGTTCGATGGATTTGGATTCAACTGCGACAAAACAGTACCAGGGCGGAAGCATGTAAGGATCAGAACCTTTGAGCAGGTGCTCCCAATCTGTGATCTATGCCTTTGTTTGTTCATAAAGACACATTTATATAATATAGGATATTAAGAATATTCCGGCTTCTCTGTTCTTGCATGACCTTTGGAAAAGATAATTACGAACTGAACTCCATGATTTGAACACATAAACGAAAATTTCAAGAAAGCATTCATTGCACCGGGTCTTAATTTCTGCAGAAATGATTTTGGTCTACAGAATCGGATACATCGTGAGCTGTGCTAACTACAAAATTATCTTGCCATGCTCAGTTCACTCATTTGCTTTGTACCTTTATCTGAGCCCGAAGCTAAATCACAAATTTATAATTGACAGTTTTGTTTTAGTTCCATTAAACTAAATTTCAGCTCACGATTGAAAACCACCACCAAAAGATGATTTAAGTTGCATGTCTACAACAAGTCGTAAACTTCTGCATATTTAAGCAACTATTTCACCACAAACAGGCAACAACCTAATCCTCAATTTTTATCTTTGAATTTGAATGTCAGTTCATGTATTTAACTAAATCTAATGCAGATTACTACCTTGGGGATACAAGGATCCTATATTTTTTTAGCGATCAAATGAGCCTCAAAAGAGTAGTTATATCTACTTAGTCATTTTCATAGTCCTGCTTCGCGCCCTATAGATATAATTTACATTCTTAATCTTTTGCAAGTAACAATAAACTGGACATCTTCACAACTAAACACGTTACTTTCAGTATTTTCGTCACAAATGATTGATCACGACGAAACATTACCTATCATAGGCCGTATCCACCGGGTCTTTACAACTGGTTCCCTAGACCAAATGCTCATCGTCATCGCGCGGCTGCCGCGCGTTGCTTTCTAGTAGTTGTATACGAGAACTTGCTAATATCTTCGTTCAAAAAAAAACTTCCTAAAAGAAGTGGCGTTGAATTGGGATTGAACAAACTCTAGCTGCGAAATAGCCAAATAGGGAAGGACAAGAAACGTCTAAAAGGGACAAGAAAAATCTTCGGACAAATATTAGTATAGAACAGTCACTAGTAGTAAAACTACCCACGGCGTCGGCGTTGCTTGAAGAGTCATAAGCACAAGCACCAGCTGAGCGATGCAACATGCAAGCATTCCAAATTCGGTTGACACAATTTATATCTAGAAGACTAAAACTGATTGACTTAATGACAGCGCAGTGTAAAGAACCGAAGCATAACATAACTCTTGCCTATGGCGGCCAAAATTCATTGGTAACTAACACTCGTCAGGGTGTGAAATTCATGAACGTTCAAATGGCATAAAACAAAGATGGGGCAAGATCAAGCCCGTGCACTTGACGCATTGGCACCAAAGTCTGAAATTTCAGGGTAATTCATTCAACAACAGCTAACAGATCCGATTCCCGGCAGAAACAATGCTTCTCATCAGTACCCAGGTCCACCTGCAGGGATCGAACACAGTGAGCAAGTCACGTGACTTGAATCAGAACATGTAGGACCCAGAACAAACCCACAAAATATATGGGGTGTTTGGTTCCTCCCTCCTAAACTTCAGTCCCGTCACATCGGATGCTAGGATGTTAATTAGAGGCATTAAATATAGATTAAATAAAAAACCCATTACATAGACGAGGACTAATTTGTGAGACGAATCTATTAAGCCTAATTAGTCCATGATTAGATAATGTAATGCTACAGGAAACATGTGACAATTATGTACTAATTATAACTTAATTAGGCTTGTTAGGTTCGTCTCGTCAAGTAGACATGCAATTAGTTTTATAATTAATCTATATTTAATATGACTATATTTAAGGGACTAAACTTTAGTCCCTTGGATCCTAACACTAAGTTTACCTCGTAAGCATTGATATCTGAGAAGAGAACCTGCAAAATTGCAAGCAGAACCTGGTTAGAATGTTCTGTGCAAAAGACATTTATTGTGGTAAAAGCACATATAAGGAAAGACTACGCCAACTGTAAGAACTCAAACAAGAAGTGAAGAAACCATGTACTCTGTCCATAGCACTAAAGTAGGAGGGCAAAACAAACAAGGAGATAAAAGCGAAATAAAGCACGTGTGTTTTCAGATTTTGCAGCACGCCATGCATATCTAAGCAAATTGCGATAGTCGACAAAATCATACTGGTTGGCTGCAGCTTGAAGGTTAACACTATTATCAAACTTAAACCGCTCTTCAATCTAGCCATGCAAGCCTCAGTACTGGTCTCTGTTGCCTTTTGGCCTCTATAAAGGGTCAATGAAGTATCTTTACAGAGCAGTATCTAGACAGTAGATTTAATATCTACAAAATTGTGCACAATACAGTTCTCTTCACAGTTACAGATCAAACCATCAGAATAAGAACATCTGCTGAAAATTATTATTCATTCACTTACGAAATTATAATCCATTCATTTACAGGATAACAGTACAGCTCATATGTCTAAATTTTCATTCAGTTTCATCATCATACAGTAGAAAGATTATAGAAGACAAGCAACCACAAAATATGCATCATGTAATGCAAGAAAAAAAAATGCTTCTTGCTGGTAAAAGTGAGTTTGGGCATGCATCAATAAGTTATGTGACAAGATGACGTTTACCTTCTTTCCTGCCTCAACTTCACCAACATCAGCACCGACCGACAGAATCTAGCATGAATAATACAATATCATTGGACTGTAGCTAGCTGAAGTTAAGATTCACAGAAACCTATAGTGCCTTGATATCTCACCTCACCCATCAGATATCTCTCAAATTTAACAGCAGACTTTGGTAGCAACACACCTCCAACAGATTTCTGCAGGTATAGAAAAGTTTAGTTAGAACAGATAACTATATGAAAAGTATCAACTTATAATAACTTCAGCGGAGACATTTATGTTGAGTGAACAATCACTCTGATACAGAAAAGCAAACATGCAACAGTTGATCTATTAACTTTCTAAAAATAAAGGGGCCACCCTAGCCAGCACATAGCATGTCAAACTAACCACACTTAGGAATAGGCAATGCAAAAATCTGTTGGATTTGCAACAGCTGAACCACAAGTTTGCAGTATGGTTAAATCTCGATGCAATGCACGAGCACGAAACAGAACACTGCAATTGCAGTTGGGAAAATGCACGTGTCTCAGCAGGTTAGCAGATGAACATGAGATTTCCCTGAGACTTTCCAAAACCAAGTGACGGATGGTGCTTCACATGTCTTCAAAAGCGACAAAGCAACCCTTAGAATTCTGTGAACACCTTATCGCCTAGGCAACAAGCCGTAACTGCTCCCCAAGGCGAGCTGGGTCTGCCTGGACGCCTAGGCGACGCCTTTGAAACACTAATGCTTCAAAAGCCAAATTAACTATTGTGCTTAGGTTATAAGTTGTATACAATTGAGTTAATTTGATTTTGCATTTTGCTAGTCACTTAGTACTTAACCCCATGTGTTTCACCAAATTTAAACCTAAATTAACTGAAACACAACAGTTGAAAAGTGGAGCAAATATACATTTTGTTATAACTGCCAACAGCAAAATGAGTACCAAAATCCTAAATCAAAATGAGTAAGTACAACCATCCTACGGCTTCTAAGTTCTAACGCATCACTCTATAGTACACGGTGTTCACTTACAAACTAGAAACGCCACATTTATTCCCCACATTTAAGGATTCTTCAGCCATCTACGAACTTACAAAGTAGGAGCAACGCAATAACAATTAGGGCTAGTTAGATCCATGCCATTATAATTTTCACAGTTTGGAAATATGTCATCGGCGTGTCACTAGCAGGTGGGGCTGGCATTTTTCCAATTTTCAAAAATTATAATGGCACGAGAGGCCAATACTAGCAAAATTAGACTTGGAAAATTTCACAGATCATAGAAGTAGAGGAGAGACCTCAGGGATCTGCTGGAGACGGACGAGCACCCGGTCGGCCTGCGGCGCCACCTGACGAACAAACCAACACGAGCACCACAGCGTCAGACCTCAGAACCCTACCCAGAACCCTTGATTCCTTGGAGACTCAAAGCCAGGGCCCATAATCACGGCACCGAGCCCACCTACCTTGGCAGGGTCGTACTTGAGGGCGGCAACTCGCAGCCCAGCCCGGCGGGTGGGGGCGACGCCCAGCGGCCTGCGGTTGCTACCGCTGCCAGCGAGGAGGAAGGGTGAGGCCGCGGCAGCGAGGAGGGAGGGCGACATTGGAGTGGAGACTAGCGCGAACTGTGGAGGCAGAAGGGAGGGGACGCGGAAGCTTCTAGAAGGAGGAAGAGGGGGTTGGTTCGTTCCGACCTCCGGCGGCGAGTTGCGTCCCGTCTTATCTGCTTGCCTTGCTCGCGAATGGATGGATTGATGGCTGTCTTCTCGATGCTTCCATGGTTTCTTATTGGGCCCTTGTGTTTTGCTGGGCTGTGATTTTAGCCAATAGAGTTTCCATTTAATTTGGCCCGTTATTATACTACTGCCGGGAAGGCCGATGCTACAAAACTCTCGTCCGTTTTATTTTTTTGGACCAAGATGTTCTCCCCGGCGAGAGCGCTGCCCGAGGTCTCCTGAATAATTAAAAATTCTAATATAACTTACTTTTAGAAAACATGTAGAAATTTGTTTTAGCTCAAAAAATATGAAATCAGTTTCATATTTTATAATTAAGATTTAATTTTTTTACCAAAAGATGCTCATGTTATTTATTCCGAGTTCTTTCTTTAAAATTAAGTTATTCTTATTTATTATGATCTTCTTTATTATTTGAAACGCAACTTGAGACGAGCTAAATGAGCCATGTTAAAGTTTTATTTTATTAAAAAAACATCTAATTTTAATTTTTTAAAAATGAGTGTAATCATGCCCCGTTGTTGCCACATGCATGTCCACCTCTCCCGCCATAGTTATTGCTTACCATGCTCGCCCCCTACCACACTCGCCACTAGGTATGCATGTCACTCCGAAAGATTTATCTAAAAAACATGAGCAACTTTTAGCAAAAAAATCAAATCATGGTCATAAAAGATTTAAATAACTTAATATTAAGACTAGAATATAGAGTATGAAATCTACAAAAATATGGAACTGATTTTATTTTTTGATCTAAAACAATTTTTTAATGAATCTTAAAACCACCTTTAAAAACCACTTAGAGAGAAAAAATGATCGGAATTGTGAGACGAGGGAGATGTCATGTCTGGTTTTGATGATGAGAGAAGCAAAATAGACAAACATAATAGTTGAGGGAGGTAGAATGAACTTTTTCCATCGACAAACATCGGCAGAGCTGCGTGTGTACGTAGGCTAACCTGGGCCAGGGCGCCCTTGCCTCTACAAACTCTTAAAGAGCCATGCGCATACGGGTACTTATGAGCTAATCCTACATGCAAGCGCGGCATTTTCTGCTCAAAATCGGCATGCACCTTTGAATATCATTTCTTCTTCATAAAAGAAAGGTTTATATATCATTTCTTCTGCTCAAAACTGAATATATGTATATTATACATATATATGCATGATATACGTCTACTTAGGCAATAACTAATGAGTCGACACATAAGTCTACTTGACTGTTTTGGTGGCAGTTTGGTGTCTACCGGTCTTGCATATTTGATAGTTGTATTATACATATTTGACATTTACAAACCCGCCACACCTAGAAAATATTCATGCCTCCGCTGCTGCGTCACACTGAACGTACGGTCCGGTAACAGTACGTAATACTACGTGCAAAAAAATACTAGTAGGTACGACTGACCCTGGTCGCCTTGTGTTGTGTAGCCGACTAAGTGCAAAGAATAGTTTTCATAGCAACTCAACTAGTACTTGTCTTTGGAACTCTACTTGTCTTTGGAACGACGATCATATTGATCCCGCAACGTTGTCTTTGGAACGATGATCATACTGATCCCGCAAGGCTGGGGGCAAGTGTAAACGGTAATTACTAATAACCGGCGTTATTAGGTGGCCTTGATGCCGTAACGGTAAAATTAAACCCGAAGACTTTTCGGCAGTAGTAAAGGGGCAAAGCGGCGCTGTAATGCTGTATATATAGCTTGGCTGGTAGAGGCGTAGAGCTGCACTGCTGCAGGATGGAGGCGGCCGGCCCGGGCGCTGCGTGCATTGATGCATGCCAGTCCACGGTGTCTGCGTACGTGCCGGGCCAGAGAGATGGATAGATGCACGCACGGATCACGTAGCTAGCTAGACAGACGAGCTCGCTGTGTACACACATGCAGCCGCTGATCCTGCGCACGTATGTACCGCCCGGCCGGTCCTAGCTCTCTCTCTCTCTCTGCCACGCATTGATGCACCGCTTGGCTGGCTCTACTGTAGGCGCTACAGCCCACAGCGCTGGGCTGGGAGAGGGCCAGAGGACTTGCTGGGCCTGGCCCTACCCCGTTTCGTTCGTACGCTAACATTCAATCCAGATCTGCGCCGCCATATACGCTCTACAGTATGCACATAGCCCGTTCGGCATTACAATATATACTGCTGCTGCTGCACCGTAAGTGCCGTGCGTCTCTACACTGTGCTAGCTACTAGTATAACACAATATGCAAAAAAATACTAGTATAACACAAACATATATTGACCGGAGTATTATTGATGTCTTGGTCGTGAATAATTAGCACGTGTGAACGTCGAGTCCAAGTTACAGTCATCTAAATTCAGGGGCATGACTTGACACCGAGTCATCAGTCCTTAGTTTCTACCGACACAATATTAATCAAACGAAGCCATCACTAATTAACCGTCATAAATAAACTAGCCGCGTTAGGAAATCCGTCGCCAGGAACAGGATCGATATATAGATTGCGTACGTGCCAAACATGCTACCTGACATTGTTTACGCCTTGTACCGGTGCTGCTATATAATTATTGCAGCGTCATTTGGATATAGACGACGACTCGTGGACTCGTGGTCTTGGTCCACCTGCTCACGCAACGGGATGGAAGCTACGAGGAAGATCACCGTGCTATTATCAAGATAGCTAACGGATACCAAACCCTCCATGGCGATGGCACGTCACAAGCAGCTGGCTCGAAGATTTTACTTGATCGCGAAGCAGGTTAGTTTAGCCTAGTGCTGACAAGGATGTAATAATTTTCTTTTTTTCTTTTTTTACGGTTACAAGGATCCATCTTTTCATCACCTGGTCAACACGGGCCGAGTTAACAATATATGGGCTAGCAGATATATACTAGAAACGAAACAAGGTGAGACCTAGCCTTGTATTATCACTACGGCGCCGATGATCTTATTCTTTATTATTTTTCTCTCGTGATTCTGAGTAGTGCGTTCCATGATGCGTGCGTACGTGATGATGCAAAAGAGAGGATGTCAAGTGCGGCATGCATGACGGAGTGCAGCGTCGAGGCGAGGAAGGCGTGGGCGACCGAGGGAAGAAAACGGGAGCATCAATCATCATCACCCGGCCCAATCGACAGGAACTGGAGTAGTAGTGGAGTGGCGGGAAATAAACGGCGGCGGTTGATTATGACAACATATAGCGGTAAGAATGGTTTTCCCATTGACTTCTTTGTTTTTGTCTCCACGTACCGCCCAACGTAACTCTCATGCGCATTAGATTCAACAGCGTGCATTGACATCGCGTTCTCACTTCACACCATGCGTGACGGCGCATATGTAGTTGTGCAAAATGGTATGCCTCGAGATACTTTCATTTGCTTTTTTTTGGGTTGCCAAATGGAAAATCGGATTAGTAAGGGCGCGTGTTATTTTTCTATGGAATCATTGGATCGACTAAAAACTATTCAGTGGACCTTAGTCAAGTTTCAAGAGACAAGAAATTGCGGGTTTCAAGAGAAAAGAAATCGAAATGCGAAAATAAGGCCAGTCTCAATGCACGATTTCACTACACGACTATCTAGATAAAAACTAGATAACTGTGCCAAAAGAGTTTCACGGTGATGAAACTTCTCTCACATGAAATTCTTCGTTCTCTTTTCTATGCCACGTCAGCATATTTAATGTCATGAAACTCCTCATGCAACTCACATTGAGACTGGCCTAAGGACACATTTAGTTGGCATATAATTTGCCACACATTCTAATAAGTGGCAAGGAAAATAGCCACATAACACGTTAGATTAAAAAAAAGCACATAACACGTGGACTTGAAAGCCTAAAAGAGAGACAAACTAAGTTGTAACAATAGCCAAACACTGACTAATAGAATTTTGGTCACCTAAGATTTTAGGTGTGGCGAGTTTTAGTTGTCAAACCAAAACAGGCCCGGCCAAGAATTACATATTAGATAGTACCAACATGCGTATCAATTGCTACACCTAAGCTTGACCTGAATAAAGAAAAAACCCAAGTGGTACGATGCTGTAAAATTGAGCACTACTATGCCAAGTGACTGTGTTCGCGGCTTTCAACCACGGGGATGGGCGACAGGTGTTCCACTACCAGTCCCAACTGAGGTGATTTCTGATTTGCCCCGTTGAATTTTTGCTGCCCGACAAAAGAAGATAGGATCAGTCCTCCGTGTCCAGTGAGGTGCGCTGCTGATGTTCCCCAGCACCAGGCATCTCGCGCGCATGCCATGCGAGGTAAAATTCTTACAGCAGCAGAAAAAAAAGAGAGAAGAAGCTCCTTTTCTTTTCCCCACCGCAAGCACCAAGCATGAAGGCATGAAGCCATGAAGCATCAGTTCTGGTCCACTCCACACGTAGGCATGTACTGTAGCTCCAGCTCGATCGTACAGTTCAGCAACAGTGGGTCAGACTATGAGAGTGGTAAAAAGGACCTGTTGTGTAGCAGAGTTGCACCCAGTGTTTGTGATCGGTCACCGGCCACAGCTCATCCTCTTCGTCCATGTCAAATATTATTTTTGATTCGACTGAATCAGTGAACAGCAGCATGGGTTACGAAAAAATGGCTCAAAAGACCGGGGGAGGCCGTATATATGGATCAGCTGAAACGAAATGAAAGTAAAAACCAAAAAAGGAAAATAAAAGGAAAAGGGAAAAAGAAGAGAAAAGGGGGAAATGCAGAGTCCAGGAGCAGGCCTTTTGCTTTTTTGGCCCTGTCTCTTGCCCTTGTCCCCCTTGCCCTTGGCCTCGTCTAGTTTCCCAACTTTACCCCCAAATTCTACTATGAAAAAAAAATTCATCACATCAAAATATCGACACATGCATGGAGTATTAAATATAGATGAAAATAAAAACTAATTGCACGGTTTTATTGTACTTTACGAGACGAACATTTTGAGCCTAATTAATCAATGTTTGAACAATTATTTATAAACACAAACAAAATGCTACATTGATACATTAATAATAAAATGTCAATTTTAACATGACAAATTGAAAACTAAACGAGTCCCTCGAGAAAAACACAAGTCAAGGCATCAGTCACTCACTCAGTGCTCCTAGTCCTAGCTACCTACTAGCTCGCTGCCTCGACAGCTAGCTAGCAACGAGGCACGGTACTTGTGCTTTCCCTTCCCTGTCTCTCCCTCGCCATGCATCCACTGTTCATTGCTGGCACTAGAACAAGAAAACGCGAGCAGAAAGCATGGACTCCACGCTAATATTATCATATCCCAAACCTACTGGTACCGCAAGAAAAAGGTAGGGGAGGTAAAGAAAGAAACAGGGAGGCCAGGCCAATGGGAAACAACACTTGCTTTCACAAGGCAGCCAGGCAGTGGTACACACAATGCTGTACTAAACATTGCATGGAGAGCCTTGGCTGAAGCATGCAGGCGCAGCTCATCAGATCAGAGCTTCAGAGCAAGGACAAAGCCTTCCACCACCAAAAGCGACACGAGCTGCTCCCTCTCTCTCTCCCATCGCTTCACAGTCGCAGCTCACAGCAACAAGGACGAGAGGGTCAAGCCAGAGGGTACAGTCAAAACGATGCCTTTTTTAGTTAGGTTAGAACTATCACTACACTTTCGATTGCTTATATGCTAATGCTAACTGGGAACTGGGATAGCCAAGCGCACGGAGCCAAGGAGCGAGTGTGCGATGATATAATGTTATATTTAGCAGATAGCCGGGCAGGAGCCAGTACGATGCAATGGGACACTGGAGTCCTTTTCCAGTGGGGTTGAAGCAGCTAGGACTAGGAGAGGGAGTTCTTGTAGGCTTGTGCGTAATCTCATGGACCACCAATCTCCGTCCATATCCTAACCTCCTCTCCCATGTGCATTGCATTGCATTCCACTGGAACCAAATCTCCTGCGCTATCCGTCCTGCCTCATGTAAATTTGCATTATATTTCTCATGAGCAGGTCTTTCATTGTGCGCCAAGCAGCAGCAGCGTAGATAATCTCAGAGGAACCAATGGTAATCACTAATCAGTATGAGTCAGTTAGTGCCAAAGTTTTGCTTCAACGCTGGAGATATGCACCACCAAACCTCCCTCTCATGTGATGCTAGGAGTAATGAAGTACCCCACTTTACTAATCCACCTTGCTAATTTATTTGCTATATGTACAATGGCCAATCCACACTTACACAATGAGTGCCACAAAATCTAATCAAATTTTAGCAAAAAGTCCACCAAATTCTCCAAGCTGGAATTTTTCCCATTTCCTTTTGATTGGTTGACGTGCGTGCTTAGATTGTAAGGTGATACCTGGGGAGTGTGTTGTCCCTCAACACAAGTTGATGGTGGCGGACTTCAGATTTCGGGTACGTGTCCAGCGGGACAAACGTGCCAAGATAGCGAGAACGAAGTGGTGGAAGCTTAGAGGGGAAGCAGCGCAAACTTTTAAGGACATGATGTTAAGCGAGGGGCCTTGGGAGGACGGAGAAGATGCAGACGACATGTGGCTAAAGATGGCAACATGTGTTCGGAAGGTGGCTTCAGAAGTGTTTGGCGTGAGTAGGGGAGGAAAACAAGAAGCGAAAGACACTTGGTGGTGGAATGACGAGGTGCAAAGGGCTATTAAGGAGAAAAAGGAATGTTTCAAGCGCCTTCACCTTGATCGGAGTGCAGCCAATATCGAGGGCTATAAATTAGCAAAGAGGGCTGTAAAGAGAGCTGTGAGTGTAGCAAAGGGTCGTGCATATGATAACCTTTGTCAGCGGCTAAGCACGAAGGAAGGGGAGAAGGATATTTATAGGATGGCGAGGATCTGCGAGAGGAAGACAAGGGACATCAACCAAATCAAATGCATCAAGGATGGGACGGATCGACTTCTGGTGAAGGATGAGGAGATCAAGAACAGATGGCGAGAGTACTTCGATAAGTTATTTAATGAGGAGAATGGTTCGACGCTTGAGTTGGATGACTCATTTGACGACGCCAACAGACGTTTTGTAAGGAGAATTCAGGAGGCAGAGATTGCGGAGGCTTTGAAGAGGATGAAGGGAGGTAAAGCGATGGGTCCTGATGGTATCCCCATTGAGGTGTGGAGATGCCTGGGTGACAGAGCAATAGTATGGCTGACTAAGCTTTTTAACCACATTTTTAGGTCAAACAAGATGCCTGGAGAATGGAGAAGAAGTATATTAGTACCGATCTTCAAGAACAAGGGAGATGTTCAAAGTTGTACTAACTACTGTGGGATTAAGCTGATGAGCCATACGATGAAGCTTTGGGAGAGGGTTATCGAGCATCGCCTTAGGAGAGTGACAAGTGTGACCCAAAACCAGTTTGGGTTCATGCCTGGAAGGTCGACCATGGAGGCGATTTTTATAATACGACAACTCATGGAGAGACATAGGGAGCAAAAGAAGGACTTGCACATGGTCTTTATTGACCTCGAGAAGGCATATGATAAAGTACCAAGAAATGTCACGTGGTGGGCTTTGGAGAAGCACAAAGTCCCAACTAAGTACATTACCCTTATCAAGGATATGTACAAGGATGCGATGACGGTTGTCCGCACTTATGGTGGAGACAGTAGTGATTTTCCAAATAAAATAGGTCTGCATCAGGGGTCAGCATTGAGCCCTTATTTATTCGCTCTGGTGATGGATGAGGTCACAAGGGATATACAAAGTGATATCCCTTGGTGTATGCTCTTTGCTGATGATGTGGTGCTAGTTGATGAGAGTAGGGCAGGTGTTAATAGGAAGTTAGAGTTGTGGAGGCATACGTTAGAGTCCAAAGGTTTCAGACTTAGCAGGACCAAGACCGAGTACATGATGTGCGATTTCAGTGGGACTAGATATGAAGATGGAGATGTCAGGCTTGATGGGCAAGTGGTGGCCGAGAAAGATACCTTTAGGTATTTAGGATCGATGCTGCAAAAGGATGGTGACATTGATGAAGATGTTAGGCATAGAATTTCAGCCGGTTGGTTGAAATGGCGTCAAGCTTCTGGTGTCCTCTGTGACAAGAGGGTACCACAAAAGCTAAAAGGTAAGTTCTATAGGACGGCGATTCGCCCGGCGATGCTATACGGTGCTGAATGTTGGCCTACAAAAAGACGACATATACAGCAACTGAGTGTAGCAGAGATGCGTATGTTGCGTTGGTTTTGTGGTCACACAAGAAGGGATAGGATACGGAATGAAGATATTCGAGATAGAGTCGGAGTGGCACCAATTGAGGAGAAATTGACGCAACATCGGTTGAGATGGTTCGGACATGTCCAACGGAGGCCTCCTGAGGCGCCGGTGCGTAGTGGGGTTCTACAGCGGGCCAATAATGTTAAGAGAGGTAGAGGTCGACCCAAACTAACTTGGGACAAGTCGGTTATTAGAGACCTTAAAGAGTGGAATATCTCTAAGGATTTAGCTATGGATAGGAGCGCTTGAAGACTAGCAATTAATGTGCCTGAGCCGTGATCTTTGCTTTCTTTTCTGCTTTCCTCTAACTCTTTTTCTGTTTTTTTTTACTTTTTGGGTTTCACCTCTAGCCTACCCCAACTAGCTTGGGACAAAAGACTATGTTGTTGTTGCTGCCGCCTTTTGATTGGTTGAGAATGCCGTGCTCCAGCCTCAAAGTGCCCATATTCATTCCTCGTTCCTCCCGCCGACATTCTGCAATTCGGAAGCAGTTTTGAAATCCGCAAACGGCATCTCCGTCCCCCTCCTCGAAATCCACCCACCCCGCCCCCAAAATGAAAACAAAAAATAAAATAAAAATCGGCGCTCGCATGCCGAAAAGAAGAGCCCGATTCGTTTCACGAAGACGACGACGAGGGCCTTTCGGGAACACCGCCCGCCGGCGGACGCGGCCGCCGCCGCCCCGGCGAAGCTAGCTTCCACCGCCTTGTATTATGCTTGCAAGCTTGCAGAGTACGAACTTGTCTGCGAGCGAGTACCCTAGTATGCACCCGTGAGCCAACGAACGAACCCGTAGAACGACGCGCTGCCATCGTCCGCCTCCCGCCGCCTCGCCGCGGGGGCCGCGCCGCCGTCCATGTCCCACCACCACTCCGCCGTGGCCGCCGCCGTCACGGTGCCGGCATCGTACCGGCTGCTCCAGCGCCCGCTGCTCCACCGGCTGCTCCACCTGTTGCTCCACCTGTTGCTCCACCGCTCCGCCGTCGACCTGAACGATGCCGTCGGGGTCAGGCCAACAGCCGATGACGACGGCTGCCCGCGTTCTACCGCGGCGAGCTGCTGCTGCTGTTGCTGAGGCGGCTGCTGGGTCGGCGGGTCGCTGGACCCTGCGGCGGCGCGCGGGCTCGGCTTGAGCACGACCTGGAGCTCCTCCTCGACGAGGTACTCCGACGACGCCGAGTTGGGGAGGCCGCCGGGGAGCGGGTACGCGCGGACGGCGGCGGCGGCAGTGTCGGGGTTGGAGCGGCGGCTGCTCACGCTACCGAGCTCGACGCGAAGGATGAGGTCGGTGAGCGGCGGGTGGGGCAGCGCGATGGAGGCGCGGCACAGAGGGCAGGACGGGTTGCCGCGCAGCCACGGGTCCACGCACCGGGAGTGGAACGCGTGGCGGCATGCTGGCAGGAGGCGGAGCTCGTCGTCGTCGCGGAACGCGCTCTGGCACACGGCGCAGTCGCGCGACGACTTGGGCACCGACGCCAGCGACGAGGACAGCGTGAACAGCGGCAGGCGCGCGATGAGCCGCTCCGCCTCCGCGGCCGCGGCCTTCCCGCCGCCGCCTCCTCCTACCTGGCCATCGGCGGGCGCCACGGACGCCCCAGCCGCGGGGCGCGCCACGAGCGGGAGCGGCGGCGGCGCCTGGCGGGACGAAGCGGAGGAGGGCCCCACGTGGCGGCACAGGTGGCGGATGAAGTAGTGGATGCACAGCGACGCGAGCAGCATCACCACCACGATGACCGCGATGATGAGGATGCTCGGCGAGATGCCCGACACGCCGCCTCCGGCGTTACTCCCCCGCGCGTCCCCTCTTCCGCCGCCCCCGCCACCGTCGTCCGCAAGCCGCGGCACCACCGGCACTCTCCGCTCCGGCAGCGCGGGTGGCGGCGGCGGCGTCACGACGGCAGTAGCCATCAACGTGTACTTCTCCCACCCGCGCGCTCCCCTCCAGCTGGCGTGGTGCCGGTGAACAAGGACGGCGTCGTGGTATTGCGGCTTGTCTGTGGCTTATAAGTGTGGTTTTGTCCGGTGGCGGCGCGGCCGGTGGCGGCTTGCCATTTATACTCCTGCCGGGCAAATTTGTCCAGGGAGGTGGATAGATAGCTTCGCTTGCTTGAGAGGGGTGAGGGGATGGGAGTGGACCAGGTGTTGACGTTGGATTCTTGTGGGATTAATCCTTTTTTATATTAAGAACAAATGGGACATATTTTAGTTGAAGGAGTGTTAGATTTTCGCAATTGCCAATTGGGATTTCTGGGGCCCAAGGATTTGGGCCGCCGTTGAAATGTGGCGCAACCATTTGGTTTTAACGAAATATCTATAGACTGTTCTACGGAGAATAAAGGAGTGATGGGGGGATATTTTCAATTTCTAGAGGAAAATGAAAGTTCCAAGCGTATTGCACAACGCAAATGACTATGCCTATAGGCAATGGGACACAGTTATTAGGTTTTGGAATTATGACTTTTTTCAAAAAAAACTAATATGACTAACCGTAGACCAGCTCCATTGACATCCACAGCTTATGTCTCATGAATCATCCTACAAATAATAGGTTTTTTTAATACGCTTAACAAATTATATCCAACAACTAACTAAACAAATTAAACATTTAATGAGGTATAATGACCCGTCTTCGATTAAGCATATAGCGAGATATAACAACCGTCTTCGATTAAGCATATAGCGAGATATAACGAGCCGCGTACAATATGGCAAAGTTTTTTAAAAATGAGAGGTGTGGGCAGCGGCTAATAAAATAATTCATGAATTTTACTCGGTTTTGTATGGTTATTTATTACATCTAACATAGGGGCTTAGGCCCCTTATGTTTAGGTTTTCTCCTCCACTTGTCACTCCATACTTCCTCGTGTGTTGCATTGTGGTTTCTTTCTCCCTTATGCAGTTTTGGAGGAAGCCTGACAACAATATCTTTTTTCTCGTTTGACTTTATGAAACATGCTTCATCTTTTGATTGTCTCCAGCTCTCCGTGCACTACTGTGCTGTCAGCTGGTTATTATTCTAAACTGTTAGGTTTATTTATTTCGATATTATTATTTTAATGGTAGCCGATGCTTCCGTCGGCAATGTGATGTCTGCTGTGATTTTGTGAATAGATCAGCGGTTGCAGAAGCAACACTGCCAACCACGACGAAATCCGTTGGTCCGAATAATAGGCAACAAAAATGTTTATTTTAGCAGGTGAAAATACAGCTGGTTTGCATATATTCTACGATTCGACCCCGGAATTATTTCTCAATGCACGTATCGGCTGAAAAAAAAACAAAGCTGGTCACGCATTATACGTGATGAAGAGATGAAGACCATGTCTCCGTCAGCGTACAGGTAGCTTGAGTATTTGGGAATCAAGGCAGGTCACAGAAGGCTATACAAATCGGAGTACAGGTGGGCAGTGGCGTGATGGAAAACCACACTTGGAGTTGCCTCATTTGCCTGTGCAGTGCAGCGCAGTTTCGCCTCCAAGGAGGGAGTAGTTCCGATTCGGTCGCGTGTAAAATTTGGCTCGGATTTCCATTCCCTCGGCCTTTCCTTGGTGCGCGCGAGAGAGTGCGACTCGTGGCGGGCTGCGTGTACGCGCGCGTGGGCCTCCTAGCGGGTAGCGGCTGCCGGGGGCCCACGGACCTGCGGCCGAGGACGATCGAGTGGCTGCCTGGCGGCCGAGGTCCGGAATGGAATAGGATCCGATTCCAACGCTGTCGCCCGCCTTGCCTTTCCCTTTGGCAAGCAATCGACGACTGACCCACCCACCGGCCGGTCATTTTGCTTTGCTTAATTCCATGCACGCACGCAAAACCTGGAGTATCTGAGCATGTAGTACGTCTGTACTTGCTCGATGTTTCAGTAATTCAGTTTCACAAAAATCTGGGAATAGCTAGTTTTAGAAGAGAGTGTAACCAAGTGTACCTTTTGCGACACGGTTACTGTTAGTAGCTCATGAGTCTCATGATCGAGAGAGCTCAATGAACGCATTCGATCTCTGCTCTTCTTTCGGATGCCATGCCATGCCAATGCGTGCGAGCGGGAATCATTGGTCTAGTCATTAGGGCCGCTGGGAGCAAACTAAAGAGCTCGGTGAAAAGAAAGCTGCCGCCGTGTTTTCCTATGTCTCCAGCCCCGATGCACCATCCTTCAGTTCAGCGGGTTCATGATGAGGCCCATGAGCATGGAGTCAGATGGACCATCCATCATGCGTATGGCGCATTGCCGCATTGGCGCTGCCGCCGCGAAGAGACAGACGACACTGCCGCCCTACGCATGCACTAGTAGCTGCCTCTGCCTCTGCCTGCCCCGCGCGCATTGCCTGGTGGAGTGGAACACAATAAATCCTTGCTTCCCTTCCCTACCGCTACCGGCCGGCCATGGGCAGCGGCGCCCAGTCCCTGCGCCCTCTGAGCAGCTGCTTCGTGCTTCCCTTCCTAGGCCGATGAGATGAGATGGAGGGGGCCAAGCTATAGTCACGTGCATGCCTTCCTTCCTGCCGGCCTAGATGGATCTCGCATCTCAGAGCTCAGATCATGCACTGCTCTCTCGAGCGCGTGCCCCCCACCGCATTACCCACTCCATCGGCTCGGCGCGGCGCCTAGCGTAACTGACATGAGGCCGAGGCCGGCCGGCGTGGCGCGCGTGAGGCGCCAACAGTGCTACTAGTTCAGTCCAGTGAGGAGCGGCAGGGGAATCTAGCTTGGCCGAAATCGATCGACCCCCTGGCGGCATCATGGATGCCGCGCGCGTGCATGCGAATGGTGTGGGCTGTGCTTTCCGTTTCGATCCCCCGGCCTCCTGTGTTCTTTTTTTGCTAGCACCCAATTGTTCACGTGCGAGTTTTTTTTTTGTTGTTGAAAAATTACGGTTCCATTCCCACCTAAAAGCGTGCTCTAATAAACTTGGATTGTGGCCGATCCGATTCGCGATAGCGGCAGCGCATAATGAGGATTACTACGCATATCTTTGATTAAGGTTGCTTGCGCTTTAATCCTGCTGCGATGCCGTGAATGATCGCCACTTATAAATATACATATGTATATGTATATATTTACTCGCAATGCGTATAAGTGTATAACAGTGGTGCTGCTCCGTTCCCCTTTTTAGGGTGCTCCGATCCCGTCGCTAATATCGCTGTCAACGCTGCTGCTTTAGCTGAATGCAAGGACAGACCAACAGACACTGCTTTTTGTCTCGAGCTACCGAGAACCCTAGAACAGTACAGTATCTGGTGCAAGCGAGCCTCAACATCGATCATGAGGAATCAGATCCTCTGCGTTACTAAACTCAGGGCAATAAATTAAACATTGAGAAAAGCAGGGCAGCATTATAACCTTCACCCTGCTCATGCTGAATTGATGGAACGCAATGCATCTTAAATCCACAAATCTGGCACATGATCACCATCGGATCTGTCGGCGCGAGTCAGTTTCCCCAGCAGACTGCTGACCTTTCGTCGATCGTCGGCGGGGTATCAGACAAAGGGAAGGGCCAGAGGGAAGGAAACGAGATTCAGAGATGACGGCATGACACGACGTCGACAGCTAAACACTGTTCCTCGATCGGTGTTGAGAGGCCGTCCTTTCATCTCTTATTCTTCCTCTGAATTAGCTTACTACTGACTAGCTCGTCTCTGTTTTCTTTCTATCATCATGCATGCATCTCGTTCGGCCTCTGGTCTTTATCTGCAGTGATGTTAGTTTGGTTTCAGTAGTTTCAGACAGTGACGGTGCAAACAATTGGTGGGAGATACATGCAGACACTGAGACATAGGTTCTGGAATCGAGGAACAGAGCAGCTGTGGTTCAGCAACTTTAGAAGCGCAGGCGCGCTGATTTTATGAAGTGCACAGTAGAAGAATCCAGTGTCTGGAAAAGCTCGCAAGATCTGGTGCCATCCCCTTGCCCACTGCCCAGCCATCAATTGATAATCTGAAGAAGAACGTGGGACTATAAAGAGTGAGATGGACGCAGTTTCAGTAAACTCTGAAATAGAAGGGACATAACACCACTGCACCAGTACATTTTGTTTGCCCGGTTTCGGAGAACGCGAAGGAACCAGAAAAAGGATAGACCAATTGGGTCGGAATCGAATAAACCTTCACTTCGTACTTTTTCTTTTTTTTTTCTTCTTTTTGCACTAACCAGCCCACAAAGCATAAGATAGAATTACTAGCTAGAAGCTAGTCTGTTTAAAGAGCTCCTAGAAGCTAGTCCGATATTTTGCAAATGTGCAGTATCGACGTTTCGTAGACAGCATGTCAGCGTTACCAGAGTGTCGGTGAACGCTGACGGCTCTACCGAACCTGAAAACCAAACGCGTTCGTCTGGTTAATGGTTGTTGGCTGATAAGCCAAACGAACAGAACGGGAATTAGATTCTCCGTGTTACTACTGAATTCATGGTGCTCCAACAAATGTACCGTAAACTTTTCCTCCAGTAGGCGGCTTGCGATTGGATCGGGGAAAATTATAAACGCACCTCCACTCTGTTCTTGACGAATAAATTGTTGGTATGCATCCGAAATTTATGATACCGAATTGTTGATGCATACAGAGGATCCACAGCTGATCAATCAGCGTGAACCAATTTCCCCCGTTGACCTTTGCTTCGTCGGCTGGGGAATCGGACAACGGAAAAGGCCATAGCAGGGAGAAAGGAGATTCAGAGATGACGCGACATGGACAGCTAGGCTCTGTTCCTGGATCGGTGTAACGTTGTAAGAGGAGAGGATGTCCTTTCCTGTCTGATTCTTCTTCTGAATTACTCCCTCCGTCCGAGTTTAGGTGGACGTATAGGTTTAAATTAGGGATCATACTGTTCATGCGAAATTACCATAATGCCCCTATAAATGTGTCAGGTTGCAGTGCACACGCAATTAAAAAAACCAAGTAGATAGCACGTGGCAGCATACTTTCTCAATAAATGTGTGGCTATGAACATACACAACACAATAAAAAAAACCAAAAGGCCATCAAAGACCGGTACAAAAACTTCTAGGAACTCTTTGGGCGCTTCCAGGAACTCTTTGACGCTCGCCTGGGGATTCAAATTTTAACTCCCCGCCATTGCTCCCACTACAAAAGACTCCACCTGCTTGTGAGGCATCCACTTGCTCCAATTGGCCCAAACTCCTCAGCATCAATCGACTCCATCTTCCTCAGCCTACAATCCAGTACCTCTTCAACCAATGGCCATAGATCTAAATAAAGCACCAGATGAAGGAAGTGGACAGCTCTTATCTGATCTCAATGAAGAACCTCAGAGAGACGAAAACCACCATCTTCATGAAGATCAAGTTCATCTCCAAGAAGGAAATGAAGTCCATCAACTCCAAGGTCAAGTCCAGTATCTCTATGAAGGGGAACACAACACTATGCATGCCATAGATCTCAACATTCCTGCTTGTGAGGGACAGCAACAAGAACCTGATACAGGTAATGTCTCTCTTAATTCAATTCTTACAACAAGTAAATAACTCGTATACACAAGTATGGACATTCAATTGCCTACCCTTGTCCCTCCTTGTTGTAGTCCTTGCTGTTGGGGACGATCATCAACAACATGGATATATCAACTTTCACAGTCCAAACGAACACAATGTATTTGACCTCAACTTACTAGCTTCAGATGACCTACAATGTGGAGATATCATCTTTGATGGTCCACATGATTACAGCGTCTTTGACCTCAACCTACCAGCCTCAGAGCAGCAACAAGAGATGCATCAAATGATCAGTAAGCCACAAATTAGCACCCCTTTTTACTTAATTTATTCTATGCACACATTGACTAAACTAGTTTCAGAGCATTTTCCTAAATGCATTTGGAATTGATATCCTCTTGCTAATCATGTGTGCCGGTGCCGCAATGCAAAATTACCAAGTACCATTAGTTGTAAAAAAAATTGCCTTAGAGTTCCTCTGGTTACTTGTATGAAAGACCTATGAACATTATCACATAACATAAGCAGTCAGTATCAGACATCGTAAATTAATTATCATCACTTTATCAGTTGATCACGCAAAGCACACTAAATAGCGCCGTTGCAATGAGGAGCAAGAGGAGGGCATGAAGAGGGAATGTTCTGGACCTCGAAGACAGGCTCGCTGAACCGGCCGGGCGAGATCTGGAGCGCGCCAAGCCCGCCGTCGCTGAAAGCCCATGTGCGGCAGACAGTCAGCCCCATGCGCCGGCCGCAGCGCAGCATCTCGACCGCCAGGGCGGGCGACCGCGACGAGAGCAGCCAGTAGGAGTTCCAGCCGTTGACATAGAGCCGCGCGCCATTGTCGGCGTCGACGAAGTGGGTGCCGGTGCAGCCTGCGAAGGACATCCGCGGTTGCAGCCACGGCACCGGGAGTTTGAACCCGCCGGGGCCGCAGCCGGTGGCGGAGGAGCCGCGGCGCGGGAACCAGTTGAGGTACGCGCGGGCCAGGAGGAAGAGGAGGCCCAGGAGGCTGTAGAGCCGCGTCCCCCGCCGCATTGGTCCGCCGCCGACGACGCCTGCCTGCCGCAGCATTGGGTGCCGGGATTTTCTGAATTTGTTTTGGTGGCCTGGTTTGGGTCCGGAAGCAGCCTCGCCGCTGTGCTGCCGCACTACACAGCGCGGTGGCTCCCGGACGCCGCGTCGTCGCGTCCGGCCGCATCTAAACTGCTCCCGCCGGAGAGCCCCACGGCCGAGTGCAACTTCCTCCTCTTGTGCGACAGCTGCTCTGCACGGGAGGATGGTGGACGGCTGGTCGCGGGGTGCTCCCGCCAAAGATCTCCACAGCTGCTCGGGGACCTGGAGGCCTGCGCGGCTCGCCGCCTGGACCAGGCCACCTTGGGCACCAAGGCCAAGGCCGGCGGCGGCGGAACAGATGAGGATGGGTTGGGTGGGGAATAGAGGAGGATGGGTGCCGAACGGATGAGAATGGACGGGGTGGGGAACGGGGGAAACGAGTGGACGAGAGCAATTGAGCCGGTCGTTTCTTTTTTTACTCGCGAATAAAAATTTTTTTGAAATGCGTCCGCCAGCTACCCATACGTGCGTCAGTTGAGGCACCAGGCCTAGGTGATCGGTTAATATGGGAAAAATTTTAAACTCTAAACGTCCACTTAATCTTGGACAGAGGGAGTAGTTTACCACTGACTAACCCATCTTTCTTTCTTCAACGGACTAACCCGTCTTTCTTTTCGTCAATCATACGATGCCTTGCCTCGGGTCTTTCCTGCAGCCATTGTTCTTTCAGAAAAGAAAGGCGAAAATAAGTTTATGTGACGATGGCAAAAATTCAAGAAGGGGGGATATGTGGCTCGGCCCATGAGCCCAACAAGGGGGCGACGTGGGGGCAACCCTCCTAGGGTTTTCCTGCCGCCGCCCCAGCCTCCGCTGCTCCTCCCACGCCCCTCCTCCTCCGCCTGCACCGCGCCGCCCCAGCCACCGCAGCCATGTAGGCCACAGCCATGGCTGCCTACGCAGCCGACCTCACCGACGAAGATGGCGCGGCGCTCGCCATTGGCGCCGAACCAGGACGGGTTGAGTAGGCGGCGGTGAAAGTGCATCTAGGCATTTAATCTTTTTTGGTGATTAATGGCAATAGAAATTTGGATATGATGCTTTGCATGAGTTGTACAAGAATAAAATGAAATAAAAAGAAGATAATACTAAAGGACGGACCCCAACGCTTATTCATATGGTGGAGGACTCAATTGGTTGTTTTAAATTTAATTTTTCGTTTGAAATTGAGTATAGGACCACCGTACTATCAAGGGGGACGTAGTTGATAAATTCTAGTTGCTAAAAGTGCTTTGCTTGAGATGACAAACTCTTGAGAGTCACAAAAACACTTCACAAACACCTTTTCTGCTCGGCCGGAACTTAGGCCGGAAGATCCGACCAGAAGTTCCGGGCGGCTCGGTCTTGAGTTTTTCCTGGCCGGAAGTTCCGGCCATTGCATCGGAAGATACATGACTTAGCCGTTTTTCGAGCTCACGAGTGTCCTGTTGCAAGTTCCGACCCGAGGCCGGAAGATCCGACCGGAAGTTTCGGGGTCCCCCGGAAGATCCGACATACAGTCGGAAGATCCGGCCCCTGGAACTTTTCTGGAGTTTTGCTAACACGTATCTGTTGTTTGTCGGAAGATCCGACTAAGTGTCGGAAGATCCGGTACCCCTTCGCAGAGCACATAACGGTCATATTTTGGGGGGTTGGTATATATACCCCTCACCCCCCTCTTTCATTTGCGGCTGTTCACTCTGACCTAACACGAGACAAACACTCCTTTGAGCATTCACTCCACCTCTCTACTCCCTTCCAAGACTTGATTCTTCCAAGATTCACCTAGGGTTTGAGTGAGAGAGAAGATTTGAGGTGTGAGACTTGTGCAACCTTGAGCCCTTCACTAGTTCATCTCTCAAGCACTTGAAGCACTTGGAATCATCGATTTGCGTTTGTTACTCTTGGAGCTTGCTCCTAGACGGTTAGAGGTGCCGGTGAACTCCCATTCTCTTGTGGTTTGAGTCCCGGAAGTTTGTATTACCCTCTCTCTTCGTGGGAGCACATAGTAAGTAACTCAATCCTCCTTTGTGGTTGATTGGGAGAGACTTGGGGTTAGTGTGACAGCCCGGCTCTTTGTGAGCATCTCAACGGAGACGTAGCTCCTTTGTGGAGTGAACTTCGGTAGAAAATCCTTTGTCTCCACTTTTGTTCTTGCTCTTATTATTCCTATAACTTGATTTGTCCCGATCTACTTATTTGTGGGAATACTCTGATATTGATCATATATAGAAGGTTCCTTACATCATTTGTGAGCTTTGTATTCAAGTAGAATCGTCATAAGATGATTAGATTTCAAATCTCGAAGTACCCTTAAATTGCTTGTCGGAAGATCCGACTTATTCTCGGATCTTCCGGGATTCTGTCCCTATCGGAAGATCCTGTACAGTGTCGGATCTTCCTGGCCGGAAGATCCGAGACTGTGTCGGATCATCCGACCCTCTGATATTTTTCTGAGGATTTTCGCAGGATTTTTTAAACAGGCCTATTCACCCCCCTCTAGGCCTAGTGTTGGTCCTTTCAGGCGGACCTGCTGCTGGTCGCTGGCGAGCCGCCTTGCTCCCATGCGACGGTGCTGCCCGACCTCGGCGGTCATCCTCCGCCGACGCCCACACGACCAGCACTGCCGCCCACCTCCGGCCCCACGGGCACCCCTGGCGCCCTCTCCTCCTAGTCTCCTGGCGCGGCGTCCTCCTCGTCGCTCTCACCCGCAGCGGAGCCATTCTTCCCCGTCGTCTCGTCGGCAGACCACGGTATGGCCAAGAGATGGATGGACTACTCCGACTCCGACGACGACATCGACGAGGTTATCAACACCGGTGAGGTTGCCGCGTCCTCCCTGACCCCCCACCTTGATGTCGTCCGCCGCAGCCCCGCGCCGACTCCGAAGCTTCGCTCCATCGTGGTGCAGCCGCCCCCGTGGTGAGGGTGGACACCGCAAGCGTCCTCGACGGCGGGGCCGCGGCCCACCCCCTCCACCGCCCCAGCTGGCCATGCCACGCTCCAAGCGCAGCAACCGCCGCGGAACGACGGAGACGATCGTCGGTCTGCAGTGGCATGGCCTCCCCGTGTTTGGTCGGATTGCCGCTGGCTATGACGGGGCCATGCGGCACAACGCCCTCCTCGCGTCGACCCTGATGGTTGGCAGCGAGTTGAGAGGCGGCGAATGTCGTGGCGCGTGGAACCTCTGCACCGGGAGCAGCCATCTCGGTCGGAGGCGCCGCGGAGGAGCTTCCCCAAGGTGCTCGATGGGCGATGCTTGAATTGCCTCTCCTTCAAGCATCGCGTTGCTTCATGTTGTCAACCATCGCGACGCCTGCGGTGTCATGGCCTTCGACACCACGCCAAGGACTGCAGGCAGCCTCATCGCCCGAAGCTTCGCCAGGACCAAACTCGACTGGACGGCCATGTTGCCCCTCCAGTTGGGTCTGGGCATGGCCGTGCTCGCCCTTCTACCTCGGATGAGCATGCACTGCCTGTGCTTGCTGACAGTGGCCTCGCCCTCACGCTCCCGGCCACTGATGCCTTGGCCATGGTCGCTCTGACCGCGGCTAAGTCCGCCATCATGGTTGCGCTTAACATCGGGGAGGACGACTTTACCCTCGAGCCTACCTTCCCCAAGCTGTTCGTGGCCACCTTTCAGTCACCGAAAATCCGTGATCGGGTTTCGAAGGGAAGTGCTTCGTTGGTTGTTGCTGCCACCCCAGTGCCCCCTCTAGAAGAGCTAGCTGGGTCCTCGCTGGCGCCACCAGAGATCGTGGCGCCTTCTGTGGAGGCAAGCACCATGGTCGCGGCACCGGAGGTCGACGATTCAGCGGCTCTGGAAGACTTCATCGCTCAGGTTACGAAGTACATCCTGGCGACTCTTGCGGACAAACCGCCTCGTCGCCGTCTAGTTGACCCTGTTCTCATGGACGTTCCCCTCGACCGCCTTCTCCTGAGGCGTGTTGGCTCAAGCGAAGCCGTCGCCAAGCCTTAGACCCTCTCTCCGCCGTCAAGCTGGCAAAGCGAGGGGAGGTGGTCCTGATGCGCCGGCTCGGTGAGGTCGGTGTGCCTCTGCCCTTCACAGCTCCGACAAGTCAAGCGGTGAGGCAATTCTTCGACGAACGGCATTTAGCTCAACACAAGGATGCAATGATGGACATGTTCCCGATGTTGAAGAATAAGAGCAAGACCTCTCCCTCCTTCGGATGGAGTGTCGACTGAGGGCTCTGCGTCGTCGTCTAGGTTGTATTGGATGTGAGTAGTTCGTGTTAGAGCTTTATTTTCGGGTTGTGTTCAGCTGGCTCGCCGGTTTGTGTTCATTTGGAGTCTGTTCTAATTGGGTTGTAACCGAACTTTATATCAATTGCTTCTTCTTCTTAATACAATGATACGCTGGGGGAGAAAAAAAATCAAGAAGAAACACTGACACTGAACTTCTGAACATATGGCATACTGGCGTGAGATGCAGTGATACAGGCCCTGGTCTTCTGGAACCGATGAGCCATACAGCCCATGCATGCAGCAGCAGAATGCAGCTAGCATCCGATGCAAAGGCTCCCTAGATTTGGTGTCGACCAGCCAGCCATCCCCTACCTTTCACCACACCAGTCACCGGTGGTGCACTGCGTTTGGTTTAGCTGTTTCTGGAGCATAAGATGGAACGGGAAAAGGGGCAAGATCGAGCGGAATCGAATAAAACTTGGCGTCAAACATCTTTGCACTGACCGGCCATAGGCAAGCTTTATTTGCTGGGTAGTACGGCAGCGTTACTGCAGATTCGTCGTTTTTGTGCAGTTGGCTGGACGAAAAGAGAAGGAACTATTGATTAGATGACCTGAATGAACTCTCTTCTTCTCTCTTTTTTTGCGAAAGAATTGAAGAAATGAACTCTCTTCAGCAGCAGCAGAAGAAGATGACTAGCGTCACACGCAGCGCTGCGTGCTGCCTCTCAGCCTGAGGATAGCAAACGAATGCAGCACGATATGATCATCCAGAGAGCTGTAAGCTGATACAGTGAGACGTGTCCCTGGGCTGTCAGATGTTCTTGTTTTCCTTGGCCTTCTCGTCTTTAGGTTGCCGAGGAGCCACAGCAAAAGTGGCCGGCCGGCAGGCCTGCCGTCTTTAGCTGCCTGGCTAGCTTTGCGGACGATGCATCGATTCCCTGATTCTCCATATCTTTGTCACTTTTGATCGATCGATGCAAAAGTACGCTTCGAGAGCTTCCATTCCCTCGCAACAAGTTACGCAGGGACCGGCGGTGTATGTGATAGGAGCTGGTACAGCTTATCTTTTTTTTCTTCCATTATCAATGGCTCTTTTTTACAAAAACGAAGAGCGCCAGCAAGAATCGCAAGGCTTCTTCATTTTTGGCTGGTGGCCGGTGCTAATTTGTTCTAAGAGAAAAGTACGACTGGCCGGTGACTGGTGGCTGATTTGTTCTGAGAGAAAAGTACCGTTGGCTGGTGGCTGATAAGCCCAACGAACGGAACGTGCTGGAGCCGGGAGACCAGCAACTTCGACAAAAAATAACCTAACCCTCTTCTGCTGCAATTCTTATATATACTCAATAGTCCATACCTAATAGTACCTTTGAGATTCAGCATAGCAGGGATGGTTCACTATTTTGATGGTCATCGGCATTTCGAATATGCTATGTCAATAAAAAATGCACGGTGCTCAAAGAATGACACCGGATGATTCAGAGTTCAGAAAGTGTTGGGTACGCTACGTCTCTACCATATGGTAGCAGTAAGGGTGGCATTCACTACTCCCTCCGGACATAAACCGCTGACTCTTTATAGACTTCGAGTTGTATCTTTCATCGCTAATTTTTAGTTAGGATATATTTTTTTATGAAACGGGAGGGGTATTTCCCCTACTGGATGTAATTAGGATATAGTTGTAACAGCTAAGAAATCTATGGGGCTACGAAAGTATTTTGCAAGACAATCTATGTACTACATCCGTCCCGTAAAGAATGCAATCCTCACTTTCTGAGAAGTCAAACCATTTCAACTTTGACCAAGTTTATACAAAATAGTACTAATATTTATGTCTTCAAATCGATTTAGTATGAAAATATAATATGTAATTAATCTAATGATACTTATTTTGTATCATAAATGTAAGTAACTTTTTATATAAATTCAGTCAAACTTGAAATGGTTTGACTTCTCAAAAAGTGAGGATTGCATTCTTTACGGGACGGAGGGAGTACATAACTAATGCATACTTCCTCCGTATTGGTAAAGAAAGCCGTCTAGGACAGCGACACAGTCTTCAAAACATAACTTTGACTTCTTATTTATATAAAAATATTTGTCGAAAAGTGATACATGCATATTTTTATGAAAGTATTTTTCAAAATAAATCTATTCATAAGTTTTACAATTTCAAACTCAACAACTTAAAAGTTATTCATGATTTATATTCCTAAAGTTTGACTTAAATCTTGTCCTAAACGTCTTTCTTTACCAATACGGAGGGAGTATGTTTTCAACTAAGTATTATGAACAAAATTTGATTGGGTTTTCGTAAGTGTCAAATTCTGTATCTGGCCGTGTCTACTTAGTAAAGGTGCACTCTGCTGTATGGGCCTAATTTTTACGGCCTGCTCCACATTTGGCCCAGACGGTGAAAATGACCGAACTTGGACAGAACAAGGCCCATCTCATGTTGTCCAATGGCCGAGCAAGAATGGCTTGGCTTACGTGGAGCGCCGAATAAGCTATGCCGGGTTGAACTCGCAAGGCTATTCGCACATGACACTCTCTACTCTACTCTCTAAAAAAGAATATTCTATCTTGGTCATCGAGATTCTCTACTCTATACGACTTTCTTCCACACTTATCGTATTCTATATTCACTCTTTATACCAACTAACAGCTGGTGGAGCCTACATTTAAGTTTTTTTTCTTTTTCTCCTCCCTTCCGGTCAATATCTCTCATCTCTCCCCTATCTTCCTATCCCCATCTTCCCCTATGGCACCCTCCGCATCCCTACGCCGCCCCTCTCCCTCCCGCTCCCCCGCCCTCTCCCTCCTCACCCGGGCCGCCGCCGCCGCCTCCTCCTTACCCGCGCTGCCGACGCCATCCTCACCTCTCCTGCGCCGCCGTCGCCCTCGCCTCCCCCGCGCCGCCGCCGCCGTCCTCGCCTCCCCCCTCCCCCACCCCCCCGCGCCGCCTCTCGCTCGCGCTCTTCGGCGCGCTCATTGTCACCTACGCCGGCCTCCGCGGGCCGCTCGGCGACTGGCTCCGCGCCCGCTCGGCGACTGGCTCCGCGCCCGCTCGGCGACTGGCTCCGCGCCCGCTCGGGCGGCCCAGAGCGCGTGGCCGCCGTGCTCTCCGACTTCTTCTGCGGATGGACGCAGCCGCTCGCGGCCGAGCTCGGCGTCCCGCGGGTCGCGTTCTCGCTGTCCACGGCGTACGCACCGCGCCCGTGTACAGCTGCAGGAGGGGGTGGCGATGGGGAGGAGGAGAGGCCGTGGCGTTGTCGGCGGCGAGGCGCAGAGCGCGGATGCGCAACAGAGAGGAGCAGCGCGAGGAACGCAGCGACGACGTAGGTGGGCGGGCGGCGGCCACGGATGGCGAGCGGTGGGCAGTCGGGCGGTAGGCGCCGGGCAGCTCCTTCCCCCTCTCCTTCCGGCGTGGCGGATAGCGTGGGTTCCGTATATCCCCTAGATTTACCGCTGGCAGGCTACGTTTACAGGGTAGCGATTCTTTTGACGTTCCCTGCTGCAGGCAAAGATCGGTAAAATCTAACGACATGGCGTTTAGCGGTTCTCTTTACTGCCCCGGTGCGGGCAGCCTAAACCAGCTTTTGAGTGAGAGAGTTAGGCCGAGTACATTTCATAGTACTTAATTGCTACCACTGGTATATAGCATTGGCTGAGTTATTATTGGGCGGGGCGAAGCCAGATATGAATTGGCCCTGGTGCACAACTTAAGTAACATACAAAATGATGCAAAATTATACGGTGAAATTTAGTATAGGTAAAGGGTATTTTTCTTTTTACCTATGCACCAGGGAACATGCATGCGGCGTCACCCCTGATTATTGGTAAGCAAGGAAAGCTTTAAAAAAGGATATTGGTAAGGAAAGACAACATTCATATTGCTAAACCCCATATCAGAAAACCAAACCACCACCACCACCATCTGTGGCACTATCCATGATCCATCTTAGCATGTTGACTCACCAACTCACCTCCCAAGTCTTGCGACACCACTATGGCTCAGTTCAAAGTACCCAGCCATTGAGCACGGCCTGCAGCTCAATTCAGAATACCAAGCCATTGTTGGATTAATTGGGTATGGGCCCATTTTAATCTTAATTAATCAAAAGAATTAAAAGATCCACTAGTAAATACTAGAGAGTTATTGGCTTTAAATCCTGGATGGAGAGTCAAAGAGAATGCTAACTAACTTAAATGGTGGACCAGGTTTAAATGGTGGACCAGCTATGGACTGCTTGTGAAGTTGGCAAAAGGAGAAGGACGTGCCACGTGCGCACCCTCGCTCGCCGTGCCAAGGTGAGGTGACCGTTTTTTCCAGTAATAACAGCCATTGAATCTTAGCCGTTACTTCCATTATTCAGAGGATTAGTAACTCACATTTAATGGCATTATGGCTGGCGGCCCTCTCTACGCAGGCTTTGCGCGCACATTGCTTGCATGGCAAAAGCCTCCGAACCTCCTTGGTTTTCGGGGAGCGTACTCGTACATGACTGCTCGCTTGAACAGCTGTACGGCTACTTCCGGGCGTCCATCTTCGACCGAACCCTGAACGACTACTTCCGAAAGGCCATTCGAGGGACTCCGTCGCATCGACTTATCACATCACCGAATCAGATCGACTACTTCGAGCAAGACCAGTCGAGGATGGTTAACACTATTCCTCCAGCTGGTAACGACGGATCCGGTGCCTCCGATACCGGCTCCGCCCCTGGGTACATTCTAAACCAAACTTTGTTCTGGTTTGTCTTGTTGTTCTTGTTAATTAGTAGATTTAACTTAAACACACGCACATGCTCTGTTGTCACAAGATCACTCACTGCTATCATAAATTTGTTATTAATTTTTGGAATTAAAATATGCCTAAAATGCCTAAATTTCTAACAATCCAAAAAACCTTAGGTTGGTAATAGGCTTTCGGTAGCTGGTTTTCCTGCATATATTAAACCGAATGCATTTGGTGGCTCAAATTACAAGCGTTGGTGCGAAAGAGTTATGTTGTGGTTGACAACAATGAACATTATGCATGTCGTATAGGGGAAGCCCGAACAGTTCACTCCAGAGGAGGAGCGGGCTTTCGTGGTGGCCGACTACATGTTTCGAGCCGCCATCATAAGTGTTCTCGCTGAAAACTTTATGGACACGTACCTCTCGCTGCCAAGTTTGGGATGCTCTTGAGGCTATGTTTGGGGTCTGTGATGATGGTAGTAAGCTGTTATAGATGCATTTGTTGGGCATACATATCAGCGGCGCAAGCATAAAGAGCAGGGAGAGCCCACGTCTGCAGGACCTTCGGCAGCATCCGGAGGACAATAGTTGGTTTGTTATTTGCAGATATTGTGGTTAGGAAGTTTTGTTAGGATATTTTGTGTAGCTCGGTGTTATATAAACCGAGAGTTTAGATTGAATAAGTAGGCTAGAATTGAATGAGGATCATCCTCCTACGGAGGCTGATCTCGTTTAAGAGTCCCTGTAATCTTCGTTCGCTTGATCAATAAAGGTGCCCTCGTTGTGCTATACCATTTGGTATTCAGAGCCGAAAGATCCTCCCCCTGTGCTGACCGGCCCCCATCCAAACCCCTGCGCCGATCTCCCACCCTACCCACCCTTCATCATATCCGACGAGGTGATCACCAAGTTCAAACTCGCCCTGGACAAGCTGATGGCCAAGATCACCAACCTCGACATCAAGATGATCTCGGTTGAGGGCAAGGTGTCGACGTTCAAGGTCGATCAGGGCCGTCTCCATGTGGCCGTCAACAACCTGCAGCTCCAGAAACTTGAAGCCGGCGAGCACTCCAGCAAGGACACGGGCAAGTCAACCGACTCCAGCAGCGGCTCTCTGCTTCACCTCGGCGGCCTGCCCAAACTGCCGACGTCAACAAGCTTTGCTTCCCCAAGTACGATGGTGCCAACGATTCGATGTCATGGCTGCATCATTGCGAACAATACTTTCACGCGGCTCGCACGAAGGAGGACGAGAAAGTACCGCTTCCATCGTTCTATCTCGACGGCGATGCTCAGCTGTGGTATTACTGTCTTGAGCAGAATCAACGCCTTCCCACGTGGCCCCGGTTCGTGGAACTCGTCAATCGGCGCTTCGGTCCACCGACACGCAGCAACCCGCTCGGCGAGCTTATCAATCTCAAGTGCACGAGCTCTGTCGTGGACTATCAAAACCAGTTCCTCCAATTACTAGCACGATGCGAAGGCGTATCAGAGCAGCAGCAGATCTACATCTTCACCGCACGCGCGTTTGAACGTTGCTTCTCCACCGACGACGCCGACTTGGCCTTTGGGTGCGCACCGGCCCTGTCGCACGTCGCCAGCCGCTACTCGATGGCTCCGCCGCCGATCGCTGCACGGCTTCCTCCGCCCATAGCCGCACGCGCGCTGCCCACACCTGCCCCAGCGGCCAGGCCACCACCAGGGACTCGGTACACGCGCCTGTCCCCAGAGGAGATGGCGAAGCGCTGCGAAGAGGGCACATGTTTCTACTGCCCAGAGAAGTTCTCGTGGGAGCACATGAAGCAGCGCGCTGCGCATGACATCTACTTCCTCAAGTTCTCCGACGATCCTGTTGACGAGGAGACTCCAGCCGACGATGGCGTCCAGATTTCCCTCAACGCCATCACGGGAATCACGGCGCCGATGACGATGCATCTGGGCATCCGCGTGGAGCAGTTCTTTTGCAGCCCGCTCTCGTGAAAAAGGCGGAAAACATTGCCGCCGCCATAGCCTCAAAGTTGTGCACTTGTGCTAACTGGCTAGGCCACTTATCTTTGTTGATTTCGGTACGGTGCTGGTGTGTAGTACTCACCTTTATTTTCACCACAGATACTCTCGAGTAGCAGTGGCACCAAGGACGGAATTATTCTGAATAAGTAAAGCTAGGCTGATCCCAGCTTTGCTAAGCACTCCTGATGGCTTTAGTTCTCCCTTGCATGCATTTGATCGTGTCTGCCACGTCTCACTTTTATTCTCCAACACCTACACGGTCGTTGCTCGAGCCCTTTAGTGCTTTTAACCCCTCGTTTGCTTGTTTCTGGTGCCTCTTGATCACGATCCTCCTTCCGGTGAGGTGAACATAATACACAGATGTCAATAATGTCATGATATTCATGTGTCATCAACTTATCATGATATTCATTCAAGGTTTTGTACCAGATCGAACATGCTTTGCTTGATGCTTTTTCTTCTATTGATTGAAAAGCTAAGGCTAGATTAGTACATTGATCTGTATCAATGAAACAATGATGAGTGTGACACTAAATTATACCTTTAGACTCTCTCAAAAAATGTCCATTTATGTATTTTGTTTTCTGTGGGCAGCTAACGTCACCCCCCTTGGTCTGTTGCGTCTGATCTGCAAGACATGGAGCAATAAATCATGTCACGCAATTGAGCTGAACTGGTGGCTTCTCTCTGTCTTGCTTAAGGAATGGATGCACTACTACACCCACCAAATGATTTGCGCCAGTAAACTGCCCCGGGAGTAAAAAGGAAAGGGACCTTTATTGACTTGTTGCTCAAGGTTTTGGCTGCGTCACTAGCTGCATCAATTGCTGGTGATGGCATCCAACCCATTTCCTGATGGACGTTGAGACCGTATTATGCGACTATCAAGTGGTGGCAGTTGCACCGGGCGTGATCATTGCTCCAACTGGAGATAGAGAGTTGATAGATCGAGCTAACACCTATTAGTATTTCATGTTTTTGATTATCAGGTCCACATTACGTCGCATTATGTTGTCTTGCATTGCATCGTTATGGGTGAATGGGTGATCGTGTTGTAGACGACTTACCTTTCCCCTGCGGAACCGTGAGGTGAAAACCACATGAATGACCTGGAAATAACAGTAGAAAAACACGAGTGGTCACCTTCAATCTCATAACTGAAAATAAACTTTATTTGTTGCGGTCTTGCGGGGTTCTTCTTTTCTGCAAGGAAAATGGAAATGGAGAACTGCAAATGGCCACCGGTACTTCTTGCCTGTTTTTTTTATACTTGCTTCTTGCCTGTTGGGTGGTACAGAAGTCAGAACTGAGTGCTCTCTACCGAGCATCTCCAAAAACCTATCTTAAATATACTCTCTAAATCATCATTTATAGAGTCATTTAAATAAAAATTATTTTCTATATATATATATTTATATTTTACAACAGTTTTTTATATCTTGTGCATAGTCTAGAGAGTCATCTCGTTCTCTATCTTTGGCTAGCGAAAAAACCGGAATAAAGGATATCTATATTTAGATATCTAGATATCCAATTAAAGAATTTGTTGAAGGGTGTTTTTTTACCAAAATATATATTTATCTAAGTTAGAAAAGATACAAATAGTCTCTTCTAGATGGTCTTACCAGATTCATCAGCATGCAGAATCTTTTATTTTATTTTTCTTTGGCATGGGTGCATGACAAGCTGATAGTCTGATACCACTGCCGAGTACCGAGTACTGACGTGGCTCAGAAGTCACGTAGCATAATATTTGCCCCCTCGCGGCCTCGCTTCGCTTGCTCGGTCACTTGGCCTGTCGACGCTGTATTGGCACGGCAATTGGCGAAGCAGGAAAAAAAAGGGACTGCGGAATGGTGCTTCGAGGCGTGTTTCTTTCCCACGGGAAAAATATTTTTAAAGAGAACTTTACCTACATAAAATATTAAATAAAGTCTATTTGTAAAATCTTTTTAGAGGTGGATGTAATTTTACTAGTCTATAATTTACTATAATAATGCTACAGTAATCATCCTCTAGTCGTGCAGTCGGAGACGATTTGTCTCGTGAATTAATCCAGGGTTGTAAATGTAGTTTTATAAACTGATTTTATTTAATACCCTTAATTATTGGTCAAACGGGTGGAAAATTTTTTCCACCAAATAAACACGGCCGCTGAAAGGGCAAGAGTACGAGACTGCGCCGGCATGACGCTACGGCCGTAGCCGGACCGACAGGCGACGAGATGGCTGCCGCGGTGCTGCCTCTTCCAGTTCCGGGGCTCGCGAACTTGACCGGAGAGCAGCGAGGAGGACGAACGATGACGACGGGATACGGGGCGGGGCGTGGGTCTTATCTCTGTCCTGGCGTTGGGCTCCGCACACCAGGGACCCGTCCAGAGATCAGAGTTTTTCAGAGGCTGTGCGCACTGCGCTGGGAAGGTAGCCTGCATTCTTGTACTCCGTTCCTTCTTTCCCTTTTCTTCTCCGCTGCTCTGTCCGTCAGTAATTTACCATTCACTGTGCTCCGTCTCTTCTGGTTTTACCGCTAGCTTGGAGATAGAGTATCACTACGTACTGGTATATAATACTCCGTATTATTATTCCAGCATAGGGGTTGCTGATCTTTGGAACAAGAAGAGCTGCATGTTGCGGTGAGTGAGGAGGTCGCTACTCGCTGGGGTAAAGCAAAGCGAGGAGTGATCGACAAGGGAGCGAGGCTGCGAGGGACAGACGCTAGTGGCCGTTACAAATGTCTAAAAAGCCCGTGGCCCGATAGCCCGCCCAAAAGAACGTAATTTTAGCCCGGCTCAAGTTTGGGCCCGGCCCGTCTACCTCCGGGCCCGTGCTGGCCTGGCCCGACCTTCGTGCCCGGGCGTGGGCTGCCACCCCAGCACGTCGGGCGGCTCGGTCCGGCACGGCACGGCCGAGGACCCCCAACCCGGTAGTGGCCCGAGGCCAGGAGCCGAAGCCACCAGCCCACCAAGTCGCTCCCCGCCTCCCCCGACCCTCCCCTCCCCTCGGTAATTCTATATAGCTTCCGAATTTTTTTTTTAAGGTACATGGCTTCCAATCTACGAGATTCGTGCGCTAATATCTGGACGGTAGAGAAGACGCGTGCCAGAAGTGAGAAGGCCATCATGCATCATCACGATAGAGATATGGCCGCCAATAGAGATCCACGGACACATGTTTTAGCACAGTGGAAGACGGATGGTAGAAAACTAAACCAACTATAAACTTCAATCGATCTTTTCTTTTAAACTATACATCTGATTAAAGATCTGTTTTAACCATAATATTTGTTTGAATTAATGCAACTAAATGAGATCAAATATGCTATTATAAATTTTAATTTTTGCATTTCAACATTTTATTGTAGTAATTCAACATTTTTAATATATTGCTTCAACATTTGTAATACACCATTTCAACATTTTTTTAAATGTTGAATTTGTTTTTTTAACTGTTGAATGTGTTTAACAATGATGTTGAATATGTTATTATAGGATTATAGTAGAAAAGAATTAAAAATATAAGAAACTAAAAATAAAATATATTCACTGATTAATTCTCCTTCTCCGTTGACGATGGGGCTGCAACAAACAGTGTGATTACTTGTTCTCTATTATGCACCACTGCCTCGTTAATATGGGTTGTTGGTACGCTGTTCACGGCCGGTGGATTATGTGCTAGTAGGAAGATGGGCCATGATGGGCCGTGCGCTACATGGCTTATCTGGTTTGCGGAAGCTGTATAGGAGCCCCACCCCCCCCCCCCCCCCCGGCGCGGGAAACCTATATGGCTTCCGGAAGTTTTTTTATGCTAGATGGCTTCCACCGTTTGAGATCTGTGTACATCATATGAACGAACCAGACTATCGCGGAACAAGAATCGACAACGGCGAGAGAGGTGCACGTGGACAGCCGGAGGTATGCGGCTGCTGCATGCTTGAGTTGGTCGGACGTGATTCCATTTAGGTTTCGATCTTTAAATTCAATTTTCTCTCAAACTATAAATTATTTTTCAAATCTGTTTGAATCGTGGTATTCGTTAGAATTTATACGATAAAACAAGCTCCAATTTGAATATATTTCATATTTGTTTATAGTTTTTTTAAAATCAATATTTGTCGGAAACTAGTTCAACATTTGTAATATACTATTTCAACATTTTTTAGAAAATGTTGAATTAGTTTTCTATAAATATTGAACCAATATTGTCAAAATGTTGAATTAGGTTGACAAAAATGTTGAATATAGTATTATATTAAACTGTTGGAGGCTAATAAAATTTCGTGCCAAAAAATATTCGAATACAGCTACGTGTGTGACTTTGTTTTCAATGGAATGAAAAATAGTCTCGTGGAGAATGCGCACAGATACCCATAAGTAGTACTAGTGTGTTGGGCTTAATTGGGCCTCTAAGCCATGTTGCTTAACTAGTGCATGGAAGCCATATAGGAGCCCCCCTCCCCCCCGGCCCCACTCCCCCTCGGTCGCCCCCTGCCTCCCACTCCCTTCCCCTCGTCTCCCCGCCTCCCGTTACTCCCTTCCCCTCGTCTCGTCGGGTGGGATCCAGGTGGTCTCCTGGGTCATGGCGCGGGCGCTCGTGGAGAGGGCCGCCACCGGCGACGACGACTCCTCTGTCTTCACGGTGTGCGAGGAGGCCGTCATGGTGCTTGTCGTGCTCCCGCTCGCGAACGAGGCGTCGGCGGAGTTCATCCTCGCGCCGGAGTGCATGCGGCCGGTGGTGGAGCTACTCCAGCGCGGCGGCGCCGAGGCAAGGCTGCACGCCATGGACATCGTGGCCAAGATCTCCAGCGCCGGCGTCGTGGACTGGACCACCGGCGTCGAGGTTGACGACGTGCTCAAGTCCCTCTTGGAGCTCCTGGGCGACGAGGCCGTGGAGGTCGGCGCGGTGCACGTCCTCATCGAGGTCCTCGCCGACGCCGACGACCGCCGCGAAGTCGAGCGAATAATACTTCGTGGGCCACCCGGGGCTGCCTTAGTGGGCCATGGGCGGCCCGGCCTGTGACATAGTGTCGGGACATAGTGGGCCGAAAGGAGCCAGCAGGCCCGGGCTTGGGCCGTCGGCTCAGCCCGTGGGCTGGCACGGCCCGGCAGAATGGGGCATAGGGTCGGGCCAGGCCCGACACGGTGAAGGGCGGGCCCGGGCCAGGGCCGGGCCGGGCGGCCCGTTTGGACACCTATGGTGGCCATGCCTTGAGGGTTCGGGAAAAGAGGGAGGGGCGGCAAAAAGGTGGAGTGGTGTGGAACAATGGTGGTGGTACTGTGGTTGCGGCGGACTGCCGGGCACCGGCAAGGCGAAAAGGAAAGCCGGTGGGACAGAGGAAGAGGAGAACGCATCGCACGGTGAGGCACATGCACTGAGGCGCGGTGTTCGTGAAAACGGGCAAATGGTTAGGTAGGCATGGCCAAGAATGGCACATCTAGGCACAGTTAGCAGTCGTGCCATGTCGTGGGCTAGCACCGCGGCCCGGGCAAGGCACGCTAGCATGTTAATAACCGTGCAGTATTGGCTCAGTGGCCCTATGAGCTTGTGTTGTTCAGCTCCATTTTTTACACTTTGCAAGATCACATTGTTGTTCATGGAAGAGCAACATAGATCGATCACATAATAAATATCCAAACAACAATGGATCTTGATATGAAGAGAGGAAGAAGGATTTGTCATTCTTCATGAGCCGAGGGGCCACCGCTAGCTTGGTCTCCTCCTCCGTCAAGCTTAACTGGGGGCAGGGGGCATCGCTGGACATTCACCGCGTCAACGACTTAAGGGGCGGCGGAGGAGGAAGAAGTGGAGGAGCTCCAGGCAGAGGGGGATGGAGCGTCGGATTTGAAAGGTACAAATGTCGGAGAGAGCGTGAGGAGCCACAGGGATGCAGCGGTCGAGGCACGAGGGTGGGGATTGGATAAGGGTTAGAGGTTGGCTTATATATGGAAAGCCTAACGGGCTAGGCCGTTAACCGTGTTGGGCTGGGGTGGCACTACGTGCCCAAGAAGCGACCCTGGCAACGGGCACGATGGCCATCGGGGCATGCCGTATTTGGGTTGGGTCAAAATCCTGTGCCACGTGCCAACCCATGGGCCATGTGCCTTACGGCCATTTATACTCATTGAATTGGATGGATCCGATGCGCCTTGGTGTTGTTGCTGGTATGTCTAGACGCGCTGATGAGACGGAATCGACATTTAGGTGATCTTCTTTTCACAAGTGCTTCGAATTGTGCTACTACAGCCTTCGTGACGAAAGTGAACTGAGAAAGCATTTTACGCTAGCGCTATAATTGACAAGAGAGGCTGAACAATATAGATGAAGTCTTTTTCTAACTTGAACTCTGCTTTCTTCATGTATGATGTTTAGAATTTGAGCCCCTCCCCCAAGCCCCCCTTTAGATCTAGCACTAGATATAACACTATTTGATGCAAAAGCAAAGCAAAGCATGGGATTACAGATTTATAGAACATGACAACACCCATGGTCTGTATGTCTGCTCGTTGTTGGATACTGGGATGCCCGGGACTAGTGTAGTCAGGGCCCTACCGTTGTAGGAGTCAGGGCCCTACCGTTGTAGCCTTACCCATTGGAACAAGGCATCACCTGAAAGTGGGAACCCAAGGCCTTGCAGGAGAGGGGAATGCATGCTACACTCACACGGTTTCCATGACCTTGGTAAGGGTTAGAGGTTGGGTTATATATGGAAAGCTTAACGGGCCAGGTTGTTAACCGTGCTGGGCCGGGGCGGCACTACATGCCCAAGAAGCGACCCAGGCAACGGGCACGATGGCCATCGAGTCGTGCCGTGTTTGGGTTAGGTCAAATCTTGTGCCACACGCAGATCCATGGGCCATGTGCCTTATGGCCATTTATACTCGTTGAATTGGATGGATCCGATGCGCCTTGGTGTTGTTGCTGGTCTATCTAGCTGCGCTGATGCGATGGAATCGACATTTAGGTGATCTTGTGTTTTACGAGTGTTTCGAATTGTGCTACTACTACCTTGAATTGGATGGATCCATGACAAGAGAGGCTGAACAATATAGATGAAGTCTTTTTCTAACTTGAACTCCGCTTTCTTCATGTATGATGTCTATAATTTGAGCCCTCCCCCAAGACCCCCTTTAGATCCGCCAGTGGATATAACACTATTTGATGCAGAAGCAAAGCAAAGCATGGGATTATAGATTTACAGAACATGACAACAGCCATGGTCCGTATGTTTGCTCGCTGTTGGAGACTGGGATGTCCGGGACTGGCGCAGTCGGGGCCCTACCGTTGTAACCTTGCCCATTAGAATGAGGCATCACCTGAAAGTGGGAACCCAAGGCCTTGCAGGAGAGGGGAGTGCACGCTACACTCACACGGTTTCCATGACCTTGGTACCGATGATCCTGTACCGTGATCATAGGCTTACGTAGTGACCCGATGAACAAAGATATTGCAGTGATTGCCTCGACCTGATGTTTCCCATGCCACATTTGCTTTTTTTATAGTTTTGTTTTAGTGTTTTGTTTTTTGCCACCACTTTGTCTTTTTCTCTGTAAAACTGTGTGCATGTACTTCCAAAAAAATTAAAACCTTATTTCATATATGAAAATTCTTAACTAAATTATTTTAAATTAGTAAAATCTAAGACCAGCTCCAAGCTTCTTCATCATCGTCGATAACGGCGTACATAGACGCGGACTGGGCCAGTTGTCCGGACTTCCGTCGATCGACGTCCGGCTTCTGCGTGTTCTTCGGCGACTCCCTCGTCTCGTGGTCATCCAAGCGCCAGCCGACCGTCTCTCGCTCCAGCGTCGAGGCGGAGTACCGCGGCGTTGCGAACGTGGTTGCGGAGTGCTCTTGGCTATGACATCTTCTTGGCAAGCTGCACATCGCATACCCAAGGCGACAATTGTGTACTACGACAACATCTCCTTCGTCTACATGTCGAAGAACCCAGTACATCATCGGTGGACGAAGCACATTGAGCTCGACATGCACTTCGTTTGCGAGAATGTGGCTCTCGGCGAGCTGCGCGTCTTGCACGTTCCTAGCTCATGCCAACTCGCGGACATCTTCACCAAGGGTTTACCACGGTTCTTGTTCACCGAATTCAGGGACAGTCTCGCCGTAGGTTCACCGGACATCGGGACTGCGCGGAGGGGGGTGGGGTTGTTAGCGAATAGATCATGCTCTGCCAACGGCTCGCATAACTGTCGCGCCATGCTCGCGCTTCGCGCGCCCCCGTCGCTCACGGAGCGCGCTCTGCCGCAGTCTTCGCGCACGTCGTCCGCTCGCTAGCGCTCGCTCCCACGTGACTTGTTCCTAGGCACAAACCCAAGTGTATAAATGTAAACTCATGTTATCAATACAAGCTGTGCAGTTTGATCCCCTCTCGAGTCTCTACTCTCTACACTGCATAACTCTAGATAGTTAAATAGTGGAGCTAAATAGAGCTATAACGGATAATCATGAATAAATTGTACATTAGTATACATAGTCATACGTTAACTCAAATAACTACTCCCTCCGGTTTGGTAAATAAGGTTGATTTGGATAAGGTTTGAGTTAAACATTGAAAATATAAATGATAAATCATGAACAATATTTAAGTTGTTGAGTTTGAAAATGTGAAAATCATATAAATAGATTGGTCTTAAAATTACTTTCATAAAAATATTCATATATAACTTTTCAATAAATATTCTTATAGAAAAGAGAAGTCAAAGTTGTGCTTTGGTGACCGCATCGCTGTCCTAAACGACCTTATTTACCAAATCGGAAGGGAGTATAACGGAAGACTTTTAAAACCCTGATGCAGATACCTCTTGGAGCTTCTTTTGGTGGATGAAAGTGGAAGTGCTTCCGAATCAAATTTTAGGGTTATGAGGTGTAGACTATGGGCCTGTTTGGTAGCCAACCACGGCCTGCCATCGTGAAGGTGTGGCGGTGCCCAAGGTTAGACGCTGGAAATCGTTGCACAAACATGACATGGAAATATACTAACTCGTTGAAAAAATGTGTGGCACGTTGTAAGATAATCAAGAACCAAACAGTGAGGAGTGGCGAATCATGATAGCGAACCAAACACGTCCTATGCAACGTGGTCAAAATATTCAGCATTGCTGGAAATTTGAAATGCCCGCAATTCATTCCGTCTTAACGATCCCATCATGGCATCATGCTTGGTTGGTGTTGGTCAGACTCAACCACCCTATATGTTTGCTTTTCCGGTACGTCGTACACGCTCCACCTCATTCCATATAAACCTTCAGACCAAAGTTGGTTGACCACTAGAGATTTACACTGTTTCAGACTGCGCAGCGAGAAGTCAGCTTCACGCGTATGGAAATCCGCTGAAACTGAAAATTGCTCCACCCGGTGTCTTTTTTTTTCTTTTTGAGAACGTGCCTTAGCACGTATCGCTCCACCCGGTGCCAATCCTCTCTCGCCAGAAATACACGCGTCGTTCAGCTCATCCCTCTGCCGACACGACAGGAGCTGGTCATGAGCAGAGAAAAAGAAAACAGCTCGGCGATGGCCGAGCTTATCGCAGCGATGCGCCCATGAGCCAAGACAGGATGCACGTTGCGCTTCTGCCGAGCAGAGCCTGTTTCTCTGCACCGCCACGTAAGCCCCCACCGCCCGGCCGGCACAAAACAAGCCATTTCTTCCACAGCTCCCAAGCCAAGGGTGCTGGTTCCTTGCTTTCGGTTTCACCGGGCTCGGCGTCGGCGAGACGGATGGAACGGGAAGGGGAATCTTAGCTGCCTGCCGCGTGCTGCAAACCGCGCGGGGACGCGAATCCTGCAGGAATCCAATCCTTCCCTCGCTCTGCTTTGCCTTCCCTTTCCTATCAAGCCTGGTTTGGATCTTAAATTTGCATCCTCAAATTTACTATGTAAAAAGAAGAGTCACATTAAAATGTCATAACATGCATGGAGTACTAAATGTAGATGAAATAAAAAACTATTTGCACAGTTTTGTTGTACTTTGCGAGACGAACATTTTGAGCCTAATTAATCAATGTATGGACAATTTTCAAATACAAATGAAATGCTACAGTGACACAATGATTATGAAGTGATATTATACCCCAAATTTAGGCTTCAAATTTGGATCCTCATTTCTTTTCGCGTATCTCGATGACTAGACAGAGAACGGGGTCGATCCGTTCCCATCCTGTCTCCGATGGCAAACTCATCAAATTCCTGACCAGGCCCATCCCAAATTCTACCCCTAAAGTTCACTATGAAAAAAAAGATTATCATCACATCAAAATGTCATAACATGCATGGAGTACTAAATATAGATGAAATTTAAAACTAATTACACAGTTTTGTTGTACTTTACGAGACGAACATTTTGAACCTAATTAATCAATTTTTGGATAATTTTTCACACATACAAATGAAATGCTACAGGGACACAAGGATTACGAAGTGACGTCATACCCCAAATTTGTCCCAAATTTCACCCCAAAAGTTTACTATGCAAAAAGAAGATTCCCATCACATCAAAATGTCATAACATGCATGGAGTACTAAATATAGATGAAATCAAAAACTAATTATACAGTTTTGTTGTACTCTACGAGACGAATATTTTGAGCCCAATTAATCAATTTTTGGACAATTTTTCATACATACAAACAAAATGCTACAGTGCATCTCGGTTTTTAACTCCTAAATTTAGGGTGGCCCCGGGCACCAGGCCATCAATCACGTTGCCCACCGCAGAGGAGAACGAGAGGGGCCGTACGCGCCCACAGCGATCCAAAACCCAGCGGCCTCGCCCCTCTCGGGCCTTGTTTGTTTAGACGTTAGAACGGGGATGAATTTGGAAGTAAGATGTCACTTCGTAATTATTGCGCCGCTGTAGCATTTCGTTTGTATTTGTGAAAAATTATCCAAAAATTGATTAATTAGGCTCAAAATGTTTGTCTCGCAGAGTATAACAAAACTGTACAATTAGTTTTTGATTTTATCTATATTTAGTACTTTATACATGTTATGACGTTTTGATGTGATGGAGAATTTTTTTTGTATTTGGGAGTTGTTTTTTTTGAACTCGGCCTCGGAGTCACTGACGGGTCGAACCATGCGACCAGCGCAATCGCCCGTCGAGATCCGGACCAGATCGAGCGTACAGTGGCAGGCAATGGGCACGCAAACTTTCCGCCGTGTCGATCCGGACGGTGAAACATGATAGGTGGCGTTACTGCAGGCCCGGCACTAAATTCGGCCTGCGCGTACGTAGGCGATCCACGCACTACATCCTGCCTGAATGAATGTACAGGTACAGCAGCACGGAGATCTCGTCTTCATGAGCACTGAATGAACGTAGGAGTACATGGATTTAATCAGTGGGGGATCAATGATGATATGACATATATATTTGTGGTATGAGTGTATGCGCACTTTTAATCCAGCTCCATGGCAGAACTAAATGCTGCTACAGCCTACAGGGTAATCCTGATCTAATCATGCACTAGCTGGCATATATTGCGACTCAGCCTCAACTCAACTCTCAAGTCGTTCATCAAAAAAAAACTCTCAAGTCATCTCGGTTTAGGGTATAATAGTTGAATCGGTAACGCAGTCAAGTATCATTTCCGGGAAGAAATTCCACAAGGTGTAGTCATTCGTGCGGCCAGAAACGTCCATCTGCACCAGGACCCGGTCGAGATGGCACGATGCATCCGTCACTGGTTCATGCACACGGAGATGAGCCAGCCACTCGGCCCCCGTGCCTTGTGCACATCACTCTATCAGTGTGTGCATGCATCTTGCATGAAAAGCGCTAGGCTGCAGGCTGGCTGTCTCGCGTTGTGTGACGCTATAATAAAGGGCAAAACCATGGCCGTTTCAGCGCTGCTGCTGTACTCGCACTCCACGCCATCCTTGCCCTCCCTGTGAAGGGAAGAGGAGTGGGACAAGCGCAGCTGCGCAAGCACAACGCAGCCCACGGTGGCCTCGCACTGTCGCTTCGCTTGGGTCCATTTTCTCCGCTGACGGAAAGGATGGTGCGCTGGTGGCAAGTTGCAACTGAATGCCCAACTGATAGGAAAGAGCAGGGGGCGGTCAACTCGTTTTGGGTCGGATCTGCATCGTCTGACGCACACGGAGAGCACTGGCGTGAGAGTGCCAGCAGCCGAGTTATAGTTAGCCAGCTAGCTAGCTGTCCATGAATCAACGCGAGTGCTTGAATTAGCACTAGTAGTGTCAAGTGCGGGGGAGATGGTCGGCACTAGTATAAAGGTAAAGAAAAAGTTTGTCGCCGGCCGATGTCCGTGCGTCCAGGACATTTGACTGTTTCACTTTCGACAAAGCGCACCGGTCCTTTCCCTAATCACTCCCAGTAAATTCTTTTGCGTCGATGCTGTAACATTCGAGGCCCCGCGTTGTCCGGAACAGGGGTTCGCATCGATGCGTCCTGCTCCCAAGAGTTGCGGAGGAATCACGCTGCTTCACCCCCGAATTCCTTGCGCTACCGCTGGGGGGCACCGGCAGACAGGCGGAACCACCCCCAACAGGTGGTCATCGAGACCACCGGTCCGGCCCGCCCGACGACCAAACATGTCGCCGAGGAGAGGGGACCGACCATGTAGCGGCCTGGCCGGGGAAGAGCTGCAGCACTGTAGCAGCGCCGGCTCCGATCGGCGGAACCGGAAGTGAGTGAAGGCGAAGTTACCAGCACCAGCAGCTGCCGGGTAGGGTACCCTCCGTCCCCCGTGTTATTTCGCCGTTGCAGAGCTCGAGACATGTTCGCATTAAAGGACAAGCGTCTCGTAGTGTAGTTTGCCCTCGTTCGTTGTAAAGCGGAGGAGCCGGAGCGCCCGCCCCGCCCCGGCACGCACGAAACGCCGCCGCTGCTGCGTCGTCACCGGCCGCGTCCTCGCCCTGCCGGGCGGCCACTGGCCCGCTTGACCGACCGACCGACCCTTGGCGCCGTACCAGGCCGCCGCGCCTTTCGCGTTGCCCGCCGCGGGAGCCAGTCATCCCTCGCGGCTGCGAAGAAACGCTTGGACCAAAAAAAACGTTCAGATGGCGCCACGCACGCAGCGGCCAGCCCCCTTTTCTTTTCATTTTCAATCGCCCTCTCCTTTTTCAATCTCCATGACGCTGTGTCCTTTTGTTTTATCCCCGTCCGTCCGCAGTCAACCCGGCCGGCCCCGACTCTTCCCCGGCCCGGGTGCCACGCCCATCCCGCGAACGGCAACGTCTTTGTCCGCCCGCCCCGCCCGGGTCCTGATTCCTGGATGAAATGATAATGCGTGCCTTGGTAACGTAGCGCTACGCGCCTAGCGGTGGTGGTAGCTACCCACGGCCTCCGACGAAAGCTACGAGTGGAAGAAAAACGAACAAGGCTACTACTACGAAAGAGTCCACCCCCTCCCCCCGCGGCTGCCTGGCCTGGCCCTCCTGCGCCGCGCCGTGTTCCCGTCTCGAATTTCTCAACAGGAACAGATGCCCGCCGCGATAGAAAAATGCCTCATATGCTCTTGCCGAGTCGCCGAAGATTTATCCTAGCGGTATAGCATAGCATCATCCAGAGAGCAAGGAATCGCGAATAAACGCAGGAGAACTACTAGTCTACTACTTGATAAGGATCACGACGGTCGTGCTGGGCGCCGCCGGTTGAAATAGATCTTCAGGTGCCGTACAACAGTTTAGACAGCCGCGGTCTATTTAGCTGTCTGTGTGATAATAAATACGCATTCTGGTTTCTGATGTTTTGCATGGGAGCACGAGTCAAAACAGTAGATGAGATAGTAGACAGCAACACTCTCTTTCATCATTAAATGATAGTCACATCAGCTCATTTGATCTATGTGGCAACGAAAAGACAGCTGCTGCTGTCTGCTTCTTAGACGACGGGAACGCGGCTCCAGTTACAGGTGTAAGAAATGGACGAAGCTGCAGGGGTTCAAAGCATTCCCAGCGTGTATTTTCAGCCAGGAAAAGGACGGCGGACGGCCCAACCAACCAGCCCCCAACGCCGGCTACGGCTAGGTGCTCCGTTCAAAACTCGATCGGCGTATGAATCGGAACCGATCAGCTGGTCACTCTGCTAACGTCTGAAACTCTGAATTGAACACCCCAACGCTCCATTAAATTCATTCTCCCAATGCACAAGAGAAGACCGCAATAGAACGCAGGAAGCTGATGAACGGTGTGAATGCAAAGCAGCAGCACCAAACACAAGTTGTTGTTGTTTTTTCGTTCAGTTTCTGAGGGCTACTACCTAACACCGGCTGAGAAACTGCAGGCGGGGGCCAGGTCAGGGAGACGCACCCTTTCCGCGACAGTTTTAATTCCGCAGCCCCGGCGTCGCGTTCATCGCCTCCGGATTAGCAGATCTTGACGTTTCGCTTGTTTTTTTTCCCTGCCCTTCTTTTCCAAGATTAAAATTCCTTTGTCTAGCGGTGCATGACACGAACCAACCAACCATTCCGATCACCTGTGAATACTCCGAACTGGCACTCAAATCTGGAGCGATCACTCATCAACCCAGTTTGATTTCACAACCGAAACGAGTTGTACGGCTACAGATTGGTGAGAGATGAGAGCTGGTGTGCATCGGCATGACGTCGACGGCAGGAGGATTTCTGAACTGTAGAACGGGTACAGCGTTTAGCAAGTACTGTAGTAATCAATGTGTCTTCTTTTTCAATCACTTTTGTGGGTTTTTTTATACCACATACCAGTATGATTAAAGTAGACGGGTTGTTCTCAAATCTTTTTCTCGGGTGGATTCCGTATGGGCCCTTTGGATATTTCACCCACCCATAGCCATTGATAAAACAACACGATTTGCTTACAAAGGGATATCGCTCGAACAGTCCTGTGACATGATACAAATATGTCACCAGCAGCACCAACCGTAGACCAACGTATATTTCTGCAATAACAGGCCGCTCGCTCGCTCCGCCCCCGACGCGGACGGTGCGGGCGCTGCCAACCCTAGCGCCGCCGCTCCTCCTCCCCTTGCTTCCTCCTGCCATGTCGCCGTCAGAGCGTGTCGCCGGGGTCACGCGGCCCATGGTGAAGCCGGCGGCGGGGCCTCTCCCCTCCTCTCTGGTGGTTCGGGGCAGGCGCAGCCGTCCGGCCCCCGGAGACCCTCGCCTGCGCGGGTGAAAGTGCATCTAGGCATTTAATCAATTTTAGTGATTAATGATAATAGAAATTTGGATATAATACGTTCAATAAGATGTGCAGGTGTAAATCAAAAAGGAAAGAAAAAGAAATGAGAAAGGAAGGTGTCCAATTCTTATCTCTTGATGGTAGATGCTATTGAAGATTTTAAATATCCTTTTCGGTTTGAATTTGAGTATAGGATCACCGTACTATCAAGAGGGACAAGTAATCGCAAAATCATGTGACTTTGATGCTCAATCCTTATCCACAAACCTATCCCCAAAGCCATTGCACTCCAAAACATACAACTTCATTTTGTGCTGTTGTGCACCGGAAACCGCTGTTCATCGGAAATTTTCGGTGACCACCGTAGATTTCAGCTGCTGAGCGCCCGTTGACTTCTCACCGGAGATTTCCGGTGTTTGGCGGAAATTTCCGACATATGCGACGGATATTTCCGGTGATCTTGACGGAAATTTCCGGTATAACTCGCCCCAACGGTCACATTTATGAGAGAGCTATAAATACCCACTCTCACTCTTCGTTACTGCTCTCTTGACTCATTTGACGAACCCTGACCTCTCCCAAGCTTCCAAGAGCTCTCCCAACACTCCTTGCTTCGATTTCCAAGTGTGTTGTAGTGTGTTGGTTGAGGGACTTGAGCTTAGTGATTCAAGTTTCGTTCTCCATTCTCTTGAGCATCAAGTCGGTGATTCTTCGATAGCTTTGTTTGTTACTCTTGGGGATTCATCCCCTAGACGGTTAGGCGTTGCCGAGAGCATCCAAGCAAGCTTGTGGATTCGCCTCGGAAGTTTGTATTACCCATCCTTCGTGGATTGACTAGTAAGTAAACTTAGCTCCTTCGTGGTGACTAAGTGGAGGAAAGTGGCTTGGGGTTGATAAGCCCGCCTTTCGTAGGCCCTCAATGGAGACGTAGCTTCCTTTGTGGAAATGAACTTCGGGTTAAATCTTGTGTCTTCGTTGTGATCATTGTTCTTCGTGTTCATCTAGTTCCTCGTGTTCTTGCTAAGTTATTTCACTAGTTTGTCTCGATCCATTCATTGGTAAAGTTCTAGCTATTAATACAGGTTCTAAAGGGTAACTTACTTCCATAACAACATATTGAATCATATAGATTTGTTGTTGTTGCTCTTATTCATCTTGTGATTTAATTCTCGAGCAGTCACCGGAAATTTTCGGTAGTAGGCGGAAATTTCCGGTAGTTTAGCGGAAATTTCCAGCGGCTACAGGAAATTACGGTTCATCTAACATTTCGCGAAGTTATTTTTGATAATTTTCAGTTGCGCCTATTCACCCCCCTCTAGGCCTAGTGTTGATCCTTTCAACGGGCCGCCCCTGCGGCGACGGCGGCTCCCGCCCTCAGATCCGGCGACGCGGGGGGGGGGGGGGGGGGACATGGGGTAGATGTGGGTGGAGCGGTGGCGGCCGGGGCAGGGCGGTGGCCATGGCCGGCGCGGGCAGTGCTGGCGGTGGCTGCAGCGGGTGCGGGTCGTCGATAGCAGCGGCGGTCGGGATGGCGCGGAGGAGGCGGCTGCAACCGGCGGTCTTTGGCCCGGTGCTGGCATTGCGGCTGGCCGGGGCACGGATTGGTTGTGGCCGGCCAGCAGCCGTGGGAGCGGCTGGGCGGTGGCTGCGTCTGAGCGCTGGCTTATCAGACCTGGGCCATGCTGCCCGGAGGTGGTGGGTCGGGGCCTGGATGCGCGGGCGGCGGGGGCTGTGGTGAGCAGGTGGTGTTCCCTCTTTCTGTTGGCGACATTGGTCCGGCGTCATCTTGGTGGTGGGGCTGGGGGGCGGCTGGTGCTTGCAGGTGGTGCCGTGGTGGTGCTTCGGGCTGTGCCAGGCCTATTCCAATAGTCGTTGTGGTGAGGAGGGGCGGGATTCTGGCATGTGCAAGTGTGTGGGTTAGGAATGGTGTTGAGTCGGGCGAAAGCCTTCATCGATGGTTGTCGGTGGCCGTGGTGGCGGCGCCCTTGTGGAGACGTTCTCCCTGCTGTGGGCACCATTGCGATGCATCGTCTCCTACTGCACGGGGTTCTCTAGGGTGAAAACCCTGTCCACTTATGGACATGCGACGGCGGCGTCACTGGCGTTGTACCCCCTTGGGGGCACCGCATCTGGAGACCCGACTTGGCTTGACAATGGCGGTGGTTTGGTGGTGTTGCTCGCGCACGGCGACAATGGAGGTGCGCTTCGTCCGTGTTGGCAGGAAGGTGTAGAGGGCCCATGGGTGCTGGAGGTTTTCAGTTGGCGCGCATGGTGACTCTGGTAACAGATGGACGGAGGTCTTGCTCTCATAGCGGTTTCAGATACCAGAGTCCATGGCAGAGGAGTGCGAGGAGGTGGGAGAGGCGAGGTCCCCACACATAGTGGTCAGGATGTGTGGTTTTCTTCGGCGTCGTGACGGGAGCTCTTGCTGAAGCTCCACTAGGACAAAGGGATCACGATCATGTGTGTTCGTTTGAGGAGGATGGCCATATGGTGGAGGAATCCGGTTTGCTGCTCGGGCTTGCAGCAGGCCATGACATTTGGCGTGGCACCGCGTTGGCGACGACGACGACGACGCAGTTCGCGGGTGGCTTATGTTGGCCTCTCTCTCGGACTATGGTGGTGTAGTGTATTGTTGTGTGTTTGTGTGTGTTGTTGATGTGGTGGTGGTGTTCGCTTCGACGCGTCATGTACGAATTCTTCTTCTTATATGACATATGGCGGTGCTCCTGCCTTTATTTAAAAAAAAAGAACACCAACCGTGCCCACCGTTTTTTGTAAGCATTTTCGCCCACCATTTCTCGCTAATAATCAGTGCCTACCACCACGGGACAAGATACCATCACAAGAGAGAGAAAAAAAGGGTAAGTCGTCTATCAAAATATGGATCAAGTGTCATATGTCAGTGTCAGAACAAGTCTACAACGAAAAGCTAATGTTGAATACATATACATGCGCTGAATACCGCAAGTCAGTTTTCTTATGGGTGAACGGAGCAGTTTTTCGTACAGTTTTAAATGCATAAAGTTCCAGTTCCATCTTCACATTGAAAATAATAACTATTGGAGAAATTAATCGTATATGGTTATTGGTAAACCACAACACAAGTTGCCAAGTCAGTTTTCAGTTTTCAGATTAGGCCAGCACTAAATATAAAAGAGGATGCGTAAAAGGAAAAGGAAAATGAAAAGGCACCATAAGCGCCACCCCCTCTCCTCATCAACCCCAGTGGCCTCCCGCCTGCCACCCGTGTCCTCCCTGCATGCGCGAAGCAGGTGAGACTTGACAGGGAGAGATATACAGAGCAGGCAGCCACGCCCCCCATGGCGCCCTCATAAGACGAGGAGGCGGTGGACCAGTTCGTTCGCGTTGCCCGCGACTCTCTCCTCCCACCCGACGCTCACACGCCTAGCGCGCGCGGGCTTCCACCCGTCCGTTGCCTTCGTTGATTGGTTTGGTTGGCCCCCGGCTCCAGCAATGGCGGTGCAGGCGCATTATCACCACCACCACCGCGAGTCCCCGTTCCTCGCCAGGTACCCGTCGCTGCTGTCCTTCTAGTCGTTTCTCCTCCCGCGGTGATCGCCGGTCGGTTGGATCGGATGAGTGATTTGGGCGTCTGGGTTCTCAGCAGAGGCGGCGGCGCGCCGGAGAGCAGCCGGATGACGATGGAGCTGCAGCAGGATTCGATGGCGCCGCAGCAGGCTCCGCCGCTGTTCCTGGACTTCTCGCATGGAGGTAATCCGAGCAAAGCGCTGAGATGGCTCTGCTTTCGCAAGATTACCGTGTTCTTGTTCTTGTCTGTTGTGCTTTCGCGTTCCCGAGATCGAGAGGGCTGATTCGTTCCGTTGCCGTGGGCGCGCAGATTGCGGCGCCGGGAGGAAGCGGCCGCGCGAGGCGGAGGCGGCGGCGGCTGCTTCCGTGTCGCCGCACCTCTTCTCGCTGCAACCGCAACCGCAGGGGCAGGGGCCCAAGGTGATAAGCCTCGCGCAACTGCACAAGCGGCCGGCGATGGGGCTCCGGCTGGACTTCGACGAGGCCTCGGAGCACGTGTCGTCCACTTCCTCGGCGTCGGCATCGTGCCTGCTCTCCGACGAGCTCGCCGCGCAGCGCGATCGGCATACGACGCCGGCCTCTGTTGCTGACGGGCTCCTTGTCGCGTGCAGGCGGAGAGGCTCCGGCGAGCGCTGGCTGACACTCGGCGGCGGCAGTACCGCTCGCTGCTCGCCGCGGCCGAGGCGGCGGCGTTTCATAGGATACGGGAGAAGGAGGCGGAGGCCTCCGAGGCCGCGCGGCGTGGCGCCGACCTGGAGGACCGCGTGGCGCGGCTGCGGGCGGAGGCGGCGGCTTGGCAGGCGAAGGCACTCGCGGACCAGTCCACGGCCGCGGCGCTCCATGCGCAGCTGCAGCAGGCGGCGGCGGCCGCGGCGCAGGCGAGGTGCAAGGCCGAGGAAGAGGACAACGCGGGCGCCGGCGCGGCGGACGACGCCGGGTCGTGCTTCGTGGACCCGGACAGGGTGGTGGAGATCGCCCCGCCGCCGCCCCCGCCCCCGCCGGCCAGGCCGTGCCGGACGTGCCGGCGGGCGGCGGCATCTGTCGTGCTGCTCCCGTGCCGCCATCTATGCGTCTGCGCCGACTGCGAGCCCGCCGTCCCCGCCACCGCCCCCTTCGCCGCCGGCGCCGTCGCGGCTGCCTGCCCCATGTGCCTCGGCCCGGTCACCGGCACAGTGCAAGTGTTCTTCTCGTACCGCCATTGGGGAAAGGTGAAAAAAAAAGAAAAGGAAAAAAGAAATGGTACTCCTGCCGAAAGGCGTGCTTGAAATGGCCGATGAAAATCAAGCTGGAACGATGAAGAATTGTGTAGAGAGCATTACTTCTTTCTCTCTTTTTTTCGCATTTGTTCATTAATCCTTAATCCCTCTATTAGTACTAGTCAATCTCTTGTAGGCCGTAGCACTAGCATCCTGCTGTCTTTTGCCTTGTTCCTGTGGGTTTCTGGAAGGCAGATGATGGACCATTGACCAGTACATTTTGGAAGGCAATGATGTCGTGAGCGTGCAAATTTTCACTTTTTACTGCCCCCGCCCGTTTAATGACTTTTCCGGTACACATCTGGGGCTGCCGCTCCGTCCTGCGGTTGCTGCTAGTCGTACTACGTGATGCACAGTGCAATGCAAGCACTGCAAAACCAACGCCTTGGGGCCGATGCGGTTAAAGGCGAGGCGCGGGGGACGCGGCCGGTCACGTGACGCCGGCCGTACGCGCGGCCGCGGTCGCCGGCGATCCCGATCGGGCGCGTCCGCGTGTAGCGGCGGCCTGTCGGTTGTTCGCCGCGCAACGCCAGTCAGAGAGGTGGTGGGAGGGATAGCGGCGGCGTGCGGTGCGCAGGCAGGCAGCGGGCGTGTGCGGTTGCAGCCTTCGTCAATTCAATTCGGCCGCAACCGCTCCCCGCGCAACGCATCGCATCGCATGATCGAAACCGATCACGGGATCTCGGGCTTTGGGTGGGGAGTTGGGCCGCGGAGGGCCCACCCGCACTGATGGGCTGATACCGAAGTTAGTAGTGGGGTCGTGGGGCCCCACCTTCCGGGGGTTGCGACCGTTGGTTCCCGCGCATTCTCGCCTGCCTGGCCGCAGCACAGCACTCAGCACTCCCGGTCGCTGTGTGTGTGTTGTGTTTACAGTTTGGTCGATGCGTTCGCGGTCATTGCCTCACTGGTACCCTACCCGGCTACCCGCGTATTAGATGGTGACGATGGTAAGACCGTAAGAAAGGCATGGGCACTGAGAAAGACAGGAACGTGCTTCTTCATCTTCCGATCACACGGTACTGTGATTGGCAATTTTCATACGGAAAAAAAGAGGGGGAAAGGCTAGGTATGTGATGCCAACGGCAGCGCCATCACGCACGGCGGCACGGCTGGTTTGCACTAGAGGAAATGTACTATCCGCGTTGCAGCCAGTAGCAGTGGCCGGTGGAACGGAAGCATCATCATCGAGCCGAAATATCCGAAGAGATAGGATTTGTTCGAGCTGCAGGTGGGCCTAGGATCGACTAGAAACCTGTCGTGCCTGCCTCATTCAAGCGCCGCTGCCCGATGGGATGCACGAGGGCAAAAGGCTAAAGCTAGCTACCCCGCACTCGGCTGTGTTGTCTGGCCCTGCGGCGTCGACGTCCTCCGTGCTTGCAAATTCCTTGAGCGTGACTCGTGCTTGGAATGATGCGAGCCAGACGATCGGCGACCGAGCGGTGCCGGCCGGGCTCGTTTGGGGTACTCCGCTGCAGAGATGCTCCTCGTTTTGTTTTGTTTTCCCCCCTTTCATTTTCAGGTGCTGATTGCGTAAGAGGTACTAAGAATGAAGTAATTATACCATCGGCGTCTCGAGTCATGGTGAGTGTATGGCACGGCAGCGAAGATCCGATCAGGGCGGCACGCATGGACGTACACGAAGCGTCCGAGACCAAGAGGTAAGGTAACCAACCCCGGGCCATTGGTGTTGTACTGGCGGTGGATGCTCTGTCGCACGGCGGGCGTTGGAGACATGCCAACACACGAGGCCTTCCCCGTACAAAACATGGCCATCCGTCTCGCGCGGCTGCTGTACAACCACAGGCTGATACGGCCGGGTACCATACGCGTATGACCGTGACTCCGACGATGTGCTGTACGCCTCACGAAGTGCACCGAACCACCGCAAACTCGACCGACCGATCGCTTGCGTACGGCACCGTGCGCTGTGCAATACACGACACGCAAAAGCATGCAAACACAGCAGAGCCCCGGATTCCCCCATCCGCCACCGGTATTATCGCGTCATTGCATTGCATACGGCGGTGCCCGGCTCGAGAGCAGCGGTCGCGATCGCCGGGCGGATGCACCCGCAGGCAAGCAAGCAACACGGTGCGCGGAGTGGGAGGGGGTTCGAATCGTGGCAGCTGCCTGCTGCGCGATCCCCCCGTCGACTGGGGCTGGCTGGTGGGCCACCACGGGCGCCTTCCTTGTGGATCTCGAGGTCAGATGGATGACGGCTGTCCAGTAACTTCCGTCCCTGGTCGCTTCTGGACGACGATCAGATTGGTAGATGAGATCCAGGTTGTGTTTTGAATTTTTTTTTTCACCCCGTTAAGAATCGTTTATTACCCCGTGCTCGCCTGTGTATGCACACGTCGTCGATCTCTGCACTCTGCAGGGAGGGTGTCAACGACAACTAGCGTGCCACCATCGATGGTCCGTACAGTACTACTTCAACCATTTCCATTTGTTTTGGCTGATCAGTCAGATAAGCACGTACCTCTAATTGCCCAACCGATGGAAGTCGGGCAACCCAACAAACTCTCACCTACAAAAGCACAGAAGAGTTGTGGTCAAGTTCAGCCGTGCGGTACGTGATGACAAGAGCAAGAGCAGCGCCATTGTCGCCGAGCTTCTGGCCGGTGCTCACTGTCTCTCACGTTGCCAGCGGCAGCAATCTTAGCTCGAATAATCAAATCCCTTTCTCATCTTGAAGCCACGGCGATCCATAGGCAGCTCGCCCTCTGTATCGGCAGCTAGCGGCCTTTTTCTTGGCAAGGCACGCGCTGGTGACACTGTACCCACCCCCATTATCATTACTGCCGCGATCTGGGTCGATCCCGCTACCATTACTGCTGAACCCCGTACCCTGAAGCGAGCGCAATCCCAAGCCTAAATCGACCGAGGCTTCCGCCCAAAATTTTACTACTTCCATCACATCACATCAAATTTATCTCATTATGTATGAAGTTTGGTGTAAACGACGAGATAAATTTTTTGAGCCTAGTTAGGTCATGGTAGGATAATAATTACCACAAACAAACAAAAAGTGCTACGATGCGTTACAATATCTGATGTGACTTTTCGACCACGTTTTTAAGGATCTAAACGTAGCCAGATTTAATGAGCAGCGCAGTGCACAACACGAGGATGATATGCAGGTGGGGGCAGTTGCAGTTACAGCGCGCCATGTCTGAAGTGGGAACCCTTGCCATGACCAACGGGCCTAGGGAAACGATTAAGTTTTATTTCACTTCGGACTTTTTTCCGAATTTCACCCCAAATTCCATTATGCAAAAAAATTCCTATCACATTAAAATATCGGCACATGTATGGAGTACTAAATGTAGATAAAATCAAAAACTAATTGTATAGTTTTGTTGTACTTTACGAGACGAAAATTTTAAGTCTAATTAATCAATGTTTAAATAATTACTTACAAATACAAACGAAATGTTATAGTGACACATTTATAACATTTTTTAAAGTTTGGGTGTCCAAACTTTAGAACTAAACGGGGCTTCACCTGTCCCAGTGGCGGATCCAGAGGTAGGGCTGGGGGTGCTGCAGCCCCCACCTGCTGGCTGCATTCTCCATTAAAATAAAGGGAAGCTATGGTAGAAGAAAGTAATGAGAGAAGAAGATTTAGGGATAGATGAGGTGGGGATGAAGAACAAGATGATCTCAGCCCCCTGTAGCTGCTGGCTGGATCCGCCCCTGCCTGTCCCAAATGTTGGGTGATGACTGACGACTGCAGGAATAGTTTGGTGCCGACTATTCTTTCTGTACAAGTGAAATTATTATCGAACGTATTCGAGTCTGAAGACCCGACTGATTCACGCTTTCCTATTCCACGTCAAACTTGACATTTTATTATTAACGTGTCGCTGTAACATTTCATTTGTATTTATAAATAATTGTTCAAATATTGATCAATTAGACTTAAAATGTTCGTCTTATAAAGTACAACAAAACTGTATAATTAGTTTTTGATTTCATCTACATATAGTACTCCACGCATGTATCGATATTTTGATGTTATGGAATTTTTTTTTACATAGTAAAATTTGGAGGCCTTGTTTAGTTTCCAAATTCTATCACAAATTCCACTATAAAAAAGAAGATTTTCGTCGCATCAAAATTTGGACGACACACCATGCCCGATGCTCGATGTTGAGCCAGACAGTTGTCAGCGATTCAGAAGGCGTGTCAGTGCGAAGGCATAGCAAAGCTTTGCGATTATGGTAGGAGGGTACAGTCGCCTGTAGGCAAACGAGCAACGAAGGGTCGGAATCAAAAGGCTTGGACAACTGCTTGTACAGAGCATCGACCAGATGGCCCACTTGATGTTTCCACTAGCCGAGGTCGGTTCATACCAAATTCCACCCCAAAGTTCGCTATGTTAGAAGAAGATTCCCATCACATCAAAATATTATAACATACATGAAGTACTAAATATAGATAAAATAAAAAACTAATTGTACAGTTTTGTTGTACCCTACGAGACGAACATTTTAACACTAATTAATCAATTTTTGGATAATTTTTCATATAGAAATGCTACAGTAGCGCACGTATTTTAAAAAATCAAATTTAACTTCCAAATTCAGGAACAACAAGGCCCAGGTACAGAAAAGAAACAAGTGACGCTGACGCTGATGCCGTGGCGTGGCGTCCCAACCAGGCCCTCTCGGCCTCTCCTCCCTGTGTCCCGATTGCAAATTGACAGAGAAAACATACAAGGACAAAACAAAATTACTGACGTAAAAAACCTGCACCGGATACAATAAGCACGCGGGCAAAGAGAAAGGAACAGTCACCGTCAGTCAGTACGGAACTAACGGGAGGTGAAACCAGGCGTCCATTTTGTCAACGCAATCGTGCGATCGACGGGAGCTACTGAAAACTATGGATACCAAACTTCCAATAATCCTCTGCGAGCTGGATGGATGCTATCTGTTTTGATGTCAGAGAATAAAATGCGTGCACGTAGGGAGGTAGTATGAACGATCCGCAAGTGATGCCTTTTCTCTCGGTGACGAAGAAAGAAACGGCAAGATGCCTTGTCAGGTAGGCTACAGGCCTCAAGCTGAGAATGGTTCAGAAACCAAACCAAATCCACACTCATCCATACTAATTCTAACATATTTACGAATCAATCCAATCTCATCCATTTAGCATTCTAACCGATCCAATCCAAACCATTTAGCTTTTCTCTCATAACCAAACCAAGATAATTGGTTTCATCCTAAATATTGAAACCGGTTTTCACTAACTACTCGTAATAAGGATATGTCCTATGGTGTGGAGCCCACATATTGATATAGTTCAACCAATTTGCACAGAGTAGCTAACTCTTATTCTGAGACATCTCCAACAAATTTCAATAAAATTCGCTAAAATTTTATAGTGTGAACGCGAGATTTTAGTTTTAGGGTCCGACTTTTGATGTGGGGCCCACATGTGGATCTCATAACATAATTTTGCACAAAGTAGTCGACCGTCGTTGAGATTCATTTGCAACAAATTTCAGCAAAATTCGCTAAAATTTTATAGTGTGAACGCGAGGTTTAAGTTTTAGGTTCCGGCTTTTGACGTGGGGCCCACATGTGGATCTCATCACGTAATTTTGCGCAAAGTAGCCGATCGTTGTTTTGAGTCATTTGCAACAAATTTCAGTCAAATTCGCTAAAATTTTACAGTGTGAACGCGAGGTTTAAGTTTTAGGGTCCGGCTTTTGACGTGGGGCCCACGTGTCGATCTCATCCCATAATTTTATACAAAGTAGTCGACTGTCATTTTGAGTCACTTGCAATAAATTTCAATCAAGTTTGCTAAAATTTCATAGTGTGAACGCAAGGTTTAGTTTTAGTCAAACTAATTCCGAACTGATCCAAACTTGTTTAAACCATTATAATTGTTAAACCAAACTATTAGATATCTCGACCCATTATACACCAAACCAATTAATCCAATTAAAAACTAAACAATAAAAACCGGTTTCAACCCAAACCATTCTCAGCTTGATACAAGCCTACAAGTGTGGCATTGGAGTGGGTCAAGGATCATGCATCTTTCCAGCCAGATGTTGCAGGGAACCAATCCCTCTGCGTCGTCGCCAGTCGCCACTGGATGGAACCTACCCGATGGACCTTGAGATCGGTGCCGGGCTAAGCAATAAGGATAAAGAAATGCTCACGGAATTTCTTAACCGGTGCCATTGCCGGGCTGGTAGTGTAGAGTGTATAGACTTTACCGGAAGGGATCCATGTGTTGTGCCTTTTATAATAATTTTCTTTCCTGGAGCAAGATCATGGTGGTTTAGGCACGGGAATGATGCTTCGCTGCTTGTCCCAGGCCACGAGAAGTGCATGAATGATGAATTATAGAGAATCGGGTATTGGATGCGTCACGCGTGTGGTTTTGAGCTGGGAAAAGAAATAGTGGAGCGGCTTTTTTTTTGAAAAATCTGGCAGGAGCACTGCCTATTCAATTAAGAAGGAAAAGCAAGCGGGTTTACAAGAGGTTGTTATTACATAAAAGATTAGACTCATAACTCAATGAGGGCCTCAACATTCTAACTAAACAGAGTGACTCCCTGGCCACAGGCCGCAAAACGCAATTGCATCTCCTCCTTGATCATGTCGAGCAGACGTCTTGGCGGGAGAGCTTGGCCTTCAAAAATTCTTCTATTCCGTTCCTTCCACAAATTCCAGGCAATGTAGAGTTGTAGAGCCGCCTTCATCCTTCTGTCTTCCTTGAACAACCCCTGAAAGGATCCATTCCACCAGTCTTGTGCCGTGCATGTACGCTGGGGTACCCCCACGAAGTCATTGGTTGCTGCTGCTACCATGGACCATACCTCCTGTGCATAAACGCAATGTAAGCACAAATGGACCGCCGTCTCTGGCTCCTGATCGCACAGGCAGCATATGGGGTCACATGGCCATCGTCGGACCAAGAGTCTATCCGCCGTGAGGATTTTGTTTTGGATCAACAGCCAACCAAACACCCGGTGCTTCCCTTCTGCTCTTGCCTACCACATCTCTTTCCATCTAAATTCACAGTATGATCCCTGAAACTGAATGTCATATGCTGATTTTGCTGAATAAACGTCGTCGGCTGACCAACGCCATTTGATCACATCCTCCTGGTCGTTGAGCTGCACCTCCTGCACGAGAGGCCACAGGTTTATGAACTCGGCCATCTCCTGAGCCGTGGACATCCGCCAGAGGCCTCTAGTCCAGTTCTGATTGACCAAGTCACATTTTACTGAATTGTGCTTTCTCCATGCAAGCTTGTACAGATTGGGAGCAAGATCTCGCGGTGCCCATCCATGCAGCCAAGTAGAGTCCCAGAAACAAGCGCGCTCCCCATTGCCAACCATGACTGTGGTGCAGACCCTGAACAATTGTTGATCAATGTCATTGCAAGGAACTTCGGAACCGACCCATGGTTGGTCAGGTTCTGTCCACTGAAACCATAACCAGCGTAGACGTAGTGCCCGGCTGAAGAGCTCCATGTCAAGAACGCCCAGCCCTCCTAGCTTTTTTGGTCTTTTCACGTTGGCCCATTTGACGAGACAGTGGCCACCCGAAGCATTTTCAGACCCCGTCCACAGGAACCCTCTTCGTATTTTGTCCAGCTTCTTGATTAGCCACTTCTTCGGTGCAAACATGGTCAGATGATAAGTTGGAATTGACGACAGAACGGTATTAAGCAAGCGCAGCCTCCCAGCCCGGTTGATGTATTTTCCTTTCCATGATGCTAACCGAGCTCCCATTTTGTCAATCAGAGACTGAACATCCACCCTGCGCAGCTGCCGTATATGCAAAGGTAACCCCAGGTATTTGCATGGAAACCCTTCAACAGAGCACTGGAAGCCTTCCAATATATCTTGCATGTTTAAATTGTCACAATGGATGGGATAGACAGCACACTTTGCCCTATTGGTAATCAGCCCAGAGGCATGTCCAAACATATCAAGAATCTGAGCAGTGACAGCCACGTCTTCCTTGATAGGCTACAAGAATACGGCGGCATCGTCAGCATATAGGCTAACTCTTAGGGATGTTGCACGATTTTGAAGAGGGGAGAGAAGACCATCCAACGTAGCCATCGTGAGAAGCTTTTGCAGTGGTTCCATGCAAAGGATGAACAACATTGGCGAAAGTGGATCCCCCTGCCACAAACCTCTGGAATGAGGGAACCAATTCCCCCTTTGGCCGTTGAGCATAACGGCAGATGAGCTGGTGGACAGCAGAACTGATACCCAAGATCTCCATTTGGGCCCAAAACCAAACTGTTGAAGCACTTCCATTAAATAATCCCACCTCACTGAATCGAAGGCCTTGGCTATGTCAAGTTTCAGGAACAGCCCCGGCTTCTTGTGCCTATGCAGCGCCCGAATCAAATTCTGTGTGTACAGAAAATTGTCTTGTATGCTCCTTCCCTTAATGAAGGCGCTCTGAGCTCGTGACACCAACTTGTCAAGCTCACCTGCGAGCCTATTAGCCAGACACTTGGAAAAGAGCTTAGCAATGATATGCACCAGGCTAATTGGTCGATAATCTGCCACACACTTAGCATCTGGTTTTTTAGGCAGCAGAATAATGTGGGCACTATTGAGAAATTTGAAGTACTGATCATGCTGCTGATAGAAGAAGTCAAACGCTTGCATGATGTCCCCCTTGATTATAGGCCAGCTTTTTTTGAGAAACAAACCAATAAAGCCGTCAGGTCCTGGAGCTCTTTCACTTGCCGTATCTTCCACAGTAGCCTGAACCTCATGCTCTGTAAAAGCGTCGTCAAGATGAGCCAAGTCATGAGTGACCAGTCCTAGAGATTCCCAATTGATTGTGCTTATTCTCGGAGGTGGGTGGCTGAAATGTGAACTAAAGTGCCTGAACAGCTCATTCGCTTTTTGCTCCTAGGTGACACACACTCCAGATTCAAACTCCAAGGAGTGGATGGTGTTTTTCCTACGGCGTCCATTAGCTTGGATGTAGAACAATTTTTCATTAGCCTCGGCAGCTCGGATAGAGGTAAGCCTAGACTTCTGCCTAGCTCGAAGCTTCTCAACAGCAGTCAGGCCTAAAAGCCTGGACTTGAGATCCCTTTTTAACTGAATCTCAGCGGTTGTCAACTGCCTGTACTCACCCACTAAGTCCAGAATACCGATTAGTTTTTGTGCAGCAAGTAGAAGCACTTTGTTGTTTCCAATAATTCCTTTTGCCCACTTCCGCAGTGCCGTGCTCGTCCTTTGTAATTTTATATGCAGCCGGAGGAAAGGATTGAAAGCTCTGGTTGGTTTTTGCCAAGCAGCCAGTACAACATCCTGGTAACCTTGTATTCGGGGCCAGTAAGACTCAAACCTGAACCCCCTAAATTTACACACTGTGTTTTGTCCGACAATAAGGAGGGGACAGTGGTCAGAGACGCTAGAGGAAAGAGCTTGGAGATGCGCATTGGGCAGCATCAGGTCCCAGCCCACGGTACAAAAAGCTCTGTCAATTCTAGTGTGAGTGCGGTCATTTGTCCATGTGAATTTTCTACCCCTCAAGCTGATTTCTTTGAGTTCAAGATCCCTGACCACATCTCGGAAAGCTCCCATCAACCGGCGATTCAGGTTGTCATTACTTTTGTCATCAGCTCGAAGAATCATGTTAAAGTCCCCAATGACCAGCCATTTATCAAGAACAGATTGCTTGGTCCACCTCAGCTCACCCAGAAACTGCAACTTGGCTGCATCATCTTGAGGGCCATAAACCACTGTTAAGCACCAAGTGGTGGAGCCAGTGCAGGTCGTGACAGTTGCTGTAATCATGTGCAACCCTCTGTCTGAACTGACAATTCTGAAGTGATCATCATCAACTGCCAACAAGATCCCTCCCCTGGTGCCGTTCGCAGGCAGAAAAACAAAACTATCAGCAAACCTCTGTCCCAGGATTTCAGTCACCATATCTCTGTCAATGTTTTGCAATTTTGTTTCTTGGATCCCCACAATCGTGGCATTAGTTTCGCTGGCCAAGTTGCGGACAACCTGCCGTCGGGCTCTACTGTTTAGCCCTCTCGCATTCCAATTAAGAATGGTGCAATTTGGATCAATCATGAGGAAACACAACAACACCAAACCCTCTTGCCGGAATCAGCACAGTAACTCCAAATAACACCCGGCAAGCACAACACTCCCAGCCAGTCCTTGCTCTCCAAGCAGCAACACAGACTAAAACGATACAACAACTACGAACTGAAACCGCTCCTGCCAGAGCACACACACACAACAACAGACCACAGGCTCCTAATGATCTAAACATTGAAAACTAAGATACACACACACACTCCAGGGGGGAGTATGCCAGCCGCCGCAGCCAAGGCCGCGACTCATTCCTCGGCGTCCAGTGCCAAAGCGGTGAGAGCAGCCCCGGCACCATCCTCATCCAGGCCGAAAGCAGACCTAACATCAGAGACCATAACCGGCTCCATTGGGTCGACAAGGCGCTCACTAAAGGCTTCCTCTCCAGCTTCAGTGACTGCTCCATTACGCTCAATGATGCCGCACGATTCAAGAAGTAGTGCCGTGGCCTTCTCGTCAGCAGTGGAGCGTATCAGTCTGACTTTATCCTTGGAGCTGATCTTGGCGCTTTTTCTTACCGCATCGTCGGTCATGGTGCCACTTTTCTTGGAGTGGGACACCCGAGCTTTGGGGACCGGGTTGCAGAGGAGAGATTTTTTGAGCGGCACCACGTAACGGGCAATCCCTTTGCCATGCGTCTTCACATTCTGATGATCTCCAGCTCCCATGTTCAGACGGGTATCAGCTGCCCCCAACACTTCCCTTGGGTCCCTTGCCGCCGCCACTGCTGTCACACTCACGTTCAAATCAAAGAGGGGTGGGGACACCGTCTCCACTACAATCTGGCCCTCCTGGCCCAACATCCTACACACTGACCCAACAACACTACTAGCATCAGCCTTTAGCCCATCAGCATTCAGCACATCAGCAGCAATTGGCCCGTCAGTATTCGGCCCAACAGCACTTGCGTCCATCTCCACAACAGCCCTGCTCTGCTCCAGCTCTGTAACCTGCTCCAGCACAGCAGCCTGCTCCACAGACACGTACACGCAGTCGCCGGCAGCAGCGGCTGTGGCGCCCTTGGACAAAGACGATGGCACGTCGGCCGCAGTTGGCTCCACCGAGCACTGCGGCAACACGGCCAAGCTCAGTCCAGCAGCAGCAGCCACATACCGCTCCTTATCCTGACGCGGGACAGCCGAACTTTCACCGATGAGGCAACTGTCAACTGGGGGGCAAGGCCCGAGAGCATTGACCTTCCCCTTGCTCGTCGCACCTGACACCTGCCCGCCTTCTGCATCTGAAGCCGTGGGTACCAGGACGCTGTCAGCCGCTAGAGGCCTGACCTGCCACCTCCACTGTGGAGCACGGGCGTGATGGCGGCCGCCTCGCCGCGGACACTGGCCGACCCCACGCCCCTGAAGATCATGCGGACCGGAAGGGGGCATCTGCAAGGGCCCCCGACCAGCAGCACCGCCACCACCACCAAAGCTACTCCCGGCGCCGCTGGGACCGCCCCCGTGGGGCGGCGATCTGTCGCGGGGACCCAGCCGACCATGCACCGAAACTCACCGGCGCACCACGGGACGACGGCCTCCATCTCGCTCTCCCAGCCTCCATGCAAACCTGTGCTGAATCGGCCACTCCTCTGGCTCATCATCCTGAATCCCACTAATGCCGCTGTGATAGCTGCGATGAGACGGGCTATCCGGAAGAGGCATGAAATCCAACACTCTGTCAACATGAATAAGCACATTGTAATCCATCGTCTTCGCCGGGCCGAGCCGCATGGCTCCCATTGGCATACCCAGAGCAAACAAGCTGTCAGCGTAGCCGTCTTGAGGTAGGGAAACAGGCTCCTCCACATGCAGTGTGCCTGAGATGGCAATCCCGTCGGGGTCTGAGGTCCACAACCAGAGCCGCAAGCACTCCTCCTCTTCCGGCTTCTCCATAGAGCACTCCTCGTCATCCAGGAACATCGGCTGCCTGAACAGGCTGGTAACTGCCGCAGCATGACGGACATGACCAGGGACACCCTCGATGCAAAGGCGCACACGGTAGTAGAGCTTGGACAATGAGGCACTGGCACTGACCTGCCGCGTCCAAGGAAGAAACCTCAGGTTGACATGCCCAATCTTCAGGAACCCCCGGGTGAGAGCCGCACTGCGCTGGAGCTGGTTGTCGAAATGCAGGACGAAGGAGGCCGACGAGGTTCTGGACACACCCAGCTCGAGGAATGGAACACGGAGCTGACGGCAGGCCTCCTGCCTGACCAAAGATGACTCCAGGCGAACACGGTCATCAAGCTGCACCGCGAGGAGCGCAAAGGTCGCTAGCTCCCGCTCAGCCTCCGTGACTGGCTCAGACCGAGCGACCCCAGCATGGGCATGATCAGGGCGCTGCCCCGGGGCGCCCGGAATCCAGCCACACAGATCCATGCTCGCAGCAGACGGCGCGGAGGTGCGCGGAGCCCGAGCGGAGGGGGTGGAGGAGGCGGGGCGGCGGTGGGTGGACGTAGGAGGGGCGGGGGCAAGCGGGACGCGGGTGGGGCGAGCAGCAACAGTGGGGACGGAAGCAAGCGGGGCGTGAGTGGGGCGAGTGGCAACGAAGCGTGAAGCAGGGCGATTGCAATGTCTGGCTTTATGACCAAAACACCAGCAAAGGATACACCGTGGGGGGTCCCGGCATTCAGCGATGCGGTGCTCCGCGGAGAGGTAGTTGAAGCATTTACTCCCCGCCTTCACTCGGAGGAGCTCACTCCAGCGCCCGCCACCGCCCGACGAACCATGCCCAGGAAAACCAGGACCAGTCCCATCATGAAGGCTGCGGCGACGAGGAAAGCTGCGACGAAGCGGGCGCGGCCTGCCCATGCAGCTCTCATCAAGCCACGCCTGCGCGTCCCGGTGCGCCGGAGCCGGAAAGCGGGGCTTAAAGGTCCTTGGTCGGAGCACCGCGTCCCGGTAAGACGCCGGCCGGGGTCCGGAGGTAACCCCACTGGTGCAGGATGGGCGCTTTACCTGTGGAGCCGAAGTCTTCTTCGCCGGGGGAGCAGAGGGCTGTGGGGGAGCTTTCGTGCCGTGAGGGCTGGGACTGGCGGGTGGATTGGATGGGAGGGTCACCGCCGGCGGGGGACCGGGCGGCGGCCGCGGGGAGGAAGGGTTGGGGTTACAGGACGACATCAACCCCGTGGAGCGGCTTTAGTCTTTTAGGTCAGCTAGCCTGGCTCATTGTGCACTAAGCCGTGAGATGACGTGGTTTTCCAAGAAGATATTTGGTTCCGTGGTGCGTCGTACAAATTCTATTTCTCTCTCTCTCACACACAATGATTCGCAAGATGATATGTCATGTGTGACCGTGTGCATATGTTGACATGTTGCCTTCGCGCGTGAGTTTCTCTTACAGTGGAGGAAGTAACATGTGACATGGGCCGAAAGCTGCTTCCTCTGTTGCTGGGCTTTCTCTTATTGACGGGCCTAATCGAACAGGTGGATGGAATAAATGGGCTTCTGTAAAATGAAATTTAATGCGGCCCGGGAGGCCACGTGACTCCTCCTCAGGCTAATAAAGGCCCGTTGACCCATGAAAAACGGCCCATCTAGTACCATGGAATCAAATGGATACGCATTTCGGTTACGGCCTAGTTCACATTTGCTCTGCTCCGGGAAAAAAAGTTCACGATCATTCTGATGGTAACGCTGCTCGCACCGGGGACGGTAACCCGCACGATAGCACCACCTGACGTGACGTGCATGCGGTGCGGGGTACCATTTCAGGCCCTGCAGCGGGGCACAGAATCGAGAACGCTAAACTGTATAGCAATCCAGGCGATGATAAATAGAGAGAGAAAGGGATCGGTAAACTACCGTGTCGGCGTTCCTCACGCAGTACGGAAGCGTCCAGAAGGTGAAACAAACATCGCTCCAGTGGGCTGATTCACATTTATTACAACAGATGGTCCATTACCGAACAAACCTACGCGGCAGTGGGCACAGACGCGCCACTAACGCGAGGATAAAAACTAGAAACCAAACGGTACAACTAATCAGAGCGTCATCAGAGAGCTGCGCCATGCGGTTCTTCAAGCGGACGGCCCTAACACACAGGCACGGTTGGGTGCAGAACGTAACTCTTACTCGATGTCTTCGGGAACGAAGTCCGGGTCTTCTTCTGAAAAACAAGCAAGGGTGAGTACTTACGTACTCAGCAAGTCCAACCAAACCCATAGAGGGGTTACAACAGAAGCATGAAAGGATACTTATCGAGGATAGATCATTGGTTTATTTGCGGAAATGACATATGCAAGGGTTCATTTAATAAAAGCTTCGTAAAGCAATCTGATCATAAGCATCATAATTTAAATAATTTGCAAATCTCAACTCGGTGCTACCAGACTCCCCGTCCGTCGTAGGCACCACCAACAATTCCCGAAACAACTCACACCAATGAACACTGCTCATAACCAGAACCAACAAGTTAAGAACTTGTGACGTGACCAAGCCGTAACTCGTCCAATACCGTGGACACGGATATCCGGATAGGTTTCAACTCTGCAGAGGTGTACACAACTACAAGTAGGGTACCACAACATGAACACCTTAGTGTCCGTGCAGATCCTATCGAGGCCATTACCCACCTTAGCTAAACTGACAAGTCACCCCAGAGCAACCTGTGGGTCAGCAACCTACCCGCGAGGTTCTACCCAGGGCATAACTCACCTAGAACTTATACCCGTCTCCATGGTCCTCTGCTGCTCACCAGCACACCTGATGACTGCCAGCTCAACTAGTGGGGTTTATGCCAAGCCGTTGCCACATACAACGGTCGAGTGGAGGTACTGATATTTGGGTTAGGCAAGATGTCACATCAACTCATCCTTCTAACGGCAAGTCGGACTTCTCCCACCATGCTCAGCCACACAGGCACGAGCTCACCCTGGTATTTCACACAGGAAACACCGTCCGGCTTACCCACTAGAAATAATCATTTTTAATTAAAACCCCTCTCTTTTTTTTAAAACACAAACTCTTAATATTTTACTGAATAACCGGTGGGTAGTATTGTTCTTAAAAGGGAACTTCAACCTAAGCGGCAATAGCAATGATTAATTCCCAACTAGAACATTTGGAAATTAATCCAGGTCATCAAGGAATATTTGTAGTAATCAAGGAACGACTCACACAAAAATGGTTTAGCGACAAGCATGCAAGTTTCATAAAATCGGCCGATGGGTTGTATTTATAAAACTGGGATAAATATGCATCAAAGGGTAAGATTTAACTTGCCGTTCTCGAAGCCTTCCGGGAGTTCCTGCTCGGGGTACTGGCCTTCGGGCTCCTGCTCGTAGCACTGCTCTCCCTCGGGTGCTTCCTCAACTTGATCTACGGCGCACACAACAAGCATACACAATAAATAAAAGAAATAAAATCGGGTTTTAATGCCGAGCTCACAGAAGGGAAAAACATAGATTAAATGGAGAGCGAGGAAAAGAAGGTCTCATTTGGGAGTGCGACGCATGATTTGGCGGAAGGTATGATGGAGAGGTGGGTGGTGAAATTTGGGGTCGATCCGAGTTAGAACGGTGCATAGAATGACGCGTCGTTCGGCGGTTAACGGAGGAAGGGACTCGTTCGGAAGGTTACCGAAAGTCCTAGGGGCTCAATCGAGAAGTTCTAGGGGTGTAGTTGTGATGGTTAGGAAGTTGTAAAGGGGTTTAATTGTGGATACTAAAGGTTGACAGGGTTTAAAACGTAAAAAGAATAATAAACTGAGGTTTTGAGGGGCTGTTTAATTAAAGCTAGGGGCTTGTTTCTAATATTGGCAAAGGGCAGGGGTGCTAGGTGGATTAAACAGAGAGAGGGAGACTTGAGCGGGGCCGCGGGTGGAAAAAGAAAAGAGGCAGGGGGGTTCCGGGCAAAGCTGCCCTCTTCTCCCTTTCGATCGAAACGGAGACAGAGCAGGGGAGGAGAGCCGGCGGCCGATGGCGGCCGCCGAACCGACGCCTCGGGCAGCGATAGTGGCCGGGAATAGAGGGGAAAGGGTGAGGGCGCCATGGGGAGTCTGCCCCCGTGCTCACCTCTCACAGGGGTTGACCGAGGAGACCGGCCCACGAAGGGGTGCTTGCGGCGGCGGCAATGGGAGCGGCGGCGGCGCTGTGGAGGGTGGGAATGAGCGGGGGTCGGCGGGGAAGCTGTGTGGTAAGGAAGGGGCGCTTGGGCGCCCAATTTATAGGCCAGAGGGGCTCTCAGAGGCGGGTCGGCGGAGGAGGCCGGTCGAGCAGAGTTTAATCGCGGCCGGCTGGTGAGTCGGTACAATGGCGGGGCGGCGCTGTGGAGGAATAGTGGGGTGTTGTGCTTGTCGTGAAGCGGACGGCGGGACGCGGTTGCTTGAGTATGCTCGGCGAGCAGCGGCGGAGCGCGCGGCGGTCGAACGGCGGGTGGCGCGGCGGTTCGGGCACGCTAGGCGCTCGCGTGCGCGTGTTTGGCGCGGCGAGCACGTGGAGCGGTGCGGTCGGCGTGTGCGGAGCGCGGTCCCGGCAGGCGACAAGGCGACGGGCGAGCCGGCGACGGGGCAGTGGTGGCGGCCGGGGCGCTGTGCGAGGCGGAGTGCGCGTGCGCGGCGAGTGCGGAGGCGCAACAGCGATTGGCACGGTAGGGCTGGCTCGCGCGTGCCAGGAGGGGCATGCGCGAGTGGCAGCGTCGGAGAATGGGTAAGCCGCACGTGGTGTTCGAGGAGCGTGAGATGGCCGGCGTGGCTCTGGGAGGCGGTGGTGCAGCTGGGAGGGTGGTGGCGCCGGGAAAGAGGAAAGAAGGAGGGGAAGAAAGAAAGAAAAGGAAAACGAAAGGAAGAGAGAAAGAAAGGAAAAGGGGGAAAAGAAAGGGAAGAAGGGAGGGGATCCGAGGCGGAACACCGCCGGCGACGGTCGTTCGCGGCGCACGCATTGAGAGCGGTTGGTGCGGAACGTGATGGGGCGGCAAAAAGGTGAGGCACAACGGGGTTCGAGCCGGATCGGCGGAAAATCAGGGAGGGGAAATTCGGGTCAGGATTTTCGGGAGCTCGGCGGAAAGATATTTTGAAAACCATTTTAACGCGTGATTTAATTAGGGTAACTTTTACGGGCGTTACAGCCAACCGCCCTGCCGCCCGCCGTGCCGAGCTCCGCCACGCGCCCTCCCAACCACTTCCGCTGCTCGACCGCCAGCCCGCGCAGACGGAGGTGGCTCGATCCGGCTGCCCTGCGCGGGCCCGCGCTGGATCTCCGTGGCCCACACCGCCCGTCCACCAACCGCCGCCATGCATGGCAGGCCGCGCGCGCGCCGCCGTCGTGGACGTTCGTCACCGCCGCCCAGGTCGTCGTAGGGGAGGAGGACCCAGCGTACGACGACAGGATCGAGCTCCGTCGCTCCTCCGTGTGGGCCGCAGCTCCTCCACGCGGGGCAAGCACGCTGCTCCTCCGCGCCGGCGAGCACCACCGCCGCTCCTCCGCACGGGCCGCCGCTCCTCCGCGCCGGGCGAGCACCACCGCCGCTCCTCCGCACGGGCCGCAGTTGTAGCTCGGCGCCGCCGCCTCGCACTCCACCCGGCCGCACACGCCCGCCCGCCGCCACTACTGCCCGGCGCCGCGGCCTCACTCTCTGCCCGCCGCCGCTGCAGCCCGATGCCCGGGCCCGTGGCTGCCCCCGGCGCGCGCTCGGCCCGCCCATGGATAATAGGGAGAAGATGGGCGGATTCAAGGCCGCCGCCGCCGCCGTGGCCCGCGCGGGGGAGAGGAGGGGGCACGAAGCGGGGAAGAAGAGGGGAGGAGACGCCGCGCGTGCTCCGCCGCGCCATGGCCACCGCCATCGCCGCGCGCGGATCCGCCGTAGGGAGGAGGCGGTGGAGGCGGAGCGGGCGAGTGCGGGGGAGGCGGAGAGAGGGGGCTCGAGGGAGAGGGAGGGTAGAAGATAGAAGAGAGAGGAGGGAGATAAAAAAACCTTACCGGTGGGCCCCCGTGTAACGGTAGTTGGTACAGAGAGTAGAGATAGAGTACCAACGAGTGCAGAAGAAAGTCACATAGAGTAGAGAATCTTGATGACCAGAATATAATATTTTTTTTTAATTTTTAAAATGTAGAGCAGCGCCTAACTGGTAGAGTGTGGCGGAAGAAAGGAACGTAGAAATCGAAAACAACGTGACCCGGGCGGCAAATCGGCATCGAAGAAAACGGCACCTGCTGCTGGGCCTGAAAGTGAGCTTATCTCTCGTAGCTTTTCCTGCCGCCCTCCTTTTTGCCTCACTGCGAGTCAGGCTAAGCGCGCACCCACCCTACAAAATAAGCAAGCGTCTACAGGCCATTTTCTCCACCATGTGCTAGTACTTTGCAAGGTTAATGACTTTGGCTTGCTTATTTATGCAAGTCATCAGCCACCAAGAAGCCGTTTCATGCCCTGCAGGCCGGCTACTACTTAGTAAACTCCCTCCGTATCCGAATATATCTACGTTTAACTTTTTATAAAGTTAAAATTTTAAACTTAGACCAACAATATCACTAAAAATAAATTATTTTAAAATAAAAAATATTACATACTCCCTCCGTCCCGTAATATAGAGTCCTGGAGGGTTCAAATTTTGTACCAAAATATAAGGTCCTAGAAGGATAGAACAAAACTAAATGAGGTTGGTGGGTGGGTGAAGAGTTGGCGGGTAGTGTAAAATGAGGGGTATAGAGGTCATTTCCTCTCAATGTTGTTTCTTGAGTTTGAATCCTTCAGGACCTTATAATTTGGGACGGAGAGAGTATTATAATAATTACTTTTACAATAAATTTACTAGTATATTTTTATAATATTAATTTTTATGATTATTTTGCTATTTATAGTTAAAATTAAAAACGTTTGACTTTGAAAAAGTCTAAATGTTGCTATATTTTGGGATGGAGGGAGTAGTATTTAGAAGTCAGTTTTTCCTATATTTCCTTACGAAATGTCTATATTTGCTCAGCAAGGTTAGGATAGTTATTGTTGAACTCAGAAGATCAGAACATGCACCAAGGCCTTGTTTAGTTCCTGAAATTAGGAGTCAAATTTAGGTCTTTTGAAGTGCGCGCGCTACTGTAGCATTTCGTTTGTATGTGTGAAAAATTATCTAAAAATTGATTAATTAGGCTCAAAATGTTCGTCTCGTAGAGTACAACAAAACTGTGTAATTAGCTTTTAATTTTATCTATATTTAGTACTCCATGCATATTATGACATTTTGATGTGATGGGAATCTTCTTTTTGCATAGTGAACATTCGAGGTAGAATTTGAGATCTAAGGCCTTGTTTAGATCCCAAAAGCAACTCCCAAATTCACTATTCAAAAAGAAGATTCCCTGTCACATCAAAATATCATAACATACATGGAGTACTAAATGTAGATGAAATCAAAAACTAATTGCACTGTTTTGTTCTACTCTGCGAGACGAACATTTTGAGCCTAATTAATCAATTTTTGGACAAATTTTCACACATATAAATAAAATGCTACAGTGACGCAATAATTACGAAGCGACACGTTCCTCCCAAGTTTTCCGAGGAAAAGAAGCCGGGGTAGCACATGACCCCGAGAAGGGGCGCTGGCGTGTTCCCGTAATCCCGTGCGAGACAAAAACAGCAACCGGTGTCGCTCGGCTGGGGCGGGCTAGGAGGCACCGTGGCACGCCGGCACGCCGCACCCCGCACCCCGCACCCCGCACCCGATGTCCAGGACAGGAGGTCAGAAAGTCCACAACTCAGGAAAATGGCTACTCCTATCTGTGGGCCCCACGCTCACCACGCAGGCGCCCGTCGTGGCCGCCCTCCCGTGCCGCCACCTTTGCGTGCTCGGGGATAAAGCAGGCGACCCCTCGTCTCCATGCCCATGCCTCCACGGTCCACAACTACGGCGCCGTACGCCGGAGCGCCGCCGTCCTCGCCTCGACACGGCGCCCACCCAGTTGCCACCAAATAACGCCAGCACCACGCAACGTTCTGTTCTGTCCATCAGTCCATGTACCGATACCTATGACGTCGACTGTCGGCTCACGTGCCCGTTATGCCTAAACAGTAGAACCGATTCAGGTTAGCATTAGACTACAGCATCTTGCGCGCGATCTGTCAAATATTTTACTCCCAAGGCGACCTAACTGCAGTATTTAATATATGCAATTATCAAATCTAATTGCCTTCCCTTAATTCTCGAACGGCTCCAGCTGTGCTCTCTCTCGATCGTGCTGGAGGATCGAGCCCCTTGCCTAACCGCCACGTCACAGGGAGAAAGGCCACGACCCGCGCCAAGCAGCGTAATCGCGGCAGTTTACGGAACGGTGGGCCCGGACAGGATCCGGAGATACCCCCGATCCGCGAGGCCGCGAGGGTATTCCGGGCATTCGCCGCGCCACCTGCATCGTTCTAGCGATCTCCTCCGCTCCGCCCCCCTTTCTCCTCGACTCGACTCGTTCGAGACAAAAAAAAAAAACCCGCCTCCTCTCTGCCCTGTGCTGTGGGCTGTGTGCTTGCTCAGTCCTTCCTCTTCCCTCTCACGCGACACGCCGGGAGGGGGGACCGGCAGCCGGAGCGCTTCTCCGCCCCTTCGGGCCACGCGGTGGCGGCGCCGGCGGGCGTCGCCGATCGCCGGCGGCGGCCGAGATGTTGGAGGACCAGGTCGCCTCCCTGCTGCAGAAGTACCTCGGCAACTATGTCAGGGGGCTCAACAAGGAGGCGCTGAAGATCAGCGTCTGGAGAGGTGAGCCGGGACGGCCCCGCCGCCACTTGCTTCCCTTCTCATCCACCCGTCGCTGATAGTTACGTATTGGTGTGATTTGTTTTTTTTAATTGCTGCGTCGCCCGTGCTTAACTAGTAGCATTAGTGTTGACAAGTTGATGAGGAGCAGTGGTTTCTTGTGGCTTTGGATTTTTGGGAGTTCAGTCTTGAGCGTGAGCTGATGTGTATGCTACATTGTGGTGCCCCGATTGCTCATTACGGCGATCGGGGGTGACTGGGGGTTTTAGGCACTGAATAACGCTTTTTGTTAAGCTTGTTTGTTCAAAAGCTTCATGGTTGCAACGGATGGGGCCAGCAGATAACAATTTGAGGTGGTTATGTGTTAGGCTGAAGTTGGTTTCATGAATGTGATTTTTTCTCAAACACACAGGAGAGATGCCTACCATTATAAGAAGAAGGTTTCATGAATATGATGAGTCTCCTACTTTCCTGTGTTACACATTGGTTCCCTCTAGTTTTAGTGCTCAGAGAGTTGGGAAACTAACTTGGTGGTACACTATTGATCACAAGTCAGTTAATGTTGCGTTCGGAAATCAAGGTGCCATTTGACATCGATATTTCTGCGAGAGCATTGCAGGAACTTGTAGTGAAGACTCCGTGTCATGAGAAGTATGGGAAGCTAGTGGGTATCAGATGGTTTTTGTGTTAAAACTCGACCACGGGAGGAGACTCCACCCGGGCTTTGTTCTAAGAAGGTGCCGTGCTTCGAACCCGGGTCGCGACGGAAGTTTCACCGACTTTCGGAGTTCAACGCTCTAACCGGTCCACTGCGAGAAGCTAGGCCGGATGGCTTTTGTGTTAGTGACTTCAGGGTCTAAGTAATGTGGCATCGTGGATATATGAGCAGGGAACTCATGTCACTTGCAGAACAGTTCTGAATATTTGTTGCAATAACAGTGGTTTCTGATGAAATTTAATGCAACGTGTGGTCCATATTACTTAGTGTTAGCTAGAGCTTGAAGATGCCCACTTTCGTTCGTGGTCATGCACAATGACACACATTTTCCTTGCCGCAGCTATTGACCATATTTTCAGCACTTATACCTTCCATGTCTTCTAGGGGTGGGCTTAAATAACCGAAAACCGAGAACCGAACCGAAATAACTGAAACCGAAAAAACCGATTCTCTATTCGGTTCTAATAAGTATGGAACCGAAATAACCGAAGAAAATTCGGTTTTCACTGTCGGTTAACCGAATTAACCGAAATAACCGAATTACATGAAAAAAATACATTTTCAAGACTATAGGTTAGGTTTATGTGCGGTGTGTCATATTTGAAGTGCTATGTATTTGTGCTAATATATTGCTATTACTTCCTTGTCAATTATTATTATCTAAAAAGAGGAAATGTTGTCCAAATTTACTTAAAACTTCCATACTTTTTGGTTGTCTTAGACTTCACTCATAAATTTTGGTTAATTCGGTTATAACCGAAACCGAACCGAAATAACCGAAAACTGAAATGCTCGGTTTCTATATTTTCTTAAAACCGATCGGTTTCTATTTTTTAAAAACCGAATTTCATCAAAAACCGAGAAACCGAACCGAAACCGAACCGAAAACCGAATACCCACCCTGAATGTCTTCTGTTGCCTATTGGTTGATGCTATCTTTCTGTAACATTGTTCCAGGTGATGTAGAGCTCACGAACATGCAATTGAAGCCAGAAGCGCTCAATTCACTGAAGCTACCTGTTAGAGTCAAAGCCGGTTTACTTGGTTCAGTGAAGCTCAAGGTTTGAAGTGATTTCTTTGGTTTAGGACACATGAAGAATGAGTTTTATGTATTTGTGATTTTATGATTCTCTGTATTAAGGAGGAACTGGATAAAGGATGTTCATGTCAATTATTGTTAGGTTCCGTGGAGCAGACTCGGACAAGAGCCAGTTTTGGTTTATCTTGATCGGATTTTTATACTAGCTGAACCAGCAACACAAGTTGAAGGTTGCAGTGAGGATGCTGTCCAGGAAGCAAAAAGAAGTAGAGTTAGGGTAATAAACCTCTGACAGTGGCTAAGTGAATTCTAAAATTAATGTCAGATCCATGCAAGTACCGATCTGTTGGTTATCTGCACAGGAAATGGAGATCAAATTATTGGAGCGCCAGCAGCAACTGAAATCTGAACTAGTATGTGTCAGTACCTAGTTGTGTTACTATTGTGTGCGTGTATTGTGACCATGGACCGCTAATGGGATAGTCAAGCTCCCCTACATTTTCTACCTACTTTTGTGTGGTTTGGAATTGACCATCTTAGATACTTTGTTTATTTCTCACTGCTTTTTATGTTTTTGAAGAATTCATCATGGCTTGGATCTTTCATTAGCACTGTCATCGGAAATATCAAGCTATCTATTGGAAATATTCATATCAGATACGAGGATGTAGAGAGGTAATTCAATAATGTTTAGTGCATTTACCTTTGGTGATGCATATTAAAATATCGTGACTTGTTTCCTGTAGCAATCCAGGCCACCCTTTCGCAGCAGGTCTGGTACTTTCAAAGCTTTCGGCAGTTACTGTGGATGACCTTGGCAAGGAGACTTTTGCCACTGGTGGGGATTTGGATCGAGTAAAAAAGGTACATCGTTCATAAGTTTTACATTTTGTTTCCATGGTCAGTTTGATATTACTTCACGTCTGCTGTCGATATCTGAGTGTTCAGTTCCGTTTTTTCTATCCAAGGGTAATTATTTTTTCAAAAAGAGAGCGAGTACACCTAGCAAATGCCTATTCCTGCGGCATTCTTTGATATATCTATCTTCCTTCTCCAAAAAGTGGTGATTGTTTAGTTTTCACATAACAGAATATTAGGTTCCAAAGTAAAAACTGTTAAGGTAGTGTATCTGGCCCATGTACCCATGTAGGCCTTTAGCCCATTAGGCCCAATCTTGTATATGTAACCTTGTAACCCTAACTCTTCCTGTATTCTGTAACATACGTAACATGGTATCAGAGCCATGGTTCTCTCCTCTGCCGCCGCCGCCGTTTTTGCCGCCGGATGAATCCCTTCCCGTGCGCCGGCGAACCTGACCGGATCCGGTGCTACGGCGTCTTCTCCCCTCCCTCCTCTACCCCTCTGTGCCGTCGCCGTCGCCGCCGCTGTTTTTCGTCTGTCTTTCTCTCGTTCGTCGCGTGCTCGGGCGGGACGAGCTCGGGCGGCGCGCGGCGCTTCGCGGCGCTTCTCCGGGCGCCGGCTCTTCTGCCTGCTCGGGCGGCGCGTTGCTGCTTCAGGCCGTCGCGGGCGGCCTCGGGCGGTGCTGCCTCTGCCTGCTTGGGTGGCTGCCCCTTCCGTCCGCTCGGGCGGCTCTTCTTCGGCCGGACGGGGCTTCTCCGGGCGCCGGCACCTCCGCCCACTCGGGCGGCGCTTCTTCGGGCGCCGCTGTTTTGGTGCCCCTCAAGGTGACATTGCTCCTTTGCCTGCTATCTGCGAGTTGGAGCTGCTGTTGGTATTTTCTTCCTCTGCTGCCTGTCCTCTGTGTCGCTGCCATGGGGTCCTCTGCTTCTCCTTCCTTTGGGTCCAACTACCAAGGCTGTGTTTTGGATGTGAAGCTTGACGGCACCAACTACAGAGAATGGGCCTTCTCTCTCAAGCTGTTGCTGAAATATGGTGGTTCTGCTTTTCATCTCACTGATGCTCCTCCTGTTGCTCCTGCTGCCACTGATCAGGAGTTTAAAGCTTGGCATCTTGCCGATGACCGTGTCATGGCCATCATATGCATGAGTACTGATTTGAGTATTCGTTCCTGTCTTGAGGATCACAAGACCGCAAAAGAGATGTGGGATTATTTGCAAGGCCGCTATCAACAAAGCAGTTCAGCCCTTCGCTACTCCCTTTGTCAAAACCTTCATAATCTTCGGCAGCAGGACATGTCAATTGAGGAGTACTATATTGCCTTCAACAAGCTCTCCAGCCAAATTGTCTCCATGATACCCAAGGCTCCATCCTTGTGTACAGCTTGTACTTCAGCTTGGGCTGCTAGAGAGCAACATGATCAGCAGGACATTATGTTTGATTTTGTGATGGGGCTGCGGTCTGATTTTGAACCCATTCGTGTTCAGCTTTTGGGGCGACCGACGCTTCCCACCCTTTCTGAGACACTGTCTGCTCTCATGGCAGAGGAGACCCGGCTTAAAACTCTTGCTGCCAACTCGATGGTCTCTCAACAGCACTCAGTTCTTGCTGTTCCACTGTCTGCTGCTGAAGTTGAAATTGCAGCCGTTGCCTCTTCTAAGAAGGCTCCTCAGAAGACTCCTTGCAGCCACTGTGGGAGGACCAATCATCCTGATTCCAGGTGTTTCAAGAAGTTTCCTCATCTTCTAACTGAAATGCACGAAAAACGTGCAGCCCGTCGCGGATCTCAGGCTTCACCGTCCAGCTCATCGGGCCCCTCAATTCATTTTCCCGCATCAGCATCAATGCCTCAATTTATACAACAATCAGTGCCTCAGTATCATCTGTTCCCCCAACCATCAGTGCCACAACATGCAACAGTCAGTGCTTCTCAATTTCAACAGCACCCCAGCAGTACTATGCCTCCTCCACTCAGCGCTTACACATCCAATGCCTCACAGTCAGGTACTAATTTTTGGGTGTTGGATTCGGGTGCTTCTTTTCACATGACTTTTAAATTCCTCTGTCTTGGATTCTTGTCGGCCTCTTTCACATTCTCATCATGTTCAGACTGCTGATGGTAACCTTTGCCATGTTACCCATCAGGGCAATCTGAACGGCTCTGAGTTCTCGGTTTTCGATCTCTCTTGTGCCAAAACTCTATGAATTTAATCTCTGTTGGCCAGCTTGCTGATCTGAACTGTGTCGTTGTTTTTGACGACACTTCTTGTTTTGTTCAGGATCGGCGCACCCGAGCTCTTCTTGGTACTGGCCGTCGCCATAAGAGCTCATCTGGCCTCTACATCCTTGATCGTCTTCAGCTGCCACCTTCTGCATCGCCATCACCATCTTCACCGTCATCTTTTGCTTCTGCTGCAGCCACATTTCCTCAATGGCATCACCGTTTAGGTCATCTGTGTGGCTCACGTCTGTCTACTTTAGTCAAGCAGGGGGTCCTTGGTCATGTCTCTGTTGATTCTTCTTTTGAATTTACTGGCTGTAAACTTGGGAAACAGATTCAACTCCCATATCCTTCTAGTGACTCTAAAACTACTCAGCCTTTTGCTCTTGTACATTCTGATGTATGGGGCCCTGCTCCTTCTGCTTCAAAGGGTGGTCACAAGTACTATGTTATTTTCATTGATGACTACTCTCGCTATACTTGGATTTATTTCATGAAGCATCGTTCGGAGCTATTGTCTATTTACAAATCCTTCGCTAAAATGGTTCATACTCAGTTTACCTCTTCTATTCACATTTTTCGATCTGATTCAGGGGGGAGTATCTATTCGCCGCTCTTCGTCAATTTCTTTCTTCTGAAGGAACTTTGCCTCAGCTCTCTTGCCCTGGTGCTCATGCTCAAAATGGCGTGGCTGAGCGTAAACATCGTCATATTTTTGAAACAGCACGGACTCTGCTCATTTCTTCGTTTGTGCCAACTCATTTTTGGGCTGAAGCTGTTTCTACTGCCATCTATCTCATCAACCTTCAGCCCTCCACTCGTCTTCAGGGTAAAAGTCCTGGAGAAATCTTACATGGATCACCTCCTAAATATGCACATCTTCGGGTTTTTGGCTGCACATGCTATGTTCTTCCTTCTACTCAGTCCACAAAATTGACAGCTCAGTCTGTTGAGTGTGTTTTTCTTGGCTATAGTCTTGAACATAAGGGCTATCGTTGTTATGATCCTTCAGCACGCCGTATTCGCTTCTCTCGTGATGTCACTTTTCTAGAAAACAGACCATATTTTCATTCATCCACACATTCACCGTCATGTGTTGCACCTCCTTCCTTCCTTGTTCTACCACCTTCTAACTTCATCCATTCTCCTGACCCATCTCCACCTTCTCCTACTTCCACACCATCACATGTCACCGAACCAACACTACCACCTTCGCATACCTCCATTACTCCTTTTCCTTTCCATTATAGTCGTCGTCCCCGTGTGCCTTCTACTACCTCCATTCCTCCTATGGATGATTCTTCTTCTTCTGAGCCCCGTTATAATCTCAGGGATCGTTCTGCTATTCAAATCTGTGATCGGTATGGTTTTCCCACTGTCGGTGTAGCTTGTGAACCCTCTTCTTATCAGGAAGCTCTTCTTCTTCCTGCTTGGCGTGAGGCCATGTCTGCCGAATTACAAGCTTTACATCGCACTGGTACTTGGGAGGTTGTTCCTTTGCCCCCTCATGTTGTTCCCATCACCTGTAAATGGGATACAAACTTAAGACTAAGGCTGATGGCTCTATTGAGAGATATAAAGCTCGTCTTGTTGCTAGGGGTTTCCAGCAGTCATATGGTCGAGATTATGAGGAGACATTTGCTCCTGTTGCTCACATGACCACCGTTCGCACTCTTATTGCTGTGGCTGCCAATCGTTCATGGACTATCTCTCAAATGGATGTTAAGAATGCTTTTCTTCATGGTGATTTGCAAGAAGATGTTTATATGCATCCACCACCAGGGGTTCAGCTTCCTCCTGGATATGTTTGTCATCTTCGGCGTGCTCTTTATGGTCTCAAGCAAACACCCCGTGCATGGTTTGAGCGCTTCCGTTCAGTGGTTGTTGCTGCAGGATTCACTCCCAGTGACCATGATCCTGCTCTCTTTGTTCACACCTCTTCTCGTGGACGCACCTTAATTCTGCTTTATGTTGATGATATGTTGATCACTGGAGATGATCCGGACTACATTGCTTTTGTCAAAGCACGTCTTTCTGATCGGTTCATGATGTCTGATTTGGGTCCTCTCAGCTATTTTCTGGGCATTCAGGTTGAATCAACTGCGGCTGGTTACTATCTTTCTCAGGCCAAGTACATTCAATATCTTCTTGCTCGCTCTGGCCTCACTGATACTAAGATTGCTGCTACTCCTATGGAACTTCATCTTCATTTAAAGTCATCAGACGGTTCTCCTCTTGCTGATCCGACACGGTACCGTCATCTGGTTGGCAGCCTTGTCTATCTCACTGCTACCAGGCCAGATATTGCCTATGCAGTCCATATTCTCAGTCAGTTTGTGAGTTGTCCCACCACAGTCCACTATGCCCATTTGCTTCGGGTATTGCGGTACTTGAGAGGTACAGCCACTCATCGTCTTTTCTATGCCACATCAAGTACCCCAACACTTCATGCCTATTCTGATGCCACTTGGGCTAGTGACCCTGTTGATCGCCGATCGGTCACTGGTTATTGTATTTTTCTTGGTGGCTCACAAGTGGCATGGAAGTCCAAGCGGCAAACTGCAGTTTCTCGGTCTAGTGCTGAGGCTGAACTCAGAGCTCTTGCCACAACAACTGCAGAACTGATTTGGCTTCGTTGGTTGTTGGCTGATTTTGGTGTTGCATCTGCTCATCCTACTCTTCTTCGCTGTGACAACACCAGTGCCATTCAAATTGCCAACAATCCAGTGAAGCATGAACTCACTAAGCATATTGGTGTTGATGCCTCCTTCATAAGATCACATTGTCAGTCATCTACTATTGATCTTCAGTTCACACCGTCTGAACTTCAACTTGCTGATTTCTTCACCAAGGCTCAGACTAAGGATCAACATCAATTTCATATATGCAAACTAAATGTATCTGACTTTGTAATTTCATAGCTACCTTTAGTTTGAAGGGGGGTGTTAAGGTAGTGTATCTGGCCCATGTACCCATGTAGGCCTTTAGCCCATTAGGCCCAATCTTGTATATGTAACCTTGTAACCCTAACTCTTCCTGTATTCTGTAACATACGTAACAAAAACAACTATTATTCATTTTTACTTTTCTAATTTTGGTGGTTTATTTCTTTGACAGAGCGTTTTGCACCTAGCAGTGACTTGTGTTCACTTCAACAATGAATACATCCTTGTCTTTGGTGGCATTTGGCATATTTATCTTGCACATATTTTCAGTTCGGCTTTTCTTTTCCTTTCAACTGTCTTGTAGAACTTCTTTAACTTACTTGCCTTTGGTAGCTTACTAGTAAATGTTTATGCAGTCTGTTAATCTTGAGAGTCTGGCGATGTATTTCGACTCTGATAGCAGTCCTTGGACTGTGGATAAGCCCTGGGAAGATTTACTGCCATCAGAATGGAGTCAGGTACCTTCCAATTGTGTTCATTTGCAAATTAATACCCTGGGCCTGATAGTATAAATCTGCATGGAGACAGTTGCCCTTATTTTTCTTTTGCAATATCTGCCAGACCAGCCACATGGTGGATTGATGTGTAGGCATGGGTGCTATAGTGAGGTTTTGGTGGGAGATCTTCAATTCTTCCACTGTCTGTATCTAGTTACCTGACAGATATTTGTTGTATTTATAAAATGTATTTCAGATTTTTGAGTTTCCGGGACAGAGCGATTCCGGATCTGCTTCAAAAGAGCACACGTACATTTTACAACCTGTGTCTGGCAAAGCAAAATATACAAAAATACAACTTACTGAGGCAAAGAAAACAGGACAGGCATTGCAAAATGCCGCTGTTGATCTGGATGATGTTACGCTTTCGTTGTCCAAGGTTTGTACTCTTGTCGTTTCTCTTTCAATTTTATTCAAAGCACTATAAACAGTAATACCTTTTTCCTCAAACCAGGATGGATACAGGGACATCTTGAAAGCGGCTGATAATTTCTCTTCTTTTAATCAACGTCTGAGATATGCTCATCTCCGACCATCTTTACCAGTAAAATCAGATCCACGAGCTTGGTGGAAGTATGCATACAAGGTGATGACTCAGGAAATAAAGAAAGCAAGGTATATCCTGCACATTCTTCTCTGACTTCCAATTGATATATGGATACTGTGATTTGTTTATTAGCATGATTCCCCAGATGTGATGAACCTTGTTCATCAATGGGGTAAGCACTGCTGGGAGGAAAGCCAGACGGTGTTCTTTGAATGGGAGATGGGGTGACTTGTCCTTTGAGGCAATAATGTCTAAAGTGAAGGAAACAAACCAATCTAATCTTATCTCAAAGCAACAACAAAAAATCCTAATTGCATGAACAGTAGACACGCATGAACAGTACGCCAGTCATAGAGAGGTACAGTGCTGCTCCTCCATAGCATGTGTCCTAATGGCCTGCACATGACAGAATCAGTGTTCACTTTTTTTTCTGGTTACATTATCCTCTTGCATAGATTGGCTACCCATATACTGGAGGAATGGTTATTGTGTTGCTTTACTTCATAATAAGTCCAATGCACAGCTCAATATTTGTTTTAATCATGATGTGTGTTATTTGCTTGTATTTTGTTTTATTTGGGTGGGGTTAGCAATTTGTCTTTCTAGTATTGTACCATATCTCGGCAACTTTTATGTAAGAAAAAAGAAAGCAGTTGAGCAGTAACAGGGGACTCATGCAGACATGCAGTTGATAGTCCTGGCAATTGATTTGAGGCTTTATTTCTTATATATGATGTATTTTGCCCTGCGATGGATGTTCGAGCAGTATCACTGTTACTTTGTTTGACATTGGTTTCTTTAGCTTTCATATCATAATGTCGTATCATGTCATGTGCTTTTATGTCAATACGATTTGGTGATTCTTTTGTGGTGATGTATCTAAGCTTATCAATGCAGTGGGAGTCTATCTTGGGAGCAATTATTGAGAAATGCACGACTCCGGAAGGAATATGTATCTTTATATGCGTCCCTCCTGAAATCTGACATGAGCCGACTGGTTGTTGATGACCATGACGAGATTAAGAGGCTGGACCGTGAACTTGATATGGAGGTTATCCTACAGTGGAGGTGACATGTTCTATATTTTCCTCAATATATCCTTCACAGGGATTATCCTATGATCTGTACCAGAGGTTCCTAAAAGAGTATGATGTAGAATTTCAGGAGGTTGCCAAAAGTTTTAGCTTCACAATTTTGCACATGGTGATCATAGACTGATCTGCAAAAGACACCTTATTCTACTGTTTTTTCCACTTAGTTATATGCTGTTAGTTGCTCAGCTACTTCTTCACACGAAAGACTAATGAATGAGCGCTATACTGACATTGACCCAGCCTTTTGACATTCCTATCACTGCTCTGACACACTCCTTTCTTTCCTGACAATCAACAATAATATGCTCCCTTGTTCTGTGTAAACTGCATGTTCGAGAACATGTTACCATGTATCCAATCTGTGCTGTTGTCTCACAAATATTTCCAGTCCATGGAATATTACGTTACATTCTAGCTCCGTCTTGCATGTTTTTTTTTGAGGAAATTGGGAGGGGAGGCCCCTACCTAAGTTTTCATTAATGCACAAGAGAACAGTACAACAGAGGATACATGCTGCAGAAGAGTACAACAGAGGAAACATGCTGTAGATGCAAAGAAGAAAAATAAAAGGGGGGGGGGGGGGCATAGTACAACAGAAAGAATAAAACAAAAGACCTAGCACAACTGAAAAAACTCCTTAATGAAAAGAGGGCGAAGAATGTAAAGAAAAGAAGAAGAACTTCAGTTAGTTGACAAAAGGCTCTGTTGTTGTGTCCATCTCTGAATCCAGCTCACTAAGCTGTCTCGTCGCTCCTGATTATTGCTTCGGAGCTTCCAAAGGTTTAGAGTTTCAATGCATTTTTTCTTTGATAACCTGTGTTGGTATAATGACATCCTCAAATACTTTCCTGTTTCTTGCTAACCAGATCCGTCTTGCATGTAGCTGTGCCAGAAAATCTCTGATTCTTAAATAGGTCATCCTTGCTGTTTGAGCTTTTTTCTTTTTGAGCTCAAGACGTATTGCATCATATAGTCCCTTGAGTTGCACATGTTTTCGACCGCTTCATTTTAAATGTACAACGAACAGCCGGCTATGCTGCTCATCTTCATCCTTGGTTTTGCCATAACAATTGGCAAATGAACAGATATCCATGCAGTGTTTTGAATTTTGCATGTACATGTGTATACAGTATACAACCTTATTGTTTATCCCATTGCTGAGTGTAGTTGCCTTTCTTTGATTCCATGTAATCTTCTTAATTTGTGCAGGATGCTGGCTCACAAGTTTGTAGAACAGTCAGCAGAAACATATCAGTATGCTCAACAAAATAAGAAGCAGTCCTGGTGGTCATTTGGATGGTTGATTTCTGGCCTATACAACCTTATTGTTTCTGAATTATTAAATACGTCACAATTAATTGTTTCTTTCATACAGGACTGGCTCTTCAAAGGACGAGGAAGATTCAAAGAGTTTTACTGATGAAGATTGGGAAAGATTAAATCGGATCATTGGATACAAAGAAAACAATGAGTATATCCCTGATCAGCAGGATATGAAACTGATGCAATTTGATTTTGAAATACGTATGAAGCATAATGCATCAAAGCTTACCATTGATGAATCGGAGTGCCTTGCTGATCTCTCGTGTCAAGATTTCTGCTGTAACTTGAAAATGTATCCTGAGGCAAAAATATTTGATCTGAAGCTTGGTTCCTATAGACTTTTATCTCCATATGGACTGCTTGCTGAGGTTTCTGCGTCGGGTTCTTCCATTTGCCTTTTACACTTTGAGAGTAAATTATGTTAGTCACTTAAATGATTCCATTTTCTGTACTGCCAGAGTGCAAGCGTGGTTGATTCTTTTGTTGGTATCTTTTCCTACAAACCATTTGATGAGCAACTGGACTGGAGTTTGACAGCTAAAGCTTCTCCTTGTTATATAACGGTAAGCTATTCTTGTTATACCTTAGTCTGCATGCATTTGTTCCACTCTTTCATGATTTAAAGTTTTGTTCTGACAGTATTTAAAAGAGTCGATCGATCAAATTGTTGGCTTCTTCAAGAGTAGCCCTACCATTAGCCAGAACCTGGCACTAGAGACTGCTGCTGCTGTACAGGTATCTACAAGTAAAATTGATTTGAAGCAAGATTGTTATGTGATCAGATGATTGATCGATTATTCTGTGTTGCTTTGTGAAGATGACATTAGATGAAGTGAAACGGACCGCTCAACAGCAAATGACTCGGGTACTAAAAGATCAATCCAGGTTGGTATAATTTTTTCACCATTTTCAAATATTGAAAAAATATTTTGAGGTGGGAAACATGATAATGTAAAAAAGAACTCTTTTAGGGATTGAGGGTTCAACAAGATATTAGCAGCCTTCTCCACTGGTGTTCCAAGAAACCTTAGCTTTCATGGAGCAGCCTCTGCAATTAGCTTCCTACCAGTAATTTCTGAAAAAATTACATATGCACCTGTGCTAAAAAATAGAAAAAACCACAACCTGGGTGTGTGTGTGTTCTTTGGGTGTGCTCTATGGGTTTCTTTAGCCCCTTTCGCTCTTCTTAATATAATGATGCGCACCACTGATACGTGTTTGAGAAAAAAACCGGGGGGGGGGGGGGGGGGTTGGTAAGACAGCCCCCGAATATTCGCTAAGAGAAAACTTGACTTCTCGTGCAGGTCGAGAAAATCCCCGAACCTCTCCCACACCCTTATACAACCACTCCAGCCTGAACACAGCTAGAGGCCCGTTCGGAAAAAACAAACCGATGCAGCAACATCATTCTAGTACTTAGCTGCAATAAGGACGAGTAAATATTTTACTAGTATTTCAATGTCAAAAAAGGAATTCGAAAAATGGGATTGTGGATGCGCCCCCCCTCCCCCCCCAAAAAAAAGAGAAAGAAAAGACTGTTGTCTCTTTTGTGTACTGAAATTATTTATGCTGATGTCGTTGGTTTATATTTTCGAAATTATCCTAGATGTTCACATCATTGCTTTTCTTTACTCATTTGCATTGCACTAAAGAATTAGTTACATTTTCTTCTTTTGTCAAGCCCTTCTTCGATGCTGACTAATGTATTACATAACCCTATTAGGTTTTCACTGAACATGGATATTGCTGCTCCTAAAATTACTGTACCTACCAAGTTCCGACCAGATGATGTACATGAGACTAAGCTTTTGCTTGACCTTGGAAATTTAGTTCTTCGGACAGAGGTTGAGTCTATGCAACCAAGATTTTGTTGTCATAAGTGGTTGGCTTTTATTGCTACTAATGTCACTTGCTGCTTCAGGAAATATGGGATTCCTATACCTCAGAAGAGCAGGATATATATCTGAACTTCAATTTGGTGCTTAGTGATGTATCTGCTTCTCTAGTGGATGGTGATTACCATTGGAATGAAACATCTGATGAAATCAACTTGCTTCCAGTAATTGACAAGTGTGGGGTTGCTTTGAAGCTTCAGCAGGTAAACAGTACTCCACCCACCCTCCCCACACAAAACAATTGAAAAATGAAAGGAGAAAATTAAATGTTATCAATATGACATGGGCCGCTGTTCCTTTTGTTGCACAGATTCATTTAGAAAGTCCTCTGTATCCTTCCACAAGAATGGCAGTACGGGTTCCTTCCCTGGGATTTCATTTCTCTCCAGCACGTTATCATCGTTTGATGGAAATTTTAAAGATTTTTCAAGATAGTGATAGCGAGAATAGTAGTTCAGATCTTGAACATTTGTGGGATCAGGCTGACTTTGAAGGATGGTCGTCTCTTCTCACATGGAAGGTTTACATTCTTTTGTGTTCACCAACGATCATATCATTTAGGGATCTTGTTCTTATTTTCTTAACCTGCTATTAGGGTGTTGGAAACCGAGAAGCTGCTTGGCAACGCAGATATTTGCGTCTGGTGGGCCCATTTCTCTATGTATTTGAAAATTCAACGTCTACAACATACAAGCAATGGTTCAGGTTAGAAACTTTGTTATATAGTTATAAATTCTATGTTCTTGTTAAGTTTGGACTTTATAGTGTCTACATGGATGTTGAGTTGATGTTGTCTGGGAGTCAACTGAAGACTAGATGTGAATTTATAATGTTTACCTCAGAAAATACTTAAATTTCCAGCATGAAACTTCAAATACCTGTCAGCATTTTATCATGAGCCATTAGTTTGGCAATGGTAGAAACTGGATCTGGTTATGTCAATCTTTTAGTACTGCTAGAGTGGAATAAACTCACTTGATTCCTCCAAACCCTAGAAGGGTGGGATATATAGTATACAGTACATGGGCCTCATAGATGGGCCTGGGCCTCCTACATGGGCCAACACACCCAACATCCCCCCCAGCCTGAACTACCGGTGCAACGGAGTTCGAGACTGGACAAGAAAGAAAGTACGCTCAGTGTCAGGACAAGAAAGAAAGTACAAGGTCGAGGAGGGGAGACCCTTGGTGAAGATGTCGGCAAACTGGGAGGTGGTATGGACGTGGAGAACCCAAACATCTCTGACAGCAACCTGGTCACGAACAAAGTGCAAGTCGATCTACACATGCTTGGTCCGCTGATGCTGAACTGGGTTGGTGGAGAGGTACATGGTAATGACGTTGTCGCAGTAGACGAGAGTGCTTTTGACGAGTGGGCTGTGTAGCTCAGCCAAGAGCTGTCGAAGCCAGGATGCTTCCGCCACGCCGTTAGCGACAGCCCGGTACTCCGCCTCTACACTAGAGCAGGAGACAACCGGCTGCCGCTTGGACGACCAGGAGACAAGGTTGCCACCTAGGAAGACGACATAGCCGGAAGTGGACCGACGAGTTTCCGGACAACCAGCCCAGTCAACGTCGGTATAGACGACAAGCTCAGCGGAGGGAGACCGGTGAAGAAGCAGGCCGTAGTCGATAGTGCCACGGACGTATCGGAGGAGACGCTTCAGAGCAGTGAGATGTGACTCCCGGGGGTCATGCATATGAAGACAGACCTGCCGAGAACATATGTGATATCCGGCTTGGTGAAAGTGAGGTACTGCAGGACTCCGGTAGGCAGTAGGATTAGCAACAGGGGCGCCCATATCCGCAGACAGCTTCGCCTGAGTGTCGATAGGGGTGGAACAGGGGTTGCAATCAGTTATCCCGGCCCGCTCCAGGATATCAAGAGTATACTGCCACTGGTGAAGGAACATGCTAGAAGGATGAGGCTCAACAATAACACCCAAGAAGTGGTGGAGCACACCAAGATCCTTCATAGCAAACTCCTGCTGTAGGGACATGATGATGCGCTGAAGCAAGTGCTGACTGGAAGCTGTGAGAACAATGTCATCCACATAGAGGAGCAGATATGTAGTCTCAGACCACGGCGGTAGATGAACAGAGAGAAGTGTTTGACTTGGCCTCAGTGAACCCCAAAGTTATCAAGAAAGTGGCAAACCGAGAGTACCAAGCTCGAGGAGCCTGCTTCAGGCCATAGAGAGACTTGTTGAGCTGGCAGACCAGCTCAGGACGGCTGGAATCCATAAAACCCGTTGGCTGGCTGCAGTATACTGTCTCAGTTAGAGTGCCATGAAGAAACACATTCTTCACGTCCAGCTGGTGCACAGGCCAGGAGCGAGAGAGAGCTAGCGAGAGGACTATGCGCACTGTAGCAGGCTTCACCACTGGGCTGAAAGTCTCATCATAGTCCACACCAGGCCGCTGGGTGAAACCCCGGAGAACCCAGCGAGCCTTGTAGCGATACAGGGTACCATCGGCTCGCCGTTTATGCGTCCAGATCTACTTGCCAGTGACCACGTTGCAACCAGGCGGGCGTGGCACGAGATCCCACGTCTGGTTGGCAAGAAGTGCCGCGTACTCCTGTTCCATCGCGCGACGCCAATGAGGATCCGCCAGGGCGTCACGGACGGATGAGGGTATTGGAGAGATCCGTGGGTCTCCCGCGGTGACTGAGAGGGTCACAGGCCGAAGAACTCCAGCCGCCTGCCGCGTCACCATGGGATGTATATGTCCAGGATCCCGATGGAGGACAGGCAGGTGGTACACCGTCGGCTCGGCATGAGAGGGTTTGAGCACGGTGCGACGGCACCGGTGAAGGTGTCGTGGCGACGACGTCGTCGGACGGCGCTCGAAGACGCGCACAGGATCCGCGTAGCGCGCGGGAGCCACCGGGAGCGGAGCCGGAGGTCGTGAATCCGGCGTCGGGGCCGACACCGAATGGCGCTGGTAGAACCGCAGGGGCTAGGCGTAGCGCGCGGGAGAGGCGGGAACCCCCTCCCCCCCGGGGCGCGATTGAAGGCGTGGGTGCCGCGCATGGCGCGGCTGAGACCGTCGGAAGCGGTGTCGGTGCACCAGGGAAACCTGCTGGACAAGGACATGCAGACAAAGGTGGCTGAACCACCGGGTCAGTCGGAAACATGGACTCCCAACTCGTGGTCGGAGGTGGGTGTAGAGGAGGTGGAGAAAGGGAAATCCGACTTGTCAAACATAACGTGTCGGGAGATGATGATTCGGCGGGAGGTGAGGGCAAAGCAGCGGTGCCCCTTGTGGTCTGGGAAGTAACCAAGAAACACAGAACAAGTCGAACATGGCGCTAACTGATGAGAAGCAGTGTCGGAGATGTTAGGGTAAGACGCACACCTGAAAACACGAAGGTGATCATATCGAGGAGGGGTACCGAAAAGAGCGTGGTGTGGAGTGGGAGCAGGAGATGCAGTGGAGGGAGGACGGTTGTGCAAGTAAGTGGCAGTGTGAAGGCTCTCAGCCCAGAAGCGTGGAGGAAGAGAGGTATGGAGCAGTAGGGTGCGCATGACATCGTTAGTGGTGCGAATCATCCGCTCAGCCTTGCCATTCTGAGGAGAGGTATACGGATAAGACATACGCAGCTAAACACCCCGAGAAAGGAAGAAGGAAAGGGAGGTGTTGTTATTGAATTCACGATCATTGTCGCACTGGACGGCCTTAATGGTGAGTCCGAACTGAGTGGACACCCAGGAAAAGAAGTGGAGGAGGGTGGAGAACGTCTTAGACTTAGTGTGCAAAGCCAAAGTCCAAGAACAGTGAGAGAAATCATCGATCACCACCAAATAGTACTTATAGCCAGAAATACTGAGTACATGTGAAATCCACATCACAATGAACAAGATCAAAAGCATGAGCTCCATGAGAAAGAAGTATGAAAAGGAAGTCTAACATGACGACCCAACTGGCACGCATGACAAAGATGCGCATCGGGAGCCCTAGTACAAGGAACATCTGCACTATGACTGAGCTGAGCCAAAACGTCGCGGCCGGGGTGATCAAGCCGGCGATGCCAAGTAGTAGAAGAAGAAGTCGCGGTGAAAGCAGCTGACAAAGGAGAAGTCGAAGGCGGAGCAACAGAAGCAGGAAGACGGAGGGTGTTAAGGGGCCCCGTGCTGTCACATCGGAGAAGAGGACGCCGGGAAGTCAAATCCTTCACGGTATGACCAGAGGAGTCAAATTCGACAGAACAAAAATTGTCAGCTGTAAATTGGCGAATGGAAAGAAGATTTTGAACCATGTTGGGAGCAACAAGAATATTGGGAAGACAAAAAGAACCATGAACAGTACCCACGGAAGTGACAGGAAGAGAAGACCCATCGCCAACCATGATAGAAGAAGGGCAAGAAGGATGGGGGTTGGACAGAAGAAAGGATACCGGCATCAGGCGTGGTGTGGAACGAAGCCCCCCGAGTTAGCTATCCAGTCGGTAGTGACTGGCGGTGTCAGCCCCATGGTACTGAAGGACCGTGCCAGCACAGCCTGGTCCCATCCGCCAGGCCAGGTCGGAGGCGGGCTGGGCTGAGCGGGTGGAGTTCAGGGCGGCGTGAACGGAGGAGCGGCGCCGTGAACATGGCCGCTAGCTGGTGGTGAGGATGAGGACCCCCCTGGGGCCTGAAACGGCCATATCAAGATGCGCCCTGTCCATGGGTTGCTGAAGGATGGCTAGGGCACACCAGCAGGAGCAGGGGTAGGTGTGCTCTAACGATCGGTACCACCACCACGACCCCCCCCCCCCCCCGACGCCCACCACAGCCCCCTCCACCCCCGCTTGGCCCGGGGGAAGGAGCGCCAAGAAGAGAGTTGGCAGGCGGGGCAGAGGAGCTAGGTGGAGTAGCCACGAGCGCAGTGGAGGAGGAGGAGGACGATCCTGTCATGGGGCCCTTTGTGATCTCCTCCAGGACGAGGTTGTCCCGAACCTGCAGGAAAGAGGGGAAGGGCTGCTGCCGGGTGATCCATGTCCGCAGGTGGCCATAGTTGTCGTTGAGACCCCCGCAGGACATTGAGCACCAAGATCCGGTCTCCCATCGGCCAGCCGAGGTCGTGAAGTGCATCAGGCATGCCTTTCATTCGCCGGCAGTACTCACCAACGGAGAGGTGCAGAAAGACGCATGGAGCTGAAGAGCGCGGGCCTCGGCGTTGCCAAGGAATTGGCCCTCAAGTGCCAGCCAGGCCTGGCGCCTGGTGCTGCCGTGAGCCCTGACGATGTCCTGGAGATCTAGGGAGAGGGTCCCAAAGATCCAAGACACGGCGATGCTGTCGAGGCGCAGCCACGCTGTGTCCCGCGCCGCAATCAGCATGTCGAGGAGAACGTGATCGTCGAGGGCATAGCGACGGAGGGTGAGGAGGATCTAGTCCCGCCAGCGCCCGTAGGACGACGACGGAAACTAGGGCCCGGATGCTCTGGACACCAGTGGCTTGGAGATGAAGCTGGGCGGCCATCGGATTGGTCGGGTCGGGCCGGGGGCCTGTCAGCGGACGGGCCTGGTGGGAAGAGGAGGCGACAGTCTCGGTGAAGGCGACGATGGGCTGCCGGTCGGAGGAGATGAAGAAGTAGTGCTCCGCCTCGGCGACCTGGCGAGCAAGAGCATCCGCCGCAGCGCACTCACGCTCCCAAGCGAGTGCAGCCGCGTGTACACGCTCCTGAGCAGGGTCAGCGGGGTGGAGGAGGCCGGAGGAGGAAGAAGAAGAGGAGGGGAGGGGAGGGAAAGAGGAGAGGGGTGGGGGCGCCGGCGGCCGGCCAGCCATGGTGGCGGCGGCAGTGGAAAGAGAGGGAAGAGGAAACCTAGTCTGATACCATGCTAGTGGAATACACTCACTTGATTCCTCCAAACCTTAGAAGGGTGGTACATGGGCCTGGGCCTCCTACAAGGGTCAACACACATACACCAACAAGTACCTCTATACTTTTGCTGGTATTTTTTACTGTACTTTTTCTACCTACAAGGTCTCATGATTATTTGTGCTTCCCATACCAAGGACATAAAATATTTAGCATAGCTTAACACCTTCAATATTTCAATAATAATATGGCAGTTAAATTTATTTGTCTGTTATACATAATGTCATGTAATTATTATATGAATGGTTTCTATTCATTTTGCTTTTCTTCTGTGCCTGAACACTTACTTTTACCTTTTGTGTTGAGTTGCAGTTTACGTGGGAAACAAGTTCATCAGGTCCCTACTGAGCTTACAAATGGCGTGCATAACATCTTGGCACTGCATGATTCTGGCCAAGTTAATCCCAAGGAATGGTCAACTAGCATAGTTCATTAGTCACTTCATTAACGTTGTTCTGTTTCAGTCTCACTGGCATAAATGATTATCTTAACAAACTTTCGTCTTTTACAGATTCTGGAAGACACTGGTGCTTTAATTTTGTTGTTTGATAATGAAGAAGGACGGAAGCTATGGCAGAGCCGCTTGCAGGGTGCTATATATCGTGCATCGGTACTCTTTGCTCTTATTTTTGTTTTGGGTCAATGCTTCATTTATTTATCTTCTGTTGGCTTCCATATAATTATTAGTCATCTTGCAGGGCTCTGCTGCAGTTTCTAGCTTTCCTGAAGTTGCTTTACCATCAGAAACCCAGTCATTCAAAGGCAACTTACTGGATGTTGACAAAGAGAAATTATTTGTTGCTGGCATTCTTGATGAGTTGAAGATATGTTTTTCATGTGGCTATGAGGTATTTCTTTCTTACCTATTTTTCTTTGTAATTTTGATGTAATCTTAATGATGCAACTCATGCTTCTGTAGAATAACCACAAATTAAAAAAAATTCTGCTTGCTAAGGAGAGCAGCCTGTTTGAATTTCGAGCAGTTGGTGGGCAGGTAACAATCTTTTCTTCTCTTTTTGGCCCTTTCTTTGTGAATTATTTATAAGTGCTCCCTTTTCTTTTGGAACAAACAGGTGGAACTCTCAATGAAAGGTGGCAATTTAATGATAGGAACTATTCTGGGGTCACTAGAAATTGAAGACCAGTATTACTACCCAGGGAGTCCAATGCCAAGGTTCTTGGCAAGGTCTTTCATCAATCGTATGCAAACCCAAGAAGTCCCCTCACCTAGTCGAAAGAACAGTACAGGACTTAGAGGCACCCCATTGAAGAAAAGTGACAGCGAGGAAAACTTTTTTGAGGCATCAGATGATTTTGATGAATATGAAACACCCATGTTTCAAGAGAGGACTATATCAGATTATTTTAGTACCCAAAATTTCTTGCCTACTAGTCTTCCTTCCCTACAGCCCCCGACATTTAATCGAATACCTGGTTTGATACCAGACAGTGAACTTCAAACTGTCGAATTCACTTTGGATGGTAATGATACTTTTGATAGCTTTGTGAAAGCTCAGATAGTGATTTATGATCAGCATTCTCCCCAGTACAACAACTTGGACAACAGGGTAAATATCTCAAAAAATCTCGTTAGATTATGTCTATTCCTGCTAGTGTCCTAATCATGTTTAAGTTTACTCTATAGACGTGGCTATTCCTCCTATCTCTTGGATCATGTGTGATTTTTTATATTTTTATTCGTCTTACCAGGTAGTTGTAACCGTTGCTACTTTGACCTTCTTTTGCCATCGGCCAACTGTTATTGCAATCATAGAATTTATGAATGCCATCAACCTTGCAAGCGGGCCTGATACTGATAAAGATAAAGACACGTATCCTGCTACTGTAGAAGATGGTACTATTGAGGAATCTAAGTCTGATCTGGAACCAGAGCCAGCCATAAAAGGGTTACTGGCTAAAGGTAAAAGCAGAATAGTTTTTCATCTTACGTCCAACATGGCAGAGGCACAGATATTACTGATGAATGAGAATGGTGATCGACTTGCTACTTTATCACAAAATAACCTCTCGACTGATATAAAGGTGATGTGATGGTCTCTAATCCTTGTGATAGATTTTTGTTTGCATTGTTTTATGCATGCCTGGGTCTGACTATCTGTGGCATTACTCAAGGTGTTCACATCGTCATTCAGCATAAAGGCTGCCCTTGGAAACCTTAAAATAAGTGATGATAGTCTTCGTATCACTCACCCTTACTTTTGGGTCTGTGATATGCGAAATCCTGGAGGACGTTCTTTTGTGGAGGTACTTGATGTTATTTGATTTGACTTGCTGTTGTAGGCTGTAACTTATTATGCTTTAAATTATTCTTTTCTAGAAAATAAGTTTCTTTATGAATCACAGAAGAATAATTATTTTCAAAAACTATGGTGCAGATTGACTTTACTTCATACAACGTTGGTGATGAAGATTACTGCGGTTATGACTATAGCCTTGTAGGCCAGCTTTCTGAAGTTAGAATTGTTTACCTGAACCGTTTTGTTCAAGAGGTATGGTGTTTTTAGAGCTCACTTCGTTTTTGAATCCTGGAAATGGTTTAATCTCTCTCTCTCTGGTGTGTGCGCGCGCGCGCGCGCAGATTATCAGTTATTTTATGGGACTTGTTCCAAAAAGTTCTGATGGTGTTGTGAAGCTGAAAGACGATGTGACTAACTCTGAGAAGTGGGTTAGCAAAACCGACATGGAAGGGTCACCCGCTCTCAAATTGGATGTTTCTTTCAGTAGGCCTATAATTGTTATGCCCCGCGAAACTGATAGTGCTGAGTAAGGATGCTTTCGTGTATATGAACATGATATATTCATTTACTTGTATCATATCTTAAAGATGTTCACTTTGGTCTGCAGCTTTTTGGAGCTTGACGTCCTATACATAACAGTCCAAAATGAATTCCAGTGGATAGGCGGTGATAAGAATGAGATGAGCGCTGTTCACTTAGACATTTTGACAGTTAACGTAAGTTCTCACTTGGTCAACATGTTTTCTATTTTTAATTGAGGATGCAGAGGGGAGGTCCGTGCTAGACATACCTATTTATTAACAATGAACAGTGATTAGCTTAGATATTGGGAAATGGCCTCCATCATATCATTAGAATATCTCATTCGAATAGTCAGCATCTTGGAGCAGGAACACTTTCCATCTACACTGTTGCTTTTATCTTGGGCCACTCTATTAAATGCCAAAGTTGTGCCAACATGTAAGTTATGTGTCATTTGTTAACCTACCAGTGGTATTACTGTTCTAGTGATTACTGATTACTAGCTAGAAGAAGATGACCAGGCTGCACCGTTTTAGAAACAAAGTACAATATTCCGACTGCAGTTTATATCTTTATTATGATTTTTATGCTTTGGGCTTGCAGGAATCTAAGCTAACTTACTGTCATGTTGAACTTTTATGATTTAGTTTCTTATTTAGAACACTTGGCAAACAAACATCTGTTTTGTACATTTTATTCCTCATTACAGTGTCTTATTGTAGTGCTTAAAACCATTCTTATAGATCAATTACTCTTCCTTTTGTAGATAAGGGACATAAATTTAGTTATTGGTATGGATATGGTGCGTGGTGAAACCATAATTCAAGATGTGGAAGGTCTCTCATTTGAACTTCGTAGATCACTGCGCGATCTGAGGCATCAGTTGCCAGCGGTCGAGGCAGCAATTAAGGTAGCACAGTTGCTCTGAATGCATATTTCATTGGAGGTCCCAGGTTAGATACTTTTTTTTTTCTAATAGCACCATTGAGACACTCATTTCTTTTATCTACAATATCTCATAGGTGGATATTTTGAAAGCAGCACTATCCAATCGAGAATATGAAATCATATCTGAATGTGCATTGTCTAACTTCTCCGAGACACCACATACTGTGCCTACTCTGGATGATCCTCGATACGACACTTCCTCTACTCCATCCCATGCATCAGCATCTTCTTCTGAAAGTATTAAGGACTTATCCCAAGATGCAGAAACATGGATAACTAATAAATTTTCTGTGTCACTAAATCTGGTTGAGCTTTCTCTGCATTCAGGATCGACAAGAGATTCTCCTCTGGCCAGTGTGCAGGTACTCGATTTTTGTAGGAAAAAAATTACTTTGGAACTGCATTATAGTTTTCCTATACTTGACTGCTCTATTTGTTTTCCATAGTTTTTCCTTTCCCTGGCACAGGTGTAGACATAATCCCTGCGCATTATAGTTTAGTTAAGAGTTTGATATGGCAACTAGCAGATTGTGTTAGATTGAGTTGTATCTCTTCTGGAGATAGAGTCCTAGTTAGAATCAGTATTGGTTTGCTAAAGATAGAATTAGTCTGTAATGGAGTCCTACTCCTATTGGAGTCTTAGCTTTTATCTAGGCTATATATAGTTGCCAATATATTCAGAAAAGCTGCAGCTCCTGCAGCACCAAAAATCCTTTCCTGTGATTCTGTTTCCAACAATGGGATTGTCTCATAATTATGTTGAAACTTTGCACAAACACAATTTTGTATAGTAACATAACATACCACTCGTGACACTATCCCTAGAACTGCAGTGAGCATTTCATTTCTCTAGCTGAACTGGTATCAGTAATTATATTTTTACATGCCAACTGAAGTAATCTTGTTGTAGGTTTGCAAGAAAAATGTAAATTCTAAAGGAAACTTCTAGGTTTTAGTTTTGAACCATGTATTGCATTTGGTTACCAGTTTCTCACCACTAGGCAGCACAAAAACTTGAAAAATGGACCCCAGACAGTCTTCCAGTAGGGAAATTAGGTGGACTCCTAGCTCAACAAATAATATTATCTAACCATATAGGGATGGCAACTGATAGGGTGAGGTGCGGGTGGATCTTTGGAGTTTGGAATCTGCAGGTGAAAACTAACACCCGCACCCGACCTGCATCCATCTCGGCACTGTGCCCCTCTGTTTATAGGGCCATGGGCCCTTGCAAAGTACACGAGCTACCCTTCTAACCGCTACACAACCATGCAACCCAAGGGCACAGTGGTATTTTCATACTTTGGAGAGCACAACTCCAACATGCCAATGCTCACGCAGGAAAACCTATTACGATAGGTCATGACATAGCCCAAGATGGGCCATGTCATCTTGAACTTGCAAGGTCGAGGTTGAGTCAGTTGTCCTGTCCTCAGCTAGGATGTGGCCAGCTGGCTTGGTGCCCCCCTTGCATGATCCAGTCTTGCTACTTTGGTTCTTGGATTGAGTCCAGGAGTGATCCCGTCAACTGCAGAGTGTTCGCGACCCCCTTCGCATCTTTTCCCGTCTTGCTTGGGGGTTCACCTCATGGCTGTAACACCCCGTGTCCAAAATCTGCTTACGACCCGACCCTTCCGAGGGGCGAGCCTGCATATGCATAGCACATCTCTTACGCTTTCGTCCCCGCTTCGTGTAAAAGGGCCAACCCGGAGGTGCTATGTTTGGAACGGCAATGATTATAAACTGGCCCGAACCTATTTAGACTACCAAGGTGGGACTAATTCCACCAGAACGGGACACATGGGCCAAGAACGGGCCGAAACCGGAATTCTAATGGGCCGGGGTATTACAATGGCTTCGCTCCAGGCACACTTTGCCGCCGTCCTTGTCAATTCCCTGCAAGTTAGTTCCTGGCGTGTTTTAGTCATATCCTTCGCTATAGGATTGGGGACAAACACAATGGGAAATCGCTTCCCCCATCACATTCAGAATGGTTGGAAAGGTTCAAGTGGGTTTGAAGGCTTGAACAAATTAATTTGTCATTTATCTGGAGCTGGTGCAACTCAGCTATGTAAATAGTGAACACAAACAAAGGACAACATTCTCTCCAAATTTGGATAGAATGTAACATAATGTGTTGTACCAATTGTTATAGGTGTCTATAGTAATTTGAGAATCAGATTATGATGTTTCTGTTTGTGATGAAGTATTCTTCTGGTGTCCTATTTAAGTATTTATTGACTGTAGGTCAGATTTGAAGTGCACGTTTTTTTCATTTGGGGATTTCTTTCATGTGGGTCTATAGCTCTTTGTCTGGCTCTTCTACCCCGATACTTCGAGGAGGGGACGTATCCCGTATCGGATACTGATACACCACGGATACACTATGGATACATTTAGGTGTTTTGCTTGTGTTTGCTAATTGGTGCTCTGCAATTATATTGTTGTTTGCTATAGCTCAGATGGTCTATGTGCTTGTAGTCTTGTGCAAAAAATATAATCATAAATCATAAACTTATCTATTATTTCTTTTATATGTCTTATATTAGTTGTTTTCCAAATATAATACGACGTATCCACGTATCGGATTTTTTAAGAAAATAGCGTATCGCCGTATCTGTATCGGTCTGATACTGATACGCGTATCCATATCCGTGCAGCATAGTTGTCTGGGATTGGTTTTCATCTCATATATTTCTGTATGCAGGCGAGTGGCGCATGGCTTCTCTATAAATCAAACACTCGAGAAGAGAGTTTCCTGTATGCTACTCTCAAAGGCTTTTCTGTTTTCGACGATTGTGAAGGAACAAAGGATGAGTTAAGGCTTGCCATTGGGAAATCTGCAACTGTTCGAGACACATCATCTGTTGATGGCTATGATAATCCTAATGAACTTGATTCAGGTGAACGAAGAATACAAAAGGATCTAGGCCTTGAGCCAACCCCCTCGATGCTCATTCTTGATGCCATCTTCCGAAAATCTTCATCATCTCTGTCTTTGTGTGTCCAGCGGCCCAAGTTTCTTGTGGCACTTGACTTCTTACTAGCAATAGTTGAGTTCTTTGTGCCATCTGCTCGTAGTCTTTTATCCAATGACGAAGACAAGGACCTTCTACACATGATTTCTCCACTAGTATTGAATGATCAGATTTATTATCAGGAGCATCCAACATTTAGTCTTTCACCACAGAAGCCCTTGATTGTTGATAATGAAAGATTTGATCACTTTATATATGATGGAAAGGGTGGAAAATTATATTTGCGGGATAGGGAGGGGAAAATCCTCTCAAGCCCTAGCTCTGAAAGTTTTATTCATGTGCTGGGACTGGGGTGTAAGTGGTTGCAGTTTCGGAATGTCACTATAGTGGTAACATTCTGTGATTTCAATTTCAATTATTCTCACTTTCTACTTACGACACCTATATAACATTTTCTTAATCTTGGCAATGCAATACCTTGCCAGAATGGTGAATATTTGGACTCCTGTGTCTCTCTCGGTGATGATTGCTGTTATTCAGCATCAGAGAATGACTGTGTCTACTTAAAAAGAGAAGATGATGGTCTCTCGTTGGCTGCCAGCAAGGAAATTGCAGAAGACACTGTTAAAAAAGCAGGTGCTGACGTGTCGACAGAATTCGTAATGGAATTACAGGTATGGCTATGTACTTGTAGCTATAGTTCAGACATCAATTATAACTCTCTTAACACAGTTTTGCTCTTGTACCACTCAATATCATATTCTATACGCTCCCTTAATTATTTATGTACATCAATGCGACTTATTGAAGCAACGTCATATTATTTGCTTTGAAATTCCCCAAAGTTACTAACCCTGCAGATTTCGTGACAGTTCAGGAATATCCAATTTTTTATTTTATGTTTGAATTTAACTGTTGAAGTATGAGTCTATTTCCCACCTTACGTTTTCATTGTAATTGGTTTATCCACACCTTGAATTCGAGTCTGGCTGGTGCATTTTTAATAGAAAAAATTGCAGCCCACTGTGTAGCATATCTTGTTAGACCACTCAACAATAATAACATTCCTAAATCTGCAAGCTTTACCAAATTGCACCAGCTGGGTTTACTGGTAAGTAGTGTGGCTTCTAGCAGGTTACAACTTACAAACAAAGAAGCAATTCCATCGACAAATGGAGCAATTTCTGAAACCCCTGCATCTACACATGATTGCCATTTTGTAATTGTATGGTTGAAGTGTATTGTCTGATTACCTGATTGCTTCAGGCTATTGGTCCAGAGCTTACATTCTATAGTGCATCGAGAAATGCTGGTGAAAATATAGCACTATCAACAAAGGTTATTCATGCACGCACAGATGCATATTGCAGGTCAGGTTTTCTAGTGCGACTTGGTTCAATGTATTTCTCTCAATTCTGTCTTAGAACTTTTTTTTGTTGATGGTTAGGACCCCCACCTGTATTAATTTTGTTTATCATTAGAAAAGAGATGGGAGTATGGTTCTATAACATACCAAGTGAATAAGTGATCACGGGTATATTGCATATCTCAAAATTGGCAATATAAATTCAATGTCAGTGATTCTAAAAATCAAAATTTGAATATAAAATTCAAATGTCTAGTACATGTAGTGGATATTGATTAATGCATGATGCATCACTCTCATTTCCTTTTTCTTACTGTATGGTATGGGCGAATTAGGTATCCAATCATTGCTAAAAATCTGTTATCATAAAGTTATTATGTATGTATTCTCAACAAGCACAGAATTCTTTTCCTCGATGTCTGGAACTAATGATACGACGCTACCATGTTCAGCTAATTGGTTCTTGTGTTTTTGGACATCTTTTTTTATCTCTTACGTTATATGACTGCACAGATAATTAATATTTGAACAAAAATGTAATTACCATTTATCAAAGCCATATCATGGCAATCAAGTTTCCAGATGTGATTATCTGTGTCCACGGATTATCTTGTATATAGTATATATTGATATACCATATACATGATCGAATAAATTGTGTTGTCAAAGTCAGATTGCTGGTTGCTTTCATGTCTGATTGCATTTTATGTCGCCTCATTTTCCTACATTTACTTCATATTTCCATCTGACAAGGAAAATCATACAACCATCTGTGCCAGGTTTATTGAAGCACACCATTTCTTGTATAGGGAGAAAAAGTTCTGCTAACATGTGGCTGACACATTAAACAATTTTCTTCTGTTCTTTCTGTACTCTGTATGCTGGGGATTGATCCCTTTTTTATGCGACAGGCTTATAATGAAGGGCAGCAGTATGGAGATGAATGGAAACATACTTGGTTTAAAGATGGAGAGTAATGGCATCAGAGTTATAGAACCATTTGACATGGCCGTGAAATATTCCAATGCGTCTGGAAAGACAAATTTACATATGCTGGTTTCTGAGATATATATGAATTTTTCCTTTAGTATTCTTAGACTGTTTTTAGCGGTTGAGGAAGAAATTTCAGCATTTCTCAGGATGTCGTCAAAGAAAATCTCACTGGAGTGCTACCAGTTTGATAAAATCGCAACAGTGAAAGGTACTAAAAAGCTTGCAGTTACATTGGTGTATACCTGTAGTCATAGTTTATAATTTGCACTCATCAAGTTATATTGATTGGTTTTAGGCAATACAAATGATCAAGTTTTCTCTTTCTGGCGACCACGTGCTCCATCTGGATATGCCATTTTTGGCGATTATCTCACACCAATGTTTGTGATTATTCTTTCATCCTCCCATTTCTTTCTTAACTTGCTTTGTTGGTGGAAGTGTTTGTTAACATTTAGTTTCTTTTTTCATCTTAGGAATGACCCTCCTACTAAAGGAGTACTTGCTTTGAACACAAATGCTGTAAGGGTCAAACGACCTTTATCATACAAGCTAGTATGGCAATCTGTTTCTCCGAGAACAAATGTTTTTCATCAGAATGAGAAAGACTTGAAGAAGCTTTCTAATGTTGACCAGCTCTGCTCTGTTTGGTTACCTGTAGCACCCTCGGGTTATGTTGCAATGGGTTGTGTTGTTTCATCAGGAACTGCTGAACCACCTTTGTCTTCAGTTTTCTGTTTAACTGCTTCCTTGGTTTCATCATGTAATCTAAGGGATTGCATTGCACTGAGGTCAAATATATATCACCTTAGTTTGTTTTCATATTTGTTGTATAACAATAGAGATTGCTCTCTCACGCATTATGTCCTTGAATTGTAACTTTCAGGTTTGATGGTAACATGATATTCTGGCGTGTTGATAATGCTTTTGGTTCCTTTTTACCTGGAGATCCTGCAAGCATGAGTACGCACGGAAATGCTTATGATCTTCGACATATGCTGTTCAACAGTGCAGACTCATCTTCCAAGAATATCTCTACGAGGCAAGATAGTAGGAATGATGCCTCTCAGGTAGAGAGAACAGCATTGACTTCTGGTCGGCTATTTGAAGCAGTAGCAAGCTTTAAACTGATTTGGTCAAATAGTGGGACCTCTTCACCAAAGAAGCTCTCAATATGGCGCCCAATGTTGTCTGAAGGAATGTTTTACTTTGGCGACATAGCTGTTAACGGGTATCATTTATATAATTAGTCTTTTTCACTTAAGAACCAAGCTCTGTTTGTGATACACGACTTAATATTGACTTCAATTGTAGGTATGAACCACCGAATTCGGCTGTTGTCCATCATGATACTGGCGAAGACACTTTTCTCAGAGCCCCTGAAGGTTATGACGTTGTTGGTCAAATTAAGAAGCACCGGGGTACTGAGGGTGTATCATTTTGGTTTCCTAAAGCTCCTTCAGGTTTTGTGGCACTAGGATGTGTTGCATCTAAAAGTTCTCCAGCGAAAGAGGACTTCAGTTTGTTGAGATGTATTAGAAGTGACATGGTGATGGGAGGACAATTTTCTGAGGAGAGTGTATGGGATTCATCTAATGCAAGAGCATCCGAACTTTTTAGCTTATGGACTGTTGATAATGATGCTGGTACATTTCTTGTGAGAAGTGGATACAGAAAACCTCCAAAGAGGCTTGCCCTCAAGCTTGCTGGTCTACCTACATCTAGCAGTTCAGATAGCATCATTATTGATGCTGAAATTAAAACATTTTCAGCTGTTTCCTTTGATGACTACGGAGGAATGGTGAGTCTTTTACAAAGCACATGGCTACCAACAATTATTTTAATATCTCAAATTATCGCTGACTTGTGTCTTTATTTCAAGTGCTGTAGCTCTTGTGATGCTTATATGTTTTCTCAGATTCAATTTTTGAACTATTCCATGCAGATGGTGCCGTTATTTGGAATGTCCTTTGACAGTATTGGACTTAGTTATCATGGGGGTCCTCATCATCTAAATGCAACTGTGAGCTTGTCATTTGTGGCCAGATCCTATAATGATAAGTATAGTTCATGGGAGCCCTTCATTGAACCAACTGATGGATTTCTTAGGTAACCCTTCTTGGAAGTAATTATTCTTTTTTTAGAGCATTATTGGAGGAACCTACTGAATAATTATAGGATATATATGGAAATAGAAATAAGTATACAAATATAAATATGACCCAGGAGATGGAGGGTGGGGGGAGACCTAGGAATTCACAAGCAAAAAAGTACAATGTTCATGAACTGAAATACTCATGAGAACCGAACCATTCATTTTGGTATCCTGCCTAATTTACTATGCCCATATTTAACAGTTCTTTTTCTTGGCTTAAAATCATAGGTGCATTATACATTGTAGTAATAATTACTACCTCCGTTCCAAATTACTATTCGTTGTTGACTTTTTCGTTTAACATTTGACCATTCGTCTTATTTAAAAAATTTCACAAGTATCATTTATTTTGTATGTGATTTGCTTTATCATCGTATATACTTCAAGTATAACTTATTGATTTGTATATTTAGACAATTTTTTTGAATAAGACGAATGGTCAAAGATCATGAAAAAAAATCAACAACGAATAGTAATTTGGAACGGAGGTAGTATTTAGTAATTATTTATCATAGGTGTCATATTTCATTATTTCTGTTCACAAATATTTAGTAATAATTAATCGAGCTTGGGTAATTCAGTAGGTTTCACTTGATTTACTTGCCCCTTAAGCCATGACATGTAACACCATATTAATTGCAAAATCATGGTTTCTTGTTGAATTGTTATCTCATAATTTGCTACTCATTTTTGTGATGAATATCAGATACCAATATGACATGAATACACCAGGTTCTCCTGGCCAACTTCGTATTACCTCAACTCGAGATCTGAATTTGAATGTATCAGTTTCCAATGCAAATATGTTATCACAAGCTTATGCTAGCTGGAATAATATTAGCCTTGGTGATGAATTATACAAGAAGGTATATCTACTTTAATCTTTATGTTTAGCTATGTAGTTATCTTGTCTAGGTCGCCACTATTTTTCTATCATGGCGAATTCGTAGATGTGTGGGTGTGAGGGGTGCCATTTCATGGCGCCTAGTGTGGTCTGTCTAGACCGTTGTACATTTTTTCTACCTAAATGAAATGACGCGCAGTTCTCCTGCGTGGTTCGAGAAAATCTTGTCATCTATTTTTTTTAAAAAAAGATGGTAAGCTAAACTTATTTAGTTGTAAGCATTTAGGTAGCATTTTTTGTCATCGTTTGTCTTACGAGCTAGTGCTCTTTTATTTTGTTATCAGGAAACGTTTTCTTCTACTGAGCAACCAGTTCTTGATGTTCATCAAAGAAGAAGCTATTACATCGTCCCACAAAACAAACTCGGGCAAGATATATATATAAGAACAACTGAAAATAGCAGCTCACTTGTAACTATGTTGCCATCTGGGGACAGGGATGATAGGTCCATAAAAGTTCCAGCTTCAAAGGATCTATTACAATCTCATTTAAATGGAAAATCTTTTAAACCATATCGGTTGATGATAACTGCCATTATTGCGGATGCTGAGGTAGATCTTTTCTTTTGCACTCAACTATGTACTTTTTGTACCTTTTAGCTGAATTTTCAGCATCTTCTGCTGCATCTTCACCCTGCATGTTGCTTGCTCTGTGATGAAGTGGTAGTGGTAAACTCTTATATCTACTTTCCCAGCTTGCTTTAATATTTTGTTTTGTGTTAGCACATGCTGAAATGCCCTAGCATTTAAAGCCAGTGCCAGACACTGCTAAGTGGTAGTGACGGGTAGCTGCCTTATTATGGACCCTAACTCGACCTCCAAGACTCCAAAATTACCTCGATTGGAAGTGAATATTACAGAAAAATATTAGAAGATTGGTTAAGAAATGTTATCACAATGTCCAAGACTCCAATTATTATCTTTTCCTCCAATACTCCAATCTTTACTATCCTATTGTTATGATGTCCAAGCCCATCTTTTCTGACCAAACAGTGGGAGCTACTAATTCACATACTAAGGGCCTGTTTGGTAGAGCTCCATCTGATTCTGATTCTCTATGGGAGCTGATTCTCTGATAGGAGTGATTCTGTGGCTAAAGTGATTCTCTTTAATTCTCTATCATAAATTATCAAAATTAGGATGGAGAATCACTTCACAGAATCAGGAGAAGCTACTTTTTTCAGCTCCCAGCCCCTTAGTTCATTTCAGAGAATCACTTCTCAGAATCAGCAGAGAATCACTTCCCGCTGGAAAACTGTTTGCCAAAGCTCCTCCTGGATTCACCAGAGAATCAGCTCTGAGAGCTCTGCCAAACAGGGCCTAACATGCTAGTGAAGGATTATCAACTGATTCCAAATTTGAAATGTTTAGGCCCATGTCTTACATTGAATTCTTAACCCAATATGGCAATTAACTTGCCTCCTAAACAACTTATTTGCAAAGGACATTTTCTGGTTATCCTAAACTTAATTTTTCCTTCACAGATCAAGGTTGATGAAGGATTAGCAACTGGTGAATATATGACTGCAGTGCGGCTCTTTTCAGAAAGTCATTCTATATCTGGTGCTCAGCAACAGAGTGCCCGTACTTGCGCTACTGCTGGAGAACATTCCTCACACAACATTAGAAAGGTCAACTGGAACGAAATGTTCTTTTTCAAAGTTGAATCTGAGGTATGTGAACCGAGCACATTCTGTAACAGCTGTACTCCTTGTCCTTTAGGAGACTGATTGGCTGTGCTACATCTGGTTGCGCTGCAGCAATCTTTTCCAGTCAGGCTTTAGATATACATGACAGTTGCTCTACTGTGGCTAGTGGTGTCTTTTCAAAGGACATGTTTTCATTCTATTAATATTTCATTTACATCTGAAATGTTTCAGGACAGTTATATTCTGGAGCTGCTTGTGCTTGATGCTGGTACAGGTTCGTTCTTTTAGTGCAAATGATAACTATTATTTTGTTTGTTTTTTACAGTAGTTTATTATTTATGCTGAGAACAGGTCAACCAGTTGGTATATACTCTGCTCCATTAAAGCAAGTTGTGCAAAAGCTCCCTCCTACATCGAATTCGGACTGTGCCAAATTTGATTTGACTCCAGGTGACCTTATGTCAACCAAGACAGTGGTGAGAACTGATACTTGGAGAGCCATGTATTGATTCACTATTTCAAAATAAAGCTCATACATCGTGTGCTTCTGGGAAACTTATATTTAGATGATTTTTTATGACACTATATATTCATATTCACTATATTCATATTTCTTTGCAGGAACCTGAAACTGTTAAAACTAGTGGGAAAATAAGATTTGCTGTACTTGTTTCTGGTAGAGCTAGTGTACAAGGGAACACAGCCAGTCCTGGAAGAAGTAAGACTGGATGTATCCAAATTAGTCCTTCCAAAGAAGGGCCTTGGACAAACATGAAGTTAAACTATGCTGTACCTGCAGCATGTTGGAGGTTTGGCAATTTTGTGATTGCTAGTGAAGCAACAGTCAAGGAAGGCAACAGATATGTTAGCATACGTTCCCTTGTGTCAGTTACTAACACAACCAATTTTGTTGTTGATTTGCGTCTAAAAGGAAGATCTGCTCAAAGTGCACGGTCAGATGAACAGGGAGACAGTTCTGATAAAGAGGATCAAATCTTGGTTGGGATGTTGGAGCCCAATTCTACGGCTCCAGTCCCACTATCAGGCCTCTCAGATCCTGTTGTGCCTTATATGTTGCAGCTAAGACCGGCAATTCATCATGAGCACATGAATTACTCGTGGAGTGATGTCCAGGAGAGACGCAGTCAAACTGAATTTAGAAAGGAGGAGATCCTAGATATATGTGTATCAGATCTGTATGAATCAGAAAACTTGCTGTTCTGCTCACAGATTGATGGCACTTCCAGTTCTTGTCATGGACTATGGTTTTGCTTGAGTATAGAAGCCATGGAAATAGGCAAAGATGTTCATATGGATCCAGTATACGATTGGAGCATCATTATCAAGTCCCCGCTGTGTTTGGCATACTATCTTCCCATTTCTGCACATTATACTGTTAGTTCTAGCCACCATGATGATGAAGATTCAAGTTGTTCTCGTGGTACCTTAAATCCTGGAGAGGCTGTGAAGGTTCACAATGTTGATCCAAGAAACCCTTTGTACCTGTCCCTCATTCCACATGGGGGATGGGAACAAATGCATGTATGTTTAAATTTTTACCGCAAATATATACTTTTTTACCCCCCCTCTGTCACCCCCACACTATTGAAATGTTTTTCTGGTTCCAGGAGCCTGTTCTTATATCACATCCAACCCAAGCACCTTCAAAATTTATCAATCTAAGAAGCTCTCTGTCTGGAAGGTAAGAATGCAAAATATGAAAATGTCTCGTGGATAACATCCCATAAATATTCACTAGTCAAGCTTCACTTCCCTTATTTGTCTTCCATTCTTCTGCAGGATTGTACAAATTGTCCTTGAACAAAGCAGCGATAATGACTATTTGATGGCAAGGGTTATCAGAATATATGTTCCCTATTGGATATCTTTTGCTAGATTGCCTCCCCTTACTCTGCGACTCATTGATACCTCTGGAAAGAAAGAGAAGAAGCACCTTCTTGCACGTTCACATCTGGAAAGGAGTGAGAAGCACCTCTATGATATAAAACATGATGAATTGGTTGAGGGATACACTATAGCATCTGGATTAAATTTTAAGGCCTTAGGCCTTTTATCATCTGTCGGCAGACATGGTGGACAGTTTGGATCTGTGAAAGAATTATCACCCCTTGGTGATATGGTTAGTTTGTATCTTCTTTTATTTTCATTTCTTGTTTTGAATCACTTTGATTGTAAGGGCATCGTTCCTATCTATTCAGGATGGTGCGGTTGATCTTTCGGCTTATGATGATGATGGAAAATGCATGCATATTCTTCTTTGTTCAAAGCCATCCTCATATCAAGCTGTTCCAACAAAGGTAGTCGCATGTTTATTTACAATTTCATATAGTGAGTGTAAATCAGTTAATTTCATGTCATGACACAACAGGTTATCCATGTGCGCCCGTACATAACATTGACGAACCGGATTGGACAAGATCTGTACATAAAACTTAGCGTTGGAGATGAGCCAAAGGTCCTACATGCATATGACTGGAGGGTTTCCTTTATGTACTCTGAGGGTGATACTGATAAACTGCAGGTACTACATCATGCTCAATGATGTCATTTAGGTTAATTGTGTCCATGAATTGGTGATGAACCCAACATTAAAAGTAAATTACCATGTTAGTATTTTCTTGTTATCAGGATCTTGTCGTATCTTTGTGTAAGACATTGTGTTGGCCATTTGGTTCAACTGTCTTTGGCTGCTCTTTATATGCTCAATGTTTCTGTACATTGCACTGACTGGTCAATCTTTTTTTTAATTTACATTAATCATATTTGGTGGTATTTCAATTGTTCTATGTGAAAATGTCTAGTCTGTGTTATACCTCCCATGCTTTGACTTGTTGAGTTTTGATTGTTTAACCTTTCCAAACATTTATCTATCTTGAGAAATAAGAGTGATATGTGGATGCGTGTCTTACCTTGTACAACGAGTAATTTAATGTCATGTAGGGATATCACTTTTGCTCTGCTCTAAGAAAATACTGCAATTTTCCTTGAGTATTACTATCTGCTGGTTGAATAATTTGGATGAATATATTTGAACCGCAATCATCTTCTATCCTATTTGAAGGTACGACTGGTGGATACAGACTGGTGTCATCCTCTGGAGATAGTGAAAGAAGACAGCATTATTATAGCGATGAGAAAGCAGGATGGTTCTAAGAAATTTATTAAAGCCGAGATACGTGGCTATGAGGAAGGTTCAAGATTCTTGATTGTATTCCGTCTGGGGCCAGCATATGGGCCAATCAGGTAGGCATGAAATGGTAATAATAGCATGCAGACATTTGTTCCTGTTTTTTATGACAATGGCCATTGTATGGTTGCTTGTAGGATTGAGAACAGGACGAGCAGCACAGCAATCAGTGCTCGTCAATCCGGTCTAGATGAAGATACTTGGATCCAAGTGAAACCACTTTCAACCAGAAAATATTCTTGGGATGACCCATATGGACAGAAAGCTATTGATGTTAGCATCCAGAAAGGAGATGTTCCTTGTGTCCTATGTGTTGACCTGGAAAACCCTATTGGAAGCTCCTCCAGTTTTAGGGAACAGGGCCTCAAGTTCAGTATAATTGAGAATAGTGATATTAAGATATTGAAGTTTAGTGATTACCTAAGAAAAGAGGAAGTGCATGGATTGCCTGGATCTGAACTGATTGATCACCAATCATCGGCATCGAAAGAAAACGAGATAGAGCCAGGTGCCGGGCCATTGGAGCTTATTGTTGAACTTGGAGTTGTTGGAATATCTTTGATTGACCATAAGCCGAGAGAGCTTTTATACTTGCATCTGCAGAAGGTTTTCATTTCGTACATGACTGGTTATGATTCTGGGTCCACTAGCAGGTATAGTTTGCAACTAATGTATTATTTCATCAACATCCTGTCCTGACATGCGCAGGTCTTTGGTTGTGCCTTTTATGTGTCCGTGGCACGCCTGTAGTCTAGAGACTCTAGACAGTGGTTTGGTGTGTGTGTTGGTGTGGGTTTTTCTGTACTCGGGTTTGGTCTATCTGGACATCCGCAGGTCAAAAAATCGTCTTTCTTCCCTACTGCTAGAGAAATGTCTTCCATCATTGTGGGGACTTGGGAATGCTGAGATACACTTAGTTCTCCACCGTGTTTTGTGTGTCGTTTGTCATAAGTTTGCAGTCATTCTTGAAGCACTACCACTGTTCCTTTCCATTTATTGGCATCATCTTTGGACAATGGCCAAATAGTTAACTGGTGGCATATCTATGAACCGAGCTTTATAGCATATCCTTTTCCTAACCATGGCATTTTGTGCTCCGATCATCTTTCTTGATACATATAACATTTTGCAGGTTTAAGTTAATTCTTGGCCAGTTTCAACTAGATAATCAGTTGCCACTGTCTACGATGCCTGTTGTTTTGGCCACTGAAAGCAGGCCTGATTCAAACCGTCCTGTTTTCAAAGCAAACATTGCTGTGAGAAATGTAACATCTAACGGCATTCAAGTTTACCCACATGTGTATATCCGGGTAATGTTGTTGCTGTTCATATTTTAAGCAAATCTATTTATTTTCAACCCGTACTGAAACGGAAGCTGTGTTTTCTCTAGGTAATCGATGAAACATGGAGGCTGAATATTCATGAACCTATTATTTGGGCACTAGTTGACTTCTACAACAATCTTCGATTTGTCAGTGCCAGCAGCAGCACAACTGTCACCGAAGTTGATCCTGAGATACGAATAGAGTAAGCTACTAAGTTGCAGTCACTTTGTCATCTGGATTCCTATAACAACTGTTAGACTTTCCTATTTTTTGGGCACATCTTTTTACATCTGAAATTGCTTTGCTACGTTTCCAATCTGACGTATCCTGTCATTCATCAGTAATTAGTGCTGAGATCTAGCGTTACGCTTGTTATGGATAGTGATAAACACTTTACCCTTCCTGGAAACTAGAATGAAGACTCAACTCTGACTTACTACTGTATTTTTGAATGATTACCAAAGATGTACTCAACAGCCCGCATAATGAGAATCAAAACATTAGCTTTAACTTAATATTGCCTGTATTTATTTAGTTAGATATTATGTATCATTGGTTACTTGTCATTGCTGTGATATATAAAATAATTCTGGCTGCGCCAATAACTTTCTTCCCTAAAAGAAAACAAATAAATAAATAAATTAGTTGTCTTTATTGAATCATGCCAGTTGCCAGATGTCCACTTGGTTGTCTGGTGCAAGCCTGGTGCTGGAGACCTCCAGAACATGCTGTAGGAGCTATGGTTTCTACTAGTTTCTAGCACAAACAGCACATAGTGTTGTAATTTTCTTAAACATTATTTAATTTCTCGATGGGAAGAAATGCACCTCTCCTGTTTGGTGGTTTTCTTTTGCTTCTGCAGTGTGCATGCATTAAGTTTTTTCAGGTGTTGAACTTAGCTGTACCTTTTTTCTTGCTACTATGATCAATGATACACAACTCTCCTTCATGTTGAGAAAACAAAGAGAGAAATGAATGGTCCTGGTACTTACAATAGTAAGCTCCAGATTTCTATTCCATAGATTTCAACATATTGTGCACAAAAGATTGATAAGTGGTATGTTTTGTGCACCCTATAAAGATGCACAGGTGTTTGCATGTAGCCATTTTGGATTCCTTCACATCCCATTTGGTTTGATAATATTGTTGTTCAATTGATTTGATGTTGATAATATACTTTTGATCAATTGTTTTATGTACATAAGTCTTCTGCGATAGTGTAATTCAATCAGAAACCACACCACATGTTTTAACATGCAGGATTTGTTGGAGATGGAAGTATCAGCTTGTATTAGCAATTCAGTTGCTCCCATCATTTTGGTTTTTCTGAGTAGAATGTGTTCTAGGATCTGTTTTCTTGGCCTATTGCTACCTTGGAACAAAAGCGACACTGTAGTTTGTGTGTTCATTCTGCTTTTACAAATTTGCACCTGATACATTAAAGTAGCACAATGAAAACATGTTGCTAGCAGTTCTGTTTTTTTCACATAGTGGAGCACTTGTTAATTTAGTGTGATGACTTTGCAAAATCATCAATTTATACTGCTTCTTTGTCTAAATATAACTTAGTTGGAATACAACATGACGTATTTCACAAATTCATTGTATACTTTTCAGGCTTGTTGATATTTCAGAGATAAGGTTAAAAATATCTCTGGAAGCTGCGCCTACTCAAAGACCTAGAGGTGTCCTAGGCGTATGGAGCCCTGTCCTATCTGCTGTGGGTAATGCCTTCAAGATTCAGGTAACTTTAATTCATTTTATGTTTGGGACATCATGTTTAATGGCCAGTGCGTGACTAACCCAGTTATATTAGGTCAGATTTGTGCACTTTCATCAGAATCCAGGAACTTTGACTTTATGAACTTCTGTGAAATTATGCTAAATTTCAGTTCAAAATATTCTACAAAAAGAAATGAACTTTGATGCCATCTTGCCAGCTGAACTGTCTGTCAAAACGCTATTTGTCAAGCATTACCCAATCCCCCCCCCCCCCTCCGGTGTCAGTGTAGCCACACAGGTGTTGCTATCTGGCTAGTGGAACTCTGTACTTTTGCTGGATAGGATAGGTTCTTGAATAGTCGGTGTTGCCTTTGTGTGTCCTTGTTTATTTTACATAAATGGGTGTCCGCGCTGATGGAGACTGAGAATTTTGGTAAACCTATCATGTCTTTGTCCTCTTGTGGAGGACATTTTTCAATCAATAAGTTAATCCATGTAGAGGTCTAGCTAGCGCATTTCAGTTCCATTTTCTTTATGGTATTTGGGCGAGGTGCAAGGTAGCATTGGTTCAAGTAGAACTCCTGAATGAATATGTCTAATTAGTGCGCTGCCGTACCCTAAATGCCATACTCAAAAGTGAAGCTGTTAGGCTTAGTTTTCATTGGACCTCAATAACTCACCCTAGTGCTGATAACAGACTTGGATCTTTTCTGTAGGGTCGATTAAATGATAATTGTTAAATGGGAATACTTTTTTTCTTTAATGTCTGCCAGAATTTTGAATTATCAGAAGTTGGTGTCATATATTCATGTTCCAATTCAAAACTCTTGGGCTAGTCTTATTTCTGAATTGTTAAATAAGAGAGATATTTTTGGTCCCATGAATTGTATCTCTTCCCTTGGTATTTGCCTTAGGTACATCTGCGGAAGGTCATGCACAGAAGCCGATTTATGCGGAAGAGCTCCATAATACCTGCTATCATGAACCGAATCAAGAGAGATCTGATTCACAATCCCCTGCATCTAATCTTTTCTGTAGATTTTCTTGGAGTGACAAAATCAACTTTATCATCACTTAGTAAAGGATTTGCGGAGCTATCTACGGATGGGCAATTTCTTCAGCTGAGATCAAAGCAGGTGAAATAACTTATATGGTTTATTTTATCTTTGTTTATGTTCGCTCAGTGAGACACTTAAGTGGAATGTGATTCAGGTCTGGTCTAGGAGGATCACTGGTGTTGGTGATGGACTAGTTCAAGGGACTGAAGCATTTGCTCAGGGTTTGGCTTTTGGGGTTTCTGGTGTCTTGAGAAAGCCAGTTGAGAGTGCCAGACAGTATGGCCTTATAGGCATTGCACCTGGTATTGGTCGTGCTTTTGTAGGTTTTATTGTACAACCTTTAAGTGGGGCTTTGGATTTTTTCTCGCTAACAGTTGATGGAATTAGTGCTAGTTTTATGAGATGTGTCAACATTCTAAGTAACAAATCTGTTCCCCAGAGGATAAGAGATCCTCGTGCTATCCACCGTGATGGTATAGTAAGAGAGTATGACAAAGTTGAAGCTGCTGGTCAGGTATGGTGTTTTTTCCCTATTGTTCATTTATTTTCCTTTTGCCTTTTAATTAGACAATAAATGCGCAAAAGGTGTGTATTTTCATATTTTTCGTTTCTTTTCCTTTTGCGTTTTGATGAGAAAATAAATGTACAGAAGAATCCACTGAGTCCTGCTAGTCTAGTATGTAGTATAATAGTATCTATTAAGAAACTCAAATAAAACTAAAACAATTAGCAAGAAGACTAAGGTAAACCTAAGGAATGAGATGGAGTGTCCTGGAGATTTTTCATTTTATGTCAAGAATTATTACAGTCATCACAGCCGAGCTGATATACCACCTTTCACTCTTTTAGGCCCTTTCCTATACTAGGTGACACTGACAAGCAAGAGACTCGGTCCATATGAATCACTTTGAGGAACTCTGAATAATGCATTTATTTTGGTAAATCGAAATATGCCAGAATAAAAATTACAAATTCTTTAGGAAATGAATAGTGGACTGGCCTGACGTCAACGAGCTTACAATATTTCAAAAGTTATCAGGTCACAAATATCATCTATATTTTTTTGTCCCATTTGGATTTTTTTTCTCGAACACGAGAGAACTGCATCATTATATCAACAGATAGAAATGGTCCAGATACATGCGAACTCCACGGCTTGAGTTTTTTTTTTTTGTTACATTTGCGCCCTTGTGTATTTGACAGCTCCCTGAAACTATCCTCAACGCAACAGACTGTAAGTCCGTTGCCCCAGCCATACTCCACAGGGTTGCCTGCTCAGCAACCACCTGCAGTTCATACCAAACCATCAGTAGGCGGCCATCAAAGACACATTGGTTGTGATTTTTCCAGATTGACCATGTTGTAAGGATCAAAGGGAATGGAAACCATTAAAGACCCATTTGGAATTTGTAGGAAAGGTTGAGTTATGCAAAATTTGTTGAGTGGGCTGTGATCTGATAAGAGTCGATCAGCACATAGTTGTACTGGGCACTAAAACTTTTACTTGAAAGGAGTCAAGTTAGACGTTATGGCTACTACATGAATAATCATAATCATGCAATACATTGTGATGTACTATAGATTCAATCCAGGTTTGTTTCAGTTAGACAAAGCGTTCATCTTTGTTAGATTGATCAAGCACACAGGTCAAGTATCCAAAGGAAAATGAAAACAAGCAGCAGGAAATGGTTGTGACGCTAATATAAGTCAGAAGATAATGTTTTTTTGTATGCTGTGCAACTGAGTTTGGTTATTCTCTGCTTCAGATGGCCCTTTACCTGGCAGAAGCAAGCAGATATTTTGCATGCACGGATTTATTTCGCGAACCTTCTAAGTATGCATGGTCCGATTACTATGAGGACCATTTCATTTTGCCAAACCAGAGGATTGCTTTAGTGACTAACAAGCGGGTGATACTGCTTCAGGTGAGGCTTGTTCCTCTCTGATTGTATCATCGTGTTACTTCAAATTCTTTATTAAAACTAATGCACTTTTTTTGTCTAGTGCTTGGATCTAGATAAAATGGACAAGAGACCTTCCAAAATACTTTGGGATGTTCCTTGGGAAGAAGTGCTTGCTTTGGAGCTAGCAAAAGCTGGGTATCAGAGGCCTTCACATGTAATCATACATCTGAAGGGTTTTAGGAGGTCTGAGAACTTTGTAAGGCTTATTAAGTGCACCGTTGACGAAGAACATGAACCTCAGGCTCTTTCACTTTGTTCTTCAATTCGGAAAATCTGGAGATCGCATCAGGCAGCGATGAAAGTTATACCCTTGAAGGTTCTCTCTCCTGCTCTCCTGAACTGTACTCTTATTTTAGTAATCAACTCTCCTGAACTGAACCTGTACTTTTGAACAAAACCATAATAGGTTCCATCAGGCCAGCGCCATGTGTATTTTGCATCAGATGATGATAAAAGGGAATCCCACAGTCTTTCTAGGTCTTTGATAAGCTCCAGAGGAACTTCTAGTGATGTTGAGCAACGACTTATAAACCATACGGTTAACTTCCAGAAAATGTGGAGCAGTGAACCAGAAATCCGGAGCCGATGTAAACTAGTTGCCAAGCAGGTAGTTCAGCACAATCTGAGCGTCTGAAAAATATTTTTTTTAATATCGATATAAAACAACTGTTGATGTTTATTTTAGGTTGCGGATGATGGGAGAGTGTTCAGTATCTGGAGGCCTCTGTGCCCTAATGGGTATGAAGTTAAACATGTTGATGTATCCCTCTAATTTAACATATTTATGCTGATGCTGAAGATATGGAGTAAATTATTTCAGGTATGTCTCAATTGGAGATGTTGCTCATGTCGGTACCCATCTACCACATTTTGTCGATGTCTACAAAAATGCCAATGGGCATTTTGCACTACCTCTGGGCTATGACCTGGTCAGTATTCAACAGGACTCTTTTCTGCCAGAAGCACTTGGTCAACGTTTGAGCTTATACTAAAACAATATAACCTTTTTGTTACCTTTCTGGCTTATTCAAATATTTCACATTCATATTTGCCTTGCATGCAGGTTTGGAGAAATTGTGCTGAGGATTACAGGAGCCCTGTATCTATATGGCTTCCAAGGCCACCTGGTGGCTATGTGGCTCTTGGATGCGTCGCTGTGCCCGCATTTGAGGAACCCCCTCTTGACTCTGCTTTCTGTGTGGATGAGAGACTTGCGGAGGACGCCGAGTATGAGGAACAAATCATATGGGCATCATCAGATGCTTATCCATGGGGATGCTATATCTACCAAGTTAGGAGCAGCTCACTGCAGTTCATGGCACTTCGTGTCCCAAAAGAACAGTCTGAGCAGAGGCCCAAGAAGATATTGGAGTCGTTTGCACCGCGAGCGTCGGTGACTCCATCACAAGAAAAGCAAACATGACAAGAAAAGCAAACATGACGTGCATGAAGAGGATGTACATAATACATATACGTGCGTGCAAGAAAACTAGGCTGGGACAGAGATGGACCAGCATTCCCGTGCACGAAAGGTCGAAGAATAGCCGCATCTGTCGGACCGCTCTTCGTTTTTCCGTGGTCAGAGCATACACACAGAACCTTCCAAACCCTTTTGTCTGGGTGTAAATGTTGTAAACTATCTGTAGTAGATCAATATGGTTGTAACTGTAAATGCAAAATTTTGTAACCCTTGTCACAGTTTTTCCCCAGCCTTGGCCAATTAAATTAAGCATGTCATTTTTGGGGGGTCAATAATTATGTACCGAGTGGTTCTCACTCTACATTTTGTTACTGTCTGCATTTGCAGCTCTGCACTTTTGTTGAGGGCGCAGAGAGAATGGTAGAGCTGATTCCACACACATAACAGGTCATACACTCATGGTGAAAGTGTATTGCAATCAGTTGTCTAAAAGTTTCTTGTAAGAAGGTTGCGCGCGCCCTCACCGATCCTCTCGGTCGAGACCAAGATTTTTTAACAGGAGCTTGTTGGGGATAGGCACGCCGCGCGGCGCGGCGCCTGATTGACGTGCCACCGGCGTTTGTCATCACGCTGGCCGCTCCCCTGCCCCCCGAAGCGTTTCGGATCAGATCAGGCCGATGGGCTCGTCTCGTCTCGTCCGCCTGTCGTCTCGCATGCATGCACGCACGCAAGAACGCAACTGCGGGCGCCTCGTCGTCGGAGCTACACGTCGCGTCGCTTCCCCCGCTCGATGAAGCAGTGAGGCAGCAACGGCTGCCCGGGCTGCGCAGGTCCGGCACGCAACGCCGGTGTGTGAACCGACGGGGACGGCCGGTGGTTGTGGTCCACGGCGAGGAGGACACCGGAGGGAGAAACAAGACCGTGACAGGATCCTGTGGGGGCATGGAAAAGCACACCACTGTTGGTGTCTAGCTATACGAGTCTCCAGGATGGAAATATCAGCTACAGGGAGAGATATTTCTGCAAAGTGCAACGTGAAGGGCTTTCTCTTTTTTTTTTCGGCGAGAACTCAGAGCTGGAAAATTCTAGTCAGCCGGACAGCTGGTTCACGGTGTTCAATTTCTTTTTTTTTCAATTAGGAACCTAGAATTGTGCATACCTTGTTATGTTAGAAAATTACGCATCTGACTGAATAGCGAAGTCAGAAGCAAGCATTTTGGACCATGGTGTCATACTTGTAAGTAAAAAGGCTTCTCTTTGACTACTCCTATATAATTATTTTAAACAAATTGCTGTCCTACTTTTTCGAATTTAACAAATTGAGACCCATACATTAACCAAGCTTCTCTATCTAGTCTTTTCAAAAAAAAGTATTTACCACTCTTCGTTTTTTTCTAAAAAAAGTATTGAGTAGCTTTCAATTGTTTAAATCTGAGCATGGAGTTGCGCTTTATGGAACTATTACACATTTACACTGGGTCAATATTCGATATTATGATGACTCGCTATTAGGACCGCAGCCAATCAGTAGGTCAGTAGCTGACATCAGCGGCAAGCACTGGACCGAGATCATAAGCAAACCTAGCTTCTGAGTCTTTTCTTTCACGTTATTTCAACGAAAACGTCACATTTTTAAATTGAAAAAAAATAAAGTGGACGCAACAGAGGAGACAAGCGAGAGCCACAAGCGCGCGGCCGTGGGGAAGGGGCCCAAAAGGTCGCTGGCGCCGGGCCCCGCGGGCCAAACCTGGCAACAGAAAAGCGCGCAAGAAACCAAGCCGAGGCGAAAGCGCCCCCCACGGCCCGGGAACGTGGGGTGGAGGTGGCGCGTCGACGGGGGCGGAGAGGGGACGCCGCGCGCGGATAAGGCCGCCATGGCAGCCACGCGTTTGCTCTTGGTGCCCGCGCGCGGCCGCGTCACCACCAGCTCATCGCCAAACGCCGCGGCGGGAGCCCCCACCCAACTGCTGCAGTGTTCCCTCGTGTCCAAGGGCTTGGATCCATGCATGTGTTGCATCAGAGCATGACCATCGTCCGTGTAGGATTTGTCGGTTGTTGGTCGGTCTGTTAAGTGTTATAACCATCATGTTGAACAAGGCTCTGTTAAGTGAGATGCATCGATGTGTGGCTGAACAAGGCTCTGCGGGTAATTTAGTTTTTTTTAGTGATTACTTGATCACGTTGACCTGTACCAGCCATTAATATTACTTGCCGATCCGATCGCAATTCGGAGGAGATTGGGCGCAGGTTGTGGACTTGTGGTGATCTGCCCTTGTGCCATAGGATGGATCCTGGTGCCTTTTTCCTTCTCAAGCGAATGACGAAACATCTCCTTTCCAAAAAAACAAATGGTGAATAAAAAAACTTGTAATTGATATTTTTTTGTTAGAAAAAGAAGTGGTTTCTAGATGTGGCCCAATTCCAACTGCCATATCTCACCACGTTTTTTCCTTGATAAATTAAGCTCGAAGGCTCGGAGCAGCTAAAATCGCCCTAGCAGCAGCACTGTAAACATCTGATAACACGCGAGCAATTGAGCACGCACTGTAGCATTCGAACAGGACAATCTGGAGAAAGGAGGGGCGAGATGCCATTGCCATCACTGTAGGAGGCTCGCTAGTAGCCAGTAGGTCGTTTACGTCCGCGTGTGTGCTGACTCACTCGCGTTTTGGCTGTTGCCCGCGACGGCGCAAGCCTCCAAACCGACCGTGCACCAAACACAGACGGCCTGGCCCAAACCCAGCCCCTTCCTCCTCTTACTTTTACACTGCACGCTCTCACCACCGGTCAGCCTCATCTCGTCTGCCAGCCAAGACTCCACGCACGGCCTTTTCCACCCATTTCGCCATTTTCTACTCCCATTTTGAACAAGCACGAAAGTATGTATTATCGTGGAAGGCGTCAAATGAAAGATGAAAAAAAAAGTGAAATGGAATATGGCTGGAGCACCGCACACGGGTTCATCCGGAGCCATGAATCCTCGCTACGTGTGCCCTGCCAAAACAGGGTTCGCAACCAGCTCTCGTTTCCCCCAGTCCCCGTCGCGCTTTGGACCGGGCCCCATCGCAGCCCGGAGGGGCCCCACCGGCAGCCTCACATCCCGCCGGGGCCTGAGCACGGTTTGAACACGTCAACCCGCGCGCCACGTCGGCCACCCGCCCCGAGGCCGGATAATACTTTTCTTATCCGTTTCGCAGGCTCGCAGCCAAGTGTGAGAAGCGCGGACGTGGCGCGCCTGTCCGTCCACGCGGTGCAGTTCCAGCACGCATCTGACCACGTACGTCGTCGTGCGCCTCGTGCTGGCTGCCCTAATCACACTCACTAATCCGCTTGGCTGGGCGAGCTGAGCACACCGCTGGTTCGAGCTCAGGAGCTTATAATACTCCGCTGTCCGCTGTTGCTGCCGTATTATAATACTCTACATGTGATGTGAATGAGTGACCGATAAGTGTTTATGCAGGACAGGCGCAGTTATCTGCTTTCCTAATGGGACAAATTAAATTAACCATTTGGATAACACCACCAGCGCCGACCATCAACCAGCCCCAGGTGGCAACGGAACGGATAGATAGCCTGATGCAATCTTCAGTCTCCAAGTAGCTCGCGTCCAATTTGATTAGTCCTGATCTGGTCGCTGATCATTTGATTATTAGGGATAAGTACCCGTCGCCGTCCCACCGTCACACGGCTCCACCGGCAATTCCTCTATATATAGAGCCCCCTTCTCTCATTTGCTTCACCCTTTGCAGACGAGTTTAAATCCTCCGATCCAGCCTTGTTGGTTGGCTCAAATCTTCCTCTTCTTCTCTCGCCAAGCACAAGCATCTCTCTCTCTCTTGCACCCTCGTTGGTTGGTTGGTTCGCGTCTGATCCGAAGGCAAAGCCATGGCGCTGACGCTGCGTTCCACCACGTCCTTCCTGTCGCCCGTCGACCCCAACTCCAAGCTCCTCCACAAGCCCGGCGCCGACGACGCGCCGCCGAGCTGCGTCGCCGTGCCGGCCCCGTCCCAGGCCGCTGCGCCGACCCGCAGGCTGCGCCTCGTCCGGGCGGCGCCGGCGGCGGCGCCCGCGCCGGCGATGGACCGGGCGCCGTCGGCGGAGGCCTCCGCCGAGCTGCTGCACGCCGGCAGCGCGGGGCAGGAGCACGGCCGGCCCCGCGGCGGGGTCCCCGTGTACGTGATGCTCCCGCTGGACACGGTGGGGCCCGGCGGGCAGCTGTCGCGGCAGCGGGCCGTGGCGGCGTCTCTGATGGCGCTGCGGAGCGCCGGGGTGGAGGGCGTCATGGTGGACGTCTGGTGGGGCGTCGTGGAGCGTGAGGGGCCCGGGCGCTACGACTGGGAGGCCTACGCCGAGCTCGTCCGCATGGTCGAGCGCGCTGGCCTCCGCCTCCAGGCCGTCATGTCCTTCCACCAGTGCGGCGGCAACGTCGGCGACAACTGCAAGTAAGCCATCCCCATTCGATTAATCTCCTTGCTATGTGTTCCAGTAGTACCAGTAATCACGCGTATAAATCGATTGCGGCGAACTGAACTGAAATCATGATGCTTCAGAGTTCAGACATCAGTGTGAACTGAAATCCACTGCGTTGTTCAGGTTTTTGAGGGGCCAATTGCTGTTCCCATAAGCTGTGCTCCGTACTTTTTCTAGTATACTAGTATAGAGTATAGAGAAGATTTAACCGTCAATTTTAAGGAGAATTTAGTAATTATTTTAATCTTTACAGCCTTAATAATACTATAACTTTGTATTGATGTCAAAAAATATATAATAGTGAGGTCATTTGTATTTTTTTATTAATAATATCCTTATACTAATTATATACTCACATGTACTATCTATATCATAGGTAAAGTCTTCACTCTTCAGTAATATACAATTAATCTTAGTAGTTGGATGTTTATATACTAGTCCATAACATAGTATAGAGCACCGTAACATAGTATCAAGGGGAACAAGTTAGGGTCACGGGGGTTACTGCTTTAATCCTTAACTAATTAAACGGTTAGGGCCCCTTAATCCAGATTTGCCGCTTTTCAGTTGTTGGTCCCTTGCACGCAAGGCTTTGGTATGTCCATGTCGTCAAGCAATTGGTTTGGCAAAAGAAAGGTTAAAGGTGTAGCAAGAGAGCAGAACAGAGTTGTTGGTTGTTGCTATCACAGGAATTGAGGGGAAAGATACAATTATCAATCCCCCGATCACCTGACTGACCTCATGTTAGCGCTGACTACTAACTGCTAACCAACAACATAAAATTGTGCCTGGTTAAGTTGGTAACAGAAGCAGAAATGATTAGAAATATTTGAGTAGGCTTTAATTGATAGGTGCTCTGGTTGATGCTAGTAGATGCTTGGCTAACTAGTTTGGATGGAAGGGGTTAAACACCTTTCATCTGTTTTTGGCACTTTGATTGATGTTGGTTGCTCCGACCTTTTGCAGCATCCCGTTGCCGCCATGGGTGCTGGAGGAGATGAGCAGCAATCCGGACATCGTGTACACGGACAGGTCCGGCCGGCGCAACCCCGAGTACATCTCCCTCGGCTGCGACACGCTGCCGGTGCTCAAGGGCCGGACCCCCATCCAGGTCTACTCCGACTACATGCGCAGCTTCCGCGACAGGTTCCATGACTACCTCGGCAACGTCATCGCGGTAATCATCAATTAACCTGCCCATTCTTATCAATCACTGAACATTGCAATAGCAGTTACAGTCAAGATGCTGTGATCTGAGACTGAATCTCTTCTGTTTCGCTGTTGCAGGAGATCCAAGTGGGCATGGGGCCTTGTGGAGAGCTGAGGTATCCTTCCTACCCAGAGGCCAACGGGACATGGCGTTTCCCGGGCATCGGCGAGTTCCAATGCTATGACAAGGTAGGGGGACAACACAGATATACAACTTGATAAAGTGGTAGTGAATAGTTTATGGACGCTTGCTGAATTGTTGTGCGTGTTTGTGTTGGTGCAGTACATGCGGGCGTCACTGGAAGCCGCGGCGGTAGCCGCTGGGCACGAGGAGTGGGGCAGGGGCGGGCCGCACGACGCCGGCGAGTACAAGCAGATGCCCGAGGACACGGGCTTCTTCCGTCGCGACGGCACTTGGAGCACCGAGTACGGCCAGTTCTTCATGGAGTGGTACTCCGGCATGCTCCTGGAGCACGGCGACCGCGTCCTGGCCGCGGCCGAGGCCGTGTTCGGCGGCACGGGCGCCACGCTCTCGGCCAAGGTCGCCGGCATCCACTGGCACTACGGGACCCGTTCCCACGCGGCGGAGCTCACCGCTGGCTACTACAACACCCGGCACCGCGACGGGTACGCGCCCATCGCGCGCATGCTCGCCAAGCGCGGCGCCGTGCTCAACTTCACGTGCATGGAGATGAAGGACGAGCAGCAGCCGCAGCACGCGTGCTGCTCGCCGGAGCAGCTGGTGCGGCAGGTCAAGGCCGCCTCGGCCGCCGCCGGCGTGGAGCTCGCCGGCGAGAACGCGCTGGAGCGGTACGACGATGCGGCGTTCTCGCAGGTGGTGTCGACGGCGCGCGGCGCGGGGCTGGCCGCGTTCACGTACCTGAGGATGAACAAGGCGCTCTTCGACGGCGACAACTGGCGGCAGTTCGTGTCCTTCGTCAGGGCCATGGCCGACGGTGGCACGAGGCCGGCGCTGCCGCGGTGCGACACGGGGCACTCGGACCTGTACGTCGGGTTCCTCGACGCCGCAAAGGAGAGGAAAGTGCCTGAGGCCGAAGGCGCCGCCGCCGCGGCATTGTAGGCGGTGGCGCCCCCATGCCTGTGCGGTGTTGTATAGGTGTAGGGTACATGCACCGGAGAAAGGGGAACTGTATAGATTCAGGGGCTTGCAGGTTGCAGAGTTTTATAGGCTGTAATCGAGCAGGTAGGTAAGCAGGCAGGCAATCTCCAGGACCTAGGCTGTCTTCTGTTTCTTTGTTCGTTAGAAACTGTATTATAAAGGAGCAGCATCGTGTCCGAAATTCAGCTGAAAGAACTTGCAATGCCATTATGCCAATATTGCTAACTGCAGCTTGCACAGAGTTTCCTTTTTTTTTGGAGTACGCCTTCTTTCTACGGAATTGTGCCATGATTTTCGCAGTAACTCAGTAGGAATCATACAGAGATCAGTGCAAAGTGTATAAAAATCGTACGAAATTCTCGCACTCCAAACGGTGGCTCTATCAATTCAATGAGGAACTGAAGTGTTTAGTCCTGGGTGTTGCAGAGAGTGGAGAGGCTTCTCTGTTGCGCATATCCATTTCTGAACAAGCGCACCTCTTGAGCTGGCCCGACTGGAGGCTCTATCTTCCAAAAGCTAGATAAGTCATACAATGCACGGCTTATCATGGCTTATCTTTCTTTCACCAACCACGAACGATATATCATAAGCACACATCAACGAGGCAGCGATACATAGTAGAGAATAAGCAATCATACCGTTTGTTGTAGCTCCATCGTCAGCAGAAAATGAAAATTAATCAGTGAGTATATTTATTTTTATGTTTCTTATATTTTTATTTCTTTTCTACTATAATCCTTTGATAACATATTCAACAATTTTGTTAAACGGATTCAACCGTTTGAAAAAGCCAATTCAACATTTTAAGGAAATGTTGAAATTATTTATTACAAATGTTGGAGCAATATATTAAAAATGTTGAATTACTACATTGATATGTTGAAATGCAAAATTAAAATTTATAATAACATATTAGATCTCATTTGGTTGCATTAATTCAAATAAATATCATGATTAAAACGGATCTTAAATCAGATGTATAGTTTAAAAGAAAAGATCGATTGAAGTTTACAATCGGTTTAGTTTTCTTCGGTCTTCCACCCGTATCAAAACAAGTGTCCATAGTTGAATCCTATTGTCGGCCGCATCTCCACGTGATGATGCATGATGGCTTTCTCGCTTCTGGCGCACGTTTTCTCCACCGTCCAAATATGAGCGCACAAATCTTATACATCGGAAGGCAAGTAACTTAAAAAACTTCCGGAAGCTATATATATATATATATATATATATGAAAAATGCATTCTACACACGACCTCCTACGATTTCCTCAGTCCTCCGCGCTCCCCTTCCCAACCCCGATGCAACTAGCGGGCAGAAAAAACCCTCCACCCGGTAAGCCTCCGACACGCGTGTAGACGCGCCTTCCGTCGCCGATATACGGTATACTCCGTACAAGGGAATAGTCGATATACACATCAAACTATTTTCTAAATACGATCATTATCGCGTTCTGTTACTGAGATTGGCATTCAAAATTTCTAGGTGAGAAATTCTCGGAACCGCTCGGCCTCATCCAGCTATCGAAGCCAACGCGTCGTTATCTGCGCTATCGTCTTCTCGGCGGCGGCGGCGGCGTCCTCTGCGCTCTCATCTCCTCGGCGGCGGCGATGGCGTGCTGACCTTTCCGTTTATTCTACCTCCCAGCCAAACGACGGAGACAGGTATTAGACCATACTCATCTGAATATTGTTTTCCCGTCGATCGAGATTAACTCATCTGTGTTCTTGACCGTGGAGGTACAGTTCCTCTGCATCCAGTTGCTGCCGGGGAGGGTGACGAGTGCATGTTGGTCCCGCTCGTGTGTTCGGCTTCCTGCAACTCCAAGCTCAACTGGTACGTGAGTGTATGACCACACCTCCCCTGAATCTGTCTACAGGTATTGCACCGATTAACAACTACCGCTTTGGTTCCTTTCATCTTCAGTATCTCACCATTATCACGCATGCGTGTTCTGCTCTCTATTGGTTATTTCTACTAGGGCAATTGTATAGATCGATCTAGTATATCAGCATGACATTTTTTTTCTGCCTTGCAGATGGGTAAATCATCAAAAACCATCACCCCTTCTGGCGGTTCACGTTCCAGATCGGCATTTGAAAAGGCCTTGCATCATGTTCGCCGCAAGAATGGCATTCAACAGATACAAGGTTCAGGATCCAATCGTAGCAATGCAAGGAGGGTTGAGTGGTGGTAAACCAGTGAAAGCAAGGAACGCAAAGGTATATACTAGGTGCTCCCCCGGAGTTATTCATGAAATTTTCGCTGAATTAGATCCACAGAGAATAGAGCTAGTAAAAGACATGGGATTCCATGGGTTGTCTAACCTGAGCATCTCCAAGACACATAAACAGTTTCGGTGCATGGCTGCTTAGTATAATTGACCCCATATCTTGCTGCTTAAACGCCGGTACTAATTCTGAACTCAAGTTGACATGCAAGGACGTCAACATTGTCCTAGGCATTCCATGGCAGGGAAAGGATATAGTTCCTGCAGCACCCCAGGAAGTGGTAACTATGAAACAGTATCTATGTTCTGTTTTTGAAAAAGAGTCTTTTGATCAGATCACCATAAATTTCCTGGCCAATATTATAGAAAGGACACCTAAGGGGCCTATGACTGATCTGGAAGTCCAGCAGTTCAAAACAGCTTTCGTAATATTTCTCGTCACCAAATTTCTAGCTCCAGTATCTCTGAATAACTACGTATCATCAAGGTATATGAAGCCCTTGGTTGACATTGAGAATGTACACAAATATAACTGGGCAAAGTTTGCCCTTGATGAGTTAAAAATTGCAGCGGATAGTATACAGAACAAGATCCTACACAAGAAAGGCGCAGGATATGTCAATAGTTGCATCACATTGATCCAGGTAGATCACAACCTCTGTTTCATTGTGTCTGACATTTTTTTTTCATACCATCTGCTCTTGCTTATGTCACCAGTCGCACTGTAATCTCTATCGCAGGTTTTCTATTTGGACAATCTTGACAATGGTAACAACACTCCCCAACATGACTGCTTACCACGTATCAGGTCATACAATGACAATATCATGACAGAGATCATTCAGAGAGACGTGGTTCTACAGAATCGCATTCCATTTCCATCATTTGGAAAACTAAAGGTACAATGCTGGACCTCCATTCCTTTAAGCTTATTAGACTAGTTAGCTAAGCACTTAATATTAGACCTTCTCATGCAGCTTCGTGATCGTCAGCATGTTTGCTATGGAAACCTAACACTTGAAACTTACAGTCAGGTAAACACAATATACTGCTTGCAGCTATATTAGCCCATACTGACTCTGACCCCTTATCCAAGTCATTCTGAATTCATACAACTAAACTGAATGTCAAGGGAGTATGTGAAAGTTGTATTAAAATATATATTGAAGCATGAGGCCATACACTATGAAACCTATACATTCGTTTATTGTTCAAAATATCTGAAACTACAGATCGTATGCTACCATACTATAGCACCTTTTACCTTAAAGTATGTACACTTCATCAGAATACTATGCCTAGATTTGTGTAAGAATACAATGTAGTATCCTGTCATACTCTGTCTTGAAGCACATTTTTTACATGCTTACAAAATGCGATACATGCCCTGACAACCTCGTTGCATGCTCTGCTCAGAATCAGGAAGTGGTAACCGAGGGCATCGACCCACCAAGTTTTGACCTGGGACTATCACAACCTGACATTCCAATTGCTATGGGAGAATGGAGCACCCAATCTCATGTGCATGGTAATTTAAATGCCGCATTTGCTGAGGTCGGTGATCCACAAGTTGTTCCAGATACTCCTCCAAATCGACAAGGCATGTCAAATACAGGTATACACCAATTACTCAGCATAGATTTCATCCAGTTTCCCTATTGAAATTGGATTATTTCTTATGTGATAGGGAGTACAAGCAAAACTGTTTGTTTCTCGTCACCGCATTCCATACTGAAAGAGGTTTCTGGGGTGAGGATTGAAATGCGGGAGATGTATGCTGTCACAAAATATCCACCTAAATCCAAAAGGAGAATCATTGGTGAACCTGCAGATATGCTTCTTGATAGGCCAGTTAGGACAATTAAACCCAGCAGGTGGGTAAAATCACCATTTTTATGCAAGCAACGCTCATTCACTAGGTACGACAGCAAGGCTGTAGATGACTTGTTGAATTACATCTTTTCAATACACGACAAGGACTCCATACAGTAAGTTTTCTATAACATGATTCTATAAAAATCAAAATGTTTTCCCACACATCATGCTAACTACACTCCCCCGTTTATTCACAGGAAGTTATGGGTCCACATATCCAACCCAGTCCCCATGAAACTACATCTTCATGACATTCAACAAGCCCTCAAGATGGACCAGGCAATGCATGATGATACATTCAATGTCGCTGTTCAGGTGCTCTATGAAGATGAGATACACAGGTTCGGTTCAACCGAATTTCTTGGATGGAGGCATTTCCTGAACCAGGATTTCTCGGTAAGTATGTTTGCATACTCATGTATCCATAGATACTCAATGTACTATGTATCAACCAATACTCCATGACAGCAGATGTATGCAATTGCTGATAATGGCCATTGGGACCCATCAGATCACATCCATTATTTCAATGATGACACACTTGTTCCCTATGACATGTCTGCATGTCGGCTGGTAAGTTTGATGCACATATCGACATAATAACCTTTTTAAGTGCATTGATACTAATATTAGGCTCCCATGGTATTGTAGATATTTGTCCCAGTGCATCTAGTTGAACATTTTGCCCTGTATGTATTTGTTACTGATGACAAGACGATCACCATCCTTGACCCCATATGTGATATCTCTATGACATTACAAATCGTTGAACAGAGGCACACCAAAACAGTTATGCAGGTCTCCAATGCTTTGCATGACTCCTTCAAGCTTTCCTTTTCTCACTGGAATGATCATTTCCCAAGCTGGAAATTAAAGTTGCCCAAAACAAACCTACCCCCGTACAACAAGTTGAGTATCATCCTCTTCATACTATGGCCATACTATATATTGTTTTACTGCCTGACAACACTTACAATATCTTATCATAATAGGGTCGACTCTGCATTCCATGTCCTCAATTACATGAAGAACTGGGACGGCTCACGACTGGTGAACACCATGTCCATGGTTTGTGCTTAAGGTTCTCCACCCCATCAAACATGCCTTTACAAAACTATTTTTTTCCCCTGACACTGCTGCTTCCATGTGCAATTCTATTTCAGGATTCACCCTCTATGCGCAAGGAATTTTTGGTTAACTTGTTGTCTTTCAATAACAATGAATCCATACTGCCCCAACCTGTTCAGAACCTCCTCAAGCAAGCATCACGTAGATGATCGCCTTTTCAAGCTTGGAGATAATACATGTCTGATCAACCCACCAGCTCGTTTCAGACTATCTTTACATCTATTGGTTCTGTAGTCAGCCATTTTTCTTAATAATCAACTCTAGTGTTTTGCACCGTGTGTTGGTGATAATACTTTTGTTTACTAAAGTTACTCCGTGTCATGTAATAATTAAACCACCCTGTAACTACTCGGTGGCTCTTTTTAAACTATCATTGTGGTGTCCAACTTCAAGCCCTTCATCCATTATAGCAAATGATCATCAGTGACTGCCCTTCTCATTTGCCAATATTCATTGTCATGGACTAATACAAACCACTATCGTTGAAGTATATGCCCATACTTTTACCTTGGCCACCGATTCCCAGGCGTCGCTGTAGTTTCAGCAAAACAAAAGCAGATAAACCACATATACAAACAAACCAAGTACAGAGCATGTCCAACATTCATGCATGTTCACCAAAGAGTATGTTAACATACCTCTGCTGCGCTTCAACCCATTTCCCATTTACTGTAAATTGGCACACTATCCAAAAGGTCATGACGATGGCAGGACCCGAAATGAGCCAAAATGTTTACAGTCTATGATTTCAATACTATTTTCAAAAAACATTAATGACATGCTCCATACGACCAAACAGGGACACACTGTTAACAAAAGGAATGGTCTCACACGTACTGCTGCCTAATCAAAAGCACCAATGCTACAAAACCTTACAAACTTACTAGCTCAAACCAAGTTTCCTAACACATTCTGCAAATTACAAGATACTTTTAAAGGAATTGCAAATATCTAAAACTACCATGGATAGGCATCTAATTCTTCCTCTTGTACGAAGATTCACGCCCACATGTTGCCCTGTTGTGTCCAGTCAACCCACACTTGCCACAGTACCTTATCTGTGGCTTCTTAGTACCCTCCTCAGATGAACTATTATCTGTGCTCTTTTTTTTCTTCTCCTTCCTTTTCTTCTCTTCACTTGCACTTTCTCCATTCGACACATACCTGTTGATTTTAGGTCTTCCTCTTCCCCTTCTCATTTCTGGAGGTAGTATCTCTGCATCAAGTATGGAGTCATCAGCGTCCTCAGATCCGTCGCTCATCTCCACGTCATCCTCATCTCCACCAATAGTATCATCACTTCCATCGGTGTCATCCATCTCAACAATTACAGGCTTCTTCCCCAACCCCCGGTCACTTCTACGGCCTTCTGTCAAAACAGATTCCGAGTGAGCGCACCTCATCTTCAGGTTCTCCATCAACTTCGCCAAACCCTCCATTGCCATCTCGCACGTCTCTGCAGTAGCATCACCGATCCTGATAAAATCCAGGGCTTGTTTGTGCAACAATGCATGTCGATAACAACGAGATTCAGCAGCCTCCTTGTCCTGAACATACCCATCCAAGTGCTCAGGTATTAAATCCCTAGCACTTTTTGTCCACCTCTTCAACACATACTTGCTTGGAATTTCTTTGAAGCCGTAATGAACTAGTACCTGCATGTACAGTTTGCATATACACATATTAAACAAGTTCCATACACAACTACATTATAATGATAGAGCCTGCTCATAATTCTCCTATTCTTACCATCAAAATGTGGCTGCATAGTATCCCCAAATGCTCAAATAGCTTGCAGTCACATGAAAATTCACCCTCAACAATGTTTGCATGAACTTCATATGCATCTTTCCCCCAGCACTTCTTGGTGTTAGTACCATTATATACAACACGCAACTCATTCTCATTGGGTGCTGCCTCAACCTTGAAAGATAAACTAGCCATTAACTGTTCCTTAAATTTGGCAAATGCACCCCTTGTGTAAACACTAGCAGCATGACTCTCAATTGGCGAGTATGTAGTTGTGCTCACCTTCCCCTGCATTTTTTGTAATTATGTCAGAATCGGTTACCAATGAGCTATATTTGGGTAACAACACATTCGGTTATCCGTACTATTAGATCTAAAGGATACTCACATTGAAACAATGGAATTCTTCGGCATTTTCCACCTGGATTCTGTCGTAAAAGAAGCTCTCATACCTCTTAGCAAAACCATTTATTGAAGAAGAAGGTTTCACATAAGCTTTCAAAACATGATTCATGCTTTCGCTCCGCTGAGTAGTTGACATCTTTGCAAAGAAAAAATCCTTGAAGTATGCAGGTGCCCACTTCTCTCTCATGTCCCACATCCTATTTAAGTATGTACTCTCCTTGAGATCATACTTCTCTCTTACCGATTTCCATGCCCTCTCAAATTCATCCGGGGTATTAGGCAAATTAATGGCATCATGAAACTCATCCTTGAAGGTACTTCGCTTCCTGCTGTAAATATTTCCCAGGTTTTCCTTTGCTTTCTTCAGGACATGCCATTTGCATACTCTATGCTTAGCATCTGGCCATACTTCACTTATTGCAACCTCCATCTGGTGACAATTATCTACATTACAATGCAAAATACTTATTTCACATTATTCATCTGAATCAATACAGATTCCTTTAATCGAAAATGACATTTCTCCAACACATACCTGTCAGTATCGACACAGGTTCCTTCCCTCTCATTGCTTTGGTGAATGTCCTAAACAGCCACTTGAAAGACTCCACAGTTTCCTCTCTCAACAATGCACACCCAAAAACAACCGATTGATAGTGATTGTTTACCCCAACAAAAATCCCAAATGGCATGTTGTACTTGTTAGTGCGATACGTTGTATCAAAAGTCACTACATCCCCAAAATGCTCAAAGCCGAGTCTAGATGATGCATGGGCCCAGAATATATTCTTGACCCTTGTGGCTTTATCAACCTGTATTGTATAGAAAAAGTTTCTGTTGTGCAATTGTTGTTCCCTGAAAAAATCAATTGCCTTCTGGATGTCGTCGCTGCACTCATCCTTCCTTATGGCATACACCAATCGATGCACAGCCTTCCTTGTGAACGGTGACAATGAAGGACCACCATGCAGTCCTGCAACCAAACCATACATATTCGAACGTGGCACACCCTTGTCCACCATCTCAACTAGGAGATTCTTAGTGCCATCATCGATTTGATTGTGCGACCTATAGTTACTAGTATGGCTAAATCCCCGCTTCATTCCATGGTTATGTGATGACTCAAATGCAGTAACCACCCAGTCATGCTCCTTAGATGAACGATTTATCCTAATCATAGCCTTGCACCCAATCCTGGTTGGGTTTGGACCAGCATTACGATCATTGCCCTGTGCAGTTGTAACATACATATAAACACCTAATAATCCCAGTGGCATACCTACATACAACTACCAATTCCGATAACAACGTACTGATCTACTGCAAACAAATACACAGGGTCGATTTTGGCACAAACCTCACGGATGCAGCAGAACTCTTGCATGGTTTTCACTCCTTTTTTCTTTAGATCCCTTTTTCTCGACCTTCGGATTCCAAAACCATTAAACCGATCATACAAATTGTAGAATTGATAGCAGTCAACCTCCTCCGTGAAAATCTGGCCGAGTTTTGGCTCCAGGACAGAAGGGTCCGAATAATAATCAGGAATCCTCTCTTCAAACTCATCGACACCACCACTACAGCAGCAATAAGCCATGATAAGAAGCCGAATCCCGTGAATACTAATCAACTCAACAACCCACAAAGCAATGGAAAACAATATGCCTGCAGCTTCATACATTATATAAAAAAGTACGTACCTTGGGATCAGAGCCATCTCAGTTGGTGCGTCGACCAAGATGCCGTCAGGAGTAAGGATGGCAATTTCCCCGCTGGGGGCGGGGATCCGCGGGGATCCGCCCCGAATGCCGCGGGGATGGGGCTCAAATTTGCCCCGCGGGGCTAACGGGGCGGGGCCCCGAGAAGGAAACGGGGCGGGGGCGGGGATCAAATTTACCCCGCGGAGGTCCATGGGGACCCGAAACAGTGCCTATGTTTTTCGGCCCAGCGATTGTTTTCAGCCCAATAGGCAAAAGCCCATTCATTTACCAATATATACTCCATCCTCTCCTCTTACGAACCCTAAATCCCACCTCTCCCAGTCTCCTGTACGCGGCCGCCGCTACCGGTGTCAGGCGTGAGCTGAGGATGTGGCCATGCGCCCCTGGCAAGGACAAGGAGCAACAGCGAGTCGGCGACGTCCTCGTCAAGTCGTCCGCGCTAGCGAAGCCGTCTACTTTCCTTACCGCAAAAATCACCATCGATCTACAGCAAGCTTCTCCTTTTCTTCTGGTGTTCTCGTGGTTGGATAGCTGAATCTTGCTTTGCTTCTCGTGTGCTAGTACTACGAGTACTTTTATGTTAGCTATTCTCTTCTCGATTGAGTTTCACAGTGAAGAGAGACATTGATATGTACTAGTTTTTGTGATTGCGTCATGATATGTATGCATTCTGGTAGTTCTCGGCTCTTCTTTGACTCTGATTTCTGATGAAAAAAAAGCAGCGATCACTCCCTGAACGATTTTGCAGAGTTCGTTCACGAGTAATGCATCCCCGTGGGGCTCCGTCGGGGTTCGGATACCCACCGGGGACGGGGACGGGGCTGATTTTATCCCCGAAATTTGTTTCGGGGCCGGGGCGGGGCTAGGGATTCGGGGATCGGGGCAGGGACGGGGATCATTCCCCCGGCCCCGCCCCGCCCCGTTGCCACCCATAGTCAGGAGCCCCCTCTCCCACCTCTACCACGGCCTTCCCTCCGAAGGAGTCGCCATTGCCTGAATTGGTACCTTCCAACTGAGGCGCATCTTCCGCGTCGCCACGGCAGCTTCCACCCTCTATCTCTTGGTGATGGGAGGAAACGCCATAGTCAGCACCCATCCCAACCTGCCCGATTGCCTCCCCTAGAACACTACGGTCTCCATCCATCATAGTTCAACGGAGACAAAGAAGTGATGGAAACAAAGGAGTGAGCAGCGGTATGCCCTGTGACGTGCTTTTCAAACGCCCCCTTCACCGCGCAGTTCGCCCCCCCCTAAATGCACGCCCTGCAAATCACGTCCACTAATCTCGTGGCTCTAACTAACACACTCCTGGTTCAACGCAACATGATTTCAAATATTAAAAGGATAAAGTACCCACTTCTCACTGCATGCACGATATTCCTGTTGCACACCACCACTACAAGCGAACATTACGCAACAAACAAGCCCCACTTATTAGCAGAAAAGCTCTCTCTCTCTTTCTCTTCTCTCCACAGCAAACTTATCCCTCGATAGTATGGGATGATGCCGATATTTCTACACAAGCTTCACAAGCAGCATTACGTACATGTCCTTATTCTTTCTGTAATATAACTATACACATAAATATGGGATCACGTCGATATATTCAGATGAAGTATGGGCTCATACATACCCATATTTGATGGCGAAGTATGAGTGCATACTCCTCAACCACGATGACCTATGCGAACAATTACCAATAAAGTATGGGATCAAAACGATTGTTTGAATTATTTATGATATCTGCAAACCACGTCATGAAAGCACACACGATGAATTCTGCCAAACAAGATTCTTGATTACAAATATAATTTGGTAGCAAACCGGAGTTCTCCTAATACATGATATCTAATGAACACAAATAACTGGAGTGAAATATACTTGAAACTAAAATCCAGTACTGGAGTTCGTCAACTCCATACTACTTGTCCTACTACTACTCTGGTCTACACTGGATTCCTACGGCAGAAACTTCTCTGCTGCATTCTTCTTCATCTGGTGCCACTTGCTGGGCTTGACAGGAGTACCTGTTCCACCCTCTCCACCTCCATCATCCTTGCTATCATCCTCGTCGATGACAATAACGCTGCTCAAAAGACATAGACAAACAAAACATGATCAGAAACTAACGATAAATCTGTAACAAGTACTGACAATAATTACTATAATATTCCGTCACCAATTCATACAACAGTATGCACATCACAGCATGTCCATTTTACTACCTTGCTGTAGGGTTAGGGCAAAGGATTTCGTAATGGCCGCGCTCACCACACTTCCAGCAGATCCTTGAGGGCAGCCGGAATCGTGCCTCCGCACGGCCACACGTTACACGGTTGTGACCTGTCTTGCCGCACCTGCCGCAATACCTTGGCCGCCCTCGCATACTAGATTGGTTTGGGTGTATATCCTCATACCTGCCCCCCAGCATACCCTGCATTGATTCTGACCTGCGCCAACCAGAATACCAACATCAGCGATAACACAAATCAAATCTATATTAGACAGACAAAAAAAATGTAGGCGGCCGTATGATGCATACCTTCGTCGTGTGTTCATACGAGGATAAACACCTCCACGTTCACCATCCTGGATGACCTCGCCGGTGTCTTCCGCCATACTACGTACTACAGGTACGGTAGGCGAGTCACAGACCGCCGGATACTACTAGCTATGACCTACCGTCGTCGAAACACACCATTTGCCGTCCAACGCGAGGCTGCATATATAGCCCAACTAACGCACAGCATGCCGATCCGAATTCAACGTGGTATATCCGCATGTTTTCTTTTTTTCTCCATAAATACAAAATACCGTGGGTATTTTTTTGTGCGGCCAAAAATACGGTGGGTATTTGAAGAGGCCACCACGTACATGCGCTTGCCGCGGGTGACGATCTGGATCCGATAGCGAGGTACGGCGGCGGAGGGTTACCCGCGAACAGCAGAGGCGAACGTGGACGCCCTGAAGCCGCTGCAGGTCGGGCTCGCCGTCCTCACCGACGGCGGCCGGGCCGCCGCGTGGGAGTTCAACCTCTCTGACTTCAACCCGGCCGCCGACCCGCACGCGGCGGGGTCCCTCGCGTACCTCCAGGGGCTCGGCTGAGCTGCGCCGAGCACCGCCGGCGCTGCATCCCCATGGAGGAGCTCACCAGGGTGCTCCGCCGCAGCGGGCTGTTCGGCAACAGGCCGGGGGTGTCGTGGGTCACGCACACCGGCGCCTACCACCTCGCCTACCTCATCAAGGTCCTCGGCGGCGGCGGTGAGCTTGCAGGCGACATGGACGGGTTCCTCGGTGCGGTGCGGCGGTCTCTCGGCGACGACGTCTACGATGTCGCGAGGATGGCCGCTGACTGCCAAGTCATGCCGGAGGCGGTGGGGCTGGAATACCTCGCGCACAGGCTCAGGCTGGCGCCGCCTCTGTCCGCGAGACCGCTCGCCGGCGCCGGGAGCGTGCTCGCTCTCGAAGCGTTCATAAAGCTAGGAGCTGAGGCGTTCCAAGGAGACGTGGCCAGATACAGAGGCGTCCTGCAAGTACTGCAGGTTGCCTGAAGGGCCGACAATTCACTGTTTAAACTGCAAACAGATGATTCGAAGAGGAAGTTCGTTTTAAAAAATAATAATAATTTCATGATATAGGCAACTTTCCTATAGGGAAACACCCTAAACAGAATTCTTTTTTTTCTCGTGTTAGGCAACTTTCTAATCAATTATTGATATAGGAAAGATTTGTTGGGCTCACTGGGCCAAAGCTGTTGGTGTATACAGATTTCATCTCATAAATAAATGATATATATATACTGACTTTCCTAAAGCTTCATCCTTTATGAACCATTAAACACAATCAAACGATGAAACATCTAAAACCAATTTTTTACCCTTCTGCGATTAAATAGCAATGATTTCGACGAGAGAAGTGTACAAAAAAAAAGAGAAAAATGAAACTGCTTAAGTGAGACGTCAAATCGGATCTGTCTTTTACCAACCGTGGACTGAACATTATAGGACCTGAACAAGTAATAAAGCACAATCCCTCTCGTATTGCGAACAGTTCAAAGGTCTCGTATTGGGAACAGTTCAAAGGTGGAATCGGAAAACGTTGCGGATGTGTGCCAAATCCACGATCATACATGTTAGCTCTATTCATGGGATGCATGGAGCACTTCCAATATCGAAAATGTACATGATAATAACGTGAAATGGGAGCAGCTTAGAAGCTAGCTAGGCGAACACCAGGAACGTCTCATAGTGAGAAAGGCTTCGCGTAGACATCAAATGGATCGCACGCGGTCAGCTGTGGCTCCTGCAGCGCACAAAGCAACAGCTACCAATATGAAACGCTGATAAAAACTTAATAAGTTAAAGACTTCCGTATCAGATCCAAGAATTTACCTGTCTCAGACCACCTGCAGAAAGGCTCCCTCCCGTAAGAAGCATGCTAATCAGTGATGTAACGGCACCGCCACCAACACCCGCTGAGTCGCCTGTGCTGCGTATTGTCGAACGCATGGAGTTCAGGATACTACCGTAGGTGGTGGCCTGGCCACGTTCAATGGCTTGGATGAAGCAAAATGTCATGGCGCCGGTTGAAGTGATCTTTGACAAAGCCTGGTCAGAGCAATTCCAAGAATCAAATCCCATGACTAGCAGTGGGTTGAAGCAGTGCAAAACAGACTTGGTCAAACAATAGTAAACAAGAAACTGCATTAAAGCATGATCTACCAATGAAATTCTAGCTAAGGGTGCGTTTGGTGCAGCTCCCCCTGCTCCGGCTCCTCCACTGTGGTGTTACTGTGCCGAGCGGGAGCCGGGGGGAGTTTTCTCCAGCTCCCCCGCTCCTCCATCTCGACGTTGTCTGTAGCAGGAGAGAGAAAACCGGATTCGATGAACAGTCGCGCTACAGTGCTGAATAGTGATAGATGAACAGTGCCGGAGCTGGAGCTAGAGCGGACGGGAGCTGTACCAAACGCACCCTAAGACTATCTCCTAAACAGACTCACCTTACAATTGCAATTTCAAAAGAGTAGCACATAGATATTACTGCAATAATTTGTACGAGGAGAGAATCTAGAACTTACAGAAGTATCTGCAGAGGTCTGATTATCATCACAACCACTAAATGAAATAGCCTCCCCACCACTAGTGCCTTTCCAGACACCTGATCGTGGCCGGTGATCTTCCCATACATATTGCCCATTTCTGTAATATCAATAAAGATAAGATGCCTTAGCTGAACAGATCTCTACCATAACTAGAATGATTTATAGCTGTATACTTGTCAGCTACTACCACTGGTTCATTATATTTGACGTTGTGGACAGGTTTTTTTTGCCTGCACCCAAGTCAAATTGTTTGTCGGCAGCGACAGGTAAAATGAACCGGAGGTAGTACAACTGAAGGAAAGAAACATAATAAGACTAGAATGTATCTAACAAAAACTACTAATTCTATGTCAATTAAACAAGCTGATGTCGTTTCAAAAACAAAAAAATCTTTTAGCTAATGCAACAGGGATAATTAGCTATGTTGCAATGGTTGCAATGATGTGCAACAAAGGAGTTAAATGCACCACTAGTACATAAACTTGCCGAGTGGGTGCGTTTAGGTACACCATCTCTCTAATTGCTCATTTAGGAACAACAACTAGCCATGTGGGTGCAACTAGGTCACCGAGATGACACATGGCAAAAGAACGCCATATAGACAGCTGATGTGTACATTTGGCGCTTGCGTGTAACTCGTGGTGCTATTGCAAATAGCCCTCCCCCTTTTTTGTTATTTATTAGGAGATAATTAAAAAAGAAAACAACCAGCATTATCCTCTCCCCTCCTCTTCAAGCTTGAGCATTATCCTCACGATTCCACCCCTCTCCATTCTTTTGTTTATCCTCTTTGAACTAATTGCGGTTACTTTTGCTGCTTCTTTCAAGAGAAGGGGCTGCTGCTGTGGCATCCAGTTCCAAGGAGGGAACAACAAGAGAAGAGAAAGAAACTGATATATATAGCCCAATGCTTTTGTGGTTTTCAAGGTGACATTGATTCTTCTTTTCCTTTGTAATCAAGGGGTGCAGTGATAGCTGGAAACACAATTTCACCATATACCTTATGAGGAGCATCTGAAGGAAAATTTTGCATGGTTTTAATAACACACATGGTAGCAAAATAACAAAGTTATCTATTACATTTTCTTCTAGGTAAATGTGATATTAATGGCTAGCCTCTAGTGCAGTCTGTGTGATTTCCTCATAAACTTGATTGAGACGTCTGATTTCCAGAGAAAATTGATGAAACTTACTGTACTCCGGAGCCAGGTTGCTAGTTTCCCTTGGACTTGGTCCTATCGTGCAGTAAAAGATTGGTTGGCGTCGTGCGGTAGGGAAATGATTGATCGACAGCATGTGGCACGGAAAAGCCGGTTGGCGGCTTGGGCACGAAAAAATTGGTTGCCACAAAAACTTGATCTCTGCCAAAAACTTATATCCGTCGAAATGAATCCAAATAAACAACAACACAATAAAGGGGGCTATTTGCAATAGTACCACGAGTTACACACAAGCGCCAAATGTGCACATTAGTTGCCTGCATGGCGTTATTTTGCCCATGTGTCGTCTCGGTGACCTATTTGCACTCACATGCCAAGTTGTTGCTTCTAAGTGAGCAATTAGAGAGATGGTGTACCTAAACACACCCACTCGCTAAGTTTGTGTACCAATGGTGCATTTAACTCGCAACAAAGGTATGTGACAATAAAAACATGATGCCACTACTGTTGCAAACAATAGGTAGTCACATAGCAGATCATTCTCAATTTGTTGGAAATGCATGGAAGTAATAAGTGGTCTACTAGCAGTGCATTTGTATTTGGTGATTTGTCCAGATTGTATTTCAAAAAAATCATATCAGCACGATTTTAAATATAACAAGACCAATGTGAGATTTGCATTAGGTTCAAAAATAGGTAGCAGTTTTCTTTATGGGAAATAGATATAGGTAGTCGTTTCTTGCAGAGTTAATTTCAGATACCAGAAGATAATAAGATTCACATTAGGTTCAGCAACAAGGCCCAAGAGTAAGAGAGAGAAAACGAAAAAGACCAAATGACCATGCATACTAAACCTAACCTGTCCATTCTGCAGAGGAAAGGCAAATCAAGTGCAGTCCCACTATGACAAGCATCAATGAGAGCATGAAGTTTAACTCCATGAGGAAGTGGTCTAACGAGTGCTGTATTTATCTCATCGTCCACAATCATTCCTTGTGTCTCAAAATCCAATGGGCACAGAGTTTCATCAAACCCATCAACCTCATCTCCACTATAGTTCCTCTGTTGTGCTCCATGCCCAGAATAATGGAACACCAACGAGTCTCCAGGCTGACAACCTTGCACAAGCCAATACATGGCCATCCTTATGTTATGCTTTGTTGGGATTTTGTAGGGGTCAGTTTGTTCTTCTGCAAGAATGTAACCAAATGTGTTAGATTTTTGGGAGCTCAAGAGTAGAAGCACAGTATGCAATTGCATTATCAGCAAACTTACACTCAATACCTAAATTTCCAATTAAATGCAAATCCATCAGGCCATCTAAACTGTGCTAGTATAAAAGTGCCTCAATTACATGTAGCAGATTCAACATCAAAAGGAAAAAAAAAGAAGGAACAAGCTCAAAGGTATTATTCGCACAGCAATTGGTATAAAATGTGGACAACCTAGCCAACTTGAGCAGAATACTCGCATGAAGATAATAATCATGCAAACCCATAGACAGACAGCTCATGTAAATCAGCAGCGAAAAACATGGTACTAAGCTACAGTTCTGTTAGCATGTAAACAGGACCATCGAGAAAAATATATCAAGCTACAGTTCTGTTAGCATGTAAACAGGACCATCGAGACAAATATATCAAATAAGTTGCGTATTCAAAAGTCCCGATTGTGCAACTCTATTCATTCTCTTTTTAAAGAAAAGGTTAATTCCAGTATTTATAGAAGGACAAAAAGCCTTAACTTTTCTTTACAGAAACTTGAAGAATCACGAATTATATAACTACCCTAATCAGTCTAAACTTTCCATGATTTGGCAGTTTCACACTTGAGATCCTGTAGCTGAAATTAAAGCGTGAAAAACGAAATCTCCTGACTTGGCAAAATATTAGCGGAAACTACACCATTGTTCTGCTTATGTAAACCTGAACAACCTCATCAATCATTCATAACGGCAAAGCATATCCAGATCCTTATGTTTTCAAATGACTTGAAACAATTGTCAGTTCAGGCTGGCGACATTAACAAACATATCCTATAAAATCGGACGAAACATTGATTCATTTAATCCTGTAATCATCGAAGCTAATGTATAGTGACATCATATACCCTAATGTCTCCAATAAGCCAAAAGAATAAGAATAACCGGAACGAATAAAGGTACCCAACCAACAAAAGCCTTCTCCAATCATCATATTCCACCGTATCTGCCCTTAGCAAATCAATCGGATGACATGAGGAACCATATATACGAGGATCTGATGCTAACATAAAGTTGACCCCGAAATTGCGGCCCGCCAATTCAATCGATTCCCTAAGGGGCAGGTAAGTAGGTAACAGCAGCAATGGAGAACGGAGGCGCGGGATTTACCGACCGTTGAGCATGATGATGGAGTCGTCGGGGAAGTTGAAACGCGTCATGAGCAGGTGCCGCATGCACTTGGCGTCGTTGATGCACCCCTTGAGCTCGTGCCGCGAGAACCGGTACGAGATCCCGCACACCACGGCGCGCTTCCGCCCGTGGACCGGCGGCGGCGGCGGACCCCATCCCGGCGCCGGCTGCACCGCGCCGCGGCTGGGGCCGGCGGGGGCGACGTGCGTGACGGCCCCGCAGATGGCGCAGCGGATGCTGGGCGCCCCGTGCGGCAGCTGCAGCGGGGTGCGGCACCCCGAGCAGTCGATCAGCATCATCATCCCGCCCGCCGATCTCGGAGCCGAGTTGCCCGTGTCTGCCAGCGGAGGGGACGCGGGGAGAGGGGACGGACGGGTCGCCGGCGAGGTGGATTGGTTGGACCGGTTGGTGGAGGTGGATTAGGTTTGCGCGTGGCAGGTCTTGTTGTCTCGATGGGAAAAGCACCCGCGCCCGCGGCCCAAGAAGATCGCTGCTGCGCCTGCGCGTTTTCTATTCCTTCCTCGTGAAGGATGATGATGACTGAGGCCGTCGCCGTCGCTCACTCGTCCAGGTTCGATCCTCGCCGTTGATTGCGTGATCAACGCTCGGAATAAGTGATTTTGTGCAATTAAGCACTCAAATTATTGCAAACGGGCATCTTATGTCCTTGTTAGTGTGGTAAGCCCCCATCTATTCCCACTCCGACTTTTGGTCTTTCTTTTGGAAACGATGACATGTAAGCCCTGTTTGGCAGCTCCTGAGCTGATTTTCTGGTGGATTCAGAAGGAGCTATGTCAAACAGTTGAAGTGATTCTCTGCTGATTCTGAGAAGTGATTCTCTGGAATGAACTAAGGGGCTCGGAGCTGAAAAAAAGTAGTTTCTCCTGATTCCGTGAAGTGATTCTCCATCCTGATTTTTTGATAGTTTATGCTAGGGAATTAAAGAGAATCACTTTCAGCCATAGAATCACTTCTCTCAGATAATCAGCTCCCATAGAGAATCAAAATCAGATGGAGCTCTACCAAACAGGCCCGCTTTCGCTTCTCTTCTTTCCTTTTTTCTAAGAGTAAATTTCTTATTTGAGAGCTAAACAAATATCGATTTCTTTCTTGGCCCTGAAAATTTTTTCGTTCTTTATTTGACACTGACTTTTAACTTCATTCCTTATTTGATATTTACATCGCTGCTTTCAGTTAAATCAAGCGAAACAAACCTCGAAATAGCCTTCAAAATTTATGGAACTTTATATAATGATATAACATATGGATACAAACATATTTTATTTAAAAAGACACATGTGCATTTATGGTTTTAAAATTAAAATTTACTAAATTAGACTATATTTAAAACAAATATGAATTATATGGCACCAAAGTACTTTCAAAAAATTATGAAAAATAACTATTATTCACCGTATGTAATGTGGTAGTTTATAAAATTATTTTTCATTATAAGTTAAATATAGAATTGGGAAGAACATGGTATTTTAGAAATTTTAGACGCAACTCATAATTATCTATTTAACTTACGATGGAAAATAATTTTATACACTATTGTGTCACATGTGACAAATATTAGTTATTTTTTAATTTTTTGAAAGCATTTTAGTGAGATACAATTTAGATAAGTTTTAAAAACTATCTAGTTTGGTGAATTTTGAGTTTAAAACTATAAAGGTGCATGTATTGTTTTGAATAATGTATGTTCATGTCTATTTGTTATATTGGTAGAAAAAATTCGATGAATTCTGGAGGTGATTTGGAGTATGTTCTGTCCGACTTAACTTTTAAAGGTAATGAACATGTCAAATAAAGAATGAAGTTAAAAGTCAGTGTCAAATAGAGAACAAAAAAAATTTCAAGGTCAAAAAAGGAATCGGCATTTGTTTTGGTGTCAAATAAGAAATTTACTCTTTTTTAACGGTCTATGCTTTCTCAAAGAACTGGAACGGTCTATGCTTACGTTTCTGAGTTCAGGCAAAAATGCATTTCTGAGAGTGTACACGTGTGGTGTCGTTCGTATCACTGGAGAGAGGACCGAGGAGATCAGGCTTCCGTTGGACAGGACGCGTACGTGAATATATTTATAAATTTGGTGATACCCCACGATGTTGCAAGTTTTTAAATAAAATTTTAAAGTGAAATATAAAAATATAAATACTAAAGTGATTGCACGGAAATATTTTTTTTGAAAACGATATTATACGTGATTTTCAGGTAAAACTTGAAAGTAGAAACATTAAGGTGATTGCATTGTAACATTCTTTTGCAAACGACATTATACATGTTAATGTATTCATTTTGTTGAGAGAGGACGGCTCCTAAATGATTGATTATTCATGTATTTCTACTGTGGGGAATTTTATCGCATTGTACTCGTAAAGACTAATAAATTGTATATATGGATGCTATTAGGCATAGATGCTGTTAGGCATAGAAAATCGGTGGAAGACATAAATAGATGATTCTAGTGGATGGTGACGTGACATCTGATATAGTGGGTGCCCATATGACATGGATAGTTTGTATGCTGAGAGAAATAGAATAATGATTCTTAGTGTGGTGCATCTATATAGGTTATATATATTAATATTAAAACATCTACTTGAAAAATTAATATAAAATTATATGTTTGACATGAATATATTTTTATAAAATTTTGTGTCGGACGATGTAGGCTTTTAGTGACTGTACATGATATATATTGCTTAGATCTTTAGAGAAAGATCTACTAAGTAGTACGATGTACATAATCTTGTTTTTTTTGTTTGTACTCCAATCTCCATATTCTATATGTTATAGCCTCATACGTGCATGCTCTCGTATTATCTTAAACCTGCTGCCTTTTTGTGCTCGTTCTATCTGTTTAATGGTTGTGCTCCCAAGGAGTTTTGCCCACTATGTTATGGTCATTGAAGATGCATCCCTGAAGTCTCTGATTGCGTGCATTGTTAATTCTTTTTTAACACTGCCTGAAGTTTGCTATGGACAGATGCCGCGTGTATATGAAACATCGACATTTGTTTTAAAAGAAGGAGCACTACTAATTCAGACATTGACCTGTTCTCAAAAAAAAGGTTCAAATCAGACATTGACTTTCACGTTCCTTTCTTCTAGATCACGTCGAAGCTCACGTGTATGCATCATCTATCATTCTTTTTCTCCTTATCTTTGTAGATCTCGATTGTCCTCATTGTCGGTGGTGATGATTACCATTATTTGGCGGCCACGCTAGGGGATACTTGGCCTTATGACTGGACTGGATTGTTTTATGGTTGTGGCATGATTGTACAATCATGCTATCATTGTTGTGATCCTAATATTTGTACAACGGTTATTATTATTTCACTTTTCAAGTCTAGTGATGTTTCTTTCTAGATTGAAATTACATGCTGATATCTTACTATACTTCTTTGTGGCCAACCCACTATTTTTCTCTATGGAGTCAACATGCTGTTGAAATCTGACCGGTGTTAATATTTTTTCTATACTTTGTTTTAATCAGAGTTGTTCCACATAAGCTACTATTATTAAGTTGCACTTTTTCATGACCACCCCAATCCTTTTTATTTGCAGTTGCCATCATGTTCTCATTGTGCACTGTCTTATCATTTTTTTAGTTGTGATAACGCAAAGCAAAGCCATACCATTGTGCGAATTAATAATCATCACAATCACTTTTGCCAATATAAACAATATTGATGTTTGAGATGTGGTAAAGGACATGTCAAGCTCTATGAGAGTTATGGTCCAACCACAACTTTGCTACTAATTCAGAACCGATTGATCTATAATTGTAACATTCAATCATTGTTTATTTGTTTGCAATTATATTGGAAGCAAAAATATGGATCTTTGCAACACTTTCCAACCTAACACTATAGTAAAATTGAAAGTTAGAATTGTTGTGACGTAGTTGGTGACCTCTGCAACGCTAGACAATTGCTCGAACAAAATGTACATGTACATAATCAAGGTAAGAGTTAATAAGTTATAAAAATAGGAAGGAGTACGCACTGGTAGTGAGCGTGACATAAAAGTAAATAGTTAGCAAACTACGTAGGCTTTTTATTTAAGTAATCTGTTTTCCAATATCGATGGAAACTGAAACATGATTATTCATTTTTACTCAAAATTTAGTTATTTTCATTTTCTATGGATTATTTTTCCCTTTTTCTACCAAATCAACATGAAATACTACAAATTTTCTATTATTTTATTTTCAAATTAACCTATATGTCAATGCTACTCAACATACTCTTTGAAAAAAATCTTAAAATAAATTAATTTTGCATATTAGTTTTTTATTATCGTGGAAATTTTAAGCCATATTTAAAAATTTAGCTATTGAATTTTGGTTTAGATATGCTCTTTACTTAAGTAATTTACATCCCAAATATTAATGTTCTTTATTTTATTTCCAAATTTACTTTTTCAATATACCTTTTATTTTGCTATTCTGACGTCCAATACGAATATAAATCAACTACTAATTTTCTTATTTATAATTCCATATTTAGCTAATTATTAATCATATTTGACCTGATATATTTGATCTTGTACTAATATAGATATACTTTGAATTGAGTTACTTATCAATGGTATTTTGCATAGAACATTTATTTATTTGATATTTTATTCATACAAAAAGCAACTGCTAATTTTAAATTTTTATTTGCTGAATGTAATTATTTATATGACGTATTTGATTTGGATTTTTTATTCAAATGCTAATTTTTGGATTTTTTATTTCTAATTTAGCTATTTTCTATTGCATTCGACATTGGTCTTTCTCAAAAGGGATAATTGCCTTATTTTTATTATTTAGTTTTGTTATATACTAATTTTATTTGACACATATTGTTTGTTTAAATGCTAATTCCTTAATTTTTAATTTTTAATTTATGTATTTAGTAATCATATCCAATATGAATTTAATTTTGTACTATTTTTTAATTATGAATTTAATTATTTAGTATTTACATTTGATATTGATTATTTGTTATTATTTTGAATTTCGTGTTAAGTTATGTGCTAATTGTATTCAACATTTATTCTTTGGTCAAGTGTTGGTACTTTACTTTTTAGTTCTGAATTCTCATATCAAGTAATCGGATCTGATGTGGATTTAAATATTTTACTCATTTTGTGTTTTTATTTCTGAATTTATTTATTTAGTATTTGTATTTGATATGAATTGTTTGTTGAAGTGATAATTTTCTAATTTTTAATTCTAAATTTAGATATATTTAAGTGTGTTTGTGTTGCGGACACCGACGAGTTTACTTGCGCCACGCTCTTCTGGCTCGATGGTAAACACTCGAACGCGGGGAATTATACATGTTCAGGCAATGGCCCTACGTCCAATGGCTATCGATCGTGTTTCTTTCGAGGAGTGTTTCAAGCTTACAATAGGGGTGCTCATAAGCAGGGAGTGAGAATTCGGTGGGTATGGTGTGTGCTTGTGAATTGCGAACCGTCTAAAGTGAGGTCCTGACTTGATAGAGACGTTGGCCCGATCTCCCTAAGGTACTAACAAGTCGATTGGTGGAAATCTCAACGTTGATGATCCGAGCTTCTAATCACTCAAATTCAAACCTATGCAACCATTACACCACTGTTCTGTTGGTTATCAACCGTGCGCACATGACTAACCTCGCCACGAAGGCTTTTCCTGCATGCGAATCGAGAAGACAACCAAGAACGATAAAGAACACAATCTAAAATTACAAGTATGAATGGACATGAAATAAAATGCAGAGTTCAAGTTCTGAGCAAGAAAGGACTAATCACCACAGTCGGGGCCTGGACCTCAGTAAAAGGACTTGTCATCAGAGTTACAAAGAATCAATCTGTCTCTCGAAGGAAAACTAGAACTAAACAAAACCCAGTCTCAAAAATGGAGGATACTGAATTTATATGTTAAAGGGGGCGTGCTAGGGTTGGGGAGCCCGGGGGTGGTGCCCACAACATGGGCTAAGCCCGAGAAAATTACAGAACCCAAGTTGGCCCAAATCTGGTGACACCTAGTTTTCCCCACTTAAAATGATCCACGAGGCTTCTTGTGCTTAAACTAGAACCAAAAGGAATCCCTCATCCTTATCTTTCCAACGCATCAAAAAACACATCATTTGGACGTCGTATGAAGAAGATACAGTCATTTTGGTGAAGGGTTGTCCGCTGACTCTAAACTGATGAAGATGCCTCATCATGTACATATCTGGCATAGAGATGTCCTTATCGTGACTCCCCTTATATAGATTCTGGGGTTGGTGATAGGGTTGGAAAAAAGAGCGAGGGGGTCAGTCGCGCATTAGATTCACTGGCTTCGCTTGGGGGTCGGTGAGGCGACACGTGGCCACTCGGGTCCTCATTCTGAAGGTGAGTTGGGATGCGCTTTGCGTGAGGCTAGTGGTCGGGGCATGGCTAAAGCCCCAACCTTTATGAAATAGGGTGAGGCATAGGCCACAATGCACATCGTGGTTGTGCAGGCCATAGTGTAGATCGTGGGGGTACAACCCCGCACTATGGCCCGTCCATGTCGATCGTCACAGTGCCATTACTTCGACTGTAGCCGTCATAGGTTCGAACTGTGATGCATGTTCTGTAACCGGAATGGTGCTTGTCCTATTATACAAGATAGTACGGCCCTGCATGGCATGTAGTGCATTTAGATTTTTTGGTGACTAACTTGGGTTTGGGCACTTTGAAAATCTGCTGGAAAACCTGCCATGTCGTGGCTGGCGGACTGTCCGAGCCGTTCGGGCGGATAGTCCGCGAAATAGAAATATATTTCATTTTATAAAATCTGTGGAAAATTCGTTCGGAGCTGTCCGAACTGACCATAGACAGTCCGTGGGCTGTGGCCGGACTGTCCGCGGTGGATGCTGACTTGTGGGCTCACGTGCGTTGACTTGAGCTGGTGCTAAGTGTTCACGCAGACAGTCTGAGGGTTGCACAGACCGTCCGTAAATTAGCCTAAGTTTACATAGAGTGCATTTTCACGGTTCCAGGGGGTCAGACCGTCCGACTGAGGCCTGGCAGACCGTCCGAGGGGAGCTCGGACAGCCCGCGGGTGTCGGGCGGACAGTCTGACCGTCCCAACGGTCATCTCTGACACACGTTTGACTGCGCGTTATAGTCGTTGAGATTTGAACGCGGACGGTCCGCGACTGTCGGCGGACAGTCCGCGGTACACGTTTCTGAACTGAGTTTGCACATAACGGCTAGTTTTGAGGAGGGGGCTATAAATACTCACACCCCACAGGCTTGTGAGGTCTCTTGGCACTTTGGAAAGCTTGATACAAATTCTAGAGCCATTGTTCTCCTCTCTCTCACTCACTTGCTTTGAGATTGGATTTCTTGGTGAGATTGAGAGCTTCTAATGCATTGCATCAAGGATTTGATCATTGTGGCACTAGGATTTCATTGAGCTCGTGGTTGATTTGTTACTCTTGGAGGTTGCCGCCTCCTAGATGGCTTGGAGCTCGTGATTCCACCGAGCGCTTCAAGAAGATTGTGAAGTTGCCGTGGAAATTGGTTGTGAGAGGTTTTTGTGCTCACCTCGCCCGAGTGGTGAAGAGCAACTCTAGTGAAATCGAGATTTGGAGCGGTTCTTTGGTTCTAACCGGCTTAGAGATCAAGCGGAGTCTTGATAGAGAAGCGGTTGAACATTGAATCCATCTCAACGTGGACTAGGGGTGACCGGCAAGTCATCGATACCACGGGATAAATTTGTGTCTCATACTTGTGGTTTGATCTTGTTCTTGTCTTGAGCAATTTACATTGAGCAAGTTATTTACATAGAACTTGAATTGTATCTTGTCATCCTAGGTTGAAAATCCCTCAACATAGGCTTAGAATAGCTAGAGAATTATTTCACCTTGTGGTTCTAATTAAATTTCTCTAGTGTTGTGTTTGAAGTTTGAAACCGCCTATTCACCCCCCTCTAGTCGGTAATCCTAGATCCTACAGCGGCCGAGGGTGAGGCAGTCGGGGGCCCCAGCACCGGTGGGTCCGCCTATTGTGGTCAGTTGGAGGGGCCTGGGACAGAGGCCCTTCCGAGTGGGGACGGACCCGTCGCGACTTCAGTACCGTCATATCGACTCATCCCCTTGTGTTTCAATGCGTTGTCAGGATAAGCTGCTGTTGGCACTTCTTACGATCCAATATCAGAATTGAGAATCCTGGTACTGGGGTAAGGAGTGTTTCAGTGGTTTTCCTTACGGCTTAGTAAAATATAGAAATATTCTGCAAGCGCACAGAATCACCGCTGTAGCACTTCACCTGGGAGTATTCCGAGGTATCGTAATTTATATTTCCGCAGGGAACCTTTGGCAAGATTACTAGTGAACAGATATTCGAGACTATCAGAGGAGGGTACACGACTAGACAAGACAGGGGATAACGGTATTGGATAGGAGTGGATATACCGGACACACAGCTCAAGGGATACTCAGATAAGGGAGAGAAGAGATAGATAGCTGGGAGGACAACGGGAAGAGATAGAGGACTCCTGGATACTTTATCTACCTATGTCACTCTAGCTTAGAGATACAGCGGCTACAGAGCCAGCACTAGGAGATCTGGGATAACTCTAATGTCTTAGCATCGGGACAAGGGAACCGGTGAACACACAGAAAGGGATGAGAAGGGGTGCCACTATTTCCCAACTGGGGGATCCTATGGACCGAAACTAACGTGATGGGCTACGAAGACCGAAAGAGCTGTCACCACCTCCCGGCTACCACCTCCGTTGCGACGGGAATAAACTAAGGCCACCGACTAGTCTAGGAACCACTCCTACACTAGGCAACGACTACTTACTCTGCTAGCAAGAGCAAGCAACCTTGTCAATACTCTGTGTGGGCCCAGGTTGATGTGGCGGTGCTCCGGGATGAGTTGGCGGTCGCCCACGTGTCATGTGATGTGTTCGCTTGGTCATTGTTGACGTGGACGACTCCCGGTGGTCTGCTCGGCTAAGTTGGGTAACCGGCCGAACGGAGTCGTTCGGCCGATTTGGTCATTTCCGGCCCCAATAGCACATATTTGTCGTAGTTGTACATGCACAAGTGACACTCACCAAAACTCGTGGAACTTTATTAGAAATAAAACCTAAGTACATGGAATGTTGCATATAACCTCATTTATTCCCGAGTATTGGTGGTCGGATTTGGGCTGTAACGACCGCCAACAAGCTCCCCTAAGCTTAGCTCTTTGCTCGTCCTCGAGCAAAGACATAAACTTAGGCTCGGTGGATCAGGAGTTACTACAATGTCATTTCTTTTGCAGGTAACTTTATAAACAACTAGTGCTCAAAAATACTTGAATCATAGGCAAAGTTTCAAATCACCTTTTTACCTATGGGGCTTATAGCAATCTCCTTATCTTGGGCGGTTGAAAGGACGAACAGTTTAAACTCGGTTTTATTCCACTCTACTCTTTTCAGGCTCCCATCTCGGAGTTTTTCATAAGTTTTGAAAACTACAAATTGTTCCTCATTGGCAAACTCAATCACTCAAGTGTATTTGAATCCTCACCAAAGGCTTGTGCCTTCTTTTCATCCTAACATCTAATATGGCTTTTTGTGTGGCTCAGGGACAAAGGATGAAGGCATGCATGCATCTTATATTTTGCTAAGTCAAAGACCGGATCTCTGAGGAGACAAATCACATCTTAAGATCGAGACGTGCAAGTGTGTGGATATGAATGGAGTGGAATATGGTGGAATGGTGGAATGGAATATGGTGGAACTCCTTGGATGCATTTCCCTCTGCTTGATTTATTTTCGAGAACATGGGCTATCTTTTATTCTTATATTTTTGCCATGCCACTTGGCATGCTTTTCTTTTTCTCCTTCTCTTTTCCATGCTCTTTGGCATGCTTTTCTTTTTCTTATTTTTTCCATGCTTCTTTGGCATGCTTTTCTTTTTGCATAGCCCATGTCTCTATCAAGAATATTTGTAGAGGGAACTCATAGAACATGGAGCATTTATTTTTGTGGATGGATGATGGAAAATGTTTGCTAACTCCCAGTGTAGGAATTGCAAGTGAGAGGTGGTGTGTGTACGTGGGTCTCGATCTTTAAGAATATGAAAGCTTCACTCAAAGGTCACAACAATTTGACAAAGCTCACTAAGATAGCAAGCAGCATATGAGTAGAAATTTTCAACTAGGCTTATCATATGGCTCTGGTAGGTATTTTGACCAATGAGGAACATGTTTCATTTTGAAAGCGTAAATTTCCGAGATTTTCCCCGTACTAAAAGCAGAATAGAACTTAACCAAATTCTCACTATCCAATCCCCACAACAACTTAGACTTGGAATAAAGCATGTGCTCCCACAAGGTTTTCAGGATCATTTTTACTCATGCCAAATAACTCAAGCACAATCTAGCAACTAGTTGAAACAAAGTACTTGCAAAATTAATGACAAAGCAACTATTCATCATTTCCAAGGTGAGAGGCATATGATTCATTCCATGCATAGTTGGGAGTTATTTTATTCAAGGGAAATATTGTTTAAGGGAAATATTTTTGGTATTTTCATTTTTTTTAAATGCAAACTATCATGAAGGGAAATGAAAGGGAAATTAAATGATCAAAGTGCTGGATAAATCGGGACATACCTGTGGGGGTCCTCCCCCAAGCTTGGACTCTTCACTGCTAGGGGTTGAGCCTTGAAAGGTACTGGCTCAGCTGTTCCGCTTGATCGTGGACGTCGTGCTGGATAGACGCTACCATCCCGCTATTCTCTTGATGGTACTGAGAATGGCGGGCTAGTGTGTCTTGAATCTCTCGGGTACGGTCGTCGATGAGCTCGACTCGGTCAGAGATGTAGGACAACTCCCGGCCATAGTCGAAGCGTGCGGACTGTGAGTATCCGGGGTAGTATGGCTGGGAGGCACTGTCGTATCCCCCTCCATATCGACTCCCGGACCACTCAGAGTCCGTGTCCTGGCCATAGTCCCAGCGTCCTGAGGTGAAGTAGTTCGGCTCCTGGTGCTGCCCGGAGCCTCCTGCTCCGGACGTCCCAGCGCCGGTGTACATGTCGTAGGTGGCCTCAAAAGCGGAAGTGTGTCGGTGCGGCATTTGTGGTACATCTTCCGGCTCCTGTGAGGTGGCGAGCCCAGCATCACGCCTGGCTCGTCCCCTCGTGACAGGTCCGTCACCTGCAACGCTGTGCCGAGCGGGCTCTCAACAAGGTGGAGAGTCGTCCGACTCGGTCCTCAACTGGAGAGTTAATTTCGGCGTGGTATACAACCTTGGTGCTGCACAAGGCAGAGGCACTTCAGTTGTATAGCCATGGTAAATCATTGCCAGCCTTGCGTCAGGCGTCCGCCGTATCATGTGGGCTTGCACGAAGTGCTCGGCATCCACGACGGAACGCGCTGTCTCGATGTACGTGAGCCGAGCGCCTTGAAGGACGCCCAGGTGGTTAGCGAGGCGAGTGACTAGAGAAGTCATCGCCATGCCACCCGTACGATAAATATGAGACAGCCAGTGACCAACCATGTCTTTCACAGGTGAATAGGGAATCTGCTTGACCATGGCAAAAAGAACCCGCAACTCGATGGTGTTGACAGGGCGCAAATCTGCCCGGGGGAATACCATCATAGACACCCAACGATGCATGAAACGCAAAGTGGGGTTATGAATGCTGTTCGTGCGTGGCGCATGACAGTTGGTATCCCCCGGAATCTTTTTCCAAAATGCCACCCGGTCAAATCTTTTAAGCGCTTTGTTCAGGTCTAATGAACAACGGCTTGAAAATCCGAGACCCGAACTAAAATCCCTCCAAGAGCAGAAGAACTCTTGGTTGAAGAACCGAAAACGAATCCCCCCAGTTTCAGAAACCAAAGTCGAGAGAAATTCAAGGGTGAGCAGGTACGAACCTTCTTCGTTGATGTGCCAGAAATTCTCCCAGCCAATGGCCTGGAAAATTTCCGTGAACTCTACGTCCATCCCCGTGTCCCTGAGCAAATCTTGCTCAAACACACGGGTGTGCTCGAACTCCTTCAGCCGAAGCTCGTTGAAGGTGTTCCGCTCCCTTTCTGTTCTATGGTTGATGTCACTCTCGCTCAGGAGCTGCCTGGCTGGGGGCGTGGCATGGCCCCTTCCCGAGCCGGCTGCTCCGTACTCGTCCGTGTCCATCCGGCTCGAGCCTCGAGACGGAGCTGGGGAACTCCCAGCATCGTCCGATCGTCGGCCTAGCCGGGCGGAACGACGGAGCGAAGTGAAGAACTTCGACATGATTCTTGCAAAAGGTTAGTGCAACAACAACTACCCGAAGGACTGAATATATATGGTTAGCACAAGAAAATGAAATCAGTCGTTCAAGATAGTTAGTCGTTCTTGCGGGGATGAAAACCACCATAAAAGGTTAGTCGTTCTTGTGGGTGTCGGTGACCACCACAAAATCGTCAAAAATTTCAGCACAAAGATCACAACAAGGGCAAAGTATTTTTGGGATTTTCTAGTAATGCAAGTGAACCAAAACTTGAGCAAGAACTTTGGGAAGAACTTGTTAAGAACTAGAGCAAAGAACTTGAGAGGGAGAGAGAGAGCTCTAGCAGAAGATTTTCAGAATGGAAGTGTGTGTGAGAGAGCAAGCAAGCACCCCCGCTTTTATAGGCCGAGGGGGGGCACCCTTGGCCGTTCGGCCGAAGGGCCTGGTTCGCCCGAACCAGGTCTGGTGGCCAGCCCACCCCCATGTGGGTGCAGCACCCTCCTTTGCTTTGATTCCACGCCAAAATGGGTGGCCACAATTCCCAAGGACATTTTTAGTGGATTTTAGTGGTAGGTAAGATGGAAATGTGACATGACCAAAGTGGAAATTAGTGGAGTCACCCCCATGCTACCATGTTTGTGATAATTGGTGAGTGTGCAGCCATTTTTAGTGGGGTAGACATGTTTGTTGCTGGTTGGTGGTGATGGTAAATAATTGGAGATGTTCTAGAAGGGATGAAAATGATAAAAGTTACCAATTACATCCACCCTAGTTAAAATTTCAGCATGTGTCCAATTATTTAAACCAAGCTTGCAAAATTTTCTACTCTCTCTCAAATTAATTACTCAAGTGGTTCAGTATTTTGAAAAGGGAAACATGCAAATGCAATTGGAAATTTAAAAATTGGAAGGGAAATATGGGATACATACCGGTTTTCCTCGCGGCGAGAGCTCAGCTTTTAAGTCCGCGAGCGGGACTTCTCCTGTCTTCAGTTGCTTTTGTCATCGTCCGGTCCCGGAGTGGATGACTCGGATGATGCAACCTTCTTCTGCCACATTTTCTTGTTCTTCTTCTTCGGTGTCGGTGGCGGTGGGATCGGTGTCTCTGGAGATCGTGGTTCGGATGCAACCACGTTGACCTGCTCTAGGTTATTGGAATTTTGGATTAAATCAGTGCATACCTGAGAGCATTTCTCCACCCTGGGCTTGAACGCGAACTTTTCTTCCTTGCCGTTGATGTTCAGGCTGATCTCTCCGGCTCGTACGTCGATGTTTGCATTGGCGGTGCTCAGAAATGGCCTCCCGAGGATGAGAGGTGTCTTCGTGTCGACCTCCATGTCGAGCACCATGAAGTCCACGGGTACGAAGAATACCCGGATTTTCACCGGAATATCTTCGGCTATTCCCGCGGGATAGCGACTCGATTGATCCGCTAGCTGCAAATACATGGTTGTAGGGGACAAAGAAGAATAGTTCAGTTTGTCAAACACTACCTTGGGCATGACGCTGACGCTTGCTCCAAGATCGCACAAGGCATGGTTGAAGTGCTGCTCCCCGATCGAGCATGTGATGGTAGGGCATCCTGGGTCCCTCTTCTTTTCTGGGAGATTGTTCAAGATAGCCGCACTACATGCTTCGGTTAGTTTAATTACCTCGGTGGTTGGCAGTGCCCTTTTGTTGTTGAGGATGTCCTTCAGATACTTGGCATATGTGGGAACCTGCATAGCTTCAAGCAATGGGATATTGACATATAACTTTCGAATTACCTCAACAAATTTGTTGAATTGTTCGTCCACCGTTGGCTTATGGCATCTTCTGGGGAATGGCAGCATATTTGATTCGTAAAACTCGTGAGGGGCCGCCCTTGCTTCCTTCTGCGGACTTGTCTTCTGTGGTTCTACTGCGGCCTCCTCTTCTTCGCTATCACTTTCTGTAGTGGCTGCCTTTTTACCTGCACTGTCAGGATATGGCGGGTCCCGAGTGGTCTTACCCCCTCTCATGGTGACCGCTTTAACCTTTTCACGGGGGCAATTGTCTGGTTGCCCAGAGAATTTCCCCGCTACGGGTGAGGGCAAAGAAACAGCTAACTGAGAAATTTGAGTTTCTATCATTTTATTAAAGCTCAGTTGACTTTTCATAGCAGAAGAAAATGATTCCATCCTAGAGTCTATGCTTTCCAGTGTTTTATCATTAGCAGCAAGCTTTTTATTGATGTTTTCAGTTATTTTCATCTGGCCAAACACAAGATCTCTAAGAGACGGCTGATTATTGGAATTGCTGGAATTGAAATTGTTACCTTGTTGAGGCCTCTCAAAAGGGAGGTTTGGGCGCGGATTCCAGCCTTGGTTGCCGTAGTTGTTCGGTCGGTACCCGTTGTTGTTGGAGTTGTTGACGTAGTGGGCATCTTCTCGCGTTTCGGGGCAGTCATTCCCCGAATGGCCAGTGTTGCCACAGACTTCGCAGGTCATGCGAGGGTCCATGGCTTGCACCATTTCTTGAGCAGGGGCCTCCAGTTTCTTCATCAGGAGGTCCATCTTGGCAGCGAGCATGTCCAGAGCTTCAACTTGGTGAACTCCTCGGGTCTTTGGTTGAGTCCGGTCGTCGGACCAACCTTGGTTCTCGACCATCTTCTCTATGAGGGCCTTCGCACGACTCTCCTCAAGAGAGAAGAACGAGCCTCCAGCAGCAGCATCCAGGTACTCACGGGCAGAATTTCTCAGCCCGTGATAGAAAGTTTGGATTATGAACCAACTCTGCATACCATGGTGAGGACAAGTAGAAATATAGTCTTGGAGGCGATCCCATGCCTCCGGGACTGTTTCATCTTTTAACTGCTGGAAACTAGCTATTTTGTTCCAGAGGGCGTTGGTTTTCCCAACCGGAAAGAATTTTAGCAAGAAAGCACTAGTGCATTTATCCCAGGTATTTATTGCTTCGCGGTTAGCATAAAACCATTGTTTCGCCTTGCCTAATAATGAGAATGGAAATAAACGGAGGCGAATGGCATCGATACTTACTCCGCGGATGGTGAAGGTGTTGCAAATCTCCAAGAAATGCTGGAGATGAGCATTGGCATCTTCGTGTGGCTTGCCGCAGAATGGGCTAGCCTGTACCATGTTGATGAGGGCTGGCTTAAGCTCGAAGCTACCATCTCCGACTGGCGGAGCTGGTCCGACACGTACGTTCTCGCTTGATGGAGCGGGGAACTCACGGATCGTCTTGGTTGCCATCCTCGATGTAGCCTGGTCAACGACGGGAAGGACTGGGTTCGTCGGAAGGAGTTGCTTCTGAGGAGGTACAACACTAGGTCGTACTTTCCTCACAAATGACTCCGGATTTTCTTGGAAGTTTGACTGTAGTTGGAAACCAGTCATGCACTGCTCTGCTCCACAAGGACCAATGAACAGAGCAAGGATAAACCCGCTTGAGTAGCGGTACTCAACTAAGATAGCTCAAGATAAAAGTTCAAAAATAATCTAGCCAAAGACTTCCCCGTCAACGGCGCCAGAAATGCTTGTTGGCACTTCTTACGATCCAATATCAGAATTGAGAATCCTGGTACTGGGGTAAGGAGTGTTTCAGTGGTTTTCCTTATGGCTTAGTAAAATATAGAAATATTCTACAAGCGCACAGAATCACCGCTGTAGCACTTCACCTGGGAGTATTCCGAGGTATCATAATTTATATTTCCGCAGGGAACCTTTGGCAAGATTACTAGTGAACAGATATTCGAGACTATCAGAGGAGGGTACACGACTAGACAAGACAGGGGATAACGGTATTGGATAGGAGTGGATATACCGGACACACAGCTCAAGGGATACTCAGATAAGGGAGAGAAGAGATAGATAGCTGGGAGGACAACGAGAAGAGATAGAGGACTCCTGGATACTTTATCTACCTATGTCACTCTAGCTTAGAGATACAGCGGCTACAGAGCCAGCACTAGGAGATCTGGGATAACTCTAATGTCTTAGCATCGGGACAAGGGAACCGGTGAACACACAGAAAGGGATGAGAAGGGGTGCCACTATTTCCCAACTGGGGGATCCTATGGACCGAAACTAACGTGATGGGCTACGAAGACCGAAAGAGCTGTCACCACCTCCCGGCTACCACCTCCGTTGCGACGGGAATAAACTAAGGCCACCGACTAGTCTAGGAACCACTCCTACACTAGGCAACGACTACTTACTCTGCTAGCAAGAGCAAGCAACCTTGTCAATACTCTTGGTGACAATTCACCTCCAGTATCAAGCAAGATCGAAGAACCAGCCAAGACAAAGACTTAAACAAGACTACAAGCACTAGAACTATAACTGACTATAGTCTAAACAAGATATATTTGCTACTAGAATAAAGTAGAAGCAAGATATAAATGACAAAGGCAAAGTGATAAAGATAACTATATTGATACTCAAAGTCTTACAAAAGGAAAAGGTAAAAGATACAAGAGCTTATACCAGAGCTTCTGAAGACGACTACGGAACCTCCGAGGCAAAGCTCGACTCAACTCTAACTCCCAACTAAACTATCCTAACTCTACTAGAATGAAAGTGGAAATGAGCTCCTTGGCTTGGTGTGTGTTTACAAGTGAAGTGCGACCCTCTATTTATAGCTCCAAAGGTCGGTTGAGGTAGGGTAGCGGTCAAGGCAACCAGAGGCGGCAGAGAGGCGGTTCGGCCGAATTCCTCGGTTCGGCCGAACTACCCAGTTCGCCCGAACCGAGGGATGCACCGCCTCGGCCACCAAGGGCCAGGATGCCACCCCAGGGTCGGTTTGGCAACTGGGGGTGGTTCGGCCGAACCCCCAGTTCGCCCGAACTGGGCCGGAGGCCCAGGCCTGCCCCCCTGCACCGCCTCTGCTCTGTGGACTCCTTGGGCCGGTCTCTGGTGGTGTACTTCGTGCTGTGTGGGCCCAGGTTGATGTGGCGGTGCTCCGGGATGAGTTGGCGGCCGCCCACGTGTCATGTGATGTGTTCGCTTGGTCATTGTTGACGTGGACGACTCCCGGTGGTCTGCTCGGCTAAGGGGGGTAACCGGCCGAACGGAGTCGTTCGGCCGATTTGGTCATTTCCGGCCCCAATAGCAAATATTTGTCGTAGTTGTACCTGCACAAGTGACACTCACCAAAACTCATGAAACTTTATTAGAAATAAAACCTAAGTACATGGAATGTTGTATATAACCTCATTTATTCCCGAGTATTGGTGGTCGGATTTGGGCTGTAACGACCGCCAACAGCTGCTTGTCTTGTTTTTGACTTGTGTCATTGGTGTCTCTAGATTCATGCGAATTGTTTTGCCCTAGCCTGCTTGTCGCGGGGCAATGGTGTACTATCCCCCGACCGACACATCTTTGGCCCACATGCGGCTGAGAGGGACGTGGCATGCCAGGTAAGTGTGGCGCTTGCTCCCCCCTGATAGGGGGTCACACTTCCCCTGGAGGGCAGTGTGGGAGCCAGAGGAGGCATTTTGGGGGTGGGGGCGAGGTGATCACCATTGAAGACTCCCACTCTCCCCATGTGAGCACGTGGTGCCGGAGGGCCCTGAAGTTGCTGAGGGGCATGACGAGGGTGCTGAGGATAGAGTGATGAGGACATCACTCCTATGGATACTCACAACAATCCTCCATTGATCGTTCAAGGTCCAATCACTAGAGCTCGTGCGCGACAATTGAATTTAGAGGTGAGCTCGTTCCTAAGTACTTCTCTATGTGATTATGAGAATAGATTGCTACCTAATGATTATATTGTAATTAGGAACCATGGAGAGGACCAGAGGATAGTTGGAGAAGGGCTTCAAGGTGGAGAGGACCAGCAAGGGCATGCAAGTCAAGATAGAGGCTCAAATCAATTCGACTTCGAGTCCACCTCGGAGTCCAGGAGCAGTCAGCGCTAAATCGGATGCCCAGGTCGCATACGGACTCGGATTTGGACGTTCTTTATATGCTTTGAAAGCTAAGAATATAATCTTTGCAATGACACTGGTCTCATATCAAAATTCGTCCAGAGTCATCGGTAATCAACGAAATAAGTTGACGTCTAGAATCTGTTTCGGCGCTGCGTCGTCATATTTTGGTCTTTGGGCCGTGTATCGTGTTGAGGGCACGTCCAGGGGGGTCGACCACGACCCTAGACTCTTTAAAATAGTAGCCGCCGCCCAAGTTAGGGTTTGGGTTTTGCTTAGATCAATTCTGTCAAGAATAGTGTCGCCGCTCGTCGGTTTGTAAGACCCCAACTTCGTGAGTTTAATCATACATCGGCAATTGTGTTGCAATCTTTCTCATTCTTGCTTGTGTTCTTCGATTCACAGGCAGGGATTAGCCTCCTGGGCGAGGTCAACCATGCAATGCTGGTTGATAACCTAAGGAGACGTGGTGCTACGATTGCGGGGTTCGGAACGTGTGGTTCGGAAGCCGGATCGATTTGAGTCACGACTCCACCAAATCGAGAGTTATCAGAACCTTTCGGAAGATCAGGAAACCCTAGTTCCCATCAAGTGGTATTCAGAGATAGGTTTATCATCAGGTTCATCCTTTCGTCTTTGTCCTATAGTCCAGAAAATAGCCCTAAAAAAATTTCCGCTGTCCTAGTACCCTTTTAGCCTTTGCAATTTTGTTTCAGATTCGCTTTGTTGAGTTTGTGTCCATGGTCGAGTCTTGTTGCTGGTATTAGGTCGTGTTCGTCGTCATAGTTCAATCGCCCGTTGCTGTGTATTGTTTGTTTCCGCCGCTATCCCATCCACCATTACCAGATTACAAGTCGTGCCACCCCATAACTCGACTTGCCCTCGCTAGCCGCCTTGCGTGAACTCCATCCGTGCAAGCCCTAGATAGGTTGCGAGCCACCGTGTGTTCATCGCCTTGCTTCGCAGCCCTTCTTGGTTCATCTTGCATACCCTAACCGCCGCCGCGCATCCTGTCGAATTGAGCCTCCAGAGAACCACATCGTGGGCCTCCCGAAAACCATAACTTGAGGTACCTTCAGTAAAACGGGCATAACTTTTCGCTCGGTGCTCCGTTTTGGCTCAATTTTTACAGCAGCTTCGTGACTCCATTGTGAGGGGACCCAAACTAGGCTTCGCCCTGTTTGCCCGACTCAGAGAATTCAAAAAAAAACCAGGAAGATAAAGAAAAAATTGATCAAGTTGTTTTAGGGTTTTCAGCGTTTGTTCCTGAATTTCCCTAGGCCGCATCTCACCACAAAAAAGGGTGAAAATTTGTGTGATTGGAGCTTTTGGTATCCCTGTTAAGAGAAAAACATAAAAAATAGTTCAAAAAATAAAAAAACTCGTGATTCCTACTAGCCCGGAGGTTTTGGAGGGAAATTCTGAAAAGATTAAAAACGATTGCATAGAGTGTTGTTTTCCTTGTCCTGTGAGATTTTTCCATCGTTTCTTGTTCCAACTTATTGTGCTACGTCTACGACACTTCTAAGCCAGCAATTTTGACTTGTACTTTGGATACTTATTAAACTTTGTTATTCTGCATTCGTTATTTGCTACTCCTTGCTACATATTGTGCCTTCCCAAAGCTCCACATACACCTTCTGGACGGCACTGGTTTTGACCCTTGCAATTGCGGACTACACGCCTTCCAGGTATCCTTTGCCTTGCTTGTTGGTAAGAACCTTGCAAGAGCTTGGTAAGACACTTCCTTTGCTGTGTTGAGAGCACGTAGTCGGATTATTAGGGATAACCTTCACTGTGTGTTCTTGTTTTGGTGCTTTTTCGATGGCAGGAGATGATGCACCGAAGGCTCCCGCAGATTTCAGTGAATGTGTTAGTCGAGAAGAGCTACAAGCTTTTCGTGACAAGATGGAAGAAACAATCAACAAGGCTGTCACTGACGCGCTCATCGCTATGAAGCTTGGCACCATGTTAGATAGGGTGGACCGACGGGTGTCCGAGCTTGCTGACAGAGTTGCCGTAGTGGAGGCACGTCCACAGCCACAGCCACAGCCACAACAACCACCACCTCCACGTTTTCCAGATGACGCGGTGTTTGATGACAATGGTAATTATGATGAAGCAGCTACCAGAAACACACGACTACAGCATCGCCTTCGCCATAACAGGGTAGGTATGGGTGGCGCTCACTAAGGTAATAACAATCGTGATGACCCTTATGCTAATATTAAGTTTACCATTCCATCTTTTTTGGGTCATTATGATGCTGAGGGTTACCTTGATTAGGAGATGACAGTAGAACAAAAATTTTCTACCCACCTTGTACCAGAAGAACATCAAGTTAGACAAGCCACTAGTGAGTTTAAGGACTTTGCTATTATTTGGTGGACTGGTCTAGTTGGCGATGGTAGAGCACCTACGTCTTGGAATGAGCTTAAGGTGGCTATGCGTGATCGTTTTGTTCCTCCTTCATATCATAGAGATTTGTGTAAGAAATTGCAGCGTTTAGAACAAGGAGAAACTTCTGTGCAGGATTACTATAGTTCTTTGCAAAAAGGCATAATGCGTTGTGGTATTGTAGAAGGGCCCGAGGATTCTATCTGTCGTTTTTATTCAGGGTTGAGGCGTGATATTCGGGACATAGTTGATTATAAGGACTTTAACACTGTCGACCAGTTGTTTTGATATGCTATGCTTGCAGAAAAGGAGATTCAGGGGCGTGAACAGCAGGGCAAGAACAAGGTGGTAAGCACCTTCTACACGCCACGTACAACGCCTTCTTCGGGGCTGCCCAAGCCAACTTCTTTTCGAGCACCCCCACCAGCGAGCAAGCGATCCACACCTTCAACAGCTGATG